>CM069876.1:0-10000000 GCA_036172665.1 Prosopocoilus inquinatus
CCAACCCAACCCAACCCAACCCAACCCAACCCAACCCAACCCAACCCAACCCAACCCAACCCAACCCAACCCAACCCAACCCAACCCAACCCAACCCAACCCAACCCAACCCAACCCAACCCAACCCAACCCAACCCAACCCAACCCAACCCAACCCAACCCAACCCAACCCAACCCAACCCAACCCAACCCAACCCAACCCAACCCAACCCAACCCAACCCAACCCAACCCAACCCAACCCAACCCAACCCAACCCAACCCAACCCAACCCAACCCAACCCAACCCAACCCAACCCAACCCAACCCAACCCAACCCAACCCAACCCAACCCAACCCAACCCAACCCAACCCAACCCAACCCAACCCAACCCAACCCAACCCAACCCAACCCAACCCAACCCAACCCAACCCAACCCAACCCAACCCAACCCAACCCAACCCAACCCAACCCAACCCAACCCAACCCAACCCAACCCAACCCAACCCAACCCAACCCAACCCAACCCAACCCAACCCAACCCAACCCAACCCAACCCAACCCAACCCAACCCAACCCAACCCAACCCAACCCAACCCAACCCAACCCAACCCAACCCAACCCAACCCAACCCAACCCAACCCAACCCAACCCAACCCAACCCAACCCAACCCAACCCAACCCAACCCAACCCAACCCAACCCAACCCAACCCAACCCAACCCAACCCAACCCAACCCAACCCAACCCAACCCAACCCAACCCAACCCAACCCAACCCAACCCAACCCAACCCAACCCAACCCAACCCAACCCAACCCAACCCAACCCAACCCAACCCAACCCAACCCAACCCAACCCAACCCAACCCAACCCAACCCAACCCAACCCAACCCAACCCAACCCAACCCAACCCAACCCAACCCAACCCAACCCAACCCAACCCAACCCAACCCAACCCAACCCAACCCAACCCAACCCAACCCAACCCAACCCAACCCAACCCAACCCAACCCAACCCAACCCAACCCAACCCAACCCAACCCAACCCAACCCAACCCAACCCAACCCAACCCAACCCAACCCAACCCAACCCAACCCAACCCAACCATCCCCTCCCCTCCCCTCCCCCCCCCCCCCCCCCCTTCTCGTGGGGAGCACATTCCTCCCCCCCCCCCCCCCTTCTCACCTGTATGAACCCAACTCAATTCATTTCCTCCCGCTACTCAAGCCACCCGCGCTTGCTTGCTCCCGCTACTCAAGCCCCCCGCGCTTGCTTGCTCCCGCTACTCAAGCCGCCCGCGCTTGCTTGCTCCCGCTACTCAAGCCCCCCGCGCTTGCTTGCTCCCGCTACTCAAGCCCCCCGCGCTTGCTTGCTCCCGCTACTCAAGCCCCCCGCGCTTGCTTGCTCCCGCTACTCAAGCCCCCCGCGCTTGCTTGCTCCCGCTACTCAAGCCCCCCGCGCTTGCTTGCTCCCGCTACTCAAGCTCCCCGCGCTTGCTTGCTCCCGCTACTCAAGCTCCCCGCGCTTGCTTGCTCCCGCTACTCAAGCCCCCCGCGCTTGCTTGCTCCCGCTACTCAAGCCCCCCGCGCTCGCTCGCTCGCGCCGCTCAAGACCCCCCGCGCTTGCTTGCTCCTTCACCAGAGCCAAGACACGAGCCAAGACACGAGCCCAGACACGAGCCCAGACACGAGCCCAGACACGAGCCCAGACACGAGCCCAGACACGAGCCAAGACACGAGCCAAGACACGAGCCAAGACACGAGCCAAGACACGAGCCAAGACACGAGCCAAGACACGAGCCAAGACACGAGCCAAGACACCCAAAACTCCCCGCGCTCGCTCGCTCGCGCCGCTCAAGACCCCCCGCGCTTGCTTGCTCCTTCACCCGAGCCAAGACACGAGCCAAGACCCGAGCCAAGACCCGAGCCCAGACCCGAGCCCAGACCCGAGCCAAGACACGAGCCAAGACACGAGCCAAGACCCGAGCCCAGACACGAGCCCAGACACGAGCCCAGACACGAGCCCAGACACGAGCCCAGACACGAGCCAAGACACGAGCCAAGACACGAGCCAAGACACGAGCCAAGACACGAGCCAAGACACGAGCCAAGACACGAGCCAAGACACGAGCCAAGACACGAGCCAAGACACGAGCCAAGACACGAGCCAAGACACGAGCCAAGACACCCAAAACTCCCCGCGCTCGCTCGCTCGCGCCGCTCAAGACCCCCCGCGCTTGCTTGCTCCTTCACCCGAGCCAAGACACGAGCCAAGACACGAGCCAAGACCCGAGCCCAGACCCGAGCCAAGACCCGAGCCAAGACCCGAGCCAAGACCCGAGCCAAGACCCGAGCCAAGACCCGAGCCAAGACCCGAGCCAAGACCCGAGCCAAGACCCGAGCCAAGACCCGAGCCCAGACACGAGCCCAGACACGAGCCAAGACACGAGCCAAGACACGAGCCAAGACACGAGCCAAGACACGAGCCAAGACACGAGCCAAGACACGAGCCCAGACACGAGCCCAGACACGAGCCCAGACACGAGCCCAGACACGAGCCCAGACACGAGCCCAGACCCGAGCCCAGACCCGAGCCCAGACCCGAGCCAAGACACGAGCCAAGACACGAGCCAAGACACGAGCCAAGACCCGAGCCAAGACCCGAGCCAAGACACGAGCCAAGACCCGAGCCAAGACCCGAGCCAAGACCCGAGCCAAGACCCGAGCCAAGACCCGAGCCAAGACCCGAGCCAAGACCCGAGCCAAGACCCGAGCCAAGACCCGAGCCAAGACACGAGCCAAGACACGAGCCAAGACACGAGCCAAGACACGAGCCAAGACACGAGCCAAGACACGAGCCAAGACACGAGCCAAGACACGAGCCAAGACACGAGCCCAGACACGAGCCCAGACACGAGCCCAGACACGAGCCCAGACCCGAGCCCAGACCCGAGCCCAGACACGAGCCAAGACACGAGCCAAGACACGAGCCAAGACACGAGCCAAGACACGAGCCAAGACACGAGCCAAGACACGAGCCAAGACACGAGCCAAGACACGAGCCAAGACACGAGCCAAGACACGAGCCAAGACACGAGCCAAGACACGAGCCAAGACACGAGCCAAGACACGAGCCAAGACACGAGCCAAGACACGAGCCAAGACACGAGCCAAGACACGAGCCAAGACACGAGCCAAGACACGAGCCAAGACACCCAAAACTCCCCGCGCTCGCTCGCTCGCGCCGCTCAAGACCCCCCGCGCTTGCTTGCTCCTTCACCCGAGCCAAGACACGAGCCAAGACCCGAGCCAAGACCCGAGCCCAGACCCGAGCCCAGACCCGAACCCAGACCCGAGCCCAGACCCGAGCCCAGACCCGAGCCCAGACCCGAGCCAAGACACGTGCCAAGACCCGAGCCAAGACACGAGCCCAGACACGAGCCCAGACACGAGCCCAGACACGAGCCAAGACACGAGCCAAGACACGAGCCCAGACACGAGCCCAGACACGAGCCCAGACACGAGCCCAGACACGAGCCCAGACACGAGCCCAGACACGAGCCCAGACACGAGCCCAGACACGAGCCAAGACACGAGCCAAGACACGAGCCAAGACACGAGCCAAGACACGAGCCAAGACACGAGCCAAGACACGAGCCAAGACACGAGCCAAGACACGAGCCCAGACACGAGCCCAGACACGAGCCCAGACACGAGCCCAGACACGAGCCCAGACACGAGCCCAGACACGAGCCCAGACACGAGCCAAGACACGAGCCAAGACACGAGCCAAGACACGAGCCAAGACACGAGCCAAGACACGAGCCAAGACACCCAAAACTCCCCGCGCTCGCTCGCTCGCGCCGCTCAAGACCCCCCGCGCTTGCTTGCTCCTTCACCCGAGCCAAGACACGAGCCAAGACCCGAGCCAAGACCCGAGCCAAGACCCGAGCCAAGACCCGAGCCCAGACCCGAGCCCAGACCCGAGCCAAGACACGAGCCAAGACACGAGCCCAGACACGAGCCCAGACACGAGCCCAGACACGAGCCCAGACACGAGCCCAGACACGAGCCCAGACACGAGCCAAGACACGAGCCAAGACACGAGCCAAGACACGAGCCAAGACACGAGCCAAGACACGAGCCAAGACACGAGCCAAGACACGAGCCCAGACACGAGCCCAGACACGAGCCCAGACACGAGCCCAGACACGAGCCCAGACACGAGCCCAGACACGAGCCCAGACACGAGCCCAGACACGAGCCCAGACACGAGCCAAGACACGAGCCAAGACACGAGCCAAGACACGAGCCAAGACACGAGCCAAGACACGAGCCAAGACACGAGCCAAGACACGAGCCAAGACACGAGCCAAGACACGAGCCAAGACACCCAAAACTCCCCGCGCTCGCTCGCTCGCGCCGCTCAAGACCCCCCGCGCTTGCTTGCTCCTTCACCCGAGCCAAGACACGAGCCAAGACCCGAGCCAAGACCCGAGCCAAGACCCGAGCCCAGACCCGAGCCAAGACACGTGCCAAGACACGTGCCAAGACACGAGCCAAGACCCGAGCCCAGACACGAGCCCAGACACGAGCCCAGACACGAGCCCAGACACGAGCCCAGACACGAGCCCAGACACGAGCCCAGACACGAGCCAAGACACGAGCCAAGACACGAGCCAAGACACGAGCCAAGACACGAGCCAAGACACGAGCCAAGACACGAGCCAAGACACGAGCCAAGACACGAGCCAAGACACGAGCCAAGACACGAGCCAAGACACGAGCCAAGACACGAGCCAAGACACGAGCCAAGACACGAGCCAAGACACGAGCCAAGACACGAGCCAGGACACGAGCCCAGACACGAGCCCAGACACGAGCCAAGACACCCAAAACTCCCCGCGCTCGCTCGCTCGCGCCGCTCAAGACCCCCCGCGCTTGCTTGCTCCTTCACCCGAGCCAAGACCCGAGCCAAGACCCGAGCCAAGACCCGAGCCAAGACCCGAGCCAAGACCCGAGCCAAGACCCGAGCCAAGACCCGAGCCCAGACCCGAGCCCAGACCCGAGCCCAGACCCGAGCCCAGACCCGAGCCCAGACCCGAGCCAAGACACGTGCCAAGACACGTGCCAAGACACGTGCCAAGACACGTGCCAAGACACGAGCCAAGACCCGAGCCAAGACACGAGCCCAGACACGAGCCCAGACACGAGCCCAGACACGAGCCCAGACACGAGCCAAGACACGAGCCAAGACACGAGCCAAGACACGAGCCAAGACACGAGCCAAGACACGAGCCAAGACACGAGCCAAGACACGAGCCAAGACACGAGCCAAGACACGAGCCAAGACACGAGCCCAGACACGAGCCCAGACACGAGCCAAGACACCCAAAACTCCCCGCGCTCGCTCGCTCGCGCCGCTCAAGACCCCCCGCGCTTGCTTGCTCCTTCACCCGAGCCAAGACACGAGCCAAGACCCGAGCCCAGACCCGAGCCCAGACACGAGCCAAGACACGAGCCAAGACACGAGCCAAGACACGAGCCAAGACACGAGCCAAGACACCCAAAACTCCCCGCGCTCGCTCGCTCGCGCCGCTCAAGACCCCCCGCGCTTGCTTGCTCCTTCACCCGAGCCAAGACACGAGCCAAGACCCGAGCCAAGACCCGAGCCCAGACCCGAGCCAAGTCCCGAGCCAAGACACGTGCCAAGACACGTGCCAAGACACGTGCCAAGACACGTGCCAAGACCCGAGCCCAGACACGAGCCCAGACACGAGCCAAGACACGAGCCAAGACACGAGCCAAGACACGAGCCAAGACACGAGCCCAGACCCGAGCCCAGACACGAGCCAAGACACGAGCCAAGACACGAGCCAAGACACGAGCCAAGACACGAGCCAAGACACGAGCCAAGACACGAGCCAAGACACGAGCCAAGACACGAGCCAAGACACGAGCCAAGACACGAGCCAAGACACGAGCCAAGACACGAGCCAAGACACGAGCCAAGACACGAGCCAAGACACGAGCCAAGACACGAGCCAAGACACGAGCCAAGACACGAGCCAAGACACGAGCCAAGACACGAGCCAAGATACGAGCCAAGACACGAGCCAAGACACGAGCCAAGACACCCAAAACTCCCCGCGCTCGCTCGCTCGCTCGCTCGCGCCGCTCAAGACCCCCCGCGCTTGCTTGCTCCTTCACCCGAGCCAAGACACGAGCCAAGACCCGAGCCAAGACCCGAGCCAAGACCCGAGCCCAGACCCGAGCCCAGACCCGAGCCCAGACCCGAGCCCAGACCCGAGCCCAGACCCGAGCCAAGTCCCGAGCCAAGACACGTGCCAAGACACGTGCCAAGACACGAGCCAAGACCCGAGCCAAGACACGAGCCAAGACCCGAGCCAAGACACGAGCCCAGACACGAGCCCAGACACGAGCCAAGACACGAGCCAAGACACGAGCCAAGACACGAGCCAAGACACGAGCCCAGACACGAGCCCAGACACGAGCCAAGACACCCAAAACTCCCCGCGCTCGCTCGCTCGCGCCGCTCAAGACCCCCCGCGCTTGCTTGCTCCTTCACCCGAGCCCAGACCCGAGCCCAGACCCGAGCCCAGACCCGAGCCCAGACCCGAGCCCAGACCCGAGCCCAGACCCGAGCCCAGACACGAGCCCAGACACGCCCGCGCTCGCTCGCTTATTCCCACCACCCAAGACACGCCGCGCTCGCTCCCGACACCCCAGACACACCGCCCTCGCTCGCTCCCGGCGCTCAATCCACCCCGCACTCGCTTGCTCCCGCCGCTCGATCTACCCCGCACTCGCTTGCTCCCGCCGCTCGATCTACCCCGCACTCGCTTGCTCCCGCCGCTCGATCTACCCCGCACTCGCTTGCTCCCGCCGCTGAATCTACCCCGCACTCGCTTGCTCCCGCCGCTGAATCTACCCCGCACTCGCTTGCCCTCGCCGCTCAATCCGCCCCCTCCTTCCTCTGCTCAAGTCACCGCACCCCGAGCGGTGCTCCCCGGGCAAGTCCCCGGACCCGAATACCCCCCCCCCCACCCCCACCACCAAACCAACCCAACGATCCCGCTCGACAACGAGGTGATCGATCTCTCGATCCACCGAATCTCTCCTACCTCCTGTTCAGCCTCTCGTCGAATTCTTGAAAAACTCGAAGACATCTTCCTGAGCACTTTGGGACTTACTTGTAGTGCTCGTGTTGCTCGCAGGTGCGTCCACCTCCTTGGACGGTTACGTTCGTTGGTAGAGCTGGATTTTTTTTTTTTTACGCGGCACGACTTGATTTTTAAGGAGAGTTTGCCTGAAGGTTTCGGCATTTTTTTTAGCTTAATGGTAGACTCCTTTTACCATAAGAAGTACATAATGCGCAGAGACGAGTTTTCGTCCGACAAGTCTACTTTTAAAATTTAGGCGAGTTCGGAGTACAGGAGCGTGGCATACGCAGTGACAGTTGTTACTCCTAGTTTTAGCGTTAGTGGTTAGGTTTCTTGCACGTTTCTTGTGTTCCGTTGTTGCGGTTTTAATTGTTTTGTTTTCAAATTAGTGTTCTCCTCACGGCAAATTGTTTATTCCTACTTGTTACAGGTGAGAAATTATTTACAATGATTTCCTCACAATTCTGAAAATATTGTTTTCTGAAATTTGCAGTTGTGAGTCTGGTACTGTTTATTTTATGGGAACAATATATTATCATGGAGAAAAAGAAAACGACCGGCGAACAGGGATAAATAATAGATATATTCGTTTTAGATGACCAAACCTGACGTAACTTGACCGAACTGAATGCAATGAACTTTATGTATCTCTAGTACATAAAGTTCATAGTATTTAATTTGGTCAAGTTACCTCAGGTTTGGTCATCTAAAACGAACATACCTAATACACAGCCTTGCACGTGAAATCACAGCGAATGTGCTGGAATTCATGAAAGACGGACGACGCTGAATATTGTATAACAATTCTCATTTAATTCACCGCTCTTCATTTAATAAAGTAAAATATTTACTTAAAATTTGTCCCGAATTATAAATTAACATGATATCAAATTTTCAGCACAAAAATCCGTTTGGCCACAAAGAACTATAATGTTGGAAAAATATTTTCGCTCGAAAACAAATATACAGTAGTCTGATAAATAACGTTCGGCATGTTATTTATATTTTCCACAATAATAATTGTTATTTATATTGCTTAAATATGCTGCATTTAATATACAAAAATATATTTTTATTTATTTTCCTGCCCTTACACTTCACGTGGAAATCTGTATGCCACTGCTCATCAGCTGTTCGTAGCCCGCCGGTCAGATTTCGATGAGTCATCGTGTACTTCTTATACTGAAAGGAGTCTACAACTGGTATATTTTTATACCTTGCGACTCGGGATTAAATGTTCTTTCGTCCTGCATTAGCGTTACACACGGGGTGTCCCGACAGCGTGAATCGAAACGGCGCTACTGAATGCAACTTTTTTTTATTTCAAATGGCACACCCTATGAATGATATCGAATTTCAATTGCCCTTCAAATTCTACACATTTTTTACCTACCCTAATCTATGTCTAATTCTAACAGTTCTTCAAATATTTAATAACATTTTATCTAAAAACTGTCGCTTGTGGCCTTTACTTTATTCATATTTTATTTATTTTTAACTCTAGAGAAAACATTCTCCGCGCAGATCTACACCTTTTCAATTTCAAATTGGGACTAAACAATTTCAAATTGAAACTAAACAATTTCGAATTGAAACTAAACAATTTCGAATTGAAACTAAACAATTTCGAATTGAAACTAAACTATTTGGAATTGAAACTAAACAATTTCAAATTGGGTCTAAACAATTTCAAATTGGGAACAAACAATTTCAAATTGGGAACAAACAATTTCAAATTGGGAACAAATTCAAATTGGGAACAAATTCAAATTGGGAACAAATTCAAATTGGGAACAAATTCAAATTGCTCCGTGCCACTTTTCAGTAATGGATGTCTTGAAAGAGCGCAAATTTGCCAATAATCATTTGCTGACATTTTTCCCGTACAGTCCGATGTTGAATGCCATTGAATTCAAGTGGTCCTCTCTAAATGCTGGTGTTAAAGAGACTTAACAATCCAAATATCACAAATTTTAGTAGGTAAAGCCCATCATTGCGCAGATAGAATATCGTTTATAAAATTAGAATATAGAGTGCAAAATACTACTAATAAAATTACGGTACCTAACTGTACGTATTAGATTTGCTGCAAAGATCCAAAAATTCATACCTGTTGCGTTAAATATGGTCAATGTAAAATGTTGATTTAGGCATGTAATTATTAGTTAGGTAGTTACATTTCCTTTTGTTATTATTACCTACCACCTCGTATTATTTCTGAATTAAAATATTTTTTCCAATTTGAATTTGTTTAAACTCGATTTCAATTTGTTTATTCCCAATTTGAGATTGAAAAGGTGTAGGTTGCTACTACTTCAGCTTATTCGAAACTATTAAATGTATTTTTATAGTTACGTGGTGATCGTGGTACTCGGCAAAGTATTGGAAATTTCAAAATTACGCGAGTCAAATTTCATAAATAGCGTGCCCTATATTTTTCTATCCTGAATTGTTCGTCTAATACGGTACTTTCGTTTTTCTCATGTACTTTCTATACCTATCTGAGATATTTTTCGAGAGCCTTATGTCCATTTGAGTTATTTTTTTTAAAACGTATCATTGTATAAGTGGCTGTGGAAAAAAGGCAAACTAATTATTAATGTCCGCTGGTTCGTTTATTTTCCGCGACAATTACGTTTTAAAACATTTTATACAGGTCTAGGATTCTTGGTCGAGCCAAGACCCGAGCCAAGACCCGAGCCAAGACCCGAGCCAAGACCCGAGCCCAGACCCGAGCCCAGACCCGAGCCCAGACCCGAGCCCAGACCCGAGCCCAGACCCGAGCCCAGACCCGAGCCCAGACCCGAGCCCAGACCCGAGCCCAGACCCGAGCCCAGACCCGAGCCCAGACCCGAGCCCAGACCCGAGCCCAGACCCGAGCCCAGACCCGAGCCCAGACCCGAGCCCAGACCCGAGCCCAGACCCGAGCCCAGACCCGAGCCCAGACCCGAGCCCAGACCCGAGCCCAGACACGAGCCCAGACACGAGCCCAGACACGAGCCCAGACACGAGCCCAGACACGAGCCCAGACACGAGCCCAGACACGAGCCCAGACACGAGCCCAGACACGAGCCCAGACACGAGCCCAGACACGAGCCCAGACACGCGCCCAGACACGCGCCCAGACACGCGCCCAGACACGCGCCCAGACACGAGCCCAGACACGAGCCCAGACACGAGCCCAGACACGAGCCCAGACACGAGCCCAGACACGAGCCCAGACACGAGCCCAGACACGAGCCCAGACACGAGCCCAGACACGAGCCCAGACACGCGCCCAGACACGAGACGTTTCGGGCCGAAACCCTTCAGATGGGGCTCTTGCAAGCCCCGGCTCTGATCGGCCAACTCGGGTAGGTGGGGTCGTCGTGCCCAAAGGTCCCTTTCTGATTTCCCACCGGGTCACGGAAAGACATCTATGCCGAGGCACAGGGTCCCACACACGATCCCGGCTTTCCATCCGCAGGAAACCTCCCTGCCTATCCAGTGGGCTCTGGAAATTTCGAGAGCAATTCCGTAAACTTTTAGTGAATGGGTTGCCTGAACCTCCCTGTATAGGGGTGCGTGCCGGTTCAAAAAGGAAGTTGCATTCGACGCCACCGTTTTGATTCACACGGCAAATTCGAAAATATTGTTGTAAACCTCTCCGTTGCGAAACGAAAATGTCACGAATTTTTTTTTGTATCTGTGGCGGTTTATCGAGATGTAGCCCGGACAAGGTACTGTTGCTGGTACGGGGTGATTGTGCGAGAATTCCTACCCTCTTTTAACTCTTATTTTTCATTTCCGGAAAAAACCTCGTACGAAACTTATGTGGACTAATTCCAAGCTTCTTTCTCTGTGGCGTGCTCCCGGAAAAACAATTGAGGGTCGGATAAACGAGATATATATTAAACGTAAGTTTTCTTTAATGGAACCCTCTGAATGTTATTACAATTTTCGATTCTAAATTAAATTCTGCCGGGACTACGTATATAATAAAACTAGTAATGTAGAAGGTGTCTGTAAAATAATTCCTATTTATTGTTTTTCAATTTTACCAATAGAAAACTGAAATAATTATCCTTTTATGCGAAGAGATGTGATTCCGAACGCGTTAAAAAGATTTACTCTTTGCGTAAAAGAAACTGAAAGCGCTTTGAATATATTTTCCGTTAAATTTTCAGTCTTTTTTTAAGGTCCGATTGTTCCGAAATATTTTTCGTTTCGAGTTCAAAAGTTAATTTTTAGAAAACATCTAAAGGCGATTTAACTGTTGACGGCAAAATTTTATTTAATTCTCTTTTATTTAAACCGAAACTTCGTTCGTTTTATTCGGTATCCGACGCTCAGTTTTGTTAATATCTGTAGCGGTACTGAAATAAATTCAACTTTTTTTTTTTTTCTGAAAATCAAAAGTAAGAAAAATTAAGCGGGAATTATTTTACGGACATCTTCTACATTATTAGTTTTATTATATACGTAGTCTCCTTAGAATTTAATTTAGAATCGAAATACGTAATAACATACAGGGGGTGTTCCATAAAAAAAAAAAAAAAAAAAAAACTAGTTTACATTAAGTCTTGTTTATCCGACCGGCAATGTTTTTCTGTGAGCACACCGAGAAACTTTGAATTAGTCCGTTTAAGTTTTGTGTTGAGCATTTTTTTCTAAAATCAAAAATGAACAAGTTAAAGGGGCTAGGAATTCTCGCGTAGTCACCCTGTACATCTGGAAATACGGTCACGGTGCCTTACCTAAAGTGTGCTACAAATGGAACTTCTTGTTATCGATTTTTCTATTAATTTATTGAGGCAGAACGTTTCCGCACGATATTCGTTATTTCACGATTACTTCCTTCGGTTCTGGTTTGATTATTTCGATGAATTCCTAACACACTACAAAAAAAGCACGAAGTTTCGGAACGGTTCGAATGAATTCAGATGAGAATTAATGAAATAATTAAGAAATAAGAACGACTTTCGGATTTTCCTCTTCATATTACGTTACAATTCCCTAACGAAACGTGTATACAACACAATAGTTAATTTTTTTTTTTTTTTTTTTGAGGGGATGCTATAATTACATATCTAGCTATAAACGTTAATTCTGAACTATTTACTCTTTTGACGTTTGACATCCGACATTTCTCAATTTCATTTTAAGGGATTCAGAAGCGTTCTGACTCGATAAATTTCTATAAATATCGATTCAAGTCCCATTTGTAGCCCTCTTTTCTAAAGACACTGTGTATGGTGTTCGTAAGGAAACCACCACCCCATACAGATCGGCCTGGTGATAGTAGAAATGAAAACGAGAGAAAAATTCTAATGAATAAAATGTTTTTTAAATTAAAATTTTAACTGTCCATAAATTGAAGTCCTGTCTACTCCTGTGAAAATTATTATGAAATCTACAGCCATCATTTTCAGCGACCTATAAGGTGTAGTTTCCCATATAATTTTATTACGAACACTTCAGAAAAAAATCTCCAGTGTCCGCAGCTAGAGCTACATATTTCATTTACAAAAAAAATTATTGCGCTTATGGTATTGTGACCCGATCTTTATCGAAAGAAATTTCGACTTTGCCGAACTTTGAATAGGTCAAACAGAACGTTTCCCGTTTTTTTCGATCATCATACATCAGTCGAAAATTTGCCGCTCTATGAAATTGATTCGGGTAATTAAGACCATTAAAAAAAACTTCAACTTTTATAAAGAAAGTCTTTATTAAAACTCAAAGTTATTTTATTTCAAGAAAGAAAAATGGTGGATCAGGCCCGGTTTCTCGATCACAATTTAACTTTAATCTTCAGTTTTTTTTTTGTCTTCACAAAAGAACAGATGGAAGCTAACTGAAGATTAACGTTAAACTGTTACCGACTAGCCGGCCCCGAGTTTTAACCGAATCTTCGGTGCACGTTAATTCCGAAATAATTCGTAGGATAATGCAATAGACAAACCGCATTTAAACTGAGTGACGTTATTCTAACTGCAGAAATGAGCGTAACAGACGTGTGGACGACGTTCTACTTGGTGGGGAAAACATTTCGTATGAATATTAGTTTATCTCGCACGTTCAATTCGATTTGAATTTGAACTGTTTGTGATCGACTACTTTCGGCTGGCGTATTCGAACAGATTGAAATTTCAATTTCGATTGAAAAAATAATGTCTTGAGACCCGAAATGAAACTCTCCCGTTTGTCATATCATCGATCCCGCCGAGATTCCGCCCTCAATCCGTCTGAAAATTGGTATTGGATTTACAAAGCCCTGTTTTACAACGCAAAAAAGATAATCGAGAGGCGAACATAACAGATGAGGACCGCCCGCCTTCCTGTTTAAAATATTTTCATCTTTAAATACAAATTAGATAGAAAAACGCCATTAACTTTCCTGCCTTTAGTACAAAACTGTGATTATTCGAAATTCCACGTTCGTAAAAAAAAAAAAAAAAAAAAATACAGAAACGCTCGCTTTTTCTCCCCAAGGGAATGGTAACTTGAAAAATCTACGCAAGTAAATATTAGATACAGCTAAACACATTCTAAGACTCTTCCGATACCGGATCGAACCCTGGATATACTCGGCTCGTCACAACCGATAGAATCTTAATTTATTTCTTTTCGTCCGTTCAGTGACATGTCAAGTTCGGCCGAGTCTCTCTTGGTGATGAGGTCAGGTGGGTGGATAAGGGGTCAGACTGAGGTGGGTGGGCACCCGGTTAACGCGACAAAGCGCTCCAGCCGAAATAGAAGACGTACCAAGACACGCTGTCTGCTCGTCGCCTCTGCCGAGAAACGGCGAGCGGTATGCAGAGCAGTAGTCAATGACACGTCACCTTCGGCCGTCTGCGACTACCGGTATAGGCTTATGTCTGAGCTCCGTAGGAGCACAGACGTCCTTGCGGCGAACATCGCCGGGGACCGGGGGGGAGGGGGGGCTATTCCGGCAAACGTAGTATTCGCTCGAGTCGAAATCGATGACGTGTCGGACAGGCTGTCTACTCGTCGCCTCTGCCGAAAAACGGCGAGCGGTATGCAGAGCAGTAGTCAATGACGCGTCACCTTCGGCCGTCTGCGACTACCGGTGTAAGCTTGTGTCTGAGCTCCGTTGGAGCACAGACGTCCTTGCGGCGAACATCGCCGGGGACCGGGGGGGAGGGGGGGGCTATTCCGGCAAACGTAGTATTCGCTCGAGTCGAAATCGATGACGTGTCGGACAGGCTGTCTACTCGTCGCCTCTGCCGAAAAACGGCGAGCGGTATGCAGAGCAGTAGTCAATGACGCGTTACCTTCGGCCGTCTGCGACTACCGGTGTAAGCTTGTGTCTGAGCTCCGTTGGAGCACAGACGTCCTTGCGGCGAACATCACCGGGGACCGGGGGGAAGGGGGGGGGGGGGGGGGCTATTCCGGCAAACGTAGTATTCGCTCGAGTCGAAATCTATGACGTGTCGGACAGGCTGTCTACTCGTCGCCTCTGCCGAAAAACGGCGAGCGGTATGCAGAGCAGTAGTCAATGACGCGTCACCTTCGACCGTCTGCGACTTTGTCGCGAAGCACCGGTTACCGTGCCCGTCCTGACGGCGAGCTTCGCCGGGGACCGTAGGGAAGGCGTATTCCGGCAAACGTAGTATTCGCTCGGGCCGAAATCGAAGACACGCCGGACGACGGGCTGTCTGCTCGTCGCCTCTGCCGAGAACCGGCGAGCGGTATGCAGAACAGCGGTCGATGACGAGTCCCCTTCGGCCGTCGGCGACTGCCGGACTCTGCGCCAATTTTCAGGGAACGCCTCGGCTGAAATACCTCGGCGAAGTCCCCGTTCCAGCCCCGACGTCCTTACGGATAAGGACCGGGCGTATTGAAGTGAAGGAACGACAGTCGAGACAGGAATGTGACCCGAGAACAGTGACTGTCACTGTAATACAGATTAACGCGCGATTAGCGGGGGGAGCTCCGAGCCGAGTACCGGGAAACGAGACTAAATTTCAAATTGTACGATCGACATTTATTTTTGCGAAACAAATATGCTTCAAAACAGATTGAATTCAATCAGAAATAAAGTAAAAACTACGTTCGAAAAATTACCAGAAATAAGTTACGGTGTAATTTTTTTATCCGATACGTACAAGGCAGATTTAGAACCGAGTACTAGTCTCCATGTGACATGGGAAGATCAACGAGCGATGACCGTCTCGAACGATTAAAAGCGGATTAAAAATTACGCGAAAACGTTAACAGTTTATTTGAAATGCCGGAAAGTTAATGGAAACGTTTTAAATAAGTTAAAGATGAAAATATCTTCGTCTTCGTCGTGGTCGTAAACCGTTTTACGCCGACACGACGTACAGGTTTCCAGTAAACGATCAATATTTTAATCTTTTGCGTTTTGCGAAAGGCGTTGTACGTACCTCACAGAAATTGAAACATTTTCTTCTTTTACAGTATTACTGAAAATATTTTAATTAAATGAGCACATTTTGATTTCCAAGTACGGAAAGTGGCTTAGTTATTTTTACTACCGACACTTCGACATTAAGGCCCAGTTTTACAAGGACGGTTTAACTTTGAGCCGAAGCTTAAACCCTTCACAACAATTGTTGAAATAATTGTTGCTAAGGGTTTAAACCTCAGCTCAAAGTTGAGCCCCATTTGTAAAACTGGACCTTAGAAATGTTTAAAATTAGTAGGATCAAAAAAATTAAAAATTGTGGCTTGAAACCTTTCAGCACCACCGAGACGATCTTATTACGTTTACTCAAAAAACTGAATCTCAAGTTCGAGAATCTTTTATGATACGAATTCGAAAAACTCATTTCTAGACTATACAGTGTGACCCATTCAGAATAAGAACACACGCATGGAAGCGAATATTTATTATCCGATTTGAACTTCAAAAACTAACGGAAGTTTCCGACAGTAAATTTTTACTCTCAGGGCCTAAGCTTTAATTCTTCTTACTACCAAAAAAACACATCCAAAATTCCTTAAAAAAAAATAATATTTATAAATAATGCTCCAATTTATAAACTATCTTTCCCATTAATTTAAACCGTCTTTCGTTAATTTTTTTTTTTTAATCCTTTTTTTTAATACTTTTTTTTTTACTTCTTCCAAGAAAATGCATTGAAGCATCTGAAAATTACCCAAATAGTAATTTTGACACGAATCTTTTAATTGTAAACTAGACTTAAAAAAGTCGCTGGTCAATTTCAGTTATTTTTGACGTAACAAAAAAAAAAATCAGTACATCCACCCGGAAAATTTACCATCGGAAATTTTCGTTTTTATCACAGCACAGTATCCGAAGCTTCTATCTTAAGAAAACTTGAATTCACTTTCTTAAATATGAAGATTTTGAATAGTAACCGGAGGCAATTGCAGGTCGAACAAAAATAAATAAAAAACAATGCAACACGACTAGAGAAAACTATACAACAATATTGTACTTCTCTGGTAAGACTGTAAAAAAAAATCCAATTTACGAGATGTGATCTAGAATCAGATATTGAAGATATCTTTTAAAGGGTTGTTTTCGTTCTGAATGGGTTCGCGCTGTACCGACAATGCGTCACTCAGTTTAAAGTTGATGGTTGTCTATTAAATTGGACGCCCGTCTGTGCGGCAATTAAGTAGGTTTCCTGAATACATCCGTTCCGATACACCGGCAGCGGCTAAATCTTTAAAGTTATCCCGAAAGATCTGTGGCATACAGATATCTACGATATTTTAAATAGAATAAATACTCGATTATTCGGAAATTTTAATATCTTGACTTTTTATTATTAATTACCAAAGTTTTTGAAATATGACCGAGAGAGACGGACTGGTTGAGAAAACCTGCTCGCTATGCTGTTCCTCTTGCCATATATCGACAAAATTCACTTTAGTAGTTTCGCGAATCCGAGCAACAACGACAAAAAATATTAACGTGACGTAAGGGAAAAAACAAATAACGACATAAAAATTATCATCGGGCAGCAAAATCACAATTTCAAAAAAAAATAAATATTGCGGCATGCAAGAAGCAAAGAAACGGTACGAGCTGGAATATCAAGTGTGTAAGTGCAAGCAAATCGTCATCTGTGTCTACGGTGTGTCCCACACGTTGAGTAGGCTACCGAGAGTAACTTATTAGAGAAGATAGATATTGTTTTGCAGTTGTACATTTTAACTCGTTCATTCAATTGAACGGCTAAACATTAAAAATGTTTCGATTTAGGGCTCTAGTTGCTGAAAAAAAAATGCGTTTTCATTCAGAGTTCTATCGAAATCTGCAATAAAAATTGGTACGGGGTGACTATGCGAGAATTCCTGCCCCCTTTAACTACTTCAGTTTTGATTTCAAGAAAAAAAAAAAAAAATGTGTAATAGAAAACTTAAAAGGGACTAATTCAGAGTTTCTCCGTGTGCCGACAGAAAAACGATTGATGGTCGGATAAGCGACATATAAACTAAACTTTTGTTTTTAATGGAACACCCCGTATATTACGATATTCGATTCTAAATTGAATTCTACTGGGACTACGTATCATAAAACCACTGATGTAGAAGGTGTCTATAAAATAATTCCTGTTTGATTTTATTCTTCTAATTTTAGAAAATGAAAACTTCAATAATGATTCTTTTATACTAAGAGATGTTATGAAGAACGTATTAAAAATATTTACACTTTGCGTAAAAAAAAACTGAAGATGCTTTGAATATGCTTTGAGTTAAATTTTTAGTTAGTTTTTAAAATTCAGTTTTTCAGAAATATTTTTCGTTTCTAGTAAAAAAGTTAATTTTTAGAAAACATGTAAATCGATTTAATATGTAAATGTAAAATTTTATTAATGTTGTTTTATTTAAAACCAAAACATTTTTTTTTTTTTGGGTATCCGACGCTTAATTGTTTGTTGTATCTGTAGCAGTACTGACGTAAATTCTACAACTTTATCCTTTTTTCTTTGTAAAATAAAAAAATAAGAAAATTAGGAAGGACTTTTTATAGACACTTTCTACATTTTTAGTTTTATTATACGCGTAATCCCGTTAGAATTTCATTTCGAATCGAAAATGTAATAAAATACTGAACACCCCTTATAGCCAAAAATAATTTTCGAAAATAGAACTGACTGTATACTTTAAACGGTAGAGAAGACCGCGGCACTCGGGGTGGACACCCTGCATATTCCGATTCATAAAGTTCCGTACATTTCAAATACGTAAAAATATACGGCGTGTTTCATAACGTCGTGAGTATAATAAATTAAACGATGAAAGTTTGCATGAAAATGAATAGAATGAACCTTTTTTTTTTTGTTAAACAAAGTATTATTAAATTTTCGAGAAAAAGAAGGCTTTTTGTGGAACGGGTGTAACCGCCGCGTTTGAGCGTCTCTGATGTAAGTTTATGAGGTTTACGAAGAATGTGAGTGATCTAATAATGTTAATCATCGCCGGCCGGGCCGGGCAGTTTGAAAGTAAACGTCGGGGTGGTCGCACCTACGTTTATACTTGAACAATGACAGAATTTGAAAATAATGATATTGGACACTGTTGGCGTGATATTTTAGTGTACGGTGAAAGTGAAAAACGTGCATTTGTGGGCTGAGGAAACCCCTAAAATCTAAATCCTTTGTGTTCAACGAGTGCCCCAGGGAAGGAATAATTTTGTAACTCAACCGGTATTGAACAAAAGGTATTTATACTTCCAATATTTGCAATTTTTGCCGAAAATCAAAATTATTCATTCACCCCTCATTGAGGGGTTATATAATAATTACTTTGTTACTCAGTTTTGGAAAAAATATTAAACAGTGATCGCCAAACAGTCGGCATCAACTGCAAAAAAAAAATATTCTTGATCTTTCGAAAAAACTTCGCGACAATTTCTGCTCGTCTGAAAATCTATTTGGTCCCCGTCAGATATACCGAGTCAATTTCTTCACTTCTTTATAAATGTATCTGCCAGATAGTATCCTCGGAAACTATTATCGATACGAGGATTTCCGAGGATGAGATGCCTGGCAGATGAATTTATCAGGAGGTGAAGAAAAATTCGTTCGTTAGTTAGAAAGGAGTTTCGAGAAATTATCAAAATCCTGAAATTGTTATTACTCGGACTCTAGATCGAGATTTCAACGAAATTTTCAACGAAATTTTCAACGAAATTTTCACCTCAATGAAAAAATTGAATTTTTCAGTTTTTAAAATATTCTCGAAATTTCATGTATACATATTGTGTAATTGTATGATTCGTTCATGCGTTATCCGTCCAAAAATTACAGAGTTTTAAGGTAATGGGAAACGAAAGCAATTTAAAGTATTGTTAAATTTCATTAAATGACATTTCTCCTTGGTGTTTAATAGATTTTTCGTAATTAAACATCAAGCAAAAAAATTTATTTAACAAAGATTCTAATTTGTTCTTGTTTCCCGTTACCTTGAAATTCCTATAATTTTTTTAAGGATAACACAAAGACGCATGATACATATACAATAATATACCGGGTGTCCCGCGCCATGTGCTCACCCTTCGAGAATCGTTCATTTTTTAATCGATTAACCTGAATTTTGAAGACAATGAATTAAACAAAACAACGGAGTTTTTCGACATACCACCGCTAGTCGTCGTCATAGGACTTCCGGTTTCGCCGCAAGTGATATCAACTTTCTTATTTTAAATGGAACACCCTATATATTTTTACATATTTAAAATCTACGGATCATTACGAGTCCGAATACGTATCAATTGTTAATTTTGGTTTTCATGACTAACGAAAAAAGAACTTTTATTTTTCAATCTAGAGAACTATGAATCTCGGTCCAATGCGATCAAATGTTTCGAGAAAATCGACTCGTTTGATGGTATTTTGATTTTTAACATTTTTACAGTATTTGAAATTTTCATTAGGTCTTAACTCATTTTTTTCGATAGAACCTCCTCGTATGCTTTTCTTAGCTTACTTCAACAGAATATTTTTTTCAGAGTACGCTAACTAATACCAAATACGTATATTTTCTTTGAAAATGATTTAAAACGGAGCATGTCTTATTGAAATTTTACGCTCCCTTTATTTCAAATAACTTTCAAAGAAAATATGACGTCTTTGATATCGGCGTACTCAGAAAAAAATGTTCTGTTGAACTAAGCTAAGAAACACGTGAGGGTTCTACCGAAAAAAATTAAGACCTTATGAAAATTTCAAAAACTGTAAAAATGTTAAAAATCTAAATACCATCAAAGGAGTGATTTTCTCGAAACACTTGATCGCATTAGAGCGAAAAAATACGATTCATAGTTTCTAGATTGAGAAATAAGTTTCTTTTTCGTTGTCGAGGAAATCAAAATCAACAATTGATATGTATTCGGACCCATAATGAACCATAAATTTCAAATATGTAAAAATATATAGGGTGCTCCGTTTAAAATAATAAAAAAGTTGATATCACTTCAGACGAAATTCGAAGTCCGATGACCCCACTAGCAGCAGAGTACGCCGGAAAATCTCATTTTTTGTTTAATTCATTATTTCCAAAATTCAGATTAATCGATTAATAAATAAAGATTCTAGAAGGGTGAGGACATGGCGCGGGACACCCGGTATATTTGGATTCAGAATAATTCTGAAATTTCAAATGTCAAAATATACAGGTGGTTCCATTTAAAAAATTGAAAAAAAAAAGTCGCTCATCCTGTATACAGGGAGATTCAGGCAACCCTTTCCTGAAAAGTTTACGACCTTCTCCTTTGAATTTTTGTTTCATATTTTGTAGTTATAAGTTAACGATATGGATCTATCAAGATATAATATTTTCAAATTTCGGACCCTTTCGCTTATACCGGAAGTTGCTGTCAACTTTCTTATTTCAAATAGAATGCCCCCATTTTTAATGCATATTTGATATCTTCATAAAATTCTAAAAATATTTTGTGCAACATGGGTGATACAAGAAAAATTAACCGTTTCCGAGATATTTTCATTTTTTAAAATAACTCAGACTTGCAGAACCTTGGTTATGATACTGCCCCTAATCTTTGTGCAACAAAAACCATGATGCCCATTTTTGGCCTGTAGCAGGCTACAGTAACATTCTTTCAGATCATTTCCAATTTTGCAGTCGATTGCTTACAGGCTGGTTGAAAAGTAACTTCTACTATTAGAGCTAATTTCAACTGTCGAAAAGTCATGTTTTTTAAATGGAACGCCTAGTATATTTTTATACCATGTTACTCAGGATTAAATATTCTTTCGTCCTGTATTAGCATTCCCTGTACCTATCTCTTATAGTTCACTCGTTATCGATGATTTCTTTTTAACATGTAATTTTTTTCGGTATTATTTTTAAACAGTGGGCTATGAAAACTAGAGAAATTATAATTTTTGAAATCATCTGTCTAGTAGGAATTAAAAAAAAAATAATTTAATCGCTACGAAGAACCAAAAAGTGAATAATCAAACACAGACATATTAAAGGTATTTGACGATAAAAAAAATCGACAATTCAAGAAGTTAATAAAAAAAAGTTGTTATATCGAGGAAAATGCCTTATTACTGAGATGCAGTAGAAAGTTATTACTCATAAATAATAGCCGAGGACAACTTAGAGTCAATATTATAACCAACAATTTGTGTATTATTTTTAATATTTCTGATTTATTTATTATTTTTCATAAAATTTTCTATTGTAAGGGTAAATTTCTCCTTGTAAATATGTAAATGGTCGTACCAAGAATTCTAATACGTGCGGCATATGTAAACAAAAGGTTCAGATGATAGATGTGTATTTAAATATTATTTTTCGGTTTTTAAAAAAATGAAGTCGGAAATTAATTAATTTTCATAGCACACTATTCAGGAATAATACTGAAGTGAAAAAATTTATGTGTCAAAGAGAAAATCATGAATAGAAAGAGAAAGGTAACAGATGGGTATCAGGAATGCTAATACAGTTCGAGAGAACATTTAATTCGAATTCTTATGGTATAAAAGAATACTGGGTGTTCTATTTAAAAAAAAAAAAAACATGACTTTTCGACAGTTGAAATCAGTTCGAATAGAAGTTACTTTTCAACCAGCCCGTAAACGATTTTGTATAAAATTAGATATGACCTGAAAGCTTACGAGCATAGCCTACTACAGGCCAAAAATTGAAATTATGGCTTTTGTTACACAAAGATGGCAGCATCATAAACAAGGTACCGCAACTTTGAACTTTTTTTAAAAAATGGAAATATCTCTAGAACAGCTAATTTTTCTTATATCACATGTTACACAAAATGTTTTTAGAATTCCATGAAGATTTTAGAAATGCAATAGAAAAATGGGGTATTCCCTTTAAAATAAGAAAGTTGACAGCAACTTCCGGTACAAACGAAAGTGTCCGAAAGTTGGAAATATTATATTTTAATAGATCATTATCGCCAACTTATAACCGCAAAATATGAAATAGAAATTCAAAGAGGAAGTACGTAAACTTTTAATGAATGGGTGTTGCGCCTGAATCTCCCCCTGTATAGAAAAGGCTACTGCTGACCGGTTAGCATGAATGAAATCTACGTAAAAAGCCGTGCAAGGCCGTATTTTAGTTTCTTATATTCGTTAATAATTAAAATAATATTAATGACTGCTTCAGATATTGAATTAACTTTGAGACTGGCATTTTTTTATTCTACACTAAATTTTGCGTCAAATTTATTTTTTTAATTATTTTTACGTATCAATCATACTTTTTGATGTGAATCGATTTTTTCTTAAAAATTCCCGAATGCAAGGTTCCATTCAAAAATTCGTAACTTCTGAACCACTAAAGATAACGCAACCGATTTTTCTTTTCCGGTCAATGCCGAAGTTGTGGCCGATCTTTTAAGATCAGGCCGAGTCCTGACGGGATGTATCAAGTCTTGCTACGATTTTTTGAATATGTATAATTATAAATAACAAAAACTCCATTTTTTTCAAATGGAACTCCCTGTATATTTTCACACCATTCCGTACCCTTTTTGAGAAGCTTTTCAATGACGCAGCAGTTTGTAGAGTCCAGTTTTTAGAAGTAAATATTTAATAAACGACTGAAAGTTTCTAGTAGATTGGTGCGCCAAAATGAAAAGCGATTCATACTTTAAAACAACGTCGCACCAGTTACGGATATACTGTGTGAAAGTGCGAATTTCATTGGTTTAATATTTTATTCGTTGTGCATGATTATCAGCGATCAATCGGTAGTAAGGCTGCGGCTTTAGTTTCAAATTTATCCTGCCAGTTCGCGTTAATTAGAAGTTCTCTAGATGATTAATAAAAATTCTATCTTAAGTACTCGGGAAATCTCACGAGAAATTAATTTGTATGCCAGTTTCAAATTCTAACTAGAGTTACTCGGGAGAAACTGGCATGCAAGTCAGTTCCTTTTGAAATTTCCCGAGTACTCGAGTTAAAATTTGAAAGTGGCATACAAATCAATTTCTCGTGAGATTTCCCGAGTACTTAACATAGAATTTTTATTAATCATCTAGAGAACTTCAAATTCACGTCAACTGGGAGGATAATGTTTAAATTGAAGCTGCAGTCCTACTGATCGATGACGGATAATCATGCACAGCGAATAAAACATTAAACCGATGAAATTCGCACTTTTCGACACAGTGCGTCCCTAACTGATGCGAGATTGGCTTAAAATTTTAATCGATTTTCATGTTGACACCGGCCTACTACAAACTTTCAGTGTTTTGTTAAATATTTTTACATCTAAAAAATACTATTTTCTCAATAACTCGTCGAATATCAGAATTGAACCCTACAAACTGCGCGTCATTGAAAAGCTTCTCAAAAAGGCTATGGAATGGTGTGAAAATATACAGGGAATTCCATTTGAAAAAAATTGAGTTTTTGTTTTTTATGATTATACATATTCAAAAAATCGTAGCAAGCCTTGAAACATCCCTTCACGACTCGGCTTGATCTTAAAAGATTGGCCACAGCTTCGACATTGACTAAAAAAAAAAAAAAAAAAAATCGGTTGCGTTATGTTTAATGATTTAGAAGTTACGAATTTTTGAATGGAACCTCGCATCCGAGAATTTTTTAAGGAAAAATCGACTCCCATCAAAAAGTATGATTGATACGTAAAAATAATTGAAATAAATTTGACGCAAATTTAGTGTAGAATTCAAAAATTACGTCAAAGTGGGATGTTTCAATTTAAAAAAGTGTAACTTTATTATTTTATAATAGTTAAAGGGGGTGGGAATTCTCGCATGATCACCCTGTACAACGACGCTCACCATAAATGATACCAATTGACAGTTTCGTAGCCCTTACACTGAACGTTCTTAAGGACATGCTTCGCCTGCAACGGCATCATTTAAGTTGAGGGTCGTAGCACATTGAAATTACGATGCACTACACATTGAAGACACATGGCATATGCGTATTAAAAGACACGTTTAGCAATGATTTTATAGAAACATATGAAACAAATAGAAACATTGTAAGAAACAAGCTAAAAATAAAATGTCAAGTAAGGTAATAAATCACATTTTTTTCTAAAATGTTTTTATCGCTTTCATATCTTTCTGCAATTCTCATGAGCAAGAACTATACGAAAAACAATAATTTTATGCTGTAGACCTGTAAAATTTAGAGCAAAAATGTCTTGAAAATTTTTTGTATGTTCGGAAGTTACCGAGACATGGCCCGAGAACCCACTGTCAGGACATCTTGTATTTACCACAAAGCAAAGAATCGATTGTCGATGACGCCAGAGTTGGAAGATTTTCAAAAATAGAAACTTTTTCAAACCATACACGAGAGTAAATTCCAGTTAAAAACAACTTCTTGGAAAAATTTAAGGTCCAACACAGGATTGAGTTAAACCAATTTCTGGTAAATTTAATTATTAATTATTAATTTCGACTTATTGATTAAATTACTCTCGCCAAGCTATAAAAATCATTAATGAAAGCTAAAACTCAACTAAAAATAAAAATACTTTCCCTTTGTTCATCACCAAAGCCCTGTTATTTTACAAAACAGAAAAATTTTCCTAAAGGTTAACCCCTCGTTGAATAAATAAGTAAAATTAACCTGTCTCTCATACATCTTTGATAAATCAATTATGCACAAGCACGAGTCAAATCAAAACATTTTAATACAATCTTTTTTAAAAAGGCAAATAATCAAGAAAACCTGTAAACATGAAGTTATTGAAAAAATTAAAAAGTCAAAATATTTCGTCACACATTGAGAACCCCCTCTTTGCAAGTTATATTATCCCCAATAGATGTAACTTGCAGCAAAAAAAAATTTACGTGATAATTCTTTCGGCAAATTTAAACACAACTTTAAAAAAAATAATAATTACAGTTAAAGAAAAGCTGTAATAAATATCCACTTTCTTCCAACCCTGGAAATCTATAGCTTGTTTGATATATCCAACTCGTCCGTAACTACACATAATTGAATAACAATCACGACTTACTACTTGTCGATGTTTGGCGGCTTCATCGGCAGCCATGGAACCAAGTGATGCCGATGTTTCGCTTCATCGGCAGCCGTTGAACCAAGTGATCCCCCGATGTGTCTCGGGTCCGGAAAGAAGAAATTCTCGAGTTCAGAGTCACACGTTGTCCCACTGTACAAGTCTGAGAATGAGAAAGATATTAGTCTAGAGACAGACAACACAAAATATTTCTCACCTTAGAAGGTGAAGGCTTGTATTAAGCAGTCTCTGGAGATTGACTAAGAGCTTAAATTCTTCGATGTAAATGTGAGACGAACACCAAATGGAAGCAGTTCAGCCTAATCTCGTTGTAGTAGCAGATAGTAAAACGAACAAAACATCTCCAAAGCCTAAAAAAAAAAATAATTACTTAGAAAAAAAAAGATTTTTTTCATAATTAGTAATTACCTGGGATATTTCAGAATCAAGAGTACTGCTTTTTGTGGAAGTTCACTGACCCTAGTAGCCCTCGTTCGATATACCTTGGTCGGCGTTGGTGAACGGGCGATCAAATGCAAAGATGTCTGCAAGGAAGAGTTCACTTTTAGTTGGCTAGCTAATACGGCATCACAAGATTTCATTTTAAATTGGTAAAAACCATGTTTAACCGTTTCAGATTATAGACAATAGATGCTGAACACTTTTATATTATCAACGAACCTGTATTTCTTGCAATAACAAACTAAACTCTGCAAATAATTTAGAATTTATAGCACGCGTCGCGAATAGGTCGAAGTTTCGGACCAAAATGGAGGAGCAAAGAGAAGGCGGAAGTCGTCGGTCCTGCGTGGAAGCCTCGACCCCCCCGTACGCGCATGCTAGAGTGAAACGTTCCGTGCTGTAATTGGTCAAAAGCAAAGACTAACGGAAGTTTATGAGCGCGGCAAATTTAAATTGAAACAGGGAGCCGTTGAAGCAATGGCGGATCATCAGGCGTCAACATTTTTGTATTAAAAATTGGAAATTATTAAAATTTAAAAATATACTGCCTACATTACGTAAAACTAACAGTTAAAAACCAACGAACAATAATTGTTTAAACTACTGATGATTGTTCATATTAATATTTGATAATATTTACCTATTCTGTAAGAAATGTATTTTTATTATCGAATTCGCTCTGTTTCATTGTTCTTTCTAAAAAATGGCTAAAATTAACTAGAGACTTTTTACGTCATTGGATATTTATTTTTAAGGTACAAAAATAGGTAAATTTACGTGAACTTTTTCAAATTTTAGGAGAAAATATTAAGAAAACGATTTCTCTTTATATGTTATACTAGCAGGTCGTGATTTTAGGTATGTAGCGCATATACCAGGTGTCGCAACAGTGTTTTTTCTCGGGCAATATCTCGATAATTACTGAAGACACAAAAAAAATATCGACATTTTTCTTTGAATGTGAAGAGATCTGGCAACACAAAATTTTCATCTACACAGGGTGAATTAAAATATTGGGTGCTGGATTAAACTTCTTTTTATTTCAAATGGCATACCCTCATGTATGTATGGTATCAAATTTGGATCACCCATAAAATTAGGCACATTTTCTGTATACCCGTTATCTACGCCTCCTAATTATGACCGTTTTTACGATATTAGACCTTCCATATAGAAACTGGTTAGAGCATGTTAATCAAGAAAATTGACTTTTGTCATCTAGAAATGTCTGAAAATAAAACCAGAATAAATACGATAATGGCTGCAAACGCTTATTTTTTAAATGAAACGTTAAGAATATTAAGAACAGTTAGATTTATGCACAGATTTTGGTAAACAAAAACGTGTAGAATGTTGCGGAGAGCGAAATCATAAGAGGACGTGCCATTTGAAATTAAAAAGTTGAATCCAGCACAACTGTTTTGGTAGGTACAGCCTGTATATTTGAAAATAATTTTATGCTGCAGATCTCTTAAAATACAAAACAAAAATGTCTTGAGACATTTTTTTTTATCTTCAGTGATTATCAACATATAGCCCGAGAACTCACCGTTGGGACACTATACAGGGAGATTCAGTCAAGCCATTCGTTTAAAGTAGTTTACTAACTTCCTCTTTGAATTTTTATTTCATATTTTGAGATTATAAGTTAGCGGTAATGATCTATTAAAATATAATATTTCCAACTTTCGGACACTTCTGCTTGCACAGGAAGTTGCTGTCAACTTTCTTATTTTAAATGGAATACCCCACTTTTTAATGCATTTTTCAAATCGTCATGAATATCTAAAAATCTTATGTAACATGTGATAAAAGAAAAATTAGCAGTGCCTTGTTTATGATGCTGCCATTTTTTCTGTAACAAAAGCCATTATTTCAATTTTTGACCTGTAGTAGGCTATACTCGTAGGCTTTCAGATCATACCTAATTTTACACAGAATTGTTTATGGGCTGGTTGAAAAGTAGCTTCTATTCGAACTGATTCCAACTGTCGAAAAGTCATGTTTTTTAAATATGAACACCCATTTTTTATTTTCTTTTATTTCACATGATATGAAAATATACTAGACGTTCCGTTTAAAAAACATGACTTCTCGACAGTTGAAATCAGTTCGAATTAAAGTTACTTTTCAACCGTCCCGTAAACAATCAAGTGCAAAACTGGACATGATCTGAAAGAATGGTACTGTATCCTCCTCCTACAGGGCAAAAATTGGCATCGAGGTTTTTGTTGCACAAAGATGGCAGTATCATAAACGAGGTTCTGCAAGTCTGAGCTTTTTTAAAAAAATGGAAATACCTTGGTTAATTTTTCTTGTATCACCATGATGAATAAAATATTTTTGGAATTTTATGAAGATTTCAAAAATGCATTAAAAGATGGGGTATTCCATTTAAAATGAGGAAGTTGATGGCAATTTCCGGTATAAGCGAAAGTGTCCGAAAGTTGAAAATATTATATTTCGATAGATCCTTATCGTTAAACTTTATAACTGCAAAATATGAAACAGAAATTCAAAGGACAAATCCGTACACTTTTAATAAATGAGTTGCCTGAATATCCCTGTATTTTTATTTAAAAGTGTGTCTTAACTTTTTAAAAAGATAAAGAAATGTATAACATTGTTTGACAGATTAATTATAAATTTTACTTCTATTATTTTAAAAAGTTAAGACGGACTTTCAAATTAAAATACCTGACCATTTTTAACATCAGACTTGAGAGAGGATAATCCTAATAATCAAATTCAAATTTTACTTGGTACAATGTGA
The DNA here is from genome assembly GCA_036172665.1 of Prosopocoilus inquinatus. Classification (NCBI taxonomy): domain Eukaryota; kingdom Metazoa; phylum Arthropoda; class Insecta; order Coleoptera; family Lucanidae; genus Prosopocoilus; species Prosopocoilus inquinatus. The sequence goes on from CM069876.1 coordinate 28,843, forward strand.
CCAATTTGGAATGTAAAATGTATTGGTTTGCTGATTTGAACTGATTATATTTTCTTGCAAGGTAGAGCTCCCAGAAGTTTACTACTTACTACCAAATACATACAAAATTTCTAAAAATAATAAATTAGATTAATTTAAGACGTCTTTCATTTATTTTTTCTTCTTGCAAGGTAGAGCTCCAAGAAATTTATTACTTACTATCAAATACATACAAAATTTCTAAAAATAATAGATTAATTTAAACCGTCTTTCATTTATTTTTTTCAAGGACTTTTAATTTTTCAAGAAAATAACAGATACTGATAATTACTCAAACATTGATTATTACAAATCAGATGATAAACATTCTTTTCAGGTGTGTGTCCATTCTAAATGTGTCGCACTGTACCAATAGTATTAAGTCACCCGGTTTTAGGTTGATGGTCGTCTTGTTTAAATAGGACGCTCTGTATATGGTAATCCGTTCTGATGCACCAGCAGCAAACATTAAATTTAAGTTTTCCCAAAAGATCTTTCGCACATCGACATCTTCAATTTTAGAAAGGAATACTCAATTATCCAGAAATTTTAATGTCACATCGAAAAACACTTCTCAAAATCTTTAATAAGTATCCCCGCTTTATTTTAAAAAAAAATTGAGGAAATGACAAAAAAATTGTCCAAAAATAATAAATAGTAGTGACAAATTTTATCGAGTGGGAAAATCTAAATAACAGTGACATTAAATATTGTGGCATGCAAGAAAGAAAAAAAAAACAGTACAAGTTGGAATATCAAATGTAAATGAACACACAAACCTCATTTTTAAAACCTGTTAGCTGCATCTGTGTATAAACCTGAACTTAAGGCATCGCAATTTATATTCCTAAATGTACAAATAAAATCAGAAAACAAAGCAAACTGAAAACTAGTAATTCAACTGAGTAAAAACTCAAGCTCAAAATTGTTTAAAAAAATATATATTATTTTACGATCTGAAAGTATTATTGCAAAACAAATTACTAAAGGGTAAATAATATAAGTCATTTATTTATTACAAATTATTTTAAGTACTCTTATAGCTGTGCTTTACACTATCTGATTTTCCATTTGAATTTGAATATGACTGAGAATATACAGTGTCCTTCAAAAAGCGTGCTGCACAAATAGGGATTTGTTGTATTATGGATTTTTATTTAAATTTTGTGAGTTCCAACACTTCTGCATTTCCTAAAATCAAAGTAGCAAATGTCAGATTAAATTTATCTAGAATGGTATACAACGTGGACATTATGAAATGAATACCGCTTAAAAGTACCCTTACTTTACAAGATACAGGAAAATGTCATAAGAGCAAGTCGTTCAGAATTAAAAGTTAGAGATAGATATAAAATTATAGCTTCTTATAAACAAAAGAAATACAATTTATTGTAAACCACTCTTTATACACACACTACATTGAGTAGTATTGGAGGGATGAAAGTGTCCGCCAAAATAAGATGAATAGGAAAACAGGAAATTCGTTTGTATTTCTCAATTACTTCATTTGGTTCAGAGTTATTATTACAATGAATTTCTATCGTGCTACAGAAAAAGTATAAAGTTTTGGAATGCATTAAAATAACCACTGAGGAGAAAATTAAATAATTGAAAAATAAGAACGAATTTCGTGTTTTCCTATTCATATTATTTTAGCGGAGAATTTAACCCCACCTGTACTTCCTAATGTAGTATGTATAAACAGTGATTCACAATAAAGTGTGATTTTTTTTCATTTTTGAGATGGGAGGCTATAATTATTTCATATCTAGCCATAACTTTTTATTCTGAACAACTTATTCTTATGACATTTTCCTGTATCTTATATAAAATAAGGGCGCATCACTCTTAAGTGGTCTTCATTTCTCGGTGTCCATGCTGTATATCGCTCAAGAAAAATTTCACTTGACATTTACCAATTCGATTTTAAGAGATGCAGAAGCTTCCTGCATCAAAAATTTTTTATATAAATTGATTAAAAAAAAATCCCATTTGTAGCACACTTTTTGAAAGACAGTACATATGGTGTCCTCGACAGTGAGTTCTCGGGCTACGTCTCAATACCTACAAAAATCTCTATCTGTACCTGTCAAAAGTTGAAAGTTAAAAATGGATACCGTGATTTTAACATGAAACATTTCTGTTCATGTTACTACAGAAACAAATCCCAATTTCTAAAAATATTGTTGCATGATCATAGTCGTTAAATTTGTCAATTTTATTTTGGAACATCTGTCACAAAAAGACAGGAAAACTTTTTAAAATTTGTTACAATGTTTATATATAATTAATAATAATAATAATAATAATTTACGTAACCAGAGAACGTACTGTCGGGTCAGGCCAGCCTATATTTATCACAAAACATAGAAGTCGACTTTTTCTATGATGCCAGAGTTGGAAGATTTTCAAAAGCAGAAACACTTTTTCAAAGCATGCGTGAGAGTAAATTCTCCAGATAAGAACTCCTAAAAAGAAATCTTGAAAAGTTGGGAAAAATTTCTACTAAATTCAATTGTTAATCGTTAATTTTGGTATTTTGATTAAATTACTCTCGCCAAGTTAAATTTGTCATTGGTGAAAGTTAAAACTGAACTAAAAAAAGATTTACCCTTTGCTCATCACCAAAGGCCCGTTATTTAGAAGACAGAAAATATTTCCCTGAAAGTGATCCCCTCGTAAAATTAGCTTGTCTTTGATAAATCAGTAACACATTTTAATACAATCTATTTTAAAAAGGCAAATAATCAAGAAAACCTGTAAACGAAGTTAATAAAATTATAAAGTCAAAATATTTCGTCACATATTGAGAACCCCCTCTTTCCAACTTATATTATCCCCAACAGATGTAACTTGCAATGAAAATATTTTATGTAATAATTCTTTCGGCAAATTTAAACAAACCTAACTTCAAAAAAAAAATAATTACAGTTAAAGAAAAGCTGTAATAAATATCCACTTTCTTCCAACCCTGGAAATCTATAGCTTGTTTGATATATCCAACTCGTCCGTAACTACACATAATTGAATGGCAATCATGACTTACTACTTGTCGATGTTTGGCGGCTCCATCGGCAACCATGGAACCAAGTGATGCCGATGTTTCGTTTCATCGGCAGCCGTTGAACCAAGTGATGCTCCGATGTGTCTCGGGTCCGGAACGAACAAATTCTCGAGTTCAGAGTCACATGTTGTCTCACTGTACAAGCCTGAGAATGAGAAAGATATTAGTCTAGAGACAGACAACACAAAATATTTCTCACCTTAGAAGGTGAAGGCTTGTATTAAGCAGTCTCTGGAGATTGACTAAGAGCTTAAATTCTTCGATGTAAATGTGAGACGAACACCAAATGGAAGCAGTTCAGCCTAATCTCGTTGTAGTAGCAGATAGTAAAACGAACAAAACATCTCCAAAGCCTAAAAAAAAAAAATAATTACTTAGAAAAAAAAAAAGATTTTTTTCATAATTAGTAATTACCTGGGATATTTCAGAATCAAGAGTACTGCTTTTTGTGGAAGTTCACTGACCCTAGTAGCCCTCGTTCGATATACCTTGGTCGGCGTTGGTGAACGGGCGATCAAATGCAAAGATGTCTGCAAGGAAGAGTTCACTTTTAGTTGGCTAATACGGCATCACAAGATTTCATTTTAAATTAGTAAAAACCATGTTTAACCGTTTCAGATTATAGACAATAGATGCTGAACACTTTTATATTATCAACGAACCTGTATTTCTTGCAATAACAAACTAAACTCTGCAAATAATTTAGAATTTATAGCACGCGTCGCGAATAGGTCGAAGTTTCGGCCCAAAATGGAGGAGCAAAGAGAAGGCGGAAGTCGTCGGTCCTGCGTGGAAGCCTCGACCCCCCCGTACGCGCATACTTGAGTGAAACTTTCCGTGCTGTAATTGGTCAAAAGCAAAGACTAACGGAAGTTTATGAGCGCGGCAAATTTAAATTCAAAGAGGGAGCCGTTGAAGCAATGGCGGATCATCAGGCGTCAACATTTTTGTATAAAAAATTGGAAATTATTAAAATTTAAAAATATAATGCCTACATTACGTAAAACTAACAGTTAAAAACCAACGAACAATAATTGTTTAAACTACTGATGATTGTTCATATTAATATTTGATAATATTGACCTATTCTGTAAGAAATGTATTTATTATCGAATTCGCTCCGATTCACTTTTCTTTCTAAAAAAAAAAATGGCTAAAATTGACTAGAGACTTTTTACGTCATTGGATATTTATTTTTAAGGTACAAAAATAGGTAAATTTACGTGAACTTTTTCAAATTTTAGGAGAAAATATTAAGAAAACGATTTCTCTTTATATTTTATACTAGTAGGTCGTGATTTTAGGTATGTAGCGCATATACCAGGAGTCGCAACAGTGTTTTTTTTCGGGCAATACCTCGATAATTACTGAAGATACAAAAGAAATATCGACATTTTTCTTTTGAATGTGAAGAGATCTGGCAACACAAAATTTTCATCTACACAGGGTGAATTAAAACATTGGGTGCTGGATGCAACTTCTTTTTATTTCAAATGGCATACTCTCATGTATGTATGGTATCAAATTTGGATCACCCATAAAATTAGGCACATTTTCTGTATACCCGTTATCTACGCCTCCTAATTATAACCGTTTTTACGATATTAAACCTTCCATCTAGAAACTGGTTAGAGCATGCTATATTCAAGAAAATTGACTTTTGTCATCTAGAAATGTCTGACATTTTGCTTAGTATAATGATCATCCTCCTGTAATTATAAAAATACATTTTTAGTAGTGACTTAGAGCGATCTGAAGTATCATTTGCTGCATCTGTGCCAGAAATAATTTCCTTAAAAGTAAATAAAACCAGAATAAATACGATAATATCTGCAAACGCTTTTTTTTTTAATAAAACGTTAAAAATATTAAGAACAGTTACATTTATGCACAGATTTTGGTAAACAAAAACGTGTAGAATGTTGCGGAGAACGAAATCATAAGAGGACGTGCAAATTGAAATTAAAAAGTTGAATCCAGCACAACTGTTTTGGTAGGTACAGCCTGTATATTTGAAAATAATTTTATGCTGCAGATCTTTTAAAATGCAAAACAAAAATATCTTGAGACATTTTTTTTATCTTCCGTGATTATCAACATATAACCCGAGAACTCACTGTTGGAACACCCTATACAGAGAGAGATTCAGTCAAGCCATTCCTTAAAAGTAGTTTACTGACTTCCTCCTTGAATTTTTATTTCATATTTTGAGATTATAAATTAGCGGTAATGAACTATTAAAATATAATATTTCCAACTTTCGGACACTTCTGCTTGCCCAAGAAGTTGCTGTCAACTTTCTTATTTTAAATGGAATACCCCACTTTTTAATGCATTTTTCAAATCTTCATGAATATCTAAAAATCTATGTAACATGTGATACAAGAAAAATTAGCAGTGCCTTGTTTATGATGCTGCCATTTCTTGTGTAACAAAAGCCATTATTTCAATTTTTGACCTGTAGTAGGCTATACTCGTAGGCTTTCAGGTCATACCTAATTTTACACAGAATTGTTTATGGGCTGGTTGCTGGTTGAAAAGTAACTTCTATTCTATTCTATTCTAACTGATACCAACTGTCGAAAAGTCATGTTTTTTTAAATATGAACACCCATTTTTTATTTTCTTTTATTTCACATGATATGAAAATATACTAGACGTTCCGTTTAAAAAACATGACTTCTCGACAGTTGAAATCAGTTCGAATTAAACTTACTTTTCAACCGTCCCGTAAACAATCAAGTGCAAAACTGGACATGATCTGAAAGAATGGTACTGTATCCTCCTCCTACAGGGCAAAAATTGGCATCGAGGTTTTTGTTGCACAAAGATGGCAGTATCATAAACGAGGTTCTGCAAGTCAGAGCTTTTTTAAAAAATGGAAATACCTTGGTTAATTTTTCTTGTATCACATGATGAACAAAATATTTTTGGAATTTTATGAAGATTTCAAAAATGCATTAAAAGATGGGGTATTCCATTTAAAATGAGGAAGTTGATGGCAACTTCCGGTATAAGCGAAAGTGTCCGAAAGTTGAAAATATATTTAGATAGATCCTTATCGTTAACTTATAACTGCTAAATATGAAGCAGAAATTCAAAGGACAAATCCGTACACTTTTAATGAGTGGGTTGCCTGAGTATCCCTGTATTTTTATTTAAAAGTGTGTCTTAACTTTTTTTAAAAAGATAAAGAAATGTATAACATTATTCGACAGATTAATTATAAATTTTACTCCTATTATTTTAAAAAGTTAAGACAGACTTTCAAATTAAAATACCTGACCATTTTTAATATCCGACTTGACAGAGAATAATCCTAATAATCAAATTCAAATTTTACTTGGTACAATGTGACCAATTTGGAATGTAAAATGTATTGGTTTGCTGATTTGAACTGATTATATTTTCTTGCAAGGTAGAGCTCCCAGAAGTTTACTACTTACTATCAAATACATACAAAATTTCTAAAAATAATAAATTAGATTAATTTAAGACGTCTTTCATTTATTTTTTCTTCTTGCAACGTAGAGTTCCAAGAAATTTACTACTTACTATCAAATACATACAAAATTTCTAAAAATAATAAATTAGATTAATTTAAACCGTCTTTCATTTATTTTTTTCAACGACTTTAAATTTTTCAAGAAAATTAATTTTTCAAGAAAATAACAGATACTGATAATTACTCAAACATTGATTATTACAAATTAGATGATAAACATATTCTTTTCAGGAGTGTGTCCATTCTAAATGTGTCGCACTGTACCAATAGTATTAAGTCACCCGGTTTTAGGTTGATGGTCGTCTTTTTTGAATAGGACGCTCTGTATATGGTAATCCGTTCTGATGCACCAGCAGCAAACATTAAATTTAAGTTTTCCCAAAAGATCTTTCGCACATCGACATCTTCAATTTTAGAAAGGAATACTCAATTATCCCGAAATTTTAATGTCACATCGAAAAACACTTCTCAAAATCTTTAATAAATAAGTATCCTCGCTTTATTCTTAAAAAAAATTGACAGAATGACAAAAAATCGTCCAAAAAAAATAAATAATAGTGATAAATTTTATGAAGTGGCAAAATCTAAATAACAGTGACATTAAATATTGTGGCATGCAAGAAAGAAAAAAAAAACAGTACAAGTTGGAATATCAAATGTAAATGAACACACAAACCTCATTTTTAAAACCTGTTAGCTGCATCTGTGTATAAACCTGAACTTAAGGCATCGCAATTTATATTCCTAAATGTACAAATAAAATCAGAAAACAAAGCAAACTGAAAACTAGTAATTCAACTGAGTAAAAACTCAAGCTCAAAATTGTTTAAAAAAATATATATTATTTTACGATCTGAAAGTATTATTGCAAAACAAATTACAAAGGGTAAATAATATAAGTCATTTATTTATTACAAATTATTTTAAGTACTCTTATAGCTGTGCTTTACACTATCTGATTTTCCATTTGAATTTGAATATGACTGAGAATATACAGTGTCCTTCAAAAAGCGTGCTGCACAAATAGGGATTTGTTGTATTATGGATTTTTATTTAAATTTTGTGAGTTCCAACACTTCTGCATTTCCTAAAATCAAAGTAGCAAATGTCAGATTAAATTTATCTGGAATGGTATACAACGTGGACATTATGAAATGAATACCGCTTAAAAGTACCCTTACTTTACAAGATACAGGGAAAATGTCATAAGAACAAGTCGTTCAGAATTACAAGTTAGAGATAGATATAAAATTATAGCTTCTTATAAACAAAAGAAATACAATTTATTGTAAACCACTCTTTATACACACACTACATTGAGTAGTATTGGAGGGATGAAAGTGTCCGCCAAAATAAGATGAATAGGAAAACAGGAAATTCGTTTGTATTTCTCAATTACTTCATTTGGTTCAGAGTTATTATTACAATGAATTTCTATCGTGCTACAGAAAAAGTATAAAGTTTTGGAATGCATTAAAATAACCACTGAGGAGAAAATTAAATAATTGAAAAATAAGAACGAATTTCGTGTTTTCCTATTCATATTATTTTAGCGGAGAATTTAACCCCACCTGTACTTCCTAATGTAGTATGTATAAACAGTGATTCACAATAAAGTGTGATTTTTTTTCATTTTTGAGATGGGAGGCTATAATTATTTCATATCTAGCCATAACTTTTTATTCTGAACAACTTATTCTTATGACATTTTCCTGTATCTTATATAAAATAAGGGCGCATCACTCTTAAGTGGTCTTCATTTCTCGGTGTCCATGCTGTATATCGCTCAAGAAAAATTTCACTTGACATTTACCAATTCGATTTTAAGAGATGCAGAAGCTTCCTGCATCAAAAATTTTTTATATAAATTGATTAAAAAAAAATCCCATTTGTAGCACACTTTTTGAAAGACAGTACATATGGTGTCCTCGACAGTGAGTTCTCGGGCTACGTCTCAATACCTACAAAAATCTCTATCTGTACCTGTCAAAAGTTGAAAGTTAAAAATGGATACCGTGATTTTAACATGAAACATTTCTGTTCATGTTACTACAGAAACAAATCCCAATTTCTAAAAATATTGTTGCATGATCATAGTCGTTAAATTTGTCAATTTTATTTTGGAACATCTGTCACAAAAAGACAGGAAAACTTTTTAAAATTTGTTACAATGTTTATATATAATTAATAATAATAATAATAATAATTTACGTAACCAGAGAACGTACTGTCGGGTCAGGCCAGCCTATATTTATCACAAAACATAGAAGTCGACTTTTTCTATGATGCCAGAGTTGGAAGATTTTCAAAAGCAGAAACACTTTTTCAAAGCATGCGTGAGAGTAAATTCTCCAGATAAGAACTCCTAAAAAGAAATCTTGAAAAGTTGGGAAAAATTTCTACTAAATTCAATTGTTAATCGTTAATTTTGGTATTTTGATTAAATTACTCTCGCCAAGTTAAATTTGTCATTGGTGAAAGTTAAAACTGAACTAAAAAAAGATTTACCCTTTGCTCATCACCAAAGGCCCGTTATTTAGAAGACAGAAAATATTTCCCTGAAAGTGATCCCCTCGTAAAATTAGCTTGTCTTTGATAAATCAGTAACACATTTTAATACAATCTATTTTAAAAAGGCAAATAATCAAGAAAACCTGTAAACGAAGTTAATAAAATTATAAAGTCAAAATATTTCGTCACATATTGAGAACCCCCTCTTTCCAACTTATATTATCCCCAACAGATGTAACTTGCAATGAAAATATTTTATGTAATAATTCTTTCGGCAAATTTAAACAAACCTAACTTCAAAAAAAAAATAATTACAGTTAAAGAAAAGCTGTAATAAATATCCACTTTCTTCCAACCCTGGAAATCTATAGCTTGTTTGATATATCCAACTCGTCCGTAACTACACATAATTGAATGGCAATCATGACTTACTACTTGTCGATGTTTGGCGGCTCCATCGGCAACCATGGAACCAAGTGATGCCGATGTTTCGTTTCATCGGCAGCCGTTGAACCAAGTGATGCTCCGATGTGTCTCGGGTCCGGAACGAACAAATTCTCGAGTTCAGAGTCACATGTTGTCTCACTGTACAAGCCTGAGAATGAGAAAGATATTAGTCTAGAGACAGACAACACAAAATATTTCTCACCTTAGAAGGTGAAGGCTTGTATTAAGCAGTCTCTGGAGATTGACTAAGAGCTTAAATTCTTCGATGTAAATGTGAGACGAACACCAAATGGAAGCAGTTCAGCCTAATCTCGTTGTAGTAGCAGATAGTAAAACGAACAAAACATCTCCAAAGCCTAAAAAAAAAAAATAATTACTTAGAAAAAAAAAAAGATTTTTTTCATAATTAGTAATTACCTGGGATATTTCAGAATCAAGAGTACTGCTTTTTGTGGAAGTTCACTGACCCTAGTAGCCCTCGTTCGATATACCTTGGTCGGCGTTGGTGAACGGGCGATCAAATGCAAAGATGTCTGCAAGGAAGAGTTCACTTTTAGTTGGCTAATACGGCATCACAAGATTTCATTTTAAATTAGTAAAAACCATGTTTAACCGTTTCAGATTATAGACAATAGATGCTGAACACTTTTATATTATCAACGAACCTGTATTTCTTGCAATAACAAACTAAACTCTGCAAATAATTTAGAATTTATAGCACGCGTCGCGAATAGGTCGAAGTTTCGGCCCAAAATGGAGGAGCAAAGAGAAGGCGGAAGTCGTCGGTCCTGCGTGGAAGCCTCGACCCCCCCGTACGCGCATACTTGAGTGAAACTTTCCGTGCTGTAATTGGTCAAAAGCAAAGACTAACGGAAGTTTATGAGCGCGGCAAATTTAAATTCAAAGAGGGAGCCGTTGAAGCAATGGCGGATCATCAGGCGTCAACATTTTTGTATAAAAAATTGGAAATTATTAAAATTTAAAAATATAATGCCTACATTACGTAAAACTAACAGTTAAAAACCAACGAACAATAATTGTTTAAACTACTGATGATTGTTCATATTAATATTTGATAATATTGACCTATTCTGTAAGAAATGTATTTATTATCGAATTCGCTCCGATTCACTTTTCTTTCTAAAAAAAAAAATGGCTAAAATTGACTAGAGACTTTTTACGTCATTGGATATTTATTTTTAAGGTACAAAAATAGGTAAATTTACGTGAACTTTTTCAAATTTTAGGAGAAAATATTAAGAAAACGATTTCTCTTTATATTTTATACTAGTAGGTCGTGATTTTAGGTATGTAGCGCATATACCAGGAGTCGCAACAGTGTTTTTTTTCGGGCAATACCTCGATAATTACTGAAGATACAAAAGAAATATCGACATTTTTCTTTTGAATGTGAAGAGATCTGGCAACACAAAATTTTCATCTACACAGGGTGAATTAAAACATTGGGTGCTGGATGCAACTTCTTTTTATTTCAAATGGCATACTCTCATGTATGTATGGTATCAAATTTGGATCACCCATAAAATTAGGCACATTTTCTGTATACCCGTTATCTACGCCTCCTAATTATAACCGTTTTTACGATATTAAACCTTCCATCTAGAAACTGGTTAGAGCATGCTATATTCAAGAAAATTGACTTTTGTCATCTAGAAATGTCTGACATTTTGCTTAGTATAATGATCATCCTCCTGTAATTATAAAAATACATTTTTAGTAGTGACTTAGAGCGATCTGAAGTATCATTTGCTGCATCTGTGCCAGAAATAATTTCCTTAAAAGTAAATAAAACCAGAATAAATACGATAATATCTGCAAACGCTTTTTTTTTTAATAAAACGTTAAAAATATTAAGAACAGTTACATTTATGCACAGATTTTGGTAAACAAAAACGTGTAGAATGTTGCGGAGAACGAAATCATAAGAGGACGTGCAAATTGAAATTAAAAAGTTGAATCCAGCACAACTGTTTTGGTAGGTACAGCCTGTATATTTGAAAATAATTTTATGCTGCAGATCTTTTAAAATGCAAAACAAAAATATCTTGAGACATTTTTTTTATCTTCCGTGATTATCAACATATAACCCGAGAACTCACTGTTGGAACACCCTATACAGAGAGAGATTCAGTCAAGCCATTCCTTAAAAGTAGTTTACTGACTTCCTCCTTGAATTTTTATTTCATATTTTGAGATTATAAATTAGCGGTAATGAACTATTAAAATATAATATTTCCAACTTTCGGACACTTCTGCTTGCCCAAGAAGTTGCTGTCAACTTTCTTATTTTAAATGGAATACCCCACTTTTTAATGCATTTTTCAAATCTTCATGAATATCTAAAAATCTATGTAACATGTGATACAAGAAAAATTAGCAGTGCCTTGTTTATGATGCTGCCATTTCTTGTGTAACAAAAGCCATTATTTCAATTTTTGACCTGTAGTAGGCTATACTCGTAGGCTTTCAGGTCATACCTAATTTTACACAGAATTGTTTATGGGCTGGTTGCTGGTTGAAAAGTAACTTCTATTCTATTCTATTCTAACTGATACCAACTGTCGAAAAGTCATGTTTTTTTAAATATGAACACCCATTTTTTATTTTCTTTTATTTCACATGATATGAAAATATACTAGACGTTCCGTTTAAAAAACATGACTTCTCGACAGTTGAAATCAGTTCGAATTAAACTTACTTTTCAACCGTCCCGTAAACAATCAAGTGCAAAACTGGACATGATCTGAAAGAATGGTACTGTATCCTCCTCCTACAGGGCAAAAATTGGCATCGAGGTTTTTGTTGCACAAAGATGGCAGTATCATAAACGAGGTTCTGCAAGTCAGAGCTTTTTTAAAAAATGGAAATACCTTGGTTAATTTTTCTTGTATCACATGATGAACAAAATATTTTTGGAATTTTATGAAGATTTCAAAAATGCATTAAAAGATGGGGTATTCCATTTAAAATGAGGAAGTTGATGGCAACTTCCGGTATAAGCGAAAGTGTCCGAAAGTTGAAAATATATTTAGATAGATCCTTATCGTTAACTTATAACTGCTAAATATGAAGCAGAAATTCAAAGGACAAATCCGTACACTTTTAATGAGTGGGTTGCCTGAGTATCCCTGTATTTTTATTTAAAAGTGTGTCTTAACTTTTTTTAAAAAGATAAAGAAATGTATAACATTATTCGACAGATTAATTATAAATTTTACTCCTATTATTTTAAAAAGTTAAGACAGACTTTCAAATTAAAATACCTGACCATTTTTAATATCCGACTTGACAGAGAATAATCCTAATAATCAAATTCAAATTTTACTTGGTACAATGTGACCAATTTGGAATGTAAAATGTATTGGTTTGCTGATTTGAACTGATTATATTTTCTTGCAAGGTAGAGCTCCCAGAAGTTTACTACTTACTATCAAATACATACAAAATTTCTAAAAATAATAAATTAGATTAATTTAAGACGTCTTTCATTTATTTTTTCTTCTTGCAACGTAGAGTTCCAAGAAATTTACTACTTACTATCAAATACATACAAAATTTCTAAAAATAATAAATTAGATTAATTTAAACCGTCTTTCATTTATTTTTTTCAACGACTTTAAATTTTTCAAGAAAATTAATTTTTCAAGAAAATAACAGATACTGATAATTACTCAAACATTGATTATTACAAATTAGATGATAAACATATTCTTTTCAGGAGTGTGTCCATTCTAAATGTGTCGCACTGTACCAATAGTATTAAGTCACCCGGTTTTAGGTTGATGGTCGTCTTTTTTGAATAGGACGCTCTGTATATGGTAATCCGTTCTGATGCACCAGCAGCAAACATTAAATTTAAGTTTTCCCAAAAGATCTTTCGCACATCGACATCTTCAATTTTAGAAAGGAATACTCAATTATCCCGAAATTTTAATGTCACATCGAAAAACACTTCTCAAAATCTTTAATAAATAAGTATCCTCGCTTTATTCTTAAAAAAAATTGACAGAATGACAAAAAATCGTCCAAAAAAAATAAATAATAGTGATAAATTTTATGAAGTGGCAAAATCTAAATAACAGTGACATTAAATATTGTGGCATGCAAGAAAGAAAAAAAAAACAGTACAAGTTGGAATATCAAATGTAAATGAACACACAAACCTCATTTTTAAAACCTGTTAGCTGCATCTGTGTATAAACCTGAACTTAAGGCATCGCAATTTATATTCCTAAATGTACAAATAAAATCAGAAAACAAAGCAAACTGAAAACTAGTAATTCAACTGAGTAAAAACTCAAGCTCAAAATTGTTTAAAAAAATATATATTATTTTACGATCTGAAAGTATTATTGCAAAACAAATTACAAAGGGTAAATAATATAAGTCATTTATTTATTACAAATTATTTTAAGTACTCTTATAGCTGTGCTTTACACTATCTGATTTTCCATTTGAATTTGAATATGACTGAGAATATACAGTGTCCTTCAAAAAGCGTGCTGCACAAATAGGGATTTGTTGTATTATGGATTTTTATTTAAATTTTGTGAGTTCCAACACTTCTGCATTTCCTAAAATCAAAGTAGCAAATGTCAGATTAAATTTATCTGGAATGGTATACAACGTGGACATTATGAAATGAATACCGCTTAAAAGTACCCTTACTTTACAAGATACAGGGAAAATGTCATAAGAACAAGTCGTTCAGAATTACAAGTTAGAGATAGATATAAAATTATAGCTTCTTATAAACAAAAGAAATACAATTTATTGTAAACCACTCTTTATACACACACTACATTGAGTAGTATTGGAGGGATGAAAGTGTCCGCCAAAATAAGATGAATAGGAAAACAGGAAATTCGTTTGTATTTCTCAATTACTTCATTTGGTTCAGAGTTATTATTACAATGAATTTCTATCGTGCTACAGAAAAAGTATAAAGTTTTGGAATGCATTAAAATAACCACTGAGGAGAAAATTAAATAATTGAAAAATAAGAACGAATTTCGTGTTTTCCTATTCATATTATTTTAGCGGAGAATTTAACCCCACCTGTACTTCCTAATGTAGTATGTATAAACAGTGATTCACAATAAAGTGTGATTTTTTTTCATTTTTGAGATGGGAGGCTATAATTATTTCATATCTAGCCATAACTTTTTATTCTGAACAACTTATTCTTATGACATTTTCCTGTATCTTATATAAAATAAGGGCGCATCACTCTTAAGTGGTCTTCATTTCTCGGTGTCCATGCTGTATATCGCTCAAGAAAAATTTCACTTGACATTTACCAATTCGATTTTAAGAGATGCAGAAGCTTCCTGCATCAAAAATTTTTTATATAAATTGATTAAAAAAAAATCCCATTTGTAGCACACTTTTTGAAAGACAGTACATATGGTGTCCTCGACAGTGAGTTCTCGGGCTACGTCTCAATACCTACAAAAATCTCTATCTGTACCTGTCAAAAGTTGAAAGTTAAAAATGGATACCGTGATTTTAACATGAAACATTTCTGTTCATGTTACTACAGAAACAAATCCCAATTTCTAAAAATATTGTTGCATGATCATAGTCGTTAAATTTGTCAATTTTATTTTGGAACATCTGTCACAAAAAGACAGGAAAACTTTTTAAAATTTGTTACAATGTTTATATATAATTAATAATAATAATAATAATTTACGTAACCAGAGAACGTACTGTCGGGTCAGGCCAGCCTATATTTATCACAAAACATAGAAGTCGACTTTTTCTATGATGCCAGAGTTGGAAGATTTTCAAAAGCAGAAACACTTTTTCAAAGCATGCGTGAGAGTAAATTCTCCAGATAAGAACTCCTAAAAAGAAATCTTGAAAAGTTGGGAAAAATTTCTACTAAATTCAATTGTTAATCGTTAATTTTGGTATTTTGATTAAATTACTCTCGCCAAGTTAAATTTGTCATTGGTGAAAGTTAAAACTGAACTAAAAAAAGATTTACCCTTTGCTCATCACCAAAGGCCCGTTATTTAGAAGACAGAAAATATTTCCCTGAAAATGATCCCCTCGTAAAATAAGTAAAGTTAACTCGTCTTTGATAAATCAGTAATACATTTTAATACAATCTATTTCAAAAAGGCAAATAATCAAGAAAACCTGTAAACGAAGTTAATAAAATTATAAAGTCAAAATATTTCGTCACACATTGAGAACCCCCTCTTTGCAAGTTATATTATCCCCAATAGATGTAACTTGCAGCAAAAAAAATTTACGTGATAATTCTTTCGGCAAATTTAAACAAACCTAACTTTAAAAAAAAAATAATTACAGTTAAAGAAAAGCTGTAATAGATATCCACTTTCTTCCAACCCTGGAAATCTATAGCTTGTTTGATATATCCAACTCGTCCGTAACTACACATAATTGAATAGCAATCACGACTTACTACTTGTCGATGTTTGGCGGCTCCATCGGCAACCATGGAACCAAGTGATGCCGATGTTTCGTTTCATCGGCAGCCGTTGAACCAAGTGATGCTCCGATGTGTCTCGGGTCCGGAACGAACAAATTCTCGAGTTCAGAGTCACATGTTGTCTCACTGTACAAGCCTGAGAATGAGAAAGATATTAGTCTAGAGACAGATAACACAAAATATTTCTCACCTTAGACTGAAGACTTGTATTCAGCAGTCTCTGGAGATTGACTAAGAGCTTAAATTCTTCGATGTAAATGTGAGACGAACACCAAATGGAAGCAGTTCAGCCTAATCTCGTTGTAGTAGCAGATAGTAAAACGAACAAAACATCTCCAAAGCCTAAAAAAAAAAAATAATTACTTAGAAAAAAAAAAAGATTTTTTTCATAATTAGTAATTACCTGGGATATTTCAGAATCAAAAGTACTGCTTTTTGTGGAAGTTCACTGGCCCCAAGTAGCCCTCGTTCGATATACCTTGGTCGGCGTTGGTGAACGGACGATCAAATGCAAAGATGTCTGCAAGGAAGAGTTCACTTTTAGTTGGCTAATACGGCATCACAAGATTTCATTTTAAATTGATAAAAACCATGTTTAACCGTTTCAGTTTATAGACAATAGATGCTGAACACTTTTATATTATCAACGAACCTGTATTTCTTGCAATAACAAACTAAACTCTGCAAATAATTTAGAATTTATAGCACGCGTCGCGAATAGGTCGAAGTTTCGGGCCAAAATGGAGGAGCAAAGAGAAGGCGGAAGTCGTCGGTCCTGCGTGGAAGCCTCGACCCCCCCGTACGCGCATACTTGAGTGAAACTTTCCGTGCTGTAATTGGTCAAAAGCAAAGACTAACGGAAGTTTATGAGCGCGGCAAATTTAAATTGAAACAGGGAGCGTTTGAAGCAATGGCAGACCATCAGGCGTCAACATTTTTGTATTAAAAATTGGAAATTATTAAAATTTAAAAATATACTCCCTACATTACGTAAAACTAAAAGTTAAAAACCAACGAACAATAATTGTTTAAACTACTGATGATTGTTCATATTAATATTTGATAATATTGACCTATTCTGTAAGAAATGTATTTTTATTATCGAATTCGCTGATTCATTTTTCGTTCTAAAAAATGGCTAAAATTGACTAGAGACTTTGTATGTCATTGGATATTTATTTTTAGGGTCCAAAAATACGTCAATTTACGTGAACTTTTTCAAATATTAAGAGAATACTAAGAAAACTATTTCTTTTTATATTTTATAATAGTAGGTCGTGATTTTAAGTATACCGGGTGTCCCGCGCCATGTGCTCACGTTTCTAGAATCATTATTTATTAATCGATTAACCTGAATTTTGGAGACGATAAACTAAACAAAAAATGGAATTTTTCGAGATACTGATAGTCGTCATAGGACTTCCGGTTTCGCCGGAAGTGATAACTTTCTTATTTTATATGGAATACCCTATATGTTTTTACATATTTAGAATCTACCGTGCATTACGAATCCGAATACGTATCAATTGTTAATTTTGGTTTCCATGACAACGAAAAAGAAGCTTTTTTATTTTTCAATCTAGAAAGCTATGAATCGCATTTTTTCGATCTAATGCGATCAAGTGTTTCGAAAAAATCACTCCTTTGATGGTATTTTGATTTTTAACATTTTTACAGTATTTCAAATTTTCATTTTCATTTAGCTCTTAACTATTTTTTTTCGATAGAACCTCATGTGTTTCTTAGCTTAGTTCAACAGAACATTTTTTACTGAGTACGCTGATACCAAATACGTCATATTTTCTTTGCAAGTCATTTGAAATAAAGGGAGTCTAAAATTTCAATAAGACATGTTCTATTTTAAATTATTTCCAAAGAAAATATGAGGTATTTGGTATCAGAATATTCAGAAAAAAAATGTTCAGTTGAACTAAGCTAAGAAACAGGAGTATCTACCATTAAAAAAATGAGTTTCGACCTAATGAAAATTTCAAATAATGTAAAAATGTTGAAAACCAAAATACCATCAAAGGAGAGACTTTTTCGAAACACTTATCGCATTAGGTCGAAAAGATGCGATTCATAGCTTTCTAAATTGAAAAATAAAAGTTCTTTTTTCGTTCGTCATGAAAACCAAAATTAACAATTGATACGTATTCGGACTCGTAATGATCCGTAGATTTTAAATATGTAAAAATATATAGGGTGTTCCATATAAAATAAGAAAGTTGATATCACTTCCGGCGAAACCGGAAGTCCTATGACGACTATCAGTATGTCGGAAAATTCCATTTTTTGTTTAGTTTGTCTCCAAAATTCAGGTTAATCGATCAATGAATAAAGATTCTAGAAGGGTGAGCACATGGCGCGGGACACCCGGTATAGCATATACCACGTGTCCCTACAGTGTTTTCTCGGGCAATATCCCGATAATTACTGATACAAAAAAAAATATCGACATTTTTCTTTTGAATGTGAAGAGATCTGGCAACACAAAATTTTCATCTTCACAGGGTGAATTAAAATATTGGGTGCTGGATTAAACTTCTTTTTATTTCAAATGGCATACCCTCATGTATGTATGGTATCAAATTTGGATCACCCATAAAATTAGGCACATTTTCTGTATACCCGTTATCTACGCCTCCTAATTATCACCGTTTTTACGATATTAAACCTTCCATCTAGAAACTGGTTAGAGCATGCTATTCAAGAAAATTGACTTTTGTCATCTAGAAATGTCTGACATTTTGCTTAGTATAATGATCATCCCCCTGTAATTATAAAAATACATTTTTAATAGCGACCTAGAGCGATCTAAAGTATCATTTGTTACATCTGTGCCAGAAATAATTTCCTTAAAAGTAAATAAAACCAGAATAAATACGATAATGACTGCAAACGCTTTTTTTTAAATAAAACGTTAAAAATATTAAGAACAGTTAGATTTATGCACAGATTTTGGTAAACAAAAACGTGTAGAATGTTGCGGAGAATGAAATCGTAACAGGACGTGCAATTTGAAATTAAAAAGTTGAATCCAGCACAACTGTTTTGGTAGGTACAGCCTGTATATTTGAAAATAATTTTATGCTGCAGATCTCTAAAATGTAAAACAGAAATATCTTGGGACATTTTTTTTTATCTTCAGTGATTATCAACATATAGCCAGAGAACTCACCGTTGGGACACCTATACAGGGAGATTCAGTCAAGCCATTCGTTTAAAGTAGTTTACTGACTTCCTCTTTGAATTTTTATTTCATATTTTGAGATTATAAGTTAGCGGTAATGATCTATTAAAATATAACATATCCAACTTTCGGACACTTCTGCTTGCCAAGGAAGTTGCTGTCAACTTTCTTATTTTAAATGGAATACCCCACTTTTTAATGCATTTTTCAAATCTTCATGAATATCTAAAAATCTTATGTAACATGTGATACAAGAAAAATTAGCAGTGCCTTGTTTATGATGCTGCCATTTCTTGTGTAACAAAAGCCATTATTTCAATTTTTGACCTATAGTAGGCTATACTCGTAGGCTTTCAGGTCATACCTAATTTTACACAAAATTGTTTATGGGCTGGTTGAAAAGTAACTTCTATTCGAACTGATTTCAACTGTGGAAAGGTCATGTTTTTTAAATAGAACACCCAGTTTTTATTTTTTTTTATTTCACATGGTATAAAAATATACTAGACGTTCCGTTTAAAAAACATGGCTGCTCGACAGTTGAAATCAGTTCGAATTAAAGTTACTTTTCAACCGTCCTGTAAACAATCAAGTGCAAAACTGGACATGATCTGAAAGAATGTTACTGTATCCTCCTACAGGGCAAAAATTGGCATCGTGGTTTTTGTTGCACAAAGATGGCAGTATCATAAACGAGGTTCTGCAAGTCTGAGCTTTTTTAAAAAAATGGAAATACCTTGGTTAATTTTTCTTGTATCACCATGATGAACAAAATATTTTTGGAATTTTATGAAGATTTCAAAAATGCATTAAAAGATGGGGTATTCCATTTAAAATGAGGAAGTTGATGGCAATTTCCGGGATATGCGAAAGTGTCCGAAAGTTGAAAATATTATATTTCGATAGATCCTTATCGTTAAACTTTATAACTGCAAAATATGAAACAGAAATTCAAAGGACAAATCCGTACACTTTTAATAAATGAGTTGCCTGAATATCCCTGTTTTTTTATTTAAAAGTTTCTTAACTTTTTAAAAAGATAAAGAAATTTATAACATTGTTCGACAGATTAATTATAAATTTTACTCTTATTTTAAAAAGTTAAGAGAGACTTTCAAATTAAAATACCTGACCATTTTCAATATCAGACTTGACAGAGGATAATCCTAATAATCAAATTCAAATTTTACTTGGTACAATGTGACCAATTTGGAATGTAAAATGTATTGCTTTGCTGTTTTGAACTGATTATATTTTCTTGCAAGGTAGAGCTCCCAGAAATTTACTACTTACTACCAAATACATTCAAAATTCCTAAAAATAAAAAATTAGATTAATTTAAGACGTCTTTCATTTATTTTTTCTTCTTGCAAGGTAGAGCTACCAGAAATTTACTTACTACTTACTACCAAATACATACAAAATTTCTAAAAATAATAAATAAGATTAATTTAAACCGTCTTTCATTTATTTTTTTCAAGGACTTTTAATTTTTCAAGAAAATAACAGGTATCTGATAATTACTCAAATATTAATTATTACAAATCAGATAATAAACATATTCTCTTCAGGAGTGTGTCCATTCTAAATGTGTCGCACTGTACCAATAGTAATAAGTCACCCGGTTTTAGGTTGATGGTCGTCTTTTTTAAATAGGACGCTCTGTATATGGTAATCCGTTCTGATGCACCAGCAGCAAACATTAAATTTAAGTTATCCCAAAAGATCTTTCGCACATCGACATCTTCAATTTTAGAAAGGAATACTCAATTATCCAGAAATTTTAATGTCACATCGAAAAACACTTCTCAAAATCTTTAATAAATAAGTATCCTCGCTTTATTCTTAAAAAAAATTGACAGAATGACAAAAAATCGTCCAAAAAAAATAAATAATAGTGACAAATTTTATGAAGTGGCAAAATCTAAATAACAGTGACATTGAATATTGTGGCATGCAAGAAAGCAAAGAAACAGTACAAGTTGGAACATCAAATGTAAAAGAACACACAAACCTCATTTTTAAAACCTATTAGCTGCATCTGTGTATAAACCTGAACTTAAGGCATCGCAATTTATATTCCTAAATGTACAAATAAAATCAGAAAACAAAGCAAACTGAAAACTAGTAATTCAACTGAGTAAAAACTCAAAGCTCAAAATTGTTTAAAAAAATATATATTATTTTACGATGTGAAAGTATTATTGCAAAACAAATTACTAAAGGGAAAATATAAGTCATTTATTTATTACAAATTATTATAAGTACTCTTATAGCTGTGCTTCACACTATCTGATTTTCCATTTGAATTTGAATATGACTGAGAATATACAGTGTCCTTCAAAAAGTGTGCTGCACAAATAGGGATTTGTTGTATTATGGATTTTTATTTAAATTTTTTGAGTTCCAACACTTCTGCATTTCCTAAAATCAAAGTAGCAAATGTCAGATTAAATTTATCTAGAATGGTATACAACGTGGACTTTATGAGATGAATACCGCTTAAAAGTACCCTTACTTTACAAGATACAGGAAAATGTCATAAGAACAAGTCGTTCAGAATTAAAAGTTAGAGATAGATATAAAATTATAGCTTCTTATAAACAAAAGAAATACAATTTATTGTAAACCACTCTTTATGCCCACACTACATTGAGTAGTATTGGTGGGATGAAAGTGTCCGCCAAAATAAGAGAACGAATTTCGTGTTTTCCTATTCATATTATTTTAGCAGAGACTTTAACCCCTCCTGTACTTCCTAATGTAGTATGTATAAACAGTGATTCACAATAAAGTGTAATTTTATTTTTTTTTTTTTTATCATTTTTGAGATAGGAGGCTATAATTATTCCATATCTCGCCATAACTTTTTATTCTGAACAACTTATTCTTATGACATTTTCCTGTATCTTATATAAAATAAGGGCGCATCACTCTTAAGTGGTCTTCATTTCTCGATGTCCATGCTGTATATCGCTCACGAAAAATTTCTTTTGACATTTACCAATTCGATTTTAAGAGATGCAGAAACTTCCTGCATCCTGCATCAATAAATTTTTATAAAAATTGATTAAAAAAAATCCTATTTGTAGCACTTTTTGAAAGACAGTACATGGTGTTCCCTACAGTGAGTTCTCGGGCTACGTCTCAATACCTACAAAAATCTCTATCTGTACCTGTCAAAAGGTGAAAGTTAAAAATGAATACCGTGATTTTAACATGAAACATTTCTGTTCATGTTACTACAGAAACTAATTCCAATTTATAAAAATTTCGTTGCATGATCATAGTCGTTAAATTTGTCAATTTTATTTTGGAACATCTGTCACAAAATGACAGGGAAAACTTTTTAAAATTCCTTGAGATGTTTACATAATTAATAATAATAATAATTCATATAACCAGAGAACGTACTGTCGGGTCAGGCCAGCCTATATTTATCACAAAGCAAAGAAATCGACTTTTTCTATGATGCCAGAGTTGGAAGATTTTCAAAAGCAGAAACACTTTTTCAAAGCATGTGTGAGAGTAAATTCTCCAGATAAGAACTCCTAAAAAGAAATCTTGAAAAGTTGGGAAAAATTTCTACTAAATTCAATTGTAAATCGTTGATTTTGGTATATTGATTAAATTACTCTCGCCAAGTTAAATTTGTCATTGGTGAAAGCTAAAACTGAACTAAAAAACGATTTTCCCTTTGCTCATCACCAAAGGCCCGTTATTTAGAAGACAGAAAATATTTCCCTGAAAATGATCCCCTCGTAAAAAAAGTAAAGTTAACTCGTCTTTGATAAATCAGTAACACATTTTAATAGAATCTATTTTAAACAGATAAGTAATCAAGAAAACCTGTAAACGTGAAGTTATTGAAAAAATTATAAATTACAATTATATTTCCTGTTACACATTGAGAACCCCCTCTTTGTAAGTTATATTATCCCCAATAGATGTAACTTGCAATGAAAACATTTTACGTAATAATTCTTTCGGCAAATTCAGAAAACCTAACTTTAAAAAAAATTACTGTAAAAGAAAAGCTGTAATAAACATTCACTTTCTTCCAACCCTGGAAATCTATAGCTTATTTGATATATCCAACTCGTCCGTAACTACACATAATTGAATAGCAATCACGACTTACTACTTGTCGATGTTTGGCGGCTTCATCGGCAGCCATCGTTGAACCAAGTGATCCCCCGAAGTGTCTCGGGTCCGGAACGAACAAATTCTCGGGTTCAAAGTCACATGTTGTCCCACTGAACAAGCCTGAGAATGAGAAAGATATTAGTCTAGAGACAGATAATACAAAATATTTCTCACCTTAGACTGAAGGCTTGTATACGGCAGTCTCTGGAAATTGACTAAGAGCTTAAATTCTTCGATGTAAATGTGAGACGAACACCAAACGGAAGCAGTTCAGCCTAATCTCGTTGTAGTAGCAGATAGTAAAACGAATCAAACATCTCCAAAGCCTTAAAAAAAAAAATAATTAGAAAAAAAAAAAAAAGATTTTTTTCATAATTAGTAATTACCTGGGATATTTCAGAATCAAAAGTACTGCTTTTTGAGGAAGTTCACTGGCCCCAAGTACCCCTCGTTCGATTTACCTTGGTCGGCGTTGATGGGAGGAAAATCAAATGCAAAGATGTCTACAAGGAAGAGTCCACTTTTAGTCGGCTAATACGGCATCACAAGATTTCATTTTAAATTGATAAAAACCATGTTTAACCGTTTCAGTTTATAGAGAACAGATGCTGAACACTTTTATATTATCAACGAACCTGTATTTCTTGCAATAACAAACTAAACACTGCAAATAATTTAGAATTTATAGCACGCGTTGTGAACTGGACGAACTTTCGAAACAAAATGGAGGTCGTTACGCTTGGGAAGCATGAAGAAGGCGGACGTCGTCGATCCTGGCAGATAGCCTCGAACCCCGTACGCTAACAGTTTATGAGCGCGGCAAATTTAAATTCAAAGAGGGAGCCGTTGAAGAAATCGCGGACCATCAGGCGTCAACATTTTTGTATTAAAAATTGGAAATTATTAAAATTTAAAAATATACTACTTACATTACGTAAAACTAAAAGTTAAAAACCAACGAACAATAATTGTTTAAACTACTGATGATTGTTAATATTAATATTTGATAATATTGACCTATTCTGTAAGAAATGTATTTATTATCGAATTCGTTTCAAACTTCTTAATAAAAAAACTCGAGCATCACTATTTTTACTCCGATTGAAATTTCGGAGAAGCAACTTGCAATTTTTAAGGGTCGCTATGATTCATTTTTCTTTCTAAAAAAATGGCTGAAATTGATTAGAGACTTTTTACGTCATTGGATATTTATTTTTAGGGTCCAAAAATACGTCAATTTACGTGAACTTTCTGAAATATTAAGAGAATACTAAGAAAACTGTAATTTCTTTTTATATTTTATAATAGTAGGTCGTGATTTTAGCCGTATACCGGCTGTTACAAATTGGGTGTGCACTGAAGGAGAATCTCCTAAACCGTAAGAGGTACAAGTATGGTTAAATGGAAGAAAAGATGCACGAATCAATGGCTCTAACTCGTATTCATTAACAGAATGATTTTTTTATTATTTCTTCTCGAGATATTAATAAAAATGTAAAAAAATCGATTTTCTTTTTCACTCTGTATCTCTTTTATTATACATAATTTTTTTGAAATTCTGATTTAACTATCTACGGGCACTTTTTGATTCTGCTTCGAATAGGAGTAATAGAATTGAAGTCAAACGTTTCGACTTTCCACGACGACCACGATCTCAGTTTCAATTTTTTAAATACAACTTATGTCTTTTTATTGTTCTCTTCGATGGCATTTTTTCTCCTGATTGTAATGATACATCACACTTAATAGTTGATATTAATTTGAAGCTTAAATAATTCAGATTTTACATGAAAATTTTATTTAATACATAATTTCAAATTTCTAGTTCATTTTATTAGCTGAATAAAATATAATAAGCTATTTAAAGTTTTTCTGTATCGTTATTTTAATAATGCATTGCACTTGCGAAAATAAATTCTTACCGACAAATATCAATTGGTTCTAATATAATTTGCTCGATTTGTTTCTCAGCAGCTTTAGTATAGGAGTGAAAAATGTTTGGTTCGTTTTCTTATCTTTTTATTATTCTAGTCGATAGTATTTTTTCTGGTGATTTCAGTGAGTATAATATTTAATACCTTTTTTTCAAGTAAAGTCAGAATATGACAAAAAAAAACTGACAGTTTTTTTATTTGTTAAGTATTAGCAACTAACATTCAGTTGTCGGAAGTGGAAAAACCAATAAATTTTGACTAAATGATATTAGGTGGTTAACACAAACCAAATAAACAGCATTATAAACATATTAAATTACAAGAACAAAATAAATAAGTTGAATAAAAATTATAGAAGAACATGAGAGTTTGTAGAATAAATAAAGTGAAATAAATAAATTAAAGTAAATCCTCGAAATGTCTTCCACTGTTTTCAAAACACACATTCATACTTAATCCTATGTGTTGTTAAGCGTGTCGAAGATGAATTTGCGAAATATTTTTGTAAGAATTTAATATTCGCCTTCTTAGTTTCTCCATATTATTTATCTTAGTGCTAGTTACTGTTTCGATGTCCAAAATACCTACTTTATCCTGTTTAGATTATGGATGGTGGTCCCAATATAACTTGCCAACTTCAACGGATCAAAACGAGTGGCAATATTTAGTGCCATTTTTGGACTTAACCATATTTAAAAAAATTTAAAGATAGTGAAGTGTTGACAGTCACCGAGTGCTAAAGAAAATAAAAAAAAATTACATTGTTGTAGAAAGTATTTTCCAAATTTATCACAAAAATATTTGTTTTTAGCTGCCAATGTCTTTGTAGAAGGCACTATTCAGTAATATCTAAATGTTTTTAGTATAATTAGTATTCACTTTTTCTTTTAACTCGACAGTGCGCGTCAAAAATAAAAACTAGGCTTTCTCATTCCTATACCAAAGCTGAGATACAAATCGAGCAAATTATATTAGAACCAATCGATATTTGTCGGTAAAAATTAATTTTCCCGAGTGCAATGCATTATTAAAATAACGATACAGAAAAACTTTAAATAGCTTATTATATTTTACACTATAGCTAATAAAATGAACTAGAAATTTGAAATTATGTATTAAATAAAATTTTCATATAAAATCTGAATTATTTAAGCTTCAAATTAACATCAACTATTAAGTGTGATATATGATTACAATCGGGAAAAAAGATGCTATCGAACAGAGCAACAAAAAGACTTAAGTTGTATTTAAAAAATTGAAACTGATGATAGTCGCGGAAAGACGAAACGTTTGACTTCAATTCTGTTACTCCTATTCGAAGAAGAATCAAAAAGTGCCTGTAGAAAGTTAATTCAGAATTTCAAAATTATGTATAATAAAAGAGATACAGAGAGAAAAAGAAAATCGATTATTTTACATTTTTATTAATATCTCAATAAGAATTAAGAAAAAAATCATTCTCTCAATGAATACCAATTGAGCATTGATTCGTGCAACTTTTCTTCCATTTAACCGAATTTGTATCTCTTACGGTTTAGCAGATCTCTTCAGTGCACACCCAAGCATAGCATATACCAGGTCTCCCTACAGTGTTTTCTCGGGCAATATGTCGATAATTACTGAAGATATCCACATTTCTCTTTTGAATGTGAAGAGATCTGGCAACACAAAATTTTCATCTACACAGGGTGAATTAAAACATTGGGTGCTGGATGCAACTTCTTTTTTTTTTAATGGCATACTCTCATGTATGTATGGTATCAAATTTGGATCACCCATAAAATTAGGCACATTTTCTGTATACCCGTTATCTACGCCTCCTAATTATAACCGTTTCTACAATATTAAACCTTCCATCTAGAAACTGCTTAGAGCATGTTATTCAAGAAAATTGACTTTTGTCATCTAGAAATGTCTGACATTTTGCTTAGTATAATGATCATCCCCCTGTAATTATAAAAATACATTTTTAATAGTGACTTAGAGCGATCTAAAGCATCATTTGCTACATCTGTGACAAAAATAATTTCCTTAAAAGTAAATAAAACCAGAATAAATACTATAATGGCTGCAAACGCTTTTTTTTTAATAAAACGTTAAAAATATTAAGAACAGTTAGATTTATGCACAGATTATGGTAAACAAAAACGTGTAGAATGTTGCGGAGAACGAAATCATAAGAGGACGTGCCATTTGAAATTAAAAAGTTGAATCCAGCACAACTGTTTTGGTAGGTACAGCCTGTATATTTGAAAATAATTTTATGCTGCAGATCTCTAAAATGCAAAACAGAAATATCTTGGGACATTTTTTTTTTATCTTCAGTGATTATCAACATATAGTCCGAGAACTCACCGTTGGGACACTCCATACAGGGAGATTCAGTCAAGCCATTCCTTAAAAGTAGTTTACTGACTTCCTCCTTGAATTTTTATTTCATATTTTGAGATTATAAGTTAGCGGTAATGATCTATTAAAATATAATATTTCCAAATTTCGGACACTTCTGCTTGCACAGGAAGTTGCTGTCAACTTTCTTATTTTAAATGGAATACACCCACTTTTTAATGCATTTTTCAAATCTTCATGAATATCTAAAGATCTTATGTAACATGTGATACAAGAAAAATTAGCAGTGCCTTGTTTATCATGCTGCCATTTTTTGTGGAACAAAAGCCATTATTTCAATTTTTGACCTTTAGTAGGCTATACTCGTAGGCTTTCAGGTCATACCTAATTTTACACAAAATTGTTTATGGGCTGGTTGAAAAGTAACTTCTATTCGAACTGATTTCAACTGTTGAAAGGTCATGTTTTTTAAATAGAACACCCAGTTTTTATTTTTTTTTATTTCACATGGTATGAAAAATATACTAGACGTTCCGTTTAAAAAACATGACTTCTCGACAGTTGAAATCAGTTCGAATTAAAGTTACTTTTCAACCGTCCCGTAAACAATCAAGTGCAAAACTGGACATGATCTGAAAGAATGTTACTGTATCCTCCTACAGGGCAAAAATTGGCATCGTGGTTTTTGTTGCACAAAGATGGCAGTATCATAAACTAGGTTCTCCAAGTCTGAGCTTTTTTAAAAAAAATGGAAATACCTTGGTTAATTTTTCTTGTATCACATGAACAAAATATTTTTGGAATTTTATGAAGAATTCAAAAATGCATTAAAAGATGGGGTATTCCATTTAAAATGAGGAAGTTGATGGCAACATCCGGTATAAGCAAAAGTGTCCGAAAGTTCAAAATATATTTCGATAGATCCTTATCGTTAACTTTATAACTGCAAAATATGAAACAGAAATTCAAAGGACAAATCCGTACTCTTTTAATGAGTGGGTTGCCTGAATATCCCTGTATTTTTATTTAAAAGTGTGTCTTAACTTTTTAAAGAGATAAAGAAATTTATAACATTGTTCGACAGATTCATTATAAATTTTACTCCTATTATTTTAAAAAGTTAAGATGGACTTTCAAATTAAAATACCTGACCATTTTCAATATCAGACTTGACAGGGGATAATCCTAATAATCAAATTCAAATATTAGTTGGTACAATGTGACCAATTTGGAATGTAAAATGTATTGGTTTGCTGATTTGAACTGATTATATTTTCTTGCAAGGTAGAGCTCCCAGAAGTTTACTACTTATTACCAAATACATACAAAATTTCTAAAAATAATAAATTAGATTAATTTAAGACGTCTTTCATTTATTTTTTCTTCTTGCAAGGTAGAGCTCCAAGAAATTTATTACTTACTATCAAATACATACAAAATTTCTAAAAATAATAGATTAATTTAAACCGTCTTTCATTTATTTTTTTCAAGGACTTTTAATTTTTCAAGAAAATAACAGATACTGATAATTACTCAAACATTGATTATTACAAATCAGATGATAAACATATTCTTTTCAGGAGTGTGTCCATTCTAAATGTGTCGCACTGTACCAATAGTATTAAGTCACCCGGTTTTAGGTTGATGGTCGTCTTTTTTAAATAGGACGCTCTGTATATGGTAATCCGTTCTGATGCACCAGCAGCAAACATTAAATTTAAGTTATCCCAAAAGATCTTTCGCACATCGACATCTTCAATTTTAGAAAGGAATACTCAATTATCCAGAAATTTTAATGTCACATCGAAAAACACTTCTCAAAATCTTTAATAAATAAGTATCCCCGCTTTATTCTTAAATTGGAATTAGTAGACAGGAATTAGAAGTTATGTTTCATGTTGCAATTGAAAAAATTGACAAAATGACAATAAATCGTCCAGAAATAATAAATAGTAGTGACAAATTTTATCGAGTGGCAAAATCTAAATAACAGTGACATTAAATATTGTGGCATGCAAGATAGCAAAGAAACAGTACAAGTTGGAATATCAAATGTAAAAGAACACACAAACTTCATTTTTAAAACCTGTTAGCTGCATCTGTGTATAAACCTGAACTTAAGGCATCCCAATTTATATTCCTAAATGTACAAATAAAATTAGAAAACAAAGCAAACTGAAAACTAGTAATTAACTGAGTAATTAAAAACTCAAAGCTCAAAATTGTTTAAAAAAAAAAATAGATCCATTATAATATGTCAACGGTTACGATGTGAAAATATTATTGCAAGACAAATTACTAAAGGGTAAAGATGAGTCATTTATTTATTACAAATTATTTTAAGTACTCTTATAGCTGTGCTTTACACTATCTGATTTTCCATTTGAATTTGAATATGACTGAGAATATACAGTGTCTTTCAAAAAGTGTGCTACACAAACAGAAATTTACATCACTCTTTATATACACTACATTGAGTAGTATTGGTGGGATTTAAGTGTCCGCCAAAATAAGATGAATAGGAAAACAGGAAATTCGTTTGTATTTCTCAATTGCTTCATTTGGTTCAGAGTTATTATTACAATGAATTTCTATCGTGCTACAGAAAAATTATAAAGTTTTGGAATGCATTGAAATAACCACTGAGGAGATAATGAAATAATTGAAAAATAAAAACGAATTTCGTGTTTTCCTATTCATATTATTTTAGCGGAGACTTTAACCCCTCTTGTACTTCCTAATGTAGTGTGTTTAAACAGTGATTCACAATAAAGTATGATTTCTTTTTTTTTTTCATTGTTGAGATAGGAGGCTATAATTATATCATATCTAGCCATAACTTTTTATTTTTATTCTGAACAACTTATTCTTATGACATTTTCCTGTATCTTATAAAATAAGGGCGCTTCACTCTTAAGTGGTCTTCATTTCTCGGTGTCCATGCTGTATATCGCTCAAGAAAAATTTCATTTGACATTTACCAATTCGATTTTAAGAGATGCAGAAGCTTCCTCCTGCATCAATAATTTTTTATATAAATTGATTCAAAAAAAAATCTCATTTGTAGCACACTTTTTGAAAGACAGTACATGGTGTCCTCGACAGTGAGTTCTCGGGCTACGTCGCAATACCTACAAAAATCTCTGTCTGTACCTGTCAAAAGTTGAAAGTTAAAAATGGATACCGTGATTTTAACATGAAACATTTCTGTTCATGTTACTACAGAAACAAATTCCAATTTATAAAAATTTCGTTGCAGGATCATAGTCGTTAAATTTGTCAATTTTATTTTGGAACATCTGTCACAAAATGACAGGGAAAACTTTTTAAAATTTGTTGCAATGTTTATATATAATTAATAATAATAATAATTTATGTAACCAGAGAACGTACTGTCGGGTCAGGCCAGCCTATATTTATCACAAAACATAGAAATCGACTTTTTCTATGATGCCAGAGTTGGAAGATTTTCAAAAGCAGAAACACTTTTTCAAAGCATGCGTGAGAGTAAATTCTCCAGATAAGAACTCCTAAAAAGAAATCTTGAAAAGTTGGGAAAAATTTCTACTAAATTCAATTGTAAATCGTTGATTTTGGTATATTGATTAAATTACTCTCGCCAAGTTAAATTTGTCATTGGTGAAAGCTAAAACTGAACTAGAAAACGATTTTCCCTTTGCTCATCACCAAAGGCCCGTTATTTAGAAGACAGAAAATATTTCCCTGAAAGTGATCTCCTCGTAAAATTAACTTGTCTTTGATAAATCAGTAATACATTTTAATACAATCTATTTTAAAAAGGTAAGTAATAAAGAAAACCTGTAAACCTGAAGTTATCCAAAGAACTGTAAATCAAAACATGTCGTTGCACATTGAGCACATTGAATTTTTGCAAGTTACATTATCCTGAATAGATGTAACTTGCAATGAAAACATTTTATGTAATAATTCTTTTGGCAAATTTAAACAAACCTAACTTTAAAAAAATAATTGCAGTTAAAAAAAAGCTGTAATAGATATCCACTTTCTTCCAACCCTGGAAATCTACAGCTTGTTTGATATATCCAACTCGTCCGTAACTACACATAATTGAATAACAATCACGACTTACTACTTGTCGATGTTTGGCTTCATCGGCAGCCATGGAACCAAGTGATGCCGATGTTTTACTTCATCGGCAGCCGTTGAACCAAGTGATCCCCCGATGTGTCTCGGGTCCGGAAAGAAGAAATTCTCGAGTTCAGAGTCACATGTTGTCCCACTGTACAAGTCTGAGAATGAGAAAGATATTAGTCTAGAGACAGACAACACAAAATATTTCTCACCTTAGAAGGTGATGGCTTGTATTAAGCAGTCTCTGGAGATTGACTAAGAGCTTAAATTCTTCGATGTAAATGTGAGACGAACACCAAATGGAAGCAGTTCAGCCTAATCTCGTTGTAGTAGCAGATAGTAGTAAAACGAACAAAACATCTCCAAAGCCTAAAAAAAAAAATAATTACTTAGAAAAAAAAAGATTTTTTTCATAATTAGTAATTACCTGGGATATTTCAGAATCAAGAGTACTGCTTTTTGTGGAAGTTCACTGACCCTAGTAGCCCTCGTTCGATATACCTTGGTCGGCGTTGGTGAACGGGCGATCAAATGCAAAGATGTCTGCAAGGAAGAGTTCACTTTTAGTTGGCTAATCCGGCATCACAAGATTTCATTTTAAATTGGTAAAAACCATGTTTAACCGTTTCAGATTATAGACAATAGATGCTGAACACTTTTATATTATCAACGAACCTGTATTTCTTGCAATAACAAACTAAACTCTGCAAATAATTTAGAATTTATAGCACGCGTCGCGAATAGGTCGAAGTTTCGGCCCAAAATGGAGGAGCAAAGAGAAGGCGGAAGTCGTCGGTCCTGCGTGGAAGCCTCGACCCCCCCGTACGCGCATACTTGAGTGAAACTTTCCGTGCTGTAATTGGTCAAAAGCAAAGACTAACGGAAGTTTATGAGCGCGGCAAATTTAAATTGAAACAGGGAGCCGTTGAAGCAATGGAGGATCATCAGGCGTCAACATTTTTGTATTAAAAATTGGAAATTATTAAAATTTAAAAATATACTGCCTACATTACGTAAAACTAACAGTTAAAAACCAACGAACAATAATTGTTTAAACTACTGATGATTGTTCATATTAATATTTGATAATATTTTACCTATTCTGTAAGAAATGTATTTTTATTATCGAATTCGCTCTGTTTCATTGTTCTTTCTAAAAAATGGCTAAAATTGACTACAGACTTTTTACGTCATTGGATATTTATTTTTAAGGTACAAAAATAGGTAAATTTACGTGAACTTTTTCAAATATTAGGAGAAAATATTAAGAAAACGATTTCTCTTTATATGTTATACTAGCAGGTCGTGATTTTAGGTATGTAGCGCATATACCAGGTGTCGCAACAGTGTTTTTTCTCGGGCAATATCTCGATAATTACTGAAGATACAAAAAAAATATCGACATTTTTCTTTTGAATGTGAAGAGATCTGGCAACACAAAATTTTCATCTACACAGGGTGAATTAAAATATTGGGTGCTGGATTAAACTTCTTTTTATTTCAAATGGCATACCCTCATGTATGTATGGTATCAAATTTGGATCACCCATAAAATTAGGCACATTTTCTGTATACCCGTTATCTACGCCTCCTAATTACAACCGTTTTTACGATATTAAACCTTCCATCTAGAAACTGGTTAGAGCATGCTATTCAAGAAAATTGACTTTTGTCATCTAGAAATGTCTGACATTTTGCTTAGTATAATGATCATCCCCCTGTAATTATAAAAATACATTTTTAATAGCGACCTAGAGCGATCTAAAGTATCATTTGTTACATCTGTGCCAGAAATAATTTCCTTAAAAGTAAATAAAACCAGAATAAATACGATAATATCTGCAAACGCTTTTTTTTAAATAAAACGTTAAAAATATTAAGAACAGTTAGATTTATGCACAGATTTTGGTAAACAAAAACGTGTAGAATGTTGCGGAGAATGAAATCGTAACAGGACGTGCAATTTGAAATTAAAAAGTTGAATCCAGCACAACTGTTTTGGTAGGTACAGCCTGTATATTTGAAAATAATTTTATGCTGCAGATCTCTAAAATGCAAAACAGAAATATCTTGGGACATTTTTTTTTTATCTTCAGTGATTATCAACATATAGTCCGAGAACTCACCGTTGGGACACTCCATACAGGGAGATTCAGTCAAGCCATTCCTTAAAAGTAGTTTACTGACTTCCTCCTTGAATTTTTATTTCATATTTTGAGATTATAAGTTAGCGGTAATGATCTATTAAAATATAATATTTCCAACTTTCGGACACTTCTGCTTGCACAGGAAGTTGCTGTCAACTTTCTTATTTTAAATGGAATACCCCCACTTTTTAATACATTTTTCAAATCTTCATGAATATCTAAAGATCTTATGTAACATGTGATACAAGAAAAATTAGCAGTGCCTTGTTTATGATGCTGCCATTTTTTCTGTAACAAAAGCCATAATTTCAATTTTTGACCTTTAGTAGGCTATACTCGTAGGCTTTCAGGTCATACCTAATTTTACACAAAATTGTTTATGGGCTGGTTGAAAAGTAACTTCTATTCGAACTGATTTCAACTGTTGAAAGGTCATGTTTTTTAAATAGAACACCCAGTTTTTATTTTTTTTTATTTCACATGGTATGAAAATATACTAGACGTTCCGTTTAAAAAACATGACTTCTCGACAGTTGAAATCAGTTCGAATTAAAGTTACTTTTCAACCGTCCCGTAAACAATCAAGTGCAAAACTGGACATGATCTGAAAGAATGTTAATGTATGCTCCTACAGGGTAAAAATTGGCATCGTGGTTTTTGTTGCACAAAGATGGCAGTATCATAAACGAGGTTCTGCAAGTCTGAGCTTTTTTAAAAAAATGGAAATACCTTGGTTAATTTTTCTTGAATCACCATGATGAACAAAATATTTTTGGAATTTTATGAAGATTTCAAAAATGCATTAAAAGATGGGGTATTCCTTTTAAAATGAGGAAGTTGATGGCAACTTCCGGTATAAGCAAAAGTGTCCAAAAGTTCAAAATATATTTCGATAGATCCTTATCGTTAACTTTATAACTGCAAAATATGAAACAGAAATTCAAAGGACAAATCCGTACTCTTTTAATGAGTGGGTTGCCTGAATATCCCTATATTTTTATTTAAAAGTGTGTCTTAACTTTTTAAAGAGATAAAGAAATTTATAACATTGTTCGACAGATTCATTATAAATTTTACTCCTATTATTTTAAAAAGTTAAGATGGACTTTCAAATTAAAATACCTGACCATTTTCAATATCAGACTTGACAGAGGATAATCCTAATAATCAAATTCAAATTTTACTTGGTACAATGTGACCAATTTGGAATGTAAAATGTATTGCTTTGCTGTTTTGAACTGATTATATTTTCTTGCAAGGTAGAGCTCCCAGAAATTTACTACTTACTACCAAATACATTCAAAATTCCTAAAAATAATAAATTAGATTAATTTAAGACGTCTTTCATTTATTTTTTCTTCTTGCAGGGTAGAGAGCTCCAAGAAATTTACTACTTACTATCAAATACATACAAAATTTCTAAAAATAATAAATTAGATTAATTTAAACCGTCTTTCATTTATTTTTTTCAAGGACTTTTAATTTTTCAAGAAAATAACAGATATCTGATAATTACTCAAATATTAAATATTACAAATCAGATGATAAACATATTCTCTTCATGAGTGTGTCCATTCAAAATGTGTCGCACTGTACCAATAGTATTAAGTCACCCGGTTTTAGGTTGATGGTCGTCTTTTTTAAATAGGACGCTCTGTATATGGTAATCCGTTCTGATGCACCAGTAGCAAACATTAAATTTAAGTTATCCCAAAAGATCTTTCGCACATCGACATCTTCAATTTTAGAAAGGAATACTCAATTATCCAGAAATTTTAATGTCACATCGAAAAACACTTCTCAAAATCTTTAATAAATAAGTATCCCCGCTTTATTTAAAAAAAAAATTGACAAAATGACAAAAAATCGTCCAAAAATAATAAATAGTAGTGACAAATTTTATCGAGTGGCAAAATCTAAATAACAGTGACATTGAATATTGTGGCATGCAAGAAAGCAAATAAACAGTACAAGTTGGAACATCAAATGTAAAAGAACACACAAACTTCATTTTTAAAACCTGTTAGCTGCATGTGTGTA
This sequence comes from Prosopocoilus inquinatus, assembly GCA_036172665.1. Lineage (NCBI taxonomy): Eukaryota > Metazoa > Arthropoda > Insecta > Coleoptera > Lucanidae > Prosopocoilus > Prosopocoilus inquinatus. The sequence continues at coordinate 64,794 of CM069876.1, forward strand.
TAAACCTGAACTTAAGGCATCCCAATTTATATTCCTAAATGTACAAATAAAATCAGAAAACAAAGCAAACTGAAAACTAGTAATTAACTGAGTAATTAAAAACTCAAAGCTCAAAATTGTTTAAAAAAAAACAGATCCATTATAATATGTTAACGGTTACGATGTGAAAATATTATTGCAAAACAAAATACTAAAGGGTAAAGATGAGTCATTTATTTATTACAAATTATTTTAAGTACTCTTATAGCTGTGCTTTACACTATCTGATTTTCCATTTCAATTTGAATATGACTGAGAATATACAGTGTCTTTCAAAAAGTGTGCTACACAAATAGAAATTTAAACCACTCTTTACATACACTACATTGAGTAGTATTGGTGGGATTTAAGTGTCCGCCAAAATAAGATGAATAGGAAAACAGGAAATTCGTTTGTATTTCTCAATTACTTCATTTGGTTCAGAGTTATTATTACAATGAATTTCCATCGTGCTACAGAAAAAGTATAAAGTTTTGGAATGCATTGAAATAACCACTGAGGAGAAAATGAAATAATTGAAAAATAAGAACGAATTTCGTGTTTTCCTATTCATATTATTTTAGCGGAGACTTTAACCCCACCTGTACTTCCTAATGTAGTATGTACAAACAGTGATTCACAATAAAGTGTGATTTTTTTTTCATTTTTGAGATGGGAGGCTATAATTATTTCATATCTAGCCGTAACCTTTTATTCTGAACAACTTATTCTTATGACATTTTCCTGTATCTTATATAAAATAAGGGTGCTTCACTCTTAAGTGGTCTTCATTTCTCGGTGTCCATGCTGTATATCGCTCACGAAAAATTTCTTTTGACATTTACCAATTCGATTTTAAGAGATGCAGAAGCTTCCTGCATCAATAAATTTTTATAAAAATTGATTAAAAAAAAAATCCCACATGTAGCACACTTTTTGAAAGACAGTACATGGTGTCCCCTACAGTGAGTTCTCGGGCTACGTCTCAATATCTACAACAAAAATCTCTATCTGTACCTGTCAAAAGTTGAAAGTCAAAAATGAATACCGTGATTTTAACATGAAACATTTCTGTTCATGTTACTACAGAAACAAATTCCAATTTCTAAAAATATTGTTGCATGATCATAGTCAAATTTGTCAATTTTATTTTGGAACATCTGTCACAAAATGACAGGTAAAACTTTTTAAAATTCCTTCAGATATTTACATAATTAATAATAATAATAATTCATATAACCAGAGAACGTACTGTCGGGTCAGGCCAGCCTGTATTTATCACAAAAGCATAGAAATCGACTTTTCCTATGATGCCAGAGTTGGAAGATTTTCAAAAGCAGAAACACTTTTTCAAAGCATGCGTGAGAGTAAATTCTCCAGATAAGAACTCCTAAAAAGAGATCTTGAAAAGTTGGGAAAAATTAAGAACTGACACTGGATTTCTACTAAATTCAATTGTTAATCGTTAATTTTGGTATATCAATTAAATTATTCTCGCCAAGTTAAATTTATCATCGGTGAAAACTAAAACTGAACTAAAAAAAAGATTTTCCATTTGCTCATCACCAAAGGCCCGTTATTTAGAAGACAGAAAATATTTCCCTGAAAGTAATCCCCTCGTAAAATTAACTTGTCTTTGATAAATCAGTAACACATTTTAATACAATCTATTTTAAAAAGGTAAGTAATCAAGAAAACCTGTAAACCTGTAGTTATCCAAAGAACTGTAAATCAAAACATGTCGTTGCACATTGAGGACATTGAATTTTTGCAAGTTACATTATCCTGAATAGATGTAACTTGCAATGAAAACATTTTATGTAATAATTCTTTTGGCAAATTTAAACAAACCTAACTTTAAAAAAATAATTGCAGTTAAAAAAAAGCTGTAATAGATATCCACTTTCTTCCAACCCTGGAAATCTACAGCTTGTTTGATATATCCAACTCGTCCGTAACTACACATAATTGAATAGCAATCACGACTTACTACTTGTCGATGTTTGGCTTCATCGGCGGCAGCCATGGAACCGAGTGATGCCGATGTTTTACTTCATCGGCAGCCGTTGAACCAAGTGATCCCCCGATGTGTCTCGGGTCCGGAAAGAAGAAATTCTCGAGTTCAGAGTCACATGTTGTCCCACTGTACAAGTCTGAGAATGAGAAAGATATTAGTCTAGAGACAGACAACACAAAATATTTCTCACCTTAGAAGGTGAAGGCTTGTATTAAGCAGTCTCTGGAGATTGACTAAGAGCTTAAATTCTTCGATGTAAATGTGAGACGAACACCAAATGGAAGCAGTTCAGCCTAATCTCGTTGTAGTAGCAGATAGTAAAACGAACAAAACATCTCCAAAGCCTAAAAAAAAAAAATTATTACTTAGAAAAAAAAAGATTTTTTTCATAATTAGTAATTACCTGGGATATTTCAGAATCAAGAGTACTGCTTTTTGTGGAAGTTCACTGACCCTAGTAGCCCTCGTTCGATATACCTTGGTCGGCGTTGGTGAACGGGCGATCAAATGCAAAGATGTCTGCAAGGAAGAGTTCACTTTTAGTTGGCTAGCTAATACGGCATCACAAGATTTCATTTTAAATTGGTAAAAACCATGTTTAACCGTTTCAGATTATAGACAATAGATGCTGAACACTTTTATATTATCAACGAACCTGTATTTCTTGCAATAACAAACTAAACTCTGCAAATAATTTAGAATTTATAGCAAGCGTCGCGAATAGGTCGAAGTTTCGGGCCAAAATGGAGGAGCAAAGAGAAGGCGGAAGTCGTCGGTCCTGCGTGGAAGCCTCGACCCCCCCGTACGCGCATACTTGAGTGAAACTTTCCGTGCTGTAATTGGTCAAAAGCAAAGACTAACGGAAGTTTATGAGCGCGGCAAATTTAAATTGAAACAGGGAGCCGTTGAAGCAATGGCGGATCATCAGGCGTCAACATTTTTGTATTAAAAATTGGAAATTATTAAAATTTAAAAATATACTGCCTACATTACGTAAAACTAACAGTTAAAAACCAACGAACAATAATTGTTTAAACTACTGATGATTGTTCATATTAATATTTGATAATATTTACCTATTCTGTAAGAAATGTATTTTTATTATCGAATTCGATTTAAACTTTTGAAGAAACTCAAGCTTCAGTATTTTTACTCCGATTGTGAAATTTCGGAGAAGCAATTTGCAATTTTTAAGGGTCGCCATGATTCATTTTTCTTTCTAAAAATGGCTAAAATTGATTAGAGACTTTTTACGTCATTGGATATTTATTTTTTGGGTCCAAAATGGTCCAACACATTTATTTATACAGAGTGTCCCAAGTTGTGTGACCTATTCGTTAAAAGTTTTCAGGGAAAGGCACGTACGAAAACGTTCAGAAAATGTACACACTGCTCTAGGACGAAGCGATCTTTCTGACTAAAATATTTTCCCTTTTATTTAATTTGCGGTTATACCGGTAGTCGCCGTTAACTTTCTTTCTTATTTTAAATGGTATGCTACACTTTCTATTACAAATTCTGATTCTACACATCATTCTAGGTAAAAATCGTTAATCGCTATAATTAAATGTAACGGTTTTTGATATATTCAAATTTCTGAAAAAAAATTATTTCAGTGGCCTCTCATTTAAGAAAATGTACGTACGATACTTTCAAACTTCAAGATTCAAATTGTCTGTCGTTTGAAAGAATAATGATGTTCAGCCTTTCAAATCGTTTCCTAATTATCATTGAAAAATTCACACGGTGGTCAAAATATGTTTATTTTAATATTGTTTCTTATCATGGCATATTTTGGTAAAATTATGGTAATTTTTCATAATAAGTTACGACAAAAGAAAAATATTTATAGAGTTATAAGCTGTATTAACAGACAAGCATAAATAAAAGAAACAAAGAAATTACAAAATTAAGGAAACAAATAAAAAGGAACCTTAATGTTTAATTCTTAAGGTCTACGACACGATGGCATTTTTTGTGCAAAATTTCAACAAAGTGAGAGAGATAGGTTACCATTGTAAATATTTATCAGTTGGTCTCCGTTATTTGCAAATTTTATCCAGTTTTTACGACCATGTCATACGAACTCTAAAATAATAAATAAAACAGTTTAATTATTTTTACCACTGTACCAATTGTAACTTTTGCTTTTGCTTTTTTTCACAAAAATGTTAGCCAGACAAAGAGAATTGTTTTTGAAAATAGGTATACCTATTTTTTTAAGACCCTTGATGAAAATAGTAAGTATTACGGTAGGTATTTACCTATAGCTTTATTCCAAGATGTACGGCAAAATATTGTTATGATTAGCAATTATTTATTTCCTAAAAAATAGGAATTCAATATCTACTTTCTCTTCAAAATTAGTTATGAATAACTGTATTATAATGCCATTAATTAACACAATAAACAATAATTGATAACAAGAAAAGTAATGGAAATAGGTATAGGGAATGCTACTGCTAATCGATGTAGGATTTGATTCTGCATCTCATGATGCAAAAATATACTGGCTATACTAATTTACGAAAACTGAGTTTTGGACAGTTGAACATAACAAGGTTCGACACCATATTTTGACCACCATGTGAATTTTTCAATGATAACTAGGATACGATTTGAAAGGCTGAACATTATTCTTTCAAACGACAGACAATTTCAATCTTGAACTTTGAAAGTGTCGTACGTACATTTTCTTAAATGAAAGGCCACTGAAATATTTTTTCTCAGAAATTTGAAGATATCTCAAAAACCGTTACGTTTAAGTATATGGAAGCCTCAACAATTTTTACTTAGAATAATATGTAGAATCGGAATTTGCAATAAAAAAAATATGGTATTCCAATTAAAATAAGAAAGTTAATGGTAGCTTCCAGTATAACTGGAAGTGATATAGAAGTGAAAATATTTTACTCTGAAAGATCGCTTCCTCCTACGCAGTGTGTTAATTTTCATAAGGTTTGTATGTTCCGTTTCCTGAAAACTTTTAAAACTGCTTATTTAAAAGATCAGTTAGATCACTTAGGATCGTGTAATTGTTTTGAGGTTAGATGTGTGTAAACTTGTTCGTTTCGCTATCAAGAATCACATTGATCTCACTAATGTGCACTGATCCGAAGTCTAGTAAATGAACTGATTCGAAAAAAAAAAGCTTACAGGGTTTGGTAAAGTTCTGAATTTGGTCATTTATGGAATTATTTAAGGAGATACAAAAAAATTAACCTGTGGGCAAATGATTACCAGAATGAATGTTCACATTTGAAAATTCTTTTTAATAATGCAGAGGTATTACTGTGGACCAAAGTTAATTTGTTTTAAATGTAACACCTGTATGTGATACACCTTTTGAAGCAACAAATTAATCTAGAGAAAATTAGCTGTTGTTGATTTATTTTAAGTTAACTGTATTAGCCAATCACCCAGTTTTTTCATCACAGTAGGCGAGTTTGGGTGACAATTTTGTTGGTGTCACGATGAGATACGGACATCAGATGAAACGGTTATGTTTATTTTCAATTTCAAGTTTTATGATTTTAGTACATTGATTTCGACTTTGTAGTAGGTGTGTTGATAATAATCAAATCTTTCATTCACTGACAGGCCCAGAAAAAGGAGGTATCATCAAAAAATGTTGTCATTTCACGCAACGTCTACACTCAAGCACGGCTTGCTTAATTTTTGGTTTGCCACGACATGAAATTATATGAAAGTATTTGCAATTAAATTTTTATATTCGTTTCAAAAAATTTAACTCTTGCGGGAATCATTATCTCACAGTCACCCTTCTGAACTGTGTTCATGTGAGAAGAATGTGTTCCCTCGGTCGGTTCATAAATAACTAGTTCATATCAGATTCAGCTGTGTTGGGATGTTCAGTTCCGTGCACTCTCTTCACTCCTTGTGCACAGTTGGTCTCTCTTTTCCTTTAAGTGAAAGTGAGACAAAAATAGGAAACGAATCAATAGAGTGCACAGAACTCAAATCCAAACACAGCTTTTGTTTTGGCATCTATCAAAATTCATGTAAACAACCTAAGCAAACTAGAACCTGTGACTAGAACTGGACTACTCCAAAGAGAAAATAGAGTGAATGTTTAATATGTACAGTCTTCTTCGCTGAATCTTTGCAGTTACATCATAAAATTTTCTAATCAGATATTTTGTGCCCGGCAGAATTTGAATATTCATATGCAACATATAAATTATGTTTTATATCTTTTCATTTTATGTGCAGGAGAGTAAATGTATGTAGTAACTCAAAATGACAAACTTATAAATTCTGTTATTGTTTTATCATACGTGTCAGATAATGATAAAGGAAGATGTTGATACTTTACTTGGATCAGGACACTATAACGTAAGTCAAAAGATCCAGCAAAAAACTGTAGTCACAAGCAGTAAATTTATAAAGATTCGTTCATTTAGAACGAATCTTTATACTGAATCAAGTGAATTGGTTCCCGATTCCGAAAAGGTTTGAATCTTATTTGAGTCGTGTCTCACCCGAACCGCATCGGCATCGAGTATCATTGCGTGAATTGGTTACTGCCTCCGACCCGATCGTACTGGATTCGATATGCTTACAACTGATTCAATTTGTAAAGGTGTTCGGCTTCAACTCTGTTCGCATCGAGTGCATAACACAAAATCGTAATTTTTTAAGTATATATATTTACGGCCTTTCATGTAAGGAAAGTATCTATCTGCACAGTTATGTGATATTTAAATACGTATATTAGAGAATCTTTTTCACGTTAAAAATAAATGAAATAAGAGTCTAAAAAATTTGGATAAATAATGTGGATATTTGCACCGGCAACGTCCGATAATGATAGTTAGTCTGAATTGCCCAACTCAATGTCTCCATATGATCAGGACACGTTCCTTTGTCTTGAAGATTTAAATACAATTTGATTTGGTCGGTGCGCTCGATGCAGTTCGAACACTCGGAACACTTTCGGATCATAACCAAGTGAATGAATCGTTACTGAACAAATCACCATTAGGAATCGAATCAAAGGAATTGATTCCACGAAAAGAATCGAACTTCCCAACTCTAAACACGCATGTAATCTACTGAAATAAACAGGCAACACAAGTTTTAGTACACTTTTTTTTGATAAACAAATTAACTGGGTTTATTGTAACGAACTGCCCTGTTTGCAATATCTCTCAATCAAGTGTACACTTGCAAACTACCGAACGCGCATCTCCACGATTGAAAGAAAAACAAATTTTATTTATACTTTTAGGAAAGAAATATGTTGCACAAAAGTGCAATTTCAGATAATAGGGCAGCCAGTCGAATTGTTTCGGATAATACGTCGGAAATTATTTTCAACGTTCAAGAATCTGGCGTACAGATAATCCGATTCCGGATAACCAGGTATCTACTGTATTTGAATAAACGTATTGGTAGAATTTGATTATTGAAATAATTCGATTATGCCCCTCACTACATCCAACTCGTAATGCTAAGTAAATGAAATGACTCACCATGTCGACACTACAGGCAGGATTGGCTCGTCTCCAGCCGATTGCCTTTGTCGTGTAAGCAGACTAGAAGATCAGGTGTCGGAAGTCACAGCATCAGAACTTCCCTCGTCATAGCAGCAGCAACAACGAGCAAGGCCTGAGAGAAAAAAAGTTTTATTACCGCCATTAAAAAAAAAAAAAAAAAAAACGTTTCTTACAAACAGATAAATTCGTATGTCCTTTAAGCACAAAAATGGTTAAATACATTTGAAGTAATTTTCTTTACCTTAAAATTAAATGCAGATCAAAGCGCAGAATTTTCATCAAGTGGAAATTCGAAGGGGTTCTTCAATATACCAGATATTCAGCCGGTGAATAAGCTCGTAAAGGTACCACGTAACATGAATTGGAGACCTATGGGATAGTCTATTAAATAACGAGACGATCAGGCAACAAAAAAATTAATTTTACCTGGCCAAAATCACTTTCAAGCACTTTCATATACCGAACCGATGTTAAATATTGTTAGAATACAATCAAAAGTGTATTTATTGCAATATTAAGGCAAATTTTGTTAAAAATTTAATAACGCATTGAACGCGTCCGACCTCGACGACAAACTCTGATGAAAAGGGTCGAAGTTGCGTGCGTTTCTCTATTCCAGCGTAAAGCAAGTCTGGTAGTGGGAGCTAAAGAAGTGCTGCCAACTGTCGATATTTCTCAATTTTGGAGGTATTTCTTAAGTGAAGACGGTAGTTTCTTGAAAGGAAAAGCTTTTTTCAATAACTATGTACAATAATTTATTAATTAAAAATTCAAAGACATGAAATTTTCGGGTAGGAAGGCTACTTTCTAAGTTCCCAAGAGATAATTCGAAGTCTAATGTGTTGGCAACACTGACAATGAAACATATTTGATGTCTTTGACCTTTATTTGACCCGAAATTATTTAACCATTTCTGTATAAAATTAAAATATTGAAATTTCAATTGAATACAATGCATTTCAATGCAATTCAATGAAAAGGGAAACTAAGGGCGAGCAATTGATTGTAACAGAGAGGACAGTAATTTTACTATAAGTTGTCGTTTCTCCATGACTCGGAAATCATTTTCAATAAAAGAAACTAAAAATTATGTTATTTGGCTAATTAGCGACTGAAAAATGTGCCTAGATTTTAGTATTTGTTATGAAAGAACCTGGTTTGAGACAGTATTGCGTTTAAAACGTTGAAAAAGGCTTTTGAATTGCAGAAATGCATTTGCTAAGCGTGCCATTGGGCAACCAGTCCAAATCAATGTTGCTTGTTATTACAAAACAATAGCGGTGGCATGTTATGTTTCATTAATCATGCCAAAAGATAAAACCCCCCATATTTTGCCCCAATTCCATCTATTTGTGCACAACCTGGTCAATATTCAAGACAACATGCTATTTCTTTGTTTTCTCATAAAATAAGCTTATAAATAAAGATCATGTAGGATATTTAACATTTGCATTGCCATTAAGGCCCGTCTGTGGATAGGATTGCAATAAGAAAGTGTACTGGAGACCTAACCTAAAATTTTTTGCGTTGTAATTTTCTCGATTATTTGACCACAAAGTACACTTAACCAGAATGTTGTACTGGTTTTAAGTTTTTTAAAAATATACAAATGATTTACTGTCTCTAAATTAGAATATATTGAAAAACGAGAAATCTGTATTTCCCAATTTCAAAATCTTTAAAATCAATACAGAACACCGGCAGCAAGCATATTTAGGTGTCTGCATTAGTTTTGAAAGGCATTTCAATTAAATCAAATTGTCCTGCGACAACAGACACCACGATATTCCAAGAACCTTGTGTTTTTTTTATATTTAACATCAACTTCATTACTGTGGGAATATTCTTAATTTATCTCGTTATTTTACTGTGGAGATGTCTCCATAGAAAGTTGTGTTACTTATTGCAACCAAATATAAGCATAAGAATGTCTTTTATCTTTGGCCTGATTGAAATCTTTAGATAGTCTAGTGCCAATCCGAAAAATGCTAAATACTTCATTACTGTAATAAATACAGGAGCAAGAACTATTACGTTTGCATTAAACATTTACGGGTGACCAAATTACAGGAACAAGAACTGCGAATCTGACAAATTTGGCCGAATGATCAATATTTTCTTGAACATAACCTAGAAATTTACATATGCAAGGCGGCCATGCTTGCATGGGGGACTTATTAGGACCAAATCCCGCTTCAATTTGTCTATCCTACTGCAATGTCAGGGCAAAAAGCGATAGTAAGATGTCGCTATTTTATATGTTCATCACTCTTACATCGCAATTGCGAATAAATTGGACAAGTCGTTTTTGTTTGCAGTGGGAATGTCGAGCTACGTCTCTGCTGAAGAAGCCCCAAGCAGGGCTGAAACAGCTGTACAGAGGCTGCTCGAGATTTTCACTGCAATCAAAAACGATTTGTACAAAATTTTTCTAAGAATTATTTGTGCTTTAATATAATAAACGTTTAGCAAGCTTATATAAGTACCGAACTGTTTTTAGAAAAATATCACATTCAGCTATGTTTTATTTATATTTAGATACATTAAGATTATTTTCTTGTGACCGACATAAAATACTTATTTTTATTATCGCATCATTTTTAAATAAGCTTTGTCAAAAATTGTACAAGCGCTCAGCGTTTCATTATCAGTTGATAGCTCCGCTAGGAGCATTTGTTCAATTTTTCACAGCTTCCGTTTAAAGATTAACATTAAAGCTTCTCGTACATTTTTCATCGGACAAGAGTTAACTTCAATTCTGTATAAAGCACGTGGAAACGATACATTAATATATCTAGCATGAACTAAATTGTTTTCATTTTCACATTTCATAATAAATTTATTCAAAAACGCAATTAATTTTTTGTAAATATAGTGTAATTTAAATTTTAAACAACAGCACCCTTATCGGGTTGATTTCAATTTGCGCAATTTTTGATACAGTCAGACCTTGTAATTAAAACAATAGTTGTCTTTTATTTGCATGTCAGATCAGTTCACTTTTACCCTGGCTCACTTATTCAAAAATTTGTCTGTTGTATTTGGCTACATGATCTAACCCAACGTGATCCAAAACACTTTCAGCCTTGCTGATACTACACCTCGGAAATTCTAGATCAGTTTGGATCAGTTGGTTCGCTTGTAGAGGGGATGTTATTTCAACTGTTTGTCAAATTACATTACTCGTCCAAATAACCTTTTGCGCTTAACTCGCTGTAAAGTGATGCAAAAATAATATCTTTTTCTGGAGATGAAATGCAACAATCGCATCTCGCATGTTTTATTTACTATTAAATCGATCACTTAAGATCAGTACACTTTGGGTTAAACTGAACTGACCTGAACTAATCTGCTTTGCAAATAAAAGACAACTAATGTCTGAGTTGTCTTCATATTTTTCGATGAGCATACTTTTCCCGAAGAGGCTGTTGGCAGGGTTCACTGAACCATTAGAAGCTGGTGGACGCAAACTGAGGTCGTCACTTCAGAATATATTTGTAGGTACATCGGTGCATCATCCGTTGTCACACTTTAGGTGTCTCGGGAATGCAAGAGTCAATAAGTGGGAATTCGATCAGAGTTCTATTCAGTTGGTGGCTTTTAATTTGATTTGCTATTAAGGTAAACAACTTGTGATGTTTAGGTACCTCTCAACTTTAAACGAGGGCCAAGTATATTACGGTAATCCTGTGGGCTGACCAAGTAATGAAACCAGTGCGAGTTTATCCTAAATCGTTAGCATTAGAGAATAATAATTCGCTTTCATTAAACGAGGACAAGACTTTAAAGTTTGCATTAAAATGCAGATGAAATTATATATTTTACGGAAACACATTTGTTCATTCACCTCAACGCTGAAAATTGTCGCTAATTTCGGGTGGCACTTGAGGGATCGATGCGCCATCTGTACGTTGAACGTGCAACCAACTTGGAGGATTACAGATTCCTGTAATTCTGCAGGGACCTGTGATCGTTGATTACGTGAAAGTTCGCGTTGGTCGCTTCAAGATGGCAGCACCACGACGCATTAAAAATTATTTTTATTTATCGCTATTTTAAACGTTTTACAAGTAAAAATAATACCACGACGCCCCATAAATAACGATTACTGGATTTGCGCGAACGGATTTTCGCTTATTCAACTTTTCTCTGAGAAAACACTTGTCTTACCTAACGTGCCTTGAATTTCGTCCTCTTTTGAATTAAACAGGGCAGGAATAGTTGTTTTTCTCTTTTAAAACCGCCACAGGCCACAGGCGATGAGCTTGTAACATAATTTAAGCGTTAAAGCTCGTTTTCTGTGCGGAATTAATGTCCTTTTACGATGGTACTTTAAGGGTCGATATCTCGGGAAAGGGGCGAGCTAAAGAGGAACGGGGCGCGGTTTTGAATGCGCCTCGTCCAGCTCTATACGGGTGAATTTTTTCGCGATTTTAGGAGAAAAAAAGTTTTTTCGCCCTTAAAAGTAGTAAGCCTATAGTCCATGAAAATTTGAGGTTTTCGACGAAAAATTGATTGCCACGAAAAAAATCACCCTTATACACTTCGACTAGGCGAATCGAACGGTGCAAACCGCAAGTGTCTACCTCGCACCGTTTTCGAGAAAAAAAATTTGAAGAATATCGATCGGTGACCAAAAAATTCAATAAGTCGAGATATTGACTTGAAATTTTTACAGTTAAGTCAGTCTGATAAGGCGAAGCTAAGGGCGGCAACCGCAACTTTCTGTGCCTTTTAATTCCGGAGATATTAATATTTTTACCGGTGCATCCACCAGATTGCCACTGAAAAATCACGATATCTCAAGAACCAGGCGAAACAGAAGGATGCGGTTTTCACCATTCAATTAGCCTCGCCGAAGGACGCAAGACAGTGCTGAAGTTTTCGAAGAAAATCGAAAGTGGACGAATTTGAAATTCCGCTCATAATCATTTTGCACTGAAACGCAAATACAGTTTGTCTGCCAATTATGTTGGTACCATTGGCATTAATTACTTTATAGTTGGTGAAGTTCAGTGGCTAGCAGAAAGCCCTGGTTTCACAGTGTAATTAACGGTAGCTAGTGTTATGTGAATCGTAATAAACGCTTTATTAATTGGAAAAAACACTGACAAGTAGGAAAAATAATTTTATTTTTATGTGTTGGGGGTGTCATCTTTATTATTTTCTATACAAAAGTTCACTCATTACTTCACGTTTTCAAATACACACGTCACGGTCACAAATCTGCGCAAATGACACGGTCTCCATGAAACTCTTGTAAATCATTTATGCTGGTACATGCAGAGGAGAAGAGGAGAACATTATCAGATATAAATCGGTTTCAACAAAAGTATGCGTACTCTCCACGGCACATGTTCGGTAATTCTGCACAACTAGCCGTACTAATGTCTGCAAAAATCGTATAATTAAGGACTCGCATTGTTTCTAATACTGGGGGCCCACGTACCTGATTGTCCGATCGTGCTGATAGCATTCGTCGTAATGATTTGTTCGACAAGGCACTAAGAAACTGAGAAAGCTGTCGGCTTGAAGTAGCTTATTAATAAAAGTCGTTACGATTGATGGCATGTTTCGGTCAGGAGACCATTTTCAAATCTACAAGAAAGAACGAAATTAAAGCTTAAATTAGTAGACCATTAACAAAATAAAGACAAACCTTGGTAAAAGTCGATTAAACGTGTTGCGAAAAGGAGGACATGTTGACATGTCGTTTGCGTTGCTGAGTGCGGTAACATAAAATATTCGATAAAAATCCCTAACAATGGGGGGCAAGTAAAGTTACTAAACATTAAACTTAAACAAATTGACAAAATAGTAGGCCAAAGAAGGGGCAAGATAAGAGGTTATATAAGTATACATTATTTTATTGTCAATGCAATCAGTGAGTTAATCGATGAGTGCACTGATTCGTTAATTGACGAGTTAATCGAGGATTTCACCGATGAGCTCATGGATGAATTCACCGATGACTTAATTGATGAGCTCACCGATTAGTCTATCGGTGAGCTCATCGATTACTCCATTCCGATTAGTCCATCGATGAGTTCACCGATGAGCTCACCGATTAGTCCATCGATGAGCTCACCGATTAGTTCATCGATGAGTTCACCGGTGAGCTCATCGATGAAGTCATCGGTGAATTCATCGATGAACTCACCGATTAGTCCATCGATGAGCTCATCGATGAACTAATCGGTGAGCTCATCGATGAACTAATCGGTGAGCTCATCGATGGACTAATCGATGAGTTCATCGATGGACTAATCGGTGAGCTCATCGGTGAACTCATCGATGGACTAATCGGTGAGCTCATCGGTGAACTAATCGATGAGATAATCGATTAAGTCATCAATGAATTCATCGCTGAACTAATCGATGAGCTAATTGGAGAGCCCGTCTATTAAGTTATTGATGAACTCCTCGGTGAGATCACCGATGAACTAATCGGTGAACTCATCGATTAACTCAACAAAAGTATGCGTACTCTCCACGGCACATGTTCGGTAATTCTGCACAACTAGCCGTACTAATGTCTGCAAAAATCGTATAATTAAGGACTCGCATTGTTTCTAATACTGGGGGCCCACGTACCTGATTGTCCGATCGTGCTGATAGCATTCGTCGTAATGATTTGTTCGACAAGGCACTAAGAAACTGAGAAAGCTGTCGGCTTGAAGTAGCTTATTAATAAAAGTCGTTACGATTGATGGCATGTTTCGGTCAGGAGACCATTTTCAAATCTACAAGAAAGAACGAAATTAAAGCTTAAATTAGTAGACCATTAACAAAATAAAGACAAACCTTGGTAAAAGTCGATTAAACGTGTTGCGAAAAGGAGGACATGTTGACATGTCGCTTGCGCTCAGGTGCGGTAACATAAAATATTCGATAGAAATCCCTAACAACAATGGGGGGCAAATAAAGTTACTAAACATTAAACTTAAACAAATTGACAAAATAGTAGGTCAAAGAAGGGGCAAGATAAGAGGTTAAAGTATACATTATTTTATACAAACAAACACGCTTGTTCATTCACCTCAACGCTGAAAATTGTCGCTAATTTCGGGTGGCACTTGAGGGATCGATGCGCCATCTGTACGTTGAACGTGCAACCAAGTTGGAGGGCACCGGTGATTACAGATTCCTGTAATTCTGCAGGGACCTGTGATCGTTGATTACGTGAAAGTTCGCGTTGGTCGCTTCAAGATGGCAGCACCACGACGCATTAAAAATTATTTTTATTTATCGCTATTTTAAACGTTTTACAAGTAAAAATAATACCACGACGCCCCATAAATAACGATTACTGGATTTGCGCGAACGGATTTTCGCTTATTCAACTTTTCTCTGAGAAAACACTTGTCTTACCTAACGTGCCTTGAATTTCGTCCTCTTTTGAATTAAACAGGGCAGGAATAGTTGTTTTTCTCTTTTAAAACCGCCACAGGCCACAGGCGATGAGCTTGTAACATAATTTAAGCGTTAAAGCTCGTTTTCTGTGCGGAATTAATGTCCTTTTACGATGGTACTTTAAGGGTCGATATCTCGGGAAAGGGGCGAGCTAGAGAGGAACGGGGCGCGGTTTTGAATGCGCCTCGTCCAGCTCTATACGGGTGAATTTTTTCGCGATTTTAGGAGAAAAAAAGTTTTTTCGCCCTTAAAAGTAGTAAGCCTATAGTCCATGAAAATTTGAGGTTTTCGACGAAAAATTGATTGCCACGAAAAAAATCACCCTTATACACTTCGACTAGGCGAATCGAACGGTGCAAACCGCAAGTGTCTACCTCGCACCGTTTTCGAGAAAAAAAATTTGAAGAATATCGATCGGTGACCAAAAAATTCAATAAGTCGAGATATTGACTTGAAATTTTTACAGTTAAGTCAGTCTGATAAGGCGAAGCTAAGGGCGGCAACCGCAACTTTCTGTGCCTTTTAATTCCTGAGATATTAATATTTTTACCGGTGCATCCACCAGATTGCCACTGAAAAATCACGATATCTCAAGAACCAGGCGAAACAGAAGGATGCGGTTTTCACCATTCAATTAGCCTCGCCGAAGGACGCAAGACAGTGCTGAAGTTTTCGAAGAAAATCGAAAGTGGACGAATTTGAAATTCCGCTCATAATCATTTTGCACTGAAACGCAAATACAGTTTGTCTGCCAATTATGTTGGTACCATTGGCATTAATTACTTTATAGTTGGTGAAGTTCAGTGGCTAGCAGAAAGCCCTGGTTTCACAGTGTAATTAACGGTAGCTAGTGTTATGTGAATCGTAATAAACGCTTTATTAACTGGAAAAAACACTGACAAGTAGGAAAAATAATTTTATTTTTATGTGTTGGGGGTGTCATCTTTATTATTTTCTATACAAAAGTTCACTCATTACTTCACGTTTTCAAATACACACGTCACGGTCACAAATCTGCGCAAATGACACGGTCTCCATGAAACTCTTGTAAATCATTTATACTGGTACATGCAGAGGAGAAGAGGAGAACATTATCAGATATAAATCGGTTTCAACAAAAGTATGCGTACTCTCCACGGCACATGTTCGGTAATTCTGCACAACTAGCCGTACTAATGTCTGCAAAAATCGTATAATTAAGGACTCGCATTGTTTCTAATACTGGGGGCCCACGTACCTGATTGTCCGATCGTGCTGATAGCATTCGTCGTAATGATTTGTTCGACAAGGCACTAAGAAACTGAGAAAGCTGTCGGCTTGAAGTAGCTTATTAATAAAAGTCGTTACGATTGATGGCATGTTTCGGTCAGGAGACCATTTTCAAATCTACAAGAAAGAACGAAATTAAAGCTTAAATTAGTAGACCATTAACAAAATAAAGACAAACCTTGGTAAAAGTCGATTAAACGTGTTGCGAAAAGGAGGACATGTTGACATGTCGCTTGCGCTCAGGTGCGGTAACATAAAATATTCGATAGAAATCCCTAACAACAATGGGGGGCAAATAAAGTTACTAAACATTAAACTTAAACAAATTGACAAAATAGTAGGTCAAAGAAGGGGCAAGATAAGAGGTTAAAGTATACATTATTTTATACAAACAAACACGCTTGTTCATTCACCTCAACGCTGAAAATTGTCGCTAATTTCGGGTGGCACTTGAGGGATCGATGCGCCATCTGTACGTTGAACGTGCAACCAACTTGGAGGATTACAGATTCCTGTAATTCTGCAGGGACCTGTGATCGTTGATTACGTGAAAGTTCGCATTGGTCGCTTCAAGATGGCAGCACCACGACGCATTAAAAATTATTTTTATTTATCGCTATTTTAAACGTTTTACAAGTAAAAATAATACCACGACGCCCCATAAATAACGATTACTGGATTTGCGCGAACGGATTTTCGCTTATTCAACTTTTCTCTGAGAAAACACTTGTCTTACCTAACGTGCCTTGAATTTCGTCCTCTTTTGAATTAAACAGGGCAGGAATAGTTGTTTTTCTCTTTTAAAACCGCCACAGGCCACAGGCGATGAGCTTGTAACATAATTTAAGCGTTAAAGCTCGTTTTCTGTGCGGAATTAATGTCCTTTTACGATGGTACTTTAAGGGTCGATATCTCGGGAAAGGGGCGAGCTAGAGAGGAACGGGGCGCGGTTTTGAATGCGCCTCGTCCAGCTCTATACGGGTGAATTTTTTCGCGATTTTAGGAGAAAAAAAGTTTTTTCGCCCTTAAAAGTAGTAAGCCTATAGTCCATGAAAATTTGAGGTTTTCGACGAAAAATTGATTGCCACGAAAAAAATCACCCTTATACACTTCGACTAGGCGAATCGAACGGTGCAAACCGCAAGTGTCTACCTCGCACCGTTTTCGAGAAAAAAAATTTGAAGAATATCGATCGGTGACCAAAAAATTCAATAAGTCGAGATATTGACTTGAAATTTTTACAGTTAAGTCAGTCTGATAAGGCGAAGCTAAGGGCGGCAACCGCAACTTTCTATGCCTTTTAATTCCCGAGATATTAATATTTTTACCGGCGCATCCACCAGATTGTCACTGAAAAATCACGATATCTCAAGAACCAGACGAAACAGAACGATGCGGTCTTCACCATTCAATTAGCCTCGCCGAAGGACGCAAGATAGTGCTGAAGTTTTCGAAGAAAATCGAAAGTGGACGAATTTGAAATTCCGCTCATAATCATTTTGCACTAAAACGCAAATACAGTTTGTCTGCCAATTATGTTGGTACCATTGGCATTAATTACTTTATAGTTGGTGAAGTTCAGTGGCTAGCAGAAAGCCCTGGTTTCACAGTGTAATTAACGGTAGCTAGTGTTATGTGAATCGTAATAAACGCTTTATTAATTGGAAAAAACACTGACAAGTAGGAAAAATAATTTTATTTTTATGTGTTGGGGGTGTCATCTTTATTATTTTCTATACAAAAGTTCACTCATTACTTCACGTTTTCAAATACACACGTCACGGTCACAAATCTGCGCAAATGACACGGTCTCCATGAAACTCTTGTAAATCATTTATGCTGGTACATGCAGAGGAGAAGAGGAGAACATTATCAGATATAAATCGGTTTCAACAAAAGTATGCGTACTCTCCACGGCACATGTTCGGTAATTCTGCACAACTAGCCGTACTAATGTCTGCAAAAATCGTATAATTAAGGACTCGCATTGTTTCTAATACTGGGGGCCCACGTACCTGATTGTCCGATCGTGCTGATAGCATTCGTCGTAATGATTTGTTCGACAAGGCACTAAGAAACTGAGAAAGCTGTCGGCTTGAAGTAGCTTATTAATAAAAGTCGTTACGATTGATGGCATGTTTCGGTCAGGAGACCATTTTCAAATCTACAAGAAAGAACGAAATTAAAGCTTAAATTAGTAGACCATTAACAAAATAAAGACAAACCTTGGTAAAAGTCGATTAAACGTGTTGCGAAAAGGAGAACATGTTGACATGTCGCTTGCGCTCAGGTGCGGTAACATAAAATATTCGATAGAAATCCCTAACAACAATGGGGGGCAAATAAAGTTACTAAACATTAAACTTAAACAAATTGACAAAATAGTAGGTCAAAGAAGGGGCAAGATAAGAGGTTAAAGTATACATTATTTTATACAAACAAACACGCTTGTTCATTCACCTCAACGCTGAAAATTGTCGCTAATTTCGGGTGGCACTTGAGGGATCGATGCGCCATCTGTACGTTGAACGTGCAACCAAGTTGGAGGGCTCCGGTGATTACAGATTCCTGTAATTCTGCAGGGACCTGTGATCGTTGATTACGTGAAAGTTCGCGTTGGTCGCTTCAAGATGGCAGCACCACGACGCATTAAAAATTATTTTTATTTATCGCTATTTTAAACGTTTTACAAGTAAAAATAATACCACGACGCCCCATAAATAACGATTACTGGATTTGCGCGAACGGATTTTCGCTTATTCAACTTTTCTCTGAGAAAACACTTGTCTTACCTAACGTGCCTTGAATTTCGTCCTCTTTTGAATTAAACAGGGCAGGAATAGTTGTTTTTCTCTTTTAAAACCGCCACAGGCCACAGGCGATGAGCTTGTAACATAATTTAAGCGTTAAAGCTCGTTTTCTGTGCGGAATTAATGTCCTTTTACGATGGTACTTTAAGGGTCGATATCTCGGGAAAGGGGCGAGCTAGAGAGGAACGGGGCGCGGTTTTGAATGCGCCTCGTCCAGCTCTATACGGGTGAATTTTTTCGCGATTTTAGGAGAAAAAAAGTTTTTTCGCCCTTAAAAGTAGTAAGCCTATAGTCCATGAAAATTTGAGGTTTTCGACGAAAAATTGATTGCCACGAAAAAAATCACCCTTATACACTTCGACTAGGCGAATCGAACGGTGCAAACCGCAAGTGTCTACCTCGCACCGTTTTCGAGAAAAAAAATTTGAAGAATATCGATCGGTGACCAAAAAATTCAATAAGTCGAGATATTGACTTGAAATTTTTACAGTTAAGTCAGTCTGATAAGGCGAAGCTAAGGGCGGCAACCGCAACTTTCTGTGCCTTTTAATTCCGGAGATATTAATATTTTTACCGGTGCATCCACCAGATTGCCACTGAAAAATCACGATATCTCAAGAACCAGGCGAAACAGAAGGATGCGGTTTTCACCATTCAATTAGCCTCGCCGAAGGACGCAAGACAGTGCTGAAGTTTTCGAAGAAAATCGAAAGTGGACGAATTTGAAATTCCGCTCATAATCATTTTGCACTGAAACGCAAATACAGTTTGTCTGCCAATTATGTTGGTACCATTGGCATTAATTACTTTATAGTTGGTGAAGTTCAGTGGCTAGCAGAAAGCCCTGGTTTCACAGTGTAATTAACGGTAGCTAGTGTTATGTGAATCGTAATAAACGCTTTATTAATTGGAAAAAACACTGACAAGTAGGAAAAATAATTTTATTTTTATGTGTTGGGGGTGTCATCTTTATTATTTTCTATACAAAAGTTCACTCATTACTTCACGTTTTCAAATACACACGTCACGGTCACAAATCTGCGCAAATGACACGGTCTCCATGAAACTCTTGTAAATCATTTATGCTGGTACATGCAGAGGAGAAGAGGAGAACATTATCAGATATAAATCGGTTTCAACAAAAGTATGCGTACTCTCCACGGCACATGTTCGGTAATTCTGCACAACTAGCCGTACTAATGTCTGCAAAAATCGTATAATTAAGGACTCGCATTGTTTCTAATACTGGGGGCCCACGTACCTGATTGTCCGATCGTGCTGATAGCATTCGTCGTAATGATTTGTTCGACAAGGTTCAACTAAGAAACTGAGAACGCTGTCGGCTTGAAGTAGTTTATTAATAAAAGTCGTTACGATGGCATGTTTCGGTCAGGAGACCATTTTCAAATCTACAAGAAAGAACGAAATTAAAGCTTAAATTAGTAGACCATTAACAAAATAAAGACAAACCTTGGTAAAAGTCGATTAAACGTGTTGCGAAAAGGAGGACATGTTGACATGTCGCTTGCGCTCAGGTGCGGTAACATAAAATATTCGATAGAAATCCCTAACAACAATGGGGGGCAAATAAAGTTACTAAACATTAAACTTAAACAAATTGACAAAATAGTAGGTCAAAGAAGGGGCAAGATAAGAGGTTAAAGTATACATTATTTTATACAAACAAACACGCTTGTTCATTCACCTCAACGCTGAAAATTGTCGCTAATTTCGGGTGGCACTTGAGGGATCGATGCGCCATCTGTACGTTGAACGTGCAACCAAGTTGGAGGGCTCCGGTGATTACAGATTCCTGTAATTCTGCAGGGACCTGTGATCGTTGTTTACGTGAAAGTTCGCGTTGGTCGCTTCAAGATGGCAGCACCACGACGCATTAAAAATTATTTTTATTTATCGCTATTTTAAACGTTTTACAAGTAAAAATAATACCACGACGCCCCATAAATAACGATTACTGGATTTGCGCGAACGGATTTTCGCTTATTCAACTTTTCTCTGAGAAAACACTTGTCTTACCTAACGTGCCTTGAATTTCGTCCTCTTTTCAATTAAACAGGGCAGGAATAGTTGTTTTTCTCTTTTAAAACCGCCACAGGCCACAGGCGATGAGCTTGTAACATAATTTAAGCGTTAAAGCTCGTTTTCTGTGCGGAATTAATGTCCTTTTACGATGGTACTTTAAGGGTCGATATCTCGGGAAAGGGGCGAGCTAGAGAGGAACGGGGCGCGGTTTTGAATGCGCCTCGTCCAGCTCTATACGGGTGAATTTTTTCGCGATTTTAGGAGAAAAAAAGTTTTTTCGCCCTTAAAAGTAGTAAGCCTATAGTCCATGAAAATTTGAGGTTTTCGACGAAAAATTGATTGCCACGAAAAAAATCACCCTTATACACTTCGACTAGGCGAATCGAACGGTGCAAACCGCAAGTGTCTAGCTCGCACCGTTTTCGAGAAAAAAATTTTGAAAAATATCGATCGGTGACCAAAAAATTCAATAAGTCGAGATATTGACTTGAAATTTTTACAGTTAAGTCAGTCTGATAAGGCGAAGCTAAGGGCGGCAACCGCAACTTTCTGTGCCTTTTAATTCCTGAGATATTAATATTTTTACCGGTGCATCCACCAGATTGCCACTGAAAAATCACGATATCTCAAGAACCAGGCGAAACAGAAGGATGCGGTTTTCACCATTCAATTAGCCTCGCCGAAGGACGCAAGACAGTGCTGAAGTTTTCGAAGAAAATCGAAAGTGGACGAATTTGAAATTCCGCTCATAATCATTTTGCACTGAAACGCAAATACAGTTTGTCTGCCAATTATGTTGGTACCATTGGCATTAATTACTTTATAGTTGGTGAAGTTCAGTGGCTAGCAGAAAGCCCTGGTTTCACAGTGTAATTAACGGTAGCTAGTGTTATGTGAATCGTAATAAACGCTTTATTAATTGGAAAAAACACTGACAAGTAGGAAAAATAATTTTATTTTTATGTGTTGGGGGTGTCATCTTTATTATTTTCTATACAAAAGTTCACTCATTACTTCACGTTTTCAAATACACACGTCACGGTCACAAATCTGCGCAAATGACACGGTCTCCATGAAACTCTTGTAAATCATTTATGCTGGTACATGCAGAGGAGAAGAGGAGAACATTATCAGATATAAATCGGTTTCAACAAAAGTATGCGTACTCTCCACGGCACATGTTCGGTAATTCTGCACAACTAGCCGTACTAATGTCTGCAAAAATCGTATAATTAAGGACTCGCATTGTTTCTAATACTGGGGGCCCACGTACCTGATTGTCCGATCGTGCTGATAGCATTCGTCGTAATGATTTGTTCGACAAGGCACTAAGAAACTGAGAAAGCTGTCGGCTTGAAGTAGCTTATTAATAAAAGTCGTTACGATTGATGGCATGTTTCGGTCAGGAGACCATTTTCAAATCTACAAGAAAGAACGAAATTAAAGCTTAAATTAGTAGACCATTAACAAAATAAAGACAAACCTTGGTAAAAGTCGATTAAACGTGTTGCGAAAAGGAGGACATGTTGACATGTCGCTTGCGCTCAGGTGCGGTAACATAAAATATTCGATAGAAATCCCTAACAACAATGGGGGGCAAATAAAGTTACTAAACATTAAACTTAAACAAATTGACAAAATAGTAGGTCAAAGAAGGGGCAAGATAAGAGGTTAAAGTATACATTATTTTATACAAACAAACACGCTTGTTCATTCACCTCAACGCTGAAAATTGTCGCTAATTTCGGGTGGCACTTGAGGGATCGATGCGCCATCTGTACGTTGAACGTGCAACCAACTTGGAGGATTACAGATTCCTGTAATTCTGCAGGGACCTGTGATCGTTGATTACGTGAAAGTTCGCGTTGGTCGCTTCAAGATGGCAGCACCACGACGCATTAAAAATTATTTTTATTTATCGCTATTTTAAACGTTTTACAAGTAAAAATAATACCACGACGCCCCATAAATAACGATTACTGGATTTGCGCGAACGGATTTTCGCTTATTCAACTTTTCTCTGAGAAAACACTTGTCTTACCTAACGTGCCTTGAATTTCGTCCTCTTTTGAATTAAACAGGGCAGGAATAGTTGTTTTTCTCTTTTAAAACCGCCACAGGCCACAGGCGATGAGCTTGTAACATAATTTAAGCGTTAAAGCTCGTTTTCTGTGCGGAATTAATGTCCTTTTACGATGGTACTTTAAGGGTCGATATCTCGGGAAAGGGGCGAGCTAGAGAGGAACGGGGCGCGGTTTTGAATGCGCCTCGTCCAGCTCTATACGGGTGAATTTTTTCGCGATTTTAGGAGAAAAAAAGTTTTTTCGCCCTTAAAAGTAGTAAGCCTATAGTCCATGAAAATTTGAGGTTTTCGACGAAAAATTGATTGCCACGAAAAAAATCACCCTTATACACTTCGACTAGGCGAATCGAACGGTGCAAACCGCAAGTGTCTACCTCGCACCGTTTTCGAGAAAAAAAATTTGAAGAATATCGATCGGTGACCAAAAAATTCAATAAGTCGAGATATTGACTTGAAATTTTTACAGTTAAGTCAGTCTGATAAGGCGAAGCTAAGGGCGGCAACCGCAACTTTCTGTGCCTTTTAATTCCGGAGATATTAATATTTTTACCGGTGCATCCACCAGATTGCCACTGAAAAATCACGATATCTCAAGAACCAGGCGAAACAGAAGGATGCGGTTTTCACCATTCAATTAGCCTCGCCGAAGGACGCAAGACAGTGCTGAAGTTTTCGAAGAAAATCGAAAGTGGACGAATTTGAAATTCCGCTCATAATCATTTTGCACTGAAACGCAAATACAGTTTGTCTGCCAATTATGTTGGTACCATTGGCATTAATTACTTTATAGTTGGTGAAGTTCAGTGGCTAGCAGAAAGCCCTGGTTTCACAGTGTAATTAACGGTAGCTAGTGTTATGTGAATCGTAATAAACGCTTTATTAATTGGAAAAAACACTGACAAGTAGGAAAAATAATTTTATTTTTATGTGTTGGGGGTGTCATCTTTATTATTTTCTATACAAAAGTTCACTCATTACTTCACGTTTTCAAATACACACGTCACGGTCACAAATCTGCGCAAATGACACGGTCTCCATGAAACTCTTGTAAATCATTTATGCTGGTACATGCAGAGGAGAAGAGGAGAACATTATCAGATATAAATCGGTTTCAACAAAAGTATGCGTACTCTCCACGGCACATGTTCGGTAATTCTGCACAACTAGCCGTACTAATGTCTGCAAAAATCGTATAATTAAGGACTCGCATTGTTTCTAATACTGGGGGCCCACGTACCTGATTGTCCGATCGTGCTGATAGCATTCGTCGTAATGATTTGTTCGACAAGGCACTAAGAAACTGAGAAAGCTGTCGGCTTGAAGTAGCTTATTAATAAAAGTCGTTACGATTGATGGCATGTTTCGGTCAGGAGACCATTTTCAAATCTACAAGAAAGAACGAAATTAAAGCTTAAATTAGTAGACCATTAACAAAATAAAGACAAACCTTGGTAAAAGTCGATTAAACGTGTTGCGAAAAGGAGGAAATGTTGACATGTCGTTTGCGTTGCTGAGTGCGGTAACATAAAATATTCGATAAAAATCCCTAACAATGGGGGGCAAGTAAAGTTACTAAACATTAAACTTAAACAAATTGACAAAATAGTAGGCCAAAGAAGGGGCAAGATAAGAGGTTATATAAGTATACATTATTTTATTGTCAATGCAATCAGTGAGTTAATCGATGAGTGCACTGATTCGTTAATTGACGAGTTAATCGAGGATTTCACCGATGAGCTCATGGATGAATTCACCGATGACTTAATTGATGAGCTCACCGATTAGTCTATCGGTGAGCTCATCGATTACTCCATTCCGATTAGTCCATCGATGAGTTCACCGATGAGCTCACCGATTAGTCCATCGATGAGCTCACCGATTAGTTCATCGATGAGTTCACCGGTGAGCTCATCGATGAAGTCATCGGTGAATTCATCGATGAACTCACCGATTAGTCCATCGATGAGCTCATCGATTAGTCCATCGATGAGCTCACCGATTAGTTCATCGATGAGCTCACCGATTAGTCCATCGATGAGCTCATCGATGAGTTCACCGGTGAGCTCATCGATGAAGTCATCGGTGAATTCATCGATGAGCTCACCGATTAGTCCATCGACGAGCTCATCGATGAATTCACCGATGACTTCACCGATGAGCTCACCGGTGAACTCATCGATGAACTAATCGATGAGCTCATCGATGAACTAATCGGTGAGCTCATCGATGAACTAATCGGTGAGCTCATCGATGAGCTCATCGACGAACTAATCGGTGAGCTCATCGATGAACTAATCGGTGAGCTCATCGATGGACTAATCGATGAGTTCATCGATGGACTAATCGGTGAGCTCATCGGTGAACTCATCGATGGACTAATCGGTGAGCTCATCGGTGAACTAATCGATGAGATAATCGATTAAGTCATCAATGAATTCATCGCTGAACTAATCGATGAGCTAATTGGAGAGCCCGTCTATTAAGTTATTGATGAACTCCTCGGTGAGATCACCGATGAACTAATCGGTGAACTCATCGATTAACTCAACAAAAGTATGCGTACTCTCCACGGCACATGTTCGGTAATTCTGCACAACTAGCCGTACTAATGTCTGCAAAAATCGTATAATTAAGGACTCGCATTGTTTCTAATACTGGGGGCCCACGTACCTGATTGTCCGATCGTGCTGATAGCATTCGTCGTAATGATTTGTTCGACAAGGCACTAAGAAACTGAGAAAGCTGTCGGCTTGAAGTAGCTTATTAATAAAAGTCGTTACGATTGATGGCATGTTTCGGTCAGGAGACCATTTTCAAATCTACAAGAAAGAACGAAATTAAAGCTTAAATTAGTAGACCATTAACAAAATAAAGACAAACCTTGGTAAAAGTCGATTAAACGTGTTGCGAAAAGGAGGACATGTTGACATGTCGCTTGCGCTCAGGTGCGGTAACATAAAATATTCGATAGAAATCCCTAACAACAATGGGGGGCAAATAAAGTTACTAAACATTAAACTTAAACAAATTGACAAAATAGTAGGTCAAAGAAGGGGCAAGATAAGAGGTTAAAGTATACATTATTTTATACAAACAAACACGCTTGTTCATTCACCTCAACGCTGAAAATTGTCGCTAATTTCGGGTGGCACTTGAGGGATCGATGCGCCATCTGTACGTTGAACGTGCAACCAAGTTGGAGGGCTCCGGTGATTACAGATTCCTGTAATTCTGCAGGGACCTGTGATCGTTGTTTACGTGAAAGTTCGCGTTGGTCGCTTCAAGATGGCAGCACCACGACGCATTAAAAATTATTTTTATTTATCGCTATTTTAAACGTTTTACAAGTAAAAATAATACCACGACGCCCCATAAATAACGATTACTGGATTTGCGCGAACGGATTTTCGCTTATTCAACTTTTCTCTGAGAAAACACTTGTCTTACCTAACGTGCCTTGAATTTCGTCCTCTTTTCAATTAAACAGGGCAGGAATAGTTGTTTTTCTCTTTTAAAACCGCCACAGGCCACAGGCGATGAGCTTGTAACATAATTTAAGCGTTAAAGCTCGTTTTCTGTGCGGAATTAATGTCCTTTTACGATGGTACTTTAAGGGTCGATATCTCGGGAAAGGGGCGAGCTAGAGAGGAACGGGGCGCGGTTTTGAATGCGCCTCGTCCAGCTCTATACGGGTGAATTTTTTCGCGATTTTAGGAGAAAAAAAGTTTTTTCGCCCTTAAAAGTAGTAAGCCTATAGTCCATGAAAATTTGAGGTTTTCGACGAAAAATTGATTGCCACGAAAAAAATCACCCTTATACACTTCGACTAGGCGAATCGAACGGTGCAAACCGCAAGTGTCTAGCTCGCACCGTTTTCGAGAAAAAAATTTTGAAAAATATCGATCGGTGACCAAAAAATTCAATAAGTCGAGATATTGACTTGAAATTTTTACAGTTAAGTCAGTCTGATAAGGCGAAGCTAAGGGCGGCAACCGCAACTTTCTGTGCCTTTTAATTCCTGAGATATTAATATTTTTACCGGTGCATCCACCAGATTGCCACTGAAAAATCACGATATCTCAAGAACCAGGCGAAACAGAAGGATGCGGTTTTCACCATTCAATTAGCCTCGCCGAAGGACGCAAGACAGTGCTGAAGTTTTCGAAGAAAATCGAAAGTGGACGAATTTGAAATTCCGCTCATAATCATTTTGCACTGAAACGCAAATACAGTTTGTCTGCCAATTATGTTGGTACCATTGGCATTAATTACTTTATAGTTGGTGAAGTTCAGTGGCTAGCAGAAAGCCCTGGTTTCACAGTGTAATTAACGGTAGCTAGTGTTATGTGAATCGTAATAAACGCTTTATTAATTGGAAAAAACACTGACAAGTAGGAAAAATAATTTTATTTTTATGTGTTGGGGGTGTCATCTTTATTATTTTCTATACAAAAGTTCACTCATTACTTCACGTTTTCAAATACACACGTCACGGTCACAAATCTGCGCAAATGACACGGTCTCCATGAAACTCTTGTAAATCATTTATGCTGGTACATGCAGAGGAGAAGAGGAGAACATTATCAGATATAAATCGGTTTCAACAAAAGTATGCGTACTCTCCACGGCACATGTTCGGTAATTCTGCACAACTAGCCGTACTAATGTCTGCAAAAATCGTATAATTAAGGACTCGCATTGTTTCTAATACTGGGGGCCCACGTACCTGATTGTCCGATCGTGCTGATAGCATTCGTCGTAATGATTTGTTCGACAAGGTTCAACTAAGAAACTGAGAACGCTGTCGGCTTGAAGTAGTTTATTAATAAAAGTCGTTACGATGGCATGTTTCGGTCAGGAGACCATTTTCAAATCTACAAGAAAGAACGAAATTAAAGCTTAAATTAGTAGACCATTAACAAAATAAAGACAAACCTTGGTAAAAGTCGATTAAACGTGTTGCGAAAAGGAGGACATGTTGACATGTCGCTTGCGCTCAGGTGCGGTAACATAAAATATTCGATAGAAATCCCTAACAACAATGGGGGGCAAATAAAGTTACTAAACATTAAACTTAAACAAATTGACAAAATAGTAGCCCACAGAAGGGGCAAGATAAGAGGTTAAAGTATACATTATTTTATACAAACAAACACGCTTGTTCATTCACCTCAACGCTGAAAATTGTCGCTAATTTCGGGTGGCACCTGAGGGATCGATGCGCCATCTGTACGTTGAACGTGCAACCAACTTGGAGGGCTCCGGTGATTACAGATTCCTGTAATTCTGCAGGGACCTGTGATCGTTGATTACGTGAAAGTTCGCGATGGTCGCTTCAAGATGGCAGCACCACGACGCATTAAAAATTATTTTTATTTATCGCTATTTTAAACGTTTTACAAGTAAAAATAATACCACGACGCCCCATAAATAACGATTACTGGATTTGCGCGAAGGGATTTTCGCTTATTCAACTTTTCTCTGAGAAAACACTTGTCTTACCTAACATGCCTTGAATTTCGTCCTCTTTTCAATTAAACAGGGCAGGAATAGTTGTTTTTCTCTTTTAAAACCGCCACAGGCCACAGGCGATGAGCGTGTAACATAATTTAAGCGTTAAAGCTCGTTTTCTGTGCGGAATTAATGTCCTTTTACGATGGTACTTTAAGGGTCGATATCTCGGGAAAGGGGCGAGCTAGAGAGGAACGGGGCGCGGTTTTGAATGCACCTCGTCCAGCTCTATACGGGTGAATTTTTTCGCGATTTTAGGAGAAAAAAAGTTTTTTCGCCCTTAAAAATAGTAAGCCTATAGTCCATGAAAATTTGAGGTTTTCGACGAAAAATAGATTGCCGCGAAAGAAATCACCCTCATAGAGCTTGGGCAGACGAATCGAACGGTGCAAACCGCAAGTGTCTAGCTCGCGCCGTTTCCGAGAAAATAAAATTTGAAAAAGTGCAAAAAAATTCAATAAGAAAATTTAGATAATTTAAAAGTTAGGAAAAATTGGCGGGCATTTTTCTGTGCTTGCCTCAGGCATATTTGACACCTCCTCGCGTTTATGTGATCCTGGTAGCAAGATTCAAAAATCGCAGCAGAATTTGTCACAATTTTCCGGGATAGCAAAATTTTCTGCGACTTTTGAACCTTGCTACCAGGATCACATAAACGCGAGAAGGTGTCGAACAGAGTTTATCCGGAGCCGAGGATTTCCCGCCAATTTTAGAAAAGAATTAAAGAAAAATTCTGAAGCAATAAAAAATGAATTCTGAAGCTGATTTACTGTAATTTTTGAATCTTGCTACCAGGATCACATAAACGCGAGGAGGTGTCAAATATGCCTGAGGCAGGCACAGAAAAATGCCCGCCAATTTTTCCTAACTTTTAAATTATCTAAATTTTTTTATTGAATTTTTTTGCACTTTTTCAAATTTTATTTTCTCGGAAACGGCGCGAGCTAGAGACTTGCGGTTTGCACCATTCGATTCGTCTGCTGAAGCTCTATGAGGGTGATTTCTTTCGCGGCAATCTATTTTTCGTAGATATCCTCAAATTTTCATGGACTATAGCCTTACTACTTTTTGGCCCAAAAAATGTTTTTCTCTCCTAAAATCGCGAAAAAATTCACCCACGTAGAGCTCGACGAGGCGCATTCAAAACCGGGCTCCGTTCCTCTGTAGCTCACCCCCTTTCCGAGATATCGGACCCGAAATGTTGGTCGCAGACAGACATTTTTTTCTCAGTGAAAAGCTGCAAATGTAAAAATCCGCTAGCGCCAATCGAATAACCGTTATTTATCGAGTGATAGGGCATGGCTTTAATGAATAAAACAGCTAAAATAACAATAAAAGCAATAAATGTAATTAATTCTTTCCTGCATTACTGGTGCTGCCATCTTTGGAGCCGCCAGTGGAACCTACACGTTATCTATGAAAACAGGTCTCTGTAATTATGCTGGAATCTGTAATCCTTACCGTCAAGGACCCGTAAGTTACGCTATGCGTTCGAAGATGGCAGCACTAGTAATTTAGATTGAATTAATTATTCTTTGCGTTTATTGTTATTTTAGCTGTTTTATTCAATAAAGCCATGCCCAATCACTCGATAAATAACGGTTATTCGATTGGCGCCAGCGGATTTATATAGTTTCAGTTTTTCACCGAGGAAAAAATGTTTTTCTGCGACCACCATTTCGGGGCCGATATCTCGGAAAGGGGGTGAGCTACAGAGGAACGGAGCCCGGTTTTGAATGCGCCTCGTCGAGATCTACATAGGTGAATTTTTTCGCGTTTTTAGGAGAAAAGAATATTTTTTGGGCCAAAAAGTAGTAAGTCTATAGTCCATGAATATTTGAGGATATCTACGAAAAATAGATTGCCGCGAAAGGAATCACCCTCATAGAGCTTCAGCAGACGAATCGAATGGTGCAACCGCAAGTCTCTAGCTCGCGCCGTTTCCGAGAAAATAAAATTTGAAAAAAGTGCAAAAGAATTCAATAAGAAAATTTATATAATTTAAAAGTTAGGAAAAATTGGTGGGCATTCTTCAGCTCCTTGCTTACCTCTTTGCATTCCTCCACAGCATACAACATACAACTAATAAAACAGTTAGAAGCAAGCAAACGGCGGACATGGTCCAGAAAGCTATTTGTAAAGGTTCCCTTGGCTCCCACCAGAACTAAATAAAAACAATGTATTAATATTTAATTGGTAATTTCTCATTATTGCAGGGCCACTGACGGGATATAACTAAAAAAAAAGTTGCACTTTTGTGTTATTTCTTGTATGTACCTCCTTTACTCCTGATTTCGAAAGCATTATCATATAAATCTACACTTCAATCGTTTATTTATAAAAATATTTGTTCTCAACAATTGTTTACCAGCTTAAGCTTAAATTCTAAGGAAAAGCATAAAAATATTGCAGATCTAAGAAATCTAAGCTTCATACAACAGATGGTATTCAAAGAATAGAGTTAATCTGAAATATTGTACTCTTCAAGTACGATTCGTTCAAGGCATTGTAATGAAATTATATTTCCTTAGACTTCGTGGAAAGTTCTAAACGTCTAAAGACGCTTAGAAAAATCTCATTTATTGCAAACTTTTCGAAAGACACCGCAGAAAATATTATCAGACTTTGCAGGTGAAATAAGTTGCACAGAAATTCTAAAAAAAATTAGAAAAATAAATTAGGAAGCTTTAGGCGATAACGTGCTGGCCCGGGTTTGATTCCCGAGGGCAACGGATTTTTTCTGTCTTCCCGCTAGTGTAGCCTTGTACTTTTTATTATTTGCAATATTCTTTTATTTTCTTGTCTAGGAGATTTCAATTTATCCTCGTAAACTAAATTGCCACAGTCTTTTTTCAATATTCTTTAGGCAATAGCGCATTTTTTTCTGATTTCTTATTATTTTTCTGATTCTTGTAGTTTACGAGTCTGTCTCTTAGTGGCCCTACATACAAACCTCGCATACAAACCTCGGTTGTAGGTGGATATGTTGGAACTAAATGTCCTACAACAGTGGGCAAGTACTGCGTCCAAAATGCAGATTCTGTCTGTCGATAATTCCATTTAATAGATGAGTTATAAGTCCTATTCAAATTCAAATATTTCAACTGTCCTGGAAAAGCCATTTCAAAGTGCAAGCCGAGGATTTGTGTATGAGTTGGATTCCTATAAAGAACAATGTTCTGAAATTTATTAAAAAAAAAATTAATTTTACCCAAATCTTGCAAAATCTGTGTATGCCTTCATGAAAAAATGACTCATATTTCGATCATTGTTTGTCCATTGGTCTCGTTTAAATCTTTCTTTGGATGGGAAAAACTCAGAATCCATGAACGGGGCACCACAAAGGAGATAATGTTCGATATTGTGAGGTACTCTCCTCCAAAAATCTGTCGGGAATGATTCTACAGTAGTGTTCAGTACATACATGTAAACAGGAACTCCTTGGTCGACTAATAATTTAATCATTTTGTCATTTGGGGACACATATAAAAAATCTGTCAGGAGCTATTGACAACAGAAAAATCCAAAATTGCGAATTGAATCGTGAATATGAAACAATAACTTACTTCAATATATTTTTCTCGAATATGTGTAACATTATGTGGATCTGGCCAGTAGGTATACATATATTTGATCGCTTCGAAAGTACCGTTTCTGTTCAGCGTATAATTATACCTCAAAACGAGCTCGTTTACCTTCTGGTTAAAAAACTCTTCGTTTACTACATATTGTGGCGTCAGTGATTGATTATTATAAATGAAATAAGCAGCTTCTTGCAACGTGACACTGCTCATGTACCTCAGCCCACGATTAAATTGTCCTTTCTTAATTAAGTTTTCAGGCATATCTTGCATAAAATGCCAGTCTTTTTCATACCAGCCCTCATAGTATGGCATTGTTAAGTTCATATCGACTACAGGGGCCCACGGGAATAGACCAACATGCGGAGGGAATTCAGCATTTCCCAGTTCATAGAAACTGCGCGCTTGTTTTAAACAGTTTACCAATTTCCACGATGAGTCTATGCTACAACCTATTAGTTGCCCAAAAACTCTACTAGTATTTTGTGCTCTATATTTATCATTTATTAAAGCCCAATCTGCGACGGCTGAACCACTCTAGAAAAAGACATTATCAAGGTCTATTTAAAAAGCTACCTAAACTAAATGATGAAAATACTTGTGCTATGACTTTTGTTACTATATGTCTTGTTCCGGGCGCTACCATGAGTAATCCCGCTGACGCAGCTCCTGTCCCAGGTCCAAATAATGTAATACTGTTTCTGTCGCCATTGAAATTTTCTATATTCTCGTAAACCCATCTAAGAGCCATTGCTTGATCCAATATACCATAGTTACCGGGAGAATTAACATCACCAGTGCTAAGAAATCCTAGAATTTTATTACACTTAGACCGAATTATTTGCAAGTAAATTATTATTAATAACGCGAAATAAAAACTAGAAAATCTTACCCAAGGCACCTAAACGGTAATTGAAAGTCACTACCACAACTTTATAAAAGGTAGCCATTACATGACCTGGAAATAAATTAGATGCACCTCGCACAAAATCTCCCATTACTGGGTAACTTTGTGACATGCTATCAGTCTGTAAATTATTTATTAAAACAAAGTCACATTTTTCTTTTATATTTACTTACAGGTGGCATAAAAATATTGAGATACAAACAGTCTTCGTGCATGTCTCTAATACCTTTTGTAGCCCCTGTATAAACAATAGGCTGCGGGCAAGCTTGACCAAAATCTACGGCTTGAATATTTCGCCAACCCTTATGTTGTCTTGGAGGCTAAAAATACATGTATACCTATATTACAGGTAGAGATTGGCGGTTAAGCGAAAACACACGCTTTAAGAAAGCACCTAATAATATGTAAATAATGTTAACAAACAATTTTAAGTTGTAAGAGGTCCCCTCCACTGATAGCGAAGATAAAAATGTTAAACAGAAGGAGATAAAAACTCAGATCTTCTTCCACTCCTTTCAGCCTGAAGATGGCCTTCATTTAATTTCAATTAAGTAAAGGCCGAAACATACAATACTTCCCTTCGGATTTTCGAAGGGAAGTATCGCCGTACTTGTTGAAATTTAAAGCGGAACAAATTTATTTAACGGGGATAACCACCAGCCGTTTATCCTCGTTAAACAATTTTTTTCCGCTTTAAATATATATATATATATATTCACTATTATGTCCTCCTTCTGGCTGACGTGTAAAATTTCGATGGAATTGTGATCATTGGTGAAGGTGTGTTCTGAAAGACAAACGTGTTCGGAAAAAGTGAATTTGAAGGTGTATTGAGGAGGAAGGAAACGTTGTGTCTTAATGATTTCTTGGTTTCTTGATTCCTTAATTCTGGTATGAAAATTTCTGGAGGTGCGACCCATGTAAAACTTTTGGCAACTGCAATTTAATTTATAAACACCAGATCGATTGATAAAAGGAATTTTCACTATATTGTTACATAATATATTATTTAAAGAATTGCAAGTTTCAAAGGCTACTCCGAAATAGAATTTTATCAAAATGTGTTTCATTTTAAATTAATTAATTTTAAATTTTTATTTATTAAACAGTGAGTCAACCCGATTTAAAAACACATTACGCATCGCATTCCAATAGTCAACCTGCCGCGCTTGCTTGCTCATTTTGTCAACCTGCCGCGCTTGCTTGTTCATTTTGTCAACCTCCCGCGCTTGCTTGCTCATTTTGTCAACCTGCCGCGCTGGCTTGTTCATTTTGTCAACCTCCCGCGCTTGCTTGCTCATTTTGTCAACCTACCGCGCTTGCTTGCTCATTTTGTCAACCTCCCGCGCTTGCTTGTTCATTTTGTCAACCTACCGCGCTTGCTTGCTCATTTTGTCAACCTACCGCGCTTGCTTGCTCATTTTGTCAACCTACCGCGCTTGCTTGCTCATTTTGTCAACCTACCGCGCTTGCTTGCTCATTTTGTCAACCTACCGCGCTTGCTTGCTCATTTTGTCAACCTACCGCGCTTGCTTGCTCATTTTGTCAACCTACCGCGCTTGCTTGCTCATTTTGTCAACCTGCCGCGCTTGCTTGCTCATTTTGTCAACCTACCGCGCTTGCTTGCTCAATTTGTCAACCTGCCGCGCTTGCTTGCTCATTTTGTCAACCTACCGCGCTTGCTTGCTCATTTTGTCAACCTACCGCGCTTTCTTGCTCATTTTGTCAACCTACCGCGCTTGCTTGACAAAATGAGCAAGCAAGCGCGGGTGGCTTGAGTAGCGGGAGCAAGCAAGCGCGGGTGGCTTGAGTAGCGGGAGCAAGCAAGCGCGGGTGGCTCGAGTAGCGGGAGCAAGCAAGCGCGGGTGGCTTGAGTAGCGGGAGCAAGCAAGCGCGGGTGGCTTGAGTAGCGGGAGCAAGCAAGCGCGGGTGGCTTGAGTAGCGGGAGCAAGCAAGCGCGGGTGCCTGCCGCGCTTGCTTGCTCATTTTGTCAACCTACCGCGCTTGCTTGCTCATTTTGTCAACCTGCCGCGCTTGCTTGCTCATTTTGTCAACCTGCCGCTCTTGCTTGCTCATTTTGTCAACCTGCCGCGCTTGCTTGCTCATTTTGTCAACCTGCCGCGCTTGCTTGCTCATTTTGTCAACCTACCGCGTTTGATTGCTCAATTTGTCAACCTGCCGCGTTTGCTTGCTCATTTTGTCAACCTGCCGCGCTTGCTTGCTCATTTTGTCAACCTGCCGCGCTTGCTTGCTCATTTTGTCAACCTGCCGCGCTTGCTTGCTCATTTTGTCAACCTGCCGCGCTTGCTTGCTCATTTTGTCAACCTGCCGCGCTTGCTTGCTCATTTTGTCAACCTGCCGCGCTTGCTTGCTCATTTTGTCAACCTACCGCGCTTGCTTGCTCATTTTGTCAACCTGCCGCGCTTGCTTGTTCAATTTGTCAACCTGCCGCGCTTGCTTGCTCATTTTGTCAACCTACCGCGCTTGCTTGCTCATTTTGTCAACCTACCGCGCTTTCTTGCTCATTTTGTCAACCTACCGCGCTTGCTTGACAAAATGAGCAAGCAAGCGCGGGTGGCTTGAGTAGGGGGAGCAAGCAAGCTCGGGTGGCTTGAGTAGCGGGAGCAAGCAAGCGCGGGTGGCTTGAGTAGCGGGAGCAAGCAAGCGCGGGTGGCTTGAGTAGCGGGAGCAAGCAAGCGCGGGTGGTTCGAGTAGCGGGAGCAAGCAAGCGCGGGTGGCTTGAGTAGCGGGAGCAAGCAAGCGCGGGTGGCTTGAGTAGCGGGAGCAAGCAAGCGCGGGTGGCTTAAGTAGCGGGAGCAAGCAAGCGCGGGTGCCTGCCGCGCTTGCTTGCTCATTTTGTCAACCTACCGCGCTTGCTTGCTCATTTTGTCAACCTGCCGCGCTTGCTTGCTCATTTTGTCAACCTGCCGCTCTTGCTTGCTCATTTTGTCAACCTGCCGCGCTTGCTTGCTCATTTTGTCAACCTGCCGCGCTTGCTTGCTCATTTTGTCAACCTGCCGCGCTTGCTTGCTCATTTTGTCTACCTACAGCGCTTGCTTTGGATGGACTCCAGTAACTCTGATGTGAGATACGAAATTTTCGGACGCAGCAGAAGCTGGAAATAGTTTTAAACGAAACAACACGCATTAGCGTTGTTCCTGTGCTGTATCTAATCGATCCTTACTTACCTATCATGTTATTTGACGTTTGGATGGACACCAGTAACTCTGATGTGAGATACGAAGTTTTCGGAAGCAGCAGAAGCTGGAAATAGTTTTGAACGAAACAACACGTATTAGCGTTGTTCCTGTGATGTATCTAATCGATCCTTACTTATCTATCATGTTATTTGACGTTTGGATGGACTCCGGTAACTTTGATGTGAGATACGAAGTTCTCGGACGCAGCTGAAGCTGGAAATAGTTTTAAACGAAACAACACGCATTAGCGTTGTTCCTGTGCTGTATCTAATCGATCCTTACTTATCTATCATGTTATTTGACGTTTGGATGGACTCCAGTAACTCTGATGTGAGATACGAAATTTTCGGACGCAGCAGAAGCTGGAAATAGTTTTAAACGAAACAACACGCATTAGCGTTGTTCCTGTGCTGTATCTAATCGATCCTTACTTATCTATCATGTTATTTGACGTTTGGATATACACCAGTAACTCTGATGTGAGATACGAAGTTTTCGGACGCAGCAGAAGCTGGAAATAGTTTTGAACGAAATAACACGTATTAGCGTTGTTCCTGTGATGTATCTAATCGATCCTTAATTATCTATCATGTTATTTGACGTTTGGACTCCAGTAACTTTGATGTGAGATACGAAGTTCTCGGACGCAGCGGGTGGCTTGAGTAGCGGGAGCAAGCAAGCGCTGGTGGCTTGAGTAGCGGGAGCAAGCAAGCGCGGGTGGCTTGAGTAGCGGGAGAAAGCAAGCGCGGGTGGCTTCAGTAGCGGGAGCAAGCAAGCGCGGGTGGCTCGAGTAGCGGGAGCAAGCAAGCGCGGGTTGCTTGAGTAGCGGGAGCAAGCAAGTGCGGGTGGCTTGAGTTGCGGGAGCAAGCAAGCGCGGGTGCCTGCCGCGCTTGCTTGCTCATTTTGTCAACCTACCGCGCTTGCTTGTTCATTTCGTCAACCTGCCGCGCTTGCTTGCTAATTTTGTCAACCTGCCGCGCTTGCTTGCTCATTTTGCAAACCTGCCGCGCTTGCTTGCTCATTTTGTCAACCTGCCGCTCTTGCTTGCTCATTTTGTCAACCTACCGCGCTTGCTTGCTCATTTTGTCAACCTACCGCGCTTGCTTGCTCATTTTGTCAACCTGCCGCGCTTGCTTGCTCACTTTGTCAAGCAAGCGCGGTTTGAGCGTGCGGTTGCGTCCCTTAAGGGCCCTAGAACGTCCCTGCGAAGACGCGTCGAATTCGGCCTTTAAATGAGGGAGTTATTAACATTTTTAACTTGATGACGTCACAGCTGGCGTACGACGTCACGAGGGCATTTTTGCGTTCGAAACGACGAGCAAAACTCGATTTTTCTGCGAAGCCTGAAAAACTTAACTTTGTTATTTGAGCCCTTAGGGCCGATTCGAGGACGCCATTCGAAAGAAGAATTTTTTTATACGTCTGGCTTAACCCATATGTCAAAAATCGAGTGCGCAGCCCTACGACCCTCCGTTACCTACTGCGCAGCCGCTTTATGCATTTTTGGTTTTTAAAGAAAATACGGCGATTTTGAGCGTGCGGTTGCGTCCCTTAAGGGCCCTAGAACGTCCCTGCGAACACGCGTCGAATTCGGCCCGTAATTGAGGGAGTTATTAACATTTTTAACTTGATGACGTCACAGCTGGCGTACGACGTCACGAGGGCATTTTTGCGTTCGAAACGACGAGCAAAACTCGATTTTTCTGCGAAGCCTGAAAAACTTAACTTTGTTATTTGAGCCCTTAGGGCCGATTCGAGGGCGCCATTCGAAAGAAGAATTTTTTTATACGTCTGGCTTAACCCATATGTCAAAAATCGAGTGCGCAGCCCTACGACCCTCCGTTACCTACTGCGCAGCCCTTTTATGCATTTTTGGTTTTTAAAGAAAATACGGTGATTTTGAGCGTGCGGTTGCGTCCCTTAAGGGCCTTAGAACGTCCCTGCGAAGACGCGTCGAATTCGGCCTTTAAATGAAGGAGTTATTAACATTTTTAACTTGATGAGGTCACAGTTGGCGTACGACGTCACGAGGGCATTCGAAACGACGAGCAAAACTCGATTTTTCTGCGAAGCCTGAAAAACTTAACTTTGTTATTTGAGCCCTTAGGGCCGATTCGAGGGCGCCATTCGAAAGAAGAATTTTTTTATACGTCTGGCTTAACCCATATGTCAATAATCGAGTGCGCAGCCCTACGATCCTCCGTTACCTACTGCGCAGCCGCTTTATGCATTTTTGGTTTTTAAAGAAAATACGGCGACTTTGAGCTTGCGGTTGCGTCCCTTGAGGGCCTTAGAACGTCCCTGCGAAGACGCGTCGAATTTGGCCGGTAAATAAAGGAGTTATTAACATTTTTAACTTGATGACGTCACAGCTGGCGTACGACGTCACGAGGGCATTTTTGCGTTCGAAACGACGAGCAAAACTCGATTTTTCTGCGAAGCCTGAAAAACTTAACTTTGTTATTTGAGCCCTTAGGGCCGATTCGAGGGCGCCATTCGAAAGAAGAATTTTTTTATACGTCTGGCTTAACCCATATGTCAAAAATCGAGCGCGCAGCCCTACGACCCTCCGTTACCTACTGCGCAGCCCTTTTATGCATTTTTGGTTTTTAAAGAAAATACGGCGATTTTGAGCGTGTGGTTGCGTCCCTTAAGGGCCCTAGAACGTCCCTGCGAAGACGCGTCGAATTCGGCCCGTAATTGAGGGAGTTATTAACATTTTTAACTTGATGACGTCACAGCTGGCGTACGACGTCACGAGGGCATTTTTGCGTTCGAAACGACGAGCAAAACTCGATTTTTCTGCGAAGCCTGAAAAACTTAACTTTGTTATTTGAGCCCTTAGGGCCGATTCGAGGGCGCCATTCGAAAGAAGAATTTTTTTATACGTCTGGCTTAACCCATATGTCAAAAATCGAGCGCGCAGCCCTACGACCCTCCGTTACCTACTGCGCAGCCCTTTTATGCATTTTTGGTTTTTAAAGAAAATACGGCGATTTTGAGCGTGTGGTTGCGTCCCTTAAGGGCCCTAGAACGTCCCTGCGAAGACGCGTCGAATTCGGCCCGTAATTGAGGGAGTTATTAACATTTTTAACTTGATGACGTCACAGCTGGCGTACGACGTCACGAGGGCATTTTTGCGTTCGAAACGACGAGCAAAACTCGATTTTTCTGCGAAGCCTGAAAAACTTAACTTTGTTATTTGAGCCCTTAGGGCCGATTCGAGGGCGCCATTCGAAAGAAGAATTTTTTTATACGTCTGGCTTAACCCATATGTCAAAAATCGAGTGCGCAGCCCTACGACCCTCCGTTACCTACTGCGCAGCCCTTTTATGCATTTTTGGTTTTTAAAGAAAATACGGTGATTTTGAGCGTGCGGTTGCGTCCCTTAAGGGCCTTAGAACGTCCCTGCGAAGACGCGTCGAATTCGGCCTTTAAATGAAGGAGTTATTAACATTTTTAACTTGATGAGGTCACAGTTGGCGTACGACGTCACGAGGGCATTCGAAACGACGAGCAAAACTCGATTTTTCTGCGAAGCCTGAAAAACTTAACTTTGTTATTTGAGCCCTTAGGGCCGATTCGAGGGCGCCATTCGAAAGAAGAATTTTTTTATACGTCTGGCTTAACCCATATGTCAATAATCGAGTGCGCAGCCCTACGATCCTCCGTTACCTACTGCGCAGCCGCTTTATGCATTTTTGGTTTTTAAAGAAAATACGGCGACTTTGAGCTTGCGGTTGCGTCCCTTGAGGGCCTTAGAACGTCCCTGCGAAGACGCGTCGAATTTGGCCGGTAAATAAAGGAGTTATTAACATTTTTAACTTGATGACGTCACAGCTGGCGTACGACGTCACGAGGGCATTCGAAACGACGAGCAAAACTCGATTTTTCTGCGAAGCCTGAAAAACTTAACTTTGTTATTTGAGCCCTTAGGGCCGATTCGAGGGCGCCATTCGAAAGAAGAATTTTTTTATACGTCTGGCTTAACCCATATGTCAAAAATCGAGCGCGCAGCCCTACGACCCTCCGTTACCTACTGCGCAGCCCTTTTATGCATTTTTGGTTTTTAAAGAAAATACGGCGATTTTGAGCGTGTGGTTGCGTCCCTTAAGGGCCCTAGAACGTCCCTGCGAAGACGCGTCGAATTCGGCCCGTAATTGAGGGAGTTATTAACATTTTTAACTTGATGACGTCACAGCTGGCGTACGACGTCACGAGGGCATTTTTGCGTTCGAAACGACGAGCAAAACTCGATTTTTCTGCGAAGCCTGAAAAACTTAACTTTGTTATTTGAGCCCTTAGGGCCGATTCGAGGGCGCCATTCGAAAGAAGAATTTTTTTATACGTCTGGCTTAACCCATATGTCAAAAATCGAGCGCGCAGCCCTACGACCCTCCGTTACCTACTGCGCAGCCCTTTTATGCATTTTTGGTTTTTAAAGAAAATACGGCGATTTTGAGCGTGTGGTTGCGTCCCTTAAGGGCCCTAGAACGTCCCTGCGAAGACGCGTCGAATTCGGCCCGTAATTGAGGGAGTTATTAACATTTTTAACTTGATGACGTCACAGCTGGCGTACGACGTCACGAGGGCATTTTTGCGTTCGAAACGACGAGCAAAACTCGATTTTTCTGCGAAGCCTGAAAAACTTAACTTTGTTATTTGAGCCCTTAGGGCCGATTCGAGGGCGCCATTCGAAAGAAGAATTTTTTTATACGTCTGGCTTAACCCATATGTCAAAAATCGAGTGCGCAGCCCTACGACCCTCCGTTACCTACTGCGCAGCCCTTTTATGCATTTTTGGTTTTTAAAGAAAATACGGTGATTTTGAGCGTGCGGTTGCGTCCCTTAAGGGCCTTAGAACGTCCCTGCGAAGACGCGTCGAATTCGGCCTTTAAATGAAGGAGTTATTAACATTTTTAACTTGATGAGGTCACAGTTGGCGTACGACGTCACGAGGGCATTCGAAACGACGAGCAAAACTCGATTTTTCTGCGAAGCCTGAAAAACTTAACTTTGTTATTTGAGCCCTTAGGGCCGATTCGAGGGCGCCATTCGAAAGAAGAATTTTTTTATACGTCTGGCTTAACCCATATGTCAATAATCGAGTGCGCAGCCCTACGATCCTCCGTTACCTACTGCGCAGCCGCTTTATGCATTTTTGGTTTTTAAAGAAAATACGGCGACTTTGAGCGTGCGGTTGCGTCCCTTAAGGGCCCTAGAACGTCCCTGCGAAGACGCGTCGAATTCGGCCCGTAATTGAGGGAGTTATTAACATTTTTAACTTGATGACGTCACAGCTGGCGTACGACGTCACGAGGGCATTCGAAACGACGAGCAAAACTCGATTTTTCTGCGAAGCCTGAAAAACTTAACTTTGTTATTTGAGCCCTTAGGGCCGATTCGAGGGCGCCATTCGAAAGAAGAATTTTTTTTATACGTCTGGCTTAACCCATATGTCAAAAATCGAGTGCGCAGCCCTACGACCCTCCGTTACCTACTGCGCAGCCCTTTTATGCATTTTTGGTTTTTAAAGAAAATACGGCGATTTTGAGCGTGCGGTTGCGTCCCTTAAGGGCCTTAGAACGCCCCTGCGAAGACGCGTCGAATTCGGCCTTTAAATGAGGGAGTTATTAACATTTTTAACTTGATGACGTCACAGCTGGCGTACGACGTCACGAGGGCATTTTTGCGTTCGAAACGTTTGTCAACCTACCGCGCTTGCTTGCTCATTTTGTCAACCTGCCGCGCTTGCTTGCTCATTTTGTTAACCTACCGCGCTTGCTTGCTCATTTTGTCAACCTGCCGCGCTTGCTTGCTCATTTTGTTAACCTGCCGCGCTTGCTTGCTCATTTTGTCAACCTGCCGCGCTTGCTTGCTCATTTTGTCAACCTGCCGCGCTTGCTTGCCCGTCTTGTCAACTTGCCGCGCTTGCTTGCTCATTATGTCAACCTACCGCGCTTGCTTGCTCATTTTGTCAACCTACCGCGATTGCTTGCTCATTATGTCAACCTACCGCGCTTGCTTGCTCATTTTGTCAACCTGCCGCGCTTGCTTGCTCATTTTCTCAACCTGCCGCGCTTGCTTGCTCATTTTGTCAACCTACCGCGCTTGCTTGCTCAATTTGTCAACCTGCCGCGCTTGCTTGCTCATTTTGTCAACCTACCGCGCTTGCTTGACAAAATGAGCAAGCAAGCGCGGGTGGCTTGAGTAGCGGGAGCAAGTAAGCGCGGGTGGCTTGAGTAGCGGGAGCAAGCAAGCGCGGGTGGCTTGATTAGCGGGAGCAAGCAATCGCGGGTGCCTACCGCGCTTGCTTGCTCATTTTGCCAACCTGCCGCGCTTGCTTGACAAAGTGAGCAATCAAGCGCGGCAGGTTGACAAAATGAGCAAGCAAGCACGGTAGATTGACAAAATGAGCAAGCAAGCGCGGTAGGTTGACAAAATGAGCAAGCAAGCGCGGTAGGTTGACAAAATGAGCAAGCAAGCGCGGTAGGTTGACAAAATGAGCAAGCAAGCGCGGTAGGTTGACATAATGAGCAAGCAAGCGCGGCAAGTTGACAAGACGAGCAAGCAAGCGCGGTAGGTTGACAAAATGAGCAAGCAAGCGCGGCAGGTTGACAAAATGAGCAAGCAAGCGCGGTAGGTTAACAAAATGAGCAAGCAAGCGCGGCAGGTTGACAAAATGAGCAAGCAAGCGCGGTAGGTTGACAAACGTTTCGAACGCAAAAATGCCCTCGTGACGTCGTACGCCAGCTGTGACGTCATCAAGTTAAAAATGTTAATAACTCCCTCAATTACGGGCCGAATTCGACGCGTCTTCGCAGGGACGTTCTAGGGCCCTTAAGGGACGCAACCACACGCTCAAAATCGCCGTATTTTCTTTAAAAACCAAAAATGCATAAAAGGGCTGCGCAGTAGGTAACGGAGGGTCGTAGGGCTGCGCGCTCGATTTTTGACATATGGGTTAAGCCAGACGTATAAAAAAATTCTTCTTTCGAATGGCGCCCTCGAATCGGCCCTAAGGGCTCAAATAACAAAGTTAAGTTTTTCAGGCTTCGCAGAAAAATCGAGTTTTGCTCGTCGTTTCGAATGCCCTCGTGACGTCGTACGCCAGCTGTGACGTCATCAAGTTAAAAATGTTAATAACTCCCTCATTTAAAGGCCGAATTCGACGCGTCTTCGCAGGGACGTTCTAAGGCCCTTAAGGGACGCAACCGCACGCTCAAAATCGCCGTATTTTCTTTAAAAACCAAAAATGCATAAAAGGGCTGCGCAGTAGGTAACGGAGGGTCGTAGGGCTGCGCACTCGATTTTTGACATATGGATTAAGCCAGACGTATAAAAAAATTCTTCTTTCGAATGGCGCCCTCGAATCGGCCCTAAGGGCTCAAATAACACTTCGCAGAAAAATCGAGTCTTGCTCGTCGTTTCGAACGCAAAAATGCCCTCGTGACGTCATACGCCAGCTGTGACGTCGTACGCCGGCTGTGACGTCATCAAGTTAAAAATGTTAATAACTCGATATTAATATTCTTACCGACGCATCCAGCAGATTGCCACTGAAAAATCACATATCATATCTCAAGAACCAGGCGAAACAGAACGATGCGGTTTTCACCATTCAATTAGCCTCGCCGAAGTACACAAGATAGTGCTGAAGTTTTCGAAGAAAATCGAAAGTGGACGAGTTTGAAATTCCACGCAAAAAGAATTATATAAGTCGAGAACGGCTGGGAATATTAACTTGCCTCTTTCAGCGTTGATTCTTCTCCACAAGACGACTTGACTCTATCTTCTACCAATTTCCAAATAATATTCATAATAATTTTGCACTAAAACGCAAATACAATTTGTCTGCCAATGATGATTGTACGCCAATTATGTTGATACCATTGGCATTAATTACTTTATAGTTAGTGAAGTTCAGTGGCTAGTAGAAAGCCGTGTAACTAACGGTACCTAGGGTTATTTGAATCGTAATAAACGCTTTATTAATTGGAAAAAACACTGATAAGTAGGAAATAATTTTATTTTTATGTGTTGGGGGTGTCATCTTTATTATTTTCTATACAAAAGTTCACTCATTACTTCACGTTTTCAAATACACACGTCACGGTCACAAATCTGCGCAAATGACACGGTCTCCATGAAACTCTTGTAAATCATTTATGCTGGTACATGCAGAGGAGAAGAGAAGAACATTATCAGATATAAATCGGTTTCAACAAAAGTATGCGTATTCTCCACGGCACACGTTCGGTAATTCTGCACAACTAGCCGTACTAATGTCTGCAAAAATCGTATAATTAAGGACTCACATTGTTTCTAATACTGGGGGCCCACGTACCTGATTGTCCGATCGTGCTGATAGCATTCGTCGTAATGATTTGTTCGACAAGGTTCAACTAAGAAACTG
Source organism: Prosopocoilus inquinatus (assembly GCA_036172665.1). Lineage (NCBI taxonomy): Eukaryota > Metazoa > Arthropoda > Insecta > Coleoptera > Lucanidae > Prosopocoilus > Prosopocoilus inquinatus. Next base: position 109,581 of record CM069876.1, read on the forward strand.
AGAACGCTGTCGGCTTGAAGTAGCTTATTAATAAAAGTCGTTACGATGGGATGTTTCGGTCAGGAGACCATTTTCAAATCTATAAGAAAGAACGAAATTAAAGCTTAAATTAGTAGACCATTAACAAAATAAAGACAAACCTTGGTAAAAGTCGATTAAACGTGTTGCGAAAAGGAAGACAAATTTGTTTGTGTTGAGTCCAATGATGTAATAAGGTTAGATGGAGTCTAGCGTCATTTTGAATAGGACTGCATCGGCTTTAACATTAGAGAGAGAAAGATAATATAAGCATTCCGTAAGAGTAACAAAGATCAGAAATGGCCGATACCACGTGGTTTGGGGCAAATGAAAGCTTAGTTCAGATGCATCCGGATACGCAAAAAACTAGCCAATCAAAGACAAATTGCAATGAATATTTTGCATATTCGGAATGCATCTCAACTAAGCTTAATGCCTTTGCAAATACCGTTGCCATGGCGAGTAAACGGTTAAATAGCGAATTGTCAAAAATTAATGAACTTCGTAATTTATAGAAAAATTTTGTGCAAATCGTTTTTGATTGCAGTGAGAACCTCGAGCAGCCTCTGGACAGCTGTTTCAGCCCTGCGATAGTAAGATGTCGCTATTTTATATGTTCATCATTCTTACATCGCATTTGCGAATAAATTGGACAAGTCGTTTTTGGTCTGCAGTGGGAATGTCGAGCTACGTTTCTGCTGAAGAAGCCCCAAGCAGGGCTGAAACAGCTGTCCAGAGGCTGCTCGAGGTTCTCACTGCAATCAAAAACGATTTGCACAAAATTTTTCTAAAATCTTTCATTATGCTTTGACAGCAAGCATGGCCGCCTTGCATGGGGGACTCATTAGGAGCAAATCCCGCTTCAATTTGTCTATCCTACTGCAATGTTTGGTCAAAAAGCGATAGTAAGATGTCGCTATTTTATATGTTCGTAATTTATAGTTAATATTCCAATTTTAAATTAGATTATCGAATCTATTTTACTATTTGCACATGCGTGTAATACGAAATATATTCCATATTTTAAGTAATTTTAAAATGCGTCTCCCCTCTCTGTGGATGGATACATTTACATCTTTTTGTCGCATATTTATGCAATCATCAGCGAAACAAGTAGGTATTTTACATTTTATTAACGCGATTATTGAAATATTATAATAAAAGATATTTAAGAAACCTGCTTATCTTTTTAGAGTAAAATAGTCACTTACATAAAACTAAAAATCTAATAAAACGACATTCAAAATCAATTTAAAACATCTCGTAAAAACTAGAAGCGAAATCAATGTTGAACTTTAATTAAATAATAAACAAAAACTTGATAAGTCACTTCAAATAACTTAAAATCGAGAAAACGACCCCACAAAATCCAACTAACAGACTAAACGCACAGACAACGAATGTTTTCACGTTTTGACATTGTCAAACTAACTTTGACGTTTTGCCGCAACCAAGCTGATCGAGGCTAGCTTTCTCTCTCTCTAATGTTCGTCGCGATACCTCTCACTCTACATTCCATCCAACCCATACCAGATCATTGGCTGAGTGACAGTGTAGAGATCAATCAGTAGGGACACTCTTGTCGGCACATTTGAAGTTCATACTACAATTTTCTGAACCCAAGCAGGCGGGCAGTCATTCTAATGCTACCAGATGTCGCTACTTGAAAGACTTATTTATTTCGTAAGATGTACTTCTTATATTAAAAAACCAAAGCTTGTTTTATTAGAAAAATTACAAGTGAGCTCAAAATAGTCGAAACGTGATGAAATTCAATAAGATAATCTAATGGTTACTTATCCACCAAAACTGCTGATCGGTAATTGACGGCCGTATAGAATGTGTGTCGGAATTCTGGCGGAACGTCCGTTCTTTGGCCATTTTCAGGTGATCACCGAGCCTGAATGCAGACCCTGATGCAGACTCAGCATATTGAAAGTTAACAACTCGTGTTCTTAAACGGTTAATGTGAGAATACTAGCTGCTGAAGCTTGGCACTCCAAAAGCATGTCTGTTCAATAGCTATGTTGAATTAGTAACTTAGCTCCTGTGGTTACCTGAACGAGGCCGTCAATCATTGTCATTGACCGTTTCGCCGTGCTCGGCCGCTTAATGAATGCCCGTTCATTTCGCACATGCGCTCTCAGACGCGGTAAGAGCGAAAAGCCCAAGCTGTCCCTACTGATTGATGTGTATACTGTGGCTAACCTTTCATCAGTGTGAGACGTACACATCTTGCATCGAAATTGTTACAGGGCTTCTGAATAATATTCTTTCTCTCTCGTGTAAGTGATTCTGTACATTTTGCTTTTCATTTTAAACGTCCAAAGTGCGCTCCCGTTAACAGTCTTTGAACGCAACCTTATTTTTATTGGACAAAGAGAGCAATACTGTTTGGACTGTTTGTAACACTGGGCGCGTTCAGCGGACGCTCAGCGGCTGAGTTGCTTACTCAGCAGTCGATTGTGATTGGCTATTACCGTAATGTGAGCCAATCACAAACGATTGCTGGGTAAGCAACTCAGCCGCTGAGCGTCTTTGAACGCGCCCACTGATTACCTCTTTCTATTTATTTTGACGTTTTAATGCGAATGCCGAGAGATACTGTGTGTTTACTTAATTTGTGGAAAACGGAATTGAAACTGTACCAGAATTCTTCAAGAGGTTCTCAAATTTATAAATTCTCGTTAATCTGATACCTAAATTACAATGGTATACGTAGCGAGGGGTAAGTAATATTATCAAAGATAAGTTGTTACACTGTGTTTTAATACTCCCAATATTTTAGATGGAACCGTTTTCGAAAATATGCCTTTTGGTGTAGATAAAATCATCAGAATCATATATGGATTACTCAGCTTTGTAATATATTTGTAAGTAGTATTTCATTTAACCTGAGATTGATCACAGACGTAAAATTGTCATGCGACCGCAGTGTAGTCATTTCTACCACAGAGGTCAAACCAAATGGTTTTGGATAAATTTTTGGGCATGTTTGTGGGCCGATATCTCTGTTATACCTCCATAGATTGTATTTACATGAACTTTTAAGGCTGGTTTGATAATATCAGTTGTTAGTACTGCCAATGTACGAGATTTGTTTATATGTAAAAAAAGGGATATTCAACGGGCACAATCAATTCATAATTGATTTAGTATTGCATACAGGTCTAGCTTTCAACTTATACCAACCAATTCAACATTCATTATGAAGTCATAAAACTTTTACGATTCAACAGCGATTAATATGATTGCGATTTGTAGGGTTGAGTTGTTTATATTAAGTGTATTTTTTATTTTAGAAATAACTGTCATGCTTAGCAGTGTCATTGTGATATTTTTATAGTTGAAAAGAGGAATACCGAAAATGGTAGAAAAGAGCAAAAATGAGCGTGACAAGGAAACTTAATCGCACAGCTTCGCTGTCGTTCAGAGTTTTCATTAATCTCTTTAAATTATTATCTTAACTCCATTATTAAAACAAAATTCTATTATGAAAATTTTCTGTTTAACCATTAAAGCCACTTTTAGAAATACATGTTCGTTTTAAGGGATACTTCTCAGTTAGAGACACATGACGGTAAACAAACTGACACATGAAAAGTGCATGTGCCATATGCCAGGCCATATGTACAAGGTTTATTTCATACAGTGACCGCCAAAAAGTTCACACCATAGTTTAGTAGGATTCAATGAGTACAAAATATGTATCTTGCTTGACAGACAAAATTTTTTCCGTCTACTTTCGAAAAAAAGATTTTCGAAATTCTCAGTATTACTCAAGATGTGAAGCAGTTAATGGGCATTTGGCATTTGACTCTTAGGAGTAGTTAGCTTATTTATTTGTTAATTTTTGGGTAGTTCTTGCTCGTGAGAATTGCAGACAATATGAAACAAATAAAAAAACTTTTTAAAACGAGCTAAAAAGGTAATTTATTAACTTACTTAATTACTTAATTGTTTGCTTTATCAAAAATAAAGCAAATAATTTTATTTGCGAAACGTCAAGTAAGTTAATAAATTACCCTTTTAGCTCGTTTTAAAAAGTTTTTTTTATTTGTTTCATATTATTTATTTGTGTTCATAAAAAATATTTAATAGATTAAAATTCGCTCTTGGATTCTAAACTGCAGCATGCGCAAGAAAATTTGAAACGATTTTTCACGTTTCTGGTGCACATAGGCTTTCGTGTTATTGCTTTTCATTTCTCCACAATACTTTTCTCATAACTCGAATTTAGTGTAAGCAGACCGAAAATTGCAAGAATTGCATCTACTTTTTGGTTCGCACCTGTTTAAATCTGTTCTTATAAAATCAATATTTTTTGTGGTGGCCACAATAGGTGGTTCACAGTAGGAAAAACTTTTATTATGAGTTTTGTAGAAAAAGTGATTCTTTATAAAAGTTTTTGCTTGTTTTAAAACCTCAAAAAAAAAATAATCGTAGAATGTGGTAAATTCTGGTTGATAACCTCGAAAAATTAAAATTCTCTTTTGATTTTTGGAAAATATCGCAAAATCTAAAGGTTTTTTAGTACTGATTGTGTCATGAATTAAAATGTTTATTCTCCCAATATCAAAATTGCTAAAATTTTAATTCAGAAAAATCCTTCTTCCTTTTCTTTTGGTTCTTTTGTCAAATTTGTTTCCCACTTTGTCAGACTGCATTCCTACTTAATTACGACTTGACATTTCCGATCTGTAAAATGCTATGACAAACAGGAAATCTTAATTGATAAGAGGGGAAAACCAAAAGAAAAACACTGCAGATTGTTTGGAATAAATACTCATTGTTAAGACAAGCGAAGTGTTGTGGAAGTCATTGGCAAAGTAGCAGCCTAGCATTCATTCTCTCTCAACACGGCAAACAATTCGAAATTCCATAACATACAATTAAGTAAATTCGCTCTAGAATAACATTCTTGCCTGAATAGTTTCTTCCCTTAAATTAGTAACATTAACTGAGATCGGCTAATATAACTACTCAAAATTTTTGGAATTGAAATATTTCTATTTTGCTCAGCTATCAAAAGGAATTATCATTTTCAATAAAATTTTTCCGAGTTTTAGGACAAGTCAAGGTTTTTTTTTTTTTTTTTTTTTATAAAGAATGTGTTTTTCTCTAAATCTCTAAAATAAAAAACTTTTTCTTATTGTGAACTCAATCCGTGGACACAATGTATATTGAAACTAAGGCTAGAATTTCTTCAGGATTGTGCGTACAAACGGTAAAAATTAAGCAACCATTAGCACCACGTCGGTCAACGCGCACACCAAAGCCAGTGGTTCGTTTCTCGCCCTCGTAATAAACTTCTCTTATTTTTGTAGAGATTAAAATAGGGTGGGAATGCATTGAGCGTGCACCAATGCAGTGAATGGAATTCGCCCTTAAATAGGTTGCACACGGCAATCAAAATAAGTTTAGAAGTGCTTTTCTGCCATGATCATTGTTATACTTGTCTTGACTTACTATGTATATTCGAAGTTAACACTCATATTAATAAACTATTTTGTTGATGTTCAGCTTTCAGTCGTTAGTGGGACTTGATACAAGTTCTACACGCAGGTCTGGATCTCACTGGAACGGTGGCAGTACCTGGCGAGGCAGTGGAGGTGGAGGTGGTGGAGGTGGAGGTAATGGTCCAAGAGGTCCAGGAAGTGGCCCAGATGGCAGGTATGTATGCTGTTAAAAATGTCTTATGGTTATATATATATGTACTTTCATCATACACATCTTAACATACACAGACCTAAGCGATTTTTCACGATGAGGGACATCAACCCACCAACAATTGGAGGTTGCCCGGGAGGAACCTGTCCACGTTAGAGAAGTGTATTTAAAATTTTTGTTAACCGATTTTTTTATTTTTAACCAATTGTAATTAAAAGATATATCAAAATGTATAATTCTATGTAAATAAATATTAGGTGTTTAAAAGCAATTGTTTAATTGTACATATTTTTATTTATTTTTGTTTTAACTGGAAATATACTTGGAAATTTGCTTACACCAATGCCCAATCGAAGTAAGGTTGAATTAGGCAATTTTATAGCTTTTTATTGTCCAGTGGTACACATACAGGCTGCGTATGAAATAAGTATAGAAATTTTGTCCACATTACCGTGAGGGTACATAGATCAGGGAAAAATTAAATAAATTTTTTTTCCCGACGTTAAATTTCTTTATCCGCTCCTTAAGCGCTGGTCATGAAGCGACAAAAAACTTACGAAGCTCGGTTACGGGCGTCGAGCGTGCTCGTTACCGTTTTTTCCAACAAACGTTCACTCTAGCAATTTAAAAAATTTTTCGTTGACCGTTTATTAATTTCGGTATTAATGAATTATTTTGTTTAAAAAACGATGTATTAATAGACGTCATTAATACACTCTTTTTCATTAAGTAACTGTTTTTGCGATTTACTTATTATAATTTTGTCACAAAAAAGAGTTTACGGTCAAAGAAAAAATATTGTAATAAACTAGACCTTATTTTTTAATTCGGACGAGTACTTTGAAATTTTGGCGCTACAACGAACTTTGCCATTGGTCAAACGAGCTTCGTCATTAGTCAATTCCGGCCAGCTACCAATGACAAACCTCGTTTTTAGCGCCACAATTTCAAAGTATTCCTCCGAATTAAAGAATAAGGTATGGTTTGTTAATGAGCGATTAATAACTTCAACTATTAAAGGCACTCACTCGCTATCGCTCGTTCGTGCTTTAGAGTTTCGTTGACTAATCGCCTAGTTTATTAAATAACTATTATACGAGGGCTGTCCGATGTTAAAGGTACAGGTGGCTGAGAAACAAAAACCGCAAGCGAAATATTGCCGTCATATACATGGCTAGACAGATTGTGACAGGTTGAAACGTAGTAATAGAGTCTGGAACGTTGGTGTGTGTAAGACATAATTTAAGGAGCTTTCTTTCGCGTAAAAGTTTGATGTTGTTTTCGACTACTTTGAACCTGGATTCTGTAGTTGTTGCAACAAAACACATCGGCCTTGAATTATTGATATATTAGTTCGCCTGCAAATAACTGCAATTCAATCCAAACGAAACATAAAAACAGTTTGATTCGAAGGGAAGAGGGAATTACCAATCTGAATTAAAATTTCAAGGAGAGTAGGTTTTAATCCGTTTGTAAAAGAACGTCCGTTTTCGAATCTAAACACGTTTGGAGTTCCAACATTTAGTACGCAAATTTTGTGAGTGAGTAAAGGACGTCCAAATAATTAAATTTTTTTATAAACTTATGTCCCAAAATGGTAACTTACTGAGATGAGGTACAATAACCGATGAAAATATGCAAGAAAAAGAAATTTAATAATTGCATTCAAAATGACATTGGTACTTATTTATGATAATGTTACTTTTATAAAAATTGTTCAAAATTGTGACCTCTTGCCGCAATGCAAGCTCTACAAGAACACGTCATTAATTGCTGAATGCTGTGAAATATTCCAGGCTGCTCACCTGCAGATTGAATTGCCAATAAGTTCTTCGTGCGTTTCAATTGGCACATGAAAAACCCAATGGTTACCGTATTCGATTTTCAGTTAACTTGTTGGCAGATATTGTTGGAAATAATGTGATAGGTCCAAACTTCTTCGTCTCCACGTCTCACAAGCGAAGTTTATATTAATTTTATTCAAGAGGATTTACCTAATCTGCTTGATGATGTTCCACTAGACGTACGGCGTCGTATGTGGTATCAACATGATGGTCATCCAGTGCATTTCTCTATGCGAGTTCGGCAGTATTTAAATCAAACATTTGGAGCACAGTGGATTGGACGCGGTGGACCCATTACCAGACTCCATAAGTGACCCCACAAAAAAAAATCTAACGGGGTAAGGTCCGGAGAAGGTACAGGCCATGGAATGGGTCCACCGCGTCCAATCCACCGTGCTCCAAATGTTTGATTTAAATACTGCCGAACTCGCGTAGAGAAATGCAAAATTAAATAATTTTTTTTTCCCGATAGGGAAAATTTCTCAAATGTTTAATTTAAATTCCATCCACGGCCTACTAGTGTTTCCAATAAAAAAAAACGAAGTTTATGACATTACTCGAAAATAGGAATTGACATTGAAAATTTAGTTGGACTATTTAATTAAGAACATAATTCTGTACAACTTTCGCCTTTACAAGTTTTCTCTAAAATCAAGAATAACCGAGGTATATGCAATTAACGAAATTGTAAAAATTCATTTTTTTTGAAGTACCTATCTAGGCAGCCATGAAGTTTAAGAAGAAACAAAAGCTGCATTAAATTGACCACCTAAAACTACAAATCTTTCTCCATTTAACCGTCTCTCTAGTTCTGCTGGTCTCCAAGATTCCCATGCTAAACATCGAAAAAAACTCACCCTGTATATACATATTGTATGATTGGATTGTTCGTTTTTGTGTTATCCGTCAAAAAATTATGTAGCGCGAAACATTTCTGTTTGATGTTGAACAGATTTTTCTTAATAAACATCAAGCAGAAACAAAGAAATTGGATTTAACCTCCTAACCACAAAAAGTTAGTTTAAAAACTAGATACGTATTTTGGCAGCCATGCTGCCATTTGGCATCTTCAGTAGATGCCTTCTTCTTGATCACAAGAGAAGTGACTATGTCATACCTACCGCTACCTTAAATACTAATTCGTTCCGCTCCAATGAAGCGTTCTCTCTAAAGCGAGTGTTTCACTGGATTACGTCAACCAAGACAAGCAGCACGGAACCGGCCAAAGGCCCATGATCGGTATTAATTAAATCTCTTTAAAAACTCCTATAATTTTCTGACGGATAATATAAAAACAAGTGAACCAATTACACAACATGCATATACTTATATTTGAATTCAGAATAATTCAGAGAATCAAAATGTGTCAAAACGTATAGGGTGTTCTGTTTAAAAGATGATTTTTTTTACTCACCGTGTATATGTAGAACATGTTACTGCTGAACTGTTAGCATGATAAAATGTACACAAAGACCATGTAAGACTATATTTTTAATTTCTTTTATTGTGCAAGCATCAAAACAGGCATATAATGCATTGTGCTGGCGGGTGTATTGATTTTTTTATTAATGTGCCAGAAGTGTGCAGGTTGGCAATGGTCAATTTTTTGTTTCTTGTTGTCTGCACACTTTGGAAGCTTCTTGAAGGACCACTGATTTAATGTAACTAGAATGAATTTAATTAGTTTCAAATTATTTGAATTTTAACATAATAAAATTAAGCAAAAAATTAAATTAAGGCCCTTACTGTATTTCATGTAGTTTTGCTATATTCAAATTTTTGTACATAGATACATAACTTAATATCCACGGATTGAGTTTACAAACTTCTTTATTTTTCAGTTTTTCTTTGTTTTAATTTTCATAAAATATGACCATTACGATGGGAAGTGCCAGTTTAAACATTTATTCCAAGCTCTTCATAAGGACAGAAAATTTTTCTAACTCAAATTTCTGCATGTTTGATATTTGAAGAAGATACACTTTAATTCATGATACAAGTTATACCAGCCGACGTAATTGTACTAAGAAAAACTGCATATTTTGCAGTTTTTTGTTGAAAGTCAAAACAGAACTTTCAATTTTTTTGGCTATCAACCGGAATTTAATACGTTTTAAGAAATTTTAGGGGGTTTTAGGACAATAAAAAACTTTTATAAAGAATGACGCTCAAATGCTCAAAAACAAAAAAAAAAACTTCCTGTTGTGAAACCAATTCGTGGACACAGTGTATATCATGGCACCGTGCTGATCCATGTAGCATCCGGCATGCCAGTGCCGGTCCTGATACAGTCCGGGTATGATACGACGTAGTGGACGACAGCCTTAAAGCGAATGTTCGTCGTAGCATTGAAGTTACTAGCTCACTTATCGTTTCAGGACTGATTGGATTCCAAGAATGTTTTATTTCTTCCTTTAAGCTTGCAACATTTAGAGATTGACGACCGTTTTGCATAAACTTCCCTGCCTCTAAACCTCACAGATTCTCTATGGGCTTTAAATGTAGGCTGCACGCTAGCCAATTTAATATTGGAATATATCGAGATGCAAATCAGTCTTTAGAAGTCCGAAAAACAACCCGAACGTGATTTTCAAGAAACCTTTAATCAAGTACGTGGCTCAGACAGCAATACAAAATTGCACATCTTGAATTTGCAGAGAGGTACATGAATTGGACTTATGGATGGAAAGATAAAACGAATGGCTTATGTTATTATTCAGTAAAATAAAGTTGCACGAATCAATGTCTTATTTTGCATCCATTGACAGAATGATTTTTTTCTTATTTGTTCTTGAGATATTAATGAAAATGTAAAAAAGTTGATTATCTTCTGTATCTCTTTTATTATAAATAATTTTGATTTAACTATCTACAGGCACTTTTTGATTCTGCTTCGAATAGGGGTGGCAGAATTGAACGTTTCGTCTTTCCGCGGCAATCATCAGTTTCGATTATTTAAATACAACGTATATGTTTTTATTTTTCTATTCGATTGCATTTTTTCTCCTATTTGAAATGGTATATCACACTTAGTGGTTGATATTAATCTGAATCTTAAATAATATAGATTTTTACATGAAAATTTTATTTGGCTCTTAACATATTTATTATCTTTAGTTTTTTTTAAACATGTTTGGATCCAAATATGGTACTAATCTTCTGCTTCGATGAGGTGAATCACCAGTCGGTGTTTGGCACTTTATATCGGGACCACCCTGCAAAATTTAAACAGAATAAAATAGTCTTTGAATTTTGAAAATTACTGCGTTGAGATAAATAATAAGGAAGAACTAAGAAGACGAATATTAGACTCTTGCAAAAATGCTTCAAATTAACATTAAATATTAAGTATGATATATCAATACAATCAGGAGAAAAAATGCTATAGAATAGAATAATAAAAAGTAGAATAATAAAAAGACATACGTTGTATTTAGTGAAGTGAAATCAGTATTTCAAAATTATTTATAATAAAAGAGATACAGAGAAAAAAAGAAAATCGATATTTTTTTTACATTTTCATTAATATGCATCTCAAGAAGAAATAAGAAAAAAAAATCATTCTGTTAATGAATACGAATTAGGCATTGATTTGTGCAACTTTTCTTCCATTTAACCAAATTTGTATTTCTTACGGTTTAGAGGATGCCTTCAGTGCATACTCAATTTGAAACAGCCGATATAATGCGAGCGGCCTACCCACGTAATGTGTACGAAAACAAACCAAGATTAAAGGGTAGACTTATACCAACTTTAAATTCCGATGAATGTGTGACTTCTGTTGTTTTGAAAAACGTATCACTGCGCATGATCAGAACCATCAAATTGGTCAGACGTAAGGTGCTTGAAGCACAGAACATCATCGTATTGTAACATCGAACATTAACCCCACATTTGCCTGAAAGATTTTTTTTTAATTTTTCCGTGTTCTATGTACTCTTCCATGTCAAAATTTCTGGAGCTATTTTACAAACATCCTGAATAATAAAAAAATAGCTATACATATCAAGTTTATATATTTATTACAATATGATTTAATTTTCTCTTTGGAAGGTACTAACTCATAATTAACATTTTATTTAGGAAGAATCTGTTTTTTTCAGAATCAAGGGTAGTACTGCTAAAGGTGTATTGGTTTTTGGATTATCTGCATAAATACTCCATGTTTTCTCCACACAGTCAAAAATACCTGGAAAACAAAACACGATTATTGTATATTGATTAAAATCAAGTTGTATGAGGAAAAAGAAAAAGAAATTTGTTAACGTGCAGGGTCGAGTTACTAACCAAAAGTAACTAATTACAAGTTATAATTACTTAAACAAAGAACGAGCTAAGTTACTCATCTGAAAAGCTACTTTATTCCAAATATATTTAAGTTACAGTTCCTTAGTAACTTGTAGCTTTACGATAAGTTACTTTTAGAAATCCCTTGCCGAGTCCAACAGATTCCGCAGTTTATTGCCACAAAAGAGCATATAACGACGATCGACTTAAATGATGCCTTTTGACAATTTCGTAGCCCTTACGCTGAATGTTCTTAAGTTGAGCGTCGTAGTAGTACATGAAGTAACACAACTTACCACTAACCGCGCAGTCCGCACGTCATAACGCGTGAAACGAGCACATAATTATGCTCATTTAACAGTTTGAGTGTTAACTGTTTAAATCATCTGTCATTCTCGAGTTATTTTTTGTCCTTTACAATTGTACATAAAATATTTTTACTTTATAAAATAGAAGTACGTATATAGATATAATTATTTTGTTGCGGACACTTCGAGAAAATGAGATTTATGTCGACGTTTCGCTATGTATTTGACAATTTTTTCAAGTATTACAAGTAAATGACTAATTTCTTTCCTGAAACTAAGACGTTTGTTTTAGTGTTACCAGGATAAGTGATGACAACTACTATTACACCCCTTGGCTATGAGATCACAATTTTATGTAACGTGCAGCTTGCAAGGTTGGCGGTATGGGCAAGTAATTATAATATCACTAAACATAACGCGTTCACCCAGAAACAATAAAATCGTGGCGGCGCAGAGTGAATATGTGCGTAGACCGAAGGGATTTATTCGGTAATTTAAAAGTAGTTAAGCTAGTTAATATAACTTATAATTTTTAAATTCAACTGTATAGTTATTTTACTGCAGTAACTTCGTGAATATTTTCGTAGAATTTTCTAATTATGCAGCTGAAATCATTTGAAAGGCCGCTGTGTGCAAAAGAAAGGCCGCTGTGAGCAAAATAAAAGCTGATTTTGACATGACAGTTTTCAATCTCCAAAATAAAGGCCGATATTGCAAAATAAAGGCCGCTGTGTGCGAATGAAAGGCCGCTAATGTCAGTTTGCAAAAAGTAAACTAATTGTAGCTATAATAGAGGATAATTAAAGAATATTAGCCGACTTTTAATGTAAAATACGATACAGCCAGGGAAATCATTTGGAGACTTGAAGAACTGAAAAATTATAGAAAAATCATAAACCCAAAATGTCGATGAAAAAGAACCAATTTGCAAATGAGAGTAACTTGAATACAATTACCTTCCCGAAAAGTGTACTTAAGTTACTAATGCTCGATTTTTTCACCTCATGATAAATTTATCCGCCAGATGCCTTGAAAACCATTGTATCGATAATAGTTTTCCAAGGATATTACCTGGCGGATAAATTTATCAGGTGCAGAAATCGGGCGTAACTTAATTACCTTGTAACTAACTACTGCCCGGCTCTGTTTACAAGAAATACTCACCCACAGCGATGGTTTTAATGATGTCGTCAGGTCCGAGATCTTGAAAAACTCTGTAGGTTTCACCTGATTGGTCGCCTAGCATTTCAATGACGTCTTGCTTAGACTTTGGAAGCGCATATGTTTCTAATGTATCCATGCGACTTTTGCTACTCTCAATTATAATGCCCGTGCTTTCTTCAACATGCAGCCTTAAATACCTGAAAAGTAGAATTAAATTAGATAAAATTTCAGCAGTACGAAAACAATCAATTTAAATGTGAATACTAATAGTAGTATTCGTGATCTTTTGACTTTCAGAATAGGCCGTGATTTTTGTTGGTATCACCACATTACTGGAAAGATACGAAGGCTGCGGACGGCACCATTGAAGTTGCGCGGCAAGATTCCGTAACCTTCAGCCATTCTTTAGGTAGTTGATAAAGTGCGAAGTTTGAAAATTGCGGCGTCTTAAGTTGGTTTGATACATTAATGCAACTTACATCAATTTGCTATTTTAATCAACGAATAAAGGTGGTTATGAAAATACCGTGAAATCATTTGATTAACAGTATATTTCGTAACGTCACATTATCTGATTAATAAAATTTTAAACAATGGCGGCATGAGAAATGATGGATTGCCAGCCTTTGCATCTGTTTAGTAATCTGTGGTATCACTAAAAAACGTCAGAAAATTGGAGCAGAATTTCATGATTATTAATTTTCGTATAGATCTTGCTCGTGAGAAATGCAGTTTGAAATTTAGGTGTTTTTGTTTTTAAATTAACAAATATATTGTTAAAATTATCAGAAGATGTTTGTAGGAAAAGTTCAAATATAAGGTAATGATATGTATTTTTATAGAGTTTGCGCAAAGGCACCGTTACATTATAAATGCATCGTTATAAATCAGTTATAAATCAGTGCGTACTGAGTGCAACAAAGTGCGACCAGTGGAATTCGCCAATCAATTATATGTCGTTTTCATAATATGTTATAGTTAATTAAAATTTTGCAGTTGCTGGAAATAAATAGGAAACTTATTTTTTGCATTGAGAATATTTCTAGACTTCATTTTTTAATTTCATTTTAAATTGATGTAGAATCATTTCTGCCTCTTGCTTAACTACATGCCCTCTGCTTATTATATATTATATATAATTATTATAAAAATTAGTAGGCTAAATTGTTTTACTATTCGGTTATTCATTTTTGATAAAGCAAATAATGACATTTGCGAAACGTCGAGTAAGGTAATAAATTACATTCTTAGCTCGTTTGTTTTTAAAGATTGGAACTGACACTAGTAAGTGTTATGAACAGAACCTATGAAATTTAATTCAGTTTTCACTGGCATATACCGTCAGGATCTAAGTGTATGGCGCTGAATCGCGTTGAGTGGGAGGCAGTTACGTGTTTTGGAATTATTTGTGATAAGCTTTGGTTATGAATGATTTAATTTCGTTTTACCGTACCATTACCCACCATGATAAGATAAGTATTTCTCCAAATCGTTAACACAGTCTTTATTACAAAATATGGAAATTGTACGTTTTTAATCTATAACCGGACAGAATATAAATGGAAAAGCACTCAACGTTTCGCTATCGATTGATAAGGAAACTTCATAATTTTTGACATGTCAAACTTTTATTTCTTTCAAATTATGTAACATGTAAACTAATGAAAAAAAAAAACAAAACCTTCTAGAAAGTCAAAAGATCGCGAATGCTTTACACTTACTTGTTACAGTGAATTGTATTTTCTCCTGGAGTAGCTGTAAGTACGTTAAGTTGTGATTCTTGCTTGTCACTCGGAGCCATCTCAATATTGTAAAAAAGTCTATCTCCCTCTTGTTGCAAGAATGTCATATTTACAGAACACCCATCTGCTGCTCCGACTCCATTGTCGCAAAGTATTTCACAAGCTTGTTCGAAATTTTCGGCAGAGAGAAGTGCTCTCGTCAAGAAATGCCTGGCTAAATTAACAACGAATGGATATAATGCTTAACATCGCATGAATTTGTACTTACGTGTCTTGCCGGCTTGGGTCTTGGCTGCACTGAGTGTGTTTATACTGAACACCATTCCGTGATGGTTGTAATTCATGGTGTAGCCTGGTAAATGTCCAGCATAGCATAGTGACGTAAAGCGTTCTTCAGTTACACCCCATCGTCCTTGTGGTTTGTCAGATATAATGTGAGCTGACACAAAGTAGAAGTTGTTGAGCATATTACTCAGGGCATCTTCGGTATGGCCCAGGATTTCCTTCAACACAATAGAACATAAGATTTGAGTGAATAAAAAAAATCATTAAAATTTTAAATCTAGAGTTTTCTTTATAAACAAGAAATCAATAAAATTTTACCTTCCCTACAAATAAAATTACCTAGAAAGCTAATTTGCATTAGTCAGAATATTAATGCATTTAAATTTTACTAAAAAAACTTTTTAGGGTGGTTTTAACTTTGATACAGGGCATTGAAAAATTTTAATAAATATGGATCCGCAAATAAACGGTTTTGGAGATACGAAACATTTTGAGCTTATACAATTCCTTTTAAATAAATTATATTAATCTAGTTACGTCATGCGGCAAATTATTTTTAAACTATATTTTGTCAGGATAAGAGATAGAAACCAGTTTGTTATCTAAAATGCCATCTCACGCGAAACGTTCAAATCACGTCATTGTTGCAAATTTTGAAATGAAATTTCAATCAGTTTCGATTATAGTGGATCTTCTGAACATCCTCTGTATTCGGCTCTATTTGGGGCCTCTTCAACAAAGGATCTCAAGTAACTCAAGCACTCCAACTGCAATCGAATAGACCTGTCCGGGTGGCATTTTCGTATCCGACGTAGCATATAGCACATCGGAAACGATCCGAGTTATAATAACCTAAATACAGTATCAGACTCCCGATATTGCACAGGTATGCAATAACAGTTTTCCGATAAACAGTAACCTGTTTGAAAAAATTTAATAAACAAGGTTTTTGTCTTTTAGGTCCGTATGACACGGTAATATTTCTTTTATCAAATTTATTATTATTTATTATTTGTTCAATTTATTGTACACATATTTTATACGCATTTTATTTTCTGTATTACTCATTTAATTTGTCCTCATTTTTGACAGTTCATTTAGACTGCAGGGGAATTTTCGAGCTACTTCTTTGCTGAGGAGGCCAAAGTAGAGCTCGGAAAATCCACTGCGATAAAATCTGACTTGCAATTAATTTTTCTCAGTTCGATATTTTTAGTGATTTCTTACATGATCCTGTTGATTCACACAGATTGTAGTACATCCAACGGACTCCTTTTTTCCTCCTTTGTTAACAGCATTCGGTGTTATTAAATCCATGTGAAGAAGAAATAACTAAAACGTCAAGAAAGTGAGCTACAAAACATATAATACTTTGATGGGCTTTAGTGTAAACTGAAAGCGCGCAGTAACCAGTAAGACGCACTTTTCAAGTATAGCGTCTTACAAAATTTGATTCAGTTCATGTGAATGCGAATTTATTTTACTGTTAAAAACGGCCTTCTACTGAACAAATAAAAGTTAAAAGTATTAGCAAATTTAAACATAATTAACAACAGTAAGGAACAGTTTTCTGCTTTGTTACTTCTATAACACACTTACTGCAGTTTTAACATATTTAATGTCATTTTCAAACTATTTATGTAGTACAGATCTAAACCTAAATAATTATAAATACACGGAAACGTGAGCCACGCAAATAGTTGTCTGCAGAATATATTAAATAGAGAGGAATGCATAAGATCAGTCTGGTCGTTAAGTAATATTTCATCGGAATTTTTATTTTTTATTTTTATTGCTTCTAGTAGATTGAGTTTGTGTGTCATTTATGGAAAAAAATATGATTTTCTACAATGAAATGATTGGCAAAAGTACTGTCCAATTCAGGAAAGAATACATGTACCATCGTAATCATGAAAACCGACTACAGCGAAGTGAAACAGATACTTCCATTTTCAGAAATTTGAGTTGTGTAACATCAATTTTGACAGTATTTGTCATCTATTTGTTAACCTATAAAACCCCCATCCATCTCATTTGCAGTTAAAACGGTGACGTTATTAACAGTCATCAGTTGCAATTGCTCGAATACTGATTCTATTTTGCACTTTCTGAATTGCATTATTTGCATTTAACTGATGTATTTTTACTTGTTTTGTTAAAATAACATTAATGTCAAAATGACAAATTACATTTTGAAGCACGGTTCAATCAGCCACTATTTTAAGTGTAATCGGTTTTCATGATTATGATGGCACCATCGTAATCACAAAAACCGACTACACTCAAAATAGTTATTGATTGAAGCATGCTTCAAAAGGAACTTTTGTCATTTTGACGTTAATATTATTTTGACAGACAAACCAAATAAAAATGTCGCACTTAAAAGCAACTCACAAGGTGATAATTCAAACGTGATTGCAAGAGAATCAGCTTTCGAGCAATTCCAGGTATTGCAACTGAATCCAAATCAATAATTAGTATTAACATTTTAGATGAAAATTTATAGGTTGGTAAATATATGACACCCATTGTCAAAATTTACGTTACACTTACACAACTAAAATTTTTGAAAATGGAAGCGCTTGTTTTACTTCGGTGTAGTAGGTTTTTATGATTACGATGGTACGTCATACACGGAACTGGTCTATTTCAGGTGGTTGCCTTAATCAACACTATGCGAATTTTTCTGTATCGGAAATGCATAATTAAATCAGGTTCAAACACGAAATTAATAATAGTGTTGATTAACGTAGTGCCGATAACTTTTGTAGAAGACATTTTCTTCTAGAGTGTGTCCACGGATTTTCTGTAATGGTAGAATGACATCTGATTTTGATGCCTTGTTTTTAATCATTTAAGTGTTTTCTTTGTTAAAAAATTGACACCGTAATTAAATTGGCCTCAAAAATAAGACATTTCTTAATATCAAAATTTTTATTAGTTTTAAATATAGAAAAATAATTATTCTATAATCCCCACCCATCTTTACGCACTGCTCTACCCTGTATCTAAATTTCCTATACACGTTTCTTAACGTTCCAATGTCTATTTCATTAATTACCGTTCGTAATTTTTCTTTTAAAATTTCTAAATTAGTACCAAAGTTATTATTCTCATACACTTTTTGTTTCACATATCCCCAAAAGTAACAGTCCATGGGTGTTAAGTCAGGTGAGCGAGCCGGTCAATATATTGGTCCAAAACATCCGATCCAATTTCCAGGGAAATGCTTATCAAGCCACTCTTTCATTAAATGTTGAAAATAAGTGTTTGCTAAATTTACACCCGCCAGTGATGGTAAAACAAAATTTTCTAACATATGCAAATAATCGAATTGATTCAAATTTTCTTCGAAAAAGTAGGGGCCAATAATTTTGTCTACCAAAATCCCACACCACACATTTATTTTCTTAAATCTTCGATTATTTGTTGCATACCTGGAATTTTGAGATGATATTGTCCCATTTGTAGAAAAGCTCGCTTTAGCCGAAAATAAAATTTTATGATTAAAAAGTCGATTTTCCATAACATTTTCTCTGATCTCCATAGCTAGCAGAGTTACCGTATCATCGTCATTGTATTGCTTTCTTATTTTCTTCCTTCTAGCTACAGAACCAGTTTCGTCGAATTTTTGGATAATGTTTTTTAACTTATTAATTGTAATATGAATTCCGGGATATTTTACATTAAATTTATCGATAGTCGCTTGGCAAGTCATATCTCCGATTCCGTGACGTTTTATTAAGTAAACCCGTCGCTGCAACGTGAGCATAACTTTAACTAGTATTAATTACACTAGCCTGCGAAGGTTTTGCGGATGACATAAAACTAGGTGTATGTAGTAGATTTGGTGTTCCTGAATTCGAGAAAAATATAATAATTTTTTCATCACGCATCACTTTTCTCTTAAATAACAATATTTCAAAGTAGCTTTTTCAATCATAATTTTCGAGAAGCCAACTGTTACTTGTTTGCAAATTTCCACTTTTTATTCTTTTTATTATTGACAGATTTGTGCTTAAGTGTTTATACGTTTCATGCTACACAAAAAAATAGTTTGTACTATATCGTGTGTTCCTGTTTAAGTAAATATTGAGAAGAAATGAATGATAAGGTAAATGTTACTAAAAGACGTTGTCTAAATGATTCTAACAGTTTTGCTACATTTGTGGTTGAACCCAAAAAAAACACCAAAATAGATTTGCTATATCCAAAGTTCGTTATAACCGCTAAATAAAAATGAGGTATGTATTTAGTAGGGGAATAACCGAGAGTTTTCCACAAACGGATTCACTACAGCCGACCTTCACTGATGTACAGGGCTTTTGATAGGCAAACTACAATCGAACCTCCATAACTCAAATTTCAAGGGACCGGAAAATTACGAGTTATAGAATTTTCCAGTTAAAGAAATAGATATCAGTTACATATAATGTGCAAGGACCATCACTAAATTGCGAGTTACAGAAAACGTCGATTTGTGGAGGTTCGAGTTAAAGAGGTGGGACTGTATATACTTTTGGAAGTAAAAAGAGGAACTTTTGTTAATTCGAGAAAGTTTACTGAATTTTTAATCTAAAATATCAAAGAAAATAGTTTTTAAAACTTTAACTGGACAGTTTTAAAATTGGACAAAAAATCGACTTCAATTAGAATAACAAGGTTGATTCTCATTTCCAATCGTCACTTGTTTTTTTTTTTAGTAAATTCTGGCGGTTCAGGTAAACCTCTAAAACGATTGAAATTAACATTTTTTTATATGTCTAATAATAAAGTGTACAAGTACCGTACAAAATGTATCACTAACGTGATAAAAAAAAAAACTAATAACAAATTCTTTTTTCTAATATTAAAATCTTTGAAGAGTCTTATCTCGTCCGCAAAAAAAAATATTTTTTCGCAGGCTAGTGTTATCAATAAGCACTTAACGAATAAGTTTGATTGATCACTTTGACAAGTCCGGGTAATGCGATAATTATGAATGTAATTTGAACTTAGGCAAATTTTTGAGAGTATACAGGGAGATTCAGGCAACCCATTCATTAAAAGTTTACGGACTTTGAATTTCTATTTCATATTTTGCGATAATGATATATTAAAATATAATAGTTCCAACTCTCGGGCACTTTAAATGAAATACCCCATTTTTTTATTACATTTTTGAAATGCTCATGAAATTCAAAAAATATTTTGTGTAACATGTGATGTAAGAAAAATTAGCCGTTTTGAGATATTTCCATTTTTTAAAAAAAGCTCAACGTTGCAGTACCTTGTTTATGATGCTGCCATATTTGTGTATCAAAAGCCATAATTTTAATTTTTGGCCTGTAGTAGGCTATAATCATAGGCTTTCAGATTATACCTAATTTTACACAAAATTATTTATGGGCCGTTTGAAAAGTAACTTTTATTCAAACTGATTTCAACTGTAGAAAAGTCATGTTTTGTAAATAGAACATCCAGTATATTTTTATACCATAAAAATCACAATTAAATGTTCTTTCGAACTGTATTAGCGTTCCCTATACCCATTTCTTACCTTTCTCTTTTTATTCATGATTTTCTCTTTGACATATCAATTTATTGTTATTCCTGAATAGTGTACCATGAAAACTTTTACAAAATGAGATTTTTTCAATTAATTTCTGACTGTAATATCAATTTCATTTTAAAAACCGAAAAACAATATTTAAATACATGTCTATCATCTGAATTTTTTATTTACATATGCCGTATATATTAGAATTCTTGGTATGATTTTTTACACATTTACAAAGAGAGATTTACACTTACAAAAAAGAAAATTTTATGAAAACTAATAAATAAATCAGAAATATTGAAAATATACACAAATTGTTGGTTATAATATTAGTTCTAAGTTGTTCTCGGCAATTATTTATTAGTAATAACTTTCTATTGTGTCTCAGTAATAACATATTTTCCTCGATATATCAATTTTTTTATGAAGTTCTTGAATTGTCGATTTTTTTATCATCAAAAACATTTAATATGTCTGTGTTTGAATATTCATTTTTTGGTTCTTCGTAACGATTAAATTGTGTTTTTTTGTATTTCTACGAGACGGATGATTTCAAAAATTATAATTTCTCTAGTTTTCATAGCCCACTATTTAAAAACAACACCGAAAAATGGAAAAAAAATGCGTATTAAAAAGTAATCATCGATAGCGAGTGAACTGTAAGAGATAGGTATAGGGAATACTAGTACAGGACGAAAGAACATTTAATCCTTATTACTTATTACTAGAGACCGGATTTATAAGTTTTTACAAGTTTTTTACTCTAACATACCTAAACTTGGCGTTTTGTATTTATATGTTTGTTGATTAGAGAAGCCCAAAAGTTTTATTTCGCATATAACTTAATATTTTAGACTTTTAGCGCATATTTATTTATTTATCCATATATTGCTATAAATAACATTATAATTCCATATACGGTCAATATTCAAGTCTGCAGCTTGTCCAAGAAGTAATTTATTCTCCTCAACGTCTGGCCACTTTATTTTACGATTTCCCGGAATGTGATTTTCTGGGAATCTGTAGCGACTTGCACTTGCATTTTGCACTTATGTTTTGCATTTCAGTTTGAGATAAGAACTCCGTGAATGTGTGTGACTAGTGACTAGTGTATTTATCAACGCGAATTAGTTGTTATTTTCTTATTTAATTTAAAGACGAAATAAATTCAGTGCTTATCTTTTCAAAATGCCGAAAGTAGCATCCTCTCGATCCGAGCTATTGAAAAAATGGATTAAAGCATCTAAACATCTAACTACAGATGGAAAAGTTATTTTTTGCAACGCATGCTCAAAACAGGTAGATACCTTACAAATTCTCTTAAAAATCACATTTTCATTTTGACAATATTTTAAGGTGTCGTCAGACCAAAAGTACCAGATTGATCAACATTTGGCTACAAACCTCCATAAGGAGTCGGAGAAAAGATGTGTGTCTAACTTTAAGCAGTCTTTTATTTCTTCAACAGCCAGTAACTCACAGGGCAGTGATACAGGAAATGAATTCTTTTTAGACTTGTGCAGTGCTATGGCAGAGTCAAACATTCCTTGGCATAAACTTGAACAAGCAAGTTTTCGAACTTTTTTGGAAAAATATTGCAATCGTCATATTCCAAATGAATCGACTTTGCGGAAAAACTATCTAAGTATATGCTACCAGCAACGAATGAAGAAAATAAGAGAGAAGCTTAGCGACAACAATATTTATATAGTAGTTGACGAAACGACAGATGCCTGCGGTCGTTATGTAGCAAATATGTTAGCAGGAGTATTAAGCAACACAGTTGCACCAATATCTTATTTGGTAAATAGTGCAGTTTTGGAAAAAACAAATCATTCAACGATCGCACGTTTTATTAACGACAGCTTGACACTTTTATATGCACCTAATCAAGTTAAATCGGAAAATATATTACTAATGGTGTCTGATGCAGCAGCCTACATGATAAAAGCAGGACAGGCTTTACAGGTGTTTTACCCAAATCTGATGCACTTCACTTGTATGGCTCACACAATGAATAGGCTCGCTGAATTGGTGCGACCAGAATACCCAACAGTAAATAAGTTGATCAATAACGGAAAAAAGGCGTTTCTTAAAGCCCCACTGCGTATACAACACTATAAAGAATTAGCTGCTGACCTGCCATTACCACCAGAACCAATAATTACGAGATGGGGTACGTGGCTTGAAGCAGCAAATTTTTACGCAGATAACTTTAAACAATTAAAGGAAATTTTCTTAGAATTGGATGATTCCAATTCAGCGGCTTTAAGAATTTGTAAGGAATGCATGTCGAACACAAACATCGGGAATCAATTAGCATTCATTAAAACTCATTTTTCGGTTTTAATATTCACCATTAAAAAGTTGGAATCATCCCAGACGGCTCTATTAGATTCTTTTGAAGTGGTCGATGATGCAATTGAAAGTGTAAAATCAATTCCAGGGGAGATAGGAGAGAAGTTAATGGCAAAATTAGACAAGGTTCTATTACGTAATCCTGACTACAATAAAATGAGGAAAATCTGTTTAGTTTTAAAAGGTCAAAGTGAAGAGGATTTGGACATGGACCCCAAAGATGTAGCATCCATGAAATTTGCGCCCATTACTTCATGCGATGTCGAGCGTTCGTTTTCCTCTTATAAAAATATTTTGACAGACATACGACAAAATTTTACCCCAAATAATTTAAATCAACTGTTGATTATATTTTGTAATCCTACTATTTAAGTGTTAAGTGTTAAAATTACTTATATGAAACAATTTATGTTTTTATTATTCTAAAGTATGTATAAGTAAAATAAAATTTTTATCGCATATAATATCCATATTTTGATCCATTTTAATCGCATAAAAAAAACTTATTTTCCACTTTTTTAGCACATATAAATCCGGACTTTACTTATTACTTTTCAACCGTCCTGCAAACAATCAAGTGCAAAACTGGACATAATCTGAAAGAATGTTACTGTAGCTTACTACAGACCAAAAATGGGCATCATAGTTTTTGTTGCACAAAGATGGCAGTATTATAGCCAAATAGCGGAATCGGAAAAGTGCACTGCCTTAAACCAGTTTGAGACAGCGGCAGTCCGACTTGACGGAGGGGTCTAAATCGAAAAGTTAAATGTTACGCCCGCTTATACGTGATTTTTAATCAATCAGTCTAATAACGTCAGGGTAAAAACGTGGATATAATTTCAGAAGATAATAATAGCGCTTTCTTGAATTTAAAAACAATAATTTAGTTGATTTGAATTAAATAGAAGCATGACGCGCTTCTGCAGCACACTCTCTCATGCGCATCGTGTCCGAACATCGCAGTTAACCGTGACATGATTGTGAATCATGTAGGCTTAACGAACGCATTATTTCTTTGGCTTACCGAGTGTTCACATTCGGCTAGGCGCGCTGCGCCGGCATATATGTATATTAGAAGCGTGTACACAATCTATTTATAACATCGCACCGCTTCGTTGCAATAGTAAACTGTTACACTTTTTTCGATCCGCCGTCTGATTATAACCAAGGTTCTGCAAGTCTGAGTTATTTTAAAAAAATGAAAATATTTCCGAAACGGTTAATTTTCGATGTGTCACATGTTGCACAAAATATTTGTACAATTTTATGAAGATTTCAAAAATTCATTAAAAAATGGGGTGTTCTATTTAAAATAAGAAAGTTGTTCGCAACTTCCGGTATAAGCGGAAATGTTAAAAAATTGGAAATATTTTATTTTGGTGGATCATTATCGTTAACTTATAACTGCAAAATATGAAACCGAAATTCAAAGGAGAAAGAAGTCCGTAAACTTTTACCTTAATTATGGGTTGCCTGTTCCTACCTGTATAAGTAAGCATGTTTTCTAAATTTAAAGCCACAAACGAGGCAGTTTGTGAATTTTGCTAGCATTTTTGAAGGTTTTAATGCAAGCAAATTTTTTTAATAAAGAATAAACTTTTTTCCTAAAACGTAAAATAAAAAAGGGTTTCCTCTATTGCAGAAAATCTGTAGACACAGTCTATAATTAATAATTAACGCGTTATTGAAAAAATCGATACCAATGACCAATCCGGTATATGACATAGTATTTCATGTAACTAGCGTTGTCTTTAGATTAATTTATATAATTCCCCTTTCCCCTCACATGCAATCTAAATTATTTTAAATTTTGTTGCAGTGTTAGGTTAAAAAGCGATTATAGGATGTCGCTGTTTAAACTATTCTAAATTTTATAGTTTAGACTTTATTTTTAATCACTAAGTTATTCAGTGCTACCAGTAGTCAATGACAAAATTTAATAACTAAATAAATTTTCCATTTTTTTTTAATTAATATTTTTTTTTAATATTTATACATCTACAAGTATATTTTTTATAAGTGAATTTAAAAAAGAAATCATATTTTTGGCAATTTAACGAAATGCTCTCAACAATAAAAACCAAAAAATGACCCACATCAAAAATTTATTGTTACAAATGACATTAGTTTTTAAGCGTTATTACCACTGAAAGGATCGGAAAAAGTGGTACGGGTTATTATTGCAACGAAGCGACGAGGTATTATAAATACATCTTGGCGGCTCAACGAATTTGCCGGCTTCGCGCGACTAGCAATATTGAACTATCGGCGAGTCAGAGAAGTAGTGCATTCATGGAAGCGGCGTTACTCACAGTATTGTACTGGTTAAATGGATGTCCGCCCAGAAATGCGCGCGAGAAACTTCCATGTCGGTAGCGGTTGGGCGCCGCGCGATTTTAAATACGTATTTGTATAATAATTTATTCTATTTTATATATTCAAAAGCAGCGAAGCGTTATTGGTATCTATTGGAATTTGCAATTGTGTATATTCTGAGAATATCTAACTGCGTGAAAGCTCGAGTAGTCATAAATATATGATGAGATATGAGCGCGGGTAACAACGTAACTCAGGTTCCGTGCTGGGCTGCCGCTGTGTAAAACCGGTTGATTCCAGTTCACTTTCTTAGATCCTCCGTTTGGTTATTACAAAAGACTCGACTAGCTTCATAAATAGATACGATTGTTTAGAAGGCCGATGATGATGATGATGATGATGATATTTTCCTTGTTTTTTTTTTATTCGTGTGAACTGACTTCGTTAATAATTCGGTTCAAAATAGTATACGGAGCAAAATAGCTTTTAAATAATTAACAAGGTACCTGATAAAATGGTACTTTAGCTCCATCGGAGATCCCTTCTAATTCTCGTACATATTGAGGGTAATTCCGTTTAACCACGTCCAGAGTATCCTGGTAGGCTTTCTTTCCCAGTAATGTTTCATAGGCCGGTATAAAAGTTTCATATAATAAAGAAAATCCATCCAGGAAATCGCGGATTACAGATCCAAAGGTCCGACCCTGCAAAATATAAATTTGAAATGACAGAAAATTATAACGTGCGTTGATAATAACAAAATAGTTTTAAAACTAATGCCTATATACTGACTGTCTCATAACCAGAGTCGAGACGAAATCAGCAAAAGGATTAAAATAACTGCGTGTATCCAACTCACGATAAATTTTATTACCACTTAGCTATGCTTGCTGTCAAAGTATAATGAAAATTTTAAAAAAATTTTGTTGCAAATCGTTTTTGATTGCAGTGAATCCCTCGACCAGCTTCTGTACAGTTGTTTCGGCCCTATTTAGTTTGCAATGGAAGTCATGGGATTCACTGCAATCAAAAACGATTTGCAACAATTTCTTTTTACTATTGAAGACGATCTATACTCGTGTTTTTTTTTATTTCGGAGGAGTACTTTTAAATTTTGGCGCTACAAAGGTTTGTCATCGGTCAGTTCTGGCCAGCTGCCAATGAAAAAAGTCGTTTTATAATAATAAAAGTGTCTATACTGCCTTACAACCCGAGATGGTGAAGTTACAAGCAATCAACGACACCAACAGTACCGAAGTCGGCTCTTGTTCCTCATTCCTCATCGGACTTCATTTTTGTTACATTATCGTCAGGTTTCGTCTGGAATAATATTTTTTTTTCCTTTCTGATGAAGCTATCAAGCGGTAGGAATGGAGAAATATATATAAAATAAAATATTATGGATATCAATACTGCTCAAGTGCAAATCTC
Source organism: Prosopocoilus inquinatus (assembly GCA_036172665.1). NCBI lineage: Eukaryota > Metazoa > Arthropoda > Insecta > Coleoptera > Lucanidae > Prosopocoilus > Prosopocoilus inquinatus. The sequence continues at coordinate 136,546 of CM069876.1, forward strand.
AATTTTGTGCAATCTTGATTGTTTCATTTTGTACAGATTCTTCTTATACAGGATTAGGCTAAAGTCCCTTCCCCCTATTAATTTGGAAGCAAATAAGATACAAGGTACAGTCAAAGACAAAATCAAGGTACATAAAAAGTAGTAATTCTTGAAATGTAATTATAGACCGTCTAGAAAGTATCCAGAAATTGGGAAATTTTTATGAATTTTTTCCAATATATGGCTTTCTCAGCAGCTGAGGAGTGTAGTATTTTTGTCAAAATAATTTTTCCAAAGAATCAAATAAAAAATGTGACAACAGGCATTGAATTCTAGCAATTTTAAATAAACAAGGAGATTTGAGCAAGTATGGCAAATTTAAGAAAAGAGAAAAAATATGGAATATTTTGCAACAGAGGGGTCCACAATTAAAGAAGAAAGGTTGACAAAAATGTTTCGACCAAACAAACGTAAGAAAAAATTGATTTTGAATTGAAATTTGATTTCCAGTTTCCGATACATTCAGTATAATTTGTAAGATTGAACGGAAATTACATAAACAAGTAACTGAAGTCGATTTCTTTTTCTATTTGGATCGTTTCATTCATAAATTCAAAAACTGTTGTTGCATAGTTGTTTGTTTTTTCCGTTTGTCCATGCCTGTGTTAGACGCTTAGGGCAAAAGTTCCTTCATAAAAACTCATGACGTTATTATTATTTATTAACTGTTAACCCGACTCCCACAACAGTTTTGAGACATCCAGTATTTAATTAAAAATTGAATTAACTATATCCTTGTCTTCAAGGTAAAGATTATTTTGTTTTACTTCTTAATCTGAATATAAATGCGATAATTGCTAATATAATTTTATACTAGACTTGAAAATGTAAAAATAATACAATGTTTACGGAATTGTACGAGTTTCTTCATTTGATAATACGATAGCCTTTTGAAATAGAAATTTATTAGCATTACAGTATTTGACGTCAATTTCTTTGAAGTTGTTTAAGCTGGGGTAACATCTGCATTAATATTTAATGAACAAAAGTGCGACAATTATTAATGCGAGAGAAAATTAATGTGCCTGCTAAGTTTTACGTTGTGGTACACAAAGGTTTACACACAACTAAGGCGACCATACGTCCCGATTTTGGTGAGACAGTTCTATTTCTAACAAATTGTCAGCCAGCTTGAGGCACATGTTATGACTGTGGTATACCAAGTTTTTCGAGGTTTGCAGGGTCAACTTGAAGAGGGCTTATTTGCCTGTGTTTTCTCGTAATTATTTTTCTCAAAGCTGCATTATTCGGTAGTGTAGCTTGAGAGGCTTGCCACATAGCACTTACGCACTCATTAATCACTTGGTTGGTAGGTTCAACAGTTTCCTCCTCTGATCGAATTAACTCGTTTCCGAAAATCAGCGTAATCATAACATTAGATGTGTTTACAAGTTTGAACCGTCATTTAGGATACAATCAATTAAAAAAAGTACTTAATTAATAAATCTTAGTTAGAAAAACTAGATATAATACAAATAATAAAGAGACATAGCTTTTGAAATGTTTAAAACGAAAGAAAAGTAATGATTTATTTTTTATTTGGACATTTTTATTAACCATTTTGATTTGCCCACCGTCTAGTTTAACGTTTTTTCATGAGATTGAAAATGCAGCTATAAGAGATCAAACTGATAATTTCTTTTTCTTAACGCTTTTGTCCAAAATTCAATAATAGAAAAGTTAAAGCAGTTTAAGTTTCTCAATTTCTTATTTAATTTACACCTATATCTTTTAAATTAATATAAAAATGTTTGAATTTAAAACGTGATTACAAGTAGTAACTTAACGTAGTTAGTGTTTAGTTAATTTTTTACGTACGTTTTGAGACGTACAGTATATCTCAATTAAAAAAAGAAAAAAAGTTTTTTGGGTATCAGTGCTTAGTCCTCTTTGATGAATTCGTCACTTGTGTATTACGCCTTATGTAGCCCATAAAATTGGAGATATTTAATATCTGTAAACTAGCTTCCTCACAAAATGGATAACACGCAAATTAGGTACCGAAAATCAGTCCTGATAAGACATGCTGATTGCTCATGACCTATTTATTCATATTATTTAGTTTCGTCTATTTTTCCAATAGAAACAAAAATTCTTGCGTAAATTTAAGACAAGTCATTTTCAAGGCGACTAATTATGACCGACGTACTTTAACTGTAAGTTAATTTATTCGCAAATGCAGTTTCATGCCCGTTCATTCTCGATTCTATTTTCAGCTAAGAAAATTTATCTAACGCATCTGCGGATGCGAGGTCGAGTATAAATGCGAATTTACTTCAAACACAGAAATAATCAGTTTCTGACCGTTCATATCGGTATTCCCAGAAATAATTTGATGGTCTTATTAATATAATTGACAATTAGTAGCTTACCATATCGTATCCAACTTCATAATGGGTGCCCCTCGTATATAAAATGGGAATACACTGACGTCTGGTGATACCTTCGGTAACCGGCATTGCACGTGTTCTAAAATGCGCTAAACATTTAAATACGATAGATTGCGTTTGCCAAAGGCGGGAATAGTCACTTATGGATTTTGTATTGCGCCTTCAGGTTTTTATATGCACGTGTAGATGATAGTCCCCTCCAGAGTTACGCACACGCTCAGGCGCGAAATTCCCTTCCGTTATTTTAAATAAAAAGCGTGTAGGTAACACAAATTAAAAATGCAGGACCGTATTTACCACTAGGATATAGAATAGGCCTGTTCAGTGTTCAGACGTGCATTATATTGCTCTGCACAGTACTACCAATAAACTTGTGTTTTAACGAGTTATTACGAAGTGTGGTTACTAGACCAGTGATATCTTTTCATTAAAATATCAAAAAATGTATTTAAAAGATTGACATATTTTATTTTCTAAATAAGCATCTTATTTACATATCATGTGTGTAACCAATGTAACTATGGAATTTCTTATTTTAATTCCAGAACATACTACAATTTCCTTCCACTAAAATGTCCATCTTGGAGTGAAACGATCCGTTTTGTTTCGAATTCGCGTAGAATCCCGTGGAATCGATGGTTGCTCTGGTTGCTGTTGAACTTAGTGGTAGTGGGCAACATGATTCTTGATCGTTTGCGCTGTTTCATTAACAATAGTGCGGTTTTCAGTTTTTTGTTTGTTAGCTGAAACACTTAAATCACTATTTAATTCAAAACTATTATCAGTAGGGAAAAGAAATGAGTTCACTTGTTCGGCGATCAGTACGAAAATCTAATACTTGCACTGTACTAGCTCCGCTCGCAGTATTTTTATATTGTTTATTTACTTGTTGTAATCATTTTCATATTGAATGTATCTTGCATGAAGTTCTGTTGGAACTGACATGTTCCAATTTATTTTTTATACCCGTATTTCTTGCATAAATATTTTTGCTATTATTAATATAAGTCCAAGAAGTCCCAAAGGATCAAATATTTTCGAAATTGTTGCGAGAATTAATCGTTTTGTCATGCGTGCTGTATGAATGTTTTGGGTAATTGAATATTGAAAAGTATCAGACGATGAATTCCAAATAATATCCAATGTCTTAATATTTTCATTTTTTAATAAATCTAATACAGAATGCACTGAAGTAGATGGCACTCATTTTGACAGATCTTGGCCATTGGGAAATTTTAAACTTTCATCTAATGCTACTTGCAGTAATGCTTCAGTTGCGAGATAAGACGCTGAAGCAGTGCCATAAGTTACTGTAGATAATTTAAAAGTTCTGATTTTTTGTCCATAATACTGTGTGTCTCATAACCTACGGAGGAGATTAAAAGGGTAGCTAGGAGAGGTCAATAAATTTTTGGTAAAATATCAATAACTGAAAAGTTACAAGAGTTAAAAGTGAAATTAATGAATAAGCAAAAGTTACTCCCTGTAGTAAAACTTTACGTTTTAAATTCAAATTTGAGGCATTTATGACTTAATTGAGCATTACTTTACAATAAGCAACTATTTTAAAAACTGTAGTCACGTTAAAGTTACAGCTATTTCATTTTTTCTTTTAATGCCCAAAAATGGGTTTTCATGTCGTTGTGCACCGCCTACTAACTAAAAACAGAACTAGGAAGCAGAATAACTTAGACATTTTATGAACGATAGTTTTGATAAATTTAGAGTTTATTTAACAATAAAGTTGCATTTTATGAAATAATTTTTATTAATAAAGAAGCTATAGGTGTAAATTAAAGAAGAAATTAAGAAAGTTAAACTGCTGTAACTTACTTATTATTGGGTTTTAGTCAAAAGCGAATTAAGAAAGAAGCTTTATTTTGATCTCCTACAGCTGCTCTTTCAATCTCCGCCGTACGTTGTGAGACACCCAGTATACGCTGTAAATGCGTATTTGCTTCATTTAGTAACGCTTGTCTGTATGTACATCTTAGCAATTTCTGCAGTTAGAACGAATTTAAACATTCTGAATCACCATTAATAAATCATTTAATAATATTCCCGTGCTTGATTTGCAAGGCCCATCTAAAACACCCTAAGTTTAGTAGTGATACTTTCGTTCAAAACTGTGTAATGTGGAAAATAGTAGTTAGGGAAAATATTCTGATTGCTTGATTCGAAAGTTTCTTTCACGTGTCCTAAAGTTAAATAATCGTTCATAAAAGAAATATATTGCTCTTTAATTTCCGGTTTATTTTTTAATCGTTTTTCAAGTCATAGAAATCTTTTCAAGGCGGTTTCTTTTGTATCACCAAGTGATCTAGGATCTCCCTTACACGGTAAAGATATAACAAATCTTCTTTCCTTTGTTCTGGCGAACGTATTGTGTATTGTGTGTGAAATGTTTTGTGTTGATAAGTTTCTAATTCCCAAAATTTCATTAAATTGTCATTAAGTTTGTCAAGTGTATTTGAAAGAGAAAGATTGTAAAGGACATATGAATAAGATGGTACCTTGGAAATAAGCTTTCCTGAAATTATGCAACCGGAAAGAGTCTTTTGTAAAGATGGTTGGTTTTGAGATATTTAAATTTGACCAATTCAAAGATGTTAGAAGAAAAATTCAGCTCCAATTACTAAATCTATATCTCTGGAAATATGGAGTCTGGATCTGCAAGTTGAATCGTTTTGTGAGTATGAATGTGATTTTTAGAAATGCTAACTATCGGAATCTGACTTGTGATATTATCTAATAACTAATAATAAGAATAACAACATTAGCGTTGTTTACTTCAGGTGAATATGAAGTATGTGAGGGGAGAAAATTACTTTATCTGTCTCTATGTGGTGTTCAAAAAGTAAGAAAAAATTTACGAAACCTGGCTTTTCGCTCATCACTGCTACTCAAAGTAATTTAGATATTTCCTTTTGCAATTTTAGTGACAATCACTAGCCACTAATTAAAAAAATAATAATAATTACCGTAATAATAGTAACGTAGGTATCGCTTAGTTTAAGAGAATGTCTTAAGCACTCTTCCGGTACTAAACTACTAATTTCAAACAATATAATCGACGACTATAATAATAAATTCTAAAATATTATACCGAACCTGCTTTCACTAATTATGAAATTGAAAAAAGAAATAACAGCACTTCATCGAATCTCTCAACCACTGTTCAAACACTAAACTACTAAATCTCAAGGAAGTATACGTTAGTAAATCAGTTGACTCTTTAAAGAACATTAACAAAGCTTGCAACTTTATTTGAATTTGAAGTTTTTCACATTAGACTGACGTAGGACTTTTAAGTTCCAAAGGTCAAATATTTTTAGTAATTCTTCTCAAAGAAAACAAAAAACTTGCAAAAATTATTACCTTCGAAAAATTATGTAATCTGAGAAGAGCGCATATTATTATTATTTTCATAACTACTCATTAACTGTTTTCATTTGATATGATGTTACTGTATTATCAATATTTGAAGTAGTCTTTAATTCAGTCGTGTTTAGAATGTTACAGACATTGTATACTGCTGGTATTCCGACAAAATCCAGAGAACGATGGCATTCGAATGTGGAACAACGCGGGAAAGAATAAAAATGTTACTCAATTTTTTAACATTTCTGTGTGTATTTTAATCTAGAAATTAATTAGTCTTAACGTTAAAATGTTGATGATAGTGTTAATAATATCCGCGGTAAGACTAATTAATTTCTAGGTTTAAATACACACAAAAATGTAGAAAAATCGAGTAACAACTTTACTCTTTCCGGGATTGTTCTACTTTCGAACGCTAACGTTCTTTGGGTTTTGCCGGAATACCCGTCTTATTATTTACCATAAGCCAAACCGTAAAGTTTTGTTTCATTTAGAAGTTAAAGAATTTTTTTAGATATTTTTTCATAAAAAACCCAGCAGCTTACAGTTCATATAAGGGGGCACAATAGACCCATAGGTCGCAGTGCAATATCACCCGTAGTTAAATCTAAATCTAAATAATAAATCTACAACAGAAATAATGCAAAAAATAATTTTATGACTAGTGCGTACTTCGTAATTTTGTTGCACAGACGTGCGCTTTATAATAATCATAAATTACGAAACATTATAACTTAATGATGTTGAAGCTCAACAAATAAAACATCAGAATTACGCAACACTAATTATGTTTGCTTATTTATTATAGTACTATTTGACTTGTCATCAACTAACTTTCGAGTCTTCTTTTTGAAGTAACACATACAGGGCGGAACAAAAGTATCAAATAATAAGAAATTTTGTTGCAAATGCTGCTTGGGGGTGAAACAGCTGTACAGATTTGCAACAAAATTTCTTAAAACTTTCATTACGCTTTGACAGCAAGCATGGCCGCCTTGCATGGGGTAGCTTATTATGTAGCAAATCCGTTTTAATTTGTTATCCTACTGCAAAGTCAGGTCACAAAGCGATCGTAGGATGTCGCTATTTTATCTATTTATCAAATAATAGTTGGAAATTATGAAAAAATGTTTAATACAAAAGTTCTTTGATGTATTCCTATGCAGGGGATGGGACGATTCACCGTCGCCAAATCGTCGTAGAACCAATTCGCCGTCGACCCAATTCACCGTCGCGTCACTGTTTTATTTAGTTCGGTGAGCTTGAAAACACCTTCTGACTATTTTAGATATCCAAGTTATACCTACGAATTAAATGAAAGTAACTACAGAGTGTTCATGGGAAGGCGCTACAATAACTAACTTTCTTATTTGTATTTTTATGAAGCAACTTAAATTAGGAAAGTTTTAGGACCTTTCCTCTTCGATTTTATGGTACTTCAAAAAAAAAATGACAATCAGGTTTTCGAGATTTTCAATTGTTTTCAACTTTTTTAAATGGAATGTTGGGTCTTTTATCATTGTATCGCGTTCGGGATGTCAAATTAATTATGTTTCTAAAATATCATCTTCCAAAGCCTACTACTTTTATAAATGATTTAGTTACAAAATCTTGGTGTTCACGGGAAATGGCTACAATAGCTAACTTTTTTATTTGAAGTTTCACGAAGTAGCTTAAATCAGAAAAGTTTCAGGACCTTTCCTGCCTTATTTTATGGTATCCTTGGAGAAACAAATGACAGATTTTCGAGATTTTCAATTGTTCTCAACTTTTTTAAATGGAACATTATATTTTTTATCAGCGTATCTTGTTCAGGATGTCAAATTAAGTACTTCTCTAAAATATTCCCCTCCTAAGTCTACTATTTTATAAATTATTTAGTAAATAATGGTATTAGACATTTTAACATGTCCCGCTTTCAATATTTGACACAAGAGTTTTTAGTTTGAACTAAATTTAAACAACTTTTGAATCATGACAGTTCGCAAAGAACTGACAGTTTGAACACACTACCTTTATTCTTTTGTTTTGAAGTACACAATATTGTATTCTGTGCGATGTTCTGTAGACAAGGCTGGACCTTGGACAGACGTATGTCATGTCAAATTAGCCCAATTCTCCAAGACGTTAGCAAACAGTTTCCATGCTAATTGGCACCCCATGCACTTCTCTTAGTTCAAATTGGAAATTTTTGCGCGTAACGAACCTGCGTTCTAAATCAACAAGTGCCAGAAAATGGTTTGACCGCGGGTTGTTGCACCATATCTGCCTTTACTAGGCCTTCAAGAATAATTACCAATCTCTTTACTCTTTTTCACACCATTCGGCACACCTAGATTTGGGACACACCGAATATTCCTCCTACTCGACAATATCTTTAATCATATTCTAACAGTACCGCAACTTGAGCGCATTCTTTGGTCAAATTTCGAAATTCGTGTGGTATAATGACGAAGAAACACAAAAACAAAAAACAATAAAGTCACTTTAAGAAAAAACCCGAAATTTAAACAAAAAAATTGAAATTGATTTTATGGTTAAGGAACCTGCTTGTGATTTAATTTTATAGAATCACCCTTACGTGATAATCAAATGTAAATAAATGTTGGAAAATAAACCTCGTATGCTTAGCGATTTCATAGGAATGCCAGTTACTATAAATTTTGAATAAAAAAAACAAAATTTCATATTTTATTGCATCGTGCGTTAATTTATTGGAGCAGTGTATGTTAGCATTTTTATTTTGTTTACGTATAATTATCGTATATTATTATTTGGATATACTGGGTGTAATCAAATTAGTTTCACATATTAATACTGCAAGTTCCTCGTCATGCAAGAGAATTAATGCCGCAATTATCAAAGGTGTAACTCAAAAATAAAAAAATGACCTACTAAAGGAGCGTTGGTACATTTGTTTGAGAACTTCTGGTCGATCGTGCGTAAAGACATCATAAAATAAAACTCCAGCAAAAGTCAAGGTCAAGTGCTTGATAGCATTTTTAAAAGCTGTGATGTTTTATGTAAACACAATATCAAATTCGTAGTGTCCCGGTGGTTGCCCACGTGTGCAATTTGATTAAAGAAGACCATTTTAAATCTACTCTCACTGATTATAAGAATTAAATTTGTTTTATTACATAATCGACAATAATTAGATCTTAGTATGAATCACATAAATATAAACTTTATTCTTTATTGAATAACTAAAGAGTATTAAATAACGACAAGACTAAATAAATAAATAAATACGTAAAATGAACAAGTATTCGACAATAATTTAAGTAAAAGATAAGTTCTTTGTCAGATACTCCTCGATGACATTTATTTGTACAGTGTAAGCAAAACAAAACATTCAAACCATAAATGAAGGGACGATGAATACCCACGTGCGTTGTTTACGATAATTTTTAGAATGTTACTTTAAATGTTTTTATTTCCTAACTTTTACTTATTGTTATACTTTTGTCAGCAGAAAATAAACTTAATTAATCCAGTAAGTAATGCCACGACCGTGATGGATGTTTGTTTTCTTTTGTTATGGAATTGCTGAGCGAAGAATTTGTTGGCCCAATGCCCTTCATTTCGATGACGCTTTATTGCTTTATGTTTTGTTTATAATGTAATGTTTTGCTTAGAAAAATCCACACACCATCGGTCAGAGGTTCTCAAACAAAAAGACTCCGGGCTCTTCTGGGGCTTTAATTTCTTACATTTTTCACCAAAAAAATTAAGATATGCAGAATTCGTTTTCTTAAGTCATGAAGAACTTACAGTTTTAATATGTGAAACTTATTTGATGACACCCTGTATATGCCTGCATTTAAAACTTTAATCGCTGACGGAGAATTGTATCTATGGTGAATCGGCGACACCGGATTGTCCTAGACCCTTCCCACTAAGCAAAAAAATGTTATGTAAACATTTTGTGAACGTTATTTAGTCAGACGTAATGTTTCCGGTTAAAAGTGTTTAGTGTAGAAAGTAACGTTATGCCGATAGTTCTATGTCCTAGTAAGCGATGTTGCAGAATAACGTTATAATAAAAATGTTGATTCGACGTTTCTTTATTAACGCTGTATAAACATAAATTGCAATGTTTTATTAATATTTAAACGTAATATTATCATTATGTTTCCTATACTTGTTTCATGAACGTTCCTTTAGGAATGTGTCATTGACGTTCCTTTAGAAACATTGCACTACTATTACAAGATAACACACTGTATTTCACTTCTCATCTACACACATCTGTACTTTTTTAAAATTTATTAACGGATCGATTTTAAAATTTCGCCTTGTTTAATCATGAAAAGTTATTTAAAAAAGTTGTTTAAAATTGGGAAATAACCCCAATTTCCAAATTTCTTTATAACTTTTCGTGATTAAACAAAGTCTAATATGTTAATTTTTTGCAATTTGTTTTTGACTGCGGCTTTATAATCAGAAAATGTTGGTTTTAAAAGGACGCACAATTGACAAAAATTTAGAATCGATCCGTAAATAAATTTAAAAAGTCAGGGGTTTGTAGCTGAGAAGTGAAACACAATATGTAACTTTGAAGTAAAACGCACATTAGCATCGCATCATTTTACAAACTAAAAATCTGCAGCAATCACTACCTAACATATTTTTTGTATCTTACTTCATTCTGTACTTATTGGTGCAAATTTTTAGTTTAGCAATATGAAGCAATGCAACACATGCTAACGTCCACATCAATAAAGCTGCTTTAACACTTGTAAACTTTAAAATGTTTGATTACATCGCGATCTCTCTGCTGAGGAGCCCCTAAACAGGGTCGAAACAGCTCTCCAAAGGGTGCCATTGTCATGAACTGTATTCATAATAAGTAGTTACAAAGGAGATCTTTCTTATTTTGTGAGACAGAGATAGATTTAATAAATTCCAAATGCAAAGATGAAGTATATCCAGTATTAAAGTATCTACATAGATTATATTTTCTAATTGTAACACAGAAGGAATCTTACTATGCAAAGTGTTTATTAATACAATTAATGAAACGTCGGTGGACATCAATATATGTATTTACAATCAAAATAATATATTGAAACACCAAATATAAAAATACAAGCCGTGAAGATCATAATAATTATTAAATCTAATCCGCTTATTAAATACTGAACGAGCGAAATAGGCGTACTTGCAGGCGGGGGACAATAGAACGTAATCAGCTGTGTCTATTTGGTAAGTTGAGTTTGGTCCAAAACTTCTATGTAATCACTGTTAATCATACATTTGTTTCAAAAAATTGTATGGCTTCACCATTATTTTCTCATGCTAAAAATTTTGTTCTCGGTGAGAGTACAAAATTCTGAAATATAAATGAAGAAAATGATATATAAATACATTATAATGTCAAAACTATTAAATAAATCGTGTTACTTACCCTTCATCAGTTTTTGAACAATTTTTCCTTATTAATATAAAAACATTTTAGATGATGTGACTGAAAATCTGAAATGTATCTCTTTTAAAAATACGTAAAATAAATAAAACATTTTACCTCTATATTTTTGACGTGTGTTCTTTGCATTCTGTATTCTAACTTTAAAATGTAGCATCACTTTTAAGGGTTTATCGCAAAGCGATAGTGCAGCCTAACTACAGCGGTTTTTTCTCTTTTCCTAAAGCAATGTCAATTTTTAAGTGTGTGTACTTCTTATAACGAGCCTTCAATAAAAAACCACCTCGAGTAGCCTTGGAAACAAAAGTATGTACCGTAGATTGAACAGTACAGGTTCTGTGATATTCGCAATAACTGTCAAAATACAAAATTAAATATAGTATAGTAAAATAGTACTTTAAATTTCTTCTGGCATTGACCACTTTCACCAACAAATATGCTAATTTGCAGATATTTAAAAAAAAAGTTGAATCTTAATATCCACATTTTCAAATTAACTCATAGCGTTTTCTACTGACATGCACTAATGCACTGATTGCGCACTCAGTGTATCTCCCATCTTCTTCTAACCTCACGTAATAAAATGAGTTGGAGATACACTCAGTGCATGTAGTGAATGTTAGTAGAAAACACTATCAGTTTTTGTCACGTGTAAGAAGTCGAGATATACCGGATGTTTAAATTGCCAGTACAAAATAAATTGGTTATTGGGGATGGTGAGTTGAAAAAAAATTCCAATAAAAGTCCTTTAGTTTTCGAAATAAAAATTACTAAAAATTTGGCTAAAATTGTTGTTACGCCACTGAGTTAAGATGATAAGCTGTCACAATAGTCACAGCTTGCTACATTATTATTACTGAAATGAATGCCGCTTACATAAATAATGAGGTGACGGAAATGGCGTTATTTTATGGAAAAAAATTAAAAAATAAAAATAAAAGAAATTTTTTTAAATGTTTTTTTTTTTGGATTTCTTAGGACTTGCAAATGCCACAGTTTTTTTTTTGTACTATCAATTTTCAAACACCCTCTATTTTTTCGATTGTCAGATATTTTATTTTTCTTTAGGAAACTATGATTTAACGTTCCTACTCCTTTTCATTTTACGTTTTTAACAATAAACATTTGTAAGAGGTAGGAGGTAGTACAAATTCAATCTGCGACATATTGCGCGTATGTTAATACAAGATATTTTCCAAATATATGTATGTATACTTAAGGTGTCACATTCAGTTTTATACGTAAAGTAGAAGTATTAAATTAGTCCATAAACTGTTTACCTGTTAATTAAATAGATGTTTCATGTCCCCAAATTAAGAACAGCAACGACAATCAGCACTATCAGTAGCAATCGGAAAATACCTAAGTCTAGTAAATTGTCGAAACTAGTGAAGAGCAGCAAAAGTTGCGACGCCATATTATTACGCACAGGCGCATTAAATAATTGAGAAATATCGTTGAATTTGGGTTGTTATTATAACATTTAAATAAAACTTTACTTATCATAAAAGTATAATGTTTCAACAATATTATGTAATGTTTCATGCAGTGCTGTAAAGTTATTTCGATATTTTCAATAAATGTTATTATTCTGTTATGTAGTAACATTACATTGGTGTTTCATAACATTCGACATACAATTTGTAATATTCTATCAACATTTTGTTCAAAATGTTGCTGTGTTGTTGTGTTGAAAACGTTTCAGAAATGCTACGTAACATTCTATGCTTAGTGGGTTCCTTCGCATGCTATCTGACGTCCAAAATTTCTCTTTGATCTCTTTTTCTTTGTTGCTATGACAATCAACTTTTTTTTTAATTTTTTTTTAATATTAAGGCCGAGTTAAGTGAGCGGTCAAATTGCACAGAATCGTCAAGTCAACGGTCCGACTAAGCCCTCTGACCAATCAGCAATTGAGAAAAGTGATCACGTGATTTGGTCTGACCACTTCGACCGTTCATTTACTGCAGCCTTAATTCATTTAATTTTGAAGAAATGAAAAAAAAAAATTTAAATAAACTTTTAGATCATATTGAATATGAATGGAATTACCTATTCAAGGAAATAAAGTAACAAGATTTTACCAAATTTCGAGTATCGATTCATAGTATCGATACTTCATAAAGTTCGATATTCGTAATATCGATTCAAGATATTTTTTAATTCAAAAAAAAGGCAATAAAAAACAATTAAAATAAAATTTTATTGACCGCACAAAATAAATTACAAATTTTCGCGTAGTTAAACAGTAATTTGTTATTAGATACAGTGTATTTGATTCTGCATTTAATTGGATCGATCCACTGATATATCGGAAGACAAAGTATCGAGTACAAAATATCGGGTATCGGATCGTAAAGTATCGCCCAACACTAATTCAGAAGTGTGGAAGCAAACGAGTCCGTCAGCAGTCGATGTTTCAGCGAAAATTACTTACCTTCAGTGTTATTTTGTATTCTGATGATAAAAAATGTAACGTTCCATTTAATAAAATTGAAATTAATTGAAAATCTCGGAAACCTGATTTTCATTTGGTTTCTTTTTACCATAAAATAGAAGAGAAAATGTTCTAAAACTTTTCTAAATTAAGTTACTTCGTAAAAATACAAATAAGAAAGTTTATTGTTGCGGCTTCACATGAACACCCTGAATGTAGGTTTATATGAACTTTTTACTCAAAAAAGTCTTTCCTAGATCAATTTGTTCTACCCATTGTGGCTCACCCTGTATAATCAAAGTTGTTTTTTTTAGGATTTCATCTTTGAAACTCCGAAAAAGAACGTCCCGTCTATTAGATTAATTTTTGAGTTAATCACAATTTTTGCTAACAATATTCTAAAATTATAATTTAAGGCGACTCAGGACAGGAATCCATATTTATGTAAATCGATTTATTTCGTGACAAATAAAAGAACCATACTTTATGATTTTATTGGATTTATTTTTTAGTTACAACTTTTATTAACATAATGTGCTATATCTAAAACCATTATTTACGGAAATATAGATGCATTTCTATAAGTAAATTTTATACCTAGTAAATCAAAATTCTCCAGAAAATTTTAAAATAAAAGCTATACAGGCTGTTCATTTTTCGAGTGCCACTATGGGGATCTCGCTTACCTTAAGATATACAAAGTTGGTTAAATTAGGGCAAAGTTGCGTATTTTCATGCTGAATAATAATCTGAAAAGCAATTTGAAATATCTTCAATGGTTTTGAAAATTCTGCAGATAAACAAAAATTTCTGATTACCGTTTTTAATTGTTTCACCATAAACTAATCGTACTAGGCATTTCTAACCCAGACATTATTCAGACACTTTTTCAGAATTCGAACATGGCATCCCCTTTTCAATAATTTTCAAGATGGCGGAGAAACACCTGGCAACTTATTTTTTTCTTATGGACGCCATTTTGGATTTTAACATTTTGAGATTACGTCTTTTTACTTTTTTACAACGATGTATCACACATGGTGGCTCAATATCACATTTTCGCCAAAAATCCAATTTTTCATTTTTTGCGAAGAGTGCTTTGGAAAAACAGTTGTTTTTTTTATTGTGAACAAAAGTTTGACAGTTTGATCTTATTTTAAGGCTTATCATTTACGTTTGTGCTAAACTAATCGTACCAGAGATTTCTAACCAAGAGACATTATGCAGACACTTTTTTATTGAGAATATGATTATGGCATCCCCGAAATACATAATAAGAATAGATAATAACGGCAAATTCAGCTGTGCTGCAACTTCTCTTGAGGAGACAGACGGATTTTAGTATTTGTAATCATGTAAAATTTTTACCTGTTCCAAAATTTCAACCAACTTTAAACGAACCATATTCGCCCAAGCATAGAAAAATACCTCAAACCAGATTGTTGCTGCTCTGGATAAGCTGCAAATATTTTGCTGCAACCATGAAGGCATTTGGATGCGAAGTGTAGGAAATTTGTATTATACCTCTTTGTTCTTCACTTGAAAAAGGCATTTTCGCGACAAAACTAGTGCAAACGTAAATGACAAGACTACATAGGATCAAACTGTCAAACTTTTGTTCACAATAAAAGAAAGTTTGTTCTTCCAAAGCACTCTTCGCAAAAAATAAAAAAATGGATTTTTGGTAAAAATGTGGTATTGGACTACCATGTGTGATCCATCGTTGTAAAGAGAAAAAAAAAACGTAATCTCAAAATGTTAAAATCCAAAATGGCTTCCATAAGAAAAAATGAAGTTGCCTGGTGTTTCTCCGCCATCTTGACAATTATTGAAAAGAATTCGAATTCCTCATAAAAAAGTGTCTGAATAATGTCTTGGTTAGAAGAGCCTAGTGTGATTAGTTTATCGTGAAAAAATTAAAAACGAAAATCAGAAATTTTGTTTTTTTCGCGATATTTTTAAAACTATTGAAGATATTTCGAATTTCTTTCAGATTATTATTCAGCACGAAAATGCGCTACTTTGCCCTAAATTAACTAACTTCGTATCTCTTAAGGTAAGCGAGATCCCCATAGTGGCACTCGAAAAACGGACAGCCTGTATGTAAAAAGATATTTTATAACGTAATTTACTTCTTAGTTTAAATTAAATTTAAATTTTGAAAAAAAAAAAAATTATAAACAAACATCCTATTAGATTTAATTTGTGAGGTAACAACAATACATTTAAATATCAATATTTACTTACTTAGTATGAATTTGAATTTAATAGTAAAAGTAATATTTATTAAAAATAATTTATGTGTAAGCTTGTGCTACACGTAACTTTAAACCAGTAGTATCTTACTTTAATTAAGATTATTAAATTACGTTCGTGGTGAGCTTCGGTTATGTGGCTTCGCTTTTACGTAAGGTGAGGTTTACAAATGCATATATAAAAAAGTTCTGTGTCTGAAATTTAATTGTAGAGAAAGGTAAAAGGCGATCAATACTTTTGTCTGCCCATTTTATCGATTCATTTTCGCTTTTAAGAAAATTCTGTCAAACCTTGAATGACCTCTCTTTATACACCATGATGTCTCCCGATATTTTCAGGGTGAATAGAACATCAAAAAAAAGGTTACCTTTTCATATCATTTTTGTTTGAAAAGTGAAAAATAAGAAACTGGTAAATTTTAGGGTATTAACATTACGTAATAGGTGCATACGAACTTTTAAACTTCAATTACTCCGGAACGGTTGAGTCTATCCAAATGCAATAACCTTTTTTGTGCAAAATAATCTAAAAAATATTTCTTTTACAAATTTTTGACGAAATATGTAAAAAATAAAAAGTTAGGGATAAAATAATGAAAGCTGCTACCCCCACAAAACTGCCTTTTAAAAAGGATTAAGGATTTAATAAGTATGTTGTTAATGGGCAGTTAGATGCCTTATACCTGTGTTTAAAATATTACTTTAATAAATTAAAGGATCTAGAAGATATTGCCAAAAAAATTTTCACCCTTCTTTCAGGGGTTTTAGCTCCCTTATTATTCAGTTTTGGAAAAAAATATATAAAAGGGCGACCTTATTTTTTGATATTCTATTCACCCCGAAAATATCGGGAGGCATTTCCGAATCACGGTGTATTTAAAAAAATATGTACTTTGTTTATTCAATGGCATTTAAGAATACGAAAATGAGATTATTATTTCGGCTGATTTGCTGAGAAATGCGGTGTTGAATACATACAAGTTATTCGTGCGATTTAATTCATGTCACCTCAGATCAATATCTAATAATCGAAGGTGCGTTTTCACATTCCACTTATTAAACATAAGTATGAGCAGTGTGATGTTGAAATCATCATCCACATGTTTTAATGACCCAACATTAAGTAAACATTATTCATCCTGCAACATTGTGAAATTGTCGCTTAAAACCGTAAGTTTGAGAAATACGTATACAGGGTATTCATGGGAAACCGCAACAACAGCTAACTTTCATATTTAAATTGTTACAAAAGACCTTTCTTTAAGACAAATTTAATTTATTGTCTCTAACTTAAAGGAAATGTATGCAAATGTGTTCAAAATATTTAATAAAATTTCTTAAAATTGTGACCGTGTTATCAAAATTTAAGATCATCAAGTTAGTAAATATCCTGTTAGGGTTAATGTCACACAATCATTGCATCCTTGTACTTGGTGCAAAATAGGGAAATCTAAATTACAAATATGAGAAGTAACAAGGCCTCTTGATGATATTAGAGAAAATCTTTCTTGTGGATTGAAATGGGAAAAACCCCAGCAGCGCAGAAAACTTTGACAACTGGACCAACAAACCCATTATTCAAAGGTACTATGATTCGATTATAAACTTTTTACAGCTGAGTTACATTTGTTTCTAGGAATTGTCAATACTACTTTTTTAGCGTATTTTTTTGTGTCAATCTTATTTGATTTAATTATTTTCTAGGAAAACCATTTTCATCTTGTTTGTTATTTGAGGGGAAGTCCGACGTTTCTTCGTCCAGCGCATCGACGTAGGCGAACATTTTAATTAGAATATTTTGAAGGTCTGCATTGCTTAGTCCTACGTCTTCCTTTGCCGCCAACAAAATGTGCAAACGGCTATCCTGAGTACCAATGAACATTCTGAAATCTAAAAGTAAAATCCGTTTACTCAATTAAAATGAAAAAAAAAAAAAACGTCCGAACTAAAACTTTACTTTCCTGTCACTACAGGAACCCAACTTACTTTCGTCGAGTATCATTGGAACGTAGAAGAAAAAGTCTTGCAGTTTTGCCCCATCTAAATTCTCAAGGTTGATTCCTGGTAAGTTCGTCAAACCAACGTCCACACCGTATAGCAAGGGCAAGCCCAATTTAATCCACCTGTCAGGCCAATATCGCAATACAAGTTTTCTAAACCAGAAATTCAGCTGAAAAGGTTTTCAAAGATAAGCATATATCAGGATTTACTTTTTATTTTCCCCTTACTTGATCATCGAGGATATTTTTCGGTCTCCATTTTTCATGAACTGCGTGAAGTCTTTCATTAATTCTTGTGAATTTACCAAATGGTAGGGGAAAATACGCCATGATGACGTGATTTCCAAAATGATCCGAGTCGTAAATTCCTCTGTAGAAGTTCAGGTTTTCTTCACAACGAGGACGTGTCATCATGACGAAATTTAGTTTCTCAGGGCAATTGCTTATCTGGAAAGTAAGACTACTATTAGCTCTGAATGTGAACGTGAATAGAAATAATTAAGATATGTACTTTAAAAAAAATTGTGGTCGAGGTTTTAACCGACAAGTTTTTTCTTCGAGTGAGTCTTTTCTTTATAATGGGTGTCTCATAACCTACGGAGGAGATTAAAAGAGTAGCTGGCGGAGATCAAATTAAAGATTTTTTCTTAATAAATTTTCGGTAAAAACGCAATAACTAAGAAGTTTAAAGTGAAATTAATTAACAAGCAAAAGTTACTCCCTGCAGTAATATTTTACGTTTTAAATTCAAATTTGAGGCATTTATGAGTTAATTGAATTATTTTAAAAATTAAAGTTAAGGCTATTTAATTTTTTTCTTTTAATGCCCAATAACGTGTTTTCATGTTGTTGTGAACCGCCAGTAGGCGAAGTTTTTAATTAGTAAATTAAAAACGAAACTAGGAAACAGATTAACATAGACATTCTATGAATGGTGGTTTTGACAAATTTAGAGTTTATATAATAAGGAAGTTGCATTTTGTGAAATAATTTTTAATAATTAAGAAGTTATAGATGTAAAATAGAGAAGAAATTAAGAAAGTTAAACAGCTGTAACTTTCTTATTAGTGGGTTTTGGTCAAAATTAATTATTTTGATGTCCTACAGCTGCTCTTTAAATCTCCTCCGTACGTTGTGAGACACCCAGTATAGACCGTCTAGAAAGTATCCGGAATTCGGAAATTTTTTTCAGCAGGCATTGACTTCTACTAATTTTAAATAAACAAGAAAATTTGAACAATTATGGCAAATTTAAGAAAATTAAAAAATATGGAGCATTTTTTCAACAGAAGAGTTCATAATTAAAGAAGAAGGGCTGATAAAAATGTTTCGATCAAAAAACGTAAGAAAAATAAAATAATAGTATCATTTTGTGCACAGAGAAAGTACCGGTTGTACTCATGCTGCAGTGATTTGATTTTAAGTTTCCCAAAAATTCAGTATAATTTGTAGGATTAAACGGAAATTACATAAACAAGTAACTACCCAACAAACAATTTTAAGCTGTTTGAGCTTCTTATTCAGTCTTAAGAAGCTGAAGTAGAAGTTGTATAAATGGCGAGTAGAGTTTACTTAGCAGTTAAACAGCTAAAATTAATTTCCTACAACCTTTATCCAGCCTTTATACAGCCTTTGTACAACCGCTATACAGCTTTTATACAACCTTTGTACAACCTTTCTATAACCTTTATGCAACTTTATTAAAAGCTACTGAATTGTACATGAACAAAAAAGTAACAATTAACTTTACTTACGACAATCATTTGTTGGAAACCGTGGGCTCTATTGTGATGTCCGTAACTCTGAAATCTTTAAACGTATATTTTATAAAAATTTTCCCAAATATTATCATATATCTTTCTGGAATAAGCTTCGCAATTTTTTCGATTTCTTTGCACTTTTCTAAAGAACGTTCCACTTTTCTTGTATTTTTTAAACACAGTTTATTCATTGTTTTTATGTATTTTATTTTATATATTATGATATTGCTATCGCTGACTAATACGTAATGTAACCTCTGCTCACTGTGTTATACAACTAAATGCAAATGGTTGTACAAAGGTTTTCAAATTGGCTGTAGTAACGTTTCTTCAGGTTGTTATACGACCAAATGCAAATGCTTGTATAAAGGTTTCCAAATTAGCTGTAGTAACGTTTCTTCAGCTTGTTATACGACTACGTTATACGACGTTGAGTATGACGAGCGTAGCGAAGCGAGCTGGCCTCAACATATCTTTAGCGGGAATTTAATTTTGATGCTACGATAACTTTCCTTAGCGTGTTTAATGGACAGTATTGTACGCTACGATATGCTACAACCGAGTGTTGATAGCGTAGAGTATCGTCGCGTTGGTTACAGGATCCCACTACATGTCTGAAACCAGGTCGATGTTCCGGAAATATTATAAAAACTTAAATGAAGGCAAATTTCATTCTAGAGTATCTATCTACGTAAATTTCTAAATGACTATGTATGCCAATGTATTACAGTCAGAGAAGAAAGAAGAGAAAAAAATCTGCCAATTTGTTTCCATTGTATAAATCAAAATAATTACCTGCGAATAGTGTTCATATAAGCTTGAAGCGAACACAGTGAATAGAATTTCC
This sequence comes from Prosopocoilus inquinatus, assembly GCA_036172665.1. Lineage (NCBI taxonomy): Eukaryota > Metazoa > Arthropoda > Insecta > Coleoptera > Lucanidae > Prosopocoilus > Prosopocoilus inquinatus. The sequence goes on from CM069876.1 coordinate 157,083, forward strand.
GTAAATGTCAATCCTTCGATCTTGTTCTTGATTCTTTTTATTATGTCCAAGTATTTTCTTTGGTTTTCTTCTTCGAAATATATTGCCATTTGAGTGGCCTTTGCGTTTCTGACTTGTAATTTTTTTCTTTTAGACCTCGTCAGAATATTAGAGTGAATACATCTTTTCGCCAAATTCGACACATCATGGCGAATATTTGAAAACTCCTTACAGCCGAGACTTATGTCAGTGTTAGTCGTACCAGATATGGATTTCTTCTCGTTGAATACCTTTGCGAGTAGACTGAAAAGACTCACACCATCCGCTATAGCATGATGGTATTTCATTATCACCGGGCAAATTTTTCCATGTACTTCAGTGGAAGGCAACGACACTATCTTCACACTAAATAAAGCCGGAAGTGGCGGTTCATCACAGTCCTTTAGAAATCTCAGAAGCAAAGCTTCTTTAGAAAGATTGTCCGCGTTTGGGTAATTAATTTCTTCCGCGACTTCTTCGAAGCTAAATTGTTCTTTCACGTAATATGAGTACCCGGAAAATTTTGATAACTTGCTCGAAAACCTAAAATCTGATTTATAAAATTTAAAAATCACTTGTCTCATGAAAGCACGAAATTCTTCTTGGACTCCATCGTATTTAAAGATGAATAGAAAAGTCACAAAACATGGTTCTGCGGCTACGTTAAATATAGTTTCTTCACTTAAACGACCTCCATATATGTCTCCTAGTTTAAAATATAGTATGAGGTCTATAGTTTTAACATACAGAAACATAATAAATACGAAACCACATAAAAATATTAGACTACACGCTGCTAATATTACGGCCATTAAATTAATGCAAAGATTGGATTTAATGGCGCTACACTGTATAGTACTCTGAAACAAAAATAAAAAAAGCCGTTGTGAAGCTGCTTTAAGTAACTCACCTGTGCGAGTTTGTAGATGCAAAAAACAATTTCAATTAAATCGTACGCTCTACCTATAAAATTTAGATGAAAATATTATATGAGTTAATTTTGCACTCATGCATTGGAAGTAACAAGCACTACTTACTATAAGTTTTAAAAAAGTTGCTTTTGATTTCTGCCATCTTACTTTTCCTCTTTTCGCATAGCATTTAATTAAATAACCGCGAGGTTAAACATAATGAAACAAACTGTGAACTAACTCTTACTATCTAGATAACTTGCATCATGCAATTAACTTTTTCGAATATTGCATTTTTGAGAAGCCGAGGCCGCTTTACGATCAAGGTAACGTCAGTAGGTATTATTCAATTAAAACGGTAAAAAAAATTGTGGAAACAATTTATGAACGCATAATATTTATAAAGAAATAAAATATTTAATGTTCCTTGATAGGTCCACCGGTGCATGCAACGAAAATGAATCTTTAACGCTAAATAATTCGAAGTGCATGCAGTGAAAAGCGAAATCAATGCCTCTCTAATAGCTAGAGAACGGGACTTCTTCCATCTTTTATTCATCGTAGTAGGAAGCGTACAAGATACACGGCCATCTATTGGTTTAATACTCTTTCCTTGAGTTTATTTTTTATTACATAAGCATTGTTTTTGTTTAAAATAGCAGGTTAATTTTATTTTGTAAGGATGTATCTACAGGGTGTAATCAAATTAGTTTCACATATTAATACCGCAAGTTCCTTATCATGTAAGAGAATTAATGCTGCAACTACCGAAAGTCTAGCTGAAAAATAAAACAAATACCTAGTGGAGGAGTATTGACTCTTTTGTTTGAGAACTTCTGGTCGGCCGTGCACAAAAACAACGTTATGAAACAAAATTCCAGCAAAATTCAAGGTCAATTGCTTGATCGCATTTTAAAAGCTTTATGGGAACACAATAGAATAGAATCACCGACCCATTAAAGACGACAGTTCAAATTGACAACCTCTCGGTCGTGCCCCGTGTGTAAAGGAGAACAATTTAAATCTGCTTGCATTGATCAGAATTAAATCTGTTTCATTAAATAATCGACAATAATTAGATATTGACATCCTGGTCTTTGTAAACCAATAGTACACATGATTTACAGTACTAATTTCGCGTATTAAAGTAATTTAAAAAAATATTAGTCGCTCACAAAATAATAAAAGCGATGACTGCATTCAATAACGATTTTCCGAAATGCAGAAAGAAAAGACATTCTTAAACATTTTGCACAATAAAGAAATAACAATGCAGTTTATTGACGGCCAGCAAATAAAGTACACGATGAATACGTATACGTAGTAAAATAATTTTAGAAAATGGAATTTCTAATTTTTATTTATTTTTACAGTTTTGTGAGCAGAAAACTATTAACAATTACGTGAAAATTGATTAATTTAATAAGCAGCGCGATGGATATTTATAATTCTATTCCGTTATGGAATTACATAAGCGATGATTTTAACCCAGTGCCCTTCAGTTCGATGACGCTTTATTGTTTTACGATGTTTTATGATGCGCTTGTAGAAACTGATACACGGCCAGTCAGAGGTTTTCAAATAAAGTCTCCGGGCTCTGGGGGGGTTTTAATTTCTTTAATTTTTCACCAATAAAATTCATATTTGCAGAAACCCCTTCTTTAAGTGATAAAGAACTTACAGTTTTAATATGTGAAACTTATTTGATTACACGCTGTATATAATTACTTTTATTTTACCTCGTCCAAATAAAATAAAAGTAATTCTGCATATATTACAAAATAAAATTAACCTGTTATTCTAAACAAAAACAATGCTGATGTAATGAAAAATAAACTCAAGAAAGGAGTATAAGCGAATAATTGGCGGCATATTGTTGCAGCAGTCTCGCGCAAACAGATCTATTTTTAGCATCAGTACGCCACCTTGCGTCACAGGACATGACCGAAGACTACTCGATCATTCTAGTATGTTCTACCAACAGAGGGCTCTGCTATACAAGCCGTATTCCTGGCCGTACCACATAGACATCAATCAGTAGGGACAGCTTCTGTCGGCACCTTTGAAGTTTATACTACAATTTTCCGAATCTATGTTAGCGGGCAGTCATTCTAATGCTACCAGATGTCGCTACTTGAAAAACTTATTTATTTCGTAAGACATACTTCTTATTTTAGAAAATAAAAGCTTGTTTTATTAGAAAAATGACAAGTGAGCTCAAAATAGTCGAAACATGATGAAATTCGATAAGATAATCTAATGGTTACTTATCCACCAAAGCAGCTGATCGGTAATTGACGGCCATATTGAATGTGTGCCGGAATTTTGGCGGAACGTCCGTTTTTTTGGCCATGTTCAGGTGATCACCGAGCCTAAATGCAGACCCTGATGCAGACTCAGCATATTGAAAGTTAACAACTCGTGTTCTTAAAGGGTTAATGTGAAATTCTAGCTGCTGAAGCTTGGCATTCCAAAAGCATGTCTGTTCAATAGCTATGTTGAATTAGTAACTCAACTCCTGTGGTTACCTGAACGCGGCCATTGAAAAATCAACCATTGACCGTAGCGCCACCTTCGACTATTTGAAGAAGGACCGCTCGTTTTCAGACATGCGCCCTCAGAAATTGTATAGGCAACAAACCGAAGCTGTCTCTACTAATTGATGTGTATACTGTGGCCGTACGATCCGGCAGGAGTAATTAGTTATGAAGTTAGCGAGCGAATGATTCGTACCTCGAATAAATAGAAAATACATTTTGTAAAAGTGTTATTTGATAGACAAGCTCATTACAATTGTGTTGTTAATTGTGTAAAGCAACAGCTTTGAATTAAAGTGTTCTGAAATTTAACGACCATAATTTGTGAACCCCAAATTCGTAACATCTTGTACGCTTCCTGCTACGATGTATTGAAGATTTCTGCATTCAAATCAACGCAGGACGCGAAGGCGCAACCGCCCGCTCCTACCCTCCCACTCGTGCTGTACTAAGTCCCGTTCTTTATTAATAACTTTTTGTCTAATCTCTTCTGACTGCTATGACGACTAGTGTCGTGAATAATCGAGATACTATAATCGAATTGGTCGATTAGGTACGCTCACAGTTTGGCGCGCCGTACTGTTTGAGAAGCTCAAAAATCATTAAATCTTTCTTGACAATGGTCATTATTGGTGCGATCAGCAATTATTTTAAAATGATACGCTTCTTATGGTTTTATCCGCCTATAGTATAACGCCGGCCTTTTGTTTCTTAAATTGTTTGGAAATGTAACTCTATCCCATGAAGACCTGATATATCACATATTCAGTAAACAAAGTTTGTGGTAGCCGAACGGTAAAAGTTCATATCTCAAGTTATTACAGGATCTATAGTTATTTATAAAATCAGAAGGGAAAAGAAATAAAATAAATTTAAAACGTTGCAACACATGTTTTTCAAAAAATCTATATTACAGAGTATCATTAATAATATGCAATTACTTCAACACATTAATTTAAAAATAAACAGTAAATTAATTAAGTAAACATTATAACACAATTAACACAATTTATGTACATTATAAAGTAATTAATGATCATCAGCATGATACTGGTTTTTGAAATTTCAATTAACATATCAAGATCACATGGCTATTTTGTAATTAAAAAGGGCATTAATTCTAAAAAAGAAAAGTTCTGAACATGATGACTGCAGAACAAAAGGAATGTGTTTGGCTGAGATTTTATTTAAAAAGTTAACACAATATCAATCAACGTTTTCCAACGTCGAATCGCCACTTTTTCGTCGTCTAAGTGCTATCCGCAAACTTCTTCTCAGCGTTTCTTGTTTTTTGTCTCTCAAGACACGTTTCCCTTCCGCTGGATCTTTGTATGAATAGTACCACCGTCCTACTACTCTATCCCACTAAAATCACTTTGTTAAGTGTGTACAGCATACGACAAAAGTACTTACGGAAGAAGTTAGGATTTCGTTATTGTAAGGATGCCAAGAAACATCCCTAACACAACTTGAATGCTTTTTAATTTCTCGTTTGAGCTTACCAGTTAAAGCATCATAAACTGAAAAAGTAATAGATTCTTTTGTTACTTTATCCAATTTAATTTAGTAATTCAAAATTGGGAAACTTATGTTAATTTTTACTGCAGATATCACTAAGGCTGCGGTTACAGTGATTGCGTATTCTGACGACTACATTGATATAATTCTATTTTGGTACTTTAATGGCTTATATTATGAAACTCAAATGAGTCTTCTAGGTTTCATAAAGTAGTGTTATACATCATGAACATTTAAAGCACTTGAAATTTTATTTTGTCAGGTTGGTGGCAACATACTTAACTACATTTGTTCAAACCTCAAATTACAAATGATAACCTACTTCCTACTTAAATTAAATTATTATTAATTATGATTGAAATTATCTTTATTTGTTGACATCGCAAATCATAAACACTACTAAAACATTTTTAAACTCACAAAATATTTAATAACAACATACAACATAACTTTCTATTAAATATTATTCCCATTATTTAGAAATGTGAGCATGTTAAAATAAAGTAATTAAGATATCTAAAAAAACAAAAATCATGTTTATGTATTGTTGCAGCTATGACGCGCAAATAGAACTATTTTTTTAGTACGAGCCATCCCATTCTAGTATATTCGAAAAAACTGAGATCTACTATAAAAGCCCGTACGGGCGCGCCAGTTAGATCAGATATAGGTTAGGAAGCGTAGCGTTTATACCTCGAATAGTAGAAAGTACTATGCCCGCCAAAAAAAATCTGGGACAACTCTCTGAATGCATTTTTGAGTTAATTTATTAGTTTGAATGCAGCTTTAAGCCATTCATCTTGTTGTTCAGAGCTTGTTTCTATGGTAATATAAAAACACGTCGTTATATTTACAGCAGGGATGACCACTAGCGGGGAAGGGTACCCCCACCGCGTTAGGTGTTACAACTGCGATCGCTGTGTTTATTAAGTATTTATTTGCCGCCGCTTCTCTAGGAATGAATTCTCGTTTTCCCGAAACAAACAAGGGTGGGGATAGCACTTTCGAAGCGCCCGAGTGCATCGCTGATTTACAGTACGACATAGACTTAAGAGCTAGTGGACTTTTTTGACAAAGTGTTTTATACCGGCTGAAATTTGGTAAGAAGATACTTAATACATGTCTAAAACGGAAATCGATGTTCTGACGGAAAATTCCAGGCGTAAATGCATTAATAATTATTTAGAAATCTCTCTGTCCTACACACGCGCATCTGCATAATCTCCTCTCCGTCGCACTCACGTGAAAAATTCTTTTCACAATGATGGCTCCATCCAAATCACTTGTTTTTCAAATTTTACTACTCTTATGGTATCACAAGTGTCCTACGTAAATGATAGGCGAGATAAAACATTTTTAATTTAACCGAAAGAGTTCAACTTTGCAATCGTCTGGCAGCAAGTTAAACCCAACCAAGAGGTTTGTCAATTTTTTTTATTACTCAAAAATGTATCAAATTTGATATGTTAAAATTTCAAAAGGTGTACTTCACCTTAACCTAGCTATTTATTTTTTTTTTGAAATTTCAAAAACAAAAATTTGTACTTAACGAAATTTTTCACCCCCCTTTCAGGGGTTACAACTCCCTTATTATTCAGATAAGGAAAAAAAATTATATAAAAAGGTGACCTTTTTTTGATATTCTATTCACCATGAAAATAACGGGAGACATTTCTGAATCATGGTGTAGATCTAGTGATGCGACGAGTCGCTGTTTTTAAGAATCGAGTCGACTCGAAAACTTTTATAAAAGAATCGAGTCTTGACTCGAGTCCAGATCAAAAGACTCGAGTACTTGGCTGAAAATCGCCGTTTAAAAGAATCGAGTCGACTCGAGTCAATTGACTCGAGTTCAGATAAAAGTACTCGAGTACTCGAATTGAACTCGCCGTTTTAAAGAATGTAATAAACTTGAACTTTTTTTATAAAAAAATGCGAGTTTTGACTCGCGTCCACATTAAAAGTTTCGAACATTTAACTGAACCCGGAAATATGAGTACTCATGACGTTACTTTTTTACTGTTAGCAGAATCGATAGATTAAAGGTGCAGTGTTTTTGTTTACATTTTTAACGTTATCAACACTCTATTTTAGATACGTTATCAAAATATGTAAAGTGTAACTTTTAGGAATTTGTTTGAATCAAGAAATTATTAAGAAAAAATTAAACAAGTGCCGATCGGAAACCCAAATGACTGATTCCGTTTGGAACCGCATCAAGATATTTCCTATGCCGACGTTTTGCTCTTCATTGCAGAAGAAATTCCTCAGAGCTGCTAATGGTGTTCTATTGCTTCCCGTCAGTTTCAACGACTAGGAAAAAGCTGCAGCCAGCAATATCAGTCCTGAGGAGGTTCTTCTACAATGAAGGGCGAAATGATGGTAGTGGAAGAAATAGTAATGACGTGATTTCAACCGGTAGCCAATTCAATCATGGATGACGGCCGTAGAAGCATTCATGTTAAACTCGCAACATATTTTTTTTAATTAAGAAAGATTCCTAATTCCAACAATTTGTAGTTTGTCTTTATTTGGTTTCATACTTTTCATGATATTTGAACTTGAAATTATTAGGGTTTGATTTATTTTTATTAATTTATTTTATAACGTACGGAGGAGATTGATAGGGCAGCTGTAGAAGATCAAAATAAAGCTTTTCTCTTAATTAGTTTTTGACCAAAACCCTAAAAAAGTTACAGTTAAGTTTCTTAATTTCTTCTTTAATCGATACAAAAGTGAAATATCCGTAACTTTTACGCGACTAGATTTTTTTTAAATACAAAAATTTAAAACGTAAAATATTACTACAGGTAGTAACTTTTACTTGTTAATTAATTTCACATTAAAGTCTTGTAACTTTCAAGTTACTGATTTTTACTTAAAGTTTATTAAGAAAAAGTCTTTAATTTGATCTTCTCTATAATGTTAATTTGTTCTAACTGTTAACGTTTTGTCTGTTAATTACAGTTAGCTTCTGTTACGCATTAAAAGCTCTTGTTAATGCAAAGGTCTACTAAAATAAATACACATTTAAATATCGTAAGAAAATGAAAATGTAAATAAACAAAACAACATAAACATGTGCCTATATTTTGAATTAGGAATTAAGTATTTTTCTTAATCTAAGAAAATATGTAGAGTAAAGTCAGCATACATACATATGTGGAATAGACCGGCTAATATGGAATACATAGTATTTTTGAAATAAGAAGCGGCATCTGTTAAACGACTCTGGCATTAACATGAGTTTCGGTGTTATAGGTCATTACTGCAGAGGTTCTTAGCTGGTAAGACTGCATAACTTTACAGTACATGATTTTGTGAATTTATCGTTTTGGAAGTTTTCGCGCGGTTCGAGAAAAAAGTGTTTTGGCGTATTTTTTAAAATAAAAGTGTTTTTTTTTACACCAAAGTTAGTTTTTTATAGTGTAGATTAGTACAACAGTTGATATTTTACCTTATTAATTCAAAGTATTGCACATTTTCTCTTATTTCATGTCATCCCAACTGATTATTCCATATTATCCGCAATTTTAAATAATATCATGAAAATGCAGTTTTTTAAATTTGTTTCAGAATTTTCCCCAAAAATATGTATTTCTTAAATTTATTATATACAACCGCTGGAAAACAACATAAAGTATTTTTAATTAAAATATCTGAGTATTTAGTATCTTAGTTCGGAATTTATGATGGCCCAAAGAATGGATATTCCATATATGCCAACTTTACAGTTGAAAGCAAAAAAAGTAGACAAATTACAGTTTCCTATAATTATTCTTTCTGAAAATGGAAGTGATTAAAGAGGACTTCATAAATACCTTTAAAAAAAATTAAAATCTTTCAAAATTAACAAGTATAAAACTATGGTAAAATCTGTGAATTCGGCTTTACTCTATAGCATTTTGAGGAAGAATAATTACAGGAAACAGTAATTTGTCTACTTTTTTTGTTTTCAACTATATATTGAACGTTCCGTTTAAAATAACAAAGTTCATTCTATATTTTACTTGATTTCCGAACGTCACGTGTTTTCTTTTTTAATATATTCTGGCAGTTCAGATAAATTTAAAATTTTGTAACTATGTAATATTATTTGATATGTCTCATAATAAAGTGTGCAGGCACTGTGTAAAATAAAAAGAAAAACTTATTTACTATGTAATTTCTTTAAAAGAAAACAAAATGTAGAATATAGAGCCACAAATTATTCAATAAATGAGTATGAGTCTTCAGTTTTTATTTAACAATATTTAACAGCCTTTTCAGTTACAAAAAACTGTACTCCCTTTGAAATTTTGGGACTTATTCATTTTTTATGTAATCTTTTTCATAAAATATAAAAAAAGAAAACAATGACCGCCGCCAAGCCCCCCCCCCCCCGATATCAAGTGTCTGACTGTCACAGTAAGTTATTGCGGCAGTCGACTGTTTTAGCAAAAGCATAGTACTTCTAAAACGAATGAAACTTGTCAAACGTTAACGCTTATTGCCTACACGCATAATCTCAATTCTAAACTCGGTACTCATTCACTCGTTACCAACTGATGAGGAGGCTCTATAAGAGAATCCAATAAAATCCAATCTGACATCGAGTCTACTCGACTCGTTGCAGCGCTATTTAATTTTAAATTCGGTACTCGAATTACTTGAATCGAACTCGAGTTGACTCGAGTTTCACTGACTCGGTGTCACTGCAATGGTTACTCGAGTAGAACGAATACCTTTGGGACTCGAGTCTGATGACGAGTCTACAAATTCTAAAGTCGATACTCGAGTACTTGTATCGTACTCGAGTCGACTCGAGTACCGCTGACTCGGGTTCACAGAATTAGTTACTCGAGTACAATGAGTACCTTTGAGAATCGAGTCTGATAGCGAGTCTACTCGACTCGTCGCATCACTATGTAGATCTGTCAATTAAAAAAATCTAATTTACTTCTAATTTAGTTATTTAGTTCTTGTTTCTCCGGACAACTTGTATTTTAATTTAAAATCACGTTACCTTTTTGTTTCTCTTGATAGCTTGTTTATTTAGTTTTTTTCACTCCTGACGAAGCTAGCAATCGATAGTGAAACGTTGAGCGCTTTTTCAATTATAACTCTGTCCGGTTTAAGATCAAGAACTTTTTACTTAAAAACATGTATGTTAAGTGGAACCGTTTATTCATTTCATGCGATTTTGGTTATTTCAGTTGCACGTTGTATTTCCGAGTATTCTTCGCGTTTGTCATTTAAAGTCAGTTATCGTAGTACTTCAGCAGCGATTTGCAAAATCTGGTGTTCGCATCACTACAGATTAAATTATAATTAAACATAGGAATCCTTGCAAAATCATAAATTTAGTTTCCAGATAATAAACTTTGCCTTTTTTTACTGCGTATTCATCGCATTAATAGCCTGGCGCTCATGAACTAGCTGCGAGAGTGCGCGCTGCATTCAGGAGATGAGGTGACTGTGAATATCCATACAAAAGTTCTAAGATTAATCATCAGACCAAATACGCATCCAATGTAACCACAGTCTTATCAAAATTATATGAGAAGTGATTAATGTGGACTTACTCACTAATCTGCCAGCGCCGCACCCTGTGTATATGTATCTTTGTCCTGTAGTTTCAATAGGGGAAAATCGGCATCGTATAAGTGTTCTTGTGACTACATGTCCTCTGTAGGTCATCACCGAAGTATCACCTTCAAGTTTTTCTTTATTGCTATATACTGCAAAATTACACAAGGCGTAAAAGTACATAAAAATTCTGATAATTTTTGAATTTGTTTAAACTTGATTAATTAAACTTTCAAAATGATCCATAAGACACTTGATTTTTTTGCATGCCTACTATAATCATTGCTCTTTGCAATGTAATTTTATTTTTCGTAAGAATCTTACATTCAGTTAATTGTTTGTCAGTTATTATATAAATTTACATTAGAAATCGGTCACGAGATGTCGTGACTTAAACTGTAACACACAATACTGATATTTCACGAGGCGAGACGTCCATATCTTTCAAACAACAAAGACTGTTTAACAGCATTTGTAAATTAGAGTCCCAGAAAAACCTTACATTTCTTGGGTACACCCTGCCATCTGTAGTCCCACGTTTGCTCTTGCACAGCCTTTAAGGTGTTTTCTGCAGCACCACTGCTAGAAAATATTCTCACGTCCCACAGTTTAATGCTCTGATCCTTGCTGTTTGAAATCAAATATCTCCCATCACCCCGAGGATTAATATACGTGATGCCATCCCTGTGTCCTGCTAACACCCCGACAGGTACAGGCACTCCCTCCTCGCCCAAAGTTCTGCGATCCCACACTTTCAACAGCCCGTCATCTCCGCCACTGTATATGATATGCGACGAATCATCAGCGAATGCAACACTGTTAATATCGTAATCGTGAGCCTGAATCTGCAACGACAAGTTTACACTTACATTCCACAAGGCTTACGCGATTATATGTAGGTACTTTCAGAGTTCTAGCGTTTCGTTGTCTGTCATATATGTACAGGTAACCGTCATTTGCCCCCCCTAATATCTCTCTTCCATCGGAAGAGAACGCAACGGAAAAAATGCAAAATCGACGGCCAGTACTGACAAGGCACAAAGGTTCCTGGTTCTCGGGATCACCATTTACGGGACATAGATGCACTGAAATTAAATATACACACAGACATAGCTCATCTTAAGGGAGGGTTATACACGAGGTCAGTGACTTGTACAAGTTACTAAAATCCAGTTTTAGTACTTGTTTAGTGTAAATATGCATTTTAGTAAAAATTCCAACACTTGGTTTAGGAAAGATTCCAGTTCAGTGACTAGAAACCAATCCTATTTACTGGCGCAAGGGAATATCCTCACTCCTACTTTCCTGATAACTAAACTTGCGCTTCACTATCACTTTCCTGATAACTAAACCTGTGCAAAAGCAGGAGTTGTTTTAGCGACAAGTTGACGAATTTTCCAAACGGTTATCTAAATGAAAAAGTAAAGTCCGCCAACTAAAAGATAATACACTTCTAGTTATTTACGTGTCAAGCTTTGTAAATTAATCTTAACGGGCGAGCTGGATGTTTGTGATTCAGTGATCCTAGTAAAAATTAATTGCAAAATTTCCACCCCCAATCTGCTCCGCGATAGCAGGCCGGACATGCCCGTTATGTGGCAGTTTATTTTGATTACATTGTAAAATTAATGTATCCTCAGGATCCCTGTATAGCTATTTTGGACCTATTTGGGACCTCTTCAGCAAGAGAGTAGTTTAAGAACTCTAACTGCAGCAAACTGGTCTGTCCGGGTTACCTCAAAATCATTACAAATCTAAAATTGTCAGGAACCCAGATAGCAATCAGTTTGTTAATATGTTTTTTTTATTTATTTACCATCAAGTAGGTTGTGAGTTTATTTTATTAGGTTGGCTATTGTAGTAAAATTAGACAAATTAATTTCATGTCATTATAACATATGCCACAATGTGACACTTCAAATCAGAGAGATCAACCTAAAGTCCCTAGATCTATCAAATTACCGCAATTGGTAAGGACAATGAGTTGGAGAGACAATATTTGGTAAAGACCATGAGTTAGACTGAGAACTATCGAAAAGGAATCAATATGGCGCAGTGACATTTCGTGACAGTTGTCAGACGATTTACCGTTAGCTTTAAAATTTCTTGAGTTTCAAGCACAGGTGTGTTTTAAACCCAAAAGATTTATGAACACCTATCTAACTGAAACGTGCGCGATTTCTTGCGTTTTTGAACTTATCTGCTGCACAAATTAGTAAGAAAAACGGCTCTTGATAAGGCTTCAACTTTCGCCGCACTCACACTCAATAATCAAGATCCTTCGATAATATCAATCAAGTTCGTTCATTAAGCATAATAAAGGTGCTTTCTTTCGCTTAAAAGTTTGAATCGTGTTTCGAATAGTTTGGACTTGAATTTCGTAGTTGTTGCAACAAAACACCTGACTTGAATTTATGATTGACAGTTCATTTGTAAATAACCATAATTCAATACAAACAAGTTTTAGAAATAGAGAGATTCAAAGAAAAGAATGTCTGCTTTTGAATCAAAACACGTTTGGATCACGATTTTGTAAGCGAAAGAAAGTACCTTAAATCAACGTTAGGACTTTGAAACATGATGGAATAGTGCGAAAGGACACCTTCGATATCTAGGAAAGTTGAATAGTGACTATAAATTTAAAAGACGTATACATCAATTACTACGAACTGACATTAATCTTCAGGAAATGCCACATTCACAGATATTCCAAAATAATCAAATTAATCGAATGCGGAGGATGTCAAGGACTGTAGAAGTCGAAAAAGAGCTGCAAAATTTTGCTTCCCTAAAAATAAGAATACTTACGAATTACCTACGTGCGGTTTTATTTATGAAATTAATTATTAGATATTTTCTGTGACTCAGGTCGTCCTACACAGTGATTATTATTCACTTAAAGACTTTATTGACTAATTTAGTAAACGACTGCAAGAAACTTTCAGCTGTCATCAATCTTTTGACGTTGGCCCGAAACATGGAATCAATATGGTGGCAAGTTTGCGGTACTTTGGCAGATCTGGCGACTAGATCTAGATCATGCCCGTTTATCTTTGGCTGTGGTAAGTGAACGGTCGAAGTGGTCAGACCAAATCACGTGATCGCTTTTCTCAATTGCTGATTGGTCAGAGGGTTTAGTCGGACCGCTGACTTGACGATTTTGTGTCATTTGACCGTTCACTTAACGCGGCCTTTTATGCAGTAGAGTGGAATAGTTTTGTAGTTCGTACTATTGCAACGTGTCGCTGTATCACATAGCTTACCTAGCAACGATGTGGCGCGTAGTGAGTGGCCGATTGAACGCGTTCTTAAAATTGTCATTTAAAATTTTACGACACATTTACTTCCTTTACATATTAAAAGTGGTTTTCCATTGTAGCATATCAACGTGTAAAAATAGTAATAAGGATATGTCTGTGCATACTTTTCCATATTTGGATGAAACTGGAAGTGAAAGATGAAACTATAAGTGAAAAAATATTTATGTCAATGTGATATGTGCTGCACGTTTGAATGTTAATTTTTGAAATAATATTTGAAAGCCTATTTTTAGTTCGATTATGAAGCCCGGTCTAATACCGGCAATAGACGATCATAAATTTTATGTAATTCATGTCAAATTTTTGACAAAACGTAAATTTTAACAAGTATTGGGATGAAAAAGAAATTCTATGAGTTTTCATATGTAAGATTTGAAACCTTTGGAACATCTAATTATTTCGTTACAATACATATTTAAATATACGTTTTGTCAAAAATTTGACATGAATTATATGAATTTATATCTCTAATTTATACCGCCTATTGCGGCCTTAAGATAGTTTTATTAAAAGTTATTCGGTTACCATAACGAAATATTTTAAATTTCGCGCGTCATTAATTCACACTAGTGGCACTCGGCGCTGTATATAATAAACATTTCATGAATAGAAGTACTCCATCTATGTACTAATATAATATCTCTTATCTATGCTTTAGATCAACCCGTAAGATCAACCGGTGTTGTCAACTTCCAATGAAAAATATCAAGGATGTAAATTTGGACGTGAATACACTAGAGATGTGCGATACTGCGAAAAGTACCGGTTCAGCGTAGAAATCCTGTATAAAATCGAATGCTTAAGTATCGATATTTAAAGTACCAGTACACTTCTGCTCCGGATTTTTGAAAAAATAAAGCGTAAGGAGCAGAAATTGTTTATTGTTCGATACATTAAATTAATGCCTAAAATAAATTTTTAAAAAGAAAATAAGAACTCTTGTATATACAAACTCGTAAACATGATTACGATCTATTCAACGCATAAAAATTAGAAAGTATGTGTTTCCCAGAAGATCAATCAATTCTATTCTTTGGTTCCAAGTGAATTTAGCAATAATAATTTCGACGGGTGCTTTCTCGTGAGGCGATTTCGATTGCGTTTTCGCAACGCCCGCTTCATATAGGACTGATTCATTAGGTGGGAAAATACGGTGACTTGAAAATTAATTCACTTGAATTAGGGTATAGCAAAGAATTCAACATTTTAAGTTATCTTTTGGTCCTTATTAGTAAGCGGAGCGCGTAGATCTTGACGGATCAACAGGGAAACGCTTGCGTCACAGTTCCCGGAAACCGGATAGTACCCTGAGATATTCCTATGCATTGACTATTGGCGTACTCCATCTGTGATAATCGATACGATATTCGGGTAAATCTGTATCGAATCGAATCATATCGTCTAATGTAAAACCGGTACTAAATATCGAGTATCTGAATCAAAAGTACCGGTACACGGAAATATCGTACCGTATCGCACATCCTTAGAATACACATTGTGACGAAAAGAAAATATTACAACGTTGCTTCATTCGTAGTAATCTTAAACTTAAAATCAAAATGACTTTTATTGTCAAAGTTTAGTTACTTGCATAAGTACCACTTTTTCGAACGAATCCTTTGAATCGTTCATATCATAATAATAATATGAACGATTCGTTCGTGAACAACACAACTCTAGTAGTTAGGATCAGATCAGTTCAGATCATCTCAGGTGCTTGAAATTCGTAATTGGAAAACGGCTTTTATCTAATACCGTTTTTCGCTGGCTGCACTAGTGTGCACTGAGTGTATCTCTATCTCGTTTTATTACATAACGCTGAATCGGGATGGAGATACACTCAGTGCGCACTGATTGCAAAAAAGTGCGACCAGTGGAAAACGCTGTTACTCATTTGACGTTTCTCTGCATATCGTGTCATGCGAGGTTTGGGTAGCTACATCATTTTCATTACATAAATGTAGCTGAATGTTGAATTTATCATGCATTTACACGATTATTACTCAGAATAGTTTAATTATTGATGATAAGCTGACATTTATAACAAATCTCTTTGCTTAGTATCACAGTCAAATATATGCAACCAATTATACAACACCCTTATGACGTTTTCAATGTGGAATCGTGTGTGCTAACCTTATGATAAAGAGACTCGTTGATACTCTAAAATTTACCAATTTCTTATTTTTCACTTTTCGGAAAAAAAATTACATAAAAAGGTGACCTTATGTTCTATTCACCTTGAAAATATCGAGAGACATTTCTGAATCACGGTGTATATGTATTTCGGGTAACTTAAATAAGCTATTGGCATCACTTAAATACAACTATCTTCCACAACTCTTGCTTATATTTCTGTATATTAGTAACTTGTACAAGTCACTGAACTCGTGTAAACCCGTCTTTAAGTTTCAAATATCGCAACTAATCGTAACTACACTCACAAGCCGTCGACCAAGTTGAATATACGAAATATTCTTGATCAGGACTGAAAGCCACATCGATAATACTCCAGCCTACATCTCTGGCGTGAACTGTACGAAACAACTTGTAAACTCGGTTGTTTGTTTTGTAAAGTCTAATTTTCTGATCTGAAAACAAGATTAAAATATAAGTAGTGATGATGGTTACAGGTTTGTATATGTTTCCACCAGTAGCGTACATACAGTATATTTCATATTTTACAGTTATATGGAAATTATATACGATTTCATATTTAATTTTCATTTCCTTGCGGAAACTTTCTAGACGCACTATGCTTATCAAAAATAATAATTTTTAATATCAATAAATCCAATATAATAAAAATTACAATAACAAAAAAAATCATAGTGTTGGGATTTGAATCTGGAGCATTCTAGCCGAAGCCGGAAGAATAAACAACTTCGCTAATATGCTTGCTTAAATCTAAAAATTATAAATGTAGCATTTAAATAAAATCAAAATTTCCAAAATCCTTTTTTGTTTTTATTATACAGGGTGTTCTTTTACTGTGTGCAAATATTTAAACCTGTAATATATCACTATAAATGGCAAAGATTGAACTCATATGTTCTTGACATAAATTTAATAGTTTTCGAGAAAAATGCAGAGACAGATTTTCACCAAACCGTTTGAGAACTGCTGACATAGCTAAAAATGGAACGTGGCCGCCGCTTCAATTAAGACCCGCAGCCGAAGTAGGCCAGGGTCAGTGCGTTACTCGCTTTTGAGCACGATCGACGCAACACAGCTGCTCCGATGACAACTGATCTATCAAAACGATTACAATTTAAATTAACTTCACTGCAAGTAATTACAAGAGTAAGTATTTTTAAATTAAAATCTAGTGCAATTCAAGAAACTGCGGTTCGAGAAGGCCGAACACATTAAAAGCGAGGTACAAACAAATTGTAATTTCTCATTCCATATCATTTTTAATAGACTTATAAAAATTTACTTTTTTTCCATGGACCGTAAGTAGTAATACTTTCATAGCTAGCAGAGAGACAACAGTAAAACTTTATTTACGTAAGAGGATGAAGGAAGAACATTTTTAACGCGCTTGCCTAATTGGTGCATAAATTATAAACTTATTCATCGATTGTTGATATCATAAAACGTAGGAGATGGGTTTGACTGCGGAACGGCGTGGGTCGACCTTGCAAGTATTTCTTTCTCGCACATATCAACGGTTCCAAACAAGTGGAACTTCCAAAATTTTTTGGCTATAGTACGGTAACCACAGCAAAATACGCACAGTATTTCATGTACTTATACTGAGGTTTTTTTATTTGCACACAGTAAAAGAATACCCTGTATAGGTAACTTTCAAAAACTTGTAATTCTTTGTTAATCGCCAAAGATTATGTGGAATATAATGGCGGCCAATGTTTTTCATTTGAACTATGTAAAAAATTATTAAATAAAAATATTAAATACTAAATCACTAGTGTTTTATTAAATCATGCAATAAACTTATGAATATAATTGGGTTTTCAACTTCCCGCCTGTAATCTCGCTGTGATTATGTGATACGTTTGTGGCAATTGTGGATTGTGGTACCATCTAACCAATAAATGCAGTACATAAATGTCACAATTACTGGCAACACCTTACTTCTACAAGTACTGAATATTTTTTTTTGACACAAATGGGTTAGTTTTATAAAAGTTACGGTACTTACAGATGTTTACAGTCATCGAATTTGTTTTCGTAAATAATTAGGATATATCCTTAATACTTACGAGAAATGTATCTTCATACAGAGAAGTTCATAATTGCGTTTTTAATCGAGTGAGTTCTTGAGCCTTACAGGTCGTCGTACGGACGTACGATCGCTACAGATACGCACAGAATGCGCAGTATTAGGTCAGATTTTTTCACCTCTTGATAAATTTATCTGCCAGGTAATATCCCCGGAAACTATTATCGATAAAATGGTTTCCAAGGATACTACCTGACAGATAAATTTTTCAAGAGATAAAGAAATCGGACCTTAATCCTAAAGCTTAATCTGATTCACTTAAAATGGAATCAATTCTGTGGTCCTATTGATCAAATAATGCAAAAACCTCATTAGTCATTAATATGCCCAATGGAATTTATCATGTGACTTGACGTAACGAGTTACGTACCCAAACCCTCCCCTCTGGATCAAGACAACCTTCTAATACACAGTCCAGCTCTACCAACCTTGCTATTTATTAAAATATTAAATTTGAAGTTCAATTTCTTTCAACCTCCTTTGCTCTTCATTGTGTAATACGCGCTTGGGCACATTGGCAAGGTTCCCAGGACTTAAAAAGCTCAAAGTGTGGCAACAAAATGGTGTGGAGGGCCTGATAACTTTGTCGGCCGAGGAAAATATTTAAATTCAATGTAGATAATAACAGGCATGCAACACCTGTATGTGTGTATGTGATGACATAATTTTAAATATTTTTAGTTAAGGATTCAAACAATATAAATTTTTTTATGTACAGCCTAACTTTAGGCATCTTTTATACCAAAACTAAATCCAGATCTAGGTTTCATTTGGTGGGTAAAGAAATGAAAATATCACATTTTTATGTGAATTTAGAAATTTTGAGCCTAAATGTAGGACGGAAGACATGTATATGCAGGACTTGTAGGACTGTCATACCGAAAGTAGGATGTCTGGCAACTCTAACAGTGTCAGAAATCATGACGGAGTACAACCCCTTTCTCTGCAATAATAGCTGCAGGGTTAATCTGAACAACCTATTATAAACAAAAGTTTTTTATAGCTGTTATGAGTCCATATGCATTTCTTATCAATTCACTGTCACAGTGGTAGATAAATAGACAGTGGGGTTACTACAACTTCGCTGTTATAGTCCTAGTATAAGGAAATCATTCAGACCAATTTTACCTGCAGGTTTTCAGATTAAACCTGAGAATTACATCACATAATGAATTATCAGTGAAAATAAAAACAAACTGGTACTGCTCTGATTTACTTATTTTTATGTCTATTTCTTTCTTGGTACCTTGTGATGCAGTGATGAAATAGTTGCCTTCCTTGGAAAAAGTACCACAGAAGACTTTTCCATCATGTTCATCTAGCTTTTCCATTTCATTTGGGAGAAACCAATTTGATATCCTAGTTTTATTTGGCCTTGAAAATTTATCATATGTACAAACACTTCTCTATAAAGAAAAACTTGAGAATTTATTGAACAAGAGAAAATTACTGCATCACACCTCCCTATTGAGCAACATAGTAATTATATTATTGCCAACTGGTTTCCTTTTTGAAGGAATCAACCCACTAGCAAGTTTGGTGTCATAGTAGAACTCGCTTCCCTGACAAAAGTCCAAGTAAATTTATAACCTTTATGTTAACTGCTAACCAAATAAATACCTACAAAAAGCTTCGAGGTACATGGCTTGTATTTGATCTTTGGTGCACGACTACCATACTGGTAGTCTTCATCATAGTCATCGTTGTAGAGTGTCGATAGCTGCCCACTAAATACAGAGAGTGTTATTTTGAGAACTTAATCAAACCTGTCGTGCATACTTTGTATACCTACTAATCAATCTCTGGAACACCTCTGCAAAGTGCACGTCATTGTCATCACTGTCCCATTCAAAATCCGAAGACCTCGAGTCATCGTCTTCCATCCTCCGAGAATTATGGGATCCCATAAGAAAGTATTTGAAAGAAAATGAGTTTTTTCAACACCTAATTACATAACTTTCTTGGCAGTAGTTTACTTGAAAATCTCAATGTGTTCAGAAATGTAACCATACAGAAGTCGCCTGATTTCATCTGACTGGAGATAATGCTAATTCTTTAATTAATGATGTTGATATGACCGAAATGACAAGCAAAATTTATTCCGATTCATGCGTTGTATGTGTATACGTAAGAGCACAAACGTCGACGTATTCAACTAAAGGACTAAAGACTAAAGTGAATTAAAGTAGCAAATAAAAAAAACGACGGAAACCAGTGTTGCTTGATTGGACGATTTATCCCAATTTGGGGAAATGCGACTAAATTTTTGGAAGAAATAGCATAAGTCGCAATATAGGCGACTTTTTTAACGATATGAACTTTTGTCACACTATTGTTAAGTGGACTCAGTGTTGCTAACCTTTTAGACTGAAATAACCTACAAAGTCATTGACGTTTCCCCTATGCCCGCACAGGCAAAAACAAAGTTCCCCACGTGTTCCCCCATTAAAATAAAGACTCCGTAATTCTTTTTACAAAATTTGCAGAGTGTTACTGTAGAATCTCATTTAATTAAACACAACTGAAACAAAAAATAAATTTGTTTCTTAACAAAAGAAAAACAAAGGAAATTTAATTTTTTAAATGCAGGTACAACGACACTCAACTTCAACCGTTGATTGAGATAGTAAATATTTCAATCAGTGGTGATACCATTTGACAGTTTCGTAGCTCTTACGTTAGTATTGTTGAATTACCGGTAAATTATTTTTAATGTTACCGGTAGTGTTACCGTAATATTACCAATTACACCTGGATTTAGGAGTACAGGATACGCCTAGCCCTACAAGTCAGGTAAAACATATCAAAGACACTGCTATATCTCTATGTTTCATTACACACAGTTTCAAAACATTTAACATCTCTTTTTTACTCATTACTCATATGTGAATACGATGTTTGAAGCAACCATGGAAACAATTATCAAAGAAAAGTTATCTGTTAACGGGCCATGTGAAATTTTTGTGCGCAAACCCTCATGTGGCGGCTGACAGATCACGGATTTGAATAATAATAAAACTGATTTTTGTTGTTTTAATTGTGTGATAACTACTAGTGTTGGGAGTCGCTAAAATTACCACGTTACCTTACGGTAAATTTCCAATGTTACCGGTAAAGTAAGATTCATTTGCTACCGTATTTTACCGTTTGTTACCTCTGTCGTCAAGATAACGTAATTTCGAGCTACACACTTGCACAATTCAAGTAAACCAACGAAAGAAAAGGTCAAGGAATATTTCTGATTATTTAGGAAGAACATAAATACTAAAAAAATGAATTAAATATTTCAAAACCTAAAATGATTTTCGTTTACACATGAATTTATCAAGCGGAAATACGTAATATTAAATATTGTAAACCTTGTTTATAACAAAAGCCAACAATGTAATGCGTATTTGGTATCAAATTGATCAGAAAATTGAGTAAAAATCACATTTTTAGTTAAAAGTGTAATTAGTAACTCCGGCGCCAGAAGTCGCCACGCCACTTGAGCGGGAATTGGTAATATTACGGTAACATTACCGATAAGGTAACATTAAAAATAAATTATCGATAATTTAACAACACTAATAACTACTCGTATGTTAGAAATACACCTTATATTATACTATTTAGAATATATTTATATCAGTTTGTGTCTAGAAATCACAAAAATAAATTATCAAAGGTACGGTACCAAAACATTGTGCGGCGAAATCGCACATCGCCTAGTCTGTCAGACGCCACATGACCCGTTAAGGGTTAAAATGACATCAATTTTCATGTGTTCTTTCAGCATTAGAATATTTTTCAGAAGATTTATTTATGAAACTTAGAAAATCATTGCATTCATGCTAGACTGTTGTTGTCAGAAACCTCAAATGCATATTTATTTGAGATTAATAAATTGACTAAAAAACAGTATTAATGAATATTAACTAACGTACAATTATGTCCGCCAAAAAACTCTCTGAATGCATTTTTGAGTTATTTTATTAGTTTGAATGCAGCTTTAAGCCATTCGCCTTGCTACTTAGAGCTTGTTTATGGTAATGTATGTACAAACACGTCGTTATATTTACAGTAGGACCGTTAGAACATATTACATGTCCTAGATTTCATTGGCGGGCATAGTACATCAATGGGCGTTATTGGAATCACAGCTTAGCATTTTTCGTTTTGTAAAGATGGCAACGTTGTAATTACCTGGCTGTTCGCTGTTCTGTCAACGTTACTGTTAACCTAGAAATCGATAATCATGACAGAAGTTTCGTTTACAGCAAAAGCGTATTGTAAAATCATCTTACACGCTGTAAAGTATCCGCATTGTGCAGTCAATGGGGTATTACTAGCAAAATCTACCAAAAATAAAGAAATCGAGTTCGTAGATGCGGTACCTTTATTTCACATCGCTCTTAACCTCACACCTATGGCAGAAATCGCGTTAACACAGGTATTTAAAATTCTAAATCATTTTTTTAATTATGTAGTGTAACTGTGTTGTTTTTAGATTGACCAGGTTGCTTCACAAAGTGGGTTGGTGATAGCCGGTTATTACGCAGCACATGAAAATTTGAGGGACAATTCCTTAGAGAAAGCAAACCATCGAATAGCTGATAAGATTGCAGATAATTTTGCGTCGGCCTGTCTTGTAGTAGTAAGTTAAATCGTCAAAAGTTGTCTGTGAAAGAGGGAATGCATTTTTTTTTTCTATAGGTGGATAACCGTAAATTAAGTTTGCATTTAGAAAATATTGCAATCAATGTAGCACAGCATACGGATGGAAAATATAGACCAATTGATGGTCAAAAAGTTTGTCTGAAACCCAGTAATACTCTCAATATTTGTTCTTCTTTATTGGGTACACGAGCATACAAACGCCTTGTAGATTTTGATAACCACTTGGATGATATTACATTAGATTGGAAGAATGAGGATTTAAACCAAGAAATACAAAGCATATTATAAATAAATGTTCAATACATTTAATTTTACACAAATTAATTTTTGTTGCACACGAGAAATTTTGTAATTATATTTTTGTTGAAATTCGTGGGTTATAACTTATAATGAAAAACTGTTATTTTAATTAGAGGGTATTGTAATTTTAAATGCTATTCCACTTGTTATAAATAATTTTTTCTTTTGTATATTTTATACATATATTTTTGTCAGTACAAATATAGATTCTCATGTTTGTCTTTATTGTAAAAATGTATCGTTAATAAATGATGAAATGTATGTATTTAGAAAACCTTTATTATTTCATTATTACATACTTGTTAATGTTTTGTACATGGATGTTTTATATTCATTTTTTATATATTAAAAAATATACAACTTTTATAAGCTTGTAAAAAAATTTGCAAATAAGGTCACTTCTACAGCTATTTGCGCTATGTAAATTAGTCAATTTACATTTATTAAATGTTAACATCCAACTTTGAACTGACTAATGGTTTACAAGTTGCTTTCTTAAATAATAATAAACTTTGCAGAAAATACTGAAACAACGTGCTCAATATTTTGACAGCATATTGCTTTAATATTTAAGTTTTTCTTTACGAATAAATTTATTGCAGTAAGGCTTTATTTACTATTCAACAATTTAATAAATTATATATTCAGACTACAACTATATTTCATAAGTTATAAAAGTAGTAATTTTTATATACAGTGCTTTTATTTTATTCTGAAACATATCCCTATGTTGCATTTTAAGATAGTCATGTCAAAGCACTGTAAATCTAGGCAACCAATATAACCCTCGTGGTTGTTTACTCCGCGTTTATTCTCGATCTGTTTCACGTGGCACATATTACCGTGAAGTCAGAGAAATTAAGTAAATTTAAAAAATTAAAATGACTTAATAAGTTTATTTGTAGAGAATTTCTGGCTGGTTAAGCTTATTGGCTCATGGATATCGTTCAGGGAATATTTTATTAAGAAAATTCATCCTAAAATGTGATGGAGCACGATCTTGTTAATAACAGGCATTGTATTAATACCAGAGGCTTTTAAATTTGCTGTATTTGAGGAATTATTGAGTTACAGAAAACATTTAAATAATAAAAAAATGATCAATCAGTGTGTTATTTATTATTCCTACCAGACGTTTACTTTTTCTCTTGAACTGCATGTGAGTGCAATTTAGTAAGTGTACATTTTCCAGTGATGCTTACCTGTTTAAAAAAAGATTAAACATGACCTAATCTTAAAATTTGTATCGAATATTTGATTTCAAAGTGTGCCAAGCATTTAAATTATTTGAATTAGTTACCTGTGGTTACCATGCCATTTTAAAAAGTAACATAAAGATATGTTACAAAATAAAATAATGTCACTGTATACATAAATATGTATAATTATTCTACGTATGAATAGTTCCCAAGATTTCATAAAATTCAGAGTCATGCAAAAGATATGTTTTTTTAATATTTTTCGAAAATTATTTATCTTGAAACTGCAACTATAACATTAAGAATTTTCATTATAAACATTGTAAATTGCAGTCATTATAAATACAATATATTCTCAATTATTAATTTGAAAACTGTAAAATATAATTTTGTAGAAACTGGAGAAAATACTCAGTAATTAAGCGTAAGCTTGCCCTTAATGGATTTATTTTCTTGTTTGAAAACAGGGCTACATTTTCAGAACCCAGTAGTTTTTAATAAACTTAAAATTGGTTATAGTAAAAATATTTTGTAATTTCATCATTTTACGAAAGCAAATGTTCTAAATAAAGCGGGAATAATATTTTTTAATGGTTTAGTTATGGCGCTGCCGTCGTTTGGCCCCAAAAAATTTGTTTGTTTACTTTTGCATCACCCTGTATGCGTAGGTACAGTGAGGTTACAATTTTTTTTAACACAGTCTCTTGCACGACGGAGAAGGAAGTGCGTTAAAATAAACGTGCTAAAGAGAGACTGCAACAGCTGCCGCAACAGCCAACAGTATGCTTTGTCATTAACAACTTTAATGCAATATGTTTCCTTTTTTGTTGTGCTCATTATGCTATGTTACAAAAATCAGTTGACAGACCGTGCTTATTTACTACAAGAAAATTACGAGGCACTAATTATTAACAATAATGAAAAAGTTAATTCACGTAATTACATATATAAATATTATTTTAAATACGCTTAAAAATTTAGTATATTTACAAAAAAAATGTATGAATTTATGCAATGTGAATTTATATTCACTTTATATAAAATTCGGCTCTACAAATATATCGGGTGCTTTTTTAAATATGGCGTCCAGAGTGCTGTGAATGCCATTACCATCCATTGGAAGCCAAATTAAAAAATAAACATTCCGCATTTGCTTTAACTTCAAAAACAACCTTGCTATAATGATACATTATCACCAAGGAAAAGAATTCGGCCCATTTAGTGCTGGACACTTTTTACATCGAATGTACTCCTTCCGCTATTCCGATGCATTTAAACTGCTACTGAGTGGGAGGGGAAGGGCTACAGTGCGAGCGTTTGCACTCAGCAGAAGTTACTCTGGGCGGAGACTAATACAAACTGAATAGTATTCGGCGAATACTAAATTTTCGTACTGCTCGCAGAGCAAGTGGGCCGATTTCTTATCTCTGGTTATCACCAGGAACAGCCAGTCCATAACGTTATGATAATGTTTCAGGGTTACAATCGTTGCCACATCATTAAATTTGACCGGACATTGGTGATAATTTATCATCTATAGGTGTGGAAGTATGCGGCATTCTCTGTAGTGCGGATGAAATGATCATTTAGAACTATTGGTTATAAGAATACTTATAAACAATAGTTCTAATTGATCATTTCATCCGCGCTACAGAGAATGCCGCATACTTCCACACCTATAGATGATAAATTATCAAGAATACTTATAACCAATAGTAATAATCGAGGTAGAGACACAGTTCGGAAAATACCATCCATTCAATAGAGCGGAAGGAATAATGCTAGAGATTAGGTGGAGTACACTGTTCATTGCAATTTTAATACACATCCAGGCCTTTGGTCAGCAATTGTTCTTAGCTGTGATGTCACAGTAACGGAGTAACTGTCAAGCATACATTTGTTTTGCTTAAAAGTTTAAAGCTTAGTTAAGAATAAAAAGTGAGTTCTTCTTGTTAAAATTACTTTTTTTCAGTAACGCCCGTTTATAATTTACAAGTATTCTTTGAGGTAATGTTAAGAAAATTGGTTTATATGAGTTTTATAAATAACGTTGAACATCGAAAAGTTTCGGAAAAAATTCATTACATATGCACCATTCAGAAAAAAATTCTCTCTTAAAAGGGCCAAAAAAATGGGCCGTACCAATTTAAAATTTTCGGGTTAGGTTAGATTATTGAAAATTTGCAGAAACAAAATTAGTTTTATTAAGTGCTGATAAAAGTAATTAAATTATCATACAAATTAGTTCAAACCGCATCTCAATATATGAAAAAATAAAAAAAGTTACGGCGAGTAAAAGAAATTAATTTTGGTTTTTATAAAATTTTAACCAAGTTGGTCATGACAAGTAATATATGAAATTGGGTTCTTAGGCCCAGTTTTACAATTACAGCTCAACTTTGAGCTGAGGTTTAAACCCTTAGCGACGATTATTTCAACAATTGTTGTGAAGGATTTAAGCTTCGGCTCAAAGCTAAACCGTCATTGTAAAACTGGGCCTTAATGACCTCTCTAACCTGCATCTTTTTGCTAATTTAATCATTTCTCTATCTCTTCAAGTACATAAGTTACCCATTACCCACGAAATCCGGGCACACTGAGTATGTATTTCTAATGGAAGGAGCTTCAGGATTAGGCAAGGGCGATTTTGAGCTTTGGGATCCCGGTGCACTGCACCATTTTTCCCTATATCTGCACCATTGAACGGAAGCCGGAGACAGAGAATGTGTTGCGGCTGGTGTATATTTCAAAACTTGCTGGTAGAGTGCTTGTTGTGCTGTCAACTGCTATATGGCACTCTCCACTCTACAGAATGAGAGGCATTTGTTGAATTATGTCTCGGCTTTAGTGATGATAGGGATAAGTAATCGGCTTACTTGCTCTGCGAGCAGTACGAAAATTTAGTATTCGGACTGTATTAGTCCCCGCCCAGAGTAACTTCTGCGGAGTGCTAACGCTGGCAGTGTAAAACTTCCCCTCCCACTCAAGAGCAATTTAAATGCCTTGGAGCTGCGGAAGGAGTAAGTAGTACATTCGGTGTAAAAAGTGTCCAACACTAAATGGGCTTTTCTTTGGTGATGAACTGCGTTCGGATTATGAGTTTCCACTCTCAGCAGTACCGCTTAAGTGAGGAAACCTCCATCACTATGCTAAATACATACACACAAACGTATCAGAATTGCGATTAAAGTAAATTATTTGTCTAACGCTTGCGAAAATAGGAATCGGCGCCATAGTCGAACACGAACTTGCAACAAGTTGTGACAATATAGCTGGTCCATTATGAAAGAAATCTATAAGACCTAATCCAGGTGATAACTCATTTTACGCATGAAAATTAGATAATTTTTAAGTTTTATAGTTTAATTCTAAATCTAAACCGGCATAAATGTTTATAAAAGCCATTCAAGCGTATTACTAATATATTATTATTATTATTATTGCGTACAACAATTAAACATGTATTTATCACTTGTGTACAGCGACCAGCGCCGTAACGACTTTGTAGTTTCGTCTCTTGAATGCTTATTATAAGTATTCACCTTTTCATTTGAGCACAATTATGCTTGCCCTAGCAATTGACGCTTATCCGAAATAATGACGGAAAATATGATATACTAAGAAGGTGGCATCAGAGAGAACAAAAAATTATTAATAATTATTTTACCACTAATTAGTTTAATGTGTACATAAATTCCTGGGCGGAATTAGTCCTTGGCCTAGACTTAAGATTTACTAAACAGTCCTTATAAAATTATTTATTTAAAGATGCGCTATATACAGTGCGATGTCAGGAATGAGTAATAAATAAATGTGATGTGTCAGCTATGATTGTGTCGGTATTATAAACGTAAAATAAATTTACTATACAGTTTAATGCCTTAGTAACATTTGTTTTTACAATTGTTACTAAGGCATTAAACTGTGGAGTAAATTTAACTTCCGTTTAAAGAAAAGTTTTCGGCAACACATTTTTGTAAAAAAAATCCTTAAAAAACAATTGTAAAAACAAATGTTACTAAGGCATTAAACTGTGGAGTAAATTTAACTTCCGTTTTTAAAGATTTTTTTTACAAAAATGTATTACCGAAAACTTTGCAAATCCGATTAAGATTAGTCTTCTGATAGGATCAGAGGTACAGTTGGGGATATAGAAAGCGGGACAGTAAACTTTCGTTAGTTTAAACTTCTGAATTTCGGTAACTATGATAATTTATCAACTTTCACATTAAGTAAAATGATTAATCATTCCGTTTATAATCAAAAATTATAATGAACAAATACCTCATACAAATAAATCATACTAGTGTAATAGTTATTTTTTTTTGCTTGTGATTTTATTTACAGTTATTGCCATGCGAAATAAAATGAAACAAAATAACAGTCATGCGGCCTTTCGATTGAATTATTGAATGCAAATGTCCAGACATTAGTTGAATTAAGACTTCTAATATACATATTCCACATCCAAAATGTCACATAGTTCTTCCAAAGGCTTCACTAATTCCATTTGTCGAAAATGTTCTCTTACATTTCCGTTAGAATGACGATACATTCTTAAAAACTCAATTTAACAAGTTATTTCTGACGTTCACTGACGGTAATAAATTAATTAGAAGGGTCACGACCGTCACCAAGGAAACTTCACACTATCAAAATAATCGGAAATTTCATTAAAAGACTTGTCCAGCTTTCTATTTCCGCAATTGTACTTGTACCTAGTGCAACGGCTAGGTGCCTAAGAACTAAGCGGTCGATAGTATAGGAAACTCGTAGGAGTAATGTATTATAGCATTAATTTATGATAATTTTTCTTCATAGACAAACTTTGCTTATTGTTTTTCTATTTTTTGCCAACTTCTTCGCTTCTTCCGATATTTTCCATCGTTTCCAAAATTGTTACCATGTCGCCATCCCATCTCTTTATAGGCAGGGTTGGAAAGTTTAAAACAAACTGTTTAAAACATAGTGTTTAAAACATGTTTAAAACACCGAATTAAAAACATACCATCTGTTTTAAACAAAACGTTTTAAACATGTTTTTTTTTGCTAATGTTTTAAATTCATTTTTTCTAATTTTAAGCTAAAAAAGAACACTTCCGATAAAAATGATTTATTTTAATGTGTTAAACATGTTTTTTCTAATGTTTTAAATACATTTTTTTTTAGTTTTAAGCTAAAAAAGAACACTTTTGATAAAGTGTTTTATTTTTGAAACGTAATACTGTGTAACCAGAAGCTACTTGTTTAGGGCCGGTATTTCACTCACAGATTAACTTTAAACTTCAGTTTATTCTCATATCAATTGTTTTAATAACTGTAGACAATGCGTAGCTGAGCTGATGACGTGATGACTACACTGTAGCTCTGATTCGAACTAAATTTGAATTGAATTAGATTGTTTATAATCAGTTCATTAATTATTACTGATCACTAGAATAATACTTATATTGTAAAATTTTAAAATATCTTTTCAATATTTAACCTTTTATTATTACATTAAGTTTTGAAACATACTGGATCCTCCGCTTCCCTGTTCATACTATGGGCTACGAGATGAATTGTTATGTAGCAAACTAGCTTGAATTTGTCAATGGTAATGCAATGTTAGGTAAAAAAGCGATCGTAGGATGTCGCTGTTTAAACTATTTATAACGTTATCGTTTCATTTCAAGTTCTACCGTGTGTCCTAAGGCCACATATTCGCCCTTCTAGAATTTTAAGGTTTGTTTAAAATTTGAAAACGATAAATTAAACAAAAATTTAATTTGAATTTTCAGACAAATACGCACTGGGCTTTCGGTTTCGCCGGAAGTAATATCAACATTGTTATTTTAAATGGAACACCCTACATATTTTTACATATTTTGAATTTTTGTTTTCCAGTCTTGAAAGCCACGATTCATGTATTTTAGTTCTAATGCAATCAAGTAATTTGAAAAAATTACTTCTTTGGATTGTATTTGATTTTAGTTTTTATTGGGAATGTTTTTCTCAGTATGTTGATACCAAATACTTCATACTTTCTTTGAAAATCATTTAAAACACCGCGATTGTAGATCCTAAATAAAACAAACTCTGCCTTACATTATTTAGAGGTCTATTCTGTAACAAAACCGTTAAATTTAAAAGGGTGTTAAATTTTATTGCTACGGTAACAACCAATCAAGGAATCCGCCCCTTAAATTATCAAAGTACATACTTTATTTTTAAAAGGGTACATAACCTAACATTATAAACTTTTCATCTTTCTTTTAATTAGAGATCGAATTTGAATAAATTCTTCTTTTTGCACAAATATCAAATAATAATAATAATATGTACAGATAAAACAGCGACATCCTACGACCGCTGCTCGAGGTTTTCACTGCAATCAAAAACGATTTGCAACAAATTTTTTAATAATATATACCTTTTTATGAAAGCTGTAAGGGCAGTTTAAACATTTAAAAGGTGTTTTAAACAGCTGTTTTTTTTGATTAAAACACGTTTAATTTAGGGTCAATTTTGTCAACATGTTTTAAACAAAAAAAAAACTGTTTAAAACAAAAAAAAAACAAAAGTTTTGTTCTTTAAAAAAACAGTTTTTTTTCCAACCCTGTTTATAGGTCTTTCTCTCATTCTTTGGGCGCCCACTTGCTTCCCATATGGATTTTGTTCGTCTACTATCTTCTTATTACTATTATTATTATTTCCAGCTCTTTACGTCTCCTTTTATTGTTTTATTCTCTCTAATGCCACACTTCAGTTAGATTATTCTCAAGCATACATGAATTAAAAACTTATGATTAACTTACCTATTTCGTACCTAAATTTTAATATTTAATGCGAATGGATTAGCTGCACTCGTATAATCTGGATACGACAAAGGTGATTGATAGTGCAGCGATAAAAATTATCGTAGGAACTAATTGGCGTAAGACCGCTATAAAATTACTAATCGCTTTTACATGTAAAAATATTTTACTTCGTGATTTTCTGGAGGGAATTTTTTAATTTTGTTTTTAAGTACCTTTTTTTTTGTTTAAAATTTTGCGAACTTGCAGTCGGTCAGAAAAGTATGCATAAATTTCCAAATTAATTCTGCATAGGACCTTTTAAAAATTATTTGTCCTTGATTGATCAGGTATTTATGCATACTTTGATTAATTTTTGTGCACTAATTAAATTAATAAAGCCGAAAGTTTTCAGAAACCAATTCAGGGCAATTTAATAAATTCAGTAAATTTTAAATAATTTTACTCTATTAAATTATTCTTTGTTCTTGTTATTTAGAAATTTTTATCATTTATTTTTATTTAATTAGTAAATTAATTAAATAATGTTTCCCGTACTTCATGCAGTATATGACAACATTGATATATTCAAAATAATTTATCCAACATCTCATATACAGGCTCTTAATAAGAACCTGTACACACTTTGGTAGGTGGTAGGTGAGACAGCAGAGATCAAAACAAGAAAAAGATTCTAATAAAGCCATGTCCAATACTCAATACAGGATGTCCACGCCACGTATTCATTCTTCTAAAATTCTTATTTTTTCCAGAAAATTCGGGAACGGAACGATAAATTAAATAGAAAGCTGAATTTTCCAACAAAGCACTGGCCACCGGTTTCGCCGCAAGTGATATCAATTTTCTGATTTTAAATGGAATGGCCTGTATATTTTTACTTATTTAGAATATACAGATCATTGTGAGTTCAAATAGTTATATATCACTTGGTATTTTTGGTTTCAATGACCGCGAAAAGGTTCTTTTTTTGTATTTTAATTTGTAAAGCTATAAATCCTGTATTATCGTTCTAATGCGATCAAGTAATTCGAGAAAGCTACTCTGTTGATTGCAATTTGTATTTTCACTTTTAACTTTTTTACAGCACGTGAAATTTCCATTAGGTCGTAAATTGTCTTTAAAATGAAACTTCTTACGACCCAATGAGAAAATTGCATATGCTGTAAAAAGTTAAAAACCAAAATGCAATCAAAAGAGTGGGTTTCTCGAATTACAACTTGTCCCATAAATCAGGGCTTCTCGATGAGTGGGTCGCGACCCCATATGGGATCGCGTAACTAATAATTTTGGGGTTGCGGGAATTCTAGCAACACTAAAAAAAGAAACATTTCTGGACACGCAATGACTGAAAATGAATTCATACAAAATTTAAGCCTTAACAATAGTAGGTAGTATTTAATGTACTTAAATAGTAATAATTCTCTCGGTGTCATTAAAAAAATTAGTGCACAAGTAATCAGCATTTAGTACTTTTGCTGGACCTCTCCGAAATCGTAATAATAATCTTAATCTGATCTTAATAATGCTAAATCTCTTCAAAATCGAAAAAAATCTTTGAACCTCAATAAAATTAATTCTAATTTGTGACTTAAGCAATTTTAAAAAAATCAACATCCACGGTATATTATACCTACTTATTACTCTTCTTTTATGCTATTGCATCCAATAGTTTCCGAATTCTTATCTTCCGGCTATAAATCTGGTACTTCTTTTAGGGGTAAAGGTCGCGAACTTTTTTGTACGAGTTGTTTTCCTCTTCTTTTTGGAGAAACTGGAGGGCTTGATAGAGGCGTTGTGGGCGCAGTCAAGTTACCGCTGGATAAGTCGCTTCTGGACGTTGTTCTTGAAGGTGGCGCTGAACCTACAATGTTAAGTAGAAAATTCTTTAAGAAAAATTCAGTGTCGAACATTTCAAACACGTTCTTGATTTTGGCTTACAGATTATAAGGTGCGTTCATCGAATGCTGGAGTTTCTTTAACATTCATGTAATAATAGTAATAATGTTTATTGTCACTGATCTAAGCAGATATGTTATGTACCATATAGATTGATACAATAAAATCACAAAAAAAATTACAAATAACGCACTTACAGAGTATAACCGAGTCAACGATACCATATAAGATTCTGGTTAAACATCACACAAATTAAAAAAAGAATTAAAAAAATCACAGTTAAAAATAAATCATAGGGGTGACTAGAAACAAAATGCCTGAAAGAGAATGGGTGGTATGCATAAAATGAAGTAGAGGCTAATGCTTCACAAACTAGTATTTTCTTCGAAGTATTTTCGATTACATATAAGTATCTATATAGTTTTTAAGTATACTGTACTACGAAAGCAAGGTTTGTACGTAGTAAATACTACGCTGCTGTAGTACGTGGGCTGTTGGAAAATTTTCTGGAATCTAATAGGTCTAGAATTGTTAGCGTTTATCAACTGTCATATTTGAAAAATTTTACGTTTTTCGCCTATAATTCTATTAACAGTTCCTGTCCAAGCGAACTAGTTTTGTTTGTACAGCATTTGAGAAAAAGTAATTATGTGTAAACATGGAAATGTCGCGTGAAAATTTTCGTGCCATGATTTTTTACGATTTCAAATGTGGTCTAACGCCGAAACAATGCCTCGATCGGTTTCATTTGGCTTTTGGAGATGAAGCACCATCTAAGAGCAGTGTTTATAATTGGTTTGCCGAATTCCAGCGTGGACGTACCTCTCTCAGTGACGAATTTCGTGAAGGTCGTTTATCAACATCTGTTGTTGCCACTAATGTAGATGCTGTGCGTGAAATGCTTGAGCGAGATCGACATTTGACATACCGTGAGATTCAAGCATCCTTACTCATTGACATGAAAGCAATACACCAGATTTTGCATGATCATTTGAACGTACGAAAGCTTTGCAGTCGTTGGATCCCACACAATTTAACGGAAGCGCAAAAGCAGGGTCGTGTCAAATGGTGCGAAGAAATGCTTAAGAAATTCAATGGAGGTCGTTCAAATTTAGTTTATAACATCGTTACTGGTGACGAAACGTGGATCTATTCGTACGAGCCAGAAAGTAAAAAACAATCTACCGTTTGGGTATTTCAAAATGAACCAAAACCAACAAAAGTTGTCCTTTCACGCAGTGCTGCGAAGCAAATGATTGCTTGTTTCTTTGGTTTAACTGGACATGTAGCAAATGCAATGTACAGAGAAAAATTAGTGGTTGAATTTAAAAGAATCTGGTGATATTTGCTGTTGCTGATGACTTATAACTTTTTCCACAGTCATTTGGACCTCATTTAGAATTCTGTCTACTTCTTTCATGGCCTCCTCCAACGCGCACACTTTTAGATTTTTATGTTAGCACGACAGTTCTTCAAATCCGCTTGGTTTTTTTAAATTTGGGCGATCCTTTATACGATAATTAAACGCCATCACTATTGCATTTTTAGTTCCGCTATTTATAACTTTTGGCATTTTGACGAGATTATAATAAAAATTATATTTGTTTTAAGTTAATTTTTACTTTAATTATGCCACCGTAGTCCACATTATTTACGTATCGGCAACTCAGTCCGTCACTCTTATGTTGTATCATTTTATGTTATACATAACGTGCCGTTATCGCTGATTTGACGTTATGAAATAGTAATTTAAGCATGAAATCATCAATAACGTCACGTTATGTACAATATGAAATGATACCACCACCTTCGTTGTGCTGAAAATTGCAGCAAGTTTTCGTGGCAATGAAAAAACTTTGAAGCATTATTACTCATTTTAGCACTACTTGCACATACAGTGCTTTTATTTTGTTTTGCAATATAACCCTATTTGCATTTTAAGATAATCATGAATCATGTCAAAGCATTGTAAATCTAGGTAACAAACGTAACACTCGTGGTTGTTTACTCCGCGCTTATTCTCGATGTGTAATGTTGACTGTTTCATGTAGCACATATTACCGTGAAGTCTGTGAGAAATAGAATTCTTTTTTAATTAAAATGACTTAATAAGTCCGTTAATAGAGAGTTTCTGGCTGGTCAAGCTTATTAGCTCATGGGAATCGTCCAGAAATATTTTATTAAGAAATCTCATCGTAAAATGTGATGGAGCACAATCTTGGTAAATACCAAGCATCGCGTTGATACCAGGGGTTTTCAAATTTGCTGTATTTGAGGAACTACTGAGTTATTGAGAAGATTTAAATAATAAAGAATTGACCAACCAGTGTGTTATTTATTATTCTTACCAGACGTTTATTTTTCCTCTTGAACTGCATGTGAGTGCAATTTAGTAAAAGTACGTTTTCTTGTGCTCACTATCTGTTAAAAAAAAGATTAAACATGAAGTAATCTTAAAATTTGTAACGAAAGTTTTATTTCAAAGTGTGCTAACCAGACATTTAAATTATTTGAATTAGCGTTATTAGTCGCCTATGGTTACCATGCTTGGACATGATTATTTTAAAAAGCAACAAAAGGATATGTTGCATAATAAAATAATGTCACTGTATCACGTTTGTTCTTAGCACGGCAGTATATCTATGACGGACATTAGTAATTTATTTAAATTTTGTTAACGTTAATAGTACAGAGTTTCTATAAAAGATTTTTGGAAAATAATAAAAATGAATTTTTGCCGCTTATAATAATAGTGTCAGCCATTACGATAACATAATTACATACCACGAACATGAACTAATTAATTCCTCACGTGTATAAATCGCATTTGCTACAGGAAAGTTACAACTACGGTAAATTTTCAACATTCAGAGCGAAATAAGCAATAACAAAACATGCAATAGACCCAGGAACATTTTTGTCAAACTGACAAACAGCTGTCAGAAATGCATGCAGTAGTTTCACAATCGGAAAAAGGCAAAATATTCCAACACCTCCTATGTCCATAGAATCAATTATAAAAACATGTATTTTCTTACCAGTATAACTGCTTAGCCCAGCAGGACCGGATCTGGGTCGTGTGAGTGTCGTGCTTGTACTCCTTGTCATTTCCGTTTGGGTTCTGCTACCTCTTCGTCGAGAACGTCTACTATCTGTCGTCCTGCAGACTCCTGTAGGACACTGTTGACCCATAGAACAGCGTCCTTCGCAGATGGAACGCGATAATAGTAACTGTTCGTAATTATTGAGCATTCGCGCACATTGTTCTTCATCCGTTCCTATCAGTGCCAGGCTAGGAAATCTTTCTTTTAATCGCCTTCTTTCCTACATTAAAAAAAATATTACATTAAGCATTCAAACGAAAACTACCACGAGAAAAATTTAGGGCCATTATAAACTAGCAACAGGCAATATCTTACTTCTAAAAGTTTGACGTCTTCAAATTCCTGTAGTTGCTTTTGAAAGCCCAAATTGGGATTGGCCACAGCTCTTCCTGCCCTGACGACTTTCAGTGCATCTTTCCAAGTTAAATTTGTAGCCGACATGATGTAAGCTACTGTCACAGTTACGCTCCTAGACATTCCAGCTAAACTAAAATATATAAAAGAACAAAACTCAATTTTGAAAAATTCCTCATAGGTTTACGCAATGTTAATAGGTTAAATAAAAAGTGAATAAAAAGAACAAAATGGATGAAGAAAATTAAATTAAAATTAAATTTCTGGAAATTTTTCTCGTTTGGGACTTCGAAAAAGTATAAAGAAAAATGGCTGCGAAATTTAAAGTTCTAAATATGATATTAAGTGTATTTTAATATTCAATATTACAATATTTTTCTTTTCCGTTTGCGCTAAAATTTACAAAAGAGCAAAAAATTGCAAATATTTAGTTTTACGTGGTAGTTTGCTATGTCTGAAAAACGATTCAACACAGTGTATATAGGATGATCTTCAATCACATTGGTAAAGGTGGTCATCCAATCTGTGGGAGCAAGCAGGTGTTGTGTCTTTCAGGGGTTATTTTCCGGCCGTATACGACCTTGTCTGTTTGTGCCGAGTGATGACTGGGTAGCGCCCATATTAATTTCCCATACCGCTTCCACTAAATGGGCATATTTACATAGCGCATACATTTTTTCTTTTCATCGTTTGACAAACGACTTCGCTTCGGGAGAATAATTTACAAATTTTGTGCAGTAGGTAACGTCCTGGTGGCAAGTCTACAACTTGCGAGCCTACTACCCTTAACGCATTAGAAAGTCATGTAAGTGGTTTTATTTTACTCTGCAACATATCATTATGTTGCATTTTAGAATAATCATGTTAAAGCATTGTAAATATAGGCAACCAACATAACACTCCGCATTTATTCTCGATCTGCTTCACGTGACACATGTTACCGTGAAGTAATTTTTAAAAATTAAAATAATTTAATAAGTTTGTTCGTAGAGAGTTTCTGACTGGTCAAACTTATTGGCTCGTGGGTATCGTCCTAGCAATATTTTATTAAGAAAATTTCTCGTAAAATATGATGGAGTACTTATAAATGTAAGTATATAAATCGTTTTTACTGTACATAGACTGCCCGAGGATTTCACTGCAATCAAAAACGATTTGCAACAAAACTTTCATTATGCTTTGACAGCAAGCATGGCCGCCTTGTATGGGATGACATATTATGTAGCAAACTGGTTTCAATTTGTGTCCTAATGCAATGTCAGGTCAGATCGTAAGATATTGCTGTTTAAACTGAAGAAGATTTAAGTAATGAAAAATTGAACAATCAGTGTGTTATTTATTATTCCTACCAGAACTGCATGTGAGTGCAACTTAGTAAGTGTACGTTTCCTTGTGATCACTATCTGTTTAAACAAGGATTAATTAAACATGAAATAATCTTAAAATTTGTATCGAAAGTTTTATTTCAAAGTGTGTTAGACATTTAGAAAATTTGAATTAGCGGTATTACTTGCCTATGGTTACCATGATTTGACATGATTATTTTAAAAAGCAACATAAGAATATGTTGCATAATAAAATAATGTCTCTGTGTGATAAATTAGGAAATACAATTGAAAAAAAAAGATAAAAATGACAAAAGGACTATAATATTATTAGTTTCCAAAATCTGCATAATGTAGAACGTAAATCAATCAGTTTATTTGTTATCCAAAACCATTAATAGTGATGTATCGTTTCGTACGTCTACCTGAACTTAGTATGAGATTTGAGCGTAAATGAATATTCAGGGATTTCTCTAGTTCGGATCGTAAACGTAATTGGCTCATATTCCTATGTTTTATAGGAACTATTTCAGAGGATGTTTCAGGACGGTTGGATCCAGGTTACAAATCAAAATATAAGCGGTTACTTTCAGAAACTTACCAATGGATTAAAACGTTCCCGTCTCGAAGTCTCGCCGCATGAATGAAGTCGTTGCAAAGGGAAAAATATTGGGTCAGATTTTGGTCCGGTGAATCTGAAGCCATAACGCAGAGATAGTGCTTATCCTGAAAAGAAAATGAGATGAGTAACTACTTTCTTAGTTTTTACTTAGTTTCCGTTCAACACGATTTATATATGTGCAGAATTAATTTATGAATGGTAAGTATAATATTTCAGGGTCTAGGACAATTCGTTATCGCCGATTTGTCGTCGCCAATTCACCGTCGCCGATTCGTCGTAGGTACAATTCACCGCCGGAAAACTCGCCGTCGGTAAATTCGCCGTCAGCGATTAAAGTTTTAAGTCCAGGTACATATCCAAATCATAATATACCGACAATTATAAGTAACATAATTAATGGAAAATAAAATAATTTGTTATTAATTAAATGTGATACATAGCTAAAGAAACAGACAGAAGTATTTCTTATTCTTCAGGATGTTCGTAAAATCCCTCCAATTCTTCTTTTTTATATTTTCAGATTCTGCTCAAAATCATATTGATTTTCATATCAATCAAAATCACTACACATCAAAAGTCGACTACTTTCAAAATATTGATTCATGAAAGCTCGTCATTTAAAATTATAAATTGAAAAAGGGGTTCCATTAAAAAAAAAAATAGAATTATGATTATGTGTACGTACAGCACCAATTTGTTCGTAATTTTGTGTCTTACGGTGGTCGCACTGTAATTAGGAATTTATTTTAACTTGAAATAGAAAAACAATAGTAAAGTCCATTTTAATTTACTTGAAACGTACTGAAATTATAGTTATTTTCTTCAATTCATAGGTATAACTTGGATATTATCTAAAATGGTCAGAAAGTGTTTTAAAGCTTATCAAGCTAAATAAAGCAGTAACATGGGACGGCGAATTGGGCGGACGGTAAATTGGATCGACGACTAATTGGTTCTACGACGAATTGGCGACGGTGAATCGGCGACGGCGAGTTGGCGACGGCGAATCGTCCCATCCCCAATATTTAAAGCATTATAAGTAAGCACTACACAGATAAAATTCTTTTTTGGACGCCAGGGAACACTTTTTCGGTGTTCCCTCGCGTCCAACCGTTTGTGGAGTTAAAAAAACGGAGTTAAGATGTTTACCCTTTAAAAGTAGGAGTTGAGTTAATGCTTGTTGGAGTAAAAATTAATTTTTAGACACAATTTAGTCGAATTAGTTAGTCTAATAACGCCAAATTAGTTAAGAATTTTAACTACTTTTCAGGTAAAACTTTAACCATATTTAACACCGATTACGCAGAATTAATTTCAAAAATTTTTCTGTGTGTATATTTCTATTCAAGTAGTTAAGGTAAGTGAGGTTTCCAATTAAGGGATGGTAAACGGAGGAAGTTTGAAGTATTCTTTTAATTACAGGTTGAAATGTTTTGTTTTTCAATTTGCAATCTTTTACAAAAAAAATTCTTTTGATATTAGTGAAAAAATCACTATTTCATTCTTTCACAACTTATATCGTTGCTTTATTGGAAGTGAAGAACAATAAAATAATATTCTTTTGAAAAATAACATGAAAAATGCTCAAATATTGCAGGAGTGTGAAGTTAATTACAATGAAAATTAAAATTTAATCACAATTTCAAATTTGTACTCGAATGAATAAACAATGAGCGTGTTGACCTGTGAAAACATGTAATATGTAAATAAAAGCCTAGCGAGTTATAAAATAATTATTTTCCTGGAACGATAAGTATTCTGAAGCGCTCGTTTTGCGTCAGGTTTTTCCGATTTTAGGGCGACTTAGGTCGCCGACTTAAATAGAAATTGCCCTCATTGCTCTTGCGGAAAATTAGCTGCACCCCGACCACGTACGACGTAATGATTAATCGATGCGATTTTACGCATTTATCATCGTTTGTTGCCGTTTGCAGTACAATTTTAAATCAGCTCCGTAAGGTTTGACCTAGACATTTAAATTAAATCGGAAAAATTTATTAGATCGAAGTTAGCACAAAAAACCCATTTCGACAAATATGAGAATGACAATTTAAAATGTACTACTGACACAAACATTATTTTGATCAAGGGTAGTCGTGGATTTTTAAATTATTTAGGTTCTCTTTTGACTACAATTTGTGTTGCGAAACTAACCAGCGCGGTGATGGAGAATTTGTCCACTGCATGCACGTCGCTTTAGTTCAACCTACTCGTCCTCCAAACTTTCAGGTGCAATGTCACATTTGACACTGAGTTATCATTTTCTTAAGAGACTGCTGTCAAAGCATAATGAAAGTTAAAAAAGAACGATTTGCAACAAACTTTTTATAATTTTTGTGTTAAATTTAATTTTTAGACTGTTGCTATGATAACAAAAAATCACAAAGCTTTATCATTGGTTCTTACCATAGCAACAGACCTTTAAATTTAACGTACTCGATACAGAATAGCCTCTATATTTCCACTAAGCATAGAATGTTACGTATCATTTCTGAAACGTTTTCAATACAACAACACAGCAACATTTTCAACAAAATGTTGATAGAATATTACAAATGGTATGTGGAATGTTATGAAATACCAATGTAATGTTACTACATAACAGAATAATAACATTTATTGAAAATATCGAAATAACTTTACAGCACTGCATGAAACATTACATAATATTGTAGAAACATGATACTTTTATGATAAGTAAAGTTTTGCTTAAATGTTATAATAACAACCCAAATTCAACGATATTTCTCAATTATTTAATGCGCCTGTGCGTAATAATATGGCGTCGCAGGTTTTGCTGCTCACTAGTTTCGACAATTTACTAGACTATTTTCCGATTGCTACTAATAGTGCTGATTGTCGTTGCTGTTCTTAATTTGGGGACATGAAACATCATCTATTTAATGAACAGGTAAACAGTTTATGGACTAATTTAATACTTCTACTTTACGTATAAAACTGAATCTGACACCTTAAGTATACTATACATATTATACATATATTTGGAAAATATCTTGTATTAACATATGCGCAATATGTGGCAGATTGAATTTGTACTACAACGCTCAACTTAAATGGTACTCCTGCATGCGAACCACCCTTAAGAACATTCAGTGTAAGGGCTACGAAACTGTCAAAACTGTCATTTATGGTGAGTGTCGTTATCTACCTCCTACCTCTTTCAAATGTTTATTGTTAAAAACGTAAAATGAAAAGGAGTAGGAACGTTAAATCTTAGTTTCCTAAAGAAAAATAAAATATCTGACAATCGAAAAAATACAGGGTGCTTGAAAATTGCTGGTACAAAAAAAACTGTGGCATCTGGAAGTCATAAGAAATCCAAAAAAAAAAACATTTTAAAAAATTTCTTTTATTACTTTTATTTTTTATTTTTTTCCATAAAATAACGCCATTTCCGTCACCTCATTATTTATGTAAGCGGCATTCATTTCAGTAATAACAATGTAACAAGCTGTGACTATTGTGACAGCTTATCATCTTAACTCAGTGGCGTAATTTTAGCCAAATTTTTAGTAATTTTTATTTCGAAAACTAAAGAATTTTTTAGAAAAATTTTGTGCAAATCGTTTTTGATTGCAGTGAGAACCTCGAGCAGCCTCTGGACAGCTGTTTCAGCCCTGCATGGCCGCCTTGCATGGGGGACTCATTAGGAGCAAATCCCGCTTCAATTTGTCTATCCTACTGCAATGTTAGGTCAAAAAGCGATAGAAAGATGTCGCTATTTTATATGTTCATTAAAGAATCTTTATTGGAATTTTTTTTTGCCGAACATCAACTCACCATCCCCAATAACCAATTTATTTTTTACTGGCAATTTCCGGTATATCTCGACTTCTTACACGTGACAAAAACTGATAGTGTTTTCTACTAATGTTCACTACATGCAGTAAGTGTATCTCCAACTCATTTTATTACGTGAGATTAGAAGAAGATGGGAGATATACTGAGTGCGCACTCAGTGCATTAGTGCATTCAGTAGAAAACGCTATGAGTTAATTTTAAAATGTGGATATTAAGATTCAACTTTTTTTTTAAATATCTGCAAATTAGCATATTTGTTGGTGAAAGTGGTCAGTGCCAGAAGAAATTTAAAGTACTATTTTACTATACTATATTTAATTTTGTATTTTGATAGTTATTGCGAATATCACAGAACCTGTACTGTTCAATCTACGGTACGTACTTTTGTTTCGAAGGCTACTCGAGGTGATTTTTTTGTTGAAGGCTCGTTATAAGAAGTACACGTTTAAAAATTATTCCTAATTAAAAAGTGACATTGCTTTAGGAAAAGGGAAAAAAACGATGCAGTTAGGCTGCACTATAGTTTTGCGATAAATCCGCGAGTGATGCTACATTTTAAAGTTAGAATACAGAATGCAAAGAACACACGTGAAAAATATAGAGGTAAAGTGTTTTATTTATTTTACGTATTTGTAAAAGAGATACATATCAGATTTTCAGTCACATCACCTGAAATGTTTTTATATTAATAAGGAAAAATTGAAATGTTGAAAAACTGATGAAGGGTAAGTAATACGATTTTTTTAATTGTGTTGACATTATAATTTATTTATATATTACATACATTTTGTTGATTTATATTTACAGAATTTTGCAACCTCATCGAGAACAAAATTTTTAGCACGGGAAAATAATGGTGGAAATTTCTTTGAAACAAATGTATGATTAACAGCGATTACATAGAAGTTTTGGACCAAACTCAACTTACCAAATAGCCACAGCTGATTACGTTCTATTGTCCCCCGCCTGCGAGTACACCTATTCCGCTCGTTCAGTATTTAATAAGCGGATTAGATTTAATAATTATTATGATCTCCACTGCCTGTATTTTTATATTTGGTGTTTCAACATATTATTTTGATTGTAAATACATATATTGATGTCCACCGACGTTTAATTAATTGTATTAATAAACACTTTGCATAGTAAGATTCCTTCTGTGTTACAATTACAAAATATAATCTAAGTAGATACTTTAATACTGGATATACTTCATCTTTGCATTTGGAATTTATTAAATCTATCTCTCTCTCAAAGATCTCCTTTGTAACTACTTATTATGAATACAATTCCGATTACAATGGGACCCTTTGGACAGCTGTTTCGACCCTGTTTGGGGGCTCCTCAGCAGAGGGATCGCGAAGTAATCAAACATTTTAAAGTTTACAAGTGTTAAAGCAGCTTTATTGAAGTGGACATTAGCATGTGTTACATTGCTTCATATTGCTAAACTAAAAATTTGCACCAATAAATACAGAATGAAGTAACATACGAACAATATGTTAGGTAGTGATTGCTGCAGATTTTTAGTTTGCAAAATGATGCGATGCTTATGTGCGTTTTACTTCAAAGTTATATATTGTGTTTCACTTCTCAGCTACAAACCCCTGACTTTTTAAATTTATTTACGGATCGATTCTAAATTTTTGTCAATTGTGCGTCCTTTTAAAACCAACATTTTCTGATTATAAAGCCGCAGTCAAAAACAAATTTCAAAAAATTAACATATTAGACTTTGTTTAATCACGAAAAGTTATAAAGAATTTTGGGAATTGGGGTTATTTCCTAGTTTTAAACAACTTTTTTTTAAATAACTTTTCATGATTAAACAAGGCGAAGTTTTAAAATCGATCCGTTAATAAATTTAAAAAAGTACAGATGTGTGTAGATGAGAAGTGAAATACAGTGTGTTATCCTGTAACAGTAGTGCAATTATCTGAAGGAACGTGAATGAAACATTCCTAAAGGAACGTTCATGAAACAAGGATAGGAAATATAATGATAATATTACGTTTAAGTATTAATAAAACATTGCAATTTATGTTTATACAGCGTTAATAAAGAAACGTCGGGTAAACATTTTTATTATAACGTTATTCTGCAACATCGCTTACTAGGACATAGAACTATCGGCATAACGTTACTTTCTACACTAAAAACGTTTAACCGGAAATATTATGCCTGACTAAATAACGTTCAGAAAATGTTTACATAACATTTTTTTGCTTAGTGGGTTTGTTGTGTTAAAACTATCTTATCATTATAAGATACTTTTAATATAACTGTTTTTCGAAAGTGGTTGTTTGTATTGCAATTATTTATCTATTTTCTAAACTTCTTGTAAAAAAAT
Source organism: Prosopocoilus inquinatus (assembly GCA_036172665.1). Classification (NCBI taxonomy): domain Eukaryota; kingdom Metazoa; phylum Arthropoda; class Insecta; order Coleoptera; family Lucanidae; genus Prosopocoilus; species Prosopocoilus inquinatus. The sequence continues at coordinate 201,629 of CM069876.1, forward strand.
CGTATCTCAGCCGTAACCGTATCAAAGAGAAAAGGAGAAGTTTTGGCAATCCTTAAAATACAGGTGACATTATTCTGGATTCGTGTAGAAAACATTTGAGGGAGGTAACTTTCGAATGTAATACCTCAAACCAAGCTGTAAACAAGAAGAGCAAGTCTCCGAGGTTGCATGTTTATTCTAAAAAGAATAGAGAGTTAAAATAATAAGGGAAATTGCGTTTGCGTGGCTGTGTGTGGCCAGAGTAAAATGTCTTTTTTTTAGTTGAGAGTGAACATTAGAAACCCCTTTAACCCGCGTCTTGCAAACGGTTATAGCGAGGTAACTCCATCGACCTCTTACATAATCATACTTTAATATAATGATAGAAATGATTTCAACTCACGTGAATCACGTGAATTGATTTCTCAGAAGTGGTAACACTAAGAGAAGTGAGGTCGCTGTATTAAATTGGCATATTTTTTTCCTTGACGTTAGTTCTGCTGTGTTTGATTTTACTTTACTTGTCTTGGCGTGTTTCCTGTGTTCACAGCGAGGTCACGTGAATTGAAATAAGCTGTGATGTCAAACAGCGACATGTATAGCGGTACTAACAATTTCAAATAGACCATTCCTGCCTTATAAAAATTTTAATCATTTTAATCAATAAATCGTTTGATTTTTATCGTTGCATTTAATTATTAATATTATAAATAAATAAATCTAAAAAAAAATTAATTTTATTTTGATACTTATGGAAGTTGAACCTCTGCGATTGTATAACTAAAAAATAGTTTTACGCCCATAAATTCAAAACGAGTTTCATGTTAAAAATTGTGTTATGGAAAACAGGAATGAACAAATGAAAAAAACAATGCAGATATTTTTGACTTAAAATGACTTCAGCAACATATTCTTAAAGTAGGGTTGTTGTGTCATCGACACCCTAGGTGGATTTGAAATATGAAATATGAAAATTTCTAACGAGAATATACCAAAATTACAAGTATTCGAGTTACGGACATTTCGTCGTATGCGATAAAGGAGGACAAACTAAAAAGATGAAAAATAAAGGAGGTAATCGTTTTAACTACAACAGCAGTCAAAACTGGCTGAGTACTGAAACTAAAAATGATCATCCAACAAAAAAAAATCAACAGAAAATATGTATTGGCAAAGTTAAGATGAAGATTCAATATCTAACATCAAAAATATATCTTTTTTATGATATTTTGTCACCATTGTTTCCTTAGATAATCCTTTAATTTTGATGGGAAACTACAATAAAAGAATCAAAATGATTTGATAGAATTGGATTAATAAAATCGCAAACAAAAAGGAAAGTAGAATGAAGTATATCTTATGAAAACGAAATAAATAAAAATTTGTTTGCTTTCTTAAGAAGAATTTTTTGATTGCTAACATAATTTGTGATTCATTAATTATTATTTCGTATAAGACAAGGGATCGTTTAATCAAGTGGGTAAAGATTTTGTGAAAGAAATTTAAAAATTGTTCTTCTCGCTTATACCTAAAGATTATTTTTAATAACACTACAATTAATTTTCAGTGTTCTAATAACAATTCCAAAGTTGTTACCGATATTACCATAGAATTTGAAATAAGAAAGTATCATATCATATCATTTTTATTTTAAGCACCGAGTACAAAACAGGGGCTCAAGTCAAAATTAAATATAACATTAGTTAATTATTTAAAGAATGTACATGTGACAAAAAGAGCATATGATGTGATAGGCACTATTTCACAAGCACAGTTTAAGCAATTCAGATCTCATGACACCGCACCACGAATCCAATCTATTGATTCGGATTTGAAAATGCCGGTATATCAAGGGCAATTTTGTCTAAATATTCGTTCCAAGAATAGTAGGCTTTTTGAATGAGAGTTTGTTTTATAACATCATTGAATTTTTTGTTATCTAGTTTTGTGATATGCAGTGGAAGTGCATTGTAGAATTTGATTCCATAATATTTAACAGCATTTAAAGATTTTGTAAGTCTAAGTTGAGTGGTTCTTAAATGTAAAGCATTTCTGGTATCAAGAGAGTGGACTTCTTTGTTTGTAGTAAAACTGTCTATGTTTTTTCTGACAAATTTTAAACTTTGAAAAATGAAAAGACAGGGTAAAGTCAGAATTCGCAGTGCGGTGAAATGCGATCGACAATCGTCCATGAAGCCGATTCCCGTCAGAGTACGCACAGCGCTTCTTTGAAGATGGAATGTTCTATGTCGACAGGCACTGCGACCCCACACTAGGATGCCGTAGGACAGATGGGCTTTTATCAGAGCAAAATACGCGGTCCGAAGGCAAGATTCAGATGTCAGATCCCGAAGGTTTCGTAGAGCGAAAATGTTCTTACTGAGCTTCTTAGCTAATTCCTCACCATGTCTATTCCAGCGAAGTTGATAATCAAGATGTATACCCAAGAATTTTACCTCTTGTTCATTGCAGCACGTTTCCGGAAGGGTCTTGGTGGTGAAAGTGATTTGAGTAGTTTTTTCCTCGTTTACGGCAAGTTTGTTAGCATTGAACCATTCATTAGCGTATTGACTGGCGGATTTGATGGTATGTTGTGCGTCGGTGAAATTGAGGGCAGAATTATAGATAGTTGTGTCGTCAGCGTATAGGATTGATTGAGAGTTGGATTTTAAGAAGTTAGGTAAGTCATTAACGTAAATGAGGAAAAGCAGAGGGCCAAGTATTGATCCTTGCGGTACTCCGCAGGTGATAGGACGTTCATGGGAGATACGGCCATTATACTGTACACATTGATATCTATTGGAGAGATATGACGAAAGCAGTTTGCAGCATTTAGGGTGAAGGTTATACATATACAGTTTTTTCAGGAGTATCTCAAAGGACATGCAGTCAAAGGCTTTGCTTAAATCTTTGAAGTGTGCTGCCGTGTAGCGTTTGGCTTCAAAATTCATTAAACATGCTTCAACGAACTCGATGACTGCCTCTTCCGTAGATTTACCATGTCGGAATCCATATTGTCTGTTGCTGATTAACTTGTTATTCTCAAGGAAGCTGGTGAGTTAAGTGGTCAGGATCGATTCAAGTATTTTAGAGATTATAGGCAGGAGAGAAATTGGCCTATAGTTATAAATGTCTTCCGTATCACCTTTTTTGTGGATAGGAGAAACAACTGCCATTTTTAATACATCAGGGAAAATCGAGGAACGTATGCATTGGTTGAAAAGTTTAGTTAGTGGAGGCACTAAAATGTTTTTTACGGATTTTAGAAGTTCTACAGTTAAACCGTACTTGTCACTGGATTTACTTGTTTTCAGTTTGTTTATAGTGTCTCTTATATAGTATAAGCTACGCACTTCTAAATTTAAGTCGTGAAGCTGTATAATGTTTGGTTTAAAAGTGATTCCATAAAATAAGAAAAAAATATGAAAGACGCTGTTTTGTGTTTTGTCTCCAGTCTAAGATTGCTAAATATGATACTGGTATATTTCTTGTACCTCTACGACTTGTGAAAGAAGAGAGAAGTATCGAATCAATAAACAATCACTTTGACCGTCTCTCTCACTTTGTAATAAATTTTATATAAGATTTATAAGCTTATCATACATGCCGAACTCAATTCAAAAATGTCTTGTTGCGAAGAAGCAGAGTAATCTAAAACGGTCTTTAAAATTAAAAATTTTAAATATTAGGAATTTGAAACAATATCAGAATGGTTGCGGAAGTTAATATCGAAGTAGTACCTAGCAAATTAAAATAGAATACTAAATCAATCTTATTGGAAAGTTTAGAAAGGAAACTCTTATAGCAAATAAGAGGAAACACTTACCAAATGTATTTTCCGGGCTGTGTCATGAATGGCCAAAATATGTGTGATATTGTGCTTCGATAATTGTGCGGCGTCTTTTGAATCCCGGTAATTACCAACATAAAGTCCCGGCAGTACCTGAAATAAAATTTGCAAATTCCAATAAGTAAAATGAGCAACGCTTATAAGAACGAAAACATTTATTAGTTGAGAAAACAGGCAGGAACATCGCGAGAAAATCAGATAAGCTACTTTTGTGACAAAGATAACGAGTGCAGATAAAGAGGAAAACATACCGGAGATATTCCAAAGTAGGATTTTTCTTTCTCGTAAAGTTGAACTTTCGCAGTCGGTGCGCCAAAAGTAACGAAGGAAAACATTGTCCGACTAACACAAAGTCAACTTTGTAAATAAAACTTGCGATAGCTCTTGTGGGGAAATACAGTCACGCACACGCGCGTGTTAAAAAGCGCAGAACAGCGAATCAAACATAATTTAATACATAGCAAGAACCACAGGTAAAAACTGTAAAATTTGATTTTAGTCTGACGTAAATTCACATCATTATTGTACTATGGTTGCCTTGCTACACTGTTTACAAGAAGAGCATTCAAATGAGTCGCAGAGTTAATAACCGTTGCATGGCAACGGATATTGAAACAGACTTTTAAATTTTTTAGAAAATGTAGAATGGGTTGTATACATATACTTGACTGTGCTATTAAACAGAGATTTGTTATAAAGGTCATGATAAATTCAACGTACAGTTACATTTATGATGAAAATGATGTGCTATACCCTCCAAAAAAATCTGGGGCAACTCTACATGCATTTTTTTAAGTTATTTTGTTAATAGATAAAACAGCGACATCCTACGATCGCTTTTTGACCTGACATTGCAGTAGCATAGACAAATTGAAGCGGGTTCGCTATATAAGAAGTTTACCCCATGCAAGGCGGCCTGGCTTGCTGTCAAAGCATAATGAAAGTTTTAAAAATTTTGTTGCAAATCGTTTTTGAGTGCAGTGAAAACTTCAGGTTAAAAAGCGATCGTAGGATGTCGCTGTTTTATCTATTCACCACCATTACATCGCAATTTTTTGGTTTTTTGGTATGCAGTAGGAATTTCGATCTTTGTTTCTGCTGAAGAAGCCCCAAATAGGGTTGAAACAGCTATACAGAGGCTGCTCGAAGTTTTCACTACAATCAAAAACGATTTGCAACGAAATTTTTAAAACTTTAATTATGCTTTGACAGCAAGCATGGCCGCTTTGCATGGGGTAAACTTATTATGTAGCAAACCCGCTTCAATTTCTCTATCCTACTGCAATGTCAGGTCAAAAAGCGATTGTAGGATGTCGCTGTTTTATCTATTCACCACTATTACATCGCAATTGCGAATAAATTGGTCAAGTCGCTTTTCTTTTGCAGTGGGAATATCGGCTACGTTTCAGCTGAAGAAGCCCCAAATATAGCAGAAACAGCTCTACAGAGGCTGTTCGAAGTTACAAGTTACACTGCAATCAAAAATGATTTGCAAGAAAAGTTATTTTGTTAGTTTGAATGCAGGTTTAAGGCCCGATTTCTTCACCTACGGATAAATTTATCCTCGGCAGCTATTATCGTTATAATGGTTTCCAAGGATAATAATTTATCAGGTGGTGAAGAAATCGGGCATTAGCCATTCATCTTGCTATTTAGAGCTTGTTTCTACGATAAAAACACAGAAATAAACAAACTGACGACTACATCATAGCAGCAATAATTAACTCGTCATATTTACAATAATGCTAGGGCCACACTAACGTTAACGTCTAACGTCCATTATCGTAATAATTAAGGCGTCAAAAAAAAAAAGATTAAACTACGTGATAAATTGAATGGCTACACTTGCATTTGGCGACAAGTCAATAAATGATGCGATTTTTAATGAAATAATTTCAAGATGGAAACAGGTGTACTCTATGAATGTAAATTATTATATTATGAATTTATTGTATTATTACTGGACAAGACAAAATTCAAGACTAAAAACTCGATTATTTCAATTTGTTCAATTCGATTTGTTTTATCAGTCCATTTCGTGCGAATGGCCCATATTCTAACTTCGTCTTTAATTTAGTAATGCCGTGATTAAATTCTCTATCACTCTCTTACTCCTTAAATTTGCATAAAGCTATATCGTTTTTGTTTATTTTCATCACGGCTTTAGTTAGAAACGACTCTAAACATGAGATAAGAATACGGCCCATTGTATTTAAAATCATTAACCAAGCTCAAGCTCTAACTACGCTCAAGCTTGAACACATAACAACTAAGCTAAAACCTGTTGGATGAGTTAATTCACAAATGCTAGCTAGTGTGGCCAAAATAAGCGTTAAATGACGCGCTAAATCCCTTTGATGTGTCAAAACAGACCGTCACCCGAGCTATCGTCTAACATCTAACGCCATTCATAAGGACGATAACAAATTAGCGTGTTAAGTCGTGGCTACACCTATGTTTAATGCCAAATAGTGCAGTAATTAACGCCATTACGCGCTAGTGTGGCCCTAGCATTAGACATATTACATGTCCTAAATTTTTTTTCTTGAACCTCCAGCCAGAAATGTTGGTATTGCATTCATCAAAATCGTCCGGTAACAGCCCTATTGAAGGTGTGGGCCATCAAAAAATTACCAAATGTTGGCAATATTGATATTTGTGGTTGACATTTCTTAAATGACAAAAGGTTTGATTGCTATTTGATGTACTGAATATTTTTTTAACAGATAAAACAGCAACATCTTACGATCGCAAAATTTTTTACTTTTTTTTTTATTTGGGGCCAAGATTTGCTCAAAACTTACGTGTACCGGGTGGAAAGTTTCAAACCCGAACATAGCAAAGTTCCATTGAGAGTTACGTTTCTGTAGATTACTGTTCGCCATTTAAAGATACAGAAATGGTAATGGTATTAAATGAAAGATAAAATTAAGGCCAATGTTATCGTGTTAAAATTATTCCTATTGTATTAATACTTTTGAAATAGAAATTAAATTTTTAAATTTCAAATGAAAAATGTAGACAGAGCAAATAATTGGTAGGTATTCTTATCGTTTAAGTTTCTTAATTCTTTCTTTATTAGAATGATAATTGTATTCTACGTCATTGTATACAAAAATAATGTTATTTCTGATACTATCAATAAACTTGAAATGATGCCATGGGCAATCAATGCCGACACATGTCGATACTAAATCAGTTTTAAATTCAATTGTACTAAGAATTAAATAAGTTTCACACTGTTGAAGAATAAGTAACACACAACTGTAAGGAATATTATTAAAAAAAAACACATCAATTCTACAAATTCTGCTGCCATCAACGTTGTTTTGAAATTAATAAGAATAGTAGGAAAGTATTTTGTGAAGTATTGCAGGAGCAAAGAAATAAATCCGAATAGTTTTTTATCGTAACACAGAAGAATCGCTACATAGAATGAAATTTTATTTTGAATAAGAATAATATTGTACAAAATTCTGGTTGTTGAATTGTAAACTTCAAATCTGACATACTAAGGCGACTACATTTTTCATTTGAAATTTAAAAATTTAAGTTCTATCTCAAAAGTATTAACACAATAGAAATAATTTTAACGATAACATTGGCCTTAATTTTATCTGTCATTTAATACCATTACCATTTCTGTATCTTTAAATGGCGAGCAGTTATCTACAGAAACGTAGTTTTCAATGGAACATTGCTATGTTCGGGTTTGAAACTTTCCACCCGGTATAATACGTTGCAGCTTGTTTTATCGAACGTGAGTATGAATCGCAAAGTGAAATTTCTTTACTTTTTAGATTAGATCGAAAATGTTTTACTTCAATACACTTGCAGGATATGCTCAGTGTAATTACTTGAAACCAAATTCTCGCTACACCACTTCACTAATAATTCATATTCCTTACAATATCTGTTGGAGGGCTTCTAAGGTAGCAAAGCATTACTTGCACGTTTGACAGCCTGAGTAATGTGTGCTGGAGTATCCATCATAGATTAATATCCATTGCACTTATAAACAGTAACAAAAAGGACTTGGAACAACATTAAATTTGGTTCTTATTAAATGTCAAAAAAACTGTACGTAACTTGACTTTTAATTTCATATTCGAAATCTGGTGTTGGAAATTGTGTTGCCAACCTGAATCTATACTTCCCCAGCACAAATTATTTATTTATTTTTTTACTTTTTAAGACAATTTAAAATAGGTCGGACCAAAAAATTGCAAGTGCGAGCACTTGCAAAGCAGTTTCTGCCCTAATAATACAAATAACTATTGGCAGACATAGTACTTATGCTCGAATGACGCGGTAAACGGTAAAAACGAGCGAAATGTTAAGGCCACAATAGTACATATTTAAATGACGGCGTTGGCTCCACCCATTGTTTATAAGGGCGCAGTTTGCTTGCACAGGTATCGTTTTAATTGAGCATCATAGTACTTCTGCGTGTTTATTATTAATTTAAGGCTCCGTAGGGTGTAGGGTTTCATTGTGTTTACGTTCGCCTCGTAAATCTTTATTAAAAGGGTCGACGTTTGAAGATACATGTATTAGCCACGTTTCTTACACCAGGGTGTGCATTTGATGCATAATTAAAGTCCGTTAAAGCGTAATATTGTTGTTGTTTAACACTTTAGGAAATATCTTGTTTGTTGTTTTAAGAGTGTGGAACATTGGCTTTTGATTATTTTATATGCAACTAGGGCTGCTGGATGATTTTTTTTAGAACATGCAGAATATCCAATTTCTTTTTATAGTTCATAATTTCAGGCGTTATTATTGGCTCCGCTGATTTTTCATTAAAAGTTTTCATGATCGTAGGGAAGTTGATAATTGAAGGAATCAGCTATGAAAGCAAAGCTGCAAACTTACAGATTTTTATGTTTAATGTTTTTGTGTTTTATTACTTTATTCGATAGCATTTTTTCTGATTGATGAATCTATGACAAAATTCACACATGATATGTGTTAAAATTCACATTTACTCCGCGTTAAAAATAACAGGCGTGTGTGTAATATTTCAACAGTTCGAGGGTAAATAAATTACAGTAAAGTCCCGTGTTAATTTCCCACAAAAATCGGTGTGCAGCTAATACCGCGATTGTGTTAATTTTAACACCGTTTTGTCAACAGTGCGTATCGGATTCTTTCCAATGCGCCCTTTGGTGCTTTTAAATTCATGGCCTCCACAAACTGCGAAATAAATTATGCACTTCTAAAACCGCCCAAATTAACAACATGTCCCATAATTTTGAATTTAAATTGTCTATTAAAGTGTTTGCAGGTATGACATTAGGCCGTCTAAATTAATTCGACGAAGTAAATTGTGTAAATTCTATTTTAGTGTTCCTTTTTAAATAAGGGTTGAAAAGTTAACGAAGTGCATGCAAACGACCAACGGATGAATAGAGTTCACGTCGAAACAGGTCACCCAAGCGTTTAGGTCGCTCAATATTTCTAGAATATGGAATATATTAATAGCTTCCTTTGTAAACTGCATGTATTCAATATAAATCGCAATCAAATTTGCGTGTTTTCTTTTTCTTTTTGCATTTCTGACCGTAATAGTAATAAAAATTAAAATTGCTAAAATCTTTGTTAATTCATTTGACGTCTATAACACTCATAGGTACTTACAGCATTAAAAGTTTTACAAATAGTTTAAACGCGTGGTTATTGTTGAAACTTAAAAAAATGCAAGAAACAAACTACCTTTTCTCATGAGAACGAACAGATGATTTAAGTTACTTGATAAAAAGGAAATCAAAGCGAAACCAAGAGATAAAACTTGTACTGTATATTTTGCAAAGAAACCGTTGAAAAACGTTTCTTGCTGTGTCAGCAGAATAGATTCCGAATATAGAACACCGCGCCAGTCAAAAGTTTCAAAAACTTCACTATGGGAGACAAATGCGACCATAACGCTCACATGCGAATTGTTTTTAAATATGGAGATACTCCCGAAAAGGGGAAATATCTGAAGTAATTTGCAATTTGTAAACGTCTTATTCCTCGTTGTGAATTTCCTGCAATTTCTCTAAATTTATTGAAAACATTTTTCCTAATTTGTTTTTTTGTTACAGTAGGATTCCTGTAATCAAGTTTGGTTTGGTTTCCTTTCTTTTCCCGCGCGATCTTGTGCCTACGACATTTAGATGTCGCCTATTGTTTCAAGTTGTAATGGCTAATTGATCGCATTGCGATTGGAGTGGGAGTGAACGCAAGCGGGGACACGTCGACAATAATTGAATTATTGCCAACGGCTGGTGAAGTCGGTCTGTGAATTTGAGTATGGATTGTTCGAATTTCGGCCCGAAACTGTGCGGATTTCTTTCACCGTCGACATATTCCCCCCGAGTGTCAAGCGGCGGCGATATTTGGTAATTCTTCAGCACCTACGTTACGTAGGGTGAGTTTTCTTTTGACGACCTCGTCATTCATTTTGTTAATTGTTCCCTTTCTGTTACTCGTTACTATAATGCTATAATGCTCAGGCAAGGAAAAAAAATCAACGAATCCCTTTGTGATATCGGTGTTCCACCGTTGTACGAGTTGCTATAGTGATATGAGCCGGCAACCGCCATCTTAGGTTCCGTCGAACAGAGTCGTCATCGCCCAATCGTCCTCGGCAGGGCAGACGCTGAATTGTCGACATCGTGGCAGAGACAATTGTAAGGTCGATTTATTTTATTATATTTTTGATTCGCCTTCGTATCTCGTCATTACCGTTGCGGAGTGACGCCGGCCGCCGTTTTTCTTTTGATACGTCACCGCCGTATGGAAAAATTTCCCTTCCTCCTGTGCCGTAGTTGGCGCAAAGCGTACCTCGGCCTTTTTAGTCGTCTATCCTGTTTTTTTTTGTGTTGTTCGGTGTTAACTTTGAGGGGCTCCTTCACAGCATTAAACTTTGTCGTATTTTTTTTGTGGCGGACTTTGTACTAAAGTTAATAATTTTGTTTTTTTTCCGCCTTCATGCTTGAGAGGCTTCTTCAGAGTGCTGAACATTGCCGTAATATTTTTTTTGTGTTCGACATGATTTCAATGTTTTTTGTGTACTTGGATTAGAGTTTAAAGCGAACCGTTTTTATGCTTTGGTGTAAGCTGACGCGTGAGTACTCCCGTAAAGGCGTTGTTTCTGTCCACGAATAGGACTCTGTACATGAACGTACTTAAGGCATAGTTGTTGCTGTTATTTGGGCGTACTCACACTCAGTTCTGATGTATGCGATTTACACAAACTTGCTATAGCGTTGATTCTAATTAAAGTACGATTTATGACCGTGGTGAATTAAAGTATGATTTATGAACGAGGTGAACGTTGTTGCGGGGGTTTCATATCTTTAACGGGTGGGACTTTGGCGCTGGAAGACGAGTCCTAAGATCGGACGGACGGATGGAACAGGAAATCCTCCCGGTCGCGTATTGAGTTACGTGAGTTACGTAACTACTGCTGGGTGGCGCCCTTTCCGGTAACATCTTTTGAGTTTTCCAAAGCCGTCTCCACTGAGTGTTCACAGTTACGTAACCCTGATCCACACCATCGTCCTCGAGGGTTCGACCGAGCATAAGGTAATTTACGGATTGGTGCAGGCCCTCCTCCGTCTTCTACCAAGGTCTTGGGTCCAAACAGTGCTGAGCGCTCTCTTGTCGCCATATCAAACCGGTGATGGTAAGTGGTTGCAACAAAAATCTGACCCTTTTTCTTTTTTACCGGGTTGCATCTCGCAAATTTAAAGATTTGCTTTCTCGGAGTATTTCCTTAGCTTGTGAAAAATCGTTTCGAAATGTTCTTTTTAAAAGTAAGAAAATAAAATTAACATTGTGATCCAAAAATTGTAATCTTGATTAAAATTTGTTATACTTGTTAAAATCGTAATTATCTTGATATTTTCCATACTATGTTCCAAATGCGTTTATTTATTGGTTTTCTGTTTTATTTTATTCCAATATGCTTTCTTTTGGCTAATAGGTGCAATATTCTTGGAGTTCTTGCTTGTAAATTTGAGAAATAAAATTCAAATCATTTAATGATTTACTAATTAAAATTAAGTTATAGAAATATTTATTAAGGAAATAATTTTTGCAAATTGTAATTTTATAATTTTTGAATGTTTACGAGTGTGAAAATTTAATTTAAGTTTGTATTGGTATACTTGACAATTAAAAAATATAAATGTCTTAGTTTTTTTTTTCTTTTTTAGTTATCTACTTCAACAAATGTTATGTTATTTTACTCTAAAACTTAAAACGGAAAGTAGATGCTTAATAACACACCCCCATTTATATCCTGCCAAGCTGTTCTTGTTGACATACATACCACATGTGCACTTATTGAAGTTCTATGTCATCGAATTTCACGGCCTTAAAACCGCTGCTTCTTAGGAAATGCATTTCTAGAAATGATTTCTGAACTTCGTTGCAAGCAGTATCGTAAATCCTCAACGTCCATTTCGCTTAGAGCTTGGGTATAAGCTTCCTTCGCAGTACATGCACGACACGTAAGCAGAAATTATAGTGGGATTTCAAAAGAGTTGTTAACGTGAGGTATCGATTTAATGTCTTAAAAATAAATAAAAGATGTGGAGTAAAATAGAGAAATAATTGGTGCGTAAAATTAAATAAATAAATAACTAAATATTTGAAATGATTTTGCTATTACTAAAAAAGAAAACAAAGAAAGAAAAGTCTACGTTGTTTGTAAACTTTGCTGAATACGCAGACATTTTCCGCCAGGCAATTACATCTTCAACATTTGTCATGTCTGAACCACAAGACTGCATAATCCAAATATAAAGGACATCCTTGCGAACAGACAATTCTTCCTTGTGAATGACGTCTCTTATAATAGGATTACATACGGATTAGGAGTTATCTCTTTTATTGCGTTTGTTGTTTACATGACAGATTATAAAATTGCAAGGGGACGAAACATTTACTTCCTTCAATTACTTTTCCGTGTCGGAGTGTTTTCGATTAAACAGAAACTTCTAATTGCCTAGTAATTACCGCCGATGTGTAATATTGAAAGCTTCCGTTTTATTTCAACCCTTTGCTTGTTTGAGTTCGTGATTTTAAATGTTTTCCATTCCCGATAACTTCTGCGGAACGTTTGTGAAAGTCTGGTCGTTTCGGCTTTCGACGATTAGCAGGATTTAATTGATCGATTCAAAAATGCAAATTACCGGAGTCCGTGAATCGAGTCGGTTTTAATGGCTGGTCTTTCCGTCTGCGATTGTTTGCATTTGCATGAAAAGCGGCCGAGTTTTTAATAATCGCTTTTCTAGAGGTACTCTGAAGTAAATACTGTGATGGTAGAATGTCATGTATTCAATGAAAAGCATCCACTAAATGTTTTGGAGACCAAAATAATTTTAAATATTTTATCTGCAGACAGATACTCTATGTCCATGGATTGGGTTCACTCGATAAGTCCAAAATTACGAAAAACTATATTTCATTGAGAAAAAAATAGTAAACCTTAAAGATTCAATCAAAACTTAATATGTCCATAACATTAGAATTTTATGCTGATATTCAACCAAAACTCAATAAGTCTGGTATGTTTCAAATAGCAGCCCAACAGGTTTTCAAGCAAAACTCAATAAGTCTGAGGTTGGTATTTTCTGATGATGCGGGAATTAATTTTGAATATAGTATAGTGCCTTCTATTACTCCAGAATATATTCAGGGGAATAGTTTGGTTTGCAAGCAGATTTGTGATAAGATTTTGTGCAACCTTCTAGAAGAGCTCAGAAATACAACGCGCAAATACACACGTGGAAATTATTGAAACTATTACGTATAATCATTTTGTGCTTATTGTTTACTTGTTACTTCCGTTATTTTAAAAGTAGCAAAGGGTTGTAATTATGCAGGCGAATAATGAAGTTAGATACAGTACTCAAATTCCTTGCCAATTTTAAGCAAAACGCAATAAGTCCACGCACTGTTTCATTCAAAACTTTATGTATACTAGGGCAATATAATATTTATAAATTCTAGTTAAAAAAAGTTAGTACAGCTGTTACGTGGATTATAAGAAAAACGTAATTTCTGGTAATAATGGAAAAGTGACTTATCAAGTTTTGTGTGAATTCAATTTTCATGCAACTGTAATTGAAACTTATGATCATGGAAATGAATTCGGTCCACTTAGGATTGGAAGTTTTTTACACCGAATGTATCAAGCGACAGCAAAACGTAGAGTGTTAATTGCGATTTTACAGTGTCCGTTTCAAAGTTTAAAAAATATTTTCTTACATATTTCATCGGACAGAGTTGATTTCACTTGTAAATATTTTCATGTTCAAGTCATTCCTAAATGTTAATACTTTCGGAATATAAATTAAATTTTCAAATTACAAATGAAAATTTTATTATGAACAGATAAAATAGCGACATCTTACTGTCGCTTTTTGACCTGACATTTTTCTAGAAAATTTTATTCACCTAGTGTGTGAGATTTTAAACTTTCATTTCAATACACAATAGGCTTATTATTCAAAATAAAAGTGCATACATATGAAAACATATTGACGATGAAAAACATCTGTTACGATTTATTTATTCGCTCTTACTTTTGTTCGCAAAGTACTTTTCAGCTTATCTCGTTAATTTCAAGGAAAGTTTAATGATAACTAAATTTGCAGGGTTAACGTAGGTTTTTTTTTTTTAAATTCTTCACAGTGTTCGCGTACAATTTAATTGCGGATGACTGCATTTCTAAATTCTTACGTAAAATTGAATTTAAAATTGATTAATCCATATTTAGTATCGAGATATACCACGGCAACCTATCAAGTTTAAATTGAATGATTGATAGCATCAGAAACAACAGTACTTATGGTAAATAACGACGCAGAATAAAGTTATAAAGAAAGAATTATTTGTAATTTAGAATACCAGAGTACCTATTAGCTGGTTTGCATAATTATTCATAACACTTTTGGAGTAACGTGTAAATTATTTTCAATTAAAGTTTAAAATCTAATATTAAGGCGACAATAATTTGAAATTTTAAAATTTAATTTGTGTCCCGAATATATTATTATTCTAGTATAACTTTAACACGATAATATTGGCAATAATTTTCTCTTTTATTTTAATGATTTTCATGACCATTTGCATCTCTAAAAAAATGGCGAGCATTAGTTTACAGTAACGCAGTTTTCAATGCAAGTTTACCGTGTTTGGGCTTGAAACTTTCCACCCGGTATAAAAAAATTAATGAAAAACGATATGCAGAAGTTTTTTAAGAAAAGAAGGAGTATTTTCTCAAGGAAATATAAAATATTTTGTGTAATCTTAGAATTCGGTTAATTGAGTTCAAAACCCAAGATTTATTTATTTTTGTAATGTGCACTCTCCTTATGCCAAAACTCGAGGTAATACTTTAAATGTAAAAACTTTTTTATCGTACATATTTATTTCAATGCAGTCAATGATAAAAAAAAAAAACATATGGAGACAAAGTTTGCCACTAGTGTTAAGTAAAACATAACTGCCAATTGGTGGAGAAAAATAAACCTGAAGATGTTTAATGCAATCCAGTTTGCAAGCAAAACTCAGTCACAGTTCCAAAGTATCCAAATCAAAGGAAATCGGAAAAAAAGATAGAAATGAAATATCTAAGAATAATACAACAGAGGGAACAAAATGGGACGGTGAACGAAATTAAAAGACAAAATTGTGGAAATCGAAGCTAGTCGGAATAAGCATTTAATAAAAGTCAAAGAAAGAGTACAATAGGTCGAAAAATAATAGGTGCAAATAAAAGAAGACAAAAGAAGAGAGGATAAACTAGACAGAAGGAGGTGGAAAAGAAGGAAAGTATCAGAAAGCATGGAAAAAATATATCAAAAGTTGGGGCAAAAGTGGGACATAAAATGTAGAAGCGCATCACATTAGTGTAAAGAAACATGCCGAAGAATTTGTAACGATGCTTTCTTTCTTATTGACTCTTTATTGGCATTAGAGATGTCTAAAAAGGAAAATTTCTGTCCGCAACAGCAAGGGAATTTTAGGAACAAATGGACAATAACAAAAATTTGGCAGCCTGGCATACAACCAAATACAGGGTACGTCAGCGAAGCGAAAAAATTTAGAAATTTGATTACTCATTTGATGTTTGGGCGAGGGCGCTGAATTTGAGGATATGCAAGGTTGATAGAGCTGGACTGTGTATTATAGTGTCTTCCGTTGGCTGCACCGGTGTGCACTGAGTGTATCTCCATCTCGTTTTATTACATAAAGCTGAACTGAGATGGAAATACACTCAGTGCACACAGTGGAGAACCCTATTAGAAGGTTGCTTTGATCCAGTGGGGAGGGTTTGGATACGTCACGTCACGTGGTAAATTACACTGTGCATATTAATAAGGTTTTTGCGTTATTTGATCAATAGGA
The DNA here is from genome assembly GCA_036172665.1 of Prosopocoilus inquinatus. Classification (NCBI taxonomy): domain Eukaryota; kingdom Metazoa; phylum Arthropoda; class Insecta; order Coleoptera; family Lucanidae; genus Prosopocoilus; species Prosopocoilus inquinatus. The sequence goes on from CM069876.1 coordinate 217,866, forward strand.
CCACATAATTGATTCCAGTTTTAGTGAATTAGATTGAACTTTAGGAGACAGATTAAAATTCACTTTATATACTTCATATGTGTGAGGGATAGAAGTTTCATATGATGTCTTACTTTTCCGGAGGGGGGGAAAGGACCAAACTATACATCTATCAGGTTACTTCGTTCCCAAATATTTAAGGAACGAGGCAACCTGATAAATGCAATATCAGTTTTACCAATCTTGATGATATGTATGTTGTCAGTCATTTAATGATATTTAGTAAATATGAAACAGTAGTCTGCTTTCTGTGGCATTTGCACAATAGTTATTTGTATCGCTAGGCCAGAAACTGTACTTTTGCGAGTATGAGCACGGTTTGTGGGGGCCTTACAAAACTTTTTCGGACGACCAAGTTTTTAAATTAAGATAATTATTGTCAAAATATAGAAAATTATTAGGAAATTTGTCTTTCTTATGTTAGCGGTACAATTTAATGCTGAATTACATGAATTAGAATAGTTTAAAAACACTGAATTAGTAATTTTTCTTCAATCTGTGAGGTTTTATTTGACATTTCAATATCACTCAGCGCTATCAATCTAAAAATCGTTCATGCAAAAATCCCTGTTTTATTTTCCTGCCTAGGCATGCAAATGACTGTTTTCAGGACAATATGAACGAATGGAAAATCAGTAATTTTAGACGGAAGCCGAAAAAGGTTATTTTGCAATCTGTTCAATATTCCGCGTCATAGTCAGATACCGTCTGTTCATGCTGTTAACTTGTAGGTTAAAAATTAAGAAAACTCTTCCTGAACGCGAAAGTGTATGTTGATTATGTCGTCCGCAAACGTTAGCGAAATTAAGAAGTTGCACGCATGATATGGCGAGCAACGGAAAATTTTTGATTTGGTTTGCAAGAGTGCGTACTTGTCAAAAATTATTTAAAATAAATAAATAAAATGGCTCGTTTTACTTAACAGAAAACTGTGGAAATATTAAACATTCATGTTAAAATTTTAAATTTTAAAATTTCCCGCTTCACTGACGTATTTTGTACAAACTATACCATATCAACCTCATCTTTGCAGAGGGGATGGTAAGTCAAAAAAGTTTAGGAACCTACTTCAAAATGTCATTCTTTCCACAAAAGAAATAATAATAATAAAACAGATTTCTGAACTTTCATTTATAATTAAGCATCAATAATAAATATGAATATATATTAACTAAGATATATCTAAAAGTAAAATTTGAGTAAATTTCTAAGAAAATTGAATGTGTTCATTTCTCCTTCATAATTTCTACTTTTCAAATGATCTTTTTCGCAACACGTCTAAATATTTAGTGAAAATATGTAATTTCAGATAGACTTTCTTTTAAATTACGGTTCCTCAAAGTTTCTTTTGAGAGAAACCTATCAACCAACTTTGAAAAAGTTCACGGGCTCCTTTGAATCAGAAAACTCATTCTAAGAGGCAGTTGTAATTTTTTTTTCAATTTCCTAAAGTCCAAATAATTAAGGCGCGAGTTTCCTCTTCATCGAAAAAAGCTTTTTCTTCTACACTAATCGTAATTTATGAGCGTGTAGCGTGCAAAAAGCAAGAGGTGGTTCATGCTCACTGATGATGACGAGATTTAATGAACTAAGGTTAAGGTATGCTTTACCTTATTCATGCCATTCCCCATGGCTGCGGGGCGGCCTACGCACTCTAAAGCAACAGTCACATGTCTGAATGAACTCGCAACACAGCGCACCAACGAGGAAGCGACGGCGCTAAGTCTGCCCTGGACGGTCGATAAACACCACGAGGTGCCAGGTGGTATGCGCACTTTACCTTCAAACATCGGACTATTCTATCATTAGTTTGTTCATTGTTTTCTTTTACATAAAAACAAGGTCTTGACATACGGTAGAATCTATTGGGTCAGTGGTGGTTAAAACTTCTGGTGCACTTAATGAAAATTATAAAGATAACATTGTCTACTAGGATTCTATTAACCCCACAGCTAAAGTTACATAACATCCTAGTAACGTAGTATAATCATTATTATTTTTTTTTTTATAAATAAGACAGTAAGTCTTTTGTTGAAGATGCACTGCTCCCGAGATTGAGTAACCCTTTGTGTAGTTGATATTGACTCATATTCTTGTGCAAATTATATTACACACCGCACCAAAATTATCGCAACACCAGTGTATTTAAAAAAAAATATAATTTGAGTAAACTTAAACCAACGCGAAAAAACAAATTAAGTTACAAAATGATGAAAACAGACTGAATAGAAAAAATAACAACAGATAAAAACAAAATAAATAACAAAGTAGTCAAAAAACACAATATCTGAAAATTGGACTCGGTGAACTTCGGAAGGATTTAATAGCGGGTGTTTTCACCTCTACCAGCAATAACTGCTTCCATCCTCCTTGGCATGCTTTCAATGAGGTTTTGGATGTAATTTTGTTGCAAATTTTCCCACCCTTCAATAATGGCATGCTCCAGATCCTGCAATGTTAACAAAGCTATTTGACGCTGCCGTATGCGTTGCTGAAGGAAATCCTACGCGTGCTCAATTGGATTGAGGTCTGTGTTTCTTGCCCGCCACTGTAACACTTGCGGTTCAACTTTATTTAAATAAGCCTGGGCAATTCTTGCTGTATGTGGCCGAGCGTTGTCACGCATTAGTACGAAATTATCCCCGACAAAAGGGCCATAAGGCACAACATGGGGTTCTAAAATGTCAGTAATGTATCGAATTGCTGTTAAACGCCTCCCATGCAACGCTACCAATTCTGTGCGCCCTTCGGAAGAAATTCCGGCTCAGACCATAATCGAGCCTCTATTAAAAGAAACCCTTGGCCGAAAATTGCACTGCAAGTTTCTTTGTCAAGGTCGTCTATGTACCGGGATATATCTGTTGGAGGCGTACAGACAAAACCTGGACTCATCCGAAAACAAAACCCGGCTCCAATCCTTTATAGTCCAGTTAGCATGTTCGCGAGCAAACGCTAGCCGGGAGTTGCCCGGCTCTGGTGAGCAATGGAGCACAAGTAGGAATGCGAGCTCGGAGATCATCTTCTCTCAGCCTATTACGTACTGTTTGTACAGAAATCTGTACGTTTCTGGTAGCACAAAGCTCATTTCGGAGCATTCTTGCTATGCAGTGGCGAGTTGTAAGCACTGTTAAACCAAAGAAATGGTCGTCTCTTAAAGTGGTAATCCTGTTGCGACCTTGCCTTGGTCTTCTTCTGTAGTTACCTGTTTCCGGGTATTTTTCTGCCACTCTACTTACTGTGGATGGCTGTATCATAACGTGTGTTACGGCCTTCATCTAACAGCGTCATGACTTTAATGATTTCTTCATAGGACAGATGGTAGGACACACGTTGGGGAGCATTCACAGCCTCCATTTAGCTTTTTGGATTCAACCGACTCACAAAATTAATAAATTGCAAATGCAAAATTCTACGTTTGAAAGAAGTTGACAAAAAAAAATTCTTTTCAATATGAGCTTCATGATCTCCAAGCACTTAATATTCAGTTCTTTTTAATTGACAATCGATTAATAAAAAAACAAAACGCTAAAATGTTAGTGTTGCGATAATTTTTGTGCCGTTTGTATTTATTGCTGCGCTGGCGAATTAATTCAAGAAAAGTTGTTCGATCCTATTACCAAGCATTGGAAAAATATTGAAAGTAAATTACAGCCAAGAAGCGAAATAGAATTACCTACTATCGATGTAAAACCTTCAACATCACAACAACAATATAATTGCAACTCCAAAAAGATTTTATATAAAAAAAACGTGGACCGTCAATGATGGATTTTGAAGATGAAGATGAAGCTGACGAATCGGAGAGATATAAAATATCTGTTTTAGAAAGTGTTGAATCAGATGAAGAAAAAGATTCACGATTTAGAGGTCTCGATGAGAAAGCGTACGTTATTTAGTTCGATATCATCCGTTACCTAGAAAATATATCAATGATATGTACAGGGTGTCCTATTTTCGATGGTATTCTATAGGTATTTCCGGTAATAATGGAAATATAAAAAAACTAAGTACGCAATATTGGGTCAACTTTTTATGCCAATTTCAATGGTTAAATCAAAAATTTAATTTGAACGATGTTTGTTTAAATTTAATTCTTAAGAACTACTTCACGATGGCATTTTTTGTGGAAAATTTCTACTAAGTGAGAGAGATAGGTTACCCTTGTAAATATTTATTAGTTGATTTGGCTCTTGTCTCAGTTAAATGCAAATTTTATACAGTATTTACGGACTCTAGGATAATAAATAAAACTGTTTAATTATTTTTACCAATTGTAAGTTTTGCTTTTGCTTTTTTTTAACAAAAATGTTACCCAGACAAAGAAAATTGTTTTTGAAAGTAGGTATACCTATTTTTTTAAGACCCTTTATGTTTATGAAAATAGTAAGTATTACGATGGGTATTTACCTATAGCTTTATTCCAAGATGTACGGCAAAATAATATTATGATCAGCAATTATTTATTTGTTAAAAAAATAGGAATTCAATACATATCTGCTTCTTTTTTTCAAAGTTAGATACAAATAACTGTATTAATGGAAATAGGTATAGAGAATGGTACTATTAATGGATGTAGAATTTGATATACAGGGTGTTCCATTTACGAAAACTGAGTTTTGGGCAGTGGAACTGGACAAGGTTCGACACCATATTTTGACCACCCTGTGAATTTTTCAGTGACAACTAAGATATGATTTAAAAGGCTGAACATTAATCTTTCAAACAACAGGCAACTTGAATCTTGAAATCTGAAAGTGTCGTAAATACATTCTCTTAAATGAAAGGCCACCGAAATAATTTTTTTTTTCAGAAATTCGAAGATATCTCAAAAACCGTTACATTTAAGTATAGGGAAGCCTTAACAATTTTTACTTAGAATAATATGTACAATCGGAATTTTCAATAAAAAGTATAGTGTTCCATTTAGAATAAGAAAGTTACTGGCGACTTCCGGTATAACAGGAAGTGACATAAAAGTGAAAGTATTTTAGCCTTAAAGACGTCTCCTCCTAGGGCAGTGTGTCAATTTTCAGAATGTTAGTATGTTTCTTTCCTCGAAAACTTTTAATAGGCCACTCAACTTGGGAGACACTGTATACAGGGTGTTGAAAAATTCATTTGCCAAATTTCTTGGGCAAGTGAAGGAGATCACAATAAGACTTTTATGTTGTATAACATAGGGTCGGAAATCAATAATTACTTTTTAAGACTGTAAAAATGATGAAAATTATTAATTTCCGACCTTAAGTTATAAAACAAAAAAGTCTTATTTTGGCCTCCTTAAATTCAATTTGGCAAACGAATTTTTCTACACCCTGTATATTAGCCGTACCAGCAACTTCAATTTGTTAGTAAGAAAGTAGCAACGAGAAAAACTTTATACAACTTTTTTTTATTGTGAAACAGTAAAAAATGTACATTATAGACAGTCAAGGCCTCCAATATAAAGACAGTGAATTCATAATTCTAGAAATGACATTGTTAAATACGAGAACGCAAATTATACATAACGTTTTCGGAAAGACACCTCAAAAGTCATCCTGGTTTTCTGACAAATTGAAAAAAGCACATTGAGTGGATTATAAGGAATTTGCATGGTCTAGACTGGGATACATTATTTCACTATTATTAGGTTGCTAGGAAAAATGTTTTTTTTTGTTTATCAACTAATTCTTATTTCGAAGGTAGCCAGATATATTTTTTTATTTGCAAATTGAAGAGTATACTTCTCTAAACAATATACTACGCAAATGTTATTCCGCACTTAATTGTGTGTTCTTATAAAGAATAACCAAAAACGAAGAATTGTTGAACCTATTGTTATACGAGTTTAAGAAGGAAAGTACGGCTGCACAAGTGGTTTAGAATATCTGTGAAGAAGAAGACAAAAAGTCTCTTAATGTAAGACATGCCCAACGTGAATTTACAAAATTTAAAAATGGCGTTTTTACTCTTCGAAGGAGTGGTACCTCGGGTTGCCTTTTAAAGATTAGCCAAGATTTTTCTCGCAAAAAAATCCGGTTACTACAACATATCGATTGTGAGTCGAGTTGGGTGCATTCAATTCAACCATTTGGTGCCACTTAGAAGGTCGTAGTACGATTAGTAAACGTTCTACAAAAATTTCACATTAACTTAAATGAACTCAACCTAAACACCTTAAACATTTGTACAAATTACTCCAAAATCCCCGTTACAATCGTTTTCTGTGACAAATCATGATTTATGAAGAAATATGGATTCTCTTAAGAATCCCTACTGGTATAAATAGTGGCTTAATCCTGGACAAGTATCTTTTTCAGTCGTGGACAAAGATCATTTTGGAACATAAGTAATGTTCAGTGTTTGGTGGAATATCTTTGCCATGAACCATTTTGAACTTGTTTCAAATGTCCATACAGTTAACGCTGCAGTCTGCTGTGCTCAACTTACCAAAGTACACGAAATTTTACGTGTAGGGTTCCCTGCATTAGTAAATACAAATCACGTGATCCACCACCAGGATATTGCAAAACCGCATAATACAATTAGGTCTCAATAAAAACTGACTGGAGCTTTGATGGTCTTTTCTTCCTCTTTCTGCATAAAGTCCGAACATTGCTCCTTCGGATTACCATATGTTTTGTTCGATGAAACATTTCCTGAAAGACAAAAATTTTAATGAATATTGCGAAGTCGATACGGCATATTAAGAATTTCTCGACTCTAGAGAACTTGGCTGGTATCATCGAGGAATGTAAATGCTTGCAGAATGATTGCATAGGATAATGAAATGGCAATTGCATAGTTTAACGAAAAATAATATATTTCGTTTAATACAAGCATTCTAAATTAAAAGAAAAAACATTTTTTTCCGAACAACCTAATTTACCTCAAGAAAACATGGGTAAAACTAAAGGGTTTTCCAATAAGTGCGTCAGAACTTCAATTCCAAAAACAAGACTGATTTCGAATGTAAATGACAAATCACAGACTAACTATTCTGTAGACTGGAATCGGAAAGGCTAAGAAATTTAGACAAATTTCTGCGCTCCCTTGTGATTGGAATAAAGACTAGCCTTGGTCAGCGAGTGGCCTACTACACATATGATTTAATATTTGCTTTCAACCTGAGGTATCCATGAATAACTTAGCAAGTCAAAATGATACTTTCGACTTGTAAAAACTACAAAAATATACATAGTTGCACAAATTTATATATTAGGTGCTTTTCTTTTACATAAAAGACAGTCAAATTATTCAGAGGCTGTAAAGCTCCATGTTCCTGAGCATAACATGTTATACACCAATCACTCTAACGTTAGAATAAGAACTTTTTCCGGGTCTTTGGACATTTTTTTTTCCGTATTTCCGTGATATATGATTAGCTCCAGATTATTTGTAAGATTTTTCTGATGGTTAATTTTAGATATATACATATTAATTTATATTTACTTACATTTAGACATATACAGGGATATTCAGGCAACTTATTCATTAAAAGTTCACGGACTTCTCGTTTGAATTTCTGTTTCATATTTTGTAGCTATAAGTTAACGATAAGGATCTATCTAAATAAATTTTTTTCAATTTTTGGACACTTCCGCTTATACCGGAAGTTGCTGTAAACTTTTTTATTTTAAATGGAATACCCAATTTTTAATTGCATTTTTGAAATCTCCATGAAATCCTAAGAATGTTTTATGTAACTTGTGATACAAGAAAAGTTAGCCGTTTAAGAGGTATTTCCATTTTTTAAAAAAAGTTCAACGTTGCAGTACCTTGTTTATGAAGCTGCCATCTTTGTGTAACAAAAGCCATAATTTCAATTTCAAGTTGACAGCAACTTACGGTAGAAGCGGAAGGGCCCGAAAGTTGGAGATATTATATTTTAATAGATCATTATCGCTAACTTATTACCGTAAAATATGAAATAGAAATTCAAAGAGGAAGTCCGTAAACTTTTAACGAATGAGTTGTCTCCCTGTATATATTTTTAGAATGATTAGATTGTTGTTAGTTTTTATATTTTTATGATTTTATTAGGATGACTATGTTGTTTTTAGACCTTTTTAAGTGCTTTTAAGTTGCCGAAATACGTATCTACGGATATAAAATTATTGTGGGCGGAGATTAATTTCAATTAATGTAGAACTTATTGAAAGTTTAATTCAAAACTAACATTTCTGTGTTATCTAGTGATTGTTATCAACTTTAGCAATTTATAATACTCTTTATCGCTTTTCGAACTGGTAGTAAATACTCCTAGTATTTTGTTTTTCTCATGTAGAGTCACATGTAAAATATTGGTTTCTGTGGAAACAAGAGTGTTTATACTGTATGTCAAAGATTGATAATAAAATTGTTTGTCATAAGTCATAAGTTAGGTAAACGAAAATGAATTTATCCGAGATTAAGCGCATATTTAATTTGCTTCCTATAATATCGTTTTAGAGTTGTAGTAGTAATTAAGTTTGAAATTGGGGAAGGAGAGGGTCTATGAAAACGGTGTTTTATTCTAAGGGCGATTTCAGACGGGCCACTTAAGCCTGGGTTTCCCAGGCACCGTAATGTGGCGGCCGTAATATGACATATTTAGAAAGCGAGGAGCCACCAAAAGAGGATTCCAAACATTTAGAAAACCTTTTACGTATTTTTAGATGACGTTGACATTTGGCGTTCTCTAGGAAACCAAATGTACTTAATAGGTACTTTCTTTCGCTTAGAAAATCGTGATCCAAACAAGTTTTGATTCAAAAACACATTCTCTTCTTTGAATCTCTCTATTTTTAAAAATTTGTTTGGATTGAATTATGGTTATTTACAAATGAACTGTCAATCAAAAATTCAAGACAGATGTCTTGTTGCAATATCTATGAAATGATATATGTTCTTAGCACGTTTTACCTGACGTCATTCACCGCCAACTTACGGCCGTTATTTTACGGCACCGCTATCCTAGGAAACCGAGGCTTTAGTCACGCCACCGAGTGGCGCCTTAAAGTTTTTTTCTGCTAGGCTCAAATGCAAATTGACAAACGCACGCCACGCACGCTTGAATTGATTACTCTAGATATGCAGGGTTTTAATAGGAAAGCGAAGTTGCCCGTCCGGACCAGCCCTAAAGCCCGATTTAGAGATTGACGACCGTTCGCACGACGCACCCGTTTGCGCAAAAGTAATCGTTGATGGAAACAATGGGCCTGATGAATAAAAAGTAAGCAATTGCTTTAAGCTTTTGCTAATTAGCAAAAGCAAAAGCTGGAAAAGCAAATGCTTTAAGAAAAAGCAATTGCTCAATTATTCTATGAATAAAAATTCCAAGCATTTACTAGCTTTCCCGCTTCGTTCAAGCAATTGCTAGTACGACCTGTGTGGACTTGCATATCTGTACTTACATTAGATTTTTGTTGAAGCGGTGCGGTGCTCAGTTATAATAAATAAAATGTCAGATAGCAGTGATATAGACAGTAGTGAAACCGAGTTAAATAAACAATTAATTTTTGTGAAAAAATTAAAAGAAAATAAGATAATTTTTAATAAATCGCAACTACCAAGTATAAAGAAAGAAAAGGAAATAGCCCTACAAGTTATCACGGATAATTACAAGGAAATTTTTAACGTTTCTCTAACAAATAAGCAAGTTGCCAAGAAAATTAGCAACATGAAAGCAGAGGTGAAAAAAAAAATTGATTTAAACCAAACTGGAAACAAGAAAATTATATACAAACAGTGGGAAAGAATGCTGATGGACATATTAGAGGTTGAAAAAAATCCCTTGTTCAAAAAAATTCCAGGTAGACTAAGATGTATACAAATAATAATTTTTTAATAGTTTTATAAACCGATAGGTACATTGGGTGTCCTGCAACATGCGGAGAAGATTAATTAAAAGGGTAGCTAGAGGAGATCAAATTAAATTGTTTTTCTTAATAAACTTTTGGCAAAAAATCAATAACTAAAAAGTTAAAAGAATAAAGCGAAACTCATTAACAAGCAAAAGTTATTTATTATTATTAATAGCAGTAACTTTTATGTTACTGTTTTTTTTAATAGTTGTTCCGTCTAAAGCACGGTCCGACTAACTCTTAAATATATCTCAAATTTGAATTTAAAGCATAACTATTATAGGTACTAACTGAAGTCGACTCTTGTCCGATGAAATTTGTAAGGAAGTAGATTTTAAACTTTAAACGGACACTGTTAAAATTGGAGAGAACATCTCATCGTTTGATAGCTTTGTCAGGAAGCTATCAAACGATAGTGAAACATTGAGTGTTTTTTCAATTTTAACACCATCCGTTTAAAATTTAAAAACTATTTTCTTACGGGCAATAATGTTTATTTGTGAATTAATCTGACTTCAAACTCTTGTAACTTTTAGTGATTAATTTTTTCTTTTTTCAAAAATTTTTTAAAGAGAAAGCTTTAATTTAATCTTCTCTAGCTACCCTTTCAATTTCCTCCGCACATAAATGCCTAGATATATTGCACAAATTTAATTTTAAGGTGCAGTATCAATTGGACTCGAGTCACACGAATCAACTCCTACTGAAGAACAGCCAGTAGTACCACCTATAAAGAAACCTAAAATCTCTCATACTTTACCGGAGACAGCAGAAACGAAAAATATGACAAATTCAGAGTTACAGCGTTTAGTACTGTTAGAACAACTTAAATTAATTCGTCTGCAACAGGAAGAAATACGCAAAAAGATGCCAATCGCTGAAACTTCTGTATCAGAGAGTATTTATTTGAATTTATAATAGTTGAACATCTTGCTTATTTAAGAGGTTAACAAATTTGTTTTTTTAAACATTTTCTACTAGATACATGTTTCGTCTTCAGTTCTAGTTATGAAAGAATATTTTTTATGTTATTTGTACCTATTTCTATTAAAACATTAAAACTAAATATTATTGAAAAGTGCTTGCGTAATGAATTCCCTTTTTTGCTGATCTAAACGACGAACTATATTTAAATTCAAACGATCATTCTGTACACACATTTCAAAATCATTGGGTTCTTCCGGAAAGTTAAATTGTTCTTCTTTTAAAAATTTTGCAATATTATGCAGAACAACGCAACAAGTAATAATTGAAGGAGTTTTTTCTATTTTAGTACGCACTTTGTATTGTAGAATTGGAAACCTTGCTTTTAATTGTCCAAAACACCGTTCAATTATAACACGTTCTCTGCAAAAAATATTATTATAATGCTGCTGAGCAGGTGTCGCTGGATTTCTCCAAGGTGTCATAAGCCAGGGTGATATAGAGTAGCCATCGTCTCCTAATAACACACAATCTTCTTCTGTATTTTTAAGAAATCATAAATGGTAGAATTCTTAAAAATTCTGTTGTCGTGCACAGAACCTGGCCACTGACAATCTATACTTGTAAATATTTCTTGTGCGTTACAAGTGGCCTGCATATTTATACTGGTAAATCCCTTTCTATTTACGTACTCGTCACCAAATTCACTAAACTTTGGAATTCTAATGTGAGTGCAGTCAATCACTCCAATGCCATGGGGAAATGTGTATTTTTCAGACCATAAGTTTTTAGCATGGGCAATTTCTACGGCAGTATTTGGAGATTTTATCCATATGTTTGCCTTATTCAAAATTTTGTTCATAACAAACGTATAGGTTTTACAGACAGTTGTTTGATGAACATCTATTTCTTCAGCAACTGCATTCTGAAAGCTTAGGTCAGATACAACACGAAGAAATATTTTCATTTTTTCTATAACTGACAATCCACCACCACGTTTTTCACCACTATCTTCTAAGAAATAATTTGCCAGCCACTCAACATTCTCACTGTTAAACCGATATAATTTTCTGTAATCTTCTACACTGCATTCTTTACGTACTTTCTAATTTTTCTGTTTACGGATATTAAAGAACTGCGCCATTATTGCCGTGCGAATGCGATTACTTCGAAATTATAACTGATTTAAGCAAATGTAAAGATGGGGTAGAGTAGTCTTAAAAATTTTTAAGTAAATGCTTAAGTAGAAAAAGCAATTGCTTCCTTTATTCATACAATATTATGCAAATACTAGACATTTTTAAGGGAAAGCTTTTGCTATAAGCTTTTCCTTAGTGTCCTAGCAATTGCTACAAGGTCAAGTAATTGCTAAAGATTTTATTCATTAGATATTAAGCATTTACAAGTAAATTTCAAGGAAAAGCAATTGCTTAAACTTTATTCATAAGGCCCAATATCGCAATGTGTATTTTATAGATTAGCGTCGCAAACGATTCGCAAATATCAAAATTCATTGCATATCGACATTAAAAATGATCAATTACAATAAAAATCTTTGAAATACTTACAAATGAAAAATTATTTTACCTCCCATTGTAAGTTTCAATACAATTTCTGAAAATTTTATTCTCAAAATGACATCCGATGCAGACGCAAGCGCGAAACATAAATCATGTCCAACTTCTTGCGGACGGTTACGATTTCGCGGTTACCTAAGCGAACAGCGTCAATTTATAAATTGTTCAACTTATTACCGAAGGCTAATGTTTTGGCGGTAGCGTAAACGTTGCGTTATGCGTACGGGCGTCAATCTATAAATCGGCCTTAAGGGTCGATACGTAAAAAACGGCTAGTAATCTCTGGCTTAAAATCTCGAACTGAATAGACTTCTTGAAATAATAAAGTAATTATTGTTACATGTAATTCTTTATCATTAGAGTCCTGATTTATAAAAACTGCTCGTAAGCAAACCAACTAGAAACTATTCCTAAAGTAAATATACAATAATTCTCAAGCAAGTTTCTTTCATCGATTGTAAGTAAAAGAAACGTAAAATATACGTTAAATGTAGAACGTACTTGATCAGGTCATTGGATATAATACATATAAATACATAATCGCGGCCTTTGTGTTATGTAGGTTAATGTAAATGCGGAGAAATTAGGGTGACTGATATTAAAAGCAAAATTTCGTGTTGTTATCACATCTTCCGTTGCACAACAATTTAGTTCATTGGTGCTCTACTTTCTGTTCTTTCCAATAATGTTCATAAGAGCATGGATATTGATAAAATTATTTAATTCGCGACATGTGTTTCATTAGATAACACTAACTGTAAGTTGCATAAGACAAAACGCTGCTGTTCGTAAAACATGTAAATAATTCCTATCATAATAAATAAATTAGATTATATTTTGTTTAACTTACAAGATAAGAAAAATTAAATGGTTTAAATATCTCCTGAAGAATGTTAATGATGCATTAAAAAATCACCAAGTTGTTATTTGTGGAGTAAGTTTTTTCCATTAATGTTCTGACATGGTATGAGACTTGATATTATTTCTTTTATATCATTAAGTGTTACCATTGCCAGTCAGAATACGCAATTATGTAATCAATGAAGATCGGAATCACTTATTTTGACCTACAACACAAAAATTATTACATTTTTTCCTTATTTATAATTAATGAATAATTAAAGTATAATAAAATTGATAGCAAAATATTTTAAATACCAAATTCTTTCCGATTGCAACCTATAATATAATATAATTAGTTTCTCTTTTCCTATATTAAATCCGTATGTTCTTTTGTCAGACGGACGTACGATATACTCAGTTATGGGCTAAATCTCAAATTTTGTTCATGAATAATGTTATTTTTTGGATCTCGCGAAGTGAATTTCAGTTATTCATTTCTCACATATGCGTGCCGCATAAAATTATTGCGTTCAGTATTCTTTCGCTTCTTAAATGCGAAGAAATTGGTACCATATGACTCGAAATCGGTTTGTTTACTTTGAGTACACACGTTCATGCACACACAAACACAATCGTGTCATGGAGGTCCGGCCTGAACATGTGCAGTGAAAGTGGCGAATTTGGGTCAAATGAATCATTTGCGGTGAGAAAAAGTCGATGTAACTTCAAAGGCTTTTAAGTATGGGCATTAATACATCATCAGATCGTCGTGTAAGTCGTGTCAGTTAGCTATGCTTTACATATCATTTTTTATTATTAATATTATTTCAGAACTAAATTTTATGAGCTATCTCAAAATATATCAATTTTTATATTAAAATTGATGATTTCAGTTTCTTAATAATATTACAATAATTTAAGTTGAAGCCTAGCCTGCGATTTACCAGAAGTTGGCCTGCAAAATAAAAGGATTTACTAATGATATGTGTGCAGGGAATTCCATGCGTTCCTCTTGAACGTAATTTACACAATTGTTTGAGATGGTTGGATGGAATTGGCGACTTATTAATAACAATAGTACATCAACACACACTAAACTAACATTAAGACAACATAATAATGATTCAGTTTATAACATCTTATCATTGTTTACATGTAGACAATGTCGTTTACATTATACTTTATTTATTTTATTATTTATTTATTTATATTTTTTGTTAATTACGATACATATCTAGAAAGATCATTTTCAAATGAGCTTTTGTTGGGTGAATTTAACCTCGATAACTTACATTTGCACTTACCTTTGCTGACATCTTCAAGAGAAAATTGAATTTCGTTTAAATTGTAGACTCTAGACATCAACTAACACTTAATATAGAATATTGCAGAACAAATATGAAAGACAAGGACTCGTTTAAGTGTGATTATCAAAGCCAAAATCACAGAACAATTATTGAATCTGATTTATGCAGTGATTTATTAACGCATATCTAATATTAATGAATAATTTTACAACAATTGCTCAAAATTATTTCCATTTTGTCTTATACAGAGGTCTATGCGTTTATTCAATGATCGATTAATACCGTTTAGCCCTCCATTATATAGGGTGTTCTTTTACTGGGTGCAAATAAAAAAAAACTCAGTATAAGTACGCGAAATGCTACCTTCTGCGGGTATTTTTTGGTGGCTACCGTATCATAGCTAAAAAAATTTCGGACAGACCACTTGTTTGGGACTGTTGAAATGTGCGAGAAACATAGGAAGGTTAACTTCACCTTCCTCTCGGTATGAACACGCACTCGATGTTCAACGCAGAGTTTCGTAATAACAATCACTGATATCGTTTATTAATTATTTTATTTAAAATTTTAATTCACTGAGCGAAGTAATATATTTTACTATATCAGCTATCAACGAATAAATCCGAAAATTTATGCACCAATTAGGCAAGCGTGTTAAAAATGTTCTTCCTTCACCCTTTTACGTAAATAAACTTTGGTGCAATCTCGCTGCTAACAATGAAAGTATTACTACTTACGTTCCTAGAAAACAAAGTAAATGTAAATTTTTTTATAAGTTTTTTAAAAATAATATGGAAGGAGAAATTACAGTTTGTTTGTACCTCGCTTTTAATTTGTTCGGCAATTACGAACTGCAGTTTCTTGAATTGCACTAGATTTTAATTGAATACTTAAACTTGTAATTACATGCAGTGAAGTTAATTTAAATTGTAAAGCTTTAACGGACCAGCTGATCGCAGCGGAGAGAGTTACGTGGTTCTTCCTCGAGTTCCGATAAGGCACTGACCCTGACCGATTTCGGCTTCAAGAGGCGGCCGCGTTTCACTTTTAGCTATGCCAGCGGTTCTCAAACGGTTTAGTGAAAATTTGCCACTGCATTTTTCTCGAAAACTATTACATTTATGTTAAGAACATATGAGTTCAATCGTTGCTATTCATGGTGATATATTGCAGTTTTAAATATTTACACACAGTAAAAGAACGCCCTGTATATCAGGTCCGTAAATACTTCAATATTTTTTTCCCTAACTACTTCAATGGTATTAATTGGGATGGTACTCGTGATTTAGCAATGCTCCATATCGAACAATCCAGGAAATTAAGATCTGCTATAAAAATAAAACTTACGTTGTAAAACTAGTAGGTAAGTGTTTATCTTTATTATTAATAAAGTAATTCCGATTCTTATTTTTTCAAAACATCTGTAGTAGTATGATGACTATAAATTTCACGGTATCAAAATGCTATAAATATGCCACATTAACCGCGTTTATTTATTAATTTCAGCAAAATAATGCTAAAATACAAAAAAATGTAACGTCACGTTAAATTAAGCGAGTGACATAATTATGACTAACATCATTTTTTTTAAAACAACGATGATTTGATGTTATGAAGGATACAGACAGTATAAAACGCAACAGATGTATGCGTACATTTAAACTTCATTTACTCGAAAACGGTGCGGTTTATCGAAATACAATAAGAGAGCCTTTTTTGTGACAGATAGTTTCAAGTATATTTTCGTCGCAAAATTTTGACGAAATATGTAAAAACTGAAAAGTTAGGGATGAAATACTGAAAGTCACCCCCTCAAACTACTCCTTAAAAAGAAGGGAGAATCCAACAAATATGTTGTTAATGCGCAGTTAGGTGCCTTATTCTTGAGTTTAAAATATTACTTAAAGGATGATATTGGCAAAAAACAAAATTTTTCACCCCTCTTTCAGAGCTTATAACTCCCTTATTATTCACTTCTGGGAAAAAATATTATATAAAAAGGTGACCTTACTTTTTTGACGTTTTATTCACCCTGAAAATATCGGGAGACATTTCTGAATTACGGTGTATAAGCCAGACAGATTCAGTGAAAAGCTTTTAGTATGGCGTATAGAGTATGCAGTACTCCTGATTTATTGTTTATTATTTGTACTGTATTTATATTTACTGATGGTATTATTTTATTTGTTTAGGAAGATGTTAATTTTACGTTTAGGTTTTACGATGTACCTGATAGTTTTGAATTTATTAGCAGTGACTTTTTATAATAGGACACACTCGAATTACCCTCCTGAAGTAAGGTTTTGGATTAAAAATGGTTAATGCTTACTGAGTCAAGGTTAAACTTCTTACTGAGTTATAGTTAAATTTCTTACTATGTTATAATAAAATTTCTCCAGGAATTTCGTTCTTTAAATTTATTTGAATTCTGTTTATTAGTAGGGCTGAAATACACAGAGAAAAATTAATAGTAAAAAGTAACGCAAATTGTAATCAGAATGAAAATAGGAACAAATTGTAGCAAATATTCCCACAATTGTGAAATAAGAAGCTATTCTTATAGTAATATTTACTACAATTGTGCTAATATTTGCTACAATTTGTTCCTGTCTCCATTCCGACTACAATTTGTGTTACTTTTTACTATTCATTTCTCTCTGAGTATATATTTAGAAGTCCCCCCTTGTTAGATATGAATTTGTTTATTGCATTTTGCTCACCATTTGGGATATTGAATTGTGTTTTCATGTTGTACTTTATAGCATTTTTACGAGTATAATAAATTTCTTCCTTTTTTTCTGGCCGTAAAAATAGACTCTTTGAATAATTCCAAAGCAGGATTCACACCTATATTAAATATTATTCGCAACAATTTCGAGCATAGCTACATGAATTTAAATTTCGAGTTTAGCCACAATTTTACAGGTGGTCCGTTACTTTTATTTTTACCAGCCCGATATTCATCAATCATTAGTGGAAAATTAAAATTATATCAAATGTGAATGTATTGGGAAATACAGGAAAATAAAAAAACCTAAACGAATCTTAAGGATTGCACAGAGAAATATTTTTAAGGAAAGAATTGCGTGCGTCGTGCGTGTGCGAATCCTCCAAACTCGTTTTTGGTTCTTTTCAGAAAACAATGAGATTATTTTTAAATTGTACTTTTTATTCGTGTCCGGTTCATGAAAGGTGATTCACTGAAAAATATTTCACGACTTAGTAACCGGCAACCGTAGCTGAGGCACTTTGGTTACTATAAATTACTTCGTATGGACGAGCGTCATTACCAGAAATTTCTGTATATAAATAATTCAGCGAACCAGTGTTTGTCCGCATAAATTATGTAATGTACGTAATTAAATTTAATCTCTTGCACAAATAAATCCTGTTATAACTTAATTGCTTCTTTTGTTGCAAACATAATTAATTAAATGAAAGAATATAACGGTATGTTGATATTGAAGAAAAGTCTTCTGACAATTTATTTTTTTATTAACACCGGTTTCGCCTAATAATTAGGCATTTTGAAATACGTGTATAGTGTATATAACAGATTTAGAATTATGGCATATAGTGTCCTTCAAAAAGTGTGCTACAAATGGCACTTTTTTTATTATCGATTTTTATATAAATTTATCGAGGCAGAACGCTTCTGCATTTCTTAAGATCAAGTTCAGGAATGTCAGACGAAATTTATTTTAAACGATGTACAGCGTGGACACTTAAAAATGAAGACCGCTTAAGAGTAAACTGTTCTTATGTAACAAGATACGGGAAAATATCATAAGAATGAGTCGTTCAGAATTAAAAGTTATAGCTAGATATGAAATTAAAGCCTTCTATTTAAAAAAAAAAAACGATTTTAATTTATTGCGAACCACGCTTTATACACTACATTAGGAAATACTGGTGGGATTAGTGTTTTCCAAAATAATATGAGTGGAAAAATACGGAATTCGTTCTTATTTCTCAATTACTTCATTTGGTTCCGAGTGATTATTTCTTAATGAAGCGTGTATACTTACAGAGCAGTTTGGGCTATCGAAACACGTGTCTACGATTATAAACATATTGTGATTCGTAATATGTTCTTACATGACAGGATTTACCTGAAAAAATCGTTCAGCTCCTGAATTTATTTCGTACTTTTATTTAAAACACTAAAACTACGATAAATTGTATTGATAAATATCTTAAACGATTCTGAGGCAAATGAAAATATTTTACAGGACGTTTCTTAAGTTGATTATAGAGAAATGATTATAACTCACAAGTTATCAATGTTAAGACCATAACATATGGTATAGTTGGAAAGATCGTAGGAATGACTTTCCTAATATACTATAATAAACAGGGCTGTTCCATTTGAAAAAAAAATGATTAATTTTACAATGTGCAAACTGAAGAGTAGTGTTGTTAATAGTCGCCGGATTTTCAAATATTCAAATATTGTAAGAGTAGGAAGATTTAGAAATATTTTGGATTAAGTTTTATTATCGTATGATTAAAATTGACAATTTGGGAGAAAAATAACTCGGTGAATGTTATATCATTTTTATCGTCTCTACAAAGGCTAACCGAAACTGCAATAAAATATACAGCGTGGAAACTAAGTAGCGGATAAAATCCATAACTCCGTTAATATTTGTAATAAAGCAAAAATCTAAAAGGGGTATAGCGATTCAAATTACAGCGCATAAGAAGAAGTATATTTTGAGATATTTTCATGATTTTTTTTTTAAGTTATGACGTCATCAAGATTTTTTTTTAATGACAACCTATATTTTTTATTCTTTATTTCGGTGGGATTCTTTAACCTGCTTTCAACAGTATAAAATTTTGGATCGATTACATAACAAAAAATTCAAAAAAAACGGCCATAAAAGTTTAATTGTAAAGTTGAAGAAATAAACAGAACATCTAGTTAGCTAGGTTTAAAACGAAACAAAATTAAGGTGTAAATCAACAAAATTTGATATTGACAGTCATTGAAATCACAATAAATGTTCAAACTGACGACCATGCACCAACTGACAATACCCAAGACGCTCATAAAATTCATTTATTACATTTTGAATAGTTTGAGGTGTTATTAACCTACACTCCTATCGAATTCTTTCTTTAAGATCGTCTAAGTTGTTAGGTCTATTTTTATACACCTTGCTTTTTAAGTACCCCCATAGAAAAAAGTCTAATGGCGTTAGATCAGGGGATCTAGCTGGCCATTCCATTGGACCTCTTCTTCCTATCCATCTACCAAATGTTATTGTTTGGTACGTCACAGTCATTTTCATTAGGAAATAATATCGCCAATGCAGGTACTAATTCGAATTGTAAGAAGTGTAGATATTTCTCACCAGTTAAAATTACCTTCGATAAAGAATGGACCTAAAATTCTGTCACCGACAATTCCTGTCCATACGTTGAGCTTCTGGGGATGTTGAGTATGAGCTTCTTGCATCCAGTGGGGATTTTCCCTAGACCAATATCGACAATTATGTCTGTTAACAGTTCCATGTAAAGTAAAACTTGCCTCATCAGAAAAAATTATACGCTGCGAGAACATTGTATCACGATTGCAAATTTCCAACATTTCTTCACAAAATTCTTGTCTATGATCATAGTCAGTTTCTGCTAACTCATGGACTAATTTTACTTTATACGGATGAAACTTTTGCATTTTTTAAAGTTTCAGTACCGAGGTATGGCTCAGGTTGTGCTCTAAAGCAATGTCTCGACTAGTCGAATGCGGATTATTTTCTATTTCTAGTAAAATATCAAGCTGCACATCGTTCATTAATTTTGTCTTAGGGTGGCCAGTTTTTGGAAGGTCTTTCACAATACCGTAATTTCGAAATTTATTTTCTATTCTGCTGATTGTGGATTGACTTATTTGGTGATCAGGATATTTGTCTATAAAAAGTCGACACACCCCTTGATGAGTTCTAATTCGATCGCCATACCCAATCATCATTAGAACTTCAATTCTTTGTTTTTCAGTCAGCAACACCATTTTGGTAAAAGGTTTTTAATAATTAGTGTAACTCCTACTATCCACAGGGAATAAAAATACTCACTTTATTGTGATAGGTATTTACAAGTTCTTGTCAATCAAACAAATTTTGTTTGTTTTACACCTAGCTAACTAGATATTCTGTTAATTTCTTCAACTTTACAATTAAACTTTTATGGCCGTTTTTTTTGAATTTTTTGTTATGTAATCGATTCAAAATTTTATACTGTTGAAAGTAGGTTAAAAAAAACCCACCGATATCAAAAATAAAAGATATAGGTTGTCATTAAAAAAAAATCTTGATGACGTCATAACTTAAAAAAAAATCATGAAAATATCTCAAAATATACTTCTTCTTATGCGCTGTAATTTGAATCGCTATACCCCTTTTAGATTTTTGCTTTATTACAAATATTAACGGAGTTATGGATTTTATCCGCTACTTAGTTTCCACGCGTATAATGTTCCGTTCAAAAAATAATAAGTTAAGTTTGTAACTTATTAAATTAATAACCTGTATATTTGAAAATAATTTTAAATTATGCGGAATGAAAACCTGCACAAGTTTCGTTACGGCATTTTATTGATCATATGAATTTAAAAGGGCACTTTTGAACTTTTCCAGAGATTTGGGACTCCCTGTACAAACACTAAAATCCAAGCGCATCCAAATAATTCATTAGTAAATTAGCATAAAACACTTCCCATAACGTATAGGGCAAGTGCGTAATTAATAGAAACGAATTATCTTAATCTTTCCACACCATGATTTCACTAACAGGACATTCGAGTTATTTGCCCTGCACAAGGTTATTGTTGCGACGGTCAATCACATGTGGTTTGTCTTCGACTTCTGTACGTAACATCTCAGCAATTTTCTTAAGCCGAACCGTTCGGTTTTAGTTTTATTATTCACTTTTCCTTGGGCATGTGGCGGAAACAGTTAACAGCACGCAGTGTCAACGATGTCTGTTTTATACTTTGAATGTTCGCAAATCGAATTGGAACTGTCCGTTCGAAGAACAAAAAAATGTTTAATGTGTTGGAGCACCGTCGGCTAGCATCTTCAAACCGTTAGGTGAATGCAAAACTTATGCCTTGGAGGACTAAATTGAGCGTCATTAGAAAGCGGGTTTACATATGACGCTTCATCTACTTAAGTGTTTTTGTTTTACTTTATAAAATTACTGTTAACATAATTTCCTAGATCGTCTTACATACAAGGAGTTTAAAAAATCTACAAAAGCCATTATTTAAAATTTTAACTGCAACTCAAGAAATAAAACATGATTTATTTTTGTATGTGCAAGCTCACTACGGTACAAAATAGTTAATAATTGGAAGGATCTCATAAGAAATAGAGAGAATTATAAATAAAATTTTCTCCAATGATGAACAAGTATGATTTTCAATGCTGTTACGGATCCAGATTGCTTCAGCTGCATGACACTGATAGCGCTATGTCACCTAAACCTGTCCATTACACTCCTAGTTTTTTTTGCTGCTACATTTGTCCAGTATTTTTGCTTTTTGGAAACCTATCACTCCTTGATTACTTAGGTTGGCTTCTAACTTATTTGCTGCTTCTATTCAGCGAGTTACACTCTCCATTTTACCCGCGTCATCGAGATTTCGCCCAAAACGTCTCTGTAAATTCTTTTGTTTAACGTATGGCCATATTTCATCTTCAGTTTTGCCGCCAATTTTCAACTCTGTTATGGTCGAAGTCGCTTGTATTTGTGGTAAATACTTCTGTTAGGCAAATGGCAGCCCTGATTTCCTCTCCACTCCGCACGCTCATTTAGCCCTCGCTTGAGTGTAAAACTTTCTCTGGTATGGGCCATTCGAGTTTGCTCGTGCAGAAGAACAGGTGTTAACTTATTTTGATTGACGTAACCCTCTTTCCCCAAGGGCGAATTGTTTTCTTCGCTTGAGAAACACTTCTTTGGTGTCAAGGTCAGTATTTTATTACTGATTCGGGCTGACTTGACAAGTTGCATTCCGTTTCCGATTACGACAGTACTACAACACTTCCTAATCTGATATATCACTAGGTATCAAACGACTCGACAAGGAAGTTTATTTATTCAAAGCGGAATCTCGAATACCGTTCACGCCTGGTGTTTCCTCCGGAAGGCTGGTGTCGTACTCCGAAGAGGACTCTTGAAGGAGTTTCAGGATTGAATTGTCGACTACCACCGTAGATTTTGTCGTATAAGGTAACTGTTTACACCTTTTTCTTCGTCACTTCGATTGATCGTCGCAACATACATACATACTCGTCTTGCAGGATACCTTTTTTTGTCCTTTCAACTTACGTGCCTAGTCTATGTCTCACCCTTACGTTAGACAATTTAATTCAATTAATACAATTCTTTTTCAAGTCATTAATTAATTTTTAATTGTCAATGGTAAGTTTACTGCTTTTGTTAACGTTTAAGTCAGTTCAGTTACTAGATAGATTTTTTTTTTGTTACAAGGTTTATTGTGAGACGACACGAAATTTCCGAACGTACAAACCATATTGTATTTTGAAATATTTAAGATAAATCGATGAAATACTTTGAACTTTAACGTTAACGTTTTATTTGTTGTTGTGACATGACGACAGAGATTCAATTGTTGTTGTTTACTTGTGTATGAATTTGACAATTAAAAAGTTTTTCAAATACAAAGTCCAAGTACTCATTATAATAGTTTAAACCCTAGTTTAAACAACACATGGTGTCAGAAGTGGCAAGCGGACCAATAACAAACTGATGGATTCGTTCAAACCACCTACTGTATTGAATTTGGACGAGAATGCTGTTAATAACTGGAAGAACTACAAGCAGAGGTTTGAGTTATATCTGGTAGCAGCAGATAAAAGTAGTGTGCCAGACAAACGTAAGATAGCAATGTTCCTAAACTGCATTGGGGAAACTGCATTTGATGTATATAATAATTTTGGTCTAAATGAGGACAACTTAACGCTTCAACAAGTTTATGATGCTTTTGAAGCATATGTGAAGCCAAAAACAAATGTAGTGATCGAAAGGCACAATTTTTTCTCAAGAACGCAGCAGTTTAATGAACCATTTGATAATTTCTTAAATGATTTACAGAAATTAATTAAAAGCTGTAGTCTTGGAGACCAAGAAGAGTCACTATTAAGAGATAGGATAGTAATAGCGCTTAATGATGAAGCTCTTCAAGAAAGATTACTTCAGGACCCTGACCTAACGTTGAAGAAAACTGTTGATACCTGCAGAGCAGCAGAAATCAGTAAGTCTCAACAAAGAACACTCTGTTAAGAGAACAGAGAAGAGAAATGCTACTAATAAGACTTCAAAACAGAATGCAAGGGGTAAAATGGAGAATAATAAACAGAACAATCAAGAATATGACTGTAGAAAGTGCGGTACTAGACATAAAAGTTGTAATTGTCCTGCTTTTGGTAAGAAATGTAACAATTGCGGTAAACTAAATCACTATGCAATAGGGTGTAAAATTAAAAAGAAAAGCTTCAGAGCAGTGAATGAAGTGCAATCTTTTCAAGTAAATTGAAAGCAAAATAATAGAATTTAAATTAGACACGGGAGCTGATTGCAATATTTTGCCAATAAATGTTTTTAATGAAATCCCATTTAGTAAAAAACCAAACGTACATAAATCTAACATAACACTTGGAAGTTATTTTAATAACAAAAGGAAAGCAAGTGGCTTTGTTGTGCTTAACTGTGAATTGAATAAGAAAATGTTCCAAATAAAATTTATTTTGTTTGACACAAACAGTCTTTCGATTTTAGGCAGAAATGCTTGTGAAAAACTAAAGTTATTAAGCAGATTCAAGAAAGAAAGTGTAAATGAAATTAAGATTAAAGAAACAGATTTTGAATTAAATAATAAAATTAAGAAAGAAAAACTAAATTATATTAAAAATAATAAAGATATTTTTGAAGGGATCGGTACATATCCTGAAGAATATAATATAGTTTTAAAAGAAAGTAGTGTTCCTGTAGTAAATTCATGTAGAAGGATTCCTTTTGCTATAAAAGAGAAATTTAAAAGCACAATAGATAAATTAGAAGAATTAAAAATAATAGAAAAAGTTGAGTATGCAGCAGATTGGGTTAATAACATTGTTGTAGTAGAAAAGCCTAATAAGAGCTTGCGGATCTGTCTAGATCCTTTACACTTAAACAAATGTTTAAAACAAGAAAAATTTCCGATACCAACGCTAGAAGAGTTAAGTACAATGCTTTCTGGAAAAGAAATTTATTCTGTGCTTGACATGAAAGATGGGTTTCATCAAATAAAACTTACTGATAATAGCAGTGATCTTTGTACTTTTATAACTCCCTTTGGAAAATATAAAAACAAAGAGCAAGTTCTATTTCTCAAGGTTTTTCACGTGAAATTTTAGTAAATTCTAGTGACTTTGATTGTTGCTGTTGGTTGTTGACTCAGATGAATGAAGAACGACTTCAGCTAATTTATGTGGATATGTGTTTATAAATAATTTTAGCTTCAAGACAGTTTAATCAGTGGTGGTGATGTGCTCTCCGTTTGGATGATACCCTTAATAACATAATCCAACATTCTCAGCTGCTCAAAGAAAATAACTTGAAGTTAGAAGCATTCATGATTTACCATTTTCACCAACATTAACATTCTAAATTACTATTTAGCAGAACATCTTTTTATTAATATAATTGAAACGTGTATTGCAAATTACAATTCATGAGTATATACACACATGTTTACATGAATTTTTACGTGAAATGATTGGAACATGTATTGCCGGCTTAAGAAATAAAATAGATAAATTTCAGATATCTGAGGTTCTTAATGAAAATGATTGATCTCATAAACCAAGTTAGATTGTTTTAATTTCGGTGTTTTGGGTTTAAGTTCGAAAAAATTAAACAAAACTATTTACAGATTTACTGGACAAAATTAAATCGTGTGTTTTGAAACTATCTTTAGATGTATTGTGTAGTGATTCATTATCAAAGCGCGGACGAAAATTTACCTTGGGTTATCGCTCACTTGTAGCATTGCATCGTTCACGCTGAGAACAAACACCGAATTGTAAGATTTTAGTGGCGGATGGCAAGATGTTTGATGCGTTTTAATCAGGGTTCGGAAACGCTCAATCATGAACCATTCGCGAATCAGTGTTGAAAATGGTGCTCGAAAGAAAATGCTCGCGTTCGTGAGATTGAACATTATCATTTTATATGCGCACATGAACGAGTATATAAAACTCATTCCGTAAGAACTCATGACTCATGAGAGAGCGAACGGTAACCGTACACGAGTTGCTCAGGGCATAGCACATACGTGCGGAGTGTCTACGTGCAGTGTGCAGACAAGCCGCTAAAAATCCTCGACAATTTCATACGGGACACTTCGTGTCTCGAATTTGAATCGATGAACAATACACAATTATCATTAATCAATAATGTTATTACCAAAATAAGTCTTTTTATAATATTCTATAATAGGCTTGTCCCGCAAAATAAACAACCGCTTACATATTTTTGTGATATTGAAATATTCGCAAATTTTATTGAGATTGATTCGTAAATTAAAAAAAGGTACTAAAAGCCCGTTATTAAAGCCTTGGTCTTGATGTACCGGAATGAGCGCACGCGAACGTTCACGAGCTACTCATGAACCTAATCAAAACCGAAAGAACGTATTGGTTATCTTCGCGTTTAACAACGTCCGTGAATGAACTGTGAGTAGATTCATTGGTTTATGTGCGCACATGAGTGAACATTTCCGAATCCTGGTTTTAATGAAGTTGTAATGGTTTGTAATTTTAATCAGATCTTGAGAAATTGAATTATCGCATATTTTAACTGAAGGCAAATTTTCGTTCGCGAAATGTTCATTACTGACATGTATTTTTGGTTGGTTTATGAAACCAAATTGTAATGCAGTTTATTTATACAGGAAACAAGCCAAAATTAAAAAAATAGTTTGAGATTAACATAAATATCGTCCAAAAAATAATCAAATTCATTCAATGCTTGTAGTACATTCATTAGTAAGTAATCATAATTTTGATTTATTAATATAAATTTTTATATTGTGAATCTAACTGCGAACCTACACGTTGGCCTTTACCGGCTGTTTCAAATTGGGTGTGCACTGAAGGGATCTCCTAAACCGTAAGAGATACAAATTCGGTTAAATGGAAGAAAAGTTGCATGAATCAATGCCTAATTCGTAAAATGTGAAAAATCGATTTTCTTTTTCTCTCTGTATCTCTTTTATTATACTTAATTTTGAAATTCTGATTTAACTTTCTACAGGCACTTTTTGATTCTGCTTCGAATAGGAGTAACAGAATTGAAGTCAAACATTTTATTTAATACATAATTTCAAATTTTTAGTTTATTTTCTTAGCTATAATGTAAATTATAATAAACTATTTAAAGTTTTTCTGTATCGTTATTTTAATAATGCACTGCACTTACGAAAATGAATTTTTACCGAAAAATATCTAGTGGTTCTAATATAACTTGCTAGATTAGTATCTCAGCTTTAGTATAGGAATGAAAAAGCCTAGTTTTTAATTTTGACTCTCACTGTTGGATTAAAAGAAAAAGTGAATACTAATTATACTAAAAACATTTAGATATTACTGAATAGTGCCTTCTACAAATACATTGGCTGCTAAAACGAATATTTTTGTAATAAATTTTAAAGATACTTTCTATAACAATGTATTTTTTTTTAATTTATTTATCACTCAGTGGCTCTCAACACTTGACTATCTTTATTTTTTTTTAAATATGGTTAAGTTCACTCTTTTTAACCAGTTGAAGTTTGGCACGTAATATCGGAACCACCATCCATAATTTAAACAGGATAAAGTAGGCTTTATATTTTGGACATTGAAACTATGACTAGCATTAAGATAAATAATAAGGAGGAACTAAGAAGGCGAATATTATGTTCGACACGCTAGACAACACATAGGATTAAGAACGAATCTGTGTCTTGAAAGCAGTGGAAAACATTTCGAGGATTTACTTTAATTTATTTATTTTAATTAATTTATTTCACAGAGTCATGTTCTTCGTCTATAATTTTTATTCAACTTATTTATTCTGTTCTTGTAATTTAATATGTTTATACTGATGTTTATTTGGTTTGTGTTAACCACCTCATATCATTTAGTCAATATTTATTGACTTTTCCTTTTCCGACAACTGAATGTTGTTGCTAATACTTAACAAATAAAAAAAAGAGGTTAGGAATAAATTTACTTATTAAGAAAAACATGACGAAACGATATCAGTTTTTTGTCATATTCCAACTTTACTTGAAAAAAAGGTATTAAGTATTATACTCACTGAAATCAAAAGAAAAAATGCTTTCGACTAGAATAATAAAAAGATAAGAAAAGGAACAAAAAATTTGAAATTATGTATTAAATAAAATTTTAATATAAAATCTGAATTATTTAAGCTTCAAATTAATATCAACTATTAAGTGTGATATATCATTGTAATCAGGAGAAAAAAAAAATAGAACAATAAAAAGACATAAGTTGTATTTAAAAAATCGAAACTGATGATGGTCGTGGGAAGACGAAACGTTTGACTTCAATTCTATTACTCTTATTCGAAGCAGAATCCTGTGCCAGTGCCTGTAGAAAGTTAAATCAGAATTTCAAAATTATGTATAATAAAAGAGATACACAGAGAAAAAGAAAATCGATTTTTTCACATTTTTATTAATAACTCAAGAAGAAATGAGAAAAAAATCATTCTCTCAATGGATACGAATTAGGCAATTGATTCAAGCAACTTTTCTTCCATTTAACCGAATTTGTATCTCTTACGGTTTAGGAAATCCCTTCAGTGCACACCCAATTTGAAACAGCCGGTATATGTGCCTTTTTTTAATTGTGGCCGTAGGAATTTACGCGCTAAAAATTTTACCTCATGTTAACTCATGTTCTGTTTATAATTTCAGTTACATAATTTATTACAAAATAAACATTACCAGAATAAGACGCGCGTCATTAATTTAATTATTTTAATACGTTTTAACGTCAAATATAGATTACATAAGACGCAGCTGTTTAAGAACGGCCCTTATACTGAGACGGCAAAAATAATTTTCGCAAGGACGGTCATGAAATAAATTCAAGAAGCTATTAAGAGCAAGTCAAATCAAGAAACTAAAGAGATAACAGCAACTACACTTTTTCACATCTGCTTTACACACTTTGATAATCAAACAAAAATTGATGTAGTGCATGAACCTAAACGATTTTAAAACCCATGACTACCTTTGACTGAAATAGTTGTTGATGTCAAAGTATTAATTTTTCAAATTTCCTGGATAGACACCAAATAGAATTGCCTTCGCAAAATACATCTGAAGACTAGAATTGCTAAAGGTGCTATGCACCAAAAATGAAATTTTTCAGGAAACGAATAAAACCGCACAATTTTATGAATATAACATACGATTAACGTTGCTTTTGGGGGACTGTAGCACCTATAAGGAACAACTGGTGCACATAAATTTCTTAGCAGGGCATTGGCGCGAGGACTTAGATTGGTTATCAATGAAAAAACCCAAAAGTTAAAAAATGGCAGTTAGATCATTTAGCATTTCCTTTCTTCATCTGTCTTTCTGAGTGGGTTGAAACAAGTCATTAAAAATTAAAAGTCTTCATAAAGTTTTTAAAATGTTTCATTTAATAAGCTGAAATATTTTTACCCGAATCAATTTGCAAATTAATCAGTTTTAGCTTCGTAAATTGATTTGGCGAAGGCAAACGAACGGTTCCCGGCCGCCGCCCATAGATTGCAGCGCTTACATAAGCAAACCGATTCTCCTCTAAACGATGCCTTGTACAGAGAAACAGGAATGTGCAAATCTGGCACAACGACCAGGCTATCTGCTATTACTAATTCATTAGAAACCAAAATTAAGCTTGTATTGCCTATTTTGTAACCGCAAAAATCAAATAGATCTCTTTGTACCTGAGAATTTGCTTGTCGTAAATTCTTTCAATTTTTCTTTGAAAATTGTAAAAACTGGACTCCAAAGTATAGGAAAACATAATTTTTACTGAACAATCCGGAATTAATATTAATTTATTCTTCATGACTTACACCTTGCTAGTTGAGTAAATCATTGAGTATGTCATTTTACAATTTCATAATTCGTCATATGTTAGTTACTTACATATCTTTTATTTACAGTGATTAGTAATCAGAATAAATAAAATGGTGCAAGTTAATGTGATGAGTTAAGAAATTAGTTACTAGGTATTTACTTAATGATGTGAGGAGGTGTGTCCTGTTCAACATTGCAACCGGTATACTAACTGGTTTCTTTTCATTACTCTTTCCTTATGTAGTTCCAATAGTGGGCGTAAGATGATATTTGTGACTTATTACCTATTTTGTTATTATGTTTTAGTTCTTTTAATGACGTCCTTGACCAAAAATACATTTCAATCGTTATGAAGAGTTCAGGATGGGCTTGGGATCATGCACAGAAATTTTCTTTATTTTATGTTGTTCACGCTTGATTTACTGGTCTATTTCCTCTATGTAAGTCTAGTAACGAATGGAATTTATTTTAATTCATATTTACTCGTGGGGTTTTTGAAAATATAATTTCGCAAGTAAATCTAAATAGCTAGGTAATATAGCAGCGATTTATAAATTCTATAGAATCAATTACTTAACTTTCCTTGAGTGACTTTCATAATAAGTGTTTCTTTTTAAAAATCAACTTCCGAACTTGAAAATCGAATATCTACCATCTACCCTCATTTTTTGGCTCATGTAATACCTTGCATGATTTGATATACCTAAAGTCTGACACAAAATGCGAGAGATAGAGTAAATGTTCATATTAATTCGATATTTTTCTCTTACTTTATGCTAGATTTGTTGTAAAATCTTCCATAAAGTAGCAGAAAAATATAAAATCAGCCAATGAACAATCACAGCCGGAAGAGCTACTAGAACTGCCGAACGGCCATCGCTGGACGTTCGACAATTCTTGGGTCTTTGATCTATTATGTTCGCATCACGCATACTAAAATACTACTCCTAATACTTTTTTATTGATTCAGAGGTATCATGTACTAAAAAATATTTTGAAACATACCATATTACTTAATAATCGCATTAACATACAAATATTTAAGGCATAAATTAAACTGTAATCGTTGAATCTTTTCGGATAGAAGTGTTATTGAACTAGGATCTTCTAAGTTTGATTAATAGGGAGAAACACCATAGGAAAAACAAATTAATTTTTAATTCCATAGACTACTTATTTCATTAGGGATTAGTTTATGTTTTTGTTAATATCTTCCCCAAAAATAAAAATTTTTCGGGTATGTCATACATCGTTGAAAAGCTCTTTTTCAAGACTATATAACTAACAAAAAAATCTAATATGGGTGCCGTGTGAAAAATAAAAATTAGCGCTAATAACTTGAAAACAAATGACAATCGGCGGTTTCTGTTTGCATCAACAACTTTGTCTTAAAAAAGTGTCTCAACAATGTAAAAGTTTAGAAGAGTTCACATCAGGTGTTATCGAGTGTTATCGTCAAATTTTGGTTTTCTTAAATTATCTTAAAATTTAAAAAAGTTAAGGTGAATTCGAAATGAGATTTGTTGCGAGCATTGAATCCTGTAAAACATTCCCCATTTAACCGTTGCTCTATGTCTTCTAATAACCGAGACGCCAATGGTCATAGTGAGCATCGAAATGTGGACACAGTGTATACTGTTACAGCCGGACGTTAATATTTTTTTCAGATGGGGAGCGCCGCCATTTATTAGTAAACCTACTAATGCCGTGGGCTAGCAGTTGACAAACAAGTGTCACGCGTTCTCCGGAAGGCACGCCAGCTGCTGTCTAGAATCTTTGAGAAAGTTGGCGCTAGTTCCATGGCGTTCTAGGCGTTTCCAGTAACAACCGGATGGAAATAAAAGGGAGGACGGCGCGCGATTTAAAACAGTTTACATCGAGCGACTTGGACGAAATAAGCGGTGAAATATTTAAGTGTTATTTATCAAAATAAGTATTGTAACCTACTGTTTCTTTAATTTTAACTGTGTTAAGCTAATGTTTAAAGTTTTTGAAATCAAAAGGTGATTATTATTTGCGAAACCGGAATTCGTAATAAATTGGTGTCAGAAGCGGAAATTTCAAAAATTAAGCTGGAAAATTAAGAGTGAAAGAGCTGCGTGAGGAATTAGAAGAAGGAAGCCTAGAAAATTCGGGAATTTCTTACGAAAACGGCTGAAACAATCAAGAGGCGATTATTATTTGCGAACCCCAAATTCGTAACAATACTAAATTTAGCCTGATGACGCTAGGTTCTAGATTTGATACCTACACAAGAATTACATTAATTTTTGTAGTCAAAAGTGAATACCTTTACTTAATTCTTCTGAAAGAAATATTATATTTTCTATGAGTTTCTCACCGTTTAGTATTAAATATGCCCATAATCAGCGAGTTTTCATAAATATATACATATCCTAAAGTAATTTTCTTGGCCATTAGTGACGTCTGAAATTATTTTGATTTTAAAATGGATATTATCTATGTTACAGATATACATACAAAGGATGCAGAGTTGTGCCAAGTACTACTTATTAATACAAGAGCAATAGTGCTTTAATTGTAATTAATTACACTTTTATATCGTAAAATACTGTAGTATGTTTACGTATAATTCTATGAACAAGTAAGTACGTACGTACAAGGGGACTACGCGAGAATTCCCACCCCCTTTAACCCTTTTATTTTTGATTACAAAAAAAATGTTTAACACAAAACTTAAAGGGACTAATTCAAAGTTGTGTGGTCACAGAAAAACAATTGATGGTCGGATAAAACAGATATAAACTAAACTTAAGTTTTTTTAAATGGAACACCCTGTATTTTATTACGTTTTTCAATTCGAAATAAAATTCTAATGGGACTATGTGTATAATAAAACTAATAATGTAGAAGATGTGTATAAAATAATTCCTGCTTAATTTTTTTATTCTTTATTTTAGAAAGAAAAAAGGATAAAAAAAGTTGTAGAATTTTTTTTAGTACTGCTACATATACTCACAACAAACAATTGAGCACCGGATACCCAAAAAAATAAACGAAGTTTTGGTTTTAAATAAAATAACATTAAATAAAATTTTACTATTAACATATTAAATCGATTTATATATTTTATAAAAATTAACTTTTTAACTAGAAACGAAAAATATTTCGGAAAAATTGAATTTTAAAAAATGATTAAAAATTTAACGTAAAACATATTCAAAGCAAATTTTTTTTACGCAAAATGTAAATCTTTTTAACATGTTTTGAATCACATCTCATCGTATAAGGGGATCATTCTTCAAGTTTTCTATTTCTAAAATTCAAAAATAAAATAAATTAAATAGGAATTATTTTATAGACATCATTGGTTTTATTATACCGGGTGTAAAGTTTCAAACTCGAACGTAGCAAAGTTCCATTGAGAACTACGTTTCTGTAGATTAATGCCATTTAAAAATACATAAATGATTATTAAGTTATCGTGTTAAAATTATTCCTATTGTGTTAATACTTTTGAAATAGAAATTAAATATTTTAATTTCAAATAAAAAATATAGTCGCCTTAGTATGTCAGATTTGAAGTTTGCAATTCAATAACCAGAATTTTGTACAATATGCTTCTTATGCTTGGTTTATACAGTCACTAAAACTAAAACCAAAAAATAACTAAAACTAAAATTAAAACTATGCAAAATTTTCCGTTTATACAAGCAAAAAATACAAATGCTCGTTGCACACCTAGCTATGAAAATTACGTGGAGGGAATATTAACTGGAGAGAACGTACAGTCAAATTTACGGTCATCCCGCCTTGTCCACTAAGAATTGAAATAAACGAATACTTAATTTTTAGTGAAGTTGTATAAACCGCTTCGTATCAGTACGGCCTTTTAATTTCTTAGTTGATAGTTATTAATGTTTAGTTATTAGTTTTAGTGACTGTATAAACCACACTTTATTAAAAAAAAAAAATTCATTCATCTGTGTATCATACTGACAATGAAAAACTCTTAGGATTTATTTCTTTGCTTCTATTCTTATTAATTTCAAAACAACGTTGATAGCAACTGAATTTGTGGAATTGATGTTTTTTTTTTTAATATTCCTACAGTTGCGTGTTACTCATTCTTGAACAGTGTGAAACTTATTTAATTCTTACTACAAATGAATTTAAAACTGATTTAGTATCGACATGTGTCGGTATTGATTGCCCATGGCATCATTTCAAGTTTATTGATAGTATCAGAAACAACAGTATTTTTTGTATGTAATGACGTAGAATACAATTATCATTCTAATAAAGAAAGAATTGTTGTAACTTAAACGACAAGAGTACCTTACCTATTATTTGCTCTGTATAATAAGTCATAATACTTTTAGACTGACGTATAAATTTTTTTCTGTTAATTGAAAGAACTGAAAGTTCTGACATAGGCGACTAAATTTTTCGTTTAAAATTTGATTTTTTTTTATATTCCGAAAGTATTAATATTGAGGAATAATTTTAACACCACAATATTGTTCCTAATTTTCTCTTTTCTTTAATACCATTGCCATTTTTGTATCTTCAAATATCGAGCAGCAATTCACAGAAACAAAGTTTCCGATACAAGTTTGCTAGGTTCGGGTTTGAAACTTTCCACTCGGTAAACGTAGTTTCAGTAGAATTTATTTTAGAATCGAAAATCGTAATAATATACAGGTGTTCCATTAAAAAAAATTTAAGTTTAGTTTATATCTAATTTATCCCATTTTATCAATTGTTTTTCTGTGAGCACACGGAGAAACTTTGAATTAGTTCCTATAAGTTTTGTATTAAATACTTTTCCTGAAATCAAAAATAAAGGGGTTGAACGGGGTAGGAATTCTCGTAGTAGGGGTAGTCAGCCTGTACATTATAACATGTGATCAAAAAGTCCCGGCTTTGGATGTCTAATCGTCAGTCTTTGCTTAAAATATTTTGTCATGCATCGACGAAACTAATGTCATTCTGATTCTGATTAATAAAATACTCTAAGGAAAGACATATGTTTACACCAAGGGCGACAGGATTTTAGGATTAAGAAAAAACATTCTAAGAGGAAGTGACGGGACTTTATGATCGCATGTTACATTTTATAGGTACATATTATACTGTAACGTATAATATGTAATATGTAAAGATGCGAACTTTTCCCGACTATGATCGCTTCAGCACTTTAATAGTTCCTCGTATATTTAACGAAACCTTCTGCCAAAAAAAAAATGCGCCTGGGTATGGTGATAAGCAGAGCCAATCACAAATAATTCCAGAACGCGTATCTGTCTCCCACTCAATGCGATTCAGCGCCGTGCACTTAAATCCTGACGGGATATGCAACACTTGTTGACCGCGGAACTCCTCTACCCATGTCATGCCACTGAAAACTGAATTAAATTTGATATGCTCTGGTGATAAGTGATAAGTATTGGGTAAGAAATGACTGGAATACATTCTACGGTAACTGAATTAACTTTGTCCAGATCATTTACTTGGTAAACAAACATTTTTTTTTCAATATAATTGCTTCTTAACGACGTTTTCAGCAGGTAGGTACAAAGCAGTTTCTAGCCACGGCAGACACGGCAACTCAAATATTTACACCTCTTGTCCTCTGACCGTTTGATGAAAGAATACAGAGTGGGGTATAAGACGCGACTCGTTGAACGCAAACTCGCTAGTCTGGCGAACGAGTAAACCGGAGTTAGTCGATAGCAAAAGTGCTTTGTAGTGTTTTAGTGCAACATGGCTAATAACAGAGCAACAAAAAGTGGATTTGCCGCCGAGGCTCAAAGAAAGGTGCGTATTTTCTCTCCTTTCATTCAAATCCACCCTCCTCCCCTTCAAAAAGAAAAAAAAAAACAGAACTTCTCCCGACGACGTGAAGGAATGTTCGCAGGTGGTTTTTTCCCGGCGTGTCCGGTTGGCGAGTTTCGCCCGTTCCAACAAATTACAAATTCCAGACAATAGTCACTAAACGATAGTTATTGATAATTAAAAACCGCCGCAAATAATGTTATTTTTAAGTTAATTATGTGTACATTTTTCTAAAGCAACTTTGACTTTTCGCAAAGAAATATTTGCAATGGCAAAACCGGTATTTCGATTTTTATGCACTCCTCGGCGACCGTCTCTCGTTAAAGTGGGTCACCGGCCGAATCAATACAATTTCGCAGCACAGTGAAAGAATAGGGATGGTTGTTGAGTTAGCACTTGTTGAGGAACATTCTTTTCCAGGCCGAAATCATTTTTTTAAATTAACATTTCGTAATGTTCATTTTATTGCGGGTAAATTCGGTTATGTTATAGGGAGGGGCCGAGATTTTATCAGCTTTATTTGCATAATACGCTTGGATAATCAGATAAATTATTGTGACCCTATCTTGATAACAGAATACTCAAGAGAAAGACCGATGCAAGATAATAGTGCTATTTAATTAGAGCACTTTTTTCGAGGTCATGTCTTTTTTTGCATTCGAAATCGATTTCAAATTAAACAAAATGAATGTTGTACAGGCAAAAATAAAAAATTAAAATAGTGTGAAGGGTAAAAATCACACTTTCTTAAAGAATCTCGCCTCTTAATAAAATAATTGTTAATAATGAGAGTTGCTTATACTCGTTCGGAAGATTTTTTTTTTACTTTGAAGTTGAAATAAAAATTTTTAAAACTGCAATTAAAATTAGAATTAAAATTCATGATCTTCATTCATAAACTTAGAATGAATGAAAATGATAATATGTGTGTGACCGACTTTGTTTTTTAAAATAGCGAAAAGCTTCAAAGTTCAGTGCAATGCTAAGAAGCCTTAAGATGCAATTTTTCAAATTTGAGTCGTTGTCTTCCATTTTTCATAAATTAATATACAGGGTGATTCAGAAATAATTCCCGATACTTATAGGGTGAATAGAACATCGAAAAATAAGGTCACCATTTTATAAAACTTTTTTTCCAAAAGTGAATAATAAGGGGAGTTATAAGCCCTGAAACAGGGATGAAAAATTTTGTTTTTTTGCCAATATCTTCT
The DNA here is from genome assembly GCA_036172665.1 of Prosopocoilus inquinatus. Classification (NCBI taxonomy): domain Eukaryota; kingdom Metazoa; phylum Arthropoda; class Insecta; order Coleoptera; family Lucanidae; genus Prosopocoilus; species Prosopocoilus inquinatus. The sequence continues at coordinate 254,544 of CM069876.1, forward strand.
GGATCTTCTTTAAATTATCAAAGTAATATTTTAAACTCTAGTATATGCACCTAACTGCGCATTAAAAACATATTTGTTGGATCCTCCCTCCTTTTTAAGGGGTAGTTTGAGGGCGTGACTTTCAGTATTTCATCCCTAATTTTTCAATGTTTACATATTTCGTCAAAATTTTGCGAGGGAGACTATCTGGCACAAAAAAGATTTTCTTATTGCATTTCGATAAACCGCACCTTTTTCGAGTAAATTTAAAAGGTTTAAAAAAAATTCTAGTAAGAAAATTTTATATGCAAGGTGTCCCATTTAAGGCGGTTTCTTTCATACTTCTGTAGTTATTAATTTTACGAAAAACATGTTTTAAATAAAAGTTTCACAGAATCATGTGTAGCATATTTAAAAATTAGTTTTACTATACAGAGTGTTCCGTTTAGACGTTAGGTCATGTCGTTATTTTAAATGGAGCACCCTATATATTTTTACATTGTCGGGTTTTGGACTGAATTTCAATGTGACTTTGTGTACCATACATAGGATATAATCTAAACCGTTTACGTGTTGTTCAACTTTTTAAAAAATTATCGCTCTTGCAGCAATTTTTTTTTAATGGAATACCATATAACATTATTAGATGCGCCATTTGATTTTATTCTTTTCAATGATATAGAATTGTCGATATCTGTCGTTAATAGTTTTTTAAGTATTTAGATTTTTCTTTACGATTTTTAAAAATACACGGAATATTGAAACATTTGTTACTTGCTATGGTTACAAAGCAAACAAATTGTTTGTTTATCTTTTCCTAAGATTATTAAGTATCATGTAATATTAAAAAAGTGTAAATTAATCCTTAAGGAGGTCTCTTGCGTAAGAAGACATGATAGGTACGAATTTTGCTCTTGCCATGGATATCCAAGGTAATAAGCCTTAAGAAAAATCTTCTGTTATTATCAGTAGAGGCATGTGGATACAACAAAACGTTATCCACTAGTTGGAACATTTTTAAACGAAGTCGCTGTTTTATGAAACTCTAAAATGCGGTCAAATGAAGATACTGAACAGGTAAACTGACTGGTTCTCCTCCACCAATCCACTTATTCCTTAAAAAATGTTTCTACTGCTGAAATAAATCTTGTTGCCTCCACATGCATCTATTCACAGTAATAGAAGTAATAGAAGTTTCTTCTTCTTCTTAATAACTGAGAACGTACTCTTGATCTTGTATTTTCTAATGTATGCTGTATTGTTGAAAGTCTGAAGGAGCTTTGGTGGATGAAGACTTGTATCTTCCTGCACTGGAATTCTACCTTAACGATCACTGTCGGGTCAATTTTGAAAACAATAACGAAGTTTCCAATTTTCCAACCTTAGAAAGTCGTTTTCTTGCATTATATGATTGTTTGCTCTCCATCGATTGATTCCAATTGGAAAATATTAACGATGTTAATGAAGCTTGCTCCGTTTTTTACAATTTAATTTATTCAGTGTTTGAAATTTCCCAAATATTCCCCGCGGTCCGATCACTCTTGTAGATATCCATAAAGAAATCATTAATTTACTTAAGATCAAAGCTAAAGTCCACAACAAATATAAGAGATTCAAATCTGACGATTATCTAAATATATTCAAATACTATCGATCCAGATGTAAACAATTAATACACTAATTATATTCACAACATTGAAGAAAATATACGTTCAAATCCCTAAAGTCTTTGGCAATGTATTCAGCAAAAACAGGGTTCGACTTGGAATCCGGGTTTAATGAAATGTGATGGTCTTGAACTGTCAACTCCTCAGGATATTGTCAATTCCTTTGCTCTATTCTTCAACAGCGTTTACAATCCATCTAACATAAACATAAACATCGCTGTTAATTCTATACCCCACAGCATAACAGTGAATGTTCCAAAATTCTCCGAAAATTAGATACGTTGAAAAATCTAAAGAACAGCCCTTACTGCTGGTGTTGATGGAATTCCTAGCTTCTTAGTTAAAGATTGTGCCTGTGTATTTGTTAAACTCTTACTTCTATTTTGTAATCTAATTTTAAAACACTCAGTATTCCCACAATCTGGAAAGAAGCTTCCGTTTGTCCAGTCTTTAAGAAGGAAGAACAAAGCTGTGTTAAAAATTACCGGCCAATCACTATCATTTGCAACTTTGTTGAAGTTTTCGAAAGTCTGCTAGTAAAATCCATCTATCACTCATGCCCGATTTCTTCACTTCTTGATAAATTTATCTAATATCCTCAGAAACTATTATCGATACAATGGTTTCCAAGGAGAATACCTGGCAGATAAATTTATTTGGAGGTGCAGAAATCGGGCATCAGTAAAATTAAGTATAGTTAGCGATCAATATGGTTTTATGGAAAAACGATGAAATGTGACGAATCTATGCTCTTTCACTCAATAGGTTTCGGAATGTGTGGATGCTGAGGGTCAGGTAGATGTAGTATATATAGATTTTCAAAAGGCCTTCGATAAAATCGATCGCTACATCTTATTAAAAAAGTTACGTTGTTATGGGTTTTCAGGAAACTTAATTAACTTATTTTCTTCTTACGTCACTGACAGATGGAATACAATCAAATACCAGATTTTTTTCTCTAATAAATACTCACCAACCTCTGGGGTGCCACAAGGGTCTAACCTGGGCCCCTTATTATTCTTCTTACTCTTTATAAATGAAATAAATAGTGTTATGTCTTGTTTTAAGTTACTCTTTGCTGATGACATGAAAATATTCTCTAAAATCAGTTCAATTTCTGACTATTCGTTAAAGTAATCTTGATGCTATTGTTCGTTGGTGTAAAAATAATCTTCTTCCTCTTAACGTACCCAAATGCTCCGTTATTACCTTTTCTAAAAAAACATGCTCCGTACATATTTGTTTAGTTTATTCTAATAATAATATTCGCTTAACACGAATTGACTGTATTACTGACTTTGGTGTTACATTTAATACTAATTTAACATTCATACAGCATGTTTTAAATATCGTTTCCAAGACTTATAAAACTTATGGTTTTATCTATCACAACGGTATAGAATTTTCGGATGTAACAGCATTACGTACCCTATATTTCTATCTTAAAAGATTAATATTTAAGAATATCCCCACCAAGACTTTAGCCGAAAAGTTTTGCTATCTTGATATGACTGTACATCCTACATACAAGGTTCGGCTATAAAATTCTTGTATAACATAATTTCGTATAAATGTAATTGCCCTTGGTTGCTTGATAGAATGAATTTATTTATTCCCCAGGCTTAATTCACGTCAAAATCAAACGTTTTGTACAACTTCAGGCCGAACTAATGTATTATTTAAATCCCCCATTTCAGTAATGTGTCATTATTTCAATCGCATCTCTAATAGATGTGATATCAATGCTGATTCTATAACTTTTATAACTTTTGAAGCCACTAACTTGTTTGAGGGCTAGTCAGTTTTCTTTTGGTCATTGCAAAGACACTTATTGTTATATGTTGTTATTATTATTATAATTTTTTGGATGAAACAGAACTTGCATAAACAAATAACTGGAATTGTTTTCTTTCTCTATTTTAATTGTTTTATTTATAAATTCAAAAACTGGAAGTCGCGGCGTTATTTTCTTTTTTCAGGACACTTTCTAGACTCTAGACGAACTAGATTATCTTGCCACTAGAAAAAAAACAACTTTTTGAGTATCTTATTAAACCAACTTTGATTAGTGATACTCTGTAATATTTTGAAATACAAACACTACAATATTGGTAAATACAAATGAATTTCATATCACTATAATTCTTAAATTTGTTTACACGTATATTAGTTGACATTGAAAAACGGAGTATCTAAAAAAGTAAACCAATAATATGTACCTGGTTCGTTGGTTCGTATCGAACAGTAAAAGCGTTCGAAACTTTTATCTTTCTCTCAGTGATAAACATAATCCGGTGAATTCCTCCAGAAACATTTGTTTGAAATTGACGCGCCGTATATGTACATACATTGAACGATAAACCGCTCGACCAATCATGTCTATAAATAGCGGTGACTGCTTTAGATCGTTGATTTCGACTTACTTTTTATTTCTTTTTCTTGCCCTGAGCGTTACAGATAAGCGGAGAAGTAAGCACATCGGCTGTTTCCGTTGATCACGTTTGTAAATATACGTTTTGATAATGGAAGTTATTGTTTGCTTGATATTGTCGTTAATCTTGATGTGGTAAATTTCATTTTTATTATTTTGAAAACACCATGAAAAACGCTTGTTTGAAGTTCGAACCCGTTATTTTAAATAATTTTGAAACTGATTTCATTAACATATCTTTCTGTGATTCTGCAGAGGAGAGTGTTATTACATATCGTTATAAACAAATTGATTATACTCTGATAGTAATGAAACGTATGATATTTGAGTTAATATTAGAATTATAAATCCCAATATCCTAATAAGTTTTATTGCTGGCAAACTTTTATGGACAGTTAGAGATCTTAGTGATAATTAATAAGAATTTATGAATTGATAAATAATATGCTTTGTACCTTTCATAGAATTATCTTCAAAGAATAGTAGTGACCGTAATTTTTTTTTATTAAAAGGTACATATGATTGCTTTTCAAACTTAAGTCGAAGTAAACAAGAAATGTATACTGTAATTACCCAATCGTTTCAACATTATTATTATTATTAGTATTTTCTTGAAACGTGGCTTTGTAACGTGTGTCTTAATTAGCAAATCGAAAAAGCATGTAAATAATTTTACGGTATAACATTTGCTTTCATTAAAAATTACATTTTATGTTAAACTATGTCATCACTCAAAATTTGATGAAGATTTTGTTGCAAATCGTTTTCGTTTGCAGTGGATCGCTCCGCCAGCCTCTGTACAACTGTTTCAGCCCTATTTGAGGCTTTATTAGAAGAAGCGTAGCTCGAGAGTTCCACTGTAAACCAAAACGACTTGACCAAGGATATAATTGCAAATCCGATGTAATAGTAACGAATAGGTTAAACAGCGACATCCCACGATCGCTTTTTGACCACACTAGCTACGCTTTCGCCGATGAAGCCCCAAATAGGGCTGAAATAGCTCTGCAGAGGCTGCTGGAGGGATCCATTGCAATCAAAAACGATTTGCAACAAAATCTTTTAAAACTTTCATTATGTTTTGACAACAAGGATTGCCGCCTTGCATGAGATGACTTATTATGTAGCAAACTGGCTTTAATATGTCAATTCTAATGCAATGCGCTCGTAGGATGTTGCTGTTTAAGCTATTCAAAATTTGATAGTCGATAAGATCGATTAATTTTTAAAAAAGTTTATTTGGAACAAACGTGTTACATAGACATGTGTTATGTACGTGCGAAACAAAGACTAAAAGGTAGAAACGTGTTAATAGCCTTTTATGTGCAGTTGTTATCAGTAGAGTTTCTGGAATAGTCACCATTCCCGCAGTACCATCTTATAGATGTTCCAGGTTGGTAACTCTCATCGTCGAATTACAAATGCAGATATTTATTTTTCTTTTACAACTTCTAAATTCTGATTTTGAAATACATTTCCTTCTCGTACAAAATTTAAAATTGGCTGCATGACTATTTATTGTAGAATTAATACATGTATTGCTTGAAACGAATGGTTTTGTCCCGCTCATTTACTATTTATACAAATTATTTATAATTTTATCTCTTGAAATCGATTCAATCAATCATATATCAATCTGTTATCACCAGAGCGCGGGAAGCTTGTGTTATTCCGATTTTCTTTTAATCAACTTTTTCGTTTTTAGTACAAGCAGGTATTGGAGGTCGTCGAGGTCTTGGTTTATCTTCTAATGTAAACATTCCATGTTTACATTCACATGACCAGTAATTAACTGTTAATAACGAAAGATGTGACTTTGATTATGTGTTAACACTCGCTTATAATGGTGAAAAATTATGGCTTGTAAAGTATTCCACGACACTTTCGTAATGCTTAGTGAAAATCAAAAATTTACGTGCTTTAACTTCCATCTCGGAATAATGCAAATGGAAACTGTCAGGCCCATGAAGCGCTTATGGCAGAAGAGTTTTGTTTTAAATTTCTTCACTCACATTTTTGTTTTTGTTCGCATCCATGGCGTTCTACTAACAATTTACAGAAAAGTTCTAATTTTTAGATACGTAGCTGCCCAGCACTTTTGAAATATTTTCTTCTTCAGAATGAAAATAGCAAATTTGCTATTTATTTAGTTAAATAAGAGAAGATATCTATGTACAAATATTACTTTCTTTTGGTTAAGGAATTTAATAATGGGCAAGAAACAAAAATGTTCATACCTTGCCATCAGCAAGCGCGTGTTATCGCAAATAGCCTCGTTTAGTTGCATCACGCATTACTTATGTATGATAAGAAAGTAGGTGTGCATCCTACGTGTATACAAAACCAATTTCTGTAACAATGCAGTTTGATAATGAACAGACAAAGGAGGAATCATTAGTTTGTTAATGACAAAGATAAGTGAGGTCGGCTCGCGTGTTCTATACCATATCTACCTCTGACTGTTGCAATCTTTGTATTAACAAGCTTAAAATGTTTCTTCTTTATAGTGACCAATGACCAAATATCTTTACTCAAGTTATCGTTCTTTTTTTTAATTTGGCGTCGAGAGTCAGAGTTTGGTCATTTGAAAAATCATACATATTCTTATTTGTTAGTTGAGCAACAATCAAATTTAAGAAGAGCCGCAGTTAGTTGTATGTACAGATTGTTCGCAAAATAAGTGCAAAATTTTTAACCGCCGCACGCTGATAGCACAAACAAGAAAAAAAATATTATTATGAATACACTCCTCTGAAATGCTGTTCTCTCACCGTTCGTGAATTGCGGCATTTTAATAAGTAATAATACTATGTAGATGGTAATCATATTTAGCTTTAACTCATTCAATCACTTTCCACAAACTAAACTGTTGATCTCAAAGAATACGGAACAATAAATTGTGTGGCATAATCATAAAAAATGAGGCAAATTATTTCGCTCAGCTGTAATACGACTTGTTGCGACCTTAAAAACAACGCTTTTATTAGCCTCTCGACTTTGGCAAAGGTCACTGTTTTTGTTCAAATAAAATTTCCTTTTGTTGACCTACCTCAAAGACATAGACGTACGATTATTTCTTGCCCGATTTTCAACTGCGATTTTCTCGAAATGTGTAAAACTTTTGTTAAGGACATGTAAGTTCAATTGTACCCATTTCTGGAATCGAAATCTAATCTGTAAGACCGTTGTGCACTACCCCGTTTCTTGTACAAGGTTTGGTTTAATTTCTTGAACAATTCAAAATGTACAGTTAAATGTATAAAAATTAAATTGATTCAACCAAAAATTAGATTGAATCTACAATCTGAAAAAATAGAATGTGTTCTGTCTCCAAACCAGCCCAAAAATTCTTCTAAATGGTTATTGTAGAAACTGAATCAAATCCTTTCAAGAAATAGGGTAGTCTAGAATGTCCTAACGTGAAGGAAGTTAAGTATTGATTGTTTATTGACTTTTAAGTGGAACCGTTTTTGACAAAATTAAAAAAAAAATAATACTTTCTTAGCTTATTTGGAATTCCATGTGTATGTATGACGTTTCGATTGCAATCCATTATGTACCCGGAATTCGTTGAGTGTATTTCGTCACTGTGCGTCGTTATCTAAGACTGTTAGAAGGAAATAGGAAACCGTCGTGTTCATTGCTAAACTCATCACACTCATACGTGTGTGAATAACGTAAGCACTTCCGCAGATAATGTTTCGCTTCTGCTGGACTTGAATCATAATTAATGGTTTCGAAGTGCATGGAAAATTTTACATCCTTAATTTAAATTTTTAATTCGCCGCTGTCGAAGCTCTCGCTTTACAGTTTTCGGTTCGTTGCTCCGGACTTGGGCTGTATTTTACTCGTCTTCGTCGTTACATCTGTCGTTGTGTAGTCTGGGCCGGAGTAACTGCATTTTGACACATCTATTTCACTGTTATTGGACTTTTCCTTTTTTAAATTAAAATTGCTTGTGCGTATTTATGAGTACGTATAAATAATTTGTCAGTTCGTAGCATTCTTCTGGGGAGACCGTAGGTTTTTGAGTTGTTTATTCCAAACATTCCGAAAGTAAAATCTGCGATAGAAATTCATCTTACAGTTTGTTTTGAATAAATCAAATGCAGTCGAATGATTTACAGTTACAGAATATAAAATCTGTAAATATTTTTTAAAATGTTTGCGTTTATGTCATTTAGTTATTGATGTTTTTAATGTATTTTTTTAAACAATGAGTTGATTCAATTTCTGCAATAAATATTTGGAGCAAAAGACGCAGATATAGTTTGGCAATAGAATATATTTCTACTTTTTCGGATAGGTTTTGATTCAATTTAAGTTTTGATAACAGTTTGCTACATGCATATATTCTACCAATAGGAACAAACACTTTGGACGCGTTTTTTTTTACTCTTCAACATTTAAAACGATGCAACTTAAAATTTCAACACTGAACTTTGATGACGTCAGATTTTCAGCTTTAAAACATCCAATGGTAAAAAAACTCCTAAAATACTACGGACGTGAAACTTGGGTGAAAGAACTAATTAAAGTATTTAGGTACAATCATACATTCTTTCTTTGTGAAATTAATTAATACGAAACGAATATTGCAAGAGTACTTGATATTAACGGCAGTAGAATTTGTTGTTCATCGCTGTAGTTTTAGGCTGCATCGTAAGTAAAAAAATGCACCGCGGCAATAAACTGTTACAATTTAAACTGTAAATGAACGCTTTTGGTTTAATCGCTGCAATGGATGAACTAATCCCGAGTAAAGAAACGAGCCCTTTTACAATAAGAAGACAGAGGTGTACTCTCTCACACCTATACTAAAAGGAACAAGATGTAACACAATCCTTATTTAGTAATGAAACGAGGAACAGCAGAGTGCAAATATACAGTGTGTCCCAGCTAGAGTAGGATACCATCGGTAACTATCTTATTAGCGAAGATAGAGATTTGGTTAAATGGACAGTATTTTGCAGTTTTATATGCTAATTCAGATGCCGTTGAGAAAATTTGAAAATTCCGAATAATTCCGATATTACCGCAGAAAAACTGAAAATCGCTATTTTCTTTAATATCTAATAACTTCGTAATTATAAGAAATATGAAAAAAAGTTTGATATAAAAGTTACTAGGACTGTCGAAAATTGAGTCAAAATAAAATTCAAGATGGTGACTTTCAAGATATTGATAGCAACTTTTTTATTTTAGATAGACGCCATATTGGATTTTTATACCATTAAATAGCATATTCTGTTCTCATTTCAACGATGTATAACAACCCATACTTAAAAAAAAAAATATTAAAAAAATTCATATTTTTTTTAAATCAAGCAAGCGAGGAAACATAAAAGTTGCTTTTACTTGTAAAACAAAAGAAAGTTATAATAAATGCCCACAGTACCTCACCATTAATTCTGAAACACAATTGACATCTTTTGTGGCATTCCTGGCACACATTATATTTCAATTAATACTGTGAAATGCCTGTATAACTGCTTTATGTAATTCTGCATTGTTAGAATTTAAAATACTGACATATTTTTATTTTTTACTGTGCTCCAGAAAAACAATTCAACGGGTGTTAAATCCCAGGATCAGGGTGGCCACTGGTTAACTGTATTTGTAACTGTTACTATTAAAACGATGGTTTATTTGCGGGCATAGTAAAAAATTAAAAAATGTCAGTATTTCAACTATAAAAACAAAAAATTACGTGAAACAGAGGTGCAGACATTTTGCAGTATTAATCGAAATACCCTACAAAGTGCAACCAGGAGTGTCGCAGAACGGTGTCAATTGTGTTTCAGAGTTAATGGTCAGACACTGAGCAGTTATTTTTATAACTTTCTTTTGTTTTACTTTTGTTTTGCAAGTAAAAGCAATTTTTGTTTTTCCTCGCTCGATTGATTATGAAAACTGAGTTTTTTAAATCATCTTTTTATTTAACTATTAATTGTTATACATGGTTGAAACGAGAAAAGAAAATCCTATTTAATCGTCTAAAACTCCAATATGGCGTCCATTTAAAATAAGAAAGTTGCTATAGGCAAGGCGCGTTACATTCCGTTGTACGTCATTAGTTAATAATGACGTCAGACACTTGCTGTGTTGTAAACATACTTATTTACTTAAAATACAATATACATACCTTAAGGTTTGTTATGAAACTGAACATAGAATGTAAAAATTCCTTTCCATTTTAAGTATTTATCAACACAGCATGCGTCTGACGTCATCGTTAACGAATGACGTGCAACGGAATACAGAGCGCCTCGCCTATATCAATATCTTGAAAACCGCCATCTTGAATTTTATTTTGACTCAATTTTCGACAGTCCTAGTAACTTTTATATCAAACTTTTTTTCGTATTTCTTATAATTACGAAGTTATTAGACATTAAAGAAAATAGCGATTTTCAGTTTTTCTGCGGTAATATCGGAACTATTCGGAATTTTCAAATTTTCTCAACGACATCTGAATTAGCATATAAAACTACAAAATATTGTCCATTTAACCAAATCTCTATCTTCGCTAATAAGAAAGTTACCCATGGTAGTCTACTCAATCTGGGACACACTGTATACGCGGGAAAAGTGCTTTCAAGATTTTGACAAGTAAACAATAAAAAAATAAATAATATCAAGTAAAAATAAAGTAAAATTCAGTCAGCCCGATACGAAAATTTCTGGATACACTATCTTGTCTGAATATTTAATGCTAAAGCCTTAATGCTACAGAAATTTTATTAATAATAATGAATTTATTGTATGTACATATTTCTGCAGGACAAGCAAATTGAGGTAGTCTTGAGGTAGCCTGAAATTTACACACACAACAAGAACATTCTGCTTCATTAGCTTAATTAAAACGAGTGTACATACTACGACGTTAGAGGAATATAGGAAGTTCAAACAATTAACTTCGAGTTCAAACAACCGCGTTATTATTGTTTGTCGGAGATGAGCTATTTACATGCTTGTGTGGACATATTAATAACGTGTGCAAACACCGTTCACTTAGCATCATGCATTTTGAAACATTAATAAGATGACGGAACGGCAAAAAATAAAACTAACTAATTTTCATTAAGTAAATATTTTTATGAATCAGAGCAGCAATAATTTCGAAATCTATTGATTTAAATCGACTATGTTCTTTTTAATTTCAATGAAATATGTAATAGCGATAATCCAAGGAAATAAGACGGCAGAAATAAGTACACTGTTTTATTATTTTATTTATTAGGAGTATAATTTAAATAATTTAACTAGGGATGGGACATTGGGACGATAAACATCGAAAGTTGACATCGATGTGTAACAAAACATCGACTGCTAAATATCGATGTTGAAATTAAAAATAATTAAATGTATGAGGAATTAACGTAATATTTATTAATTTTTAAAAGAGAAAAATTACTTATTAAATTAAATACAATTTAAAGGTAATATGAAATATAGTCAGATAAATAAAAATACAGCTTGTCTAGCAGAGAATTAAGTGATTAAATTTTTCGACTAATGTTTATTAATCAGTATAATTTTAAATATTAAATAATTAAGATGGTTTTAATTGTTTCTATTAATAAATAAATTTGAGAGGACAGTACAGGTTATGATGCTTTAAATTAATTTAAATGAAAAGAAGCAGCTAGGAAACTGCAAAGTGTAGATTAAAGTTTTTTTTTTACTATTTTATTGTAAGTTTTTAATCTTTAACCGGACAGAATGTAAATGGAGAAGCACCCAACGTTTCACTATCAATTGATAGCTTCGTGAGGAGAGGGAGAGAGAAACGTAAATAAACAAGTTGTCAAGAGAAAAAAGTCAACAAGAGAAACAAAAAGGTAACATGATTTCAAACTAAAATACGAGTTGTCCGGAGAAACAAGAACTAAAATAGAATTCTTTTTTTTATAATAATTAAATATAAATAGACAGATTTATATCCTATTTAATGAATCCAGAATACATTTAAATTTTCAAAATCAGTACATTTATTAACAGAATTCGATAACGCATTTTAAAAATATTAGATTTACAATATAAAATGTCGGTATTATCAAAATCAAAATTATGATTATTTTTAATATGTAGTTTCCTTCTAATAAGTAAGGGCCAATGATTCCGTTGTATGAAAGAGCACACCAAACATTGTTTTTTTTTTTTTTAATAATGTCGCTTGCAATTTATTCCAAAGTTTGGATTTTCGTCCGACCAGTAGCGAGTGTTTTTAGAAGAAACTGATCCATTAGTTGAAAATGTTGCTTCGTCCAAAAAGGATTGCACTTAATAAAATTTCTATCACTTCAAATTTTGTCACCAAGCCACAAACAATCTAATAAATCTAAATGTTTCACGTTGAACTTATTCAGTTTCATTGCAAATGCAACAACGTGAGCATTTAAATTTTCGATTACACGATTTCATTCAAGCTGACTTTAAATGAATTACATTTACTTTTGTGTTAGGGGAAACCTACAAGTATACATCCCTCGACTTTATCCTATTATGTACTTGTTGCCGTTGTAAGAACTTTAAAGCGGCTTATAAAATACGAAGTTGCAATTTATTAAAGGTAACTTAATCCGCACCCACAATTAGTGACGTCAGAAATTATAGTTTACCAAACTAGTTTTGTTCAGTTAATTAATCTTTAATTGAGACACTCAATAAAACTGCCTTTCAAGTTTTATTTCTGATATCCACTAACTGATTACATTTAGTACCAACGAAGCCAGTAGTCTTAAAATAATAACAGAATACATTCTGGAAACGGTGCACATTTAAAATAAAACGGCACGTATTAATAAGTCATCCCATACAAGGCGACTATGTTGATGAAGCCCTAAATAAGGCTGAAACAGCTGCACAGAGGATACTCGAGGAACCCACTGCAATCAAAAACGATTTGCAACAATTTTTTTTAATTAAATTTAATATTAATATTTTACTAAGAATATTATGTATTCGTAATACTGTAACCATATAATTGATCTTCTAAAATTAGCAGGTGTAAACAACATGAAAAAAACGTCAGGAAATTAATTTGTGTCATTTGTTACGTAAGTAACATCGGCATAGGTCACAAAATGACAATCCGGAAACGCCGACATTATTTATCACGATGACGTCAAATCGATTATTAACATACAATAGCTTATGATATCGCATAACCAGAAAATTTAGCGCTAGAAGTTGAAAGACGAATACATAATTAACTTCTCATAATCTCATCTCTGACGTTGTTTTATTTATTGCCGATGCTTTTTCTCCCGTTCCAAAAATAGCACTCATCTTCGTTATCAAATACAAAAACAAGAGGAGCATTGACGTTGATAAACGTGAACAGAATGGAAGGGCAGTCATCATATTCTTTTGGACATTTATTTTGCAAGAAACCGAAAGGAACGGCTAATCGACTTCAATGGAATTAAAGACGGCTTTTACAAGTTCTTGTATACCAGGAGAATATAAGATGATTTATGTTATATAATTTACGTTGATCACGTTATCTTGTGTCAACTAAATAGTTAATGATCTGGTAGTGTTAAACTAGAAATGGTAGTATTAAAAATTTGTCCGGAGAAAAATCTAACCTGTATAACGACGGATCAAGAAAACCTTCAGCTATCTCCAAACCATGAAAAGTCTTCGCAAGTGTCATATATTATGTCAAAAATTTGACATAACCGCTGACTTGACGATTATGTGCAATTTGACTGTTCACTTAACGCGGCCTAAATGAAATTTCTCAAATTATTACTGAAAAGGTTAATTGCTGAAAATAAAACCCTGTAAGAAAAATTAGCCAAACTTAAATTATTGATTGGAGAAAGCGCTCCAATAGATGGGAAGAAGTTTTCGACACGCGCCGAAGAACGTACCAAAGATGGTCGAGAGATATCACCAACGTTCAAGCGATACAAAAATCCGATGTCCAAAAAACAATCTTCCCTGTTCAAGATAACAGATAACAGAAAAAAAACCTCAAAACACAACATTAAGGAAAAACAGAATTCTCCAACGGCAAACAATGTGAACATTGCTTCCAGCTACTCAAGCAGTGTAAAATATGGTAAAAAATAAAATGTTGGAAACAATTAGATGATGATGATTCCATAGAAGTCAAAGACGTCGTAATAGGAATACGCCCGGAATAATAGGAAATTTATCCGCAGATAACGATAGATCGAAAGGCACACTTTTTGGTGTGTCCAAAACAGCCTGGCTTTATGTTGGAAGAATTGAAAGTAAAGAAATAACCGAACAAGATATCGTCAACGATATAAAAAATTGTGAACATCTGCTTTGTAAGAAGCTTTCTTCAATAAGTTATTATAGCTCTTTTCAGTTAGGCATTCCTTTCGTATTATTGGATAAATTAAATCTGGCGTTGGCATAGTAGAAGAGCATGACACCGTATATCCTCTTTCTTCGCAATGTTAGTTGCGCGCTAAACACAACAACCAATGCGACACGAACATTTTTTTGTGGATTCAATGAGATCACACTTACTTGTTAATGGATTCATTCAAACCGTCGAAGAGAAGGGATACCACGAGCAGGTTATTCTTGAATTTATATGCCCACGTTTGAATTAAATGATGCCAATTATTGGCCATCTGGTGTATTAGTAGTATTGTTGCTGAAGCAACTCGAATCACGGTGGTTCTATTATATTGGAAAGAGAACTTTCGTTTACCAAGTTACTTTGTGAGGACAATAGATATGAATGTTACGGGATAAAAGTTCGTTGCAGTGATAATCTGTGTTTACTATCACTATGACTTTGCTTTAACAATAAATTCATCAACTGAATTCTGAATTCTCTCTGCTGTTCTTGGTCTATATTAACGGTTTGCCCGCTAATTTGGCTAATTCTTTAGTTTTCAGATTATTGTACAATATTAAACTCTTCGACAAGCAAGCTGCGGCTTATTACCAATAGTTCTGATTCTCTTAATATCTCTCATCAAAGGCTTCTGGCGAATAAACTTTGTTTCTAAAACCATGTCTGTTACATTCTGCTCGTCAACTAAATTTGAAAACTAAAGTTTACCAATAGAGTTAGATAAAACATCAATATCACAAGAAAATAGTTCTTCTATTAGTCAGTTATTTGTGTTATTTTATTTATTTTATGAAAGCAGCAACTAGTTAGTAACGATTGGGGCCAACTTTAAAATTTTTTGTCGTCTGCTAGTTGTGTAACACGTTATAACAATCTGTAAATATCCGCCTGCTAATAAAAAATAGAGTACAGGTATTTACTTTGATAGTCGTCAATGGAATGTACATACAGATCATCTGTGCAAACAGTTAAATAAATCGTCTTATGCAATTTATAAGCTCAAAAAAAATTGTCGAACAAGATGGTTTACTAATGTACTATTGTTTTCATTCCTTATCAGCATATGGTATTATCTGTTGAGGAGCTGCAACAGATCTGATAAAAATGTTCCGGTACAGAAAAGAGCAATCCGAAATATAAAAGGTATTCAAAGGTTTGAAAGTTGCAAAGAATACTTCAGAGAGTTGCAAATTCTAACTATTTCTTGCCTGTACGTCTATGAATCTTTAGTTTATAGTGTGGATCATATTAGTGACTACAAATCCCTTAGATCGAGTCATTCTTACAGCACTAGGTATCAGAGTATACTTGATTTATGATAATCTTTTTTCAGAAAACTTTCTTAATAAAAATTGAAACAATGAAAATTGAACTGTGCCTAAAATAACCTATAACAAGTTAAACGGATAAACATTCTTCAAAACATTGAGATTGACGATGAAATAAAAACTAGAACAAGAATGGACGAACTTAATAAATTTAGAGCAAATTAAAAATGGAATTGAAAACAAAAAATTTTGCTATGAGAAAGCAGACACATTAAATATGCAAAATTGTAATACTCAAGGATAATAATTTACATAAGAATTTCATTTAACTTATTATTAAAGTATCTACAATTACAAGGAGAATTCAATATATTTTACAAGCAAGATTTACACTTTTTATGTGAAGATGCTGACGTAAATTGCTAAATTATTTCGTCAAGGAATTGGAAGAGAAAACCAGCGAGAAGGCTTTGGTTAAACAAAGGTTAATTTTTGTGTACTCTGCAAAAGAAAAACAAAACAAATGGATTGAGTCAATGAAATGAATTTTGATGTCACGGACTAAAGACCAATAAATGCGACCTCTGCCTAAGGTTAAATCTCCTATGCAGTATAAAGATCTACGACCAATAAGCCTCCTGCCTATTCTCTCAAAAGTGTTCGAAAAAGTTTTGAACAGCCAATTAAGAAGATTTCTCAGTGACAATTCTGTACTGCCAGATGTTCAATCAGGGTTTCGTGCTGGTTTTAGCTGTACAACCGCTTTATTAAATGTTACCGACGAATTGTTGAGAAATTGTGACCAAGGAAACATCACAGCCCTAATATTACTCAACTACAGCAAAGCTTTCGATACCGTTAATCACGATATGCTCATTTCATTACTGTCTTATATTGGTCTTTCGTGTGATGCAGTTACTTTGATACGCAGTTACCTGTTGGGCCGGACTCAAGCTGTTAAATTAGACGCTTCGACATCAGGTTCACTGCCCGTTACAAGAGGAGTACCTCAGGGTTCGGTACTTGGTCCCACTCTCTTCTCCATTTACACGTCAACGTTTGTTGATGGTCTTAAGTATTGTACAGCGCAAATGTTTGCAGATGACACGCAGCTATATATCAATTTTCAATCATCAAGTTCGCAGCAGGCGGTATCAAATATTAATGCTGATTTAAGGTATATAGCGGATATTTCTCGTGAACATTCTCTGATAATAAATCCTGATAAATCTGCAGTATTACTTTGCGGTAATAATACCATTTGCAATAATTTAATAAATCTTCTTGACATAAAAATCAATGGTACTAAAATTCCAGTAGTTAACAAGGTTCGAAGTCTTGGACTGATATTAGATAATTCCTTTAGATACAGGGAACATATTACTAAATGTATCAGTAACGCCTATGTCGGTCTGAAGATTTTGTTTCCTCACAGAGCATACCTAAACGTCGAGTTAAAGAAAAAAACTGTGTGAAGCTTTGATTATGTCTCAGTTTACGTTTTGTGCTCCGATATATCATGCTGCTATTGATAAAATAACTACTTACCGTATTCAAAAAGTTCAAAACTCCTGTCTGAGGTTTATATACGGGATAAGAAAATTCCAGCATATATCACATAAACTCATCGATGCTGGGTGGCTAAGCATGTACTATAGGAGAGAATTGCAAACACTATGTCTGTATCACAAAATATTAATGTTTCGTTCTCCTCCTTACTTATATAACAAAATCAGATTCCGGTCTGATGTTCATAATATTACGACAAGATTCAGAGGTCTCATTTCACCCCCTAAACATGCCTCTTCACTTTTTGAAAGGTCATTTTCTTACCAGATTTATCATAATTATAATGAACTGTCTCCAGAACTCAAATTTTTTTCGCTATCCGTTTTTAAAAGAAAACTTCGTTCTATATTGTTCAGCTGACAATGTGCTACTTCTTAATAATATGAACCACAATACTCTCGAAGCATTTGTAACGTTTGTACTTTATATATTTACTACTTTCTTTCTTCGCAGAATACCTCTAGGTTTAGTATTTTTTTTTTTTTCTAATTTAGTATTTTCCTAGGTTTGTTATTTTTAGGCATTTTCTGAACTGAACTATTCATTTTGTTTTGTTCACGGTTTAAGTGGTAGATCAGGATGTAGGGCAACCTACAAACTGAACTTCGCCGTGTGGTTGCAAGCTTTTTTTTACGATTAGCGCTATCTTACCTTCCAAATTTTATATATACTTTTTTTTTTATGTCGTAAATGAACTTGCAATAAAGAACATTTATTATTATTATTATTATTAAATTGGAAATATATCAGCAATTACGATGTAGAAAGCTGTGGTGGGATGACCACAAAATGGGGAAATAAGTTACAGTCGCACATAGCACAGTTTTGTATGTTATCATCATTACGAGTCATCGGGTTTAAAATTGTCATACTGTCACTTAGTTTTTGAAGAAGAAACTAATTTTACAATATGCGAACTGAATCGGAGTGTTGTTGATAGTCGCTAAAGTAGAGAGATTTAGAAATATTTTAGTTTAAGGCTGATTGTCGTATCATTAAAATTGACAATTAAATACTGAAAATAAGTAAATACAATGTTATATCATTTTTATCGCCTGTTCAAGGGCTAACTGAAACTGCAGTAAAATATTGTATAATGTTCCATTTAAAAACTAGTAAGTTAGATTTGTAAAACTTATTAAATGAGCAGCTTGTATATTTGAAAATTTTAAATTATGCGGAATGGAAACCTGCACAACTTTTGTTAAGATATTTTCTTGATAAAATGAATTTAAAGGGGCATTTCCGGACTTTTCCAGAAGTTTGGGACACCCTCTACAATTTTCACTGGCTTGCAAATGGTGGTTTATAAACAAAGAATTGCTGCGCTGTATCTTGTTTGTGAATTAAAAAGAAAAACGCAGACCCCCTTTAATGAATAAGGCAAACACTTATTTACTGTGCGTATCGTTTAACAACAAGCGAAACGTTGAAACCGACTTTAAATAACACTGGGGAACACAAAATTTGATGACTTAGATCTGACACCTTAATTTAACTAACTTTTGACATCTGAATCCAAAAATGACCTCAGTTTTTGCCTATCACGTCGACTTTTCAAGCTACAGGATACCGTATCTCTGTTCTAGAAATCTTACAAAATGTGCATACAAAGGAAAATAAAGGGAAAAATTACCAAATATACAGTTGACGGGTTACATATAATTACTGCTAAGTCAAATTGTGTTCTTACGACTAGTACAGTTCTTTTACCAAACGGTAAATATTAAGTGTATTTTCATAAGTATAGTTCTCGCTCGTGGTAATTGCAAAAAGGATATAAAAGAAAGAAAACACCTTAGAATGAGCTAAAAATATATTTTTTATTTACTTTACCTCGACGTTTCGCTAAACAGATTGTTTGCTTTTGCATATTAAGGTAAAAAAATTTCCATTGAGACAAGCTGTACACAAAAAACATGCCTGTTTAACTTTAAAACAGAACCCAAAAGAAATTTGGTTAAAAATCGTTCCCCCGTTTAATAAATCTTTCAATATTTATTTGTAGACAGACTGGTGGTTTTTATTCGAATTCAATTAACCGATTAGATCTTCATCACGAAATAACTGGACGGACATATTTCCTTTCTCATTCTTCCAAGTACTCTCGATTATACGGTATGACTCAGAATGACGCAACCGCCTAAACGAATAATAACGGTCTTTAACGTTCGAAGTCTTTGCCTTTTATAGTTCTGGGCAAATAAGTAAGTCTCCCCACTGAAACCGCAAGAAAAAACCTGCGTTTAAATAAACGAATTTATTTATTTGTGCGCGTGACCTCGCGGCAGAGATTGATGTGTTATCAATTAAACAACGTTTCGTAATGATACCGCATGTGTTTATGAGAAGTGCAAGCAAGGCATTTTGATGGGTTACGAAAGAATGCGTTGAGAATTAGAAGAATTATAATTAAAGTTGCGAAAATGTCTTCTGGAAATAGGTCGGCCCATAATTAGGTATTATGTTAGCCTCGTGTTCATACTTAAAGTTTACGTTCAACACCGTTAATTTTTTTGCCTGTTGATGAAATCCATTTTTATGTGCCTTGTGTGTTGATAATTTTATAACTGAAAGGATTATAAGAGCGATTAATTTGGAGAAAATTACTAATGTATATGTTAGTAATACCAGTATTTTGCTTTAATCCAAGGCTTGTTGGGAATAAAAATGAAAAAGATACGTACGCCGTGTTAAATTCGTAAGATATTAACAATAATAGCAGTCAAATTATGGTACTGGAAAACGAAATAAGGTTAAGTACTTCCACTGATTTGAAGAAAACGATAACTCATTGATAGATAACTACACAAAGTACACAAGTTGAATCAAATATGTTGCTCAAGCTTAAATTGAAGCACTAACTTGTTCGATGCAAATTATTATAAAATATATAATTATTTTTGTACGGACATGTGGAAAAATTGTGTAGTAAGTAGACGTTTCGCTGTGTGTTTGACAGCTTCCTGAAGAAGTAAATCGGCGTTTCGCTGTATATGTTGAAAAAATTCGCAATTCTTGCCTTCAAGAGGTATTCACAGAGGATGTACAGACCAACCTAATGGAAATTCCTGCAAGGTAACCGCGCCCTTGTTGATGCTGGTAGTAAAAGTTACTACAGATCACAAAGAGTAGAAATTAGATGTTTCGGTAAATGTAGTAGATCCTCATCACTTGATATTTACAAAGATGTCCCTCAGGGGTCTATACTGCGACCAGTATTGTTTAACCTTTACATACATGATCTACCTGTAAAGCTAAATACTGTCAATAAATGTGTAGTGAATGCAGATGACACTCTCTTAGTTAATTACGGAAAAGATGTTGAGATACTTTCAACTATGGCTAATAAAAACCGAAAAAGTGGCTTCAAGAAAATCAATTATTTATAAATGAAACTAAATCTCAGTTCGTAGAGCTTAGCACCAAAAATGCAAATTAATGCAATAAAGCAATAGTAATCTCTCTTCAACGTGTATCCACAATTAGATATTTGGGGTTGGATTTGCATGAGATTGGACTGAACACATAACTAATTTATCTAAAAAAGTTAGTAAAAATATATTTGCGTTAAGAAAACTTTCTTCACTATGTGGTACGGAAACTTGTAGGATCTTTTATTTCAGTAAAATATATTCTCTGTTAAAGTATGGATTACTACTGTGAGGGACAAGTTCGCAGTCTAATGTGCTTTTTATTTTGTAGAAAACATGTATTCGTGTTATTCATAAGCAGGGGAAAGAATTCGGGCCACGTGTTCCGAGAACGGTATGAAAATTTAGTGCTTGAACTGTATCAACCTCGCTTACAACATGTGAACGCTGCCTCTCCCACTCAATAATATTTGATGCATCGTATCGGAGGCCGCGGAAAGGTGGCAAAAATACATTCAACGTAAAAAACGTCCACCACTAAGTGGCCTGAATTCTTTTCCCTGTTCATAAGTTACCTTTTAGATCATAATTTAGGACTTGCTTCATGGAAAACGGCTATTTAACTTTATCAAGCATGTATATTTATTCTGCAGTTATCTATATTCGTAAAAATCTGCAGTTTTGAATCCGGCTCTGCAAGCGAAAACTATAGCATACGTCAGCCATCTTTGCTTTTGCCAAGATGCAGAGAAGAAATGCGTAGAAAAGGTCTTCTTTGCTCAGCTATTAGAGTTTACAATAAACCTCCCAATAGCCTCTCTCGCTTTGTTTAAGAGTAATTTAAAAGGTTAGTTTATTCGAGAATGCTATTATTCTATGAAAGATTTTTTTCTGGTGAACTAATATATTTGATAAAGGTACACTGTTCAGTAAATTTCCTTACAATTGTTCAATTATACAATATTTTCAAGAAAAAAAATATATAATTTTGGAAATGAGATTTTTATTAATAGTAGTAGTGTTCTCAGTAAATTGAAACTAAATTTAAAATCGTTTATATACGTCCAAGCGACTTATCGTACACAAAATGTCTTAACTGTAAGAAATACGTTAAGTGAAAGTACGACTTTTTTTTACTTTTTTATATCAAGCTAAATAAAATTTTATTATGAAATACATTTAAGATTGTTATTTTTTAAACGTTTGCTAAAATTCAAGACTTAAGAAAATACAAATTAAATATACTTCATTAACATTAAACATTGAGTTAATAATTCAATTAAATGCATCGTGTCCCCTCACAGCACAAATTTTTAGGGAAATTATTAAAAATTGCATTATCAAACATTATTTTAAAACGAGTAATTGTATAAGATGGCCCTGGAAAACAAACAGTATTAATAATTATTTTGCCTGTTTTTCACACTTGCCTTAAACAATTATTTGTTGACTTATAATAACCTTAAGTATTAACTACTTCTAAACTAAAAATGATTTCTCGAAGTTAAAAATAAATAAAATAATGACTGCAAAAGATAGTTTTTAAATAAAATGTTAATTATCTCCAGCACGGTTAGATTTAGGAATAGATTATAGTCAGTGATAGGAAAGTCGTACAGGAGATAGATGGAAGGGGGCAGTAGGAGTAGGTGATCTTGTGCTTTTGTGTCCTTCTACGTCCTGCCTTGATTTCAATATTCCTCGTTCCTCGGTTCTTGAATAATTAGAAGACATTATAGCCAAAAAATACCAACGGTTTCAATTGATTTCCCCTCCGAGATCGGCCAATCTACTGCGAAAAAAGTTAGTTGTCCAATATTTTAATCGAGTTGGTTAGGCGCATTGCTGTTAATAAAATAGCTATTCCACTGCACGAATTACTTCTCTCTAATTATGGTGTACAAAAAAATGTGTAGAATTTTATGGTCAATAATATCAAATTTGACGTTGTACAGTGACCGTCAAAAAGTTCGCACCATATGGAAAATTTTTTTATTATTGATATTTTTAAAAAACTTTTTGCGCCAATAGTTTGTGTATATTCGATAACCAAATATAAGCAGGACAATGCTAGTGAGCAAGTTTTAGTGTTGCTAAAAATAGCACTTAATTAAGAAATGAAAATTATAAAGATGTTGCATTTTGGAATTGCAGGACATATTAGACAAAGTTTTAGTAGGATTCGTTAGTTATTTACAAAATGTGTGTCTTGATTACCAGACAAAACTTCCTTCGGTCTAGTATTTCGAAAAAGAAAAGATTTTCGATATTCTCAGTTTTACTCGAGATGTGAAGCAGTTGGTCATTTGGCATTTAACTCTTATGAGTGGTTAACTTATTCATTCATATTGATAAAAAATATTTAATAGAATAAATTTTCCTCTTGGTTTCCGAATTGTTGCATGCACAAGAAAATTTGAAACAATTTTTCACGTTTCTGGTGCAAGGCCTTTTTTTACGTACGATTTCGTGTTAATCTTTTTGATTTTGTCGTAATACGTTTCTCGTAATCCCAATTTAGTCTAAGCAGACCGAAAATTGCAAGAATTGCATCTACTTTTCGGTTTGAACCCGCTCAATATCCGTACTTATAAAATCGATATTTTTCGTGGTAGCCATGAAATCGTATTTACTGTTTGTACCAATGTCGATTTTATAAGTACATATTTAAACGGATTCAAACCAAAAAGGAGATGCAATTCTTGCAATTTTCGATCTGCTTAGGCTAAGTTAGAGTAGGAAGATTTGTGTAATCAATAAATCAAAAGTAGTAACACAAAATTTTATGTAAAAAAAGTCTTGCACAGAAACATGAAAAATCGTTTCATATTTTCCTGTGCGTGCAACCGTTAAAAACTCAAGAGCAAATTTGATTGTTTTAAATACTGCTTACGGATATAAATGAATAAGCTAAGTAAGAGGTAAGTGCCAAATTACCATTTACTTCTTCATATCTTGAACAAAACTGAGAATATAGAAAATCTTTATTTTTTTCGAAATACTACACCGAAGGAAACTTTGTCTGGCAATCAAGACACGCATTTTGTAAGTAATTATTGAATCCTACTAAAATTTTGTCTAATATGTCCAGCAATTCTAAATGATATTTTTTTTAAATTTTCGTATCTTAATTAAGTGCTATTTCTAGCGACACTAAAAGTTTCTCACCAGCATTGTCTTACTTATATTTGGTTATCGAACATGTACAAAGTATTGGCGCAATTTAAAAAAAAATCAATAATAAAAAATTTTCCCATATGGTGCGAACTTTTTTGCGGTATCTATATACGGGCTGTGCTGTTTTAATTCACCCTGTACAGATGAAAATAATTTTATGTTGTTGATCTCCAAAATTTGAAAACAAAAATGTCTTGAAACTTTTTTTTATCATCAGCAGTTATCTAGATATTGTCAAATAACACACTATTGGGACACCTGTATAATTGATTTTACTGACAAATTAAAAAACCGATAATAGTTTCACGTCTAAAATTCATACTTATCGATATGACCCATTTTGTTTTGAGATTTTGTTCCGAACAAGTTTCAATTTCAATAAATTGCATACTGAGAACTTCGACCTAAATCCAAATTCCAACAACTTCGAAAAAATCTCTTTCATCGTGTTTATGTTTACAATAGTGGCCACATTTAATTTTATCGTTATAAATATTTACTAATTTCGCATTAATTTTTGTATTTTTGAGACAGTTGACCAAGTATTTATATGTTACGGTACTTGGACGCACATTAAAGATTTTCAATTTAACTTTATTTTAATGACATCTCTATTATTTAAAAAAGCAAATATGTTCCCAGAATTATATAATTTTTTTTCTTGAAAATGTTGATGAAATTAACAGTGATTAACTCAGTTTACAGTAAGATAACAGCGTGTGACAAATATCGAGTTTTTTTTTAGATTATGCATTTTCCTTTTATTGATAAGGAATAAAATACTGAACTTGTCGATTAATCTGAAATTTTTACATACCAACGTAAAATGTTCTCTCCTACACTGTTCTAAATCAATTAGAACTATTCTGCTCACTGAAACTGATATAGGACTGTTTAGAACAATCTAAAAGGTCACAAGTTTTATCCAATTTAAAGAAACGCAATAATGTGAAAGTTGAAATATGTAATTGAAATTCGCAAACGTCCCAGACATTTTCAAGATACATGTAGCATTGTAAATACATGTTAAGTCCATTGTAAATAAAACATTGTATGCTTTGTAGGCATCCGACGTGACTAGTTCACTTTGCATTATACATATATTGGTAAACACGGTACAGTCACTTGTCCAAATAAGGAACCGCCCATAAGTCAATTATCTACAAAGTTTATATTCACTTATCTCTTCACAAGGAAATAGACTTTAGAAACCGTGCTGAGGCTTATTTTGTTAGGATATCTAAGAATTGTTTCAAAAACCCGTATGACATGATGATGTGTATTAGTTGGTTTGATACGTTTTTTGTCAATTTTTAACAGATTTTATACCGTGTGGTCATAAAGTTCGGCACTAAGCTCATATTTTGTTTATTTCATGTTTTTTTTTTTTTGCAAAATCCTGAGGCAGGTAAATTTTTTATTTTAAAAGACATTTTCGTGTAGAAACCTTTTCTTGATTGGCATCTATTTTTCCTCTGTGATGTCAGCATTTTTTTTTTTTTTGTTAATGGCAATCCTAATTTTTTCATCCAGTCCTTCTTGTCAATTAAATGGTGATCTTAAAAAAGTACCTTACGCAATAGGTTTTTAAAAGAAAATAGACATGCTATACTAGATCGTCCTTTGAAGGCATGAAATTTCGAATAGTTCGGTCATAGCGAATAGTGTGAATAATTGGCTAATTTTTAGTTGTTTTTATTTTCAATTTCAAGTTTAACATTTAAATAAAATAAAATTAAGGTCAGACTCCTTGATGGAACCCCTTTAGCTGTAAAATTTAAAATAAAATAACTTTTTGGTTTTGAATTGTAAAGTTTTTTTTGTTACTTGTTTCAGGATTTTGCAGAAAAGCATCAAATAAACAAAATGTGAGCTTGATGGGGAATTTTATTTAAAAAATTAAATAAAATAATTTATTAAATTTAATAAAATGCATGTCGAAAATTGACGAGATAGAAAAATGTAATTAATTATAATGGAGAAATTCCATCACTGATTGTTAAAAGTGTCGCTTGCACAGTGCCGTCTTTACGCATGAGTCTACTGAGGCCCTGGGCCCGGGCCCAGTAGACAGCACTATGCAAGCGATTGTGAGTAAAAGTTGAACGAGTGAATGTCCCAGGACTCTAGAGTGGCCCCAGATCACAAAACTGCGGGTTAAGGTTAGAATGAAAACCATTGAATTATAAAATGCACAGGTCGGCATAAATCTGGGGTTTGAATTTTTATTGTTGTTTTAAGAAAAGGGTCACATACCATTAACAAAACTGTAAGCACTTTTTTTCCATCACGCACAGTTTTCGAAAAAACAATTTTTTTAAATTTTGTATATAATGTATTCTATTTTCTCACTTGGACTATTTCTCCGAAAATCTTGGTGTGGTGAGTGAAGAGCAAGGTTAAAGGTTCCACTAAGATACAGAAAACATGAAAAAACGATATGAAGGACGTTGTGACGACGAAGTGAATATGATGGCAGATTATTGTTGGCATTTAAAGCGTGTTATGGGCCCTGCTCATACGAAAAATATAAAACGGTCTTTTGTTCCGGAAAGCAAATTGGCATCTAAAAATTACTCATAAACAATATAACTGCAGATATTAAGAAGGATGTAATAGGCTAAAGGGTAAAATAAAGGCTGAAATTCTTTAAACTTGCTCACATTAACTATTTATAATTCTGTCTTGTGGTTTCAAATCCTTACGTGATGGAAACTTTTTGATGATATCCCAGGGATGTGTAAACTCAAAGTGAACCAACTTACCCAAAATAATTCAAACCCCAGATAAAAAGTGTAATTTTGCCGGCCTGTGTTATTTACTTACCAAATAAAAAACACATTCGCCAAAAAAGAAGAAAGTTAATTTTCTTTTGCGGAAGCTTAAGTCTGCAACTTTTCAAACTACAGTAATGATAAACTGCACTGGTGAATGCTCCTTTTCAAAGTTAAATGGAATTTAAAACGAGTAAGAAATGCAATTTTCCAAGAAAGATTAAAAACGTAATTTTGCTATTGAAGAATGATGAACACCAACAGTAAAACAGAGACCAATAAAATATTTAGAAACCTAATATTGACAAAAAAGGTTTTAAACGAAACACATTCTTTCCGTGCAGTTATTTTTTGTTACTTCATATTTTGAAACTAAAGATGGGTATCGATTTGATGTACGATCTGTGATACACAACTTCCATCAAAAGCAAAAAATCAGAAATTTTGCACTTAACATATTGGGTGATATGAATAAAATTGAGAATATTCTGATAAGTATA
This sequence comes from Prosopocoilus inquinatus, assembly GCA_036172665.1. Taxonomy (NCBI): domain Eukaryota; kingdom Metazoa; phylum Arthropoda; class Insecta; order Coleoptera; family Lucanidae; genus Prosopocoilus; species Prosopocoilus inquinatus. The sequence continues at coordinate 281,634 of CM069876.1, forward strand.
AACTCTGAGTACAAACATTTTAAGGGAGTATAAACTTTAAGTTTTAAGAATAAAAACAGTTAGAGTATATTCTCACAAAATTAGTAGATGCTCTAGTGATCTGAGTTTATACTGTAAATTTTGCAATATTTGACAAGTTTTGTATTCTTTCATTTTGCCTACAAGCGCTCTAAGTATTACTGATATGCAGTGATCTTACAAACGTATTGGCACGTACTCGGCACGTTTTGTTGTATTACTGCTGCATAAATATGTCGGAATACGGCGAACAATTTGAAGAAGTACAGGACGGCATATCTGACGAGATTTTTGTCAATATTATAAGTAAACACAAAGCTATACTATCAAAATCGCAAACACCGTCAGTAAGAGAAGAGAAAAGTTAGGATTTAACGAGTATTAGAAACGAAATGCTGAAGAAATTTGGTAAGGACCTGAAAGAAAGCCAATCTGAAATCTCGTTTAAAAAAGAAGACAGACATGAAGCAGACCGGAAATAAAAAATAATCCTGTCGGGTTGGCAGAAGCAGTTATATGAAATACTAATGGGAGAGTTAAATCCAACAATAACAAAAATAAAAGGTAAACTGTAAATTTTATCCTTTGAGTAAAAAGTTGAACAGTTTCCTTATGTTTATTAACTTTTTTTAAGCGGTTAAAATAAAAATATTAAAAAATTACAATTCTAAAGTAATATTTTTCTTGTTTCGAAAGTTGCGGTTTCCATTGGCGCAAGTACATCTTGCACATCAGGTAATTCAGAAATTCCGCCATCTGAAAATGAAGTTGATTGGACTAACACTGAGCTTGATATTGCTGTTAAACGGAAGAATCCTGAAATACAGAAAATCAATGTCAAAAAAATAAAAAGCAATCTCTCTGACTGGGTAACATCTGAAACTATTACACTTTCGACTCCTGAATTGCAACGTCTTGTTCTTCTGGAACAACTTCAAGTACTTCGTTTGAAGAAGAAAAAGCTACTTCGAGAAACTGAAGAACAAATTGTGCAAGAAGGAGATTCCAATTATACTGATTTGTAATATTTTTTCGTTTAGTTATTTCAGCATTCGTCGTTCTAATTTCGTTTTTGCTATTTAGAATTTTGTTAATTACTTAAATTTAAGAAATACATTTCCTTTTTGTTATTTTTATACAGTGTACATGCCCAAACTAGGTGAAACTTGATTGAAAAACGCGAAGACTAAAATCACTTTTTGTTAGAAATAAATTGTTATAAAAAGTATTTCTTGCAAATAATGTTGTGAACAATTGTGAATACTGTTTTGAACATAATTTAGAAAGTACTTACCTAATGTAACTGATAAATAGCGTTGACAATTTCATTCCGTCTGACCTGTCCGCGTGCGCTAACACCAGGTTCTTCTTCTTCGATTTCTTCTGGCGTAGCATTTTCTAGTTCGAAATCTTCATCGTTAAGTCGTTTTGCCGCATTATGCAAAGCAAAGCAACACACGATTATAGTAGGAACTGTGGGAAGTGTGATTTTATTTTGTAATATAGGAAATCGCTGCTTTACTTGACCAAAACATCTTTCAATAATTATTCGTTCTTTAGCGTGTAATCTGTTATATAATCGTTGCTGCTCTGTTGCAGGAGTCCTGAAGGGTGTCATTAATCAAGGCGCTAATCCGAAACCTTGATCACCTAAAAGATGTGCTAGTGCTCCGTTCTATTTTATAACGTTGTACACATCAGAATTTGTCCAAATTCGTGCATCATGAACGGATCCCGGCCACGATGCATCAACACTTGTAAAACATTCTTTACTGTCGCATGTTGCCATCTCATTAATGTTACAAAATTTTTTTCGGTTAATATATTCATCTCCTTGATTATGTGGTTTAATAATAGGCACATGGGTACAGTCTACAGCCCCTACAGCGGACGGAAAGGTATATTCTTTCTGCCACTCTACCATTGCAGCAATAAAGGCTTCTTCATTATTAGGGAATTTTATCCAGCGATTGGCTCTAGCTACAATTTCGTTCATAACATTTGTAATTGTTTTAGAAACTGTAGTCTGATGACCGACATCCTCTCCGACACCAGATTGAAATCCAGGATCTCCAATATACCTCCAAAAAGTTTGGAAACGCTGAAATGACGTTAAACCTTCACCTATAGTTTCAAGAGTTTCCCCTAAAAAATGATCTGTCAACGACTCTACATTATGCCTCTCAAAGCGGTAGAGAGATTTAAAACACCGTTCGTTAATTTCACGACGCACTGAATATAATTTGCGTGCTTGTAAATTATTTATATATTCGGCCATACTTGCTCGTGCACCAGATTTGTATTAAGCTGAGTCTGATACTGACCAAACTCACATATTTACGAGAATATACTTCGACTTGAAGTATAAAATTTTCCCTTATTCATACCAAATTTAAGTTTATGCTCAAGTGATGAGAAAAATCTCTGTAATGGAGTTTCTACTACAAGGCAAGCATGAACTCAGAATTTTTATTCTTACTAAATTAAGTATATAGTGTGATTTTTTGAAGTGTTAGCATGCACTTCATTTTATTCATATCACCCATTCTTTCCGTGTACGATGAATACCTATTGATGAAGAGTGTTGGGGATTTTACGTATTTTTTGGCGTGAAAGGAAAGTTCTTGTTGATTTTCATTTATTTTATTTAACTAATAAGCACTAATACTAATGAGAAATAATAAAGAAATGTGCTTCCTCCAACATCGTTGGATACGCTGAACTGCAGAGACATGCTTTCATAAGTGCTTGGTGCGACCCAGAAGTTCAGATTTTAATATTTGTTTGTATGAAATAAAAACGAATATTACATTAATATCTTAATTGAAGTTTGTTCTTGTCCGATGAAAATTGTAAGTACAAAGTTTTTTTAATCTCAAACCGGACAGAAAAATGAAGGGAACACACTCAACGTTTCGCTATAGATTTATAGCTATAAATCTATAGCGAAAACTTTGTACTTATTAATACCTTACATCTAACGTTTTATTAACTAAAGTCTGCACAAAGGCTTTGCGATTCATTCGCACCGATGAGAATGCTAACATCTTCTGCTTACCTCACTTCAAGGATAAGGAAAGTGTAATTTAAGTGAGATAGGGAAAGTGAGGTGTGGGAGTTTAAAAAGACAAAGAATTACTTTTAAAAACCGTGCATTATTAAATTTGTGCATATGTCTTACGTAATATACTTTATTTAGGATCCCAGATGAGCAAACCAGTAAAAACTTGCCAAATTAATTAATTGTGACATTGACATCAAAGTTATGAATATCAACGACTTTTATTTATAACGGACGCGCTTATTTTTTGTGCGCGTGAGTAATTGTTTAAACAATAAGCATGCCAGATGGCTGGCTTCGATTAAGATTCGAGGACAACGCGTTTAACATAATATTTCTTTCCCCGGTTCGCTGTTACTGCATCAATGAAATAAATTGTGAACGTCAAAATAAATTGCCCGTATACGCAGAAAATCTCGCTAATTTCTAGCAGACATGCACACCGCGGTTTCAATTGATTGTTTAATTACATTACAATCTTGCGCAAGAATTATTGCTTAAAAGAGCGAGTCGAAGGTAATGAGGCGTTTGGCATTTTTGCAGGTTTTATAAGTCAGCATATTTTGCATATTTCTGCGTAAGTACGTGTTTATGGTTAATAAATTTATGGTATTTGCTTAGCACGTTACCTTTTAAGAAAACGGTTTTGCCCTGTCTCTTGACACCTTGTGAAAGATTGTTTTGCACACGCGTTGTTTTCACACAGGCATATACAGATATTTATTTTTTGTTCTACGTATATGTATTAATTGTTGTTGAAATATCTTTCAATTTTCAATAATATGAATTACTTATTATTCATACAGCGTGGAAACTAAGTAGCGGATAAAATCCATAACTCCGTTAATATTTGTAATAAAGCAAAAATCTAAAAGGGGTATAGCGATTCAAATTACAGCGCATAAGAAGAAGTATATTTTGAGATATTTTCATGAATTTTTTTAAAGTTATGACGTCATCAAGATTTTTTTTAAATGTCAACCTATATTTTTTATTTTTTATTTCGGTGGGATTCTTTAACCTGCTTTCAACAGTATAAAATTTTGGATCGATTACATAACAAAAAATTCAAGAAAAACGGCCATAAAAGTTTAATTGTAAAGTTGAAGAAATAAACAGAACATTTAGTTAGCTAGGTTTAAAACGAAACAAAATTAAGGTGTAAATCAACAAAATTTGATTTTGACAGTCATTGAAATCACAATAAATGTTCAAACTGACGACCATGCACCAACTGACAATACCCAAGACGCTCATAAAATTCATTTATTACATTTTGAATAGTTTGAGGTGTTATTAACCTACACTCCTGTCGAATTCTTTCTTTAAGATTGTCTAAGTTGTTAGGTCTATTTTTATACACCTTGCTTTTTAAGTACCCCCATAGAAAAAAGTCTAATGGCGTTAGATCAGGGGATCTAGCTGGCCATTCCATTGGACCTCTTCTTCCTATCCATCTACCTGGGAACATCTCGTCCAAATAACGTCGCACATCAACTGCGTAGTGTGGCGGAGCACCGTCGTATTGCATCCAAATGTTATTGTTTGGTACGTCACAGTCATTTTCATTAGGAAATAATATCGCCAATGCAGGTACTAATTCGAATTGTAAGAAGTGTAGATATTTCTCACCAGTTAAATTACCTTCGATAAAGAATGGACCTAAAATTCTGTCACCGACAATTCCTGTCCATACGTTGAGCTTCTGGGGATGTTGAGTATGAGCTTCTTGCATCCAGTGGGGATTTTCCCTAGACCAATATCGACAATTATGTCTGTTAACAGTTCCATGTAAAGTAAAACTTGCCTCATCAGAAAAAATTATACGCTGCGAGAACATTGTATCACGATTGCAAATTTCCAACATTTCTTCACAAAATTCTTGTCTATGATCATAGTCAGTTTCTGCTAACTCATGGACTAATTTTACTTTATACGGATGAAACTTTTGCATTTTTAAAAGTTTCAGTACCGAGGTATGGCTCAGGTTGTGCTCTAAAGCAATGTCTCGACTAGTCGAATGCGGATTATTTTCTATTTCTAGTAAAATATCAAGCTGCACATCGTCAATTAATTTTGTCTTAGGGTGGCCAGTTTTTGGAAGGTCTTTCACAATACCGTAATTTCGAAATTTATTTTCTATTCTGCTGACTGTGGATTGACTTATTTGCTGATCAGGATATTTGTCTATAAAAAGTCGACACACCTCTTGATGAGTTCTAATTCGATCGCCATACCCAATCATCATTAGAACTTCAATTCTTTGTTTTTCAGTCAGCAACACCATTTTGGTAAAAGGTTTTTAATAATTAGTGTAACTCCTACTATCCACAGGGAATAAAAATACTCACTTTATTGTGATAGGTATTTACAAGTTCTTGTCAATCAAACAAATTTTGTTTGTTTTACACCTAGCTAACTAGATATTCTGTTAATTTCTTCAACTTTACAATTAAACTTTTGTGGTTGTTTTTCTTGAATTTTTTGTTATGTAATCGATTCAAAATTTTATACTGTTGAAAGTAGGTTAAAAAAACCCACCGAAATAAAAAATAAAAAATATAGGTTGTCATTTAAAAAAAATCTTGATGACGTCATAACTTAAAAAAAAATCATGAAAATATCTCAAAATATACTTCTTCTTATCCGCTGTAATTTGAATCGCTATACCCCTTTTAGATTTTTGCTTTATTACAAATATTAACGGAGTTATGGATTTTATCCGCTACTTAGTTTCCACGCTGTATATAAACTTATGGAAAATTGTTTAACTAGAAAATGCGCTATGCAATGTTTTGCGCTTTTAGGCTCATTTGCATGCGTAAAGTGGATAACGGGAAAGTGGCTGTTAATTTTGTTAATTTATCATAAAGCAGGATTATTCCAATTATGCTTCAGATCTTTTAAAAATATCTCAAAATATACTTCTTCTTATGCGCTGTAATTTGAATCGCTATACCCCTTTTAGATTTTTGCTTTATTACAAATATTAACGGAGTTATGGATTTTATCCGCTACTTAGTTTCCACGCTGTACATACATAATCATAAACTAGTGGTGAAAGTTAGATAGAAGAACAACTGACTGCATGGCATATGAAGTTTATCTGTTTGCACCTATTTTGTTGTTGAACAGGGAGCTATACAGGTATCATTAAATAAAAAACATACCAAAAGGTTTTGTTAAGTTCTTAACTTAACATAAAAACGTTACTGAAAAACAAATTTTTATTTATGTATTCCACATAATCACTTATTATTAAATCAAAATATTCCTAAACTTTTCAAAAAATTGTTTACTTATCTACAAACCACTTTCCCACAGTACTTTCACTGCTCCATTCGATGAAAACTTGTTCCCTTTTAAGTTTCCTTTTGTTAACCACGGAAGTCTGAAGGAGCCAAGCAAAATTTGATGTTGGTTCATTTGGAAGTTTTCCCATGGCGTTTCTTCATAATTGTTCCTCGAGGTTTGGTTAACAACAAAAAATAAATGTTCCCGCTGTTTTACCGCGCTTGGTAGACTATCATCCTTGTCCCCAAGAAACTGATACGCAGACCTTTCGTATCCGATATTTCTGGGAGCGGGGCGAACAATTGTGGCTTTATTCTTCAACCAAAAAGATCAAAGTTTTCTCTTTAAAACAACAGTAAAGTGACGCCGAATAGGTAAGCCTGAATTGTTTCTGATCGTCATTCAATCATTTGAGGATCTATGCCATTCGTTTGAGCAATCGCCCTTTCAAAATTATATCACGGATGACATCAACTTTTTCTCTAGTGAGCACTGAAACAAGTCTTCTAGCAAGGCATCTGCTTCTCATGTCTGTGATTCCCCTTTTCAATTCCAAATAATATGCAATAATTTACGCAAATGCATAAAGTGCAGGCAAAAGATTAATTCAAAATGTTACCGAACAAAGTCGAAACTATTTTTGGAAAAAGATAAGACACGTCATTCTAGCACAGAAATGTTGAAGAAATTTTGTTATTGGAACATTGCAAAATGAATTAACTTAACGCTTACAATATCACGATACAGCAGAGGAAAGAACTTTTGACTCTCCTTGAACACCACTGCATTAATTGAAAGACATGGTGAAGCTCCACTTGGCTTGTCTAATATCATTTAGCACAGTACCCACTCATTTTGCTTTTTGAATTAAATCGATCTGCAAACAACACAACTTTCTCTTGAAGTGAAAACGGCAAATATTTTAATGATTCGAAATGGACGCGCATCGTTAAACCTTAATATCTAGGTCAGGGTGGGGTTGAAATGCAGATGTTCATATGAGAATGCTCAATAATATGCTGCAGCTGATGTTATATAACTAATTCTTGGTGAATTTACACAGAGACAACATTCTGCGTAATTGACAAGGATTTCCATGAGTCATTCTGTACAAAGGGGTCTATCTTGCGTAATTTTGATTGCTTAATTATTGTGATTTGTTGGATCACAAGATGCTCCTTGAAATGTACCTGTAACGGATAGGGTAAAAAACGCATCAAAGCTCTACTCTTAAAACTCATTTGATTTTGGATCGCGTGGTGCGTAAGACATAAAATACTAAAATCAAAATGAGACAGATTTTCCAAGTTAGAGAAACTTGAAACTGTGTTATTAGGAACTACGTAAATTACAAAGCAAAATGTCAGTCTTTTTTTTAAATATTGCTGAAGTCATGGTCACTAACAAATGGCCACATTCGGCAGACCAAACCAGTAACAGTTCCCGCTCGTAGGGTTCCTGGATTTGATTGACACTTAACATATCGGAGACCCGCCCCAACGTTATGAGTTATGGCTAAGGATAAGATTGGAATAAGTACACGCCATCGTTTCAGTAGCGCCGTAAAAATGCATTGAACAGGCACATTGTATAATGGGACGGTGAAAATAATTTACGGCGTTCTTACTATTTGATGCAATGTGGCGATATATTCCGGAGGTCGAGGTACAACTGATCAACTAATTACTCTGAAAATCTTTACACATTGAAACAAGAAGAGTTGATTGCATAACTGTAATGTTTTAATGCGGCAATATTGCTCTGTTTTTTTGTTATACTAACACCATTCCTGTGGCGGCGTTAATTGTCTCCGCAGTTCTCGCGTTTGTTTACACGCTACGGTCTAATATCTTATATGGCCTGCTTCATTAGGATTTGAATCGCGCAAAATATATTTCCCCGACCCATAGCGACTGAGCGCTCATTTTTTGCTGAATGAGCTTTCGAGTTTCGGAGGATAATTAATAAGATATGAAAAGTTTCTGTTATTTTGAAGAATCTTGAAAGACCGTTACAACTCTCTGATGAGAGATCACTTGTATTCAGCAGAAATTTAGTCAACAGTTGAGTCTACTGAATGCGACCAATGATGATACACTTCAATAAGAAGTGCATTATTAAAATTATACAGTTAAATAAATAGAAATGTGTTGCGCTTGCTTTGTTCAGTAACATCTGTTGCTTAATTGCTTAACAGAACGAATCACGTTAATGTTGGCACCTGTTGTTAGAACTGTGTAGTATCAGAAAAAGGGAATATTATGTTGCTAACTTCGTTTATTATTATTATTTATTGAAAGAAACAGTTAAACTAAAGAAAAACCATTCAATTATTTGTGCAATTGTCACGTGACAGCGAACCTTCACCATGTTATTATGATACAAGGGCGGCTTCACCATGTCGCGAAGTGTTAAGGTCAAGCCTCCACCATGTCACGAACTAAAGGTTTAAATTTAAAATGTTTATGTCCGGATAAGAAGAAAATGTTCGTTCTTTTACGGGTTTATTTTATTAATCATAAATTACCCTTAAATACTATTTAAATTAAAATAGAATTAATGTTTATAATTAAAATTATTATGGATTAAACTGCCTTTCGTAAATCTCGTTTTAAAAGCGAATTCAAAAAGAAAATATTTGAAGGGTCAACTTCAAGTGTGTATGACCACTTTAGATCGATTTATTTTGCTTTGAAAAGCTACTGTAAATTATGGAGCAATTACTTATTATCCGTCGAATATTAAAAAAAAACCGTCGGATTTTTATTTCCAATTAAAATATGTGATATAAGGAAAATAAGAGTGGATTCTCAATGATTTGTTTCTTTATTTCACAGATTAATGCAAAATACAGCGACGAACTCGCACAAGAATCTTTAGAATGGATTCGAGAGATAACGCAAGAGAACATAAGCATCGCAGGGGACATGGACAATTTCTACGATGTATTAAAAGATGGAACTCTTCTTTGCAGGTACTACAAGCGCAATACGTTTTAATGGCAAATCAAAACGAGCAAAATGTTCTTTTTTTCAGGCTTGCGAACGCAATTCAGCCCGGCATTATAAAAAAAATCAACGAATCAAAAATGGCCTTCAAATGCATGGAAAATATCAACGCCTTCCTCGAAGCTGCCAAAAATTTGGGAGTACCCACGCAAGAGACATTCCAAACAGTCGATTTATGGGAGAGACAGAACCTTAATTCAGTTGTGATTTGTTTGCAGTCGCTTGGTCGTAAGGTATGGATCACAATTAATATTAAAAAAGAAATTGTTTAATGGAATGTTTTTTTTTATTGCAGGCTGGGAATTATGGAAAACCATCCATAGGTCCCAAGGAAGCGGAAAAGAATGAAAGACACTTCTCAGACGAGACACTTCGTGCCGGCCAAACAATAATCGGCCTCCAAATGGGTAGCAACAAGGGTGCCAACCAATCTGGAATTAACTTTGGAAACACACGCCACATGTAATTGGTTTCGGTTTTTCTTATGTTTAGGTTATTTAAATTAGAGATGAAAGAGATAAGAACGTGTATTTAGTAACTTAATACTCTATTTAAGAAAAGAAGGAAAATGGAAACATTTTTGCAAGTTGTCTTATTTTTGTCTGTTTACTTAAGTTCATGTGTTGGCTCGTATGTGCTAGTTTATTTAAGTAAATTTTCATTCATTCCCAGATTCCTAAATTAGGCTTACGGTACTAATTAATAAATTAAAGACTTTTACAACTAAATATTTTTTTATTCAATGTTGTTTCTATAGCACTTATATCTTACCATGACCAATAAAATAAGTAAAAAAATTATGTGTTTGATTTCATTTTATTAAAATCTTTTACTTTATTAACAATTAATTTTCCATTAAAATAGTTTCATTTACATCTTCTGCAATTGTAGTATCCATCTGCAAGTAAAAATTTAAATGCTGATTTCGTTATTTAGAAAGCACAAATTTGCTTACCATGTAAGATTTATCTCTTACAACCTTTTTTCTCTGTTCTTTCATTCCCACAGATCTTAAATAATGCTCCAATGATACATAACTTTGTGGTTTTGATTTCATAAAGTCCGAGTGTACTGGAATTTGTAACTTTTCTGGCAGCATGTAAGGTTTGAGCCAACCTACTAACGGTGTAAGTCCAGATGAATAATCGGCTTCCTTGTGATAAAATAAAACCCCATCTACTGGCAGGTCCACACCATTCATCACACAAGGATGTGAAAGCTCCTGCTCAATTAACGGTAATTCTGCTGGTAAATAATTGACTCCTGTGAAGTGAAACTTCCCTGAATCACTTTGTAAAATCGAATTTTCATCTAATTTCGTTTTTAGAAAGTAGAACCTAAATTCAGCCTAAAAAAACTACTTTTTAATATAGCTAAGCAGAGTAAATTATTTACTATTTTTTTTTAATTACAAAATCTCAAAATTACTATATTTTTTCATCATTTCACTTGCAGTGTCACATTTATAGTTTTAATGTCTGGTGTTTTTACCTTATAGATTTATCAACACAACACAATTATATTAACAAGGGGTATTACTAGGAAGAAAAACTTACAAAGAGGTGAAAAGACCGGCTCTAATTTAAAAAGTTGAATACTACTAATCCATAGATTTTACTGAACTTACTGAACATTTAAGCAGTGAGCAGGAATTCCAAACCAACAAATCTAATATGTAGTACACAGATTCCTTATGACGAAAAATACAATCCAATATACTAACACGGCCACTGTATACTGTACCACCACCTGGTATATTTGAAACAAACTGTGCTTTCTTCTGATTATGCCTATTAAATACTGTTGTGATTCCCTGCAAACACAAATTAACCTCTGCAAATAAAAATAAATAAGAAACTGCAACTTACATTATGAGCAACTACTATATTTCGAACACCAACAGGACACAATTTAAAATACCAGTTTTCCTCTAAGTCAGCAGGAATATCTGCAAACCACTCCGACAGCATGATGTGCCTTCCATAATTCATTTTCCTATTACGATGCCGATGTGGCAACAAATCCATTGGTTCTTCTTGACATTCGATCTCATTTTCAAAAATGTCCCCAATTCCTCGTATGCTATCTACAGTGTCACCTCTTCTTCTAAAATGTAGTCGAATAAACTTAGTCATTGTATGGTAATCACACTATAGAACTTACTTTTTTACCTCATTTAAAAATTTGTTCCTGCGCTCAGCCTGAGAGTAAATTTTCCCTGATGTTTTATAGAGATCAGAATGAATAGCTTCAACTTCAATACATTCCCTAAAAATTATTCAAAGAAAATTGCCAGTAACATAACCTTAAAAAGAAACGAGAAATCTTACCTTTCAACCTCGCACATTTTACAAAGTTTAAATACAATAACCCTTCTGTACACAGACTTAAAAACAACAAACTAAAAATAATATAATACGAATTTTTTTCTTTATATTTGACACTTAAGGAAAATCTGTAATAACAAACATCAAAATCTTCATAACCCCCCAGACCAATAGCTGGACCAATAGATGAGCAGCCCAACGCAGTGTTGCCAATCTTTTAGAGTTGTTGCCCGCTACAAACGGTTAATCATTCCGCTACTATAGAAAAAAATCCGCTACGTCCGAATCAATTGGGTTGGGTTAGAAGTTAAAAGCTCATGATAATAATAAAACAACATCTTTTATGAAAAAGAAACACTTTTTATAATAGTTTCTTTTCGCTTGCTTCCTCATTGCTCCCACGGACGTCTTTACGTACAATCATCCAGAACTAAAATACTACTAATGTCAAATTGTAGCTCTTAAGATGCGCACGACTGTAAATATTTTTTAGTGTTGTTAAATTACCGGCAATTTATTTTTAATGTTACCTTATCGGTAATGTTACCGTAATAATACCAATTACAGCTTAAGTGGTGACATCTCGCGCCGGAGTTGCCAATTACACTTTTAACTGAGATTGTGGTTTTTATTTAATTTTCTGATTAACTTGATACCGAATACGCATTACATTTTTGACTTTTGTTAAAAATAAGGTTTGCAATATTTAATATTTTGTATTTCCTCTAAATAAATTCATGTGTAAACGAAAATCAATTTAGGTTATGAAATATTTATTTCCTCTTTTTAGTATTTATGTTTTTCCTAAATAAACAAAAATATTCCTTGACCATTTCTTTCGTTGGTTTACTTAAATTTTGCAAGTGTGTAACTCGAAATTACGTCATCTTGACGACAGAGGTAACAAACGGTAACAAATGAATGTTACCTTACCGGTAACATTGGAAATTTACCGTACGGTAACTTGGTAGATTTTAAGACTCACAACACAAATATTTGGTAAAAAAATTGTAAATTTATTGAATTATTCCTACGTCTTTGGCCTTGGATGTAAATTATTTAATTTTTTCACTTATTTTAAGTATTAGTTGTGTGCTGAAATCCTGCTGGTGGATATCTACTAAATTCCTCTACAAAAGAACATATCTCCGCTACGCCGCTACATGCTTTGTAAATCCGCTACGGTAACGGAATTCCGCTACGGTTGGCTACACTGGAGGAGCCCACAATCTGTCCACAAGGAGCCTAAGGAATACCAACGTTGCCAAGTTGTGTCGTTATTCCGAATGGTACGCGTTTGCAAGGCGGCCGGTAGCACAGATAGAAAGGCAGTGGCGTATCAAATCGCGTGTGTGGGGCTTGATACGGCTAGGGTGCGTTTTATTTTTTCCCTTTTTTAACGTTATAAAAATTAAGCAGTCTTTGTACTATCACTAGACTCGACTTATATTATATTTATTTAACATTATTTAAGTCATTCATTATAAAATTCAATCTTGTGATGTCACAGTGAATAAGCTTCATTTCCAGGTCCTTACATACAACAAATTAGTGTTGTGAGTTGGTATTATTACCACCTTACTTTACGGTAAATTTCCAATGTTACCAGTAAGGTAACATTCATTTGTTACCGTTACTTACCGTTTGTTACCTCTGTTGTCAACATAATGCAATTTCGAGTTGCACACTTGCAAAATACAAGTAAAGCAATGAAACAAATGGCCATGAAACATTTTTAGTTAGGAAAAACGTAAAGACTAAAAGAAGAAAATAAATACTTCATAACTTAAAAATATTTTCCTTCAGACATGAAATTATTAAGTGGAAATACATAATATTAACTATTGCAGACCTTATTTTTTAATAAAAGACAAAAACGTAATGAGTATCCGATATCAAATTAATCAGACAATTGAATAAATATCACCTTCTTGGTTAAAGCGCAATTGGTAACTCCGGCGCGAGATGTCGCCACCTGAGCTGTAATCGGTAATGTTACGGTAACATTACCGGTAAGGTAACATTAAAAATAAATTACCTGTAATTTAACAACACTACAAAAAATTAACTAAATCTGTATGAGGTATGAATTACGCAATATTAAAAAGAAATTGCTTACAAATATTCTTTCTTTCAATTAATTATTTGTTGTTTACGTGCGTAGAGATTACACAACTTGTTTTTTTTATACATGAATATAGTCTATTCTGCCTACTGATTTTAAAAAAATTCAATTTAAAATTATTTTACATTTAATTTCATAATTATTAGGAGTAGTTAATTAACCCATTGATGTTTCCGTGTTTATTATTTAATGATTCATGACAATTGTTTGGACATAAAATGTGGAGAAGAAAGAAAGAATTATCTACAAAAATTACTACATACTCAATGAAATTAATATATACAGCGTTCCATGCCGTTTTTGCCATTAATTATAATAGATTAAAAGAAAAGTCTCGGCAATTTAATTTTTATTTTCACGACGGGTTTCGCCGGAATAAGAATAAGGCATTTTCAAGAGTTATCTTGAAAATTAATTAAAGATATAAAGTACATAGAAATTAAACTAAAATACTTACAAGTAAAATAACTGTATATTAAACTATATTTTTATTTATAAAAATTTCAAGATCCTCAGCTTATCAAGATTGTGTATTAATTTCTTATCATGAATAATAAGAGTGTGTTGTTTCAGCCAAATACATTCTCAATGATTGCAAGTACTATTCTGTTTGTGCAAAAAAATACAGTTGAATTTTATAAAATTTTTATTAACTAGACCAAATAAAATACCGAGACAGCAAAAATTATTTTCGTCAACGGCAGGCAAGAAATAAACTAAAGAATCAATTAAGAGCAAGTACACCAAGAAACTAAAGAAATAATAGCAAGTACACTTTTTCAGTACTGCTTGACAAATTTTGACAATAAAAAAAATTATTGATACAACTCACGAACCTAAATAATTTAAAAATCAGTGACTCATGATTACCCTTAACAATAATAATTATTGATGTCATATAGGTACAAAGTGTACATTGATTTAAATCAAAACATAACGATATTTCTTTCCTGTGTATATTAATATCGCAGTTTTTTTCCCCATTTTTATGTTATAAAAATCAAGTCAAGTCATAGAAAAATCAAAAAAAAGGAATTGTATTATAATTTTATTAAAAAAATTTAACAGATAAAATAGCGACATCTTACTATCGCTTTTTGACCTAACATTGCAGTAGGATAGACAAATTGAAGCGGGATTTGCTCCTAATCAGTCCCCCATGCAAGGCGGCCATGCTTGCTGTCAAAGCATAATGAAAGATTTTAGAAAAATTTTGTGCAAATCGTTTTTGATTGCAGTGAGAACCTCGAGCAGCCTCTGGACAGCTGTTTCAGCCCTGCTTGGGGCTTCTTCTTCTTCTTG
Organism: Prosopocoilus inquinatus; assembly: GCA_036172665.1. Taxonomy (NCBI): domain Eukaryota; kingdom Metazoa; phylum Arthropoda; class Insecta; order Coleoptera; family Lucanidae; genus Prosopocoilus; species Prosopocoilus inquinatus. The sequence continues at coordinate 296,769 of CM069876.1, forward strand.
GGGACTGATTAGGAGCAAATCCCGCTTCAATTTGTCTATCCTACTGCAATGTTAGGTCAAAAAGCGATAGTAAGATGTCGCTATTTTATATGTTCATCATTCTTACATCGCATTTGCGATTAAATTGGGCAAGTCGTTTTTGGTCTGCAGTGGGAATGTCGAGCTACGTTTCTGCTGAAGAAGCCCCAAGCAGGGCTGAAACAGCTGTCCAGAGGCTGCTCGAGGTTCTCACTGCAATCAAAAACGATTTGCACAAAATTTTTCTAAAAAAAAAAATTTAACGTTAAAAAAAGAAGAAAACTAAAAGTACTTACGGATACGGAGTCTCGAACCCCGCATACGCGGCTTGGAATACAAACGTCTTGCTATCTGGATTCTGAACTATCGACACTATTAAAAAATATCTCCTAAACATTGTTTTTATACGACACACAACAATCCAACCAATATACAAATTGGCAACGTTGGTATTTCTTAGGATATTTAGCTGCTCGTATGTTTTGTTTGTCGGTTGCTAGGATACAAGATACAACAAACATTCTAATAGATTCACACCAATTTTGTATTTACATTGCAGTCGTCTTTATGGCAAATTTTGATATGGATGATCCCTTAGGGGATTTATTATCAGACGGAAGCAACGACAGTTTTTTTGAGGAACCCAAAGTTCTGGCAAAACGGGCGAGCATAACGAAGAACCCCGAAAAGAAATCAGTGTCAGAACTATTCGGCCTAGACAAAGCTGATACGAAGAAAGAAATTGCAAAGAAAGAAGACGACGATTGGCTAGGTTTATCCAATAATCCCAGGCCTGCCGAAAAACAGGCCGTTCGACCTCAAAGCTCAAAGCCGGTGAAAAAAATTAGTTTTGAAGATGACGACGACGTTCTAAATACTTTGGGTCTTGATTCTAAGACACCAACTAAGCCCGAGCCGGGGGCGGGGGCGATGAAGTTGAATTCAGCGAAGAAGGCTTCTTTAATGGAGAGTATTTTGGGCCCGTCTAAAGAAGAAGAAAATTTAACATCGTTCAGCGATATTCTAAAGGCAAGTCAAGTGACCAAAAAACCGGAAGCACAACCTACCAGTGCTCAGAAGACTCTACCACCAAAGCAAGAAATACAAAGTACATACGGAGCAACGTCATTAGATGCTCCAAGAGAAGGAAGACGCTCTCGACAACAGCCGTCATCTTTAATGGATCCTTTGGGTTTGTTCTCCAATGAACCGCCAAAGTCGAGTGATATTGAACTAAAGAAACATGTCGACGTACCATCACCTGCACGAAGACGTGATAGTACTTCTGCTAAACCAACTCAGAGTAACTGGCTGGGTTTGAACGAACAAGAAGATGCATTAGATGCAGGTGACGCTAAAAGCGCGTCAACGGAAATTCTGTTTCCGGTTTCCAGAAGTAAAGATTTACAAACCAAAAGTGTTCCAAATTTAACAGATCTTCCAAATTGGCTGGGAGATGCTTCGCCAATTAAATTGCACAAATCCGATATGGTTTTACATCAAAATCCAACTAGAAGTTCTAATTTTACCCACGACCCAATAGGTAAGGAAGAGGTAAATCAAGAGGATTCACAATTTCCAAATGTTTCTACGATTGATACGCTGATAACACAACAAAAATTAGCAGCTTCGAACATTGAACTACAAAATGCATCGACTGCCTTACAACAACAAGAATCCCAGTTGTTAATGGCCATGCAGCTAAGAAAGTACGAGGAAAATCTGGCTAACATGCAGTTCAAGCAACAGGAAGTCTTGGTTAAACAAGAACAACAGTTTAATAGTTTGTTGGAGCGTCATTTCGCCAAGCAACAAGTTATGGAAAACAATATGAAACATCAGCAGGACAGAATTAACAGTCACATACAAATGTTGTTGTCGCAACCGACGGCTTCTGGACTTGTTTTGAAAAAAAACGAAAAGGTGAACGAGTTGAAGAAAACACAAGTGGAAGAAAGTTCACAGCTGTATGAAGAAATTATTGCTGCTTTAAAACAACGCACGCATGAAGAAGCCTTCTTGTTAGAGGAATCATATAAGTAAGAAAAAGTAATTGTTGTTTTGAATTTAATACGTCCCCAACTAAACCTGCATCTTAAGACTACATGCACCTTATGGTAATCTTAACTTTGTAACAAAATTTAATGTCCATGTCAAACGGGCTTGAAAGTTAGTAGATGCTAATATAATATATAAATTATTTATAAACTCTGTTTATGGATATTCAATTTTGTGAGTTTGTTACAAACAATGCAGTCTTTGATTTTTACAGAAAACAAATAACAACTCTAGAAAGAACGATGGAGGCTGTCGAGACCCGCTTAAAATCGGAAATCGAAACCTTGCAAGAACAGCAAAAGGAAAAGATCGAGAAGCTTCAGCAAGAATACGAATCTGAAGTACTGAAGTACAAACACAGAATAGAAGAGATGACTGCTCTTCATGTCAACGAAATAAAAGCAATCCGCGACAATCATGATCGGATAACCGAAGAGATCAAATACGAATACATGAGTATGGTTGAGCACATTAAAAAGACGAAGCAGGAAGAGTCGGCGTTATTCCAAAATTCGAGCGGATATAACGAAAAATTGGATGCAACTTTGAAGTATCTTGATGTAAGCAGTAAGACTTTGTTGGATGTGCGTGAGAAAGTTGAGAAAGATTATGGCGTTCTCAGTTTGGCCAGGGAGGAATCTTTGAAAGCCAAGGAGGAAGAAATAAAATGTAATGTTTTTTCCATGTTTCAGTTATTGTTTTGTTTAATAAATAATTTTTCAGTAATGAGAGCAACATTAGAAAAATCAAGAGAATCGGCAGAAATTGAAAGGGCACAATTAATAGCGCTCGTTCGAAATTTAGAAACAAAGTTGGCCGAGCAAAGTCAAAACGCCAGAGAAGACCGCTGGGCCTTTCAACAAGCAGCGGCGACTTTGGCAGCAAGATCCGCCGCCTTAGACAGAGAAGCAGAGTTCAATCGAAACTCAATCGACCGGGAGAGAGATCAGTTAAAAGTACTGCTAATTATTTTTAACGCTTTAAATTAGCATTTTGTTTTCAGACACTCAAGGAAAGCCTTCTGGCGGAACAACAAAAAATAATGCTGCAGTTAACTGAAGAAAAACTCAGTGTGTCCGCAGAGAAATCTCGTTTGGAGACGAGTCTCAAGCTGAATCAAAACTACGATTCGCAAAGGGCGAAGGCGGAATTAAATGCGGCCATCCAAGTTGCTAAAGAAGCGGCTGAGATGACAGATAGAGAACGTGAGAATTTGCACCGCCAGCAACGGGAAGTGGAGTCCTTAAAGCGCATTCTCGTTGATCGGGAAAGAAAACTGGAGGCAAAGGAGAGAGACCTGGAAGTCGTCTTGCAGAATTCGGAGAGGAAGATTTTAGAAGGAGAAAAGGCATTGACAGAGGCGAAGGCTATTCAATCTACTTACAACGAGCGCTTGAAGGAAATTCAATCCCAGTTGGTGTCGTTGACAAGTCGAGAGAAGAGGGTGGCCGAGGAAAAGATATCTTTGTCGAAAGAACGATTAGCTCTTTATAATCAGATTAGGCAGGCGAAAAGGTGCAGTTTGTGTGCTATTGATACAGTGCCAAAAATAACTGAGGAACAGTTGGATTATGTTGAGCAGGATTATACTCATATGGTAAGTATAACACTTCCCTTTTATTTTTCCTTAGGGACTCTGAAAGAGGTGCGTATTAACACCATGTGGGGGCCGAATTGGGAGTCATAAGATCTATGTAATATTGCCTTTAGTTGTTTTATATACTTTTCTTAATGAGTTTGCTACAAAATAAGTCATTGCATGCAAGGCCGCCATGCTTGCTATCAAAGCAGTGAAGCAGTCTCGAGCTACGCTTTCGCTGATGAAACCCCAAATAGGGCTGAAACAGCTGCACAGTCTCTGCTCGAGGGATCTACAGCAATCAAAGACGATTTGCAATAACATTTTTTGAAACTTTCATTATGCTTTGGCAGCAAGCATGGCCGCCTTGCATGGGATGACTTATTATGCAGCAAACTGGCATCAATTTGTCAATCCTAATGCGTTGTTACATCAAAAAATGATCATAGCATGTCGCTGTTTAAGCTATTGAAGATAATAAGTTAAAGAATTTAATTTAGTCATCTTAAGAATATGAAAACAAACGTATTTTTTAAATTTTAAAATGATTTTAAATTTAAAATTGTGGCTTTATTTGAAAAATTTATTTATTTAGTTATACACATGTAAAGCTTATATATTTTGTTTTATACAATGCATATATGTTTTTCAGACCTGTCCATCATTGTGTTATATTAATAATCAGAGCGCAAGAAGCTTGTGGGATGCCCAAGTCGATATTCGCCACTGACAATTGTTTATGTACTAAATAGAAATTAGATCATTCATACTACATACTCACAATCTCTTCCCGCGCTGTGTTAATACTACCTGGTGCTCGTGAATTTTTGTTCGGTTTTAAAACTTCTTGGCTCCTTTTGAATTACTGTTTAAATATGTTTTCTCCGACTTTATTTAGAAAATGTGAATTTACGTTAATTCTTACGTTTCTTTGCGTTTATTTAAACTGGATACAATTTATTACAGGTAACTGATCCTGAATTATTTAGACTTCGATTACAATTCAGTGAAGAACAACTAAGCAACAATAACTTTGATGGTAACGGTAGTTAATTTCCTAATTGTTGACGCATTTTGTACGTTTATATGTATAATTAAAATAAAACCATGAAATATGAGTTATACAAATTTACTTATCAACAAAATTATTACATTTAAAGTATTTCTGTGTTAAACTTAAATATTTTATAAGTACACAGTTCGATTCTTAAATAGGCCGGTTCACTACTCAATGTTATATTTATAAACGATATTATTTATAAATATACAAAACAGACTGGCATTTCGCTTACAATTACAAATGTACAATAATTAATTAACGAATAAACAGGTATACAACAGTGCTTCTATAATAACATAATTTATAAAATGACGACGCAATTATTTACAATATATTACAATTAAAATATTGACAGTAATAAACAGCAGAGAAAATATATTTGAATATCTATGTAACTACCTAATAGACTTAACAATAAATACAAATGATGTTTAAAAATTAATACAGTTTAAAGATATAAAATATTGGAAAAATGAGGCACTTCATGAGAATGTTCTTGTTATTTACTGATTTGCTATTAAAACATTAATTTTAACTAAAATTTATTAAGAAGCTGTAAACTCTCGTAAAACGAACTTCAACACACATTTCAAAGCTGTTGCGCAATTATTGCCGTTACTCCAGCTCCTTGCCGTACAAATTCAGTTGTAATAAAATAATTTCACTTGATCACAGCATCTAATCACAAAATGGACGGACCATTGAGCTAGCTATCAATAAACTTCTATTCTTAGGTCCTGTACAAACACCCCAACATTTATACATACTCTATGTACAGTTCAACAAATTTATTAGGTACAATTTGTTATTTAAAATTTATTTGAAAATTATTAACGTTCTGTAGAGTCTCTCAAGTTTAAAAAGGGAAGTTCACTAAACTTTATTATTAAAATTTACACTAAAATCAGTTGGTGCAGTTCTCAAGCAGATCTATGTTTCACTTCCAAGAGTTGAGGGTAGTTTTCCACTATGTTGAGCAGAATTCCGTCTATGTAACACCTGAGCTGAGAATTTACTTCTTGCTGTTCTTTTAAGGCTTGCTGAATCTGAAACACAAACGTTCATTTTTTTTATAACACTTAAATTTACATTCAACGCAAATTTCATGTTAATAACAAGAAATAGTATCCTATAGTACATATGGGCTCACGTTCTTTTCAATAATAATAATTGTGCAATTTGGATTTCAAAGTTAGTTAGTCTAGTCTAGATAAGGCATGACAATTAACAAAGGAACTTGAGACAAACAGAATTATATTTTTTTTTTAATTTAATTTAATTATTTGCAAGAATTTAAAAATAATTCTCAAAGTCTTGTTAAAATTCACGGAGAATAGAAATAGCTTAGGGCCACTTGTTCAAACATCGTTCAACTTTGAACTTGGTTCAAAAACTATTGCAATACATGCTTTTACAATTCACAGCTGAACTATGGTTCAAATAGCTCTAATTTATACAGAAATACAGAGTGCGTCATTGGTGTCCGTTTCTTCAATAGTCCGTTAACTACTATTTATTAAAAAAATGTCTTGTTCAAAAGATATCGCCTGTAACGAGTTCTATATTAGCAGTGATGGCAGATGCTCAAGCATTTTCAAAAGTTCCTTAATGCTTAAGCATTTTTATGGTCACTTTTGCGACATTTTTGAATGTCCATTTTATCAACACGAAAAAGTTGATCTTGTTCAGGGCTTCAAAAATAATGAAATAAAACAGTTTAAAACTGCCAGGCATAAATTTACACATGGGTACTGTCAACGACGACACATTATTAAACAACCAACGTTTTTCTGCTCTCGCGATGGATCCACGCGTGCGCCACACAATAAAAATTACAAAATCAATCAAAATAAACGAAAACTGGGCGTAAGGCCAACATATAATAAAGTTAAAGACACAAAAAGTTTGACAAAACTTGAAATGTTTAAGGCTTTGTTTTTTTTTTCAAACATTTAAGAATAAAAAAAATTGACGGGTAGTAAATTACGGCGACTCGCGCAAACGTAATATTCCGATCTGGAGAAAGAAAAGAAAAATTTTAAATAAACTTATCGGTATTCCTGGTCCTTCAGTATCGTCTTCAAAGCACCTCCCGAAGGGAGAGGGGGGGGGGGGGGGAGTAAGGACGAGTCGGAGAACGCCAAATCGGGGCGACACCCTATGTAGCCTAGCTAAAGGTGTCCCAAGCAGGCGACGATTAACCAAGCCTTCGTCAGAAAGGGGCGGCTAGCTTCAGGAAGCGCTCCCTCCTGCGTCGGTTGCGCTTCAAAACTGCGCTCACGCGGGAAAAATTTGTTCCCGCACTCGGTTCGTAAATAACTATTTTGAAATTATCGCCCTCTAGTTATTCTTTTACGCACGAAATAGTTAACCGGAAAATAGGGAAACGCTGTTTCCCGGTTCCAGTAGACCAGGAAACAACGTAGCGTCAAAAACACTGGCCCTTATCAACAAACTGAAGAAAAAGAATACGGTACACGGACATTCTACATTGACATTTATCTATTAAAATTTCAACGAATTTTGACTTTTATAAGTAATTCCAGAACGTAAGTTCACCATCTGTTTACAGGTGAAATTAACTAATTGCTAAAAGTCCATTCACAAATAAAGGAATTTCTTGTTCTTCGCGTACGCAAGTTCCGCAAGCATTTATAAATTGTTCAACTCAAAGATAAAGAGAGAGTACACACACTAATACTGTTTTATTACTGTTGATTGGTTGAACTAAAAAAATTAACGTAAAACTGGAAATATCTGAACGGTCTTTAAAGCTCAAATAAAAAACTTGTAATGTAATTTTCGTCGGATGAACCTCTAACTTGATTAATACTTCCAATTTATTTTCAGCTTTTAATCGGTATATGGGAAACTGTTCTGTTTATGTTGTTGCTTATACTTCTCTTATTTTTTTAATATTCAATCGTATTTGGTTGAATTAAAAAAATTAACTTAAATATAAATAAAAAAAATAAGCTTAAATATTTCCAATAGAAATCATTAGGGTTGGATATCAATCATATATTGAGAATAAGTTGAAGGATTGATATAGTTAAAATTTTATTAGATGAAAATTAGTACATTATATTTCTGAAAATATAAGCTAAGTGAATGACTCACTTTTTGATCCGGTTCTATACGTGAAAATACCTTATTAATACTCAACTCGTTAGAGGCGATAACTTTTCTTGAAGTCATTTTCTTTTATAATTAATAGTTATGAAGTTATTGAAGAAGTCGATACCAGTAACGTAGCTTGTGTATTTTTGAAAAAGTTGCTGCTTCAAAAATTCTCTAAACTCATAAATCAATACAAACCTTCGCTTAGTTATGAATAGAGTTAGTGATTTAATCTAACTTGCAAATTAAAATATTTCAACCGGTAACTGCAGTAAACGACATTCTCGGTCATTAAACATGCATTACTATTACAACAACAAAATGAGAAAAGTGCAGTAATGTGCATACCTTAACTAAGGAATCGGGATCTTGTGATACGTCACGCTAAAAATAAAACAGAAAAAACTATAAGCACACCAGCTACCCAACGACACACAAGCGTTCTCAAGCAGGTGTTCACAATTTAATTAATAAAATCGTATTTGTGACAACTTTAACACTGAACGTTTCTTAGCGTTTCCTGTATGTATTGGTAGGCAATTCTGAAGAAATTGAAATAGCGAAACGTTGGGTTTTAAAAAAGCTTCCCAGCTAATTTGTTATGAATTAATAAAAACAAATATTAAATACATTGTGAAACAGAGCTGCTTTCAGACAGATAGATTTAAATAGATACATAACTAACTAGTAAGCAAAATGTAATTAGTTAAAACGCGTGAAAACAATGTAACATAATGCATATTTAACTTTTGGTGGTATAACAATACTGTTCTAATTTTTATTGAATTATAGAGGTTGTATTATTTTTGGATTCGTAACGCACCTCGTCGTGAGTCATGGCCTCTAGTTCTGCCGCAAGGCTGTTCTCTCCTGCTGTTAATAATCGTCCTTGCTCGACACCTGCGTGCAGAAGACTCGCCTGCAACTCCTCGTTTGCTTCTGCCAGTTGGGTGTTCTTGGTTCTCAATGCAGTCATTTCTTTGTGTAGTTCTTCCAGGCGAAGGATTTCAGGCGATGTTGTCGGCAATGCTGGCGTTCTTGCTTCTGAACGCAGTCTTTCGACTTCTCTGGACAGTTCGTCGATTAATTGTGCTTGCGTGTCATGATCTTTTATCAGTCTGGAAAAGAAACAATTTTAAAAGATCTGAAGCATAATTGGAATAATCCTGCTTTATGATAAATTAACAAAATTAACAGCCACTTTCCCGTTATCCGCTTTACGCATGCAAATGAGCCCAAAAGCGCAAAACATTGCGTAGCGCATTTTCTAGTTAAACAATTTTCCATAAGTTTATATACAGCGTGGAAACTAAGTAGCGGATAAAATCCATAACGTTAATATTTGTAATAAAGCAAAAATCTAAAAGGGGTATAGCGATTCAAATTACAGCGCATAAGAAGAAGTATATTTTGAGATATTTTCATGAATTTCTTTTAAGTTATGACGTCATCAAGATTTTTCTTAAATGACAACCTATATTTTTTATTTTTTATTTCGGTGGGTTTTTTTAACCTACTTTCAACAGTATAAAATTTTGAATCGATTACATAACAAAAAATTCAAGAAAAACAACCACAAAAGTTTAATTGTAAAGTTGAAGAAATTAACAGAATATCTAGTTAGCTAGGTGTAAAACAAACAAAATTTGTTTGATTGACAAGAACTTGTAAATACTTATCACAATAAAGTGAGTATTTTTATTCCCTGTGGATAGTAGGAGTAACACTAATTATTAAAAACCTTTTACCAAAATGGTGTTGCTGACTGAAAAACAAAGAATTGAAGTTCTAATGATGATTGGGTATGGCGATCGAATTAGAACTCATCAAGAGGTGTGTCGACTTTTTATAGACAAATATCCTGATCAGCAAATAAGTCAATCCACAGTCAGCAGAATAGAAAATAAATTTCGAAATTACGGTATTGTGAAAGACCTTCCAAAAACTGGCCACCCTAAGACAAAATTAATTGACGATGTGCAGCTTGATGTTTTACTAGAAATAGAAAATAATCCGCATTCGACTAGTCGAGACATTGCTTTAGAGCACAACCTGAGCCATACCTCGGTACTGAAACTTTAAAAAATGTAAAAGTTTCATCCGTATAAAGTAAAATTAGTCCATGAGTTAGCAGAAACTGACTATGATCATAGACAAGAATTTTGCGAAGAAATGTTGGAAATTTGCAATCGTGATCCAATGTTCTCGCCGCGTATAATTTTTTCTGATGAGGCAAGTTTTACTTTACATGGAACTGTTAACAGACATAATTGTCGATATTGGTCTAGGGAAAATCCCCACTGGATGCAAGAAGCTCATACTCAACATCCCCAGAAGCTCAACGTATGGACAGGAATTGTCGGTGACAGAATTTTAGGTCCATTCTTTATAGAAGGTAATTTAACTGGTGAGAAATATCTACACTTCTTACAATTCGAATTAGTACCTGCATTGGCGATATTATTTCCTAATGAAAATGACTGTGACGTACCAAACAATAACATTTGGATGCAACACGACGTGCTCCGCCACACTACGCAGTTGATGTGCGACGTTATTTGGACGAGATGTTCCCAGGTAGATGGATAGGAAGAAGAGGTCCAATGGAATGGCCAGCTAGATCCCCTGATCTAACGCCATTAGACTTTTTTCTATGGGGGTACTTGAAAAGCAAGGTGTATAAAAATAGACCTAACAACTTAGACGATCTTAAAGAAAGAATTCGACAGGAGTGTAGGTTAATAACACCTCAAACTATTCAAAATGTAATAAATGAATTTTATGAGCGTCTTGGGTATTGTCAGTTGGTGCATGGTCGTCAATTTGAACATTTATTGTGATTTCAATGACTGTCAAAATCAAATTTTGTTTATTTACACCTTAATTTTGTTTCGTTTTAAACCTAGCTAACTAGATGTTCTGTTTATTTCTTCAACTTTACAATTAAACTTTTATGGCCGTTTTTCTTGAATTTTTTGTTATGTAATCGATCCAAAATTTTATACTGTTGAAAGCAGGTTAAAGAATCCCACCGAAATAAAAAATAAAAAATATAGGTTGTCATTTAAAAAAAAATCTTGATGACGTCATAACTTAAAAAAAATTCATGAAAATATCTCAAAATATACTTCTTCTTATGCGCTGTAATTTGAATCGCTATACCCCTTTTAGATTTTTGCTTTATTACAAATATTAACGGAGTTATGGATTTTATCCGCTACTTAGTTTCCACGCTGTATGAAGGTCACATGTTTAAAGCCCAACTGCACTTGAAACGTAAAATTCAGAGCTAACGGAAAAACACCTAATGTACTGACTACCTGTTTACTAAAGAAGCTTCAAATTTGTCTCGGTAATAACAGCTTAAAATCTAATGTAGAGAATTGGTTTGAATAATTTCATTCAAACCCTAGTTCAATAGGCTTTTAACGGCTTTGAATTAATTTGAGGAGATCTGATCATTTTTTTTACCTTCTCTCTTGATCTTTAAACACGTGTTCCTGTTCTTTGGAGGATATAATTTCATTTCGTACATCCTGAAGCTGATTGGACAGTTCTCTACGTTCGTTTTCCAGTTTTTCGACTCGTACCCTTTGCCTGGTCACTTCTTCTTTCAAATTATTTCCTTCAACTTCCGCTGCGTGCAGTCTGATCCTCGAGTTCTCCAGTTGGAGTTCTTTTTCCCGTTCCAGTCTCGATATAGCTTCCTTCGCTCTTCTTTGTTCATCCTGTAAACCAGAAGTTATCCAATTTTGTATTTGCTTTAAGCACAATGTGTTACTAGGTAAAAAATTCACTTAAATATAAAAATATGTTATCAGAGGGTACGCTGCATAACATAAATAAATGTCTTCGGACTTTAGCCAGCAGCTAAGTTTATCAATTTCTGCACCATTAACAGGCATATGGGCGGCGGCGATAAGAAGCATCAAGGTTTTCCTGCAGCAAATGTCAGGCGAGATAAGATTTTGAAGTCGTTGTTTTCTATGTATGGTAATTGAACAGAACAGAGGCGTACGTATGAGCATAACGAGCAAGAAAAAAATACGCTGCAAAGTATTTGAGAGGGCGGAACGCCGGCTACATTTGCATTTTGAATGTACGTGTTTAAATAGCACTTGAAATGAATTGGTTGCGTCATTACATAATCCAGTACGTCATCGAGGAACTCGCTAATAATATCTGCAAGACGCTATCAAACAAAACATAACTAAATTACAAATTTATTTCATTCAAAAAGTACCAACCAACAAAGATATACATATTTATGTGTAAAGTAAAAAAAATTCAAATCGTTAATAATAGTTAATAAATAAATATGTAATAAATAGTTAAATAATGCAAATAATTTTCTTGCAAAAACATTTACCCTGAAAATATCGGGGGACATTTCTGAATCACGGTATGTAATAATGATGCATGACGGTTTGGATTCAGCTTTTAATTATTTTTATTCTAGTTCCTGCCAATTTAAAATTTATTCTGAGAATTTTTAGAAAAAACCTTATGGGCATTTTTATCTGAAATAGGCATTCATGTATAAATAGGCAAAAATAGGCAGTATAAAGCTTTACCATTTGAACAGTAACTACGTCCTATCTATCAGTAGTGTTTATCAAATAGATACGGCAAATGCCTAAACCTCCGCAGTCTCATAACTACAGTTAAATAAATTGTTTTTTTTTTCTACAATCCTTTACGAAAAGAGATTTCTTGTCAGCAAATACTTTCAGCGAAACCTTGATTTTCGTTACTAGTCGGGAACGTTAACTTTCGCCACTAGAGACGAAAGTAACTAATTTTCACCTCCGTCTTCGTTGCCTGCTGTCGCTGTATCGCGTCGTTATTATATGTCAGTTTGTGTTGTTCGTCGTAGCGTTATCACTATTTCTGATTTAAAAAGTGATTTAGATCTTTCCAATACTCCCCCTGAAACAGTAAATCGGGAAGCGAGCTCGGAGTGCCTCAATAGAAAATGTGGTACAATGCCTCTTCGTCATTAAAAGTAGAAGTATCTGCTGGTAGACATCTCATAATTCTTTTAAACCCTTTTAACAAATTTGAACGCTGATTTCGGAAAAAATTACGTGGAGTTACATGAAGTTTCTTTATTAAAATCTATTTTCTTTTGAATACGGGTGTTGGAATTGTTCAACAAAAAATGATTCACCGCTCAAGTAAATTTAGTCCAAACTCGTTAAAAACTGTCAGTTATGTAACAGGCAAGAAAAATGAAAATAAAAATAAGGGATCGTGAATTAGTAATGTTAGCGTCGGTAGTGAATTTGTGAAGTGCGCCAGTCGAGGAATTAAAATCCAGGTTAGTACAGAGTTTATTATTTTACGATGTTAATATCGCTGAATGAATAGTTGGTAACAATGGAAGACCATAACTTCAAAAGGGTCTAAGTGCCAAACAATAAAAAAAAATGATATTTTGACAGCAAATGGGTCCATAGGCAAAGCCCAATGTCATACAAAAGGGTTTATGTACAGTTGCGGAAATAGAAAGTGGGACAAGCTTTATAACGAAATTTCGGATTATTTTAATAGTGTGAAGTTTCCTTGTGAATCAAATGGAATTAAGAGAAGCTTGTAGAAGAACGTGTGATATTTTGAAATCTCAATTCAATCAACGTTCGGACATTTAATAATTCAATGGAAAGGCGGCATGACCAAATATTAAGAACCGTTATTTTGTTTCATTTTATTTAGCATAGCAATAATTGTAAGTAAAATAACTAGGAGTATTACATTAGTGTGATGTATTTTATATGAAGTATTTGTTCGTTATAGAGGTAATTAATTATAAATGAAATGTTTAATAATTTTATTTATGGCATTTTCCGCTGGCTGCACCAGTGTGCACTGAGTGTATCTCCATCTCGTTTTATTACATTAAGCTGAACAGAGATGGAAATACACTCAGTGCACACTAGCGCAGCCAGTGGAAAACGCTATAAATATGAATCTTGATAAATTCCCGTAGTTACCGAAATTTAGAAGGAAGGTTTAACCCAACGAAAGTTTACTGTCCTGCTTTCTGTTTCCCCAACTGTACTTGTGGCTAAATAAAAAATGTAATAAATGAATCACAGATGGCGATATCTGTATGTGCGTTTAAGATTTAGTAAAAGTTTTTTCTTAATAACTTCTAAACATGTTTTTGGCACTTAGACCCTTTTGAAGTTATGGTCTTCAATTTATCAATTATGATTAAGAAGTCAGTGCATTCTTTGAACAAAACCAGTTAATTGTTTGCAAACCTGTTTTATCCGGGCGGGTCGTTGCTTAGCATTGCTGAAACCCAGGGGTGCGTTTTTCCCGTGTACTGTGAGGAGGGAGCCGCGTGTGTTTTCTCATTTGATTCATTTACATTGTTTACCGAGATGGCATTGTTGCAAATTATATTACTTTAGATTTTTTAGAAGGCGTATATGTATACTTTTGAAAATATGTTACCGTGGTGATATATTGATTGTCAGAAAGCAATTTTGTAAAAGTTTGTTTACTTTTGAATTTGATAGAGCAATAAATCTATAAATTTGTGGTCGACTGTATTCTCAAAAGGTGTCTCTTAGTAAAGAAGACAAACGCACAACATGTTATGGTTTTTCGAGCTATCGAAATTGATTTTGGATTGAAAACATCAAGAGCAAGCAGTCCAGACCAATCATCGCACGAACAACTACCTCGAATTGGAAATCGGTTTCAACATAGGTTTTGAATATCGAACCGTAAGGTCCAGTTTTACAAATGGGGCTCAACTTTGAGCTGAGGATTAAACCCTTAGCAACGATTATTTCAACAATTGTTGCGAAGGGTTTAAGCTTCGGCTCAAAGTTAAACCGTCATTGTAAAACTGGGCCTAAGTTATTTTCGTTTTAAAAGCATTTAAAAATTTGACAAAATCTGAATTCGTCAATCTGGCATTTCATAAGTGAAGACCTGCAAAAACGTTTGCGCAGCCTTCATTATAGGCGCGGCGCAATAAGAAAACATTTAAATTTACATAACAAATTTGTCAATGAAGTCAAATTGAACAAGATGAAACCAGATTAAGTTTCAGAAGCTTCATTAGCTTACGAAATAGAACATAGATTCGAAAAAATTGCTAATAACCTTGAAGAATTTGACCAAATTCAAAAGGAAATCGAGACCATACACACAGTAATGAACGCTGAAGATCATTTAGTTGAAAGAGAAGCTTTCGAAAAATCATATTTTGTGGAGATCCAATCCCACAGAACCGTTGCGTACGTGCATACCAACTGAATACTGGTACTGTTTCAGCAACATTTCTTGCAATACGTTGTTTGAAGCAATTAACAGACGAGAATTTTAAAAGCGTACCCTGTAGTGTCGAATGTTATAAAAAACGACTTTTATATAGATGTCATGTTAACGGGTTCTGATTCTATTGTAGAAGAAACAATCACAATTTTTTACTCATGTTAGCCAAATTTTAGAAAACGGTGGCTTTATTCTTCGAAAATGGGTAGCTAATAACACAAAAATACTCGAGGAAATCATCTTTCATAAAAAATCTAGAGATAATTATAATTTTGGATCGCATGAGAATTCTAAAACACTAGGAATCTTTTGATCACCAAAAGAATATAATTTTAAAATATAGCATCAAAGGAGATTGGTCACCTAAAATTATAAAGAGAAAAATTCATTCAGTTATTGCACAGATATTCGATCCATTAGGTCTGTTAAGTGCATGGACTATAAGAGCAAAAATTATTTTGCAACGTCTTTGGTGTATAAAACTTGGATGGGAGGAATCAGTACCTTCGGAAATTTATTCGCAGTGGACTAAGTGCTGTGAAAATATGCGCAATTTGAATATGGTATAAATACCGAGACATGCCATTTGTGAAAATACCGTCAAAACAGACATGCATGGCTTTCGTGATTGGACATTTATGATCAGTAGAGAGCGGATTTATATGCGAGTAATTTTGATGAAATATGCGCATATATATGCACTAAAAAATGATGAAATATGCACATACATATGCACTAAAAATGGCGAAATATGTGCAAGATAGGCCGAACACTTCAAATAATGCAATAACTGGTCTACTGTGTTTTATGGGCATTCTTATTCAAATAAAAAACATTATATTTTATACAATTTATTTACATTTATTTGTAAACGCTTGTATGAAGGAAGTATGTATATTATGTATGTACATTATTAAGTAAATATTATAACGACTAAAAAAATCTTCGATTATAATTTACAACAATGTGTTTTTCCAAGTTCTCTACCAGGAAATTTTGCCTTTTATCTGACAAAATATTTTTATAAATTGAAAAACTCCTTTCAACATCCACGGAGGTAATTGGGGCATAGTTAAAGTGACTCATAGCTGAAAATTCTACACTTAAGTCAATTTCAAAGTTTCCATTCAAAATTTTGGGGTTTTGAAGCCGCTATTTTTATCTGAAACGGATAAACATTTTTTATTTACTGAACTGCCGATTTTACCTGGAACTTTTGAAATATTCTCTTTAAATTCTTTAACAATTTTAACGGATTCTATTAAAGACATTTTCGGTTTTTCTAAATTGTTTATAGTTTGTATTACAAAACTGTAATGCATTTTGATGAAGTTCAGTTGATTTGCCAATGAAGTTTTTGTTACAATATTTTGTGCCTTTGCAATAGGAGCACTATCTTGGGCATTAAACTCTACAACCAATTCCTTAATTGCTACAAAATGTTCAGCATAAAACATTGCCGCTTCCGACCAAGTTCCCCACCTAGTCAACACTGGTTCGGGAGGTAAAGGTACATTCGGCAATTTTTCCCTGTACAACTGAACTCGTTGGGGACTTTTGACAAATATTTTTTTAATGGTACTAATTAGTAGATTTACATCAGAAAATTCACATCTAATATGTTCAGCTACTCTGTTACATCCATGAGCTAAACAACTCACGTGAACTAAATTTTTATAAATTGTTTTAAATTGCTGCCCGGCTTTAACCATGTAAGGGGCAGCATCTGATACCATAAGTAAAATTTTTTCAGTAGGAACTACATTAGGTGAGAAAAATTTCATAAAACATTCATTAACAGATCTTAAAATACTTAAATGATTAGTTTTGTCTAACTGTGTACAGGCTATTAAATAAGATTCACTAGGTTTATCTTCCCGCAAAGACCCTATTAACAAATTTACAATGTAACGCCCACAAGAATCAGTAGTTTCATCCACAATAAAATAAATATATTGATTTTCTACGATTTTCTTGACTTCTTTTAGAGTATCGTTGTAGATGCGAGGCACGTAATTTTTTCTTAACGTACTTTCATCGGGAACATTTTTCTTGGTATATTTTTCCAAAAAACTTTTAAAAATAGAATTTTGCAGTTTTTTCAAAGGTATGTTTGCACAAATCATCGCCTCGCATAAATCAGCATTAAATTCTTGTTGTTCATTAGATGAAGTCATCAACGACGGTCCACTGTCTAAGGGTAATTGAAATGTTTTCGATTCATTCATCTTCTTGCATTTTGACTTGTGTAGTTCTGTCCCGACATGTTGTGTGACCGAAAATTTTCGTTGGATTGGTATCTACAACAATAACTTGAATTTTTTTAAACTGTCTGAACTTTCAATATTCAAGAACCAAGCAAATATTTACCTAAGGAGGAAGAAAACAAACTTAAAACTTACCATTTTACTACAGGCTTTACAGAATACGCTTCCATTGGTGTAAGCAAGCTCGGGATAGCTTCTGATCCAGGAATTAACCAGGCTCGAATTGTCTTTCGGCATATTGCACTTCTCACAAACAAAAATACTTTTACGGAAGAACTAAACGTTCGCAGCAATAACCGACTAATAATCCGTGAAGAAGTGATGAAACAATATTGCAAACATGAACGCCCCACCGCATCGTTAAGAAAGTACTTGGAAATCCCTAATTCACTACTTGGAAAATTCTGCCTGCTTAAGCCCAAGAAGGGTGCAAACTATACCCTAATTAATGCAACAACATGTTCTGACGAATTAAGAATTCAGGAAAAAATTTACTCACTTCGACATAAATTCTTTCAAATATGCATATATATGCACGTTTTTAAGAAATATGCGAAAATTGAACAAAATGCTCAAATATGCAAAATATGCATGCAATATGCATTTAGCATAGAATCCGCTCTTTAATGATCAGAAGCCAAAAGGTGGATGTAAATTGACAAACGGATGTATATGTATAAAGACCATTGTTCATTGGCGATGTTGTGGTCTATTCTGTAGCATTGATATGGACTTGATACGTAACAATTATTGCCATGAATGACCTTGCAAAATCGGTATTCTGTAAAGAGTTTCGATATGATATAATAATAATAATAATAATAATAATAATAATAATAATAATAATAATAATAATATCGAGTTAATATGCATCTCTCTTCGTTTGGCGGTGTGCAATCGACTTGAATTACTATGAAATAATGTCAAGTTCTCTTCAATTATTGAAGACCATATCAATTAATGTGCATATCAATGTTACATAATAGCACTGAATGTTACAGAACAGCCCTGAATAGATGCAGTTGAAGTTTTATATAATGGTTGGGCGGCACGTTTTTGTTATTGACGGCCAGAAC
Source organism: Prosopocoilus inquinatus (assembly GCA_036172665.1). Lineage (NCBI taxonomy): Eukaryota > Metazoa > Arthropoda > Insecta > Coleoptera > Lucanidae > Prosopocoilus > Prosopocoilus inquinatus. Next base: position 315,240 of record CM069876.1, read on the forward strand.
ATTACATCGCCGATTTAGTAAAACAATGACTTAACTGCGAAAAATCAAATTTTACAGAAGAAAAAAAAAAAAAAAAAAAAAACAAAATTGTTTTACGAAAGGCCCTGTGATAATTAAACAATAACAATAACGAAACTAACGGAATTTCGACGAGGTTAAAATCTTACTGGATGCTCTACCTCTTCCTCATCATATTGGTATATTTAAGTCATTTTGGCGTAAATTTGCAGTTAGGTTATTGTTTTACTGAACCGGACATATGACTAAACCAATCGCTCTATGGAAATATGATATTAGAAGAATACTTCAGGGATTCATTTGCGGAATTCAGCAAAGCAGGTATATGACATTACTACCCAAACTTAACAAATGTTTTGAATCGTAGCCTTACAATAAATTGAACATATAACTCTTTCTTTTCCTTTTACAAATGTAAATGTAATTTGTTTTATCGGTATTGCCTCTCCTCGATTAGTTTTATTTTTGCCCAGACAAGGTCAGGTCAACATTCTCTTTATTTGAGAACTAAAACTTAAGGGCATAATTAATTTTAAGTTTTTGACTAGTTTAAAAGTCATTGTAAACGACAGTATAATATACTATAAATGGTAAAGCAAATAAGGGGAAAATCAAAGCAAATCTAACAGAAAATATTAACCCTAACTTGTACCTGTAGTCGTTCTTCATATCTCATCTCGGTGTCCCTCAGCTGCTCTTCCAACATTATAACTCTTGCCTGAAGGGCGGCATTATCCGCCTTGACTCTCGTGTATCGCTCGTCGTTGAGGATGGAAGTGTCTTGAAGAACGCCGACTTGTTGCTGTAAGAGTTGCATCTGGAACAAAAGTACAACGAGTTAAAATTACAAATTCGAAACTCTAAATAAAAAATATTTGCTATCATGATAAAACACATAGTACGTATATTAACAAGTTTACACTTCAAGGGGTTATTACATTTTTAATTTTGCTTTATACGCAACGTAGATGTTAATAAAAAGAAACTTTGACTCTTCAGGATCTACAATATTTGTGTTTGAATATAATAAAAGAAAAAGTACGTTTCACCTAACACCAAAACAGTATTTCACAAACGGGCAAATTATATTATAACTAAAGCAAGGATTCTAATTCATTTTAACGAAATAATTTAAAAAAGCGGACCGTGAATATTATGTAATACGGCTGTTCATACTACATTTTGCCGCTCTCCGCGATCGTGCTGCAATAATTTTTTTGTGAGGTGAGCGTTAGCATTGCAGCTGTACAACAGTGTATTGGCTAGATAATATCACATAAATTCACTAAACAATTCAACTGGCAAACTATGATCTTGATTTCTTTTTCTACAAGTTTGGAAGGCAGGATCCAACATGAACGTCGGAGTGGGTCTTTAATTAGTGACTAAATATTTGCGTGATTATTTACATATTAGTATATTACTCTTGTTTAACTTTCTGGATTTGTTTGGTATTTATAAAAATAAATCAGCTTCCAATTACATGTTATAAATAGTTTCATCAAATTGAGATGGACGGGACAAATACGTTGCTTATATGTATGCGAATTCGCTGCAACACAGCGCACGTCTCTCGAATATGTGACCGTTGTAAGGACGGACCTATTTCTCGACCTAAAATCCCTGCATTAGTTATAACAGAATAATATAAATAAATTAATGAAATGATACAAATAAACCACTGGAAGACATTATGATAAAAAGTAACTGAATCTCAATTCAATACTTGCAGAGGGTATCTTTCTGCTTTCTTTCTCTGCTTAATTTCTTTAGTTAACACATTGCAGCCTGCGCTCAATAAGTAAGTTTCTTTCAAACGGAGTCTCCCAAAATATTGCTTTTAGGAATGACTTTGAAACGTTTTAATTTGAGTTTCTTGTTTTCCTTGTGAATCTTATAGTTTTTGTAAATATCACTTATATCAGGTGCGATAAAAGAAGTAAACCAAACTGCTGCTTGCTTCATGATCTATGATATATTTAAAATATCGATTTTATAGACATTTTACTCTCGTTTAACACTAGAATTGTACTAGTATTTTGTATTTGTACACCTAAATAAATTTAACCAAACTTCCTGAAAATATCTAACGCAAGAAATCTAAAAAAGTCATATTACGACAGTAAACAAAACAAATTTGTTTCTAGAAGAAAATTAAATGTTACCTGCTCTTTGCTTTTCAAGCAATCAAGCATTCACATTTATTATATTCTTTCGTGTAAATATTACATTTTACTAAATAAATAAGCAAAAAGTTCACCAACAAGTGTCAAGAATTTAAATTTCTATGTTTACCTCTATCGTTACTTAAGTGTTGATTGTCCGTAGGTGTGGTTTATCCTTGGAATCGCATAAACAAACAAAAATTTGTTCTTATTGCGTTAGTTATTTTCACGAATTGTTTATAAAACAGACTTCCGTCTATGCTTACGTTGACTGCGGTTTTACAAAGTATCGCAACATTAATAAATTGTAGAATTATTTCAGTTAAACCTTATTTAAAACGAATTAGATACCGATTTGGGTCAAAATTGGGGCACAGGTTTTCATTGGGAACAAAATGGGATCACTTTCTCGAATGTGATTGTTATTGAACGCAAATCACGAATACGTTTACATGATAACCGGTATCACGAAAGAAAGTAATAAATTTGCTTCGAAGTGCTCTCCTTTCCTCATTTGAGAGATTCAACGTTTAATTTTATGTTAGAGACTCAAAATCAACAAATTATCATACCATATCAAACCAAAGCTATATAAACTCGCTTTCATAAAAATTTAAAACATGCCAATACAAGTATTTTGACAAAGATGTTCCTATGATTTAAAAACGAAATGCCAGTTGGAGTAGGATTATTTTTAATTTTTCTAAAACCTTTATGCAACCTTACGAACGCAAGTAAGCAGGAAATGCATCATAAAAAAATACAGAATGTAACACCAAAAAAGGAAAGTTTTATGAAACATCTTAACAACAAAAACGTCGCTTTAGAGCTCCGATGTTTCAGAAAATCATCTAATATTGTCATGCTTGCTAAAAGGCGCTTTAATTTCATTACTTGCACTTATCATATCACAACGGATTTGTTCTGTCTTTATGTCACTAAACATTTTAGAGATAAGAACACTAATATACATATGTATACATGTATGTATTGATTAGATTATACCCGGAGCAAATACCGATCACATCTCTTTTTAAAGTTGGATGTGAATTAAATTATTGATTAATTTATTAATTTTATTATGATTTACATAAAATAAGAAAATACAAATTAAGAAGTAATCAATTAAATGTACAGGATGTTAATGGGAAGTCGCTACAGTAGCTAACTTTGTTATTAAATTAGAGAACTTTCAGGACCTTCCCTCCTCGATTTTATCGTACTTTCAGAGAACAAATGACTTACAGGTTTTCGCGATTTTCAATTGTTTTAAACTTTTTTAAATGGAACATTATGTTTTCTACTTCCACCTTCTTAGTAAATGACATTTTACAGGTTAATTTTGTCGTTTGTGGTAACCAAGTAAACGATAAATTACCGGAGCAGAGCAGTAATATTTTACGGGCTGGTATAAAAGACCTGTAAAATTTTACAGGCATGTAGAAAAACAGATTGTTTGTTTATATCACCATGATTACGTTCAGCTAGAAATAACGCCTTCGATTAAAAAAAATGAAAACGAAAGTAAATTAATTAAAAATCGTCATATGAAGATGAAAATAAAAACTTGTACGCGAGACGCTTTGCAATTAATCTTTACTAGGGTCACTGGATTACAAACTTCCAGCTCGCCCGGAAAGATTAATTTATAAAGCTTGACAAGTATATGACTATTAATATGGCAACGCGTTTAGGTTTTGGTATTCGGGGTAAGAACCGTCTTTTTGTTCACAAAAACAATATGGTGCGCAATGAAACAGCGGAATAAAGGAAGTGTGTTCAAACTGTTAGGGCTGTGTGAACTGTCTTGGTCAAAACTTTCTTTATATTTAATTTGACATTCTAACGGGATACGGTAATAAAAAATGTGATGTTCAATTAAAAAAATCGAAAACAATTAAAAATTTCAAAACGTCATTTGTTTTTCCGAAGGCACCATAAAATCGAGGAGGTAAGGTCTTCAAACCTTTCTAATTTAAGTTACTTCGTACAAATTCAAATAAGGAAGTTGCCTATTGCAATCTTCCCACAAATACCCTGTATACAAACACCTATCTTCATTTATAATCACATCTATTAGTTGCTCATTATATTTAGCAAAATAATGAATTATATGGGAATCATTAAAATGCAATAAAATATTTTTAGCTATTTTTATTTCTTTGCACTTCTTTTATCTTTACCCGTAATCTAAAATCTTCTTCACCTCTTAAAATGATTTCGTACAAATTGAGTCAATTTTATAGTGGAATAATAAATTAGGGGGTATGTTTTGATTTTTTCCTTTTTCAAATATAAATATCGCATCTCACAGAAAGGAACAATTTTGGAAATTTTTGAAGATTAGAAAGAACCAGTTTATATCAGTTATTTGTACTTCGACTTAGCTTGGCCTTCGATGTTAATCGATGTAAATTTTGATGACTCCCTTTTTCCTTTTTTTCACCTTTTTTTCAGGGATTTCCCGGTCGGTTGGTTCTTTTAGGCTTCCACTCCCTAGCATAAAATAGAAGCGAGAGGAATTAGACAATTGTGAACACAACGGACCCAATGAAATCTTGAGTATCGTGACTGTACGTCTAAGGAAGTAAGAATCATCTACAGAGTGTCCCACTTAAGGTGGATTCTACTTAAGCTCTAATCTAAACTGGTTTCGTGTTATTCAACTTAAAAAAATATCACTCTTACAGTACCTCAAACAAATGCGAATATCTTCCGAACAAATGACGCTAGAGACTTGTGGTTTCTTGCAAAAGTTTCGTCTTGAAACGCTTTTTCAATTACACCGTCAAGAAAAAGTCCCAGCAACATAAGTTCTTACAAAAAATTAATAAACTGCAGAATATTCAAACTATGATAACTATTTTTTTTAATAGAATGCCATTTAACTTTTAACGTTATTAGATGCGCCATTTAATACTCTTTTCAATGATACAGGGTTGTCGATATCGGTCGTTAATAGTTTTTTCAGTATTAAATTAAGTTTTTAATTATTAAATATTACATATAATAATATATTGAAAATATACGAAATATTGAGACATTTATGTCAGTTGCTATGTTTACAGAGCAAACAAATTGTTTGTTTATCTTTCCCTAAGATTATTAAGTATCATTGGACATTCAAAAAGTTCAAACTAATCTTTAAGTCTCTTGCGTAAGAAGACATGATAGGTAAGGATTTTACTCTTGCCATGGATATTCAAGCTAATAAACTCTAAGAAGAAATTTCTATTGCTGTGGATATATGTATGTGGAGACAACAAGATGTATTTCAGCAGTTGAAACATTTTTTAACGAATAAGTGGATTGGTGGAGGAGGACCAGTCAGTTGACCTGCTCAGTATCTTCATTTGACCGGATTTTAGGGTTTCATAAAACAGCGAATTCGTTTAAAAATGTTCCAACTGCTGGAGCACATCTTGTTGTATCCACATGCATCTACTGACAATAATAGTAGATTTTCTTAGGGTTTATTACCTTGGATATCCAAGGCAAGAATAAAATCCGTACCTATTACGTCTTCTTACTTAAGAGACCTTCTTAATGATTAATTTAAACTTTTTGAATGTCGCATAATACTTAATAATTTCAGGGCGAGATACGTCAAACTAATTTTAAAATATGCTCCATATGATATAGTAAAACTTTCATTTGAAACTTTTTTTTGTAAAATTAATAACTAGAGAGGTATAAAAGAATCCGGATTAAGTCGGACACCCTGTAGTTGATTATTTCAATTCATTATTTTCATGGTTGATTTGCAAACCAGATAACTTTATGTTAATCTAAAATCAACCCTGTCACTCAAAGCTTAGACTTTTGTTATTTACTTAATTGTTTTTGTATATACGTGAGGTTGAATAAATATTATTATTATTACTAAAATTAAGATAGTTGAGAAATGGTCTGTAAAGAATAAATATGACGTGGAATCCGGGATCTTTTTTTAAGTCATACAGAGTTTCGCAAAAATACGTTTAGTCAGAGTTAAGAAATAGAATTAATACCAGATCTTTAAAAGTATGATCAGAGGGCAGAATTTTGGGGTCACTTTCTAACCGATCACTGCACAGATACCAAATTATAAAATTATCTACTTATTTCATTTACTTCATTGTTAATCTTAGCAACCCACTATTTGATAATTAGGCATCAATATAAATGTATGTACGTAATAACGAGCCGACTAGGAAATGAATATGAATAAAGATTTCGCCTGTAAATCAATGTCGCACAAAAGTTTTTTTATAACTGTTAACTGTTGAGATTAAGCGTACAGGTAACATTGTGGAGAAAGCAGATCTACCCCATCATGTTTCCCTAACTTGTCCAAGCCTAATTCAGAGTATTCTCCACAGCGAAGTTTAAAACTAAAAGTATCTACTTTCAATTAGTAAACTTATATCCATTTTTTTAGAGTTTTCATTTACACAAAATGTATTACTCTGGAAATCCTTATAAGGTCTTTTAATTTGCAAATAAAAAATCAATTTTTATTTTTAACTTTGTAAGTATTCACGAACTTTTGGCATTCAGAGTTCGGGTGACATTTTTCTTGGTGTACTTAAATTTTGTTTATCCAAAAAATTGGATTAGAATTTCGTGATTATTTTTTTGAAGATCAGAGCTCCCACTACTAATAAATGGTATGAATTATTTAATTTTCTATAACCATAGCATTATCGACCATGATAAGTATCCGTGTCTGTGAAGCTCGTATATCATTTCATGGAAACTCATAAGTTTCAGTGAGTTCTGGCTTTATTTCTAATAGTTCTATAGTTCCTGATAGATAAAATCCATAGTTCTGCTCATTAAAGCGAAAAAAAGCCAAAGTGCAAACTGAGACGCCAGGTTCACGCAGCGTCTCACTTTGTCCTACGCAAAATTAACGGCCAATTCTTATAGGAAATTAAAAGATCTATAGTACTGCATGGCTTCTAGAAAGAGTTCTAGAGAAAAACATTGCTATTTCTTATTAGAAAACTCTAATAACACAATATGATTAGTTTCGCAGATACAGATGAGACGCTGTCGAATATTCGACAGTTCTATGAGCTCTACAATTTTTTCCTTGTAGCTCAGAACGTATCCAAGGATTTTCTACAGAGTTCCGGCCACAAATCCCATTAGATTATTTTTTGAGCAATTTTAAATCCTGGTAAATTCGAGTTATTAACGTTATAATTGAGACCCTGTCGAATACACGACAGTTCTGTGAGCTCTATATTTTTTTCCTTGTAGTTAGAAACATATTCAATGACTTTCCGCAAAGTTCCAGTCATAAATCTAAGTAGATTATTATTTAGCAATTTTAAACTCCGCCAAATTCGAATTATACACTTAATAAGTGAGACGCTGTCAAAAACACGACAGTTCTGTGAGCTTTATAATTTTTCCCTTGTAGTTCGGAACGTATTCAACGACTTTCTGCAGAGTTCCAGCCACAAGCCTCATTAAATTAAATTTAAAATTGCTCAAACAATAATCTAATGATGCTTGTGGGTAGAACTCTGCAGAGAGTCGTTGGATATGTTCCGAACTACAAGGAAAAATTGTAGAGCTCACAGAACTGTGGAATATTCGACAGCGTCTCATCTGTATTCCCGTAACTAAACATTTGGTGTCTAAATAAGAAATAGCAATGTTTTTCTCTAGAACTCTTTCTAGAACCCATGTAGAACTACAGATCTTTTAATTCACAGATCTGTCGTGTTAGACAGCGTCTCACTTATAACTTGTAAAACTCAAACTTCGCGAGATTTAAAACTACTCAAAAAATTATCTAATGAGGCTTGTGACTGGAACTCTGCAGAAAGTCGCTGAATATGTTCCGAACTACAAGAAAAAAATTATAGAGCTCACAGAACTGTCGTATATTCGATAGCACCTCAGTATAACTCGAATTTCGCGGGATTTAAAATTGCCAAAAACGACTTTCTGCAGAGTTCCACTCACAAGCATCATTAGATTATTGTTTGAGCAATTTTAAATCGCTGAAATTCGGGTTGTACAGTTTATAACTGAGACGCTGTCGAATATACGACAGTTTTGTAAGTTCTATATTTTTTTCCTTGTAGTTCTGAAAATATTCAATGACCTTCCGCAGAGTTCTAACCATAAACCTGAGTAGATTATTATTTAGCAATTTTAAACTCCGCTAAATTCAATAATCTAATGATGCTTGTGGGTGGAACTCTGCAGAAAGTCGTTGGATACGTTCCGAACTACAAGGGAAAAATTATAAAGCTCACAGAACTGACGTGTTTTTGACAGCGTCTCGCTTATTAAGTGTATAATTCGAATTTGGCGGAGTTGTTAAAATTGCTAAATAATATTCTACTTAGGTTTATGGCTGGAACTCTGCGGAAAGTTATTGAATATGTTTCTAACTACAAGGAAAAAAATATAGAGCTCACAGAACTGTCGTGTTTTCGACAGCGTCTTAGGTATAACGTGTATAACTCGAATTAACCAGGATTTAAAATTGCTCAAAAAATAATCTAATGAGACTTGTGTCCGGAACTATGTAGAAAGTCCTCGGATACGTTCTGAGCTACAAGGAAAAAATTGTAGAGCTCATATAACTGTCGAATATTCGACAGCGTCTCATCTGTATCTGCGTAACTAATCATATTGTGTTATTAAAGTTTTCTAATAAGAAATTGCAATGTTTTTCTCTAGAACTCATGTAGAACTACAGATCTTTTAATTTCCTATAAGAATAGGCCGTTAATTTTGCGTAGGACAGAGTGAGATGCTGCGTGAACCTGGCGTCTCAGTTTGCACTTTGGCTTTTTTTCGCTTTAATGAGCAGAACTATCGATTTTATCTATCAGGAACTATAGAACTATTAAAAATAAAGCCAGAGAACTCACTAGAACTTATGAGATTCCATGAAATGATACGCCAGCTTCACAGACACTAAGTATCCTTCCAAATAATTAACACAGTTACTATTACAAAATAGGAAACTTCATAATGTTTGACATGTCGAACTTTGACTTCTATCAAATTACATGCATGTAACCAAACAAAAAGAAAACGTGGCCTATTAGAGTGCCAAAAGATTGTGAATGATTTATACTTCCATGTCAAAGACCAAATCTGAAATTATTTCAAATACTTTACTCGTTTATGGTAGGCGTGTATCATTTTTTAAGTATTTGAGGAAATTACTTTGTCCGAAACTTCTTCACACCAAACGTGAGCGGCGTTCTTCTTCACACCATTTGTCAATGGATGTAAATGCGGTGGTGGTTTGAGGATCCCTTGAGGTTGTGCTGTTGGGGAAGGCCCCACAAATTCGAATTGTCCTTCCCACATGTCATAATCCAAGTCGGCGGTGTCGCCTTCGCCGTCACTCATTTTTAATCCGAGTGTAACATAACACAAATTACACGGCGCACAATCCGCACCTCACCTGGCACACTTCTGAAGCGAACGAAGCTCATTGCGACCACGCCATGATGCAATTTCTTATTTTTACGAATGCTAAGCACGGGAGGAATACAAACGGGCTCTATTAATATTTAGTCTTTTCACTTACGATTGTAACAAATATGCCCGGGTATCACGTTTGCACTCTCAAAATGTCTGATAACGACTGATAAACTTCTTAAAATTGGCGAGTTATCTATAACGATTTTGTACATTAAAAGCAGAATGCGTAAATCCGTGTGTGAAAGTCTTTAAGAATTTATTATTAGATTGGTCTATTTACAACTGTGATTTGGAAAGGTGATTCAAAATTTGGCAGGATTTTCCGAACGCGTTCGTTTAGCGTAGGCTGTTGATAAACATTTATACAGAATTATAGAGTGCAGAACGAGCCAAAAGTTTTGTTTGCTTCATTACGAACGTTTTGAAGAAAGTTATGTTCCAGACAACCGTTAACTAAAAACAGATAAAAATTCTATTATAATTCTATCATTTCATCAGTACAACAGAAAGATCAACTTGCTCTATACATGGTGATTCAGAATTCAGAATAAGTGTTTGGAGCGTATTCACTAAGTCTTGAAAGTGCGAAATTGTAAGAAATAAATCTGCCAGAGGCATTTCAAAAATCAACCTTCTTTAAATCTAAAATCGAAATCATGATTCATTTCTTACGTATATACACACAAGTTCAAAATTCGAATAAATGAACTGTGTATTTCATTTTTTTTCCGCAGAAAGTCGTACATAATAAGAATGTTTTAGTATCATTTCAAGGTAAACGCTAGCGTTTCATTCTATTCGACACGAGTTTATTGCTTTTATGCCGCAAGACAGATGTAATAGTGCTCATCAGACAATTTATATCGCGTACTCCTATGGTTGACGGGACGGACACTTATTTTGAGTCACCCAGTATTTAATAATACTTATCAGGGTCCTATTATACAGGGTGTTCTTTTACTGTATACAAATAAAAAAACCTCAGTGTAAGTACACGAAATGCCATCTTCTGCGGATTTTGTTTGGTAGCTACCGCAGCATAGCCAAAAAATTTCGGATTGACCATTTGTTTGGAACCGCTGAAATGTGCGAGAAAGATAGGAAGGTCAACTTCGCCTTCCTCTCGGTACGAACACGCCCACCGATATCGCACTCGATGTTCAACACTGAGTTTCGTAATATAATAATCACTGATATCGTTTATTAATTATTTTATTTAAAATTTTAATTCTTTTAATTTAACTTGTAATTACTTGCAGTGAAGTTAATTTAAATTGTAAACGTTTTGACGGACCAGCTGATCGGAGCGGCGCTGATTTACGTTGTTCCTGCTCAAAATCCAGTAAGGCACTGACCCTGGTCTACTTCGGCTGCGGGTCGTAATGGAAGAGGCGCCCACCTTCCACTTTTAGCTATGCTAGCAGTTCTCAAACGGTTTAGTGAAAATCTGCCACTGCAGTTTTCTCGAAAACTATTACATTTATGTTAAGAACATATGAGTTCAATCGTTGCGATTTATGGTGATATATTGCAGGTTTAAATATTTGCACACAGTAAAAAAGACCCTGTATAATAAAATACAAGCTAATAATATTAGTACAGTGAAATCTCTGATAAGGGGACACGAACCGTTGCCAATTATCTGTCCGCTTGTAAGAGGTGTCCGCTTATTAGAGAGAATTTTCTTAAAAGATTCTATAGAAAAGTTCCACAAAATTGTCCGGCTACGAGAGTTGTCCGTTTATCAGAGGTGTCCGTAATGAGAGAGTTCACTGTATTGTAACTTATAAGATGCATAACATAAATATAAAACTTATGAGTTACGATACTACATGTATTATTGGCTTGTATTTTATTATGCAATAGATCCCAGGTGTCAATTACCAATGGGAAGAACTTAGGTTTTGCCGGCCAAAAATCGATTTTTAAAGGTTTTCTTTTTAAATAACGATTGATAAAGCTTTTAGAAGGGTGCAGGACACCCGGTGTATAGAAGACTACACTAGATTCGTTTTCAGATCAATAAAATTACCTTCAATACTCCTTCCGCATCTATTGTTAAAAAAATGAACGTTTTTTAGTTCAGTGCTCCCACTGTTGGAGTGGCGCTACAATTTGGGCCAAAACATTTGCTTAGTGATTCAGCTTAGTTCAGTAATCCCTCGGATGCCATTGTTGTGTAATACAATATCTTTCTTGGATTTTTGATGTCCCAGTCTAGGTTGTTTACCTGCCACATTCTTTTTTATTTTGTTAATATTCTTTGAGTAATTGAACGTTATCCGAATTTTTCAGCTCCTGACGCGCAGATACAGTGGATTCACTCACGCACTGTTTATCCAGAGATATTGCTTGACCTTTTTTTTTAATAAGTACAAAGTTTTTTTAATCTCAAACCGGACAGAAAAATGAAGGGAAACACACTCAACGTATCGCTATAGATTTATAGCTTCGTCAGGAGTTAGTTAAGTTAAGAGACGACATTCCTGGAAAGCCAGCAACAGTGTGGCAAAATTTCTCGAATATACTATTGATGTTATGAGAATCATTACAATGTAAGTCAATGACTTCTAAGTATTGCTTTAAGGCAGTTAGAAGTTTGACAGTTATTAGAAAAAAATCAATTGGATATTATGTTTGTTGGTCTTCTAACTTTGGTTTAACTTTAAAACAAGGGTAGTAAAATTGGGTTGTACAATAACCGTATTACGTAAGTTTAAATTACGTAGGTACTATTAGTATACGATGTAACAAATTTTTGTCAGTGACCGTACAATGCCATTAATACACTCTCCGGTTGACACATCGGAAGTACAACATAAATTGAAACTATCTAGAACATTTTCAAGATATTGTTTTCTTTTTATTGTGTTTACTTGTCTCACTGTCGCACAAAGAATAATAAAAACAAATTTGCAGATGGATTTTGTTCTTTCATTTAAGAAACTTTTGGTATGACAGTTTCAAAGTTGTTGCGGAAAATATCTACAAAGCATAGGCCTGATGTTGGGATTATGAACACCCTTATAATATAACCACTCAATTATATATTATATTACAACCACTCAATGCCATAAATATTTAATGTTTATACAGCGCATGTTTTTAAATAAATAAATTAAATTTTGAGTGCAAAATTAATGAAACAGTAATTTCGGTCATTTTTTCACTAAAACTCGGCACAATAAAGTTTACAATTATTATTACTCAAATTGTTTAGTTAAAATTGTCATACATTTCATTATTTTTCTGAAATTAATAGAACTGCAAATCAATTTCGGATTTCTAATTCAACCTCTTCTTAACTTTAAATTTTATTTTTTAATTAGAATAATTCTTTTTGATTTTTATTGTACATTTTAGAAGTATATTTTGTACAAACAGCTTAGAATTCAACGAAAACTTTGATGAAGAAAGAGAACTGAACAATTAGTGGAAAGTTGACTTGACGTACGCAAAATCTAAATCCTCCCAGATAAAAAATGCATTGCAGGAGATTTCTCTCTTCGCACACGTTCTCGGTCAATGAAATTAGCTCAAGTAGAGAGACACATTGAATGTATTAAATTTCTAAAGCCGGGTGTATCGAATTCTAAGAAACGTAATGAAAATCGAAAAGAATAAATTGTAAATTTTTTGAAAGCAAAGAGTAATGAAATTCATTCATGAATTCCGTCGTGTCGGCAACATTTCATTGAGGAGGTCTAATACTTGCAATATTGCTTTTTCTTAACAGAAAAATAAAAACGTGGTAAGTATAGGGCCTTATTCATCATAACAATTTCAACATGATGGTTGATTATTTAGCTTATTTTATGAAAAAAATAATATTAATTTTTTTAATTTAATTTAATGTTTAATATTAAATTATTCAAACAATACAAACTATATAAATTTACTCTAACAAAGCACATTCTGCAAATTTAAACAAAATCAAATAAAAATTTCCAAAAAAGAAAAAAAAAGGAAAGAATTTGCAAAATAATTTCCTCTAAACGCTGTTCAGCTAAAAAAAGCTTGTCAGCAGCTAAGGAACTTAAAAAATGGATAATATTAATAATAATTTTTAAATATTTTCGTTCACATTCGAATTTTCCTGCAAGATCTAGATATACATATATAGTATGTATACACATGCAGTCTTTTGTTTGTTTGACTGGGCGATGTTGAAGTCAACATCCGCCTTGTTTATTAGTATAGCAGATAAGGGAAGAAGTAATAAATGTCGGGTGCACGAACATGTAATTCACAGGAGGGGGGCCTTTAATACATGTAAATGATTCATTTGTCTACAACATGTTTTTCTTATGATGATGCGCCATGACACATGCTTGTCAACTGCTTTAAATTAGTCTAATAAATGCCTGAACGGCATGATATCACTGAAATTTAAGAACAATTTGCACTCAACCTTGATATTAATTAATTTTAATAAAACGTGAACGTGGGTTTCAGCCTCTTTACAAATTTCTAATTGCAATTTCAATTCATTGCAGATTATTAGCAGATTAGCATCAGCGGTAGTAGATATTTTAAGCATTATTAGCATGACGAAGCTAGCAAAGAAGTAGCAATGAATTGATGGTTTATTAATAAGTCCAATTAAAAAAAAGCACAAAAACCAAATTGGAATAAATAAAATGGTGATTGAGCAGCCACTAACAATACTCACAAATATATTGTTTATTTTGCATATTTTGTATAATTGTTTTAACTTTACAGTTTAATCAGATTGTTATCGCTTCCTTCGACAACGTATTTTTTGAAATTTTTTATTTGCAGTTGTTTATTAATTTGGCAAAGTTATTATTCAATCCCCAAAATCTTATAATCTATGTAATTTGTTTCTTTTCTCGATCTGTACTTATAATTTGTTCCTAAATCTTTATCTCTTTAACTCTGTGGAGTAAAAACGCAGTGCACAGATCACACCTTTGTGAACACTTTTAAAAGCGAGCAACTGTTTCGTCCACGATGCGGATAGCTTCAAGCTAGCCTAAAAATGTTTAGCGCTGATGATGTTCGCATTGTGAACGAAGCATATGTTCACAAAGGTGTGGCGAGTTTATTGTGTTAGTGAGAATTGTTCAGTAGCGGGCATTTTTTGGTCATATTTATTTTGTATAAATCTGTTTTGATTTAGGTCTTGTGGGAGTTACATATTAGGACAAATAAGATAAAAATATTTATAATTGTTATAATAGTTCAATCAATATTTTTAATTGAATTTTAATTTTCAGATGACCTTCCTTTATCGAATTAAGATAAGCGTTATCTCTCTCTGCTGAGGAAATGCTGTGTACGCAAGAAAAATGCTCGTTAAGTTTTATCCTAATCTCTAGACGTAAATTCTTAAACTATCCAAAAAATTTCCAGAATTTATGTTAACAAATTTTCGTTAAACTTGGAATATTTTAATTGATTGCCACCGAAATTTTTGGAAAAATGTTAACACAAAATCTATACCCGGAGTTTCTTACTCCTACTTGAAAAAATCTGTCACAGGAAAATTTTTTAAGATTTTACAGTCGGATTGGTTAGTAGTCTAGGATGTATAAAGGATGCATACTATTTTTGAGACATCCAGTACATACCGGTTATTTTGAAATATTTTCCTACTAATCATAAATGAAATACGTTATTGCATCATTATTTTTATAATTATTATTAAAGTATTCAAAATTTATTTACTATCAGTACTAATTTGTAAGTAAAAAATATTAATAAAAAATGAAATTGGCGTCCTGTTGTTAAATTTTGAAAAACGTGGTATTTGATCGGGTTTTTTTTAGGACAAACAAATTAATTTTAAATCATTCAGCTGACTAGTTTCGGTTTTATTTTAAACCTTCATCAGAGCCTCTGATTAACAAAACGATAACTACAAACCATTGAAAGATTTGGGGTGAAATTTACCGATACAAGCCGGGTCTTAATAATAATAATAATAATAATAATAATAATCAGTTTATTAGGCACAAAGATAAATACAATTGTTGCAATATATATAAAAACTCTAAACAAAATGTTTGTGTTTAAAGTGTGTGAGGTCAGATGAACTAGTAGTAACTGTTCCCTGGTCTACCCCTCACACACACTTTGCTATAAATAATTGGTACCAAACGTAATAATAATGATAATAATAATTGGTACTAAACAGATATATGAACGTAAATCAGTACATGATAACGAGTATATAATATTGGTGGTAAGGATATCGATGAGAGATTCACAATCGAAAATCGGTAATGATTGAAAATAATGTATACAGAAAAAGAAATACAGCGTGGAAACTAAGTAGCGGATAAAATCCATAACTCCGTTAATATTTGTAATAAAGCAAAAATCTAAAAGGGGTATAGCGATTCAAATTACATCGCATAAGAAGAAGTATATTTTGAGATATTTTCATGATTTTTTTTAAGTTATGACGTCATCAAGATTTTTTTTAAATGGCAACCTATATTTTTTATTTTTGATTTCGGTGGGATTCTTTAACCTGCTTTCAACAGTATAAAATTTTGGATCGATTACATAACAAAAAATTCAAGAAAAACGGCCATAAAAGTTTAATTGTAAAATTGAAGAAATAAACAGAACATCTAGTTAGCTAGGTTTAAAGCGAAACAAAATTAAGGTGTAAATAAACAAAATTTGATTTTGACAGTCATTGAAATCACAATAAATGTTCAAACTGACGACCATGCACCAACTGACAATACCCAAGACGCTCATAAAATTCATTTATTACATTTTGAATAGTTTGAGGTGTTATTAACCTACACTCCTGTCGAATTCTTTCTTTAAGATCGTCTAAGTTGTTAGGTCTATTTTTATACACCTTGCTTTTTAAGTACCCCCATAGAAAAAAGTCTAATGGCGTTAGATCAGGGGAACTAGCTGGCCATTCTATTGGACCTCTTCTTCCTATCCATCTACCTGGGAACATCTCGTCCAAATAACGTCGCACATCAACTGCGTAGTGAGGCGGAGCACCGTCGTGTTGCATCCAAAAGTTATTGTTTGGTACGTCACAGTCATTTTCATTAGGAAATAATATCGCCAATGCAGGTACTAATTCGAATTGTAAGAAGTGTAAATATTTCTCACCAGTTAAATTACCTTCGATAAAGAATGGACCTAAAATTCTGTCACCGACAATTCCTGTCCATACGTTGAGCTTCTGGGGATGTTGAGTATGAGCTTCTTGCATCCAGTGGGGATTTTCCCTAGACCAATATCGACAATTATCTCTGTTAACAGTTCCATGTAAAGTAAAACTTGCCTCATCAGAAAAAATTATACGCTGCGAGAACATTGGATCACGATTGCAAATTTCCAACATTTCTTCACAAAATTCTTGTCTATGATCATAGTCAGTTTCTGCTAACTCATGGACTAATTTTACTTTATACGGATGAAACTTTTGCATTTTTAAAAGTTTCAGTACCGAGGTATGGCTCAGGTTGTGCTCTAAAGCAATGTCTCGACTAGTCGAATGTGGATTATTTTCTATTTCTAGTAAAATATCAAGCTGCACATCGTCAATTAATTTTGTCTTAGGGTGGCCAGTTTTTGGAAGGTCTTTCACAATACCGTAATTTCGAAATTTATTTTCTATTCTGCTGACTGGATTGACTTATTTGCTGATCAGGATATTTGTCTATAAAGAAAGTCGACACACCTCTTGATGAGTTCTAATTCGATCGCCATACCCAATCATCATTAGAACTTCAATTCTTTGTTTTTCAGTCAGCAACACCATTTTGGTAAAAGGTTTTTAATAATTAGTGTAACTCCTACTATCCACAGGGAATAAAAATACTCACTTTATTGTGATAGGTATTTACAAGTTCTTGTCAATCAAACAAATTTTGTTTGTTTTACACCTAGCTAACTAGATATTCTGTTAATTTCTTCAACTTTACAATTAAACTTTTATGGCCGTTTTTCTTGAATTTTTTGTTATGTAATCGATTCAAAATTTTATACTGTTGAAAGTAGGTTAAAAAAACCCACCGAAATAAAAAATAAAAAATATAGGTTGTCATTTAAAAAAAATCTTGATGACGTCATAACTTAAAAAAATTGATGAAAATATCTCAGAATATACTTCTTCTTATGCGCTGTAATTTGAATCGCTATACCCCTTTTAGATTTTTGCTTTATTACAAATATTAACGGAGTTATGGATTTTATCCGCTACTTAGTTTCCACGCTGTATATGAAACTCTACTCAACGCGGATCACTAAAAAGTAAGCTCTTTAGTTTTGTCTTGAACTGGGACGGTGACAATTTTAAAAAAGCTTCAGGAAACGTGTTCAAAATGTTGGCAATTTGATAGCTGTAACATTGTTTAAAAAATTCCGAGTGATGGCGAGGAATTGTCAAAAGGTCCTTACGTCTCACGTTAACATTATGAACATCTGTTCGAAACCGAATTTTTTTGTACAAATATGGAGGACATTTGTATAATAAGACTTTGTGAAAAAAATGTGCGCTGTGCAGAAAACGTCTGTTATGCATATTAAGCCAACGTAATTCTTTCAACTTATGAGAGATGTGACATCTACGCCTTACTCCACTTATTAAAACATTTTAAAACAAAAGTTCATCAATATGGGATGTTTTTTAAAACGATTCACAATAAATGATTAAAGGTAAAACAGAATTAAAAGTAACGTTAAAATTAATTTGTTTGTCCTAAAAAAACCCGATCAAATACCACGTTTTTCAAAAAGTAAAAAATATTCAAGAAACATTTTTTATAGTAAAAAAAATTAAATAGTGTACTAGTAAAGACCTCCAATATACTTAATTGTTAATATACCATTGTAAGTCGATAGTATTACTAAATTAATTGATGACATGTATGTAGTTTAAATCAAACAAAAAAAAAAAACATTTAAATAATTTCGAAATATTCAGTTTTTGGAATTTCTGCAATGTAGCAAACGAACAAAACCGGCTTCACTCACCACGTGAAACCGAAAGCGATTTTTTATAATTTTTTTTCCGTATTCAAATAACCTGTTGAACGTTTGTTTACACGAATAGACATTGCAAACTGCTTGCGTCCGTTGGTTTTCAGATAAGAAATCAGATTAGATTCCAATTAATGAGCCCTTAATTAATTAACGCACGAACGTCAACTAAGGATGTGGTAATTCTCAGCATTTCGATAACAAGAAAATGTACCGCTGGAAAATCGCGCGAATTTAAAATAGAATACGGTTAATTACAAAATTAGACCCTTCACTGCTCACAAATCTGCGGCTCTGCACAATAGATTCGAACGAGTCTCTCACCGCGAATAAGTGAAAACCGAAGGTTAAAGAACATAACCGGAACACTGGAGAACACTAAACCTGTATTTGATGCACCGATGCAATCGGCAAACTTGAACAAAAAACGAAACGAAACGCAAAAATCGGTCCGCGCGCCGACACCGCGCCTTGTTCAGTCAATAAGATTCGACAAACTGACTCTATCGGCCATGCAATGTAAGTGACGTCAAAGCTTGTATGTATAAGCAGCCTGCAGACAGAAGCCAGCAACAGTCTGTTTACCGCGAGGGAGATGCAAGTTTTAGTATCGATTCGAACTGTAGAAATAGTTATTAGCATTGTCTGCGGAAGACGTCCACGAAACACCACGTGAATTTTAATCTAGAATGCTATTGACATGATTCAGACTCATTGTTGCTGAAAACTGAAAAATAGCGATGATAAAACGTAGCTCAGAATACATTACACGTCACTGATTCTCAAAAAGTGTCACGTTACTTAGAATGAAATAAATAAATAAATAGATATAAACAGCAACAGATTTTCGATGATCTGAATTCTGGGGTTATCATGGGTTAAAAAATCAGACAAATCACATATTATAGATGGCGCAGGCACCCTGAAAGCACCGAGGCACACTCGATCTTTGTCTAAGGACACAGGTACTGCCATTACATGGTTTTGACACTTGACAGTGGGTATTTGACCTTGAACAAGCGGGTTGTCAAAAATGACAAACTGAATATTTTATAATTGAAGTTTGTTCTTATCCGATGAAAATTGTAAGTACAAATTTTTTTTTTAATCTTGAACCGGACAGAAATATGAAGAGAAAACACTCCTGACGAAGCTATCAATCTATAGCGAAACGTTGAGTGTTTTCCCTTCATATTTCTGTCCGGTTCGAGATTAAAAAAAAAAATTGTACTTGAATATTTTATCTAAATCAAAACGCAAATGTAACGCAAATCATTTTGATTTCTATTTTATTAACGACAAGAATAAGTTTACAATAAATCTAGACATTAACGGTGCGAATATGACACAATAAACCGAAAAAGTAACCAAAAAGCATATGTGAGTATATTAGAAGTTTTCAGGTAAAATATTAAGTTTACTTAAATCCCGAAACTATTTCAAGGCATAAATCTCTAAACAGTTGACCATCGAAATAGAAGTTTCAGTAATTTAGCTGTTAATTTTGAAATTAAAAATTGTTGACTGATTGTAATTTTCCGTCATGTTCCAAGGGTAAGCTGTTAGGTTCTGGATAATGGGACTTAAGAAAATAATTGGATTTAGCGAATTCCAAAAACGTTTAAGATGAAAATGAGCTTTAGGATCCAGTCGAAAAAACCGTAGGTAACACCGGATAAAAAAGATACTTTTTAGGCAGAACTTTCCAGTTTATTATGTCATATCGCCTTGTAGTTGCTTAGCTTTATTATAAATTCATACTTTGTCTCAATAAAATGGAAGTTGAAACTATTTTGCGTTATTTTTCGAGTGCCTTAGAAAGCACTAAGGCACTCGATCTCTGTCTAAAGACACAGGTACTGCCATCATATGTTTTTGACATGCGACAGTGGGTATTTGACCTTGAACAAATCAATTGTCAAAAATGACAAACTAGAATATTTTATGTAAATCAAGACGAAAAATAACGCAAAACAGTTTCAACTTCCATGTTATTGAGACAAAGTATAAATTTATAATAAAGTTAAGCAACTATAAGGCGATATGACATAATAAATGGGAAAGTTCTGCCTAAAAAGTATCTTTTTTGTCCAGTATTACCTACGCTTTTTTGGACTGGGTCCTAAAGCTCATTTTCATCATCTTACGATCGCTTTTTGACCTGACATTGCAGTAGGATAGACAAATTGAAGCGGGATTTGCTCCTAATAAGTCCCCTATGCAAGGCGGCCATGCTTGCTGTCAAAGCATAATGAAAATTTTAAAAAGAAATTGTGCAAATCGTTTTTGATTGCAGTGAAAACCTCGAGCAACCTCTGGACAGCTGTTTCAGCCCTGCTTGGGGCTTCTTCAGCAGACGCAGCTCGACATTCCCACTGCAAACAAAAACGACTTGTTCAATTTATTCGCAATTGCGTTTTTGTTTGCAGTGGGAATGTCGAGCTACGTCTCTGCTGAAGAAGCCCCAAGCAGGGCTGAAACAGCTGTCCAGAGGCTGCTCTAGGTTTTCACTGCAATCAAAAACGATTTGCACAATTTCTTTTTAAAACTTTCATTATGCTTTGACAGCAAGCATGGCCGCCTTGTATGGGGAACTTATTAGGAGCAAATCCCGCTTCAATTTGTCTATCCTAGTCGTTTTTGTTTGCAGTGGGAATGTCGAGCTACGTCTCTGCTGAAGAAGCCTCAAGCAGGGCTTAAACAGCTGTCCAGAGGCTGCTCGAGGTTTTCACTGCAATCAAAAACGATTTGCACAAAAATTTTTAAAAACTCTCATTTTCATCGTAAATGTTTTTGGAATTCGCTAAATCCAATTATTTTCCTAGTCCCATTATCCATAACCTAATAGCTTACCCTTGGAAAATGACGGAAAATTACAATCAGTCAACAATTTTTAATTTCAAAATTAACAGCTAAATTACTGAAACTTCTATTTTTATGGTCAACTGTTTAGAGATTTATGCCTTGAAATAGTTTCGGGATTTAAGTAAATTTAATATTTTACCTGAAAAGCTTCTAATATACTCACATATGCTTTTTGGTTACTGTTCGGGTTTAGACAATTTAGTGAAAGACAGTTAATTATAAGTAATCTAGCCTAGTTTGTAATACTGATTTTAGGACGTCTTTTAATTTTAAGTCTATGCTAGTTCCGAAAATGCATTGGAATGCATAACTAGCCTCAGAGGAAATTTCATCACCCCGGGACCTTCCGCGAAATTCCCGGTTGTTGCTGCTCCCTTGTTTAAATTTCCAGCAGTCACCAGATTCACAAAGATCCGTTTTGTACGTGTAAAGAAATTTGTAGCCTTCTGTTCTCGCGAAAAAATATTTGTACATTGTAATTCGACCTGTAGGATAAACGGAATTTTTCTTATATTAAGCGCTGTCCTAAAATTCAGAACCAGGTCTGTCCGGTTACGCCTTACAGGAGAAGGTGTTGCCACAAACTTCAACAATTCCAAATTTCTTTGTGTTCTGTTTTATTGTTTTTATTGGTGTGATAGATGTATTAAATTTGTTAATTGTTTATTCGCGACTTTTAATTTCACCCGTAAACTAGTGACGTGTGGTGAGAAGACAAATCTAATTATCCTCGACGAAGATTTACGACCTTCCAGATTTTAATTTGTCTAGGCCCCAGTTTTGCCTGGGAAGGGCTTTTAAAACAAAAGGCTCGCACAGTTACTTTTTCGGTTTATTGTGTCATATTTGCACCGTTAATGTCTAGATTTATTGTAAACTTATTCCTTGTTGATTGTAAACTTATTGTTGTGGGTTAATAAAATAGAAATTAAAATGATTTGTGTTACATTTGCGTTCTGATTTACATAAAATATTGTTTGTCATTTCTGACAACCCGCTTGTTCAAGGTCAAATACCCATTGTCAAGTGTCAAAACCATATGATGTCGGTACCTGTGTCCTTAGACAGAGATCGAGTGCCTAAGAAAGCACGAGGCATCGGGCGATTGCCTGGGTTCGTCAGCCCTTAAAGCCGCCACTGCTAATTTCAATTTCAGCGGTTCCAGTTAGACAACTTTTCATTCACTTTTTTTGTGAGCTGAGCCACTCATCTCAACTAGCCTAATCTCTGTTTATTTGTAAAAGGAACGCGACTATTAAGGAACCCTTAATCAACTATTTTGACAGCTTTGTCTCAGTGAAAAATTTCATATTCACATTATTTTCCAAAATTCCGTTTCAGAATTTTGAAAAGTTTTATACTGAACCGGTCTGGCAAGAGCTCCTGTCTGACTTTATTTTGGAAATGATTTTATCACGATTCACCGAACACTTCATCAGGAATGATTTAAACAATTATTGGAAAAATTTATCACTAAATTTTTTTTTAATTTCTTTTAGATTTGTCTGAGGTCCAGTTTTACAACTGCGGCTCAACTTTGAGCTGATGCTTAAACCCGTAGCAACGATTATTTCAACAATTGTTGTGAAGGATTTAAGCTTCGACTCAAAGTTAAACCGTCATTGTAAAACTGGGCTTAAATGTACAAAGTTCGCCCAATATTAGTATCGGACACTACGTATCGATAGTTAAGGGTGGTTGAGGTACCGATCCCCGATATTATGATATTTTTAAGAACGAGACGCATCGATTTATAGCACCGATGAAATTTACATGAACGAAATTTCTCGTGTAGGGAATTATATTTTATTAAAAGAGTAAAAGACAAAAATAAACAATACGCAAATTATAAAATATAAACAAAACAAACTGAACATGTATAAACACTAAATTTGCGTGCATTGATATTTAATAAAAACAAGAAAGCTCTTGCCAGATCAGTCCCGATTTTAAATTTCACAAAATTTTCAATCCGAACATTTTACAAAATAACGCGAATATGAAATTATTTACACAGACAAAACTGTCAAAACATTTGAACAAGAGTTCGTTAATATTTAATAAAAACAACAAAAGTCAGCCTGTACTGAAGTCCAGCCTACTACGACGCGGATACATCGCCGGCGATAGTCACAGCGAAAAAAATAACGTGATTCGATATTTTTATTATTTATAATATTATAAATAAATAAAAATATACATATAGCGTGATTCTAAATATGTGTTTCTCAAGCGCTTATTCTTAGAGCAATTTTCATCAAAAAAGTTCATATGAACATAAGTCAAAAACGGCATAGTTTTAAAGTTACAGAGTATTTAAATAATAATGTTATTTTTGAGATATACGATATGGATTTTCTTTATGTCCTGGCTAACGGTAGCTAACCCTCTTTATGAAGAAAGACACCCCCAACGGTGTAATTTAATTACACGTTTGTTGGACTGGATATATAATTCCATTTCCTGCTTAGTTTATTGTTAAATGTTGTGATATTAGCTCCGCGAAATTTCTTTAATTTATCAATAAGCACTCTGTAGTTTTAAGGCTATGTCGTTTTCTTGGCATACGCTCATAAGCACTTTGGAAATTACTCGGAGTCGTGAAAGTTTTTCGCACATATTTTCGAAGAAAACAAAAAATTGCAAGACTAAATGTAGCCATTTTTTTAAATAAACTTTACGGCGATTTACATTTTCATTTAATCGATTTCATAGCTGGAACAAAAAGAAAGCTCAATGAAACCGATGCATGCTCGCAGCACATGCAATAAAATTACTTTGAGGGGAAATGTCCGTGCGGAAACGTTCGATAATTGAACAAGGACACTCCGCTTTAATGAACTGAAAGTAAATCTGCAGGTTATTTAGGTTGACAGTATTTTCTGCCAGTTTGACCTACTTAAAGTGCGTTGCATTCTTAAAGGCAGGTGAGATTAATGTGCGCCGGAATCCGGAATTTCGATTAAATCAACAGCACAAAAAAAATTACATGTACGACAGTGATTTATATTGAAGAATAAAAAAGTCTGGTTGAAAGCCATTTCACTTTTGGCCAATAAACTGTAGTGTTTTGAGCAAATATTATTAAATGTGTGCTCATGAAACCTCATTGAGTTTCATCGTATTACGAATTACTGAAATTCATTGTAAAATACTTTTAGAGTTATGTAAATGAATTCAGAGAAAATTTACTGAGGAATAGGAAGTTCACAACGTTTATAATTAATCACAAAAAAAAATACAAGAGTACTTGTCGTGCATTAATAAATACATATACTGAATTGTGTATATGATGCTAAACAATATAAATTCCAGATAATTCTATTCAATTATTTCTAAATTAAATACGTATGCGGCATCCTGAAACACAATTGCATCATTTAAATTCCGAATTGACTGTAGGTATGTCCGGAAACCGAACCTATGCTTGGTGAATGTTAACGCCTTTTCGGTTTCATGTATAATTATATATATTCGTTTTGGTACACCTGCAGTATTGATCAATTTCAACCTGAATATACAGAGTGTCCCTCTTAAGGCGGATTCTTTCATACCTGTCTAGTTATTGATTTTTACGAAAAAATGTTTCAATTAAAGGTTTCACTGTATCATGTGGAGCATATTTTAAAATTAGCTTGACGTATACAGAGTGTTCTGCTTAGCTAGGCGTTAGGTCAGTTCGTTATTTTAAGGGACACACTATACCGGCTGTTTCAAATTGAGTGTGCACTGAAGGGATCTCTTAAACCGTAAGAGATACAAATTCGGTTAAATGGAAGAAAAGTTTCACAAATCAATGCCTTATTCCTATCCATTGAGAGAATGATCATTTTCTTATTTCTTATTGAGATATTAATCAAAATGTAAAAAAGTCGATTTTCTTTTTTCCTCTGTATCTCTTTTATTATAAATAATTTTGAAATTCTGGCTTAACTTTTTACAGGCACTTTTTGATTCTGCTTCGAATAGGTATGGCAGAATTGAAGTCAAACGTTTCGTGTTTCCACCACCATCATCAGTTTCGATTTTTTAAATACAACGTATATCTTTTTATTATTCTATTCGATAGTATTTTTTCTCCTGATTGTAGTGGTATATCACACTTAATACTTGATATTAATCTGAAGCTTAAATAATACAGATTTTTATTTGAAACTTTTATTTAACACATAATTTCAAATTTCTGGTTCATCTTTTTATCTTTTTAATATTCTGTTCGACAGCATTTTTTTCTGGTGATTTCAGCGATGTCTAATACTTAATCCCTTTTCTTCAAGGAAACCTAAAATATGACAAAAGAAAGTGATACAGTTTCATCATGATTTGCTTAAAAAGTAAATTTATTTCTAACTACTTTTTTTTATTTGTTAAGTATTAACAACTAACTTTCAATTCGGAAGAGGAAAGATCAATAAATATTAATTAAATGTATTAGATAATTAGCTGGATAAACTAAGCAAATAAACAGCAGTATAAACATAGGAGTATTAAATAACCAAAAAAGAATAAACAATAACATGAACAAAAATCACAAAAGAATAATATGACTTTGTGAAATAAATAAAGTGAAATTAATAAATTAAAGTCATTCCTCGTATTGTCCACCGTTTTCAAGATATTCATTCGTTCTTAATCGTATGCGTTGTCTAAGGTGTCGAATAAGAATTCGCGAAACATTTCTCAAAAATCTAATATTCACCTACTTGCTTCCTCCTTATTGTTTATCTCAACGCTAGTCACTGTTTCAATTTCCAAAATCCAAAGCCTACTTTATTCTGTTAAAATTTTGCAGGGTGGTCCTGATATAACGTGCCAAACTCTAATAGGTCATTTAGCTCGTCAAAACGAGTGACAAAGTTTAGTACCTTCTTTGGATCCAATCAATGTTTTTAAAAAATGTAGTAGACAGTAAAATGTTGAAAGTCGTTGAGTGCTAAAAAAATTAAAAAAATACATTATCTTTCAAATTTGCCACAAAAATATTCGTTTCTAGCTGCCAATGTCTTTGTAGAAGGCATTATATTATATATTATAAGTGATCCAAAACATTTTTAGTATAATCAGTAATCAGTTTTTCTTTTAAAATAACGGCGTAAGTCAAAATTACAAAATTAGGCTGTTACATTCCTAAAGCTGAGGTACCAGTCTGGAACATTATATCAGAACCACAAGGTATTTGTTGGTAAAAATTCATTTTCGTTAGTGCAATGCATTATTACAATAGCGATACAGAAAAATAGTAAATAATTTATTATAATTTACAGTCTAGCTAAGAAAATAAGTAAAAAAATTAATTATGTGTTAAATAAAAGATTAATATCAACTATTAAGTGTGATATACCACTACAATCAGGAGAAAAAATGCTATCGAATAGAATAATAAAAAGACATAAGTTGTATTTAAAAAATCGAAACTGATGAAGGTCGTGGAAACACGAAACGTTTGACTTCAATTCTGCCATACCTATTCGAAGCAGAATCAAAAAGTGCCTGTAGAAAGTTAAGTCAGAATTTCAAAATTATTTATAATAAAAGAGATACAGAGGAAAAAAGAAAATCGACTTTTTTACATTTAGATTAATATCTCAATAAGAAATAAGAAAATGATCATTCTGTCAATGGATAGGAATAAGGCATTGATTTGTGAAACTTTTCTTCCATTTAACCGAATTTGTATCTCTTACAGTTTAAGAGATCCCTTCAGTGCACACTCAATTTGAAACAGCCGGTATATTTTTACATTTTTGGATTCCAGACTAAATTTTAATGTAATTTTGTGTACCATACATAACGTCTCATTTAAGCTGTTTTCGCGTTATTCAATTTTTTTTTTTAATTATCGCTCTTGCAGTAGCTCAAACAAATGCAAATATCTTCCGAACAAATGACGTTAGAGACTTGTGGTTCTTTGCAATAGTTTTACCTTGAAACGATTTTTCAGCTGCAATGTTGAGAAAAAATCCAAGCAACATAAGTTCTTACAAAAAATTGATAAACTTGAGAATATTCCAACTACGATAACTATTTTTTTTAATGGAATGCCATATAACTTTTACCATTATTAGATGCGCTATTTAATTCTCTTTTCAATGATATAGGGTTGTCGATATGTCATTAATAGTTTTTTCAGTATTTAGAGATTTCTTCACGATATTTTAAAATTCATGAAATATTGAACGTACGGACTTTGAAAATTTAAATGACATATTTTGTAGTTTTCTAGACTCTTTAAACAGGATATAGATCTGTCCATTAATTAAAAAAAAAAATTAGTTTTAATTTAGTTCTAGTTACTTTTCTCTTTATTCCGGACAACTTGTATTTTAGTTTAAAATCATGTTATCTTTTCGTTTCTCTTGATGACTTGTTTCTCTTGACAACTTGTTTATTTACTTTTTTTTCACTCCTGACGAAGCTATAAATCTATAGCGAAACTTTGAGTGTGTTCCCTTCATTTTTCTGTCCGGTTTGAGATTAAAAAAACTTTGTACTTGAAATATTTGTTGTTAGTTAAGTTGCAAATTTCAAACGGTCATAAAATTCTACACATTTTTTCTATTGTATTTGTAATCTATGCCATTCGTTTGCATTTTGCTTTTTAAGGTTTTCAGTTACAACCTAATGAAAATTTCAAACGCTGTAAAAATGTAATAAAAAAATAAGCGAGTTTATAGCGCGACTTTCGGTACCTAGAACTGGAAGTGACTGAAGTCAGTTTTATTTGACTAGACCAATTCGTTTTGAACTACATCAAAGTTTCCAAGTTCTATCGAAAATTCTTCCTTAAAAAGTTTTAATAAACTTTTTAAGTTTTTTAATAAACTTTTTGTTGTACTTGAATGCATCGTTGCAAACGATAAAAAAATCGTAATTGTTTGTGGCGATTTTAACGTAAACCTTGTAAAAACTTCTAAAACATTAGTAGACATACTCAATGTTTTTAAATCTTGATCTTTCACTATATGTAAATCAACCTACCAGAATCACTGACATCACGTCTACTTTAATTGATAACATATTTGCGTCATATTCTGACAAAATCCTTGATTGTTATAGAAGGTGCTTTTTTTTTGTTCACAAAACGTGGTCTAAATGCGTTTCGATTCTAAGACGGACATTCTCTTGCAAAAGGATTAATCCTCACTCTCCTTGAAATTTCAGGCCGGGTCGTTAATCCCCTTTCCCCTTCGAATCAAACTATTTTCTTGTTTGGTTTGTATTGAATCGCAGTTATTTGCAGGCGGACTGTTAATCAATATTTCAAAACTGAGGTGTTTTGTTGTAACAACTACGGAATCCAGTTTCAAACTATTCGAAACCAGATTCAAACTTTTAAGCGAAAGAAAGCACTTACACACATATATCAGATTCAATATTATCCGGCCACTGTTATCTAAGAGTTTCAGCACCAACCATAATTCTGCTAAAATAATTCACAAAAAGAAATTTACTGAATCAAATATTACATGTTTTATATCGATTTTAGAAGGTGAATTATGGAATAAAGTTTATGATACATTTCATGCGAATGAATCACTTTGTCAAACTTTTCTTTCATACTTTATCATGTCATTTCCTTTACCTAGATGGTGTTTTCTTGACAGTAAACTTAATTGTCCGTGGTTTATTTATTTATATTTATTTAATAAACATATTTAAAATAAAAATGAAAAACTACACCACAGCTTTAAAAGAAACTAGAAAACGGTACTTTGAAAACAAAATATTAACTTACTCTAATAAATCTAAAACTACGTGGGGCATCGTTAGGAAGATAATAAATACAAAAAATAATTCTGATTTGAAAATATCTTTTTTCTCTGAAAATTTGAACTCAGACCCGAACATTGTAACTGAGTTGTTCAATGATCACTTCAGTAGTATGATTTAAAAACATTTTAAAACAACTCAAGTTGTGTTGGATCAAAATATGTTTTTATCGTTTATCGACGAAGAAGAAGTGAGATCTGTTATTGAAATAATTTCCAGCAAAAGCTCTGCAGGTACTGACGAAGTACCCTGTTCTTTGCTCAAATACATCTCCTGTTATACAGGTCGTTCTTTAACTATGTGCAAATATTTAATAATAATTATTATTACCAAACGCTGCGTTGAAGTTTGATTGCGGTATCGGTGGACGTGTTTATACCGAGAGGAAGGCGAAGTTGTCCTCGCACATTTCAGCAGTTCCAAACGGGTGGTCCATCCGAAATTTTTTGGCTATGATACCGTAGCCACCAAAAAGACCAGCTGAAAGTAGCATTACATGTACTTATATTGAGGTTTTTTTTATTTGCTCACAGTAAAAGAACACCCTGTATAACTACTCCGTTAGTGCATGTTATAAACAAATGTTTATCAGAAGGAACATTTCCAAATTCATTAAAATTCTAAAAAGTCTTACCAGTTTATAAAAAAGGCAATCTCTCTTATCGACTTTTAGTAAAATCTTTGAAAAAGTTTGAAATAAACGATTGGTTTCATATTTATCTAAATTTTGGAATATTAAATAAAAATCAGTTTGGTTTCATCACTCATATTCCTACTAAAGACGCCATTTACAACACTCTAACTCATATCTACAATAATTTAGATAAAAAAATAGAATGTAACTGGTATATTTTTTGATCTTTCTAAAGCGTTTAATTCTCTAGATCACAATATCCTTCTCAATAAAATGGAGAATTACGACATACGTGGCGTTGTCTTGAATGTTTTTCGTTCATATTTAAGTAATCGAAGTCAAATTGTTTCACAGAAATCGACGGCATAACTAAAAACTTATCAATCTTCAGAATCACTTATACATCGCGGGGTCCCACAAGCATCAATTTTAGGACCGACTTTGTTTTTAATTTAGTTAACGATTTGTCATTATCCTTAACGTCCGGCCAACTATCACAGTATGCAGATGACATAAATGTAATTGTTGTCGAAAAAACTTTTGCCGGAGTGTCAAAAACTGGTTCTGATATTATTAACAAGATGAACGAATGGGGTTCCAACAATAGCATTTGTCTTAACATGGACAAGATTAATGTCGTCACATTTAAAAAAACAATCAACTGATTGCAGTGTCTACGTCAAATATAACAACAAATAT
This sequence comes from Prosopocoilus inquinatus, assembly GCA_036172665.1. Lineage (NCBI taxonomy): Eukaryota > Metazoa > Arthropoda > Insecta > Coleoptera > Lucanidae > Prosopocoilus > Prosopocoilus inquinatus. The sequence goes on from CM069876.1 coordinate 345,822, forward strand.
TTGCCGACGTCAGATTCAGTTAACTTTCTTGGGCTCTTTGTTGATGTTAAGCTTGATTGGGAATAACACTGCATTAAAATAAGTAATCAATTGTGTTTTGTTTTTTATGCCTTAAACAGTTTAGAAGACACCGTGGGAGTAACTTGTCTTAAAACATTTTATTTCGCGAACGTCGAATCAAGACTACGTTATGGTTTAATTTTTTGGGGGCTTCCAGTCGAGCTACTAATATTTTCTTGCTACAAAAAAGAATTATCAGAATTATGTGCGGAGCACCAGTGAACAGCCTATGCAGACCGTTACTTTAACAATTGAGAATACTTCCCCTAGCTTGCTTATACATTCTCGAACTTGCGAAATTCTTACGTGGGCTGCTGGAAAATTTTCTGGAATCTAGTAGGTCTGGAATTGTTAGCGTTTAGCAACTGTCATATTTGAAAAATTTTACGTTTTTCACCTGTAATTCTATTGACAGTTCCTATCCAAGTGAATTAGTTTTGTTTGTACAGCTTTTGAGAAAAAGTAATTTTGTGTAAACATGGAAATCCCGCGTGAAAATTTTCGTGCCATGATTTTTTACGATGTCAAATGTGGTGTAACGCCGAAACAATGCCTCGATCGGCTTCATTTGGCTCTTGGAGATGAAGCACCATCAAGGAGCAGTGTTTATAATTGATTTGCCGAATTCCAGCGTGGACGCACCTCTCTCAGCGACGAATTTCGTGAAGGTTATCCATCAACATCTGTTGTTGCCACTAATGTAGATGATGTGCGTGAAATGCTTGAGCGAGATCGACGTGAGACATACCGTGAGATTCAAGCATCCTTACGCATTGACATGAAAGCAATACACCAAATTTTGCATGATCATTTGAACGTACGAAAGCTTTGCAGTCGTTGGATCCCACACAATTTAACAGAAGCGCAAAAGCAGGGTCGTGTCAAATGGTGCGAAGAAATGTTCAAGAAATTCAATGGAGGTCGTTCAAATTTAGTTTTTAACAACGTTACTGGTGACGAAACGTGGATCTATTCGTACGAGCCAGAAAGTAAAAAACAATCTACCGTTTGGGTATTTCAAAATGAACCAAAACCAACAAAAGTTGTCCGTTCACGCAGTGCTGCGAAGCAAATGATTGCTTGTTTCTTTGGTTTTACTGGACATGTAGCAACCGTGACTTTATAGAGGATCGAAAAACCGTAAATGTTGATTGGTATACTACAATTTGTTTGCCGGAAGTCATCATCATCAAATAAGAAGAAACAATCGAAATCGACGAATTATTCTCGATCATGACAACGCCAGCTCTCACTCAGCCCGTCAATCAGTTGATATTTTGTCCAACCAAAATGTTGAATTAATGACTCACTGTCCATATTCACCTGATTTATCACCTAATGATTTCTTTTTGTTCCTAAATGTCAAAAATAAAATGCGTGGTGAGCGATTTTCGACGGCTGAAGTAGCGGTTGAAACATTCCAGACACCGGTTTCTGAGGTACCATCTTTAGAGTGGAAAACGTGCTTTAGAAAATGATGCGTTTTTTCATACCGTCTCCAGAAACTTTTCCAGCAGCCCACGTAGCATCTCAGCATAAGCACATATATTCTCGAAATTTAGATGTGTATCATAATATACAAACGAAAAAATGCAATGATTTTTGCATTCCGATGCACGAGTCTTCATTATATCAATGTGGTGCTCATTATAGAGCTGTAAAAGTTTATATTACCTTACCTTCGAATGTTAAGCACACAAATTTAAAACAATTTGAAATTTTACTTAAAAACTACCCCCATTTCAAGAATTTCTATCATATCAGTGAGTTGATTGATCCTTACTTCTACTCTTAATGATCAGTGCCGCTCTCGAACACTTGTTATATATTTTTCTGTGTTGGTATTGTACTCTCTGCGATTATTTGTCTTATTTATATTGTATATTTATTTTCCATATCAGATTGTACTCTCTTTTTTTTTAATTGTCCACATCCTTGCTGATCAGTGACAATAAACTATTAAAAAAAGTTACAACAAACAATAAATCAATTATTTTACTCAGAATAATTAAAATTATCTTTTAAATAAAATGTATTTACATTCTATTTTTATTCTAATCGATTTACACTGTAGTTATAAGAATCTGAATGACATGATTAAACTAACATCGTACTCCCTACGTATAAACCTTAAGAAAACTGATTTTATAATTTGATTATTTTCAGGCATTCAGTTCCGTTATATCTTTACCACCGATATGGTCACAAAATTACAGCTATGTTTATTAGTTGTTGTAAGTTCACATAAATGCTGCATTCTTCAACAAAAATACCTGTCCTGTGAATCCTTATCTGACTAAATCGATTTTGCCTCTGGGGACAGTTGATTTATTAAGTACTTTTTACAAACGGAAATAAAAAATTTTCTCTCTACTACACAGATCCGATTTGTTTTTAAATTTTAGTATGAAAGCTGAAATACCAGCCTTAACAATTGCTCATATGTATTTACCATGCCCACCGACAACTCTGTGCATGCATTTTTCAGTTATTTTATTGCTTCGGATGCAGCTTTAAACAATTCGTCTTGCTATTTAGAGCTTGTTTCTATGGCAATGTAAAAAACACTTCATATTTCCAGCAGGACATATCACATCGTCCAGATTTTTTGGCGGGCGTAGTACCTACATACCATTGACAGGAACATGTTATCAAAGAATAATTAATCTACTACATTATAAATTGATGTGGTGATTCAGTGCATGACTATTGTATGTAAGATTTAATTAGATGGTGGATGACTATACGATAGAAATCACTAATCACACACGTATTCCTAAAAATAAATTTAATAATTTATTAATTAGATTTTTTTTTAACAAAGAAATTCTGAATTCGGATTTCTCAAAACAGGCAAGTTTGGATTAAAACAAAAGTACAACTCGCAGGATTTTAGGTCATTTGAGGATTTTATCGAGGCCTAAAGTTTAGAAAATTGAATAATTATTTATGAAAGGGAAAATTTCATTAGAATGTAATTATTATTAGTATTAGTTAATTTATAATAAATCATTTTTGAGAAAAAAATAATTTGATTGGTAAAGAGTAAATAGTAAAAATTTTGTATCTTTTGATTCCGCCTAAGAAATTTGCACAATTTTCCCACTTTTTGCTAAAAAACTAAAGAAATTGAAGTCCGTGATTGTTTTTAACGAAATATTTAAATTTAATATCCTGTGCTACGCTACAAGTACTCTAACGGTAAAGTATTATTTCATCGTAGTAGGTAGGTCCTGATGACGGATTGTCACTTCTTGCAGTAATTTGTTAATAAACATGTTCGTTTGACATGTTTGTATTGTTTTGATTTTGTGCATTGTTGAAATTAAGTTATTTGTCAAATTGTGAAAAAACAATGAATATTATATTAAAGCAAAAATGAATCGTTGTTACTCTGGGATGTGCAAAGAAATAAGAGTATAAAGATGTACCCGCCACAAGCAAAGACAAGAAACTGCGTGTTTAGCAAAATGGTGAAGTTTTTTAAAATTAATTCTAATATTCTAGATTTTTATCATCAGATTACCTATTTGTGACTTGAGACTTTTTGCTTTTTCTTAGTTAATCTGTAAAAAAATGTTTTTAGATGTGTGGCTTCAAATTAATTATACTGTTACGAATTTAAAGTTCGTTTTAATTTATTTTAAAATAATACCGGATGAGTTCCTCGACTTAACCAAATTTGTTTGGAAGACCCTGGGCTATCTGCCACACAGTGGGCCAAACTGTATTACGGTGGCACTTGAAAAAGATCTTTCTCTCTCTCTCTCCCTGGTTACTCCAAATCGTGCGTGGCGTAATGAGACACGAAGGTTTCGAAGTTTGCTTTCCCTCTGACGATCGGAGCGACCTTGGACAAATGTCGGCTGACGGTTCTGTTGAACCTTTCCACCATTTACTCCGATTATGGATAAAGCCCAGTGGTTCTAGTTTTCCGTACGCCGAGCAGAGTACACACGTTCTTGAACAAACACAAACAAACCGATTCAAATTTATTCTTTGACATGAATGCAGTTCCATGGGTGCACCATGCCGTTGATCCATTCTCTGACAAAGACTTCTGCAATAGTGATCGCCTCTTGGTTTGATAGGGCGTAAGCTTCAACTCACTTGCTAAAGTAGTCCATTACCACAACGATGTATTTATTTCCACTATTCGTTTCAGGAAATGAGTCGGATATATCGAAGGTAACTCTCTCAAAAGGACTTCGTACATTATACTGTTTCATGGGAGCCTTGCCTCGTCTTATTGGCTGTGCACACTATATATTTCCTGCACCAATTCTTACCGTCTTCCTTGTAGTTCACCCAGTAGAAACGCGCACCTTCACCACAGTCTTGTTGACTCTCAGATGCCCTCTCAAAGTTCCATCGTGAAGTTCCCTCAGCACATCAGGCACCCTATTCTTGGGGATTAGTAACTGTGTCTTCTGTTCCGTGCCTTTCCGGTTCTCTATGCTTTGTTTCAGAAGACCATGATCTAGCACTATGTGGTCCCATTACACCCAGTATGATTTGACATGGTGGTATCTCTTCCCAAATAGGCCTTGCTTTCCTACTTTTCCATTCCAGCACCAATTTCAAATTCGGGTCATTCTCCTGCTCTCGCTGCAATTCTTCGTATTGCCATTTGTCGTCAATAATGGCCGTCCTCACAGTTGGAGTTACTTTCTCCTCCAGATTTTCTTCTCCTCCTTTACAGGGTTGCGTTCAGATTTATAAGATGGAGTGTAATCTGAGCGTGCAATCGTATCATTCTCACTCATGATTATTATCATATCTTGCATCTCGTTCAACCTTTTCAAAAAGTCTCGTGTGTACACCACCGTCGTGGTAACGGGCGAACTTTTCATACCATACTCAAAAAATGGGACGTGAAAGCTAACTCGTTGCCACGGCAATGATGTAAACAGAAGACTTCTTGAAACGGATGAAACAGAGGCAAGATATATCAAAAATCGTGAGTCAGAAAGACACGATTACACGACCAGGTTGCACTCTACCTTATAAATCTGAACGCAATCCCGTGCTTACAGTCTTAAGCACAGGCTCTTCTCGACAAAGCATCGGCATTTCTATGGCTAGTCCCTGCCCGATGCTGAATTTCAAAATCATATTGCTGAAGTCGTTCGATCCATCGCGCAACTTGTCCTTCAGGATTCTTGAACCGGAGGAACCATTTTAGAGCGACATGGTCCGTTCTCAGGAGGAAGTACTTGCAGAATTCTTCTATCGTCTTTACTGCGGCTAGCAATTCCTTTCTAGTGACGCAACAGTTTTGCTGCTACTTTGATAGGACCTTACTGACGTTTTCTTGCCCATTTTGCATCTGGGAGTAACTATTCTTTAAGTCCAAGGTCGACAAGATCTGTGAGCCAGACAGAGTGTCCAGGACATCTTCGATCCTTGGCAGAAAATAGCTGTCCTTTTTAGTGATGTTGTTGAGCAATCTGCGCAGAGCCTCGTGGATCCATTCTTCTTCTTCACAAGCACTACCGATGACGCTCGATGGTTCGATTACATTGTCTTTCTTCATCTCCCGAATAAAGCATTCTGCTTCCTCACGTTTTGCCAATGGCAACCGCATTGGAGTTTGTTGGATGGGTCTTTCTGTCCTGGTCCCTATCCTGTGTTTGACGATGTCGGTTCTTCCCGTAGGTCCATTTTTACTTCAAACATGTCTTGTTAGCGACCGGTCAGGTTTCTTGCTTTTGTCTCATCTGGGGTCAATTCTTGAGCTGTTGACATAATCATTTCCAACAATTTCTTTGGGACCTTCGTTTCTTGCACGTTTACTTCAAGTTGGGCTTAACCATAAAAATTAATTTACTAATAGAAGTTTCAGAATAAGGTGTGGCTTTGATAGCGCCATTAGAAAGTTGAATTAATTCTTCTTATTATCGTATCACCGTTTAATAAGGGTAGAGAAAACAATTGAATTATTTACTTCAAAAAATACCATAACTTCTATAGTCTTTATCAGAAATTAACGAACTTGGGCTCATTTGAAAGAGAATTTTAAGCTGATTTAAAATTTGTATTCAACGACTTCGGCTACTTTGTTATAAAATAGTTACACGGCGCTATTTGCAAAAGTAATAGTTTTTCCGTTTTCTAAAAAAAAAAAAAAATTAATGGAAACGTTTATTTCTTTTACAGTGGTTACAAAACATCCAATCAGGACCATAAAAAAAAACTAATACAGAGAAGTACTCTATTTAAAAACGAAACAGACTTACAATTTGGAAACTCTCATAGAATTTTGTACAGAATGAACCCAAATACCATCAAATATAGTATCACTTCGATTAAAAAAGTCTTATTACATCTCATAATGAAAGCCATAACGGAAGAGTAACTTGAAAATTGAAATCACACAATAAACACGTTACGCTTATATTCACAGCTTATACTTAAAGGTAAAATACAAATGACAAACACCATCAGTCAAATTTCAATCAGTAAGTTTATGAAATAAACTCGTTTTCGCTCCCTTATTTAATCAAAAAATCAAAACCTGCTTGACGAACTCCTCAATTGTTTAAGTTTCAAAGCGAGCTCTTGCTGCCTGCTTTCAGATTCAATCTGTATATTATATCAAAACTAATTTTTTTCGTGATACACCAAGTGTAGTAAAGTAAGGAAAAATCATTAAACAGTTTAAGGCCCATATGACACAGCGATATTTCTTGCATAAAATTTGAAAAATTGACTGAGAAGTGTCGGATTAACCAATAAATATTCACTGACTATGGTAACCTGTCTGTGTACTTTGTAACAAATTTTTGTAAATTTTTCAAAAAAATTGACATCCTGTTATACAGCTCTAATGCCATAAGAGCATAGTAACAATTAAAAACCAGGCATTACAAGATAGGGTAACTTTATCTTGTATTTAATTAAACGTGACTTCATTTTGAACAAATTTAACATCAAATTCGTTTTATTAATAAAGAAAAGATTGCCAAATTTCAGTGCGCTATAAATTAAACTTTTGGTCGCATTTGCGCGTAATAAAAGATATCTGTAGGCGGCGTAAATCATTAGGTTACCCAATCTACAGTATTCATGGGAAACGAAGTAAAGTGAATCATCTTAACAGACGTAAAATGTGTTGCCTATACTTCAGCATTTAGTGCAGAATAGTTTCTCGCTTTCACTTCTTCAAAGCAACATATTCATGTGTTTCTAATAAATACTAAGGGAGACACTTTCAATAATCAAAAAATTATAGTATAAATAAATGTCATACATAAGTTTCTGCCTACTTAAAAAAAGGGTTTCAGCAGGTACTTACATTAAAAAAAAAAACTATTATGTTATTATAGGTACACGTAGCTTGTAATAGTATAAATAATAAATAACCAGATTTGTGGAAGGGATTAACTGTATAGCAGATAGAATGACTAAGAGGAACAATCCCACTCACCTTATGATTGAGTTCGAGGACATCCTCCTCGAGCGAAGCATCAGAGTACATGTCATCGGCGGTGTCGCACGTGCTGCTCCTGCCTGACGAGTTGAAGCTGGAGCTGCGGTACAATTGACTAGAATTACATACAATGTCAGTAATGAGTGGATTTTAATATTGAAACTTATTAAAGATTAAAGGAGTTTAATATCGCTAGCCGTGCATGGTTTTCTATGTAATCTAACTCAATTTTTTGATTCGTATACAGGTGGCTGTTCGCTTCAATGACTAACTTTCTTATTTGTATTTTTACGAAGTAACTTAAATTAGAAACATTTTAGAACCTTCCATGATTTTATGATACCTTCGGAAAAACAAATGACAACAGATTTTCGAGATTTTCAATTGTCTTCAACTTTTTAAGATGGGACATTTAGGTTTTTTTATCATCGCATCGCGTTCAGGATGTCAAATTAATCATGTCTCTAATATATCATCTCTCAAAGCCTACTATTTTATATAGGGTGCTGCGTTTTTGAAACGCATAGGAAATCCCATGTTAATTTAAAAGTACTCTGTAATTGGCTTCCCTAATTATTTTAGAGCAAAACTTCATTGGGTTTTTTTTAAAGTGCTCTTCAAGATGAATCTGTCTGTGAAGTTTGAGAATTTTTCCTACGCTGAGTTTTAAGATATTTAAAAAAGATTCTGTAACTATACTCGATGTATACCAAACTATCAGCACAGCCTTGATCAATGATAGTAAAACTGGGCAGATAATTAATATATCTAGCCGTTTTTGAAAAAGATTGATGGAAGTATTTGTTTATTTTAACATTTACAGATCAAGGCCGTGATGATGGTTTGGTATAAATTGAATTTCGTCGCTAATCTTTTTTAATCTCGAAACAGAGCGAATGGAAAATTCTCAAACTTCACAGACATACATAAATGCAATTATTCGTATTCTGATATAAGTAGTTGCATTTATAGTTAAAAAGTCGCGAATAAAGCTGAAGAGTTTGTTTTTCAGTATATTGTAAAAGTAATTCTGTCTTGAATTATGTTTACTTTCTTCAAATAAAAAACAGTATGATAAAAAACCTGAATCCATTTTAAATACAGGGAGATTCAAGCAAGTCATTCATTAAAAGTTTACAGACTTCAGCTTTGAATTTCTATTGCATATTTTGCAGTTATAAGTCAGCGATAATACCGGTAGTTGCTGTCAACTTTCTTTTTTTAAATGAAATACACTAGATTTTTATTGCATTTTTGAAATCTTCATAGAATTCTAAAAAATATTTTGCGCAATACGTGATATAAAAAAATAGCCGTTTTAGAGATATTTCCATTTTTTTTTAAAGTTCAAAGTTGCAGTACCTGATTTATGTTATTGTCATTTCTGTATAAAAAAGCCATAATTTCAATTTTTGGCCTGTAGTAGGCTATAGTCATTGGCTTTCAGGTCATACCTAATTTTACATAAAATTATTTACGGACTGGTTGAAAAGTAACTTCTATTCGAAGTAATTTCAATTGTCGAAAACTCATGTTTTTAAATAGGACACAGTATATTTTTACACCATAAAAATCAGAATTATATGTTCTTTTTAGAACTGTATTAGCATTCCCTATACTCATCTCTTACCTTTCTCTTTTTATTCATGATTTTCTCTTTGACGCATTAATTTTTTCACTTTTCAGTATTACTTCTGAATAATGTTCTATGAAAATTTAACAAACTAATGTTTTGTAAATTAATTTCTGAGTGTAATTTCAATTGCATAATAAATGACTTGTAAGACAATCTCCGAAGTGATTAAATTTTGAAAATCACAAAGGAAACAAAATCGCAGCAAAATAAAATGTTTGAAAAGCATTGCAGATAACTAAATTAAGAAAAGAAAGATTGATCTCAACTTAAAGTATAATATCTTCGTTATTTTGATGATGTGAAAGGCTTAAAATTGTTTTTAATTGTTAATTACATAAACAATTGAAAAACATAATTATTTTCCTAATTAAGGACTTTTTTGTGTTAAGTATGTTACACAGCCGTGAGTCAGGGTATTTGTGCAAACAGGAAACATAAGTCAAAAACACTTATGCAATGTTAAATACATAAATTATTTTAAATTTAATGTTAATTTATCGGAAGTCGATAGTTAATTTAAGTGAAAGGAAAATAAAAAGAACACTCTAAGGAATATAACAATAATTAATATTTATTGTAAACTTAAAAAGTACAGCAATTAAATTTGCACCTCGGAGGTAAAGGATACTATGACACGAAAATGTAATTTTTATCATAAAGCGATTACTGTTAGTTAGCTCTCCTGAAAAATTACATTTTTGTGACATGGTGTCCTTTTCCTCCGGGGTACAGAAATATTTTCTGGAACAATCGATAATTTCCTTTGGACTTATTCGCTGGACAAGAAAAGTGATTGTAATGGTATGATTAATTGAGAGTCTCTGTAGCAAATTATAAAATATCAAAGTCTACTTCAGTTCGCTGGTTTCACTTACAATTAGATAGTGATCTACATTATGTAGTATCTTAAAGTAAGAAATAATTTCTATAACCTGACAGCAGGGCATCGATTTTCACCAACCGCCGTTAATAAAATAAAATATCCCCATGTTAAATTACAAAATAATGGAGATTCTTAAGACTTTTACACGTCTAAGCACCAAAATAGCAAAAATTTTATAAGATGCAAGTTTCATAAGTCATTTTAGGGAACTTTCCATTGAGAAAACTCGTCTTCGACTCATTTTCTAAAACTGGACGCGTGCGCTAAAATCACGTATTATAAACTTGTTTTTTAATATACCATTAAGTAAGTTTTATTTTCACAGAGTAATTCATATTTTGTACTTATTTGTACTTGATTTTTGTTTCCATTTCAAACCCAATATTTTACATTACAAACAAGCCTAGTTTACTATAAAATTGAAGGGAATAAAATTCAATTTGATAAATCGGCAAAATAAGATTCGCTTAATTTCGATTTTAAACATCAGTTCAAGAGTTCGGGAAGCGAAAGTTCAAGAAGTTCGGGAAACGAATGGGGCCGAATTAAAAAATCAAGCGGATTTTTAACGGTTTGCGGGCCCCCGTACTCGAAACCATAATAATGTCCTTAAATAAGGGGTCCTGTAGATCTTATTGTACCCGGGCCCTGTTATTAAGAATGCCGGTTCTGTCTGACAGTCCTGCATCAAATATTTAAGTTTTGCTCTCTTTGCTTGTTTTGCTTTCTTTCTCGCATGAGTAAAACGTGTTTACGTCAAAACGGAGGCTATCGATCCCTTTGCTTCATAAATAAAAGCTTTATTGCGTTGTATTTCTGCAGGCTGAGCACAATTTTTCCAACTATGCGATAGCGTGTATAATAGCAACGACAACTAATTTATATTATTCAGTTTTTCCAAGAAAGCCTAAATATGCAAACTGCCGCAAAATTAAACTTAAATTGCAAAAGTTGGTATTCTAATTAAGAAAAATTAAATTTTTATTTTAAGAAATTTATGAGGGACGATTTAGAAGGCGCGAAACAAAAAAAAAATATAGTGCTAAAAGAAATTATGCGTTCTATTAAATAATGTTTTCATTTTTATATGGAATTCTCATAGATACGTAGATACGAAATTGAAAGCGCAGCTAAATGAGATCGAACTCCCATTATTAAGAATGTTGCATTAGTTTAAATTTTCACAATTATGTAAAGCCTCATCAAAGGCCAAAGATAAAGAAAGAAGTGTTATTAATTTAATTCATTAAATCTTAAATTGGCCACAAATTGGCGCAATTAATTAAATCTGAACGTACAAGTGGACTTTTGTTCTAATTGGCGTAACAGAATCTATAAACTAAATTACGAAATTAACTCCTACTATAGTACTAGTGGTCATGCTGATGCGCCGTAACATGCCGATATTATCCACAAGTAATTACATAATAAAGTAAATCAAAAGTTACACTTCACAGGTTAGGTTAGCTGGCAGGATCGAGCTTTGGTGAACTGATGTCGCTCTGTGTCTATCGCGGTGTCGGCGAACGAGAAAGTCGATTAAATAAATAAATAATCCGACGATAAAGTTCAGCCAGAAAGAAAATTCTGCGAAAAGAAAACCCAGCAAAAAAGAAAAGTCCAGCAAGGAAACGATTCTAAATTAGAGAAAAATATAAAATATAAAAATAGGACACGACGAGTCGATCAAATTAGAGTCAATCTGTAAAAATTGAATCTTGTTTTTAAAGAATTAGCCCAATATCACGGAACGGTATTACACACAATGTTATGACCTCGTATATGAAAGTGTCCGGAAATATTAGGTTATTAAACGAACTAAGATGGCCTAGCCAGTCGGAAAAAAGTTGCGTAGGAATATTCGAAGTAAAGGTCGATAAGTCAGTATTTGAAATGGTGATCTGAAACCATTTCCGGTGGACTGTGCGACGTTGCCACGTCCATTTATATAACCTCCGGCAGCGTCTACGAAGGCCCTGATACCGAAACCGGTATCTATTTTACACGCGTCACCAAGTTTCCAACCAAAACGTCTCTGTAAATTTTTTGTTTAACGGTGGCCATGTTTCTTCTTCAGTTTTTCCATCAATTTTCAACTCTGTTACGGTCGAAGTTGCTTGTATATGTGGTAAATATTTCTGTTAGACAAATGACAACCTGAATTCCTCTAGACTCCGTACGTTCATTTAGCCCTCGTTTCAGTGTAAAACTTTCTCTGATAAGAGGCACACGTCTATTATAGTTTGTTCGTGCAGAAGCTAACAGGTGTTAACCTATTTTGATTGACGTAACCTTTTCTCCAAGGGCGAATTGTTTTCTTCGCTTCAGAAACACTTCCTTGGTGTGAAGGTCAGTCGTTTATTACTGTTTCGGGCTGACTTGGTGAGTTTATTCTCTTTTTTTTTGGAAATTTTACTAAAAATTTTTGATGTCCTTGTAGACAAGTCGTATCCCGTTTGCGATCACGACAGTACTAATATACTTCCTGATCTGATAAATCACTGGGTATCAAACGATCGTCCCGACAAGGAAGTTTATTTACTCGAAGCGGAATATCGAACACGGTTCACTCCTCGTATTTCCTCCGGAAGGCTGATATACTTTTTCTTCGTCATTTTGGTTGATCGTCGTAACATACATCCGGACTCGTGTTGCAGGATACCTTTTTTTTGTCCTTTCCACTTACGCGCAACTTTGGTTGCCTAGTTTATGTCTCAGACAATTTCATTCAATCAATACCATTCTTTTTTTCTTAAAGTCACTAATTAATTTTTTTGCTTGATAACAATTGTCAATGGTAACTTTATTGCTTTTGTTAACGTTTGAGTCAATTCAGTTACTAGTTTTTCTTTTTGTTACATGGGTTACTGTGAGACGTTCCGAACGTACAAATCATTTTGTATTTTGAAATATTTAAGATCAATTGAGGAAATACTTTGAACCAAACTTTAACGTTTTATTTGTTGCTATGTGCCGTAAAATGTTTTTATTCTGTCATTGAATTGTTGTTTTGGACACATTCTGCCTTTTTTAAAACTGGAGTTCATTTTCTGTTAAAATTATAATCGATATCGTGGTCTGTATTCTCCAGTTGGCGCCTCCCGCTTAACTATTGCTAAATATTCTGTTTTTTTTTGTGTATTTTCACTTTTATTCCACACCCTCTCAACTACTGGAAATCCCGCGTACGCAGGTAAGAACTACCCTACCTCGCTCTATCTACACATGTTACGATTTTTGTTTATTTAATGCAACAAGTTGAATTCCAATGTGTAACAATTTTTGGCACCCAACGTAACACATGTCCATTCGTAGTGGGTCCAGGCAGTTCTTAGGTTCTTTAAACAGAGCTTTTCTTGAGTTGAGTTATGTTGAGTTATCGCAGTATGATTGCTAGAGCCGTAAAGGTTACCGTGAATGCTATGAAAATTATTTAACATGATAGAATAGTTTTTGGCGAATGAGTAAATAATTTTCCCACAATTCACGTTAATGGGCCGTCGCGTCCAATAGGCTTTGTAATATTTGATTGAAACGAAACACGTAATATTTCTTTTGATAAATAAAGGAAAAAAATATGAAAAATTATTATATTATATGCTTTTGTTTACAGTAAAAAAAACAAAGAGCAACAAATACACGTAACTAAGAAAAATACTAAACTATGAAAAGAAAAATTAAGAGAAATATTAGGCTTTTGTTTGCTGTAAAAATAAACAAATTTTCAAACAAATGAAAGATACACAAGAAACAAAAAAAACAAACAACAAATATGTATGTAATTAAGAGGCGTACTAAACTATTATCACAAAATTTTACCTGTGATCTAAATTAGATCAGGGAATAGCTTAATAACAAGGATTCCTTAATTATAATTAGCAAACGTGGATCCCGGCCTCCAAGGATTTTAACCCCTTCGGGGCTTTGGATTTTTTGGTGGCTGTTATGTCAAAAGCAAAGTGTATGTTGAAACGTTTGAAATTGGTGAAGATTTTCGACAAACTATGCAGTATTACGCATGTAGTCCAGTCAGCGTAACGATTTACTGGTCACAATTATGTTTAGAACGTAAAAGTCAATGGGGGCGTTTAACCTTTTTTTTAATTTTGGAAATTGGCTAATTTTCAAGAAATTTTTTTAGGAGCGTTCTAAATATCAAAAAAAAGATTATAAAGGTAAGTCAAATTGAAACGCAGTGCGGCTATATTGTACGTCATTGAATCTGTGTTGTTAACTGAATGATTGCATTGATACTTTACTACACGTTTACATTATGTGATTTTTTAAATTTATCTACATGTTTAAAAGTTAATAAGGCATATTTAAAAACAGAGAATTGTTGGATAAATGGGATCGATGTTCGTTTGATAATGCATGAACTTATGAATTTACGTTATACACTTCAGCGTCCTCCAGTCCTGGACACTGTAGATACGTTGACTCACAGATTCATTGTACTAAATTTTTTTTTAGAATTTAGTTTTTGATCTGAAATATTGCACTTTTAATGATTAAAATCGTTTTTAAAATTCAGTGAACGAGCCCAATGTTCCAACATTTTCTGTTAATAGTTTAGTACTTCTTTTAATTACGTAAGTATTTGTTTTTCAGGTATTAAGTTTATTGTTTCTTCTCTCATTTGTTTGATAATTTTGTTATTTTTACAGCAAACAAAAGCATATATCTTTCGTTTTTTGCTATAACTACATGGATTTCTTATTAATTTTAAAGGAGTTTATAGCTGCACTAATACTTATAAACAATTTGTCCCATTTAGCCGAATTCGTATCTCTTATAATAAGCGAGGTCCCTATGCTGGGAAATACGCCGAGTTTACACTAGGCTAGTGACTTGTACGAGTTACTAAAATCCAGTACTTGATTTTACTACTTGCTTCATGTAAACACATATCTTAATACTAAAATACTTGTTAACACTAAGCAAGTACTAAAATCCAGCGCTGGATTTTAGTAACTCGTACAAGTTAATGGCGTTGTGTAAACCCGCCATTAGTGTTGGGCGATACTTTTCAGTATTTTTAGGTTCCGATATAGCAGTCAAGAATAAGATGATACATGTTTCTAATTAAAATAACAGATTTCGAAACACTTACCTACAATTCGGTTATTGATTTAAAAAATTGTATCGATATTTGTTCGATTATTTAAATTAAGTTCGAACTTTATAAATTATCGATACTATGAATCGATGCATTTAAGGCCCACAGTGTCGATACTTTTTAAAGTATCGCCCAACACTACTGGGAAAGATATCTGGGACACCTTGCGTAACAACCATACGTTCTGAATGTTAAAAAAAATAATTGTATACGTATTTTGAGATAGTTTATAATAATTCGTTACAAAAAGTACAAATTATTATATTCGTACGGATTAGTTTCTAGGCTATTAATGCGTGATTCATCAATACTTCTAAATGAAACCCATAAATTTGGAGAAAATATTACGTATGATGACACGCCTGACTTAATCCGTAGGTTTTTCATGGTCGTATTTCAATACATACACAAAAGCAACAATGTCTTCCTGGTTAACTATATGTGACACTATCGTGTACGATTTGAAAGTAGATATTATTTTTAATTTTTTTTTCTAATGAAATGTGCTACATTTTTTTAAATAAAAACTAATGAAAAATGCAACATTAATGGTAGTTGGCTTTAAGCTCTAAGTTAAATTTAATTTCCTTATATTTTCAACAGATATTTACTTAATTTTAAAAGAAAATCTATTTTAAAAACGCAGTATATTGTCAGATTATACTACTTTTATTTACATATAAAAGAAAATGAGGATCTATAGGTATAAAATACATAATATTAATATGAACAAAAAAATGGGTTTCTTAAAAACGGATCTAGTTGGCAGGTAACTTAAAAAAGTAATGCATTGGTTGTATCTCGTAAAGTAGCACAATGAGGTAATACACTGTTTTTCATATCTGACCTCGTAACGCGGTGTCCCAATTATCGCGCGAGTTCTTTTTTTTTATTCTCGTTTTAACGTGCGTCCAAATTACATGTTTGCGTTCAAGTAAGTAAAGAATCGAAGAAGAACTCACCTGGCTAATGCATTCGATCCAAGCTGCCTTTTGCCGGTGCTGAAACACACACGTACCCATTAGTTTTGCGAACTGACAGTCCATGAGGTAACAATAAAACACGTGAACCAGCTATAGCACAACGCACCACGCTCAGTGACAATTGCTCTTAACTTCTTAGCTCAGACCTCAGACGCCCACTTGCGAGTCCGTAAACCACTCCCACCATTAAAAGAGCTACTCGCCGGAATATTGCCGGCAAAGAATGATCTTGCATGCCTACCTGGATGCGTCATCGAATCCAGGAGAAAATCTGACTGTACATTCAATTAAGTAAAAAAAAAAAAACAAAATTATTTAAAACAGTAAGGCAGAAAGCGCACTTTTTGACTTAGGATTAAAAGTTCAATTTTCGCACGTACTATAAAACTAAAAGTTGTATGTACAGGGTGTCCCAAACCTATGAAAAAGTCCAAAAATACCACTTTAAATTCGTTTTATCAAGAAAATGTCTTAACAAAAGTTTTGTAGGTTTTCAGGTGTGAGACCTGCATTACCGGTAAATTAACATGCTTATCATTTCTGAAACGCATTAGTAAAATATCTGCACTTCTTGCTATCATGCACTCAGACTTATGCGGACCAATGTGAGTCAGATCACAGGGAGGAGCGCTGCACTTTTTACCATTCACGGACGATTATAGTCGGTGGACCGACATCTATTTTTTGAACAGCAAAGCTGAAGTTGCTGACAAATTTCTAGAGAATCAAACTGTTTACAAAATCAAAGATTTGCAATCAGATAACGGCAAAGAATTCAGAAATGCTCACATGGACGAAATTCTGAAGAAAATTGGAATGCAGAGACGTTTGTCGACACTACACGATCCGCAACAAAATGGGATCGCCGAGACAAAAAAAAAGAACTTTAGTAGAAATGGCGCGATGTATGCTACTCGATTCTGACATGCCTCCAACCTTTAGGAGAGAAGCAATTGCAACAGCAAACTACATCAGAAATAGATGTCACACGAGAAGTCTCGATGGAAAAACCCCCTATAGGAAGTGGACAGATCAACGTCCACACTTGCAATTCTTCAAGGTATTTGGAAGTAAAGCATTCGGTTTAGACAAACGACTTGGAAAAGAGAAATTTGAACCCAGAGCCTTAGAAGGTAAATTCGTTGGATATTCCAATAGTTCCAAAGCTTACCGCGTGTGGATCCCAAGCAAAGGCAAGATTAGAATAACAAGAGATGTGAAGCTCATTGATGAAATTAGCTCAAATAAACATTTTTCGGATATCATCGGGGAGAACACGATCAACGGAAGATCTAGACTCCTAAATAGTGAGGATCCTTATCTCGATGAACAAAGCGAAATAAGCAAGGACATCATAGAAGACGTCATGCAGACGAATGGAAGAGGCTCCTCGGTGACAGACAGGACATTGAACTAATACTAAGCAAAATTATTGGAAAAATGAGCCGTCAAGAAAAAGTGAAAACCAGAGAAGCGTGCTCCCGGAAGACCGTCAAAGATTCTGACAAGAAAACCTGGTAGTCCCAAGAAAAAGTATCATCACATCAACGACAAGGAAAACCGCGAAGATTTTACTGCTGCGATTTTAAAGGTTTTGAAAGAGAAACTCATACTGAAGGTAACGTCGAAGAAAAATCTTGGCAAAATGTAAAATCTGCAATGACTTGCTCAGAAATTGCATTAGCAGAAGCGATATCTTGCCCAAATAGCAATGAATGGAAAGAAACTGAAGACGCTGAGACGACGAGCCTTTTAGAAAACGACGCGTGGGAAATCGTCGATCGTCCAAAGGATTGCAAGTTCTTGGATCCAGAACCGTCTTACGCAACAAGCTCAACAGCGACAGCACTTCGGAACGACGAAAGGCACAAATCATTCTCACCTGTCGCAAGACTCAGTTCGTTTTGACTTTTAATAGCTCTATCAGCAAAGTACAACCTAAAAGTAACACAACTGGACGTTACTACAGCATACCTGTACGGCGAGATTGATACGGAGACTTACATGGAACTACCAGAACTGCTCGAAGAAATGGTGAATAGGATCATAAACGAAGAGAGTGACCTACACCTTCGTGGAAAAGCCCATAAGATGCATTTGAGTATTCGAAAAGGGAATTAAGTCTGCAAATTGAAACGCGCCATCTATGGATTGCGTCCAGTGGTATTAAATATTGTCAAATGTTCTTCAGAATGCCGGATACATGCGTGGATTATGTGAAACAATGCGAATTGTTAATGAAGACTTTGTCACATCATTTAAAGATCAAAAACCTCGGTGAAGCCGTGTCGAGCTGTGTCGAGATCGAAATCAACAGAATAAGGGCGGGCATACACATATAGCAATCAGGCTACATCGGGGATATATTGAAGCGCTTTGACACGAGCGACTGCAAACCAGTTGCAACCCCGCTTGCACTAGGAGCAAATCTTCACGATCTTTTTGTAGAACCATACGGGGAACTTATAGGGGCTTTGATGTACCTGGCTACACGCCCCGACATTGCTCAAGCAGTCAATGTTTTAAGTCAGTTTTAACGAGCAACATACCATCATCCATTGAACCGCTGCTAAGCGCGTCCTACGCTACCTGAAAGGGACAGTGAACAATGGATTTTCTTTTAAACGAGACAACACAACACTACGAGGTGTTGTGGACGCCGATTGGGCGCCAATTATCCCAAAGATCGTAGATTGTATACAGGGTACGCCTTTTTGATGAGTGGTGCAGCTACAACATGGGAATCTCGAAAACAGAACACTGTCGCGCTATCGGGTACAGAAGCAGAATATCTAGGACTTTCCACAACAGCGAAGGAATCCTCTACTTAATTCGTTTCCTAAGGGAACTTAAAACTCAATTGCTAAAGTAAAATTGTCCAACGATAGCTGCGGCGCCATCAAGATAACAGATAATCCCATTTGTCATCAAGCTAACAGATAATCCTGTTTACCACTCGAGGACCAAATATATAACTGTCAGGCACCATTACATTCGTCCAACCATTAAGGAAGAACCAATAAAGTTGAAGCATCTATCAACGGATCTTATGACAGCTGACATTCTTACCAAAGGACTTATCAGACCAAAACGTGATTTCTGCAACAGAGAATTAGGTATTCTGTCATTTAAGACACACCAGCGTTTGAATTGACGGCGGGGTTGAAATATTCAATTCTCCCGCTTTCCGTCGCGCATCGCTCTGTGTACTCCAGAGTGCGTTGATACATAGAGTAAGCATGAAGGGTGGTTTATGAAGCCAACAATGCCGTCGTTATGTCCACACGGACAAATTAACTATCAAACAGGAAACATACAAACGTAAACCAAAAACTCAACAGCACCCTTGAAGGTTACCCACGTAATGCAGATGCCGTGATGGAGGATTCGAGCGCGAAATCGCTCGTACCATGTGCACAGATTCAGCCTTTCACAAATTCAGAAATTTAACTCGAAGAGAAGGCGCATGCCTCAGCGCTAGCAACGTGCGATTCATAGAATAAACAGCAAATAGATAGGGTCGGTTTCACAGAATAACTATCAAGGGTGAAAATAATGATGACGTTGCAAAACAACTGTAACAAATTACAACGGAGATTTCAAAGATACAGACTTAAAAAATTTCTACGCTCAAAGCTTAAAAGCTATACCAACGTAAAAAGTCTTACACATTTGGAAACCTTAATAAGAGATGTTTAAACTATGTGTTCATTTACAGACCGCTCCATTTAATTTTTTTTATAAAAATGGCAATTAGCATCGAGCATCACCGTGTGCAAAGTACTTGGAGGAATTTTGAATTGCGCACACATTTCTGTCTTCCAATAGTTAAATAATGTATCCGCCAAAATTCAAAGCATAATATTTAAAAATAATTAATTTACAGAGTAACAAATTTTGTCATTTTTTACCGGTAAATTGTCAATATCTCGAAAATCATAAACTTTAGGTTCGTAAAACTCTCTACTATTTTCATCCACTTACAATGAGCCATCTGATATTGCAATAATATATGTATATATTGCAATAATGTATAGCATGTTCCATTAAAAAAAATATTTGTTAGAATTGTTACATTCTTCCTGGACATTCTGTATACAGTATATCTGAGAAAAAATTCAATAATTCAAAAAATGCGTTTCAAACTTACTTAAGCGTGTTATGCTATTTGGTTTTATTCAGCTGATTAGATTCCACTCAATTTTGTTGCCTAAACAAACACTAGATTCTCAAATTTCCTAATTGTTTTTCTATTGGAGCGTACAATTCTTGTGAGAAAACTTTTAAACCGGCCGACTTTGTGGTTTTGTTAACGTTATGCAGTTTCTTTTGGAAAGCAACGGTAACGTTAAGAAATACGTGTCAGCTGAGATAGGTATTTGGCGAAAAAATTTTACCGTTGTTTCAAATTTCTCAAGAGTACATTTAAACGCGCAACCAAAAGAATGTGCGATGAAGAAGCCGAATGCAATTAACTAAACATTTGTAAGCCGACACCAATCAAAATGTGCCACTCGAAGTAGCTATCAAAGTATACACATATAAAATGAACATTGCTCAGGTATTAATTTCGGTTCTCTCTAAAAAAAAAAAAAAATTTACCTAATTAAATTAAAACTGAATTAATTAGTTCGAAATTTTACATGATAACAAGTTTGTAGAAATTTGTTTTAATTTTATGATTTTCGATTACTTTACAAGTTTAATTCATTAAATTAATGTGTAAGTTATTTAATTAAACTTATAATAAAATTAGCGCACAAAAAGGACTTTCGCCAGGTGTATGTATACATACATACATCCATCATTTTTTCTCCAGTAAAGTAATTATTCTCCAGAAGTTTTTTTTTTATTGATTAATAAAGTATCTACCTACTTAGGAGAGTTGTTGCTCCAGTTATTTCTCCTTTATTTATCACTTAATAGAAAGTTTTATTTAAGTTCTTATGAAATATGTATAACTGTCAAGCCATCGATAGTTTAAATGGATCTTTTCTTCTGTAGAAAGTCGAGAAAAGAATTCGTGCTATTTCATATTAATTTCTTTTAATTGTTGTTTAGTACGCATAATTTCTACACGTTTAATAATCATAACTTGAATAATTGGTTTAATCGCTGATTAAGGGCGACAGTTTTAGGATTTATTAATTATTGACAGAGTGAGAAGTCGACTACAAAAATGTGGTATTTATGGTGGCAAACATTTTGAACATTCCTGAAAATGGAAGAATTTTCATGATTTAAAAACGTCAAATATGTTTATCTCTATACCTTATCAAACATTGTGTAGTTTCAAACCTGCTAGAACAACGTACGATTAAGAGTACTCGCTTTTTCAATTCGAACTGATATAAACAAAAACTACAATACGATTTTATCATTTTCGTTTTTCTTATGTAGTCACGTGTAAAATACGGTTTGATTTTTGTGGAAACAAGTGAGTTTATACTGTCTGTCTTACCTCATCAAATCTAAATGTCAAACCGTTTCTACATAATCCCATTTGATGCAATACTTTTTTTGCATCCTGTATATTAAAAATATGATCAAGTAAAAGTTGTTTATTTCTTAAAATGCTATTCTTTGATACTCAACGTGACATACATTCCCATTTAAAATTTCAAACTTTATTTGTGTTACACCTGCTTCCTTGACCTTGAAAGATAATTATATCCCCATTAAATGCATCACAGCGCCTTTTATTATTATTCTGTAATTCCCTACGACTTCTAATTTTTGTAAAAAAAAAGGGGGTAGGACGGGTGGTCTGAAACAACCTGTATAATGGATGTTTAATGTATTGGAGACTGTGGCTTGTCTAACAATAAATTTGGATTTGACTCCTAACCACAATATGAGGTATATATTGTGGTTAGGAGTCAAATCCAAATTTATTGTATAAAGGATGTAATCCGTCTTAATTTTATCAAGGTATAAAACTAATTGATTATGTACCGTCTAATTAATTTTCACAAAAATTGAGATTTAGTCGAGTCTACTTATAATAAACAATGTTACTGGTTCAAACAAAAACTATTTATATTTCCAATATGAATAAAAGGCAAATTATACATATTTCTTAACTTATTAAATTTTATTGCTGCAATAACTGCAGTAGTCATCATGCAAAACACAGGTTTCTCGAAATTTTTTTTTCTGAGATGTTTTATAACACGTACTAAAACAGCTTTGATTTAATATCATTCTATTGATCAAGAATTTTTCAGTTATTCAAAATAAACACAAACAGAAAACAAAATTAAATCGCAATGATACAATATCTAAAAATAAAAAACCGCGAAGATCGATTCAGCCCAAAATACTTGCGTTCAGTAGCGGCTCGTGTTGATTTACTGCAGGTGGGCAACAACTGCAACAATTTAAGTGTGAGATTTACCGAGCGTTTTCTCAGCTTTTCAACGCCTTTTACCAAAAAAAACAATCGACGAACACATTCTTGGGTTACAATATAAAATCAAAAGCGACGTGTTTTTTATTTGCTCAATTAAATGAACGTCTCTCCCTTCTCTCGCGATTGCGGTTGTAATTTTTGAATTCGATTTAAGCACGAAATTTACTGAGCTTTTTCTCAGCTTTCCAACGGCTTTTATCAAAAAACAATCGACGAACGCATTCTTGGGTTACAATAAAAATTCAAGAGCGACGTGTTTTTTATTTGCTAAATTAAATGAACGTCCCCTCGCGATTGCGGTTGTGATTTTTGAATTCGATTTAAGTAGGGGATTTACAGAGCTTTTCCTCAGCTTTCCAACGCCGTTTACCAAAAAACAATGGACGAACGCATTCTTGGGTTACAATAAAAATTCAAAAGCCACGCGTTTTTATTTGCTCAATTAATGAACGTCTCTCTCCCCCTCGCGATTGTGCTTTAATTTTTGAATTCGACTTAAGCGGGGGATTTACAGAGCTTTTTCTCAGCTTACCAGCGTCTTTTAACAAAAAACGCATTCTTGGATTGGAATAAAAAATCAAAAGCGATGTGTTTTTTATTTGCTCAATTAAATGAACGTCTCTCCCTTCTCTCGCGATTGAGGTTGTAATTTTTGAATTCGATAAAAGTCGGGGATTTACAGAGTTTTTTCTCAGCTTTCCAACGGCGTCTACCGAAAAACAATTGACGAACGCTTTCTCGAGATATAATCAAAATTCAAAAGCAATGCGTATTTGCTCATTAACTGAACGTCTCACGGAATTTACTGAGCTTTTTCTCAGATTTCCAACATCTTTTAGCAAAAAACAATCGACGACCGCATTCTTGGGTTACAATAAAAATTCAAAAGCGACGCGTTTTTTTATTTGCTCAATTAATTGTACGTCTCTCCCTCCCCTTGCGATTGCATTTTAATTTCTGAATTGGATTTAAGTGGGGGATTTACAGAACTTTTTCTCAGCTTTCCTTACCAAAAAATAATCGGTGAACGCGTTCTTGAGTTACAATCAAGTTTCGAAAGCAACGCATTTCGCATTTGCCCAATTAACTAAACGTCTCTTCCTTCCCTCGCGATCGTGCTTGTAATTTTTGAATTCAATTTAAGTGGGGTATTTACAGAGCTTTTTCTCAGCTTTTCAACGCTTTTCACCGAAAAACAATCGACGAATCGACGAACAACTGCAAAAGGAAAAGTGGGTGCATTTTCCAAACAAATTTGTTTTTCGGGGTTGCCCGGACGAGGAACCGGAACGTGCAACTTCACAGGAGAGGGTGGGCACTGCCCACCTTGCCAATCCCGACGAGCCGCCACTGCCTGCGCTTATAACTAATACAACTTGGCACTCAACGTTCACATATCACAACCAAAAAATTTAATTTAATTCTTGGCACATGCAGTCCGTTTTTATTCACTAGACGAACAGGAAATAAATCCGGACTATGTGTGGAATGCCATCCGAAAAAGAAGAAGTAACGAAGCCACCGCGCATACTAAAGTTACAAAATGTTGGTGTCGTCATAGTTGAAGACTAAATTAAACACGCAGAGTTCATGACTTGTATTCTGATTTTATTGTTTCAAGTCGGCGGAAATTCTTCTTTGATGTGCGTGTTCGATGTTTGTCTACATTTTTATTATTTGTCTGCTTCTTAGGCCCGTGTGATACTGCAATTTGTTAGAAAATCTTGCACAAAAACAGACAGGTTGGCATCAAAAATTTCATTGGTTGGCTCGATAGTTTTATAAAACTTGCGTAAAGTGACAAAACAGTATCAAATCAAGTAATGAACATTAACTAATTTTCTCTCAATTTTAATATCTGATCTTGCCTAGTGGTGAATCGCCCCAAGCAACGAGTCTTCTATTTAACAGAAAATAAATTGTTCGTACCTGTCGTATTCACCGTTTCACAAACGACTACAGAAATAAAATTGCGTCGTTCACGCAATTACATCATCTCCGCTAATTCATTGTATCACCGCTGTTTACTTTCCTAGATATGGGTAATGATTCTCTCAGCCTTAACAAGTGCATTATGAATCCGCATTGTCGTTTACCTTTACGCCCACTGAACGGCTGAAATGGAATTCTGCTCGGTCTGAACAGCAAATCCTCAGACAACAAATAACAAGGAGAGGTTTGAGCAACGTTTACTCTGCCGTCCCCGCTTACTTTGGAATTAAGTGTTTTTCACCACAACAAAAACGGCGCTTTCCGCTGATAAGTTCGGTAA
The DNA here is from genome assembly GCA_036172665.1 of Prosopocoilus inquinatus. Classification (NCBI taxonomy): domain Eukaryota; kingdom Metazoa; phylum Arthropoda; class Insecta; order Coleoptera; family Lucanidae; genus Prosopocoilus; species Prosopocoilus inquinatus. Next base: position 370,619 of record CM069876.1, read on the forward strand.
ATATTCGAGGGAAACGAGGTGATTAAATTGTTTATTTAATATGGACAGTAATGGACTTAATGTGACGCAAAAATTAAGTGGGTATGGTACGAGGATAACAGGCGAAAACTAAAAGCCTTAAAATTAGTGATGCGACGAGTCGTTGTTTTTAAGAATCGAGTCGACTCGAATACTTTTATAAAAGAATCGAGTCTTGACTCGAGTCAAGAGAGTCGAGTCCAGATCAAAAGACTTGAGTACTTGGCTGAAAATCGCCGTTTGAAAGAATAGAGTCGACTCGAGTCAATTGACTCGAGTTCAGATAAAAGTACTCGAGTGCTCGAATTGAACTCGGGACTCGCCGTTTTAAAGAATGTAATAAACTTGAACTTTTTTATAAAAAATGCGAGTTTTGACTCGAGTCCACATTAAAAGTTTCGAACATATAACTAAACCCGGAAATATAAGTACTCATGACGTTACTTTTTTACTGCTACTAGAATCGATAGAATAAAGGTGCAGTGTTTTTGTTTACATTTTTAACGTTATCAATACTCTTTAGATACGTATATCAAAATATGTAAAATGTAACTTTTAAGAATTTGTTTGAATCAAGAAATTATTAAGAAAAAAATAAACAAGTGCCGATCGGAAACCCAAATGACTGATTCCGTTTGGAACCGCATCAAGATATATCCTACGCCGACGTTTTGCTCTTCATTGCAGAAGAAATTCCTCAGAGCTGCTAATGGTGTTCTATTGCTTCTCGTCAGTTTCAACGACTAGGAAAAAGCTACAGCCAGCAATATCAGTCCTGAGGAGGTTCTTCTACAATGAAGGGCGAAATGACGGCAGTGGAAGAAATAATAATGACGTGTTTTCAACCGGTAGCCAATTCAATCATGGATGACGTCCGTAGAAGCATTCATGTTCAACTCGCAACATATTTTTTTGAATTAAGAAAGATTCCTAATTCCAACAATTTGTAGTTTGTCTTTATTTGGTTTCATACTTTTCATGATATGTGAGCTTGAAATTATTAGGGTTTGATTTACTTTTATTAATTTATTTTATAACGTACGGAGGAGATTGATAGGGCAGCTGTAGAAGATCAAAATATAGCTTTTCTCTTAATTCGTTTTTGACCAAAACCCTAAAAAAGTGAGAGATAAGTTTCTTAATTTCTTCTTTAATTGACACAAAAATGAAATATCCGTAACTTTTACGAGACCAGATTTTTTTTAAATGGTTGTAAATACCAAAATTTAAAACGTAAAATATTACTACAAGTAGTAACTTACTTGTTAATTAATTTCACATTAAACTCTTATAACTTTCTAGTTACTGATTTTTAAGTTTTATTAAGAAAGTTTATTAAGAAAAATTCTTTGATTTGATCTTCTCTATAATGTTAATTTGTTCTAGCTGTTAACGTTTTGTTTGTTAATTACAATTAGCTCCTGTTACGCATTAAAAACTCTTGTTAATGCAAATGTCTACTAAAATAAATACACATTTTTTTTAAACTTAAATATCGTAAAAAAATGAAAATGCAAATAAACAAAACAACATAAACATGTACCTATATTTTGAATTAGGAATTAAGTATTTTTTTTTTAATCCAAGAAAATATGTAGAGTAAAGTTAGCATACATATATGGAATAGACCGGGCTAATATGAAATACCGAGTATTTTTGAAATAAGAAGCGCCATCTGTTAAACGACTCTGGTATTAACATGAGTTTCGGTGTTATAGGTCATTACTGCAGAGGTTCTTAGCTGGTAAGACTGCATAACTTTACAGTACGTGATTTTGTGAATTTATCGTTTTGGAAGTTTTCGCGCGGTACGAGAAAAATGTAATTTGGCTTATTTTTTAAAATTACACCAAAATTTGTTTGTTATAGTGTAGATTAGTACAACAGTTGATATTTTACCTTATTAACTTAAAGTATTGCACATTTTCTCTTATTTCATGTCACCCCAACTGACTATTCTATATTATCTGCCATTTTAAATAATATCATGAAAATGCAGTTTTTTTAATTTGTTTCAGAATTTTCCCCAAAAATATGTATTTCTTAAATTTATTATATACAACCGCTGGAAAACAACATAAAGTATTTTTAATTAAAATATCTGAGTATTTAGTATCTTAGTTCAGAATTTATGACGGCCCAAAGAATGGGTATTCCATATATGCCGACTTTACAGTTGAAAGCAAAAAAGGTAGACAAATTACAGTTTCCTATAATTATTCTTTCTGAAAATGGTAGTGATTAAAGACGATTTCATAAATAACTTTAAACAAACAAAATCTTTCAAAATTAACAAGTTTAAAACTGTGGTAAAATCTGTGAATTCGGCTTTACTCTATAGCATTTTGAGGAAGAATAATTACAGGAAACAGTAATTTGTCTACTTTTTTGTTTTCAACTGTATATTGAACGTTCCGTTTAAAATAACAAAGTTCATTCTATATTTTACTTGATTTCCGATCGTCACGTGTTTTCTTTATTAATGTAGTCTGGCGGTTCAGATAAATTTAAAATTTTGTAACAATGTAATATTATTTGATAAGTCTCATAATAAAGTGTACAGGCTCTGTGTAAAATAAAAAGAAAAACTTATTTACTATGTAATTGCATGTTTAGTTGAATTAAAATTATTTTCTTTAAAAGAAAACAAAATATAGAATATAGAGCCACAAATTATTCATTAAATGAGTATGAGTCTTCAGTTTTTATTTAACAATATTTAACAGCCTTTTCAGTTACAAAAAACTGTACTCCCTTTGAAATTTTAGAACTTATTCATTTTTTATGTAATCTTTTTCATAAAATATAAAAAAAAAACAATGACCGCCGCCAAGCGTCTGACTGTCACAGTAAGTTATTGTGGCAGTCGACTGTTTTAGCAAAAGCATAGTACTTCTAAAACGAATGAAACTTGTCACGCATAATCTCAATTCTAAACTCGGTACTCATTCACTCGTTACCAACTGACAAGGAGGCTCTATAAAGAGAATCCAATAAAATCCAGTCTGACATAGAGTCTACTCGACTCGTTATTTAATTCTAAAGCCGGTACTCGAATTTCTTGAATCGAACTCGAGTTGACTCGAGATTCGCTGACTCGGTGTCACTGCAATAGTTACTCAAGTAGAACGAATACCTTTGGGACTCGAGTCTACAAATTCTAAAGTCGATACTCGAGTACTTGTATCGTATTCGAGTCGACTCGAGTACCGCTGACTCGGGTTCACAGAATTAGTTACTCGAGTACAATGAGTACCTTTGAGAATCGAGTCTGATAGCGAGTCTACTCGACTCGTCGCATCACTACTTAAAATTAAATAAAGCTTAAAGAATTCCCGGCCCTACTGGCGAATCTTTCGTAGCGTCTTTCCTTGAATCCTTTAATTCTCAAATTTTCTAAGTCTCAGCTCAAAAATAATTATTCAGGATGTCCTAACAGTGCGCTCTCGGGCAAAATCTCGATAACTACTGAAAATACATAAAAAAGTTTGAATACATTTTGACTTTAAATTTAGAGATTTAATACGCGTTCACGAACAACGTTTTAACACGACAAACTAACGTAAACTGAATTACAATTTGAACATTTGATTTCATAAACCACGTTAGGTTGTTTTAATTTCGGTGTTTTGGTTTTTAAGTTAGAGAAATTAAATTTAAATAATTTACATATTTACTGTCTAAAACTGAATTATGTTTTTTGAAAACGTTTTTAAATGTATTGGGTAGTGGTTCAATACAGGGTGTCTCAAAACCTCTGTCTTTAAATGAAACTGTAAGTTCCTCATTACATAAGAGATTTATTCTCCAAATCTGAAATTTTTTGCCCAAAAATGAATAACTGACCTATCACAAGCGAGCGCAGTCCCTTTGTTTTGAAACCTCTGCTTGGTTTAGGACTTGTTTCAGCAATTTATTCCGGTAAAAGCAATAAACCGCAACAAAACTTTTTATTTGCGTTTAGAAGACTCGGTCAAGGTCTTATTGTATAAGAATATGATCCGACTTGCGGACATCGGCATGTTTATTTGTATTTTCAACATGCGGTGCGGTAAGTAAGAACGTTTGTTTCTTTGCAATAGACAATAACAAATATGTTAAAAACGAGTACCTAATCTTTGTTAGATTTTTGCTAAAGTAATTAAACATCTTCGTACTTTAGTTTTGTAACTGGGTTGAAAATGTGGTGACATTGCGTTGCAAAAGCAGAAACTAAATTGTAAAACTATTGTAAAAACGGAAAGCAAAAATTTGAGTATGAAACAAAAAAAATTAAATAAATTAGATTGTCTATACGCACAATAATCTATGGGTTCAAAATAAGTGATTGAATAACTTCGCTAGCTCTCAATCGAACTATTTTATTAATTGTTCTTATAAGGATAATATTGAACCTGAATTTCTGCGTCGACTTAAACCATAAAGACATAAAAGCTCTCGCCTAGTGGCGACGTTTATTCAAACTAAACTAATCATCAATTAATGCAACACGCACAGAATATTTTAAACAATTAAGAACTTATATAGTTACAAAATTTATCTGCTTTTCAAATTAACAAAAAAAAGACGATACTTGACCTGCCTTAAGTACAATATCTGTGCATTAGGTCATGGTTTGCGTTTTTATGACTTTTTATGGCCTCGAACGTCGGAGAATAGTTGAAAATCAAGCTCCGCCGGAACATTTCAGCTGCATTCAACGACTCTCAAACAATTTCTATGAAAAAGTAAAATAATTTTTATCTGCGTTATTATTGCTATCTGAGCAATACAGTCAAAGCTCCCTAACTCAAACTCCTATAACTCGAATTTTTCTATAACTCTAAAATTTCTATATCTCGAAATAAATTTGAAGAAGAAAGGACTCTATAGCTCGAATTTTTACGACAAATCTCCACCTTTTCGTGTTTCCAGCGACTCTGCTTCTGGGAATCCCCTTCTTCGGATGTGAGACAATAACGCTAGGCTCTTCAGTTTAGTGTTTTAATTAATCTGGTCGTATTGTCTTTAGATACATATAAATTTCTTAAAGTCTTACAGTTCAACAAAACCTTGAAATTAAAAAAAAGTCGAAAGTGGTGTCAAAAAGAAAAATATTGCTGAGAAATACAAAATACCAGCAAGTACATTATCCACGTTTATTACATTAAATTTTAGTATGTGTATACTAATAACATCTAAATAAATACAAAATATGAATGAATATGTATGGTATGCATCCATTTCCTTTAACTCGAATATTCTATAACTCGAATTAAATCTCAGGGCAGTTTTGGCAGTTCGAGTTACGGAGCTTCGACTGTAGTTCTATAACAAATTTTACCTCTTTTCTTGACCACTAGTGTAGTTTCAATTAAAGGCATAGGTTTAGAGACACGCTGTGTAAGGTAATTATATGTATTATTGGTTGGAAGTTTGTCATACATTATTACAGATATTTGAATTTTGTAAGTGTTTACTACGATTTTTTAATTACTGATTCAATAAGATTTATTGGATAAAAATTTTAAATAAGAGTTTTCTTTATTAAGTTTAACTTATCATAAATGAAAACTTTATCAGCAAATAAAATAGCTCGATCTGCTAAGGAAATAATTGTTGCAACTTTATAATTTTTGGGTGCGTGTCGAGTGAAAATTTATGTATTTACCTGACCAGGTAGGTTTATGAAACCAATTAGTTATTAATTTGTCATTCTATCTGACAATATTTACATCAAAAAAATTCAAATAATATTCAAAAAATATTTTTTTGTTGCTCGTAGTGAACCTCGACAACATTGTAAAATCCTATGTTTCTGATAACCATAATTGAACTCGACGAAGTTCTATGAAAATTGTAATTAATTGAATAGCCATTTAATTGGCTAAGAGTCAACTTCGATTCTTGTATTTTTATTGTCAAAAATTGTCAGAAATTTAAAAATGACAAAGTCAATTTTCTGAAAAAACATGCCCTCAATTTTCCAATTCTAAATTATCCAAAAACAGGGTCGAAAATAAATTGAGTTTCTAAGAAATTATTCCTGGTATTGAAAATGAAGACGTGATTCGTATTTTTAATCAAATACAAGTCAAGTACAAATTTTTGAAAATCAATGACGACCAAAATTTACTGCTTGCGACTGTACTTTCATATTACTTATGTTGTGATTTCACAAGCCTACACTTACTTAAAAAAATTTAAGAATTAAAAAAGTAAATGTTATAGAACAACTTTGTTCCTTGATTGAAACTGTATCCTCGATCCTTTACCATTTTGGGCAAGTTCGTTTCTCTAAAAAATAAAACAAATATTCGATTCCTTTGAAATTCGTTATGTTAGACTCATTATCAAGCTTAAGAATTGGGCCCACTTAGTACCGACGCTTTTCACGCCGAATGTACTGTTCACTCCTTCCACCTTTGCGCGACTGCGATGCTTCTAATTGTCATTGAATGGAGAGGGAAGATATGCGAGTTAGTTCAGGTTTTTTCTTCGACGACTAAACGATTTAAATGCATAAAAATGCATGTAATAGTCGCTGCAAATCACCACATACTTTAAATATTTAATTGCAAACAATAAAAACGCCTACAAGTCGACAGTATTGTGCTCGATGCAGCCAGATGAGATAACTCCCTTCCAAATACTGCGGGCGGAGCTAGTATAGTCCGAGTATTAAATTTTCGTACTGAGCGCGGAACAAGTGGCCTGATTTCTTTTCCTTGCTCATTATAAATATTGAATAGTGTAGTGTTGAACGAGTGACGAAAGTGAAAATGATTTCGACGAGTTAAACCATACTTTTTCTACGACCCGACTTACTGTTCCTGGTGGAGCATTAGGAAGATCTAAATCACAATAAAAAATCATGATAAAGGTTCGACGAACAGCAGAAACTGGCATTTACTAATGACAAGATAGACGAACACAAGGCAACTAGACAGAGTAAGATTTATTTTGGTCTCTAGTGACGAAAGTTAACGTTACTAGTTAAGGAAATCAAACTTTCGCTGAAGGTATTCCGTGACAATATATCTTTAAATTAAATATTAATAAGTATTTTTTATAATTAGTTTGCAGTAGAATTCAAACACTTCTTGATTTGTCTTTCTTTAAAGTATCGACTGTTTCAATTTTATGTGTCCCATTATTCTCCTTGACGTGTTCTTAACAGTTCACTTGATCACAGTGGACGAAAAGATCATGATACAGTCGTCACCTTGTGTGTTGGAAATCATGAAATGCATGATACTCTTCAGTTACATGCAAAATGTAGCACTTTCGAGGGTTTATCCTATCGATTATATTAAACGATGAATTCGTTGTCATGGGGCAGTCAACAGTCAGATGGCCTCAAAACGCATTGGAAATTATTTTTTAGAAAATCGTTAAAGGCAAGTTACTAAGGCAAAAGGTTAACGGTTTCAATTTTCTGCCTCCCTTCATTCTCTATCGGGCGCTCTTAAGGGTTTATCAACTTTTCCTGTAACAGTGAACGAAAGAGTCATGTTACAGTCTCATATTATGTGTGGGAAATCATGAAATACATAATACTCTTCAGTTGCATACAAAATGTACCCACTCAAAATTTTTGTCATTTACGACGAGATTATTCTCTTTCTGATGTGTGAATAATGTGTGAATAATCCCGCTCCACACTTGAAATTAGTTAATGAAAACCCAGGCGGCCCAACTTCTTTCATATTAAAGTAGACCGTCGCGTCGTCGTGTTTTTAAGATTCGAGTTCCTCATTTAAGGTCGACTCAACCAAAATCTTTTCATAAAGGGTCGTAGAAAAAGAAAAGTACGTACTTTCATAGGGTCGCGGTCGTAAAAAAAATACATTTCATTATTTCTGTGTCACATTCATTGCGATTGAATATTCACTAAAATGTGTACAATTTATTCATACTCTGTTGAAATTAAAATTAAGACAAATCTTCCGTATTCTTACTATTACCTTTCACATACATATTAACTGTTATAACTCAGATTAATAAATACGTATTTTCTTTAATTAAAGCTAACGGCTTCGAGGCACCGGAGGTTTCTTTCCGTTCTTTCTCGTATTCATACTCATCCGCTTTTATTTTTAAGTTCGTAAAAATATGTCGCTTCTCGTACTTTATTTAAATCCACGGCGGTATTTATAGCTTCCTTCTAACGTGTCGGCCAGGTGCAATAATAGTTTCACGTGCAAGTTCAAGTGCACTGTCCCACATATTTACGTGGATATTATTTCAGGCAGATGTTGTTTTTGGCTCAGGTGCATACGAATTTTCTGTATGAAATAATACACAATACGAAACAAATTGTATAAAATTAGCCAAATCGCGATGAAATATTTTATTCCCAATGTTGTTAAACGAAAGCAGAAAACTTTTTTTGAATGAAAAAATAGTTGCATTGTGTGCATACAATTCAAATAAAAAAATAATGAATTCGTTATGTGTTACTCTCATGTTTGCGATACAACACAAGTTACATAAAATTAAAAAGTGCATACTCCTACATAAATCTAATTAAACACACGTAGTGGATCACGAAAACTCGCGAGTTTAATGTACGAGTAAATCCTTAATATCCCTCCACGCTATCGACCATTGTGTTCCACGTATTATCAAAATCGAATCACGTGCACGCTATTTCAACGAATCTAATTATGGAAAATATGTCAAAATGGTGGGATTAAACCTCAATTAGCAGTAAGGACATGCGAAGCTTTTAAGCACACAAAACAAACGTTTGATAAGTCAGCAGAGCTAAACTAAGATTCAAATTCCGAAAACTAAATGTTCTAATACTTACTGTCTGAACGATCCCCATCGTCTATTTGGAAGGTTTTCTTGATGGCTAAAAACAGACCAGAATCAGTTTCGAGAACGAGCCAAATTCATGTTAACATTGGCTTTAAGTTGTTCATAGTTTAAGTAAAATACTTTCTTTATTTTATGAAAAAATTAACTTTGTATTTTCTTCATTATTTTTCAAACCTGCGTGGCATTATTAAAATAATGTCTAACCAACACTTGTTATCTACCTTTTATAGCATAAGCAAATTTCACGGCGACGCAAAGAATGTTAATTATGTTTCTCTTACAATCGATTTTGCCTACCTCCAGCGTAACAAAGAAGAAAGAAAGTGAATTATGCTTGGGTATTCGGAATAAACAAGAGACTTTCAAAATATTATTCCTGTGTTGTAACACACGCAAGACATTTGGTATTCAGTCGATAAAACTCTCAGTTGGAGCTAATTTAACTGAAATTCTGAATAAAAATAAAGAAAACTTACCTGGGAGGTGATCGCCGGAGACTAGTTCGTAACCATGTGTGTCTGTTAATACTATTATTCAAGGGACTTCTGGCTCTTATTGGTTCGCTAGAAATTCAAATGAATTAAATAATAAATATGGTTTTATTTATTTATTGCAGAATTTTAATTTGTTATATGTAATTTAATGGAACTTTTGTCCATTTGTGCGTGTTGTACTGTCTGTCAAAAATATTACGATCATTGGACGTGTTGTTAACGTTTTATTTGTTTTTTAATTTGTGCCTTTAATAAAATATTTGTTCGACAATGGGGTACAAGAGAAACCTGACTGTATCGAGTGTTATGCCTGGGTATAAAATAGTTATTTGTGGCGAGTGTTCAATAAAAAAAAAACGGTCAGGTAGACGGTAACAGGTTTTTGTTGTCGAGAACGCATGTCGTGATTGACATCATTTCAGTTTGTTTCAGTAGTTTTGTTGGTTAGGTTAACCGTCAACTTTGACAAGTTGACGGTTAACCTAACCAACAAAACTCGAAAGCTGCTCCTGCAATTTTTTTCTTATATTTACACTTAATATATTAATTAATTAATATTCGGTAATTAATATAAATATTCGGTAATGAACGTTTATTTTTGAAATGTCTTCTTCCAGTTAAAGTGAGGTTAGAAATGTAAGTAACGCTTCACGCTAGTCGTACGAAGAACCCTACGCTAGACGTTCAGAATAAATTCATGGCTATCTAGACCGTCTTTTTAGTTGAACACTCGTTATCACTACACAGTAAAAAAATTGTAGAAAAATAAGGGATAGCTACAACTGCAGCAAATTTTCTTACAAATTGTAGGGTATTTTACTACACACACATTTTAAATTCGTGAAATTTACTACAATTACATGAAAACTGTCTACAATTTGTAACTATCCCCTATTTTACTACAAATTGTAGTAATTTTTATTACACAATTTTTTCTGTGTAGGCCGGAAACTTGTTACGGCCAAAATAGGGGTAGTTTGTAATTTCGCGCACGTTAACAAAAAAAAAATTATAGTGTTGTTGTTGTAGCTGAAATAACAACAACACTGCTCCGGTAGTCGAGTCGAGAAGGGGGTGAGTATGTTTTTTTTCGTTTCTCTCCTATTTTATTTCGCATACCATGAAAACACATCGGATCATTGCACGTAAATTTTAATTAGCCCAAAAAACATGGAAATCATTATATCAAACTCCAGTGTTCAACATTTAGCGCTATGTGACTTTCATTAGTGACTAAAATGTCGCAATTACCGCTCAGATCTGATTGGTTCACAAATTTTGCCGGTAAAATTAAGAAAGTCAAAAAAGTTAATTACCAAAATATTAATAAAAAAAAGATTAAATTAATGTAAAAAAAAGGAATGATTGAATTAAATTGAATTAAGTTAAACAATTATAAATTTCAGAATTAAATGCAATAAAAAAAAAACAGGAATAATGGAAAATCTTATCTGGTGGATCGACGACCCGGGATGGGTCCAAGAAGAGTCCTTTGGATTCCTTAACGGGATCGAATGGGAGCGGCAATAATTTGGCGAGCTCCGTGGCCCCGTAGGCAGAGTGGATCAAATTTTCGTGCCACTAACCTTGCCAGAATTTTCTTTATTCAAAAACCAAAATAAAATTGTGGCGGTAAGACGGTAGCCTAAATTCCTCGGAGTAGTTCAAAACTTCCGTAATTTCACCAAAAATACCGTCAGACCAGCTTGCAGAATAAAGTAAAATTTTACGAAGAAAACACCTCGTTCTGAGGCGGAAACTTAGTGAATAATGAATTATTGTTTTCACCTGAACGAAAATTCGCGAAGCAGGGATAAGGATAGTTTCTCGTTACCAGCGAGAGTGCGAAGAGGATGGACGCTCTGATAAGAGAACCTGCACGACCACAACAAAAAGAAGTTTACAGATAACAACGTATCAACAGCGAACCGAAATTAATTTTAAAACCTTAAATGAGATTTTATTATGTACAGAAATTAATGTTAATATTTAATTGTAATAAACTGTACTTTTGCAAGTAGTAGTAAAAAACTTTGTGGACTCGTGATACACAAATTTTTTTCGGACCACAATGTTTCTAAATTAAAACTATAAAAAAATAATATTTTCACAGCAAATGGGTCTATGGGCAAAGCCCAATGTCATGAAAAATGGTCTATGTACCTGTGGTTAATAAAATGTGTAATAAATGAATCACAGCTGGCGATATCTGTATATGCGTTTAAGATTTAGTAAATCAGTTTTCTTAATAACTTCTAAACATCTTTTTGGCACTTAGACCCTTTTGAAGTTATGGGGCCCTATTCTCGAATCGAACGACAAGAGTCGCATGCGAAAATGACGTCAAAATGACGTAGACTCTTAGCAAAACTAAACAGATCGTTCGAGAATTGCGTCATTTTGACGTCATTTTCGCATACGACTCTTGTCGCTCGATTCGAGAATACGGTCCATGGTCTTCAATTATTATTGTCAAAATAGCGTCTGTTAGGAAATTTGTTTTTCTTATGTTAGTGGTACAATTCAACGCTGAATTACATGAATTGATTTACAAAAATAGAAAATTTTAGCTATAGAGGAATTTAAAAATACTGAAATAATAATTTTACTTTAATTTGTGACGTTTAATTTGACATTTCAATGTCACTTAGCGCTATCAATCTAAAAATCGTTCATGCAAAATCCCTGTTTTTATTTTCCTGCCTAGGCATGCAAATGGCTGTTTTCTGGATAATTTGAACGAATGGAAAATCAGTAAATTTAGACGGAAGCCGAAAAAACTATTTTCTCCAACAGTCAAGTATAAGTGTTTGAGTTGGCAATGCTTAAATTTATTTTTAAATGGTACAACTGGAGAATTGGTGTAATATATCTAGTTACAGGTATCTAGATGATACTTTCAGTGTATCTGATAATGTAACTGGGCAGGCAAGTGGCTCAGTGGTTAGCCTAGCCGACTTATAAAGTCGTGTTACTCGTCGGTGTGAGTTCGAATCACACCAGGGGCAGAGCCGTGAATGTGGATTGTGTTGTCTTAAGATCGGATCAGAACATTATACAATATGTGTAGTTTAAGACGAAAAAGATAGTGTAGAGGGTTACATTGTAGTACTTGGTATCTGTAACTGTATACAGTTATATTTATGTTTGCATCTGAATATCTGAGATACATTTTTTAAAGAAAAACATAAATATTTATTTCAATTTAGTGAATAGTTTTTTGAACAATTTTTGCGAAAAATAAAATTGTATTTTTATGTTAATGGTGCGTATTTTAATCTGCGGTATGTATTTTGATGTAATGTACAGGGTCACAACTAATTAAAGGACCATGTGAGAATTTTATAAACTATAAGAGCTACAGAAATGGTTAAAATGCAAAAAATTATGCTGTTTCAGAGTATTATAAAAATATGCAAAAGTAATCTTTTCTATCTAGGTACATTTGTTTATGAAATATCTTCAAAAAAATTGAAAATTCCTATTTTCAAAAATCTCTGATGTCTTTTATGTTTCTTAACATAGAATCATAAAATTCGGTATTTTTGTACGTATTAAACTAATTTTCGGACAGTTTAACATATTCTAAAGAAATAGGCTATGATTGACAGTTTCGCAGATAGAACTGTCAACTGTTTTTCTTATGGACGCAGATCATACCATGTGATGCAAAAGTTAAAATTTATTGTAGGATCTAGTTACTAACCACTTCGATATCGGCTATTGTATGTATAATTTAAAAAGTCCCGTATTGCCTAAAGCAAGTAATCTCCTTTCCTAAAATTATATTGCTTAAGTTAAAACTGTGTGAAGTGAATGGTGAAGTTGTCATTTCAAAGATGTATTGCATGCTTTAAAATCCATATCCTTTTTATTTTCTCCGCAGAAAACAATTTGTGTGTCGTTTTAACACAATTTCAAACACTATACCAACAATTTTGAATAAGTGTTTTAAATTTCCGTTACAGTTAGATTTTAAAAATTGCAATGAATCGCACTGTCACTGATACAAAATATGTATGTATAATAGTTTACAAAATATAATAGTATTAATAACCCAGATTACAATTCGTCAATCATTTACGTCTTAAAATATGTGATTAGATTTATTTATTTTTGGCATGGTGCTTATTTCACGGACATAATGACTCATACAACTTATGTCAAACTTTCACTGTTCAAAACATGTAAACCGGATACTTTAGAACAATTATTTCATTTGAGACCGAGCTCTTTTCATGTTTAGAAAATTTATGAAATCTCGTAAACATGTAACAGGCTCGGGTTAATGAGAGAATATTTCCGTTCTAATTAAGCGTGTTCAAGCTTTTATGCTGGTTTTCCACTAAACGGAAAAAAACAAAAACACAACAGAAACTTGTGTCGAAAAAAAACAAAACTAAAACTTTTTAGCAACTTTTTGAAGACCCCAGTCTCTAGCGACAGTTGCTGTTGTGTTTTGCGGTAAGATCAAAGAATTTTGACGCGTTTACCAACTGCCACTGTTTGGTGGAAATAGCGAGTTGCAGTCGTGTTTCAGTTTTGTCATCTGTTTTTAGTGTCTCGAAAAACCCGAACACAACAGAAACTCGACTACTCCGTTTGGTGTAAAACCGGCATTAGATTCATGGATTTGGTTTAGAAATTTCACGAAAACTCGTAAAGATAGGTAACATTCGGAAAAAAAGTCGTTTTTCTTCTTTATCAACTAATTCTTATTTCGAAGGTAGCCAGATATAATTTTTTATTTGCAAATTGAAGAGTATACTTCTCTAAACAATATACTATGCAAATGTTAACCCGTACTTAATTGTGTGATCTTACAAAGAATAACCAAAACACGAAGAATTATTAAACCTATTGTTACACGAGTTTAAGAAAGAAAGTACGGCTGCACAAGTGGCTTAGAATATCTGTGAAGAAGAAGACAAAGAGTCATGCCCAACGTGAATTTACAAAATTCAGAAATGGCGATTTTACTCTTCGAAGGAGTCAAACCTCGAGAAGCCTTTTAAAGATTATCCAAGATTTTCTTGGCAATTTTTTAAAGAAAATTCGGTTACTACAACATGACGATTGTCAGTCGAGTTAGGTGCATTCAATTCAACCATTTGGTGCCACTTAAGAGGTCGTAGTACAATTATCAAACGTTCTACAAAAATTTCACACAACTTAAATGAATCTCAACTTAATCACCTTAAACACGTGTAAAAAAATTACTCCAAAATCCCCACGACAATCGTTTTCTGTGACAAATCATGCTTTATGAAGAAATATGGATTTTTTAAAGAATCCCTTCTGGTATACACAGTGGCTTAATCCCCGACAAGTGTCAGTTTCAGTGGTTAGCAAAGATTGTTTTGGAAGATAAGTAATGTTCAGTGTTTGGTGGAATATCTTTGGCGTGATCCATTTTGAACTTGTTTCAAATGTCCGTACAGTTAATGCTGCAGTCTGTTGTACTCAACTTACCAAAGTACGCGAAATTTTACGTTTAGGGTACTCTGCATTAGTAAATACAAATCACGTGGTCTACCACCAGGATAATGCAAAACCGCATAATACAATTAGGTCTCAATAAAAACTGATGGAGCTTGGATGCACTTTTCTTCCTTTTTCTGCATATAATAATAATAATAATAATAATAATAATGTCTTTATTTTCAACCACATTTACAGATACATATATATTTTGTAGACCAGTTATTCTTGAAAAAACAGGCGGAGTTCAGATGGATTACTAGTAACAAGTAATCCCCTGCTCTTACACTCAACTTACTCAAAATATAGAAAACTATGTGGCGCGTTTCTTAGTATCAAACAAGTAAACTGTTCACTATGGACAAATACAATATATATATAAATTATAATAATAAGTAAGTGAGAAAAATTATTAATGTGAAGATGTAGAACTTTAAATGTAACTTTAAATGTTGGCGTAAAGATGTCTGAGAGACGTCTGCAGCCGATTAAAAAGAATTTTAAATAGATGTGAGGCAAATTTATTAACTGACAGATCTTTTATTTTTTGCGGTAACGAGTTATAGAGAGACACAGCGTTATAACTGAAAGATCTTTCGAATATAGCTGTTTTATATGTATAGTGGTGGAGTTAGGAGCCCTTTATTTCTAATATTTAAATGATGAACGTCAGTTCTGAACGATATTTTGTTATACAGATACCTAGGACAGCCACTCTGAATAATTTTGTGAAACAAACAACCCGAATGTAAAATTCTTCTATCTTTCATGTTAAGCCAATTTGCTTCTAATAGCTTATGTGTAATTCTTTGTCTCCTTAACACACCAAAAATAAGTCTCAAGCAGGAGTTTTGTACTACTTGTATTCTTCTACTAGTGTCACTGTCGATACAAGGACCATACACAACATCAGCATAATTGAATTTAGATAGAACCAAAGAATCACAAAGTAATATTTTAACTTTTTTCGATAAGAGAGCTCTGTTTGCGTATATTAATTTAAGCGCAGCATACGACTTATTTATGCAATTTGTTATATATCCTTTAAATCGTAAGTTAGTATCAATCAAAAGCCCCAAGTTTTTTATTTCACTCATAAATGAAAGTTGGGAGTTGTTAATTACAATGTTAAGTCCTTCTACAGTTCCCTTCTTACTGAACAGCATACAAGCAGATTTTGCTGGATTTATGATTAAAGAATGTTCGTGTGACGCATTTACAAGAGATTGTAAATCATTGTTAATTAAATTGCAGGCTGCAAGTCTTTCCGTAGGTTTAAACGAAAAATATAATTGCGTGTCGTCTGCGTACATATGCAGGGAACAGAAGTTTAAGTACGACCCAAAATTAGCTGTATATAATGTGAATAAAAGTGGGCCTAGTATCGACCCCTGCGGCACGTCGCTAGATAGTACAGTTTCTTGAGATTCTTGGCCATCAATGACCACTCTCTGTGTGCGCTCAATAAAGTAATTTTTGAACAAAATACAAGCATTGTCAGACAGACCTATAAAATGTAAAATGGACAACACTGCGTGATTAAGACAATCAAAAGTCTTACTGTAGTCTAGCAAAACTAAAATTGTTTCTAGGCCTGCATCAACGGCTTTTAAAATATCGTCCGTAATATTAAGTAAGGCAGTCGTGCAACTATGCAAAGGTCTGAAACCGGAAGGCAATATGTTATTTGTATTAACGTAATCACGAAGTTGAATCTCAAGAACTTTTTCGAAAATGTTCGACATTGCAGGCAGAACACTAATGGGACGCAAATGTTGTAATTCTGTGGGGTTGCTAATTTTTGCCAAAGGCGTGATGATAGCGCGCTTCTAAGAGAGAGGAACAACATTTTGTTCTAAACACCAGTTAATTATGTGCGTTATAAATGGTATAATGAAGGAGCAACACATTTTTAACATTGAAATGTTGATCCCGTCTGAACCAAAAGCCTTCGATTTGATGTTAACAATAATTTTACGCACAGTATCGATATCTATTAATTTGAAACTGAACAATTCCTCGAAGTTACTTTTTGTATTTTTTTTTTTGTAAAAATTGATAATATTTGCGTTATTTACGTCGACAGTAGGAATGTTGCGAATAAAGAAATCACTAATAAGTTCAGGATCACACAAATCAGGAGGAATCTTATTTCTTGTTTTGTTAAGTAGATTTAGCTGCTGCAATTTTTTCCAAAGAGTTGCTGTATTTCACGTAGATAACACACGTTTAAAATATATTTTCTTTTCATTACGGATTGAATTTGTTGTAAAGTTGCGTATACGCTTATAGTAATCCCAGTGTTCTGGGGCTTTAGTACGTTTAAATCTACATAGAGCATTGTCCCTTACCTTCATCATAAATTTTAAATTTGGTGTTAACCACGGAGCATTTCGTTTAGTAAAACGAGAAGTTTTATAGGGCGCATGAAAATCAAATAGATTGATAAGGCAATGATTCACAAAGTCAACTTTATGATTAATATCTTCAAATTGAAATATATAATGTAGTGGCAAAGTTCTTAAGTCATCATAAAATGCATTTTCATCGATGGAATTAAAATCACGGTATGTTCTATAAACACAATTTTTCTCTTCGTGTTCAATTAACACATTGCAGCAAATTAGATCATGATCAGAAATGTGAACTCCAATAACACGCGTGTTAGAAACAATATTTATATCAGATGTAATTAATAAATCAATAAGGGTGAAAGTTGTGCCTGTACTACGGGTAGGATTCTCAATCATTTGAGTCAGTTCAAAATTTTCTAAGGTCGACTGCATCGCCAGGGTGGCCGGATCATTTAATTTAAAAAAATCTATATTAAAATCTCCTAGACAAAGTAATTTGTCAGATATTGTAATGAAATCTGACAAGGAATTTTCAAAGTGGTCTAAAAAATATTTGTAACCTAAATTCGGAGCTTTGTAAACAACACCTATAGCTATGCTTTTTGCCGGAAGCGAAAGCAGTATCCAAAGTTGTTCTAGATTGTCGTCATAATTAAGCAGGCTGTATTTTAAACCCTTTTTTATATACAAGGCTACTCCACCTCCTCGGCCAGATCGATCAGTCCGGACATTGCTTCTTCGGATTACCATATGTTTCGTTCGATGAAAGATTTCCTTAAAGACAGATATTTTAATGAATATCGCGAGTCGATACGGTATATCAAGACTATCTTGAATCTACAGAAGTTGGCTAGTATTATCGAGGAATACTAATGCTGGCAGAATGATGACAAATGATCACTAATTAAAATGGCAATTACAGTGACATCTCTAATATGCGGACACGAACCGTCGCCAATTATCTGTCCGCTTGTAAGAGGTGTCCGCTTATTACAGAGAATTTTATTAAAAGATTCTATAAAAAAGTTCCAAAAATTGTTCCGTTACGAGAGGTGTCCGTTTATCAGAGGTGTCCGTAATGAGAGAGTTCACTGTACATAGATTAATCAAAATATTTATAATTGTAGTCAAACGTTTCGTTTTTCGTCCCTGTCACCTTAAATATTCAATTACAATAAAATTTCACGCACTTAAGCGTGTGGGAGCGCGTGATCACAAACAGATAGACTAAATTAATCTACGCGCTGGCCGGCTTCTACTAGTGCGCGCCAATGCATGGAACGTTGCCGTTGCAATCCCGTAAAAATTCCTCTCTCTGGTACTGACTTATGACCAGAAAGTGCACCTCAATCCGAGCATTAGTTACAATTATGTCATTTATTATTATTATTATTTAGCTATTGACAATTGAATTATTCACTTCTTTCCAAACTGTATTAAGTTAAATTAAATTAAATTTCAAAGCAATGTTTTCATTAAAATCATTGAATTTCGTTTTAAATTCCTTACTGTGGTATTTCTTCAGTTTACATTTTCTGTTTTTAATGTATTATTAGTGGAGATAAATAAAGTCAATTATTATTAAAGGCGCCAGAATTATTAGAATAATAAATCAATACCAACACCACTGGCATTTACGCTAGTGGTGGTCTCTAAATAAACTCAGTTATTAATATATGTATGTAGTAAGTATTGAATTTTTACGATTCTTATTTTAACAATTTGTTAAAAGTACATGAACGCTTGATCAACGAAAACTGTTAATTATCTAAATTTTTACTGTCCTGAGAATGTTTAGTTAAATCCCCCAATTATTTATTTGTTTTTAATTGGAAAATAAAAAAAATGACGATGAGGGTGAGAAAAATAACTGACACCTACCCTGCTGTATTTTTGTCACTGGCGATGCCCGAATCGGCGTCTATGTCGACGCCTTCTCCATAACATTCGAAACTCTCACCATCGGACAACGAAGAACACTGACTTTTCGAAGGCTCCGCGGGTCGCGGACTTTCGGGTGGACTCAAAACAAAGCGCGGTTCTGGGCCTGCGCCTCCATTTCCTAATACCGACTCCGTTGCTACCGTGATGGGCGACATCATGCTCTCTGAAACAAACGAGAGCACGCTAATTAAAAATCGATTCGAGCCGGATTCGATTATTCCGCAGATTCAAATTGAATCGAAGACAAGCATTCAAAATGTTTGCACGTTCTGCGTATCTCTCATTCATAGCCAACTCAGAAACAAAAAAATATGTGCTAATCCTATCCCTTTATACCGTTACGAGAATGCAAATACACACATGGTCGAGAATGAAGTTGAATTAAATGTCGTGGGTGGAGGAAAGATGTGTCCGACCCGAGCATTAACCTACTTCGCAAGAACAATCATTAAACAAAGCGGGCGCTTAAGCTCCGTTAACGACAAACTGTAAACATGAGCGCTGGGATGGCGCTTGGAATCGTGGAAAGGTTCTTGTTGTCAAAGTTTATATTAGAAGGGTTGCGGAACAAAATTAAAGTTTCTTGAATTTACACAAAAAAAATTACACAATTAAATCTGTGTAAACGTAAAGTTAAAAGAGCAGGTGAGTCGAAAGCGGTGGAGTAATGGAATAAAGTTACTTCCCGACTCCATTCGATCCCATCCTCTTCGCTAACAGGCTTGCTTAAATCAAACATTAAAAACGCGGCATTTAAAAGAAATTAGATTTACCTTTAATTATTGAAGTAATTGTGCCAAAAATGCTTATTAAATTCTTAGAAATGTTTAGAGTGCAAGTTTTTAAAACTCAAAGTTTCATTACTTGGTCTTATAAACATTTTCGCGATATTAATAAATCATCTAAATATTAAAATGGACACAAATAATATACCAAACACTGATGTAGAAGCGTCTAAAAAGTAGGGGTGTACGATATCATGTTTTCAATATCGGATATCGATAAATAAAAAATATCGATATTATCGATATCTATCGATATATGTCGATATTTATCGATATTAGCGATAATATCGATATTTTTAAGTTCGATATCGGTAATATGGACAATACCGATACTGTTAATATTACGTGAACATTAGAATAAGCCGCTTTATGAAATACCTTTAATATTTAAGTGAAAGAAACATCAATCGTAGTTTAAAAATGGCGAAACTAGTTTCGGCGTAATAGATTTCTTTCGGAATTTACAGAATAAAATTATATCTTCTGTGAAAAGAAAATGTATTTTGTTACCAAATACCTACATCCAAATTGAAAAAAAAATTCGGACCAACTTTTTTGAATCCGATTACATTTCAAAAGAAAAAGCAACATATTTTAGCATGTTCTGTTATTAAATTAATTAGTATTACATATACAACGATAAAAAATGAATTATAAGAAAGATAACAGTAGCTTATTTGAAGAGAGTAAACCATGACAATTAACAAAACTGCAATTCACACTTCATCTCTACCGGGACTTTTTTTTATTTTGCGACTCACATTTTCTTAATATTTTAGGAACGTTTCATTGTCGGCAATATCGGTAATATTAATACCACTGATAATATCTATCACTCCGATATATCGATAACATCGATATATCAATATTTAAAATGGATATATCGTTATTCGATAATTATCGATATTATCGATAATATCGATATATCGATAAATTCTCGCAGCCCTACTAAAAAGCAGCTTACAAAGTAACGTCAACACTACTTTTTATGCCGTACAAATGTTTCTGGAAAATTTTTAAATCTACTTATTAAATAAATTATACAACGTATCACAGAAATAAGTACATTAATTTTAACTGACAATAAAACTCAGCAAGAGTAACAACTTTTTTTAAATATATTTTTTCTGTGAAGGTTCTAGTTATCGAGTTAAAATTATTTAAAAATTTGCTAAAAATATCACTGTCCGCCACTGGAGATTATACAATATTGCTGTACCGTGCAGTAGCATTGCCCTGGCTTTTACATAAATTAATACAATATCAGTGCATCTGTTCAATACATTAACACATTTTTTTTACATTAATACTTTCGCATGAAAGATATCACAAAGGCAATTTAGAAACTCCGTTTCATTTTACCTCCACTTAGTACTCAGAAGTTTTCAGTTTAAGTTCGTATACCCAAAATCGTGAATCACGTAACATTACAAATAAACGTAGAGCTAGAACGAACAGTATTTTCATAGTCAGCCCTTCTAAGGGCCGGTTTCACCAATCTAGTTTAGAACTTTAAACTCGTTTAGAAGTGTAGTTAAACTAAGTTAATCGTTTGACGCATTTCACCATATATTAAATCGCGTTTAATTTTGATTAATCGAGTTTAGCGTTAAACGTCCATTTTTGACAAGTTACATTCTTAATCGCGATTAGTAACGTCAAATTTTCATTGCGAAAATACAAAAAAATGGCTCAAGAGGTGTATGATCTGGTCTTTGATGATGATAGCGATGAAGAAGATTATATTCTTAGGTGTTGGCCAAGATGGATTCGTGAAAGAAACAATTATTTTGATGACTACGACGATGTAGATTTTCAAACTCGTTTCAGGCTTTCTAAACAATCTGCCCTGGTCGTTCTTGAACAAATTGAGGGGCTCTGGAGATTCCCTCTAACAGGTGGGTTCTTTTACAAACTCTATGCAATCAGAACTAGTTTGGTCAAGAATCTGATTAATGTCTGCACTGGTCACTGTACGCAGAGCAGAGGAAATAGGTGTTCTTAGCATTTGAGGTGTATAATGAGACCAATCCCCGTTTGGAAAAGTATCCTAAAGAAAACAAAAATGTATATTTAGCTGACATAGCTGTTAAAATCGATGAACACTTTACTATTGGAACAATCTCTTCCACTTCATTATAAGATGCATCTGTTAAATTCAAAACACATTTTGGTTATCTTTCATCTTTTATATTTTATCTGTTTCATATAATAACAAAATTCGCGGTATAAGAAATAAATTTCAAGGCAAAAATTAAAAGTTTCACATTTCAAAAAAATGTTGTTGCAGCAATAATATTGAAATAAATGAAATATTTGTGATGACAACTTGGCACTTGCTCATAATCGAGTCGCTATTGAAGACATTTTTCAAACCATCCACAGTGGGCTTTATTAGTTCTCGGACGCGGCCTAGCAGCGGATCGTATTTATCTTTTTTGGTTGGTCCGCCACCGGTACCAATCCCTGTTTGTATGCGCTCATCGGCAAATACTTTTCTTGTATATTTTTTCAAATTATCCCATGCCGCTTTTAAAATTTCCGAATTTCTGTGGCAACTACTGCTTATGGCGTTGTAGCTGCGGCCAATTTCTTCCCAATCCTCTGCTTTTTGTAGCTGGGTTACAGTATCTGTCCGCTTATTTTCAATTACATTAAAATGGTCTGTAACTAAATCTACTAAAACCGTGCAGAACTCTCCTGCAGTCAAATTAGGACTTTCCTTTTCCTTTTTTCTTTTCCATTTCAACAACAAATGTGCCTTAATTACAAAATTATCTGTAGAAAAATAAAAAGCGCCTTTTATACTGACAATTCTTTGACAATAGGTATACCAGAGAAGTATACTATACACATTTCGATTGCTTTCGTGCGTTTTCGGCGAGATCGTGAAAGTAAAAGTCGCTTAACTAATCTCGATTAGCCCAACAACAAATATTATTGGTAAAACATGTTCACATTAAACTCGTTTAAAATGTAAGATTAAGTTTTAATCGCGTTTTGTTAATCCTGTTTTAGGAGAACTTTAACTGAGTTTGGTGAAACCGGCCCTAAGAAAGGTATCTCTCAGATTTGCCTCATCTCAGAACTCAGAACCATCAGTGTCCTTAAGTATCTGCCGCGGACTGCACAACCACGCGCCGATTACCGACAAAGATACTTCTGCATAATTTATTATTAGTAATTATTATTAAGTGTGTACGTAGTTTAATAAATTGTGTAAAATAAATGTCTTTATTTCAAAATAACTCTCACCGATAAACTTACAAACTATATCTATACGAACAAATAAAATAGCGACATCTTACTATCGCTTTTTGATCTGACATTGTAGTAGGATAGACAAATTGAAGCAAATCTCGCTTCAATTTGTCTATCCTACTGCAATGTCAGGTCAAAAAGCGATAGTAAGATATCGCTATTTTATCTGTGCATCATTTTTACATCGCAATTGCGAATAAATTGGGCAAGTCGTTTTTGGTCTGCAGTGGGAATGTCGAGCTACGTCTCTGCTGAAGAAGCCCCAAGCAGGGCTGAAACAGCTGTCCAGAGGCTGCTCGAGGTTTTCACTGCAATCAAGAACGATTTGCTCAAAAATGTTTCTACATCTATACGGTGTAAAAATCGTGGATGGTGAACTTAGTAATTTGGTCGCAACATATAATTAGACGTAATTACGCTACAATTAAACAGCATCCATAATTTGAAAATGTAGGCAAATACTGCCCATTCTTAGAATCTGTGATTAGAACAATACTAGCGGACTCGTTAATTTATGGGGGGAAAAATTAAAAAAAAAGAAATTGGCCATTTGGAAAAAATGATATAGAGAAAAATTGTTTAATTTGACGAGTTCTCTTACTGGTTAAAATTAATGTACTTATTTCTGTGACGCCCAGTATAGCAATGGGTAGTCATATTCCTACGGTTCTTATAAAACTTTTATAAAGCAGGTTTACAGTAACTATATCATTGTCTAATGTGTACATATTCTAAAAAACTATTTAGCTAGATAAAGGTTACCAATAATGGAGTTTCTTTTTATTCAGGCCACAAAATATCTTCTTAAGTATACAGTGCGTCCAAGATAACATCCTCAGCATGGGGATCTCCGTTGTCCTAAGAGATACAGATTCGGTTAAATAGGATGAATTATAGAAAATCAATAGGGTAACGGTAACTAAACTAACCCATAAAATTTCTTAAATTTCCCGTACTTTCGAAATTATACCAAAAAAATTAAAATTTAACAAATATAATTTTTTGTCATAATTTTTTTATTTGAACAGATAGAAACAAGAATTATATTATAGAGTTTATTTAAACGGCCTTCTAATTGAAATTTAATGGTGCTATTAGATTTTTTCCAGCTCATATCGTGTCTGAGTAATGGCTATCAACTTCATTTTTTCTTGTGGGGCGTAAAGTAGGCCACGACATACTTAATAAACACGCCTTTTCTTCTATTTTGCAGTGACATAACATTTGCAGTATTCTTTTCAGAAAAAGTATTAAAAAACGCGAAAACAAAATGTTTCTTTACATCACGACAGTTAAACAAAATATCAAACGCAAGTTTTTCTGAAAAGAATTTTTTTGATATTTTGTTAAGACCAATAGGTCAATCGAAATTTAATAATAAACTTTCTTTTGTGTTGAGTTGTGGATTTCTTTTATTTTAAAACATAATTTTAAAATATCTGTGAAAATACGAATTCAAATTTATGTTCTGTGCAAGTAAAAGCATTTGAACGCAGACGAAGATGTAAAAAAAAACTAAACTATTCTTTTTTACTCACAATTTCCACTGTATTTTGTAAAGTTACAAAATTTAGTTACAATTTTTTTTCTTAAACACTACGACATGTTTCGCTATTAGTAATAGTGAAACATGTTTCGTTAGTAGATAGTGAAACATGTCGTAGTATTTGAGAAAAAATTTTGTAACTACAAAATATAGTGGAAATTGCGAGTAAAAAAGATTATTATTTTTTATCTACGTCTAAGTTTAAATGAATTTCGATTACGTATTGACCAAATCAGTCAAATTATTAAAAGCATTTGATTTTAATGCGGCTTAAAAACAATTCCATGTTAACTTTTTACGCTTTTTGAAAATTCATGTCTTCTTCTATAGTAAAATATCAAATTTTTACTGCAGCTTCCTTTTATACAGGTGGACACTCTATAAAAAAAAAAGATGTTCATCCCATGACCCCACCAGAGATATCTTGCATCAAATTTCGAAAAACTCGCAAATTTTCAATTTCTAAAGTCATAAAAATGAAAGGATACATTTATGAGAGTTGTGACTCTAGCTATAGTGAATACAATGATATATGTAATTGTAATTAAAAAATCAACTGTGAAGGGGTGGTATCCCTTAAACTTAGGCTCCAAAAAGAGGCACTTGTTAAATTTCGTGGCCAAACTTTCAGGAGCATTTTCACCTAAAAGGAAACACATAATGTTTTTTTATGCTGAACTACAAAATTAAAGAAGAGGTTATGCTGAATGAAATGGTCCTAGTCGCAGTGTTCTAGCATTTGAAAAAAAAATAAATTTACGTTAACGTCTGCAAACTACCTAATAGGTGCGCGTTGCAAAATAAAAATGGCAGCCACAAACAAACGGGCTGAGTTAAAAATTTAATAACACTATTTTTCTACTGCCAGTACGTTTGGCAATAACATAAGAAAATAAAAAACTTTTAAAATGGTCAAGCAACCAAAAATATTTATATTGGATCACATCTTATGGAATGACCCCGTGTTGTTATATCATTCTTATCCGATCTTTAAGTACTCCTCAAATGTGTGATAATAGCTTTCTTTTCAAATAATATAAATTTGATCTGTAACTTAATAAAGAAACAAACTGTATAATTACACATAATTTTGAGTTATGTATCATGGGAACCTGCCTAGCTTTTATTAATGCTTTCTTTTGGTGTGTTTTTAAAATATCATTTTCGTATTTCATCGGTATTTTGTGAACACTGTACAGGTTCACTTGAACTTTTTTAACGTACTGGGCCTCAACAACACTCTGTTCAAATTTTGCCGCATGTTTAGTAAATACCCTGTATTCTGTGTGAACCTGGTAACGTTGACATGCTGAGGTAAAAAAATCTTTATCGTCTTCACCGTGAATGATCGTTGCGAATCGTGTATTGCAGGACATTATTTTCATTCAAGTTTCAAAATATTCAAGTCATGTTTATGTAATTCGCTTTTCTTTTGCTTAGTCAATTTAATTCCATTTAATTAAAGTGTTGCTTGTTAATTGATAATTTTAGAGTTAATTTTCACAAATTTTGAACTGTTTAAGATTTCTGTGCGACAAGGGAAATTTCCTAAGTACTTACCAATCTACGTTTAAAATATTTTAAGATACTTTTGAGTTTAAACGATACCGAACTTTGACTTTAACGTTTTCGTTATCATTACGCCCACTAACCAATTTATATTTGAATCTTCAATACATTTTATCTTAAAACTAACAAAAAAACTAGAAGGTCACAAGATTATGGGCTGTTTTTAAGAGAGAGCTAAAGAAAATTTTAATAAAAATTGCTTTAAAAACATGAAAACAAACACCGAATATCAACGTAAACCATTTCTCCTAACTTTTTCATTCAAACGATATTTTCTCCAAAATTTTCTTATGAAATATATAAATAGTTTGATGTGGTCATTTAGAGAATTAAACGTACTATTAAATAAAAGGAGAAAAATCAGCAGGTTGTTATTAAAAAAAAATCAAGTGTTGGATCTCAGAAACAAGAGCATATAAACAATTGAAACAAATTGATAATATATATAGGTCTTATTGACTTAAAAAAAAAAAATTCAAACAGATCTGTTAAACACTTTTCGAAATATTAAGCCGGTTCCATACTTTTGCCCTTCCCAGTATAACAAAAGACGCCTCGCATTCTACCTCGAAAAAGGTGTGGAAATGAATGCATTTTACGTTGTTTATGTATTCTTGACCTTTATTATGAAAACGGTTCATCGCACGCATAAATGTATAAGAACTTTCTCATGGGGAAATGTCCAGTCTACAATCCTATAGTAATCAAAATTGTTCTCAAACTAATATGAAGCGAAATAATCGCGTAAAACCATTTCTCTCGACCTTTGACCTTGAATAATAGTGAAGCCGGCATGATATCGATGGGCACTTTTAGTATATTATTTGTAATGGTAGCGTAAACTTATTTTACTGTATTGGTAACAAGCTAGCATCAATTTGTCAAACTTAATACAATGTTAGATCAAAAAGTGATCGAAGGATGTCGCTCTTTAAGCTATTCGTTGTCATTTAAGTATGTGATGTATAGTGATGTAAAATGACGGTAATTTAAAATCGTGACGTCATTTTGGTCATTTGGGTATAAATGACGGTCATTTTGCAATCATTATCAACCATTTAATCCTAAACAGGCGCACTTTTATGTACACACGCATGTTAAATGAAACAAATACAAATTTTTACAAAACAACGAAGGTAATACTCTACACTACAATATAATAAATTCTTAACAATTTATAGATAAGGCATACAACATACCCACAACTGAAATTAAAATCCTCCTTTAACTAAATAAGCTTATTAAAATTTATTAACCCCTGAACGATCCAAGTCACTTCAGTACCCTTCAGCGTTGGAGATAGATTCGCCACTGCTCCCCTTTAAATGGCAAGAGGTTTGAAAGTAACAAAATTGAAGAATAAACAAATATTTATTAAAAAAAAAAGAAACTGGAGAAATTTCAAAATAAAAAGACCTATTTAATAAACCGTATTGTTTAATATTTTTAATTTTATTTCTCTTCGACATTAGTATTTAAATCTTCATTAGTGTCGCTATATTTGAACTTGTTAAGCAGACCTCTTAACGTTTCACACTTAATTAAATTTGTTTCTTTGTTTATTCATATTGTCATAAACACTGAAGGACCTTGTTTATATTTTACGTAAGGTATTTTTCCAATGCCTAATTGCATTTGTCTGTGACGCTCATTTATTAAGACGACAGTCATTTATTAAAATGATGGTCGTGGTTCTCAGGGTCATTTTTAAAATGACCAATCAATGTGACGTGACCGTCATTTTTATTGTGACCATTGTCATGAGCAGCGTCATTTAAGTAACTTACATCACTAGTGATGTAAAATCTGGCCACTCCGCCAAATTTTAAAAATACCATTAAATCCATTATTAAATATGATATTCAGATTAAATTAACTGACTTATAAAGGTATAATTATAAAAATATCTTACATGTTTTCAGACTGATAATTTTGTTCTTACCTTTTTAGTCCTATAAGAATACACACATCAAAGAAAAATATTTAGAATAAACTGCAAAACTGAAATATTCTTATAATAACTAAATTTTCATTTTTAGAAATACTTACGTCCAGTATTACATTTCAATGTTTTTCTTTTTTTAACAAAACATAAATAATTTTTGTTATTAAAGGGAAATTATTCTACAGCGCATTCCTTTGAACGACGAATAGATCTGAAATTCATTGAAAGTATTTTTTTGTGTACAGACTTCAATTACCGGTTCAGTTTATGTCAAGGTGATTTATTTTTAAAACACTTTTTCTAAATTTAATAAAACATTACATCACAAATATGCTGTCCTTTACTTACAGAAATGTGTAGCAAGCCGAAGACCTGGTAATTTGTTTAATTTTACAGAAAATTATCTTCGCTACGGAGATATTTGAACGATAGTTAAATCCATAGCCTTCGGGATTAATGAACGTATAATTTTTCAACAATAAAAATTGCTGCAAGAAGAAACTCAACGTAATTTAATACTACGACGTCTTTCTTGGCGCAGCAACGAACAATACTCTCGGAATTAACCTTTTAAATCGTAACAATTTACTTGTTTGTGTTACGGTACTGGACAAACGTGACTTCGTTAACAATCTCTATAGAACGAGACTTTTCACTTTAATAAATTGTCACTCGTTAGAATGAGACAACACGCGACTATAAGTAGTTCGTTTGGTGAATTGTATTTCTCCCTCTGTGCTTGAGCTTTTACAGTGCGAATTTCAAATCAAACCTGTGTGAACTGGATAGCGAAGCATTAATATTTCGAGTATTACAATAGCTATTATTTCACTTACATTACCTTCTAAAAAAGCAAATGAAACAATTTAACAATTGTTTGTATATACAGCGTGGAAACTAAGTAGCGGATAAAATCTATAACTCCCTTAATATTTGTAATAAAACAAAAATCTAAAAGGGGTATAGCGATTCAAATTACAGCGCATAAGAAGAAGTATATTTTGAGATATTTTCATGAATTTTTTTAAGTTATGACGTCATCAAGATTTTTTTTAAATGACAACCTATATTTTTTATTTTTTATTTCGGTGGGTTTTTTTAACCTACTTTCAACAGTATAAAATTTTGAATCGATTACATAACAAAAAATTCAAGAAAAACAACCACAAAAGTTTAATTGTAAAGTTGAAGAAATTAACAGAATATCTAGTTAGCTAGGTGTAAAACAAACAAAATTTGTTTGATTGACAAGAACTTGTAAATACCTATCACAATAAAGTGAGTATTTTTATTCCCTGTGGATAGTAGGAGTTACACTAATTATTAAAAACCTTTTACCAAAATGGTGTTGCTGACTGAAAAACAAAGAATTGAAGTTCTAATGATGATTGGGTATGGCGATCGAATTAGAACTCATCAAGAGGTGTGTCGACTTTTTATAGACAAATATCCTGATCAGCAAATAAGTCAATCCACAGTCAGCAGAATAGAAAATAAATTTCGAAATTACGGTATTGTGAAAGACCTTCCAAAAACTGGCCACCCTAAGACAAAATTAATTGACGATGTGCAGCTTGATATTTTACTAGAAATAGAAAATAATCCGCATTCGACTAGTCAAGACATTGCTTTAGAGCACAACCTGAGCCATACCTCGGTACTGAAACTTTTAAAAATGCAAAAGTTTCATCCGTATAAAGTAAAATTAGTCCATGAGTTAGCAGAAACTGACTATGATCATAGACAAGAATTTTGTGAAGAAATGTTGGAAATTTGCAATCGTGATCCAATGTTCTCGCAGCGTATAATTTTTTCTGATGAGGCAAGTTTTACTTTACATGGAACTGTTAACAGACATAATTGTCGATATTGGTCTAGGGAAAATCCCCACTGGATGCAAGAAGCTCATACTCAACATCCCCAGAAGCTCAACGTATGGACAGGAATTGTCGGTGACAGAATTTTAGGTCCATTCTTTATCGAAGGTAATTTAACTGGTGAGAAATATCTACACTTCTTACAATTCGAATTAGTACCTGCATTGGCGATATTATTTCCTAATGAAAATGACTGTGATAGGTATTTACAAGTTCTTGTCAATCAAACAAATTTTGTTTGTTTTACACCTAGCTAACTAGATATTCTGTTAATTTCTTCAACTTTACAATTAAACTTTTGTGGTTGTTTTTCTTGAATTTTTTGTTATGTAATCGATTTAAAATTTTATACTGTTGAAAGTAGGTTAAAAAAACCCACCGAAATCAAAAATAAAAAATATAGGTTGTCATTTAAAAAAAATCTTGATGACGTCATAACTTAAAAAAAATTCATGAAAATATCTCAAAATATACTTCTTCTTATGCGATGTAATTTGAATCGCCATACCCCTTTTAGATTTTTGCTTTATTACAAATATTAACGGAGTTATGGATTTTATCCGCTACTTAGTTTCCACGCTGTATGTATAATTATGCATATGTAAATGTTACAACGTAGGTTTTCTCACATGTATCTGCATAGTACAAGTTACGCTGAGTACTGTATAGTTGCAACGCATTCTGCAAACCATACTTTCACGGGAAAAGTGCCTCTCGACGTATCTATTTTTCATTCATTGTATTTTTATATTCACTGTTACCTTCTATTTATCTGAAGCCATCAATTTCCTTTCACTTCATCCACTGAGAACAAAAGCGTATGTTCTCTTCTGATGAAATTTCAATATTCTATAATACGTATCTACTGATAATGTTTTAATTAATTAATTAATTAAATGTTTATAACAATACAGATGTTGTATTTAAATAATTTTAGTTGCGTTATACATAAATGTTTCCCAAAACTGTGAAACATTCGGTGTACTTACGGCAACCGGATTGCTTTCTTTAGTAACAATAATAATTCAAGTGGGCATTTTAAGTGTGACACTCACCGACAATGATAAGCAAAATAAAATGCACTTAAAAAACGGATTAACATTGAAGTTATGTGAGTGTGCTAGTTTCGAATGCTTGTTTCACTTACGTGTACGGGTATTTACGTGCACCGAGCTTAACGAAGTGCGACATTGTACCAGTGCGTGTCGTACACCGCGCGCAAAAATAAAAACATACTTTTACTAGCAAACAGTGGATTACGGTGCAATACCAGATGGCAATTGACACGGAAACTTTCAAAGGAAACGGCTAATAAATAAGTAATTTTTGCGGAAAACATAAAGCCTGATTTTAGTTCCTTCGTTTTGTCATACTATGACGAATACACTTTAAAATATAGTGCCTGCATTATAAAATGGCAACACCTAGATAACGCTGAAATTTTTAAACCAAATTTGGTGGATCAGTATATTACAGTACTCGCAGGCAATGGGAAAATTTGAACCTTGTAGCAACTACCTTTCGTCTCTTTTGTTGAGTTTCTTGACAAAAATTCACTAGAGCTTGTCTTCTTTCTACAAAGTAATTTATCAGCGGAATTGCGTTTTTCTTCTTTGTTGCACCTCGAAAACATGCAACGTGTACGAAAATCTCAACGATTCACTCAGTTGGGAAAATTTGATAGAGAAAGAACTGCTGGACTCCGCGAAGTCGATTTATCATATCGCCATAGAGCCACTAAAATCAGCAGAACGAGGCAACAGTTCTGAGATATTGGCGAACATGGAGCCAAGAATACGAAACAGGCAAAGCTAGAGGACCCCGAACCACTACAGAGCGTGAAGATCGTCATCTTCAGATGTTAGCTCTAAGAGACCGCATGTCCACACCACGAGCTATTGTAGGTCAATGGTACAATGATGTTGGGAGGACCATCTAGATGTATATTGCTCCTCGTGAAATATTTTCGCAGACCGCCCGGCGAACTCTTTGCGTTCCGCCGATTCGCTTTCAAAGTATTTCCCCAGTGCTATTTGTTTTCCTGTAAAAGTTAGGATAAGGAAAAGCTTGGGTTGTGAAAGTTAATTCTCCGGTCGCAGAGATTCTTTATTTAGCCTTTTTTTGATTTACGCATTATTGCAACATATTGCGAAATCAGCGATTTCTTTCCCACGTTAGCTTCACAGAAATTGAACCCTGGTCTTTTAGCCCATTGGTCCTCGTTGACGTAAGATTCTGTCGTAGTTGGCGGAGGCACCCTATCTCTTCTTGTTTTAACCCCATCTCTTTCCGTTCGCCTGCGCGAAGCGATTTTGTCAGAACAGAATTGTCCTCGTTCTTCTCGGTGCAACAACACGTCTCGCGTTGATGTGCTTTTCTTTGTGTGTGTTTTCGCCCAAAAACTTGATGTTGGGAGGATTCATCAACAGCTTTTCTTGGCTGGATTAAACCTGTTGCACGTGGAATAAATTAATACATTCGTATTGTCTACGCCTGTTCCCTTCCAAGGAGTTCTGCGAACAGGTGAGTCGTTTGTTTGTTCTGTTTCGCTTCGACACTTTCTATCGCGCATCTTTCTTCCTAACAGGCTTTAGTCCAGGGGTACCCTTACCTCTGCGCTGCTTTCGGCAAGAGTTCTTGATTTTGGTGGCCATTCACCGCTTCTGCACGGTCCCGTGAGTCCCGACGAACATCCTCGGACTTGCTTAACACTCCGACCGACGTGCGACACGCGCAGGGATAAGGTTGGCCTGATTTTTGTTATTGTTTTATTTTACGAATATTTCTACCGGACAACGGCGTGTAGTTTCAAATTGCGCGTTGGTTTGATTTCAGGTCGCTGTTTGTAATTTTTTTTGCGTACCGTTCCGGTTATTTGTTTTAAAGACACTGATGTGTTTACTTTAAGCGCTGTTGCGGCTTGATTTAGAGCTTAAATATATTCTTTTTGCGATTTTGACTCAGTGTATACTGTTATTTTACTCTGTGCTGCGTTTCAGCGAATTGATGTTAATTTTACAATTTTGATTTTTGTCTTTAATAAAACTGTGTTTGAATCATATCTTGGATGAGACGTGGTTTTCTTGATTTTTCCCCGCGGTTCCCTATAGCCCAAAAGAAATTAAGTGGCGCCTTTATTTTGTTTCATTGGTATTGTTTGTTTGCTCAGAGTTAGTTTATTTTTTTTATCTTTATTTTTTTTTGACCCATCCTATCCCACTGGGGCTGGCCGGCGACGCCGAAACGTCTGTTACGGCGATCACCTGCGATACCTGTACAGGTAGGTAGCAATACGTTTGCTTGGGCTGCGATTTTATCGACTACATTGGGTACTTCCTGTGAGTGCTGAACATCGGCGCTAACGTCTGGACTGGTGTAGAGAATGACCGGTACTGGGATGCAAAATGAAATGTGGTCAATTTCAGTTATGTGTCCTGTGTTTATGTAGACATGCACGATGGCCGCATGTTGGTGAGAAGACGTCGGAGAGAACGAAGACATATTGAATTTTCTGCAGAGCGTCACGTTCTCAGAGTTGTAGGGTTGATGGTTTGGGGTTCTGTTGCTTATGGTAGCGGATCTCCTTTATTGTCCGGTCGAGGCAATATGACGTTACGTAGATGATGTCATAGAACCCCATATTTTAACTCACTACAAAGAACATTCCAAGCAGCCAATATCACTGTACTTCGTTGGACTCCTGGATCTTCGAATCTGTCGCCGATTGAACACGTATAGGATATGATAGGCAGATATGATAGGCAGACGAGCCAACAATTTACCTCGACAACCACAAAATCTAGAGGCTCTCCAATATGCGGTACAGACAGCTTGGGATGATGTACCACAGGAGGATTTTAATCTTTCCATGCCATGACGTATACGTGAGTGTATAAACAATCGTGGTGGTCCAACACACTACTATTTTTTTTCTTTACTTTTAAATGTACGGTCCCCAAAGGCGGGTTGTCTACGACAAGAATTTTCGCCGTCCGCCGTCCCGGCAAATTTACTGGATTAGTAGTAATACATTAGATTATACAGGGTGTGGATAAAGTATGGAACAAAATTCATATTTCTGTTATCTTGGGTTTGATGAAAAAATCCTGAAACAGGTCGATTTTAGTTTTGTCCCGTGCATTTTATGACATAGTGAATTTCATTCTGTAGTCATCTGATTGCATTCAGGTGTGACGTTTTTTCAAATGGTAACATCCGACTTTTATTATCCCTTGTCGTTAAGTATTCCATTGTGCATACAACGGTATAAAAAGTTTGGTATCTTACATAACAATTTTTTGGAGAAAAACACTTTCGAATTTAAAAAAATTAAAATTTTATTCCTATGATAAACTAATCAAAAATTATCAACAAATTAGATAAAATATCAACGGAGGTGTTCAAACTGTCCACCGTTGGCCATTTGACATTGGCCAAGACGGACGTACACACTTTCTACGGAACGTCGTATTGTCTCTGGGTCAATATTGCGAATTTCCTCGTAAATGCGAGTTTTCAGGTCATCCAAGTCATGTGGCTTATTTGTGTACACCTTTGATTTCACATGACCCCATAGAAAAAAATCAAGTGGGGCTGAGATCTGGCGAGCGGGCAGGCCAGTCAATTGTTCCCCTTCGTCCTATCCATCTCCCTGGGAAAATTTCGTCGAGATACCTGCGAACATGCTGGCCAAAATGTGGAGGTGCTCCATCTTGTTGGAACCAGATTCTGGGATGAGGCGCATAAGGATTGGCTTCGTCCGGAAACAGTATTACCAATGCTGGCACGAGGTTAAATCTTAGAAAATCTAAATATCTTTCAGCGTTTAAATTTCCCTCGAGAAAGACAGGTCCCACAATGCGATCTCCTATTATTCCCGCCCACACATTAACTTTTTGTTGGGTTTGGGTGTGACCCTCCCGAACCCATCGAGGATTTTCGCCCGACCAATATCTGCAATTATGGCGATTCACCTGACCGTTTATTTTAAAAGTTGCTTCGTCGCTAAAAAACATTACTGAGCTGAGAAATTCGGGATTCTCATCGCATCGTAACATCAATTGTTCACAGAACTCGTTTCAACGGTCGAAGTCATCTTCATTCAGTTCCTGAACGAGATGGACTTTATATGGATGAAGTTTTTCCTTCTTCAAGTACTTTGCGACTGTGGAAAAGTCGACTGCATTATCTCTGGCAATGTTTCTTGTTGAAGTGTGGGGGTTGTTTTGAACTTCCAAGAGAATGTTCAGCATAGTATCTTCTTCAGTTCTTGGACGACCTTGTTTGGGTCTGTCTTTCACACTGCCAGTTTCTGCGAATTTTGCCACAATTTTGCTCACCGTTGATCGCGAAATCGGTGTTCGGTTTGCATTTTCTGCATTGAACAATTGACAGGCTTCTTCTTCATGGCTACGTATTTTATCACCAAAGCCAACCATAATAAGAATTTGAATTCTGTCTTGTTCGCTCAAATAAGCCATTTTCGTGATTCACTTTCAACACTACCAAATTTCCGTTCTAGTCAAAACGAATACTCAGGTGCAGTACTTGATATACGGTTATAAGCTAATTGACAGTACTTTGACATTACTTTCGTCTACGCCATAGTTACTTGCGTTTTTCAATTGTAAAAAAACATCATCAACCGGAAATTTAAAAAATCATTCGGTTCTAGGAACAAACGGTAAGGCCTGCATAGGGTTTTTTGTTTCCCTTATGTCGACTGGTCGATGTCTCGATTGAAGACAATCCGAGGTACACTTCAGACGTATCTAATTTGTTGATAATTTTTGATTAGTTTATCATAGGAATAAAATTTTAATTTTTTTAAATTTGAAAGTGTTTTTCTCCAAAAAATTGTTATGTAAGATACCAAACTTTTTATACCGTTGTATGCACAATGGAATACCTAACGACAAGGGATAATAAAAGTCGGATGTTACCATTTGAAAAAACTGATGACGTCACACCTGGGTGCAATCAGATGGCCACAGAATAAAATTCACTATGTCATAAAGTGCATGGGACAAAACTAAAATCGACCTGTTTCAGGATTTTTTCGTCAAACCCAAGATAACAGAAATATGAATTTTGTTCCATACTTTATCCACACCCTGTATTCACTTTTGTTCACGTATTCTGAATACTTACCGTACCGGCTCGTGGACAAGAGAGAATATAATCCAATGTATTAGTACTAATCCGGTAAATTTACAAGCTGCCTAATTGTTATAATTTCTTGTTTGTCTCTTTATCTGGAAAAAATTTCCTTAATAAATAATCATGTGGGCAGCGTGTTGTACTTTATAATGCAGGCAGTATACATAGTAAAGAATTAATAAGCAGGCCTAGGCGCATTTTAGGTGGAAGCTTTCGTTAAATATACGAACTAATATTCTGAAGCTATCATAGTCAGAAAAAGTTCCAATCTTTAACGCGTCTGCCCTGCAAAACAAAATAATAAACCAGTCGAAGCCGGAGAAGTCTATGCGGCACGCAGTAACCACTACAGTTCTGGTCAACTGGATATAAAAACTTGTTTACGCTTCATTCCGAAACGAAGTCGCATTCTTTTTGCAGTGACGGCGCTACAATTGATATGAATTAAATGTATTAAGCCAGTCTTTTTAAAAGTTACATTAAAGAATTATAATGTTTTCGTAATTATTAATTTGAAAGAAACTATAAAGGCAATTATGTTACACACGTAATTTACATCAAACGGTTCCTTCCGATGCAATGAGCGCGAGGGTGAGAGTACCTCGGGCATGTAAGCCGTTCAACGGCGACGTTGAAATCTACGCCGCTGTTTTGTTTATCTTCATACTGGTTTTTACCACATATCCTAGGAATGTCCGACCCTTATTAATAAGTATGTATACAAGCGCTCGTGAGTGCTTTATGCAGGAGAATGGAAGACAATGTGAGAGAGCACGCATTTGAAAGACAGACTGCGACGACAAAGTGGCGACCGGAGGAGCGCTCGTTGAAGTATTTCTTACGTAAACTTATGTTGAACTTTAAACCTTTACGTTTTTTGTAAATATGAGAATTCTATTCAATAAAAACACTTGTGATGTCTTTCATCCGTAAAATCGACCGTTTGTGATTTTTTGTGTTAAGCGCCGCGCAAACCAGAGCGGAAACGGTACGATGACGGGCGCGGTGGCGGTGCGGCCTTAAGAAGAACATACAAATTCGCCACCGCGCGAGTTTCCGCTTTAGTTTGCGCCTCGCTTTAAGCCGGCTACTCATTACGCGGTACTTGGCAAGTACTTGTCAAGTACCGAGTAATGTGTATTAAGACGCGACGTGCAACTCGGCACTACTTGCCACGTTACTTGTACTTCCCGTTCGTTGTTGGTAAACTATCCAAAGTCAAACGCGGGTAAGTGTTAAACGGACTGGCTTCGTAGAAGTAGCCGAGTAATGTGTACGGTTCGACTTTTACTTGCACAAATACTCGCCGAGTACTTGCCAAGTACCGCGTAATGAGTAGCCGGCTTTATGTAGGGCGAAGTTATGTCACACTCAGGTGTAAACATCTTGCCTCACCAAGTGTGTATTTTTTTATGCGAACGGCGGCAGTTATCTCCAAGGTTAACTCCCTGATTTTAGCTATCTCTCTCGCATAATTGATCTCGTGTTTCTGTGCACGTTCCGAATACGGGCCGCCATCACCTATTATAATATACATCGTGTTAAAATAATTTGACTGCAGTTTTCAATTATATTATTGTTTATTAAAATAGAGCGTCGGCCAGAGCGGTACGGCGCACAGTGGGGCCGAGATGAAAAAAAAAACCATTTTACAAGATGGTTAATTTGTTGATCTAACTGACTTTTCTTACATTATTTTAGCCTTAGAATCTGTCTGTGATAATGGTTTTGTAGTAAAAATTCGTTTTCATCTAATATAAG
The DNA here is from genome assembly GCA_036172665.1 of Prosopocoilus inquinatus. NCBI lineage: Eukaryota > Metazoa > Arthropoda > Insecta > Coleoptera > Lucanidae > Prosopocoilus > Prosopocoilus inquinatus. The sequence continues at coordinate 408,618 of CM069876.1, forward strand.
GGCTTAAATCTCATTCATTGAGTTATTAACCTTAAACATAGCAATGTTCTGTAATTCCGCCAGCTTCACGGATTATTTTTAAAAATTATTCCATTAAATATTTGGTTAGTACAGACTAACAGCTTTATCTAAAAAAAATAATTACTCTTTAAAGAAGATTTCTGGGCGTAATACGAATTTTCACTAAGCGTACAAAAAAAGCTTCACTTTCCTACGGTTTGTAACATTTTTTTTCTGAAAGCTATAATATTGGACTAACTACCCTAAAAAATTCATAGCCGCAATCAACCGCATGCGATATATATTAATTGAATACGAAGTTGAGTAGAGATGCGAAAAACAGCGTCAGCAGTCCGTATAAACATGATTTGTTGAATCAAGGAGGCTAACAGAGCTCCTTATTGTCAGTTTGCAATAAATAGAAACGTTCCGCACATTAAAATGATTATACGTTAGTGTGTTGTGTAAGTTCATTTTCTGAGGTGAAATTACGTTGGAAAATTATTTGCAGGAGAAGTATTCAGAACTAAATGACGATGAAATCGGCCGTATCTGTGCGGAAATAAGTAAACGGTTTCTATCCAATTTTAATAAGAGATTGAAGGCGGCGTGTCACAATAAAACTAATTTTAAGAAGAAATACAAAGAATGGTTGGACGGCGAATTTACTATTACTTTTGACTCACAATCAGCGCAAGCGAATTATTTGCAGAGAAGTGGCAGACCCCTCGAGAATTTTGAAGATTGTGGTTCTAAAGCAAAAAAATATAAAGTAAATGACTTTAGAGCCTCACACTCTCAGGTTCTTATTGATGTTGCTGCTTCATCGTCATTTGAAAATCAAAAACAATTGTCTTTGGAACCCGATGAGGTTTTGGGATTAATTGTTTTTATTCTTTGTGGACAGTAATCTTAAAATGCCAGAATTTCATTAAATTTCTGTGAATTGATAGCACATAGACACAAACACAATTCCACTGACAAAATTATTATTGTACTCAGATCATAAAAAAATCAAATTCATTGTTCGCATTATGCAAATAAGTCGTTTTACGATTTAAATTCAAGGTTAAATGTTCGTGTTTTGTGTTTTTCCTTCGAAACTCTATTGCTGTTGTGACACATTCAACTATTCCAGTGACCACCAACAAGTTTAAATGTCAATTTTTAATCCATTTTTGATATCAAAAACTACACAGGTTAGACCCCCCCCCTACGTCTACAGTTATTTGATTTGCTTTTTGAAGGGCTATCTATGTTTAACAGGTGGGACACTTACTCTGAATCACCCTGTATAAATTCATGGACGTAGTCACTTTCATAATTAACATACCTTAAAATTTAAATAACTTTCCATGCTGTTTTCATTACTTTTTTACATATTCTTCCAGAATTAAAAGAAAGTTGGCAAAATCTAAAAGCATTGTTGTTTCCAGCGCAGCGTTAAATTCCCTTAAAAATAAATGATCCCTTTAAAAAATCGATGAGTAAATTTTCAAAAATTTCGTCCAAATTTAGGTAGTCCGATAAATTTTTTGAAACTTTGAGAAAGTCAAAAATTGTTATTTAGTACCTTCTTAAAGTTTCCCGAGTTTCACTTCGATTGGACAAAAATTCTGGAAATAAAAGGTTTTTTCCATAATTCCGGTATTTGGCCCCACTGTGCGGCGCTAAAACGAAATGCATGTAAACATAGGCACTATTCGGCACCGCGCTCCCCCTCTAATGGACGTACCTCGATTGATTTACACGCATTTCGTTTGGGAGCCGCGTCGCGCCGCTCTGACCGACCAAGTGGACGCTCAGCTTAAGTTATCACTAGAGACCGGATTTATAAGTTTTTACAAGTTTTTTACTCTAACATACCTAAACTTGGCGTTTTGTATTTATATGTTTGTCGATTAGAGAAGCCCAAAAATGGTAGTTTTATTTCGCATATAACTTAATATTTTAGACTTTTAGCGCATATTTATTTATTTATCCATATATTGTTATAAATAACATTATAATTCCATATACGGTCAATATTCAAGTCTGCAGCTTTTCCAAGAAGTAATTTATTCTCCTCAACGTCTGGCCACTTTATTTTACGATTTCCCGGAATGTGATTTTCTGGGAATCTGTAGCGACTTGCACTTGCATTTTGCACTTATGTTTTGCATTTCAGTTTGAGATAAGAACTCCGTGAATGTGTGTGACTAGTGACTAGTGTATTTATCAACGCGAATTAGTTGTTATTTTCTTATTTAATTTAAAGACGAAATAAATTCGGTGCTTATCTTTTCAAAATGCCGAAAGTAGCATCCTCTCGATCCGAGCTATTGAAAAAATGGATTAAAGCATCTAAACATCTAACTACAGATGGAAAAGTTATTTTTTGCAACGCATGCTCAAAACAGGTAGATACCTTACAAATTCTGTTAAAAATCACATTTTCATTTTGACAATATTTTAAGGTGTCGTCAGACCAAAAGTGCCAGATTGATCAACATTTGGCTACAAACCTCCATAAGGAGTCGGAGAAAAGATGTGTGTCTAACTTTAAGCAGTCTTTTATTTCTTCAACAGCCAGTAACTCACAGGGCAGTGACACAGGAAATGAATTCTTTTTAGACTTGTGCAGTGCTATGGCAGAGTCAAACATTCCTTGGCATAAACTTGAACAAGCAAGTTTTCGAACTTTTTTGGAAAAATATTGCAATCGTCATATTCCAAATGAATCGACTTTGCGGAAAAACTATCTAAGTATATGCTACCAGCAACGGATGAAGAAAATAAGAGAGAAGCTTAGCGACAACAATATTTATATAGTAGTTGATGAAAGGACAGATGCCTGCGGTCGTTATGTAGCAAATATGTTAGCAGGAGTATTAAGCAACACAGTTGCACCAATATCTTATTTGGTAAATAGTGCAGTTTTGGAAAAAACAAATCATTCAACGATCGCACGTTTTATTAACGACAGCTTGACACTTTTATATGCACCTAATCAAGTTAAATCGGAAAATATATTACTAATGGTGTCTGATGCAGCAGCCTACATGATAAAAGCAGGACAGGCTTTACAGGTGTTTTACCCAAATCTGATGCACTTCACTTGTATGGCTCACGCAATGAATAGGCTCGCTGAATTGGTGCGACTAGAATACCTAACAGTAAATAAGTTGATCAATAACGGAAAAAAGGCGTTTCTTAAAGCCCCACTGCGTATACAACACTATAAAGAATTAGCTGCTGACCTGCCATTACCACCAGAACCAATAATTACGAGATGGGGTACGTGGCTTGAAGCAGCAAATTTTTACGCAGATAACTTTAAACAATTAAAGGAAATTTTCTTAGAATTGGATGATTCCAATTCAGCGGCTTTAAGAATTTGTAAGGAATGCATGTCGAACACAAACATCGGGAATCAATTAGCATTCATTAAAACTCATTTTTCGGTTTTAATATCCACCATTAAAAAGTTGGAATCATCCCAGACGGCTCTATTAGATTCTTTTGAAGTGGTCGATGATGCAATTGAAAGTGTAAAATCAATTCCAGGGGAGATAGGAGAGAAGTTAATGGCAAAATTAGACAAGGTTCTATTACGTAATCCTGACTACAATAAAATGAGGAAAATCTGTTTAGTTTTAAAAGGTCAAAGTGAAGAGGATTTGGACATGGACCCCAAAGATGTAGCATCCATGAAATTTGCGCCCATTACTTCATGCGATGTCGAGCGTTCGTTTTCCTCTTATAAAAATATTTTGACAGACAGACGACAAAATTTTACCCCAAATAATTTAAATCAACTGTTGATTATATTTTGTAATCCTACTATTTAAGTGTTAAGTGTTAAAATTACTTATATGAAACAATTTATGTTTTTATTATTCTAAAGTATGTATAAGTAAAATAAAATTTTTATCGCATATAATATCCATATTTTGATCCATTTTAATCGCATAAAAAAAACTTATTTTCCACTTTTTTAGCACATATAAATCCGGACTTTAGTTATCACTAGCTGTAATGCATAAGATACTGCCACACATTTGCTTGCTAAATTAACATTTATATAAATTGCATTGTTCTGTATTATCTTCGTTGCATACTCATCATACGATTTTTATAAATACATTTACCACATTATCACCCAAAGCATGAAACTCATTCAGTCTCAGCTTTTCTGAACTGCATGGTAAATATGTACATAGACTACACCTTAAGTCGCGACATCGTACGGCCGGAGTTTCGACCTTAAATTGTGCGAAAAACAGCGAATAACAACCATACTACTGTCTCGAGATGACTCCAACTCACCATCAGATAAGTCATCATCTCGCATTTGATCAGCACCCAACTAATCAAAGCGACCAAAATGCGACAAAACATCAACGACCCTACTGGTTAACTGGAATTCATGAACTCAGTTATTTTTTTTTGCAGTTTGAAAACATTTGGATAACATCTTTTATTTTCCGTCCGTTTCGAAAGTAACTTTAAACATGAAAGTTTTGTAGTCTATCGTAAATACATTTTTATAAACTACCAGACTAGTACCTAGTACGTTTAGGGCTTAGGTATAATTATCAGTATCGAATTAATATTTCAAAGTACAGTCATAGTTTTCAGGGGCGATTGTAAATTGCACTGGCATTAAGCTGAGGTCCTAATCCTTTACGTAAACTGCACTGGGGGATGCTTGTTGTTAAATAATTCGATGTGTAAACTACACTGGATTTAATTTACGTAGCTTCCAAGAATAAGAATTTAATAGGTATTGAGAAATGGGCGGATTTGTTTAAATTTGGCAAAACCAGGTTAAACAAACCCCTATAAAGGGCTGTAGTATTGTATTTGCTATTAGTTGTAATATTAATTTGACGATGGCAACTTCTAGTGCGAGTTTGACGGAATGTTTAAGTGAACGTGGAAAAGTTCTCTTAATTTTCAATAATTTTAAATTTTACAAAGATACTGAGTTAAATTCGGGTGAACAAAACTGGCGTTGTGTTTCGAGAAAGTGTAATTCCATGATTTACATCATTGGTTCGATTGGATCATTACTAGAGAAGACATTAATCATAACCATCCCCAAGAATTACAAAAATTGCAACGACATCAGTTGAGTGTCGCGGCAAAAGAAAAGCGGTCGATGAGATATCCGATCGGCCAAGTAAAATTTGTCAAAATCTCCTAGCGAAAGTGTCAACCGGAGACCAGGGAAAACTGGAAACCAGCGATCTCCGGTGTGTCAAACGAAACAGGCGGAAGCTTTTTCCGTCAAGGTTGCCAAAATCTCATAAAGAGGTTCACGAAACTCTTCATAAGATGACCATTCGTACCAATCGTGGGGAAAATTTTTTGCCTCATAATGCTGACGATATTGTGGTGTTCTCTTGTGTGACAAATTTACAAGTTCTGTGCAGTGCTGAACAAATTTACATGGACGGTACTTTCCAATACTGCACTAAACATTTTAAGCAAATGTTTACTATACACGCGCATGTCAACAGTCATTACATACCCGCAGTGTTTTGTCTTTTGTTAAAAAAGTCACACTATTTGCCATTTTCTCCACAACGTATTGTGATGGATTTTGAAAAGTCAATACATATGGCAGTTAATATTGTGTGGCCATCAGTTCAGATTATTGGATGTAGATTTCATTTGCTTCAGTCGTGGTACCGAAAAATCCAAGAACTTGGTTTAACTGACGCGTACAATGACAAAACCAGTGAAATAGGATGAGATGGTTGGGCTACACATTTGGATTACCGTTCCTTGAACCAAATGAAGTGGGTGACTGTTTTTCAGAGGATCTAGTACCATTTCAACCAACTGATGAACGATTGATTAAGTACAGTGATTATTTAGTGGACAATTATATAGATGAAACTTCGTGTTTTCCACCGTATGTATGGGCCGCTGCGTCAAACAGCATGGGTCGCACAACTAATGCCTGTGAATCATTTCATAATCAATTTAACACATTTTTTTATTCTTCTTACCCTTCCCTTTATATCTTTATAGATGCTTTAAATAAATTTCAGTCTGAAAACTGTGTTAGAATTAACAGTACCCATCAGCCTTATAAATATCAAAGTTCAGAAACAACGAAACGTCAAAACGCTAATAAACATTTCTTAGAGTTGTTTTCTAGTGGACGAATTCATCGACTTGTATTTGTAAAAAACGTTTCACACTACTACAGACCTTCACAATAATACAACTCTTTTTTATATGTTGTATATGTATGCCGTTACCTAATATCTATTTCTGTATGTGCTGATATACATAGAAATATATAAAATAATATAATTTCAGTTTCTTGTTTTGTTGTTGTATATACTCGGTGAATCGGGAGGAATGAACCAAACTGCAGGAGAATATTCTACCCGTCTATATAAGAGAAAGAAAAACCCAAAAGTTGTTACCCGATTTTCATTTGTTTTCGAGTTGTAACGCTTTAACAAAAATACCTTACATATTATTTTTTGTATTGCATATTTGAAAGCATCTGAAGTTTGCTTTCAAATGTTCAAATGTTCCTTAAATATTCTCATTTCGTTGTTCTGCTTTACCTAAATACACACTTGAAAAACTGTACTACTTTGAAATGTTCAAATTTCGTAAAAAATTGCACTTGTGTACTAGCGCATCTTTTGATTTGAATACTTCAATTGAGAAAAAAATGTTATGAAAGGTATTTTGTTAATAAATAAATAAACCACTCAAAAACAAATGAAAATTGGATTACAACTTTAGGGTTTTTTCCTCTTATATTGACGGGTAGAATATTCTCCTGCAATTTGGTTCATTCCTCCCGACTTACCCTGTATATGCCGTTACCTAATATCTACATCCATCTATTCTGTATGTGTATAGGCAGACAAATAGACAGAGAAATATATAAAAAATAATGTAATTTCTTATCCTGCAGAGTGCCAGTGCAATTTACGCTTACATGGGATGCCTCCTTCAGTGCAATTTACATCGGCAAGTCCTTTTTATTTACCCTGTCTTAAATCTTGATTGTCAGTGCAGTTTACATATGTTCCTTTTCAGTAATGTGTCCCCTATAAATTTTAAATTGCAGCCTGATGCCTTCTGACCATTATAATAGGTAAACAGACAAGCAAATCAGCAAGCAGGTACACAAACACAAAATAAACACATGAAATAAAATGCAATGCCTGTTTGTTTATCTGTTAGATAGAATGCAATGCGTGTTTGTTTATCTGTTAGATAGCGACTTAAAGTTTTATCGGGCCATTTTAATAATTTAGAAAGAGAAAAAAACTCGCCATTTTCTTAAATAATCACATCGGATGTTACATCGTTGGAAAGACAAAAAGAGGCCATTTTTTTTTAATCATGGCCTACTAGGCTTTCCATTTAAATAAATGATGTTTATGTTATAATTAAAAAATAGGAGTTTACATGGAAAATTTAGTTCAACTGTTTAATTAAGAACATAATTCTGTACAACTTTTGCCTTTGCAACTTTTCTCCGAAATCAAGAATGACCGAGCTACATGCATTTAACAAAATTATAAAAAAACAGTTTTTTTTTTAAATATCTAGCCAATCATGAACTTTAAAGAGAAACAAGAGCTGCCTTAAACCGAGATCCTAAAACTACAAAATCTTTCTCCATTTAACCGTCACTCTAGCTCTGCTAATTTCCAAGCTCCCCATGTTAAACATCGAAAAACTCACCCTGTATACGTGTACTGTAAGTCAACAGTTATACTGGTTTTCTGTAATGTCAGAGCAATGACATTATTGATTTAATTAATTATTATTGCTGAAAAACAGTTTGAGGTGATAACTTTTTTCTATTCAATTTCTACTTAGTATAAATTATTATGTTTGGTTACCTTTTCAGATGTGAATGATGCGGAGACAATAAGAAAAACAAAAATTTTAATGAACACGGTAATATTGTGTAAACAAATAATTAACAATAAAAACAGGATTCGTTAATTACACAACGTTTAAGAAGCTAATGTGATCGTTTTATTAGTATTACTACTAACTGTCCGGATAATTATGACATAATTAATAATTTTGTCATAATTTTTAGTGCACAAGAAACTGCCATAATTTTAAAAATTCAAAATTACGTCAGCAAGAATTAGACAAAAAAAATAATTCCTTACGTTTTATGTTGCACTCTACCTATACAACGTAAGCCTAAAAGAAACATATTTTATAATGTAAAATTCTGTCCTCTTCCACTTATAACAAATAATAATGCAAAGTGATAATACGTTTTTCATTAATTGAATATTGCATGCAAACAGCAAGAACATCATTAGATGAAAAATTGTTGTGGTACCTTTCCTCGTAGTAATTGCACTGTAAGCAAATTAAACCCAAAAACCTTTGCGTTTCTTCCAACGGACGCTGATGAGTTGATAAGAATTGTCAAAGGTTTAAAAAATAAAAACAGTTCTGGAACTGATAACATACCTGCAAGTATGTTAAAAGCTATTATCAACCTGATTTCTATTCCTTTAGCTCATATCATAAATCGGTCGGTGGAATTGGGTCAATTCCCTAAAGGACTTAAGACTGCCATAGTGGTACCCGTCTTTAAAAAAGGAGACGCACAAGATGTTAATAATTATCGGCCTATCGCGATGCTCAGTGTCCTGTCTAAAGTATTCGAGCGAGTTGTGTACAACAGATTAATTAATTTTATAAATGCCTGCAACCTGCTTTGTAATTCTCAATACGGCTTTCGCACGGGCACATCGACGGAGGGAGCTGCGGCGAATTTTTTGGAATTTATTTACAAGCAAGTTGATGACGGTCATCAAGTCGCGGGTCTTTTCTTTGATCTGTCCCGTGCTTTTGATTGTTTGCTTTGTAAGTGTAAAACTTTATAACTTAGGCATAAGAGGCAGTATGCTTAGTTGGATCGAATCCTATTTGAATGCACGCAAAATGTACGTCAATAATGTCCGGTCTTCTAACCAAGATCTAACTAGTGGTGTTCCCCAGGGGTCCGCGCTGGGACCGTTAATCTTTTTATTGTATATTAATGACATGGTCGATTTTGTCAAAGCTGACCACATCACCATCTTTGCTGACGATACGTCGATGGCTGTCTCAGCGAGGACCCCAGACGAACTTAATCTTAAAGTCGCTAGTGTCTCCTCTCAGTTCGGTGACTGGTGCCTTAGAAACGGACTGATCTTAAATGTTAACAAAACTGTCGTGATACGATTCTTCAACAGGAAATTTCCAAACAGTAACGTTTATAACATTAACAACAAACGAATTGAATCGCGACCGACCACAAGGTTTCTTGGCATACATATTAACCAGCAACTGAGCTGGGAGGAGCACATTGACCACGTTTGCAAATCTACACTGAGCTCTAACAATTTACTCGAAATCTATTTTGCAATGGCTTATAGTTGCCTGTCTTACAATCTAATTATGTGGGGTAATGATCCAAACAGTGGCAGAGTGTTCTTATCACAGAAAAGATTGCTAAGACTCATCTTCAACCTGAAACCCAGAGACTCATGCAAAAATGTTTACAAAACTTTTGGTCTGTTAACCCTTCCCGCCATTTACATTTTTAAATGTTTAGTCTTTGTCAAAAGTAACATCGCGGAATTTCAGAAAAATGGCTATTTTCATGATTACAACACCCGAACCAAAAACTTTCTTTCTGTGCAAAAACACCATACCACCAAATTTGAACATTCGCCTGTATATATGGGTATCAAGCTTTACAATAAATTGCCTGAAGAAGTACGAGACTTGGACATGCATAGGTTTAAGAATATTATTAAACAATTTCTATGTAATAATGTATACTACTCCGTTGCTGATTTTCTTAACGACAACGTTATTCTTAGACTTAAGGATAAAATTCTGCTTAGGTAGAATTCCCTAACGTAGTTACTGACATGTACATCCTTTCTTGTATTGTCCAAGTACGAATAAATATTATTATTATTATTATTATTATCAAAATGCATTTCAAATAATCGTATTCCTAAAACTACCTGTCTAAGGGTAAGTTCGTAACCATAACGGAGTTGTGATGATAGATAATAAATGGCTGTTTCTGCTCGCAGAAGAATCTGAATATGTATTTCCTTGTATCAGCGCTATTCGAAATCTCCTCTACTATCTACCGTCAAAGCTTCGTTGTGAACTTACTCTAAATGAGCTTTGGACATCAACGATGCGATGATGCGTAACGAATTTGACTTTAATTAATTGACTTAATTTATTCTGATTTTCTCTGATCTCATTACGCATTTAAAGCAAGGAAAAAAGCATCTAATACGAATTAATTTTAAAATAGAAACTTAAAACTAGGATAACTGGCACCAACTAGTATAAGAAATTATAGACTGTCGAAGTATTTATATCAAGTCATCAGATGTTTTCACTTTGCTTCTCAGAGATTTAGCATACCTAGAATTTATATTATCTATTCAAAATGACGAGTAAATTGGTTATCATCCAAAGTAACATTGTTGTTTGTGAAAAGTTAAAAACTCATTGTCAAAGCCAGTAACAAATGGAAAATGGAAAATGAAAAATACACCGCCAAAACTATACCTAACTCAAAAAATTAGTACCAACTAACATACAAATAATAAATGGTCGGGTTCATTATATGTTTTCACTTTTCTTCTCTATTCGTTACAAAACAAATCACTGTTTTTATATTCTAGTTCCTTTCTTCAAAATCACTCAAATTAACATCACATGAAAAAATACAAAATCCATAAACAAAGCCGTCAGTAACAATTGAAAATTATTTCTTGCTAGTACATTACGACTTATTTGCAAATACCCGCCAATCCTCTGATAAAATCGCAATTACGATCCTTTGTTCTATCACGTATTGGCTTTTAACGCATTCCGATAAGCTCTTTCTCACTCTCATTTCAGTCGATTTCGGTTTTTACAACATCAGCACGACGTTACTTTTCAACTTATACTTAACAACATCTTTAGAAAATACCACAGACCTTCAAATTGAATGCCGCAAGTTTGATTGTGCATTGCATGTTGTATCTTAATTCACTGCTTGTAAGTTTTTTTTTTGATTTTGATTAGTCACGTAATTATTATTTAATTGTTCAGTCAAGGCAACTACTACCGAGTATACAATTTATTTATATCTTAATAAGTATTTAGATTAAAGAGGTTTAAGGTTTTCGTTAGATTGGATAGAAGAAGAATAATAGAACTGCTCGATAATTTGCGTATTATTTTTTAATAATGCTTGAAAAGTACTTGCAACCGGTCACATATGTATAATCTGCACAAAGGTCATAGCATAAGTACCCATATAAATAAATCTGAAGAAGAATTTTAATGTTCGTTAATGACGCTTGGGATTAAATTAAACATCCATCCTAAATTTTTTAATACTAGAAGTATTAGCTTAATATCACTTTACACTAATTTGTCAAACCAAGTTTGCAAAACGTTAAGTAAGTAATAAAAATCCTATTCATTAAAACTTTACGGATTTCTCCTTTGAATTTCTGTTTCATATTATGCAGTTATAAGTTAACGATAATGATCTATCAAAATATAATATTTCCAATTATCGGACTTTTTAATGAATTTTTGACATTTTCATAAAATTCTAAAAATATTTTGTTTGCGAGATATTCCCATTTTTTAAAAATAACTCAGACTTGCAGAACCTTGTTTATGATACTGCCATCTTTGTGCAACAAAAACCACGATGCCAATTTCTGGCCTGTAGTAGACTACAGTAACATTCTTTCAGATCATGTCCAGTTTTGCACTTTATTGCTTACAGGCTGGTTGAAAAGTAACTTCTATTCGAACTAATTCCAACTGTCGAAAAGTCATGTTTTTAAATGGAACGCTTAGTATATTTGTGTACCATGTTCTTTCGTCCTGTATTAGCATTCCCTATACCTATCTCTTATAGTTCACTCGTTATCGATGATTCCTTTTTAATACCTAATTTCTTTCCATTTTTCGGTGTTGTTTTTAAATAGTGGGCTATGAAATGTAGAGAAATTATAATTTTTGAAATCATCCATCTAATAGGAATTAAAAGAACCCAATTTAATCGCTACGAAGAACAAAAAAATGAATATTCAAACACAGACATATTAAATGTTTCTGATGATAAAAAAATCGACAATTCAAGAAGTTAATAAAAAAAAATTGTTATATGGAGGAAAATATGTTATTACCGAGACACAATAGAAAGTTATTACTAATAAATAATAGCTGAGGACAACTTAGAGCCAATATTATAATCAACAATTTGTGTATTATTTTCAATATTTTTGATTTATTTATTAGTTTTTATAAAATTTTGTTTTGTAAGTGTAAATTTCTCTTTGTAAATGTGTAAAAAGTCATACCAAGAATTCTGATATATACGGCATATGTAAATAAAAAATTCAGATGATAAGTATGTATTTAAAATATTGTTTTTCGGTTTTTAAAATGAAATTGTTACTACAGTCAGAAATTAATTTAAAAAACCTCACTTTCTAAAATTTTCATAGTACACTATTCAGGAATAATACTAAAAAGTGAAAAAAATGATATGTTAAAGAGAAAATCATGAAAGGTAAGAGATGGATATAGGGAGTGCCAATACAGTTCGAAAGAACATTTCATTCTGATTCTTATGGTATAAAAATATACTGGGTATTCTATTTAAAAAACATGACTTTTCGACGGTTGAAATCAGTTTGAATAGAAGTTACTTTTCAACTAGCTCGTAAATAATTTTGTGTAAAATTAGGTATCACCTGAAAGCCTACGATTATAGCCTACGACAGGCCAAAAATTGAAATTATGGCTTTTTTTGCACAAAGATGGCAGTATCATAAACAAGGTACTGCAACTGGAAAATGGAAATACTTCTAAAACGACTTATTTTTCTTGTATCACATGTTACACAAAACATTTTTAGAATTTCATGAAGATTTCGAAAATGCAATAAAAATATGGGGTATTCCATTTAAAATAAGAAAGTTGACGGCAAGTTCCGGTACAAGCGGAAGTGCCCGAAAATTGGAAATGTTACATTTTAATAGATCATTATCGCTAACTTATACCCGCAAAATATGAAATAGAAATTCAAAGAGGAAGTCCGTAAACTTTTAATGAATGAGTTGCCTGAATCTCCCTGTATTTTTAGCTCGTTTCTAAAATGACTTATTTGTTTCATATCCTTTCTGAAACAAAGAACATAGGATAAGGCCCTCAAGCCCATCTGCTTCCGGTATTATCTTACAAGGGAGTATGCGGTTGCACTGTGAAGTGAAATTTATATATTAAGGAGGATAAGTTGTTTGAATAACAAAAGTGAAAAGCAATTGCTCTTAAATCTACATACAATAAAAGTAGACCTTGTAAAACAATAAATTAAAAATATGTCCTGATTATAACAATAACATTTTACGTTTTATTGCAAATCACAGGATGTCGCTATTTAAACGTTTCAATAAAATTTTACTTTGACTTGCATCGTTCCCACTACGTTTGAAAATAAGATTTCATTTTCTATTAGCACCTGTATTTGACAAGCCGCTATTCGATTCAAAGTGACACGAATGCAGAAAAGTAATATATTAGTTACGGATGAGGTAGTTTAGAACACGCACCATTCGTTTGTGGCGAACTACTAAACACTGGTGGCCCTCAGAGCCTCGGATACTTCAAAGAAGGGTGAAAGATTGGGTGGAAACATTCGAACATTCTACAATTTACCCCCAGAGAAAAATGAGCGACATCTCACAGAAGTATTGCCGTCATTTTTAACCGACACGTGACACATGTTCGATGTCAATTTTTCAGAGCAATAAATTGAAAACGGTATAGAATCGTTTCCATGTGGAAGATGCTAAAATTGTGTGCCAGACCTGACTCTTATTTTTATATGCCAATAAAATTACTACCAAGGAAAATTATATTTTTTTCTGAACGCTTAATTTTATTTCATAAAACCAAATTATAATTTCTAATGAAATTGGCAATATACAATATATACAATACAATAATATATACAATATACAATATACAAAGATTTGGCACGTATAGTTATGTATAGAAATTTAGTTACATGTAAGAGAAAATTTTTTAGGGTTTCGAAAATGAGTTCGCGATAAAGGCTTAACGATATACGCAACTAACACAAAAAATATAAACAGGGTGATCAAAGTAACTGCTGCACTATTACTAACTTTGTTAATATTGGAGCTACAAAACCGTTCAAATTAGCAAGAATTAACTATTTTTACTCAGAATTACAGTGGTGATATCAAAAAGACAATTGCGCATCGTACTTTCAAAATACCTGCGTATGTAATTCTTTCTTTAATGGAACAGCCTGTATTTTTTAGTGGCATATGAAAGAACGGAAAATTCTAAATACAAGTCATTCTTTACCGTTTCTCAATTAAACCAATAATAAAGGAGTTATTGCGATATTTGAATTCATCTTTTACAAAAAGAATTGTATTAAAAATTTGCTACAAATCGGCTAAATTGCTATAAGGTACTCATAGCGATTTCGGTCTTAATTGATGCCTCGTCAGCGGAAGAGTATTTGGAGAATTCCATCATAATCTGACCGATCCAGTCGACTATATGTTTAATTGTACGACCGGACTTTGACCTTTAACTGGGGTTAATAGTAACCTAACGACGATGCTGTTGTGTACTATTACGTCATATAAGGTAACCATACGTCCCGATTTTGGCGGGACAGTCCCGCCTTTTAACAATTTGTTCCGCGTCCCGCAAAGTTTTAAAAAAGTCCCGCTTTTTGGAAAGAATTTGCTTTTTGTACATTAGATGTTCTAGAATAGATTAATAAACTAGATGCTGTTGTGTACTATTACGTCATATAAGGTAACCATACGTCCTGATTTTGGCGGGACAGTCCCGCCTTTTAATAATTTGTTCCGCGTCCCGCAAAGTTTTAAAAAAGTCCCGCTTTTTGGAAAGAATTTGCTTTTTGTACATTAGATGTTCTAGAATAGATTAATAAACTAGATGCTGTTGTGTACTATTACGTCATATAAGGTAACCATACGTCCTGATTTTGGCGGGACAGTCCCGCCTTTTAATAATTTATCCCGCGTCCCGCAAAGTTTTAAAAAAGTCCCGCTTTTTGGAAAGAATTTGCTTTTTGTACATTAGATGTTCTAGAATAGATTAATAAACTAGATGCTGTTGTGTACTATTACATCATATAAGGTAACCATACGTCCCGATTTTGGCGGGACAGTCCCGCCTTTTAACAATTTGTTCCGCATCTCGCAAAGTTTTAAAAAGTCCCGCTTTTCGGAAAGAATTCACCTTTTGTACATTAGACGTTCTAGAATAGATTAATAAACTAATTATTAACTAGGAGTCTTTTGGGTCGACTGTGAGTCTATTAAATAATTATAAATATTTTTCATATTTTTTATAAATTATGGAGGGGCACTGCCCTCTTTGAAAACCATTTTTATTTCCATTGAAAATTAATTAGTTATTAAAAAAATACTCATTTTTTTTAAATAAGACAATGATAGGAGAAAAAGCTGCTGAAATGAAATATTATTCGATTAAAGTAGTTTCTCTTTGGCCGCCAAGAGATGGCGCTCTGAATGGTTTCTGTCTTTGCTATCACGCTTTGTATTGATTCTGTTTTCAATTCGAGTTAGAAAAGAAAAGGTTTTATGAGAGTATCAAGACGAAATCACGTTTTTGAAGTTCGATTAGGGAAACTTATTTTTGATGTAATAAAAAATTATAATCATGAAACCACATTTTTGATTTTCGATTAAATTAGTTTTCACTCACTTTGAGATACTAAATGGCGTTTTACACAATTCAATATGACAAACCAGATAATATTTTAACCAATCCGGACTGGATAATAAAATTCATCATATTCAATTTGGTTCTAAACTGATTGTAGTAATCATTGAGTTTAAAATAAGGCAGGTCGACATAAACTTTCTTTTCTTTTAAGGGGTCGATGCTTAAAAAACAAAGGTTGGGAATCCCTGATTTAAATGCAAGGTTATTTTGTTGGTTGAGTTGGATTGGGTTGTTCCGCCTTATCCAAATTAAAATCTGGTCACTTTATATTATGTACTATTACTACTATTCACCTTAAGACGAATAACGAATTGGTATAACATTCAATCACATACGCTCCATTAGTGCCGCAATAGCCAAACAAAGGATGCTTAAGAACCTAATCTAACCTACTTGAAGCTGTCTTAAAAATGATGCAATGACATGTGAGTGATAGCTTACAAGACTAAGCAGTAGTTTACAATTAAGCACTGTGAATACGTAAGAAGACCGGATAGATTGCATTACGATGGAATTCTTGAATTGCTCTTCTGCTGAAGAAACCGCAATTAGGGCCGAAATCGTTACAATACAATACCCTACTACAACTTAGCCGATTTGTAGCAAATTTTTATTGAATTTTTTTTGTAAATGATGATTACAAATAACTCCTGTATTATTCGTTTAAGTGTAAAATAGTAAAGAGTGATTTGTATTTAGAACTTTATGTTCTTTCATTTGCAAATAAAAAATGCAGGGAGTTCCATTAAAGAAAACATTACATAGGCAAGTATTTTGAGAATACGATGCGCAATTATTATTCTGATATCACCACTGTAATCCCGCTTAAAACAGTTCATTTTTGCTCCTTTAAACGACTTTGCAGCTGTAATGATAACGAAGTTAGCAATAGTGCGACAGTAACTTTGATCATCCTGTATAGTGTACATGCTGTCCTAGAAATGTATATTAAGCTTCAGATGTTCCTCTATATTTTCTGAACGGTAGTTTTTTTTTCATACGAAACTTCTAAATAAAGCAATTTTAATAGACAACTACGAAGCAAAACACAGTTAAAAACGGAAGAGAAACGGATATTAAATTAGTTAGGAAGTCTCTATCAATAACCATTCATTATTAAAACATACTTTAATATAATTGTTACTATTAAAAACAGTAAAACAGGTCAGCAAATTAAATATTTAATTAAGGTGTTTGTAAATAGGTAGATATTTGAAAATAGTCTAAATCAAATTAGTTACGTACATAAAGCTACACTGCCAAGTTTAACCATTTATTTTTCTCTGTTATGCTGAAACTGTACAAAAATGTAAAGAACTGTTCTTTACTGTCAGAAGGAATAATCGATAAACGTTAAAATATTTAGCAGAAGTTTTATTATTTATCTTATAATATATTTTATTACTTATGTGTTTTCCAAAAACAATTTATTACTTAATTCTGACTGTTGGTACGAAATATACAGCGTGGAAACTAAGTAGCGGATAAAATCCATAACTCCGTTAATATTTGTAATAAAGCAAAAATCTAAAAGGGGTATAGCGATTCAAATTACAACGCATAAGAAGAAGTATATTTTGAGATATTTTCATGAATTTTTTTTTAAGTTATGACGTCATCAAGATTTTTTTTAAATGACAACCTATATTTTTTATTTTTTATTTCGGTGGGATTCTTTAACCTGCTTTCAACAGTATAAAATTTTGAATCGATTACATAACAAAAAATTCAAGAAAAACGGCCATAAAAGTTTAATTGTAAAGTTGAAGAAATAAACAGAACATCTAGTTAGCTAGGTTTAAAACGAAACAAAATTAAGGTGTAAATAAACAAAATTTGATTTTGACAGTCATTGAAATCACAATAAATGTTCAAACTGACGACCATGCACCAACTGACAATACCCAAGACGCTCATAAAATTCATTTATTACATTTTGAATAGTTTGAGGTGTTATTAACCTACACTCCTGTCGAATTCTTTCTTTAAGATTGTCTAAGTTGTTAGGTCTATTTTTATACACCTTGATTTTTAAGTACCCCCATAGAAAAAAGTCTAATGGCGTTAGATCAGGGGATCTAGCTGGCCATTCCATTGGACCTCTTCTTCCTATCCATCTACCTGGGAACATCTCGTCCAAAGCACGTCGTGTTGCATCCAAATGTTATTGTTTGGTACGTCACAGTCATTTTCATTAGGAAATAATATCGCCAATGCAGGTACTAATTCGAATTGTAAGAAGTGTAGATATTTCTCACCAGTTAAATTACCTTCGATAAAGAATGGACCTAAAATTCTGTCACCGACAATTCCTGTCCATACGTTGAGCTTCTGGGGATGTTGAGTATGAGCTTCTTGCATCCAGTGGGAATTTTCCTTAGACCAATATCGACAATTATGTCTGTTAACAGTTCCATGTAAAGTAAAACTTGCCTCATCAGAAAAAATTAAACGCTGCGAGAACATTGGATCACGATTGCAAATTTCCAACATTTCTTCACAAAATTCTTGTCTATGATCATAGTCAGTTTCTGCTAACTCATGGACTAATTTTACTTTATACGGATGAAACTTTTGCATTTTTAAAAGTTTCAGTACCGAGGTATGGCTCAGGTTGTGCTCTAAAGCAATGTCTCGACTAATCGAATGCGGATTATTTTCTATTTCTAGTAAAATATCAAGGTGCACATCGTCAATTAATTTTGTCTTAGGGTGGCCAGTTTTTGGAAGGTCTTTCACAATACCGTAATTTCGAAATTTATTTTCTATTCTGCTGACTGTGGATTGACTTATTTGCTGATCAGGATATTTGTCTATAAAAAGTCGACACACCTCTTTATGAGTTCTAATTCGATCGCCATACCCAATTATCATTAGAACTTCAATTCTTTGTTTTTCAGTCAGCAACACCATTTTGGTAAAAGGTTTTTAATAATTAGTGTAACTCCTACTATCCACAGGGAATAAAAATACTCACTTTATTGTGATAGGCATTTACAAGTTCTTGTCAATCAAACAAATTTTGTTTGTTTTACACCTAGCTAACTAGATATTCTGTTAATTTCTTCAACTTTACAATTAAACTTTTATGGCCGTTTTTCTTGAATTTTTTGTTATGTAATCGATTCAAAATTTTATACTGTTGAAAGTAGGTTAAAAAAACCCACCGAAATCAAAAATAAAAAATATAGGTTGTCATTTAAAAAAAATCTTGATGACGTCATAACTTAAAAAAAATTCATGAAAATATCTCAAAATATACTTCTTCTTATGCGCTGTAATTTGAATCGCTATACCCCTTTTAGATTTTTGCTTTATTACAAATATTAACGGAGTTATGGATTTTATCCGCTACTTAGTTTCCACGCTGTATATGAAAGTCATCTAAAAATATGAGTGTCCAACAAAATTATTAAAATTAGCGGCGAGATATAAATATCTTATTTTCCGTTCGCGATCTGTTAGCATTTAGAGTAGGTCATGTTAGGATGACATTTTGGTTGGTATCATTAAAAACATGAACGTTGGATAATTGGGTTACAATTTCATGATTATTTTTTTCTGGATATCGGGGTTCTCGCGTGTTTTCTTTAACCTTAACTCAATAATCAATAATCCTATTGGCTTAATATTATGTGATTAATATTGCAGTCCTAAATCTGAAAAATTAACTGTCTATAGAGCAACGTGCAACAGTCCTTGCACATAAGAATAACAAGGTTAGAATGAAAATTGAGGAACCACGAGTAAGTATGAATCAAGTAAGTATGAATCAAAACCAATTAAATATGAACAACAACAACAAGTTATTTATTGAGACAATTATATATTTATATTAATTTCTCTCAAGACAACGAGGACGCCACATTTACATCTGACACTGACAATTTTGAAGTCCACGGCAATCTAAATATGTATTTCGTTGAACATAATTATGGAATAATATTTTGTAACTTGTTATAGAATGAAAATACATGCAAAATATGTAAGAAGCAAGTGTTTTAGAATAAATATTCCATCTCCTATTATTAAAAATGAAGAAAAGAACTTACGTGATGTAATAGTTTACAAAATGGTCAAGGACAAGACAAAATAGGAAATATATTGGAGTATTCTTGATAGAGACAGATGTTTGTTAGCAAAGTATGGAAATAGGCGTCACGTGAGCTGTACATTTCCTTAACTTGGTTTTGTACTAAACTAAGATAATGGTAAAGACAACTAAAACTGTGCAATTTAAAACAAAATTAAATTATTTCCTTCTTTGTCTTGACCATCCTACGCTACGTCATACATTATCCTAATCGATTTCTGATCTGTGTAGCATAAGTGCCTGGTTTCTAGAAATTTTTATCATTAGATAAGTTATAAATTCCTAAAGTTCTAACATGAGTAACCATAGTAATATTTATTTTATTTAACGATAAATGTTTCTAGGAACCGGCCATAAGTGTCTTTTGATGACCACAGCATTTAAGTACTGTATCAAGAGCAGCTCTTAGAAGTCTTTAATTTTAAGTTCTTTAAATACGTGAAAACATCGTCAGGAAATTTCCAACAGGATGAAGAAACCACGAACTTCAGCTGGTATTACGCGCTCTTCAGTTGTTATTATATGTGGATTTTAATTATGATTCTCACACAATAAAACTAAATTAAATTTATAAAACAATACTTGAAAGTAATAAATTATACTAGCCGTTATTTTATGAATTCGCACTTTGTAATGCAATTTAAACGAGAACTGCGACTTCATAAAATGCAGGCTAGTTTACTCGTTGGGAAACAGCACTATAGGACTACTAGTAAATAGTGATCTTACGATTTATTCAAAAAAATAATCCTCATTTAATTAAAAATAAAATAAAAATATTTTGCTATTACATATCGTCCTAGCGCGACAACTTTAAATAATTGTCGCGCAATTTACTTTCTCGGTGTTGGGACATTTGCGCCACGAACAATTGCCCCATCAATAATACATTTGCGTCCCTCGGATTAAATTTACGAGAAACTGGTCAAGTAATGTTATTACCAATTTTGCATTTGCGCCTCTGTTGCAACATTAATACCTATATACCATGAGTTTTTTTTTTTACTCTGAACATATAATGTAAATATTATGTTCAATTTTAGAGAAAAGATAAAAACGGGTCAATGAATTGCACGCTGTCTATGATGAAACAAGATGAGTTTCAGTAGAGGAATATTAACACTTATTTTTTAAATAAAAACATTGCAACAGTTCTAAATGACCTCCTTCTCGTTTTAAACAATGATGCTAAACAATAATGAAATGTTTTCATCGTGTTTTTTTTTTAATATTTGAGACGTAATTCATGACATTTCATTACTGACAGTAACAGTACATTTGCTTTTTTGAAACTTGTTTGCATATCCTGCAATGCATTGATGTGCTTTTTCTGAAATTCTGACATGCAAATATTTACATTGTATGAGAAAAAAAAAAACTCACGGTATAGGTACTATTTCGAAATGTTTCACCATTTTGATTAATTATATTTCCCCAAATTTTAAATAAAATAATTATCACAAATGATCTTTTTAGTTACAGTTTCATACGTGCATGTATAGGGTGAGACAATAATCATTAAGACGTTAAATATCTTCAATTCAATAAATCCCAGAGGAAGATTGGTGTAACAAAAATTATACGGTACGAAGCGATAGCGATAATAATTTTTGTCCAGGTGAAAGTACTTCTAATATTCGAAAGTCATCTTCAGTCTTTTAAATGGGACCTACATATTGCTATGCATTGGGCCTGGCCTGTAGCTCTTTTTTGGTTCTCTGAAACTCAGGGTTTTGGGCTCTTAAGGGGACGAAAACCCTCCATCTCTTATTGTGGAATACCAAAAGACTTATCTATGTACTGTACATGCGTGAGAACCCCGAAATTCACGATGGCTGGTGAGTTTGACTTTGCGCACAACTGTTTAATGATGCTCTGTGTTTGCATCTATAAATAACTCGTTTAAATGCTGAAGCAAATATTTCTATTTTAAAGTAACAACAATGTGTGACGGCTTGCGCCGAGCCACGCGATTGTCATCATGGTTTAGTTTTTTTTTTAACTTTCTTTTATCCAATCTGGACGTTGATACTGATGACGACGTAGTTGATGTAATCCTGGTCACAATTCCGGATGTTGTTGTCTCCAATAAAATTCACTTTCAACTTCAAACATTTTTTGTAATCAATATTAATTGATTACAAAAAATGTTTGAAGTTGGAAGTATTGTTAGTATAAAGTATTAACTTTATACTAACAATACTTTTGAGAACTATTTTCCCCGTTGGGATTTGCTTAAAATCCGTTCAGTGCTGCGTCGTCTTCTTTTAAGCCTCGTCTTCCACCATCAGTTTCGCCTCCTCAGACGCTTCGGCATGAACCGCGTTCAACGACCACATCTAGGGACATTTTTGGGATGGAAAATAGCTAACTTGTCAAAACAATCTACATTTCAGTTGGTGCTAACTGTGACACTTGATGGTTATGTTGTTGTTTAGAAACATTTTGAAAAATTTTTATTTTATGAGCTCGTAACATTATACTAGATTTCTAAATTAGTGAATTCCTTATGATGAGACATAAATAAATACCCTAAATTAATTACTTTAATTACTATTTAATTAAAACAAAAAAATAGGAGTCATATCTAGTACCTACCTGTTTAAAACTACAATTTTTTTAACGAATAAAACAATATTATTTCCGAAATAATTCAAATTGGAACTAGATTTTCATTTACTACTGTCTGTTCTTAATCTTTCCAAAACATAACATTTAATTTGAGTATGTATATATTTATCTATTTAGCCAAGTAAGATTTTTCAATTTTTCAGCCTCCATCTAAAATTACTGATTTTCCATTGGTCTAAATTGTCCTGAAAACAGTCACTTACATGCCAAGGCAGGAAAATAAAAACAGGGATCTTGCATGTACAATTTTTAGATTAGTATCACTGATTGTGAGTCACACTGAAGTGTCAAATCAAATTAAATCTCACAAATTGATCTTTATCCATTTTTATTTTACAAAAATGACATAAAATTACGAAGTGTTATAAAGTTATTTTAAATTCAAATCACTACAGCGCAAACGTTGAACTGTACCGCCAACATAAAAAAGTTAAATTTCCTGACCGACGCTATTTTAATAATATTTAATTAAAAAAATTTGTCTTTAAAAAAATCTGCAAATATAATAGTAATAATAATAATAGTAATACATATAAGTATTTTTATACCTATAACCACCTATGACACAAAAATTATTGAAGCACTTTTTGCGAATCTACGTAAAAATATGGAAAAAGTTTTTATTTGACGAGTTTTTTTTTTTTAATCGTGAAAGTAAAGACAATATTATTAATTATTAGTAATACCATTATTAACTATATTGCAAGAAAATAACTAGCAACTATCTCTTAACTGAGAAAAAAATATTCTAAGCTCTCCAACTATTTCCCTGTAGTAACAGAATGTATGTGAACCTAATTAGAATCGTTTCCAAGATTTCAAGTAAGCACTTACAAGAAAATTTAAATTGCAACGATTATTTTGCGCAACCTAATATTCAGAGTGCAATAACCAACTGTGATCGTGAGAAAAACTTTGTAATTCGCAGAACAATTCTAAGAAGTTTAAAACTTAACTGATTGAATGTACCTACTCAACACGAACGTAAAAAGTAGGTTAGGCTTAAGAAAACGTAAATTTTAAATATTTTTTTTTCTTTTCACCAGACATTCGTATTTTTCGACAAGCGTTCGTCGTTAAGTATAGATACTTGAATTTGTTTCGCCTAGAAAATGAAACCACGCACTCTCAATATTCCACAAAATAAAAATAACATAGGAAAAGTCGCAGCTTAACGCTTAATGAATTCTTGTTGGAATCTCTGCGGTAAATTCCCAAAAAAGCCTAATTAATTTTAAATGTTTACCAACACGTAGATGTTAATTGGCCTTTAAATTTCTACTTTATTGCCTTTGTATATTTAGCATATTTATAATTTAGTGGGAAAAGATCCGAGATTCAAGCGAAACGTTTACCTGAATTAACCTAATTAAATAGTTAGCGGGTAAACAAAGAAAGAACAAACGGAGAAAGTTTATTGAAGCCACCATTGTTTCATAGAGACCCGTAAGTGTATTTATACCGTACATAGTTGAAGGATAGATTACATTACAATAGTACTTAAATGTGATAAACCATTGGAAAGTTAACTCGTTCCGACATTTACTTACCACTAACATTACCGGAGTACAATTAATAATATATAATTTCCATTATTTTCGAAAATATCAATATGAAAATATTATTAGGACCAACTTAGAAAATATCGTAAATAATATGTAGTTTCGCATAGCGTTAACTTTCATTAACATTACTAATTAGTTATTACACTGGCGTACGTCATTCTTTTGATTATGTAAAGCACAAGCTATTAAAAATTTATTTATTAAATTTAGAGGCTGTTTATTTATATAACGACGATTTAATTATTGCACTTTCATTATTAAGATAAAAAATAATTACACATACCTGTAATTACCATTCTCTTTGAAGATAATTACAGAAAGAAATATTGCAATACAGAGCAATTTTTTTATACAGTGTGTGCCCAAATTTACTTAACATATAGGGAAGCTTGGGGTGTCTGTGAAGCTGGCGTATCATTTCATGGAATCTCATAAGTTTTCTGGCTTTATTTTTAATAGTTCTATAGTTCCTGATAGATAAAATCGATAGTTCTGCTCATTAAAGCGAAAAAAGCCAAAGTGCAAGCTGAGACGCCAGGTTCACGCAGCGTCTCACTTTGTCCTACGCAAAATTAACGGCCTATTCTTATAGGAAATTAAAAGATCTATAGATCTGCATGGGTTCTAGAAAGAGTTCTAGAGAAAAACATTGCTTTTTCTTATTAGAAAACTCTAATAACACAATATGATTAGTTACGCAGATACAGATGAGACGCTGTCGAATATTCGACAGTTCTATGAGCTCTCCAATTTTTTCCTTGTAGATCAGAACGTATCCATCGACGTTCTACAGAGTTCCGGCCACAAGTCTCATTAGATTACTTTTTGAGCAATTTTAAATCCTGGTAAATTCGAGTCATACACGTTATAACTAAGACGCTGTCGAATACACGACAGTTCTGTGAGCTCTATATTTTTTTCCTTGTACTTAGAAACATATTCAATGACTTTCCGCAGAGTTCCAGTCATAAACCTAAGTAGATTATTATTTAGCAATTTTAAACTCTGCCAAGTTATAATTATACACTTAATAAGTGAGACGCTGCCAAAAACACGACAGTTATGTGAGCTTTATAATTTTTCTCTTGTAGTTCGGAACATATCCAACGACTTTCTGCAGAGTTCCACCCACAAGCATCATTAGATTATTGTTTGAGCAATTTTAAATCGCTGAAATTCGGGTTGTACAAGTTATAACTGAGACGCTGTCGAATTTACGACAGTTCTGTAAGTTCTATATTTTTTTCCTTGTAGTTCTGAAAATATTCAATGACCTTCCGCAGAGTTCTAACCATAAACCTAAGTAGATTATTATTTAGCAATTTTAAACTCCGCCAAAATTCGAATTATACACTTAATAAGCGAGACGCTGCCAAAAACACGACAGTTCTGTGAGCTTTATAATTTTTCCCTTGTAGTTCGGAACACATTCAACGACTTTCTGCAGAGTTCCAGCCACAAGCCTCATTAAATTGTTTTTTGAGCAAGTTTAAATCTTGCGAAATTCGAGTTATACAGGTTATAACTGAGACGCTGTCAAATATACGTCAGTTCTGTAAGCTCTATAATTTTTTCCTTGTACTTAGAGACGCTGTCGAATATACGACAGCGTCTCATCTGTATCTGCGCAACTAATCATATTGTGTTATTAGAGTTTTTTAATAAGAAATAGAAATGTTTTTCTCTAGAACTCTTTCTAGAACCCATGCAGAACTATAGATCTTTTAATTTCCTATAAGAATTGGCCGTTAATTTTGCGTAGGACAAAGTGAGACGCTGCGTGAACCTGGCGTCTCAGTTTGCACTTTGGCTTTTTTTCACTTTAATGAGTAGAACTATCGATTTTATCTATCAGGAACTATAGAACTATTAGAAATAAAGCCAGAACTCACTGAAACTTATGAGTTTCCATGAAATGATATGCCAGCTTCACAGACACGGATACTTATCATGGTCTATAATGCTAAGGTTATAGAAAATTAAATAATTCATACCATTTATTAGTAGTAGGAGCTCTGATCTTCAAAAAAAATAATCACGAAATTCTAATCCAATTTTTTGGATAAACAAAATTTAAGTACACCAAGAAAAATGTCACCCGAACTCTGAATGCCAAAAGTTCGTGAATACTTACAAAGTTAAAAATAAAAATTGATTTTTTACTTGCAAATTAAAAGACCTTATAAGGATTTCCAGAGTAATACATTTTATGTAAATGAAAACTCTAAAAAAATGGATATAAGTTTACTAATTGAAAGTAGGTACTTTTAGTTTTAAATTTCGCTGTGGAGAATACTCTGAATTAGGCTTGGACAAGTTAGGGAAACATGATGGGATAGATCTGCTTTCTCCACAATGTTACCTGTACCCTTAATCTCAACAGTTAACAGTTACAAAAAACTTTTGTGCGACATTGATTTACAGGCGAAATCTTTATTCATGTTCATTTCCTAGTCGACTCGTTATTACGTACATACATTTATATTGATGCCTAATTATCAAATAGTGGGTTGCTAAGATTAACAATGAAGTAAATGAAATAAGTAGATAATTTTATAATTTGGACTGCGGCCCAGTTATAGACTTGATTCCTTAATTGATCAGTCGTGATCATACTTCGCAAAAATGAAATCAAGCCTGTAATTAATTAACAAATTAATTTATTGTAAAACTGCAAGCACTATTATTTAACTTACAGTTTCATTAAGGGGATATCAAAATATGAAATATCTGTTATAAATTTTGTACTATCCATGAGGTATTTTCGAAATTAGCGAACATATGAATTAAATTTCATATTTTCCCTGTTACTGCAGGCTAAATTTCAGTGTCAGTTTTATATTGATTTTAAACAGCGCAAATAGGTCACAGATCTTAATGCCCTTTTCGTTTTATTAGACCCTGCCATTAAAATTAAAATCAACAATTAAAATTTGTAGTCACAGATTAAGAGAACCGTGAAAAAAATGAATATGTTGGAAGGAAACTCTAAATTCCAATCTAATTTGCGACATAATTTTATTTTTATAACGTGCATAGATAATCGTGTATTTCTTTAACCAATTTTTCGTTCTGAAATAATTTTTATTCGTTCTTTACACCTGGTTTAATTTCCAGTCAGTGGCAGTGTAATAAAATAATAATTTCCTGAAGTTCTTATTGTACGTTCACGTTCACGCAGATTGAATATTTAGTTCACAGTGAAATTCGAGAGAATTGTGTCGTGACTCATCGATATGCATTAATATTTTTACGTATAGATAATAAATATAAGGGCTCTGACTGAAACTGTTAACAACTGCCGCTTCACATGTATTCCTAAACTCGAGTGGTGCGGCTTTAAGTCAAAAATAGACTGGTATAACGTTTCTTTTTTATAACGTCATGTAAATTTCAGCGACGACTCCGAAAAGAGTTGCTGAAAAAAGCATCGATTACAAACGATACAAATCCACTCTGCTTAGTAAAACTATTAAGAACATATTTTGTATCAAAAAAGGTGGAAAAATTTGTTCAAAATCAAAGAGAAAAACAAAAATATAATTTTTTGTTTGCTAGTTTTTTTTTTGTTGTGTAAGTCGTATTATTATGAATAATAATAAACCTTATTTTCCACAACAGAACAACAACGTGTATACGGTTGAATTACATAGTAATATAATGTTATGGAAAATCCATTGGTGAAGTACCGATTACGGTACCGTTATACCTCTGCTTTTTACTTAACAAATAAGCCTTAAAAAATATACAGGGTCATTCAAAATCAGTGTCCGACTCGTCAAGCACAGGTACTACACAGAAAAAGAAAACAAAAAGTCTATATGCATAGGGAGTCTAATATCCGTAGTTTTAGAGATAAAATGCATTAAATATTCAGATATAAATTGGTTGATGGACACTAATGCAGCTGTATTGCCTCACGAGAGCAATGAACTCACGTGAAATAGAACGAAACACTAACGTTTACCTTGAAATGAAACTCTAAAACGTTTTTATTTATGGCTTTCTGCGGAAAAAAATGTATAATAGGAAATTCTTTCATTCGAATTTCGGACTTGGGTATGTATACGTAAGAAATGAACCGTAATTTCCATTTTGAATTCAAAGAAGGTTTATTTCTGAAATGCCTCTGATAGAATTATTTCTTGCAATTTCACACTTGCATGACTTTAGTGAATACGCTCCTAACGGGTCGGACGCTTATTCTGAATCACCCTGTAAATGTATTTGTATGTAACGGCGATAACAGAGAACAAATTTTCTTATTAAATACAATTCGTGAAATTACGAGCACTAAAAATAATAAATAAACAAACAGAATTCGTAGTTCCACAGGCGTGCTAGTGATTATTATAAAACTTTTATTTAGCGTTCGTGAAGATCAGACTTTTTCAATTTTTCTAATATTATACGTTTAAATGAATGAACAGGCTATAAGGTTACACGTTTTAAGAATATTATAAGAAAAACTTCTTTCGAAAAAACTGAAATTAATTAACAAGCAAGAGTTTATTTGATATGTAAAAAAGTTGTAGTTTGTAAAATAAATTTATTCTTCATGAAAGCTCCTGGATGTTTCCAAACTTAAGATGCACATATCATAGTTTGTATACCTCCTGTCATATACCGAGGAAATCTAAATATTTGAAATCGACATAAGAGTAAAGTACTTTTATTTTCCACGCTACGCGGAAATTTTATTTGGGAAAGTTACTAAAAATTATTAAGAGATCTCAAATATAAGATTATGGCTTTCTACGGTGAAAGTACACGGTGACAATAAAATGTGTTTTCATAAAGGGTCGTAGAAAAAAAAAAACTTTATTTTGATCTTCTACAGCTACCCTCTCAATGTCTTTCGTACGTTTTGAGACACCCAGTATTTACATATATTTTAGTTCTTCTAGTAAGAATTTTGTTTTTTAAAAGCTTTTTGTTAATGTAAAATGCTCTATTTTCTGCCATAAATTTCTCTTTTATTTCTGTTTCCCTATTACAATCGCTAGATATCATTATTCTTAAATATTTAAATTTGTCCACACATTCAAATTTATATTCTCCAATTTTGATGTAATTATTACCAGATTACTTTTTTCTCGAATTTCATCATTTTTGATTTATTTTCATTTAATTTTAAGTCCAACGGATTCCCTCCAGTTACAATTTCCTCCTCTTTATTAATATTTGTTTTCTATTTTGTTATAATATCAACCGCGTACGCTAAGATTTGTTCACCTTTCGGTGGGTTGTTTAAAGTCAATAACTAGCAATTCTATGTCCATCATATGTTGGTGAGATTTTTCCATTATTTTCTTAAGATTACACTGATAAAAATCTGGAGTTAATTCTAACACTTTTTGGACGCCAGGGAACACTTTTTCAGTGTTCCCTCGCGCCTATCCGTTTGCGGAGTTACGAAAAAGGGAGTTAGGATGTTTACCATTTAAACGTATGTAATAGAGCAGAGTTAAGCTTATCCTTGTTGGAATAAACACTCACTTTTAGATACAATTTAGTCGGAAAAAGAGAACAATAACGCCAAATTCGATGAAGATTAACTACTTTTCAGATAAAACTTTATCCATATTTAATACCGAATGGGCAGATTACAATTAATCCCAAAAAAATTTATGTGTGTATACTGGATAGCATTCTTGTCAGTGAATCCACACTGATATTCAGGGCTATTCTGTAACATTGATATGGTCTTCAATAACTGAAGAGAATTTGTTACGATTTCATAATAATTCACGTCGATTGCCGACCGCAAATTGAAGAGAGATGCATATTATCTCGATATCATACTCCAAACGGATTGCAAGTTGTTAGGAAACTATTTACAGAATATCAATTTTGCAAGGTCACTTGAAACATAGCAATATGAAGTCCATATCAATGTTACAGAATAGACCCCATTATCCTATAATGCTCTGTGTTGTTACAATTCTTCTTTGAATTATTTTGGACATGTCTTTATAAGTAGTACACTTCTGCTATAAAGTTTTCGGAGTACGAGACATGCCACTGGCAGTAAGAAATTTTATGCTTTGCAATTATGAACCTTATAGCTGTTACAACCGTACCTGCTACCCCGATAATAAAACCGGTCATCGCAAACACAGCGATTTAACACAGATGCGAACTTATTCAACCAACTTTAATAATCTGCTAAAAAGACTTTCATTGTAGTTGGATGGATAAGAAATTTAACAAAATTTATTTTCTAAATATTATAACATGTGTAGTAAATAATGTGTGCATTATGAAATTAAAATTTCTGAAACTTTGGCAATTGAAATTAAATAAGTCAATAAAATAAAATCTGTTATTTTTCGTTAATTAAATTTAACTTTCTAGTTGCATTAAATACACATATGTTTTGCAACTAATTAATAGCTTTGTTGAGCAGAACTTCTTAGCATTTATATTATTATAATAAGAAACAAATTTAAATAATCTAGCTCATTCTATATATTTTTTCAAATACTCAAAAATCATTCACATATTTTCACAAAATAAATGTTATACGATTTAATCATTTTCTCTTAACTTCTAGATTAATGAAAACTTGCCAAACTTTGTGGATGAACTTTTTAACTTATTTTACTGATGTCAGATTTGAGAAGAAACTAAAAAGGAGAATATTATTTTTTCCTCTGTGGCGTAGAATGAAATATGTATATTATTTTTAACGCAAGTATTGCATTTTTTAACTATTACACATATCATTCTATATTCTAGGAGTTTAATAGTTTAATAAGTTTCCTAAATTTGTATGATTCTGAATAATTTTAATGAGTTAATTATTCGGTCAATAAGTATCATCAGTAAAAGGGTATCATAAAACAGAGGTTCGCTAAAATGAAACATAATTTTTCTTGATGTCGAAAATATTTTACGTGAATAGGTTTCTTGACATGTGAATAAGACGTGTATGATAAAATTGAATTGAAAATATCAATATATTAACATTTATAAAATAAAGATGACGTGAAAAAATGTAAAATATAGCGGAAATGCTTAAATAGCATAATAGAAACCGCTTAAATAGCGACATCCTGCGATCGCTTCTGCTGACGAAGCCCCAAATAGGACTGAAACAGCTGTACAGAGGAACGGGACAAAATAACTAGAAACAAAATTGTGAGGTCTTCTATTTACTTAAAAATAAATAAAATCGAACATATGTCCTAATTGTTATTATTTTCTTAAAATTATGTGAGCTTTCCGTATGGCAAAGCTTGTCGGTGAGCTAATAAATCACCCTGTATTTCATATTTACTAAAAATCTATTTATGTATTTCTCGTAATGATAATTTTAGAATCCACAGAAAAACATACACAAACTACAAACGAATAAAATTTTTGTGAAGTCAAACAAACCAGAAGTGTATAAAGGCAGAAATTTGGTATAATTATAATTTTTCAGATTAATTAACATCGTCGATCCTTTATAGCAATTTAACATTTATATGTCTTTATAATATGATCTGAAATCCTGTTATTTAACAATATAAAATATTCTAATAAAAAAAAAACATTTTTTGTTCAATTTTTAAGTTAAAGCAAAAAAGAACAAACAAATTCGCCACCGCGTCCGCGTTCGCAACCGCGCGTCGCCTCAATAAATATTCGGAACCAAATACTGGCAACGAAATTCAACAAACCATAAACATTTGCACCGGCCGGGGTTTAATAGGACCTAAATAAACAACCCTCCTATCGGGGTGCGGAGAAAGTGTCTCTGTTCCTTAAGGTTCGAAATATATTACACATGTCTTTATAAGTAGTACATACCAACGTGATTCCTTGGTAGTTTGAGATTCCTATTGGCTTCCTTTCTTATGTATTGTTATTATTTATCCTGTTTCCCATTCCTTCGACATAACTTCTTTATAAAATCGTAAAGAAGTTATGTCAAAGGAACTTTTCGGACTTTGCCATATTTTATGAAAAACTGAACAATATTTTCAGTTTTTCTCAGCGAGTAGTCGGAATTTATTATTTTCGATAAAATCTCTGGAGGTTTTAGGACAAGCACAAACTTTTATAATCACTTTTTTTCGAAAACTCAAAAATAAAAAAGTTTTTTCCTTGTGAACCCAATCCACGTATACAGTGTATTTATCTGTTAACAAAAATTTTACTTTTTTCGTTTTTTAGAGCAAGCGTCTCTGTCATCCTGGCATGGGGTTGCTCTAGAATCCCCACTGCTACGCCACTGAATTAAATGCAGATAAATTCACGGAGAGATAAACAATAAAATGCAAATATTTACGCAGTGGAACCTGTTATCGAGCGTGAATCACATCAAATGCACAGGTATGGAGGTATGGTCCTGATAGTGTCCTGATAAGGATTATTTACTCAACGTGTGGCCACATTTAATTCACATACATGAGAACCAAATTTACAACATTTGGCACCTGTTCGTGAGTCTGCAGTGTTTGCACCCTTCAAGTAAATAAGCAAACACATTAACAAGTTTGAATACATATTAATACTTGCGGTACCTATCGAAAAAAATAATAATAATTTAAACTTTTGTTGCAAATCGTTTTTGTTTACAGTGTTAGGTCAAAAAGCGATCTTGGGATGTCGCTGTTTAAGCTATTCAATAATATAAACATATTTGCAAAAAAAAAAAAACAATGCACATGCGAGCGCAAAAATATCTGTAGAAATTCCAGGACGAGGTCTGTTTTAATTTTAATTACGATACTATATACGTCTCACTTCAACTGACGCGCTTACCTGTAAGTCGAAACGCAGGTGAATTTCTAAAAGCTGGCGGGCGGTAATCGTTCTCGGGGCAGGACTCGGCACTAACCACTGGAATATTGCACTGCACTAATTATAGAATAGGAACTAGGAAGTTTCCTAACGAAAATAACATAACAAAAATGAAAAGGAAAATAAAAGTCCTAAAGCGAGGTAAATCGTATTCACCTGACACAAAATGGAAACGAACTGAAGCAAGTGCCGCGGTAGGAGTTCGAGATGACCAGAGTTTGCGCAGTTTCCACGTTTCACCTGTATGCTATGCTATGCACGGTGACTCTGAAAACGAAGAACTTGCGCTGCGCCTGTTTGGCAGCCAATAAAATAAGTCGTTTCCGTTTCCATTATTGCTCAATACAAATTCGCTGATCATCACTTCCTTATTCCATTCGAATTAGAAATCATAAACATTTCCGTACAATTTACTTATTTTAGATTCACATATTAACTATTCAGATATCGTTTTTTTGCGGCCTGTGTTATAAATATGGGTCGGCGAAATATATTTTGCGCGGTTCAAATTCTAGTGAAGCGGGCAATAAAAAATTTTAGACCGTAGCGTGCAAACAAGGGCACGGAGGGCTACGGAGACAATTAACGCCGCTACAGCAATGGTGTTACTCAGTATAACAAAAAAGCAGAGCAATATTGCCGCAATAAAAAATTACAGTTATGCAATCAACTTTTCTTGTTTAAATGTGTAAAGATTTTCAGAGTAAGTAGTTGACCAATTGTACCTCGACCTCCGCCACATTGCATCAGAGTGTAAGAACGCCGTAAATTATTTTCACCGTCCCATTACACAATGTGCCTGTTCGCTACATTTTTACGGCGCTACTGAAACGATGGCGTGTACTTATTCAAATCCTATCCTTAGTTATAAAAAATGTTTCGCAGCTAAACCCTACCCCTTGCACAAAATTTGGTGCAATTTCTGCAATAATTATTTAGATAGCGTTTAGGAACAGGATATATTCCATTTATTCAAACAATTTTTTATTCAGTTTAAATTTGGTACAGTTTACCATGTAAGACTTAAGGCTGAGTTGCTCACTGAAGGCTTAAACTATGTTTAATGGTAACTAGAGGTTTATTATTTTCTTGGTTGTTCATAGAGTGATTAACATGTAAAACGTAGTTTAACTATGTAAGAATGAACTAGCAGGTAATAAATTGGTGGTTTAATCGAACACTGAGCAACTCAGCCTTAGTTAGGGTTGCAATCTAAAATCTTTCAATATACAGGGTGTTCTTTTGGTGTGTGCAAATATTTAAACCTGCAATATATCGCCATGAATGGCAACGATTGAACTCATATGTTCTTAACATAAATGTAATAGTTTTCGAGAAAAATGCAGTGGCAGATTTTCACTAAACCGTTTGAGAACTGCTGACATAGCTAAAAGTGGAACGTGGGCGTCTCTTCAATTACGACCCGCAGCCCAAATAGACTAAGGTCAGTGCCTTCCTGGATCTCAAGTAGGAACGACGTAACTCAGCGCCGCTTCGATTCAGCTGGTCCGTCAAAGCGTTAACAATTTAAATTAACTTCACTGCAAGTAATTACAAGTTTAAGTATTAAATTAGTGCAATTCAAGAAGCTGCGGTTCGTAATTGCCGAACAAATTAAAAGCGAGGTACAAACAAATTGTGATTTCTCATTCCATATTATTTTCAAAAGACTTCTAAAAATTTTGCATTTACTTTGTTTCCAAGGACCGTAAGTAGTAATACTTTCATTGCTAGTACCGAGATTGCAGCAAAAGTTGATTTACGTGAAAGGGTGAAGGAAGAACATTTTTAACACGCTTTCCCAATTGGTGCATAAATTTTCGGATTTATTCGTCGATAGTTGATATCGTAAAACATATTACTTCACTCAGTGAATTATAATTTTAAATAAAATAATTAATAAACGATGTCAGTATTTATTATTACGAAACTCTGCGTTGAAGATCGAGTGCGGTATCGGTGGGCGTGTCCATACCGAGAGGAAGGCGAACTTGACCTTCCTATCTTTCTCGCACATTTCAACAGTTCCAAACAAGTGGTCCAGTTTTTTGGCTATGATACGGTAACCACAAAAAGAAACCCGCAGGAGGTAGTATTTCGCGTACTTATACTGAGGCTTTTTATTTTCACACAGTAAAAGAACACCCTGTATATGAAATAGACAAAAATAATATATGAGACTGAAAAATATTATATGAAATAGAAATAGAACATTTTGTTTTGTCAACGAACAAAAAACAAATAAGTTACAAGCCAGTTTCGATTGTAGTGGATCTCTACAATCCCACGGATAGCTGTTGCGCCCTCAGCAAAGGGTTAGCTCGATAACTCCATTGCAATTAAACTGACACCTACCCGAATTTTCTAAAAATCGAATGTACATGTTGACAACAGTTTAGGTTGCTTCATCGCGGCACCCAGTGATCGAAACACCTAATATAGTTGTGCAAAATTCAGTGCATAAAAGTTTTTTGATTTTAACGATTTGAAAACTAGTTTGTAAATAAAATAATCCATTTTCACTATCACATTCGGTTTTCCTCATCGCAGATGGGCTCAAAGAAAAAA
The DNA here is from genome assembly GCA_036172665.1 of Prosopocoilus inquinatus. Classification (NCBI taxonomy): domain Eukaryota; kingdom Metazoa; phylum Arthropoda; class Insecta; order Coleoptera; family Lucanidae; genus Prosopocoilus; species Prosopocoilus inquinatus. The sequence continues at coordinate 444,117 of CM069876.1, forward strand.
AATCTAGTTATTTGAGTAACTAAGGATAGGGCTTTTAAATGCAGATCTAAAAAGCAATAAACGAAATTCCTAGCCTAAAAATGTGTTATTTTTAAGATTTTGTTGCAATTTCTGTTTTCCAAAGCTTTCCTCTACAGGTAATATGAACATTGAAGATATGATGATGATTCTTCTTTTAAATCAACTGGCACGCTGTTGAAGTCTATTACACAGTAACCATGACATTTTCGAGTTTACAAAATCATGAATGACGTCACAGTTCCAGATTATGACGTGACAGTTCAAGATTATGACGTCACAATTGAAGATTATGACTTCACAAGAAAAATGAAAAACGCCAGTTTGTGGCAAAGAAGTAGCCATTTAACTTTTATTTAAAACATTTTTTTGTAAAATCTATAATAGCGGCTCTATTATCGCATCAATCTTCCTTACTTTTTATTCACACTGTATATTTGTTTGCAATTTCTTGCACATACTTTCTTATTAACTAAATACAAATATTTGTTGTGGTTGTACGTAAATACATTTCAACTTGAATATCAGTGGATATGAAAGATTACTACATAATAAACTTGAACGGCGTGTTAGTTGACATAAAAGGTTCATTCAAATTTAAAATAATGGCTATTCAATGTTCATATTACCTCTAGGAGAATTATCCACAGTTCTGGAAAACACAAGTCCCAATAGAATCTTAAAAATAAGACGCAAACTTTAAGGCTTAAGGAAAAACGAACATGAGCGTTTCGTTTACTTTTTGTGTATTTGGGTTTGAAAGTCCCGCTCTAAAGTTACTTAAATAACTACATATTTTATGATGTCGTTTTAGTAACTACCAAAGTATATTACATAAAAAAAACATGAACTTTTTTAAGTCGGTACCGTTTACTTTTATATTTTTGCACGGCTAGATTAAGCATTTCGACCATTGTGCGGCATGGCGCATAGGTAAGAAATTAGTTGCTTTTAGGTATTTCTGACTATAAATAGTCTTCTGTCTGAATGTGACCATTATCATAACGACTTATGTCAGCAGCATTCATTAGCTGCATAGCTCATAGTCAGTAGTTTCATAGCGGACTGTATTCAGATATGTCGATCACATTCTATCGTATTGTCATTTCTAAAATTTAGCAACTCATTAATTATATAACATTGTGATTTTAGAAAAAAGAATAAAATAAATTGCAACGATATAGGTATAGAGATTTTCTCATGTATTTATAATTTGTTTTAATATATGAGATGTTGTTTAAATATACATATGTATCTCATATTAAATATATGAGACCTGGCAACCCTAGCCTTAGTGCTATTTTATTTGTACAGGGTGTCCCAAACCTCTGGAAGAGTCCAAAAATGCTTCTTAAAATCATTTTATAAGAAAATGTCTTCACAAATGTTGTGTAGGCTTTCATTTCGCATGATTTAAAATTATTTTCAAGTATACAGATTGTTTATTTAATAAGTTACAAACCTAGCTTACCATTTTTTAAATGGAACACTATATATTTTATTGCAGTTTCGGTTAGACCTTGAAGAGACGATAAAAATGATTTAACATAACATTATACTTACTTATTTTTAGTATTTACCCAGTTATTTTAATTTTATGCAAAAAGCTGGTCACGTTTGCCAAATTGTCAATTTTAATGATACGACAATCAATCTTAGACCAAAATATTTCTAAATCACTTTACTTTTACAATTTTCATCATTTTTAAAAACCTAGCGACTATCAACAACACTACGATTCAGTAAGCGTATTGTAAAATTAGTTATTTTTTTCAAATGGAACAGCCTGTAGATTACTGTATTTTTAGATAGTGCTTTCTACGAGTTTTCCAACCGTACCATATTCTATGGTCTTAAGATTTATGACTTGTTAGTTATTATCACTTCTGTATAATCAACTTAAGGAATGTGCTGTAAAATATTTTCATTCGTCTCAGAATCATTTAAGATATTCATCCATACAATTTATCGTACTTTTAGTGATTGAAATAAAAATAAATAAATAAATTCAGGAATTGAACGATTTTAATGCCATTGTTAATTACTGATTTGTTATTTAGTTATAATACATATTTTCTTGAGGTTACACTTAATGTTTGAAAATGTTCTTATTTATATTATTATTTCACTATTATATGTTTCGTTGTTCAAAATTGGGCATTCTTAATGTTTCGATTTTAAGCGCTCGTGTAAATTTTGCTTTATAATTTTGAAAATGCTCTGATTTTATTCATCAGTCAAAGACGTTTCAAATCATAATACTTATTATTACATCACTGTTAAATTTCAAGTTAAAATACTGTAACAAGTAGCTACTTAATTATATTTTAGTTCATCTAACCTGATAAGCAGTTATCATAAAAACAGGAAAGTATCACCACATAATGGATCAGATGAATAAAACGAAGAACAAAACGCTTTGTTTTAAAATCTGTAAAGTAAACTATCAAATGTGTGGAGAAGTATTCTAAATAATTGCGTTCGAAGTAAGAATTTTTATTTATTCATGGAGAATTATTTCTTGTACATCTAGACCACAACTGTATTTTTAATCATAATGTTTATGTAAATCTGTATGTCATGGCATAGTAATTTTATCATCACTCATACGCCCTCAAAACTGGAAATTGATACTAGGCGTCGTGAGTATTAGTAACCTTTAGATCGGAATGTTGAAACACTGAACTAATATCTAATATCATTTCAAAAACGAGTCGAATTTTCATTAAATAAAAGCAGTTAAATTTATGTAAGTCAAACTGATTTATTAATATTTTCTACATTACATATTCAGAAAGTATTTAAACAATAAAATAGATTTTTGTTATTCGGAAAAGTATTTCGTAAATGCCGACGAATACTACAAATAGCGAAGGTTGCCGATTTAGCACTATAGCTGTGAATCATTACAACATGCCCAACAAAATTTGCTTGCATTTCCATTTAAGATCGTGTTGAAGTTTACTGTTCTTCCAGAACACCGGCAACAAATTCTTCGAATTGTAAATGCCTACTACGTGACTAACCGTTTTACCTGAGAGATACTTTTAAATTAGTCTTAGCTCAATGCTTACAATAAATAAAACAACATCCAGACACTCAACAATTTAGTTATGAAAGTGTCAGACAAATTTTGGTTTAAAATGTATCGTGTTTAATTTTACGAATTTAATTCAAATCATTTTTAACATAAATAAGTACGTTTCACATTCACGGTAAAAGGGAATGTATTATGTTTGGTATTAAATCATTATTTGTTACAAAATTTTTATTAAAAAAAAAATATATTGCATGTTTGCATCCACGACACATTTGTAGACTTAAATTTAGCTAGAGTTTAAAGGTGAACAAAATACAGTGGAGTACAATTTTTATTAAACTCTATTAATTTCGGCTTAATCTATTTTCAGGAGTGAAAGTTGCAAAATGTACTGATTAGAATTTTTTACAAAGAAGATTTTTCCTTAACTTACCGAAAATATAAGAAACATGTATGTTACGCGAAGACTAATACAAGAACGTATCGAAATTTTTACATTAAAATATTTAAGGATAGCAATTTTAGCGCCGGAGGTCTGAAATCGGTTAAAGCAGGTAAAATATACTTAGTTGGGTATACTTGTGATGACTTTAAACTGAGAGACCTAAAATTGTTGTTGAATATTTATGCATGTTTCTAAATTTCCCAAAATATTCAAGCCTGTGATAAATTTCTTACAATTTCGTACTGTCCTTCGTTAGTACCCCTCTATGAACTTGGATCAGCCATTTATTTTAAATCATTCTATATACAGGGTTACAACTAATTAAAGGGCCAGTACGGGGAACTCGTAAACTATAAGAGATACAAAGACGGTTAAATTACAGGAAAGTTGCGCTATCTTGAGGTCTAAACAAATATTCAAAATAATCTTCTATTTTCAGTCGTAACTGAAATATCTTCAGAAAACTGAAAATTCTCATTTTCGATTTAAATTACTTTTGGTGTCGGCTCGGTAATGCGCTGGGGAGAGTTTTGCTTCAAACGTCCCACACAGATAGTCTGTACATATGTGAGGTTTATGAATGCTGGAACAGATTGTAGTTGATAATGTAGTGCCATTCGCTCTCTTTATTGGATCGGATTTCCTGTTTATGTAAGATAATGCTCAACCCCATGTAGCTATACAGGTTCTTCAATACTTGAGTGCAGTGTTACGGGCCCAGATTGCTTCAGCTGCATGACACTGGTAGCGTTATGTCACCTAAACTCGTCCATTTCCCTCCTAGTTTTTTTGTTGCTAGATTCGACCAGAATTGTTGCTCTTTGGAAACCTATCGCTCTTTGATTACTTAAATTGGCTTCTAACTTATTTTCTGCTTCTACTGAGCGAGTTACACTCTCCATTTTACCCGCGTCATCGAGTTTTCGACCAAAACGTCTCTGCAATTTTTTTTTGTTTAACGCGTGGCCATATTTCATCTTCAGTTTGGCCACCAATTTTCAACTCTGTTACGGTCGAAGTCGCTTGTTTTTATGGTAAATATTTCTGTTAGACAAATGTCAGCCCTGACTTCCCCTCGACTCCGCACATTCATTCATTTAGCCCTCGTTTGAGTGTAAAACTTTCTCTGGTAAGGGGAACACGTCCATTAGAGTTTGCTCGTGCAGAAGCTAACAGGTGTTACCCTATTTTGATTGACGTAACCTTTTTTTCCCCAAGGGCGAATCGTTTTCTTCGTTTGAGAAACAATTTTTTGGTGTCAAGGTCAGTCGTTTATTACTGATTCCGACTGACTTGGTGATTTAATTCTCTTTTTTTTTTTAATTTTACTTAAAATTTTTGTTGTCCTTGTAGAGAAGCCGTATCCCGTTTCCGATTACGACAGGACTATTACACTTCCTAATCCGATAAATCACTGGGTATCAAACGGTCGTCCCGATAAGGAAATTTATCTATTCGAGGCGGAGTCTCGAACACCGTTCACGCCTCGTTGTTCTTCCGAAAAATACTCTCGAAGGAGCTTCGGGATTGAATCGTCGACTACCACGTAGGTTCTGTCGTATAAGGTAACCGTTTACACCTTTTTTCGTCACTTCGGTTAGTCGTAACATATATCCAGACTCGTCTTGCAGGATAACTTTTTGGTCCTTTCAATTTACGTGCAACTTTGGTTGCCTAATTTATGTCTCACTCTTGCGTCAGACAATTTAATTCAATCAATACAATTTTTTTTTTATTAAAGTCACTAATTAATTTTTCCTCGATAACAATTGTCAATGGTAACTTTATTCCTTTGGTTAACGTTTGAGTCAATTCAGTTACTAGATTTTTTTGTTACATGGGTTATTGTGAGACGACAGGAAATTTCCGAACGTACAAATCATTTTGTATTTTGAAATATTGAAGATAAATTGGTGAAACACTTTGAACCAACTTTAACGTTAACGTGTTACTTAATGCTATTTGCCGTAAATTGTTCTTATTCTGTCACTGAATTGTTGTCTTGGACACATTCCGCCTTTTTAAAACTGGAGTTAAGTTTGGTTTGGAATTATAGTTGATACCGTGGTCTGTATCCTCCAGTTGGCGACTCTCGATTAATTATTGTTAAATATACTGTTTTTTTTTGGGGGATTTCCTCCTTTACTCCACGTCCTCTCCGACTATAAAAAGCTGCCGATGGTATCACGCTGTGTCCCTTGCTGACGACACTAATGAACTATTGGAAATCCCGTGTACGCAGGTAAGAACTACCCTGCCTCGTTTTACGTGCACATGTTACGGTTGTTTATTTATTTGATGCAACAAGTTGAATCGCAACGTGTAACATTTTTTGGCACCCAACGTAACAGCTGTTAATATTCCATTGATGGAAGGGCCAGCAAATAGTCCGGATCTAAATTCTATTAGCATTTATGGGTCTCCCTAAAAAGAAAGGTCCAAAGTCGTACATCTGCACCTGTCACTTCTGACCCACTGATAAATGCAATTCTAGAAGAATGGAAGAATGTTCCTCAGGGTTTAATTGAAAATTTACTCTCAAGCTTGCCAAGGCGTATGGAGGCAGTAATTAGGAGCAGAGTTAATTGTTAACATCGCGTTGAATACTCAAATTTCAGTTTTTACAATTTTTTCCGTTCTTACAATTTGAGCATTTTGAATCAAAAAGAAATTGAAATCAAAAAACAAAGATTTGAAGTTAAGAATGTCTGGAATTGATTTTTTTGTTCTTAATTTCTATATTGAAATTAAGTACGTTTAATAAATTGATGCGTTAATTGAGTTTATTAATAAAAAAAAGTATATTTGATAAAGATACACTATATTTATTCATTTTTTGTTCTGCCGTGAAAGGATGGTGCTAGCACCTGACGTAGTTCTACAGGAACGTGAAATTTTCTGCTCTGTTGCATGAGAAGAAGTGTTTATAATCTTGCTACAAAATGTATGCCTAAGCGTGAATCCGGTTAAAATTCCGGACTGCGGGCTGCATGGGAACAAGAACGATTTAGATTCTCTTTGCTATTTATTACATTTAATTAATTTTCAACAATCAGACTCTAAATGATAATGTACGATAATGCTCTATAAAATACAAGTTACACCCCAGTTTTGTTTTGTATATTGTATTTCTTCTTCTAATCTTAGTTAAGAAATCTTAGTTTATTTAAAATTTAGTTTCCGTTATAGTACGAAAAATAGTATATTACAATGTTTCTAATTATGACATAACTTTCTATCTAATAAGTAAATGGAACTCGTATACCTATTTTAAATAAGTTGGCTGTAAACGAAAGAAAATAACCTGTCGCACATGTGTGGAATGATAAAATCTGTTAATGTGATAACAAGATGATATTTTTCACTTTAATATACCTCAGTTACATTTCAAAGTCAATTATCGGGATCGCTTAATTTTTAAAAATAACTACAAGTATAACTTGAAATACATATGTGACCTTAAATACGTTGGAGAAGATAAGAAAAGCGTAAAAATAAATATCGATACTTATCAAGTAGTAGCGGTTTTGGTGTACGCATTTTGCACGTAAGTAAGATAAAGTTCTCATTCCTTAATACTCACTAATATGTCATTTTTATAAAATTTTGTTGCAAATTGTTTTTGATTTTTTTTTTTGTCTGTTCGTCATTTTTATAGTTATGGATCGTTTGCTCTTTTGAAAGTTAAATAATATTAAGCATATGTATAAGGTTTGGTTAATTATTATTATTATTACTATATTTTTGTCCTTCAAAAAGGCATGTAAACATTTTTCGCATATAAGCGATATACAGGCGGTGCCACTTAAGGCGGATTCTTTCATACCTCTCTAGGTATTAATTTTACGAAAAAATGTTTTAAATGAAAGTTTCACCGGATCTTGTGGAGCATATTCTAGAATTAGTTTGACGTATACAGAATGTTTCGTTCAGCCTGGGCGTTAGGTTACTTCGTTGTTTTAAATGGAACACCCTATATAATTTACATTTTCGAATTCTGGAAGGAATTCTAATGTGACTTTGTGTACCATACATAGTTCTCGCGTTCTTCAACTTTTTATAAATATTATCGCTCTTGCAGTACCTCAAACAAATGTAAATATCTTCCGAACAAATGACATTAGAGACTTGTGGTTTCTTGCAAAAATTTCGTTTTGAAACACTTTTTCAGTTACACATAAGTTTAAAAAACTTGAGAATATTCAAACTATGATAACAAATTTCTTTTTAAAGGACTTATATAACTTGTACCATTATTAGATGCGCCATTTAATTCTCTTTTGAACGATATAGGGTTGTTAATAGTTTTTTCAGTATTTAGATTTTTCTTTACGATTTTTAAAAATACACGAAATATGGAGACATTTGTTAGTTGCTATGGTTACAGAGCAAGCAAACTGTTTATCTTACCCTAAATTATTAAGTATTATGCGAAAAATTCAAAAAGTTAAAATTAATCTTTAAGAAGTTCTCTTACGTAAGAAGACTACCCTTTTAATCTCCTCCGTAAGCTATGAGACACCCAGTATAACTTATATCTGATGTAACACATAATGAATCATATATACTCACCGTTGCAACGACATTTTTTTCGTTCTAACGATTTCCTCCTGATAGCAGTTCGTATTCCAGTGCAAAACTCTTGAAATGTTATGCTTCCCACGTTTCTAGGATCAAGTTGTTGAAATATGGCATTTATTTCCTATAAAGTAAAAAATAACGTTAGTCAAGAGTGCAAATACAGTTCTCATTTTGAATATCGTTTAATAGTAATGGATAACAGTTATTTTGCGGCTGGAGAACTGTTTAAGGGCACTTTCACGTTGCTGTGAATATAATATTCGTTCCCTTAACAAGATACCAGATATTAAAAAACAAACATTTCCGTTTCCATTTGTGACTATAAGTTGGATGGTAAATAAAGTATCAAATAACAAATTACTATTTAACCAAGGCGTAATTTACTTTATTTTGTACAGGAAGTAAAATTTTATTTTTATTTTGGATTCAAGAAAGTCTTGTATCGATGTTCGATATTACGAATGTCGATTCTTTTTAAAGTATCGATACTACAGGATGTTCAGTTACCCTCTTTACAAATTAAAGTAGATAGAAAAACATCTTGTCAACTTAGGTTCGAATCGCTTTCAGTGGCGGATCGTCGGGGCGGGCAAGGTGGGCTGTGCCCACCCTGTCCTATGAAGTTGCACGTTCCGGTTCCTCCTCCGGGCAACCCCGAAAAACTAATTTGTTTGGAAACTGCACCCACTTTCCCTTTTGCAGTTATTGTTAAATCGTCCATTGTTTTTTGGTGAAAAGCGTTGGAAAGACGAGAAAATTCTCTGTAAAGCCCCCGCTTAAATTGAATTAAAAAATTACAAGCGCGATCGTTAGGGGAGGGAGAGAGGTTCATTTAACTGACCAACTAAAAGTACGTCGCTTTTGAATTTTGTTTGATTGTAATCCAAGAATGCGTTCTTCGATTATTTTTTGGTAAAAGGCGTTGGAAAACTGAGAAAAATCTCAGTAAACCCTGCACCTAAATTGAATTCAAAAATTATAAGCTCGATCGCGAGAGAGATCACAAGTGCAATCGTGAGGGGAGGGAGAGACGTTCAGTTAATTGGGCAAATAAGAAACGCGTTGCTTTCGAATCTTGATTGTAATTCAAGAACGCCGATTTTTTTTTGCTAAACGGCGTTTTAAAGCTGAGGAAAAGCTCTGTAAATGCCCCATTTAAATAGAATTCAAAAATTACCAGCGCATTCGGGACGGGAGGGAGAGACGTTCGTTTCGTTTTTTGAATATTTATTGTAACCCAAGAATGCGTTCGTCGATTGTTTTTTTGGTAAAAAACGTTGGAAAGCTAAGAAAAAAACTCAGTTAATTCCGTGCTTGGTTAAATTGAATTCGAAAATTATAAGTGTAATCGCGACGGGAGAGAGAGACGTTCGTTTAATTGAACAAACAAAAAAAACGTCGCTTTTGAATTGTTATTTGTTATTGATTCGAAAATTACAAGTGCAATCGCGAGGGTAAGGAGAGACGTTCAGTCAATTGAGCAAATACGCGTTGCATTTGAATTCTTTTTTTATCTCGAGAACGCGTTCGTCGATTGTTTTTTAGTGAAAAGCCTTGGAAAGCTGAGAAAAGGCTCTGTAAATCCTCTGCTTAAATTGAATTCAAAAATTATAAGCGCGATCGCAAGGGGAGGGAGAGACGTTCAGTCAATTGAGCAAATACGCGTTGCTTTTGAATTTTTTTTATATCTCGAGAACGCGTTCATCGATTGTTTTTTAGTGAAAAGCCTTGGAAAGCTGAGAAAAGGCTCTGTAAATTCTCTGTTTAAATTTAATTCAAAAATTACAAGAGCGATCGCGAGGGGAGGGAGAGACGTTCAGTTAATTGACCAAATAAAAAACGCGTCGCTTTTGAATTGTGTTTGATTGTAATCCAACAATGCGTTCGTCGATTTTTTTTTGGTAAAAGACGTTGGAAAGCTGTGAAAAATTTCAGTAAATCTCGCGCCTAAATTGAATTCAAAAAGCATAAGCGCGATCGCAAGGGGAGGGAGAGACGTTCAGTCAATTGAGCAAATCCGCGTTGCTTTTGATTTTTTTTTGTATCTCGAGAACGCGTTCATCGATTGTTTTTTAGTGAAAAGCATTGGAAAGCTGAGAAAAGGCTCTGTAAATCCTCTGCTTAAATTTAATTCAAAAATTACAAGCGCGATCGCGAGGGGAGGGAGAGACGTTCAGTTAATTGACCAAATAAAAAACGCGTCGCTTTTGAATTTTGTTTGATTGTAATCCAAGAATGCGTTCGTCGATTTTTTTTTTTTGGTAAAAGACGTTGGAAAGCTGTGAGAAATTTCAGTAAATCTCGCGCCTAAATTGAATTCAGAAATTACAAGCGCGATCGCGAGGGGAGGGAGAGAGGTTCGTTTAATTGAGCAAATAAAAAACGCGTCGCTTTTGAATTTTTATTGTAACCCAAGAATGCGGTCGTCGATTGTTTTTTGGTAAAAGACGTTGGAAAGCTGATAAAAAGCTCAGTAAATTCCGTGCTTAAATTGGATTCGAAAATTACAAGTGCAATCGCGAGGGGAAGGAGAGACATTCAGTCAATTGAGCAAATACGCGTTGCTTTTGAATTTTTTTTGTATCTCGAGAACGCGTTCATTGATTGTTTTTTGGTGAAAAGCGTTGGAAAGCTGAGAAAAGGCTCTGTAAATCCTCTGCTTAAATTTAATTCAAAAATTACAAGCGCGATCGCGAGGGGAGGGAGAGAGGTTCGTTTAATTGAGCAAATAAAAAACGCGTCGCTTTTGAATTTTGTTTGATTGTAATCCAAGAATGCGTTGGTCGATTTTTTTTTGGTAAAAGACGTTGGAAAGCTGTGAAAAATTTCAGTAAATCTCGCGCCTAAATTGAATTCAAAAATTACAAGCGCGATCGCGAGGGGAGGGAGAGACGTTCGTTTAATTGAGCAAACAAAAAACACGTCGCTTTTGAATTTTTATTGTAACCCAAGAATGCGTTCGTCAATGGTTTTTTGGTAAAAGACGTTGGAAAGCTGAGAAAAAGCTCAGTAAATTCCGTGCTTAAATTGGATTCGAAAATAACAAGTGCAATCGCGAGGGGAAGGAGAGACGTTCAGTCAATTGAGCAAATACGCGTTGCTTTTGAATTCTTTTTGTATCTCGAGAACGCGTTCATCGATTGTTTTTTGGTGGAAAGCGTTGGAAAGCTGAGAAAAGGCTCTGTAAATCCTCTGCTTAAATTTAATTCAAAAATTACAAGCGCGATCGCGAGGGGAGGGAGAGACGTTCAGTTAATTGACCAAATAAAAAACGCGTCGCTTTTGAATTTTTATTGTAACCCAAGAATGCGTTCGTCAATGGTTTTTTGGTAAAAGACGTTGGAAAGCTGATAAAAAGCTCAGTAAATTCCGTGCTTAAATTGGATTCGAAAATTACAAGTACAATCGCGAGGGGAAGGAGAGACGTTCAGTCAATTGAGCAAATACGCGTTGCTTTTGAATTTTTTTTGTATCTCGAGAACGCGTTCATCGATTGTTTTTTAGTGAAAAGCCTTGGAAAGCTGAGAAAAGGCTCTGTAAATCTTCTGTTTAAATTTAATTCAAAAATTACAAGCGCGATCGCGAGGGGAGGGAGAGACGTTCAGTTAATTGACCAAATAAAAAACGCGTCGCTTTTGAATTTTGTTTGATTGTAATCCAAGAATGCGTTGGTCGATTTTTTTTGGTAAAAGACGTTGGAAAGCTGTGAAAAATTTCAGTAAATCTCGCGCCTAAATTGAATTCAAAAATTACAAGCGCGATCGCGAGGGGAGGGAGAGACGTTCGTTTAATTGAGCAAACAAAAAACTCGTCGCTTTTGAATTTTTATTGTAACCCAAGAATGCGTTCGTCAATGGTTTTTTGGTAAAAGACGTTGGAAAGCTGAGAAAAAGCTCAGTAAATTCCGTGCTTAAATTGGATTCGAAAATTACAAGTACAATCGCGAGGGGAAGGAGAGACGTTCAGTCAATTGAGCAAATACGGGTTGCTTCTGAATTTTGATTGTATCTCAAGAACGCGTTCGTCGTTTGTTTTTTGGTAAACGGCGCGGCGTTCGAAAGCTGAAACAAAGCCCTGTAAATCACTCACTTATATCAAATTCCAAAATTACAAGTGCAATCGTGAGGGGAGGGAAAGACGTTCAGTTAATTGACCAAATAAAAACGCGTCGCTTTTGAATTTTGTTTGATTGTAATCCAAGAATGCGTTCGTCGATTTTTTTTGGTAAAAGACGTTGGAAAGCTGTGAAAAATTTCAGTAAATCTCGCGCCTAAATTGAATTCAAAATTTAAAAGCGCGATTGCGAAAGGAGGGAGAGACTTTCAGTTAATTGGGCAAATAAGAAATGCGTTGCTTTCGAATCTTGATTCAAGAACGCCTTCGCCGATTGTTTTTTGGTAAACGGCGTTGGAAAGCTGAGAAAAAGCTCTGTAAATCCCCCACTTAAATGCATTCACTTTCCCTTTTTCAGTTGTTGCCCACCCGCAGTAAATCAACACTAGCCGCTCCTGATCGCTTTTGTTTACGAGTCATAGTAATTTTACTTTTTCATTTACTAAAAATTATTTAATAACAAAAATTATGTATCGTAATGCTATATGTGCACATGTAAATAAACATTACAAAACTCAAATTATGAAATTATAACAGATGTTAAAAAATGAACCCTCTCGACTGTTGCCGGATAAATAAATTTAAAAAAATAAATAGAAATAAAAATAAATGCACCGAGGAAGGCAGTTGGTACGTACAATGCTTAAATAACAATTTCCAAATAAAAACATCTAATTAATTCTTAGATATTTAAATTTGAATGTGTTTCAAGATTCCGTTACCTTGATAATTATATTATATAAATAAGTATACTGAAGAGAACATTTGGTTGCCTGCATGTGTGTAACGTAGCATACTGAGTATAATATAAGAATACCGAAACTAACTTGTACGCGTGAAAACGAATTTACTTGTTGTGGCAATACGCAGCAATTTATTACTTAAATAATGATATTAAAGTGTTAATGATCAATTAGAGATTGGTGCTATATAGTCATATTAATTAATAATGATCAGATAAATAAATAATGGACACTTAAAACTTGATAAAAATAGTAAAGTTTGTGAACATTTTATGCCATAAAAGAACAATTAGTTATAAAAATCTTCTTGTAGCACATTCTGCATACTTTTACCTAAAAAGTACAAAATTCGAACCAGAAATAAAATTATTAGAGAAATTAAACAGTGCTATTTTGAACGTAATTTAGGGTTGTGAGGACTTGATATCTGTGTCTTCAGGAAAAACCACAATAGGCTCCGCCTTCGTCCCTTGAGTTTGAGGGTCGCCTAAATGCCCGAGTAATTTCGGTATAAAATACATTATTCCATATTGGAAATTGGTTTCATAATGATTTATATCCTTATCTAACCGAATTACTTTTTTAAAATATGTAAGAATGTATTTGAACACCTCAAATATTTTATTTTAAAAATATGTAAAATTGGAAACCACAGTTTATGTAATATTGTTACAGCTGCGACGCGCAAATAAATCTATTTTTAATACGAATCACCGCGTCTTACGTCACAAACGTTATCAAAATTTCATGTGATTCCAGTACGTTAGAGATTACAGGGATCTACTATAAAAGCCCGTATAGGCGCGCCAGTTAGTCAGTTATAAGTTAACAGGCGAAGCGTTTATACCACGAATAGTAGAAAGTACATTCTGTAGAATTGTTATTTGTTAGACAAGTCTTGCAGCTCATTACTATTGTGTTTTTAATTGTGTAAAGCAACAATTTGTAATTAAAGTGTTCTGAAATTTAACGACTATAATTTGTGAATTCCCAAATTCGTAACAATATTTATGTTTACTTAATGAATTTAGAGTAATTTAAGATTTTGTTGAAACTGTACAGGGTGACTACGCGAGAATACCCCCTTTAACACCTTTATTTTTGATTTCAGGAAAAAATGTTTAATACAAAACTTATAGGAACTAATTCAAAGTTTCTCCGTGTGCTCACGGGAAAACAATTGATGGTCGGATAAAGTAAAGTTAAATTTTTTTAAATGGAACACCCTGTATATTATTACGATTTTCAATTCTAAATTAAATTATACAGGGACTACGTATATAATAAAACCAATTATGTAGAAGGTGTCTATAAAATAATTCCTATTTAATTTATTTTATTTTTGAATTTTAGAAATAGAAAACTGGAATAATGATTCTTTTATACTAAGAGATGTGAATCAAAACATGTCAAAAAGATTTACACTTCCTTTGAATATGTTTTACATTAAATTTTTAGTCATTTTTTAAAATACAATTTTTCCGAAATATTTTTCGTTTCTAGTTAAAAAGTTTATTTTTAGAAAACATGTAAATCGATTTAATTATGTTAATGGTAAAATTTTATTTAATGTTATTTTATTTAAAACCAAAACTTCGTTTTTTTTAGGTATCCGCCGCTCACTTGTTTGTTGTGAATATCTGTAGCAGTACTGAAATGAATTCTACAATTTTTTTATCCTTTTTTCTTTCTAAAATAAAAAATAAAAAAATAAAGCAGGAATTATTTTATAGACACCTTCTACATTATTAGTTTTATTGTACATGTAGTCCCATTAGAATTTTATTTCGAATCGAAAAACGTAATAAAATACAGGATGTTTCATTAAAAAAAAAAAAAAAAAACTTAAATTTAGTTTATATCTCTTTTATCCGACCTTCAATTGTTTTTCTGTGACCACACAGAGAAACTTTCAATTAGTCCCTTTAAATTTGGTATTAAGTATTTTTTCCTAAAATCAAAAATCAAAGAGTTAAAGAGGGTAGGAATTCTAGCGTAGTCACCTTGTACATACCTATCTAATAAGTATTTAACAAGAGTAGAAAATCAGAAAGACATCAAGAAAAAATTATTAATTTAGGATGTAGTGATCAAGTGATCTAAAAATGAGACACGCAAAATTCAGGTGAAAAATGAGACATCAAATAAAATTGGTAAAATAATATAATCCGATACTACCGATAGTTTTCTTATTATAAATACTTTATTATTTATTTATTAGCTTGCAGTTAATAAATGTTTCTATCCAAGACAGCATCATTTTACTTATCTATGTGTTAATTTGTTGTAGGTATTTTTCTATTAAATATTTTTTTTTATAAATTTTACTAGAGGTCGCCCATACTGTTCGGTCAGATTTCTCAGTCACAGTTTCACTTTAATCTTCAGTTTTTTTTACATAGGAACAGATGGAAGGTAACTGAAGATTAACGTTAAACAGTGACAACCGGCCCTTAATACATGTATTTGCAGAAAATATTAGCGAGATTAATTGCAGGTGTCCCGTTTTTAACATCTTGTAGAAACATTTTCAAAGACTAAAAAATTTTAACGCTTACTTCGATTTACATTCTTGAAATTTGTTCTTATATAGATCAAAACATGTCAAAATTTATGCAATGCAATTCTATACATAATCACAATACCAGGCACAATCTAAATTTCTATTTACCCACACCACGAACAGATATTACCAAGAATTCTATGACCTTCACTGGCTTAAAATTTCTTAACAAATTGCCTGAACATATAAAAAATCGCACTTCATTTATCAGTTTTAAATCGACTCTCAAATCCTACCTAATCAATTACTCCTTATAAAATTTAGATGAATTTTTCTCCCTGTGACAACAATGTGTTCATTGTCTTATTTATAGTGTCTAATCAATAATGTAATACATATGTACCTGACACACTCTATACATGTTCTTTGTCTTTGGAGGATTTAATAAACCAAACTAAACTAAATTTTATGTTATTTATTTATTTTTAGACTTTTTCGGGGTTAAATATAAAACTCAGTTTTTACTTATTTTCACCTTTTTGAAGGTATTTTTGTATATTTTTAAATGGTCAATAGTTTTTCATCATCATTTACCTCTTAAAAAAATTTCATCAATTCCGTTAAACATCTCTAACACATTAAAAAATTGAAAGTGTCTAAAAAGTGTCTCGTTTTTACACCACTTGACCCTACTCCGAAAGTGTTAAGTAATTTAAGATATTTCATATATGTATGTGTCCCACCAAAGTTGAGTTTTATTTGAAAATATGTTTGCTGTTATGTGGAACATACCAGACTAAGGCCCGGCTTTTCAATTGATTGGTAAAGTGATGGTTACTTACCACTGGGATAAATTTAACCTCTTTTGTAAGGTGCTTGTTAAACAAAATCTCCATTATCAATTATAAATCAAATTTCAAAGAAGTAGAGCCGTGCAGTTGCTCATACACGTTTATACTGGGTGTAATCAAATTAGTTTCACATATTAATACTGCAAGTTCCTCGTCATGCAAGAGAATTAATGCCGCAATTATCAAAGGTGTAACTCAAAAATAAAAAAATGACCTACTAAAGGAGCGGTGGTACATTTGTTTGAGAACTTCTGGTCGATCGTGCGTAAAGACATCATAAAATAAAACTCCAGCAAAAGTCAAGGTCAAGTGCTTGATAGCATTTTTAAAAGCTGTGATGTTTTATGTAAACACAATATCAAATTCGTAGTGTCCCGGTGGTTGCCCACGTGTGCAATTTGATTAAAGACCATTTTAAATCTACTTTCACTGATTATAGAATTAAATTTGTTTCATTAGATAATCGACAATAATTAAATCTTAGTATAAATCACATAAATATAAACTTTATTCTTTATTGAATAACTAAAGAGTATTAAATAACGACAAGACTAAATAAATAAATAAATACGTAAAATGAACAAGTATTCGACAATAATTTAAGTAAAAGATAAGTTCTTTGTCAGATACTCCTCGATGACATTTATTTGTACAGTGTAAGCAAAACAAAACATTCAAACCATAAATGAAGGGACGATGAATACCCACGTGCGTTGTTTACGATAATTTTTAGAATGTTACTTTAAATGTTTTTATTTCCTAACTTTTACTTATTGTTATACTTTTGTCAGCAGAAAATAAACTTAATTAATCCAGTAAGTAATGCCACGATCGTGATGGATGTTTGTTTTCTTTTGTTATGGAATTGCTGAGCGAAGAATTTATTGGCCCAGTGCCCTTCATTTCGATGACGCTTTATTGCTTTATGTTTTGTTTATAATGTAATGTTTTGCTTAGAAAAATCCACACACCATCGGTCAGAGGTTCTCAAACAAAAAGACTCCGGGCTCTTGTGGGGCTTTAATTTATTTCATTTTTCACCAAAAAAATTAAGATATGCAGAATTCGTTTTCTTAAGTCATGAAGAACTTACAGTTTTCATATGTGAACCTTATTTGATGACACCCTGTATATCCTCTCCACATGTTTACCGCTAGCAAACAAATTTACTGGCTGTTAGTTTACCTCCTTGTTAAAAGGAATTTATGTCATTGTTAAGACTACCAATACTTTGATAAACTCATTTTCTGTGCTAACAATCAGATAAAACTAACAGTCATTTTACCAATAGATTGAAAAACCGGGCTTTAGGGACCTATTCTGTATCAAAAGCTCGTCCCACAAACTTCCAACTCGCTCGTAAAGATTAATTTACAAAGCTCGACATGTAAATAACTAGTAAAGGGCCTCTAAATTTGAATAGTCCGTTAATAAGTTTCAGAATCTACACCCTATTGAGTTTTGGTTGAATATCAGCGTACGTTATAAATGCATCGATATACATAAATCAGAAAAGGTATTTGATGTTTCAAATCGGAAGGGAAAAGCCCAAAATTTGAAAAATATACACTTAAATTCATATACTTTTTGAATACAGTGCTTCTCCTGTCCGTTTTCAAGCAGTAATTGCATTTTATATTTTATAACGATTGTATTTTAACATAACGAAGTGTTTGCGCAAACTCTATAATATTGTCGATGCCTAATACTGCAGTCGTTAATTGTAATTTTCTGAATTATGTTTAATTAATATGTGTGGTCCCTTTCTTTTTGTTGATATTGTTAAGTTCTTGTTCTTGTTCAGTTTTTCCTATTATTCTTTTCTGATAGACGGGTGAAACGGAAGTACGAGAAAGAGCACGTTTTTGCAAGCGAGCGAGTGGAAACCATTTCGAAAATCAAACATAATTAAAAATCTGGACTATAATAATAATAATAATAATATATTTTCGTTCTGTAATACATAAAAGTGTAGAACATGTCAAATGTATAAATAATATATAACATTTAAGAAACAAAGTATGACAATTACAATTACAAAAAAAGCATCACAAAACAATGGCGGTTTTGAAAAAGTCATTCAGAGAATAAAACGCATGTCGATATAGATGTCGTTCAATTATTTTTCTAAATTGGTTGTAAGGTAAATCTCTAATTTCCCGAGAAATAAAGTTATATATTTTTATTAACTGAAATACAACATTTCTTTGTATTTTGGCAAGATGGGTTTGGGGTGCATTAAGGTAAGTATTTGCTACGCCGCGAGTATTGTGGCAGTGATCCAATTTATATTTTTCCAGAAATTGTTCATAATATGTCTTTGCAAAAAGAGAACATTCGAGAATGTAGAGTCCGTGTAACGTATGTATTTTTCTAGTTTTGAAAGTATCACAACAAGATTGTCTTGCACTTAATTTAAAAATACTCCTAACACATCGTTTTTGTAATATAAAAATTCTCTTCTTTTCTGTTGTGTTCCCCCAGAATATTATTCCATATTTTAACCTGGAGTTAACGTACGCATGATAAGCACAGAGAGCAGCCGATTCATTCACAGATGTTGCTAACATACGCAATGCATAATTTAATGAACTTATTTTTGAAGCTAAATAGTCTACATGTGGTTTCCAATTCAAGTTCGAGTCCAACTTCAACCCAAGGAATAGGAATAATATAAAGTTATTGAATTTTATTTATTAGTCTACTTCCTGTCTGATAAAAACGACATTGAAATCCATATCTACGTCCAGTGTTCACTATTAATGAAAGTAAAAAACTTTTACTAAAACTTAATACCTCATTCGAAAGGCAGTAAATCAAAGAAGTTCTTTGGAACCTGATTGTATTATCAAATTTTGGAGATAAATCAGAATGATTGTTGGATTTTGTTTAGGGAAGAATCTTTTCAGTCATTGTCTGTCAAACTTATTAAAGTTTTTAAGTTAACTTAAATATCTCAAAAATTATTGGATTTTGTATAATGCATATTAGAGTCAAATTAATTGCAAATGATCCCTATTAACACGAGTTCAAAGGAATACGTCGACTTACCGGTCACCTTGCATATTTCTTGAGTGTAATACAGTCGTGCGCAACTAAACTGCACCTCTTGCAAGCAAACTTCACCCTTAACACCATGTACACTAATAAAAATCTGGAGTTAATTCTAACACTTTTGGACGCCAGGAAACACTTTTTTGGTGTTCCCTCGCGTCCATCCGCTTGTGGCTTAAAACAAACGGAGTTAACATGTTCACCATGTAAAAGTAGGAGTAGAGCTTTTCCTTGTTGGAGTAAATACTCACATTTAGACACAATTTAGTCGGAAAAAGACAACAATAACGCCAAATTAGATAAGAATTTTTACTTTTCAGGCAAAACTTTATCCCAATTTAATACCGATTAGGCAGATTACAATTAATCCCAAAAATTTTTATGTGTGTACTACAGGGCTCACAGAAATGTCAAATTGTAGCACTTTAGTTGCACACGACTGTACCTATATCCAATTTGTTCGTACCAGTGTCTAATATCATATTTTATTAAATATATAAAGATTCCAGTAATTTACTACACCGGAACATATTGACGAACGGACGGATGTTATTTGCATGCAAATAGCTAGTATATGTATATTCAGGGTACATGGCGTAATTGCGGTAATAAATATAGACATAGATGTACAGTTACGCAGGACTTTGCGGACATGGTAACAAGTGAAAGTCTACTACTAATCCCATAAAATTTTAGTAATAATTACAAAATCGCGTATTAGTAAACTAGTTATTTAACAATTGATTGAATTCAACTATTTTTGCAGTTATTTTATTCGTCTTTTATAAAACTATTAGGAGGGTGAATTCCTGGCTTCCGGTTGGAACCGTGTCTCTCTTCGGATTTCTTCTATTGCCGATGTTTCGTTCTCCGCTGCATTAATAAAATAACTCAAAAATGCATGCAGATTTTTTTGGCGTGCATAGTATGTGCAGCACCGTTACTTTAACTAATTTAAAATATAGGTTTTACTAAACCAGGTGTAAATTTCATTCTTTCGTAAGAAACTTCTAACTCGGCCACTTGTTCGTGCATACACAATACAATTTCGAACTTTTTGAACACAGCAGTGACTTCCTAAATCGTGAAAACAAATGCTTCTCTAGGTTTGTTTAATTCACTAAAAGAGGAATTCACAAAATTTACTTATTTTAACTTAAAATTTACGTAAAAGAGCCTGTGAAGTAGTAGTTTTTTATTATTTTTAATTAATATCAAAATCACACTAGCACTTTTTAAAGTATTGTCTTCTTTTACAAATTAAATATGAATTGTTTAAATTATTTCAATTTTAGCTTTGCGTAAAAGTTTTTTTTTAAATTTCTGTAAAGGCCTATGTAATTTTGTTTAAACATAATAACTGAGGTTATGTGATAATTCGCCCCCACCGTTTAGCCTCCAGTGTTCGGCCCCCGCTGTATCGCCCCGGAATGCTACGCCCTCCTACCGTTTCACCCTCGATCGTTTCGCCTCCGAAAACAGAGCATTTTGAAAAGAGGATTTATTAAATAACACATATTACAAAATATTTTAAAATTCAAAATTATGGGCAATAACAAATAATCCATAGTATCTATCTTATTATTATAACTGTAAGTTCTTATGACTTAAGAAAACGAATTCTGCATATCTTAATTTTTTTGGTGAAAAATGAAAAAAATTAAAGCCCTACAAGAGCCCGGAGTCTTTTTGTTTGAGAACCTCAGACTGATCGTGTATGGATTTTTCTAAGCAAAACATTACATTATAAAGAAAACATAAAGCAATAAAGCGTCATCGAAATTAAGGGCACTAGGTCAATAAAATCTTCGCTCAGCTATTCCATACCAAAGAAAATAAACATCCATCGCGTTTGTGGCATTACTTACTGGATTAATTAAGTTAATTTTCTGCTGACAAAAGTGTAACAATAAGTAATAGTTAGGAAATAAATACATTTAAGGAAACATTCTAAAAATTATCGCAAACAACGCACGTCGGTATTCATCGTCCCTTCATTTAAGGTTTGATTATTTTGTCTTGCTTACACTTTACAAATAAATGTCATCGAGGAGTATCTGACAAAGAACCTATCTTTTACTTAAATTATTGTCGAATGCTTGTTCATTTTACGTATTTATTTATTTATTTAGTCTTGTCGTTTGAATTGAAGACTCTTTAGTTATTCAATAAAGAATAAAGTTTATGTTTATGTGATTCATACTAAGATCTATTATTGTCGATTATCTAATAAAACAACAACAAAACTTGCAGTATTATTACTTGAAATTAATTTGATTACACCCGGTATGCTATGCATGTATATTATCAAAAAATTATCGGATACTATCATACTGCTAGCATTATCGCGTATGTACAGGCTGTTTTTTTTTTATATTTTATTTTAATTAAACAGTGCTGTTTTGAACGTAATTTAGGGTAGTGTGGACCTGATATCTGTGTCTTCAGGAAAAACCACAACAGGCTCCGCCTTCGTCCCTTGAGTTTGAGGGTCGCCTAAATGCCCGAGTAATTTCGATATAAAATATCATATTATTCCATATTGGAAATTGGTTTCATAATGATATATATCGTTTATGTAATATTGTTACAGCTGCGACGCGCAAATAAATCTATTTTTAGTACGAGTTACCCCGTTTTACGTCAAAAACGTTATCAAAATTTCTCGTTGCTTCACGATGATACCAGTACGTTCGAGATTACAGGGATCTACTATAAAAGCCCGTACGGGTGCGCCGGTTAGTCAGTTATAAGTTAAAAAGCGAAGCGTATATACCACGAATAGTAGAAGTGTTATTTGTTAGACAAGTGTTGCAGCTCATTACTTTTGTGTTTTTAATTGTGTAAAGCAACCGTTTGTAATTAAAGTGTTCTGAAATTTAACGACTATAATTTGTGAATCCCCAAATTCGTAACAATATTTATGTTTACTTAATGAATTTAGAGTAATTTAATATTTTTGTTGAAACTGTACATACCTATCTAATGAATATTTAAACAAGAGTAGAAAATCAGAAAGACATCAAAAAAAAATTATTAATTTAGGGTCAAGTAGTGTAAAAATGAGACACGCAAAATTCAGGTGAAAAATGAGACATCAAATAAAATTGGTAAAATAATATAATTCGATACTACCGATAGTTTTCTTATTTTAAATACTTATTTATTTATTAGCTTGCAGTTACTAAATGTTTCTATCCAAGACGTTTATACATCATTTTACTTATTTATGTGTTAATCTGTTGTAGGTATTTTTCTGTTAAATAAATTTTACTAGAGGTCGCCCATGACTGTTAGGCCGGGTTTCTCAGTCACAGTTTCACTTTAATCTTCAGTTTTTTTTTTTTTTTACATAGGAACAGATGGAAGGTAACTGAAGATTAACGTTAAACAGTGATTGAGCAACCGGCCCCTAATATTATTTAGTATTATTACTTGAAATTAATTTGATTACACCCGGTATGCTATGCATGTATATTATCAAAAAATTATCGGATACTATCATACTGCTAGCATTATCGCGTATGTACAGGTTGTTTTTTTTTTATATTTTGCACCATATCTAGAGGGTTTCTTTTTTTGGGGAGTAGAGAAAAATTTTAAATGCAAAAGTTGTAAGGTTTTATGTGTATTATCTTTTAGAGTTATCATAAGAAACAAAAGCGAATCGAGACTTGGAGAAAAGTATAATAAAAAGTAAATATAATTTTTGGTTTCTTAAACGGAACACCCAGCATATTGTTTGCTGGGATGAAAGATCATATTTTTCTGTTTTAAAAAATATATAATATGTTGATATTTAGAAGAGCCGTATATGAGATATTTGAGGTTAGAATATCAATGAATTAATGTTTAAAATATTAAGGTGGGCTGGAATTGTGTTGTTTATTATTAATCCATTGTGTAAGGTTTCCAGTAATCGAATTTCTATTGTTTTATTGCTAACTAAAACAGCAATTTAGAACTTCTGTAAGCACCTTTCCAGGCGGTCTTGATTTTTTAAACGGCGGATATTTCAAACTTAATTATATCACGACCCCTCCAAATAACAACATATTATATATTTTCGAAATCACGAAAATATGATCTTTCATCCTAGGAAAAATATACAGGGCATTCCAATAAAAAAAAAAAAAAAACAAAAACTATATTTTTCTTTCCAATTTGCGATGCTCTTTTGTTTCTTCTGATAACTCTGAAAGATAATAGGCATAAAACCCTACAACTTTTGCGTTTAAAGTTTTATTTCTAGCTCCAAAAATAAAACATTTAGATAGGCTGCAAAATTAAAAAAAAAACCGGACATCGTACAATTGTTTTTATAGTATAAATCCGATAATTATTGTACAGGATTTTTTTTATTTTGCACCTTATCTAAATGTTTTATTTTAGGCGCTAGAAAAACAAAACTTTAAATGCAACTATTATCTTTTAGATTTATTATTAGTAAAGAAAAGCACGGCAATTAGAAGAAAAAAAAAAACCTTTTCAAAAATATATAATATGTCGTAATTTGGAAAAGCCGTTCGTGATGTAATTAAATTTAAACTTTAGATAGATATCGGTATATTTACGTTTAAAAAATCAATATGGCCTGGAAAGATATGCTTAAAAAAGTTTTAAATAGTTAGCAAAAGACAATATGAAATCAAATTTGGAAACCTTACATGATGAAGTAATAATAAAAAAAAATCCTTTATATTTTAGGAGTATAAATTTACTTATTGTTATTCTAGCTTCAAACATCTCATAAACGGCCTTTCTATATTTTAACATATATATATTTTTGAAATCAGGAAAAAATGATCTTTTGTCTAAGTAAACAATATACAGGCTGTTCTAATTAAAAAACAAAAGTTGTATTTTTTTTTGATCCACTGAAGAGGACTGTCTAATTTCTAAAATTAGCACATGTTAACTTAGGGGCGGAACAGGTTGGAGGCGAATCGGGACCAGAGGCGAAACGACGGAGGCGAAACGGTGGAGGCGAAATGGTGGGGGTGAAACGGCGGGGTGAAACGTCCCCATCCCATAATTGAATTGGAAGGAAAAAAAAACTTTTTTCCTTTAATTTTTTTTTAATTGAAAACAAGTACATCACCTGATTTTCTTCTCCAACATAAGCTTCGGCCAACTTCTGCAAATCCCGAATTCTTATTCGTCCCGTTCCTGCGGGATCACAGTAGCGAAATACCTCAATCAGGTCCCTCATCGGAATTTCCTCGCGATCATTCTTAAACATCGTACTCGCCGAGTTATTTAAGGAAGAAGCGACACAATTATTAATAACGGGACAACATTTTTCTCCGCACACAGAAAACTGAATTTATTTATTTGACACTTTACATTCATTCAATCAGCTTTTTATTAATTCAAACATTTTTTGCTTGAATAGAATACATAATAGTTTTTCGTTTAAATAAATGAATGCCATTGGTCGTATCCAAACAAAAATTATGTTGATTTAACATTTAACATTGTTCTTTTCTTTGTGCGTGCACACTTTAATAAAAAGTTAAAACTTTGAGAAACAAAATCACTCACACGAAGTACCTATACATCCTGTTATTTTCATCTGTTTAAATGAATTCTTTTAAAGTTTGTTAATAATATAATTATTTTAGAAGCTGCGTGTATTTCGTTTTTTTTATTTAAACTTAAATTTAAATTCAATCACAAACACGAACACAAAGTTTTAGATGTATGTTTCATTCAAATATGATTATGCATCTTAATTCTATTAATAGTTAATTACTATAAGATGCTGGTATTAATAAGTAAAACGTTTATTGCAAAAATTATGTTATTTTAAGCTATAAGTTGTTTTTTTTTTTAAATTATACCGTTTCATATTCGCACTAAACACAATCGACTACCGTTTTTTCTCGCTTATAGAAAATAACGAACACACACAACATTGGACGCTCAACTAACTCTCTAACCTGCGGCACTTCCGCACTAATTACTTCATGCTCGCCACGCATTGCAACTCGATGATGGAAGAAACAAAAAACAACTATTTGTTTACTTTTAAGGCCTGGATTTGAATGTTAAATTTAGAAACTTCACGCTCCTCTCGGTTTATGGGAGATTGTAAAAAGGCGTCGGACGCCATGCGGCCTGAAGTGTTACGAAAATAAATCGGTGCATAAGCGAATAATTACCGGCTTCTGGGTGAATTATTATATTTCCTTGATGAACGATTCGGTTGTTAATGTTAACAACAGATTAATTACTCACTGGAAAGCGAGAATTAATTACGCCTTATTGACGGTCTCAAATTGGTACCTTCCGTGTGTGCGATGTGTCATAAATTTGCATAGTAATTCGCGGGTGAATATAAAATGTTACTTGATACGATTTGGGTTAGTAAATATTCTCACACTATCATAATTAATGATTAAATAAGTAACCTATTTTTCAGATTTCATTGTTTGCTATTACATGAAAATTATTAGCAAAATGTTTAGCAGGCCACTCACGATTCACCATTGCAGCAGAACAGAGTTGGATGACAATCAGGGCTATTCTGTAACATTGATATGTATAGCAATTGATACGGACTTCAAAATTGAAGAGAACTTCATGCGATTTCATAACACTTCAAGTCGATTGCCGACCGCCAATTGAAAAGAGATGCATATTAAACTCGATATCAAACTTGATACGGGTTGCAAGTTGTTAAGAAACTGTTTACAGAATGCCCATTTTGCAAGGTCACTTTATTCATAGTAATAATGGTAACGTTTCAAATCCATATCAATGCTATAGAATAGAATCCAATATCGAACGATTTAGAGTTGTTTAACTTAAAATTTCGGAGTATATTCAGAAAGAAATTGTCAATGTAAAAAATAAATGAATTGAGAAAAATAATATAATGTAATTAAAATAACAGAATCATTACTTTGGCAGTAAAATTTAGCAATAACAAAGCCCAACTTACACTTAAAAGTTGCGTGAATAACAATTCATTAAATTACATTCAATTGACCCTATTACAATGTAGTGGCCCCACAGAAGTCGAAAGGCATTCGTATTCGCGTAGTCGACCGTATTGGTTTTAGTTTGGTGTTTCAAAGAAGGTAAATATTAAAGTCGTTGTGAAACGTTCATTTTCCGCAAATTTAATTGTCCCGGTTTGAAATTTTAGAAACTTAAATTTATTTACCTTAGTTTATGTGCTGTTTCAAGGCAAAGTACATTTGCGTTACAAAGTATTTATAGAATGCATGTGTAACTCTTCGAATGAAACTTCGCTTTTGTTAACTTTTTAATACAGTTAGTACTTTTCATATTTATTTACTCAGAAGTATTTCAGTTTATCACTAATTTATCTACCTGCATACTGTGTATTCCAATTTTTAATATTTTATTGTGTTAAATTAGCCTCATTATTTTTTACTTACTTTTCACAACTAAAAATTACGCGGATAATTTTATATTTATCTCTTTTTTATTGTTTCTTTTAGAATTCTTTTTTGTTTTTCAGAATGTCTCGTTTGTTCGGAATCATTAAATATGGATTAACAAATTATCCCATACTTACGAATGCCACCATCTACGGGTCTATGTTCGTAGGGGCCGAATGCATAAACCAAACATTATCGAAGAGGATCTTTGTAAGCCATATTTAACTTACAATCAGTACGAAATTATTTACCTTTCCAATTTGTGTGTGCGATATTAGGTTGCTCGGAAAAAAAATGTCGTTTTTTTTCTTTATCAACTAATTCATATTTCGAAGGTAGCGAGTTATAAATTTTTATTTGCAAATTGAAGAGCATACTTCTCTAAACATAATACTACGCAAATGTTAACCCGTACTTAATTGTGTTCTTACGAAGAATAACCAAAAAACGAAGAATTCTTGAAACTTATTATACGAGTTTAAGAAGGAAAGCGGCTGCACAAGTGGCTTAGAATATCTGTGAGAAGAAGACAAAGAGTATCTTAATGTGAAGACATGCCCAACATGAATTTATAAAATTTAGAAATGGCGATTTTACTCTTCGAAGGAGTCGTACGTTGGCTTGCCCTTTAAAGATAAACCAATTTTTTCTTTTTGAAATTTATTAAAGAAAATACGGTTACTACAACATATGGATTGTCAGAGGAGTTGGGTGCATTCAATTCAACCATTTGGTTTCACTTAAGAAGTCGTAATATGATTATTAAACGTTCTACAAAAAAATCACGTAACTTAAATGAATCTCAACCCTAAACACCTTAAATATTTGTACAAAATTATTCCCAACTCCCTGCCACAACATTTTTCTGTGACAAATCAAGATTTATGAAGAAATATGAATTCTCTAAAGAATCCCTACTGGTATAAAGAGTGGCCTAATCTTCGACAAGTGTCTTTTTTAGTCGTTAACAAAGATCGTTTTGGAAGATAAGTAATGTTCGGTGTTTGGTGGAATATCTTTGGCGTGATCCATTTTCAACTTGTTTCAAATGTCCGTTCAGTTAATGCTGCAGTCTGTTATTTACCAAAGTACACGAAATTTTACGATTAGGGTACCCTGCATTAGTAAATACAAATCACGTGATCCATCACCAGGATAATGAAAAACCGCATAGTACAATTAGGTCTCAATAAAAACTGATGGAGTTTGGATGCACTTTTCTTCCTCTTTCTGCATAAAGTCCTGACATTGCTCCTTCGGTTTACCACATGTTTTGTTCGCGTGAAACGTGCCCTTAAAGACAAAAATTTAAATGAATATTGCGAAGCCGATACGGCATATCGAGAATTTCTTGACTCTAGAGAACTTGTCTGGTATCATCGAGGAATACAAATGCTGTCAGAATAAAGGATAACTAATGAAAATGACAATTGCATAGTTTAATCAAAATTAATATATTTCGTTTAATACAAGCATTCTAAATTAGAAAAAAAAACGACATTTTTTTCGAAGAACCTAATAATTACGTTATAAGTTAAAGGCAAATTCATTAACAACTGGTTGGATCTATTCTAAATAAAC
Source organism: Prosopocoilus inquinatus (assembly GCA_036172665.1). Taxonomy (NCBI): domain Eukaryota; kingdom Metazoa; phylum Arthropoda; class Insecta; order Coleoptera; family Lucanidae; genus Prosopocoilus; species Prosopocoilus inquinatus. The sequence goes on from CM069876.1 coordinate 472,458, forward strand.
AAAATTCAAATAAGGTGCAATCAAGTTTTATAATGTCATGATATCGAACATTTTAATATGTATAATAATTAATACCGGGTGTCTCATAACGTATGGAGGAGATTGAAAGGACAGCTACAGGAGATCAAAATAAAACCTTTTTTTTAATTCGTTTTTGACCAAAACCCAATAATAAGAAAGCTACAGCAGTTTAAGTTTGTAGTGAAACTATGTATAAAAACCCTAGTTACATTTAGGTAACGTACAAATGCGTACAGCTTAATGACGAAAAAATAAAAAAGACAAAATTATCAACAGTGGTAATTTATCCAGCTTTCCGATGGGTTATATATTTGTATAATTAAAATAAATAATTTTAATATAACTACAAGTGGTGACCCCGACGTGATCATCCCCGTTTGGTAACATTGACAAAAACAACGGTCGCTGCACGACTTTGACCGGCACAAACATTCAACCACACATGAAGTCCACTGATGAGACACACCCACCGGTATCAAAAGCCTATAAATACGAGATACCAACGTCCGTTCGAAGCTTCGTCACCGCTAAAGCCATTTGCCCAACAATCCACGTCACTTCGTCCCTGAGAAACCGAAAATTTACCCGGAGGAGAGAGAAACAAAAACAAATATACCTCTACTTTCATTATGCCCCTTTTCCCCAAACTGCTCCCGCTCAAACGGGGCCATTTCTTCGGCACACACAACCACCACGTGCCAGAATTGCTTTTTGCCCCCCACGAAGCAGTCGATATCACGCTGAAGTATGCTCTAAGTATCTGAAGCTCTCCTTTGAACGGAATATTTACTCTTGACACCCTTTAACGAAAAACTCCTGGCAGATTTGGGCAAGACAAGTATTTCAATGAAAAAGAGTAGTGAGGCATTCACAAATCATAGTAGCACACTTCACCTTACCACCCTGCTGGACAAATAAGATAGAACTTTGGTTCGGTAGTGGTGGAAGCCAAATTTAATTTAGTAACACCAAAATTACCCGGGAAAAAACAAAAAGATCAGCCATATACTGTCAGTTTTGCCACAGGAGATTGCAAGTGAGGTGCCAGATGTCATTGTTAAGCTTTCCTAACAGAAACAGAGACTGAAGCAACTACTTTTCGGACAAGAATTAGGATCATAGTTGTTAAGGTATATGCGAGGGCTGGTAAGCATAACTCAATACGTCAATGAGCAAATTCTGCAAGAATTGTTTCTGCAGCAAATGCCTTCACCAATCCAACCAATTCTTCTGTCATTGACCAAAGTTAGGGTTAGAGAAGATGGCAGAAGTTGCAGACAAAATTATGGAATCACCCGCAGCTTCTATTGCAAGTAGTTCAGCAAAATCTATAGAACGTGTGGTCACTGGTACTGCAGAATTTACACCAACGGATGGAATCATGCGAAGAAGTCTTGAGGATTTTACGTGCAACACCCGCCCAAAGGGCTCGATTACACGGCCACCTATGGCGTCGGGATTGAGATACGCGCAACCAACGCGCCCGCATGTTTTGATCAATATGCGGACTCCCAGAATGGATTGGGTTGCAAGCCCCGCACCCCCTCTGGTATAGGCGAGAGACTATCCACTCTCTACTAGCTCTGCAGGGTAGTGCCCGAGCTAAAAAACATAGCTCACCCGCCGAGGTGGGGAAACCACCCCTAGCCCAGCATGTGGGCTGTCAATCACTGCCACTACGAGTCCAACCCAATCGACCGGACGGGAGCAGACCAGCAAGCCAGTCCACCCCCGGGGCTCAACCGGTCCCCATAGTACCAGCTTACGTCACTGGTGGGACGTTTCGGGCCGAAACCCTTCAGATGGGTCCCTTGCAAGCCCCGGCTCTGATCCAACTCGGGTAGGTGGGGTCGTCATGTCCAAAGGTCCCTTTCTGATTTCCAATCGGGTCACGGAAGGACACCTATGCCGAGGGACAGGGTCCCACACGATCCCAGCTTTCCATCAGCAGAAAACCTGCGAAGAATAGAAAACATGTCACTGGAGATAAAGAAAATGAGAAATCAAAGAAGTTGTTCTCGTGACGCAAAAGGATTTTACAAAAGGCACAGCCAGATCGTAATCATAGCCAAAACATTCAGAATTCCAGTAACGGAGGTTGGTAACACAGAATTTTTGGCAATCCAGCTATGAAATGCAGTATGCCCTGTGAATATCCAAAAAACGAACGTGAAGGGCAGGAGTGAATGCAACTTCTGCCCCACGAACATTGAATGGCAGACTATTCGCAGTAGATAAGAGATCAAAGATTCACTTCTTATTAGAAACTGGAACAGACCTCACTGTACTTCCATGAAAGTTCAATAACAATTTACAACATTACAAATCTCGTTTTAGCTTGCAGTCTGCTTGTTTTAGGTTTAAGGCGTAACTTTCAGTGAACATTTTTAGTGGCAGGGGTTACTGACGCTACTTTAGGAGCGGGCTTTTTAAATGGTTATAAAGTAATTGTAGATATTCATGGACAACTAATTTTAGATCCCTTAGTGTCCTGCGAAAATTGCAAAAGAAGTTGGCATTCAAGCAGTGTTTGAAGACATAAACAATCAAATTCAAGAGCTATTGCAGAAATACGCAAATGTTTTAAGACCATCAAACAAGTTGCACAAGATCCGAAACATAATGTTGTACATCACATTGAAACGAAAGGCACCACGTTTACCATAAGCCCCCCCAGACTGACACCTGACAAATTCAAAATTGCCAAGAAAGAATTTCAAGTACTTCAAGACGCAGGTATCATAAAAGCTTTATCCTCACCTTGGCCGAGTCCCTTGCATTTGGTACAAGAAAAGGGATAAAACATGGAGACCATTTGGAGACTTCTAAAGTTTCAATAGCAACACAATTCCAGGCAGGTACCCAATTCCACACATTCAATATTTTAGTCATCAACTGCACGGCAGAGCAATTTTTTCAACTATTGAAGGTATTAGGTATCAAGGCCGTGTTGAGAGTTTGGTATAAATTGAATTTCGTTTCTGATCTTTTTTAAATATCTTGAAACTGAGCGAATGAAAAATTCTCAACCTTCACATACAGATTCATCTTGAAGAGTGCTTTAAAAAACCTAAATCGAATTTTGCCGTAAAATAACCAGGGAAGCCAATATTCGCGCACCTTTAAATTAACATGGGATTTCCTATGTTGCGTTTCAAAATGCACCACCCTGTATAAGTGAATATGGGCGCGCAATTTGAACAGTTGAAATTTGGCGAGCGATTAGTGCGAATATTGTGAAGTAGTAAACGGTGTACTTGTTGTATTATAGATGAGTACTTGTTGTTTAAAACGATTGTGTTTTAATTAGTGTTTTAAAAATTAAACGACGATTAAAATTTTGATTATTTGCGGACCTTGAAATGGTAACAATATTTACCTACGTTTTTTGGACACGTCCTGTTTTGCTAGAATTAACGCTCCTTATTTCTTCTGCATATTACATTGCTTCTAATACTTCTGCATATTACAAACAACGGAAAATCCAAAATGTTTCCAACGTTTTCCGTTAATATATTTTTTTTTATTTCTCCAGACAGAAAACAAACAGCCCTACGATGTTGAAAACATCAAGAGATGCGGAGTATTTGGCACGTGTGTACAAGGGCCGTTCATGACAGTATGGTATTTTTTAATAGTTTTCATTTACTAATACTTCTCGCATTTTAAAGTAACCCTCAAGTTTCAACGTTTTTTACTTTTAGGTACAGATGGCTAGATTCAAAATATGTCGGCACAACGGTTCAAATAGTGACAAAAAAAGTTTTGATGGATCAGTTCCTTTTTACGCCAGTTTTGTACACTGTCTTTTACGTGGGTATGTATGTGCAATCAAGATTTTAAAACACATCGAAAACACTTTCAAAGAAATGCTTACTATCTTTCTTAGCTTAAAAGGAATGCTAATAGCTAGTTTTGTTTTCAGTCATGAGTGCCATGGAACGGAAGTCGGATGTTTTTGAAGAATTAAAGGCCAAATTTCCCAAGACGTTTGCTACGAGCTGTGTGTTTTGGTTACCGGTTCAATCCTTAAATTTTGCGGTAATTCCTCCGATATATAGAGTAACTTATATGGGGTTCGCCGCCTTCGCTTGGGTCACCATACTGTGTTGGATTAAAAGTGAAAAATATTAGGAATGTACTCCTCGAAGATTCTATTTCGAATAAACATTTTAATTTTTTTTAATTTTTAAGCCTATACATTTTTTTGATATAATTTTTTTTTAATAATACTGGGTGGCCCAGATATAGTGTGACAAACTTAAACGGGTAACTTGGCTTGAGTAAAGGAATGAAAAAGTCTACACTTTACACTGTTAGTTTAAAAAAATGTAAATATTAATTATGCTAAAAATGTTTGGGTAACACTGACTAATGCCGAGACATATGGCCGGTTTCTGAAACAACAGCCAATAACTTTCTGTAAGAAATAAATTTTACTGATGACCGATGCCTCCTGATAAATTTATCTGCCAGGTATTATCCTTGGAAACCATTGTATCGTCACGCGTCGGTCGCTCCAGCAGGTTACGAACTGTCGGCGTCCAGACGCGGGGGTTGCGTAGCATGGGGTGAAAAAGGAGTAACAGGGAAAGTGCAAACTAACTCATTAAAACAGCAAGGATTACCTTTATTGTTTAAAGGTCAGAAATACAGATAAGTGTATCCCACGACGACGATCAGATTAACTGATATCTTTTACAAATTACGTACATTTTTTATATTGCCAATGTACGCGACGTCATGACCAAATTCCGCAAAACTTTAATTGAACCCGTACTTTGCTCGGTTGCTGAAAAGGTGATGTCAGGATTTTCACGTTGTGTCCAATCGTCATTTATATTAAATCGTGAATTACTTGATTGTGTTTAAAGACATACATTGCTCTAGTTATCTGCGTATTTGCAACTTTGCGGGTTCACGCTACAAGTTCATCGCCTCATCGAGTCGTTGCACCAGCAAACCGCTTATCAGCAAATAACTCGTATTGCATTGAAAAAAATACATTTTAATTTAATTAAATACGATTTTCAAATTTTTCGTAATCGTGACAATAGTTTTCGAGGATAATACCTGGTAGATAAATTTATTCGTGGGTGAAGAAATCAGGCCTGAGAGATAATTTTATGAAAAGTATAAACTATTGACGTTGCTGCGATGTTTATCTACAGATAAAGTTTTGAGAAACGGTTTTTAAAGGTATAGCTAGTTTATCTTTAGTGTATCTCTAAATAAAGTTATTAATTGTTTCAGAAATCGAACATGGGATAGCTAGAAACTAATATTTTTGTGATAAAGTTGAAAGATGTGCTACGGGTCCAGATTGCTTCAGCTGCACGACATTGGTCGTGCTGTGTCACCTAAACCCGTCCATTTCTCTCCTAATTATTTTTTTTTGCTGCTACATTCGACCAGAATTTTTTGCTTTTTGGAAACCTTTCTCTCTCTGATTACTTAGGTTGGCTTCTAACTTATTTTCTGTTTCTACTGAGCGAGTTACGCTCTCCTTTTTACCCCGTCATCGAGTTGTCGACCAAAACGTCTCTGTAATTTTTTTTTTATTTAACGCATAGCCATGTTTCATCTTCAGCTTTGCCGCCAATTTTCAATTCTGTTACGGTCGAAGTCGCTTGTATTTGTCAGACAAATGACAGCCCTGACTTCCTCTCGACTCCGCACGTTCATTTAGCCTTCTTTTGAGTGTTAAACTTGCTCTGATATGGGGCACATGTCCGTTAGAGTTTGCTCGTGCAGAATCTAACAGGTGTTAATCTATTTTGATTGACGTAACATTCTTTCTCCAAGGAAAATTGTTTTCTTCGCTTGAGAAACACTTCTTTGGTGTCAAAGTCAGTCGTTTATTACTGATTCGGGCTGACTTGGTGAGTTCATTCTCTTTTTTTTTTGGAAATTTGACTTAAAATTTTTGATGTCCTTGTAGACAAGTCATATCCTGTTTCCAATTACGACAGTACTATTATACTTTTTGATCTGATAAATCACTGGGTATCAAACGGTCGTCCTGACAAGGAAGTTTTCTGCTCGAAGCGGAATATCGAACACCATTCACGCCTCGTGTTTCCTCTGAAAGGCTGGTGTCGTACTCCAAAGAGGACTCGCGAAGGAGCTTCGGGATTGAAGCGTCGACTACCACCGTAGGTTCTACTATATAAGGTAATCGTTTACACCTTTTTCTTCGTCACTTCGGTTGATTGTCGCAACGTACATCTGGACTCGTCTTGCAGGATACCTTTTTTTGTCCTTTCAACTTACGTGCAACTTTGGTTACCTAGTCTATGTCTCACCCTTAGGTTAGGCAATTTAATTCAATTAATACAATTCTTTTCAAGTCATTAATTACTTTTTAATTGTCAATGATAACTTTACTGCTTTTGTTAACGTTTGAGTCAGTTCAGTTACTAGATTTTTTTTGTTACGTGGGTTATTGTAAGACGATAGGAAATTTCCGAATGTACAAATCATTTTGAAATATTTAAGATCAATTTATGAAATACTTTGAACCAAACTTTAATGTTAACGTTTTATTTGTTGCTATTTGTCGTAAATTGTTTTTATTCTGTCATTGAATTGTTGTCTTGGACACACTCCGCCTTTTTAAAACTGGAGTTAATTTTGGGTTGGAATTATAGTAGACACCGTATTCTCCAGTTGGCGCCTCCCGGTTAATTATTGTTAAATATACTGCTTTTTTGTGGATTTCCTCTTTTACTCCACACCCTCTCCGACTATACAAAGCTGCCGTTGGAATCACGCTGTGTCCCTTGGTGACGACAACTAATCAACTACTGGAAATCCCGCGTACGCAGGTAAGAAGTACCCTGCCTCGTTCTATGTACACATGTTACGGTTGTTTATTTATCTGATGCAACAAGTTGAATCCCAACCTGTAACAATTTTGGCACCCAACGTAACAGATGATTTCTTAGCATTCAGCGGCTCTCATCATTTTTCAATCTTAAGTTTTTTAGAAGTTGGATCCAAAATTGGACCTACTTTTCTACTCATTTTGACGATGTAGTGCACTATATTGAGCTCATACCGTATATTCACAAGCAAGCTCATCATCGTAAAATGAGAAATTCATTTTTCGAGAACACCACTTTAAATTTCAGATAATTTCAGTAAGAGTTTGTTTACGAAAAGCTATTTGTAAGGAACTGAGACAAAATTTGTATTTTTTTCCTCGATTCGAAAAATACATATAATTCACCAATGAAATTGATAGTTTCAATAGAATCATGCAAAATATTTCTTCAAAATTAATGGCCTCAGCCAGCAAATGTTTCACATTTACAAAGTTAACCATGCAAAATTTATAATAACATGTTGGAAATTGTGTAATGCATTTTTACTGCATGTTGGAAGTGACCGTGAAGTTTAATCGTAGCATAAATATGCTATTTATTAAGTCAAACCTAATATTCCGTAAAATTTCTGTTCCAAAACATTTCTAATAGTCCGATAATTGTTAATTTCAGTAAAGATTTGATTTCAAATTAGTAAAGGAAACGCTAAGGTATAATATAAAACGTAATAGGTACTAACTGTTTAAACTTGCATTTGCTTTAATTTTAATTTCATAAAAAAAGTGATAGAATCTACATATAATATACTTAAAAATCAAAAAGCAGCTTTTAGATTACTGAATCTACATTTTAAAAGTAGCTGTAATAAATATTAGTTTTTGTTGATAATATTTAATATTTACATAAATTAAGATCATAGTTTATACGACATGAAATGAATATGAATATCTGAAGCAAATATAATCTGAAGTTATTTACAATCTTGATCAATATACCAATAAAGAAAAAGAAATCATAGAGAGAATGCGGCGCTTAAACTGAAATGATTCAGTTTATCGAAATGCAATATTTTTCGTGTCAAATAATGTAAAGAATATTTTTTGTTATGAAATACGTAAAAAATAGAAAGTTTGGCATAAAATACTGAAAGTTATATGCCCCCTCAAAATACCCCTTAAAAAGAGAGGGAGAATCTGACAAATACGTTGTTAATGCGAAATCAGATACCTGACTAAAATATTTAAAAAGTTGACCTTGTTTTTTGATGTTCCACACACCCTGGAAACACAGGGAGATAAGACGTAAGGTACATCAAAAATAAAACAAATTACAAAGAAATTTTTCAAATAAAAATGTAGGGTTTCAAGAAGGATATGGAATAGCGATATTGGCACGATCTTGAGATAATACGTACCCACTTTTTAACCGTTATTTTTTTTGATACCTACATTTATGTCCCCCATGACAAATTCAATGACTATAAAGTCAAAGTGAACTGAACGTTCTAGGTGGCAAGTCTGCGCTGCTATATCCATCGGCTATAGCTCCAAGAATCTCAGTGGAAGAAGGCGGGCGAAATTTCATAAAATCCTGATCGAAACCCCAAAAAATAGTCGCTTAAATCAGTTCCGCCATTTTTTTCGTAAGCGTCGATATTCCGTTACCGATTATTACTGGTCTTACGAAAACGTAAGCTATTGATTGACAGCTTCGTCCTGCCGAAGCTATCAATAGATAGTGAAACGTTGAGTGCTTCATGACAGTATGCCAGTCTAGCCTGAAACTCTTGCAGAATATTGCTAATAGTTTCCTGACTTTCCCACCGATACATTGCGGTATCAGCAGAATGAAGTACTGCCACATTATGCAAGATCCGTGCGAGAATTCTTAAATAATGTGTTTCCCAATAGGTGGATTGGAAGACTAGGTGTATATTGCCAAGAAGTTGGTGGCACACACTTTGAACAACTAATATAAAACAATTTTATTCATTTACGATGTTTTATATTCTAAGTTTGCTTATTTTTTAATTCAAATGTTTTTTTGAAATCGTTTTTGATTGCCGTGAAAACCTCGAGCAGCCTGTGTACAGTTGTTTCAGCCCTATTTGTGGTTTCTTCAACAGAAACGTAGCTCGAAATTTCCACTGTAAACTAAAAACGACTTGACCAAGCTTGCAAGAATGGCCGTCATACATGGGGTGACTTATTATGTAGCAAACTCGTTAACGTCAAAAAGCGATCTTAGTATGTCGCTGTTTTGTATATTCGTAAAGATGAAGAATCTGCGTTTCAGTTTACATTATTAATTTTCTCAAATTTTTCTTATGAAAGAGGGCAAAATTTAGGTCATTTTTAAGACGTTCAGCTTTTACAAAATCATGGTAGACTATGAATATATCGTCAACGTATATTAGAACAAAAATCTCCTCCTTGTCGACAGTATAGACACAAGGGTCTGCTTCTGATGATTTCTATCCCATATTCCAAAGAGCTTTGACTAGTCGACCAGCTTGTTTCCGTCCTTAAATAGACTTTTTAAGTCAGCAAACATAACCTCATAACATTTTACGTGTTTTCTTTCCCAATTCATTCTTACCTTCTTCACACTCCAGCCTTATCAACATTTCTTCCAAAAGTTCAGGTTTCACCATGAAAACATCCATGAAACCATTAAGAAATGCTATTGTAATATCTAGATGAATGATTTTCATCTTTAATAGTTCTGAAAGAGTTCATTCTTGCCATTGGAGCAAAAGTCTCTTGAAAATCCAATCCAGGACGCTGTAAAAGACCTTTTGCAACTATTCGTGCCTTCTTCCTTTCTATCGTACCATCCGAATTATGTTTCGTGCATAAAAGAGTACGACAACCGACAACTTGACCAGGAGGCCTTGAAACAAGATCCGAAGTGTCTTTTAAGATAAGACTCTTGGTCTCCTAGTAGATTGCATGTCTCTTATTATTACCTTCTGGACCATTTACAGTTTTAGTAAAAAGAATTTCACTAGCGAACAATGCTAATGATTCTTCATGTCCTTCATTTTTTTATTGCTGTGTTTCTTTTCCTTCTCTAGTACGTCCAGGACCTCTAATAGATTGAAGTTCTGTAGTAGGATTCTGTTTCAACTCTGAAATAAGATTCTATGCCTTATTTTATTTATTCCTTCCAATTTCAGTAAAATCTGGATCTGTTTCTTCCGGAAATGAACCTAAATCAGAAAATCGGCAAGATTTTGTATTCTTAGTAACAATATCTTCAGATTCTTGATATGCGCCGAACTCGTTGAAAAATTTCACATCCCTAAACACGTGGATTCTTCTCTGTTTGGACATTCAAACTCAATATCCTTTAGCATTGTCAGGGTAACCCACGAAAACTCCATCCAATGTTCTGGAATCAAACTTTCCTTTGTTTGGAGATATCTTGAGGATTCGTGCTTTACAACCAAAGGTTCTGAAGTAACTGAAGTAATAAACACAGAAAATTCTAAGGGAACACACAGATGCAGAGTAACTAAAAGAGGAGGTGGGAGTTGCAATATACGTGAACAATAAAATAAACAGCAAGGACGGTCACTTAACTAAAAACCATACAATAGACGCAGCAATTATGTAATTGCAAGATCTCGCAAGAGCAAACATCAAACTAATGGGAATTTATAGACCACCGGATGACCCACTGTCAAACCTACTCGAATATTTAGTAGTAAATAATAGAAAAGGACAGCAAATACTTCATAATTGGAGATTTCAACATAAATCTAGTAGAAGATAATATTAATTCTAAAATGTACATAAACATGACAGAATTAATGGAACTAAAAGTACTGAATAAAATAGATCGGCCAAGCACAACAAGGAAGAAAAACAACACTAAACCGATCATAGAGTTCAGAGTATGGCTTCACACGAGTCGGTTGTCAAACAAAGCACTAATAACAAAACCTGTAGAAGGTGCAAGCAGACGGCCTTGTCAGGCCTTAAGTGTATTTGTTGTGGCTCCATATCGCATAACAGTTGTGTTGAACTTCTAAAAAAGGAAAAAAATATCACTGTTATTGATTCTATATCTATAAATTGTTGTGAAAGTGTGGAAAACAAAACTAGTGAAGTGCACATGCGCAATGAGCTAAGTAAGAAACAGCACCACCAGGACTCAAATGACGCCCAGGCCGTTGAAATTCTGTATCTTAAGGAGCTATTGAAACAAAAAGACTTGGTAATTTGTAACCAACAAGATTCTATTAATTGTCTCAAGCAACAAATTACCTTACTGTGCAACATTCACGATTATGTGATTCCATGTGATAATCAGGATATAAATCAACCTATCTCCATTGAAAAAGTCCAAAGTTCCAAAACAAAGATAGATAAGCCATCATACGCAAATTCATTAAAAGCGACGAAAACCCGTTCCGTGCTCGAAGCACAGCCTATCAACAATAACAAAAACAAGTCCTTGGCAAAAAATATAAACACGTGTATTTCGCCGGACCTGCAAGTAAAAAGAGTAAATACGAAAGAAGCATCTGCCAACGCACCCACTATTAAGAATGCTAAATCGAGAATAAAACCAGTAATTGGATCCAATAAAACGGTGACGGCTGCAGCAGCGCTTCCGAAAAAAGGGTATTTGCATGTTTACCGAATGCAACCTGACACCACCGTGGACTCATTGCAAAATTTCCTGAAAACTTCCGCGCCCTCCATCAATTTTGTATGTGAACAGCTGAAAAATACGGAAATCTCTTCATCTTTCAAAGTTGAGTTCCCCATCGAGCAGTTGCAGCAAGCGTATGACCCAGAAATTTGGCCAGCTGGAGCTGCAATCAAAAGGTATTTCTTCCAGAAGCCAAAAAATTTTCAGAAAACGCCTCAAGCCTCGTCGGCGCGGTAGGATCTGCGAAGACAACTTTTCAACTAATTCAACTCAACGCTCAATCGCTGTTTAATAAAATGGACCACCTTGACTTGTTGATAAAAGATTACAACCCAGATGTAATCTGCATCCAAGAGCATTGGTGCAGCAGTGAAACGATAAGCCTAATGAATCTCCCTGATTATGAAATTAAAGTCCATTTTTGTCGCAAAGAGCACAAATGTGGCGGAGTGCTGATATTCATTAAATCGGAAATCAATTCTTTTCCGATAGATCTTGACATTTATTGTATCGAGTTACATTTTGAAATTTGTGCCATCAAAATATCTGTGGATGAATTACAACTGTGCATCATTAATATATATAGACCCCCCAGTGGTAATCTCCTGACTTTTTTTGATAACTTTTCCTCAGTCTTAACTAAATGTAATTCTTTTGCATCCAACTTGTTTGTTTGCGGAGACCTTAACATAGACTATTTAAGCAACTCCACAGCTCGTCAGCTACTAAGTGATCTGATTGATAGCTTTGGCTTAAGCATTACAAATAGCCAACCAACAAGAGTATGTACTAATATAAATAACAAAACTTGTTCGTCCAAAATCGACTATATAATTACAAAGGCCCACCATCTAAAAGCATGTACTTCAGTTGTAATTCACCCCAACTTAGGTGATCATAACGCATTACTTTTAAGCCTCAATACAACCTCTGTACCTCCCAAAACTGTGAATAAGCCCGTACCTGTATATTGTCGTACCGTTAACAGCGCATCCCTAGATTTACTGCGGAAGCTTTTAGCCGAGCTTAACTTCAATTATTGTTACACAATTCGTAGCCCTGAAAATGTCGATGAAGTTTTTAACACTTTCATGAGCGAACTACGTCGCGTAATTGACGCATCACTGTTCATTAAAAAAACATTAAAAAAACCATACTGTAGACCGGGCTGCCCTTCTTTACTGGACATTAGTTTTTGGTTGGGGGATATTAACTCGCATTGCAGCACAGTCTACTGTAGGGGGGCCGATTTATTACAGGTGAATTTAAGGTATTTTCGCTGCCACCAAGTGTCTTTGAATTAGGACACTGAATAAAATCATTACAAGGCCAGAGGCGTATGAGTTCTTCCAGGCTTAAAGAACTGTATACAGTTATTTCTTTGTCTTTTTTTGTAGTTACACGTAATTAAAGTCAGTGCTACAGATTAAAGTATATTGAAGGAAATGAAAACGTACAAGGGAATATCAAATGTTATCCACTTATTACATCATTACGACAGTACCTGATATTTGAAGGAAAGACTCCCCTCTCCGTTTGAGGACTCCGCAGCAGGATTTTTCTTGGAGTTACTCTCAGGTCGGGTTCTTCCGTTCTTTTTGGATTCACTCAACCATCACTTTCAATTAGTTACAGGAAAAATAAATGAATAAAAACCACAAGAGTCAAAAAGGGCTAGCGAATCATGTGTATACTTGAAGAGTAAGCAACGAACATTGACTGTTTTCTTTCTCCGAGGGGGTCATACAGCCTGCATCTTATCTCAAAATTACGTCAAAATTCACCCAGTGACTGCTGTCACCTGACGTATCCCGTCTGAACTACTCTTTTTGCGTGGGTCGAATTACATTCCACTGGGTTTAATTCCCAGGCCACAGCAAGAGAAAAAAAAATGTTATCACACTAATGTTTAGTCTCGGGCACGGCAAGTCCCTGATAAAAAGAATTTAGACATTCGCAATTTAGATTATTTTACGAGCCATTAAAAAGGAATACGTCAGACTTATTTAGTAATTAAGAAATTATACATTAAGAGTAAAATTCCGGCTGTTTACATCCCTTCCCCCTTAGAAAAAGTATTGACCCGTGGTCAATAGCTTTTAAAGATCCAAAATTTGCCTGCTACGGTTTCCCTTACAACAAAAAAGTATATACGCTTATAACTAAATTTCAAGATAGGTTTTCAATATGGTGACATGGGACGATTTTATATCAGTTTAACGTATAACCTATAAAGTTACTTTTCTGGGCACATGATAGATTGTTATACTTTCAAAAGTTTCGGCACTCTTGGGCGGAGTAAACTTTTCCATCCGGATACAGTGTTTCTTTTTCCACGGTTTTGAGTGTTGAACGTTACTTCGTACGGCTACCATCAGGGTTGATCGATGGTAACGCTGAATCCGCCATATCAGATATTGATCCAACAGTGAACCCGCTCTCGGATCTCATCCTCAGGATTGCCCGATCATGGGTGGTTGGTTCAACAGTGTTTCAACGGTGCCATGTCCCAGGTCATTCCCATGTCAAGTTTACATATAAAAGAAAAACCAGTATCAGGTTCTCATAACATCTGATAGCAATCTCATAACATAAGGGTATATGCAAAAAGAAAGTATATTATTTAAAATTATAGAAAACTTAACATATATACGAGCGTAAAGAAAGGATGGGTGCTAAACAATGACACAAAGTTATTTAGCAAAATATACCAATAAACCGTTCCCTACACATACTTAAAAGTGAGGTTGCTACGTTTACATAAAGTGATCCCATTCTTCCTTTGCCTCTTACCTAATTATTAACGGGTACATTTAAAAACAAACAAAAAAAAATAAAAAAAAAAATCTAAGCATGCTGATTACATTTCTTTAAGCCCTCTTTTTTGACATTTTAAACATTGTTAACAAACTTAACATTCTTCCCTATCTAAAAAAAAAACAAATCAACTTTCGATTTTAAATCGATCTTATCTTACTTTTCATAGTCCTAACACTTGCAATAAATCGTCCTTATGTCCGTGCGCTGCTACACAGTTCAGTTATCATCCTTTCGTCGCCAATCTCTTTCGGCATCACTCTTCTCTAACGTGGGATACAACTGTTTTGATGCATCACGTTTCGTCTCTTCTTCCATTCTCCCGGTTGAGTTAACGTTTCTGTTGTGTTTGCCCGCATTTTCCATCTCAATTTCTGCACTTTCAGTACTTAATTGCTGTTTTTGGTCTTTGGGTTCTTTTGTATGGTGTCGGTGTACCCAAAACATTGTAACGCTGTCCAGTATTGCTCCTATGAGTCTGAAACTCCAACCAAAAATTTCGTATATCATCACTCCATGAATTAGGGTGTCTATTAGGAATTTAATTGCTTTCCCGATGACGTATAATCCCATCAAGCCAGATGTGATAGTTCCTAAAGTAGTGATCCATGAGTACAGTGTACCCCATGCTTTTGTCAACCAGGACTTTACTGTTTCTTCATCGATGAGTTGATCGAATGTTGTCCCTTGTTTATCTGTTGATATCCCCATCATTCCTCTCGTAATGATACCCTCCACAGCTTGTCTTTCAGACGGTAGTATCAAATGTTGTTGAAGCCTTTCCATATCCTCTTGAGAGTATAACCCTCCACTAAATAGGTTATTCGGATTGACATAGGTCCATTGATGGTCACTCGTGGGCTCCAATATTTGTGGAATAGGAATCTCATGAACGCCTTGTATATATTTATACCACTTTTCATTCAATTTGTAGGCAGAATATAGGAATGGGTTACATCCGGTCTCGGTTCCAAATTTCTGTAACACATGATTTCTGGGCGTCATAAACATGGTTTTATTATCATATATCACAGGCAGTTCTTTGTAACATCTGTCAGTACGTCTCACCGAAACTTCTACAGGTAGACACTGGATGATGTGAACTATTTCTCCGTAGTTAACAGCTGTGTACCCTGGTACTTGCATCTTTGCGAAAGCGAATGCCTCCGGTGCTATTATGGCTAGGGTCTGTAAATTCCTTAAGACTTGTTGTTCAAGAGCACACTTGTGAGCGATAACATCGGCGTATAAGGCAGAAACTTGGCCTTGTATGTGCCTCTCAACAAATACTACTTTCGCGTTAGTATATGCTGTTGGATCCATGGTTAAGACGTTAAGAGTTGTTCTTTTGAAGTAAAACTTCCCATTCTCAGAGGGTTTGACGACGAAAAACTTTGGGTGATCGGTTTCGTAGGCTGATTGTCCACAAATCATTGTTGGTCTAGAAACAGGCATAGCAAATACCGTTTGTCCTCGATCAACCGAGTAAATGACAGTTCCTTGCCCTGATACCTCTCCACTGGGTATTAATTTATCCGCCGGTCCTTCATATAATACTGTATATTTCCTCTCTGAACACTGACTGTCGTCAACATGCTCCCAGTAGGTTTCACCAAATACGGAATCAATGCAAGCTTTCCCCTTGTATGGGCATTGAATTCCTCCCGGAAGGTGGATTTCATTTTCCCCTATCTTCGCAGGCGAATAGCGTTGGTACAAGGAAATTTCCAATGCAGCTTGTACGATCACATCGTCCCAACGTCCTTTATGGTCCTCATACGAGCTTCCTAGGCAACTGCTTTCTCCCGTCATCCTTCCTGCCATTAGGACTGTCGCTTGAGTAGTTCCATTGATAATTAGCTGATCGATATTCTTACCATAAAAACTCAGAAGACTTCGGGTTAAATGCATTTCCTGGCATCTTGCTCGACCTATTGGGTGTATATAGGTAGCAAGTCCATTAAGGGTAGCAGACATATGTGAATGCATACCACAATGGGATATCAATCGGGTTACGTGAATCTTACACTGGATAACAGGCAACATCTCTAATTCATTCACCTGGAGTAGTTGGATCTCTTCTCGATTGGATTTGATCTGAGATGGCGGGTCCTTACATCTGCCGATATCGATTAGACTGAAACTAGTCAAATTCATCCTCTGATTTTGACAATCGTAAGCTATGATGGAGAGAACTGGTTCGAACAAAAGGATAACTGTCAGAAGCACTATTAGGTTTGATTTCACCATTTTAACTCACTTTTTAGTTCTTTAGTTTATTATTATTTTTTTTTTTTTTTTTTTTTTCACTTAAATGTATCTCACAGGGTTCTTACTAATATAAGTCTTTACTATACTGTCCCTATATTATATTATTCAAAGAAAAGGAAGAATGTTATTTGCAGAGCTTAGTAACTTGACAAATGCAATCGCACAATCGCAGAAATAATAGCATTAAGAAAACCTGTAACTCAAGAAAATAGTAACCTGACCCATAAATACATATAACTCTATACTTTGTTTTATAACATAAAAATCCCATGATTAATAAAATAAATATATTTAAAAAAGAAAAATAGGTAAACAACAAAACAATCCATTTCTAAATTTTGAAATAATCATTGACCTTGCTAAAAGGGTGGAGATTAAAAGGATTGGATTATGATAATGAAAACAAATATACAAGTTATGTATATTATATTCATGGGGTTAAAACTTTTACTTTTCCTTTCAGGTTTCACAGATTCCTTTCTGTCACGGTACTCATCCTCAACGATATCCAAAAACTCATCCTCAACTCTGTCTAGGTACTCATCCTCAACAACGAGTGTTTTTGGCATGACCCACGGTTGGGTTTCTACAGGGCCTTTACTCCTTGTCCCGTAGCGGTGTTCGTTGTCAGTGGATGGTTCGGGTGGTTTGCTATTTTCATTATCTCCTTGGATCTGCTCCCTTTCTTGCTGATCTGCTGTTGGTTCTATCGGTTCTTCTTCATCCGTCCCGACATCATCAGCACTACTATTACTCACCAAATCTGGCGGTTCTTCGTCTTGTAGCTGATGGTCTTCGGGAATTTCATCCAAAGCATTTGGGTTAAAAATTACCACTCGTTGCCTGACCGGTTCTTCGTTTAATGATACCGGGGTTCCTATCCATGGTTCTATTTCTTCTGTTGGAGGGTTCATGACATTTTCCTGCGGGAATTGTGGTGGCTCTCCACCGAAATACACTCGTTCCAATTCTTCTAGGTTTCCAGGAATTCTAGTGTCTTCTTCCGACTCTATTTCTGACTCTGGGCCGCTCGAGTCCTCTGATGGTGGGGCATCCTCCTTGTCTTTTTGGTTTGGAGGTGCCGATTGAACGTCTTCACTATCTTCATACCACTTTAACCGGTTAACATGAACTATTTGTTCTTCATTTCTGCCTATTTTGGAGATTTTGTATGTTACTGGACCTATCCTTTCCATTA
This sequence comes from Prosopocoilus inquinatus, assembly GCA_036172665.1. Taxonomy (NCBI): domain Eukaryota; kingdom Metazoa; phylum Arthropoda; class Insecta; order Coleoptera; family Lucanidae; genus Prosopocoilus; species Prosopocoilus inquinatus. Next base: position 490,254 of record CM069876.1, read on the forward strand.
TTCTATACGGTCCTTCCCACTTCTTACTCAACTTTCTTGTCAAACCTGGTTTTACGGCTGGGTTGTACAGGTAGACCTTATCTCCTAGTTGAAATTCAGTAGGTCTCGTCTTCTTATTGTACTGTCTTTCCCTTTGTCCTGCTGATTTCTTCAGTTTTTGGCGAACGACTTCGAAGGTAGAATTCAGTCTTGCGACTAGTTCTGATGCATAATTTTCGCTGTAGTCATATCGCTGTCTTGTAGAAGTGAGCTCGTCATCGTTAGGCAACCTCATATCTCTTCCGTGGAGCAGAAAATAGGGTGTCTCTCCGATGGATGAGTGGATGCTGGCTCGGTAGGCCATTAACATGTATGGAATCCACTTGTCCCAATCTCGTTGTGACTTTGAAACATAATGAGACAACATATCTTTAAGTACACGGTGTGTTCTTTCTATCATTCCGTTGCTCTGGGGATGGTAAGGAGTTGTTTGAATTTTCTTAATGCCCAAAATTTTGCAGACATTTTTCATTAGTTCCGATACGAAGTTGGTTCCTTGGTCTGTCAACAACTTTCTTGGCACTCCGTGTCTAGCGACGATATTCTCTACAAATGCTCGAGCTACAGTGTCCGCTTTCTGGTCCGGCAAAGGTATTGCTTCCGGATACTTCGTAAAGTAGTCTTGGAATGTTAATACGTATTTGTTACCTTGATCTGTAGTAACTAGCGGTCCCACTATATCCATAGCTGTTAATTCGAACGGGTACGTCACTTCGCAAAACGGTTGCAATGGGGCTGGTCTCCTGTTGGTAGGTGTTTTTCGTGCATTACAGGAATGACATTTTTGGACATAATCCTTGACGTCATCTTCCATGTTTTTCCAGTACATCCGCTCTTGTAGGAGTCTTAAGGTCTTTGGTACGCCTTGATGTCCTGCGTATGGTAGGTCATGATAATCGTGAATGCACTGTTTTACCAATTTCTTTGGAATGACAATTCTGTCATTTCTTTCCCCACCTCGTCTAACTCGGAATATAACTCCGTCCTCGTCGATGTAATACGGATCCTCCATTTGCTGTTCTTGTATTTGACCACGTAGTTTCTGCAACACTGTATCTTGCCGTTGTTCTTTTCCTATGGCTTCTTTGTTCAGGTATGGTATGGGTGTTTCTTCAACATCAACTCGACTCCTTTTCAGAATTGGATGCGTTTCAACTTCTTGTTGTACTATTTCCTGAGGCTGGCTTATTCTGATCGGTTTTTTTCTTCGATCTTGTTCTCTGGTTTTTCGTGCCCATTCTTGATATTCTTTATATCCTTCCGTCTTTTCTCGACCCAATTGCGAGAAGGTTCTCTCGTATTTACGACCTCCTGGTTCACTATCGCTGAGATCTTCGTCGTGTTTCTTGATTTTGACTTGAACATCAATTGGAACTGTTACGTTTCTAGCTTCCCATTTAGGGTTCACACTTCCCTTACTTTTCTTCAGGATTTTCTTTTGATCATTATTAACTTCTCTCTTCCCAAGTTCTTTAGGCGAAGTTACTATAGCTTTCCTTCTTTCTTCGTATACAACCTCGGTGATTTCATCCACCACTTCTATTTCTCGTCGTACCTTTCGATCTTGCTCCTTTTTTAAGGCATCATTTAATATATGGAGGTTTGTCATTCGTCTTTTCTTCTCTGGTCTTACTTCATGATCCTCATTTCCTTGAAATTCCTGTTTTTGTTGTTGCTCTCCAACCTTTGGCAACCGACTCATGGCATCAGCGTTGTTGTTTTTCGTTCCTGGCTTGTACTCTATAGTAAAGTTGTATTCCGACAAGAGCAAAGCCCATCGGGCTAATCTCGATGTTGGGTCTTTTAATGAGAACAACCATTTTAACGGTCTGTGATCCGTGTAGATGGTAAATTTCGTCCCGTAGAGGTAACATCTGAAATGTTTAATAGCCCAAACAACTGCTAAGCACTCCTGTTGAGTCACGTCGTAATTTCGTTCGGCTTTGTTGAGTTGTCGGCTGGCATAAGCTATAGGTCTTTCATATTTACCTTCCTTTTGACTTAGCACAGCGCCGATAGCTGTTCCAGAAGCATCAGTAGCCAGTATGAACGGTTCCTCAAAATTAGGGTATTTCAGGACTGGTGGACTGCAAAGCCTTTCTTTTAGGTATTCAAACGCGTCCTCTTGTTCCTGTGTCCATACTAACTCAACATCCTTCTTCGTGAGCGATGTTAAGGGGATTGCCTTGTGTGAAAACTCTGGGATAAATTTCCTATAAAATCCCACTAATCCTAGGAACGCTCTTACGTCCTTCACATTTCTAGGTCTCGGGTAATTTTTTACGACACTCAATTTTTCAGGGTCAGGTTTCACTCCTTCTTCGGATATTACATGTCCCAAATATTTAGCTTCTCTTGCTAAAAACTTACACTTTGACGGCTTCAACTTTAAATTGGCTTTCCTGAGCCTTTCAAACACCTCGGTCAACCTTTCCAAATGTTCGTTTAGTGTTTTGCTAAACACGATGATATCGTCGAGGTATACCAAACATTTGTCCCCTGTCAGTCCCGACATCACTGAATACATTAGTCTTTGAAAGGTGCTTGGCGCATTTGCCAATCCAAACGGCATTCTTAGGCATTCATAGTGACCATCGGGAGTTGAAAATCCTGTTTTCTCCCTATCCTTCGGGTCTACCTCTACTTGCCAATATCCGCTTGCCAGATCCAACGTGGAAAAGAACTTTGCATTCCCTAGTTGATCGATAGTCTCCTGGAGGTTCGGTAATGGGAAGTAGTCTCGCTTGGTGATGGAATTTAGTGCCCTGTAGTCTATACAGACGCGAATTTTATTCTCACCTTCTGCGGCTTTCTTCTTTACCATAATTACCGGCGCACTCCAAGGAGAGGAGGACTCTTTAATCACTCCCTGCTCTATCATTTCTCCGATCTGGTTTTGGAGCTCCTTCCGCTGACTGTATGGCACTCTGTACGGCGCTTTGGTTATAGGCGGCACTTCTTCTGTGATAATCTTGTGCTTCACCTCGTGCGTGCATCCCAATTTCACATCTTTTCCCATAAATATGTCGCCGTACGTTTGCACTAAATTGAGCAGCTTGTCTTTTTCTTCTCTTCTTAGGTGTTCAAGTTCTAGCTTTTCTAAAATCCCAGCTTTCTTCAAATCTATCTTGTTTATAGTGACTCGTCTTTTCTTTCTTTCTTCTAAACGTTGGTTCACTTCAATTTCTTCACTGTAGGCAACTATCGTGTTCTTAGGTATCCTCACCTTCTCGTTGGTGATATTCATGACGCAGACTGGCACTTCACGTCCGGCTTTTGAAACTGTTCGTGCCACTATAAGTCCGTGGATTAGCATATGAGCGGGTTCTAGCATTATATCTTGCTCAGAGGGGTACCTCCTCTGCACAGCCACACATACCATTTGACATCTTGGAGGAATATCTGTCGTGTTCTTAATTCGGACTTGGCAGCGACCAACTACCTTATCCGGATTATCAATCGTCATTGGTCGTGACGAGCGTAATCTGTGATCTTCTCCTAGAGTCTCCTTTTTTATATCTTTCCTAACTTTTCTTCCGCTTTTACGTTCATTTTCCACTTCTTTACACATAGGCAACATTATATTCCTTTCGGTTTGTCTTTCCAATACGTCACTTGCATTTTCCTTTCCTTGCCTATTGTCTTTGAACACATAGACTACGATGTTTATTTTTGTTCCCACGAACACATTTTCTATCATTTTGCTAACCACTTTCCAGTTTAATCCATCTAGTCCGCACCCTATCCTAGGCATCGCTAACTTCCGGACTCTGTTCTGTAGACAGTGATCCCGTAGACAAACTAATGCCTGTTCTAAGGACTCGTAAGTGGGTTTTTCGTGACTTCGATTCTTGGTTACAAGATAATACTTAAACCTGTACTTTCCATTTGCCAAGTGGTCTTGCAATACTGCTATCTCTCCGACTAGAGCATTTTGCCTTCTCAAAACTCCAACCTGTCCAAATCTTTGTTTGAACTCTAGTGCGATACCCTTATTCATGTGGAGATCTCTTGCTACACACTGGACTAAGGAGTATTCCTTCGGAGCTGAGAATAAATCACCATAAACTTCCTTTATTTTAACCCGTTTTTGCTCAAACTTTTTATCGTTTTCACGAACTTTCCTTTCGCACTGTTCCGGTTCTAATTTTACTTTTGCCGTCGATTTTTCCTTTCCCTGTTTCACAACATCACTATAGCTGGGCTTTCCCCTTTCCTTTCCTATTTCAGAAAATCCCTTTTTTCTATTGTTTATCCTTTCCTGTTCTTGCTTTCTTAGCTCTTGAACTTCTCTGTTGCCTGGCTGCATTCTTCGATCCCGGTGTTGAGATTCTGTAGATCTCTCAGATTCTGTAGATCTGTGGTGCGGTCTTCGAAGATTAGCCTTCTTTCTTCTAGACATGGTTTTCCAGCCTTCTTCTTGGCGTAGGGCGTAAGTGTCGTCGTATCCCTGATTGCTTAAATCGTTATGACTTAATAGCTCTATTTTTTCTCTTCCTAGCCTGAGGACATTTTCCCCATAGTCGACTGATGCGCTGTTGGCTTGAAGAAAGTCTCTACCAAGGAGGCCATCCACTTTCAGGTTAACGGAATCCGAACATATCATGCATTTGGTATCGTAAGTCCGATTCCCTACTCGGAATGGTAATACGATGGATCCCAAACATGGCTCTTCATCTCCTGAAATTCCTCGGAAAACCACTTGCGGTTCTGGTTTAGTTCGGGCCCCGATTCGCCGAATAAACTCTTCTTTTAGTATGGTCAAAGAGGCGCCTGTATCCACTAGCATTGCAGCTACGTGACCTCGTACTTCCGGTAGGACAATACACTGATTTCCTTCCTCTTCGACCGTATACGTGTGTGGGAGCGTAATTTTTAATTTTTGCGATTGGGTCCTTTGACCTCGGGGTTCAGCAAAGGACCTCTGAAGTTTAAAGAATTCTTGAAATTCGGTCGTGCACTCCCTTGATAAGATGTTCTTGGTGGATTTACTCTTTCTCTACACTCAGGAGCATAGTGTCCCATTCTCGAACACTTGAAACACTTTACTTGTTTCTTAAATTCTTGCTGTCTTCTTTCGTCATATCTCGGGTAATAATTAGGTTTCCTTTCTTGGTAATTATTATTTCCGTAATTCCTCCCGTAGTTCCTTGCGTATTGCTTTTGACGGTTTGTGTTTACTTGAGAAGAAACTTGTCGGCCTGGGGCTCCATTTGAGTGTTCACCTTGGTATGTCACTCTCCTTGAATGCTCGTTCCTATTCGCTTCTGTCTGTGGTTCTTCCCTTCTAACCGTTGTTCCTCTTGCTCTTTCATTATATTGCATGCCTTCTTCGTCCGCGAACTTTTCTCCTTCGGGAAATCTATTGTTCCTAATAGGAAATCTGTTGTTCCTGCCTTCTGGGAGATAGTTGGTTGCTTCGGCATATCGAGTTCTTTTTAAATATTCGGGTCGGTAATCCCTTCGACTACTTGTGTTTTCCTCATAATAAAATATTTCCTCCGGGTTTTCTTCTTCTAAATTTTCTGTTTCCTGATTTGTAATGTAGAGGTCGTTCAGCCTCCTCATTTGCTTCAGCATTCTCCCGCTCGTTTCGGCTTGTTGGGCGAGTTCGATTATTTCTTGGAGAGCCATCTGGGGATTTCTGTTTAGATCCAAAATAATCATCTTCATTAATTCTTGGTCTAAACCTCTTTTCAACTGTTCCGCCAAATCTCGCTGATGGCGTTTGATAACAGCTTCTCTTTCCGCCTGTTGGTTTGGTTCAACGAGAGCCAGGTTTTCTTCTAGGAGCTTTTTTCCTGCTCTCTTAACACGGATTGAGAAATTCTCTACCCCTTCACGAGGTGCTTGTGTACATCGTTGGAGCATTAAATATGCTTCGCCTGGTAGTATCTTCCGATCATAACGCTTCGTCAAGGCTGCTTTAAAATCAGCGTATCTTAGGTCAGACGATAGCAGATGAGATTCCAGCTCAATATATCGAAAGGCTTCTCCTTTTAATTGGTATCTTGCCACTGCCAGGGTTTGTTGCTCAGTCCAAGCGTCGATATCCGCTCTTTGGCGTAGCTTCAGAAAGAATTCTCGTATGTTTTCCCCAGGTTTTCCCGAAAACTCTGGTAGGCCCACAAGGGTCTGCCCAATAGTCCTAAGACCAGTTAAGTCCATTGCCGGTGGTTGTTGCATATTATTAATGCCATCCACAGGGAGAATAACTGCTTCATGTGTAATGTTATCCGCCGCACTTGCTTCTTCAGCCATTTTAAAATTTATTTAATATACACTTTAAATACTACACGAAACAAAATAAAACAAAAATCACTGAAATTCAATTAATCACAACACAAACTTTTCGCTTAAATTCATTGATGGCTTCGATTAGATTTCAATTTACACTATGAATCCTCACAAAAAAAAAATATAAAACTTGATTAATCACTTAACGAACACTTAACTGAATAATTGCTATTTAGGAAAAATAAAATTTTGAACGGGAACGTAATAAAACAAAAACAAAGAATGAGAAATCATTAATGCGTAAGACGTTTTAAAATGAATTATAAAAAAAAACAATTAATTGATACAATGTTTATTTATGATTACTGTAAAAGGGTAAGTTTCCATAAAACAAACAAAAAAAATGAAATAAAATTTAAAATAAAAGGAGTATCGTTTGTGTGTAAAACTATCAATTTAAAAAAAAATTGTAATAAAAAAAAAAAAAATAAAGATATCAAAAAAAAGAAATTATTCCAAACAAAATTTTTACCGCAATAACTGAATTAATAAATTTACTGAGACTGCGGAAGAAAAGAAAAGAGAAAATAAAATGAAGTTAAACGTTTCCTTTTTAATAACAGAACAAAATATTTGGGTGTGCATTACTTTATGACCGTCCCCTGTAGATAGTACTCGAATTAATTCTGGTTCCGCGGCGCATAACTTATTCGCTGTACCTTGTAGATATTTCATTCGGGCGTCGCATACAAATACGTGAAGCGTCGCGCTGCAACGGCTGCAATTTACAAATGGCGCTGATTGAACTCTCGCAGTTCGCTCGTCCGCAATTTGCTTCGACACTTCAAAATTATAGGCAATAAAACAAAACAAAATATTTATGTACTTTAAAGTGATTGCAATTTTGTTTTTGAACGTTATTAAAATTTATTAGCAAAGTTGTCATACGGACGCACCTGTCAATTAACACATTAACAACAAATAAACCAATAGCAAGACAACAGAAAATATTACTGTATACGCATTCTAAGCCCATGTCCTTTTTTTAACAAATAATTTATTTTGACAACAATTTCTTGAAAATAAAACGTGAATAACCAGTAAATAAAACATTTCCTAGGACAAATCCCACACGTACTGCAAACAATTTGTAATCCAATAATTAATCCCACACCGCTGGCACCAATTTGTGGACCGGGCTGCCCTTCTTTACTGGACATTAGTTTTTGGTTGGGGGATATTAACTCGCATTGCAGCACAGTCTACTGTAGGGGGGCCGATTTATTACAGGTGAATTTAAGGTATTTTCGCTGCCACCAAGTGTCTTTGAATTAGGACACTGAATAAAATCATTACAAGGCCAGAGGCGTATGAGTTCTTCCAGGCTTAAAGAACTGTATACAGTTATTTCTTTGTCTTTTTTTGTAGTTACACGTAATTAAAGTCAGTGCTACAGATTAAAGTATATTGAAGGAAATGAAAACGTACAAGGGAATATCAAATGTTATCCACTTATTACATCATTACGACAGTACCTGATATTTGAAGGAAAGACTCCCCTCTCCGTTTGAGGACTCCGCAGCAGGATTTTTCTTGGAGTTACTCTCAGGTCGGGTTCTTCCGTTCTTTTTGGATTCACTCAACCATCACTTTCAATTAGTTACAGGAAAAATAAATGAATAAAAACCACAAGAGTCAAAAAGGGCTAGCGAATCATGTGTATACTTGAAGAGTAAGCAACGAACATTGACTGTTTTCTTTCTCCGAGGGGGTCATACAGCCTGCATCTTATCTCAAAATTACGTCAAAATTCACCCAGTGACTGCTGTCACCTGACGTATCCCGTCTGAACTACTCTTTTTGCGTGGGTCGAATTATATTCCACTGGGTTTAATTCCCAGGCCACAGCAAGAGAAAAAAAAATGTTATCACACTAATGTTTAGTCTCGGGCACGGCAAGTCCCTGATAAAAAGAATTTAGACATTCGCAATTTAGATTATTTTACGAGCCATTAAAAAGGAATACGTCAGACTTATTTAGTAATTAAGAAATTATACATTAAGAGTAAAATTCCGGCTGTTTACAATACTCTTCCGGGTGGATCAACAACACTGTCATGACCGCCGGCCATGAGTTAAAAAATTTGCACTGGCTCAGACAGAACTTTGACATTCCGCAATTGCATGAAATGTACAGGCAAAAGAAAAAATCATATAACATACTAATTTCAGAAACTAAGAAGCAATTCTTTGGAAATTTAATTGACAATTCGCATAATAAACAAAAAACAACTTGGAAAATAATAAACGAAAGACTTGGTCGGACTAAACGCAACACAGACATAACATTAATATCTAATGACGTGTCTGTATCACAACCGCTAGGAGTGGCTGAACTCTTTGCCAGTCATTTTTCGACGGTTGCTCTACAAGCTCTCACAGATTCTTTCGGGTATATCCCTGCTGTTCCTTGCACAAAGAATCAGTTTAACCCCAAAACTTTTGCCTTTTTGCCAACTGACTCAGCAGAAGTACTCAAAATTGTAAATAATTTAAAAAATAAGAATAGTTACGGAATAGACAATATATCCACTCATGTACTCAAAACTATCGTCCAGCAAATTTCAGCTCCGTTAGCCTGCATTATAAATAATTCAGTGGAGTATGGCGTTTTTCCAAAACTTCTAAAAACGGCGATTGTTGTACCTATCTTTAAGAAAAATGACGCCCACAACGTTGATAACTACCGACCCATTGCTCTACTTAGTTGTCTGTCTAAAGTTTTCGAGAAAGTAATGTATAATCGTTTACTAACGTTCATAAATAAATGTAAATTACTCTGTAACTGTCAACACGGCTTTCGCACGGGTAGATCGACCGAGGGAGCCGCGACTGATTTTCTGGAATTTATATACAAAAATGTTGATGATGGTCACTTCGTCGCGGGTCTCTTTTTCGATCTGACTCGTGCCTTTGATTGTCTCGACATCACTTTCATTGGCGATAAACTGTATAATATAGGCATTAGAGGTAATGTTCTGAATTGGTTCATGTCTTATCTTAACGCCCGCAAACTTTGTGTTAAAATTGACAATATTTGTTCATCTCAATTTGATGTAGATTATGGAGTTCCTCAAGGGTCCGTACTGGGACCCCTTATCTTTCTGCTTTACATTAACGACGTTGTTGATTATGTTAATGCTGATCATATCACTATATTTGCGGACGACACGTCTATGGCTGTCACTGCACGGACCCCTGAGGAACTCAGAGCTAAAGTTACCAATGTCTCGGCGCAATTTGGCGATTGGTGTTTCAAGAATAGGCTTATCCTCAACGTTAGTAAAACGTGTGTATTGCAATTCTACAACAGAAAGAATCCCGGCGGCACAGAGTTTAATGTAAATGGCACATCTATTGCTGCAAAACTCTCCACTAAACTTCTCGGCATTTATGTAGACGAACAGCTTAACTGGCAAGAACAAATTAACAATGTATGCAAGCATTTGAATAGAATCCACTTTGCTATCCTACATATAAAAACTGTTATCAATAACGATCAATTGCTCGACATGTACTATGCTCTGGGATACAGCTATTTAAGTTACAATGTAATTCTATGGGGAAATGCAACCAACTGCTCCAGAGTTTTTATCGCCCAAAAGAGATTGATCCGCCTGATATTTAATTTGAAACCCAGACAATCATGTCGTGATACATTCAAGAAACACAGTTTGCTAACGTTTCCTGCAATTTATATTTACAAATGTTTACAATTTGCTAAAGCCAATGGGGGTCAATTTTTTACTAATTCCCATTTTCATGATTACAACACACGGACGAAAAACTTATTCTCTGTCCCCGGTCACAAGTCCACCAAATTCGAAAATTCTCCAAGTTTTATGGGCAGGAAGTTTTTTAATAAATTGCCCGATTCGTTGCGAACTGCTGATTCCTCAACTTTTAAACGAACAGTTAAGAAAATGCTCTCAGAAAAAGCATACTACTCTGTTGCCGAATTTTTAGCGGACAAAGTATTCTAACGCAACACTGTTAGTGACTGCATTCTTGTGTATTTGACCTTTAATGTTTTATGTTTTATACAATTTTTTGACGTGTACATCCATTTTTGTAAATGGCCTGTGTACAATAAAGGAATTTATTATTATTAGTATTATTATTATAGACCATGTATTAGTCAATCGGGAAAGCAATACAAAGTACGCCATTAAAATAACAGTCACAGAACTTAGTGATCATAAATTAATAGAAAGTAAATATGGAAATCAAAGTCAAGGAAAAATCAAGAATGATATGGAAAACTAAAACGGTGTATGACTAGAGCATAATGATAAATACTGTTACACAAAAGATGGACAGAGGTCAAAAAACAATGGAGGAACTTACCCTAAATATAAACGAAACTAAGGAAAAAAGTAAAAAAATAAAAAATAAGAGTACATTTACCTTCTCATATTATACGTTCATTTTTCGCTTTTTTTAAATTTATCAAAACATGAGTGTTATATTATTATTATCGTTATGGTCGTCTTGTGTCATTGATGTAAGGTAAAGCAATGATCTTTTTTTGTGAGATTTGTCGTTCTCTTTGTTTGTTGCGTGCGCAAAGAATATTCTGTTTTCCTTTTTCCTTTTTTTAAGCGATTAATTTTTTCCTTTCAACTTTCCTTCATTCAGTCCAGTGTTAGACTTCTTTTTATTTTGATTGATTTTTTTGGTTTGAGTTTAAGAGTTCGCTATAAATTGATGTTTTCAATTTCTAAAATTTGTTTTTATTTATTCATTTTTCATTTCCTTTAACAATATCGTTCGATCGTCTTTTGTTTCTTTTTTGTTTAATTTACGTTTACTTATTTTTTTCTTAGTTTGTTCTCAATTTGCCTTTTTTTTACCAAATCGGGATTTTTTTTTATTTTAAGTAATTTTTTGGTTTAAATTTAAGCGATTGCGTTTTGTTTCTGAATTTTATTTTATTTTTTTTAATTTTCGAAAAAGAGAATTCCACCTAAGATAATTTCATTTTTATCTTCGGTTTTTAATTTGATTGGGTTTGGGATTTCTTCTTTTTAATTAATGCGATCGTCTTTTGTTTCTGAAATTTAGTAATTTTTTGTTTGTTTGTTGCTTGCGCAAAGAACTGAAAAAATCAAAACAATGACATCGACTAATGCAGTCACGTCAATTTCAAGAGCGAATAAACCTTGCAGACAGTGCAATAATATTCCAGTAAATGGGTTAAAATGCATAATTTGTGGTGGATTAACTCATCCTGGTTGTGTGAAATATTTAAAAAATGTAATTGTCTACGGCGAAGATTCGATAAACTGTTGTGAAATTTTGGCAAGTCAGTCAAGTAGTGACAATTTGGCAGACGTCAATAACTGTACAAGTGGACATATAAATCAGTCTCCTAAACCGATGAGAAGAAATTTTTCTGATGTTAATGCTACTCTAATGAATTCAGTAGATTGCACTAAAGAAGAATTCTTTAATATGTTTCAAATAATAACTTCGCAAAATAAGGAAATTATCGCTAAATTGGATAGTGTTCTATTGGAAAATAAATCTCTAAAGGATGAAATTAATCATTTAAAATTACAATTTAATTTACAAGATTCGGTTTCTAATAATACAAGTGGAACAAGTGGAATAAGTGGACGAAAAGCAACATTTGCGGACGTATTAAATAGAAACGTAATAATTGTTGAACCCAAAGATAAAACACTGCAAGAGCCTATTAAGGAGGTCTTAAAAAATAAAGTTGATGTGGTCGAAATGCAAGCTGGTATATCTATTGGAAAAAATACTAAGAAAGGAGGGATTCTTTTACAAGTTGAAAGATCTGAGACGTCTAAAGTGCAGAAGGTAATTTCTGAGAAACTTGGTAACAATTATAAAATCTCTGTGCCAGGTAAGTTACAGCCGAAAATTAAGATAGTTGGTATATCACTGGAAGATGCAAAGGAGGATAATGAAGCACTTTTAGAAAAAATTATAAGACAGAATAAGTTGAATTTAGATGCAGACGATCAACATTTAAAAATTATTTACAGGTCAAAACCTTACAAAAATAAGATAAACATTATTATGCAGGCACAGGCAAAAATATTTAATACTTTATTGTCCAAAGAATTTATATATGTGGGTTGGAGCATTGGTAAAGTCTTTGAACACTTCAGCATAGTTAGATGTTTCCATTGTGGAGAAATAGGTCACTTTGCTAATCAAAATGAGAAAAAATGCAGTAATAAAAAAAGGTGTGCGAAATGCTGCGGTGAACATAGTAGTAACTCTTGTCAAAGTGATTTCCTTAAATGTCCATCTTGCTCAGATGCGAATGATAAGTTAGGATTAAGCCTAGACATTAATCATTCGGGATGGGATAAAAATTGTCCTAGCTATCAAAGAATAATTTCTATTTTAAAAAATAAAACGAACTATAATGTGGATCTGAACGTAATGAATAAAATATAGCAATTAAAAATTAAAAAAGATGATAATATTCGGCAACATCCAACACATTCTAAATCGATTGATAAATTGAGAATACTAAATATAAACTTACGAAGTATACTAAATAAAAAAATGGAATTCAATTCGTTAATTGAGATACATGAACCTGATATTATCGTGGGAACTGAATCCTGGCTAAATGATAACATTTCCTCTAGTGAAATCTTTGGATCTGATTTGGTTTTTAGATATGACAGAATTGACAGAATTGGTGGTGGTGTGTTTATTTTAGTAAAAGGAAATTTCGACTGTCATGAATTCTGGAGGGATGATGAATTTGAAATGTTGGCTGTAATTACTCAAATATCCACAGCAAAACTGCTGATAGTAGCAGTGTATTGTTCCAGTAATCATTATAATTTCATAGATAAATTAATTAGTTTTATAAATAATGTAGAAGATCAATTTGAAAGAATTGCTATTATTGGAGACTTAAATTTACCAAGTATTGATTGGAGTGGCAATAAAATTGGTAATCAGTTACAATCAAAAATTAATGATTTGATTATACAATATTCACTGACTCAAATTGTTAATAAACCTACTAGACTTTTTCATAATGACACACGCGGAAATATTCTAGATGTTGTCATTGTTAGACCATCTGATATGGTGATAACTTGGGATGTTGAAGATGGAGTAAGTGATCACAATGTTGTCGTTGTTGACTTGGATCTTCAATTGCCTGTTATTACTGACAAAATAATAAAAATTTACCAGTATCAGAATGCAAACAATCTATTAATTATTAATGAACTTGAGAAAAAATTTCCGATATGGATAAATTCCAGTGGAGACATTAATGAATTATGGAAATCTTTTGTGACATTGATTCACAATTTGGTTCTAAAATATGTTCCGTGCAAAGAAATTAAATCTACAACTGATCCTGTTTATTACTCAAAACATGTGAAAAGATTAAAGAAAAAATTACGTCGGGCTTATCGTTTCAGGAAAATTTATAAAAATTATTACAAACAATTATTATCTGAATTTAATGAAGCAAAGCACCATGCAAATGAACAGTACCTAATACACTTAATGGACAAGGATAATGGAAATCACTTATATCGATATATACACCGTTTGAATAAATCTACAACTTCTCAAATTTTGATAAAGAAAGATGGATGTCTGTTAGAAAACCTCACAGATACAGTAGAAGAATTGAATAGGTATTTTATTAGTGTTTTTAATGAAAAAAATAATGCGATTCTAAATTTTAATGAAAATCAAACAGAAGTTTCTGATTTATTTCATTTTACTCGAAAAGATGTTGCTGATATTATTAAGGAACTCAAATGTCATAAATCTCCAGGTATTGATAATTTAACAGCTGAAATTTTACAAATTGGAGGTTATCCCGTATCTAAATATTTAACGCATCTGTTTCAAATTAGCATTAATAATAGTATTTTACCAAATGACTGGAAGATATCAATAGTTCTGCCTGTTTATAAATCTGGTGTGAAGTCTGATTGCAATAATTATCGTCCAATTAGTTTAACATGTATTGTTTGTAAAATTTTAGAAAAACTTCTGACAAACTACCTACAATATTTTTGTGATAAGCACAACATAATCAGTAGGAATCAACATGGTTTTAGAAAACATTTCTCCTGTGTTACTCAACTGTTAAATTTTCACAATGAATTGGTAGAAATTGTTGACGATAAGGGGCAGATAGATGCCATCTTTATTGATTTTACTAAAGCTTTCGATAAAGTTCCACATGATATTATTATAAGAAAATTACAAAATTTGAAGTGTGACATGCGAGTCATCAAATGGATAAATGAATACCTGACGGATAGGAAGCAAAAAGTGAGAATAAATAATATTTTTTCATCTGAGCTAATAGTTACTTCTGGTGTGCCTCAAGGTAGTGTGATCAGTCCTATATTATTCATTATTTTTATAAATGACATTACACAAAATTTGAGTTGTGAAACAAAATTATTTGCTGATGACTGCGTTATTTACAATCAAAGGAAGAATGCAGAAGATTGGATTTTGCTCCAAGGAGATTTAGACAAAATTCAGATGTGGTGTAATGAAAATAAAATGGAAATTAATACAAAAAAATGTGTTGCAATGTCTTTTGGTACCAAAATGTTGTTCCAGGCTCATCCATATAAATTAGGAAATGATTTGATAAAATATGATGATACATGCAAATACCTAGGAGTTACTTTTCGAAATGATTTAAATTGGAATAATCACATTCAGAATATTTTAAAAAAAGCTTATAAATCTTTGTATTTCATAACAAGAAATCTTAAAGGCTCTGGAAAACCAGTACTTCAAAAAGCTTACATCACATATGTTCGTCCTAAGATTGAGTACGCACAAGAAGTCTGGGACCCATACCAATATTATTTAATTCAAGATCTGGAAATGTTACAGCATAAAGCAGCTCGGTATGTTTGTAACGACCACAGAACAACTGCGTCTGTATCACGTATGCTCAAGGAACTAAATTGGGATAGTCTATCTTCTAGAAGAAAAACAGCAAGATTAAAATTATTTTGTTATATTCATTTTCAACACGATTCGATGCACAATTTTCTATCTAAATTAAAAGTAAATGATTCTTGTACTAGAAAAAAACATAACTTCACTTATAAAATACCCTTTTCGAAGTCTAATCTTCATAAATTTTCTTTTTTTCCTAAAACTATACAAGAATGGAATAATTTAAATGAAAAAGATTTGATTAAATTATTAGAAAATTGTGTATACAAAATTAAAAATTAAGATGTAAGTAATTATGTTTGATTATTAGGCCACCAAGTATATTATACTATACGCCTAATTTGTAACAATAAACATTCTGTGTTTGTTTTTTCATTTTTCAGCAAGATCGCTCGATTTGTTTTTGCTATTTTATTTAATTTTTAAACTTTTTTTTGTCTTTTTTTTCAATTTGCCTTTCAGGGTTAGGTTTTTTTCTTTATTTTGACTAATATTTGGTTGTTTAAGCGCTTTCGTTTGTAACATTTGTTGTTTTTCTTTTTCTCCAAATTTGCGAAAGAGAACCTTGGATTCCAATTTTGTGCTTCCAATTCTATCTTCGATTTTTATTATTTGAATGATTTCCTTGATAGGCTTTCGTTTTTGTTTCTGCTTTATTTGTCGCTGGCGCAAAGAATTTTCTGCGTTTTTTTTTCATTTTATTTAGAAACATTGAGCCGTATTCTCATGTTATGATTAAAGTCGTCTCTAACTAAAGCCGTGATTAAAATAAACATAAACGATATAGCTTTATACTAATTTTATGAGTAAGAGAGTGATAGAGAATTTAATCACGGCGTTGGTAAATTAAAGGCGAGATGAGAATACGGGCCAGTTTTGCTTCTTTTTTTCTATTTACATTTTGCGAATTTTTTCGACTTTTTTTATCAATTCGCCCGGTCTCTGTTAGGCTTATTTTTATTTTGACTATTTATATTTCAGTACAGTTGTAAGAAATTAACGTCCGCGCCGTCGGGTGCTAACTATTTGAATAATTGATAGTTGGAAACTAACATAGCTGATACCAGTGAAAAATAACTGATTGGATAAACAACGTAGGAAACAAAAGCATAGATAGTTAACTATAAAACAGAGAATTAGACTGTAAACTGTAGAAATAAATGAATAAATAAATTAAAAAAAAAACTGTAATCTCCGTTTCTTTTTCTGAATTCAGTTGTACGTTCCGATGCACCTGTGTTTCTGATGTTCTTAATTTAAAAAATTTAATAAAATTCGAAAAGAATTCAATTCGTAAACATTTTCTACAAATTATAGGTGGACAGATACCTAATTTTAAGAACAGAAACATTGTGTATTTCCCCTCCCTGCTGTGCTAACAGGCAATTTTTAATTTGCGAATGCAAATACGCCGCTTTTTTCATTTTTAGTTAAGTAATAACTTCAGCGCTAGAAGGTTAAAACCAGCGTAGTGCTTTCATTTTGCTCGCGAATGCGATCATTACTTTGACAGTTGGTCTACGCGGATATTGCTCGACTAAACACAATGGTTAAATTAAGGGACATCAAAAGCGCACTAAAGTACACAACACGTAAGTCTTTGTTCGGCAGAATTATTCGTAATTCACTCATTGCTCAATATTATTTTTTGTTCAATCCAGAAACTGCACGCAACTCTTTGGAAATTATCATTTGCATTCATGCGGTGTTGCAGGTAAGATTTTTTTTTATTTTAATTTAATTAAATAATCTCATCCATCTGAAGGGACAAACGATTCTTTCTTGAATTAACACATCTTAAATCCATCAATTTTTGAACGTTGATATTCCGAAATTCAAATTTTCATTACTTTTTTTCTGAAAGTTTCCGGCAATTTTCCTGAAAATTATCGCAACATGTAAAGCTTAATAATCAGGTTGCATTAGAAAGGGAAATAACTCGCTTTGATATTGAACTTAAACTAAATAGCTAATGTGTCTACTTTTACTGTTAATATTGTAACCACACACTAATTGTTGTGAATAGTGTGCGAATTGAATTTCAGTTCCAGTGAAATTGTTGAGTGAAATATCAGTTTCCTCTTTGCAAATGAAAATTCACTACTTTACTTAAAAAAATACATACACTGTGTCCACGGATTTTCTGCAATAGAGGAAAAACTTTTTTAGTTTACGTTTTAGGAAAAATAGTTATTCTTTATAAAAACTTTTTCTTGCATTAAAACCTATAAAAATGATAAAAAAGTTCACAAACTGCCTCGTTTATGGCTTTAAATACAGAAAACATGCTTACTTACTCTCAAAAATTTGTCTAAGTTCAAATTACATTTACAATTATTGCATTACCCGGACCTGCCAAATGATTAATGAAAAATTATTCCTTAAGCTCTTGTTGATAATTAATACCTCTAGTTAAAGTTATGGGAAATGACAAAATTAATAGCCCTTATTTTTTTGGAAGAAAATTTGAATCAATTCAGTTATTTGCAAATTTTGGTTTGCCGTCACTGGCGCATGTGAGTTAGGAAAACATTTATTTTCAACAGGATGGATGTCCTGCACATTCCACAAATTTAATTAAAGGGTAGCTTGATAACTATTTGCCTAGAAGTTGGATCGGACATTTTAGACCAATACATTGGTACAAATTCAGGAATTTTAAATGAAAAAATACCAACAATAATTAGTGAAATAGAAATTGAAACGTTAACAAACGTGTATACGGAATTCAAGTACAGGTTAGAAAAGTGCGTAGAATAATTTTTTCCCACATTAAAAACTAATAAAAATTTTCGTGTAATTTATAAGGTTAATTTAATTGCGGTTTCAATTTTTTAACAAAGGAAATGCTTAAAACAATTGAAACAGTTAAGAATATACCAAAATTACGTATCACTCTACTATTGCAGAAAATCTGTGGACACACTGTATAAAGAGAAACAATTTTCTCTTTCGTATTTCAGTTTTGTGTTTTAGAACTAACTTAAAATCTTAAAAATTACTAAATTTTGTTTTCTTGTATTCTTAATTTTTTATTCAATATTTTTGAAATATAAGAAGTAAATATATTATGTATAAATAAGAATCCATTAAGATTTTAATCAATGTTTTGTTTTTACAAATAATTCCATCGTGGAAGTAATGACAAGAGCAATATGTTAATAGGATAATTAGCAAAGCACGTTATGTGAAAGTAACCTTACGTAGTAATGGAACGTATACTTATGCACCTAATTTTTAAAACAATAGTTTATGCCAATTTACACATGCATGCCGTGTCTTAATAATAATTTAATTACGTAAAAATAAAACAAATGCTGGAGATAATATTTTATTAATCAACAACAGTCGTCATTGAGAAAGAATAATGTACCTGAGCTCTCATTATTCTTTCTCAATAACGCCAGTCGTTAATGTTGTTTAAGACCTAATTGAATATTCAAGTACGCGTTATATATTAGCAGGAAAATAATAAACGAGAAGTATGTAGGTACCATCGGGTGTAAAGAAAAGTAAACGACTCACTCCTAAGGAAATATTTGTATTTATTTTTATTTTGTAAAACCAGTTTCAGTACATTTTTTGACAAATATTTGTGACAATCAAGTAATATTACAAAGCATTAGTAAATCAAAGTCACACATACAATACCGAAAAAAGTCGTTTACTTTTCTTTGCATCCGATGGTACATATTATACAGTGTGTCCACAGATTTTTTGCAGTGGTAGAGTGACACGTAATTTTGGTATATTCTTAATTGTTTCAATTGTTTTAAGCATTTCTTTTGTTAAAAAATTGAAATCGCTATTGAATTGACCTTATAAATTACACGAAAATTTTGATTAGGTTTTAATATGGAAAAAAATTATTCAATGTAATCCCCTTGGCCTTATAAATTACGAGAAAATTTAGTTTTTAATGTGGGAAAAAAATATTCTACGCACTTTTCTAACCTGTACTTGAATTCCGTATACACGTTTGTTAACGTTTCAATTTCTATTTCACTAATTATTGTTGGTATTTTTTCATTTAAAATTCCTGAATTTGTACCAATGTATTGGTCTAAAATGTCCGATCCATCTTCTAGGCAAATAGTTATCAAGCTACCCTTTAATTAAATTTGTGGAATGTGCAGAACATCCATCCTGTTGAAAATAAATGTTTTCCAAACTCACATCCGCCAGTGACGGCAAACCAACATTTTCTCACATTTACAAATAACTGAATTGATTCAAATTTTCTTCCAAAAAAAAATAAGGGCTATTAATTTTGTCATCTCCCATAACTTTAACTAAAGGTATTAATTATCAACAAGAGTTTAAAGAATAAGTTTCATTAATCATTTTGACAGATTCGCGTAATGCGATAATTCTGAATGTAATTTGAACTTAGACAAATTTTTAAGAGTAAGTAAGCATGTTTTCTGTGGTTAAAGCCATAAACGAGGCAGTTCGTGAACTTTTCTATCATTCTTGTAGGTTTTAATGCAAGCAAACTCTTCTGTAAAAAATAACTTTTTTCCTTAAACGTAAAATAAAAAAGTTTTTTCTCTATTCCAGAAAATCAAAAACAAGAAATAAACAGCGTTTTCTTTAATGTTGAGTAAAATTTACAATGCATTAAATTTACTACCTAATTGTGGGGGTAAGTGAAATGTTAACATCCGAAAATGACATTATACTTTTAAGCCCTTCAGATTCATATTAAGTTGATTTCGTAAGGCTTCATTTGATGTAATAATAATAAAATAAATATAATTAGTTTTTACAAGTCAGTTTCATCTTTCTTTATAATCGCTATGTTGATTAACAAATTATAATAAAATAAAATGAACCAAGCCAATTGTATACAAAATGAAAGTACAAATTATTTTAAAAGCTCTATGATATCTTGGGTGTGTTCTATACTTTTTAAATAATCTGTTATTTCTAATGTTTTTCTTTACTTTCTGTTTCCAAAAATGAACAGATAACCTAATTATCGTTGCGTCAAAGTATTAATTTAATAAAATACCTATTATACAGTATGTCCCCCGATTGAGTTTACAAGAGGGAAAAATATTTAGAAAAAAATGCCAAAGGACAGAAGTTTTTCTTGATCTATAACGAACATTATCTGTAATTAAATAATTAACACTCTCGGCCGTTACTTTGTGATATTCCATATAAAAAATGTTTTACTTATTTTTAATCTGTAATTAAAATTTCAACATTTACAGTGTATTCTTAAAATCGATTACAGAAAAAAACAAAATCAATATTTTAACCTATTCGATTAACCCGCCACCCCTTCCGGTACGTAATTCAAGTTTACGTCTTAGCTCTTTCTAATCCTTGTAACTTTTGAAGCTTTAACCACTTTTCAACATGATAGTCGTCCGATCCGTTATTCTCGTGATGGCTAAATCGCAAATTTTGAGATTTGGATTGGCGGTTCAGGTTGGTCGCCAAGGAGCCCTGACTTCAATTTCAGATTTTTATTTATGAGGGCATTTAAAACAAATTGTTTACAAAGCAGTGCTGTTCCTTGATACATAAACAATCTTTGTCCATTTTTACGTGTAAACAATGTGTAGACAATGTAGAGCACGTAGACAATTACTCTATGTAAACAATGTAGACAATCATTGCCCGTTGATATTCACAGTTCAGTTGAGGTTACTTGTTCTAAAGTGCATCGATTTTCAGTTATTTTCGTTTCGGAAATGAAGCGCATCAGACATCAAAGTTAGTGAAATCAGTCGCAACGTCTACTAACGTGAAAGCTAGATTAGTTGTAATGCAAATATCAAAGACATTTTCCTTAAAAACTGCTTTGAATGAATTATTAATGTTAATATGCTGCGTCCAGGTAATACAAAACATTTGAATAACTTTAATTACACTTGGATGGACATTGTGCAAGGCGATGTATAGTTATATTGTGAAAAGAAATTATCTATTAGCTCTGACAGCTATTACTCTATAGGTTAATTGTGTATCGATAAGTGCTTTTAAATATTAGCTGCATTTTTTCGTACATTAAATGTGTTCGATTTGATTCGAGCGTGATCCATAATCTCTTATGTGATCCATAATCCCCTTTCCCCTCTAGATGACTGAATTTTTTCTGATTCAATAAACGGATCGTGATATATTGCGCTTATTATTTTAGCTTAGATAACTGTTTGACTCTGAGGTGACAAAAACTAAAAATAATAGAAGTAATATTTTTTCAAACAGCATCAATAAATCCTTATAGTTTATAAACTTTATGAAATAACAATGTTGATTATATCCATCAAACTTATTATTGTTTTCTTGATTATTATTTGAATCGTGGGTATTTGAACACGATTGCAAGAACATGATCTTAAATTAATAGCAAAAGAATGCGCCTATTTTTGTTGAAAATTTCATGCTTTTATGTTAGACACATAAGAAAAAAGCAATTCTTTACATTGTTTACATTGTCTACGCAATAAAGCATGATGTAAACTACGTCATTGTCTACATGTAAACAATTTTGTAAGTTACACTTACCTCGTAATGTTGAAATTTTAATTACAGATATGTTCGTTATAAGTCAAGCAAAACTTATTTTTCCTTTGGTATTTTTTGTAAAATTAAAAATAAACTTCTATTGCCGCTTGCAAACTCAAATCGGAGACATATTTTATGTTTAACTAAAAGGCAAAAGCATTGCATTCTTCCATGCATTGTTATCAGTCAGTAACGATGCCTTTGTCTTAATTAAGAAACTAAATCTCCCACGTTCGTAATAACTTGCACTTTAGTATAAAAAATTAAAAATAATTTACGTGGTATCCAAAAAATAATTACTAAGGATAGGACTGGAATAAGTACACGCCATCGTTTCAGTAGCGCCGTAAAAATACATCGAACAGGCGCATTGTGTAATGGGACGGTGAAAATAATTTACGGCGTTCTTACTATATGATGCAATGTGCAAATCTACGCCGCTGCTTTGTTTATCTTTATACTGGTTTTTACCAGATATCCTCGGAATGTCCGACCCTTACTAATCATTCAACGCAGCGATGTATTATAGTGGTGCGTTTAGTACACCGGTGCTTAAAAGTTTTCGGAGTACTAGCCAGATCACTGGCAGTAGTAAATTATGTGCTTCGCAATTATGAACCTTATAGCTTTTACAAGTGTACCTGCTGTCCGGATAATAAAACCGGCCGTCGCAAACACAGGGATTTAAAATAGACACGAACGTATTCAACCAACTTGATTAATTACTTATAGTGGTAGAAACGCATTCATTATTTAGTTAGTAAATTTAACAAAATTTGTTTCCTAAATATTATAACGTGTAGGTAAAATAAATAAGGAAAACAATGTGAAATTAAAATTTCTGAATCTTTGATAAATATAGTGAAATTAAATGTAACTATGCGTGCATATCATTATTATCAATAAAGACCTTGTTATTGGTATTTTTTATTAAATAAGTAAATGAAATAGAATCTATTATTTTCGTAAATAAATAGATTTTATAGTTTAATGCGATATACATATTATTTGCTTACTAATTAATAGCTTTGTTGACTAGAACTTCCTTATACGGAAAGCGCATTTTATATTATTAGAATACGAAAAAAATTAAATAGTATTAATTGATTTTGTATAATATTTTTTCTGAATTAAATTAAATGTCCCGTCATTCGCATATTTTGACAAATTAAAGGTTATAAGTTTGAATAATTTACTTTTAACTTCTGAATTAATGCAAATTTGCGAAAACTGTTTTTATTTCAATTCCAAGAAGGCTAAAATAATAAAGAGTATGGATGTTATGAATTTTCAGAATTCGTAAATTACTTCGAATGCCCTAATCATAATCGCATGCTTTGGGTAAGCAATAGTTTCTCTGATATCCTCATCCTCAATAATGATTCTCCATACAGTTATTTTAATTCTTTCCAATGATCAACATTAATTCATTTCTTGCCATAGTAATTTTGGTATTACGCATATTTTTTATATAAAATTCTATAGGTTTTTTTAATATATTTTGCAGTACGGTTTTTTGTGGCAACGCTAGAAAATAATATGTAAAAAAACGTAGAATTTTTTTTATAAGCTTTTCTCAGCTCTTAAAATAAAACATTGGAATATATAAAAATAACCCTATACATCTCGCTCAGCTCATTTTTGTATATTTCATATTTACCAAAAATCTCTTTACTCTTTTCTCCTAATTAAAATTTTAGAATAAAAATTTCTATAAAGTAATAAAACTTTTGTGAAATAAAAAATTTAAGAACAAATCAGACATTGCGTATAATTATAATTTTTCCAATTAATTTACATCATCGATCCTTTAAACTAATTTAAAATTCATGTATTTCTTTGGATATATAAAGATCTGTTATGTAAGAAAATAAAATATTCTAATTTAGGTAAAATGAAATTGTGGTTACATTTTTGATAAATGATAAATGAAACTAAATACGTGCGTTCCAACGAAATTCAACGCATCATAAACATCTACCGGCCGCGGCAGTTTAAGAGGATTAATGACCTTCTTATCGGGGTGCGGAGAAAGTACCCTCTTTTCTTAAGGTTCAAAATAAATTAGGACCTGTTTCAATAAGGGTCATATTCGAACAGTTTTATTGCTTTTCGTTTCAAAACTTTTAAGCAGCGGTATACGTACCGTTGACTCCGGTCGGTGTTGTATTTCTTTCTTGTATAAAACCTTTTCTTGTAAGAAATTTAAAGGTACGATTATAGAAAACTAAAATTTTAGTATATTGTTAAGAAACTATACATTTTGAATTACCGTATTTCATCAGCTTCTTTTGTTTTAGAAAATACTTGGTAGAAAAAAGACTATAGCCAAATATACTCATCATCCTATAGGAAAATTAACTCTAACAATTACCACAATAGTATTATCGTTAGTGTTCTATGTTATATTATGTGGTATTTTACTGAACTTCATGATCTACCGTTTCTACGTACACACAAAATTAAAACGAAAATACAGATCAGATTACGTCGGCCTGCTGAAAGGAACGGATGCAATCTGGTCGATGGAGGATGCATCCAGAGGTCTCATTAACGGGCTGATGTTAGTGCAATACGATAAAGACGGTGATGAATTTTATGCCACTATGAAGCAACACATGAGTGAGACATTGCTTAAACATACCAAATTCAAGTGCGTGCGAAAAGAATACAAGGGCTACTTGTTTTTTCTGCAAAACCAAATACAAGATGAAGACATAGTAAGGAAAATGGAAGTCGTAAAAGAAGTAGAAGCTTTGGATAAAACTGCACTTTTCCAATTACTCTCAAGATATTGCAACGCGCCCTTGCCAAAGAATGATACGGCAACTTGCGAGATATTAATTGGCACTCAAAAAGTAAAATGGCGTGCCGACAGTTCTGGAAACTTCCCAAATCAATATCCGATACTCTACCGCCTTCATCATTGCATAGGAGACGGGTTGTCCTTGCAAAATATAATATTAAGAAGATTAGTCGATTCCAACGAAGGCATCGCTTTCGATAAATTTTTGAAGCCAAAGGACAAACAAAGAAATGCTTGGATGGAATTGAGCAATCTCGAGAAATTTTTACAACAAATTAAATATTCACTAATGAATTGCTATAAGCAAGTGAACAAGATTTTAAATTTACGGGCGTATCGATTAGCACAGCTCACTCCAAGAGATAGGAATATAATGCATGGGCCCAAGCTTTCAGGAAAGAAGCATTTTCTTTGTGTCGTTGAAGACAAGGAACATTATTTACCAATAATAAAAAATATCAAAAGGAAACTGCAGGGGACAGGTTTTTCTGAAATCGTCTTGACGGCAGTTTCAAGGAGCTTCAGCGAATACTTACAGCAGGTAAGGGCGATTAATTTCTGAAGGATCTGCTAATGAATCTCTGTTTTATTAAAAAAATATACTGGGTGTCTCATAACCTATGGAGAAGATTAAAAGGGTACCTAGGGGAGATCAAATTAAGATTTTTTCTTAATAAACTTTTGGGAAAAAAGCAATAACTAAAAAATACAAGAGTTTAAAGTGAAATTAATTAACAAGCAAAAGTTAACCCCTGTAGTAATATTTTACGTTTTAGATTCAAATTTGAGGCATTTATGGGTTAATTGAACACTGCTTTACAATAAACAACTATTTAAAAAAATGTAGTCACGTTAAAGTAACGGCTAATTCATTTTTTCTTTTAATACCCAAAAACGGGGTTCCATCTCGTTCTGCACCGCCTACTAATTAAAAACAAAACTAGGGAACAGGTTAACATGGACACTTTATGAATGGTGGTTTTGATAAATTTAGAGTTTATTTGACAATAAAGTTGCATTTTGTGAAATAATTTTGATTAATTAAGAAGCTTCAGATGTAAATTAAAGAAGAAATTAAGAAAGTTAAACTGCTGTAACATTCTTATTATTGGGTTTCGTTCAAAAGCGAATTAAGAAAAAAGTTTTATTTTGATGTCCTACAGCTGCCCTCTCAATCTCCTCCGTACGTTGTGAGACACCCAATATATTCTACTAGTTTAATTGAAATGATTTTGCAACGTCATTTTAAAATCGATGTCAACTTTGTGCAGAAGTCTACAGTTGCGCCTAATAATTTTTCGGCGATGCTAACAGTTCTGCCTCCAAACGAAGACATCCGAGCGGTAACCTCAGAGAAAATAAACCTGGAGAATAGATTTTCGATGGCATCTTTACAACTTCCGGTGGATTCTTCGAATACCCCAATTGTGACCACCTTGAAGAAAGTAAAGGAACAAATTGATTTGTTGAGAAACTCAATTGACATTAGCGTAAGTTGATTAAAATGATTTTTGATAAATACATATTTAGTCATATCTCTATTTCCCTGTCAAGCTCTTTTAATTTAATTGCATAATTTTTATTTAAATTTTCAATTTATAACTGTGCTACATTTTAGATAGACAGGGTGCTGCGTTTTGAAACGCAACATAGGAAATCCCGTGTTAATTTAAAGGTGCTCGAATATTGGTTTTCCTAATTATTTTACAGCAAAATTCCGTTTAGGTTTTTTTTAAAATGCTCTTCAAGATGAATTTGCCTGTGAAGTTTGAGAATTTTTCATTCGCTCAGTTTCAAGATATTTTAAAAAAATCGGTAACGAAATTCAATTTATACCAAATTATCAGCACGGCCTTGATCAGGAAATGTTAAAATAAATTAGTGGAAAAGCTTTTTCTGTCAATCTTTTTCAAAAACGTTTAGAATTATTCATTATCTGTCCAATTTTGACTATCATTGATTAGGGTTGTGCTGATGGTTTGGTATAAATTAGTGCTGGCAAAAACCGGAAAAAATTGAAACCGAATAATCGGTTTCTTTAAAAACCGGTTTTGGATAAAACCGGTTATCCAAATAATGGTTAAAACCGACTATTCGAATATCCAAAAACCAATTATTCGGATATTTGAAAAACTATCTACTTGAAAGCCGACTATTCGGATATTCGCGAAATCTGTAATCAAAAAAGCAACTTTTGGATTATCCGAAAATCGGTTAATTACGTATTAACAAAAAATGATTCATAAAAAACAGACTCGACTGAATTTTAACTCTAATGTTCCTGGTTTTTAATCAGATGAAAATGTTTTCAAACATTTCAATTTTGTGCTTCTCTTGTCCATTTTAAAGTATTAACTACATTTCTAATTTATAAGGACTCACACATCTAAAACGTGACGCAAACTCACTAATAAGTTTTCGTTTTTTTTTTTTTTTTTTGGATAAATAGATAAATGTCAATTATTCTTGTTCTATCTAATGAACAATATTCAACAAATTGTAAAAGTAATGCAAATATTTTGTGCTGTAAAAATTCATTACAGTGCCGAACATCTGTACCATAATAAACTTTTATTGAATTCTCCGAAAGACGGTTGGGTACAGCCGAAAACAAAAACTAAAATTACTTTAATTCTTCTTCTTCGACTTTTAATATGTGGATTAGAAGTACGGCGGTGTCGAAAAGTTTTAAGATGAAATGAAATACCCCTGGCCGTAAGAATATCCGTGCTTTGCAATTATGAACCTTAACAACATTTAGCCGGCTGACCTGCTTTTATGGTACGGCCGGTGGCAAGCCTAATAAATAAATATTGGTTACGGTTTTCAGTAATAATAACAGGTATCGTTGGTCCTATGACAATATACATACAATGGCATAATTATCTCTTTCGGTAGTATGTGTTCTGCGTACCATTTCACAACGAAATTAAACGAAACTTTCCGACACAAGAAATTGTTCAATACTAAAAGATAATTAGTTCGCAGCTTCTTATACACAGAGAAAAATCAATAGTAAAAAGTAACACAAATTGTAGTCAGAATAAAGACAGAAATAAATTGTAGCAAATATTAACACAATTGTAGTCAATTTTAGCACAATTGTAGTAAATAGTCCGACAATTGTGCGAATATTTGCTACAATTTATTTCCGTCTTCATTCTAACTACAATTTGTGTTACTTTTTACTATTGATTTTTCTCTGTGTACCTGCACACTAAATTGGGATAATACACGGTATTACCGGAAATTTTCCAGAATACCAACATTTTACAAATGTAATAGGATGTAGAGGTATAAAATCCTTCCTGCGCAAGATATTTAAATAGGATTAACTATTAGGGACAATATCCTACTTAGTATTAATTTTCATTTTCTTATTAGATGCTTAAATTCCTCAATTTGTTTTTAAATTTCCGGTTTCATGAACAGAAATTTGCATCACTTTTAAGAATATTCTTTATCATACGTTTTCATAATAGGACTTTAATTTTAAACTTATTTTAACCTAAGAAAATACATTTGTTTCCCCATTCTTAAATTGACTTAACGCTTCCTTTAAGTCTGATTTTGAAAACGGCCATAAGTCTAATTAAAAATTAATGTGTCATTAAAATACTTTGTTACTCATTCGATTTATACAGAAAAAATAGTCTTAAAAGTTTTCGACAGTACCACTTACATTTTTTTTACGTAGTGAACATAACAAATAAAATTTACCTTCATTTTCTTAATACTTCCAACATTTATTTGAATTTCAAGTAGTTGGGATATTTGAATATTTTTCATCATTCGAATAACCGGTCATTTGAGTATCCGAATATCCAAAAACCGATATTATTCGAATATCCGGTTATGCAAATAATTGGATATTCGAATATCCGGTTACGCAAATAATTGGATATTCGAATATCCGATTATCCAAATAATTATATATTCGAATATCCGATTATCCAAATAATTGGATATTCAAATAACCGATTATTCGGACAACCGGTTACCCGGATAACCGGTTTTGTTTAAAACCTCGGATAATCCAAAACCGATTAACCGTTTATCCAAAAAACCGATTTGGTTGCCAGCACTAGTATAAATGGAATTTAGTTAGAGAATCTTTTTTTAAATATCTTAAAATTCAGCGTATGAAAAATTTTCAAACTTCACAGACTCATCTTGAAGAGTACTTTAAAAACCTAACTGGAATTTTGCTGTAAAATAATTAGGGAAGCCAATATTCGAGCACCTTTAAATTAACATGAGATTTCCTACGTTGCGTTTCAAAATGCAGCACCCTGTATTTATAAATTTAATAAAAATATATGCATATACTTTTGTTTCAGTTAAATTACTGGCAAATGAAAATAATGTTTGGTTTATTACCGGTATCTGTAGTAAAAAATATGGTAAATAAGGCTCATGGTACAATCGGCTTCAGTAGTGTACCTGGTACTGGTTCCTTGACCATTGCAGGAGGGCATAGAATACTTGACTTCATATTTTGGATTCCAAATAAATCGCGAGTTGGTAAGTTCACGTATTTTCGTTTGTTCCTTTTTATAAGAAATGGTTCACTTTCTACAAATAAGATTTTGAAATGTTGTAGGTGTAGGAGTATCGATCTACACCTACGAAAACAGATTCCAGTTAGCCCTACTGGTGGATGAAAATTCTATCGAAAGCGCTGAAAATGTGCAAAATATACTGGAGGGTGTGTTTAAGAATATTGACCTTCTAAATGCAGAAACAAAAAGTATGTAAGCGGAAGTAATATAATCAACTAAAATAGATTACCGTTATTTTAGCAGAGAATAAACAATAAATCCTAAATATTAACGTTTTCGACTTCTTTATAGACCTAAACACATTTTTTATTATACATGTGTGTGTTAAGAAATTCGTTTGCCAAATTTCTAGGGCAAGTAAAGGAGGCTAAAATAAGACTTTTTGGTTATACAGGGTCACCCAAGTTGCGTGACCTATTAAAAGTTTTCGGGGACAGGAACACCCAAATATTCTGAAAATTAACATTCTGCCCTAGAAGGAAATGATCTTTCAGATTAAAATATTTTCACTTTTATATCACTTCCGGTTACACCGGAATCGCCATTAACTTTCTTATTTGAAACGGAATGCTATACTTTTCATTGCAAATTCTGATTCTACACGTTATTTCAAGTAAAAGTTGTTAAGACTTCCCCACACTTTAATGTAACGGTTTTTGAGATATCTTCGAATTTCTGAAAAGAATTATTTCGGTGGTCTTTCATTTAAGAGAATGTATTTAAGTCACTTTCAAATTTCAAGATTCATGTTACCTATCGTTTGAAAGAAGAATGTTCAGGCTTTCAAATCACATCCTAGTTATCACTGAAAAATTCACAGGGTGATCAAAATATGGTGTCGAACCTTGTTCTGTCCCAATCTCAGTTTTTGTAAATGGAACAACACCCTGTATATTTTTGTATCATGATAATAATCATGATAAAATAAATAATACAGATTTTCATAAGAAAATTTTATTTAATACTGTTTACTCCTTTCGTACTTCTATCTCACTTTCACTAGTGTCAAAAATGAAACAAAAGCACGAAAAGAGTAAATAGAGTGAATGTAGTTGAATAAACGAACGCAGCAATAGTAGATTCACATCTTTTCTTATTTATATGTCTAGCATCGATATTATCAATGTTTTCTTTTATTTCCTTTATTATGCAATAAATACCGAAAGTCTACATTTTTCAGCATCTTGTTAATTTCTTCTGAGATTTTTACATTACTGGCAGTAGATATCAAAAATAATTGCTGCTTTATTTGTTATATGTGTAATATAATGTGTATAAGTGTTTTAGTTTTCGTTTTAATTATTTGCCCCCTCTTATTCATGCGACATCCAACATATAAGGACAATATTTATGGTTCATGGGATGAAGCTATTGTGGTCAATGCAGACAACATAAATGACTTGGTTTCTTTTTAAAGTATAAATATTGTAAAATAACATCAATGTATTATACAAGTGAAAGTATTGAAAATATAATTTATTTCACTGGCACAAATTGAATTAGGCGTTTAATTTTTCGTAGTAGTGCTTCTATCAATCCCTTATCTGATTCTGAATGGCCCTGTAACAGAAATAAAAATTAATTTTGATATATTAAATAACTACTTGGTATGTTAGACCACCCATTTCGTCATTCTCGAAAATATAACAAGGATAATATTCATTCACGATCTTTTGACTGTCAAAGTACGCCATGTCAGAGCGACATTTTTGTTGGTATCCTAACCAAATGGACGTCAGAAAATTGGGTTAGAATTTCATGATTATCGTTCCTGAAGATCGGAACTCCCGCTAGTAAAATGTTATTAATGATTTAATTTCCTTTTACCTTACCATTACCGGCCATGATAAGTATTTTCCCAAGTCATTAGTGCAATCGCTATTATAAAATAGGAAGCTTCATAATTTTTGACAATGTCACACTTTGATTGTGCTTTGTCTTCTATCAAATTACATGCACATAACCGAACGGAAATAAAAACACAGCCTTCTAGAGAGTCAAAATATCGTCAATGCTTTATATACAGTGCATTTTAGGGAATTGTAATCAGGGCTGCGGAGTCAGTACCTAAAACCTTCGACTCGACACCGATCTGATTTCAATCGTGACTCCGACTCTTTATAAATGAATACAGAAAATTCACGAGTTATTTTACCGATGCACATGTTTATTTAAAAAATACTGGCATTCAAAAAATTGGTTAAGAAGGTTTTTTATTCATGGTCCAAATCCGAAAAATGGGTCATGTCTGAATGATTTTATACTTTTGATATACTAATCATACTATCACAGACCTTCACAAGTATTTTCTTTTATTGTAACACAATCCTTATTACATAATTATTGACATTTGTAGTTCTATCTAAATACATGCACCGTAGGAATTTCAATGCATTTTTCTTTAACTATAAATTCTAGTTTTATGTTATGCGTTAACTAAGACCATTTTTAGTATGTTTTCAAATACACGGTCTCAATTATCAGACATTATTTAATATCATAGTTTCGATCAAGTCACAGCCAGCTGAATTGATATTGTCATATACGGTCAGTCCAATTCGCCTAAAAATGTGTTCCAGTAAAGCAAGCCATGGAGTGTGTCAACTATCGCCCTCGAACACTCATTAATTAGATGTTACCAAGGATACCAACGCTTACTTTGACAACTTAAATTTCAAGATGAATTGACATCAATCATAACCAAAAAAGTATTTTGACACATTAGGTACTTTCTTTCGGTTACAAAAACGCGGTCCAAACGCGTTTAGATTCAAAGGCGGATGTCTTTTGCAAACGGATTACCATTCTCCTTGAAAATTCAATCCCGATCGACAATCGCTTTTCCCTTTCGAATCAAACTATTTTTATATTTCGTTTGGATTGAATGGCAGTCATTTACAGGCGAACTGTCAATCAATAATTCAAATCTGAAGTGTTTTATTGCAGCAACTCCGGAATCCAAATTCAAACTAATCGAAACCAGATTCAAACTTTTAAGCTAAAGAAAGCAACTTAGTTTTGCATTTGAGGGAGCCACTTGACACCCGCTTTTCATTTTTTACGAAAACATGTTTTAATTCTCTTTGGACTGGCTGTATATGTATGACGTATCAAGCTGGTATCAGCTGGCCGTGTAAAAAATGAAGTGATACATTTATTTTGATTCCACAAATTTGCAAAACAAGTTGGGACATTTGTTGGCCGCAAACGGCGAATTATTTGAGAATTTGGTGTACTATTCATTATCTTTTAAATAAATAAATATTAGGAGTACGAATTATGTTTGAAAATCAGCAAAGCATGACAACTAGAAATTTGCCTGCTTGGTTCACGGCCAGCTAAATTGATATATCATATGCGGCCAAAGTTAGTATATGGGAAGTTATCTCATACAATATTGGTCGGATTCGACATTTATCGCATGGGTCTCAGGTATACACCACTCGTCTGAGCTGAAGCTCCATTTAAAATTACCTTTAAAATCATCATAATAGTTGCATTGTTATGGTAACGCCACCGACCGTGCATGCGCCGTGGATCCGTGACCAATTAAAATCGCCGTAGTATGGTCTGACGTCACCAGAGACCGCACGGACATAAGGTTCTAAATCGACACACTTCGTGTTCGAAACGAAAACCTTTAGTTCTTCATTTTTTGCAATTAAATGCTGAAATATCTAACCGTAATGTCAAAAGAAAACTCTTTACTTACGATATTTAGTAAGAAAATGGCGAAAATTAATCAAAATTTTAATGAGATTTTTCTCAACGTGTGTTGCAGCTTATTGAACAATCGCAAGATCAGAAAACAACTTGCTTTCCTTTAATTTCCAAAAATTGATTTTTCAATTTTAGAGTATACAGTATGTCCACGGATCGACTTGACAAGAGGAGAAACTTTTTTAATATCAACACACTACATATTCTCAAAATTTCACATACTAAAACTTAATTTCAGATTTAAATTTTTGGTGATGAAAACTTCAAAGATTTCAATAAGTTGATACTAACATATACGTTGTTCACAAATTAAAAAATAACCACCTGTTGCATTATGTTGGTATAAAACATAAGTCCCCTATAGAACATTATCAAAATATGAAGTTGGCAAGGTATTTGAAGTTTCATGTCAAAGTAATTTGTCATCTCAATTTTAATGTTATAGCATTTGTATTCATTTTAACAAGTCATTTCAATACAATGGATAATTATAGCTTGTCTGTTATAAAATTCTTCATGAACAATAAGGTAAAAAACATGAATCTGTCATAATTATTAAATTTAGAACTATAAATCTGTCCAGAACACATAACCTTGTCATTTATTTCAAACACTACTTGTCAGTTTGACGTATAGCCTTATCGCTCATTTTAAACACTTGCCAATTTTGTTACCAAATTTTTCTAGGACACTGTTGCCGGTTGCATTTTTCACAAGGCAACACCGCCAGTGGTCTTTTAATTTGTGAACAAAGTATATGTTAAAAAAAATCTCATTGAAATCTTGATTGTCGAAAAATAATAACTTTAGGATTTTGATTATTTCTAAAAACGCTATTTGCTATCTAACTCGGTATATCTGATAAGCGCAAATTATTGTCGTAAAAAGTTCTCGAAACATCAAAAAGAAAAATTTCTTCCATTTGATACCGTTTTTTTTGCGATCACTGTATAAACTTGGATGTGAGTATATCTCGTAACAGAAAGAAAATGTTGCAACTCGGAGTAACCTCATCAAATCCCCATAGATCTTTTTGTTCTTCATTTTTCGTAAATTGCCACTTCTTTATTTTCGAGAAAAAGGACTAGGGCCCAATTTCTTCACCTACGGATAAATTTATCTGCCAGGTAGTATCCTCGGAAACTATTACCGATACAATGGTTTCGAAGGGTAACATCTGGCAGATAAATTTATCAGGAAGTGAAGAAATCGGACATAGGACAAGGATCTAAACCACCGGATGTAATAACCAAGGAGCGGATGACCTGAGTTTTTACTTAAAGTTATTCAAACCGTAATTATTATATTAAAATTATTTTTATGAAATCTTGTAAGTAAATTTATTTTATATTATATATACATTCATTCAACGACTTATAAGGTCTCGGGCAATGCAAATCGCCTGCATTCGTCATCAATAACCTCAATTCCGCCGCTCACTGATAATAACTAAATGAAAGGTGGCTATGACTTGCATTTTCATTAAAAAAAATCATTAAAACAATATATTCTCTGCAATTCTGGGTATATTCGAGTTGACGCTCGGCGTACGCTCAGAGCGAAAGTGTGAGGGAGAGCGACTATATTCACTGTAAGTAAGAATAAGAAAAAGGAACACTCCGACCGTCAACTCGATTTCACCCCATAGCGATAAATTCGTGACCTGTTCATGACCTCCCATTGAAAACTTAATTACCTGAGCGGTTTCTAGGAGCTGGTTGCTAAAACTATCCGTGAAAATTGAAACTAATCCTTGCTTCAAATTGCTGATGTCATCCGTAGAAACTTTCCACATAGCTTCTGATGCAGAT
This sequence comes from Prosopocoilus inquinatus, assembly GCA_036172665.1. Taxonomy (NCBI): domain Eukaryota; kingdom Metazoa; phylum Arthropoda; class Insecta; order Coleoptera; family Lucanidae; genus Prosopocoilus; species Prosopocoilus inquinatus. Next base: position 524,960 of record CM069876.1, read on the forward strand.
GCCAAAGTCACTGAAACATGTTTTTTACAAGCACATCAAACAGATATCTACAAGAATTCCTTACCATCCAAACTGAAAGACGCAGTGGTGTTTAACTGAGTTCGAGGTTTGGAAATGGCTCTCAGCATGTAATAATCTAAATGCGCCCAAATGTGATAGAGCGAATTCTCGATTATAAAAGTGCAATATTCTATTTCCTTTTGTTTCTTGCATACCTTACTGTTTACAGACTCATAAGCATTTTCTCGCATTAAATTCAAGTCGAAGATCTCTTGATGTTCAGTAACGAATTCTTTTACTTCCAGTGTGTTCATCGTAGGAATTTCATTCAGTTTTCCCTGGAGAAAATTGAGTGTTACCTTTTCTTTGTGATAATACGCCACCATGCTAATCAATTGTTGTACGATCACTCCCAGAGAAGGCGAATGTTCATTGAAGTTCTTAAATTGTTTTCCATCGAAACTATTTATCGGATCAGTAAGAGTCGGTTGGAAAATCACACCGACACTGGAGTGATCAATTCCGTGATTTGCAATGAGGTTTCTAGCATACAACAGCAAGTTGGAAATTATTTCTAAGGTATGCTGCAAACGCTCTGATGTTTGGTACATTGTGTCTTTAGCTGCGGGATCGCACAAGAGGTCACGAATAATATTATTTGATAAAATAAATTTCGCAAGAAGCGATAACATTAATTTTTGAATTCGGTGCAGGTATGCTCTGTTATCTTGAGGCGCGTTAACATTTTCTAGCATAATCACCAAGTCGCTGTTAGCAGTTCTTGCAATTACTGATGTCAAAATAGATAATTCCTTTAGACCCAACGCAGGAAGAGAGGGATTTCCCGCCCTCAAAATTAATTCTACCACGTCCAAATGACTGAGCAGAAAATGCATTATTTGCACGACTGCAGATTTATTATCAGTGCCCAAACTGGTTAAGATTGAATTGCAGATGTGGAGAGACGGTAGCCATATCTGGAGGTATCGATTTTCAACAGGTAAAATAATGCTGTCGATAATATCTTCAATATCTGTCCACTGCTTTGAAATTTCTGGATGGTAATCAAAAACTTTCATGTTGCTTAGGCATGACAAAAGGTGTTGCTCTAGCAACAATTCTGCCCCGACTCTCGTAGTTGCAAGCCTTGCAAGCAGAGACATTTTAGCTTCGTAAATGTAAAGAGGGCGAATATTTTCTGGCACTGGTTCTAAAACGAGTCTTAAGTTGTTATCATTGTCTAGGATGCTCTCTATAATGTGTTTTAGATAACCACGACCTGACATGTAAGCAATCCAGTTAACGTTACCACTGAGACTTATTATCAAACTAAAGCTGGACATTGCTAACATTCTGCATACTTCTTGACCACCGATGCAGTCATGGCACAAAACCTCTAATAATTTCTCTCCAAATAATGGAAGGACATCTGATGATAACTCGACTGCACTTTTTCTACTTTGGACTCTCAACTTTGAACTGTCTAACCTGCTCACGTAAAGACTATCTTCTAAAACTGAATTATTATCATAATGACCAATTTGTACAAGTTGCAAAAAAGTCACTAAAGACCCATACAAATTAATACGTAATTTCTGTGCAGTAACATCCGCAACTAAAACCCATTCGATGAGATAATTCAGAATAGTTTTTAGAGAACTTGCATTAGACTCTACGACATCAGGTATACTAATTGTAAAATCAGCTTGAAGAATCTTCTTCTGTTTGCTGGCATAATCACGTGACTTTCGGAGATTCTCGAGGAGCAATAAAACCGCACCCGACAAGAAATTACCGATCTCTGGTAACAACAGTACCTTGACCACTTTCTTTAATAAATGCTCCAAAATAAATATTTCCAATGCTTGTTGTTCATCTGCAGTTAAAATATCATACGGCAAGTACGTAATAAGGACTTCGACGACTTGTCTCCATGAATCCACAAATCTGACCATGCTCGAGACACTCTGGCGAGAGTTGTTAACATTCAACGCATGCATCAAGACTTTCTGAATTTCTTGTAAAATTGCCTGACGCTGTCCTATAGCTGTAGTTCCCTGAATTGAACCTAGTTCATCAATTAAAATCTGATGTAATTTTTTTACGTTAATCAATTTTAGGGGTCCATCAGTTTGGCAGTTGTTCAAGAGCGTATTCAACACAGAATTATCGAAAAATTCCCAACGCGGAGTGACGATTTCCTTCACATTAAAATCAAACTGTGTTATCAACTGCACAAGCAAGTTTTCAGACTTCTTGCTTTCTTGGAGAACGTTATACACAGATGTCGTCTCATTGGCATGTACTGTATTTCCCACGGGCATTAATGTGAATGGATCAACATTTAGGATAGAATCTTGAGATGGCAAGCCGACTAGTAATTTAATTAGCTGTTTTACGTAATTAATCTGTTTTGACGAGCAAGAAACTTTCAATTCGATAGCCAACATCATCAAAATTGAAGACAGCTGATTCAATTCGTGTACTCCTTCGTTGATGTTGTTAAAACAAGCACTCACGTGTTCTTTAAAAAAATTGTTCTGCATTCTCAATAATTTTAGAGTTGGACCAGATGTCTTGCTTCCTGCGCATAATAAATAAAGCAGATGATGTGTTGATTCTAGCAATGAAGGTTTTACTGTATAGATAGCGTGTATTTTTGATTTCAGTATTCCAAAAATTGAGTGAATGCAAGTCCTAGGAAAATCTAAAATGCCGGGTATTTGAAACAACGTGGTGCTGACATCTCTTTTCACATCAAATCCTAACAGAAAGTGTGATAAGTTCGGTGGTTTATATGGCAAGCATTGTTTCAACAAGGAGATAATGGATTCTTTGATTGAAGTATTCAAATCGATACTATTGCCATCTGTGACTGCATCTAGACACTCCACAAAGCCATTTCTAATGTATTTATCAGAGTCAACGCTCGACAGTAAAATGTTCATTATTTGTGTATGTGTTAACGGTGAACTCGTTAAATGCTGAATAATTTTGATGGCAGTCAGGCCATGATTTGGAATGGTAGCATAATGGCTGACATATCTGGCAATGTTTAGCACATGATCTGGACGTCCAGTTCTTGGGTTGATAGCTAACAATAATTTACTCAACATTGTTAGGGGAATGGGAGACGAAGACATGCTTAGTAAATTAAAAAATTTCGGCTGTAACACCAAATCCCGTTCTATAAGTCTCAAGCAACTCAGAGTGCAAGATTCTATAAACATATAACCAGAAATGCACTTGTATGTATCAAACAAACAAATGCCTTCATTGATGATGTACAAAATCAGATTTAAAACATCAGATTTCGAATTTAATTGGATTAGGAGGTGAAAACCTGGAGGTGAATTAAATTTGTCAGATTTATCATTACCAGGAAAATCTGTGAATTCAGGCACATACTGTGCCAAGAATTTTTCAAATAACTTCAAGCAAATACTCGCAATCTCCCATTTCTCAATCGTATTCTTATAAGATCTTGTGTTAAACTTGAGGAATACAGAATTGATAATGAAGGTGAGGTATGGATCGAATCCTGGCTTTCGAGGTCCAGCTCCTAAAGTTCTCGGAATCCCGGAGTCTGTTAAAACATCCAGCAACTTCAAAAGGCTTTTCGTTAACGGGTACTCTTCCATTCGTGATTCAATCTCGTCCAGTTCCGTTTGTATACCTCTGGGTTGAAAACTTGATGTGCTCGGGATTGTAATTAGGATTTGAGAGGCTTCCAAATTGTTCCACATTTGATTGGCTGTCTCTGGTGATTTTGATAATGCCGCTAGTGTGAGCAGGATGTCAGCTTTCAATGGAATCGGTACTGAACAACTAACTAATCCTAGAAGTACAGTTAACGGAGCCCAGCCTGGATGCTCGCACAAAGCTAACCTCGAGAAATCATCATGTTCGGCTATAGCTCGGATTAGTTGTAAGACAGCATGTAATCCTTCAATTTCTTGAGGTGTTATGCCTTTGTGGTACACAGTCCTATGTCTGTAGACAGTGTCATTCGTAGGTGGCATTTCTTGACGTAGATTTATGTAGTACTGATTAAAGGAGAGAAAAAAATGATCCCAAGTTATGGTACTGTTGATACCAGGTGTAGTTTGTTTTAACATGTTAAAACAGAATCTTGCAGTTTGTTGACAACTTGACAAGCTAGCTAACATGTTTAGGTATGGAACAAATAAAGTAGAAGGCACCATATCTCCTGCTAATCGTACAAATTTAAAGAGGGAGACCGCTCTTGCTGGAGCTCTGTACATATACCCTTGGCTCGAATTGTCTAATGGACACCAATAATCTGTTACGTACTGAGTGTTTAAAGGATCTTTGCTGTAAAACTTTGCAATAAGATACAGTAAGTCTTCAAAGTGTCTTGGAAGATTAGTTGGTGCCTCGAGGCCTTCATAAGCATACACTTGCATAGTCCTTGCAGTTTCATCTGCCTTCATCCGCAATTCTTTTACTTTAGAATACATATGCACAATGAAATCTGTAATTAAATTGTGCATTCTTTTGTGAATAATATCCTCGGTGTAAACTAATTTGTTCTCCAGCACAACGTAGTTTAAAAACTTGAATACTTTCATGGAAATGGCAGTGTCAATAAAAGTGTCTTCCTGCTCGATTGCATGCTGGAGAGCTTGGCTTTGAGGAACCAACCTCAAAGATGAGAGACACACGGAAAATGCAAATAAAACAGTTGCTTGTATGCCTTCACACGACCAAACATTTTTTCCAGGCAATAACTCATTGAGAACACCGTCAATGAAGTCTTTATCAGATAAAATGGGTAAACTCTGTACAACCTCTTCACCGTCTTCCCGTGTATGCAATATGCTTAAATCCACAGCTGCTAATAAAGCAGCTAATAAATATAAAGACACATTATCCAGTTTCCCCGAAGCTTCTTCTTCAACTTTTATATCACGCAAATGGCCAATCAAATTTATTGTTACCTGTTTTGGTAATCCACACTGTGAAGACCAAAGAAAAACAATATCTGCAAGTATCACTCGTATGTCAGTGAACAAATCAGTAACTTGCCTTTGATGCTTCGGTCCCCCCAAGGCTACATTCTGTTGTAACATTTCCATTTCTTTACTTAAATCCAGCGACTTCAATAGCTCAAAAATATGACTGAATAAGCCATTTTCCATTAACTGATCAGTGTAGGAAGTTATGAATTTCTCTGTTTCAACTGGAATTTTAAGGCACCAAAGTACACCCTTTCGGGCTTGCACTAACATTCGTAAAATCGAAAGAAGGGCTTTTCGACCATCGTAATACAGTAAAACCGCTACTAAACCTCGAGGAAGACCCGGATAGTACGGCATTTGTATTTGTGCAGTACACAACAAATCTAAAGCCGCAAATTCATTTAAATCATACATATCGGAGATAATGATTGTTTCCTGATATAATTCCTTCGATAAAGTCTGATAACCGATGCCTCTCACGTTGATTCCTTCCTCCATGCCCTTCTTAAGATCCTCACGGTTTTTTGCATTTTTTGGCTGCGAAATTGCACTGTTCAAAATTGTTACAAATAAACATGCAGTAACATACCGTATTCTGAAGTAAAGAGAAGAAATTCTGTTTGTGCTTTTTCAGAACGTTTTCGAACTCGGCAAAGCACAAGTTTTCATTCTCGCCGCACAAGTACCTGTTTACAGTTTGTAATAAATCTTTGTACGGATTCCATAAATCTTCCGATTTTGTTGCTGAAAAAAATCAAACAATGACACACAATAAACGTTAAATATTAATAATAGTTATGTTTGTGTTAAATACCTTCGTTCATTTTTGCAAAAGCGATTATTTTGTAGTTGACTTCTAGGTTATCTTACTAACCGCCTTGCAAATGAGCTTGCCAACTGTCCGAAAGCGAAAGCGTTGAAAGCAAGACGTCACTAGATTTAATTTAAAGAAAAATGTCTTTCTCTTTATTTGTAAATACTACACTTAATTTATTAAAATAATTCTTTATAGATAAACAGTTACCTAACTGTATTATTCATTTTTCTTAATTGTTACAAAAATTACCTTATAATAATAATAATATTGCCGCTAGTAATGCCAACTATGATAATACATATCTTTTTTTAATGCATTGTTCAAGTTATAATAGGTATATTCGTTTTAGAAATGCTGGATTTGCCACAATAGCGTCATCGTCAAGTAGCTGATGCCCATCGAAGTCAAGTTATGGTTGCATCAGAAATTGTTCTAAAACGAATAGTTTGTGACAGGCAAGTTGGTACACAGAGAAAAGAAAAACCGTTATGTATTTTATTCAAGTAAAAAATGTTTGAATCAACAAGAAATTGCTTGATTTAATGTAAAGTGTGTATCATTCAAATAAATAAATGCATCAACTGTGTTCAAACAAAGATTTTTCTGTGTGATGAACACCGACCTTACTGAAAAATAATTACCTTTGAGAAAAATGACTAAGTTAAGGTTAAGTATACAACACTTTGGTGTTGACGCAACTAAACCCTACTCTGGAGTAGGTGCACATTGCGTCAACACCAGCGTTGCCACAGTGGCAATTAAAACGAATACGCCAATGTCAAATACAGTATGCCGAAAATCTAAAACGAATACACATTTCGTTGACGCAGGTGACTTGCGGCAACCCAAGTCATCTAAAACGAATATACCTAATATGTATGTAATTGGTTATAATGGTTGATATGCAAATCTGAAATTAGAAAATGTATTTAATGAGAAATTTCTATTTTTTAAATAAACCATTTGTGTTTTGGCAGTTTCAGGTTTGTGGTATTGCAATATTCCCCTCATAGATAAAAGATATATTAGATGTCAAAGCCAACGTTGCATATGTGGAGCAACAGAATGTGCGCCTCAGGTGGCCTGGGGGAGTTAAAATAAAAAGAGGCGCGTAATTTAAAAATATTTCTGCGTTAACGGTTTAAGTAGAGATGGGCCAGGGAATGAACCCGGTGCATTGAAAGCACCCACATGGGTGCATTCACCAGGGTGCATTCAAAAATTTAAATTTCCCGCGCAAATCGAACGAGAAATAATCTTTTCTTGTTGTTATTTAATTGTTTGCAGGTGGTTTACAGGTTTAATGGTTTTCTTATTGTCTGGTGAATAGCTGAATAGTAAATTTTTAAGTTTAACCGGAAACTTTGTAGCTTAAAATCTGAACAAAATGAGTAAGTTTTTATTATTATTATTTTACATTACAAAATAATTGTCTAGCGATAATCCGTACAAAGTATATTATATTTGGTGTCATTTAGAAGCATTTTTTATGTCTTATGTAAATGTAGGCAACCGGGCAAAGCATCCAATGCACCGGGTACATTGAGGGTGCATTCCGTGATTCCACCGGTGCAAACGATTGCACCGGGTGGAATCCCATCTCTAGGTTTAAGTATTGTTCAGGAAATTTCATTCTTGTCCAAGATACTAGTTTAGGGCTATTCCAGAAGAATAAACGAACAATTTGTGATTTTCTTTGCATAAATTACGACCATGTTTTTCACTTTGGCGCTTAATAGGGCCGCGCGGCCGTGATAGCCGAAAAAGTGCGCTTTTCGCTTATTATGCTCTCTTATCTTATTTTTATCACATATTGTGCTGTTCGTTCGCCTGGGATGGCCGCAAACGAAATTTACACATTTAATTAAAGAAGAAATCGAATTAATACTTTGCCTTCTGACTACCGATTCCAAATTTTTCAAAATCAATGAAAGGTAACCGTGGTAACTTAAAATGTGCTAAGGATTACAGATTACTGTAAATACAGTGCTATCACTGCCATCCCAGCGACCTGGGGGGAATTATATATATCCACCAATCATGATTACGGCCTTCACAATTCGAATTTTCAACATTTCTGTGTGACGGTTTTTTCGTTATTGATGTTTAATGTGCTTTTAAGTTCTGCAAAATGTCTCATAATAAAGACTCAATTGAGGAATTAGAGCAAAAAATGTTATCGCTAACGACATACCTGCAGACTTCAAAGAAGGCAAAAAATATAGCGCTTATTTTGACAACTTAAATATCAAGACGAATTGACATTTCTCAAAAATTCCAAGATGACAGTAATTTTGACACTAGTTTTGAGTTTGAGGGCGCCACTTGACACTCGCTTTTCATTTTTTCGATGTCGATACGTATCAAAATATCGGACTATACGTATCAATATGTTTCGATTCGATATTCCGATACGTTTCGGTACGTATCAGCCCTAATAGAGGTGGGCGATACGAGAAATTGTGTATCAATTTTCGATACGATTTCTGTATCGATATATCGAATATCGATACGTATCAAAACATCGAATCGATACATAATGTATCAAAATATCGAATCTATACGTATCGAAATATCGAAAACGTAAACTGCTTGTCCACGTTGAAAAGTTATGACCTCAGAAATACACTATATCTATATTAAAAAAAATTCTAACAAATTAAGCTACTGAATTAAAATACAGAAAACGAAAATAATAAGAATTTATTTTAGGAGTATTATAAAAGATCACAATACAGGTTCTTATTTTTGCTTAAAAAATAGGAGACGAAAAATAAAGCCGGAATAAGTTTAAATAATAACGCCGAATATTCGGCCGTATAAATAAATAAAATATTTAATTAGTGTGTAATTTGTTCAATATTTCGAAACATATCTATAATTCGATACGTATCGATACAGCTAACAATGTGTATCAATATGGCTGGCGTATCCATATATATCGTTATGTCTCATTCTAAGACTTTCCAATTTTAATAAAATCCTCACTCTTTAGCATTTTATTGCTCCCTGCTCATCCAGTTTGTGTTATTCTTTTGATGCAGAGTTGTTTTTGTCTATATTCAATCTTTGCAAACGCATTCAAAATGAATTTTTTTCCTAGGTATTTTGAGTTATGAATTTTTAGTCGGCTATCCTCCATTTGAGAGTAAATCAGCAGAGGAAACCTACAAGAAAATTTGTAATCTCTGTGTAAGTTATCCACATTTAATGCCAGAAGGAGGGGTGGATCTCATTAGCAAAGTATAATAAGTCTGCTTATGGCAGATACATTTCATTTATAAATACTCAACTTTCAGCTCCTGGTTTATAAGATGCATCAGCGGTTGACATTAAAAGAAGTTATGAGGCATCATTGCATAGTTAATAAGATGAATAAATAGTTTGATTTTAAAATAATCTTATGTATTTACATTGGAATAGTTTAAATTGAGAAAGAAATTTTGATTTTTTTGTGACATTAAACTGCTCTTAATAAGAAAGTGGACAGTGATACCTATTTAACATGATGATTACTTTTGCAACTCTTTCTCAGAAATTTGAAGAGATTCCTATTTATATTTAATTTGTTTTGTTGAAAACTGTACCGCTTTATCATGAGTATGAAATATCTGTTAATTCTATCATGTAAAGCTTTGGTGTAAGTGAAGTTTTACAGGTTTAAAAAAAATGATAGAGTTCACCATTGGGAATAAAATAATTGTTAAGCAATGTTGGAACAGATGGAATACTTCAACAAAATTTTGTCGACACTTGTGATAAATACAAAACAAATATGTTACAGTTGGCGTATAATTACATGAATATAGTTTGGTATTATTGCCAGATTAGTTAAAGTCTAAAAAATGTTTACATCACCCGATAATGCAGTCAACAAAGAAAAAAATCTTTCCAGTGATTTGAAAGTGTTCTATTGGTATTTTAGGCCACTGGCTTTATTATGTCGTGCATTTGGTACTCTGCCAGTGAGAAACCTTACCCAACCGGATGGATCGAGCCTGCAGTTTACATTTTTGAGTTGGCCCCATTTATACAGTGTTGTGGTATTTTTCTTCACGATTGGATCGTTGTTCTACTTCTCCGGTTTCCCGTTTTTCAACTTTGAAGCGAAACTTACGATTGCATTTATCTGGAGATGTGTTGTAACGTATATGATGATCCTAAGAGCAATTCTTTGTTTCCTGTTCTGCACGATCCATGCTAAAAAACTGGTGAAATTAATCAAGACTTTGGATTTCTTTGACCGAAAGAAACACGAGTTGACGACAGTCAAGGAAAAGGAATGGTTAATTCGAGTGCTACTATGGATCGTGCTACCAATAATGACTGGTTTATTTTTAATGGGTTTTATTTTTATTGAATTGGTATTATTTGTTCAGCCTGTACTTCCCCGAATAAGTGATGTAAATCACCAATGGATTGCGTTAATTTGCTTCGGATTCCTAGGAATATGGCAGATAGTGCCACTTCTTCTGTACCTTTACTTTTCCTGCAAAATCAGTTACAATTTTTACGATGTCAATAAAATTGCCGTAAAGATAATTCCCATAGGAAAATTGTGTACCGACGAGAAAATTGAATATTTCCCGGAGATGAAAGACTCGTTGATTTATATTCGACACTTACATGTTGTGATGGCCGAGGCAGTGAAGCAGTTGAGTTTCAGTTATGGCTCTTTTCTGGCAGTGGATCAGTTTTATACCGTTGTAACCTTCATTGTAAATTTGTACGTTTTTTTATTCACACCAAATCATGATGAACACCTCCTTAGATGCACCCTGATTAATGGAGTAATCGTCTTAGCGGTGATTTATATTTCGCAATGCATAAATGACGGGGTGAGTATTTAATTTTCTTTGTTGCATGTAATATTGCCACCCCTATTCGAAGCAGAATCAAAAAGTGCCTGTAGAAAGTTAAATCAGAATTTCAAAATAATTTATAATAAAAGAGATACGGAGAAAAAAGAAAATCGACTATTTTATATTTTCATTAATATCTCGAGAAGAACTAAGAAAAAATCATTCTGTTAATGGTTACGAATTAGGCATTGAGTCGTGCATCTTTTCTTCCAGTTAACCGAATTTGTATCTCTTATGGTTTAGAGATACCTTCAGTGCACACTCAATTTGAAATAGCTGGTATAGGTGTCTTATTTGAAATAATGAAGATGCAGCCAGAGCTACTGTTTTTATTCATCCTCTATCCATGAAAATAGAGATACATATTTGTCCAAGAAACACTGTTGGGACAGCCTGTATAAAAATAGAGAAGACTAATATGTTATTTTTGTGATTCGTTCATGAAACAGTGGATAAAGTACTCAATAACATTAAGTGGAACATATGACAAGTTTATCTTTTTAATAAGCACTTACATAAACATTAAAATGCACTAAATGATTACGTTTTTATTGCGTAATTTTTGCTCAGAATACATCAGTAACGATAAAAAAATGTTCGGGCGTGGTGAAAGCACGACAAATCTTTGCTCAGAATGCCACAAACCCAAGTCGTTCTATGCGTACTTTCGCCCGATCGCTGTAATCTGTCGTATTCTGGGTGCTTTTCCACTGAGCAACATCAACCAGAAAGACGCAGATAAAATATACTACAATTTCATCAGTTTGGCGCATCTCTACAGTACAGTGACATTTCTATTTAACGGTGGTTTGCTCTTGTATCTATCCGGATTCTTCAATTTCAGAATAGATATTTCATTGATCTGGATCAGCGTCGTAACTTTCATGATGATAGGAAGATCAATTGCGTGCTTCATTTCATGCATGCGATGCTCAAAGAAAATGGTGAAGTTGATAAAATTATTGGACTTGTTTATTAAGAGATTAGACGAGTTTGTGGAAATCGATCATCACATAACATGTCAGAGATGGATAACATGGACGATTTTTCCCATTGTATTTGGCTTGATAGTATTGAGTACCGTTATTTTTTTATTGGACCGTATTGTTCAACCATTACTTCAGATGACATACTACGAAGGAAGCAAGGCGCTATCGGCGTGGTTCTTCGGAATTTTATCTATTTGGCAGTTTCTGCCCTTGCTCTTATACACTTATTTTGCCTTGGTAATCACTCATGATTTTAAAAACTTAAACAAAGCTATTGTAAAGGTGATTCCGATCATCAGCTTATGTCAGAAGACTGAAGAAGTTACATACGTGGCCGGCATGGTGGAGAACTTGGCAAAAATCAGATACCTCCATACGATAATGGCGGAAGCAGTGAAGTACTTGTGCGAGTCTTTCGGGTTTTTCTTAGCCATCGATCAGTTCTGCATTATCATCATGTTCATCACAAACATCTACGCTCTGCTCTTCAGTCAGATGTACGATATTTCTTTGCTGCTTTACATATTAATAAACGCGATTGTTGTCGTTATCGTAATACATTCATCACATTATTTAAAAGACGAGGTACGTTTGAAGTCCACTTATTAGAAACACAAATTATTTTTCTATAGAATTTCGCTTATTCTAACAATTAAGGTATAGCGGAAATTAATTGGCTTACATTTTGTTTTTTAGAATCGTTAATTCTTCTAGCCTTGTTTATTAAAAATGAACATTATATTTTAATAAATTTTGTGCAAAACGTTTTTGATTGCAGTGAAAACATCGAGCAGCCTCTGTACAGCTGTTTCAGTCCTACTTGGGGCTTCGTCAGCAGAGACGTAGCTCGACATTCCCACTGCAAACAAAAACGACTTGTCCAATTTATTCGCAATTGCGATGTAAGAGTGATGAACAGATAAAATAGCAACATTTTACAAGGTCAAAAAGCGATCGTAAGATGTCGCTATTTTATCTGTTCATTATATTTTAAGGTAACTTAACGTTCATTATGGCTGAATTTAAATTACGAAAGTTTTCATTTAACATTACCGTTTTCTTCAATTTTTTTTTATCGTTCAAGTAATTCAGTGAATGTAATGGCGTAATGGGTTATCGATGATATTAGTGACTTAAGGCAAATACTTTTCAAACTTATATAATTCAATGAAGTTTAACAAAAATTAAATTAATTTAAAATAATTATTATTAAAGGATTAACCTTTAAAATAACTTTAAATGTTCATTTCAACTAATTTTTGCTTTACATTTTCTAATAATTTTGCAGGCAATAAGGATAATTGACTTGGTAAAACGCGTTCCGTTATCTGCAATGGACATGGATAGTAAAATGGAGGTTTGTTTTTTTTTGTAGCGGCTTTCATCCAGCTAGAGTAATAATAATAATTATATTTTAGGTGCATATGATCGTTGGTCAAATACTTGCTTCGCCCATTCGTGTGTCTGCTGCTGGATATTTTACAATGGACAGGACGCAAATTCCATCTGTAAGTACCATCATAACATCCTGTATATTATTCTTATTTGTTCTGCAACGTGCAGAACTAAATTAACTGACGCTAAAAACTAACACATAAAACACCTTTATAAGAGAATATATTACTATATGTATTTTTTTAAATAATTACATAGTTTACGTAGGCCAAGTTATAATAATTAATCTCTTAGGCTAGATGGATTTGAAGAAGTATATCACACATTAGTTAGATAATGAAATATATTAAAAAAAGTTACGATTTTACCTACTATACTGCTACTACCTAATTACCTCTCTTTGGAAAGCTTAACGTGCTGCTCTTTACTTTTTTATGATGAAAAGATGTATCAGAAAGGCATTACTGCATCACCAAATTGTAAACGTAACTATAGTCTATTTTTTTTGGATAGGTGGAAAACGCGAATTTGTAAATGTATGTGGCTCTCCTATTGATCAGTCATTTGGCTCTTTTCTTTATTTTATTAAAACAGCAACTAGTTAGTAACGATTACAATCAACTTTGAAATTGTTTGTCGTCTACTGATTATGCGAGACGTTATAACAATATGTAAATTTCCGCCTACCAATAAAAAATAGAATATATTAGGCAACTCAGATTGTTCCAATTACAATGAACCAAGTAAGCTTATGTCTTACATCCCTTGTTTTATAAGACAACTATTTTTGTCTTACCACTATCATTTCACAATTTTTAAAAATAAATCAACAAACAGGAAAAAAGAAGAAAAAATAAATTAGCATGCTTTAAAACAATCTGTGTTCCTAAGTGAACATATTTAGGAACTAAGTTTTTTTTTTTTAATTAAAATAATAAATAATGGAAACAAAAATGGAGCAAAAGAAATAATAAGATGGCAAAACGATTAAGGATCCCTCGTTAGTAAAAATTTGTTTGTACTGAATTCATAATAATTTTAACTACTTCTACAGGTAAAAAAAATTCAACTAAAGAACTGACAAGTTAATGAGAATATGTTCAACTTGATACAATAATAATGTTGATGATAAGTCACAAAAATTTAGCTAATTTTTGATTATATAAAGTACTTTCGTACAGAATATTCAAGTTATTCAATTAAATTTCATTGAACTGTACAGTAATTTTCTCTTATCATTACAGTTTATTTCTGAAGTTAAGAACCCTTTAGTTAAAGAACGTTTTCGTTTTACTTTTATTACACTTACCAATAAATATAAAAGTATCACAACAAAAACAAATACTATTTGTACATCTAATAGTGCAACACTTAATAATGTAATATAAAAATAACTAATTATAACGAATAAAAAGTTATGGAAATCCAGTTAAAATTTAATACTTAATCACATTACACTATTAAGTTGAAAAGTGCACTTCTATAAAGCTATATACAACTTTTGCTTGTTTTATTTGTTTGTTAATCGGAATTATTTTTCCCACATAATGGATACGTTAGAAGAAGTATCAAAGAAGTTATTGCGTTGCAGTGTTATTTTCAAAAGTGATGCTACCTGTGTTTTTAAACAGCCGGAACTCGAGTGCAATGTAATAAACTAAGTAATCTCTTAAGGCGAGGTTTTCGACGTTTTGGTTTTGGACGTTGTCGATACCATCTTACGCACATGTAGAACAATAAGCAAGATAGGCACACTAATAGAACTGATGTAATGTTAAAGTTTTCTTCGGGAGCTTCAGAAAGCTCGGGCTGTTTTCTATGCCAAGTCCAAATTTCTGCTTCGTTGTTCCCATCTTGACCTATCGTATCTGAAACTTTTCAAACTGATCACTTTATAGTATTGTTCTTTTAAGAATTTTCAGAAAAGATATAGTATTAGTTAGAATGAAAGAAACAATTAACATTAGTTTTTTTTAGGGAAAAACAAATTGATGGATAATATTTTATTCTCCCATAAATTCTCTTTTGCAGTCTACATTTGGATTAGGACATTAGTAAATATAAGCATACTATAAGCAATACTAAAACAATTTAAAGAGTTACCTCTATTAATGTTTATATTTAATATTGGTATGGATGTTTCTTCCGTAAGCGACATGAGTTTCTGTGACTGGTAAAAGTTCGAAGGTGCTGATATATTCAGAGGAATTGGCTGCGTCCAAACTAGATGAGGACACTGAGGTAAAGCTCGCGGCTGGGAATCCCCCAAATGATCTTCCATTACTTTTGAATACCTATGCAACTTATTCTCCTCCATTCTTTGAGGAACCTCAGTGTGAACTTTCATTGATTTGTCCTTCATTTCATTATTTTTAAACACGGAAGGCAAGTGAGATGTGGACGTGTACTCTAAGATCGCATCTAACATCCAATAACATGCTTTATCCAAATGACTCTCATCTAGACAATTTGAATCGCCATAAACAACAATTCGCCCACTGTTTTCGGTTGCTGTGCTTTGTAATAGGCCGAGAATAGGAACTTCTTGTTGCTCTTTGTAATTAGCTTCTGAGCCTAACATCTAAAAAAATTATACAAGTTCGTGTCTTGAATTTTGCCAGAAAGTTCATTTCACGACTTTCGAGTACAAAATTTCATTTACCTGTGCACCATAATCTTTTAGCTTCTGTGATATTAGTAAACCATTTGAAGGAAACTTCGCGATGCTTGTCCCTGAGGCATAATACATTTCATGCTCACCCAATTTAAAATTGCCCTCGAAAACTCTGTCTCCAAATTCAATTCCCCACGACGCTAATAAATCATTTAACGCAGGGACGTTGGCTCCACCTGTGTCAGGCATCCACCACTGGCGAGTATTTTCATCATAGAATTTAACTTTTTTCATGACCGTCACATTATACCAGTCAGCAAAAATGATTATTGATAATCCACTATCGACGTCTCTCTTTAGTTTCGTTATTTCTTCAGGAAAGTATTCTTCTTCCGGATCGACAATTAATAAAGTACCATACTGAGTTGAATCAAAGCAGTTGAAAGGAGCACCTATTTAAGGAAAAATTCTTTTGTTCAAACTGAAAACATTTTAATCCGATTATAAATATTGTTCTACCTAAGACTTCAACGTAGTAACCGGCATTCCTCAGGTTTTGATACATATCTTTAAAATTGGTGTGTATATGATCACCATTCCAGTCTAATGGGTCATTTTTAATTTTCAAATTGTCTCTAGGAAAATACCCCGGCGGATATCGCAAATTATGATACTGATCCCACAATATTCGTTTATGTCTTGGGGGAGTAGGTATAATTTTAACTCTGAAATTAACAACTTGCCCAAAAGATTTCCAAAATTAAGAAATGATTTACCTCAAAGGCAGTATAACAGTGCTCTTCCTAGGCTCGGTCTCTCCACTTGCTGGAGGTGATTCTATTGTTATACTAACGTGTCCTTGAGCTAGGCCTTCGTATGTAGCACCATCGCGATTGACAGATAAACTTATGCTTAACCAGCCTGACCAAGGCCATAATAATTCAGAGTAAGAAAATGCAATATCTAATAATTGTCCTTGTTGGGGTATATAAGGAAACCACTGAGGTTTACCAGTAAAATGACCAGACACACCTAATCCATTTAAAATAGTTACATTGACAATCACTGGCATAGCACCATAATACATTGGTTGGCTACAGTACGGCCACATGTATGGACATTCATTTAGATCTATGTAACTCGGACTTAAACTAGCCTGTAATTTAATTATAACTTTGATAATGTTACAACTATTAGTACCACATTCTTACTTGTGGTTTATAGTTGCTTAAAACTTGATATGCTTTAACCAAATTCAGTTTTCCATGGCCCTGTTCGAACATGTTCACACCAGGGATTCTTCTAGCAGATGTCATGAGTGCTTGTTTAATGCTGGCAGGATTGATGTCTTCGCCGCGATGCAAAACACCGCTTGCTAATAATGTAACTGCACCAGCAACTACCGGTGATGCAACACTCGTGCCTGACAATGAACGACAACCACCTATAATGTTTGAACCACGAACGCCTGCCCCATACGTAACAATATCTGGCTTCACTCGTCCGTATCCTATAGTTGGACAAAAAAAAAAACAAAAGCTGGTTTCTTAAGGGAAGTGTTCAAGATAAATTTCAACTGACACATAATAATTTGACTTTACGGGATGCAGAAACCTTCTGCCTTAATAAATTTTTATAAAAAACGATAATAAAGAAAAAAAATTCCATTTGTAGCATACTTTTTGAAAGACAGTTAAATATTGTTCCTTTCTCCTGTACAGTTGCGGAAATAGAAAGCGGGACAGTAAACTTTCGTTAGTTTAAACCTTAATTCTAAATTTCGGTAACTATGGTAATTTATTAACACTCACATTAAGTAAAATGATCCGTTTATAATTAAAAATTATAACGAACAAATACCTCATACAAATAAATCATACTAGTGTAATAGTTATTTTTTATTTTACTTACAATTATTGCCATACGAAATAAAATGAAACAAATAACAGTCATGCAGCCTTTCGATTGAATAATTGAATACGTATGTCCGGCCATTGATTGAATTAAGATTTCTAATATACATATTCCACATCCAAATTGTCACATGGTTCTTCCAAAGGCTTCACTAAATCCATTTGATTAACTGGTCGAAAATTTTCTTTTACATTTTCGTTAGAATGGCGATTTATTCTTAAGAACTCAATTTGACAAGTTATTTCTGACGTTCACTGACGGTAATAAATCAATCAGAAGGGTCAGGACCATCACCAAAGAAACTTCACACAATCAAAATAATCCGAAATTTCGTTATAAGACTTGCCCCGCTTTCTATTTCCGCAACTGTACCTATACTTTCCTCAGTAATTAACTTTTGAAGGCAGACATTTAAAAAATACGTAGAAAAACCAGTTTTTTAAAACACATTGTTCATGCGGAGAGCAATTTATTTGTTCAATGTAAACGATAGAATATTGAGATAGCATTATTATTATTATCAGTGGCAGCGATTGGGGGGGGGGGGCAAATGCCACCCTCAGATTTTTCAGTATTCAAAAGAAAGACATTAATCATCTTATTTTTAATAAAATATAAGTCAGATACGAATTTTCGAGAATCAATAACGATTGACGACAGTACAGTTCCGACCCTTGAAAACTGTTAAAAATTCGTTATTTTGTAATGTGTAAATCAAACTTTCATCTATTATTTTGATGTCAGTGTCAGATTTGACAGATCCGTAGTAGGATTTAGAGCGATTGAGAAACTTCAAATTTACAATCAGTTTACATCTTCGAAACATTGTATCTGTCAGAGTGTATTAGTTTTTAAAGGCAGCAACTGATCGCCGTCACTGATTATTATTATGACCTTGCATGAGATGACTTATTATGTAGCAAACTGACTTCAATTTGTCAATCCTAACGCAATGTCAGGTCAAAAAGCGATCGTAGGATGTCGCTGTTTAAACTTTTCGAAATTAGTTATGCCATACGACTATCAGGCGGCGCGCAAACTGGTGTTGCCTAAGGTCACTAAATCAACACACTTACGTGTTCAGGTAAAGCCATTAGATTCCCGATCCGAGATTATTGTGTAACAAAGACAACAAATACATATGTCGCAAGAGCAACAATGAAATCAACACTTTTAGGGAATTCTGTTTACTACGATGGTAGTAGTTTACGGCTGACTGTCTAGTCCAGGCCTAATCATGCGAGGGGAATATGTTGGGATATATTCTCCTTCTACCATCGCACAGGCAGTGCCGGTTCCCGCTTGACGCTCAGTCGCTTCAATTTCAACAACCAACGATATACAAAACTTATGTAGATAATATTCTTTATGGAAAATGTTGTAGTGATGAGCAATATTATATCGTTTTACGCTCAACAGTTTACCGCAAATAATACATTCTGCATTACCTGTACTATTTATAAAACACAGATACTTAAGTTCATAATTTTGGTTTATGTTTGTATTTCACGAGAGCCACACGTTTTATAACTTCTGTTGGTACACGATCGGCTGGCAGGCTGGCTCATTCTTATCGACGATTGATTGACGACTATCGAATAGTGGGGGATACTATGTCCTCGTTCTTCTCGTATTTTATGCCCAGGCCTGGTCGAGTCACAAATGTATTAGGTTATGTTACTCTCCGCATCCATAGTAAAATGCCATTTGTTAAACATCACTTTGATTAACAAACTTTCGACTGTGTTTTTTTTTATCCCTAGAGGAGATTATTGTGCGACAAGGATAGATAGAAAAAAAATCACTAATGTCGCTATCTGAACACAAAGTGTGTTAACCTTAGTGTTGCCTGTAGCCCCTCTATTTCAAGTAGTAGCGACAACCTTTGATCTCGCCGCTGGAGTAAAATTACGCAATTTTGTGAAAGACAGAGACTTAAAAATGCTTTGTTGTTTGAAAAAAATGTGTATGAAGTGATAGAAAAGGTTTCAGTTTGCACAGAATTCCGTTCATACTTTTCCTAATAAGTTTGAAACGCGTCTACTAAATGAGATAATAGTAATAGAAAACATTTTTTTTGTTTGTATCGAAGTGACGCTACTTTTATCGGCGCTATTTGGAACTAAGTGACAAAATAAACGATTCCTGTATTTGTTAATGTTTGGTGACCTGAAAAAAGATTAAACGTTTTTGCGGATAGAGCAACTGTTGCGTATTGAATTTAACATAAATTTAGAGTGTAGATTTTTATGATAAGATAAAAAACAATTTTGTATTTTTATAAAATGGTATTTCCTCAGAAAAATATACTTGGTCTAAAGAAAAATTCTGTTGTAATTAATTGTTGAGGGAGGATGTATCAATGACAAATAGTCAACGTTGTAACAAAAAATATAGTTTGTCCGTTATTTTATTTCTAATAATATGGCAACCCTACTTATGATAGTTGCCCATTTAGTAACTTTCAGTAACCAACTAAATTTTACTCCAGCGGCGAGATCAAAGGTTGTCGCTACTATTTGAAATAGAGGGGCTGTAGTGTTGCCATTATTTAACATTCGCCCTTATGTTATATCCATTTACGTTAAACATAACGTGACGTTATCGCCAAGTTTATGTTCAAATTCCCATTTCAAAAAAAGATAACAGCACGTTATGTTTAATGTAAATGAATACAGCGTAAGGACGATTGACCTTTCATTTCTCCTCTTGAGTATTTCACTCTCTTTTTCTAGTCAGAGCAAGCCATGTTCTCTTTCCTTAGGTTGCTTACATGAATTTTGATAGATGTCAGAATCTTACATGAAAAATATTACAATTCCAGACCATAATCTAACTACACTGCCAAATATGAAGCATCAATCTCTGGCATAAATAAAATGCCTACTACTATATCTATATTTCATTATATCACTTTCGGTTGGTATACACTATGGGCACTCTGACAAGAAAACTAATGACTAATATTTTTATAGGTACTTTGAGATTATGTTTCAGTATTTTAGTACTTTAAAAAGATATTTGTAAGATATAATCTTGCAATTGAAATTCTTTGAGATATAATAATATAATATAAAATTTATGCAATTTGCTTTTGTAGGAAATCCTCATATTTCAATTTGAATTTAAAAGAGCTAACATTTTAATTTTTTACCTTGGGGTAGTTCCCATGTAGTCATTCCACGAGAGGAAAACTTGGCAATGTGATCTTCAAAATCAATCCCACCAACACCAATTACATCCATCTGATCAGCAGGGTTATTAAGGGTGCCATACAAAGGTCCATCATTCCCTATAGCAGATATCATAATAACGTGATTGGCCGTTAATTCCCAAACCTTATCGACAAACGGATGATCTTTAAAATCTGGCCCTCCAATACTCAAATTAAGTACGTTGACTTTCTTTAAAATCGCATAATTAAATGCATCAAGAAACCAAGACGTGTAAGACACCTGATTATTTGTGAATACCCTGAAGATATGCAGCTCTGAATCTGGTGCAAAACCCAAACACTCTTTGCTCGAAGCAATCACGCCAGCCACAAAAGTACCATGTCCTAATCCGTCATCTAAAGTTTTCTCGTTGGTCCAATTTGTGCGTTCTTTGATTTTTCGAAAGTGTGGATGACTCTTTGCCAGGCCAGTATCGAAGACTGCAACTTTAACACCTTTTCCTGTTATACCCATATTCCAGAGAGCATCGGCTTGCAATATTGATGTAATTTGTCTGGGAATCGCCCGCAAAAGTCTCCTGCTTGTATGTCTGCCAGTGGCTTGCCAAAATTGATTGCTCTGCGAAAGACTGCTTCTGCCTCTACGTACATATTCATGTGTGTTGATGAATTTCAACGTTCTTACTACCATTCGTTGGGAGGTTACGCTTTTGATGGATGGATGGTCTTGTAGTGCATCTAAACCTCTAGATTTTTCTGTCTCTTCCAATATAATTACATCGAAGTCACTCGGGTAATCACTGGCAGGGTTCTCTCGTAACAGAATCTCCCATCTACGCACTCCCGATGCATTCAGGGCTGCATTTATGTAAATTGCTCTAGCATTTGTTTTATAATAACCGTTGAAAGTGACAATGTACTCGTTTTCGACTATCTTCGACGAATATTCCAATTCTACTTTTTCTGTTGTCGTCAGGTTACAACAAGACGGCGATTCAGTATCTCCTTCCGAAACAATTACTAGTCGAACAAGTGCCACTTGACCCAACAGTAGCAAGAACTTGCGGATATTGGCCATGTTTTTGAACTTTTAGATTACGTTTGGACTAACCTGTTGCCTTCGCCTCAACATTTTCGGGAATTTGCTTGAATTACGCATTTTTTTCGTACACGAATGCTATTGCATTTACAACTACGTTATTTTTCTTACTGCGCCATGACATTTTTACTGTTAGAAATAATCAGTGGTACCAAACTAAAATTTAAAGACCCACAAACCACGCAAAAAGTAAAAAGTTCCCATCTTTCCGATCATTATTATAGGGGTTTATGTCTATTGTAGAGATGGGATTCTACCCATCCAAACGATTACACCGGTGGAATCACGGAATGCACCCACAATGCACCCGATGCATTGGATGCTTTGCCCGGTTGCCTTCATTTACATAAGACAAAAAATGCTTCAAAATGACACCAAAAATAATATATTTTGTACGGACTATCGCTACACAATTATTTTGTAACGTTAATTTCAAAAACTTATTCATTTTGTTCAGATTTTAAGCTACAAAGCGTCCTGAACTAAACTTAAAAGTTTACTATTCAACCATTCACCATACACTATGAAACATTAAACCTGTAAACCACCTGCAAACAATTAAATAACATCAAGAAAAGATTATTTCTCGTTCAATTTGTGCGGGAAATTAAAATTTTTGAATGCACCCGGTACATTCATGTACGCACCTTGGTGAATGCAGCCATGTGGGTGCTTTCAATGCACCGGGTTCATTCCCTGGCCCATCTCTAGTCTATTGCCATAGTTTTAAACGCAATTATAATTCCCTCCAGGCCGCTGGGATGGCAGTGATGGCACTGTATTTACAGTAATCTGTAATCCATAGCATATTTTTAAGTTACCACGGTTACCTTTTATTGAATTTAAAAAGTTTGAAATCGGTTGTTAGAAGCCAAAATCACAGGGGTTTATATCTATTGCCACAGTTCTAAACGCAATTATAATTCCCCCCCAGGTCGCTGGGCTGGCAGTGATTACACTGCATTTACAGTAATCTGTAATCCTTAGCATATTTTTAAGTTACCATGGTTACCTTTTATTGATTTTGAAAAGTTTGGAATCGATTGTCAGAAGTCAAAGTATTAATTACATTTCTTCTTTAATTCAACGTTTAAATTTCGTTTGCGACCATTCCAGGCGAACGAACAGGACAATTTGTGATAAAGAGAGAATGATAAGCGAAGAGCAGGGCGAAGAGTGAACTTTTTCGGCTGTCACGGCCGCGCGGCCTTATTAAGCGCCGCACAGTGGTCCGTGCAGTTTTAGCGCGAAATAATTATGAATTCTACTTAGTTTTTTTTTTTTTTTTGTAATGAAACAAATTTTCAAGAAACGTAAAGCATGCAGTGATAACAAAGGAATAATTTTATACTCTAAAACAGTGTTTCCCAACTTCTTTTTAGCAGTCACTAGTGATGGGCCAGGGTATGAATCCGGTGCATTCACCAGGGTGCATATATGAATGTACCGGGTGCATTCAAAAATTTAAATTTCCCGCGCAAATCGAAAGAAAAATATCCTTTTCTTGATATGATTCAATTGTTTGCAGGTGGTTTACTGGGTTTAATGTTTCGTAGTGTGTGATGAATGACTGAATAGTAAACCTTTAAGTTTAAACGAAAGCTTTATAGCTTAAAATTTGAGCAAAATGAATAAGTTTTTGAAATTAACGTTACAAAATAATTATTTAGCGGTAATTCGTACAAAATATATTATATTTGGTATCATTTTGAAACATTTTTATGTCTTATATAAATGTTGGCAACCGAGCAATACATTCAATGCACCGGGTGGAATCCCATCTCTAGCAGTCATACATTTTAAAACCACTGCTTTCGCCGTAACATATTTCTGTGTTTATCTGATGTTGTCCAGGTGTTGACAGGTAATTACTACAGTAAATAGTATAAATACATACAGATCAGGTATAGTTTTACCGTTACATTTAAGTGTAGGGAAGCCCAACTTTTAATTGGAATAACGTGCAAAATCAGAATTTGCAATAAAAAGCATAGCATTCCATTTAAAATAAGAGAGTTAATGGCGACTTCCGGTATAACCGGAAGTGGTATAAAAGTGAAAGTATTTTAATCTGAAAGATCACTTCCTTTAAGGGCAGTGTGCTAATTTTCAGAATGTTTGAATGCTCCTTTCACCGAGAACTTTTAATAGGTCACTCAACTTGGGAGACCCTGTATAACAAAAAAGTCTTATTTTGGCCTCCTTTACTTGCCCTAGAAATTTGACAAAAGAATTTTTCAACACCCTGTATACGGATACGTCCATTAAAAATTGATTGAAACTTTTTCATCAGAAAATATAACGTTTTCTCAAAAATTCAAATTTGGTGGTAAAAATTCCAAAGCAAATCCAGCTCACTGTTTTGTATTTTATTCTATTTTTCAAGTTGGAGTTATTTTTATTTGATTTCTTGCAGTGCGAACACATCTAGGAAAATGCGTAGTGTGGACTGCCCTTATGGCAGTTTCGATTGTGAATAAACTCTATAACATTTTCATCTTTTTCAATACTTTCGGCCAGAACCCCTTTGTAGTTCAATAACAACAGGGTGTGCTCATTTCGTTTTTATTCTGTGTATCGTACTTTTATTGACCCCAAATCTTTCAGCAAATCTTCTTTCGACTGCGTCAACCACAATATCTTAATCAATAAGCTACATTACTAAACCTTTAGTACAGAAAGTTGCTAACTTATTAATTCTTATCTTTGCAATAGAAAGCAATTCATAACAGGCAATGGGATTTCTTCTAATATAAACCGGGGTTCCTCAAGGCTCGGTCCTAGGCCCCGTTCTTTTCTTGACTTTTATAAATGACCTTATCAGTGGTGTGGGCCAAGCAGAACTGATAAGCTGCACTAATTAGTAATTACAGCCTTGAATAAGAATGCGTAAACCTAACGGAAGATTCACTAGCACACGTCAACTATTGGTTCCAAGCAATCTTAGTGTGGGTAAAACAATTAATTTGATATTTACACGTAAACATCTGGGTGTTACAGACAATTTTAAAACCTCTCTTGATTACGCGAACTGATATGTTTTCACGACCGATGCATTAATTTAATGATAAAAGGGGCATCGGGCCCATTTGACAAAGACTAAAGTTGTATTAGAAATTCTTGATGTATAATTACTCAGATTCTTTACCTAGGCTTGATTTTCTAGAGGCGATTCTTGGTGATTCTTGGCTCAAAGACCTGTACAGGTAATAAAATCCCTCGTGTGCTACAATGGACTTATCGAGCACTAATTGAAGTTGATACAAAAAAAATAAACAATTACAAAAAATATATACAATATAAAAGTAAAAAGAAATTTTGAATAAAAGGGAACATGATGCACATAAGATTAATCAATTCTGCTAAGTCTGGACGCCGACAGCTCATGACATGCTGGATACGATCGACTTGTGACAATACCTTTTAGGCAGAACGGAGTAACAGAGACTTTGGGACGCCCTGGGAGTCTTCAATTAGATTCCGGACTTCGAGGTTGGGTTTCACAGCGTGTAAAACACCAACGCAGTGACGTATTCATTCATATTACCCTGAATGGGTTTCTAGGGCTCAGGGGTTAAACTGCTACGGCACGCACAACCGCATGGTTATACGGTTAGATGGGCACTTATTAATTTTGTGTTCTTTCACGTCGCGGTGCCTAGTTGTTTATATTAAAAACTTCCACCTCTCCTCTCGCTTAACTGCAGATGCTACCAAATGGCAACTTTGACAATACTTGTTAAAACTTAGTTTTTAAATTAATTTAGCAGGGTTGGGAACGAAGACTTATGTACAGTTTGTACGGGTAATGCGATCTTAAATTATTGTTTAGACTATAATGTTTCCTGTCCAGTTTTTATCTACTAGGAACTTTTACATTGAAATGAAATAGATTACGTAATAATCCGTAGTAATCTTGAATCAAAAACTAAATTAAAATTTCGAATAAGATTTAAGATCGACTTTCCGGGCACCCTTTCGGATCTGCGGGGCGCAGGCCCCTCTTGCCAGGCCCTGGCTACGGTGCTGAATACCGGAGCTAAAACTAATCTTAGAACAAAATATTTCAGATGCAACTATGACAGATTCGGCCTCAACTACTTCGGCATAAAATTGTTTAATAAAATACCGCAATGGACCAGGATGCTTCCGGAGGATGCAGCTCTTTGTTGCACATTGTTTTTAAATTGTTTCTTTAATGTGTTCTAACTTTGAATGTGTTTAAAATTTAAAATTTTGAATGTGTTTAAACGTAATGTTTTATTATGACGAGTGTATTACAAATTTGTAGAAACACGAACAGATAAATTTGAATTTTTAAATTTTTTGAATTTGAATTTCTTATAGACCACCCTCCTTCAATTAATACAACTATTTGATAATAACTTTGACAAAATGAAGTTACTCTTCAAATAAAACCTAATTCACAGCGAGATATTTTGTGTGTATGCTTTTTTTAATTCCGCAACCGTACTATGAAATTTTGCGATAATTTTCAACGCGTACTTTAGTTATTCTCTAAGTTGATTTAGTTTTGATAAAGCAGTTTTAGCTAATAATAACTTGCTTTTCTTACACTAGAATTAATATTTCTTTTACAGATTTTAACTTCAGTAGCAACATACCTCATCGTCCTGATTCAATTTTCTCCGCAATTGGTCATTTGGATGCCGAAAATAAACGAAACACATCAGGAACTTCAAACAACAACTTAGATTAATATAATTTAATTGTAGTATCACATTATAAAAATAACGCTAAACGAAAATATCTTGTAAAAAAACGTATTAAATAAATAAATATTTAAAATTACACCAAGTTCTATTTACAAACGAAATAACTGGTCCAGAGGTTTCGAGAGTTAACATCGGGTTTCGAAAATATTATTAATGGACTCCTGAATCCATTCATTTTAGAAATCACTGCCTTTTAGAGAATCTTACACGAATTATCCTTCCTCTCGTGATACTTTTTCCGGTGAACATATTTTTCTGTCCCTTTACTCTCAACTTTTTGGGACGACAACGGCAAAATCGTTGTCACTAAATAAAAATAGCATATATGTTTTAGTTCTTCATTTTTATGAGCTGGCCTTCCTCGTCAAGATCAACGAAGAATGTGGGAACCAGCGTATCTTTGCCTTTCACAAATATGTTGCCGCGAAATGTACAGGAATAACCGTACTCCATGATTATGTCTGCTGTATTCTTGGTGACCTGGATTTTGTATTCTACACCGGTGCTGTCCATGCGGGACGCCATGTTAACTGCATCTCCCCAGATGTCGTACAGCGGTTTTTTGGAACCTACTACGCCTGCTGTTACTTCACCGTGTGATATTCCTAGAAATTGAGTTAGGAATAAATTATTTACATACAAGGAATTTTTGGTCTTTACCTATTTTTAATTTACATTGCTGTTGACTTCCTCTTTTTGCCTCTTGAAGCAATGGGAACAGGTCAACTGCAAACTTTAAAATGCTAATGACTACATGTTTTTTACGTTCTTTGACGTTATATTGTTCTTCATTTCCAACTGCAGTTCTACCTTGGTCTAGACCACACGCAACCATATACGTCCAATTGGCAACTTTTATTTTTTCAATGTCCTCGTACTTTGCGAGCAACAGCTAATTTAAAACAGGTAGGTAAAAACAATATTTATTTATATTTTAATAACTACTCACACGATCAAATATGCAGATGATGTCGTTCATCACATTCAAGGAGTTATTTTCTGAAATTTCCAAATAGTCAGTCAGTGAAGCAAACATAACAGCAACAGGCGATTCTTCCGTGTACTCTTCATAGTAGGGCCCTGATTTTCTGCTTGGGTCCAGAAAATAATCCGCTGAAAATATACAAAAAATAAAACGATAAGACTTGATGCCGTTTCAAAATTCCTTTAAAGGACTTGGAAAATTACTAGGAGTATAAAATTTGTGCAAAGATAATCTTTTTCTAGAAATAACTCTTGTAATTTGGTCACCTATTTCTGAAAATTTGTGAAAGCAAAACGACCTTGAAGATATGTGTTTGAGGCTGTCCAACACACAACGAAACGTCAACAAAACAATCAATTTTTCCAAGTGTCCGTAACAAATTAATTATAAATTTTATAACAATTTTCATCGGACAAGATAGTGCTTCAATTATTATTATTATTATTATTATTATTAAATGAAAAATCTAGTTTATTAAGACGTCATTAATACTGTTGAGTAAAAAAATCAAAACAATGCAAATCACTATTCAGCGTACGTGATTTATTAGGCCGACATTCACACAAAACTTTCGAACTTTCTTGGCTCATAACATATTTAGCATGGTGCAAAGAAGAAAAAGAATCTTGGTGTCCAAGTATACTATAAGTCCAAACGTGCATTCAGGGTAACTGAAGTTTTAATAAAATCAATAATAAATTGAATTTGACTGAATAAGCTATTCTTAAGACCCTCTGTGTATGGTAGGCCGCCATCATCAATTATGTGACTAGGCGTAGGTACACAAGAAGGTAAAATTTTCTCTTGTAAAGAAAACACGTCCATTAGAGTTTGTTCGAGCAGAAGCTAATACTTAGGGGTTAACCTATTTTTATTGACATAACCGTTTTTTCCCAAGGGCGATTTGTTTTCTTCGTTTCATAAACACTTCTTTGGTGTTAAAGTCAGTTGTTTATTACTGATTCGGGCTGACTTAGTGAGTTCATTATCTTCTTTTTGGAAATTTTACTTAAAATTTTTGATGTCCTTGTTTAGTAGTCAAGTTTAGCTACTCGAAGCGGAATATCGAACACCATTCACGCCTCGTGTTTTCTCCGGAAGGCTGGTGTCGTACTCCGAAGAGGATTCTCGAAGGAGCTTTGGGTGCCTAGTTTAAGTCTCACCCTTGCCTCAGACAATTTAATTCAATCAATACAATTCTTTTTTTATTAAAGTCATCAATTTTCGCTCGATAACAATTGTCAACGGTAAATTTACTATTTTTGTTAACGTTTGAGTCAATTCAGTTAGTAGATTTTTTTTGTTACATGGGTTATTGTGCGACGACAGGAAATTTCCGAACGTACAAACCACTTTGTGTTTTGAAATATTTAACGTCAATTGATGAAATGATTTGAACCAAACTTTAACGTTAACGTTTTATTTGTTGCTATTTGCCGTAAATTGTTTTTATTCTGAATTGTTGTCTTGGACACATTCCGCCTTTTTAAAGCTGGAGTTAATTTTGGGTTGGAATTATAGTCGATACCGTGGTCTGTATCCTCCAAATCAATTACTGGAAATCCCGTGGACGCAGGTAAGAACTACCCTGCCTCACTCTATGTACACATGTTACGACTGTTTATTTATTTGATGCAACAAGTCGAATCCCAACGTGTAACCATTTTGGGCATCCAACGTAACAAATTTTTACTGATTTGCTGTCAATTTTACAAGTTACAACAGCATTAATTTGGTGTTACATAAACTCTAACTTACCAACATGAGTGGGAAGAATGTTATTCAACAAAATACTGTTTAACATGCGCATTTCCCTAGCTTCTTCTTCTTCCGACGTCAGTTGAACGTTCCACTTGTGATCCAATCTGTTTAGGTAATCCATCTGTCTATCTATAAAATGTAGCGTAAACGTTAGATAAACGATGCTCAAAATATGAGCTATCCGGGCATCCAAGTTGGGGTTGTAGGTTTCGCTGGCCTAAAATATTAATAAATGAAAGGAAGATGTAAGGATTTAAAAGTATGTGGACGCATTACCTTGAAATTTTCGGTATTCCATAAAAAATACGAATATATGCTGGTAACCAGAACCGCAAATATTAATTTGAGCAGAATGTGAATCCGGAGGAATAGGAAGCTCATTATGATCGCCAAGGCACATGTTTCAGTCATATGCTAAAATATTAATTAGTGTCAAGTGGTGTAAAAATAAGACACGCAAAATTCAGGTGAAAAATGAGACATCAAATAAAATTGGTGAAATAATATAATCCCATACTGCCGATAGTTTTCTAATTATAAATATTTTATTATTTACTTATTAGCTTGCAGTTAATAAATGTTTCTATCCAAGACAGCGTTATTTTACTTATCTATGTGTTAATTTTTTAGTATTGGTATTTTTCTGTTAAAGAATTATTTTTATAAATTTTACTAGAGGTCGCCCATGACTGTTAGGCCGGGTTTCTCGGTCACAGTTTCACTTTAATCTTCAGTTTTTTTTTTACATAGGAAGTTAACTGAAGATTAACGTTAAACAGTGACTAAGCTACCAGCCCTTAGTTCTAAAAAGTGTCTCATTTTTACACCACTTGACCTTACTGCATTTATTACAAGGCGCAGGTAAATGATTCTTCTCAGACAAGTAGTTTTTTACTAGGCAAATGACTTTTTAATGCTTATTATTTAAATATTCATTATCCAAATAGGCAAATAGTATTTGATTAGATCGTTTTGGGGAAACAGTATTTTGTTTTCAATGTATTAAGTAATACAGTTATTAACTAATTACTAAATATAAGTAAAGGCTTTAGTTGGTAATTTTCCTTCACCATCGAGATTCGCACCGCAGTCCTCTGGTTGCATACCAGCAACGATAACAGAAAATGTAAGTATATAAAATTGTATCGCAGTGTCACTTACCCATGGTAGGATGCAAGTGTCTTCATCGTCTCCTTGTAATGATGAGCGAAAGAGTATTGAAAACAATCCAAAACTGTGAGCTTCGAAGCGCGTTCTGTTGTCTATGTCAAAGTTCTCGCACTCATACTAAAGATTAAGCAACATTTTTAATATTGGGTTTGAATATTTTAACGACAAGAAGAAAAATTGTGTCAACTTACTAGTGCTGTTAATACTGTCGCACCAAAAAGTCCACTCAAAAGCAGGAAAATAAACGTCCTCCATGTTACACTCTGTGTTATGACTTGGGAAGTATTATACAGAAACTTTATGACACACGGCTTCGGTTTATCCGCTTCATATTTGAGACTGTGCCATAAATAGTGAGTCCAAGAGATCGGTATTAAAATCGCTGTAACGAGGGCGAGTAACATATATCCCAACCAGGCATAAAACCTTAAGTGGAATCATTTTAAAAAAAGAATACCTAAATGAAATGCGCGAAGTTTTTTTACCTTGGTGTTGGTATGTTTTGTATGATAATCAAACAGACTAGGATGATAATTTCGCTTAGGATGTAATATTTGAATAGAGGATCCGGCTGTTTGATGAAGTCCTTTTCTGTATTGCAGTTTAGAAAAACTAACCATAAGGGATGTATTTCCTCGATTTTGAACCACTGGCTAAAAATTTCCGTTAATGTTAAATACACAATTCTAACTATTAAGTAATTTATTACTCGTATTTGGAGAGTGGCATTGTTTCGATGGCTTGTTCCATGTGGGTGTTCGTGTTCTTTAAGTGTTCGTGGTACTTGAGTATGGGTTCCATGAAGGCAGTTCTTCTTTTATATTCACTTCTTTTTGCTTGATGATTCATTGCACCGTTCAGATTTCTTTGGTAAATTGAATTTCGGGGTCGGTTACTTTGTTCTACTGTTCCAGGATTACCGAGTATTTTGTACGTTTTGGAATGTCGGTTTCTGCTTTGCTCCGCTTGGGTGTTCGATTCACCTATGGTTTCCAAGTAACTCTTTTGAGATTCAGTCTGTAAGGTAATATTTATATTATTAATGATCTGATTTATTCGTAAGAGACTGTCCGCATACAGGTGTCTCAAAACCCCTGTCTTTAAATGAAACTGTAATTTCCTCATTACATAAGAGATTAATTCTCCAAATCTGAATTTTTTTTCCTAAAAATGGAAAACTGACCTATTACAAGCGAACGCAGTCCCTGTGTTTTGAAACCTCTGCTTGGTTTACGACTTGTTTCAGCATTTATTCCGATAAAAGCAATAAACCGCAATAAAACTTTTTATTTACGTTTAGAAGAACTCGGTCAAGGTCTTTTGTATACGAATATGAATCCGACTTGCGGACATCCGCATGTTTATTTGTATTTTCAACATGCGATAAGTAAGAACATTTGTTTACGCACCTCTTTGTAGTAGACAATAACAATTATGTTAAAAACGAGTACCTAATCTTCGTTAGATTTTTGCTGAAGTAATTAAACATCTTCGTATGCTAGTTTTGTAACTGCGTTGAAAATGCGTGAAATCATTTTTTAATTATCGCACTAATAGCTGTAGAATAAGTATTCCAAGAGCAGAAACTGTTCCTATTGTAGAAACGGAAATGAGTACGATGAAAAATTTAAATAAATTAGATTGCCTGTACAGACAATAATCTATGGGTTCAAAATAAGTGATTGAATAACTTCGCTAGCTCTGAATCGAACTATTTTATTAATTGTATAGATTTCAACACAAAACACATCTTTTTATAAGGATAACAATGAACCTGAATTTCTGCGTTGATTTAAACCAATAAAGACATAAAAAACTCTCGCCTAGTGCAGACGTTTATTTCGTCTTTTCGTCGTAGTTTTAATAAAGAAACAAATTTATTTTTTTAACTTTAGTAATCAACATTGTAAATTGGCAATTTACAAATTAATATGATGTAAGAATTTCCACTTTTTCGATGACCCTTAGATTGATTTTCTTTAATTTAACTCTTAAAGTACGGAGTAGCACAAAACTAATCATCAATTAATGCAACACGCACAGAATATTTTAAACTATTAAGAACTTACCTAGTTACAAAATTTATCTGGTTTTAAAATTAACAAAAAAAAAATAAAATACACGATACTTGACCTGCTTTAAGTACAATTGGGCGTATTCTGTAACTTTTTAACGGGATGTTAAAATTTAGAGGTCCTTTAAAATTCAAAATACAGTTCCATGATTGGTTGTTACCGTAGCAACAAAATTTAACACCCCTCCAAATTTAGCGGTATTGGTACAGAATAGACCCTAATATCTGTGAATTAGTTCATGGTCTGCGTTTTTATGACTTTTTATGGTCTCGAACGTCGGAGAATAGTTGAAAACCAAGCTCCGCCGGAACATTTAAGCTGCATTCAGCGACCCTCAAACAATTTTTATGAAAAAGTAAAATAATTTTTATCTGCGTTATTATTGCTATTTAATTTAAAGATATAGGTTTAGAGACACGCTCTACAGTTTATTCAATAATAACAATGAAAGAACTTTATAAACGTGGGAAGAACGAGTAATGAAAGGCTGAAATTGTTGGCAGGCTTGTCAGACGTAGTGGCGCCTTGGCGACGAGTAGATTTTGAACAGTCTACTCTCTGGCGAAGTGGAGATAGTCACTCTTAAGCTGCTTTGGAGATTTGGAGAATTGGGTATTTAGTGGAATCGGTTTCGTCGTTATTGGTTACCGTTTATAACGTGATCAATGAAAACCAATAGCAACAATCCCCAAATACCCAATCTTCCTAGCAGGAAAAGCAGCTTAACTCGTCTCTCTGGTTCGGTCGTAACTTCTTTGAAGGCGTGGAATCCAAGAAGGAGATACTTGGATGGCTGACTGAATGACTGGTTGACTGAACACATGAGACAGCGTTAGGTGGTGTGAACGTGCAAATGTGTGCAGTTCGCCTGACTACAGGAACAGAGCGCTGGACTATCATGTGTTCTTGTGTTTTTCTGGCAAAAACTGATTTCAATTGTTTCGTTGCCGTTGACGCGGCGAAACTATGGTAGCTGTAAAAGTAACGTTTCCGAGGCAACTATCGCTGTGACATCTCTTGATTTCTTTCGGTTTGACGTTTATTATCTGTCAGTTTAATGTTTCTGACATACGTCATTTTGATGCCTGTCAACTGTCACCGTGACGTCGCGCCTTCGGTTGTTAATGCCTGTTTGCACCACTTTCACTTAAAACTTTAAGTCCCACTTAAATGGTTAAGTGACACTTTTCCATAATAGAAAGTGTCACTTAACCCCTTAAGTAGGACTTAAATTTTAAGTGAAAGTGGTGCAAACGGGCATAAGTGATTTAACTTCCAGAAAAAATATTTTAAACCTTTAATTCGACGACAAAATAGTAATAAAACGAATACCAAGCACCTTTTGACTGTTTTATGCTGGGTTTCCACGCCTCTGGCATACACTGTTAGTTTTAGTATTCGGAATCCTGCTCGTGATTGGCTAATTTAAAATTTCTTACTGTTTCCGCGTTCAAAAATTTTAAATCAACCTATCAGGAATAGGATCCCCAATGACGGATGTCGCATGCTGGAGTTGTGGAAACCCAACATTTGTTTCGAAACTGACAACATTTAAATTTCAATTTTATTTAGTTTATCTTGACTTTTGATCTTTATATAATTAGGTGTGCCTATTATTATTTTTTTAATTTCTTATTCTTTAAGCGTGTGGTGAAAACTGTAAGCTCTTTATTGTCGGATGGGGACCATCTTTTTTTACATATCATAATATAATAGAATACACTATAAACACTGAGACCCGACTGTATATACAAAGTAAGTGCGATTTAAGCATTTAACTTACCTCTTCCGACACCAAATAAGTTTGAAGCTTATAGCGCATTCCTTTTCCTGTATCTGATGGCTCGATATTATAAGTTTTTAGTAGTTGATCTTTTGTTTCCTGAGTGATGTGGACCTTTCTGAAAGAATAATGAATTTGTTAACATCCGAACAGATCTAGATTCAAATACAGAATTAATGTAAACTCGAGTTACGGCAGACTTCGACAGACGAATTGTTCGTCGTCTAATAAAAGAACTAAGAGTAAATAAAAGAAGTAAAATAAATCATGAAAAAAAACTGTAAGTTTTTAATCTTCAACCAGACAGAATATAAATGAAAAAGCACTCAACGTTTTTTTTTACTCCTGAAAATCGATAGTGAAACGTTGAGTGCATTATTAATTACTTTTAGCTCAATATTTTGCTGGTCGTATGCCATAGTGCATTTGGACCGTTGCATTTATCTTTAATAAATCGTTTCTGTTAAGAGGTGATAAAAATGTGTATCACTTTTCGTGATAAGGAGCGGTGATGTGAAAATGTGCCGTCGGTATTTTCTTCTGTTTAGTTTAGATACATATTTTTTTCTATTGTAATTTTGCACTACGTTTATTTCAAATAATTTCTTATGTGCCTATATTTTTTTTATGTAGAGACATATGCCCTTTGAGAATTCGTTATAAAGAATAAAAATCTATGAAAATCGAAATTTATCACAAATTTTAAAATGATTTTGTACTCTGTGGTACGCCGCTGTGCAAATAAATGAACAACGCTAAAATATGACAGATTTACAGTAATAATTTTGCACGGACAGGAATTTTTGCAGTAAATTAATAAAAATTTTCTGACCACACTGTATAATTTATTAATAGGTACCTTATATTTTTTGAAAGGGTAGGTAAGTAATGTAGAATTCGATTGTGGTAATATATTCAGGCGTTCCAAAAAATTGAGTTTCAATCATTTGTGTTACTTGTGTGACTTATAGTCGTTTTCATAATCAGACTTTAAGGAAGATTTAATTTAAAGTCACGTTAAGAATAGGGAAACAAATGTATTTTTTAAGGTTAAAGTAACTTTAAATTTAGAGTCCTATTATGAACATGGCCGTTACTCTGTAATACAGTGTCTGTATAAAAGGTGACGAATAAGCAATTTTTTTCTACTAAAAATAAATTTGACCTATTTTGAGGTACACTTTCAATCACAAATTTTAATTGTAAATGACTTTTACTGTTAGAGAGAACTTTGAAAATGTGGTATTTTCTTCTCCACAAAAGTGGTCATAACTTATTAACCACCCTCAATATAAGATAATAAATGTTTTAATTTTTAGAAAGGGCACGACGCCGACGCAGGCATCTCAAAAAGTGTTTCACTTAAGGGTGCGGTGCTCCGTAACTTTAGTTCGCAGAAAGTTTACGGAACAACCCAAAGTTAGTATGTGGGGAGTTATCTCATACAATGTCGGATGGATTCGACATTTGTCGCATGGGTCTCAGGTATACATCACTCGTCTAAGCTGAAGCTTCATTTAAAATTATCATAATCGTTGCGTTGTTATGGTAACGGCACCTACTGTGCAAGCGCCGTAGATTGTAACCAATTAAAACCGCCGTAGTATGGTCTGACGTCACCAGATACCGTACGGGCACCCCCCACCAGCACGACTAGGCGTTCGGCTTTATGCATGTAAATTCAAGCGGATGAGATAACTTCTCATATATTAACTTTGGGAATTATTAAAAATAATTTTCACTTGTGGACTTTTACCCTGGTAATCATGTGCTGCAGATTAATTTTTAGTTTCTTAAAAACAAATTAGAAATTAAAATTGTTACTATGCCACAACGCTACAAAAAAATGGTGCGTTTGATTCGTTAGGTATCTCATGATCTTACTTTGCAGTTCTAGATTATATCACAATTATTTTAATGTAAATTTTTACCCAGGAACACCCGTCGTTTCCATTTCATTTGCAATGTAGGCATCTTTTGACCAGATATCGTACTGCCACTTAGTCTCCCCAATAATTCCACTTGACACACTGCCCGTATGAATTCCGATTCTCATATCTATATCCAGATTAAATTTTTCACTGAAAACACGGGAAAAAGTGAAAATGACTTGGTACACTTAACAATCGATGATTTGTACCGTATGTTTCTTATAATTTTGATCATCTTCAAACCGAGCTCAACACAAGCATCGGCGTGATTTGTTATTCGATTCGGGGGCAGCCCCGCAACACAGTAATAACAATCTCCTAAGAATTTTATCCTCATCACATGTAGGTCTTCAGACGCATCGTCGAACCTCGAGAACAATTCGTCAAGGGTTTCAACCAATTTGATCGACTTTAGGGTGGTGGTTAAATGCGTGTAGTTTTTTATATCCGCGTATAAAATAGTAACATTGTCAAAAGTTTCAATGAACTTATTCCTGAAATTTTAAATCAGCAAAGAAATGCATCAAAGAAACCCAACTGACTTACTCAAAAGGGTTCTTATTTTGAAGTTTTTGATTATTTTCCAACTGATTTATTTTCTCACGCACATCCGATCTGACGTTATTGATTATGTGCTGTGGTATGATGCTCGACATTAGCTGTTCCTTGAAAGTATTTTCAGTTAAAAATGACGAGGTGGGAAAATTTCTAACTTACCTCTTGGGCTTTCTCATATTTCAACCTTAGGGTAGTTTCAACGCACTTTCTCCTATCCAGAAAACTTCGCCGCTTCATTATTTCCGTCATCACACGAATATACAATCCTAAACCGTTTACACAAATTAAATACGTCACATGCGAAATTATCTGGAAAATAAAGAGTTATTTTATTCGTTTGATAAAGCCACAAGAACTAGTAGTGCTACTATTGGTTGCCATATACGACTCTACATTCATTTTTTTAACAATAATTTCATTTCAACAGGGAACTAGGAGTAATCAGAGTGAACATACATAGGTGTGCATACGAACCAGAATATCTAGCATTGCGGAATAAATAAAAACAGACAATAGGTGAGATGAATAAAACGAAATTTTTTTAAAGAAAAGTAACAAATACACGAAGAAATTTTCAATTTAAATAATTGTGTCGGTAATACAGGGTGTTCTTTTACTGTATGCAAATAAAAAAATCACAGTATAAGTACACGAAATGCTACCTCCTGCGGGTATTTTTTGGTGGCTACCGTATCAGCCAAAAAATTTCAGATGAACCACTTGTTTGGAACTGCTGAAATGTGCGACAAAGATAGGAAGGTCAACTTCGCCTTCCTCCCGGTATGAACACGTCCACCGATACCGCACTCGATCTTCAACGTAGCGCTCCGTAATATTAATCACTGATATCGTTTATTAATTATTTGATTTAAAATTTTAATTCACTGAGCGAAGTAATATGTTTTACGATATCAACTATCGATGAGTAAATCCGAAAATGTATGCAACAATTAGGCAAACGCCTTAAAAATGTTCTTCCTTCACCTTTTTACGTAAATAAACTTTTACTGTAATCTCGCTGCAAGCTATGAAAGTATTACTACTTACGATTCATGGAAAAAAGTAAATGTCAAATTTTTATAAGTACATTAAAATAATATGGAATGAGAAGTCACAATTTGTTTGTACCTCGCTTTTAATTTGTTCGGCAATTACGAATCTCAGCTTCTTGAATTGCACTAGATTTTAATTTAAAAATATTTAAACTTGTAATTACTTGCAGTGAAGTTAATTTAAATTGTAAACGTTTTGACTGACCAGCTGATCGGAGCGGCTGATTTACGTCGATCGTGCTCAAGATCAAGT
Source organism: Prosopocoilus inquinatus (assembly GCA_036172665.1). Lineage (NCBI taxonomy): Eukaryota > Metazoa > Arthropoda > Insecta > Coleoptera > Lucanidae > Prosopocoilus > Prosopocoilus inquinatus. The sequence continues at coordinate 563,111 of CM069876.1, forward strand.
GAAATACTGACCCTGCCCTAGTTCGGCTTCGTGTCGTAATTGAAGAGGCGGTCGCGTTCCACTTTTAGCTATGCCAGCAGTGCTCAAACGGTTTAGTGAAAATCTGCCACTACATTTTTCTCGATTAAATTTTTGTTAAGAATATATGAGTACAATCGTTGCCATGTACGCCGATACTACGAATGTCAACGGCGCTACACGAGTCAAATTCGACAGCGCCGTTGACATGAGTAGTAAGATATCCCAAAATCCGTTACATTTAAGTGTAGAGAAACCTTAACAATTTTTAATTAATAAGAATAACGTATAGAATCAGAATCTGTAATAAAAAGTACAAGTATTCTGTTTAAAATAAAAACGTTAGTGGCGACTTCTGGCATAACCAGAAGTTTTAAACTATTTGAAACTATTTTAGTCTGTAACTTCATTTCTTCCTCGGCCGGTGTATTAGTTTTCAGAATGACTGTGTGTTTTTTTCCCCGAAAACTTTTATTAAGCCACTCAACTTGGGATACCCTGTATAACGTAGATAATTGACGAAAAGGAAAACTAAATGTTTCATTGTTAACGATTCACTTACTGAGACTATTCAATTAAAGAAGTAAATTATCGTCTGTTAAAGATGATTTAATTGACCAGTCCGCAGATATTAATAATCTTCTGTGAATTTGTTTCCTTACTGATGCGTTATTTAAACATTATAAATTAATTCCAAAATATGAGGATAATATTAAATTATGAAATTATATTAAATACTCACTCTATAGGCCAAATCTTCACTTCCATGTTTTGTACTCCAATATCCGTATGTAATAACAATTAAAATCATTATGTGCACCACGGAGATAAACACGCCCAAAACGACAGCGATTAAGTTTGTGGACACATTTAAAAATATGTAGCAAGCTATGATATGATATGTCGTGTAAGCTGGCCGGTACTGCCTTGTCTCTGTGTTCTCATCATCCATCGTTACCAGGAAATGGTAGATCGGTACCAAAATATCAACTAGAAACAACACCAAGAAAGCGACCACAGAAGCCCTCTTCAGCATCTCCTTATGTATTACGTTATGTGTTTCCGATGGTGGGGTATTGGCTTCAGGAACTGGGCGCCTCGAGATATATTTTTCTGACAGGAATAAGCCGATAAGGCTCAAAAGTCCTACTGTTATGTACAAAGTGAGATCCAAAATGACTGCATTCATTCCATTTCCATCCTGAAAAGAAAAACGTATTACTGGAAACGAGTTTAAAAGGCGAAAGGATTCATCTTATCAAAATACCGAAATGTTACTCAAACAGCCAAACCGTTTTCTTTTTTCTAATCAATTTCAATTAAATTTTTGAGCGTCAGCATAGATACATACATTGTGTCCCAGAACTCGCGCCCCAGAATGATTTTTAATTTTTCTTCGTATCAAATACTATAATATTCGTATTTAATTCTATAATTAACTTACCATTTCCAGGCTTACAATAAGAACGACGAGAAAGTGACTCACGGAAATGACGAACAATAGTATTAAGAGCAACGAAAAATATCCATGGTGAATCTTCAGTGTATACAATTTGAATAGGTCATGAAGTGGATTTTCTCTAAATTGCTCCTGAAAATAAAAAGAATGCATAAATAAAGTGTTTATGATGGTCCTTTGAGAACGCTACCGGTTCACTAATTCATTAAGTACTTGTTACCAGAATAGAATTAACGACGGTTTTGTTGTTGTTAAGTTCAAAATAATATTTTTACTAATGAAAATCAGAACTATGCCAAGGTAATCAAACTAATTCGCTAAGCAGGTACATTCAAAAAGCAAAACTTTTCTATGTATAAAATCAATGTTTTCGAATAAAAGAAAATAAAACACTTTCTTCCTCGTGTTAAGTAAACCCCCGGCAAACACTGTGTAAAGAAACATTACCTTTGATTATCATTATCATTACAAATTTTTGGTTTCTTCATTAGATACAATTTTTTGAGAACTAAAATTTTATCGAACATATTATCTATAATGTATTTATGTATTAGCTTTTTATCTTAATACTTTATCATGCATAGTCAATTTAAGGTCGCTTCTATTTTTATCACAGAATACGTGACATATTTAAACGATATCACTATATGATCACATAAATTACACTACATGCATTTATTATGCCCGATTTCTGAAACGATAAATAACTTTAGGTAAAGATTTTTTTATTGACAGATAACTCTATGAAAGTATAAATTGTTTACATTGCTACGTATACACTTTATTTACAGGTAAAGTTTTGAGTTACGATTTTTAAATGTTATGGTGAGTTTATCTGTGCATAAAGTTATGTATCGTTTCAGAAACCGGGCATTAATATTCCTATTTAATGTTTCTATATTTTTGTAACTATATTTTTCAGTAGCTTTAGTATATGAACATTAAAAGCTCCTACCAAATAAAAATATATTATTCATTGTTTGAAGTTAACCAATCACTTATTCTTTAACAAAATGAGACCAAATAAACAGTTACATTAATTCATTTCTCTCAGTGCGCAGTAAAAAGAAGGCACTGTATGTATGTTGGAACATAGTGATGTTATCGACTTGTTGCCGACGTAATAAACATACAGACAGTTGGATTACGATTGAAAATAATAAGTGTAAAATATCTTTAACTGTTTGTGCAGTGGGCTCTTGGTGAAACATTATGAATAAATTGTAGTAAAAGAAAACACTTGTATTTAACTGTTTCACGAACTTCAAAGTCGTGAAACAGTTAAATACAAGTGTTTTCTTTTACTACAATTTATAAGTGTAAAAGTTAAAAAGTATTTTAATAAAACCTGCGATCCAGTCTCATTAATATAACTAGAAATTTGTTATTTGTCCGGAAAAAATGTGTGACTTATTATAAAAATTGTATTTATTGAAACTAAAGTTTTCAAAAGTACTCCTTGCACAGTTATAAGCTGTGAGGATTGAAGTTTTATTTTTAAAAAATGTGGTGCTCAAAGAACCAAGTTCTTCAGCAATACTCTCTTCTTTTCCATAGAAAAACGAAGTACATAATGAGGCAGTTTTTTTACTTAATTTCTTCTGGTCAATTTTTCAAAGTTCTTGTCTATTTACATAACTTTGATAATGAGATAGCTCCTAAGAAAGAAATTAGGGACTCAAAGTGCAATTTCGCAAATTGTCAAACAATGAAACTAAATCTCCAAACCTTATTATTTTATTTATAAGTATTGCCACTGTGACTACGGAGTAATTTCCATTTTATTAAATAAATGAGACGGGTAATGCATTTTGTTGTACTCTATTATTATTATTTGAAACACTTACTTTATGAGTAACTCTCAAACATTTAAGTTGTGAGAGATAAAATTATAAAAGGCATTAAAGATGCAGATTATTAAGTAATTTAAAACATTTATTATTAGTCATACCCTCATAATAGTATTTGTCGGTCAGTAATTTCACCTGTATTTTACAAAATTTCAGAAATTAATATTTCAGGGTAACTAACCCACTATCACTCCCACATTGAATATTTTAAATACTCATTGATTGAGAGATAAAACACAGTTAAGATAAAACCCCGGGCAGAAATTCAGCGATAACAGTTCTCAGAAATGCATAACATTGTTAAAAAATCTTAGATATTCCATTTATATCAATTCATATGAATGACATGTTAAGCTAATTTTGACAGGAAAGAAAAATATATCGACGGATATTTATACGGCATTTTTTTCTTCAAGGCAGTTCTTCAAATGGTTTTCGATAGATATTTTATAAAATTTATTAAATATTTATATATTTCAATCACTCATTGTTCCCATTTTTGTGTCTACATGACTTACATCTGCCACAAGAAACGGAGCAACAATGTTCAATCCCCATAGAAGCCCTCAGGAAAGTCTTCTGTAAAGAAGAGCAACAAATCGGTAAAGCTAGCTTTACACGATGCCTCATTTCGTGCAACAACGCAAGCGCTAATTGCATGCATCTACGCACACAATAGCATGCAATAGGAGGCAAGGACGCATGCGTCTTAAGTATGCGTCAAAGTGTTTATAGGAGAGTTCATTTCACTGTATATTGCGAAATGAAAGAAAGAAAAGTAAATCCTGTTTAAGGTTTCCACGGCCGTCGTCCACGGTTGAATTCCTGGCTTCCGGTTGGAACCGCGTTTCTCGAATTTCTTCTACTGCCGACATTTTGTTCTCGTTAAGTCGTTGAGACTACAGTCTCAAAGACTTACAAGAAGCAGCAGCAAGATCACCAACAGCAGCAGCACCATCACCTGCAACAGCAGCAGTAGCCCTGGGGAAGTACTTCTGCAATGGAGAACGAAACGTCGGCAGTAGAAGAAATCCGAGAAACGGGGTCCCAACCGGAAGCCAGGAATTCAACCAAGTAAATCCCGTATTAAACATTGGCAACAAAAGTGACGATTAGCGCATCTGGTTTTCGTCAGGCAAACTTCAAGTATTAGCGGGCTTTTTAAATTAGTATCTATGTCTTTTTTTATAGAAAAATCCTTTTTAGCAATTATTAAAACTAGTTTAACTGAATGAAATAAATAGCGTTGGGTTTAAAGACCTTATTTCTACTTAAGTTTATCCTTATTTTATTTATAAATGTCACTGCAAACGTGTTTAAAGATTTATTAAAGGTATGTACTTACATTAAGCAACGTAATTAGCTGTGTTGAAATAAAAAGCAAACTTATGTATGTAAAACGTAATAAAATAAAAGAATTGAATTAGTGCAAAACTGTAATGATCAGATTTGGAATAAATGCTAATAAAAACTGGGGAAAATTAATGCTTCTTCATTTACTCAAAGGTCGCGGGAACTTTCACTATAAAAATAGACTACTAAGTATTTCTTGTTAAAAACTTAATAAAATATAAGCACCATAACTTTGAAAATGGACAAAGAAATTTCTCACAGATACAAAGAAAATAGAATGCAGTTGCCAAGGAAACAGTTCCAGCAGCTAAGCCTCTGATTGGATGTCAGTATTTTCCTTGCCCTCTGATTTCGCCAAGTCCACATACTCTTTGCTGCAAGTTTGCATATCTATAGAGTTGCCATAATTGCCATGCATTAATATGAGACGCTTAAGCACTAAATAAGAAAAAAATGGATCTGGTAATAGTTTATTTCACTCTTAAAAAAGATGAATAAAGTTTAAGCAATCTAATAAATGAATGGAAAGTTGCAAGGCTAATCCCTTTTAGCCCAGTCATATTTTCAAGTTGATTATACTTTCTTAATTATATCATTTTCTTCTTTCACATAATTATAAAAGTCGTGCAAGTCTTTTTAAAATTGTGATGACATCGATTGCTGTGAAACCCCCGAGCAGCCTCTGTGCAGCTGTTTCAACCCCATTTGAGGCTTCTTCAGCAAAAGCGTAACTCGGGAATTCCACTGTAAACCAAAACGATTGGACTAAGGATAATCGCAAATACATTAAGATTGACAAATTGAAGCCAGTTTTCTACATAATAAGTCATTCCATGCAGGGCGGCTCTCTTTGTGAATTATAGCTTACTAGGCAGCAGTACAGTGGCCATTTACTATAAATTGTCATACAGTATAAAGTCAAACCCCTAGTCGCCTGAGGGCGCGCCTTAAGCAGCTAAGATCGTAGACTTTTGATTTTTTTAATACTCCTACAAGCTTTGTTGCAACTGGTCGAGAAACCGTACACTGTGCGATCACGAGCATGCGCATTAAACAAAAGTACATGCGCAGTAAACACAACGACACCAATTTGTTTACCACGCATGCTCGTGATCGTACAATGAACGGTTTTTCGAGCAGATGGAACAAAGTTGTAATTTTTGAAATTATGTTGTACTTTTCCTCTAATTCAGGTATTCATCGCCCCTCAACTCTCCACTTTTATAATTTATATCACTGGAACGCTATAAATATGTCTGTATAACTTGATGAAATTTAGTGTTTCTTTATTATACCACTCCATGACGTCTGTGACTTTTTAGTTCGACGAATGCAAAGGTACGGTTAACAAAAATGCAGAAATAACGCAAAGGATTCCCATCGAATTTGGGAATCAATCGCGTCACCTTGCCTTTAAAAAAAGCTTCGCTGTGAATTAACGCAACCAAGCTGGCACGCGTTTCATTGCACTATAAACGCATGTTTACATCAAGATAAAAGTAATGCGGCATCCTCTAAAGATGAGTAAAAAGGGGATGCCTACTATGCCCATCTCATTCAGTCTTGCTTGCATCGCCTTGCCTCTCAGAGAATAGTGTGCTGCGCTATAAAATTACGCATGCAGCCATGCATGCATTTTATTGCGTTATAAACGCATGCAACATGATGCAAGAAATGAGGGATCGTGTAAAGCTACCTTAAGAAAGTTACGCGGTTCAAACCCGAAGCAATTATTTATGTACTTGTAGTTCGAATTCATTGAAATGATATTTTAATTTCTGATTTTAAAAATTTGGGTTTATACATTTTATGTATAATTAGAGATTCAAGAATTGAAGACTAGAATTGCTAAAGGTGCTACGTGCCAAAAATGAAATTTTTCAGGAAGCGAATAAAGAGGCCCGCCCATTAAACCTGACCGTAATATGAGCGTATTCGGACCGATACAGACAAAAAAACATTCTTTCCATATAATATTTAAATGGGGTAACGCCCATTAGCCTGTATCGGGTCCGACAGGTATCAGACCGTACCGGGCCAGATCAGACAAATTTGTCGGAAACGAAATTCTCTGAGCCGGTGCTTTGCAACGAAATGCCATTTGATTGCAGTCGACATCGGCAGACCAAGTCACTGTCAAATTTATTTTAGAAAGGGCGACCAGATTTTTCAACGACCAATGCATTACGGGAACATGCACATTGAAGGTTGAAATGGAATATGAGGACTCTAGTTAGTAGTTATTCAGAAACAATAAATGTTACTCAAGAAAATAACGAAAGTGTTATATTTATCCTAATTTTTCTTAATACATGCCAAAACGCTTCTAAAGAGTTCATCTAATTCTTCCTGTTTCCCAGTGAATGTAGAGCAACTTCTTTTGATAATTATCTCCAAACCTAAACACATGCATAAATTTACGAGAATCCAAAAAAATGCATCAAAGAACGTACGTGCTATCGAGACTAACTTTCTTTCAAAGTTTTGGTTTGAGTCACCAAAGAATTCAACAGTAAAAGGCAATGCAAATTCACTTTTTATAAAATCTAGAAAATTCAACTTCTTCATAACTGCCTTTCATAAAGTGTTGAATGGGTATCAGAAAATTTCCAGTATTAAAATTGGACGTAACCTGACTAACTTTTCAATGTCATCATAATATAAATCGCATCTAGAAGAATGTAAATTACAGCTCACTCACAAATTACCTAAATAATTTGTTACATAAGAAGTTGGAATGTAAGAATCTATTTACTTAGGAAATCTGTATTGTCTTGATCCAATGCTAAATAATTTAGTGTTCTTAATCACATAATGATGGTGCTTGGTACAAACTATGTATATAATTAATTCACACGTCCGATAAGAAGTTATTTTAGCGTACAGTAATTAAAAAAAAGGATGATTATTTTTTTTAATATTGTTTGATACGTATTTCGGCACACACCACTCTCAGGAGTTTACAGTTTATAAAACTAAAGTAAATCCTAAAGTTTGTTAACTTCAGAGGATGGCGTGAACGCCAAAATATGTGTCGAGTCAATAAAAAAATATTAAGCGAAACAAATACCAAGTTTTTTTTTAAATTCAATCTGTATTGGAAAACTTACTAATTAAATTTAATACCTGTACTTTTTTGTAAGTACTACATGGCCATTATTTATTACCATTACTTTTTTGTAATTACCATATGGCCATTATTTGGTCTTATTTTCTTCTTTAAAGTTTATTAGAACAATAAGAAGGCGTTCGGAGAGCTAATCTTACAATATGTCTTACATATAAAAATTCGCTCGCTGTCTTCTCGTGAGTACGTACGTACGTCTGACTGCTGCATTTAACTTGATTTTCTGTGGGACAGTTCTTTCTCTTTATTTGAAATTAAATTTTTATAGTGTGTATAATTTCCTCTATCTGTTGGTGTTACATTCTTCATTAGCTTACTTCCCTGAGCTGCTGTATTTGAGTGGTAAGTTTGCATTGCTCGTTAATGTTCACACCTATACCACTTTTTGCGGTGTCCATTTCTTTGCTCGTCTTCAATAAAACCTGTGTATTTAAAGGTCGCTGCGTTCTGCATTGCAATTACTGTTTGGCATTTGCTATTGCATTTTTTTTTCCTTTTTTTTCTCACTGTTTCTATTACGTTCATTGATGCATTAGTAATGGATAAGTGTTCTTGTTGTAATCAATTAGCTGAGCTACACAAAATTGTTAAATGCTCTATTTGTAACAAATCCTTTAAAATTTATTGTGTAGGATTGTCCACGGGTGAAGCTCGGAAAATTCACTCCAAATCAGGTTTAACTTGGACTTGTAAAAACTGTGAACTAATTGGTAATGATTTTAATGCTTTAAAAGCTGCTATTATTGTCCTGCAAGACGAAATCAAATTACTGAAAGCTAATGTTAACTTGCCTGTAGTTCCTCCCAGTAAAACCCTGTTAGATACAGAAAAGATTATTCAAGAAATTACTGATCGAGAGAGCCGTAAATGTAATATTATTATATTTGGCTGTAAAGAATTAAATTGTAATTCGAATAAAGAACAAGTTGATCTTGATATTCCGGTAGTACGTGATTTACTCGAAATCGTGCAAGTTGATATACCTGATTTAAAACCTATCAGATTAGGTAAATTTGATTCGTCGAACAAAAATCGTTGTCGTCCAATTAGAGTCAATTTCGGCTCCAATGTCTCTGTTGATAGTGCCTTGCGCAACTCCAAGCGTCTAAAAGCGAGTCCTAACTTCAAAAATATTTTTATATCAAGTGATAAGACTCCTATGCAACTTGAACTATATAAAAATGCTAAAACTGAGTTAATGGAGCGGTTGAATAATGGTGAATCGAATCTGAAATTGAAATATATAAACAGTATTCCACATGTCGTTTCTTTAAACTAGCAGCGCCCAGCAGTAAAATGAACCCCACACTTAGCATTTACTATCAAAATGCTCATGGTCTCTGCACCAAAACACACTCTTTTTATACCAATGCTTGTGAAGTTTCGCATGACATTGTTGTCATAACTGAAACTTGGCTAAATAATTCTATTTCAAGCGCTGAACTCTTTCCTTCTAATTACGTTGTTGTTCGATCTGAAAGAAAGTTTGCTGCTACTGGACGCTCAGTTGGTGGCGGTGTTCTTATTGCCTTTACTGAAGGTATACAGTATAAACTTTTAAATACAGAAAATATAACAAGTAACACTCCCTTAATTGATTTTGTTGTATGTGAATGTTCATTACTCTCAAGAAGTTTTTTTATTGCTGCGGTATATATTCCTCCAAATGTTTCTGCGTATGATTTTGAAATATTCTTGGAATGCTTAGAAGAGTATTTTATTGAGAAGCCGGTTCTATTTGTGGGCGATTTCAATCTTCCACTATTCCTGCAGGTTGTTCCAAAACCAATTCGTTTCTATTAACATGCAATATTCTTGATCTTAAACAATTTAATAAAACCACAAACACTAATGGTAGGTTGCTGGACTTAGTTTTGGCCAGTTCTACTTTTTCTCTATCTGTTGATTTGGATGAACATCCTTTTGTACCTGTTGATCCATATCACCCTCCTTTGACAATAACAACTGATTTTTTCGTAAATTCTGAATCGATGGCTTTTCCGACGGCGACAAATCGCAGATATAATTTTCGTAAGGCAAATTATTTTCAGCTTTATCATGATCTCTTCAATGCAGATTGGACATTTGTTAATACTTGTACGGAAGTCAATGCTGCCCTGGATATGTTTTATTCAAAGTTATATGACATTTTCAACAAATCCATACGTAGTTTCTCAGCTGCTGGTTCAAAAAAAACCTATCCAGCTTGGTTTAATTCTGATATTATTTCTATGTTAAAGCTCAAAGATTACTACAGATGCCGATGGAAATCTACTAATAAACCTATGTTCCTTGAAGAGTTTCGAAGACTAAGATCTATTTGCAAGACAAAAATTTCAGCAGCCTATAAATCTTATACGTCAAATATTGAAAAGTCGATCAAATCTAATCCAAAACATTTGTTTAAATATCTGCACGACAAAAATCTCATTTTAATACTCCTCAATCTATTGTCGATGCCTTTGCAGAATTATTTTCCAGGACGTTTCTCCCTAAATCTTCCTCCCCAGTACAAGATATATACACAAACCGGTTTTGCTCAGTTTTGCACGCAGTTACTGAAGAAGAATTAATAAAAATAATGTCAAAATTTCCTCAAAATGTCACTGCTGGTCATGATATGGTTCCTAATTTTATAATTAGAGATTGTAGATATATTTTCTCAAAGCCCCTAGCTACTATTATTAATTTGTCTATCAAAGCATCTGATTTCCCTGAAAAGTGGAAATATGCTCGTATTACCCCTGTTTTTAAGAAAGGCGAATCCTGTGAGCTTAAAAATTATAGGCCTATATCTATTTTATCTAACTTTGTCTATGAAGGTCTATGAAAATGTTATTTATACTTATATTTATTCTTGTGTTTGCCCCTATATGTCACCTAACCAGCACGGTTTCTTGCCAGGAAGGTCAACAGTCACAAATCTTGCTTCGATTACGCAATTTATCAGTGAAGAACTGGATGATCAGAAACAAGTGGACGTTGTTTACACTGATTTTTCTAGCGCTTTTGACCGAATTGATCATGGTATATTATTAGATAAATTAAGTTCTTTTGGATTCAGTGTAAACTTTTTGTGTCTTATTAAGTCTTATCTTACCAATAGAATTAATTATGTTTGTTACAATGGGTTTCACTCTTATGATTTTGTATCAACGTCAGGCGTGCCTCAGGGGTCAAATTTAGGTCCTCTTCTTTTTTTAATTTTCATTGATGATCTTCTGTCTTCTTTCTCTTGCCATGTTCTTGCATATGCCGATGATTTAAAAATCTATTCATCTGTCTCCAGCTGTTTGGATGTATTTAAACTTCAGTCAGACATTGATATACTTGTTCGTTGGTGTGATGGTAATAAGTTGAAACTAAATGTTAATAAATGTCACATACTTACTTTTAGTAGAAAAACGCTTGGAATCGATTCAGTTTATGAAATAAATGGTCAGCCGTTAACCAAAACTAACACTTTTAAGGACCTTGGTGTCTTGTTTGATTCCCGATTAAGTTTCTCGCAACATATCGAAGCTGTTGCCCTATCTGCGTCCAGAACTCTAGGCTTCTTAATTAGATCTGTTAGACCTTTTAATGATACAGCACTGTTAAAAACCTTATTTTTTGCATTCATTGCTAGTAAGCTTGAATATGCTTCGATGATCTGGGCTCCTTACTATGCTAATGCTCGGCAACGGATTGAAAAAATTTTACGACGATTTCTAAAATTTCTTTCATTTCGATGTGACGGTATTTACCCAGGGAGGGATATTCCCAATGATATGCTGCTTTTCAGACATAATATGCAGTCTTTTGAGCGGCGCAGAGGTGTTCATGCTTCACGTTTTTTATGGAAACTGATTGACGGACGCATTGATTGCTCTCAATTGCTCGCAAAAGTCAACTTCCATGTTCCACGCATTTCAAGCAGATCAGCTCCTACTTTTTCGGGTCCAACACCAAGGACGAATATGTTATGCAAGGCTCCAATCACGTACATGTGTGCTGCAGCTGAGGAGATCTATGTTGATATATTTTTCAATTTGCCAAATTCAAATTAATTTAATTATTTCTGTTTTTCTTTTGTTTAATTGTTTCAATAGCAGCTTTACAAATTTGATTTTGTAGTTATACTTGTATTTACGTACTTATATATGTTTAAGTTTGCTCTATAATGGGATTTTTATCTATTGGGCAAATAAACTATTATTATTATTATTATATTATTAGGCACACGGTAATTTCTAACAAAGTAATTACTTCGTTTTGTCTTGAAAGTATCGATATTATGCCAAAAGATATACAGGTACTAATATTAAAGTATGTATATTAGTTACTTTTTTCTAATCAAAAATTGTCGAACTGTCAACTATCTCTTCTGCACGTTTGACAAAATTTATCAATAATTAATTAATAATACAATACTAATAGTAGTTAATAGTCCATATTTTGTTATAAAATATTCTTGTAGTATGGAAAGCTTAAATCTCTTGTTAGGTGAGCGATATTCAATGATGTCGATATGACAAACGGATATCTTATGCTGCAGCTGCACTAAAACATGATGTTTTTTGAGTCAGGTCGCAATGGCGCTACTTGTTTAAGAACAAAAATTAGTATTTAAAGCGTTTTCCGCTGGCTGCACCGGTCTGCACTGAGGGTATCTCCATCTCGTTTTATTACATAAAGCTGAACTAAGATGGAAATACACTCAGTGCACACTAGTGCAGTCAGTTGAAAACGCTATAAAAGTTTGTTTATCCTGCACTTGTACACAGTATTTTTTTCTGTTGTTAATGTATAAGGTTAGAACAAGACGCAAATACCTTAGTGTACACTAGCGCAGGATAACAAGCAGACATAATATTGCTTATCTACCAAATCTCATTTCTCAAATCTAATCTTAGGTCTGTTTGTTGTCCTTCACTAATGGCACTCATAGTATATGCTTCTCGTATTAATATATGAGGGTAGAACAAGACACAAATACTTTGGTGTACACTAGTGCAGGATAATAAATAACCTTCTTATGGTTAATAGTGTCACGCCTCCTGTCAATTGTCGAGTAAGGTGTCTTCGTTTTATTCACGTTATTTATTGGTTTCATATAAAAATAATTTCATTTCAGGATTCATTTACGATGTTATTGACTTTATGTTGCATTACAAAATGATATTTTGTGTTTACATTGAAGCAGAAAACATTTATGATTGAATATTAATTTTCGTAACGGTTCTATTATGTATTAGTTTTAAAAATAAGGTGTAACTCATTCTTGTTTCATGGTAAACTATGTAAAATTGATAGTAACATTTATAATATTTTTCCCCGCGCACATAACTTCAACCGGGAACTTGCCACTTGTTTTTACTATTGTTATAAACTCTAAACAAAACTTTATTGTCTTTCTCAAAACTTCTAACTTCTTGACGTTATGTACGTTTCTTTTGTATTTCTTCATTGAGTCCTGATTTGGTAAGATCGAGTCTACTTCTGATTGTCCTTTTAAACATGAGTTCAGCAGGACTTACTCCCGTTGTTGCATGTGGAGTTTTCCTATACTGTAATAAAAATCTCGCCAATTTTAATTTCAAATCTCCTGGTTCCTCTATCATTGCTCGAAGGCTTCTTTTTACAGTTTGAACATATCATTCAGATAGGGGGCGGTAATCTTGTGTACACCGTTCGATTTTAAAAATCTTCAAATTCTTTTGATTTGAAATTAGAACCATTATCGGTGACAATAATTTGTGCCGATTGATTGAGCTGGAATAACTTCAATTCATTTCGTGAAAGAATCTATTACTATGAGTAAAACTGTTTTCATAAATGGTCCAGCATAATCGATGTGCACCCTCTGCCAAGGTGAAGATGCAAAATCCCAAGGGTGTATTATTTTAGGAGGATTGTTTTTTATTTTTCAACAGCCGACACAGCTTTTAGCCACGTCTTCGATGTCTTTATCAATATTTTTTCACCAAACGTAACTCCGTGCTAATGATTTCATCCTAACAATTCCTGTATGAGCAGTATGTAGTTCTTGAAGCATTTGTCGTCGAAAAACTCCTGGAATTACTACTCGAATACCTCGGAAAAGACAGCCATCTTGAATTGTAAATTCTGTAAGGTTTCAGCCACCGGGTAAATTTTCTTTGCCTTGTTACAATGCTAAGTACATTTCACATAAAATCTGGATACTTTAATGTTTCTTTCTTGATATCCTTCTGTGTGACTGGTAAAAATTCTAACTGTTTCAATTGAAATATTTCATCTTCAAGAAGATTATCTTCATCACTTCTGTTTGATTGAATTGGTTGCCTCGATAAAATCTACGTTGGCGTGATCATTAGTTTTACGATATTGAATTTCATAATTAAATCCAGGTAGAAAATTCGCATAATGTAGTAATCGTATCGCTGAAGTTGCTGGCAAATTCTTCTGTGGATGAAATATTGCAGTAAGAGGTTTATTATCCGCAACCAGATTAAATTTCCGTCTATAACAATACTGATAAAACTTTCTTAAGCCCCATATTACTGCAGTACCTTCTCTATCGATCTGACCGTAATTTTTTTCAGATTTTGTTAATGCTCTCGAAGCAAATGCAATTGGCTTTTCAAACTTATTTTCATTCAAAAACAGACATGCTTTTCTTTGAACCTCTCTATTTTTAAAACTTGTTTGATTGAATTATGGTTATTTACAAATGAACTGTCAATCAAAAATTCAAGTGAGGTGTTTTGTTGCAACAACTACGAAATTTAGGTCCAAACTATTCGAAACACGATTCAAACTTTTAAGCGAAACAAGCACCTATTACGTTGACTGCTGGAAAAGTTTCTGGAAACGGTATGAAAAACCTTTGACGTCAATACACTTTTGCATACGCTCGAACCAATTTCTAAAGCACGTTTTCCACTCTAAAGATAGTGCCTGAGAAACCAGTGTCTGGAATGTTTCAACCGCTGCTTTAGCCGACGAAAATCGTTCACCACGCATTTTATTTTTGATATTTGGGAACAAAAATAAATCTTTAGGTGAAAAATCAGGTGAATATGGACAATGAGTAATTAATTCAACTTTTTTGTTGGACAAGAAATCAACTGTTTGACGGGCTGAGTGAGAGCTGGCGTTGTCATGATGGAGAATAATTCGTCGATTTCGATTGTTTCTTCTTATTTGCTCGATGACTTCCGGCAAACAAATTGTAGTATACCAATCAGCATTCACGGTTTCTCGATCCTCTAAAGCCACGGTTGCTACATGTCCAGTTAAATCAAAGAAACAAGCAATCATTTGCTTCGCGGCACTGCGTGAACGGACTACTTTTGTTGGTTTTGGTTCATTTTGAAATACCCAGACGGTAGATTGTTGTTTACTTTCGTACGAATAGATCCACGTTTCGTCACCAGTAACGATGTTATAAACTAAATTTGAACGATCTCCATTGAATTTCTTGAGCATTTCTTCGCACCATTTGACAAGACCCTACTTTTGCGCTTCTGTTAACTTGTGTGGGATCAAACGATTGCAAAGCTTTCGTACGTTCAAATGATCATGCAAAATCTGGTGTATTGCTTTCATGTCAATGCGTAAGGATGCGTGAATCTCACGGTATGTCACATGTCGATCTCGCTCAAGCATTTCACGCACAGCATCTACATTAATGGCAACAAAAGATGTTGATGGACGACCTTCACGAAATTCGTCACTGAGAGAGGTACGTCCACGCTGGAAATGGGCAAACCAATTATAAACATTGCTCTTTGATGGTGCTTCATCTTCAAAAGCCAAATGAAGCCGATCGAGGCATTGTTTCGGCGTTAGACCACTTTTGAAATCGTAAAAAATCATGGCACGAAAATTTTCACGCGAGATTTCCATGTTTACACAAAATTACTTTTTCTCAAATGCTGTACAAACAAAACTAGTTCACTTGAATAGGAACTGTCAATAGAATTATAAGCGAAAAACGTCAAATTTTCAAATGTGACAATTGATAAACGCTAACTATTCTAGACCTACTAGATTCCAGAATATTTTCTAGCAGCCTACGTATGCGACCGTCAAAATATGTTTACTGTCACATATCAGATCATGGTAACCGTAGTAACACCGAATCCTGGGTGCACCGTTGCCTATTTTACTTCTAAAATAATGCTGAAATTTCCAAAGACTTTTTCTGCTTTGTTACTTGATATTAATAATATTCATTAACAGGGAAAATTTTATCGGCGTATATCTATAGCGGATGGAAAGTTTCAAACCCGAACATGGCAAAGTTCCATTGAGAACTACGTTTCTATAGATTACTGCTCGCCATTTAAAGATACAAAAATAGTAATGGTATTAAATGAAAGATAAAATTAAGGCGAATGTTATCGTGTTAAAATTATTCCCATTTTGTTAATACTTTTGAAATAGAAATTAAATTTTTAAATTTCAAATGAAAAGTGTAGTCGCCTTAGTATGTCAGATTTGAAGTTTGCAATTCAATAACCAGAATTTTGTACAATATGCTTCTTATTCAAAATAAAATTCCATTTATCTGTGTAGCATACTGACGATGAAAAACTGTTAGGATTCATTTCTTTGCTCCTGCATTGCTTCACAAAATACTTTCCTATTATTCTTGCTAATTTCAATACAATGTTGATGGCAACTGGATTTGTGGATTTGTTTTTTTTAATATTCTTTACAGTTGTGTGTTACTTATTTTTGAACAATGTGAAACTTATTTAATTCTTAGTGCAACTGAATTTAAAACTGATTTAGTATCGACATGTGTCGGTATTGATTGCCCATGGCATCATTTCAAGTTTATTGATATTATCAGAAACAACAGTATTTTTGTATGCAATGACGTAGAATACAATTATCATTCTAATAAAGAAAGAATTGTTGTACCTTCAACGACAAGAGTACCTAACTATTATTTGCTCTATACAATAATTCATAATGCTTTTTGACCGACGTATAAATTATTTTCCATTAATTGAAACATCTGAAAGTTTCAAACCTAAATTTTATTTATGTTCCGAAAGTATTAATATTTAGGAATAATTTTAACACTATAATATTGTCCATAATTTTCTCTTTTCTTTAATACCATACCACAGAAACATAGTTTTCAATACAAGTTTGTTATGTTCAAGTTTGAAACTTTCCACCCGGTATGTATATATGTATATATATCTTTCAATAATAAAACATTGAAGTTATACTATCTTACTAATGGCAAACCAACATCAATTTCCAATTTTTGAGGGCCCACATCCACGTAAAGAATGCTACTAGAATTTTATTTTAGTTTTTGAAAACAAATAAATGAGTCTAAAGACCACCTAAGTGATAGTGCGGTCCTTTTATTTTTTTATAATTTTAAGAGGTTCTGATTTGGCGGAGGAGCTTGTCAATGGCACTCAAATTTTAAAGACAAAATAGTTGAATAAAAATATTCTTTGACTTACCTGGGTTAAAAATGTAAATATCCATAGATGTGGTAGTACATAAAACTTGAGGAATATTTTTCTGAGTGAAATTCGTGGTTTTCGGAAAATGGATCCACGTCTTTCTCAATAACAATTCTATCACACACACGTACCAAGTCTCAACATGTGTGCTTGCACCCTTTCCAAGTATTTATAGCTTCTATTATTAGTTATTATGTTGGTAATACGCACTGCAGTGAATGAAAAGTAAATACGCGTATCTAGTGTGTAGAAGTCGAATCGCACGTGTCGACACAGGCACTAAAGTCCTGAATTCAGTGGAGGTCCGGGAATATCTCCCGGCTTTCCTGTCCCCACCCATCCTCCTCAGAGGATGGTTCGCGAATAGGTTATTGATTCGGAATTGCTGCGTGGAGCTTAAAGCTCTTTACAATTGCTGTAATTGTGGGGATCGAGTTTGCATCGCCCGCCGCCGTCTATTAATAGAACGTTGTTATTATTTAGGTTAATGCGGAGGTTCCCTGTTTACTTATCATTAGACGGGTAATTGGTTTGTAGTAATTGTACTCTATCAGCATCTGCTAATGGTATTGTTAATATGGTGTAATACTGAAAGCTCATTTTGATATATGTTATTGTTTATTTGAGGAAACAAACGAGTCACATTAATTTACTGTAAACAGCTATTATGTTCAGTAGTAGCTCTTGCTTCAATAAATTTAATAAGAAAAAGAGGAAAAGAACTTAACTTCGTTTAGTTCATTTAAATAAAAACATTTTTTAAATCTCTGTGTTGATGCTACAAACCTTTTCACTTCAATTTCTATTTCCGAAACTATTGTAAACTTTTTCACAAATAACCCATTGTTAGCCCATCAACAATGGGTTGTGGGTTATCCCCCTTTAGCAAATTTTTTTACGATGGTTCATGAAAATATTAAATTTACTTTTAATTTTTTAAAAAAATTTTGTGCAAATGTGATGTGATGAACAGATAAAATAGCGACATCTTACTATCGCTTTTTGTCCTAACATTGCAGTAGGATAGACAAATTGAAGCGGGATTTGCTCCTAATAAGTCCCCCATGCACGGCCGCCTTGCATGGGGGACTTATTAGGAACAAATTCCGCTTCAATTTGTCTATCCTACTGCAATGTCAGGTCAAAAAGCGATAGTAAGATGTCGCTATTTTATCTGTTCATCACTTTTTTTTTTTTAGATATGACAACAAAAATAATTTAAATATAAAATTTATCGCAAATCTACACACACTTACATTATAAATAACTTTAACTCATAAATACTGACAAACTGGCTTCAATTTGTCAATCCTATTGCAATGTTAGGTTAAATAACGATTGTAGGATGTCGCTGTTTAAGTTATTAATTACTATTATATCGCATTCGCGAATATTTTTGGTCAAGTCGTTTCGGCTTGCAATGGAACTCTCGAGCTACGCTTCTGCAGATGAAGCCCCAAATAGGACCGAAACAGTTGTACAGAGGCTGCTCGAGGAATTCACTGCAATCAAGAACGATTTGGAACAAAATTTTGTAAAATGTAATATCAAATATCGAAACAAATAGCCATTTACACTTTGCTTACATTTTTTAGAGTTTCTTTATTTTTAATAAATAATTATTTTAAGTATTTATTAAAAATATTTAATAAGTATTTTAAGAAATCCGGTGTTATCGATCAAGTCATACCAAAATGCAGGACAATATACGTTTAAAACTATTTTGCCCGTATTGATTTTGCGCCCACGAATATTAATTTCATAACATTACATAATAATAATGTTTCATCATTTGTTTGCTCAAACTTCAATGATAAAGCCCCGTGTCAATACATTTAAAGCACGCGTGTCTCTGCACGATCTGCCAATCAAGAAGCACATTCTATTATTATTGCGGTTCTCCGCTAAACCCGTTAAGCATCAGTTGTTTTCTTTATTAATAATTTATTTAATTTGCAGCATTAGAGTTAATACCAACTGATTGGTACGTATCAGGAAAGCGTCAACAATATTCGCAAATATTCGAATGAATGGTGAAAAGCTCTGGAAATAGAAGTCGGAATAATAATTGTTTACTTAAGTAATTATTTTTAATTAATATTTGAATTTACAGGTCGTTTAGAGACGTACGTTTTGAATTTATACAAGGAGTTATTATACTTTAGTCATTAATTAACAGCGTTTATTTTCCATCAAACAAAGGATTTATTCTTCAAATCTCAATAGTAAAGTGTGTAAAGTCGAAAATTTCACATAGTCTGTAGTCATTGCAATGAAAGATAGAAGGTGGAACACTCGAATTATAAAAATCTTAAAAAAGATTCGAGATTCGAAAAGTCAAATCTTCCTGGTTTTTCACCATTTGAACTTTTTTGTGCACTATGTTGATAAAACGGAAATTAACCTGAAGACCCAAGGAAAAACTTTTAGTTAACTTTCATTAAACATCAGATGTGTTCCTTTTATTGCAAAACTCAGAGATATTCAGCAGCTCAGTAACTTTGGAAATGTGTATGTATTCGGCATAGTCCTCAAAACTTCCTCTTTATAATTTTCGTCATTTACCTTTTTCATATTAAATCCGAAGTCCTTCATTACTCTAGCAAGACATTTTTTCAACAGATATATCTTCATTTAAATTATATTTTCGCTCACTGCAGAAACTCTCAAATTGCTTCCATGCTGAGGTCTTCGTTTTTTTACGTATTCAGGGGAATCAAATTCTCAATATTTTTGTCGATTTCATTTACAGAACTGCTTTCGAATTTGATTATAGTTATTTAAAAAAAAAAATACTTGACATTCAGGGCTATTCTGTAACATTGACATGCATAACTTAAATGAGTACTTCTCAAACCCTATGGTTACATCCAATACGAATTATGACGATACTATTCGGTCTTACATTAACAACTCGGAAAAGTTAGAAAATAACTTTTCTTTTCATCCCGTAACTGAAAACGTTATATCGGACCTACTTCTTAAGTTTTCTAGTAAAGCCTGTGGCACTGATAATTTGAATATTGACTTGATACATTTTAGTTGTCCGTTTCTTTTACCTATTTATACGCATCTCATTATTTTTTGTGTTATTCATGGGTTGTTTCCTGATTGCTGGAAAGAGGCTAGAGTCCTGCCTCTACCAAAAATCAGTAATCCGCAATCCCTGAGTGACGTCCGTCCCATCAGCATCTTGCCTGTTTTGTCTAAGATCTTGGAAAAAATTATAGATACACAACTTCGACAATATCTTGAAACTCATAACATACTGCCTGAAACTCAGTCAGGGTTTCGACCGCATTGTAGTTGTGCAAGTGCTTTAACAGCAATCACAGATGACATTGTTGCAGCCATTGACAGTAATAAATTTGTAATACTAGTTTTACTCGATTACTCCAAGGCATTCGACCGCATTAATCACGATATTCTCTTTTCTATACTAAAATTTTATGGGTTGGGTGATATGGCCTTAAATTTTTTCCGTAATTACTTACTGGACAGGTCCCAGAGGGTCTACTGTCACGGTCAAGTTTCTAACCCCTTGCGAGTCACTCGAGGTGTACCACAGGGCTCTATCCTCGGTCCTCTTTTATACTGCTTATACTCATCTCGATTGTGTAAAGTAATTAAACATTGCAAATATCATCTTTATGCAGATGATTTGCAACTTTATTATATTTTTGATAACGATCAAGTTAACTCTGCATGCGCTTTAGTTACGGAGGATCTTAACTGCCTAGCTGAAGTTTCAGTGCAACATGCTCTTCAACTTAATGCGGAAAAAACCTCAGTTATGTTATTTGGAAGAAAAGGTATTCGAGCTGATGTGGCGAGCGTCGTGGACTTGCGTATTGCTGACATGGCACTGCCGATTTCTGAGTGCTGTAAAAATTTGGGTCTGTACATGGATTCTGAGCTTAAGTTCACTAAACATGTCACTAATCTCATACGCAGGGCTTACGCCAATTTAAAACTAATTTTCGTTAACAGGCACATATTATCACGTAAAGTCAAATGCATGTTATGCGATTCTTTGGTTCTGTCGCATTTTAATTTTTGCGACACAGTCTATGGTCCATTCTTGAGCTGTTTCGATGCTGCGAGAATCCAGAAAGTCCAAAACAGTTGTATGAGATTGATCTGTGGTGTTAAGCGTAGAGAACATATTTCTCATAAACTTATTGAGCTGGGCTGGTTAAGTATGCAAAATAGGAGGTATTTACACTGCGCACAGTTTTATCATAAGATCTTAACATTTAGGTGCCCTCCTTATTTATACAATCGGATTAGATTCCGTACGGATGTTCACAACATCAACATTAGAAATCGCGGTCTTTTGTCAATACCCAGTCACCGACTGCAATTCTTTAAGCGTTGTTTTAGATACAAAATAGTTGATGTTGTGAACCACCTGCCAAGAGGATTTCTTCAGCTGTCTCCTTCATTATTCAAGAAGAAACTTAAATTAAGATTGCTCAGTTATTAACTACTGTTGTCAATTATGGAACTTATTTTTTTTCCTTTCTTTCTTTTCCTTCCTTTTGTTTTCTCTTTTTTTTTCTCTTTTACCTTTTCTCTTCTTCTTTTCTTTTCTTCTACATTCTCATTTTTTTTGTTCTTCTTAGAATAAATTATTTTTTGATTATTTTTGTATCCACGCCCCGATATTAGCGTATTATCAGCCTTACTTGTGCGTCTTGTTTTTTTTTTCTTTTCTTTTTTTTAAGGTCTTGGTGGTAGATCAGGGATCTGACTTTTGTCAGCTCGTCTGAACCTTGACCTTTTAAGCATGGGAATTTATTTGTTACAATTATTGAATGTCTGTGTTATAATTTATGCTTAATAAACTCTATTATTATTATTATTATTATTATTATATCAATTGATATGGTCTTCAATAATTGAAGATTTCATAACAATTCAAATGGGTTGCCAAAGTCACTTAATACATAGCAATAATTGAGACATATCAAGACCATATCAATGGTCTTTCAAGAGATCCACGTGAGCCGAATCCGAAAATGTTGGAATCCGGCTCATGGCTCACGATTACCGCAGGATTCGCGGGTCGATCAAAAGATTGACCCGCGATTGATTGAAACATTGTTACGTTACGTTGGGTGCCAAAAATTGTTACACGTTGGGATTCAACTTGCAGCATAAAATAAATAAACAACCGTAACATGTGTACGTAGAGCGAGGCAGGGTAGTTCTCACCTGCGTACACGGGATTTGGAATAGTTGATTTGTTGTCGTCACCAAGGGACATAGCTTGATACAAAAGGCAGCTTTTTATAGTCGGAGAGGGCGTGGAGTAAAAGAGGAAATCCACAAAAAACAGTATATTTGACAATAATTATCCTGGAGGTGCCAACTGGAGGATACAAACCACGGTATCGACTATAACTCCAACCCAAACTTAACTCCAGTTTTAAAAAGGCGGAGTGTGTCCAAGACAACGATTCAATGACAGAATAAAAACAATTTACGGCAAATAGCAACAAATAAAACGTTAACTTTACAGTTTGGTTTAAAGCATTTCATCAATTGACGTTAAATATTTCAAAACACAAAGTGGTTTGTACGTTCGGAAATTTCCTGTCGTCTCACAATAACACATGTAACAAAAAAATCTAGTAATTGAATTGGCTCAAACGTTAACAAAAGCAGTAAAGTTACCATTGACAATTGTTATCGAGCAAAAATTAATTAGTGATTTTATTAAAAAAAGAATAGTATTGATTGAATTAAATTGTCTGACGCAAGGGTGAGACATAAACTAGGCAACCAAAGTTGCACGCAAGATGAAAGGACAAAAAAGGTATCCTGCAAGACGAGTTCGGAAGTATGTTGCAACGATCAACGGAAGTGACGAAGAAAAAGGTGTAAACGGTTATCTTATACGATTATAGTGGAAAGGTCGGGCCTTAAAATAAAGAAAGAAAACATACTGGGTGATTCAAAATAAGTGTCCGACTCGTAAACTACAGGTAGTACAAAAAGAAAACAAAAAGTCTGAATGCACAGGGGGGCTAATATTCATAGTTCTTGAGATAAAATGCATTGAAGATTCAGATATAAATTGATTGATGGACACTAAAACAACTGTATTGCGTCACAAGAGCAAAACAGAACGAAACACCAACGTTTACCTTGAAATTAAACTGTAAAACGATTTCATTTATGGCTTTCCCTTGAAAAAAATGTATAATACGCAAATCGTTTATCATTTACTCTACACTAATGACGATCACTTACTTTCTGTGTGTTGCATACGTCCTTGGACACGTTATATGTATACCGTGTGTCCATTTTGATTACGCACCATAGGAATTTCTATGCATTTTTTTTAAACCGTAAATTTCTGCTTTCCTATCGAATCTATCATAAAGCATTAAACGGCATAATACGTAGCTTTGTATTATGCAATAACTAAGACTATCCTTAGTACATTAAAAAAAACATAGGCTTTCAAAATTAAAAATTAAATTAAATTCACAGACATTTTTAAATTCCACAGTTTAGATCAAGCAGGCAAACGTCTAATTGACAGTAGCTTTACTGTATTTTAAACTTTCGTAATCGGAAATAGATACACCAGACATTCATATTAACAAATCTTTATTTATAAATAAGAATAATAAAAATTGTTCTACACTAATTGCCCAAATAATAGTCACATTTCTGTTTGATTACGTGTTCGATAATACGACACAACAAACAATTTGGAATAGTATTTATTATCTTTTAAAAAAATAAATAATACGAATTATGTTCGAAAATCAGTAAAGCATGACAACTAGAAGTTTGCCTGCTTCATCGAAACTACGATACTGAATAATGTCTGCTAATTAAATTTTTTATTTTTTTATTTTGAAAGCCCGTGTATTTGAAAACATACTAATAATGGTTTTAGTTAATGCATAACACAAAGCTGCGTATTATGTCGTTTACTGCTTTATGATAAATTTGATAGGAACGCAGGAATTTACAATTAAAGAAAAATGCATTGAAATTCCTATGGTGCGTAATCAAAGTGAACACATGGTATGTTTAAAAGGGGAAATTAAGCAAATTAAGCGTTAACTTCAGTTTGTACATCATGTAAGTACAGAGTTTATAGTTTAGAAAAATCAAATTCTATGACGTAGGACACCGTTGGGGAACCACCATAGATAAAAAAAATCTTTGAAAAATACTTGTTAGTGTATTGACGTAGATAGTTACCTAGAAGTGGATACCTTAGATAAGTAAACTAAAGAAGCATTAAGTTTCAATACACGTATGTATCTTATCAGTATAAACAGCGATAGTATTAAAAAAAATGCTTTCCACTTTTGCACTATTAACGATGCAAGGTTAGCAGGTTATGTGTTCTATAATTGGCAAATATGATCTGATTATTAACTTCGATCTACATGTTCGTCAGATTTGGTAATCGTTTACGTATTATTAGCGTGACTAGGTATCTCCCGCATTTTATTCAAGCGTATTCAATGAGTGTCAAGTTATGCGATAATTTTGCACTAGAGCAATTACCGATTATTTGCACTAGTGCATTTTTTGATAGTTATTCTTAATGCACGGTTTTCAAAATTTTATAAATTAATTTATTTATAGTAATTAATTGTACAATTATGGCACCATGTGTTTTTTTTTAAATTCCGTAAGGGGTGGCTATGGAAAATAAAATTCATATCCACATCGTAGCTTGATTCAAAAACGTTCATTTTTGACGTCTAACGATATTAACTTGAAAACTTTAAAGCTGAGAAAGTATGAAGTGATTAAGTTTAATTATATTAGTTAGCTTCGGTTATTGTCTGATTGTATCAGACAATATTTGAGACCGATTATCCTTCTTCGAGGAGTACCATAAAATCGAGGAGGAAAGGTCCTAAACCTTTCCTAATTTAAGTTACTTCGTAAAAATACAAATAATAAGCAAGTTAGCTATTGTAGCGACTTCTCACGAACAACCTGTATGTATAAGCGCAAACAGATACATTTAAACAGTTTAAATTTGGCGACCGCTAACTGCGAACAACTTGAACTAGTAAACGGAGAAATGTTACAGTGTAAAATAAGTGTTATATATTATTATTAGTGTAGTCACTGTTGTGCAACCGTTTGTGTTTAAACAAAATGTTTGAAATTAGTCGGCGATTATTATTAGCGAACCACGTAACAATACAGGGAGATTCAGGCAACACATTCATTAAAAGTTTACAGACTTCTCCTTTGAATTTCTGTTTCACATTTTACAATTATAAGTTAACGATAAGGATCTATCAAAATATAATATTTTCAATTTTCAGACACTTCCGCTTATACCTGTCAACTTTCTTATTTTAAATGGAATACCCCATCTTTTAATGCATTTTTGAAATCTTCATAAAATTCTAAAAATATTTTGTACAACTTGTGATACAAGAAAAATTAACCGTTTCCGAGATATTTTCATTCTTTAAAAATAACTCAGACTTGCAGAACCTTGGTTATGATACTGCCATCTTTGTGCATCAAAAACCATGATGTCCATTTTTGGCCTGTAGTAGGCTACAGTAACATTCTTTCAGATAATATCCAGTTTTACACTTGATTGCTTACAGGCCGGTTGAAAAGTAACTTCTATTCGAACTAATTTCAACTGTCGAAAAGTCATGTTTTTTAAATGGAACGTCTAGTATATTTTTATACCATGTGACTCAGGATTAAATATCCTTTCGTCCTGCATTAGCATTCCCTGTACCTATCTCTTATAGTTCACTCGTTATCGATGATTTCTTTTTAACACGTAATATTTTCCATTTTTCAGTATTATTTTTAAATAGTGAGCAATGAAAACTAGAGAAATTATAATATTTGAAATCATGATAAAAAATCGACAATTCAAGAAGTTAATAAAAAAAGTTGTTATATCGAGGAAAATACGTTATTACTTAGATACAGTAGAAAGTTATTACTAATAAATAATAGCCGAGGACAACTTAGAGCCAATATTATAACCAACAATTTGTGTATTATTTTTAATATTTTTGATTTATTTATTAGTTTTCATAAAATTTTGTATTCTAAGTGTAAATTTCTTCTTGTAAATGTGTAAATAGTCCAAGAATTCTAATACATGCGGCATATGTAAACAAAAAGTTCAGATGATAGATGTGTATTTAAATATTATTTGTCGATTTTTAAAATGAAATTGAAATTACAGTCACAAATTAATTTAAAAAGCCTCAGTTTGTTAAATTTTCATAGTACACTATTCAGGAATAATACTGAAAAATTGATGTGTCAAAGAGAAAATCATGAATAGAAAGAGAAAGGTAAGAGATGGGTATAGGGAATGCTAATACAGTTCGAAGGAACATTTTATTCTGATTCTCACGGTATAAAAAATACTGGGTGTTCTATTAAAAAAAATGACTTCGACAGTTGAAATCAGTTCGAATAGAAGTTACTTTTCAACCAACCTGTAAACGATTTTGTGTAAAATTAGGTATGAGCTGAAAGCTTATGAGCATAGCCTACCACAGGCCAAAAATTGAAATTATGGCTTTTGTTACACAAAGATGGCAGCATCATAAACAAGGTACTGCAACTTTGAACTTTTTTTAAAAAATGGAAATATCTCTAAAACGGCTAATTTTTCTTGTATCACATGTTACACAAAATATTTTTAGAATTTCATGAAGATTTCAGAAATGCAACAAAAGATGGGGTATTACATTTAAAATAAGAAAGTTGACAGCAACTTCCGGTACAAGCAGAAGTGTCCGAAAGTTGGAAATATTATATTTTAAGAGACCATTACAGCTAACTTATAACCGCAAAATATGAAACAGAAATTCAAAGCGAAAGTTCGTAAAGTTTTAATGAATGAGCTGCCTGAATCTCCCTGTATTGTATGGTCCTAAATGAGTAATAAATAATTACGAAATCTTGACCAATACAAAAAGAAGTCTTTTTGTAGGTGTTAATCCCGATTAAAAAAAAATAATTCTGAATTTATTACCCATTTATAATGTCGACTCTTCCAGTTTGAATACGTTGGGTGTGCCAGTTTCGTGCTTTCAAATATCTGTTAACCGTCAATACTTTTTACATTACTCCGTACCTTTTATTTGCTTTGTCATCAGTTGTAACGTGCAAAGGTCTTTTTCAAGATTTAAAGAACTTCTGAGCGCAAAACGGAATCAATTTTCGGAGGAGAATTTAGAGAAATACCCAATCATACACGATTATTACTTAATTGAAAATGATAGAGTCATTTTTACTGTTAAATTAAGTAAACATCGATTTGATAATTAATTTTTAACAATGATCTTCAAATTTAGTACGTCTAAAGTCCGCGGGATTTACAACGATACATAGGCATATGCAAATGGAATTTTTCGAAGATCGGATCCGTTGATAGATCAGATCTTATGATTCGTAAAGTGCGTGGTCCGTCGGATTTAGTCTTTTCTGTGCCCACTAACGAATAATTAAGAATTTGTAATATTGGCGGATTAGGTCCGATGACGGGACAAATCCCTCCGTGTGTTGAACTAAAATCCTTTTCTTTTTTAAAGTAATTGGATCTAGATGCAAGTATCTAGATACAGTATCTAAATACTTTTTGAGTATCTAGATGCATATCTCAGATACTACTAAAAAAATGTAACTGTATCTGCATCTAGATACAATTACAGTGTATCTATTCATTTGAGATACTAAGATACATTTTAGTCACATTTTGAACTTCCATAAAAACAGCAGACCTTGGCGGAAATGCAACCTCCGATTTTACAGTATCTTTCTTTTGATTTTCCCCTGGTGTTAATTACGTTTTCCAGTTTGTCAAAGGACCGTTCTATTTAAAATGCGATTTGATAGTTCAGAAACTTGAAAATTATTTTAAAAATTGGGAAAGATAATTGACAAAACGAGAAAATCAAAAGGAAAAGACTGTATTGTTGATTTTATCAACTTTTCTTGATTATGGGAACGCTCTCTTAGCTACAACAAGGTTGCAACTAAGGATCCTAGATTCATTTGACATTTAACTTGTTTGATACGGAAGTAGAGTCATTTCTGTTGATAACTTTATATTTTACGTTGACTTAACTTGGTTTTATACAAAACCAGGTAATTACTTATCAGCTTATTGATCAACTTAATTACAAAGATAAATTTTCTGTTTAAAAAGATGTACTGCTGAAAAGAATTGTGAAAATTATCACAGATTTTAGTGTGTACCTTATTCACATATTTATACGAAAGCTTCACTAATTTTCATAAAAAAAAAGTCGATTTGGATCGCAAATAATACCGTATTTCCACTATTGCATATGTTATTGAATTTTACCCTTGCAAGTATCTTGATAAACTGCAGATACTTTCTTTTGTATCTGTATCTGTATCTAGATATTTTCCGGAAAAAGTATCTGTGTCTGGATCTAGATACATATTTGTGAAAGTATCTGTATCTGCATCTAGATACATATTTGTGAAAGTATCTGCATCTGTATCTAGATACTATTAGAAATGTATCTTTAACAACACTGCCGGTGGCTATTGGTGAGTTCATCAAATTAACTCATTGCTGAACTTATTGATGAATTCATCGAGGAACTAATCAATGACTTTAATCGGCGAAATAATCGATGATCTCATCGATGAACTAATTGATGGCTTCATCGGTGATAATCTTATCGGTGAGCTCAACGGTGAACTCGTCGATGAGCTTATCGATGCATTATCGGTGCATTAATCGATGAATCAATCTATGAGCTCATCGGTGAAGTAATCGTTGAACTAATCGGTGAACCTATCAATGAGCTCAACGGTGAACTAATCGATGAACTCATCGGCAAACCTATAGATGAACTCATCGATGAGCTAATCGGTGAGCTCATCGGTGAGCTCATCGATGAACCAATCTTTGATCCGTCAGTCCTGATCCTTCCGTAATTTTGAAACAGTGAATACAGTACGTCGTATCTGGTTTATCGGACGTTCCTGATCCTAGAACTTTTAAAAATTCCTTTCGTATATCCCTACCTACAGGTATTCGTTACAGCGGACTCTGTACGGACACGTAAAGAACCTCGGCATAGCGCTTCTGAGGTCGCTTTCAGACGAGTCTGTACAGCATCGGCGGGACCTCGGTGCGACACGCCGAGACCATGTTGTACCCGTAAAAATAAATAGCCGCGTACACTTCTGCTATAAAGTTTTCGGAGTACGAGACATGCCACTGGCAGTAAGAAATTTTATGCTTTGCAATTATGAACCTTATAGCTTTTACAACCGTACCTGCTACCCCGATAATAAAACCGGTCATCGCAAACACAGCGATTTAACACAGATGCGAACTTATTCAACCAACTTAAATAATCTGCTAGAAAGACTTTCATTGTAGTTGGATGGATAAGAAATTTAACAAAATTTATTTTCTAAATATTATAACATGTGTAGTAAATAATGTGTGCATTATGAAATTAAAATTTCTGAAACTTTGGCAATTGAAATTAAATAAGTCAATAAAATAAAATCTGTTATTTTTCGTTAATTAAATTTAACTTTCTAGTTTCATTAAATACACATATGTTTTGCAACTAATTAATAGTTTTGTTGAGCAGAACTTCTTAGCATTTATATTATTACAATAAGAAACAAATTTAAATAATCTAGCTCATTCTATATATTTTTTCAAATACTCAAAAATCATTCACATATTTTCACAAAATAAATGTTATACGATTTAATCATTTTCTCTTAACTTCTAGATTAATGAAAACTTGGCAAACTTTGTGGATGAACTTTTCAACTTATTTTACTGATGTCAGATTTGAGAAGAAACTAAAAAGAAGAATATTATTTTTTCCTCTGTGGCGTAGAATGAAATATGTATATTATTTTTAACGCAAGTATTGCAATTTTTAAGTATTACACATATCATTCTATATTCTAGGAGTTTAATACTATATATGTTAAGTTTCCTAAATTTGTATGATTCTGAATAATTTTAATGAGTTAATTATTCGATCAATAAGTATCATCAGTAAACTTATTATTTAAATGAAGTTAAGTTATTTTAAATTTATTTCACTGTAAATTCTTACAATATTATATGATACCGTATAAAAAAGAATAACATACACTGGAAAAAGTATTCAAGACATTATTATTGAGAACAACGAAAAACTTATTACAAGTAAAAACAAAACTAAAGTAAAAATTAACAAAACAATAATTCACGTATATATTTTTTAGTAAAAACATTTTAACTGTTTCAAATGTCCTTCACGTTTTAAATACTAATGCCAAACGATTATCAAATTCTTTCATAGTATTTTTTTAAATATTTCAGACATAATTCATGACATTCATAACTGACATTAACATCATATTTGTTTTATTGAAACTTGTTTGCATATTCTGCCATGCATTGACATGTTTTTTTTTATAACTGAACCTGGGAATATTTACCTTTTATGTTTAGAGTTAATAAAATAAGTCACGGTATGTATAGGTGCTTCATTTTAGGATCCGCAGAAAAACATAACAGCATAAAAGTCATAGGTTTTTATACGTGATATCTCTTTATCACAAAGAACAAAAGGGTATCATAAAACAGAGGTTCGGTAAAATGAAACATAATTTTTCTTGATGTCGAAAATATTTTACATGAATAGGTTTCTTGACATGTGAATAAGACGTGTATGATAAAATTGAATTGAAAATATCAATGTATTAACATTTATAAAATAAAGATGACGTGAAAAAATGTAAAATATAACGGAAATGCTTAAATAGCATAATAGAAACCGCTTAAATAGCGACATCCTGCGATCGCTTCTGCTGACGAAGTCCCAAATAGGATTGAAACAGCTGTACAGAGGAACGGGACAAAATAACTAGAATCAAAATTGTGAGGTCTTCTATTTACTTAAAAATAAATAAAATCGAACATATGTCCTAATTGTTATTATTTTCTTAAAATTATGTGAGCTTTCCGTATGGCAAAGCTTGTCGGTGAGCTAATAAATCACCCTGTATTTCATATTTACTAAAAATCTATTTATGTATTTCTCGTAATGAAAATTTTAGAATCCACAGAAAAACATACACAAACTACAAACGAATAAAATTTTTGTGAAGTCAAACAAACCAGAAGTGTATAAAGGCAGAAATTTGGTATAATTATAATTTTTCAGATTAATTAACATCGTCGATCCTTTATAGCAATTTAACATTTATATGTCTTTATAATATGATCTAAAATCCTGTTATTTAACAAGATAAAATATTCTAATTTAAAAAAAAAACATTTTTTGTTCAAATTTTAAGTTAAAGCAAAAGAGAACAAACAAATTCGCCACCGCGTCCGCGTTCGCAACCGCGCGTCGCCTCAATAAATACTCGGAACCAAATACTGGCAACGAAATTCAACAAACCATAAACATCTGCACCGGCCGGGGTTTAATAGGACCTAAGTAAACAACCCTCCTATCGGGGTGCGGAGAAAGTGTCTCTGTTCCTTAAGGTTCGAAACATATTAGGCCCGTTTCAATAAGTTTCAAATTCGAACGATTTTATTGCTTTTCATTTCGAAACTTTTAAGCATTAGTGTACAAACGGGTCTGCAAAGCTCTGTAGCGGGGCTGCATGTTTTCGTTATGCAGCTTATCGGCAAATTTCAAATGCGACACGCAATATTTACCGAGTAACGATGTCGCAGAGAATGCGATAGCGAATGATTATTTTATGTGTACGTGAAAGTTAACTGCGGTACAACATCGTTCCTGCATGTTGTGCCGATGTTGTACTGTATCCATTCCGACCCGTCTGAAATCGCTCGAAAGAGCCAGAATACGAGTTTTTGAAGTTTTTATTAAAATCTACCGTCTACCGACTCGTGGCGGTTTTGGCTCGCGCTCTAAGTCTGTCACGAGCAGGGAACGTCGGATAAGTATGTGCGTGTATGCCTAGATAATAGTGGCTAATTGTCTCGCCATGTCGGCACCTAAGCGCGACATGGCGAGACAATTAGCCATCTATTATCTAGATGCTGTACCGACTCGTCTGAAAACGGCCTGATTCGGCTGGCCGACCCGCGTGCTATCGTTATTCCGTAAAAATTCCTCTGTCTGGTAATGAATTTTTTTTATTGTACTAAACAATTATAATTAATTAATATTATAACTGAAGCACTTTTAATTACATTTAAATCGTGAAGTCAGGTAGTTTTGAGAATGATTCGTCTATAATTGCCTAAAAAGTCGTTCTTGATTAGATCCACAGTACTGATTAGATAGCTAACAACTTACAATTCATAAATCACTGTACGGCTAACTTCGATGCTTTATTTCATATTGACAAAAAGATATTAAGGAAACGCAAACATGTTCTGGAATGCGTAGTAATTTTGTAAATTCCTACCGCCGAAAATCTTTAAAATGTTTCTCGACGTTTTACTCTATCGATGGGCAGTTTCTTTAATACAGGAAATCTTTGATAAAAGTATAACTAATACAGCAAATCTTTGATAAAAGTGACTAATTTCAAAGTTTCCAGAGTTCCACAGAAGAAACAATTCCCAAAATGAAGTTATGAAAAATTTAAGGAGTGATTATTTGATGATTTAAAAAAAAATCACTTACTTTCGAAGGTGTGTGGTTATGGTTTATGGTAATAAAGTAAATATCGTTACAATTATCTCTCAATTGATCATCAACTAAGAAATATTAGATAAAGATCATCATGACTCATTTTCTGTTAGTCCTAAAAAGAAATTAATAATGAAAGTTCGACCCCTAATTTTCACGGAAACATCGATTTAGTAAAATTTATATTGTTCTCAGAAATTCGATCAATTATATACAGTATGTCCTCGGATTGAGTTCGCGATACGTATAATGCACCAAAAATTTTTGAATTTAGGTTTCATGTTTTGCAATTCAGGTCTGCTAGGTGCGAAATGAATTTGTGTCAAATTTGACCTCGAAAATATTCAAGGGGGCGGAATTAACACAAGAAGAAGTAAAATATGCGTAGGCAAAGTTGTGTTGTGCATAATGATTCACATTTGCAATTATAGAAATACACCAAATTTCAACGTCCTATCATTCATTCGTTTTTCTTTCTACTTCATAATTTCCTCATTTTTAATATAATTATTTTTTGTTCATCTGCATATGTTAAGTGATACAATTCAATTTTTCTCACTTTTTTCATATTATACGTTCAGTTTTCGCTTTTTTTAGATTTAATTTTATTAAAACATGAGTGTTATAGTATTGTTAACGTCTTGTATCATTGATCTAAGTTACAGCGATTGCCTTTTGTTTGTGAGATTTGTTGTTTTCTTTGTTGCGTGCACGAAGCATATTCTGTTTTCCTTTTTCTTTTTTTAAGCGTTCGATTTTTTTTCTTCAACTTTCCTTCGTACAGACTTTCTTTTTAGTTTGATTAATTTCTTTGGTTTCAGTTTAAGCATTCGTTTTTTTTGTTTGCCATAAATCGATATTTTCAGTTTCTACAATTTTTTTTTTTATTTATCACTTGCGCAAGTCATTTTCATTTCCTTTAACAATATCGTTCAATTGTCTTTTGCTTTTTTTGTTTAATTTACGGTTAGTTACTTTTTCCTATTTTGTTCTCAAGTTGCCTTCTTTTATCCAAATCAGGGTTAGGTTTTTTTTATTTTAAGTGATTTTTTGGTTTAAATTTAAGAGTTCGCGTTTTGTTTCTGAATTTTGTTCTTTTCTTCAAAATTTTCGAAGAAGAGAATCCCGCCTTTTGTCTTCGATTTTTAATTTGATTGGGTTTGAGATTTCATCTTATTAATTAAAACGATCGTCTTTTGTTTCTGAAATTTATTAATTTTTTGTTTGTTCCTTGTGCAAAGAACGTCCTGTTTGTTTTTTCATTTTTTTTAGCAAGAGCGTTCGGTCTTTTGTTTTTGCTACTTTATTTTACTTTTACAATTTTTCCGATTTTTTCTTCAATTTGCCCTTGTTCATTTCAGGATTAGATTTTTTCTTTATTTTGACAGACATTTTGTTTAAGTTTAAGCGGTCGCTTTTGTTTCTGAAATTTGTTTTCGTTTTTCTTTCCAAATTTTCGAAAGAGAATCCTTCGCACGGTACTTCCAATCGTGTGTTCGATTTTTATTATTTGATTGATTTTCTTGTTTCGAAAAATTAAAGCGATGGTCTTTTGTTTCTGCAAATTTTTTTGTTTCTTTTTTATTTGTCGCTCGCGCAAAGAATTTTCTGTGTTTCTTTTTTCATTTTATTTAGAAACATGATTCGATATTCTTTTATTTTTTGTTCCTTTTTTTTTCTATTAACATTTTATTAATTTTTCCGACTTTTTTATCAATTCGACGAGTTGTAAGAAATTAACGCCGTCAGGTGCTAACAGAGGTGGACTATTATTTGAATAATCATTTTTTATTTGTATTTTGGTCAATAAATATGTATGTATATGGCGTTAATATTTTATTTTATTTATATGTGATTAGTAATCTTCCTAATTTGCCGATTTTTCTTTTTTTTTATCAAGGGTTTCTTGGTTCTTTTCCTTAATTAATTTAATTACGCTAACATATCCTTTCCTTTAATTTATGAATATTAGAACTGTTAAATCAAGGGAAACAGGAGTAATGAAAATGTAAATAATTGTGAATGCAGGCACAAAATGGCGAAGCTTTAGCATTTGGTAACTATCTATCTAGTAAATTAATTAAAAAAATAACTTTTTTGTTAACTTAATGTTCACCTTTTTTAAAAAATTTTGAATGTTCTTTGCACTCTTCTAGCCAATGATTAACACTAATTAATTCCTTATTGAATGAATCCAAAATTTTTACGAAGAAACTTTTTCGCTTCTCTAGATCAATTAGACTACCAGTGGTGGTTCGTCGAGGTGGGTAACTACTAAAGTTGCACGTTATAGTTCCTCGTCGGGACAGCCCCGAAAAACAAATTTGTTTGAAAAATGCACCCACTTTTCCCTTTGCAGTTGTTGTCGGATGTCTTTTGCGTAGAAAAATTGGGAAAAATCTCAGTAAATCCTGAGCTTAAATGGAATTCAAATTTACAAGCGCGATCGCAATAGGAGGGAAAGACGTTCAGTTAATCGGGCAGATAAGAAACGCATCGCTTTTGAATTTTGATTGTAACTCGAGAACGCGTTCGTCGATTGTTTTTCGGTAAAAAGCGTTGGAAAGCTGAGAAAAAGCTCTGTAAATCCCACGCTTAAATTGAATTCTAAAATTACAAGCGCGATCGCGAGGGGAGGGAGAGACGTTCAGTTAATCGAGCAAATAAAAAACGCGTCGCTTTTGAATTTTGATTGTAACTCAAGAACGCGTTCGTCGATTGTTTTATGATAAAAGGCGTTGGAAAGCGGAGGAAAAGTTCTACAAATCCCCCACTTAAATTTAATTTATAAATTACAAGCGCGATCGCGAGGGGAGGGAGAGACGTTCAGTTAATCGAGCAAATAAAAAACGCGTCGTTTTTGAATTTTGATTGTAACTCGAGAACGCGTTCGTCGATTGTTTTATGGTAAAAGGCGTTGGAAAGCGGAGGAAAAGCTCTACAAATCCCCCGCTTTAAATTTAATTCAAAAATTACAAGCGCGATCGCGAGGGGAGGGAGAGACGTTCAGTTAATCGAGCAAATAAAAAACGCGTTGCTTTTGAATTTTGATTGTAACTCGAGAACGCGTTCGTCGATTGTTTTTCGGTAAAAAGCGTTGGAAAGCTGAGAAAAAGCTCTGTAAATCCTACGCTTAAATTGAATTCTAAAATTACAAGCGCGATCGCGAGGGGAGGGAGAGACGTTCAGTTAATCGAGCAAATAAAAAACGCGTCGCTTTTGAATTTTGATTGTAACTCAAGAACGCGTTCGTCGATTGTTTTATGGTAAAAGGCGTTGGAAAGCGGAGGAAATGCTCTATAAATCCCCCGCTTAAATTTAATTTATAAATTACAAGCGCGATCGCGAGGGGAGGGAGAGACGTTCAGTTAATCGAGCAAATAAAAAACGCGTCGCTTTTGAATTTTGATTGTAACTCAAGAACGCGTTCGTCGATTGTTTTATGATAAAAGGCGTTGGAAAGCGGAGGAAAAGCTCTACAAATCCCCCACTTAAATTTAATTTATAAATTACAAGCGCGATCGCGAGGGGAGGGAGAGACGTTCAGTTAATCGAGCAAATAAAAAACGCGTCGTTTTTGAATTTTGATTGTAACTCGAGAACGCGTTCGTCGATTGTTTTATGGTAAAAGGCGTTGGAAAGCGGAGGAAAAGCTCTACAAATCCCCCGCTTTAAATTTAATTCAAAAATTGCAAGCGCGATCGCGAGGGGAGGGAGAGACGTTCAGTTAATCGAGCAAATAAAAAACGCGTCGCTTTTGAATTTTGATTGTAACTCGAGAACGCGTTCGTCGATTGTTTTTCGGTAAAAAGCGTTGGAAAGCTGAGAAAAAGCTCTGTAAATCCTACGCTTAAATTGAATTCTAAAATTACAAGCGCGATCGCGAGGGGAGGGAGAGACGTTCAGTTAATCGAGCAAATAAAAAACGCGTCGCTTTTGAATTTTGATTGTAACTCAAGAACGCGTTCGTCGATTGTTTTATGGTAAAAGGCGTTGGAAAGCGGAGGAAATGCTCTATAAATCCCCCGCTTAAATTTAATTTATAAATTACAAGCGCGATCGCGAGGGGAGGGAGAGACGTTCAGTTAATCGAGCAAATAAAAAACGCGTCGTTTTTGAATTTTGATTGTAACTCGAGAACGCATTCGTCGATTGTTTTTCGGTAAAAGGCGTTGGGAAGCTGAGAAAAAGCTCTGTAAATCCCATGCTTAAATTGAATTCAAAAATTACAAGCGCGATCGCGAGGGGAGGGAGAGACGTTCAGTTAATCGAGCAAATAAAAAACACGTCGCTTTTGAATTTTGATTGTAACTCAAGAACGCGTTCGTCGATTGTTTTATGGTAAAAGGCGTTGGAAAGCGGAGGAAAAGCTCTATAAATCCCCCGCTTAAATTTAATTTATAAATTACAAGCGCGATCGCGAGGGGAGGGAGAGACGTTCAGTTAATCGGGCAAATAAGAAACGCATCGCTTTTGAATTTTGATTGTAACTCAAGAACGCGTTCGTCGATTGTTTTTCGGTAAAAGGCGTTGGAAAGCTGAGAAGTTTCTCTGTAAATCCCACGCTTAAAATGAATTCAAAAATTACAAGTGCGATCGCAATATGAAGGAGACCCGTCCAGTTAATCGGGCAAATAAGAAACGCGTCGCTTTTGAATTTTTATTGTAACTCAAAAACACGTTCGTCTATCTTTTTCTGGTAAAAAACTTTGGAAGGTTGAGCAAAAT
The DNA here is from genome assembly GCA_036172665.1 of Prosopocoilus inquinatus. Taxonomy (NCBI): domain Eukaryota; kingdom Metazoa; phylum Arthropoda; class Insecta; order Coleoptera; family Lucanidae; genus Prosopocoilus; species Prosopocoilus inquinatus. The sequence goes on from CM069876.1 coordinate 600,763, forward strand.
CTCAGTAAATCCCGCGCTTAAATTTAGTTCAAAAATTACAAGCCCCGAAAAACAAATTTATTTGGAAAATGCACCCACTTTCCTTTGTGCAGTTGTTGCCTACCCGTAGTAAATCATCACGAGCAGCCACTGTATAGCACTATAGGAAAGCCTACCGACATTGGCTGTCGATCGTTGGCCCAATCTGAAACAGAAGTGCCAAATCTGACTATTAGCCAAGTCATATGCTTTACAAGGCCGAACCACAAGCCACCAATAAATGCTATTAGGGCTCTTCCTTAATCACGATTTGTCCCCTAAAACTTTAGTTTGCGTATGCTTGATGCATAAATAGCTATGTGAAAGCAAAGCACAATAGTTACAAGTCACCATATCACTGTAGTGATGAGAAAAATTTGATGATCGGATTACTGAGAAGAGCGCGGATTATGACTCACTGCATTCTCTAATCCATTTAATGAAAATTCAGATAAAAGTATGTTGGTAGCAATAACGTACCGCACAGAAAACAAATTGTAGTAAAAATAGAGACAGACATAAATTGTAGGAAATATTCGTGCAATTGTAGAAAATATCCCTACAATTATCAGGAAAGACACTATTTTTATAGAAAAAATTTGTGCAAATCGTTTTTGATTGCAGTGAGAACCTCGAGCAGCCTCTGGACAGCTGTTTCAGCCCTGCTTGGGGCTTCTTCAGCAGAGACGTAGCTCGACATTCCCACTGCAGACCAAAAACGACTTGCCCAATTTATTCGCAATTGCGATGTAAGAATGATGAACAGATAAAATAGCGACATCTTACTATCGCTTTTTGACCTGACATTGCAGTAGGATAGACAAATCCCGCTTCAATTTGTCTATCCTATTGCAATGTCAGGTCAAAAAGCGATAGTAAGATGTCGCTATTTTATCTGTTCACTATTTTTATAGTAAGATTTACCACAATTATGGGAATATTTGCTGCAATTTGTTTATGTGTCCATTTTTGTTACAATTGTGTTACTTTTGCTACTCATTTTTTTTTCTGTGCATGTTTGTAATCCACTTAGACATTTATTGTTTCAGATAAAAGGAAAAGTTATTTTTTGATTTAAATTGGGGCTATATCACTAATAAAACAGAGAAAAACTATACGGAGTGTTTCACCAGTAAACTGCCACACTCCATTAGATGATTTCAGAAGTATTGGAGAGTACATATATCCGGTGAATAAGTGGTTAAGTCAGATTTCACTCTTTTCAATGCACGATTTTTAGACTCTGAAAAGTTGTTTAAAATAGAGTATTTGTAATGAATAAATTAACACTCATAATAATTAACTCCCTTTCAAGCGCAATTACTTTTTTTAAAACCGTTATACTTGTGACTCGGACAACGACGCAAACATCATTTTTTACAAAAAAATTAAACAGATAAAATAGCGACATCTTACTATCGCTTTTTGACCAGACATGGCAATCAAAAACGATTTGCACAAAAATTTTTCAAAAAAAAAATTAAACTATTTTTTAAATAATTAAATATTTATAATGCTTGCAGAAATAATATTTTCGAATTAGGTATATTAATTTTCTAAATTATGAACAACAATAATAATCGATTTTGAATTATCATGGATAAATTTTTAATTTGTTTTCAATTTTAAACGAAAATGTATTTAGTTTTTAGTAAAACAAACTTTTATTCTTTTGGTTTTCCCTTTTTGTTGTTTATTTTCCGCATATTTTACTCGTAACTGGAAAATATTTAATTAATTCGGAAACAAAATTCGTAGGAGACAACCAAAAAGAAAAAAATATTGTAAAATGAATCGATTAGGAATTTAAGTTGTCTTACCTGTAAATAAGACCACCTCCACAATTTCTCTTCAAAACCGTCATCTTCTTCACTATTTCTTCGCCTGAAGACGCTATCTCTGCCCACTATCGACGATGCCAGTGACGCTCGTTGTTCTGCGTTACTTCTTCTGGTAACAGCCATCGTTGCCAAATTACTTCCACATTTATTCTAAATAAATTTCCATTAAATGTGCGTGTGCATTTCTTCACTGCCAGTTCATTCTGAAAGGAACTGAATGCTTTAGATCACTCGTTCAAAGTTGGGGCAAGATTAAATCAACCGATAACGAGATAAGGTGTTAATTCCCTTACTTATATTAATTATATGTCCTCTTAGAAATATTTGGAAAAAAAATGGGACGCTGTCCCATAAAAAGTACTAACTTTAATTGGGATTGAGAAACTTAAATATTTGTTAATAAGAAATTTGAAGGACCTAACATACAAAGAGCTACCTGCGTTACTTGTGAGAGTTTTAATGAAAATTTATGTAATAAATTGCAAGTACAAATTTTTTTTAATCTCGAACCGGACAGAAATATGATTTGAACACACTCAACGATTCGCTACAGATTTATAGCTGACGAAACTATAAATTTATAGCGAAACGTTGACGGTGTTCCCATCATATTTCTGTCCGAGTTTAAAAAAACTTTGTACTTACAATTTTCATCGGACAAGAACCAACTTTAATTAGTAATAAATTGCTTTTTTTTTAATATTACGACTTTGTGGTTCGCGAATAATAAAATAATAATTTTTAATTTCAAAGCAGTCTGATTAAATACAATCGTTTACAACAGCATTGATCTACAACACTTATTTCACAAATAAAACTTCATTTTGTACCGGTTACTACTTCACAATATTCGTATTTATCCCTGGCTGATTTCAACTGTTTGAATCACACGCCCATCTTTGTTTATAATTAAGGGGAAGATTCATTTAATGACGGGAATTGTTTTCGATGTAAATAATAGGAAGAGAGAATATCGATATTTTTTCAAAAATTTGGCATTAGTTTCACTTGGAAACGGATGTAATACAGGGTGTTTCAAAACTTCTGTCGTTAAATGAAACTGTAAGTTTATCATTACATAAGAGATTAATTCTCCAAATCTGAAATTTTTTGCCCAAAAATAAAAAAACTGACCTGTCACAAGCGAGCGCAGTCCCTTTGTTTTGAAACCTCTGCTTGGTTTACCACTTGTTTCAGCAATTTATTCCGATAAAAGCAATAAACCGCAATAATACTTTTTATTTACGTTTAGAAGAACTGGGTCAAGGTGTTATTGTATACGAATATGAATCTGACTAGCGGACGTCGGCATGTAGATTTGTATTTTCAAAATGCGATAAGTATGAACGTTTGTTTCTTTGTAATAGACAATAATAATTATGTTAAAAACGAGTATCTAATCTTCGTTAGATTTTTGCTAAAGTAATTAAACATCTTCGTACGCTAGTTTTGTAACTGCGTTAAAAATGCGTAAAATTATTTTTTAATAATAATAATAATAATAATAATAATAATATTTATTGTCAACTGGTCTTTCAGACATGGACATTGTCAATTCATAATTAATACATAAGATAGTTTAGCAGTAAAACAGATGACGCTAAAAACAGTATAACAGTATAATGACAACATATAAAATAGAAAAGACTAGAGATAGCTATGAACTATTTCAATGCGTCGCAGTATATTCTTGAAAACTGTAAAAACAGTGCCGCAGTAGGTACAATTTTATTTCTTTAGCGAATTGCTTAAAATGTTTAATGTGTTTCAGTTCAGTGGGTAGCGCGTTATATGCGGTTATCATTTTATATTTTGGACCTCGTTCATATCGAGAAGAATGATGTTTTGGTATCATTAAATTCTTATAAAAATGTCAGAGTTATAAAGTCCACCGTGTTGCCTGTAAAAAAGTAACAATTTATAAATATATAAGCAAGGAAGTGGAAGAATATCTAAGTTTCTGAAATAATTTCTACACGACGTTCGTGACGGAAGTTTAAGCATGCATCGAATTATTTGCTTTTGTAACACGAAAACCATATTTGAATTAGTAGATGACCCCCAAAATAATATACCATGGGATAAATGACAATAAATATAAGCATAATAAAAAATTTTTATTACATGAAGACTAACTTCATTTCTCAGTTGAAAAATTGCATAGAACGCTTTTCTCAGTTTAGCACATATGTTTTTAGTTTGTTGTTCCCATTTCAGCTCAGAATCCATAGATACACCTAGAAATTTTACTGTTTCACTTTCTTTAACTAACTTTTCAGTCACTGTAATGTGGAAGGACTCTTCTTGAGAAATTTTATTGTAAAAACTTATCGCAGTAGTTTTTTGTTCATTTAAATATAAAGAATTTGACTCACACCAATTAATCATGTTTTTGATTACGTTTGTAGCTACCATGGATATATTAACGATGGTTGATTCACTAAAAATGCAAGAAGTGTCATCAGCAAATTGATACAATGAATTTATTTTTAAGTTCGCATGAAGATCATTAACATATATTAAGAACAAAATAGGGCCCAAGATAGAACCCTGTGGAACTCCTTGTGAAACATCAACAAAAGAGGAAAGTACATTTTTGCGTTCTTTATTCACGACTGCATTGATTGAAACTTTTTGTGTTCTGTTAGTCAAGTATGACTTAAAAAGATGTAGGACCTTACCGCGAATACCGTATGCCGACATTTTATCCAGAAGAAACGCGTGGTTGACCGTGTCAAATGCCTTTGACAGATCAAAATAAACGCCGATTACCTTATTATTCTTTTCTAATTCCTCTAATATAAATGTGAGGGATTCAAATATAGCAAGTTCGCAGGATTTTTTTGGTAAGAAGCCGAATTGGCGCGTGGTTAATATACGGTTTAAACGAAGATAAGATAACAATCTCACATATATGTCATTTTCAAATATTTTGGAGAATGACGATAGTAATGTTATGGGACGGTAATTATTGATGTCAGTTCGACTTCCATTTTTATGGACAGGAATTACTTTGGCTTCCTTAAGTTTCGTTGGAAAAATGCCGGATTTAAACATTTCATTGATAATATTGGCCAATGGCTCTGCTATATGTTGGGCACATTTATGGAGAATTTTAACGGGAATTTGATCCAAACCTGATGATAATTTTGGATGAATATCATTAATTATATTGAATATATCGCACTAATAGCTGCAGAATAAGTATTGCAAGAGCAGAAACTATTCCTATTGTAAAAACGGAAAGCAAGCATTGGAGTATGAGTACGATGAAAAATTTAAATAAATTAGATTGCCTGTACACATAATAATCTATGGGTTCAAAATAAGTGATTGAATAACTTCGCTAGCTCTCAATCGAACTATTTTATTAATTGTTTACATTCCAACACAAAACCATGTTTTTATAAGGATAATATTGAACCTGAATTTCTGCGTCGGCTTAAATCAATAAAGACATAAAAAATTCCCGTCTAGTGCAGACGTTTATTTCGTCTTTTCGTTGTAGTTTTAATAAAGAAACAAATTTAATTTTTTCTGTACAAATACAATAACTTTAGTACTCAACATTGTAAATTGGCAATTTACAAATTAATATGATTTCTTTTGCGATCGCCTTTAGATTGAATTTTTTATATTTAAGTGTTAAAGTACGGATTAGCACAAAACTAATCATCAATTAATGCAAAACGCACGGAATATTTTAAACTATGAAGAACTTACCTAGTTACAAAATTTATCTGTCTTTAAAATTAACAAAAAAACACGATCCTTGACTTGCCTTAAGTACAATATCTATGCATTAGGTCACGGTCTGCGTTCTTATGACTTTTTATGGCCTTGAACGTCAGAGAATAGTTGAAAACCAAGCTTCGCCGGAACATTTAAGCTGCATTCAGCGACTCTCCAACAATTTCTATGAAAGAGTAAAATAATTTTTATCTGCGTTATTATTACTATCTGACCAATAGTTGTATAACAAATTTTGCTTCTTTTCTTGACCACTATTTGTGGTTTCAATTAAAGACATAGGTTTAGAGACACGCTATATTCATTTTCATGAGGAACTTGTGCCTAAATTTTGAGAAAAGTTCTTTGCCCGTATTATTTACAGGAAAAAATCCCGTCATTTTGTATTTGAAATGTTCCGAAATAAACCAAGTAAATAATCCATTGTTTAAAAGACGTCTTTAAATAAATTAAAAAAAATGCTCATGACTCTTTTCGTGTCCCTAGTGAAGTGATAATGTATAACAGTAAGAATAGTTTAAAGAGCGACATCCTAGGATCGCTTTTTGACTTGACATTGCATTAGGATTGACAAATCGAAGTGGGTTGGCTACATAATAAGTCATCCCATGCAAGGCGGTCATGCTTGCTGTCAAAGCATAATGGCAGTTTCCATTCAGACGTGCACTCCGCGTTGTGTTTAACGCGGCATAAAACCCGCTCGTGTAGTTTAGCTCTAAAAGGTGGCGCCACACGGTCGAAAGCACCCAAGATTAGTAAAACTGATATTGCATCTATCAGATTGCAAAACTAATTCACGACGTCACACTAAGCTTCTGTCCGTCGCAGTGACGTAAATACATACAATGCGTTTTAATCTGCCTTCTAAAGCTTAATCTAAATTCACTAAAAATTTTGTGGTCCTATTGATTATTTAAGGCCTGTTCCAACAAAAACCTCTGACTAGTCCGAAACTGTCAGAAACATGCGCAAATTAAAGTTTCATATTTAACGCGCCTCTTGAAAGCGGTGATTAATTCGACGGGTTAATATATTTGACAGTTTCGAACCAATCAAAATCTGTGTTGGAATAAAGCTTTAATGTAACAAGACGTGACGTAATAAGTTACGTACCTAAACCTATCCCTCTGGAACAAGGGAGGGAAAGCACAAGCCAAAACAGAAATTATTGGCGTCGCAACTCACGGAAATTTATTAATGTATCAATAAAAGCTGAAATATACAAAATAAATTAATTTTTTCTGCAAGATCAGTCGACCAGTCGATAAAGTATATTATCATTAACGACGGGTATACGGTATACCGATCCTGAAGAAAAATGAGTGAATTTATTTTATACTGGGTGATTCAAAATAAGAGGTAGTATACGAAAAAAGAAAACAGAGTCTCTGTGCATGAAGGGCCTTGTATGCATAGTTTTTAAGATAAAAAGCATTGAAGATTCAGTTATAAATTGGTTGATGGGCACTGGTACAGCTGTATTGAGTCACAAGAGCAATAAACCCTTGCGGGATAGAAGGAAACACTAGCGTTTAACTTGAAATAAAACTTTAAAACGTTTCTGCTTATGGCTTTCTGCGGAAACAAATGTATAACACGCAATTCATTCTTTCGGATATGGAACTTGTGAAATAAGAAATAAGAAATTAATCATAATTTCCATTTTGGACTCAAAGGAGGTTTATTTTTGGAATGCCTCTGATAAATTTATTTGAATTGATGACCATAGTAAATACGCTCCTAACGGGTCGTATACTTATTCTAAATCATTCTCTATATTATCACCTCCTAGTGTTTGTAGTAATTAAACAGGTTTCGTTAAGAAATTTATATATATTTTGAATTCTTATTAAAAAATATTTACGATTCCCAATTAATTTCATACCATCCTGTTTACATGCATATCCGCTGAAAGACTTAACGTATATGCACTGCTGAAAATACCGTTCTAATTGGCATTGTGTCAAGTGCCCTGAATTTTAACAAATTATGTTCATTCCGATGTTATTTAACGGCGAGCAAATTCAGATTTAATACAGGAAACTCTGACGCTGGCAGGTGTTTTCCTAGAAACGGATTGAATTTATAATGCCACAGTATTACCGATATCAGTTTTAGAATTTTTTTTTTTTATGAGAAAAAATTCCGTATACGTAGTCGTTTCCAGATTACGCTAACGATTAATACTTTTAGAGCTTAAAGATATCATGTTATTTAAAAGACGCACAGCAATAATCCAAATTAATTGCTTGGTAATTTCGTGATCAAATCGTCTTTTGTGTTAGATCTTTTATATTAGTATTTTCCTAATACTTGAAGAAATCTAAAATTTGATCAGGCAACGTTTTTACGAAAGGTTGAAGGTTCGATATCGCTTTATTAATGTTCGTTTATAAATAAATAAATAAACCATTTAGGAAAAAAAAGTTTTTAATCATAAACCGCTACAGAATTATAATTAATTATAATTCTGACCCGTTTAAGATTAAATTTAAAAATTCAATTCAGAGACTGTCAGCGCTTGGTGAAACTTTATAATAATAAAGTACAATAAAAGCTCTCGGTTTGCTTCACTTAATGTATTTAGTACTCAAGGTACATTTCGGCTGTTATGCTATCGTCAGGAGTTGTTAAACTAATCTAAAACCACTGTGTGAACTCTTGGAAACTAGGTTCTTCTTAACTAGGGGTGTATTTGTCAGATTTATTTAGTCATTGAGCTCAATTAAGATTAAAAACTTAGAATTTTCATCGGACAAGAGTCAAATTCATTTAATTCATTTATGGTATTTTTCTTACAAGATTTTTTTCTGATCTTAAGGTACTACAGAATTAAGAAGTAAGAGCAACAACAATTATAAATAAGTATTTGTAATAACACATAAATAGAAAGTGGAAAAGAGTGCAATTGTAAATAATAAAACTTTATGAATAAATGAATATAAAATAATAGCTATTTTTTATACAAGTGTCTTATAAGGCAAATAAATCACTTAGCCACGAAAGCTTGCTCGAATGGGCTACTTTTTTTTGAGAGATATATTTGCTCTTAAGGCACTAGTGTAATATATAGTTTTACTCAACACCTGTTTATTATGAAGTCATACTAATTCCGATTTTAAATAACACATTAATTATGGGTTCATAATTCCACTAGTGTTTCATACACCTCCTGATATGTCTATTCAAAACTGGCATTATTCTGACTTCATAATGTACAGATGTTGGATAAAAAAAATAAAATATAGAGAAAGGAAACAATCCTGGATGTATTACCGAAGTTTTAAAATCTACAGGAAAACCTAATTTGAAACGGCTTTACTTCAAACTATTTAATAAAACTGATAACTCTAATCCTAGGGAATCTAAGGTATTCAGTTCTAAGAAAAATTTAATAACATCCTGTTTCAAATCGAATGCGTTATGATTACAGGACGGAATTATGTATTTTGTTCGATTTATTTGGAACGAGGCGGCAACGAGTGTATGTGCATTGACGCGTCGCTGCAGAGTTATACGTTTGCCACTTCATTTGTATTTAATCGAACAAAATATATAATTCCGTTCCGTAGTTATGATTTTGCCAAATGTGCGCACCTCATACAATACTAAAAAGACTTTTTGAATGGAGTGGCGTTAAGTTCTCTGAATGTTATCAATATAACGTTCAGGGTGCTTAACGCCACGCTAATCAAAAAGTATTTTTAATAATGTATGAGGTGTCCCAATCCCAAGACGTCATCACATCACTTCATTTACGTAACACGTGATTCACGCTAATGTCATATGCAATTCACTTGTACTGGTTGCATTGTTACATGATGTGATGAAGTTAAAACAATATGCTTACACGGCTAAAAATATTTAAACCTTCTGGACGCCATCCGTTTGTGGAGTTAGAAAAAACTGAGTTATGAAGACATTTTTACCATGTAAAACTAGGAGTAGAGCTTATCCTTGTTGGAGTAAACACTCACTTTTAAACATAATTTAGTCGGGAAAAGACAACAATAACATCAAATTAGGTAAGGATTAACAACTTTTCAGGCAAAACTTTATCTAGGTTTAACATCGATTAGCCAGATTATAATTAATCCCCAAAATTTTTATGTGTGTATTATCTGAGTGCAACAAGTGCAAGTAAATTATACAGGCTGTAAGTAGCAAAACTCGAATAAAACAATTCGTTTTAGAAATACAGTGTTTAATGCTTTATCTTTAGAGACAGTTGGGGTTTTATTTATGGGACCATATGAAAGATTCGATGTACCAAACAAAAAATAATAACGATGCAACCAAATCTTTTTTAAAATGACCTAGAAAGTGTTTAGCAAACAACGGGGGCCATTTTGATCATTTACGCTACGTCTTGAGTACTTTTAGGGTAAGGCAACGTAAATTAAAAATTTCACTTTTGCTCGATATTTGACGTATTATAAAATTTTATTATTGTTAAATTTTGTTATGGCAGTGACGCGTAACAAGATCTATTTTTAGGACGAGTCACCCCATTTTACGTCACCGAATGTTATCGCAATTTCTCGTTGTTTCAGGATGATTCTAGTAAGTTCCAGAATACAGGAATCTACCATAAAAGTCGTACCGGCCCACCAGGGGAGCATTTATAATTTAGCAAGCGAAGTGTTCATACCTCATAACCATAACAGTAGAAAGTAAAGCATGCAGTGGCGGCTCGTCGGGGTTGGCAAGGTGGGCAGTGCTCGTCCTGTCCTGTTCTTTGCACGTTACAGTTTCACGTCGGGACAGCCCCGAAAAACAAATTTATTTAGACTTTTCAGTTGTTGCCTACCCGCAGTTAATCATCACGAGCCGCCACTGAAAGTATGTACAGTTGAAAAAAAAGCTCTCTGCAATCCATGGAAAATTAATGTGCGTCTTAACTTAATTGTCCACTTTTTCACTGACATTTGTTGAACGCAGCTCTCAAATTATTCATGTTCAGTTTTCACGTTAAATATTTTATTTGGCAATCTGTTCTTTATGGAACTAAACAAGTTTTAATTGTAGTAAAAGAAAACACTTGTATTTAACTGTTTCACGAATTTATTTCAGTAACTCTGACATATGTTTCGGTAATACACTTTTACCATTCTCAAAGAGTATAAGATTAATACTAAATAAAGTTTTACTGCTGGGGCGTTATATTGCAGTCCAGGTCCATCCTTAGTTCCAGGTATTGATCAATAATTGGTGTATTCGGAAATTCAATGTGATTGTTGGTTACTTGTTTGTTATTGTAAATGGCCCGTTTTATTTCTAAAATTTCGAGTAAATTTAATTTTTTGCTTTTATGTACATGGTGTAATAGTTTACAGTCATCCATATCGAAGAAGTGGTTGTTATCAATGCAATGTTCTGCAAATCCGGTGTTCTTGATGTTATGCTTGATTGCTTTTTTATGCTCATCTAATCTAGTTTTTAATTTTCTACCACTTTGTCCGATATAGATGGCTTCACAATCTGCACAATTTATTTGATAGACACCTGTTTTTTCTAACTTTGTAGTCTTTTGTTTGTTGTTGACAAGCATAGTACCGAGATTGCCTTTATTCACACTGACTATTTTGAGATCTATTTGTTTTAGAATTGAGGTGACTTTGTTATTGAAGGATTCAAAGTAATTTATATAATGCCAAGTTTTATTGGGGTCATTATTGTTTACTACTGGATAAAATTGTTGTTTTAGTAACAGTTTTTGTTTATTTTTAATCATTTTGTCTATTAAATTTTCTTTATATCCGTTGTTTTTTGCAATGGCTTTGATTGTTTGTATTTCTATTTGGAAATTTTGTTAATTTAGTGGTATGTTAAATAGTCTGTGTATGTAACTGTGGAAGGCTGCCAATTTTATTTTCCAATTTTGATTAGTTTGTGCGGGTATGATAGTGTCCGTGTACGTGGGTTTTCTGTAGATGCTATATGTCAATTTATTTTTATTTCGTTCGATGGTTAAATCTAAGAAGTTGAGTTTTTTGTCTTTTTCTAATTCCATTGTGAATTGTATTTTATTATTTATTGCATTAAGGTGTGTCAGAAATTCGTTTATTTGTCTTTCTGTTCCTCACCAAATGCAGAAAATATCGTCGACATATCTAGCCCAAAATTGTACGTGTTTGATATGTTTGTGATTACTGTTGAATAGTTTTTCTTCGAAATCCGTCATAAAAGTTTCCGCTAGCAGAGGGCTTAGTGGACTTCCCATAGGTAAACCGTTGGTTTGTGTGTAAAACCTTTCTTGGAATTTAAAATAATTCTGTTGTAAACTTATATTTATATGACGGATTTCGAAGAAAAACTATTCAACAGTAATCACAAACATATCAAACACGTACAATTTTGGGCTAGATATGTCGACGATATTTTCTGCATTTGGTGAGGAACAGAAAGACAAATAAACGAATTTCTGACACACCTTAATACAATAAATAATAAAATACAATTCACAATGGAATTAGAAAAAGACAAAAAACTCAACTTCTTAGATTTAACCATCGAACGAAATAACAATAAATTGACATATAGCATCTACAGAAAACCCACGTACACGGACACTATCATACCCGCACAAACTAATCAAAATTGGAAAATAAAATTGGCAGCCTTCCACAGTTACATACACAGACTATTTAACATACCACTAAATTAACAAAATTTCCAAATAGAAATACAAACAATCAAAGCCATTGCAAAAAACAACGGATATAAAGAAAATTTAATAGACAAAATGATTAAAAATAAACAAAAACTGTTACTAAAACAACAATTTTATCCAGTAGTAAACAATAATGACCCCAATAAAACTTGGCATTATATAAATTACTTTGCACCCTTCAATAACAAAGTCACCTCAATTCTAAAACAAATAGATCTCAAAATAGTCAGTGTGAATAAAGGCAATCTCGGTACTATGCTTGTCAACAACAAACAAAAGACTACAAAGTTAGAAAAAACAGGTGTCTATCAAATAAATTGTGCAGATTGTGAAGCCATCTATATCGAACAAAGTGGTAGAAAATTAAAAACTAGATTAGATGAGCATAAAAAAGCAATCAAGCATAACATCAAGAACACCGGATTTGCAGAACATTGCATTGATAACAACCACTTCTTCGATATGGATGACTGTAAACTATTACACCATGTACATAAAAGCAAAAAATTAAATTTACTCGAAACTTTAGAAATAAAACGGGCCATTTACAATAACAAACAAGTAACCAACAATCACATTGAATTTCCGAATACACCAATTATTGATCAATACCTGGAACTAAGGATGGACCTGGACTGCAATATAACGCCCCAGCAGTAAAACTTTATTTAGTATTAATCTTATACTCTTTGAGAATGGTAAAAGTGTATTACCGAAACATATGTCAGAGTTACTGAAATAAATTCGTGAAACAGTTAAATACAAGTGTTTTCTTTTACTACAATTTAATTCATAATGTTTCACCAAGAGCCCACTGCACAAACACTTAAAGATATTAAACAAGTTTTTGCTAATTACTAACTTTCGCATTAAACATCAGTCATCATGGTGTACATTAATTCGATTATTGCATTTTTAATTATATAAAATTGACGTTATTTTCTGCGCCAAGTGACAGTTGTAAATAAGAGCGTATGGGCTAAGACATGCCTTTGTTAATTGTTGTCATTTCAAAGCATGCTAGAGTTTTTTTCGACTGTACAGGGTGGATTAATATCGATGTCTCCTATGGGCATCTCCGTATCTATAAGAGATAGAAAAAAAAACTAGTGGCCAAGTCTCGATCTCTTTTTTGGAGATTAAGTCAAAAGCGTAAACAAAAATTGGGCTATTTTCTTTTGTTTTCAAGTTCTGAGGAAAAATTGACATTTTCGACTTTTCGTTTAAAGCCGCGTACAGACTTGAATGTGCATGTGGTGAGTCGAGACGAATGCACACGCATATGCGTGTTGACTCGAGTTGTACACCCGATTGACGTGCGTTGAAAAATTTTCATATAAACGCATGCATGTTGTCTCAGTGTGCTCAGTGTCTCCATGAGGGACAGTAATCCTGTTATCAGCGGCTGAAATAAAAAATGGCAGAACAAGTAATAATAGCAGGGGCTGCATTTTTCATCATTGCAGAGTTATTGAAAAAGAAGAAAAAGGATAAAAAAGGACGATGGTGGATGAAACAGATGTACATCAAGAGAGAATATTATGGCGGGTCTCCTCTTCTCCAAGGTTTGCTTCTTGAAGAACCATCTGGGCATTTTTAGAATTTTGTTAGAATGGCTTCCGAAGATTTTCTAGTATACCTACTTACCTTTTCCAGTTCCAACCGTTTTCCTGCCTTTGCTTTTTTTTTTTTGATTGAAGGCAGTCATCATTTGATCTTTTCATCGTGGCGACAATAAACCTTTATTAACAAATAAATAACTGATAGGTCCTGAAACCCTATTCAGACTGCAGAACATGCAGTCATATGATATAAATGGATTGTGCATGTTCAAACACGTCCAAACTGAGCGCACATGCACAATATATTTCCTTTGAGCGGTACCAAAAGACCGACACGCTCTGGCTCGCATCATGTGCGTTCGCAGGGTCTCGCAAGATGCTAAGCATGTGTTGAGTCGCTGCGAATATACAGTCCACACCGACGCATGCATGCGTATGCGCCTCAGCTCAACGCATGCACATTCAAGTCTGTACGCGGCTTAAGAGACATCGAAATTAATCCACCCTGTACATACGTTACATTCTGTAGAAGTGTTATATGATAGACAAGTGTTGCAGCTCATTACTATTGTGTTTGCAATTATCGTGTAAAGCGACAGTTTGTAATTAAAGTGTTCTGAAATTTAACGACTATAATTTGTGAACCCCCAAATTCGTAACAATATGATTAAGTTGATGGCTTAAAATTTATTTCATTTAATCAAGGCAGCAGAATGATTATGACACGTTTTCAACATTTATAAAATTTTTGCTTAATTTATGATTTGCTTTATACCGGGTGCGAGATATGTAAAAAAAAAAACCCTCAAGGCATAACTTTGTTATTTATTCATTCATTTGAATAGGGACCGTGTGACACCATGCAAGATTTAATGCACGAATTATAGTTATTTCTGTGTCAAAACTAAATAAATATCTTTATTTATTTTTTGTAAAAGAAATAATGTTAAATCTTTAGCGTGTTTGCCAGTTTAATAGAAGAAGATGCGCATGCATAAATAGGTACTCATGTACTTTAGGTGCAAAATTTAATGTCATTTCTTGTAACTGTTTTAAGAATATTTAGGACTGTTACTAAAAACTGTAATATCTATAGTCGGAAGCAAAAGAAGTAGACAAACTACAGTTTCTTGTATTCATTCTTTCTGAAAATGGTAGTGATTAAAGACGACTTCACAGATAACATTTGAAAAATTTTAAAGCTTTCAAAATTAACAAGTTTAATACTTTGGTAAAATCTATGAATTCGTCTTTAATCTATGGCATTTTGAGAAAGAATAATTACAAGAAACTGTATTTTGTCTACTTTTTTTTGCTTTTCTGTATACTAAATTTTCTCAAATCTTACAACAAATTTGATAATTTTTTTCATGATCCAGTTTAAGACCATACACGATTTGATATAAAATTTTATAAAATCTTGCACAAATTGAAAGAGAGACAAGTTAAATTGTAACAGATCTTGCAAGGTGTCACACGGTCCACGGGCCTAAGCGAAAAATCTTATAAAATAGTTACATACAGGTGTCCCACTTAAGGTAGATTCTTTCATACCTCTCTAGTTATTAATTTTACGAAAAAATGTTTTAAATGAAAGTCTCACAGGATCATGCGGAGCATATTTTAAAATTAGTTTGACGTGTACAGAGTGTTCCGTTTAGCCTGGGCGTTAGGTAACTTCGTTATTTTAATTGGAACACTATATATTTTTACATTTTCGGGTTCTAGACTGAATTTTAATGTGACTTTGTGTACCATAAATACGGTCTAATCTATACCGTTTTCGCATTATTCAAATTTTTAAAAAAATTATCGCTCTTGCAGTACTTCAAACAAAAGCAGATATCTGCCCAACAAATGATGTTAGAGACTTAGAGTGGTTTATTGCAAAAGTTTTGCCTTGAAACGCTTTTTCAGTTACGCCGTCCAGAAAAATTCTAGCAACATAAATTCTTACAAAAAATTAATAAACTTGAGAATATTCAAACTACAATAACTATTTTTTTTAATGGAATGCAATATAACTTTTACCATTATTAGATGCGCCATTTAATTCTCTTTTCAGAGATATAGGGTTGTCGATAACTGTCGTTAAAAGTTTTTTCAGTATTAATTTTTTTTTAATGATTTTTAAGAATATACGAAACATTGAGACATTTATGTTAATTGCTATGGCTACAGAGCAAACAAATTGTTTGTTTATCTTTCCCTAAAATTATTAAGTACCACGCGACTTCAAAAAGTTAGGATTAATCTTTAAGAAGGTCTCTTTCATAAGAAGGCATGATAGGTACGGATTTTGCTCTTGTTATGAATATCCAAGCTAATAAACCCTAAAAAGAAACTTCTATTGCTGTGGAGAGATGCATTTAAACTGGTTGAATATCGCATAATACTTAATAATCTTAGGGTAAGATAAACAATTTGTTTGTTCTCTAACCACAGAAACTAACAAATGTCTCCATATTCCGTGTATTTTTAAAAATCGTAAAGAAAAATCTAAATACTAAAAAAAAACTATTAACGGCAGATACCGACAACCCTATATCATTGAAAAGAGGATTAAATGGCACATCTAATAATGGTAAAAGTTATATGGCATTCAATTAAAAAAATTAGTTATCGTAGTTTGAATATTCTCAAGTTTTTAATTTTTTTTGTAAGAATTTATGTTGCTGGGATTCTTTTCTTGACAGTATAGCTAAGAGAGCGTTTTAAGATGAAACTGTTGCAAGAAACCATAAGTCTCTAACGTCATTTGTTCGGAAGATATTTGTATTTGTTTGAGGTACTGCAAGAGCGATATATTTTTTTTAAGTTGAATAACGCGAAAACGGTTTATATTAGACCCTATGTGTGGTACACAAAGTCACATTAAAATTCAGTCCAGAATTCGAAAATGTAAAAATATATAGGGTGTTCCAGTTAAAATAACGAAGTGACCTAACGCCCAGCCAAAATGGAATACACTGTACACTTCAAACTAATTTTAAAATATGCTTCACATGATCCTGTGAAACTTTCATGGAAAAGTTTGTTTCGTAAAAATAATAACTAGAGAGGTATGAAAGAATTCGCCTTAAGTGGGACACCTGTACATACTAACCTCTGTCGCAAAAGTCTAATATTAATAATTTAAACGGCTGCGTGCAGTGAATTGTACTTCGAATTTTAATAGAAAAATTATCATTATTATTATTATTTGATAAACGTGACTTCAAATCTCAAAATTTAAACTTGACGTCATTAGAGTTACTTCTTGGGGGCCGGTGTGTTTGAGGCTGCCGGTGTCTTGGAGGCCAATTTTTGAATTTCCAACAAAAAAGCAGTTAGTATTAAAAAAAAAATACCTAGATACTACAGTACACGCCCGGTTATCCGGAATCGTGTTATCCGTAGCGCCGGATTATCCGAGACGACATTGAGAATCATTTTCACCGTATTATCCGAAACAGATTTCAACTGGCCTCCCAATTATCCGAAAATGTACTTGTGTACAACATATTTCTTGCCTAAAAGTATAAATAAAACTTTTCTTTCGATCACGCAGACGTACACTCAATAGGTCGCAAGTATAGACTTGATTGAAAGATATTGCGACCAGAAATAGGGCAATTTGTTGCAATAAACCACCGTTAATTTGTTTTTCAAACAAAAAAAAAAAAAACGGTACCAGTCTATTTATTTCAATTATTTAGTACGTACCTAAGTAAAATAATTAACCTCCGTTTTAACCGAATTTTCAGTTATCCGAAAAGGCGTAAGTCCACAGTACTTCGGATCACCGGGCGTCTACTGTATTTTTCAAAATCCACCGAAAGTCAATTTACGATGTAACAAAAGAAGGTGTCAATTAAATCCGATTTTTTCACCTCCTGATAAATGTAATATCCTAGGAAATCATTATCGACACAATGGTTTCCAGAGATATAATCTGTCTGATAAATTTATCAGGAGGTGAAGAAATCGGGCCTTAGTTATGCATTAATTTATGGAGCTATTTTAGATGATTTTTTGCTTGGTATTCAAATCGGACTATAAATAACAAAGTTATGCCTTGAGACGTTTTTTTTTTATCTCGCACCCGGTACCTATATCAGAAGATAATAATTGAATTATTACAATAAAGATTTTAAACACAAGTCCGGTGACGTGAGCAAAAATTTTTCAAATTCTCCCCATTTTTCCCAAATTTTATTATTTTTATTTTGAAACATTTATTTCCAAAAATGGGAAAGTTTATATTTGTTAAATTTATACGAAACTCAAAGTTTGACAAGGCGAAACTAATTTAATTAAAAATTAATCTGTACTTACTTTTATGAAATCACTGGTTTTGTAATACAACGCGATTGTTGTTTCTTGCGATTTTGTACAATTTTCACCCACATAAACGCACCTGAGTATTTTTCTTGACGCTTACGCATTAATTGATAAGTACTTGACACCGACGGTTCTCACACTGACTTAAGTCCGTGGTACCAATAGAAAAAAATCGCTATCTAATCGGTTTATAGAATACAATGATAATGATTTTTCCACCTTTGAACATGTTTTTGTTTACGTAATGCCGATTTATTTAGCGCGTTTTCTGAATCATGTATATGCGCGTCTTCCCTTCTAGATTTTTTTGTAGTAAACAATTACACATTTCGCGTTACTGAAATTATTGCGAATATGCCAATTCTTTTTTTATTAATTAATTTGCAGCGCCAGCTCATAAACGTAGTGCTTTGTTTGCTGTCGCTTGCCTGCTGATAAAATAATTAATTATATTAATATTTTTATTGAAGTATTTCCGTTTCATAAATAACGTTAGGGATGAGATTAACAAGCGAATTTTCGAAATTTTCTTGAAATACAATTAAACTACCAACTGAAGGGGTCAGTGCAAGAAGTAGCTAAGTCACACTTTTATGTTTTCGAGGTATTGTGAACTGAATATATTAATATACTCCCACATTTTTATTTATTGCTCCAGGCATTTGATTTTTTTTTACACACAAAGACACATTGGTGTACAATAAAAAGCCAAAGTTCAAATTTAGAAAATTACTTAGGCCCTGAAAAATAATACAAAATTGTTTTGGACTTAGCCACTTTTTGCACTGAATTTCGGTGATGTCGATCATTTACAATAGATAGAAACATTTCAACGAAGAATATTATTTTTATTTTGTTTACAAAAGTAACGTATGATTTCTTAAATCTCAAACTCATGTTTTAACTTAGAACAGGTATATCAGTGCGTCGAAATTTCATCCACTTTTTGTGCAAAACTAAAGTAATATTCCGTGATGTAAGCTTTGTGTTTGTTTAAAAACCATTTTGTAAAAGTATAAATTAAAAATTAGTTATATTAAACTAGTGGTATAATATTTGAGTTAAGAAATGATATGCGCTATCAAGTTAACAACAATATCTGTATTTAGCTAAGACATGAAATTTATTCCTAGCCATCTGAGAACTGGATCTTATATTATAAACAATTAAAAAATAGAGCACACGCTATAACAATTTTAATTTTAACAAAATGAAGGTACGGTGGCGGACATTAAATCCGGACAAGAATTTAATATATGTAAGTAATAGGACGCGTATTTTGACAAATTTGATAAATCAGGATAACAGAATTTGATATTGAAACAACTTCTCATGCGACAGTCGCATCAAGAATTAGTTATTTCCGGGAATTAATGGCATTTCTTGCTACATAGCAACTTCTTGTACTGAATTGGGATTCGACTGAAATTGTTGCTGTTGCTGTTTGGTAAATTTATCGACTTCTTGGAGTTTATCAGAGTTTACCAGACGATAGTACATGTAAATTAATGTACTTGACATTGGTTATCTCAAAAATGCAACATATAGACTATATGGGCTACTTTTTGCACCGACCCCTTCAATTACACTTTTATACCGAAAAAATAAAGTATAAAAATATTGTTACGACTTCGGAGTCCGTAAATAATAATAATAATCATCGATTGATTTGAAAAAGTTTAATTAAACACTCGCTTAACACAATACAAACTACACGAACTAATCTACAACTAAAAAACCTAACGCTCCATTTAAAAAAGTTGAAAACAATTGAAAATCTTGAAAACCTGATTGTCATTTTTAAAAATTCGTCGTTGCCGTTGATTCGATTTGACTCAATTAATTTCATAGAATTTTTATTTTTGAGTCATCTTACCGATCGTCTTTTGTTTTTTTTTGTTCCTCATTTGACCTTATTTAATTCAATTTTTAATAAAATCGGTTGATCGACTTCTGTTTTTTTGTTCGATGTCCTTTGATTTGTATTTTTTTTTTAATTCTCAGTCAACAATTTAATATCTTTTGTTTTTGTTTTCTCTTTTATTTGGTTCATTTGACACAATTTTATTTTTTTAATTATATCATTGATCGTCCTTTCTTATTGTCTTTACTCGTCGAACTCGTCGATTGATTGTCATTTCTTTTCTCTTTGATTTGATTTTTAACTGATCGTCGTTTTCTTTAATAATCGATGAAATTTTTGGTTTCGTTAGTTTTTAGATCAATGTGACTTACTGTTAGCTTTACACTGTTTTTGTTTTGTTCGATTTGATTATATTTTATTTTATATTTTAATAATCAGGTGATCACTTCGATTAATGTCCTATTTTTTTTTAAATAAACTTCTGATAGGCCTCTACTGGAGAAGAATTCATAATTTCTACCACCTAAAAGACCCCTAGAGGTTCATCGACCCCTCCCGACCTCTGTAGGTTCATCGACCTCGTTTGGAACCCCTGGTCTCTATTTTTACAAACATGTATGTGATTATTATCTTTTTATCTTTTACAGGTAATTCAATAATTTTTCTTAGTAATACAGATGAAATGAAGAAAGGAGATTACCCCCACTGTAGCACGTACCAATCTTGGTATTTTCTAAGAGTAAAATGCGCTGTGCTAATTTTTTGTACGTCTTTTATTTTATTATTTCTGAAATCAAGAAGAATTGGAAAGTTGTCTAAACACTTACAATTTTCTTTACTTCTACCGCCTTAAGTGTAGGCAACTATACGGCCTGCTGAGCTCATTGGTTTGCCTTTACTTAGGCTTTTCGTTGAAAAATTTATGAATTTCTACCGCCTTAAGTGTAGGCAACCATATGTCCTCCTGAGTTCGTTGGTTTGCCTTTACTTAGGCTTTTCCTTGAGAACAATTTATTTTTATACGAGCTGCCACGTTATTAAAATAATAATAATTTTATGATTTTTAAAGGTTATTATAATTATTTGAACGCATAAAATTTAGGAATGTTTACTAATTACAGTCAATTGTGAAAGGGTCAGTTTTTTGACTGAAAGTCAAGGAAACATCGGAAAGTCAGGGATTGTTTTAAAGGAATTAAAATGGGGACTCTATATTAGATTGATTTTTCTCTTTTTTTGCAACCAACTCAGTTGGATTTGGTCTCTGATTGCAACAATCAAGCCAGCAAAAAGGAGTTTGCTCGAAGTCTACCTGCCCAGTCTGAAAGGCGACCATCGCATTCTAATGCAGTTCCTCCCTCACATACTTTTGCATTCGCTTTTGGAAGGTGGCCCCGCCGCTCAGCGGAAGACATACGAGGAATGCAAGGCCGTTATTAATTCGTTGAACACGAAGAAACCCATCGCACCTAATTTGCTGAACACGAGACCCTTGCGTGAGCCTCACATTGTAATCAAGGGCAAGCAGAAAACGTTCGAGGAAGACGTGCCGAAAAACCTAACGTTCCATTTAAAAAAGTTGAAAACAATTGAAAATCTTGAAAACCTGATTGTCTTTGTTTTTTCAAAAGCACCATAAAATCGAGGAAAAAAGGACCTACAACTTTTCTAATTTAAGTTACTTCGTAAAAATGCAAATAAAAAGATTAGCTATTGTAGCGACTTCCCATGAACAGCCTGTATAATTAGAAGACACTGGGTGATTCGAAATAAGTGTCCGACCCGTCAACCACAGGTAGTACACAGAAAAAGAATACAAAAAGTTTATATGCATAAGGGGTCTAATAACCATATTTTTGAGATAAAATGAAAGATTCAGATATAAATTGGTTAATGGGCACTAGTACAACTGTATTGTGTTACAAGAGCAATGAATTTGTGTAGAATGGAACGAAACACTAGCGTTTCCCTTGAAATTAAACCGTAAAACGTTTGTATTTATGACTTTCTGCGAAAAAAATGTATAATACGGAATTTCGGACTTGTGTATGTGTACGTAAGAAATGAATCATAATTTTCATTTTGGATTCAAAAGAGGTTGATTTTTGAAATGCCCCTAATAGATTTATTTCTTACAATTTCGCACTTGCGTGACGTTAGTGAATACGTAAATACAAAGTTTTTTTAATCTCAAACCGGACAGAAAAATGAAGAGAACACACTCAACGTTTCGCTATAGATTTATAGCTATAAATCTATAGCGAAAACTTTGTACTTATTAATACCTTACATCTAACGTTTTATTAACGAAAGTCTGCACAAAGGCTTTGCGGTTCAGCTTACCTCACTTCAAGGATAAGGAAAGTGTAATTTAAGTGAGATAGGGAAAGTGAGGTGTGGGAGTTTAAAAAGACAAAGAATTACTTTTAAAAACCGTGCATTATTAAATTTGTGCATATGTCTTACGTAATATACTTTATTTAGGATCCCAGATGAGCAAACCATGAATACATATGTAGAATTAGCTAACGATCCCATCAAATCTTATCAACGTAAAACTTTCAGTATTATTAATAAGATAGAGAAATCCGTTGAAATTAGTAATATTGTTGCTAAATCTCTTAAAGTACAACATCCCATATTTCCTAAATTATACTGCATTCCAAAAATTCATAAACCTAATACACCTCTTCGTCCTATAGTTTCCACTATTGGTTCTTCTCCATATTTCTTATCTAAATTTATTTCAAAAATCATTACTCAGGTTACTAGTAAATCAGAATATTTTATAAAAAATTCTTTTGAACTCGTAGAAAAATTAAAACAAATAACTGTACCAAATATACCATTAATATTTCTTTAGATGTTAGTTCTTTATTTACTAACATTCCTAAAGATTTAGCTTTAAAAAGTATTAATGATAGGTGGTTAGAGATTAAAGATTTTACTGATATTTCCAAAGTTAACTTTTTGGATATAGTTGATTTATGTTTTGAAACATCTTGTTTTGCTTTCAATGATAAATTTTATAAACAGATTTTTGGTACAGCAATGGGTTCCCATTTATCTCCGGCTTTAGCTGAAATTGTTATGCAAGAACTAGAAAAATCTGTTATTAACTCTTTATCATTCGATTTAACGTTATATTTTCGTTATGTAGATGACATTTTACTGATTTTGCCTTCTGATAAGGTAGATTTTGTTTTAAATAAATTTAATTCTTTTCATAATAGATTACAATTTACAATAGAAAAAGAAAATAATAATTCATTGAGTTTTCTTGATGTAAATATTATCAGACACAATGATAAATTAATTACTAATTGGTTTCATAAACCTACCTGGTCAGGTAGGTACATAAATTTTCACTCGTACACACCCAAAAATTATAAAATTGCAACTATTATTTCATTAACAGATCGAGCTATTTTACTTTCTGATAGTTTTCATTTATGATAACTTAAATTTAATAAAGAAAACTCTTATTCAAAATTCTTATCCAATAAATCTTATTGAATCAGTAATTAAAAATTAGATTAAATACTTACAAAATTCAAATCTCTCTAATAACATTAGACAAACTTCGAACCATAAATACATATGTTTGCCTTATATTGAACCATTACACAATACATTTAAACACATTTTCAAAAAACATAATTTAACTTTAGTCAGTAAATCTGTGAATAATTTAAATTTAATTTTTTCGAATTTAAAAACCAAAATACCTAAATTAAAACAACCTAACGTGGTTTATGAAATCAAATGTTCAAATTATAATTCTGTTTATATAGGTGAAACGAGTCAAAATTAAAAAAAAACGTTTAGACCAACATAAATATCATATTCAAAAAAATAATCAAAATCATTCAATGCTTGTAGAGCATTCATTAGTAAATAATCATAATTTTGATTTTGATAATACTGACATTTTGTACAGTGAATCTAATATTTTTAAAAGACGTTTCATAGAAATGTGTAAAATTAAAATGTCTCCAAATTCTATTAATAAACGTACGGACTTTGAAAATTTAAAACTCTTTAAACAGGATATAGATCTGTCAATTAATTAAAAAAAAATAGTTTTAATTTAGTTCTAGTTACTTTTCTCTTTATTCCGGACAACTCGTATTTTAGTTTAAAATCATGTTACCTTTTCGTTTCTCTTGACGACTTGTTTCTCTTGACAACTTGTTTATTTACTTTTTTTCACTCCTGACGAAGCTATAAATCTATAGCGAAACGTTGAGTGTGTTCTCTTCATTTTTCTGTCCGGTTTGAGATCAAAAAAACTTTGTATTTACCATTTTCATCGGACAAGAACAAACTTCAATTAGTGAATACGCTTCTAACGTGTCGGATACTTATTCTGACTTACCCTGTATATATATTTGTATTTAACGGCGATAACAGAGAATAAATTTTCTTATTAAATACAATTCGTGAAATCACGAGCACTAAAAATAATAAATAAAGGAACGGAATACCCGGATGAACCTAAATACCTATAAACTTCTTTATCTCGAAATTTAGGAAGAAGTCATTCTTCATAAAAAGTTTTGCTTCTTCTAGCGAGTCTTTAGCAACTACCGAAATTTCGAAATAACATACAGGGTAAAGTAAAAGTATTGCTGTAAAAAGATGTTGGTAATGTCAAAAGAAGCTCAAATATCTAATCTGAACGTTGTAAATTAAAGTTGATTTTTTGTCTTCAGTTTAAAATTTTTCAAACATTGACTGACAATTGTCAACATATTTGTTGACATGAAATAAATCACTTGAGTTAAATTTCAGTTGCATTTGCTGTCATAGATAACTGCGATAATTACATTGGTTAATTTATGCCAATTACTTATTAATTATAATGAAAACAGAACTCGGCAGTTCATATGGTTAACAACAAAATAATAATCGGATTGTCAGTTTTTTAATTATTAAATTTTTAAAACAAAGCGAAATTGTATTAAGAAAAATTAGTCTAAATTGGTATACTTTAAACTAGAGAAGTCATCGTTGAAGTACGTCTTTTTCATCATTTACTGGACCCCAAGTTGTACACTGTAAACAAGGCTTCTAGAGATTTTTTTTCTTTTCGTGTTAACAGTTTAATTAAAAAAGTAATTGAATTTAAAAGAGGGCGTTAAGTATAGAGGTAAAGAAAACTCTAATGCATATACATGTAACATTTAATAGAATTGATACATGAGTTACAGTAATATTTATTTATACCAAAAAAATTTATCAAAAATTTGTAGGTATATTAAATATAATAATCTCGGACACTGTGCAAGTATTAAGACATCTGACTCAACATAAAATGAAAACTCAAGCAGCCATTACAACTAGGATAATTAAAAAATATATATATTTAGAAGTAATATTCACTTGCTAAATACATACAAGGAGAAAATTAAGCCAATTATTTCATGTGTAAACATATTATTAACATACATTTAAGAAAATGTAACAGTAAAAAAAGTAATAAATAAATTTATAAGTAACAGAGGTTTTAGGTTACATTTTATATTATTCACAAGTTAGTTTACTTGAGGCGTACACTTGTGAAAAATCTAAAATCCCTGCGACTATTTTGTTTAATTGTAACAATGAATATATCATTTTAAAGCTTCAATAGGTATGGTACGCACCATAGAGTTAACACAACAGTCATATATTTTATATGTACTTGAGATAAAATGTTTTTAAATATTACCAGCAAAAAGCAGCAATAAATATAAACATATAAAAATGTATATAAAAAGGTAGAGTGCTTGATGTCGTTCTAAGACACTAGCAGCTGTTTCAAATTTTCAGCGACATCCTGTCCAAATGAAAGGATGAGGTTGGCCATATCCTGAGGGTAATCTCGATATATTGTCTTTATGAAGTCGCTGACTAAAGCAGAAGTTTCTGAAAAAGACGCTTTAAGTTACTCTTTCATTATCTTTTCCGTCAAAATCCTTACCATCATTCCCAGTCTGCTTATTATGAAAAACATGCACCACAATTTTGATTACGTTCGCTAAATGTTCTTTGATTAAAGGATTTCCTTGCTGATACAGACCATAAAAGCACTTGACTACTGCTTCGTTTTCTTGGAAATCTACTTTCAGAGGAAGATTTTGTACAAATACTGGAAAAACCTTAAACAAACGCAAATAGGACGATGATGATTAAAATCTGAAAAGATACCAACCTGTTCTAACGGAACACCCTCAGGGTTTGCGATAATTAATTTAGCAATAGCACCAATTATATTGTCACGAGTTCCAGCATGCGATTCCTTTGATAACATTGCTGATAAGCCTTGCAAAATATCGTTATAATGACTAGAAGTTGATGAAGGAATAAATAAAATAGTGAAAATATATAACATATATAATAGTTAAAATCAATTAAGAAGGATACGGATAAATGCAATCTTTTCCATGTAGAATCATCTCCCCTAAGCCAAATACTGAATTGTTTCTAACTTCATCATTGGGATCTTTAGCACCTGATATCCATAACTGCATCAATTGTGGTACAAATTTTTCTACACATACACCGAGAGGTTTCATACATTCTGCTAGTGTGCCATAAGCAAAAGATCTTTGACTTACACTATGTTGTTTTTTCTAAAAATTAGTAAATAGATTTTTGCTAGTAAAATACATATTTGTTTTTGTCTACATTATTAATAATTATCCGAATAAATTTTTAGATTTTTAAATAGAAATTTCATGCTTAAAATACAGCGAAAGACTTACAGTTCGAACTGTCAATAACTGTAGAATGTTTGGAAAGTAAAATACAAATTCACCAGGACTCAGAGCATTTCCAAATTTTGGGATGACATCACCTGCACATTCCAACAGCAATTCTGTTTGCTCAGATTCAGTTTCATCTTCTCCACCATCACCGGCTCCTCCAGTATCTGTATCCTGACAAGCGGTCTAAAACATTTACTTAAACTCTGGCTCTGATTAGAAAAGCAGAAACAACCTTTTCTGTAAGTAAATCAATGACGCAGTTCATAATGGCCTCTCTGTGCCCCTCTCCCACTAAAACATCAGCGTTAATTTCCTCCAAGATACTTCCGAAAGCGTTTGTAGCATGCATCACTATGTTTTGTTCTTCGTCATAGCGAATAAGCTCAGCACATTTAGGAATGAACATCTGCAGCGCTTTGTACAGTGCTTGTTTACTTTCAGGTGTTTTCACCTCGGACAGTGTGATGCAAAATTGTTCCAGAGCTACAATTGCAGCTGCACGGATATCTTCTTGAGGGTAATTGATCAGTTTAAAAATTTCTTCAAAGCTTTTTTCTAAGTAAGGTAAAAATGATGTGCTATTATAAAAAAAAAATGGAAAACCTTAACTATCTCGGATAAAAAATTTGCATTCATATTTTACCCTATTTTCTTTGAAAGATCAGTCAATGATATACAAGCTTGTTCCTTTTCATCATTATAAGAATTTTCCACTGAATATCTGCACTGGGTGGAATCGCTGCTGGTCGACTCAATTTCAATGTCTTCCTCACCTTCTTCAGACTCTGATAATTCGTCGTAAATATCTAGACCTTCTTTTTCTTCCTCCTCATAGTGAGCCTGCATGAAGCAACTAATTTGCACATTAAGTTTGATTTATTTTTGAAAATCACTCACGACAATTCCTTCGCTGCTTTGTATGGTACCGATCATTGCCTCTACAATTTTAGGAAGGGCCGGTGTAATGTCGTGTTTCATTACACCGGCGAGTGCTGAGAAGAGAGCATAAACGCTTTTTCGAACATCGGGGTCGTCAGTCTCATCCAAAATTTTCAGAGCTAATTGTAAAGTTTGTGGAGCTAAAGGCTTGAAGTTGTCCACTTCAATTGTGTCAGCAATCGTCGCTAGACATTCTAAAATTATTTCTTCATTGGAAAAAATCTCAAATCTATCGTAAATAAAGTTATCCCAAACGTTTTGATTAAGGTCCGGTTTCTCCATCACAATTTAAGTTTAAGCTTTGCTTTATTCCCAAGGTAACAATTGCGACAGGACAATTGTTTCCATAGGAATAAAATGAAGTTTAAAGTTAAACTATTATCAAAAATATCGGGCCAATGGTCAATAAAAGACTTTTCTTAATTTTTGTGCTAAGCTTTTGTCTCCCAAAGCTGTAGGTATTATGGTTTCCTGTACAGGCTGGCCGCTCAGGTATCCGAGATATTTCGTATATCTATGACTAAGTTTAAGCAAAAATGATTTTTTTTTCGACAATAACGAACTGACAATCAATTTTTTTCTAATCCCAGCCAAGTTGCTATTTATTAAATTACCTAGCCCTCTAGTCGCAACAATGTAATTTACTCTTTAGCAACAACCCATACAACCTGGCAAATTCAAACCCCAACATTTCAAGAACGGTTTGGAATTCGGGAAAAGGGAATAAAATCATTTTTGCTTAAAATTATTTATAGAATTCATGTAGGAAGTACCTCGGATAGCTCGGCGGCCACCAGTGTTATACCCTTATTGGGACACCCGGTATATTTTTTTTATTGAATTGATTTATGTTGACGTTTAATAATAAAATCGGTTGTACAAAATTAATGTTACTATGACATACACAAAAACAAGGATAACAATCTAGTACGCAGCTAACTTTATGCGCCATTATTAAATATAACTGATCTCCAACTTACCGAGAGCGTACGACTGTAATTCATGAATATCAGAATTTGCATCGGCATTTATGTATACATTAAGAATCTCTATAATTTTCTGAAAGTACGGCAGCATTTTCTCTTTAACCGCAGAAGCAACTGCATCCAAAGTGCTCAGAGCCACCCTTTTCAACTGCAAAGACCAACTTGTTGGATCCAAAGCAACCAGCAACCTTTCCATTAATGCTGGCAGATAGGGAAGTAAACCGTCATCTAAGTTCAAACAGAAGCTTTGCAAAGCGTAGAACATGCGATCCAATCCTGACGGTTCGGTTTTGTTCTTTTCCATGTCTTTAAAAAGCTGCGAAAGATATTCGAAGAATACCGGCAGCAATTCTGAGGCATACTGACTGATTTCAGGCTGGCAACAATGAAATGAATGCATAATAGTTATCGTGAATAAAATAGACACCAATGTCATTTTGAAATAATCTCTCACAACAGTACAGTTCAGTGAATGAAAGAATACATGCACGTCACATCCAATACTCGTCCGTATCATATAATTGCAATTCGTTAATCAACGTTAAATAATTTAATTTCATTAAGGAGCGATATTTTTATCCCTCATTAACTTTAATCATTGATTTATTTCGGTAGTTACAATTACAGAGACAATTGTTTCTATAGGATTTAATCAATGGTTAAAATTTATTAGAGATGATTAGACTGGTCCTCAATGATGTATTTCCAATACATAAAGATTTGTGCAGTGTTGATTAATTTGTCCAGTTTGTTACGTTGGGTGTCAAAAATTGTTACAAGTTGGGATTCAACTTGTTGCATCAAATAAATAAACAACCTTAACATGTGTACATAGAGCGAGGCAGGGGAGTTCTTACCTCCGTATACGGGATTTCTGGTAGTGGATTTGTTGTCGTCATCAATGGACACAGCGTGATTCCAACGGCAGCTTTTTTTATAAGTCGGAGAGGGCGTGGAGTAAAAGAGAAAATCCACACACAAAAAAAAACAGAATATTTAGCAATAATTAACCGGGAGGCGCCAACTGGATGATACAGACCACGGTATCGACTATAATTCCGACTCAAGATTAACTACAGTTTTAAAAAGGCGAAATGTGTCCAAGACAAAAATTCAATGACAGAATAAAAACAATTTATGGCAAATAGCAATAAATAAAACGTTAACGTTAAAGTTTGGTCCAAAGTATTTCATCGATTGATTTTAAATATTTCAATTTGTACAAAATGGTTTGTACGTTCGGAAATTTCCTGACGTCTCACAATAACACAAGTAACGAAAAAAATATCTAGTAACTAAATTGACTCAAACTTTAACAAAAGCAGTAAAGTTACCATTGATAATTGTTATCGAGCAAAAATTAGTGACTTGAATAAAAAAAATTGTATTGATTGAATTAAATTGTCTGACGCAAGGGTGAGACATAAACTAGGCAACCAATGTTGCACGTAAGTTGAAAGGAAAAAAAAAGGTAATCTTCAAGACGAGGTAGGATGTATGTTGCGATGATCAACCGAAGTAACGAAGAAAAAGGTGTAAACGATTATCTTATACGAGCCTACGGTGGTAGTTGACGATTCAATCCCGAAGCTCCTCTCCTTCGAGAGTCCTCTTCGGAGTACGACACCAGCCTTCCGAAGGAAACACGAGGAGTGAACGGTGTTCGATATTCTGCTTAGAGTTTATAAACTTCCTTGTCGGAACAACCGCTTGATACTCAGTAATTTATTAGATCAGGAAGTGCTGTCGTAATCGGAAATGGGATACGACTTGTCTACGAGGACAACACAAATTTTAAGTAAAATTTCAAAAAAAAAAAAAGAGAATGAACTCACCAAGTCAGCCCGAATCAGTAATGAACGCCCTTGGGGAAAGAAGGTTAAGTCAATCAAAATAGGTTAACACCTGTTATCTTCTGCACGAGCAAACTCGAATGAACTTGTGCTCCATATAAGAGAAAGTTTTACACTGAAACGAGGGCTAAATGAACGTGCGGAGTGGAGAGGAAGTCAGGGCTGCCATTTGTCTAACAGAAATATTTTCCACAAATAAAAGCGACTTCGATCGTAACAGAGTTTTTTTGATCGAAAACTCGATGACGCGGCTAAAATGGAGAGTGTAACTCGCTCAGTAGAAGCAGTAAAAATTCTGGTCGAATGTAGCAGTAAAAAAAAAAAAAAACTAGGAGAGAAATGGACGGGTTTAGGTGTTAACCCGATCAGGTGTCATGCAGCCGAAGCAATCTGGGCCCATAACAACTTCTTTGATACAGACGAGTATTGTATAGGACGTGCATGTGTTATTTCATGAATTGAACTGTAAATATATCTTACTTGCAAATGTTCTGAAAATTGTCCTAGGGCAAAAAATGCAGCATTCCGAACAACGACATTGGGGTTTCTTATACCATTATAAATGCATTTTAAAAATGCTTCTAAATATTTAGTTCTGATATGATCTGCACAGCCCTCGGCTAACACAGCAAGTGCTAAGTAGGCTGCTTTTTGTGCGTAGATGTCATCACCCTGTAGGGCCGGTTCAACACGAGTCAATAAATACGGTACAACTTTTTCTGGAGGGATATGCAATGCTATTAAATCTAAGGTCTGAGTTGCAATAGTTGTTGTTGTAAATTGGTCAGGATCTCCTAGGAAATACTCCTCGTTCACATCATCATCTGGTTTTTGTGCCATCAATAATATGAGCACGTCTACAATTGGCTCTATCAATTTATTTTTTTGAATAACCTAGAAATCAAATACTTAACAAAACTGCAAGTTCGAAAGCTTTTAGGCAATAATTCAACCTTGCTCTTTACTCTGATAATCCAACCGATAACTCCGACGGCTTTAATCTGGACGCTAGTATCGATACTTTTGTTACTTCCGATCCTCAAACACATCTCAATAATTGTGCGTATATGAGCCACGACTACACTGACAGCATACTCGATTAAGTCTTCTAAAATTTCGAATAACTCACACGCTCTTTTCTCGTCAGCTTGGCTGAAAGCGTTAATAATTTCCAATACTTTTGGTAATAACTGGTGGTATACATTGATCATCTAAAAGACAAATTGCAATCTTCGTTTCTGAAAGAATCTTTTGATAGTATGCACCTGTTGATGTCCTCCAATTGCACCAACAAAATGACTCATTGTTATAACCGTGTAATATGCTAAATTGCAGTTGGGTTCGGGCAAGGAATTCATTGAGTTCGTAAATAATAATGCTAAAACTTCTGCGTGCTGCAGGTATGAGCCTTTGGAGATTTCAGTCATGATCGAAAGGGTGTACATACCCATCTAAAATTATAAACATAGTGAGTATTTGACTTATGAGATTTAACTTTGCTACATTTGCTTTTGACTGTAATCACAGGAAATCTTTAAATATCGAAATAATATAATACATAGGTACTTTAGCGTTTGAAAGAAAAAACAGATTTTTTATCAA
Source organism: Prosopocoilus inquinatus (assembly GCA_036172665.1). Lineage (NCBI taxonomy): Eukaryota > Metazoa > Arthropoda > Insecta > Coleoptera > Lucanidae > Prosopocoilus > Prosopocoilus inquinatus. The sequence continues at coordinate 632,926 of CM069876.1, forward strand.
GATCTTTCTGACATTTGAATACTTCTTGCTTGCCTTTTCCGCATTTATACTCAGCATTAACTGATTAAAGTCGCGTTCCTTTTATAAATACACTGAGCTAGGCTAGTTGAGATGAATGCAAATTTGTCTAAATGGAATGACTGAAAAGCGGAAAACAGAGGAAGTTCAAGAAATTATACATTTAAGGATGTTTTAAACGGGTTTCGTTCGATTAAATGAAATATCTTTTAGCAACTGCTTCAAGAAAAAACCTTTCATCATCAAACATTTTGTTAAGTAACATGTGATTAATTTCCCCCAACTACTAAGGGACGAAGACTCATTACTGATGAAGGGTTAGCATTTACTTCCTATAGGTGAAGGGGAAAACAATTTCGAAGTAAAAGGAACGCGTAATTTCAACGATGGATTAAATTTGTTTCATATGCGAAACATGGCCATATTTATTTTTTAATTGAAAACTTGTTTAAGATTTTTAAGTCATCAGGTAGTGCATTGAATATAGTGGCAATATTATATTGAAAGGACCTTTCAAAAAGCGCAGTTCAATGTAGCGGTGGAGTTATTACATTTTTGTGAAGAATGTTTATATTGTGCACATCTGTTTTAAAAGGTATTTTATTATAAAGGTAAGATGGATTTTTCATGAATAAGTTTAACATAAAAACTTGCTAACTGCAGCTTCTTTTAATTTAAATGACACTCGTTCTCTACTTCTTAAACCGTATATGAGGCGTAACAAGTGTTCTGAACTCTTTGAATTCTTTTACTTGTTAACGAGTCTAAGAGCGTTTTCCGCTGGCTGCACCGGTGTGCACTGAGTGTATCTCCATCTCGTATTATCACATAAAGCTGAACCGAGATGGAAATACACTCAGTGCACACTATTGCAGCCAGTGGAAAACGCTATAAGAAAGGGCCATACACTATATCTGCAAATGTAAAATGCGATCTATAAAGCATTGTTCTTGTTGCAATATTGACAATTGATTTGTTACCATATAGTAATTTTATATTAACAAATGCTTTTTAATGCAATTATTAATATGCTTAACAAATCGAAGATCTGTATCCAAAACAAGTCCCAAGTTTCTAGCAGATTCAGAACATGATACCCTCTCTTCACCTATTTTAATAATAACTAAATTAGTCAAAAGTTTACGTTCTCTCCGAAGAGCATTACTACAGATTAAACAGAGTTTCTTAGAAACTCGTGATAAACTCAAGATATCAGAATTAATAAATTGATTTGCTTGTTCAATATCGGTGGCTTTAAATGAATAATATAATTGAGAGTCGTCAGGATAATAATGACTAGTACAATACTCGAGACATTTACTTAAATTTGACCTAACATTGCATTAGGATTACATCGCAATGGCGATTATCTCTCGAGCTACGTTTCTGCTGATGAAGTCCCAAATAGGGCTGAAACAGCTGCACAGAGGCTGTTCGAGGGATTCACTGCAATCAAAAACGATTTGCGACAAAATTTCTTTATACTCCTATTAAAATAAAAGAAAAATATGTCACAATATTTTCAAATGAATAACGTTTGCCGCATGACACCACCGAAATTGCAAGCTCAAAAATAAAACACGGTAAGTAAACCTTTAAAACTCAATTCAATTTTAGGAATTTTCTTTGTTTAAACGATAAGTTTTATGTTCGCCAATTTGCAAATATAAAATTTTCACCTACCTGCTTAGAATCTCTCCCTTTTCAAATTTAAATGAAAGTCTGCAGGCAAACAGCGATAAGGAACAAATATCTTTTGGATTGCAATCAATTACACAACACTTTTGCCTATTAGATGATAAAACGCAATAGGATTTATGATTTAAATTCGAATACTACAACTACAAATTCGAATTTATATTGTCATAACTAAGCTTAGGATAATTATGCATTAAAAAACTTCAAAAAATGCATGCACATATGCACTAAAATCATTAAAAATATGCACTTAAATATGCATTCAAAATTAACTTTTATAGAATAAATAATATTTATTATGTTACCACGTTCTTCATTATTTTGCTACAAAAAAACAAAAACTTTTTTTTTAATTCTAAATTATTTATTTAGTCGTTATTATAGAAACAAATTATAATTACACTTAACTACAACATGGTGTAACAAATTCTCAAAAGTAAATTTGCGCCTATTGTCGGCGAGAATATTTCTGTACTGAGAAACCACTCTCTCGACATCGCAGGACACTATTGGTACAAATTCGTATTTTACAACGTCATTGACACTTAAATGTTCGTTTTTTTCATTAAGGGTCGATTCATTTTGCAACACTTCACTTATATTCTTCAGTTGCTGATAGCCCGTATTCTTTGACAGCACTTCGTTTAATTTATTGATAAAAACATTTTTCTTGAGTTTTGCTATACCGTTAACTACATGTTCTACTATTTGAATGCTTTCTTGTAAAGATAGACCCTTAGCTTCTAGCTTGGAGATTGCAGTCGAAATGCATGCCAGATTAGCTCGAATAAAAATTAAATCTTCTCGTATACCTTTTTTTCTCAGAATACTCTGTGCATCTTCGATGCACTGCGCTTCCTCAGAGTCGAATTCATCAATTTTCTTCACAATTTCAAAATTTTCAGCGTAATACACAGCAGCGTCGATCCAACTTCCCCATCTTGTAATGATTGGCGCAGGTGGAAGTGGAATGTCACCCGAAATTTCCCGAAACTTCTGAATACGACTTGGTGCCTTAAGGAAAATCTTTTTCACAGATGATATTAGCACATTAACATTTGAATAAAGATTACGAACTAAATACTAAATCAGCTACTCGATGTAAGCCATGTGCTAAACAGGTCACATGTATCATGTTTGGGTATAAAACCTGCAGTCCCCGCATTGTTTTGCACATATATGGTGCAGCATCACTACAAATCGCCAGACGGCCACAATAAACTTAAAGAGTCGTTGAAAAAAGCAGCGACTGTTGAATGATTTACTTTGTCCAACACTTTTAAAGTCAGCAGATATGATTTATTTTTTTCTTCAGGAACCCCTAATATACCAAACACAAAATTTCCTATGCATCTTTGTTCTTCATCGGTTGTTTCATCCAACGACACCCAAATAGAATGATCCTTTACTTTTGCTCTTAATTTATCCAATGTTAATGTATACAATTCAGAAACAATTTTTTCTTAATGTCGATTCATCTGGAATATTTTGCTTTGTATACTTTTCCAAAAAATGGCAAAGAACTTCATTTTTTAACTTAGCTAATGGGATGTCTGCGCAAATAAAAGCCTTTCAAAGTTCTGCATTAAATTCTGAACGTTTAGGTCCAGGCGTCGGTAAATTAGAAATTAACACTTGCCGTTCGTTATTTCCCCTTTTGCGATTTTTATTACTTGCATGCTTTCCGGTTTGAAGATGCTGCGTGACTTGAAACTTTTTGGTTGCCGTAACATGAACCTCGCAGTATTTACAAAATAACAGACGTCCATCCGTTATAAAATCATCGTAGTCCTTCACAAACTGGTTTAAAATTGCACTTACACACTTTTTTTCTTTTTGCATCTTGAGAGATGTTAATCCTATTGCAATCAGCATACAACTACTGAAGGTTGATGAAATTTTCTGCAGAATTTCCTGGTAAAATTAGAAAGAGAGCTACCCCATACCATGGTCTGTACGAGTACTATTAATGCGGACAAAATACTTGGAAATTCATGGGATAATGTGCGGACGCAGTAAACAATGGCGGTTTTCATACACTGTTAATCCTCTTATTATTTCCAAGTATTCTGATTTTGAAACACTGGTTGTTCAGATTGTCTGCTATAAAATGTCAGTTTGCACTTGGCAATAAGAAATAATAGCAAATTTGGAATTAAAACAAAAAAATGCAGGAAATTATGCATTAATGCCCTAAAAAGTTAAAATATGCATTTATGTATAAAAATGTTCCAAATATGCATTTGCATATGCAATTATGCAAACGTGTAATTATCCTAAGCCTAGTCATAACCAACTTGGTAACTATGGCAACAGCATATTTTAATCCCAAAACTATGCAGAGGGAGCCACACTAATGACAACTGCCATGGAGCAGGGGCCCTATTCTCAAGTCACTCGATTAAGTTGTATGCGAAAATGATATCAAAATGAAATAGATTCGCGTACAAAACTTTGCAAACTGTTTGAGAATTGCGTCATTATGACGTCAGTTTCGCATACGACTTTAGTCGAATGACTTTGTTGATTCGATATAGTGGACTGTATTTCTTTGTGTTTGTTTGCAGAAAAATTTCGCTGGTACAATTACCTTTTTTTATATGAAAGTTTTTTATTTATATTGCAATTGTTTTTTTTTTTACAAGTGTATGTGATTCATTAAAATGAACGTAAAAATCGTGTTAACATAGCTCCCCGCCTTGAACATTTTTTTTTTTTTTAAGAAAGTGTTCAAATATTCATAAATTGCAGGTAAGTATGAACTGATTGTAATAATGAAAATGAATTATTTTAACTGTTTTTAACATGCACAATTTCACTGTCACTACTGCCATTTTCAGGTACTGGAAGGGGACACAACTTCGCTACTGCTCGCTTGAAATTGCCTTTATGAGTCTTGACTGTAGCAACTCGAACTACGTTGTCGTCACCGGGATGAAGCTCTACTATTCTTCCAAGGAGCCACTGGGAAGGAGGTAAGTTATCCTGTTTGATTATTACCAAACTTCCAATCTTTAGCCCTGGATTTTTGCTCTTCCATTTCTTTCTTTCTTGCAGATGATACAAATATTCTTGTGACCACCGCTTCCAAAAACTTTGTACCAACTGTTGCTGTAACTGGAAACGCGACAGCCTGTTTGTTGGTGTGTCCAGCAATTGCGGTTCCGGAATAGCAGTCAATGGTTTGCCAATCAAGAAATGAGCTGGAGTTAGTGGCTGCAGATCATCAACATCCGATGACAGAGGGTATAAAGGTCTAGAATTTAAAGTTGCTTCTATCTGTGTTAAGATTGTGTAAAATTCTTCATATGTTAATTTTGTGTCATTAATTACTCTTGATAAATGATGTTTTATGTTTTTTATGTTTGATTCCCAAAGCCCTCCGAAATGAGGCGAGTTTGGGGGAATAAAATGCCAGGTTATATTTTCATTTGTACAATAATTTGTTATTTCTGTTTTAGAGTTTGAGAAAAATTCATGCAAGGCAGATAGTTTCTTAGCTGCTCCGATAAAATTTGTTGCATTATCTGAATATAAATGAGCTGGTTTGCCTCTTCGTGATGCAAATCTTCTCAAAGCAGCAAGGAATGTTTCGCTTGATAAATCTGTCACAAGTTCAAGATGCATAGCTTTAGTAGAAAAGCAGATGAAAAGACAAATGTAGCCCTTTATAGTCTTTGAACCTCGACCTTTGCGATCTTTTATATTAAAAGGCCCTGCATAATCTATTCCCGTGATATAAAATGGATTATTAACTGTAACTCTTTCTTTTGGCAAATTTGCCATTATTTGATCAAAAGATTTTGGTTTAGATTTAAAACATCTGATGCAACCTCGCACTACTGACTTAGCCACACTCATTCCAGATGTAACCCAAAAATGCTGTCTTACTGTAAATAATAACAATTGTGGACCTGCATGAAGTAATGTTATATGCGTATTTTCAAAAATTAGTTTTGCTAAACGATGTTTTCCCGATAAAATCAAAGGATGTTTCTGAGCAAAATCTAAATAAGAGTTTTTTAATCGACCACCGACTCTTAATAAACCTTCAGTATCAATGAACGGAGCAAGGGATAATAAATTGTGTTTTGGCTTTAAATTTTTATTATTTAGTAATAAATTAATTTCTTGAGGAAAACTGTCTTGTTGTGACAATTTTATTAATTGTTTCATACTGAGATCTAATTCTGCAATAGTCAAATATCCGTACGGCCGTTCAGATTTTTGTTTCTTAATGTTTAAGATGAATCGTAAAATGTATGCCATTGTTCTTTTCAACCTATTCAAACTAGAAAACCTTTCGAATATCTGAAAATTATTTTCAACAGTAGCTGAGCAAACATTATTTTTAGAATATTTAATTGAAATTGAGAATGCGGATGATGGCCAATGATTAGTTGGAAGAGACAACCATGAAGGGCCGTTCCACCACAATTGAGACTTGAGTAAATTTTCAGGAGAAATTCCTCGTGATGTAAGATCGGCAGGATTATCTTTTGTGTTTATGTACTTCCAATTACTAATCTGTGTTAATTCTTGAATTTTAGAAATGCGATTTCTTACAAAAATTGGTAATGAATGAGATGGAGAGTTAATCCAGTGTAATATTATTTGAGAATCTGACCATAGATGATATGAGCATTCGATAGTGAATGATTTTTGTACTTTGTTAATTAATTGACTTAACAACAAAGCACTGCACAATTCTAATCTTGGCATAGTTAAACATTTCAGTGGAGCAACCTTTGTCTTTCCGCATAAGAGATTAATTAAAATCTTTTCTTTTTGATCGATGCTGCGAACGTATACACACGCACCGTATGCGTTTTGTGACGCGTCACAGAAACCATGTAATTCGATTTCTGTAGAATTTTTACAAATGACGTGCCTATCTAATTTGAGTTGATTTAATTTTGTTAAATTATTTCTGAATCGTATCCACGTAGCTTTCAAATCGTCTGGAATAGGATCATTCCAATCTAATTTAAGAGACCATAGTTTTTGAATAATTATTTTTGAGAAAATAGTGCATGGGCTTAACAAACCTAATGGATCAAAAATCCTTGCTACGTCAGATAAGATTGATCGTTTATTAATTGATAAAGAATTTTCAAAATTTTTGATTTGAAAACCTAATGTATCAGATTTACTGTACCATTTTATTCCTAAAGTTTTTGAAAACTCATTATCTCCTAAATTTAAAACACTCACAGGTTCATTTTCATTTTGAAACTCTTGCAAGAAAAGCTGACTATTAGAATTCCATTTTCTTAATGGGAAACATGCTGAATTTAGAATTGATGCAATTTCTTTACATACATTGATTGCAACTGTTTCAGAATCAAAACCTGTTATGAGATCATCAACATAAAAATCATTTTTTATTATTGAAGATGCGAAAGAAGATTTTGTTTGATATTCATGAGCCAACTGCTTTAAGCATCTTATGGCTAAATACGGAGCAGATCTAGTGCCGTAGGTAACTGTATTTAAAGTGTAAATGGAAATTGGATCGTCTGAACTAAATCTCCAAACAATATTTTGAAGATGTCTGTCATCAGGATGAATGACGACCTGCCTATACATTTTTTCTATATCTGCCGAAACTGCAAAAGGATGTTGTCTGAATTTTATGAGTATAGAAAATATTTCATTCTGAATGGGTGGCCCTGTAAATTGTAAATCATTAACTGACCAACCTGAATCAGAATTCGCTGATCCATCAAAGACTACTCTTAGTTTAGTAGTCAAACTTTCTTGTCTAAAAACACCATGATGTGGCAAAAAATATGCTGTATTGGAAGGAATTAAATTTACTTGAGACATGTGGTTTAAATCTATGTATTCTTTTATGAATTGAGAATATTGAAATTTTAGATTAGAATCGTATGAAAATTTACGTTCTAATTGTTGTTGACGTTTAATTGATAATGGTTTTGAGTTACCTAAATTAGAAGCAGAATGTTTTAGTGGTATTCGAACAATGAACCGTCCTTCTTCATTTCTAGAAAACGTTTCTAGGAAATGTTTTTCGCAATAAACATCATCGGAAGACATAGAATGCTCGTTATTAATTTCCTCTATCTCCCAAAATTTCTGCAATTCAGAATCAAGATTGCTGTGAGTTTTAGAAAAATTGCAATGAATTTTTGAAATGGATTCTGAGATGGTACCTGATATAATCCAACCGAATTCTGTGTTTTGAAGAACTGGCATATTCTTACCCAACTGAATTCTTTGATGATGAAGAATATTCCAAAAAATACCTGCACCAATAAGTACATCTATTTCACTAGGCTCGGTGAATTGAGGATCTGCCAATTGAATGTTGGCTGGAATATTCCATGAGCTGGTGTTGATAGTGAATGAAGGCAAATTACCTGTAATTGTGGGCAAAATAAAACAACAAAGATTAGTAGAAAATTCATAATTGAGTGAATATATCACAATGTTGCATTTTTTTTTAATGACTGATGAAACGCCATTGATTCCTCCAATGGTCATGTTTGTTGAATGTTCTTCTAATCCTAACTTTTTGCAAAATTTTGAAGTAAGAAAATTTGACTGAGAACCACAGTCAAGTAAAGCTTTTGCAGTATGAATGTTGCCAAAAACATCTGGAACTAAAATTGATACAGTGGAAAGCAGAACATGTTGATTAGGATAATGACTTGTGAAACTAACTTGTGGCGAAATTGTTGTTGATGCATTTGGATGAATTGTTTTTGATGTAATTGGTTCACGTGTATATAATAATTCTGGATGAAGTAAAGTGTTATGTTTAGCTTTGCACTTTTTACAAAATCCAGATCTGCAGTTTTTAGTTGTGTGGCCTGAACGTAAACAGTTATTACAAAGATTCAGCTGCTTTACTGTTTTTAATTTATCTGACAAATTTAATTTTAAGAATTTTTCACAATAATAAATTAAATGTGCCCCATTACATACAGGACATTTCACATTTGAGGATATTAACGAAACTTGTTTGATATTATTATGTAACTGTTTATGTTCTTTGGCAATTTTATTATGATTGATTTCAAGTGTTTCTAGAAAATCTGCTCTTGAATTCAAAAAACTCTTGAATTCAGAAAGTGTTGGGAAATTATTGCCTGTTTTAACTTTTTCCCATTCCCGAACAGTAAATTTGTCTAATTTTGACGTAATTAAAAATATCAACAAAGTGTCCCAATGTTCTGTTGGTTGTTCTAGTGTTTGAAGAGCTCTTAAATGTTTAAAAATGGTATCTATCAAGTCTCTTATTCCTCTTGAGGACTCCTTTGTAAGTGAATTTAATTCAAACAGAGATTTGATGTGATTATTAATTAACAATCTGATGTTATTATACCTATTGCAAAGTAGTTCCCATGCGATTATGTAATTTTCGGATGAGAATTCTAGAGACTGTATAACCTTTAGTGCGTCACCTTCTAGTGAAGCACGTAAATAATGATACTTCTGAACATTGTCAATTGATTTGTTTGAATTAATTAGTGACTCAAAAGTATCTTTGAATTCCAACCAATTATCATATGCACCGTTAAATTTTGCAAGTTTAATTGTTGGAAGTTTAATGTTGTGAGAAATACCGTTTTGTTTTGAGGAATCTGATATGCCAGTGATACTGTCGCTTTGAATTTGGATGACAGGTGTGCAGACTTGCTTTAAAATAAATTTTGCGTCTGTGATTGCGGATGAATGCTTTTCAGTGAAATCTTCTCTCTCTAAATATTGCCTTTCTAAGTCATCTTCATCGCAAATATATTCTATTTTACTCTGAGTTTCATCAAATTCCTCAAACAACGATGCAAACTTGCTACTACGATCTTGCAATTCAATGATTGTTTTTTCTGCTAAAACTTGATCACTTGCATATGCATCTTGAACTGTGCGTAAATATTTTATAAAATTTGTTAGTTTGTATTTAATAGTACCTCGTTTACGCACAAGTTTTTCAGTAGATGTGACGTCTTGCATGACTTTTCAAATTCAGAAAACTATGAATTGAATTATTGTAACCTAGTTACAAAGAAATTGTGTTAATGTGTAAAAATATTTGTCAAAATATTTTCTTTTGCAAATAAATGTATAAAAGTATGAATGTGTTTTATAAATGTGTACTACCTTAACACAGATAGCAGCCTACAAATTCTAGAACTGTTCTAGAGCCTTATCTGTAGTCCTGAACGATAGTTTTCTATGCGGTGTTTCTCTTCTTCGCTGATGCGCTTAGTTCTTGTAAATCTTGAATCCGGCTCGATCGGACCAAAAATAAATATGTTGATTCGATATAGTGGACTGTATTTCTTTGTGTTTGTTTGCAGAAAAATTTCGCTGGTACAATTACCTTTTTTTATATGAAAGTTTTTTATTTATATTGCAATTGTTTTTTTTTTTACAAGTGTATGTGATTCATTAAAATGAACGTAAAAATCGTGTTAACAGACTTGAAAATAGAGCCCCTGATTTTTTTAAAAAGCGACTAGCCGAGAGAAACACTTCTTGTGGTTCGTCAATCGAGGGGGCCGTGTTCCGGGCTAAACGGCTTCTCTTTCCGGCCATCTGAGCGTGTAAGATGCGCGGTTTTGTGTTCAGAGCCTTTATGGTCATCTTTCCACTCATTTTCCAGTCTGCCGAAATATCTTAAGTAAATCCGGCGCTAGCTTTTATACACTAAAAATTAAAATGTCTTCAAATTCTGTTAATTAACGCACAGATTTTGCCAATTTGAATGACATATTCTGTAGCTTTTTGGATTTTTTTAAGTAGAATATAATTTTCTTAAACTATCTGTCAAACAAAAAACAAAAACAAAATAAAGTTATTAAAAAAAAAAATTGTTTAGTTTCTAGTTGAAATTAACCTCCGCCCACAGTAATTTTTATATCCGTAGATACGTATTTCGGCAGCTAAGCTGCCATCTTCAGTACGCTACCAACTTAAAAGCACTAAAAAATGTCTAAAGACAACCTAATCACACTGACAAAATCAACTATTTTAGTTGTTTAGTTTCTATTGGAAACGCGTTTCGTTTTTTTAGTGTCCCTTGACAATTTGTTTATCTATAACTTTCCTGAAGAAGCTGTCAAACACACAGCAAAACGTCAAGATAAATTTCAATTTTCCCAACTATCCGCAACAAAATTAACTTCCTTCATATTTTTCATCAGTTTTAAAAGCTCAAACAATAAATATTCATAATTTGCAGTAATTTGCTATTTTTCTTGTCAGGAGCCTTTACAATACAAAAGCTTTTGTGTAAAATTTGCAAAATTTTATTATAAAGCGACAAAGATAGGTTACCATCATGTTACAATGTGGTTAACCACAGTGAATGTTTATTGGTGAATTCGATACCTCTGTGGACATTTCTCTGTCAGTTTTTTCACAAATTCTATACAGGAAATACCTTAGTGTCGTACAGGCCTAAGGCCTGATCTTTCCACCTGTCTATAAATTTATCTACTAGATAATTTCCTTTTGAAAACTATTGTATCTAAAATATTTTAGAAAAATTTTGTGCAAATCGTTTTTGATTGCAGTGAGAACCTCGAGCAGCCTCTGGACAGCTGTTTCAGCCCTGCTTGGGGCTTCTTCAGCAGAGACGTAGCTCGACATTCCCACTGCAGACCAAAAACGACTTGCCCAATTTATTCGCAAATGCGATGTAAGAATGATGAACATATAAAATAGCGACATCTTACTATCGCTTTTTGACCTAACATTGCAGTAGGATAGACAAATTGAAGCGGGATTTGCTCCTAATGAGTCCCCCATGCAAGGCGGCCATGCTTTCATTATGCTTTGACAGCAAGCATGGCCGCCTTGCATGGGGGACTCATTAGGAGCAAATCCCGCTTCAATTTGTCTATCCTACTGCAATGTTAGGTCAAAAAGCGATAGTAAGATGTCGCTATTTTATATGTTCATCATTCTTACATCGCATTTGCGAATAAATTGGGCAAGTCGTTTTTGGTCTGCAGTGGGAATGTCGAGCTACGTCTCTGCTGAAGAAGCCCCAAGCAGGGCTGAAACAGCTGTCCAGAGGCTGCTCGAGGTTCTCACTGCAATCAAAAACGATTTGCACAAAATTTTTCTAAAATCTTTCATTATGCTTTGACAGCAAGCATGGCCGCCTTGCATGGGGGACTCATTAGGAGCAAATCCCGCTTCAATTTGTCTATCCTACTGCAATGTTAGGTCAAAAAGCGATAGTAAGATGTCGCTATTTTATATGTTCTAAAATATTTTGTTACAAATCGATTTTGATCGTACGATTCGCTGTTTAAACTGTTTAATCATTTCTAAAAATATTATCTGGTCGATAAATCTATGTACTGACAAGATTGCAATTTCATAAAATATTGCCAATCCTGATTTAATTAACCTGTGCTATTCGATATGCTTAAATCACTCTAAACCTAACTCTTTCAAACTATTTAAAACAATTTCTTCAATATCCCATTTCTATCTTAAACAATTAATTAATATTTCGATACTGTTTGCTGCAAGATAATTTGCTTTGCCGACAATATAAGGTTTCATTAATTCCAGCAAATACAGTATAACAAGAATTATGACTCATGATTCATAAATTAAAGAGATTATTATGTTACCTCCTTGTCTAACATGTTGTCACTGTTACATAGCTGGTGAATAAATTGCAGAATTTCAGGCCACGTATTATTTGGAAACTCGTGCTTTCCCACGATGCCGATGAATTGTGCTATGGAATTTTTCACTAACCTTTCTTGTTCGTTAACTAAAGCTTGCAACATTCCTTGCTTAATTCTAAAAATGCGGTTGTCGGGATCAATATGCTTTTCTTTTTAATTTGATTTACACTGTACCGGTTTCTTGTTTCCACATCGAGCTTATTCCATTGGTGTCTCTTACCCAGTCGCCTTCGCAGTACAACAGCAGCGGTCTGTCTTATCTGCGGACTGTTGGAAGACACCAAAACTTCACACAATGCTGGAATAGCTTCCGGTTTTTTGAATGCCTCCTTGAGTTCTTTAGTGCCCTGCAATGACAAACAACGCCTTTCATTAATAATTATCGGGCGTTTCGACACGTGTATGCGGTTAGGTTATGGCTGAAGTGAAAGTAAAGGTTTCCAGGCGTTTACCTCTTGGATGGTTTTACTGTTGGCGACGAGCAGTTTCTGAAGGATGTGTTCCATTTTTCTTTGCTTTTGGAGAACGCAATTTAATGTATTCGGCCTTTCACCGGCACCATATCACAGCTTAAAACGTAAAATGAAATCATCCATGCAAAGATCGGCAATGGGAGGACGTCATCCGATATGTGCTGCCCTCTTTTAAGAGTCACCGTACTTTCGGATATTTTTGAATTTCGATTTCGGCAGGATCGGCTTAAAATTATTGAAATAAACCAAGGAGCATTCTACGAAAAATGACAAAATAAAGCACTGAAATGTATCTCCAAGAATATTGACTATGGTGTTAAAACACATTTAAGAATATTTAATATGTACAGGGTGGGCCAAATTTGACACTTTTAAAAAGGAGCGCTTATTTGTAGATGAGTTAGACAAAAATTGACTTCGATGTCTGGGTGTTCTGTGGTCTGGAGTAGAGTTGTGTCGTACTCGAACGAATCGTTCATTTTGTTAGTGTGAACGACTCAAAAGATTCGTTCTTAAAAAACACTCCCGAGCGAACGAATCGGTGAACGATATGAACGAGATGAACGAAAGAACGATCGGACCGCTCCACAGTGCGTCGAGCTGTAGTCAAAAATCGAAAACGCAATATTTTTTTTAAGAGACAGAAATATTTCAGTACTCACCAATTAATATCTAAAAAAAAAACTAAATAAAATCACTATTTCTTTAATATCTCTGATTTTTGTAACTATTTATTATATAGTTTTTGAAAATACAAGAACACACAGTGACATTTACGATTCTGTGAATATTACCTTACATAATCAACTCAAAAAAAATCTAAGTAATTTTCACTATTAATCCTAACAATGGAGTCTTCTATTACAAATATGAATAATTCCAAACCAATTTGTGAGGATACTTTAACATTAAAACTGCAAATGAAAATCATCTTATTGAATTAAAAGTAAAGTTTAATCGAATATTACAAAAATACGTAAAGAAATGTATCGAACTCTTTTTAAAAATCTGATTCCTTCATCCACGCGTTTTACGAAAACAAGAAATATCCTGCTACTACCTGCTGATATGCTGGTAATTCAACGAAAAATTCGTTTTAGCAACGTTTCCCATATCATCAATAGACAAATTTTTATGAATTTCCTGTAAAGGAAACATCAAAATCGAAACAATCAAAATCAAAAGGTACTGTGGCTTGCAAAAAAACGCGTGCACCTGTTTTTCGTTGTATTAAGTTGGTCTTGAGATTTAATATGTCAGTATCAAACAATTAAAATTCAGACTGACAGAAAACGAGTAACTTAGAAGATGAGTAGTGATTCACAGCAGTAGCGAATGATTATAGCTTAAATAAAGATACTGTGATATACAAATAATATGTGGGAAGAGGAAAAATTTGCAATTAGAAAATATGGTTGGAGATAGATGTCCAAAAATATCGATTTACGATTCAGATAATGCCTTTCTGAATTAAGAAAAAATCCATTATAAGGCGCAAAGGATTCTATGGTCTAATAAATTTTCCTATACTCTTGTCACCAACACGTCGAAAATTACAAATTGAGCTTTAAAGAGTCTTGACAAGTGTTAAAAAAAATATATGAATAGGACAGCAACTGACAGTTGTATATCGATTAATTTACATTACATTTATGGCCCATAAATATTTGGAGTGTCGTGATATTTATTGAATAGCTACTGTCTGACTCATATCAGGTAAAATAATAATAATTTCAACGGCCGTTCGTAACCTTTATGTTTCGAAACATAACAAAATTCTCAAAATACCCATTTACAAAGCAAAAAAATAGGTGAAAACTCGGCTACTTGATTTTGAAGGTGTACGCGATTTTATTGCAAGCAAGTGTACATTTTAAAACATTTTAATATATCAGAATATCTGGATAATGTAAAAAGAGAATAAATTCAAGCTTGTTCTCATTTTTACCTGAATTATAGTAGATTTTGGAAGCAATGTTCTAGAAGTCGAATTTTATTCACAATGCGTTACCATATTTTCTTAGAAAGGCCAATTTAATTCAGCATGCAGTTTGTTGAGTTTGGTGAAGAAACACCTACGGAGCTTCCTGGACCGAGTGGAGGCGAAGAACCATCTTTCAAGAAAATAAACAAAAAGGAAAAGAAACGGTACAATTACGTTTCTCTATTAAATCTCGAGGAAGTATTGACATTTATGAGTAAGCTTAGGATAATTATGCATTAAAAAACTTCAAAAAATGCATGCACATATGCACTAAAATCATCAAAAATATGCACTTAAATATGCATTAAAAATTAACTTTTATAGAATAAATAATATTTTTTATGTTACCACATTCTTCATTATTTTGCTACAAGAAAAGAAAAACTTTTTTTTAATTCTAAATTATTTATTTAGTCGTTATTATAGAAACAAATTATAATTACATTTAACTACAACATGGTGTAACAAATTCTCAAAAGTAAATTTGCGCCTATTGTCGGCGAGAATATTTTTGTACTGAGAAAACACTCTCTCGACATCGCAGGACACTATTGGTACAAATTCGTATTTTACAACGTCATTGACACTTAAATGTTCGTTTTTTTCATTAAGGGTCGTTCAGTTGCTGATAGCCCGTATTCTTTGACAGCACTTCGTTTAATTTATTGATAAAAACATTTTTCTTGAGTTTTGCTAAACCGTTAACTACATGTTCTACTATTTGAATGCTTTCTTGTAAAGATAGACCCTTAGCTTCTAGCTTGGAGATTGCAGTCGAAATGCATGCCAGATTAGCTCGAATAAAAATTAAATCTTCTCGAATACCTTTTTTTCTCAGAATACTCTGTGCTTCTTCGATGCACTGCGCTTCTTCAGAGTCGAACTCATCAAAAATTTTCTTCACAATTTCAAAATTTTCAGCGTAATACACAGCAGCGTCGATCCAACTTCATCCATCTTGTAATGATTGGCGCAGGTGGAAGTGGAATGTCACCCGAAATTTCCCGAAACTTCTGAATACGACTTGGTGCCTTAAGGAAAATCTTTTTCACAGATGATATTAGCACATTAACATTTGAATAAAGATTACGAACTAAATACTAAATCAGCTACTCGATGTTAGCCATGTGCTAAACAGGTCACATGTATCATGTTTGGGTATAAAACCTGCAGTCCCCGCATTGTTTTGCACATATATGGTGCAGCATCACTACAAATCGCCAGACGGCCACAATAAACTTAAAGAGTCATTGAAAAAAGCAGCGACTGTTGAATGATTTACTTTGTCCAACACTTTTAAAGTCAGCAGATATGATTTATTTTTTTCTGGAGGAACCCTTAATATACCAAACACAAAATTTCCTATGCATCGTTGTTCTTCATCGGTTGTTTCATCCAACGACACCCAAATAGAATGATCCTTTACTTTTGCTCTTAATTTATCCAATGTTAATGTATACAATTGAGAAACATAATTTTTTCTTAATGTCGATTCATCTGGAATATTTTGCTTTGTATACTTTTCCAAAAAATGGCAAAGAACTTCATTTTTTAACTTAGCTAATGGGATGTCTACGCAAATAAAAGCCTTACAAAGTTCTGCATTGAATTCTGAAAGTTTAGGTCCAGGCGTCGGTAAATTAGAAATTAACACTTGCCGTTCGTTATTTCCCCTTTTGCGATTTTTATTACTTGCATGCTTTCCGGTTTGAAGATGCTGCGTGACTTGAAACTTTTTGGTTGCCGTAACATGAACCTCGCAGTATTTACAAAATAACAGACGTCCATCCGTTATAAAATCATCGTAGTCCTTCACAAACTGGTTTAAAATTGCACTTACACACTTTTTTTCTTTTTGCATCTTGAGAGATGTTAATCCTATTGCAATCAGCATACAACTACTGAAGGTTGATGAAATTTTCTGCAGAATTTCCTGGTAAAATTAGAAAGAGAGCTACCCCATACCATGGTCTGTACGAGTACTATTAATGCGGACAAAATACTTGGAAATTCATGGGATAATGTGCGGACGCAGTAAACAATGGCGGTTTTCATACACTGTTAATCCTTTTATTATTTCCAAGTATTCTGATTTTGAAACACTGGTTGTTCAGATTGTCTGCTATAAAATGTCAGTTTGCACTTGGCAATAAGAAATAATAGCAAATTTGTAATTAAAACAAAAAATGCAGGAAATTATGCATTAATGCCCTAAAAAGTTAAAATATGCATTTATGTATAAAAAATGTTCCAAATATGCATTTGCATATGCAATTATGCAAACGCATAATTATCCTAAGCCTATTTATGAGTGATCCGAAAACATATGTTCGCTACTAAAACTGCTTACAGCTGAAATAAACTATAGGTACACATAATTACTATCCAAAAGAAGCTTCAAAATGTAATTTTTATCAAATGAAAATTTAACTTTATTAATCCTTAATTTAATTTCAACATCTAATCGATATCCATCGCTAATGATTTGTTATTGAATATATTTTAGCCTCTAGGGTTACTTATTTTTTTTAATTCGGCTAAATACGATTGAATATTAAAAAAAAGTAGGGCATGTGTTTGCAAGAAATCAGCTAAAAATCATTAGCCGATATTCAACAGTTTCCAAGATATCGATTAAATGTTGAAAATAAATTGAAGGATTAATGGAGTTAAATTTTCATTAGATGAAAATAATACTTCGAAGTTTTTTGTTTGAACTTTAGCAATTAACAAATATCAGTATCAGATTACTTATAAATGTCAATATTTCATTAAAATTTAATAAATGTAATTATGCCCTTTCTTTTTTCTTTATTTCCTTGAAATGCGGTTATCAGAAGTTGGACTATACTATAGCAATTTAATTGTGCCAAAATATACAGGGCGCTCCATTTAATTTTCTTGTAAAGTTTAAACTTTTAAGTTGCCTAAATTATTTCTTTGCAAACGTACATCAAAAATATTACTTTTATTCATAAGGAATATTCTACACGATATTTATAATTAGATGACCTTAAATTTAAGCTTCCTTAAAGCCTGTTTATGAAAATGGCCAATAGAGTTTTAAACATCTTTTTACAATATTCAAGTAGGTTAACAACTTATACGCACATTTCCATTTTCCTATATCCCATAAAATAAGGGCACTTTATTCTTAAGCGGTATTCATTTCTCGGTGTCCACACTGTATACCGTTCAAGAAAAATTTCATCTGACATTTGTCAATTTGATTTTTAGAGATGCAGGAGCCTGCTCTTTCATTAAATTTTTATAAAAATCGATAATTAAAAAAATCCTATCTGAAAGACAATGTATATAGCTATCTTTCTTTAACCTTAAAGAAACAATCTTGTCGCTTTTGGAATATATTTCATTAAGAATGTCTCACTTTCCTTCTTACTCTTATACTTATGAGTAAAATAACGTAGAACATATTACGCATGTTTTGCTTTGTTGTTTTCTTTCTAGAAATATCAGCTCATCTTTTTTAGGTTAAAGGGATTTTTAAGTACGGTCAAAATTACGATGAGGCCTGATTCATTAGTAACCGAAGCAAAAACCGACAAATATTTCAGTATTGTTTCTGTTTCCATGGTGAATAAGAAAAGGATAGAGTTACGCATTACATGACGGTTCCTTCATTATGCTTTGACAGCAAGCATGGCCGCCTTGCATGGGATCACTTATTATGTAGCAAACTGGCTTCAATTTGTCAATCCTAATGCAATGTAAGATCAAAAAGCGATCGTAGGATGTCGCTGTTTAAACTATTTAAATTTAAAGTTCTATTACGAAATCGGCCCTTAATCTATATCATTGAAAGTAGAATTGAATTTAAAATGCGTTTACACTATTCAAGGGCATTAAAGATCCAGTTGAACAAATGTCGTCCCGTTTTAAATTATTATGCAACTGTTTGTAACGCAGAATGTGTATATACAACAGTGGTTGTCAGCTGTTGTGACACAATTTTTTTGGGATTAATTGTAATCTGCCTAATCGGTGTTAAATATGGATAAAGTTTTGCCTGAAAATTTGTTAATCCTTATTTAATTTGGCGTTATTGTTGCTTTTTCCCGACTGAATTATATCTAAAAGCGAGCGTTTACTCCAACAAGGATAAGTTCTACTCCTACTTTTACATGGTAAACATGTCTTCATAACTCGGTTTTTTCTAACTCCACAGACGGATGGCGTCCAAAAGTGTTAAATATTTTTATCCATGTAACTATATTGTTTTAGCTTCATCACATCATGTAACAATGCAACCAGTACAAGTTTTGCCTGAAAAGTTATTAAGCCTTACCTAATTTGACGATATTATTGTCTTTCCCTGACTAAATTGTGTTTAAAAGTGAGTGGTTACTCCCACGATGCCAAGCTCTACTCCTACTTTTACATGGTAAACATCCTAACTCCGTTTTTTTTTAACTCCACAAACGGATGGACGCGAGAAAAAACCAAAACAGTGTTCCGTGGCCACTAAAAGTGTTAGAATTAACTCCATATTTTTATCTGTGTAAACATTTTAAAATAACATATGCCATGACCAACAAAAATTTGAAAAATTTTAACAAAACTCAAATTTTAAAGGCTATACACTCTAAAGAAAGTCTAAGGTGTACAAATTATGTCATAAATGAAGTTAAAATAATTGAGACGCACACCGGCTGTTTCAAAATGGAGTTTGGCACGTTATATCGGGACCACTCTGTATAATTTAAACAGGATAAAGGAGGCTTTGGATTTCGGAATTGAAACAGTGACTAACGTTGAGATAGATAATAAAGAAAAACTAAAGAAGGCGAATGTTAGATACGACGAACCGAATGTAAAAACGGTGGACGATATTTTGAACATTAACTTTAATTTACTAATTTCACTTTATTTACATTACAAATTCATGTTCTTCTTCTGTGATTCTTGTTTATGTTAGTGTTCATTTTCTTCTTGTAATTTAGTGTAAGTGTACTGTTATTTATTTTGTAATTTAATTAATATTAATTGAATTTCCTCATTCGATAATTGAACGTTAGTTGTTAATATTTGTTGTTAATAATAACTAAAAAAAAGTACCGAGGAATGAATTTAGGGACTAAATAAAATAAATCATGACGAAACTGCATCAAGTTTTTTTTTTATTATATTTTAGCTTTACTCTTGAAAAAAGAAAAGTATTAAGTGTTATACAATGTATCTAAGATAACATTCCCAGCATGGGAATCTCCGTTGTTATAACTATAACAGATACAGATTCGGTTAAATGGGATGAATTATAGAGAATCAATAGTAATAGGGTAACTAAATTAACCTATAAAATTTCAAAAACTTGCCATACTTTATGAATTGAACCAAAAACATGAAAGTTTGCAAAAATTTAATTTTTTGTCATAACTTTTTTTATTTGAGCAGATAGAAAAAAATATAGAGATTATTTAAACGACTAATGAATTGGAATTGATTGGTTCAGGCAATCCATTCATTAAAAGGATTTCTCCATTGAATTTCTGTTTCATATTTTGCAGTTATAAGTTAGCGATAATGATCTATCAAAATATAATATTTCAAATTATCGGACACTTCCGCTTATGCATTTTTGAAACTTCCCTGATATTCTAAAAATAGCGTCTATGAAAACTAGAGAAATTATAATTTTTGAAATCATCCGTCCGGTAGGAATTAAAGAAAAACATTTTAATGGCTACGAAGAACCAAAAAATGAATATTCAAACACAGACATATTACTTGATAGAGAAATCGACAATCCAAGAAGTTAATAAAAAAATAATAGTTACATCTAGGAAAATATGTTATTACTAAAGAGCGGATTTATATGCGAGTAATTTTGAAGAAATATGCGCATATATATGCACTAAAAAATGATGAAATATGCACATATATAAACACTAAAAATGGCGAAATATGTGCAAGATAGGCCGAACGCTTCAAATAATGCGATAACTGGTCTACTGTGTTTTATGGGCATTCTTATTCTAATAAAAAACATTATATTTTATACAATTTATTTACATTTATTTGTAAACGCTTATATGAAGGAAGTATGTATATTATGTATGTACATTATTAAGTAAATATTATAACGACTAAAAAAAATCTTCGATTATAATTTACAACAATGTGTTTTTCCAAGTTCTCTACCAGGAAATTTTGCCCTTTATCTGACAAAATATTTTTATAAATTGAAAAACTCCTTTCAACATCCACGGAGGTAATTGGGGCATATTTAAAGTGACTCATAGCCGAAAATTCTACACTTAAGTCAATTTCAAAGTTTCCATTCAAAATTTCGTAAATTTCCTCAAGGGTTTTGAAGCCGCTATTTTTATCTAAAACGGATAAACATTTTTTATTTACTGAACTGCCGATTTTACCTGGAACTTTTGAAATATTCTCTTTAAATTCTTTAACAATTTTAACGGATTCTATTAAAGACATTTTCGGTTTTTCTAAATTGTTTATAGTTTGTATTACAAAACTGTAATGCATTTTGATGAAGTTCAGTTGATTTGCCAATGAAGTTTTTGTTACAATATTTTGTGCCTTTGCAATAGCATTAAACTCTATAACCAATTCCTTAATTGCTACAAAATGTTCAGCATAAAACATTGCCGCTTCCAACAAGTTCCCCACCTAGTCAACACTGGTTCGGGAGGTAAAGGTACATTCGGCAATTTTTCCCTGTACAACTGAACTCGTAGGGGACTTTTGACAAATATTTTTTTAATGGTACTAATTAGTAGATTTACATCAGAAAATTCACATCTAATATGTTCAGCTACTCTGTTACATCCATGAGCTAAACAACTCACGTGAACTAAATTTTTATAAATTGTTTTAAATTGCTGCCCGGCTTTAACCATGTAAGGGGCAGCATCTGATACCATAAGTAAAATTTTTTCAGTAGGAACTACATTAGGTGAGAAAAATTTCATAAAACATTCATTAACAGATCTTAAAATACTTAAATGATTAGTTTTGTCTAACTGTGTACAGGCTATTAAATAAGATTCACTAGGTTTATCTTCCCGCAAAGACCCTATTAACAAATTTACAATGTAACGCCCACAAGAATCAGTAGTTTCATCCACAATAAAATAAATATATTGATTTTCTACGATTTTCTTGACTTCTTTTAGAGTATCGTTGTAGATGCGAGGCACGTAATTTTTTCTTAACGTACTTTCATCGGGAACATTTTTCTTGGTATATTTTTCCAAAAAACTTTTAAAAATAGAATTTTGCAGTTTTTTCAAAGGTATGTTTGCACAAATCATCGCCTCGCATAAATCAGCATTAAATTCTTGTTGTTCATTAGATGAAGTCATCAACGACGGTCCACTGTCTATGGGTAATTGAAATGTTTTCGATTCATTCATCTTCTTGCATTTTGACTTGTGTAGTTCTGTCCCGACATGTTGTGTGACCGAATTTTCGTTGGGTTGGTATCTACCACAAGAACTTGAATTTTTTTAAACTGTCTGAACTTTCAATATTCAAGAACCAAGCAAATATTTACCTAAGGAGGAAGAAAACAAACTTAAGACTTACCATTTTACTACAGGCTTTACAGAATACGCTTGGTGTAAGCAAGCTCGGGATAGCTTCTGATCCAGGAATTAACCAGGCTCGAATTGTCTTTCGGCATATTGCACTTCTCACAAACAAAAATACTTTTACGGAAGAACTAAACGTTCGCAGCAATAATCGACTAATAATCCGTGAAGAAGTGATGAAACAATATTGCAAACATGAACGCCCCACCGCATCGTTAAGAAAGTACTTGGAAATCCCTAATTCACTACTTGGAAAATTCTGCCTCCTTAAGCCCAAGAAGGGTGCAAACTAGACCCTAATTAATTCAACAACATGTTCTGACGAATTAAGAATTCAGGAAAAAATGTACTCACTTCGACACAAATTCTTTCAAATATGCATATATATGCACGTTTTTAAGAAATATTCGAAAATTGAACAAAATGCTCAAATATGCAAAATATGCATGCAATATGCATTTAGCATAGAATCCGCTCTTTAGTTATTACTTAGATACAATAGAAAGTTATTACTAATAAATAATAGCTGAGGGCAACTTAGAGCCAGTATTATAACCAACAATTTGTGTAATATTTTTAATATTTTTGATTTATTTATTGGTTTTCATAAAATTTTGTTTGGTAAATGTAAATTTCTCTTTGTGAATGTGTAAAAAGTCGTACCAAGAATTCGAATACATGCGGCATATGTAAATAAAAAGATACCGATGATTGGTATGAATTTAAATATTGTATTTCGGTTTTTAAAATGAAATTGAAATTACAGTCAGAAATTAATCTAAAAAACCTCATTTTATTAAATTTTCGTAGCACACTATTCAGGAATAATACTGAAAAGTGAAAAAATTGATATGTCAAAGAGAAAGTCATGAATAGAAACAGAAAGGTAAGAGATGGGTATAGGGAATGCTAACACAGTTCGAAAGAACATTTAATTCTGATTCATACGGTATAAAAAATATGCTGGCTGTTCTATTTAGAAACATGACTTCGACAGTTGAAATCAGTTCGAATAGAAGTTACTTTTCAACCAGACCGTAAATAACTTTAGTAAAATTAGGTATGACCTGAGAGCTCATGACTATAGCCTACTACAGGCCAAAAATTGAAATTATGGCTTTTGTTACACAAAGTTGGCAGTATCGTAAACAAGGTACTGCAACTTTGAACTTTTTTTAAAAATTGGAAATATCTTTAAATCGGCTAATTTTTCATCATCACATGTTGCACAAAATATGTTTAGAATTTCATGGAGATTTCAAAAAAAATGGGGTATTCTATTTAAAATAAGAAACTTAACAGCAACTTCCGGTACAAGCGGAAGTGCCCGAAAGATGGAAATACTATATTTTAATAGATCATTATTGCTAACTTATAACTACAAAATATGAAACAGAAATTTACAAGGTGAAGTCCGTAAACTTTTAATGAATGTGTTGCCTGAATTTCCCTCTATGGATTAGCTTTAACCGGCGGTTATTTCCCATAGAAGCAATTATTGTAACAAACATTTCTATGGAGTTAACAGGAGGTTAAAATAAACTAAAATCTGCAAATAGCCCTTAATTTGTAACCTGTGTTTTGATTTATTGACTGATATATTTGATATACTTCCAAACCATTGTTTTCCTTTGTAATTTTTAACAGTATGGGTAAAATTTCAGTTTTTGCTCTATCTCTACAAACAAATTAATTGAAAGTACACGTATTAGGTATTGTATTTTAAATTAATTCTGTAATAATTAGTTCTCTGCTCGAGAGAAATGTATATTTGTACAAATTTATTTATTTATAGTCCAGTGACCACCACGTTATGTTTATTTAATAAATTCAATTTATGAGATAAGAGAGAGGTTCATCTTTGAATATTCGGTTGAGATTCCATGCGTAAATTACTGTATGACTTTTTTAAGTATCATCACTTTGTGGTTCCACATATACATACACGTGAAACGTCAGTAACATATTATCACGAGCAATTCAGTGGAGTGATCAAGACTTATGATGGGCTTTCATCGTATCTTCCTGAGTGCCATCTTTGACACGTCGTAATCCCGCGATCGACGTCCCCTCCGCCGCTTTTAAAGTCAATTGCCGCTATTTATAGCGGCCATTTTAATGTAATTTTAGAATCGCATTCATCTTGTATAAGTAACCCCATTATCGAAATAATTTTTCAACATTCTCGGCATATTTTCCTCCACGTATAAATAGATTTGCCTAAGTGGATGGCATTTACTTGAAATTATAAACTTGGAAGTTTTAAATATTGATCCTCATAGTAAACGATCGAGTTTGCTCCACTTGTTAGCGTAAAATGTTTCGTTTACGTGGAATATTAATTATTAAGAAAAGAAATTAGGTTTCTTTTTTTAATTTTTATCTTTCAGTTTAATAGTAAATCAGCAACTAAATATGTATATCATACAATAAATAAACAATCATAGGCAATAAAAACCCGAAGAGTGGCTATACAAAACCTATACAGCCTAATTCAAAATTTCAAACCTTTTCCAGCTCAGATTGCAAAATTTGGAAATATTTATTTTATTTCTTACGCCTTTGTTCTGTCTGATAGATGATATTAAGTGACATATTTTGTCCGATCATGTCTTAGATACAATGTATTGCTATGGACTGATTGGTAAAAATATATTTGACATAATTATTAGGTTGTTCGGAAAAAAAGTCGTTTTTCTCTAATCTAAAAGGTTTGTATTAAACGAAATATATTAATTTTGATTAAACCTTGCAATTGTTATTCTCATTACTGATCCTTTGCTATCATTCTGCCAGCATTTGTGTTCCTCGATGATACCAGCCAAGTTCTCTAGAGTCAAGAAATTCTTGATATGCCGTATCGACTTCGCAATATTCATTAAAATTTCTAAAATAGTAAAGGAGACTGTGGTTTAAGAAATAATTGAAATTTCTGTCTGTAAGGAAATGTTTAATTGAACAAAACATATGGTAATCCGAAGGAGCAATGTCCGGACTTTATGCAGAAAGAGGAAGAAAATTCCATCCAAGTTCCATCAGTTTTTATTGAGACCTAATTGTATTATGCGGTTTTGCATTATCCTGGTGGTGGATCACGTGATTTGGATTTACTAATGCAGGGTACCCTAAACGTAAAATTTCGTGTATTTTGGTAAGTTGAGCACAACAGACTGCAGCATTAACTGTACGGACATTTGAAACAAGTTCAAAATGAATCACGCCAAACGTATTCCACCAAACACTGAACATTACTTATCTTCCAAAACGATCTTTGTTAACGACTGAAAAAGACACTTGTCTAAGATTATATATGTTTGTAGATGACACTACGATTTTGGTTACAGCATCAAATCATTGTATTTTGGAAGAAAAATTAAATATTGTCACTAATCAATTTAACGAATGGTGTACCAAGAACAGACTGATCATTAACTATGAAAAAACAGTTTACATCGATTTCTATTACAAAATGACGAACAGTACCAATAAATTTAGTTATAAAAAAAATGGAAATGAAACAGTACACCAGATTCTTAAGACTCATAATTGACAAACACTTATGTTGGGCCAATCATATTGACGACATAGCTTCGAAGTTGAATAGAAGTTATTATTTGATCTTAAACCTAAAAAACATTGTTGTAACTAAAGATCTTCTAAACATTTATTTCAGCACAGTCTACCCCTACATTAATTACATGATTTGTGTTTGGGGCCAAGCTGTCGATCTAAATAGAATATTTATAATTCAAAAAAGAATTATTAGACTTATATTTAATCTCTCTCCACGCTCGTCCTGCAAAGAAACTTTTAAAGAAGAAAATATCTTAACTGTCCCTTCAATATACCTGTACAAATTACTTACGTATGTACATGTACATTCCAATCAATTCAATAAGACCGAAAATATCCATGTACACAACTCTCGTTATAAAGAATGTCTACGTCCTGAGCATCCGAATACATCTCAATATCAAAAATCACCGTCACATGCAGGAATTTATTATTATAATAAACTTTCTAAGGATCTGAGAGAATCGAGAACACCAACCTTGTTTAAATCTAAATTAAAAAAATACCTAATAAACAGTTCTCTTTATAATATAGAAGAATTCTGCCAATAACATTTTAATATGTTTGTTTTACATGTTCTTTGTTTGCATGTTATGTAATGACAACATAGTTAATACTATGAATTGTGATATATTGTGATATATTTTATATTTTTATATTTTGTCTGACAAAGGCACCCATGGAATGGAATGGAAAAAGTCCTAATAAATTATTATTATTATTATTATTAAGCCACTGTGTATACCAGTAGGGATTCTTTAAAAAATCCATATTTCTTCATAAATCATGATTTGTCACAGAAAACGATTGTGGCAGGGAGTTTGGAGTAATTTCGTACAAATGTTTCGGTAGAGATAGATTTAAGTTATGTGAAATTTTTAATCGTACTACAACTTCTTAAGTAGCACCAAATGATTGAATTGAATGCACCCAATTCGTCTGACCGATCGATAGATTGTAGTAACCGGATTTTTTTAAATAAATTGCAAAAAGAAATTTGGTTAATCTTTAAAGGACAATCCGAGGTACGACTCCTTCGAAGAGTAAAATCGCCATTTCTAAATTTTTTAAATTCATGTTGGGCATGTCTTAAAATTAAGAGACTCTTTGTCTTCTTCTCACAGATATTCTAAGCCACTTGTGCAGCCGCTTTTCTTCTGAAACTCGAATAACAATAGGTTCAAGAATTCTTCGTTTTTTGGTTATTATTCGTAAGAACACACAATTATGTAAGGGTTAACATTTGCATAGTACATTTGTTTAGAGAAGTATACTCTTCAATTTGCAAATAAATAATTATATCTCGCTACCTTCGAAATATGAATTAGTTGATAAAGAAAGAAAACGACATTTTTTCCGAACAACCTAATATTTAACGATTTCCGAGTTATAGAATAAGGGGATTCTAGTACTTCTCTTTTTCAAACCAGATTGTGTCTGTAGAACGTGTTCGAACGTCACTTTTAATGTAAAGTAGACATCAATCACACGTCCCTTCAACAAATTATCCTGCTTTCCTGATTGTTGAGACCAAAACAGCCACCCGTACAGAAATTTATCTTATCCGAGACACTTGACTGAACTCCAGCAGTATTTTATTTGAGAGAATGCAAAGTTTCTCAGGATATGTTAGAAAAAAGATTTTTTTTCTATCTGAATAACCGGAATAATGTAATACACAATACATAATAATATAAATAATTATATTTATTATTATAATCATAATAACTTAAATAGGTATAATAGAAAAAGTATACAAGCTGAAATAACCGAATTTTGCTCTTGTATTTTATTTAATTTCGACGAAAAATATTAAATGACGGTAAAAGTATATTGTTGCTATTTTAAAAATAATTATTACAGCAGACACGTTTTACGTAAATACCAAATTCTTCTGGGAAACTGATTAATGTAAATCACAGCTGAGTTTTCCACGTGGTGATAAGAAGAGATAATTTACTAGTGCATATCAAAATACAAAGAAATGAGACGTAAACTTGATTTTCGCTATTGCACAATTGGCCTTCCCATTTTTGTGTGATTGTGTGATATCAACAATAACAATGTGAACAATTATGTTATGCAATGTCTAAAAATAGCGGTTCCCACGTTTTCGCCCATGTTTAGCCGGATATTAATCAATAATGATTTGGCAGATACGTTACGATATTAAACCGCAATAGAGATATGGAGGAGAAACAATAAACAACTTTCGAGAGGAAGCACGTCAAAATGCGCTGTGTCGTCAATGAAGTCCGAGAAGAAAACCTGTGTTTACATAATAATTGTTTATTTACTACACGTTGTTTACTTCCTCTTTGGAAAATATGCGGTCCAGTATTTTTTTAATCTTGTTTTTTTTTTTTTTTTTTTTGTAATTCGTCGAATTTGACAAATATGAAAATATTAAAATTGAAATTACTTTTGCTAGAAATTTAAATATTAAAAATGAAATGCTGGTACTAGGTACACCTATTTTTATTAGACAAAAGTTGACTACGGTGACTGGTGGCTCGATTTTTCTTACAATGTCAATGGTAAAAATCGCATTTCGGTATCTTCAATCGTTTAGGAGCTACATATGTTTTCAACATTCTACGATTTCCAAAAGAGAAATTCTAAATTTAAAAATAGAAAAGTTCTCGCATAGTAGTATTTTAGCCCCGCGGTTTGGAAAACGCTGCTATAAATGTAAGATTTTCTGAAGTTGCTATGTATTCATAGACGTGACTTACTTCATTTAACATCGTCTTACCAAAAGAAATGCTTAATACTTTGAAGTATGTATACTGAAACTGACTTTGAAAAAATTGAAGTTAGAAATGTAAAAATATAAATCGCCTGCAAGCAGTGCATCTCAGATCATGTTCCGCCAACATTGTTGCCTTATGCCCGATTTCTTCACCTCCTGATAAATTCATCTGCCTGGTATTATCCTTGGAAACCATTATATCGATAACAGCTTCCAAGCATACCACCTGGCAGATAAATTTATTAGTAAATGAAGAAATCGGGCCTTAGCGTTGATTCTGTTTAATACACAGAAAGAAAGAACAACGATATAAATCGCGCTGAATCAAATTTGATGCAGGTGTTGCTGCTGCTGCATACCCTAGCAGGAACTGGTGCAACTGTTAGAAATCGTACTTTTATCAGACCGATAACGTAATTTCAGAGCTACACTTTTGGAGAATTAAAAGTGCAAGTGAGAAATATCACAGTAGAACAGATGTCATGGGCGTAGTCAAATATGGGCAAGCCCGGGGTCGATATTCCCAAAAAGAAAAAAATAATAGTTACCTATTACAAATTTTACAATTTAAACAATAAGTTATGCTTTTTTTAAACCAATATACCTATTCCTCCTATTAAACAAGTAATAATTATTGATAGTTTAAATAATTTTTAGAAAAATTTTGTGCAAATCGTTTTTGATTGCAGTGAAAACCTCGAGCAGCCTCTGGACAGCTGTTTCAGCCCTGCTTGGGGCTTCTTCAGCAGAGACGTAGCTCGACATTCCCACTGCAGACCAAAAACGACTTGCCCAATTTATTCGCAAATGTCAGGTCAAAAAGCGATAGTAAGATGTCGCTATTTTATCTATTAATAATTTTTAGATTTAGAAAAATGTCTGGTTACGCCCTTTGAGAGACGTACGTACATAATAGACGTTTACGAAATTTGGAACGGTACATGGATCGGGGTAGAAAAGTGAGATAGAACGAATATACCGTGCCTTCAATTGAATTCCTCATTAAAGTGGGCTATGATTTCACTGTTTTTTTCTCCTAAGATTTACAGCACTGGTAGCTGTTTAATTATTTAATTAAACAAATGTCAAATTGACACTTTGTATTTTCAATTCAATTCAAACCGGTAGAATAGAAAATGGACAGTTACTTCATTCAATTAATCAGTGTGTACAGAAGTTTCGACAGCAATTTCCTAATTTTAGTTAAACATATCCATGCTTGTGTTCTTAAATTTCGTGAAACAGGATCACTTGGTCGCAAAACAGGGAGCGGAGCAGCTAAGAAAAGGACTGCAGGCTGCATTGAAAATGTTCGGGATCGAATGGAACACTCTCCCAAGAAATCTATTGCGAAACTTTCACAAGAAGTTCAGCTATCAGTGGAAACATGTCACACGATTCTTAAAAAAGACTTAAAGCTTTATCCATATAAGATTCAAGAAGTCCACGAACTTAGGCTAGTAGATTTTCACAGAAGAACAGAATATTGTCAGTAGTCTCTTGATAACTTAAACAACGACGACGTTCTTGGCAAGTGTTTCTTTTCCGATGAGGCCTGGTTTCATCTCTCAGGGAATTTAAATAAACAGAGTATGAGAATATGGTCAGCAGAAAATCCCCATGAATTTGTGAAAACTCCATTACATCCATTAAAAATTGGTGTTTGGCTAGCAGTGTCAAGAAGGCGTATCATCGGACCAATATTTTTTAACGACTCAGTAACTGCTGAAAGATACCGAAATGAGTTATTAGAACCTTTCATTAATCAGCTACATGATGATGAACTTACAGAAGGGTTTTTGCAGCAAGACATTGCTAGCCCACACAGCTCATCAAACAATGACTTTCCTGCAGCAGTTTTTTGAAAAATGGATTGTGAATCTTCCTGCAGGGTCTCCGGATCTCACCATTATGGATTACTTCATTTATCCGCACATGAAAAACACAGTTTTTAGAGCTACGCGTCACACAATCGAAGAACTTCGTGCGGACATTACGGATGTGTATGCTAACATAACCCCCGAACACTTAGCAATCGGGTTTGAAAACATGAAGCGCAGAGTACGCTTACGTATTCAAGCTGAAGGAGAGCACTTTGAGCATCTACTTTAAACTGTAATGTTGTGTTTTTATTTGATGTTATGATCAGTACTGACAGTTAATGACAACTCTTTAGAATTGTGTCGCCAACTTCATAAAAAAATCACAGCTTACTTTAATGAAGAATTCAATTGAAGGCACGGTATTTAATGCAAGTTAAGAGTGAGAGAATAGATTTACGGGTATACATCACACGATCGCAAAGAATAATTCTTTATGTGAGTACAGGATAATCCTCATTTTAATTCTGAAATCATATTAACTGTATGTGACAGAGAAAGATTTTCTAAAATTCTTGGCAGGATCTTACATTTAATATTTTCTTTCAGATTTATTTTATATATTCTCCTTCAAGATAAAAAGCAAACGCGTCCTATGCAATTCGAACTTGTTATACGAACATGTCTCATCACTAAATTCAAATCTTCAGTTCATCAATATCGAATTTGTATTGACGTTGGAAATTGACTGACTAACGAACAATGAAATTCCACAAGATCTTGTGATAGCGCAAAATCAAAATCAAATAACATAGTCATTGTACTTACTAAACGAATATAAAAATTTAATTGGAAATTCGAGTACTTTCATATAATTTTATGTAATGGAAAACAAAAAATGTAAAATTAAGCAAGCCATGCTTCAGTGTTGACGTTTCCCCAAATGACAATCTTAATTTACATTTAAATGTTGAAACGTTTTGTTCCTCGTTTTTTATGTGAAAATGTGAAAAATGGTATTTTATAAAGTAGATTTTATTGTTATCAACACTGATTTATTTAAGAATGCTCCAAAGGGTCACTATTTTTGATGTTGTCTCCTGGTCTACTCGAGTGGGAAACAGTGTTTACCCGGTTGACTATTTCGTGCGTAAAACATTAATTAGTGGACGATGAGTTCAAAACTACTATACTACTACTATTCTAATATTACCTACTACGGCAATAAATTGAAAGCTAAAGATAATTTGTAATAAATAAACCGGAACTAATTGTAATTAAATGTCGCTTATATAATGGTGCCAACTAAACTAAAAAGTCATGGCAATAAAATAGTAGTTTTAAAAAGACTCGGCATATTAAAAACAAAACGTTATAGTTCTAAGGAACTACGTATTTCTTTATGTACAGGGTGTTCTTTTACTGTATGCAAATATTTAAACCTGCGATATATCACCATAAATGACAACGATTGAACATGATTGAATATGTTCTTAACAAAAATTTGATAGGCAGATTTTCACTAAACCGTTTGAGAACTGCTGGCTGGCATAGTTCAAAGTGGAACGCGGCTGCTTCTTCAATTATGATCCGAAGCTGAAGTAAGCCAGCATCGGTACTTCACTTGATCTTGAGCACGAACGACATAAATCAGCTGCTCCGATCAGCTGGTCAGTCAAAACGTTTACAATTTAAATTAACTTCACTGCAAGTAATTACAAGTTTAAGTATTTTTAAATTAAAATCTAATGCCATTCAAGAAGCTACGGTTCATAATTGCCGAACAAATTAAAAGCGAGGTACAAACAAATTGTAATTTCTCATTCCATATTAATTTTAATAGAATTATAAAAATTTCACATTTACTTTTTTTCCCATGGACCGCAAGCAGTAATATTGTCATAGCTAACAGCAAGGTTACAGTAAAAGTTTATTTACGTAAAAGAGTGAAGAAAGAACATTTTGCCTAATTGGTGCATAAATTTTCGGATTTATTCGTCGATAATTGATATCGTAAAATATATTACTTCGCTCAGTGAATTAAAATTTTAAACAAAATAATTAATGAACCGTATCAGTGATTATTATTACGAGACGCTGCGTTGAAGATTGAGTCCGGCGTCCGGTGGGCGTGTTCATACCGAGAGGAAGGCGAATTTGACCTTCCTATCTTTCTCGCACATTTCAGCAGTTCCAAACAAGTGGTCCGTCCGAAATTTTTTGGCTATGATATGGTAGCCACCAAAAAATACCCGCAGAAGCTAGCATTTCATGTACTTATACTGAGGTTTTTTTATTTGTACGCAGTAAAAGAACACCTGTATATCGCTGGTTGCCACTGTTACCAGGACACCCGAGATACATTTCTATTAATTCCGTAAAAAAATATTTTAAGTTTTTCCTGTTTTGTGTTTATTTATATTGCTCACAGTTATAAAAAGCAAAAGCTGTATTTATTGGTTTGTTTTGTACTTCAAAGAGACTTACTTCTCTGTAACATAATTTTGGAAATTAGGGCATTTTCACTTAATAGTTTCTCAAAAAGCGTTCGCAATTATAAACATTTCAGTGAAGCGAAATTTAATTCGGCTTAAGTGGCAGGAGCGAATTAAATTTTAAAGTTCGGTGTATTCATAAAATCGAATCGCTCCGGAAATAATAATGAAGCATTCTTCCGCCTGCCGAAGTAGTAAGTACTTGCGCGCCTGCATATTTTTCTTTAAGCAAATTGAAAGCAATATACTCCGAATTTTAGCTTTAGCCGAGTTCATATGCGTCTATCATACATAAAATATAATTTGACATGGCTTAATGTGGAATGTAAACTTGAAGGTAATAAAGTGGTCGTATTTATGTGCACGGAAATTATACAATATTTTTTTAGTAAGTAAACGAAGACATTATACGGCATAGTGGAACGGGCCACTTACGATTAAATTTACGAGTACAAATTTTTAAACTGTTACTTTAAATTACTTCTAAATCACTCACGTCAAACCTAAAGCACTGCATAAGTTTTAAGTATTATTCGGGTCTACCATTTGAACGAAAGCGTGCAGTAAATTACCAAAAAGTGCTTTCATAAGTCATCCATGGCGAGTACCTCAAAAGCACACTACTCGAAGAATCCGAAACGATTAACGAGCGCATTGTTTCAAAATTATTGCACTGAAGAAGGATTTGTGTAGTCTGATATTAATGTGGTGCGTTTCGTTAATTTAAGCAAAAGATTTATGGGAGATGTTTCAAAATAATAAAACGTTTTTGATTGGCTGACTCAATTTCATTTGGCCATATTTTACAACTGTTGATAAGGCGCACGCCAAGCGCGAAAGATCCTTATTTCATAATTTTGTTGTCAATTAATTAATTAATAAATTAAATTATATATAAATTAATTAATTAATCAATTAATTAATTAAATTCATAGTAGATTATAACCATTTCGAAGGAGAGAAAAGCATTATTGTTTCACCGATGCAATTTTAGTATTATTGCGTCCAGGAAACAACATTTTTATCTCCTGAGTTGTATATACTGTTTTAGAATTAAAGAATTATAACTTTTATGATTAAAAAAAATGTAATAAATCAGCGCAGCGCAGCGCCAACTTTTATCAATTTAGTGTTTTCGGTTTGAAGTGATAGATTTTTATTTGTTTTAATATTTATACGCCTACTAGAAAGAGTGAATTTATAGGAAGGTATTCGATATTTAATTAAACAAATTGTTTGTTATAAACGGTCGTTTTCATAATCAGACTTTAAGGAAGCTTTAATTTAAAGGCACACTTTAAGTATAGGGAAACAAATGTATTTTTTTAGGTTAAAGTAACTTCAAATTTAAAGTCTGATTATGAAAATGGTCCTAAATCAAAAATGAACCAAGACTGTTAAAACTGACAGCGTCATTGAATGTAGCATTAAAGCTCCTTTAAAGTTATAGGTCACTTAAGACACCATGTTATTTAAAATTTAAAGTCCAAAATCCGCACAGTGCGGATGTTCTCAAGTAATTTTATCTCAAGAATTAGTATTTTTTTTCTACTTTTATTTGGTTTTTGTCTGAACTTTCTATATATCTTATTTGGTTCCGAAGTTAATAGGGAAGAAGGAACTATAGACTAGCACTGCATAACGCTGTTTATACATATATCGTTTGTGTTTTCCTGTGAGTCACATTCCGATAGAAGTTCTAGCTTAGTAAAGTATCTTAATTAAATAAAGTGTACCGAATTATAAACATAATAATCATAAGAATTTGAATTCTCAGAAAGATTATACACCGTGATTCAATAATGTCTCCCGATATTTTCCGGGTGAATAGAAAATCGAGGAACAAGGTTACCTTTTTATATAATTTATTTTCCAAAAGTGAGTAATAAGGGAGTTATAAGCCCTGAAAGAGGGGTGAAAAATATTTTTTTTTGGAAATATCTTCTGGATGCTTTAAATATTAAATATATTAAATATTTTAAACATAAATATAAGGCACCTAACTGCGCATTAACAACATATTGTCAGATCCTCCATCCTTTTGGTTTTGTAAGGGTAGCAGTCAGTATTTTATTCCTAACTTTTTATTTTTTATACATTTCGTGAAAAATTTGCGAAGAAAATATTCTCTGGATTATTTGGCACGAAAAACGTTCGCTTATTGCATTTCGATAAACTCAGCTGTTCTGGAGTAATTGCTGTTTAATAGTAACGATGCATCTACTCGTATTATGTAATAATACCCTAAAATTTACCAATTTCACTTTTCGAAAAAAAAATATATATAAAAAGGGGACCTTATTTTTTATGTTCTATCCACCCTAAAAATATCGGGAGACACTTCTGAATCACAGTGTATAATAAACTTAAGAAATACACATTGTTTGGAAAAATTTCTGTAACAAATTAAAAAAAAACTACATTTTCATATGTATAATTTAAAATGGCGGGTAATATGGAATAGTCAGTTGGAGTAATATGAAATAATATAAAGATATGCAACACTTTGAATTAATAAGGTCAGTTGGAGTAATATGAAATAATATAAAGATATGCAACACTTTGAATTAATAAGGTGAAATATCAACAGCAGTACTCATTTACATTATAAGAAACTTATCTTGGTATAAAAACACTTTTATTTTTAAAACTCCGGCAAAATACCTTTTTTTCTGGCACCGCGCAAAAACTTACAAAACAATAAATTCACAAACTCATGTACTGTAAAGATATGCAATCTTACCGGCTGAGAACCTCTGTATTAGTGACCTACAATACCGAAACTCATGTTAATACCAGCGTCGTTTCACAGATGGCGCTTCTTATTTCAATAACACCTCGGTTACATGCCGAATGCTTTACCACTAAGCTAATGTGTCTCCGAAGTTCGAAGGTTTTAAATTAGAAACAGATGATGAATGCAATTTGCCGACCCTGCAATAATAACACAGGTCTGCATAAATCTGGGGTTTGAATTTTTATCGCTGTTTTAAGAAAAGGATCAAAAATCATTAACAAATCTGTAACTAGTTTTTGAAAAACACTTTTTTTTAAATTTCGTGTAAAATCCGAAAAGAAATCTAAATTTCTGGAATTTTCTTTTGCCATTAGGAATTGTATTTGCGGAAACGTTAATCTTTGTGATGTTGTGATAAAATACTATTCGGAACAAGCTAAGAAAATAGATGGCGCTCGAAATAGTCCCTACTTTACCAACATTCTTAATATTTAAACCAAATTAAACAAAAATTAAAATCTGATCGCTATAGTTTCTTTTTAAACCTATTAAAAGTGATAAAATTGCATCAATTTCATTCTGTACAAACTGTATATCAACAATTCTGACAGTTTTTGTTACATGCGTGGTCTTTATACAGGGCGGAACAAAATTATCAAATAATAGCTGTAACTTTTTTATTTGGAAAGTTTTGAAAAAATGTATAATACAAAAATTCTTTGATGTATTTCTATGCATGCTTTGACGAACATAGTTTCGCTGTGTTATCTCTTGTTTCGTTGCTATGGCAACCAACTTTGTTTTTTTTTTTTTTTAATAGGAAACATCCGAAAATTTAATGGTTCTGTTGGATCAAATTAAAGCCCGATTTCTACACTTACGGATAAATTTATCTGCCAGGTAGTAACTATCCTCGGAAACTATTGTCGATACAATGATTTTCAAGGATAATACCTGGCAGATAAATTTATCAGGAAGTGAAGAAATCGGGCATTAGTCGCTGAAAGATTAGTCGCGATTTAAAAATTTCTAGAATGCTTCTGCGTCAATAATCTGGCTTTACAAAAATACCGTGTTTCCTCTGTAATTATTCTGGGCTTATAATTTACGCTGGAAAAAAAAGGAATGGCCCAAGAGACCATTTTGGATTGTAACAGGAACTTAAAAATTCATTTTCTACTTTATCATTTGAACTATTTCCCAGAAAATCTTGTTGTGCTGAGTGAGGAGCAAGGTGAAAGGTTCCATCAAGATGGAAAAAAATATGGAAAAATTATACAGGCCGTTGGAATATGAATTTTATGGAATTTATGTGTCTTGCTCATAAGAATTATATGGGGCAAAAAGAAAAGGAGTATCTAAACAATATAACTGCAGATATTAAGAAAGATGTAATACGCGAAACTAGTAAATTAAATGCTGAAATTCTTCAAATATTGCTGACATTAACTATTTATTATTTTGTCTTATGGTTTCAAATTCTTACGTGATAGAAACCTTTTGATGGTGTTTCAGGGATGTGTCAACACACACTGAACAAATTTACACACAATAATTGAAACCTCAGATAAAAAGTATAATTTTGCCGACCTGTGTAATTAATACTAATAATTAATAATTTAATCAATATTTGAGAAACCGCATGTGTCAGTTTTTGTTTGTAAATAAGGTTAATATAAATATAATTTAATATGGCCATTCTTTGAAAGGAAAATCGCCTTGCAATTAATTCTCTTTGACCCTTGGCTTCGGTTGAAAAACGAAAAATTCAAACTCAGTACTTACACTGGAAAAATTTTCTTTAATTTCCAATTTTGTGGAGTCACGAGACTTTTTAAGGGATTTCTCTATTGCAGTTTATAGAAAACTAATATTTAACAGAAGCTGTTATCCTCTTAAATTGAAAACAATGAATGTTCTACCACGCATTTAATAATTATTGCTTGATGTAAGTATGATGTATACAGATTTCCATTAAAATTTAATACCTCATTTTAAAGACAATAAATCAAAGAAGTTTTTAGAATTATTTCCAAGCCGATTGTATTATCAAATTCTGCAGCCATAGTATTTCAAACTTGTTAAAGTTTTTAACTTAATGTTTGTTGCGTAATACGCACTATTATTTAGTCTAACTAGGAAAACATAAATATTAAGAGAAACTGTTACACTCTCTGGATAGGATGCGTATTTGTAAGGAAAGTACAAAAATTAAAATATCTCAGAAACTTTTGCATTCTGTATGGTCAAAGCAATTGCAAATGAGCTCTACTAACAAACCTTCAAAGGAATACGTCGACTTACCACTCATCCTGGATAGCAAAAAGTATCGGTTGTATTTACACAAAAGTGTGTAGTTGCCTGTGTTGAGGTGAGTACAGATCTTAGAAATAAGTTTAATACTCCACAAATCATCTATAAACTGTTACATATCAATATCCAATCAATTCTTAATAAATTGGAACAATTAGATGTCGTATCTTCTACTTTAAAGCACTCCTTTATATGTGTCAGTGAACACTGGTGTAATGACAATGCAATTGAATCATTAGTGTTGCCGGGATATAAAATAGCTTCGTTTTACTCTAGAAAAGAACACATGCGAGTAAATGGAGGTGTACTTATTTTTGCTCAAGAAGATTTGTGTACTAATGCCTTAATTTCATATAACAAATTGTGACCATTTATCGACCGTCTCCGAGTGATTTCGATTGTTTTATCAACAACTTGACTGCATTGTTGAACATATTAAATAATAAATACATCATTCTCTGTGGTGATTTTAATATTGATGAAGGAAACCTATCAGTCGAAGGTCTTTAATGATCTAATCAACTCATTTAATTTGAAATCGACAGTGTTAGGACCCACAAGGATGTCCACCAAAGCTAATGGCCGTACTACCTGCACTTCTATTGATTATATCATCACTAATCTGCCAGAAGATAAGCATTCAACTCAGGTGAACAATTTGGACTTCTCGGATCACTTGGCACAAGTATTTATTAGTTAATTATCCAAATAACGTTATTTCTTATGATAAAAGAAATATAACACAAAATTCACACAGAGACCCATAATTGGACGGAACTACTTTCATTAACTGACATTAACTCTGCTTTTCCAATGTTCGTCGAAATACGTGGGCTGGTGGAAAATTTTCTGGAATCTAGTAGGTCTAGAATTGTTAGCGTTTATCAATTGTCATATTTGAAAAATTTGACGTTTTTCGCCTATAATCCTATTGACAGTTCCTATCCAAGTAAACTAGTTTTGTTTGTACGGCATTTGAGAAAAAGTAATTTTGTGTAAACATGGAAATCTCGCATGAAAATTTTCGTTCCATGATTTTTTACGATTTCAAATGTGGTCTAACGCCGAAACAATGCCTCGATCGGCTTCATTTGGCTTCTGGAGATGAAGCACTATCAAAGAGCAGTGTTTATAATTGGTTTGTCGAATTCCAGCGTGGACGTACCTCTCTCAGCGACGAATTTCGTGAAGGTCGTCCATCAACATCTGTTGTTGCCACTAATGTAGATGCTGTGCGTGAAATTCTTGAGCGAGATCGATATGTCACAGACATACCGTAAGATTCAAGGATCCTTACACATTGACATGAAAGCAAAACACCAGATTTTGCATGATCATTTGAACGTACGAAAGCTTTGCAGTCGTTGGATCCCACACAA
Organism: Prosopocoilus inquinatus; assembly: GCA_036172665.1. NCBI lineage: Eukaryota > Metazoa > Arthropoda > Insecta > Coleoptera > Lucanidae > Prosopocoilus > Prosopocoilus inquinatus. Next base: position 672,421 of record CM069876.1, read on the forward strand.
TTTAACAGAAGCGCAAAAGCAGGGTCGTGTCAAATGGTGCGAAGAAATGCTCAAGAAATTCAATGGAGGTCGTTCAAATTTAGTTTATAACATCGTTACTGGTGACGAAACGTGGATCTATTCGTACGAGACAGAAAGTAAACAACAATCTACCGTTTGAGTATTTCAGAATGAACCAAAACCAACAAAAGTTGTCCGTTCACGCAGTGCCGCGAAGAAAATGATTGCTTGTTTCTTTGGTTTAACTGGACATGTAGCAACCGTGGCCTTAGAGGATCGAAGAAACCGTGAATGCTGATTGGTATACTACAATTTGTTTGCCGGAAGTCATTGATCAAATAAGAAGAAACAATCGAAATCGACGAATTATTCTCCATCATGACAACGCCAGCTCTCACTCAGCCCGTCAAACGGTTGATTTCTTGTCCAACAAAAATGTTAAATTAATGACTTCTTGTCAATATTCACCTGATTTATCACCTAATGATTTCTTTTAGTTCCCAAATATCAAAAATAAAATGCGTGGTGAGCGATTTTCGTCGGCTGAAGCGGCGGTTGAAATTGATTCCGGGCACTGGTTTCTGAGGTACCATCTTTAGAGTGGAAAACGTGCTTTAGAAATTGGTTCGAGCGTATGCAAAAGTATGTTGACGTCAAAGGCGAATACTTCGAAAAACAATGATACCGTTTACCAAATTTCATATGCGTTTTTTCATACCGTTTCCAAAAACTTTTCCAGCAGCCCATGTATTAACTAACGTCATGAACAATTCAGGTGTCCATTTCGATATGAAATTTATTAAGAAACCAAGCAGCAAAAAATGGATGTCTGCTGAACTGAAGGATATGGGTAAGAAACTTCAGGATCTATTTTGGCTTAAGACGAAATTTCCTTCCAACACTCTGATTGCTCAATGTCAGTCACAGAAAACCAAATACAGACAAAGAATAAGGCTCGCCAAACAAAACTATTACAGGAATACCCTGAATAAAAATGAAAACTTTATAAAAAATATTTGATCGTTGGTTAATGTTAAACTGAACAGAACAACAAAAAAGCGCAGCCAAATTATTTTAAGAACAAGCGCAGGTACATTATTAACAAATACCAAATTAATTGCGGAAGAATTGGCTATTCAATTTTCAGTAGGACCACAAAATAAAATTCGTGAGTCTTTTGGTGACAGAGTTAGTTCGGATTCTGAGTGTTCTACGTACCAAAATTCTATGGCATTAATTACAGCCGATTCCAGTGAAATAAAAAATATTGTGTTTGCCATTAAATCAAATTCATCTGGAGCTGATAATATTTCACCTAAGGTCATAAAATACTGTAGTGAACAATTGGTGCCGTTACTAACATTTTTAACTAACTTGTCGTTGCAAACTGCTTTGTTTCCCTCCATCTTGAAAACTGGCTCGGTTTTACCGGTATTTAAAAAAAGGTGACTGTCTTAATATTGATAATTACAGACCCGTTACAATACTGAGTGTGTTCTCTAAAGTTATTGAAAAACTTGTGCTGGCAAGATTGACTTCTTCCTTGGAGAAAAACAACATCATAACTGATCATCAACATGGATTTTTAAGGAATAACTCAACTGAATCTAGCTGTGTGAGCTTTATAGATCTTGTTTATAGTGAACTTGACTCTGGAAATTATGTAGTAAGTATATTTTTTGACTTAACAAAGGCATTTGATTCTATCGACCTTGAAATCTTATTAAATAAGTTAAGTAATTATGGTATTAGGGGACAAATTTCTAAATGGCTAAAATATTTTCTAACGGAAAGGCAAGTTATTGTTAAACTAAACAATGAATTTTGCAATACTTATTACGTCAACCTGGGTGTTACTCAGGGTTCGGTGCTGGGACCATTACTGTTTTTGCTTTTCATTAATAACTTACCCATGCACATTAAATCTGGTTATACTTGTATTTTCGCTGATGACACTTCAGCGGTGGTCTCAGCACCGACACCTGAGTTGACTATCAGTAAGGTTAAGCTAGTTGTTAACGAAATGTCAAATTGGTGTAATAAAAATAGTTTAATTTTGAACTCTGACAAAATGGTTTTCATTAACTTTTTCAATAGAAAATGCATTCCTTCAAAAAGTATTGTAGAAGGCAATATTAAATTTGTAACTAATACTAAGTTTTTAGTTACTATTATTATTAGTAGATTAACTTGGCTAAACAATGTGGATACTGTTTGTAATAAAATTAACAAGGCCTATTACGCTATATTAAAGCTAAAATATTATTTAGATATAGGCTCCTTAATAACTGGGTATTATTCTTTGGTTTATTGCCATTTTCAGTACAATATTATTGTTTGCGGTGGAACGTCATCATTATTACGTTTATTTATTACTCAAAGGAGAATTATGAGACTGATTTTTAACATTAAACCTTTGGATTCCTGTAATAAAGCTTTTATTGATAACAAGATTTTAACTGTACCTTGTATTTTCCTCTATGGTTGCGCGTTGTGTGTGAAAAAGAATAACCAAAAGTTTAGCCAGGTTGGTAATAACCATCATTACGATACACGTTACAGTTATCATTTGCGGCAACCGCTTCACTCCACAACATTATATGAATGTCAACCTTATTATATTTTTGCAAAAGTATTTAATCATGGACGTTTATAGAAATTCTATTAATAAAGGCACGTTTATAGAAATTCTGTTAATAAAGGCAAAAACTTATGTGTATTAAGAAGTTGAAAATGAAATTCAATTATTAAAAATACCCTCTAATATGAACACTTCATCGTGCTGTACTTTATCAATGTATATTTAGTACAATTAAAATTGCTTTGGAGATGATACAATTTTAGGATGGTACGTTTTTCATTGACGTACAAATTACAAACCAAGTGACACATTTTATTATTGATGATAGTACGATATTTCGAAATACATACTTAAATATGGCTTAAGTTTGTCTGTTTTTAGACAAACGATTCTATTTTACCGCAGAATATTATTCATATGTTCGAAAATGTCGGTAATTATGTCAACTATCTGCACACCACTTCCTGCGAATCCAAACAGTTAACTTGGCAGATTTGAAACTTCCCATTGATGGAAATGCATCAGCGTGTGACGCTCGTAAATACTAAAAATATTTTCTCTTTGTGTGAAAGTCACGTACGCACTTTTTTGGAAAAACATTTAACAGCAGATAATAGATACTGATAACTTCGTTATTGTGTTATCATCTCTGATTCAAACCTTTTTTTTTTTCATTGTCAATAAAAGCTTCGATGCTGAGGAATAAATAAATGCAATTGCTTTCTAATAAGTAAATATTAACACAGGGCAGTCTAAATGTCAAATTGGTAGTTTCTACGTAGCGACAAGTACAAAATTATGTGATTCTTTAAAAATTACCAAAGTAAAAGCCTTTTCCGTTAGTTACCTTCAGTTATAACAACAATTGAAACGTGCGGTTATTTTTAATCAAAAGAGAATTTTATTGTGGGCACAAAACCTGAACGTTCAATTATCTTGCTCACTGAAATAGATTTTCTATCTTTGATTCCGCATAATATGTGTGTGTGTGTGTGTGCATTACTCGTTGTTACATTCCATTATTTTCAGCAAGTCAGTTTTAAATTTGCGTTGAAAAGGTTGATATACCGAAGCTCCTGAAATTATAAACAGGAGATATTTTGTTTTACTTTTCACAATTTTGCTTCTGCACGATAATTTTGTTGGAGCGGAGTTACTAAACGTTCAGAAACGTAAAACTACATTTAATTTGAAAAGTTTAGTATAAATTTACTTGCAAGAGATATTTGTCTGGATTTGTTTGATTCTTTCTTTATAATTCTCTAAATTTAGTCCAGGTAAATACATTTCCACATTTTTATTACGTTGGTATTAGCTTTTTTATATACACGCTTCTTTTTCTTGTTTTTTTCCCGTCTGTATTCTAGAAAGCATTGTTTGTAAATACTTTTTACTTTCTTCTCTTGTAATGGAATCCTAAATCTTTTCAATTTCTTTTATGTTGATTTAGTTGGATCTTGTCGTAACTCCTTTTTCATTTTTCTCCATACAATCTACAGGCCACGATTTCTTCATTTCTTTCATGACTTTTCTAGTTTCTGTGCATGTCTTACGTCAGAATTAGAAATTTGAATTTCTTTGCTTTATGTAAAATTTGGAATCATTTTGTTTGCGTTTCTTCTATGCCGCTAAATATTTTATGGGCATATGCAGTTGAAAGCAACCGTGGTGCGACCCATCAATTTAGTCTAGAATTTACTCGCTTGGCTCATTTTTTTTTTAATAATGCAAAATTCTTCAAAATACTGTCACACTCTCTGTGCACTCTTAATAAAGGTAGCCGTTGGGGTAACGTAGCTCTAGGTAGGTGCCGCTCAGGTATGGGCTAAAGGCACTAGGGGGTAGTTTACCCGATAGAGAAATGGATTTCTTACCTCGTCCCGGTCTTGTCTCGAAACAGGAAGGTCCTCTTCAGACAAAAACTCCCCACAACACTTTTAGGCTTTATTGAGCACCGCTATGGAGCCACCTTGCCGAGCCCACCTTCCTTGGACGGTGCCACCTCGACTCTGTCTCCGCAATTTCCCAATTATCCGTAGCTCAGCAAAGTGATCCGTTAACAATTATATACAGCTGTCCCGAAAGAGTCTTCGTGACATTTCCCCCCCGCCGAGGAATATGCCCTCCGAGCATATTATCTTACAAGGTTATCGTCACGAAGCTTATTCGACACAGCAGTATGCATACATGTTCTACAGCCAAAAAAAATCCTACAGCTTTAACCTATCATGGAATTTTATATAATATTTTGTTTATATTTTTGCTTGATCTCTTCTCTCTTGATGTTCGTTGTTAATAACATCCGCTATGAGGCCAATTATCCATTTCCTTTATTCCTTCGGTGGTGCAAAAAACAACATTTATTATCCTCCATATATCTTTCGTGGTCTGATGAGACGGCTCTAGATCACTTTGACGAAACGATAATATTTTGGTGGGACCTTGGTTTACGTTCCACAGTTGAAGTTGCAGATTTGATTGAAGGAAAAGATTCACTGGCGGTTGGCTTCTCCGAACTCCAGAAACGTTGAAGATCAATGATGTATCCATATGTTCCATGTAAGGAAAAGCAGTATCAGTTTGGCTCTTTTACAATGAGTTAAATTTAAAGTTATATTTTGGTGTTCAATTCAGTACAAACTATATTAAAATTAGCTTAGACGAGAATGTAATAATCTCATTGTAACAGGTTGGCCAGTCCCATTAAGTACATATTTACGTTCTCGTTTTCGCTTTACAATATAAGCATCTACATTTTAAATCGGATACCTACGTAACTAGAGGAAATTTATATTTATTTTTATTTTTTGAAGCTAGCATACTCTACTATTTTTGATTGTTCACCCAAAGATAACCACTAATCAGAATGATCTAGATGTTTGCTGATCAGTTCAAACAATCCAGATTTTCGCGAGAAGTAGCTTCCTTTAGGTTTACTGTACATTTTCTACCATCGGGTAAGATGAATGTTCCCTCTTCATATTCTCTGAGGCTAATAGTTTGTCTTTTAGGTACTCTATTTTTTCTGTTACATTTGAAGCATTTTAACTTTTTTCCCGCATATATCCCGATGGTAGAAAATTTTACATTCTGGACATGTCGGGCAACACTCTCCTCGTCCCGGTGGTATCGGATTTGAACATGGGGTGTAACATTGTACTTCCGTTTGGGTTATAATACTAGCGTCACATCTGAAGATCTTGCAAGATTCTGTTGGATCCTTCCATTCCGTGTAACTTGGATGATAGACTCCTTTGTACATACAACCTTTGCATATATCACAACATCCGTCTTTTGATTTTTCTTCGAACAAATAGCAGCCATCTTTTCTGGGGCAGTCTATATCACATTGTACGAAATCGTTCTCGTCCCGGTCTTGTCTCGAAACAGGAAGGTCCTCTTCAGACAAAAACTCCCCACAACACTTTTAGGCTTTATTGAGCACCGCTATGGAGCCACCTTGCCGAGCCCACCTTCCTTGGACGGTGCCACCTCGACTCTGTCTCCGCAATTTCCCAATTATCCGTAGCTCAGCAAAGTGACCCGTTAACAATTATATACAGCTGTCCCGAAAGAGTCTTCGTGACAATACGTCCAATTTTCTTTTATTTGTCATGGAAAACTCAAAAGCAAAAATACCATATTTGATTTGTGAACGAATTTCAGTAAAGAAACTTGTCGAAAACAAAATTATCCGAGTTCAGAGATGCGCTAATATTTGCTGATCAAAAGACGGATACAATGACGTCACGCCAGCATTATTTTATTAATTTCTTTCGTTATGCAGACTGCTCAGATTTCTTTTTACATTTCAGCACATTTATTCTCACGGAATATGTAAGTCACAAGCATTAAATGTTGGTGACGTCACTGTCAATCAAAACCTAAATAAATATTTAAGAGACTATTCCTATAACGCATTCCAACCTTAGTATAAAGTACGGCTGTATGCGTTCAATTCTATCTTTCATAGTTTTCGATAAAGCTAATCTTATCTCTCCGAATTCAAGACACGAATCTCCTTAGTATTATAAAATATAAGTTCGAAGTCAACCTTTCACAATTAACTAAGAGCAGAATTTATTGTTCGCGATTGTATGTATAGGCAATCTTTGGTAAAGAAATATGATAAAATAGTTGCAATTTGTGTTCGTTTTTTTTTTAAATTTATTTTGCTGCGGCCCCCTTTGAAGTCCTATGCACCTCCTAAGGGAGCGCGCCCCACAGTTTGGGAAACGCTGCCTTAGTAACCTTTGTATTTAAAATTGTTACTAAGGCATTAAACTGTATAGTAAATTTATTTTACGTTTATAATGCCGGACCTTATTTATTTATTTTTGAAGTAAAACAGAGAATACTAATACTAATAAACTAATGCTAGCAAAAGGAGCGGCACTATTAAAGGTGTTTAAAGAAACGTCAAAATTACGAAATTCATAATTTATTTTATCCAAGATTCTTTAGATAGTTATAAAATAAAATGTACATAATAGTAATTATAAAAAACTACCAGGCCAACATAGATAACCAAATTAATGCACTAAAAGTGTAGAAAGATCATCTCTATAAGAATCATTATTGCCGCCTCAAAATCAGGTTCGTACTGCGCCAAAATGTCTTAAGAAACGTGTACTTTATAGTATTTTTTTTATTTTGGTTCTTAGCTTAAAAATCTGTCTCTTTTCTAAGTTGCTGTAGCAAAATTTTGTTTTGTTGATGGCGGATGGTGACATTGACTGACTTTTAAAACAATTTCAAGCAAATATCAGTATGAAGTTTATGCTTGTAATTGAATATTTTGTAAGTGTATAAAGTTTTTTAGTTATGTTTATGATTTGCGATTTCAAAAATAAAGGTAATTTCAAACATCCGTAATTTGAAAGTATGGTATCATTTGTAATTTGGGACTGGAACAAATGTAGCTGAGTATGTTGCCACCAACCTGAAAAGTAAAATTTCGAGTTTTTTAATGTTCTATTTTATGAAACCCATGACTTATGAATTTCATAATATAAGCCATTAAAGTACCCAAATAAAAAAAAATAAAATATGCTTTTTGAGAATGTGTTTAAATGTATTATGCGATGGTTCAGTATAAGGTGATGATATGTACACTTGCTTGCAATAAAATCGCGTACACCTTCAAAATCAAGTAGCAGAGTTTTCACCTAGTTTTTGCTTTGTAAATGGGTATTTTGAGAATTTTGTCTTGTTTCGAAACATACAGGTTAGGAACGGCCGTTGAAATTATTATTATTTTACTTGTTATGAGTCAGACAGTAGCTATTCAATAAATATCACGACATTCCAAATATTTAACGGGCCATAAATGTAAAGTAATACAATTGTTGATTGCTGTCCTGTCCATATAATTTTTTTAACACTTGTCAAGACTCTTCAAAGCTCTATTTGTAATTTTCAACGTGTTGGTGACAAGAATATAGGAAAATTTATTAAAACATGGAATCCCTTGCGGTTTATGATGGATTTTTTGTTAATTCAGAAGGGCATTATCCGAATCGTAAATTGACATTTTTGGACATCTATCTCCAATCATCTTTCCCATTTGCAAATTTTTCCTCTTCACACATATTATTTGTGCATCATAGTATTTTTATTTAAGCCTTAATCATTCACTACTGCTGTGAATCACTATTCATCTTCTAAGTTACTCGTTTTCTGTCAGTCTGAATTTTAATTGTTTGACACTGACAAATAAAATGTTAAGACCAACAATACAACGAAAAACAGGTGTACGCGTTTTTTTTTTGCAAGCCACAGTATTTTGGTTGAAAATTTGTCTAATATTATAAGAACCATTTGAATTTTGTAAGTGTTTATTACGATTTTTAATTAGCAAGACAAGCACCGCTAGTGGCCTTTTAATTTGTGAACAGATAATACATTGAAGATCGCACTCCGTGACTAACAACTAAAGCTCGGACATTCCTAGGATACTTAGTAAAAACCAGTGTAAAGGTAAACAAAGCAGCGGCGTAGATTTCAACGTGGCCGCTGAACGAAGATTTCAACGTGACCGAGACACTCTCATCCTCGCACTCATTGCTTCATCAGCAACCGTTTGATGTAAATTACGTGTGTAACAGAATTACCTTTATAGTTTATGTCAAATTAATAATTATGAAAACGTAATAATTCTTTAATATATATTTTAAGAAAAGCTGGCATAATATGTACGTTTAATTCTTATCAATTATAGCGCCGTCACTGCAAAAAAATGGCTGCTCATTTGGGAATCTTTCGGTTATATAAACAAGTTTTTATATCCAGTCAACCAGAACTGTAGTGGTTACTACGTGCCGCATAGACTTCTCGGGTTTCGACTGGTTCATTCTTTTGTAAATATTCTTTTCTAACAGTGCAATATATTGGACGTATAATTGTGAGTAATTTGTGGTAACTTTCTTCTGTGTTAACAGTTACAATTATTTGTAAATTTCATTTTTAATTACGAACGGGTCGATTTTGTGAACTTCGAACTCGAACGGTGCGATTGTGGTCAAATTTAAGCTCTGTAACTAAAAATGATACACTCGTATATTCAATTGCGTTTGTTCTATTTATTTTTTTCATGCTTTAGTCTCACTTATACTTGTATCAAAAGTGAGACAAAAGTGGAAAAAGAACAAATAGAGTAAGGAGTCTTGAATAAACGAGTGTACCATTTTCACTTACAGAGCTTAAATATTTAACTAACAAGACCACAATCGCACCGTAAGGCTGTATGAAAATCTATTTTAGCAGATATAAATGCCAAATTTGATGCTGTTTGTGGCTAACTACTGATTTAACCAATTTAAATAACAACAATTTAACTCAAATAAAGCAAATTAATCATTGCATTGATCAATTGAAACAGCACACACGCTGAAATAATTTGAGATTATGATGGCAGCACGCGTTTCTGTGCGAACCAAAGACGTTTAAATGACGACAACGAAAAAGGACAGTTATTCCTTATCCCGGATTGATGACACAATTGACACCTTGTCTGGTGCGAGATGGTTTTCTACCTTGGACTTGGAAAGTGGCTATTGGCAGGTTGGAATGCATCCCGAAGATAACGAAGAGACAGCCTTAACTGCAGGTACTGGTCTGTGGCGGTTTAAAGTGATGCCTTTTGGTTTATGCAAAGCCCCAGTCATTTGTGAGTGACTCATGGAATTGGTATTGCGGGGGCTTAGCTGGAAGACTTGCCTCGTGTATCTAGATGACGTAATTGTTGTTGGAAGAACCTTCAAAGAACACCTTGCGAATCTGACGAAAGTTTTCCAAACGATTGAAGAGGCGAAACTGAAACTAAATCCAGCCAAATGCAAGTTCTTCCGAAAGGAAATGAAATGCATGTCATCTCTGATGCAGGAGTTGCGGCAGACCAGTTAAGAAGAAGTTTTTTTGGTGACGGCTCCAATATTGTCTTATCCAAGATCAGAGGGCATGTTCATTATTGATAGTGATGCTAGCAACCATGGAATTGGAGGCGTACTGTCGCAAGTACAAGATGGGCAAGAACGTGTTATTGGTTACTTCAGTAAAGTTTTGTCAAAAGCTGGAAGGAACTATTGTGTAACCAGGAAGGAGCTTCTTGCCGTGGTGAAGACAACAGAACATTTTCACAAGTATTTTTATGGCCGACAGTCATCTTCGAACAGACCATGCAGCATTGAAGTGATTGCTTTAGTTTAAGAACTTAGAAGGCCACTTTGCTAGATGGATAGAAAAATTACAGAAGTATAATTTTACGATCGAACATCGTACAGGTCGCGTCTAGAACAATGCAGAGGCACTTTCCAGAAGACTTTGTCCGGAGCATTGTCGGCAGTGATCAAAAGCAGAAAACAAAGAAGGGATAATTCCCATGAGATGGACTGGTGTAATAGTAGGCAAATGGCAAACGAAGACCATCACGAGGGAGCCACGAGAAGATCTTGAAATAAGAACCGTAATTGAATGGAAGGAAAGAGAACAGCTTCCAACACGGGCAGAATTATGAGAAAAAAATCCAGTGTTTAAAACTTATTGGGCACAATGGGATTCTCTGGAGTTAAAGAATGGGTTGCTGATGAGTAAATGAAAATTACGAGATGAAGACTAAGTAATGCTTCCAACTGTAAGGGTTGCCGAGGTCCTGGAAGAGATTCATGAGTCCCAGAGTGTGCTTCTGAAGACGGAGGTGATACTGTTTTCAACATCATTAATGATACTCTTGGAGTTAAAATCTCTTTGGAGGATATTGAAAGAATTCACAGAGTTGACCGTGTTAGTGATTCGGGGGAGAAACGGAGGGCGATCATTATAAAATTCTGCTCATATGGAAAAAGAGCGCAAGTGTATACACCTGAGAAAAAAATAAAAGGTAGTAAAATAGTGCTGAAAGAAGATTTGACTAATTTGCGTCATAGAGCGTATCAAAAAGCAATTGGCAAATACGGTGTCTCACGTTGCTGGACATGCGATGGATCCATTTTTTGGAACGATGCAGGCAAGGTCCATAATCTAATACAGACCATATTAATACTTTTAAATTAATATTTAATCGCTTGGTAGAGGATTTCTAGAACTTAAAGATTTTGTACTAAGTAATAGTTTTGATTTACTTGGGATATCTGAAACATGATCAAATCACGGTATTGATTCAGACACAGTAAAAATTCTTGGTTATATTTTTTTACGTGTGGATGGGAATAGTCGAGAAGGAGTTATTGGCTTTTATGTAAAATGTATTTATCGTTATTCGATAATAGATACTGAATTTTTTCCATCTCTTAAACAATTATAGCTGAATATTAATTAATTGCATTTGGGATAGTTTACAGACAACCTCATACCGATGTTAATTCTTTCATCCAAGACATAGCAACATCTTTTAATACAATTTTACCGACAGTGGGCGAAGTTATATGCTCTGGTGATATTAACATTAATCTTTTCAATATAGGAAGTAATAATGTTAATCTCTTTTTGTCAATGATTGATACGTATGGCATTACTCAGATTGTGGACGAACTGATCTGAGTTAATGCTTATAGCAGCATTGACGTCAGTAATCTTGACTTGGTTTTGCACTGGTATGTATTTCTCTGATCATAAACTAACATTTTGCACTCTAACATTTGAGGTATGCCTGCGAAGAAACGGATCCTGAGGAGTTATATTTTCCGAGAAAGACTAAGCACACTCTTCCTCGGTCGTGTACGTCCGATACTCTTGGGTTGCGTAACCACTGCTGGGTGGCGCCCTTTTTCGTAACATCTTCAGTGATTTCCCACGTCGTCTCCACTGAGTGGGCATCGTTCGCAACTCCGGTCTACAACCTAGTCTTCAAGTGGACGACCGACCTGGCTTCTGTGATACGGTAAAGCGCTCCATTGTCCCGACAAAACCAGGACGAGCGTCGTTGCAAATTCTTTTGGATAAACGTCGTCGTCGCAGCATTTTCTTAAGTACGTTAAAAAGAAATCATCATGAAATTGTTCTCTTGAAACAACTATTACTTCTTAATAATATTAAAAAATCTCTAGCAAAGCTCGATAGTACATATTACAGAGTAAATTATTTATTGTATAGCAACAACCTCAATTTAAATTTAGAGTTTGTTTAGAAAGTAACTGTTGAACTAAGTGAATTTTCATTTTAAATCAAGAGAGTTTCTAAAATACAACTTCTGTTATGATTTTGTATTACTAAAGTTTAATTAATTAAAAATTTAAACTGATTAAATAAACAAATTTCATGGCATTTGTTAGTATTTTACAGATCTATACATTTTTGAGGTGCCTTTCAAAGTAAAATAAAAGTCTAATTGAATCAGTTTTTTTTTACTTACAATCAACTATTTTTTGTACAACTGCAATTCTGCTTACGTACATGGTTTGGTTTAAGTAGCTGTATGTTTACGTTTAAGGCTATAAATACGAAAAAAAAAACATTATTTACACGGTTACATGGGAATAGGTAAAGGTTTTTTTTCATAAATAAATATATATACAACATTCATTGGCTCATCCTTTGGCAAAAATTATATCCGGTAGCTGCCAGAAGCGATTGACAATGTTGGACCTAGCACAGGAAGACTTCTGTTTCTGTTGCTTGAAGAATTCGAATGTTTACAGGAAGGCAGAATACTGCTGATTGTCAATTTGCTGGCACCGTTTACCTATTGTTTCCTCTTGACGAAACGCACTTCTATATTTAGCTTCTATTTTAATAACGTTTTTAATTATTTATTTTTCACATGAAACAAAGACGTCCTAAATCTAATACTAATTTTCACTGGTTTCGCGTGTGCTCGCTCTTTCATCATTTTTCACATCGTGTACTTGTTGACATGGTGATCGTAGAAGGCGTTGGCCGTATTTGCAGCTGGTGGAGATGGTAAAGATGTTGGAATCGATGGTGGCGTTGGGCTTAGATATGGTTTCCTATCACATTGCAGAGGTTGCATTGAGCCACCAGAAGTTCGCATAACTGCAAAAATAATTTGAATTAGAATCGTTTCTTTTCAGAGTTATAGTTATAGTTATAGTAGTCCGATTTTAAATTAGTTTTTTTATGACAGGGGAATAATGATTATTGTAAATACTAGGAGACTTACCTGGCTACTGAAAGCCAAGTTATACAAGGTGTTCTTTTACTGTGTGCAAATGTTTAAACAAGCAATATATCACCATAAATAGCAACGATTGAACTCATATGTTCTTAACAAAAATTTAATATTTATCTAGAAAAATGCAGTGGCAGATTTTCACTAAACCGTTTGAGAACTACTGGCATAGCTAAAAGTGGAACGCGGCCGCTTCTTCAATTATGACCCGAAGCCGAAGAGGTTGGTCAGTACTTCAATTGATCTTGAGCACAAACGACGTGAATCAACCGCTCCGATCAGCTGGTCAGTCAAAAGGTTTACAATTTAAATTGACTCCACTGCAAGTGATTACAAGTTTAAGTTTTTTTAAATTAAAATCTAGTGCAATTCAAAAAGCTGTCGTTCGTAATTGTCGAACAAATTAAAAGTGAGGAAAAAAAAATGTAATTTCTCATTCCATATTATTTTTATAGACTTTGACTTTTAACTTTTCCATGGACTGTAAGTAGTAATACTTTCATAGCTTGCAGCGAGATTACAGTAAAAGTTTATTTACGTAAAAAGGTGAAGGAAGAACATTTTTAATGCGCTTGCCTAATTGGTGCATACATTTTCGCATTTATTCGTCGATAGTTGATATCGTAAAACATATTACTTCGCTCAGTGAATTAAAATTTTAAATAAAATAATTAATAAACGATATCAGTGATTATTATTACGAAACTCTGCGTTGAATATCGAGTGCGGTGTCGGTGGACGTGTTCATACCGAGAGGAAGGCGAAGTTGACCTTCCTATATTTCTCGCACATTTCAACAGTTCCAAACAAGTGGTCTATTCGAATTTTTTTGGCTATGATACGGTAGCCATCAAAAAATACCTGCAGAAGGTAGCATTTCGTGTACTTATACTGAGGTTTTTCTATTTGCACACAGTAAAAGAACAGCCTGTATATAAAAGTTGGAGAACAGGTAGAAGAAGCACTCGATAAAAAAAAATGTAGCTGAATAATTAAATTTTGGTGAAATCACGAAAGAAGAAGAATAGAGATTATGAAGTGAAAAATGTATAAAAAATATGAGGTATTGGGAAAAGTAAAGAACACTGTGTACAAGGTGCCCCTGTCAAGACTTTATTTATTGATGAATTTTGCTAAAATTTGGCACGCACCTTTACTAAAAAAATTCAGCGACATCAAATATTATTAAGAATATCGGTAAGGGTACAAACATGTCGAAGATGCCTCACTGCTCACCCTCGATGTTTAGGTCGCGCTTGATGGATCGACGTGAAACAAACGCATAAATTTAAATGAAAACGTGCATGTTGAAGATGCGCTCAACTATTCATCTTCGACATGTAAAAAATTTAAAATTTAAAACTGTATGTTTGTTTTACTTCGAAGTGATATCGCAGTATCAAGTGCGATCTAAACATCGAGAGTGAACAGCGCGGCATCTTCGGCCAAGTTCGTACCCTAAGTGCTTCTGAATGTTTTCATGTTTACTCTTACTAAACAGACAATATTGATCATGTTAAGATTTTGAATTCTTTTATTACAGGTGCCTGTAAAATTTTAGCTAAATTTAGAGAAGTGTAAAAACTGGAACGGTTTCAACCTGCCTCAGTGTCATCTTGTTGCGATTTTGGTCTAGGAACAGTTATTTTTAAGAACAATTTGTTACGGTGTTGGTTTTCGAACATGGCTCAGCCGAAACAGTTTACTAATACACGAGTAACAGACACGTCTTGAAGACTGTATATGCTTCTTGCTCACGTCGCCCGTCGCACTTTTTAAGACCGTTTTGCATTACATAATTTATTGTATAAGTAATTTTGGAACTTATTAATTTTTAGAATCTAAGTTGAGTAATTTCAAACAACAAATTATGTGAAATGTAAGCAATGTTTCGTACAATTTGCTGTTTGAAACTAAGTAATATAGCAAAATTGCACAGGTTTTTTTAATATATTTTATTCTAGTTAGAAACATTTATTTTAGAATGTAGAGAAAAAATTTAAATATTTTTAATACAATTACCTTCTAGAGTTATCACAAAAAACAAAAGGCACATATAATTTTATTTTAATTTTTTTATGGAGCAGCCTTTATAATGTTCCTTAAAATGAGAGATAATTTCCTCCTGATTCCAAAAATTTGTTGATTCTTGAGAGCTATTTGTGAGATTTAACTTTAAAACATGCTCTATTTTAATTACTTTCCAAGGGAGTATGAATTATTATCAGCTCACTCGGAAAAAAATGTTCTGTGGAACTAAGTTCTAGTTCTAGTTCAAGAACTAACACGTCAAAATACATACACTCAAGGTAGTGTTCATTTGCGTTAGTCATAGAAACCAACATTACCAATTGTTACTACACCATTTCGAGCTGTAATTCAGAAAATATCGACGGAAATATTCAAATGTAATTCAGAATTGTTAATTTAATTCCAGAATATGTTATTTAAAATTCAGATAAATCAAATCAGTTTCAGATTGCATCACTTGTAATTCAGATTTATCAATTTAATTTCAGAATTCGTTAGTTGTAATTCAGATTAATCAGTTTTATTTCAGAAAATATTAATTGTAATTCAGAAAGTATGAATTGTAGACTATGCGTTCTTTATCTACTTTAATCGTAAATCAGAATTATACAATTCTTTAGGATAAAGAATAGGAATAAGTTCTTTATATCTTATTGTACAGTTGTTCCTGAAATAAACAAACATATACAATATTTAAGGTCCCCTTATATCATGATGAGAATTTCTGCAGTGAAGAAACCTCTTTTCGACTGGCCCGGTTTTTTTTTACATAGTATTCTATGTATTGGTTAGTTCTTGGAGGAATGGTTAGACTGAAGGGCTACATAGTATTTACTTCAAGCTTGTTATGGTGTTTGCTGTTTGCTTTTGTATAATATCTATGATAAATAAAATATTGACGTTATCGCAGAAAGTTTGATTGGAGATGCTCTAAGGAAATTTATTGAATTATGTTTGCCGGAATTTAAAATCATTCTTATTTCAATTAAAAGTTACGGGTTCTTAATTGCAATTGATGTAATCACAAATTAATTTAGTATATTCTGAAATTAAACTGATTAATCTGAATAACATTTGATGAATTCTGAAACTAAGTTGGTAAATCTGAATTACAAATGATATATTCTGAAACTAAATTGATAAAACTGAATTATATGTGACACATTCTGAAATGAAATTAACAAATCTGAATAGCAATTGACGAATTCTTAATTACAGTTGGAAAAGGTGCAGTTAAGGGAGTGCTACAATCGAATTAGTCGATTATTAAAATGTGTCGAGAAAATCGATTAATCTTACGAAAATTAGTAGCATTAATATTGTTAGGTTAGTTTTAGTATTACTAAGAAAATTCACAGCGTTCTCTCGAACAATGAAATAAGCAAATGAGACACATATCGACTGCTCGAGTCCTTTTAAATTTTTAAAGTCTTACCACGGTATACTAATTACTTTTTATATAACTGATACGTAATCGACTTCGAACCCGCGCTTTTCTTAACAAACTCCCACACAATTGACCGACGGGCATTGGTTCTTCTCAATATTTTTACAAATATATTAGCGATAGCGATTAAATTGTTAACTGTTACAGTTAGTAGTTAGTAGTATCAGTACGTTTACGTTCTAATTTGTGATAATTAGTAGTTGATACTACTAATTTTAACTACTAATATTAGTCGAGTATTAAAATACCTCGATTACTAATAATCGATTATATTCAGGGGATAAATTATTCTATAATTGGGCTGCAGTCAAAAAGGTTAAAGTTTAAGTGAATTAACTTCATCTACTAATCATTAAGGAGTAAGTTATCATTTGTAATTTTTCTTTTTTAAAAAATATTTATGTAAATTTTTGTTGTAGAAACCTTGAAAAACGAAATAAAATTTTCGAAAGCTCGGTTGAACTTTAAAAGAGTATTATTTACCCCTTTTGACTGCAGCCCATTTACGGAATTGATCCCCTGAATATATGTATTCTGAAGTAATGGAAGGAGATATGCATTCAAAATTAATTCCCGTATCATCAGAAAATAACAACCTCGCTGTTATTTGAAACGTACTAGACTTATTAAGTTTTGTAAATAAAAACGGACAAAATTATGAAGGGAAAACCACTCAACGTTTCTCTATTGATTAATAGCTTCTTCAGTAGTGAAAAAAAGTAAATAAAAAAGTTGTCAAGAGAAACAAAAAGTTAACATGATTTTAAACAAAAATACCAGTTGTCCGAAATGCAAGAAAAGTAACAAGAACTAAATTAAATTTACTTTTTTTAAATAAATTATTAAATTGACAGATCTGTATTTTTGGTTTAAAGTTTGCCTAACATTATTAGACATTTGACATTTTGTAAGTATTTAATACGATTTTTAATTACTGATTTTTCCAAATACTATATTTTATCAAATACTATACATGTTAATCTAAAGGAAAAAGTAAGTTTTTATTTCATTTTAATTGTTTAAATGTATTACATATTATTTCTTTATTTTGAAGGTTATATTATATTTCTACTGACGCGACGATGAGCTTTTGTGAAACCGGTCTAGAAAGAAGATAAAAAAACTAACAAATTGCAGTTGAAGATATTTCAAATTATTATTAATTACTAATAAATGCAAATCATTTCATTTTTTCATATATATCTAATAGTAGTATTCATATCCAAAAATTGGGTAAAATGATAACGAAGTTAAGAATAATACTCCCAATTTTCTCTCGATATTTATTTGACAACCGGTTTCGGCATTTACGCCTTCATCAAGTCTACAACAAGTGGAAAAAAGAAGAATGTTATGAAAGTTTTGATATGAAATTCTCGCGTAACAAGTTGCAAAAAAAAAAAAAATTAAATTTTTTTTTTAAATTATTTGAAAATACATAGTATGGCAGTTATGAACAGATTATCGCGAGTAATTGAATACGCGATATCAAACAAAAAATATAATCGTTGAGGCTTCACGTGAACAGCCTGTATACATGTTTGTATGAACGTTTTCTTTGTTTTGATCTGTAGAATACCTGATGTGGAGGCCTGTATTTTTGTTACATCCTGTACAGTGAAGTGAGTTTTAAAACGCACGTCTAAGGACCTAAGAAAATTCTTGTCTTGGTTGACTTCTTCCACGCCAGGACTTAAACTATTTTTCTCAAAAAGCATATAAGGTAAAAACCTAATCCGTTTTAAGAACTTCCCTTGGGGTGGGAATGTCATCTTTTGATGCCACTGTAAAACATTTTTTAATTTAAGAATTATTCTCTCTTCTCACTCTAAGAACATGGTAGAAGTACCGTACACGCTCCCTCCCCTCGTTGATGCTAGCGCGTTGCCCAGACTATTTAATTCCTAACAACGCTGACTTGGCGGGCGATTGGAGGGAGAGTATACGATATTCTTACGCGTTCAGAATATTTTGAGTATTCGTACTTGTGGGGCTTTTGCTTCACTTTGGCCCCACAAACCGTGTTCATACTCACAAAAGTACAGTTTTTGGCCTAGTAATACAAATAACTATTATTGATTTCAGACAGAATACATTTGAAAAGTTATCTACACTCTCTGTTCACGCTTAGAGCATAGTCAGTGGTATAGTGCTTTTTTGTTTATTTTATTTTTTTAATCTTATAAATCAATAAAATGCGGATTTAGAGAAATATTTGCTGTACAGGGTTAATTTTATTAACGAGAACCCCCCTTTATTATTTTAATTATTAACGAATACAGGAAACAAAAAATTAATAAACGTTTATGTAGATTTTAATCTTGCCAAAGACCGAATTACACCTGCCGAATGCCGACTAATGTGATCAGTATAGAGTGGACCATTTTTGATGGTTTTACAAAGTTTCTCAGTTATTTATAGGAATAGAAGAAAAGCGTTTTCGCGATCCAGTGCTACTTTCTGAAGAACAACTCGGTGGAGAAAACAAAAGTTAGCTATCTCGATTCCTTCGGGAAATATCGGCCGAACACGAATTTTTTCGAAAAATTATTTTTTCACGATATCTCAGTTGTTTGACAAGATATTTTGATAATTCAAAAACTGTTTTATTCAGAAATTAATGTAGATGTCGCTGACGTTACTGTCTTTGGTAAAAACTGCGCCAGTTCTGCGAAATAGACTATAACCTTCTAATTTTAAATGGAAACCGTAGTTAGCTATGACTCAAGTAAATTGCTTATATAATGAGGTTTTCAAAAATATAAAGTTTGATATAATTACTTTTATACATAACAAAGATACTAATTTTGCTATCTATGACAAGGAAACAAAAGAAAATTCAGCTATTTTCCTCAAACAACTATTACTAGAATAAATAATACAGGTAATTAAATTTAACAAAATAAATATCTAATGCTATTAGAGAACTCATAAAACTACAAGTAATGTAAATATGAATTAATTGTCAATGCCGTTTTGATGAATTATATGTTGTATGTTCCTTTGAAATTATTAAATCTTAAATTTTATGTTATTAAAAATTAAAGATAAGTTTATTTCATTTCTACCCGCGATTACATTTATTAATACAGAAAAGTTCTTGAAAGCATTATTAAACTTAAGAAATATCCGACATTTCAATAATTCCTTAAAGAAATGCATTAATTTATACAATTTAAAATTTATAGAAATCTCTTAACTATTCTCATTAGTAATTAAAGAAATGTTCAAATAGAGTTAATTCTTTTTTACATACTTGTGGTTTTATGTCAGTCTCTGATAGATACACGAAGCTATTTATTTATTGAAATAAATTAACTGTTTTACTTAACAATAATTGATTTTGGGGAAAACAATTGAACTACTTTTTTGTTTTTGGTGTCATGGATGGCTTGTTAGCTACTGGAAAACAAAAAATAATTAGTATCTTTATTATTTGAAAAAATAAATACATCAAACTTTACATTTTTGAAAACCTCATTAAACAAGCAATTTGTTTGTCATAGCCGGCTGCGATTTCCATTCAAAATTAGAGAGTTACAGTCTGTTTCGCAGAATTGGTGCAATTTTTACAAAAGAGAATACTGTCAGTAAAATCAGTGTTAATTTCTGAATCAAATAGTTTTTAAATTTTCGAAATATCTTGTCAAACAACTGAGATATTGTGAAAAATAAGTTTTCGGAACAATTCGTTTTCGGTCGATAATTCCCGAACGAATCGAGATAGCTAACTTTTGTTTTCTCCACTAAGTTTTCCTGGAAAAAGTAGCATTAGGTCGCGAAAACGGTTTCCTTCTATTCCTATAAATAACTGAGAAACCCTGTAAAACCATCAAAAATGGACCACACTGTACAATCAATACTCGGCCGAGTAACAAAGCGAGTGACTCGGCCTATGTAATTCGGCCTTAACCATGTAGCAGTTATGTTTTCTGTATACAGTACATATTATTTGAAATAAAAAAACAGCTGAAACACGTTTCCTGCCTTCAAGGTGAATCTACCTATGTAAAAACACGTCAACGCAAAAATTAATGGCCGTATTTTGAGCTCCGCTTCGCAGATAAAATCGTGAATAATCCTTCATATTTATAGAAGAAGCGAACCAGGGAAATTTCAAACAGCCGAAAACTTTGTTCGTCTGAGACGCACTGAAAATAATTTAGTATACACTACATCTTTTAGTAGCGCTTAAATTATCTTTGACGTTTATTATTTTAAGTACAGACTACAGGCGTCAATTGCCTGCGTTTTCCCGGCGATTTTGCTCTTATGTCGAAATCCGGAATTTCGTGCGATGATGAAAGTTTTCAAGATGCGAGGAAACGATAAATACTTACAGGCAACGAAAAATACGTACAATGCCGGTGTCTTTTACGTGTTAATGGAATTTAGGTCTACAGGAAAGAGGCAAGGAAACTATATGGTTTCAGTGGCGATGGCGTAGCGACCGAGATGGAGAATTTTTAGTCCGCCCATATCACACTATAATAATAATAATAATAATATTTATTTATTGTCAACTGGTCTTTCAGACATGGACATTGTCAATTCATAATTAATACATAAAATAGTTTAGCAGTAAAACAGATGACGCGCTAAAAACAGTATAACAGTATAATGACAACATATAAAATAGAAAAGACTAGAGATAGCTATGAACTATTTCAATGCGTCGCAGTATATTCTTGAAAACTGTAAAAACAGTGCCGCAGTAGGTACAATTTTACTTCTTTAGCGAATTGCTTAAAATGTTTAATGTTTCAGTTCAGTGGGTAGCACGTTATATGCGGTTATCATTTTATATTTTGGACCTCGTTCATATCGAGAAGAATGATGTTTTGGTATCATTAAATTCTTATAAAAATGTCAGAGTTATAAAGTCCACCGTGTTGCCTGTAAAAAAGTAACAATTTATAAATATATAAGCAAGGAAGTGGAAGAATATCTAAGTTTCTGAAATAATTTCTACACGACGTTCGTGACGGAAGTTTAAGCATGCATCGAATTATTTGCTTTTGTAACACGAAAACCATATTTGAATTAGTAGATGACCCCCAAAATAATATACCATGGGATAAATGACAATAAATGTAAGCATAATAAAAAATTTTTATTACATGAAGACTAACTTCATTTCTCAGTTGAAAAATTGCATAGAACGCTTTTCTCAGTTTAGCACATATGTTTTTAGTTTGTTGTTCCCATTTCAGCTCAGAATCCATAGATACACCTAGAAATTTTACTGTTTCACTTTCTTTAACTAACTTTTCATTCATTGTAATGTGGAAGGACTCTTCTTGAGAAATTTTATTGTAAAAACTTATCGCAGTAGTTTTTTGTTCATTTAAATATAAAGAATTTGACTCACACCAATTAATCATGTTTTTGATTACGTTTGTAGCTACCATGGATAGATTAACGAT
Source organism: Prosopocoilus inquinatus (assembly GCA_036172665.1). NCBI lineage: Eukaryota > Metazoa > Arthropoda > Insecta > Coleoptera > Lucanidae > Prosopocoilus > Prosopocoilus inquinatus. The sequence continues at coordinate 694,530 of CM069876.1, forward strand.
GGTTGATTCACTAAAAATGCAAGAAGTGTCATCAGCAAATTGATACAATGAATTTATTTTTAAGTTCGCATGAAGATCATTAACATATATTAAGAATAAAATAGGGCCCAAGATAGAACCCTGTGGAACTCCTTGTGAAACATCAGCAAAAGAGGAAAGTACATTTTTGCGTTCTTTATTCACGACTGCATTGATTGAAACTTTTTGTGTTCTGTTAGTCAAGTATGACTTAAAAAGATGTAGGACCTTACCGCGAATGGTGGTGGTGGTAACGCGTGGTTGACCGTGTCAAATGCCTTTGACAGATCAAAATAAACGCCGATTACCTTATTATTCTTTTCTAATTCTTCTAATATAAATGTGAGGGATTCAAATATAGCAAGTTCGCAGGATTTTTTTGGTAAGAAGTCGAATTGGCGCGTGGTTAATATACGGTTTAAACGAAGATAAGATAACAATCTCACATATATGGCATTTTCAAATATTTTGGAGAATGACGATAGTAATGATATGGGACGGTAATTATTGATGTCAGTTCGACTTCCATTTTTATGGACAGGAATTACTTTGGCTTCCTTAAGTTTCGTTGGAAAAAAGCCGGATTTAAACATTTCATTGATAATATTGGCCAATGGCTCTGCTATATGTTGGGCACATTTATGGAGAATTTTAACGGGAATTTGATCCAAACCTGATGATAATTTTGGATGAATATCATTAATTATATTGAATATCTCCAAAACACTACATGGCTTTAGAAACATTGATGAAGTGACTGAGACCGTAACCGTTGATGCTAAATGATTGTAAGTTGCAGTCGGAAGGTTCTTAGTAAATTTGTTGTTAAATGAGAAAGCTATTGTCTCAGGATCATTTATAATATCATTTCCATTTTTAAGTGTAATATCGGTGTCATTTAGCTTAGGTCTGGTTTTTCCATTTAAAATTTGCCATACTGCTTTGGATTTGTTCTTAGCTGTTTGTATTTTACTGTCATTTAGAAATTTTCTATAATTATTTGTGTATTCAGTTGCCTCAAGTTTTTTACACTTATAGTGTTGTAATATATTCTCATCGTTGGTGATCTTATAGAGAGAATATAACTCACGAACATCATCCCACATGCTTTGGATATCTTTATTCATTAATTTGTTGCGTTTATTTGGTGCATCATTTACTTTTGTTAAAGGAAACGACAAATCGAAATAATAAAAGAAAATATTAAAAAACTGCTCGTATTTTAAGTTTACATCGTGTTCCTTTAGCACTTCGTCCCAAGATTCTGATTGTATTAAGTTTAAAAAGAATTCTACGTTATTATCGTTATAGAACCTCCTGAAGAAATGTAATTTTTCGCGCAATATTTGTACACTAAATTTCAATGTTATCGTGCTGTGATCTGAAAGACCCTCATCCGAGATAAACGTTTGTGTAAAGGTTGCTGGATAATTGCCGAAAACATTATCTATACAAGTGCCCCCGGAATTGCAAGGTCGAGTCACTGCATTAACTACATACGACTGTAAATTGTAAGACATCAATAAATTAGTTAACTTAGTTACGCATACTAAAGAAGGCGATTTCCTATACAGTAACATTTCAATTTCACACACACTTGATAGGGATTGCAAGTTGTTACGAAATTGTTTACAGAATGCCGCTTTTGCAAGGTCACTTGAAACATAGCAATAATTGATATAGAATAGAATAGATCCCAAGCAAAAGCTTCTAGAACACGTTCTCTCAGGTCTTCTGTTGTTGCACACAACAACCTTCGATAGACCTTATCTTTTCTCGCTCCCCTTAAGTAAAAGTCTAAAACAGACAGACAGATCAGGGGATCAAGGTGACCACGTTATTGGTGCATTTCTTCCAATCCATGAGTTGGGCAGTTTCATTTAAATAATTTCGTACTGTTAAATGACTATGCGGCGCGGCGGTCCGCCATCAACCATTCTAGCAATCCTCGAGTTATTTAATTCGTCCAACATATTTTCAAAATCATTCTGTAAGAAATGAAGATAGCGGTCACCAATGAAGTACCGTTAAAAACATAAGGACCGAGAATTGTTCATTTAATAACACCGCACCAAACATTTAACCAAATTTAATTTGTGGTCTTCTTTGTTCAACCTGATACGGATGTTCTTTTAACCAAAGATGCTCATTGTGTCTATTAAATATGTCACAATTTATAAGCTTGATTTCATCTGTCCAAAGAACTTAAAATTTGAACTGTGCGTCACTTATACATTTACCTTTAAACTCAGGTATTGTTTGAGAAATATCAAGATATTCACTTCACGTTTATAAGATTTTATTGTAGTACAAAATTGAGTAATAATTTTACCACAAACGCACGTAAACATTTTTCAGGTCGAGGTGGAAATAAATCTGAATTTTTTGAAACAAGTTCAACAATTGTGTTAAAAATATCTGCAACTTCTTTTTACACGTATTTGTACAGAATTTCTCTTTCTCATTTCTCTCTGTATACTTTTATAAAAAAAAACAACATGTTGACGCATTATTTTACTGCAACCAACTGAATATAGTCAATGCGTTACGTTTCTTTTTTTTTAATAAAAATATACGCAGTTGTATACAAATAAAAAACAAACGCTTGGTATTTATAAATGGTGTCTAATGAATATTTGGGTTTTCTTGCCTTAGCTGCGGCTGTCTCCATTTGGAAAAATTAAAAAAGGGGAAAGCACTGGTCTAAAGAGTGGTATAAACAGACAGAGAAGTATTTCCTTACGAACATTTATGGAATCCTGACCGATGGGATTATCAAAAAATTTACTTAGAATGGCCCAAGAAGGATTTCATAGCTCATTAACCCCTCAGCCATGCAGGCAAGTGACCGAAAGATTGTCAATTGCGCAGATACACCATCAATTGAGGCGCGTCAGTAGCCTTCAAACAAATTTCCCATCAATCTCCGTCCATCGATTGACATCCGTGTCAATCGTCTCTTACACGATCAATGAGTAGCTACCATTGACAATATTATTGACAATTCTATTGATCGTCCCCCGGGCCAATTTACAGTCAGTGCGGTCCTCTTCTTGTCTTCGAACTCTTATTAAAAGAATGTTTAGTATTTCAATTAACAGCCGGAAGTGTCATGCAAAGTTGTCAGTTAAAAATTCGGTCCATTTGGCAGTGATAATGTCTATTACTTAAGTATAGAAATTCATAGAAAAAAAAATTGTTTCTTTAGACGATGACTTATACTATAATAACTTATGATATTACACTATTTATGTTTTTGCCATATTTTCTAAATAATGCTTCTCATTTTTAGACTTGTTATTAATTCCGTTGTTACTTACGTAAATTTGAAATTACAATTAGTTTTTGTTCTTAAGTTACTTAAGGAATCATTTGAAAAAAGAAACCGCTTGAATGCTGCAATATCTGAACATTCAGTAAATAAAATGATCTTTGTAATTAGTCTGAATTTCTTATTTGAAGTAAATGCATCAATTTACAGTTTAAATGAATTTATTTTTCAATTTAATAAGACAACTTTGATTTTGTATGTCACAATACTATTTTCTGAGAGTAATTAACTCTTTGAAAACCTTATTTGTATACCTGCTTAAATTAAATAATTCTTTTGATTTTCGAATTATGTATAAAAAAACACATCAATAAATTATTTTCTTTGAATTCGAAAGACCCCATGAAATAAAATACTGAAAATTTTGATGCATGGAATTATCTTCGCCTATAATTTATTTTGTAATAGTAGATAAAAGTACGAAGGAAACATTTCGTACGTTCCGTTTCACAGATAAAGGGACTGGCTGGAAACTTTAGTGTCCATATATTTAAGCATCAAAGCTCGCTCAGAAATACTAGCACTTATTTCGATTTCTTTTCACTTTGAAGATCCTGACTCCCGAAATAAAGTATTAATAATTGAATATAATTGGAAGGAATAATGACAAGTTTATGGTAATGGCCCAGAAAGTAATTTTTTGATGATTCTTTTGTAACAAAATAAAGTACTGATAAGTGAGCATAATTGGAAAGGATAACGAAAAATTTGTGATACGACCGAGAAACACTTTTTTGAGATGTTGCTAATATAAAACAGGAGACAATTAAAATAATAAAATTCTTGCATAATAAAATTTTCGGTTCTTTTTAAACTCCTCCAATTTACTGAAATCTTTTATTATACAACATGACGTTTTAGATTCAGATAAAGTTTTTAATAAAGAATATTTTTAGCTGTGCTGTTGTACATACTGGGTGTTTGGAAATTGCTAGCACAACAAAAAAAAAACTGTGACATCTGCAGGTCCTAAGAAATCCAAGATACTCAATTTCTTTTTTCATAAAATAACACCGTCAACTCATTATTTGTGTAAGCGGCATTCATTTACGTAATAATAATGTACCGAGTTGTGACTGCTTAACTCAGTGGCGCACCAATAATTTTGGCCAAATTTTTATCTCGAAAACTAAAGGATATATCTGTTTATATTGCAAGAAAACTGTTTTTGATCTTTAAACAGACACTGCTAAAATTATAAAGAACGCTTATGTTTTACTATGGGTTGATAGGTTTTAACCTGTAACTGGACACTATTAAAACAGGGAAGTATACTCAACGTTTCACTAACGCTTGATACATTCGTCAGGAGTAAAAATAAATAAACAAAAAGTTAAAAGAAACGAAAAAAAAAACATTAAAATGTGTTGTCCGGAAAAACGCAAAGTTAAGTTCTTTTTTTAATGTGCCAGATGTCTCAATATGGCCGGAGATGTACTGGGTGATTCCAAATAAGTGTCCGAAACGTCAGCCGCAGAAAAAGAAGACAAAAAGTCTATATGCATAGGAGTCTAATATCCGTAGTTTTTGAGATAAAATGCATAGAACATTCAGATATAAATTGGTTGATGGGCACTAGTACAGTTGTATTACATCACAGGAGCAATGAGTTTACTTAGAATAGAACGAAACAAGAGCGTTTACCAATAAATGAAAGTGTAGCGGTTATAACCATGATGTCATTAATGACGATTTTAGAAATAACGGGTACCACGCGAAAATACAGCGGTCCAATTACCATAAGTAACCGGTTGTAACCGGTACCTCGCCAAAAAATACTAAGTGTTTTTTTGTTTTAATACACAATCTTGTAAGAAAAATTGTAGCAAATCGTTTTTGATTGCAGTTAATCCCTCGAACAGCGTCTGTACAGCTGTTTCGGCCCTATTTGGGGCTTCTTCAGCCGAAGCGTAGCTCGAGAGTTTCACTGTAAATCAAAACGATTCGACCAAGGTTAATAGGATCGAAACAGCTGTACAGATGCTGTTCCAGGGATTCACTGCAATCAAAAACGATTGGCAATAATTTTTTTTTAACTTTCACTATGTTTTGACAATAAGTATGGCCGCCTTGCATGGGATGACTTATTACGTTGCAAACTGGCTTTAATTTGTCAATCCTAATGAAGTATCAGGTCAAAAAGCGATCGTAAGATGTCGCCGTTTAAACTATTCAATAATCTTATAGATACTAAAATTAAAACATACCCAATGATGGTAGGGGTAACCACCCACACTAGGTATTTTAAACTAAATATTTCACTACAGTATCTGTCTTTCAGTTGCAAATTTGCAGGTTAATACAAAAACAATCACCAGTCCGGCGTAATCCTCAACTTACACTAAATAATAATTTCTAAATTCATTTTTATTAGAACCTGACTAGCAACTAATTATTGCATTCGAAGTAGTGTCAAAAACGCTAATTTACGAATACAGAAGATAAATAATTGTTTTGCAATCTGAAAAAAGTTTGAGCAGTTTATGATTTAAAATATGTTTTCTAAAGCGACCTAAATACCAGGGAGCGACCGCAATAGACCCTTGAAAGGTAAACATGTTTTTTCTTTCGAATGTACAGTTGGGGAAATAGAAAACGGGACAGTAAACTTTTGTTAGTTTAAACCTCACGTCTAAATTTCGGTAACTATGGTAATTTATCAACCTTCACATTAAGTAAAGTGATTAATCATTCCGTTTATAATTAAAAATTATAACGAACAAATACCTCATACAAATAAATCATACTAGCGTACTAGTTATTTTTTTATTTTACTTACAATTATAACCCATGCGAAATAAAATGAAACAAAATAACCCTTCGATTGAATTATTGAATGCAAATATCCGGACTTTGATTGAATTAAGATTTCTAATATATATATTCCACATTCGAAATGCCACATAGTTCTTCCAAAGGCTTCACTAATTCCATTTGATTTACTGGTTGAAAATTTTCTCTTACATTTCCGTTAGAATGACGATACATTCTTAAGAACTCAATTTGACAAGTTATTTCTGATGTTCACTGACGGTAATAAATTAATCAGAAGGATCACAACCGTCATCAAGGAAACTTCACACTATCAAAATAATCGGAAATTTCGTTATAAGACTTGTTCCGCTTTCTATTTCCGCAACTGTACTTTCGGACGTTTTCGTCCCAAGAAAATGTTGGCTATAGGTCAGCATATTTTAACGACACGTTCCGCGTAAATAATATAAAGCGGTATCTTACTTCGAACTTTTTGCAATCTGTCGGCTCTAAAATGCTTTCGATTGGGAAATGCCTCTTAAGCCGGGCTGGCAATCTGCAGTCAAGATCTGTAATTTAAAAATTCTCCAAGAAAAATGATTTCATATACATTTTATTAAACTTAAAAGCTGTTTTAGAACAAGTACTGAGTGAGACATACAAGGTGTAACTTTAACGAGGGGACAAACTTTAATGATAGAGCGTACAGCGTCCTTCCAGAAGGACCGGATCGACTCATTTGAGGACGCTAGAAATCGAGATGTTTGAGTATTTTGCGTACTGCCAGCGTACATTAGCTTGTTATGTAGGTAAAGAAATAAGGAATCAGCGCATTTTTGAATTTCTATGTGTTTTCTTCGGAAAGTTATGTATTGTGCAAGCTGTACAGTTTGTCTAGTCAGATCTTGCAAAATGGTGTCCGTTGGCGATCGTGTATCGGCATTAGCCACAATTTTTGATCAGAAAAATGATCATACTTGGAGTAAAAGTGAATTTGGGGAAAACTGGAATAGTGCAAGATGTTATGGAACTTGCCAAAAAGTATTTAAAGCGTCTATATGTGCTTCAGTGAAATGGGATATAGACAGTCACATAATCAAAGTTGCCTGCAGTGTACTGCGAATTGAAAATTCTGCAGCATGTAGTACAGGTAGATTTATTTATATGAAAAGTACTGTTTTTATATAAATTGTATGAAATTATATGAAATGTATATAATACTACCAAAAAAATTATAAAAAATAATTTTAGGTTCTGATGGTGACGTTTCACGAAGGAATAAAAACAACGGGAAACTCAAATACAGTCAAGCTCTTTTATCTGCTTCTAGCCCAGTAGCTGGAATTAAACTCTTCCGACAGTGACTTATCGACAAGTGAATCAGAAAGTGACACGGAGGACCAAAATATAAATAATTCTCTTATCCAAACGAGGGACGATGATATTAGCAGAGACAGCAAGCACCAAAATCAATATACAAATACTGTAACAGTACATGGTAGTTTGTGGGAATTTGGTACCTCTGTCGAAATCAATACTTATAAGGATACCCATTTCAAGCCTGAACTTCATGTAAGGAATATTCAGTCCATGAAAGAACAAGTTTTGGATGGCATTTTTTCCCTCTGAAGATTTAGATCTCATTTTACAATGCACAAACGCGCATCTTAGAGAACGCCGAAGACTAATAACCAAAGGCGATTTTTTTAAAGCAATAGGAATCATGTATGCAATGACGATCAATGTTCTTCATAGCCGCCGCGACTATTGGTCGACTGAATCGGGTCTCTTCCCAGCTCCAGCGTTCGGCCAAAGATTTAGAATGGGCCTTCATCGCTTTGAAGAGATACTGGGATGCATGGCGTTTGCAATGCCTGCTAACGAAGAACCGGACGATAAATGGTACCATGTTCGTCAATTTTTTGATATGAGCACGGCAAAGTGGAGAGATATTTTCACTCCAGGATACAAACTTACCAAAGACGAATCTATGTTCAATTGGTACGGCAAAGGACTACATAATGAAAAGGATGCCATGCCTGCCGTGATAAAAATAAAGCGCAAACCAAAAGGCGTTGTGTGCGAATGCAAGACTTTGGCCGACGTTCAATCTGGCATTATGATAGCAATTGAAATTAACGAAGGCAAAACAGCAATGCAACAAAAGGAATTCCAACAAGAGTTTGGTGCAGGCACTGCAACTACATTACGGATGACACGTCCTTGGCATGGTTCTGGTAGGATAGTCGTGGGTGACTCCTGGTTTGCATCCGCAAAAACAGCCATCCAGCTTCATAAGTATTATGTATCATATATTATATGTATTTTCTTGGTATCATCAAAACCGCTACAAAAAATTATCCAATAGCAGAAGCTAGAAGACGGTGTCCCTCTGAACGAGGTAAATGTGCAATTGGTACAGCAAAAATTGATGATGTGAATCTGACATGCGTTGAATGGAGAGACAAGAAAGTGCATACCTTTATTGGTTCATGCAGTACTACATTAGAAGGGATACCAGTACAGAAACGTAGAACTGACGAATCAGGTAGAATTATTATAAAAGAAGTTCCTAGACTTAAAATCGTCGAGGAATATTTTGACGGAGCACCTTCCATTGATGTACACAATCACATACGTCAAAGCGGTCTAGCTCTAAAGGAAATATGGAATACTCAAAAGTGGCACCATCGTATGTTTGCGAGTCTACTTGGAATTATTGAAACCAATGCCTACCTGGCATTTAAATATTTCAGAAAAGATGCCACTATCAAGCATTCACATTTCACTGAGTCGCTAGCATTGCAGTTAATCCACAATACTTGAGATAATAACAGACAAGTTGCTAATTTAGGTGACGAGGTAGCCAATCGGCCTCAACAAGTTCATCTTCAGCAAGAGTTACTTAATGGGGACCACGTACTTATTCCTTTGAGTCGAGATGATGAGAGGGTGAGGGTCCAAAGAAAATGCATTATTTGCAGCCGCATTCACAAAAGACAACAAAAAGCAAGCTATAGGTGCAGTTCTTGTGGAGATCGGTCAGTTATGTGCGCACCAACCACGGGAAGAAATTGTTTCACGTACCATATTCAGCATGGGATTCCTGCTTAAAAATTATATGTAAAAATAATACATAATTACATCTTATATCAGTAACTTTATCTCGTTTGTTAATTTCACGTTTTTGTACTTATTATGAACAATAAAATTTGTTTTAGAAAAATTTTGTGCAAATCGTTATCCTTACTGCAATGTTAGGTCAAAAAGCGATAGTAAGATGTCGCTATTTTATATGTTAATAAAATTTGTGTTAGTTTCAAACATTTAAAAATTATGTTTATATGTCCAAGAGCGCGGTCCTTCTAGAAGGTTTTAGTTATACCAGCAGGACAAGTTTATGAATTATTTACGTCCTGCTAGCAGGACAAGTGTATTTAGCTACAAAAGAAATTAGCAATCGATCGCCATTTTGACTCGGTACTGCCAGAAGAACAAACCTTCCTTCCAGAAGGACACAGTCATATACAAGATATTGTGCTGCCAGCAGGACATCGTCTCTGTACAAAAGTACTTCCAGAAGCGCTTCTAGCAGGACAAGCGGCTGTACGTTCTATCATTAAGGGCCAACTCCTCACAATTTTTTAGGTGGTCACAATTTCGTATTTGACATCTTATAACTTTCCATAAAGGCATTTCCGCGTATCTCGAAAAATAAAGGTACTCTACTCTTACGTCTGCTTCAAACATTTCGAACTCCTCGGTATATGACGACAGATATTCAAACTGTGACAAGTATATTTTAAGTTTGCGAAGGTGAGGGAACTTTGACAAAGAATAATTTTTTAACCGGACCCTGTACCTTAGAAACTACGCGTTCCCGAACATATTGCTATGTTATTTTAGTTGAAGGTTTAATTTTGACTATGTTAAATAAGTTTTACTTACATTTTTGGGATGTATTATTATGATTTCGCTTCAGAATTTTATTTAAAGTCAGTGTAATTTTCGTGTATCAAGGGAGAATTGTAATTCCAAGGTATTTCGCCTCAAATAATGCATACACTAAAACATGAAATTTTGTTACATGAATTAAATGATATGGGTTACAACAAAACACATTGAACCGCAACCTAAAGTCAGTCTTGAAGCTTCTACGATGTGATAAAGGACTGCAAGACTTTGCTGATATGAAGGCATCTCTTAAGCTTAGCAAAAGGTGAACGCATTGTAAGTCAAAGGTGAACACATCGTAAGCCAAAATGGTCGACCAAGAAGTCTTCAAGCATCACGACAACAAGAAACACATTCGTGGTAACAAAACAAAGTATGTACGAAGATTATTGTTTGATATCTGTCAAGAGAATTCATTTAGGAACATTTTAACACATTACATAAGTCGGTAGCAACAGTAATAAGGAATTAGTTTTCTGGACAGGTCGGAGTAGCATCCCGATTACCTGCTTTAATCCGGCGACTAAAAATATACATTTCTGAGTAGCGTCCGGTGTAGATAGTCCTTTTTATCGCTGATTACTGGAATGATGCTATCCTGAAATAATACTTATCCCTAAACCGATCGCAGATTGGGCAGAAACCATCCCCTTCTATCCCTTCAAAATAAATCGTTTGCAAAATATTATTAAATGAAGTAAAATTATATCAGTATTGTTTTGTCGCCCTTTTCGTGAACCTTGTTTTTCTAAGTGTGTCTGTATCATCAATGCCTTAGAGTTTGTCTTGAGTGAAAAAGGAAAAGAATTGGTACTACTGAACGGTTTTACATATCGGTTTCATAAAGATTTAGCGGGTGGAGTGCGTCGTTGGTCATGTTCAACAGCTTCAAGTAGAAGATGCCCCGTTTATTTGAAAATTTACAGAGAAACAAGAATTTTGTTGGAAACAAATGATAAACACAATCATTGCGCACTGGATGAGAAAATCTTAAACAGGAATCTTTTTAACAATTCCGTGAAGAGAAAGGCGACCGAAGACTTGAATGAAAAAAAAACCTTTGAAGATAATTCATAAAGAATTAAGAGCAGGAGATTCGGAGACACTGACCCAGCATGATATTCGTCGTATAAGGAAGAACATTCATTACAAAAGAAGAAGTGTTCTACCCAAGCTCCCAACAAATCAGAAAGAAATGTATGACGTACTCAGGTCTTATGTTGCCGAAACAAATCGCCATGAAAATTTTTTACTAGTAAATGATAGTAAAAATCATATAGATATGTTTTCCTGCAAGGCAAATCTAGAATTTTTATGTAGCTTGAAAACTATATATGTAGACGGAACTTTTAATTATTTTACAAAATTTTATACTCAATTATTTAAAATTCACGGGTTAAAAAATGATCATTATATTCCGTTAGTATTTTTCTTATTGCCAAGTAAATGTAAGTATGTTTATAAAATTGCATTTGAATACATAAATCAAGAAACACAGAAGCTTGGAGTAACATTTGCACCGCATAAAGTGGTAGCAGATTTTGAGGAAGCAATCCACGAAGCTGTGAAAGAAGTTTGGAGTGAAGTTTTATTATCAGGCTGCAGATTTCACTTGGGCCAGTCATGATAAGTAATTTATTATTTTCAGAAACGTTGGGATTAATATTTAATGATATATATAAAATTTTAGGTGGAGAAAAATACAAAAACTTGGTCTAACAAGTTTTTACAAAAATAAAGATTCGGAAGAGGGGACATTTTTGCGATATTGCTTCGGTTTACCCTTTCTGGGCCCAGAAAATGTTGGCGACTGTTTCGCCATTGATTTTGCTGCTGTTCAACCAGATAACCCAAACATAACTCAATTTTGTGATTATTTATATCAGAATCATCTCGATTCCCACCGCATTTATGGGCTGAAAATTCCAGCAGCTACAAAAGAACAAAGAACGCTTGTGAAAGCTTTCATTCTAATTTCAATTCATTGTTTTACCATGCTCACCCAAATATATTTCAATTCATTAATGTTCTAATTAATTGTCAATGTATTACATATATAAAAATAAGGAGTGTTCAACAATGCGAGAAAAAAATTTATGCTTCTCAAGTAATAAAAAATCAAACGTTTTTAAACGAAAACATTTCGAAATTAAAAGCTGGAGAATTTAGTAATTTTGAATTTGTGAAGCTAGTTGGAAATTATTTTAAAATGTAGAAAAATATTGTATCATGTAGTATTTTAAAGTGAATAAATATAATAATACCTACTGGCAGTTATTTTCTGCATATTTATTTAACCTTTTTTAAATGTAATCCTCCCTTAGAATTAACAAGGATAACATGCCGGACGCTACTCAGACATGGGTCCGGACGTTACTCGGATATATCATTTTGAGACGAAAATTTTTGGGACGCTACTCGGACTCTCCGAGTTTTTTTTGTGAAAAGCAATAAAACTCATTTAGCAAAAAAGTGATTACTAGAAATTGGTAGTGACGCGGTCTAAGGATAGTCAGAAAACGAGAGGGAGGTGTTTTTCTTGTATGATCTGTATAAGGGGATGGAGCGATTTTCGCAGGAAGTCATCAAAATACCAGCAAATATAACGTTGGATATTATCAAAAAAGTCACCAAAATACTAGCAAACATAACATTGGGTATTATCGAAAAGTCACGAAAATACCAGCAAACATAGCGTCGGGCATTTTCGAAAGAAGTCACCATAATACCAGCACACATCCGCGTCGGGTCTCATCGAAAAAGTCAAGTAAAAACGAATGTATAGTGTCGAAGTTATCATCGAATTAAATTTATTAACGAGTGCGTGCGTGTACATTAATAATAACGTGCAGATGGGACAAAAGCCGTAAGATGAACAAAATGTCAACATAACGTCTGGAACCATTTAAATCACTTATCAATTTTAATAAAGGATTGTTCAATTAAATTCAACGCTAAATGTCACGACGAGTAATGAACATTTAAAGGAAAGCTAGCGTATCAGTATTGCAAAAATAAATATCAAACAATTAATAACTCCATTGCAGGAACTTAGTTTGTTATAACCCGTTTAAAATAAAGAAATACATTTCATTTATTGTTGCGAAATCACAAATTTGTTAAATAAACCAATAGAAGAAAATAAACGATTTTAATTTGTTCTGAATTTCATTGAAAATTATAATTGAGCTTTTATTTATAACAATTAGAAAAGAACCCAAAAGATTGTTATAAACAACAAACAAAAAGGTCACGACCCTGGACCTATAAGAGTTTCATGTTAACAAAAATTTATATGCCTTATTATAAACAAAAATTTTTGTACGAAAAATAACAATAACGTAGCAATATGTTTATATGAACTTTTCTTTTCATGTTTCGGCGTGAGGGACCAGCCCTTGAAGTTTGTCCCCTCAATAAAGTTACATGCTGAAGAACCCGCTGTTCTGTATAGCTAGAAAAAACGAATATAATTCGAATTTTGACCAAGATATGAGTTTGGTTTATCAAGAATCATAACTTGCCGGCAGAAGAAAATACAAGCATTTCAGAAACTCCAGGAAAATCTTAGTGTAAGAGAAGTTTCACTTTGGATTTCCAAGAACTATCCATGAGCTCACAATGGTTTTAGGCCAGCGAGGTCAACAAACACGGCAATCGCCGAATTTGTAAAACAGGTAACTGCATCGGTTGACGCGGGCGAATGTCCTGTTGGGTTCTTTTGTGATCTCAGCAGGGCCTTTGACTGCGTCGATCACGAGCTTCTCTTGCAAACTATGGAAGGTTACGGTATCCGTGGTGTCGTTATTAGTTGGTTCGCTTCTTTTCTTCAAGGGAGGACCCAATATGTTGAGCTGCCATATACTTCTGAGAATGTTCGCCATAAATGTTTATCGGATAAACTAGATATTGAAATGGGTGTTCTCCAAGGTACAGTATTAGGCCCCGTGTTGTTTCTTCTTTATATAAATAATCTCCCAACTTATTTGAGTAATCACTTTTCCATAATGTACGCGGACGATACTTCCGTACTTGCTAATGTTAATGAGAGTGACAATGTACTGAGTAAATTGCAGGAATGGTCCGCTGAAAACAGATTGTATTTAAACGCCACCAAAACTGGGTATATGCATTTTCATCATAAAATAAATAAAAAAGACATGAATTTAGACGTTTCAATTAATAGCACTAAGCTAACAAGATTTAATTCTGTTAAATTCCTAGGCGTAACTATTGATCAGAACCTGTCGTGGGAGGTACACTGTAATAATCTCATATCAAAAATAAATTCCCTAGCTTATCAACTCAGAATGTTAAAATCAGTTTTGAATATTAATGTTATTTTATCATTTTACTATACACAGATCGATAGCAGATTAGCATATGGAATTTGTTTTTGGGGTTCGTCATCGCAATTTAAAAATGTCTTTATTTCTCAAAAAAGAGTTATTAGAATGATCGCTGGTGTAGACAATAGAACATCCTGTAGAACTTATTTTGGGCAGTATAAAATATTAACATTGTACGGATTATATATCTTCAAGCTCTTGGAGTACATTTTTGTAAATCAAAGTATTTTCACTAGAAATAGTGAATTTCACGTTTATAACACGAGAAATAGATCAGATTTTAATATTCCAATTCACAAATCCGCCTGTCTGTTTTAACAAAAGCTTAATGGTTTATGGCTTGAAGATGTTTAATTCATTACCTGAAGATGTAAAACGTATAAAATTTGTCAAACCCTTTAAAAGGCGCATCAAATCAATTCTTACAGATCTGTGTCCGTACAGCTTGGGGGACATTCGTTTCAGTTAATTTTAAAGTGAGTGTTGGTTTTTGTATTGCTTTTGTTTTGTTTCTTACTGCTAAATGTTTTTTGACTGAAGTTTACTTGTGTAAGCCTATCTATGTATTTTTGACTAGTCTTATATGACTTTTGTAGCTCTGAAAAGACAATAAAGGTTATTATTATTATTATTATTATTATAGAAAACCCCTGAAGGTGTCAATTGAAGTTACTGTAATAGCTGGGAAGAAGGTTATCAAGTACCAACAGCATTGATATTTCCTCGGTCTTAAAAATGAAAACTCCAAAACCCAAGCGAGAAATATTTCCTGTGGGTGTATGAAAGTATAGAAAATGTTATGAAGATGAAATGAAAAAGAAGTTGCTTCCTATAACAAAAAAAGCATCCAAAACTGTTACTAAAAGCACTGATTGGGACATGCTTTCTGTACTATTACGTATGGCGATGAGCATCAAGACTCTAGATGTAAGCGATATTTTAACAAGTTAAGTGTTCACTCTTATTTTAATAAAATGTCTTACTTTTGCAAGAATTATCTTGAAGAACAACGATCAGGCAGCCGAGACACTGTCAATCGTCAAGTTTGCTTCATTTAGACATGCTCGTATTTGTTTTAATAAAATATAACTTTTTTTAAACTGGAATTCTCTTTTCCTGTAGCTGGGACAGTTACCCTATTTCAGTTTTAAGCACGCAAATAAATTTGTACTTAGTGTATTATCAAACATAATTCGCAGTGAGCAATATTTCTTTATAAATTAGTAAGTACTGCACCAAATGCTCAATTCTGAAGTCTGACGAATTTTGATTTTGAATAAGGCCTCAAAGGCAAAACAAACAAATAGTACAATTCTTGGATGTAAAGTACGAGACATGCCATTTACTTTTTTTTAACAATAACCTCAAAATGTGAGCAGGAATCTTCAATTAGAAAAATTGCATTGAAATTCATATGGTGTGTAATTAAGGTGGACATCCGGAACATGTTTTTTATGCATATTTTGTTCATAGGAAGCTTAGTAAAAATACACACTTTAATTGTGATTGTCCTCTTCCCTATTTTGTAATTGTTCAATTCAAATCGAAGGAAAGTATACATACATTATCTACCAGAAAATCTTGTTTCAACGTTATTCTGCAATCGTTAAAAACAGACCTATTGCGTCAGTGAGTCAACGAACTTGAAAAATATAAAATGTATCTGATATTAACGACTCCGACGTCTGAATAAACTTCTTATAAATCCATTTCCTTCGTTCATAGATAAATTACGTCATTAACTATGCCCGCATATTTTTTTACCAATGATCCGCCTAAATATTTATGCATTCGCGATATTACATATTTTTTAGAGTAAAAATCGACATGAAATTCCTTCTGAACTCTTTTGTACCTACCAAAATAAAATAAAAATTTAAACAAGTATTTTCCTTTGTACTATTACGTCGTTGTTCCCAGAGAACATGGGCCATACAGCAAACAGAAAGCTGTATACATGTTAAAAGACAAAGAAAACCTTTGTATGTTTTAAGCTCCTGCTTGTCATATTTCTTTTTTTCATTCAACAAGCGTTTATGTACGTACGAAAATTGCATTCCCGTTTATAAGCAACGAAATCCAAATCCAAACAACTTGTAGTATTTAGCTTTGTTCGCAAGAGCAAGCAATTTGTGCGACCAGAAACTCGACTGGGACTAAGAACTTAAACGCCGTGTAACATCAATTTGGCGACCGATAAAATGAAGACCTGCTTCAATCGACGAGCCAATGAAACAGGCTTCCAACAGGGGGGCCAGCTGTGGCTGTACAATTCCAGAAGGACTCGTGGACTATGGTCTAAATTACAAGCGCCTTGGGATGAACTCCATAAAATAATTAAAAGGAACAATGCTGTGGTCCACGGGAGACAAAATCTACCCCGAGGGAAGATGAACGTGAACCACATCGAACGTTTGCTTGGTCCCATACTCCATTGGGGACGAAATTAGAAAATTCTAGGAACAATTCTCATAAAACGTCAAATTTACTTTCATGGTAGGTATGTCCAGACGATTTAAAAGGAGAAATATTATTTTAAACGTCAGTGAATGAACAATACGTGGAAAATGCGCCGACTTATTTCACTTTCACAATTTCGGTTGGCTGGTATAAATATTGATTCTATTCTAGGACGTGGTTCTTGAAAAATATAAAATTGTGATTTATGAAATGAAAATAAATACAAAAGTAGTAAATAATTTTGCACATCCACATCGCGACACTGACCGGATTATCCGATTTGAGTTATTATTAATCCCAGTTCGAAACTCGGAAAATTATATGAATCTGATATTATAAACTTTATGTTTAAAACCTGCAGAGGATAGAAATTTGTTAGTTGTTTAAACCATGTTTAAAAATATGCAATGTGTAATATACTTTTGTACAGTCGTTGCATTTATAATTATGTAGGGTGTTTAAAAATATGTTCGGATACATAATTATATGTAGACTCACCAATACAAACAAAAATGCTTAATGAACAAGTCCACAAATCAACTATTTCTGAGTCAAGGTCGATTAATTAAAAAATAAATTTTGCTTGTTTTTCGAGTAACTTTTTAATTTAAACTAACAGTAAAACGAAAAACCGAAAATCTTCTGTTAAGAGAAGAATTTAAGAGATTGTTGGAGGCGAATGCAAAAAAGGACACAATTGAATAACCCAATTTTGGATATATTTAATGAAGTAAAATACAGGATGTTCTTTTACTGTATGCAAATACCGTGCTTTCAAGTGAATTCTTCATTAAAGTGGGCTCTGATTTCACTGTTTTTTTCTCCCAAGATTTACAGCACTGCTGTTCAATTATTTAATTAAACAAATGTCAAATTGACACTTTGTATTTTCAATTAATTTAAAACGTTAGAATTACAGCAGAAAATATTTATTGTTGAAAGTTATTTTCAAACCGGTAGAATAGAAAATGGACAGTTAGTTTATTCAATTAATCAGTGTGTAGAGAAGTTTCGACAGCAGTTTCCTAATTTTGCTATTACTTATGAACAGCTAGTTAAACATATCCATGCTTGTGTTCTTAAATTTCGTGAAACAGGATCACTTGGTCGCAAAACAGGGAGCGGAGCAGCTAAGAAAAGGACTGCCGCCTGCATTGAAGATATTCGGGATCGAATGGAGCACTCTCCCAAGAAATCTATTGCGAAATTTTCACAAGAAGTTCAGCTATCAGTGGGAACATGTCACACTTTTCTTAAAAACGACTTAAAGCTTTATTCATATAAGATTCAAGCAGTCCACGAACTCAGGCCAGTAGATTTTCACAGAAGAACAGAATATTGTCAGTGGTTTCTTGATAACTTAAACAACGACGACATTCTTGACAAGTGTTTCTTTTCCGATGAGGCCTGGTTTCATCTCTCAGGGTATTTAAATAAACAGAATATGAGAATATGGTCAGCAGAAAATCTCCATGAATTTGTGAAAACTCCATTACATCCATTAAAAGTTGGTGTTTGGCTAGCAGTGTCAAGAAGGCGTATCATCGGACCAATATTTTTTAACGACTCAGTGAATTAAAATTTTAAATAAAATATATATTATTATTACGAAACGCCGCGTTGAAAATCGTATCGGTGGACGTGTTCATACCGAGAGGAAGGCGAAGTTGACCTTTATATCATTTTTGCACATTTAAGCAGTGCCAAATAAGTGATTCTTCCGAAACTTTTGGCTATGATACGGTAGCCACCAAAAAATACGCGCAGAAGGTAGCATTTCGCGTACTTATACTGAGGTTCTTTTTTATTTGCACACAGTAAAAGAACACCCTGTGTATAAAAGTTGGAGAACAGCTAGAAGAAGCAATCGATAAAAAATTGGAGCTGAATAATTAAATATTGATGAAATGACGAAAGAAGAAAAATAGCGATTATGAAGTGAAAAATGTATGTAAAATATGAGGTGTTAGGAAAAGGCAAAGTTTAATACAGATGGATATTAAGAGAAAAAAAACGCAGAAATCTAACCAGCAAGTTCAAATTCCTGCAAAGCAAGCAATACGGACAGCGAAAAATGAATATTATTGAAGTTGAAAGGAAAACAGCAGGCTCTTCACGCTGGTTGTAGTACAAAAGTCAAGTTTACTTCTTTACTCCAAAATTGAGTAATAATTTTACCACAAACGTATTGCGATAATAACTGGCCATCTTAAAATAAAATACGCGAAAAGAAGTAGAAACTTGATTAAAATATTACTTTTGGAAACCATTAAGAAGAGACAACGTCAAGATTAACTGTGATGGATGTAATTATATGGTTTATCCAAATTAAAAAAAAAAAACAAATCCATAGTCCTATTCCAAAATTTACACATTACATTATAACTAAGGGTCAGACATTCCTAGGATATCTGGTAAAAACCAGTATAAAGATAAACAAAGCAGCGGCGTAGATTTTAACGTCGCCGCTGAACGGCGTTTATGCCCGAGGCACTCTCACCCTGGCGATCTTTGCATCCATCAGAAGCAACCGCTTTATGTATATTACGTGTGTAACATAATTGCCTTTATAGTTTCTTTCAAATTAATAATTATGAAAACATTATAATTCTTTAATGTAGCTTTTAAAAAGACTGGCATAATACATTTAATTCATATCAATTATAGCGCCGTCCCTGTAAAAAGAATGCGAGTTCGTTTCGGAATGAATCGATTATGTAAACAAGTTTTTATAACCAGTCGACCAGAACTGTAGTGGTTACTGCGTGCCGCATAGACTTCTCGGGCTTCGACTGGTGTATTGTTTTGTTTTTACAGGGCAGACGCATTATAGATTAGAACTTTCTCCGACTATGATCGCTTCAGCATATTAATATCTAACGAAACCTTCCGCCTAAAATGCGCCTGGGCCTGATTATAACACATAATACAAAAAGAGAGATGGAGAACTGTTGGTACATCTTGAGTGGGACAGCACCACACCATCAATGAGTTTCCACAAAAGACATCCTCAACGCCGCTGTTAACATCCCAACTTACTTACCGAGAACTTAAGTTCACTATAAGAACTGCTTACAGCTGAAATTAATTAATTGCTAAAGTAATTTTCGTTTAATGAAACTTGAACTCTATCAACCCTTCAATGTTTATCTAATAATATCTAATCGATATACAACGCTAATGAATTGTTATTGAAAATGTTTTATACCCTAGTATTACTAATTTTTTTTTAATTCAATCAAATACGATAGGATATTAAAAAAAATAAGAGAAATTTTTCAAAAACTTAGCTACAAATTATTACTAGACATTCAATAGCTTCCAAGAGATCGACTAAATGTTGAAAATAAATTGAAGGATTCATACACTTCAAGTTTCATTAAATGAAAATTACAGGTTGGACTTCTTTGTTAGAACTTTAGCTGTTATTTAATTTCAGCTGTAAGAAGTTCTTTTAGTGGACTTAAGTTCTCGGATTATTTATAAATGTTAATACTTTCTTAAGATTTAAGAGATGAACGTAATTGTGCCCTTATCTTTTGTTTATTTTCGTGACAAAAAATGAAAAAAAAAAATAGGTTTTGAAAAGAAATCATCGATAACGACTGAACTATAATAGGTAGGTATACGGAATGCTAATACAGGACGAAAGAAAATTTAATCGTGAATCACATGGATAAAACTATACCAGGCGTTCTATTTAAAAAACATGACTTTTGGACAATTGAAATTAGGCCGAACAGATAACCAGTCTGTAAACAATCAAGTGCAAAGCTGGGCATGATCTGAAAGAATGTTACTGTAGCCTACTACAGACCAAAAATTGGCGTCGTGGTTTTTGTTGCACAAAGATGGCAGTGTCGTAAGCAAGGTACTGTAAAATCTGAGCTTTTTTTTGAACGTTTGCTTAATAAAATTCAAAAAAAAAAAACAACGTAAAAAACCAAATAATTTAATTGCCTGTAGAGATGATAGTTTCCATATAAAAATTGTCGATAATATAATAAATAGATGGCTGAAAAATTATTCAGGTGTTGAAATTCCTCAACACTTAAAATATATTTTTGCTTTGGGAAAAAAAATTCATTTCCAACTTTTGACCGTAAACAAGTTGATTTTCTTCAAGTTTTAAGCAGTTTACAATTATTAGGTTATTATTATTAGGTATTAAATCTTTAGATTCAACTTCGAAAATTCAAATTAGAAACAAATTTTGTAATGATTTTTTAAAATATATTAAAAGTATTGATCAGACTTTTCACAAATCAAAATATAAGATTTTAATTCGTGATCTTTTACAATGTAAAGCATTTCTTAAATAAATTCTAATATTATAGTTACAACATCAGATAAAAGAAATGTTACTGTTTTATTAAATAAAGGAAATTATTTTCCTAAAGTTAATAACATGTTGTCTGATAGTACCACATATTTAGAAATCAATCATGATCCTGCACAAAATTATCAAAGACAAGTTCTAGCTATGATCAATAAATTTATAAAATCTTTTGAAATTAGTCTCTAAAGTCTCTAAAAGTACAGAATCCTATTTTCCAAAATTATATTGTATTCCTAAAATTCATAAACCAAACATTCCTCTCAGACCTATTATAATTAAGTTTTTCAGGAACAGATTTTCATTCTAAACCTTCAGCGTCATTTTTATTGATTATTCTTAAAATATTTGTTTCAAGATTTCATATTTTCGACTAATAGGAAATTAAAAGGCAGGATAAATCCATCACATCCATCACCTAAACGTCGGTCCTAATGTAACCATTGGAATTCTATTTACTTCAGGATACGCTACAGCCAGTTAATTATTACTTAATAATTTATACCGCCTCAAAATAAAAATAATCCAGTCGGTATTTATTTACGAAAGCCGTAAATATTTGGGCCATTATTATAAGAAATTTTACGCTCTCGAAATTCGGTTTACTACGTGATTATTGTTCCTCGAGACGTTAAATGACGCACTTCGGTAAATCTTTTTCAGGAGTTTCGCCCTTGATCGGGTGCGTATTTTCAGTTGTTGCACTTGCAGTGGGTAATTTAATCGTTGTCGCTTCGGTAAAAAAATTCCGGACTGTGTGCTTTGGCAAGAAGTCTTTTGGGCCACCCACGTCGGCGAGCTTAATGTTGCTGCCAAGAAATGTCAAATGTCATGTCATCTGCCTTGTAAACTGGTTAACGGGTGGATAAGATTACAGCAATAACATATTTGTTGACGCCGGATATTTAATGTAGCACCGTATTGCATTGCAGCACAAACAGTATTAATTGATACAGGGCCGGCTCTAGGTTTTTGCTAACGTAATTTAAAAATTTATGGACGTCTTACGATCAAAACTTATCTATTTGAATGTGAATTGAATTAATATATGACACATAAAGGACTTTTCAGAAGTATTAGGTTCGTTCCTTTCGCCAGAATTTGAAGTTCTGGACCGCTCAAATCCATATTGAGCAAGCGCAATGCATGAATATAGATACAAATTCATCGCTGCTCACGATTAAGACAGTTCAGAACTTGAATAAAGAATAAGAGAATAAAAAAATAAGTAAATTTTTAATTTCCTGACAGTTACCTTAAGCATTTTTCCTTCGTATTCTTTTATCAGTTGATTAAATTTCACTTACAATTTCTGGGTTTAGTAAATATAACGCTACTTTTATTGCCTTTTGTCTCATTTGACTTTTGATTACTGTTTCTTTCAGTTAATTTTTTTTTTTAAAAATTGTGCAAATCGTTTTTAATTGCAGTGAAAACATCGAGAGGCCTCTTTTAATTTATTCGCAATTGCGATGTAAGAGTTTTGTTTGCGGTGGGAATGTCGAGCTACGTCGCTGAAGAAGTCCCAAGCAGGGCTGAAACAGCTGTACAGAGGCTGCTCGATGTTTTCACTGCAATCAGAAACGATTTGCACAAATTTTTTTAAAAACTTTCATTATGCTTTGACAGCAAGCATGGCCGTCTTGCATGGGGGACTTATTAGGAGCAAATCTCGCTTCAATTTGTCTATCCTACTGCAATGTCAGGTCAAAAAGCGATCGTAAGATGTCGCTATTTTATCTGTTAATTTTTTTAAATGTAAACGTCTTCAGTTTTACACAATGGAAAAATATTATGAAAATATTTCTCTTATCTAAATTTTTAATATAACCGATTTATAGAATTAAGAAAAAACCAAAGCCAAATTCAAAATATTCTTGATTAGAAATTTATTAAAAAATATTTACTTGAACAGTATTTTCGAATTTTTTAGTAAAATATAATTTATGACTATGTACATTTTTTCTTTTTTTCTAGTATTTATCCTGCGGCTGCAACCACTGTGGTCCATCCACTTTTCAGTACACAATGTTTACGTCAGGAAGCGCAAAGTAGAGAGAAATATGTCTGAAATTTATAAAACAAACTCTAATAAAATAAAATTAAACGTAAAAGCAGCAAAATAAAAGCAAAAAAATGAAATAAGATGTACTAAAATTAAAATAAATAATTTAATTTAACATTACGTATTTATTCCCCAAAAAAAAAAAATTTAAATAAGCAAGTATAAACCGTTTTCATTTTTCTTTGTGTTAAAAAGCAAAAGGAAAAAACCAGCATTTCGTAAAATGAGCAAGCAAGCGAAATAAATAATTAAAACAAATAAGGAAAGTATTACGAAAATTTCAATGAAACAAAGTGGTTTTCAGAGGTGAAAAAATGTGACTTTTAAATTCCAAGTCATCAAAGAGAAACTGATGAAACAATGTGTATAGAACTAAAAACCTTTGAAAAAGGCTAGAAGCAGTAAAAAGTCAAACAAGAATATAAAAGCTTCGTTTTGCAAGTAAGGCAAAAAATAAAGTTTTACGTTTCGCTGCGCGTTTGATAGCTTGTTCAGGGTAAAAAAGTTGTTCATCTACATAAAAATAAATCAATTGATTGTATTTTCTCATTCGGTTTTAAAGCATATGAATGAAAATAAAAAACAAATATGTATGTAAAGAAGTAGTATAGAAAATTACTTTATAATTAAATAATTTATTAATTGTAATTCATATGCTTTCTTCATCTTTCATTTTTTGTCTCTTGTTTTATACATCACCGCGAACGCCATTTGTAATAATTATTTCTCTGGCAATCTTTTTTCAAAATTCAAATTTTCAACGAAAACGCTGTGCATTTTCTATAAAAATAATATTACAAATTTCTTTATTAATTAACACCGAAATTAATTTTTAAGCAAACAGTTTTTGCAAAGTAATACGTTATACCGGTTGTCTCAACAAGGGCGGCGGCGGCGATATACCGGTTGTCCCACGCCTAGTGTTCATCCTTATAGAATCTTTATTTATCAATCGATTTACATGAAATTTGGAGACGTTAAATTAAACAAAAAATGGAATTTTCTGACATACTGCTAGCCGTCAAAGGGCTACCGGTTTTGCCGAAAGTGATATAAACTTTCTTATCTTAAATAGAACACCCTTTATATTTTTACATATTTAAAATCTAAGGATCATTGCGAGTCCGAATCTGTACGAACTTGTAAATTTGGTTTCAATGACAACGGCAAAGAACTTTTTTATTTTTCAGTGTAACATGTCAGGGTTAAGTAAAGTTCTGAATTTGGTCATTTATGAAGTTATTTAAGAAGACACTAAAAATTAATCTGCGGCATAAGATTACTAAGGTAAATGTCCACAACTGAAAATTATTTTTAATAATACAGGATGTTCTATGAAATGGGGACATTTTTTTAATGGAACTCCTGCATATGATACACTTTTTGAAATGTCCTGGATGGTTGACAAGTTATGGCCACTTTTGTCTAAAAATTAGCATAACTTTAAGGTCCTCTTTAACGTTAGAAGTCATTTGCAAATATACTTTGTGACTGCGAATATAGCATGTTATCAAAAAGTCCCTGCACCCTAGTAAGCTTTGGATGTGTAAGGACACGTCTTTCCTTAGAACATAAGAATGTTTATCACTTTTATGCGTTACATTAGAAGTGTCAAATACTTAAGTGATCGCTGTATTAAAGTCAGAACAAAAGAGAATTATGGAGAGTTATTTTAGAAACGACCAGTGGCTAGAAAATGGAGAATGGAGTTATTCTGAGTCTGAGGGCTACGAAGAACTCCGGGAAAGATTTCCACTCCATTACACCCTTTAAGGAATTTGTGACTATGAGTTACTATGTTACGTCGGAGAATAGTTGGACCCATATTCTTCGAAGAAAATTTAAACGAAGAACAGTATCGCACTGATATCCTTGAAATTTCCATCAATACGAAAAGACAACGAACTTATTAATGGATATTTCCAAAAAGACCCCATGCCATGACCGATGGTAGACTCACCAGCATCAGTGTTGATCTCTTTCCTCCTAGATCTTGTGACCTTATCTGCCTCGACTGCTTTCTTTTCCCATATTTAAAAAATGAAACTTTTTCCCATATTTAAAAAATGAAACTTTCTTTCAAAGAACCAGTTCAAACCTCAAAGGATTGCGGCAAAAAATTCAGGAGAAATGTGATCAAATAGTGTAAATATTCTTCAAAACGTATTTCACAATATGAAGAATCCTGTAAACATTCGTCGTCAGCAAAAAGGGCAGCATTTTTAACAGTTTTTATGAAAATGTGTGGTGTGAATATTGTAATTTTCCGGTAATAAACACTTTTCTTAGTGTTTTGGCATGTATCAATAAATTAAATAATAAATGATTAATCAATTATTTTAAGAAAAGACATGCGTTTACACTTCCAAAGCCCACTAGAGTGCCGAGACCTTATGATCACATGTTAGAAAGGTAATTGCATTTTTTCGATCTAATACGACTAACTGTGATTGTTTTTTGATTTTTAACATTTTTATAGCATTTGAAGTCGTAACTTATTTTCTTTAATAGAACCTCACGTATTTCTTAGTTTAGTTCAACAGTTTTTCTGAGTATGCTGATACCAAATACGTCATATATATTTTATTTGAAAGTCATTTGAAATAAAGGGAGCGTAAAGCTCTATTTTAAAGTATTTTCAAAAGAAGTACGAAATATTCGGTTTCTGCGTACTCAGAAACAAATGTTCCGTCTATGGCATCCAGTACTATGTGGAAAAATTTAATTTTTATTTAATTTATTGTCTCCAAATTTGATATAAGTAAATCGATTTAAAAATATATTAATATTCTGGAAGGAAGAACACAGGGTGTGGGACACCCGGTATAGCAAGCCGTAATACATCTGTGTTTATAGTTCCAAAACCAAATAAACAGGGTTTCATGTTATGGTCGGTCGAAGTAGAAAGAATTAAATTAATATGAATTGAGTGAAAGTAAGTGCTCTTATTTTTCTTTAAAGAATCGTTTGCAGTGTTCAATAAAGTTCTAGTTTACATTTAATTTAGAAGTGTTAAAGAACGTTTGAGAACAAGTATTTGCTTTTCAGTAAAGTAACCGTAAATTCATGACAAAAAATTAGCAAACGCTGATGAACTTAATAATACTTTACAACTCTTAATGACAACTTTTGATAATTTCTATAATTCTACAGATTACTAACTTTGTGTACTGCATTATTCTGAATTAACGGTATTATACCGCGTATCTCAATAAGGATGGCGACCGGCGATACATACCGTGTCTATTTTGATTACGCTCCATAGGAATTCTAAATTCCTGCTTTCCTGTCAAATTTAAGCCAATTTAAGTTCAAGCTACGTATTATGCCGTTTAATACTTTATGATAAATTCCATTTCCAGGAAAACGATTAAAAAGAATGCATTGAAATTCCTATGGTGCGTAATCAAAGTGGACACCCGGTATAGCAAACCGTAATATCTACAGTTTCGGGAGAAAAAAAATGTAGTTAAAGTGACCAAGAAAAATACAAAGAAAATATTTTTAAGTATCTGAGTATACCGCAAGGGGTCGCAAGCAATTGACACAACAATAAAAATTAATTTTACCAACAATACATATAATTCAACTGTTTCCTCTACCCTTATGGTGATACGATAATAAAGCCTCAAATAAAAATTGCGCGGAATTAATTCAGCTTTCCAATGACGCTATCAAAGCAGCAGCTTATTTTAGATACATTTTTGTTAGTAAAATTAATTTTTATTGTTGAATGCAAGGGTGAGCATAGGTTGAGCCTATTAATTGCGGTCAATTCAAATACTTAAAAATATTTTCGTTGAACTTTTCTTGGTCACTTTAGATCTGTTCGTTTGTTGTACACGTTTGCACTCAGGATATTTTTTTCTTGTTCTAATCTCGTACTTTAATAAGAGATGAAGATACTTAGAGTGCAAACTAGTGCAACAAACGAACAGACATTTTGTCTATATTTTTTTCTCCTAAAGCTGTAGGTATTACGGTTTGCTATACACTGTGTTGAATCGTTTTTCAGACATAGCAAAATAGCATGTAAAACGAAAAATTATGAAATAATTGGCTCTCCTGTAAATATTAGAGTAAGCCAGTTTCTTTTAAAATTGCAAAAATCTTCTGAGAAATAGCCTTTAGTTTACTAACAAGTTAGCTATGACTTATAATATTTAACTTAAAAATTTGCAATTTTGTGTCGTTTCGTAGTCATTGTAACGGAGGATTATAATATCCTATTTTGAAGTATTATAACACTCTGTTACCCTCCGGAGAAGTGCAAAAATTGCAGATTTTGAAGTTGTCTCACTTTCTAGACATACCTAAATATTTCTCGGTCATAGTGAAGTTGAGTTGTTAGTGAACTAAGTGCATTTTTCATAAGATTTTTACCACTTTAGAGGAAATTGGCTGCTTAGTTTAATGTTCTAAATATGACATCACGTGCATTTTAAGATTCTGAACAGTATTTTCCTTTACCGTTTTGCTCTAAAATTTACGCGAGAACTGCCAGTATTTAATTTTACATGCTGTTTTGCTATGTCTGAAAAACGATTCAACACAGTGTATAT
Organism: Prosopocoilus inquinatus; assembly: GCA_036172665.1. Taxonomy (NCBI): domain Eukaryota; kingdom Metazoa; phylum Arthropoda; class Insecta; order Coleoptera; family Lucanidae; genus Prosopocoilus; species Prosopocoilus inquinatus. The sequence continues at coordinate 722,359 of CM069876.1, forward strand.
CGCCAGTCACGGCCCTTATTGAGACTCCCGGTATATACAAGTCTGTTAAAATAAAAATTCGAATTGAATTAATTGAACTGAATGTGAATATAATTGTATTTACATTTAAAATGTAAAAGAAATCCATCCCAATTTGCTGTTCAAATGGATAATATTGGTTGTTCGGAAAAAATGTCGTTTTTTTCTTTATCAACTAATTCATATTTCGAAGGTAGCTAGATATAATTTTTTATTTGCAAATTGAAGAGTATAGTTCTCTAAACAATACACTACGCAAATGTTAACCCGTACTTAATTGTGTGTTCTTTCGAAGAATAACCAAAAAACGAAGAATTCTTGAACCTATTGTTATTCGAGTTTCAGAAGAAAAGCGGCTGCACAAGTGGCTGGAAAGTATTACGAAAATTTCAATGAAACAAAGTGGTTTTCAAAGATGAAAAAATGTGACTTTTAAATTCCAAGTCATCAAAGAGAAACTGATGAAACAATGTGTATAGAACTAAAAACCTTTGAAAAAGGCTAGAAGCAGTAAAAAGTCAAACAAGAATATAAAAGCTTCGTTTTGCAAGTAAGGCAAAAAATAAAGAGTTTTACGTTTCGCTGCGCGTTGGACAGCTTGTTCAGGGTAAAAAAGTTGTTCATCTACATAAAAATAAATCAATTGATTGTATTTTCTCATTCGGTTTTAAAGCATATGAATGAAAATAAAAAAACAAATATGTATGTAAAGAAGTAGTATAGAAAATTACTTTATAATTAAATAATTTATTAATTGTAATTCATATGCTTTCTTCATCTTTCATTTTTTGTCTCTTGTTTTATACATCACCGCGAACGCCATTTGTAATAATTATTTCTCTGGCAATCTTTTTTCAAAATTCAAATTTTCAACGAAAACGCTGTGCATTTTCTATAAAAATAATATTACAAATTTCTTTATTAATTAACACCGAAATTAATTTTTAAGCAAACAGTTTTTGCAAAGTAATACGTTATACCGGTTGTCTCAACAAGGGCGGCGGCGGCGATATACCGGTTGTCCCACGCCTAGTGTTCATCCTTATAGAATCTTTATTTATCAATCGATTTACATGAAATTTGGAGACGTTAAATTAAACAAAAAATGGAATTTTCTGACATACTGCTAGCTGTCAAAGGGCTACCGGTTTTGCCGAAAGTGATATAAACTTTCTTATCTTAAATAGAACACCCTTTATATTTTTAGATATTTAAAATCTAAGGATCATTACGAGTCCGAATCTGTACGAACTTGTAAATTTGGTTTCAATGACAACGGAAAAGAACTTTTTTATTTTTCAGTGTAACATGTCATGGTTAAGTAAAGTTCTGAATTTGGTCATTTATGAAGTTATTTAAGAAGACACTAAAAATTAATCTGCGGCATAAGATTATTAAGGTAAATGTCCACAACTGAAAATTATTTTTAATAATACAGGATGTTCTATGAAATGGGGACATTTTTTTAATGGAACTCCTGCATATGATACACTTTTTGAAATGTCCTGGATGGTTAACAAGTTATGGCCACTTTTGTCTAAAAATTAGCATAACTTTAAGGTCCCCTTTAACGTTAGAAGTCATTTGCAAATATACTTTGTGACTGCGAATATAGCATGTTATCAAAAAGTCCCTGCACCCTAGTAAGCTTTGGATGTGTAAGGACACGTCAAAATTTACGCGAGAACTGCCAGTATTTAATTTTACATGCTGTTTTGCTATGTCTGAAAAACGATTCAACACAGTGTATATCGCCAGTCACGGCCCTTATTGAGATTCCCGGTATATACAAGTCTGTTAAAATAAAAATTCGAATTGAATTAATTGAACTGAATGTGAATATAATTGTATTTACATTTAAAATGTAAAAGAAATCCATCCCAAGTTGCTGTTCAAATGGATAATATTGGTTGTTCGGAAACAATGTCGTTTTTTTCTTTATTAACTAATTCATATTTCGAAGGTAGCGAGATATAATTTTTGATTTGCAAATTGAAGAGTATACTTCTCTAAACAATACACTCCACAAATGTTAACCCGTACTTAATTTTGTGTTCTTACGAAGAATAACCAAAAAACGAAGAATTCTTGAACCTATTGTTATACGAGTTTAAGAAGGAAAGCGCCTCGACAAGTGGCTTAGAATATCTGTGAGAAGACAAAGAGTCTCTTAATGTTAAGACATGCCCAACATGAATTTATCAAATTTAGAAATGGCGGTTTTACTCTTCGAAGGAGTCGTACCTCGGATTGCCCTTTAAAGATTAACCAAATTTTTTCTTGCAATTTATTAAAGAAAATGCGGTTACTACAAGATATCGATTGTTAGACGAGTTGGGTGCATTCAATTCAACCATTTGGTGCCACTTAAGAGGTCGTAGTACGATTATTAAACGTTCTACAAAAATTTGACATAACTTAAATGAATCTCTCAACCTAAGCACCTTAAACATTTGTAAAAAATTAATCCAAATTTCCCGCCACAATCGTTTTCTGTGACAAATCATGATTGATGAAGAAATATGGATTCTTTTAAGAATCCCAACTGGTATAAACAGTGGCTTAATCTTCGACAAGTGTCTTTTTCAGTCGTTAAAGATCGTTTTGGAAGATAAGTAATGTTCAGTGTTTAGTGGAATATCTTTATCGTGATCCATTTTGAACTTGTTCCAAATGTCCGCACAGTTACTGCTACAGTCTATTGTGCTCAACTTACCAAAGTACACGAAATTTTACGTTTAGGGTGCCCTGCATTAGTAAATACAAATCACGTGATCCACCACTAGGATAATGCAAAACCACATAATAAAATTAGGTCTCAATAAAAACTGATGGAGCTTGGATGGACTTTTCTACCTCTTTCTGCACAAAGACATTGCTCCTTCGGATTACCATATGTTTTTTCGATGAAACATTTCCTTAAAGACAGAAATTTTAATGAATATCGCGAAGTCGTTACGGCATATCAAGAATTTATTGACTCTAGAGAACTTGGCTGGTAAAATCGAGGAATACAAAATAGGAAAATGGCAATTGCATAGTTTAATCAAAATTAATATATTTCGTTTAATACAAGCATTCTAAATGAGAAAAAAACGACATTTTTTTCCGAACAACCTAATATAACGATATTAAACTGAAAAATGAATGAGATAAAAGCCTGTTTCGACTTTCTATGCATAGTTTGGTGAATTTACAATGGAATGGAAGCTAATAAAATTCGGAGGAGCACCATTTGTAAATTGCTTTGTAAAAGCTCAAGCCGATCTTTAAATCAATAAATAAAAAATTGACTTACTGTTATCTGTTGCGGGCGATGAAATTCCGTACTGGTAGTTGTAAGCGTCGGTTGCCGGCGGTGGCGTCAGGCAATCCTGGCTTCCTTGTACAGGACTCGGAGGAGCTTTCAAGTACGTGCTCGTGATCGAAGGATCGGGATAGGGCGGTAAAAGTCCTGGAGCGGAACTCCAATCTCTATCAGATTGCTGTTGATACACACCGGGATAATCATAGCTCGAATAGTGTGAGCCGGTGACAGAAGAAACTTGAGTCGGAGGGGTGTTATAGGAACAAGTCGAGTATTCTTGTGGTTGCACTAAACTCTGGTGTTCATAACTGCCAGTTTGGTTCACCATCCCCGGCATGTTGTTGGTGAAGAAACTGGCCGGGTGGTATTGCGGCTTCATTGCTTGACATTTCCTCCTGAAACCCCTCGGTCTTCTTCTAAAGGAACCTTCTTCGAACATGAATTCACTAGCAGGATCTATTGTCCAATAATGACCTTTACCCGGTCGCCCTAACCCCTTCGGTAACTTTATAAAACATTCGTTTAAAGACAAATTGTGTCTTACTGAATTTTTCCATCCCTGGTACGAGCCTCTAAAGAACGGAAATCTTTGTTGTAAGAACGTGTAAATTTCACTAAGAGTTAATCTTTTGGTTGGCGAGTGTTGAATCGCCATGACGATGAGGGCGATGTAGGAGTAAGGAGGTTTTTCCTGCCGTCGCATACCTGACTTCTTTTCCGAGCTCGACGGCTTCGTATCCGGGTCCGGAGCGGTGCTTTCCGGAGTGACATGGTGAGTTTCTATGGGTTGCTGCTCCGTCGAAAGTATCACGCTGTGCTGGTGCTGGTGGAGGTGAAGATGGTGCAAATGGTGTTGGATGTTGATGGTTTGCTGCTGAACAACGGGCAACTGGTCAGATCCACTGACCTCCGTTAACTGCTGTTCCTTCATCATGTTGTGCAGACTTTATTCGGTAAACATTTACTCGATACTATATCCTTGTCCAAACAATTTAATCTTCAATGACTTACTGCCTGGTTATATTACAAACATTTGATACTCGTAACGAGTTGTATACATAAATATTGTATACACAGTTTATATACAAACACGCGACGATTCGTACACAATTTACTAGTTTTATATACAAATGTTAGAGCCGTAAAATTTTGTGATATTAAATGCGGTTTGTTTGGTTCGGTACGCGGTTAGTTGTAGTTGGGCTTGCACTGAGGAGACTCGAAGGCTCCTGGTGCTGTTGGAGTCGGAGTGTATCTTAGAACTGAGTCAGACGGGCCACCAGCATGTGTATGTGAGTGGGACGCCGCCCCCCGTCCCCCTATGGCAGGATCTTGAAATGATCAAGACAAGATACGAGGATGTGTGCAAATAGCGTGCTTTTTTATTCGCCGTTAAATCGTGTGTATTTTACTTCGATATCATATTTTTTTTAAGTGACACATTAAAAGCCTCCCATCATTTCAGGCACCAAGGAGCAAATCTAACTCCAACAAGGAAACACTCCAAAGTAAATTGTATAAAACTTCATGTTTATGTTTACAGTTAATTAAGCTCGTACAATATATGTATAAAACAAATAACTGCGCGAACCGCCATGAAGATATTATTTTGTAATTCTAGTTTAATGTTATCGTTTATTTATGCGGTCAGGTAGATTAAAAATTTTATTTTGTAAGCAAATTTTTTTTATAATGGCCATTCTTAACTTTGATGTACTAGCCGTTAATTTTAGGAAAATTCAATAATTTATTACGCAACTTTCGTTTTTAAACAAAATTTTGAAAGTCACCGATGCAAGAAATAAGTTCTTCTGTGACTAACCAATTTATTTAAAACTATTTAAATAAAATTATTATTTTTTTTTAATTTTCTATAGGTAATATAATTTTAAGGAATTTATGTTTTTAAAGATTTCGAAAAACAAATGACGAATTAATGAAATTATATATATTTATACAATAAATAAATATCGTTATTTTTCGCATGGATTCATTTTATTTAACATTATTTAATGGTTTGCGTGAAAACTGTCAGAGTTCTGTTACATTTTGTAGTTCCCAACACTCTTCTAACATTTGATCTTTATGATGAAATTGTTATAGCTTTATTCACTAATAGTTAATTAGTTATATTTATATATTTTAAAAGCAATGAGAAAGGATTCTTAATATTATGTATTTTCTATTCGTTATGGCGTACTTTTTAACGTTAGTATGTTACTTGCATAAAGCATTTTCTTATTTTGTTCTCACGTTTAATGATAATCTACGGCAGACCAAAAATAAATTGTATATGCAGGGTTACAACTAATTAAAGGGCCACTATGGGGATCTCGTAAACCGTAAGAGATACAAAGATGATTAAATTAGAGAAAGGTTGCGCTATCTTGAGGTTTAAAAAAATATGCAAAAAAATCTTTCCAATTTTCATTCGTTTTTGAAATATCTTCAAAAAACTGAAACTCAATTTAAAAAATCTCGAATATCTTCTTTATTTCTTAAGATGGAATCATAAAATTCGGTGATTTTACATTAAATTCGATGGACAACCTAATGCAGTTCGAAGAAATAGGTTAGGTTTGACAGTTTCGTAGATACGACTGTCAATTGTTTCTCTTCTTATTGACACTACCACAGATCTTCACAGCACGTGATGCAGAAATAATTTTTGAATACGACCATACGAACATTTATGCTTTTGTTTTGAAACAAAATATTAGATTACTAAGAATTTTTAAACATATAAAATAGCGACATCTTACTATCGCTTTTTGACCTAACATTGCACAAAATTTTTCTAAGAATTTTTGTTAAACAGTAATTTTTTTATGTAAAAATGTAAATAAGTACCATAATTGAGTAAGATTTATTATTTTAATAATAATTTTAGTTCTGAATGTTTACACGCATCCGCCTTCCTAGGAATCTTTTTCGAAATCTTTTGTAGTATCTTGATGTTATGTTTTAAAACAAAAGCATAAGTGTGTATGATCGTATTCAGATTTTGTTTTTGTATCACGTGGTATGAATATCCAAGGTAGCGTCCATAAAAAAAGACAGTTGACAGTCGTATCTGCGAAACTGGCAATGCTAACCTATTTCTTCGGACTCTGTTAGATTACTCATCGAGTTTTACATAAAAATAACGAATTTCATTATTCTATTTTAATATTTAACATTAAAAGGAAGGAAGATATTCGAGATATTTCAGAAATGAATGGAGATAGAGAAGATTTTTTCGAATATTCTCATAGGATACAAAACAGCGCAACTTTTCTGTGATTTAACCATCTTTGTATCTCTTATAGTTTACGAGATTCCCATGGTGGCCCTTTAATTAGTTGTAACCCTGTATATGCGAAGTTTAGATAATTATCAACCAGGTTTTTCGATTTAGCTGGATTCAGTTTTTATGTTATAAACTACACCGTTTCTATAAATGATTCTGACGACATTCGAGGCGTTGGAATGTCCCGTCTTTCTCTGATTGTGAAACTACAACTGTTTGTCAATTTAACAGAAATATTCGTTGGTGCGTAGCATGCTTTGTTGCTGCATATTTTATTTTAATTTCTCTATAGTGTTTAGATAGGTAAGCTTTAAAAAAAAATGCCAACATTTTTGAAGAAACAAAAATGTTTTCAGGAGACCAATTCGCTATTTCCATTGAATTATATTAGGAGTATTAAATTTGATACGATCTTAATTATTACACTAAATTAATTAATTGTGTTTAAGGAGAGCCGTGCGTGCAAATTCTGTACGGTTTCTTGATTCTAACACGATTTTCTTTGTTTTTGTAAAAATCAAATCAACTGAAGCATCTTTTTAACGATTTCGTTAAATGTTAAATTAATTTTTAAGTATACTTTTACTTTATGCAAGAAATTTGTAGAGTTTTATTAGATTTATTTCATTTCAGGGTTTTATTTCTGTAATTTCAAGAAAATAAATGTAAATATTTATACAATTTACGTTTAATTGTTTAATTTGACGAGTTCTATTACTGGTTAAAATTAACGTACTTATTTCTGTGACACCCAGTAGAACGTACTGCCCTACATTTCAACGGAAGATGACATTGATGATAATAATTTCAAAAAATATTATTATATTTTTTAACAGGGTGCAGAAAATTACAAAAGAGATTTTGGTTAAGGATTACTTTGTGCCATTAATGATACAAATTGAATGGCAGAGTAATTTTCAAATTGAAAAATGGTTTTCTTAGCGATCTAATTAAGTTTGCTAACTACACCAATCTACAACCAAAGTAATTATCGCAACCTTGGTCTGTCAGATAAGATTTGCGCAAAATAAATCCTCTTAGACAGCGTGTTCGCACTAATTACAGTTTGTGTACGTTCGCGTCATCGTAGTGTGGACGTACATGTTGCGTCAGCATCTTGCGGTTTTTCATTGATATGATATTGTTTCGTATTTTTTTTAGGGTCTGCCTTTTGAGTACGGTTTATTTTTCTTTTGAAGTCGGATTTTCCGAAGCTTGACATACGTGCCAAACTCAACGTAGCTCGTTGGAACAAGCATCAGATTATGAATTTTGGTTTTTCAAATGGTTCGAGGAATTTTCTTCGTTCTTGATAAATATAAAAACATTAATGCATTAAAAATTCCTCACCCAAACAATTTACATGTTCTTTAATTAGTCTTTGTAATACAGCTATATAAATAAATGGGGCAGCAATAATCATTAAAAAAGTCGACCATGGAAATTGTGTCGCTATTCTTTAACTAATTATGAGACTGGAAGTTTACAAAGTATGCGTCTGGAATTTTTTGGAAGAAAAATTGATACGTCGCAAATTTTCTCATGTTTTATAGGGAGTATGGGCAACTCCGAGGAAAATGTCCTTTAGCCATTGTTTCAAAACAATCTACAGGAAAAATAATATGTGAAACCAATTATTGAAATCTAATAGTAAGATTAAGTATATTTTATTTTTGTATTTAAGAAATGTTTGCCAGTGAGTTATTTTTTTATTTGATAAAATGAGTATATCGTGTATTATGCGGTCAATAAGTAAATTTCTAATTAAACTAGGCATTACACAAAAATGTTTGTCAGTACTGTTGAACGTTGGAATTTGGAGAAATTTTAGTTTTAGATGACGTTTATAGAAAACCTGGTTCAGGTGAACGTCAGTTTTAAACCTGCTTTGTGTACATACAACTGGCACCTAATTTAGAATTATTAATTTTTAATTTATAATTTTCAATTGTAATTTTTAATTTTCATTCAGTAATTTGTACCTTATTTTGCGAATGTATTTCTTTAAATTAAATGTAGTTTAATACAACTCTGACGGCTGTGGTCCTCGGCACCAGCTGATGAATTCTTCCGAGGGCTCTGCATTAAATTAAATCTGATCCATAATCGACAGAGTTACTTTTGTGTCTTTAGTACTAAATAAATTTGTTGCTTTTCCTTTAATGTATTTAAGAAAATATAATGAAAATATATTACTAAGTTATAGCAATAGCATCATATGGGGTAGGCTTAGAATTAAATAAATAGAAGTAAATATTTAACTGTTGTGGCTCTCACATAGCCGCTGTTATTGTCAATAGTATATTATAGCCATTTTACATTTCACAATTTATTGTTCAATTTTGGAAATAATCTAAATTGTGCGTGAAACATTGCTTGCTTTAAGAATTATCACAGTCTGTTCTATTTATAAATCGGTAATAATAATAATTTCTTCCTATCGTTCGGCTCATCTTCGCAACGTTTTAACTAACATAGAGGCGGTAATGGTAATCTTGGTTTTTACAGGGTGTCTCAAAAGCTCTGTCTTTAAATGAAACTGTAAGTTCCTCGTTACATAAGAGATTAATTCTCCAAATCTGAAATTTTTTGCCCAAAAATGATAAACTGACCTATCACAAGCGAGGGCAGTCCCTTTGTTTTGAAACCTCTGCTTGGTTTACGGCTTGTTTCAGCAATTCATTCCGATAAAAGCAATAAATCGCAATAAAACTTTTATTTACGTTTAGAAGAACTCGGTCAAGGTCTTATTGTACACGAATATGAATCCAACTTGCGGACATCGACATGTTTATTTGTATTTTCAACATGCGATAAGTAAGAACGCACCTCTTTGGAATAGACAATAAAAATTATGTTAAAAACGAGTACCTAATCTTCATTAGATATTTGCTGAAGTAATTAAACATCTTCGTACGATAGTTTTGTAACTGCGTTGAAAATGCGTGAAATTATTGTGTAATTATCGCACTAATAGCTGCAGAATAAGTATTGCAAGAGCAGAAACTATTCCTATTGTAAAAACGAGAAGCAAGAATTGGAGCATGATACGATGAAAAATTTAAATAAATTAGATTGCCTGTACACACAATAATCTACGGGTTCTAAATAAGTGATTGAATAACTTCGTTAACTCTCAATCGAACTATTTTATTAATTGTTTACATTCCAACTCAAAACATGTGTTTTTATAAGGATAATTTTGAACCTGAATTTCTGTGTCGGCTTAAACCATAAAGCCAAAAAGCTCTCGCCTAGTGCAGAAGTTTATTTCGACGTTTATTCGAAGTTTTAATAAAGAAACAAATGTATTTTTGCTTTACAGATACAATAACTTGGAGTAATCAACATTGTAAGTTGATTATTGGTAATTTACAGATTAATATGATGTAAGATTTCCACTGTTTCGATCGCCTTTAGATTGTTTTTTTTAAATTTAAGAGTTAAAGTACGGATTAGCACAAAACTAATCATCAATTAATGCAACACGCACAGAATATTTTATACTATTAAGAACTTACCTAGTTACAAAATTTATATGCTTTTAAAATGAATAAAAAACACGAAACTTGACCTGTCTTAAGTACAATATCTGTGCATTAGGTCATGGTCTGCGTTTTTATGACTTTGTATGGCCTCGAACGTCGGAGAATAGTTGAAAACCAAGCTCAGCCGGAACATTTATAGCGACCCTCAAACAATTTCTATGAAAAAATAAAATAATTTTTATCTGCGTTATTATTGCTATCTGACCAATAGTTGTATAACAAATTTTGCTTCTTTTCTTGACCACTATTTGTGGTTTCATAAAAGACATAGGTTTAGAGACACGCTGTATATTCATTTTAAAATACAAGGCACAATAACTAATATACAGGCAATAATGTAATCGTGGCTTGTACATTCATTTTAAAATAAAACATGTGGGTATAACCAACCAATTGTAAAAGACAATTAATTGCACAGAAGCACACACCATTTCTTGTGCAATAATTACTGCGAATTTCAAACGAGATACATCGAGATTAACTCCAGATGCTACACAATCTAGATTACTTCAAAAAATTATTGTACAATGAATTGTATGATCTGTATGTAATACAATTTATAGTTTATTAATTTTTTCCTACATAAACAGTTTGATAAGGTAAATTGAGTTTAATACACTTCAAAAGAAATGAGAAAATCATTAGGAAGAGGTCGTCGTTGATAAATTAGATTCATATACTTACCTTTGTTTTTATTTACGCAGATATCAAATCTTTATTATCTCAATTTAATTTCGGTTTAAATACAGTCCCAAATAATATTTCAAAATTATTTTATGCAATTATAGTTTTTACACATATAGTCCCGGTTTCTCAGTCACAGTTTAACTTTAATCTTTAGTTTTCTTACATGGGAACAGACGGAAGTTACTAAGCAACCGGCCCATAGAATTTCTTGAATTCATTTTTAAAAGCATCAAAAATACACAAATAATTTAATGTTGACAGTCTTTATTAAGTTGTGTGTTGTCTGTTATCTACCTCATTTTCATTTATTTTTGAATAGTTTCAACAATTGCTACTCAGATTTACTTTTGTTGTTTTTAAAAGCTTTGTATTTGAGTCACTTAATTTGTTGTTGTTTAAGCTTTAAATTTACTTTTGCTGTTTTCAAAAGTTGAGTCACTTAATAGTTGTTTTTAATTCCGGCTACTTTTACGTCGTATTTTAAAGTCCAAAATTTATATCAAAACTATCCAAAAGACGACTTTTATGGCTATTTAGTACAGTCTACTTTAAATTTCTCATTTTCACTAATATAATATGAAACAATAATTTGAAACTAATGCAGGGATGCACAAAACAACATCATGTGCATCCCTAATCTAATGCATACAGAGTTCTACTAAAATAAGGTAAACATTTCTATATATACTGTTTCAATAAAAGCATTTATGAGTACTTACAAATAATGTTGAAGCTAAAACTAACTAGAGGTGTTTGCAAGTTGTTTTTATATGTACTACTGCACATATTTGGTATTCTGGATGCAGAAATTATTTTTCTTTAAATGGGGCCCCTCCAATCATTTAAGGTTGGGCAGCTCTGATTTAGATGAAATTTAGATATTCTTTAAATATTTAGAAACATCATGTAAAATAAAAATGTGTAATAATTCAATTAATATAAGAACAGATTTTGCAAATTTGAACGAAATATTTTGTAGTTTTCTAAGTTCATTAAATGAGACATAATAATCGGAAACTTCCCTGTTTCTTTATTAGAAAAACTATATTATTATCTTATTTTATTGGTTTATTATTGTTAGAATTGTTGTAATTTTTGTTACAACAATTTATTTGCATATTCTTGTTAGGTTTTATCCGGATTTCCCTAACTCTTGCAGTTAATACTGAAGTATATTGTTACGTTTCTAGGGTTTGAGTTTATTTATTTTCACGAATAAAACACTCGATAAAAACTTAACCGTAATTTAATGAAGCTTAAAAACTAATTTATTTGTAACAATTTATTTTCACACTAAAATCTAACTTCGACTATCGCTGCTCGAATTCGACTGACTGGTGAGTCAACCCCGGGCCATTTTATATCATTGCTGGCGTCTGGAAGTCTCGATTCTGGAAGATTCTAGTTTGCTCCATATAGGCCCCGAACGCGTGACGGCCTATGACACATCGAAGCGGACCGACTTCCTGACGCCTTGCGCTAAGTCAGGTTGGCTCGCCACACTGCCCCCTTCTTAGAAACGTTTCGTCTCGAAATGTTCCTGGTGATAGTCTTGAAGGAGGGTGTCGGAATCTACATGCTGGCCCATTCTTGCAACTTCCCGCCTGGAAGAAGTAACAGTCCACGGTTTTGCTGTTGCTGACTGTTGCCTGTGGGTGGTGGCTGCAGACTAGGACTTCAATTCCCGTTCTGTGGAAGATGACTTCCAGCATGCTTCGAATTACTCTCCAGTCTAGTCCGTCCAATCCGCAGCCCAATTTGGGGATGGCTAACTTCATCTGATGGTTCTCTATTAGCTGTCTCCTCAGGCTATATAGGGCTCTCCACATAGTCACATAGTCAGGTTTACCGCTTGATGTCTTCTTAGTGACTAAATAATGCACGTGGCGCCTCCGATCTGCCGTCGAATCAATGATCTGCAAGCTCTTGCCTACCACGGGATGCTGTCTTCGTAGCTCCTCGATTTGGCCAAATTTCTTCTTAAACACCTGAGCGATTCCTTTGGACATTTTCAGGTCTTCTGCTACGCAGTGGGCCAGACTGTACTCCAGTGGCACTTTAAAGAGATCTTGTTGCTTCTCCGTGGTCACTCCAAACCGTGCCTTGCTTCCTTCGGCGTGATGAGACATAAAGGTTTCGAAGTTCACTTCGGAAACTTGCGCTCTTTGTACTGTCCCTTCATCTGCTTCTCCATGGTAAGGGGCTATCCGGTTGAAGTGGATTACTTTGGGTTTGCCATGGGGGACCTTCTTGATGCGGTAAACGACGTCGTTGATCCGTTTCATCACTTTGTAAGGACCTTCCCAAGAGGTCTGTAATTTTGGGGAGAGGCCTCGACGTCTTTGGGGGTTATAAAGCCAGACCAGTGCTCCAGGTTGGTATCACCCGTGTTGAGCGTTGATGTCATAGTGCTCCTTCATCCGATCGCTGGCCGTCTGTATATTGTGACGCACTTGGTTGTGGATATCATCCATTTTCCTGCGTAATTTGCTCACGTAATCTTCGTCGGCAGAGACTTCGCCAGGCTTCACACCAAACTTCAGGTCGCAGGGCAGTCTCGGCTCTCGCCCGAATACCACTTTCGCGGGAGTCTCTCCTGTTGTCTCATGAACAGATGAGCGGTATGCCAATAGAAATAGGGGGATGTACGTGTCCCAGTCCCTCTGATGATTGGAAACGACCTTGGACAAATGTCGGTTGATGGTTCTATTGAACCTTTCCACCATTCCGTCCGACTGTGGGTGGAGTGCAGTTGTTCTAGTTTTTCGTACGCCGAGCAGAGTACACACGTTCTTGAACAAGGCCGATTCAAAGTTCCTTCCTTGGTCTGAATGCAGTTCCATAGGTGCACCATACCGACTGATCCATTCCCTGACAAGGACTTCCGCAATAGTGACTGCCTCTTGGTTAGGTAGGGCGTAAGCTTCAACCCACTTGCTAAAGTAGTCCATTACCACGACGATGTACTTGTTTCCACCATTCGTTTCTGGAAACGGGCCGGCTACATCGATGGCAACTCTCTCAAAAGGACTTCCAACGTTGTACTGTCTCATGGGAGCCTTACCCCGCCTGTGGGGACCGTTACTGGCTGCGCAGACTGTACACTTTCTGCACCATTCCTTCACGTCTTCCTTGCAGTTCACCCAGTAAAATCTTTCGCGCACCTTCTCCATAGTCTTCTTAACTCCCAGATGCCCTCCCGAAGTTCCATCGTGAAGTTCCCTCAGAACTTCTGGCACCCTATTCTTCGGGATCAGTAACTGTGTCTTCTGTTCCATGCCTTCCTGATTCTCTATGCTTCGTCTCAGAAGACCACGATCCAACACTATGGAGTCCCACTGCGCCCAGTATGATTTTACGGACGGTGCACATGGTGCTACCTCTTCCCAGGTAGGCCTCGCGTCCCTGCTTTTCCATTCTAGCACTAATTTCAAATCCGGGTCGTTCTCCTGGTCTCTTCGCAGTTCTTCGCCTTGCCATTTGTCATCAACAATGGCTGTCCTCGCAGTCGTGGCTACTTTCTCGTCCAAACGACTACAGTGCTTACAGTCTTCGGCACAGGGTCTTCTCGACAGAGCATCGGCATTTCGATGGCTAGTTCCTGCCCGATGCTGAATTTCAAAATCGTACTCCTGAAGTCGTTCGATCCATCGTGCAACTTGCCCTTCTGGGTTCTTGAAACGGAGAAGCCATTTTAGAGCGGCGTGGTCGGTCCTCAGCAGGAAGCGTCTACCATACAAGTACTTGTAGAAGTGTTCTATCGTTTTTACGACGGCTAGCAATTCCCTTCTTGTGACGCAATAGTTTCGTTCCGGCTTTGATAGGACTTTACTGAAGTAGCCGATCACCTTCTCTTGCCCCTCTTGTATCTGGGAGAGTACGCCACCAATTCCAACGTTGCTAGCATCTGTGTCCACGACGAACTTGCCTTCCGGGAGAGGATAACTCAGAATAGGAGCACTAACCAAGTACTGCTTTAGTTGTTCAAAGCCAATTTGACACTGTTGGTCCCATTCAAATGGACGACCTTCTTCAGTGAGTTTTGTTAACGGCTTAGCAATGTCTGCAAATCCAGGAACGTAGCGCCGATAGTAAGTGCACAGGCCAAGGAAACTCCTTATTTGGTGTTTATTTGTGGGAGTTGGCCAGTCTTTCACCACCTGAATCTTCACAGGGTCCACGGCGATTCCGTTTCCATTAACAATGTGCCCCAGGTAATTCACTTCCTTCTGGAACAGGTGACACTTCTTGAGGCTAAGCTTTAGTCCAGCTCCGCGAAGCCGCTGGAACACTCCTTCCAGGTTCCTTAGGTGGTCGTCGAACGTCTTTCCCACGACAATTATGTCGTCAAGGTACACCATGCACGTTGTCCAGGACAGACCTTTCAGAACCGTCTCCATTAACCTCTCGAATGTCGCTGGGGCATTACATAACCCGAATGGCATCACTGTGAACTGCCACAGACCCATACCAATGGAAAACGCCGTCTTTTCTCGATCTTCGGGCGCCAGCTCCACTTGCCAATATCCACTCTTTAAGTCCAAAGTTGAGAAGATCTTTGAGCCGGCCAGGGTGTCCAGGGTATCATCAATCCGGGGCAAGGGATAGCTGTCCTTCTTGGTGACATTATTGAGTAACCGGTAGTCTACACAGAACCTGGTGGACCCATCCTTCTTCTTCACAAGCACTACTGGTGACGCCCACGGGCTGCTTGATGGTTCTATTACATTATCCTTTTCCATCTCGCGAATAATGCGTTCCGCTTCCTCACGCTTCGCCAACGGTAATCGCCTTGGAGCTTGACGGATAGGTCTTTCTTCTCCAGTCTCTATTTTGTGTTTCACGACATCAGTTCTTCCCTTGGATCCATTTTCTACCTCAAATACATCTTGATAGCGGCCGATCAGATTCTTTGCTTTTGTCTTCTGGTCTGGAGTCAATTCCTGGGCTGTTGACATAACCATTTCCCATAATTTCTTTGGGACTTTCGCTTCTGGCACGTTTGTTTCAAGTTGCCGGGAGATGGAGGACACCATGGTGCAGCTTCCCAAGATTGTTCCTTTCTTGATATTGACAGAGAAACAATTGACGTTCATCAGGCGGACAGGTACTTCCTTCTTCGCCGTCAACAACATTTTCCCAACGAGGACTCCTCTTCCAATCCTTTGATCATCAGTATTAGGTTCAACCATAATGACTTGCCCATCTTGAAAAACACCGTCCAGTTTTGCGTCGACGATAACCTCAGTCCTGCTGGGTAATACAACGTCTTCAGCGAGGACTACTCGAGCGGCCACGTCCCCTCGTTGATGTAGAACCAACTCCTCATTATTGACCGCCATCACGCCACGCTTTAAGTCCAATTGGAACCCGTGGGCACACATGACGTCCATGCCCAAAATTGCCTCGTCCTCTATATCTGCCACCAGTGCACGGTGTTTTATTGGAGTTGAACCAATGGTGATGATAACCTCTACTTCACCGTGGACAGTTGCTGATGTTCCAGTTGCAGTTTTCAGTCTCCACTTGGTCGGCTCGGTGCGTCCAGATGACTTAATGACGTCGGGTCTTAGGATGGTCTTCGTCGCACCTGTATCCAACAACATGGTGTGAGGAATGTCATCAATGGTGACATCCACGAAGACACTGCTGGTTAACTGCCGTAGGAAAATTACTTGGTTGGCTTTCGTCTTTGGGGGCCTTTGAATACGGGTCGACGTTTGCCCCTCTGCACCGACCCGGCTTAGTTTAACTGTGGCTTCCTTGGATCCTGTCTGGGCTTTGGACATCGCCTGCGAACATGTCCTTCCTCCTGGCAATTCCAACAAACCAGCGGCCTCTTCTGTTTGAAGACCTGTTCCACAATGCGGCGAACATCCTCGGCGGTGGCATACTCCCTGGCTCGCTCCTTTATAGTAGATCCCACCTTGGCGTTAGCGGATTCTTCCTCTTCTTCCTCTTGGAAGTCCATAGCCGCTCGCACCTTGACATGCCCTCTTGAGACTCGTCTCGCTGCTTCAAATTCCAAGGCATAAGCTAATGCGTTCTTGGACGTCTTCGGATGGGTCATTCTCAATGCCTGCTGGTTGTCTGGGTCACGGATTCCATCTATGAAGGTCTGCACCGTCAAACATTTGAGGAATTCAACAGGAGCTGTGGGATATGCCAACTGGGCCAGACGCGCAACGTCTGCTTCGAATTCCTGAAGACTTTCTCCGGATTTCTGACAGCGATTCCTCAACTGCGCATGGTATACCTCGGTCAGATGGGCCTGTCCGTAACGCATTTCCATCCTATTCACCAGCTTGTCGAAGTCTTCTTGTTCCTCTGGCGGCATCGTCTGCAGCACATCGATAGCGTCCCCTCTCAAGGCCACAATTAACGAAGTGGCTTTTTCGCTGGCCGTCCATCTGTTTGCCTTTGCTGCTGCTTCGAACTGTTTGAAGTAATTGGGCCAAGAAGACTTTCCATCGAACGTTGGTGGTTTTACTTTCAGTTTAGAATTTTCTGCTGGTCCTTCCATAATTCGGGTTTCATTATTTTCTAGTACTTCTACTGGTGGCTGATCCCCGAACACTCGTAACCCCGCCATGATTTGTTCCAGATTTTTGATTTTGTTATCCTGCTGGAATATTATTTCTTCCACATTTTCTTGCAGGTTTCTTGTTTCTTCCGATATTTTTACCACTAGTTTATC
The DNA here is from genome assembly GCA_036172665.1 of Prosopocoilus inquinatus. Lineage (NCBI taxonomy): Eukaryota > Metazoa > Arthropoda > Insecta > Coleoptera > Lucanidae > Prosopocoilus > Prosopocoilus inquinatus. Next base: position 739,905 of record CM069876.1, read on the forward strand.
TTCGAGTCCTTTCGTCTGTTCTAGAAATTCACCCTTCAAATTTCCGGACTGTTCTAGAAGTTTCTCGTCGAAATTTCTGGATTGCTCTAGAAATTTCTCGTCTAAGTCTCTAGATTGTTCCAACAATTTATTTTGTAATTTGTCGAAATTTCCAGATTGTTCTAGAAGCTTCTCCTCTAAATTTCTGGATTGTTCTTAAAGCTTCTGTAAATTTCCAGACTGTTCTTGAAACTTCTCGTCCAAATTTCTGGATTGTTCTCGAAGTTCGTCCTTGAAATTTCCAGATTGTTCTCGAAGTTCGTCCTTGAAATTTCCAGATTGTTCTAGAAGCTTTTGCTCTAAATTTCTGGATTGTTCTCGAAGTTCATCTTTCAGGATTTTATTAAAATCGGCGGGACCACACGAAATTTCGAAAAGGAAGGTCTCTGGATCTTCGCCAGCTGTCAACAAATCGGATCGGAGACGCTGTTGAAGTGCGCCTTTCAAACCACAGGTTTCTAATTCTCGTTCTTCCAATTCGGTTTTTAATTCGGCCACTTTTAAGTCTTTCAACAACACTTTTCTCGTAGCCATTGTTTTTTTTTTTTTTCGATACTGTACTTATTTAATAATCTGATTAAATTTAATTTACTTTAAATTGTTTATTTATTTGCACAAACCCGCACACCGACACCACTGTTACGTTTCTAGGGTTTGAGTTTATTTATTTTCACGAATAAAACACTCGATAAAAACTTAACCGTAATTTAATGAAGCTTAAAAACTAATTTATTTGTAACAATTTATTTTCACACTAAAATCTAACTTCGACTATCGCTGCTCGAATTCGACTGACTGGTGAGTCAACCCCGGGCCATTTTATATCATTGCTGGCGTCTGGAAGTCTCGATTCTGGAAGATTCTAGTTTGCTCCATATAGGCCCCGAACGCGTGACGGCCTATGACACATCGAAGCGGACCGACTTCCTGACGCCTTGCGCTAAGTCAGGTTGGCTCGCCACAATATGTTAAGACGGGCCTGGCCGCATCAGTAATGATATTCTTGGTTACAAGTTATATCTTTGCTGATAATTTTTTTTTAACCACTAACAATCTCTTCACAATTTAAAGAGAAAAATAGTAGGCTAAATTTTTTTTATTTTCCGTTATTCATTTTTGATAAAGCAAATAATTATCTTTGCGAAACCTCAAGTAAGTCAATAAATTATTCTTTTAGTTCGTTTTAAAAACTTTTTTTTTTATTTGTTTCATATTCTCTATATATATTAAGTTGGTATTATGTGAATGAAGGTTCACCACTTTCAAGACAGCCCACAGTGGTTTCATAAAGAGTAATAAAGAACATGTTAAGAAAAAAATGCATTGTTCACGTGAGTAGTCGGCATTACAGATGTACGAATAGTCTTCAGAGGATTGTAGTATCTTTTAAAGGCAGCAACAAATAACTTATTTATTAAGCAACGATGTTTTCTTTTTAAATGAAGAAGTAATATTCATTTTCGAGACTTAGATGCGACCGCAACAAATAGGTAGGTTCAACAAAAGTATTGCATTGTAATATTGATTGTTTCATTGAAATTAAAAAAAAAAAAAAAACAACCGTGTCCGGACAGAATTGACAATATCGTAAAAAGCACAAACGCTTTGTTTAATTTAATAGAAGTGAATATGAAAAGATTGCTAAACTTTACCAACCAAAATGAAACATGTGCTATAATTAATAAACCTTCTTATTAATCTCTTTCAAGTATTCCATTTCAATTTGAGTTTTTTTTCAGTACGTCATTGTTGCTGGTTAAAGAAAATAATGGTTTTGATTCTGTGGCATGCAGAAAGAGATTCCCTGACGGGCGTAACTTTAAACCCCCTGACAAGAGTGTGAAAATCCACAATTGCAGTATAATTAGAAGCGCTCCCAGCAGATGTATAAATATCACCACCGACGATTAGTTCTAACATATGTGGGCGTTCGTGACGTCCTCGAAGGCGGAGTATCCTGACATCTGGGTGTATCCTACGCCGCTGATGTAAAGCAAACATGACGTACGATGTGATCCTGATAAGAAATACGGAAAAAAATTGCGTTCGAACGTGGACGAAAGATCAAAAGATAAGGTCGTGGAGAATAGAATCAAAAAAGAATACCTAACCCATTCGGGAACGGTATTTGTTTAAAACGATTTTTAAATAAAACAAATCTGATTTCATCGAGCGTATAAGATTCAATATTTGCGTTCTAGTAATCGTAACGTAACTACCATTATTGTCATAATAATTTTGAATTTAGAGTTAGGCCAGTTCACTTTCTTGGTGCTTAGATTGGTGTTTTCAAATAACTGAAATTAAATTTATGAGTGTCGTGTATAATGTTCGTTTTTAATATTAAAACGAATTGTTTTTTTTTTGTAAATAATTTTCCTTTTTCAACTTTATCAGAACAAGAGAAAAAAGCAAATTGGTTTTGAACCAATTGAATTTTATGTGCATACGGCAGTGATAACAAACGGAATAAATTAAATTTACATTCTCTGACGGAAATCCATTAGAGTGTGCAATTGATTTAATAAATAAAAGGGGGAAACTCGTATAGTCCTTTTATTTCCACACAAAAAGTGTCGGTCAAATATGTATATACATGTTTTCAAAATTCTTTTGAAAATACATATTTTGGTTTTGAAAATACATATCTGACCAACACTTTTTGTGAAGAATTGAAAGGACTATATAAATTTCTCCCTTTTATTTATTAAATTTACATTGCTTTCTATATTATAAAAAAAAGTTGAATTTTTAAACAAAAATATTTTTTAGAAAAAATTTGTGCAAATCGTTCTTGATTGCAGCGAAAATCTCGAGCAGCCTCTATACAGCTGTTTCAGCCCTGCTTGGGGCTTCTTCAGCAGAGACGTAGTTGTTTGCAGTGGGAATGTCGAGCTACGTCTCTGCTGAAGAAGCCCCAAGCAGGGTTGAAACAGCTGTACAGAGGCTGCTCGAGGTTTTCGCTACAATCAAGAACGATTTGCACAAAATTTTTCGAAAAACTTTCATTATGCTTTGACAGCAAGCATGGCCGCCTTGCATGGGGGACTTATTAGGAGCAAATCCCGCTTCAATTTGTCTATCCTACTGCAATGTCAGGTCAAAAAGCGATCGTAAGATGTCGCTATTTTATCTGTTCAAAAATATTTTTGTTTTAAGTATTTGTATTTATTTATTTAATGACAAAAGACAACAATTAAATAATGTAAATAACAATAGAATATAGTAAAAAGAACGTAACAAAATACAATAAAAATTTTTAGGAAAATTAAATTAGTAGTATGAACCCGTAATCGTATGTTACCACACTCGGAAAACAAAATGCATTGGATCAACCAAACCATTGCTATTTAATGTATTTAATCAAAAATATGTGTTAAATTTGACTTTTTTGGTTGATCCAATACATTTTTTTTGCTGAATCAACCAAAGAAGCTAAATTTAACGAATATTTTTGATTAAGTGCACATGTCAGCATGGATGAGAACACTTATATCGAATAAAATGAATTGTTAGACAAAAATTATTTTAATTTTCTTAAATTAATTATTAATTAATTAATAATTAATTATTTCTATTTATTTTCACACTGTTTGGCAGTAGATTGTAAAAATGAGACCCAGCATATTTAGAAGATTTCTCAAAAAGAGAATCTAAATGGGTTTAACTTGAAGGCCTGATGTAAATGTTTAATGCTTACTGTCAGAGAGTGCAAGAAATTAGAAAATAAAATATAAGCACAGATTACTACATACAAATGCGAAGGCTGGCATTCCCGCCATTTCTCATGCCGCCATTGTTTAGGCGGTTTATTAATCAGGTAGTGTGAGGTTACGAAATATAGTGCACTGTTTGTTAACCAAATGATTTCGCCGTATTTTGATTACTATCTTCATTCATTGATCAAAATAGCAAATTGATGAAAGGTGCTTTAATTTATTAATACTACAATACGCCGCAGCTTTCAAACTGCGCATTTTACCAACCACCTAAACAATAGCTGAAGGTTACGGAATCTTGCCGCGCGTCACCAAAGGTGCCGCTCGGAGCTTTCGTGACGGTATATTTTTTTGCTTGTTAATGTTGTCATAGTATTATCTTGTATTTTTTGTTTTATTTAAATCTTGTTTTTATCTTGCAGGATTATAGAGGTTCATCGTACACCATAGCTTTTCTTTTGAAAGTGAAAACATTCCTCTCCCGTAAACCGAATCTCGGTGCGTATTTACATTAGGAAATTAATGATTATCTAAATCTTAGAAGAAGAAATATTAAATAACTAACTAAACAGTTTTATAATCGAATATTTAAATAGTCGAACATTCAGATATTTGAAGAATTCGATAATCATTCCTAGCGTTCCGTTATTCGAACAATTCGAATATTCAAATATCCGAATTATTATAGAATACTTGAATATTCAAATATTCGAATACGCAATTATTTAATTATTAATCCGAATATTCGGACATAAAAATTTATAAACTTTTTAGTCATATGCTAGATATACATACACAAATAAAATACATAACTAAATATGTACACAGTGTGTCCCCGGATTGAATTTGCGATACGTATAATGGACCAAAAATTTTTGAATTCAGGCTTCATGTTTTGCAGTTCAGGTCTGCTTGATGCGAAATGAATTTTTGCCAAATTTGACGTCGAAGGTCTTCAAGGTGGCGGAATTAACACAAGAAGAAACAAAATCTGTGTGGTCCTGCTTTTAAATTTAGAAGAAAATTTTAGTGAGATAAAATGAATGTCTGTCTCAGTAGAATTGTAAGACGTAAACGCCATCATGTGCTAATATACACTGTGTCCACATTTCGATGCTCACCATTGGCATCTCGGTTATTGAAAGACATAGAGTTACGGTTAAATGGGGAATGTTTTGCAGAATTCAATGATCGCAACAAATCTCATTTCGAATTCCCTATAACTTTTTAAAGTTTTTGATGCAAACAAAAACCTCCGATTGTCATTTGTTTTCAAGTTATTAGCGCTAACTTTTATTTTTCATATGGCACGCGTATTAGGTTTTCGGTTAGTTCGATAATCTTTAAAAATAGCTTTTTAACAAAGTATAACATACCCGAAAAATTTTTATTTTTAGAGGAGATATTAACAAAAACATAAATTAATCCCTTATGAAATTAGTAGGCTATGAAATTAAACACTCAATACTTGCTATATTTGCTCTATGTCTTCTAATAACCGCGATGCCAATGGGGAGCATCGAAATGTGGACACAGTGTATGTAGGTGGCGTATTATTTGAAGAACAATATTTTATTTGTATTTGGGTCAATAAATTTGCAAATGGCATGAACATTTTACAACTTCACTGAAATAATATGTATTTATAATTATTAGTAATGTTCCGTAATCAAGTTTTCTTTCTAGGATGTTGGAATTTGATTTATTTCCCTAATTTCAAGTGAGAAACATGTTATAAAAATATTTCCTGAAGTCAAAAGGAAGGCCTCTTTACCTAAACAGATTCTATTTCTTCTTGTGCTAATTCCGCTACCTTGAAGAATTTCAAGGTCAACTTGGCATATTTCCATTTCGCGTTAAGCAGACCTGAACTGTAAAAGATGAAGTTGCAAAAATTTTGTTCCATTATACAGGGTATTCCTTTACTGTGTGCAATAAATGGCAACGATTGAACTCATATGTTCTTAATAAAAATTTAATAGTTTTCGAGAAAAATGCAGTGGCAGATTTTCACTAAACCGTTTGAGAACTGCTGGAATAGCTAAAAGTGGAACACGGCAGCTTCTTCAATTACGACCTGTAGCCGAAGTAGGCCTGAGTGACTACTTCACTTGATCTTAAGCTCGAACGACGTAAATCAGCCGCTCCGATCAGCTGGTCAGTCAAAACGTTTACAATTTAAATTAACTTCACTGCAAGTAATTACAAGTTTCAAGTATTTTTAAATTAAAATCTAATGCAATTCAAGAAGCTGCGGTTCGTAATTGCCGAACAAATTAAAAGCGAGATACAAACAAATTGTAATTTCTCATTCCATATTATTTTTAATAGACTTATAAAAATTTGACATTTACTTTTATTCCATGGACTGTAAGTAGTAATACTTTCATAGCTAGCAGCGAGATTACAGTAAAAGTTTATTTACGTAAAAGGGTGAAGGGAGAACATTTTTAACGCGCTTGCCTAATTGGTGCATACATTTTCGGATTTATTCGTCGATATCATCACATTTAAGCAGTTCCAAACAAGTGGTCCATCCAAAATCTTTTGGCTATGATACGGTAGCCACAAAAAAAAATACCCGCAGAAGGTAGCATTTCGTATACTTAAAATGAGGTCTTTTTATTTACACATAGTAAAGAACACCCTGTACGGATTGAGAATTTATTCCGGGGACACACTGTACACATACATACTTAATATTTTTTATGGAAATTTGTTTAAAATAGAGAGGTCACAAGAGACTGTATGACTGTATTATTTTCCTTCTGAAATTTCTCTTTTTTCAAGGTGCAGTACAAATAATATAAAATGCAAATTTTATAAATACCCTTGTCATAAAATTTTGCACATAAACGGTAGGAAATGAAACGTACGTAAATTCAATCTGAAATATTTGCATAAAATTAACCGAATGTTCAATAAATTACGAGCACCTTGTTTGTTTTCCTTGCGGCAGACATATTAATGAACATATAAATTTTACTTACGCTGTCTTTACGCTAGCGTGCAACGTTTAAAGACCCCCGCGAAAATTATTAAAATATATTAAATTAGCGATGCGCAATGATTTTTTCTTCGCCGTGTTCCAAGATTTATCGCACATTTTATGCATTACAGATCGCCACAATAAATGTTTTATCGGAGTGATTTTCGTGTTTCCGTACGTATAAAATCCGTGTCAAATTTTTTATGAAGCAGTAAAGCGCGAAATTTACGAAATGTAAATAATATAAACTTACTAATTTATATATTTTACATTCTTTTGTGGCAGTTAATACTATACGTATAATTAATATAACAGTTCCAAGTATCTAAGGCATACTGAATTGTTCGGAATAAATAATCTCTGTTTTTTTTTTGTTTTTATTAATTACACAGTGAGAAATTACAGTGACTATTTAATTCATCTGTCAGTTCATGTTCATTAGCCAACGAAAAAATTAATTTTAATCATTTCCATGGTTACAAAAAAAATGTAGTGGTTATTGTACAAATTACACCGAACATTATTGTACTAGTACTGGAAGTGATAATTTGAAACAAATGAAAATGAAAATTTGTGTAAAACGAAATTGAAGGATTTGATTCATTAAATAGTCATCCGAATACGTTTCGTAGTCAATGATGTATAGATCATTTTTGTGGTGATGAATTTGAGGAGTGCGTAGCACGTGTAAAATTCGATAACAAGTGATATGGTTGGAAAGCTCGTAGAAAGACATATCCACATATGCTGTAATATACAGGGTGTTTCATTTGAAAAAATATAATTAATTTTACAATATGCGAACTGTACCGTAATGTTGTTGATAGTTGCTAGATTTTTAAAAATGTCAAATATTGTAAACGTAGAGAGATGGAATACGTGGGCTGCTGGAAAATTTTCTGGAATCTAATAAAATTTGACGTTTTTCGCCTATAACTCTATTGACAGTTCCTATCCAGGTGAACTAGTTTTGTGTGTACAGCATTTGAGAAAAAGTAATTTTGTGTAAACATGGAAATCTCGTGTGAAAATTTTCATGCCATGATTTTTTACGATTTCAAATGTGGTCTAACGCCGAAACAATGCCTCGATCGGATTCATTTGGCTTTTGGAGATGAAATACCATCAAAGAGCAGTGTTTATAATTGGTTTGCCGAATTCCAGCGTGGACGTACCTCTCTCAGTGACGAATTTCGTGAAGGTCATCCATCAACATCTGTTGTTGCCACTAATGTAGATGCTGTGCGTGAAATGCTTAAGCGATATCGATATGTGACATACCGTGAGATTCAAGCATCCTTACGCATTGACATAAAAGCAATACACCAGATTTTGCATGACCATTTGAACGTACGAAAGCTTTGCGGTCGTTGGATCCCACACAATTTAACAGAAGAGCAAAAGCAGGATCGTGTCAAATGGTGCGAAGAAATGCTCAAGAAATTCAATAGAGGTCGTTCAAATTTAGTTTATAACATCGTTACTGGTGACGAAACGTGGATCTATTCGTACGAGCCAGAAAGTAAACAACAATCTACCGTTTGGGTATTTCAAAATGAACCAAAATAACAAAAGTTGTCCGTTCACGGAGTGCTGCGAAGCAAATGATTGCTTGTTTCTTTGGTTTAACTGGACATGTAGCAACCGTGGCTTTAGAGGATCGAAAAACCGTGAATGCTGATTGATATACTACAATTTGTTAGCCGGAAGACATCGATCAAATAAGAAGAAACATTCGAAATCGACGAATTATTCTCCATCATGACAACGCTAGCTCTCACTTAGCCCATCAAACAGTTGATTTTTTTGTCCAACAAAAATGTTGAATTAATGACTCATTGTCCATATTCACCTGATTTATCACCTAATCGTTTCTTTTTGTTCCCAAATATCAAAAATAAATTGCGTGGTGAGCGATTTTCGTCGGCTGAAGCAGCGGTTGAAACATTCCGGACACTGGTTTCTGAGGTACCATCTTTAGAGTGGAAAACGTGCTTTAGAAATTGGTTCGAGCGTATGCAAAAATGTATTGACGTCAAAGGCGAATACTTCGAAAAACAATGATAACGTTTACCAAATTTCATATGCGTTTTTTCATACCGTTTCCAGAAACTTTTCCATTAACCCACGTATTTTGATCTAAGGCTGATTGTCGTATCATTAAAATTGACAATTTGGTAGCCGACCAAATATGACCCATTTTCTACATACCTATAATAAAAAGTAACTCGGTAAATACTAAAAAAGAGTAAATATATTGTTTCTATCATTTCTATCGTTTCTTCAAGGGCTAATCAAAACTACAATAAAATATGTATAGTGTTCCATTTAAAAAATAATAAGTTAGATTTATAATTTATTAAATGAACAACCTGTATATTTGAAGATAATTTTTGGTTACGCAGAATGAAAACCTACTCAACTTTTGTTAAGACATTTTCTTAATAAAATAAATTTGAATTGAATTTTTTATTTTCGTCTGTAGCTTAACAAATTAAATAGTTTGAAATCGTTAAGTTTTTACCGACTTGCTACTTGCAGAATCCATCAAGTCAGTGACCTATTTCGCACAAGCTCAGCAAATTCCTTTTTGTTAATGATAATATAATATTGAGGTCAACCATTCAATTTGCGAAATGCTAACGTTTGCACTTTAGCTTTTCTTTAATTAGATCCTCACATCTGTATTTAGCGAGACCGAGTGAAGTATTTATATTTAATAAATTAACTGTTTTATTGTTCACGTTATTTTCGATTTATCTTAAGTAAAAAAAAAAAAGAAAACTACCTAATCATGTACCAGGTACCCATTCATTCAAAGTTACGAACTTCCAACTTGAGTTTCTATTTATATTTTGTTGCTATAGATTAGCAATAATGATTTATATATTAATTTACAGGGACATTCAGACAACCGGTTCATTAAGTTTACGAAGTTTCTCTTAGAATTTCTATTTCATATTTTGCAGTCTAGCTTGGCGACAACGATCTATCAAAATTTAATTTCCATATTTCGGGCACTTTCGTTTTTAACGGAAGTTGTTATCAACTTTCCATTTTTATTGCATTTTTGAATTCCTCTGGAAATTCTAAGAAAGTTTTATCAAACATGAAAATACAAGAAATTTTAACCGTTTCGGAGGTATTACCATTTTTTTAATGTTTATGATACTGGTGATAACAAACAGGAATTGGGAATGGTAATACGGAACGAAAGAAAATTTAATCTTGAATTACATGATATAAAAATATACAAAACATCTTTTGACTTTCTAGTAGACTATGGCCCGGTTTCACCATCATAGTTTAACTTTAAACTTCGCTTTATTCCCATGGTAACAATTACAAGGATAATTGTTTCCATAGGAATAAAACTGAGGCCTATGTCTTTTTTTTTCGTTAGATCCCGTCCATGTAATTAGATAGAAGTCAAATTTTGACATTGTCAAAAATTATAAAGCTTCCTATTTTGTAACAATGACTGTGTTAATAATTTAGAAGAATACTTATTATGGTCGGTAATGGTAAACAACAGCCAACAAAAATACCACCATGACCTAATCTGAAAATCAAAAAATCGTGAACGAATATCACTAGACATTCTAAATATTCAAAAAGATGACCTTTGGACAGTTAAAATTAGTCCGAATAGAAGTTAATTTTTAATCAGTCTGTAAACGATTAAGGGTAAAATTGGACATATCCGAAAATCTGTTATTGTAGCCTACTAAAGGCCATAAGTTGACACCATGGGTTTTTGTTGTACAAAGTGGCAGTATTGTCAACAGGGTATTGTAAGTTTGAACTTAAATGGAAATACTTCTGAAACGGCTATTTTTTTTTCTATCAAATAAGTTACGAATTTTTGAATGGAACCTTGCATCCGGGAATTTTCAAGAAAAAATTGACTCATGATTGATACGTAAAAATGACTCAAATAAATTTAACGAAATATTTAGTGTAAAATTCAAAAATGTTGATGTCAAAATGGGGTGTTTCAATTTAAGAAAACGTTAGCTTTGATATTTTTATAATACTTGGACCCGAATACAAACGAAAATATTTGCGCTCAACAAATTTGAGCAAACTTCAGAAGACAACCCACGTAAGAATAATCAGAACAAGAGACAATAAAGAAGTAAAGAAGTGAAGATATATGAAGTAATTCATGAGGAAAAGACATTCGACAAATAATGAAAAATAAGCTGAAAAAGAAAGCAAACCAGAAAAGAAATAAGAAAGAAAAATAGCTTAACTAACTGTACCGATCATTCTCTTTATCACTGTAGGTTTTTATTTTTCTATTTTCAATTTTTTTACCGTGAAGTCTGTGAGAAATTAAGTAATTTATAAAAAATAAAATGACTAACTGTTTGATAAGTTTATTGGCATATGGGTATTGTTCAGGAAATATTGTATTAAGAAAGTTAAGAAAGTTAACCGTCTTTCAAGTTGTTTGCCATAGCTTCAACGTGTGAATATTGTAAATTAAGTCAATAAAAAATAAAAACAAGTTCTGTCTACGAATTTTCCTTCAGCTTGAATATATTTTATCATCTAACAGTCCATTGCAGGCAGAATGGGATTCGGAACAAAATCTTCTTAACAAGATTTAACAATCACTGTATGTAAATATACAGGGTGATCAAAATTACTGTCGCACTATTACTAACTTGGTTATTATTGGAGCTACGAAGTCGTTCAAATTAGCAAAAATGAACTCTTTTTACGCGGGATTACAGTGTGTGATATCAGAAAAACAATCGCGCATTGCATTCTCAAAATACTTGCCTATGTAAAGTTTTCTTTAATGCAACACCCTGTATTTTTTTATCGGCAAATAAAAGAACATAAAATTCTAAATGCAAATCACAATCTTGACTATTTCACACTTGAACGAATAATAATGGAGTTATTGCGGTATTTGTAGTCATCATTTATAAAAAGTATTCATTAAAAATTTGCTACAAATTGGCTAAATTGGGTACAGGGTATCGAATTGTAGCGATTTAGGCCTCATCAGCACAAGAGCAGTTCGAGAATTCCGCCGTAATCTGACATATCCGGCTTTCTTACGTATTCACAGCTCTTAATTGTAAACTACAGGTTAGTCTTGTAAGGTATCACTCACATATCAATGCAGACATAATTAGTATGTGGTTGCATCATTTTTAAGTCAGCTTCAAGTTGGTTAGATGAGGTTCTTAAGTATTCTTTGTTTGGTTATTTGGGCACTAATTGGAGCAAATGTGATTAAACGTTGTACCAATTAAAAATATCGCAATAATATCTTCGACTTAAGGTGAATAGTAATAATAGTACACAACAGCGTCGCCGATACGATGTTATCGTCCAGTTAAAGGCCAAAATCCGGTTCCACAATGTCACGGCCTAAGTTGCAATTAAACACGTAAGTCGGCCGAATCGGTCAGATTACGGTGGAAATTCCAAACTGCTCTTCTGCTGACGAGGTCTCAATTAGGGCAGAAATCGCTATGAGTACCCTATAGCAATTTAGCCGATTTGTAGCAAATTTTTAATATCAATTTTTTTGTAAAAGATGAATACAAATATCGCAATAACTTTCTTATTATTGGTTTAATTGAGAAACAGTGAAGAATGATTTGTCCTTCGAATTTGATATTCTTTCATTTACCACTCAAAAATATAGGGTGTTCAATTAAAGAAAAATTTACATATGCAAGTATTTTGAGAATGAGTTGCGCAATTGTTTTTTTGATGTCACCACTGTAATTATGAGTAAAAGCAATTCATTTTTGCTATTAAACGACTTTATAGCTTCACTAATAACGAAGTGCGGCAGTAACTTTAATCATCCTGTATATATATACTCGCAGACAAAAACCTCCGCACTGTTCTTTTTTTGTATATTGATTTTCGATCTGTCAGAATAGGAATTATTGGAGTTGTTATATTGTGTGGCGTTTTTTTGGATTATCCGATTTTTAAAAAGTGACAAGAGCTGTCAAAATTTTAGATTAGGAAGCTCCCGAAAACTAGCGCTAATCAAGGCACGTTTAAATTCTTTATCAGAAAAAATTTCTCTGTCAAAAGAGAACAAAAAAAAAGGGAGAAAAAACAAAATACGTAAAGAAACTTGAGTTTTTCCTTTCTTTTTTAAATTGGTTCGTTACATAAACAACAGCACATCGTTCTTTTCTTTCGAGTTCTCCAATTGTTCAGAGAGAAAAATTAAGAAAAATAATTGCTACAATAAGGCAATTAATAATAAAACCAAACACGGTCGAAAAAATGTATGAAGAAATTATCCCCTTTTTTTCGATTCGGTTTTTTTATCCAAAGCGATTTTTATTTTCCGTATTTTTGTTTCTTTTTCGTTAATATCATCAATGAAAAGAATCGAAAATATAGAAAGAAAAAAAAAACAAAACGCTACATTGAAAAGAACAACCAAAACAAAAAATCAACAACAGAAGAAATAAGACGAATAGAAAAGAAACAAATCAAGCTGACTAAAAAAAAAAATTAATTCAGTTGAGGCACTGAAACTAAAATTAAAATAATGAATTAAGGGCAATGAAATACCAAATAGAGAAAGACATACGAGAAACAAAAGAAAATCGATGAATTATCAGGCAATAAATAACACAATAAAGAACGACCGAAATAAGCGAATAAAAAAAAACAAGTGAAGGTTGTATAATCGTGTGTAACAAAATGGAATAAATCTTCAAAGGCAAAAATAAAAGAAAAAATCGTGTGGAGTATCAATCACAATTAAAAAAAAAACTATTTCAATTGTGAAGGAACTGAAATTAGAAAGGAATAAAGAAGAAAATATGAAAAGAAAACAAAATAAAGTGTGTGGAGTATCAATTATAATTAAAAAGAAGAACTATTTCAGTTCTGAAGGAACTGAAGTTAGAAATAAATAAAGAACAAAATACGAAAAGAAAACAAAATATAGTATGTGGAGTATCAATTATAATCAAAAAGAAGAACTATTTCAGTTCTGAAAGAACTGAAGTTAGAAATAAATAAAGAACAAAATACAAATATAAACAAAATAAAGTGAGTGGAGTATCAGTTATAATAAAAAAAAAGTTAGAAATTACTAAAGAGCAAATACGAAAAGAAAAACAGAAAAAAAATGACTGGACGAAAAATAAAAGAAGGTCAATGAAAATTGAGCAGATTATTCGAAAATTAAGCCTGATACGAAAACAAAATAAAAAGACATAATAGTTTGGTAATGGCGGACTGAAATAAACAATGGAACACCACGAAGAACAGGACGAACAAAAGAAGACAAAAGATCGACGTTTGGATTATCCTTTTTCTAAAAATTGTCAAAATTTTAGGTCAGAAAAGCTCCCGAACACCAGCGCTAAGCGGAGTACGCTTAAACTGTTTTTCATGCAATTTTTTCGAAGAAATTTGTTTTGAAAGTGTCTTCCGGAATTTAAAAGGAAAAAAATAAGTTCTGCTTTAAATCAGCTTCTTCTCTGAAACTTCCTTCTATAACATTTCTGTAACTTTATTCGAAATTGTTTTTTGAATTTTTCATTTGTTTCCCCGCAAATAAAGAGGACAAAATTACGATTCACGATGACAGATGGCGCCACAAATGTTTGTTTTTTAATTCAAAGTTGTTTTAAGCACATTGTTCTTGAGCGTTCTCAGATTTTTCAATTGTTTTCCAGTAAATAAAGACACGGTCATCTGAGTTGATATGTCATGTGCGACCAGTTCATACAACATTAAAAAACGTTTTTTTTTTTGTAAAAAATGAAAAGCGTATGTCAAGTGGCTCCCTCGAGTTCAAAACTAGTGTCAAATTTAAATTTTTGGCTATGAGTAATGTCACTTCGTCTGGATGTTTAGTAGAGTTTTCGGGTGCGCCCTCATAGTATCTCCATCTTGTTTTAGCCTCGTGTAAAAACAATGGAGATACTTTGAGAGTGCTCGAAAGTGGTCTATCGAAAACGCCGTAAGTTGTCAAAATAAGCGTCGATTTCATAACCATGGCAACACTTAATTAATGAGGGTTAGAGGGCGCCAGATACTGCACTCTATTAGAGACTGTCAGAGTCTGGCAGAATTTTTCAGCAAAGACAGTCCAATAAGTGTCAAATTGACAAAATTATCTAACCTTACTGGCTCTTTCAATGTCAAATTTCCGCAAAAAGAAGTGCCGTCAGTGTCAAATTGACAATATTACCTAACCTTGCATGTTTATTTTCAATGTCAAATTCAAGTGTTGGCGTCAAATTCAAGTGTTGGCACCAAACTCCATTTCTATTATATTTCCAGTGCACGAGACGTTTATTACCTCTAAACTTCAGGATCAGTACAAAGTGTACACACTGTGTAAGTATAAACAAATACATAATCTTATGCCCGTTTGCGCCACTTTTACTTAAAATTTTAAGTCCCACTTAAATGGTTAAGTGACACTTTTTCAATGACAGAAAGTGTCACTTAACCACTTAAGGACTTAAAATTTTAAGTGAAAGTGGTGCAAACAGGCATTAGAATATCAATGGTGTTATGGGTCAGTTTTTTTGTTCGCGAGTATAGATTAGTTTAGCAGCATTCCAATTCTGTTTCTTTTTTTAATTTCAATCTAATGTTATTCTAAATGTTTAATTCATTAATTAATTTATATTTTAATTAAAATAAGTTTAAGGTAAATGCAGCTTGGATTTTTTTCTGAGGGATGACATTCAAATTATTGTCATTAATGTTCGTTGATAATTTATTTCTTGATTACCTGATGTAGGAGGACTTTCTTTTATTGTAGTGCTTAATTTTAATTTTTAGTACACTTCTTCGATCCGAACGCTTTTCGAAGCCATCACCATATGCCTGTGTGTTTTAAACCTCAAACCCAAAGGTTACATGCTTTTTCAGTTGCGCACATAAAATTCATTCATTTCACATATTTATGACACGCCGCTGTGTGATACTTCTTATTTCTTTTAACACATGGTTTCAAACTGCCGCCGTAAAATATTGCCCTATGTCGTGCTCAAAAACAGCAGACGCCATGTATGTAGGCGGAGAGATGTTATGGAGGGAGTGAATTTATTGGCGTATAAGAGGAGGGGGGGGGCATCCTTCAAAATTACACGTCGTACAGGTAAAACCGTTCTACCTATGCAGGATATTTTCATTAGTTACCTGAAAAAAACACAATGGCGTTGAGATGACGTACTCAAGTTTTTTTCTGTCGTCTAAAAGCTTCGAATTTCATGGGTAAAGTTAAGTTAGGAAAACACTTAATACGGCTAAATCAAGGTCAAACTATATGTGGTAAAAACACAGTGTTCACTTACAAAATATAATAAAGCATACTCAAAGAATGCTATTCTCAAACTGTCTCCTTTTCAGTATATTTTGGAATAAATAGAAAACTTATTAATGTGAAGGTGAATTTATAAAATTAAAGGTTTAAAATACGATTAATCTGGTATAGAGCGTTTCAAAATACATATTTGAAACTCATAAAAAATTGTGCAGTGCTTTCTTTAACTGTGGCCATGGGAATTTACGTGCTAAAAATTTTGCCTCGTGTTAACTTATGTTCTGCTAAGATAAGAATTTTAAGCAAATTTTTGCTTCTAATAACACAGTGCGACAAAACGAAGCTTCAAAATTCTGAATTCGGATTTCTCAGCGAGAATGGTAAATTTGAGATGAAACAAAAATATACCATGGTACGACTACAGAACAAAATAGCAAAAAGAAAATTGTTCATAAAAAATGGTATCCGATTTTTTGCCATGTTTAATAATGAAAAAGCACAGTTTGAAAATAATTGGACCGTGATTTTCATTTTTATATGCATTTGTTTAAATTCAGCTCGTGAAGAAAATTTTGGTCTAAATAAATAAAATATCTTTCTAGAGTTAAGAGCACCGAAGATCTTAGATCAAAGTAGGCGTCTGACAACAATAAATTCAATAAACCCATCAACAAAATAAACAAAAATAAAGCTAAAGTAAATGTGACAGCTCAAAATCTGAAATTGATTTTTGTATTTTTAAAAGTTTTGCAAAAATGAAATCTCATGAAGAATATCGGTTATAAGTGTGTTCACTGTCCTTTACGTAATGGGATATACTTCTGCGCCACTCATTAAATGTATTCCATAGTAGAAGAGAACACTTTGTATTGTAACTGGTATTAAAGAGGAAGAATCTTGTAGAATTACCATTAAATCTTTAGTTATACCGACAATAACATGGTCCTATGTGTATATAGATAACTTCAAATTTGAAATGATGAATTTCATGGTTACCAAAGGAGATACAATAGCGACTTTCTTCTGAAATGTCGTTGAAAAGTAACAACGATGTCACCAGACGTTTCAGTTTTAAGGATCTTTGAGAGTTTACCGAATATAATTAGGATTAGAACTTCTGCTCTTTAAACTAGTGCTTAAGAATTTTTAAAACAAATGTTTTTTTATTCAGTAAGAGTTTTTTCTGTTGACAAAGTAGATACTAATATTTACTCATTTATAGTATCATTTTGTGTATTGTGTCGTACATTTTTGGTGAGAATCTCCATATTTTGAAATTAATAATCAAATAGGAAATTAAAATTGGAATTTCGGGATTTAGGTTACTCAATAGCGAAAATTTCAACTATTTCAAAATATCCATGCTAGACACTGACATGTTTCGATCTTAGATGGAAAATCGTCTTCAAAAAGCTACAAAGACATTAATGAGAATGCGAACATAAATGCTTGTTGAGTACATACCTTAAATAAGGGTTCACATTAAAGTTGAATGAAATACAATTATCAAATTGTTTAGTCCATCAACCATATTAACATAAAATCAGTGTAAAGTCAGCCCCGGGATGTATTTATTGACTTTAAAAAATCACACAAAGGACTCGAGTGCAAAACAAATCTAGATTAACCGATAAATTGTAAATCGTACATCAGAAATATTAAACCTAATAAACAAAATAAACCCTAAAAATTCTGCATGTTCTGAATGTTCCTAAAAACTCCTCTTGAGGTCCAATCAACTGATCGTTAGAATATTAAAGTTTTTTTTTTTGTTTTGATGTAAATATATTTCTAAATTTTCCGTGACAGTGTTGTTGTTCTTTAACATGTTACTTATGATTCGACCTGTTTGTCCTGTACGGGGTGTCTCATAACGTATGGAGGAGATTGAAATAGCAGCTGTAGGACATCAAAATAAAGCTTTTTCTTAATTCGCTTTTGACCAAAACCGAATAATAAGAAAGTTACAGCAGTTTAACTTTCTTAATTTCTTCTTTAATTTACACCTATAGCTTCTTAATTAATCAAAATTATTTCACAAAATGCAATTTTATTGTTAAATAAACTCTAAATTTATCAAAACCACCATTCATAAAATGTCTATGTTAATCTGTTTCCTGGTTTTGTTTTAAATTAGTGGCGGTGCACAACAGCACGAAAACCAGTTTTCGGATATTAAAAGAAAAAATGAAATAGCTGTAACTTTAAAGTGACTACATTTTTTAAAACAGTTGTTTATCGTAAAGCAGTGTTCAATTAACTCATAAATGCCTGAAATTTGAAGTTAAAACGTAAAATATTACTACAGGGAGTAACTTTTGCTCGTTAATTAATTTTACTTTAAACTCTTGTAACTTATTAGTTATTGATTTTTTACAAGAAATTTATTAAGAAGAAATTTGATCTCCACTAGTTACCCTTTTAATCTTCTCCGTAGGTTATGAGACACCCAGTATAAATGGAGGAGATAGAAATGCACTCTAATCTTTTAAAGGATTGGTCGTGAGATATAAGAGTTTTTAAACTATTCTTATTTGGAAAAGGAACTTTTTAAGTTAAGTTCTTATTTGTGTTTTTACTAAAGTATTCTTTTATTTTTTTGGGACGTATAGGGTATGTATGGTATATATTGTATTTGTTTTATAATGTAATGAACGAAACCGACACATTTTGTAGTATGGTAAATAAAATATTGTTGTTATTATTAATGGTAGTGCTATAGCAGTCTTCCTAGAAAAGAGAAATAGCTATGTTGCTTACTACTTATATCAATTAAAAAAAATTGACTTTTTTTTAATATATAATTTTATTAGACATTTTTAATTTATTGTTAACCATTTCGACTCAAGGTATTCTGTTATGAACAAACTTTTTGCATTCCAATGAAAATATTGTGTCGTACCATGAAAATAAATTTAAATCAATTAATTAGAAATACTCATCATTTTAAGTTGAATTACAAATGATAAATGACACCAATCAAACGGCTGTGGCCGACAAGTCGTTGATATCTGCACAATTTTAAGTTATTTTAAGTTGTAGCCTTTAAAAATATAATTTTATATTGCGAAATCAATCTTAATAACTTGTATTTTATGCACATTGATATATTTTAATTCTGCATTTCTAGTGTTTCTTTTCTAAAATTCTTTGCTGCTAAAATAATTATTACTGTTCATTTCTTCAGTTTCGCAAAGTGTTGCTGTTCAGTTTCGCAAAGCTTATGAAAATGTTGGTACGGTTTTGATACTTATTTAAAACATGCTTTTGCGTATACTTGCTTTTGACTCCGAAATACGCTGTCACTGTAAATTATATGTAAATTGTATAAGACATGTTATTTGTAAGCCTTTTCTTTAATACTCGATAATACCTAATACATGGGCTCCTGGAAAATTTTCTGGAATCTAGTAGGTCTAGAATGGTTAGCGTTTATCAACTGTCATATTTAAAAAATTTGACGTTTTTCGTTTATAATTCTATTGACAGTTCCTATCTAGGTGAACTAGTTTTGTTTGTACAGCATTTGAGAAAAAGTAATTTTCTGTAAACATGGAAATCTCGCGTGAAAATTTCAAATGTGGTCTAACGTCGAAATAATGCCTCGATCGGCTTCATTTGGCTTTTGGAGATAAAGCACCATCAAAGAGCAGTGTTTATAATTGGTTTGCCGAATTCCAGCGTGGACGTACCTCTCTCAGTGACGAATTTCGTGAAGGTCGTCCATCAACATCTGTAGTTGCCACTAATGTAGATACTGTGCGTGAAATGCTTGAGCGAGATCGACATGACATACCGTGAGATTCAAGGATCCTTACACATTGACATGAAAGCAATACGCCAGATTTTGCATGATCATTTGAAAGTACGAAAGCTTTGCAGTCGTTGGATCCCCCACAATTTAACAGAAGCGCAAAAGCAGGGTCGTGTCAAATGGTGCGAAGAAATGCTCAAGAAATTCAATGGAGGTCGTTCAAATTTAGTTTATAATATCGTTACTGGAGACGAAACGTGGATCTATTCGTACGAGCCAGAAAGTAAACAACAATCTACCGTTTGAGTATTTCAAAATGAACCAAAACCAACAAAAGTTGTCCGTTCAGGCAGTGCTGCGAAGCAAATGATTGCTTGTTTCTTTGGTTTAACTGGACATGTAGCAACCGTGGCTTTAGAGGATCGAGAAACCGTGAATGCTGATTGGTAAACTACAATTTGTTTGCCGGAAGTCATCGATCAAATAAGAAGAAACAATCGAAATCGACGAATTATTCTCCGTCATGACAACGTCAGCTCCCACTCAGCCCGTCAAACAGTTGATTTTTTGTCCAACAAAAATGTTGAATTAATGACTCATTGTTTATATTCACCTGATTTATCACCTAATGATTTCTTTTTGTTCCCAAAAATCAAAAATAAAATGCGTCGGCTGAAGCAGCGGTTGAAACATTCCGGACACTGGTTTCTGAGGTACCATCTTTAGAGTGGAAAACGTGCTTTAGAAATTGGTTCGAGCGTATGCAAAAGTGTATTGACGTCAAAGGCGAATACTTCGAAAAACAATGATACCATTTACCAAATTTCATATGCGTTTTTTCATACCGTTTCCAGAAACTTTTCCAGTAGCCCACGTATACTACTTTTAATTATTTTAAATAAGTCGGCACCGTGTTTCAAAAATTTCATTATTAGTAAATGACTTTAATTACAGATATTTTCTTCACTGGTTTATTATTACATTGCAAAATTATAGATGTACTAACTCCACTATTTTATAACTCATAACGACATCGTTAAATAACGAGAATCGCTAAGTGACATTTTTTGACCAATCAGTGCATAGAAACGCGTTGTATCTAAGATCTGATTGGTCAAAATACAACAATTAACGATTTTCTTTGTTTAACGATGTCGTTATGAGTTATAGAATAGGGGGATAGTGTGTTTTAGATTTAAATTCTCAAGCACACCGTCCAATTAAAATTCTAATACTTCCGTTATTTATTTGAAACTTAGTGAAAATTGTTTCGAGAACAAGTATGCATCTTATTATATTTTGCATGCTTAGTTTAAGGTCGGACACGCATTTATAAAAAGAAATTACGGGATAATTACCGTTTGTATGGTTTAATCGAAATAAAACTTCTTTAAACAAATATTCGGGCGCTGTAACAATGGCGAGAGAGCGAAAATTTGTTTTTGTAAGAGACTTTTGCAGATAATAAAACCTAGTGTAGAATTGAGGAAGACGTTTTTACATCAAATTATTATATGTAAACCCGTTAACAAGACTCGCTCGATAATGTTTAGTTTTTTAGATGATACGGTTAATTTCTTTTGCAAATTATTAATAATAATAAATTATCTGAATTTACGTTATCATAAAATATGTTATTTAATTCAACTTTAATATGTCGATAAAATAAATGTAATGTGGAACGTTCACTGCCTTACAAATTAATGAAGTATTGTTTTCTTAACAGTAAATACACAATCTAATCTAGTTTAGCAATCGTGCTGTACATTCTTTCCTAAAAAGTTCTCTTCTTGAGATAATGCTGGTTTTAGAATCATATTCAGATAAGTATAACTGACATTACTTTGTCTGACAGGATTGCATCATTCGAGAAGTCTTTTAAGGATATCAATCAAATTCGTAATAATTTTTCATGAACACCATTGAACTACTGCATCGCTTTCAGGTTACAGCGAAACGTTGAGATGTATTCGATTCTCAAGGTGTTCTTGCTTCGCAAGATATTAGGTGCGTTCAGGGACGCTCAGCGGCTGAGTTGCTTAATCAACAAACGTTTGTGATTGGCTCACATTAAGGTAATAGCCAATCACAAATGATTGCTGAGTAAGCAACTCAGCCGCTGAGCGTCCGCTGACCGCGATAATTTAAATATTGATCTATTATATTTTTGTTGTCCCTATTTATTACCTGTTTTCACAAACATTATAAATTTTTGCATTGAAAATGGTGTCTTCCCAAGGATTTGGAAACAGGCACGAATTTTACCATTATCCAAAAACAGAAATCCCAAAACTTTTAAGGATTTACGTCCTATAAGCATTTTGCCTGTTCTATCCAAAGTGCTTGAAAAGATTTTGGACAACCAACTAAGACATTTTCTATCTGTTACTACATAATGTAATCGATGATATCATTACTGAAGCAGACGAAAATAAGTTGATTTTATTTGTTGTACTAGATTTCTCCAAAGCGTTCGAACTTATCAATCACAGCGTGTTACTGGCTATTTTTAAACTCTATTGGATTAGGTGAAAGCGCTTTAATTTTTTATTTTCACAATTATCTCATTGGTAGGACTCAAAGAATTTTTTGTGGCGGTGTACTATATGACGCTTTACATGTACCCTGTGGTGTTACTCATGGTTGAATTTTAGGTCCCTTGCTGTACTCAGTTTATACATCTAAATTATTGTTATCAATTTATTATTGCAAAAATCATCTTTACGCCGTAAAGTTTTAAGTCCGTGATCAAGATTCCAAAATGCATTTTTATTTATAATTGGAAGTAATTTGTTGTTCACTGAAAATTATCACAAAATATAAAGTTATATGCTCGTAATTGATTATGCTTAGCTAGCTTTTTCGGAATAAGTAATAAATAGGCTGACTAAAATTTCATTGTATGAGTTATAGACCTGAATAATACTAACACCAAATTACAAATTTTGTTACAGGTACAATATGATTTGGGGATCGATGAAGAACACATTCGAACCACAACTGACCGAAACTTAAGTCGGTCTTGAAACCACTCCGATGTGCAGAACCCTGGAAGACTTGTTGTACTCAGAAGTTAGGCTAATAGTTATATGTAGGGAAAAGAATTCAGGCCACTTAGTCTTGGACGCTTTTTATGTCGAATGTACTATGCGATGCATCGAATTGTTATTGAGTGGAAGCGGAAGGAGTGCAAGGCGAGCGTTCGCACGTTATGGGCGAGGCTGATACAGTCCGAGTACTAAATTTTCGTACCGTTCGCGGAACAAGAGGCCTGAATTCTTTTTCTTGGTTATTTATATGCAAATGTATATTGAGTTTACCGGTTTGCAAGATGTTTTTATTTTGTTAACTATACGAATTACTGAAAATAACAAACACATTTTTAATTTTAACAACATATTGAGCGTAGATTCTAAAAACAGATCATTACCACGTAAGCAAATATTATTACATGCAACAATTTATTAGCTGCCCGTAAAAATATTTGGTTAGGTGGTAATATTCAGTTTTTAGAGTGTATAAGTGAATACAGGGTGTCTCAAAACTTCTGTCTTTAAATGAAACTGTAAATTCCTCATTACGTAAGAAACTAATTATTCAAATCGGAAACTTTTTGCCCAAAAATGAAAAACTAACCTATCACAAGCGACCGCATTCCCTCTGTTTTGAAACCTCTGCTTCGTTTACGACTTCCTTCAGCAATTTATTCCGATAAAAGCAATAAACCGCAATAAAACTTTTTATTTACGTTTAGAAGAACTCGGTCAAGGTCTTAGTGTATACGAATATGAATTCGACTTGCGGATATCGGCATGTTTATTTGTATTTTCAACATGCGGTATGAAAGGACCTCTGCTTCGTTGTAATAGACCATAACAATTATGTTAAAAACGAGTACCTAATCTTCGTCAGATTTTTGCTGAAGTAACTAAACATCTTCGTACGCTAATTTTGTAACTGCGTTGAAAATGCGTGGAATTATTGTTTAATTATTGCACTAATAGCTGCAGAATAAGTATTGCAAGAGCAGAAACTATTCCTATTGTAAAAACGAGAAGCAAGAATTGGAGTATGATACGATGAAATATTTAAATAAATTAGATTGCCTGTACACATAACAATCTATGGGTTCAAAATAAGTGATCTGAATTTCTGCGTCGGCTTAATCCAATAAAGACATAAAAAACTCTCGCCTAGTGCAGACGTTTATTTTATTTTTTCGTCGTAGCTTTAATAAAGAAACAAATTTATTTTTGCTGTATAAATACAATAACTTTAGTAATTATTAATCAACAATGTAAATTGGCAATATTCAAATTAATATGATGTAAGAATCTGCTCTTTTTCGATCGCCTTTAGATTGAATTTTTTAAATTTAACTATTAAAGTACGGATTAGCACAAAACTAATCATCAATTAATGCAACACGCACAGAATATTTTAAACTATTAAGAATTTACCTAGTTATAAAATTTATCTGCTTTTAAAATTAACAAAAAACACGATACTTGACCTGCCTTAAGTACAATATCTGTGCGTTAGGTCATGGTCTGCGTTTTTATGACTTCTTATTACTATCTGACCTATGGTTGTATAAGAAATTTTTCTTCTTTTCTTGACCACTATTTGTGGTTTCAATTAAAGATATAGGTTTGGAGACACGCTGTATATGTTGGATTGGTGCATATAATGCATATTACAGCTTTGTTGCATATTTTGACTGGAATGACTCTGATGTTTGTATTGTTGAAAGTATCGATGAGGAAATATTGATCGAGTAGGTCAAACTCAGAAATTAATATAATACAAACGTTTTTAAAAGGCAGGTCAAATTTCTTGTTAACGTTGATTCACTCGATTAATGTTTGCTCACTAACAATTTCAACTTTTAAAAATAAAATAATTATGTAGTGGATTATTCATGATATTAGTGACTGTAATTAATAAATTGAAGATTTCAATTTATTAATAATTAATTAATTAATAAATTGAAGATTTCAATTTATTAATTATCTATGATATTAGTGACTGTAATTAATAAATTGAAGATTTCAATTTATTAATTACAGTCACTAATATCATGGATAATCCACTACATAATTATTTTATTATTAAAAGTTGAAATAATAAAATAATTATGTAGTGGATTATCCATGATATTAGTGACTGTAATTAATAAATTGAAATCTTGAGGTGCCTTAAGTCACTAAAAAAGTTTTTAGTGACTTAAGGCACCTCAAGATTTCAATTTATAAAATAATTAATTTAAATGGCGAACATGTTGTTCTGACACTGTGCATTTTGTAACAAATTGCGCAACTGATCTTTAGAAACCGAATTAAGTAATTAAGGTGATGATGAATGATTAATGTTAACAAAATTAATTTTCACATAAAATGCGGAAAAATAGTGTACGCAATCTCGGTAGAAAAGTGTTTTCTAAACTCGTATAGATTTTTAACAAGTCAAATTAGTTTAGCAAAACTTTTCTAAACTTGCGTAATATAGTTACTACTACAGATTAGATTTCAATCACTGTCGAATAAAATCGTAAACAGAATTCAATCGATACCAGTTCGTAGAATTTAATTTTTAAATAAGAATTTAAAAAAAAATATGATAATAAGATTTAAAAGGTTTAAAGAAATAAATAATGAAATATTTTCTTGAAATTCAGGAGATATCATAAGTAATTAATGCATTATCTGAGGTGTTGATGAAATTCATAATTTTAATTATTTGTATGGCAGATGCGTCGGAAAAAAGCAAGCACATTCCCTCTGAATTACAAGTTCCTGACTCTGTTGAGCTTCTGTCTTCATGTTCAGCAGACGGGCAATGCTTCAACACCTTCCTACGCAAGGCTACCATCCCCTGCAGTTTCATGTAAACAATATTTAGTGAAAAAAAAGTCACTTCAAGAACAAATGTATACCAGATTTAACATTCATATACTTTTTTAATTAATCGCCTGTAATAACTTTTTGTTTACGTTAGGTGAGTATCTACTCTTAAGTGTTCGACTAAAAATAATTCTTTTATAAATACGTATCCTTGCTCTTTATTCATCGAAGTAGTTACTAATATCTCAATTCTATAAAAATTGTAATAAAAAAAATATCAAAGCAGGCTTTGAGGATTAAGACTTTTATCAATTTCCAAGGTTCGTATTTGGTACTGAAGTGAAATAAATGTTTGTTTATACTGCTTGGTAGGTAGATTTCGATAAGGTAAATAAAAAATTACATCCCGCCGGGCGAATTTAATGATTACATTTAATTGCTTTGCGAACGTATGTATAAACTAACACATTCACCACCGCTGGTGCTCTTGGAAATGAAAGATTGCTGTACTCATATTAAATGTTTATTATTTTAGCGCTAGGTCAGATAACAGAGGCCGCGACATCTTGGGAGGTCCGCCACAAAATGAGATATTTTGTTTAAAGTTAGAGATTAAAGCGGGCTATGTGCGCCGCGGTACCGACGCGGTTTGTTAGTAAACTTCCTTCTCGCCCATTATACGTTTATAATTGAGATCCTTTGAAAATCTATTTCAATATTTTACCCAATTCGAACGTTTATTTGTCTTATCTTTTCGCCGAAACGCACTGCCGACATAATTCGAATGCCTCAAACGTACGTTTTTCCTTTTGCATGTTTCTTTTACCATGTCCATGTGTGTACGAGACACTGAATTTCAATAATACTTATACGGGTCAAGTTGTTTAGCACTTTATTTTCTTCTGCTGTAGCTTAACAAAGAAGAACCATAAAAATTCTGTTAAATCTCCTTGGGTGTGGTTATATACAGCGTGGAAACTAAGTAGCGGATAAAATCCATAACTCCGTTAATATTTGTAATAAAGCAAAAATCTAAAAGGGGTTTAGCGATTCAAATTACAGCGCATAAGAAGAAGTATATTTTGAGATATTTTCATGAATTTTTTTTAAGTTATGACGTCATCAAGATTTTTTTAAATGACAACCTATATTTTTTATTTTTTATTTCGGTGGGATTCTTTAACCTGCTTTCAACAGTATAAAATTTTGGATCCATTACATAACAAAAAATTCAAGAAAAACGGCTATAAAAGTTTAATTGTAAAGTTGAAGAAATAAAGAGAACATCTAGTTAGCTAGGTTTAAAACGAAACAAAATTAAGGTGTAAATAAACAAAATTTGATTTTGACAGTCATTGAAATCACAATAAATGTTCAAACTGACGACCATGCACCAACTGACAATACCCAAGACGCTCATAAAATTCATTTATTACATTTTGAATAGTTTGAGGTGTTATTAACCTACACTCCTGTCGAATTCTTTCTTTAAGATCGTCTAAGTTGTTAGGTCTATTTTTATACACCTTGCTTTTTAAGTACCCCCATAGAAAAAAGTCTACTGGCGTTAGATCAGGGGATCTAGCTGGCCATTCCATTGGACCTCTTCTTCCTATCCATCTACCTGGGAACATCTCGTCCAAATAACGTCGCACATCAACTTCGTAGTGTGGCGGAGCACCGTCGTGTTGCATCCAAATGTTATTGTTTGGTACGTCATAGTCATTTTCATTAGGAAATAATATCGCCAATGCAGGTACTAATTCGAATTGTAAGAAGTGTAGATATTTCTCACCAGTTAAAAATTACCTTCGATAAAGAATGGACTTAAAATTCTGTCACCGACAATTCCTGTCCATCCGTTGAGCTTCTGGGGATGTTGAGTATGAGCTTCTTGCATCCAGTGGGGATTTTCCCTAGACCAATATCGACAATTATGTCTGTTAACAGTTCCATGTAAAGTAAAACTTGCCTCATCAGAAAAAATTATACGCTGCGAGAACATTGGATCACGATTGCAAATTTCCAACATTTCTTCACAAAATTCTTGTCTATGATCATAGTCAGTTTCTGCTAACTCATGGACTAATTTTACTTTATACGGATGAAACTTTTGCATTTTTAAAAGTTTCAGTACCGAGGTATGGCTCAGGTTGTGCTCTAAAGCAATGTCTCGACTTGTCGAATGCCGATTATTTTCTATTTCTAGTAAAATATCAAGCTGCTCATCGTCAATTAATTTTGTCTTAGGGTGGCCAGTTTTTGGAAGGTCTTTCACAATACTGTAATTTCGAAATTTATTTTCTATTCTGCTGACTGTGGATTGACTTATTTGCTGATCAGGATATTTGTCTATAAAAAGTCGACACACCTCTTGATGAGTTCTAATTCGATCACCATACCCAATCATCATTAGAACTTCAATTCTTTGTTTTTCAGTCAGCAACACCATTTTGGTAAAAGGCTTTTAATAATTAGTGTAACTCCTACTATCCACAGGGAATAAAAATACTCACTTTATTGTGATAGCTATTTATTCTTGTCAATCAAACAAATTTTGTTTGTTTTACACCTAGCTAACTAGATATTCTGTTAATTTCTTCAACTTTACAATTAAACTTTTACGGCCGTTTTTCTTGATTTTTTTGTTATGTAATCGATTCAAAATTTTATACTGTTGAAAGTAGGTTAAAAAAAAAACCACCGAAATAAAAAATAAAAAATATAGGTTGTCATTTAAAAAAAAAATCTTGATGACGTCATAATTTTAAAAAAAAATCATGAAAATATCTCAAAATATACTTCTTCTTATGCGCTGTAATTTGAATCGCTATACCCCTTTTAGATTTTTGCTTTATTACAAATATTAACGGAGTTATGGATTTTATCCGCTACTTAGTTTCCACGCTGTATATAAAAAAAGCAAATGACGTTTCCTTCAAAGGAACTCAATTTGTTCAAAAAACCAAACACGGAAATCTGTATGATTTCTGCCGATATAAATTTTCTGAAAAAATGTAAAGCCCTTGGTGTTTTTCCAAAATTTATCAACATTAGATTCAATAGAAAAAAAGGATATCAATAAGCAATTGTACAATCTGTCAAACAAAAAGGGCATCTCCGTAACTATAAGTGATAGAAAAAAACTAGCGGCCAAGTCCCGATCTCTTTTTAGGAGATTAAGTCAAAATCGTAAACAAAAATTGGCTATCTTCTTTTGTTTTCAAGTTATGGCCAAAAATGGACATTTTCGACTTTTCGTTTTTCGGTCATATCTCGTTTATTTTTAGAGATATTAGAAAACTGTTTGATCATTATTAGGACACCTTTTGGAATACAATTCAGTGGTGTAGTTACTTTTTTAATATTTACTTAAATTTTCAAGTTATAACATAAACTTATATTTTTTTAAATAAAAATTATAGTAGGCAATGTCCTCATTAAATAGAGATTTTTTTTGTTTTCAAAAATATATACTTTGTTGGGTTTATTTCTTATAATTAATAGGAAAAAGACATTTTTATTAATATCCTTGCGTAAATATCTTAGTCTCAGTAGGCTGGATTCAATGCGGAGCCGATTTTTTATTTTATTAAATTTTAACGAGCTTTCAAATATTTTCAAAGTTTTGGCTGCGTAAGTAATTTCGTATTCGCGTAAATTTACAAATTTCCGTTTTATCGTTTTGAGCGACCGTTTTGATAAGAGTTCCTGTCTGATTTCTATTGAAAATGAGTTTATCATTCAATTTATAGAAAAATTGTTTTCAATCTTTAAAGAGTCAAAATTGCTCGAATACTTAACGTTTCACTTTCGGTTTATAGCTTCGTTAGGAAGAAACGTTGAACGTTGCTGTAATTTTCACAATGTCTTTTTAAAAATGAGAACAATTTTCATACAATTTCCATCGGACCAGAAACGACTTCAATAAAAAATTTGTAATTGAAGTCGACTCTTGTTCGATGAAATATGTGAGAGAAAATAGTTTTCAAACTTTAAAACGGACACTGTGAAATCGCAAGAACACTCTACGTTTCGCTATCGCTTCATAGTTTCGTCAGGAGTGAAAAAATGTAAATAAACAAGTTGTTAAGAGAAGCGAAAAGATAACATGATTTTACACTAAAATACAAGTTGTTCAGATAAACATAAAGGTAATAATAACTAAATTAGAACTAAATTAAGCTTTCTTTTTTTTTGTTTCTCTTGAGTTATATTTTATTAAAAACACGAAAAACAAAAACAAACACACAAATAGTAAAATATAAACAAAATCGGACATGTATCAAACTAAATTTGCGTGCATTCATATTTGATAAAAACAAAAGCAGCTTTTGCCAGATCGGTCGCGATGGATGCTACGTTTCTCAAAACGGAATTTTGTAAAATAAAGTGCATGTGAAATTTTTTAAGCGGCCAAACCTGCCTAAAGGTTTGAAAGTTCGTTAATATTTAATAAAAACAAAAAGAAGTCGGCACTGCTTTGAAGCCATCCTATTGAGACTAGGATACTCAAGGCTAATAACAAAAATGGTATTTTACCTATTAATTATAAAAATATATTTTTGAAAACAGAAAAAATCTCTATTTAATAAACGCATTGCATTATAATTTTCATTAAAAAAACATAACTTTATGTTATATCTCGAAAGTTTAAGTAAATATTAAAAAATCAACTACACCACTGAATTGTATTCCAAAAAGTGTCCTAATAGTGATCAAACTGTTTTTTAATATCTCTATAAATAAACGAGATATGACCGAAAAACGAACAGTCGAAAATGTCAATTTTTGGCCATAACTTAAAAACAAAAGAAGATAGCCAATTTTTGTTTACGGATTTGACTTAGTCTCCAAAAAAGAGATTGGGACTTGGCCACTAGTTTTTTTTCTATCTGTTATAGTTACGGAGATGCCCATAAGAGACATCGAAATTAATCCACCCTGTACAGTAAACGTAGTAAATTAGAATTAGAAAAATATAATCTACATTTAAAACTTGTGGAGAACCTGACCAACATAGAAAACAATTTTTGGCTGCAATTTTTGAATGGCATGCATTGAGTCGTTGAACACAAAATGAAGAAAGTGCACGTGGTTCATAAAAAGAAACCCCAGTCACTTTTACCACCTGGAGTGGCATCTCAAGATCCGATAATCGAAAATTTGGTGTCAATGAGTCTTCAACTTCACTCACTAAAAAGGAAATTGCATTATTGGATAAGGGTTTGAAATTTAATCTACCGTATAAAAGACCACCAATTGTAGATATTATAGTTGGTATAGAAAGTTCCATCTCCTCGTTAAATGAAGTCAATAAAACGTTTGTAAGAAACGTATGTAAAATTCAACTAGAGAAGAATACACGTACGTCAGAATATAGTTCGAAAGACACCTACGAACAATATCGTATCATTAAAGGTCTGAACCAAAAGGACTGTTTCTTCCTCAAGGGTAATAAAATTGTGGTTTTGGATAAAGACGACTACTATCAGAGGATACAGAACCTACTGAATACTGATCCGTAGGTTAAACTGAACCGCAATCCTTTGCCTAAACTCGACAGGAAAGTTAAGGGCATCATTAAAAATAATCCTCTACTCCTAAACAAATGGAACACGCAAAAAGTTATAGTTTCTAATCCGATCCTCCCCAAATTATACGCCCTGCCTAAAATACATAAACCCGGCAAATCAGTAAGACCAATAGTATCCGGGATTAATTCTCCCACCTATTTCCTATCCAAATGGTTAAACACCGAGTTTAACAAACTTTCTAACTCCAAAAACATGTCTTCTGTCAAAAACTCTGTAGATTTCCTACAACGCGTTAGAGATCTAACACTAAGCGAGGATGAAATATTGGTGTCCAATTGATATCCAATCCTTATTTCCCAGTATTCCCATTCCCACCACATTAAACTACCTGCAACATCTCCTAGCCTCCAACAACATAGAACAATGTAAGATAGATGAATTTTTGCAACTCACAAACTTATGTACATCGAAAAATTGTTTCCAAGTGAATGGGGAATTTTTTAAACAAACCGAAGGGACTTCAATGGGAAACTACTTGTCACAATATCTTGCTAATCTTTTTACGTGTAATTTAGAAACGTCCCTGAAAGAAAATTGTAATTATTTCCCAAGAATTTGGTTTACATATGTAGATGATGTTTTTGCTGCTTTAAATACCAAGGAATGCAGAATAGAAGATTTTGTGGACACTTCTAAACAAATTCTAAATTTCCTAGTATTAAATTCACGGTTGAGAAAGAGGTTGATGAGAAATTATCTTTCCTAAATGCCTCGGTTAATAGAAACAGTGAAAACAAATTAGAATTCGAAATATATTGGAAAGAAAGAAGCACCTGCAGATTTATTGTTAATGAATGTCTTATCACATAAGTATTCTGCGATTTCTTTTCTACTTAATAGATTAGTTAACTTCCCACTCTCAAAAGAAAGATACAACAAAGAACTCAGATTTATTAAAGATATAGCAGTCCACAATGGTTATTCAGTAGATGTCGTAGAAAATACTTTAAGAAAAATTGTAAACAAAGCCAGCATCAAGAAACTTATCACTTTGTTACCGGCAGTAACAAACATATTCAAATACATTAAAATTCCGTTTGACAAATATTGTTCCAAAGGTTTAAATAGCATTTTTAAAACGCAGAGGCACACAATCGCACATACTAATAATAATACTTTAAAACGTTTACTGGCAAACCCTAAAGACAAAACTAAACCAAATCAGAAATCAGGAATCTATGAAATATCTTGTCAAGGGTGTACTGAAAAATATATTGGGCAAACAAAAAGAAATATACTGACACGTTTTAAAGAACACTTAGCTCATTTAAAGTACAATAGAATTGGAAAATCCCGTGTTGTCCAACATATTTTTGACACCAGTCATAAAATAGATTTAAGCAATCTTAGGTTAGTAAAACAAACGTCACGCATCAGGGACCTAGACGACCTAGACCTAGACCGATTATGGGTCTCTGGCAAGTTCCGTGTTGCTTGAATTGATTGACGCAGCCCGGTGAGGTGCTCGCTTCTTTGGAGCGCATGCTTCATTGGAGCGTAACGCGCATAGTATATAAGATAGCGATAGGCAGGGTTGCCAACTTGGGCGGTTTATCGCAAATTGGGCGACACATTTTTCAATTTTGCGTTAAGAATTTGTATTTTGCGATGGGCGATTATTTAGGTGCTATTAAAATTAAATTAAAGATTTTACTGAAGTCGACTCATGTCCAATGAAAATTGTACAAAAAACTGTAAACCGGACACTGAGAATAACTGCACAAAATCTTAACATTTCGTAATCCATTGATAGCTTTCGTCAGCGATCAAAGCACTTGCTTTATTACCGATTAGTTTTATAAATAATATTTTCTTTTTTCTTTCATCGTCTTCTGTTTAAAGTTCGATCAAAACCCGACGCACTCGATTTTCTTGTTCCTTAAATTTTCGAACCGATTTCGGTCGTCTTTTGTTTAAAAGTCGATCATCTTTTGTTTAAAGCTTGATCAAAACCTGACTCTTACGAATTTCCTGTACCTCATATTTTCGTATTGATTTCGATCGTCTTTCGTTTAAAAGTCGATCATGTTTAAAAGTCGATGGTCTTTTGTTTAAAATTCGATCGTCCTTTGTTTTAAATTTTTTCGTTCGTCAAAGCTCGCGACGGTTTCGATCGTCTTTTGCTTAAAGCTTGATCAAAACCCGGCGCACTCGATTTTCTTATTTCTTAAATTTTCGTGCTGATTTCCGATCGTCTTTTGTTTAAAAGTCGATCATCTTTTGTTTAAAGCTTGTTCAAAATCTTAGGCTTACGAATTTCTTGTTCTTTTTTGTTTAAAGTTCGATTAAAACTCAACGCATACGATTTGCTTGTTCCTTAAATTTTCGTACTGATTTCGATTTCGTCTTTTGTTTAAAAGTCAATCATCTTTTGTTTAAAGCTTGATCAAAACCTGCTGCTAACGATTTTTTTGTTTCTCATACTTTCTTATTGATTTCAATCGCCTTTCGTTTAAAAGTCGTTAGTCTTTTGTTTAAAAATCGAATGTTTTTTGTTTAAAAGTCGATGGTATTCTGTTTAAAAGTCGATCGTCCTTTATTTTATATTTTTCTCGTTCGTCAAAGCTCGCGACGGTTTCGATCGTCTTTTGCTTACTAAAGCTTGATTAAAACCCGGCGCACTCGATTTTCTTGTTCCTTAAATTTTCTTGCTGATTTCGGTAGTCTTTTGTTTAAAGGTCGATCATCTTTTGTTTAAAGCTTGATCAAAACCTGAAGCTTACGAATTTCTTGTTCCTCATATTTTCGTATTGATTTCGATCGTCTTTTGATTAACAATCGATCATCTTTTGTTTAAAAGTCGATCATCTTTTTTTAAAAGTCGATCATCTTTTGTTTAAAACTCGAACGTATTTTGTTTAAAAGTCGTCCTTTGTTTTAAATTTTTCTCCTTCGTCAAAGCTCGTGACGGTTTTCTATCGTCTTTTGCTTATTAAAGCTTGATCAAGGCACGACGCATTCGATGCTCTTGTTCCGCAAAAAAAATCGCGTATTAGTTTCGATCGTGTTTTGTTCAAAACTCGATCTTCTTTCGTATCAATTTTTTCTTGTTTGTCACACTCTCGGTTTCGATCGTCGTTTGTTTAAAGCTTGAAGAGCCAAAGACCGACGCATCCGATTTTCTTAATCCTCCAAAATGTTCGTTCGTGTCGATTTCGATCCACTTTTGTTTAGAATTCGATCGTCTTTTGTACGAAAGTCGATCGTCGCCTTGCTTCCAATCGTATTTTGCTGAATTATCGATTTTGCTTTAAAAAAAACTTCTGAAAATTAGAATTTTCAGTTAATTTAAATTCGATCGCTTTTTGTTCAAAATTCAATCAGACTTCGACGTTCTAAATTTTCTTTTGTTTCTCAAAATTCCGCACTGCTTTCATTCGTCTTTTGTTTAAATATTAAAACATTGACAATTTTTCTTCCCTAAAAATAAAATATCCCTAATAATAATTACTTTTCAGTTTAATTTCGACCGTCTCTTGTTTAAATTTCGATCGGAGTTCGAAAGAAAAGACGCCAAATACTTTTGATCAAATCGCCAATGACCTATTATAGGAGTAAAAATTTTCTTTTTTTTTTTGATTTCTTTGTAAAGTAAAAGGGGAAACAAGTTTCGAAATTCGAAATTTTCAGACCTTGTTACCTAAAAATTATTTCCGGTACTTACTCTTTGTAAACCGAATTAATTTTCTTAGATATAAGACCGTATCATAAAAATGAAATAGGAATTGAAGAATGTACAAATGAACTTAACGACTTAACTGTCAAACTTGAAATTTAGGCGATTTGGGCGATAATTCAGATTAAATTTGGCGCGCTTGAATCTTCCAAAGTTGGCAAGCCTGGCGATAGGTTAGACACAGTCACTTTTCTTGTGATTAAGAAGAAATCATCTACTGAAGATGGCAGCTTAGTTGCCGAAATATGTGTAAAGTATTAAAAAATTTCTTGTGGTTAGGAGATTTAACACAATATTTATTGTACTGCTGACCGCAGTCTCCAATACATTTGAATAAAGAAGAAGAATTTTAAAATGTTTTGCCAACCGGCAACATTTTTTATAATTTTAAAAAATTTATCGTTGTAGTAACAGAATTTTCTTTAATAAATTGCAAAAAAAAATCTTGGTTAATCTGTAAAGGGCAAACCGAAGTACTCCTTCGAAGAGTAATATCGCCATTTCTAAATTTTGTAAATTCACGTTGGGCACGTCTTACATCAAGAGACTCTTTGTCTTCTTCAAAGATATTCTAAGCCACTTGTGCAGCCGTGCTTTCCATCTTAAACTCGTATAGCAACAGTTCAAGAATTCTTCGTTTTTGGTTATTCTTTGTAAAAACACACAATTAAGTACGGGTTAACAGTAGCGTTGTACATGGTTTGTAGAAGTAGGTATATAATTATATCTCGTTACCTTCAAAATAAGAATTAATTGATGAAGAAGAAAAACGACATTTTTTTCCTAAGAACCTAATAGTAATAAGAATACAATCTAGAAGCTATCGTGAGTGAACTAAAGCTTAAAGACTTGAACAATATTTGACATTGAAAATAACTTTCACATTTACTTTTACGACAGATTGTGCTCTAAATTAATTCAATAAAAAACTAAAACATTTCTTTACTACCAGCTGCATACTGGAAATATTAAACAAATCACCATGTTGTTGTTATAATTGTATAAAAAAAATTCTTGCAAATCGTTTTTGATTGCAATAAAAACCTCGAAGCCTCTGTACAGCTATTTCAGCCCTATTTGGAGCTTCTTCAGCAGAGACGTAGCTCGAAATTTTCACTGCAAACCAAAAACGACTTGACCAATTTATTGTGGCCTGTTTACCTTTTTTATCAACCTATAAAGGGTTATACAGGTGCGAACGGCACTCAGCTTTTTATGGGAGAGCAAAAGTCGAGGATTCAATAAATTAAATATTCCAATATGAAGCTGAACAAAACAGAAGCTATGTTTTAATATAAATTTTGAAATTTGAACGCCACCAAATTTTTTATTATTATTAATAAAGGGATAACAAAAGAGCAAACAAAAGAAAATTTGGAAACCCACCAAAAAAGCAAAAATGTTGAATTGAAACGAAATAAATAGAAGAACGTCCAAAAATATAGAAATATATTTAATAAAGTTGTTAAACCAAAACAATGGGTGATAAATGTGCAATTTAGATTATTTAAGTAAGAAATTTGTAGTTGCATTAAATTTGATAATAAATATGACTGAATACGTTATTATAAATTGACAGTTTGATAAGTTGCACGATATTGAATTCAATTTCGTTACACATTGATAATACATAGACTTACTTTTCTTAAAATGGTACCCCTAAAGGCAAATTAATTCTCAACTGAGTAATTAAATATTAAATGACCAAAATATTATTAATTATGTTAAATATAAATTATTAGTAAAAATATGAATTATTATGTAAACAAAGTACGTTAACTAAATCGTAACAAAACTTTACAATAGTAAGTAGATTAATATTAAACCAAGGAAAATTTTTATGTAAGTATTTAAGATATTTTATGGGTGATGAAATCCTGAAGGGTATTGAATAAATTTATTTACTTAGAAAGAATGGTTTTGAAGAGCGCAAATATATCCGGGTAAAATAAAAGAAGAATTTGATCTGCTACTGTCGACCCACACCAATGCCAGAAGTTCCTGTGTTTTTTTTTTCCAGCTCATCATAGCCCATACGGCGATCGAATATGCTTCGTGAAGGAGGCGACAGCAAGGTAACGATTTCTTCGCTTTTTCATTGATTGATCTGTTATGAACGACGGAGGAATTTCAGCACTTGGCCAACGGACGATTTCGACTGAAATAATTAACTTAAGGAAAGGTAAAACCTTCCTCGGATTTTCCTAAGAAAAACTTCCATTAGTGCCGTGGCACGAGCTTCCGGTAGCAACACAATGTTTTTGCAAAAATCCAACGAAAAAGAAAGAAATATTGAAATTAACTTACCCCTTTATGTTTATTGGGAAACAAAAGACATTATTAAACGTGAAATTAACTTGGATGACCAAGAAAATGGTAATTAAATGTTAATTTTTAAATGAATACTTAAACAACCACCATATTGGCTAGGATTCAAAACGGCAAGTGCCCCTCGAAGTTTCAAATCGTCGGCCAATCCCACCGCTCAGCTTAATCCGACCAATGAGGTGTGAGAGGGTAAGTTCAGACACGTAAGGCCGTTTGACGAAGAATTTCGAATGCAGCCCAATGATACAGTATTGCCAATTCTATAAATCAATGTGAACGAAAATAAACAGATGAATAAATTACAATGTAAATTGTTGCAACATTCCTTTAAAGTGGTAAATGACAAAATCAAAATACAAAGAGACAAACGACATGTAATCATATATGTAAACTCGTCCAATAACAACTGCGAAGTTAGTCACACAAAAGTAAACAACATCAGTTTAACCTTACAATCAATACAATCGATTTAGTGCTGAAGCGTGAAACAATGAGAAATTTTGCGAGGAGAATATTTTACGAGGTAAATAGCCATATTAATTTAATCATAATTTAACAATATACTGATGGGATGCTAAAAAAGATACAACAGATCCAAGATGCACATTTACAAACACCATGTCATTTTAAATGTGACATTATTCGCAAATGCGATGTAATAATGCAATATCAGGTCAAAAAGCGATCGTAGGATGTCGCTGTTTCATCTATTCACTATATTTGTTTAGTATAAAATAAGTTTCTAAAGAATAAACGAATTTGAAAAAATAAATAAGATGTTTAACTTTTTATGTTTAATTAAAATTGCAATTTTCTCTCAGGTTTCAGAAATTTCATTCTTTACAAAAAACGAATATTTTAGACACTTGCTGTATCTGAAGTTCTAAACTTGCTTTTCTGTTTGTATTTCAAAATTTTAAAATGCAAACTTTAAAACATAGAGTCAATACCCATACAATTAGAAAACGAATGTATCCCGGGGTCACACAAAAATAAATAGAAATGGTAATCGAAAGGAAAATTCGAAGAATGTAAAATATCATTTCAGTAGAATTGATTTTGTAAACTTATTATGCGAAAGTTAAACAAATATGAAAACACATTATGCCAAATTAAACTAGGAAAATTTAAATTAGGATTCGTGATAATAAACGGGAAACGTATATACAACATAGATTAATTTAGTTAGGAGGTGCCAATCATAACGATTAAGGTATTTGCATAGACAATTATTATGACAAGCAAATTGAAGACGGATAATTATTATTTAAATAGTTTCAGTAGTTACAAAAAAAAGTTTTAACATCAATATTTGTGAAAGTTGTGAGTATTAGAACAACTGGTAATAAAGAATGAAACTTTTAATTTATATTTTCGAATTTATTTTAATATTTTTTGGTAAGAAAACAGTAACTGTAATTAATCAACCAGTGATTTTTACGGCAAACTTTTTTAAATTCTTACGCAGAAAAAGAAAGGGTCTACAGGAACACTTTACTGTAAATCAGCTACGAGCAGTATCTTGGTCAAACAGTTTACTTTCCTGACGAGGAAAGAAACTTGTCAAAAACATTTATCCGCTTTAGAGAGCGATGAGAGTTATTTTTCACGAATTATCACAAGCGATGAGGTGTGGGTGTTCTATTAGATTTCTTCCACGAATCAGAAGTCTGCTTCCAAGAAGATCAAATCTTCTCAAAAGTTATAGTCGACGATTCGCAAAAGTATTCTGCTTCTTGAATATATGGGATAAAGATTCTCAATTAATTCAGAGTCCACAAGGATTACACTGTTCAAACCATTATCAAAAGCTGTGATTTATTCAACCGAGATTCGTGACGCCGAAGGCGTAGGATCTTGCAGTCCAGGAATAACAACGGCGACGTACGTTTTTTCGATGGAAGGCGGCGACGGCCTCTTGAAGTGAATCGTTTTACTTTTATTGGTTTCCAAAATTCAGTTCGGATAATTGGAAACAATGACTGCGCAATAATGTTGCGTTGTTGCTCTGACCCCATCACCTAATGAGTGCGAAGTCTTGTTACGGGCTCATTTTGATTTAGATTCATTACTCCGTTCTGTCACGACTGGCCTCGGTGTGTCATCTAAACCCAGCCCATTGCCCGATAGTTTTTTATTCCAACTTATTGACGGAATTTTAACCGTTCGCTCTCCAGTTATTTAGGTCAGTTTCCGTATAATTCACTGCCCCTACTGAGCAAGTTTCAATCTTCAATTCGCCCGTTTCATCGAGTTATATGCCATTGCATTTGGCAAATAATTTTTTATTTCGTTGCCATTGTCAGCCATCATTGTTGCCAATTAATTCTACACTTAACGGAACCTGCCGCGACTTTCTTTCACCCCAACTATTGTGGGATGCTGCTTCTCATAACTTCTTTTGACGTCAGCTTAACCTAAAGGCGAAGATTACTCTTCTTCGTGTGTATAACACTCCTGTTATTTGAAAAGGGAGTTATTATCGGCATAACTGGCAAGGAAAGTAACTGCCTACGTACGTTTCTGTCTCAATAGGGACAGTGTTGAGACTAGGAGATGAACAACAATGACGCAACCGATCAGGAGACCGAATGCCCAAGTTACTTTCCTTGCCAGTTATGCCGATAACAACTCCCTTTTCACATTGTGTTTGTCCTGGCGATAGCTCTTCCTTTTTATATGGTGTATACTCCTGTTATTGTCAAGGTCAGTTGATTCTGTTGTACGAAACCCCTGTTGTTTTTTTGTGTTTCTTTTGGAATTTTACTAAGGATTCTTTAATCCCTTGTATTCAAATTGTACTTCGCTTTCTCTTATGGCAAACTTTCATCGAAGCGTTTTGAGTTTAAGCCATATGACACGATAATTTTATGCAAGAATTTACAAAAATTTATTACAAAGTGACAGACACAGTGCAAGCTTTAGGCTGGTCGAAGCTCTAGTAACTGCCACCAGCTGTCTTTGCTGTTGAGACTACTTTGCTGGTGCCGAAGACAACTTCGGAACCCGACTTAATATTTTGTACGATCTTTGTACCATGGAAATCTTCACCACGAGGTTTTTTACTTTCACGTTTTTCACCTTCATCGTGGCTGATCGTTGCGAGCCGTACACTCCGGAACGTTACTCAAAACTCAATAATAAACTCAATAGTGCAAGTCACGTTTGTGTACTTTTGTTAAGTAATTACGTTGTACTTTGATGTTGACAGTTTAGTTCAATTTGATTCATTTAAATTCAGTTTATTACAATTTAATTCAAATGTTAGTTTTTACTTAATTTTGAGTGTTTTGTTAATTTTCAGTCAATTATATTTTAAATTTTCGAACTGTTAAGGATCACTGTAAGACAAAAGGAAATTTCCTCACGTACAGACCAGTTTCTGCTTATGAAATATTTTAAGAAATCTTTGAATTTTTAATTGAATCCGTATTGAACTTTGACTCCACCGGTTATTGATCTCATTGTTGCGCTTTATTGAATTATTGTCTTGGACGCATTCATCTTTTTAAAACTGAAGTTAATTTATGGCTGGAAATACTAGATACCGCTGGTATTTGTACAGTTGCGACCGTTGAAAACTGGTTCACTTTGACAAATACAGGTGATTCAGTTTTTCACTGCTTTAAAGCCGCCACTTTTTTGCCAAAAATTTCCTTATGAAACTATAAATAAAAAGTTTATAGTTTCATAAGGAAATTTTTGGCAAAAAGGTGGCGACTTTAAAGCAGTGGCGGCTTTAAAGGTGGGCGGACCGGAATATAACGACTTTAGTTACATACTTAAAAAAAATATGCTGTTTGAAATAAATTAAATAACAAATTTTGATTTAATAGTAAAGTAACAAATGGCAGCATGCATTTTAAACTTTAAAATGTTTAAAAATAACGATTTAATAGTAAAATAATAAATTAATACCACTGTTTTTATGGCTTTTTTTCTTTTGGAACTATAAGCTTTTTATGTCCCGTAGCATAGACAAGAACACGCTTTACAAAGAAAAAATATAGGGTGTTATTTAAAGAAAAAGTTGACTATCGTAATTTTGACGTACCTTATTGTAATTCTGATTTATGTAACTCATCTAATGTAGTTTTACGTACCATTTAAAAATATATAGGGTTTAATACATATTGTTATTAAAGTAAAGAAGATATGGGACCGCGAATACCAAACTGAATCACCCTATATAATATAATGTTTCGGCGGTGTAAATTGATCCTAAATCTGAAGTTTCTAAACGTCATTTAAATTATTCTAAATCTTATTATGGATTTGTCAAATTTGACTTGTCTTCGTACTTGTTACCATGGAAATAAACCGAGAGTTAGGGTTAACCTGTGATTGAAAAACCAGGCCTTAAAGGTAGTAATCGTTTTGTATTTGTAAGTTTGACTCTCACAAATATTATCCACAAGAAAACATGTAGAAAATA
Organism: Prosopocoilus inquinatus; assembly: GCA_036172665.1. Taxonomy (NCBI): domain Eukaryota; kingdom Metazoa; phylum Arthropoda; class Insecta; order Coleoptera; family Lucanidae; genus Prosopocoilus; species Prosopocoilus inquinatus. Next base: position 781,574 of record CM069876.1, read on the forward strand.
ATGCTGTGGCGGAAGGGAATGCAAATTATGTTAAAACGCTCACACAGCCTATCTATTAAAATCGAAGATTTTGTCGGAAGACTTCGAAACAAACCATTTTTTTTGTGTACAAACTATTAGGGCGGTAATAAATGTTTCGGCCGGGTAAAGGATGCGAGGAAGATGTTGAAAATTCAGACCATGTGTAAACACATTCGGACATAAATACTGAGGTGTCGGATGACAAAGTTTACTGGCGTTTGTAAACCACCCATGGCGAATGTTACGGTCAAAACATGCCTTACGAGTACCTATCCTCTTAGCTAATGCGATTTGAGTTATTACTGGCGCCGGAAAGCTTATCTGACTTATAAAGGGTGTAAGTGCAGATTTGAAGGAAAACATACGTTATTGTGCACAGATCTTCAGCCACAGCAAGAAAATTGCTTTAAGTATGTGAAGTATACTCTAAATTACTTTTTATGCGAAGATTATGCACGATCAATTTTCTGTGCCTGATGGATATGGTGGTACTTATCGCAATTTTTGGGGTAATTCGTGAAAAGAAGATGTAAAGTGAGAATATTAAAAAATCCAAGTCCAAAATACCGACGCAATATCGAAATGTTGTTCTTAGATTAATTCGGAATGATAAAAATATGAAAAAAAAAAACTAATACAACATTTTAACTTATACTGAATGAAGCTAACAAACAGAACATATTTATGGGTATCTTTGACTCAGGTTTTTGATTGATTTTACGATACCGCTGGACATCTATCAGCTTAACACCGGTAAATTAATTTTATATTTCGATTATAGGTATGTAAGTTGTTTGCATTTGTCCAGTTTTGATATTCAGACATAACTTAAATTTAGTATCTTCAAATAAAAGAAATATCCTTTGAAAGTATACCCGGAAATGCTTGGTTAAAGTGTAGCGCCCTTCCGATAATAATAATATTAACTTTCTTCGTCACCACTGCAATATGCAATTAATATACAGGGTGATTCAGTTTGGTATTCGCGGCCCCATATCTTCTTTATTTTAATAAAAATTTAAATTAAACCCTGCATATTTTTAAATGGCTTATAAAACTACATTAGATGAGTTACATAATGCAGGATTACCATAAGATATGTCAAAATTGCAATAGTCAACTTTTTTTTTCTAAATGACACCCTCTCTTTTATCTGAGCACTTCTTGTAAAGCATGTTCTTATCTATATTACTGTATACAGGATGACTGGTAAGTCAACGTATTCCTTTCAGGGTATTAGTAGAGCTCATTTGCAATTGACCATATTATGCATTATATAAGATGCAATAGTTAAAAATTTTAATTTTTGTGTTTTCCTTAGAAATACGCTCCATACTAACATTTATTTAACATTACTCAGAGACTACAAAATGATTTCTTAATATTTACATAAATTTTCCTGGTTAGACTAAATAATAGTACGTACTACGCAACAAACATTAAGTTAAAAACTTTAATAAGTTTGAAATGCAATGGCTGAAAAGACATCTCTAAAAAATCCAACCTACTTGAACATTCATTCCGATTTATTTCCAAAATTTGCTGATATAATCAACTTGCAAATTATTCTAAAACTTCTCTGATTTATTGCCTTTCGAATGAGCGTATTAATTTTTACTAAAAATCTGTATACATCATACTTTAATACTTAATAATTATTATTTGATGGAAGAGAAGCTTTTAGAATAATTTGCAAGTTGATTGTATCAGCAAATTTTGGAAATAAATCGGAATGAATGTTCAAGTAGGTTGGATTCTTTTTAGAGATGTGTCTTTTCTGCCATTGTATTTCAAACTTATTAAAGTTTTTAACTTAATGTTTGTTGCGTAGTACGTACTATTATTTAGTCTAACCAGGAAAACATAAATATTAAGAAAACGTTTTATACACTCTGAGTAATGTTAAATAAATGTTAGTAGGGAGCGTATTTCTAAGGAAGACACAAAAACTAAAATTTTTACTAACTATTGCATTTTGTATAATGCATAATACGGTCAAATTAATTGCAAATGAGTTCTACTAACACTCCCTCAAAGGAATATGTCGACTTACCAGTCATCTGTATAAAAAGTTTATAGTTCCATAGAAAAGTTTTCGAGAAAAGTATTAAAGTTCCTTAAAAATTATATGTTACTTAAGCCAACATGCCATTTAAAATTTTAAAGTTCAAAATTCGCGCATCGCCACCTAGCGGATATTCTAAAGCAATTTTATCTCGACAATTAGTATTTTTTATCTGCTTTGATTTGGTTTTTCTCTGAACTTTCTATCTTATTTGGTTTCAATATTAAGAGGGGGGAGGGATTTTAGATCAGCACCGTTTAGGTTACATTAATTTTAATGTGAAAGGGGTTGCGTATTTCCGTTCTTTCAATATTTTTCGTGATACTGTTTCTTCCTTATATTAATTGATACATTCTGACTGTTCTTTATTTTTGCCTTACAAGAGAGGGGAGCACGCGTCAGAAAATTGACTCGTATTCTGTTCGCTCGTTACTCCTCGAGTTACTTAACCTTTATGCATCTAATATCGCTTTTAAAAGGTTTTAAATAATGTCAACTCTTGCCTTCTGATTTTCAAGTAGTTAGTGTTAAAGTTTTTTGTCCATGCTTGCATTTATGTGATATTGAATTGGAGAGTCATTATATTATTAAGGATTATTTTTATACACAATTATTTGTACAATTTTTATTGAAAATAAAAATTTTAAAAAAATTTCGGTACTTTTATTTTTTAATCACCATAGCGCTGTATTAGCGTTCTTTCCACTGATTTATGTGAGAGTGTGGGAGGGCAAAATTGTGTCAAACTTTGAAAGAGCCTAATGAGATTTTGTAAAACGTAATTTTTTCAACAATTGTTAAATTATTAAAAATTTTATGGGTGGATTTCCGAAAAAAAAATGTTATTCAGCGATTAATTCAATTCTCTGATTAAGGAACGTCATTGGATGAAGTTAACATTAGATTTGAAACCAACCGACCAATCATAGGCTCTAATCACCCTGTTAAATTAATCAGTGATTAAATAGTTTTAGTGAAACTTGAGGTTAACCTTATAAACTTTTTGATTAGTGTTTGACAAGTGTTTTATATTTTTGGGAATGTAATTTTATTCTCTTTTCAGAAAAGTGAAAATATACAGGTGTTCCTTATAAGAAAAAACAAATATTTAGCTTATATCTCAAAAATTATGCGTATCTATATCTCAAAACCTATGCGTCTTAGGAAAATGTAAGTAAAGTTATTTTATGTTAAAAAGTTTTGGCATAAATCGAAAATTTTCATAAACAAAAAAAGATAAAGGTTTTTGAAGGAAATCGCAGAATTTTAAAAAACACCCCGTAGCTCCTAAACTGTTCAAGATATTGAAACGCGGTCTTTACCATTATTAAAATTGTCATAAAAATCGAGCTCCAGACACAGTAATTAGTTTTTGTCTAATTCATTTAAAAATATCCGTTTGAAAGTGTCAAACTAGGCCCACTCTGTACATATTTCAAAATAAATATCTGAATTTAAATTACCTATGCTTTCGGTGATAAGTCAATTAAACGGGTAGGGGGCCAGTTTTTCTAGCTGCACGTTTTTTGGTTCCTTCGGCTATACGTACGGACACCACTCCAAAATACTTATAAAATTAAACTTCCATTCTTAACCTTAATTTTGATTGCCCAATCAAAATCAATATTTCCACGAATCTTTTATTCACTAGGCGGAATCTTCGAGCAATCCCCTGTTTTTGGATTACATCATTTTCTCCCGAATGAACTTCTACTCGACCTAATTTCTATTTGAGTGATGAAAGATTATCGTCCTAAGTGAAAACTATTGACCCAGGAGTAACGTTTTAATGTTCACTTTTGCCTCTTGGAATGATGCGACATTGTAATTCGCGAAGGTTCCTTACTCTATTGGTGCTAAAATTGCTGCTGAAGTTGCAGATTTTTTTTATATCTTGATAGCTTTAGTAAAGGAATGTCCAGTACAACAGATTGGCCGACCAATAAGAAAGTATATACAAGGCAGAAAGGTGTAAACTCCACTGGATCTTCCATTACAGGTATCAATGGACGTAAATTTATAATTGTTTCGATTTGCGCAGTGTACATTTCCTCGTATGCTGCCAGAGACGCACAACCAAAGGTTCTCATTAATAATAGTTTAGAAGATTTAATCCCAGCTTCCCACAATTCGCCGAAATGTGGATTGTGAGGTGAAGCAAAATTTCCAAAGCAGATTTTTCAATTATTGTATTGTATTTTATTTTCCTTGGTTGTGAAGAATATTCCTAGTTCAGGGAGTTCTGAATTTGCACCGACGAAGTTTTTACTGTTATGTGAATACACATGCAAAAGTTCACCTTAACGAGCAGCAAATCTACGTAAGCAAAGTAAAATCGACTCAGTGGTTAAATCTGTAAACAGCTCTATTAGGTGTAAAATTTTTGTTGAAAAACAAATGAATAGACAATTTTGAGGTCTATTCACGTAAACTCGACCTTTTAGATAGCCCCATAAAAAAGTCTATTGGAGTTAAGTTGGAGTTGAGCGGGCTGGCCATTCCACAAAATCTACCAATCCACCTTTGATAAAAGATTCAAAGTGTGGAGGCGCTCCGTCTTATTGGAACCAAATGTGATTATGTGGGGCGTCATTATCTTCGGGATTTGGAAATAAAACTGCTAATGTCGGAACTAATTTAAAATGTGAAAAATCTAAGTATCGACCTACGGTTAGATTTTCCTCGAAGAAGTAAGGTCCAATAAATCTTGTTGAGGTCATACCTAGCCATAAATTTTTAAATTTTTTAAGGATATTGCGTGTGTACTTCCTGTGTCCAATGAGAATTCTCTGTTGCTCAATATGGGCAATTATGACGGTGTACAGTACCATTAAAAAAAAAGTTGCTTCGTCAGAAAATATTGTATTAAACAAGATGTTCACATTTTGGTCGCATTTTCGCATAAATTCTTCATAAAATTGAAGTCGTCTATCTGAATCGTCTTCGTTCGATTCATGAAGCAATTGAACTTTATACGGATGGTATTTTTCATTTTTTTTTTAAACTTCACGACAAACCCGTGATCTACGTTGTTGTTTCACGCTAATTGGCGAGTAGAAGAGGAATGGGGATCATCTGTAACAGCCAGCAAGATATTTAATGTTGTTTCTTCATCCACTCGTCGTCCTCCGCTTTTTGGACGAACTTTCACACTACCTATTTCGTTAATTTTTTTAATACTTCAGTAGTATAATTTCCCATATAGCTTATAAGCAAAGTAAAAATAAAAATAAAATAACTCAAGTTGTGCTGGATCAAAATATGTTTTTACTGCTTACCGATGAAGAAGAGGTGAGATCTGTAATTGAAATAATTTTCAACTAAAGCTCTGCAGGTACTGACGAGGTGCCCTCTTCTTTGCTCAAAAAGGTCTCCTGTTATATAACTACTCCGTTAGTACATATGTTATAAACAAATGTTTCTCAGAAGGAACATCTCCAAATTCATTAAAATGTGGAAAAGTCTTACCAGTTTACAAAAAAGGAAATCGCTCTGATGTTAATAATTATAGACATATTTCTCTCTTATCGGCTTTTAATAAGATCTTTGAAAAAGTTTTAAATAAAAGATTGATTTCTTATTTATCTAAATTTGGAACATTATCAGTTTGGTTTCATCAGTAATGTTTCTACTAGAGACGCCATTTACAACTTACAACACTCTAACTCATGTCTACAATAATTTAAATAAAAAACATAATATAACAGGTATATTTTTCGATCTTTCTAAAGCGTTTGATTTTCTAGATCACAATATCCTTCTCAATAAAATGGAGAATTACGGCATATGTGGCGTTGTCTTGAATATTTTTCGTTCATATTTAAGTAATCGAAGTCAAATTGTTTCACTTTCATCAGTTTCATCGACGGCATAACTAAAACTTATTAGTCTGCAGAATCACCTATACATCGCGAGGTCCCACAAGGATCAATTTTAGGACCGACTTTGTTTTTAATTTACGTTAACGATATGTCTTTAACCTTAACGTCCAGCCAACTATAACAGTACGCAGATGACACAAATGTTATTGTTGTCGAAAAAACTATTGCCAAAGTGTCAAAAACTGGTTCGGATATTATTAACAAGATGAACGAATGGTTCGAATAATAACCTTAGTCTTAACATGAGCAAGACTAGTATCGTCACATTTAAAAAACAATCAATTTATTGCAGTGTCTACGTCAAATTTGATAACAAATCTTTGCCGACATCAGATACAGTTAACTTTATTGGGCTCTTTGTTGTTGCTAAGCTTGATTGGGAATAATTAAAATTAGTAATAAATTGTGTTCTGTTTTTATGCCTTAAACAGTTTAGAAGACAACGTGGGAGTAACTTGTCTTAAAACGTTTTATTTCGCGAACGTCGAATCAAGACTACGTTATAGTTTAATTTTTTGAGGGTCTTCCAGTCGCGCTAATAATAATAATAATATGCAATTCAGAAAATGCAATGATTCTAGCATTCCGAGCCACAAGTCTTCATTATATCAATGTGGTACTCATTATAAAGCTATCAAAGTTTATAATGCCTTTCCTTCGAATATTGAGCACACAAATTTAAATCAATTTAAAATTTTACTTAAAAACTACCTCTAGTCCAAGATTTTCTATCACATCAATGAATTGATTGATCCTTAATTCTACTCTTAATGATCAGTGCCCTCTTGAACGCTTGCTATATATTCTTTTGTGTTGACATTGTACTCTCTGTAATTATTTGTCTTAGTTATATTTCATATTTATTTTCTATACCAGATTTTATACTTTCTATTTCTTTTAATTGACGATGACAATATCCATATAAGGATTTACAACTGCGATACTTATTTTTACTTTTTATGCACATCAACTTGACAATGTCCACATCCTTGATGATCAGTGACAACAAAAAAAAAATAATAATTCTACTCACAGCAGAAGTAATATTCGGGCAGTTCAGGGTGTTCATGACTGAACAAATTGTGCACTATTTCTTGGCTACGTCGACGATTTCCATAACCATACATCATCAATATCTCTATCCCAGTTGAGATATAATGAGATATATAGTATTCATAACTTTATGTGTGATTCATCAATACTTTACTTCCATGTTAACACATTACTGTTGATGCATTATCAACAAAATTTTTTTTAGGGGAATAGACGCACAAATTATTGTTATGAAAACAACAAGAATAATGTTAGATTACTGCCTAGAATGGAGTAATATTAACAAAGTATGTTGTGTAACAGCTTCTTTCAATCAGTGATCAAAACAACACTTGCAAATTTCCACAAGAAAGACGTTGAACTAGCAACATAACATTTTTGTCGTATAAGCGACACCAAATTCGTGGTACAAGAATTACAATTGTGGTAAATTCAACAATAAACTTTTCTCTGTGTACACGTGATTACTGACAAATAAATGAACACAAACTTTTTGTTATTCTTTTTTTAAAACAGTACTCATTACATTTAACAATGTTTTTAGTGCATTTCTGACGGGGGTACGTGTTATCGGAATTGCTGATATATGAGGTAGTTTGTTTTGAAAAAAAAACGGCAGTCAAGTTGTACGCTTATCTTTCGTGTGGGACATTTTCATCCAATAAATTTTTAATACGTATCTTCGTGTTATCTAAATGAGGACAGCAGACGTACCACTACTTGTGGCAAGAAATAAACCAGATCACAGGTAGGTAACGCTTGACATATTGGCAGACAAGTGAAGAGGTGACTTACCGAGCCAAAATAAACAACGATAGACAAAGTGGGTGACAGACATGGCCTACGAGAAGCTACTAAATATTCACGATGAAGGGTAAAATTTGTAAACTGTTACAGACTTATTGTAAACAGTCCGCTGTGTGGCGTTAGTTTATTACGGCGTTTTATCATATTCCACAGGGTTGTGTGGCATTGAAAAACAAATTATTTAACGTCCAAGTACGCATTCTCGCTCAGCAAATTTATTAAACCATTAACAATAGGCTGCCCTGAAAGCGATTTATAAATGTATAAAATATAAAGTGACCTATTTATAGGTAGATAAATTTAATAAAATATAAAACAGAAACATTTTCTACGGCGTGAGGAAATTTAAATAAACCGTCGGTGATAGATGAAGCAATTATAGAGAAGAATTTATGGCGGCGTACACCAAGAAAATCCTATTTCAGTCGCTTTTCAGACTCCTGTTTACGTTCGCTCTGTACTTTATTGCATAGCATGCCTCTTTTAATGGTTAAATAGGTGTCTAGCTTTGATTTGTTTACAGAGTTTAATCATAATAAGAAGTCATAATCGCATTTATGAGGACTGCCAACGTAATCGACTTTAAACGGTGCCATTAAAATTAATTTTGCAATTATGCTTACGTAAAAGCTCTCTGTGTTCTTATAATGTAGGAGTATGTGTCTATTGTATGGAAATCATGTTGTTATCAAAAATATTAAAAGTTAATAAATACATACGTGAAGAAAATGTTAAAGATTTGGTAAGTTGCACTGCAAACCACAATTTTCTATACTTTTGAATATGTGGTAACTTGTAAAACGAATACATGTACTCAAGTACCTAAGTATCCTAAGTATTACTTAGGTCGATCAGCCATAATAAGAAAAATTCATTTCACTTATACCATAGTGGAAAAGAAGAAAACTATCTTTCATAAAAACTAGAACTATGAAATGGGCGTGTGCACTGAAGGGATCTCCTAAACCGTAAGAGATACAAATTCGGTTAAATGGAAGAAAAGGTGCACGAATCAATGCCTAATTCGTATCCATTGAGAGAACGATTTTTTCTCATTTCTTTTTGAGATATTAATGAAAATGTGAAAAAATCGATTTTCTTTTTCTCTCTGTATCTCTTTTATTATACTTAATTTTGAAATTCTGATTTAACTTTCTACAGGCACTTTTTGATTCTGCTTCGAACAGATGTAGCAGAATTGAAGTCAAACGTTTCGTCTTTCCACGACCATCATCAGTTTCGATTTTTAAATACAACTTATGTCTTTTTATTGTTCTATTCGATAGCATTTTTTCTCCTGACTACAATGATATATAACACTTAATAGTTGATATTAATCTGAAGCTTAAATAATACAGATTTTTATATGAAAATTTTATTTAATACATAATTTAAAATTTTTAGTTCATTTTCTTAGCTATAGTGTAAATTATAATAAACTATTTAAAGTTTTTCTGTATCGTTATTTTAATAATGCACTGCACTTACGAAAATGAATTTTTACCGACAAATATCGATTGATTCTAATATAACTTGCTAGATCAGTATCTCAGCTTTAGTATAGGAATGAAAAAGCCTAGTTTTTAATTTTTACTCGCACTGTTGGATTAAAAGAAAAAGTGAATACTAATTATACTAAAAATATTTAGATATTACTGAATAGTGCCTTCTACAAATACATTGGCAGCTAAAACGAATATTTTTGTAATAAATTTGAAAGGTACTTTCTAGAACAATGTATTTTTTTTTATTTCTTTAGCACTCAGTGGCTCTCAACACTTGACTATCTTTATTTTTTTTTAAATATGGTTAAGTTCACTCGTTTTAACCAGTTGAAGTTTGCCACGTTATATCGGAACCACCATCCATAATTTAAATATGATAAAGTAGGCTTTATATTTTGGACCTTGAAACAGTGACTACCATTAAGATAAATAATAAGGAGGAACTAAGAAGGCGAATATTAGATTCGTACAGAAATGTTTCGAGAATTCATGTTCGACACGCTAGGCAACACATAGGATTAAGAACGAATCTGTGTCTTGAAAGCAGTGGAGGACATTTCGAGGATTTACTTTAATTTATTTATTTAACTTTATTTATTTCACAGTCATGTTCTTCGTCTATAATTTTTATTCAACTTATTTATTCTGTTCTTGTAATTTAATATGTTTATACTGATGTTTATTTGGTTTGTGTTAACCACCTCATATCATTTAGTCAATATTTATTGATTTTTCCTCTTTCGACAACTGAATGTTGTTGCTAATACTTAACAAATAAAAAAAGAGGTTAGGGATAAATTTACTTATTAAGAAAAAACATGACGAAACGATATCAGTTTTTTGTCATATTTCAACTTTACTTGAAATTATATTATACATACCTTATATATTATATATATATATTATATATATATATATACATAAGTATTATACTCACTGAAATCAAAAGAAAAAATGCTTTCGATTAGAATAATAAAAAGATAAGAAAAGGAACAAAAAATTTGAAATTATGTATTAAATAAAATTTTCATATAAAATCTGAATTATTTAAGCTTCAAATTAATATCAACTATTAAGTGTGATATATAATTGTAATTAGGAGAAAAAATGCTATCGAATAGAATAATAAAAAGACATAAGTTATATTTAAAAAGTCGAAACTGATGATGGTCGTGGGAAGACAAAACGTCTGATTTCAATTCTATTACTCTTATTAGAAGCAGAATCAAAAAGTGCCTCTAGAAAGTTAAATTAGAATTTCAAAATCATGTATAATAAAAGAGATACAGAGAGAAAAAGAAAATCGATTTTTTCACATTTTCATTAATATCTCAAGAAGAAATGAGAAAAAAGTCATTCTCTCAATGGATACGAATTAGGCATTGATTCGTGCACCTTTTCTTCCATTTAACCGAATTTGTATCTCTTACGGTTTAGGAGATTCCTTCAGTGCACACCCAATTTGAAACAACCGGTATAGTGGACAAGAATTTTTTTGGAGGTTTTAGTTAAGGTAATTTTATCAAATGTGCAAGCTAAATGTAGAAATCAGTGTGTGTGAAAATCTTTGATATTTCTTGATGCTTTGTATAAGTCTAAGACACGAGTTTTGAATCAGTTGTATTCGATTACGGATAACATCATCTAAGCAAGGATTATATACAGTGCTTTTATTTTATTCTGGAACATATCCCTATGTTGCATTTTAAAATAATCATCTCAAAGCATTCTAAATATAGGCAACCAACATAACACTCGTTGTTGTTTACGCTGCTTTTCATTCTCGATCTGTCATCTTGACTGATTCATGTGACACATATTACCGTGAAGTCTGTGAGAATTGGAAAAAAATTTCCACTTTTTTACGACCTAATTTAAACGATTTAAATTTTGGATCTTGGATAAAACATTAATTATATAGTACTGACATACACTCTTTTCAATTTCTGAAAAACATTAAATGGATTGTAAGTAAGTATAAAATTTGAAGCCACAGACTTCTTACGACTGTTTTAAAAACTATCAAGTTTTGCGGACATCTGCAAAAATAAATTAGTGTGTGGGGAATGTGGTTCACAAATAAGTATTACTATCGAAAGTGGCTAATCTGTGTGTGTCAACATCACGTAAGTTAAATATGTACTAGTTCGAGCGTGGCTAGTACGTTGTAAAGTTTCGGTTGTATAATAATTATTTTTGTGCAGTTCAGTTACACGATTAGGATTTTTTGTTTAAAGAGAAGGTAATTATTTTATTAATAAATCTTATAGAATTGAAAACTTTTATCTTCAGATAATACTTTCCAGTAATTCATATTCGTAATTTATTTGAATTATTGCTTTTTTTGGGTTATTGAAACTAAAGGTTGAAAATATTAATGAATTTTGAGATGATTTTTAATGGCTTGTAGCCGTGGAATCGGCTACGAAGGGAAAATGAGAGAAAATGACGAATCTAGAATTTTGTTATTTGAAATCAATAAGCTTGTACAGAGAGAAATGACAAAGTGCAATTCTTTACAATTATAAGTACAAAGGAGTTGTAGATATTTTTAACATAATTGTTGAACTTGTTTCAAAAAAATTCAGATTTATTTCCACCTCGACCTGGTTCGTAGTAACGAACAGATAAAATAGCGACATCTTACGATCGCTTTTTGACCTGACATTGCAGTAGGATAGACAAATTGAAACGGGATTTGCTCCTAATAAGTCCCCCATGCAAGGCCGCCATGCTTGCTGTCAAAGCATAATGAAAGTTTTTAGAAACATTTTGTGCAAATCGCTTTTGATTGCAGCGAAAACCTCGAGCAGTCTTTGGACAGCTGTTTCAGCCCTGCTTGGCGCTTCTTCAGCAGAGACGTAGCTCTCACTGTTTGCAGTGGGAATGTCGAGCTACGTCTCTGTTCGTAGTAACATTATTACTCAATTTTGGAGTAAAGAAGTAAACAATCACTTTGACTTTCGTACTACAACACATTGTTATAAATGTGAAGAGAATATTTTGTTTTATAAAATCCTATAATGGAGGGAGAAATCCACTAAAATCACATGAAACGTTTCTTCTAATTTTGAAACTAATTAAATTACTAACCCGCTAGAAAAAAAAATACCATCGGAAGTGTTAGCGATTTATTTACGTGTATCTCTGTGAGGATCGTACGATATGTAAGCTCATAAACTGAATCATTACCAAATGTTCCTTAACAACAAATCGTACGATTCTTGCTTACATGTACTTACATTATTGCATTATTAGCTGTAAAATATTTACACAATCCATAGAACAGAGTAACAGAATTTGAGCGATGATTATTAACATAAAATGTGTGATTTGCTTAAATGTGGTCAGTAAAAAGATACTACAAGAGTAGTACTATTTTTCAAACACTATATTAATAATTATGACATTTTTTTAAAATTTTTTCGACAAATAAAAGAACAAACTTCTATATAAAATAGAATGTAAATCAACAATATATAAAATACGTTTACACTTTATTTACAAATTTAATTTACGCAATTAAGGAAAATATATTCTTAAATATGTAAGTGTTAAACGATTTTCTGAATTAAGTGTAATATTTTACTGCAAATATTACTCTATCGATTACATGTTGAAAATAAATTGAAGGATTGATAAGCTTCAAGTTTCATTAAATGAAACTTATATTTGGAATTTCTTTCTGTAAGCAGATCTTCTAGGGAACTTAAGTTCTCGGATTATAAATGCCAATATTTTCTTGAGATTTAATAGATAAACGTGATTGTGCTCTTCTCTTTTGTTTATTTTCTTGATATAAGGTTCTTATAAAAAGTTGTAAACGTAAGTGCAAATATCTCGAAAATCGTAAGCTTTAGACCAATACATGTTTCATATGTTAGAAAATCAGAATTCGAATGTGTGAAAATATACAGGGCGTTTCATTTAAATTTTTTGAAAAAGTTAACTTTTAAGTTAATTCTTTTTGTGCAACCGTAGATATATAAAAAATGTTACTATTGTTCATAAGGATTATTCCACACGATATTTATAATTAGTTAGGTATATTAAAGGGCCGCTGATTATGAATAAAATACTTCTACATTTTAGCTCTTTAATTCAATTGAGTTGCTGTAGACTGCGAATGCTACGATTTAGAGTTGAATAAAAAATGCTTATTTTTAAGAGATCTATCGTAATCTGTAATAAAAATTAGTACATTCTGTTTAAAAAAGTGTCAGTTTGGTAGGCAACTCACTTATGGAACACGCTGTAAACGCACAAGTAATTTGCTGATATAGAACTCGTTATAGGCAATAACTTTTGAATAAGAAAATTTCTTTTATAATAATTGATAGTTAAGACGGTATTGAATAAATCTATACCAATGACCCACCCTGTATACTTGTACCTGTGACTCTCTGTGGGTTATTTATTGTAAATCATTCAACTTGTTATTCTTCCTGATGATGTCTAACTTAGCATTGTTGTTACTTCCTTAAATTTTGAATAAAATCGGAGAATACTCTCTCAATTTTATTGCCGTGCCCTTCCAAATTAGACATTTTTAAGTTCAAGTATAAACAGAACAAAACGCAGCAAAAGTATACTAAATTCAACCTGGTTGCACCGGACGGACGAAACGTTTACCTCGACAGGTAATACAATAAAATGAGTATAAGGCTGAATTTAATTAGTTCCTAAGGTGTGTTAATACCAATCAAATTTTAAATCGTTCAGCGATAGAACAAGGAATATTCCACAATCCCAGTATCTCACCGATTAAATAAGAAAGTAAGAAGAAAGATACCCTTACAGTTGTTCGTGAGTTCCCTTATCAAGCAACCAATATTTTTAGACCTACACTGATAAAAATCTGGAGTTAATTCTAACACTTTTTGGATGCCAGGGAACACTTTCTCGCTGTTTCCTCGAGTCCATCCGTTTGCGGAGTTACGAAAAGCGGAGTTAGGATGTTTACCATTTCAACGTATTTAATAGAGCAGAGTTAAGCTTATCCTTGTTGGAATAAACACTCACTTTTGGATACAATTTAGTCGGAAAAAGAGAACAATAACGCCAAAGTCGATGAAGATTAACGACTTTTCAGATAAAACTTTATCCATATTTAACACCGAATGGGCAGATTACAATTAATCCCAAAAATTTTTGTGTGTAGTCGCCATCAATTCAGACTTGAATTTTTTTTTCGTACTATTCTTGACAAATGAACTATTTCTTATGTCAGAACAGTATTTCATTATTAAAACTTGTCATACAAATAAATCGAAATGATTTAAATTTGTTGCGTTCATTCAACTTAATAAGAATATTACGGTGGTAATGAAACCATAACCATAAAGAATGGTTTCTTAATTTAGTTCCATTCATCTCTCAAAGATGAAAAGAGCATTAAGAGCGTCATAGCTTTAACTGCAGCATTAAACTTTGAAAACTATTCTCTCTTTTAATGTGCTTTTAATATCTACATTTTTTCGCTGAATGAATTTCGCGGACCGAAAGATTAAAAAATATCGCGGTCATAAAGTATCTAGACTACACTGTATTTATTCATTAATAGGTGGTGTGTGTGAAGTTTCTCTCTGAAAATAAGCCATTTTATTGTAAGTAATGAAGAGACGTTAAATGACGGATATAAAAGAGCAGACACAGAGCAGCGAGCAGTCAAATCTTGCTCCGGATGTCGTAAATCACGAGATTTAGGATAGCAAAAAGTTGGTAGTGAAGACATTGTTTACGTCTATCATCGCCGGGCCAAACGCGCACCGCGAGATTCACTCATGTTCCAGCTTCTGAAATAATACAAAACCAGGTTCGACATCAATCAAAATCTGATAAAAGGCGCTTTTTTCTGATACTTGTCAGATGTTTCTGCGTTTATCAAAGTTAAGTAAGAAAGAAAATAAGCAATGTAATACTAACCCAGAAAAAATCAAGGTAATAGATAGAAGTTAAATAAACATTTCTTTAGAGCTGCTTCTGTAGTAGCGTAATAATAGATTAAGAATATTTTTTTAATCATAGCGGCTTTCAACTCGGAGGATATCGTTTCAAGTTTTAATCATCTTTTTTTGACCAGAACGCGGATGTTTAGTAAAGATACGTCAGTCTGGGAGTCTTCAGTCATTGATTAACTTTTTGAGTGGCAAACAAGGGAATCTAATTCACACGTTTCATAAGTGCTTTGCTAACGATTCTCAAAGATGTTTACAGATGAGGTAAATAAATCAAAAACAATTACAGAATTTGTAAGATGATAGAAAAGCTCGGAATCGAAACATACAGTCATAATTAAAAGTAATCTCTCCCTAATAAAATTTGAAGAACAGGTAAACAAACACGCGTTCAATTTTATTTCATTCGTATTTGTTTACCTACTTGCTGGTTTGCTTGTCCGTCTACCTATTATAATGGTCAGAATGCAATAAGGCCGCAAAATTTGTAGAGGAGACATTACTAAAAAGTATGACTTCACTTCACCAATGATATTTTTCTCATTTGTCAACACTTCAAGCGTTACAAAAATTCCAAACAAGCAATGTAAACTTCCTACTATACGTGGGCTGCTGGAAAAGTTTCTGGAAACGGTATGAAGAAACGCACATGAAATTTGGTAAATGGTATTATTGTTTTTCGCCTTTGACGTCAATACACTTTTGCATACGCTCGAACCAATTTCTGAAGCACGTTTTCCTCTTTAAAGATGGTACCTCAGAAACCAGTGTCCGGAGTGTTTCAATCATGCTTCAGCTGACAAAAATTGCTCACCATGTATTTTATTTTTGATATTTGGGAACAACAAAAAGAAATCATTAGATGATAAATCAGGTGAATATGGACAATGAGTCATTAAATCAACATTTTTGTTGGACAAAAAATCCACTGTTTGACGGGCTGAGTGAGAGCTGGCGTTGTCATGATGGAGAATAATTCGTCGATTCCGATTGTTTCTTCTTATTTGATCGATGACTTCCGGCAAACAAATTGTAGTATACCAATCAGCATTCACGGTTTTTCGATCCTCTAAAGCCACGGTTGCTACATGTCCAGTTAAACCAAAGAAACAAGCAATCATTTGCTTCGCAGCACTGCGTGAAAGGACAACTTTTGTTGGTTTTGGTTCATTTTGAAATTATCAAACGGTAGATTGTTGTTTACTTTCTGGCTCATACGAATAGATCCACGTTTCGTCACCAGTAACGATGTTATAAACTAAATTTGAACGACATCTATTGAATTTCTTGAGCATTTCTTCGCACCATTTGACACGACCCTGCTTTTGTTCTTCTGTTAAATTGTGTGGGATCCAACGACTGCAAAGCTTTCATACGTTCAAATGATCATGCAAAATCTGGTGTATTGTTTTCATGTTAATGCGTAAGGATGCTTGAATCTTACGGTAAGTCACATGTCGATCTCGCTCAAGCGTTTCACGCACAGCATCTACATTAGTGGCAACAAAAGATGTTGATGGACGACCTTCACGAAATTCGTCACAGAGAGAGTTACGTCCACGCTGGAATTCGGCAAACCAATTATGAAAACTGCTCTTTGATGGTGCTTCATCTCCAAAAGCCAAATAAAGCCGATCGAGGCATTGCTTTGGCGTTAGACCACATTTGAAATCGTAAAAAATCATGACACGAAAATTTTCATGCGAGATTTCCATATTTACACAAAATAATTTTTTCTCAAATGAAATGCTGTACAAACAAAACTAGTTCACTTGGATAGGAACTGTCAATAGAATTATAGGCGAAAAACGTCAAATTTTTCAAATGTGATAGTTGATAAACGCTAACAATTCTAGACCTACTAGATTCCAGAAAATTTTCCAGCAGCTCACTTATTTGGTTGTTCATTTTTTCTCCTAATTTAGAACGCTTGCATTGCACGTAATATATTAATTTTGACTAAACTATGTAATTGCCATTTTCTTTAGTCATTCTTTGATATCATTCTGCCAACATTTGTATTCCTGGATGATATCAACCAGCTTCTCTAGAGTCAAGAGATTCTTGATTTGCCGTATCAACTACGCGATATTCCTTAAAATTTCTTTAAGGAAATGTTTCATCGGACAAGACATGTTGTAATCCGAAAAAGCAATATTCGAACTATATGCAGAAAGAGGAAGGAGAGTGCATCCAAGCCCCATCAGTTTTTATTGAGGCGTAATTGTATTATGCGGTTTTGCATTATCCTGGTGGTGGATCACGTGATTTGTATTTATTAATGCAGGGTACCCTAAACGTAAAATTTCGTGTACCTTGATAAGTTGAGCACAACAGACCGCAGCATTAACTGTACGGACATTTGAAACAAGTTCAAAATGGATCACGCCAAAGATATTCCACCAAACACTGAGCATTACTTAACTTCCAAAACGAACTTTGTTAGCGACTGAAACTGACACTTGTCATATATCATGATTTGTCACAAAAAAAACGATTGTCGCGATAATTTTGGAGTAATTTTATACAAATGTTTAAGGTGTCTAGGTTGAGATGCATTTAAGTTTACAACTGTCCTTGACATTAATACTGACTTGAGTAAGTTAGTAGATATTTCGTCAAAACACTGTTTGGAAATCAATCCTAATAAATCGTATTTTTCTTTGTTTGGAAGAAGTTTCTCGTAGTTCTGCTTTGCCACTAATCACAATTACGCTTAACAACTCTAGGTTAAGGCACAGTGATTCCATAAAGAAATTGGGTCTGACAATTGACCTAAGTTGCGCTTTAAAGAGCATGTGACAGCATGTATAAGAAGAGCTTTCTGTAATCTTAAAATATTGTACCCTAATAGGCATCTTATAACGACGGCAGCAAAAATCACATTGTGTGAATCTATGGTATTGTCACACTTTGACTTTTGTGACGTTGTGTATGGTCCATGTTTGGATTACAGAGATATTAAGCCTATTCAGATTTTGCAAAATATTTATCTAAGATTTATTTATGGCATGCCGAGGCGGCAGCATATCTCCTACAAATTTCGGGAAGCGAAATGGCTTAACATGGAGGACAGGCGTTTTCTCCATTTCGCCTGTTTTTCTTACAAGATTTGAATATATGGAACCCCTCCTTATCTATTGGTGAAAATGAAGCATCGCACAGATATACATAGTATCAATATAAGACGTAAGGACGTCATTGATGTTCCTAAACATAAGACAAGTTTGTTCAAAAGATCTTTTACTTACAACGTCGCTCATTGCTTGAATAGCCTCGATTGTGGTCTAAAACAGTTATCTCCTAAACAATTCAAGAAACACTTAAAGCCGCACCTGTTAACTAGACGAGCACTAACTTACAATATATAACGGAAAGACAACCTTAGTGATAATAAATACAGAAGTTTGAGAAAAAAAAAAGAAAAATTATGTAGACGAATGAAAAAGAAATAAAGTAGTTTACTTTATGTAATTTATTTTTCTTTTTCATTCATCTACATAATTTTTCTTTTTTTTCTCAAACTTCTGTGTTTATTATCACTAAGGTTGTCTTTCCATTTGTAAGTCTGCCATGTATTATTACAATTCTTTCTAAAATTTTCATATTTATATATATAGCATATAAGTTAGTTTATAGTTGAGGTTGGCAGGTAGAACACCTTGCTGCATTTGTCGCAGTAAATTGATGCCAATCCCATTGGATCACTAAAAGTTAAATATCTCTTTCATTTCTTTATATAATTTTCTCCATGTAACTAATTGTGATTCAATAAATTTATTATTGTTATTAAGTTATTTTTGTAGAACGTTTAATGATCGTACTATGACCTCTTAAGTGACACCAAATGGTTGAATTGAATGCACCCAAGTCGACTGACAATCGATGTGTTGTAGTAATCGGATTTTCTTTAATAAATTGCAAAAAAAAAATCTTGGTTAATGTTTAAAGAGCAACCCGATGTACGACTCCTTCGAAGAGTAACATCGCCATTTTTACATTTTGTAAATTCACGTTGGGCATGTCTTACATTAAGAAACTCTTTGTCTTCTTCTCCACAGATATCCTAAGCCACTTGTGCAGCCTTGCTCTCCTTCTTAAACTCGTATAACAATAGGTTCAAGAATTCTTCGTTTTTGGTTATTCTTTGTAAGAACACTCAATTAAGTACGATTAACAGTAGCATAGTATATTGTTTAGAGACGTGTACTCTTCAATTTGCAAATAAAAAATTATATCTCGCTACCTTCGAAAAATGAATTAGTTAATAAAGAAGAAAAACGAAATTTTTTTCCGAACAACCAATATTATCCATTTGAACAGCAAATTGGGATGGATTTCTTTTACATTTTAAATGTAAATACAATTAAACTTACATTCAGTTCAATTAATTCAATTCGAATTTTTATTTTAGCAGACTTGTATATACCGGGAGTCTCAATAAGGGCCGTGACTGGCAATATACACTGTGTTGAATCGTTTTTCAGACATAGCAAAACAGCATGTAAAATTAAATACTGGCAGTTCTCATGTAAATTTTAGAGTAAAACGCCAACGGAAAATACTGTTCAGAATCTTAAAATGCACGTGATATCATATTTAGAACATTAAAGTTCGCAGCCAACTTCTTTTAAAATGGGAAAAATCTAATGAAAAATGCGCTTAGTTTACTAACAAGTTAGCTATGACCAAAAAGTATTTAGGTATGTCTAGAAAGTGAGACAACAACAAAATCTGCAATTTTTGCACTTCTCCGGAGAGTAACAGTAATACTTCAAAACGGGATATTATAATCCTTTTCAATTTGCAAATAAAAAATTATATCTCGCTAGCTTCAAAATAAGAATTAGGTGATAAAAAAGAAAGACGACTTTTTTTCCGAACAACCTAATAATCAAAACGTTCCAAAATCACCTTTCGAATTATTTAAAAGAATACAGTCAGAAATACATATACTGAATAACAAAATTTGTTAACGCCTAGCACGAAGTAAAATAATACACGTGATTTTTTTGCCATCGGTTTACATTTGCCACGCATTACCAGTACCACCCGGAATACATTTGTTACATCACTATTGGGTGGAATGTGTATTATGTCTTTCATTTTAACTGCTGTATGCATTATTCTTGTTCGTGACCTTTTAATTTAATTTAGAGAGATAAAGCACACACTTAAAGATTTGGTCTGATTAAAATTATAACGCAGAAATTATTTCTCTAGAAAATTTTAACCAAACACTTTCAAATTGTTAATTATTTTGGCATATTCGAATTTGAGTCAAGTAAATTCAATTATCCATCTAAACTTTCTTTTTTACTTCCACATGATTTTAAATTTGTTGGGCGTTTTTTTATGAATGTATTTTTTTTCGGTCACATATTTAATACAGCCGGAGAAATTATTGAAAAGCAATAAATTTGTTGCAAGTAGTCAGTTTCGGTTGCAGTGAACTTTCCCAGCATTCCTTAGACCAGTGATTTGCAAACTTTATGTTACCATGCCACTCCCCCCTTAAAAAAAGGTCTAATCTTGGCGCCACCCTCTCCCCCTCTCCCCCTTTATTTCATTAATTAATAAAGATGTTCACTTATACGTGCGCATTTTTTTTTTCTTTTTTTCTTTGGTTTAAATACCAAATACAACAGGTAAACTTTGATGATCTGTTGCCGAAATGGGCACTTATTTTGGCAAATGGTAATGTTTTTTTTTTGCTTAGACCTAGGATAGCTATTTTTTTGTCAACTTGCTGTTTTCGTCATATGAGTTTAACATATGCGCCCACAGAGAAATAAAATCATTATTATTATTATTATAAACAGTTAATGTGAAAATAGTGGGTACACTTCTGTGCAATAAAATTAAGTACATGTCTAATTATTGTTTTCTGTAATGTTTTGTAAGTCGTACCTGATAAATAGTACCACCGAACATCAATAAACAAGATTTAAAATAATTTCTTAAAAACCTATTTTTGACAGAACATGATTTTAGCGCACGCGTTCAGAGGGTTTCTAATGGACGAGTAGATGAATCTTTTCACCTGTCAATATTATGCGTTCCCAAACTTTTAAATCTCTTTACAATGAAATTAATAGATGGACAGCTAGGATAATTAATCTCAACCTTTGAATATGTGCGGCACTGTTCATGTTTCTTCAGATAATATTGTTTTTTTATCGGCAAATTTGTTTTGAAAATTTGCTGGTTGAATCTCAACTGCTATGAAAATTTGCAAGTTTAATATCAACTGCTGACGAGCAATTGAAATTCAACTCGCACATTTTCAAACCATGTTTGCTGCTAAAAAACAATATTATCTGAAGAAATATAAACAATGCCGCGGATATTCAAAAATTTAGACTAATTGTCTTGGCTATCCATCGAAAGCCAAAATAATTAGTCTCAACTTCTGTATCTTTTGCGCTGCTGAGAAGGTGTTTGTCTTATACATACACTATGTCCACATTTCGATGCTCACCATTGGCATCTCGGTTATTAGAAGATATAGAGCAATGGTTAAATGGGGAATGTTTTGCAGAATTCAATGCTCGCAACAAATCTTTTTTCAAATTCACCATAACTTTTTTAAATTTTTAGATAATTTAAGAAAACCAAAATTTTACGATTTCAATATTCCTCAATAACTCGATAACACCTGATGTGACCTCTTCTAAACTTTTACACTGTTCAGACTCTTTTTTAAGACAATGTTTTTGATGCAAACAGAAACCTCCGATTGTCATTTGTTTTCACGTTATTAGCGCTAACTTTTGTTTTTCATGTGGCACCCATATTAGGTTTTTGGTTAGTTAGATAGTCTTTGAAAAGAGCTTTTCAACGATGTATAACATACCCGAAAAATTTTTATTTTTAGGGGAGATATTAACAAAAACATAAATTAATCCCTTATTGAGATTTGTTGCGAGCATTGAATTCTGCAAAACATTCCCCATTTAACCATTGCTCTATATCTTTTAATAACCGAGATGAATAAGAAAATTATTTTGAAAGTATAAAATATTGGCTTACTTGTAGAAAAGAATTACTTACTTTTTAGTTTTTTAATATTTTATCTTTTCAAAAGAATCAACATCATAATAATAATAATACGTGGGCTGCTGGCTAGTTTCTGGAAACGGTATGGAAAAACGCATATGAAATTTGGTAATTATAAATAAATCATTGTTTTTAGAAGTATTCGCCTTTGACGTCAATACACTTTTGCATAAGGTCGAATCAATTTCTAACGCACGTTTTCCACTCTAAAGATGGTACCTCAGAAACCAGTGTCCGGAATGTTTCAACCGCTGCTTCACCACGCATTTTTATTTTGATACACCCATACCTCGCTTTACGGCCTAGATACGTTCCACGAAACTTGGCCGCAAAGCGAAAAGCCGTATCAATTATTCTAATACAAATTCATACAAATTCAATGGGATCGGTTCCAAATTTGTTAAATATGTAACATGGTTTATCATTCAAAATGCATTTTATCTTTTTATTTCATTTAAATCAAAAATACATACATAACAAGTACATACATTTGTACATAAAATAATAACAGACTCCAAAAACCAACAATAATCTATAAACAAAAATGAAACAACTTCATGTTACATAAAATATGTGTATGTATACATACATAATTTTTTTTTAAATGGGTTTAATCTGAAGACGATGCAGAAATAGTAACCTGCAGATCACTGTCGTCATCATTTTTCGCTAGTAAGGATGGGCCTGGCTTAAAAAAATTGTCCAACGTTGTTTGTCTCGCCTTCTTGTCTATTTCGTTCTTCAGTGATTTATAACAGCTAATGGCTGAGTTAATTCCTCGAGAAACTTTAGCGCTACGTTCGACGTCAGGATCGTTTTCAAGGAGGATGTTTATTCCTTCTTCGAAATAGGAAAAAGCTTTCGACAAATTTTTTGATGTTAGCTGTTTGGATACAACAGGCTCTGTCTCTTCATCAAATGCCGGTTCTGCTTGCAACTGAATGAGTTCCTCATATGAAAGGGGTTCCCTATCAGATTCAAGTAGATCAAGCACATCACGTTCGTTCAAACCTTCAAAGCCGAGATCATGTGCTAGATCCAAAATGTTTTGCCTAATTTCAGGAAGGAAATTAACTTCTGCATCAATACTTTTTACACATTCTGGCCATATTTTTTCCAAACATGGTTCATTGTTGTTAATTTTAGTTCCTTCCATGATTCACCGATGCTATCAACAGCATCCTTGATGTTATAGTTTTTCCAAAATGTTTTAATTGAAGATTTACCATCGGTCTCCCTTATAAGTTGTCGGAAAGTTCGGCGTAGGTAATATGACTTAAAAGTGGCTATTGCACCCTGATCCATTGGTTGGATCAGAGCTGTTGTATTTTTCGGAAGGTACTCAATCATGACATCTTCAGATAGTTCGGATAAATTAGTAGGATGGCCTGGTGAATTATCCAAAATTAGCAAAGCCTTGTTGCTTAAGTTATTGTCTCGCAAATATTTTTTCACTTCTGTACAAAAGTGATTTTGAACAACCAATCCTCAAAAGTAGCTTTAGTCATCCAAGCTTTCTTGTTGGATCTCCATATGACGGGTAATTGATTTTTATTTAGTCCTTTAAGAGGCCTTGGAGTTTCGGACAAATATATTAAAAGTGGTTTTAGCTTAAAATCACCCGCGGCATTTGCACCAAGTAGCAAGAAGTTAAACGTTCTTTAGACACCTTATAACCAGGCGCAGATTTTTCGGTTATTGAAATGTATGTGCGATCAGGCATTCGCTTCCAATAAAGCCCTGTTTCGTCTACGTTAAACACTTGTTCAGGTTTATAACCAATAATTCCCTTTAAAATGTTGGGATATTCCTTAGATGCGGCCTCATCGGCGCTAGCTGCTTCGCCTTTCATTTTCAAATTATGCAAATTAAATCTATTTTTAAATTTTTCAAACCATCCTCGGCTTGCTTGGAATGTGACATCTTTAGCAGATTCATCGGTATCTCCATTCTTCAAATTTTCGAAAATACTTAAAGCTTTTTCCTGAATAGTCATTTGACTCATTGGCATTCTCCGTTTGTTATTGTCCTCAATTCATATAATCAATAGTTTTTCCATTTTTTCCATAATCCAGTTTCTTTGGCGTGTTAATCTCGAGACATTTAAAGGTGCAGCAGATTGCAAATATGTTTTAATGTCTTCTTTTTTATCGCGAATAGTTTGAATGGTAGATTTCGCAAGTCCCATTGCCTTGCAAATTTCAACAATTTTCTCTCCAGCTTCTATACGACGTAATACTTCTAGTTTAGTTCCTAGCGTGACTGATTTTCGGCATCTCTTTTTATCAGTTTCCGAAGTCGATAATCGTTTCGGTGGCATTTTGTCTAAAAAATAATGAAATTGTAAATAAGTTTAAGAAAAAAATACACATTAAAAATTTTTAATTTGTACATACATACATATGTACTTACGTACCAAAAATGTCCCTAATTGTTTCCAATTTTTCCAGTTAATGTGTAACAATCAGTAATAAATATGTACATAAAACACTCACAGACAAGTCTAAACCAGCCGCTTTATGAGCACACACTGAATAACGCTCGTAAGTAAGAGGAAATAGAAAAGAGTGCGCATCGAGATTGCACTTGCGCAAGATTGACAACATGTAGATATATCGACATCCAAAAAAAGTTTTTTTTTTTGCCGTTATAGCGAAACATTTTAGGCCGTGAATCGAAAACGTGCCTTAATTGAAGAGGGCCGTTATAGCGAAATGCCGTATAAAGAGCGGCCGTATAGCGAGGTATGGGTGTATTTGGGAACAAAAAGAAATCATTAGGTGATAAATCAGGAATATGAATATGGACAATGAGTCATTAATTCAACATTTTTGTTGGACAAGAAATCAACTGTTTGACGGGCTGAGTGAGAGCTGGCGTTGTCATGGTGGAGAATAATTCCTCGATTTCGATTGTTTCTTCTTATTTGATCGATGACTTCGGGCAAACAAATTGTAGTGTACCAATCAGCATTCACGGTTTCTCGATCCTCTAAAGCCACGGTTGCTACATGTCCAGTTAAACCAAAGAAACAAGCAATCATTTGCTTCGCAGCACTGCGTGAACGGACAACTTTTGTTGGTTTTGGTTCATTTTGAAATACCCAAACGGTAGATTGTTGTTTACTTTCTGGCTCGTACGAATAGATCCACGTTTCGTCACCAGTAACGATGTTATAAACTAAATTTGAACGACCTCTATTGAATTTCTTGAGCATTTCTTCGCACCATTTGACACGACCCTACTTTTACGCTTCTGTTAAATTGTGTGGGATCCGACGACTGCAAAGCTTTCGTACGTTCAAATGATCATGCAAAATCTGGTGTATTGTTTTCATGTCAATACGCTTGAATCTCACGGTATGTCACATGTCGATCTCGCTCAAGCATTTCACGCACAGCATCTACATTAGTGGCAACAACAGATGTTGATGGACGACCTTCACGAAATTCGTCACTGAGAGAGGTACGTCCACGCTGGAATTCGGCAAACCAATTATAAACACTGCTCCTTGATGGTGCTTCATCTCCAAGAGCCAAATGAAGCCGATCGAGGCACTGTTTCGGCGTTAGACCACATTTGAAATCGTAAAAAATCATGGCACGAAAATTTCCACCCGAGATTTCCATGTTTACACAAAATTACTTTTTCTCAAATGCTGTACGAACAAAACTAGTTCACTGGAATAGGAACTGTCAATAGAATTATAGGCGAAATACGTCAAATTTTTCAAATATGATAAACGCTAACAATTCTAGACCTACTACATTCCAGAAAAATTTCCAGCAACCCACGTATTAATAAAGTATAATGTTTACATAACATTGTAACCGTATACACTTGAATAGACTATGACATATAAGTAGTTAATAAGCAAAATACCCTCAGTACGAAGTTATTTGTTGTTATTAAGAGCGACTGTCGCACAACAATAGCTGACGACTCTAAAATTACTCCAGCATTAAAAAATAAGCACGTAAAGAAATCCAGATTCGAAAATATATTCGAAGCCCACCCAGATAGATCAAATAATACGTTTCTTCGTGAAACCATCACAACAGTCATAAAATGGCGAGCGGCTTTTCGTGCCTTTCACAAGATTTATTATTCGGTACTTACGCTCGAAATTTTATTGTTTCAGATCTGCAACTAGCGGGTATTTTTTTTTTATCCCAACAAAGAGGAGAGTCAAAGAAACAAATTTCAATGTTTCGATTGCACATCTCGATTTCACGAAAATAAAATAAATTGCCTTTGCTGCATTTAATACTTTTGATGATGTGATGATAGTTTGAATTATCTATCTTGTAGGTAACGTATCATATTTATAGGCCTATTAAAAACAAAATATTATCACAGTGCGTTTTACAGCTATAATTAAAACGTATAATGCAGTTGTAATTCAAGAAGAACATTTTATGCCCGTACAAAAACCAACTAAACGTGGTTTGCCAGCTACATTCTTTCAAGAAGTTTTATGGATACGTTCGGTACGGTATCCGCCTTGGATAAATAAATAGGGAAATGATTCTTGGGTTAGAGCTATTGCCGTTCTGACATAACACACATTTAGTGTCTGGCTGCGTGACTTTTATTTGTCATAGAAATTTTAAACTAAACATTTCGATTTTATGCCATGCAGCTCATTTAAAAGGCAATTAACAACTCAAAGACAGTAAATACATACACTCATAGATTTCAAAAATTTTTATAATTGCATCGCGCGGAAGAATTAAAAAAGAAATCTTAATTTCCGAATCAACGATCTCAATAAGCGAATACTGATTAGGCATCAAGTAAACCATTCCACATAAGTTTATAATAATATTTAAGTAGGAGTAAGAATTCTGTGCCACCTATCGTGACTTGTCGATTCAGTTATGTATTCGAAAAGTAGTCTATTAGAATGCTTCAGCATCAGAACAGGTATCTTTGTTGGTGCATGTTCAAGTGAGACGCGATGCCATCTACGAATAACAAGAAGCTCTAGTAAAAGCTCAACACGAATCTAAAATTAGAGTGCTACCATAGTGGAAGAATATGAAGTGGGAGTGTAGAGTTTTCTGAAGTGAGCAGAAACGTTTCACGCATCCGTTCGAATTGACGCATTCCTGAAACTAAGAGATGGCGCTGGTTACTCGACAGTCATTTCCTGAAAAGTTGTATAGTTCTTAATTGATCTATACCATATATCCATAGACGCAAATTACATTAATAATAGCAACGAAATAACTCTAAAATTATATTATCTGCGGTTCTCTGAATGAATTATTGAAACAAATGCGTTAAAAAAATTAATTAAATGTCGAATATGACACTTAAATAATAATAACAATAAAGTAACTATTTTGTATTAATAAAATAAATTATCTCTTGGCTAATCATATTTTCTTTAAGTTGAATTTTTTTGAGATTATTACATTTATTCAGGTAAATGGTTATTTAAATTTAGATATTACGGGGTATGAGTTAATAACAGTTCTTTACTTCTTCATATTCTAAACAAAATTTGCATTTTTCGGTGTAATGTGAGTTTGAAATTATTTTTCGAGCGTTTTCTTTCATTTTTGATTTTACGCATTATTTCTGTAAAAGTACTGAAGTTTCACTTCGAAATATTTCCAAATATTATATTAAACAGTATATAGAGAAAATCAGTACCTTTTCTGTGTGATTTTGAATTCCGCTTTACCTGTGTATTCAACTACTAACAAGTCAATAAATAAAAGTCAGGTTAGAATACGGTGTCGCATAAAAGTCGTATGAAATTATTTGTTTGTCCTCAAAATTAGAATGTATTAAGTTATTTTGAATAAATTTAAAGATACGGTTAAATAAAACAGGAAACGTTATAAGTGCGCAATTATGCTAATTAAACATCTTTGTACTCTAGTTTTGTAACTGCATTGAAATGCGTGAAACTATTTTTTAATTATCGCACTAATAGCTGCAGAATAAATATTGCAAGAGCAGAAACTATTCCTATTTTAAAAACGAAAAGCAAGAATTGAAGTACGATGAAAATTTTAAATAAATTAGAATGCCTGTACACACAATAATCTATGGGTTCAAAAAAAGTGCTTGAATAACTTCGCTGGCTCTCAATCGAACTATTTTATTAATTGCTTACATTCCAACACAAAACACATGTTTTTATAAGAATAATATTGAACCTGAATATCTGCGTCGACTTAAACCATAAAGACATAAAAATCTCTCGCCTAATGCCGACGTTTATTTCGTCTTTTCTTCGTAAACAAATTTATTTTTGCTGTACAAATACAATAAACTTTAGTAATCAACATTGTAAGTCGATTATTGGCAATTTACAAATTAATATGTGTAAGAGTTTTCACTTTTTCCATCGCCTTTAGATTGAATTTTTTAAATTTAACTGTTAAAGCACGGATTAGAACAAAACTAATCATCAATTTATGCAACTCGCACAGAATATTTTAAACTATTAAGAACTTACCTAGTTACAAAATGTATCTGCTTTTCAAATTAACAAAAAAGAAACACGATACCTGACCTGCTTTAAGTACAACATTTGTGCATTAGGTCATGGTCTGAGTTTTTATGACTTTATGGCCTAGAACGTCGGAGAATAGTTGAAAACCAAGCTCCGTCGCCGGAACATTTAGGCTGAGTTGCAACAACCTTGATTAACGTTAACACAGATTAACTAATCTGAGTTAGCGACTTTTCAGTTGCACCGACCTTAATTTGCCCTAATCTATGATTAACAAACTTGAGTTAGTTGATTCGTCAATCAATTAACGTTAACATAGATTAACTAATCTGAATTAGAGACTTTCGAGTTGCACCGACCGTAGTTTGTCCTAATCTTAATTAGTAAATCTGAATTAGTTAATTCGTGATTATTGTTCGATTAGCGTGTCTAACACGAGTTAAAAGGATTTATTATAAATTTCTGAAGCACACAAGAGCGTTAATCACGAATTCTTCTTAACGATTACGACCGAAAATGTATTAAAAATGAATAATAAATTATTATTATATTAGAACAAGCAGCGGTGGTTTGTTTAACACGTAGAAATTATTAGTTAAACTAACATTATTTGAAAACAATACAAATTTCTCTTTAAAAATTAAAAAATTACGTAAATTCATAAAATATACTGGGTGTTATAAAAAACCTGGACAAAGTTTGGCAGATGATAGTGCAGTTAAAAACAAGAAAAAAATTCTAATAATCTCATATCCATTACACAATACAGAGTGTCCATGCTTATGTTCACTCTTCTAGAATTTTAATTTTTTACATAAAATTTGGGACAAATAAATTAAATAAAAATCTTCTGACGTAGCACTGGCCACCGTACGACTTCCGGTTTCACCGAAAATTAAATCAACTTCCTTATTTTAATTGGAACGGCCTTTACGTTTTTACGTATTTAGAATATACAGGCCATTGTGAGTCTGAATACGTATGACTTGGCAATTTTTGTTTCCACGACAACGAAATTATTTCGTTTTTTTTTTCAAAGTTATAAATCATGTATTTTCGTTCTAATGCGATCAAGTAATTCAAGAAAGCCATTCCATTGAGGAGGCGGCTGGCTAGTTACTAATATTGCCCGTAGCGACTGCGATCGACTTACAGATGTTTATAACTCTTTCGGCATTCAATTTAAACCCGGAAAACACAGAAAATCCAATTCCAAGGAGCCGGTCAGAATCCGAACACTCACCGACACATGAAAATTGTATTTCTCGCATAGAATCCACACGAAACGATTCAAACCCACGCCTAATAGTTTGGTTAAGCGTTCAAAAACCAACAAAAATAAATGCTGAGAAGTATATTAACAGAATTTATGAGAAAAATAAAAGACTTTAGAAACAAGCAGCTTTATCAAAAGCAAACAACCAGATTAGGATACGTCAAGATATTTTCAGCTTGTTTCTAAAGTCTTTTAGTTGTCACATCATTTAATTAATTACCAAAGAGCAAGAACTTTTTGAAATTATACTCAACTAAAAACTTACTTCATTCTTTATCTTAATTAAAAGTGAAACTAAATCATTATGAAAACTAGAGGGCATATCACAATACTATGGCTAGCTTAAACCATATAGTTCATTGTCATTTATAGTTTCTGCGGCTAGAGATGCTTCTCACCCTTATCAAAAATTGTGGAGACACCATTTAAACGTTAGTACAAATTAGGCAAGTTTTGCCCTATAAATTTCAATTTTAGTTTTTAACGGTCAATAAAGTACTTACTTCAGCTTCAAAATGCTATTTTAATTAAGCCAGAACTAATATTTTTTAAAATTCTAAACATTGACGGTATATTTTTATATTTATTTAAGCTTACATTAGTTAATTACATTAATAATAATAATAATAAACAATATTATAATTCATCGAACAAGAGTTAACTGCTATTATGAATTTAATTTAAATTAACGAAGTTGGTTTAACGATCCCTTTTTAAAAGAAAAGCCTCAAGTGAGTTGTATATAAATTGACTATCGGATAAAACGGACTGGATAATGACAAACCATAACAGTAACGTCATACTTACTCGTGACACGTCATCTATACTAATGACGTTTCACTTTAATCGGAAATCAACTAATTCAAGTTAAATATACGTCGGTGCAGCAGCGTTTGTTTTAACGTGAATTATATTTTAATCACGGATTAACTAACATGGATTAAGGCATTTAATTTCAGATGTCGGTGCAACTCAGCCTTTAGCTGCATTCAGTAATAATTATTATCTGCGTTATTTTCTGCGTTATTATTGCTATCTAACCAAGAGTTGTAAAACAAATTTTGCTTCTTTTCTTGACCACTATTTGTGGTTTCAATTAAAGACATAGGTTTAGAGACACGCTGTATATACATGTGATCGGATAAAAGACGAGTCGGAGTTGGCCAGGAATATAAACGCACTCTCATTTTAAAGCTATTTAAGAAATATCAAATCAGCGTAAACTGACAAGAAGATGTTTAAAAAATAAAACAAAGGCTTGCCTTTTAGAATTAATACAGGCAAATGGGAAAGTAGCCAGTTACAAATGGCAATGTTTAAGATTAATTTTTTTTTTTCAAAATTAGCTCTAATGTTATTTCTGAAGAAATTGGTTAAAATAGGTGAAATCCGTGACACGGTAATAACCGTTTTATTTTATTTGTAACTTTATTCTAAATTTCACGTTCACGAACCACTGCTGAATTACAACTTTTAACCAAGTCTCTAGTGATTCTAAAATTTGAACTTTAATTAAATTTCAAAACTATAACGAGATTTCAATAAGCATATCACATTTTGCGGAACTGAAGGAACCGGAATGTTCACAGCTTGACAATGACCGCCGTCATGTGAAAGCGTCATTGACAGGTCTCTTTGATATTTCAAATTTCAATTAT
Organism: Prosopocoilus inquinatus; assembly: GCA_036172665.1. Classification (NCBI taxonomy): domain Eukaryota; kingdom Metazoa; phylum Arthropoda; class Insecta; order Coleoptera; family Lucanidae; genus Prosopocoilus; species Prosopocoilus inquinatus. The sequence goes on from CM069876.1 coordinate 813,328, forward strand.
AGCACTGGATATCTGAATTTATTTTCACGATACAACGCAATATATTCATTGGATTTAATTTTATAGGCAGTCAAATTGTATTCGTACACACATAAAAATTTTTGGGATTAATTGTAATCTGCCCATTCGGTGTTAAATATGGATAAAGTTTTATCTGAAAAGTTGTTAATCTTCATCGAATTTGGCGTTATTGTTCTCTTTTTCCGACTAATTTGTATCTAAAACTGAGTGTTTATTCCAACAAGGATAAGCTTAACTCTGCTCTATTACATATGTTTAAATGGTACCTAACTTCGTTCTTCGTAACTCTGCAAAAGGATGGACGCGAGGGAACACCGAAAAAGTGTTCCCTGGCGTCCAAAAAGTGTTAGAATTAATTCCAGATTTTTATCAGTGTATAATCTAACGATTTTCTCGCTGTTGATGTTACGTCAAACATTTGTCCAAATAAATAAATCAACAGCATACATCTATTTTGTAGTATCATCGAGTCGTAATTTTACTAACTGCACCGCATTTGGCAACAGTTCTTTAAACTGATTTCGACGTTTCGCCAAAGGTACAGTAGCGAACAATAAAATCCGCCCATGGTATTTCCTCAATGTAAACTGTGCCGTAATATTTTTGAAGTTAAGTACGTTTAATAGGAGTATAAATTTTACTGTTCATAATTCATACTTTCTTGTACTTCGACAAAAAGCCTCCTTTAAATTCTGCTCAGAAAGTAAGAGTATTGAATTTGCTATGTGAAGATTGGACTGCAAGAAGAATTGCTGTGAAATTTCGACTTATTAAATTTGATATTTCAAATAATTTTCTTTCTGTTTTGACAGAAACAAAACCTGAATAACAGCTTGGTTTGACTTGACTTGATGGTGGTTTGACTTCTAGCTAAACTACTGACAAAAAAAGTGTAACGTGGCTTACTGCAGGAACACTCATAAAGTTTAAGCACACTATTATAGATACAAACTTAAAATGATCCTACTTTTCTAATTTATAAACAGAGTGGGTTATTGGTATCGATTTCTTCAATAGCTCCTTAACTATTATTTATAAAATAAAATGTCTTCTATAAAAGTTATCGCCTATCTCAACAAATTATTTTCACAGATACAGCATGTTCCATAAGTGAGTTATCTATCAAACTTATAATTTTTAAATGGAATGCATCAGCTTTTATATCGATAGATCTCTTAAAAATAACTATTTTCTATTCCGCAACTATAGCCCTAAATAGAAGCATTCGCAATCTACAGCTATTCAATTGAATTAAAGAGCTAAAATGTAGAGGTATTTTATTCATAATCAGCGGATAAAAGAAATTTCTGTAGTGCACCTAACTAATTAAAAATATCGTGTAGAGCAATCGGTATGATAAAGAACAACATTTTTTATGTACGTTTGCACAGAAACAATTGAAACTTAAAAGTTTAAATTTCTCAAAAAATTTAAATGGAACGGCCTGTATATTTTCACACATTCGAGTAGCTCGTTAAATTCTGTTTCTAACAAATGCAACTTGCATTGGTCTGAAGGTCACGGTTTTCGAGATATCTGCACTTAATGTTAGAAATACTGTCAAGAACCATATTTCAAGAAAATAAACAAAAAAGAAAGGGTACAATTATGTTTATCCGTTAATTCTCAAGGAAGTATTGACATTTATAAATAATCCGAGAACTTAAGTTCACTATAAGAACTGCTTACAGCTGAAATTAACTCACTGCTAAAAAGTTCTAACAAAGAACTTGAGTGTAATTTTCATTTAATGAGACTTGAACTCTATCAACCCTTCGATTTACATATTTCGAACATCTAATCGATATACAACGCTAATGAATTGTTATTGAAAATGTTTTAGCCCCTAGCATTACTTATTTCTTTTAACTCGATCGAATACGATTGGATATTTCAAAAAATAAAATAAATTTTTCAAAAATTAGCTCGAAATTATTAGTAGACATTCAATAGTTTCCAAGAGATCGATTAAATGTTGAAAATAAATTGAAGGATTGATAGACTTCAAGTTTCATTAAATGAAAATTACACTGAATTTCCTTGTTAGAACTTTTAGCAATTAGTTGATTTCTGCTGTAAGCAGTTATTATAGTGAACTTAAGTTCTCGGATTATTTGTTAATGTCAATATTTCCTTGAGATTAACAGATAAACATAATTGCGTCCTTTCTTTTTTTGTTTGATTATGAATAAAATACCTCTAGCTCTTTAATTTCACCTCACCCTGTATAACACGCACCATTCGGTTTTATTTGCTATAGTTTTCTGAAGTTTTGACATGATTACCTAATTAATTAATGGATCGTTTGAAACACTCAAAATTACAGTTCTCCACTGGTTATAAAAATTATTTTACGGAGGGAACAGTAAAATTTAAAAAAAAATAATATTTTTATGCGATACTAGAATTAATAATAAAATAATTTTGAATTCAAACAGGTTACCTGCAGTCTAGAAAAATTACTATATTTTTTTATTACATATTCTCAACGAGACATAAATTAAAGTGAACTTCAAGGAGAAAATCTTCTGGAAACTAGATACAAGACAATTTTACAACCTTTGAACTCTGTTTTCTTAACATAAGTAAAGTTTCGCCGGAGGTGATGTTCTTCGATAAACAATAACAGCCCGAAACTTCAGCATCTCATCTCCTGCATTCTACAACTTTCAAGATGTTTATGACTTTGTGTGCTTGCTCGCTAAGTCAGAAGTTTATAAGTTAACGTAAACAAGTTGTTAATTAGTATTTGAAGTTTTGCAGTTCGGGCATGTGCTGTGTGCTCGAAAATTTCGAACGGTTTCGCTAATGTCGATGGTACATTCACGCACATGTTTGATGTTTCCTGTGACTAATGCGTCTTCAGTTGCCTTCTACGTTAGCTGTTCCACGTTTTCCGAGTCGGTCCATAAACTTTCGGTTTTTATTTCACAATGCGTTAATTTGTCAACACGAGTTAGCAGTAAAGAATTTCGTGGTCCCTTAGGTCCCATGTGTTTAGCTTTGCCAGACATTCTGGCACCGAAACCTTTTCATAGACGTGCACATGGGTTTTATTTTCGTTTTTAGGTTTATGCTTCACTAATGACGCGAAACATTTCGCTCTTTTTTTGCTTAGATTTACGTAAAAGCTACATAATTTGACATAGTCACTTTAGAAGAAGAAAATTAAAATAATCTAAAATAACTACCCATTGAAAATTTAATTGGCCAATACATTCTAATTTAACAATTATTTTGTTCATCGTGCAAAATTTAAAAGCAATTTACGAGTATAAGCACACTTTGAAATTTACAATTTTTTAGAGTTATGAAGTTATTAATAATTCTGTTTGATATTTGAATTAGTTATTTCCTAATTCTAATCAACTTTTCTTGATACATTTTCGTAATTAAACAAGGCCTAATATGTTTCCTTAATTTTTTGCAATTTGTTTTTGATCGTAGTAAAACGTTTTTAAAACAGAAAACGTCGGTTTTAAAAGAACGTACATTTGGCGAAAATTTAAAATCGATCTGTTAATAAATTAAAAAAGTACAAGGGTATGTAGATGTGAAGTGAAATACAATGTACAAAAGTTTTTCGTTTCTCAGATATAAATAAATATAAATAAAAATTGTAAATCTTTGCAAGAAGTTATTCTAAAGATACTAAAATCTGCTAACTGTATAATCGTGATATGTGGTGATTTCAATATTAACTTCTCAAACCCTGGCTCTAGTGAATTTAATGATATTGTTGACTTGATGGGCTCTTTTGGTTTTCTGCCGATGATTAAACAATACACACGAGTGGTGTCAAATAGTAAAACCCAATTAAACAACGTATTTGTTTATGATAATAATACACACTGTAATGGAAGTATACTCTGTCCAGGTTTCTCCGACCACTTTGCAGTTCAGGTAACTTTTAACTTCCGATAACCTTAAATCAGATGAGCGCAACCGCTTGTGTAGACAATTTAATTCGAAAAACAAACAAAAATTTAGGGAAGTACTTCAATTACAGGCATGGGATTCAATATATGACATTACTGGTGTAGAGTTGAAATATCAATGTTTCTCAACTATATTTACAAAGTGTTTTAATGAGGCATTTCCACTAATTGAATCTAAATTACGATTGAATAAAAATAAAAGTTGGGTAACAGATGAAATCAAATCAAATTCCAAAAAACTATCAGATATGTTTATTAAATCGAGATCCAGTGGGTCTTTAGATGATAAGGACGATTATGTTCGATTTAAAAAATACCATAAAAAAATAATATTACAGGCAAAAAAAAACTTTTACTCTGATGTACTACTAAATTCCACTAACATAACTAAAACTGCTTGGAACATTATCAATGAAAACAGTAAGCCCTCTGCCTGCGATAAAATAGCCTTGCATAATGATAAAGGAATTTTGTTAAATGATATTCAGATAGTCAATTTATTTAATGAGAATTTCACAAGACACAATATTACTTTAGACTCTTCCTCCTCTTGTATAACTAATATGACTAATCAGTCAATGTACCTTTACCCGGTTACTGAAACTGAAGTCTTTAACACTATCCAATCTATTGCAAACAAAAATTCAGCAGGAGTAGATAGCGTGCCTTGTTCCCTTTTACGAAATCTATCTGATATTATCAGCGTACCTTTAGCACACATAATAAATGAGTCTTTTAAACAAGGATATTTTCCAACTTCTCTCAAAATAGCAAAAGTCATACCAGTCCATAAAAAAGGAGATACCAGTGATATCTCTAATTACAGATCCATTTCTATACTACCTGCTGTATCTAAAATTTTTGAAAAATGTATGGCTGTGAGGTTACTAAACTACTAAATAAAAATAATTTGCTATCTCCCTCTCAATATGGATTCCTGCCCCATAAATCGACCTCAATGGCTTTCCATAATTTCCTAAGTTACATCTACGAGAGTTTAGATACAAATAAATCCGCTCTGGGCATATTCTTTGATAATAGTAACGCGTTCGATACTGTCAATCATAATATCCTACTAAAAAAATTAGATGCATATGGTGTTCGTGGATCTGTGTTAAAGTGGTTTCAATCCTACCTCTGCAACCGTCCTCAGATTGTCTCCGCAAATAAAGTCCTTTCTACAGCGCTTGACATTAAGTCTGGAGTTCCACAAGGATCAATCCTGGATCCTCTTTTATATGTCATATTTGTCAATGACATAAGTCCCTCAGTTCAGAATGTCCTGACATGTCAGTTTGCAGATGACACATCTTTAGTAACAACCAGCAATTCTGTGAGCTGTCTTGTTGAATACGCTACTGATGCAGCTAATAATATGTCAAAATACTGTCAAACTAACTCATTGATTTTGAATCCAAATAAAACATGTATTATTCATTTTAAAGTTAGTAAATCTATGCCTGTTAGCTTACTAGTGCGTATGAACAAAGAGTCAATAAAGCAGGTTGAAGTGACAAAATTTCTAGGCCTAAATGTCGATGAATACCTCAAATGGAATAGTCATTTAGATGATCTTGCTAAAGAATTATGCTCCCTAAACCACATCATATTTAAAATCAAAAGTGTTGTGGATTTCAATGTTATTAAACTATTTTATTTTGCTAATATTGAGTCGCGAATCAGGTACGGTTTAATGTGCTGGGGGACTTCTTCATATGTTAATCGCATCTTTCTTATCCAAAAAAGGATTATACGAAACATATTAAATACAAGCTTTCTTGTTCATTGCAAACCTTTATTTCAGGAACTTCGCATACTAACCGTTTTTGACTTACTTATTTATGAATGTTCTGTATTTGTAAGGAAAAAACCCATCACTATTTACCACGAATAAAGATATACAGCAACGCTATCCTACCCGATCGAGTAATAACTTGAGTTTTCCTGTTCATTGTCTATCTCTATATGAAAGAGGACCACACTATAGCTGCATAAAGATATATAATCATCTACCATCTTTCTTAAAAGAAACTTACAAATTATCAACTTTTCAAAATAAACTGAAAATTTTTGGTTGAGAGACAAGTGTTTCTACTCATTGGCAGATTATCTCAAGCAGACCCAAAATTAACTTGATACAGGGCACCTTTCTCTCTTCTTTTATTTACCTTTCTTTATTACATTGTATTAAATGTTGTCTTTTGTTTTAATGTTCAATTTCAACAATATGTGACGTGTTTTATATCGCTTGGGCGATCTATTGAACGACTAAAATTATTATTATTATTATTATTATTATTATCATCATTATTATTATTATTATTATTATTATTATCATTATTATTATTATTATTATTATTATATAACCTACTACAAGAGCATATTTTGAGAAAAAGAAACTGTAAACAGTTATGTGTTGTATACTGACATGTAACATACGGCAGGTAAAGTTGCAATTAACGTTTTCAAGGCACGTTAGAGCTTTACAAAATTTAGTTTAAGTTTCTGCAGCAATGTAACCTTTCGATTTAATAATCTCGAACACGGTTAATCTGACACAGATGGAACTTAGTTCATTTCTGGTACAATTTTCTTCGAGCTTTTCAATTTCTGTTTCAGTTTTTTTTTTTAAGTGACAAGAAGAAAGTTGTTTACTAAAATGGTAACCTACTTCCCTGGACCTACGCCACTGGTGAAAAATTGCTCAATTGTCCGCATGACATATCCATCCTTGTATACCATTTGCCCTGCTTGTCAAATTTCAACCTTCTACCTCAAATCGTACCAGAGATTTTTAAGAAAATATGCTTCTCAAGTTACCTCTATTGAAGGTTATACCTCAGAAGCGAGAAACTTTTATATATAGATAAGTTAGGTTAAATTGTAATATTTTGATGTCGTCTCTACGTGGTATAATTATTGCTAACTTATTCGATAACATCCTGTATAACCTTGTTCGTTACGTTTTTGAATTGGTCACGTAAAAATAATTTCCCCGTGTCTAAACTGTTTGAAATATTTTGAATTTTCTCAAAAACCTGTATACTGAAATCAAATTACAAAAAATATGATGCCACAGCTGCGTATTATTGGAGCAATTTTATACGTAACACTTTCATGTGGGGTAGTGATCTAATCTGAATTAGAACTATGTTTTTCTTCAGTTTAAAGCATGAAATGGATCTTGTTATTTTTTTATTAAGAGTAAAATCTGACCCGCACAAATTATGATGATAAAAAATTAAAGTGTGAATTTACATTGGTAAAAATTCAAGAAAATTCATTTTCTTTAGTTTAGTTAAAAAATTTTATGGCAACAGGAAATGACAAATTGTAATTTTCATAGCTATCTTTATCTTTTTTTTTGCAAAAGTAAAATATTTATGAATTAAATAAAATTGTCTATTAATTTAAAAACTGTTAAAAACAGGCAAAAAGAATGTTGATAGAAATTAATGCAGCGTTTAATTCTACTCATAGTGGTGCATTAAAATATTGGTCGCTCCGTTTGAGAAAACTTTTCGGTGTTTGAATATCCTCAAGTCATATTTTTTAGATACTCTGGACGTAGTAGAGTACGGCTGTGGAATTTTTAAGAATCTTAGATACTTCTATGGCATTATTTTGAAAATTAAACTGTATAATACAGATTTTGGAAAGAAATTCAAATATCTGAAAAACAGTACCGTAGAGAAACTGGGAAACGCATTTACAGTTTCACATTGCAGATTTTGGGTGCATGATAAATGATAATATACAGGGTTCGTCAAAGTTCTGAATTTGGTAATTTATGAAGCTTTTTTAAGAACATACTAAAAATTAAACTGCGGCAAATGATTAGAAAACTATTGCTCTCATATTGTATTGGGATGGTTGAAACTTTATTTTGTATCAATATTCTAATAAATTTAGGTATACTGAATACATCCTCATAATCATGTAACACTACATGTCCTTATAAGCATGGCACCGTAATATCTGCTATTAAAAGTCGTAGGTATTATTATAAATACGATTATTAAATTGATCTCAGAGAAACACAAGTAATGTCACGCGAAAAACTTAAAACGTGTACTAAATAACGTGGTCATTTAGAAGCAAGTAATAACAAAAATGTACCAGAAAATTAGATTTAATGGAATTTTCACACTAAATTGAATATACATATATTTTTGACCACTCCGCATAACATATTAAAACCTTATGTTTAAAAAAAAAAATTTGTGCAAATCGTTTTCGATTGCAGTGAAAACCTCGAGCAGCCTCTGTACAGCTGTTTCAGCCCTGCTTGGGGCTTCTTCAGCAGAGACTTGCATGGGGGACTTATTAGGAGCAAATCCCGCTTCAATTTGTTTATCCTACTGCAATGTCAGGTCAAAAAGCGATCGTAAGATGTCGCTATTTTATCTGTTCTTATATTTTTAGAAAGGGCAAGTAATGTAAATTCGATTACGGTAAGATATACAGTGTGTCCCATTTAAAAAATCGAGCTTTTTAATCATTTGACTCACTCCGTATAAATGGTGGCAAATGAGATAAAGTTTCTAGTAGAAAATAATATTAACCTATTTCTAAATACATTCGAAGTCCTTTATTTGCAAATGACTTCTAACGTTATGAAATATTAAAACTATACATTTTTAGAAAGGGCACGATCAGGATATTTTAAAAGTGTATCATATACAGGCTGTTCCATTTAAAAGAATATAACTTTGGTCCGCAGAAACTTTATGGAACACCCTGTATTATTGAAAATAATTTTCAATTGTGGGCATTTACCCTATTAATCATATGCCGTAGATCAACTTTCAGTATCTTCTTAAATAGTAATTAGTAGTAAATAACTTCATTTATGAAGTTATTTAAGAAGATACTGAAAGTTGATCTACGGCATATGATTAATAGGGTAAATGCCCACAATTGAAAATTATTTTCAATAATACAGGGTGTTCCATAAAGTTTCTGCGGACCAAAGTTATATTCTTTTAAATGGAACAGCCTGTATATGATACACTTTTAAAATATCCTGATCGTGCCCTTTCAAAGTTCTGAATTTCGTCATATTCAGAACTTTGCCGAACCCTGTATTTAACCCTCAATATTGTCACTAGTGAGCGTTAACTACATGGTAATTTTAATGTCACTTATGCGACAATCGTAGCATGCTTTTTGAGTTTTATCGTTTAATATATTCTAATTCTTTTACGAATGTATTTGTTTCGACACGCTTAAAGAAAGTATAATAGTAAAAGTTTAAAGTAGTATGTTTACTTTATGAAAGATTTTACAAAATTCTAATAACTATTAATTTTTTAATTCACCGTCACTTACGCGACCGATGTACAACCTAAGCTAAAGAACGTTTTTAAAAACTGCTACTTGACATTGACTTAACCGTAGAAAAACCCACAGACCGTAGTCTAAAAAGTTAGATTGACAACAGAAAAGCATATAAATCGTAGCCTCAAAATTAATTTTTAATTTACGGTCTATGTGTCGTAATTTAAAAATTATTTTTTTAGTTGTTATATTAAACGCAAAGACGATAACACGTAAACGGTTACTACTGAGGATGAACGCATCGTTTATGAAATATAAGTACATATATTTTTTAATAGAATGGTATTGCATGATTTTAAGAGATTTACCAGGCCCAAATTGTGGAAAGATGAAATGTGTTTATTACAAAATGTTTTCTTTTAATACGTATGATAGCTACGAGAATCCAGAGAATACCATTGTCAAATTATTTTTTTTAATTTACTTTAATATTAAATCGATCGTCTGCAACACTTTTTAACTGAGAAGAGGAATTAGTAGCTAGAATTATTCTTGCGTTTGATACCATTCGCAATCGTCCTTCAGCTATTCGCCATTCAATTATACGTCGTTATGTCATTTATTCAAAATGGAGGCCTTAATTTTTAACGATTTTTATAATTTTTCATGTTTTAATAATATGTTGAAATTAAATTCAACAAACAAAACGATTATTTATAATCTGATCGAATCGATTTAAACCGATTTATAAACTCACTGAACGGTGACAAAGCATCATTGCCTTCTCGTGGCAAATTGTGGGGAGCGCCCCCCTGACGGGGCACATAAGTCTTCAAAGGAGGGCGCAGCAAATTAAATTTAAAAAGAACTGTACGAAAAGTTGCAATTAATTTATCATACACCTATTATTTTTTTTACACTTCTTATCTTATGACTAGTGATGTAAAATGATGGTAATTTAAAATCGTGACGTCATTTTGGTCATTTAAGTATAAATAATGGTCATTTTGTCGTCGTAATCAATCGCATATTAACGAAATAAATACAAAGTTTCACGAAACGAAATTTATATCAAAACAACAAAGGCATGAGGACAACTGTTTTCATAGGACTCAAATGGAGCTTCAAGTTGAAGCCCAATTGAAAAACTGCTCTTTAAACAGTTTCATAAATTCTTATTGTTTACAGATAAGACATACAACGAATAGCATACTAGCAACTGAAATTGAAATCTTTTATTTAAACAGTCATTAAAATTTATCAAAGCCAAAACGGTCCAAGTTGTAAGGGGGTAGGCCTTGCAGTCGCAAGGTCTTTGGTTCGAATGACGTTCGAATTAATTCTCGGGAATGGTCGGTATTCACTTCAGATACACCTTCAGTGCTACGGATACAATTCGACGCCAACCTGATGACTTAATACCCCGTTGGCTATCTATCACAGATTAAAAAAAATCCATGAATAAGTAACTATAAACACAAAGAACAATAAAAATTGAAGAATAAACAGATATTTACTTAAAAAAAAAGAATCTGAAGAAATTTCAAAATAACAACGGCTATTTAGTAAATCACATTACATATTTGAATATTATAATATTTTAACTGCATCGTCATCATTTATTTCAATATCAGTCTCCATTTGCTCATTTCTTCATCAGTGTCTGTATCTGACCTTGACTGGACCTCTTCACGTTTTACAATTAACTTGATTCTTGTTTTCTGTAGCCATAAGCACTGAAGGACCTTATATTTTTATTTTACGTGAAATATTTTTCCAACAGTAGTACACGCACATACTTCGGCGTTTCCCAAACCGTGGGGCGCACCCCCCTGTGGGGGCGTATAAGTCTTCAAAGGGGGACGCAGCAGAATAAATATAAAAAATTGAATGCAAGTTGCAACCTATTTATCATATAATCTTTTTACAAGAAATTGTTTATACAGAGTCATTACGCGAGCTCCCTTTAACTTATTTATTTTTGATTTTAGAAAGAAGTCTTATATAGACCGATTCAAAATTTTTGCTGATGTTTACAGAAAAACAAACGAACATCGCATAACTGAGGCATAAATTGAAATTTTAATTTTTTAAACGAAACACTCGGTATTTTTATACTTATTTGAAATCTGAAATAGTAATCGCCTCTCTTTTTTTTATTTTTTTAAATGAAATATTTTGTCTAAGAGACGTTTATTCATATTTTATACCACGGGTTTCCAACGGGATCGGTATCGACCCCTTGGAGGGAGATGAAGACTTAAAAGGGATCGATGAACCTTAATTAGGGGTTCGCTAGGGGTCTTTCAGAGGGTCGGAGTTTTTAAGTCTTCTCTATTGAAGGTCTTGCTGAACAGTTTATGAAAAATGTAAAAAAAAAACTTACGTATAATATTAAATGAATTTAAATTAGCTCGAATAAAAGAGAGATTGATTATCAAAATCAAAACACTCCTAAAATACGAATAAAATCGAATAAAACAAAAATAAAAGACGATCGTCAAACGAGTCAAGACGAAAATAAAAACCGTGTGAAACTCATTAAGTCAAATCGACATAAACGACTTTCATCAAAACTATTTAAACATTTAATTCAATTTAATAATTAAAAAATAAAATAAATTCGCCAAAAATGGCGATCAATCGGCGGAATTAAAATGTAAAATAAAATAATCTTAAATCGTGTAAAAATAAACAAAAGACGTTCAATTGGTAACTAAAAAAATCAAAGGGCATGTCAAATAAAATCAAACCGAAAAAATAGCAAGACGATCGGTTGTTAATTTAAAAGTAAAAGACAAAACGAATGAAATCGATTAAAAGAAAAAACAAAGGTTCGCAATTGACTACATTAAAAGTTAAATAAAATAGAGTAAAATGGAGATTGTATAAAAGTAAAAGCTGGTGATGAAGTTAGGACCAAAATAAAAATTATACAAAACTAGCAATAAGTCAAATTGATTTAAAAATTGACACATTTTGTCGCGATCCAAAGAATACTCCGTAAATTTTAACGAAACAGGGCGATCAGCGAATTCGCAAAGTCAAATCGAATAAAAGAGAAAATAAAATGGCGATCAATCGACGGGATTAAAGTGTAAAATAAATTCACACTCAATAAACTAAAACTAAAACAAATCAGTGAAAAAATAATGGTAAATGGTAGTTAAAAAATAAATCAGAACTCGATCAATTGATCATATTGAAAATTAAATGAAATAAAATCGAATAAGGAATTAGAAAAAGATGATCGTTGACAAAGATGAGTCAAAAAGAAATATTCTATAAAATTAATATAAAATCAAATCGAAACTGACATTGGTGAATTTTTAATTGAGTTTGATTAAAAAGTAATCAACCTGAAATCGAATCAAGAAAAGAAAAAAGACGATCGTATTATTAAAAATTTAAATAAAATAAAGGCAAATAGAATAATAAATTTTAACAAAATTTTATATCTGCAAAAAAACATTATTAGTATATCCACACTTGCTGTTTTTCTTTCAATATTATTTAAATCTGAATGGAGTGAACGGAAATTTTTATTTTCTTGTAAGGGATGGGTGCTTAAAGGGAAGGTTGGAAACTCCTGCTTTAGACGCACGTGTCAGAACTATTACCATTAAATACGAATATCTCGAAAACTTTTCATTTTGTTTAAAAATTATTTAGAGAGATTGTTACCAGAATTTAATTTGGGATTCAAATGTTAACAGATGTACCGGATGTTCCATTTCAGAAAACAAAATGTCAAATGCATTTGTTATGCGGTAAGCATCAGTATTAACTTTTAATCGGCCTGTGTAAGTTTTGTGTCAAACGTTTCCTTCTGATAAAAAAGTTGAAGGGGGTGGGAATTCTCGCGTAGCCAGCCTGTACATACAATTGCAAGCAATAAATTGAGACAGTGACGACCAATATTTAATACTCGCTGCTGTACATATAATAATAATAATAATAAACGGACTTTATTCGGCGAAGTTTAGCATAAGCTATTCACTTAACCATCAGTTACAAAAAAAATCAACAATAAATATTAATAGGTATTTCATACACATTGACGCCGAATTTTTCATTAAATACATACAAAATAAAAAAAAAAAATGCATATTACGCCTAATTAGAGATAATTAGAACTAATAAATAACCAATCTAACTGGCATTATATATCAAATTAACAGAGGTGTCACATAAAAAGAAAATAATAATAATAATGATAACCAGTGTTATAAATTCAAAATATAAAAGTTGTTATAATCTCAGATTTCAGGTCTTCAAGAGCATTGGCAACAAATGAGGGAGTTATGACTGAAATATTACAAATATAATATCATAATCATAATTACATTTGATTATACAGAAATTTTAAACAAAATTGGTATCATTTAAAACAGAGGTATATTTCTTTTTAAACGAGAGTAAAGAACATGATTTTAACGATTCTGGTATACTGTTCCACGTAATTGGACCAAGATATGAAAAAGATCTAGCAAATAGTGCTTTAGTGTGTTTGGGTAGGATAAAGTTATTTTTAAAACGAGTATTCACTTCATGTATACAATCATACTTAAGTAATTTCTTGGACAAATACGAAGGTTTAGAATTTTTAACAATTTTAATAAGAAAAACTGCGAAATGTAATTTTCTACGATCTTTCATATTCAACCAATTAAGATCTACCAATTTATGGGAAACATGATCAAAATGACGGAGGCCGTAGATGAATCTAATGCAAGCATTCTGAACCCTTTGAATGCGGGCAACAGTTGATGAGTCTAAACATGAACCGTATACAACATCACAATAATTAAAATGACTTAAAACTAAAGAATCAGCAAGAATTTTACGTAAATTAATGTTAATAAAATGCCTATTGGCATAAAGTAAACGAAGAGAACAATAAGATTTCTTTAACATTTTATTAACATGATCCCGAAATCTCAACTCAGAATCCATGTAAAGGCCAAGATTTTTTGCAACTTTCGAAATGGCTAGCGGCTTGCCCAAGATGTTAAGGCTACATTCAGCAGCTGCTTCCTTACATTTTTTACTGCCAAAAATTAAAAGACATGATTTTGAGGTATTAATACATAAATTATGAATTTGTGCTTTGTGAACCAAATTACTCAAATCTTCATTAATTAAGTTAAAATCTGTAGCAACGTTATCCAGCAAGAAATGTTTATAAATCTGGGTATCATCAGCATATAATGTACATTTACAGTGATTTAAAACCGAATTAAAATCGAACGTATATAGAATAAACAGTAATGGGCCCAATATACTGCCTTGAGGAACGCCCTTTGAAATATAAGTCTCGGAAGAAGCCCTATTTCCTACCACGACTATTTGTGATCTATTAAGTAAATAACTGCTCATGAATGAACAGCTTATTTCATCGAAACCTATAAATTTTAACTTAGCCAGCAATACGTTATGATTAATGGTGTCGAAAGCTTTGGAGAAATCTAAAAGCACCAGGGCAGTACCAAAACCCTTATCCCAGGCATTAAAAATGTCATCACAAACATTAACTAGAGCTGATGCAGTACTATACCCTTTCCTAAAACCGGATTGAACATCTGGAATAATATTATTATCAATTGCGTAAGTCATAATTTGCTTATGCACTAACTTTTCCAGAATTTTTGAAAAAATCGGAAGTATGCTAATTGGCCGTAAATCAGAATATTGCGTAGGAGTATTAGTTTTAGGCAAAGGATGTACTAACGATTTTTTCCAATAAACAGGAAAATAACCAATTTCCAAACAACAGTTTACAACGTGGGTTATATATTTTGAAATGAGTGGCAAACAGTAACGCAACATTTTTATAGAAATACCGTCCAAGCCCTGTGCCTTGGAAGTAATAGTATTAATAATATTATTCACTTCTTCTATAGTTGCAAGCTGAAATTGAAAATTGGAATCTTTCAACTTATTGCAGGAATAATAATTTATGGCCTCACTACAATCTTCATCGATTTGAGATACAGAATTAACAAAATAATCATTTATTTCCTCCACATTTGATAACGTTTCTGGTATTTCAGAAGCTTTAGATTTACAGATATTCATACTTTTTAATACTGACCAGGTTTTATTCATACTACATTTTGATAAAGTACTTAAATAAGCACGTTTTTCATTTCTGATAGCATTCAAAGTAAGATTCCGTAATTGCTTATAGTAGATCCAATCGGCTGGAAGGCTTGTTCGCTTAAACTTAGATAAAGCAACATTTCGAAGTTTAATCATATATTTAATAACATCAGTTAGCCATGGAGCTTTCGGTTTAGAAACTCGAACCGTTTTAAAAGGGGCATGTAAATCAAATAAGTGAATTAAATTATTGTTCATAAATTCAACTTTAGCATCAATGTTATTTATTAAACAAATGTCATCCCACCTCATGTTCAAAAAATCCTCGAGGAAATCTTGATGAGAAAATTTACTGAAATCACGAAAAGTCACATATTTTTGTTTAACTGTAGGAACATCATATTTTAAGATGCAATAGGTAAGCAAATGATCAGAAAATAAATCAGTGTTTACAGTCCCACATTCGAAAACAAAATCTTTGTTTGTTACAAAAATAAGATCAATTAAAGAGTTGCAATTTTCTGTTATTCGTGTTGGTTCATTAATAATTTGGCTCATACCAAAACCATCAAAACAATGAATAAGTGAACTAGCAGCAGTTGTTGAATTTAAAAGATTTATGTTAAAATCTCCAACACATACAAGTTCATCACAATCAGGAACTATTCCTGATAATGATAAATCTATTTGGTCAAAACACTCTAACACATTACTACGAGGTGTCCTATAAATTACACCCACAGCTAAGACAATTTTCTTAATTTTGATGCGAATCCATAATTCTTCCATTGCATTTCCAGAGTTAAATTGAAATTTATCGCAAGGTAGATTTGATTTTACATACGCACATACCCCACCTCCACGTGTGGCACGATCATGCCTGTATAAATCGTAACCCTCAATTTTTATGGAATCAGATGTAATTTCATTAGTCAACCATGTTTCCGATACACCCACAACATCATAACTACCCGCTAACACAATGCTCCTGAATTCCTGAAAGCCTGAAACTAAGGACCTTGCATTAATACCGGCAATTATTAAATTTGACATTAAGATGTAAAAAAGATATATATATATATATAAAGAAATAATATTAATTAATACTAGTAACAAAGTAGTTAAATAACGAGGTAGTTAAATATAAAGTAGTTAGATAACAAAGTAGTTAAACAACAAAGTAATTAAACAACAAAGTAGTTAGATAACAAAGTAGTTAAATAGCGAAGTAGTTAAACCTCAATAATATTAAATTTGGCGGAGAAATAAATATACCTAACCAATCATTAACTAAATTAATTAATTAAATAAAAAAATAAATTTTATTATTATAATAACAGAAAAAAGAAATAAATAAGGCATTAATCCTTAAATCCTGTAATCCTCCTACGCTAATTTTCTTTTATTTTTTGTTTCCCTGCACGCTAGTCCGACTTCTGTGCCAGTAATTTATCCAATCCATCTCGATCAGTAACCGCATATTTTCTACCTTTACACCTGACGTAAATCCTGCCATCTGAAGTCCAGACTTTATCCCGCGAAAATTGTGCAACTGCTTGTTTATAAAGTTCCATTCTGCTCCGTACAAGATCCTCTTTGATAGTTATACCAGAATTTTTTAAGAATTTTCTGTTATTAAATACAGTCTGGCGATCCTTGTAACTTAGGAATTTAACGATAATGGCTCGATGTTTTGGGAAATTTTTTCGGGCAGCGTTATCACTTACTTGGCTGGTTTCTTGCAAGCGCCGACCTATGCGGTGCGCTCTTTCAACTACGTTATCGCACAAATTCAGCTTCATCTTATTTTTAATTATATCCATAACTACCTCATCAACGTTTTCATTATCGGCCTCCTCAATTCCATATATACGAACACAATTACGTCTAGAATATTGCTCCTGAATATCCAGTTTTTTACGAATTTGGAAATTTTCCTTGTGCAACTGTTCGATTTTATTCTCAAGTTCACTTAGTTTACGGGTTTGCGATTCGGTTAATTTTTCCACAGTTTTAATAACAATTTGCGTAACTTTTTCCACAATGTTAGCAATAAAATTTTCATCGCTTAGCAGTGAACACGTGGTTCCTTTTATCAACTCGGTAATATCGTCTCTAGACCTTGTATTATACATTTTAGAAATTAGCTGGTTAATAAATATTAACTTTCACACAATAATGTTCACTTTAATCCGTGGTTAACTAAGAATTTGATCAAGACTAGCGAAACAATACTAAAATAATTATCGAAGCCGGACCTAGCAAAATCACTTCTATTCGGTTCGGCGCATCAACGTGAACCTTGAGTTTTTTTTTTACTTTGAACATACAATGTAAATATAATATGTTCAGGTTTCGAAAAAGAACGTGTCAGAATATGCAAACAAGCTTCAATAAAGCAAATGTGCTGTTTATTGTCAGTCATGAAATGCAAGGACGAGTCTCAAATATTAAAAAAAAAATAGATTCGACGGGAAAGGGAGGCGTGATTCATAACACAGCTCAAAAGAGGGTCGCGAAATCTAAAAGTTTGGGAAACGCTGGCCTACTTGCACGTATCTGTGACTGTCATTTATTAAAATCACGGTCATTTATCAAAATGACAGTCATTTATTAAAATGATTAAATCGTAAAATTTTTATGATTGACAATTTCACGATTGATGTTGAATCGATTGAGATGCGTTGAACGCTGAACTGTATGCAATTATAAATCGATTTTGAATCGATTGTGTCCGTCGATTGGCCCTAATTTCACGCTAAACCGTACGCAATCATAAATCGATTGTATTCTTTGAATGCCATTGTTTATTTGTGTGTCATTCATAATTCCAGCTACCCAGCAAAAGTTTTAGTATTGTTAAATATGGGGCAAGAAAAGTGTCCACTTTTTTTAGCGGCGACTGTACGTAAGTTTGTCATCACGTCAGATAATTCCAACAATTGGTAAATCAGAATTCATAAAAATTACGTGACAACCAAAATATACGTAAGTAACAAATTTAAGAATGAAGTCTGTGGAAACGGCGCCGGTGTTCTTTCGGTAAGAGATTTTTAGTAAATTTTGTTACGCCACTGCGTATCTGTTTTGTCTTAAGCCTGTCGAAGATCGTAGAAGGACCACCGAGGCATTCCTCTGGAGAATATAAAAGATGACGTAGGTCGACGTGAAGTGGCACGTTTGATGCGTGTCCGAGGCAGACTGCTTGGCACCACACAGACAGGAAGCGACCCTCCCAACCCTCGTATATCATCCGTTCTTAAACTAAGAACGATTAACTGACAAGGCCACTGTTTTTCTTCATGCCTCATTCGCTTAATGAATTAAGTTACATAGATGTGCCCGACACAATCAAATCGATTATTATGGCTACTGGAATGATATCTTGTATAAGAAAAGACTAGCTCGCTTTTTATAAAGTCGCAGTTTCTCGTTTAAATTGCATTATAAAGTGCGACTTCATAAAATACCGGCTGGTATATGTACATACTTCATATTTTTTTGTCAATTCTTTTATCATTCTTAATAATTGCTTCTGGGTAGTTTCTCCGATTGTGAGATACTGTTTCATACCACACATGTCGGTGGGTATTTATGACGACTCTGTGAAGTAAAAAAATACAATAAAAATGTAGTTAATTTTTTCTTGTATACCGTTTTTATTATACGTATAGCTATTTAATTTCGTACTTTCTGACTGACTTCTTAATATGTTGAATTCAGCTTGGAGGAAGATTGTTTTCCATTAACTACATACTCTGAAAAAAATAAAATATTTAAGCTAACAAATTTTAAAGTGTCAACTTCTTATGCATTGGGTTTGAAGAGCTTAATAACTTTATAAAAAAAGAATAAGTTATGTAAACTCTAAATCGAATTATTTTTATTATGAAATTTTATTTTACGTAACAACGTGCAAACTAGGGTTGCTAGATCATCTGCTACAGCTTAAATAAAATGTATTTGTTTCAACACGAATATTCTGAACTGGACATCTTAAGCCACGTACAGACTTAAACTGCGTTAAGTTACGAACCACGCAACGAACCGCGCCACAGATGTTACCGCGAACGTCTTAAACAATTTTTAAACTACGTTCAGATGCATCCGGATACACAAAATATTTATTGCGGATCAATTTCTGATTGGCTCTTTCACAAAAACGAACCAATCAAAAACAATCCGCAGTAAATATTTTGCGTATCCGGAATGCATCTGAACTTAGCTTTGCAAACGTTCGCGGCGAGATCCGCTGCGCGGTTCGTTACTTGGCGCATTTGCAAGTGTGTACGTGCCTTTAGAAATTATTCAAATAACACTAAAGAAATGTCAAACTATTAAGCTACGTACAGACTTGTAACTGCGCCAAGTAACGAACCGCGCAACATTCGCGGCGTGGTTCGGACACTATCTTAGATATTCATAGCACGTGATGCAGAAATAATTTTTAAATATAACCGTATGAACATTTACGCTTTTGCTTTAAAACAAAATATTAGGTTACTAAGACTTCTTGTTAAAAAGTATTTTTTTTACGTAAACATGTAAATAAGTACCATAATTGAATAAGATTTATTAATTTAATAATAATTTTAGTTTTGAATGTTTACACGCATCCGCATACTAGATATTTTTTTTCTTTTCGAAATATTTTGTAGTATCTTGATATCTTGTTTTCAAACAAAAACATAAGTGTCTCATATGGTCGTATTCAGATTTTGTTTTTGTTTCACGTGGTATGAATACCCAAGATAGCGTCTATAAGAAAAAAGACAGTTGATAGTCGTATCTGCGAAACTGTCAATCCTAACCTATTTCTTCGGACTCTGTTAGATTGTTCATCAAATTTAACATAAAAATATCGAATCTCATGATTCTATATTAATAAATAAGAAAGATATTCAAGATTTTCTAAAATTAGAATTTTCAGTTTTTTGAAGATATTTCAGAAAAGAATGAAGGTAGAAAAGATTTTTTTGAATATTTTAATAGGCGCCAAAATAGCGCAACTTTCTTGTAATTTAACCGTTTTTGTATCTCTTATTGCTTCGGAGATTCCCATGGTGGCCCTTTAATTAGTTGTTACCCTGTATAATGATAAAATTACTTTTTCAAACATATACCACTCGTGATACCTCCCCTATTTAAATGCTATTGGTCAGACAGCTGTAAGGAAGGGTAATGAATCCTTGGATTATAAACCGATCTGTTTCCGCGTTTTTTCAAACATTTTCTTGGGAGGTATTTACTCTATGTAGTTTTTGTTGGCCCACCCTGTATTTAGTTTCACATGCTATTTTGCTATGTCTAAAAGATGAATCAGCGCAGTAAATTAACTTCCTGTTTTTTTTTTCAATTTTTTTCTTGCACAGTAATTTATAATATTAAACCTTATTTGCATGATAATTGAAATTAACCTCCGCCCACAATAATTTTTATATCCGTAGATACGTATTTCGGCAGCTAAGCTGCCGTCGTCAGTACGCTACCAACTTAAAAGCACTAAAAAATGTCTAAAAACAACCTAATCACACTGACAAAATTATAAAAATGTTAAACCTAACAACAATCTAATCATCCTAAAAGATATACATGTCTAAATGTAAGTAAAGCCGCCTCTAGAATTACATCCTTTACTACTACTGTGAAAAATTTATATTAATTTGCTGTTCATTTAGACATCTAAAATAGGAAAAAAGAAATTAAAAAATGGTGTTTTTCAAAATTACAGCCGGCTATAATTTTTTGGCTATTGAAATTAGTTTAGCCCCCTAGAGATTTAAAAGGCGCATATTTGGATATATTACATATTAACAAAAAGTTCAGTTTAATATCGAAAAAAAGGAAAAACAGTTTTTTTTAGATGGCTCAGACTAGTCTTAATCCTATAGATTTCAGAAAAGATTTAATCATTTGAATTTAAATTTTCTAAGTTATTATATTAGTTTCATAATCGCACTTTAGAATTATAGTCATTTTAATGCACGCTTTGCTCATAGAAAAACTTGTATTCTTACACGCAGGAAACAAAAAGTTCGCGTGCTTAATATAAAAATAACATAAAAATAACTGTACTGACAAATGTGGTTAAATTGATCACACTAATACACTTTTATCATTGTTAGCTTCAGCCAAGTCTTTGAGTAACTTCAGTCCTGCAACTTCGTTTAGTTCATTCGAATAATTTTCTCGATAGTAATATCGATAGTTCTACCGATAGTACAATCGATTGTAAAAACCGCTATCGATAGTTCCGACTATCGATAGGTCCATCATTAGAATACACTCTTAAATATGTAAGTGTTAAAACGATTTTCTCAATAAAGTGTAATGTTTGACTACTCTTCAATTGCATGTAAAGTTTCGCAGTTATTATTCCTGTCTTAATTTCAGTCTACAATTGTGTTAACAAACTCCATTGTTTTTTCTCTGTGATTGATCAGTGTGTTAAAGATTTAGGGTTCAATTATTTTTTTATACATACAAAACTCGATAATACTTAATAAATATTTACAAAAAAGCGGAACATAAAACAATTAAGACTCTCATCCGGCCGATCATTTATATCGGCGACTAGGCGATTAAGAGAAATTCTTTCTTTAAAAACGCCAGAACGTCTCTCTCGATTATTGGACTAGACTACTTTATAACAAATTAGCCGTAGTCGTTGAATAGTAACTTTAAATCAGCTTAAAATCCCGTTTCGAATGAGCCAAAGTTCTCTAATTTCTGATAAAGAGTACAGAAGTTATGATATCTTTTAACGTAAATAATTCAACTGTTTTCGCCGCCCTCATTAGCGATGAAATGATAGTAAATCTAAAATCAAAGTGGTGCAGAATTTATTCAGCTTTCTAATGACGCTATCAAAGTTGCAGCTGACTTTTGCTAGTAAAATTAATTTTTATTGATAGCCATATTGATTGTGCTTCCTTGCGGTCAACTCAGATACTTAAAAATATTTTCTTGGAATTTCTCTTGGTCATTTTGATTATAATTTTTTTCTCCCAAAGCTGCAGGTATTACGATTTGTTATACAGGTGTTTTTTTACTGTGTGCAAATACGTATAAGTACACGAAATGCTATCTTTTGACGGTATTTTTTGGTGGCTACCGTATCATAGCCAAAAAATTTCGGACGGACTACTTGTTTGGAACTGCTGAAATGTGCGAGAAAGATAGGAAGGTGAACTTCGCCTTCCTCTCGGTATGAACACGCCCACCGATACCGCACTCGATTTTCAGCGCAGCGTTTCATAATAATAATCACTGATATTGTTCATTAATTATTTTATTTAAAATTTTAATTCACTGAACGAAGTAATATGTTTTACGATTTCGACTATCGACGAATAAATCCGAAAATTTATGCACCAATTAGGCAAGGGCGTTAAAAATGTTCTTTCTTCACCCTTTTACGCAAATAAATTTTTGCTATAATATCTCTGCTAGCTATGAAATTATTACTACTTACGGTCCTTGGAAACAAAGTAAATGTGAATATTTTATATGTCTATTAAAAGTAATACGGAATGAGAAATTACAATTTGTTTGTACCTCGCCTTTAATTTGTTCGGCAATTACGAACCGCAGCTTCTTGAATTGCACTAGATTTTAATTTAAAAGTACTTAATATTTGTAATTACTTGCAGTGAAATTTGTTTAAATTCTAAAGGTTTTAACCGACCAGCTGATCGGAGTGGCAAATTTACGTCGTTTGTGCTCAAGATCAAGTAAAGTACTAACCCTGGTCTACTTCAGCTTCGCGTCATAATTGAAGAGGCGGCCGCGTTCCACTTTTAGCTATGCCAGCAGTTCTCAAGCGGTTTAACGAAAATCTGCCACTGCATTTTTCTCGAAAACTATTAAATTTTTGTTCAGAACATATGAGTTCAATCGTTGCCATTTATGGTGATAAATTACAGGTTTAAATATTTGCACACAGTAAAAGAACACCGTGTATACCGCCGGTCGCCGCCCATCTTGAGAGACCCGGTATATTGTATGCCGCCTCCACTTGAATAATTTATTGGTTTTATTTAACATCAAAAAAGATGATATTAGATTTTAATTCTTTAATTTTTCGGAAAAGTATTTTCTGGTCTCGACTGAAACTGTTAGCTGCTTTCCTTTTATAAAAGAAAAAGAGCCTAGGTTTAGATCAGTAAACAACTGAATACAAGAGAAACGAGTTTGTGATGAGAACTACACAAGTGAACTGAGTTTTTTTTTTTAACTACTGCACGGAGACGGACTTAAGCTAAGAAAATCTTCAGATCGGAAAAAATAGGAAAGTGAGGAGAGCTGAGGCCATCTGATAAACTGAGTAAAAGGAAAGTAGTAATTAATGCGAAATAAATTAAATAAATTGAATTTTCTGAATTTGTGCATTTAAAAAAAAATAATGAAACATATATCATGATTTTTGATAAATCATCTATCCATTCATCTCAATTATAATGGATGATTTTAATAATATTCTTTAAGTAATTTTCCACGAAATCAGTTCATTGTAAACCTCCAAATAGAAAAATTAATCCTTTGAAACGTGCAGCAAGTTACGTTGAACACGTACGGCATTAACGGAGGCATAAAGCAGAAGAAGTAACTGCACATACCGACCGTGAATGCCTTTCATTGACGACCATCTGACTCCACCATTCACGCCCTGACACCCATTATGCACTCCTCACCGGGAATTTCACCAAATTAAGGAACAAATGTTTTTAATCAATGGCCTATACACAATCCGGGTAATCTTTTAAACGTTGCTGTCTGGCGAAGGATTAAGCATGACTCGTATCCGCAGGGAATCATTGTGGGAGGACAAAAGTAGCGTTTAACAGGTATTTTGGGTATTAAGAATTGCCTATCACATTATGGGACGTGTCGACTAGGCAAAGCAGACGTCACATAAATAAAGCAGGTGCTTCCTATGTTTTTCCAGTTTAGTAAAAACTGACGACAGGTTTGACAGATTTTTATCTGTCGATTAAGAGCTCGGCATTATGTTATTTGCCAAGGCGGAATAGGGAGAGGAAATTGCAGATAAAATATTTCAAAAATGCTAAATCCGTATCGAAAAAAATCTGAGGGTAAAATAACATTTAAAAACAGGTAGTTTGAAAGATCTCATTCAAAGCCCTCTTAATATATTAATACAAAAGAATTGTAAGTCTTTCTTATTCCTTATGTGGTAAGGTTCTTTCATTTTTATTATGCACAAATTTTATCCTCTTTTGATCATAAAATATTTTTAATTATGTAACGTTTGAATTATATTTGTGTTACGTTAATTCCCAGTTATTTCGAAAATCTGTTATTCTTATTATTTTATTTTACTCCCTGAAATTGTTTATTCCAGAAACTCTTTAATTGAATTAAATATGTTTAGGCTATATTTATACTTCTATCTGATTGTTTTGAAATATACTTTGATGATTAATATCGTTCTTTTTTTCATTAATCATCATCAATTTTATTTTATTTTTCTTTTTCATAGTTCGCGCCCCAAGCTTTATGAGCTTTTCGATGGAGGTAATTTATGTATAAATATGCACAAATAAAGGGAAATTTATTTCAATTTTATCTTTCATAACTCTACACTCCTGCGATCAGTCTTCCAATTCAAGACTTCAAACTTAATTCGATGACTACATTGACATTTTGGTCGGCGTTTCCACCAGATGTCCCAAAAAAGGTTAATGGTTTTACTTTGTGCATCAGAAGCAACCGTTTGATATAAATTACGTGTATAACAGAATTGCCTTTACAGATTCTTTCAAATTAATAATTATGAAAATATTATAATTCTTTAATGTAACTTTTAAAAAGACTAGCATAATACATTTAATTCATATCAATTATAGTGCCTTCACTGCAAGAAAAATGTGAGTTCATTTGGAAATGATTTGGTTATGTAAACAGGTTTTATATCCAGTCAACCAGAATTGTAGTGGTTACTGCGTGCCGCATAGACTTCTCGGGCTTCGACTGGTTTATTATTTTGTTTTTACAGGGCAGACGCGTTAAACTTTCGAACTTTTTCCGACTATGATCGCTTCAGCATATTAGTAGTTCCCCGTATATTTAACGAAACCTTCCGTCTAAAATGCGCCTAAGTCTGGTAATTGAACTCGTCAATGTTGTAAGCGCAGATCATAATCTACGTCCCTTTTGTATAACAAGAAGATTTAAATCAAAACACTTTCAAATTCGGTAATCGTTTCACTAATACCTTAGATACCTATAGATACCTATTTATCCTGCGCAGTTCCGAATATTTGGCCATACAACATACATTTGGTACATACAAAGTGAAGTTCAATAAAATTCAAATAGCAGAAAGATTTTTAAGACACCAAGTACAATTGTTTCGGGTAGAATTGTCGCCTCATTCAAAACGATGATAAAAATTGTTTGGCTGATAGCTGCTATGATCGTGTTTATGTGATGAATCATGTGCTTCGATTCCATGTAAATTTTCTCGAAAATCATGTTTACAGCGTACTTGTCCCTCGTCATCCCTTGAGAACTTCTTCTTGTAATCTTCAATTATTCTCTCAGGGAAGACCTCAGGATTTTCAGGGAAGGCTCACGTTTCCAGCAGGTTCGTGCAAGCTTGAACAGCAAGTTGTAATGTATTGCATCAGTAATGACAATAAACTATCCTCTAAAATTCTGTAGAAAATCTCTCGGCGTTTAAAATACCTCAAGCAATCAAAAAAGTTTTGTCTGCATTACTGCAGTAAAACAAAAGAAATGGATTAATGAGAGATGGTAAGATATCTTACGGGTATAGGACAATTCGCCGTCGCCATTTTGCCATCGCCAATTCACCGTCGCCGATACGCCGTAGGTACAATTCGCCGTCGTCAAATTCGTCGTCGCTCGGTAAATTCGTCGTCAGCGATTAAAGTTTTAAATGCAGGTACATATCCAAATAATATATGATAATTAATAAAATGAAAAACTTACATATTTAATGGAAAATAAAATAATTTGTCATATTTTCATTTTTCAGGGAAAGGAACTTGGAAACATTCTGAAATTAACTCTGCCGGTAATACCGGAAGTCGGCAATAACTTTCTTATTTTAAATGGAATACTATATTTTTTATTCCAGATACCGATTCCACTCATTATTCTAAGTAAAAATTGTTAAGACTTTCCTATACTTAAATATAACGGTTTTTGAGATATCTTCGAATTTTTGGAGAAAAAAAAAACTAATTCGGTGACCTGAAAAAATAACGTTTAGCCTTTCAAATAATATTCTAGTTATCATTGAATAGTTCACAGGCTGGTCAAAATATGGTGTCGAACCTTGTTCTGTTCAACTGCCTAAAATTCAGTTTTCGTAAATGGAACGCCCGATATATTTTTGCATCATGAGATTTCGGAAGAAAATTATTTCGCTGGACTTTTGATCAAACTCGACACCGCCCACTTGACCACGAGAAACATTTACAAATTTGATTAAAACACATTGTTAACGACAAATAAAAAAAAAGTAATGCTTTTTTCTTAATTTACAAAAAAATAACAGCTAAAATCTGGCAAATTTGGTACTAAAATGTTTTAAATTTTATGGTCTTTCTGACTATATCCGATACATATATTCATATAAATTTATTCAGACAGGTAATATAAAGCGATTTCTATTCCTCCATGTTAACAGCGATGTCCTATAAATTTCAGGACAAACGGTATATCAAAAATGACCTTATTCGCATTTTCTTTGAGTTCTGTGACCAGTTCTTGTCCTAACTGTTAGAAAATTGCAATATAGGTATTTTTCCAGAGTTTTGGTACGGAATGAATGGACTTTCCAAGGGGAAACTAAAATAAATAATCATTGGATGAAATTAAATTCTTGTTGGCGTGTCGTGGTTTGCGTGCAGGAACCACGTTGATTTTCTGTTTAGAACTTGATCTCGATAGCATGACCTTCATCCTTGCGATTAGGAGTAAAAGAAAGAAGATTAACGCAGTTGAAACCTCAGCAATAAATCCAAAAGAATCAATGTAGGTTTAATTTTTCTTTGACTCTATAAAACATTCTATACAGGTTTATCCTTCAAGTAAACTTGGATTTTGATGATAAATTTTACTAGACACTTTAGCCACCAATCGGATTACTTGTCAATTTCATCTTCAAGTTTAAAGTTTGATCAAAAATTTTTATTTTTTCTTCTTTAACACTCGTCTTTAATTATTGCCTTTTGTTATTAGGTTTCGTTTTTATTATCAGTACTGTCCAGATGACGATGTTCTCTTATATATTTTTTGTATTTTCCATTCAACTTCTTTTCTTCTCATCCTCTCCTTCATTCTACTTTTCTCACTCTTCCCCTTGCAGGCCTCTAATTATCTTTGTCATAGGTTCCTTCATGTATCATGTGTCCTTTTTCTGACACCTATCTTTTTGTCGTTCTTTTTTGTATCTGTCGTGTTTGCCCAACGGGTTATAAGTCGTAAGACTTGTCACGACCTCAGGAGCGGGAGTGTATTTTTGAATGTGTAAAGTGTTCCGTGGCTTTGTTACTTCCGAATCTCCTCACCGATGAAGGGGAAGCAGTGTCGAATTGTATCCCCAGTACTGAAGGGTTCCTGAAGTGAGTAAGGACCACACCCCCGAGAAATGTCTTGAGCGGGGTGCGAACGCACGACCTTACGATTGTCAGGCGACTTGGCCACTTACCACTTGGACCGTTCAGGGTTAAAGGAATTATTGCGTTTGTTCGTCTTAAATTTTCTAATAGTTCTGGGTTCGTTTACCCTGCTTTTTCTTCAGCTTGATACTGCCCCCTCAACGTATTCCTTATTACATTCCTTTCGTAGATTTGCAATTTATTGTTTGCTTTGGCTCTATGTCATTTCTTATTTTTCAGATTAATTCACAAAAATATTGTTGTCTCACATATAATCCATAGATAGAGACACATTTCGTTGCGCCATTAAACGTCAAACCCGTAGCTAGCTGACTTTTCTATGTAACAATTTTTGCTGCTAATACAGGGATATTCACGGTGAGTGGCCTTTTGGAAACCACCCCTTATAGGTCACTGAAAATTTGTGTATGGCAGTAATCGATGACGATCTATTCAAATAATATAAAATCAGTCATGACGTGCTTCCGGTTCTACCGGAAGTCGAGAGTAACTTTCCTATTTTGTATATAATACCCCATATATTATTACATTTTTGAATTGCCCTTTCAATTCTACATCTTTTGTATTAACATACATCCTGGCTAAAATGTATTGTTTGATGATATTAATTTTTTTTTTTAATTTTGGCGATTACAGTGGTCACAATAAATTGCAATATTTCAAAAACTAAAAAAAAAAAACTTGGAGAATTGGACAATTGTCTGTTTGATCACAAAGATGGAATAACACTTTTCTGAAAAAAGTTAAACCATATACTTTACGAAGAGCTTACAGGGAATCTGCAAGAGTTGAGAGTTTTCGACAATAAATAATTCAATTTTTTTAAATGCAACACTGACTTTTTTCTATGCCATCGGATGCAAAATATTATTTTCTTTCTATTTTGTATAAGCCAATTTTATCTTTAATGGTTTTCAAGATATTTATACTGATGTTATAAAGATTTGATTTTTGAATTTCTTGTCCATCTAATTGTTTAAATGCATTTCTGCCCCTTCGATCCAGATTCTGTCCAATATTTGCAAGAGTATTAGGCACTTTATCTTTTTAATTTACTCCTCAGAGATAACAATAACAATTACATGGTTTATACAAAATAGAAAGAAAATTAATTTTTTTTTGTTCGCTCACTGTTAATATTCCCGTATACATTTTGGTTCAAATTCCTTTTGTATTTCTTTTTTTCTGTTGTTGGTAAAGGGTAGGCCACGTCTTACTAGACACAAAAAAAATTAAGTTTTTTTGGAAATTTTATTACAGATTGTTCGTAGTTGTCGGCTTTCAAGTTTAACGTCTTGGTACGGATTTGCGGTACTTCTTTCTACAGGTGAAGCGTTTCTTCTAACAGATATCTTTTATAG
Source organism: Prosopocoilus inquinatus (assembly GCA_036172665.1). Lineage (NCBI taxonomy): Eukaryota > Metazoa > Arthropoda > Insecta > Coleoptera > Lucanidae > Prosopocoilus > Prosopocoilus inquinatus. The sequence goes on from CM069876.1 coordinate 842,704, forward strand.
ACTCTCTTTCTTTAATTTTACATTTCATTTGTAAAGCTATTCCTTTTTATTATTAGTGAATTTCTAATTTTATAATCTTTTGTTCGTAATCACATTATCAAAGAAGATTATGCGGCACCCCTATTTACTTATAAGGTGTTTCATAATTATTTCACACTTTTGTTGGTTTTATTATTTATTAATATCTCCAACTGTCTGCTTCTTCAAATATTTGTTTTCACTCTACCGTTAATTTGAGCTTGTAGAATGATTTTATTGATTTCATTGTTTATTGTTAACTTGCCTGTATTGTTTTTATTTACGTATCCTTAAGCCTTGTGGTTTCACGACCTAATAAATTACATTTTTCCTAAAACTTGTAGTTTTAAGTTCTGCACATTCTATCTCTTTGATCTTGCCGTGACTCATATGTATGTTTGTTAATCAAAGTGCTTTCTTAAATTAATATTTTAGTTTAAAATTCTGCCTGCATCGTTAAATAAAAAGAATGTTCTTCTCTCGGTGATCTTGATAATCACTTAAAGTCGGCGTAAATCATCGTCGTGTTGGTGCACATAAAAGTAAAACTTTGATGCGTTTGACATGATGCTTTATGATGTAAAGTAGAGCGAGCGACTACGGAAAACATTGTGCGCTATAAAACTAAAAAGTTGTCTCGTAAATCCTCTTTTATAGAATTTCAAAAGCAATGCGCTTCTTAGTTGCTGATAATTATTTATAATAATTTTTTCTTGGGATTTTATTCAATTCTATTTAAATTTTTAGTTTCGTTTTGCTTTAGTATTTTTCCAAAAACTATTAAATTTAATTTATTTCTTCTTGTCGTGTTTTTATTAATAAAGCAAGGTGAGAGTATGTATGTTGAGTCGCAATTTGTGAAGGTTGTCACGAATAATCGCGAAAAGTTACAATACAATACAAAACAAACAAAAGGTTTCTGCCAAGCCCAAAATATTCCTAAGAAAAAGTGACGCGTTCAATTTATACCACCTACATGCAAAACCCGAAAATTAAAAGTATAATGCGCGTTCAAGTTCAAGAGCACACTTCCCGTTCTAACTCAAGAAGAAGAACGGTCACAGACGCTGTCAACAGACACAATAGATTGTATCAGTGGCAGAGGAATAACGGGTCGATTGTCTCGTGGCCTGCCGAGTCACCATGGGCACACACAGCAGCATCTTTGCAATCAAGAGGTGACAGCAGAAAGAAGTAATGCGTCGGTTTCATTCACGATCACGTTTCGGATGTCAGCTGTCATCGTGCAGGTACTCACTCTATACGCAAATCCAATCAACGACATTTTGCCGTTTATTTACCTTGCAAAATTTATTAACTAATAATTAAAGGAGCTTACGCCGACGTTTTGTTATTATGAGGAAACTCATCATAGAGAAACTTTATTCAAAAATACAAAATCACTATAAACGAGTCATTTATGTAATCTAACAGAAATTAGTAATAAATTGATAAATCAGTAAATAATGGAGGCACTCAAATACACTTTGCGTTTCCTTTAGAGGTATTCATTGGAGTCGCTCTTAAATCACTGCTTAAACTCGGTTTGATTTGAACCATCAAATTCCCATTTTAAACTTCAACTTCTGTTCTGGTAGGCTTCTAACAACCTCTTCCTGAACTTGTAATAAACTCCAAGCTGTGTGATTTAGATGTGCGGTTAGAATTTCACTTCAGCCATGGCTTTTTGAATTTCTTTTTAAGATGGAAATCGCTTTCTGTCATGTTCACGTATTACATTGTACAGTGTGGTCCATTTTTGATGGTTTTACAGGGTTTCTCAGTCATTTACAGGAATAGAAGAAAACCGTTTTCGCGACCCAATGCTACTTTTTCAAGAAAAACTCAGTGGAGAAAACAAAAGTTAGCTATCTCGATTCGTTCGGGAAATATCGGCCGAAAACGAATTTTTCCGAAAAATTATTTTTCACAATATCTCAGTTGCTTGACAAGATATTTTGAAAATTTAGAAACTATTTTATTCAGAAATTAACATTGATTTTACTGACAGTATTATCTTTTGTAGAAATTGCACCAATTCTACGAAACAGACTGTAACTTTATAATTTTAAACGGAAACCGCAGTTGGCTATGATACAAATAAATTGCTTGTTTAATGAGGTTTTCAAAAATCTAAAGTTTGATATAATTATTTTTCCAAATAATAAAGATACTATTTATTTTTTGTTTTCCAGTAGCTAACAAGCTGTCCATGACATCAAAAACAAAAAGAAATAGTTGAATTGTTTTCCCTAAAAATCAATTATTGTTAAGTAAAACAGCTAATTTAATTCAATAAATAAATAGCTTCCAGATAGATAGATCAGAGACTGACATAAAACCACAAGTATGTAAAAATGAATTAACTCTATTTGAACATTTCTTTAATTATTAATGAGAACAGTTAAGAAATTTCTATAAATTTTAAATTGTATAAATTAATGCATTTCTTTAAGGAATTATTGAAATGTCGGATATTTCTTAAGTTTAATAATGCTTTCAAAAACTTTTGTATATTAATAAATGCAATCGCGGATAGAAGTGAAATATCTAAGAAGTTTTGATAATATAAAATTTAAGATTTAATAATTTCAAAAGAACATACAACGTATAATTCTTCAAAACTGCATTGACAGTTAATCACATTTACATTACTTGTAGTTTTATGAGTTCTCTAATAGCATTACGTATTTATTTTGTTAAATTTAATTACCTGTATTATTTATTCTAATAATAGTTTTTTGAGGAAAGCAACCGAATTTTCTTTTGTTTCCATTGTCACAGATAGCTTGATAGGTACTGCAACATAATGAAAATTAGTGTCTTTGTTATTTATAAAAATAATTATATCAAACTTTATATTTTTGAAAACCTCATTAAACAAGCAATTTATTTGTGTCATAGCCAACTATGGTTTCCATTTAAAACTAAAAAGTTACAGTCTGTTTTGCAGAATTGGTGCAATTTCTGCAAAAGATAATGATGTCGATGAAATCAACGTTAATCTCTGAACAAAATAGTTTTTGAATTTTCAAAATATCTTGTCAAATAACTGAGATATAGTGAAAAAGCACAGCGATATTTGCTTGCACCTTTTGGTGAGGAGAAAATGACCTCTTTTACTGCCCTGGAAGCTTCTACTGCACCAGCCGAAGGAAGAGACATCTGTGCAGCATACAATAATTGTTCTTTAGAATGTTCTACTCTTAAATTTTCGTTTTTTTCTCTTTTCCTTCTTTTGGGATAACTGCGGGGAAGATATTGTATGTCGGCCGCCCTTATTTCGCGGATTAATGGAAAAATCCTGAAAGTTCATCGAAGTATCCAACCAATTTTAATTTTTTGAGAGAAATCTGCTTTTTCTCTATTTGCATTCAACCGTTTTGCTTTATAATCAGTTATGAAATGCGACAATTTACGATTAAGAATTTCTGTGTCATTTCCAGAATAATTTGTACGTCTACGTATTTTTTCAATTCTGTGATTTGGTCATCCAGTTTATGATGACTAGAATTTCTCATTACTTCAAATAAAGTTCTTCGAGACAAAAATACAGGGTGTTCTTTTACCGTGTGCAAATATTTAAACCTGTAATATATAACCGTTAATGCCTACAATTGAACTCATATGTTCTTCAATTAAATTGGATTTATTGGCTTATTTTAAAGATGTAAGAGGTTTCTATCGATTTATTATAAATTAAAGGATGTGAAACATAAGCTATCGCTGATTCGGCAATGCGTTCCACTTTGCAGGAGGGATCTCGTGTGCGTGTACACTTCCAAAACTTTTTGATATAGACGGTACCTACGAGACACAGATTGAATTTAATACGTAGGGCACTAACTTACAATCTAATTTTGACAATTATTCTCCATAGACCGGAAAGTCTTTACAATATTAAAATATTGGAGACTGTGGTTTGTAGTACAAAAAAATTGGATTTAACCTCCTAACCACAAAAAGTTTGTTTAAAAACTAAATACGTATTTCGGCACCTATGCTGCCATCTTCAGCAGATGCCTTCTTCTTGATCACAAGAGAAGTGACTGTCATGCCTATCGCTACCTTATATACTAATTCGTTTCGCTCCAATGAAGCGTCCTGTCTAAAGCGAGCGTCTCACTGGATCGCGTCAACCAAGTCAAGCAACACGGAACCTGCCAAAGGCCCATGATCGGTGTTCATTAAATCTCTCTTATTTTTGTATAAGTGGTTTAAAACCCGTCCAATTCCCTGTTGCTTGACGTTGCTTTTACTAACCTAAGATTGTTTAAATCTATTTTATGACTGGTGTCAAAAATATGTTGGACGACACTGGATTTTCCAATTCTAGTGTACTTTAAATGAGCTAAGTGTTCTTTAAAACGTGTCAGTATATTTCTTTTTGTTTGCCCAATATACGTGTATTTTTTAGTACACCCTTGACAAGATATTTCATAGATTCTTGATTTCTGATTTGGTTCAGTTTTGTCTTTAGGGTTTGCCAGTAAACGTTTTAAAGTATTATTATTAGTATGTGCGATTGTGTGCCTCTGCGTTTTAAAAATGCTATTTAAACCTTTGGAACAATATTTGTCACACGGAATTTTAATGTATTTGGATGTGTTTGTTTCTACCGGTAACAAAGTGGTAAGTTTTTTGATGTTGGCTTTATTTATAATTTTCCTTAAAGTATTTTCTCCGACATTTACTGGTAACCATTGTGGACTGTTATATCTTTAATAAGATGTTGTTTCTTTCTTTTGAGAGTGGGAAGTTGACTAATCTATTAAGTAGAAAAGAAATTGCAGAATACTTATGCAATAAGACATGTTGTGAGTCATTAACAATAAATCTGTTAGTGCTTGTTTCTTTTCTATATATATCAAATTCTATTTTGTTTTCACTATTTCTAATAACCAATGCATTTAGGAATGGTAATTTCCTATCAACTTCTTTTTTAACCGTGAATTTAATACTAGGAAATTTAGAATTTAAAATATCCAAAAAATCCTCTATTTTGCATTCCTTGGTATTAAAAAAAATCTTTTGCAACGTGGGATGTTTCGGAGGATCCATCCTAAAGTCGACCCTGTTCGATTCACATCCAACAGATGGCGCTGCGTCCGTCAGTGCCAACATATGAATTAAAAAAAACAGAGGAATTAATTCCAAATGAATGAATAAATGAAATTAGAAGCTTACGTTTCAATGAAATTGTTTATCGTACTTGAAACGCCATCTTACAGTAAAAACGGAAATTGCAACAATTCGCAGCTTAGTATTGAAAGAGCTGGAAAAACAGGACCGGACTTGATTAGTCACGATTCCCTTCACGCGTCACGTGTTATTTTATTGACTTCCAACTTAACAAAAATTTAATTGTTTTCGAGAAAAATGCAGTGGAAGATTTTCACTAAACCGTTAGAAAACTAAGTGACCGAACACCTATACAGGATGTTCGTTTACTGTGTGCGAATATTTAAACCCGTAATATATCACCATAAACGGCAATGTTTTCGAGAAAAATGCAGTGGCAGATATTTACTAAACCGTTTGAGAACTGCTGGCATAGCTAAGTGGAACGCGGCGGCCTTTTCAATTATGACCCGAAACCGAAGTAGGGCAGGGTCAGCATTTCACTTGATCTTGAGCACGAACGACGTAAATCAGCCGCTCCCATCAGCTGGTCAGTCGAAACGTTTACAATTTAAATTAACTTCACTGCAAATAATTACAAGTTTAAGTACTTTTAAATTAAAATCTAGTGCAATTCAAGGTAAAGAAGCTGCGCTTCATGTGCCGAACAAATTAAAAGCGAGGTACAAACAAATCGTAATTTCATATTCCATATTATTTTTAAAAGGTTTATAAAAATTTGACATTTACTTTTTCTCCATGGACCGTAAGTAGTAATACTTTCATAGTTAGCAGCGAGATTACAGTAAAAATTTATTTACGTAAACGGGTGAAGGAAGAACATTTTTAACGCGCTTGCCTAATTTGTGCATAAATTTTCGGATTTATTCGTCGATAGTTGATATCGTAAAACATATTACTTCGCTCAGTGAATTAAAATTTTAAATAAAATAAGTAATAAACTATATCAGTGATTATTATTACGAAACGCTGCGTTGAAGATCGAGTGCGGTATCGGTGGGCATGTTCGTAGCGAGAGGAAGACGAAGTTGACCTTCCTATCTTTCTCGCACATTTCAGCAGTTCCAAACAAGTGGGCCATCCGGAATTTTTTGGCTATGTTACGGTAGCCACCAAAAAATACCCGCAGAAGGTAGCATTTCGTGTAGTTATATTGAAGTTTTTTTTTTTTATTTGCACATTGTAAAAGAACTTCCTGAATATTCGTACATCTATATTCTAAGGCAAAAATACGCATTACGGTAATAAATATGAACAGATAAAATAGCGACATCTTACTATCGCTTTTTGACCTGACATTGCAGTAGGGTAGACAAATTGAAGCGGGATTTGCTCCTAATAAGTTCCCCATGCAAGGCGGCCATGCTTGCTGTCAAGGATAATGAAAATTTTAGAAAAATTTTGTGCAAATCGTTTTTGATTGCAGCGAGAACCTCGAGCAGCCTCTGGACAGCTGTTTCAGCCCTGCTTGGGGCTTCTTCAGCAGAGACGTAGCTCGACATTCCCGCTGCAAACAAAAACGACTTGCCCAATTTATTCGCATTTGCGATGTAAGAGTGATGAACAGATAAAATAGCGACATCTTACTATCGCTTTTTGACCTGACATTGCAGTAGGGTAGACAAATTGAAGCGGGATTTGCTCCTAATAAGTTCCCCATGCAAGGCGGCCATGCTTGCTGTCAAGGATAATGAAAATTTTAGAAAAATTTTGTGCAAATCGTTTTTGAGCTACGTCTCTGCTGAAGAAGCCCCAAGCAGGGCTGAAACAGCTGTCCAGAGGCTGCTCGAGGTTCTCGCTGCAATCAAAAACGATTTGCACAAAATTTTTGGTAATAAATATGTAATAATAATATCGAACTTTTTATTTCTAAGATAGGTGATTGTAATTTTATCATATGACTAGAACTTTTAATTCTAAAGTACATTTTCTTGTATCATTTAAAATAAGGGCAATTTATTCCTAAGTTATCTTCAATTTTGGTGTCCACGCTGTATACTGTAAAAAATAAATTTCTCTTCCATTCTCTTCCAGTTGACATTGAAAAATAATTGTATCGTCATTAAAAGCGTTTTGTTATTAACATTTTTTATGGTAACTGCCTACGACTTTTAATTTTCTAGAAAATATGGTGGGACGGGTGGTCTCAAACGACCTGTACATAAATCATTATCACTCTTTGTATGTACTTACATACTTATGTATATATTAGAATTAATGATTAGCACTTTGCATTCTTCTCGTTTATTTTTAAAGACAGAGGAAACGGCATCTTTTTTAATTACACCATTTGGGTCTGCCGCCTGAAAAGGCAACAAAACGAGAGCCAATTCTCAAGTCAGCGCTCGTTTGTCATCATCATCAGACCTAGCGAATGCAGCGAGGTATCGCCTCGTTACCTCTATCTAGATTTCCGCCAGTTCCCAAACGTCGCTAAAAAACATACGCCCGTTTTTCAACCCGGTTATAAATAGAAGCGTTCCGAATGTCTTCAGGTACAATTATACGTAGTTTTGTTACTGTGTAGTACGAAATGTATGTACATACATACATTCGCATTCCCGTTAGAATGAATACCTCATACGACGAATATTATGACTGGCCTAACGTAAATATGTTTTATCTATGCTTTGAAAGTGGCCGACTGTATTGGATTTTTCCTGATATTTTTCAGCTTTATCTAGGGCTCACGTAAATATATTACTGTTTAGTTTAGTAGAATAGTTTTTCTCAAAATTGTGCACAGCAGACTAAACATGAAAATAATAAAATAATTATAACTAAAGTTAGCCATTTGTAAATATACAATGAAATAGTGTTAAAAAATAATTCTAAATTAAGTGAAACTTTATTCAAGTATGAGTGTGCGTATTGCAGAAATAATCATTTACTTCAGTCACCTACTGCAATTTCTGCATTCTGCGCTTTTATTATTAAATTAGTCCGAAGAGAAACTACTTTTCGATTCGTTGAAAAGTAACTTCTGTTCGGATTAATTTCAATTGTCCAAAAATGAGTCTTCTCTAAAACGAAAAAAAAAACATATTTCTTGGGCAGTTAGGTTTTTTGTAATTGATAATTGTTAAACTTCTTGTATAATACGTGGGTTGCTGGAAAATTTTCTGGAATTTAGTAGGTCTAGAATTGTTAGCGTTTATCAACCGTCATGTTTGAAAAATTTGACGTTTCTCGCCTATAATTCTATTGATAGTTCCCATCCAAGTGAACTAGTTTTGTGTGTACAGCATTTGAGAAAAAGTAATTGTTTGTAAACATGGAAATCTCGCGTGGAAATTTTCGTGCCATGATTTCTTACGATTTCAAATGTGGTCCAACGCCGAAACAATGCCTCGATCGGCTTCATTTGGCTTTTGGAGATGAAGCACCATCAAAGAGCAGTGTTTATAATTGGTCTGCCAAATTCCAGCGTGGACGTATCTCTCTCACTGACGAATTTCGTAAAGGTAGTCCATCAAGATCTGTTGTTGCCACTAATGTAGATGCTGTGCGTGAAATGCTTGAGCGAGATCGACATGTGACATACCGTGAGATTCAAGCATCCTTACGCATTGACATGAAAGCAATACACCAGATTTTACATGATCATTTGAACGTACGAAAGCTTTGCAGTCGTTGGATCCCTCACAATTTAACAGAAGCGCAAAAGCAGGGTCGTGTCAAATGGTGCGAAGAAATGCTCAAGAAATTCTGCGAAGCAAATGATTTATTGTTTCTTTGGTTTAACTGGACATGTAGCAACCGTAGCTTTAGAAGATCGAAAAACCGTGAATGCTGATTGGCATACTACAATTTGTTTGCCGGATGTCATCGATCAAATAAGAAGAAACAATCGAAATCGACGAATTATTCTCCATCATAACAACCCCAGCTCTCACTCAGCCCGTCAAACAGTTGATTTTTTGTCCAACAAAACTGTTGAATTAATGACTCATTGTCCATATTCACCTGATTTATCACCTAATGATTTCTTTTTGTTCCCAAATATCAAAAATAAATTGCGTGGTGAGCGATTTTCGTCGGCTAAAGCAGCGGTTGAAACATTCCGGACACTGGTTTCTGAGGTACCATCTTTAGAGTGGAAAACGTGCTTTAGAAATTGGTTCGAGCGTATGCAAAAGTATATTGACGTCAAAGGCAAATACTTCGAAAAACAATGAAACTTTTCCAGCAGCCCACGTATACGTTGATGCAAGAGACTCTGTTGTAGATAATGCAATTACCTTTTGTTTCTGTGAATTCCATGGAACTATTGATGATCCTAATTTCACCACAAAACCACTGGTTAATCTTCTTGTGTTGACATCGCCGCCATAAACTGCTTCGCTAAATGCTGTAAGCTGCAAATTTTCTTGCATAAAGCGGCCAATTCGGACACATACGCGTGTCATTGCAATTTTACTCTGTAGCAAGCCTGTTCCGATTGCAGTGGGGCCGTCAAGTATCTTTTGTATAGCGCTATTTCGACCCTATTTGGCGCCTCATTAGCAGAAGAGCAGCACGAGAAACTCCACCGCAATCCGAACTGCTTGCCTGATTTGAAACCAGTAAGCCCAGTAATAGCAGACAACATCTTATATTGGGATATTACAACATTTTATGTAAAAAATTATTTAATTTGTGAGTGACATGTAATTTACATTCGTTTTGATACGATTCATATTTTGATGACTTTTAAAAGTTATGTTATGTCCAATTTTAACACTGCGACAAACGTTTTTCGAAACAAAATATTATACAAAATATACTACCGGATTTTGAAATGAACACTTGTTACTATTTGCCCAAAGCGGACCAGTCAAATACTATTAGGATTGGGAATACTAGGAAAGTAGTCTTTAAATATAAATGAGCTTCAGAAAGTCATTTGCCCAGGCAAATAGTATTTGTCATTTGCCTAAAATAACCATTTGCCTGCGATATACCTATACATATTCTACTTCATATGTATTTATAAATTAATTTATATTTCTTAAGAGTTTGTCTCATATAATTGACCAATTTCCTGATATTGCTAGTTTTGTTGAATGTTAAAGATTCGGAAGCCTCAGAAATAGTTAAAAGGTTAATAATAGTTCTTTTTTATTCGTCGTAATAACATAAGCGTATATTCTCCAACCTACATTTTTTTTTCAGGATTTTAATGTGAAAAATGTCATTTCGGTAATAGGGTACATGACAATAATATAAAATTATTAATTAAAGCTCTCTAATCGAGACTATAGTCAATAACACACACGAAAACATCAAATTTGTACGCTATTTCTATTTATTATTCTCTTAAATTAATAAATAAAATCGAAAATATTGAAATATAAATCACGTGGTTTCGAAAGGCCCATTCGTTGTGACGTCATTGTTCATAAATTGTCACTTGACGTTTATGTTGTATGCAGACCCTTGTCAAATAGTTTGAATGTTTGCTCTTAATATGTGCTGAAAAATATAGTTTTAATGTAAGCAACAATTACGAAGTGAATATCTTAAAGAGATTATTATATTTTTTTTTTACTTTGTTGGTGAGAAATTTGTGGTGGAAACGGGAACTTTTCGCCATTGAGAAGTAAGGTTGGTAACACTAAATTTTGTGAAACGCTTATAAATAATTTATTTGGAGTTCTTGCACAGGTTTTTTTACATCGTAGCGCAGCACTATACTAATCATATGTTTTATTATTTATTGTAATAAGTTTTATGTGTTCATATTCAATTATTACGATTTGACAACGTACATATGAACATTGACGTCACACGGTCAGAATGTGCGTTTTGGCGGGAATTTAATGAATTAAAATTTCTTTAATTTTGACGGTTTTAATATTCATTTAACAAAAAAAAGAAGTATATCTAAATTATCATATTTTTACCTACTTTCAAATAAAATCTTAAAAAAAATGTTCTTGTACCCTACGGTCTCAATATAAAAGTCGCTAAAAATAGCCCTCTTTTTAGTCCTATTTGTCTTTTCTTTATTGATCAGTACTGCAAGTAAAATATGTGCTTGAGATGATATAAACCTCTAAAACCGCATTGCTACAGTTTTCTTGATCTAACGAAACCTTAAATATTGTTCTCTGTAAATTTGTTATTTGGGCAATAATAAATAATAATAATAATAATAAATTCCTTTTTTGTACACAGGCCATTTACAAAAATGGATGTACACGTCAAAAAGTTGTATAAAACATAAAACATTAAAGGACGAATACACAAGAATGCAGTCACTAACAGTGTTGCGTTAGAATACTTTGTCCGCTAAAAATTCGGCAACAGAGTAGTATGCTTTTTCTGAGAGCATTTTCTTAACTGTTCGTTTAAAAGTTGAGGAATCAGCAGTTCGCAACGAATCGGGCAATTTATTAAAAAACTTCCTGCCCATAACACTTGGAGAATTTTCGAATTTGGTGGACTTGTGACCGGGGACAGAGAATAAGTTTTTCGTCCGTGTGTTGTAATCATGAAAATGGGAATTAGTAAAAAATTGACCCCCATTGGCTTTAGCAAATTGTAAACATTTGTAAATATAAATTGCAGGAAACGTTAGCAAACTGTGTTTCTTGAATGTATCACGACATGATTGTCTGGGTTTCAAATTAAATATCAGGCGGATAAATCTCTTTTGGGCGATAAAAACTCTGGAGCAGTTGGTTGCATTTCCCCATAGAATTACATTGTAGCTTAAATAACTGTATCCCAGAGCATAGTACATGTCGAGCAATTGATCGTTATTTATAACAGTTTTTATATGTAGGATAGCAAAGTGGATTCTATTCAAATGTTTGCATACATTGTTAATTTGTTCTTGCCAGTTAAGCTGTTCGTCTACATAAATGCCGAGAAGTTTAGTGGAGAGAAATTTGTCAAAATGCTTTATGATTGATCTTTTATGAACACCTGTATGTGTTAAAATAATATTCTTTCTTGATCTCCGACTGTAACTGGAAGTAAAGTAATTAATGGTAGAAGTCTGTTTTGTAATCGTTAAATGTGTATTTGGCGAAGCAACGACATGCTCGTTCTAACGCTACGAATGAACGGAAACTCAATTGCAATAATTTGTGGATTATTTCAGATGGTAATCCAGATGGCTGGTCGTGGACTCCGCTACATTTCCTCCACTTTGAGCGCGTTTAACACCTATCCTGAACGCAACTGCGGCAGCCACATCAAAGACGGGCCCGCTAAAAATACAAACAGCGTGTGATGGTTTGACTGATCATCTCGGCAGTCTTTGATTCCACCCCGGACGCGTTTAATGTCTCATTTGATGCCCAAATTTTCGGAAATGTCCTGCGGGTAGGCGCGCGGAAGCCACCTATTTTCGGAACTCACCTACATTCGAAGCGAACAGCCGCTAATTACTCCGGATGTAACGAAATATAAAAATTTTCAATAAAATTTCGTGCTTAAATACATAAGTTTTGCTTAACCGAAAACATAGAAATACAAGTACATTTTTCGCAATGTTCTCTTATAATGTTCTATTCTTATACAGGTGTCTCAAAACCTCTGTCTTTAAATGAAACTGTAAGTTCCGCGTTACATAAGAGATTAAATTCTCCAAATCTGAAATCTTTTGCCCAAAAATAAAAAATTGACCTATCACAAGCCCCTTCGTTTTAAAACCTCCGTTTGGTTTACGACTTGTTGCAGCAATTTATTCCGATAAAAGCAATAAACCCCAATAAAACTTTTTATTTACGTTTAGAAGAACTCGGTCAAGGTCTTATTGTATACGAATATGAATCCGACTTGCGGACATCGGCATGTTTATTTGTGTTTTCAACATACGATAAGTAAGAACGTTTGTTTACGCACCTCTTTGTAATAGACAATAACAATTATGTTAAAAACGAGTACCTGATCTTCGTTAGATTTTTGCTGAAGTAATTATACATCTTCGTATGCTAGTTTTGTAACTGTGTTGAAAATGCGAGAAATTATTTTTTAATTATCGCACTAGCTAGAGAATAAGTATTGCAAGAGCAGAAACTTTCCTATTGTAAAAACAGAAAGCAAGAATTGGAGTACGATATGATGAAAAATTTAAATAAATTAGATTGTCTGTACACACAATAATCTGTGGGTTCTAAATAAGTGATTGAATAACTTCCCTAACTCTCAATCGAACTATTTTATTAAAACACATGTTTTTATAAGGATAATAGTGAACCTGAATATCTGCGTCGACTTAAACCATAAAGACATTTATTTTGTCGTTTATTCGAAATTTTAATAAAGAAACTAATTTATTTTTGCTGTACAAATACAAAAAACTTTAGTAATCAACTTTATAAGTTGCTTACTTCCAGCGAGTTCTAAGCAACTTCCAAAATTTCCAAATAACATACAGGGTGGTTAAAAATTGAGATAACGTGAAATTTGGTTAAGAGTAAGGTATCCTTTATTGATCTGTGCTTAATTGCTTTTGGACCACCCGGTATCTGAGATAGTTAGAACTTTATACAAGTGCTTATTACACAAGCCATTGTTATTAAAATTCATCATTTCGTCATTTAAATTATTCCAAATTTTCAACATTTTAAAGTCTTAGGTTTTAATACTTTTGGATTTACATACTTCAATGCTTTTTTGCAGCGTTTCTCAAAGTGTGGGGCGCGATTACCTGGAGGGCGCATAAGTCTTTAATGGGGGACGCAGCAGAATAAATTAAAAAAAAAAAATTAAACGCAAATTGCAACAAATTTACCATTAATGAACACTACATATTATTAAGTTTATATTTGAATATAATTTAATTATGCGTGTTCCACAAATAAAACCGAATATTTCTAATTTCTGGAATTAAAACTGACGTTTTAATTGACAGTGATGATCAAAATTTAATTCTTGCGTGACTGTACATATACCGTTCTATTTTTACTCTGAACATACATGTTTAGTAGTAGTATAGTACAGTTATAGTTTAATCAGTTTCAAAATATATGTAGAGGAAAACGTTTCATGTCATTTTAGTGTATTTTTTCCTCCATTGTAGAATTTGATACAATAAAGTATCAAGATATTCTCTTCACGCTTAGGCCCGGTATTATAAACCTAAAATAAATTTACTATACTATTCATTACGTTAGTAACAACTGTAAAAACAATGGTTACTAAGGCATTAAACTGTAGAGCAAATTTAACTTGCGTTTAGATTATAGAAAAATTTTGTGCAAATCGTTTTTGATTGCAGTGAGAACCTCGAGCAGCCTCTGGACAGCTGTTTCAGCCCTGCTTGGGGCTTCTTCAGCAGAAACGTAGCTCGACATTTCCACTGCAGACCAAAAACGACTTGCTATTTTATATGTTCATCATTCTTACATCGCAATTGCGAAGAAATTGGGCAAGTCGTTTTTGGTCTGCAGTGGGAATGTCGAGCTACGTTTCTGCTGAAGGAGCCCCAAGCAGGGCTGAAACAGCTGTCCAGAGGCTGCTCGAGGTTCTCACTGCAATCAAAAACGATTTGCACAAAATTTTTCTAAAATCTTTCATTATGCTTTGACAGCAAGCATGGCCGCCTTGCATGGGGGACTCATTAGGAGCAAATCCCGCATCAATTTGTCTATCCTACTGCAATGTTAGGTCAAAAAGCGATAGTAAGATGTCGCTATTTTATATGTACATCATTCTTACATCGCATTTGCGAATAAATTGGGCAAGTCGTTTTTGGTCTGCAGTGGGAATGTCGAGCTACGTTTCTGCTGAAGAAGCCCCAAGCAGGGCTGAAACAGCTGTCCAGAGGCTGCTCGAGGTTCTCACTGCAATCAAAAACGATTTGCACAAAATTTTTCTAAAATCTTTCATTATGCTTTGACAGCAAGCATGGCCGCCTTGCATGGGGGACTCATTAGGAGCAAATCCCGCTTCAATTTGTCTATCCTACTGCAATGTTAGGTCAAGAAGCGATAGTAAGATGTTGCTATTTTATATGTTTAGATAATAGGTATTGTAGTACAAAAGTCAAAATCAGTGTTGACTTCTTTACTCAAAGATTGAATAATATTTTTACCATAATGGTATGTAATCATTTTTCAGGTCGAGGTGGAAATAAGTCTGAATTTTTTTAAACAAGTTCAACTATTGTGTTATATCTACAACTTCTTCTTACATATAATTGTAGAAAATTTCACTTTATCCCTGCGTATGTATATTACCATTATTGTCCTTTTGTACATAAAATTAAAAAGAAGTTATAGGAGAAATTATATCTATAATTAAGCTATTAAAATAAATATTTATGATAAAATAGTTTTTATACTTTAGACGGACATCGTAAAATGGAAAGGAACACTCTACATTTCGCTATCTCTTTATAGCTTCGTCAGGAGTTACAAATTTCATTGGACAAGAGTTGACTATACCTATACAAATATTTAAGCGCCGAGTTCAGTCCAGACTGTACCGAGTCTATGAATTTATTAAGAATTTAAAGATTTTATTATTTTCCGTATTTCTGCTGTAACAACGGAAGTGATTAGAAGACAATTTAATACGAGGTGTGTTTTTTTTTGAATTCGCGGAGTAAGGTACAAAAAGAAATAAATTTCTTAGTTTTATTTTTGTATTGTTCATTGTAATCTCCTCAAACAGTGATTCATTTATTACATCTCTGTATTAGTTTTTGTAAACCTTCAAGAAAATGATTTTCTGATTTGTTCACAAAATGTTCATTTATGGCGGCTTCCAATGACATTTCGTCCTCAAGATGTCTTCCACGAAAGTCCTTTTTTTTAGATTGGGAAATAAAATATAGTCGCGAGGTCAGGACTGCATGGGGGATGGTTAATTTCTTCAAGGTCACAAGACTCCATAGCAGATACGGCAACGCGAGCCTTGAACAGGCACATTATCGTGAAGTAAGAGAATAACGTTTGCCGCCTTTCCTTACTTTTCTTTTGTTTTATATGGCATTCCACAAACGAGTTAAAATATTTGCATAATATGCTCCTGTAATCATCTCGTCCTTAGGATTGTTATTTACAAGTACAATTCCTTCAGAGTCGCAATTACCTTTACTACAGATTGCTGGAGTCCGAATTTCTTTAGGTCTAGTCCACCGTTTACATACCACTGCTTCGACTCTTCTTTCGATTTAGAATCATAAAAATGAACCCATGTTTCATCCCCAGTCACAACCTTGCCAACAACGTCTGCCTGATTGCCTCCACGGAGCTCCAAAAATTACTTAAAACAATTAACGCGGTATTGCTTTTGATGAGGTGTAAGGTTTCGGGGGAGTCATCACGCACTGACCTTTGACATTCCAAAGTGTGCACGAAGTGTTTTGAAGGCAGTTGTTTTGGAAATCTTGAACATTTTTGCGATCTTCTTCAGCTTAATTGTCCAAGTTCAATTTTTATAATCATTTCATGTGTCGTCACGTCACTTTGTCTTCCAGGGCGTTCATTGTCTTCTAAGGATTCTCTGCTTTGTTTAAATAAGCGTTATCACGTTATAATAAATCATACTTTTAGCAGGGCAGGCATCTCCGTAAACAGTTCTCATTTCGTTTAGTATACTAAAAGACATTAGAAATGTAACACCTTGAAAACGTTTTTCTGCCCATTTTTTATATTTAAATTTGATACAAAACATGTTTTGATAAAATTTTCAGTCTTTAGTTTAAGCAGAATATCTAGAGTGCGAATGCGTAGAGAGTTCTATCAATAAAACGACTTTGATAGAGGTCGAATTGTTGAATTACGAGAAGCGGGTTTTTCATGTCGAGAAATTGCCCCTCGTGTGAATCGCAATGAAATTACTGTTATGCGAGCTTGGCAAGCATATAGTGTAGCAGGAAGAGAAAGAAGAATAAGACCTATTGGACAACCAAGACGCACCACAGAACGTCAACATCGCCGGTTAAGACTATTGGTACTTAGAGACAGACTGTCGACTGGTCCACAGATTGGCGACCAGTGGAATGCTGCGGAGGGTAGGCCTATCAGTATGCCCCGTATACCCCCCATCATGTCCTTGGGCTCTTTTCTTACCGCCAACAGCTAATGCTTCCATTGACTGCTGAATACCGCCGCCAAAGACTGAAGTGTTGTCGAGAATGCGAACACTGGGGAGGTAGAATGGAACAATACAGTGTTGAACGATGAATCGCGCTTCTGTTTAGGTTTGCATGATGGTCGCAGAGGGATGAGAAAACATCCTGGAGAGAGTCGAATTACTGAGTTTTCTGTAAAACGACATGTACACCGTACCGTAGGAGTGATGGTTTGGGGGATTATTGCTTACGGTAGCCGTTTACCATTAGTGTTCATTAGGGGTAGTATAACAGCAATTCCTTGGGTTCACGACGTTCTCCAACTCTTTCTCTTACCATATCTAGAAGGTCATTATAATGCTGCTTTTCAGCAAGATAATGCGCGTTCTCACATACCCCAGAAACCAATGAACTTTCTTGAAAGATAGATGTTTTGCCGTGGCCTCCCAGATCACCCGTTTTAAATCCAATTGAACAGGTATGGGATATGATGGGAAGAAAGCTGACCAATTTACACCATCGGCCACAAACTTTGGCTAACCCCAAAAAGAAATTTAAGTTGCTTGAGACGGATCACAACAACAAGAAATGGTTTATCTCATTTTATCGGTGGCCAGACGTATTAAAGGGTGCATTCAAAATCGAGGTCGTCCAAGGAATTATGAATTCTTATTTCATTATTTGTTACCGTTCCGATCTGAAGTTTTAATCATTTATTTACCAACCTAAGGCTGACATATGGTAGCAAAATCAGTTGAATATGTTTATTATTTCTAGATGTTGCATTCCTAATATCATTTAGCATAATAAAAAATGATGAGCTTGTTTTTTCACCGGCAACTTAGACATTCCGCGAATTTAAAAAACTGCTCTCGTAATATTAAAAACAGTTTTTTAGATAAAAGTGAAATTTCAAAACACAAAATTATAAATACTGAAAAATAGTGATAACTCGATTCTGAAATATCGATTTAAAGTAGACTTCATATACCTAACCATTTCAACTATTCTTATTTCATAAGTGTTTGGATTGGTTTAGACATGAAACTTTATCTGATTATCAAATTTCATGTTTTGTTTGATTTCGTCTTCCGTTCGATTTGTTTAAACTCTCTTATTTCTGAATACGGCATTGATTCGTGCAACTTTTCTTCCGTTTAACGGAATGAATTTATATCTCTTATTGTTTAGATCTCTTCAATGCATACTCAATTTGAAACAGCCGGTATAATGTGGAATAAAAAAGAATAGAAGGAGAAAAACATAAACGTCAAACTCAAGCTCACTGAGTTTCATTCACACTTAACACGATTTTATACAGGGTGTCCACTAGGTGCCGTGATCTTCTCTACCGTCTACAGTATACCGAATGTTTTACACGGCTATAGTTTAAGGATGTGATATGTAGCACGAAATAAAAAAAGTTCATATAAAAATTTGTCTCAAATTAACTTATTACTGAGATATAAAGATGGAAGATTTAATAATAAAACATTTAACAAAGTGAGAACGAACATCGATTAGTTACACAAAGTTTGATAAGAATTAGCAGATTTTATGACAGACGTTTAATAACTAACAAATAAATAACACGCAATTATTTTCAACGGCTACTTGTTGTAACATGTAAAGTAGAGAGTACAAGATATTCGTGGCTAATTTAAATAAAAATTACAGGAAATTTTACTGATTTATTAGAAATTAAAATCCAAACTGTCCATTACTGAAGCAACATCCATCACCTGAATAGTCATCCTATTTAACTTTAATCTTCAATATTTTGATAATAAGAAGGTATTTGAGACAAATGTGTGTATGAATTTTTTTCATTTTTTTTGTGCTGCAGGTCACATCGCTAAACTAGTATCGTGTAATTACGAAACATCCGGTATAAGATTAGAAAACCAGTTGAAACGAGCTAAGATGTAACTCAGACTTCATTTGATATTTCATGAAATTGTTTTTGGCTAGATAGGGTGTTTCAGTAACTGAAAGCCACACCAAAGTTATAGTTATATTTTGTAATTGAATATCCAGGTATTAATATTAAGCTGTTGCTTGGTGTTCACTGAGTACCGCTGTCTTCTCTGCCGTCTATAGTATGCAGGGTGGAAAGTTTCAAACCCGAACATAGCAAGCTTGCGTTGAAACTACGTTTCTATAGATTACTGATCGCCATTAAAAAAAAAAAACGAGACTTAAGTGATGTTGATGTTAAACGAAAAAGCGTTCTGCATTTGAATCATTTGAATATTACCTACCGAAAGCAACTTTAACTTTCACTTCTCAGGAATTTCTTTTCACATCGGTTATTAGAGGAAGTTGGTAAGGATGTTCGAAGAACATGTGTCATTCATACGGAAAGCAATGGCGAACGCGCACAAACAAACAACAAAAAACTGCAATATTCAAAAATAGCCCCTTGATTGGCTCGACATGTGTAGTAAGCGTGTCATAATAGATAGAGCTACAGCTGACTCGTCTTTGGCGGGGTGCCGGGAGTAGCTCATTAGTGGCATCCATCAATCTCAGACACTTCTTTTACGTACACCTATGCATTACAAGGTTAAAAGGTGCTAAAAATAGATGCTTCTGTGAATAAATGAAACTGAAATTGAAAAACAAACTCGATAGTCGTGTTTTAACCTACTTCTATTACTACCATATTGAAAGTAAATTGAAATTTATTGAGTCAGACAAATTAGCCACAACATGTACAGCTGCGCTAGTACATCGTGAATTAAAAACACTAGACTCTTTAAATTAAAGAATGTTCTTAACGTTGTAGCTTTCATAATAAAATATGTATCATTAATCTACCGCTTATTTTAAAGATATAAGAGGTTTCTATCGACCACGCTATAGAAACAGCTTTATTATAAATTAAAGGACGTGAAACATAAGCTATTGCTGATTCGGCAATGCGTTTTCACTTTGTAGAAGGGATATCGTGCGCGTGTACAAAACTTTTTGAGATAGATGGTACCTACGAGATACAGATTGAATTTAATACGTAGAGCACGTCTTTTTCTTCGGGATTAGGCTATCCGTTGCAGCCGATTAAACCGAAATAATTTTTTTCTGCGACCTTTATGAAAAGACTTTTTTTATCACCGTATACTTCCAGCGAAAATTTGATTTCCGTCACAAGTGAGAAAAAATCTCATAACGTTAACTTTCGTCTCTAGAGACGAAAATGAATCCTATTAATTTTCATCTTCGTCTAGTCTAATCCTTGACAACATTTTAACTTAACTTAACTTAACTGTATCAAATCAGAATTTAGATCTCCGTGTCTCAGTAGATATAATTATTTTATCAGCAGACACAGGCAATACGCCTGTTGTTCTAGACTATATCGTCAAAAATACCATAAAAAATTCTAAACTTCCTAGAAGACAATACCTTTCAAGCCATCGGCCACAATATCACTTCACGTGTAGAAAGGTATGTAACCAAATTTATTAATGCCATTACGACCAAGAATTAGTATGGTTATTTCAGCAACCTACGTTTCGTTCAAAAATTTCGTAAGTTTTGAAAAGATCCACAAGATAAACAACTCAAAACAATTAAGGGGTCAAGTTCTTAAACGACTATATGTATATATCAACTGAAATAGTAAAGGAGACTGGTTTAAGAAATAATTGAAAATTAATCTCCGCCCACAATAATTTTATATCCGTAGATACGTATTTCGGCAGCTAAGCTGCCATCTTCAGTACGTTATCAACTTAAAAGCACTTAAAAAGATCTAAAAACAACCTAATCATCCTCATGAAATCATAAAAATGTAAAAACTAACAACAATATAATCAAGATATATATGTAAATATAAATGTAAGTAAATATAAATTAATATGTAAATATTTAAAATTAACCGTCAGAAAAACCTTACACATAAGAGCTAACCAAACAACACGGAAATACGGAGATAAATACTCCAAAGATCCGAAAAAACTTCTCATTCTAACAAATAAATAAGTATAAATTCCCTGTTATTTGATACCTAAAAATCCTGATAAATAAAATATATATATTATGTATAAATCGTCAAAAAACAACCTACAGATGAGAGCAAATCACACCCACACACCTCAACTTCAGAGCACTTTAGGAAAATTTTTATCTCGGAGAATCCTCTCCTTATCAAATATCCAGTGCAAATGCGCCTAACTGTCTCTACACCCTTTATGTATGATTTACGTAGCGACATCTTGCGGATGATTTTTGACATAACAAGTACGACATCTAGCGGCCAATTTTTGACTTAAGATCTAAAAAATAATAATGATAATAATCATATATATCTAAATATGAACCGTCAAATAACAACGTACAAATTAGAGTAAATCAAATAATACGGAACTAGGTATTGGTCCGTTGTCTGAATTCATTAAATTGTTTTTATTTTTCCGAATAAAATTACTTTCGTACTTTCTTAATGAGTTAATGAATATATATCTGAAATTAGGCTTTATCTTTATAAAAATTAGTAATTTCAAAACTCACAGTTTTTATGAACACTAGTTTAAAGTTTGCAATTCATATATCAACATTTTGTAACAAAAATTGAAAATTAACGAAGAACAAGCCAAAAAGAAACACAAAAAAATATCATGAAAAATGTTCGTTCTCAATGTTTTCATTCTTTGAATCTTTTTATTTTTAATAACGACTTGGGCGTTTTCTGGCTTCAGTTACAGCTGCACAGCATCTTGACATATCTTCATCTCCCGAAGTGTAAGACGTGCGTTTTACCGATTTCAGACTCATCTACCCGGCTCGTTCCAAAGATGTTCAAAGGCATTAACATCAAGATTGCATGCTGGCCATGGCAAAGTGGCGATATTTTGTTCTTGCAGATACTCAATAATGATTCTCCTAATGTGGGGCCGGGCATTGTCTTGCGTTAAAATAAAATTCTCAACATTGCAACATGTGAGCGAGGTTGTACTAGGACCTGGAGGACCTCATCAATGTAACACCGTCTAGATAAAGCTCCATTTCTTATGATAACAATATCAGTTTGTTGTCAATCGAAATACCGTCCCAGATCATTATAGAAACACCACCAAACGGGACTATTTCTTAAGTTCTATTGAAAAGAAATCGTTCCCCTAGTCGTCGCCATACTCGAACTCATCCATAATTTGAACATACTGCAAACTTAGACTTGGCAGTAAACCAAACGTTTCTCCATTGGCGTATGTGCTAATTATGGTGTTCCTGATTGAATTGCTTTCGCGCTTTTCGCTGATTTCTGATTAAACGCGTTATTTTGACTGGACGTTTGGCCCTCAGGTTAGCTTCTCGAGGTGGACCCTTCACTGTTTGATCGGAAATTTGTCAAGTTGTAACCCAAAAAGATCATTTTGTGAAGTGCGCGATGTGCTGGTAAGCTTCCGAGGAGCGTACAAACGTAAAAATCGATTGTCTAAGAGTGTGATTGCACTCTGATGGACTTGCCAAAGACAACGAGTAACATTTCCGATATTCTGGTGTCGCTTTCACAGCTTCCATATTACAGACCGTCGTACATTGACTTGTTTGGCAACATATCGCTGTATCCTGCTTTCTCGCAGAAGTGTACCAGCCCCACTGACTTCTGTTGGTGTCAAATTGTTCACATTGTTTAGCTATCACATTGCGTTGTATGGCAATAGCGGTGTTATATCACTTCAACTACTTCCCTCTCAAGATAAAGAGGTATTATGACAGCTGACATTTTTCTGAGTAACAGAGACGGTTCAAGCAATAATTGACTAGCCGTTCAAGACTTTTACTCATTTCGTTTTTGCTTAGCCAGCGCAAGAAAGTTTGACCCCTTTATTATTTTGAGTAGTTTATTGTAGTTGGTTCTGATGTGGAATCCTTTTTCACCAAAATACTCACTATTATCCACCAAATACTCGAATTTTAAGTTCTAAAGATTTAGCTATCTGAGTTCTTCCGCCTTCAACTCCAATTCTGGTTTGGATATGTCAATGACATCTTTGTAATTTGGCCGCTTGGCAAAGAATCCCTATAATACTTCATCCATCGCCTCAATTTCTAATATCCAAACATTACTTCAATTGAAAATGAAGAATGTGAGAGTTATTACTTACCCTTCCTTAGTATTTTAGTAAGTCGTCTGCCAAACTGTAAGTTAGGGCATTCTGTTGATCTTAAACCATCCCACGGTGACCATTACATAAATACACTTTGCCATCGCCATCCATTTTAAACATAGGTATAAATTTTATAGTTAACTGAGCACCTATTAAAAGCTTTTTCATTGTCGTCTGAATATTTTGCTAAATAACAATTACATTATCTCTTTAGCTGCCACCACTTATCTTATACCATATATTTATACACACCAGATTAGAAGAATAGCTACAATTTTTAAGAAAGACAAACATCAATGAAGCTTGCGCAGTGCTTATTCTCTCCAGAAGACCAAACTCCACTAAAATCCGATGGTGTCTGTCATATCTCTTGTTTGTCTGGGCGCGTGTACATCGGAGAAACAAAGCGGCCCTCTGTAAGGGGCGGTTGACATCCGGTTAACACGTATGACCGATATCCGTTGAGTTTAAAATATCGCGCGTTACACTGTTCATTGCCCACAACAATAGGTTTAATAAAATACATTAGGCTCATTACAACCAAGTTATCTTGAAGTCTTCCACGGCCGTTGTTCATATAACTAGGCTTCAGAAGAACCGCATTTAATCTTCTATTGCCGACGTTTTATCTTTCTTGCAAAATGCTTCTTCAGGACTACTTTTGCTGTTGATCGCGCTGCTATTACGCGATGGTAACTGGTTGTCGCGAGTCTGGTTTGCTCTATTTAAACCTGTGGTTGGTATGATGACCACCTGTGGTGGGGCGTGTTAATTGACCAATGAGATGCTTCTAAATGTTGTGTAAACGAAAGCCGTTCTCACGGTTAATATTATTAAGATATTTTAGGAATCTTCAGGAAACTTTTAAAGAAAATGTTATTTCTATCTGATATAATTGGATCAGGTCAATTAGAAAGCCTCTAAATAGGGTGCGAAATACAGGGATATTCACAGTGTGTGGCCGTTATAATGAAAAGTATGCTTACATGTCTTCAAAAGTTGCACATGGTATTAATCGATAACGAACAATTCGAAGTAAATAAAAAGGATGAAGTATACCAGACTCCTTTAATACCTAAGAAATAAATTATGCATAAATATCTTGAAAACCGTTAAAGGTAGCGATAATATCCCTAGTGGAGTTTACTTACTTAAATGCGACACTTGCTCAGCTTCGAACATTGGTCGGACTGTCAGAAGCCTACAAATTCGGTTCAACGAACATCTTAGGCTGGGTACTCACTTATTGTGAGACGACAGGAAATTTCCAACCCTTACAAACCTTTTTGTATTTTGAAATATTTCATTTGATGAAATACGAACCTAACTTTAACATTAACGCTATTTACCGTAAATTATTATTTTTTCTGTCATTGAATTGTTGTCTTGGACACTTTCCGCCTTTGTTAAAACTAGGATTAATTTTAGGTTCGAATTGCATTTGATATCGTGGTTTGTATACTTCAGTTGGCGCCTCCTGGCCATTTTCTTTCTCAAATATACTACTTTCTGTGGATTTTAAACTTTTACTGCACACCCTCTCCGACTCTAGAAAGCTGCCGTTGGCATCACGCCGTATCCCTTGGTGACGACAACAAGTCAACTACTGGAAATCCCGTGTGCGCAGGTAAGAACTGCCCTGCCTCGTTCTATGTACACATGTTACGGTTTGTTTATTGATTTGATACAACAATTTGCCACCCAACGTGTTGTAACAATTGTGTCATAACAATTTGGCACCCGACGACGTAACAATGAAGTGTACTTTAATGACCCAAGCAGAGTTTCTGGAATATAGTGCTGGCATACACTAAACTGAATCAAAACAATTTATAAAAATATCTGAAAATGTTACGAAAGTAAAACAATTTTTAGGTGAATTGAATCTAATTTCCTAATACCGTTTATTTAGCGGAATGTGATATAGGAATCTTCGAATGAAAACAGCGCGCATGGACATGAAATATTGTTTATTGCAATCAATATAAATTCAATTCTTTCATTTAGTTGTTATTTACGTGCACCTTAAATAAAAATCATTTTTCAATTAGTTTAACTTGAAGGCTTCCGCGGCCATGTTGAATTCTTGGCTTCCAGTTAGAATCGCGTGTCTCGGATTTCTTCTACCTCCAACATTTCGTTCTCCATTGCAGAAGAACTTCCTCAGGGCTGCTGCTGGAGGTGCTGCTACTGCTGGTGGTCTTGCTGCTGCTTCTTGTAAGTCGTGGAGACTGAGTTTCAAGACGAGAAGCAGGTCTTGCTGCTACTTCTTGTAAGTCGTGGAGACTGAGTTTCAAAACGAGAAGCAGCAGCAAGACCACCAGCAGCAGCAGTCCATTTGTCAATTATTTAGGCAACTTAATTTTATACATTAACCTAGGTGGTCTTGCTGCTGCTTCTCGTCTTGAAACTCAGTCTCCACGACTTACAAGAAGCAGCAGCAAGACCACCTAGGTTAATGTATAAAATTAAGTTGCCTAAATAATTGACAAATGGGCTGCTGCTGCTGGTGGTCTTGCTGCTGCCTCTCGTCTTGAAACTCAGTCTCCACGACTTACAAGAAGCAGCAGCAAGACCACCACCAGCAGCAGCAGCCCATTTGTCAATTATTTAGGCAACTTAATTTTATACATGAACCTAGCCTATTCATTTCTAAATGATTTTATCTTATTACTTCGTTATTTAATTACTTATAATCCTTTATTTATCTAAATAAGAAATTTTACTATCGTTGTAAAGAAAGTGATTTACAAAAATTGTTATACTGCTATTAAAAAAAAAATACAAATATTTTGACAATTAGCAGCACAATTGTTTTGTTTTGATTACAAATTCATGCATGTTCAAATTCATGAACATGCAAATTAGAGTCATTGCTAATTTAGTAGAATTTTTATTATTATTTTTTAAAAATAAGAAAGTTAGCAATGTTTCAAAATGAACTGTCGATGTAGCCCCGATGTAGTAAGTTATAAATTATCGTCGTATAAAAAGGGCGCAAAAATTGTTTCGCCCGGGACGCTGTAAACCCTAGAAACGACCCTAAGCGCAATTAGTCAACGCAGCGTTGGTTCCTCAATAGGACTAACGCTGTCTCAAACTGAATGAAACCGGAAAACTTTAGTAAGTCCTCTCCCTGGTAATCAAATAGTTTAAATCAAATAGTTTTTTTAATAGTTGATTTTTTTTTTCATTTTTTGAATTTAAGAATACAGTGTTATTAACTTTGAATTTTTATTTACAGATATGTTGGTTATAAATCAAAGAAAACTTAATTTTCCTTTGGCATTTTTTTATATTGTTAAAATTATTGTTCCCTCTTATAAATTCGATTCGGATAGACAAAAATTGTTTCGGTCTGGACGCTAGATACCCTAGATATGGCTTTAAGCGCAAGTAGTCAACGCAGCGTAGGTTCCCCAACAGGACTGCCGCTGTCTCAAACTGGATGAAACCGGAAAACTTTTATAAGTCCTCTCTCTGGTAATTAAATAGTTTAAAATGTTGAATTTTTTCTTTTTTGAATTTAAGAATACAGTGTATTAACATTAAAATTTTATTTACGGATATGTTGGTTGTAAATCAAACAAAACTTAAGTTTCCTTTGTCATTTTTTTTTTTTCATTTTTAAAAATTAAAATTGTTATTCCTTCGTGTGAATTCGATTCGGAGAGACACTGCAGGATATTTGCGAATGATTAGCTTAAATGTTGTCCTTTCGTGAAAATCGCATTCGCATACTTGCAGAACCTTAATATGTTTTAAAGTGCTATACAGTACAAGAAAGTTGTACGCTATAAATGAACTCAAGAATTTTACCTGGATTAAAATAAACTGTTACAAAATACAACCTTTGTGGTGTTATTTTAAGGTACTTCTAAATTAGAACCTTTCTTGGGGTGTACGTGTGTGCGTAAGGAGATGCAATGAGTATGACAAATATTTGTTTACAATTTAATGATGGGCCCCAGAGTTGGGCCACACAACGAGAAATCGTTTCTCATCTAAACAACGTGTAAACCACTCGTCGCCCCTCCAAACATGTGATAAACTAAACTTTTTCAGACAAAACTGTGGCGCACAGATTGCGCATCCTCGCTTTATGATGTGAAAATTGTACGCAATGTTCAGTTTCAAAAGTTGTCCATAAACCACTTAAGGCACGTAACAAAATACGCATTGACATTTCATGCCTGGAAGTCCCATACGATTTTATTCTTTAATAATAATAATAATTTTATTAGTCCCATGATTTGTCAAAATAGGACAAGTCAAAACAAATAATAAAATAGTTAATAAACTAAGTACATGTCACAATACACTATAACAGAGAAGCCATTGATAGTCCGAACTCCTCAATTGAGTAAATACAGTTGTCTATTAGAATTTTTTTTAATTTTAATTTAAATGACGCACAAGTATTAGCAAGCTTAAGATGCGGAGGAAGCATATTAAATAATTTCGGACCAATGATGGACGGATTTTTGATACCGATATTTGTGTCCTGTAAGGGGACTCTAAAGTTATTTCGTCGTCGCGTATCATATCTATGAAAGTCTAAGTTTTTCGAAAAAGTTTTTTGGTTGTTGTATACATAAATCAGTAATTCAAGTATGTAGATAGAAGTAGCTGGCAATATTCTGAAAGATGTAAAATATGGTCTGCAGGACTCGACTGATTTAATACTGGCTATGCAGCGAATAATCCGTTTTTGTGCTAGGAAAACATCCTTGGCTGCTACAGAATTACCCCAGAAACGTATTCCATAAAGTAGTCTAGAGTGAACCTCAGCGAAATAAAACGATAGTATACATTGATTACTCAAGATATATTTAAGATTTCTAATCTGGAAACATATGGAATTTAGTTTTTTAACAAGATTTGCGCAACGAATTGTCCAGTTGAGATTTTCATCTATATGAATACCAAAAAATTTTACAAATGATTCTTGTTTTAGATGCCTGCCATTTAAGCAGAGATCAATTTTTAAATTTAAGTTATAAGATGTTCGAAAAATTACAAAATTAGTTTTAGTGGGATTCATAAATAATTTATTGATGTTGAACCACTGATTTAACTCATTAAGAAGCAAATTGCCTGTTAGAGTTAAATCTTCTAATTTCTTGCCCGCAAACACTCCAGAAGTATCGTCAGCATACATAATTAAAGTGTGATTGATGAAAAGAACAATATCATTGATGAAAAGTAAAAACAATATCGGACCCAAACCCTATCCCTGTGGGACACCTATATTTATGGGTAATAGACAGGAAGTAATTTCGGACATCTTACCATTTTGAAGAAAATTAATTCTTACGTATTGATTGCGGCCGCTTAAGTAGGATACGAACCAATCGGATGCGGTACCGCGAATACCATAAAGTTCCAGTTTAGAGATCAGCAAAGCATGGTTCACACAGTCAAAAGCACGACTGAGGTCACAGAAGAGCCCAACTGCTTTTTCTCCGTTATTTAAACTAGAGATTACTTGGTCAATAAAAGAATGTATTGCAGTCATAGTAGAATAGCCCTTTCTGAAACCATGTTGTTTATTAGTAATTATGTTGTGTTTTTTAAAATAATCAAGCAGAGTCTTTCAAGCATTGCATATTCAAATATTTTAGAAATTGAAGGATTTAATGATATTGGACGATAATTATGTACGTCATGAACAGAGTCTTTTTTGTGGATCGGCAGTACCGCAGCGGTTTTTAAGCTTTTTGGAAATGCGCCTTTTGCAAAAGATAAATTCACTAATTCAGTAATAGGAGTTATAAATGAAATGTAAGTTTTACGCAGCAAAGAACAAGGAATATCGTCGGGCCCGGATGAGGAACTGTTTTTTAAATTTTTAAAGATATTTATTACCTCATACTCTGTGAAGGGAAAAAGGAACAAGTTGGAATTTGTAATAGAATTCAACGTCTGTGCACAGCTAGGTGCTGTAATGTTTTGAAGAGTATCGTACGGTGCATTTTGGAAAAAGTCATTAAATGTGTCTGCGATAGTTAAGGGATT
Source organism: Prosopocoilus inquinatus (assembly GCA_036172665.1). Taxonomy (NCBI): domain Eukaryota; kingdom Metazoa; phylum Arthropoda; class Insecta; order Coleoptera; family Lucanidae; genus Prosopocoilus; species Prosopocoilus inquinatus. The sequence goes on from CM069876.1 coordinate 872,011, forward strand.
GTCTGTTAAGGAGTTGTTTATTTCAAGAGATATGTTACTATTTAAGTTTTTTCTTTTATTCGTTAATTCTGATATAACTGTCCAGGCAGCCCGACTTTTGCTATTAGAAGTATTTATTTTATTTTCATAAAAAGTTCTTTTTGTTTCCTTTACTAATAATTGATGTTTTTGCTTAAATTTCACATAGACTTCTCTTAAATTAGAATATTTTTGTTGAAGTTCGTACCAGCTCCTGAGGGAGGCACTGGATATTTTAACTGTTTCCGTCACCCATGCTGTATTTTTAAATGAATCATCAGTTCTTACATACTTTTTAGGAAAATAAGTATTAAAAAAATGTAAAAAGGTGTCGTAGATATAGTTAAACGCATCGTTGAAGTCAACGAATGTATTAAAATCGGGCCAGTCAACCTTTGAAAAAGCCTCTGTAAAGCGATTGATAGATCTGTCGTTAATTATACGCATCGACTTTGAATATTTCATAGTGCTTTTATTCATGATATATTTAGGAAGTTGACATACCACGTAACGATGATCAGATACAGAACAATGAAAAACATTATAGAACGGTATTGGTGTATTACAGAAAATGTTATCAAGTATTGCAGAATTACGTGTCGGCGTAAATACGTTCTCAGCGAGGCCAAATGTATGAAATAATTGGTGTAAACGAACAGTATTTTCATTGTCAGGATTATTGAAGTGTATATTGAAATCCCCTAAAACTATGATATATGTTTTTTTCGTGATACACGTGGTCTAATACATCAGACATATTTCGCAAAAAATTCAAGATATTACCAGACGGTGATCTATAACAAGTGATTATGATATATTTATCAGAGTTATTGAATTTTAATTCTATATCACATACCTCAATATCAAGTTCGATGCAAAATTGACTGAGGTCTAGATTTCTTGTTTTGAGTCCGATTTTAGCCCAAATTGCAACTCCTCCGCGTCTGTGATCAGCTCTACAGAAGTGTGATAATAGATTGAAATTTGTGAAATTCAGACTATCAATGGCGTTCACACATGACCAAACTTCAGTTACACACATAACATTAACATCGATATGGCAAAAGTCGATTTCTATCTGCGCAATTTTCGGTACAGTGAGACCTTGTATATTTATTAACACAATGTCTAAGTTGTCTTCACATTTTTCGATGAGCCTACTTTTCCCGACGGGGCTGTAGGCAAGGTCCCTGAAGGGATCAATGAACCATTTGAAGCTGGTGGCGGTAGATTGAGATCGTCACTTGTGTCACAGGTATCTCAGGAATATTAGAGTCAATAAGTGGGATTTCGATCAGAGTTTTATTCAAATGGTAGCTTTTAATTTGATTTGCTGTTAAGGTGAACAGTTTATTTTTACCTCTCCTGTTCAAATGGGGGCCAAAGGTACAGTAATCCTGTGGGTTAACCAAGTGATTTGTATCTGCATAGAATACGTTGCTGCATGTATTGGCATTTTCATATAATTTGCAGTTTATGTCAAAAATAAATTTATTCAAGATATGTTGACAAGGCCAATATGGGACTCCGATTAAGTTCAGATTAGTCGAATTGCAAGTTGCTGTAATTTTTTCGAAAAAATCCAACTCAAGTTGCTTCCCTTTTACGGCGTTGTTGAAACCAGCTGAGATGATGACATAATCACTTTTATTGTACTCTTTTATCAAATTCTGAATGTCCTGTATAACAGATTCAGCGACAGCATTTGGTTTAAATATGGATAAAATATCGTAAGATGTGGGAAGGGTATTACGTAGAAGTTCGGCGCCATGACGCCCGTGACCCGTGACGCCAGTAGCAAAATTTTATGTTTTGCTGTCAATATGGGTTCGGATAGACTGATAACAGAATTTTTCGATTTTGTTTTAGTTGTTTGGACGACATTAGTTTTTGTAACAGGTCGGACCTCTGTAGAAAATGATGGCTTATTAGAAATGAACATTTTTCTTCGATTCCCTTCTACCGGTGGTGGTTCCTTAATAGTTTCGATGGTTTGCAACTCGTTATGTAATACTTTTGGGACGTCTGTTTGGGTAGCTACTGTTGTACGGATAAAATTGCGAGGATTTAATTTCTTAATAATTTTCGTGTGATTATCTATTACCAAGTTACAGCTCTCTAGTTGCATTTGCAATTTACTTATTTGAACTTTCAAAGCATCATTTTCTTCCTTAAGCGCGATATTCGCGTGGTCGCATTCGGCAAGTCTATTTCTTAGCAACGTTGTTGCGTCAACAGGATCTGCATTTTTACCCTTCTCGCTGCCTTCAAAAGTCAGACTAATATAACTATTATTTTTGGCCTTTTCATATGTTTTCTTGGTGGTAATATGAGGCGGTTTTTCTTGTGGTTTGTTTCTTATCAGGCCGGATCGGGTTGAGGCCATAGTTTAAAATCGAATAATCTTTGATCGGTAATTAAAATAACTACAAGTGAGGCAAAAAGGAGAAGAACGAGCCGCTCCGTGATAAGATACCATTAATACACTCTCAAACGTTATCCTTGATTCAGGCACCGCAAAGAACGTAATTTTAGTTAAATTAATTATTTCACCACTCGTTTAATACGTAACGTTAAATTATTAATTGAAGTTGACTCTTGTCCGATGAAACTTGTGAGGAAATATTTTTTAAACTTTAAACGAACACTGTAAAATCGGAAGGAACACTCCTCAACACAACTTCTGAGGGAACACACCGTCACCGTCACAATAACCGTCACATAACCAAAAGATAACCTTCTTTTGACAGATTAAAACCGGATATCTTATGTGCTCCTTATAAGTGAAATTTGTGAAATAAATTGAGACTACTTAAAGTTATTGTTTAAACAAACAGTTCCTAATTTTTTAAGCAATTTTTAAAGTCATTATATAGAAATAGTTATTATAACTAACATTCTGTAGTTCTACGTTTTTTTTTTTGGCTGACGGTGTTATTAAATATAGCAAATTAATTTCATAATTAATGAAAAAAGCTGGATGAAATAAATATGATAAATTATTCAAACGTCCCTAATGATATTAAAAATGAATTGATGCTTTCAGCGACGATAGGATAGACGAGCCGCGCGCTAGTTAGTAAAATTAATTACGTGTATGCCCGCTGTCGTGTCAATCTAATATCTGAAGGCACATTTTACTAATGGCCAGGATTGACCTATAAATATAATGAACTCGTCTTTGCCAGCCCGTCATTTAGATATTTCCTGCGAGGCGAGACGCCCGTCGTGATATGTTGGTTTTTATCATTGCTCCTTTTAGCTGCAAGTGAGAAGTAACGCACTTTGAAGTACAGTACGCCGACGATAAAATATGACATCAATTGGAGAATATCAAATCGTTTAGGCTCTCCCGAGACTTCAAGGGGACGCTGGATCTAAAATAAATGCCGGCTGACGTGTTTAATGCTTAATTTAAACAATCTGTTAATTCATTACAGTAAATTATTAGGTCTAATTAATTATCTGTACAATACTTCTTATCAAAACTTCATAAAACTTAGTTTATGATAAAAAAAATGTAGATAAAAATGTTACTAAATATCGGTTTGTACTCGTACTATTTTCTTTGATGTAGACGTAACAAAAGCTTCCCTAACCTAATTGTCTTTCAAAAAGTGTGCTACAGATGGGATATTTTTAATTATCCAAACAGCTTTTGCATTTCTTAAAATCAATTTGAGAAATGTTACATGAAATTTATCTTGAACGGTATGGGTGGATATCAATGATGTAATAAGGTTAGATGGAGTCTAGCGTCATTTTGAATAGGACTGCATTGGTTTTAACATTAGAGAGAGAAAGATAATATGATCATTCCCTAAGAGTAACCAGGATCAGAAATGGCCGATACCACGTGGTTTGGGGCAAATGAAAGCTTAGTTCAGATGCATCCGGATACGCAAAAAACTAGCCAATCAAAAACAAATTGCAATAAATATTTTGTATATTCGGAATGCATCTCAACTAAGCTTAATGCGTTTGCAAACACCGTTGCCATGGCTAGTAAGCGATTGAATAGTGAATTTTCAAAAATTAATGAACTTCATAATTTATAGTTCATATTCCAATTTTAAATTAGACTTAATAATAGTGCTGGCAAAAACCGGAAAAAAATTGAAACCGAATAATCGGTTTCTTAAAAAACCGGTTTTGGATGAAACCGGTTATCTAAGTAATGGTTAAAACCGACTATTCGAATATCCTAAACCGATTATTCAGATATTCGAATATCCAAAACCGATTATTCGGATATTCGAAAAACCGACTATGCAAATATCCAAAAACCGACTATTCGGATATTTGAAAAACTGTCTTGAATATATTCAAAAAACGACTATTCGAAAATCGGTTAATTAGCTATTAACAACAACCGATTTATAAAAAACAGACTCCACTGAATTTTATCTCTAAACGCCAATTTTACAATGGCCATATATTTTTGAAACATAATTATGAATTACGTGTTACATTACAGATTATAGTACAGAAGGAAATGCGATGTACTAGTGGTTTAAAAGTTTGTTATTTCCAAGGTAAGAGCGCCACTAATGTTTCTGGTTTCTATTTAGATGAAGATGTTTTCAAACATTTCAATTTTGTGCTTCTCATCTCCATTTTAAAGTATTTACTATATTTCTAATTTATAAGGACTCACACATCTAAAACTTGACACAAACTCACTAATATTAGTTTTCGTTTTCTTTTTGTTAAATAAGATAAATGTCAGTTATTCTTGTTCTATTTAATGAACAATGTTCAACAAATCATAAAAGTAATGCAAATATTTTGTGTTGTAAAAATTCATTATGGTGCTGAACAACATCTGTACCATAAATTGTGGTATTATGATCTACAATAAACTTTTCTTGAATTCTCCGAAAGACGGTTGGGTACGGTCGAAAAGGCTACTCACAACAAAAACTAAAATTGTTTTAATTCTTCTTCTAATCTGTGGATTAGATCGTACCACTTGACCACTTACATTTTTTTACGTGGGGAACATAACAGATAAGATTTACCTTCAGTTTTTTTTTGTTTAATACATTTTCAATTTTATTTGAGTTTTAAATTTTCTGTCTCAAATTCTTAAGATTATCTTTAAATGCGTGAAAAAAATAAATACGTAATTGTGTACAGTTATTTCAGGTAGTTGGGCTATTTGAATATTTTTCATCGTTCGAATAACCGGTCATTCGAGTATCCGATTATCCAAAAACCGATATTATTCGAATATCCGGTTATCCAAATACTTGGATATTCGAATATCCGATTATCCAAATAATTGGATATTCGAGTAACCGATTATCCGGATAACCGGTTATCTGGATAACTGGTTTTCGGTTTTGTTTAAAACCTCGGATAATCCAAAACCGGTTAACCGGTTATCCAAAAAACCGATTTGGTTGCCAGCACTACTTAATAAGTCACTTCAAATAACTTAAAATCGAGAGAACGACCCCACAAAATGCAATTTGAAAACTGACAGACTAAACGCACAGACAACGAATGTTTTCACGTTTTGAAGTTTTGCCCCAACCCAGCTGATCGAGGCTAGTTTTCTCTCTTTCTAATGTTCGTCGCGATATCTCTAACTCTACATTCCATCTACCCCATACCAGATCATTGGTGGATATCATATAATTGTCCAGTTTGACAAAGAAAGCAATGATAAAAAATTTGAAAATTATTTTAAATTTTGTTTGCCAGTATTATAAAATTAGGCTAAATAATTTCATTTTCAGTGTCAGCAAAGATCATACATACTTACGTTTCAACATAACTAAGGGAAACTGATTTGATTTTCGTCATTTCTGTAATGCACAATAGTCATTTCGGTAATTTATACAAATTTTAGTTTACCATTGGACGAGAAATAAAAACACACTCAGAATAATAACACGTTTATTACATTATCAAAAGAAGTAAACAAGTGATTCCCGAAATCTAATTTAACGTAATTTCACATGAGAAAAATCAAACTGAAAAATTGTGAAACACATTAGCTTATGGAACTGAGGCAACGTCATGGCTAACTGATAAATATTTACCTAATAAGTAAGGTATCCTTTACTTGTTTGGTATTTTCGAACTGATTAATCTGGACGTATTAATATATCCTTCTTTAGTAAAGTTTTTTTTTGTTGTTGACTACTGCTAAATTTCAGGCAGTCTTACATTTTCGAATTTTTTTACTTAATTTGTTTAAGGCCTTTTTTCAATTCTTATAGCCGTCTAACAGAATTTAAAAATTTGAGTGATATCATATTGGCTGGGATAAATTACAAAAATTAGTAGTTTTCGTTGAATACAAGCTATTTATTATTTTTCGGTATTTTTGTTTTTTTTTTTTTTTTTAGAATTTTAAAATTTCGCAAAATTCGGTAAGATTTTAATAAAAAATTAGCCGTTGAAATGGAAGAAAAAACGTTTTTGTTGCTGGGCAAACAGCCGTAATGCAAGTTTGTTACCGAAATGACCGTTACCGAAATGACATTTTCGACAGATTTGAAGCCAGACCACCTTTTTTTGTCTAAAAACTTCAACGAACTTTTTAATGTTCGTGTAACGTAATACCAGATATCAAAGGAAAGGATTTTTTCTTGTTTTATTTCTTTTACTCATTTTAATGCGTTACCGAAATGACGAGCTAAAAGTGTACGCATCTAATTATTGCTGTTTGTCATCATCCTGAGTTACAATTAACAACAATATGAATATTTTACCTGCTCTGGCAATTTAACGCAGCTGTACTCTACTTCATTAACATAAAAAGAGATTGTCGATGTGTTGGATAAACTAGGTAGGATGATTTAACTTTGACATTGTCGAAATAACAAATTTACAGAGGACAATATTTGGGATTTTATTAGAGCAAAAAAGGCGATTTTAGAGGTTTATATCATCTTAAGCACATATTCTACTTGCAGTACTGATCAGTAAAGAAAAGAAAATTAAGACTAGCTAAAACAAGAGGGCTGTTTTTAGCGACTTTCATAAATTGGGACAATTACGGAAATGACATTTTTCAAAATCCTGATAAAAAAATGTAGGTTGGAGAATATGCGCTTATGTTATTACACCAAATAAAAAGAACTATTATTAAACTATTTAATATTTTTGAGGCTTCCAAATCTTTAACATTCAACAAAACTTGCAAAAATGAAATGAAAAATGAAAAAAATGAAGACTGCTTAAGAGTATCATGCCCTTATTTCACAAGAAACAGAAAAACGTCGAAAGGAATAAGTCGTTCAGAATTAAAACTTGTTGCTAGATATAAAATTATAGCCTAATATCGCAAAAATAAAAAATAAAATAACTTATCGTGAACAATCTTTAACTGTAGGGAAGTATGGCCGTGCTTGTTACATAATAATTTCACAAAAAACGGGGATTAACAGTTTCAATAAAACATCTGTTCTATTGGTCAATATTTCGTAATATTTTATTACTTATTATCAAGACCGTAAATACTATAATTAGTAAACTAATTATAAAACTTATGAAAAACTATTGAGGGTGCATGTTAATTTAAAGATGCTCGAACTGTAAAAAAAGAAAAACTATTATTTTCTTATTTTGCCTCTATCTTTTTTATTTAAAGAGATATCAAAAAAATAAAAATACTTTTTGAAGGCACTTTTCAATTCTCTACACAGTGGTAAACACTATTTTTCTATAACACTTTTCGTCAAATTAATACCATCATCACGTAGTGGCAAAAGAATCTAGTCATTGTGCCAATTACGGCAACATAGCACACGTAATAAAAATTCTTAAAATTAAGAACAATTGTGTTCGTTATACACTAATTTGCTAAATATATTTTGTTTGTACAGGGTATCCTAAACCTCTGGAAAAGTCCAAAAAAGCCCGCATAATCCAAAATTATTATCAAATATACAGGTTGTTCGTTTAATAAGTTACAAACCTAACGTATTATTTTTTAAATGGAACACTATACAGCGTGGAAACTAAGTAGCGGATAAAATCCATAACTCCGTTAATATTTGTAATAAAGCAAAAATCTAAAAGGGGTATAGCGATTCAAATTACAGCGCATAAGAAGAAGTATATTTTGAGATATTTTCATGAATTTTTTTTAAGTTATGACGTCATCAAGATTTTTTTTAAATGACAACCTATATTTTTTATTTTTCATTTCGGTGGGTTTTTTTAACCTACTTTCAACAGTATAAAATTTTGAATCGATTACATAACAAAAAATTCAAGAAAAACGGCCATAAAAGTTTAATTGTAAAGTTGAAGAAATTAACAGAATATCTAGTTAGCTAGGTGTAAAACAAACAAAATTTGTTTGATTGACAAGAACTTGTAAATACCTATCACAATAAAGTGAGTATTTTTATTCCCTGTGGATAGTAGGAGTTACACTAATTATTAAAAACCTTTTACCAAAATGGTGTTGCTGACTGAAAAACAAAGAAAAAGAAAGAAGTTCTAATGATGATTGGGTATGGCGATCGAATTACAACTTATCAAGAGGTGTGTCGACTTTTTATAGACAAATATCCTGATCAGCAAATAAGTCAATCCACAGTCAGCAGAATAGAAAATAAATTTCGAAATTACGGTATTGTGAAAGACCTTCTAAAAACTGGCCACCCTAAGACAAAATTAATTGACGATGTGCAGCTTGATATTTTACTAGAAATAGAAAATAATCCGCATTCGACTAGTCGAGACATTGCTTTAGAGCACAACCTGAGCCATACCTCCGTACTGAAACTTTTAAAAATGCAAAAGTTTCATCCGTATAAAGTAAAATTAGTCCATGAGTTAGCAGAAACTGACTATGATCATAGACAAGAATTTTGTGAAGAAATGTTGGAAATTTGCAATCGTGATCCAATGTTCTCGCAGCGTCTAATTTTTTCTGATGAGGCAAGTTTTACTTTACATGGAACTGTTAACAGACATAATTGTCGATATTGGTCTAGGGAAAATCCCCACTGGATGCAAGAAGCTCATACTCAACATCCCCAGAAGCTCAACGTATGAACAGGAATTGTCGGTGACAGTATTTTAGGTCCATTCTTTATCGAAGATAATTTAACTGGTGAGAAATATCTACACTTCTTACAATTCGAATTAGTACCTGCATTGGCGATATTATTTCCTAATGAAAATGACTGTGACGTACCAAACAATAACATTTGGATGCAACACGACGGTGCTCCGCCACACTACGCAGTTGATGTGCGACGTTATTTGGACGAGATGTTCCCAGGTAGATGGATTGGAAGAAGAGGTCCAATGGAATGGCCAGCTAGATCCCCTGATCTAACGCCATTAGACTTTTTTCTATGGGGGTACTTGAAAAGCAAGGTGTATAAAAATAGACCTAACAACTTAGACGATCTTAAAGAAAGAATTCGACAGGAGTGTAGGTTAATAACACCTCAAACTATTCAAAATGTAATAAATGAATTTTATGAGCGTCTTGGGTATTGTCAGTTGGTGCATGGTCGTCAGTTTGAACATTTATTGTGATTTCAATGACTGTCAAAATCAAATTTTGTTTATTTACACCTTAATTTTGTTTCGTTTTAAACCTAGCAAACTAGATGTTCTGTTTATTTCTTCAACTTTACAATCAAACTTTTATGGCCGTTTTTCTTGAATTTTTTGTTATGTAATCGATTCAAAATTTTATACTGTTGAAAGCAAGTTAAAGAATCCCACCGAAATAAAAAATAAAAAATATAGGTTGTCATTTAAAAAAAATCTTGATGACGTCATAACTTTAAAAAAATTCATGAAAATATCTCAAAATATACTTCTTCTTATGCGCTGCAATTTGAATCGCTATACCCCTTTTAGATTTTTGCTTTATTACAAATATTAACGGAGTTATGGATTTTATCCGCTACTTAGTTTCCACGCTGTATATTTTATTGCAGTTTCGGTTAGCCCTCGAAGAGATGATAAAAATGATATAACATTATACTTACTTATTTTCAGTATTTACCGAATTATTTTTAATTTCATGCAAAAAATAGGTCATGTTTGATTGTCTGCCAAATTGTCAATTTTAGTGATACGACAATCAACCTTAGACCAAAATATTTCCAAATCTCTTTACTTTAACAATAGTCAATGCTTTTAAAAATCTAGCCACTATCAATAATACTACGATTCAGTTCGCATGTTGTAAAATTAGTCATTTTTTACAAATGTTACGTTAATCTTTAAAGAGTAACCCAAGATACGACTTGTTCGAAGAGTAAAATCACCATTTCAAAATTTTGTAAATTCACGTTGGGCATGTCTTACATTAAGAGACTCTTTGTCTTCTTCTTCACAGATATTCTGAGCCACTTGTACGGCCGTGCTTTCCTTCTCAAACGCGTATAACAACAGTTCAAGAATTCTTCGTTTCTGGTTATTCTTACAACTAAATACGGGTTAATTCGCGAATAAAAAGTTATGTCTCGCTACCTTTCGAAATAAGAATTAGTTGACAACGAAGAAAAATTACATTTTTTCCGAATAACCTAATAAGTTAATTATTAAAATCAATATCATGAAAGTGAAATTAACACACAGGCTTGGTCATACTACTGTTGAATATTACATTTTTTTTACTCTATGATAAAATTACACTTCCTTTAGAAATGACTCTTTCAACATCGATCGATTCGAGTGGTCTCTGGGCGAATGAGATAGTGCAGACATCTCCATGACAATGCAGCTTACTCATCCGCGAATTTCCCGGCACACTTTGATATGCTAATCAGAGCTTTGATCTGTTAGCAGAGTGTCCAATACTGAGCACATCAAATTATTTCTAACATTTCTTTATTGTTCGAACAATTTATACTTAACGAAAAATATGAAGAACATTGTGTATATCTAGAAAACCGTTCAAAATAGAAATTGCACTATAACTTCTAAAAAAAAAAAACAGTCTCTATTTCTTTTCGGGCTGCAAATGTACAGTAGAAAAAGAAACTATAAGCTTCCGTTTATTCGTAAATGTGTCCATCAAGTTTAAATCGCCCGTGAAACGATCAGCCAACCGTCTATAAAAAAAATCGCAGTGTTGTTTCACGTGGCATCGGGGGTTGCCCATTCTGTATTATCCCTCTATTCATCTATTGTCGTATTCTCGCACGGTGGTCACAATACAACCTGCGTTTCATTTTTCATTTTCCTGAACATCGCAGTTGACGACCAATCATTATTAATGCATATACAGGGTGTGAATGAGACGCAGAGAGAAAAGCACATCACGTTGGCCTTCAGAAGTTTTATTTTCTTATCGGTTTTATCTTTGACTCTATGTTTAATTCTTTCAAATATAAAAATGTCCTTTAAGACTTGAAATCTTTCCCGTTTGGAGGAGTTAATAATGATGGAGTTTGCCCTATATAAAATGTGGCGTTTTCACCAGGATAATATTCAAGAACATAATGTTCCTAATCATAAGAAAGTTTTAGCAGTTAAAGTTTCTTAATTTCTTCTTTAATTTATACCTGTACTGTGCGTCCATAGATTTCCTGCAATGGTAGAGTGACATGTAATTTTGGTGTATTCTTAATTGTTTCAATTGTTTTAAGCATTTCCTTTGTTAAAAAAATGAGAAACCGCAATTAAATTGGCCTTACTTAATGGGGCTTACAAATTACACGAAAATTTTTATTAGTTTTACTATGGGAAAAAATTATTCAATGTAATTTCCATCCACCTCTACGCACATTTCTACCCTGCATCTAAATTTTGTATACACGTTTGTTAACGTTTCAATTTCTATTTCACTAATTACCGTTGGTATTTTTTCATTTAAAACTTTCTGAATTTGTACCATGACCAATGTGTTGGTGTAGTATGTCTGATCCAACTTCCAGGCAAATGGTCATCAAGCTACCCCTTACTTAAATTTGCGGAATGTGCAGGACATCCATCCTGTTGAAAATAAATGTTTTCGAAACACACATCCGCCAGTGACGGTAAGGCAAAATTTTCTAGCATTTGCAAATAACTGAAATGATTAAAATTTTCTTCCAAAAAAATAAAGGCTAATAATTTTGTCATTTCCCATAACTTTAACTAGAGGCATTAATTATCAACAAGAGCTTAAGCAATAAGTTTCATTAATCATTTTGACAGATCCGGGTAATGTGACAATTCTAAATGTAATTTGAACTTCGGCAAATTCTTTTTGTGTATTTAACGCCATAAACGAGGCAGTTCGTGAACTTTTCTTCATTTTTGTAGGTTTTAATGCAAGCAAAAGTTTTTATAAAGAATAACTTTTTTTCCTAAAACGTAAAATAAAAAAGTTTTTCCTCTATTGCAGAAAATCCGAGGACACAGAGTACATTCTTTATTAATAAAATTGTTTCCACAAACTGCAACTTTATTATTAAATAAACTCTAAATCTATCAGAAGGATTCACAAAATGTCTGTGTCGCATTCGACGACGACGTTTCCTAGTTTTATTTTAATTAATCAGCGGTACTTACGAATTGCCGTTTTTGGGTGTTAAAAGAAAAAATGATATATCAGTAACTCTTACGAGACTACATTCTTTATTTTATTTGATTAATGTTAAATAACTGTTCTTCTTTCTTTGCTTTGCGCAGCAATCTGCACATTCATTGTCTTATGGCCTATACCATTCCAGACAATTTGCTTTGTTTAACAAGCTGGGTCATAATCCGGACAACACAAACATCCATGGCCCTGTGGGACTCGAACCCACGCCGACAAGTGGCTCGACTTTATAAGTCGGCTAGGTTAACCGCTGTCACACTCACCTGCCCTAAATAATTGTTTCGTGTAAAGCAGTGTTCAATTTCAAAATCTGAATTTAAAACTTAAAATATTACTACAGGTAGTAACTTTTGCTTGATAATTAATTTCCTCATTATTTCTTTTTGGATTCGTTGGAAATAATCAGTTATTTAGAAAAAATAATAATGTTTTTGATAGATGAAGTTTGAAGACAAAGCTTGTGATGAGAACGTCAGCAATGAAATTATTAATAAATTATTTTTTGCATTCGCTCTCTAAAATTCATATTTTGTCAATTCCGGAACACGGGAATTATTGCCCATGTTGCTTTACATCCTAGTTTTTCTTCAATCACTAATTAATGTCATTTCAATGACAAAAGCCACTACTTGTGAAAAATTCTCTTCGTCGGATGGCACAGAGTTGTTATAAATAATTCATAGAAATAACACTATTTCAAAGTAAATTCTCCGAAAAGCGGAGTGTGAAAAACAAGACTTGAAAAAGGAGGACGAAGAAAAGCCACTTGGAAGAATCCGCTTACAATACATAAAAGACACGAGGGACAAAGTCCTCAGGAAACACTAACCGAATTAGAAACACAGAGATCCTATAAAATCATTTACCAGGATTGCAACAGAGGCTGTAATATGACAAAGTAACAGAAGAATAAGTTTGAGAAGGGAACAAGAAAAACTTCTTTACCTGCATCACACGTAACAACCACCCAAGATAGATTCTGGCAAAAAGAAACGTTAGCAAATATGCAACATATTGTTACCCTAATTTATTGTAAAACCTCGTAACTCCAAAAATGCAAATTTTACAGAAGGCAACTTTTTTTTTCATAATTTTGTGCATCAAAAAGTATAAAAATAATACTATATAATACGATATAATCACAGTGGAGGCCAAATAAAATGAAATTATGTTAGCATTTTTATATTTTTTGATGCACAAAATTATGAAAAAAAAGTTGCCTTCTGTAAAATTTGCATTTTTGGAGTTGCGAGGTTTTACAAATTAGGGTAACGATACATCAAAAAAGAATCGTACTAGAAGCAATAGAAATAGAAAAACATCTAGCAATCAAAGCACAAGACACGAAACTTTACACTTACTAGTAACGTAAAAATCATCACTGCAGACCAAAGGCGTTTAAATGTTCCGCCTTTTATCACTCGTGAAATTTACTAAAATTTCCATCAGTTGTATAAACTAATTTTCCTCATACTTTTAGGTTATTGTGAAGGCTGATACTATTAGGCCTTTTCGTTAATTCAATCAAATTGATCTGTTTACAGTATTTTTCTCACTCATACACTGAAGCGAAGTTTTTTCTTAATTTCTACCATTGTTATGTATCGATCGAATTATCGAAAATGCCTATTATTAAAGCAGAAAATGTATTTTATTTTATTTTTTTAGAAGTCACTAGAACAGCGGATCATTTACAACACGACCTATTAGATTTCACAAGACGGATTCTCTTATCCGCCCTGCGCAATTTATACCGGGTTTTCACCAAAATGTTCTTCTGACTGGATGCTTTGTAATCACTGTAAAAGAAATACGCCTTTCCATTTAAATTTCTTTGGGAAACTGGGAAAAACTATTGCTCTTGCAAATATCGCCCTCTAACTACTTTATAACAAAGTAGCCGGAGTCGTTGAATACAAATTTTAAATCAGCTTAAAATCCCCTTTCAAATGAGCCGAAGTTTGTTAATTTCTGATAAAAACTACTGATGTTATGATATTTTTTAGCAAAAAATTTTGTGCAAATCGTTTTTGATTGCAATGAAAACATCGAGCAGCCTCTGTACAGCTGTTTCAGCCCTGCTTGGGGTTTCTTCAGCAGAGACGTAGCTCGACATTCCCACTGCAAACAAAAACGGCTTGTCCAATTTATTTGCAATTGCGATGTAAGAGTGATGAACAGATAAAATAGCGATATACGTTCGCTTTTTGACCTGATATTGCATGGGGGACTTATTAGGAGCAAATCCGTTTCAATTTGTCTTTCCTACTGCAATGTCAGGTCAAAAAGCGATCGTAAGATATCGCTATTTTATCTGATATTTTTTATAGTAAATAATTCAACTGTTTTCTCCACCCTTATTGGCGGTGATACGATAATATGTCTAAAATCAAAGTTTTGCAGAATCAATTCAGCTTTCTAATGGCGCTATCAAAGCTGCACCTTATTCTGAGACTTGTTAGTAAAAATAATTAATTACGGTTTGCTATATACAGCCGATCTCCGACGATCTTGAGACACCCGGTATATTTAGTGCGAAATTTCTCAGTTTTGGCACTAGTTATGCAAATTGTTTTTTGGCATTTAAATTAATTAAAATCAGTTTCTAATAATTAGTAAATGATTTGTATTGAAAAGAACAACGAACAGTTTAAACAGCGACATCCTACAGTCGCTTTTTGACCTAACATTTCATTAGAATTGACAAATTGAAGCCAGTTTTGATACATAATAAGTAATCCCATACAAGGCGGCCATGCTTGCTGTCAAAGCATAATGAAAGTTTTAATTTTTTTTTTTGTTACAAATCATTTTGGTTTGCAGTGGAACTCTCGAGCTACGGTTCTGCCGGTGAAGCCCCCAAACAGGGCTCAAACAGCTGTACGGAGGCTGCTCCGGCGATTCACTGCAATCAAAAACGATTTGCAACATTTTTTTTTTTTTGAAAACATTAACGTAATTGAACACGAAATTACAATATAAAACTTCGCAAACCAGTATTAAAATAAAGAAAACTTTTGATTTGAATATAATAGACACTTGGCTGTGCTTTAGCGATATTTGTCAAACAAGGCATAACTAAGTAATTTTTAAAGAATTACATTACTGACGGCCGTTTTCATAACAGGACTTTAAATTTAAAGTTACTTTAACTTAAAAAAAATACATTTGTTTCCCTATTCTTAAAGTGACTTTAAATTAAAGCTTCCTTAAAGTCTGATTATGAAAACGGCCATGAATGACACAATAAACAAAGAATATTACAGAAACAATAAGGAAACTTAAGAAATTGATTGTTTTATTTTGTCGATGAGTGTACAGTACACCTATCCAAACTAGTATAAAATTTCAAACTATTTTTCCTGATTCAGTCGTAATTAAATCATTTGTAGAATTAGTGTTACCTAGCGACCCTCTAGTAAGAGTCTGGCAGAATGGCGTGCACTTTTAATTGATTCCGCTGTATTTCAGCAAAAATGTACTGTGCCAATCATAAGAAAGAATGAAAGTGCAGTTTGGCGCCAAATGTATGTACACATTAGTAATAATCAAACTTCGTTTTGAACTTAAATATTTTTTGAAAATCATTTTTAATTTTTGCCAGACATTGTGGCATTTGCAAAAATGTTCAGTGTTTCACTATCGATTGATTATTTGCCAGAACTATCAACCGATAATGAAACGTTGAGGTTTTGTGCAATTTCCACAGCATCCGGCAAAGATTAACAATAATTTTCATCCGATAAGAATCGACTTTAATTATTAAATATTTTATTAATTCAGTGAATAATATGAGACCGTAAGTAATTATTAATAAACAAAATTCTTACCTTACAGAGAATTCTTATTTGATGGATTATCAAGATTTATAAAGAAGGATTTTCGATAAGAATGATCTCACTTTCAAATAGTATCGGGAGCCTTCGGTAAAACATAAGTCAACGCCGAAGAAAATTTTTAGGCTCTGTGTGCCCTTCCTTTGGATGTGATCTTTTTTTAACCGAAAGTGAGCACTGTGAAGTTGGAATATTCTATTTGTTTTAAATTGCTTCTTTTAAAGAGATGTGAAGAGCACAAGACCGCAATTTCAAAATATTTTCACTTAGTAGAAATCTGCAACATAAATGTAATCGTTACCTGTAACTTAATACCTTCACGAACGTCTTAACTTTGATAGGATAATAAGTATTAATTAAAATAACACAAAAGCAATAAAACATTAATAATAAAAATACATATCATGAGACTTCGCTGAGCATTACAGCTTA
Source organism: Prosopocoilus inquinatus (assembly GCA_036172665.1). Taxonomy (NCBI): domain Eukaryota; kingdom Metazoa; phylum Arthropoda; class Insecta; order Coleoptera; family Lucanidae; genus Prosopocoilus; species Prosopocoilus inquinatus. The sequence goes on from CM069876.1 coordinate 888,820, forward strand.
CGAGTGTACTTCTTTTTCAACATACTGATCCTTGAAGTGCGTAAGAAAGTTGGGGGTATCTAAATCATCATTTTGATTTTTGATTTTTTAGTGACTCTTTGCATTGAAATCTAACACATACTGAGAAAACTGTCGAGGCTTTAAATCTATTTATATAGCCACAAGTACTACAAACTTATATATTTATGCACACGGATATTTAAATTAATACAGAAATCATCGAATACCTCACCAAGTAAACCATAACCCCCTTAAATAGCCATTTCTGTGGGTGATTTTTTACGTGTAAGTCAATGGAGAACAAATTGCCTATACCACACTACAAATGGCGGACTGCGCGTGCCACCAGGTTCAATTCCGTACCCCTATAGTTAGCCATCCATTGTTTTAAATCCATGGAAGTTTGACTTTGAAAGAGCAAGCAAGTTATAAAGTATTGTCAGTTTGACACTGACAGGACTCTTTTTGTTGAAAGATGACCGCTTCTGCCAGGCTCTAACTAGAGGGTCTCTAGTATTACCTACCGAGACGCCCGAAAACTAAACCTGAACAAAGAAATGCAACTTCATTACAAACTGAATAAGTATGAAGTTTGTATTATACGCGTTTTTTAAACATTAACAAAATTACTGTCGTCGCTTAAGAAACGATCCAATCCAACAGTTTTGAAACTTGATTTTCTATAAAAAAAAAGAAGAAAAAAGAAGAATCATCATCTAATTAATATAAAGGCATTGCGGTGTCGTATTGGTGTAAAAAATTGATAGGGATTTTTTTAAGAAGTAAATAATTAGTAAGTACGCAGTTGTCATAAACAGTGTTTCTTCGCAAAGCTAAATGGAATTTTAACTATGACAGTTTTATTTCGAAATAAAATTTATCCAGCGATCTTTGCAGTTAAATAAATCGCGTTTATCTAAAACCAGAAAGAATTTATGAAAATGATCCCCGGTTTTGTGCGATCGTAGCGCCGCATTCCGCGGCTTAAACCTGCTTAATTATTACCGCATAAATAAGAGAAATGGTCCTAAGCTAAACAATTCTAGCGCCATTCACTTGTTTATGCGATCTTAAATTACGAGAAGGGCGAGAGAGCCACTTCACACCACGTGTTTAATAACTCAAACCGGCTAAAAATAGTTCGGGCTCTAACTCAAATCGAACTTGTCAGTTATCTCTAAATAAGTTTAGAAACATGTCCATCCAAGTTACACCAGACTTCACACTGACGGAAATTATTCACTGATGGATATATTGATGTTTTAAAATGTTTAAAGTTTTCGGAGAAACGGAATGGGCTGCGTCTAAAAAAAGTTTAATTCAAGACGAAGACTGAATGCCCATGCTGAAACGGTTATAAAACGAGATTCCCTAATATCAGTGACCTTTCGAGGTCTTCTTCTTAAATTACATGAACTTAAATAATTGCAAATTATTTTGTTTTTTTTTATGTACGAGAAAAAAGATCAGTAGATATTAAACAGGTTACCTTAAGCAAGAGAAATAATCTCTCGCCTTCTAAAATTTATTATTAAGATGTTGGCCAGAGTAAGACAATATAAATAATAAATAAAAATTCAGTATAGTAAAAATTAAAAATTACATCGGCTTCTGTTTTCGTTTGATTAATTGTTAATATCTTCTAAATTTCCCTGATTTTTAACATTGTATTCGGTTTGATATAATAAGTAGCTTGTCAAGTAAACACGCATAATTTAATTCTCCACATGAGGAAAATACTTGCGTTAGAGATTTGTGTTCTTTAACATTAACCATTAAGGGTATATTTGTCTGTTCAAAATGTTCTAGCTTCCTTGGTTATCCTTATCACCGATGCTTCTTCCTATTTCATCAATCCAGTATCAAGTAATTCAGGAAACCTCGATTTAGCTTCAGTGTCTTGAGTTAGAGATTTATGCTTTGTGACCCTTAAGGATCTTTCTGTATGTCTTCCTTGCTTCTTTCTATTTCATTTTGTAATCATCACTTCAGATATATTCAGTTTATGTTCATTTAGGCTTAAGCGTTAGAGATTCGTGTTCTTTAATACAAACCTTAAATGGGTTTCTCTTCTTTCAATCTATGATAAGTTTTGTACCTTCCTTGGTTTTCACCGATGATACTTCACATTTCTTTTTGTAATCAACAATCCAGACATGTTCAGCTAAGCTCGATATAGGCTTCACCGTTTTGCATTCTTTTCGACGTTAACCTTTAAGGACCTGTTTGCCTGCCTCTCCAAAGCATTGGAGGTACTAATGTGTGTGCATAATTCTTCGTCCTATAATCATCTTTTTCTGGTTTCATTTTAGTGAGTGCTGATTTCAATTCTTCAGACTTATGTTTTCATTTTGACTTGTTTCCAACTTTTCGACACATTTATGGCCGATTGCACCAATGTTTTAAGCAAAGTCGTATTTTGGACAAGCTCAACAAAATATCACGCACATTATAATTGGTACTTAAATGTGTCAAGTAGGTGTCAGTCAGAATGTGATTAACATTATACTCACCAAGCATAAATGTCATAATCTAAACCCGACTTAAACTTAAGTTCTACTTAAAATATTGGTGCAACCGGGCATTAGTGTCTGGAGTTATTGTTGTATTTATACGTTGGTTTAGTTTAGTGTTACAGTATCTGTTGGATTTTTATTTTTTGCATGCTATTTGAAATCGAGATTTTTTTCTTTAACTTTGGTCTTTCAAAGAGATGTGATTTTCAAACTAACTAATTCATCATTCAATTCATTCCGTTATGATTACCAAGGTATTGTTATCTTTTATCATCTAGCAGAGGATATTATACACATCAAGTTGCAAGTTGCAGTATAAAAACTAATAAATATTATTGTTACATTTATGATTAGTAAGTTAATTTCAATGTAATATAGTAGAGGATCATTTATAATTCTGTATATACGAGTAACTATATGTGAGCACGAATATAAGTTTAACCAAGCGTGCCTACATATACAAATTTGCTCAGTACCTGGTTCGTTGAATAAACATGAAACTTTAAAACAAGAAAAAATTAGTTAAACAATTCAACAAATCGAATAAATATACCAACAAATTTAAACGTATTCGAATTTATTTTGGAACTGTAAATGCAATGATTTATGTGCGCCATGACAAAGGAAATACTGAAAAAACAAGTGGCGGAGTTTTCTTTTATTTGTATGAACAAGAATGGCAAGAGAAATCAACTCAAACACACGGCGGGACGTTTGGTAAACATAACTATATAATCTTAAAATCCCAGGATTTACGGTGCACAAATAATTTAATTAAGTATAAAAAATTCGGAGAATTTACATTTGGATTTTATTAAACGACAATAATATTTAAATTTTGGGGAACTTTTTTATACACATGTCAAGTATAATTAATGATGTAATAAATCTACCTTCCATCAATTTCCATCTGGTATTTATTTCACATCAAATATGTTTTGACAGTAACGTCAACATATAAAAATGAAACACATCATAGTATCAAGTATACAAAAATAAAATTTAGGATAAACGAAAAATGCCAGTTTAAAAATAAATTTCCACGTTCAACGGGGAACATAAATGTCCAAATATGTGACAGTGAAATTCTCTAAGCGCACATTGCGCTCAATCGTCAAATAAATTTGTCACTTCGCTCTTTTGGGACGTGTGAAGTTGTAAAACTGTTCTAAATTGCGATTACGTCTGTTTTAACCGTCATAATGCCTGACGATTTGTTTCTTGAATTGTTCCGAAAATACTCCTTGAAACAAAAACGTACTCTAAATTAAATTGCACTGGATATTTTGTCACGGCTATAGCGCTGTGTAAATTTTAACATTTTGCAACGTGAAAAACTGAAGCATAATACACGTTCATGATCGTGTAGAGTCGGAGTAGACCATGTTAGGGTGACATTTTTATTGGTATCACTAAAAAATACGTCTGTCAGAAAATTGATTGAGGCTCATTTTTAATTTTTGGTTTATATTTTGGAAAACCAGTACTGCCACTGTTGCCAGCTCGACTAAAGCAAGACTGAAGCATTCCGTGAAAACGAGAAGTACTGCCCCCAGCAAACAGTTGTAAAAATATTGCAGAAACAGAAACAGTTGATAATATATTTTTTTCATTAAAATAGTAATTATATGTGTGGGAATTTAAATAGCAGGATCTTCTTATTGTTGTTGATGACTTAGAACTTAGTCATTTGGACCTCATTCAGAATTCTATCTACTGCTTTCATCGCCTCCTCCAATTCAATTAGTTTGCCAAATTTCTAGGGCAAGTAAAGGAGGCCAAAATAAGACTTTTATGTCGTACACTGTGTCCACGGATTTTCTGCAACGGAGGAAAAACTTTTTTCATTTTACGTTTTAGGAAAAAAAGTTATTCTTTATAAAAACTTTTGCTTAAATACAGAAAAAGAATTTGCCGAAGTTCAAATTACATTTAGAATTATCACATTACCCAGATCTGTCAAAATGATTAATGAAACTTATTGCTTAAGCTCGTGTTGATAATTTATACCTGTAGTTAAAGTTATGGGAAATGGCAAAATTATTAGCCCTTATTTTTTTGAAGAAAATTTTAATTAATTCAGTTATTTGCAAATGCTAGAAAATGTTGCTTCATCGTCACTGGCGGATGTGTGTTTGGAAAACATTTATTTTCAACTGGATGGATGTCCTGCACATTCCGGAAATTCAATTAAAGGGTAGCTTGATGACCATTTGCCTGGAAGTTGGATCGGACATTTTAGACCAATACATTGGTCATGATACAAATTCAGAAATTTTAAATGAAAAAATACCAACGGTGATTAGTGAAATAGAAATTGAAACGTTAACAAACGTGTATACAAAATTTAGATACAGGGTAGAAAACTGTTTAAAGATAGTTGGAGATTACACTGAATAAGTTTTTCCCATATTAAAAACTAACAAAAACTTTCGTGTAATTTATAAGGCCAATTTAATTGCGGTTTCATTTTTTTAACAAACGAAATGCTTAAAACAATTGAAACAATTAAGAATACACCAAAAATTACATGTCATTCTACCACAGCAGAAAATCTGTGGACACACTGTATAACTTAGGGACTCGGAAATGAATTATTACTTCTTAAAATTGTAAAAATATTGCAGAAACCTAAAAAAATTATTGGCATACTAAAATGACATTATTTATTTTTCATTATTCAGGGTGTCGTAAAAGTTTACGGAATTTATTTACACACAATTTTTTGATGCTTTTTGTGCATTTTAAATTCTAAAGAATGCTAATTGCATTGAATTTTCCGTCATATTTTAATCTAGAATGTGTTTGTTCAATTCCTTGTTTATTTTGAGTTAAGAGAGCTGTGAATTATCGAAATAAACGCGTCACAATTACACAAGATAGTTACGAAGATGATCGACTTTGTTCGGACGACGGGTTTTAAGAAATCTGTTGTCTACGACACCTTGAAACAGTGATTTCATTAATATTGCAGAAACGACATGGAGTGAACCCCATCATTAGAGATGCGCGACTTCGATTACATAGTCGATAATAGTCGACTTATATCTTTAGTCGAATTAGTCGACTTTCACTTATCATCGTCGATTAAACAGGTGGGCGACTAAACGATTCTATGCAAGTCGACTAGCAGATCAAGTCTGTAAAGTAAAGTCGACTAAGCTATGATGAATTAGTCAACAACGCAAGTCGATTGATTACGTTGAATAAATAGTCGATTTCTCACACTGACAGTTTTATAGGCGCACAATTAAAACCAAAATACCAAGTGATAAAGTGATAAGAGTAATAAAGAAATTGTTTTGTCAAATAATATTTATCCATGTTTTGTTAAAAATTTGGTTTTGCAACTGAAATTTATATACCGGCGGCATCATAAACAAATAATAAATACATTACTTTCTAAAGGAGCAAGTCACCGTGAAACAACATCAAGTAAATTTAACTTAAACTCACGTCTCTGTCTGTGTTAGCACAAAGATCTTTGAATGATCTTGGTAATCCACATATTAGAGGCATAATAACACTGAAAATAGTTATGTACTTTTCACCACTAAATTCTTCAGTTAATTGTACAAAAGGTTTTAGGATAATTAACATATCTATTAAAATAGCCCATTCTGAATCAGAAAGATTATCTGGAGTTCGCTCTGATGTTACTTCCGTAATTGTTAATGATAGAGGATAATTAATCGACGATGATAAGGTATAAGTCGACTAGCTCGATTAAAGGTACAAGTCGACTGCTGTCGACTATTTAGTCGAAGTCGAAAAACGAAAAATCATTGTTAGAAGTCGACTAAAATGTCGACTAATTATTCGACTTGTACTGTTGACCAATTAATTGTAGCTTAGTCGGCTTTATATTCATAGACTCGATTTGTAATCGACTGGCATAAAATCGCTTAGTCGCCCATCTCTACCCATCATCCAGTGAGCATGGTAAAGATTAATTTCAAAGCGTATCGCGTGCAAAGTTTTATTTTCACCTTCACGTGGCGATTTTCATTTAATTTACTTTAATTCGTTTTATGAAAATGTTTTCTTTTTATTGAAGGCGATATTTCTAGCTAGACGTAGTCATGGTGATGTAAACAGGCAATCTCATTTTCTACAAGCCTGTAAAATTTTACAGGTCTTTCATACCAGTCCGTAAAATTATTACAGGTCTGTTCCCGTAATTGTCGTTTACTTGGTTACCATAAACAACAAAATTAACCTATAAAATGTCCTTTACTAAGAAAGTGGAATAAAAAATTATTAACATTCTAAAACGAAATTATTAAATGAATATATTTTTTAGTGTTTCTCAGATTATTTTACAACGAATGTTCAAAATGTTGCTCTTAACTTGCACATACATCTGACAACGATGAATCAGTGTCTTGTGTGTTCGAGATTCGCTCGTATCTCGCCGGCGCTGCGGCTTCAACATTCAAGTTTCATTTAGTTTTGGTACTTGTGTCGAATAAATTACTGTTGAGAGCAAAAAATAGTAGACCAAAAAATTATTCTTTCTCAAAACGGTATTGAAGACGAGTTAATAAATTTTACCGTCGCCTTAAGCTTGTGAATTCTGAAATCTGAAAATTTTGAGAAAGAATAATTGCAGGAAATTGTTTTTGTCTACTATTTTTTGCTTTCGACAGTAAGTCCTTTAATTGACCCGGAACAATGTCGATCATCTTCTCTTCTATCTTGTGTAATTGTGCAACGTTTATTTTGATGATTCAGTTCTCTTAGCTCAAAATAAACAAAGAATTGAACAAACACATTTTAGATTAATATTTGACGAGAAATTCAATACAATTACTAGTTTTTAGAATTTAAAATTCTCAAAAAACAGAAGAAAATTACATGTAAACAAATCCCGGGAACTTACGACAGCCTGTACAATAAAAATTTTATTCATTTAATTACCTCGTTTTGGTACGTTAATAATTTCTTCAGTATTTTGCAATAATAAGTCATTTTTACAATCTTAAAAAGCAATTACTAATTTTCGACCCTGTTTTACACAACAAAAATGTCTTATTTTGGCCTCCTTTACTTGCCCTAGAAATTTGGCAAATGAATTTTCAACACCTTGTATATTCTTCTATACTAACATGAGATTCAAATCTGCTTCGTTTTATATTAAATCTTGGCGATCCTTTATGCAATAATTAAACGCCTTCACTATTGCATGTTTAGTTCCGCCATTAACTACTTATACATGCACGTTACTTAACGAAAAGAAAGCATCGCCTTCTAGAGTCTAAAAAGATCGTGAACGGCTAATAGTTCAGTTTTCTTAGAATCCATCGAGTGATGAACAAGATGCAGGATTAAATCCACATGACAAATATGGTTTTTTTAAATAGTTTTACAACTTCCGGGAAAACTGACGCATTTACAGTACAGTAAAAACAAATGTTCGGGACCTGTGTTTTGTTATTGTCAATACATGTTATTAAATTTTAAAGTATGCAAAAAATGTTTATAAAGCTTGTAAACAAAGTTAATTTTTGAAGAAAATATAATTTCTCTCGCACATACAATACTAAAAAGGATAAAAAATATACTCTTATGCCGGTCAACATTCGTTTTGGTGCCGGAAGTTTGAGACCTGATTTTGAAGATGTTTGGTAAGCTAATCACAATTTTCCGCCCTACAGCTACTGAAAAGATGTGTAATAACAAAATACAAGAGAGTTTCAAGCAAACTGCTCAACCTCGGACATATTTAGATGTAACCATATCTGTTAACCCAAGAAATTTTCTTTAAATGTTCTGAAAGAAAGCTAAACCTTTCGTGTTATTAATGATATATGATATCATCTATATTCATTTTCATTTGAACTTGTAATTGGCAAACGTAATAAAAAATCAGCCGAATTATGCTGTGACCTAATGCATTCTATCTTGTACTGATAATTTGAAAGTATGACTGCCCAACGTTTTAATCAGTTTGCAAAAAATTTATTGAGGAATTCCTTTCTTAGGATTAAAAATTGCTGAAAGTGGTTTGTTATCAGTAACATGAATAAATTGCCTTCCAAATAAATTTATATAAACCAAAAATTATCCCTAATCCCTCTTTCTTCATCTGGCTGTAATTTTGTTTCAGCGGGAGATTGGGTTCGGGAGGCATAACCAATGGGTTTTTCTTGCTTATCGGGCATAACATGGGTCAAAACTGCGCCTACCCTGTAAGGACTAGCATCAGTAGTGGTTTTAATTTCATACTCGGAATTGTAATGAGATATTTTAGCTGACATTAATAATTTTTTATATTATTAAAAGCTTCGTCACATTCTAGTGACCACACGAATTTGAATTCTTTCTTTAATAAATCATAAAGAGAACTCAAAATAGTTGCTAAGTTTGGCACAAATTTACCATAGTAATTAATCATACCAACTACTGATTTTAATTGACTTTCTGAAGTGGAAGCTGGTGCTTCCTTTACACAAAGTATCTTTTCTTCTGAAGCAAGTAAACCATCTTTATTTATTACATAGCCTAAATATTTTACTTCATTTTGATTAAAATTACATTTATTCGCAATCACATTATAATTGAAGTTTTATCCACACTTATGAAGCATATAAAGTACCACTTTATCCACAAGTGGAATAATGAAAAATACAATCTTATATCTTAAATTTTATTTATTTATTACTAATATTAACATTAACGTTTATGTTAATATTCAATTCGTTTTTTGTTTTACCATGTTTCACTTCGTTTCCACTAATAAGAAGCTTGTAGTGTCATCGGTTTCAGAACGTATAGTGCTTGTCGAAGTTTCTGATAAATCTTTTTTGATAAACAATGGGGATGTCTCCTCTTGTAAGGAACAACTAGTACCAGGAATAACTCGGATCTTCCTTGCTATATTAAGCTTATTAGATATAGAATCCACGATGTATGTTTCTGCTACAGCGGAGCTTCTCCACCCACCACGTTGTTTAATTGTTGTAAGATCAGCACCTTTATTAGCCAGTAAAGTTGTTGAAGTGCGCCTCATGCAATGGCCGCTATAAGCTCCTTCGTTTGCCAAATTCAAAAATGAAGCAACACCTGAAGGAACTCTCGACAAAGTGTTGATTCCAGCAGGTTGTGTGTATCGTAAAAAGAATCTGTCGTTGGATACCTCCTTCCAACGTAAGGACATGTTTTTTCTACACGTCTCCACAGTATTGACAGAGAATCCTTCTTCCATAATTGTAAATTTTCGTGAAATGCCGGTCTTGGTATCTGGTATCGAAACAAGCAGATATGCGCCCCTATCTTCTACATTACTGATTTTCATTATTAGTGCAACATAAAATATTTCAAAGTTTATTATCTATAATGTCTAAAAGGTTAAGAGATATTACCTTAATCATCAAATATTCTTTACCGCAAGCCTTTGTCAAAAATTCTTCCACGTGTGCTCTTTCCTATACTGCAGTTTTCTTCGCCTTGTACCCTCTCGACTCACTCTTCAGATAGGCAGTGAGCTTACTATATTTTTCAATATCTATGATTTTACGGACCTTCGTAGTGGCCTTCAGCATAGAGTACTTCGACCACATGTAAGAAACTACATATTTCTTCTTCAAATTTAAGAAATACTATAGCAGAACTTCCTCATTTATTGTCCTTACCCCCGTTTCTCTTTCCATTCATTAAATTTGGAAAATACTTTTTCATAATGTTGGACTGTACTTCGTAGGCTATAGTTGGAGAGTTGCTTCTTCAGCTTCCTGAGGAATTATCTCAGGAACAAGATCGCTTTCTTTCATTTTTCACCAACTTAACAAATTTTCACAAATGGAGTCGACAAATAATCGAAACTAAGTAGTTTTACTAAATAGCATCTAAATAGCAACCATTCAATAGCTCCCAAGTATTTTTTTTTTAATAAATTTCAATAATTTTTGACGTTACAGTTGCTGTCAGAGCAAAATGTCAAATCATTTTTTGATGAATTCTAAATGACCGTGATTGTGGATAAAACGTTGTATTGCATTCGTGTTTTAATCGCGTTTATCCACTTCAGAAAATTAAACTTTCTTGCGTGGATAAAACGCTATCTAAAACACTTATGTAAAAAATAACTTATATCAATAGAAATTTATAAACCGGCATTTTTTAAACAGTAGCACCTTCTCTAAAGTCTTATTATGATCGATAGAATCCGTACACCAGAATATCATCTAAAAAACTATCAGCACCTTCAATGCCCTGTAATAATGACTCCGTTAGCTTTTGGAATTTTGCCGGCGGGCAAGCTATGCCAAAAGGAAGACCGAACTCATACCTGAATAAACTTTTATGAGTCGAAATGGTTACTAATTCTTTTGATTTATCGTCTAAACAAATTTGTGCGTAGGCTTGAGACAAATCGATTGTCGAAAATACGGTGCCGCATTGAAGTTTTGGAAACAAAATCAATTCGAGGTAATGGGAATTGATCAATTTGTAGTTCAGGGTTGACTCAGGGTGATTTTAAAATTACCACATGTGCGAACCAAACCATCTTTCTTCAAAAAAGGCCCAATTAGCGTAGCCCATGGCGAATAATGGACCGGAACTAACACATTCAAATCAACTAATTTAATACTGTTTCTACCTTATCTCTGATACCATAAGGTAATGGTTTAGCTCTAAAAAAAATTGGTGAGACCGAATCACACTTTAATTTTAAGGATATCAGATCCTAGATCTGTTTATTCAGTAATTTGCTGAAACTATCGCGCGTATCAGAATAATTTATTTGAGTAATATCCAGATTAAATAATTTCATTAAATCTCGCCCCAAATTTGTCTCTAATAACAAAAATATTTAGAAGATGTGATATAGGAATATTCACGGTGAGTGGCCTATTAGATTATATTGGAAACTACACCTTACATGCCGCTGAAAATTTGTATAAAGATTTTAATCGATAACGAACTATTCAAATAATATAAAATCAATCCTGGGATACTTCCGCTTGTACCGGAAGTCAATACTAACTTTTTTATTTTAAATGGCACACCCCATATATTATTAAATTTCGAAATTCCCCATTCAGTTTTACATCTTTTGTATTCACATACGTCATAGCTAAAATGAACAGTTTTGACAATATTAATTTTTTTCATAAGAATTTTAACGATTACAGTGGTCACAATAAATTGGAATATTTCGAAAACTAAAAAATGTAGAGAACTGTACTTTCTCTGCTTGAACACAGAGATGAAGAAGAACACTTTTTTGGTAAAAGATAAACAGTACACTATACAAAGAGCTTTCAGGGAATCCACAGAATTTGACAGTTTTCAACTAAGAATAACTTGTTTTTTTTTTTTTAAATGCGACCATTATCTTTTTTCTATGGCATCTGATGCAAAATGTAATTTTCTTTCTATTTTGTACAAACCATACAATGGCTATCTCTAATGGTTTTCAAGATATTTGCGTACAAATTGATTTCTTGTTAAGTACTGACACTATAAATAAGCAATTTCTTGTTACAGACAGAACGCTTAGCTAATCTTTCATAATTTTTGTTCAAAATGCTATTTATTTACTAATAAGAACTTTTCTGACGCTGGTGGAAATGTTTGAGGATTGTTTAATAGGGTGCGGTAATCAATGGGTTTGACTTCCTAGATCACCCGATCTAACTCTAGTAGATTTTTATTTATGAAGTAAATTAAAAAGATAAAGTACATAATACTCCTGCAACTACTAAAGAGAATCTGGATTGAAGGGACAGAGACGGATTTGAACAATCGGATGGACAAAAAATTCAAAAATCAAAACTTTATAACGTCAGTACTTAACAAAAAATAAATTATGCATAAATATCCTGAAAACCATTAAAGATAGCGATGAAATTATCTGTACAAAAACGAAAGAAAATAATATTTTGCATGCGATGGCACTGAAAAAAGTGGTTGCATTAAAAACAATTGAGTTACTTATTGTTGAATACTGTCAACTCTTGTGGATTCTCTGTAAGCTCTTTGTAAAATATACTGTTTAACTTTTATCAGAGAAGTTTTATTCCATCTTTGTGATCGAACAGAGAATTGTCCAATTGTCCATGTTTTTTCAGTTTTTGAAATATTCCAATTTATTGTGGCTGCTGGAATCGTCAAAATTTTTAGAAAAAATTTAATATCATCAAAACAATACGTTTTAGCTAGGATGTATGTGAATACAAAAGGTGTAGAATTGAAAAGGGAATTAAAAAATATAATAATATACGGGATGTTCTATTTAAACTTCGACTTCCGGTAGAACCGGAAGCACGTCATGACTGATTTTATATTATTTGAATAGATCGTCATCGATTACTGCCACATACAAGTTTTCTGCGACCTGTAAGGGGTGGTTTCCAATATATTGTAATAGGCCACTCACCGTGAATATCCCTGTATACCCTCATACAGAATGTTCCTAAATTCAGTACGCAAATTTTGTATGTGAATAAAAGATGTTAAAATAAATAAATTTTGTTAACGAACTTATGTCCCAGAATGCCCCTTTAAACCAGAAAGTTAGATTAGAAACTTTTGCAGCCGAAAGAATGCATGTCTACGAATTATACAGTTCCAATTATGAAAACCTGGAAGATTTTACGGAAATTTGTTATTTCAAATATTTACATAGTTTTTTTTTTCTATTAGATCATCTGAAACCATGTTTTTATTAAAAAGGTTTCATTTTTGAAAAATTATTTTATTAGAAAAATAGTCTGAGCCAAATAAACAAGTTTTTAACACTTATTCTTGCGTTAATGTTGGTATTCAGATTTGTTTCTGCTGGATATCGTCGGTTCCTTTTCGCTCTCATCATAGCCATTTAATTCTTTTTGAAACGATTTGTATCATTTCAATGAATGTTATTGCGGCATTATAAGTGTATATACAATGAATAAATATAATTGAATAGTACCCACAAACAAACAGACTTTGTTAAGAACATCTGGTAACTTTTCCGTTGAAGTGTAAATAGAAATCGTGGAAGTGGTGACGCGAAACGCACTAATATGCACGTTTTATCGAACTCTAATTATACATTTTCCAGATTATTACTTAACCGTTATATTTAACAGTACAACAGTCGGGCAATTACAATACCGCTGTTATTTTTACTCGGTGCTGACAATTTTCGGTAAACACGGCCAGATTGTTTCCGCTGCTATTCTTTTCGGATATCGTGCGTTGTCTCGTAAAGAAGAGTATCTTATGGTTTGTTATATCCTCGGACTTCGGGATACTGGAGTGTGTTATGTTTTATAAGAAAATAATCAAACATGAGGTTAACCATATTTATTTGTGTAAATCCCAATATTGTGAGGATTGGGGTATTGTGCCGTAGTAAATAAATATAATCGGAACCCTACCGGGATCGATGAGAGGATGTTGAGACTAACGCTGGAAAAATAATCTCGCTTAAATATTGATATTTTCGGCTAAAGACATGCTTAAAATCAGATCAAGTTCAGCCTTAAAAATTGCTGATCGGAATAAATTATCTTACATCCTCGTGTTTCAATAAAAGGCAGCGGCAACTTATGAAAATTCACATTGGTCACGTAGTTGCTGTACTTGAAAGATCGTCGAAGGAAACGCGTTAAGTTAGTTTACAAGCGTTATAACTATCTTATACTATAAAATAAAATTCGAATTGAGTTTCAGGATGCATCTTTTACCCCATTTACATTTGTACATAAAGGATTAATGATTGATCATTGAAGTCTATCGAAAAGAAAACTTCATTTTGAAAGTCACTTAATGGGGTCTATTCTGTAACATTGATATGGACTTGATACGTTATGTTTCAAGTGACCTTGCAAAATCGGTATTCTATAAACAGTTTCTTAACAACTTGCAATCGGTATCAAGTGTGATATCGAGTTAGTATGCATCTCTCTTCAATCGGTGGTCGGCAATCGACTTGAATTGTTATGAAATCGTATAAGTTCTCTTCAGTTATTGAGACCATTTCAATTGATATGCCTATCAATGTTAGCTCTGAATGTTTCATCCATAACATTCTGCTTGATTTCTATAAAAAAATGACAGCTATTTTTCTAGTGATCTGGTAACAATATAAGTTAATTAATGACGGCTTTGATTGACAATTTCAAAGCACTCTGAGAGTATCTTTGTCCTCTGTTATTACTTGTTAGATTAAAACAAGATGGAGAGTAGAAGATTGTCTTCATCCAGAGCGGAGGTTTTGGGTACATGACTTGTTACGTCACGTCACGTGAAAAATTCCATTGAGAATATTAGTCAAGTTCTTACATTATACCACATTATACCAGGTGATCAATAGAATTCATAATTAGACGAGGCTGTGATTGGTATTATTTAATGCTGTGTGGTTGGATGCAATGAGAAATAAATAATAAATTGACAGTTGTCATATTTGAGGTTATGTTCGTGCTTTATACAATCCTTATTTTGTTGTTTCATTTTGCATGGATGCTAGTTTAAACTTCACAAGACGAATCCGTTTATTATCAATCATTTAAAAAAATAAATGTCACAATTCTGACACTTCATTTTTAAGTTCAAACTGTAAACCTATGTTGCTAACTGTTTGGAAAATATCACAGCCTACTCTAATTATAAATTCCGTTGATCGCATGGTATAATCAACAAGAAGAGAATGTCAATTAGACAATGACTTAACAAAATCTAGAAATTATAACCAATAATGTTCATATGTGATCTATCTTCTTCTATCATTTCTAGAACCGTAAATAGCGCACTCCTTTCTTTAACTGAGATTTATATAAACCAGCGCGTCGGCGGTGCGTCAATAAAGAGATTGCAAATTTTTTATTAGCTATCCCTTTCTTTTGTGAAGCTCGAAATTGTAAAAGTACGACTTGATAAAATACGTTGAAGTATAAGACACCGATAAACGCACTTCAACTCGAGATTTGGAGTCTGATATGTGAGTGTTTATGAGTGCTTTTAGTTCTGAAGATGGCCAGCTCAGCTGCCGAAATAAGTATCTACGTAAAAAGTCATTGTGTTAAAAGAAGTGTTTTAGACGTATTTACTTTCTAAACCACTGTCTTCTTTACTATTATCAGTTCAACAGATAGTTCGTAATCGGTTTATAATCCGTTAAAGGTTAGGGTACCGTTTAATATAAAATAGTGGGTTGCTTAAGTACCTGAAAAAATTACTGTATTGTGAACGATTAAGGTTCCTCTGTTATCTTTTAAATTTTGTTCACATAAATAATACGTATTTTTTAAATGAATTATCACTTTGAATTACATTTATAATACTGGGTGTATAAGAAATACGTGTGTTAATTTTAAACCATAGAAGAACTCGTCAAACTGAACAATTTTATTTTGTAGCATTTTGAAAATATCGTCAAACGAGTCGTTTGGTGCTTGAACTGAACCTTATTTCGAAAAACAATGGCAACCATGGCGGATATAATTATGTAGAATGTGTCAAGACAGTTGTCATTTTTATAAACGTGCACAACTTTTCTATTCAAGAATTAACAGATACTCTTGTGGTGTATCGTAGAGCTTGTGGAAATGCTGAATGGAAGCACGAAGACTGTGGTTTGTTTCCTAATCGTATTTTACCCAACAGGCATACATTTCTATCAACTGTTCAAATTCTCCAGGATCATGACTCATTTCAACTTCAAGCCCAAGACCGTGGCATACCTCGTACTGAATGTTGAAGAAAACATTTTGGATGCTGGATCAACTGTCCAAATTCTCCAGGATCATGACTCATTTCAACTTCAAGCCCAAGACCGTGGCATACTTCGTACTGAATGTTGAAGAAAACATTTTGGATGCTGTAACTGTTACTGGTACAATTAGCCGAAGACACGCACTTCAACAAGGTGTATCACATTTGACAGTTTGGCAATTTTTAAAAGCGCAATAGTTATGTGCAGGGAAAAGAATTCAGGCCACTTAGTATTGGACGTCGAATGTACTATTTACCTCTTACCATTCCGCGGTATAGATACAGCGAATTTTTATTGAGTAGGAGGGGTAGGAGCGCCCTCATTTTGCAGAGATGATTGTGAGGCGGGGCTAATACAGTTTGAGAACTAAATTTTCGTACTGTTCGCGGAACAAGTGGCCTTAATTCTTTTCCCAATTACAGTGCAATTACAGTTTTCTTTCCCTGTGTTTAAGGATTAAGGAAACTTATAATAATAAACGATTATTTATCTCCGACAAATTATAAACACAATTTCTGTTCAAATTTAGTAAATGTGACATTACAACAATTGACTTTTTTGTGACTTTTCCGTTTCTATGACAGCAGAATTTTCCGATCTTAACCAGAGGCGGGTATACAGTGAGAATCTTGTAACGCTGCACATAGACGAAAATTACGTGATCAGATAATACATTACTGAACCATATAAAATTGCACATAGAGGTTTTAACATTACGTTGCTATAGTTACTACTCAATTCTCAATGCTGAATCATTTAAAAACTGCACATAGGAAGTATTAAGGAAGGGAATAATTGATCTATCCGGAAATTTGGCGGCAAATAACGCAAAGACCTCTGTCAATAAACTTCATCTGAAAATAATGTGTACCTACATTTTTACTTTTTCGGCGGTTGCATGCATTTTACAATAAATCAAGAAAACAGTTTAATTGAATCTGACAATTCAAAATCAGTAGTGTCATTACTAACAACGCACGGTAACCATGGCGAAGAAAATAAATTGATGATTACTATGTGCAGTCTTATAAGATTCTCAGTGTAGATTTTAATATGTAATACGTTTCAAATTTTAAATCAGTTTAGAAAGCTTTAAATAAAAAAGTCAAATAGAAAAAATGTTTCATTTTGCTAACTGCACAACGTGTTAAAATTCTGATACACCCAGTAGAGTAAGAGAAATAGTATTATCGTCTCTCAGGCGACATTTAAAATATAAAAGTGTACAAAAAATGTACATAACTAATAAGAACAGGAATAAAGGACAGAGAGTATCATAGATTTTTTTTAATTCGAGTTTTAATTAATAGGCGTTTCTAACATTTTTTAACGAATCTCATACAAAATCGTAATCTTCATACATGTAACATCAAAAAAATCAGTAAATATTCGAATGGTGCTTTTCTGTTCTCAAGCTTTCCTTATATTTCCTTATAGACTCAACCAAACATTAAAATATTTTGTACCATTATGGAGACAGTTCACACGTATTTGACTCTTCGTAGTATGTCTAAAATTTCGAATCCAGAATGTAATTGGTTTATCGACTTTGATTGCAATTTGAAGAATCTTAGAAATATAATCGAAGTCCTTTTATCACAATCGACCCCTCCCATAGAGAAGATTCGCAAAATTTTGAAAACGTTGCTGGAGATTTCGAAGAATGCGCTTGGCGTAATGAGGGCCGAGATTAGAGTTATCAAACTCTCATATCTTAAATTTTACACTATTTTCGGATTCATGTTAGATTTATAAAACTTAACTTGATTTTCCACTAGTTTGTAGTGAAGTGTACTTTGCATAGAACGCAAAAATGTTTATTAATTGTGAGACTATTGCCGTCGCGACGGATAAG
This sequence comes from Prosopocoilus inquinatus, assembly GCA_036172665.1. Lineage (NCBI taxonomy): Eukaryota > Metazoa > Arthropoda > Insecta > Coleoptera > Lucanidae > Prosopocoilus > Prosopocoilus inquinatus. Next base: position 906,899 of record CM069876.1, read on the forward strand.
ATAGAATATTTAGTCACGTTTCCTCGATAAGCTTGATAGCCTATTAATAGCTTAAAGTTTTAGAAAACGCAAGAATAAAAATACTTTCATGAATTACTGTCATTATTATTAATGTCCTATAGAATGTCCTTTCCTTTAAAGACGGAACTGTCGATATCGTACGAAAGTGCGTTCTGAATCCAATGAATTGCATATAAATTTTACCTTGTTTAAAATACGATACTTTCGTTTGAAATAATTCATTTTATATTCGTTATTTTCAAACGAAGAAATGGCAGAACTAGTTTCTGGGCAACTTGCGCAGAGCTTTCTGAATGTTATAATGATTTGAATGACATAGTTGACCTAGGTGAGTTATTCTTATAAACTTCCATTGACTATTAATATTTATTTTTTTAACATTTACTTTTGTGATTCTATGAGCCTCTCTGTGTAGAATTTACTAACATTTGGTAAATGCAGGTAAGAATTAATTAATAGCGTTACTTTCGATTTTCGATTAATTATTGATTGGCATTTTTCTTGAGAATGTGAAAAGCAATACATGATTCAGTTAATGAACCACAGCATTATAATTTATTCAGTACCCTGTAAATTTAAAAACTATTTTTTTTCTCACGAATATTAAATTAATAAAAATGTTGATGAACGAAAGTAAAAATTGTATTGTTTGTGTCATTGAAGACTTTCTAGTGAAATGTATTTTTAGTTTTTCTTGTTTCTTCTTCTGTAGGTATGTGAAGAGGCTAGCTGTTGAAGTTCTTTTCCTCTCATATATCTGTTTTACCATTTTTCAGCTCCTCTAAAAATTTTCACTTCAACGATAACCCGCCTACAACAATTTAATGTCAGGTATTACTTTTGCATTAAGAAAAGGTAATTTTCTCATGTGATCCTCACTAAATAGAAAGCAACACAAAAATAGCACTATTATGTAAAGAAAAAATTAGTCTCGCAGATAATGTCGCCTGTTTTGTGAAAATTTGGATAAATATATAAAAAAAAACTTTATAAGTTCACAAAAACTGCACTTCTCTATTGCTTTCGGTCAAAATATTCTGCTATTAGTATTACACCACATCGAACTAGACAGGAGAGGGAGGCTCTTACATTTTTCAAAAGCTATTTAACCAATAGAAAGCAAATATTATTGTTATTGTACAAATCTACTGCCAATACGTAGAGGAGTATCGCAGGGGCTTGTGAATGACCCTTTTCTGTTCGTAATACACACCTTCCCCATTTTCAATAACATCGGCTGCAAATATCACCAATTTGCGTCTGATTCTCAACAATGATCGCATTCCTTTTGCACCGATTCTCGGATAATCTCGCCTCACTCCCCTCCTTCGTTGAAATTACGCGTTCCTTTTACTTCGAAGTGAGGAAGTTGTTTCCCCCCTCACCGATTCGAAGGAACCGCTAAGGCTGCCCACACATTCATGAAGCAAAAACGCTTTGAAGCAAAACGTTTTTGACTAATCTTGTTAGAAAGTGCTTTTTCAATGCTTTAAATAGGACCAAGCACACACTGGTAGAGCAAAACATAAAGCAGTTTAAAGCACGCTGAAACAGTTGCAGTCAAAACGTTTTTACTTAAAGCGTTTCGATCTGTGAATGTGTTTTTAACGTGAAACTAAATATTACGCAACCGAAAAGAAATATTTCTGCTGAAGTAGACGTTTTTTCGTCCTAAACTATTTCGCTTTTCTTTAGCCGAGAGAGACGCGTGTATCTTTTTTCGATGAAACAAGAGAAAAGAAGACAAAAAATGCAACCGACAAGTTCCATAGGTTTTCAGAGTATTTTTTTAACCCTTTCTTCATTTACAAGATGCATATACAATAGCGTTTTCTTTTATTATTTATCTCTTCTTTTGCACACATTTGCAAAAACTGCCACAGACTCATCGTCCGAAGTCATTGCAACAACTAATTATAATAGCGAGTTTAATAAAAAAAGAAACTAATTATAGCAGCGATCAAAGGTAACATATTTTTCTCAAAATCGTAAGATTTATCTGTATGGTTTAGTTTAATCAGCAAAAAGAGGTAAATTCATACGGAACATTTTTTTTGTCTCTTCGATGTTACGTCGCATTGCTTTATAATGCAGTAAAACGTTTTGCGTGAAAACGTATTGCCTGAAAACATTTTGCTTCATTCATCAGTGTGTGACTAACCGAAATGTTTTGGATTGCAGCAACACGTTTTGCTTTAAAGCGTTTTTGCTTCATGAATGTATGGGCAGCCTAACCCTTCATCATTAATGAGTGTGCGTCCCTCAGTAGCGAGGGAAATTAATAATACTATGTTACTTAACAACATATTTGATGATGAAAGATTTTTTCTTGAAGAAGTCGCTAAAAGATATTTCTTTTAATTGGAAAGAGAAACCCGTTTCAAACATCCTTAATGTCTTTTAACGTATTATTTGCAAGTGTCGTGTTTGAAATTGTGACGTAAGAATTTCCTCAGTTTTGCCGTTTTCAGTCGTTCCATTAGGCAAATTTTCATTCGCTTTTTATGTGAGCTGAGCCACTCATCTCAACTAACCTAAGCTCAGTTTATTTGTAAAAAGAAAGCGACTTTTACCTCTCATTTCATGGTCTGACTTACATGTGTATATGTATGTGGCTACACATACAATAAATAAATATTAATTTGGCTAAAATCATCAAATCATCATCATTAAAATTGTCAGAACTATCACGACGCAAGATTTCACTATTAAGTTTCCTTGGTGCTATCACATTTCTTCACGCACGGATAAATTTATCTGCCAGGTAGTATCCTCAGAAACTATTATCGATATAATGGTTTCCAAGGATAATACCTGGCAGATAAATTTATCAGGAGGTGAAGAAATAGGGCATAAACCAACTATCTCTATGGGCCTTGCCTTGATAATATTGATATAAAAAGAACATAAACTGTCCAAAACTCACGCCTACGTTTCATCTTTTACAGTGGTTGAGTATGGTGAACAGGAGGGAGTTACATTAGATTTGCCTATTTTCTAAGATTGTTAATTAAGGAATTCCAGCATACTTACACTCACAATCAACATTTAGACGTAATGTCGTGAACGTCAATATAAGGCGAGGATTTACTTACACCACGTTTGCATAATTCTACCAAACACGAAATATAATGTAAATAAAATATCGCCAAAAATGCAATGCATTGTCCGACGACCTTAAATACTTCCTCTTTCGTTTTCAAAAGAAAAAGTAAAAAGTGCTCTTCTGCAACTATGAAACTAGTCTGCATTGGCCTTAGTATTAATTACTATTGTTATATTGATCATTGTACATCAGAGAGCATAAAGCAAACAGCAGTTTGGTTCACACAGGACCCTCGGACCTCCCTTATGTTTACATTTCTCGTCAATCGACTTAAGTCTAGCACTGATGATGTCCGCACCATGGAAGAAATACATGTCCGCTCTTAAAAAAGAGTATTTACATAGCGCCAGTGGCGGCTCGTCGGGGTGGGCAAGGTGGGCAGTGCTGGCCCGGTCTTATTGAAGTTGTACGTTCCGGTTTCGTGTCGGGACAGGCCCTAGAAACAAATTTATTTGGAAAATGCACCCTTTTGCAGTTGTTGCCCACCTGTAGAAAATCATCACTCGCCGCCAGTGCAAGGAGCAGTGGCAAGGAAATTGTTTATGCCGCGCATTTATATGGGCAAAAGTAAACGTTCCAAATTCTTGTTTGTATGCAACATCTGTGCGCCGTTTTGTGGAGGTGCTGCGGTTAATTTTACCGCGAACATTAGTAAGCTTGTTAAAAGAAATGTTGTCTTTGGCAATATGTCCATCCGCAAATAATGCGGGCAAGTCGCTCAATGAAAGTGACTAAGCATTATACCGTATGATTTTTTTTTACATTTTAGATAAAGGGAGGCCCTGGAAAGCAAAACCTACAGTGCGAAATACCTCAATAAAAAAATTAACTGTAGAATTTCCAATAACTTCTTTAGTTCTGACTGTAGGTTTGCCATTTCCTCTTTTCTTGTCCAAACTATCATCCTCTAGGACTAAATTTAAATGTACTTTGCTGTTCATGGCTAACCTTTATCTAAAATTTAAAATATCATATGTACATGTTCCTTCTTTCAAAATATTTGATAGAAAAATCTTTTTCTTCAATTTTTTTAAGTAAGTAGCTGTTAGCTGCACCTGATGAAGATTTGTGTTGCATTATTTGTTAGAAAAGACCGTCAACCGGTCGCGAAAGGTTAAGAAAGTTTATGATTTTGGTGATATGATGTAAAATTTGTTATCTACATAAAATTGCTTAGCCCCAATGTATAATAAGAAGAAGACCGAAATTGGTCTTACTTTTCGTCTTCTATTAACTGTTCACGACTGAATTATGCCCGCCAAGAAAAGTTAAATCTTTACATGCATTTTTGAGTTATTTTATTAGTTTGAATGCAACTTTAAACTTGTTTCTACGGTATCGTAAAAAACAACCAACCAACAACAATTAACTCGTCATATTTACAACAGAACATATTACATGTCCCAGAATTTTTTGGCAATTGGAAATAAAAGAAATTATGTGCATTGAAATGCATTTCATTCATAAACTCCGCTGTACAAACGCCATTTTCAGTGTCGTGATTTTTATTACTGTCGATCACGGTGCTTAATAATAATAATCAGGGAAAAGAATTCAGGCCATTTAGAGTTGGAGGTTTTTTTATACCGAATGTACTATTTACTCCTGCCACATTTCTGCGGCCTCCGAATTTTTATTGAGGAGTGTAATGCGAGCGTTCGCACGTTGTGTGCAAGGCTGATACAGCCTGAATACCAAATTTTCGTACTTTCGAGGAACAAGTGGCCTAAATTCTTTTCCCTGCTTATAATCTATTGAAAGCGTTTAATCAATTAATCAGTACAAGATGTCCCAGGTGTCCAAAATTAGATATTAAAAAAATAAATCAAATCTCAATTAAGTCCAATTCAAGGAAGACTAACTCAATTCGGGGCAAGCTAACTCTACCCAAACCGAGCAAAAAAAGAACGAGAACGCTACAAAAATAAATTTCAAGTAAGAAATTAAGTTTCCGAGAAAATTCAAATTTTATAAAATTAAAACTCAAAATAATTAAAACTAAGAACTAAAGAAACTTGATACTAATTCAACAACACACTCATAACTTAGAAACTTCAAAGTTCAAACACTAAAACAAAACACATGTCATTCGGAATGAAGTCCAACCCAAGCAAGGTCAACCCAAATCGATTCAACCCTAGCAAAAAAGTAAGATTCCAAAAAAAGTACACAATTAAAATTTAAAAAAAAATTAAATCTTTAGAATAATGAAACTCAAAACTCGGGAATGTTAAAACTCTTTAAACGTGTACTTGAAATTAAATTAAAGATGACTTAGGCCCGATTTCATTATCGAACTAAAGGAGATTTTAAATAAAAGTCACAGTCATATGGCAAAAGAATGCAAAAACATAGATATTTACACATCAGAATGTGACTTTTATTTTAAAGTCTCCTTTAGTTCGATTATGAAATCGTTCCTTAGAGTTAAGAAAAAAAATAGAACTTAAATTAAAACTTAAAAAAATCGAAACTCAATTGAAATTAATTTCCAACTTGCGAAAGTCCCAAACCAACTCAACTCAAATCGAAATAATACTTCGAAAATTTTACAATGTTAAGAAACAAATCTTATCTTAATGTATTTCGGAGCACTGATGAGTTTTAATTTAAAAAGAAGCAAAACGTCATGAGGAAAAAAGCACTAAAAAGAACCGAAGAGCTCTCTACGAAACAGGTACATAATAGAAAATTAAAAATGATAAGTCCAAAAAAAATACACATCTTAAAGAGATCTTACGTAATATTTATTTTTGAAGTTTACTTCGTGTTTGTCATATAAGTCAAAAGCGTAATAAATCTGTTGGCTTACACTTAATATTTCAATGTCAATTAAGTTGTCTAAAGACCTATCCCAATAGCTCAATTTAGTTTTAGTGTATTTGATAATTGACCCACAATTTGGTGTGTTTAAACTGGCTCATGAGGTGTTTACTGTGCAAACAGAAAGCGCCAGATGATACAGAATTAGCGCGCTCGCCTGCCATTGAGACATCATCACTTCTTACAGGTGCCCGGAGACAAAGCAGAGAGACAACCACCGTCCAAATTTGTGGGCGGCGTCGTTCGTTACGAAACGCGAAAAATTTTTACGGGGCGGTGACGGATAGGCCATTTTTTACGGGCCGTTCTTAAAATATTAGGATTAGGAATTGTTTGCTTTAAAATTCTGGAGTTACTTATTTATACATCTGGAGATTTGTGGAAAAGACGGTAAAGCGAAAATACATAATTCGAAACGTTTCATTTTTAAATTAAATAAGAATTTTGTAGTACGCCTATGTAACTGATTCAGGAAACAAGTTTTTAATTACTATTGTCATACTTTCACTGAATTTTAAATTTAGGTTCAGTTGTACAATGCCAGTTTAAATTTAAGCTGAGTTTTAAATTCCTAGTAAGTATTATTTCAACAGTTGTTATTTGGTTTAAGCCTTGACTAAAAGTCATAGTGAAATTGTGCAACTTAACAAAAAAGATATCTTCTGCCAGTGTTGAATATATAGAACTGTTTTTGTTCCAGATTATAGCTTTTCATAATTTTATATTTACTATTATTGTTTTATTTTCTTCTACGTTTTTTTCTTTCTCTTCCTTTTATTATGTGATACATCTCGATTCATCTTCATTATTTGTCTGAAGTAAGGTTTCTAATTTTCCGGGTTTTTTTCAATCCCAGAAATCGGGATTGTAAGAATCCACAAGGTTACAATTAATTAAAGGGCCATCATGACGATTTCGTAAACTATAAGAGATACAAAGACGGTTAAATTACAAAAAAGTTGCGCTATTTTAGAGCCTATCAAAATATTCAATATTCATTCGTTTCTAAAATATCTTCAAAAAACTGAAAATTTTAATTTTCGAAAATATCGAATATCTTCCTTATTTATTAAAATAGAATCATGAAATTCGATATTTTTATGTTAAATTCGATGAGCAATCTAATAGAGTCCGAAGAAATAGGTTAGGATTGACGGTTTCGCAGATACGACTGACAACTGTCTGTTTTCTTATGGACGCTACCTTGGATATTCATAACATGTGATACAAAACGAAAATCTAAATACAGCCATATGACACACTTATGCTTTTGTTTTAAAACAAGATATTGAGACATTACAAAAGATTTTGAAAAAGAATATATCTAGTAGGCGGATGCGTGTAAATATTCAAAATTAAAATAATTATTAAAATAATAAATCTTACTCAAATATGGTACTTATTTACAAGTACAAAGTTTTTTTAATCTCGAACCGGACAGAAATCGTAAGGGAAAATACTCAACGTTTCGCTATAGATTTATAGCTCCTGACAAAGCTATAAATCTTTAGCGAAACGTTGAGTATTTTCCTTTCATATTTCTGTCCAGTTCGAGATTAAAAAAAACTTTGTACTTACAATTTTCATCGAACAAGAACAAACTTCAATTGTACTTATTTACATTAAAAAGATTATTTTTTAACAAAAGTTCTTAGTAACCTATTATTTTGTTTCAAAACAAATGCATAGATGTTCATATGGTCGTATTCAAAAATTATTTTCGCATCATGTACTACGAATATCTAAGGTAGCGTTCATAAGTAAAAAACAGTTAACAGTTGTATCTACGAAACTGTCAAACCGAACCTATTTCTTCGAACTGCATTAGGTTGTCCATCGAATCTAATGTAAAAAACACCGAATTTTATGATTTTATCTTAAGAAATAAAGAAGATATTCGAGATTTTCGAAAATGCAACTTTTCTATAATTTAACCATCTTTGTATCTGTTACAGTTTACAAGTTACCCATAGTGGCCCTTTAAAAACAAAAAATAGTGTTAAACAGCTTATTCTCGTGGTCGTGTACATTAAAATCAGGTATAACGCAAGGATCTGTTTTAGGACCTTTGCTGTACATCATTTATACATCTGATTCTGGAAAGGTCCTAAAAAAAAATGGCGGTTATTAGTTTTATGTTGATGACACCCTACATAAATACAGTTTCTTTGCTGATGATGGGAAATCAGCTTCAGTCACTATTAAAACTCAGATCTTGTCGCTCTTCTGAAAATATCAGCATAATTTATCTATAAATACTAGCAAATACCATGTTATGCTATTCTGTTATTCAAAGCAAATAATTTACCTAACGACATTTGTATTAAATTAGATAATATTTTGCAATTTTGTTATAGTTGTAAAAACGGTATTCCTTCTAATTCCAAGGATCTATCTGTTAAACAATTCAAGCACAAATTTTAATCACGGCACAATAACAGACGCGTAAAGGCTGAGGAAATAATAACTTCATAATGACTTCATAAATAACTAAAGCAGGTACTTCAAATCAGTTTTTTGCAACATCATCCTCCATTCATCATACTGGTGCTTTTATGAAGATTTGTTTCTTATTTCATTTGTTATTCAGGACCGAATAACACGATGGTAATTTTTCTATCAAATTAACTAAGAGCGCTTTACATGATGCAATTATTATTGAAGAAAAACATAATTTCATAAATCATCGGTAAGTAATAATTTATTGTTATAAATATTTATACTTAGAGATTTCTAAAATTCCTTGAAATTACACAGCAAATGATAAAATATAAAGTTCCGAAGAATGTTTGACGTTAACGTGTACAAAGTGGGATGTAGGATACTGCATAATGAATGTTTATTGCTTAATTTTGGTAGTTTTTAACAAATTTTATACAAAATTATGTCCGTGTCATATGAACCTAAAAATATTAAAAAAAATCATCTCTATTTAATTGATTACTTTTAAAAAGACACGCTGATTTAGAGATCGTTTGAAACGAGATCCACAGCATGTTTCACAAAGCAACACAAAAAGATCTAATAGCCACCGCTTTGCAAACGTGTCCTGTTAGTTTAGTATTAAATATACATAGACAATAAACACACAATAGCTCGAAACCTTAAAACAACAAACTCTCTCAAGTGTCTTCGCTGAAACAATAAATAATTTGCTAGTAAATTAACCAGTACATGGAGTAGAGTAAATTTATTTTCCCTTGGTAGTTACAATTAAGCGAAACGAAATCGTTATGTAATAGACACAATGGGCTGCATAAAGGCATGGAATCGATGTGAATAGATGCAACAGTGCACATTATTGTATCCCCATTTCACAGGCGTCAAGATCACAATGAATGTGGCTGCAAGGGATGATATAAACCCTCTGTTGCCGAGGCATCGAGGGTACGGTTAACCACAATAATTTCTCTTTCTGATGCGGACCACCAATGAGGGAAAAAACGAGAGTAAATTTCAGATGTTTTAATTGGAAATCTAGCACGTTCTAATTCCGTTAAATATTTTTAGTTTTAGGAAGTGCGAAAATGTTTTTCTTAAAGAAATTTTATCGTTGAAAATATTTAATGATTCGAACCAAAACCCAAACTTCCTAGATCTTTAGTATTTGTTTACATTCCTATTTACTGGAGCGAATATGATTGACACTATCCCAGGAGCGGGCGATTTGGGTGGTCCGCCGTTAAGCCTTAAAATACACATATTTGGTGGGATTAGAATTGCTGGAAATTTTTTACGAACGCGATCAATGGAGTCGGCCTAATTTCTGCACTCCCGGGTAAATTTGGTGGAAATACACAATCATTTCCGACAATATCTATTAAGCTCAGGTAGCTTTTGCGCAATGAAGTTACACGCCATTGTTTGTTTCTTTGTATTTTATGTAGGTATATGCGTTTCTGCCTTAGATATTCCATAAAAGATATTACGTCTGCAATAGAAAATTAAATTATTTTTAAAACAAATTTGCGGTTATAAGAAATGTGAAAATTTATTCTCAGTATTAAGTTTCAAATTAGCAAAATTACTAGAAGCCGCTTTACACTATCCGATTTTCCATTTAATTTTGAATTTCACTTCAGAAATACTTACAGTGCTAGTCTAAAGTTCATTCCCCCCTGTTAACATCGGAACCAAATAATTAGGATAGAAAGTTCAGACAAAAACCAAATCAAAATACATAAAAAATACTAATTCTTGAAACAAAATTACTTTAAAATACCTGCTAGGCAGGGTTGGAAAGTTTAAAACAAACTGTTTAAAACTTGTTTAAAACACCGAATTAAAAACATACCATCTGTTTTAAACAAAATGTTTTAAACATGTTTTTTTTTGATAATGTTTTAACTTGATTTTTTGTAATTTTAAGCTAAAAAAGAACTCTTTTATATAAGAGCTTTATTTTTAAGTTTTAAACATGTTTTTTTGTTAAAATTTTAAATTCATTTTTTTAGTTTTAAGCTAAAAAAAGACCAATTTTGATATGTGTTTTATTTTTGCAACGTAATACTGTGTAACCAGAAGTTAATTGTTTAGGATCTGTGTTTCACTGACAGATTAACTTTAAACTTTAATTTGTTCTCATATCAATTGTTTTAATAACTGTAGACAATGCATGGCTGAGCTGATGACGTGATGACTACACTGTAGCTCTGATTTGAACTACATTTAAATTGCATTAGATTAATTATAATCAATTCATTAATTATTACTGATCACTAGAATAATACTTATATTGTAAAATTTTAAAATGCCTTTTCAATATTTAACCTTTTATTATTACATTAAGTTTTGAAACATACTGGGTCCTCCGCTTCCCTGTTCATACTATGGGCTACGGGATGAGTTATTATGTAGCAAAGTGGCTTGAATTTGTCAATGATAATGCAATGTTAGGTCAAAAAGTGATCGTAGGATGTCGCTGTTTAAACTATTTATAACGTTATCGTTTCATTTGTCTTCATTGAATTTCTACCGTGTATCCCAAGGCCGTATATTCGCCCTTCTAGAATTTCAAGATTTGTTTACAATTTGAAAACGATGAATTAAACAAAAATTTAATTTGAAATTTCAGACATATACCTACTGGACTTTTGGTTTCGCCGGAAGTAATATCAAGTTTATTATTTTAAATGGAACATTCTACATGTTCTTTCATATTTGAAATTTTTATTTTCCAGTCATGTATGTTAGTTCTAATGCGATCAAGTAATTTGAAAAAAAATATTTCTTTGGATTGTATTTGATTTTAGTTTTTATTGGGAATGTTTTTCTCAGTATGTTGATACCAAATACTTCATACTTTCTTTGAAAATCATTTAAAACACCGCGACCGTAGATCCTAAAAAAATCAAGTTCTGCCTTAAATTATTTAAGTTATTATCAAAGTACATACATTATTTTTAAAAGGGTACATAATCTAACATTACAAACTTTTCATCTTTCTTTTAATTAGAGATCGAATTTTAATAAATTCTTCTTTTTACACAAATATCAAATAATAATAACAATATTTATCTTTTTATATAAGCTGTAATTTAAACATTTAAAAGTTGTTTTAAACAGCTGTTTTTTTTTTTTTGTTTAAAACATATTTAATTTAGGGTCAATTTTAAACATGTTTTAAACAGAAAAAAAAAACTGTTTAAAACAAAAAAAACAGAAGTTTTGTTCTTTAAAAAAAACAGTTTTTTTTCCAACCCTGCCGCTAGGTGACGCTGCGCGCACTATGAACTTTAAAATTTTAAATGGCATGGTGGCCTAACCCTAACGGTCGTTTTCATAATCAGACTCTAAGGAAGCTTTAATTTAAAGTCACTTTAAGAATAGGAAAACAAAGGTATTTTTTTAAGTTAAAGTAACTTTTAATTAATTAAATTAATAATTAATTTAAAGTCCTATTATGAAATTGGCCCTAAGTGATCTATAATATATAATAAGGGAGATTTTAATGCTACATTCAATGACGCTATCAGGTTTAACAATCTTCATTTATTTTTGAGTTAATGACAAAACATTTGTTCTATTAAATATCATATATTTTTTTTATAAAATCACTATTTCGAATAGACTTGTAAATCACTTTAAACCGAAAATACTAATGATAAAAGATGGCGTTGTGCGCACTATGAACTTCAAAGATTTTAAATAGCAACAAAACTGTAGTATTTTTTTGTGAGAATCTCTAAAATGCGATACTAGTAACCAAATAATAAGTAAAAAATGGAATTTCATCATGTGTCTTAGGCTACTAAAAAAACAATTTTCAGCAACTATACAGGGTGATTTACGGAACCAGTTCGTTAGAAGTTTACGGACTTCGCCTTTGAATTTCTACTTCCTATTTTGCAGTTAGCCCATTCACAAAGGATTAGTGCAGGAGGAGTGCAGTTAAGAAAGTTAAACGTGTACTGTACAAAGTTCCTGTTTAGATAAACTTATTGCAGATTTAAAGTAAAATAGGTAGTGCAAAAGATAACCAGCTTTTAACTTTCACACTACACGAATATACAAGATACAGACAACGACCAATTGAAAAATGACATAAGCGCATGCGCCTTGATTTGCGACTTTACACCCTCTCCCTTTAACCTCTACAAAATTGTATTTCGTATTTTTCCTACTATGAATAATGAACAGATGAACTTCATTCAAACGAAGTTAACGTTTTTACTTCTATTGCGTCGGCTGCATTGCAAATTAATGAATGTTTGCAAGAAAATACAAATAAGACGAGAAGAAAACGGAGGTGGTGGGTGCGACTGTCGATGCTAACAACGCCTGTTGTATAAAGTTTTAATTTTAATGTGAACGCTAGATTTACCATCAACAATACCTTTAGCACTCCAGTTGCACTGCAACTACACTATTGTCTATGTGAACTAACAGCAAGATTTCCAACTTTCGGGCACTTCCGCTTATACCGGAAGTTGCTGTCAACTTTCTTATTTGAAATGGAATACCCCATTTTTACTGCAGTTTTGAATCTCTCTCATTGTTCTAAAAAACCTCACAAACTAAAGTCAGCTCCGGGACGGATTTTATGAATTTTTAAGATTCTCGAATAAAAATACAGCAAAACGAGCTAAGATAATAGACATTAATCGATAAAACAAAAATTGGCGGTAAATTTCCAAGTAACCGTTAATTCTTTATTAAACTCTTATAAAAATTTTTCATTATGCTTTGACAGCAAGCATGGCCGCCTTGCATGGGGGACTCATTAGGAGCAAATCCCGCTTCAATTTGTCTATCCTACTGCAATGTTAGGTCAAAAAGCGATAGTAAGATGTCGCTATTTTATATGTTAAACTCTTATAGATGTTTATAAAGCATCGGTTACTTGGGTTATACATGAAAAGTATTAAAGAGACAGAAATTTTTAAGTTATTTTATTTGTTTTTTTTTGACGTATGGAATATTTACGGTAGGTTAAAAAAATATGTGTTTGTGTTTGGGTATCTTGTAAAGTGTTGATGTTGTGTGATGAAAAAATACTGTTATGCGAGAGAGTAAAATTGTTGTAAATAGTCTTGCTGATCAATTTGTTCTTAATTCTGTAAAACATGGTTTTTGATTAAGGATAACGGAAAATCATTGTTCTAAGCAATTTGTAATATAGGTAGTAATGATCGCTAATTTATGTTGTAAAGAGTGTTTACAATTATATGGAATACAAGTGTCAGTACGTGTATGTTTTCTAAATATTTTCTAAGAATGATTATTGGAATGTTTTGTAATAGTAATATCAAAAAAATTAATAGAAATAATAATCAGGATATCGTCAACATAACGTCAGTAAAATTAAATGTCTTGATGGAGTCAGTTGTTGGAATTGAAGAATTTCTTCTCAATTATATCCAGTAACACAGCGTTTTCCAAACTGTGGGGCGTGCCGACCCTGGGGAGCGGCACGCGGCATCTTCAAACAGTGGCGCAGCAGAATAATTATTAAAAAAAATGGCAAATTGCAACTAATTTATCATGTTTTTTTTACAAGAGATTGCATACAGTCGTCATTAATAGGGTACATGAAAATAATATAATATTATTAATTGAAACTCTCTAAAAGAGACTACATTGTCAATAATACAGACGAAAACACCAAATTTATACGCTGTTTCTATTTACTATACTCTTAAATTCATAAATATAATCGATAATATTCAAATATAAATCACGTGGTTTCGAACGGCTTCTCATTCGCTGTGGCGTCATGAAATGTCATTTGACGATTATGTTGTATGGAAACCCTTGTCAAATAGTTTAAATGTTTGCTCTTAATTTGTGCCAAAAAAATGTACTTTTAGAACAATCACGGAGTACGTGTAAATATTTTAAAGAAATTATTGTATTTTTTACTTTGTTGGTGGGAAACGTATCGTGGAAACGGGAACTTCTGGCTATTGAAACGTAAGATTGGCAACACTAATTTTGTGACATTTTTATAAATAATTTATTTGGAGTTCTTGCATAGGTCTTTTTACATTACGGCACACCACAATACTGATAACATGTCTGACTATTTATTTTTATGTTCTATGTGTTCACTTGACAACTTTTGAACATTGATGTCACACGGTCAGAATTTGCGTTTTGGCGGGAATTTATTCAATTTAAATTTGTTTTATTTTTCATGACTTTAATACTCATTTATCAAGAAAAAGGAATTTATCTAAATTATCGTATTTTCATCTACTTTCAAATAAAAATTAAAAAGGAAATGGTCATGTTGCCTATTGTCAAACGTTTGCACCGAACTTGTATTTTGTTAAAACTAAGGAGATTCGTGTCTTAATTTTGAATACTTGGAATAATCTCTTAAATATTTAATTTATTTTGACATTTTCGTGGTAAAATAAACGAAAATTTCTAATTTGTGGAATTAAAACTGACGTTTTGATTGACAGTGACGACCGAAATTTAATACGCGCTACTGTATTATGCCCGCCAAAAAAATTTGGGACAAGTCTTTACATGCAATTTTGACTCATTTTATTAGTTTGAATATTTCTACGGTAACGTAAAACGCACAGAAATAAATAAACGAGTGAATACATAATAGAAACAATAATTAACTCGTCATATTTACATTAGGACATATTACCTGTTCCAAATTTTTTTGGCGGTCATAGTACATATAGCGTCAGTTTTCTTTACTTTGAGCATACACTGCTCCAATAAATTAACGCATCATGCAATAAAATACGAAATTTTCTATTTTTTATTCAAAATGTATAGCAACTGGTATTCCTAAGAAATAGCTAAGCGTATGAGGTTCATTTTCCAAAATTTATTTACATTTGATTATCACGTAAGGATGATTCTATAAAATTAAATCACAAGCAGGTTCATTAACCATAAAACCAATTTCAATCTGTTTTATTCTCAAAGTGACTTTATTGTTTTTTGTCTTTGTGTTTCTTCGTCATTATGCCACACGTATTTCGAAATTTGACCAAGGAAGAAAGCACTCAAGTAGTAGTATTGTTAGAATAAGAATGAAGCTATTGTCGAGTAGGAAGAAGATTCAATGTGTCCCAAATCTTGGTGTGGCGAATGAACAGAGGTTCGTTACAAGCAAAAATTTCCAATTTGAAATAAGGAAGTTGCATGGAGTTCCAATAAGCATCGTAACTGTTTGGTTACGTTTTGTGGAAGCTAATTTGACATGTCATATGTCTGTCCAAGGTCCAGTCTTGTCTACAGAACATCGCACAGATCACTTGGAATTTGTTAGATTTAATGTGATTTGGTTACAGGACGATTGGAGTCGAGTGCCCTTTAGAGACGAATCTAGATTTTGATTTTACAAGTGTGATAGATATGTTCGTATATACCAACGACCAAATGAGCGGTGTGCTCACTGCAACATTTAAATACCACATTATTTGGCGGAAGCTTTTTCATGGCGTGAATAGGAATTTCTTTGACAGCGCGCACGGACGTAGTGATGTTAAATAATGGAAAACATATTGCTTTTCGGTATACAACGGACATCCTACAAGATCATGTCGTGCCATTTGTGCCATATCGGACCCATTTTTTTGTTAAAGCAAGATAATGTTCGATGCCAATGTGTTGGGAAAGTTCAAAATTGCTTAGACGAGATTAAAATTGATGCCATGGTTTATCCAGGAAGAAGTTTAGACCTGAGTCCCATTGAGCAAATTTGGGGCCCACTTGGTAGGCGTCTGAAAGCACTCAGAGATTATCCGAACCAAGTTAATGACTTGGAAGAGGTGGGGCGTTAGCCTGTGAAAATATGCAAAGAATTGGAACAAAATGACATAACTTCGCTTATTTTATGTATGGATCGTCGATAACATTCTGTTATTCCAAATAGAGTCATTGGTTTCATTTATTAAAAAATTTTGTTTCTCAACTTTTTCGACTTTTGATTTTATTTGCTTTTATTGTTTATTTTTTACTTGTAAATGATGATTTTATAACACATTAAACAGTTATTCAACCGCTTCAAATTTTAAATAAAAAAAAAACGAAAAATCTTATTTTACTGAGTGGTGCGTTAATTTCTTGGAGCAGTGTACAATGCAAATATTCCCATGTTCACTTTTAGAAAAAAGCATGTCAATGCATTTCAGGATATGCAAACAAGTTTCAATAAAACAAATGTACTGTTACTGTCAGTTATGAAATGTAAGGATGAGTCTCAAATATTTAAAAAATACTTAGACTTATTAGATATTTATCATTAAAGTAACAAATAAAAGCAAAGTGACGTTTCCAGTATCAGGTATAACAGTGGGAAAGAAAATAGAAAATGATACTTTTGTTTAACATATCCTTTAACATGCTCTTTCTGATTGATTTATGAAATATTTTTTGGAAGAAATCTCAAAGATGATTTATCGGATATCGCTAAAGAAATTTATAAATAAGGCGGACTTTAAAGTGTCTTTAAATAAATGGTGCGGCTAAGTCTCGAGGTGTAAATTGAAGAGTTGCAGTATTATAAAGGTATTCTAGTCCAGGCGCTTAGCCAAGATACACAAAACGCAGACGAATTCGGTACGACTCCCGGCAGATCTCTCTCCACAAAAATGTCACCAGAGATTTTTATTTAACGCAGATAATTCGGCGCGATGAATAATAATTACGGCATTCCAAAATTTGTCGCTCCGCGGTAAAAAAACCAAGTAAATTCCAATTGAGAACAGCCAGTCGGCGTTCATCATTGGATTGTGGAACGAGAAAAATTTATGGCTCATTTCGGGTTCAAAAATCTAAAGCCTGGAACGAAAACATCGTATGTTTCGCGGGTGTATTATTAATAAATATTCCGCAGGCATTCCGAGTAGTAGTACTAATTGTCACAATATGTGAACGTTTTGATTTTATTTGCTTATAATACGGGCGTAAATTTTGGAACTTATTACGCTCCTTACTTTTTAAGAGTATTTACGGCCAATCGTTTAATAATTATGTTATTATGACATGGCAAAGGATCTTACGCGAGAGTACTAGAACGTAAAAATTTTAAAATATTTTTAGTTTTCCTTTCAGTTCAAAGTTAAAATATACTGGCAAATAGCGATAAAATAAGCAATAATTTTGGATGTACTTTGCATTAAACAAACAATTTTTTTGAGTATTTTCTAATATCATCATAAAAATCGCAATTTTTACTAAAATGTTAACCCTTCGTATCATGTTCTTTCATATACTATGCATGAGACAAGAAAAACTCCTCCAATCTAATCACTGTCATTTATTTTTCGATTTGAATAAGTGACAAATTGTATAAAATGGCTCCATAAATACTACACTATACTTGTTTTAGTGTCAACTATTATTATTTTAAGCGATGGTAATCTTTCTCTTTCAGACGCATACCTATGCCTTTTTTATTTTATTTTTTCTGAAGCTAATGATATGCAGTAAGTTGGGTGTGACCAAATATTTACTAAAAAAATAAATAAAGAAAATTTCATTAAGATTACGGTGAAAATTAACGCATCTTAGAAACAGTAATACGTATTTAAATTTTGCAATAAACAGTAATAATTACTACTTGTCAAGAAGTACGTTGCAAATTTAATACGGTAAGCCAATTACGGTATAACAAGAACATGTATTAAATCCTGAATTTTCGGATCTATTTCACACATCCACAATATCCAGGATTGCTTAAAATAAAGTAAAATAAAACCCCGCATCTAATATTTAATTGGTTTTTTTATTATGATTGGACTTAATAAATTAGCTATTGTTACAACCACCAAACGTTAATAAATTTATTATTCAGATAAGAGGCGGCATTTGTTAGTCAACCGACACTTTTCGTAGGTTGATGAAGGTTACGCGTTCTCCGGAAGGCACGCGATTTGCTGTCTGGAATTCTCTAGAAAGTTCGAGTTAGTTCCATGGCGTTTTAGGTGTTTCCAGTAACCGCCGTATGGAAATATAAGTGCGGACGGCGCGATTTAAAAACGTTACATTCAGCTAGCGTTAGTGCAAGCACCTGGGCGACATACACAATGAAATATTTAAGTGTTATTTATTGAAGTAAGTGTATGTACTGATTGTACGTTATTATTTGGAACAAATTTTTGTTGCAAGTCATTTTTGATTGCAGTGAATTTCTCGAGCAGCCTCTGTACAGCTGTTTCAGTCCTGTTTGGGACTTCATCAGCAGAAGCGTGGCTCGAGAACATTTCTGAATTACGGTGTATACACCCTATTTCAAAATAAGTCGGCACCATTGGTTTCTTACTTTTTTATTTTAGAGCTACAGTGTCGTTGAAATCAGCAAATTTGTTTGATCTGTTCCGTTCATTACAAATATGAAACAGGAAAACAATTGAATGTAAAGTTTTCGAGATATCTTTTGTTTTGTTTTATTTTAATGGAACATCCTATATATCATCAACGTAAACGAAAGAATTGGATTCTAATAATAAGTTATGCAAGCCATATTTAAAAAATGTCGTATAACTGACACCTCTTTTACTTTAATAATAATTTTTAATTTAATTCATTGGCCAACTCTAGTGATATAAAATATGGTATTCTATATTATTTTGTACATTCCTACGTGTATTATATCGTGCTATATCATAACCTAACTTTATTTAGTCTATGGTACAGAATAACCTAATGCATCTAATCACGTAAGGTGGTATTATACGCATTTTAACGTGCGTATAAAACGCAACTTTAATCTGCTTTATAAAATACGGTATTTCGAATGATTTTGTACGATTTTGTGTGTATTACATCGTATTTTATCCTAACCAAATTTTATTATAGTCAGAAATAGTAAACAACTTAGTGCAGCTAGCATAACATTGTATTATACTCGTTCTGCAATGGTAAAGTTGTATTATATCGTTTTAAAATGCGTACAAGACAACTTTATATCATTTTAACAAATTTGGAATGCATATGATAAAACTTTACACTGTTAGCTGTACTACGTTGTCTACTACGAGTACATTGCTACTACCTTTGTCTGATAAAGTTAGGTTGTGATAAAATGCAGTGCAATAGACGTGGAGGTGGCAAAATAAATTATTACAAGGTACTTTTAAATCATTCGAGGTGGCTAATGAATGATATCATTATTAACAAAAAGTAAAAGAGGAGATGCTCCTTGTTAATTTTAAGTTGACATATCTCAGTTATATGATATTTTTCAAATATAAGGCACGTAAAGACATATTACTAGAATTCAGATTATTAGACTTATTACTAGAATTCAATTCGAATTCTTTCGTTTACGATGATAAGATATAGGATGTTCTATTAAAAGAAAACATGTAACAAAAGATATCTCGGAAACTTCACATTTAATTGTATTTCTGCTTTCATATTTGTAACGAGCGAAACAGGACAAACAAATTTGCTAATTTGAACGACTCTGTAGCTCTAAAAATAAGAAAGTTAGCAATGATGCCGACTTACTTTGAAACGGGGTGTATACAAGATGTCCACCGAGTGCCGCGGTCTTCTCTACCGTCTAAAGTATAAAAGATAGAAAAGAAATTCAAACGGGCTGAGGTTTAACTCAGTTAGATCTGTTTTCTAACAATTTTTTGGGCTATAGAGGATGTTCAGTAACTGAGAGCCATTCCAAAGTTATTTTTTTAAATGGAACACCCAGGATATTTTTACATATTTCGAAAGTACGCATAACGAGTAGCTAATAACAAAAAATTTCGGTAGTTCTATTTAAGAGTATGTAAGATATTAATGATTATGTATAAAAAATTGCTCTACATTGAACTCTTATAGTTTGGTTATTTATTTACATTTCATCGCGAATTTTTGTAGATAGTCAATACAATATCCCATCTACAGAAATTTTGCAACAGATACAATCTATTAGTTATTATACGTACAGGGTGTTGAGTTTTGAAGAAGCTAATTTTTCTCAAAATTTTCAAATGGAACACCCAGTATATCTAAACTCCAATGAAACATTGCCTTAATGAGCTTTCATAAAACGCCAAATGTTTTTGTCTAAACTGAAGAAATAGCGAGACAGCAATGAAATATTTTTTTTTCTTTCAATATTACAAGAATATTTTTTGTGAGAAATAAAACGTTCATTATAAAAATAATAATATTATTTTCATACGCTAAAGCTGCTTTTTCTGCTTTGGAGATTTAAAGAATTGAGTATTTGGGGATTGTTATCATTGGTTTTCGTCGATCACGTGATAACTTCCCCTACTGGCGTGGCGGCATTAGCCCAATCTCCAAGAAGCATGTTCAAGTGCTTTCAACTTTTCTTGGGCAATTTTAAGAGGCGTGCGCGTTTCTCATTAGCCCAATCAGTTGTTTCTGTTAATTTGCCTTCACATTTCTTAATAAATTACGTTAAACATGCATGAGTGGAAATCATATAATTGTCTAGTTTGACAAAGAAAGTAATGATAAAAATTTTGAAAATTATTTCAAATTTTGTTTGTCAGTATTATAAAATTAGGATAAATAAGTTCATTTTCAGATCAGCAAAGATCATACATACTTACAATATAACTAAGGGAAACTCATTTGATTTTTGTCATTTCTGTAATTCACAATAGTCATTTCGGTTATTTATACAAATTTCAGTTTACCACTGGACGGGAAATAAACACACATTCAGAATAATAAAACTTTTATTATATTATCAAAAGATATAACAAGTGATTCCCAAAAACTAATTTAACGTAATTTCTCATGGGAAAAATCAAACAAAAAATTGTGAAACACATTAGCTTATGGAACTGAGGGGGCGTCATGGCTAACTGATAAATATTTACCTAACAAGTAAGGTATCCTTTACATGTTTGGAATTGTGAAACACATTAGCTTATGGAACTGAGGGGGCGTCATGGCTAACTGATAAATATTTACCTAACAAGTAAGGTATCCTTTACATGTTTGGTATTTTCAAACTCATTAATCTGTATGTATTAATATATCCTTCTTCAGTTAAGTTTTTTTTGTTATTAACTACTGAAAAATGATATCCTATTGGCTGGGATAAATTACAAAAATTAGTAGTTTTAATTGAACCCAACCTATTTATTATATTTTTCGTATTTTTGTTTTTTTTAGAATTTAAAAACTTTTCGCGAAAATTTGGTGAGATTTAATAAAAAATGAGCCTATGAAATGGAAAAAACGATTTTGTTGCTGGGTAAATAGCCATAATGCAAGTTTGTTACCGAAATGACATTTTCGGCAGATTAGACTCTTTTGTCTAAACACTTCATCGAACTTTTTAAGTTATATTCGTGTAACGTAATTGTTTGCGAATTCATGTAATCCGTACGGTCCACAGCCAACATATGATATTTTTATTCAATTATTTTTTCTATCGTTAAGGAGGTATGTTTGACAATGAAAAAGTTTTATAATATTGCATGTCCCATTTTTCCAAATAAAAAATAGAACTGTGAGTTGTAGTGTCCACTAAAAGACTATATCGCCATTTAATATACAGTCCACTAAACCGTTCAAGAACAGTAAGATATCAGAGGGAAGGGTCTTTTCTTGTTTTATTTCTTTTACTCATTTTAATGCATTACCGAAATGACGAGTTAAAGGTGTACGCATCTAATTATTGCTATTTATCCTGATGTTGTGTTACAACTAACAATAATAAGGATATTTTCTGGCATTTTAATGCAGCTGTACTTTGCTTCACTAACACAAAAAGAGATTGCCGACGTGTTGGATAAACTAGGTAGGATGATTTAACTTTGACATTGCCGAAATAACAAATTTACAGAGGACAATATTTAGGATTTTATTAAAGCAAAAAATACTGTAGCATGACGATTTTAGAGGTTTATACAATCTTAAACACATATTCTACCTGCAGTACTGATCAATAAAGAAAAGACAAATTGGACTAGCTAAAAAAAGAGGGCTACTTTCAGCGACTTTTATAAATTGGGACAATTACCGAAATTACATTTTTCCACACTAAAATCCTGAAAAAAAATGTACATTTGAGAATATGCGGTTATGTTATTACACTAAACAAAAATGAACTATTATTAACCTTTTAAATATTTTTGAGGCTTCCAAATCATTAACATTCAACAAAACTGGCAGTGACAGGAAATTGGTCAATTATATGAAACAAAACACAAAATAGGTGAACCATTGGAAAATTTGGTAAATTTATAGTATTAATAGAAAAGATTTTAGGAGATTTTTAAGTATGCGAGATTTTTTATCCATACTGTATAATGACAACAAACAGTTTATTAATAGCATTATTTGCAATATGTGTTCTGTAGCAAAGTAAAAATATGTCTTTCACCGGAACAAATGCAAATACATGTGCTCTCCTGAAAGTCGAATCTAGACCTCCCTATTTTCATAGTTCCCCAATTATAGGTGTTTACCTTGCGGTGTGAAAATGCGAACTGTTACCGTAAAATAAACCAATATAATGGCAGAGGCGCGGCTCCGAGGGAAAGTTAATACAAAACGCATATTTGCACAGCTCTTTCGTTAGGCCCAGTGTCAACACAATAAAATCCACCGACCACGCCCCCAGGCTCGGGACGACAGCGAAAAGCAATTTAATAATGCGGGGTAAATTTCACTTATCTGTTCACGGGGCGACACGCAAATAAATTAACATTAAAATGAACGGGCGGCGCGGTGCGGTGCGGAAAAGGCGAAGTCTCGTTTAGTTTTTAATGAAAATTGGTTTCAAAATAGAACGGCGCAAAAACTATGCATGTGGAAGACATGCTTTTTATGTATAGTCCGTTTTTTTTTTAAGAAAACAGTGTGGAGGAGATAGGACGTATTTTTCCTTCCTTATGATTGGTCAAAATTGCGACCAGATTTACACTAGAACAGGCGACCGCTTATGTAACCGCTTAAACCTTAAACAGCTGATTGTCATAACCTATAAAAATATTTATCGTGTGTTTTGTTTACAAAAGTTCAGTCGTATTTCCGAATTACTTTGAATTCTTTACAAACGTTCTTCTCAGGACGCTGCTTAATTCTGAAAGTTTATGGTAAGTTTTTCCTTTTATAATCAATATTAGTTGTAATACATTTATATTTTATTTATCAGTTATGAACCTGTTAACTATGGCCGTTGAACAAAATGAAGATGCATTTATGCCTGTAAAAAATGCACAAGGAAAGCGTATTGGTAGTGAACAACGGCATATGGCATTAAATATATATAACAAGCATTTGGTTACTGAAGGAATGTCGAAGTCTCAGGCCGTGGCATTGACTGCAAGAGACAGTGGTATTTCAAAAAGCACTGTATGGAAAATTGTTAGGGAAATAGAGAATGAGGGAACTATTTCATCACCACCCAAGAAAGGATCTCGTGCAATCTTGTTTACAAACTTAGACGAAGATCAAAAAAAAAATCTATTCGTCGCACTGTGCACAACTTTTTTCAAAGAAATGAAATTCCTACGTTGGATAAAATTCTTCAGTTATTATTTTTCTTTTTACAGATATTGCTGTGATTTTGTTATTATTTATTAGTGGTTACTTATGAGAGTATGTTGTTTGCAGGCAATAACTGAAAACGAAACTATACCACCAATGTCCAGGTCCACTGTATGGAAGATTTTAAAAGAGTCAGGATTTCGATTTGAGAAACGAGGTAGAAATCACATGCTTCTTGACAAACCAGAAATAGTTTTATGTCGTCGTCGATATTTAAATAAAATTCCTGAATATCGGCAGGATGGTGGAAAAATTTATTATATGGGTTAACGCAGGACGTACCGTATCAAAAGTTTGGAAAGATAAGACTGTCACATCAGCAAGACAGGCATTCAATGAAGGTCTTTCTGTAGGACTTCGAGATCCCAGTGGAAAAGGCAAATGTCTTATTATAACACATATTGGCAGTGACACAGGTTTTGTTGAAGGTGGCTTACTTATGTTCGAGTCAAAAAAAAACTAGTGACTACCATGAAGAGATGAATTCTACTGTATTTGAAACATGGATACAAGACGTACTTCCAAAATTAGAACCAGGAGCTGTCTTAGTAATGGATAATGCACCGTACCATCCTGTGAAAGCAGAACAGAGTCCAAATTCAAGCTGGAATAAAGATGCATTCATTGAATGGCTTTTAAATAAAAATATAGTAGCAAACAAACAAATGCTGAAGGTTGAGCTTTTGGCTCTTGCTAAGGAGCACACAAGTCAAAATACAATACCATATCGAGTCGATGAAATTGTTAGAGCAACTGGCAGAATTGTTTTGAGACTTCCACCTTATCACTGCAAACTGAATCCTATTGAATTGGTTTGGGCTCAAGTTAAAGAATATGTGGCTGTTCATAATACAACATTTAAGTTATCCGATGTTAGACAATTATTCATGGATGCATTAGCACAAGTAACTGCAGACAAATGGCTTGACTGCATTGATCATACTATCCATGAAGAGAATGACATGTTCAATTTAGATAACAATGTAGAGGCTTTGGTAGAAGGATTGGAAATTGTTGTAAACACAGGTTCCTCTTCAGAGGATGAACTATTATCAAGTGAAGAAGATATAGGTGCATAAACAAAGGCGTGCCATAGCTTAAGGTCCTCTGTCACTAAAGTGTCATTAGTTCTGTCAACTGTTGAGTATTTTCTGTTTATTGATAACAACATATTGATTTTTCTGTCGTAACGTGTCGCAAATTGTTACGTAAAGACGTTCAGCCATAGCGTTACTGGATGATATTGGTGCAGGAATTGCTGCCTGGTGATCCCATAGAGAGATTATGATCGGTGAATTTTATTCTATTAATCTAATAAATTATTTGATTTGTGAATGAGTTATAGTTATTATTTTATGGTTTATATCATGCTGACAATTAATAGTTAGGTTATGTCCAATTTGAATATATTACGATTCAAATTAATTTATTTCTATACTCTATTTGAGTTTATGTTTGTACAATATATTGTTATTCTACATATCTGGTTTGTTTTGTTTTCAGTTATTTACAAATAATTTATTTGGAAAGTCGTAAACATTGCGCTTAAATGTATTAAATGAATTCAAATTTCCCGCCCACGATTAATTTTGCGAGTGTAAATCGGTCTCCGCTCGCAGCGCTAACTACTTTTTTCTTAAAAAAAAAAAACAGACTATAGGCTTTTCTTTTGTCGAATAATAGTTTAGTTATTTAAAAAAAAGACAAATAATTAGGAACGTTGTGGGCATTTAAAATAAAACGAGAGCTAATTACCTTTAAAAATATTATTACAAAATACACTCCGCAAAAAAATTATCGCGTCACTTGATTTTCTCGCCCCGGGCGAGAAATTTTTCCGAGAAATGTAAAACCTTCCGCCTAAATGCGCCTAGGCCTGCTAATAACATAAGCGCATACTCTTTAACCTACATTTTTTTTTCAGGATTTTAGTGTGAAAAACGTCATTTCGTTAATTGTCCCAATTTATAAAAGTCGCTAAAAATAGCCCTCTTTTTTTAGCTAGTCCTATTTATCTTTTCTTTATTGATCAGCACTGCAAGTAGAATATGTGCTTAAGATGATGTAAACCTCTAAAATAGCATTGCTGCAGTTTTTTTTGCTCTAATAAAATCCTAAACATTGTCCTCTGTAAATTTGTTATTTCGACAATGTCAAAGTTAAATCATCCCACCTAGTTTATCCAGCACATCGACAATCTTTTTTTTTGTGTTAGTGAAGCAGAGTACAACTGCGTTAAAGTGCCAGATCAGATAAAATATTCATATTGGTGTTAGTTGTAACACAGCATGACGATAAATAGCAATAATTAGATGCGTACACTTTTAGCTCGTCATTTCGGTAATCCATTAAAATGAGTAAAAAATGCTTACCTCTGATAGCTGGTATTACGTTACACGAATATAACTTAAAAAGTTCGATGAAATTTTTAGACGAAAAAAGTGGTCTATAAGGCAGTCGATCTCTGTCTAAGGACACAAGTACTGCCATCATATGTTTTTGACACGCGACAGTGGGTATTTGACCTTGAACTAGTGGGCTGTCAAAAATGACAAACTGGAATATTTTATGTAAATCAAGACGAAAAATGAGGCAGATTACTTTAAATTTCCGTTTTATTGAGGCAAAATATAAATTTATAATAACTACAAGCGTTTACAATAGGAATATAACATAATAAACGGAAAACTGTAAGCTTTTACTCTTTATTCGGACAAGAGTCAACTGCTATTACGAGAAACTGTAAGTTCTGCTTAAATAGCATTTGTTTTGGTCAAATATTGCCTACGGCTCTTTGGACTGGACATTGAACCTCGTTTTTATCCTTATTGGTTTTGGAACATGCTAAATCCAATTATATTTCAAGTTCCATTATCCAGAGGCTAATAGTCACATGTGGAACGCGGCAGAAAATTACAGTCCACAGTTTTTTTTAAATATTAACAAATAAATTATTGAAACTTCTGTTCATACAGTTATCTATTTATAAATTTATGCATTGAAATAATTTCTGGGCTTTCACGTATACTTTTTGGTAATTTTTCCATTTTTTGTGTCATATTCGCACTATTAACTCTTTGATTTATTATAAACTTAAGTGTTGTGTTAATAAAATAGAAATTTAAAGTCATTTGCGTTACATTTCCTTTCTGATTTACATAAAGTATTCAGATTGTTATTTCTGACAACCCGCTCGTTCAAGGTCAAATACCCACTGTCAAATTTCAAAACCATATGATGGCAGTACCTGTGTCCTTAGACAGAGATCGAGTGCTCTAGTGGTCTAGCTTCAAATCTGCCGAAAATGTCATTTCGGTAACGGTTATTTCGGTAACAAACTTGCATTACGGCTGTTTACCCAGCAACAAAATAGTTTTTTTTTTCATTTAATAGGCTCATTTTTCATTAAAATCTTACCAAATTTTCGCGAAAAGTTTTTTAAATTCTAAAAAAAATACCGAAATAAGTTGTCTTCAACGAAAAGTACTAATTTTTGTAATTAATCCCAGCCAATAAGACATCACTCAAATTTTTAAATTCTATTAGACGGCTAAAAGCTCGTTTAACAAGAACTGGAAAGAAGGCCTTAAAAAGATTAAGTTAAAAAATTCGAAAATTTCGAAAATTTTGCAGTAGTCGTCAAAAAAAAAACTTACCTAAAGAAGGATATATTAATACATACAGATTAATGAATTCTAAAATAACAAAGAAGTAAAGGATACCTTACATGTTAGATAAATATTTGTCAGTTAGCCATGACGTTGCCTCAGTTCACCACATCACATACAAGATTTAACAATGAAATTAGCTAAAGATTGTTTTCTAATTCGTACCATTTTTTTCTAATCTCAGTCTTCCATCAGCGCTACAAGTATACCACTCAGTATTCGAATCTAAATTAAGGTATGGAATTAGTTTTTGGGATTTTGCAACTTTTGAAAACATCAATAAATTATTTGTAATTCAAAAAAGGGCAGTTAGAATCATTTGTGGAGCAGAACAAAACGCACATTGCCGTCCATTGTTTATAAATTTAAGAATTTTAACAGTTTTCTCACTCTTTTTATTGGAAATCTTAACTCTTATATACAAAAATCAAAATTTTCTAAAAAGAAATTTTGATGTACATAATTATTTCACCAGAAATAATGATTCTCTACGCTTACCGCTTCCTCACGCTGCATACGTGAAGCAATTTCCATTTTATATGAGTAAGATTCTTTTTAATAAGCTTCCTAATGAACTGCGCATAATTTCTAACGTAAAAAAAAAATCAGATTTAAATTGAAAAGTATCCTACTAAGTCAGGCATTTTATTCTGTAAACGAATTTATTATATTTAATTTTACTAGTTGACTTATTTAGTGATGTCTTTATCTTATATTTTTTAATTCTGTACTATATGTTTATGTCTATATCCACAGCTGGTTTCAGGACAATAAATTTGAATTTGAATTTGAATTTGTACGAGGTCTGGCAATTAAATACCCGAACTCATTCTTTTAAGAGATCCTGACTGTCGGGAAACAATAGAATGGAAAGAGTATTGACAGGTATCCATTCCTCCTTTTATATGCAAAATTCTAGTTTTGTAGCCAAATCAGTTTTCTTGTAATCCTTGATTAAAGCAGACCTTGTAAGTGCCTTGCGATGGAATTATGTTAAACGCTAGAGTCGAACAACGCATTAATGTGAAATTTCTCTTTAAACTCGGAAAATCGGCCATGGAGTGTTATGAAACTTTGCAAAAGGCATAATTGTCTATCGCGTACACAAGTTTTCGAGTGGTATAAAAAATTTAAACAGAGGCAAAAAAAGTAAAGATGAGCAAATCGAAATTCAAAGCAATGTTGTAGTCTTTTTCGATATCCGAGGTGTTATCTACATCAACTGAGTTCCTGACGGTCATACAGTTAACCAACATTACTACTTACAAGTTTTCGAAAAATCTCCGTGAACGAGTTCGAGGGAGAAGGCCAGATTTGTGGAAAGTGAACTCGTGGATTCTGCACCAAGACAATGCGCCGGCTCACAACGTGCTCTCCGTAAAGCAATTTTTGGCCAGAACTCTAAAATTTTACTGCAACATCCACCGTATTCGCCAGATCTGATTCCGTGTGACTTTCTGTTTCCTTAGATCAAATCTACGTTCAAAGGCACCCTTTTTGAATCCATAGAAGTTGTAAAACAACAGGCGACGCGACTACTAAACATCTTGTCGGAAAATTACCTACGTTCCCTGTTTCAATGGAAAGTTCGAATGGAACGATGTAAGAATAAGGAAGGAGAAATGTTAATTGAATTTTATCAATAAAAAATTTACGGCAACAATCCGGATATTTAATTGCCAGACCTCGTATTACAGAAATGACTAAAATCAAATCAGTTTCTCTTATTTATATTGAAACGCATGTATGTATGATCTTTGCTGATACTGAAAATGAACTTATTTAGCCTAATTTTATAATACTGGCAAACAAAATTTGAAATAATTTTCAAATTTTTCATCATTACTTTCTTTGTCAAACTGGACAATTTTATGATATCCACCCATAAATAGGGTAGGAAATCGAGTATAGATAGTAGTAAGGAAGTGGTAATCGAAGTAGTAGTAAGAAGGAGGGACAGAACGAGTAAAGTGCCAGTAAAGGGTAAATTAAATTTAAATTTAAAGATTAAGTCGAATGTCGTAGCTAAGTAAGAATTAAAATTAAAAATTAAATAAAGTTAGACCGTAAGAATTTACAGTTTCTTAGCAAATAAAACATCGATTTATTCTGAATATTTTTTGATGCTGAAATTGTCAATTTCAGGATGCAAATTACTTAATTGACTTGGATAAGACTGATGGATTTTTTTTAAAAACGAAAATGAGAATAATTGGCAGGACTATGAATGTTTGATGAAAATATTAGCGTCACAGAAATGCGTACAACTTTATCTAAATATTCCAGCCAGTGTATCTCGGAAGACTAAATATTTAAGTAAAAACGGTTTTAAAAATAGCCGGCAAACAATAATTTTATTAAAAAAATAAAGTAACATGATGTAATTTAAATAAACATTTAAGATTAGATAAGTAATTATCTATTCAAGTTTGTATATAGCACAATGTGTACGACGTTGGGATAGGTCGCCGTGCTTTTTCACTAAGAAAATAAACTTCACCTATTTTGATTTTCTACGGGGCGGGATATAATAATATTTTCTCAGTGATTCCGTTGACCGATATATTTTGTTTGTCGTCGGCAATGCGGCAGAATACGGAAGCATAACTCAAAAATTCGGGGCGGAAGCAGGATTTTTATAAATTGTTTTCGATCTCGATTTTCCACTGTCGCCGCTATTTTTAGACTTACAAGCTCTGTTTTTAAAATATGTTCTGTAAATCTTTACGCTTGTTTCATGAAACACCCAACTTACCTTGTACTTATGAAGCGACATTAAAGTAAAAATATCAATTACAAATTCTATTGAAGTATTAAAATTCATTACCTAGTTGATTTTTAAAAGTTTATTTACAGAGCTTAATTAGATCTCATTATTTCATATCTTTCACTTATGTCTCACAGAAGCAAATTTACTTCTGCTTTGAAAATCCGTACTATTATGCCCATATATTAAAAAGAGGTGATTCTACAGTACTTGATAATTTTAGACCTATTACAATTATTTCCATATTCAGCAAAGTTTTTGAAATTATTTTAAAGTCTCGTATTGTAATTTATCTGGAATTCAATAATTTTTTTAATTGTCAGCAGTACTGTTTTAGAGCTAATTGTTCAATAATCGAAGTGGTGGCGGTAATTGTCAACCCTATAGTGAGCTACTGGATAAAGGTGAACGTATTGCCATTACGCTGGGTGAATCTAAAGTTGGTGTTAACCTTCAATAAATTAGTTAATGGTCGAGCTATTAGAGAGTACTGAGGTATAAATTTTATTCCCTGTAAGCCCCAAAAAGCTCTGAACGTCCTTAGTACTGCAAGGCTTGGGAAAATGCATAATAACGTTGGTTTTATGATCAGACGGCTTGACCATTCCCATATGAACCACATGACCTAGGTATTCAATCTTATCTTGCAAGAGCTCACATTTACGCCATTTGATGATTAGACCGTAGCTGCTGGTAACATTTAGAACTTCCTTCAAATTGTTTATTGCTTCCTCTTGATTTCTCGTATAAGTCAAAACTATTCTGCTGGCTATTTGTTTCTTAAAAATAGCATTAACAAATTTTTGAAAAACTGATGGGGAATTACATAGGCTACTCTTAAATAGCAGCGTTATCCATAACTACATGAAAGAATCCGTTTCGAAGGTCTAGCATCCTGAAAATTATAGCATCTTGAAACATATCTAGAGTGAAATGCAGAATACAGGGAAATTCGTTTTTTGTGTTAAATAAGAATTTTTTATCATTTTTCGATATGAAATGAATTTCTAGACCAAAATTTTGACGCGGAAACTGATATTTACATAATTATAAGCTTATTTAATTTTGTTATAACAGTACACCACAGTTACGTCATGTTTTAGTTCTTTTACAGTTTCTGGCATTTTAATAACTGAAATATGTTGCTTGAGAATATTTAAGCTAATTTTAATGAAAGATGGGAGATTATTCTTACAATTTTCAAACAAATTTTCACCATTTACTTGACAAGATTTTTCTTATTGTAATTCTCACTTTTGACATATAATTACTTTTTACTTACTTTGCCGGATCTTTGTAATGTTTCTTGCGGTTAGGTATATTTTTATTTACAGTGCAATTCTGCGTATATCTTCTTCAGCGCATTCTGCATTTTTCATGTTCTGTTAACACTTCTTTTTTTCATAAATGAAATTGACTTGTCCAATGAAAATTGTAAGTAAAAAGTTTTTAATCTTAAATCGGACAGAATTCTAAATGGAAAAGCACTCAACATTTCACACATTTCAAAAAACAACAGATGAATAATTAAACTTCAACACATTTTCTTACTTTTCGTATCACGTTGCTATAGCGAAGTTATTTATTTATTCGACTTATTTTCGATCTGTCAAAAGAAATTTTCATTTCTTGATTATTCGAAATATCTTTTACGATTATTGTATTTATTTATTTCCGTCCCAATTTTTAATTAATATGGTTGTTAATTTGTGGCAAATTTTTGAGTTAAAAAATAATCGAATCGCTTTATTAGCAAAATTAGTTGAGTGGGATGTAATTCCTGACGTGGGATCATACCTTTGTTCAAATTGTGGTGCACCATTGAAACTTGGACACGACAAAGAGACGTAAGAAGCTCTATAATAAAATTTTCTCAGACATTTGGTTATAACTGTATGATTTTTTAGACCTGATGAATGGAGATGGTACTGCGACAATAAAGTGTCTGTGAGAAAACAGAAAAAGAAGATATGTCAGACAAAGGTACATTTTCGAACTGGCACCTTTTTTGCAAAGATGAAACTGTCCATCGATCAAGTGTTAGGATTTGTGTGTCTATGGGTCGAAAACGCATCACTTCGACTTATTCGACGCGAAATGGAAATTTCTTCCCATACGGCAGTGGATTGGGCTTCATTTTGTAGGGAAGTTCTTTTAAATACATTTATTTTGAATCCGCAAAAACTTGGTGGACCTGGCCGAACAGTGGAAATTGACGTGTCCAAATTTGGTCGTCGAAAATACCATAAGGGCCATTCCGTCGAGTGAGCATTTGGCGGGTATGAAAGGGGCAGCGGTAATGTTTTTATGGTCGTGGTATCTGATATGTAGGTAAATAAATATACCTGGTTTGTTCACCTCCTGATAAGTTTATCTGCCAGGTAACATCCTCGAAAACTATTATAGCTTATTATAGCTGATTTTCAATCAAAGGTAAAGGGTAACGGTCTTTAACAATTTTTTTATTTAGCTCAGTGTAGTCCGCGCAAACGTGAGTCGAGGCGTCCTTCTTTTTCACTAGTACTATTGGATTATCATACGCAGAATCTGATGGCTGGACAATTCCCTTTTCTATCCACGCGTTGATTATATTTTCTACCTCTTTCCTTTCACACTGAGATAATCGTAAATAAACCGGAATGTCATCCTTGAGGACCAATGTCATTTTAATTCCCATTTCTCTTGCCTTCTCGGGATTATAATTCATTGTAATAGTTTCAAGTTCATTACATTTACGCACATCCTTCACATGAGACTGATCCACAACATACTCAAATTTACTTTACTAAGAAATTCGGCACCAATTAGCATTTCATGCTTTAAATTATACTTGAGATTACTTGTACCGTGCCTTCAATTGAATTCCTCATTAAAGTAAGCCTTTGATTTTTTTATGAAGTTGGCGACACAATTCTAGAGAAAACAGTTTTCATTAACTGTCAGTGCTGATCATAACATCAAATGAAAACACAACATTAAAGTTTAAAGTAGATGCTCAAAGTGATCTCCTTCAGCTTGAATACATAAGCGTACTCTGCGTTTCATGTTTTCAAACCCGTTTGCTAAGTGTTCGGGGGTTATGTTAGCCCACACACATCTGTAATGCCCGCACGAAGTTCTTCGATTGTGTGACGCGTAGCTCTAAAAACTGTGTTTTTCATGTGCGGATAAATGAAGTAATCCATAATTGTGAGATCCGGAGACCTTGCAGGAAAATTCACAATCCGATTATCGAAAAGCTGCTGCAGGAAAGTCATTGTTTGATGAGCTGTGTGGCCAGTAGCATTGTCTTGCTGAAAAAACCCTTCTGTAAGTTCATCGTCATGTAGTTGATTAATGAAAGGTTCTAATAACTTATTTCGGTATCTTTCAGCAGTTACTGAATCGTTAAAAAATATTGGTCCGATGATACGCCTTCTTGACACTGCTAGCCCAACGCCAATTTTTAATGGATGTAATGGAGTTTCCACAAATTCATGGGAATTTTCTGCAGACCATATTCTCATATTCTATTTATTTAAGTACCCTGAGAGATGAAACCAGGCCTCATCGGAAAAGAAACATTTGTCAAGAATGTCGTCATTGTTTAAGTTATCAAGAAACCACTGACAATATTCTATTCTTCTGTGAAAATCTACTGACCTGAGTTCGTGGACTGCTTGAATCTTATATGGATAAAGCTTTAAGACTTTTTTAAGAATAGTGTGACATGTTCCCACTGATAGCTGAACTTGTTGTGAAAGTTTCGCAATAAATTTCTTGGGAGAGTGTTCCATTCGATCCCGAACATCTTCAATGCAGGCTGCAGTCCTTTTTTTGGCTGCTCCGCTCCTTGTTTTGCGACCAAGTGATTCTGCTTCACGAAATTTAAGAACACAAGCTTGGATATGTTTAACTAGCTGTTCATAAGTAATAGCAAAATTATGAAACTGCTGTCGAAACTTCTGTACACACTGATTAATTGAATAAACTAACTGTCCATTTTCTATTCTACCGGTTTGAAAATAACTTTCAACAATAAATATTTTCTGCTGTAATTCTAACATTTTGAATTAATTGAAAATACAAAGTGTCAATTTGACATTTGTTTAATTAAATAATTGAACAGCTATCAGTGCCGCAAATCTTAGGAGAAAACAGCAGTGAAATCATAGCCCACTTTAATGAGGAATTCAATTGAAGGCACGGTATTTTAATCGTGTAACTAACATTGTCAATAGTTACTTCAGTACCAAACTCACCAAGTGTCGCGTTGCCTGCTGACCCAATACCGTCAAATTTAACATACTCGTCAGATTGTATTATAGTAATGTATCGATCAGCACAGTGAGTTGGACTTCTATTGATATCTCCTTCACGAGTTTCTTCTTGCTTATTTCTGATACGGTTTCATTGGCCCTAAAGATCTTGACTAAGGCTTGTGTGCACTTTGCTGTAATATGTCCGTAACCATTACATTTGAAACACTTTAATCCTTCGTCTTTTGAAGGACACTCTGCACTCACATGGCCAATGTAACCACAGTTTCTGCATGTCCTCCCCTTGCAAATATCTACCATCCCCTCGAAATCTTCCAGCCACCGCAAGACGTTCACATTATTGTTACTATTGAATTTTCCCAGTAACTCTTTCACGTCTTTAAATGTTAGCAGTGATGGTGTTTCTTCTTATTCCATCTTCCTCGATCTTCATCATCGCTGTCGGTACCATCTTCAACGCCGTCGTCAGCGTCACTATCGTCGTTAACACGTGCATCATTGCTGTTACTTCCTTTGGAATTGGCGAGATCTTCGTCGTCATTGTCATTTTTATTATTTAGTGCTCCACGCAGCCCATCAGTTTGTTGCCTGCCGTAGGCAACTTCAGTTCTTCCAATTGCTATCGTAACTCGTCTCCCTTCATATTGTCTATATTGTCCTTCTCAATAACCATTCCACTTATCAGCAAGTGACTGACCGACTTAACTTCGCACGGAAAGACACTAGACTTGAAGTAGACTTTGGTTACTTGCAATTCGTCTGAACTATCGTCCTTTATCACTCAGGACTCCTAGCTTGAACTCACTATATCCCGGACAAGCCCCCAAAAATTATGTAAAATGGTTTATAGCGAGGACGGAAGCAATGAACTGCGATTAAATAGATATATTCACCCCCAGTTTCACAAAAATTATTTAATTACTGATTAATTTAACAGCGTTATTAAAGCCTGTGATGGGTTGGGTGAAACAATACAATAGATTGTTTCAAATCTATTGTTAACTTTGTCCAATGACTCACTGACACACGTCTTAAAAAATGCAATGACATTTATTATGAGTATTCGAATTAGGTTTTTTTTAAGCAAGAAACTATACCGACACTACATTAATATTACTTATAATTTTGTTTACACTGACGATCGTTGACTGAATTTTAAAATTAATCTAGCATTTTTTTCTCTTTAGTCAATGTCGGTGTACCTGAACATAAAATTTGGAAAATAAAAGCAGGTCAAATCAAAAGTCAAATAATAAAAATTATTCTTGAAACAAAAGCCTTGAAAAAGTTTTACGAACGAAAAAGAGATGGTTAATCCTGAGTCCCATGGCATGAAAATATACTGGGTATTCTATTTAAAAGATATAACTTTTGGACAGTTGAAAAATCAGGCGTTACTTGAAAGTCTGTTACTGTAGCCCAGTGTTGGACGGTAATTGAGTAAGAAAAGTAATTGATTACAAAAGTATTCAATAATTATGAGTACAATGTACTCGACTACAAATTTATTCACAGTGGTTAAGTACAAACGTAATTGATTACAAAAATCCCAAAAATTATGAGTACAATATAATCGATTACAAATTTTCTCACAGTGCTTAAGTATAAAAGTAATTGAGTACAAAGTACTTGAGTAGTAGAAGTAATTGAGTTTTTTTGTAATCTGAAATTATGAGTAAAAACATAATGGAGTACCAATAGAAATCCGTTATTCACATCTAATAATATTAAGGCTTTTCCAAACGCTGATAATTGTACGCTTACCACGTGGTCAAAGCTTTAAAGTGAACGGACTTAAATTTACTGTGGAAGTTTTTATTTGAAAAAATTTTGTTGCAAATCGTTTTTGATTGCGGTGAATCCCTCAAGCATCTTTAAGCTTTTGATTTAGATTTTATTTGTTTTGTCTAAGATGTGTGTATAGGTGTCCCATTTTCGATGGTATTGTACAGGTTTCTTCATGAGTAATGCAAACACAAAAGAACCGAGAACGTAATATTGAGTTTTAACTTTTAATGCTAATTTAAATGGTTAAATCAAAAATTCGCTTTTTCTTGTTGTATAGTGGTACGGTTGAAAAATGTAAAATTTACCAACATTTTAATGCAAATAACTTTTTTATTTTTAAAGATATAAAAAAATTATAGCTTTTTTGTTTGATTTTTAACATAGACTATAGTTCGTTAATTAACAATTAAATCACATGAAAATTTCCAAACTACGAATTTAATTTTTTGTATAACGTGTGTCCCAAAAGTCTTATAATTTAGATGCTCATGAGTTCGTGAGAAATAATTCGACTTGTAATATTTGACTGTTTGAAAACCGAATGCCTAATGTTCAAATTATGCAAAAAATTAAAAATCTTGGGCTTTATTTGATCCACCATATCAATTATTGGTTAATATTCAACTTATTTTTTATTGGTCAGAGGCGTCTGGATTATAAGACTTGCGACACATGTTAGTTTATATTGTTTGAAATTGTTTAAATTAGATTACAATTTCTGAAATCTTTCTTTATTTAAAGAATTGTGTAAATCTTCATAATTTTAAACATTAGCATTAACATGTAGATGTTCATTTGAGAACTAGCGGAAGCAGCGTACATTTTTATCGTATTTTGCATTGGGGTCATAAAATTCAATAATATTTGAGAACCCATAATATTTTCCTGTAGCTCAAAAAAAAATGGCACTCACAATATGCACAGTTAGGTTGGGTTGGGTTTCCTATGGACTATTACGAATTTCAAGTGATTTAATGAAGCAATCATAATCTAGTTAAAAGTTGAATAAAAAGTGTCCTTAGCATATTTAGATATCGGAAATATCTATAGAATGTCATCGAAGATGCGACACTCTGTACAGTACAGTTCGGACGAATTTGCAAACGTCCAAACACTGCGAATTGCGAGACCCAGCGGACCAGCATTGTGTCGCTAAGTAATGTCAAAGTGATCGGAGACGAAAAATTGAAACAGCGGCGTGCCATTACTTTTTACCTGTACTCATTCTCATTTTATATGATTACTGATTACATATACTTTACACGTTCTCACTTTGTATGATTACTGATTACATAAACTTTACTCATACTAAGAGTATGATTACATAGCACTCGTAATCAGTGTTCATACTCATGAATATAATTTGTCCAACTCTGCTGTAGCCTACTATGGGCCAACAATTGCCATCATGGGTTTTCTTGCGCAAGGTGGCAGTTATATATATATATATAAATAAGGTATCGTAAGGCTGAACTTAAAAAAAATGGAAATATGTACCTCCGAAACGAAAATGGGGTATTTCATTGAAAATAAGAAAACTGACAGCAACTTCCAGTATAAACCGGTCGTTATCGCTAACCTATACCTGTGAAATATGAAATCGAAATTCAGAGGGATAATGCATAAACTTTTATTGAGTTGCCTACATCATCCTGGATTTGAATAATTCTATGCCAATTAAAAAATTCCTGATCGACTTCATTTCGAATTTACTGTCGTTTTATATTTATTTAAGGAACATTTTACTACCAACTTTATATCTTATTTAGTTAATTATTTAAAAGAAAAACCGAACCTAATATGATAAACAATATGTAGATACAAGGATGTGTTTTTCTAATTGAATTAAAGCAGTCGACCGTCGATGGGTATAAAGGAATTAGGAAGTAACGTATTTTAACCAAATGAAAACACATTTTTCAACTTCTAAAGTTTATTTAATTCTGTTTTCCTCGATCTAAGAAGTAGAGCGAATAATCTAACTAAGCAAAGCGTCGGAAAGGATTGTGGAAATGAATCGCGGAATCGGGATGGGTTTGTTATGACAGCGAGTAAACCTCGAGATGGAGCTCTTAATTAATGGGTTTCTTTGTTTGGATTGAAAACAGCGGACGTATTGGCAGCCCGTAGCGAAGCGTCCGAGCGTGCAGACGCGTCGCGCCACCCCCTGCCGCCCCCAGCGCATTTCTCATCGTTTTGTATGTACAACATACGTTATGTGTAAGTACGTATGTACGTGTGCACATGCATGCTACTGTTCCAGTAAATTACATGTGGGGAGTAATCTTGTTTATGAGCGGCTTTAAACAAAACGTCAGTATATTATAAATGAAGATACATATGCACAGTATATTTTCGTTCTTGCATAAATTGTTTGACACACTGAGAATTCCGTGAAAATGCACCGAATATAAATCCCATTACTATGCTGTAGGAAGTACTTCGAGGTCAGAGTGGGTAATTTATATTATAACAGAGGAAATCTTATTTATATGTTTAATTATTAGGTATTAGGCTCGTGTGATACGATAATAAAATTTGTTAAAAATGGGGAGAGAAATATCCAATCAATCAATAAAGAAAATTATCCGGAAAATGATTAGAAATTTCTTGGATAGGTGACTTCCTTGTTAATATTAAATGAGTTTTTCAGTTCAATTTCTGCTTGGTTTATAAATTTACTTTTACGTAATTTACCTACTTGTGGTAATAAACAGATAAACAGTGTGGAAATAAGGAATACATTTGTTTCGCTTCCTATCAAGCCGTAATTTTCTTATTTTAAACATACATCCTATATATTTTTCAGCACCTATTGATCAATTGTGCCCCCTTATATGAGCCATAAGCTGCTGGGATTGGCCCGATCTTATAGTTCTCCATCCAGTCTCAGAGCTTTAATAAATTGCAGTAACTGAGATGGTTTCAGGTACGTCTTCTTCGTCTATGACGTTTTTTCCGAGATTACTAACACGGGTTTCCGTGATAGCAGTGCATTTAGATGTCGAGTGTTCCTTACTTTCATCCTCCGCCCCGCAAAACCTGCAGTCACTGCTCTGTTTCAGACCTATCCTTGTCATGTCAACGCGACAATGCCCTGCAAGGAAACTTGTAAGGATACGTATTCTGTTTCTACTTAGTTCTAGCATGGTTTTTGCTCTTTGGGTATTGTACTTTCCAAGAAACATCTTGGAATGTCTGAAACCAGAAAGATTCTTTCAGAAGAATGCTCTGAGCCTCCCTTCTCTGTCTTTGAGTTCTTTTTTATCCCACAAGCGAAGTTATGACGACCCTTCTTGCTAATCGGTTACTTTCCACATTGTCGCTGATTACAGAGCTTTGTTTTCGATAATTTCTGTCCAGGTTAAATTGTGCATTGACCTCCACTTGGAAGACGCTAGGGTACATTCCTATTGCCTCTGAGTATTTGGCTCTTGGCCCGAATACCCCTGCACCAGTTCTTTTATCAGTTTTGGAACCATCCACATACCAGATAATGATATTTTCTTTTAGGGATTAGGTGGGGAATTCTCCCGCCCAATCTCTCTTATTACTAAGTCTCGTAAAAAAAATTTTTTCGAAGCTATATTTCCTAGCCATTTCATCGTTCCATAGACTTGGAAGTGGGGAGAGTCCCGCTCGAGATGGCCAAGTTCACTCCCTCCACCACTATATGTAGAGGTGTGAGGTCTAAAATGACCTCTACGGCAGCGGTTGGTCTTGTTCTCAAAGCTCCGGTCATGCAAACGCATGCTAACCGTTGCAGCTTATCAAAGGCATTCCCACTTGTCGCCCCGTACGTTACCATAGGTTTTATTATACTGATGTACAACTATCGCCTTATGTTTTGGTTGCAACCCCACGTTTTACGTGCTAGGTTCCGGCACAACATCTTGTTGCCTTATTTATTGTCAGTTTGATATGCTTGTTCTACAGAAGCTTTTTGTCTAGGGTTATACCTAGATGTTTGACTTCTGATTTACATTCGATAACTGTTGCATCTAGGCGAATGTCTTCCATGTTCGAAATCTTCTTCTTTTTTGCTTAATTGATGCTCAGCCTCACTGATCGACACCATTCATTAGTGATATTAAGGCTCACTAGGTCGCAGAGGATACCCTCAAACTTGCCTTTTGCGATTATGACAATGTCGTCCGCGTATCCTATACAGTGTACGCCGGAAGCTGTCAACATGTTAAGCAGTTCTTCTGCTACCAGGCTCCACATCAAACGCCGCCTTGAAGTGTTCCACGAGTGGTTCTGATTTTCATAGTGTGTTCACCTACTGTCGTCTCAGATGTTCTTGTGGAGAGCACCTCGCTTATCTGTCGAGTTACTGTTTTGCTCACCCCCCCTTGTTTCCAGTGCACGTTTGATCGCGTCGTGCGACATATTATCAAACGCTCCTAAAATGAATAGAAAGGCACAGATAGCTGTTTTTTTCGTCTAAAGTTTTCTGAATGATTCCTGCTAGCTCACACAGGGCGGCCTCTGTCGATCTGCTCGCTCTGTACGCATGCTGACTCTTGTGAAGTGGAGCTTTCTCCATAACCTCCATTCTAATATAGTTATCTGTTACTTTTTCTATTGCCTTCAATAGGAAAGATATCAGGCTGAAGTGTCTGAAGAATTTGGGGTTGGTTCCCGACAGTCCCGATTTTTGGTATGAAGGTGACTTTTTCCCTTCTCCAGCTTTAGGGTATGTATCCCAACGCCAAACTACTTGTTCTATTTACTAGATGTTGTTTTACTTCTTCCTGCAGGAGCACGGGGAAAATCCCATCCGCTCCCAGAGATTTGTACGGCTGGAAGGTGTTTATCGCCCACTCCATGCGCTGTCTTGTACAACAGATCTGGAAATTTTCCAGTCCTCCCGTTTGGGCCTACTGGTGTTTATAATTGCCTCTTCTAGAGCTGTTTGCTTACTGCGAGGAAAGTATGTTTCAAGGAGCAGGTTAGCCCGCTCCCTTTCCCCTTCCGGGTTTTCTCAGGGCCATCATTGTTCCGCCTTTTACCTTGCCTCTGTGGAGCCTCGCAGCTACCGGGGTGGAACTGATGTTTCGCAAAAGTTTTCAAAGTTTTGCCTTTTAGCCTTCCTTATTTCCTTAATGTATGAAGTCAAGTCAAGTTATCTCTATACCTCTGCCAATCCCCGTCAACCTTTGCTTTATTGAATAGGTGACGGACCTCAGATATGAGGTTTGTCAGAGATTTATTCCACCAAGTGGTATTCTTGGCTGACCTCTTCGAGGTTAGCGGGCAACTGACTTCAAAAGCCTTTGTTTTCGCCTCGTTAAAACACTTTACATCTTGTTCTAGCTTGAGGTGGTGTGTAGTTCCGCTTGTATTTAGCTGGTACAGGTTTTCTCTTAAACAGGTTTTATACAGTTCCCAGTCTGTTTTACTGGTGTTCCTACAAAGGTAGGTTGAGGAGTCAAAAAGTTCTCTAATAATCTGGTTGTTTTTAGTTTGGAAACCAGAAGTGGGGTTTTTATTGACCGACCGGTACTCAGTGGTGTCCTGCAATAAATGATTCATTCGTTCTACGTAATCTTTTTTTGACAATACTACACTAGCACCATCTTCAGCAGCTTTGGTTAAAATGATATTATCATAATTTTTAAGAAACGATCTAGATTGGTTGAACCACCTGTCGACTTCTGTAAGGGATGAATGAGTGTTGTTGAGTTGTAAAAAGTAGTTAATATGTTGGTACAAGTGGACCTGAGAGAATCTTTATCAATATCCTCGGGCTGATTCTGAATGCAGTTTTCTATATTTTTAATAATATTTAACGTTGGCACATGACAATTAGTATTTAAAATAAATTTTGCACCCAGTGATAATACGTGTTTAACATTATCAGGAATGTTCACATCGGTTAAATTGACAACCCACTTATCTGAAGGGTTGACAGATGTTACATCTTTACCATTTGAAATTAAAGTGTTGAACTTATTAATATGTTTTTTCTTTAATGACATTGACATGTTTTTGGTAGTTTTCAGATGTAAAACGTTCAAAGGACTGACATATATGTGCAGAGGGATCGTCTGCCTCAAATGAGTTCTAATAATACATAAACTAGATTGTATCAATGAAATCTTATAATGTGTAACATTAATTTCCAAATTTAAGATCGATCTTCTTTTGGAGTCGACAAGCTTGTTGACTTTATATGTATACGGCAGCGACGGTTCTACGAAACATATTTGGGTAGGCGACCGTTGTGCGTCGTGTATTATTTGTTCCCTGTTCATATGTGTTAGACAGAGCAAGCGCTCTGGGAGTATGTCTGCCGCCTACCCAAATATGTTATGCACGAGCCGCCGCTGGTATACGGATGTGGATTGGTATGGAGACTGTAGATCCCTTTTACTGATTGTGATATGTGTTTGAGGAAAACCTTTTTGTACCTACATTGCAGGAAGAAGTTTTCTCTATTCTTTCATTTGGCCAACTTTATCATCAATAACTTCCATTGTTTGAATTGTTTCATGTAATCCAAACCATATGTAATTTTGATGTTTTGATAGAAACCCATTGTTGAAATTATCACGTCGAGAGAGTACGTAATTAGTTCTTACGAATCCAATGATATCCACTTTGCTATAATTTATCGCAGAACCTAGGAAAATAAATTTAAATGATGAGAAATAAGAAAATCACCCTAAGCAGGGATGAAATGAATTTTGCTTGTTTGTAGAATTTTTTTTATTTTTAATTTGTCTACTTTCTTATTGTTAATTTGTCTATACTTGCAAATTTTTGACTCTTTTAAAATTATCTTGCTGAAGAACAACGAATTAAATTTTCATAATTCTCATGGATGTGGTGAAGAAACTTTTGGGACATGTCTTTGTTGGACGATTAAAATTTTATCAGCGAATGAAAAAATTGTATAATACGTACATTGTCTTTTCTGTCTTAACAGCATGGTTAATAGGCAACAAAAAATCTTCATAACCTCTTTAATATAGTAACTTCATACTCGATGACCTTAAACGATTAGTGTTTGGGAT
Source organism: Prosopocoilus inquinatus (assembly GCA_036172665.1). Taxonomy (NCBI): domain Eukaryota; kingdom Metazoa; phylum Arthropoda; class Insecta; order Coleoptera; family Lucanidae; genus Prosopocoilus; species Prosopocoilus inquinatus. Next base: position 950,308 of record CM069876.1, read on the forward strand.
TGGAATAATTCAAGATCGAATTTTGGGGCTATCCTTTTTGGAAAATAATTAATCTAGGGACATACACATAAGACATGCACATTCAAGAATTAATACCAACTTAGTGGTAGTACCTAACTCTATTGAAAATGATGCTAACCTGATTCGCAATAAGGTATGGTACCAACGAGATGGTATACCACCACATTAGACCGCACACGCACTATCTTGCTCTGTAAAATCGATATTCCTGTATGCAAACAATATACCCTTATGAACATTCAGCGACAAACGTTAAAAACGTATTACAACCATCCCCACTTAATTGCCTCAATTACTTTAAGAACTACGAAATTGGAGAGTGGGATTTTCTTATTAAATACATATCAGTTCACTTCGTATTTTTAATACTCTAGAATGTTTGCCTTTATTTTTAAAATAGATGCGTTGGAAAAATAAAGGCAGTGTTACTTTGTTTTAAATGGAAAGTAATACAAAAGTGTCATTATTATTAATCTTTTGATTTTTATTTTTAGAGGACATTTGATGAATGAAACATGTTTTCTGCATCCTTTTTTTATTTGTTACTTCGAATTGCAGAGAATATGAAACAAATAAAATAGCTTTTTAAAAACGAGCTAAAAGAGTAATTTATTGACTTACTTGACGTTTCGCAAATATAATTATTGCGAATATGATTTTTTGCTTTATCACAAACCTACATGGTCAGGTAGATATATTAACTTTAATTCCTATCAACCACAAAGTCACAAAATTTCAACTATTATTAGTTTAACTGACCGTGCAGTATTACTTTCAGACAATTTATAACTGAAAATTTAAATTTTATTAAAAAAAATCTTATTCAAAATTCTTACCTTGAGAAGCTTATTGACTCAGTAATAAATAATCGTTTAAAGCATTTAAAAAATGTTAATATATCTAACAATTCACAAAAAAAATCAGGAAATAAATACATATCATTACCTTATATAGAACTTTTACATGATTCTTATAAAAAAAAAATTTTAATTTAATTTACATTTAGGCAGTAAATATTCAGATAATTTTAACATTATTTTTACTAATTTAAAAACAAAAACACCTAAATTTCAAACTCCAAATGTAGTTTATCAGGTAAATTGTCAAAGTTGTAACTCAGTTTATATAGGTGAAACTAGCCAAAATTAAGAAAAAAATATTAGATCAGCATAAATATTATATCCAAAAAAAGAATGAGAGTCAATCAATGTTAGTAGAACATTCACTTTTAACTAAACTTATTTTTGATTTTGAAAATGCTAAAATTCTTTATCAGGAGTCTAACACTTTAAACGTAGATTTATTGAAATGTGTAAAATAAAAATGTGTAATAATTCAATTAATAAAAGAACAGATTTTGCAAATTTGAACGATATATTTTGTAGTTTTCTAAGTTCATTAAATGAGACATAATAATCGGAAACTTCCCTGTTTATTTATTAGAAAAACTATGTTATTATCTTATTTTATTGGTTTATTATTGTTAGAATTGTTGTAATTTTTGTTACAACAATTTATTTGTATACTCTAGTTAGGTTTAACCACGATTTCCCTAACTCTTGCAGTAAATACTGGAGTATATGTTAAGACGGGCCTGGCCGCATCAGTAATGATATTGTTACGTTTCTAGGGTATAAATTTATTTATTTAAACGAATAAAACACTCTGTAAAAACTTAACCGTAATTTAATAACGCTTACAAACTAATTTATTTGTATCAATTTATTTACACACTAAAATCTAACTTCGACGGTCGCTAGTTAGAACTCGACTGCCTGGTGAGTCAACTCCGGGCGATTTTATATCATTTGCTGCCGTCTGGAATTCTCTACGCTGGAAGATTCGAGTTTGTTCCATCGCCGGAAAAGTCTAGGCTGTTCGATGTCGACCCCGGTGGCGTGGCAGCCAATGACGCATAACGAACCGACTTCTTGACGCCTTGAGCTAAGCCGGGTGGCGCGCCACACTGCCCCCTTCTTAAAAACGTTTCGTCTCGAAATGTTCCTGGTGATAGTCTTGAAGGAGGGTGTCGGAATCTACATGCTGGCCCATTCTTGCAACTTCCCGTCTGGAAGAAGTAGCAGTCTACGGTTTTGCTGTTGCTGACTGTTGCCTGTGGGTGGTGGCTGCAGACTAGGACTTCAATTCCCGTTCTGTGGAAGATGACTTCCAGCATGCTTCGAATTACTCTCCAGTCTAGTCCGTCCAATCCGCAGCCCAATTTGGGGATGGCTAACTTCATCTGATGGTTCTCTATTAGCTGTCTCCTCAGGCTATATAGGGCTCTCCACATAGTCACATAGTCAGGTTTACCGCTTGATGTCTTCTTAGTGACTAAATAATGCACGTGGCGCCTCCGATCTGCCGTCGAATCAATGATCTGCAAGCTCTTGCCTACCATGGGATGCTGTCTTCGTAGCTCCTCGATTTGGCCAAATTTCTTCCTAAACACCTGAGCGATTCCTTTGGACATTTTCAGGTCTTCTGCTACGCAGTGGGCCAGACTGTACTCCAGTGGCACTTTAAAGAGATCTTGTTGCTTCTCCGTGGTCACTCCAAACCGTGCCTTGCTTCCTTCGGCGTGATGAGACATGAAGGTTTCGAAGTTCACTTGCGCCCTTTGTACTGTCCCTTCATCTGCTTCTCCATGGTCAGGGGCTATCCGGTTGAAGTGGATTACTTTGGGTTTGCCATGGGGGACCTTGATGCGGTAAACGACGTCGTTGATCCGTTTCATCACTTTGTCAGGACCTTCCCAAGAGGTCTGCAATTTTGGGGAGAGGCCTCGACGTCTTTGGGGGTTATAAAGCCAGACCAGTGCTCCAGGTTGGTATCCCCCGTGTTGAGCGTTGATGTTATAGTGCTCCTTCATCCGATCGCTGGCCGTCTGTATATTGTGACGCACTTGGTTGTGGATATCATCCATTTTCCTGCGTAATTTGCTCACGTAATCTTCGTCGGCAGAGACTTCGCCAGGCTTTACACCAAACTTCAGGTCGCAGGGCAGTCTCGGCTCTCGCCCGAATACCACTTTCGCGGGAGTCTCCCCTGTTGTCTCATGAACAGATGAGCGGTATGCCATTAGAAACAGGGGGATGTACGTGTCCCAGTCCCTCTGATGATTGGAAACGACCTTGGACAAATGTCGGTTGATGGTTCTATTGAACCTTTCCACCATTCCGTCCGACTGTGGGTGGAGTGCAGTTGTTCTAGTTTTTCGTACGCCGAGCAGAGTACACACGTTCTTGAACAAGGCCGATTCAAAGTTCCTTCCTTGGTCTGAATGCAGTTCCATAGGTGCACCATACCGACTGATTCATTCCCTGACAAGGACTTCCGCAATAGTGACTGCCTCTTGGTTAGGTAGGGCGTAAGCTTCAACCCACTTGCTAAAGTAGTCCATTACCACGACGATGTACTTGTTTCCACCATTCGTTTCTGGAAACGGGCCGGCTACATCGATGGCAACTCTCTCAAAAGGACTTCCAACGTTGTACTGTCTCATGGGGGCATTACCCCGCCTGTGGGGGCCGTTACTGGCTGCGCAGACTGCACACTTTCTGCACCAATCCTTCATGTCTTCCTTGCAGTTCACCCAGTAAAATCTTTCGCGCACCTTCTCCATAGTCTTCTTAACTCCCAGATGCCCTCCCGAAGTTCCATCGTGAAGTTCCCTCAGAACTTCTGGCACCCTATTCTTGGGGATTAGTAACTGTGTCTTCTGTTCCATGCCTTCTGGATTCTCCATGCTTCGTCTCAGAAGACCACGATCCAACACTATGGAGTCCCACTGCGCCCAGTATGATTTTACGGACGGTGCACATGGTGCCACCTCTTCCCAGGTAGGCCTCGCGTCCCTGCTTTTCCACTCTAGCACTAATTTCAAATCCGGGTCGTTCTTCTGGTCTCTTCGCAGTTCTTCGTCTTGCCATTTGTCGTCAACTATGGCTGTCCTCGCAGTCGTGGCTACTTTCTCGTCCAAACGACTACAGTGCTTACAGTCTTCGGCACAGGGTCTTCTCGACAAAGCATCGGCATTTCGATGGCTAGTTCCTGCTCGATGCTGAATTTCAAAATCGTACTCCTGAAGTCGTTCGATCCATCGTGCAACTTGCCCTTCTGGGTTCTTGAAACGGAGAAGCCATTTTAGAGCGGCGTGGTCGGTCCTCAGCAGGAAGCGTCTACCATACAAGTACTTGTAGAAGTGTTCTATTGTTTTTACGACGGCTAGCAATTCCCTTCTTGTGACGCAATAGTTTCGTTCCGGCTTTGATAGGACTTTACTGAAGTAGCCGATCACCTTCTCTTGCCCCTCTTGTATCTGGGAGAGTACGCCCCCAATCCCAACGTTGCTAGCATCTGTGTCCACGACGAACTTGCCTTCCGGGAGAGGATAACCCAGAATAGGAGCACTAATCAAGTACTGCTTTAGTTGTTCAAAGCCAATTTGACACTGTTGGTCCCATTCAAATGGACGACCTTCTTCAGTGAGTTTTGTCAACGGCTTAGCAATGTCTGCAAATCCAGGAACGTATCGCCGATAGTAAGTGCACAGGCCAAGGAAACTCCTTATTTGGTGTTTATTTCTGGGAGTTGGCCAGTCTTTCACCACCTGAATCTTCACAGGGTCCACGGCGATTCCATTTCCATTAACAATGTGCCCCAGGTAATTCACTTCCTTCTGGAACAGGTGACACTTCTTGAGGCTAAGCTTTAGTCCAGCTCCGCGAAGCCGCTGGAACACTCCTTCCAGGTTCCTTAGGTGGTCGTCGAACGTCTTTCCCACGACAATTATGTCGTCAAGGTACACCATGCACGTTGTCCAGGACAGACCTTTCAGAACCGTCTCCATTAACCTCTCGAATGTCGCTGGGGCATTACATAACCCGAATGGCATCACTGTGAACTGCCACAGACCCATACCAATGGAAAACGCCGTCTTTTCTCGATCTTCGGGCGCCAGCTCCACTTGCCAATATCCTCTCTTTAAGTCCAAAGTTGAGAAGATCTTTGAGCCGGCCAGGGTGTCCAGGGTATCATCAATCCGTGGCAGGGGATAGCTGTCCTTCTTGGTGACATTGTTGAGTAACCGGTAGTCTACACAGAACCTTGTGGACCCATCCTTCTTCTTCACAAGCACTACTGGTGACGCCCACGGGCTGCTTGATGGTTCTATTACATTATCCTTTTCCATCTCGCGAATAATGCGTTCCGCTTCCTCACGCTTCGCCAACGGTAATCGCCTTGGAGCTTGACGGATAGGTCTTTCTTCTCCAGTCTCTATTTTGTGTTTCACGACATCAGTTCTTCCCTTGGATCCATTTTCTACCTCAAATACATCTTGATAGCGGCCGATCAGATTCTTTGCTTTTGTCTTCTGGTCTGGAGTCAATTCCTGGGCTGTTGACATAACCATTTCCCATAATTTCTTTGGGACTTTCGCTTCTGGCACGTTTGTTTCAATTTGCCGGGAGATGGAGGACACCATGGTGCAGCTTCCCAAGATTGTTCCTTTCTTGATATTGACAGAGAAACAATTGACGTTCATCAGGCGGACAGGTACTTCCTTCTTCGCCGTCAACAACATTTTCCCAACGAGGACTCCTCTTCCAATCTTCTGATCATCTGTATTAGGTTCAACCATAACGACCTGCCCATCTTGAAAAACACCGTTCAGTTTTGCGTCGACGATAACCTCAGTCCCGCTGGGTAATACAACGTCTTCAGAGAGGACTACTCGAGCGGCCACGTCTCCTCGTTGATGTAGAACCAACTCCTCATTATTGACCGCCATCACGCCACGCTTTAAGTCCAATTGAAACCCGTGGGCACACATGACGTCCATCCCCAAAATTGCCTCGTCCTCTATGTCTGCTACCAGTGCACGGTGTTTTATCGGAGTTGAACCAATGGTGATGATAACCTCTACTTCACCGTGGACAATTGCTGATGTTCCAGTTGCAGTTTTCAGTCTCCACTTGGTCGGCTCGGTGCGTCCAGATGACTTAATTACGTCGGGTCTTAGGATGGTCTTCGTCGCACCCGTATCCAACAACATGGTGTGAGGAATGTCATCAATGGTAACATCCACGAAGACACTGCTGCTTAACTGCCGTAGGAATATTACTTGGTTGGCTTCGTCTTTGGGGGCCTTTGAATACGGGTTGACGTTTGCCGCTCTGCACCGACCCGGCTTAGTTTAACTGTGGCTTCCTTGGATCCTGTCTGGGCTTTGGACATCGCCTGCGAACATGTCCTTCCTCCTGGCAATTCCAACACACCAGCGGCTTCTTCTGCTTGAAGACCTGTTCCACAATGCGGCGAACATCCTCGGCGGTGGCATACCCCCTGGCTCGCTCCTTTATAGTAGATCCCACCTTGGCGTTAGCGGATTCTTCCTCTTCTTCCTCTTGGAAGTCCATAGCCGCTCGCACCTTGACATGCCCTCTTGAGACTCGTCTCGCTGCTTCAAATTCCAAGGCATAAGCCAATGCGTTCTTGGACGTCTTCGGATGGGTCATTCTCAATGCCTGCTGGTTGTCTGGGTCACGGATTCCATCTATGAAGGTCTGCACCGTTAAACATTTGAGGAATTCAACAGGAGCTGTGGGATATGCCAACTGGGCCAGACGCGCTACGTCCGCTTCGAATTCCTGAAGACTTTCTCCGGATTTCTGACAGCGATTCCTCAACTGCGCATGGTATACCTCGGTCAGATGGGCCTGTCCGTAACGCATTTCCATCCTATTCACCAGCTTGTCGAAGTCTTCTTGTTCCTCTGGCGGCATCGTCTCTAGCACATCGATAGCGTCTCCTCTCAAGGCCACAATTAACGAAGTGGCTTTTTCGCTGGCCGTCCATCTGTTTGCCTTTGCTGCTGCTTCGAACTGTTTGAAGTAGTTGGGCCAAGAAGACTTTCCATCGAACGTTGGTGGTTTTATTTTCAATTTAGAATTTTCTGCTGGTCCTTCCACAATTCGGGTTTCATTATTTTCTAGTGTTTGTACTGGTGTCTGATCCCCGAACATTCGCAACCCCGCCATGATTTGTTCCAGATTTTTGATTTTGTTATCCTGCTGGAATATTATTTCCTCCACATTTTCTTGCAGGTTCCTTGTTTCTTCCGATATTTTTACCACCAGTTTATCTTCGAGTCCTTTCATCTGTTCTAGAAATTCACCCTTCAAATTTCCGGATTGTTCTAGAAGCTTCTCCTCTAAATTTCTAGATTGTTCTCGAAGCTCGTCCTGGAAATTTCCAGATTGTTCTAGAAGTTTCTCCTCTAAATTTCTGGATTGTTCTCGAAGCTTCTCTAAATTTCCAGACTGTTCTTGAAACTTCTCGTCCAAATTTCTGGATTGTTCTCGAAGTTCGTCCTTGAAATTTCCAGATTGTTCTAGAAGCTTCTCCTTTAAATTTCTGGATTGTGCTCGAAGTTCGTCCTTGAAATTTCCAGATTGTTCTCGAAGTTCGTTCTTGAAATTTCCAGATTGTTCTAGAAGTTTTTTCTCTAAATTTCCAGATTGTTCTAGAAACTTCGCGTCCAAATTTCTGGATTGTTCTTAAAGTTCGTCCTTGAAATTTCTGGATTGTTCTCGAAGTTCATCCTTCAAGATTTTATTAAAATCGGCGGGACCACACGAAATTTCGAAAAGGAACGTTTCTGGATCTTCACCAGCTGTCAACAAATCGCATCGGAGACGCTGTTGAAGAGCGCCTTTCAAACCACAGGTTTCTAACTCTCGTTCTTCCAATTCGGTTTTTAATTCGGCCACTTTTAAGTCTTTCAACAACACTTTTCTCGTAGCCATTGTTTTTTTTTTCCGATACTGTACTTATTTAATAATCTGATTAAATTTAATTTACTTTAAATTGTTTATTTATTTGCACAAACCCGCACACCGACACCACTGTTACGTTTCTAGGGTTTAAATTTATTTAAACGAATAAAACACTCTGTAAAAACTTAACCGTAATTTAATAACGCTTACAAACTAATTTATTTGTAACAATTTATTTACACACTAAAATCTAACTTCGACGGTCGCTAGTTAGAACTCGACTGCCTGGTGAGTCAACTCCGGGCGATTTTATATCATTTGCTGCCGTCTGGAATTCTCTACGCTGGAAGATTCGAGTTTGTTCCATCGCCGGAAAAGTCTAGGCTGTTCGATGTCGACCCCGGTGGCGTGGCAGCCAATGACGCATAACGAACCGACTTCTTGACGCCTTGAGCTAAGCCGGGTGGCGTGCCACAATATTCTTGCTTTACAAGTTATATCTTTGCTGATAATTTTTTTTTACCACTAACAATCTATTCATAATTAATTTAAAAAATTTAGTAGGCTAAATTGTTTATATTTCCGTTATTCACTTTTGATAAAGCAAATAATTATATTTGCGAACCGTCAAGTAAGTCAATAAATTACTCTTTTAGCTCGTTTTTAAAAAACTTCTTTAATTGTTTCATATTCTCTGTTACTTCGTTCGTTTTTTATGATTTCCCTTTTATTAACAGCTAACATTTTTTTTAATTAAACTTATTTATTTCTGAAATATGCATGAAATACGAAAACTGAAAATATCATGTAGATCACCGCTCTTGTGTTTCTTTAGACCGATCGTTAAAACCCCATATTCAAAAAGTGACATTAAATCTTAAACACTTAAATCTTAATCTGTAATAAAACGGTTAAGAGAAAAAAAAAATACACGCAAAATTGTCTCATATCAGCAGATCATTATAATCAAACTAAATAGATTAACTTTTTTTTTTATTCAAATCATGTTCAAAATGAAGCTGAAAACTAGTTTAAATTTAATGTACGCTCGTGATATTTTTAGTTTTCCGATTTACCTAAAACTGGAACAGTAAATTAGCACAGCGATGATACATGTTGACTTTACACAATTACCTGCAGTTTACATAATTTCTACGATACTGAATAATAAATGCGGAGAGCAGCCATTCAGTGAAATTTTCGGGCGGTACGCCTACATTTCGCGGTTCGCACACGTATGAAATTAATGCAAAATTTACAAACAAATACACGTGTCGTAATTAATTCCGTAACGGTTTTGTTATTGTTTTCCCGTGCGCTCATTAATTACAATAATTTGTTAAACAGCGTTCGCGCCGCATTAATTTACCAAGGGGATAAATCGACGTCGCCGTCGTCGTCGGCCTGTTTTTAAGAAGCACTATTGGTCGTAAGAGACGACGAAAAATAAAATCAGACGTGCGCTAATGCTAGACAATCTAATGCGGTACCTATTCAGAAGGTTGCCGTGGAAACCACAGAGTCTGTAAGATTCAAGAGCTATGGGAAAGACCACGTGGCCACGACTGGATACTGTGGAGAAACAACCTTTATAGTCTCTTGCAACAGACCCTAATTCTCTTCTCCCTAATTTTCAGCTTTCACATCCTAAGATGTAGGAAAGTATTCGAAAAGAATTCTACGAAGACGAATTAATCTGTAAGTGGCGTAGAATCATCAAAACAAGATGCATTTACTGTTAATTTCAAAATATAACATTACTTAGGACAGTTTCAATGCATTTAATAAGTTTGTTGAATGAAATTAGTTTCTGCTTTAAACTTTGAAGGGAATTAAATCAAACATTTTAAGATCTGATGATAGCTTATTATACTTTGCGTAGGTTGCGTATGAGAAAGATCTTTTATAGAGTTAAGTTTTATGTGGCGGTGATGAGTTCACGAAATCGAGTGATGTAGTACATCAGAACGATAGCGAATTTTATTACATAAACACGGAGGTATTTGGCGTAGGATAATTGTATGGAATAAACATAAGTCATTCTTCATGTTGAGCCATTTCGATTCGACTAATTTATGGGAAATATGATCAAACTTCCTGGTTCTGTAAATATATCTGAGGCAAGAATTCTGTATTTTCTGAATTCTGTTAACTGTAACAACCTCAATAGCAATATCAGGATAATAAATTGAAGCACAGTAAGTGAATTGGGAGAGGAGGAAATTCTCGCACAAACGTTTCTTTTTATCAGTATTTAAGAAATGTCTAAAGGGAAACAATTTTCTTAAGTGTAAATAAAAATTACTAATATATTCAGAAATCTGTTTGCGGTATCTAAAAGTGTGGTCCATAATTAAACCTAAATTTTTAGCAGTAGAGACGTGAGGCATTTGGAACCACTAAAGTGAACAATAAGTATATTTGACGGGTTGGAACAACACTTTGCTTTTAAAAATAGCATTACTTGAGATTTGAGATTTGGAAGCGTTTAGAAATAACGAATGATCTAGGGATATTGTTGAAATAGCGTTAAGATCAGCATTTATCTTCAAAAAAGCACTATTCCACTCTGAGGGTTTAAATGAGAAATAGAGTTGGGTATCATCTGCGTAAACATGAACTGAGCAATATTTTATTGAGGATAGAAATTTTGATGTGTAGATACTGATCAACAATGGACCCATTACAGAACCCTGAAGAACGCCTTGAGTTAAATTGAGGGGTGCAGATAAAACGTTTTCTATTACGATACAGCTTTCGTAGCCTCATTGGAAAGATGAATTTATTCTGCACAACTTTGATTCTACACATATTATCGTACCGTCAAAAATAAAGCTAAACGAAAGAGTTGAATTATTTATTTTAAAAAATATCATAACTTGTGTAGACTTTTTCAGAAATTATCGCATTTAATTCAGGTCACAATTGGCCGAAAATACTTGATACGCCGACACAATCACCGGACCTCAACCCCATAGAACATTTCTGCGTTGTTTTAGAAAAGAGAATTAGAAAATGTTAGATCCCATCAAAATCAACCCTTAAAGAGATATTGTCAGGAAATTAGAATTAAATTGGCAACACCTATGCCTAATAGATTAAAAAGCATAACACAAAGCAAAGGGCTCCCAAAGAAATGCTGATTTGTTTTGTTATTGTTGCTTTATATTACCGTCCGGTGATATTGTGAAGAAATTATTAATTTTATTTTTAGTTTTATGAATTTTCTCTGTTTCTCTTAACAATAAAATAATAGATGCATACGCACAGTAAAGTTAATTTATGACTACTTAAAAATCATTTCTCTGGCCATTAATTAGTACACTTTTTTATTTTATAAAGGGTGTTCTTTTACTGTGTGCAAATTAAAAAAAAAAAAACTCAGTATAAGTACACGAAATACTATCTTCTGTGGGTATTTTTTGGTGGCTACCGTATCATAGCTAAAAAATTTCGGATGGACCACTTGTTTGGAACTGTTGAAATGTGCGAGAAAAATAGGAAGGTCAACTTCGCCTTCCTCTCGGTATGAACACACCCACCGATACCGCACTCGATATTCAATGCAGCGTTTCGTAGTAATAATCACTGATATCATTTATTAATTGTTGTATTTAATATTTTAATTCACTGAGCAAAGCAATATGGTTTACGATATCGACTACCGACGAAAATTTATGCACCAATTAGGCAAGCGCGTTAAAAATGTTCTTCCTTCACCCTTTTACTTAAAAAAACTTACTATAATCTCGCTGCTAGCTACGAAAGTATTACTACTGACAGTCCATGGAAAAAACGTAAATATCAAATTTTTATAAGTCTATTAAAAATAGTATGGAAGAGAAATTACAATTTGTTTGTACCCCGCTTTTAATTTGTTTGGCAATTACGAACCGCAGGTTCTTGAATTGCACTACATTTTAATTTAAAAATACTTAATCTTGTAATTACTTGCAATGAAGTTAATTGAAATCGTAAAGGTTTTGACTGACCGGAGCGGACTGATCGGAGCGGCTGATTTACGTTGTTCGTCTCAAGATCAAGTGAGGTACTGACCCTGGCCTACTTCAGCTTCGGGTCATAATTGAAGAGGCAACCGCGTTCCACTTTCAGCTATGCCAGCAGTTCTCAAATGGTTTAGTGAAAATCTGTCACTGCATTTTTCTCGAAAACTATTAAATTTTTGTTAAGAACTATGCTATGTTATTTTAGTTGAAGGTTTAATTTTGATTATGTTAAATAAGTTTTATTTACAATGTATTATTATGATTTCGCATCAGAATTTTGTTTAAAGTAAGTGTAATTTTCGTGTATCAAGGGAGTTATCATTGAATTAAATTTATGAACGAGTGAAATTTATGAGTGCGTGCGTGTACATTAATAATAAAGTGCAGCTGGGACAAAAGCCGTAAGATGAACAAAATTATTAACATAACGTCGGGAACTATTTAAATCTCTTATCAATTTAATAAAGGATTGTCCAAATAAATTCAACGTTAAATGTCAAGACAAGTAATAAACATTTAAAGGAAAGCTAGCGTATCAGTATCGCAAAATTAAATATCAAACAATTAATAATTCCAATGCAGGAACTTAGTTTGTTATAACCCGTTTAAAATAAAGAAATACATTTCATTTATTGTTGCAAAATCAAAAATTTGTTAAATAAACCCATAGAAGAAAATAAACGATTTAAATTTGTTCTGAATTTCATAAAAAATTCTAATTGAGCTTTTATTTACAACAATTAGAAAAGAACCCAAAAGATTGTTATAAACAACACACAATAAGGTCACGAACCTGGACCTATAAGAGTTTCATGTTAACAAAAATTTGTATGCGTTATTATAAACAAAAATTGTTGTACGAAAAATAACAATAACGTAGCAATATGAGTTCAATCATTGCCATTTATGGTAATATATTACAGGTTTAAATATTTGCACACAGTAAAAAAAACAACCTGTATAGGTGTCCGGTCACTTATTTGAGTCAGTAGGGTGTTCCATTTAAAAAAATGTAACTTTGGTCCGCAGTAACTTTATGGAACAGTCTATATTATTGAAAATATTTTCAATTGTGGACATCATTTGCTGCAGATTAACTTTTAATACCTCCTTAAATATTCTCATAAATGTCCAAATTCAGAACTTTGCCGAACCTTGTAGATTGTAATTTTTAAGACGTATGCTTCATTTTATAATACAATACGCTTTGGGAATCCATTCTAATCATGTTAATTTTACCAGCACTAATCTGTGAAATTTTATTTTGAAATATGTACTAATATCGACAATGTCTTCAAAAAGTTTGGTACAATGAAACGTTGAAACTTGATAACAGAGCAATTCAATAGGCGGGTGTCTGAAGCATTAAATTCTTACATTAACTCTTCATATTAAACTTGTTAATTTTATTTTATTTTACATTATGTTATCAGACGATATTGTACATTTTCTCAGGTTAAATAGAACCGACTACATGTTAGATAATATTCCTGAATTTTGTTTTCTGTTCTTTTTAAAATTATTTGTTTGTATTGTTGCTTTTTGTATTTACATTTATAAAAAGCAGTAGATATCATTACCATTTATTATTTTGTTATTCACATATCGCCTGAAACAAATAACAATTAGAACGGATGTACGTTGTACCTAACATAAAAGAGACTGTGCAGTTAAAGAAAATCATGACTTTAGTGTTTAATAATCGCACTTCCGTGAAGCACCGACCGAAACATTTTAGACGGAAAATTTCAGAGTTCGTGGGAAAGTTCTTTCAGCGATTCAGTTGGTCGAAGCTCAGAATGAAAATTGCGTGAGCCGAAGATTGCCGCGAGCGGTGACTCGGATGTCTGTGTTTCATTTTGTATCTATCTGCGCTTTTTATGGCGAACATGTGCCGAAGAAAAATGCGAGTGTCGTAAACGCAGAGGGTTTTTGCATACAAAACGGATTTATTGTAAATATATGGAAGGTGACATCATATTCTGAAAACTGAACCTTGATTTTTTCTACCGTAAGAAAAATTGTTTAAAAAATCGCCATTAACTTGAATTTTCATTCACGTCGACGAGAAATGACGTCAATGTAATCACGCAAGTGAAGCAAATTTAGTTTTTTTTTTTAATACATCCTGGAGAGAATATTCTTATTATTAGCGTACGCAAACGTAATCGATCATTTACTAATTACATAATTAATTAATTAAACTCGAGTCTTGTCGGATAAAATTTGTAAGAAAGTAATTTTTATACTTTAAACAAGCTTCTTCTGATGGAGCTATTAGACGATAATGAAACGTCGAGTGTTCTTTTCAATTTTAACAGTCCTTTTAAAGTTTAAAAACTAATTTCTTATAATTTTTTTAAGATAACTAGTAAATTTATTTATTTTCTTAAGAACGTTACATTTTTGTTTAAATGGCGACATCCTACGATCGCTCATTGATTCCTTACATGGAATTTGAATTAGGGTAAAGATTCCATCAGCGCGATAAGTTCCTTCAATGAACCATTTCTACAAAAGTACAGTCGTTAGAAATAATTTGCATAGCCGCTTATTTCATGTTCATTCTTAAGGTACACACATGGGAACAACTTCGTCTGACTTTTACTTTTGCAATTTTCTAATTTTGCAAAAATGGGATAACCTCTTTTGTTTTTGTTTTTCTTTTTATAATTGAAAGTATCAAATATTTTGGTATAACGTTATAAGGGGCCACAACTTTAAATTGATAACTTCTGTTAATGCTTACTCTAAAACTAGTTGGCGACCTCGTGCTGTTTTGTAACAACTGTAGCCCCAATCAGCTCAGTAAAGAAGGGCGTGGTTCAAGGTCGTAAAAAAGTCGCTGGGGATGAACTATGGAAGTTCCAGCCAATTTTGGGCAATAAAGTTATAAGAGATTTATTTTATCTAACTTCACTACCATTGAGAATTAACGCAACAAAAACTTAAATATCTTAATACAGCAGCCACTATAGTGACCGCCGAAAAGTTCGCACCATATGGGAAAAATTGTAATTATTGATATCATGTTCGATAACTAAATAGAAGCGGCAGAGAGCCGACGAGTAAATGACACTTATTTATGACAAGAAAATTAAAAAAAAAAATTGGAATTGTTGGACATATTATATAATTAGACTAAATTTTAGTAGTATTCAATAAATATATACAAAATGTCTCTTGATTGCCAAACAAAATTTTCTGCGGTCCAATATATTGAGAAAAAGAAGATTTTTCTCAGTTTGCTCAAGATGTAAAGCAATCAATGGGCATTTGGTATTTAACTCTTACGAATAATTAGCTTATTCATTTATATTCATGGAAAAATATTTAATAGAATAAAATTTGATCTTGGGTTCTGAACTGTCACACGCATAAGAAAATTTGAAACGATTTTTCACGTTTCTGGTGCAAGGCTTTTTTTACATAAGATTTCGTGATATTGTGTTTGATTTCTTCATAATACGTTTGTTATAATCCCAATTTAGTCTAAGCAGACCGAAATCGCAAGAATTGCATCTCCTTTTTGGTTCAGACCCGCTTAATATCCATACTTACACAATCGATATTTTTCGTAGTAGCCACAAAACGTTTACCATTTGTAATAATGTCGATTTTATGTAGGGATTTAAACGGGTCAAAAATAAAAATTGCATGAAACTCTTGCAATTTTTCGGTCTGCTTAGGCTAAGTTAGGGTTACCAGGTTTATGTAATCAAGAAATGAAAAGTGACAACAAAATTTTTTGTAAAAAAAGGTTTTGTTTAATCAAAAAAGTAATGCTGGATTTTAGTGATATGTTGGTTTATAGAAATTTTTAACTTTAGCTGCTTTCAGTTACTATTTTTGGGGTCGATGTGTTATAACTGCGTGTAACACGGTTAAATTTAAAGCGTAGCTAGTGCTACGAGTAAATAAACTTATTGAAAATTTGTTAAAACTGTTAAAATATCCTCAAGAAAAGAATATTATTTTAATAATGGAAATATATTAAGATATTTAAGTTATAAATTACTAAAGATATAATTATTAGAATTATCAGCCATTATGGTAATGTTCTACTGGGATATATTTATTTATAAATTATTCAAGGCACTGAACACTTAAGTAAAGCTCGGATCTTTAAGCAATTGCCTAAACTTTTAAAGGCGATTAAGTTTTAAACTTAAATTACCATTTCAATTAGAATTAGACATATATTTTTCCATGCCTAAGTGCCTATTTCTTCCACTATTTTAAATATTTGTCTAATTTTGTATGTACCTTAAGGGTCTATAAAATTTTCTGTATAATTTTTACATATCGCTTTCGCTCTTTATGAAAATATGAATTCTCTTATCGAAACATTTTAAAAGGCATTTGCTCTGTGTCCAGATTTAATAACCGACAGATATAATTGAAGGCTTCCGCGGCCGTTTTTCATCTTCTTAAGTTTCTGAATAATCACGATTCTCCAGAATCCTAAGAAGAACAAAATTGGGCATTAAATGCACTGGCAAAAATTTTAGCAATATAGCGAGATATTACGTGGTAATGGAAGACCATAAAGCTATCAAAATTATTCAAATTTATACGGCCCAAACCAAAGGGCAATGGCGCATCGACGTGAGTACTCTCGTGTTTGCTTACAATCTCAAGCATCAAAATAGAATACTTATAATACATTAAAGCGTGAAGCGCACTGGCCGAATTGGCTGATATAAGCAAAGCTAACAAAAGCAAAACGGAAAAACATTCTAAAATTATGTAAAACCGTTAAGCTGTCAAGATTATTTAAACTTACATGGCCCAGACCAAAAGGCAATGGCGCATCTACGTAAGTACTCCCGTTTTGCTTACAATCTCAACCATCAAAGTAGAATACCTGTATTTAAAGTGTGAAGCACACTGGCCGAAATGGTTGATGTAAACAAAGCTAACAAAAGCAAAACGGAGAAACACTCCAAAATTATGTAAAATTTTTGCTTTCTGAATGAGCGAAAACTCCCACGATTTGGCTGGTGAAAATCTGCCCCGGACTACTTGCTTGCTGATGGATCACCGGGAAGGGTTTTTTACGTCCAACAAAACCGCAGAAATCGGTCCTCAACTTGTTGGAACAATAATAATTAGCGATGTAAATGCCTCCGTTTCGTGCATGCAACAGTCAAGACCCCAAGAGCAAATTTGATTGTTTTAAATACTGCTTATGGATAAAATGAATAAGCTAACTATTCGTGAGAGCTAAGTACCAAATGCCCATTTATTGCTTCACATTTTGAGCTAACTTTAGAAAATCAAACATTTATCTGAGTATCAAGCGATATATTTTTATGAAAACTTATCGTAGCCTATTAATTTTTATTCTAATTTGTTCAAAAATTCCAAATTATGATAATTCTTTAATTTTCGCATTTTAAAAGGATACCATTTTTAACCATTCTAAAAGGTGCTCATTAGTTCCGTTCTGCTTGTAGATATTTGGTTATTGAACATACACAAACTATTGACGTAAGAAATTTTCTAAAGAAATCAACAAAAAAAAAAATTCCTATATATGTCAACTTTTTGGTGGTCACTGCATATTTAATACTTGGAAGAAGTTACGATTACAATCGATAGCAAAAATCTATTTCGCTTTAAAACTATTTTACTAAACAATCTTTAAACTGGATGCAATCAGATCTATTTTTACATTTTGTTGCATTAATATTGTAAAACTAAAACACGTTAATTCACATGAAATGTTGGTAATTTAACACTCGACTCACTCATCCGCCATAATCCGGAAAGTCTACGGTTATCTTACGGAATCGAGTCAACTATTTTTGTTGATCGAGGTCAAGGGGGGCTACTCTTTACGCAGACAAGGTCCATATTCCAAATTCGTGCGTCAAAAGTCGACAGGAAAGACGGTAGGTCACGAACTCTCAGAATTAGTATATGGAACTGTGCTTGAATGCATACTTGTAGAACAAATGAACTTAAAGCACGCTAACGAAACTAGTAAGCAAATTCGCAAAAGTATAGGGTCAAACAAATAAGTATAAGGTAAATGTTTCTAGTTTTATTCTAAAAGAAATTTCCGTTAGAGTAGAACGCACATAAAAACAAAAACTCTGATAAAGATCATTTCCAAATAGTTTCCAGAAAATACTTCCAAATGGGTTTTCAACTTTTCCCGAAACAATGATTTTAAAACTTGCAAGTCAACTAGGAAAATTTCCTAACAAAATAAAACTGGAGAGCTAAGAAACAGAAACATATTACTTCAGCTCTTTGAAAAGATCAACTGTAATTCAAAAATTAAATAATAAATTAATTGATAATTAATAGAAATAATAAATTAATTGATCAATAAAATTGGGCTGAATCTCCTAACCACAAAAAGTTTATTAATACTAAGAACCGAAAACTGCAAGAATTAAATAGAAATAATAAAGCAACTTATAATTAAATAGAAATAATAAATTAATTGATAATTTTAAATCAATCCTAATCTAAGGCAAAATCTAATTAAACTTTTGTCGTCGGTTATGATTTGTTATTTTTTAGATAAAACAGAGGCGGGCCTTTAACTTTGAGAGCCCTGGATAATTAATAGATAATAATTAATTAATTGATAATTAAAGAGAAAAAATAACTTTTATATTATTGTAAAATAAGTTTAAAAAAGCAAAAAGCTAACACAGTGATTTCAATTTGGACACCCTTCACAGAGGAGATTCCTACGGATCGCCCAAAAAAAAAATACCGTTTTCAACAATAACATCGCCACAGTATATGATAATAATATTTTGTCTTTATAAAAACTGCGACTATACCGCTTGGACATTTTTGTTTTAACTAGTAATAGTTTAAAATGTGCGAATAGTGTTCCTCACCCGACATCGCAAGCAAGCAAAGACTCTGAAAATAAGCTGCGTAGTACTATTGATTAAAATGAAATTCTTCAACTGGTATAAAAACAAATAATTATCACAATTAAAAGAGTTTTCTCCTTATTAATTGAAAACATGAACGAAATGGCATCCCGGTTAACATAAACCGAACGTACCTAAAGCTCTTAATGCGAGTACACTGCACCCTTTATAGAATTTAAACATTTAATATTTCTCTCTGACAGAGACATAATATTTACAAGAAAAAGAGTCGGTTTCGGCTCAAAAGACAAGTCCTGAACGGTTGGATTCTGAGAAACGCGAACATCAAGCGCGGGCCCTGGCCAATGTCAGCCGTCAGCTGCACTTTTATACACCATCTTTATTACACTTTGATTGCAACACATAAAACGATTTTCCGTCTATTTACATCTATTGTAAACAAATGTGGACGTTCCCGCGAAAATCTTAAAACCGCCGGTAGCATGCGAATTTTACGCGAGATCCTTGACTGATATACGATTTAACCGAACGTTGAGACATAAACAGTATGCACCGATTTAAATCGGAATTGCATTCTAAATGGAACAAGGAGAGTTTAGTTGAAATTTCACCCCGAATTCTTTTTTGCCAATCACAACAATTCCGAACATTCGATGTTCTGCTTCTAAATTAAAATCATTAATGAAGGATAGCAAAATATTTATGGGTGGATATCATATAATTGTCCAGTTTGACAAAGAAAGTAATGATAAAAAATTTGAAAATTATTCAAATTTTGTTTGCCTGTATTATAAAATTAGACTAAATAAGATCATTTTCAGCATCAGCAAAAGTCATACATACATACGTTTCAATATAACTAAGGGAAACTGATTTGATTTTAGTCATTTCTGTAATGCACAATAGTCATTCCGGTTATTTACACAAATTTCAGTTTACCATTGGACGGGAAATAACCACACACTCAGAATAATAAAACCTTTATTATACCGTGCCTTCAATTGAATTCCTCATTAAAGTGGGCTATGATTTCACTGTTTTTTTTCTCCTAAGATTAGCAGCACTGATAGCTGTTCAATTATTTAATTAAACAAATGTCAAATTAATACTTTGTATTTTCAATTAATTCAAAATGGTAGAATTACAGCAGAAAATATTTATTGTTGAAAGTTATTTGCAAACCGGTAGAATAGAAAATGGACAGTTAGTTTATTCAATTAATCAGTGTGTACAGACGTTTCGACAGCAGTTTCCCAATTTTGCTATTACTTATGAACAGCTAGTTAAACATATCCATGCTTGTGTTCTTAAATTTCGTGAAACAGGATCACTTGGTCGCAAAACAGGGAGCGGAGCAGCTAAAAAAAGGACTGCAGCCTGCATTGAAGATGTTCGGGATCGAATGGAACACTCTCCCAAGAAATCTATTGCGAAACTTTCACAAGAAGTTCAGCTATCAGTGGAAACATGTCACACTATTCTTACAAAAGACTTAAAGCTTTATCCATATAAGATTCAAGCAGTCCAGGAACTGAGGCCAGTAGGTTTTCGTAGAAGAACAGAATATTGTCAGTGGTTTCTTGATAACTTAAACAACGACGACATTCTTGACAAGTGTTTCTTTTCCGATAAGGCCTGGTTTCATCTCTCAGGGTATTTAAATAAACAGAGTATGAGAATATGGTCAGCAGAAAATCCCCATGAATTTGTGGAAACTCCATTACATCCATTAAAAATTGGTGTTTGGCTAGCAGTGTCAAGAAGGCGTATCATCGGAACAATATTCTTTAACGACTCAGTAACTGCTGAAAGATACCGAAATGAGTTATTAGAACCTTTCATGAGACGCAGAGTACGCTTATGTATTCAAACTGAAGGAGAGCACTTTGAGCATCTACTTTAAACTTAAATGTTGTGTTTTTATTTGATGTTATGATCACTACTGACAGTTAATGACAACTGTTTTCTCTAGAATTGTGTCGCCAACTTCATAAAAAAAAAATCAAAGGCTTACTTTAATGAGGAATTCAATTGAAGGCACGGTACAAGTAGTCTCAAGTATAATTTTAAAGCATGAAATGCTAATGGGTACCGAATTTCTTAGTAAAGTAAATTTGAGTATTAACGCTGGAGAAATAATAATTCCTAAAATCACGAATGATACAGCTGTCAATTCTGACATTCCTGACATCTTTCAAATCAACGTCGTGTCGCGTTGATGAAAAACTGAACTGAACTGAGTTGTTGCGGATCAGTCTCATGTGAAGAATGTGCGTAAACGTAGTGAACTTGAAACGATTACAATGAATTATAATCCCGAGAAGACAAGAGAAATGGGAATTAAAATGACATTGGTCCTCAAGGATGACATTCAGGTTTATTTACGAGCAAGACGATGATGTCAGTGTGCAAGAAAAGAGGTAGAAAATATAATCAACGCGTGGATAGAAAAGGGAATTGTCCAGCCATCAGATTCTGCGTATGTTAATCCAATAGTACTAGTGAAAAAGAAGGACGGCTCGACTCACGTTTGCGCGGACTACAGGGAGCTAAATAAAAAAATTGTTCAAGACCGTTACCCTTTACCTTTGATTGAAAATCAGCTATAATAAGCTATAATAGTTTTCGAGAATGTTACCTGGCAGATAAACTTATCAGGAGGTGAAGAAACCAGGTATATTTATTTACCTACCTATCATATACCACGACCATAAAAACATTACCGCTGCCCCTTTCATATCCGCCAAATACCCATGCTCCATCAACGGAATGGCCCCTATGGTATTTTCGACGGCCAAATTTGGACTCGTCAATTTCCACTGTTTGGCCAGGTCCACCAAGTTTTTGCGGATTCAAAATAAATGTATTTAAAAGAACTTCCCTGCAAAATGAAGCCCAATCCACTGCCGTATGGGAAGAAATTTCCATTTCGCGTGGAATAAGTCGAAGTGATGCGTTTTCGACACATAGACACACAAATCCTAATACTTGATGGATGGACAGTTTCATCTTTGCAAAAAAGGTGCCAGTTCGAAAATGTACCTTTGTCTGACATATCTTCTTTTTCTGTTTTCTCACAGACATTTTATTGTCGCAGTACCATCTCCATCCATCAGGTCTAAAAAATCATATAGTTATAACCAAATGTCTGAGAAAATTTTATTATAGAGCTTCTTACGTCTCTTTGTCGTGTCCAAGTTTCAATGGTGCACCACAATTTGAACAAAGGTATGATCCCACGTCAGGAATTACACCCCACTCAACTAATTTTGCTAATAAAGCGATTCGATCATTTTTTAACTCAAAAATTTGCCACAAATTCACAACCATATTAATTAAAAATTGGGACGGAAATAAATAAATACAATAATAGTAAAAGATACTTCGAATAATCAAGAAATGAAAATTTATTTTGTCCGTCAATTTCATTTATGAAAAAAGGAGTGTTAACAGAACATGATAAGTGCCGAATGCGCTGAAGAAGATATACGCAGAATTGCATTGTAAATAAAAATATACCTAACCACAAGAAACATTACAAAGATCCGGCAAAGTAAAAAGTAATTAAATGTCAAAAGTGACAATTACAATAAGAAAAATCTTGTCAAGTAAATGATGAAAATTTGTTTGAAAATTGTAAGAATAATCTCCCATCTTTCATTAAAATCAGCTTAAATATTCTATATATTCTATAACTACATGATGATGAACTTACAGAACGGTTTTTTCAGCAAGACAATGCTACTGCCCACACAGCTCACCAAACAATGACTTTCCTGCAGCAGTTTTTCGATAATCGGATTGTGAATTTTCCTGCAAGGTCTCCGTATCTCACAATTATGGATTACTTCATTTATCCGCACATGAAAAACACAGTTTTTAGAACTACGCGTCACACAATCGCAGAACTTCGTGCGGGCATTACAGATGTGTGTGCTAACATAACCCCCGAACACTTAGCAAACGAGTTTGAAAACATGAAACGCAGAGTACGCTTATGTATTCAAGCTGAAGGAGAGCACTTTGAGCATCTACTTTAAACTTTAATGTTGTGTTTTTATTTGATGTTATGATCAGTACTGACAGTTAATGGCAACTGTTTTCTCTAGAATTGTGTCGCCAACTTCATAAAAAAATCACAGCTTACTTTAATGAGGAATTCAATTGAAGGTACGGTATTATCAAAAGAAATAAACAAATGATTCCTGAAAGCTAATTAAAACGTAATTTCACATGAGAAAAATCAAACAGAAAAATTATGAAATACGTTAGCTTATGGAACTTAGGCAACGTCATGGCTAACTGATAAATGCTTACCCAACAAGTCATGTATCCTTTACTTCTTTGGTATTTTCGAATTAATTAATCTGTATGTATTAATATATCCTTCTTCAGTTCAGTTTTTTTTTATTGTTGACTTCTGCAAAATTTCAGGCAAAGGCTTACATTTTCGAATTTTTTTAACTTATTTTTTTTAAGGACTTCTTCCCAATTCTTTTAAAGCGGGCTTTTAACCGTTTAATAAAATTTAAAAATTTGAGTGATATCTTATTGACTGGGATAAATTACAAAAACTAGTAGTTTTCGTTGAACACAACCTATTTATTGTTTTTCGATACTTTTGTTTTTTTTTTTTTTTTTAGAATTTAAAAGCTTTTCTTGAAAATTTGGTGATTTAATGAAAAATGAACCTATGAAATGGAAAAAAAAACGTTTTTGTTGCTAGGTAAACAGCTGTAATGCAGGTTTGTTACCGAAATGACCGTTACCGAAATGACGTTTTCGGCAGATTTGAAGCTAGACCGCATTTTTTGTCTAAAAACTTCAACGAACTTTTTAAGCTATATTCGTGTAACGTACTACCAGATATCAGAGGGAAGGATTTTTTCTTGTTTTATTTCTTTTACTCATTTTAGTGCATTACCGAAATGACGAACTAAAATGTACGCATCTAATGATTGCTATTTATCGTCATGCTGTGATACAACTAACAACAATTTGAATATTTTACCTGCTCTGGCACTTTAACGCAGCGGTACTCTGCTTCACTAACATAAAAAGAAATTGTCGATGTGTTGCATAAACTAGGTATCATGATTTAACTGTGACATTGCCGAAATAACAAATTTACAGAGGACAATATTTTATTAGAGCAAAAAACTGTAACAAGGCGATTTTAGAGGTTTATACCATCTTAAGCAGATATTCTACTTGAAGTACTGATCAGTAAAGAAAAGACAAATAGGACTAGCTAAAAACAGAGAGCTATTTTTAGCGACTTTAATAAATTGGAACAATTACCGAAATGACGTTTTCACATTAAAATCCTGAAAAAAAATGTAGGTTGGAGAATATGCGCTTATGTTATTACACCAAATAGAAATGAACCATTATTATCGTTTAAAATATTCTCGAGGCGTCCCAATCTTTAGCATTCAACAAATCTGGCAATGACAGGAAATTGGTCAGTTATATGAGACAAACCCTTATGAGAAATGGTAAAAACAAATACAACGATTTTCTTTATCAACTAATTCACGACAGATGCGTTCTTTAGAATTTAGAAGCAGGACATCGAAAGTTCGGAATTGTTCTGAATGACAAAGAAGAAGAAGAATTCTGTTAATCACAGAACTGAAACAGAATGTTTTGTAAAAAGTCTTCGTAATTTTCTTCTTCCTCCTTTTTATTTAAGAGCGGATGAAGAAATCTCTGGTTTTGAAAAAATCTGACTTTTGGGTCTCCATAATTTTCAAGAAATTTACTGTCGCCGCCGAAAAAGAAAAACGTGGGCACTTTTCTCGACGTAAATTTAATGATACTAATGGCCGGTTGCACCAAACACTTAAGGTCAGCTTAACTTTAAGCACCGCTTAGAATGTGATTTACTGAATGTTGCGTAACCTCAAATGTCACATTATAAGCAGTACTTACATTTAAGCTTGACTTAAGTGTTTGGTGCAACCGGCCATTAAACTTTTGCCGGGTAGCTGTAATCAAAAGATAAAGGATCTAGGAAGATGTGACACTTAATAAAATAAAAATGGAAGGAAGTTTAGTTCTCAAAAGTGGCTCCGCCTGGATTTTGGGCACAGCAAAAGCGGGAGTTTTAAACTTTAAGTTTTAAATAAATACTTATTTCAAAAGTTATAAAGCAATAATATGCGTTTTAAATATTCACACTTTATTTCATACTAAGAAATTGACAGATACAAAAATGAGAAGCAAATTTCCTTAACAAATACTAATAACCCACTGCATAAATCAGGTTCAATTATTATTCTGTGATTTTCGGGAGGATACGCCTTGGTAATCATATTTTAAACGATTCCGCGTCTTTTATATTTGTTGTTTCTGCAACAATCACTGAACAGCGAAGTTTCTTAAACCTGGATATTTTATATGCAGCTATGATGTTAATTGGAATATCGGCCGGTATCTTTGAATTGTCATTAATTTTTCACCATTGTCTCCATTTACAATAAAACGTATTGTTTTCTTTGTTCCTTTCCCTTTTTTTAATGTATCACAGTTACTGCGTACGTTTTAATAGAAGTGAAATATTTTTAGCTGAGTCCGGGCACGTTGACAGTTTTTCGGTGCAGTAAGTGGGAATCAAATTTTGTCTGTGCAGCGATACCCGATACAAATTTTACGAATTTCACTAACAGCTGTACAGCAAATTATGAAAACAAACTAAACACTAAATGCACTAAAAGCATTTATACAAAGCATATCAAAAACCGTGGAAATATTCAGACTAGGTTAAACATAAGTTATGACATAAACATAAATGAACATATAAAATAGCGACATCTTTACTATCGCTTTTTGACCTGACATTGCAGTAGGATAGACAAATTTGGATTTGCTCCTAATGAGTCCCCCATGCAAGGCGGCCATGCTTGCTGTCAAAGCATAATGAAAATTTTAGAAAAATTTTGTGCAAATCGTTTTTGATTGCAGTGAGAACCTCGAGCAGCCTCTGGACAGCTGTTTCAGCCCTGCTTGGGGCTTCTTCAGCAGAGACGTAGCTCGACATTGCCACTGCAGACCAAAAACGACTTGCCCAATTTATTCCCAAGCAGGGCTTAAAACGCTGTCCAGAGGCTGCTCGAGGTTCTCACTGCAATCAAAAACGATTTGCACAAAATTTTTCTATAAACATAAATGTCATTAAATTTTTTCGTACTTTCGTACGCAAACAAGGAATTATTTGATTGGTTGTTAGTGAAGCATTAGCGCTAGCTAGGTTTTGGGTGAAGAAGTGAATTCGGTACAATGTTCCTAGATTCAAGTGCCGAATCTTCTTAGATCCTTTGGCTGTAATTATGAACTGTCATTTACGAATGACAACTTCGCTTTCTTAAAGATAAAGTCATTTTCAATTTTTACCTTATCTGTATGGTTTATATGAGAAAAAAAATTTCCAAATTGAAATAAATACTGATGTCAGTTCATAATTACAGCCACGTCAAAGAAAAGTGTCTACTTTTTTGGCGACGACATAAAGGTATTTTCGCGACTAACCGGTTACGAATAGCGCGGTTAGAAATAGTGACGTTACGGTCACGAGAATACGTCACGGTTAGTAAGATTTGCCAAAACGAAACGGTTACGATTACAGGCTTTCTGACGGTTGCATTTTAAAATTTGACAACAATCCAACAATGAATAGTGTATTTAACTATTAGAAGAAAAAGTTGTGATTGAATCAAGTTGAGGTTAGCACGCGGAACCACGATTCTGTGTAGAACTCACGGAATAAGAGAGAGACAGCAATGTTACACAACTCTTGACCGGGTTAGGAAAATAGTAACCGCAGTAACATATGTGACGTCATATCAACAGTTTCCGGTAAGTCACGAAAATGCAGTGGTCACTATTTCGCCTAATCACTCGTAACCGGTTAGTCGCGAAAAATCACTTAGAGTGTGTTTTTTTGTAAAAGACTGCATTATATCATTAACATTATAAAAATTTTTTTTGTGCAAATCGTTTTTGATTGCAGTGAAAACCTCGAGCAGTCTCTGGACAGCTGTTTCAGCCCTGCTTGCGGCTTCTTCAGCAGAGACGGAAAAAAAACGATTTGCACAAATTTTTTTAAAAACTTTCAATATGCTTTGACAGCAAGCATGGCCGCCTCGCATGGGGGACTTATTAGGAGCAAATCCCGCTTCAATTTGTATATCCTACTGCAATGTCAGGTCAAAAAGCGATCGTAAGATGTCGCTATTTTATCTGTTCATTAAGATTATAGGTATCGACACTTTGTCATCTCTTCTAAAAGCCTTCATTATTTCTGAAATTTTTCGTAATGATATTTGGTTAAATTCGACATGGTATGTTATATTTTGATTTCTGTTCTGCTTTAACCTGCGAATGATCAGGTGAAATCTAAAACACGAAAGATTATGTGTGGTCACTTAGTGACCTTACGATGTGTCAGTGAATACTTCGAGAAAAACTTATTGCATATGTATATTGGAAAAAAATACATAAACTGCTAATATAGATGATGTTCAGAAACCATTAAGATGGTTAATTTCTTTATTTACATTTTTAGAAAGTTTCAGGATCTCTCCTGCTCACCATCAGAAAAACAAATGACTATCAAATTTTCGAGATTGTTTTCAATTTTTTTAATGGAACGTTATGTGTTTTTATCATCGCATCGTATTCAGTACGTCAAATTAATTACATTGGGGACTCACATTTTGTCGACTTAAATCTGATACCTGATTTTCAGTAACTTTTGGCATCTGAATCCAAAATGACCCCAGTTCTTGTCTATCACGTCAACTTTTCAAGCTACAGGATTACCTTCTCTCTGTTCCAAAAGTCATATAAAATGCACATACAAATAAAGGAAAGAATTTCCAAATATACTGTTTATAGAGAATAATACAAATGCTATATATAGTTGCTGTGTTCAAACAAGTGGTAAAATTCTAAGTTTATTTTGGTAAGTATAAATACTTGGTAAATTTTCCATTGATATAATCTGTAAAGAAATAAACTTGATGTTATAGAAGAAAACGTGAATACGCTCCTAACGGGTCGGACACTTATTCTGAATCATATTACATTTGCTCTACAGCTTTGAATATTCCAACAATTGTGGCCTGTTTATTTTTTTTTATCAACCTATAAAGGGTTATACAGGTGCGAACGGAACTCAGCTTTTTATGGGAGAGCAAAAGTCGAGGATTCAATAAATTAAATATTCCAATATGAAGCTGAACAAAACAAAAGTTATATTTTAACATAAATTTTGAAATTTGAGCGCCACCAAATTTTTTTATTATTAATAATAAAGGGATAACAAAAGAGCAAACAAAAGAAAATTTGGAAACGCACCAAAAATGCAAAAATGTTGAATTGATACGAAATAAATAGAAGAACGTCCAAAAATATAGAAATGTATTTAATAAAGTTGTTAAACCAAAACAATGGGTGATAAATGTGCAATTTAGATTATTTGTAGTTGCATTAAATTTGATAATAAATATGACTGAATACATTATTATAAATTGACAGTTTGATAAGTTGCACGATATTGAATTCAATTTCGTTTCACATTGATAATACATAGAAATACTTTTCTTTAAAAGGTAGCCCTAAAGGCAAATTAATTCTTATTAAATGACCAAAATATTATTAATTATGTTAAATATAAATTATTAGTAAAAATATGGATTATTATGTAAACAAAGTACGTTAACTAAATCGTAACAAAACTTTACAATAGTAAGTAGATTAATATTAAACCGAGAAAAATTGTTATGTAAATATTTAAGATATTTTATGGGTGATGAAATCCCGAAGGGTATTGAATAAATTTATTTACTTAGAAAGAATGGTTTTGAAGAGCGCAAATACATCCGGGTAAAATAAAAGAAGAATTTGAGCTGCTACTGTCGATCCACACCAATGCCAGAAGTTCCTGTGTTTTTTTTCCAGCTCATTATAGCCCATACGGCGATCGAACATGCTTCCTGAAGGAGGCGACAGCAAGGTAACGATTTCTTCGCTATTTCACTGATTGATATGTTATGAACGACGGAGGAATTTCAGCACTTGGCCAACGGACGATTTCGACTGAAGTAATTAACTTAAGGAAAGGTAAAACCTCCCTCGGATTTTCCTAAGAAAAATTTCCATTAGTGCCGTGGCACAAGCTTCCGGTAGCAACACAATGTTTTTGCAAAAATTCAACGAAAAAGAAAGAAATATTGAAATTAACTTACCCCTTTATGTTTATGGGGAAACAAAAGACATTATTAAACGTGAAATTAACTTGGATGACCAAGAAAATGGTAATTAAATGTTAATTTTTAAATGAATACTTAAACAACCACCATATTGGCTAGGATTCAAAACGGCAACTGCCCCTCGAAGTTTGAAATCGTCGGCCAATCCCACCGCTTAGCTTAATCCGACCAATGAGGTGTGAGAGGGTAAGTTCAGACACGTAAGGCCGTTTGACGAAGAACTTCGAATGCAGCCCAATGATACAGTATTGCCAATTCTGTAAATCAATGTGAACGAAAATAAACAGATGAATAAATTACAATGTAAATTGTTGCAACATTACTTTAAAGTGGTAAATGATAAAATCTAAATACAAAGAGAAAAACAACATGTAATCATATATTTAAACTCGTCCAATAACAACTGCGAAGTTAGTCACACAAAAGTAAACAACATCAGTTTAACCTTACAATCAATACAATCGATTTAGTGCTGAAGCGTGAAACAATGAGAAATTTTGCCAGGAGAATATTTTACGAGGTAAATAGCCATATTAATTTAATCATAATTTAACAATATACTGATGGGATGGTAAAAAAGATACAACAGATCCAAGATGCACATTTACAAACACCGTGTCATTTTAAATGTGACACAATATGAACGTCATGCAATATCCATATTTATATTCAATATCTGGCTGATTTGGACTTCTTGTATACTCGAAATGAACATTTACCACGAAACGGAACAAACTATTCATTAGGAATGTAAGCTTTCTTGCAGTTCAAAACAAACATGAAGAATGCGTTCTATATCGTCAAGTGCTGTTAGTTTAAAGTTTTTCACTTTTTTGAACGCATATTGTCACGAACGAAGAAGGGTTATAAAATTTATGCCATGCCGCAAAGTTAAAAAGAGGCTTAAAAGTTTAAGCGCGGATAAGAAGAAAACGTGCTGTTCATTTACGGAGGTTTATTAAAACGCTAACTTTACATAAAACGAAATGAAATTGAAATAGAATTAAAATTATAATAAAAATTAAGATCGGATTAATTTGTCTTTCATAAATCACAAAGCTCATTGGTTCAAATTGATTATACTTTCCGAAATATATTTATTCGTCGTAGAGCCAGTCGCTTGCTTGGCAAAACCGAACATAAAATAATTAACGTTTTATATTGCCCTTAAGCTGCTTTTCCTGCTTTGGAGATTTGGAGAAATGGGTATTTGAGGATTGGTATCATTGGCTGTCGCCGTTCACTTGACGAAAGTTATTGGCTATAGTTGATCACGTGATAAACGAAAACCAATAGCAGCAATCCCCAAATATCCAATCTTCCAAGCAGGAAAATTAGCTTTGATGTAGTTTTGCTTTTCATCCGAAGCCAGGACATCACCAATTCACTAAATCGCTGCGACATACTCATTTCTTCAAATCATTGGCTAAATAACATAAATAATCAATAATTGATTTATAAATTTTCCTTTTTAAACTCTCTCAGGATGTGACAAAGAGCATTTTTTTAAAGTCCGGGTTCAAAAGTCGAGGTATCAAAACTGTCAGCGTCTCGTTGAAACATATTGAGTGCGTTAATTGTGAATGAAATATAATCTACTGGTACAGCATTTCAAGTAAGTTCAACAGCTTGAATTATCAGCATGGAATACCTTCATTTCAACGTTAATTCTGCCCACTTTCCAAGAACCGAAAAGGACTTTGATCTGCAACCAAAGCAAATGTTGGTAATTAATTCAGACAGTTTACACAGCATTTAAGCCGGTGCCTGATCGTATAATTTGCGAAATGCTAACTAAACAATTTAGTCAATTTAAACCAAAAATACGCGTGTTAAATTTAGTGTAAAACTGAAAGCAAAAAACTCATTTAATTTAGAATAAAATTTTTCAAACGCGACAATATCTAATCAATCTAAGTGACTATTTCATTCTCTTTCTTGACATCGCTGCATCAGCATCATACTTGTAATGCAAGAATCCGATAACTCCAAAATTCCAGAATGGGTTCCTTTAAGCATGCTTTAAGAGATCTATCAATAATCAGAAGACTTAGAAAGGCGTTTACTACTTCGGTGTGACTTACGATTTCGATTTAAGTTTCTAGAATTAGTACATTCAATGTAACATTGGTATGGACTTGATACGTAACAATTATTGCTATGTTTCAAGTGACCTTGCAAAATCGGTATTCTTTAAACAGTTTCCTAACAACTTGCAATTCAAATCAAGCGTGATATCGAGTTCAATTGGCGGTAGGCAATCGACTTGAATTGTTATGAAATCGTAACAAGTTCTCTTCAATTATTGAAGACCATATCAATTGATATGCATATCAATGTTAGCCCAGAATATATCTTCAGTTAGCAATAACTCAAATACTTTCATGGATGTCATAATGTTCTCCCTGTAATTTGTAAGTTTAGGTTTCTTGATGACCAAAAAGGCACCGCCTTACAGATGATTTGTTTCTTGACCACCTTCTACCGTCTTTGGTCAATATAATATTCCCTCCGTTGTCACCGTCTTTATTTTCTTGAATTCTTCATCAGGAATGTCTTTTAATTATTTTGATACCTTTTCTAAATCACTTTGATATAAATATTTACTCATCTTCGTGTTATAAATTCACCCGGCCAGTACGGGTACCCAAACAAGCAAAACATGCTGCAGGGCTCAGTATTGCGACCACTATTATATACAATTTATACTTTTGTAATTTTGAATTCCATACTACAATCTCCTCCGATGAAAATTTATAGAACAATTTATTTATGCACTGAGAAAAATATTAAGGATGATTTCCTTTAAAAACCCACTCAGTGTACCAAACTGACTGTTCTCTGCGTACTACTGCAAAATGAAGAGCATACAATGATTTTTCTTAGTGTATCACTGAGAAAACGCGAATCCGAATAAAATGTTTGTTACATTTCAAAACGTGGCAACAACTCATCATCCACTGAGTTTCGTATTGATCTGGCAACACTGTATACTGTTGCTTTCTCCGCATTTACGATACAAGTTGAAATTATCCGACCAAATATGGTCACGGGCAATTTCATTGGTTATTGAGGCATTAAAGCAGTATTCGACCCTTCAGCTGATTGGCTGATATTTTTAGCTATGTAACGCATTTCGCCGTTACTTTTCATTCGTTTTTTTACTTTCGCCGGCTAAAGGTGTGTTATTTTGTGGTTGTGAATTTAACGTAGTTCTTGCTCGAACTTAGCAGAAGAACTTATCTACGGCTCCGCCGGAATCTTCACTTACACCACCAGCGAGTTTTGGGGTAGTTTAAAGCCTCGTTCGAAGCCTGAGCAGTTAGCAGACTCAGGTAAATTGAGCGAATTGCGTGTCCATTATGGACGCTAAAGGGTTTCTTTCTTTTCTTTTTAGGCTTTCAGTTTCAGTTTCAGTTTTAATCTCGCTTTATACTTTCCTGCTTCAAGTACAATACTACCCCCCCGGTAGTTAATCGTTTTATCCATTCGAGTTGAGTTCACACCGAGACGGCCCCGCCAGTTTGACATTCAACTTCGTGAGTCAATCATATGTTTTTTTTTTCTACTTAACCATTTTGATATCGCGTTTCGATGAATGCATGCCCTTTACGGAGAGCGAATTTCAGCTGAACTCAAAAATTATCGATACTTAAACCATACGTATAAGTAGTAGTAATCATAACGTAAGATTTATTAACAGATAAAATAGCGACATCTTACTATCGCTTTTTGACCTGACATTGCAGTAGGGTAGACAAATTGAAGCGGGGTTTGCTCCTAATAAGTTCCCCATGCAAGGCGGCCATGCTTGCTGTCAAAGCATAATGAAAATTTTAGAAAAATTTTGTGCAAATCGTTTTTGATTGCAGCGAGAACCTCGAGCAGCCTCTGGACAGCTGTTTCAGCCCTGCTTGGGGCTTCTTCAGCAGAGACGTAGCTCGACATTCCCGCTGCAAACAAAAACGACTTGCCCAATTTATTCGCATTTGCGATGTAAGAGTGTAAGAGTAATTTTCATTATGCTTTGACAGCAAGCATGGCCGCCTTGCATGGGGAACTTATTAGGAGCAAACCCCGCTTCAATTTGTCTACCCTACTGCAATGTCAGGTCAAAAAGCGATAGTAAGATGTCGCTATTTTATCTGTTCATCACTCTTACATCGCAAATGCGAATAAATTGGGCAAGTCGTTTTTGTTTGCAGCGGGAATGTCGAGCTACGTCTCTGCTGAAGAAGCCCCAAGCAGGGCTGAAACAGCTGTCCAGAGGCTGCTCGAGGTTCTCGCTGCAATCAAAAACGATTTGCACAAAATTTTTGTAAGATTTATTGTTTACTTTCGTTTTATCTACTGATACCGTGCATAGTATCTGTATAGCGTGTTTGTTGTAGCTAAATAAAGCCCGAATTTTGTAGATTTATGTGTCTCGTTCCTATTCTACCTTTGCCTACCATTGAGATACCCGTAGCCTCAAGTTTTGTTTGGGACCTTCTGCAATCACTAAGTCAGTCCGGGGACGCTGACGAGGTGCTTTTAGGCAATCAGCTTGGGTTGAGTCCGTACTGGCGCCCGAATACCTTACCATTATAATATTACCCACCCCCTTTCTCGCTATAGCTGGCCGAGGGGAAAAGCTGGTGAAAGACTAAGCACAGACTTGTCACCAGGTCCAGGTAAGATTGGAGGCTGTTCGTTTTAGAGTAAATTCGCTGACATGTTCGTACATTTTTCTTCTTGTTCTTAACAGACACATAAAAATCTTCAACGCTTCACCATTATGGAGCGGGAAATTTTTCACTATACGATTTTTATTGTTTTCCCTTTTCAGCTAAGTTTTATAAGTTTAAAGCGATGATTTGGATACATTTTTAGGTCATGAGTTCATCATTACTCTACAATGCGTACCCCCCACTAAAAGGATGACGAATCTAAAAATGCACCTAAATCCTTGCTTTACGTATAGTACTCAACGGTTAGTTTTCATATTTGACGTAAATGTGGCATTTCACTAATATTTTTAATAAATAAATGTTTTCCGATTAAGTAATTTTCGAACAAATTAATACGCACGTTAATATGTATAAGACCTTTCTTTCCATTTTTAAAGAAGCCTCTACTCACAAATTCAATGTTTTGCTACAATCGTTTTTTATTTTTTTCATTAGAAAATCACGCCTATCATTGTAGGATTTTTATACAGATAAATGCTTTCCAAAAAATTTTAAATAAATAGAAGATTAATTGCGTGTAAGAGTGTAAGATATAAGGATTCAAATTTATTTTTAGGAAACCACGGTTAAAACAGGTCTGTATTTATCCAGCTTTTAATGCGCAAAGCTGTAATTTCAGCGTTATAAATGTAACTTTTCATGAGTTATGAGTATTTTGGTTCGCAGAACTATATGAAATACAGTGGTTTAGATGATTCTTCGGCAACGTAAATTTAAAAAGATAAATACACCATTCTGCAACAGTTCCTAAATAAAGTTATAGGCGCACGCTGACAATTAATAATTTATAATAGTAATATATGAGGATGGTTAAAATAAACCGGGCTGCTATAATTTTATTGTTGCCGTGATGTAAATATTGGGTGAAATATCTACTTCTCCACATATACCAGCAGCGCATGTATGCTGGCTTCGTGTGAGGTTTTACACACTTACTCTTTTTAAAACAAATCATAAAATTGTATAAACAATCTAGGTGTACCAATTTTAAACAGACATTAAAATTCTATCGTTAGCTTAAAGTCTTTACATTAAATGTTTTCGAAACTGTATTTATTTTTATATGAAAATTCTATTTATTAATATTGGAATTATTTGAAACAAAATATGAAACTTTTGATTTACAACTATTTACACGTTGGAAGGTGGATGAAATATATATATTCTGAAATATTACGTACGTTTCTGTGTATAACTTCGTTTCCAGGTCGTTGATTTTCAGACACTTTGTATATTTTATCTGACTAATTCGTCTTTAAAGAATTTAGATTAATATAACATGAAAAAAACTGCGTCCGTTTTCTGTTTTATTCAAAACATGAAATTAAAATCTAGGTACATACAAGTCAGTAGCAAATTAATAAATGTGAAGATTTCAACACTTATTTAAAAATAAAAGGCACAAATGTGTAATTCTTATACGCAATGTTAATAAACGCCGAGAACAATTAGTTAAGGTTGTTTAATATAAGCCAAGATCAGATCATTGTTTGCTCAATTACACGGGTGTCTTAAAAATAGTGTCCACCTTTATAAGCTAACGTTGTCAGTCGCCATAGTGTATGACATCTATTTGCAAAAGAAAGATTGTAAGTACTTCCATAGTTGTTAGATATTCTTTAAAAATATCATTTTTTCAAAATTTTGTGTTAAAAAATCGACTTTAACAGTTTTTTGTTTAACTTTCTACCCTTTTAAATGATCGCTATGGATTCTTTTTCATACTTTTGTGGCTTGAAAAATAACATCCTAATGGCGTATTGAAAAACAAGTTTCATAAGACGTACGGGTCTAGTTTTAGAAAACGTGTACTAAATAGACTTGTGCGGCAAAATCTTTATGTGAATTCAGTGCCTACTTTGCAGGTAAATTGACAAAACGCCACCACATATCTGGGTCTAGGACAATTCGTCGTCGCTGATTTGCTATCGCCAATTCGCCGTCGCCGATTCACCGTAGGTACCATTTCGCCGTTGATAAACTCGCCGCCGGTAAATTCTCTGTCAGCGATTAAAGTTTTAAATGCAGGTACGCATCCAAATAATTATATTTATACATTATACAGAGTGTTCTTTTACTGTATGCAAATAAAAAAATCTCAGTGTGTACTGTTTTCCAGATTGATTCACAAAAATATTGTTGTCTCACATACATTCCATAGAAAGAGCCACAATTCATTATCCCAATAAACGTCAAACCCGAGGCTAGCTGGGTTTTCTATGTAACAATTTTTGCTATTATCCGTGTTTTTCAAATATAACCTTTAACTCTATTGGGTCTGTTAAACATACAGGGTGTTCTTCTACTGTGTGCAAATAAAAAAACCTCAGTATACGTACACGAAAAGCTACCTTCTGCGGGTATTTTTTTTGTGGCTACCGTATCATAGGTAAAAAATTTCGGATGGTCAACTTGTTTGGAACCGCTGAAATGTGCTAGAAAGTTAGGAAGGTCAACTTCGCCTTCCTCTCGGTATGACACGCCCACCGATACCGCACTCGAAGTTCAACGCAGAGTTTCGTAATGATAATCACCGATATCGTTCATTAATTATTTTATTTAAAATTTTAATTCACTGAGCGAAGTAATATTACATTTATTTGTTTTACGGTATCAACTATCAATGAAAATTTATGCACCAATTAGGCAAGCGCGTTAAAATGTTCTTTCTTCACCCTTTTACGTAAATAAACTTTTGCTGCAATTTCGCTGCTAGCTATGAAAGTATTACTACTTACCGTCCTTGGAAACAAAGTAAATGTAAAGTGTTTTAAAAATAATATGGAATCAGAAATTACAATTTGTTTGTACCTCGCTTTTTTTAATTTGTTCGGTAATTACGAACCGCAGCTTCTTGAATTGCAATAGATTTTAATTAAACTTGTAATTACTTGCAGTGAAGTTAATTTAAATTGCAAATGTTTTGACGGACCAGCTAATCGGAGCGGCGCTGATTTACGTCGTTCCTGTTCAAGATCCAGTAAGGCACTGACCATGGCCTAGTTCGGCTGCGGATCGTAATTGAAGAAACGCCCGCGTTCCACTTTTAGCTATGTCAGCAGTTCTCAAACGGTTTAGTGAAAATCTGCCACTGCATTTTTCTCGAAAACTATTAAATTTTTGTTAAGAACATATGAGTTCAATCGTTGCCATTTATGGTGATATATTGCAAGTTTAAATATTTGCACACAGTAAAAGAACACCGTGTATATACGATAATTATTTGAAATAAAGTAAAAAAGCTAACATATTTAATGGAAAATAAAATAATTTGTCATTAATTAAATATGATACATAGGTAAAGGAACAGATAAAATTTTTCGGCATGATTAAGGTGCAGTAGTGATCTCCCATGGTCTCAATTTATCTATACCAAACTATTATTTTTTCTTTCCTTCTTTCAGGTGGATTTTGCGGCAATGTATAAAAATTCATAAATTTATATTAAATGTTCTTTAAGGCTGTTATTGTTATTTTAATGTACTGCGGGCGGGGCATGACGATTAACCAATGAGATATTTCCTTAACTTCTTCAAAACAACTAGAAACAACTTTTAAAGTACAGAGGAAATTAACACCTGGGATGCACACAACACACAAACACCTGCAGTAAATTGACAAACAATTAACGGAAATTTAGTGACATTTACAACGTGACTCTTAGTTTCATTTGAACACTTTGCATATACTACAGTTTATGTAGGGCTAGCGCACATAGCAATCCGGTGCAGTGTTCATGTTCAGAAATCAACTGCTATAGTCTTCCGATATATGTACTTGTATATAAACACCCTAGGTTGAAAGGAATGTAATCTACGAGGGTGGTTTGATAAGTCCGTGAAAAATGCACTGTATTTTTCAACATAGACTCCTTGTAAGTTTATACACTTATTGTTAATCCAGTGCTTTTCCAGTTTATTGATCCCTTCCAAATAATAGGATTGCTCCAACTCTGCAAAATTTCATCTGTTTGAATTTTCCTTCTTGCTAGCTATTTTTTCGTATTAGGGAACAAGTTGTAGTTGGACGGAGCTAAATCTGGAGAATATAGAGAATGTGGAACGAGTTGGAACTTTAATTCCATCAATTTTGCTATCATAGCTCCAAACGAGTGAGCTGATGCATTATCGTGATGGAAAAGAACTTTTTTGTGGGCGAATCGGGGACGTTTCTCTTGCAGTTCGGTTTTCAAACGGTCCAATAATGATTTAATCGTTGAGGATTATTTCTTATGTATCCCAAAAGACAGTCACCATAATCTGTTGATTCTGTTGATACAGCTGTAAATTGTCCTCGAAACACCTCATCTGAAAAACTGCGGATAGCTTTTTCATGCCCAAATATTGGTGCAACATATGCCCACAACATTAGTAGAACCTTCAGTTTATTATCATCCATCACTATATCATTGATTATCTGAATGTTTTCTGGAATTAAAGTTCCAACTCGTTCCACATCCTCTACGTTCTCCAGATTTAAGTCCGTCGGACTAGTACTTATTTCCCTCAAAAACCGTCCAGGATCTTCGGCGTCGCTTGTGTTCATATGGCAACTCTGTAAATTTTGAAACCATTCATAAACCATTCTAATCGAAGGTGCAGATTCATTATAGTGTTCATCAAGCTCTTCCTTAGTTTACTGAGGCGATTTGCCTTTCATGAAGTGTACTGCCTTATCAACAAACGAAAATCTTTTCCGTTCACTTTCTGAAAAATAATATACTTCTTCGTACTTCTTCGATTCAAACGAACGCCAAACACAGATAAATAGATCGATCTGACTGTGACTTGACATAAAAAAAGGTAAATATAACCTAATATAAAAATGTATACAAGAATACTTAGTAATAACAAAGAATTATTATAAAGAAAAAACGAAAAACATTTAAAATTATCATAAAAAACACATTAAAATAACTAGGAACCAACCATGACTTTACTAATAGCATATAAAGAAACATGAGAAAAATCAACTATTGGGCTTATAATTTTGTTAATTAGAGAACACATTCAGTAAATTGGAGATTTAATTAATAAATTAGTACACTGATTAGGCGAATAATAGATCTCGCAGGACCTGGAATTAAATGTCGGCATTTTAAATGTCAGGCAGTTGAAAAGGTTAGGACAATTAATTTGATTGTTTAGCAATTTATAGATAAATTTAAGGTTGGCAATATTACGTCGCAACTCAAGTGTATGAAGATGAAATCGTTCCAAGAGAACATTATGGTTAATACCTTGAGGAGGAAACGAACCATCCAACTTCCAACACAAGTATTTAAGAAATTTTCTTTGGATGTTTTCGAGCGCATTAATATGAATACTGTAGTAGACATTCCAAACAGGTGATGCATATTCAAGGTTTGATCGAACTAATGATTTATAAAGTCTTAACAATGAGAGACGATTTGAGAAAAATTTTGTGTTTCGATATATGAATCCTAGTTTGCTATGACAAGAGGATATGATGGTGCAAATGTGTTCATTAAAAGTCAAATGGGAATCGAAAATAACACCATAATCAGTATGATTATTAACCCTAGTTACAATTTCCTTTCCAAGACAATAATTAAAGTGAAAAGGATTTTTTTCCTTAGTGAAAGACATGACTTTGCATTTTGCGAGATTTAAAGACGATTTATTTTTATGGAACCCATGACACCACAGCACAAAAATGCTGAATCGTGGATCGAAGAAATATTACTTTATAATTAAAGATCATCTGCAATAAGTAGTTTATTTTCCAGCGCCGGCTCGTGCATAACATATTTGGGTAGGTGGCCGACATACTCCCAGAGCGCTTGCTCTGTCTAACACACATGAACAGGGAACAAATAATACACGACGCACAACGGTCGCCTACCCAAATATATTAAATAGTTGAGGACGAATGACGGATTCTTGAGGAACTCCTGAAGTTGCTGTACAGACAAATGACTCAAAACCGTTACATTCAACAAATTGTTTCCGATCATACAAATAGGATAGATTTAAGAAGATAAATAGTTAAAAGATCAAAACCAAAATTATGTAGTTTAGATATCATGAGCGAATGATGATCAAAGGCCTTTGCCATATCCGGTATAAATAACATCAAAGCGCTAATAAATTATTAAGATCCACTTTTGATATGAAACTTTTAACGCTACATATTGAAGACTATTTTTGCACTTTTATATGAGTTTTATGCCGTAAAAGTTCGCAAGTTTGAAATTTTTGAAAGTTGAATCGAATAAAGCGATACCATCAAGACAATAAAATTCTGTCAAGCAAACGTGCACAGCAAGAGGTCAGAAATCAGTGATAACTGTAAAATATGAAACCGTTGAACGTTTACTTACACATCCATGTTGATCAGATGAGAGAATGCTGTGAGTTTGATTATAGAGTGATAAATAATATATTCAAAGATTTCACTGAAATTAGAAATGATTGCGTTTGGGTCTATAGTTTTTATATTTTTTCGATCATTATTTTTGAATACTGTAGTAATTTTTGAAATTTTCCATTGAATAGGAAAGACGGATGAGTTTAGACATAAATTGAAGACCTTTACCAACGAACGAGCAAAAAAGTCTGGAGCAATCTTTTATAAAGAAACTTGGAATGCTGTCTGAACCTGATGTTAGTTTATTTTGTAATTTACTTATAGCCATTATGCTATCATTTTCATTGATCAACGGTAAAGAAATAGTAGGAGAAAGTAAATGAGACGTTGAATTATCATGAGCGGTAGACGAAGGCGTAAAAATACTCTGACAGTAAGTAGCAAAAAGAATTAACAATATCTAGGGGATTGTCTATTTGTTTATCATCAAACACCGTAAGTCCAGGTATTCTAGAAGAGGTGGATTTAGAATGAATGAAAGTCCAAAACGACTGGGGGTTTTTAATAACTCCTGATTCAAGCTCTGTTACATAATTAGAATGTGCGACACGTATTCGATCCCTGATAGATTTTCGCAAAGTTTTGAATTGTTTCAAATAAAAAGTCGGAATGAAAACGCTTAAATTTGTTCCCAGTTTAACGTTTTAGTTTGATATCACTAATTATTTCTTTAGTGAACCAACAAGGATGTTATTGTAATCTCTACCTTTATACAAAGGAACAAATTGGTCAATTTTAGAATACAAGATTCAATAAAAATATTCAAGAAAAGAAATTATCTAAACTGGACCTGAATACAAGATTCGATAAAAATGTTCAAGAAAAGAAATTATCTAAACTGGACCTATCCGTATGCAATAAAGCTTCACAAAGACCAATAAAGTCTGCTTTGCGAAAATTGTATTCCCTTTTTAGGAATTGAATTAAAATTTTCTCTAGATTCAGGTACAGTTAGGGTAAGGCAGGATGATGCCTATATTCATTTAACAACGTAAATCCTCATGAGAAAAGCTACAGGATAAGTTGGTGAATATAACCTCAGTGTACACCAGTTATGCTACCTTTCAAACCACCCTCGTAAAAGTAAATAGTAAGCAAGTTTATTCATCGCTATGAAAAATGGCTTGATATTTCTTGAGAGTTTTACTAGTTCAGTCAATTACGTGTACGTGGGCTGCTGAAAAATTTTCTGGAATCTAATAGGTCTGGAATTGTTAGCGTTTATCAACTGTCATATTTGAAAAACTCGACGCTTTTCGCCTACAATTCTATTGACAGTTCCTATCCAAGTGAACCAATTTTGTTTGTACAGCATTTGAGAAAAAATTATTTTGTGTAAACATGGAAATCTCGCGTAAAAATTTTCGTGCCATGATTTTTTACGATTTCAAATGTGGTTTAACGCCGAAACAATGCCTCGATCGGCTTCATTTGGCTTTTGGAGATGAAGCACCATCAAAGAGCAGTGTTTATAATTGGTTTGCTGAATTCCAGCGTGGACGTACCTCTCTCCGTGACGAATTTTGTGAAGGTCGTCCATCAATATCTGTTGTTGCCACTAATGTAGATGCTGTGCGTGAAATGCTTGAGCGAGATCGACATGTGACATACCGTGAGATTCAAGCATCCATACGCATTGACATGAAAGCAATATACCAGATTTTGCATGATCATTTGAACGTACGAAAGCTTTGCAGTCGTTGGATCCCAACAATTTAACAGAAACGCAAAAGCAGGGTCGTGTCAAATGGTGCGAAGAAATGCTCAAGAAATTGAATGGAGGTCGTTCAAATTTAGTTTATAACATCGTTACTGGTGACTAAACGTGGATCTATTCGTACGAGCCAGAAAGTAAACAACAATCTACCATTTGGGTATTTCAAAATGAACCAAAACCAACAAAAGTTGTCCGTTCACGCAGTGCTGCGCAGCAAATGATTGCTTGCTTTTTTGGTTTAACTGGACTTGTAGCAACCGTGGCTTTAGAGGATCGAAAAACCGTGAATGCTGATTGGTATAGTACAATTTGTTTTGCCGGAAGTCATCGGTCAAATAAGAAGAAACAATCGAAATCGACGAATTATTCTCCATCACAACAACGCCAGCTCTCACTCAGCTCGTCAAACAGTTGATTTT
The DNA here is from genome assembly GCA_036172665.1 of Prosopocoilus inquinatus. Taxonomy (NCBI): domain Eukaryota; kingdom Metazoa; phylum Arthropoda; class Insecta; order Coleoptera; family Lucanidae; genus Prosopocoilus; species Prosopocoilus inquinatus. The sequence goes on from CM069876.1 coordinate 992,513, forward strand.
TTATCCAACAAAAATGTTGAATTAATGACTCATTGTCCATATTCACCTGATTTATCACCTAATGATTTCTTTTTGTTCCCAAATATCAAAAATAAAATGCGTGGTGAGTGATTTTCGTCGGCTGAAGCAACGGTTGAAACATTCCGGACACTGGTTTCTGAGGTACCATCTTTAGAGTGAAGAACGAGCTTTAGAAATTGGTTCGAGCGTATGCGAAAGTGTATTGACGTTAAAGGCGAATACTTCGAAAAACAATGATACCGTTTACCAAATTTCATATGCGTTTTTTCATACCGTTTCCAGAAACTTTTCCAGCAGCTCACGTATGAGCAAAGCTCATTACTACTAAGAGCTAAGTATCTCAAACAGAAATTTGAATTTTCTCTAAAGATTGGAATTTACCAACTCCTTTTGGATAAAGTTCATTTCCCACGGAGCACCAAAAAGGTCTCGGTTTACAAAGAAAAGATAAAATTTCGGTAGAAAGAAGAATAACTTGCGATGTGGTATAATAAGATGTTAGAAGAAGATGAACAACAGACACTGAAATCTTCAAGTTTATCAACCTGTCAGTTTTGTTTCTAGTAGTAGAAAAGGAATCTTACGATGTAAATGACAAACGCATATTTGGCATAATAAGTATATTTATCAAATTTCAGAAACTTTTCCTTATTTTAAAGGTTCTGGTGCATCAAATTCTTGCAGATAAAATCGTGAATTTATTTTCGGAGATGCACCGCGCTGCATGTTTCATATCTTTGCGAAACGTGTTATTCTGTTTATCGCGCTGTGTGCAATTTTGCTGGAAAATGGAGTACTTTTTAGTGGCACGTCCGCCAGGGCTGCATATTGTAAAATGTTTTGAGGCGGCGAGGAAACTAACCAGACCCCGGTGTTTATACAGAACGCGGTCACATCTCTTCGCACCCAGTTCACAGAAAATGATTCACAGAAAAACGACTGCTTTGGTCTAAAATTAGCGTATTTTCATAACAAATTAAAGCCGGGAGAGATAAATCAATTTTTAATAACTCTTCGGAACCGATCATTTTCGCGTGACAAATTTACTGCGACATACACGTCGTTATGGGTAATGTAAAACGTTTTCTTCTTTTTTTTTCTAACTTAGATTATGAAAAAAAGTCAAAGAGTTTATGCCGACATATTAGAGTTCTCGAAATAACAGAAACAGATGCTGTTTACGGGTGCATTTACTAACGTGCTGTAGGAATACATTCACTGTACGAGATTAACGATTTATATTTCATACCTTTTTCTTTCCTTATGAAACCTTTCCACATATGTAGATAAATTACATAGTACGTTATTTAAATTTCCAACTAATACTTTATAAATAAATACACGTAAATTTACATATGTAAATATATAATCGTGAAAAGTAGCTTAAAAAAATTCAGACTGGCAAGAAACATGCGTCCGATTTGGAAGTTATTGCCAGCACAAACACCTATTTTGAAAAGTTATAGTATATAGTTTTATTGATAGGCGGTAAACGCGAGTTTGTAAATGATTGTGGCTGTTTGTGTTATTTTGTTATTTTACAAATAGTAACTAGCAACGATTGGGGTCAACTTTGAAATTTTTTGTCGTGTAACACTTTAGATCAATCTGTATAAATCCGCCTATCAATCAAAAATAGAGTATAGACGAATAGACTTTAGAAATATAAGGTATAAAAGCCCTTAAATATTACTAGACCAATTGAAGGGGTCAGTGCAAAAAGTGAGTTAAGTCCATATTTTGCATTTTTGAGACAACCAATGTCAAGTACATTAATTTACATGAACTACCATCTGGTAAACTCAAACAAACTCCAAGAAGTCGATACATTTACCAAACAGTAACAGTAACAATTTCAGTCGAATTCCAGTTCTGTGCAAGAAGTTGCTAAGTAGCAAGAAATGCCCCCAATTCCCGGAAATGACACTTCTTGACGCGAATGTTGCATAAAAAGTTGTTTCAATATCAAATTCTGTTATCCTGATTTATCAAATTTGTCAAAACACGCGTTCTATTACTTATATTTATATTAAATTGTTATCCGGATTTAATGTCCGCTACCGTATCTTCATTTTGTTAAAATTTAAATTGTTATAACGTTTATAATATAAGATCCAGTTCTCAGGTGCCTAGGAATAAATTTCATGTCTTAGCTAAATACAGATATTGTTGTTAACTTGATAGCGCATATCATTTCTAACTCAAATATTATACCACTAGTTTAATATAACTAATTTTTACTTTATACTTTTACAAAATGGTTTTTAAACAAACACAAAGTGTTACATCACGGAATATTACTTTAGCATTGCACAAAAGTGGATGAAATTTGGACGTAATGTTCTAAGTTAAAACATGAGTTCTTTTTGCAGAAGCAACTGAGGTTTGAGATTTAAAAAATCGTACGTTACTTTTGTAAACAAAATAAAAATAATATTCTTCGTTGAAGTATTTCTATTTATCGTAAATGATCGACATAACCGAAATTCAGTGCAAAAAGTGGCCAAGTCCAAAACAATTTTGTATTATGTTTCAGGGCATAAGCAAATTTTCTAAATTTGAAGTTTCGCTTTCTATTGTACACTAATGCTTGAAAGTTTCGAAATGAAAAGCAATAAAATCGTTCGAATTTGAATCTTATTGAAACGGGCCTAATATATTTCGAACCTTAAGGAACAGAGACACTTTCTCCGCACCCCGATAGGAGGGTTGTTTACTTAGGTCCTATTAAACCCCGGCCGGTGCAGATGTTTATGGTTTGTTGAATTTCGTTGCCAGTATTTGGTTCCGAGTATTTATTGAGGCGACGCGCGGTTGCGAACGCGGACGCGGTGGCGAATTTGTTTGTTCTCTTTTGCTTTAACTTAAAAATTGAACAAAAAATGTTTTTTTTTAATTAGAATATTTTATATTGTTAAATAACAGGATTTCAGATCACATTATAAAGACATATAAATGTTAAATTGCTTTAAAGGATCGACGATGTTAATTAATCTGAAAAATTATAATTATACCAAATTTCTGCCTTTATACACTTCTGGTTTGTTTGACTTCACAAAAATTTTATTCGTTTGTAGTTTGTGTATGTTTTTCTGTGGATTCTAAAATTTTCATTACGAGAAATACATAAATAGATTTTTAGTAAATATGAAATACAGGGTGATTTATTAGCTCACCGACAAGCTTTGCCATACGGAAAGCTCACATAATTTTAAGAAAATAATAACAATTAAGACATATGTTCGATTTTATTTATTTTTAAGTAAATAGAAGACCTCACAATTTTGATTCTAGTTATTTTGTCCCGTTCCTCTGTACAGCTGTTTCAGTCCTATTTGGGGCTTCGTCAGCAGAAGCGATCGCAGGATGTCGCTATTTAAGCGGTATAGAATGATATGTGTAATAGTTAAAAAATGCAATACTTGCGTTAAAAATAATATACATATTTCATTCTACGCCACAGAGGAAAAAATAATATTCTTCTTTTTAGTTTCTTCTCAAATCTGACATCAGTAAAATAAGTTGAAAAGTTCATCCACAAAGTTTGGCAAGTTTTCATTAATCTAGAAGTTAAGAGAAAATGATTAAATCGTATAACATTTATTTTGTGAAAATATGTGAATGATTTTTGAGTATTTGAAAAAATATATAGAATGAGCTAGATTATTTAAATTTGTTTCTTATTATAATAATATAAATGCTAAGAAGTTCTTCTCAACAAAGCTATTAATTAATTGCAAAACATACGTGTATTTAATGAAACTAGAAAGTTAAATTTAATTAACGAAAAATAACAGATTTTATTTTATTGACTTATTTAATTTCAATTGCCAAAGTTTCAGAAATTTTAATTTCATAATGCACAGATTATTTACTACACATGTTATAATATTTAGAAAATAAATTTTGTTAAATTTCTTATCCATCCAACTACAATGAAAGTCTTTCTAGCAGATTATTCAAGTTGGTTGAATAAGTTCGCATCTGTGTTAAATCGCTGTGTTTGCGATGACCGGTTTTATTATCGGGGTAGCAGGTACGGTTGTAAAAGCTATAAGGTTCATAATTGCAAAGCATAAAATTTCTTACTGCCAGTGGCATGTCTCGTACTCCGAAAACTTTATAGCAGAAGTGTACACCAATGTATCTCTGTGTGTAAAAAAAAATCAAGTGCCTGGAGCAATAAATAAAAATGTGAGAGTATATTTAAATATTCAGTTCACAGTAGCTCGAAAATATAAAAGTGTGACTTAGCTACTTCTTGCACTGACGCCTTCAATTGTTTTAAGCTACAAGCAGGCTATATCGAAAAATAAAACCACTCTTGCTTCTGTCTTTTGCTGCTTTCTATTTTAGGCCGGAAATTGTTCATCCCATCCTCGTACGATAGACTAAAATTATAAGAAAAAGCACAATTAAATCAAACCCGGCTTTTTTTGGGAAATTGCTACGGTTCTACCAAAAGTCGGTACTTTTTTTGTTATACTGAAAATATACTGAAACAATTAAAGCAAATAAAGCACATGTAGTGCTTGTTTAATCAATTTGTGCAGACATTTATAAAATATTCGCGGTAATTTGCGTAAGCACAGTTTAATTTTGACCAGAGTAATTAAATAAAATTACCTTCTTTCATTTTTTCCACCTGTTGCAACTTTTTCTCCTAACTTGCCTCTTTTCACCTTAATTTCACATTTTTTCGAAAAACTAGAAATTTTTATCTGTAGCTGTAGTTACGTCAAAAACGGTTTCATCCTGGAAATCATTGGGCACGTTCAGCCAGTATCAATATATGTCTTGCCATGCTCAACATGTTGAGAGTGCTCTATGTATGCAGGGTTCGGCAAACATCTGAACTTGATCGTTTCTGAGATTATTTAAGAAGGTACTAAAAAACAATCTGCGGCATATGATTGTCAGGGTAAATGCCCACAATTGAAAATTATTTTTAATAATGCATGGTGTTCCATAAAGTTACTGGTTCAGTTTCTTTTTTGTTTCTGAGTATGATTAAAGTGACCATTTATTTTTCATTCAAGAACGGGCCAACCTTGAAAAATTAAACAAAATTCGGTAAAAATACAAAATATTGTAACAACACCCAAAGAATATCCATCATACTCAGCAGAGAAAGTTATGGTGAGAATAGTGGCGTAGCTAGAATTCAAGTCACCGGGTTGCAAAATTCTTACCAGGGCTTATTATCAAAATATTTATTATTAAAAGTAATTATTAAGTAAAACTAAAAAAAATGCGAATGCGATGTTAATTACGCACTTAAAACTCGCATACGAAAAAGCAAACTAAGTTCACCTTTTTCCAAATAACTATAACCAGTGGTGAAATGTCCCAGCGGCGAAAAGGCCAACGGCGAAATGGTTCAGCGGCGAAACGCCCTCGACGAAACGGCTGCGGCGAAACGTCCCATTTCAATTTCAAAAACTTTAATTAAACACTCATAGCGTCATACTTTGCGCTTCAATCAATTGCACAATTGAATCTGACGTAAGCAATAACCACAGGTAAAGTTAATCGCTCGAATTTGTTTATCGCTTACTTAGATATATCGTTGTCTTTTTTCGGAAACCCATCAATTTTGAAGAAAAAACAAGAATGCTATTGGAAAGAGAAAAGAATATTCTATTGAATGGTAGAGTAAAATTAAGAAGTTTTCGTTTTAAAAAATTACACAAATAGGCGCAACTCAAAAACAATTGAAGAAAAAATTATTCAAGTATTCTCCAACTGTAGATAAAAATTTCCCAAGAGTTTTCACACTGGACATAGTTTCCTAAAATGAATATTAACGGCAATAAATTGCCATCTCCATATTTTTGACTAACCCTGTGCAGCTAATTCATTCGTTACCAAAAAAGCATGGAACTTCTAGTTGAAATTTTCGCTCAAATTTTTAAAATTTATTCTGCTACGCCCACCTTTGAAGACATGCGTCCCACTGTTTTGGAAACGTTGCACTAATCATTATTTTACATAGTTTCTTCTCTATTCAAAATTTATGAAACAAATGTGTACATACTTCGAGGGCCCGCAAATAATAATCGTCGACTGATTTCAAAAAAAATTTTTCGCCTAGCATATGTGAAAGTAACTCGTATTAACCCTATAAGTGTAACTGAAACTAACCTAACTGTATCTTCCATTTAAACTCAAAACAATTTTTGATTTTGTAATTAACGATCTAGATACATTTGACTTTCTTTTGCGCACTTTGACATTTCACAGAATTCACCAGCTTTAAAGAAAGTTTGAAATCAAAATAGATTAGTAAACTGTAATCTACATGTCCGTTATTCTCTGAAAAAGTGAAAGTGAGTGCTAACTCGAATGGTGACGAAGGATTTGCAAATACTCCATCGGTCTTGCAAGAAGAAGAAGCTAGTAATGTTTCTCTTAACTTATTGCCTTTAAAATCAAGACGATCAGATTGCCTTTGATAAGGCAAACAATCTGTTCTGCGAAACGTCAAGTTAAAGGTAAATAAAAATTATATTTTCAACTTGTTCTAAAGTCTTTTCTTTTTCATAACAATTCCGTTAATTATTACAACACATAAATTCGTAAATATTTCAGCCACTGTGACACAATACAGGGATATTCACTTGTACCCGAAGTCAATACTAACGTTCTTATTTTAAATGGAACACCCCGTATGTATATTATTAAATTTTTGAATTCCCCATTCAGTTTTTTTTAGAACCGGAAGCACGTAGGTATACAGTTCATATTAAAAACTAAAATATTAGGTGATTAGGTTGTTTTTAGACCTTTTTTTAGTGCTTTTAAGTTGGTAGCATACTGAAGATGGCAGCTTAGCTGCCGAAATACGTATCTACGGATATAAAAATTATTGTGGGCAGAGGTTATTTTCAATTATCAGTTTATATTATATATTTGAATAGATCGTCATCGATTATTGCCATATACAAATTTTCAGCGACCTTTAAGGGGTATTTTACAATATATTCTCGTTTACTAGTTTAAGTTGCTCACACTTATCGCTAGCTAAATTTAAGCTGCTCAAATCGTGCTCTTATCCTCGCTAGTTTTCAGAATTCGGTAGAATGAATTGTGATCCATCGAGAAATTGCTGGAACATTCCGTGATGTACAGATGGCCTAACTTCCCGAAAACACTAGATAGTAAAAAATCGTTTATTAAAAAAAAATTTAATGCTAAGTAAATCAAAACGGCTTAATTGCTTTTGGATTATCCTAGGGTCCCTAAGTTTGCTTGACATTTATCTTACTTGACAGGATTCGGAAACAAGTTGTCAGATCTGTCAGTTTAATATGTTTATTGTTTTTAACATAATAACTTGAACAGTGACGGCGAATTTCATTCTTGGTTTCAAAAATCTTTATATTTTCTATATATAAGTGTGATGTTTAAAAAATACTTCCAATCATATCAAATTTGTCATTTAAAATATAGATTTATTAAAATAACACTTATAACTTACGCATATGCCAAACATTACTAACAAATTATGTCAGGCGACGTAAAATATAAAATTACCAACAAAAATGACAGTTTCCAAACCCTCTCAAACGAGTTCAACGTCCAACTACATCTAGGGACCCTAGATTATCCTATTTCAAAAAGTGACAAGCGTTGTCAAAATTTTAGGTTAGAAAAGCTCCCGAAAATAACGCCGAGCGGAGTACGTTTAAAAAATTGTTTCTGAAATATTTTCTCTAAGAATAAATGTGTTTTGAGTTGTTTTCAAGCAATAATATCTCCAAAAATTAAAATCCTTTTAGTTTTTCTTCTTTCTTTTCGTTTACTCATTTTAGACTGTGTTCTGTATTAGAAAATTTACGTTTATTGGAAATCTTTTGACGTGTCTTTTACTTTTCCTCGTTTGTGAATATTTTCAAAGTTTTCAACGTCTTAGTACATCCCCTGCAGCAATGTCACTGTTAAAGCCAATTAAAATATTTCGACTTGTTCGACGATTGTTCTTTTTTTGTAATTTTTGTTAAATTTTGATATCCTTTGAAAAACTGTATTCACGTCAGAATTCAAATTTTTCTCGACTTCTCGAATTCAAACGAATTTGAGGAGCGAACAAGTGCAACGCCCATTTCATGCAGGCCTGATTCATTAGGTGGGAGAATAGCCCGATTTGAAAATTGATTCATCTGATATCTTTCCGTCCTTATTAGTAAGCGGAGCCAAAATATGTTCGCAATTCAACAGCGAAACTCTTGCAGCCTCAACAAACTGGATAAGACCAATTCTGCCAACTAAATAAAGCAAGACTATTTAAACTTGACCTCGGCTCATATCGTCACTTAAAAAATGTAAGAGTTGTCAAAATTTTTGATGAAGAAAGCGCCTGTTATAATTAGTTTTAGGTGGAGTATACTACTTGAAATGTTTGATTACCCAGGTCGGTTGGAAATCTAAATCCACAATTATGTAAGACCGATAGAAGAAAATCCCTACGCTACGCCACTGAAGTCTTTTGATAGTAATGGTCAAGGTGAGATGGTCAAGGTTGTCAAGGCTAATAATATAAAAAATGTTCTATTCAAAACAGAAACCAAGTCGAAAACAAACGTGCCAACAATTCAACATCTTCTCTCTCAGCTTAAAACAATTTCTATAAAAAAAATATCACAGTGTTGTACGATTCTAAAAAATAAAAAAGTTTAATTTACATGTATACAATACAGGCTGTTCTTTTACTGTGTGCAAATATTTAAATCAGTAATGAATCACCATAAATGGCAACGAATGAACAGAAAGTTAATAATTTTCGAGAAAAGTGCATTTCGTCAAACCGTTTGAGAAATGCTGGCATCACTAAGGAGCTAACCACTCGCCGACGCGGCTGCCTGTTTGAACGACGACACGAAAATAGGTCAGTCGGTCAGTGTTTCACGTGGCTTAACCTTGTGCATGAACCCTGTCGTGAACGAACACATATTTGATTCGTATGATGCGTATTAACAGATCGTAATGGCTTTTGCAAACAGGTAAAAAGACCTACTCGAAGTCTTGCAGCCATTTAGCAAATTTCCGTATGCGGAAGGAAACTAATTTTGTAAACTTTCGGTTTACGTGAGTTCATAATCATCTTCACGAAGTATTAAAAAAGAATCGATCTTGCAAATTACAGATTCAATTAATGCAATTACGAAGTCTTCCGGTCAATCAACATTTTAAACCCGCCTGAATTTATTAAAACAATGTAACCTCACTCCAGGTAAGTAATTACATTTTTAAGTATTTTCAAATTATAGGCCGACGATTATAATTACTGGACGAAGAATGCACCTTATAATTGCGGATGAGTTAAGTAATCACATCACCGTCATCAATCGTTTTATTTTTCAGAAGTAATAAATAAATTGCGTTTCCATTTCTTAAATGGATTTTTACAACGCCGGCCGCCTCTTGGATTGATGCGCTTAAGGTAGGGCAGTATTTAAATAAATGTAACATTAATTCCCTCAGTGAATTAAAATTTTAAATAAAATAATTACTAAACGATATCAGTGATTATTGGTCATCGCGGTGTCGGTGTCGATCATACGAAGGCGTTGCGACCTTGCTAGTATACTCGCACATATTAACAGTTCCAAACAAGCGTAACCTCCGAATCTTTTTGGCTATAGTACGGTAACTACCGGAAAGTGCGCACAAAAGGTAGTATTTCATGTACTTATACTGAGTTTTTTTTTATTTGCACACAGTAAAAGAACACCCTGTACAATATGCACACCTACTACATCGAAATAGAAAAAATAATTTTATCGAATCTGAATTTCTTCTTAACATCGTCATTAACAGAAACTTGAAAAATACATTCGAATGAAACACGTATGTACATACATATTCTGCTGTAAGTAAATCTTATATTTTTGAAACGCACAGTATTAGAGTAATTCATGCATCCAGAAAATCACATTAAAGTTAGAAAGAGCGAGCGGAACTCTTTATTAAACAAACTTATTCCCATCCGTCGCTGCGAGTCTGAAATTTAAAATTGTAATTAGGCGGTCGGAAGCTCGTCTTTCTTCCAGAAAATCCGGGTCGGGGAAACCAGCAAACCGGAATCGCTGATAAAATGGGATATTTCTTCAGACGCCGCCGTAATGTTCGGATAATGGAATGCATATTATACGAAACATAATATTATTGTTTCTTAAAACCTTAAACTGTGTCTGTTATATTTTGTCTGATTTTACTTTTTGATATACATTGATAGCATAATTATACAAGGCATTATGGCAGATTTTCTTTACGTTCACCTTGCACGCTGTCTCCAAGCTAATTTCGTTCTTTTATGTTTGTTTTATTTTGTACTGAACGCAATTTAATACAATACTTATACAAAATAAAGCAATTTATAGAAACAATACCGTTAATAAAAACTTCTTCAAAACGTATTGCTTTCCTGATTTTCGATATTTAAATCCCAAATACAAGACGATTAAAGTAACATGTGCTCCGGCAAATAAAATAAACAGCTACGCAAAAAAGTATGAAATAGACGGATCTTCTTTTCTAAGTACCCTTTATTTATGTATATAGCTTTCAGCATTTAAATTTACTTTAATACAATATTGAAAAACAGCCCGAAGAAAAACGAGTCCTTTATAGAAAAACGTCGACGACAGCACCGAGAAATAATAAATGAATTGTTTGCAATAAATCTATCAGTTTACCTTCGGTAGCTGCTACGTGTTAATTTCTTCGATAAATTTGTTCTGAAAATTTTATGAACTATTTATATTCAGCATTAAACCAACATTACAACAAACTTGAACCTGATGAAGAGCAAATAATTCATTTACATAAATTTTATGAAGATGAAGTAATTCACACCAACTAAAATGTAATTTGAATAGCAAAGGGGAAGATTGAATAAGACATTTCAGAAATTCTTTAACCGTACTTAAATAGTTATTCTACTGAAAAGTGGTTTGTATTCAAAGGGAAAGTTTACTCACATATTTAAAATATAAAATAAATTTGGAAAGTTGGAGATAAGCAAATGTAATAAGACTGACATTTAGTTTGGCCTTTTTGGAGCGAAACAAGTACGGAAATGAACGCAGTACACTTTTACATCTTTTAATATACATTTATTACTTCTGAAAAGTACTCTCATAATTTTTTATCACCAGCAAGAGGATTTCTATAGCTCTTTATTTATTTATTTTCGTTCGTAGTAGTTTCAAATTCTCATTCTTGACATTTGAGGCTCCATTCTTCACCGATGAGAAGTTAGCAATAAAATTCCAGCAATAAAATTATGAAATTTCAAAATGCTGCCACCGCTAAAATAACGATCACAGATCAATAATATTCAATCTATTACAAAGAGTATAATGTGTAGATTCCCCTCATATGAAGAAACTGAAAAAATATTTGATATTAAGTTAACTATGACTATTTAAACCAGCATAAGTCATTATTCATATATCGCACCAAAACAATTGCTTTCACTGAAAATTTTCACGTAGTCATAAAGTAAACATACATATCTGTTTAATGATGCCTTCAGAAAGTTTTAGCCGGTTGATTTGAAGTAATTAGAAATTAATCAAAAGTGGCGCTCGGACCAATGAAACAGTACCAATTTCAAACGTTCATAACTTTTCTCAGAGAACTTGCATAATAATTCTGTTTGCAGAATATTAAAGCACGGATCGAAATCTATCGTATAAACCACCCTCTGAGTTTTAGCCAGTTGGTTTGAAGTAATTAGAAATTAATAAATTGTGACGTTTGCAACAATAAAAAAAAAACTTTACTTTGCGCTTTGTGAATTATGGCCAAGGTCTGAAGTTTGCATTGAGTACACAAGGTGTTCAAAGTTTTTGTTATAGGCACACAACAACTTCGTTATTATGGAAGATACGAAGTCGTTCAAATTGGCAAAAATATACTGCTTTTACTCAAGATTAGTAATTAAGCATTGTCCATGCATAAGCTGACCGGATCAGTCAGATTACGGTGGAATTCTCGATATGTTCTTCTTCTGATGAGGCCGCAATTAGGGCCGAAATCGCTATGAGAACCCTGTTGCAATTTAGCTGAATTGTAGCAGATTTTTAATGATTTTTTTTTAATGATGAGTACAAATATCGCAATAACTCCTTTATTATTTGTTCTGAGGTTAAGTAGTAAAGAGTACTTTATATTTAGAATTTACTATTCTTTCGTTTCACAACAAAAAATACGGAATATTTCATATTTCATTAAAGATTTCGTACCTTAATAATTATGAAGTTATAGTATGTATACAGTGTTTCCCAAAAGTAACTGATAAATTCTATAAAATGGTTAAGAAAAGGAAGAATTCTCAGGTCGATTTTTATTTTTAAATCATCATTTGAGGATGTAATTTTCAATCCCCCATCTCTAAGCTATAACAACCCCAACTTTAAAAATTCAAGTAGCAAAGTACCTCTTGTGATACCTCGTTAAATAACACTTTTAATGCTGAAAATTTGTTAAAACTTGCGGTTTATATTGGATCTTCTCTTAATTCAGAAGGGCATTATTCGAATCGCGAATCGATATTTTTAGACATCTATCTCCAACCATCTTTTCTATTTGTAAATTTTTCTTCTTCCCACATATTATTTGTGCATCATAGTATTTTTATTGAAGCCTTAATCATTCGCGATTACTGAGAATCACTGGGACACACTGTATAATGGAAACCTTGATCACCCTATACAGACTGTTTAAAAATAACTCGGCACTATTGCAAACTTTTTTATTATTAAAGTTACAGATACAATTAAATTAGCAAATCTTAGTATCTTTCGTCCTGATTGCAACGATGCATTAAAAAAAAAAACAATTGAACATAGCATTTATGAAATAAAGGGAAAAGAACGCTTTTTTTAAATAGAGCAACCTGTATATTCTTTGGCCAATCGATAGAAAATAAAATTCTGAATTAAAGTATTCTTTATCATTTTATCGGAAATTAATAAATAAAGAAGATATTTTGATTTTTTACAAATTCATTAAAATGGCTGCGTTCCAAGAAAAAAAACATTTGAAAACCGTGTATGTATTTGAAAACATTAATTTTGGTTTATTTGTTTATTATAAAAGGTATTTTTGTCTGAGTTTTGTAAAAATCTTTTAATAACAAGAATTTTTATAAGATGCATTTTCTGGCCCACAACATACATCTTACGAAAATTCCTTTTGTTTGTACAAATCTGGATTTTTTAAGTACAAAATAATTCAGAAGGGACAATGTAAAGTTAATATTGTTTTACTCTTGTCAATGTCACAACTTATTACTTTGTAATAATTGGTACTGTTTCATTGGTCCGAGCGTCACTTTTAATTAATTTCTAATTATTTCAAATCAACCGGCTAAAACTTTCTGAAGGCATTAGTAAATAGATATGTATGTTTACTTTATGACTACGTGAAAATTTTCAGTGAAAGCAATTGTTTTGGTGCGATATATGAATAATGACTTATGCTGGTTTAAATAGTCATAGTTAACTTAATATCAAATATTTTTTCAGTTTCTTCATATGAGGGGAATCTACACATTATACTCTTTGTAATAGATTGAATATTATTGTTCTGTGAACGTTATTTTAGCGGTGGCAGCGTTTTGAAATTTCATAATTTTATTGCTGGAATTTTATTACTAACTTCTCATCGGTGAAGTAAAGTTATTAAGAATATGAGAGATTATTGAATGCAATCTGTTTTATGACCACCGTAGAACGTCCATTATTTTACAAATTTTAATTCTGTTGAAACGCACTCTACAATCAAAATCTTCTAAATATGAAGGAGCCATTTTTAAAACATTTTTTTGTATCTTGATTAAATAAAAGACGCTAAACAGAAAAGTAGTACAAAGACCCCGCTGTGCGGGAGGCACCCGGCTCCTTACTTTTCTAATAAATTCAAACGTGATTTAAAAATGCAATTCTTTTATCCAACGTAACATTTCAACTCAACGTAAAAACAATAATCTGTAATTTAAATTAAATTTTAGTTACATACATAACTGAGAAATTCGGGGGGGGGGGGGCTAAAACAGTACATAAGCCTTTTTATTTAACTCCTATACAGGGTATCTCAAAACCTCTGTCTTTAAATGAAACTCTAACTTTCTCGCTACATAAGAGATTAATTCTCCAAATCTGATATTTTTAAAATTAAAAACTGACCTATCACAAGCGACCACAGTCCCTTTGTTTTAAAACCTCTACTTGGTTTAAGACTTGCTTCAACAGTTTATTCCGATAAAAGCAATAAACCGCAATAAAACTTTTTATTTACGTTTAGAAGAATTCGGTCAAGGTCTTATTGTATACGAATATGAATCCAACTTGCGGACATCGGCATGTTTATTTGTATTTTCAACATGCGATAAGTAAGAACGTTTGTTTACGCACCTCTTTGTAAGAGACAATAACAAATATGTTAAAAACGAGTACCTAATCTTCGTTAGATTTTTGCTGAAGTAATTAAACATCTTCGTACGCCAGTTTTGTAACTGCGTTGAAAATGCCTGAAATCATTTTTTAATTATCTTACACTAATAACTGCAGAATAAGTATTGCAAGAGCAGAAACTATTCCCACTGTTAAGACGGAAAGCAAGAGTTGGAGCATGATGAAAAATTTAAATAAATTAGATTGCCTGTACACACTATGGGTTCAAAATAATTGATTGAATAACTTCGCTAGCTCTCAATCGAACTATTTTATTAATTGTGTGCATTCCAACACAAAAGACATGTTTTTATAAGGATAATGTTGAACCTGAATTTCTGCGTCGGCTTAAACTATAAAGACATAAAAGCTCTAGCCTAGTGCAGACGTTTATTTCGTCTTTTCGTCGCAGTTTTAATAAAGAAACAAATTTATTTTTGCTGTACAAATAAATAAACTTTAGTAATTCACATTGCAAGTTGATTATTGGTGATTTACAAATTAATATGATGTAAGAATTTCCACTTTTTCTATCGCCTTTAAATTCAATTTTTTAAATTTAACTGATTAAGTAAGGTTTAGCACAAAACTAATCATCAATTAATGCAACACGCTTAGAATTATTAAGAACTTACCTAGTTAAAAAATGTATCTGCTCTTAAAATGAACAAAAAACACGAAACTTGACCTTCCTTTATTACAATATCTGTGTATTAGGTCGTGGTCTGCGTTTTTATGACTTTTTATGGCGTCGAACGTCGGAGAATAGTTGAAAACCAAACTCCGCCGGAACATTTAAACTGCATTCAGCAACCCTCAAACAATTTCGATGAAAAGTAAGATAATTTTTATCTGCGTTATTATTGCTATCTGACCAGTAGTTGTAACAAATTTTACTTCTTTCCTTGACCACACTGTTTGTGGTTTCAATTAAAGGCATAGGTTTAGAGACACGCTATATTAACATATTATTACGTGTTCGAAATTGAAACTAAAATTTAAAACTAAAAACTTTAGGGTTTCGTATGAAAACCAAAAAAGTTCGAAACTGTGTGTTTTAATTATTATTGTATTTATTGTGTTACAAAATTAGATTTGATTAATTAATGACTTCCTGTAATATTTAACGTGGTGTGTTCCAGCGAGATTGAAGTGATTAATTGTTCGATATCGTACATTTCACGTTCGGACAGCGTTAAATATAAGCGCATCGGTGTTAAAAGAAAATTTCAAATGGAAGCGCCGCGTATTTTTTAAATAAATACATCAGGCAGTTTTAAATAATTTGCGACCGAAATGTATTGTTTTGATTGATAACATGATAACACGCGTCCGGCCGGGTGTTTGCGCTGAATTTATTTCTCCGCGAATTAAATATATAATAGCGCAAACGTTTCGATATTTGCTGTTTATAAAAATGACAAAAAACACGCGCTCCCAATTTAAATGCGGAGGGAAAATCAGTTGATGGGTTTTGACGCTGTTTGGGAAAATAAATAAACATTTTAATTTAAAGTTTATGTTAATGTAGCTCTGATTCTAGACTATTTTTATGTGGAAATAATTAACAGGTAGTCGAGCGTCAAACGTTTTCATTCTGTAGCAGATTAATCGTGAGATTATAGAAAAACAATATATGAAATTGAAATTATAATCATAGATGCTATTAAAAGTCTATTAAAATTATCAAAGCAAATTGAGCATTCAATTTAAACACGACAAAGACGAACTAAATTTTCAGTCATAACCACTTTATTTCTTATTAATTTGTTCTATCTAAAAAATTAATGGCAAGTCTGTTTTGATTGCAGTGGACCTCCTGAACACCGCTGTACAGCTGTTTCAACCCTATTTGAGGTCTCAACGCAACGAAGTAGAAGGTCTAACTAGAATTAAATTAATTTATTTGAGGCCTCTTCAGCAAGGGAGTAGCTCCAACTACAATTAAACTGACCTGTCCGCGTTTCATCAATGAAGTAGATTCTCCAAATTAAATTATTTTTTTTTGAAACCTCCTTGGCAAGGGAGTACCTCCAGCTGCAATTAAACTGACCTGTCCGGGTTGGTACGGGATGGCATACTTCCACATTTAATTTTATTTTCTGCCTTAATTTCTGTTTTGAATTTTATTTAACTTAACGGAACATTTCAGGTCGCTTTCTAATTAGAAGCAATTTAGTTTCATTTACTAGAAAGCTCATTTCTTGCGTTTACATTCATATATCTCGCAATTACCGAATGGTACGCATAATTTATGAATCAAAAGAATTTCTGACGGAACACGAAACAGTAACTTAATCATAATTGAAGTTTGTTCTTGTCCGATGAAAATTGTAAGTACAAAGTTCTTTTAATCTCAAACCGGACAGAAAAATGAAGGGAAACACACTCAACGTTTCGCTATATATTTATAGCTATAAATCTATAGCGAAACGTTGAGTGTGTTCCCTTCATTTTTCTGTCCGGTTTGAGATTAAAAAACTTTGTACTTAGTAACTTAATCAGTTTAATATTTTGAAATGAACTTCTTACTAATTCTATTTAAATAAAAAAAAACATTTCAAAAATATTGTGACATAATCTCTCAAGTAACAGACATTTGTACGGCTTTAATGCGAAATATCATAACTTCAACGAATAGATGCGACATAAGAATATTACAGTACATGAAAATTAAAAAAGAGGATCTCTTGGTGATGCAGCTATATACATATTTAGTTTACTCAGTCACCATACGTCGTCATGCAATTAGAAAAGATGACATCTCAAGAAGTTATGATTTCATTTACATATTTACAATAACTTTAAGTCTTCTAGAGTTTCTAATATTTTTATTTAATTGTGCAGCAGAAAGTGAAGCGAGAAGAATGTTCAAGGCTAATTAAATTACTTATGTACGTCACTACAGAATAACTTATGATACAAAATGATTTCTTCTTACAGGAGCAATTTTCTGGTGTACAGTGTGTACTCGAATTTTCTGCAATAGCCGACTGACATATGATTTCGACATGTTATTAATTATTTTTTTTTATTTGAAAACATAAGAATAGAAGAAATAATTGAAGATTTTTTGGCATTTTCATGTTAATGTCACAGAACTAAACTTATCGTATCTTCCTCATTGCTTTGTTTTCTTCCGTCTAGCTGCTGAACTTTTCTGAAAATAATTGTAACATAAGTGCTAGGTTATTTTATATTAAATTTATCCAGTGGTTTGGTAAGTACGTTATCTGATTCCATAACATTTTACTAAATAAATCCACTGCTGCAAAGTGAGGATAGCTTTCAGGGCCGATTTCATAAAAAAAGTAACTTTAAATTTAAAGTTACTTTAACCTAAAAAAATATCATTTGTTTTCCTATTCTTAAAGTGACATTAAATTAAAGTTTCCTTAAAATCTGATTATGAAAACGGCCATCATTTAGCTGAAATATTAATTAGTATTTAAGGAATAAGGATAATTTAATTAATTCACTTAACTAAAACAATAAATTTGCGCACAGACAAATTTTTGGAAGTAAATAAACTTGCTTTTTTTAATTTAAATGCAAGTTCGTGATCAAACAAACCTTAAATAAAGAATAAACTTTCTTTCTAAACTGTCTGTTTCTAAACTACTGTATGATAGTTAAACGCATATACACTTTGTCCACGGATGCGGATATGTGCAATAGAGAAAAAACATTTTTATTTTACGTTTTAGGCAAAAGGTTATTCTTTATCAAAACTTTTGCTTGCATTAAAACCAACAACAATGATAGAAAAGTTCACAAACTGCCTCGTTTATGGCTTTAAATACAGAAAACATGCTTACTTACTCTCAAAAGTTCAAATTATATTCAGAATTATCGCATTACCCGGATCTTTCAAAATGATTAATGAAACTTATTCCCTAAGCTCTTGTTGATAATTAATACCTCCAGTTAAAGTTATGGGAAATGACAAAATTATTAGCTCTTATTTTTTGGAAGAAAATTTGAATCAGTTCGGTTATGTGCAAATTTTAGAAAATTATGCTTTACCGTCACTGGCGGATGTGAGTTTGGAAAACATTTATTTTCAACAGGATGGATGTCCTGCACATTCCACAAATTTAATTAAAGGGTAGTTTGATGACCATTTGCCTGGAAGATGGATCAGACATTTTAGACCGATACATTGCAATTAGTGAAATAGAAATTGAAACGTTAACAAACGTGTATTCGAAATTTAGGTACAGGGTAGAAAAGTGCGTAGAGGTGTATGGGGATTACACTGAATAATTTTTTCCCATATTAAAAACTAATAAAAATTTTTGTGTAATTTGTAAGGCCAATTTAATTGCGGTTTCAATTTTTTAACAAAAGAAATGCTTAAAACAATTGAAACAATTAAGAATACACCAAAATTACATTTCACTCTACCAATGCAGAAAATCTGTGGACACACTGTATACAGTACAGTTGCGGCCTTTGAAGACTAGTACACTAAACCTCTAAATTTCTAAAGATCATTCAAATTACGCTAAATTCTGCTATTTTTTTTCACACATTACAATATTTGTAATTTAATTCTCAGTGTTTTACCACCCTAAAGTATTTTATAACAGGAATTTTAAGTTTTATTTAATGAATGACAATACCGGGCGACACGTTAGATAAGTTGCAACCGAATATCTTATTTGCTCTTTGTCTAGCCTTGCCAGAGAATCTCCAAAACCTGGAATTTGTTTGTGGAGAAGAATTTGAAGATGGTTCTCAATTCTTTAACGAATTCGATTTCATTTGAATGCTTGACTCTTAAGTTAAGTAATTTTAGCACGTGAAGTGCATACACACCGTTAGTCATAACCGGGCGGTTCATTAAAGATGGTCAACTTTAATTTTTAGATCGAATAAAAAATTGTAATTGTTTGTATGTTTTTTTCTTGTCTTCTTAGCTAATTCTTATATCCCGTTTCTACACAATATGGTTATCATCGAATGCCGTTCTTTAGTTAAATTAAAATATTTTATTACTTTTGTAAAAGAAATGTAGGGTGGGCGGGTTTCTTGCCGGTCAGCGTAATTTAATTTCCTGTAATGTATTAAACACATATACAGGTGGGAGGAATTTCTTTGTATATTGCAACAAAATAGGAGTAGTATTTATTTATATGTGTTTTCAATTTTGAAACTCATAACTTTATTGTGGAATTTATATTCAAAATTTATATTTTGAATTTTTTATTGTATTTAATTAACTTGTTTGTGATTTTCAAGAAAAGAACTTTTGAAATAATTTCAACTAGTTAAAGATAAAGCCGTAACAAGGAAAAAAAATTGCAATTTGAAGTATGTCCAACAAGTGTGTTCAAACTGTTTCAATTGTCAGTTTTAAATTTAGCATATCTTTATCTCGTGAAGAGATTTATTTAATAATAGTACATTTAGAAGTAGCACCTGGATATAATTTTCTTTAGGCATGTGCCTGTATGTTCATATACAGTGTGTCCACAGATTTTCTGCAATGGTAGAGTGACGTGTAATTTTGGTGTTTTCTTAATTGTTTCAATTGTTTTAAGCATTTTCTTCGTTAAAAAATTGAAACCGCAATTAAATTGGCCTTATAAATTACACGAAAATTTATATTAGTTTTTAATACGGGAAAAAATTATTCAATGTAATCCCCATCCACCTCTACGCACTTTTCTACCCTGTACCTAAATTCCGTATACACGTTTGTTAACGTTTCAATTTCTATTTCAATAATTACCGTTGGTATTTTTTCATTTACAATTTCTGAATTTGTACCATGACCAACGTATTGGTCGAAAATGTCCGATCCATCTTCCAGGCAAATGGTCATCAAGCTACCCTTTAATTAAATTTGTGGAATGTGCAGGACATCCATCCTGTTAAAAATAAATGTTTCCCAAACTCACATCCGCCAGTGCAAAGCAAATTTTTCTAATATTTGCAAATAACTGAATTGATTCATATTTTCTTCCAAAAAATAAGGGCTAATAATTTTGTCATTTCCCATAACTTTAACTAGAGGTATTAATTATCAACAAGAGCTTAGGGAATAAGTTTCATTAATCGTTTTGACTGATTTCGGTAATGCGATAATTCTGAATGTAAACTTAGACAAATTTTTCAGAGTAAGTAAGCATGCGCATTTAAAGCCATAAACGAGGCAGTTCATGAACTTTTCTATCATTTTTGTAGGTTTTAATGCAGCAAAAGTATTTCTAAAGAATAACTTTTTTTCCTTAAACGTAAAATAAAAAAGTTTTTCGTCTATTGCAGAAAATCTATGGACTGGACATGGAATCCATAATTAACTAATTTTTTTTTAGAAAATGTTTCTTAAAATTTAATTCGAAATTATTCAAGAAGGAAAGTAGAAATAAGAAGGAAAGAAGAAAGTAATCAAAAAACTTAGAAATTCAATTTTTAGTCAGGTGGATAGATAAAGAAAATAGCAAATTAATGTAATTTATACTAAAAATAATTTAATTCGTATTTTCTTAGTACACAATTAGGGCAGGAAGATTATGTAATTATTGGGAAAAAAAATTA
The DNA here is from genome assembly GCA_036172665.1 of Prosopocoilus inquinatus. Lineage (NCBI taxonomy): Eukaryota > Metazoa > Arthropoda > Insecta > Coleoptera > Lucanidae > Prosopocoilus > Prosopocoilus inquinatus. The sequence goes on from CM069876.1 coordinate 1,013,542, forward strand.
AAATAATTATAGCCATTTCTTGACATTTTTCCATTCAAAATCAAAAAGTTACAGGAATTAGAAAACATCAAATAAATAACTTTACATTTAATATTTATTGAGAATATGAATAGTTATTAGTAATTACTTTAAAATGTGATTATCAAAATCTGATAAACTGTAAATACCTCAACCCATTACAAACATTCAGTTTTATAAACCCTTTATTTTATTAACAAATTCTATTACCTACATACATATAATAAACTGTCCGCTGAAATATGTAAAATTAATTTTTAAAAAACTTTAAAACAGACACTGTAAAATCGCAAGGAAGGCTCTACGTTTCGCTATCGCTGGCCATTTCGTTTCTCTTGACAACTTGTTTATTTATATTTTTTTCACTCCTGACGCAGCTATCAAGCGATAACGAAACTTAGAGCATTTCTTGCGATTTTACAGTGTCCATTTTAATTTTTTTTAAAAACTAATTTTATGTACATATTCGCAATTATTTGTTATCGTTATTTAAGTTTTTTTTTTACATCGTTGACAAAGTTTTCAATATTATTTTAATGTATAGCTCTGTGATCATTAATTAATTTTTAGGTAATACGTTTATTTTGATATATCTACCTACAATAATAAGATTCATTAATTTCATATGTATGTAAGTTTTTCTTTTATTATTTTTCTATGTTTATCTATCGAAATTCAACTCGTTTTCATTCGTTTTAAGAAGAGTTGCTATTGTGTAAATATTGTTAATATTCGACAATTTTTTTAAGTTTTCTTTTTATTACTACTTTTCTTATATTTCCCAAATATCTCGAAGAATCAAAGGAATTTCGAATAAAACGTAATTTCTGGCGTTTTACGAAAATATTTTTCATTTTTTTAGTTAAATAACACAAATGGAAGCACTTTATTTTTTTACTTTATTGTTACTGACACGAAAGATATACATAATTAAATTGTTTTTAATTATGTATATTTTATGTATATTAAATTTTTTTTTATTTTATATAGAAAAAGGTGGTTTAGCTCTTTTTACTACTGCAAACATCTTGTGCGTATTGTCTTATCTTATTAGCAACAAAGTCAGAACTATGTGTGATTATATTGATGGTTCCGTTGACTACTACAAAATTTACACATTTTTTAAGGTGTTGTAGGGTAATAACTCAAAAAAAAAAAAAATTGCGGCTTGAAACCTTTCACCACCGAGGCAAAGGAATACAGATTTAAATTCCGATCAACGAATTCTCTTTGCTATAAAAATTACTTGCCGTTGGAATAGAATTGAGAGTCATGTTGTTTAAAAAATTAGAAAATGAAAAGAACATATTATTATTTAACTACGAGCTTCGGTGATAAAAATCGGTCTTATTCGTAGTAATTCATGTTTTATTCATTTTATTAAATACCAACCTAGGTATTTCCACAAGTTTTTGAATGTAATATTAATTTAATAAATAAAAAACAATTGAATTGAAAAATGATAGACATTTCAGGTTATATCAAAATTTTTTAATGGGGCTATTGTATAAAAATTAAACAAGTAATTAAATTTCACAGGTCTTATTTATTTCGTTTTCAATAAATAATGTACGTACGTGCGCTTTAATACATCCAACTATACATCTACAAATTATTTTACAAATAACTTCTGTACATAGCACAAATTCCGCCTAAGTATTAACGAACCGCGTTCGGAGATCTCACGGTATAGACAGTTAATATAAATGCATTTCGGGTCTGATTGTTACTAATTACCTTAAGAAAAAACCATACAAGGGAATGGTGCATGACATAGGAACATAATCAACTAGCACACGCCTCTTATTTACATAACAAACCATTCCTACAGTCCCTATACAAGGTAAAATCAATAAACCTAAATATTATCACATTGAAAATGAAACTATCAGAGCTGCCGCACAGTTTCTCTTGCACAGTGTATTGTAGAAGTCCGTCAGTCTTATTTACATGAAAGCGTTGCACTTAATGGCGAAATCTCAGTACTTTTGCCCGACGCAATCCTGCTGATAGTAAGATGCGGTTGACGGTCTGTAATTGGGAGGGCTCGGGGAAACCCCGCTGTGTCGGAAACCAGCTAACTGACAACTCGGGGGTGCACTTTCGAAAATTAGATCTCTGTATCCTGTAGTGGTCGTGGCAGATTCCGGGGACGTTTCCGGACTGTACCAGGGACTGTAACGGGGGGTGGCGTCGTCGGAAATTCCGTACTGTTGGGGCGTCGCGCTGGGACAATAAGCGTACATACCCCCTGAAGAATGCAGCCTAGGACTGGAGTAATTATGCGATTGCTCCCTCGTTGTCATTAAACTATCGACGCTGAAAGCCGCCGCCGTATCCATGGCTTGTAATGAAGCTGTAACGTCGCTTATTACATGATCTTGATGCACAATCACCGACTTGGCGTCTTGATATTTATTCATGCAATGGCTCAACTCTGAATTCGGTTCACGTTTTGGCTTACACTCCAACTTACTTTTGGTGTCTTCTATGGTTTTATCTTCGCGTTTGGCACTGAGCGGGCCATCCGCTTGTAACTGCTGGCGTTTCAGTGCCTCCTCTTTTTCCCGAAGGGCGTCTTTTTTTTTGAAGCGTCTCCGTCGGCGCAAATACGAGCCGTTGTCGAACATGTTATAGGAGTCTGGATCTAAGGTCCAGTAGCTTCCTTTTCCAGGTTTTTTATCATCGCGAGGTACTTTAACGAAGCATTCATTTAGGCTGAGATTGTGGCGGATGCTATTCTGCCAGCCTTGTTTGTTTTCTCTGTAATAAGGGAAGCGTTCCATGATGAACTGATAGATTCCGTTGAGGGTGATTTTTTTCTCCGGCGCGTTCTGGATTGCCATGGCGATCAGGGCTATGTAAGAGTAAGGGGGTTTGACCATGTCTTTCGCCGATGATAGCTGGTGTTGCTGGTGAGGCCACGCGGCGTAACCATACCTGGAGTATTGCTCGTAAGTGTAGGGACTGGGGGTTGCAGTCACGGCAGCTGCGTAGCCTCCCCCAGCTGCGTGCCTGTAGTAAGCGTTTTGGTGTTCGCCGAAGATGGTGTGCATGATCATAAGAGGATGGAAATAAAGTGGGTCCTATAGACTGTCGACACTTGTTGTTCGGTAAACAAAGTTCCCGTGTAAAAACAACAAACAGTTCGAAATTGAAAATCGCTTTGAATTTTCCAACGAAAACGAAAACAGACTTGTTAGTTTAGTAGTGTGTGTTTTATGTTTTCGTTCCAATCAATCTTCCGAAAACAAGTTTGCGTTCACTTAATATTATGATACACAACATAGGGCAGTTTACACAGAGATTAAGTAAAAACAGAGTATGTTGCTTCTTGCCGGGACACAATGTTACTAGTGAAAACAGATGGGTCCATGAGCCTGCCGAATTAGTGTGGGGTCGTGAGGGACCTTGCGCAAAGCGGAGGGGCGCAAGACACGCCCGCGACGCCCCGACCAATCGCCGTAGCGCCGGTACGCCTACCCTCGATCAATTTTCTATCATCGGACGACCATCGCGATACCTCTTTGTTGAAGGAGCCCGCTTTTGGCACCCCTGGCGTTAATATACACGCCTACCGCGCAATGTTTTTTACGCCAAAATTCAAGAGGATGAATCGCGAGCGCCCTTCGAATCTGCGGCACCTTCGGAATTTAATGTCAACATCCTCTATCAAATTCCAACCCTCGAAAACAGATTATCGCGAAGGAGCAACGGCCTCTCGTTTATTTTTGCGCGAGATGAAATGAACACAAACATAATATATGTCGGTGTTGTGTACCTTGGCAGCCTCCGGAGTCGAGCGAGGACGGACGCGCGCCAGAGAAAACAATGTCGGCATTCATATTAACCACGCTGAAGCCGCTGGTTCAGTCCACAAGCCGTGTCCCGGAGGAACTTCACGCCTAATCGATAATCGCAAATAAATAGAACCTGTTCCGTGCGGGCCGCAGATTACAGTCTCCGGAAGTTCCCGGTTTACCACGTGTTTAGGGTTAAGGAGCTTAGGTGGTGTAGCGACATGCGAAAGTTTCAGGCATTCCCACGTATTTCGACTTCCAAGCAGCAGAAGTATTAAAGGATTATGACGTTAAATGTTCTTAAATGAAGTGACGAGTTAATCCTGGGAAAAATTTATGTAAGTACCCAACTAGTTTTTCATTAATATTCATAACCAGAACTAATTACAGTAACGGGTCGTATTTAAATATTAACTACTTGTACAAGAAGAACAAAACATAATTCGGTTTCCATCAAGCAAATTTTTAACGCGTATTATAAGTAGAGCTGGGATTATATGCAAGCCAAAATAAAGAAAATATGCGCATATGCACTGTGTCCACGGATTGGGTTCACAATAGGAAAAACTTTTTTATTTTTGAATTTTCGAAAAAAAGCGATTCTTTATAAAAATCTTTGCTTGTCCTAAAACCCCAAGAAACTTAGAGAAACTCTTAAATTCTGATAAATAGCTGAGAAAAATTGAAAACTCTGTTTCTGTTTTCATAAAACGTGGCAGTCCGAAAATTTTTGAATAAAATCACAGTACCTGGTAATGTCAGCCATATCAGTAAACGTGATTAATTTACGAGTAAAATCTTTTCAGTCAAAAATGTTAACTCTAGAGCAGCGAATTTATTTAATTAAATGTTAGGGCATTGGAAACTTTTCCTGTAACTATACAATTGAGATTTTCCGGATGTGCCAGTGACAGTAAATACATGGAGAAATTATTTAAAAAAAATGGAGGAAACAATGTCGGTGTTAAACAGAGAGAAAACGAAGGAAACTTGTAATGAGGATGATGCAGCTACAGTGTTGCCAATGGCTTCCGTAGCTGAAACACGCAGAAGAGTAGTTTCTTTAAATCTTAACAAGTCTTTGTTGCATGCCAAAACAGACTTTCAAATCCATGGCACTGACAATACCTGCTAACATGATTTTACTCAAAACTTTTCGGCCTTTACCATATTTTGTGAAAATCAGAACAGAATTTTTAGTTTTTCTCAGCTGTTAGTCAGAATATATTATTTCCGATAATATTTCTGGAGGTTTTAGGACAAGCAAAAACTTTTCAATAACTTAAAAATAAAATAGTTTTTCCTATTGTGAGCTCAATCCGTGGACACTGTATACAGTGATTGCCAAAAAGTCGACGTCAAATGGAAAAAATCTTTGTTTCTGATTTTTCCAAAAATCTTTTTACAACAATAAGTTTTGCTTGTCTGAAAACCTACTTAACACCTGTCCGATATACCGAGTGAATTTTACTTAATTAGAAAATAGAGTTTTTCGAAATGATCAAGATCGTAAAATTGTTATTACTCGGAAACTAATCTATATTTCAATGAGGTTTCTTTAACCTAGGTTAGTTTCATCTTATTGCAAAATATCAAGGCGAGAAAATGGTTTATTTTTCTTTAATTTCCCGAAAATTGAGTTTTTCAATTTTTAGAATATTCTCGAAATTTCACGTACTTAAACATAATTTCATAGTTTAAGTTTTTTTGAGGTGAAAACTTAAAATGTTTAGAATTGAAACAAATAATAAAGAAGATTAATTACTACTTCGGATATTGAGTTATTTAGCTGAAAGTAATACTTTGACCTAACTTTTACGTTTTTGATTTTTAAGAGAAATATTTTTTCATTGATGTGCTAAATAACTTCTAAAAACTCTAATATACCTATCTGAATGACTTACTTTCACAAAAACTCTATAAATATCCTTTACAACTGCCCAAATAAGAAGATTTTTTCTTATTTTGTTTACTTTTTTAACCCAATAATATGCAATATGCAGAATATGAGATGGCCAAAAATTGTCAATTGAAATTACTAAAGGCCTCTTTCATAAAATGACTATAGAAGACTTGAAATGACATTACAATACAAAAAGGAAGTTGATTTTTGCATTTTAAAATAATTTAAAAGCAAGTCCTCTTATTAAAGTAGTCCTTTAGTAATTTGATTTAACAGTAAAAGAGACCACAGCCAACTCATGTTCTGACTGACTTGAACATGTAAGCTAAATAAGTATAAATTTCCTCTTTTAAGCCACTGTAAACGAATATTTACAGGATTTTTGTGAAAATAATTCATTAACATGAATAGATTAGAGTTTTTAGAAGCTGTTTAAATACGTTTTAATTATCTTTGAAAAATATTTCTCCTGACTCCTGAAAGGCAGTTTGCATCAAAAACTTTAAAAAAATATGCAAAAATATTACTTTTGGGTAAATAATCAAATTTCTGAAGGAATAATTAATCTTTCTTATTACTTTTTCCAACCATAAATCTTGGAAGTTTTCACCCCAAAAATATTAAATTCTGTAGTTAACTTTTAGTATGTGAAATTATGGGATTATTCTAAAAATTGAAAAATTCAATTTTAACGAAATTTATAGAAAACTAAGTTATTTCCCGGCCTTGATATTATCCAATAAGCTGAAACTAATCCAAACTAAAAAAAATTTTGATTAGTTTCCGAAGAAGAACAAGTTTACAATTTTGACCATTTGGAAAAGCTCTAAGTCGGATGAGGGTTAAATAGGTTCTCGGATAGGCAGAAATTACACAGGCTGTTTCATTAAAAAAAAAACAAATTGATTTTTTTTCCAGTTTGCGATGTGCTTCTGTTTTATGTGATACCTAATTCAAAAATAAGAGGCATAAAACCCTATTACTTTTGTATTTAAGGTTTCTCTCTAGTTCTTAGAATAAATCCTCAGGTATCATGCAAAATATAAAAAAAACAGCCCTCTACGTAGGTACTGTGCCTTGCAAAAAAAACGCGTACAGTTGTTTTTCATTGTATTAAGTTGGTCTTGAGATTTAATTTGTCGGTGTCAAACAATTAGAATTCAGACTGACAGAAAACGAGTAACTTAGAAGACGAATAGTGATTCACAGCAGTAGCAAATGATTATAGCTTAAATAAAAATACCGTGGTGCACAATATGTGGAAAGAGGAAGAATTTGCAAATGGAAAAGATGGTTGGAGATAGATGTCCAAGAATGTCGATTTACCATTCAGATAATGCCCTTCTGAATTAAGAAAAAAAATCCATTATAAACCGCAAAGGATTCCATGTTTTAATAAATTTTCCTATATTCTTGTCACCAACAAGTCGAAAAAAAATTATAGTGTTAAAACAATTATATGAATAGGACAGCAATCAACAATTGTATTTCGATTAAATTACATAACCTTTATGGGCCGTTAAATATTTGGAATGTCGTGATATTTATTGGATAGCTGTCTGACTCATATCAGGTTAAACAGTAGTAACTTCAACGGCCGTTCCCAACCTGTATGTTTCGAAACATGACAAAATTCTTAAAATACCCATTTACAAAGCAAAAAATAGGTGAAAACTCGGCTACTTGATTTTGAAGGTGTACGCAATTTTATTGCAAGCAAGTGTATGTAAGTAGATTCCTACGCTTTGGCAAATCAATTAAATATAGGTATATCTATTTTACATGGTTTACTTAATTATAAAAACATCTTAGTTTGATAATGGGGAGCAAATGTTACATAAAAATTAAGAAAAGAAAACATTCTAGAAAATTCTATATGTTAATAACATTGTTATTATTATTATTTCTATGTACATAATTACATACCTAAGAAACTACATCTGCCAACAGTATGTCCGTTATGTACAAGTCCATGGGTTGGCTTAACTTTAATTGCTCTGCCTTTATACCTAAATTATCTGCAGCAATCTGATTAATTATAAGGCAATGTACTGTTTTATGTATTTGAGTTGCATCTTTGAGGTAATTTTGATTTATGTATACATAATCAAATAATACGTGATTTTTAGAACAATTCTTTTACCTAAGGTTTGTTTCTCTTGTTGCTGGATTTTTGTATTTGAATTTACATAATTATTTTGACCGTCAGATAGTTTATTTCTTTTTGTCCATTTCAGTTTTAATAACTTTCGTTTAGTATACTTCACTTAATTTCATTATTATGTGCAATGTGAGAGACATTCTTACACTTGTAAGTATTTTACTTAGAGTTAGTTCAAATCAAAAGTAAGATGATTAAAAACATTATTATTTAAATACGTCAATATTACAATGAAATACCGTGAGAATACATACTAAACATTTATAGAAAACCGAGTTATTTCTGACCTTGATATTATCCAGTAAGCTGAAACTAATCCAAACTAAGAAATCTTATTGCAATGTTGACTTTTACGAGGAATAACAATTTTACGATTTCGACCATTTCGAAAAACTCTATTTTCTAAATAAATTAAAAACACTCAGTACATCTGATAGAATATAATATAATAATATATTAATATATTAATATCTAATATGGGCTAAATAGTTTTTTTTTGGCTAAATATGCCTTAACATATACAGAATATGCAAAAAATTATGTATAGACATGCATATGTGCTTTATAACTTATAAATTAAAAAAAAAACTGTCTGCGAATTTATTTATTAAATAACAGAGATAAGACCAGCTAACGCCACTAACATTTTTAGATTATTAGTGAATGATACTCTTTTCTAAATTATTTCAAGATTGTCTGTTTCAATAAGCTTAAATTCCGAAAAGTGATTCAAAAAATTGCAAAATTAACTACTTTAATATTACGTTGTTATCAACTAATTCATATTTCGAAGGTAGCAAGATATATTTTTTATATGCAAATTGAAGAGTAATCTTCTCTAAACAATATACTACGGAAATGTTAACCTGTACTTAATTGTGTGTTCTTACGAAGCATAACCAAAAAACGAAGAATTCTTGAACCTATTGTTATACGAGTTTAAGCTTAAGAAAAGTGGCTGCACAAGTGGCATAGAATATGTGTGAGAAAAAGACAAGACAAAGAATTTCTTAATGTTAAGACATGCCCAACATGAATTTATAAAATTTAGAAATGGCGATTTTACTCTTCGAAGGAGTTGTACCTCGGGTTGCCCTTTAAAGATTAACCAACTTTTTTTTGCAATGTTTAAAGAAAATACGGTTACTACAACATATCGAATGTCAGACGAGTTGGGTGCATTCAATTCAACCATTTGGTGCCACTTAAGAGGTCGTAGTACGATTATTAAACGTTCTACAAAAATTTCACGTAACTTAAACGAATCTCAACTTAAACACCTTAAACATTTGTACAAAATTACTCCAAATTCCCCACACACGCCACAATCGTCTTCTGTGACAAATCATGATTTATGAAGCAATAAGGATTCTTTTAAGAATCCCTACTGGTATAAACAGTGGATTAATCTTCGACAAGTAACTTTTTCAATCGTGGACAAAGATCGTTTTGGAAGAAAAGTAATGTTCAGTGTTTGGTGGAATATCTTTGGCGTCATCAATTTTGAACTTGTTTCAAATGTCCGTACAGTTAATACTGCGGTCTGTTGTGATCAACTTACCAAAGTACACGAAATTTTACGATTAGGGTACCCTATATTAGTAAATACAAATTACGTGATCCACTACCAGGATAATGCAAAACCGCAAAATACAATTAGGTCTCAATAAAAACTGATGAAGCTTGGATGAACTTTTCTTCCTTTTACTGCATATAGTCGGGACATTGCTTCTTCGGACTACAGTATGTTTTGTTCGATGAAACATTTCCTTAAAGACAGAAATTTTAATGAATATTGCGAAGTCGATACGGCATAGAAAGAATTTCTTCACTCTAGAGAACTTTGCTGGTATCATCGAGGAATACAAATGCTGGCAGAATGATGGCAAAGGATCACTAATGAAAATGGCAATTACGTAGTTTAATCAAAATTAATATATTTTAATACAAGTATTTTAAATTAGAAAAAAGACGAAATTTTTTTTCCGAGCAACCTAATATCATCTGAAAATTGTTATTAATTTACAAACAGGACGCTCTGCAGAAATCGCACAAAACCTTACATTTTCACTACCGATAGTGAAACAGAATGTTTGGCGCTATTTCCATAGTATCGGATTTACAAATTAAAAACAATTTTCATACAGTTTTTCTTTTCCGCTTCAAAGCAAATTAACATATTGTCACCGCCCAAAAAAGTTGATAAGAGATAAATTCATTTTCCATTTTTGCCTTATCTGTATAGTTAATATAAGCCATTACTTTTTGAAATGAAACAATGACTGACCTTTATTAATTATTGTCTGTCATTTGTAAGCATCGGTTAATAATCACAGCCAAAATATTTTTGGTGGCAACACTTCTACTAAATGCATTCGTTTCGCCTTTCACGATCGCGTAAATTTAAAGTTTTGAATTGATTGAAAATCACAAAGGAATTTACGAATTTTAATAAATTATTTAAAAAGTTTACCTCATTGTAAAAATTTACCGACCGACCTAATTGTTTCTTACTCATAAAAAAAAGTTTGATTGGATACCGACAAACAACTAATGAATAATAGTAAGCAAGTTATTATTTCATATTAACCTTAAAGTCAGAAACTGGGCGCATATATTATTTGGAATATAAAACAAATTTATCACGAAAATCATTAAAACTGGCAAACATATTTTCGATTGATAGGTTTATTCCTTATGGCCCAAATTAGTTGCCAATGTTGGAAAGATGAATATATTATCTGTAAATATTGCAAAGTTGCAACCAAAAAAAAACTTAAAAAAATTCAAAGCTCTGCACTGATATGCAGTTTTTCACAAAATGTGTTTAGGATGACGAAAATATGTAACACTTGCATTTTTTTAAATAGTTCATTTGATTTAAAATTGGTTGGTATGTCCCGAAAAGACAGAATTTTCCCCATATACGCCATAGCAGCAAATATGCAATTTGCATATAATCCCAGGTCTAATTATAAGTAACAAAATTAAATTTCATCTCATTCGGTACATATTTTTTAATTATATCTCTTACGTAACCTAAACTACAAAGACATGGAGATTCTCCAGAAATCATTCAGAAGAGAAACCTTTTTAAAGGGTAGTTTTGTAGAAGTAGCTTTCAGTATTTTATCCCTAACTTTTTATTTTTTACATATTTCATGAAAAATTTGTCAAAGAAATATTCTTTAGGTCATTTGGCACGAAAAAGGTGCATTTCGATAAACTCAACCGTTTTGGGAGAAATTGAGGTTTAAAAGTTCGTACGCACCTATTACGTAATGTTAATACCCTCAAATTACCAATTTCTTATTTTTCACTTTTCGAAAAGAAATTATGTATATAAAAGGGGACTTTATTTTTTGATGTTCTATTCGCCCTGAAAATGTTGGGAGACATTTCTGAATGACGGTGTATTTACTTTGTCGTAGTTTGTTGTAAAAACATATTGTTACATCAACACGATCTTGAAATTTTAAAAACCTGAATTAAGAACAAAAAGAATTACGAATATCGAGTATTTTGAATGACAAAATTTTTGACAGAAATTTCTCAAAATTATAAAATTAAGATGTTCAAAATATTGCCCATTAGTCACCTAGCATTGACTTCAACAAAAAGTTTATTATTCTTGACGCATTACTTCTGATGTAATTAAGCGCAATGTCGTGTAATACGTGTTCACGTATATACGTCATATGCACTGGAGATTCAGATTTAAATTGGTTGATGGGCACTAGTACAACTATATTGCGTCACAAAAGCAATGAACTCACGTGTAGTAGAACGAAACACTGGCGTTTACCATAAAATAAAACTGTAAAACGTTTTTATTTATGGCTGAAAAAAAATGTATAACACGCAATTCATTCATTGGAATTTCGGACTTTTGTTTGTATGCCTAAGAATGAATCATGATTTCTATTTTGGATTCAATGGAGGTTAATTTTTGAAATGCCTCTGATAATTTATTTCTTGCAATTTCGCACTTGCATGATCTTAGTGAATATTGCTTCTAACGGTTCGGACACTTATTCTGAATCACCCTGTTTAAATATATGTTATTAAATTTGTAATCAAGCAAAATTCTCCGGGATTCTGTTAAATACTCATAAGATCTATGAGCTATAACTCCTCTTGCAATAATATAGGATATCATCCGGATATTATTTTTATTTTTTAAGCATTATACAAATTTCGATTTTTTAATAAAAATGTAAAATTTATTACTTATTAAAGGACGACTTGTTATGTAGCAAGCTGCTTCAATTTGTCAATCCTAACGCAACGTCAAGTCAAACCGATCATAAGATGTCGCTACTTAAGCGTTTCTTTATTTTTTTCCATTATTAACGAATTACTAATAAAAACAAAATTGCATTTACCATTATACACCATGTTACATTTACCACAATATATGTTAATTTTTCAAAATCAATTATATTTTTTAAAAAAATTCCTGTAGGAGTGAGTACTTTACATTTTTACATTCACTAATAAAAAAAATCTCAATAGGTAGATGAGTACCGACATTTAGATAAAGACATGAAAAAAGTTGTTGCACGATATTTGCAAAAAAAAAATTGCGAATAATTGCGACATTTGCAAGTAATTGCAAAAATTATAGACAATTGTAAATTTACAGACAATTACAAATTTGCAGAAAATTGTAAATAATTCACAGACAATTGCAAATAATTTACAAACATTTGCACCTTTTTGTACACCAAAATTGCAGGGTGGTCAGCCCCTTCGCAAAAGCCTACTACAAAGTGGAGAAAGAAATACAAGTATTGTGTTTTTTTTATTGAACAGCCTGTATATTGTTTGTTAAAAAGAAATACCATCTTTTTCTGATTTATTATTATTTGAAAAAACCGTTTGTTGATGTTAGAATATCAATAAATTATTTAAATAAATAAATTATAAATAATTTATTAATTAATACCTAAATATTGGGGAAACATTATAGTAATAATTATGTATCGATATAACAAAAAACAGAGCAATATTGCCGCAATAAAAAAATACTGTTATGCAATCAACTCTTCTTGTTTCAATGAGTAAAGATTTTTAAAGTAATTAGTTGGCCAGTTGTACTTCGATCTCCGGAGTATATTGCCACATTGCATCCATACAGTAAGAACACTGTAAATTATTTTCACCGTCCCATTACACGATGTGCCTGTTCGATGCCTTTTTACGGCGCTACTGAAACGATGGCGTGTATTTATTCGAATCCTATCCTTAATAATAATAAAGTAAACTAAAAAACACTCGGTATTGTTTCACTGAATGTATGTATTTAGCACTCATTGTACATTTCGGCTGTTATGCCGTATGAGTTTACAAGGGAAGAAAACGTATTGCTACAAAAAGGTTTGAAGTTCGCTCCAGAAACAAACAATAACATGAAAATCGATAATAAATGTAATCGCAGATACAGAAGCAGCTTTTAAGTTCAACTTAGATGATATCAAAGGTACATGTGCAAAAATAATTACAACAAACCTCAAAAAATCCAATCAGATAAGGAATCCGTATAATATCTCCCTGCACAGTATTAAACAAAAAATAAAAACCAATAAGTTAGTTGTTTTAAAAGCGGATAAAGGCAACACTGTAAACTATTCTCCCGCCAGAAATGTATATGTCGAAAATAAATCTGTTATTGACAGATCTAATGTCAGAATGCAGCACAGATCTTATTAATAATTACTAAAAAGTGGTTAAAAAAGTCATTGAAAATTCCAAATTGATTGAACCGAATTCTACATTTAAATTTTACAACATGAATCCTTCCTCACCTGTATTACTCGGATTGCCAAAATTACATAAAAAAGATTTACCAATTTAGTAAGTAGTAAATTATATACACTGTGTTCCCATTTCGATACTCACCATTGGCATCTCGGTTATTAGAAGACATAGAGCAATGGTTAAATGGGGAATGTTTTGCAGAATTCAATGCTCGCAACAAATCTCATTTCAAATTCACCATAACTTTTTTAAATTTTAAGATAATTTAAGAAAACCAAAATTTGACGATTTCAATATTCCTCATTAACTCGATAACACCTGATGTGATCTCTTCTAAACTTTTACATTGTTCAGACACTTTTTTAAGACAAAGATTTGATTGCAAAAAGAAACCCCCGATTGTCATTTATTTTCAAGTTATTAGTGCTAACTTTTGTTTTTCATACGCCACCTTAATTAGGTCTTTGGTTGGTTAGATAGTCTTTAAAAAGAGCTTTTCAACGAAATATGACGAAAACTTTTAATTTTTAGGGAAGATATTAACAATAACATAAATTAATCCCTTATGAAATTAGTAAGCTAGGGAATTAAACACCAATGAGAAAGCTTTAAAGATGTGCTAAGTATGCTGTAAAATAACGAAATGACAATAAAAGTCATAAAAAAAGGAGAAAAACATACTAAAAATTCAGGTTGACTTAAAAAAACTGTTTAATATGATGACCATTCTGCTCCACACACTTTTGACACCTCATTCTAACAGAGTTTCAGACACTACAAAGTGTGTTTACGTTTAATGATCTTAGCACATCCAGCATTCTTTGTTCTAAAATTCCCCGAGCTTTTGGCGGTGCAAAATTAATTACTTCGTTTTTAGTGGTACCCCATAAATGAAAGTCAAGGGGGGTAAGGTCGGGTGATCTCACAAACCATTGTACTGGTCCATTATTTGAAACCACTCTCATTAAAGTTTTCTCTCAAAAAATGTTCGTCACGAGTGTTATAGGTAAGAATAGGATTTGAATAAGTACACGTCATCGTTTCAGTAGCGCCGTAAAAATGTATCGAACAGGCACATTGTGTAATGGGACGGTGAAAATAATTTACGGCGTTCTTACTATATGACGCAATGTCGCAATAAAGTCCACCGATCGAGGTACAACTGGTCAACTAATTACTCTGAAAATCTTTACACAATTGTAATTTTTTATTGCGGCAATATTGCTCTGTTTTTTGTTATACTGAGTAACACCATTGCTGTAGCGGCGTTAATTGTCTCCGCAACCCTCGCGTTTGTTTACACGCGCAACGGTCTAATATTTTATATTGCCTGCTTCACTAGAATTTGAACCGCGCAAAATATATTTCTCCTATATATAATAATAAGAAAGTTCAGGAAATATGGGAAGCTTCCGCAAACTGTAACAACACGGAGAGCAGGAGAGCGGCTCTGCTGCTGATGCAAGTGTTTGAACGCCGGCAGCCGACAAAGGACACCGCATTGAGTGTTAAACGATTATAAAGCACGCACGAGATTAAAGGCTTTGTTATATAACTAAACCAAAACTGCCGTCGTAATTACTTCCTGCAGTAAATATTAAAATAGGTCCCACAATATCTTTTCAAACCAAAAAAAGTACTCCCAGTTATCAAGGAAAAAGTGACTATTCTGGTCCATAAATTAGTTTTCTATTTACTATCTATTAAAAATCAAAGAGAAATTACTGAACTTTATGAATATGCACTTAAATAAATAGTCAAAAGATATTTAAAAAACATTTGTGTAAGAGGTTTAATTATTCCGTTAACATTACCTGCTAAAATTATGTTTGTCTTAATTTCTCATTTCAAAATATATATCTTGTACTTTAGTTGATGCAGAACAATACATATACAGGGTGTTCTTTTACTGTGTGCAAATAAAAAAAATCTCGGTATAAGTACGCGAAATGCTCCTTCTGCGGGTATTTTTTGGTGGCTACCGTATCATAGCCAAAAAAAATCGGATGGACCACTTGTTTGGAACTGTTGAAATGTGCAAGAAAAATAGTAAGGTCAACTTCGCCTTCCTCTCGGTATGAACACGCCCACCGATACCACACTCGATCTTCAACGCAGAGTTTCGTAATAATAATTACTGATATCGTTTATTATTTTATTTAAAATTAGAATTCACTGAGCGAATTAAGATGTTTTACGATATCAAATCTTTTGAAAATAATATGGAATGAGAAGTTACAATTTGTTTGTACCTCGCTTTTAATGTGTTAGGCAATTACCAACCGCAGCTTCTTGAATTGCACTAGATTTTAATTCAATACTTAAACTTGCAATTACTTGCAGTGAAGTTAATTTAAATTGTAAACGTATCGACGGACCAGCTAATCGGAGCGGCGCTGAGTTACGCCGTTCCTACTTGAGATCCAGGAACGCACTGACCCTGGCCTGCTTAGTGAAAATCTGCCACTGCATTTTTCTCGAAAACTATTACATTTATGTCAAGAACATCTGAGTTTAATCGTTACCATTCATGGTGATATATTGCAGGTTTAAATATTTGCATACAGTAAAAGAACAACCTGTACAATACAGGCAATTATTTCAGGCAATTTTAAACGATTTTATAGAAAATCTAATCTCGCATTTTCATCTAATTATGACATCACCCCTTCTTTTGCTCGTCCCAGAGCAAACGAACTAAATAATTTATCGTGTCGCGAACGCAATTTAAATTTACGTGTAGTCGCGTAAAGAAACCATGAGTAATAATGCGTACACATGTCGCGGAAAAGAAATTATGATTTAGTTAAAAGTTCTTTTCGCGCAATAATAGAGTTTATTTTTCTTTATATTTATGAATCGCGAACAAGCACTAAACTTTAATGAGTTAATTAATGAGTTATCTCATAATGATTACTATTCATTACTTGATTATACTTTATTACGTATGTTAGTTTAACTTGAAAGTTTCCACGGCCGTCGTCCATGGTTGAATTCTTGGCTTCCGGTTGGAACCGCGTGTCCCGGATTTCTTCTACTGCCGACGTTTCGTTCTTCATTGCAGAAGAACTTCCTTCCTGAGGGCTGCTGCTGCTGCTTCTTGTAAGTCAATGAGACTTACTCATGGTTGAATTGTTGGTGGTTTTGCTGCTGATCTTTACCTTACCTTCTACACAATTAAGTACGCCCCCAAAGTACCTTATATATAAATTTTCATAAACAGAATTCAGTATTACCGCCTCGTATAAATAGTGCTTTATTATAACAGAGCATTCGGCTGTGCATTGACCTATGCAGGATAACGTAAGATCAATGTACGAGAGAGATAGCTGAAGGCAGGGAGGCAAGAAGATCAATGTGGGAAAGAGAGATGAGTCAATAGTGTTTACACCTTGAGCATGGTGTAACATCTACCGCACAATACAGTACACAATACACAATTTTTTACGCTCATGTGCCTATACCGAATGTGCCGTCATCGCCCATGTTGCAAGTCAAAATGTTTCGCGAAAAGAAGTTATCTTTATTGTGTTCCGGTTACAACTGAGAACATTAGGTTTATTCCATTCGTAGTTCGGAACCGTCAAAATCAGTTGTCTACCAAAGTAATGACCGTGAAAAGTGCAAATTTGATTACTGCGGTGCTTTTCACAATTACGAACTATTTAGAACCTACGAATGGGACAGACCTCTTGGTAAATACGTATAGTAATTCACAATTTTAAATTAAATTTGAAAAATGTCATGAACGTTACAGACACCATTATTGTTATAGAAACTATTTTTCAAATTAGCAATACCAATATTCGTTTTTAGCTAGTTACAGAGGGCACTATTCAGAAATACCTAAACATTTCTAGCATTGACATTTCTCTTAAACTAAAAGTCTAAATGAAAGTTGAGTTACCAGTTTAAGATTAGCTTGTTATATTAGGACCAGCCTGGATTAATAAACTAAAATCCAATTCATTAAATTTCCATTTTACGCAGGCCATAGAATTTTAACTACTTATTATCAAGTATAAGACAAATAGACAAGTGCTTCAGTAGAGCTCATTAAAATCAAATTGTGTAGGGTGGATCAATTTCGATGTCTCTTATGGGCATCTCCGTAACTATAAGAGATAGAGAAAAACTAGTGGTCAAGTCTCGATCTCGTTTTTGGATGTTAAGTCAATATTGTAAATAAAAATTGGTTATCTTCTTTTGTTTTCAAGATATAGGTAAAAATTTCCATTTTCGACTTTTCGTGTGTCGGTCAAATCTCGTTTCTTTCTAGAGGTATTAAAAAAACTACTTGAACATTATTAGGACAATTTTTGGAATACAATTCATTGGTGTAGTTGATTTTTTAATATTTAGTTAAATTTTCGAGTTATAACATAAAGTTATATTTTTCTTAATAGAAATCGTAGTGGGCAATGCCATCATTAAGTAGATATTTCTTTTCTGTTTTCAAAAATATATACTTTATTGAGTTTATTTCTTATAATTAATAGGAAAAACTGCCCTTTTTATTATTATCCTTGCATATCCTAGTCTCAGTAGGCTGGGTTCAATACAGTGCCGACTTTTTTTTAATTTTTATTAAATATTAACGAACTTTCAAAACTTTAGACAGTTTCGGCCGCGAAAAGAATTTCATAATCGCTTTATTTTACAAAATTCCTTTTGAGAAATGCAGCACCCATCGCGACCGATCCGACAAAAGATTTTTTGTTGTTATTAAATATGAATGCACGTAAATTTAGTTTGATACGTGTTCACTTTTGTTTATATTTTACAATTTGTGTGATTGTTTTTGTTTTATGTGTTTTAATAAAATATATATATATTACCTTTAAGTTTCTTCGGACAACTCATATGTTAGTTTAAAATCATGTTACCCTATCGTTTCTCTTGACAACTTGTTTATTTATATTTTCTCACTCCTGACGAAGCTATCAAGCGATAGCGAAACGTAGTGTTCCTTGCGATTTCACAGTGTCCGTTTTAAAGTTTAAAAACTATTTTCTCTCACATATGTATTTCAACGGAAGAGTCGACTTCAATAATTTCCTTTAATTTATAATTTTTTTATTGAAGTCCCTTCTTGTCCGCCAAAAATTGTATAAAAAATTGTTGTATTATTTGAAATGCAGTAATGTTAGCGCAGCTTGAAATCTTCTTTATTTAACAAAACAGATTATAAGATTGATATAGTTTGACGAACCCCAAAATTGTCTCTTATTTTTTTATATATTTCCATAGCAACTACCGCGCACTATCGCACTAATCAAACCAAGGGTAACTAAATAAAATTGTAACAACAAAAATTGTTTTCAATCTTTAAACAGACACTGTGAAATTAGCATGAACGTTCAACTTTTCTTCCTAACGCAGCTATCAACCGACAATGAAACGTTGAGTGTCATAAACAGCTTAAATTAAGTAGTAATATTTATGCTTCATTGCAAAGGCAATGAAGCCAGTGGCGAATTGGAAAAATAGTAAATTTTCATATTTTTTTTTAACACCATTCTTGTTTGATATCTTTTTTAATCAATTTATACCGGGTGGAAAGTTTCAAACCCGAACATAGCAAACTTGCATTGAAAATTACGTTTCTGTAGATTACTGCTCGCCGTTTAAAGGTACAAACATGGTAATGGTATGAAAGGAAAGAGAAAATTAAGGCCAATATTATCGTGTTAAAATTATTCCTAAATATTAATACATTCAGAATAAAAATTTAATTTTCAAATTTTAAATTAAAAATTTAGTCGCCTATGTCAGATTTGAAACTGTCAGTTCTTTTCAGTTAACGGAAAATAATTTATACGAGAGTCAAAAAGTATTATGATTATGAATAATTATACGGGCTAAATAACAGGTACTCTTATCGTTTAAGTTACAACGATTGTTTCTTTATTAGAATAACTTTATTCTGCGTCTTAGCATACAAAAATATTGTTGTTTCAGATTCTATCAATCATTCAATTTAAACTCGATACTAAATCAGTTTTAAATTTCAATTGTACAAGAATTAAATAAGTTTCACACAACTATACACTGTTCAAGAATACAATATAACATAAAACTGTAAAGAATATTTACACAAATCCCACATGAATTCCACAAATTCAGTTGCCATCATTTTCTTTTTTCAAAATTAACGAGAAAGTAGGAATGTATTTTGTGAAGCAATGAGAGCAAATAAATAAATCATAAGTTTTTCATTATCAGTGTGTTTTATGGAGAATAAACTTTTATTTTGAATTGTTTTGAATCAGAAGCCTATTGTAGAAAATTCTGGTTATTGAGGTGCAAACATCAAATCTGACATATCAAGGCGACTACATTTTTCATTTGAAATTTGAAAATTTAATTTACATTCCAATAGTTTTACTGCAATATAAATAATTTTAACACGATAATATTGGCCTTAATTTTCTCTTTCCTTTCATACCATTACCATTTTTGTATCTTTAAATGCCGAGCAGTAATTTACAGAAACTTAGTTCTCAATTCAAGTTTGCTATGTTCGGGTTTGAAACTTTCCACCCGGTATATCATTTACCGGCACACCAGAAAATTTTAAAGAAATATTCCAACTGGGATTTTATAGTAAACAATTTAATTCTATATCATTCAGTTATGTAAGGATGGATGTCATATAATTGTCCAGTTTGACAAAGAAGAGTAATGATAAAAAATTTGAAAATTATTTCAAATTTTGGTTGCCAGTATTATAAAATTAGGCTAAATAAGATCATTTTCAGTATCAGCAAAGATCATACACACATACGTTTCAATATAAGGGAAACTGATTTGATTTTAGTCATTTCTGTAATGCACAATAGTCATTTCGGTAATTTATACAAATTTCAATTTACCGTTGAACGGGAAATAAACACACACTCAGAATAATAAAAAGGTTAATATATCATCAGAAAAAATAAACAAATGATTCCCGAAAACTAATTTAACGTAATTTCACATGAGAAAAATAAAATAAATTGTGAAACACATTAGCTTATGGAACTGAGGCAACGTCATGGCTAACTGATAAATATTTACCTAACAAATAAGGTACGCTTTACTTGTTTGGTGTTTTAAAATTCATTAATCTGTATGTATTAATATATCCTTCTTCAGTTAAGTTTATTTTGTTGTTGACTACTGCAAAATTTCAGACAAAGGCTTACATTTTCAAATTTTTTAACTTGATTTTTTAAGGCCTTTTTTCAATTCTTGTAAAACGAGCTTTTAGCCGTCTAACAGAATTTAAAAATTTGATTGATATCTTATTGGCTGGGATAAATTACAAAAGTTAGTAGTTTTCGTTGAACACAACCTATTTATTATTTTTCGGTATTTTTCTTTTTTTTTGTTTAGAATTTAAAAACTTTTCGCGAAAATTTGGTAAGATTTTAATAAAAGTGAGCCAATGAAATAGGAAAAGAAACGATTTTGTTGCTGGATAAACAGCCGTAATGCAAGTTTGTTACCGAAATGACATTTTCGGTAGATTTGAAGCTAGACCACCTTTTTTGGTCTAAAAACTTCATCGAACTTTTTAAGTTATGTTCATATAACGTAATACCAGATATCAGAGGGAAGGATTTTTTCTTGTTTTTTTTTCTTTTACTCATTTTAATGCATTACCGAAATGACGAGCTAAAAGTGTACGCACCTAATTATTGCTATTTATCGTCATGCTGTGTTGCAACTAACAACAATATTTTACCTGCTCTGGCACTTTGACGCAGCTGTACTCTGCTTCACTAACACAAAAAGAGATTGTCGACGTGTTGGATAAACTAGGTAGGATGATTTAACTTTGACCTTGCCGACATAACAAATTTACAGAGCAATGAAATTGGATTGAACCTCCTCATCAACAAAAGTTTTTTAAAACTATATACGTATTTCGATAGCTATGCTGCCATCCTCAGTAGATGACTTCTTAATCACAAAAGAATCATTTCAAAATTTACACAGGATAAGTGGTTAATTATACGAGACAAACCCGTAAATAAGCTTTAGCATTAACATTCTTACCTGAATAGTTTCTTCACGTATAAATTAGAATCATGGAGCAATAATATCAAAAAACATGACTTTTATTCAAAATTTTTAGATTTTGCCATATTTTACGAAAGTCGAAATAAATTTGTACAATTTTTATCAACAATTAATAGGAGCTTATCATTTCCTGTAATATTTTTAGAGATTTTAGTACACGCAGAGACTTTTATAAAGAATGACTTCTTTTCGAAAATTCAAAAATAAAAAAGTTTTTTCTGCAATGAACCTAATCCATGGATACAGATATATACTTTGTGGCCATGCCATAGAGAAAAAACCTGACGTGATAGGGTAAAATGGGTTTGACATTTGAAACCATCGTGCCAACACAATGATGTTATAAGGTTAGATGGAGTCTAGCGTCATTTTGAATAGACTGCATCGGCTTTAACATTACAGAGAGAAAGATAATATGAGCATTCCCTAAGAGTAACAAAGATCAGAAATGGCCGATACCACGTGGTTTGGGGCAAATGAAAGTTTACTTCAGATCAATGATGTAATAAGGTTAGATGGAGTCTAGCAGCATTTTGAATAGGACTGCATCGGCTTTAACATTAGAGAGAGAAAGATAATATGAGCATCCCCTAAGAGTAACAAAGATCAGAAATGGCCAATACCACGTGGTTTGGGGCAAATGAAGGCTTAGTTCAAATGCATCCGGATATGTAAAAAACTAGCCAATCAAAAACAAATTGCAATAAATATTTTGCATATTCGGAATGCATCTCAACTAAGCTTAATGCGTTTGCAAACGCCGTTGCCATGGCGAGTAAGTGGTTGAATAGCGAATTATCAAAAATTAATGAACTTCGTAATTTATAGTTCATATTCCAATTTTAAATTAGACTATCGAATCTATTTTCGCAATTTGCACATGCGTGTAATACGAAATATATTCAATATTTTAAGTAATTTTAAAATGCGTCTACCCTCTCTGTGGATGGATACATTTACATCTTTTTGTCGCATATTTATGCAATCATCAGAGAAACAAGTAGGTATTCTACATTTTATTAACGCGATTATTATTAAGTTTATAATAAAAAAATTTAAGAAACCTGCTTATCTTTTTAGAGTAAAATAGTCACTTACATAAAACTTCAAATCAATTCAAAACATCCCGTAAAAACTAGAAGTGAAATCAATGGATGTTGAACTTTAATTAAATAATAAACAAAAACTTGATAAATCACTTCAAATAACTTAAAATCGAGAAAACGACCCCAAAAATTCAATTTGAAAACTAACAGACTAAACGCACAGACAACGAATGCTTTCACGTTTTGACACTGTCAAACTAATTTTGACATTTTGGCCCAACCCAGCTGATCGAGGCCAGTTTTCTCTCTCTGTAATGTTCGTCGCGATACCTCTCACTCTATATTCCATCCACCCCATACCAGATCATTGTGCCAACATCAGTCCATCATGTTTGTATCAAATTGTCAATTTTATTAGCCACGTAATCCAAGAATGTTTTAAATTCTAAAATTGCTATAGCAACGAATATTCATCCGAAGTTTCAGAGGCAGTGTTTTTCATTAGATCAATCTTTGAAAAACTTGCTGCATGCTGCCCCTCGAGCTTCTGCTATAAATGCTGGAAAAATTAAGAAAGTTTGAAAGTGTTGGCAATTAATACCAACTGGAAATTGTGTTACAAAATCTCTCCGAGTTCAAAGCAAATAAAAGTGCGTAAATAAGACGCATCTTTTTTTTTGTGTGGAAAAGGTAATCCAAAATACACAAACAGGTGTTTCTATTGTGATACGTATCAGCTCGTGTAGACATTGTTTAACAAACAAATACAACGAGTTATGATATATTTATGTAGAGTATTTTTATATTTGGATGTGTAGAGGGCCCCGCCGTTTGGGCCACATCGGATGCCTGTCAGATAGAAGAGAGTTTGTTTCTGCTATTCCCTAGACAAATACACAGTCTGTCAAGACTATACTACGATATTCATACAAAATGTATATTGGAGTTACATTTCCGTACATACACAAAATACTTTTTCCCCTTCGTATTTATTTCGATTTTGATTTAAGGAACCGCACGGTTCGAATGAAATACGCGCTGAAAAGCAAGGAACAATCCGGTTATTTTTCTTTGTCTGAAAGCTTTTGGTCTGTTGCAATTAAGATTCTTTGCGGGAATCGAACACAACATTGCAACGATTCGGAGAGTATACTACGTAGTAAGCGATTGAACTAACCGCTTCCAGTACCCTAAATATTTACGGGCTTCTTGTAAACATTACGCATCACGACAGCGTAAATTCTAACGTATAAACGGCTGCGTCATTAAAAACTTCAAGGAGGTTTTTCGATTCACTTAATTTTAATTCACGGACTATTTAGTCTGCTTTTGTAAGGTGTGACTCAGAATAAACGTTTCAGTTGCATCCACTCATTTCACAGAATTAGACAAAATTAAACTTACCCAGTTTTGACCAAACGAAAAAATTCAAGAGAATAAATGCAATGAAATTTCGAAAATAGGTATTCGGTTGTTTGGAAAAAAAATGTCGTTTTTTCTTCTAATTTAGAATGCTTGTATTAAACGAAATATATTAATTTTCATTAAACTATGCAATTGCCATTTTCATTAGTGATCCTTTGCCATCATTCTGTCAGCATTTGCATTCCTCGATGATACCAGCCAACTTCTCTAGAGTCAAGGAATTCTTGATATGCCGTATCGACTTCGCAATATTCATTAAAATTTCTGTCTTTAAGGAAATGTTTCATCGAACAAAACATACTGCAATCCGAAGGAGCAATATCCGGACTATATGCCGAAAGAGGAAAAGTCCATCCAAGCTCTATCAGTTTTTATTGAGACCTAATTGTATTTTGCGGTTTTGCATTATCCTGGTGGTGGATTACGTGATTTGTATTTACTAATGCAGGGTACCCTACACGTAAAATTTCGTGTACTTTGGTAAGTTGAGCACAGCAGTCTGCAGCATTAACTATACGGACATTTGAAACAAGTTCAAAATTGATGACGCCAAAGATATTCCACCAAACACTGAACATTACTTTTCTTCCAAAACGATCTTTGTCAACGACTGAAAAAGACACTTGTCGAAGATTAATCCACTGTTTATACCAGTAGGGATTCTTAAAAGAATCCTTATTGCTTCATAAATCATGATTTGTCACAGAAGACGATTGTGGCGTGTGTGGGGAATTTGGAGTAATTTTGTACAAATGTTTAAGGTGTTTAAGTTGAGATTCGTTTAAGTTACGTGAAATTTTTGTAGAACGTTTAATAAACGTACCACGACCTCTTAACTGACACCAAATGGTTGAATTTAATGCACCCAACTCGTTTGACATTCGATATGTTGTAGTAACCGTATTTTTTTTAATAAAGTGCAAAAAAATAATTGGTTAATCTTTAGGGCAACCCGAGGTACGACTCTTTCGAAGAGTAAAATCGCCATTTCTAAATTTTATAAATTCATGTTGGGCATGTCTTAACATTAAGAGACTCTTTGTCTTCTTCTCACAAACATTCTAAGCCACTTGTGAAGCCGCTTTTCTTCTGAAAGTCGAATAACAATAGGTTCAAGAATTCTTCGTGTTTTGGTTATTCTTCGTAAGAACAGGTAATTAAGTACGGGTTAAAGTTTGCGTAGTATATTGTTTAGAGAGGTATAGTCTTCAATTGGCAAATAAAAAATTATATCTGGCTACCTTCGAAATAAGAGTTAGTTGATAAAGAAAAAAAAAAACACATTTTTTTCCGAACAACCTAATATTTTTGAGTAACTGAAATGATTAAACAATCGATGACTTACTCTTATTATAATGTTATTATTATTGCTTGCTGTGCATCCGCAGCTTCAGTCGTTTAACGTTCGTCGTCCATTATTTTGTTTTTATGTCAATGTGTCGTTTTAACGTCTTTTACTGTCCTGAGAACTCGTGAAAGATTATCGAAAATCAGGAATTGAGCAATTTTAAACGATGCTGGATTATTGCATGATAAAAACCGAATTGCATTGTACCAATAATTTTTGATTGTCAAAATTTGTCGGGTGGTTCTAAAAGAGTGTATTTTCTTTTAGTTTTATATTTTTACTTGCTATTAATAGCTTCTTGAGTTTATTTCATAACCGCCCTTGAACAAAACAATTTTTGCTATCTCGTTACTACCATACCTACCTGCGTGGTTTACAGAATTTCAACAAAAACAATAGGTATTTCGACTTTATTGGAAATCAGTACATATACAGGATGTTATCGAATAAGATGGCAATAATTATACCACGTATAGACCACATTAAAATGTTACAATTTAATCTAATTTATCTATAAAAACAAAACTCTTTCGTTTCTGAGGTAAAACCTCCTGAGGAGGTAACTTGAAAAGAATATTTTCTCAAATATCCCTGGAATAGTTTGAAGTAGAGCGTGAAATTTGACACGTAGTATAGGTGAAATACATGTCCTACGGAAAATTGAGCGATTTTCACCAGTGGCGTAGATCCGGGGAAGTAGGTTATCATTTTAGTAAATAAGTTTCTCATCACTTTTTAAAGAAAATCTTGCATTCTTCTCTCAATTCCTATGTGAATTTCTTAACCGTGGCTCTCAGGTTAAGGTCGTTTATACAGATCTTGCTAACGCTTTTGATTGCATAGATCATAAACTCTTAATCTCCAAATTAAGTTCTGTGGCGAGCCGCTCAGTGCTGCGTCACGCTGAGGGCGTCAGGAGGTCGGTTCGCTGTTGTGCGTCATCGGCCATCACGCCACCGGGGCCTACACCGGGGTCACATCGAACAGACTAGAATCTTCCCGCATAGAGAGTTCCAGACGGCGGCGAACGATATAAAATCGCCCGGAGTTGACTCACCAGTCAGTCGAATTCTAACAGCGAACGTTGAAGTTAGATTTTAGTGTGAAAATAAATTGTAACAAATAAATTAGTTTTTAAGCTTTATTAAATTACGGTTAAGTTTTTATCGAGTGTTTTATTCGTTTAAATAAATAAACTCAAACCCTAGAAACGTAACAGTGGTGTCAGAAGTGGGATTTGTGCAAATAAATAAACAATTTAAAGTAAATTAAATTTAATCAGATTATTAAATAAGTACAGTATCGGAAAAAAAAAACAATGGCTACGAGAAAAGTGTTGTTGAAAGACTTAAAAGTGGCCGAATTAAAAACCGAATTGGAAGAACGAGAGTTAGAAACCTGTGGTTTGAAAGGCGCACTTCAACAGCGTCTCCGATCCGATTTGTTGACAGCTGGCGAAGATCCAGAGACCTTCCTTTTCGAAATTTCGTGTGGTCCCGCCGATTTTAATAAAATCCTGAAAGATGAACTTCGAGAACAATCCAGAAATTTAGAGCAAAAGCTTCTAGAACAATCTGGAAATTTCAAGGACGAACTTCGAGAACAATCTGGAAATTTCAAGGACGAACTTCGAGAACAATCCAGAAATTTGGACGAGAAGTTTCTAGAACAATCTGGAAATTTCAAGGACGAACTTCGAGAACAATCCAGAAATTTGGACGAGAAGTTTCAAGAACAGTCTGGAAATTTAGAGAAGAAACTTCTAGAACAATCTGGAAATTTCAAGGACGAACTTCGAGAACAATCTGTAAACTTCAAAGACGAGTTGCGAACTAAATTAATGGAACAATCCAGAAATTTAGAGGAGAAGCTTCTAGAACAAGCTGGAAATTTCGACAAATTACAGAATAAATTGTTGGAACAATCTAGAGACTTAGACGAGAAATTTCGAGAGCAATCCAGAAATTTCGACGAGAAATTTCTAGAACAAACAAAAGGACTTGAAGATCAACTAGTGGTAAAAATATCGGAAGAAACAAGGAACTTGCAAGAAAATGTGGAAGAAATAATATTCCAGCAGGATAATAAAATCAAAAATCTGGAACAAATCATGGCGGGGTTGCGAGTGTTCGGGGATCAGCCACCAGTAGAAACACTAGAAAATAATGAAACCCGAATTGTGGAAGGACCAACAGAAAATTCGAAATTGAAAGTAAAACCACCAACGTTCGATGGAAAGTCTTCTTGGCCCAACTACTTCAAACAGTTCGAAGCGGCAGCAAAGGCGAACAGATGGACGTCCAGCGAAAAAGCCACTTCGTTAATTGTGGCCTTGAGAGGGGATGCTATCGATGTGCTACAGACGATGCCGCCAGAGGAACAAGAAGACTTCGACAAGCTGGTGAATAGGATGGAAATGCGTTACGGACAGGCCCATCTGACCGAGGTATACCATGCGCAGTTGAGGAATCGCTGTCAGAAATCCGGAGAAAGTCTTCAGGAATTCGAAGCGGACGTAGCGCGGCTGGCCCAGTTGGCATATCCCACAGCTCCTGTTGAATTCCTCAAATGTTTGACGGTGCAGACTTTCATAGATGGAATCCGTGACCCAGACAACCAGCAGGCATTGAGAATGACCCATCCGAAGACATCCAAGAACGCATTGGCTTATGCCTTGGAATTTGAAGCGGCGAGACGAGTCTCAAGAGGGCATGTCAAGGTGCGAGCGGCTATGGACTTCCAAGAGGAAAAAGAGGAAGAATCCGCTAACGCCAAGGTGGGATCTGCTATAAAGGAGCGACCCAGGGAGTATACCACCGCCGAGGATGTTCGCCGCATTGTGGAACAGGTCTTCAAGCAGAAGAAGCCGCTGGTGTGGCCAGGAGGAAGGACATGTTCGCAGGCGATGTCCAAAGCCCAGACAGGATCCAAGGAAGCCACAGTTAAACTAAGCCGGGTCGGTGCAGAGGGGCAAACGTCGACCCGTATTCAAAGGCCCCCAAAGACGAAATCCAAACAAGTAATATCCCTACGGCAGTTAACCAGCAGTGTCTTCGTTGATGTTACCATTGATGACATTCCTCACACCATGTTGTTGGATACGGGTGCGACGAAGACCATCCTAAGACCCGACGTCATTAAGTCATCTGGACGCACCGAGCCGACCAAGTGGAAACTGAAAACTGCAACTGGAACATCAGCAACTGTCCACGGTGAAGTAGTGGTTATCATCACCATTGGTTCAACTCCAATAAAACACCGTGCACTGGTGGCAGATATAGAGGACGAGGCAATTTTGGGCATGGACGTCATGTGTGCCCACGGGTTCCAATTGGACTTAAAGCGTGGCGTGATGGCGGTCAATAATGAGGAGTTGGTTCTACATCAACGAGGGGACGTGGCCGCTCGAGTAGTCCTCGCTGAAGACATTGTATTACCCAGCAGGACTGAGGTTATCGTCGACGCAAAACTGGACGGTGTTTTTCAAGATGGGCAAGTCATTATGGTTGAACCTAATACTGATGATCAAAGGATTGGAAGAGGAGTCCTCGTTGGGAAAATGTTGTTGACGGCGAAGAAGGAAGTACCTGTCCGCCTGATGAACGTCAATTGTTTCTCTGTCAATATCAAGAAAGGAACAATCTTGGGAAGCTGCACCATGGTGTCCTCCATCTCCCGGCAACTTGAAACAAACGTGCCAGAAGCGAAAGTCCCAAAGAAATTATGGGAAATGGTTATGTCAACAGCCCAGGAATTGACTCCAGACCAGAAGACAAAAGCAAAGAATCTGATCGGCCGCTATCAAGATGTATTTGAGGTAGAAAATGGATCCAAGGGAAGAACTGATGTCGTGAAACACAAAATAGAGACTGGAGAAGAAAGACCTATCCGTCAAGCTCCAAGGCGATTACCGTTGGCGAAGCGTGAGGAAGCGGAACGCATTATTCGCGAGATGGAAAAGGATAATGTAATAGAACCATCAAGCAGCCCGTGGGCGTCACCAGTAGTGCTTGTGAAGAAGAAGGATGGGTCCACCAGGTTCTGTGTAGACTACCGGTTACTCAATAATGTCACCAAGAAGGACAGCTATCCCCTGCCACGGATTGATGATACCCTGGACACCCTGGCCGGCTCAAAGATCTTCTCAACTTTGGACTTAAAGAGTGGATATTGGCAAGTGGAGCTGGCGCCCGAAGATCGAGAAAAGACGGCGTTTTCCATTGGTATGGGTCTGTGGCAGTTCACAGTGATGCCATTCGGATTATGTAATGCCCCAGCGACATTCGAGAGGTTAATGGAGACGGTTCTGAAAGGTCTGTCCTGGACAACGTGCATGGTGTACCTTGACGACATAATTGTCTTGGGAAAGACGTTCGACGACCACCTAAGGAACCTGGAAGGAGTGTTCCAGCGGCTTCGCGGAGCTGGACTAAAGCTTAGCCTCAAGAAGTGTCACCTGTTCCAGAAGGAAGTGAATTACCTGGGGCACATTGTTAATGGAAATGGAATCGCCGTGGACCCTGTGAAGATTCAGGTGGTGAAAGACTGGCCAACTCCCAGAAATAAACACCAAATAAGGAGTTTCCTTGGCCTGTGCACTTACTATCGGCGCTACGTTCCTGGATTTGCAGACATTGCTAAGCCGTTAACAAAACTCACTGAAGAAGGTCGTCCATTTGAATGGGACCAACAGTGTCAAATTGGCTTTGAACAACTAAAGCAGTACTTGGTTAGTGCTCCTATTCTGAGTTATCCTCTCTCTATTCTGAGTTATCCTCGAAACTATTGCGTCACAAGAAGGGAATTGCTAGCCGTCGTGAAAACGATAGAACACTTCTACAAGTACTTGTATGGTAGACGCTTCCTGCTGAGGACCGACCATGCCGCTCTAAAATGGCTTCTCCGTTTCAAGAACCCAGAAGGGCAAGTTGCAAGATGGATCGAACGACTTTCAGCATCGGGCAGGAACTAGCCATCGAAATGCCGATGCTTTGTCGAGAAGACCCTGTGCCGAAGACTGTAAGCACTGTAGTCGTTTGGACGAGAAAGTAGCCACGACTGCGAGGACAGCCATAGTTGACGACAAATGGCAAGACGAAGAACTGCGAAGAGACCAGAAGAACGACCCGGATTTGAAATTAGTGCTAGAGTGGAAAAGCAGGGACGCGAGGCCTACCTGGGAAGAGGTAGCACCATGTGCGCCGTCCGTAAAATCATACTGGGCGCAGTGGGACTCCATAGTGTTGGATCGTGGTCTTCTGAGACGAAGCATGGAGAATCCAGAAGGCATGGAAGAGAAGACACAGTTACTAATCCCCAAGAATAGGGTGCCAGAAGTTCTGAGGGAACTTCACGATGGAACTTCGGGAGGGCATCTGGGAGTTAAGAAGACTATGGAGAAGGTGCGCGAAAGATTTTACTGGGTGAACTGCAAGGAAGACGTGAAGGATTGGTGCAGAAAGTGTGCAGTCTGCGCAGCCAGTAACGGCCCCCACAGGCGGGGTAAGGCTCCCATGAGACAGTACAACGTTGGAAGTCCTTTTGAGAGAGTTGCCATCGATGTAGCCGGCCCGTTTCCAGAAACGAATGGTGGAAACAAGTACATCGTCGTGGTAATGGACTACTTTAGTAAGTGGGTTGAAGCTTACGCCCTACCTAACCAAGAGGCGGTCACTATTGCGGAAGTCCTTGTCAGGGAATGGATCAGTCGGTATGGTGCACCTATGGAACTGCATTCAGACCAAGGAAGGAACTTTGAATCGGCCTTGTTCAAGAACGTGTGTACTCTGCTCGGCGTACGAAAAACTAGAACAACTGCACTCCACCCACAGTCGGACGGAATGGTGGAAAGGTTCAATAGAACCATCAACCGACATTTGTCCAAGGTCGTTTCCAATCATCAGAGGGACTGGGACATGTACATCCCCCTGTTTCTAATGGCATACCGCTCATCTGTTCATGAGACAACAGGGGAGACTCCCGCGAAAGTGGTATTCGGGCGAGAGCCGAGACTGCCCTGCGACCTGAAGTTTGGTGTGAAGCCTGGCGAAGTCTCTGCCGACGAAGATTACGTGAGCAAATTACGCAGGAAAATGGATGATATCCACAACCAAGTGCGTCACAATATACAGACGGCCAGCGATCGGATGAAGGAGCACTATGACATCAACGCTCAACACGGGGGATACCAACCTGGAGCACTGGTCTGGCTTTATAACCCCCAAAGACGTCGAGGCCTCTCCCCAAAATTACAGACCTCTTGGGAAGGTCCTTACAAAGTGATGAAACGGATCAACGACGTCGTTTACCGCATCAAGAAGGTCCCCCATGGCAAACCCAAAGTAATCCACTTCAACCGGATAGCCCCTTACCATGGAGAAGCAGATGAAGGAACAGTACAAAGGGCGCAAGTTTCCGAAGTGAACTTCGAAACCTTCATGTCTCATCACGCCGAAGGAAGCAAGGCACGGTTTGGAGTGACCACGGAGAAGCAACAAGATCTCTTTAAAGTGCCACTGGAGTACAGTCTGGCCCACTGCGTAGCAGAAGACCTGAAAATGTCCAAAGGAATCGCTCAGGTGTTTAGGAAGAAATTTGGCCAAATCGAGGAGCTACGAAGACAGCATCCCATGGTAGGCAAGAGCTTGCAGATCATTGATTCGACGGCAGATCGGAGGCGCCACGTGCATTATTTAGTCACTAAGAAGACATCAAGCGGTAAACCTGACTATCAAAGTATGTGGAGAGCCCTATATAGCCTGAGGAGACAGCTAATAGAGAACCATCAGATGAAGTTGGCCATCCCCAAATTGGGCTGCGGATTGGATGGACTAGACTGGAGAGTAATACGAAGCATGCTGGAAGTCATCTTCCACAGAACGGGAATTGAAGTCCTAGTCTGCAGCCATCACCCACAGGCAACAGTCAGCAACAGCAAAACCGTAGACTGCTACTTCTTCCAGACGGGAAATTGCAAGAATGGGCCAGCTTGTAGATTCCGACATCCTCCTTCAAGACTATCACCAGGAACATTTCGAGACGAAACGTTTTTAAGAAGGGGGCAGTGTGGCGAGCCGCTCAGTGCTGCGTCACGCTGAGGGCGTCAGGAGGTCGGTTCGCTGTTGTGCGTCATCGGCCATCACGCCACCGGGGCCTACACCGGGGTCACATCGAACAGACTGGAATCTTCCCGCATAGAGAGTTCCAGACGGCGGCGAATGATATAAAATCGCCCGGAGTTGACTCACCAGTCAGTCGAATTCTAACAGCGAACGTTGAAGTTAGATTTTAGTGTGAAAATAAATTGTAACAAATAAATTAGTTTTTAAGCTTTATTAAATTACGGTTAAGTTTTTATCGAGTGTTTTATTCGTTTAAATAAATAAACTCAAACCCTAGAAACGTAACAGTTCCTATAATCTTAGTAATTCATTAAAACTTAAAACTCCTGCAGTCGTTTCTCTTGAATAAGCAGCCGGAAATTTATTACAACGGTTTATCTTCTCGTACTTACACTGCTTTTTCTAGTATTCGTCAAGGTGCCAACTTAGGACCTCTTCTTTTTATACTTTTTATAAATGACCCACCGTTTTCCCTTACCAAACATAGATCCTAATGTACGCCGACGATGCAAAATTATTTCGTCTTGTTCATAGCCAAGAAGGATCTTCAAAAGGATTTAAATTCCCTTGCTGACTCTAACCGACTCGCTTTAAATATTGACAAAGGCAAAACCATTTCCTTCTCGCGTAAAAAATGGAAATTTTTGTTTCACTATCAATTAACGGTCAATCCTGGAAATACTCCACTGTTATTAAAGATCTCCACGTTCATTTTGACGACCGTCTTCTGTTTATCACCATGTCAATGATATTGCTGCTAAATCCATATCGCTTTTGGGCTTTATCGACAGGAACACTCGTGATTTCACTAATTCCGCTGCCTTAATTGGTCTCTTTAACGCTTTCATCTTTTCACGACTTCAATATGCATCCCTAATTTTCCTAGCGATTTATAATTGCAATATATATAATTTGTCCTTGAACAAGTTCAGCACAGGTTTGACGAATATGGTGTGGATCCTCCTAGAGGTTTTCCTTCCGAAACCCTACTTACAGTTTTTAATAGCTTATCGCTTGTTCATACTAAACATATCTCAGCTTTGCCTTTCTTACATAAATTGATCCACAATCAAATTGATGTTGCTGCTCTCTTGGAAAAGCCTAATTTTCATGTAAAGCGCATTACCGGCGGAAACTATTTGCCTTTTATTTGCCTACCCCGAATACCAATGCTTTAGTACGTTGTCCTATTTACATTGCCTCTACCCTTTACAACCATCTTTGTAACAACCCTGATATCTTCAATCTAAATGTCGTCGGCCTTAGAAAGAGTTTGGAGAATTTCTACACCAACTCTCCTCTTAACTCTTTTTAACAACCTTCTTTATTGCATTCGCCATGCCTTTCACTTCCTTATTTACTTACTTCTTTCATTTATTTGTCTCATTACCTTTCTTTTCTTCTCTCTTTCTTTTCTTTTCCTTTTCATTTCTCTCCAATTGAAATTTTGAAATGGAGTCTGACTAAAAAAAATCATGTTTCTTAATTTTTCAAAAATTAGAGTAACGTTTTTTTTTATTGATTTCAAGCAAAAAAATTCTACTGTTGGAGCAACTTAAGAAACGAAACACATCTAAGTTTTTAACTACTAAGTGTCTGAAATGTTTAAATTTATTGTAATAACAAAAGAAAAGTTCCTGATTTAAATTCTTCTCGTAGTAACTCAGATTAGTAGCAGTAAATAGAACCCTTTAGTTAAAAAACTGAAACCCTTACGATTATTTTAAATTCGGACTATCTATGAAAATCTTACATTTTCGTTACCATAACATAATAAGTCAAAAGTCATCCCATGCAAGGCGGCCATGCTTGCTGTTAAAGCATAATGAAAGTTTCAAAAATATTAGTTGCAAAACGTTTTTGATTGCAGTGAATCCCTCTAGCAGACTCCGATGAAGCCGCAAATAGGGCCAAAACAGGCTTTCAATTTGTCATTCCCAATGTAATGTTAAGTCAAAAAGCGATCATAGGATGTCGCTGTTTAAGCTATTCAAAATTTTAGTTTAAGCATTGTTTTTGAAATTTCTTGAAAAGTAAATTTTTTTGTAAAGAATAACTTTCCACGTAAAGTTGATATTAAAAAACTTTTCCTCTTGTCAAGTTGACTCGTGGACACACTGTACATTATGTACATTTGCTACAGTAAACTGTATTCCAGTAAAAAAAAGCAAAAATAACAAGCAATCCCTTATTACTTCCTTCCATGCAAACGTAAGACCCAGCTCCTTGTTTGGCGTTATATTGTGGACTGCATCAATTAAATATTTACCGTTATTGTTACCAACAGTTATCTGCAAGTTATCTTTATCTGCATAAATAACTATCAGTAGCAAAGCAGATATTTATAATACTAAACGGCAAAACAGGTTACGTTTATTTGATCAGTAAGTACATATATTAAATAAAAAAAGAAGTGAAATCGAATCGAAATCGAATAGGAAATTTCCAGAAAAAGACAGTAAACATATCTGTTCGAATTCTGACCTAATGTACAGGGTGGCTCAAAACCTCTCTTATGTTAAAAATGAGAACCTAATCTTCGTTAGATTTTTGCTAAAGTAATTAAACATCTTCGTATTCTTTTGTAACTGCGTTGAAAATGTGTGAAATTATTTTTTAATTATCCACTAATAACTGCAGAATAAGTATTGCAAGAGCAGAAGCTATTCCTATTGTAAAAACGGAGTGCGTTGAAAATTGCGTTGAAATAAATTAGATTGCCTGTGCACACAATGATCTATGGGTTCATAACGAATAACTTCGCTAGCTCTCAATTGAACTATTTTATTGTTTACATACCAAAACAAAACACATGTTTTTATAAGGATAATATTGAACCTGAATTTCTGTGTCAGTTTAAACCATAAAGACATAAAAGCTCTCGCCTTGGGCAGACGTTTATTTTGTCGTTTATTTGAAGTTTTAATAAAGAAACAAATTTATTTTTGCTGTGCAATAACAATAAACTTTAGTAACCAACATTGTAAGTTGATTTTTGGCAATTTACAAATTAATATGAAGTAAGAGTTTCCTCTTTTTCGATCGCCTTTAGATTGAATTTTTTAAATTTAACTGTTAAAGTACGGAGTAACACAAAACTAATCATCAATTAATGCAACAGGCACAGAATATTTTAAACTATTAAGAACTTACGTAGTTACAAGATTTATCTGGTTTTAAAATTAACAAGAAAATACGATACTTGATCTGCTTTAAGTACAATATCAGTGCAATAGGTCATGGTCTGCGTTTTTATGACTTTTTATGGCCTCGAACGTCGGAGAATAGTTGAAAACCAAGCTCCGCCGGAACATTTAAGCCGCATTCAACGACCCTCAAACAATTTCTATGAAAAAGTAAAATAATTTTTATCTGCGTTATTATTGCTGTTTGACCAATAGTTGTATAACAAATTTTGCTTCATTTCTTGACCAATATTCGTGGTTTCAATTAATGACATAGGTTTAGAGACACGCTGTATATAAAAAATAAATAAATAAAATAAATGCAAACTTAATTATGTTTGGTAGAATAAGCGAAAATAATTACAAAAACACGTAAATTTTAAATAATAAATTAGTAAATGTTTTAAGAAAATACCACATTGTAACATAAAATTTCACGAGCACAAGTGAATAAATTTTGATCCAAGTTTACCCAAATTTGAAATTATTTGAACGAATCTGTAAATACTTATTTAAATATATTTATTTTTTTAATCAAAATGTCCATTGTGATGAAACATCTGAAAATAGTATCTAAAGTATTAATTAGTTATTATCTATAAAATTATATTAATATTTTTTCAAAACACTAATTCGTGTAGAAAAAACCATTAATGTTTGTAGTAAATGGTTTAAAAGCAGTTTCGACACGAAACAATAAGTCGAAAAGAGTTAAATGCCCCAGCCCGGATATACGTCTGATGGCGAACTCTCGTATATCCGCAGATGTTTGATGTCAGTGTCAGATTGGACATATTGTAGACCTCCTGTAGACATTTAAATCTTACATTTCACTAGGGGTATATTTAAGTTAGTAATTCGATCATTTGTTTTATTTTTTGTTCAGGTTTACACTAGTCTTTAGCAAGAATAACAAAGCAAGTTTAAGATAGTAGTTAATACTCCGGCTATAAAAATATTTACGCTGGCCGGGACGGCGAATTTTGAATAAATATTTACGTTTGGAATAATAGAAGAATCAAAAGGATTTACTAATAATAAGCGTTTAATTCATTATTTCCGCTTTGCACGGCAATATTGTGATACTACAATTCTTCTACATAACATCATAAATTTAGTAGTGAACAGAAAAATATTAAGGAATTTAGTATTATTAGTACATTAAGACACGCAGAAAATTCAAATTAAACATAAATTATCTTTGCTATTTTCCGTTTTTTTTTTCTTTCATACACACAAGAATTTCGTAACACGTCAACCATTCTTCATTTCGTAATCATGTATTAATCTTAATCAGCGTTAATGTATTATAATTACAAACATCTCACTCGCTTTTTAAAACAAATTTTATATCGTCATGTAGGGTCTCACGGTTATTTAAAATTGTTTAAAAATATCTGATTTAATATTAATTGAAATCAAAGTTTCAATTAATATTAAACTACGAGTATTTAAACAGTTATTTTAAATATTGGAAATTAATTAATAACGTTCCTCTTTGTTATTTCCATGTCATTTACTTTTTGTGTGATATATTTAAATACAGGATGTTCTTTTACTGTGTGTTTGATGGTTAGCGTATCATAGCCAAAAAAATTCGTATGAACCACTTGTTTGGAACTGCTGAAATGTGCGAGAAAGATAGGAAGGTCAACTTCGCCTTCTTTTTGGTATGAACACCCCCACCGATACCACACTCGATGTTCAACGCATAGTTTCGTAATAATAATCACTGATATCGTTTATTAATTATTTTATTTAAAATTTTAATTGTCTGAGCGAAGTAATACGTTTTACGACATCAATTATCGACGAATAAATCCGAATATTTATGCACCAATTAGGCAAGCGCGTTAAAAATATTCTTCCTTCGCCCTTTTACGTAAATAAACTTTTACTGGAATCTCGCAGCTAGCTATGAATATATTACTATTTACGGTCCACGGAAAAAGTAAATGTCAAATTTTTATCATTCTATTAAAAATAATGTGGAATGAGAAATTACAATTAGTTTGTACCTCGCTTTTAATTTGTTCGGCAATTACGAACCGTAGCTTCTTGAATTGCACTAGATTTCTATTCAAAAATACTTAAACTTTTAACTAACCAGCTGATCGGAGCGGCTGATTTACGTCGTTCGTGCTCAAGATCAAGTGAGGTATTGACCCTGGCCTACTTCGGCTTCTTCTTGAAGAGGCGGCCGCGTTCCACTTTTAGCTATGCCAGCAGTTCTCAAACGGTTTAATTAAAATCTGCCAATGCATTTTTTTTTCGAAAACTATTAAATTTTTGTTAAGAACATATGAGTTCAACCGTTGCCATTTATGGTGATATATTACAGGTTTAAATATTTGTACACTGTAAAAGAACATCCTTTATATCAAATTCAATGCAATTTTTGTAATGTTACATTAAATCTAAATTAAGCTATTTATGCAATTGCTAGTTCAAGAATCTGTAAGCAAAAGACTTCGTATTCCAGTGCGCAGCAAATAAACCATGTGTCAAATAGTTCACTGTTTAGTTTTCCAGAGGAAGATGCTTCTGGAAAATTAAGTACTAGACCGCTTATGATTCTGCTTCGATAAGGCAATATAAATATAATTGAACTAAGATGACCATATTTTGACAGTTTCCTATATAGGTTATCCGTAAATTCCGTGAACGTGGCTTAACAACAGCCAAAAGAAATTTCAAAATACAAATACTGACTAGATTTGCATACGTATAAAAATAACAACAATATTCAGATCGTATTCAGTTGTAATGCGATGAATAGTCAATGTTATGCTGATAATTTTTGTGGTGGTGCTACGAATGTCATTGGAGGCAACGTTGGGATATTAATTTGACGAGTGCGCAGCATGAATCAAATTCGAAAGCGCCGTTGACATGATTAGCACCAAGCAAAAATAATCTGCGCAACATTGACTACGAATCGTATTCGGTGGACTATTTAATGAATCAGATCCATCAAACCCGTTTTACGCAAATTAAATACTCCTAATTTATTAATCGAGCCATTCATGATTGAGGTACTATGACAACAATTAATAATACATGATAAGTCTCAGAAAGCATCCCATACAAATGTCTCAAATAAGTTTGTTAAAAAAATCATATTTCTGTGTTAATGTTTGCTGTAATTAAAATTAAGTAAAAATTTTCATTTGTTTAATAGTGCAATATTTTATGTACATAATTTGTACGTATTAGTACAATTAGCACTGTAATTTTTTTGTAACCATGGAAATGATTAAAATTAAATTTTTCCGTTGGCTAATGAATACGAAATGACAGATTAATTAAATAGTCGTACTAATTTTAATGTATATAGTAACGTTCCACTATTTGTTCACCTTTATTATTAAAGAAAACAACCAGCGGATTGGTAGGTGCACACACAATTATGTGCTTGAATCTGAAGGCAATCGGCTTCAGAGAATGCCCATGCATCGACCACTGCAGCACCAGGCAGCGGTTCGTTTATCACATTTTAGGTAAACTTCGGTCTAACTAGCCTAAGATAACACATGCGGCTACATAAACTACTTCAGGGGAGGTTCGAGTGCTGACTGGAATGCAATGAAGTGACTGACCACCTGTGTTGGTCCAAGGTGTGAAATGTTCCTAAACATTGTTTGGCCACTCACTCGAAGATGCTGCTTAAGCTGATTATGGCCCTTCTTACTATTGGATTTTCGGAGTTCTAAAATTTATACGATGTCACAAAAAATCATTACAGTTATTCAATTCATGAAAATACTGTCAAATATTGTTGTATTTATTTATTTATAATTTAATTTATTTATAGTTCGGAAAAAATGTATGTTTTTCTTTATCAGCTAATTCACATTTCGAAGGTAGCGAGATATAATTTTTTATTTGCACATTGAAGAGTATACTTCTCTAAACAACATACTACGCAAATGTTAGCCCGTACTTAATTGTGTGTTCTTACAAAGAATAACCAAAAAACGAAGAATTCTTGAACCTATTGTTATACGAGTTTAAGAAGGAAAGTGGCTGCACAAGTGGCTTAGAATAAATGTGAGAAGAAGACAAAGAGTCTCTTAATGTTAAGACATTCCCAACATGAATTTATAAAATTTAGAAATGGCGATTTTACTCTTCGAATGAGTCGTACCTCGGGTTGCCTTTTAAAGATTAACCAATCTCTTTTTTGCAATTTATTAAAGAAAATACGGTTAGTACAACGTATCGATTGTCAGACGAGTTGGGTGCATTCAATTCAACCATTTGGTGCCACTTAAGAGGTCGTAGTACGATTATTATACGTTCTACAAAAATTCACATTACTTAAATGAATCTCATCCTAAACACCTTAAACATGTGTACAAAATTACTTCAAACTCCCCGCCACAATCGTTTTCTGTGACAAACCATGACTTATGAAGAAATATGGATTCTTTTAAGAATTCCTACTGGTATAAACAGTAGCTTAATCCTCGACAAGTATCTTTTTCTGTCGTGGACAAAGATTGTTTTGGAAGAAAAGTAATGTTCAGTGTTTGGTGGAATATCTTTGGCGTGAATCATTTTGAAGTTGTTTCAAATGTCCATACAGTTAATGCTGCAGACTGCTGTGCTCAACTTACCAAAGTATACGACATTATACGTGTAAGTTACCCTGCATTAGTAAATACAAATCACGTGATCCACCACCAGGATAATGCAAAACCGCATAATACAATTAGGTCTCAATAAAAACTGATGGAGCTTGGATGGACTTTTCCTCCTCCTTCTGCATATAGTCCGGACATTGGTCCTTCGGAGTACAATATGTTTTGTTCGATGAAACATTTCGTTAAAGACAGAATTTTTAATGAATGTTGCAAAGTCGATACGGCATATCAAGAATTTCTCAAACTAAGAAATCTTATTGCAATGTTGACTTTTCCGAGGAATAACAATTTTACGATTTCGACCGTTTCGAAAAACTCTATTTCCTAAATAAATTAAAAACACTCGGTACATCTGATAGAATATAATATAATAATATATTAATATCTAATAGGGGCTAAATAGTTTTTTTTTTGGCTAAATATGCCTTAACATATAATATGCAAGAAATTATGTATAGACATGCATATATGCTTTTTAACTTATAAATTAAAAAAAAACTGTGCGAATTTATTTATTAAATAACAGAGATAAGACCAGCTAACGCCACTAACATTT
Source organism: Prosopocoilus inquinatus (assembly GCA_036172665.1). Lineage (NCBI taxonomy): Eukaryota > Metazoa > Arthropoda > Insecta > Coleoptera > Lucanidae > Prosopocoilus > Prosopocoilus inquinatus. The sequence goes on from CM069876.1 coordinate 1,054,578, forward strand.
TTAGACTGTTAGTGAATGATACTCTTTCCTAAATTATTTCAAGATTGTCTGTTTCAATAAGCTTAAATTCTGAAAAGAGATTCAAAAAATTGCAAAATTAACTACTTTAATATTACGTTGTTATCAACTAATTCATATTTCGAAGATAGCGAGATATATTTTTTTATATGCAAATTGAAGAGTATACTTCTCTAAACAATATACTACGGAAATGTTAACCTGTACTTAATTGTGTGTTCTTACGAAGCATAACCAAAAAACGAAGAATTCTTGAACCTATTGTTATACGAGTTTAAGCTTAAGGAAAGTGGCTGCACAAGTGGCATAGAATATGTGTGAGAAAAAGACAAGACAAAGAATTTCTTAATGTTAAGACATGCCCAACATGAATTTATAAAATTTAGAAATGGCGATTTTACTCTTCGAAGGAGTTGTACCTCGGGTTGCCATTTAAAGATTAACCAACTTTTTTTTGCAATATATTAAAGAAAATACGGTTACTACAGCATATCGATTGTCAGACGAGTTGGGTGCATTCAATTCAACCATTTGGTGCCACTTAAGAGGTCCTAGTACGATTATTAAACGTTCTACAAAAATTTCACGCAACTTAAACGAATCTCAACTTAAACACCTTAAACATTTGTACAAAATTACTCCAAATTCCCCACACACGCCACAATCGTCTTCTGTGACAAATCATGATTTATGAAGCAATAAGAATTCTTTTAAGAATCCCTACTGGTATAAACAGTGGATTAATCTTCGACAAGTGTCTTTTTCAGTCGTTGACAAAGATCGTTTTGAAAGAAAAGTAATGTTCAGTGTTTGCTGGAATATCTTTGGCGTCATCAATTTTGAACTTGTTTCAAATGTCCGTACAGTTAATGCTGCGGTCTGTTGTGGTCAACTTACCAAAGTACACGAAATTTTACGATTAGGGTACCCTGTATTAGTAAATACAAATCACGTGATCCACTACCAGGATAATGCAAAACCGCAAAATACAATTAGGACTCAATAAAAACTGATGAAGCTTGGATGAACTTTTCTTCCTTTTACTGCATATAGTCGGGACATTGCTTCTTCGGACTACAATATGTTTTGTTCGATGAAACATTTCCTTAAAGACAGAAATTTTAATGAATATTGCGAAGTCGATACGGCATATCAAGAATTTTTCGACTCTAGAGAACTTTGCTGGTATCATCGAGGAATACAAATGCTGGCAGAATGATGGCAAAGGATCACTAATGAAAATGGCAATTGCGAAGTTTAATCAAAATTAATATATTTCGTTTAATACAAGCATTTTAAATTAGAAAAAAAAACGACATTTTTTCTAAACAACCTAATATTTATAACAGTCAGTCCAAATTTATTTACAATATTGCAACGCAAGCCAAGCATAACTTGTTTATATTTGTAATGGGATCTCTTATACATACCGGGTGTGTCACGAAACGGGGTTTCTGCATTAGCGTCTTTCCTGTTAAATATATAAAAAGTGTTTTATACAAAACTCAAATCTTCCGAAGCTCCCCATAATTTAAAATTATTTGCACTTATACAGCATATCTCAATTTGTCCGTACGATATGAAACTTCCTTATTTTAAATGGAACTCCATGTATTTTATAACGAATTTGAGTTTAAAAGGTTACTTTACAGTAAGTTTAATAAGGGTTTCCCTATACCGAAGTCCAATAGTTTTTGAGTTATTAGGTTTTATTTACGGTTTTCATGAAATACAGATGTAACTTTGATAATTATTATCTCTGTAACGAAGAAAGTTAAAAAGCAAGTTAACTTTGTTTTATATCTCTAGACATTATTGTTTTTAAAGCTTAAAGTTCTATCTATCTCTATTTAAATAATGGGGCCTTAATAACATATTAATGCAAAACATGAACACTTAAAATAAAACAAAGGAACGAAGCTAAATACTTCACTTGAGAATATGTCGCATATTTCACAAGAATTTTTTAAGGCTGCGCCTATACTCTGAAGATTTTGAACTATTTATTATATACAGGGTGTTTTATTTTTACTGTGTGCAAATAAAAAAACCTTAATGTAAGTATACGAAATGTTACCTTCTGCGCATATTTTCGGGTCACTGCTGTATCATAGCCAAAAAATTTCGAAGGTACCACTTGTTTAGAACTGCTGAAATGAGCGAGAAAGAAATACAGCAGGGTCAATGACGCCTTCCTCTTTAATCTGTGGAACACACCCACCAACCGTAAAAACAGTCTCGCATTCGAACCCAATCCGCAACGTATCGTAATAATAAAATCACCGATATCGTTCATTATTATTTTTTTTTTAATTTTAATTGCCTGGACGAAGTAATGTTACATTTATTTATGTGAAGATGTCAAACATCGATGAATAAATCCGAAAATTTATGCACCAGTTTTTCGTAACTGCACAACAATGTTAATACTGCCTTTTTTTAAACGCAAAGAGGCGGGCCGCCGCCCGTTGTAAAAACGTTGCAAGAAATTGTCGCGGTAGATAGCATCAAAAGAAATACGAAATTGCGACTCGTCAAATGCATGCGAGAATATTTTAATTTTAAGATATCAATCAATTAGTAAATTTTGTGAAGGTAAAATATGCGAAAAATAAAACGATGGATAACGATAATATTATTTAACTCACCCGCATTTTGAGGCAGTTTATAATTTGAAAATACCTAAAATTGTAATTACTTGGAGTGAAGTTGCTGGTATCGTTTATTAATTATTTTATTTAAAATTTTAATTCACTGGGCGAAGTAATGTTACATTTATTTATTTTAAGATATCAAACATCAATGAATAAATCCGAAAATTTATGTACCAGTTTTTCGTAACTGCATAACAATGTTAATATTTCCGTACCTTATTTGCAAAGAGGCGGGCCGCCGCTCGTTGTAAAAACGTAGCAAAAAATTGTCGGTGTAAATGGCATCAAAAGAAATGCGAAACTGCGACTCATCAAATGTATGCGAGAATACTTTAAGATATCAATTAATTAGTAAATTTTGTGGGGGTAAAATATGCGAAAAATAAAACGATGGATGACGATAATATTATTTAACTCACCCGCATCTTTGAGGCGGTTTATAATTTGAAAATACTTGAAAATGTAATTACTTGGAGTGAAGTTGCATTTATTTATTTTAATAAATCCAGGCGCTTTGTGAACGCGTTTGAAATGCGCTGATTGATACGATCTATTAATAGGCGTCATGCGAATCAAACAGATGTTCGTTTACGGCATCGTGAAACACTGATCTATATTCGCGTCGTAATTCAAACAGCCGAGGCGGCCTACCATCCACTCCTTAGCTGTGCCGGCAGTTCTCAAACGGTTTGGTGAAATTCTGCCAGTGCATTTTTCTCGAAAATTATTAACTTTCTGTTATGGACATATGAGTTCAATCGTTGCCATTTATGGTGATGTATTACATCATACACACATATATTACATGATATTAAATATTTGCACGCAGTAGAAGAACACCTAATATGCCTTTAAATGTACTTTATGTCTTTGTGATGTATAATTTTCCTCGCTACTGGTACAGAAGATCAAATAAATTATTATTATTAGACTAAGGTCCGGTGTTTTCATATCCGAGTAACTTTAACCGTTAATTAATTCCCATAGAAACAATTGTCTCTACAATTGTAACTATGGGAATAAATCAACGATTAAAGTTACTGAGAGATGAAAAAACAGGACCTTAGGATACTTGGAACATATTTTAAGTCTTTAGACGTAATTTACTGTTTTTTTTGTTCTAATTGCAAATTTGTCATTATATCTTGTTGCCAAGTGCAAACAAACACTTTGTAACAGACAATCTGGACAGTGTTCTAAAATCAGAAGACTTGGAAATGTTAAGGTGATTAGCAGGGTACGGGCACAGTCTACACAGTCTTTTCACTGGGTGTCGGGACCTTTGATGTTCGTGTCTTCAATCTAACCGCGCATTCTTCCACGAGTCGATTATTAAATGGCGTGAACAATTTGAATTTAAATTTTTACAGAACAGCCCCTGAATTTTTTTTAAAGTCGAAAAGTGTGCGTTTTTTTACAAAGAGCTTTTGGAAACTATTGTTAAAATATTTTTCATCAATAACAGGAAAACACGTTTAATTAGCAGTAGGTAGTAATAAAAGTTATTCCTGTATACTAACTTCACTCAAGCCCGATTTCTTCACCTCCTGATAAGTGTATCTGTTAGGTATTATCCATGGAAACTAATGTATCCACAATAGTTTCCGAGGATATTACCTCGCAGATGAATTTATCAAGAGGTGAAAAAATCGGGCATCAATCGGGTATGAAAATGTAATGCATCTCCCTAGTCTCATTTATACTTAAGATAAGTAGATATGTATTTAAATTTGTATATTATATACCTTACTATATTATTTATAAACAAAAATTCGAAAGGGTAAAAAGTATGGGAAAATTTACTTACACATGCGAGTGATAAAATACGCGGGATTTGAAGAGGGAGAAATATTATACCGGCATAAAGTACACTTAAGGCGAGTAACGTGACAGGTTTAATGTCGCTAACTACCTTCTTGTCTAAACACGCCTCAGACTGAATATGACAAAATAAAATTATGCAGACGAGTTATTGCTTGTTTACTTAATAAAATTCAAGGCGCAAGTTATAATAATTTATATGTTAAACGAACTCATTTGTGGCAGCATTATAAAATATGAAACGGTCTAAAACCGTTTAAATAAGATAAAGATGATAAAAAAATAATTTCAGCTGCTAGAATATTCTAGTAACTGACGTAAAGTTGTAAGTACGTCTGTTTAATCTTGTAATACTATAAAAATAGCTCTAGAAAATTTATTAACGCATACGAACAGCATCTTCGTACTCACAATATATTTGTCAATGAATCGCTTGGGGTTTACACAAGGAAACCTGACGACAAAGAACGTTTTACGAAATGCTTGGTGAATACGTGGAAACAGTTCACCTCCTACGATGACATCTAACGTAAACAAATATGAAATGTCGGGTGGTTCCCACACACTCAGGATCTTCGCGTGCTTTGGTTTCTTCTTTTAACGTAAATTTTAAATAAATATAGCGTCCGATTTCGTTCTGTGGCACAGCAACCGTAGAAATTTATAGATTTCCCTACATCTCAAAAATATTGAATAACCAACCCTCTGCTTAAATGATACGCTCATACAACTTAAAGATATTTCAGGCAAATGAATTCAAGCATACTTTTGCAAACACACCTACGAAGAGCTACTCAGAAATTTTTAAATATAATTTAAAAGGAATTATACTGTATTTACTATAATTAGATTACACAAAGTGATTTACTAACAGGTTTCTGCAATATATTTATGTAATAAAATTCATAAAGCCACAGAATATTTTTCCTTAATTGGCAGTGAAATAAATCACGTATAAATCACATCACAGTTATATTCACTTAAACTCTTACAATTGCTGTCAACCTAACCAAGAAAAATTAATATCAGACATGATTGCTACGTATTTGTCTATCGTTCGTGGTCAACTCTAAAAAGAAGTTGTGTGGTTCACACAATACCATAGAATCATAATACAGCTCAAAAGGGGGTCGCGAAACCTAAAAGTTTGGGAAACGCTGCCACAGACCGTATCCATTTGCATACCGGACTCACTAACATTATATCGTGAACATAATCTTTTTCCATTTAAATTAATTCCAGTAAAGGTTCGCCATTATTCATTTTGCTACCTATACACTTCCATACGTGGCCTAAAATTCAACGACCTTTACACTTACCTTCAGTGATATACAATGCTACAGGAATCACATACTCAAGACAATATATACAGTGAACGCCAAAAAGCTCGCAACATAAGGGAAACATTTTTATCGAATTAAAAAAAAAAAAACTTTTTGTCCCAATAGTTTATGCATGTTCGACATTCTAATACGTTATTAAATTATTTAGATCAACTCTTACTATAAAATTTTTAACGCTGCTATTTTTGCACTTTTATGAGTTTTATGCCGTAAAAATTCGCAAGTTTGGCACGTCTCAAAATTCAATCGAATAAAGCGTTCCTATAAAAGACAATAAAAATCTGTCAAGCTAAATTGCAGAGGAAGAGTTAATATAAATAATTGAATAACGCATTGTATGAGTAGTATTCAGCTGATGAGCAACTTTTAATGTGGCTAAAAGTAGCACTTATTTAAGATACGAAAATTAAAAAATTGTACAAAATTTTGTTGCAAATCGTTTTTGAAGAAATCCCAAATAGGGCTGAAACAGCTGTATAGAGGCTGCTCTAGGGTTTCACTGCAATCAAAAACAAACTTTCTGGCGGTCACTGTATACAATCGCTTTTGTCGGATTTAATTGTAATTTGTCTCTATCCCTTGCTTCACTTCTCTAATTTGCTGACTGTTTTTCTTTTAAATCTTCTACGATGTCTTCCCTCCATTTTCTTCTAGGTCTTCCTTCTTTCTTCTTCCATCCGGTTATGGAGGAAAATAATATAAACGAGAAGATGGATACATGTTTAAGGATGGCGGAGGACATGAGGTTTGGTACCAGGTTCGTAATAAGGAAACACTTAGTGGGAAGAGTTACAAAATTTGAGCCTACATCGCACAAATTGTGCTATACATCTAATACTACAAACAAAAAATATGAATTTGTCACCAATAAATATACATGCGCCAAAAGAAAAAAAGAAAGAAAACTTTCATGAATACCCAAGCAAGCAATTAAAATGGTTATAGGCGATGCGAATCCCAAGGTAGGGAGGGAAGTCATTTAAAGGTGTGTAGTAGGAACCGAAAGAAAACAGGAAGTCAGTAATGACGACGGGCCTAGAAAAGCCTAGAAAATTAAGAATACAGGAAAGATATACATAAAAAAACGCAGAATCACAGGAACATGGATAATTCCTGGCCAAAGTAAAACTAACCAAACTGGTCATATTTAATGCAAGAACAGCATGCTCACTGTATAAAAAATGTTAGAACATATAGAGAAGGAGATGTCCGATCATTTTTTCGTTGGAGTAAAAGTAAAAAACATAAGAGTATATAGAAAACGAGGAGCAAAGAAAGTGGATCTAAAAAAATATAAAATGGAAGATGTAACCAACGAAACCGTAGCAAAGAGGTGAAAAAAGTAAGCGCTGGATAAATATAATACAATAAATCGCGAAACTAATGTAGATGGTAAATGGGAAAAACTGTGAAAAAGAAACGGTAAAGGAGGTAACAATAAAGACAATTGTCAAAGTCTATTAAAAGAAAAAGGAGTGAGTGGTTAGAACAAGAAAGTAAAATGGAAATAGAAAACCGGAAAACGGAGAAAATGTATTAGAATCAAAAAAAGAAGCAAAGGCAACATAGAATATTAAGAAGAAAGAAGAAATGTTGAAAGACTATGTAGACAAAGGAAAACAAGATGAAGGAAATGGAGGAGAAATATGAAAGAAAAAAAATAAAAAACTTTTATAGAGATGTTAAAGAAATAAGAAAGAGTTACCAAACAAGAACAGTCCAATACAAAAATAAAGAAGTAAACCTAATCATTGACCACAAAAAAGTGACAGACAGATGGAGAGAATACTTCTTACTAAACGAAGAAGCAAAAGAAAGTGTAAACATCCTCTATATTGATCTAATAGCTAATTCACAGGAAGAAGAACCCACAAAACAGGAAATACGTAACATCATAAGCGCTCAACAAAACTACAAAAATCCTAGATAAAGCAAAACAACTATCGAAAACATCAAGTCTGATGAACGACGATATAAGTATGTATTTAAAAAGGCAATAAATGTGACTGATCTAATTACAGAAGTATTGCGTTATTGGATGTCCACTACAAAATATTAGTAACATGAATTAAAAGGAAAATTAAAATAAGAATCGAAAAACTAATCGAAGATTATTTATCAACCGGGATTTCAAAGAGCAAGGTTTACAAAGAATCAGCTTTTCATGTTACAGTAAATATTAATAGCCTGCTACACAGAGAGAAGTGACAAAATGAAATTCTCTACAATTATGTGTAAAAAGTAGTTGTAGATATTTTTAACACAATTGTTGAAATTGTTTCAAAAAAATCAGATTTATTATTTCCACCTTGACCTGAAAAATGTTTACATAAGTTTGTGGTAAAATTATTACTCAATTTTGGAGTAAAAAGAGATAAACACTCATTTGAATTCTGTACTCCAATAAATTCCTATAAGCGTGAAGAGAAAACCTTGTTACTTTGTTGGATAAAATTTTAAAATAGAGGGAAAAATCGCATGAAATGTTTTCTTCTATATTTTGGAACTGCTTAAATTACTAAGTCGCCAGAAAAAATTACCATGGGAAGTGTTAGAGTTTTATTTCACCAGTTTGAATAAGATTAAAGTGGGGTATAAATCACGTGATTATTCGCGTATTTTTCTGTTGGGCAAAACTTTCTACGTCACATCAGCTCAATGCGCTTTACACGTACTCATGACTTGAGTCACGTAGAAGTGCCTATGTAGATTAAAATATACGCGTATATGTTATTGTAACGTCACAAGCAAGAGCGAATTCGAATCGACTTGTCTATTTGTATCCATCTCCGACATTGTAATAATTTTTAAGGTGACGGAGAAACAACTGGTAACTTCATTTTTTCTTATGAACGCCTAGGATTAAAGCGACAAATTTGTTAAACAAAGGACGAAGTTTTCAATACGTAGCTAATTTGTTAGGTGTTGGCCATTCATCTATTAGTCGGATGATTAGAAGATACAGAGAAACTGCGGCATACGCAGAAAAACGTGGACAGGGTAGGAAGAGGTCTGCAACTTTAAGGGATGAGCATCTTCAGCAACAGGTTTTCAGAAACAGGGGATGTACAAGTTCGAAGCTTAATAACGAACTTGTAACAGTCAGAAATGTTAGGATATCAGCTGTAGCTGTTAGGAGAATGCTAAGAGAATCAGGGCTAGCCAGTAGAAGGCCTGCAATTTCACCGCTTCTCACCACAGGGCACAAATTTAGCCAAATTAAGATTTGCGAGAGAGCATGAACATTGGTCCACTGACGATGGGAAACTAATCTTGTTTACCGAACGAACGTCAATGAACGCACAGTTTTACTTGGAGAACATTATTCTGGATTATATGAGACACCAGTGAGGTGTTATGTACTCGCTCCCAGAAGTCTTCATGAACTAGTACATCTCGCTCTTGCAGAATGGGATAACATTTCATAAGAAACTATCCAGAATTTGATAAGCAGCTTACAAGACGAATTCAGGCAGTCATCAAAACTAAGAGGTGGATGGATCTACTCGTTATTAATTTTTTTTATGGTATTCGGTTTTAATTTGTTTATAGTTTTCAACAAATTGGTTTCGTGTTTTAAATTTTTATCTCTAAAAGTTTAATTCATGAATATTAAAGAATGGGTACATGAATCGTTGCATTACTGTAATATTATCTAAATGTCGACTTAACATTAAAGTAAACTATTATTCAATAAGGGTTGCAAAATTACAAACCTATCCACGATTTCTGTAACGATGTGATTTTTGATTTAGATATTATACTCATCGATTGTATAAAATGTCATCCTGTAATATAAAATAGTTTTAATTGTTTGTAAATAATACTGATATTTTCTGTATTGCTAAAAGTTGTGCAAAGTAAACATCATTGATTTTGTTAGATAAGAGGGTTTAAAAGGAAGGAAATATCTAAGTTATTTATTGGTTTCAACAGTAACAATCATTTTCTCCCATTTGTTACTTGTTTATTAATAAATATACATGTATCTACCTATATACACTGAGAATCTTATCAGACTGCACATACTAATTATTATCAATGGAAGCATTATTACATTATTTCAAAATTTATTTTATTCGCCATGGTTACCGTGCGTTGTTAGTACTGACACTACTGATTTTGAATTGTCAGATGGAATTAAATTGTTCTTTCGATTTATTATAAAATGTATACAACCGCCGAAAAGGTGGAAATGTAGGTACACATTATTCTCAAATGGAACTTCATTGACAGATGTCTTTGCGTTATTTGCCACCAACTTTCCAGATAGATCAATTATTCCCTTCCTTAATACTTCCTATGTGCAATTTGTAAATGATTCAGCATTAAGAATTAAGTAGTAACTATAGCAACGTAATGTTAAAACCCCTACGTGCAATCTTATATGATTCAGAAATGCATTATCTGATCACGTAATTTTCGTCTATGTGCAGCGTTACAAGATTCTCACTGTATATGAACTTCCGTAAAATTAACTTCCTTCATCATATCATTCTTTTGTCTTATGCATCAGTTTACTGTATTAAGAAACGCGTCTGACAAATCTAACAAAGGTATTTCCCTTCGTGTCTGCAACCAAGGAAGGGGCCGAACAAAATCAATAATTCACAGACGTCGAAGAGAATTAAGTTAACTTCACAATGGAAACCTTTTCTAAAAATAAGGTTCCTCGAGGTGTTCTAATTTAAAAGGGCAAATAAAAAGAAGTTGTAAAGTTGCAGAGTGACGTTCGTGCGGAATGGATTTATCCTTCGGCGCCGTGTGTTTATTCAGCCGCGCTCCTGCAGCCGCAACGTCTCCATGGCGAAGAGTTATTCGAAATATTTGTGATGTATCCCACCGTCGGTCGTCGTCGCGTAAGGCCGAATGATTTACTACATTTCGACCGGAACACATTTTTTCGATTTCGAAATCTGTTGTTCCTTAAATTCTACTTCATTTTATTCTTATTCGCAGCACAAACATCACAACAGAAACATGTACCTACTACAATCTCATTAATCAAAATTAAAATTAATTACAATAAAATTGTATCAGTAACATAACAAAAGATTAAAGAAATACTAAACCTATTTTATATACAGTGTGAATAGTATAAGAGCACGAGCCTGACGAACTTGAAATGCAACCAAACATACAATTTTCATTAAAATCTAAATTCACTAAAAAAGACAATTTCCAACTACGGACATCCCTCATTTTTTCAGAAATGTCATAAAATTAATGTAATTATTTAGAAAAATTTTGTGCAAATCGTTTTTGATTGCAGCGAGAACCTCGAGCAGCCTCTGGACAGCTGTTTCAGCCCTGCTTGGGGCTTCTTCAGCAGAAACGTAGCTCGACATTCCCACTGCAGACCAAAAACGACTTGCCCAATTTATTCGCAAATGCGATGTAAGAATGATGAACATATAAAATAGCGACATCTTACTATCGCTTTTTGACCTAACATTGCAGTAGGATAGACAAATTGAAGCGGGATTTGCTCCTAATGAGTCCCCCATGCAAGGCGGCCATGCTTGCTGTCAAAGCATAATGAAAGATTTTAGAAAAATTTTGTGCAAATCGTTTTTGATTGCAGCGAGAACCTCGAGCAGCCTCTGGACAGCTGTTTCAGCCCTGCTTGGGGTTTCTTCAGCAGAAACGTAGCTCGACATTCCCACTGCAGACCAAAAACGACTTGCCCAATTTATTCGCAAATGCGATGTAAGAATGATGAACATATAAAATAGCGACATCTTACTATCGCTTTTTGACCTAACATTGCAGTAGGATAGACAAATTGAAGCGGGATTTGCTCCTAATGAGTCCCCCATGCAAGGCGGCCATGCTTGCTGTCAAAGCATAATGAAAGATTTTAGAAAAATTTTGTGCAAATCGTTTTTGATTGCAGCGAGAACCTCGAGCAGCCTCTGGACAGCTGTTTCAGCCCTGCTTGGGGCTTCTTCAGCAGAAACGTAGCTCGACATTCCCACTGCAGACCAAAAACGACTTGCCCAATTTATTCGCAAATGCGATGTAAGAATGATGAACATATAAAATAGCGACATCTTACTATCGCTTTTTGACCTAACATTGCAGTAGGATAGACAAATTGAAGCGGGATTTGCTCCTAATGAGTCCCCCATGCAAGGCGGCCATGCTTGCTGTCAAAGCATAATGAAAGATTTTAGAAAAATTTTGTGCAAATCGTTTTTGATTGCAGCGAGAACCTCGAGCAGCCTCTGGACAGCTGTTTCAGCCCTGCTTGGGGTTTCTTCAGCAGAAACGTAGCTCGACATTCCCACTGCAGACCAAAAACGACTTGCCCAATTTATTCGCAAATGCGATGTAAGAATGATGAACATATAAAATAGCGACATCTTACTATCGCTTTTTGACCTAACATTGCAGTAGGATAGACAAATTGAAGCGGGATTTGCTCCTAATGAGTCCCCCATGCAAGGCGGCCATGCTTGCTGTCAAAGCATAATGAAAGATTTTAGAAAAATTTTGTGCAAATCGTTTTTGATTGCAGCGAGAACCTCGAGCAGCCTCTGGACAGCTGTTTCAGCCCTGCTTGGGGCTTCTTCAGCAGAAACGTAGCTCGACATTCCCACTGCAGACCAAAAACGACTTGCCCAATTTATTCGCAAATGCAAACAGCTGTCCAGAGGCTGCTCGAGGTTCTCGCTGCAATCAAAAACGATTTGCACAAAATTTTTCTAAAATCTTTCATTATGCTTTGACAGCAAGTCAAAGCATAATGAAAGATTTTAGAAAAATTTTGTGCAAATCGTTTTTGATTGCAGCGAGAACCTCGAGCAGCCTCTGGACAGCTGTTTGCATTTGCGAATAAATTGGGCAAGTCGTTTTTGGTCTGCAGTGGGAATGTCGAGCTACGTTTCTGCTGAAGAAGCCCCAAGCAGGGCTGAAACAGCTGTCCAGAGGCTGCTCGAGGTTCTCGCTGCAATCAAAAACGATTTGCACAAAATTTTTCTAAAATCTTTCATTATGCTTTGACAGCAAGTCAAAGCATAATGAAAGATTTTAGAAAAATTTTGTGCAAATCGTTTTTGATTGCAGCGAGAACCTCGAGCAGCCTCTGGACAGCTGTTTGCATTTGCGAATAAATTGGGCAAGTCGTTTTTGGTCTGCAGTGGGAATGTCGAGCTACGTTTCTGCTGAAGAAGCCCCAAGCAGGGCTGAAACAGCTGTCCAGAGGCTGCTCGAGGTTCTCGCTGCAATCAAAAACGATTTGCACAAAATTTTTCTAAAATCTTTCATTATGCTTTGACAGCAAGCATGGCCGCCTTGCATGGGGGACTCATTAGGAGCAAATCCCGCTTCAATTTGTCTATCCTACTGCAATGTTAGGTCAAAAAGCGATAGTAAGATGTCGCTATTTTATATGTTCATCATTCTTACATCGCATTTGCGAATAAATTGGGCAAGTCGTTTTTGGTCTGCAGTGGGAATGTCGAGCTACGTTTCTGCTGAAGAAACCCCAAGCAGGGCTGAAACAGCTGTCCAGAGGCTGCTCGAGGTTCTCGCTGCAATCAAAAACGATTTGCACAAAATTTTTCTAAAATCTTTCATTATGCTTTGACAGCAAGCATGGCCGCCTTGCATGGGGGACTCATTAGGAGCAAATCCCGCTTCAATTTGTCTATCCTACTGCAATGTTAGGTCAAAAAGCGATAGTAAGATGTCGCTATTTTATATGTTCGTAATTATTTATGTTAAGACGAACAGAACTATTGTTGAAGATTGATAATGGTAATTGAGATTAGTCAACGATAGATAATTTTGGAAAATAAGTGCTTTTGTGTGCAACAATCAATGATGTAATAAGGTTAGATGGAGTCTAGCGTCATTTTGAATAGGACTGCATCGGCTTTAACATTAGAGAGAGAAAGATAATATGTGCATTCCCTAAGAGTAACAAAGATCAGAAATGGCCGATACCACGTGGTTCGGGGCAAATGAAAGCTTAGTTCAGATGCATCCGGATACGCAAAAAACTAGCCAATCAAAAACAAATTGCAATAAATATTTTGCATATTCGGAATGCATCTCAACTAAGCTTAATGCCTTTGCAAATACCGTTGCCATGGCGAGTAAACGGTTAAATAGCGAATTGTCAAAAATTAATGAACTTCGTAATTTATAGTTAATATTCCAATTTTAAATTAGATTATCGAATCTATTTTTACTATTTGCACATGCGTGTAATACGAAATATATTCAATATTTTAAGTAATTTTAAAATGCGTCTACCCTCTCTGTGGATGGATACATTTACATCTTTTTGTCGCATATTTATGCAATCATCAGCGAAACAAGTAGGTATTATACATTTTATTAACGCGATTATTGAAATATTATAATAAAAGATATTTAAGAAACCTGCTTATCTTTTTAGAGTAACATAGTTACTTACATAAAACTTAAAATCTGATAAAATGACATTCAAAATCAATTTAAAACATCCCGTAAAAACTAGAAGCGAAATGAATGGATGTTGAACTTTAATTAAATAATAAACAAAAACTTGACAAATCATTTCAAATAACTTAAAATCGAGAAAACGACCTCACAAAATCCAATTTGAAAACTAACAGACTAAACGCACAGACAACGAATGTTTTCATGTTTTGACATTGTCAAATTAATTTTGACGTTTTGCCCCAACCCAGCTGATCGAGGCTAGTTTTCTCTCTCTCTCTAATGTTCGTCGCGATACCTTTCACTCTACATTCCATCCAACCCATACCAGATCATTGGCAACAATGCATTTATCAATGTGATATGTAAAAAAATGTTATTGCAGGCTGAGAAAACTGCAGAAACTGAACTTCAAGCGAAACCAAGAGAAAAAATATAAGAACAAGGACCTTTTTATTCAGCACTGTAAAGCAAGGAGACAACAGGATATAAAACAGAAGTTCGTCTTTTTTTTTAGAAATGACAAAATTCCATTCGTCCAGGGCAATCCCTTTCCTTCAATTCTTGTACCAAACTTACTTGGTACGGATGGAATTTGCTTTCTCTTAAAATCCTACATACTGACGTTTGGCTAATGCCAGTTTGTCTTGCTATTTGCCGGGAACTAATTTGTAGATTTTCGTCAACAGTTTAAATTACACGAATTTCATTCTCGACCGTAGTTCGAGCTAGATTTTGCTTACGTTTTGGCCCATTTTCTCGTAAGTCCCTTTCTAGATTTTTAAAAATTTTAGTTGTGGGATGTCGACGATTGGGATAACATTGCCTGTACAAATTTTCAGCAGCAACTGCATTTTTCCGACATTCGCCATAAATTAGCAGCATATCAGCCTTTTCATAGTTTGAATACAACATTAGGTGTGTTCCTTTTACCGCAAAACTCAGAGTAACTCAGCGGCACTCAGTAACTTTGAAAATTTGTATGTTTTCTTTACACTCTCGTTGGTAAGATTTGGTGAGATTTTGTGAGCTACCTCCGAATCAATCAAATAGGAAGTTAAGTTAAAATGCATGTGTATGTAATGGCCAAATGTCTCTTTTGGCATTAAAGCGATGTCAGTGGAAATAACTTGTTTTGTTTAGAACGTTTAACTCAGCAAAACTTACCTCACTTCTGATATTTACTGATCTGAGTCGAAAGTAAAACGAACACACCTATTGTTTCGAAAAACACTTTGAAGTTTATATCTTTTTGACTTTTAATGTCAGGAATGTCCAAAATGGATCTTGAAAAATAACAATTTATGGAATCTAGATACTCATAAAAATTGTATGTTGGGTTGCATTTTAGGTTCGCCAGGCTCGTACTCTTATGATACTCACCTTGTATTTTTGCTTCCGAATCAATGGAATTTTTACTTATAATTAGGCCACTGCTAAACAAAGAGATCCTTCTTCAAAGCCGTTCTTTAATTTAGTTCTGGAAATAATAATGAGAGCAAGTAAAATTCAAGCCAATACAGATAGGAGAATTAAAAAATAGATAGGACTTTAACACATGAACTCTGAAGGTTTTTAATACTTGTGTAAGGAGAATTAAAAAATAGATCGGACTTTAACACATGAACTCTGAAGGTTTTTAATACTTGTGTATTTCTGTGACGTTCACCTAAAAAGGAGAAGTAAAAATTTAATAAGGGGTACCGAAGCCAGTAAAGGTTGCGATCTCAACAACTCAGACGAATACTACACAAGACTAACGCCATAGAATTATTTTGGTTGTCAGAGGTAGTAGAAATCAATTTATGAAATGCCAACCAGCGTAGCCAGAACGTATCCGCAAAAAACAAAAAAATATTAGAAAATAATTTTCACTAACTAATTAAACTTATAACGCCTAAATGTCCAAGTGGTAAGGGAGCGGCCTTGCAATTGCATGATCGTGGATTCCAACCGAGCTCGGAATATTTCTCTAGAGTTATCGTTTTGCACTTCAGGTACCCTTCAGAGTTGGGCATACGTTTGCAAGTAACAAAAACACTTTACACATCAAATACACTCCCGCTCCTGAAGCCTTTACAAATCTATGACTTAAGACCCCGTCGGGCAACCACCACAGGCAAAGAAAATATTATTAATTTTGTAGGAGTTATAACTTCCGAGACCTTCCTTCTCACGAATAATCGTGAAGTGTTAGTTCAACAAAAAAAAAAACATTTTAATTAACAATCATCTTATCATTGTATTGCAGATATTATTTTAAAGATTTCTCATCCACCAATAGGTTACGGGACCATCAAAGTAATAACTATACTCTTACAACAGTGACACGCTAATAGATCTATATAGATAGCCTGTACGGGCACGCCTGTTAGATCAGTTATAAGTTAGCAAGCGAATAGTAGAAATTCTGTCCGGCAGTAATCCTGCAGAAGCATGGAAGAAATGGAAAGAAACTTTTCAGATGTATTGAATAGCAGCCGAATTAGACATCAAAACCGGAAGTACAAAAAAAAAGCAATTCTACTGTACACAATATTTGGAATTATGGAAAGGAGCAATCAGAAATTACAACTACAGATGTTATAAATGTAATTACTGACTATTACATTCCATAGAAAAAGACGACATTCTTAAGGTATAAATTTTTCACTGCCTATCAAGAAGACAATCAAAATATAGATAACTTTGTAGCATAATTGAAGGTGAAACCAAAGGACTATGAATTTAAAACACTTCAAGATGGACTCATTATGAAAGATAGATTAATCTGTGGATGACTTTCTTAGAAAACGATTATTAAGACAAAAAAAATTAAATTTGTTACAGTATACTTTTTCAGAAGCGAAAAAACATGAAAAATGCAATCCAAAATATGAATAATTTTAAAAGTAAAATACAAGCAATGCGACAAAACAGAAGTAGTAAGAAGGAAGAAATGGATATTAACAAACAGAAGAAAAAATACAAGCGCTGTGGCACAAAAGTCGTCCGTACAGTCGTTGTCCAGCATGGAAGAAAAAATGTCCCAATCTAAAAATATACAAGAAATCGAAACTTCTGAAACATTTTTATACTTACCAGTCTTAGACTGAACTTGGTTTTCTTTTTCCAGTTGCGGTTCGGTTAACTCAAACCTTATGGGTTGTAGTATTAAAAAAAAAGAGGTAAAACCTTTCCTAATTTTGTAATGTTAAGGTAGAACTAAATTGTAATATCTTCCAGGCTCTGAGGAAGGTTTAAAAATAAACCGAAACTGTCACCTGAATAGTTTAAAATATTTTTTTTTCGTTGTCCTAAACCCGATCAAATTACCTGTTTGAAAAGTTCAAAATAAACCAAAATAATATTGAATTCAAAATATTGTATATACATGATGTTAGGTTATCTTATTTTATTTATTTTAATTTACTGCCAACCGCTAAACCAAGAAATTTTAAAGTTTGTTTTTCTGTTTTAGTTTTATTAATTGTTAATTTTTGTTTTATTTTTATTGCTTAAACTTAACGAATCGCTAATCCGCGCCAAGGTATCTTCGAGAGTTTTCTTTGACACTTGTTCTAGTTCGTATTCGTTAGATTTGTTTACAAATGTATCGTCGGCAAATAAACATACACAATCTGCTTTTACATTAAATATCGAATCGTTTATATAAACAGCAAACAATAACGGCCCCAGTATAGAGCCCCGAGGAATTCCATGTGGTACTTTTATTTCGGCTGACTCTTTTCTTTTCTAATGTATAATCTGTGTACGATACAATATTAAAAGTTGATGAGGTAAACCCTTTAGACTGCAATGTCGTAAATAAATCGTTTTATGGTTTCAGTTCAAGCGTAAATATTCGTGTTTTGTGTTTCTTTCCTCGAAAGTCTATTGCTGCTGTGACGTACTCAACTATTCCAGTGACCATCAACTAGTTTACATGTGAATTTCTAATTCCTTTTATTTAAAAAACTACACAAGTTAGACCTCCCTATATCTTCAGTTATTTGTTTTGGGTAGGTCGTTGATAACGATTTCTTCAATAGCGCCTTAACTATTAGTTACAAAAGAAAATGTCTTCTACAAAAGTTATTGCCTATAATGAGTTCTATCTCAACAAATTATGCATGTTCCATAAGTGAGTTATCTATTAAACTTATACTTTTTTAATCAGTTTTTATTGCAGATTTCGACAGACCTCTTAAAAATAAGCATTTTCTATTCAGCAACTATACCCCTAAATAGAACCATTCGCAATCTACAGCTATTCAATTGAATTAAAGAGTTAAAATGTAGAGGTATTTTATTCATAATCAGCGGATAAAAGAAATTCTGTAGTATACCTAACTAATTGCAAATATCGTGTTTATGAATTTATCTTATGAATAAGAATAACATTTTTTATGTAAGTTTGCACAGAAACAATTGAAACTTAAAAAGTTTAAATATCTCAAAAAAATTAAATGGAACGTCCTATATATTGTAATATATTCGAATAGCTTGTTAAATTCTGTTTCTAACAAAAATTTGTATCTGTCTGAAGCTTAGGTTTCGAGATATCTGCACTTACAGTTAAAACTACTAACAAAAACAATATTTCAAGAAGGTAGATAAAAGAAAAGGGCACAATTATGTTTATCTATTAAATCTAAAGGAAATATTGACATTTATAAATAATCCGAGAACTTAAGTTCACTATAAGAACTGCTTACAACTGAAATTAACTAATTGCTAAAGTTGTAACAAAGAAATTTAAAGTGTAATTTTGATTTAATGAAACTTGGACTCTATCAATCCTTTAATTTATTTTCAACATCTAATCGATATCTTGGAAACTAATGAATATCTGCTAATCATTTCTAGCTAACTTTTTGAAAAATTTGTCTTATTTTTTTAATATCCGAAAAAAACAAACACAAATAATTAGCGTTGAATGTCGATTAGATGTTCAAAATAAATTGAAGGGTTGATAGAGTTCAAGTTTCATTAAATGAAAATTACAGTGAATTTCTTTGTTAGAACTTTTAGTAATTAGTTAATTTCTGCTGTAAGCAGTTCTTATAGTGAACTTAAGTTCTCGGATTATTTATAAATGTCAATATTTCCTTGAGAATTGACGGATAAAAGTAACTGTGCCTTTTCTTTTTTGTTTATTTTCTTTAAATATGGTTCTTGCCAGTAGTTCTAACAGTAAGTGCAGGTATCTCGAAAACCGTAAGCTTTACACCAAGTTGATTTGTTAGAAACAGAATTTAACGAGCTATTTGAATATGTTAAAATGTATAGGGCATTCCGTTTAAATTTTTTGAGAAATTTAAACTCTTAAGTTTTAACTGTTTCTCTACAAACGTACATAAAAAATGTTCTTACTCATAAGGATTATTCTACACGATATTTATAATTAGTTAGGTACATTAAAGAAATGTGTTTATACGCTGATTATTAATAAAATGCTTCTACATTTTAGCTCTTTAATTCAATCGAACAGATGTACATTGCGGATGGTTTTATTTAGGGCTGTAGTTTCTGAATAGAAAATACTTATATCTAAAAGGTCTGTCGAAATCTGAAATAAAAACGGGTACATTCTATTAAAAAGAGTATAAGTTTGATAGATAACTCACTTATGGGACATGCTGAGTATGTGGAAATAATTTATTGAGATAGAACCCATTATAGGCGATAACTTTTGTAGAAGACATTTTCTTTTATAACTAATAGTTAAGGCGCTATTGAACAAATCGTTACCAATGATTCACCCAAAACAAATAACTGAAGACATAGGAAGTCTAACTTGTGTCGTTTTTTTAAATAAAATTGATTAAAAATTCACATGTAAACTTGTTGGTGGTCACTGGAATAGTTGAGTACGTCACAGCAGCAATAGACTTTCGAGAAAAGAAACACAAAACACGAACATTTAAGCTTGAACTGAAACCATAAAACGATTTATTTACGACATTGCGGTCTTTTATAACTAGTACGACCCACCTGTATACATAGTTTATTTTCTCTTGATAGTTGACACTTCTGATAAAGCGAAAAATCAGTTTCGCGAAATGTCAACTGAATCGTCTTTTTCATATCCTATGATCAGGAGCAAGGACTGTACCAAAATAAACTTATGATTTAACCTAACATAAAAGTAAAGTGTTAAAGTTAAGTTCTGAGTAATTTAATTAATAAAAAGAATCTAAAATAAATGATCCTTACACTTCACGGCCTCCCCATTAAACATGCAAATATTTAAGGAATAATTTTACAACAATTCGCTGAATTTATTCGTCGCTCATTAGAATACGATAAATTGTTGAACCTCCTCTTACCGATTAAAGTAGAAAATTAAACAGGATACATCTGGGGAGATGCGAATTAAGAGGTTTTATCTGCGAGTCGCCGGATCGAATGAGAGATCGGCGGTTGGATGGTTAATTCCTGGGGCTCTAAATAAACAGCACCCCCTTGCTGCTCCTCTTGTATAAACACCGCGCGCTAATGCCACTCTCTATTTGCAATGCAATTTGCTCCATAGAAATTACAATTAACTGGGAAAAGCCGAGCACGTTTCTCTTCGCTCCGGTTCGTTTTCTATCCCGAATTTCCTCCTCATTTATATTAAATTAACAAGTTTTGAATTTATTCTTAATATGAAATGTTACATGTAAGTGAAACTTTAATTTTTTTCATATATATGATTCAGTTATCCGTATCACTGTAACTTTTAATTTTTATTCGTAAGAAAATGACATGTGATATGAGTAATACAAGGTGATTCAGAATATTGTCCGACCTATTAAAAGGGCCATACATTGCGGTTTTGTTCGACGAACAAGTCTGTTCGACATATTTATGTACTAGGGCCATTCAAGTATGAATTTGCAAGAAATGAATTTATCAGAGACATTCCAAAAATTAACATCCTTTGAGTCGATATACAGTATGTCCACAGATTTTCTGCAATGGCAGAGTGACCTGTAATTTTGGTATATTCTTAATTGTTTTAAGCATTTCCTTTTTAAAAAAATTTAAACCGCAATTAAATTGGCCTTATAAATTACCCGAAAATTTTTATTAGTTTTTAATATGGGAAAAAATTATTCAATATAATCCTCATCCACCTCGACTACGCACTTTTATACCCTGTACCTAAATTCCGTATACACGTTTGTTAACGTTTCAATTTCTATTTCACTAATTACCGTTGGTATTTTTTCATTTAAAATTTCTGAATTTGTACCATGACCAATGTATTGGTCTAAAATGTCTGATCCATCTTCCAGGCAAATGGTCGTCAAGCTACCCTTTAAGTAAATTTGTGGAATGCGCAGGACATCCATCCTGTTGAAAATAAATGTTTTCCAAACTCACATCCGCCAGTGACAAAATTTTCTAACATTTGCTAATAACTGAATTGTTTCAAATTTTCTTCCAAAAAAATAAGGGCTAATAATTTTGTCATTTCCCATAACTTTAACTAGATATATTAATTATCAATAAGAGCTTAAGGAATAAGTTTCATTAATCATTTTGACTGATCCTGGTAATGCTGGTAATTCTGAATGTAATTTGAACTTAGACAAATTTTTGAGAGTAAGTAAACATGTTTTCTGTATTTAAAGCCATAAACGATGCAGTTCATGAACTTTTCTATCATTTTTGTAGGTTTTAATGCCAGCAAAAGTTTTTATAAAGAATAACTTTTTTTCCTAAAACGTAAAATAAAAAAACTTTTTCCTCTACTGCAGCAAATCCGTGGACACAGTGTATACACAAATTCGATGTCCGAAAGAATGACTTGCGTGTTATACATTTTTTTCCGCGGAAAGCCATAAACAAAAACGTTTTAAAATTTTGTTTCAAAGTAAACGCTAGTATGTCTTTCTTCTCCACAAGGGTTAATTGCTCTTGTGATGCAAGACAGCTATACTAGTGCCCATCAATCAATTTATATCTGAATCATCAATGTTTTTTTTATCTCAAAAACTATGCATACTGGACCCTTTATGCGTATAGACTTTTTGTTTTGCTTTTTCGTGCACTACCTGTGGTTAACGGGTCGAGCACTTATTTTGAATCACTCAGTATAGTTTTATGAAAAGTTCTAAATAATTCGAAGGACGTAGTAGGTGTTGAAATTTTCTGACACTGTTTCTCAATATACCGCATGTTTTATTGCAGTTTGTTTTAATTTTTCTGTAGCAAATACAATTTCGGTATGTAAGAAAATCAGTGTTCACGGTTGCATACTTTTAGATTACTTTTGATGCTTGATAATAGTTATCAATGAGTGGCAAATGTTCATTTTCTTCTATTTTTCTGAGCTCAGTGGACCTGTTATACGGGATTGAGTTTACAAGAGGGAAAAAAAATGTTTATTTTTAGTTTTTCAACAAAATGCCACAGGGAAAAGAAGCTTCGCTTGATTTATAGCGAACGAATATATGTAGTTAATATTTCAACATTAACACAGCGTGTTCTTAAAATCGAAAACAAAAAAAGTTAAACCAACATTTTAAACTCATCATCCCTTCCAGCACATAATTCAAGTTTACGTTGCAGTTCCTTGTAACTATTATGGATAAATTGTTAAAGACGCTGTAGAATATCTTATCCAATATTTTAGTATTTCCACATTATTGGATAAGTGTTCCTTGTAAATATTTATTTAGTTTTAGCTTCTTTTATTCAATAACCACAATAATCACAAGTTGATTTTCAATTTACATAACACGGAAACATTCAGCCTTAAATATTATAAACTGTGACATGTTTATCAGGAAATTGTTTCCATATTATTATCAAACACGCGTTATACAGGCTATCTCTAAATTCCATGGACATGGCTTAACCATATATTCCTCGGCTCAAAATAAGACGATTTAACCAAACTTATCTATATCCATAATAGTCTCGGTTAAGCTGGTATTCTTTTTCAAAGTTCTTGAAGACAAAAATAATTTTTCTTATAACAAAGGAATGGCTGAACCGATTTGGGTGAAATTTAATATGGAGGCCCACTAAAAGTTAAGTCATATTTACAGGTAATTTTAGTTACTCGCAGTAAACCGCTAGTGTGGAAAACAGGGTTGCCACAACACATATCTTACTATAACTTTTTTGAGGTTTTTGAGGCCTAAGACAAATTAGATACCTCGGAGGTTAAAAGGCTTGTTGACAGCACACTAACTTGCCTTCACTCGCTGAT
The DNA here is from genome assembly GCA_036172665.1 of Prosopocoilus inquinatus. Classification (NCBI taxonomy): domain Eukaryota; kingdom Metazoa; phylum Arthropoda; class Insecta; order Coleoptera; family Lucanidae; genus Prosopocoilus; species Prosopocoilus inquinatus. The sequence continues at coordinate 1,078,034 of CM069876.1, forward strand.
ATTTTATTCCGAAATCTAGAGAAATTAAAAATCCGAGAAACCAAAAATCTGTTCTTTTACATTCACTAATAAAAATAAAGGCGTAAATTGTGAAATTTGATAAACTTAGATTTAACGGAATCGAATGAAAGGTTGTGTTCCGCAAGGTGTACGAACCTAGTTCTCGGACACTTCTATTTGCCGCTGCAGAGTTAACAAAAGTTTATAATTAACACAGATTTAACGGGATCGAATTAAGTTATGTTCCGGTAAAAGCTTCGTAAGAAGTACAACTGTGTTTGCCGCTGGTGAGATAAAAGAACAGAAGTTTTTACTTTATGAAATGCTTAACGAAACTTCTGAAAAATCTAATCAATTATGAAAATCTTCAGCTCTCTTGTAAGAACCATTTTTTCTACAATCCCTTTGAATATACATTTATTTATATATATAATATACAGCGAAAACTTGATTTCCGTCACTAGTGAGGAAAAGTCTCATAACGTTAACTCTCGTCTCTAGTGACGAAGAACCCCACACAAATTTAAATGTCGATTATACCTCACTTTTTTTAGATTTTAGATTATTACGTTTATATCTCAATCTATTATTTTTTATACAATAGATTTTCTGAAAATTACATAATTAAAACGCAGAACCGTTTATAAATTACATTCGACAATCGCCCCTCTGATATTCGAAAAACGCGACACAAATTTAAATTTCGATTATGAACACAATTTTGCGGAACCTTATCAGAACGTGGCAGTTCTCTATTGAGGCTATTGTTAGGTAATATTACAGAAGCTATTCGCATCGAAACACAATTGAATCGTAACACTCAATTTGCCGGATTCGAAACCCTTTGTGATGGGTTCTTCGTGCCACACGGAAGGATTATTTTAATCCATTGTGCTAATAAATATGCAGATTGTCTGCAGGGGTAGTTTCTCTCGGCTCCATTTCGATTTAGCAAAGTTACTTAAGCCGTGGAAATAGACGAAACTAATTGCCAGTGATGGAAATTTACTTAATTTAATATCGCATACGTGCAATTGTTAATAGTATTAATTTAGATAGATTATAAATTTTATTATAGCTTTAAGTTTATATTTTCTTGAGTTTTTTTTTATTAAGGAATAAATTCATTATTTCCTTAATGTTCAAAGTATACGAAACACGCCGAGACAGATCAGTTTTTGATTTTGTTGCGAAACTGACGGTCTAGGTAAAGGCTTACGGACCGTTATGGTAGGATACGAAGATGCTGTCCATCCAGACTAATGGTGTTGATGTCAGTTTATAAAGAGCCCATTCTCCCAGTTTCTCGATTTGGTCCTTGTTGGAACTTTGACAGTGATTGTTAGCTTATACCTTCCGAGATCTTCCAGTCAGTAATGGGGATACCTAGTTTTTCTTGCATTCTTTGCGTGAGATGATGATTGTAAATTTTACTGAATTGCTCAGTGGATATTGGAGTCTAACGTTCATGAAGATGTGGTAAAATGAAGGTGCGCTGCACTGAATTATCGACGTTTTGTTGTCCCATTGTCTTTGTTTAAGGTTTCTATAGTCTTGATTCTGGCTTAAATAATCTTAGTAGAATTTGCCACTTGGTATTGATAATCTTGAAATGTTTGCCAGTTTGTTTCAAAATTTTGTAATTCCTTTCTACGCCCATTAGCTAATGTTTTGATAACTTTTTCAGTGTTCTCATCTTCTGATATCATATCATCTATCCTGATTTATTATTTAAGTAAAAAATAATGTGTTCTCTTTGTTTTCTAAATTAGAATATATGAAGAAAAAATCTTTGATATTACCAGATAATTGTAAATACATTATACGTTGTACTTGAAGAGAATGACTTGCTGTCAGTGTAGTGCGTTTTTTGCAGTCATAAGACAATTACATTTATCACAAACTTCTTAAGCAGATTTCCGTAATTAAGGTAATGGCACCAGTAAAGAAATCGACCTCGGTGTGTAATATATTAAGAAAACCAAATATTTTTAAATGTACCGCCAAATTTTTCCCATTACATTGGATGTTCTTCTTTCCCATCACAAGTTTACATGCGCTGTTTCAAGTTTCTTTACACGGCTTCCAATTTCTTTTATGAGTCTTTAGTTGCTCCTTTATCGGTTTGAATCTGTTTCTTCATTGGGTGATGCGTTTATTTTTTTGGTTGTAAACAATGGAGCCTACATCGAAACTCAAACGCTTCAATTATTCTAAAAACACTTTGGAAAAAGCAGCAGGAAAGGTTCGCACTGAAGGAAGATTAAATAAACTAGCGAGAAAATACGGAATCCTCACCTTCAGTAAAAAAGTAAGAGGACTAATACAACTTTATATAAAGAAGAAGAAGACAGAACATGTTCTTACATCTTGGACAAGGCAAAATTGAGCTTTCCGCTACATTCAGAAGACATTCAAAATGCTATCTAGAAGGTGATAAAAGAAACCAATAGAGATACGCCTTTCACGGATGAAAGACCCGGAAAATAATGACTCCAACTATGTCTGAGACGTTATCTGCTAATTGCAAAAAGAAACCGAAATAATATAAAGAACAAGAGCAGGAGTGACGGAAAACAGTATTAGTCAGTGGTTCTTAGAACTTAAAACTTTTTTTTTATAAGAGAACAGATAGGAAGATAAGAGCAGATATACCCAAGCAGAATTTTTAACGCAGATAAAATAGGTATGCAATTTTGTCCGAAATCGGAAAAACTTCTGGGTCCAAGATCACACAAATTTTTTTTATGAAAAGATCTATGAAACTACTCCGCTTCGGGTAGTTGCAATAGTTGTCCAACCATATAAAAAAATTCCAAGAGGTGCAGCATTCTCCATTCCAGAAAGATACTACGTGGGAAGATCTGACCCGTGGTAGATATCAGAAACATTTTTAGAATATATAAGTATTTTTTTTTACCCTTGGTTGCTAGATAACAGTGTAATATTCCCGGTAGTCTTATTACTGAATGGACATAAGTCGCATATAAGTATAGATCTAGCTAATTTCTGTAGTGACAAAAAGATCATCATCTATTGTTTATACCCCAACTCAAGTCACATATTAGAACCATATGATGTTGCCATATGTAAGCCGGTGAAAGCAGCCTGGAAGAAAGAAGTTCTTCATTATGAACAAGTTACAAATAAATACATCACCAAAAGTACTTTCATGCCATTATTTAAAAACGCCTTTGACAAGGCCACATGTGAAGATACCACTGAGAATGCATTTAAAGCATGCGGTTTGTTTTCTCTAGATGAAGAAGCAATAAATGATCAAAAAGGCATCTCTTCACGTAAAACACAACAGCCCTGTAACAATGAGTTTTCTCAGCAAACTCAAGAAAAAATACTGACAGAAAACTTTTTAGACATTTTGGAAGGAAATGAAAAATGAGAAAATGAGGCTGACATTATACCTGAAAACCCTATTGTTACCGATGAAGTAAACTTTTCCTCTGCAGAACCGATAGATACCACGACTAACTTTACGAAAGAAACCCTTCCTTCCCTTCCAGCAGAAATAGAAAAAGTAATATCAACAGAACTTAATAATAAATAAAATAAAATTCTAGATGTTCCCATAACTTCTTCCGTGAGGACGGAAAAAAACAGGAAGAGGAAGTGAAAACGTTAAAGAAAAGCAATTTCATCAATTGTCATGGAAAGGCCAGACACAATTTGGAATAAATGTCTGAGAAGGCCAAAGCAAACTAGATCAACAAAAAAAAAAACAAAATAGAAAGAAAGAGAACGTGCCATTACTTCCGAAAAATGTCGACAGATATTATGAACGAAGAGATGAATTAAAGAATGAAAAAGCACGACAAATACAAGAAAAAAAGAAAGAGAGAGAAAGAAAAAAACTACTTCAAGACAAGAAAAAAGAGACTTTACAAAATAAAAGATTAAAAATCTCTAACAATAAACCAACTATTAATAACAAAAAAAAAGGAATTATGGCATCAACTTACCAAATAGGCGGTTAAGTGTTGGCAGTGTACGAACAAAATATATATCCTGGCAGAATAACTAATATTGACAATTATGGGGCGTATCAAATTAATGTCATGGAAAAGATTGCCAAAGAAAACTGGAAACGGCCATCACGACCAAACCAGACATCACGATCAGTACAAAGCGTGAGATGTTTTAAAAAGAAGTAATTCACCAATACCTTTGAATACGCGAGAAATTTTTAAAGTGAGTATTTAAAAGAAAGTTTTACTTAAAAATATTTTTATGTAGATATATTTATTTATATTTCAGAGATTTTTGTTACGTTCTGATTATTGTAAAAGGTACATGGTTCATTTATAAAGTTAACAACTTTTTTTGTATACTCTGTTTCTTTATTGGTATTGGAATGTTTCTTTATTGGGTGTAAGTGTTCCCTTACTGGTGTTTTTCACACTTTTAAGAAAAATATCTTTATATTTCTGTAGTAAAGAACCTAAACAAAGCAACTCTGTGGTAGAAAGAAAACCTTCTAGGCTACAGAAAACTAGCTAACAAATCGACCGCCTATTTTTTGTGTATAATTTTTGAAAGTGCAACTTTTCTTAAGTGTTCCTTTACTGGTGCCACGACCCTAACTAAAAATAAAATAAAAATGCGACAATTTTAACATACTTTGATTTACAGAGGTATAGTAAAATGGAATCTGTTTTTAAGAAACTTCGTTTAGTCGTACGAAAAGTAAAGTACCCGTGGAGAAAGTATTTATTACTCAACAGTACCTCCTTTCATGTTAAATTTCGAATTACTATTTACAAACGTGAGGAGATTTTTATTGTTTAAGACAAATAAAATAAAAATAAGTAAAGAAATAAAAATAAAATGTGTTTAAAGTTCCAGTTCACTTACATAAAAGAAATGTCATATTCTTATCCTCAGACTTTTACTGTTCTTGAAAATGAAAATGCGTTCGCCTGTAAGAAAAAACAAATGAAAATATAAAATTGTCTCGTGAGTGATCTTAATTAGCCAAGACATTTTTCCACAAAATGAAAACGTACGCACGCACATATTTTTAAAACTGGTCTAATGCAGAAAAACGAAGGAAAGAAAACTCCCAGGCCAAGAAGTTGTAATCTCGCCAGTGAGCTCGGCGGCATTCCGGTAATCTACTGGGCGGTTTGTCACTCACATAAGTGAAATTTGTCTGAGGGAGAGCTTGTAATCCATCATCCCGTCGGCGGGAGTATTTACGGCGACACGTGTACTCATTTAGCGGCTACAAATCAACCACGCGGTCGATCTTATAATCTCTGTTTACCTTGCTTATTAGCCGCAAATTATTGCTTCTTTCCAACGTGGCTTAAGATCTTTGTACTCCTCTTGTATGTGTTTATACAGGAGACAAAATTATAGCGGACGAACAATTTGTAGCTGCCAGTTCCAGTTCATAACTCCAGTTTCTGATTTAATATCTGCGAGCTTTAATGGACAAACCATAAACCAAAAATGTTGAATGGAACGACGAAGAAATTCATAATAGAATGCTTTCTAATTATTCTATTTTCAACATACTTTATCAATTTAAATAGAATTTTTTTACAGTTGAATTAATTAGTTTTTAAAAAATAAAACAATTTTGTGATTTACTATAGAAATACAGTCAAAGCTCCTTAACTGGAAGTTTTATAACTCGAATTTTTCTATAACTCGAAGTTGCTTGCTGTCCCTTGCAGTTGCCTAGCGTTTCGTATTGATTTTTCGCTGTTTATTTCAAATTTCTTTAACTGGAAAATTACTATAATTCGAAATAAATTTGAAGAACAAAGAACTCACAAAGCTCTATACTTCGAATTTTTACGACAAATCCCCACCTTCTTATTATCAATTTACGTTTCCAGCCATGGTGCTTCTGGAAGTCCCCTTCTTCGGAGCTGAGACAATAATACTATGCACTTCAGTTGCGTATACGTGGGCTGCTGGAAAAGTTTCTGGAAATGGTATGAAAAAACGCATATGAAATTTGGTAAACGGTATAATTGTTTTTCGAAGTATTCGCCTTTGACGTCAATAAACTTTTGCATACGCTCGAACCAATTTCTAAAGCACGTTTTCCACTCTGAAGATGGTACCTCAGAAACCAGTGGCCGGAATGTTTCAACCGCTGCTTCAGCCGACGAAAATCGCTCACCACGCAATTTATTTTTGATATTTGGGAACAAAAAGAAACGATTAGGTGATAAATCAGGTGAATATGGACAATGAGTCATTAATTCAACATTTTTGTTGGACAAAAAAATCAACTGTTTGATGGGCTAAGTGAGAGCTAGCGTTGTCATGATGGAGAATAATTCGTCGATTTCGAATGTTTCTTCTTGTTTGATCGATGAATTCCGGCAAACATATTGTAGTATACCAATCAGCATTCACGGTTTTTCACTCCTCTTAACCCACGGTTCCTACATGTCCAGTTAAACCAAAGAAACAAGCAATCATTTGCTTCGCAGCACTGCGTGAACGGACAATTTTTGTTGGATTTGGTTCATTTTGAAATACCCAAACGGTAGATTGTTGTTTACTTTCTGGCTCGTACGAATAGATCCACATTTCGTCACCAGTAACGATGTTATAAACTAAATTTGAACGACCTCCATTGAATTTCTTGAGCATTTCTTCACACCATTTGACACGACCCTACTTTTGCGCTTCTGTTAAATTGTGTGGAATCTAACGACTGCAAAGCTTTCGTACGTTCAAATGATCATGCAAAATCTGGTGTATTGCTTTCATGTCAATGCATAAGGATGCTTGAATCTCACAGTATGTCTGTGACATGTCGACCTCGCTCAAGCATTTCACGCACAGCATCTACATTAGTGGCAACGACAGATGTTGATGGACGACCTTCACGAAATTCGTCACTGAGAGAGGTACGTCCACGCTGGAATTCGGCAAACCAATTATAAACACTGCTCTTTGATGGTGCTTCATCTCCAAAAGCCAGATGAAGCCGATCGAGGCATTGTTTCGGCGTTAGACCACATTTGAAATCCTAAAAAATCATGGCACGAAAATTTTCACGCGAGATTTCCATGTTTACACAAAATTACTTTTTCTCAAATGCTGTACAAACAAAACTAGTTCACTTGGATGGGAACTGTCAATAGAATTATAGGCAAAAAGCGTCAAGTTTTTCAAATATGACAGTTTATAAACGCTAACAATTCTTCAAGGAAGAAGCGAAAAAGAACTACTAGGAGTGGCTAGAAGAGTGAAACAGGCAACAGAGGAAATTGGAATACAAATTAAACAAAGAAAAAAAGTAAATGCATGAGAATCGGATCACCGGCACCGGGAGCAACAAACAACTTAAAACTAGAAATACGTGGAAAAAAAATAGAATTTGAAGAGGTGAAAGAGTTTCTGAAGAAAGAATCGTTTGAAATGTGATATAAGCCTCGTCGAATCAAAATTGAATACGAAGAGTTATGAGCAGAGCCTATCAAATTTATTTCAGTTGATACTGGCGTGACTTTGGTAGAGGGGTTTTGCGGTCAACGAGTGCTGCATATCCCGTCGGAATCTAAATGCAAGGCGCTGAATGACGTTGAGTGGGAGGCAGTTACGCGTTCTGGAATTATTTGTAATAGGCTCGGGTCATGAGAGCGACCACAAAAACCCACAATAAATGTTGCAATACGCTCGAAGCAAGAGGAAAAAAATCCAGTCTGACTGGCAGCAACCCGGAATAATTCAAAAAGCAATAAATCTGTTTATATTTTTAAGAAAATAAAACGAGCGTATTTCTCACTCGAATTCGCACAACGAGAGGTCGCATACAGAAAAGCCAGCTTTAAAATAGAAATCCGGGCAATCAGTGACACTCTCGGACAGAACGAGTCGGCACTCCCCATTTAGGGGCCCGCTGAAATACCCAACGATAAAAGAATGAATCGACTCCGGTAAATTTTACTACACAGGGCGTTCCTAAACTGTAACAATATGCTTGCGGAACATAGATAATAAGGAAAACGTCTCAGGAAAGATTGTTACGGTGGGAAATGAGGATTTTAAGGAGAATATTCGGAGAAAAAAAGACCGAAAGTGAATATGAAAGAAGGTTTATGAAATGTTCAATGAGGCAAGGATTACGGAAGTGATTAGAATCAAGGTTGGTAAAACTGATATCGCATCTAGCAGGTTGCCTCGTTTCCATTTGAATTTGTAGTTTGAATCTTTTCCCGCTACAAAAATAACTCGTGACGTCACAGGAAACTTCTATCTATCACTTTGAAGTAAACAGAGTGAGTTTTAATCTGTCTTCTAAAGCTTAATCTAATTCACCAAAAAAACGAGTTACTACACATCGAAACCCTCTCCTTTGGATCCAGGCAACCTTCTAACACATAGTCAAGTTCTACCAACCTTGATTAGAATGAGACGATTGCAATTGTTTATCTACAGAGGATAAATGAAGATAGAATAGTCAAGAAAATAACAAGGAAGCATCCGCACGGCAAAAGAAAGAAAGGAAGACTGAGAAAGGTGGACTGAGATGGTGGTGTCGGACTTTTTCCTGTAATGAAATACCGTGCCTTCAATTGAATTCCTCATTAAAGTAAGCTGTGACTTTTTATGAAGTTGGCGACACAATTCTAGAGAAAACAATTGTCATTAACTGTCAGTACTGATCATAACATCAAATAAAAACACAACATTAAAGTTTAAAGTAGATGCTCAAAGTGCTCTCCTTCAGCTTGAATACATAAGCGTACTCTGCGTTTCATGTTTTCAAACCCGTTTGCTAAGTGTTCGGGGGTTGTGTTAGCACACACATCTGTAATGCCCGCACGAAGTTCTTCGATTGTGTGACGCGTAGTTCTAAAAACTGTGTTTTTCATGTGCGGATAAATGAAGTAATCCATAATTGTGAGATCCGGAGACCTTGCGTGAAAATTCACAATCCGATTATCGAAAAACTGCTGCAGGAAAGTCATTGTTTGATGAGCTGTGTGGGCAGTAGAATTTTCTTGCTGAAAAGACCCTTCTGTAAGTTCATCATCATGTAGTTGATTAAGGAAAGGTTCTAATGACTCATTTCGGTATCTTTCAGCAGTTACTGAGTCGTTAAAAAATATTGGTCCGATGATACGCCTTCTTAACACTGCTAGCCAAACACCAATTTTTAATGGATGTAATGGAGTTTCCACAAATTCATGGGGATTTTCTGCTAACCATATTCTCATATTCTGTTTATTTAAATACCCTGAGAGATGAAACCAGGCCTCATCGGAAAAGAAACATTTGTCAAGAATGTCGTCGTTTTTTAAATTATCAAGAAACCACTGACAATATTCTGTTCTTCTGCGGAAATCTACTGGCCTGAGTTCCTGGACTGCTTGAATCTTATATGGATAAAGCTTTAAGGCCCATTTGCACCACTTATTCTTAAACCTTAAGTAACACTTATATTTCGTAAGTGCCACTTTTTTCATTGCACCTTCATTTTAAGTGATCCTTAACATGTTAAGTTTTCGTTAAATTTAAGCCAAAGAATTTTACCGCTTATAGTTCTACTTAACCTAAAAGTTTGTTTTGATTTTCGCACGGTGTTTGTTGACAGCAAGTGTATACATTTTTTTAACATGGATTTTTTACAAATTGATTATATTGAAGACGATTTAGATATAATAGAGGCGGTGGAAGTAGGACTTCCTAGGCAAATTTACGAAAGAAGTAATTACTTTCAAAATATTAGTGACCAGGAATTTTTTAAACGATTTCGTTTAACAAAGCATACTGTTGCTTTTGTGTTGCAGAAGATAGAACACAGATTGGAATTTCCATACGATACGTAAGTATACAAACAATTGTCAAATGCTTTCATAGTATTTTTAAAATATTTGATACATAACTGACAATAGCAGCACATTTGTTTTATTGAAGTTTGTTCTCAGATCCTTTGATCAATTGACACCACAATTGACACATTTTCTTTCAAACCGAGCATAGAAACTTTTGTGTTGTGTAAATGCAAATAATAAACAATGTTATATGATTTATATTTTATTTCAGTAATAACAGTGTTGCACCAATAAACCAAATACTTGTAGCACTTCGTTTCTATGCTACAGGCAATCATTTACTGAGTGTGGCAGATTTTGGTGGAATGCACGTGTCAACAGCTTGCAGAATAGTGAAGAGAGTATCTGAAGCAATAGCATCATTATGTAACGAACATATAAAGTTTCCAAGCACTCCCGAAGAAATCCATCAGGCACAGATAAAGTTTTATCAAAAAGCAAGCTTTCCGAAGGTTATTGGCGCTGTAGATGGAACACACGTACGAATACAATCACCTGGTATAGTTTTAATAATCGATGATGGTTTATTTATTTATTTGTATTCTTTTCAGGCGGAAATGACGCAGAACTATTTAGAAATAGAAAAAATTACTTTTCCATTAATGTTCAGGGAATATCAAATGCTGACTTAAAATTTATAAATATAGTAGCAAGATGGCCTGGTTCTGCTCACGATACAACTATCTTCAACAATTCAAATATAAGAGCTGCATTTGAAATGAATACTTATAATGACAGTGTACTTTTAGGTAAGTAATTAGGTACATGTATGTTAGGTAATCACTAGGGACCAGAATGATACTTGGTTCTGTTCATTTCAACTAAATCCACAGATGAAACCACTGAAAGTAGGCACAGAATTTAAATCGGCATACATCGCATCACCGTGAAAAACTGCCTTGTGAGAGCTCAGGTGTACCTATTTTATGTGGTGAAATCAGCATATGTATATGAACAAAATATAAATTCCATTCCATAATAATAAGTTATTTTATTTTTTAGGTGACAGTGCATACAACATAAGAAGCTACTTGTTAACACCATTATTAAATCCTGTTGGTGAGGCACAACAGTTGTATAATGAAGCTCATATTAGAACAAGAGGCACGGTGGAAAAATTATTTGGGGTTTGGAAACGACGATTCCCCATTGTTGCCTATGGTTCTCGGTTAAAATTGAACAACACGTTAACTGTAATTGTAGCAACAGCTGTTTTGCACAATATTGCTCGGGACATGAATGAAGATGTTCCTCCAATGCAAGAGTTCCAAGCAGACATTGATAATATTATTGAATATGGAAATATTCACCTTGCACCCCAGGCATGCAATATCGCTTTTAGGGATGCTCGTACAAGATTTATAAATTATTTCAGTGGAATGTAATTTATAGTATGAATTTATTAAATAGAAACAATATCAAATTTTTTTATTGAAAAAACACTTGACATTGCAACAAAACATAAACTAAAATATGTGTAACATTATTGATGAATCGGTACACAATTAAAACTAATACCTTAAAACCTTAATTAAAACAACTTTGTAATTTAAAAAGAGTCTGTTTTTTAATTTGTAGTTCTACTTTTAAAATTTCAATTTTTAGCATAAACTCCTCGTCTTCTCTTTCTTTTTGCTTCAAATCGTGTCGTAATATTTCTTTCTTGATTGTTTCATTTTCCATTTTCAGTTTTGCTAATGCACTGTATTCATCAGCAAGACTTGCCGCTGTTAAAGATGTGGCAACTGGCCTACGTCTTGTGGTCCATGCGGTGTTTGATGTTGAAGCAGCAGACTCCTGTTGCAGTTTCTTATTAGCAGGGGTTTCTAAGTGCACAATATTTGATGCTGCAAGAGGCTCCTGTTCCAAGTCCTTATTAATAGGAATTGCTAATTGTGCAATTTTTGATGTTGATGTAGTAGCAGGTTCCTTTTGCAATTTTGCATTAATAGGAGTCTTTAAATATGAAACCTTGAAGTCCCCCCAGTTTATATTTTCTATTTGGCACTGTAAATTTAATTTAGATTAATAAATTAAAAGTAAAATACTTAGAATCAGACAACTTTTTCCATTGCTAATACTTAATTGAACTACAAATCTGATTTACAATGAACGAATTCTTAAAAAAATTAATATACGAATAAAAATTCACCAAATTCTTTTACTTATTCCTACTTAGAAATATGAAAGATTTCACGTACTGTATCTTCAACATCAATGACTTCATTGAGAGGAAGTTCCACATGATTCATGGGTTCTGTGGTTCCACTTGGGGTCTGATCTGAATCATAACAATTATTCAACCCCAGCACACTTTTTTCATTAATTATGGACAACAACAAGTCTTCATTCCCATCGTGACTTATCGGTACTGGTACCCCGCCTCCTGTTTTTATTATCTCAATTTTTTTGGCTGCAACATTTTTACGAACCTCTTTCTTTAAATTGTCATAGCATTTTCGCAGTGATTCAATCGAGCGGAAAGTATTTTTCCCAAATGAATTAAAATTATTAGCTATTTTTTGCCACGTGTCTTCTTTTTCTTTCCACGTTACCGCATCAGTTTTTTTATTTTCTATAATGCCTTTATACTGTGAAATTATGTTCAATAAGCAGTTCTTCTCGTCTGACGTATAATTTGCTCCTCGATGTCTTTTGCAACTTGATTCCATTCTGCAAGGTTATCAATCGTCTAACTATAACAGTTTTAAATATCCGTAGTAGTCACCTACCTTACAATTTAGAAAAATTTCCTCACGAGACCGCACTAATTTTCACGATTAAAACGACCAAATCTTTGTTGCGAACCAAAGGCATACATGCAACAAACCACATGCAAAGGGAAATTACGGGAACCACCATCATAAACAACCTTAAGAATATAATTTCACTAAAAGTAACTAGAATTTTGCGACGTTGCTGGATGAAGCGCTACTTTGTAAAGGAAACCGTAAGGAGAAGTGGTGCAATTGATCATAGATTTTAAGTGTCACTCAACTTTAAGCATAACTTTACTAAGGAGCAGATTTAATCAGAAGTGGTGCAAATGGGCCTAAGTCTTTTTTAAGAATAGTGTGACATGTTTCCACTGATAGCTGAACTTCTTGTGAAAGTTTCGCAAAGATTTCTTGGGAGAGTGTTCCATTCGATCCCTAACATCTTCAATGCAGGCTGCAGTCCTTTTCTTAGCTGCTCCGTTCCCTGTTTTGCGACCAAGTGATCCTGTTTCACGAAATTTAAGAACACAAGCATGGATATGTTTAACTAGCTGTTCATAAGTAATAGGAAAATTAGGAAACTGCTGTCGAAACTTCTCTACACACTGATTAATTGAATAAACTAACTGTCCATTTTCTATTCTACCGGTTTGAAAATAACTTTCAACGATAAATATTTTCTGCTGTAATTCTAACATTTTGAATTAATTGAAAATACAAAGTGTCAATTTGACATTTGTTTAATTAAATAATTGAACAGCTATCAGTGCTACAAATCTTAGGAGAAAAAGCAGTGAAATCTTAGCCCAGTTTAATGAGGAATTCAATTGAAGGCACGGTATAAGAGTTATTTGATAAGTGGTGGCCCTCCTGGATCAATAGGATTATTTTCAAAATCAGGTTGAATGATGGGAGATATATTCCTCAATATACGATTAAGACTATAGTGTTTTGTAGCTAGGGATAACGGAATTAGGTTACTTTCATCCGTCCATTTAAAGTATATCTTAAAAGTGCATTCTATGATTAGATGTCATCTAATCCTGGTAAGCGGTAAGCAAATTACTAGTTATGACATACCAGGGTTAGTAAACGCCTTTGAGAAGTCAGTACTATGACCTATTAACTGTTTAACCTTTTCGGATGAAAACTTTATTTCCTGTTACTGATTGCTAAAAATTCATAGGTGATGAAAATACATCGCTATCTCAACAGGATAATGACTTTGAAAATGAAAAGAACAAGAGCACAACAACATCAGTATTAACAACTACTGGACAAGAAAATTTTCCTGCCAGATCTCCAATATCTTTAATAACACCCAGTAGTGAAATTACTGACAAGCTTAAAAATTGATGACTTACCAAGTTGGTAACTCCTGAACAGATTATACAATTTCCTGAAGCGCAATCAAGGAAACAAACGGATAGGCAAAAGCAAGGAAAATCTCGTATATACACCGGAACACCAAAAGAGGCAAGAATAAAAAAGATCACTAAGAGAAGAAATTATTGATTGATTTCAAAGAAATATTCGTAGTTCATCAGAAAGCGATAGTGAAGTGACGATGAGCTGGTCAGATTGAGTTCATGATGTCAGTGATAAAAGTCTACCAACGTTAAGCGACGATGAGGAATTAAACATGTGCGAGAAGATGTAGTTTACCAACTACTCAAATCCATTGCTACTGGTGGTACACTTCGCCAAAAAAGATATTTTTATTTTCCCAACAGTTCCTAATGTTGTAATTAACTAAACATTTTACTATACTATACTATATGAATATGTCCAATACTTAAAAAAGGTGATTCTGCTAACGTACGCAACTATAGACCTATTTCTATTTTATCCAACTTTTTTAAAATCTTCGAACAAGTTAGTTATACCAAAATGTATGCCGCTATGTACTCTAAGATATCACTTGCTCAGCATGCTTTCATCCAGCAGAGGTCTACTATTACTAACCTGTGCTGCTTTAGACTCCTTAACGCAAATGGATATATATACCGATTTTTCAAAGGCTTTCGACCGTATTGACCACAATGTTTTACTCGGGAAACTCAAATCTTACAGGCTAAGTCATAATCTTTTGGAATTTATGAGATCTTATTTGAACGGTAGGGTTAATTATGTTTCATACAAAGGATTTCGTTCTGCCGAATTTATTGCTACCTCTGGTGTACCCTAAGGGTCTAACTTAGGACCCTTATTGTTCAATTTATTTGTAAATGATTTGTTCAATATTCTTACCTGTCCTGTCTTAGCCTATGCTGACGATGTCAAACTCTATCAACGCACAAATGATTTGCGAGATGCTGAATGCCTACAGAAAAATATTAACTTGCCTAATACTTGGTCTAATCAAAACAACTTGTTCTTAAATGTTGAGAAATGATTTGTAATACGTTACACTAGAAAGAAAACTAAAATTCAGTTTCCTTACAGTGTTGATAATAACATGCTTACCCCCTTAACTTCTGTTAAGGATCTTGGTGTCATTTTTGACGAACAGTTAAATTTTAGAAGCCATATTTCTTCCACCAGTTTATCCGCTTCTAAAATGTTAGGTCTCGTAATGCGTAATTTGAGGTATTTTACTGATCTCACAGCTCCAAATTCTCTATATTACTCTTTAGTACGTAGTCGGTTGGAGTATGCTTCTATAATCTGGCAGCCTATATATGTCTATCATCAAATACAGCCAGAACGTGTTCAGAGGCGCTTCTCAAAGCTCTTGCACTTCAAAAAGTTTAATAGATATCCGGAACGTAATTTTGATCATTCAATCTTATTATTACTCCAAGGTTATCAGTCGCTGCTGGCACGTAGGGAAATATGCAGTGCGAAATTTTTATACAAACTGCTGAATTATAAAATTGACTATCCCTACTTACTCCGCCATATCTACTTTGTTGTACCACGTATTTCTTCTAGAAGCAACAACAGTTTTTACTCCTGTAGATCTAGAACTAACATTATGATTAGAAGTCCGGTTGTGTAGATGTGCAGAAACGCAGATAAGTATTTTGATGATTTATTTATTGGTCTCAGGCATACAACATGATTGCTACTCTGTTTATTGCTCGTTGTTGTACACTATCTTTTAAAGAATTACTGTAATTTCTACTTAATCAGTCAGTTCTTTTTAATTGTCTCTTTGTACTTCTTTCTTTTTACATTACTTATACACTCTCTTAGAATTGTTTTTCAGTAATCCTCAGTAACACGTAATTTACATTTATACATATTTTACATTCATATTTATATATTTACGTCCTTATTTCGTATTTAGTATGTATGCCGCTATGTATGTGTGTTAATGTACACGTAGTTAGTTTTGTTGTGTCTCTTTTGGTCATACTGTTGAGCACATTAATAAATTATTATTATTATTATACTATAAAGTTATTATTTTCCTGTGGTATTGTATACGTATCAATGTGCCTCCTTAGTGTATCAAAGTACCCCACCAGAGAGGTAGATCGATGCAAAGATTACTAATAGCTAAAACTACGACATCCTACGATCGCTTTTTGACCTGCTCGAGGGTTTTACTGCAATCAAAAACGATTTGTAACAACATTTTGCAAAGATTACTATTAAGAAATGTGATGAAATTTCTGAATTGCTGTTGCATTCGAGTTATGCCCGATTTCTTCACCTCCTAATAAAAATATCTGCCAGGTATTATCCTTGGAAAGCATTGCAGCGATAATAGTTTCCAAGGATACAACCTGGCAAATAAATTTATTAAGACGTGAAAAAACCGGGCGTTAAATAGATCATTATAATACAAGAAGAATATACATTCTTTAATCCTATTACTTTTAAATTCTGAAAAATCTTTTGTCCTAGACAGGATCATCAGCAGACCAAAAATTGTATCAATGTGCCTCCCTCTCCTCTACTGCTTCTTTTCATAAGAGTCAAGTTTCCAATATCCACCAGTTGCTTCTACTGAAATACATTGAACCAGTTAAATTAGTTATAAGTTATAATCTTGTCAGTGTGGGCAATTTCATTTTGAAACTCTTTTTTGTATCTTCAAATACATATACAAGTATATGTATAAAATGATTCTGTTCATCACTGGCTCCTATTTACTAAGCGATATGAAAACGTGTGAATGTATTTTTTCGTTTAAACAATTTTATACGATATAATTAATTGATTGTTAATTTAATAATTAAAAACTATTTCGGTTGAATTTAGAGAATAATATTCGTTAGGTTTTATCGCAAAAAAAAAAAACATTACCGACAGCGTTCAAAGCCCGAGTGCATCGCATCTGCACCACTGCATGTATTTGTTCAATTAATATTCCGCCCCAGTGTGAACGTTCCTTCTGGCACTTGTTTGAGTGTTATTCCATCATTTCCATCACATATGATAAAGTACTGCCGGAGGCCTTCCATCCATGTGTAAGCGAACATCAATGTTCCAAACAAGTTGCACGGCATCCGCGTATACACACACACACACACAAACCAGGTTTTTGTGCCATAATCTGAACTGTAACCAACGTGTAACAATAATAAATAAAAAAAAATTGTTGTCTACGTTATTTCGGTGTATCGATAATTTTTTTTAGTTTTTTGTATTTTTTTCTTTTGTTTAATTCTAACATCGTTTGTTTTGTCGGCGAAAACATTTCATTTTGGGATGACATTTTTATATAAACAGTTCTTTTTGTAATATCACAAAGGAAATACATGGTTTCATCAGAGTTTTTCGTGAAAAAGTATGTATACATATAATTTACGAATTCGATTTAATGTACGCATATTATTAAACAGTTCTGAATCTGAATCTGTACTGAATCATTTTTTTTAATAAAACTATTCTTTTAGAAGCCTATTTATTATTAAATTGTTAATAATATATTACTTCTACTTATTACTCCTATTATTTTATTATTTTTTATTCTGTTACAATCGTTAACGTAATAAGCAGATAATATTAACAGTGACAAATACAACTAAAACCTGATACATCAGGTATAAAAAAATAATTCACGTAACTCTGAACGAATAAATAAATTAATGAGTAAGACCCGAAGTTCAAAAACCGTAAAAAGTGCATATAAAACGGCTTTAATGCCCGCACGAAGTATAAACAAAGATGTGTTTTGTATGAGGCGCCCGAAAATGTTTAAATAGAATGTAATGAGGCGATTTATTGCCGACATTAACCACATTATCCTACGCATATATTACAAAATTATATTTATTGGTGTTTACCAGTAGTGCTAGTGGCGACCGCAGAATCTCATAAAAATTTAATATGAATTACGCGTTACACCATTTTTAAAAATATTTACTCGGAATTGCAAACAAATTAACTGGCTATTTTTACTATACTGGAGGTTAAATATAAAGCTCCACCCTGTGTCACGCATCCAGTTCATCTGACATTCACTAATTTAATTTTAGCCCGAGCATTTACTCTGACGTCTTACAACTGGATGTTTAAGGGATAGGCGTTCACCAACGCACGTAAAAACTCAATATGCAATGTGTACGTATGTATAGAGAGGATAAAGCTAACCATTTCTGCCAGTCCATGCAAATACAGAACAGTGCTTTAAAAGGACTTCCAAGGATAAACGTGAACTGATCATTTCAACTCTTACAAAATTTCGCAATACAAAATAATAACAGGTCATTCATGTCACTCCAACCTTTCCATTCTTGATTTAAGAATTATTTATTAAATTAATAGATTACAATTGTGACATGTTGTGATATAACATAGATTACCTAAATGCAATATACAACACGTCAACGTCCACATGTAAATGTTTTCGATTATTTCATTTTACTTAGTTACCTTAGGTATCATTACCGACCACCATAAATAATCTTTCATATCATAATAATACAGTCATGATTAATGATTGCAAAATAGGAAATTACATGCAGGTACAAAAAGATTGCGAACGGACAATAAATTATCAACAATCACGTAAATGAAATCAGTATACCAAATGTTTCCTAATTCTGAATTACACGCTCGTCGATTTCTAAATCGATCACCTCAAATCCTAATGTTTCTGAACGGCTGAAACAAATTTAAAAGATACATCAACATTTCCAAAGCCCTATATGAAAACTCTAAAGGTAATATACACTGTGTCCATGGATTTTCTGCAACAGAAGAAAAACTTTTTTATTTTACGTTTTAGAAAAAAAAAATATTCTTTATAAAAACTTTTGCTTGCATTGAAACCTACAAAAAAGATAGAAAAGTTCACGAACTACCTCGCCTATGGTTTTAAATACAGAAAACATGTTTACTTACTCTCAAAAATTTGTGTAAGTTCAAATTACATTCAGAATTACCAGCATTACCAGGATCTGTCAAAATGATTAATGAAACTTATTCCTTAATCTCTTGTTGATGATTAATACCTCTAGTTAAAGTTATGGGAAATGACAAAATTATTAGCCCTTATTTTTTTGGAAGAAAATTTGAATCAATTCAGTTATTTTCAAATGTTAGAAAATTTTGCTTTGCCGTTACTGGCGGATGTGAGTTTGGAAAACATTTATTTTCAACAGGATGGATGTCCTGCACATTCCACAAATTTAATTAAAGGGTAGCTTGATGATCATTTGCCTGGAAGATGGATCGGACATTTCAGACCAATACATTGGTCATGGTACAAATTTTAAATGAAAAAATACCAACGGTAATTAGTGAAATAGAAATAGAAACATTAACAAACGTGTATACGGAATTTAGGTGTAGGGTAGAAAGGTGCGTAGAGGTGGATGGGGATTATATTGAATAATTTTTTCCCATATTAAAAACTAATAAAAAATTTCGTGTAATTTATAAGGCCAATTTAATTTCGGTTTCAATTTTTTAACAAAGGAAATGCTTAAAACAATTGAAACAATTAAGAATATACCAAAATTACATGTCACTCTACATTAATGGAAAGAAAAAAATTGCTTTAACTTCTTTAACTGTTTTAGAAACATTTGACGATACAATTGTCCCTAGAAACTTTACGGGTCAAATAAATTTGAAAGGAGGTAAAAAGTCCGGCCCTTGCTGAAGTAGAAGGTCTGAGAAAGACTTCTTTAGTTTATGCGAAAGTCATTTGCAGGGACGCCGAGAGATTAAAAGTTATTTTTCATCAAGCGATCTTCTGATAAACCAAAAAAATCTTTACATGAGAACGAATGACGCAAGAAATTCTTTATCGACCGTTTGTAAACTTCGATGATGTAGTTTTCTCTGGGATTTACCTAGTTAGGCTCGTGTCACACTGTCAATATACAATAAGTATCGTAGTCTGTCTCTTAATTTTGATGTCACATAGGCCTTACATTTTATGAGGATACGTGACTATCGGTTTCTGCAAAATTTCAAAAAAAAAGCTTGTTTGATTTACTATTTACTTGAGGGCAGAGCAAATAGAAATGAAATAGAATTCATGTATGATAAGAGTTGATCCATATGTCACATAGATATTTTCAATAAAAATATCGACATTTCTAATGTATCAATATATATCGTTGCCATTCGTAGGTGTATGCGATTTTATAACAAGCAAGTGTCCCATTTTCGATGGTATTCTATAGGTAACTACGTTAATAGTGGAAATATACAAAAAAAAAACTAAGCACGCAATATTAGGTTAACTTTTTATGCCAATTTCAATTCAATGGCCGAGCTGTAAGCAAATTAATCTATTTGTTACTTTTATGCGAATTATAGTAGGCCTTGATTCATGTGAAACAATAAAATATTCATTAAACTCTAGTCTTTTAATAAATGATAAATTAGTATATACACCGACAGTAATCTATTACTGAAGAGCTAGAAACAATTTTAAACAGTAATATACATAATGTTTGTTTTTTTATTTATTTGCTATCAAGTAGGTTGTGATTTTATTTTATTAGGTTGGCTATTGCAGTAAAATTGGATAAATTAATTTCATGTCATTATAACATATGCCAAAATGTGACTCTTCAAATCAGATACATCAACCGGTGTTTTCAACTCTCAATATCCCCAATGAAAAATATCAAGTAACTTTGGACGTAAATACACCTCGTGACAAAAAGAAAATATTGCAATGTTGCTTCATTCGCTGTAACCTTAAACTGAAAACCAAAATGACTTTCATTGTCAAAGTTTAGTTACTTGCATAAGTACCACTTTTTCCCTAAACTTTCACGGCAAACTTCGATGGTAAATACATAAAAAAACAGATATTATAAACGTAAGCAATTTTAAACATAAACTATATATTGGGTTTTGAACATTAATATAAACTAACTCAGTTGCCAGACGTACCCAAAATTTTAAAAAGCAATGCAATTTATCAC
This sequence comes from Prosopocoilus inquinatus, assembly GCA_036172665.1. Classification (NCBI taxonomy): domain Eukaryota; kingdom Metazoa; phylum Arthropoda; class Insecta; order Coleoptera; family Lucanidae; genus Prosopocoilus; species Prosopocoilus inquinatus. The sequence goes on from CM069876.1 coordinate 1,098,920, forward strand.
ATATTTGATGGAAATTTAACTGCCGTCCGTTATTTAGAAATATTAGAAAACCAACTTGAACAGTTTTTGGATATCATGCCACTGGATCAGAGAAGATCTGTATTGTTTCCAAGACGGACCGCTAGCGCACAAGGCCTTAAATTAGAGATTATCTAAATCAAAAATTTCCTTTTGAGTGATTAGGAACTTTAGGACCAATAAAGTGGCCACCAAGGTCTCCTAACCTGTCGTCTTTAGATTATATCCTTTGAGGACATTTGAACATAACATTTATAAAAAAAATTATAGTACTACGGCTGAACTTAGAGATAATGTTTAACATACATTTAGACCTTTTTAAATTTCTAATGCCTTATCTAGTAAGTAAAAGATGCCTTTCTTGTTTAGCCCAAAATGGTAGTCACATGGAGCACCTTTATTAATATTTTTATAGTTTTGTTTACTGCTTTTAGATAGTTTTTTTACTTTTATTAATTTTTGTGGCTCTCCCTATACATGCAATCCTTTCTGAATGTGCATTCTACCTGCAGAAACCTAAGAAAAGTAAAGCGAAAACGACTAACAGGTGCTTTAAAACCGAAGATAGCTTTCATTCCTTTTCTCCTCGAACAGAAAGCTCCACGGAGCTATGTGCTTACCTCTACTGTCAATCACAACGTTTTAAACCAACGCAGATGTACCCACTTTACTGAATGAAAACCGTTCGGGGAGCTTTCGACGCTTCAAGTCATACTTTATCCTATCTACTGGCTTTAGCTTTGAAAGTTTGCAAAATTCTTGACCGTCTTACGTAATCAATAAACCTATTTTTTTTATAAGGAAAAATAAAAATGTTAACCAGAAGCCTATCGTATATTCGTGGGCTGCTGGAAAACTTTCTGAATCTAGTAGGTCTAGAATTGAAATTTGACGTTTTTCGCCTATAATTCTATTGACAGTTCCTATCCAAGTGAACTAGTTTTGTTTGAACAGCATTTGAGAAAAAGTAATTATATGTAAACATAGAAATCTCGCGTGAAAATTTTCGTGCCATGATTTTTTACGATTTCAAATGTGGTCTAACGCCGAAACAATGCCTTCGGCTTCATTTGGCTTTTGAAGATGAAGCACCATCAAAGAGCAGTGTTTATAATTGGTCTGCCGAATTCTAGCGTGGACATACCTCTCTCAGTGACGAATTTCGTGAAGGTCGTCCATCAACATCTGTTGTTGCCACTAATGTAGTTGCTGTGCGTGAAATGCTTGAGCGAGATCGACATGTGACATACCGTGAGATTCAAGCATCCTTACGCATTGACGTGAAAGCAATACACCAGATTTTGTATGATCATTTGAACGTATGAAAGCTTTGCGGTCGTTGGATCCCACACAATTTAACAGAAGCGCAAAAGCAGGGTCGTGTCAAATAGTGCGAAGAAATGCTCAAGAAATTCAATGGAGGTCGTTCAAATTTTGTTTATAACATCGTTACTGGTGACGAAACGTGGATCTATTCGTACCAGCCAGAAAGTAAACAACAATCTACCGTTTGGATAATTCAAAATTAACCAAACCAACAAAAGTTGTCCGTTCACGCAGTGCTGCGAAGCAAATGATTGCTTTTTTTTTGGTTTAACTGGACATGTAGCAACCGTGGCTTTAGAGGATCGAAAAACCGCTAATGCTGATTGGCATACTACAATTTGTTTGCGGGAAGTCATCGATCAAATAAGAAGAAACAATCGAAATCGACGAATTATTCTTCATCATGACAAGGCCAGCTCTCACTCGTCCCCTTCGAACAGTTGATTTTTTGTCCAACCAAAATGTTGAATTAATGAGTCATTGTCCATATTCACCTGATTTATCACCTAATGATTTCTTTTTGTTCCCAAATATCAAAAATAAAATGCGTGGTGAGCGATTTTCGTCGGCTGAAGCAGCGGTTGAAACATTCCGGACACTGGTTTCTGAGGTACCATCTTTAAAGTGGAAAACGTTCTTTAGAAATTGGTTCGAGCGTATGCAAAAGTGTATTGACGTCAAAGGCGAATACTTCGAAGAACAATGATACCGTTTACCAAATTTCATATGCGTTTTTTTATACCGTTTCCAAAAACTTTTCCAGCAGCCCACGTACATGAAATGAATTACGTATCAAAAAACCTCGTGTCAATCAATCACTCCTGAAACTTGAATTAGAAGAAGCCTCCTGCGTTTATGTCTATACTTCTTTATTTTTCAAAAATAACTTTATTATAAATTGAGTGTATTATTTGTAGTTATATAGTTATTGTAATTTATTAAAATTGATGGTTTAATTGAACCGATGAGTGCAAAATCATGTTTAGTCCAAATTTACTCTGTTGAGAAAACAATAAATAACTTTCTAGATTTTTAATTTAAGTGAATTATTAACTTAAAATTCTTTCAGATAAGGATATTTGAAGCCTCCTGAAGTCAATAATAACTTAAAATAAAAATCTAGAGAAAGCTCAGTTGAAGGGGTCAGTGCAAGAAGTAGCTAAGTCACACGTTTATGTTTTCGAGTTATTGTGAACTGAATATTTCAATATATTCCCACATTTTTATTTATTGCTCCAGGCCCTCGATTTTTTTACACACAGAGATACATTAGCGTACAATAGAAAGCCAAAGTTCAAATTTAGAAAATTTGCTTATGCCCTGAAAAACAAAAGAAAATTGTTTTGGACTTGGCCACTTTTTGCACTGAATTTCGGTTATGTCGATCATTTACGATAGATAGAAATATTTCAAGGAAGAATATTATTTTTATTTTGTTTACAAAAGTCATGTACGACTTTTTAAATCTCAAATCTCAGTTGCTTCTGCAAAAAGAACTCATGTTTTAACTTAGAACATTACGTCCAAATTTCATCCACATTTTGTGCAATGCTAAAGTAATATTCCGTGATGTAAGCTTTGTGTTTGTTTAAAAACCATTTTGTAAAAGTATAAAGTAAAAGTTAGTTATATTAAACTAGTGGTATAATATTTGAGTTAAGAAATGATATGCGCTATCAAGTTAACAACAATATTTGCATTTAGCTAAGACATGAAATTTATTCCCAGCCACCTGAGAACTGGAGCTTATTGTATAAACAATTAAAAAATAGAGCATACGTTATAACAATTTAAGTTTTAGCAAGATGGAGGTACGGTAGCGGACATTAAATCCAGACAAGAATTTAATATAAAAGTAAGTAACAACTCGCGTATTTTGACAATTTTGAAAAATCAGGATAACAGAATTTGATACTGAAACAACTTTTCATGCGACATTCGCATCAAGAAATAGTTATTTCCGGGAATTAGGGGCATTTCTTGCTGCCAAGCAACTTCTTGCACTGAATTTGGATTCGACTGAAATTGTTGCTGTTGCTGTTTGGTAAATTTATCGACTTCTTGGAGTTTATCTGAGTTTACCAGACAATAGTACATGTAAATTAATGTACTTGACATCGGTTATCTCAAGAATGCAAAATATGGACTTAGCTACTTCTTGCACTGACCCCTTCAATTATACTATCGAATCAACGCATTTTTAATTTAAAACAATGCAATGTTAGCTAGTAACCATTTTACGTAAACACCCAATCAAGTAGGTAAATTTACGAACTTAATTTCACTAAAAGTCGTTCTTAATTTGAATAATTTTCTTCGATGATTTCAACTGGCTCTAATACGGTGTTCCCGGCAGATAATTATGGAACACATTGAAGAGCACTCATATTATTTTTTTGTAAGTGTCACGTTAATAATCAGGAGTGAATTGAAAGAAACGAGAAACATGGCCGTTCTGACCAATGAGGACAAAGAGCTAACAATGCCAGGGCAGTGCCAGAGGCCCCTATGTTCCACTTCACGCGGCAGCCTGCGTCAATATTTTCATAGCGCCCCTCGCCGGACCCCAGGACACCATTGTCCAGTTATCAAAGGCGATCGCACCCAGTCCCATGGTGATACGTGAATGTCACTGAAAGGGTTTCGCGTCTGAACGTGTGTGTTAAATTCGCTCCACCTCATTTGTAGGTTTCAGAATGGTCTTGTCAATTTCGTTAACGAGTGTTTTTTTAAGTAAATCCATTTAATGGTATTCATATGTTGTTTTTGGAAATCGTTTATTTTCACAATACATTTTAAATTGTTTAAATAAGCTTTTGTATTTTAACAATTTAAAGTAAAATAGGTCACTTTTTCGTTTAGGTTCTGTACTCTTATATTTATGTATTTTAATAATGTATCAGTGATTATATATTACTAAACTGGTGTAAAGTTGTGTAAATCTGTAGAAAACAATAATTTAAAAAGCTTAGTTGAACAGCAAACTATCTTAAGTTAAAAACAAAAATGTGATTTAGTTTTATGTGGTACCTAACTCATTTATTTAATTAAAATATTTTTGAAAAAGTAATAGTTTCCGATGTCTGATTTTTCTGCTGTTTCCAGTTTGGATTAGATAAATATTATTATACAGGGTCTCCCAAGTTGTGTGGCCTATTAAACGTTCTCGGGGAAAGGAACATACAAATATTCTGGAAATTAACACACTGCCCTAGCAGGAAGTAATCCTTCAGACTAAAATATTTTCTCTTTTCTGTCACTTCCGATGATACCGAAAGTCACCATTAACTTTCTTATTTTAAACGGAATACTATACATTTTATTGCAAATTCGGATTCTACACGTTATTCCAAGTAAAAGTTGTTAAGACTTCCCTATACTTAAATGTAACGGTTTTTGAGATATCTTCGAATTTCTGAAAAAAATTATTTCGGTGGCTTTTCATTAAAGGGAATGTATTTTCAACACTTTCAAATTTCAAGATTCAAGTTGCCTGTCGTTTGAGAGAATAATGTTCAGTCTTGCAAATCATATCCTAGTTATCATTGAAAAATTCACAGAGTGGTCAACATATGGTGTCGAGCCTTGCTCTGTTCAACTGCCCAAAACTCTTTTCTCTGGAACACCCTGTATATTTTTGCTTCATGAGATGCAGAATCAAATTCTACATCGATTAGTTAGCGTTCCCTGTACCTATTTTCATTAGTTTTCTTGTTATCAATAATTGTTTATTTTATTTGTTAATTAATGGCCTTAATACAGTTATTTATATCTAGTTTGAAAAAAAAGTAGATATTGAATTCTTATTTTCTTAAGAAATAAATAGTTGCCATAACATTATTTTATCGTACATCTTGGAATAAAGCTATAGATAGATAGATAGATAGATATTTATTTTGTAACAATGTACATAGTTACAATCGTCAAAAAACGTATTACAATTAGCAGACAACACGTTATAGGTAAATACCTATCGTAATAATTGCTATTTTCATAAACAAGGGTCTTGGAAAAATAAGTATACCTACTTTCAAAAACAATTTTCTTTGTCAGGCTAACATTTTTATTAAAAAAAGTCAAAAGCAAAACTTACAAGTGGTAAAATGCTAAAAATAATTAAACAGATTTATTTATTATTCTAGAAAATCTAGTCTTCCTTTTTTTGAAATACTAGACCGAAGGAAATTTTGTCTAGCAATGAAGACACACATTTTGTAAATAACTATTGAATCCTACTAAAATTTTGTCCAGCAATTCCAATTTACAAAATTTTCTAATTTTCGTATCTTAAATAAATGCAACACTAAAAGCTGCTCACCAGCGTTGTCCTATACTTATATTTGGTTATCGAACATGTACAAACTATTGGCGCAAAAAGTTTCTCAAAAAAGTCAATAATAAAATTTTTTCCCATATGGTGCGAACTTTTTGACGGTCACTGTATTCTATCTGTGGCGTAACCAGAAGTCAAGCCGCTGGGTTTGAAAATTTTTGCCGGCGCCTTTACTTTTACTAGATAGCAAAAAAAGTCGTTTAACTATTTCACTGAAACTTAAAACAAAAAAGAACAAAACTAAAGAAAAAACTAACTTCGTTTCTTCAGCTTCTTACTTTCTCTGCAAAATAAATCCAAACTGCTTTCAATTGCTTTTTGGATTATCCTATTTCAAAAAGTACGAAGAGTTGTCAAAATCTTAGGTCAGTAAAACGATTCAATTGTTTCTCAAACATTTTCTCGAAGAAGAAATTTGTTTTCATCTGTTTTGAACTGCCATCCGGTATTTAAAGAGAACAAAATTAATTGCATCTAAAGATTAACAGATGGCGTTGCTTATGTTTGAAACTTCTTTCTCACCATTTCTGTTCAACTTTTATATTTCTTGAATTTTCTGAACATTTTTCAACTGCTGATCAAATGATCAAAAATGGATAGAAATAAGTTTCAAACATAAGCAACGCCATCTGTTCATCTGTAGCCGCAATTAATTTTATTTTTTTTTAAATACCGAAAGGCAGTTTCAAAACAGATGAAAAAGATGACTCATAGTAATAGATGGCACCACAAATATGCTTCTTTCTTTTAAAATTGTTTTCAGAACATTGTTCTTGAACGTTCTTAAATTTTTCCGTTGTTTTCCATGTGATGTGTAAATAAAGAGTACAACGTTTTAATTCAGGGTAACAGATGACGCTACAAGTGTTTGCAAATTAAGGTTCTAAATCGACACACTTCGTGTTCAGGTAGCGACATTAGTGGTTTTTTCTATCTATCCTTGTCGTACAGTAATATCGTCTAGGGATAAAAAAAACACAGTCGAAAGTTTGTTAATCAAAGTGACGTTTCACAAATGGCATTTTACTATAGCTGCGGAGAGTAACATAACCTAATACATTTTTGACTAGACAGTCGGCTATAAACTACTATCATCGTAGTAAACAGAATTCCCTGAAAGTGTTGATTTCCTTATTGCTCGTGCGACATTTGTATTTGTTATCTTTGTTATACAAAAATCTCGGAATAGGAATGTATTGGCGTTACCTGAACACGTAAGTGTGTTGATGTAGTGACCTTATTGCAAATTCTTTCGCTTTAACTATTTATAAATATTATAAATTTTATTTCTTCTAAAGTATTTTCTGAAGATCGTTTCTGAACGTTCCTAATGTTTTTCGGTTGTTTGGAAATCTCTTTGCATGGAAAATTACAAATTTACGGCTCGGATTAACAGACAGCGCTGCAAACATCGTTCTTTCGAAACTTACGCTTGAAGCGTAATTTTCTTAACGTATTTCAGTTGTTTTGAAATTGTTTTCCGGCATTGATGTCTCCGAAAATTAAAATACTCTTAGATTTTCTTCTTTCTCTTCCGTGCAATATCAGTAGCAACGGCTGTTAAAGTCAGTTAAAATGTTTCAAAGTTGTGACGCTACGATTGTTCTTTGATTAATAAACAAATTGAAGTAGTAAATTTTATTCACTTCAGAATTAAAAGTTACTTCGTCTTCGATTGCCATTTAAATAATGCACGATTACTTAAACTTGACCTTGGCTCATCTCGCAACTTAAAAAATGAAAAAGTCGTCAAAATTTAAAATGTTTCTTTACTCAGGCCAATTGGAAATCGTAATTCATTCAATAGGCCACAATTATGCGAATTAAATACAAGATGTTTTGCAGCTTTATAAACGATGTGAAACAGCCTGTATAAGATCGGTAGAAAAAGTCAGTAATAGAAGAGTATTTTGTTTTCTAACACAAATTTTAATTCTTGAATTTGAACAGGCGCCCATAACATTTCGGCGCCGGGTTATTAAATACATAGAAACTCGGATTTTTGCAAAAACACGAGTAAAAGACTTACTTTACAGCAGAAACTCTCAATTGAGGAGACATTTTTTACTGAAATTATTATAAACAAACTCGAAATGTTTGTAATTCTGTAATTGATGAATTGATGCTGAGAACGGGGCATATTTCAATTTTAAATATTCTAACAGCAGTCAGGAGGAACGTTGGCATGAATTGTTAAAGGCGAATATTTGCGGGAAAAAAATGTTACAATTCCAAATCATTTAAATAATATAGATAATATTAATACGTATTTTATAAAAAATAGCATTCCTAACTTATATATAGATAATGATGATTTAATTCAATTTTATATAGCAGTAACCAGCATCCAAATGTACGCGCATTATTGAAATTTGAAACTGTAGATCAATGTTTAATACAGGAGATTATCAATAAAATCGAGTCGAATTCAACAGAAGATGACGGTATAAGTATTGAAATTATCAAATTATGTTGTCGTCATGTCATACAGTTCTTAACTCATATAATCAATGTTTGCTTAACTGAGGGTGTACTTCCTGATTCTTGGAGGTGCTCATTAACTACACCTGTACATAACAGTTTTTATAATTTTTCATATTTTCGCAATAAGTTGAAATTAATTGAAATTTTGTAGAAAATAAATAGAAAAGTTATTTTTTGCATTGACATTATTTCGTGTCTGTGAAGCTGGCGTATCATTTCATGGTAACTCATAAGTTCTAGTGAGTTCTGGCTTTATTTCTAATAGTTCTATAGTTCCTGATACATAATGGCGAAAAAAGCCAAAGTGCAAACTGAGACGCCAGGTTCACGCAGCGTCTCACTTTGTCCTACGCAAAATTAACGGCCAATTCTTATAGGAAATTAAAAGATCTATAGTTCCTACATGAGTTCTAGAAAGAGTTCTAGAGAAAAACATTGCTATTTCTTATTTAGAAAACTTTAATAACACAAAACGATTAGTTACGGAGGTACAGATGAGACGCTGTCGAATATTCGACAGTTCTATGAGCTCTACATTTTTTCCTTGTAGTTCAGAAAGTATCCAACGACTTTCTGCAGTGTTCCAGCCACAAGTCTCATTAGATTATTTTTTGAGCAAAGACAGTTCTGTGAGCTCTGTATTTTTTTCCTTGAAGTTCGGAATTCCAGTAATAAGCCTCATTAAATAATTTTTTGAGCAGTTTTAAACACTACGAAATTCGAATTATACACGTAATAAGTGAGGTGCTGTCGGAAACTCTACGAAAAGTCGTTGGATACATTCTGAACTACAAGGGAAACATTATAGAGCTCACAGAACTATCGCGTTTAGATGTAGAGCTCACAGAACTTCGCACCTCATTTTTCAAAAAAGTGATTTTTTTATTGGAGTTCTGATAGCACCGCAAAGAGTTCTGGCGGATAAAATATAAAAAAATGATTTTCATAATTTGGGGTACTAAGTTCACAAAACGGAATTTGAAAATTGTCAAAAAAATTTTAACAGTTCGAAATAATTAATTTCACCATTAAGATTTTCTTTAGAACTATATAGGTGCTATTCAGAACTCTAAACAGAATCTCGAAATTTTTAAATTACTATATCCCCCTTATTTTAACAAAGATCAAAACACGAAAAAACATTTTATTTTTGGGTTTACAGACTTAGAAATAAAAAATAATTGTTAGTTTTTGGTATCATACTACTTTTAACCTCAAATTATTATTATTATTTTTTTTTTTTCATTTTATGCTTTGATAACAGTTCTGGTCGAGAAACGAAAAATCGCTAGAACTTTTTTACCTTTAATTTTAGCACTTCGGTCGTGAAGGATAATCGTGAGAACTCGTAAAGTGCTACCCAAAACTCCACGCAGAATCGGAAAATTCCCCAAAAAAGTCCATTCTGTACTTTAAAAACTTTAAAATTTCATAGCGAGACACGACTTATCAAAGCGCAAAATGGAAATTTTTCTCGAAAATAATTTAAACTTTTTTATTTTTGATCGTTAAGGATAATCGTGAGAACTCGTGGAGTGCTACCCAGAACTCTAGCAGAACGGAAAATTTTTGAGAAAAATTTCTATTTTGCACTTTATCTAAATTTCATATTGCGACAGGAAAAGTCGCTGGAACTTTTTTATTTTTGATTTTAGCGCTTTGATCGTTAAGGATAATCGTGAGAACTCGTGCAGTGCTACCAGAGCTCTAAGCAGAAGGAAATTTTTTTCGAGAGAAATTTTCATTTTGCACTTTGATAAGTCGTGTCTCGCTATGAAATTTTGTTAAAGTACAAAATGGAATTTTCCGATTCTGCGTGGAGTTCTGGGTAGCACTCCACGAGTTCTCACGATTATCCTTCACGACCGAAGTGCTAAAATTAAAGGTGAAAAAGTTCCAGCGATTTTTCGTTTCTCGACCTGAACTGTTGTCAAAGCATAAAATGAAAAAAAAAAGAAATAATTTGAGGTTCTTTTAAGAGTAGTATGGTACTTAAACTAACACTTATTTTTTATTTCTAAATCTCTAAACCCAAAAATAAAATGTTTTTTTTGTGTTTTGATCTTTTGTTAAAATATGGGAGATATAGTAATTTCAAAATTTCGAGATTCTGTTTAGAGTTCTGGATAGCACCTCAATAGTTCTACGGAAAGTCTTAATGGTGAAATAAATTATTTCCAACAGTTACAATTTTAGAGCCAATTTTCAAATCCCGTTTTGTGAACTTAATACCTAAGATTTGAAAAGCCATTTTTTAATGTTTAATCCGCCAGAATTCTTTTTAATTTTGATATAGAATTCCAGAGCTCTTTGGGGTGTTATAATAACTCCAATAAAAAATCATTTTTTTGAAAAATTAAAATTTAATTAAAATTGCTCAAAAAATAATCTAATGAGTCCTATCGCTGAAACTTTGTAAAAAGTAGTTGGATACGTTTCGAACTACAAGGGAAAAATTATAAAGCTCACAGAACTGTCGTGTTTTTGACAGCGTCTCACTTATTATGTGTATAATTCGAATTTGGCAGTGTTTAATACTGGTCAAAAAATTATTTAATGAGGTTTATGACCGGAACTCTGCAGAAAGTCATTGGATAGTTTCCGAACTATAAGAGAAAAATTTTAAAACTCACTGAACTGTCGTATATTCGACAGCGTCTCAGTTATAACTTGTATAACTCGAATGTCGCGGGATTTAAAATTGCTCAAAAAATTATCTAATGAGTCTTATGGCTGGAACTCTGCGGAAAATCATTGAATATGTTCCGAACTACAAGGAAAAAATTATAGAGCTCACGGAAGTGTCATATATTCGACAGCGTCTCAGTTGTAACGTGTATAACTTGAATATCACAGGATTTAAAATTGCTCAAAAAATAATATAATGAGATTTGTGGCTGGAACTTTGCAGAAAGTCATTGGATACGTTCCGAACTACAAGGAAAAAATTGTAGAGTTCATAGAACTGTCGAGTATTCGACAGCGTCTCATATATATTCCCGTAACTAATCATTTTGTGTTATTAGAGTTTTCTAAATAAGAAATAGCAATGTTTATCTCTAGTACTCTTTTGAGAACTCAAGTAGAACTATAGATCTTTTAATTTCCTATTAGAATTGGCATAGGACAAAGTGAGACGCTGCGTGAACCTGGCGTCTCAGTTTGCACTTTGGCTTTTTTCGCTTTAATGAACAGATCTATCGATTTTATCTATCAGGAACTATAGAACTATTAAAAATGAAGCCATAACTCACTAAATCTTATGAGTTTCCATGAAATGATACGCCAGCTTCACAGGCACGATTATTTCTAGTCTTCATTTTCTTTATTTCATTTGAACTTGACATTTCCAGCCACAACTTTATTAATAAAAGTTGCTTAATTACATGTCCTCAACTACTTCTGAAAGTTAGGAATAGTTTTTCTAAGACGCCCTGTATATTTTTAACTAAAAGTTTATTCACCTTTCACCAAAAAAAAAAAAACCGTTCCGTCTCGTCGAAATCGTTCCATGAAAGAGCTAATGAAAGTCTCAAAACTGGGTTACAATTTGCGAACTGTATCATTTATTTTTGTTTTTCTTTCGCCCAGGCGGGCGAATGTTTTGTCAGAAAACAGGATTTGGCAATCCCTCCTGTTTACACAAGCGAAGTGCAGCTGGACTCCACGAAATTAAAATCGCAGAAACTCTATTCACTTTTCAGTTGCGCGAATGCAATAAAAAATTCTTCGCTGCCACGTTTCATCGTATTGTTTTTCTAACCGTTGAATATGCTTGAACGTAATTCTTGTTTTATACAACAAATGAACGAAAAATGGTTTAGAGAAGTCGATAAAGACAGAAATTGCATGAAATAGGAATACGTATTTGACCTAATCTTTTTCATTATAATAGTAGCTAGCAGGCCAATTTATTTTCTTTTTTTTAATAAATTTAAGAATTCTAATTTGGCTTTTATGTAATGCAGGCAATAGGCCATAAATTTCATTTAATTTGCATCAAATTTTTGACAAACTGAAGACGAACGAAAAAGAACTTCTATGAGTTTTCAAACGCAAGATTTGAAATTTTTGAAACTTTTATTTCGTCGCAATTCGTGTTTAAATTTACACTTTGTTAAGAATTTGACGTAAATTACATGAAATTTATGATCGTCCGTTGTCGGCATGAGACACCCGTTAGAGAGTAAATTACTGTTTTACAACAGGTAAAAATTTTCAATACAATTGACATGAATTATTTTTTTAAATCTGTATTGAACCATTGGTAACAGAACTTATTTTGTTTCCAGTGGCGTAGCAATAAGGATCGTAAGGGTTACAAAGCAACCGGCGCCGGTTTACCATAGGCATGGATAACGCCTATGAAATCACGAAATTTAAATTTTTGTTAACAAATTATGCACTGCGTCCACTTTTTTAATTAGCTCATATATTCAGTAGAGTAAGGATTTTTATTAACGAAACGTGGTCAACAATACAATACTTTATTGTTTGTTACATAAGCATAATATACACTGTGTCCACGGATTTTCTGCAATAGAGGAAAATCTTTTTTATTTTACGTTTTAGGAAAAAAAATATTCTTTATAAAAGCTTTTGCTTTCATTAAAACCTACAAAAATGACAGAAAAATTCACGAATTGCCTCGTTTATGGGTTCAAATACAGAAAACATGCTTACTTACTCTCAAAAATTTGTCTAAGTTCAAATTACATTCGGAATTATCGCATTACCCGGATCTGTCAAAATGATTAATGGAACTTATATTGTTACATATATAGTATGTTACAAAAAAAAAACAATTTGGAATAAATAAATTTGAACAGAAACGGTTAAGGAAAAAAGTTTCGAGGATTTTTTTAAGCAAACAGCGAAAGATAAGCAGCGCCATCTATTAATCTGTAGTTGCAATTAATTTTGTAATTCCCTTTAAATTCTGGAAGACAGTTTGAAAAAGAGCTGAAAACAAATTTCAAAACGTTTAAGAACAATATACTTAAGACAACTTTCAATAAAGAAAAAATACTTGTGGCGCCGCCAGTTACCACGAGTCATAACTATGTGAGAAAAGAATTTCAAAGTGGTTATTGAAAATCGGCAAAAAGAAATATTTAAGAAATGATGTTACAAGGAAAAAACAATTTCGAGTAAATGAAGTTAAACAACAGAAATAGTTAAAAAAAAAGTTTCAAGGAAATTTAAAAAGCAAAAAGCGAAACGTCAGCAGCGCCATCTATTAATCTGTAGTTGCAATTAATTTTGTAATTCCCTTTAAATTCTTGAAGACAATTTCAAAAAGAACTGAGAACAATTTTCAAAAGAACGATGTTCTTAAGACATCTTTGAATAAAGAAAAAGCATTTATGGCGCCGCCTGTTACCACGAGTCGTAACTATGTAGGGAAAGAATTTCAAAGTGTTTTATTGAAAATCGACAAAAAAATATTTAAGAAATGATGTTACAAGAAAAGAGCAATTTCGAATAAATAAAGTTGAACGGAAATGGTTAAAAAAAATTCCAGGAAATTTAAGAAGCAAAAAGCGAAACATAAGCAGCGCCATCTATTAATCTGCAGTCGTCATTAATTTTGTAATTTCCTTTAAATTCTGGAAGACAGAACAGAACAGAAACAGCTGTAAACAAATTTCTTCGAGAAAGTATTCGAGAAGTAAATAGTTTAAGCGTACTCCGCTTAGTGCTAGCCTTCTTGTAACTTTTCTAACCTAAAATTTTGACAGCTCTTGTCACTTTTTAGAAATAGGATAATCCAAAAGCAATAATTAAGCAATCTTGATTTATGTAGCATTGAAAGTAAGCAGCTAAAGATTTTTTTTTTTTTAGATTTACATAATAATTGTAATAATAAAAGGCGTTGAAAAAAAATTACAATCCGGCGACTTGACTTCTAGTTACGCCACTGATTCATTGTTGCCCTCTAGGTTGAAAGAAGATGTGAAACATGCTCACTTGCTTTATATTTATGAACATAAACCACCAATCAATGTAATGATTGAGTGTATCAGAATAATTTTTTTGCACGAACCGAAAGTTTTCTTCTTCTCAATAGTTTTGATTGAAGATTCACGAACTGCCTCGTTTATGGGTTTAAATACAGAAAACATGCTTACTTACTCTCAAAAATTTGTCTAAGTTCAAATTACATTCGGAAATATCGCATTACCCGGATCTGTCAAAATGATTAATTGAACTTATATTATTACATATACAGCGTGGAAACTAAGTAGCGGATAAAATCCATAACTCCGTTAATATTTGTAATAAAGCAAAAATCTAAAAGGGGTATAGCGATTCAAATTACAGCGCATAAGAAGAAGTATATTTTGAGATATTTTTTTAAGTTATGACGTCATCAAGATTTTTTTTAAATGACAACCTATATTTTTTATTTTTGATTTCGGTGGGTTTTTTTAACCTACTTTCAACAGTATAAAATTTTCAATCGATTACATAACAAAAAATTCAAGAAAAACGGCTATAAAAGTTTAATTGTAAAGTTGAAGAAATTAACAGAATATCTAGTTAGCTAGGTGTAAAACAAACAAAATTTGTTTGATTGACAAGAACTTGTAAATACCTATCACAATAAAGTGAGTATTTTTATTCCCTGTGGATAGTAGGAGTTACACTAATTATTAAAAACCTTTTACCAAAATGGTGTTGCTGACTGAAAAACAAAGAATTGAAGTTCTAATGATGATTGGGTATGGCGATCGAATTAGAACTCATCAAGAGGTGTGTGGACTTTTTATAGACAAATATCCTGATCAGCAAATAAGTCAATCCACAGTCAGCAGAATAGAAAATAAATTTCGAAATTACGGTTTTGTGAAAGACCTTCCAAAAACTGGCCACCCTAAGACAAAATTAATTGACGATGTGCAGCTTGATATTTTACTAGAAATAGAAAATAATCCGCATTCGACTAGTCGAGACATTGCTTTAGAGCATAACCTGAGCCATACCTCGGTACTGAAACTTTTAAAAATGCAAAAGTTTCATCCGTATAAAGTAAAATTAGTCCATGAGTTAGCAGAAACTGACTATGATCATAGACAAGAATTTTGTGAAGAAATGTTGGAAATTTGCAATCGTGATCCAATGTTCTCGCAGCGTATAATTTTTTCTTATGAGGCAAGTTTTACTTTACATGGAACTGTTAACAGACATAATTGTCGATATTGGTTTAGGGAAAATCCCCACTGGATGCAAGAAGCTCATACTCAACATCCCCAGAAGTATGGACAGGAATTGTCGGTGACAAAATTTTAGGTCCATTCTTTATCGAAGGTAATTTAACTGGTGAGAAATATCTACACTTCTTACAATTCGAATTAGTACCTGCATTGGCGATATTATTTCCTAATGAAAATGACTGTGACGTACCAAACAATAACATTTGGATGCAACACGACGGTGCTCCGCCACACTACGCAGTTGATGTGCGACGTTATTTGGACGAGATGTTCCCAGGTAGATGGATAGGAAGAAGAGGTCCAATGGAATGGCCAGCTAGATCCCCTGATCTAACGCCATTAGACTTTTTTCTATGGGGGTACTTAAAAAACAAGGTGTATAAAAATAGACCTAACAACTTAGACGATCTTAAAGAAAGAATTCGACAGGAGTGTAGGTTAATAACACCTCAAACTATTCAAAATGTAATAAATGAATTTTATGAGCGTCTTGGGTATTGTCAGTTGGTGCATGGTCGTCAGTTTGAACATTTATTGTGATTTCAATGACTGTCAAAATCAAATTTTGTTTATTTACACCTTAATTTTGTTTCGTTTTAAACCTAGCTAACTAGATGTTCTGTTTATTTCTTCAACTTTACAATTAAACTTTTATGGCCGTTTTTCTTGAATTTTTTGTTATGTAATCGATCCAAAATTTTATACTGTTGAAAGCAGGTTAAAGAATCCCACCGAAATAAAAAATAAAAAGTATAGGTTGTCATATAAAAAAAAAACCTTGATGACGTCATAACTTAAAAAAAAATATCTCAAAATATACTTCTTCTTATGCGCTGTAATTTGAATCGCTATACCCCTTTTAGATTTTTGCTTTATTACAAATATTTACGGAGTTATGGATTTTATCCGCTACTTAGTTTCCACGCTGTATAAGCTCTTGTTGATAATTAATACATCTAGTTAAAGTAAGTTATGGGAAATGACAAAATTATTAGCCCTTATTTTTTTTGAAGAAAATTTGAATCAATTCAGTTATTTGCAAATGTTAGAAAATTTTGCTTTGGCGTCACTGGCGGATGTGAGTTTGGAAAACAGTTATTTTCAACAGGATGGATGTCCCGCACATTCCACAAATTAAATTAAAGGGTAGCTTGATGACCATTTGCCTGGAAGATGGATCGGACATTTCAGACCAATACATTGGTGATGGTACAAATTTATAAATTTTAAATGAAAAAATACCAATGGTAATTAATGAAATACAAATTGAAGCGTTAACAAACATGTACGTGGGCTGCTGGAAAAGTTTCTGGAAACGGTATGAAAAAACGCATATGAAATTTGGTAAACGGTATCATTGTTTTTCGAAGTATTCGCCTTTGACGTCAATACACTTTTGTATACGCTCGAACCAATTTCTAAAGCACGTTTTCCACTCTAAAGATGGTACCTCAGAAACCAGTGTCCGGAATGTTTCAACCGCTGCTTCATCCGACGAAAGTCGCTCACCACGCATTTTATTTTTGATATTTGGGAACAAAGAGAAGTCATTAGGTAATAAATCAGGTGAATATAGAAAATCAGTCATTAATTCAATATTTTTGTTGGACAAGAAATCAACTGTTTGACGGGCTGAGTGAGAGCTGGCGTTGTCATGGTGGAGAATAATTCGTCGATTTCGATTGTTTCTTCTTATTTCATCGATGATTTTCGATCCCCTAAAGCCACGGTTGCTACATATCCAGTTAAACCAAAGAAACAAGCAATCATTTGCTTCGCAGCACTGCGTGAACGGACAACTTTTGTTCGTTTTGGTTAATTTTGAAATACCCAAACGGTAGATTGTTGTTTACTTTCTGGCTCGTACGAATAGATCCACGTTTCGTCACCAGTAACGATGTTATATACTAAATTTGAACGACCTCCATTGAATTTCTTGAGCATTTCTTCGCACCATTTGACACGACCCTGCTCTTGTGCTTCTGTTAAATTGTGTGGCATTCAACGACTGCAAAGCTTTCGTACGTTCAAATGATGATGCCAAAAAAAAAAAAAAACTGCTATACGTAACATGTCCTATTGTAAATATGACGAGTTATTTATTGTTGCTATGATGTATTCGTCCATATGTTTATAACTGCGTTTTTACGTTACCGTAGAAACAAGTTTAAAGTGGCATTCAAACTAATCAAAAAAAACTCAAAAATGCATGTAAAGACTTGTCCCAGATTTTCTTGACGGGCATAGTACATGTTCCATTTTTTTTAAATTGAAAATAATAAAAAATCTCAATAAACCTGCCTGTGATTTGTCTTTTCATTTGGATTTTTGCGAAAGTTTCAGGATTTAAATGTTAGATTTAGATCACATTTGAACCCTCTAACTTCCCTAAAAATTCAAATGAAAAAGAAGCTCTAGTGGCTTCCTGTTAACACCCTGTAGACGAGGACAGTAGTCGTTGCGCTGATTATATGGTACGAAATCGAAGAGGTTGAAAGATGCAAGGAATGCATATTTTTTATTCATACACGATTCTGTATCATTTGAAATGTAACACTTTTATGCATAGAATTCGAGCGCAAAAAACAACCGTTACAGCTGGGAAGGTTTGCCCACAGAGATTAGAACTCGAACATTGTTTTTAAGTTATTGAATTTTTGTTATGAACAGGCCTAGGCGCATTTCAGGCGGAAGCTTTCGTTAAATATATTAAGGAATTATTAATATGCTGAAGCGATCATAGTCGGAAAAGTTCTAATCTTTAACGCGTCTGCCCTGTAAAAACAAAACAATAAACCAGTCGAAGTCCGAGAAATGTATGCGGCACGCAGTAACCACTACAGTTCTGGTCGACTGGATATAAAAACTTGTTTACGTAATCGATTCATTCCGAAATGACCTCGCATTCTTTTTGCAGTGACGGCACTATAATTGGTATGAATTAAATGTAATATGCTAGTCTTTTTAAAAGCTACATTAAAGAATTATAATGTTTTCATAATTATTAATTTGAAAGAAACTACAAAGGCAATTATTTTACACACGTAATTTACATCAAACGGTTGGTTCTGATGCAAGGTGAGAGTACCTCGGGCATAAACGCCGTTCAGCGGCGACGTTGAAATCTACGCCGCTGCTTTGTTTATCTTTATATTGGTTTTTACCAGATGTCCTAGGAATGTCCAACCTTTAGTTATGAATGAAAAAAAATCTAAAAATTATATACTCGTTGTTACGGAACCGACCCCTCCACCATTATTACGCAAAGCTTAAAATATTTCGGTATGTTACGACGGCGAGTTTTTTCTACACCCTAAAGAAAAAGAAGTGCGGAGGCAGAAATAGGTGTGCGCATTATCAAATAAAGTAGCATGTAATCAAAAATCGTGAGATGTACACGGAGAGATATTTTTTGGGGAAAACCTGAAGCGCTTTCTTGCAATAAAGGAATTTAAAAGCACCTACCTTTTCATCGTCATGTTTTTTTCCGCGACTCTGGATCATTCCAACGATTAACTTCTATCCTCATGCACAATGTACACATAAACACACACATACGCACAAATTATATAACACACGCGCACAAATGAAAGTATTTCCATGAAATAAATAAGGTGGTCACTAAATAAAACGCGAGGTTTCCGAACGCGAGTACTTTTAAATTTAATGTAGCCCTTCAGATTCAGATACACACACGTTTACTTATTCTAAACCGATCTTGAAGAGAGGGAGTGTAAAAAAGTTCAGTTTTTGTGGCGTTACGATGAATGAATGCAGAAATACTGCAGAACTATAAACAGGTCTCGGGAAATCGTTTTTTCCTCCGCATTTTAAAATCTGATGAAGTGGTTAACACACCTGACATACAGAGGTGCTCCAAGTTTAGTTAATTATTGTTAGTATTAGTTTTCGGAGAAGGGAATATTAAACGACTCTAAAAATTAATATTGTGCCCTTAAAGGAAGTAATCTTTCGGATTAAAATCATTTCATCGGAAGTCGCTATTAACTTTCTTATTTTAAATGGAATGCTCTGCTTTTATTGCAAATTCTGATTCTAAACATTATTATAAACAAAGTGTCAAGGGCTTGTCTACAGCTAAACGTAACTGATGTTGAGTCATGTAAAAATTTATTTTAAAATTTCTTTTGGTGACCTTTCATTACAGAAAATGTATTTACGTCACTTTCAATTTATCATTTGAAAATATAACACTAGCCTGCGAAAAAAATTTTTTTTTTTGCGTATGAGATAAGACCACGTGTTCTTCAATGATTTCGGCATTACAAAAAAAGAATATGTTATTAGTTTTTTTCTATCACGTCAGGATTTCAAAAAAATAAAATAAATTATGTACAGGGTTTTTGTTTATGTTTTGAACGGCAGCTACACATTTTGTTATTAGTAGACATATAAAAAAATGGTAATTGCAAAAGTTTTAGGGATTTACCTGAACCCCCAGAATTTACTAAAAAAAAAACAAGTGACGATCGGAATCAAATCAAATGAGAACCAGCTCTGCTATTTTAGATTTAACACACAGTATATTTTCTCGAATTAACAAAAATCTCCTAATTTCAAAAATATATACAGTCGGATCTCTATAACTCGCACCTCCACTAATTCAAATTTTGTATAAGTCGAAACTTGCTGATGGTCCCTGCACATTGTGTATAACTATTTCTTGAACTTGCAATCTCTATTACTCGTAATTTTCCGGTAACCTGAGTTTGAGTTACGGAGGTTCGACTGTAGTTTATTTATATTTTAAGTTTGAACTTTAAAAATTGATTTACTTTGATTAATCAAAATTTTGTTATGTGTGACAAGTGTTAACTACAAAATTAAAAGACTGCTCATCTGGGTCATTTTATAAGACAAAACGCTGACAGCTAAGACAATGTTATATAACATAAATTTGTAAAAACATTTCAAAACAAAAAATAAATTTCAAATATCGCAAAAAGGACCAAACATAAACAAACTATATATTTTTAGAATTATAAAAACAATCTTTCTTAATTCGTAAAAATATACTGAATGTTTCATTTAAAATAACAAAATTGGTACTCATTTCTTGGGTTCCGACGACCGTTTATTTCTTTTAAGTGAATTCTGGCTGTTTAGGTATAAGCAAAAACTGTACAGCTGCTGTGACCCCGTTAGTACCACTTTTTTTTTTTAAAAACAATATTTTAAAGTACAGGTTCTTTTTTATATTTTGCACTCTATCTAGAGGGTTTATTTTAGGAGCTAGAGGAAAACTTTAAATACAAAAGTTGTAGAGTTTTGTACCCATTATCTTTGAGAGTTATCAAGAGCGCATCGGAAATTGGAGAAAGAAATTAAATTTTTGTATTTTTAAATAGAATATCCTATATATAGTTTACTAAGATGAAAGACCATATTTTTCTGATTTCAGAAATATATAATGTGTTGATATTTGGAAGAGCCGCTTATGAGGTATTTTAGGTTACAATATCAGTGAATTAATGTTTAAAATATTAAGGTGACCTGGAATTTTGTTTTCTATTATTAATTCATTGTATAGTTTCCAGCAGTCGAATTTTTGTTATTTTTTGCTAACTATAACAGCAATTTAGAACTTTATTAAGTACCTTTCCAGGCCGTCTTGATTTTTAAACGTCATTATTAGGCTGACATTTTAAATTTAATTATATCAGGAACGACCCCTTCAAATTTGAACATATTATATATTTTTCAAATCACAGAAATATGATCTCTCATCTTAGTAAACAATACACAGGTCGTTCCATTTAAAAAAAACAAAAATTTATTTTTTTTCTACAATTTGTGATGCGCTTTTGTTTCTTCTGATAACTCTAAAAGATAATAGGCATAAAACCCTACAACTTTTGTATTTAAAGTTTTCCTCTAGCTCCTAAAATCAACCCTCTAGATAGAGTGCAAAATATAAAAAAAACTGTACTTTAAAATATTGTATTTAAAAAAAATGGTACGTGATGAAAAAATTATTATATTTTCCTCGAACTCGGGAACACCAAATGTGCTACATACACCTAGTTTTATGTCATCCGCAAAACCTTCGCAGGCTAGTGTAATCATCAGGCTTCTAAATCATGTCCGTCATTGTACCTGAAAAATTCACAGGCCACGGTGTCATATTTAACTGCTCGAAATTCAATTTTCGTAAATGCAACACTCTGTATTCACTATATCACAGACACAGAATTAAATTCCACATTGATCAGTAGCAGCATTCCCTACAGTGCAAAATCTGGTGTATTGCTTTCATGTCAATGCGTAAGGATGCTTGAATCTCACGGTATGTCACATGTCGATCTCGCTCAAGCATTTCACGCACAGCATCTACATTATTGGCAACAACAGATGTTAATGGACGACCTTCACGAAATTCGTCACTGAGAGAGGTACGTCCACGCTGGAATTCGGCAAATCAATTGTAAACACTGCTCTTTGATGGTGCTTCATGTCTAAAAGCCAAATGAAGCCGATCGAGGCATTGTTTCGGCGTTAGACCACATTTGAAATCGTAAAAAATCATGGCACGAAAATTTTCACGCGAGATTTCCATGTTTACACAAAATTAATTTTTCTCAAATGCTGTACAAACAAAATTAGTTCACTTGGATAGGAACTGTCAATAGAATTATAGGCGAGAAACATCAAATTTTTCAAATATGACAGTTGATAAACGCTAACAAGTCTAGGTCTACTAGATTCCAGAAAATTTTCCAGCAGCCCACGTATACTGAATTTAGATACAGGGTAGAAAAGTGCGTAGAGGCGGATGGAGATTACGAATAATTTTTTCCTATTTTAAAAACTAATAAAAATTTTCATCTAATTTATAAGGCCAATTTAATTGCGGTTTCAATTTTTTAGCAAAGGAAATGGTTTAAAAAATTGAAATAATTAAGAATATACCAAAGTTACATGTTACTCTACAATTGCAGAAAATCTGTGGACACGCTGTATTTTCCTTAACTTCCGCGATCGTAACCTAGTAAATGAATTACAACCAAGTTCTAAAATTTGAATTTTAACTAAACGTTAAAATATAACTAGGAAGTAAGTTGAAAATCTAACGGGATATGGTCACTGGACGATTAGTAAAAGGCAACAAAAAATAATAGTAAATGGTTTAAGAATATTTCTAACACTTCAATACCAAAGGACATATCTGACTTTCTATCATTGGGACCAAAATTTAGCCTTTCACCCAACGCAACAGCTTCTAATATGTATCAACTTCTTGCTGAGGTTGAGAATATCTTAGACTTGATTCCTGAACAGGAAGAAAAAAACATTGTCCGAGCAAGAGCCACTAATGTGATTACCAATTCCTTACAATGGGAAAGAACACCGTCAGACTATGAAGGAATTCTTAGGAAAACTAAGAATTTTCTTAAGAATAACCCTCAAATTTGCATCCTGGAAGCCGATAAAGGCAATGTCACTGTGGTCATGGACAGAAGCGACTACGATAATAAAGTCAATAAGCTGTTGCAGGAGGATCAAGCATATGTTAAGGTCAACAAAGACCCTACTAGTAGTGTGCAAACTAAACTTAACAAAATTCTTAAACAGTTGAAACAAACCGAAAATATAAACATTGACAATTTCAAGCAACTAGTTACTTACAACTCAATTTGTCCTAAACTTTACTGTTTACCTAAGATACATAAGCCAGATGTGCCCTTGAGACCCATAGTCAGTAGCGTCGGATCCACGACCTATAATTTAGCCAAATTTTTGTCAGAAATACTTAATAAAGCCTTCAGTTTAAAAACTAGGTACAATATTAAAGATACCTTTAACTTTGTAGATCAAATGAAAAATGTCATTCTTCCAAACGATTATGTGTTGATTGCGCTAGATGTAGTTTCATTGTTTACTAACATTCCAATTGATTTGGTTGTTGATATCATCACAGAGAATTGGCACAGGATCGAACCTTATTGTAAACTCACTCTTGAACAATTTTTGAAGTGTTTGAATTTCATTTTTAACAACAATTATTTTTCATTCAATAACGTAATTTACTTACAAAAATTCGGTGTACCTATGGGTAACCCCATTAGCCCCATATTAGCCCTTATGCTGATGGACAAATTATTAGATTTTGTTATAGACAAATTAACGTTTCAACTTCCGTTTATTTATAAATATGTTGACGATTTGATTACTGCAATTCCTGTAGACCAGTTGCAATATATTCTGATCACTTTCAATAGTTTTAATGAATACCTACAATTTTCTATTGAAGAAGAGAAAAATAACAGTGTACCTTTTCTTGACACACAAGTAATTAGAATGGAAGATCAGAGTATACGACTAAACTGGTATCAAAAACCAACAGCCTCTGGCAGATATATTAATTTTCATTCTAGCCATACAATGAAACAAAAAATTAATGTAATTATTTCAATGAAAAACAGTTACTCATATTAGTCATCCGGTCTTTCTGAAAGAAAATTTAGATAAACTATTCAAACTTTTCACTAATAATGGTTTCCCCAAAGCATTAACTTACAGATTAATTTACCAAAACAACAAATTGCCATGTCACATAATGATAATGACAATAATGATAGGAAATTCAGAAAATCAATACACATTAACTCCCTAAGTAATAAAGTCATCAATATTTTTAAAGATTTTAAATTTTTGAACATTGTACAATATAATAATCATACTAACAATAGTGTTTTCACTAAAACAAAGGACAAGACACCTTTTCTGTTTAACAGCGGTCTAGTTTACTCAATACCATGTACTGATTGCGGCGAAAAAGAATACATTGGGCAAACGGGACAATGGTTAAAAAATCGCATTTCCCAACATAAAAGCGACATTAGAACAGGGAAGGTAGCTTGTTCCTTGGCATCTCATGCTGTGGAAAGTGATCACCGATTTGATTTTGACAATACTAGCATATTAACCCTTGAAAAAAATCTAAAGAACAGACTTTTCTTAGAAATGATTCATATTCAAAAGAATGAACATTCTGTCAATTTCAGGTCGGATATTGACATCAGCAACATTTATGCTCATATTCTTAGGTTTGTTAAAAATAAAAAAAATTCATCAAAATAGTTTTCAATTCAGTTAATTTTTTTTATGAACTTCCCTCGTTTCGTTACTTAGGGTAATTAGTTTTCTTAAGTTGTTCAGTTCTTGTGCACAAGTCTGACTTAAGTAACGTAGTACGACGTTTTTATTTTTCTTGTAATTTTAACATGTAATCACAGCCCAATTGTGGCTTCAATGATTGTATTTGTTGACCAATTCATCTATCTCTAGTTGTAAGTAGTGTAACCTTAAGATTTGGATTATTTAACCTCTTGTTAACTTTATAGTAAACCTCCTGATGAAGTTGTTAAATACAACGAAATATTGAGGCCTTAAACAAAGGAGTTGCCTTTTACTAATCGTCCAGTGACCATATCCCGTTAGATTTTCAACTTACTTCCTAACTAAGTCTTTGGTCGTGACTTAATAAAGATTATCGTTAAAACATAACAACATTTTCATAAGTATATCGCACTTTGAGAAATTGAATGAATCGAATTATTTTTAATATCTACAGAATAAAAAAAAATCATTTGTACTGGAAATTTCATTAATTTTTATACCTACTTATATCATCGAATCGGAATTTTACTAACAATAATGTTTATTTTGATGATAATTTATATTGATATATTACAGTGCTAACATGGATGTAAAAATGGAAAGCTGACTCATCAAGGAATACTCTATGGAAGCATATTCGAAGGGGCCAAAGAGTTATGGCATATAATGTATTTGTTCAACACCACTGTGATAATTCCAAGTCAGCTTTAATAAAATTGGCTTCAAAATTGGTTGGCGTTGGAGAGGCAGCAATGTGGGCTACCGTAAAAGAAAAGAAAACAACGGGAATTCTACGATCTCCTAGAAATAAGCGAAATCGTCACATCATTTTCAATTAACTGGATGAAGCTCATGAAAATTCTGTTAGAAGACATGTGCGTTCTTTCTAACTCAATAATGAATTACCTACTTGCTGAAAAATTTTAACGGTATACACACTTACGTTTATTACTGTTATTTTGAAATTGAGTAATTTTTTTTATAGGTTATACTATCAGATGATGCCATATACTCTGCTTCGGTAGAAGATAAAGCAACACCCGTTTGTCGTTTAGTAGACCAACAAACTGTATTTCCAAAAACTTTCAATAAATTTTCGGATGTAGATTTTCTGTCTTCTTCACTTCCCCCAGTTTGCATCGGCGAAACCCACCAAGCTGTCTTCTTGTTTTTGTCGATAAATAAGTCCTTGGTCCAACGCTCCCTTGATATATGTACTTACCTTAGAATTCTCTTCAGACCTTTCCATTCAACTGGCGTCCAATTATTTTGAAACCTGCTGTAATAATTGACAGGTGCGCTAATAGCAGGTCTGGTCATTACTATGGCGTATATAAGACAACCTATCAACTCTCGATACGGTTGATCCAGTTGATCCAAATTTTCATTTACTGATGTTCCTCCTGCTTCAGGTTTGATTTCCATAGGTGTAGAAATTGATTTCTATCTTCCATGTTAAGCCTTTTCAACAAATTTTGGAGATAAATAGGCTCTCTGAGAAATATCTGATTTTGTTTTCTGCGGATGTTAATTCCCAAAAATAATAATTCCTTCCCCCAAATCTATTTTTTATCTTTGTGGCTGCTGATTTTTGTATTTCATTGGATTAAAAAAATCGATAATACTGGGGACTAAACCGCATATTTCAAATATAAAACATTAGCGCTGGTTAATAATTAAATGTTGAAAATAAATTGATGGCTTAAAAGAGTTTAACTTTCATTAAATGAAAATTACATTTTGAAGCAATTAGTTAATTTCACCTGTAAGTAGATTCTATAGTGAACTTACGTTCGCAAATTACTTTTAAATGTCAATGTTTCCATAATTGAACGTTTCACTATCGATTGATAGCTTCGTAAAACGTTGAGTGCTTTTCCATTTATAATTCTGTCCGGTTTAAGATTAAAAACATTTTACTGTCAATATTTCGCTTAGATTTTTTCTAGACAAACTAATTGTGCCCTTTTATTTTGTTTACTTTCTTAAAAGAAGTTGTAACTGTAAGTGCAAATATCTCGAATACCATATGCTCTAGCTAGATCAATGCGTTTCACGTTTATTAGAAATAGAATTTAATATTCAAATATTTAAATGTCTCAAAAAACAAAGGGTTCCATTTACATTTTTTGAGAAATTTGAACTTTTATGTTTCAATTGTTTCTGTACAAATGTACCATCGCAGCAACAAAACATTGGGGCAAGCAAATATTTATTAATTTACATTAAACAATATACACTTCTCAATTCTCGATTTCCGTATGAATTAAATACTTGCAATTACCATCATACGCGGATGATACACAAATTTATTATTCTTTCGCTTCTACAGATTGGAAAGCCGCTGAAATTGAAATAAATAATGATTTAACACGTTTAATACGAATATCTGAAAAACATGGTCTAATTATTAACCCGTCTAAGTCATCGCTACTATTTTTTGGAGGAGGTTGTCAGAGGCACTCTGTTAAAGAAAATTTTAATATCGTTGTGAAAAATACATCGATTCAAATTAGCGAAAACTGTAAAAACCTTGGTATAATTTTTGATTCAAAACTTCGTTTTAAAGAACATGTATCAATGCTTATTAAGCGTGCATATAGTAAACTTAAATTACTGTTTCCCATTAGATACTTACTCAATCGTAAAATGAAAACAATGTTATGCGAAACATTAGTCTTATCTGCATTTAATTATTGAGACTCCTTGTATGGACCCTGCTTGGACAGCATTGATAAAAGAAGAATTCAAAGAGTTCAAAATTCTTGCTTACGTTATATATTCGGTATTCGTAAATTCGAACACATATCACACACTTTCCACGAAGCAGGCTGCATGTTTGTTTTATAAAATTTTAAAATCACAAAGCCACCATATTTGTTCCTGAAAATTCGTTTTAGAACCGACGTCCATAATGTCAACAAAGTTGGAAGGACTTACTCACGCTTCCACGTCATAGAACCGTATTTTGTGAGAGATCTTTTTCATATAATGTTGTAAATGTTGTAAATCGTCATTTTACATTATTTAAAAAAAGCTCATTATTAAATTTCAAAATTGCACTACATGCTAAGCTTATGAGGGCGCAATCGTTGATGTGAGTAACAATTACAACCTTAATTAATCAAGTGACTCTTGTATATATGTCTGTATATTGACTTTGTATATATGTCTATATTTTCTGCTACAATTTAACGTTAATTAGGTACGTTACTGCAATTTAAAGTGAAAAGTCGTGGTCCGGAATGAAAACCAGACAATAGGTCTGATTCCGCACCAATTGGTTCTCTATCTTACTTTATTATTATTATTATTATCATTACTGTTGTCATTATTATTATTTTCTTTAATGTTTTTACTTAAATATTGATATTTGTTTTGATATATACATACAGATGTTACCTTATTAATTACTTTTGTCGTTATTGTATGGAGCTGAGAACCAATAAAGACACTTTATTATTATTATTATTATTATTATTAATTAAAGTGGACTTTCATTAATGAAATTTTTCTATCAAGATTTATTAATACTTGAAAATGCCATGTTTATTCAAAGATGTCCAAAGAACAAGTGATGGTTGTTACCAACTTAAATGTCATCATATCATACAAACCGTATCAGATGAATTAATAACGAGTAGAAATAGTTTTATCATCAAAGTAGAATCCACGACAAGAAACTTTGTTTTGACTATTGTTTGAGGTAGGATTTAAACCATAACATATTTCTTGATTTTCGTGAAAAAAGTCCCGGTATTTTCTGGTCACGATGGCATATCAAAAATGTTACTATTGCTCACTCTTCGGCGTCAAATTCGGCACAAATTCATTTCGGTCCAAGCGAAATTGCAAAGTATGAAAACGGAATTCAAAAAGTTTTGGTCGGCTGAACGTACAGCGCAATAAATCCGGGGCACTCTGTATATGTAAAAATATTAAGTTGTTCGGAAAAAAATGTTTTTTTCTATCAACTAATTCATATTTCGAAGGTAGCGAGATATATTTTTTTATTGCAAGTTGAAGAGTATACTTCTCTAAACAATACTTAACTGTATGTTCTTATGAAGAATAACCAAAAAACGAAGAATTCTTGAACTTGTTCTTATACGAGTTTAAGAAGGAAAGTGGCTGCACAGGTGGCTTAGAATATCTATGAGAAGAAGACAAAGAGTCTCTTAATGTTAAGACATGCCCAACATGAATTTATAAAATTTAGAAATGGCGATTTTACTCTTCGAATGAGTCGTACCTTGGGTTGCCTTTTAAAGATAAACCAATTTTTTTTTGCAATTTATTGAAGAAAATACGGTTACTACAACATATGATTGTCAGACGAGTTGGGTGCATTCAATTCAACCATTTGGTGCCACTTAAGAGGTCGTAGTACGATTCTTAGACGTTCTACAAAAATTTCACATAACTTAAATGAATCTCAAACCAATCTCTAAACACCTTAAACATTTGTACAAAATTACTCCAAATTCCCCGCCACAATCCTTTTCTGTGACAAATCATAATTTATGAAGGCTCAATCTTCGACAAGTGTCTTTTTCAGTCGTTAACAAAGATTGTTTTGGAAGATAAGTAATGTTCAGTGTTTGGTGAAATATCATTGGCGTGATCCATTTTGAACTTGGTTTTGAAATGTCCGTGCAGTTAATGCTGCAGTCTGTTGTGCTCAACTTGCCAAAGTACACGAAATTTTACGTTTGGGGTACCCTGCATTAGTAAATACAAATCACGTGACCCACCACCAGGATAATGCAAAACCGCATAATACAATTAGGACTCAATAAAAACTGATGGAGCTTGGATGGACTCTTCTTCCTCTTTCTGCATAAAGTCCAGACATTGTTCCTTGGGATTACCACATGTTTTGTTCGATGGAACATTTGCTTAAAGACAGAAATTTTAGTGAATATTGCGAAGTCGATACGGCATATCAAGAATTTCTTGACTCTAGAGAACTTGGCTGGGTATCATCGAAGAATACAAATGCTGGCAGAATGATGGCAAAGGATCACTAATGAAAATGGCAATTGCATGGTTTAATCAAAATTAATGTAGTTAGTTTAATACAAGCATTCTAAATTCGAAAAAAAAAACATTTTTTTTCCGAACAACCTAATAATATACTAAGTGATTACTACAATAGATTCTTGGTGATAACTTTTACAGAAGACATTTTGTTTTATAATTAATATTTCAGGGGCTATTTATTAGGAGATACCAACGATGCACCTTGTGTATTAAATAACTCAAAAGACAACCGAATTTTCATTAATTTATCAATTAAATTGAAAAATCATTAGGGAAAATCTGTGCGCAGCACGTAACAAATTTCATAAACTTATTTTCAAGAAATTACAATGCTTAAGACAAACAACTAAGTATTATCTTTCGACGAAAACCAGAAACCTCAATGACATGTTGGTACATATAAGTTCCCCGTTATGAGATAAGATAAGTTTGTGGACGTAAGTTTTCGTACAGTTTCCTGTCGAACACGCAGATATGCATAGGTATATAAATTTAACGAAGGCTTGTGCATAACTTCGGTTCAGAAGATCAAACGGTGCCTGAAGAACTACCCAGAAAATGTCAAAAACACCGAAAACCGCTCTGGTTCTGCTGTATCCACAAAATGAAGAAAATGAAGTTGTCATTCCCATAACTGTCTTGCGTAAAGGAGGCGTAAGTAAATAAAAATGTTTATAAGAAATTCATTTTAAACAAATTGAAATTCATAAAACATTACTGCTTTGTTTTAACGCTCTATTACTTTATTTTGTCTTGCAAAGAATTCTTAAAAACAGAAACAATAAGTACGTCAAAACTAGCGTTTAATAATAAAGATTAAAAATAATTAATTCTTCTTGAAAAATAGTAGTGAAAAATAAAAAAGCACACACACAGGCTATACAGGGTGTCGCGAAACCTGTGTCTTTAAATGAAATCGTAAGCTCCTCTTTACATTAGAGATGAATACTCCAAATCTGACTTTTTTGCCCAAAAATGAAAAACTGACCTATCACAAGCGAGCGCAGTCCCTTTGTTTTGAAACCTCTGCTTGGTTTACGATTTGCTTCAGCAATCTATTCCGATAAAAGCAATAAGCCGCAATAAACTCTGTCAAGGTCTTATCGTATACGAATATGAATCCGACTTGCGGACATCGGCGTGTTTATTTGTTTTTTCAACACGCGATAAGTAAGAACGTTTCTTTATGCACCTCTTTAAGTAGACAATAACAATTATGTTAAAAACGAGTACCTAATCTTCGTTAGATTTTTGCTGAAGTAATTAAACATCTTCGTACTCTAGTTTTGTAACTGCGTTGAAAATGCGTGAAATTAATTTTTAATTATCGCATTAATAGCTGCAGAATAAGTATTGCAAGAGCAGAAACTATTCCTATTGTAAAAACGGAAAGCAAGAATTATAGTACGATACGATGTAAAATTTAAATAAATTAGATTTCCTGTACACACAATAATCTATGGGTTCAAAATAAGTGATTGAATAACTTCGCTAGCTCTCAATCGAACTATTTTATTAATTGTTTACATTCCAACACAAAACACATGTCTTTATAAGGATAATATTGAACCTGAATTTCTGCGTCGGCTTAAACCATAGACATGAAAGCTCTCGCCTAGTGCGGACGTTTATTTCGTCGTTTATTCGAAGTTTTAATAAAGAAACAAATGTATTTTTGCTGTACAAATACAATAAACTGTAGCTATCAACATTGTTAGTTGTTTATTGGCAATTTACAAATTAATATAGTGTAACAATTTCCAATTTTTCGATCGCCTTTAGATTGAATTTTTTAAGGTTAACCGTTAAAGTACGGATTAGCACAAAACTAATCATCAATTAATGCAACACGCACAGAATATTTTAAACTGTTAAGAACTTAACCAGTTACAAAATTTATCTGCTTTTAAAATTAACAAAAAAACACATACTTGACCTGCCTTAAGTACAATATTTGTGCATTAGGTCATGGTCTGCGTTTTTATGACTTTTTATGGCCTGGAACGTCGGAGAATAGTTGAAAATCTAGCTCCGCCGGAACATTTAGCGACCCTCAAACAATTTCTATGAAAAAGTAAAATAATTTCCATCTGTGTTATTATTACTATCTGACCAATAGTTGTATAACAAATTTTGTTTCTTTTCTTGACCACTGTTTGTCGTTTCAATTAAGGACATAGGTTTAGAGACACGTTGTAACTGAAGTTACATCCACGTTACACCTTTTACTGTTAATTATTGACTGAAATGTCATCTATAACAGCATCTTATAGAATTCTGTATCAATAAATAACTTTTATTTCCACTTTCTTAGTAATTAAAATTTCCTCTTTCTGAGTAGATGACATTTTATTTCCACCTTCTTAGTAAATGACATTTTACAGGTCAATTTTGTTGTTTATGGTAACCAATAGTAGTAACTAGTAGACGGTAAATTATTGGTAGAGACCCTTTCAAAACTTGTTCCATTTCCGCCCTCTTCTGTCATAATTTATAATTACAGTGCCTATCTAGCCGTTAAGTGAGTGGTTAGTAAAGTCCGACCACTTTGGTCAGAATTGCCATTGACTTAACGCAACCCTTGCTTGCTTATTTTCAATGTCAAATTCAAATGTTGGCGCCAAACTGCACTTCCATTCTTTCTTATGATTGGCTGAAGTCCTTTTTGCTGAAATATGGTGGAACCAAATAAAAATACACGCCATTCTGTGTTTTCATTACTATCTTTAATTTCAATTAATTTCAATTAATTCTCTCCGGTGAGAGTTTTAAAAACCACTTACTTAAAAAAAAAATAGAGTAAATTAATTAAAAATCACCATGTGAAGTGAAAATAAAAGTTTGTACGCGACACGCTTTGCAATTAATCTTTACTAGGCTCACTGGATTAAGCGTCGTTCGTCTCACAAACTTCCAGCTCGCCAGTAAAGATTAATTTACAAAGCTTGACACGTAAATAACTATTACGTAATCAGTACGACCTACTTCATTAACGGATCTGTTTCCTATTAGATATTTGGATAGGGAGTTTAAAATTGTAGATTTTTATTATACAATTACATAGCGCTATTCAAAAAGTCGGTAACTAAAGGTAAAGAAATTTATTATCAGGAACAGGTTTCAGATATTTGTTTATTAAAGACACGGAGTGTAGCTTATTTCTAATCCTAATATTCTTACACTCGCATAAATTGGAACCGCTTCAGCTAATTATGAAGCAAACTAAAACACTAGTCAACCACAAATGTCCTCTCTTGGCCGTTGATAAGGTGTTTGCAACTTTCTTATTTTAAATGAAATGCTATACATTTTGTTGAAAAATCTGATTCTACACGTTATTCCAAGCAAAAGTTGTTAAGGCTTCTATGTATGTACTTAAATATAACGGTTTTTGAAATATTTTCTAATTTCTGGAAAATATTATTTCGGTGGCCTTTCATTTCAGAGAATGTATTTACGACACTTTCAAATTTCAAAATTCAAGCTGCCTGTCATTTGAGAGAATAATGTTCTGTCTTTCAAATGATATCTTAGTTATCATTGAAAAGTTTACAGTGTGGTCAAAATATGGTGTCGAACCTTGTTCTGTTCAACTGCCCAAAACTCAGTTTTCGTAAGTGGAACACCCGGTATATTTTGCATCTTGAGATGCAGAATCAAATTCTACATCGAACAGTAGTAGCATTCCCTATACCTATTTTCATTAGTTTTCTTGTTATCAAGAATTGTTTATTTTATTGTGTTAATTAATGGCATTTATACAGTTATTCATATCTAGCGTTGAAGAAAACCAAATATCGAATTCCTGTTTTTTTTTTAATAAATAATTGCTAACCGTAGCATTATTTCACCATACATCTCGGAATAAAGCTACAGGTAAATACCTATCATAATACTTACTTTTTTCATAAACAAGGGTTTTAAAAAAATAAGTAGACCAATTCTCTTTACCAGGCTAACATTTTTGTTTAAAAAAAGCAAAAGCAAAACTTACAATTGGTAAAGCGGTAAAAATAATTAAACAGTTTTATTTATTATTCTCGATTCTCTATGATACGGTCGTAAATACTGCATAAAATTTGCAAATAACTGAGACAAGAATCAAATAAACCAATAAATATTTACAATGGTGACCGATTTCTCTCACTTTGTAGAAATTTTACACAAAAAATACCATCTTGTCGTAGATCTTGAAGATTAAACATTACGGTTCCTTTTCATTAGTTTTGTTAATCTTATTAATTTCTTTGTTTTTTATTTGTACATATCTGTGAATATAGCTTGTAACTCAATAAATATTTTTGTTTTGTCGACACTTACCGCCAAAAATTAACATAATTTTACTAAAATATGCCATTATAATAAACAATAATTGATAACAAGAAAATTAATGGAAACAGGTATAGGAAATGCTACTACTAATTGATATAGAATTTAATTCTGCATCACGTGATGTAAAAATATATAGGGTGTTCCATTTACGAAAACTGAGTTTTGGGCAGTTGAACAGAACAAGGTTCGACACCATATTTTGACCACCCTGTGAATTTTTCAATGATAACTAGGATATGATTTGGAAGACTGAAAATTATCCTCGCAAACGACAGGTAGCATGAATCTTGAGATTTGAAAGTGTCGAAAATACATTCTCTTAAATGAAAGGCCACCGAAATAATATTTTTCAGAAATTAGAAGATATTTCAAAAACCGTTACATTTAAGTACACAGAAGCCCTAACAACTTTTACTTGGAATAATATGTAGAATCAGATTTGCAATAAAAAGTATAGTATTCCATTTAAAATAAGAAAGTTAATGGCGATTTCCCGTATAACCGCAAATGATATAAAAGTGAAAATATTTTATTCTGAAAGATCACTTCCTCCTAGAGCAGTGTGTTAATTTTCAGAATGTTCCTCTCCCCGAGAACTTTTAATAGGCCACTCAACTTGGCAGACCCTGTCTTTTTTGAGACCAATTTTGTTTTACTCATTGTCAGTACCCGTATCGGTTTTATTTTATCCGCTAATTTAATTTCAGGTCAACGTGACAATAGCAGGTCCAGATACCAATCCTGTTGCAGGCGCAAGACAAATTAAAATGCTTCCGGAAATGAGCCTGGCGGAAGCCGTTAAGAAAGGTCCATACGATTTAATCGTCGTGGCTGGTGGTCAATTCGGTTGGAAGCAGTTGAGCGAAGATCAAGAAGTGGGCAGAATACTCCGGGAACAAGAGAAGTCAGGTCGTCTGATTTCAGCTGTGTGTACTGGTAAAACGAATTTTTTGAAATTACAATTTTAAGGAAGGTTGTGAATTGAACCGTATTCATTTTTGTCTCGACCGTTTCAGTTAGAATTAATCTGCAAGAAAAAATCTATTGAGAACTTATCGATGAGACAAGCCTACACTCTAATATTAATCTTACGAACTAAAAACTTTTGTAATTTCACAGCACCCATTGCGATGTTAGCTCATGGTGTGATGTACGGAAGGAAACTAACATCTTTCCCGTGGGTAGAAGACCTGGTTCGCAAAGGAGATAAATATATATACAAATACGACGATGTGGTGGTTGATGGTAATCTAATTACGAGTAAAGGAAACCGTACTACTTTTCACTGGTCTCTGAAAACCTTGGAACTCCTGACTGACCGAGAAACTGCCGTGGAAGCCGCCAAAGAAATGTTGGTTGAATATTAATACTAATAATAATTAATTATACTACATAATCGACATGATCGTACTCTAAGCTTTTTCAGTTCCTATTGAAAAATTTGTGCTTTCAATTTCAGTAGGAATTGAAAAAGCTTGGTATACGAGCTTTTTCGGTTCCTAATAAAATTGAAAGTACAAATTTTTCGGATGCAATTTTTCTAGACATGTTAAATGACTGATTTTCCACAGTGGTCATACACAAAGTTAATTTTTTGTTTCCCAGCAAGTTCAACAAGAAAATTAATGCATATACCTTTTTTAATTTGTTCGGCGCGGCAGTATGTAATACATTTTCCAATCTCTAAACAGCACTATTTTGCTGTCTTCTTTCCAAATAATAATACTGTAGTTACTATTATTGTATCAGGTCATATTGTCGTTGAAGATTTAGGCCGGTATTCATAAACCAAACTTACGATATGCGTCCACTTAAAATTTGCTTTATTTCATAAACTGAGTATATTTCCCACATTTTTTGGTGCATAATCAGTGAGGGTTTACGAATATTTTGTGAATTACTTTCCTACAATATGGGAAATACAAACCGTTTATGAAATATACCGAATTGTAAACAAACGCATAGTGTAAGTTTGGTTTATGAATGCGGGTCACGTCGTTCAGTGGATGCAAAAACCACACAAACGATTCCGTATCATAGAAATCAATCGACTCGTCAAAATGGGATCGTTAACACGTTTTTCGTTGAATAAAGTTCGGACAAAAACGCACGGAAATTCTTTTTCAAAGTTTGTTACGGGCCCACCTCAACTGCTTGACACTGGTCGCGATTGGTCATCTAAACCCGTCCGTTTCTTTCTTGTTTTTTTTTTTTTACTACCGTAGTCGACCAGAATTCTGACTCTTTTTAAACCTCCTCGTGTTTACTTAGGTTGGCTTCTAACTGATTTACTGCTTACACTGAGCGAGTTACGCTCTCCTTTTTACCCGCGTCACCGAGTTTTCGACCAAAACGTCTTCGAAATTTTTTTGTCAAACGCGTGGCCATGTTCCTTCTTCAGTGTTGCCACCAATTTTCAACTCTGTTACTGTCGAAGTCGCTTGTATTTGTGGTAAATCTTTCTGTTAGACGAATAATCTCGACTCCGCGCGTTTATTCCGCCTACGGCTCAGTGTGAAACTCTCTCGCCAGTATTTGTAGTCCCGTCTTGAGTAACACTTACATCAAGTGTCACTTACGTTCAAAGTATAACTTACACTCCGATTTCATTTCATAATGAGCTTGTCGGTTAATCTCGGGTAGTTTTCCAAACTATAATATATCTAGTGAAGATAATACTGAATCGGATTGAGACGCGCTATTTCGGGAAGTTTCGTTGGCAAATTTACACACGTGTAAACTTTGTGCTACTTATTTCGGGTTCGTTTGTTGTTGTTTTATAAGCGTGTTTGTTAGTGATAATTAATAATGGCTATGAAAACTAAAATTGCATACACTGCAACAGAGAAAATATTATTTAGCCTGTCTTGCATGCCTTATTTGGTAAGTGTAATTTAAGACGTAGATGGAGCCGACTTAGAATGAAGTACTACTTAAGTTGTACTTAGTCAACCGTGAAATAAAATTTTTACATTAAGTCAGACTTAAGTTTCAAGTTGAGTTTAAGACTTGTCAATGAATACTGGCGCCTGTGGTCTGGGGAACACGTCGTTGTGTGTGGCTCGTACTGAAGCCTTAGCAGTTGAACCTATTTTTAATCGACGTAATCATCTTCCCCCTGAGCTTGAGAAACACTTTTAATGTCAAGATCAGTCATTTTTGTACTGTTTTGAAACTGATTTGGTGAGTTCTTTTTTTGAAATCCTACTTTAAATTTTGGTTGCCCTTGTAGACAAGTCGTATCCCGCTTCCGATCACGACAACACTTTCACCCTTCCCTTTCTGATAAACCTCTGGGTACCAAACAGTCGTAAGGAAGTCTGTCTATTCGAAGTGAAGTTTCGAACACCGTTCAAGCCTCGTGTTTCCTGCAGAAGGCTGGTGTCGTAATTTGAAGACGACTTTCGAAGAAGCTTCGGGAACGTTTCTCCGTATATTACCGTAAGTCCTGCCGTCAAGATAACCGTTTATATTTTTCTCTTCAACACTCCGGTTGATAATCGCTACTTAGCTATGGAGTCGTCTCACAAGATACTTTTTTGTTCTCTTAACTGACGTGCAACTTTGGTTACCTAATTTATGTCTCACCTTACGTTACACAAGTTAATTGAATTTTTACAATTTTTTTATTAGAGTCAATACTTAATTATTGCTCGGTAAATCGTAATTACTATATTTTTGTTAACGTTTGAATCGATTCAAGAACTAGAGATTAATTTTCTTTTTGTTACGTGAGTTATTGTGATACGACAGGAAATTTCCAACCGTACAAACCTTTTCGTATTTTGAAATATTTAAGATCATTGAATGAAATACGAACCTAACTTTAACGTTAACACTATATTTATTACTATTTACCGTAAATGATTATTTTTCTCTGTCATTGAATTGTTCTCTTGGACACTTTCCGTCTCTGTTAAAACTGGGATTAATTTTGGGTTGGAATTGTATTTGATACCGTGGTTTGTATCCTCCAGTTAACGCCTCCCGGTCTTTGGTTTTTCAAATATACTATTTTTTTTTGGATTTCCATCTTTTACTCCACGCCCTCTCCGACTTTGGAAAGCTGCCGTTGGTATTACGCCGTGTCCCTTGGTGACGACAACAAGTTAAGTTCTGGTAATCCCGCGTACGCAGGTAAGAACTGCCCTGCCTCGTTCTACGTACACATTTTGTTTGTTTAGTGATTTGATACAACTTTTTGCCACCCAAACGCGTTGTACAATTGTGTCGTAACAATTTGGCGCTCCAACCTTGTAACAAGTTCTTGAAAAGAAATTTAATTTTTCTTTTAATAAGGGAACATCTGAACCTATTTGGATGATATTGGGTATGAAGTTCCGTAGTAAAATAAGCCACATTTGCAGGTGGTTTTAGTTACTTGCAGTGAATCGCTAATGGGAAAAACAGGATTGCCACAACAGATATCTTATTATAACTTTTTTTTTGAGCTTAGGAAAGTAACTTTAGTTATACATTTTTAGAAAGAAGCATTCGATAGGAAACTTTTCGTGATTTTGTACCTTTCGATATTTCTTACTGTTTATCCACAAAATAAGAAAATCTCAATGGCTGCAAAGTTACTTATTAAAAACAGGTGTTTGAAAATTGCTAGTACAAAAAAAAACTGTGGTATCTGGAAGTTCTAAGAAATCCAAGAAACCCATTTTTTTAATTTTTGTTAGCATTTTTCTTTTTCTATCCCCATAAAATAACACCACGTCCGTTAACTGACTATGGGGCCTATTCTGTATCAAAACCGTTAAATTTAAAGGGCCGTTAACTTTTGTTGCAACGGTAACAAC
This sequence comes from Prosopocoilus inquinatus, assembly GCA_036172665.1. Lineage (NCBI taxonomy): Eukaryota > Metazoa > Arthropoda > Insecta > Coleoptera > Lucanidae > Prosopocoilus > Prosopocoilus inquinatus. Next base: position 1,137,619 of record CM069876.1, read on the forward strand.
CAATCATAGAACTGTATTTTAAATTTTAAATGACCTCTAAATTTTAACAGCCCGTTAAACAGTTACAGAATACGCCCCTATTTGTGTAAGCGGCATTCATTTCGGTAATAACAATGTACTGAATTATGACTATTGTGACAGCTTGTTACCTTAACTCAGTGACGCAACAACAATTTTGGCCAAATTTTTAGTAATTTTTATTTATTAGAATTTTTATCGCCGATCACTTCAACTCACAATCACCAACAACCAATTTTTTTTTTGTGCTAGCGATTTCCAAACACTAGTAATGCATTCTGCGTGTATAACTAATTTATTTTCAGAAAGAGTCATTCATTAGTAACCTGTCATGTGTCTTTGCAAACTTTACCATCTGTTACAGTTTAATCAGAAAATAGAAAAATCTAAAAGGCTTAAGTGCCTTTTTTGCAAAATGTTTTAAATTTAGAATTTTAACTTAGTAGACTATAACAGAAAAACAAATACCTATTAGTATAGTTTACTAATTAACGACTTTTTAAACAAGTATATACATTAAGCACGAGAAGGCAGTAAAGTGTACCTGTTTTCAATAAAAACAAATGCTAATAATATTTTTTTTATTCGACTATAATATAAAACATCTACAATTACAAATTCATATACAGTTGCGTAAATCTGTACAGCAATTGGTACAGTACATGTACAGTTGGGAAAACAGAAAGCGAAACAGTAAACTTTCGTTAGTTTAGACCTTATTTCTAAATTTCGGTAACTATGGTAATTTATCAACCTTTACATTAAATAAAAAGATTAATCATTCCGTTTATAATTAAAAAATATAATGAACAAATACTTTATACAAATATATCATACTAATGTAATCATTATAGGCTTACCATAATTATGAAGCTCTAAACCGGGACAGGAGTTGGAAACAGGATAGGGCGAAGAGAAACACCAGGCTACTACCAAAAAATGTTTTATTATTTAAAAAGAGCAGATAGATAAGGCTCCCAAAGTACTGAAAGTCCGCCGAAGCAGAAAATTATAGCTATTTATTGTAAAAGTCGGCTAATTTTTTTTAAGTGACTTATTTACTGTTAAGCCAGGAATGTAATACATAGTTTTATCCAACACTTATTTATTATGAAGTCAAAATAACGCCGATTTTAAATATATTATCAGGTCTATAATGCACTAGTTATTTTACTTACAAAAGGTACAAGAGAAAAAGATTTGACACAAGGCAGAAATTTAAGCAGAAACTAAATACTATGGTGTTGGTACATACAAATGAAATAAAGAATTGGCACAACTGGCGGAAGGCTGAAAAATATAACTATTTAACCTAACCTAAAACTTCATACAAATGAATTCACAAATATTAGTTTTAGATTAGTTCATCCGTTGCAACGATTAAACTAAAAGCGTTTTTTTTTACACTTTAAGGCTAGTCTCCACTTAAAAGAACTGTCTTTTCTTTTTTTCGGTATTTAACTGAACTTTTTGTTAATGTGTAATATATCAAAATACGCACCTTTTAAATCTCTAGGGGGCTAAACTAATTTCATTAGCGAAAAAAATTATACTCCGCTGTAATTTTGAAAACACCATTTTTTAATTTCTTTTTTCCTATTTTAGATGTCTAAATAAACAGCAAATTAAAAGAAATTTGTCACAGTAGTAAAGGATGTAATTCTAGAGGGGACCAAACTAATATTAATGGATATAAAATATAAAATATTCAAACATCGTTGTTGATATTAATACTCGTATATTTCGAAATTTAACAGTTATTAGACCAAGAAAATACGCCCACTTAAACGATATAACATACTTAAAACAGTGTACTAATAAGCGATATTAAAAGTCATTTCAATTTTGATTAATTTATATATTTACATTGCTCTAAGTTGCCATTTAGTTCATGAGAGTCACCGCTAGAGGCGCAAGATCGTTGCCAGATGCAAAATTTCCCTTTCCACCGATAAATTATACTGCTTTCCATAAGTAAGAATTTCCCAGATCTAAACAAAAATTCCTAAACTTGGCAACGCTGGTGTACTTCTGGTAGTATACAAACTAGGCGCATATTTCAAAGTGGAGGCAGGGTACGATCAGCCTTAAGTTGTAACAGCGGTGCGTTTTTTTAACTTACGATGCAGCCTAAAAATTTACAGCGATGAATATTTTTCTGCAGAGTTTGAATATGAACTGCACAATTCTACTGCTGTTAATATCAAGTACTTTTGCAATAATCATTTCGTATTAATTAATTTCACAAAGAAGCAATGTATGATTGTACACAACTGTCGAGAAGTTTTAAGACGAAAAGCAGTAAATCTGTTGGAATTTGAGCCTTAATAGCCCGTCTGAATTTATAACCTTCTGCATTTGAGCCTCCCCGTCTCTTTCTCTCTCTCCCTCTCTGCCGCCGGCCGTACCATAAAAGCAGGTCAGCCGGTTAAATGTTGTTAAGGTTCATAATTGCAATGCACGGATATTTATACGGCCAGGGGTATTTCTTTTCGTCTTAAAACTTTTCGACACCACCGTACCTAAATACTTTAATTAGCTCTTTTACCCAAGTTTCACCGCCGTAGTATTTTAGGTGTTTTTTACTTTGGATGTAGCAATCGAAATTTTAAGATGCAGCGTTCTAAGTGTTGAAGAGTAAAAAAACGAGCCCTACAGTTGAAAGCAGAAAAAGTAGACAAATTACAGATTCCTGTAATTATTCTTTCTTAAAATGCCAGACGAGTTCACAGATCCTTCTTCAACTTGTTAATTTTGAAAGCTTTTAAATTTTTTAAATGTTATCTGTGAAGTCGTCTTTGATCACTAACATTTTCAGAAACAATTATTACAGGAAACTGTAATTTGTCTACTTTTCTTTGACTTTTAACTGTACATAAACCATAAAGCACTTTCGCTTGGCATGCACTTTATGCACTGAGTGTATCTTCATTTTATTTTATTCCTAAAGCAACCAAGAACAGGCAAGAGAACTCACAGGAAAAAACATTTTCCTTATGTTGGTAGATCGGTTGTCATCGTTCTTTTTCAGTTATAACCTAAAATCAAATATGCTGTCAACATGAAATTACATCGTAAATAAATATCATGTACAAGCACATTAACAAATTACCCACATCACTGCGTTACATTAAAAATGGAGTTCAAAATTGGAAGAATGCTGTCGAATATCACACCAGATTATATTCTTCAACAACATTGTGCAATAAATCTTTAGTATTCACTAACTACAACCCAAAGGTAAAGCAAATAATTCGAATATAAATCGCTTTTTAATAACGCATGTATATTTAGCTTTTTAGATTAATCACAAGAGAATATGTAGCGGTGTGTTCTTTGTTGCGCCGCTCTGGTCTGCGAAACATCAATCATCTACCAAGGCACTTGAGTGTTAGACAATTTAATTCTTCAGCGCAGAACAATCAGAATCCAGCTCAAGATCCCAACGACCCTAAGAAACCGAACAAAGATGAAGATGACAAAATTTCATCCCTGCTTGCTAAGGCATTTCTATGGATGCTGTCAGCATACATGGTGATAGCTATTATATCTCTAATGTTTCCTAGCAGCAATCAACCTGAAGTAAGTTAATTACCGTATAGCTAAACTTACGTAGCTCTTAAATGAGTATTATGCAGGGTGTCTCAAAACCTCTGTCTTTAAATGAAACTGTAAGTTCCTCGTTATATAAGAGATTAATTCTCCAAATCTGCGATTTTTTGCCCAAAAATGAAAAACTGACCCATCACAAGCGAGCGCAATCCCTTTGTTTTGAAATATCTGCTTGGTTTACGACTTGTTTTAGCATTTATTCCAATAAAAACAATAAACTGCAATAAATCTTTTTATTTACGTTTAGAAGAACTTGGTCAAGGTCTTATTGTATACGAATATGATTCCGACTTGTGGACATCGGCATGTTTATTTGTATTTTCCACATATGATAAGTAAGAACGTTTGTTTACGCACCTCTTTGTACAGACAATAACAATTATGTTAAGAACGAGTACCTAATCTTCGTTAGATTTTTTTTGAAGTAATTAAACATCTTTCTACGCTAGTTTTGTAATTGCGTTGAAAATGCGTGAAATTATTTTTTAAGTATTGCACTAATAGCTGCAGAATAAGTATTGCAAAAGCAGAAACTATTCCTATTGTAGAAACGGAAAGCAAGAATTGGAGTACAATACGATGAAAAATTTAAATAAATTAGATTTCCTGAACACACAATAATCTATAGGTTCAAAATAAGTGATTGAAAAACTTCGCTAGCTCTCAATTGAACTATTTTATTAATTGCAATTCAGACACAAAACATATGTTTTTACAAAGACAATATTGAACCTGAATTTCTGCGTCGGCTTAAACCAAAAAGACAAAAGCTCTCGCCTAGTGCAGACGTTTATTTCTAAGCTTATTCGAAGTTTTAATAAAGAAACAAATTTATTTTTCCTGTACAAATACAATAAACTTTAGTAATCAACATTGTAAGTTGATTATTGACAATTTACAAATTAATACGATGTAAGAATTTCCACTTTTTCGATCGCCTTTAGATTGATTTTTTTAAATTTAACTGTTAAAGAACAGATTAGCACAAAACTAATCACCAATTAATGCAACACGCACAGAATATTTTAAACTATTAAGAACGTACCTAGTTACAAAATTTATCTGCTTTTAAAATTAACAAAAATCCACGATACTTAACCTGCTTTAAGTACAATATGACTTTTTATGGCCTCGAACGTCGGAGAATAGTTGAAAATCAAGTTCCGCCTGAACATTTTTCATTAATTTACTTTAATTTTTTTATGAAAACTTTTTTTATGGAAGGTGTTTATTTCTAGCTAGACGTAGTCACGGTTATATAAACAGACAATCTGCTTTTCTACAAGCCTGTAAAATTTTACGTCTTTTATAACAGCCCGCAAAATATTACAGGTCTGTTCCGGTAATATAGCGTTTACTTGGTTATCATAAACAAAAAAATTAACCTATAAAATGTGATTTACTAAGAAGATGGAAATAAAGTGTCAGTTACTAAGGTGGAAATAAAGAAATGTATAAGCATTGAGCAGTTCAGCATAATCAACAATTCACTTTGAACGTATATTTATGTTGACTAAACTATTACTGAATAGTTTAATCTCAATGCTGATATTCAGTGCGACTGTCGGTAAACAACTAACAAATCATTTTTTTATTATATGCCCTTGTCGACTGATAATTTTAATAACATTTCTGTAAAGTGTCTGCTTTAACTTTCGTGAAACAGCTGTCCTTGGAAGTAACATTGTATTCTTAACTCAGATTGATCTGATCGGCATACAATAAAATTAATTATTAATAAATACATGAGTATGAATGAACAAAATTGATGCAAGGTTATTAAAGTTGCTAGTCGTCTCTTACATTTCATTATCTTTTGATCAATAAATCTTTTTTTATTTGGATATAATAAATTCAAATACTGGAAAAACAAGTAGAGTTGGCATTTTTATAACAGAGAATAGAGATAAATGATCCTTGCATTACTATGTATTAAGTCTACCAGATCATTTGAAGAGCATTCACACGAAACTTGATATGTCAAAAATGATGAACTTCGAGTTAGACATGGAATCAAGAATTTATTATTGAATTGCATCGGCTGGTAAGGCCTGATTAATTAATTTTTAATATATTATGATATATCACACGAGAAATGAATAAATCAGGCCTCTCCAGATCATTCAACTCAATAATAAACTCTTGATTCCAACTCGAAGTTCGTTGTTTTTGACTTATCAAGTTTTGGGTGAATGGTCTTCACACGTGAAATTACATAGAAAAAAAAAACATATTGCCTTGTGTAACTCTTCCTTTGATCTCATGTCATATTCATATCACATATTTACAGGTTGTAAGGTATGTTTCTTGGAATGAATTCCTGTACCAAATGCTGGCGAAAGGTGAAGTTGAAGAGATAATAGTCAGACCAGATGTTGAAATTGTAACAATCATACTTTATGATGGTGCTGTGGTTAAAAACAAGAAGGTTCGATAAAATAATAATTACTGTAATGACTTTAATTTATTTACAATGTTCTAGGCAGAACATAAAACTTACCATATGAATGTAGTTGATATTCAGAAGTTTGAGGACAAGCTGAGGGAAGCTGAAAGGAGACTTGGCATTACAGACGGCATTCCAGTTATTTATGAACGCGGTGGTGATTCTGCTGGAAAACTTATTCTCTCATTATTTGTTGTGGGACTTCTTGTGTCTATAATAGCAAGAAGCAGAAATATTCGACCTCCGATCAGTATGGATGGATTTGTAAGTTTCAGGAAATTTTAGGAGTACGTATAGGATCTCGTCTTAGTGTAGTAATCATTATTTTACTGCCAACATTTATCTTTTAGACTATTACACACTTGAATAAAACCTTAAATAACTTTAGCCAGTGTGTTAGTTTATCATCATTTAATTTGATCAGTGAAATAAGCTTTCAGAATTCTTTTTTCAGACACAAATGGGCAAAGCTAAATTTACTTTAGTAGATCCTCTTTTAAGCACTGGGAAAGGTGTTCGCCTTGCGGACGTCGCCGGTTTAAAAGAAGCGAAGCAAGAAGTAATGGAATTTGTTGATTACCTGAAAAGACCTGAATTTTATCGAAACCTCGGCGCAAAAGTTCCTAAAGGAGCTCTCTTATTAGGCCCCCCAGGCTGTGGTAAAACATTACTAGCCAAGGCTGTCGCTACAGAAGCAAATGTTCCATTTTTATCGATGAATGGATCCGAGTTCATAGAAATGATCGGCGGCCTGGGAGCTGCGAGAGTTAGGTAGATGCAGTAACACAATCTGTCTGCATACCAATAATCATACAATTTAATTTTAGAGACTTATTTAAGGAAGCGAAAAAGCGAAGCCCTTGTATCATATACATTGATGAAATTGATGCTATTGGGCGTAAACGAAGTGGGGAACTTACAGGTGCAACCGGAGCTACTGGAGAAAGTGAGCAAACTCTTAATCAGCTCTTGGTTGAAATGGATGGAATGATAACAAAAGAAAATGTTATAATAATAGCATCAACAAATAGAGCTGATATTTTAGATAAAGTAGGTGCGATGCTTTATACAACTTCTTTGTAAAACAGTTATTAGCCCTTTATAAATGCCATATTTACAACCAAGCAGTAAACTATTTACATACATTACATACACACAGTTATACAGGGAAGGGCAAAAGTATGGAACCAGCTTAATATTTCGAAAACTGTTTGACTTATCTGTTTGAAATTTGGTGTGTGATTTAAAGTCAATAAGACCTATATTATCAATTTGTTTCAATTGTTTATCTGCTCTTGTTTCTGAGATCCAACGCCTACTTTTTTTTTAATGACAACTTGCTGATTTTTTTGCATTTATTTAATACTACGTTTAATTCTCTAAATGACCACGTAAAAAAATTATCTGTTGCACAAGAAAACTTTGGAGAAAATAACGTTTACAAAAAGAAAATGAAAGAAATAAACTTTTTGATTCTGTGATAATAAATTTTCTGTTTTTTGAAGAGATTTCAGAATTGAATGAAGATAGACCAGATTTTCTTGCACGTTCTTATAAACCCCAAAATAACGCAACTTCTTTGTAATTTAACCGTCTTTGTGTCTCTTATAGTTTACGAGATCCCCATTGTGGGCCTTTAATTAATTAGCTGTAACCCTGTATACACTCGTTTCAATATTTTTGATATTACAGGCTTCCTGTAATGATATCGAAATTGCATCATAATGCTTCCTTATTGTCTTAACACATTCTAAATTTATCCCTTTTGAATTTCAACTTACAGGCTTTATTGCGCCCAGGAAGATTCGATCGCCATATCTTAATCGATCTCCCTGACTTAGAAGAAAGAAAACAAATATTTGAGCAACATCTGAAAGGGATTGCCTTAGAACATTCTCCGAAACATTACTCCCAAGGTTTAGCGTATCTTACACCTGGTTTTAGTGGTGCAGACATTGCAAACATTTGCAATGAGGCTGCGTTACATGCGGCAAGATTTAAAAAAAATAAAGTTACCAAGACCGACTTGGAATATGCGGTGGAAAGAGTGGTTGGTAAGTATTTACTCTATGCACATTGTTTCCATAAACGTATTCTATTCTAAGGTTGTTTAATTATTATTTGATCATGAGTGTTTTAGGTGGTACAGAAAAGCGAAGCCACGCTATGACACCAGAAACAAAGAGAGTCGTAGCTTATCACGAATCCGGACATGCTTTAGTCGGATGGATGTTGAAACATACTGATGCTTTACTCAAAGTTACTATAGTACCTCGAACAAATTTAGCACTTGGTTTTGCCCAGTACATACCCAGAGATCAGAAACTACACAGCAAAGAAGAGGTGATTAACTTTTGAACAAACATTCTTAATTTTATAATGTTTGCTGTTGAACTGTTTTTAGTTATTTGAGCGCATGTGCATGACTTTGGGAGGGCGCGTAGCTGAATCTCTGACTTTCAATAAAATCACAACGGGTGCCCAAAATGATTTGCAAAAAGTTACAAAAATGGCTTACGCACAGGTGAAGGAATTTGGTATGAACGAAACTGTGGGCCTGGTTTGCTTCCCTGAAGAGGAGATTAAAGAAAAGGGCAGAAGACCGTACAGTAAGAGATTAGCTGCTATCATTGACGAGGAAGCACAAAAATTGGTCACGCGTGCTTATAAAAAGACGGAAGAAGTATTGATTAACCATAAAGAAAAATTAGAATTGGTAAGTTTAAAATATGTAAGAAATTACTAGACATAAATGTAATATATATTTATTTTTGTCACATATTAATTAATTAATTAAATCATTAATTAATGCATAAATCACAGATAGGTGATTAAAATTCATTCAGTGATGATATGTGAAACATAATATTTAAATATTAGTTAGGTTCTTTTAAGTAAATAAGTAAGTAGAATCAATAACTAAATATAAAGAAAAGTCTTCCACTGGAATTAATACTTAATTACTTTCTTTTTTCTAACCGGTTTCGCACGTATGGCATTGGTAGCACAAATCTTACAACCTTCAAATTAAATAAATATAATACAATTAAATATTTAGTAATAATAATAAAACTTGCATTATCCTCTAGTTTAAAGGCTATCCATTTTACGAGCCTAAGCATGAGGATCTTGTTTATCTTAAGTTAAGTTAGGAATTCCATAACGAATGTTTATTGATTCATGTGATATTTTTTTTATTATGACTTATGGGTGCTAAATATCAACTAAACATAAATATCGTTAATTTGCAGTTCAATTTTCAGCATTTTTTTCGTACAGTGTCGGGTACTTAATTATAAATTCTTGCAGACAAAAAGAACACTTAATAATTAATTTCTTACACTGTAACCTGTGATCATTTGTAAAAACAAAGACAAATTAAACTAATATAAAAAAGGTTATAACAAAATATTGCAAGCGGTGTGATAATTTTTTTGCGAAGTGTTTTTTTTTCTAGCTGGCAGAGACTTTACTAAAAAAGGAAACGTTAAATTACGATGATGTAGAAGCATTAATTGGCCCGCCTCCGTACGGTAAAAAGAGACTGATAGAACCGGCAGACTTCGAAGAATCCGTCAGGAAAGACGCGGGGGATCCACTCCCCGTGAGCACGTCAAAAGCCGAAAATTCATCATCGAAAAACTAAATTAAAAATGTGGAAATACGGTAGCATAATTTAGACAGTAAAGCTATGTGTACAGTAATAAATAAAGAATTTTTGAATCCATAGATATAATTTATTCAAATGAACATTCCTATTTGTAGCCGCTTCGTCGATCGTCCAAATGTCATCGTTACATGTTTAACCAGATTTATAATTCAAAATACTTTGGTAAATGCATAGCATTAACCATTTAATAAGTTTGATGAAAATTTGATTAACATCTGAGCGCTGCTTTCCAATTCGATAAGGAACATGAAAAATTACAAAGAACCGTTTAAGAATATCTACTCAATAGTATGAAACATTTTACTTACCAGGGGCCTTCTCCCGACCCAGCGGTGAATTTAAACGCTGCGGTTCCCTGTTGAGATAGGAACTAACGGCGAAGATGTTCTCGACTCCATTTTCGTGCTTCGCGTGCATAAAGACAGGCTCCAGGTGAACATTAGCCTAACTTCTCTTCTAAGTGCACGTTCTCAGAATCGTTGATGTAACCGCTTCCTACCAGTGCTCATAGCAGGGTTAGAAAAAAAAACTTTTATCTTTTTTCTTTTAATCAGCTTTGTTTAAAACATTTAAAATTGACCCTAAATTAAACATGTTTTAAACAAAAAAAAACTTTTAAACGTTAAATTGCCCTTACAGCTTATACAAAAAGATACATATTATTTGATATTTGTTAAAAAGAAGAATTTATTCAAATTCGATCTCTAATTAAAAGAAAGATGAAAAGTTTGTAATGTTAGATTATGTATCCTTTTAAAAATAACGTATGTACTTTGATAATAATTTAAATCATTTAAGGCAGAGCTTGTTTTATTTAGGATCTACGGTTGCGGTGTTTTAAATGATTTTCAAAGAAAGTATGAAGTATTTGGTATCAACATACTGAGAAAAACATTCCCAATTAAAACTAAAATCAAATGCAATCCAAAGAAGTTTTTTTCAAATTACTTGATCGTATTAGAACTAAAATACATGACTTGTGGCTTTCAAAACTGGAAAACAAAAATTTCAAATATGTAAAAACATGTAGGGTGTTTCATTTAAAATAACAAAGTTGATTTTACTTCCGGCGAAACCAAAAATCCAGTAGGTGTATGTCTGAAAATTAAATTTTTGTTTAATTTATCGTTTTCAAATTTTAAAGAAACTTTATAATTCTAGAATGGCGAATATATGGCCTTGGGACACGGTAGAAATTCAATGAAGACAAATGAAACGATAACGTTATAAATAGTTTAAACAGCGACATCCTACCATCACTTTTTGACCTAACATTGCATTAAGATTGACAAATTCAAGCCTGTTTGTTACATAATAACTCATCCCGTAGCCCACGCGTGCATTCTTGGGATATCTCTGAAGCACTAGCATATTTGTTTACGTTATTAGTTTAGTAATATGATATAGAAGCGTGTTTAGTCTGAGCAGCAAAGAAAACGGAAAAGATAGCGCGGAAGGCAAAACGTGTCGGTAAACGGGGCCACGGATGGGCCTGGTGATATATGTGGTGGCCACGGTGTATTGCCGGACATGAGATAGAGGTGTCTGCAGAATATGACCTGTGATGGTATGTTCTGGCAGAAGTGTTACGGCGGTACATTCTCACGATTGGCAAAGCGGTTTGAGGGTCATGAGTCATGAGTTATGCGGAGGTATTCTGGTAGCAGAATATTGTCCGGGACGCGATCCGGGGCGTTGACTAGAGAATGGTACCGTGCACCAGCATACGGTATAGGGGCTCTTGCCGCGGCGTGCAAGCAGCGCCAATGAAGAGCACGGTACCGGCAAAGCAATTAGCTGTATTCTGCATTCATTGTGAGTGGGAATTCGGTTGATTGCATTCCTGACCAGGTGATGGCATTGAGCTATCCAGAAAGGTCTGACATGATGATGTCATTGGACCGGTACGGAGTGGTGCTTGACACTTATGCAGTCGATGACATTAACTGATCCTGAGAACGTATGCTCGGCAGGCAAGGTATGTTAATATCCATCGGGAAGGGTGGGTTTTGTATCCACAGGTGAATGTCGGGGGTAATGCATGCAAAGATAAGAAGACAATGTACGAGAATGACTTCCCCAGTGTCCAATATCATCATGAGGAAGCTACAGCTTTTAGATTCGCCGCTGGAGCAGGTGGGGCCGGGAAAACGGCTCCGGTAAGTGGATTCTTCCATTTTGCTGAATAGATACTCGTAAAGCTAAGACGTTTACCTTCAGCGCCTGTTGCGGTCAGGGAAGCGAGAAAGAAAGAAAGAACATTAGGAATGAGAGGCCTGACCAATGGTGAGTGAATGTTTATTGTAACTCCGTCCTCAAATAATATTGTTTGTCAATAATATTTAAACAAAAACAAAATCTAGCCAACACAACAAAATCTTTTAAAACTTTTATTTTTCTTTGACAGAAAGCATGGCCGCCTTGCATGGGGTGACTTATTCTGTCGCTGTTTTATCTATTGTTGATATTATGGGATAAAATAAATACTATAACAATCCTGTATCATAATTTTTAAGTTCAAAACGATTTATTTATCTAATGTTATTGTTTTCGGAAAAAAAAATCTAAATCAAGATCTGAATATAAAAATTGGAAGTATATCGTTGCCTGCGGTAAAAACAATTAAAGTTCTTGGAGTAATGTTGGAGATTGAACTCAGATTCACTGATCACGTGTCTTTTATTCTCCAAAAAGCTTATGGAATATTAAGGAGACTTTTCTAGCAGACATATATTGAATAACAAAGTTAAACTTTTACTATGTGATTCATTAGTTTTATCATTTTCTAATTACTGTGATGCAGTATACCACCCATGCTTAAAAAACTTAGATGTTAATAGAATTCAGCGTTTACAGAACTCGTGTCTGCGGTTTACTTACGGAATAAGAAAATTTCAGAGAATATCTCACACATTGAAATAGGCCAACTGGTTGAATATGTCACAGAGAAGATCTTTGCATTCAGCGTGCTTTTATTATAAAACTGTAAGATTCAACATACCGCCATATCTATGCTTAAGAATAAAATTTAGAACTGATGTCCATAATATTAATATCAGACGCAAAAATCTAATAAATGTTCGTAAACACAATTCTGAGCTTTTTAAAAGATCATTTTCGCACAATATTGGTCACTGTTTGAATACTATATTATTTGATTGGACATCAGTCTCATTAAGGTCGTTTAAAATGCAATACAGGAGGTTTCTGCTTGGCGATACGACGTACTAATTATAGTTGCATTCTAATTGGTTTAAGGTTATTTATAATAGTGCATATTAATTTCTCTAAATTATAATTTTTTTTTATTTTTTTTCTCTATTTTGTTTTTTTTCTTTTGTTGAAGGGATACAAGGAGGAACAGACAACTCTGTGGGTTGTTAGTCTAATTGTATTCCTTTTGGCAAAAAATAGAATAATTTCTAAATTTTTTTTACATACTTATGTCATTGTACATAATTTTCTTTTTGCCAATAAAAATCATTATTATTATTTTATGGCCCGAGAAAAGAAAAAGTATGTCCCTCCTAAAGAGGGACGTATAGACACTTTATATGGTTGCATGATACCCATACAAATAATTTTTTATCAGTCGCATTAATTATTCGTGAGTTCAGTAGCAACTGATCATAAATAAACAAATAAAGATGTTTATGGATTAGTTCAACTAAGTTCTTAATGCGAGCGATTACCACGCCACATTAATCGTTTTGTTTCAGCGAAACAGTTTAACGGCATTCTTTAAATAGATGGTTATATTTACGACTTCATAAATCTGAAACGTTGATGTAAACAGTCTATCGGAAGTCATTTTGCTGTGTTAAGGTATAACATTCGTTTCTACAGGATTCGACCTTGTCTCGTTGAATGTGTAATTGTGTATAATCGTAACAGAGAATGCTAAACATTGAAGAAAATTGTAAACATTTTAAACTTCAAAACAATTCCGAAGAAATTCAAAGCGAAAAGTTTTGTTTATGAAGCGCCCGTCGATCAATAAATTATATCAGGTGTTCAGTTCTTATAAATTTTACGTCTAGACTGTAGAGTGCTGTGAACGGCGCTGTCTGTGAAGATTGAATGCGCGCTAGTTACAGCTAGGGATGTGGAAATTTCAAAAAAAAATATTTTTCTTGAAGAAATGTAAAAATTTTATTATTTTTTAAAGTAAAATGTTTCAACAGAAAATGTAAAGAAATTTAAATAAAAATAAAAAATAACTCTTCTGCTGATGAGGCTCCAATTAAGGCCGAAACAGCTATCCAGAGAATGCTTGAGAGCACCGCTGCAATCTTAGATGACTTGCTATAAGCTTTAAAATAACAAAAATTGTTGAAACAGAAAATCTACCGATTAAATTAGATATTGTGTTTCATTTGTTAACATTTATAAAACTTTTGTTATGCGTTATTCATTCCGAATTTTATCTCTTTCTTCTTTTTCATTTTCCTCTTCGTATTATCTATTTTCTTTAATTTTTTCAATTCTGAATTTTGTTTAAACTTTTCTATGAACTCTTTGAGACCTCTTTCGGCATTTTAACTGCCCGTGTCATTCTTTTATTTAATAATTATAAAATCTTTTAACAAGAGTAACAAATGACAGTAGAAAATCTTTCATTATCTTTCTCGAGTATTTTTTTATACAAAAGCATCTTAAAAATTGATTTTGTTTTTAAATGAAGTATCAAGACTTAAGAATAAATTAATTCCGGCACTAATAGGCCCCGGACGAGAAATTTTTGCGGGGCCCTTGGGGTAGGGGAAAAATTTGTCTTCTTTGCATTATAAAAAGCAGAAAATCCTAAATAAATTTTAAACAGCAGTTAAATAATCTCGTGTAACTGTTATTTGATACGTGTCAAATTTTAATGTACGTGGTTATTTGAAAGTGTGAAATAAAAATGTAACTGTGGAAACAAAGTAGTAAAATTGAAATAAAAATATGACTATGAAATAAAACGCTGACCATAAAAAAAGAAATATAAAAAAAGGTAAAAAGACGACTAATTGATAATCAACATAGTAAAATAAAGTATCGTCAGATCTAATAAGAAAAATAAAAATTTGTAAAACTAAGAATATATCAAATCGATATAAATAGTGCAAAATGAAATAAACGCAAAATTGAATAAACGAAATAAAAAACAACAAAAGTAAACAATCCAACTGATAAAAAAATAATAAAAATAATAAAAATTATAAAAGAAAAATTAATCGTTAAATGTTATTATATAATTAAAAAATAATAATAATAATTAATAGCATAAAAGAGAAAACAAAAATGGGGCGATCGATCGGAGGAATCAAAATGTAAAACAAATTCAAATCATGTAAACAAAAAAATACAAAAGACGATCAATTGATAATCAATAAATAAAATCGAATCGCATAAAAGAGAAAAGAAAGATGGCGGTCAATGGAAGGGAACAAAATGTAAAACAAATTAAAATCGAGTAAACAAAAAAGAAAACAAAATATGATCAGTTGATAATCATAAATAAAATCAAATGGTATAAAAGAGAAAGCAAAAATGGTGATCGATCGAAGGGATCAAAATATAAAATAAATTCAAACCGAGTAAATTAAAACAAAAACAAAGGACGATCAATTGATATCAATGAATTAATGTTTAAAATATTAAGGCGGCCTGGAATTTTTGTTTTATTATTAATTCATTTAAAAAAAAAATTGTGCAAATCGTTTTTGATTGCAGTGAAAACCTCGAGCAGCCTCTGTACAGCTGTTTCAGCACTGCTTGGGGCTTCTTCAGCAGAGACGTAGCTCGACATTCCCACTGCAAACAAAAACGACTTGTCCAATTTATTCGCAAATGCGATGTAAGAGTGATGAACAGATAAATTAGCGACATCTTACTATCGCTTTTTGACCTGACATTGCAGTAGGATAGACAAATTGAAGCGGGATTTGCTCCTAATAATAAATAAATAAAATCGAATCGCATAAAAGAGAAAAGAAAAATTAATTCATTGTGTATGATTTCCAGTAATCGAATTTATATTGTTTATTGCTAACTAAAACAGCCTTTTAAAACTTTTGTAAGCACCTTTCCAGACCGTCTTGATATTTTAAACGTCATTGGGCTGATATTTTAATCTTAATTATATCACGAATGACCCCTCCAACTGTCAACATATATATTTTTGAAATCAGGAAAATATGATTTTTCATCTTAGCAAATACTATAGGCGTTCCATTTAAAAAACTAAAAATTGTATGTTTTCTTCAATTTGCGATGCCCTTTTGTTTCTTCTGAAAACTCTAAAAGATAAATGTTGTAATTATTTATTTTAGAAGTTTAGAATTTAAGAAAGTTTATGCATTCTCGGGATATCTTCTCTCTGAGGCACTAGCACATTTGTTTACGTTATTAGTTTGGTAATATGATTTGGGGGCGTGTTTAGTCTTGGCAGCAAAGAAACGGAAGACATTACGACAGTCTCCCGAGGGCTAGCGCGGAAGGCGAAACGTGTCGGTAAACGGGGCCACGGATGGGCCTGATGATATATGTGGTGGCCACGGTATATTGCCGGACATGAGATAGAGGGTGTCTGCAGAATATGACCTGAGATGGTATGTTCTGGCAGAAGTGTTACGGCGGTACATTCTCACGATTGGCAAAGCGGTTTGAGGGTCATGAGTCATGAGATATGCGGAGGTATTCTGGTAGCAGAATATTGTCCGGGACGCGATCCGGGGCGTTGACCAGAGAATGGTACCG
The DNA here is from genome assembly GCA_036172665.1 of Prosopocoilus inquinatus. Classification (NCBI taxonomy): domain Eukaryota; kingdom Metazoa; phylum Arthropoda; class Insecta; order Coleoptera; family Lucanidae; genus Prosopocoilus; species Prosopocoilus inquinatus. The sequence goes on from CM069876.1 coordinate 1,154,106, forward strand.
TGCACCAGCATACGGTATAGGGGCTCTTGCCGCGGCGTGCAAGCAGCGCCAATGAAGAGCACGGTACCGGCAAAGCAATTAGCTGTATTCTGCATTCATTGTGAGTGGGAATTCGGTTGAATGCATTCCTGACCAGGTGATGGCATTGAGCTATCCAGAAAGGTCTGACATGATGATGTCATTGGACCGGTACGGAGTGGTGCTTGACACTTATGCAGTCGATGACATTAACTGATCCTGAGAACGTATGCTCGGCAGGCAAGGTATGTTAATATCCATCGGGAGGGGTGGGTTTTGTATCCACAGGTGAATGTGGGGGGTAATGCATGCGAAGATAAGAAGTCAACATGCGCGAGAATGACTTCCCCAGTGTCCAATATCATCATGAGGGAGCTACAGCTTCTAGATTCGCCGCTGGAGCAGGTGGGGCCGGGAAACGGCTCCGGTAAGTGGAATGTTCCATTTTACTGAATAGATACTCGTAAAGGGTTACTTATAATTTGAATGGTCCTTATCGAATTGGAATGCGATGCCCGGAAGCTAAGATGTTTACCTTCAGCGCCTGTTACGGTCAGGGAAGCGAGAAAGAAACAAAGAGAGAACTAACCAATGGTGAGTGAATGTTTATTGTAACTCCGTCCTCAGATCATATTGTTTGTCTATAATATTTAAACAAAAAAAAAACTATCCAACATAAAGTTTTTCTCTAGCTCCTAAAATAAATCCTCTAGATAGCGTGCAAAATATAAAAAAAAAAACCTGTACATACATTTTGAAGAATATACTAGAGGACGAAAGCACGTTCTTAACCGGTGAAGGGTTTACTTCATTGTTAAGAATTTTCTTTGTAAAGTCAAGAACGTACGGTCAGGTAATAAACAGATGTCTCCTCCATAACATGGAAATTTAGTTTAGAATACTATCGAGTGATTAGGCGAAGCCAGCTGCGGAACACGTGCCTCGATGTGCCTTTCTTCCATTCGATGGTCCGCCTATCCGACAGAAGTCTTTTTATTACCTGAGTGTACCGCCGGAAGTTAGTAGAGGTGGTAGAATACTTTCGCTTATTTGGATTATATTATATTTGCTTGTAATACTACTTCTATTGGATGATAGGTGTTATAGAAAACTGACTTAAATCAACATTTTTTTGTAAAATTAACTCGCTTGATTTAATTCTGGTTTTAATTGTAATTATTATAATCAGTGCTTTTTAATCCCTTTTTTCTCAAATTTTTCATCTGTACTTTTAAATTAAGATCCCTTCTGTCTACAAATTTCTAAGAAAAGCAACACTCTTCTGTGGCCTCTTACCTAAACGTTCCTTCAACATTCCGGAGAAAAGAAAGAAAGAGATGAATTAACACGTCAGTTTTACTGTATTCCTCTCTTCGAGTAAATTCCAACAAGGTTGTCTTGCCTTTAAACTTACCGCTCCTGAGGCAAGCGAGGTGGGGTATATCAGTAGCAAAACAAGTTTCTCTAGAGAAGCACGATGCTGCAAAGTTTCTTAAAATATTTGAGTTGTGTGGAGTGCAAGTGATTTTAAGTGTCTTCATAATATTACGAAGCAATAATCTAGGCTGGTGAGTCGGCTTTTAACTTCGGCGGACCGAAATTCCATGCGGGAAAGAGCGTCCTCATCAGGGACGTAATTTATTTAGAATCGCCTCGGGGTTAATTTAATAATTACGCGGTTTTAAATTTTTACGGACGCGTTCCTTGGCCGTGATTGGCTCGTTTGAAGCACTCAATGCACACAAAACACGCTTCGTAGCTTGTTGCTTTTCAGTGAAAGTGCATACTGTTTATCAGTGTTTTTTTAATAAAAATATTTTGTATTTATCGTAATTTGTAATTAACTCCAATACGAGTGAATCTGTGTCATGATTTATTGCGCGCTGATAATTTTGTTTATTTAAAGAAGGACTACGAAGGAAAATACGGTGTAGTTTTGGTTTATTTGCAGGATTTTCCTTCGCTGAAAATTAAAAAAAAAGTAAAGATTAATTTAAAAAGTTGCTTCTAATCAGATTTCTTTAAGAAGATATAATTTCGCCGCCGCACATGTGGCGTACAGTTTATTATTAAACGCTGCTTAAAGATATTAACGCTTTTGTTGAAATGTAGTTTGTTTTCGTTGGCTAAATTTTGCCACATAATGAATTTTTTTGATGAACATATAAAATAGCGACATCTTACTATCGCTTTTTGACCTAACATTGCAGTAGGATAGACAAATTGAAGCGGGATTTGCTCCTAATGAGTCCCCCATGCAAGGCGGCCATGCTTGCTGTCAAAGCATAATGAAAGATTTTAGAAAAATTTTGTGCAAATCGTTCTTGATTGCAGTGAGAACCTCGAGCAGCCTCTGGACAGCTGTTTCAGCCCTGCTTGGGGCTTCTTCAGCAGAAACGTAGCTCGACATTCCCACTGCAGACCAAAAACGACTTGCCCAATTTATTCGCAATTACGATGTAAGAAACAGCTGTCCAGAGGCTGCTCGAGGTTCTCACTGCAATCAAAAACGATTTGCACAAAATTTTTCTAGAATTTTTTTGAGTTCAAAATGAAACTTTTGCAACTCAAGTGAAAAGTTTCAGATCAGTATCATCATCTTTCTAAAGTTTATTTTATTTATATGAAAAGGGAGGTAATAACTAGGTACTATGATGCTCAACAAAAACGATACCCCTGCAAGCAAACTACACCCTTATGAACATTGAGCGGAGCCAACTTGGACATTAAAATTGTTACTCGAATCTGGTCCGCTGTAATTTTATTGCTTCGATTAAAGCTCGGGACAGCAATAATACTATTAGACTACCTGCGTAAGCGTAATTTTTTTGGATACGACGGGAATACATAATGAAATTTCGACAACGGTTTGCGATTTCTGGAGGAAATCCGCGTTTAGTAAAAATAATATTTTTGTTAAAGATAATAGCATCTTATTAAACAATTTGTTTCATTCTTCAAACGGAAAGGTGTAAATCTTAATTTTCAGTCAATTTTGAAATATTTATAATAAATATTTTATTTTAAAGAAATATTGGTTACTCACGGGAGGCTTAAGCTTCTTTGCAATCGTAAAACGAATTCGTCGAATTCGTTTCGTGTTGGAAAATAAATTTGCTGGGAACACAACAGGTATAGCAATGAGAGAGAGCATGTGGAAACCTAGTGCACGTATGAGTGAGACAGATAGAGAACCAAACGCTCCCAACGGATTAACTAAATCGCCTTAAATATTCATTCTGTTCTAATTTGAAGGAAAAAAAATAATTCCTTCCTTATACTGTAAAAACAGATAATTGCCACGTAACCAATTTTTTTATTATAGGCAACTAATAATTTGTTGCATGCTTTTAGAGTGTAGATATGTTTTGACTGCCAATTATCTCATTTACTATTTATTTAATTGATATAATTTTTTTAATTTTTAACTCTGGATTAAATAAATTTCTTATTGCAAAATGTGCAATTATTTGTTAGCTATCAATCTACGCGGCAGTAAAAGTTGAACGAGTGTACAGTTTTCAAAATGTTAAAAAATCAAAAAGATTTGTACAAATTCATTAGACAAGAATCTACTGCAATCATTACATGTGTGACATATTTTTTCATCAGCAAATCATTGAATCATTTTCAATATGATATACGATATGATATGATCATATCAAAATGTAATCTTAATTATTCAAAGTTCTTTTGCTATAAGTATTAAGCATTTCGTTTTTCAGACAACAAAAACTTGTTTGCTCATTTCAGAGATATTAGGTATAATATTATAAACGAAGTCATTTATTGCATGCACGTGTAGGCATTCGATTCTCTATACATATTTTTTTCTAATTTTTATGCAATTTTATATACTAATTTTTAAAAGGTATGTGCTTTTTTAAGCGCTAATTTTGTTCTTTTTTATTCTTAAAAAAGACGAATTCATGATTTAAAAAAAATCGGATGTCAGCGCTAATTTTACTGCCACTAAAAACGTGTAAGCATATCCACCAATCTCGTTTCTGCATGAAATACGCTTTCAGTTTATTAAACTGAAAATACACGAGTTGCAAAATAATGATCTAGTAAAGCACAAAACAAAATACCTACGGAAACCGCAGCGTTACAAAGTTCAGTTATAACATTCTGACAGTAACGAGTATTCTTAAATAATCTTTGTTAGTTACTTCTCACAGCGGTTTCAGGCCTTCGTGTCTGTATATTGCCGTAAGGGTCAGCAAATTGCCGAGTCGTATAATTTTTGGTGAGCACCACAGTACATCAAAATAATACGTAGGTATTTCATTTATCAATTTTCTATCTTGTGGATAAAAATCAGAGAAAATTATGTACAAGATGACTACACGGGAATTCCTACCCCCTTTAACTCTTTTTTTTATTTTAGGAAAAAAAATGCTTAATACAAAACTTAAAGGGAAATTTTATGCGGGTTAGTTTAGATACCCTACTAATTATCCCATAATTTTGAGCAAAGTTATTAACGTACTTGCAAACGTCAGTTCAGCTCCTCTAAACACAACTTTTATAATACTTTGTCAGTCGGTATACTACTGATTAATAGCTAAATTATTTAATCTCGGAAAAGGTAATATATAGTATATATATAATATATACCGGCTGTTTCAAATTGGGTGTGCACTGAAAGGATCTCCTAAACCGTAAGAGATACAAATTCGGTTAAATGGAAGAAAAGTTGCACGAATCAATGCTTAATTCGTACCCATTGAGAGAATAATTTTTTTCTTATTTCTTATTGAGATATTAATAAAAACGTAAAATAATCGATTTTCTTTTTCTCTCTGTAGCTCTTTTATTATACATAATTTTGAAATTCTGAATTAACTTTCTACAGGCACTTTTTGATTCTGCTTCGAATAGGAGTAATAGAATTGAAGTCAAACGTTTCGTCTTTACGCGACTATCATCAGTTTCGGTTTTTTAAATACAACTTAAGTCTTTTTATTGCTCTGTTCGATAGCATCTTTTTTTCCTGATTGTAATCATATATCACACTTAATAGTTGATGTTAATTTGAAGCTTAAATAATTCAGATTTTATATGAAAATTTTATTTAATACATAATTTCAAATTTCTAGTTCATTTTCTTAGCTATAGTGTAAAATATAATAAGCTATTTAAAGTTTTTCTGTATCGTTATTTTAATAATGCATTGCACTTGCGAAAATTAATTTTTACCAACAAATATCGATTGGTTCTAATATAACTTGCTTGATTAGTATCTCAGCTTTGGTATAGGAATGAGAAAGCCTAGTTTTTAATTTTGACGCGCACTGTTGAGTTAAAAGAAAAAGTGAATACTAATTATACTAAAAACATTTAGATATTACTGAATAGTGCCTTCTACAAAGACATTGGCAGCTAAAAACAAATATTTTTGTGATAAATTTGGAGAATACTTTCTACAACAATGTAATTTTTTTAAAATTTCTTTAGCACTCAGTGACTGTCAACACTTCATTATCATTAAATTTTTTTAAATATGGTTAAGTCCAAAAATGGCACTAAATATTGCCACTCGTTTTGATCCGTTGAAGTTGGCAAGTTATATCGGGACCACCATCCATAATCTAAACAGGATAAAGTATGTATTTTGGACATCGCAACAGTTTCTAGCGTTAAGATAAATAATAAGGAGAAACTAAGAAGGCGAATATTAAATTCTTACAAAAATATTTCGCAAATTTATCTTCGACACGCTAAACAACACATAGGATTAAGTATGAATGTGTGTTTTGAAAACAGTGGAAGACATTTCGAGGATTTACTTTATTTATTTTACAAACTCATGTTCTTCTATAATTTTTATTCAACTTATTTATTTTGTTCTTGTAATTTAATATGTTTACACCGCTGTTTATTTGGTTTGTGTTAACCACCTAATATCATTTAGTCAAAATTTATTGGTTTTTCCACTTCCGACAACTGAATGTTAGTTGCTAATACTTAACAAATAAAAAAACTGTGTCAGTTTTTTTTTGTCATATTCTGACTTTACTTGAAAAAAAAAGTGTTAAGTATTATACTCACTGAAATCACCAGAAAAAAATACTATCGGCTAGAATAATAAAAAGATAAGAAAACGAACCAAACATTTTTCACTGCTATACCAAAGCTGATACACTAATCTATCAAGCTATATTAGAACCACTAGATATTTGTCGGTAAAAATTCATTTTCATAAGTGCAGTGCATTATTAAAATCACGATACAGAAAAACTTTAGTAGTTTATTATAATTTGTACTATAGCTAAGAAAATTAACTAAAAATTTGAAATTATGTATTAATAAAATTATATTACTCCTATTCGAAGCGCAGAATCAAAAAGTGCCCGTAGAAAGTTAAATCAGAATTTCAAAATTATGTATAATAAAAGATACAGAGTGAAAAAGAAAATCGATTTTTTTACATTTTTATTAATATCTCAAGAAGAAATAATAAAAAAATCATTCTGTTAATGAATACGAGTTAGACATTGATTCGTGCATCTTTGCTTCCATTTAACCATACTTGTAACTCTTATGGTTTAGGAAATTCCTTCAGTGCACACCCAATTTGAAACAGCCGGTATATATAAAACTTTCGCACGCAATAATTTTGTTGCAAGCAAGGACTGCGCATTTAACTCCAGATATTTTTAGGTATTTGTTTGCGTATTTTTTTTTGTTTAGTTTTTCAGCAATACGCATTTTAATCGAAGGCTAGTTAAAAATAAATTTCCAGGATTTGCTTCGTTCGATTTCTTTAAATTCCTAAATTCATGGTACCAAGATTATTCACAGATTTGTATCGGCTAATTTCTCATTCTTTTTTATTACGAGTTTTTAGCAAAGTTTAGTAGATTGTGCATAACGTGGAAGAAATACGAAGTAGCGAAACCCTGGAAGATCATTCTTGTGGTTCTAAGAAGAACCTTTCAAAATTCACCGGATGAACTGTGGCTCCATGGCAAAAGATAATTATGTGACTTGAGGCGAATTTTGCAAGACAGTTCTTTCAGGCCGTAAAGACATGTCAATACTTGTTAAACTAATGTTCGGGGACGGAAATAAAGCAGAGACATATCTGCTTTTGTCACAATATATTCCAAACTCATTATCACATCATACCCAAGCTCATTGTGGACATAGCTTCATTGAAGCCTCGAAATCTAAAGAAATTGACATATCAGCTTTTGAAACCACAGAACTGCAAGTATGAGTACCAGAGTCGGAGAATAGGACCTTCGTATTACAAATCTAAATTATGAAGAACAAAAACAAACTAAAATATTTCTAAAGATGTTCATAAAAACTAATATTATTTGTAATACACATATTAGACCTCTTTAAAATTGAATTGACTACTTTCTAGTAAAACGTCTGTCAAATTGGCAAAAGCTTCTAGTACACCTTATCTCAAGTCTTCTATTGTCTTACACAACCTTGGGATAGACCTTATCTTTTCTAGCTTCCCAATTTAATTCGACAAAAATTTTTTCAAAATCATTTGTAAAAAATGAAGGTAACGGTCACAATGAAGTACCATTAAAAATTGTTCATCCAATTATATCAAACCAAATCTTCAACGTTGTGTCTATTAAACGTATCACAGTTTATAAACTTGCTTCATGCGTTGTGATGTTCCTGCTTTCGTTTCAATTTGGGTATTTGAGGCGTATTCTGTAACTTATTAACGGGCCGTTAAAATTTAGAAGTCCTTTAAGATTTAAAATACAGTTCTATGATTGGTTGTTACCGTAGCAACAAAATTTAACAGCCCTTTAAATTTAACGGTTTTTATACAGAGTATAATATATTATCGTGTATTTGTCTCCCTTTGTAAACGCGTAATACATTTTAATAAGAAACTTTTTTCTTTGGACGCTTGAAAATGTCTTATTGTTAGTTGATCAAACCGGTCGCATATAAATCAATAAATAATTATTGCAATCCAACTCAATCTTTTTTCTCCAGTAAATTGATACTATATTTCTTCTTTAGATTTGCTATGTTGCACTGGACGATACCGATAATAGTAGCGACAGGTCTTTTCCTGGTCCTACACAATGCTTACAGCTGTAACGAGGCCGTTTGCGGGAGCATCGTTAGCAAATGCTTGCTGACACAATCGTGCAAATGTGACCTGAAGAACTGTACCTGCTGCAGGGAATGCTTTCATTGCTTAAGCGTTAGATACGGTGAATGTTGCTCTTGCGTAGGTAAGCAAAACGTCAACAAACTGTCACCGTGAATGAGCTTATGCTGCAATTCTAAGCTCGATCGTAAGCATCGTAAGGTACAATTCAACCATTTAAAAACACAGGCCGTAAGTAGCTTACGATGCTTACGATAGAGATTAGAATTGATGTATTAGTTTCTTTCATTTAATGCGCCAGATTTGTGCCCAAAACCCAACAACACCGGAGTCAACCTCGGCAAACAATCCTACGTTGAGGATTTCTCCGAAAAAGTGCCAGGACTCTTTGAGGCGCTGACAATTCAGCCGGATGCTCAAGAGCGCTGGATCAGCTTCACTTATCCAATCGAATTCGACATTACCCAGTTTGCCCCGAAAAAAGATGTTAAACTCCACATGCGTAAGTATCATTGATCCCTTTTTTTTTTGTGAATTAGAAAAATTAAAGAAACTTTTACAGAAAGCGCCGAGCAAGAAAGCACGCCAGTCAAACCTGATGTGACGGTTATTAACTGCACTGTTGCATTCGTGTCCCAGTGCATGAGCTGGACAAAGTGTAGAAGTAATTGCCAGTCTATGGGAGCCTCGAGTTTTCGTTGGTTTCATAATGGTTGTTGCGAGTGTGTCGGTGATACTTGTATAAATTATGGCATGAATGAAGCAAAGTAAGTGTCTTTTAATTTTAAATTTCTTAATACATTTTTATTGTATTACCTAATTTGAAGACTAGATGCTAGATATTATCAATACACAAGATTATTCAAGCTTACTATTCAATAAATCTCTTCGAGATTAGTAAATTAAAATTGCTATTCATTTTCCAGGTGTCTAAACTGTTCAGATTCAGATGAAGATATGGAAGAGTTTAGCAACAAGTGGGACTATGACGATCAATCTTTAGAAGAAGTTGACGAACACTTGAGTGATGATTTTAGTATAAATTAAAAGTCCCAATTTTCAGAAACAAAATCATTTTTACTACTGCGTGACTTTTAATTCTTTTATAATTCAGACATTTACAGTGAAAAACAGAATTCAATTATAAATTCGCTAAAACTGTTTTTCTGTTTATTCCAGATTTTGTACAAAACAGAAAAAAAAATTTGATTCACTACCACAAATGTATATTCTTTATATAAGTTTATTATAATTGCCATTAATTTTTATTTTAACACTGTTAATAATTTTAGTAATTATTGTACATACGTATGTGAAATTATGTAAGAACATCAATGTTTTAATTTTAATGCGAAAACGCAGAAATGCACTCGACAGAACATACCTACGCAAAAAATTGCTTTTCACAGATAATATTATAGTAAGTTGATAAATGTTTAATAAATCCCATGCTTTGTGTAAATAAACACGAGTAATTTTTAGTTACCTAGCATTAAGAAAATTAATTGACAAATGTTACTTACTGACTCAGAGTAAACATAATTTAAAACAATATATTATAATAAGCAGTTCTAATTTTTGTAATTACGTTTTATATGTATGTTTGCTATTTCTAATACCTACTTGTAAAAATAATAATTTCATAAGCTGGAAATGGAAATATTTCTTGTTGCAATTTCTTGTTGTTAAGTTCTTTTTTTAATGCACTCACTTTGTTACTTTGTATCTGCTTTTAATTTGTTTCTACCTAAGGTTCGATGAATTGGACAGTATTATGTAATAATTTAAATAGATGTAAACATATATTTAGGATATTTGCCATAAAAATGTAACAAGTTTGTACTAAATATAAAAAATAAAGTTTACCCACTAAAATGCGCCTATTTCTTAAAGTGTAAGATTTATAAATAAATACAAAATTATAAATACACCTGTACCAGATAAGAACTAACATCAACATCTGACTAGAATTAAACAGAGAAATGGAAAATTGATCTATATTAGTTTTCATTATATCAAAAACAAACAAAAATATATATTGACTTGAATTTGTGATTAGGCAAAATTTGACTCTACAGACTGTCCAGAATAACTTGTACACTACAGGATAATGATTTGAAAGAAAAAAAAAATAAAGTAATTACACGAATGAGAATTTGAACAACAGGATCTTATTGCTGTTGAGGATGTCTCAGAACACTCCATCATCATTTGGACTTCCCTTAAAATCCCGTCTACTTTCATCACCTCCTCCAACCTTAAGACTCTTCTGTTAATGAAATTTTTAAATCTGCTTGATTTTTTTTTTAATCTGGGTGATCCTTTTTATAATAATTCTATTGCACGTTGTATCCTGCCACTTATAACTTTTGGAATGTTGAATAAATTTGGGAGCAAACAGGAAATGAAAGTTAAACTGCGACGGAGAAAACGGGCCCAAGAGTTTTCAGAACTATTTAAAATACGCTCGTCTTCTCTCTTCATATGTATTATTGACGACACATTTTTTTTTAGAATTGAATCAGTTGATGATTTGTTTATTCCAAGATATTTTGAGTGAACAACTTCTTCTACACAGTCTGTACTTTTACACGAAAAGCATTTAACGAAAACAAAAAAAAAAAAAAAAACTAAAGGCACCAATTGCTGGCAGTTTAGCATATTTCTAGCAAAATTACCAATTCCTTTAAGCACAGAAATCGGTAATTTCAAAACAAAATATGTATGAGAACACCGAATGAGTACACGCACGACAAGAAGAGATTATCTAAAATTTACGAATGCGAGTTTTGGTGAAATTAATCTGAGCATGGTCCGACGACCCGGCACAATTGGCCCCCGATGAGTTAAAGTTTGTGCAGCTCATCACATTTTAAAAGGGATTTACAAAAAATATTGCTTATGGATACACAAAACAGCTCAAAGAATGGCTTGCAATACCTTCTCTAACGTACAATGTATACCTTCTTAAAGTGAAACACCACAGTAAATTAATTTTCTACAATTACTTGAGCATTATGGAATACTTATTCACATATATTCGATTTTATGAGTTAATGTATCGTTAGAATCAACAAGAGAGATATGCTATGAACATTAAATAGAAGTGAGTGGTGCAGTAACTTATTTAAATGAATATTAAGTCGATTCAATTGTACAGAATTTTACTGGCAATGTTTTAAAATAAATTATTTATTATATGATTTTTGGTTGTTCTTATTATTCTAATAGTATAAAAATATCACAATACTTAATATGATTTTCCTTCTAGAATTCGGTAATATTTTAGTCTTAACTGTTTTGGTTTCAGGATTGCAGTCAAAAAGTTGCTCAAAAATCAACAAAAGAATTACCGACACAATAAAGTATTTATTTAAATAAATGTGTATTTCCTCCAATCACCATAAGCTTTCCTCAATCAACCTCGGTAATGGTGGCTGAATAATATGTAAATTGTAAAATAAATATTCCTGTGGCAAAGGCAATTCTTTTATTAATTTTCTTACTAATTATTTTAACCTGCATTTGTATGTTTGATTGTTGAAAATGCAGAGTGAGTATGTTATGATTATGAGAATTGTGATACATGAATACAATTTTGAGCCACTTCATAGCATCGAACGTGTTTCTAAAAAAACATTACCTGCTTTCAAATTGACGTTAGTGTCAAAAAAATGATTGTCAAATGAAAATTGTATATAATACCTATTATTTCAAAGAAGTCTTATCAATATTTTGGCTACATTTACGTTGGCTTTGGGAACGGAGATTTACCCTCGGTGGGGGTGTCTTCTGCATCACTGTCGTCCTGAGGTTCCTGAGATTCCGGCAAGCGAATGAATGGGAGATGTTCGTTGCCACTCCACATGGAATAGAGATTTGTATGCAGTCTCATGGCATCCTGTGATATAAATGTCATTTACAAATGAAGAAAAGTGATCATGTACTTACTCCACCACTGCTAAAACTCTCCGAACCCCTTTCTGATGAGCTTGTGGTGGATCTGCTGTGAATGGAAAGGCAAGAGGAGGAATCAGTTGAAGAGCTACTTTTTCGAGACGTGAGAGGCAACCCAGGTGGAAAAATGTCATAGTGCTCTGTTACAGACATTCCACTGGATGTCGGAACATCAAGAGATTGCCAGTTTCCACTGTGAAAGATGCACTATGAGAACAAACTAAGATAGATAAATTTTGATAATGTACTACCGCTGCAAATGACTGTACATTCTGCGATGCATTCTGTCTTCATGGCTTTCAGGCCATGCACTGGAACCAAATGGCATTCCTTGTAATGGGTGACCAGGAAACGGCCCATGTGGTATGGCACAACGCATCGGCCTACACGACAATAATTGTATTGCTTCTGCCAATCCTTCTCCACTAGTTATAGTACCAGGTTGAGGTAAAGCTTCTATAAACAACGGAAACTGTATCACTTGCACATTGAAATGTTTAAAGCAGGTAATCATTTAAATTATTGATCTGAGGAAATTATGTGCAAACTTTATTAACCTGGTGTAGTACTTCGACTCCTATCCTGAGAAGTCGAGGGTACTGCAAGTTTTGAAGGTAAATAACGCTGCTGCCAAGGGGCAGTTTCAATTCTGCCACAATCCCAAGGCATTGACCACCGTCTCATAGTGCCATCTCCAGTATCGGTTCCAACGTCACCAGCGGCAGCCTCTGACCATCGCCTCTGGCCACTTAAAGGAAATAAAGGAAAGTGTAGAGGAGATCTGGAGCCCCGACCAGAAAATGAGGATTTCATTGTATGTAATTGTCCAGGATTAGGCAGAGGTCCTCGAATGTTTTCAATAAGTCCGGGCCCTCGTATTGTATCGGTGAAAGCGTGAACTGGGCTAGGGCCACGAACAGGTTCACTGAATGGTGAAGGACCACGTGGTTCAGGATTAGGGTTAAGTGGGCTTTGTTGACGTGAGTATTCCATGTAGTGAGGTTTTGACATTTCTTGTCCCTTAGGGCTGTCCAGCAAGCTCTTCTCGGTAGCCAAATGAGGGCTGGACATTTGAGAATGTACTTCCTGTGAGCTTAATTGAGCAAAACATTGCTGCAACGTTGCCATGCTACACTCAGGATCATGTATGCCACCGGCTGTTGTTTGACAAGATGGACACATTGCCATAGCACCTAAGCATTCGCAGCCCGCAATAGAAAATTGATACTGAAGGTTAATGAAAGTGAAAATGTTTTCTGTAATGATCTGTTGATTATGTTCCAACTGGCGTTGCGCATCTACCTCACTGAAGGTCTCACCTATACTCATGTCTTGCATAGCTGCTGCAATGTGGGTTTTAACGGTGTGGCTTGCAACTATTGTCGATTTAGCCAACTCATCCCAACTTGCCAAACACTGAGACGCTAAAGAGACATTTTGCATCTGAGCTAAAGTTGTGAATGATTGTGAAAGGCGAAGCCCAGCTGAGCACAAACTGTTTAACATCTAAATACAAACGCGTATCACAAGTGGAAAACATACAAAACCTCACGGGATACCTGTAAATAATATATCCAACTATTTAAACATTCTGTAGCTGCCACTTTGATAGCATTTGGGCTTTGGGGTTGTGTTGGTTCATCCGTCGTGGCCGTCTTCTTTTCCTTTGCCTCCGGTTGACTTTCGGGTTCTGTTCCACTGGAACTGGGGCCCGGAAAATCTCTGCAATATCTTGCTTAGCACTAATAGCTCTCCCGATTGACTGCACTGGTGTGTACTCAGAGCATCTTCATCTCGTGGGGTTAAAACAAGATGCAAATAATACTCTGAATGTGCAACCAGTGCAAGTAAATCGAAAACGGCATAAGTTGGTTTATTTATCAAGCATTACCGATCCATAATTGATTTGCATTGGTTTGTGGAGTAGGTGGTGTCAGGTAATCATTGCAAGTTAGTTTTCAATTCCTCCATGGCGGGTTTCTTGGGGAAACCTTTTTAGAATTGACTGATACGTTTTTTGACCGTACTCTTCATGATTTGTTGATTAATCAATTCGGAGTTATTTGTTTTGCATATTTATCATCGTAATCCGACAGTTGTCATCTGTGACAGACGTTACCACAATGACGTTTATTGATTAAAATCAGTGTTGCCAAAACAAAGTAGATGCTAATACTTCACCTGGGCTTCTTAAACTATACTGGGTGTCTCATAACTAGAATGCGGAAGTTTAGGCACTAAAAAATTCAATTTTAGGCGCCTAAAAAAGGCTCATATATGTGCAGAATAGGCACAAAGAAAGTATAAATAATCTCCAAAATATTTATATATCGGAATTCATCACAATGAAAAAATCAAGAAAATTACAAAGATATTTTTATTATTTATCTTAAATAGCCTTTTCGAATTGTTGACTCCGAAAGAACTGATCTTTTCCAGAAACTGGCTGAGTGAGGAATGTATGAACTGATCGTTGTTTCTTTTAATATAACATTAAGTAATGCAATACGTTTTTAATCCATTCTGAAATTAAAGCTCTTATTTGTCCGTTTCTTTAGCATTTTCGTAAAAATTCGAAGTTATCTGTTTAGAATCATTTAAACAATTAAATAATATACATTTTAGAAATTTGACACGGATTCCCCTATGAAATTCCTTCTAATATATGTTCATTTGCGTACGTTCCTTGACCTAAGAAACTTGATCTGCAATGCAAGCAAACGTCGCGTCACGTCGCGTCGGTCAATCTATGTCAAACCCACGTAAATAACCGCACCTGTGAAATGCAACCGAACAATTTTTTCCTAAAACACGCGTGTTGAATTTTGCGTAAAAACCAAAAAGTGAAACATACTTATGGCCAGTTACACCGAGCAGTTAAGCCGACCTTAAATTTAAGTATTGCTTATAACGTGGCATTTAAAGTTAACATTAATGTAACTCACATTCTAAAAGGCATTTAAAGTTCATCTTAAACGTTTTGCTACGGAAGTGTCGAAAAGTTTTAAGATGAAATGAAATACCCCTGGCTGTACGAATATCCGTGCCTTGCAATTATGAACCTTAACAACATTTAGTCGGCTGACATGCTTTTATGGTACGGTCAGCGGCAAGCCTAACAAATAAATAGTTAATGAATGAATGATTATCTCTTTCGGTAGTATGTGTTCTGTATTCCATTTCACAACGAAATTAAACAAAACTTTCCGACACAAGAAATTGTTCAATACTAAAAGATAATTAGTTCGCAGCTTCTTATACACAGAGAAAAATCAATAGTAAAAAGTAACTCAAATTGTAGTCAGAATAAAGACAGAAACAAATTATAACAAATATTAACACAATTGTAGTAAATATTAGCGCAATTGTAGTAAATAGTCCGACAATTGTACGAATATTTGCTACAATTTGTTTCCGTGTTCATTCTAACTACAATTTATGTTACTTTTTACTATTGATTTTTCTCTGTGTACCTGCACACTAA
Organism: Prosopocoilus inquinatus; assembly: GCA_036172665.1. Taxonomy (NCBI): domain Eukaryota; kingdom Metazoa; phylum Arthropoda; class Insecta; order Coleoptera; family Lucanidae; genus Prosopocoilus; species Prosopocoilus inquinatus. The sequence goes on from CM069876.1 coordinate 1,169,666, forward strand.
ATTGGGATAATACACGGTATTACCGGAAATTTTCCAGAATACCCACATTTTACAAATGTAATAGGATGTAGAGGTATAAAATCCATCCTGCGCAAGATAATAAAACAGGATTAAATATTAAGGACAATATCTTACTTAGTATTAATTTTCATTTTCTTATTAGATGCTTAAATTCCTCAATTTGTATTTAAATTCCCGGTTTCATGAACAGAAATTTGCATCACTTTTAAGAATATTCTTTATCATACGTTTTCATGAATTAATTAATATAACAGTAAGGTCCGATTTCATAATAGGACTTTAATTTTAAAGTTATTTTAACCTAAGAAAATACATTCGTTTCCCCATTCTTAAATTGACTTAACGCTTCCTCAAAGTCTGATTATGAAAACGGCCATAAGTCTAATTAAAAATTAATGTGTCATTAAAAATACTTTCTTACTCATTCAATTTATACAGAAAAAAAAATAGAATAAAATAATTTTGATTTATTTAACTCGTTTTGTTTGACTCTGTATAATAGGTTGATCAAAATTAGTGTTGGAAATTTTTAATTGCAACACATGAAACACAAAAAGTATTTTTCTTTTCTGAACACTTCGTTTATTTATTATTCAACAACAATAACACGTTCAAACTTAAATTTAAATACATTCCGAACTTATGGCAGTTCAAAACATTTTGATTTATTATCTTTCAATTTTGCTGACAATTTAAATATGAAAATCTAAATTGAATCATAAAAAAAAACAGAATATAACAAAACCCGGGTAGGTATTATTTTTATTAACATTAAACTAAAAACAATTAACAAACTAAACATGACTTCACAAAATATAACTATATACCTGAATTAATTTTATTAATAATTACTGTCATAATACATTACAAATTAGGCAGTTCTCATTACTTGGAATTTCCTTATTCAATGCTTAACAGATTACCTGCTCTCGTGAATGAATTTTATGACCCTGCTCATCCCCTGGTCAAGAGAGGGAGAGAGAAACGAGGAGGCTCGAATGCAGAAGGTTCTAAATTCACACGGGCTATTTCAATAAGGCTCAAATTCCAACAGATTTACTGCTTTTCGTCTTAAAAGTTTTCGACAGTTTTGTACAACTGGACATTATTGTCTAATTTATTACTCTACTGCTGTATACCAGGGATTCCCTAAAGACTAGAAATAGGTCGATGAACCCAGAGGGCCGATGAACCTCTAAGTCTCTTACGGGGTCGGATTTATTTATGGATTCTTGTCTAGTACAAGCCTAGTTGAATAGTTCATTTAAAGAAAAGTAGAAGATTTACGAATCATTGTAAGCGAATTAAACATTTTACAAGGTGTTAACTCGACTAAAAGAAGAAGAAGAAGAATAAATAGAAGATCTATTGATTATTAAAATAAAAATTAAATACAGTCAAACCGAACGAAAAGAAAAGCAAAAGTCGATCGTCGATGTGGCGAGGAAGAAAATAAAATATTGCCCTAAAACCAACGATAGGTCAAATCGATGTTAAAAAATGACGAACGCAATCAAAAATTGAGTCTGCGAAATATTAGGTAAAGAAAAAAGACCAACGGTTAAAATAATAAAAAATAAATAAATAAAAATAAAGTTAAATCGTATAACAGAGAAAGGAAAGGAAGGAAGGAATTAAAATGTAAAATAAAATGAACTCTCATCTAATTAAAAGTAAAATAAAATGAACTCCAATCTAGCAAAAGAAAATACAATAAAACAAAAGACGATCGAATCATCGCGTCGAATAAAATTTAAACAAAAGAGAAAACGAGAACAAAAGGTGATAAATCAACGAATCGAATGAAATCGAAAAAAAAAGAAAAGAAAACAGAGGTTGGTCATTTGATTAAATTAAAAATTGAATTAAATAAAATGGAATCATTGATTGCAAATTAACAATTAATGAAATTAAATTAATTAAAGTGTCAAATAAAATGAACTCCTATTTTGTTAAAGAACGTTTAAACAAAACAAAAGGCGATCGACTGCTAGTTAAAAAAAAACAAAATTTTATTTTATTTTTGTTAAAGGCGACTGGATTCAACCTCTATACCAATTTTATGCAAATTTAAACTTTATTCTAAGAATTTTTAGAAAAAAGGCACAGTATAGGCATTTTTATCTGAAATAGGCACTTATACATAAATAGGCAAAAATAGGCCTTATTAAACTTTAACATTCGAAGAGTAACTATGTGAAACATATTTGTAATAAGGTCCTATCAAAGTAGTGTTTAACAAATAGAAAAGGCAAATGCCTGAACTTCCTATGGAGGAGATTGAAGGTCAAAATAAAGCTTTTTTCTTAATTCGCTTTTGACCAAAACCCAACAATAACAAAGTTACAACAGTTTAACTGTCTTAATTTCTTCTTTAATTTACACCTATGGCTTCTTAATTAATCAAAATTATTTCACAAACTGCAACTTTATTGCCAAATAAACTTTAAATTTATCGAAACCGCTATTCATAAAATATCTATGTGAATCTATTTCTAGGTTTTATTTTATGAGTAGGCGGCGCACAGAAATACGAAAATCCGTTTTTGGGCATTAAAAGAATACACAAAATAGCCTGTTACTTTTATGTGAATACATTTATTTATTTATTTATTTAGATGTTTCATGTAAAGCAGTATTCAATTAACTCTTAAATACCCCAAATTTGAATTTAAAACGTGCAATATTACTCCAGGTAGTAACTTTTGTTTCTTAAGTAATTTCACTTTAAACTCTTGTAACTTTTTAGTTATTGTTTGTTTTTACCAAAAATTTATTGGGAAAAAAGCTTTAATTTGATCTCCTCTAGCTGCCCTTTCAATCTCCTCCGTACGTTATGAGTAAGGCCTCGAATCTGAGGGTCCAATCTCAGAGGCGTTGTATTCCGCGGGCGGCGAGGCTCGATTTCTCACTGCATTTCCGATAGGCACGGGGATTCTACGATCGAATTCTGCGTCTCATTAATTTTGATTTTGACGATTCGACATTTATTTGATTGCTCAGTTTCTCCGTAAATATTGAAGAGTTCAAAATTTACTTAGAGAAAGCGTCTCTCACAACCTGTTATGTTGAGAGATCATTTTCTCGCTTTAAAAGACAAGACATTCTCACGGCAAATCGAAACGAACGAACGAACGAACGAAAATTTGGAATGTTATTTAATAATTAGTTTTAATAACAATTAATAGCTAAGAAATTCTAGTATTTCCTTTTCTATTCGAATTTCGAATACCAGAGAATACTCAACAACGCGCGTTTCTGTTAAACCGGGCAATCGAACGATTCAGATCTGCGCTACACCGGGGGTGTTACGATGCGTAATCTGGGAGACTGGACGGGCTATTTTCCTCGATGCTGTAGTTATGAGACACCCAGTATTTTCTCCCAAGTAACTAATTTTCTATTACATAGATTGTGACTACGGATTGGGTTTCCAATAGGAAAAACTTTTTTACTTTACAGTTTTCATTCTTCACAAAAGTTTTGCTTGTCTCAAAACTACTTAAAACTAATTGCGGCCGCAGATTAATAGATGGCGCTACTTATGTTTGAAATTTCTTTGAAACTTCTTTTAACCATTTCTGTTCGATTTTATTTTTTGTATTTATTTTTAAATTATTACATTATTTCTTGTTACATAATTTTTTGAATTTCTTTAGCGTTTTTTCAGTCTAGCCTTGAAATTTCTTCCTCACAAATAACGAGAAACCCCAAAGTTACAACTCATGGTAATAGATGGCTTGGGGTAGCAGAAGGCACTACACGTGCACGTGAATCATAAACTCTTTCGCTTTAAGAATTTAAGCATAAAATTTTATTTATTCGGAGGTCTTTTCGGGACGTTGTTCTTGAACGTTCCTGACGTTTTTCTTTACTTTCCCTTAATGTGAAATTTCTTTGAAATTTCATTGCATTTTCTGTTGAAACGCTTACCTTTTAAAAATATTGAACTTTCCACGTTTTTTTCAAAAAAGATATTTTCTTGAAATTTCCACTTCCCTAATATTCACAAGTAAAGTAATGGATATTTACTGTGGACTAGATACGACATAGATTTTATGGCCATAGATACGTCTAGTCATTAATATCCAGAAGATCTCTATCTGTGTATTCAGATATCTATATGTTGTATCTATTCATCATGTTTATTTTCGTATATAATTCTTGCTCGTGAAATCTGTAGAAAGGATAGGAAATAAATAAAAAATCTTTAGAGAGGAACTAGAAATGTAATTTTATTATTTACTAGACGTTCCGAAAACTTGGTTGTTTGTTGAAAAACTGCAAATATTATTTTTTCTATTCAATCAATTTATTTTAAAAAAGCTACAGTGAATTGTTTCAAATTTAAATTGCATTGAATTCTAATATACAGTGATCGCCAAAAAGTCGGCATGAAATGAACCTGTTTAGTCCTTATCAGATATACCGAGTGATCTTTACTTATTTAGAAAATAGAGTTTTTCGAAATGGTCTAAATCGTAAAATTGTTATTCCTCGGAAATTAGTCAACATTTCAATGAGATTTCTTTAACTTGGTTTAGTTTCAGCTTATTGGATAATATTAAGGCCAGAAAATAATTTGGTTTTCTATAAATTCCGTTAAAATTGAATTTTTCATTTTTTAGAATATTCTCATAATTTTATATACTAAAAGTTAACTTCAGAATTTAATATTTTTATGGTGAAAACTTCAAAGATTTGTAATTGGAAAAAGTAATAAGAAAGATTAATTATTGCTTCAGATATTTGATTATTTACCCAAAAGTGATATTCTTGCATATTTTTTACGTTTTTGATGCAAAGTGCCTTTCAAGAGAAATGAATTATTTTCAAGAAAGTCTGTAAATATTCGTTTACAGTGGTTTAAAAGAGCGAATTTTTATTTATTTAGTTTACATGTTCAAGTCAGTAGACTTTCAATTCAATTCAATTCAATCTTTATTACACTTGCTAATAAGTACATATCAGATGTGTTCGTCAATTTTAAAGATGAAAAAAAAAAAATAAAATACAAACAAGTACAAAAAAAAAGAAAAAGAATACTTAGAATTAATTAACATATTTAAACATTTGAGCTGTTAAGAAACTCGGTTACTGTGTAGTAGGCATTAACTTGTAGAAACTTCTTCAGTTGTACTTTGAAATTACTGCGGTCAGTGATTCTCTGCAAGTCCTGGGGCAGCTTATTGAAGTACTTTAATCCGGAATAAATTGGCGATTTCTCGTATGTTGTCGTACTGTGTGGAAGCGTACTGAAACAATCAGCAAATCTAGTTTCGCGGCCGTGGATATCACGATTAGTCGCAAACTTAGTCTTGTTGTTGACGATGTATAGGACGCAACGGTATATGTGAATTGACGCCAGTGTCAATATTTTGGATTCAATGAACGTATTTCTACATGTGTCTCGACGTTTTATATCAAAGATCAACCTTATAACTCTTTTCTGTGCTACAAATGCCCTTCTCGCACTGCTGGCGTTACCCCAGAGTTCACAACAGTAGGAAAGAACAGAGTGGACTAGTCCAAAGTATAATTGAAGTAGGTAGATTCTGTCAATATATGGCTTCATTTTAAGGATTGCAAAATAAGCGCTGTTGACCTTCTTGCATACTTTATCAATTTGGAGATTCCAAGATAGGCTGCTGTCCAGTGTGACACCAAGTAAGGACGTACTGTCCGAGACATCTATGGTATCGCCCATTAGACGCACATTCATGTCCGGCACAAGTCTTCGTTTGTAGAAGTTTACTCTAATAGTTTTATCGCAGTTTAGTATTAGGTTGTTTCTCTTACACCAGGTGCTAAACTGTGAGGCAATATTGTTCAAACCCATCTCCAAATCAGCGACATCATCACAGGCCAGTAAAACTGTTGCATCGTCGGCAAATGACACTAGCTTGCCCGATGTATGAAGATTTTCGACCAGGTCATTAATAAATGTCAAAAATAACAGGGGTCCTAGTACGGACCCCTGAGGAACACCTAACTCCATTACCTGATTAGACGATGACTGGCCACGCAAGTTCACCACAATTGTCCTATCTGTGAGGTAAGACATCAGCCAGTCCAACAGCTTGCCCCTAATGCCAAGTGCGTACAGTTTGTGGATTAGAAAATCAATTTGCACCGAGTCAAATGCTCGACTGAGATCAAAGTAGATAGCCGCAACTAGCTTATTGCTGTCGAGAGCATTGTAGACGTATTCAGAAAACTCTATACATGCACTAGCGGTCGACATACCTTTACGGAAGCCATGTTGTGTGTCAGAAAACAAGTTAAAATGTTCTAGGTAACTATAGATTCTTTGATATATAATTTTTTCAAATATCTTGGAGAAGTCATTAATAATCGTTATTGGTCGGTAATTTAAGATATCAGATCTGTTGCCTTTATTTTTGAAAATGGGTATTACGGTTGACGATTTTAAAATATCAGGAAAAGTACACTGTTTAACAGATAGATTGTAGAGGTGTGTCAGAGGTGGCGCCAAAACGTCCATATTTTGTTTTATTATACATGTTGGTAGCCCATTTATACCAGAAGGATTGCAGAGTTTCAAGGTTTTAATAGCGCTTAATACTTCATAAACAGTAATTTCGGGAAAATAAATCGATTGTTGGACGCTAGGTGTCAGCGTACAATCGGTCGAAAGGTTCTGCTGTAAATGAGTTATGAGCATATTCTTTGCTACACTAGAAAAATGTTCAGAAAATTTCTCTGAAATCGCTAACGGATCAGCCAAAGTTTCTCCATCAATACATAATGTTGGTAACTGTGCCGTATCTTTATTTGTACGGCCAGTGACTCTGTTAACGACATTCCACAAACCTTTGCTTGTGTTATGCGTCCGGACTGGCTGTGGACTCTTTTACCGTCAAGTCAAATTACCAAAGGGCTACTTTAATAAGAGAAAAAATCTCCTCATTTGGGCAGAGGTTAAAGAATATTTATAGGGCTTTTGTGAAACTAAGTCATTCACAGGGGTAGATTAGTTTTGGAAGCGTGTAAGTGGTAGGTGGTTGTGAAGATAAAGCATATGACAGTTTTCTCCAAACCTCATCAAGTAAGGTAAATGTCAACCAAACCCACGAACCATACCTAATACGTATTTGTTTTGTTGTCATTTTTACATTTTTAACTTAATTGTTTCATGAACAAATAAAATAGCGACATCTTACTATCGCTTTTTGACCTGACATTGCAGTAGGATAGACAAATTGAAGCGGGATTTGCTCCTAATGAGTCCCCCATGCAAGGCGGTCATGCTTGCTGTCAAAGCATAATTACAGTTTTAGAAAAATTTTGTGCAAATCGTTCTTGATTGCAGTGAAAACCTCGAGCAACCTCTGGACAGCTGTTTCAGCCCTGCTTGGGGCTTCTTCAGCAGAGACGTAGCTCGACATTCCCACCGCAGACCAAAAACGACTTGCCCAATTTATTCGCAATTGCGATGTATGAACGATGAACAAATAAAATAGCGACATTTTACTATCGCTTTTTGACCTGACATTGCAGTAGGATAGACAAATTGAAGCTACGTTTCTGCTGAAGAAGCCCCAAGCAGGGCTGAAACAGCTGTCCAGAGGTTGCTCGAGGTTCTCACTGCAATCAAAAACGATTTGCACAAAATTTTTTTAAATTTATCGAAACCGCTAGTCATAAAATGTCTATGTGAATCTATTTCCAGGTTTTATTTTATGAGCAGGCGGCGCACAGAAATACGAAAATCCGTTTTTGGGTATTAAAAGAATACACAAAATAGCCTGTTACTTTTGTGACTACATTTATCTATTTATTTAGATGTTTCATGTAAACCAGTATTTAATGAACTCTTAAGTTACCCCACATTTGAATTTAAAACGTGCAATATTACTCCAGGTAGTAACTTTTGTTAAGTAATTTCACTTTCAACTATTGTAACTTTTTAGTTATTGTTTCTTTTTACCAAAAATTTATTGGGAAAAAAGCTTTAATTTGATCTCCTCTAGCTGCCCTTTCAATAAAGGAGACCTGCTTCCATAAGCAATAGAACCCCAAACCATCAACCCTACAACTCTGTGAACGTGACGCTCTGTAAATAATTCACTATGTCTCCATTCTCTCCGACGTCTTTTCACCAACATGCGGCCATCGTGCATGCCTACATAAATACAGGACACATCACTGAAGTTGACCATATTCCATTCTGTTTCTCAGTGCCGCCATTCTCTACACCGGTCCAGACGTTAGCGCCGATGTTCAGCACTCAGGGGAAATACCCAATGTGGTCGATATAATCGCAGCCCAAATAAACGTATTCTGTTATAAACTGCTCGCATCTGGATGGTCTCCCAACATGATTGTACCCTGATCTGCAATAGCTCGTGCTTTGGACATGCGGTCTCTTAGAGCTAACAACTGAAAATGATGATCTGGACGCTCTGTAATGGCTCGAGGGCGTCGAATACCTCTATAGCTTTGCGTATTCAGTATTCTTGGCTCCATTCTCGCTAACATCTCAGAACTGTTACCTTGTTTCTGTTGATTCTAATGGCTCTATCGCGATATGATAAATCGGCTTCACGAAGTCCAACAATTCTTCCTCTATCAAATTCACTCGAGTGAATCGTTGACGTTTTCGTACACGCGGCATATTTTGGAGGTGCAACAAAGTAGAAAAACGCAATTCCGCTGACAAATTATTTAGTAAAAAGAAGACAAATTCTTGTGAATTTTTGTCAAAAAACTCAACAAAAGAGATGAAAGGAAGTTACTACAAGGTTTATCATTGCCTGCGAGTACTCTAATATACTGATCCAGAAAATGTTGTTAAAAAAATTCAACATTATCAAGGTGTTGCATTTTATAATGAAGGCAGTAGGTATGTTGTACATTTCCTACATGGGTTTTAGGAATGTATTTTGAAATTAATTTATACTAATAATACGCGTTTAATAAGACGTATTCTAACACTAGTCACACACTGACACATGTCTTGAGGGCTTTACAACTGTCTGCTGGATAAACCGTTAGTTCGACTCATCATCGTTTAAATTTCGCATTTATTATTTCGTACCAGGTAAGGGGAAACTCACCTGTCTACGAAACCAACAAGAATCGTGAAGGTACACAAAGCCGGCGTGCTCACCGCGCCTGAAAATGAAGACTTTCATTCTGGTTTAATTCGTCCTCGAGTGCGGAACGTGACAGAAGTTCTTGCAGAATTTTACCTGAGCTGTGCGCGTTATGGGCTTCGCGTTTCAAGTAATATGAGCAGGTGACTTAGAAAGTGACTTATTGAAATTCGTAAATGTGTCGTGTTAAAAATAGAAATGTGGCCTCTGAAATGTGCAAACAAAAATTCTTGGTATTGTGCGATTGTGCTTGTGCTGGTCGGATTCGTTCGCCGGATTTACTCTGAAGGTATTAATTTGTTTTTATTTGTTTTACAAATAAGAGGGACGATGGTAAAAGTACCCTTGACGACGAAAGAAACCTAAGCCTCTTACTTGTTTGGCATTTTGCTGACTATAACTCCGCCGATGTCCTTAAAAATCCGGATATTTCAACCTTGTTCAACTAATAAATGCCTGGTCGTATACATATGTATATTACTTTGCGTTTTTGATTTTTTAATGTAAATGACCTATTATTAGAAAGTCATTGAATATTTTTAGTTTTTTATTATGGAAAGTAATGTAAATCATTTTAGAATTAAGTTGTTTCTTTTGAGTTGACATTACATTGCGCTTGGAATACTAAAAATGTTATTGCTTCCTATTTATTAAAATTAAAAGAAAATTGTATTAGAATCAAATAGGAGAGGAGAAAGGTAACGTAAATTATCCTAAATATTTCTTTAGCCAACGAAGCGTAAAATTTATACGTTGAAACAATTAGCAGAATAAAAATACACTAATTTTCTTTGAGTTTTTACGTCAGTTTAAAAGCAACAAATAGTACCCTAAACAATAATTTTTAACAGTTATACTTATTACGTTAGCTTTACTTTCATCTTTACAGCTTTCATTTTTTTTATATTGTTTTTAATTTGTATTACAGTTTTTCCGAAGTAAAATTGAACGTTATAAAATAAAAAAAAATGATAATACCACGCTAAAAATTTTACATAAATACAATGCTGACAATGAAACAATGAAACGATTAAAATAATAATATATAATTACCTAAAAAAATCGTTCAGGTCCTGAATTTATTTATTTATTTTTATTTAAATCACAAAAAGTACGATAAATTATATAGATAAATATCCTAAATGATTCTGACGCGAATGAAAATATTTTACAGCATGTTTCTTAAGTTGATTATAGAAAAGTGATAATAACTCACAAGTTATAATCCTAAGACCGTAACAAATGGCATGGTTGGAAAGCTCGTAGAAAGGACTATCCAAATACACTATAATATACAGGCTGTTCCATTTGAAAAAAAATTACTAATTTTACAATACGCGAACTAAATCGTAGTGTTGTTGATAGTCGCTAGGTTTCTAAAAATGATGAATACTGTGAAAGTTAAGAGATTTAGAAATATTTTGGTCCAAAGTTGATTGTCGTATCATTAAAATTGACAATTTGACAGACGATCAAACATGACCAACTTTTTGCATAAAATTAAAAATAACTCGGTAAATACTAAAAAGATATAAGTATAATGTTCAAACGGAGGACCTAAGAAAGGGAACTGCTTGAAACCAGTTTGAGACAGACTCGAAGCGGAGGTCTAAATCGAAGGGTTAATGTTCCGCCCGCTTATACGTGATTTTTAATCAATCAGTCTAATATTGTCACGGTAACAACGCGAATATAATTCCAGAAGCTAATAACAGCTCTTTCTTGAATTTAGAAACAACAATTTAGTTGGTTTGAATTAAATAGAAACACGACACGTCTCTGCAGCACACTCTCTCGTGCGCATCGTGTCCGAGCATCGCAGTCAACCGCGACATTATTGTGAACCATGCCGTCCTAACGAATGCATTATTTCTTTGGCTTACCGATTGTTCACTATCAGCTAGACGCGCTGCGCCGATAAATATGTTGAGGCGTTTACACAATCTATAACATCGCACCACTTCGTTGCAATAGTAAAGTGTTACACTTTCTTCTGTCCGCCATGTGATAATGTTATATCATATTTATTGTCCTTTCAAGGGCTAACCTGAACTGCAATAAAATATATAATGTTCCATTTAAAAAATGATAAGTTAGGTTTGTAACTTATTAAATGAACAGCCTGTATATTTGACAATAATAATTTTAAGTTATGCCGATTGGAAACTTACACAACTTCTGCTAAGACCTTTTCGTCATAAAATGAATTTAAAGGGGCATTTTTGAACTTTTCCAGAGGTTTGGGACATCATGTACACGTTCACACGAAAATGTGTTAAGTTTTAACACAAAAATCGATGTGGACCTTAAATAATATCAGCCAGTGTTATTCTATTGTTTTCAACAGTGCAGCTACCGTTCGCAATTTAGGCGCCTTGCAGCAAGTTTTAACAAAATCATATTCTTGATTTTTCATGCGATTCCTTGGTTGATTATTATTTATTATTATTTATACGTCGCATTATTTGCTTATTTAGTGCCACATTTATAACAAACCCCTCGAGTGCTACTTTTACCGGTAACTTAAAGCCTATTCAGATTCTTGTGTAATTTCATTTGACTTTAAAAATTGATTTTTCTTTCGTAACACAGTTTATTGTTGTTAGGACATTCGATTTTTGTTTGATATTGTTCTTGTCATGTTCTGTAAATGTTTAAAATCCATGATATAATTTCTAGAGAGCATTCATAAAAGATTGAAAGGTGTTAGTTAATTCAGTTTTAATTCAGTTTATATCAAGCAAGCAGAGGATAGTTATGTAAACGAGAGGGTTGTTATACAAAGAAAAAATGCCTAACATTGTAAACATTCATTCAATTTTCATTCGATGATTTTTCATAATTGTGTTTTTATAATTAATATACAAGTGTGCTGACAGAAAAACAATTGATGTCCGGATAAACGAGATGTAAACTAAACTTAAGTTTTTTTTTTAATGGAATATCGTGTATATTATTACGATTTTCGGTTCTAAATTAAATTCTACTGGGGCTACGTATACAGGGTGTCATCAAATAAGTTTCACATATTAAAACTGTAAGTTCTTCATGACTTAAGAAAACGAATTCTGCATATCTTAATTTTTTTGGTGAAAAATGAAAGAAATTAAAGCCCCACAAGAGCCCGGAGTCTTTTTGTTTGAGAACCTCCGACCGATCGTGTGTGGATTTTTCTAAGCAAAACGTTACATTATAAACAAAACATAAAGCAATAAAGCGTCATCGAAATGAAGGGGACTGGGTCAATAAAATCTTCGCTCAGCAATTCCATCCCAAAAGAAAATAAACATCCATCACGTTTGTGGCATTACTTACTGGATTAATTAAGTTAATTTTCGGCTGACAAAAGTGTAACAATAAGTTAAAGTTAGGAAATGAAAACATTTAAGGTAACATTCTAAAAATTATCGTAAACAACGCACGTAGGTATTCATCGTCCCTTCATTTATGGTTTGATTATTTTGACATCGAGGAGTATCTGACAAAGAACCTATCTTTTACTTAAATTATTGTCGAATGCTTGTTCATTTTACGAATTTATTTATTTATTTAGTCTCTTCGTTATTGAAGACTCTTTAGTTATTCAATAAGGAATGAAGTTTATGTTTATGTGATTCATACTAAGATCTAATTATTGTCGTTTAAATAATAAAACAAATTTAATTCCATAATCAGAGAGTAGATTTAAAATCGTCTTCTTTAATCAAATTGCTCACGTGGGCAACCACCGGGGCACTATGAATTTGATATTGTGTTTACATAAAACATCACAGCTTTTAAAAATGCGATCAAGCATTTGACCTTGACTTTTGCTGGAGTTTTATTTTATGATGTCTTTACGCACGATCGACCAGAAGTTCTCAAACAAATGTACCAATGTTCCTTTAGTAGGTCATTTTTTTTTATTTTTGAGTTAGACCTTTGATAATTGCGTCATTAATTCCCATACATGACGAGGAACTTGCAGTATTAATATGTGAAAATAATTTGATTACACCCGGTATAATAAAACTAATAATGTAGAAGGTGTGTATAAAATAATTCCTCTTTAACTTATTTTATTTTTGAATTTTAGAAATAGAAAACTTGAATAATGATTCTTTTATACTAAGAGATGTGAATCAAAACATGTTAAAAAGATTTACACTTTGCGTAAAAAAGAATTGAAGATGCTTTGAATATGTTTTACTGTAAATTTTTAGTAATTTTTTAAAATTCAATTTTTCCGAAATATTTTTCGTTTCTAGTTAAAAAGTTAATTTTTAGGAAACACGTAAATCGATTGAATATGTTAATGGTAAAATTTTATTTAATTTTATTTTATTTAAAATCAAAAATTCGTTTATTTTTTTGGATATCCGATGCTCAATTGATTGTTGTGAGTATCTGTACAACTTTTTAAATCTTTTTTTCTTTCTAAAATAAAAAATAAACCTTCTACATTATTAGTTTTATTATACATATAGTCCCGTTAGAATTTTACATATTTCGAATCGAAAAACTTCATAAAATACAGGGTGTTCCATTAAAAAAAAACTTAAGTTTAGTTTATATCTCATTTATCCGACCCGACCATCAATTGTTTTTCTGTAACACAGAGAAACTTTGAATTAGTCCCTTTAAGTTTTGTATTAAGCATTTTTTCCTAAAATCAAAAATAAAAGAGTTAAGGGGGTAGGAATTTTCGTGTAGTCACCTTGTACATGATTCCTGATTCGTGCATTAAATAAAAGATTTAGCGCAGTTGTGCCGTCTTAGCTATGTTTCCATATTATTCTACATTTACGTTTGGGTTTATAATATTATAAAAATCTACTTATTATTTGAGCAATATTTCGGGGTAAATTAACAAGAATTTAACCACACACTAGAAGACACAGCTAAATGCCACTTCTTTAAATCTTGCATACATTCTATACAAATAAATTTTCTCCATTTATTTTATTTATTTATAACATTTATAATATCTTATTCTATTAGTGAACATCGACTTGTCCGTTCTACTATATTTAAAGTGTGCCGTGGTGTGGTAGAATATGGAAAAAACCGAATCAGAGTTTTCCTTTTTTACTTGAAAATCCTTGGTTTTAGAATTAAAAAAGAAACCAAAAAGTATCAGACTTACCAAGTAATGTTTTTAAATAATCAATGTTTTCTATAGGAAAGGGCAAAGGGTAATATAATTACATAATTACGAAGTAAAACTAATATAATTAACTTACGAAATTTTCTTTTATTAACGTGGGACAGCACTATTGAGTTTGTGGAGAACCGCATGTAAATAACTGGCAATACAGCAGTGGACAGTACCAGCGGTGACAATTAAGGTTGTCGCACACTTAACTGTTACGTTCCAGTACAGAGCTGTACGTTGCCTTCAACCAACGCACACCAGCAACTCACACATCGAATAGAGAAGACTTGCACAGATTTATTTGTAAGTACTTAGCAATCAACCTCCAGACTTTTTAGGATCATAATCCATTATGAAAGTAAATGCATAGTCATCTGAGGAATACTTCAAGGAAGGGTCGTAATTTGATAATCTTCGTTGATTATTTTTATTAATACATTTAATATTGAGATATTGTTGATTGAGTACACACAATCAAGTGTGCGGAATCTTATTATTTTTTTAACAATATAATTCTAGCTCGTTCGAATCCTGAAGTTTTGTTTTTCAGACAGTTGTATTGATTGAAAAATACAATAAGCCTTTTTTTTCATTGTCATGGAAACAAAAATTACCAACTGATACGCATTCATACTCGTAATGATCCAAATGATGATCTCCAAATTTCATGTAAATCGATTAAACAATAAAGATTCTAGAAGGGTGAACACACGGCGCGGGACACCCGGTATGTAACTTTAATAAAAACTTGATTTACTAAATTTGTTTGAATATTTATGGTATGTCAAATTCTTACCCGGATCTTATTTTCCGCTACTGAACTTGATTTTTTTTTAAATAAATCGTTTGTGTCTGCTTAATATAAAACATTTACTCGAAACATCAGTAATTAATTAACTCATTTATTTTATTTACGTTTTTTAATCAGTTTTAATAAGTTGTTTTATCAATAACTCGTTATTAAATTAATTGAATTAAGTAGTAAAGAGTAGTAACAATACCAACCTTTAAAAATATTCGAAGGGCTAATCATCCCGCAATTTTGGTGTACAAAAAGGTGCAAATTATTTGCAATTGTCTGTGAATTATTTGCAATTACTTGCAAATGTTGCAATTATTCGCAATTTTTTGCAAATATCGTGAAGAAAAATGTCCTGCTGAAAATAAACTTTGTAATAAGTGTAAAAAAATCGAACATTTTTGGAAGAAGAATTTTTTATTTATCGGTTCGATATCAAACAATGATTTGCCATGGCGTGTGAAAATTGAAATATGTTATACCAACAAGTGAATACGTTAAACCAGCGTTTCCCAATCATTTAGGTTTTGCGACCCCTTTTGAGCTGTATTATGTTTTACGTCCTCCTCCCCTCCACCCCTCGATACTCGAACTTGAACACTGATTCCAAATGAATGTCAAATGTTTAATTTTTAAATATTTGAGACTCATCATTTCATTTCATAACTATCATAGATATGCGGTACATCGGGTACATGTACAATCGCGAGCATTAAATTTGTGTTGTCACTGTCAAACAAAACGTCAATTTTAATTCCAGAAATTAGAATCTCCTTAGTTTTAATCAAATACAAGTTCGATGCCAATATACATATGATAATTTGATAAGTTAGTTGCAATTTGCGTTCATTTGTTTTTAGATGTATTCTGCTGCGCCCCCCTTGGAAGACTTACTCGCCCTCCTAGGGGGGCACGCCCCACAGTTTGGAAAACGCTGCGTTAAACTTTTACGACAATCTCTTTTGTCTAGTGTTAAAAAATTCCGTGCACCAACGAATACTGACATGGGAAAATTTATGGTTGAAATGTCGTGGAAAGGTCTCACGTCTACACAAGTTTATGTATCAATAGATGTTAAAGTGGTTCTTCTGGGAAGATCATCAATATCATCGTCGAATCTTGTGAATTGGATCAACTTTATTGAAGCACAAAAGTTCGAAACTTCTATGATTAAATTCGGAATTACCTTCGCGCCAAAAAATTTCAAAAAATAATGTTTGAAATCTTGGATGGACTTTCAGGAGAAGTGTGTCAAATGGACAATATTTTTCGGAAAAACTGAAAAGAACATAATATTAACGTTAATCGCGTTATCGAAAAATTACAAAATGCAAGCTTTACTTTAAACTCCAACAAGTGTAAATGGAGAGTTAAAGATTTTGAAGAAGAATTTTTGGGACCTATTTTAAGTGAGCAGTGGACAATAAAAATATAACAGCCATTTTAAAATTGGAAGGTGCTGCAAACATTTCTGCACTTAGAGGATTTTTAGGTATGGTTAATTATCATACAAAATTTGTTCTAAAACTAGCTTCTGTTTCAAAGCCTATTCGAGACCTTTTAGAGAAAGACAAAGATTGGTGTTGGGGTTCAGAACAGCAAAGATGTTTTGAAAGAATAAAAGGGTTGATCCAAATCTTAATTGAAGAATATCTGCAGATTTTTTCTTATGGTCTGGTGCAGTTCTACAACAGAAACAACAGAATGGAAATTGGAAAACAGTTGCTTATACTTCGCTTCAATCGTTAGCTTTGACATGGGCCTGCGAGAAATTCACTAAATTTGTGATAAGAAAAATGTCTATGTTTCAAACAGACCACAAACCTATGGTCCCTATACTTTCATCAAAAAACTTTTAGATGAACTGTCTGTAAGGTTACAGCGCTTTCAAGTTTTTTCGTGTCTTTATTTAAATGTTGGTACTCATCTGCCTATTGAGATTTTTTTATTAGTGAAAATGTAAAGTACTCACTCCCACAGGAAAAAAATATTTTAAATACAATTGATTTTGAAAAATTAACATACATTGTGGTAAATGTAACATGATGTAGAACAGTAAATGCAATTTTGTTTTTATTAGTAATTCGTTAATAATGGAAAAAAATAAAGAAAAGCTTAAGTAGCGACATCTTATTATCGCTTTGATCTGACCTTGCATTAGGATTGACAAATTGAAGCTAGCTTGCTACATAATAAATCGTCCCTTAAAAAGTAATAAATTTTACATTTTTATTAAAAAGTCGAAATTTGTATAATGGTTAAAGAAGAAAAATAATATCCGGGCGACATACTACATTATTGCAAGAGGAGTTATAGCTCTTAGATCTTAGGAGTATTTAACAGAATCCCGGAGAATTTTACTTTATTACAAATTTAATAACATTTATTTATACAGGATGATTCAGAATAAGTGTCCGAACTGTTAGGAGCATATTCGCTAAGGTCATGCAAGTGCGAAATTGCAAGAACTAAATCTATCAGAGGCATTTCAAAAATTAACCTCCATTGAATCCAAAATATAAATCATGATTCATTCCTACGTATACAAACATAAGTCCGAAATTCGAATAAATGAATGGCGTGTTATACATTTTTTTCCCGCAAAAAGCTATAAATAAAAACGTTTTACAGTTTTATTTTATGGTAAACGCTAGTGCTTCGTTCTATTCCACGCGAGTTCATTTATCTTGTGGGGCAATATAGTCGTACTAGTGCCCATCAACCAATTTGTATCTGAATCTTCAGTGCATATGGCGTATGTTCATAAACAGACCCGTATTACACGAAATTGCGCTTAATTATTCTAGAATTAATGCGTCAAGAATAGTACACACACTTTTTGTTCAGGTCATTGCCAGGTGACTAACGGGCAACATTTTGAACATCTTAATTTTATAATTTTGAGAAATTTCTTGGTTACTACCTAAATTCTATTACTTTTAATTTAATTTCTCTCAAAAATGTTATCATTCAATGCCATAACTTTTACTATTTGTTGCATATAAAAGTATTATTTATCAAATAACGCAATCAAAGTATTAGGTTTACGTTTGAAAAAAAATCGATAGCGTCACAATTCTGAGGTAGTTTACCATAAAAAAAATAAATACGTCCAAAAGATGCCCATTCAAAATCCTAAATCGGTCTGTCCGAACGTTTTTCTGAAAACAAAATATTTTCGTAGGTATTGAATTAGTTTGTAAATGCCTGTAAATGTTGCAATTATGTGCAATTGTCTGAAAATGTCTGCAATTGTTTGCAATTAACTGAAAATTTGCAATTGTCTACAGTTTTACAATTATCTGCAAATTTTTGGAATTACAATTCTGGTGTAAATATTTTTCTTCAGTGGTCAACCCCTCGAAAATATCAATTTTTCTTTTTCTTATAATATACAGTGTGACGCTACACACCCGGTATATAACATAAAATAAAACACTTTTTCCTCAGCTGCAGAAAATCCGTGGACGCAGTTTTATAAATTATTCAATTTTCTTTTTTTAAATTTTTTATAATAGTAATTTGCGTTACGAATTCATGAATTCAGTATAAAAGCCAGTGAAATGTAAAATTAGGAATCTATTTGCTTTCTATAAAAAGAGTAAATTATGTATGTCGACAGTTAAAAACATTTTCATATCAATTTCAGTTAAACAGGAAGTAATAACATTTTTTTTATAATTTAAATTCACTTCCATGGAACGTAAGACAATTTTGTTATTTCGAAACATATTTATGGTGAATGTAAACAAATAGTAGGAGTTGACATTGGAATGCTTCATGATTAATGTTCCTTGTTGATTAAATTGCTTAATGAAGTAAAATAGTTTCAAGGAATAATATTAGGATGAATCTAAAATTATAATTACCTACCTTACGAAACCCTTATTTATCCTGGCTAGAAAAAAGGTAGCCTAAAAAACAGCAATTTAAAACTCTTTTAAATGTTTCAATTACCCTTAGAGCTTACATAAAAAGGTACATATTATTATTACTTGATATTTGTGTAAAAAAGATAATTTATTTAAATTCGATCTCTAATTAAAAGAAAGATGAAAAGTTTTAACTAGTGATCGATTTAAATTCAATTCAAATCAGAGCTACAGTGTGGTCATCACGTCAACAACTCAGCCGTGCGTTATCTACTATTATTAAAATAATTGATATGGAGGTACACTAAAGCTTAAAGATAATCCGTGGGTGAAATACCAGCCCTAAATAAACAATTAGCTTCTGGTTACTCAGTATTATGTTGCAAAATTAAAGCACTTATACCAAAAATATTCTTTTTTTAACTTAAAACTACAAAAAATGAATTTAAAACATTAGCAAAAAGAACCATGTTTAAAACATTTTGTTTAAAGAAAACAGACGGTATGTTTTTAATTCGGCGGTTTTTTTAAACATGTTTTAAATACTATGTTTTAAACTTTCCAATCCTGGTCAAATGGCGCACTCGAAACATACACACGACTGTAAGAAATATTTTAATATGCGGTAGATGCATCTCAGGGTGAAGGATTAAACACCGTTCTCTCTCACGCATTGTTGTTTTGTCTCCCTGCATTCAGCTGTCGCTCTCGCACAATGACCTTACGCTTTCCTGCACATCCCAAAACACAGCCGAGTGCTCTGGTTGCATCACCTATTATATAGTCCACCGTGATATTGAGTTGTTAAAACCATTTAATTAATAAATAAGATGGTTTCGAATATAAAAACTCTTATTCAAATTGATAATGGATAATGGGAAATGGAGTTGGGAATATCACATAAAAAAATTATTTATGATGCGATTGTGGTAATGCCAGTTAAATATTTAAGCTCTGTAAGTGGAAGTGATATCGTTTATTCAACACCACTTACTCTATTTGCTCCTTTTTCACTTTTATCTCACTTTTACTTGTATCAAAAGTGAGACTAAACAGAACGAACGTAGTTGAATAAACGAGTGTATCATTTTTACTTTCAAAGCTTAAATTCGACCTCAATCGCACCATTAATCTCTTTATTCTCTACATGTTCTGACGAGCATTTTCTGTTTCTTTTTCTTGAGCGGTTTAGTCTTTTGTCATATTTAAGAAATTCATGAAAGGTGAAGCCGATCAAGACAAAAAAAAAACAGATAATAATCCTCAAAACAGCAGAAACGAAAGGAAAACCAAAATAAATGCAGGAAGGCGAGGTGAAGACTAATAAACACTAATAAAAATTTACCTCATAATGATAATATATTTTTAATATATTCTATCGCAATCAACTCATTCAATCAACTATAAAAATGGTCCGTTCCTGTAAAATAGAAAGGTATTTTTTTTTGAAAATGCTCTGATACAATTAACTTGCGTTCCAAACAAGGTTACAAGTGACAGAAACTATAATTTATAAACGCAATCAAGGAAGTAACAATGTCACCGTGCACGTTCCACATACTTAATAACGCCCGAAGTAAATCACTTAATTAATTATCAAAATAAACTAAACATGAACTGCGTTCATTAACGTGTTGCTGCACAGACGGTGCGTTTTCACTTTTCTTTTTTCGTTGTAGTACAATATTTTATTACGATTTTTATTGCTTACGATCGACGTAATTCGCATTTCTTTTTTTAAGAGCGAATTTTTTAAATGCTGTTACGTCCGAATTATTTAAAGGAATTTCTGATTGTGAGTCACGAATTTAACTTTCAATTTTGTGCGTTCGGTGCCTGGTAGAATGTTGCTTTATTTCACGGATTATATGAACTGAGGGTAGATTAATAAGTCAGATAGCTACGAGTGGCTGATTTAAACGTAATTATATTTTTTTCCTAGTCTGAAAGAGACGGGTCGTTAGGGTATGAAAACTTTTGGAGCGTGAATTTCTTAACATATGGTATACACAAACAGGATGTACAAAACAAAGCATTCCATCATAAATTTCAAAAAAGAAAAAATTATAATTATATGATATTGTAACCAAATGTAACAACTTCTTTAGACTATTGGCAATAAAATGTACCAAGTATTTAATTTCTAATTGCTATACTCTGATGTGTTTCTTTTTTGCTTATGTTTCGTCACACAGAACGTTTTTTAATCTTCAAGGGCGACTTTTGGGATTCCTGACAAACCATGTTTAATTCGATAGAAAATGGAATGCATTACACAATTATTAAATCTCGATAAAATGATAAAAACGATAAAAAAAGTCCTAAAATTTCTGGCAAATTTTTCTAATAATTGCGTTTTTACATTTAATAGTAAACATAGGTAGATATCAAAAAATATATATTAAAATTCGTTTACACTATAGGTAAAAATTAATTAAATTTAAAGATTAGAAGAACTGGAATTAGGGTTTCTGTCCCGGGAATTTCCGTGAACGATTTCTCAGGAAATTTGTTGCCAATCCCGATCCTGGGAAATAACAGTTGGGAATTTTCGACTTTGACTTGTATTATGTGTAATTATCAAATGAATTATCAAAGTAAATTAAGATAAAAGCTTTATTTTGATCTCCTACAGCTCTCCTTGCAATTTCATCCGTACGTTATGAGACACCCAGTTAAACATCGCAAAAAGTAAAATTTTCTGGGATCGTGATTTTTACAATCTCGATTCCCGGGAATTAAAAAAACCCGACAAATCAGAAACCCTAATTAGTGATCATCGTTTACTGAAGAAAAAATTAATTGTAATTTAGCAGATGGCGCCGCTGAATCATGACAATTTGAGAAAAGAAAGAAACGATATCAACTCAGAATAACATCGAACGTATAAACAAGTGATTTTGAATTTTTTAAAACCGAATTGCCGTTTTCTTTTACTTCATTTTGCTCTATGGAGCGAGCGACACTTTCATGACTCTTCGGTAGATGGCGCTACTAATTTTTAACATCTCAACCAACACCTTGGAAAATTTTATGCTAGTTTTTAAAATCAATTCAAAATTCGAAAAGGACGATCAATCTATCGAGTGAGGGTGCGACATATTAAAAAGAATTGAATCTCGGAGAAGTAGTGATTCTTCAATAGATGGCGCCACTAATTCTTGATTGCCAAGCTAGGAATTTTTTTTAAAAAATATCGAAATCCAACCGAGAGCGTGGAATATAAAGAAGTGGGTGAACAAATGCATTATTTATTGCTTTTGTACACTATTTCTATTTCCAAAAAGAGCGTCTACAATTATTGGTGAGTAAACAAAAAATAGTTTCGTTACTCTTCAACAGATGGCGCCACTAGTTTCTAATTAGCACAATTTTATGCAAGCTTCTGAAAGGGAGTTCGAAATTCAGAAACGACGACACTGTTTAACCATGGAATGAATGAAGGAAAAAGTAATTGTCGAGAAATAATTATTTTATTATTCAGTAGATGGCGCCGCAAAATTTTGATAGCCAATCATAGCAATTTGTAAAAAAGACAGCCATATCCAACCCAAAATAACATCAACGTATAATTTGTTTTTTTTTTTAAACCGAACTTCTGTTTACTTTTACTTTACTTTGCCCTGTGGAGCGAACGACACTTTCGTGACTCTTCGACAGATGGCGCCACTAATTTTTAACAACTTGAAAAATTTTACCCGAGTTTTTAAAATTAACTCAAAATTCGAAAAGGATGATCAATCATCGAGTGAGGGTGCGACATATTAAAAAAATTGAATCCGGGAGAAGTAGTGATTCTTCAATAGATGGCGCCACTAATTCTTGATTGCCAAACTAGAATTAAAAAAAAAATTATCGAAATCCAACCGAGAATATCGAATATAAACAAGTGGGTGAACAAATGAATTATTTATTGCTTTTGTACAGTATTTCTATTTCCAAAAAAAGCATCTACAATTTTGGTGAGCGAACAAGAAACAGTTTCGTTACTTTTCAACAGACGGAGCCACTAATTTCTAATTATTAACACAATTTTATGCAAGATTATGAAAATGAATTCAAAATTTAAAAACGACGACAGTGATTAATCATGGATTGAACGAAGAAAAAAGTAATTGTGGAGAAATAATTATTTTATTATTCAGTAGATGGCGCCGCAAAAATTTGATAGCCAATCATGGCAATTTGTAAAAAGGACATCGATATCCTACCCAAAATGACATTGAACGTATAAAGAAGTGGATTTGATTTTTTTTTAAACAGAATTACTGTTCTTTTTTTGTATTTTATTTTGCTCTGTGGACCGAATAACAGTTTCATGACTCTTCGACAGATGGCGCCACTGATTTTTAACACCTATAAAAATTTTATGCGACTTTTTAAAATCAATTCAAAATTCGAAAAGGACGATCAATCACGGAGTGAAGGACACATTAGAAAAAAAAAACTTAATCGTAGGAAAGTAATGATTCTTTAATAGATGGCGCCGCTAATTCTTGATTGCCAAGCAAAGAAAAAATTGTAAAAGGCTTTCGAAATCAAAGAGAGCAAGAAGTGAAGGTAAGATGAATCGTAATCAAGTGAATAAAATTGTTTCTTATCCGATGAAAATTGTAAATAAAAACTTTTTTTAAATCTTAAACCTGACAGAATTATGAATGGAAATACACTCAACGTTTCGCTATAGATTTATTAAAAAAAAAACACTTTTTAATTGCAATCAAGTGAATTTAAAAATTAATTTAAAACGTTTTCTTCCAAAAAGCACCTGCAACTACAAGCAAACGTATTTGTTACTCTTCAACAGATGGCGCCACTTAATATATAAAATATCGCAAAAAGTAAAATTTCCCGGGATTCCCGGAAATATGGTTTTTACAACCCAGATTCCCGGGAATTACAAAGGCCCGGGAAATCAGAAACCCTAACTGGAATACAATTATTGCCGAATTTATTGTTTTCTTTTTTTGTAAGGCCTGTATGAGATGGTCATGTTACCTGAACAAAATTTATGAAAAACTGAGAGAGAGAAGTGTCGAACTAACCAATAAACATTCGCTACGGTAATCTATCTCTGTCATTTTGTAACAGATTTTTGTTAAACTTTTCACAAAAATTGGTATCGTGGCTTACAGCTCTTACTAGAGGTTTTTAGAAAAAAGAAACATACAGGGTATAGATTATTTGAGATCTGGATGAATTGTTATTTAATAATTAAATACAAGAGGAAACGTAAACGAATATTTAAAACGAAAAATCTGCCAATATCCGGACTCGAACCCGCAACGTCCGATTAGACACCAAAACGCAACGGTGTTCGAGTACGTCAAAGAATAAATAAATTAGAATTAATCAACACTAACACGTCTTTTATGTGTACGTGAAATGTAATTTCGCATAATTGCAACGGTAAGTATCATTAAAATTAATTTGTATTACATTAACACGCCACCGCGGGTTCGAGTCTCTTTGACGGCGAATTTTTCGGCTTTATTGTTTCCCTTTATGTTAAATTATTATTTAATTCAGTAATTTCTTCTGAGCTTAACGTATTAATATTTTTTTGCATGACGCGATTAGCGATCGTATTAAAAATAAAAGTCGCAAGGTCCACAAAAAAATATAGAAAAAAAATTATTATTAATTTTGTAATTACATAATTAAATAAAAAATATTAAAATTAAAAGATGATGCGTTCAACATGATTCAAGATACATGAAATATAAGAAAAATAGAAAAAATTAAAAATAATTTTGGTGGTTTTATTTCAACAAGTCACTCGTTAATGGATGATGTCAAAATATGTGATTCCGGTCTCTAGTCATCGGCCTATTTTTTTTTACAGATTTCTGCAATATATTCGATTTGTTCTTATAAATAAGATAAAATAAAAAAAAGTTTAATAATTCATTAAAATGCAAAATAATTGATAAATACAAAAAGATAAGAAATCAAGTGTTATGGTATAATACAGTCATACATCCTTTAATTATTTTGAAATAGTCCTAATTAGTAATTATTAACGGACTATAATATTCATGAAAAGTCTAATTATAATAAAAACAAACGATCAGCAAAGTTTAACGACAAAATAAATCAAAAACGAAATAAAACCGAGAGGGAGATAATGATTTTATTACATTTTTTTAAAACTATTATATCAATTTTGTTTTGTCTCAGACCTCTATTTTTCTTAATCTTTCCTTTTATCATTACTGGCAATTCTCGTGCTATCATTCTGTTAATATGTGTATCTGTCTATGTAGATAAGGGGTTCCCTACTTTTTCTGAAGCACCGATCCCTTACAAGAAATTAAAAATTTCCATTGACCCCCTTTCAAATATGTTTACATATGTGCAGATATATCTTTTATGCCTTTTAGCTGCTCACAGATATTTCGGAATTGATTTATTTCATTTTTTGTTCTATAAGTTTTAATGCCAACAAATGGCTTTATTATTGTCATCAATATTATTATTATAATAAATTAAATTAAATTAGTGTTAAATTTGAATTTTATTAAATTGTGACAATCTGTCATTCTATTCGTCTTTATTTTACTTTTTTTTTAATTATTCACCGATTCTCTTTTGTTTTTTCTTGAATTTATCTTTGAACTATGATGGAAAAACCAGGCGTAACTTTAAGCTTCGGGAAAATACACCATTCTCTTTAAACTTATTTTTTGCAAAAGGTAATTTAAAATATTGAAAAACAAAACAATGTTATCTACTTCCGGTCTCTCTCTTTTCCTTTCTTTACTGTTTAACTCGAATTGAATCAAAATTTTGTACGAGAACTGATTGATGATTAAAATTTAAAAAAAAAATCTCATCGGTTATATTTTAATTAATATTAAAAATCGCCATCCGTAATTTCACCTTTATTGCCGTTTTCCCGGAATTTAAGTTGCGTAACTGCTTTACTTTGACCGGACTCGATTAGCGTCTATTTATTTTAAAATGATTATTATTATTTAGCTCAACACCATTGACAGGGATCGGTTGTTAAAGGAGAAAGTAGAGAAAGGCTTCCTCGAGTAAGCGCGTTTAAAGCCAAAGCGGATATCGATTTCGATTATTTCCACATTTCTAAACTGCCGGACAATCTGTTTCAACAATTCTTCACACGCAATGCGAACAATTAATATATTGTATCATGTATAGAATTACACAAAGCAAGTGAGCAATGATAATCACGTTTCAAAGGAGTGAAGTGCGTTTTGTAAAATACTGCACGGCAGCGTGTTATTAGAATTAATCGTCGGATTTTTGATTTTAATAAGGTAAAGGCTCATATTAACCAAATGACCTTGATATTTGTAGTTTATAACTGTATATGTATTGCATACTTGGACTGACCTTCTATTTAATATTCCTCGCTGCTAACTGCTTCAACAATAAGAGAACAACAATCATGCACTACATTTTCAGTCATACCTTAAAATACTCTCGTGGAAAATAGGAACACGTCGACCGTTTGTTGGAAATATTTGATTAGAAAGTTCTTTGATTTATCAGCGCAAAAAAATATAAAATTCCTCGACTATTGTAGTAACGAGGTTAACGTGCGCAAAATTATAAGTTTGTCAGCAAAAAGCTCAATGATCTAAAGCGCAGACTGTTGCGAAAGTAAACAGTAATGCCGACCGATACCAGTTCTTTGTTTGTTATTACGATGAAGAATTACGAAATGCGTGTCAGTTTTGTATGTGGTTAGACGCTTCGTGAAATAACAAATGCGTCACGTATGAAACAATATTTATTGTATAGTAGCAAAATTAAGACATTTCCTGTATTGATAAAACAATGCACTTTCACCGAGTCCTAACAATAAAAGTAACATAAGTTTATGTTCGTAGTCTGATCGAGCGTTGAAATCTCCTTACTTACTCTTTCCTAAATTTATTATTGTTACGTTTCTAGGGTTTAAATTTATTTATTTAAACGAACAAAACACTGTAAAAACTTAACCGTAATTTATTAATGCTTACAAACTAATTTATTTGTAACAATTTATTTACACACTAAAATCTAACTTCGCTGTTAGAATTCGACTGACTCCTGAGTCCACTCCGGTCGATTTTATATCCTTTGCTACAAACTCGAATTTGCCAACGCTGGAGAATTCGAGTTTGTTCGATGGTGGCGTGACGGCCGATGACGCATAATAATGAACCGACTTCTTGACGCCTTCAGCGTAACGTAGTGCTGAGTGGCTCGCCACATTATTATTATTTATTAATGTATAATTTTGTATATTAATAAAGCTCCTGGAAACAATAAAAAATATTTACAATGAAAGCACAGATTAATTCTTACCTACTATTATTTTGTAATTACTAATTACCTATTGGGCCATTCCATATGAAGTGGACCAGGGGTCCCCACTCGACCATTTCCAAATTTCATGAAATTTTATATCTGTATTCTGTGGAGTCTTAAACCAAACTGTGCCATTACCACTGTGTAGATAATTCAAAAGTGCCCTAAGAAAATATTTTTATTTTTATTTTTGATGTCTCCTTAAATAAAGAAGATAGAGGCAAAATAAGAAAATGACAATTTTCCTTTTTTTACAATTATTTAAAATATAAAAAAATTGAACGCAAATTGCAAGTAATTTACCATCTTATTTTTTTATAAGAAATTGCTTATACAGAATGACTACGCGCGAATTACTACCCCCTTTAACTTCTTTATTTTTAACCTTAGAAAGAAGTCTTCATTATAAAACATATATACACTGATTCAAAGTTTTTGCTGATGTTTACAGAAATGAACATCACGTAATTGAGATATAAACTGAAATTTTAATTTTTAAACGGAACACTTGGTATCTTTATACTTATTTGAAATCTGTAATGATAATCGATTTTCTTTTTCTTAAACAAATTTTATTCTTTAAAGCTTTGTTTAATTAAAACCTAATATTTTGTATAGGATGGCGGGATCGGTATCGACCGAGGAGGTCGATGAAAACTTGAAAGGGGTCAATGAACCTTTATTAGGGGTCTTTCAGGGTGTCGGAGTTGTTAAGTCTTGTGTAGTGAAGGTCTTGCCGAATACTTTATAAAAAAAAAGTAAAAAATTGACATATAATATTAAATGAATTTGATTTAGCTCGAATAAAAGGGAAAAAAAGACGTTCAATTGATTATCAAATTCAAAACACTCCTAACATATGAATAAAATCGAATGAAATAAAAACAAAAGAACATCGTCAAACAAGACAGGACGTTAATAAAAATTGTGTGAAACTCATTGAATCAAATCGACATAAACTGACTTTCATCAGAACCAAAAATTTAATTCAATTTAGTGGTTAAAAAATAAAATAAATTCGCCAAAAATTGCGATCAATCGGCGCAATTAAAATGTAAAATAAAATAATCTTAAATCGTGTAAATCGTGGAAAGAAAACGAAAAACAAGATGATTAGTTGTTAATTTTAAAAGTAAAAAATTAAACGAATGAAATCAAAGATTTAAAAATTGACAAACTTCGTCGTAAATTTTAACAGGGCTGTCAGTTAAAACAAAAAACAAAATAAAGTCAAATCGAATAAAAGAGAAAATAAAATGGTGATCAATCGATGGGATTAAAGTGTAAAATAAATCACACTCAATAAACGAAAACCAAAACAAATCAGCGAAAAAATAATGGTAAATAGCAGTTAAAAAATAAAAGAAAAACGAATAAAATATATTAAAAGGAAAAACAAAACACGATCAATTGATCATATTGAAAATTAAATAAAATAAAGTCGAATAAGTTGTTTAAAAAAAAGATGATCGTTGACGAAGATAAGACTAAAAAAATTCTATAAAATTAACATAAAATCAAATCGAATCAAGACACTGGCGAATTCTTAATTGAGTTTGATTAAAAGAGAATCAAACTGAAATTGGATCAAGAAGACAAAAAGACGATCGAGATATTATTAAAAAATAAAATAAAATGAAGACAAATAGAATAATAAATTGTCACGATTTAACAAAATTTTATATCTGCATAAAATATTATTAGTATATCTACACTGACTGTTTTTTTTTAAATTTTATTTAAATATGGGGTGGGTGGTTTTTTTGAAGAAAAAAAACGTGTCAGAATATGCAAGCAAGCTTAAATAAAGCAAATGTGCTGTTATTGTCAATTTTGAAACGCAAGGACGAGTCTCAAATATTTAATAAATACTATGAAAGCATTTTATTTGTAATCGCTTAGCATCAGTGTTCAAGTTCGAGATTCGGCGGGGAAGGGGGGTGTGAATCATAATACAGTTCAAAATGGAATCGCGAAACCTAAAAGTTTGGGAAACGCTGACGTAGACCATCAAATTCCTCCTTTAGAAGTTATCAGTTGGTTTTGCTCAGAGGTTAGTTGCATTAATAGAGTGCTATTTGATGAATAGGCCATCATTTGTTGTCATCAATCATCTCCTTATTTACCATCTTCGAGTATACTTCAAGGCTCGAATCTCGGCCCTTTGTTGTTTTTAATTTTTGTTAACGACTTACCTGATGTAATCAATAGCGACATTTTATTGTTGCAAAAATATTTAAATCGATTGAGAATATTGGTGATTGTCAATTCTTACAAGATCAACTTAACAGGTTTGAATGGTGGTGCAAACATAATAAATTAAAAGTCAACGTGGATAAATGTAAGGTAGTCTCGTATACTAGAAGAAAGAATGTGGTTTTATTCAATTATCAACTTATGTCAACCACAGTGGAAAGGGTCACTTGTTTCAAGGATTTAGGTGTGACCTTTGATTGTAAATTCACTTTTGAGTTACATATTAGGCAGATTGTTACCAGAAGCTTAAAAATGTTACGCTTCATAATTCGTAATTGTCGTGATTTTACTAATCTTAATGTCCTTGAAACGTTGTATTTCGGAATGGTGAGAACGGTCCTTGAGTACGCCTCCTTGGTATGGTTTCGTTCTTGTCATTATCAGAAAAATCTGCTGAAAAATATTAAAAAAAGATTTTTAAAATTTATTGTCTTTAAGGAGATAAGTGTATTTCCTTCATCTGTCAACTATAATGAGTTATTAAATTCTTTTAATTATGATAGTCTAGAGACTAGGAGAATTATTTCAGCATTAGTTAACGTACATAAGCTGCTTAATAATGTGATTCAAGAAGAATTTTTATTATCACAAATTAATTTTAGAGTGCCAGCTAATACTAGATTAAAACATACCTTTAAGTGTTCTAAAATACGCATCAACCTATTAAGACGTTCACCAATTTATATTATGACATATTTATATAATGAAACATCTGTTAAGGTCGACATCAACGTTTATTCCGTCAAACAATTGAAAACTATAGCTACGGACTATTTCAAATAATTTTTCAACTAGCAGCCAATAGTTTCTAGAGATGCTCCTTAATTGGCAATAGCTGTGAAGTGTAACAACAATAAAATAAAATAAAAATAAAATTTAAATCTGCCGTCTGTCTCTTCAAATAAGCGAGATCCCCATGGTGAGGGTC
The DNA here is from genome assembly GCA_036172665.1 of Prosopocoilus inquinatus. Classification (NCBI taxonomy): domain Eukaryota; kingdom Metazoa; phylum Arthropoda; class Insecta; order Coleoptera; family Lucanidae; genus Prosopocoilus; species Prosopocoilus inquinatus. The sequence goes on from CM069876.1 coordinate 1,200,120, forward strand.
GAATTTGAAACAGCCTGTACAGTGACCGCGAAAAAGTTCGCACCATATGAGAAAATCTTTTATTATTGATTATTTTTTAACTTTTTCAGCCAACAATTTGTGCATGTTCGATAACCAAATATAAGCAGAACAGATCCAGCGAACAACTTTTAGTGTTATCCATAGTATCAGCCTCTAAAAAAGAATCTTAAGAATCTTATTTATTATTGGAATATAATTTGGTATCTTACGATTAGCGTTTACCAGAGTTCCTATACGTAACTTACATGTAGCTTCTTTGATAATATGATATTAATGTTTGACATAGGCGTAGGTAATGAATTTCATTTTTATAAATCTGCATTTAAAACTGCAAATTTAATTCGGTTTATTACCTAAACGCTAAACACTTATTTGTAGAGTTAATATTTGTAGAATTAAAGAAAAGTAAAAAAGACAAGGTTTTGGATGCATCAAATGATATCTCCAAAGATTTTTGATTATGCAAAATGAAAATCAGCCGAAAGAACAAAATACACTATTGCAATTTCATAAGTGGTATGCGGTTGAAAAGATAGAGAATATGACAGTTTTTTCTAAACCTCATCAAGTAAGGTAGGTCAACCAAACCTACGGACCCTACCTAATAACGTACTTGTTTTGTTGTAATTTTTACATTTTTAACTTGATCGTTTCAGTTACAAACTATACCCTTTCATTTGCAAATAGTTAAGAGTCTTAAAATAGTTGGGGGCTGTCAAGAAGTTAGCACCAGAATAGTCGCCGTGTTTTTTTCCCGAACAATGATCTTACAAATTATTACCTATTCGTCATAAGTAATTACTAATTGATTACTAATTGCTACGTAATTGTAAGTTAATAAATTAATATTGTTGGGGGCCAACTTCACGGAGTATCCACCGCATCTATTTTAACGCCGCACGTTACGCCACTGGACCATATTTCATGATAATGTCTTTTAAAATTAAATTTTTTTTTAAATTCATTAATTGTCAAAAACGTGTTTCTTTATTTTATTTCTCTTATTTATTATTCTTATATAACTCGTCGTATGTATTCCATTGTTTGGGAGCGCAGAATAAATTAAAATACCAACGGTGTTCAATTAGTAGTTATGTATGTATGTATTCGTATAATTAAAGAATAATACCTAAGTGTGTAATTTCCGGTAAGAAGTTTCACGATTGCGATCTAAAATTGTCTGATATCCTTGCGGCGTTAGTCGTTATTAAATTAAGTCGTTGCTTGAGAAATGAATTTGAAAGAATGGAACGCCTAATTTTAAACATCTCGTCATTTTAAACTATCCAAATGAAATTGGTACACTAAAAATGTACATATTTGTTAGTTAGGCCTGTGTTACACTAAAGAAAATATTTTATAAAACAAATTTATAGTGTAACGTGTTGCTTTTCATAAAATACCTCTTTTATTTTATAAAGGACTTCTATAACATTATCAAATTTTTATAAAATATAAATTATAACATCTGTCTGATTCGTATGATGCCTATTAATGGATCGTAGCAATCGACACAATCGGCACATTTTAAACGCGTTCACAAAGCGCCTGGATTTATTAAAATAAATAAATGCAACTTCACTCCAATTAATTACAATTTTAGCTATTTTCGATACGATACTGGACGAAAAATGCGGGTGAGTTAAATAATATTATCGTCATTCATCGTTTTATTTTTCGCATAATTTACCGTCACAAAATTTACTAATTAATTGATATCTCAAAGCTAAAGTATTCTGGCATGCATTTGATGAGTCGCAGTTTCTCATATCTTTTGATGCCATGTACCGCGACAATTTTTTGCTACGTTTTTACAACGGGCGTCGGCCCTCCTCCTTGCGTATAAGGTAAAGCAATATTAACATTGTTGTGCAGTTACGAAAAACTGGTGCATAAATTTTCGGATTTATTCATCCACGTTTGACATCTTAAAATAAATAAATGTAACATTACTTCGCCTAGAGTGAATTAAAATTTTAAATAAATAATTAATAAACGATATCAGTGATTATTATTACGAGACGTTGCGTAATGGGTTGGAATGCGGAACTCCTTTTACGATCGGGGCGGGTATCGCTGTGTTCCACAGATTACAGAGGAAGGCATCATTTCCCTTGCTATTTTTCTTTCTCGCTCATTTCAACAGTTCTAAACAAGTGATACCTTTGGCTATGATACAACAGCCTGTATATCAAAGTTAATTAAAATAAAAATGTGTTTTTTTGTCCGATCAAATAATATAGATTAACGCAATATTTATTACTTTTAATCTATTTTTTGAGTATACCTTCGTTGCATAATAATATTATCTGCAACTAAGTAAAACAAATGTTGAATTAAACGCAGAGGTAAAAGGAAGACGATTATACGGTAGTATATCGGCCTTAAAGTGGCACCAAGAACTGAAATAATGATGGCTAAATGCAGCAGTTCAACATTTAACCAGTGATTAAAAAGTCATCTTCTTAGGTTTGCGGGTTTTTTTAACCAAATAAGTTATTTATAAATGCCATGTAATTGTCGCGAAAGCTGCGTTGTTCATCGATTTCTCTCATCAAGTGAAAACGAAATAATGAATGCCATTAAAACTGCATTATTTGTTGACGCACCTTTAAATTTTACCAACGTTTCGGCTACTTATATTTATGTTTTGCCAAGAATATTGTTCGTACGGATTGTCAAAAATGTAGGTATAATCGATGAAGAATGGTTTATAGAATGTATTAACTAATTAAACTAATAGTTTATCTGGAAAAATTAATAAAAACAATTTTAAAAAAGCAATATTCCGAAAGAATCATTCTCTAAGCCCATATACAAATAGAAGTAATATTTTAATATGTTTTAGAGCAATATTACGCGAAGACAATTTTTGTAATATTTTTTAATTGGTTAATTCGACATTTCTCTGTCAGTTTTTCTCAAATTTGACACAAGAAATATTTACGAATCTTAGGTTTGGACGTGTTTTAATTTGTTTCATACAAATTAAAGCAAATGACATTTTTAAATCAGATTGAATTCTGTATAATATAAATGACAATTAAATTGATAAAATAAATTATATTGTTTTAAAGTTTAAAAAGTTCGCGATGCGTATAATGGACCAATTTTTTTTGAATTCAGATTTCATATTTTGCAATTCGGGTCTGCTTGGTGCGAAATGTAAAAATTTGTACCAAGTTTGACGGTGAAATTCTTCAAGGTGGCGGAATTAACACAAGAAGAAATAAAATATTTGTAGACAAAGAGGTATTCCTTATGAATTTAGGAGAAAATTTTACTAAAATAAAATGATTCTCGTTAATTATGGAAATATACCAAATTTAAAAGTCCTATTCGTTCATTTGTTTTTTTTTCTACTTCATAATTACATACTTTTTAATCTGTTTATTTCTTTTTATTCATCTGCATATTTTAAATTGTGCAATTTACTTTTCTCATTTTTTTAAATTTATTAAAAAAAAAGTGTTTTGTTATTCTTAACGTCTTGTATCATTGATCTAAGTTAGAGCGATTGTCTTTTGTTTGTGAGAATTGTTGCGTGCGCAAAGAATATTCTATTTTATTTTATCTTTTTTTATTTAAGCGATCGATTTTTTTCTTCAACTTTCCTTCGTCCAGTCCAGTGTTAAGCTTTCTTTTTATTTTGATTGATTTTTTTTAAGTACAAATTTCATCGGACAATAATCAACTTCCATTTTTTTTTGTTTGCCTTTTCTCATTTCCTTTAACAATATCGTTCGATTGTCCTTTTTTGTTTGATTGACGTTCAGTTACTTTTTCCTATTTTGTTCTCAATTTGCCTTTTTTTTATCCAAATCAGTGTAAGTTTTTTTTATTGCAAGTATGTTTTTGGTTTAAATTTTAGATATCTCGTTTTGTTACTGAATTTATTTTTTCAAAATTTTCGAAGAAGAGATTCTAAGATACTTTTTAATTAAACCGATCGTCTTTTGTTTCAGAAATTTATTAATTCTGTGTTTGTTGCTCGGGAAAAGAACATTCCGTGTTAGTTTTTTAATTTTTTAGCAAGATCGTTCGATTGTCTTTTGCTTTTGGTATTTTATTTTATTTTTAAGATCTTTCCGATTTTTTTTCAATTTACCGTTGTCCATTTCAGGATTAAGTTTTTTTCTTTATTTTGACTGACCTTTTGTTATTTAAGTTTAAACGATCGTTTTTATTTCTGAAATTTGTTGTCTTTTTTCCAAATTTCCGAAAGAGAATCCTTCCCAAGGTATTTCCAATTGTGTCTTCGATTTTTATTATTTGATTGATTTTCTTACTCTGAAAATTTAAGCGATCGTCTTTTGTTACTGAAATCTGTGTTTGTTTTTCTTTATGTGTCGCTCGGGCGGAGAATTTTCTGTGTTACTTTTTTCATTTTATTTGGAAACACGATTCGATCGTCTCTTGTTTTTTTTGTTTCTTTTTTTATTTACATTTTGTTAATTTTTCCGACTTTTTTGTCAATTCGCCCGGTCTCAGTTTGGCTTATTTTTATCTTGACTATTTATATTTCAGTACAGTTGTAAGAAATGAACGCAGCCAGGTACCCACAGAGATGGACTATTACTGGAATAATAATATTTGAATAATATTTTTTTTTAATAATAATAATCTTTATTTGTTAATATATAAACATAAACAATTGTAAATGATCACAAGAAGGAAACGTAATAATAAAGAAATAATAATAAATGCAAAGTACCAAAAACAATATTATTTGAATAATAATATTATTTGTATTTTGATCAATAAATATTTAGACGGCGTTAATATTTTATGACCTTACTGAAATATTATTTCATTAGTAATCATCGGTAATTCAAGTTTTCTTTCTAGAATGTTGCAATTTGGCATATCTCCCTGAATTTAATATTCCTACCTTAATTCCGTTTCCTTGAAGAAATTCAACGTCAAATTTTCAAACACCCGGTATACAAAAGTTGGCGAATTTGAAAGAATCATAAAATTACGATTTTGCTAATCTTCAACTGGTTTTCTTGAGCCCACCAAGTTCACCTAAGTTTTTTAGAATTAATAAGTTTGCAAAATTATATTCGTAAAAACATTAAAGAAATTTCCTTTTTTAATAAAAAAAAAAAACAGCAAAACTGTGAAAATATGTTTAGTAAACATAAACATATTTATTTCTGATTATTATTATTTTATTGAATACATTTTTGCAAAATAAATTTAAATAATTTTCATGTAGAAGTACTTTTGACTGAATGTTCTATTGTTTGCAAGTCTTGTTCTATTAATTTTGTCAATAGAATTTTTATTAGTAAGTCCAATGTTTGGAGTCATTTTTCATTATATTTATTATTGAAGTCTATTCTTCTTGTCCAATGATATTGTATGAAAATTGTATGAAAATGGTTTTTAATTCGCTATCGATTGATAGTGTCCTCAGAATAATGAAATGTTTTGTGCGATTTCCGTGTCCGGTTTTGAAATGAAAAAAAAATCCTATATTTATTATTATTATTATTAAATTAGGCACCTGTCTAAAATAACCATTTAAAGCCACATTTTATAAATCCTTTTGGCGTGACGTGACATTCTGTGCAAAGTGAGTGGTGGTTTGTCACTGCAAGGTGATCTGGTTCAGCCGCTGAACGAGGGTCGAACCGTAAACTGCTTTCTACACCTACAAGTGCAAGTAAGTTTTTTTTTGCACAACATACAACGTACAACATTGTTACTTTATCGGGAAATTTCGAACGCAAGGACTTACTTTACATACGTGCAGATAGATTGTGTGCATTTAATTAATTAATTAGCGGCTCCGTCTGTATTTTTCTATTCCGACATTAATATGCAATGAGCGCACGTTTGGTTTGAAACAGCCAGTGATAATCATTCAATAAATAACAATCATTATTAGAGAGGAAAATTTTTAAACGTTAGTTCAGTAGAATAAATACGAGTGTAATTTTAAATACAATTTTCGACGAAACATTGCAATTAAAATAAATGAAACCCTCTATAGAATAAATTTGTTTTTTTAATTTTCTTCGTTATTTTAGAATAAAGAATTATATATGCTGATGATGCTTGTGATATACTGTATTGTATTTCTAAATCAATTATCTGCCAAATGACACCAAACCAAACCTAGGTTGCCGTTAAAAAATTCAAGATGGCTGCCGCTGACAAACACCAGTCGTACAAAACAAATGAAACTCGTTTGAAACTATGAGTATTTATGTACAATTTGACCCCTTCAAACGTGAAATCTAAATGTCAAACCATTTCTACATAATCCCATTTGGGGCAATACTTTTTACGCACCCTGTATAAAATTAATATTGAGAATTCTAAAAACTATCGGATTATTTGACATGATGATAAATTAACATAATAGATTTATTGAAAACTAAGAAAAATATATAATCAACCTGTAGGTAAATATATTTTTGCTTTTATCGTTGACTTGTTCAGTTCCTGTTAGAATGAATCGTGTTTTTCATTCATTCTTTGGCGATCCGAGTATTTTGTATATCGCGGAGCATATTAAGCAAACTATGTTTGTAACGTACAGTTTGCTTTTGTTAATGTTTGCTGTCAAGAGCAGTATAATAATGGTGACTATAATTTTTTTGAATATACAAGTTATTGGAGTTTATTGGCTGTTGCTGTTACTCCAAATCCTCATCAAAGTTCGACAGTTCCATTTGGCAATTTATTTATTTCATACATACAGTCGGGGACAAAATTGTGGGTACGACATTTATATTATTGGTTATTTCCCGCAAACGTTTATCCCTTTATACCTGCAGCATTCATAAATCGACAATGGCGTCTTAAAACTGAGCAATTTACATTTATTGGGTATTATTTCATAAATGAATAATCCCTTAATGGTGGGGTTTGTTCTGTTTGTTTTATAGATGTTTTTAGTTGGACAAAATTATGGGTACAACGATGCAGCTTTAGTTTTATCAGAACTATTCTAGCGTGCACACAATAATAGTGGATTAATCTGAAAAACGGCATTTTTATTGAGTTAATAATTAATAGTGAAATGTCCTAAGAAAGTTCGTTTTTAAACAAAAAATTTCTCATTGCTCCCAGAAAAGAAATCGCTTTGGAAATTCGTAAACGTATTGTCGAAGACCGAAAAGTGGGTATAAGTTAAGGACAATTAGCAAAAAAGTATAAAGTATCAAAAAATGCTGTTGTTCGTATTTGTAAAAAATTTGAAGCCACTAATAGTACTGAAAATATCGCGGGTCGAGGGCAAAAAAGAAAATCCACACCAAGAGACGATGCCCGAATTGTGCGGGAAGTGAGAAAAAATCCTAGTGCAAGTGCTCGCCAAGTGAGGGAAAGTGCCGATATAAACGTTTCTACTAAAACAATTAAAAGAAGGATTAAGGAGGCTGGCCTTCAAAGTTTTTTTTAAAAAGAAAGAAACCATTCATTGGTGAACGAAATAAGGAAAAACGATTAGCCTATTAGGAAAAAGTGGTGTGGTCGGATGAAAGTGAATTTGAACTTTTTGGGTCAAAACGAGGAGGTAGAGTATGGAGGCGAGCAGGAGAAGCCTTAAGTTCTAAAATGGTAGAAGCTACAGTTAAACACGAAGGCGGCAATGTTCTTGTATGGGGTTGTTTTAGTAAAAGCGGTGTAGGCAATTTAGTTAGAATAGAAGGTACGATGACAGGAGTATCATACGAACAAATTTTGAAAGAAAATTTGTATCCTTCGCTCGAAAAGATGGACCTTGACGACTTTATTTTCCAACAGGATAATGATCCCAAGCATACTTCGCGAGTTGCTAAGAATTATTTCCAAGAAAATAATATTGAAGTCCTTCAGGGGCCACCTCAAAGTCCGGATCTAAACCTAATTGAACACTTGTGGGCTTATTTAGACGGCAAAATTTCACGAGAAGGATTAATAAATGCCACATCTTACTTTAACAAACTGATCGCTGTTTGGGAAGAAATTCCAGCAGAAATAATAACAAATTTAATGACAGCATACCACGGCGACTTACAGCAGTCATTGCAGCCAAGGGAGGTCATACTAAATATTAATTCTGGTGAAATTTATGTAATACAAATTTAAAAAAGAAATTGTACCCATAATTTTGTCCACCTCTTATTTCAAAAATTATTAAGTTATTATAATAAAGTACTTGTTTTTTCGTTTGTCTTTTCACTTTTTTTGATAGAATATTGTATTTAATTGTCAATAAACTGTTCAGTTGATTATTTTTGTTTATATTTTAATTCTGCGTATATATCCTTTTCAAATACGATAGAACTTTCTTCCGTACTCACAATTTTGTCCCAGACTGTATATCACTTTCGATTAGGATGCACTTTGTGCACTCAGTGTTTCCTCATCTCGTTTTAACCTCGTGGAATAAAATGAGATGAAGGTACACTGAGCGCACACGTGTACCCCAATCGAAAGCGCCATTATTTATCCTGAAAAAGCTGTCAAACGTAAAGCTAAACTACAACGCTTATATCAGTTTTACAGAATGTATGATCAACTTTTATAACAAATTTCGTAATAATTTTCAGCTGCGTTTTTTTTTTTGTTTTTAAACTTAAACAAGAGATAATTTAAAATGTTTTTATTTTATGATAATGCAAAAATGGATACAATTAAATAAAATGTTCAAAGATTCTGCCAAGGCACAAGCTAAGTCGACAGTGTCAATAAAATTGACATTGTGGACACTCCACACTACCAATTTTTTAAACGAAAAGTTCTGAAAGATTTAATTTGTAATTGTCTTGTATGTACTATGATGCTCAACAATAACGATACACCTGCAAGCAAACTGCACCCTTATGAATATTAGGCGGGGCCAACTAGAACACTAAAATTGTTACTCGAATCTGGTCGCTGCAATTTTATTGCTTCGGTTAAAACTTGGGACAGCAATAATATTATTAGACTACCTGCCTAAGCGTAATTCTTTTGAATACGTCGGGAATACTTAATGAGATTTCGACAACGGTTTGCGATTTCTGGAGGAAATCCGTGTTTAGTAAAAATAATATTTTTCTTAAAGATAATAGTATCTTATTAAACAATTTGTTTGATTCTTCAAACGGGAAGGTGTAAATCTTAATTTTCAGTCAAATCGAAATATTTATAATAAATATTTTATTTAAAGAAATATTGGTTACTCACGGGAGCCTTAAGCTTCTTTGCAATCGTAAAACGAATTCGTCGAATTCATTTCGTGTTGGAAAATAAATTTGCTGGGAACATAACAGGTATAGCAATGAGAGAGAGCATATGGAAACCTAGTGCACGTATGAGTGAATCAGATAGAGCACCAAACGCTCCGGACGGATTAACTAAATCGCCTTAAATATTCATTCTGTTCTAATTTGTGGGGAAAAAAAAATAATTTTTACATTACACTCTAAAAACAGATAATTGCTACGTAACCAAATATTAGTACAGGCAACTAATAACTTGCTGCATGCTTTTAGAGTGTAAATATGTATTGACTGCCAATTATATGATTTACTATTTATTTAATTGATATAATGTTTTTAATTTTTAACACTGGATTTAATAAAAAATTTATTTCATCCAGTGTTAAAAATCTTATTGCAAAACGTGCAATAATTTGTGACATTAGGGATCAAGAAAAACATGTTACCGAGAAAAACGAAACAATTTATCAAGGGCATTTTAACAAAAAAAGAAACACATTTTTTTGTATCGACTTTTTTTTAATTTAGACATTCTTTATAATAAATTCAATTCAATCTTTCATAAAACATGAAAATCACACAATTGTTTACCGTTTCGTTATTAGTCGCTTCACTAGAGAGAAAAAGATTAAAAAGTTGACAACTTTATTAATTTTTCACTGTTGACAAAGCCATCAATCTACGTGGCAGTAAAGTGTGCAATTTTCAAAACATTAGAAAATTAAAAATAATTTGTTGTACAAATTTATTAGATAAGAATCTTCTACAATAATTATATGTGTGACATGTTTTTCCATCAGCAAATCATTGTGTCATTTTCAATATGATATATGATATCATATGATCATATCAAAATGTAATTTTAATTATTCAAGTTCTTTTGCTATGAGTATAAAGCATTTCGTTTTTCAGACAAACAAGAACTTGTTTGTTCATTTCAGAGACATCCCACATAGTATTATAAACGAAGTCACTTATGGTATGCACGTGTATGCATTCGTTTCTCTGTACATATTTTTTTCTGATTTTTATGCAATTTTATATACTAATTTTCAAAATGTATATGCTTTTTTAAGCGCTAATTTTCTTCTTCTTTGTTCTTAAAAAAGACGAATTCATGATTCAAAGAAAATCGGATGTGAGCGCTAATTTTACTGCCACTGAAAACGCGTAAGCAAATCCACCAATTTCGTTTCCGCATGAAATACGCTTTCAGTTTATTAAACTCAAAATACACTAGTTGCAAAATAATGATCTAGTAAAGCACAAAACAAAATACCTACGGAAAGTGCAGCTTTACAAAGTTTAGTTATAACATTCTAACAGTAATATAATGAGTATTCTTATATAATCTGTGCATAATATTTCTTATTTTTCGGCGAAAATAAACATGATCGTATTCGGACGGCAGGTACTAAGCCTGACCATGGTCGACCAGTTAATTACTTCTCACAGCGGTTTTAGGCCATCGTGTCTGTACATTGCCGTAAGGGTCAGCAAATTGTCGGGTGTATTGTTTTTGGTGAGCACCATAGTACATGGATACTTACCTTTCTTTCTGATATAGTCTCCTTATTAATAAAAGACTTTCCCAAGTCGTCTAGGGATTAAAAATTAACGTAATTACAAATAGTAGAAGTACTACGATAAAACGATGAAATATTATATACAATAATATTATTTTCAGTAAAAAGGTCTTCAACACACAAAATAAATTTTTGACTTAGAAATTATAATGGAAACTGATCGAAAATTACACATTTAACATCTGTGGCGTTAATTACATCACGGCACGTATTGGGCATACTTCTAATTATATGAAATCAATTCTATAACTGGGTTACAGTCAAAAAAGGTTGATAGTAATACACTTTTAAAGTTCAACCGAGCTTTCGGAAAATTTATTTCCTTTATGAAGGTTTCTATAAAACAAATTTTCCGAAAGCTCGGCTGAACTTTAAAACAATATTACTATCAACTTTTCTTGACTGCAGCCCAGTTATAGAATTGACTCCTTAATTGATCAGTCGTGGTCATACTTCGCATCTAATTATATGTATTGTTTATTGCGTTTTGTTCAATTTGTTGCCGGTGGGTTCGTAAACATTTTGAAAGCTCTTCCCTTGTTGGAAACACCATGCCATGATTCAGAACACGTGTTTTTAGCGTATCCCACACGTGTTCTATCCACAGATATCTTAATTTATCTGGATGGAATATATCTAGATGGAGTTTGCGCTTTACTTTACATTGCTATCAAGCGTGCCATCTAGCTCCCACTTTTTCCCTCTGAAACTGGCTCGGAATTTAAAATATGTTAAATAAGAATTCATTCAAAGCATAGACATTCGCACCTCGTGTCTCGTCATTTTTCATCAGGATTCGAGAATTGTAAACGTTTAAAAATAATTTGTTACAACCGTGTCAAATATATAAATAAAAAATAAATAAAACAACCGTTTTAAAAGATCCCTGTCTTTATGAGTTCATTCAAGGGTTGTTTATTGGACATACTTAAGTACTACTCGTTGACTATTTTTGCTCACAAACGTATTACAGTGATAATTACCTTGAGATTCGTTGTGAAAAACAATTCACTGCAACGACATGCAGTAAAGCAAGGCAGTTGACAGTCATACTCCACAAATCAACACGTGCAGAGTAAATTGCGTAAATCCGACGAACTTCCGATTGGAAGTAATGTCTCTAACAAGAAGTTGCAGACGAAGACCAAGAGCAAAATTATTATCGTAGGTTGTCAATGATTATTATTATTATTATTACATATTACAAAGAAGATTTAGGGTGTTTTCTCTGACACTATAGCGTCTTAATCTCTATAGTAAAAGTCTGTGTTTAATGCAGTCAAAAGCCTTAGAACAGCGTTTCCCAAACTTCTAGGTTTCGCGACCCTCTTTCGAGCTGTGTTATGATTCACGCCCCCTTTCCCTTTCTTTTAATATATTTTATTCGTTTTGTTTTTATTTTTTAACTACCATTTACCATTATTTTTTCGCTGATTTGTTTTGATTTTCACTTGTTGAGTGTGAACTTATTTTACACATTAATCCGGTCGATTGATTGCCATTTTATTTTCTCCTTTATTTGATTTGACTTTATTTTGTTTTTTAAATTATTCACTGATCGTCCAGTTTTGTTAAAATTTACAGATTATTCTTTGGATCATGACAAAATTTGTCAATTTTTAAATCAATTTGACTTATTGTTAGTTTTATATAATTTTTATTTTGGTCCTCACTTTATCATCACCCTTTATTTTTATACAATCCTCATTTCACTCTATTTTAGTTAACTTTTAATATAATCAATTGATGGATCTTTGTTTTTTCTTTTAATCGATTTCATTCGTTTTGTTTTTTACTTTTAAATTAACAACTAATAATCATCTTGTGACTTGTTTTCTCTTCGGTTTGATTTTATTTGATATGACTTTTGATTTTCTTAATTATCAATTGAACGTCTTTTGTTTCTTTTTTTTACACGATTTAAGATTATTTTATTTTACATTTTAATTCCGCCGAATGATCGCTATTTTCGGCGAATTTATTTTATTTTTTAATTATTAAATTGAATTAAATTTTTGGTTCTGGTGAAAGTCACTTTATATCGATTTGAGTTAATGAGTTTCACACAACTGTTATTTTCGCCTTGTCTTGTTTGACGATTGTATTTTGTTTTTATTTCATTCGATTTTATTCGTATTTTAGGAGTGTTTTGATTTTGGTAATCAATTGAACGTCTTTTTTTTCTCCTTTATACGAGCTATTCAAATTCTTTTAATATTATATGTATTTTTTTAACTTTTTTTTATAAACTATTCAACAAGACATTCATTACACAAGACTTAACAACTTCCACACCCTGAAAGACCCCTAGCGGACCCTTAATGAAAGTTCATCGACCCGTTTCAAGTCTTCATCGACCTCCAAAGGGGTCGATATACCCGTGCTATAGAATATATGTCTCTTAGACACAATGTTACGTTTTAATTAAACAAAGTTTTAAAAGATAAAATTTGTCTAACAAAAAGAAAGGTGATTATTGTTTCACATACCAAATAATTAAAAAAATACCAAGTTTTCCGATTAAAAAATTAAAATTTCAGTTTATATCTCAGTTATGCGATGTTCATTTGTTTTTCTGTAAATATCAGCAAAAACTTTGAATTAGTTTATGTAAGTTTTATAATAAAGACTTCTTTCTAAAGTAAAAAATAAAGAAGTTAAAGGAGGTGGGAAGGGGTGCATAACTTTTTCTTGTAAAAAGTAAGTTGATAAATTAGTTGCAATTTGCGTTCAATTTTTTTATACTTATTCTACTGCGCCCCCGTTTGAAGACTTAGACGCCTCCCCAAGGGGGCGCACCCCACAGTTTGGGAAACGCTGACTTAGAAAGATCTATGAAAACACCAAGTGCAGAATGCTTTTCATCTATGGCGTAAACAATTTTTTCAATGAATCGGAATCTTTATCTACATTTTTTGTAATAAAAACAAGTTGAAAGAGAAGAAAAGCCTTATTTGCTTTAAAGAATTTTATTAATCTGTTACTTATACAAGCTGTTCTTTTAGTGTGTGCAACTATTTAAACCTGTAATATATTACCATAAATGGCAACGATTCAACTAATATGTTCTTAACAAAAATTTAATAGTTTTCGAGAAAAATGCAGTGGCAGATTTTCACTAAACCGTTTGAGAACTGCTGGCATAGCTAAAAGTAGCCTTTTCAATTATGAAACGAAGCCGAAGTAGGCCAGGGTCGGTCAGTACTTTACTTGATCTTGAGCACGAACGACGTAAAACAGCCGCTTCGATCAGCTGGTCAGTCAAAACGTTTACAATTTAAATTAACTTCACTGCAAGTAATTACAAGTATAAGTATCTTTAAAATAAAATCTAGTGTAATTCAAGAAGCTGCGGTTCGTAATTGCCGAACAAATTAAAAACGAAGTACAAACAAATTGTAATTTCTCTTTCCATATTATTTTTATAGACATATAAAAATCTGACATTTACTTTTTTTCCATGAACCTTAAGTAGTAATACTTTCACCGCTAGCAGCGAGATTACAGTAAAAGTTTATTTACGTAAAAGGGCGAAGGAAGAACATTTTTAACGCGCTTGCCTAATTGGTACATAAATTTTCGGATTTATTCGTCGATAGTTGATATCGCAAAACATATTACTTCGCTCAGTGAATTAAAATTTTAAATAAAATAATTAATAAGCGATATCAGTGATTATTATTACGAAAAGCTGCGTTGAACATCGACTGCGGTATTGATGGGCGTGAGGAAATCGAAGTTGACCTTCCTAACTTTCTCGCACATTTCAGCAGTTCCAAACAAGTGGTCCGTCCGAAATTTTTTGGCTATGATACGGTAGCCACCAAAAAATACTCGTAGAAGGTAGTATTTCATGTACTTATACTGAGTTTCTGTTTGTTTGCACACAGTAAAAGAACACCATGTACAATGATTTAATCGAAGTTGCTTTTAAACGGCAGCGAAATATGCCTGCTTGAAAAGATAAATTTATAATGTAATTTACAACATTATTTATTAAATTAATTAATTATTAAAATTACTTTTCGTATAAAATACGGAAAAGTGGTATATCTATGCAATTCTTTAGAAAAGTGTTCTCTCAACTCGTAAGGCTTTTTAAATTATTCAGTCGCTCACTCACACTCAAACAAATCAAAATTTCACTTTTTTAAGCTTATTGCGTGACGTACTATTGTTCTTTAAAACATATGTTTATAAAATAGTTTACTTGGAAGGTTAGCACACTCGGTACAAAGAAGTGGAGCTGCTACAATTTGTAACAATACTCGTTTTAGTTTCCATTTCTATAAAGCACCCAGAAAATATTTTACAAACTCTCACGACAAAACACACGAATTCTGAAACTATCAAACTTACATTTTAAGCAGCTATTTACAGGAGTTACAAGTCTATTGTCTTTTGTATTGTTTCTCGTTATCAGTATCAAACTATTATTTCATCTAATGCCTGTATTGTTTCATTTCAATTTCTTCTCTAATACCTCTTGTGTGAAAATAGTAATTTGCAATTATTTCGTTATTAACGAAACCCGTGTATCCAATTTCTAAAACGAAAAGTAATATCCGGCGGTTAAGATAACAATGCCAAATTCGTTTTATTAGAAAACTTTTTTGGTGTTGTAAGCGGTCCTCATAAATCTGAAGATATTCACATAATTAAGGCCAAGACAATGTTACCTATTTACTGCAGTCAACGAAATTGCTTCGTGCTAATTGGAAGTTAAAAGATAAATCTTTCTTGACGACGTTGTAAGAGGTGAATGTTTCGTTTATGATGACCAACCTAATTAGGTTGCCAAAAGTACAATTCTTGTCGATTTTCTTACAGGGAAAATGCTTGTTTTAACGGTACGTTGACCTAAAAGTATTAAAAAAATTACGTTTTTAAATTCGAAATGCTAATACACTTGTAATGATCATTCGAATCATAAGATAAATTTTATGTTTGCCAACAACCTCCGCATTAGCCAATTTAGAATTTAATTAGCTTTCTATAATGATTATAGAATTTTAATCAGTCGAATATGGCAGTTAACTTAGTAAAACAAATGCAAACTTAGTATCTGTGTTACATGCAACGTAGGTGTTAAAATATTATTTAAATGATATCTTGCTGATTTTAAAGGTGACGTTATCGATCGTGTGGGTGCTTTCAGGTCACCCAACGGTAATGATTAATCTGTTTGCGCTAATATAAAGATCTCGATTTTTTTTTATTAAACGAGTCACCTTTCAGTACAAAAACATAGCCAGTGATTATGAGTTTTCAAGCTACTTTCTTAAAAAAAAATATTTTGTGGTGCATGATATTTCACAATTTTTCGAAAGGTGCTTGTTTCTTAAACTTTTAAACAAATCTAGAACGCGTATTCTTCGTGTGTTTTGTTTACTCTAATAAAATTCAAGCAAGTTGTCAAAGCAAATTACTATTCATTACACGTACGAACTACAAGCCGTTTTTGGAAAAGGTGACTCTTATGCTTTCGTAATAGACCGATGGTCTGGTTTAATTATTGCGACGCAAAAATGTATGTTTATTCTTTTCATTATAAGGATTCGAATAAAGTGAAATGTAGACCACATTCCACTGAGAATTTCCTTCGGAAAAAATTAAAAGTTTCACTTGTCCTCATACATAAAAACATTTGTCATTACAGCGTTGAGCTTTTTCTCGAACGTGACAATTTTTAATTGTCGCAGATTATTGCCTTCAGACAAACCAACGATTTGTAATGAATATTTATGTAAACGTACTGAAATGATGTTGCTATTTTACAATTAGTAAATACTATTAGAGTATTCAATGATATATTATCGAAATTTTAATTAAGGATTTTCGTTTGGTAATTAAACAAAAAGATTTAAATTAAGTACGTTTTTCTTATATTAAAAAAGTAAAACAAACCAAAACACGCAGCGTAGCTAGAAAATTAATAAAATTATTGGAATTATTAGAAACCATTAGTCTTTACGCAACAAATTTTTATTAATAATTAATTTAATAATTCAAAATATGTACTTCATTATTTGTTTTATGCCCAATTTCTTCACCTCCTGATAAATTTATCTGCCATAATAGTTTCCGAGCAGATAAATTTATCAAGAGGTGAAAAAAATCGGAGAAAATTAACTTGCAGCACAGTCAGCAGCTTCAGTCGTAAGTGTGGGTGTTATAATAAAGGATGATTCAGAATAAGTGTCCTACCCGTTAACCACTGATAGTCTTTCAAAAAACTAGACAAATAACTGTAGACGTAGGGGGGGTGGGGGAGTCTAACTTGTGTAGTTTTTGAGTTTAATTGGATTAAAAATTCACATGTAAACTTGTTGGTGGTCACTGAAATAATTGAATGCGTCACAACAGCAATAGACTTTCGAGAAAAAATACACAAAACACAACATTTGACCTTGAACTGAAACCGTAAAACGATTTGTTTACGACTCTCTGAGGAAAGATTGCATAATGTGAATAATGAACTTGATTTTTTTATGATGTAAGTAGGGATACAATAATAATTTTGTCAGTGGAATCGTGTTCGTGTCAACGTGCGTATCAATTCACAAAAATTTAGTGAAATTCGTGTAATTTAAGATTACTTCTCCTGCGAAGAATAGAATGATGTGCTCTTATTGCCAACCGCGGCCCGTTAGGATTTTTTTAAATGAAATGAATAAATTAAAGTGAAGCGAATCATGTTTAATCAAACAGTACAAATAAAAAATTCAGTTTAAGAAGACTCCATTAACACAGTTGAGGAAATTGCATTTCAGAAAAAAAAACAAAACAATTCAAATCACTGCTTGGCTTTCGTGATTCATTAGACTGACATTCACACAAAACTTTTGAACGCTCTTGGGTGGTAGTTTACTTGGTACGCAGACTTGCTCATGCAAAGAAGAAAAAACTTGCGAGTCAAAACGTGCATCCAGAAGTGCCGGAACTGCAGTTAATAAATTAAATAATAAGTTAAATTTGGCCGAATTAGCTAGCCTTAAGACGCGTTGTATATGCCGGCCTATTCATTAATCATGTGAATAGGCGTATAACAAGAAGGTCATATCGAATATCTGTTATAAAAACCGTAAGTTACATCACATAACATTTACTTTTTGTTGACACAGCGGCGCAGTTTCTAAAACACAAGCGCTTAGTAAACCCGATTTTAAAAACACATTACGCATCGCATTCCAATAGTCATCGGTGCTGCTCAAGCAGTTTCCATTTGTGGCACAAAAGACATTGATTTTCGAAATGTCTCCGATAAATTCTTTTCTTGCAATTCGGAACTTGCATGACCTTAGTAAATACGCTCCTAACGGGTCGGACACTTACTATCAATCACCCTGTATAAACGAGAAAATAAATGGACGCTACCTTATCTTAACCCACGACGAGGAGAGGATCAAAGGAATGACTCAACTTATGTAACACCTTTAGTAACAGTCTATACAATCAACCCAGTCAGTGTATGTGCACCTTCAGTAACATCAAATGTATACGCATCTTTAAAGTGGCATTCAACATCCTACGATCGCTTTTTGACCTGACCTTGCAGTAAGATAACAAATTGAAGCGGATTTGCTACATAATAAGCTACCCCATGCAAGGCGGCCATGCTAGCTGGTCAAAGCATAATGAAAGTTTTTAAAAATTTTGTTGCAAATCGTTTTTGATTGCAGTGAAAACCTCGAGCAGCCTCTGTACAGCTGTTTCAGCCCTGCTTGGGGCTTCGTCAGCAGAAACGTAGCTCAAAATTCCCACTGCAAACCAAAAACAACTTGACCAATTTATTCGCAAATGGTTTGCAGTGGGAATTTCTAGCTAGGTCTCTGCTGACGAAGCCCCAAGCAGGGCTGAAACAGCTGTCCAGAGGCTGCTCGAGGTTTTCAATGCAATCAAAAACGATTTGCAACAATTTTTTTTAAATAAATAAAGTTCGACAATAGTAATTTGCACGAAAAGAGAGCAACGGTCGCAAACGTAAGTGTTCAGAACACCAAGGACGAGGTTTAAGCCATACTCTGACGAGCATTGTGCCACCAGCGCCAAATCAAAACCGACAAAACGTCGCACCCTTGAGGGTTCTCAACATCAATCATAGCTATATGCCGCCCAAAAGGCGTTCACACCGCGAAAATGGGACGTCCTCTTCAAATAACATCACCACTCTGTCTGCCCCAAGTACGTCGCAATAATAAAGTCAAAACTGGCCATACCGTCTTTCGAAGTGTGGAGAGCTAGCACGAATCGAAAACATCGTGACATCAGCAGGAACCAACTGAGTATAAAATGACACAAAGAAAGACCAATAACGTTAGAGGTCGAGCGTTAACGCAATTTAATCTCAACTCGCAAGAAACAATCGATCTATTCCAAGGTAAAACTCAGAGAAGAACATCTGCAGACGCTTGTAAAAGCTGAAGCAATGATATCTAGAAATAGAAACTCCAGACGATATTTTTTACTCAAAGTAATAAAAGATATGCCGACCGGCGGGAATCAAACGATGTTTTATGACCGATGTATTTTGAAACAAATGCATAAAAATTGTCTTGAGTTGCATCATATAGTGTGAGACCATTTGCGTTTTAAGAATCCAATTAAATTTTTCGACGAAGACGATGGTAGAAAAAGCAATCTTTAATGCTTCTTTTAAGCAGTCGAAATGGGTTCGACATGAAGCATCTCCCATACACACAATTACTTAATATTGCGCCATAAAGGAGAAGATTTAAAACTCGATAGACGGGCTGTTTCTGAAAATTGGTTATGCGTCGGAAGCACTATACAGTGCTGCATTGCAACATGGAAATGCCATGTTAGTTATTTAAAGGTGTTCAAATATTGGCTTCCCTAATTATCTTACAGCAAAATTCCGTTTAGGTTTCTTAAATTACTCTTCAAGATAAATCTGTCTGTGCAGTTTGAGAATTTTTCATCTGCTCAGTTTCTAGAAATTTTAAATTTAAATTAATTCACCAACTAAATTCAATTAATGCTTAATTCTCACACGTCAGCCCGTCGCGCCGTTTCATTTTGATATAAATTGAATTTCGTTACTGAACGCCAAATTTAAATATCTTGAAATTGAGCAAATAAAAAATTCTCAAACTGCACAGATAGATTCATCTTAAAGAGTACTTTAATGAACATAAATGAAATTTTGCTGTAAAATAATTAGGGAAGTCAATATTCGAGCATCGGGATTTCCGGTTGCGTTCATCAATGCAGCACGCTGTATATTCGGAAAACTTATTTCTACAACTGCAAAAAAATTGTCCAAATGTAATATTATGCTCATTAGTCATTACAATTTTTTTTTCTAGAAAATTAATACATACTATGGCGAAGGTATGGCTCAACTTTTTGCGACTTGACCAATTTATCCACTCATAAAATATTACAAAAATGTTTAAAATCACACCCACCATAGCGAAGACATGATTCACCTAAAGACCTAACAATCTAACCTTCTCAACTGGGCTTGGTATGTAGATTAAATTGTTGTTTACAGAAATAATAGGTAAAGGTGGATTTCCATGGTGCGTGTTTTCACGGATCGCACCATGGTGGACGGCGGATAATTAAGCTTTTATTCTGCTTCAAGCATAGTACGTGATGCTTTTATTTTTGTTTTCCGTTGTTGATGAGTTCCAACATAAAGGCTCATTTTAATAAGGATTCAAAAACTTGAAAATTACGTTATTTGCCATTATCATATTGGAAACTATGCGGTACATTAACAGCGACAATGAAATTTTTAATGCATGTGCATCGACGGCGAAGATAGAATGAAAAGATGGAACAATTACCTAATCCAAATGGGAACATTTCTGTAAATTGTATAATAAATTAACAATGACTTGTTTATAACTTAAATTAATATATCGTAGTATAAGTTGCTGGAATAGCGTTAAAAAGGATTAAGAATGCAGGGTGTTCTTTTCCTGTGTGCAAATATTTAAACTTGTAATGCATCACCATAAATGGCAACGATTGAACTCGTATGTGCTTAACAGAAAGTTAATAGTTTTCGAGAAAAATGCATTGGCAGATTTTCGCCAAATCGTTTGAGAACTGCTGGCATAACTAAGGATTGTAGATGGCTAAGCTCTCGCGCACGCGGCTGCCTGTTTGAAAGACGACACGAAAATAAGTCAGTCGGTCAGTGTTTGACGTGGTTTAACCTTGTACATGAACCCTGTCGTGAACGAACATATGTTTGATTCATATGATGCATATTAACTGATCGTAATGGCTTTTGCAAACAGGTAAAAAGACTTGCCGGAAGTCTCACAGCCATTGGACAAATTTCTGTATGCGGAAGGAAACTAATTTTGAAAACTTTCGGTTTATGTGAGTACGTGTTTTTCTTCACGAAGTTTTAAAAAAGAACCGATCTTACAAATTACAGTTTCAATTATTTCGATTACGATATCTTCCGATCAATCAACATTTTAAACCCGCCTGGATTTATTAAAACAATATAACTTCACTCCAAGTAGGTAATTACATTTTCAAGTATTGTCAAATTATAGGCTGACGATTATAATTACTGGGCGAGAAATGCGCCTTAAAATTGCGGATGAGTTAAATAATCACATCATCGTCAACCATCGTTTTATTTTTCGCAAGTAATAAATAAAGCACGTTTCCATTTCTTATGTGGTTTTTACAACGCCGGTCGCCTCTTCGATTGACGCGCTTAAGGTAGGGCAGTATTTAAATAAATGTAACATTAATTTCCTCAGTGGATTCAAATTTGAAATAAAATAATTACTAAACGATATCAGTGATTATTGATTATTATTACGAAACGCTACAAGATGGGTTTGAATGCGAAACTCAGCGCGGTGTCGGTGCCGACTATAGGAAGGCGTTGCGACCTCGCCAGTATTTCTCTCTCGCACAAATCAGCAGTTCCAAACAAGTGGTTATTTTTTCGCTATAGTACGGTAACCACTGGAAAATACGCATAGAAGGTAGCATTTCATGTACTTGCACTGAGATTTATTAGCACACAGTAACTGAACAATCCTTAGATGGCTTTTCCAACACCCCTTCATAAAAAGAAACATTAAAGCGCAAGGACGGATTTATTTATAAAAGTCACTTTGCAGTCATTCCTTTTAGCTTCTTTCATGAAGGCTTCCTTAAATTTTAAAGAAGGTGTGGTAATTTATTAGTCAATAAAAACATCCTGAATAAAAGTGCATTTATATTTATAAATTGAATTTAAAACTTAGCGTACAACAAAATAAAGTTGACAAATAATGTTTTTTTCGAGCTGAAGAAACGTTTTTAAAACTGATTTGTCGAAACCTGATTATAGAAAGTATACCGGTCTACAAAAAAAAACCTATTTTTGAAAGATGTTCTGATTTGTATAGGGTATCTCAAACCTCTCGAAGAGTCCAAAAATGCCCCTTTAAATTCATTTTATCAAGACAACGTCTTCACAAAAGTTGTGTAGGCTTTCATTCCGCATAATTTAAAATTATTTTCAAATATACAGGTTGTTCATTTAATAAGTTACAAATCTAACCTCTTATTTTTTTTAATGGAACACTATATATTTTACTGCAGTTTCGATTAGCCCTTGAAGAGACGATAAAAATGATGCAACATTATACTTACTTATTTCTAGTATTTACCGAATTATTTTTAATTTAATGCAAAAAATGAGTCATGTTTGATCACCTGCCAAGTAGATATTTGTAATTACTTTAACAATCAGGAATTTTCTAACAGAAAAATGTACATAAAACGTAATTATCAAGTTTTACGAACGGTTTAATACCCCTTTCAATGAAGAACTGCAGGTAAAGTAAAGAGTATGGTCAATACCATTAATCACAAACTAATAGCCGCAAAGCTTCATTTTTTTGGACTGTCTGATGATGCCATGGGTCTTCTGAGTTCCTACTTGTGCGACCGGTCTCAAGCTGTTACTGTCAATAATGTCTCATCAACTCATCAGCCTATCCTTTCAGGTACACCTCATGGCTCAATTATTGGGCGTCTCCTTTTTATAATTTATATTGCTGATTTGCATTCTAATCTAAATTGCAATTGGCACTGTTACGCAGATGACACGCAAATCTGCCTACATTTTCACATTTCTGATTTTGCAGCCACTGAGAGGTTGATAAATGATAATCTGGAACGTTTACTTACTACATCTAAAATGCATTCTCTGTACGTAAATCACAACAAACTCCAGGCTATTGTTTTTGGCAATGGCAAAGATCGACAAAACGTCGTAGATGGCATGGAGATTTTTGTTGATGGTAATAAGATTTCTTTCTCCAAGTGTATTAACAATCTTGGTCTTATCTTTGATGAACAATTACGGTTTACAGCTCACGTTAACAAGCTAGTGCAGAAATCTTTCGGTGTCTTAAAAAGCTTGCATGCCAAGAAACATTTCTTGACTACAGAACTCCGCACACAATTATGTGAAGGTTTAGTTTTATTAACTATTGTGATGCTGTCTACGGTCCATGTCTAGATCTATCTTCTGTAACTAGGATTCAGAGATTTCAGAATTCTTGTTTAAGGTTTATTTTTGACATTCAGGTTACTTAATGCATAAAATAATTTCAAGTTCCACGCCCAATTATCTGAAGGCTATGCTGATACCTCGTAGTCAATTACATGAAATTAACTTAAGACGCACAAGTTTACTCGATATTCCATTTCACTCCATCTCCTCTTTCGAACGTTCTTTTGCTTTTGTCGGGCTTAAGCTTCACAACTCACTTCCTAAATAATTACGTAACCAAACCACAGTAGCTTTTAAAAGAAATTTCAAAGCTTTACTACTCACCCGGTAAGAGTGACCAATCAGATTCATTTAAATTAAAGAACATAACTTGAATTAATTTTAATTTTAAAATTTTTTTTTCTTTTCTTTGAACTCCGTAATATTCACTTTCTGGTTTCACAAATAAAATATTTTATTACATGCATTTGTATTATTTTATTTATTTCTGTATATTGTGATGTTGGTTGAGTGGTCGAGCAGCAAATTTGCTGAACTCCGCCAACAGAAATGTTGTAAATATTCAATTTTCACCCTACATTAAAAGAATCATGTCTGTATAATAAAAATGTAATGACAGTTGTTATGTAAAAAGTCGCATTATGTTTAGATGTAATTTCTGACTAATATACATCAGTTTGTGGAATTTTTGCGTTTCCTTTTCTAAGGCGCAGAATCCTGTTGCAGAGCCACAAGAGAACCCTGTTACAGAAGTTCAACTTACTAAAGGTCCTGGACGTCCTAGAAAAATAAAAACTGGAAAGAGGGGCCGACCATTTAAGAAATTTCATTTTCGAAAAATTGAACAAGAAACAAATCAATCAAATGGGGGAGAAAAAGAGGAAGAAAAAGTGCAGAATGAATTTGAAAAGACAAGAGAGGAAAACTCTACCGCGGAAATTGAAAATCGTAGTGATGAAACAAATGTACATGAAGAATCATTAGCGTCACTCGCTACTGAAATTCCTTTTATTAAAGCTATTAATGGTCCAGAAGGTGGTGATTGGAGGAATGCAATCTACTTAGAAACCAAAAGTCTTATAATGAACGACACTTGGGATCTTGTTCCAAGGCCTCCTGGTCAAGTTGTAGGTTGTCGTACTGTTTTACGCAACAAATATAATGCAGATGGTACGATAGAAAGAAAGAAGGCACGAGTAGTTGCAAAAGGTTTTTCACAGCGTCCTGGAGTAGATTTTCAAGAAACTTTTGCTCCAGTAGCAAGAATGAACTCTTTTAGAACTATTGTTGCATTAGCAGCAGAAACAAGGATGAAAATCATTCATCTAGATGTTACGACAGCTTTTCTTAATGGTTTCATGGATGTTATGATTCATATGGAGAAACCAGAACTTCTGGAAGAAATGCTAATAAGGTTGGAACGTGAAGAACGTGAAACTGAATTGGGAAGAAAAGCACGAGAAATGTTGAAATTACTGAAACGAGGTGATTATGTCTGCAGACTTAAGAAGTCTATTTATGGACTGAAACAAGCTGGTCGACTGTGGAATATTAGGTTAGACAAGGCTCTTCGGAATATGGGATTAAAATCATCAGAAGCAGACCCTTGTGTCTATACCGACGACAAGAAGACGATTTTTGTCTTAATATACGTTGACGATATTTTCATAGCTTACCACGATTTTGAGAAAGCTGAATGTCTTAAAAATGACTTAAATAAAGAATTTCTCATTAAGAACCTGGGTGAAGCCAAGTTCTGTTTAGGAATGGAAATGTTTCAAAGAGAAGACGGAATTTATTTATCTCAAAAAGGTTATATTCGGGAACTCTTAACAAAGTTCGGAATGAATGACTGTAAGCCAGTACGTACACCACTTGTAGGGGAGAACAAATTAAAAGAAGACACGAATCATGTAAAAGATCAAATAGAAATGTTTCCGTATCGTGAACTAATTGAAGGACTGAAGTACTTGGCTGTTGGAACTCGCCCGGATATTTCTCATACTGTAAGTTCTCTTAGTCAATATAACGACAAGTTTGAGAAATGTCACTGGGTTGCCGCCAAAAGAGTACTGCGTTATCTCAAAGGAACAATTAATTATTCTCTATGTTACAGAAATACTAATGTACCCCTAACAGGCTATGTTGATGCAGATTGGGGCAGTTGTGTACTGGATAGAAAATCTTACACGGGTTTTGTCTTCAATTTAGCTGGAGGTGCTGTTTCGTGGGAAAGTCGCAAACAACGAACAGTGGCACTATCCTCCACAAAGGCCGAATATATGGCCCTATCTGATGCCGTAAAAGAATCAATATTTTTAACAAAATTCTTGAAAGAATTAGGCTTTGAAAAATTGTTGCCGATTACATTGTACAACGATAATTTAGGAGCTTCAAAACTTGCACAAAATCCTGTCTTCCACAATCGGTCAAAACATATTGACATAAGATATCATTTTGTGCGACAAGCTCTCCAAATTCATCCTATTAATCTAAAATATCTTTCTACAGAAGAAATGATAGCAGATGTGATGACTAAAGCATTGCCAGGACCGAAACACCACATGTGTTCTTCCAGTATGGGATTGGTATCTCTAGAGACTTCAAATTGAGGGGGGGTGTTGTAAATATTCAATTTTCACCCTACATTAAAAGAATCATGTCTGTATAATAAAAATGTAATGACAGTATGTAAAAAGTCGCATTATGTTTAGATGTAATTTCTGACTAATATACATCAGTTTGTGGAATTTTTGCGTTTCCTTTTGAACTCTGCCCAACAAGAAATAAAGTCGATATTTATTTATTTATTTATTTATTTATTTAAATATTACATAAGTAATTATTTTTTTCTATATTCCTTTCAAAGATGTGGAGATCAAGTGTTAGTCAAAAATTTAATTATCTTCACTTCCATTGACTGAAAAGCGAGCAAGATGCGTTTAGAAACCGTTGAACTTTTAAAAGCGCACACGAATAATTGCATAAATTGTAGATTCTTGACATTTATCTATTCCCCTTAACCTACTCAACACCGCTTAGAAGGAAAAGTAAAACGTCGATCTGCTACACCTACCTTCGGGAATTTTTATCGAGTCGTTCCAGGCTTAATTTTAAAGCTTTCACCTGCTGTGGATTCATTTTTATTGGCGAAAACGCTCATAAATCAAACTGAAAGTTGTTCGAAAAAAAAAATAACATTTAGATAGTTGAAAAGAAAATCATTCTTAATACAGCGTGTAAGAAAGTTAATTGTTTATTTCTCCACGGGACTGTTTCTTTTTTGATTGATTAAAGCAATAATTGTTAATGAGTTTTACAAATCAGTATCAAAATAGGTACATACCTAACTAAGGTGATATCATTCGTGAGAAATTCTCAAATTTATTCAAATCATGTGTGTGCTCTTTACAAATATTTTATAACAACAAATTTTAACTGTAATTCCAATTATCGCTTACCCAAAAGCAAAAATATAAAAAAAGTAAACATCAACGAAGATTACCTAGATAAAATGCCGTTACTAACGTTTTCGTGATTGTATACCTAATTATCGACAAAAACCTTCTATTAATGCATGGAAATTATACGTTGTAAATTTCAAACAGCAAAGTAAACATGTCGATGTAACTTTGATTTATGAAATCGTTTTTTACTTCTGCGTTGCTGAACTAGTTCAGGCGTAAACGAGGAAGTAAATTCCGTAAGTTATTTGCTTTGTTTGATCTTTCCAGTTTGCAATAAACATTATGGTAACCGAAGTTAAGTAATTACTTGCGAACTACAAAACATGACAGCCGTAAAGATTCCTACGTCTGATATTACAATGAATAATATAAGAAAAAGCAAATCGAACTACAAAGGTCATGAACGATGTCTTGAAGTGTACGAGGGTAACGGAACTTTGTTAAATGGTGACATACCCGCCATAGTAATCTGCACTCTTCGTACATGGGAATTTTAAGAAGTTTTATTACCATTGCGTGGTCTCACATAAGCGGCCTTTGAAGTTACAGTTAGTTCTGCTTAACATTCAAAATTAAAATGAAAAATGTGTGCGCTTGCTTTAATGTTCTCCATTCACGTATACTAGATAGAGTGCCCGCGAGCAAGTAAACTCAAGAATGAAAACTAAAGGCCGATTTACATCTGCCGAGTGCTGTACCGAGAGAGTGTACTCGGCCGAGTGTGATCAGTACAGCTAATGTGATCAGTACGGTCAATACTCGACCTGCTTCAATAACTCGTTTCTTGGACGAGTAACAAGGAGAGTGACTCGGCCCAGCACTCTGCAGGTGTAATTCGGCTTTAATTGGAAAGCTCTGTGGAAAAGATTAACATATTTTGCTTCATATAATTTGTAATATGTAGAGAATTTATTATAAAAATTCTTTGTCACGTTCAATTTGGTAGTGTTTTTTAAACAAGACTTTTCGTGAAGACATCATGAATGATTATAAGTTTAATTAACCACATATATATGGCTTAATATGCGTAACAAATAGAAAGTATGCGCGTTAATGCCTACTTAAATATACACATTTGGCCATGCGGAATGTTTCTAAACCAAGCAAAGTTACAAAGCAGAGCAAAAGCGTTGCATGCAAGATGTGCAATGACTATGTAAAGGTCAATATTTGCATAGAGAAAGCTTCCAGTCAGACATCGAATTGCAAATGAAAATAATTAAATCTAAATTTAAAAAAATCAACCATACATAAATATTCGAAAAGTGCGGAGAACGTCTTACAAATTTCTAAGAGAATTTCTTTTTTACACCAGAAAATACATTTTCAATAGAATGTAAATAGTCTCTTAGAATGAAGTAGAATATTTCGATGACATTATTTCTTTATGATGTAATCGTTTACAATGAAATTAAACATAGCATTTCTATTCACCCTTATTATAAAAGTCAAGTATTTTTATTACTTGTGCTTGTATAATAATGTTACAGCAGTAACACGCATATAAATCTATTTTTAGTACGAGTCACCCCATCACACGTCATAGCAAGTTATCGCTGTTACTCGTTGTTTCGCGTTCTTACCAATACATTCGAGATTACAGGGATCTACTATAAAAGCCCGTACGGGCGCGCCAGTTATGTTTATTATATTGTTTTTACCTCGAATAGTAGAAAGTAGAGCCTGTAGAAATGTTACTTGATAGACAAGTGTTGCAGCTAATTACTATTGTGTTTTTAATTGTGTAAAGCGACAGTTTGTAATTAAAGTGTTCTATTCTGTAATACTATAATTTGTGAACCCCCAAATTCGTAACAATAACATCGTTGAATGATACCTTGCTCTGTTTGTGCATATAAGCCCAACTTAACAATAGTCACAGCAGAGACCTAGATCATTTTAATGTTGAACTGCAGGATTATTTGAGCAACGTACATGATAAACATCATATTATGGTGGGTGATATTAATATTGACATTTTGGCGAATAATTATGCAGTTACTAATTATTTAAATATTACGCAAATGTTTGGTTTTACTAAATATATTTTGCAACCCACCAGTATCATTAAAAATTCCGCTACCTGTGTTAATCATATTTTTGTGAAAGCCAATAAAATTTATATGTATCATACAAAAGTTTTACAGTCATTCATAACTGATCATTTTGTTACTGTTTTATATAAAATTACAAATGAAGAAAAAGTTTTAGAACCTAATTGTAAATCTTTTAAACGCATAAACTACAGACTTCTGGTTGAAAATATTAATAATGTTATTTGGCAAAATATATATACTTAAGTTTAAGAAACTGTTAAAAATGGTCCTGGAAATTGCAACTGAGAATGTAACCTACAGAATTACTACAAAGAAACTCAAACCTTGGATTATTGATGGATTAATTACTAGTATTCGGCATAGGGATAAAATTGCAAAACAGTTAATAAACAGATCTGATGATCAGTGAGCGGCGGAACTGAGGTTTTTGATGACAAATGCAGGCGATTTGCATTGCCCAAGACCTTATAAGTCGTTGAATGAATGTATATACAATATAAAATAAATTTACTTACAAGATTCCATAAAAATAATTTTAATATGATGATTACGGTTTGAATAACCTTAAGTAAAACCTCAGGTCATCCGCTCCTTGCTGATGATACTAATTTGAGGAATTACTATAAACATTATCGTAACACTTTAACTACACTTATTCGCCAACAAAAAACGATTTATTTTTCAGACAAGATTAATGAGGCTAATGGGAATTTAAAACAAACTTGGAAAGTGTTATTTGATAGTTGTGACATTTCCAAAAAGAAAGATGAAAACTTTATTTCATTGGTTGGTTGATGATCCTGAGATAAAATGTTCTAATCATACTTTAGATTTAGCTAATCGGTTTAATGATCATTTTACAGAAATAGGACTTTCAATATCCAATTCTATTGACAAACCGTCTGAAAAATTTAAAGTTCACAGTTTAAATAAAAGTATTTTCTTTTATCCTATTTCTCGTAATGAAGAAATTACATCTCTCATCTTTCTGATAAATCTTCACCAGGTATTGATGATCTTTCTAATCGTACTGTTAAGTTAATTTCCAAACAAATATCTGTATCTTTAAGTCATATTTATAATCTTTGTCTAAGAGAGGGAATTTTACCTAATGAGTTGAAACGTTCAATAGTTATTCCTGTTTATAAATCAGGAGATAAAACTTTGCTTACCAATTACAATCCTATCTCTTTAACTTCTGTTTTTTCTATAATATTTGAAAAATGTATTAAACATCGAATTATTGAATTTCT
Organism: Prosopocoilus inquinatus; assembly: GCA_036172665.1. Lineage (NCBI taxonomy): Eukaryota > Metazoa > Arthropoda > Insecta > Coleoptera > Lucanidae > Prosopocoilus > Prosopocoilus inquinatus. The sequence goes on from CM069876.1 coordinate 1,230,215, forward strand.
TAAAATTAATAAAAATTTTAAATAGTTCATAATTTGGATTTAGACAGGAATTGAGCACTGCAGATGCAGTCATTCATTTAACATAAAAAATTTATTCATATTTAGATTCAAGAAAAAAAGTGTTAGGGACATTTTTAAATTTAAAGAAGGCTTTTGATACAGTGTCTCATCAGATTCTATTAAATAAACTTCAGTGTTATGGTTTCAGAGATAAATCGTATGAATTGTTAAAATCTTCTCTAATAAACAGAACTCACTGTACAACAATACAATCAGTGATTAGTAGAGAAAAAGTTATCAAAGCGGGTGTGCCTCAGGGAACTGTGCTTGGGCCAATTCTGTTTTTATTATACATTAACGATTTGTTTTCATTGGATATTCAAGGCGAAATTACTGCTTTAGCTGATGATACTGCAATTATTTTTACATCTGATTTTTGGGAATCAGTTGTGCAATTAGCCACTATTGGATTACAAAAAATAGAAAAATCGTTGGATTTTAATTTATTATGACTAAATATTGACAAGACTGTCATTATTCCCTTTTCTCTTCAATATTGTAATTTTAATTATATCCCTAATTTTAGATTTTGCAATAACGTTTTAAAATATTCTGAAAGTATCAAATATTTATGTTTAACGATTGATTCTAATCTAAGATGGCATTTTCATGTTCAGAACTTGGTAAAAAAAAGTTCGGAAAACAATATATTTTTTTATGCAAATAAGAAAATATTGCAATATCAATTTATTAAGAACAGTTTATTTTGCGGCAGTACAAAACATATCATATTATGCAATTTCAGCCTGGGGATCTGCTAATTCTTCTGTATTAAGAAACATTGAAATTACCCAGAAATTAATTTTAAAAATATGTTGGAGAAAACCTAAAATATTTCCTACGAATCAACGTTAGATGTTTTGAATACTAAACAATTTCATACAAAATCTATAATTATATACACTCATTTAAACAAAAATAAAATTCCTCTCTTAGAGTATGACAATTATGTTACAAGAGCCTCCAATTCAACTAACTTGCAAATTCCTTACAGTAGTACTTCAAAAGGACAAAGACATGTTCAATATCTTGGACCTTATTTTTATAATTGATTGCCTAATGACATTAAGAAAACTTTATACCTTCCTCATTTTAAAAAGAAATTGAAATTATGGAATAAAAAAAAAACCTTCGTAAATAAGCTTTATTTCACAAATATAATTGAACTTTTCTTAACTAAAATTTGATGAATTTAAAAATTACATTATTATTGGTATTATTATATTATTAATAATTATTACTATTATTATTTCTATTAGAGTACTCCATTACTTTCATTATTGCTGCTCTAGAAAAATATTTTTCTTAATATAGTTCGCAGTCACTCACGAGCCAAACTCATGTGACTATGTATACCTCTTTTATTATATAAGTATAAAATTTCTATGTTTGTACTAATACATTCGTATGTAGTTTGTACAGATTTATTTACAGAATAAATAAATAAAATAAAAAAAATAAATAAAGAGTATTTAATTTGAAAACACTTTTATCTTTAATGTTACAGAGGTACGGTTATTAAAATGAATTACAGCAAGAATCTATATATACTCTTATAATCATTGATTATAGTAAAATATTAGGTCTGTTACAACATAGTATTAGATTATAATACAAGAAGTATATTAAGTTGTTTTAGAAATGCACATTAGGTGTTAAAAACTCTCTTGTTTTTCGTAAATGTACTTTATCCTTAAGTAAAAACTTTATAGGCAGTAATGTAATAACTTTAGGCAGTAATTACTTACAGTCTGCTCCTTCCCTGCTGCAACAACCACGACTACTACAAAACGCCATATTTTTGTCTTAAAACTACAGAAAACGAATTTGGTTTTAGTGCAAGAATAAAATAGATAAATAAATTGCACTAGCAAATTGACAAGAGTAACGCACCAATATGGCGGAACGGGGGTCGTTTTCTTATACGTACGTAGTATCACCTCTCTTGATTCCAACTCACTGAATTAATTAATCCTAATCAAAACGACACTGTTAAATAATGACAGAATTGATTAATTCAAAAGGAAAATATGAAACAAAAAATTGCGCTTGCCCTTTTGAAAGCCGTTGGAATGTGACATGTGTATAATGTGCTTTTAATTATTTCTCAGTCTCGTGGCAATTTCAAACAACCATTCAGTCATCAGTCTTTCCTGCAACGATGTCTTACGGGCACGTTATTTTAAAACCGGCCTAACAACCAGGAATAATGGCCAGCATTATTTTACACACAAGGTCGGTGTTGCTTTACGGTAGCGATTTAAAAACGCGTTTACAGTTAATTCTTATTACGCAAGTTGGGCTCGTAGTCATCCATACTGATTATGGTGCGATCACACAGAAGCTCGCGGGGAATTAGAGCAGATACGATCATTCGCAGCACGTTTCTAGATGACAGTTATGCTACGCCTCGATTCATTCGTGGGTGATTAATGAAATGGATGGAATTAACTGGAATTGCAGTCACTTGAACGTTATAAAATGTGCTTCCAACATTGACTGAATATGTAAGGTAGTACGTATTAACATGCAAATTGTTTTACATGTATCGTTTTTAATATACTTACTTTATAGGTTTTGAGTATGTAAATATGTGCGGTAAAAGAGAAAAAAGACAAGAGCAGAAACCGTTGATTCAATAAAAGTATAGTTGATTGCGGATTGTACAGGGTGACCCAACGATGCGTATTTCTTCTGTGAGGCTTATGGGAAAAAAAATTAGGAAAAAAATCTATAAAGAATTTTATACTAGACAATACGCGGCATATTGTAAAATTATTTTGAACTATACAGAGTGATCAGAAAAATGGTGGTTCGTGGAAACTTATTTTTTTTAAATGGAACATCCTATATATTTTTAGATATTTAGATGCGCCACAGTAAGCTGATTACAGCGGTATAAAGATATATTGATTTTATTGAATAACTTTCATAAAATAATTTTTTTTTCTTGAAGAATTTTGCAAAAATTCAGTAAGTTTGAATTTGAATTTCTGATTAATGAGGTAACTCAGACGAACGAAAACCTAACACGATATTTTTAGGACTTTGGCCTTTATGAAAATGTGAACAAAATTAAGATATCATTTTGCATTATACTGAGCGATCGATACTTACGAAACATTCGGTATCTCATTTTTTTTAATGGAATGGACCTACTTTTTATTACAGAAATGGATAGCACTTAAATGTAGCTTTCTACTGATATAAGGTTATATACCTTTATTTTTAATAATTTCGTCACTAGAAATTTTCTTTTTATAAGTATTTCAATGGTCGGCGTTTTAAACTATACACCCAGTATTGCTACTTTCCTACCTAAATTCAATCATTCGAAGTCATCTTTCGATCATTTGATTCTACTTTCATAGATCTCTAATTGAATACCTCCGCGGTAGGATTTATTTTACCAAAAATAATTTAAAAACAGGCCATTGAAATACTTATAAAAAGAAAATTTCTAGTGACGAAATTATTAAAAATAAAGGTATATAACCTTATATCAGCAGAAAGCTACATTTAAGTGCTATCCATTTCTGTAATAAAAAGTAGGTCCATTCCATTAAAAAAAAATGAGATACCGAATGTTTCGTAAGTATCGATCGCTCAGTATAATGCAAAATGATATCTTAATTTTGTTCACATTTTCATAAAGGCCAAAGTCCTAAAAATATCGTGTTAGGTTTTCGTTCGTCTGAGTTACCTCATTAATCAGAAATTCAAATTCAAACTTACTGAATTTTTGCAAAATTCTTCAAGAAAAAAAAATTATTTTATGAAATTTATTCAATAAAATCAATATATCTTTATACCGCTGTAATATGTTCATTGCGGCGCATCCAAATATCTAAAAATATACAGGGTATTCCTGTACATCATTTCGAACGAGATGAATGAAACAATCTAAAGCCGGGCGGCCACTGCAAGCGAAGCTAAGCTAAGCTAAGCGAAATCAAATTTTGCTCCGATTTATTCTTATGGAAACTTTCGTCGACCAAACTTCGCTTTGCTTAGCTTTTAGTTGCCGCGTCTATATAAAATTACATAGGAAATAATTTTCAAAAACTTCAGTTTCGCTCAGCTTAGCTTAGCTTAGTTTCTCTCGTAGTGGCTGCCCGGCTTAAATGAATGAAATTAGTGAAAGCTTCGCAGTTATCAAATTCATTTGTTGAAATAAGTGAAATAATTATTTGTTTAACAAATAAATAATTCGCTTGGTGGTCGTTCATTCCATTCCAACGAATGAGTTGGATACTACTATGTTTATCAATCAATCAACTTTATTAAGGCGGAGCCACAGCAATAAAGCTGGATTCACCCAACCACTAATATTACACTTTTACTGTACAAAAAAATTTTGGATACGTACAAAGATACTGAAATTTTGTTTGTTGTTGGTGGCAGCAATAACACAAATTAGCAAGCACCTTGTAATAGGACAGATTTTATTTTATTTTTAAAATTATTAAGAGACAGACATTTGAACTCAGTAGGAATACTATTGTAAGCTGTTACAGCACTATATGAGAAAGATTTTTCAAACAGTGATAGAGTATGATGAGGGATGTCCAAATTTATTTAATTTCTTACTGATCTAACAAGCAATTCGCTTCGGAGATTTAACTTCGCGCGTAGGTATGGTGGTTCATTAGTCGTTAAAATTTTATGAACGAAACAACAAAGGTGTAGGCGCCTTCTGTCAGACATTTTTAGAATATTGTTAGACAAATAAAATGGTGAAACGTTACCAGCAAATAGAGCATATGAGTTCTGAACTTTTTGGATTCTGTAGCTATTATACCCAGTAAGACAAGGACCATAAATCATATCACAATAATCAAATAAAGAGAGTATTAGTGCATCAACCAATCTCCACTTAACAGCTGTTGGCAAAATAGTTTTAAATCTATAAATGCATCTTAATCTACCATAAGCTGATTGAATAATTTTGTTTAGATGTTCACTGAATGATAGATTGGAATCTATTACTAAACCAAGACCGATAAAATTGTGTTATTTATTTTGTGTTATTTATTTTGATATGAGTATTCAGAAAATCAGGCAGTTTAGATAATTGTGCAGTAGTTCCAATAAACATTACCTTAGATTTATTTGAATTTATATTTAAATAATTCTTTTCAGACCAATCGCAAACCATTTTTAGGCCTTCATCGAGTAAATTTAATTGTTGCAGAGCATTATCAGCAGAGAAGGATATATAAAATTGCGAGTCGTCTGCATACATATGACTTTGACAATAACTTAGATTATTACTTAGGTCAAATGTGTAAAGGTTATACAAAAGAGGACCTAGAATGGATCCTTGTGGTATACCAGATTTTAACATTACAGGTTCTGATAATTTCCAACTTTCATCGGAGTGAAGTTTAACAGTTTGAAATCTGTTTATTAAATAACTGTAGAACCAGTCAACGACTTTAGTAGAGAATCCTAAATATTTTAGTTTGGCCAACAAAATTTTATGGTTAATGGAGTCAAACGCTTTAGAGTAATCAATTAAGACAAGAGCTGTTAGTTTTGATTTATCCATTTCTGAGAGAAAATTGTCCACCACGTCGGTCAAGGCAGTAGCAGTACTGTGATGTTGTCTGAAACCTGACTGCTTAGAAGGAAGTAGTTTATTTATTATGACATGTTCTGTTATAGTATTGTAAATAATTTTTTCAGTGATTTTGGAGAATATTGACAGAACACTTATTGGTCTTAAATCGGTAAAGTATCATTTTTCGGTAAAGGAATTACAAATGCATGCTTCCAGATGTTAGGATAGACTGAATTAGTAAAAGAAAAGTTAATTATATGAGTAAGAAATTCTAGACAATAAGGTAGGCTTAGAGACACCATGTCAAATGATAAAAGATCAATACCACTGCTTTTTGACTTAATAGTATTAAAAGCATTAAGAACGACTTCAGAGGAAACCATAGGAATATTACAAAAACTATTCATAATTTCTCTAATACCATTATTAAAAAAATTAACAGCACTTTCATCAGTAAATGATGTACTTACGGAATTTGCAAAGTAATTATTTATAGTATCAGGATCATTGACATTTGAGGGATTTATATCATGCACGCTACGGCTACGCGTCATTTAATACGAAAAAGGGATGGTCGTTACTCGCTTCAGGTACCCTTCAGTGTTGGGGATACAATTCGACACTCTTTGGAAATAACAAAGCCATGGAATACTTACACACTTTACACTTCCACTCCTGAAGTCCTAACAAGTCTATGACTTAGGACCCCGTTGGGCAAACACCAAGGATTAAAAAAGAAAAAATAGAATTTATACCCACATACAGAATATGTTATTAGGGTTTTCCAATTAGTGCGTCAGAACTTGAATGCCAAAAACAAGATAGATTTGGAATGTAAATGGTAAATCTTGATAACAAATGAGTTCAGTACATTGTGGCAAGTTAATATGAATAAGGAAATTTCCATGGAGATCTCCATTTGTGATCAAATCACTCAAAGATTTGAACCCAAAGGCTCTTGAGCTGTTGAAGGTCTATCCATTTTTTGCAGAAATGATATTGTTTTCCGACTAAGCACATTTCTGACTCGATGGGTTTGTAAACAAGCATATTTTTTACAAAAATAAGCCACAAACAATTACCGACCTTAAAGGGAACTTTCAATACAGCATTACTAATATACCACGCGATATGTGTTAAATAATAGTCGCAAATTGGGCTTTCAGAATGCGTTCAGTCATACGACGTCGAGGAAGGCATTTAAACGATATTATTTTTAAAACATAATGCCATCGATTGTTCTTCAAAATAAAATAAAGATTAAAGGATTATCACTTGTAGTTATCACAGTGTCTGATTTGAAAGTTCTAACGCTCTAAATGGATAACCCTATACTAAGCAGCATGGCTTTATGAAGAAAGATCGAAGTACATTAACTAATCTTTTGAATTTCACACAATTTATTACGGCGCGATCCACGCCATTGAATGAAATTGCATTTTTAACTGTCGAGCTGTCGTTCACACCAAATTTTTCCAGCTAAGGAGCAACACGAACGGTTAAAGTGAAATTTCGATGTATCATGCATTCTTGCATAACAGTTTTCAGCTTCTTTCTTATAGTTTAGAGCAGGTTGCATCATTTATTTATTTAATTTCTAAGTTGAATTATGTCGCTTAATTTTCAACTTTTCCCTGTAATTACTTTTTATGTAATTGTTGAGAAATAAACGTTGTTATTATTATTATAAAACAACTTCCGATTACGGAGTACCGCAGGGTTCCGTCCTTGGACCTTTGCTTTTGTATATACTTATATAACATGTAAATGACCTCTCTCAAAACGTAACAGACGATGGTGTTATGCACCCTGATGATACTAATAATTATAAATAATTACTGTATGACATTGAAAATTTGGCCTTTAGAAAATATTTGCAAAGAAATTAAAATAAAAACAAGCAGCGACTTTTCCACTGAACGAAAAGTAAATGTGAATCAATAAATCAATAAACAATAAAAGCTTGATTACCAACGCGTTAGAACAACAGTGGGAAACGGAGACTGAAGATGCCCCACGATAACACTGACATCCTCAATAAAGAAGTAGGAATTAACCAATTTACCACAACATCATGGGAAAACCGTAAACAAATGACTGGTTTCGTTAACCGTGAATTGAAAAATGTTCGTATTGTATAAGCAACAAAGTAGTCGGCGTGAAACTCACAATTATTGAAAATAAAAGCTACAGTAACTGACGTGAAATTGGCACTTTCCCTTTTTCGATATAATGCAAATCGCATAAATTTTATCGTGTCCACTTTCATTTAAGCCAAAATAATGCTCTAATTTTTGACAGTTCAATATAAAATGTCAAGAATCAGGTTTTGCTAAAACTTTGCAGGAAGAAATTTCTGTTACCTTAACCCTTAACCTCTACAAATCTTATTACTTATTACGTTTAAAAATAAGATTTTACACATCGTTGAAACGTATCATTTTACGAAATATTTCTAAAAGAAATGTAGGTATAGGTCAGATTTTTATGCTACGATTCTTTATTATCTCTTGCACAGTTTAATCAGAGGCGGCCTTAATAGTTGCGAGGCCCAGGGCGAGAATGACCCTTGCGATAAGAAAAAGATTGTTGTATTCTGTGTAATATAAAGAGCAGAAAAATACTAAATAAATTAAAAAATAATAAAATAGGTAAAATAATTTTTGTACATATTAGTAACACGTTTCAATTTCTAAAATACAACAGGATCTCTTTAATCTGATATAATAATAATTGCATTGATTGATCCGGAGTTTTAAAATGTTCTGATAATTGAATGAAACACAAAATATCCATTTTCCTAATTACCAGGGCCGGAGCAAGGTAAGCAAGGCGCAAGGTGCCGATTAAAAAGGATTAAGGCGCAACTCGAACAATTTCAAGATTAACCAAACTCGATCCAACAACTCAAAAAAAAATTAGAAAATATATTCAATGTCCATCCAATCTAACTAAACCCAACCTAACTCCATTCATCCCAAGAAAAAAAATTAAGAAACAAAATATTAATAAAATTAAAGGTAAAAAAATTTGAAAATACTCAACATATCCCCCAACTCAACTGAATTCAACCTAACTTTATTAAATTGAGGCAAAAAATATAAATTTCGAACGATTAAACCGAGGTTCGACCAGTTTCAAGGTCAACTATACTCGACCCAACAACTGAACTCCTCCATTCTGTTCAACCCAACCAAAAAAATTAAAAATCAAAGAAAACAATAAAAAATTAACAATAAATTAACAAGAAATCCAACATCAACCCAACCTAACTCCATTCAATCCAAGTAAAAGATGAATTAAAATTAACCTTAAGGTCAATTGAAGTCTCACAACTTATTATACCGCGTGATCAATGGAATTCGTAATAAGAGGAGGCTGTGATTGGTGCTATTTTGTGCTCTATGGTTGGATACAATGAGAAATAAATAATAAGTTGACAGTTGTCATACTTGAGGTTATGCTCGTGCTTTATATAACCTTTATTTTGTTATTTTATTTTGTATGGATGCTGGTTTAAACCCTTTTTTAGAATAGTAGGGAGGGTTCCACAAGACAAATATGTTTATTTTCAGTCATTAAAAAAAAAATAAATGTCACAATCTGAGACTTAACATTTTTAATTTCAAACTGTAGGCCTGTTGCCAATTTTTTGGAAAATATCACAGCCTGCTCTAATTATAAATTTCGTTGATCGCATGGTATCATATTACACTGCATTCTACACAAGTAAAAAAAAATTAAAAAATAATAAAATTAAAATAATAGTTTAAAAAATGTTAATATTTATACACGGGTTAAAGTTAAGTGTAAACAAATCTCAAGGTCACAATTCAATCCAACTGAAAAAATTAAAAATCTACTAAATGAAGTTTAAGTAACGTCAAAGTCAATCAAACCCAACTTATCTCGACCTAATTCCATTTAACAAATAAAAATTATTAAGTAGCAATCATTGAAGCTGGTTCAAAATAAAAGCAAAAAATAAGCTTCTTAACACAAGTTTTGGAAAAATAATGGATGTATTCATGCTCTCATACGAAGCCAAGACATCACCGATTCACTAACTCATTGGGACGAACTCATTTCCACTAATCACTGACTATCTCATTTAGAACTGAACGCCTTCTAAACTGATTGAATACTAATTTAATAATGAAGACATACAAACTACAAACTTTTTTTACACTGTCCGTGCAGGATGTGACAAAGTGCATTTTCTAAAAGTTCAGGGCCAAAGATCAACGTATCAAAATAGTCAGTATCTCGTCAAAAATACATTTAATGAGCGAGCGCGTTAATTGTTTTGAATAAAATACGATCTGCTGGGGTAGCATTAGCAGTAAGTTCAAACGATTTGGATTTCATTCGTCAGCAAGGAATTTCCTCTACCAAAATGTTCCATTAATAGAAAAGAAGTTTGTTATGCGAGCTAAGTAGACTAAGCCGGACTGGATGACCGAATTTGTGAAATACTAACTAAATAATTTTGTCAATTAAACCTAAAAATACACATGTTAAATTTTGTGCGAATCCAAGAGTACGAACGAATTTAGAATATAATTTTTCAAATGTGACAATATTTTCTATTTTATTAGTTTTTCTTTGTATTTGTTTTGACTTCTTTTACTTATGACTTATATTCTCTCCATTTCTTCTCTTTCATTTGTATTTTCGTTTTTATTACTTAATGCCATCATTCTTAACTACCAGTTCTATTCTTTGTTTATTGATTTTATTGACTCCGCTTCCCTCTTTAGCTGCACGTACGGAGTTTTTGGTTACAGTATTTTGACCGATACCTACAGACTTTATTGTCAGACATACAGTGACCGGCAGAAAATTGGCTACATAGTGGAAAATTCTTTATTATTGATTTCTCAGAAAAATTTATTCTTTATGAAAGCTCCTGCATCTTTCCAAACTAAAGATACATGTGTCAAAGTTTGAATACCTCCTGTCATAAATCGAGGAAATCAAAATATTTGAATTAGATATAAAAGTTTACTTACTCATATATCGATTTCAAATATTTTGATATCCTCGATTTATGACAGGAGGTATTCAAACTTTGACACATGTATCTTTAGTTTGGAAAGATGCAGGAGCTTTCATAAACAATAAATTTTTCTAAGAAATCAATAATAAAGAATTTTCCCATATGTAGCCAACTTTCTGCCGGTCACTGTATAAAAAAAAAGTTAAATACAAACCTTTTTGGGAATTCATTTTTAATCACCAGAATTTACTAAAAACGAAAACAAATGGCGGTCGGAAACGTAACGAATGAGTACCGACTTTGTTATTTTAAATGGAACGCCCAGTATATTTTCTCGAATTAAGAAAGATATTTTTCTTCCAATTTAAAAAATATGTAGTTCGCTTTATGTGGTTTCATATTTTTAAATTTACAAAAATTTTTGTGCAAATCGTTTTTGATTGCAGTGAGAACCTCGAGCAGCCTCTGGACAGCTGTTTCAGCCCTGCTTGGGGCTTCTTCAGCAGAAACGTAGCTCGACATTCCCACTGCAGACCATAAACGACTTGCCCAATTTATTCGCAAATGTCGAGCTACGTTTCTGCTGAAGAAGCCCCAAACAGGGCTGAAACAGCTGTCCAGAGGCTGCTCGAGGTTCTCACTGCAATCAAAAACGATTTGCACAAAAATTTTTCTAAAATCTTTCATTATGCTTTGACACCAAGCATGGCCGCCTTGCATGGGGGACTCATTAGGAGCAAATCCCGCTTCAATTTGTCTATCCTACTGCAATGTTAGGTCAAAAAGCGATAGTAAGATGTCGCTATTTTATATTTTAAATTTACCTTAAGAAGATACAGCAGGCTTAGAATTAATAAGAATTTTATTTTGTATGATGAGAGTTAATTTTAATTAATTGATTAATTATTAATCTGGGATAATTCATAACACGAAATGTTAACAGCTAAGACAACTTAATAAAACTATATCAAAATATGATAATTTCAAACTTAATTACTGCAAAAAGTTTAGGCAAACTATATTTTCGGAATTAGGAGAAACATATCTTTCTTAGTTCGAAAAAATATGCTGGATTTCCATTTAAAATAACAAAGTCGGTACTCATTTGTTACATTTCCGAACGTCATTTGTTTTCGTTCTTAGTAAATTCTGGTGGTTCAAGTAAATTCCTAAAACGTTTGTATTTAACATTGTTTTATATGTCCGATAATAAAGTGTGCAAGTACCGTTCAAAATGTACCCAAAAAGCATTTACATGTATTTTGATTGAAATGGTGCCGTTTCCTTTACGGTATTATACATGTTTTACGTTTATGTTTTCTTTGTATTTGCTTAAGTACCATTGCTTTATCCGTCTCTCCATTCTTATAGTTTTTTTGCATTTTTATTGTTTCATATTCTTTAATATACTTTGTATCTGTTTTTCTCCTTTAATCTTTTTATTTTCGCAAATCGGTTTTGAATTATTATTTTCTTGGCTACCAAAAGATATGAGCCGTTGATCTACAGGGTGTCTCAAAACCTCTGTCATTAAATGAAACTGTAAGTTCCTCGTTACATAAGAGATAAATTCTCCAAATCTGAAATTTTCTGCCCAGAAATGAAAAACTGACCTATCACAAGCGAGCGCAGTCCCTTTTTTTTGAAACCTCTGCTTGGCTTACTACTTGTTTCAGCAATTTATTCCGATAAAAGCAATAAACTGCATTAAAACTTTTATTTGCGTTTAGAAGAACTCGGTCAAGGTCTTATTGTATACGAATATGAATCCGACTTGCGGACATTGACATGTCGGCACCTCTTTCTAATAGACAATAACAATTATGTTAAAAAAACGAGTACCTAATCTTCGTTAGATTTTTTCTGAAGTAATTAAACATCTTCGTACGCTAGTTTTGTAACTGCGTTGAAAATGCGTGAAATTATTTTTTAATTATCGCACTAATAACTACAGAATAAATATTGCAAGACCAGAAACTATTCCTTTTGTAAAAACGAAAAGCAAGAATTGGAGTATGATACGATGAAAAATTTAAATAAATTAGCTTGCGTGTACACACTATAATTTATTGGTTCAAAATAAGTGATTGAATAACTTCTCTAGCTCTCAATCGAACTATTTTATTAATTGTTTACATTCCAACACAAAAACATCTTTTTATAAGGATAATATTGAACCTGAATTTCTGCGTCAGCTTAAACCATAATGACATTAAAGCTCTCGCCTAGTGCAGACGTTTATTTCGAAGTTTATTCGAAGTTTTAATAAAGAAACAAATTTATTTTTCCTGTACAAATACAATAAACTTTAGTAATCAACATTGTAAGTTGATTATTGGCAATTTACAAATTAATATGATGTAAGATTTTCCACTTTATTCGATCGCTTTAGATTGATTTTTTTAAATTTAACTGTTAAAGTACGGATTAGCACAAAACTAATCATCAATTAATGCAACACATACAAATATTTTAAACTATTAAGAACTTACCTAGTTACAAAATTTATCTGCTCTTATAATTAACAAAAGAGCACGATACTTGACCTGCCTTAACTACAATATCTTTGCATTAGGTCATGGTCTGCGTTTGTATGACCTTTTATGGCCTCGAACGTCGGAGAATAGTTGAAAACCAAGCTCCGCCGGAACATTTAAACTGCATTGAGCAACCCTCAAACAATTTCTATGAAAAAGTAAAATAATTTTTATCTGCGTTATTGTGCTATCTAACCAATAGTTGTATAACAAATTTTGCTTCTTTTCTGGATCACATTTTGTAGTTTCAATTAAAGACATAGGTTTAGAGACACGCTGTATTATTGGTACTTATCTATATTCCTAACCGTTGACATAGTTTCTGCGATTTGTTTTCTTTCTGTGTAATTTTTAATTTGAAATTAAAAAAAAATCTTTATTTGAAACAATTTTTTTTCCTAATTTGGATACATTTCCTTTTTAGAAACCTTCTTCCTAGAAGAACACCCTTCTTAATAAATAAACGGTATTCGGCTGAATGCAACCTTAATCTATGTTATTTAAAGTCAAAAGTAACTAAGATAGTACCACCTAATAAATAGTAACTCCCATGTATTTTATATCCTGAATTATCTAACGCTTTGTTACAAATTGTTTACGTAATCATATCAAGTATTAATAACTCTTTCTATTCTAGAAATAAAGTGTGGGCACCCGGCAGTTCCAGTAAACGCCAGAGTAACCTTGACTTCTCCGGGTCTTGCTCCGGGCACGATAGCCACATACGTCTGTGATGAAGGTTACGAAACCTTCGGCACCACCCAAATAACATGTTCACCGACCGGACAGTGGGTGGGGGAACTACCCTTCTGTGGTGAGTGTAATAACTAATAACTTCCTCCTTGGCCGGAAACGGCAACAATTCGACTTTATAATTTTACTTTCACTCGAAACTGTCGATTGTTAGCTTCAGTACGTGAGTATTTGGCGTTGCACAAGAACTAACAGCGTTCGTGTAACTTGCGCGAAATTAAATATAGATTGGCTTACACATGCTAATGGCCGTTGGCCGATGTTTATGTAATAATAATCTTCGATGAAGAATGGCAAACGTTGCTATATGCGGTGTAATAAAAAAGTTTTGCTCGTATCACGTAATATTTGTAATTTAGATGTGATTTCGTGGATATTAATTAAGGCCTCGTTCGCACGAGCGTTTTCTAAAACGTTCAAGCACTCTCTTTTTCTAACGCCTTGAACAGAACATATCAGATTTAATAGTTATGTTTACACCGAAGATAAGCGCCTTAGCGCAAACCCATACACAGGGTTACATCAATTAAAGGGTCACCATGGGGATCTCGTAAACTATAAGAGATACAAAGAAGTTGATTTACAAAAAAGTTGCGCTATTTTGGAGCCTATCAAAACATAAATATGAATTTGAAATATTTTCAAAAAACTGAAAATTCTAATTTTCGAAAATCTCGAATATCTTCCTTATTTATTAAAAAAGAATCATGAAATTCGATATTTTTATGTTAAATCCGATGAGCAATCTAATAGAGTCCAATTATCCATTGACAGTTTCGCAGATACGACTGTCAACTGTTTTTTCTTATAGACGCTACCTTGTGTATTCATACCACATGATACAAAAACAAAATCTGAATACGACCACATGACACACACTTATGCTTTTGTTTTAAAACAAAATATCAAGATACTACAAAAATTAAAATTAAAATTATTATAAAAATAATAAATTTTACTCAATTATGGTATTTATTTACATTTTTACATAAAAAAAATACCTTTTAACAAAAGTTATTAGTAATCTAATATTTTGTTTCAAAACAAAAGCATAAATGTTCATACGGTCGTATTCAAAAATTATTGCTGCATCACCTGCTATGAATATCTAAGGTAGCGTAGGTAGCGTAAGGTAGCTGCATTAGGTTGTCCATCGAATTCAATGTAAAAACACCGTATTTTATGACTTTATCTCAAGAAATAAAGAAGATATTCGAGATTTTCGAAAATGAGAATTTTCAGTTTTCTGAAGATATTTCAAAAACGAATGAAAATAGAAAAGATTTTTTTTGCATACTTCTTTAGACCACAAGATAACCATCTTTGTGTCTCTTATTGTTTAGGAGATCCCTATAGTGACCCTTTAATTGGTTGTAACCCTGTATTTAAACCGACAAGTTCTCTTCACGACGCACAATGGTCGAAATGCTTAATCTAGCTGTGCACAAATATAAAAGTAAACAGCACCGATTTAAAAAAGTTGATGGTTTTTTATGTAATCTACTTTGGTAGTTACTAAAACGACATCATAAAATTTATAGTTATTTAAGTAACTTTAGAGCGGGACTTTCAAACCCAAATACACAAAACAGTAAACGAAACACTCATATTCGTTTTTTCTTAAGCCTGAAAGTTTGCGCCTTATTTTTAAGATTCTATTGAGACTTGTGTTTTCCAGAACTGTGGATAATTCTCCTACAGGTAGTATGAACATTGAATAGCCCTTATTTTAAATTTGAATGAATCTTTTATGTCAACTAACACGCTGTTGAAGTTTATTATGTAATAATCACTCATATTCGCTGATATTCGAGTTGAAATGTATTTACGTACAACCACAACAAATATTTGTATTTAATTAATAAGAAAGTATGTGCGAAGAAATTGCAAACAAATATACAGTGTGAATAAAAAGTAAGGAAGATTGATGCGATGATAGAGCCGGTTTTATAGGTTTTACAAAAAAGTGTTTTAAATAAAAAAGTTAAATGGCTACTTATTTGCCACAAACTGGCGTTTTTCATTTTTCTTGTGACGTCATAATCTTCAATTGTGACGTCATAATTTTAGAGTATGACGTCATAATCTGGAACTGTGACGTCGTTCATGATTTTGTAAACTCAAAATGTCGAAAATGGATATGAGTTCATATTTCTGTGCTTAGTTACTCAAATAACTAGAATATTTTTCTTCGAGTCCATCTGGGATGAGAAAAACCGAATCTGATAGTGAAAATGGATAAATTTTATTTAAAACTATTTTTCAAATCGTTAAAATCAAAAAACTTTTATGCACTGAATTTTGCACAGCTAGATTAGGCGTTTCGACCACTGTGCGACGGCGACGTTAGAAAAAGCGAGCGTTTGAAAATTTTAGAAAACGCTTGTGGGAACCAGTGATATTCATATGAATAAACCATAGGTAATAAAAATATCTTATGTTATTTAAAGTCAAAAGTGAAAGTAATGCTTACAACAACGTAACGAAGAACGATTTACAACCGATAATGAAATGCATTAAGGGAACATAAGATAAAAGGGAGTTGCAAGCGCGTCTTGAATTTTCTGTTATTAAAGTTTTAATAGTAATTATGTGTCTTCTATAACAATGCAATATCGCTCTCATTGAAAGTCACATAGGAAACGAAATATATTGGATGATGTCTAACTAGCGGTGTCTCCTTCTGTAGTTAACATGGTTGCTACAACGCATTCTGTCGAAATGAGAAAATAATGGACATTTACATTTTACCGAGGACTTTTGTTTAACTTTTATAACGATTGTTTTGGATACACCTCAGGCACATTTCTATTTGATACAAATTCTAAAATTAAGAAATATACGGAGTGTTTTACAGGGTGTGAATAAAATCAGAACAAAATTCATATTTCTGTTATCTTGGGTTTGATAAAAACATCCTGAAACAGGTCGATATAGGTTTTGTCTCTGCACTTTATGACTTAATGAATTTGATTCTGTGACCATCTGATTGCACCTAGATGTGAAGTCATCAGTTTTCTCAAATGATAATGCCCGACTTTTATTATTCCTTGTCGTTAGGTATTCCGTTGTGTATAAAACGGTATAAAGAGTTTATATAACAATTTTTTTGGAGAAAACACACCCTGTTATTTGAATTTGGATATTTTCTTGTAAAGTCATCGTAAATTGAGTCTGTATAAAATTCTAAATTTCTAATTTTACTTTGTAGCAAAAATGATAAACTACTGTTTTTTTCACTTCAATAATTACAAGCTTAAATATTAGACAAATGAACACTGAAAGAAAAAAGAAAAAATATGGAATTTTAAAGTGAGCTGCACACAACTTATCTTAAAAAGAACAAAATTATGAAATATTGGGTTATACTGGGTGTCTCGCAACGTACGGAGGACATTGAAAGGGCAGCTGTAGGACATCAAAATAAAGAATTTTTCTTAATTCGCTCTTGACCAAAATCCAACCAAAGAAAGTTACAGCAGTTTAACTTTCTTAATTTCCTCTTTAATTTACACCTATAGCTTCTTAATTAATAAAAATTATTTCATAAAATGCGATTTTATTGTTAAATAAACTCTAAATTTATCAAAACCACCATTCATAAAATGTCTATGTTAATCTCTTTCCTAGTTTTGTTTTTAATAAGTAGACGGTGCACAATAACATGAAAATCCGTTTTTGGGCATTAAAAGAGAAAACGAAATAGCCGTAAATGTAACCTTACTACATTTTTTTAAAATAGTTGTTTGTTGTAAAGCAATGTTCAGTTAACCCTTAAATACCTCAAATTTGAATTTAAAACGTAAAATATTACTACAGGAAGTAACTTTTGTTTCTCAAGCAATTTCACTTTAAGCTCTTGTAACTTTTACCAAAAATTTATTCAGAAGAAAGCTTTAATTTGATCTCCTCTAGCTGCCCTTTTAATCTCCTCGGCAGGTTATGAGACACTTAGTATAAAGAGATTTATTGTCAGTCGTTCGTAAATCGAACGAATCGTTTGGATTGTGGTGGAGTTCCCCTTCCCCTTCCCCTTTTTCAGCTGTAGTGAACTAAACATCCTGAACGCGATGCGATGAAAAAAAAAGGTTGATAATTCGTTAGAAAGTTTAAAACATGTGAAAATATGGAAAACCAAACAGTAATTTGTTTCTCCCATACTGCCATAAGATCTAGCGGAAAAGGTCCTGAAACTTTGTTAATTTAAGTCATCTCGTGAAATTTCAAATAAACAAGTCAGCTTTTATAGGCATGTTCCTTGAACACCAAGATTAATTACCAAATAATTAAAACAGTAGTAGGTTTTGGAAGATAACATAATTAATTTGTTGACCTGAACGCAATGCGATGGTAAAAAATATGTTTTATTAAAAAATGTTAAAAACAATCGAAAACTTGAGTCATTTGTTTTTCCGATACTGCTTAGTGTTGGGCCAATCGTGAATGAGTCACTCACGAGAGCTTCGACTCTTTCAACTGAATGGTCATTCACTCACTCTTCAAAAATGAATGATCATTCATGAATGGTATACACAAATGTGTCGTGAATAACGAACGACTCATTCACGAGTGAATGATGAATGACACATCCAATATTCACGAGTGAACGGTGAATAACACTTTCACTATTCACGAGTAAATGGTGAATGACGCATTCATCATTCACGACAGCTGGCCTGATTATTTTATCACTCACTCTTAAATAAATAAGTATTATTCTATACATATTATAAGATTTTAGATACATTGTTTAATAAAAATGAATGCAAGGATTATAACAAATAAATAAAAATCAGATTCTTTTTACAAAGTGTACAAAGTATATATATATATACAACGATGCTCATCATAAACGATACCATTTGATAATTTCATAGCCCTAACGCTCAATTTTCTTAAAGGTGTGGTTCACACGCAGAGTATCATTTAAGTTGAGCGTCGTAGTATCTACAAATTCTCATGAAGAGTTATAATTTGTTGCATTTTTTTCCCGAAAGACCATGATCATTGAGATCATTCGCGTTCACTAGAGCTGGCTCTCTCGATTGAATGGTAATTCAAACACAAATGAGTCATTTGTGTATCGTGGACTGGTCATTCAATCGACAGAGCCAGCTCTGGTGAACATAAATGATCATTTACTCAAAAGAGCTGGTCCTCGTGCATGCTGATGAATGATCATTCACTCGAAGGAGCCTTCTGTTGCTATCGTAATGGTGAATGATCATTCATCCAAAAGAGCCAGATCTCGTGAACGATGAGTCAAATGGGGAATGAGCTCACCGGAGAAGTGAACGATCATTCATGAATGACTCTTTCCGGTGAATGGTGAATGACCTCAGCAAAACGAATGGTTTTTTCCATCACTAATACTGCTGATAAAATTGGACAGAAAAGATCCTGAAACTTTCCAATATAAGTTACTTCGTAAAACTTCATTAAGACAGTTAACTGTTGTTGCGGCTTCCCGCGAACAGCCTGTATATATGCTTTTATGAATTTTTTGCTTTAATTTGAACTTTAGAGTACGTTCCTGAAGGCGGGCTGCATTTTTGTTACATCTTTACAAGATGGCCGGCAGCCAGCGGTACATAGATAACCGTAGTACCTACAGCTTCGGAAGAAAGAAAATTATAGTCAAAGTGACCAAGAGAAATTCAAAGAAAATATTTTTAAGTATCTAGGTTGATTGCAAAGGGGCGCAATCAATAGGGCCATTAATAAAAATTA
Source organism: Prosopocoilus inquinatus (assembly GCA_036172665.1). Classification (NCBI taxonomy): domain Eukaryota; kingdom Metazoa; phylum Arthropoda; class Insecta; order Coleoptera; family Lucanidae; genus Prosopocoilus; species Prosopocoilus inquinatus. The sequence goes on from CM069876.1 coordinate 1,249,857, forward strand.
ATTTTACTAGCAAAAATCTTAGAATAATCTGCAGCTTTGATAGCGTCATTAGAAAGCTGAATTAACTCTGCACAACTTTGATTTTAGACTTATTATCGTATTACCATTAATAAAAGTGGAGAAAACAGTTGAATTGTTTATTTTAAAAAATATCACAACTTCCGTACTCTTTATCAGAAATTAACGAACTAGCACCCTCTAACTACTTTATAACAAAGTAGCCGGAGTCGTTGAACTTTAAATCAGCTTAAAATTCCCTTTCAAATGAGCCGATGTTTGTAAGTTTCTGATAAAGACTACAGAAGTTATGATATATTTTAAAGTATATAATTCTATTGCTATGAATCAAGTGACTTTGCAAAATCGGTATTCTGTAAACAGTTTTGTAACAACTTGCAATTCATATCAGGTGCGATATTAAGTTAATATCTTCAATTGGCGATCGGAAATGGGCTTGAATTGTTATGAAATCGTACAAATTCTCCTCAATTATTGAAGACTATATCAATTGATATGGAATCAATTCTATAACTGGGCTGCAGTCAAAAAAGGTTGATAACAATTGATATGCATATCATCAATGTTACAAAATAGTCCTAAGTATAAATGGCCCGGAAAACACACAGTGAAAGAAGTTATTAACGTCAGGACTGTCGTCGTACGTTTCGGTCTTATTAAACCCCATCAGGACTGTATGACCATGGTGTAAGGTTTTGGAGATAAAAAACAAAAATTAACAAATTCTTATGTTTTTGGCAATAAAACAGCATCGTGCGTCTATTTCACAGAAATATTCCTTAACCATAAAGTACCATAAAATTCTGGCATAAACATTCCGAATAATATTACCATTAAAGATTTAATGTGATGGCTAACAATAGGTACTAACTATAAATAATGGTATTAATTAGAATCAGAATCTCAAACACAATAAGAAATAAAAATCTAGGTAGGTACTCAATTATGAATGAATTAAGTATTAACCTGTTAACTTGTTTCCATGAAAGTATCTGTGAATGTTCGTTGTAGTCATTAGCCGTTCTAACAGTGGCACGTAACGCAATCGAACAATACTCGATATGATTGTTAATTAATCGAAATTTAAAATTCCTTACATTTTTCTGATCCAAATAAAATACAGGCATTACAAAATTGTGAGAGTGGCGCGATATCGTTAGCCTCGTTTATTTAGTTTATATTTCAATATTGCATATAATTTACATCAATAATTACATGTAACGCAGTTCTTTTTACGTACTGGAAAAAATATGCCAAGTAAAATATAGGAGTATTTTATAAGAAAATTTTCGAAACAAAATAATTTTATACAATTAGTACGCTTTATAGAATTAATAATTTTTTAAATAAATAAATTTGCAAGTGTGTTACTAAAATTTACGCATCCGCTTACTTTTACTATACACGCGTTACTCTTTTCTCTTACATGATTTTTCTACTACTTTAATTACTTGTATTTGTGCACGCGTTTATGCCAATAACATTAGCCTAAATGAAGTATTTCTCTTACTACAATATATGTATGTAGATACATATTTCGACAGCTAACCTGCTATTTTCAGTACATTTACATCCATAAGATAACAGCTCTTGATGAAATTTTTTGCTTGGTGTAAACCAGATGTTTGCCTCGCCAAATCTCGAGTTGAAGTGCACTTCAAAAATCGCCGAGAGAAGTATGATTTGTATTGTTACAAAAATATGAATTTAAATTTAGATAGAAAGTAGGGAATTAATGACAAACAAATTTCTAGAGAAATAGCAATCGATCAAGAAAGAGTTTCAATTAAAATTCAGATGCAAAATTTAAAATATGTAGCAATTATTCGAGTATTGCCATGTTATTAAATTTAATATAGAGAATGCCATAACAATAAAATATCTGAAGAAGGCGGTACATTTGTGTTAATAAATATTGATAAAACTAAAGGACAAAGAAGTTACGTCTTTGTTAGAGCAATTGTATTTATAGAATGGGCTCGTTCACTGAATTTTAAAAACTACTTTAATAATTAAAAATACAATATTTCAGACTAAAAACTAAATTCTGTAAAAAAATTCAACAAAAAAAATCCGTTAAGAGATTTACGAGTTTAAATTTAGTAAACGCTTGAAAAGTTCAGATTGGCGCGTAAACGAATACGTGACGTCAATGTATCCACCGCATTGAGACGTAACAAACCACTGGAGAACACTGTGCCGTATAATGTAAATTAATACTGTGCACCAAACTCTAGTCGTTGAGTAGATTCGTCACGATGGTTTTGTACCTAACAGGCAAAGACAGAAGTATATTCTCTTACATCTTTCTAATGCCATAACCCATATTATGTGACACAATCACTATTTATTTATTTATGTGTGTGACAAAGATGCATTTATAGAATAGTATGTAGTAGAAAGTGAGACGGTCATTCTCAAGGGTAATTTCTAAAATAAAAGAAGTAAACTGCACATGAAACCAATTCATTCGTGTTCATATTGTTTTTCTATTTTCACATTGCAGTGAGAGGAACAGGTCAAATAAATTTGCCGACGCATTTTTACAGCCCAATAGACTCCGTTTTACAATCTATTGTAAAACAGGGTGTCTCTAAACCTCTGTCTTTAAATAAAACTGTAAGTTCCTCGTTACATAAGGGATTAATTCTCCAAATCTGAAATTCCTTGCCCAAAAATGAAAAACTGACCTATCACAAGCGAGCGCAGTCCATTTGTTTTGAAACCTCTGCTCGGTTTACGACTTGATTCAGCAATTTATTCAGATAAAAGCAATAAACCGCAATAAAACTTTTTGTTTACGTTTAGAAGAACTCGGTCAAGGCCTTATTGTATACGAATACGAATCCGACTTGCGGACATCGGCATGTTTATTTGTATTTTCAACATACGATAAGTAAGAACGTTTGTTTACGCATCTCTTTGTAATAGATAATAACAATTATGTTAAAAGCGAATACCTAATCTTCGTTAGATTTTTGTAATTAAATCCAACATTCGTGATTAGTATGCCAAATCAATTCGTCACGTTTTCTTCCAAGTGCAGCCACCCAAGAAGTTAGTTCCACTAGTGTTCGAAGAGCGTCCGTCCACGTCTTGGGTGTGAACCCTCCTTTAATGATACGCGCAGCGATGTACGCTTTGGTCACCGAGTCGAGATCAATCAATTAACTTCACAGGTTCGGACTTGAAATATGCCAAGGAGGACATATCCACAATAAAAACCTAATTAATGAAGAAACGAAACAGACATTGCGAACTAATTTGCGCAGAAATATCGCTTGTCATAAATACCTGAACTGGAATTGTCAGGCTTTGAAAAGCATAAATGAATGTTCTGATTTGCGCAGAATGCCTCTTTCAGAACACGACGTAATGTTTTCCGTTCGGAAATTATCTAAGCATACGCAACTCGACATGTATTTTCCGCGTTTAGTAACATTACTGATTCTGTGCGAAATCAGAGTTTTAGACGCGAAGGAAAGTCCCATGATCGAAATTAACCAATCACAGAATCCTTCCTGAAAAAATTAAATGCCATCGAGCGGGAGGATCAACGACGACATGAAGATGAATCGCTCCATCAACAGCCGCATTGAAATATTTTACGTATAACGAAATTTTACACCGTAACAACCTGAGAGATAATCTAGAAGGCAACCTAAAATTTTAAAAAAACTTTTGTGTGAAATGGAGCTTAGTTAACAACTTAGGATGCAAAGAGATACTTGTTAAAAATAATTAAAAATTTCCAACACTTTTCAATATCTTCATTAGAACTAAATAAATAGTAATATGATCATTTTATTCTGAGACTAGCAGACTCTGGGTCGGGTTGTGTTGAGTAAAAGAAATGTTTTTTTCATATTGTGACAAATTTACGATCAAAGACCTTCAGTGGCGTAACTAGAAATAAACCGCCGGGTTCCAAATTTTTACTGCATCGCCTTTTATTATTGTATTTTCAAAAAAGGTAAAGTAAACTTAAAAAATCATGTGACCATTTTGTTAAAAATAAATAAATAAAAACTAAAAATCTTTACAAAGTTTGTTCCTTTAGCTACTTACTGTCTAAGCCCAGCGAAACTACTTAATAGTTTTTGGACTGTCCTACTTCTTCAAAAGTGACAATAGTTGTCAAAATTTTAGGTTAAAAAAGAGTCCAAACGCTATTTTATTTTATGTAACTGTGAACTAGATTAAAGTCGATAAGGAAAATTAGAACTCACAAAGAAAGGACGCGAACGTATCAAAAATGATGTTCGGACGTACAGAAAATGTTTAGTAATTAAACATCTTCGAACACTTGTTTTGAAACTGCCTTGAAAATGCGTGAAATTATTTTTTAATTGTCGCACTAATAACTGCAGAATAAGTATTGCAGGAGCAGAAACTATTCCTATTGTAAAAACGGAAAGCAAGAATTGGAGTGTGATACGATGAAAAGTTTAAATAAATTAGATACACACAATAATCTTTGGATTCAAAATAAGTGATTGAATAACTTCGCTGGCACTCAATCTAACTATTTTATTAATTGTTTAAATTCCAACACAAAACACATGTTTTTTTATGGATAATGTTGAACCTGGATTTTTGCGTCAGCTTAAACCATAAAGACACAAAAGTTTTAATAAGAAACAAATTTATTTTTACTATACAGATACAATAAACTTTGTACCATTGTAAGTTGATTATTGGCAATTTACAAATTAATATGATGTAAGAATTTCCACTTTTTCGACCGCCTTTACATTGAATTTTTTAAATTTAACTGTTAAAGTACGGATTAGCACTAAACTAAACATCAATTAATGCAACACGCACAAAATATTTTAAGCTACTAAGAACTTACCTAGTTCCAAAATCTATCTGCTTTTAAAATTAACAAGAAACACGGTACTTGACCTGCCTTAAGTACAATATCTGTGCATTAGGTCTTGGTCTGCGTTTTTATGACTTTTTATGGCTTCGAACGTCGGAGAATAGTTGAAAACCAAGTCCCGTCGGAACATTTAAGCTGCATTCAGCGACCCTCAAACAATTTCTATGAAAAGTAAAATAAATTTTCATCTGCGTTATTATTGCTATCTGACCAATAGTTGTATAACAAATTTAGCCTTCATTTCTTGACCAATATCTATGGTTTCAATTGAAGACATGGGTTTAGATACACGCTGTATAATACTCTATATTTTTTTTGAAATGATAATATTAGGTTTAGGTAATATTATGGAAGCAAACCACCCACTTCCAAAACATTTCTTGAAATTAAGTTTGTAATTTCTCTACTCTTTTAGCTGTAATTTTTAAAACTGCTTTGTAATCTAACTTTTAGTTTAGAATTTCCTAGACATATCAACCAAAAAACCTAAAACCGTCTACACCGTCCGAAGAGTTTCAATCTAGACCAGCGGTCGGCAACGCGCGGCCCGTAGAAACATTTTCTCTAGCCCGAGAAACTTTTAGATTAAAAACATTTTCGTCTGAAGTTATTGAATTGAAGGTTAATTTTGTACATACGTATTAATATAAGTATAATTTCAGGTTCGATTTATAATATTGTGACCCGCAAAAGTCCACCATAATTATGGTGCGGCCCTTAATATATAAAAGGTTGCCGACCACTGGTCTAGATGTTGATTGAAAAGAGCGTGTTTGCTTCGATTAGATGATGAATTGCTATTCGTGTGCCCACTGTTGTTGCAGTGTCACATTTTTGTGTTGCTATTCAAGACGTGTCTGTAGGCTAAAGTAAAAGACTTCAATCGGTATATTTCAAAAAGTTGGTAACTTATGAGCAGACAACGGAATTATACGTGTTAAATACAAACGAGGCGGCAAACGTGTAACGCTGTAACGACGTATGAATGCACACACGCTCGTTGCCGCCTCGTTTGAAATAAACCGAACAAAATGTATAAATCCGTCCTATACTTATGAGGAAAATTCCTTACTGATTTTTCCTTAAAAAAAATACCAGAATCAATTTGCGCATCATTTAAAACAAAAAGCAAGGCCACTACATCTATTTGTTGATCACTTAAAACTTGACGGGAAACTTGAGAAATGTAAATACTCAAATACCAAAAATTGCAGCTGTTTTAAAAACAATTAAACTTCTTCCTGTAGAATTAATGAATGAATTAATGAAATCAATCAAAATTAAATGTAACCTTTAGTGACTAAAATCTTAAAAAAAAAAACAAATACAGTCTGATTCTCCGAAATTTCATTCTTTACGTTTAAAAATTAATACGTTTAGAATTATTCCGTATACAAATGACAGTACTATTAAATACTTTCTTCTTTTCAGGTACAAACATTGCGTTCAGAAAACCTGCTAATCAATCAACATCAGTACGAGGAGGAAGCGCACAAAATGCCAACAATGGAGATAAAAGCACAGACCATGACGGTAAAAGATGCTCGGAAACGCAGAAGGAAGTCAGTCCTTTCTGGCAGGTCGATCTTCTTCGTCCATACGCCATCAAAGTCGTCAGAGTGACAACCAGAGGCTGTTGCGGTCATCAGCCACTTCAAGACCTTGAAATCAGAGTTGGAAACAGCAGCAGTGATTTGCAGAGGAATCCTCTATGTGCTTGGTTTCCAGGAACGATCGGTAAGAGTTTTATTAATAAATTTAAAAATACAAGTACCGACACCCATGAATTTTCCTTCAAATCTTATCGAAACATTAACTTGAAGACGTCTTAATAAATAAGTAATACGTATTATAACAGCAAAGTGCAACAACCCGTTCTCGTTTTGATGTCACTCCTGCGTAATACTTTTTATCTCTTTTGCATATAATGCATAGCAAAAGACATCTTGCATTAGTTATAACGGTAAATCAAATTGAATTAGTATATGTATTAACCTAAATAACAAACGGCCTGGAAAGCATTTGCATGATCCTCCGATAACTGATTTTGCAGCCACGTATTTCAAATGAATCCAACAAACCCGGAAACCCAGGTGTAATTAATTATTATTAGAAGCTGGTTTTTCATTCAGTCATTCTGCAATGATGAGATTTTTCTCAACCTCTTTAGACGTGAAAGCTCGACGCCATTATCTTGAAAAACGTGTGTGGAGGAAATTTATAGGTTACACGTAATTAACAGCCAGCATAGTTGTTTTTCATTATTGTTATTGCCCGAGAAAATGTGCAAAAGAAAATGTCTCACTCGTATTAATGAATTTTATTAAGCGTTAAATTGGTATGTTTGGAATAAAATCATAAAGATTGCAATTTATACCCGTTTTATATTCGCATGAAGCATTAAAGTGGTCATTAAAATGCAGATGATTTTTATAGCGAGATTAATTAAATGTGGGTTTATAAAATGTAAATAAATGTGTCCACAGTGTCAGAAAAAAGAGGTGACGAGAGAGACAAGTTATGTATACAAAACGAAAGATAAAATATTTAAAAACAAAATCTGTATGGAAAAATGAGAAGAGAAATTTGAAAATAGAAACAAGTGTTTCGAGAGAAATGCTTTGAAGTTAATTTAAAAATCATCTCTAAAGAATTTATATCTGTATTTGCTGTATATATCATTTTCTTTAAATACACCTGAAATATAATATACCGGCTGTTTCAAAATGAGTGTGCATTAAAGGTATCTCCTAAACCGTAAGAGATACAAGTTCGGTTAAATGGAAGAAAAGTTGCACGAATCAATGCCATTTCGTATTCATTAACAGAATGATTTTTTTATTATTTCTTCTTGAGATATTAATAAAAATAAAGAAATCGATTTTATTTTTCTCTCTGTATCTCTTTTATTATACGTAATTTTGAAATTCTGATATAACTTTCTACAGGCACTTTTTGATTCTGCTTCGAATAGGAGTAACAGAGTTCAAGTCAAACGTTTCGTCTTTCCGCGACCATCATCAGTTTCGATTTTTTAAATACAACTTGTTTGCACTCGCTTTACATTATTTACATCTTTAACACTAAAACGTCAGTGTCATGTTAAGCGAATTAAACTACATGACATAAAAAATGTATCGCCTGGAAGGAGTCCAGTTACCAACTGAAATACTCACAGAACGATTACCCATCAATAAAAAGTTATATAATTTTTTTTCAATCATTTAACGGACACTGAAATATTGCAAAATCGCTTAGCCTTTCACTATCGATTGATGATGAAATGTTTGCGCACTGTTCGCTAAAAGATTAAAAATAAGTTTTGTTCGATTTTCATTGGACAAGAGTCTACTACAAATATAAAAAGTTAATGATAAAAATTCTTCACCAAAAACGTTTTTCCAAAAACTTATGCATCAAATAGGTAACTTTTAAAACACGTTGTAAAGTAATTAGTGCTTCTTAGGACGCTATACACTTTAGGCCGTAAAAGTTACCAGAAGAAAGTGTTGTACCTGTGGTTGTACCCAATTCTCAGATTTTGAAGACGTAAAAATTTTATTTGTTTGTACGAAAATGGTTTTGAACCGAAATTATTCTTCGATGGTTTAAGTTTGAGCATCCTAATCTCCAACAACGCCGATTGGGACGTGGACAATTGTAAAAGACAAAAGAACGTAAATATCGGCAAGTTACCCTAAAGAATAGGTCTTCCTTAAACGATAGGGCTAATTTGGCGCAAGATCTGAGGCACTCACACCGATTGACCAAACAGCAAAATAAAATTTTCGGAATCAAAAGAGTATAGCATCACCTATTTGCAAAATAAGAAGGGGGGTTGAGCGTTGAAACACAGGAGGTCGAACCCAAGATTTCTAAATACAAAGGTTGCCTAAGTTTGAATACTTGCTATGTTGGATGCAGTTTACAGGCGCGGGGAACATTTGAGGTAAATTGTGACGTCACTGGCCCACAATGCTGCACGGGAATTCTTAATAAAACAGTGAATTTTCTTACAATTTAAAATTTTAATTGCTCCGCTAATATGTTGATAGTTATTATTTTAATATACAGCTTACGCAGTGTGTATTAGTGAGTAATATTTTATAATAAAATATGTGTAGGGCAAGTGACTAACATGCGGCCATTTTTTTACACTATTGAACGATTCTTGTTTTGAATTTGTGTCAAGACACACAAAACAAAATAATTCTTAATTTAAAGACGTTTGAATTAAAATTTAAGGTTAGTTATGGTTTTTGCAGAGGCAAGTAAGTAAATATCATGTAAAGATGTGGACTAATGACGTAATTCGGATGTGCGTATTCGCGAAAACTCTGGACATTCGAGCTTTTCGTCTCTAGGGCGTTGGCTACGTCGACGTCAGGATAAAAAAAAGGAACGAGCCAAAACGGCTGAACTACGGCGCGGCGTCGTATTCGACAAACTTAAGTCAACAGCCTTCCTCACGAACTGGGGGGTAGTAGATAGGCCCTGTACAAGTTGCTTTAAAAAGGGGAAAACAACAGCAAATTAAGAAAAGGCCACCGACAAAACGAAAACGTCGGCAGCAAATGGCGCTCGTGCAAGAGACGTAAAGGAAGAAGAAAAAAAATCACCTCAAGAAAAGTTTATGAACACCAACGGAAATACACGTCGGCAAATCCGCAAACAGCGGCCCCAAAAACAAATTTCCTAGCGGTGCAAAAGCCTAAAAGAACGGAGGTCCACTTAAACTTCCAATGCAACACAAAATTGACCAACACCGCAAGCGACGTGCGTAAATCAAGCGAAGTCAACGCATTCCCGACCAAAAGCACGCGCAACCCCGCCTCAAACGGGACGTGCATCGCGATCTTATTGCCAAAGACCAAACTGGCAAAAAAATTGGAGGCACATTTCTTCAACACAAAAAGAAAACTGTAACAACTCAGGTAACCTTTACTTTTTAGAAACCTTGGTCGAACCCAAAATTAGTATATGAGAAGTTATCTCATCCGTTTGAATTTACATGCATAAAGCCAAACGCCTGGTCGCGCTGATGGGGGTGTCCTTACGGTCTCTGATGACGTCAGGCTATATTGCGGCGATTTTAATTGCTTATGATCCACGGCGCATGCACAGTCGGTGCCATTACCATAACAACGCAACTATTATGATGAATTTAAATGGAGCTTCGATATTGTATGAGAAAACTTTGGGTCGAACCTACCTGTTTAGCGCGATAAAAGAAGCTGATGTTGGGATTAAACCCCGTGTCAGTTGAGAAGGTCGTGGCTTCGCACAGGTAACTGGCAAAATGTAAGGGCACCACCTGATGTAAGTCGCAGCAACTTCAAATAAAAGGAATGGATTTCCCCAACAGGCGGAAAATGTCGGCCCAAATTTCCATTTCAAGTAAGAGATTGACTCTGTATTCATAAAGCAACAAAAAATTCGCAAGTATAAACACATTAATAATTTAATAATTAATTTTATTATTAATATTGAAAATTTTTATATAAAGTTTTATTTGCTTACATATATTGTACTTAATCTGTATAAATTTGAACTTTACAAGTTAACTCTTCTAGGTGGTACATTTTTTATGTCATGTAGTTTATTATCACTAACACCAGCAGAAACCAAAGAATTTCTTTGCGTAGGAAACTCCAAAAACATTCCTGATTTGCATGCATAAAAATTTCAAACTGGTTTATTTGCTTCTCAACGCAAACAACCTCGAAGGACAAACACATTTTTAAATTCCTCCTAAACAATTATGTTCCTGAAGACCAAATAATTTTATGTTCGTTATTTTTTGCAGATGAAGGAGTTACAAAGACTTTTACCTGCGCCCGCGTCCTCATAGGACAGTATGTTTTTCTGCAACTCGTCGGAGTAGAAGGGTCGCTATCTCTTTGTGAAGTGGAAGTGTTTACCACAGATGGTAAGTTGGCCGAACTAGAATATGTTTTCTAATTAATTAGAACAACGAAAATTTAATTAATTCTGCTTGAATGTGGCAATTAAGCAATTTAAATGCGAATACGTGATGATAATTCTTTTTCTCACGTTATACAGATGTTTTAATTAAGTTGACTTCTCACACGATCAGGTTTTCTTAACCTTGATATTTTCAACAAATTATTCCCAAATATGCGTTCTCATTTGCTGGACCTTTCTCACCGTATAAAATATTTTAAAAATGCATTACACGGATTGGGTTCACTAGAGAAAAAACTTCTTTATTTTTGTAGCTTACGAAGAAATGCCATTCTCTATAAGTTTTAAAATCCCCGAAAAGAGCGGAAAAGATAAATTCCGTTTAATAGCTGAGAAAAATTGAAAATTCTGTTTCGTTCTTCATACGTGGGCAGCTGGAAAAGTTTCTGGAAATGGTATGAAAAAACGCATATGAAATTTGGTAAACGATATCATTGTTTTTCGAAGTATTTGCCTTTGACGTCAATACACTTTTGCATACGCTCGAACCAATTTCTAAAGCACGTTTTCCACTCTTAAAGATGGTACCTCAGAAACCAGTGTCCGGAATGTTTCAACCGCTGCTTCAACCGACGAAAATCGCTCACCACGCATTTTATTTTTGATATTTGGTAACAAAAAGAAATCATTAGGTGATAAATCAGGTGAATATGGGCAATGAATCATTAATTCAACAATTTTGTTGGACAAAAAATCAACTGTTTGACGGGTTGAGTGAGAGCTGGCGTTGTCATGATGGAGAATAATTCGTCAATTTCGATTGTTTCTTCTTATTTCATCGATGTCTTCCGGCAAACAAATTGTAGTATACAAATCAGCATTCACAGTTTTTCGATCCTCTTAACCCACGGTTGCTACATGTCCAGTTAAACCAAAGAAACAAGCAATCATTTGCTTCGCAGCACTGCGTGAACGGACAACTTTTGTTGGTTTTGGTTCATTTTGAAATACCCAAACGGTAGATTGTTGTTTACTTTCTGGCTCGTACGAACAAATCTACGTTTCGTCACCAGTAACGATGTTATAAACTAAATTTGAACGACCTCCATTGAATTTCTTGTGCATTTCTTCGCACCATTTGACAGGACCCTGCTTTTGCGCTTCTGTTAAATTGTGTGGGATCCAACGACTGCAAAGCTTTCGTACGTTCAAATGATCATGCAAAATGTGGTGTACTGCTTTCATGTCAATGCGTAAAGATGCTTGAATCTCAAGGTATGTCACTCGTCGATCTCGCTCAAGCATTTCACGCACAGCATCTACACTAGTGGCAACAACAGATGTTGATGGACGACCTTCACGAAATTCGTCACTGAGAGAGGTACGTCCACGCTGGAATTTGGCAAACCAATTATAAACACTGCTCTTTGATGGTGCTTCATCTCCAAAACCTAAGTGAAGCCGATTGAGGCATTGTTTCGGCGTTAGACCACATTTGAAATCGTAAAAAATCATGGCACGAAAATTTTCACGCGAGATTTCCATGTTTACACAAAATTACTTTTTCTCAAATGCTGTACAAACAAAACTAGTTCACTTGGATAGGAACTGTCATTAGAATTATAAGCGAAAAATATAAAATTTTTCAAATATGATAGTTGATAAACGCTAACAATTCTAGACCTACTAGATTCCAGAAAATTTTCCAGCAACCCACGTAATAAATTTCTGTTTAACGTTGGGCTATTTTAAATGAAATTTTTGGAAAAATATAATTGAAGAATCTGTACAAGCAATTTAAAACTCTTGTAACTTGAAAAATCAATAGCACAGGAATATTTTGTGAGATATTAGGGTCAGATTGATTTAGTGATATGTGACGTATAGAGAATGGATACTATTTTTGAGACACCCATTATAAACAAAACTCATGCCGAATAAAATAAAACACTCGATATATTTTTCTACAACTGCCAAAAAACTTAAGAATTTTGTCTCATTTGCCATGCCCGAAGCCTGTTTTCCACATACGTAATACTTTGTATGTTAACAACACAAAAAAAATATTTTTGCTTCTAATAGTATAATCTACTATTAATTATTTAAGTAAGTGAAGTATTTTTTACGCACTGAATATAATAATAACTATTTCTTTATGTATTTCAATTCCAATTAAACTACAAAACCTTCTGAAAGCTTTTATTTAAGTAACAAATAGGAAACGTTGCGTTCATCATTCATTGCAAGGAGAAAAGTCGGACGGCAAGAAAGCTCATAGAAAGGATTCGTATGTTACAAATAAACTGCACGAGTAAATTTCTATTTTAGCCACGAATACGAGTACTAAGTAAAAATGTGAAAAAGTAATTGTAAATACGAATACTTTTTACTTCGGCACAGCTCTGCTGACAAACAAAAAAATGATGGACTAAACCTTGGTTCAAAAATAAATAATATATTTTTTTTTGTTGGCCGGTGTAATTCGAAGATACCTCCAGCAAGAACTGTACGACAATAAATTTTGAAAAGTGTTGCTACCAAAATTTTTTGCTCATTAGTGTTTTATGTACGTACTTATAAATACGCATTAGCTCCTTTAATACTTTCACTTCCTTCACAAATACGTATTTATTATAGGCGTAGTAAATCGTATCACCGCAATAAAAGTTTTGAAACTGAAACTCACATGAGCGAAATCAGCCTTAGATTAAATTAAGTTAAATTTGTCTGTTATTGTACAACTTTCGGGGACTAATTGCAAATCCAAATCACAATTGCAGTATAAACTATTATTTACACGTATTTTGTGTTGAAATGAATTCAATTTCATTAAGATTTTTTACATCTCTAAGTATTCAAACACGGACTGTTTCAGACCGCTCATCTTCCACCCCTTTTTCTCGAAAAGTCTTGCGAAATTGCGAAAAAAAATTAGTAACAATGACGTGTCTAATAGCCATATAATTATGTGTCATGATCAACCGGAAGTAGGTGTATCTGAGACAACTTTGAAATTTTAAATGGGAACGTATATCGAGTTGAGTATCATCGAATAGAATTTTTAAAAATAAAGAACTTTTACTTGATCAAATTTTTATTCTTTTTAAACAGTTTTCTAGAAAAAAATAAATTGTGCTCAAAACATGACTAACAATCTGTACCTAATTTTAATCGAACGTTGTCTTAGCAGGTTTGAAACTGTACAATGTTTGTTAAGGATTAGAGATAAAATATGTTTTTAAATCAGGAAAATTTTTCCATCTTCATGAATGCTCAGAATGTCTAGAATACCATATTTTTGCATTCGACTTTTCATGCTGTCAGAGGTTTATAAAAATCATGTTCATTACAAAATAATTTATTTAAAAATAGGAATAGCTATGTAACACTGAAAATATTGAAACATTAAAACCAAAAATAATTTAATTTTAAAATAACATAATAAAAAGTCTCTTCCTCAATTATGAATGATCAAAAGTAATGTCTAATTCAGATGAATTTGAACCATCTATAACTTATTACACTATAGTGAAGCCACTAACAAGGTCAAAAGTCGAATGCAAAAATATATTAATTAAGGTGGCAGACATTTTGAATATTTATGAAAATAGAAAAAATTCCGGGATATGAAAATGTCAAACCTGTCAATCTCTGAGGTCCATTGTAACGTTTTGAACCAACAAATACAATGCATGATCAAGAAACCAATTGTCATACTTTTAGAACATTTAATTTTTTTCAGGAAAACTGTTAAGGTATTAAAAATTTGTTCAAGTTAAAGTTGTTTCTTTTTGAATCCTATTTAATGATACCCAAGTCGACATGTTACAATTTAAAATTTTAAAGTTGACCTCTGATACACACCTACTTCCAGTTGACCTTGAAAGATAATTATACAGGGTGCTGCGTTTTGAAACGCAACATAGGTAATCCCATGTTAATTTAAAGGTGCTTGTATATTTGCTTCCCTAATTATTTTACAGCAAAATTCCATTTAGGTTTTTTAAAGTACTCTTCAAGATCAATTTGTCTGTGAAGTTTGACAATTTTTCATTCGGTCAGTTTCGAGATATTCAAAGAAGATCAATGACGAAATTCAATTTATGCCAAACTATCAGCACGGCCTTGATCAGTAAATGTTGGAATAAATTACGGGAAAAGTTTTTTCTATCAATCTTCTTCTAAAACGACTATATTTATTAATTATCTGTTCAGTTTTCACTATCATTGATCAAGGCTGCGCCGATAGTTAGAATAAATTGAATTTAGCTGCAGAATCTTTTTTGAAATATCTTAAAACTCAGTGTGTGAAAACTTCTCAAACTTAACAAACAGATTCACCTTGAAGAGTACTTTAAAAAACCTAAATGGAATTATGTTGTAGAATAATTAGGGAAGGCAGTATTCCAGCAACTTTAAATTAACATGGGATTTCCTATGTTGGCATTTCAAAATGCAGCACCCTGTATAGTGATTAAATGCGTTACACAGTGTATTACTTTTTTTGCGTAACATAGTATGATTTCCAATTTTAAAAGGGGTGAAACGGGTGATCTTAAACAGCCTGTATAATGCCATAATTACTAAACAATCACTTTGTTAAACTAACTAATGTTAAAAGCTTAAGCTCTAGACCAATGATTTTTTGTTATTTCTTTGGATCTTTATGTTATTTATTTAATATATTGCCTAAACAACAGCAAATATTTTCTGTATAAGACAACTTCTCCTCTCAATTAGATACAAACCCCTTCTCAAATTTTTCATCACCCTAAACTTTCTTGTTAAGGTAAAACATAGCTTAGGAAGGCAGTTAAGCTTCATAGAATGAGAAACATTTCCCGTAACGATTTGAATGCCATGGCACAGTCTCAAAAGCAATAGGACTGATTACTGAAACTTAAAATAAAATGTTTAAAAAATTGATTGTCCAAAGATTACAAAAAAAATTTGGTCTTTAGTTTTCGACAATTGTACAATACCTGTATGAAAGAAGTTACCTATTCAGAAAACTAAAAATTGTTTTTGGTCAAGACTGTATCCACATCATTTTCTGTTACTGTTTTAAACATTGTTTCTTAAACTTTCCTCTTCTTTTAGAATTTTCCATCGATCGTTGTGCCCCAAGATCAGCCCCGGAGGAGGCCCAGTTCGCCGCTTTCGACAGAACATGCTATGAGTTTGGCGTAGGTCGTGGTGGTTCATTCTTGGAGGCACGTGCTTATTGTAAAAGTCATTCAGGCGATCTAGTTCACGGTATGACACAGGCGGCGACCTCCTTCCTTTATGCGGAACTGGAGAGGAGGAAGCCGAGCTTGAAGACGCAGCTGGTGTGGATCGGCGCGCAAAAAGAACCCGGTTTGACTTCACGGACTTGGAAATGGGTTAACGGTAAGTCCATCACCAATACTGTCTGCACTTCACGGGATCGTGTTTATAATACAAAAGAAAACGAATTGGTTACAGAGAATCTTACAAATACAAGCGATTATTTACTCACGCAAGTCTTTTTGCAATAAAACTAATTTCGAATTTATATCCTTTCTTCTTAATTATTTAGAAAAAGAAGTGGAACGTTGCAGGAATTTCGAAACAAATAAAATTACATGCAAGGAAGTATCTATGTCACAGTGGGTTTAACTGAATTCTGTGATACTAGAGCAACCAACGTAAAACCGTAATTACATGTGGTACAGTTAATCGTATTTTCCATGCAATCCAATGGGAAATTTCTCTGTAATTATAGATATTATGTAAGTTGTGGCCAGGCTGTGGCAATAATTATGCTGAATTCCCTGCGGTAATTATATTTACGTAATGGCCGGCTTAAACGTGTTTCGTTTTCGTTTCAAGGATATAGCCTTAGCCTTAAAAGTTCTTCCTAAAGTACGGTAACAAAAATACAACAATTACCTACTTACTGAAGAAATAAAATATAAGGTCGAAGTACTTCGTACACGTATACAATAAGAAGTATTTTAGTTTATGTCTTCTTTATGTCTAGATGCAAAAGTCATTAGTCAAAAAAAAACCTTTACAATGGTCAAATTTGATAAAAAAAAACTTAATTTCTTTAATATAATTTTGGCATCCAAACAGTGAACTAGGGCACCAAATTTATTACTTTTTCTACTGGCATAGAATACGTCATTTTGTAATAGTCTCCCGTCCGAAGAGATTAGTAAATAAACAAAAACAAAGAACCGAGACTCATTACTAATCACAACAAGTATACAAAAGGTGGCCCAGAAGTAATATATGGGAACACACAGTAGTAATTGCTTTCCGACATTAAGATATAACTAGGAATGTGCGGTGAAACGACAGAAGAAATTTCATCGAGGAAGTTTCCTGAAATTTCAACATTTTTCGAAACTACCAAAAGAGTGGAAATATCTAGGTTTTTCAAATTTCACTGAAATTTCCAAGTATTCATAAATCGTTACGTTTTGGAAGCAGAATACTTGTGATACTTGTTAAGTCTTCTGCAGTTAACATATTGCGACAGAATCTGTAGAATGCACCGTACCACATATCAAAAGATGAGGCGGGGTTGCCAGATTGTTGTTGCATAGTCAAACATATTACAAAAAGTAGCCCACTTACGTCAAACTCAGAAGT
Source organism: Prosopocoilus inquinatus (assembly GCA_036172665.1). Taxonomy (NCBI): domain Eukaryota; kingdom Metazoa; phylum Arthropoda; class Insecta; order Coleoptera; family Lucanidae; genus Prosopocoilus; species Prosopocoilus inquinatus. The sequence goes on from CM069876.1 coordinate 1,267,306, forward strand.
GTAAAAAAATATTAATTAATTGTATTACATTATTTGAAATATTATGAGTATTAAATAAAAAATGTAAATGTTCTCTAATAATAAAGGTACATAAAATAATATCAACAGAACAAGAAAAACAAATTTTATTATTTAGATTTAGAATATCAAAAATCAGAACAAATAAAATAGACATATTAACTTGCAAAAAATCAGAAACAAAAAAGAAAGAAAAGAGACAGCAACAAAATACAAGAACGAAGCGAAGAAAAAAAAGACAAAAGAAGATCAATCTAAACGAAAAAGCAAGTTTTCCGGACAAATCAAAAAGTTCGTAGAAAATAAAAACTATAAAACCATTGAAAAAACTATAAGAAAATTTTAAAAAAACAAACGCCGAATTAAGTACATAAAACAAAAGATCACAACTGTAAAGGACACAAAACAAACGAAAAACGTTGAACTACGAAAATGACCTAATAAAATGCGAAAAATCAATTGGATAAGTAGAAGAGAAATCCGTAGTACGAAAGCATAAAGAACAGAAAAAAAGAAAATCTGTAGGCCAAAAAAATATGAAAACTAACTTCAACCGTAAAAAAGCATTAGTCAGTCAATAAAATGTAAAAAAATAATTTAATAAAAATAAACAGAAAAATATAATAATACGGGAGTGTATAGACAGAAAAATGTATGTGGATATAAGTATAAAATTGGCAAAAAAATTAAAACCGACGAAAATTTTGCAAATAAAAACAAACTCGTAGGAAACAAAAGAGATTTGTAAAGCCAATAAAATACGAAAACAAATCATTCAATTGAAAAGAAGAAAAATGCGAAAAACAGAAAAAAATAAAAGAAGAATGGATAGACAAAAAATAAACGAAAAACGGCGGTTCTCCGGCCGAAAATTTTGAAAGTCAAGAAACATTCTTACTTTATGTAATCGTTGAAAATTCTGAATGATAAATAATGAGGCCGAGGCATTAGATTTACCTAATTTTGCTGAAAATTGAAAACATTTCAATTAGTCTTAGAATTGCGATAAAAATAAAGCAAAGGCTAAAGTTAAGTGACTGAAAAAAATAGTCCTAAGTGCTTGAGACTGAGATCAATATTGACAGTTTATTGAGTGTATTAGTTTTTAGCTATGATATCAGCGTTTCCCAAACTTTTAGGTTTCGCGACTTTTGAGCTGTGCTATGGTTCACGCCCCCCACCCACCCCCATCGACACTCGAACTTGAACACTGATGCTAAATGATTGTCAAAATGCTTATTTTTGAAATAACTCATCAATACATTTCGTAACTGTCATAGATATTCACTGTCAAACAAAACGTTATTTTAATTCCAGAAATTAGAATCTCCTTAGTTTTAATCAAACACAAGTTCGGTACCAATCTATGAAATTAATGTATGTGCAACTTCTTGCACAAAATAATATGATAAATTAGTTACAGTATGTGTTCATTTGTTTTTAGATTTATTCTACCGCGCCCTCATTGGAAGAATTACGCGCCCCCTAGGGGGGCGCGCCCCACAGTTTGGGAAATGCTGTATTATATAGTCTTACGTATTTTTATTATTGTTGAGGCACATTATTTTTTTTATATCCTTTTTTTTGCATTGAAATTTTAATTTCATTCTTTTTACTTAATGTGGAAATGGAATCTTGGAAACTTCATTGCATTTTTTGTTGAAACGTTTCCCTTTAAAAATATTGAAACTTCCACATTTCTTTCAAAAACGATCTTTTCTTGAAATTTCCACATCCGTAGATATAACTACTTAGCTAGTTTCACATACCTACAGTCTTAAAAGTTGATCTTTCGGGATTTCTTCTCCTATAAAGCTAACCTTTTTTTTAACACATTCACGTTGCCCAAATCTTTGCTTTTATTTGACGACTTACTGCCAATTACAGTTTATAATATTAACAGTTTGAAGTATGGATAATCTGACAATATTGCGTTTGTGCGGACTCCTACTGTGTGCAAATATTTAAATCTGTAATATATCACCATAAATGGCAACGATTGAACTCTTAACAAAAATTTAATAGTTTTCGAGAAAAATGCAGTGGCAGATAAACCGTTTGAGAACTGCTGGCATAGCTAAAAGTGGAACGCGACCGCCTCTTCAATTATGACCTGAAGGCGAAGTAGGCCGGGGTGAGTATTTTACTTGATCTTGAGCACGGACAACGTAAATCAGCCGCTCCGATCAGCTGGTCAGTCAAAACGTTTACAATTTAAATTAACTTCACTGCAAGTAATTACAAGTTTAAGTATTTTTAAATTAAAAATCTAGTGCAATTCAAGAAGTTGCGGTTCGTAATTGCCGAACAAATTAAAAGCGAAGTACAAACAAATTGTAATTTGTAATTTTCGAGATATTTGCAATTTTCTAGAATTTCGGTGTCATCGCGCTTGCCTTACATGTTTCATGTTTTGTTTTATTCGTGATTTTATGAATTTGTTTTCGTGTTTGACACTTGTTTTAAAATTATCATTGCTTTATGAAAAAAATGCTATTAACACGAGAAGAAAAGGGAAATATGATATTTATACTGGGAGAATGCCAAAGAAATCCTTTATTGACGGAAAGGATTTACAGGGAACGCTTTCCTGATCGGCATCATCCTCAGGAAGTTTGTTTTCGAAGATTAATCGAACGATTCATTATTACTGGACAAATGAATCGTCGTAGTACAGGCGGATCTAAAAAAAATGACAGAAGAAAACGAACTCTTGGTGCTCGCTTCCATGTTCCATTCAAGAAAATCCGCATGTGAGTGCGAAGGAACTTTTAGTGACACGTGTGAAATTAGCAGAACATCGGTGCAAAGAATTCTTCGTAAACAAAATACCATTCATATCACATCTAAGTCCATCAAGAGCTGCTAGCCAAGGATTATAAAAGAAGACGCATATTTTGTGAATGGGTGCGTGATCAGCTGCAGGAAGATAATTCACTTTTTTAATGTTCGTTTTTCTGAAGAAGCCACATTTCATCGAAATGGATATCGATTTGATCTAGCATTTTAGATGCAACAAATGTTTCATAAACTGACCTTTAAATTCGACGAGGAATTAAAAAATGTAATAAAATATGGATCAGTCCATTTAAAATATCGACGTAGGTACTTACTTCCGGTATAAGCGGAAGTCACTCATATTTGAAAATAATTTTACAAGATGGAGAATACAAAATTCGGAGAGACTTTTGTATAAAACATTTTTACCTATTTTAAACAGTTGTCGCGTTAAAGAAGAAATACGTTCACTTGGGCTACCCTGTATTTGTTATTTCTTATCTTTTCAACGAAGACAGCAATACATTGTGTCCACCGAGTGCCGCGGTCTTCTCTACCGTCTAATGTAAACAAGATAGAAAAGAAATTCAAACGAGCTGAGTTGTAACTCAGTCAGCTCTATTTTCTAAAATTATTTTTAGCTATATAGGGTGTACAGTAACTGAAAGTCATACCAAAGTTATATTTTTTTAAATGGAACACCCAGTATATTTTTACATATTTCGAAAGTACGCATAACGAGTAGGTAATAACCAAAAATTCTAGTTCTATTTAAGAGTTTGTAAGATATTAATGATAGTATATAAAAAATTGTTCTACCTTGAGCTCTTATAGTTTGATTATTTATTTACGTTTCATCATGAATTTTTGTAGGTAGATAATACAATATCTTATCTACAGAACTTTCACAACAGCTTCAGTATATTAATTATTATGTGTACAGGGTGTTGAGTTTTGAGAAAGTTAATTTTTTTCAAAATTTTCAAATGGAAGTTGCATTGTCAGGCAAAGAATTAAATAAAAATTGCATCATGTAAACCAGAAATTCCATTGTTGCATTTGATTAGCAGTTCATGTAGAAATGGTTACACGCACGAACGAGCGCGGCAGAAAAGTTTTCGATGTGAAATTTAAAAGCACACAATTGGAAGCAACAAAAAAGACGGGAATCGCTAAAAACAAACAGCGGGCGTAGCAAATTTCTAAATTGAATTACCATTGTTAACCGCAAGTTATGAACAATGAACAAAAAAGAAACATACGCACTGAGAAAGTGGGTCGGATCGCCATGTTTACCGACGCTATCTTCCACAGGCACGCTGTGAGAATAGATTCCAAAAGAAATTATAATAAGTATGCATTGTTCTCGGAAAATTAGACCGATCTGATACATTTGTCGTCGTGAAAACGAATTTGGTTTCAAGTGAAATTGCAGGTGAATAACAATCAGAGACTTTGATTAGTAGTTTTCTTTCAAAAGTATGCGAGAAATTTTACAGAATTAAAATCATTCCCTCCACAATTTGCAATCCAAAACCTGATGTTATGTTAGTTGTAACTAAAAGTGAAGGTGTTTTCCAGTTCTTCGGATAAGCACTTATCCACCGAAATTATTTAAAATTAACATGCAATTATTTGACACGGACGAAATGAAAAATTCCACGCATTAACACCCATAATTTGTTAATTTCAACACATGTATATTATGAGTTTTAATCTCGTACCTTCTGCGGATGGACTTGAGGGAACTAAAAAGTTAAAATATAGATATATTTTAGCTGTAACTTAATGATTATACATTAAAATTATTTAACTTGTACGCCTCAATATGTTCCACTTAAAGATACAATATTTTCAGAAAATAAACATTCTACGTTTATTAAATTAGACAATTTTGCAAATAAAAACAAACTCGTAGGAAACAAAAGAGAATTGTAAAGCAAATAAAAACCGAAAACAAATCATTCAATTGAAAAGAAGAAAAACGCGAAAAACAGAAAAAAATAAAAGAATTGATAGACAAAAAATAAACGGAAAACGGCGATTCTCCGGCCGAAAATTATGCAAGTCAAGAAACATTCTTACTTTATGTAATCGTTGAAAATTCTGAATGATAAATAATGAGGCCGAGGCATTAGATTTACCTAATTTTGCTGAAAATTGAAAACATTTCAATTAGTCTTAGAATTGCGATAAAAATAAAGCAAAGGCTAAAGTTAAGTGACTAAAAAAAATAGCCCTAAGTGCTTGAGACTGAGATCAATATTGACAGTTTATTGAATGTATTAGTTTTTAACTATGATATCAGCGTTTCCCAAACTTTTAGGTTTCGCGACTTTTGAGCTGTGCTATGGTTCACGCCCCCCACCCACCCCCGTCGACCCTCGAACTTGAACACTGATGCTAAATGATTGTCAAAATGCTTATTTTTGAAATATTTTAGACTCATCAATACATTTCGTAACTGTCATAGATATTCACTGTCAAACAAAACATTATTTTAATTCCAGAAATTAGAATCTCCTTAGTTTTAATCGAATACAAGTTCGGTACCAACCTATGAAATTAATGTATGTGCAACTTCTTGCACAAAATAATACGATAAATTAGTTACAGTTTGTGTGCATTTGTTTTTAGATTTATTCTACCGCGCCCTCATTGGAACAATTACGCGCCCCACAGTTTGGGAAACGGTGTATTATATAGTCTTACGTATTTTTATTATTGTTGACGCAAATTATTATTTTTTATATCTTTTTTTTTCACTGAAATTTTAGTTTTTTTTGGCTGTAACTTAATGATTATACATTAAAATTATTTAACTTGTACGCCTCAATACGTTCCACTTAAAGATACAATATTTTCAGAAAATAAACATCCTAAGTTTATTAAATTAGACATACGTACTGAGTGCAAAATTATTTCTCGATACGTAGGATTTTACATGTAAAAATAACGGACATCAATTATTTATTCTTCTAATAAATTTATGGCAAAATATATACACTGCATTAGAGGAAAAACTTTTTTATTTTACGTTTTAGGAAAAAAGTTATTCTTTATAAAAACGTTTGCCTGCATTAAAACCTACAAAAATGATAGAAAAGGTGTCACGAACTGCCTCGTTTATGGCTTTAAATACAGAAAACATGTTTACTTACTCTTAAAAATTTATCTAAGTTCAAATTACATTCAGAATTATCGCATTACCCGGATCTGTCAAAATGATTAATGAAACTTGTTCCTTAAGCTCTTGTTGATAATTAGTACCTCTAATTAAAGTTATGGCAAATGACAAAATTATTAGCCCTTATTTTTTTTGGAAGAAAATTTGAATCAGTTCAGTTATTTGCAATTGTTAGAAAATTTTGCTTTGCCGTCACTGGCATATGTGAGTTTGGAAAATATTTATTTTCAACAGGATGGATATCCTGCACAATCCACAAATTTAATGAAAGGGTAGCTTGATGACCATTTTAGACCAATACAATTTCAGAAATTTTAAATGAAAAAATACCAACGGTAATTATAGTGAAATAGAAATTGAAACGTTAACAAACGTGTATACGGAATTTAGGTATAGGGTAGGAAAGTGCGTAGAGGTGGATGGGGATTACATTGAATATGTTTTCCCATATTAAAAACTAATAAAAGTTTTTGTGTAATTTATAAGGCCAATTTAATTACAGTTTCAATTTCTTAACAAAGGAAATGCTTAAAAAAATTATTTGAAAGAATTAAGAATATACCAAAATTACATGTCACTCTATCATTGCAGAAAATCTGTGGACACACTGTGTATTATTGTCAAGAAAATTAGTAAATATTTCTAATTGTTGTCAAGAATAAATAGAAAAATATTCGTGGACCTTAATTCCATTCCATTCTACCCAGATAACAAACATAGAAACCAGAGAAAAGATAAAGACAGTTTCGGCTATTATTTGAAGAGGCAAGCGTATTCCTAATTCTTTCTACTTTTGTTCATTATCCACTAATTATTATGACATCTTAAATTGTTCTTTTTATTCAAATATATAATCAAGTATCCTTCTAGAATGGTCGAATAGATTTTTAGGGGTGATTTAGAATTACAGAGATACCTTTCAAAATCATTTAAATACTATTCTTTACTTTGTGTCGTAAGTTAGAGAAAAATTCATAATTAAGGGAGTTTTTAATTTTTCCCAAATTGGAGAAGAATACTGAGAAATATTCTTTCCTAGATACTTTACGAAGATTATATAATAATGTCATGTAGTATGTTGTGAAAATAATCGGTAGCCCCTTCGGTACTGAGTTCGAATAACACTTGGAACCAATCAATCAGTACCAGTAATACACCATAATTAGCTGATCTGAATTTTAAAGAAATAGATGGAAATTTACGCTTAAGATCTGCACTGTTATGAACCGCAACTTACCGCAAATACATACATGCATCAACTCTTCATCAACCAGATGTAGTTTGTAGTGGTACAAATATAATTGCACATTTCAATACATCAGATAACGAACTATCAGTTATTACCTTAAGACTACACCTACAACAATAAAATAATCAGATAAATACGATGAGTAGTCAATGTTATGTCGATTATTTTTGTGGTGGTCCTACGAATGTCAATAGCGCGTCGCGTCTCGTCATTTTGCTGCTTCTAAAAGTTGCTATATCAAGCAATTCTCACTCGGCAGCATTTTATGTCAAAAAATTACATATAAAAGCATAGAAACCAAAATGACCATGTGAGAATTCAGCCTAATGAACAAGAAATGAATTAAACAATCAATAGAATTTCGCTGGACTACTTCATTAACTTTATTTAGATGTGACATGTGACCTAATGTTGTCAATAGTTATTCCTAGATTTTCCGCCTTTAAAATGTCGCCCTATTCTCCCGAAACACCCTCTGTAATCCTGATAATCTACGGAAAAGTTCCTCAATTTTTCCAATTCTTTATCACTTTGTATATTTGATACTCTTGAATGTGACTATATTTAATTCGTGTTCGATAAATGTCTGTGACATTCCCATTATTAATATAAAATAATGCCGCTGTGATGTAATCTTTGTGCATCATTATTAATTATATGTATATGTATTAATTATCCCAACAAAACACCGGTCGGTGAACTGAACTGTTCCGCTTATTATTATTTTTTTTGAGGTGTTGTATTAATTGGTGCTAACAATAAGACATTATTACCAAGCTCAACATTTTGTTTCCTTTTTAGGCGATCTTGTATTGAGACCATCGTGGGGAAAAGATCAACCCAACAATTACAATGGAGAACAAAATTGCGCTGTCCTTGATGGTGGTCGTGGTTGGCTTTGGAACGACGTGGGCTGTAATTTGGATTATTTACATTGGATCTGCCAACATAGTAAGTATAAGTATCATACAATCTCCATATCTGAATACTCTGTCAACATGGACAAAAGTTAGTTTCATAACATTTCTTTTCTAAATATTTTTTGGTAGGTACTATATTCTCGTAACAAAAATTAGTATAATGTAAAACAGCCTTTACACAAGAAGTTGTGAATGATTCACCGCAGTCGATTATAATTTTACAGATGTTTGATTATACTAACATGTTATGTCTTCTATTTTAAAAATATTTTCGTTTGGATACAGGGTGTCGAAGCATTATAAAGATATCAAAGATACGTTTTTCTAAATTAAAACGCCCCATTTTGATTTCATTTTTGAATTCTGCACTAAATCCTGGATTCAATTTATTTGAGTCATTTTTACGTATCAATCATACTTTTTGATGTGAGTCAATTTTTTCTTGAAAATGTTCGGATGCAAGGTTCCATTCAAAAATTCGTAACTTCTAAATCACTAAAGATAATGCAACCGATTTTTTCCTTCAGTCAATGCCCTAAGCTGTGGGCAATCTTTTGCGATATTGCCGAGTCGTAAAGGAATATTCCAAGGCCTGATACTATTTTTTGAATATGAATAACTATAAATAATAATAAACTTAATTTTTTCAAATGGAACATCCTGTATATTTTCACGCTATTCCGTAGCACTTTCAACGTGGGTTTGTAGCGTCTAATACTGATATTCGACGAGTTATTGAGAAAATAGTAATTTTGAGACGTAAATATTTAATAAAACACTGTAAGTTTGTAGTAAGCTGGTGTCAAAATGAAAAGCGATTAAAATTTTAAACCAATCTCACAACAGTTACAGACGTATTGTGTTAAAAAGTGCGAATTTCATTGGTTTAATATTTTATTCGTTGTGCATTGTTGTCTGCAATCGATCAGTGAGACTGCGGCTTTAACTTCATAATTATCCTTCCAGTTTCCGTGAATTGGAAGTTCTTTTGATGATTCATGAAAATTCTAACTTAAGTACTTGAGAAATCTGAAGAGAAACTGACTTGTATGCCAGTTTCAAATTTTAACTCGAGTACTCGGGAAATCTCAAAAGAAACTGACTTGTATGTCAGTTTCTCCCGACTACTCAAGTTAGAATTTTCATGAATCATCAAGAGAATTTCCAATTCACGCGAACTGGGAGGATGATTTTGAAATTAAAGCCGCAGTCCTACTGACCGATCGCGGATAATCATGCACAGCGAATAAAATATTAAACCAATGAAATTCGTACTTTTTGACACAGGTCCGTAACTAATTAAAATTTTAATCGCTTTTCATTTTGGCACCAGTATACTAGAAACTTTCAATTGTTTATTATATATTTACGTCTAATAATTAGTAAAAATTCAAATCGATATCTGTAATAGCAAGAAAGTTATGGAACTTTTACAAATCTCTAAGACATCCTCTACAGGGTGCTGCGTTTTGAAACGCAACACAGGAAATCCCATGTTAATTGAAAGGTGCTCGAATATTGGCTTCCCTAATTATTTTACAGCAAAATTTCATTTAGGTTTTCTAAAGTGCTCTTCAATATAAATCTGTCTGTTAAATTTGAGAATTTTTCAGTCGCTCAATTTCAAGATATATAAAAAAGATCAGTAACGAAATTGAATTTATACCAAACTATCAGTACGGCCTTGATCAGTAAATGTTGAAATAAATTACTGGAAATGTTTCTTCTGTCAATCTTCTTTTAAAACGACTAGACTTATTTATATGTGTCCAGTTTTCACTATCATTGATCAAGGCTGTGCTGATAGTTTAGTATAAATTGAATTTACTTACAAAATCTTTACTTAAATATCTTGAAACTCAGTGTCCGAAAAATTTTCAAACTTCACAGACTGATTCATCTTGACGAGCACTTTAAAAAACCTCAATGAAATTTTGCTGTAAAATAATTAGCGAAGGCAGTATTCGAGCAACTTTAAATTAACGTAGGATTTCCTATATTGCGTTTTAAAAATGCAGCACCCTGTATAAACATATTGGAACTCACAATGGCTTGCAGATACCAAATACATAAAAATATTCTTGTAGAGTACTCATTTAAATTCAGAATTTGAGATAACTTCCCGCAACACCGGAAGTCCTACGAACCAGTAGGATGTCACAAAATTTATGGTTTTATCGGTCCCAAATTTTATACAAATCGATTAAAAAGTAATAATTCTAGATGGGTGAATACCTGGCATGATACGCCCGATACAAAACAAAAGAGAAGCAGAAATAAAACAGAATTGATTGAATAATATCTGTGATCATTACCTTGCTATTGAAAAGTTGAAAATGATACGAAACTATTTTGCTGTAAGCAAAATACTGTTATTTTCACAGCACTTGAATAAGAAGTTAACCATTAAAGTAAACTGTTGAATAACATCAAACGCTAATCACAGTGATTTATTCGTAATTAGCAATAAGTGCGTTAGTATCCAATAAAACATGAACGCATTTGAGTAACATAATTGACCGCATTTATTATTCTTGAATATATAACAACGTTGTATAATTCTGACATTTCTTGAAAATTGAACGGACTATTTATCACGGGTATTTTTTCGTAAATAGTGAGCGTAAGTGAAAGTGTTTTCTGTCTTGAACTTTGAATATCGAGAGTAACAATAGCGTTATCGATGTTGTTGTTCTTTACTCGAAACGCCGCTCCTGTTTTAATTACGGTAGTTTTATTTATAAATTTCTCTAACTAAAAGTATGTACCAATACGTCCAACATCTATGTGAAGGTGAAATCGAAGTCGCCTGGTTTTAGCACGGTTCAGGAAGCTTTGAATATTTAGTAGGTTTGGCAATTTCTGACCTACCTGCTGTATTTTACACGATCGTTGACCTAATCAAAGCAACTAATTATTATTCAAACCACGTAATTAATTGCCTAAATACTTGCAACATTTCAAAAGTGCGTTTCTTTTTTTTTAACTAGAGTATACTGTGTATACCTACAGTGTGTCCACGGATTGAGTTCGCGTTACGTGCAATGGACGAAAACTTTTGAATTCTGAGTTCATATTTTGTAGTTCAGGTCTGCTTGTCGCTTTATGAATTTGTACCAACTTTAATACGTTGATGAATCTACACTGTGTCCATGGATTTTCTGCAATAGAGGAAAAACTTTTTTTTTTCTACGTTTTAAGAAAAAAAGTTATTCTTTATAAAAACTTTTGCTTGTATTAAAGTCTACAAAAATGATAGAAAAGTTCAAGAACTGCCTCGTTTATGGCTTTAAATACAGAAAACAGGCTTAGTTACTCTTAAAAATTTTCTTAAGTTCAAATTCACATTCAGAATTATCGCATTACCCGGATCTGTCAAAATGATTAATGAAACTTATTGCTTAAGCTCTTGTCGATAATTAATACCTCTAGTTAAAGTTAAAGGAAATGACAAAATTATTAGCCCTTATTTTTTTGGAAGAAAATATGAATCAATTCAGTTATTTGTAAATGTTGGAAAAATTTGCTTTGCACTGGCGGATGTGAGTTTGGAAAATATTTATTTTCAACAGGATGGATATCCTGCACAATCCACAAATTTAATTAAAGGGTAGCTTGATGACCATTTGCCTGGAAGTTGGATCGGACACTTTAGACCAATACGTTGGTCTTGGTACAAATTCAGAAATTTTAAATGAAAAAATACCAACTGTATTTAGTGAAATAGAAATTGAAACGTTAACAAACGTCTATACGGAATTTAGGTACAGGGTAGAAAAGTGCGTAGAGGTGGATGGGGATTACATTGAATAATTTCTTCCCATATTAAAAAATAATAAAAATTTTCGGTTAATTTAATTGCGGTTTCAATTTTTTTACAAAGGAAATGCTTAAAACAATTGAAACAATTAAGAATACACCAAAATTACATTTCACTCTACCATTGCAGAAAATCTGTGGACACACTGTATTAGTTACCGAAATTTGTTATATTTTCTTGGAAGTAATGATTCATTTAAATTATATTTGAAAATGAAGAATCAAACACACAATTAACATTGTTAACGAACAAACATTTTTCAATTCAGATAAATTCTTTGAATCCATTAATTGGAAATTGTGTGTTTGACTCTTCAGTTGACTGCAGTTTGGTTCATTCTTCCCGACTCACCCTGTATTCAAATATAATTTAAATAAATCCTTACTTCCAATTTCGGTAACTAATAGATTCATTTATAATTGTAAGACTGTCATACACAGATTATACATACATGTTATGTCCTATACTTAAATTTATTTTTATATACCGGGTGTCCCGCGCCTTGTGCTCACCCTTCTAGAATCTTTACTTATTAATCGATTAACCTGAATTTCGGAGACAGTAAATTAAACAAAATATGGTATTTTTCGACATATTGGTAGTCGTCATAGGGCTTCCAGTTTCACCGGAAATTATATCAACTTTCTTATTATAAATGGAACACCCTATATTTTTTACATATTTGAAATTTACGGATCATTATGAGTCCGAATACGTATCAACTGTTAATTTTGGTTTCTCTAACAACGAAAAAAAGAAACTTTTTTATTTTTCAATCTAGAAAGCTATGAATCGCATTTTTTCGGTCTAATGCGATCAAGTGTTTCGAGAAAATCACTCCTTCGATGGTATTTACATTTTTAGCATTTTTACAGGATTTGAAATTTTAATTAGGTCTTAGCTCATTTTTTCGATAGAACCTCATATGTTTCTTAGCTTTAACATGACATTTTTTTTCTGAGTACGCTGATACCAAATACGTCATATTTTCTTTGAAAGTCATTTGAAATAGAGGGAGTGTAAAATTTCAATAAGACATGCTCTATTTTAAATTATTAATTCAGACTCATAATGATCCGTAAATTTCAAATATGTAAAAATATGTAGGGTGTTCCGTTTAAAATAAGAAAGTTGATATCACTTCCGGCGAAACCGGAAGTCCTTTAACGACTAGCAGCACATCGAAAAATCCCATTTTTTGCTTAATTTATTGTTTTCAAAATTCAGGTTAATCGATTAATAAATAAAGATTCTAGAAGGATGAACACATGGCACAGGACACCCGGTATATAAAACTAAACAAAAATAATGTTTATTAACAAGAAATTATGTAAGTTCACAGATTTTATATTTATAATAACAATTAGTTTGAATATTTTTCAATTTGTAGTATACACTTGAAAAGGTCATAAAGACGAAACCTGTCGTGGTAAAAGAAATTAAAAAATTTTAGAGACCCAGCTTTTCAATTACATTAAATAAAATCTACAAACAGCAATGCGAGATTACAATAATATTGTAAGGTTTAACATTATTATTATTATAAATGAATTCGTAAATACTTCAGCCATCGTTACAACATAAATTTCTTTAAAAAATTAAAGATTTTTGTTAAAACTGTTTAATTATTTTTGGTTTAGTGCTAGGCGAAAAACAGTTCTGTGTCACACGTGCAGAAACGCATTAGCAACCCTTAGCTACAAGCTGCATAATAAACTATTTAGAACTGTGACCAGAAGGATCAAAAGTAGTTTTTATCAGAAACTTTAACCGCAATGCAATAAAATTGTTATAAATACAGATACAGTTTTACCTGAAGAGTTGTTAATCCTTATTTAAATTGGCGTTATTGTTGCTTTTCCCTACTAAATTGCTTCTAAAAGCAAGGATCATCGAATCTCTACTCCTAAAGAGTACATATCTTATCTTTTTAACACCAGAAACGGATGGACGCGAGGGAACACGGAAAAGTAGTTGAGAAAGTATTAGAATTAACTCCAAATTTTTATGTGTGTTCAAAGAATTTATTATGACGTTTTGACATTTACACAGGCTAAAATAATTTTGAAGTAATCCTATTTAATAGCGTTTTCGATTCCGGTGCACTATATGCATTGAGTGTATCTTTATCTCATTTTATTCCATGACGTTAAAACGAGATGAAGATAGACTCAGTGCACATAGTGCAGTTTGGTTCATTCTTCCCGACTCACCCTGTATTTGAAGATGTAGTAACATTAATAAAATAAACACTGAAGAAGTAAAAAGCTACAACATGAGCATTGTAGGTACATTTATAGTTATTTATGATACAGGTGTATGAAGTAAGGCTTTTATGCACAAATTGAAAAGTTTAAATCGCAAGGAGTACATAAAAGCCTTTCACACACGTGTCTCATACAATATTTTATCTACGACCTAATTAGTTTGTTTGTTGTCGTTTCGCGTCGTTGTCAACAAAGTCAACATAAAGACCCTTTAATCAGACTCTGGACAATACCGCAATGTTATATTACAACAATTCGCTAGGATTGGGAAGGAAGAAAAGTAGACAATTAGGGCTATTCTGTAACATTGATATGCATATCAATTGATATGGTCTTCAATACTTGAAGAGAACTTGTTACGATTTCATAACATTTCACGTCGATTGCCGACCGCAAATTGAAGAAAGATGCATATTAACTCGATATCACACTTGATACGGATTGCAAGTTGTTAAGAAACTATTTACAGAATACTAATTTTGCAAGGTCACTTGAAACATAGCAATATCAAGTCCACATCAATGTTACAGAATAGACCCCGTTATCTTCTCACCTGTTACGTTTGACAGTTTCAAATTGTGATATAACATGGCAGCGCCAATCAAAACTGTTACGAATTGACCAGACTCTTATTAAAGGATCTCTATGTCAACAGAAATCATTTACATAATAACGGTAGTCTCATTTGATTTACATTGGTTTTTTACACACGATTTAATTCACTTACTCATGATTTATTTAATGTAGCTCTTCACACACAATAACTTATTAAATATTTTTTTCATTATAGGGTAGGAGTTGATAAAATCTTTTTTTTTTTTCTTTCAGAACCAGCGTCTTGTGGAAGTCCCAATAAATTAATTAACACGACGATCACAGGAACTAATTACAGTGTAGGGGCCACTATAAATTACCATTGTCCAATAGGTCATAGACTAAATGGAAATACAAATAGAACATGTGGGACAGATGGATTTTGGACTGGAATTGCACCTTCTTGTAAATGTACGTGAAACACACCTATTGCAGTTGTCGTAAACGTCATTAAATGTGACTTTCTTAGATGTCGATTGTGGTCCTCTCACCAATTTAACTCACGGAACTATTCAATTGCAAGACAATAGGACCAGCCACGGAGCCAGCGCGATTTATACCTGCCATGAAAATTATACCTTGATTGGACATGAAAAAAGAATCTGCACGGATGATGGAACTTGGAGTGACTCTGAACCTCAGTGCTTGTTCGACTGGTGTCCAGATCCTCCTTCGCTGCACGGTGGTATTGTGACAACTTCCGGACATCGGGCTGGAGACACCGCTACTTATACATGTCAATCTGGATTTATATTATTTGGACAAGGAGTAAGTTAATTTCTTTTGCTTATACCAATTGGCCTCAATTCTCCGTTTAGGTTTTGTCTTGTGGTCTTGGTGGAGAATGGTCCGGGAAATCACCAACGTGCAAATTCGTCGATTGTGGAGCTCCTCCTAACATAGATCATGGAAATTATTTATTACAAAATGGAACTACTACGGTGGATAGTGTTGTTCAATATACTTGTGGAGAAGACTATTGGATTGACGGTGAGAAGACTCAACATTGCACGCGCGAAGGAAAATGGTCGGCTGATGCCCCATCATGTGAATGTAACGTTCTGCTTTATTCCTAGTAATCGTTTACCTACATGACGATGATTTTTAGTGATTGTTTGTGAGGAACCGGAAGTGCCGGATGGAAGTTATGTGGTAGGATACGACTTTAACGTCCATTCAAAGATTGAATATCATTGCGAAGAAGGGTATTTATTAAAAGGTGATGCAGTACGTACATGTACAAGAGAAGGCGAATGGTCTGGGCGATCCCCTACATGTGAATGTGCGTCAGTTTCCTCGTTTCTTTTCCTGCGTAATCCCGCAACTTCTTACAGATATCGACTGTGGTAAGGTGGCCACTTTGTTATACGGGGACGTTGAATACATAAACGGCACGACTTATTTGGGCAGTCAAATTTCCTACAGTTGCGTTCGCAATTACAGACTCAGCGGTGTTCCGAAACGAACTTGTTTAGAAAGCAAACAATGGAGCGAATCTTCTCCAAAATGTGAAGGTAACGCTGTTGAGTGAGAGCGAGCTTAACTTCTGTCTGTTTCTGTTCTGTACTTTCTTCTTGTTAATCAAAATAAATGTTGCTTTTGAATTTACTTTTCACTTTTTGTTGCTTTCTTCCGAACGTAATTATGCATGACGAGCATAATTATCTTATTCTAATAGTTGTCGGGACTTAGGTGGTAAGGCAATACTTTAAGCAACTAAAAACAAAACTTGCCTGATACAGGAGTTCTACAAAACCTAATAATTTTCTGAGATATTAATTTAAAATAACGACCTCTTTTTATTTCTTCAAACCATTAAAACTTAATTATCTTGTACTACATTTTCTGCCAAAACAGAAATTCTTCCCTTTCTTAATACCTTTACTCTTTTGTTCCTTCCTAACTCATTCTGTAACACAAATTTGGAACTGTCTTTTCAGAGATAAGGTGTCCAGAGCCAATTTTGGCAGAGCATAGCATATTATCGGTGACAGGTAACGACAGAATGTATGGTCGCACCCTCATTAGAACCGCGGAGTCAACGAACAACGGAGCGACCTCGTACAAAATCGGAGCTTTAGTGAAATACAGATGTGAACGAGGTTATAAAGTTATTGGTGAGCCCTTGAGTACATGCGAAGATACCGGACAGTGGAGCGGAGATGTACCTCAATGTGTCTGTGAGTTTTTTTCATTTCTCTTTTTTTAATTTAATGAAGATTTTACCTTCAAGATGTGCCCAATTTTATAAACTTCAAACCTCGATAAAATCCTTAAATGACCTAATCGAGAAATCCTATCGAGAAATCCCGTATTTTTGTTTCCTCCCAAGTTTAACATTTCCGTTGATAAATCCAAATAACACGTGGGCTGCTGGAAAAGTTTCTGGAAACGGTATGAAAAAGCGCATATGAAATTTGCTAAACGGTATCATTATTTTTCGAAGTATTCGCCTTTGACGTCAATACACTTTTGCATACGCTCGAACCAATTTCTAAAGCACGTTCTCCACTCTAAAGATGGTACCTCAGAAACAAGTGTCCGGAATGTTTCAACCGCTGCTTCAGCCGACGAAAATCGCTCACCATGCATTTTATTTTTGATATTTGGGAACAAAAAGAAATCATTAGGTGATAAATCAGATGAATTTGGACAATGAGTCATTAATTCAAAATTTTTGTTGGACAAAAAATCAACTGTTTGACGGGCTGGCGTTGTCATGATGGAGAATAATTCGTCGATTTCGATTGTTTCTTCTTATTTGATCGACGACTTCCGGCAAACAAATTGTAGTATACCAATCAGCATTTACGGTTTTTCGATCCTCTAAAGCCACGGTTGCTACATGTCCAGTTAAACCAAAGAAACAAGCAATCATTTGCTTCGCAGGACTGCGTGAACGGACAACTTTTGTTGGTTTTGGTTCATTTTGAAATACCCAAACGGTAGATTGTTGTTTACTTTCTGCCTCGTACGAATAGATCCACGTTTTGTCACCAGTAAGGATGTTATAAACTAAATTTGAACTGCCTCCATTGAATTTCTTGAGCATTTCCTCCCATCATTTGACACGACCCTGCTTTTGCGCTTCTGTTAAATTGTTTGGGATCCAACGACTGCAAAGCTTTCGTACGTTCAAATGATCATGCAAAATCTGGTGTATTTCTTTCATGTCAATGCGTAAGGATGTTTGAATCTCACGGGATGTCACATGTCGATCTCGCTCAAGCATTTCACACACAGCATCTACATTAGTGGCAACAACAGATGTTGATGGACGACCTTCACGAAATTCGTCACTGAGAGAGGTACGTCCACGCTGGAATTCGGCAAACCAATTATAAACACTGCTATTTGATGGTGCTTCATCTCCAAAAGCCAAATGAAGCCAATCGAGGCATTGTTTTGGGCGTTAGACCACATTTGAAATCGTAAAAAATAATGGCACGAAAATTTTCACACGTGATTTCCATGTTTACACAAAATTACTTTTTCTCAAATGCTGTACAAACAAAATTAGTTCACTTGGATAGGAACTGTCAATAGAATTATAGGCGAAAAACGTCAAATTTTTCAAATATGACAGTTGATAAACGATAACAATTCTAGACCTACTAGATTCCAGAAAATTTTCCAGCAGCCCACGTACAAAATTTTTTAAGCTTCAATTTGTTGCGCTTGTTATTCCATAATTATTAATAATATATTCAAATTTATAGACGTTGACTGTGGTACGCCCGATAAAATAGATAGTGGTAAAGTTACCCTAACATCCAATGCTACTTATTATGGAGCGCTGGCTCTATACTCCTGTGAAGTAAATTTCGAACTCGAGGGCGTGTCTAGAAGACTCTGCCTGGAAAATGGAACCTGGAGCTCGGATCCACCAACATGCACAGGTAATTTTCTCAATTTGCCCACAACGAAACCTCAGAAACGCTTTTCTTGCAGAAATCCAATGCAAAAGTCCTGATGTCATAGACGGTGCAACATTCCGAGTGAGCACCCATAGTGTTGGAGGAGTGGTTCATTATCAGTGCCCACGCGGACATAGAATGCAAGGAAACTCCACGAGGGTGTGTCTGAAAAGGGGTGCTTGGAATGGGCAAGCGCCTACATGTCTTCGTGAGTATTTTTTAAATATTTTTTATGTAACGTGGAATTTTGTGTTTTTCTTTAAGCTGTTGATTGTAAAAATCCTGCCAAAATAGAAAACGGACGTGTAATTGTAATGAATGGGACGACGTACAACAGTGCAGTCGAATACCATTGCATACCACAGTACGTTCGTTTTGGGCCTTACTTGCGGAAATGTATGGAAAATGGAGACTGGTCTGGTGAAGAACCGCGTTGTGAGGGTAAGAATTACGCAAATGAACGAAAAAAGAACTTCTAGACTCGCTTTTTACAGTTGCCGTCGTTGAGCCACAAGACACGTCTAGTGTTGGAACAAATGTTGGAATTGCAGCAGGTGTAATACTGTTCCTCCTTTTAATCATAGGACTAATATATTTAAAGCTGTAAGTCTCTCTTTCATTGTTAATTACGGTGAATCCCACAGCTGATCTTGTTTCAGGCGTAAGGCAACGCCTGTGAAAAATACGGAAAATGTCGAAGGCGCTGAAAGAAAGGAAGACAGGAACGCTGCGGTTATGAGTTACGCAACTCTAAGCGACAGAAACGGTTACGCCCATACAAATTTAACCCCGAGCATTTACGAAAACATACATGACGATATGTATGATTCCCCTTATGAAGAAAGCAGCAGGGATAGCGGCACTTACGAACCGGAACCTGTTGGCAGAAACGGGAATATGGTTACCATCAACGGAGTTGCAGTGAGATAAGAGTTACCAAAAAATGATTTTCACAAAAAAGAACTTTTACATAAATTTTTATAAGTGGATTGGGTTGGGCGGAGTGATTGCAACGTGTCAGAAAATGAAATTTTCACTTCCTTTTTAACTATCAGATTTTTGGGGTTATTAAAAATTGTTCATCTTTTTAAGATAAGGCGCAAACCGGTATACTTATATAAAAATATCATATTACTTCGATTGCATTTTGGAATTTGCGCTAATCGTCAGCGTGTGAAATAATTTTGTTTATAGTCATTGTGTGATCTGTATATTTCTTGTGATCAAATTGATTGATCTACATTTTATGTACATATGAACTTGTGTATGTGTCTGTAGTATATTACTGTAGTATATGTAAAATAAAAGTTATTTTTTATTACTATTACACAATCGCTCTTCATTTTAAAAAGGGTCACAACTAATTTGTATTCTTGATATGATCTACAACTTGTAATATATGGAAAAAATATTTATGTCGATCAAAAAAAAAAGCAATTTTTGTTACTATAAGTATAAAAAAGTTTAGTTTTTTTAGGAAATCTAATCAATGGGAATTTTATTGATACTAATCAAGATAACACCGATTTCAGAATTGGTCTGATGTACTTCCCTTGCCAACAAGAAAGACAAACAGTAAGTAAATATTAATTGCAAGATATGTTTTGTTGTTTGCAAAAGACGAACTTAATGTTTTGCAAAATTAATGTTAGTGTTTGCAAAAAATTTCTTAATTTAACCTCTCACACTTTAAAAGCTAATTGATCTAAAGTAGAAAGTACAGAAAGCATACAGAAGTTTTGTTAATGTCTTAGCATAATTGATTTCTAACGTACACATGTTTACTAACAGCAAATGTTGATTCAAAATTAATTTTAAAAAATTCAAAAGACTACCTACATTAAAAATGTATCAATTCGTACAGGTACAGTGCCCGAAAAAAGTAAAGTCTCCCACATAAAACGCAAATGTTCGGACTAAGCTGATGAGACCCAGATTACAGGGAGGCGGCCAAGCATTGCGATAATCCCGCTTGCGAAATGTATTTAATCTGCTTGAAGTTACGTCAACTGAAAGTTTGCCTGCTTGAATTTAAACTATGGAGATAAAAAATATCTGTGTATTTAATTTTCTTTTTAATTCTGAAAGCCTGTTTCTTTTAACGTACTAAAGCCGCAGTTAACGCATAACACAAAGCAACGTGTTATGCCGTTTAATTTTTTATGATAAATTCGATAGGAAAGCAGACATTTACGATTAAAAAAATGCATTGAAATTCCTATGATGCCTAATCAAAGTGGACACACGGTATATCGATTCGTATTGACATAAATATAAAAACTGTATCGAAATACGATAAACAGTTCATCGTATTTGTGTAACGAATTATAATATTAAAATCATAAATATAATATAATACATATTAATTGTTTTTTGTTGCTTTGAAACGTATATAGGGTGTTCAAGGGAAGCCGCTACAACTTTTTTATTTGTATTTTTACGAAGTAACTTAAATTAGAAAAGCTTTACGACCTTTCCTCCTTGATTTTATGGTGCTTTCGGAAAAACAAATCACTATCAGGTTTTCAAGATTTTCAATTGTTTTCGACTTTTTAATTGGAACACCAAGATTTTATGTTCTGCTAAGAATTTTAAGCAAACTTTTGTTTCTAATAATCAATTACATAATTTATTACATAATTTATTACAGAATAAACATTAACACCATAAGAGGCGAGTCGTTAATTTATTATATAAATATGTACAATAGAAATTTAAAAAGCAAATATGAATCGAGCAGGTCAAAATCAAACGATCAACGACTAATTTTTTTTTAACGTTTACCTACTCAATTCATTAAAAAATTCCACATTTGATATTAAAATAATTAAATTAAAGATGCGTCTGTTATTCTGGCAATGTGTAATTTGTAATAAATAATGAACGTGATTATTAGAAACTGAAATTAGCTTAAAATTTTGAGCAGAACATGAGTTAACACAAGGCAAATTTTTTAACACGTAAATCCTTATGGCCACAATTAAAAAAGAACACTGTATATAGGGTGTCCAAAGTGTCTAAAGTATACAAGATAGAAAAGAAATCCAAACGAGCTGAGGTGTAACTCAGCCAGCTCTATTTTCTAAAATTATTTTTGGCTGTATAGGTGTTCAGTAACTGAGAGCCATACCAAAGTTATATAATAACTAATAGATGAAATATTGTATTGCCTACCTACAAAAATTCATGATGAAATGTAAATAAATAATCAAACTGTAAGAGCTCAAATTAGAACAATGTATTATACACTATCATTAATATCTTACAAACTCTTGAATAAAACTGCTGAAATTTTTGGTTATTACCTACTCGTTATGCGTACTTTCGAAATATGCAAAAATATACTGGGTGTTCCATTTAAAAAAAATATAACTTTGGTATGACTCTCAGTTACTGAACACTCTGCATAGTCAAAAATAATTTTAGAAAATAGAGCTGGCTGAGTTACACCTCAGCTCGTTTGAATTTCTTTTCTACCTTTCATACTTTAGACGGTAGAGAAAACCGCAGTACTCAGTGGACACCTGTATACATACATTTTTTATTGTTATTATTAATCTGCTTAGTGTTATTCAGAAAAGCACTATAAAAGCATGCAAAACTAAAATAGATCTTGATTCCTTAAAATACAATTCGTAAATGACAAAAATCTTTATGAAAAACTTAAAACCAAAAATTGCAGACCCTTATGAAATAAAAATTCTAAATAAGAATATTTTAATTTTCTATGAGCCGTTAGGCATCACCGCGAGGAGAGTCATACAACCGTCAAGAGCATGCGCTTTACAAAAAATACAAAGTTTTTTCGTTGTGCGCATACTCCTGATGGTTCTGCGACGATTTGGGATTGCCATCGGAGGACTCAAACAAGTTTATTGACAGAGTGGAATGATTTTTATTGTGTACGATAAAATTATTACTTATTGCATTATTATTCATCAAAGTAATAGAAACCATAATTTTTTAAACCCTAGAAACAATAGAATGAATTTAAATAAATAAATCTAGAAACAACATCAAGAGATTTGAAAATTTAGTTACACAAATTTAAACAGATTTAAATTTCTCTATACATTCCCGACTCCGTATTAAATTAATTTATACTGGTTTATAATTTTATTTAAAAATGTAATTACGTTTAGTTTAACACTTAAAATGAATTTTACAGGATTAGAAATCAAAGTCCGAAACTTACAAGTACATAAGAATGAAATCACCGTCGATAAGGAAGCCTCTTTAAAAAGCAGAAACCGCATTAGAAGTCGCTATTATAAATTCGCGAGGACCGGAACCGAAACAAAAAAGGCGAAAGTTCTGCATAATCTTATGAGAAGTTCTCTGAAAAAGAAGAAGAGAAGGCTGAAAGTGATGAAAATAAGAAGAAAAGTGGAGATTCAATTGAGAGCATGTTATCGAGTTATTATTCGTAAGAAGGTGGTGACTGTAAAATAAATAGTCATTTGTGCCATACATATTTTTTCTTATTATTAGTTATAAAACTTGTTTTCATGAATAGACGCAATAAAAGTAATCGTTTATTGTACAATTGTTTATTTTTTCGCAGTAACGTGTATAATAATAACGGCTCATTTTCTAAATTTTTTATTTTAGTAATCCATGACTTTTATAAACTAACAGCTAAAGTAAGCTTTTAATGAATGAAGCAGGCCTTAATTTATTAAATTTGAATTATCTGTCAATCTGATGATTTAAATTCAAAATTTCAGTTGTCTTGTCAGAATTGCCAACAACTTTTCTCAAAATCATGGCTTAATCCAGCGTTTCCCAAACTTTTAGGTTTCGCGACTCCCTTATGAGCTGTGTTACGATTCCCCCCCCCCCCCCCACACCTTAATTAAGTCGAATCTTGAAGTTGAATACTGTTACTAAACGATTATTATTTGAGACTCGTCATTACATTTCATAACACATTTGTTTTAACACTTTTCTCTAAAACTATTTACATTGTAGGTTCAAAATAAAAGAAAACCCTATGGTATATGTACAGTCGCGAGCTTTAAATTTTGGGCGTCAGTGTCAATCAAAACGTGAGTTTTAATTCTAGAAATTAGAAATTTTCATTTGTGTTTTACCACGAAATAAAGTAAATATTTAAGAGATTATTCATGGCATTCAAAATAAGACACAGATATCGTTAGTTTTAATAAAATACAAGTTCTGTGCCAACCTTTGACAATTAATGATGACCAAAATTTATTGCTCGCGACTGTATGTATATGCAATCTCTTGTAACAAATAATATGATAAATTAGTTGCAATTTGGGATTATTTCTTTTTAATTTGTTCTGTTGCGTCCCCTTTTGAAGACTTATGCGCCCCCAAGGGGGTTTCGGAAACGCTGGCTTAATCCATTAAAAATTTAAAAAATGATTTGCAAAAGTAAATACTGAAAAAGGATATTACTTAAGAAAAAGCGGTTGCTGAAATATTAGATGAGTAAAGATTCCAAGCATTTGCTAAACATAACTGTTTAATTTTCAATACAGTTAATCAAATAAATAAATATAAATCGCCAACCTTCAGAGACATCACTGCACTAACTTTGATATTTGTGTTTCACTAGCAGGGCGATTTGCTTTCTCTAATTACTAAACTCGTGCTGTGCACTTTGAAATTGAAACGTTCCAGGGAAAAACGCAATAAATCTTACCCATAACCAGTGGTGTAGCTAGGGTCAATATTCATTGGGGGCCCCCACTCATCTAAAGTACAGAGATGAGGTCAATAATAAACAATTATTTACTCCACTGCACAATATACATATTAGCAAATAATATACTTAACTGAAGTTTGTTCTTGTCCGATGAAAATTGTAAGTACAAAGTCTTTTTAATCTCAAACCGGAAAGAAAAATGAAGAGAACACACTCAACGTTTCGCTATAGATTTATAGCTTCGTCAGGAGTGAAACTTTTCTTTTTTTTCACTCCTGACGAAGCTATAAATCTATAGCGAAACGTTGAGTGTGTTCTCTTCATTTTTCTTTCCGGTTTGAGATTAAAAAAACTTTGTACTTACAATATACTTAACGATGAACAGTTAAAATAGCGACATCTTACTATCGCTTTTTGACCTGACATTGCAGTAGTCTCTGCTGAAGAAGCCCCAAGCAGGGCTGAAACAGCTGTACAGAGGGTGCTCGAGGTTTTTACTGCAATCAAAAACGATTTGTACAATTTTTTTCTAAATATACTTAACGTTAAAGTATGTCCTCCAGAGTATCATTAACATGAAAAAATTTGAAAAAGTCTCTCAATATACAGTATGTCTACGGATTGGGTTCACAATAGGAAAAACATTTTTATTTTCGAGTTGTCGAGAAAAATTATACTTTATCAAATTTTTTGCTTGTCCTAAAACCCCCAAAAAATCACAAAATGTGGTAAATTCTGTTGATACCCGAGAAAAATTGAAAATTCTCTATTGACTTTTGCAAAATATCGCAAAATCTTTAAGTTTTTCTTAATAAAATCACCTAAACTGTTCCTGCTTGAGTCGTGAATTAAGTTCTCATAATATAAAAAAGGTAAAATTTAAAAAGATTATTGTTGCAAATCGTTTTTGATTGCAGTGAAACCCTTGAGCAGTTTCTGTACAGCTGCTTCAGCCCTATTTGGGGGTTCTTCAGCAGAAGCGTAGCTCGGGAGTTCCACTGCAAACCAAAACGATTCGACCAAGAATTATTGCAATTGCGATTTGCTGATGAACAGCAAGGTTGGTAAAACTGATATTGCATCTACCAGGTTGCCTCGTTCTCATTTAATATGGAGGTTGAAATTTCCTCCCCGCAAAAGTAACTCATGACGTCACACGAAACTTCTATCCGTCACAGTGAAGTAAATAGAGTGAGTTTCCTAGAGTTTTATCTAGTTCACTAAAAATGGAATCAATTCTGTGGTCCTATTATTCAAATAAAGCAAAAACCTCGTTAATATGCCCATTGGATTTCATCAAGTGACCTGACGTAAAGTGATACGCACCCTCTGTCCCCTCCGTTGATCAATGCAACCTTCTAATATACAGGGTGTTCTTTTACTGTGTGCAAATATTTAAACTTATAATACATCACCATAAATAGCAACGATTAAACTTATATGCCCTTAACACTAAGTTAATAGTTTTCGAGAAAAATGCATTGGAAGATTTTCACCAAGCCGTTTGAGAACTGCTGGCATAGCTAACAGCTGGATGGTACGCCGCCTTGCCTGTGTGAATGACGACCCGATGACGTAAACGAACATCTGTTTGATTCGTATGAGGCCTATTAATAGATCGTAACAGTAGAACCATTTTTAACGCGCTCACAAAGCGTCTGGGTAATTAAAACAAGTGCCATTTCGCTCCAAGTAATTACAATTTTAGGTATTTTCAAATTATAAACCGACGATTATAATTACCGCACAAAAAATGCGGATTAGTTAAATAATGACATCACCGGCATTCATCGTTTTATTTTCGGATATTTTACCCTCACAAGTAATAAATTACCTTTCCATTTGTAATTAAATAGATTAAGATTTCTTTAGTTTAATAAAGAAACTTTAAAATAATTTTGTAATTTATCTTCTGTTTGTACCTACAGTTTAAAATCGGCCGCATTACGTAATCACACTAGGCAGAATAAAATAGCTGTTAAAACTGATACGTGCTCACTACCGATATGACTGACATTAAATTTACAATTTCTATTAATTCAATTATGAAATTCGGCTAAGTAAAGCATTTTTAACGCGGTTGCATTGCAATTTCCAAAATTTATAAATTGATTAGTATCTTAAAGTATTCTCGCAAGCATTCGATAAAGTCGCAGTTTCACATTTCTTTTGATGCTTTTTATTATGGCAATTTTTTGAGTTTTTACAACGGCGGCCGCTGTAACGCGTTTCAGGTGGGGCAGTATTACATTAACGTTCCGCAGTTACGAAAAATTTGACAAACAAAGATAGATTTTTGATTCGTAAAAACGCATATTAAGACCGTAATGGCATTTACAAATAATTAAAAAAGAGATATGTTACTCTTGTACGGGGAAGTCCGCGGAAACGCACATTTGGCCCGGGCATTGTAATAAACGATATCAGTGATTTTTATTACGAAACGCTGGAGAATGAGTTTATATGCGAGACTCTTTTTATGATCGGCGCTGTGTGTGGGCACACCCTCTAACTACAGAGGAAGGCGTCCGTGACCTTGCTGAATATTTCTCTCTCGCACATTTCAGCAGTCTCAAACAAGTAGAACCTCTGAATTTTTTTGGCTCTGATTCGGTAGCCACCCGAAAATACGCGCAGAAGGTAGAATTTCACGTACTTATTATACTGAGGTTTTTTTATTTGCACACAGTAAAAGAACACTCTGTATTGTGATTGTGATATACGGTTGAAACGAGAATAGAAAAAAATCGCAGCTCAATTCAATTCAATTCCAGAAAGCTAGAAATTGAAGGGGGAAATTAAAATCGTATTGGCTGAAGAATAAGTGACATCTTTTGCTTGACTGCGCTTAACTAGGGGCTGCCAATTTTACTATTTGAAAGTGAAAACATTTCTCTAATTGAAAGTAGAGTAAAATTAAATATTTTATATTTATGTAATATTTTACGAAATATTAATTTCATGGAAGTAATGCACCAGGCCCCCCAAACATTTGCAGGCACTGGACCTGGAACCTGAACGTATGTAAACGTCGGTGGTAAACGTACTTATATCAAATGGAAACCAATATTGCCCATATAAGGCAATCACATTGTAATGACCTAAATTTCAAATCGAGACCACTTTCCCGCACATCTGTTCGCAATTGCTATTATAAATGATATATTAATAAAACAATTTTTAATTTATATAATCAAAGGTAAGGATTTGAAACGTTTGGAATCAGATTGGTATCAGGAAATCAAGATATTTCAGTCGGGAAATTTTAAATTTAAATTTCCCACTAGTTTGCTCAACTCTTATTGGCCGATCGGTATCGCTGAGGTGTGGTACGCCATTATTAATCGTGAGTCAGTCATCCTGTACGGTATATTGTTATAAAAAATTTATTTTGAGGAAATTTAGACTACAAGTAAGTACTAATTATTATTATTATTAATTTAAATTCACAGTATAAATAATTTACGAAAGGCTGACAAAACTCCTATTATTCTTCAGCTTTCAATTTGTTGACAATAAACTTGTCCTGATTCTTAATAAAATTGTGCAGGCTATTTTAATGTAAACAAAGTACCTATTGTGTGTTCTTTAAATTTGTCGGAATTTAATCAAAAATATAAAACTTTTCTAGAAATGTCTTCTCGCAAAACCGTTAGCCGTCGAGGTACTACAAAGAAGCGAGCTCAGAGGGCCACTTCGAATGTGTTTGCTATGTTTGACCAGGCCCAAATTGCCGAGTTCAAGGAAGCTTTTAACATGATTGATCAGAATCATGATGGTTTCGTAGATAAAGAAGATCTGCATGATATGCTTGCTTCCTTGGGTGAGTCAACATAATAATCTTAAATTTCTTGTAAGGGGATTATTAGACATATTAATAAAGATATTTCGGAGGAAGAAATTATGAAAATATTTAAAACATCTAATAATACTTCTATTACGAATGTTAAAAGAATTAAATGGAGAGTTACAGATAATGAAATAATTAGTTATGTTAATACTTCTTCTATTGTTGTTACATTTAGAGGTAAAGTGTTACCAGAATAAATTTTCTCCTTTTACTGTCTTCGAATTCCAGAAACTTATGTTTTTGCAGTTATTCAACGTTTTAATTGCTGTAGATACGGGGATACACAATGTAATTGAATCGTTGAGTGCATAATGGTGTTCAGTCCAAATTTACTGTGTTGAGAAAACCACAAATAACTTACAATAGATTTTTATTTTAAGTAATTATTGGTTTCAGGAGGCTGCAGATATTCTTATCTGAAAGAATTTTAAGTCAATAATTCACTTAAAATAAAAATCCAGAAAGTTAATTGTTGTTTTCTCAACATAGTAAATTTGGACTGAACACAATTATGCACTCATCGAATCAATTGTAAAGGTAATCTTAGGTATGCAGCTTGTAATGGTTCACACTCTTTGAATAATTGTTCAAGTAAATTAAATCCATCTTGTTCCTACTCATAATTCAAATGAATTTGGCTTCAAAGTTGCTGATAGAAAATGTCCCAGTATTTTTGAGACAATAGAAGATTATAGGGTGCATGACAATAATATAAAATTATTAATTAAAGCTCTCTAATTGAGACTATAGTCAATAACACACGCGAAAACACTATTTCTATTTATTATTCTCTCAAATTAATAAATAAAATCGAAAATATTCAAATATAAATCACGTGACTTCAAAAGGCTTTCCATTCGTTGTGACGTCATTGTTCACAAAATGTCACTTGACGTTTATGTTGTATGCAGACCGTTGTCAAATAGTTTGAATGTGTGCTCTTAATATGTGCTGAAAAATTTAGTTTTAATTTAAGCAACAATTACGAAGTGAATGTCTTAAAGAAATTATATTTTTTTACTTTGTTGATGAGAAATTTGTGGTGGAAACGGGAACTTTTCGCCATTGAGAAGTAAGGTTGGTAACACTAAATTTTGTGAAACGCTTATAAATAATTTATTCTGAGTTCTTGCACAGGTATTTTTACATTATAGCACAGCACAATATTGATAACATGTCTTACTATTCATTGTAATAAGTTTTATGTGTTCCTATTGATATTCACTTGTTACGATTTGACAACATGAACTGTAGACGTTTACGATAATTGGAGCGGTATATACCGGTTAATATCTTCTCTCATTCTTACTTGCATTAAACGCATTCGTTCTATCTTTCTTTTCTACCCCGATCCGTGTACCGCTCCAATTATCGTAAACGCCTATTGACGTCACACGGTTAGAATGTGCGTTTTGGCGGGAATTTAATCAATTCAAATTTCTTTACTTTTTTACGGCTTTAATATTCATTTATGAAAAAAAGAAATATATCTAAATTATCGTATTTTTACCTACTTTCAAATAAAATCTTTAAAAAAATGTTCATGTACCCTATTGAAGGCTTGGCTTTGATGCAATAAACGGTCCATGTTTTATCAAAATTTACTTCTCGATATTTTTCAGATGTTCTTAATGTCGCACATCGTTTCATACAAAAATTAGTTAAGTCCGAGGTACAGAAACAACTTTCTTGTAATGGGGACTTAAATATTTTCAGTTGTATCATTGACTTAACAAGTAAAAATTTAAAACACTTTTGATTTTGTAAATTTTGCACTTACGTCCATTACATTCCAACATTTATAAACAACAAACTTTTTATAAATTTACTCTTAAAGTGAAAGTTCTTAACAGATTGTCAGCAGAGTCTCTAAGTGTAATGCTGAAATACTAAAGCACCACGTGTGAATTATTGATTTAAAAGCTAATGATGACAGTAGGGTTGGATAGTTCTGCTTTTATCAGATTGTGAAATTAATAAATTTTTGTCAACAGACTGTCAATTTACCACAGGTTTTCTTTGTGTAACCTGTGCTTTGTTGCCGTTTGCTTTACAGTAAAAGTTTTCAATAATAAATTTTTCTGTGTTCGTGATTAGTATTTGCATGCGTTTAGGTTATTCTGATGGCCGAGACTATTCTTAATAAGCAGCATACGTTTCCTTTCTATTTATTTTTCGAATGCCGCTGAACCCGTGAATCATTTGTAACAACTCTGTGTGTATATAAATATAAATAAAAAACATTTTTCGATTTAACTTTGATTGCAAAGAACAATTTATGGATCTACACATTGTATACTGTAGGATTCCGATATTTCCGATATGATGGTATTGATTAAAGTCAGTTTTTCTATCAAATGTTGCCTGAATTAAAAAAAAATGCCTTAGCTTAACATTGCGCAACTTGAACTCTCTTGAGTTTGTATATGTATGGTAAAGATAAGATATGCCGCATAATTCTAGATAATCGTGTGTATTCTGTAAGCACCAGCCCATTTCAATTGATACCTAACAATAATTGAAGAGAATTAATTGATACGTAACCACAGCAATCTACCAATGACACTACAGTATGCCGTAATAATCAATTGAAGAGAATACGGTTTTAAAAAAATCAATTGTTATGCTTGTTACATATAAATCGTAATAAGCATAACAATTGATAAGAAATGCTTACAGAATAGAGTCTAGTTAGTAATTGCCAATACAATATTGTACTCGAAAGAAAAGAGGTATTTATAATTTCCAGTATTCTTTAAAGTAATTAGTGTTTATTTTATTGAATTTCCTTTTTAGACATAATTTGGTTGGCTTTGGAAATACATAACTGAAGAATTGTAAACTAAATATTTTCAGGTAAAAACCCAACGGATGACTACCTTGATGCAATGATGAACGAGGCGCCTGGTCCAATAAACTTCACCATGTTTCTCACCCTCTTTGGCGAACGCCTCCAAGGCACTGACCCTGAAGATGTCATCAAAAATGCATTCGGATGCTTTGATGAAGAAAATCTAGGGGTCATCAATGAGGAACGTTTACGTGAACTGCTCACAACAATGGGAGACAGATTTTCTGATGATGAGGTGGATGAAATGTACAGAGAAGCACCAATCAGGGGAGGACTATTTGATTATGTTGAGTTTACTCGCATTTTGAAACATGGAGCTAAGGACAAAGATGAGCAATAATGTCAATATGTTCTTGCATTTGGAAAATAATTTTTAATAGTAGACATCTCAATAATAGAGTCGTAATAAAATTTGTATTTATAAAGTCTTTTTATATTATTATCTTATATATGTAATCTGTAAATATTAGTACAGTTGCAATAGAAAAGAATTTGACTCTTACGTACTTAACACATATTGCATTTAGAAATTTTTTTAATGTAATTTTGAAATTGTAAAATACTGCTGGAGTAATTTGAGGGAATTAAGATATTTTTTTATATATTTTGTATCCAGGATATAATAAAGTTGCCAGTTTATATAGTATTGTGCGCAATCAATCACCCTTTCAAATATTAATTATAACCGGATTTGTAATATGTAATAATTTTATACAAACCGAATAATTTTTCTGCGCATTTTAAACAGGATAATACTGCTTTTAAATCTTGTGGGTGCTTTCATTGCACGGGGTTCATTCCCTGGCTCATCTCTAGTACAAAGTAACCCCACGGTATGGTACCTGATGTTAATAGAGGACGTTTACGCACTAAACGATTTTAGGTCGGCTCGTACTTTCTTGTTTAGATATTTTTTTGGTATGCCGCATCTATTTTTACATAAATGAATGTTAACAAAATTTATTCATATCAGATCATACTACGAGCGAACGAGTCATTTCGATCGAAATGATTTACTAGTCCAATTCATATAAAGCAGTATAGGGGTGCGTTCACAAACACGTATACACTGTAATGTTAACCTGCACTGGTGCATACTCAGTATCTTCATCTCTTGTTAATGTATAAGGTTAGAACAAGACACAATTATCTTTAATTCTTTGTGGAGTAGACCTTGCCGGTAATGTTACCGATTACAGCTCAGGTGGCGACATCTCGCGCAGGAGTTACCAATTACACATTAACTAAAAAGGTGATGTTTATTCAATTTTCTGATTAATTTGATATCAGATACGTTAATTACGTTTTTGTCTTTGATTAAAAAATAAGGTTTCCAATACTTAATATTATGTATTTCCACTAAATAATTTCATGTCTCAAAGAAAATATGTTTAGGTTATAAAATATTTATTTTCTTTTAGTATATACGTTTTCCCTAACTAACTAAAAATATTCCATGGTCATTTGTTTCATTGGTTTGCTTGTATTTTGCAAGTGTGCAACTCGAAATTGCATTATGTTGACAACAGCGGTAACAAACGGTAACAAATGAATGTTACCATACCGGTAACATTGGAAATTTACCGTAAGGTAACCTGGTAATATTACCGACTCAGAACACTAGTTTTCAATCATATTTTAGATTATTTCTGGGCCAACAATTCAGATTTCACCATAACTGCGCATATTCGGTAAATATTATCGTAGTCCTGAGCGCGGTAACAAATGTAACACTTTAGTAATTTCACAGTACGAACGGTTGTAATAATTACAGCGGAACTAATTCTGATTTTAGGAACGCTGAAATTATTACAGAGTTACAAAATGTGTACTCCGTAACAATTTAAGAACGCACCCTAGGTACAGTGATGTCTTCAACCGTCAGTGGCGTACGCAGGATTGGTGAATGAGAGAGGTTTACAAATGAATTAAACTCAAGTAATTCAGTTAAATGAATTAAAAAGAAATGCTTTTTGACGCAAACAATTCTATTAACAGTTTATATTAAGCCGTCGAGGTATTTTTGCCAGTTCGTCTAAAACAGACTCTACTGCGATGTAAATATCTCTGTGGATATTAACATGGGCGTAGTCAGACTTTTTTCTAAACCCGGGCATATTTAAAAAGATGTGTACCTATACATTTTAAAAAAAGTTAACATTTTTTAAGTATAATAATTGTTAGTTTTTTCGCTCCGAAT
Organism: Prosopocoilus inquinatus; assembly: GCA_036172665.1. NCBI lineage: Eukaryota > Metazoa > Arthropoda > Insecta > Coleoptera > Lucanidae > Prosopocoilus > Prosopocoilus inquinatus. The sequence goes on from CM069876.1 coordinate 1,300,631, forward strand.
ATTAAACTTAGGATTTTAACCCCGGGCAAGCGCCTGGGCCAGTGACGTAACTAGACATGTTCGGGCCCGTGTTCAACTTTCTTGTCGGGCCCTCTTTGTTCCGAGGTAATTGTTGTTTTATGTTAGTGACAATTTTCCAAACTATACATATTGTTGTAGGCTCTGAAGAAGGTTGAATTACAACCGAAATATGTCAGTGGAATGAACAATAAAACAAATTAACCAGAACTTGTCCTTTTTACCGACCATTTTACGCATTTTATCAATCAAGTTTCAAGGACACCACACAAACATTAATTAAAAATAACACCAATGAAATCTAAATTGGTCCAAGTAGTACACAGGTGTTTATCGGAAGCTCTTACAATGGCTAACTTTCTTATTTGAATTTTTATAAAGTAAATTAGGAGAGAACTTTCCCTGCTACATTTTATAGTACCATCGGAAAAACAAATGACAGTCAGGTTTTCAAGATTTCAACTTTTTTAAATGAAGCTTTTTGTCGGCGTTGGTGGGCCCCTATCATTATTGGGACTATGTTCCACGGAACCCCTGCGTCATTATTTGGTCAAAATTGGTCAAGGACGTCGAATGACCAGTTTTAAACGTCATTTTTTCGTAAAAATTTTGTTTAAAATTTGACGTTTATAAATCACGTGAATAGAACGTCGCTTTAATAACATAAATTTGACATTAATTTTAAAAGTTTCGTTTCAATAATAAATTTAGTTATAGATTTGACAAGATATTAGATTTTGTAGGAAAGTATAAATTATAAACATGATTGAATTTATTAATTAATACCATTTTAATACATAAGAAATACACTAGCCTTCTATTACGGGGTATGCAACGCATGCGCCGACACTCGACATTGGGACATTGTTGTTGCATATCGTAATCGTAGTGCTCGTGGTGCTTACGTTTAGTGCGATTTGTTTTTGAGCGATAATTTATTATGTATTAGCTAACTAAAGTATATCCTACTTGTATGTCTACTGGCTTTAGGTATTTATTGTTTTAGTTATTAGCAAACTGTGTAAAGAAGGTGAGTATTGGTAACTCATATTTCATAACCTGTTATATTCATATTTTAACGGTCCTTGTGATAGGACTTAGACACTTAATTCAATTGTTTTATTTCACTATAGAGTAGAATAATACTGTTTAGTAATGGCTTTTTATATTATTTTTATTTGGAATTTTAAAAAATATGTATGAATTAAAATATTATTTATTTATTGTTCGTAGGTATATGTATACATATGTACAGATATTTGAATAAAAATTAAAATACGATTTAGTTTTTTGGTTACTTATGCGTCATACATAATACAATTAAAAATGACGTCAGAAATACACGACTATTTGACGTACAAAAACGACGTCGCCGGGCTGTGAAATTTGCCTGTCATCTTCACGTCTTTAATACGTGATTGACATTAGTCATTCGACGTAAACGATGGCCAATTTTTGACGTGAAAAAGACAACACCTTGCTGCTTGGGTTACGGCACTAGCCCGGGCTTGCCCATAGCTGGTTACGTTCACGGATATTAAGTACAGCAAATACAGCATGTCCATTTAGTCGATTTTCAGAGAGTGTGTACATCAAATAGGTTTTGAGGCATCTTAATAATTAAAAGAAACGTCCAATGTTGCTGTTTCTCATATGATAAACTATTAATAAGAGCAGTTTGTCCGTTTGCAGTAGGCTATGATCAGACCATGATTTGGTTAAAGCTTTCTAAACTACCTGAAAGGTTGCCAGATTGTACGAAATTCCGCCGTGTGGACTATATCTGGCGTTTGAAAATCTTATTTGGCGCTTGGCGACTCATTTGTGCTACTTTTGTTATTGTCTCAATCAAATCCTACATTCTAATATGTATAATATTCGAGTCTTTTGTTTCTTGTTAGTTTTATTTTTTTTCTTTCGCTTTCGTTTTTTTTTTTACTTTACGGAATTCCTGTTTTACATTTTGTACACGGTTCCTTCGTTTTGTATTGACCTTTCGTTTCTTTCTCCTTTTGTTTCTTGATTCGTCGTCTTTTCATTTATTTTCTTTTTGTCTATCCATTCTTGTTTTTCGCATTATTTCCTTTTTAATCGAAATGGGCGTCGCATTTTATTGATTTCTTTTCACAGTTCTCTTTTGTTTCCTATGAGTTTGTTTTTATTTGGAAAAGCTTCCAAGATTTTTTTTCACTTCTGTTTTCTTGTAATTCATTTTATGCTCCCGTATTTCTTTTTTGTTTATTTTTATTTTTTATCAAATTGATTTTATTTTGTTGACTGACGCATTTTTGCAGTTGGCTCTTGTTTTCTACTAGTTTTTTTTTTAATTTTTCTTTCTGAGAGTAATTTGTTTTTTGTTCATCTTAATCTTTCGTTTTTCTTCTTTTTTTGTTTCTTTTGTTTTCTCTTTATGTTTTCATACTATGAATTTCTCTTTTGCTTTTTCTTATCAAATCGATTTTTCGCTTTTTATTAACCCTTTTTCGTAGTTCATCGTTTTTCATTTGCTTTGCATCCATCACAGTTGCGATCCTTTGTTTTACAGACTCTAATTCGTCGTTCTTTTCCTTCTTTGCTTTGTTGAATTATTTACATTCTCACATTCTTGCTTTTATTTTCTACGAACTTGTCGATCTCTTTTTCCCTTCATTTTATTGCTGTTTTTGTTGCGTTTATCTTTTGTTGGTTTTCATTTGTTCTGATTTTTAATATATTGTTACGTACCCCACCGAGGGTTCGAAATTTGGGGGGTCGTATCCCTCTCCTTGGGGGGGTCGTCGCGCTAGCTCGACGTACATACCTGTGACAATGAAAAGGGTACTTACCTGCAGTTCTCTATGGGGGATCCAAAATTTACTCCAGTCTCCGGTTATACAAACAGTTTATTGTCTCCCAAAAGAGGAGGTATACCAGGCAACACCTTCCACTCTTCATGTGTCTCTCACATCCAGCTTACCTGGTACCCCTCCTACATTATTCCAGATACCCACCAACAGGTGGCCTCTGGGGCACGTTCACGGCAATATCAAACCGACGATTTTTTATTTGTTTTCTTTTTCTATATACATTTAGTGTTGTAAATGGGATTATTAACCGGTTAATTATCCGGTTAATAACACTCGGTAAATTATGTTATTAAAATAACTCTGTTTTATGACGTTATAAATGTTAATAAAACGGAAAACGGAAAGGAAAATCTGAAATACAATAATTTACAAAGTGCACTTGTCATTTTTGCATTGAAGGTTACGGATATAAAAACTTTCTCTCGAAATTCCACACATATTTTACCTTATTGTCCACCTTAGGGGGGAAACTTCCTAGAGGAGGCTCTACCTGTAATTATTATAATACTTCCGGTTATAAGATCATAACATAACCTTTAAATTATTAGAAAATTATTTTTAAACTTTCAATGGAGACTTAAAATTGAAAATATACGTTCATTACACTTTTATCAGTGTCTGTTTATAGTTTAAAAACCATTTTCTTACAATTTTTATGAGACAAGTGTCAATTTCAACTTTTAATTATTATTCATACATAAGAAAGATTATTTTCTCATAAAATCAGGATTGTGTGGTAGCAGTATATGGTCTTTTCTGAAAGGTTAAGTAAAAAGCAACACAATAGAGCCAGTTTCATTTCATTTTGTTATTTACTTTATTTACCGTTTAATTTACCGGTAGAAAATCCAGTAAATTTAGTCAATTATATAATTTACCAGTAAATTTACAACACTATATACATTATCTTTATTCACAATTTTCTTTTATTCTCAACTGAGACAATAGAAAAGAAATACAGCTGAACCAAAGATACCTTAAATATTCAGTCTTTATGTAGTGCAGTTATCTTTAATAATTTAAGTACGTTTGTGGTACGTTTAAATAGGTATTACAGTATGTTTAGTATTATTACATAAAACTGTAGCTTGTGTTTACAGATTTCTGCATTAAGCACTTAACATTTCAGAGTGTCGCCGTTACAATTGTTTACGAAATATAAAAACATTTTAAACCAACTGTCAAAGTACACGTGCTTCCGTCATTTGATCGTAAAAGCGTTATAACAAACCATGTGTTAGAACAATGTGGTCGGGCGTCGCTGGATTTTCGCGCTGTTAAATGTTGCAAACAGGCGTCTTTTTAAACAGGCTCAACAAGTGGCGGGCGCCGCGACGACAGCGCCGCTATTTACGACGTTGTCCGCGCCACGACGCGTCCCTCCACCTGTTTCTGTGCCTGCATACCGATACAGCGACGGTTCCTTGACCGACGGCTTTACATGTGAAATATTGGCTACCCAAGTTTTGTTTCAGTTTATGTGTTCCGTTTATTATAATTTCGTGACCGTGCGCTTATATTTAGCTTATTTTTCAGTTTCTTAGGTGAGATTTTATGATTTATTTTTGTTTTGTTATACTCCGTACAGTTTGTTTTTATGACTAGGAACCTTAGGGTCACGAGACGCCAGGCGTCTGTCCGGTGTCTGCTGATTATTTATCGCATGTTTACGTACCGAACGCTGTCAATGACGATCTATTTCATAACTAACCACAATTAACATAGTTTTAGCTATAATTTCCAGCGATTCCATGAATTTCGCCTGGTCACAAGTTAGGTTAGGTTCAGGTAAAAGAAAAAAAAAGCACGTTACACCTACCCTCTTTCCTATTATGTCAGGTTCGGGAATTTCTTAACCGCTCTTGCTGAAACAAACTTGAAATAAAATTCGAAATAATTAACAGAACTAACACACGTATCTTTGAATTATTCCCGAGATTTGAAATAAAACAGAATTTTTGTTTTACATTAATTTAAAACTACAATTTAAATGTGATTTTTTTAGTAACTTTATTTTTTTTTCTTTCAGTTTTCGCATTATCGGTGCTCTTCATATTTAAGTTATAAACAGGTGCTAAATTGTAAGTAATTTTAAATTTCATTTTTTTGATGTGAAATACTGAAATGACGGCAGCTTTATAATTTTTTCCTGTACGTGATTATTATGTCCCACTGACGTGAAGGTTCGCAACTCGGCTAGTGATACAGGTTTCCAACCACTAGATGGCCGCACGAGTAACAAAAATTTGATTTCTGGATTGCTGGAAACCCTCTTTTTATATCGGCTTTTATTACTTACATGAGTTCGAAGTTAATGCGTTTCCTATAATCGAGGGATTAAAAAAAAATAAATAGCCGATGGAAATAATTTTTCGTCTGGTGATTTTTCCGGTATACTTTTTTCCCATCGACTTAACTTGCCCTTTATTGCATATATATTTTTTTTTCCTGTACATAAATCGCTGGTGTTTAAAACAATAAAAGCCATCAGCCAATGGGTTCTGTCCGCCGGAATATAAATTAGGGTGGCTAAAATAAATAAAGGGGAGTTCAGATCAATAATTTACAACTGTGTAGAGTTTTATGTTAGTCTCATATGTACCTACTGAAATTACTGGTCCGCATTTTTACAATCCAGAAATTCTCCAGAGATTTTGTTTCAAATAAATGTTCGATGATGTAACTGCAATGGCTGGAGTATAATGGCCATTTTTACTGTGCATTTCCTATTAAATTCATTCACTTATTCCTGTTTTTATTATCTTTTACTTGCCACAAATATTTAGGTACATTTACACAAAAATATATGCCCACCTATTAATAACATGGTACATTGATTTAATCGTATTTACTATAAAATCTGTAACGATAATGAAGATGAGACAAAGGAACAATAAAAGTATTTCAAATTTTAATTAATAAAAATTTGGGGACTTAATATATTAAATGACCTGTTTCTTTTTTTGTTTATTATATGATTATTAAAGTACACAAAATTTTATATTTGAAGAAAGAATTTTTAATTATTATAAAAATGAAATTTTGTATTATTGAAAAAGGTTCAGATCAGCAACGTCAAAATCATGACAAACATTTAAAAAGAAATGTTTTGCTCGGTGTTGTTACAGATACATTTCTAATAGTATCTAGATACAGACGCACACAAATATGTATCTAGATGCAAATACAGATACTTCTTCCGAAAAATATCTAGATACAGATATAGATACAAAAAAAAGTATCTGCAGTTTATCAAGATACTTGCAAGTGTAAAATTCAATAACCTATGCAGTAGTGGAGGTACGGTATTATTTGCGATCCAAATCGACTTTTTTTGTGAAAATTGACAAAGTTTTCGTATGAATATGTGAATAATGTACACGCTAAAATCTGTGATAATTTTCACAATTTTTTTCAGCAGTATATCTTTTTAAATAGAAAATTTATCTTTGTAATTAAGTTGGCCAATAAGCTGATAAGTAATTACCTGGTTTTGTATGAAACCAAGTCAAGTCAACGTAAAATATAAAGTTATCAACAGAAGTGACTCTACTTCCGTATCAGACAAGTTAAATGTCAAATGAATCTAGGATCCTTAGTTGCAACCTTGTTGTAGCTAAGAGAGCGTTCCCATAATCAAGAGAAGTTGATAAAATCAACAATACAGTCTTTTCCTTTTGATTTTCTCCTTTTGTCAATTATCTTTCTCAATTTTTAAAATAATTTTCAAGTTTCTGAACTATCAAATCGCATTTTAAATAGAACAGTCATTTGACAAACTGGACAACATAATTAACCCGAGGGGAAAATCAACAGAAAAAGACTGTAAAATCGGAGGTTGCATTTCCGCCAAGGTCTGCTGATTTTATGGAAGTTCAAAATGTATCTAAAATGTATCTTAGTATCTCAAATGAATAGATACAATGTAATTGTATCTAGACGCAGATACAGTTACATTTTTTAGTAGTATCTGAGATATGTATCTAGATACTCAAAAAGTATTTAGATACACTGGTTTTGCTCATATATGCAGAACAGATATGAATGCAAACAATTGCCAATAAATAGTGTTGTGGGGAAGTGCATTTAGGATATTCGAAACTTTACTTTAAGAAAATAAGCGGACACTGTTAAACCTGGAAAAAATGCTCGAAGTTTTACTATCGTTTGTTAGTTTCTCTTTAACAGTGCTCGTTTATAAACTATTTTCTTGCAATTTTCAACGGACACGTGTCGACTTCAATTGGAATTCCATGGTTTTCGCGAAGAAAACAGGAAACTTTTTGAGCTCCTATCATATGTATAGTCGGCCACACCTAAAAAGCTACAATTTGACATTTCTGTGAGCCTCGTAGCACAAGGTCTTAACGATGACTTTGCGTGCAAGAGGTACAATTTAGGTGCGGACGACTGTCCGTACCTAAGGAAATAGTCCCAGGAAGTTGTGGTATAGAGGAAAACAAAAATACCAAATTAGAAGATCGAGCAATCATCTTCTTTTCTAATGACATGGATCCAATAATATGTATCTCTTTCACTCTTTTGACATTGTCTGTTACTCTTTTAAACCACTTAAGGTACACTATAGTATTTCCCTACGACTTCAGAAAAGAACGCGACTGTACGCAACACAAAATAAAAGCGAATTCAATAAAACGTAATGTTGCGTTGCCCTTCAAAGATCGGTGCTTATTCTGTGTGGTTTTTATTTTATGTTAAGACAATGACTTAATTTGCATTTGTTGATTACATTGCCAAAATTTGCCTTTGCTCTATTCTGGTTTAAGGATATTACTGTGTATGTATTAAATATCTTGCCCACCAGAAAAGAACAGTTGGAAAATTAGTTATTTTTTCTAACTTTCTGCTTGAATTTGGCTACTGAGTGTCCCTCCTGTATTTACATTCCCTTACCAAGGCCAGATGAATTGATATCTGAACTTTGAAAAATGTTTTTTTTTTTTTGTAAAAAATGAAAAGCGTATGTCAAAGTGGCTCCCTCAAGTTCAAAACTAGTGTCAACATTACTGTATTTTTTAAATTACTAGGAGTAATGTCAATTCGTCTTGATATTTAACTTGTCAAAAAATTCGTTTTGATATTTAACTTGTCAAAATAAGCGTCGGTATAGTAACCATGGTAACACCTAATTGATGAGTGTTAGAGTGCGCTAGTTGACATACTCTCATGGCCTGCTTTACTGGAATACATTTTTAGGTGAATTGGGCAGGCCGTACATGACATATCAATTTAGCTGGCCGTGCTATTACTAACATTTGTGTAGATCTTTGGTCGAATCAGTTAGTAGAAATGTATAAATGTCTATAATTCTAATTGAGCATGATAGTACCTGTTAAACGAAATGTCATACTGAATCATGAAAGGCTCTGAGCAGAGACTTACGTCTACACCTCAAACGGGACCTGCACTACGATTGCATGTCATAAACCGATAAACCATAAGAATTTGTTGTATTTAATAACTTTCCTACTGATTTTGTTACTAATGCTGTTTTTGATTCTTACAAGTTTTAATTGCTTTTTAGTCATTTAGCAATGTCTTGCATACATGTTTATGGTGAATGCTGAATATTAGAATGCGATTTCTTAAGGAATCACAAGCTATTTACACTGAAACGTGCATGAGTTTGTGTAACACTTTCTGCATAAGACCATTAGCAGAGTTTATCCACCTGTGATTTGCTACGGCGGCGTTCTCTGCGCAAACAAAATTTACGCACGTTCGTACATTGTAAGCGCTGTTAAATGTTTATACATATTTATGTTATTACCTCTTTTATGTTCGTTTTATCTAAACTGCTCTCTGTTATTGAACTGCGATATCGGTTATTATAAAATCAAATCAATAAGAAGGAGCAGTAACGACTTTACATCAAGACATTAAGATTGTATTCGGCCAGATTATATCGCTGTATCGTAATATGCCCTGACTCTTATTGGCGAGCTTGATGCACACAACTAAAGTTGTCCTAATCTTAAAATGAAATTCAATATAATCGTTATTTATGAATTTTTGTTAAAAAATCTTCCTGTTCCAATTTTTTTGTATCCGATTTTTCACTTTAGCAGAACAGTCTGACATACAATATGGAAACCGACTCATGTTACATAGCGGTTTATACAGGTTGTTCTTTTATTGTGTGCAAAAAAAAAACCTCAGTATAAGTACACGAAATGCTACCTTCTGCGGGTATTTTTTGATGGCCACCGTATCATAGCCAAAAAAAATCGGATTCCACTTGCTTGGAACTGCTGAAATGTGCGAGAAAGACAGGAAGGTCAACTTCGCCTTCCTCTCGGCATGAACACGCCCACCGATACCGTATTCGACCTTTAACGCAATGTTTCGTAATAATAACCACTGATATCGCTTATTATTTTATTTAAAATTTTAATTTACTGAGCGAAGTAATATGTTTCACGATATCAACTATCGTCGAAAATTATGCACCAATTTGGCAAGCGCGTTAAAAATGTTCTTCCTTCACCATTTTACGTAAATAAACTTTTACTGTAATCTCGCTGTTAGCTGTGAAAGTACTACTACTTACGGTCCATGGAAAAAAAGTAAATGTCAAATTTTTATAAGTCTATTAAAAATAATATGGAATGAGAAATTACAATTTGTTTGTACCTCGCTTTTAATTTGTTCGGCAATTACGAACCGCAGCTTCATGAATTGCAGTAGATTTTAATTTAAAAATACTTAAATTTGTAATTACTTGCCGTGAAGTTAATTTAAATTGTAAACGTTTTGACGGACCAGCTGATCGGAGCGGCGCTGATTTACGTCGTTCCTGCTCAAGATCCAGTACGGCACTCAACCTGGCCTACTTCGGCTGCGGGTCGTAATTGAAGAGGCGGCCGCGTTTCACTTTTAGCTAAGCCAGCAGTTCTCAAACGGTTTAGTGAAAATCTGCCACTGCATTTTTCGCGAAAACTATTAAATTTTTGCTAAGACATCTGAGTTCAATCGTTGCCATTTAAGACGATATATTACAGGTTTAAATATTTGCACACAGTAAAAAAGAAACACCCTATATAATAGTCAGAATTATTAGGTTAAGCGAGAGAAAATATATTTTATTAAGCGAGCTGATGGTAAAGTGTGCAGTTGTGTATCCAAAATCTGATAAATCCGGATTGGATCGTGCTATACAGTGTGCCCGGATTTCGTAGGGGCAGCATGGGTAACTTCTGTATTTGAAGAGATAAAGAGATGATTAAATTAGCAAAAAGGTGTCGGTTCGAGAACTCATTAACAATCCACTTTTAAATATTACTTGTCATGGCCATCTTGGTTAAAATTTTACAAAAACCAAAATCTCCTAATTTCTTTTAATTGCCATAACTTTTTTGTTACTTAAGATATTGAGATGCGGTTTGAACTAACTTGCATGATAATTTAAGTACCTTTATGGACACTTAACAAAATTAATTTCATTTTCGCAAATTTTCAATAATCTAACCTAACCTTAAAATTTTAAATTGGTACCCACCCTCTAATTTTTTTGGCTCTAAGAGGGAATCTTTTTCTGAATGATGCATCACATAATTGGAAACTTCTTTTGAAAAACCGAACTTATTCTTTTTACGAACAGAAATCGCTAGTGTCATGATCAGAGAAACTTTGCTTTTTGTTTATTAAGTTAGGCTACAGTAGCACTGACCGATTGCAGCAGAAATAACCAAAAGACTTTTTTATTTCATTTGATGCACTGAAATGTACAGGGTGTTTTGGAAGTGTGACTGAAAATGAAGATGGATACAATATGAAACAAATGCAAAAGATGCAGGTTAATTTTTCTTTTTTTTTTGTGTTCATTTTGAAACGAAAATTTCTACTAGCTTCTCAATATTTGGACAAATGTGATAGTTTCCCCTTAGTAGTGTCATTTTTTTTGCTTTCAAATTTAATAATTAAAACCATAATGATGCGTTTTTCTAAGAAATGTTATGTTTTTAATCTTAATAATTTATTTAAAGAAATTTTCTTATTCACCAGTGTCGCTATATAATACAGAAACAAAATACTTATTAAACTTTGATTTGTGCAGTAAAAAAGATTCAATCGTATAAAAACCAAGGTTCTGTTTCCAGCAACTCCTCCGAAAACATCCTGTATAAATATTTCATGCACAGTTGTAGTAAAAAAAATTTTTGTAACCAAAATATGAAGCTCCCGTGTACCTCTATAACAAAATAACATTTAGAACTGATGTCCACAATATTAATATTCGATTTTAAGGTAGACTTACTCCTCCATTACACAAAATGGAACAATTCAAATTTAAAAATTCTTTCTCTTACCAAATTGTCCTTGTCTTAAATTCTACCTATTTCTGGACTGATAACCTAAGTATCGGTACGTTTAAGAATAACTCCAACTGTTTGCGAAGCAATGTGAGTCTCTTGGGTAATATTTGTTACGGTTATTTGTTTATATTATCTGATGCACACTATATATTTACGCCAACATCTGTTTTTATTTACTTATCTTTTTTAAAGACCTTACCTTCAACCACGGGTGAATATCTGGATTCCGCCATATTTCCCTTTGCTATCTTGTTATTTGTACATGTATACCGGATGTGATCTTACAAGGTGAAATAAAGTTGTTCATTATTATTATTATTAATAACAAAGAAGGAAACAACGAAACGACAGATTCACAGATCGAGAATAAAAACTAAGAAAAAACAAAACAAAGAAAAAATGCATTAAAAAATGAGATGAGTTATTCTGTAAAAGTCACATGAAAAATCAAACTGGACAACCAGTGGCGAAGCAATAGGGTTTGCGGGGGTTGAAAGGCAATTCGACGCCATGGTCGCTTGCATTTTGAAACTTTACATTTTTGTTGTTTTTACGGTACAATAAATTATTTTAATTGCTTTTAATTTCATGCACAGTCAAATTATATTTATACATATAACCTACAATCTTGTCACTCTTGACGTTACGTCAAATATTTGCCAAATAAATCAACAAAATACATCCGGTTCCAGTGTTGTAAATAGCCAAATAAAAATGCTCTTAATTTTACCATTTTACTGGCAACTAATTTTTTATCGATTTGTAGTAACAATAATTCGTTTAACTGGTTTCGACAAAGGTACTTACATAGAGTAGCGAACAATAAAATTCGCATGTTATTTTCAGAATGTAAACCTCGCTTTAATATTTTTGAAATAAGTTTATTATAAATTGCACTGTTCATAATTCGTATTTATTTTGTACATTGACAAAATGATTCATGTAAATTATAGTTAACAAGTAAGAATACTGATTTTGCGATGTAAGTTTGAAAAGAAAGAAGAGTTGCTATAATATTAAAATTTATTAAATTTTACATTTCAACGCTATTTTTTATGAACATATAAAATAGCGACATCTTACTATCGCTTTTTGACCTAACATTGCAGTAGGATAGACAAATTGAAGCGGGATTTGCTCCTAATGAGTCCCCCATGCAAGGCGGCCATGCTTGCTGTCAAAGCATAATGCTATTTTTTATGTTTTGACACAAACAAAACTTCAATAGGAACCTAATTTAAATACCAAATTTATATAAATGTACATGATATGTTAACTCGGCCGGATTTTAGTAGTCCGACTAAGGTCACTGTATCAACAAACTTCGTGTTCAGGTGGCTACATTTGTGATATTTTCCAAGGCTGGTAGAGCTAGACTGTGTACTAGAAGGTTGCCTTGATCAGCAGAGGGGACAGAGTATCTCGTTACGTCACGGCACATGTTAAATTCCATTGGGCATATTAATGAGATTTTTACATTACTATTTGATTAATATGAGCATAGAATTGATTCCATTTTTAATGAATTAGATTAAGTTTTGGGAAACAGATTAAAACTCACTCTGTTTACTTCACCGTGACGGATAGAAGTTTCGTGTGACGTCACGAGTTAGTTTTGCGGGCAGGAAATTTCAAACTGCATGTTAAATGGGAACGAGGCGACCTGCTAGATGCAATATCAGTTTTACCAACCTTGATACTTTCTACCTATCCTTGTCGCACAATAAACTTATCTAGAGATAAAAAAGAACACAGTCAAAAGTTTGTAAATCAAAGTGACGTTTCACAAATGGCAATTTGTATTATCACATAGCCTAATACAGCTTCAAAGTTGCACTAGCTGGTTCTTTTAAATTATTAATAATCGGTCCCTTAACTTCTTTGTAAAGTTCCCTTTTTTGTATTAAAATGAGCGTGAAACTTTTAAAGAAAGAATGGAAAAGTGATTAGTGGTTTTTATTATAAAGTAAGTTGGCATGCTAACATATGTTGCAGTGATTGAGATACCGGGTTTTCCAAGAAAATCAGAGTCCCACATGATCAGACTAACTACCCTTCATGAAAAACTTGTTTCGCGGAGTTTAAAAACACTCTAAGGTATTTGCATCACGTTACGTAATGTAGACGTACAGTTGGGTGCACAGGAGTGTGGAGATCATTTGACGCAAAAGTCGAAATTACGTAATAATCTCAAAAACGGTTAGATTTAGGTGTAGACAATGGTTATAAACAAAGTGTATAATTTTATGAGCGATCCAAATTTTTTCATATAGTATAGAGTGTGCTATTTAAAATAAAACAGTTACATCCAGCATCACTGTTCTGATTCACCCTGTATATCTGAACATAATTTTGAGTCGTGTACCTCTAAAATTTGAAACATTTGAAACTTTTTTGGTATCTTCAGTATTTATAGAAATGTGGTCTGAGAAGGCACTGTTGGGAAATCCTGTACATTGTCTCTGACACGTCCTATCCATCATCATGGCAAAAAGAATGAATAAAGTTATTACAAATGCAACTCTTAAATTCTTATACTATATTACGCAATAATCAACCATTACACTGATATGTAACAACTTTCTCGTTATCAGTCTCTGACAAATGTCTTGGCATTTCAACAGCTGATTATACCAGCAATAAATCCACAAAATTTGACAATGTTTTTAAAATTCTATATCTGATACTTTGCTGCGTAACATAACGTTTTTTTTAATTATATAAAATGACGTTGCTTTCCGTAAATCAAGTGTACAATTGTTATTGCTCACTACCGTACCTGATCTTCATTGTTATTGGTTTTATTCGTATTTTTTTGTAATAAGCATTATTACATGCATGTATGAAACATTTGTGTTAATTTTTGCATAACACATTTTCGGATACACGTTAAAGAACCGAAATGGAACGTTTTGTCGCCAGCAAAATATTTTTCCAAAAAATATCTGCCGGATCTGGCTTGGTAAGGTCTGGTGTCTGACGTACCGATGCGTACCAGTTGTCGTTATGGTTAGGGTCAGGTCTATGAGCGCAAACCTTTATCATAAGTGTAAGTTTGGTTACCTAATCTTAGCGATCACGTGGTAGATATAATCATTCAGTTAATGCGAAAGAGGTAATTAGTAAATACAACATTCCAGGTAAATGCGTTACTGTTAGTAAGGCGTTAGTAAAAATATACAGGGTGTCTCAAAACCTCTGTCTTTAAATGAAACTGTAAGGTTCCTTGTTACATAAGAGATTAATTCTCCAAATTTGAAATTTCTTGCCCAAAAATGAAAAACTAACCTATCACAAGCGAGCCTAGTCCCTTTGTTTTGAAACCTCTGCTTGGTTTACGACTTGTTTCAGCAATTTATTCCGATAAAAGCAATAAACCGCAATAAAGTTTTTATTTACGTTTAGAAGAACGCGGTCAAGGTCTTGTTGTATACGAATATGAATTCGACTTGCAGACATCGGCATGTTTATTTGTACTTTAAACATGCGATAAGTAAGAATGTTTGTTTACTCACCTCTTTGTAATATACAATACCAATTATGTTAAAAACGAGTACCTAATCTTCGTTAGATTTTTGCTGAAGTAATTAAACATCTTCGTACGCTAGTTTTGTAACTGCATTGAAAATGCGTGAAATTATTTTTTAATTATCACACTAATAGCTACAGAATAAGTATTGCAAGAGCATAAACTATTCCTATTGTAAAAACGGAAAGCAGGAATTGGAGTATGATACGATGAAAAATTTAAATAAATTAGATTGCCTGTACACACAATAATCTATTGGTTCAAAATAAGTGATTGAATAACTTCGCTAGCTCTCAATTGAACTATTTCATTAATTGTTTATATTCCAACACAAAATACATGTTTTTATAAGGATAATATTAAATCTGAATTTCTGCGTCGGCTTAAACCATAAAGACATAAAAGCTCTGATCTAGTGCAGACGTTTATTTCGTCGTTTATTCGGAGTTTTAATAAAGAAACAAATTTATTTTTGCTGTACAAATACAATAAACTTTAGTTATCAACATTGTAAGTTGATTATTGGCAATTTACAAATTAATATGATGTAAGAATTTCCACTTTTTCGATCGCCTTTAGATTGAATTTATTAAATTTAACTGTTAAAGTACGGATTAGCACAAAACTAATCATCAATTAATGCAACACGCACAGAATATTTTAAACTATTAAGAACTTACCTAGTTACAGAATTTATGTGCTTTTAAAATTAACAAAAAAGCACGATATTTAACCTGCCTTAAGTACAATATCTGTGCGTTAGGTCATGGTAGCGTTTTTATGACTGTTTATGGCCTCGAACGTCGGAGAATAGTTGAAAACAAAGCTCTGTCGGAACATTTAAGCTGTTTTCAGTGACCCTGAAACAATTTCTTTGAAAAAGTAGAATAATTTTGATCTTGCTATCTGACCAATAGTTGTATAACAAATTTTGTTTCTTTCCTTGACCACTATTTGTGGTTTCATTTAAAGACATATGTTTAGAGACACGCTGTACACTATTAATGAAAAGTAAACGAAAACGTTCTATCAATTTTACGGATTTGAAAAAACTTTGCCTGTGCGAACGCTTTAATAATAATTACTCTGACTTTTGATTCACACTAACGTTGTAATTTAAAAGGAACTTTGCAAACAAGACAAAGATTCTTTTAGTGAAATTAATAACCTAATCAGCAGGTTAAATGACAGATTTTCCCTTGCGATAAATTTACAAATAACTTAAAAAGGAGTTAAAAAATCGACATTTTTGATTGTTGACATTAAGGCCCTTACTTTTCAACTCCTTTCAAATTTATCTACCGTCTCTTTTTAGCTCCTTTTAAATTTATCTATTGATTATGGTTTCTACAGACAAATTAGTGTACAACTAATCATACAGTTTTGCGTTGGTTTATTTTTTTAACTTTTTAAGCTATATGCGTAATAACAATACTGTTAATGAGAATGTGAGAATTGAAGTTGAATTATCTCTGTATTTCTGAAATTTCCAATAGTATCTTATACGTTCGAATATTTCGAAGATTATTGATTTAAATTTTGTCAATTCAATTAGAGTCCGCCATTTGTATAAAAGTTTGTATATTGTGAAACTTGCTTTCCATTGTATTCGCCAAGGGAGTCGCTAATATATTTTAGATGAGTGCAATATATTTTTATGTTCCAAACCGAATGAATCTAAACTTTCTCGCTACACATTTATATTCGAGAACTCATTTCGGTGCGTTTATATTTAATAGTATTCATGGTATATATTTACAGCGTACACTTCTGCGATATAAATAACTAGTCGTGTATATTGTCCTTTATAGAATTGCCCATCGCCGGATATTGCGTCTTAGTAACTAAAACTTTAGGGGTGACTTCTCCTTCGCTCACGCGCATAAAAGTTATGATACAGTTTAAAATTGTAAATGTATCTTTCTAGTGGCAAGCGGATAGGCTGTTTTATAACGCATATGTAAATATTTTCTCTTGTATTGAGTTTTAGTAATATTGCTCCCTGAAGAACTTAGTTCCGTTGCTTTGGCGAAATGCGAAATTGTAATTGCTCTTACTTTATACGGCTGGGCATCTATAAATAACCCCGCTTCTTTTTATTAAACCACCTAGATCGGCTTTTACAACCCACATAATAAAATTGTTATGAATTTAATTGTAGTACTAACTATTATATTAAAGGGTGGATGAGATAATGGCACAAAATTTATTATCGGTAGGGCATCGGCAGATATCAGAATTAGATGAAAAGAAGTTCATAATATTATTACGACTTCGGAGTTCGCCAATAATAACAATAATTTACAATATTCATTTCAATAAATAACACTTCTACAGGATGGCTCAGAAAAAAACTATTCCTAGTGGTACTAAGTGGTATCAAACGCAGGAATAATTCTAGCTGCTAATTCCTCTTCTGGGTTGATAGGTGTTCTAGACGATCGATATAATATTAAATTACATTAGAAAAAAAAAAAAAAAAATAGAAAAATGTGCATTGGTATTCTCTTAACTTCGGGAGGATTTTCGTCGCTGTCATATTGCTATGTAGTGGGCCTGGCTGATAGCTGTTTTTGGTTCTTTGAAACTCAGGACTTTGGGCTCTTAAGTAGATGGAAATCCTCTAACTCTTGTTGTGGAATACCAAAAGACTTATCTAGTTTACACGCGTGAGAACCCCGGAATTCTCGATAGCCAAATCGTCACTCCACGTTTGCACCTCTTGTGAGAGTTTGACTTTCGCTTTGCGCTTAACTGTCTAATGATGCTCTGGGTTTGGCCCTGTCGCATCATTAAACACCTGTTCGCAATGAACTCGGGATTCCGTTTTAAAATTGTTTGTTTAAATAACTCGATTAAATGCTGAAGGCAGAGATTCCTAATTTAAAATAACAACAGTGTGTGACGATTTGCGCCGAGCCACACAAATGTCATCATGGTTTAGTTTTTTTGATTTAACTTTGTTCAATCTGGACGTCGATACTGATGATGAGGTTGTTGAAGTAATCCTGGTCACAATTCCGGATGTTGTCTCCAATAAAATTTTCACTTTCAACTTCAAACACTACTTCTTCTTGATTTCTTCTACTGCCGATGTTTCGTTCTCTATTGCAGAAGAACTTGCTCAGGGCCGCTGCAGTTGATGGTGGTGATACTTTCTGCTGGTGGTCTTGCTGCTCCTTCTCAATAACTTACAAGAAGCAGCAGCAAGACCACCAGCTGCAGCAGCACCACCACTTACGGATGATAGAAAATAATTAATAAATTTCAGTCATTATTTCGGTTTGAAAAATATTGGCTCACGTTACCCATAAAGATAGGGCAAAAATGAAAAGTGAATTCATCTTTAAAAAGCTAATTCGTCATTCGTAAATGACATTTCATAATTACAGCTACCCAGCAAAAGCTTTAGTATGGTTAAATTACTTCAAGAAAAGTGACAACGTTTTTTTTTTTGGCGGCGACAGTATTTGTATTTTTCACGCTTGAAAACAGAAACGTAAATAAATTTAGAAAATGTCCAAAATATGAAAACCTACTGAAAATAATATAAGATCACCAGAATCTAACCAACTGCATATGTTTATATGATTCTCTAGTACATCAGAGCGAAGACGCGGTTTAGAAAGAAAACAAATAAAACCACAGGAAAGAATAAAACAAAAAATCAAATAAAGACACCTAACGTAGTATGGACATGTTAAAGAGATGATCATAGAAAAAAGAAATTAATTGAATTGAGAGAAAATAGTGGAGTGTGAGAAATAATTTTCTCTGTAGTAACAGTAATAAAAATATTACAAAATAATTAAACATGCAAGATTCAAAATATCTTAAAATCAAATAAGATATTTCTTGTTGTAATTAGTAATTGTCAATACTTTGTATATAAAAATTGATATTTGTTAAGTTATTTCTATACGTATTAAAGTAGACTGGCTGTGATAGAAAGTAACTTCCGTTGTAGGTATTCAATAGAAAATTCTGTTTCGTCCGATTATTAACCTAGTTACCTTTATGGTATCGTCAGGTCATGGAATTTTAAATTTTACTGCTTTCCACCTCATGCGCATTTTAATTTGGAAAGAATAACGTCGAACTTACTCTTGTTTTAGGATTTTTACTCTCATGTGTAGTGTTATTGTTCGTCTGCGAATTTAAACGTTTTGGACAACCAATGATTTCATTGTTATTATTATTATTACGTCATTATCGATGATGATCTGAAAGAGACCAATGGACTAATATGATGTCTTTTAGGTGTACGTCTAGTATCTCAGTCGGGTATTAATAATTCATATAATAAACAATTCTTTGCAATAATGGCAAAAACGAAAAGGTCGTAAACCTGAAAATTATGCGAGACAAACTTTATACGAAAGAAGAATGATGTCAATTCATACTAATTAAGCAGATCTAATGAAATACAAGGGATCGCTAATTGATTCGACATGGTGTATTACATGAGGCGAAAGTACGCAAACGTTTGTAGTCTCCCATTATTTTTTCGTGAACATCCATTACGATTATTTTGTGGTAATTAAAGTTTTGTTGGAGAGATAATTTAAAGTTAAAACCGCGCGCCCATATAATATATTTAAAGCAGTTCCTCGAAACCAATTATGAATTCGACATACGGATCAGCCCATATCGATACCGAACTAATTCAATTTCTAAATATTCATTTGCCGACGATGCGTGTGATTAGGTTTTGCAGAGAGTGTAGAGGTATCCTTTTAAGAGGGCTGATGTTATAGTTATGGCTACCTGTGACTAAAAGCTCTGGCAGTGCCACCTGTTTCGGCGAACAACTTCTCCAATAAGTACCGCAACTAATAGCTTCCAATAAAGGATTGTTTAAAATCGAATGTGCAAAAGATTTTTGTATTGGAAATTCATTACGGCTTCGAATTTTTTTTCTATTCTCAACGCGATACATTCAATCGCAGACTTTAAAATGAAGTCCTTTTTTTATGGTGATGCCATTCCGACTAAAATAATGATGCACATATCACAGCGGGAATTTATTGCAGAAAATGCTCTTCGTAAATGCAATATTGTTACCATACAATGACAGATGTGAGTCAGTTATTCATATTGATTATATCTTGACGAGATATAATTTCTATTAATTATTATAGTTAATTGCGGTTCTGATGTAACAAAAGGTCGTTGTGTGAGATATTATTCTGCTTCCTGCAGGTGAACAGATACTGAGAATTTATTTTTCTCGTGTACGGAGTTCATTTCATTTATAATTACATTTCGATTTCTTGAACGCTTATTTAGCGAATCCATGCTTTTGTGTATGCAAGAAGTCAAGTCATCCACTCATTCAGAGGTAAAACATTTAATTAGAAAGCGCATTTTTGATTAAGATAAAATGTATCTACAGGATGTTCCTGCAAAGGCAATGCAAATATATACCTCTACAAGGTGATTCAGAATAAGTGTCCGACCCGTTAACTACAGATAGTCCTTAAAAAAACAAAGTAAATACTTATAGACATTTTGACATAAAATGAATTAGAAATTCACGTGTAAACATGTTAGTGGTCAGTGAAATTGCTGAATGCCTCACAAACGCAATAGACTTTCGAAGAAAAAACACAAAACTCGAACATTTAACCTTGAAATGAAACTCTAAAACGATTTGTCTACGACTCTCTGAGGAAAGATTGCATAATAGTGAACGATGAACTTGTGTTTTTTTATGGTGTAAGTAGGGATACATTAATAATTTTCTCAATGGAGTCGTGTTCGTAACAACGTGCGCATCAATTCATAGAAATTTAGTGAAATTCGTACATTTTAAAATTACTTGTCCTATGAAGAATTGAATGATGTTCTCTTAATGCCAACCGCGGCCCTTTAGCTTTATTTTAAATGAACGTATGTATTACCACAGTGTTTTACGTATTTGCAATTGCTTCATGTGCGAGATAATTAATCGAATTAAAGTGAAGCGAATCATGTTTAATCAAATATTACAAATGGAACATTCAGTTTATGAAGAATCCAGCAGTTGAGGAAATTGTGTTTTTGCTGGAACAAAAGAAATCAAAACAATGCAAATCACTACCCGGTACGTGATTCATTAGGCCGACATTCATACAGAACTTTTGAACGTTCTTGGGTGATAGAATACTTGGTCCGCAAAGTTGCTCGTGCAAAGAAGGAAAATCTTTCGCTTCAAGTACACGAGTCAAAACGTACATCCAGAAGTAATTGCGGTTTTAATAAATTAAATAATAAGTTAAATTTGGCCGAATAAGCTACTCATAAGATGTGTTGTGTATGGCGGCCTGATCATCAGTCGAATAAGCGCATAACAAGAAGGTCACATCGAATATCTGATACGGTGACACAGTTTCTAAAACATAAACAGTTAGTCAACCCAATAGTCATCGGTACTACTCAAGCGGTTTCCATTCGGGGCACAAAAGACGTTGATTTTTGAAGTGTCTCCGATAAATTTTTTTCTTGCAATTTGAGACTTGCATAACCTTAGTAAATACGTTCCAAACGGGTCAGACACTTATTATGAACCATCCTGCGTACAGATAAAAAGATTAACGCCAGCAAAATATTAATGGTAAAAAGGGGAGGTTAACGACATAACTGGCAAGGGAAAGTAACTGTCGACGTTTCGGTCTTATTAGACGTTAATAGGACAGTATAACCAAGGTCTAAGGTGTTGACAACGTACGTAGGGCAGGCTTTAAACTTTCCAGGTTAGGCTCAGCCTGCCTTGTCGCCACCTAGCTACGGCCCTGACACATACTAATATAATTTCCAATTAATTAATTTTAGGTTGTTTCTGTACCTTCCTTCTGTTTTAACTCCTTTACACTCCTATTTATTTTATAAACGTTGAACTTTTGTGCAATTTCCACAGTGTCCGGCAAAGATTAAAAATAATTTTCCTTGAAAAAGAATCAACAATTATTAAATATTTTGTTAATTCTGTGAATAATATGAGTCTGTAAGTAACTATTAATAATTAATAAACAAAATTCTTACCTTACAGAGAATTCTTGTTTCTTGTTAAATAGGATTAGCAAAGTTTATACAGAAAAATTTTCCTTAAGAACGATTTCGATTTTAAATAGCTTTTAATCATAATAATTATCAAAAATAGTTTATGTGGTCTTGTTTCTTTTAGAACATTACAGCTCGATTTAAATTAGAAAAAGTTTGACTGTCTAATAATGCCTTACTTGCAGTAACGGAGGCCTTCGGTAAAACATAAGTCAATGTCGAAGAAAATTTTTAAGCTTTGTGTGCCCTTCCTTTAGATGTGTTTTTTTTTTAAACCTAAAGTGCTCCCTGTGAAGCTGGAATATTCTGATTGTTTTAAATTGCTTTCTTTAAAAAGTTGCGAAGAGCACGTAACCACAATTTTAAAATATTTTTACTTAACAGAAATCTGCAACATAAGTGTAATCATTACCTGTAATTAATACTTTATGAACTCCTTTGCTTTGATATGATAGTAAGTATTAATTAAAAGAACAAAAGCAATAAAACGTTAATAATAATTAATTAGATGAGCAATATAGCTTACCAAGTGTACTTATTTTTCAGCACATTATCTTTTTGATGATTTTTTTAGTGACTCTGCATTGAACTCTTACTGAAAAAATTGTCCAGGCTTTAAATCTATTTATACAGCCACAAGCACTGCTTGAAACTGATATATTTATGCAAACGGATATTTAAATGAACACAGAAATCACCGACCACCTCGCCAAGTAAACGATAACCCCCTTAAATAACCGTTTCTGTGGGTGACTTTTAACGTATATAGGTAAATGGAGGACAAATTGCCTAGACCATCATACAAATGGCGGACTGAGCGTGCCACCTGCTTCAATTCCACATCCCTATAGTTAGCCATCCATTGTTTTAAATCCATACTTAAAAAAAAGTAATGTTAGGTTTGAGATTTCAACTTTCAAACAGTTCCATCATCTGCAACGAATGATGAATTTGTGATGCTATCTAATGAAGATCAACTGGAATGAAAGAACGATTGGTCATGAATCTGAATTATCCATCAAAAATAAAAGAACTTATTTGATGGAACTTATTGTTTTTATTTAGCGTCCGAGTTATTCTCGTTTCTCTATTTGTTATTTTGTTCTTTGTATTTAAACATTCCCTGTTCCTAAAAACAATTAAATACTACTAAACAAATTCCCTAACGTTAATAAAATTTCCGTATGTATTATTTAACCTCAAAATAAAAAAGTGTTGTTCGATAACATTTGTTTGAACTTTTTTGTTCCGCTAATATTATCAATTAATAGACATATTTGATGATAACTCGAGAACGAAGATAATTTGTTCAGGTTTTCATCACAATATTCACCATTTTATAAGATTTGTAGCTACTGAGAAATAAATACATAGATCTTTCCATTAAATTTTTTTTTTTAGGAAAACTGGGAAGAATTATTTCTTTGAAAACAGCGTCCTCGAATTGCTTTATAAGAAAATAATCGCGAGTCACTGAACACAAACTTTAAATCAGATTAATATTCCCTTTCGAACGAGCTGAAGTACGTTCATTTCTGATAAAGAGTACGGAAGTTATGATATTTTTTAAAATAAACAATTCAACTATTTCATCCGCTCTTTTATTCATGGCGATACGATAATAGGTCTAAAATCAAAGTTATGCAGAATTAATTTAACTTTTGAATGGCGCTATGAAAGCTGTTGGTAAAATTAATGTTTATTGTTCAGCCTGTTGATTTCGTGATCAACTCTGAGACTTAAAAATATTTTGTTTGAATTTCTCTTGATTACTTTGTTCATAGATTTTTCTTCCGAAGTCGTAGGTATTACATTTTTTTACGCTTATATTTTCTTTCGCCGCCCTTATTGGGACACCCGGTGTATTAGTATTTCATAAGTCACTGCAAGCTGAAAGTGATAAAGACCTGAGGGTTATTTTCGAACCCTACTAAACAATAATCCAGGAAGAAACGCTAGCTTATTTATACGTGCAAATATCACATCTGATTCCAAGGACTTTAAAAAATTATAATAAAATAAAACTGAGCTGAAGAAGAGTTTTTTTTTTCTGTGAAATAGCAAACGTTTATAGACAGATGAATATTATTAAATTACCCTGTATTAGTTATTCCATCAGTTCCAGTTCAGACGAACTCTTGTCAAGTAAACAAATAAAATAATTAACTTTACTACTAATTAAATCTACAAGTATAATTCGAATACGCTAGGAATAAATACAAATTCAAGTAAGCACTCGCAAAATGTTAACAATAAAATTGAGAGTCAAGGAGTGGTGCATAAATGCGGTTTACGGTTGAACAGACGCGCGAGTCGATGGTAAGCCGAGAGTGTCCTCATGCTGATTTCACAATGACTTCGTCTAGGGGTGAATCACAATCATTTGCATTTTAAGTTTTATTATTTCCCTATTAACACCCGCCGAGATTTAAGAGTTATTTTTGCAAGTCCGATCGTTAAAATATATTGCGCCTGTATTTTCAAATAATAAGGGGGTCCCTCGTAAAAACAGATGCACTCTGAGTACTAGAATTTTACAACCGCAAATTTCTTTTTTAACTTTTGCAAATTGTCCGTTTTATTGCGAGCAGCCGGAATATTACATTTTAGAAAGTCCATCGCTTACCAGAACAATCATATTTACCATCGCGTTCAGATTTACGGCCCATGTTTTGTGCTGATAGTGTTTTCAGGAAATAGAGCGTTCGATCCGGTGTTAATGAAGTCGTATGGATATTTTACAGGAGGAAGAAAGCATAAACGTTAACCTTTTCCTGCATTGTTAATTAGTACTATTGTACTGTCTGGAAGTAGTAACTATTTCTTAGAACAGCAAATACACGTACATGCAGTATTTCATTTTGAACGTCGTTTTGCTTCAGTTTACTCAAATGTGGTTGGTCATATACCTACGTATGTATACAGTCATAGCTGTCACAGCAGATACCTTGGTTACTGTTAGAGATACGCCGAAATGTTTTAGAAGGAAAGATGTTCCACATTTGATTTTCTATTATCTGCCACAGCCGGAAAAGCAATTGAGCATCAAATGTGTTAAATGTAGCAAATACAGCTTGTCTCTAAACCTACGTCTGTAATTGAAACCACAAATAGTGGTCAAGAAAAGAAGCAAAATTTGTTATACAACTATTGGTCAGATAGCAATATTAACGCAGATCAAAATTATTTTACTTTTTCATATAAAATGTTTGAGGGTAGCTGAATGCAACTTAAATGTTCCGGCGGAGCTTGATTTCAATTATTCTCCGACGTTGGGGGCAATAAAGACGCAGACCATGACCTAATGCAGAGATATTGTACTTAAGGCAGGTCAAGTATCGTGTTGCTTGTTAATTTTAAAAGCAGATAAATTTTGTAACTAGGTAAGTTCTTAATAGCATAAAATATCTGTGCGTCTTGCATCAATTGATGATTAGTTTTGTGCTAATCTGTACTAGGAAATTCTTACATCACATTGATTTGTAAATTGTCAATTTACAATGTTGATTACTAAAGTTATTGTATTTGTACAGCAGAAAATAAATTTGCTTCTTTATTAAAACTACGACGAAAAAACGAAATAAACGTCTGCACTAGACCAGAGTTTTTTATGTCTTTATTGGTTTAAGCCGACGCAGAAATCAGATTAAATATTATCCTTATAGAAACATATGTTTTCTGTAGGAAAGTAAACAATTAATAAAATAGTTCGATTAAGACTAGCGAAGTTATTCATTCACTTATTTTGAACCCATAGATTATTGTGTGTACAGGCAATTTAATTTATTTAAATTTTTCATTATATCCTATTCCAATTCTTGCTTTCCTTTTTACAAAAGGAATAGTTTTTGATCTTGCAATACTTATTCTGCACCTATTAGTGCGATAATTAAAAAATAATTTCACGCATTTTCAACGCAATTACAAAACTAGAGTACGAAGACGTTTAATTACTTCAGCAAAAATCTAACCAAGATTAGGTACTTGTTTTTAATATAATTGTTATTTCTGTACAAAGAGGTACGTAAACAAACGTTCTTATTTATCGCATGTTGAAAATACAAATAAACATGCCGATGTCCGCAAGTCGGATTCATATTCGTATACAATAAGACCTTGACCGAGTTCTTCTAAACGTAAATAAAAAGTTTTATTGCGGTTTATTGCTTTTATCGGAATAAATTGCTGAAGCAAGTAGTAAACCAAGCAGAGGTTTCGAAAAAAAAGAGACTGCCTTCGCTTGTGATAGGTCAGTTTTTCATTTTCGGCCAAAAAATTTCAGATTTGGAGAATTAATATCTTATATAATGAGGAACTTACAGTTTCATTTATAGACAAAGGTTTTGAGACACCGTATATATTCAAAATTTTAAAACTAAGATACCCAATTTTATTACGTGTTCTAAAACGGTAAGAAATTCTCTTTATAACGATATATCACATGTCATAGTTGTTCAAAGCGACCTCCGTTGTTTGGAATTATCGGCCATTTCATGCTAGGTACTTAAAATGAAAATAATAGTTATCTAATCAATTAAAAACATAAATCGATAATTAGGTAGTAAATGCACGCTTAGGCAAATTGAACACATCGCTTTGAGGAGCTAGGCAGTAAAAATAATATTTGCTATTGCTCTAATGGTACAGTGAGTAAATTCTTACGTCTTGTTAATTTCGTCTTAAGTAATGCGAAATGGCTGATAACTACAAATAACAACACTTTGACTAAAAACACTAGGTATTATGAACTGAAATTTCAAACATATAAAATAGCGACATCTTACTATCGCTTTTTGACCTAACATTGCAGTAGGATAGACAAATTGAAGCGGGATTTGCTCCTAATGAGTCCCCCATGCAAGGCGGCGATGTTTGCTCTCAAAGCATAATGAAAGATTTTAGAAAAATTTTGTGCAAATCGTTTTTGATTGCAGTGAGAACCTCGAGCAGCCTCTGGACAGCTGTTTCAGCCCTGCTTGGGGCTTCTTCAGCAGAAACGTAGCTCGACATTCCCACTGCAGACCAAAAACGCTATTTTATATGTTCATCATTCTTACATCGCAATTGCGACTAAATTGGGCAAGTCGTTTTTGGTCTGCAGTGGGAATGTCGAGCTACGTTTCTGCTGAAGAAGCCCCAAGCAGGGCTGAAACAGCTGTCCAGAGGCTGCTCGAAGTTCTCACTGCAATCAAAAACGATTTGCACAAAATTTTTCTGAAATTTCAAACTTAAATTACGTACTAATTTATTGTTACTTTGTTCATGTTGTTATGTTGTACTTATGTTGAATAGCGCGTAAGTATGTTGTCAAGATTGGAAGGAACATTGATACTGGAAACTGAAAAATAATTTCATTTGTTTCACTGCCTACTTTCTCGAATAAAGCTCTAATTCACTGAAGCGTGCATTTGTTACTTAATTATCGATCTATGTCTTGAACTGATTAGACAACTATGACATGTGATTTATCATTGTAGAGAGAATTTTTTACAGTTTTAGAACACGTAATAAAATTGTTCTATTTAAAATTTCGAATCCATTTGGTACATCTGACTCACTTGATGCTCAATTGTTTTTTCTGGCTATGTCAGAAGATAGAAAATTCCTTCTATAATATATAGCCGAGATATCTGCTGTGACAACTGAAATCAAACAGACTGTATATTAGGCAAATTTCGAAGAATACCAAAATTTCGAATTTTTAATCAAGTAAAACAAGTAATTACTAGCGAAGAAGTTCTAAAACATAAAATGGTATTTAACCTCCCATTTCCGCTAGCGATTACATCTAAATATTTCGGGCGTTCACGGTGGTTGTTAGCAACCTCCGCGACACTCACCCCTAAACATCGCGGTGTGAATTTGTCGAGCACGGCGGGGACCGTTTCGCGTTGGGGTGGCACTCGTATGAGATCGCCGACTTTGGGGTGCGTCGCGACGACGGGTCTCGCGTAATTCAGAGACTTGAACCGTCAATCATCATCGGCGAATATCAATCTAAATACTCTGATCAAATGAGCGGGCCCACCCACCGAGATAAGCGATGTGCGTGGGGCCCGCATTGGTTCTCCCTTAACATCTGGAGACCCGCTGCAGGCTGTTGCTTCCTCGGTTACCGGTTGTTGATGTTTGGACGCCTCCGGATAAGGATTTTCAGAATTATGAGGAAACCGTCCCCCCGTTTCACACATTATCTAGTTTCAAAGTCGCATTTCGTTTTCAGATTTTCTTAGCTTTGTTTACCTATCTAATAAAACAAAGAACTAACAAATCTTATAATATATTTATTTGTTCAAATATGCCCGTGAAAACCGAAAAATAAATTGACTATTATTATAAAAGGTGCTCAAAATTATACGACTGGAGGAATTGTGTTTGTTCCTGAGAACGAAATACCACACGTCAAATAATATGCAACTTAGAACCATACGAATAATTTTAAATCTTGTACAAAGTGATAGAGAAGTAGGAATCAATCAATGTATATTCACTACGGCAAAGCATGCATGGTGTCAAACGAGCTTTTCTTTTAAGTGCTCTCCAGATGCTACGAATCATCGTACTACGGATTGAATCGTACTCCAGGTTGGACGATGAATCGTAGTACAAGGTTTGAAAATCTACCGTACTGCGGATGCTGGTTGAACGATAAATCGTATTGTCGGTTGGACGATAAATAGTACTGTCGTTTGGACGACAAAACGTACTGTGGGTTGGACGACAAATCGTACTGTCGGTTGGACGAGGAATCGTACTACAAGTAGGAAAAAAATCGTTCAGACAAGCCCAACTCACTGTATCTAACTATCAATCGTAAGATTGGTAGACAGCTTGTACTGCCAGTCTGAAGGCCGTTTTACATTACACAATTGATTGTTCAAGAAATTGTACAATTTTTGAAACAATCTAAATTGTGTATCATCTTGAGTAGTCCCGAGGTTTCCTGTTTGATATTCGCACTCAAGAAATTGTGGATGATTCTAATTTTTTTTTTATTGTAATTTTACAGATGTTAGATTATATTCACATGTTACGTCTTCTGTTTTAAACTGAATGTAGACGCCACGATTACCATTATTGCCTGTGTGTTAGTTAAAATGTTACTGCAAAAACGACTGAACAGTAGAAAGAAGTTATTATCATGTAAATATTTCATCTACGCACTGCACATGCTCAAACGAAATTGTGTGAAAAATAGAGCAGACCGGCACAATTTTTAATGCTAGCGATATTGCATGCGATTTGCTGTTTGAAACTGTACAAATTAGATTGTTTCGAAAATTGAACAACTTGTACAATAAGTTGTGTAATGTAAAACGGACTGTACAATCAGTAGTACGACACGTTGTGTTGCCTGTCAATCGTACGATTGGCAGTAAGAAACGTTGTACTGCCTGTCAATAGTACGATTGGTAGCCCGACACTACGATCGGTAGTACCACACAATCTCATTGGCAGTATGAGAGGTCGAACAACTCGATTGAACGATGGATTGTGCTATGGGATTGTATCGTTTGTAGGTTCTTTAATGCGGACCACAGACGGTGCAATTTGTTGTACTACTGATCGTAGAATGTTTTTTCCACAGACATGATAATATTCCAACGGTTGGGTAGTACAACTACTTAGTATATTGTTCAGCATGGCACCGACTGTTTCAAAAAAGTCGATATCTGTTGTTGTAGTCGCGTTGTTTTCGTATGAAACCAATAATGAAGTGAGAAAGAAGAAAAAAGTGTGGTGTAAAAAATGGTTACGTTTGTGTTTGTTGGAATATACCTTTGGTGTGATATACCACAAACAAGAATGTTCCCGATAAATTTCTATAAACTTCTTCCAGAAGTTTTCCATTATTTCATAGGTTATAGGACAATTCGACCTACCCAATACACTGAGATTACTGAAATCGTATCAACAAGTCGTCAAAATAGATTCAAACTTGTCGTATATCCAACCGAGTTGTGCGACAGATTTTTATGCATGCTGTACTTCCGTACGACTCAACCCCGTCGTACAATTGGTTGAACTGCCGCACCACACACGTTACAATTATCGTTCAAACGGTTGGACCAACCAAGATCTTACAACTTACTGTACAACAAATTGCATTGTCTGTGTTAAGATTGGTAGACAGGTTGTACTGCCAGTTCCACAGTCAGTCGGTAGTACGACACGTTGTGTTGCCTGTCAATCGTACAATCGGTAGTACGATACGTTATACTGCCTGTCAATTGTACGATCGATAGTACGACACAATCTCACGATTGGTAGTACGACAAGTCGAACAACTCGGTTGAACCATGATTGTAGGCCATTTTAGACCCGATATTTTAACTTCAACCTTGTCATATTCTTAGAAACCATTGTCGATAGCATTGCCGACAAATCTGAATTTTTTCTTCCCAAAAATGAAAAACTGACCTATCACAAGCGAGCGCAGTCCGTTTGTTTAGAAACCTCTGCTTGGTTTACGACTTGTTTCAACAATTTATTCCGATAAAATCAACAAACCGCAATAAAACTTTTATTTACTTTATTAGAACTCGGTCAAGGTCTTATTTATAATATTTATAATATGCATGCGATAAGTAAGAACGTTTGCTTACGCACCTCTTTGTAATAGACAATAACAATTATGTTAAAAACGAGGACCTAATCTTGGTTAGATTTTTGCTGAAGTAATTAAACATCTTCATGTGCTAGTTTTGTAACTGCGTTGAAAATGTCTGAAATTATTTTTTAATTATCGCACTTATAGCTGCAGAATAAGTATTGCACGAGCAGAAACTATTCCTATTGTAAAAACGGAAAGCAAGAATTGGAGTATGAGTACAATGAAAAATTTAAATAAATTAAATTGCCTGTACACACAATAATCTATTGGTTCAAAATTAGTGATTGAATAACTTCGCTAGCTCTCAATCGAACTATTTTATTAATTGTTTACATTCCAACACAAAACAAATGTTTTCAAAAGGATAATATTGAACCTGAATTTCTGCGTCAGCTTAAACCATAAAGACATAAAAGCTCTCGCCGTCGCTCGTGGAGTCGTTTATTTCGTCGTTTATTCGAAGTTTTAACAAATAAATTTATTTTTGCTGTACAAATACAATAAACTATAGTAATTGATATTGTAAGTTGATTATCAGCAATTTACAAATTAATATGATGTAAGAATTTGCACTTTTTCGATCGCCTGTAGATTGATTTTTTTAAATGTAACTGTTAAAGTACGTATTAGCACAAAACTAATCATTAATTAATGCAACACGCACAGAATATTTAAAACTATTGAGGACTCACCTAGTTACAAAATTTTTCTGCTTTTAAAATTAACAAAAAAAAACACTGTACTTGACCTGCCTTTAGTACAATATCTGTTCATTAGGTCAAGGTCTGCGTTTTTGTGACTTTTTGTGGCCTCGAACGTCGGAGAATAGTTGAAAACCAAGCTCCGCCGGAACATTTAAGCTGCATTCAGCGACCCTCAAACAATTTCTACGAAAAAGTAAAATAATTTTTACCTGCGTTATTATTGCTATCTGACCAATAGTTGTATAACAAATTTTGCTTCTTTTCTTGACCACTATTTGTAGTTTCAATTAAAGACACAGGTTTAGAGACATGCTGTATTATTTATTTAGGATCTGTTTACACCGCCGAAACATTGTATTTGCCAAAGTGTACCAGCTTTCAAAAGCCGTACAGTAGCGGCTTTTGAAAGCTGGTACACTTTGGCTGTGCGATCGGCACGTACTTGTTTACTCTGTTTACACCGATGAATTTCGTAAATACCTATGCTACACCATAGTATGTATAACCAAAAAAACATAATTTCCTCATAAACTCAAATCAGTAATATCTCTTACAATCTAGTGTTGCAACTTTCCATGATTGGATTTGCAGAAAGTTATTTAACGCAACAGTTAGATAGAACCTGCAATAGAAAATGACTTAAAAATGTATTTTCGCACTGTTGGTAAAACAGAATGCTTCATGATTTTGTATATTTACAGTTTAAACCCTGTAATACTGTAGTTTACGTACATTTCCATGGACAGGAAAGTACGTAGTCCGTATTATTCGTTTTATACGTTTTATACATACATATACGTTGTTCACAAATTAAAACCCACCACCTGTTGCATTATGTTGGTATAAAACATAAGTCCCCTATAGAACATTATCAAAATACTAAGTTGGCAAAGTATTTGAAGTTTCATGTCGAAGTATTTTCATTCAATTTTACCATTAGATTATTTACATTTATATTCATTTTAACGAGCCTTTTCATTAATTATACCGTGCCTTCAATTGAATTCCTCATTAAAATAAAGTAAAGTAAAGTGGGCTATGATTTCACTGTTTTTTTCTCCTAAGATTTGCAGCACTGATAGGTGTTCAATTATTTAATTAAACAAATGTCAAATTGACACTTTGTATTTTCAATTTATTCAAAATGTTAGAATTACTGCAGAAAATATTTATTGTTTAGTTATTTTCAAACCGGTAGAATAGAAAATGGACAGTTAGTTTATTCAATTAATCAGTGTGTACAGAAGTTTCGACAGCAGTTTCCTAATTTTGCTATTACTTATGAACGGCTAGTTAAACATATCCATGCTTGTGTTCTTCAATTTCGTGAAACAGGATCACTTGGTCGCAAAACAGGGAGCGGAGCAGCTAAGAAAAGGACTGCAGCCTGCATTGAAGATGTTCGGGATCGAATGGAACACTCTCCCAAGAAATCTATTGCGAAACTTTCACAAGAAGTTCAGCTATCAGTGGGAACATGTCACACTATTCTTAAAAAAGACTTAAAGCTTTATCCATATAAGATTCAAGCAGTCCACGAACTCAGGCCAGTAGATTTTCACAGAAGAACAGAATATTGTCAGTGGTTTCTTGATAATTTAAAAAACGACGACATTCTTGACAAGTGTTTCTTTTCCGATGAGACCTGGTTTCATCTCTCAGGGTATTTAAATAAACAGAATATGAGAATACGGTCAGCAGAAAATCCCCATGAATTTGTGGAAACTCCATTACATTCATTAAAAACTGGTGTTTGGCTAGCTGTGTCAAGAAAGCGTATCATCGGACCAATATTTTTTAACGACTCAGTAATTGCTGAAAGATACCGAAATGAGTTCTTAGAACCTTTCATTAATCAACTACATGATGATGAACTTACAGAAGGGTCTTTTCAGCAAGACAATTCTACTGCCCACACAGCTCATCAAACAATGACTTTCCTGCAGCAGTTTTTCGATGATCGGATTGTGAATTTTCCTGCAAGGTCTCCGGATCTCACAATTATGGATTACTTCATTTATCCGCACATGAAAAACACAGTTTTTAGAACTACGCGTCACACAATCGAAGAACTTCGTGCGGACATTACAGATGTGTGTGCTAACATAACCCCCGAACACTTAGCAAACGGGTTTGAAAACATGAAACGCAGAGTACGCTTATGTATTCAAGCTGAAGGAGAGCACATTGAGCATCTACTTTAAACTTTTTATGTTGTGTTTTTTTTTGATGTTATGATCAGTACTGACACTTAATGACAACTGTTTTTTCTAGAATTGTGTCGCAAACTTCATAAAAAAATCACAGCTTACTTTAATGAGGAATTCAATTGAAGGCACGGTAGTTTGTCTGTTATAATATCGCTTGCGGACGATAAGGTAAATACCATGAATTTATCATCATTATTCAATTTAGATCCAGGGATTTGTTCCGAACGTGTAACCTTATCGTTCATTTCAAATACTTGCCAATCTTGTTACCAAATTTTTAACTAGAACACTGTTGCCGGTTGTATTTTTCACAAAGCAACACTGCCAGTGGTCTTTTAATATGTGAACAAATTATATTATATCTGTAACGTGTAAAATATAAATATCACGTATAATATCATCCCTGGTTGTGGTTGCCTAACGGGGTTTTAAGACTTAATTACTTCCGATACTTCTTCCTATGGGTGCTTGTAGTTTGTTTCGTTTTACCTGCTGCATTACTATGTGAATGGATAGAAATTTTGTGTTATATACTTATGCGGAGCTAACGATATGTCATTTTCTGGAAGTAGTAAAATGTTAACTGCGTTGTGCTACATTCAGATGATATTTTTAGATTGACGTGTATAAGGGCAACCTTGAAGTAAGATCGAGGTTGTATTGGTATTTATAGTAAGTTTTATAAATTTTACGGTTGATACCTTAGATATCTTGGGGCATAATTTGTAAGTCTTCTATTCGGTCCAATCATTATTGAATTGACGTTATTTTAATCTAACAGTGGATTCAGTTTCGCTGTGCAGAGGGCAACCAAGGTTTTAGTTATACCAATTTACACGCTGTTACTTCTGTTATACGACATACAGACATATTGAAATGAAAGGATGAAGATTGTCTTTAGAGAATGGTAAAGAACAAAAATTTATTGGAAAAGTTTGAACAGGTAGAGATTTTGTGGTGCTGCGAGTTCAGTGGCGCTCTGATTGTAAAAGTAACCACTGCTTTTTTCCTCAAACAGAGTAGATCATGTCTGAATATGATGTACGTTACGAACATAAAGAAGAACAGATACATTGAATACAATAAAGCTTTTGTTTATTGTAACATCTACTGAAAGCAATAACATTCATTGACCCTATCGTGATGAAAAATACAAGAGGAAGAACGAGAATGATAGATACCAATGTTTGTGCATGTATTCAGATT
The DNA here is from genome assembly GCA_036172665.1 of Prosopocoilus inquinatus. Lineage (NCBI taxonomy): Eukaryota > Metazoa > Arthropoda > Insecta > Coleoptera > Lucanidae > Prosopocoilus > Prosopocoilus inquinatus. The sequence goes on from CM069876.1 coordinate 1,335,135, forward strand.
GCAAGGTAATCTATTACGCACATAATAAAATAATATCCCGAGCTGTGTTACACGTCAGGTATGAGTATTTTAACAAGCGATTGTAATTATTTAATAATGCATAAAGACAGAACATACGGAATGTACAGGCGCAGGTTGAAGTCCCATAGCTCTACGATCCTAATAACAGAGTGCATCGCCGCAATCTCCACGGGGTTGCCGGCCACAATTATAGATATTACAATATATTGTCTGTCTGCTCAAATTACCTCCAATCACAGACATTACCGGCCGCTCGGCTAATTGTTGATAACATTCCGGCCATGATGAATTATCTTACCTCTTAATCCGGTTTGATTAAGGGTTCGGTCGCGGCCATATTTCTAACATTCGTTTCATTTTTCTTATTTTAACCGGCATATTTATAATATAATTATCTTGCGCGCAAGTGCCATTTATAATACTTAACGCTGCGCTCGATTTTGTTATAACTATACAAATAAATCGTGCAAACGAGAAAGTCGCTGGTGTTGCATAGGGATTGAGAAACGTATGCTGCATATTTAATGTTATTTTAATACACAACGCTGAACAAAATTAAAGAGCAGCCGCGGAGAGATGCATAATTCCGCTGAAAAAAATGCGCCGTTTCCTGTTATTCCGCGTATTTTTTCCTACGCTGAATTATGATTATTCCTGAGGAGCTCAGATTGGAATTTAAAATAACTTAACAAGAATATAAAGGATATAATTTGTGTAATTGTGAAAACATATGTTCGAGTATAAATTATGAATCACAATCCTGAAATGAGCGAAGAAAAAGGATGCAGACTTCTCCGGTCAACACCAAATCCACAAACAAAGAAAATGAACGAGTTAAGTCAAAATTTTATGATTGCTGAAGAAATTGTAGTATTTAATGATAAAATGTGAAACCTGAAATATAAAAATGTAAAAGCTACACTTACAACATACTGTCCATTAAGTTTTCGTCATAAAACCAAGATAACAAATTAACTTGAATTAAATTTTAAAGTAAAATTAGCTTGAATTAAAAACAGAAAACCAGAATAAATTGTGTAATATAATAGATTAAAATAGTAAAAGAGACTGTGGTTTAAGAAATAATTGAAAATTAATCTCCGCCCACAATAATTTATTTTATTTATTAATAAAAACTAACAACAATCTAATCATCCTAAAAGATATATATGTCTAAATGTAAGTAAATATAAATCAATATGTAAATATCTAAAATTAACCGTTAGAAAAACCTTACAATTAAGAACTAACCAAATAACACGGAACTATGGAAGTGAATAGTCCAAAGACCCGAAAAAACTTCTTATTCTAACGAATAAATAAGTATATAATTCTCTGTTATTTGATGTCTAAAAATCCTGAAAAATAAAATAAAATATATATGTTATGTATAAATCGTCAAAAAACAACCTACAGATGAGAGCAAATCACACCCACACCCACACACCTCAAGAGAATCTTCTCCTTATCAAATCTCCAGTGCAAATGCGCTTAATTGTCTCTAACATCACTTTATATATGATTTAGGTAGCGACATCTTGCAGATGATTTTTGACATAATAAGTACGACATTTAGCTGCCAATTTTTGACTTAGGATCTAAAAAATAATAATGATAAATCATAATAATCATATGAACCGTCAAATAACAAAAAAACATTGTTAGTTTTTACATTTATATGATTTTATCAGGATGATTAGGTTGTTTTTAGATCTGTTTAAGTGCTTTTAAGTTGGTAGCGTACTCAAGATGGCAGCTTAACTGACGAAATACGTATCTACGGATACCAATTATTGTTGGCGGAGATTAATTTTCAATTAATATAATAGATTGTAACATATGTATACTGTCAAATAATTCTAGAATTAAAAATTCGTATAAACATTCTGTTTTTTTACGAATTTTCGTATCAATATTGATGTGAAACTAAATCAAACTGCGAGACACGTCCAAAATAATTTTTTTCTTCCTTCTTTATCTAAAATACGAATCGTGATTTTTACAGTGACTTAAGGCAGCTCCTCTTCTAATCCAAATTATTTTTGATAACTGAAGACCATTCACGCTAAGCTTGATAAGTCACCTTTTCATAATTTTCAGATATTACGTTTTTCTTATAATCCATGTAATAGTTTATACTATCTTTTTTTAACAAGGATTTATAAATATTATATTACCGCAGTTTAACAATCCTTTAAAACAGTTTAAAAATTAGACAGAAACTTATCTTAAAAATTTAAATTTGTTTTTCGACCTATTGAGTTTTGCTTGCACACCGTGGATTTATAAAGTTCTGAATGAAACAGAGCATGGATGGTTTTGATTGAAATTGACAAAGAATTTGCGTACCGTACCTACCGACACTTCGACTTCATTATTCGCCTGCATGACTACAACCCCTTGCTACTTCTAAAATAACGAAAGAAACAAGTAAACAATAACAGCAAAATGATAATACATACATACAATAATTTCAATTTAATTTGATTTTCACGTATGTATTTGCGCGATGTGTTTGTAAGCACTTCTACAAAGTTGCACAAAATTTGCTCACAAATCTGCTTGCAGATTTCTAATATATAGTAACCAAAATAATTCTCTGAATATATTTTGAAGTAATGGAGAGTGCTACACATTCAAAATTAATTCCCGTATCATCAGAAAACACCAACCTCAGACTTATTAAGTTGACTTATTGCTTGAAAATGTGTTCGCTGGCTGTTATTTGAAACATACCAGACTTATTGAGTTTTGGTTGAATATCAGCATAAAATCCTAATGTTACGGATATATTAAATTTCGTTTGAATCTTTAAGATTTAGTATTTTTCTCTCTATGAAAAATAATGAACCAAAGTAACTGTTGAAAGAGACAACTTCAAAACTTGCAATTTTAAATGGTCATTAGAAATAAAAAAATAAGTTTGAGACAGTTTAGTCAAAATGTGGAAATTCGCACAAGAAATTTCAAAGAATGATGTACCATTAACTGGCCTGCATATTCTCCAAGCTTATCAAGAAATGACTTTTTCTTGTGGGGGGTAATTTAAGAAAATCGACAGGAAATGTAGTGACATTAAAACAAGCAGTGAATTGCCGAAAATACACCATTGTCAAGTCAATACCATTTGGCAAACATAAACAGAAATGTTATGATCGATTAGGGTATAGTTCAACTTCAAATGGAGATCAGTTGGAGCACATACATTATTTAAAAGTGTTAATTTGTCTTTTTTATTGTAGTCATGACAAACTGTTAATAAGATGTTTTGAATCTTTTAGTATTTTTCAGAATATGAGAGTTCAGAGTATAAAATTTAGAAAAATAAATATAGCATAACGTGTACTTTAAAAAAATACTGAACAACTTTCTCCTTTACCGTTTTACTAAAATTTACGAACATGAGAGTCAATATTTCTAAATATTAACTTTTATATACTATTTCCCTGTATCTGAAAAACGAATAAACATGCCTTTCTTTAGTCACAAATTCTTGACGTTGGAGAGGCGAGAGATAGCCTGCAGCTTATTTCTTGAGCTATCCAGAGCCTTTGATTGCATAAAGAATGACATTCTTCTACGTCAGGAGGTATTAGAGGAACTGCAAATAAATAGCCTTAGGAAACCCTTTCTGTAATCGCTGGCAGAGGGTAGTCAGTAGTCATGTATCACCACAATCAGGAAAACAAATTTGATATTCTTAACTGTTCCATGTTAAGTGTACCTCAGGGAAGCACTCTTGGCCCCTTGTTATTTATTATAGACATCAATTAAACTTTAACTCACCCGGCCGAGTAAACATATTCTGATTTTTCCAACGTAATAATCCACGCTAAAAATATGAATCGGCCAGTGCTTCTGTTGCAAGTATCGCGGAATGGTGACGAGAAAACGGTCCTCTAATGAACTGATATTTGTTTAAACAACAAAACTTTAATGTAGCGGGTGACAATAAATGTTTAGGTATTCACATTGATCCCCGCTGGAAACGGAAGCTTCATCGCAGCAAAATCTGTAAGATAAAAAGCACGTTTTGCTTTTAGAGTGTTATCTAAAACTCTTCAGACAGAAGCAGTTACCGCTGCGTACCTTGCTCAGGAATATTCAGGTTACTCTAATTTGTCATGAATAACTAAACAAATCATCAAGGAAAACTAAACAAGAAAATAGATTTTTTTAAATATTTTTTCTTGACAAATAGTGTAAGAAATTTTTTATTCTATTTAAAGAATCCAATAGTATATTGATCTACAAGTTTAGAAAAGTGAGTGTAAATGTTTGAATTCATTAGTGGATCAGATTTACACTAACATGAAATTCATTTTTCTAACGTGTAGATCATGATATTTTGTCGTAAAGTTGACGAAAATAACGCTAATATTATGTGAGTGTCGAAGAATAATGCACCGATCAGCAAAATTAGGGGAACGCTTATATCTTTTAAAGAAAGTGATTGACATTGGATTTTTGAATCCTCTTTTGTACTTTAGATTGTTACTGATAAAGTTCAAAAATAATTACGGTAATTCCAACAGGATAATTGCAGGAACAGCAAATTCAAGTAATGGATTGGTCAGTCATGAATTCAAATTGAAATTCCGCCGAATACGTTTATACGATATATTATACGATTTTCTGGATAGGCGTATTAGGACGTGTTCTAGTACGTTTATCAAAAAACTTTGTTAACGAAAGTTGCGCAGGTTCGTATTTTGCAAAATTCAACCAAGAAGTTATTTATTTTGCAACTCTCGAAACGAACTCTATTTTCATTAATGGCAATCCAAAATTCGAAACTGTCCAATTTTCAACCTTCTATCACTTAAAATAATCTTTAAGTAGATAGTTGATTTTGGATCGCTTTTCACAGAAAATGCAAAGTAACTCGAAGTCTACTAAAAGTAAGTTTAATATGTTGTTTTATCATTTTTAGTATATCCTCAAATGCTATGCAATTATACCGGGTGTAATCACATTAGTTTCACATATTAATACTGCAAGTTCCTCGTCATGCAAGAGAATTAATGCCGCAATTATCAAAGGTCTAACTCAAAAATAAAAAAATGACCTACTAAAGGAGCGTTGGTACATTTGTTTGAGAACTTCTGGTCGATCGTGCGTAAAGACATCATAAAATAAAGCTCCAGCAAAAGTCAAGGTCAAGTGCTTGATCGCATTTTTAAAAGCTGTGATGTTTTATGTAAACACAATATCAATCATTATAGATAAGAATATCACTGATTATAGAATTAAATTTGTTTTATTAGATTATCGACAATAATTAGATCTTAGTATGAATCACATAAATATAAACTTTATTCTTTATTGAATAACTAAAGTATTCAATAACGACAAGACTAAATAAATAAATAAATACGTAAAATGAACAAGTATTCGACAATAATTTAAGTAAAAGATAAGTTCTTTGTCAGATACTCCTCGATGACATTTATTTGTACAGTGTAAGCAAAACAAAACATTCAAACCATAAATGAAGGGACGATGAATACCCACGTGCGTTGTTTACGATAATTTTTAGAATGTTACTTTAAATGTTTTTATTTCCTAACTTTTACTTATTGTTACACTTTTGTCAGCAGAAAATTAACTTAATTAATCCAGTAAGTAATGCCACAACCGTGATGGATGTTTATTTTCTTTTGTTATGGAATTGCTGAGCGAAGAATTTATTGGCCCAGTACCCTTCATTTCGATGACGCTTTATTGCTTTATGTTTTGTTTATAATGTAATGTTTTGCTTAGAAAAATCCACACACCATCGGTCAGAGGTTCTCAAACAAAAAGACTCCGGGCTCTTGTGGGGCTTTAATTTCTTTCATTTTTCACCAAGAAAATTAAAATATGCAGAATTCGTTTTCTTAAGTCATGAAGAACTTACAGTTTTAATATGTGAAACTTATTTGATGACACCCTGTATATGTAATAAAATATGTAGGGTTCAGTTAAAGAAAAGTGAGTAGCGTGTAACTTAAACAATATTTTTATTTGAAAATAATTTTGCATTATGGAGAAAACGAACCTGTGCAACATTCGTTAGCAAAGTTTTTTTTTGCTAAAATCAAACTACATCTGTCATTTAACATTAGTTAAATATTTTGCAATAAAATTAGAACAGAATTGTGAATGTTAAGTTGTGTTAGAATAGTTATTGGGCAAGAGGTAAATTAAATTTATAAAGTCTTTGTCTTTACTGTATCACTGAATTTTATAAGGCATTTTTATGTAAGAGGGCAACACACTTACCTCAAGGTTTATTCAGCGGTAATTCGAGAACATTTTATATTATTAAAAATGCATTTGCCCCGAGTGCGTAATTATTTACTTATTTCTGACAATGGCCATATGTTATTACTGTAATAAAGTTATTTCATATGTAAAGGCAACATCTCATTACCCCAATAGGAATATTGTCGAGGAGCTATTCTTCTGAAATTAAGACTGGTTGATGCGTTATACATTATAATTCGTTAAATATATGCAATTCTGAATTTATTGCCGAGACCAATGAATAACATAAACTTTTGGGGCAGTTTTTAATGAAGGTGTAATAGAACCAGTTACAAGCGAGATTTAACTTTTGTTGAATTTCTTAAACGTTGTATTTCTTTTCATTGACTTTAAAATAAATATTTACAAATAAGTGTGCATAATTAAGAACTTCTATTTGTTATTTTTTTTTGTATAATTATTCATTTACGCTGCACTCAATTATCACCGCCCTCTAATGTACACGTATACGGTTTGAAACGCTGGGTGAATTTATATTTCACACTTCTATGATGTCTCAAAGACGTTTGTATTATAAACAATAAATTTTAGGTAAAAGTGGAAATGTAAAGGGTCAAACGGTAAATATTTAAATAAAGGTAAGAATATATCTATGCAAGCCACAATAATAATAAACGATATGGGTGGTCGGCAGTTCAAATAACCCCGCCTTTATTTGTATTGAACCCACCCAAATGTCCATTCAATATTTTCAATTAATATATCAAATATTTATGCGCTCGAAAGCTGAATTTATTTAAAGTTTTCCTGCGACGATTCCGTCTTCTGCGCTGAAATTTTTAATTAAAAACAAAAGTAATAAAACTTCCAGGGCTAGAAATATAGAAGTGCGTCGCAATAACATCGAATTAAAAAATAATTAAATAATTAAAGTTCGCAGCGAACTTTTATAATATATAATTAAAATCGAGTTCGGTAGACAGCGGCTCGGCAGATTTATATGTAATAATTATGAGATATGAATTCAGTTCCAAGTTTTTAATTAATCGTAATTATACAAAAATTAATAATAAACACTGCAGTGAAATTACATCTTGCTGCGTAAAAAGTTACATCAAATCTGATGACGGCTTGATTATCATTTTTATTGCCATTTTCCTTGTTAATCAATGTATCATATAAATCACAAACATTTACTAACTGACGCTGCCTTCCTACATGTATAATTTAACGTATCTCTCGGATTAAATACATAATTATACAAGATAAGACGTTATTTCTGAAATTTATTAATCTGAGATAATGTTTTGTAATGCGTTTGTAAAAAAAAGCTAATCATTGTTATGTCGCGTATGAAATATTCATGTGTTTTTACATTTTGTTGTGCCATTTTTCTATTACTTCGCGCATTCAAATTAAAATTAATCTTCAACGTAATCTCATTTTTTCCAAATATTAAAATGCTTTTGCTGTAATTACTACTTATGCGTAACTGAATATACGTAGGTACTGTATATAAACTAAAATCTAATACTTAAAGAACTACAGTCTATTTTTTTGGATAGGTGGAAAGCGTGAAGTTGTAAATGAATGTAAATGGCTTTCCTGTTATACACTGTGATTCAAAAGGGCCGTACCATCACTTAGGTGGCCTTTAAACTCATTTATTTGTTCTCGGTAATTTTTCTAGAAGGTGTACTAAAAAATATATTGGGCAAACAAAAAGAAATATACTGACACGTTTTAAAGAACATTTAGCTCATTTAAAGTACAATAGAATTGAAAAATCCAGTGTTGCCCAACATATTTTTGACACCAGTCATAAAATAGATTTAAACAATCTTAGGTTAGTAAAAGCAACGTCAAGCAACAGGAAATTAGACGGGTTTGAAACCATTTTCATATACAAAAATAAGAGAGATTTAATGAACACCGATCATGGGCCTTTGGCAGGTTCCGTGTTGCTTGATTTGGTTGACGTAATCCGGTGAGACGCTCGCTTTAGGCAGCACGCTTCATTGGAGCGGAACGAATTAGTATATAATGTAGGGATAGGCATGACACAGTCACTTCTCTTGTGATCAAGAAGGCGTCTACTGAAGATGACAGCATACCTGCCGAAATACGTGTCCAGTTTTTAAACAAATGTTTTGTGATTGATTCTAGTTCGATGAAAATTCTAAGTACAAATTTTTTTTTAAAATCTTGTTCCCGTCATATTTCTGTCCGGTTCAAGATTAAAAAACTTTGTACTTACAACCTTTTTGTGGTTAGGAGGTTAAATCCAATTTCTTCACAAATATATCGGATTTTGTACTATTTCATATTACTGTTTCACACAATCTTAAATATGCTTATACACCGAGAAAATAACAAAATAATATTAATAGAAAATGTGTAACGGACGCGGGTTATTTTTCGTTAGAATTTAGGGGGGTGGTCAGCCTTATACTTACTCCGAACTCTTTCACCCTGAACAACCTGAAACCACCCCCGTGTCTCATAGAAAACCCAACCTGCTCTTTTGACTAACTGGCCACTGTGGAAAGCAATTTTCTTGTTCGGTAGCTACAGTTTGAAAAACGAGCCAAAAATGTACTTTCGACGGTGTCTTCCTCGAAAAAAAGTTGAAACAGTGAGTTTTGTTCCTGAGGATTGTCAGATCTCTTTCCTGTCGTTGCCTCTCTCCTATGTAGACGTTCTCTTCGGACCTTCTTGGAGAAGGTAAAAGGGGTGAACTTAAAATTAATGAATAAAAGAATTTGATAAATTTAACCAGTCTATTAAAATAAAAGAAAAAACAAGAAAAATTAAAATGACAATAAAAAACAAAACAAAACAAAATAAAAAAAAACGAATGGCGTGTAAAATAATGTGAAAAACAAACTTTACCCACAAAATAACTTTAACAAAAAGTGGGAGAGAGACAAGGATTGCACTTTCGATTGCAGCATTTAGTTTTTAAGCGGTCTGTTATCTTACCAAACTGAATCGAAAGATCTCCTCGTAACCCAAAAATTAAGGAAACATAATGACTATATAAAGCAAATAAAATACTCAGATCGGACGGGGAAAGCTTTTGCTTTCCGTTCGCGAATTTCAAATTTGGAGAAAATTTACAGAATCTTAATTGAAATAAAAAGAAAATTGAAGTACAAATTGAAATCGCCCAGTACGAGAAAAAAACACGAGCTTTTCAAAAGCTGAAAGAAGGTCCACGGATTAACTAACTGCAAAATCAAATGCTAACGTTTTTTTATGAATTATCTCGCAGCTTCCCCCCGCGTACCTGGGTCGAGCTTCTACTCTAGATGCTCTCAAAGCTAGATGGCGCAACAATATCAATTTGCCTTAATTTTTTCCTAAACTACGCTCTCAGACCTGTGCCGAGAAAGCTGAGTCGACCGTTCGTGCTAAATTAAATTTAAAATGTAACTTAAGGATTTTATAAAACATGTAATTTACATTCATTTAATTGGTGCTGGAAACGTATTAACAAAAAAAAATAAATAAATTTAAAAAATATACAAGAATATCATTAATATTAGAAACATATTGTTATTAATATTGTTAGTACTACAATGGCCCGTATTTTCACCTCGTCTTTAATTTAGAAACGTCGTGATTCAATTCTCTTTCACTCTCTTACTCATGAAATTCACATAAAGCTATATCGTTTATGTTTATTTTAATCACGACTTTAGTTACAGACGATCTTAATCATGAGATGAGAATATGGGCCACTGTTATTAACATTGCTAGAAAAGATTGTTATTAACATTGTTGGAACAACATTGTTATTAATGTTGTTAGAATTATAATGGTACTTATAATGTAATCAAGAATATTATTGTTATTGTTATCAACAAGTTTTCCTTCATCACATGTCTCTGTTTCTATTTGTTCTTATAAACTGCAACATAAACATTCTCTCGTCTATTTGTTTAATACTATTCTCTTTATGCCATTCTGCTTGGAGCGGAAAAAGTACGGATAGTGAACACCGATAAACGAAAGACTAACAAACTAGAGAGGTATGTTCAAAACTATAAATCATAGGAGTAATTAAGTTGACAACGCATTAATTTCTGAAAAGGTAACGAAATTTTAGTATCCTACTTCTAAACATAACACGTCAGTAACATTTTGTTAGTAACGCTATTTGATCGAGATCGCCTCCAGACCGATCACAAAATACTTGCTGCCACCAAAGTTATGAAGAATAATAATAAATTATTAAAAAGAAATAATACAAATGTTACTAACAATATATATATTCGGTATTTATTCACTTGTCAATTGTAAACGTTGTTAACCGCGACGCCATTTTTAGTGTCACTTATAATATTTGTTACAGGTGTTATTAAAGATGTTATCTCTAGTGTAGAGCCAGCTTTAAGCTTGCTATACTTTTTCTGATACCATTTAATAAGATAATATAAAACAGGTTTAATACATAATTCTAAGTTTCCCTCTCTTCTCTTACGATCTTGCCCGAAGTCCTTTGTATCCTCCTAATTGCGGAATTCTTACTGTATACAGGGTGTCTCAAAACCTCTGTCTTTAAATGAAACTGCAAGTTCCTCGTTGCATAAGAGATTAATTCTCAAAATCTGAAATTTTTTGCTCAAAAATGAAAAACTGACCTGTCACAAGCGAGCGCAGCCCCTTTGTTTTGAAACCTCTGCTTGGTTTACAACTTGTTTCTGCAATTGATTCCGATAAAAGCAATAAACCACAGTAAAACTTTTTATTTACGTTTAGAATAACTCGGTCAAGGTTTTAGTGTATGCGAATATGAATCCGACTTGCGGACATCGGCATGTTTATTTGTATTTTCAACATGCGATTAGTAAGAACGTTTACTTGCGCACCTCTTTGTAATAGACAGTAATAATTATGTTGAAAAGGAGTACCTAATCTTCGTTAGATTTTTGCTGAAGTAATTAAACAACTTCGTACGCTAGTTCTGCAACTACGTTGAAAATTCGTGAAATTATTTTTTAATTATCGCACTAATAGCTGCAGAATAAGTATTGCAAGAGCAGAAACTATTCCTATTGTAAAAACAGAAAGCAAGAATTGGAGTATTATACGATGAAAAATTTAAATAAATTAGATTGCCTGTACACACAATAATCTATGGGTTCAAAATAAGTGATTGAATAAATTCGCTAGCTCTCAATTGAACTATTTTATTAATTGTTTACGTTCCAATACAAAACAGATGTTTTTATAAGGATAATATTGAACCTGAATTTCTCCGTCGGCTTAAACCATAAAGACATAAAAGTTCTCGCCTAGTGCAAATTATGTTTTTTATAAACACGTTAATGTTTTTTAAAACATTTATTAAAGTTACAGATGGGCAGAGTAACGGTTACAAGTTCTGCAGATATGACTAAACTAAAGTTCTGACCCTAATATATATGCTATAGTTTGTATATTTAGTAAAGATAACGATAAATGAGTGGACAATAACAATGCGTCACTTTTATATTACTAATCAGGGGTCATAGAGCGTTTAACATAACTCCTCCCTTTTTAAATTGGAAAATAATAGTGAAGTATTATTTTCATCCCTCGCTTCCTCTGATTTATCGCTTTTTCTTACTTTTGATTGTTTTTGGGTCTTTCTATATTTGAGTATGATGAACACGAAAACAAAGCATATTATTATTAAAACTAGGTTGCTCAAAAAGAAGGAAATCTTCAGGGGGTGCCATTCTCTGGTTCTAGAAGTTGGCTGCATACTGGATTGTCGTTGTAACTTCGAGATGTCATCCAGGTTCAAGTCCTCTAAGTGCAGGTGTTCTAGATTTGGGAGTTCTTGTATTTCCTCTGTTTTCATTTTAGGTAGAATGAAGGGTTCTCCTTGAATGATTTTTTCTTCATTGATGATTTTGAAGCTTCCGTCCATTACTTGACAATGGAAAGGGATTTTGACGAGGCTTGGTTTTTCTATTATGTTGTATCCAGTAGTTTTACATTTTTTCTGTAATTTTATTGGCAATTTGGCAGGTACAATTATTATGTAGTTCTTGTTGATTTGTTCATAAATGGTATTACTCGTAGATATGGGAGTCAATTGACATTTAGTAGTCTTGATATTCTGAATGATGGATGTCACACAGTCTTCCTCTTTTATAAAGGGTCTATTATTACAGATGTAGGTATTTTCAATCGTTGGACATTCTTCATCTTCATATTGATGGCCTTGGTTATTGAGTATCAGGTAAGGACTTTTTGGTACAAGGGTAAAATTATTTTGAGGAACAGGAAATATATGGTAATATTCAAATTGTATAGGACTGAAGACAGGAATATGCATAAGGAAGATTACTTTGTCATTATGAACAGTCACCTTTGAGTTAGCTAAATTGTAATAAGAATGAATGTTTTTGAATTTAAGAATTTTATTTTCTTCGTAAAGTTTAACTAATGTATCTATCATATTGTTCATGTCTTCAAATGATATGACAGAGTTATGTAAGGTATTTAATCTAGCAAAAACCACTGCGTTTTCCAAATTGTCTAGAAATCTTAATAAGTTTTGGCAATTTAGTAAGACTTGATCAAGAGTATTTTGAGCCCTTATAAATGCAGAAATGTCATTAATTATTTTTTGTACATTGTCTTGAAAGTAATTAAGTCTCTGTTCTATTAGTTCTTGATTTTTCTTAAGAGTGCTGATAGAATGATTATAGTTTTCTATTAATCTTTTGGTCAGGGACATTTGGTATTGCATTTGATTTTCTAATGCATTTTGGTTACGTGATAGAATTTCTAAAGCATTATTAAAGTTTTCTTCATCGTCTGAGTCTAATGTTCCAAATAAGAATTTAGACGTTTTTCCTACGATGTTCAATAGTCCTCTTTTATTTCTTACCTGTGGCATAAGATTGTTTAGTTTATATTCTGCCTCTGAGATAAGATAGTGGACATGTGTCAAGGTATTTTTTAGGACATTAGTATACGTTAGTGTTCTAAGTGATGGTGAATTATAAATAGTATCGTTAATAGTTTTGAAATAATCAATGTTGTTATTTAGTAACTCAATTAATGGTTTAATTTCTACATAATGGACAAAGGTATGCTTGGTTTCTATGATTCTACATGGACCAAGGTGGAACGGAAGGATGTGGGAATTTATGGTAGTGATTTCTATGTCGTCATTTGCTGTGGCTGTCATTATCGTTAGCTGTATTAGGGATAGGGTCGTTATCAGAATCATTTTCCTGTGATTCCTGTAACAAAGATTTTTTATAGGTTTTCTTAGGTTTTTTGATAGTTGATTTATGATAGATGCCTAATTTTGTTCTTAATTTTTCACCTTCATCTACTACAATTTTTGTTTGTGTAAATTTTGGTTTAGCTTTATTTCTTTCTTTTGTTTTAATGTATGCATATTCTTTGTTTTGATATGACTCTGGTTCTTGTCTCTTTTCATTGAGTTTTTTTATTACGGATTCTTTCCTATCGTTATTTTTTTGTTTAATTCTGTCGTATAATGACTTTGTTTTTTCTTTGTGGTTTTGTACATAGTTAGAGATAATTTTTTCATCAGATAATTCAAAGGGATCGTCTGAATGGATGTGTCCTTTAACTACTTCGAATGGTGTATGACCTGTGACAGAATGAATAGTGTTGTTGTAACTGAAGATAGCGTATTTCATTAAAGTGTTAGTGTTTTCATTAGGTTTTTCCAATTTCAAACATCGAATTTCTTCAGCAATTGTGGAATGAAATCGTTCAACTGGGGAATTACTATTTGAGTTCTTTGAAGTGGTGTAGTGAAGTTCTATTTTATGTAATTTACAAAGATCTTCAAAATTGTTATTTTTAAATTCACTTCCACGATCGACAGTAATTCTATAAGGGAGTCCATGATGTGTCATGAAAGTTAAAGTGTTGTCAATTATATTTAATGATGAATTTGATTGGATGGGGTATGCTTGACCATATCGCGAGAAGGAATCTAGTATAGTAAAATATGAATGGTTTAATATTTTGAATGTATCTGCGTGTATATGTTCGAACGGTCTACTGGCTGTAGGTGTAAGATTAAATTTTATTACGGGTGGATTTCTATCGTATTTTGCCATTTGACAGATTTTGCAATTATTAACAAAGTTCGTGATGTCTTTAATCATATCGGGCCAGTAGTAGTTCCTACTTAAGGATGTTTTCATTTCATTTATTCCTTTGTGGCAAGTTTTACCGTTATGGTGGTATTCCAACTTTAATTTTTGTTCATCAAGATCGATTATATCTTGGAGGATTACGTTGGTTCTAATGAATTTGAAAGATGAATTTGTTAAAAGATTTTGTACTGTGTTGGTAAACAAGATTGCTATACTTGGATTTTTTGAGTATACTGCATACGTTTGTTTTGGTTGACAGTAGGTTTTTATAACATCTATTAATTTCGTTTCGAAATCATTTAGTGGAATTGAGATTATTAGGCGAGACTTGTTAAAAAACATTTTTCTTTCTGCTTTAGGCTGTAAAATGTCGTTTGATCCGTGAATAATGATCTGATTTTTAAATTGATTCAAAGATTTTTCAGATATTTGAATTTCTAATACAGGGTTTTCTAGAGATGAATGTATCGTTTCATTGTCTGATAGTTCCAATTGTGGAGGTTTCAGTTGAATATCAGAAACTATGTTAACTTTAGGAGTTTTGGAAGAAACGTCACCTAGAATAGAGTGGAGAGAAGGACTATCTGGTACGGTTATTAATTCGGGGTTATTGAGATAGAGGTTGATAGTCTCAATCGCGTCACCAGGGTTTCCAATTGTAGAGAGAGTTTCGTCAATATCTTCTATAGCGTTTGTTTCAAGGCGTGACAATGAATTTACAGGAATTTTAGTTTTTAAAATTTCGTGGGTGTTAACACTAATTGTAAAAGAGTTTTCTTTAGGCAATCTGTAGTAGAAAGGAATGATTGTATTACTGTTACTTAAATTCTTCTCTGCAAGATTAATTGATATTCCTAGGTTTCTGAGGTCTTCTAATCCTAATATGCCATCGTAGAAATCATGAAAATCAAAAAGAATAAAAGTAATTACTTTGTCAGTTGCTAATTCTTTAAATGCTGGAATGTGAGCTTTAAATTTAATTTTCTTTTCTCCTATGGGTGTTTTAATTATTGATGTTTCTTGAGAGATTTTATTTGGGAAGTATTTTTCTGCAATAGAAGGTCTGATAATAGATTTATAACATCCGGTATCAATAAGTAATTTAATAGGTGGATTCTGAATTTTAATATACGGTAGTGAATTATCACAAGTCGTGTTGTTGATTTCGTAAATTACGTCGCGTCTTCTGTTGAGTGAGTCATCCGAAAATTTTGAAAGTTGTTTATTTGGGATTCGTCATTAATCTCTTCGTCAGTCTCATTATTTACATTGTTAAGTTCATAGTTTTGCTCATTGCAAATATTGTTATCGTAATGATCAGGGATGTTTAAAGAAGGATCAGGGTACGTTTCTGTATGCTCGTGATTACAGTAATTATTTTCCATGAGATTTAATTCCTCTGAAATAAAATTTCTTGATGTTGGTATAGTGTTTTTAAAATAATTATTATAATTATTATGTTGTCTAATTGTTGGGATTCTGGATGTGGTTGACATTGGTTCCGGTTTGTTTGTTGGGATTTGTCCTGTTGGTTTAAAGACATTTTTCGGAGTACCAAAAACTTGAGAGTTAGTAAATTGTTTTTGTTGAACTACTCTTGGTCTCACGTCAATAGGTTGACTAGGGAATTGGTTAGAAGTCCAGGGTCTTGGATTTTGGTTATAGAAATTTCGTGGCCATTGTGTAAGAGGTGTTTGATGAATTTGCATGTTAGATCTTTGAGGATATTGATTAAATGATGTAGGTACGTGTGAATATTGTGGAAATGAGTTGAACGTCTTAGGTAACATTTGAGGTTGCGTTTTGATTTGGTTAGAAGAGCTTTTATTATTATGTAATATATTAGGAAGATTTTGAGTATACATAAAGTTCTCTTCTTCTATTACATAGGCCATTGCATTTTCTAGTGATATAGGGTTTCTTAGTCTTACAATGCTTTGGAAGTTACCCGATAAACCACGAAGGAAGGTTTTTAATGCTAGATTGTCATATTGTTTAGAATATACTAATTTTGTGGCTTGTGGTATTTCCGTTGTACTAATTGAGTTTAATTTTGCAGACAATCTACTACGTAATATTTGTATTCGTTTGCCGAATTCTAATGGTGGTTCATTTTTTGAAGGTGTTAATGTGATTAAGTCTTGTTCGAGACAATCTAAATTTCTCTGATCACCGAAACTAGTTCTTAAAGCATTTTTTATTAAAGGCCAAGTATTTAATTCGTTCCTAGTGCCAATTAAGATTTGTGCGTGATCTTTTAATTTACCAATTACTACTCTAATTAAATATGAAGTTATTTGAGGGTCGTTGTTACTAATTTCATTGAACAAATAGTCGCAGGACGCTATGAAAATTTCTAATGAATTTTGGTCACCATTGTATGATGGAATTGTGTCTACATATAATTTTAATAATTGATAATTTACTTCTGGCATTTTTGCTTGGATTACAGTTGGTTTAGATAGATTAATACTATTATTAAATGTTTCGATTAAAGAATCTAAATCTAAGTTATTTACTGAATTGCTGTTCATATAAGACAAGAAATCAGGTAAATAATGGAAAAAATTAGACGGGATACTCAAAATTTGGTCTCACCAAATCCGGGAATTGCCAGTCGTCTATTTTGTGAAAGGTTGATATCTGCGTTGCCCAGAGCTGTGGATCTCCTCTATGGATTGGAAGACGAATGGTATCTTCAGAGCCTTACACGATGTATTTCTCTTGAAGTTTCTTCGTCCAGGGTTCTTTTGGGTAGTACTGAAGGAACTGGAGTCCCAAATCGCGATTTTAATTTGCACGATGCACCTTTTTTTCGCGACCGCACTATCCTACTGACTGCGCCAATTATGTTTTTTATAAACACGTTAATGTTTTTTAAAACATTTATTAAAGTTACAGATGGGCAGAGTAACGGTTACAAGTTCTGCAGATATGACTAAACTAAAGTTCTGACCCTAATATATATGCTATAGTTTGTATATTTAGTAAAGATAACGATAAATGAGTGGACAATAACAATGCGTCACTTTTATATTACTAATCAGGGGTCATAGAGCGTTTAACATAACTTGCAGACGTTCATTTCGTCGTTTATTCGAAGTTTTAAAAAAGAAACAAATTTATTTTTGATGTACAAATACAATAAACTTTAGTAATCAACATTGTAAGTTGATTATTGGCAATTTACAAATTAATATGATGTAAGAATTTCCACATTTTCGACCGCCTTTACATTGAATTTTTTAAATTTAACTGTTAAAGTACGGATTAGCACAAAACTAATCAATAAATGCAACACGCACAGAATATTTTAAACTATTAAGAACTTACCTAGTTCCAAAATTTCTCTGCTTTTAAAATTAACAAGAAACACGGTATTTGACCTGCCTTAAGTACAATATCTGTGCATTAGATCTTGGTCTGCGTTTTTATGACTTTTTATGGCTTCGAACGTCGGAGAATAGTTGAAAACCAAGTCCCGTCGGAACATTTAAGGTGCATTCAGCGACCCTCAAACAATTTCTATGAAAAGTAAAATAAATTTTCATCTGCGTTATTATTGCTATCTGACCAATAGTTGTATAACAAAGTTTCCTTCTTTTCTTGAGCACTATTTGTCGTTTCAATTAAAAGCATAGGTTTAGAGACTCACTGTATTTAAATTTACTTGGAGTGTATGGAAAGTCTTAAAGACCTGTCCTGATTTCATGGAATGTGTAGATTTGCAGGGAATGTCATTTAGGAAATATCGCTGAAACTTTCTACAGCGAAATGTGTAAACAAATAATCAACGTGCAATTAAAATCATACTTGGAAAAGGCGGAATACAGCAACCAAGAACGTCTATCTTAAATCCCGCGATCTGTAATTGTATTGTAATCGGATGTAATGACCATCTTTGAAATCTAGAGGGAAAATAGAAAAGTAAAATATAATAAACGCTTGCAAGTTTAACCGTGTGTATATCTTAATCCGTAATTAACCGTCAAACTCGTACAGTAGCCATACCTACGGGGTAGGAAAGAAATGAGAAAAAACATGTAATTGCCTTAATACACAGCAGAGCGCGGTAATCATACAGTGATATTTTACCAAGATATCAATCCCTCTGCGAGTATCGCAACTCGTAATCTTTATTTGAGTCGAATTACATATGCAACGCCTTCAGCTATCACGTTATATTACTGACGGCCATTGCGATCCACCGGATTTTTGTTTGTTTATTACTGTCTGTGATAAATTTAGAGGCTGTCGATTTAGAGGCTCGTAACAGACACTTGTCTTCTTTGTAATTGCTGCGAATGCGGCGATTAATTTTCCAACTAATGCGACTACCTATAATTTCGAGCGTGTGGGTGGCAGAAAAGAAATATTCCATTCAGAGACGTTGCATCTCCTAATAACGTTCACCATGAGAACGATAATGCCCGTTGAATATTTTAATTAAGTTTAACTGTACGTTTGATTAAATTTATACGTAGGCGGTGACTTATGACTCGTAAAAATGACTGAGAATGTAAGTAAAGTGGTAAATATTAGGTTTTGTAAAGTAAAAATATTACAGGTTATTTTAAGCATGAAACATTACACATCAGAAAAAGTAACTTGATTTGTTTATGCTTTCTACTCATATTTTTTTCATTTTAACATAAAACATTTACATCTCTGTAGATTTAAATTTGTTTTCTCAGTTGCTGGTTTCTAAATTAATAATTTCTTAAAATTAAAAAAAAAATGTTTCAAAACAAAAGCAGACTCTATGTAATTAGCATAATTTAAACAGGTTTTTAGGAAAAGGTACGACTCGAAGCACGAAGGTAAGTTTTAAAAAAGAAAACCGAAGGCGGTATAGGTACGTAAAAGAGATTAGGGAAGCCTTCATTGGTCATTTTCTTACTCGCAGGCGCACATATTTCAACCTTCAATTGAATCATTTGGAATACGAGGAAAGGCTAACGACTGGATAAAATCTTATGTAACCGGAAGATCACGAGTGGCAATTCGCAATCATTTATCCACTCTGTTAGAAACAACAGTTCGAGTTCCACAAGGTTCTATACTGGGGCCACTCCTGTTCATTATTTTTATTAACGACCTTCTTCAGAACTGTCCATTGCAATCTAAAACTATTGTCTATGCGGACGATAATAGTTTCATAATTTCCGCGAACGAAATTCAAGAATCCATTTTTAAAATAAATAATACATTGCGTGATTAAATTAAACAGTGGCGCTCTTCCAACGGTCTAGTGTTAAATGCCGCCAAGAATCAAGTGATCCCTTTAGTAACGAAAATATTATATTTCTCCACTCATAAAATGCTACACGTCAATTGCATGTGCTTCTCCTTTTAAGTTCCTGAGAGTATTTATGGACAGTAAGCCTATTTGGAAGTAAGGTCTTGAATACCTGGAACAAAAACTTAGTGGTCACATTTTCCTAATTTCGAGATTGTGTAGCACCCTCAAGAGGTATTAAAAACAATGTATTACGGCTTAGTCCGCTCCAATCTATCGTTTAGCATTACGTTTTGGAATAACGGTGCCACTGCTATAAATGTTTTCAGATTGCAGAAAAGGATTGTTCGTTTAATCGGGGGTGTGTTTCTTAGTGATGTCTGTTTCTTGCGCTACAATGTTGTTCCATCACTGTATATTTATGTAACTACTTTATGCATGCGGTATTAATTGAACGAGATGCAGAACGTTAATTGTGATTATCATAATTACGATATCAGAAACCGTGAAAATATCCGTTTACCTTTTAAGTGTCTGGTTATTGACCAAAGTGGACCTGCATTTATGGATAATTTGTTCTTAAATAAAATGTTATTTGGTGGAAATTTTGCGAATCTCACCCTTAACAACATTCAGCGTAAGGGCTATGAAACTGTCAAATGGTATCATTTAAGTAGAGCGTCGTAGTACCTAATCAACATAATTTAAATCTAAATTGAGACAGTTCTTAAGCTCCGCGGCTTATTATTCTGTACACGAATTTTTGAATTTCTAACTTTTATAAATACAGTCATAAAATATTGCTAATTCTTAACTTACTTTTGCGTGAGTTGATTTTTCTAAACTTTATTTCATTTCTTTTTCTATATGCATTTTATATTTAATTTTAATAAATTAAAAACAGATTATTTTTTCATAGGCTTTAATTTTTGTTAAGGATATTATATCATGTATATTACATGATATAGGCCATCAAGTAAATTAAATCAAATACCGCTGAACAAAAGTTTTAGTATCTACGACTTAATGTTTGTGAATTTCTTTTGAAATTAAAAGAGAAAAATAATCATGGGGTTGTTTTCATTCGGAGTCTGAGATTTAGGAAAATTTTGCTAGGAAATTTGAATAAAATTCATTTGCAGGGTTAGTTACTAAGGCTTTATGTACAAATATCAATGACATAAATGTAATAAACCAAAATAACAAAATAACATAACAAATACTAGAAACGCAGAAAAAACAAATTATAATATGAATGAAATTTAAAAAAAAATGTATCAATAGTGATATTAAATGCACGAATTAATAAAATTAGTCGACGGGTCAGTTATGGTAAAGATCAAAAGAACTTCAAGTTCGTTTTCTTAATTCAAAACCGTTTTGGTGCGTTCAGTTTTTTTTTATAAGATACATATCCAGTTTCATTAAACCGTTCCATTAAGTTTTCGAAAGTTCTTTTATTTGGTTGTCTTCAATCCGGATAACTATCTTCAGAAATTTTTGGTGCAAGTAAACAATTTCTTTCAAATGCGCCTAATACGTAAATCATATTGATCATTCTCCTTGAGAGAAATTCATTTTCGACGCTAAACAGAGCCAAATATTTTCGATTATACTTAATTCTACGGTTTCTGTTGGATCCCTGCTTTAATCACTACATGTAGAACTGAAATTTTTGAATTTTCTTGACATTCAGGTAATAGGTACAGCTGCGGAAACATAAAGCGGGACAAGTCTTATAACGAAATTTCCGATTATTTTGATAATGTGAAGTTTCCTTGGTGACGGTCGTGACCCTTTAATTAATTTATTACCGTCAGTGAACGTCAGAAATAACTTGTCAATTTGAGTTTTTAAGAATGTATCGTCTTTCTAAGGGAAATGTAAGTGAAAATTTTCGACCAGTGAATCAAATGGAATTAGTGAAGCCTTTGAAGAACTATGTGACATTTTGGATGTGGAATATATTAGAAATCTGAATTCAATCAATGTCCGGACATTTGCATTCAATAATTCAATCGAAAGGCTGCATTACTGTTATTTTGTTTCATTTTATTTCGCATGGCAATAATTGTAAGTAAAATAAAAACTAACTATTATGCTGATATGATTTATTTGTATGAGGTATTTGTTCGTTATAATTTTAATTATAAACGGAATGATTAATCATTTTACTTAAGGAGAAGGTTGATAAATTACCATAGTTACCGAAATTTAGAAGTAAGGTTTAAACTAACGAAAGTTTACTGTCCCGCTTTCTATTTCCCCAACTGTACCAACACCACAAGCATTTTATAGAAAAGAAAACAGAGTATAACTTGAAAATTTCACTTAATAGATGAAAACGGATAATTTATTTTAAAAGAGCCGTACATCATCGTAAATAATGATTTTAGGTACAAAATATCCTTAGCAAAAATTAAAGCCTGTAAAAGAAGTATATCTGTTTCAGTAACAAAACACAGGGTGTTCCATTTGAAAATTCAAAGAAAAAGGTCCTTAAAAATTATTAAATTTGTTCGCCTAGGAGAAACACAAAGTGTAGAATATTCAGACTCTGTGTTCACGGTGACGTAGAGACACTTTTTTCTTATACGACTGCCAAATTTTAATTTATTAGAAGTAATATTACAGCTACTGTGATCATTGACGTTGTAACGCAATATGTATCTCTAAAATGTATAGATTTTCGTGCATAAGTTGGTAATTCTCCATCAAAGCTCAAATTTCTTTTCTTAGTTAGAAACCTTATTCTACGCGGAGTTTAAAAATAGAAAAATATACAGGCTGTTCCATTAAAAAAAAAAAATTATAAAGGTAGAGTCACTCATTTGTGGAATACCCTGTATCGTTGAAAATAATTTTATAATACGTACATTTTAAGGCCGTGTAACTTTTGTATTAAGCTTTTTTGCATTCTACGTCCGGCAAGGGTGAACTTTGTTACACTAATGTGCGACCCTGAATGTATAACAAAAGTGGCTTATTTTAGCTTCATTTACCTACTCTAGCAATTTAGCTGACGAATTTCTACAAGACCTTGTATATTATATTGAAATAATTTTTAAATACGGGTGTGTTAGGCAAGACCGAATGCAATGGAAAGGAATAAGAAGCATCTGACAAATTTGTTTCAATAGGTAACCAATATGCACAAGAATATCTTGTATGTATGTATCATAAAGTGAAGTGGTCTTGTCGGTTTACCCGAAATTTGTTGTATGCTGACTTCGACTTACTTCTTTAACTATAGGACATCTTACTATCGCTTTTTGACCTGACATTGCAGTAATTTGTCTATCCTACTGCAATGTCAGGACAAAAAGCGATAGTAAGATGTCACTATTTGTTCATCATTCTTACATCGCAATTGCGAATAAATTGGGCAAGTCGTTTTTGATCTGCAGTGGGAATGTCGAGCTACGTCTCTGCTGAAGAAGCCCCAAGCAGAGCTGAAACAGCTGTCCAGAGGCTGCTCGAGGTTTTCACTGCAATCAAGAACGATTTGCACAAAATTTTTCTAATATAGGAGTTTGATTAAGAAATTTAACCTAGATTCAAGTTATTAAAAACAAAATGGTGTTACAGTAGCTTTAAGTAAGTGATGTAATTTATTTAACTAAAAAAAAAAAAAAAAAACTCATTCTTATACAGTATTAACATTTGCAGTTACGCAGTTTTTCTTAATGTTAAATGTTGAATATATTATTAATGTTACAATTGCAGAGCGTGTTTTGCATAAGAATTTCTATGCGAGTTTCACGCGATTATAATTCTTTCAAACAATATGAAAAGTCGAAGTACGGAGTATAATTCTATTTTTAAGAGAGAGAAACAACGCTCCATCTGACTGTATTATTAAGTATTATTACAAAATTACAATTTATTATATGAAATAATGAGAGATTATACATGGCAAAGTAGTTGAAATCGTCGAGTTGCACGATATTTTCTCTTATTTCCATTATTTCATAAATTCTGCAGTTAAGGTTGTTAAAATGTGCTTTCTTCAAAAATAACATGTCTCGGTTCGCAATCACCGATCGCTAAATTATTCATAAGACAAAGAGCATGAAACGATCGTGAACAACATTCAATACTGCGACTAATAAAACAATGGCGACTATATTTGTGAAAAATGTACATCAATTTCGTGAACTGAAATAATGTATACGGATTGAAATTAAATTCACGTGCTCACGAGAACGTGAATGCTTAATTTTTGCTATATATACGGAATTGTTTGTTGTTTTAGATACACCGGTGGCCAACAATGCACATCTCTCGAAAGTGTCACTGAATAATAATTAACTACCATTTAAAGGCATTAATAAACTGAATTGGTTTTGTGATTTTGAAAATGAATTGTTAAAATTCTGCTGAATAGTAAAACGTGTAGGTTCATTTTTCAAACACACTTCTAACACAATTATTTTAGCATAATTTTTTGAACCGTTCTTTCCTTTGATCAAATCAAATTGCACATTAATTGTTACGTAAATTTTCAAGAAACTAAGAGATTAAAACATTTTATTGAAAAGATTTTTTTATTCATCCTGCGTAACGAACTCCTCGTTTACAAATTCATTTGCATTACCTGACAAACGCTTAATTAAATATATACATTGAAATAACACATTGTGGACGTAAAACTGGAGCAGTTATCTTATGCAAATGAAGTGCACATATTTAGACACCTGTTTACTCTTTAGTAAAAACCATTCGGGCACAGGACGTTACGTTATTTATAATTCAGAACTAGTACCCGAAGAATAATGAAGCATGTAAACTGAAATTGTGTAATATGTAAAGTTTGCTCGGGAACGTTAAAGTCGCTGATCGGTTTAAGCTCAGTTTATAAATTTCGTGATGTATTATTGAAGGCCTGTAATTTTACCATACGTCCATAGGTTCACATAAATAAGTTATAACTAATAACGATAGGTTTCCTGCAGGGATTTATTACTTATAATACTCTGTATAATTTATCCAAATAAATAACTAGATGCGGCCGTGCTTGTATCGCATTTTGTTATTTGAAACGATAGCGGTAACACATGAATGATACATTGAAATGAAATGCTTCTACAAAATGGCAATTTTGCATTGCATTTCTATGAATCTTTAAAGAAGTCGATACATGCAAATCCATTTCAAAACAAATCACTCTTCACAAACCTTTTTATTCTAGATCCGGTGAAATCATCTTGTACATCATATAAAATTTTATTTATTGCAATTAAAGATTAGACAGGTATACAATTATAAGCTGTGAGGATGCGTTTTATAATTTAAAAACGATGTACTTCAGATCTTCGAGTTCTTCATCAGTATTACATTCCAGATTCCTGGCAAAATATTGAAAAGCAGACCAAGGCTTAACTCTTATTTTATTTCTTATATTTCTCTTAAATTAGAGCAGGAGCCGAAAGGGTCAGAACACTGAAATGTTGCTTCGTAGGGATATTAAACTAGCACAAACGATCCACATATTTAAATACGAATAAATAAAAAATAGAGTGCCTTATTAATTAATGATTCATTTTCCAAATAATTAAGCAATGAAATAACATCTCTGAAGCCTACTCTTTAATTTAAAAACTGTGATTCTTTAATATTAGTAATGGATTTTGGGGACCCTGTGTTTTTCTTTAAATATGTACGATTGAAACCTTACTCAAGAAAAAATTTAATTTTGAGAAAGCAGTTTCACTAGTAACAGATAAAAAGAAACACAAAAATATCTATTTCTTACGTCTCACTTATTATTGTGGTGAAAAAATTCTTTTGAAAAAATGAATATTTAACATGCGCGGCATCCAGAAAAAGTATAATAATACTTAATAATAAAAAATAATATGCAGTGATGAAATGAAACCGATTCTATTGAATAATGTGCTATTATAAATTTTACTTCTATGACGAAATTATTCTTGTTGTCTTATATGCAAAAGCCTTTGAGAAATTTGTATTGTTATGTAAAAGAGAGAAAGAAAATGGAACTCAAAAATTGGAGTTGCTGAAGAAGCAAAAAAATACGTTATCGGTTTAAATTAGTCTGTAGGTTTTCAATGCGAACAATAATTTTGAATTTTGTGTTGTAATTAAAATGTGTGATCGCTGCGGAAGCAGTTCTGTGAATGAAATCAACAAAAATATTGAGAATTTGATTCCACTGAATACGCAGAAAACGAGGTGTTCCGCATGGAAGCAATTTGAGAGTTGCTGACAATTGTTTTGACAATTCTCTTAATTTGCAAATTTAATTGAATTAATTGTTGAGGGAATTGGTACCTTGCCGCCATCTAGCTATGGGTAGCCTAAATTCATTCAGTCGTTAACTGTATTGTTTTCAAATATTCAAATCTCTCTTATCAAATGTAATATTTTAAATTTGATTTTCTTTTCTTTTAAATTTCCTAAATATTATTTCCTCTTTTGGATTATCTGTCGGCTCTTATTTGGATCGCGATTGCATCGCATTCGAAGTTTTCCGGTGTTTTGCTAAATTTTCGAGCGCATCCGTTGATCGCAGGACCGGATCTGGGTGAGCTATTCGCTTGAGGTGCTTGAGAGAGGCCATTTCGGTATGTGAATTTTACGGTTGAAATTTTGTGTTTCTTGAAAACCTTCTACCCTCCAACGGCATCCTAAATTTTGGTTTACACCCTTAAAAGCAAGGTGAGTTTGTTATTCCACGTTATTTTGTATTTTTCCCGTGCTACCGATATTTCTTAGTGTTCGCGATCCGCATTTCACGAGAAGAACGTGCCTCTTATACTAGATATTTGTTGTAGGGTTTTTTGGAGGAGCCTTATAATTTCTTTTGGCGCAAAGTAATAATTTCATAATGGGCAAATTATTTAATCGTGGAACGATTCTAATTTAGAATCTCCCTCCCTTTTTTTCTTCTGAGATTTACTTCGGATGGGCCGTATGACCGCCCTTTGAATTTACCAATATTTCCATACCACCCCGTTTTCTTCAAGTCAGTACCGGTGAGAAGCGTTACCGCTATTTTTTTGGTTGGGCCAGGATCCCTAGGCTGGTGGTTCAACATCTTCACCGTTGAACACGTCGGATCTTCGGACGCCGTGTCGCAGGTTTTTATGACCCAACTTTAACGCAAATTTAAGAATTTTTATATATATATATTTCTTTTGTAACTTAATTTTTTTTGGTATCACAAGTTATTCAAATTTCATTCAATTTCATTAAATTTACTTAATTTCATTATTAATTATTATATTATAACTATTAATATTAACTTTCAATTTCATATAAATATTATTTACCTATATTATTAATCAGTTTCAACATTTAAGTTTTGGTTGCAATTTAAATTTCATAGCTAACAATTTACATCCTTTTAATTACAATCTAAAATTCTTTATGGTCAAATGTAACATTTATTTACTTCTAATTCTATTTATTGTCACAAAATGTGAACTGAATGAAGCCTTCATGAAGTACAATATCATTGTCAAATATAATTATCTACTATTATTTAATCTTGAAATTTTTAAAAATAATTACTCCACGAGATTCAACATAACTACTAGTCATATATATTTATTATAATTTTTTCAATACATATATATTTACAATTATATTGAATTTCTTATTATTACGGTTGCTGTTTAATTGTTTATTTTCTTTTTTTGATATTTTCCTGGTATGGTTTCCCAGTCTTCCATACATTCTTTTCCTATCAAAGACCTTGGGTTGCGCCCTGTTTTGAATTAAATTAATGTTTCCATTTAGTCAAAGTTTTCACTTGAAATATTTTCATTTTATAATTTATTTTTGAGCCCACGAACCCCTGCTTCCGTAAATAACTGAGTGCCGTTAGCAAATGTTGACGTTTCTTGTTCATTTTTCTTTCAATTTGAAATATCGATTAAATTACGTCACAAATTTCTGCAGTGAACGAAAATATAATTTAAATGAAGATACTGTTACGACTTCGGAGTTTGCAAATAATTGTCGTCACGTGATTTCAAAAACTTTAATTAAACACTAGCTTAACAGAGTTCTAATTAGACGCACAATAATGTACAAAACTTATCTTAATAAATAGCATTACATTATTTCATGGTCATGTCGCCCAAGATACTCGCACTATCGCTCGCTCAATGTAAACTGTTTAAACTCTGCGCCGGCCTCCTTTAAATATCCAAGAGCGCCGTTACTAAAAACGCCAGGAACGCCATCGAACTATCACGAACTCTCTGGAACATTCCGGTCAGGTGGCGTACTTTCTTCAGAACGCTGTTAAAAATCCTTCTGCCAACTTGAGAAAGAGGCGATTGGCCAACAGATTGCGCCGTTTGTTGAAATATAAAATTTATTAACGTCCGCCATGTGACAATACAATTGAATCGATGAGTGTATAATCATGCTCAGTCCAAATTAACTGTTTTGAGAAAACAACAAATAACTTTCTCTAGATTTTTATTTTAAGTAATTATTACTGGCTTCAAGAGAAAGAAAGTTTTTTGTTGTTTTCTCAAAACAGTAAATTTGGACTGATCATGATTATACACTCATCGATTCAGTTATAGAAGACTTGAGAAATGAAGGACTTCGGATTTAATATGAGAAAGCTAAATGGCGCAGATTATAAAGAGGAAGTTGTGAAGACTGTGAAAATACAGTGGAGAAAATGAAAGAAATAATATAGTTAACTATAAAAATTGTACAATTAATTACTATAAATAAATTAATTTATAAAAATTTTTAAAACTGTTCATTAAAAATAATTATCAAAAAATGCACAATTGGTTGACTTTCAAAAATTTGAGATTTGATTGGCTTGAATAATATGAGGGGAATTGTCGTACTACTACCCACATCCACCCCCAGCGGTTAACAGTAATTAACCCCAATTTACTTTGGTCTTAATTTTTGTTCATATAAAGTAACGCGACGTATTGTAATTTTTTTTGCTATCTTGAGTTGTGTCAAATTCAAACTTGGAGATTTTTGAATGCAATTTACAAAGAGTTCCCAAATTACTAAAGTATAACAAGTTTAACGACACATTTCTTAGAATTCTTGGATGATTTTTAGTCTTCTTTACGCCCTTCACTTGTACTAGAATTGTCGTATAACGCTATGAGTAAGGGGGTAGGAAGGACATTCAAACTACAGATTTAAATGGCAACGAGGCAACCTGCTGCTTTGTTTGTTTGGTAATAGATTTCCGGTTCATTTTTGAAATCAGAATCTTCGTAATTGACAATTAAATTTTGACAAACAATAATTTGATTGACCAAACGTCAGATGCAATAACAATTAGTTTATTTAGTGTTTCTTTTTACGACAATATAACAAGAAAATCACAGTTCCTTACTTATTACGAAAGTGAATTGAGATTATTGCAAATATTTACTAGGCGCTTTCCTGTTATCAACTTTGCGCACGCTTAAATATCTCAAAATATGTGCGAAATCATATTAAACTATTGATTGTCAAAACCAGTTCGATCAGCAGGGGCTGAGGGAAGATAAAGTCAATAACTTCTTTATCACTAATTGCCAACTGAATCATTGCAAATGAGGAATTTGTAAGTGAATGTGGTAGTAGTAAATGTAGAGCGGTTAAGGTAAAGAAAAATATTTACACTTAAATTTAATTTTTCTGGGTAACGGACTTGAATTGCTCACCTCTCCCGCATATTTTCTTCTTAGTCAGACATTTCTAGTTCATTGCTCCAGAGCACTCCGAGATTATCTCCGTCCTTTGTTATTATACAGGCTGTTCCTTAACTGCTTTGAAAGCTTCAGGAAAAACTTTTCTTCTACTGATACTACAAGCAAAATTAGAAGAAGAAAAAGCCTCGGATTCTTATTATTCTTTTACGAAAGTGTTAAAGTTAAACACTTTTAACGTCTAATTTTAATCGAACGGAGATTTAAATGAAACACGTATTTACTTAAAGGTAAGTTGAAATTAACATAAAATGCTAGTTACATTTTAATTAGTGAAGCAGTTAATCTTTTGGACGTACTGTTACAACCGTAGTCAAATTAAGATTTGACTACAGCGCAAATGCGCACTGAGAGAGCAGAAATTTTGATCACATTGTGTAAAATAAACGCTTTTCTTGATTAAAATCTTAAAATGTATTTATTAAGTTTTAGACTTTAAATTGCTTCATATAAGGAAATTATGCTCGATGAGGAACTCGATGGGGAACCTTAAGACATTTATAAGTCACCCTGTATGATTATAAATAAGACGGAAATACTTTGAGAGAACTCTAGACTTTAGCAATTAGAACGCTAATCGAGAAACATTGAACCGATTTTAGAAGATTAGTTGTTTATGGAGTAAAGTTGAAAACATTCAGGGTGTTTCAAATTCGACACTGGCGAACTCGGCTATTCGAAGAGATAGATAGTGGTTTTAAATTTGGTAAATCGAAATTTGACGAGCATCAGTAGTCCGTAGGGAAATAATTTCTGTTAACTCTTATTCGAAATAATTGTGAAAAAGAAAAAGTTGTCAATTTCTTATTTTGCCCACTCATATCTTCTTTACTTAAAGAGTTATCAAAAAAAAGTAGTGATGAAAAATTTTTTCTATAATACGTTTCGTTAATGATCATTGATTGACACTGATCATCTTCAAACAAGCGAAATTCCAATGGGGAGGGTTGAATTTAAAACAGTCCATATAGGGCTGCGAAGAACAAAGAAGTGATAGAAGAAGAGAGAAAAGTGGCGAAAACAAACTACTGAAACTCTATGAAACTCTTAGAGCGGCAGCTTGAACACGCGGCCACACTCAGGGCGTGTGGCCGCGTGTTCAAGCTGCCGCTCTAAGAGTTTCATAGAGTTTCAGTAGTTTGTTTCTACTTCACTATGGGGGATGGGACGATTCGCCGTCGCCAACTCGCCGTCGCCGATTCACCGTCGCCAATTCGTCGTAGAACCAATTCGCCGCCCCATGTTACTGCTTTATTATTGATAAGCTTTAAAACACTTTCTGACCATTTTAGATAATATCCAAGTTATACCTATAATTGTTGAAGAAAATAACTATAATTTCAGTACGTGTCAAGTAAATTAAAATGGACTTTACTATTGTTTTTCTATTCCAAGTTAAAATAAATTCCTAATTACAGTGCGACCACCGTAAGACACAAAACTACGAACAAATTGGTGCTGTACGTACACATAATCATAATTCTACTTTTTTTTTTTTAATGGAACCCCTTTTTCAATTTATAATTTTAAATGACGAGCTTTCATGAATCAACATTTTGAAAGCAGTCGACTTTTGATGTGTAGTGATTTTGATTGATATGAAAATCAATATGATTTTGAGCAGAATCTGAAAATATAAAAAAGAAAAATTGGAGGGATTTTACGAACACCCTGAAGAATAAGAAATACTTCCTGGAAGACCAAATTTTTTTATCTGTTTCTTTATCTAAGTATCACATTTAATTAATAACAAATTATTTTATTTTCCATTAATTATGTTAACTTCTTTATTTTATTTACATATAATTATCGGTATATTATGATTTGGATATGTACCTGGACTTAAAACTTTAATCGCTGACGGCGAATTTACCGACGACGAATCGGCGACGGTGAATTGGCGACGACAAATCGGCGATGGCGAATTGTCCTAGACCCTTCACTATGGTCGTGTTCAGCCTTAACTGACCTACAAGAAGGAGTTATTATTTATCATTTTGCACGTTCTACATTCTAAATAAAATATATTTACAAATTACAAAGTAACATAATGTATTGAATGTAACAGTTCCTTATTAATTACATAACACTTGGTTGGTCGACCTCTGATGCAAATCTAAATTGATCAAGTATGCCCCATGGTAACAAATTAAATCGCAAATGTAATTTTAATTACACAGGCAATGAGTTTGTGTATGCAAGCGCAAAGAGTTCAAATAATTTTTCCCTGAGCATTTTATATGTATACCTACATTTTAATGTTTAGAATCAACCTACCTTTGGCCTGCGCCGAGAGCTCCGCTTCGATATTTCGTATCGCGAGGAGGTACTAATTACATTTTCGCGTTTGAAATACGTGTATTAATTTAATTAAATTTACCGTTAACGTAAATTACGTATAACTTGATTATTATTCGAATCATTGCGTCCTCAAATAATTTAATTTAATTCGTTAATTTATTTGACGCAATTACGGCCCGATAATGAAAGAACCCACGTCTCGTTGCGTTCGTGTTAGTGTCGGAGTATTATTTATTTGGTGGCTGAAACAAAGGACATGCAGCCTGCTGAAAATTAATTTCAGTCACTCGGAAACAATTTATGTAATTATTATAATGTTTAGTTGATTAAACGTCGGCATATACTTCTAGTTGCTTACTTAACTCTTGCAGTTATTATTTATACTGGATGGTTTTGAAAATAATCCGATAAAATTAATAAATTCCTACTTGTACAGTCGCACAGTGCGTCGAATGATAGGCGTAAATGGACAAAAATCATAATTCTTCTTTCTCTTATTTTTTGGTCTTGGAAATATATTATAAACAGTTGCAGTAATTAAATTATAAAAGAATATGTCTTATACAAAAGTTATTGTCTATAATTAGCTCTATATCAGAAAATTATTTTCACATGTCTAGCATGTTCCATAAGTGAGTTATCTACCAAACTTATACTTTTTTAAATGGAATATAGCAATTTCGATAGATCTCTTACAAACTTACAACTGCAGCCCTAAATCGAAATCTACAGCTCTTCCATTGGATTAAATACCTAAAACGTAGAAGTATTATATTCATAATTAGCGCCGAATATTTACCTAACTAATTATAAATATTGTGTAGAATATTCCTTATGAGTAAAAGTAACATTTTTGATATACAGAGATATATTAAGACCTTATGCTACAAGTCTCACAAAAATGTCAAATTGTAGCACATAAGGTGCGCACAGCTGCACCTTTGCATAGAAACAATTGAAACTTCAAAGTTTAAATATTACAAGAAAATTAAACGGAACGCCCTATATATTTTGACATAACTAAATAGCTGTAGTATGATCCAACTTCTGACGAAGAAAAGAAAGTAAAGAAAAAAGAAAGTGCATAATCAGATTTATTAAATTTCAATGAAGTATTGTCATTTATAAGTAATCTGAGAACGTAAGTTCATTATAAGGAATCTTACAACTGAAATTTATTAATTGGTACAGTTCAAACAAAAAACTTTCAAATATTATTTTTATCTAATGAAATTTTTTTTTCAACATTTAATCGATATCTTGGGAACTGTTAAATATCGGTTAATAATTTTTAGCAGATTCTGTTCTTCACCTCCACTCGATGTAGAAAGCTCCGTAGGTCTTTCTTCACCAAACTCAACAAATTTTATTCTAAATTAAATTGTCTTTCTAAGAAAATATGGTAAAGCATTGTGAATAAAATTCGATTTCGAGAACATCGCCTCCACAATCTACTACAATTCAGGTAAAAAGAAGAACAAGCTTGAATTAATTCTCTGTTTACACTATCCAGACATTTTGATATATTTAAATGTTTTTAAAATGTACCTTTTGCGTTTGATTGTATCGATTTTGATGTTTCCTTGACAGTAAATTCACTTGTAAAAAATTTGCCTATTGGTGATAAGGGAAACGCTGCTAAAACAAATTTTTCGTTGAATTACCAGCATATTAGTAGGTAGTAGCAGGAGAATTTTTTGTTTTCGTTAAACGCGTGGATGAAGGAATCAGATTTTAAAAAAATATTCGATACGTTTCTTTACGTATTTTTGTAATATTCGATTAAACTTTACTTTTAGTTCTTGAAATAAGATAATTTTCATTTGCAGTTTTAATGTTAAAATATCCTCACAAATTAGTTTCAAATTATTCATATCTGTAATAGAAGACTCCATAGTTGGGATTAATAGTCAAAATTATTTAGACTTTTTTTTTCAGTTGATTATGTAAGGTAACATTCATAGAATCGTAAATGTCGCTGTGGCATACGGTCCTTGAACTTTCAAAAACTGTATCATAAATAGTTACCAAAAAATAAAGAAATCAAAGAAATAGCGATTTTATTTAGTTTTTAGACATTATTTGGTGAGTACTGAAATCTTATTGTCCTTTAAAAAAAATATTGCATTTTCGATTTTTGTCCATAGCTCGACGCACTGTG
Organism: Prosopocoilus inquinatus; assembly: GCA_036172665.1. Taxonomy (NCBI): domain Eukaryota; kingdom Metazoa; phylum Arthropoda; class Insecta; order Coleoptera; family Lucanidae; genus Prosopocoilus; species Prosopocoilus inquinatus. Next base: position 1,368,963 of record CM069876.1, read on the forward strand.
AGTTACGACTCACATTAAATTAAATTTTCTCCATTTGGTACGCCAAATGGAGAAAATTTAATTTAATTGAAATGTGTTAGGGTGTACCACAAGGGTCGGTATTAGGCTCAGTCTTATTCCTTCCAGAGTTCCCGATGCTGATTTAATTCTTTATGCATACGATAACGATATAATAATATATATATAATAACGATACGACTGCAACAAATGTGGACTTTCAAGTGGTAGCACTTCTACATAACATAGAAACTTCTTGTTTAAATCTGTATACAAATAAACTAATGCCGTATTCCAAGTGTTCATTTGACAGGTCGATGCATACTAGATACTAGGTCGGGTATCCTCATCAACACGAAAGGAGGCGTGGTTAATGCTTAGTATACTCGAATGCAATCTTAAATGCGTACTTAAAATTTGCATACGATAAAGCAGACTGGAATATACCACTGCGACCAATTTTATAAATAAATCGGGACAACGTCACGAGAGCGTTTATATCCCTTTGCCTTTCAACAGCATTTAAATTGTCATGTTTACAGTATAAAAAATGATATTCAAATAATCGATTATTCATAGTTCACTATTACTTTGGCATTTTCGTTAATTTGGACCATGCAATTTATGCATGCATTCTTGCATATTTGGTAGGGATAAGTTTGCTAAAAAATAGTACATATTTGGAACACGTCATTAAACTAAACGAATCTGAAATAGAAATTACAAATTGGGGTGTGATTCCTCTTATATTGGCCAAACTAAACAGAAACTATGCCATAGAATGAGAAATCATAAATATGATTGTAATCCATCTCAACAATCAAAATCCGAAAAAACTGCTCTGTCTACACATCATTTTTCCACAGGACATAATGTTAAGATTTTATAAAAATTTTGTGCAAATCGTTGGACTTATTAGGAGCAAATCCCGCTTCAATTTGTCTATCCTACTGCAATGTCAGGTCAAAAAGCGATAATAAGATGTCGCTATTTTATCTGTTCGTTAAGATTTTAGATTATGAACCGGTCTTTACAAAAAGATTAATCTCTGAAATGATTCATATAAACAATAATAAAAATTCTATAAATTTAAGAACGGATACACAAAATTTAAGTATCATTTACCATAACCTTATCAAATATCACACTGTCAATCGTTTGTAAGTTAATTTTCTTAGGTTGGCCAACACTTGGGGAATTTCACTCTAACCTGTAAGTTGGTTAACTTGTCGCGTTGCTGAGTAAAAACCAGCTTCAGTCATTTGGCGTACGTTTCCTAACGTTACTTTTAATTTTGTTTTATCCTTAATCTATTATTGTTAATTGTTTAAAAAACATCCCATATTGATAAACTTTCCTATAAACATGTTTTAATGAAACCGTAAGTGTTTACATTTTTGTATCTACCAGTCTTAGACTGACTGTGGTTTTTTTGTTTTTTACAGCGGCTTTTAATGCGTAAATTTCACCCCAAATCGTACGATGGTTTGTAGTTTATCGTTTTGTGTTAATCAGAGGTAAAAATCGTTTTTAATTCCTAGTTGATAGAATCTCACTGTATACCTTTTAGGCTCTGAGGAAGGTTTTAAAATAAAACCGAAACTGGTCAGCTGAATAGTTTAGAATCATTTTTTTGTCCTAAAAACCCGATCAACTACCACGTTTTTCAAAATAGAAATTACGTTCATACGTACAAAGCAGCATGCTGTTCAGTGTATTTACTTAGTTATATTAACGTGTGTAAATATCAGTATTAACCCCAAATGTTATACATATCTACTGTTTTGAATCTTTTCATAAAGTCTACAGAAAGATAAGGATGTATAATGTTGCAAATTGAGGCGAAACAAATGTCGAGCTGGTTTTTCGAGAGATACTGTCAAAAATTAAAAATTTAAATATTCTTCTGACTGCAACATATTGCTGCGTACACGTTTCCGCTCTTGTGTTCGTCTTCATGAATTAATGGTACGATACATCGCAAATGGAAGCGTTCTTTCGTCTTACTTGGACAACAACCTTACGATCTGCACTTTAATTTTCATATAAAATAAAGTAATGACGCAACTTTGTGTTTATAGTCAATCGACGAAACGTAGAATTGAAAGAGACTTCCTGGTCATGTATGAATTTCAATCGCCCCCTAATAACTATAATAAATCGCTAGACGTATAAAATGGATCGCGTTCCCATGTCTAAGTTCAAGAGCATTTTATGCCGATTTAAGTTTCGTGTCAATTATTAATCTTGAGTCGCGAATCTGCATTATTATTGTGCATAAATGCGATGCCGCCCCGGGGTAATATCCCTGTTTAGTAGCCGAATGCCGGACTCAAATAACTATATGTATGCGAGTTCGTGTTCGAATCCGCCGCATTATAAACAATATCTTTTATTAAATTACTATCAAACGTCATTATATCATTTTTGATTATTTTTGACTTACTTGCACGAACGATTCAAATTCATAAGCAGGTTGTTTCGTTTCAGATGTAATCACAGGTAAGGAGTACATTGCAGAGCAGAAATGTAAATTCTTGATATGCTAAATACCCATCTCCGCCATTTCAATAGTAAATAATCGTATATTATTTTTGCGCTTTGGGTTACTTAGAGATTCTATTTCCATGATTTTTTCGCTTCATTCTTTTCTACTTTTTGCCTTTGTTGCAATAGTTTCATAAATCCAGGATTATTATCGAAGGAATGTTGAATCATTAACTCGCCGGACCTCACATAAATTGATATTTTAAATAGTTCATACTTTTCTTTAAGTTATTTTTTTAATTTCTTCCAAAATTTATAACAGTAGCATTAGATATGTATTTGTATTGAATTAGTTATGCTCTTAAACACACCGGAAGTCAATATGTGCAATGAGCGTGGTTATTTTCAGTGTGTTTACCGAACTTCCGAACACTGTTATACTTTTTATGCATTATATTCATTGTACCCAACTAAATAAACATACGCAATAATTGAGAGGAGAAAACAAAACATTAAAAGATGAAACAATCAATGCTTATCTTCCAAAACTTACAAATTACAATAGTACTGATCTCTCTCTTTGGAGGGCAGCTAAAAAAATATGCAGATTCCTCCGATCAAAAAAGCAGATAGAAAATGGGCCAGAAGCAACGATGAAAAAAACGCAAAGATTTGCTGAATACCTAAAAAATATTTTTTCAGCCGCCTGCACCTGATAATCAAGGAACAGAAATAATAATACAAGACACGGATCAAGAAGAAGTTGAAATCATACCCACTACGTCTGCAAAAGCCAAAAATGTAATAAAAGACAAATAAACCCCAAAAAAGCATCCGGATTAGACTTGATATCTGGAAGAACATTATAGGAGCTATCAAAAAAAGCTTATCAACGCTGTTTTTCGATTAAAATTTGTACTGAAGCTGTGGAAAGTTGTGGAAGTCATAATGCTACCCCAATCAGGAAAGCCAATTCGCGAGATCACATCTGATATATCAATACCTCTGCTGCCAATCCTATCAAAATTCTTTGAGAAGTTACTACTCAAGAGGCTATAACCATCATAGAGGAAAAAAAAATAATCCCTAATCATTAATTTGGATATAGTTACAAACATTCGACAATTGACCAAGTCCATAGAATAACTAACATTATAGAAACAGCGTTAGGAAAGAGAAAAATCTATTCCGCAGTCTTCTTATACCGGGTGGAAAGTTTCAAACCCGAACATAGCAAACTTGTGTTGAAAACTATGTTCCTGTGAATTTCTGCTTGCCATTTGAAGATACAAAAATGGTAATGGTATTAAAGAAAAGAGAAAATTATGGACAATATTATGGTATTATTAGTACTTTCGGAATATAAATAGAATTTTCAAATTTCAAACGAAAAATTTAGTCGCCTATATCAGGTTTGAAATTTTAAGTTGTTTCAATTAATGAAAAATAATTTATACGTCAGTCAAAAAGTATTATGAATTATTGTACAGGGCAACTAATAGGTAGATACTCTTGTCGTTTAAGTTACAACAATTCTTTCTTTATTAGAATGATAATTGTATTCTACGTCATTGCATACAAAAATACTGTTGTTTCTGATACTATGAATAAAGTACAAAGTTTTTTTAATCTCAAACCGGACAGAAAAATGAAGGGAAACACACTCAACGTTTCGCTATAGATTTATAGCTTCGTCAGGAGCTATAAATCTATAGCGAAACGTTGAGTGTGTTTCCCTTCATTTTTCTGTCCGGTTTGAGATTAAAAAAACTTTGTACTTACTATTTTCATCGGACAAGAACAAACTTCAACTATGAATAAACTTGAAATGATGCCATGGGCAATCAATACTGACACTTGTCGATGCTAAATCAGTTTCAAATTCAATTGTACTAAAAATTAAATAAGTTTCACACTGTTCAAGAATAAGTAACACACAACTGTAAAGAATATTAAAAAAAAAATACATCAATTCCACAAATTCAATTGCCATCAACATTGTATTGAAATTAACAAGGATAGTAGCAAAGTATTTTGTGAAGCAATGCAGCAGCAAAGAAATAAATCCTAACAGTTTTTCATCGTCAGTATGCTACACAGATGAAAGGAATTTTATTTTGAGTACGAAGCCTATTGTAAAAAATTCCGGTTATTGTATTGCAAACTTCAAATCTGACATACTATGGCGACTACATTTTTCAGTTGAAATTTAAAAATTTAATTTCTATTTCAAAAGTATTAACACAACAGGAATAATTTTAGCACGATAACATTGGTCTTAATTTTATCTTTCATTTAATACCATTACCATTTTTGTATCTTTAAATGGCGAGCAGTAATCTACTGAAACGTAGTTCTCAATGAAACTTTGCTATGTTCGGGTTTGAAACTTTCCACCCGGTATGTAGGAAAAGCATTTGACAAGTTTGGCAAGAGGAACTTATTCACAGGCTGAAAACTATGCTCCCCAAACAATACGCTGATATACAGGGTAGGCCAATAGTGCCTATTCGATGGATAGCGCCTGTATTAATGCAGATTTTTAAAATCAGTTTCCGCTATTACTTACCTGTGATATAGATGCATGATTTAAAATTAGTTACAATAATACAGGGTGTTCCGTGTGGCTGTTCCAGACCAAAGTTGTGTTTTTTTTTTTTAATGGAACGTACTGTATATTATGGTTTATTTCGATTCGTCTGTAAGAGCAGATAAATTTATTATAAGGATGTTATGTACCTAAACCTAATAGTTTTTGAGATATTGACATTTCAATGTGAAAAAAATGCTATTATTTGATGTTTTACAGATTAGATGTTTATTAAAATTCGGCATTTAAATTTTACAGTAACGTTACATAACCTCTATGGAACAGAAAACAATTTCCATCTCGAACATATTCCTAATATTTTACACAGGGTGATTCATAACTCCGATGTTTATTTTACTCGGTTAGTTTAAATCGAACACCCTATATTTTATGACTGAATTTAATAGGTCTTTGATTAAGCTTTACAATGATATAAGGTTCAGTATGTGTTACACAACAAACCTACACACAGTAAGATGTCAAATTTGTAAATTCATAAAATAGCATAGCACAACGCGCTCCCTCCCACTCAGTAGCATTAACGTTGGCAGCACTGAGAAAATTGAAGTGAGATTCAGCCCCAGTTTTGCCTCATTCTGCAATAGCCCCGATTTGTTTCCAACGGATTTTCATTTGTTTTCACCATTGGCAGAATTCTTAAGGTCCAGTTTTACAATTGTGGTTCAACTTTGAACCGAGGCTTAAACTCTTAGCAACGATTATTTCAACAATTGTTGTGAAGGATTTAAGCTTCGGCTCAAAGTTAAACCGTCACTGTAAAATAACTGATTGCGTTGGAAAATAATATGTGGTTTTTGTTCATTGATAACAAAGACCGTCTAAGCTCAACCTCACTCGTATTCAAACGCTCCTCGTATTATACATTTTTATTTTACATATTTTAATAAAATACATTTAAACGTGTTAGATTTCTGATAAAGAATTTAAACATTTTCAAAATAAAAAAAAAAAGAATTAAACTTAGTCGTTTAGACTCAAATTGGGGATTTTTCGACAAGAATGTGTTTATAGAGAATGCAATTGCGCAAACAGTAATAAAAAAAAATTCTTTGAGTGTTGTGTCATTTGAAAACTTTCCGGACACCTTGCAGTTGAAAAATTGAAATTTATGATTGGCTTCTGAAGTTGAAGTAGAATTTTTTCTAATAATGCATTTTTTGGCTAAGATCCGTAATAAAAATCTTACTTTCATTTTTGTGACAAGAAATTAAGAAATTTGAATGTTTTAGACAGTTCAAAATTTAATTTTAAACATTGTTTCTAAAGCTTTTTTAGCAAGGAGAATTTTTTGTAAACGATAATTTATGTGCATAAAGTTAATGTTCTAAAGTTTTTCCTCGTGTCGATTCGTGGACACACTGTATAAAGACATAAATCAGTTACACTAGATGTCACATAACGTACGGAGGAGATTGAAATCAGATTGAGATCAAAATAAGGCTTTTTTTCTTAATTCGCTTTTGACCAAAACCCAATAATAAGAAAATTACAGCAGTATAAAAGTCTTTCTTCTTTAATTTACACCTGTAGCTTCTTAATTAATCAAAATTATTTCACAAACTGCAACTTATGCAAATAATTTCACTTTAAACTTTTGTAACTTTTTAGTTATTGATCTTTTACCAAAAGTTTACCAAGAAAAAAGCTTTAATTTTATCGTCTCTATGTACCCTTTCATTCTCCACCGTATGCTAGGAGACACCCAGTATGGTCACAAAATTTAGTCGATGACTAAGAACAAGCCTGCGAATTAATATGTATAACAAATTCCGAAATCTTTTTGGCATAATTCAGAATATCATTTAAATGTGAGATTCTTTGCTTTATTTAACTTAATATTAATGAAACCGTTCTTGTTGGTACCTGCAGCGTACAAGACGAAAAAAAAAATCGACAATTTGCAATTATAATTATTAATCTAATTCACGTCCGAGATTTATTGCTTCTTATTTGCCATCACGTAAAAATTACGCCGTATGCATAATTAACGCTGATTTATTTAACAATGAAAGCTAGCGTGTACACTATAATTATTATAACAGAGACTAATAGCTTGTTTTTTTTAAGTCGTCTTGGCAATGCTTTGTGTTTTAGCAGCGTTTTGTTCTTCAGAAAGTGTCGTGAGCTTCGAGTTGTTTAACAAAAGCTTATTAAACGGCTCTTGAACTATTATAAATAGACTGATTTAAATAGCCTGCCTTTGGTTAACTTTAATTCATTTCCATTTTATTGTCTATTATATTCATTTAAAAAAAAAACGTCAATTTGTAAATATCAAAAATACTAATAGTACGAAGATTAATTAGAAATAAACATAAGAGATGCTTTTAGATAAAAATAACAATAATAATGAATTCTCAGTCTAATCATCAAAATTCTAAAACACAAAGTGATTGAAGACTTTCTTAATGTCAAAGTAATAAAAAAATAGTACAGTACCTACATTATTTAAAGAGACTCTCCAACCAACGAAAATGAGAAAAGCTTTACATTCCCAGTAGTTGCATTTTCCTATTCATTCTTAAGATAATAAGATTTATGCAATTGCATTCTGTTTTAAAAACATTCATTTTCTCGAAAAACCTCAGACCCCTTACTGAAATTTGAATCATGAAATACAGAGTGTCTGAAAATTTTATATTTTTGAATTTAATACTGTAGAAAAAAAACAAATAAATTATTGTAAATTTTATCCAAAAATAATTTTAACAAATAATTCTACTCTAAAGAAATCTCGAAACTTGAGGGCCCCAAATGCCCCAAATTATTAAAAAGACATGAAACACAATAAATAAAAAACGTGATTTATTAAAACGTATGAAATTATTCAACATAACTTCCGCCAACATTTTTCAGTCCTTTTAATGACTACTACTACGACGATTTTCCACTGAATTCTCTGTAGACATTGCGGATTATTATTGGCATAATTTCGCTGATGGCTTCCCATATCCTCGCTTTTAATACTTCACAGTCATCATCGCTCCTGTAAACATCTTGTTTTAAAACATCCCGTAGAAAAAAGAATGTAATGGCGTAAGGTGTGGTGATCTAGCAGGATACGGGACTGGACAAAATCTTCGTATCCATCTCCTACCAAAATTCTGCGTTAAGCATTGTTTCACCAAAACTGTGTAACACGCAGGACATCCATCCCGTTGCCAAATCATATTCCGCCTAATTTCCGGATCAACTGTGTTTAGGAATGGCAAGAAGAATGTATTCAGATTTTGTAAATACATCTGCTGTTCTAAGTCTCCTTTAATAAGATATGGACCCACGATCTGATCATAAAGGATACCATATTATACAGCGTGTCTCTAAACCTACGTCTTTAATTGAAACCACAAATAGTGGTCAAAAAAAGAAGCAAAATTTGTTATACAACAATTGGTCAGATAGCAATAATAACGCAGATAAAAATTATTTTACTTTTTCATAGAAATTGTTTGAGAGTCGCTGAATGCAGCTTAAATCTTCCGGTCGTCGTGCTTGGTTTTCAACTATTCTCCGACGATTGAGGCCATAAAAAGTCATAAAAACGCAGACCATGACCTAATGCACAGATATTGTACTTAAGGCAGGTCAAATATAGTATTCTTTTGTTAATTTTAAAAGCAGATAAATTTTGTAACTAAGTAAGTTCTTAATAGTTTAAAATATTCTGTGCGTGTTGTATTAATTGATTATTAGTTTTGTGCTAATCCGTACTTTAACAGTTAAATTAAAAAAATCAATCTAAAGGCAATCGAAAAAGTGGAAATTCTTACATTATATTAATTTGTAAATTGCCAATAATCAACTTGCAACGTTTGTTGTATTAGACAACACAGATTATCGTGTACAGACAATAATTTATTTAAATTTTTCATTGTATCATACTCCAATTCTTGCTTTCCGTTTTTACAATAGGAATAATTTCTGTTCTTGCAATACATGTTTTTGTTTGCAGTGGGAATGTCGTCTCTGCTGACGAAGCCCCAAGCAGGGCTGAAACAGCTTTACAGAGGCTGTTCGAGGTTTTCACTGCAATCAAAAACGATTTGCAACAATTTTTTTTCATTATGCTTTGACAGCAAGCATGAACGTTTTGCTTGGGGGACTTATTAGGAGCAAATCCGCTTCAGTTTGTCTATCTTACTGCAATGTTAGGTCAAAAAGCGATCGTAGAATGTCGCTGTTTTATCTGTTTAAATTTAATGTCCTATTGTGATGAAATCAGTCCTTAATTTTATAAATGGCACATATGGCACACACACATACACATTGGATAAAGGACCATCATCCACGTACTGTTTTTCCCTGAGTTTTTCTGAACACTTCCATTTTTTTTCTAGCCAGAACAGAGCGACGTGATTGTTTAGATCTCTGATTATAGGATTTATTTATGATTCCTCTTTCTGTTTTAATTTTCATTTCTAAAAGATAATAATAAAATCCATTTACCTATTCTAATAATCTATCACATTCTACAAACTTTTACCGTAAACGCTCAAATGTTAACTTCTTTTGTAGCACTTGTCTACCACTAACACGACCGTAAGGAACTGAAATGCATAAAGAACAGATAATTACCCATTAGTAGTGTGAAAAAAGATAGATCCCAAGCAGACCTCCCCCAGTTTTAATATATCTGATAACGAATTTTAAACGAACCGAAATTCTAGCGACATCTATGAATCTTCCGGTTTACTGCAGTTTATATGTATTTAAATACAAATAATAGTTTTGGGGGTTTCATTTCAAAAATATATAATTTATGGAAATTTTAATTGTTATAATACTTTCGTACCTTGTCTCGATATTGTTTATGTACGACCTCACAGATTCTAAGAAAGCTTTAGACTTCTCAAATTTGCAAATCTTTCAGATTTTTAAATGTCACCTTTTGTTTTGTTTTTTAAAAAAAGGTGAGTTTTGAGAGCAAGAAATTTAATAGGTTTTTCCGGAAGAGCCTAATATACGGATTGCTAGTGCCATCTATCGTCTAAAAATCGAGATTTTCTTGCTACTTTCGTAAAAATTCACCATTTTCAGACAATAGATGGCAATAGAAATCTGTTGATTGGGCTTCTAACCTTCCTGAAATACAGAATGGTTTTGCTCTTGTTTCTCTTGTTTTATTTTTTGGTTTCTAAGAAAACCATCAAGTGTATTAAGAGCAAGAAATATTTGATTTTTTCGGAAGAGGTGGGATGCTAATTCACAGATTGGTAACGTCATCTATTGTCTGAAAACGTGATTTATAAACTTTTTCCATTTCCCTTTTAAGTATGAGAAATTGAAATAAAAAAGCAGAAACATGTTCATTTCTTCCGGAAGTAGTTTGGCGATAATTTATAATCTGTTATAATCTCTTTTTTAATTAAGGAAAATAGAAAAAAGAAAAAGTGTTCAATTCTCCTGGAACAGATTAGACGCTAAATTACTAAATTACATGTTGTTAGCTCCATCTCTTGTCTGAAAATGGAGAACAATTAATTCAATTTTTAAACATTTTCAGATAATACCTATGAGAAGTTGATAAGTACCTTTGATAAAGATGAAATGTTACTACAGAAGATTAGATTAAAATTTTTTTCTCTGTTCGTCAAGAGATGGCACAACTGATTCTTGATTCCTGTCGCGCCTTGACGTACAAATTTTTTTTTAATTTATTTTTTTTTAACTGTGTTTTTCAATATTTTTCTCCATTCCTTTCAAGATCTTTTAGTTTTTATTCTGTCTCCAATTATACTGAGTTCCTTTAGAACAACAACACAACATACTAGATTCAAATTGTTTTCTCTGTTCATTAAGAGATAGCGCACTTGATTCTTGAATCCTGTTACGCCTTGATATAGATGATTTTTCATTCTTTTGATACTATGCTTTTCAGTATTTATTTTTTCTTCATTTTTCAAAGTTTTATTAGTTTTCACTCTGCATTTAGTAATAATGATCGATATGGACCAGGTCCCTTTTATCATCAGTTAATTACGATTACGAGATTGTGCAATTGATTTTTGATTTCTGTCATGCCTTGATTTTCTATTTTAAATTAAAACCCATGCGTAGTTAATGGGAATGTTTTTGTTGATAAAGATGAAACGTTATTTTAGGAGATTAGATTAAAATTATTTTCTCTGTTCGTCAAGAGATGACTGATTCTTGATTCCTATTGATTCCTGTCGCGCCTTGGCATATAGATTTTTTTTGTGTTTTTCTTTTAATTGTGCTTTTCAGTATTTATTTTTCCCTCATTTTTTTCAAGATCTTTCAGATTTTATTCTGCATCCAATAATACTGAGATCGTTAAGGACCAACTGCATTTTATTATCAAATAATTACGATTACGAGTCTCTCTGTATAGGCACCATAAATTTTCATCATATATGATTTTCGTATCACCTTTCGTAAAGGGGCCTCCCAAAACCAAAAGTGCCAGGGGTCATCACATGACTTAAGACGGCACCGTGTATACAATCATGGCCCGGGCGGGATTCGAACCCACACCGACAAGTGGCACAACTTTCGAAGTCGGCTAGGCTAACCGTTTAACCACTCGCCTGCCGAAAATTTGAAATTCTTTTTGTAACAAATAATACCTGGGACGAATTCCAACACTATCAACCGTGTGCCTATAAAGTACAACTAAAGTGCCGTAATAATCTTTCTCCACGACCATTAGTGAATGTAATAATTCCGAAATCATTTTTAATAATAGAAAGTAAAAGTTCTCACTCCTGAGTTATGTAGAATATTTATCCTGAAATACACTGCTCAGCAAAATTATGGCATCACTCAATATTTATATATTGCAACCATTTCTTCCGTGTTCTAATGCTAGATTTGTTATTGTAAATATAAAATAGAATAATAAATAGTAATTTTATTAAAAATAAACAACAAACAGCAACAAGTTTACAAAAGAAAAGTTTACTCGAAAAAAAGAACAAGACAAGAAACAGCTAATACCGAGTGTTAGTACCTCTGGCATTAATAACAGCTTGCATTCTTTTCGGTAAACTGTGAAATAAGTTTCTCACTGACTCCTGCGGAAAATTGTTCCATTCTTCAGTCAACGCCCTACCAAGTTCTGCAATTGAAGCAGGAGCGACTTCTCTTTGTCTGATTCACCTTCCAATCACATCCCATACATGCTCGATGATGTTAAGATCTGGACTACAAGCTGGCCAGTCCATGACTTGAATTCCTGTATCACGAAGATATTGGAGCGAAACCCTAGCTACGTGGGGCCTGGCATTATCTTGCATAAGTACAAAGTTATCCCCAATAAATGGGGCAAAGGGCATTACATGTGGTTCTAAAATGTCAACCACGTATCTGTTCGCTGTTATTGAACCCCTATCCGCCACCACTAACTCCGTACACGCGTTCGAAGAAATTTGACCCCACACCATTATTGAACCACTTCCAAAACTTGTAGTTGGAAGATTGTTTCCTGGAACGTATCGTTCTCTCACACGACACCACACATTAATACGTCCATCAGACGGTGTTTGGCAAAATCTCGAGTCGTCTCTGAAAAGCACGTTGCTCCAGTCGTTAATAGACCAATTAATGTGTTGACGGGCAAACCTTAACCTGGGCACTCGGTGTGTTCTGGTTAACCGGGGTCCAGTAGCAGGCTTCCTAGGCCTCAATCCCACTTCCCTCAAACGTCTTCTAATGGTTTGATCACTTCTTCTTACTCGTTGTATTTCAAAAAGCTGATTTTGAATATGTCTTGCCGTCACAAAACGTTGACGAAGACCACTCATTCGAATAAATCTATCGTCTCTTTCGGGAGTGACCCTCTTTCGGCCTTGTCCTCGTCGGCGTAAAATTAAATGCACCTTAAACAAAAATCATCGCAAATCAATCGATTAGTGTCACAGGAATTAGCTTGAATGGGCCTTGTTACTGATTATCTTATGCGTATATGCAAACCATCAACGCCTCCTATATTTTTTTATATTTCAAACAATGAAGATTCAAGATTAAACATCGATCTTATATCAAAAACAATTAACCCAGATATGCCTAAAAGTTTTTGAAAATATAAATGGATTTTTTTCATCGAAATTGTGCTTAATAAAGGTTAAGAAAATTATACACACTTACAAAAAAAAATTATTTCTCAAAAAAACTGGAAATTTGGGCCGTATTATATTTAGTACAATAGGCATACAGGCGTTTTTTTGAAGGGTAATTAATTTTTGCTATGAAATGAAACGAAACACTTAACGTGTACTCCAATGTCGCACTTAGAACATCTAGTAGTTGTTCTTTGATGGCATTGACCACATCGGGTTTGTTTTTCTTGCGGAATAACCAGGTGGTCTAATCGGTCGTACCGTATAGCGGTGTCTTTGGATCTACTTGCATGTCCTTTTTGATAAGATGGTCTTTTTTATTTTGCGCGAGTAATGCTGTAGCGATTCTCCGTCTAAAACTCAGCTGATCTAAGTCTCCACCATTTCTGCGATGTAAATGCCAAGCATTTTGGATTGCCATATCAACGGAATGGGTAATCAAGGGAAAATACCATTTTTTTCCCCTAATGGAAATGCGATATAAACTGATATTTTGATATGAGCGATCGACTCCTCCCATATTGGCATTGTACATATTTACCAGATGTGGTTGTTCCACTTGAATATTCTTTTTTTCTTTTTACGAATAACGCTTTACAATGTGAATGGGTTCAATTCCCGAAAAGTTCGAGCAAAGACATACCACACTATTATCATGCCATTTTACTGATATTATGTTTTTATCGTTAATTTTTGCGTAATCATAGGTTCCCCGTCTCTTTTTTTTCATCGATTTTGAATCCACCAGCGAGATTCCTCTCAATCGATTTTCCCTCACAGTACCGGTTGCATAAAAATTTCCTTCAGTCAGTTCTTCGATCAAAGGAATCGACGTGAAAAAATTATCGAAGAAGAGGTGGAATTTTATGTCTGACAATTTATTGCGCAGGGCTTGAGCATATTCCAACACTACTCCTGCACCAACTCCAAAATCTGAATAAGCTTCACTGATATTTGTTGTAGCACCTTGATACGGCTCAAACCAGTTCAAATAACCTAACCTAGTACTTCCAACCCATAGCTTGTACCCATAGCGTATAGGTTTTCCATGAATGTACTGTTTGCAGCCGTGACGGCCGTAATATGGAACCACAGCTTCGTCAACTGAGTGCATTTCTTCAAGAGGCGCATTTTCCATAAACATTTTATTCAGCAATTTGAAAAGAGGTCTTACTTTTGTGAATTTATCACTTTGGTTCAACTCCTGATTGTCACATACATGAAGATTAGGAATCAAAAGCTCAAACCTGTCCCTTGAAATTGCTTCTGCAACCATATCATTATGACCATCTTTTTCGCGCTCCCAAAAAATTCTCCGTCTTGGCACTCGCACATAGCCACTAAGAAGCAAAACTCCTATAAAAGCCTTGACTTCTTGATTTTCTATGTTTGCTTTCCGGTTTTTCTGTAGTTCATAATTATTGCTGTAGTATAAAATCAGTTCTATCACTTCCTCGTCAAAAAATTTTGAAAAAAGTTCCAGTGGACTTCTGAACTTGTTGTATTATCGGCATTTTTGTCAAAGTCGATAGAAATCGAATTCAAATCTTCCATAACCCAACTGTAATACTTTTTCCTTTTAACAGATGTTTTTGCGGGTTTTTCTTTATTTGGTAGTATTTTATTTCGTAATTGCGATAAGGATAAATCGTCATCCGATGAAAAATCGCTGTTGTCATCATCTCTGCCGGAGCCTGGAGTTGTGATGCGGGTAGATTATCAATAGTAAGAGCATCTTCACCTCCTGAATCTTGATCTGTTATATCACATGTTGCGTTCTCGGGAGGAAATACTGTTATTCCTTCTACTCTGCCAGCATTTTCAACATCTTCCTCCAACATAGCAAGAACCTCATGAAGTGAAAAACCTCTGTAATGGAATGAGTTTTAGATGTTTATTATCCTAATGTACTATATGTAGTACACCTCTACTTCAGCCCCTCAAACTAAAGTAAATTTCCAAAATTACAGGAACATTTAAATGCCCGCTGATAACGTTATCATATATTGTTATTTTGGCCACCGAATGAAAATTTTACTCACAACATAAATATTTGAAATCGGCTTACCTTGCGAAACGGATATTGTAATCGTCCATTTTTGTTTGTCACTAAAATTTGCGTTCACACAAAACACAAAAAAGTATTGAAAAGTCAATTGTATGTTGCCACACGCAATGCCTCATGAATAATGAGTCAGAAGATGCATTTTATGTTACTTCTCGAAATATCGCATGTGCAGGTTGAGACTTGTTCTACCCGTACTATATATAGTACATTAGGTATATCTGGGTTAAATCCGTTCTTTACAAAGATATTTCTATTTTGATGAGGTGATGCGATACTTTGTTGAGCAGTGACTTGCTTCGTATGTATTTTGCATGTATTTTCATTACGTAGATTGCCATGGATTTTAAAACTATCAGTATCAGATGTAAATGCGGCGTCCTAGTGGTTTTGAGACAAATTAATATAAATATTTAATTGTTTGAGTAAATAACTTTATTTATTTTATTGTTTTTGATTCATACATTCTGGTCGTGGAGAAAACACAGCGTGCTACTCGGTTAGAATGAAAATTCGATCTACTCGTGGTTTCGCTCTTCTGATCGTATCGAATTTTCATTCTAACCGTGTTACAGAATATACTCAACTGTAAGTAATGAGACAAGATTATTTTGTGTTGTAGTTGTAGAACGATTAAATAATGAAATTTGAAATTAGTTTTCCTGAGTATATGGTTTTTAACGTAAAGAGCTTGAAATGCAAGGAATTCGTGATTACAAAGTTGACTTATAGCGTCTACGCTTGCTTATTTTTGATTTATTTTACCTTTAACGCAGGTGTTTTCGTCTACAGAATAAGTAATGAAGAGACATATTGTTTTGTATCGTTTGTACTCAATTGAAGCGAATCGTAGCCTTCTTTCGCCGGATGAGTGTGTATTTTAATCAAAAAACAAAGAAAAGACAATTTTAATCTTCTGTCTACAATAAGAATATATAATAAAAGCGAGTTGTTGAAGAGAAAGATTAACAATTGCATGTCTGAATAAAAGAGGAGCGCAAATAAGACAAGTGGATAATTTCTTTGGCAAATGCTGCATCCATTTAATAAAACATTGAAGGGCTAGAGTACGTATAAAGAGAACTGGCATTAAAATAGACATGGCCGTATCACGAAACTTCGTTTAAATTTCAACTTTTATACGGCGTAATGGTAGTTAAAGCAGAAAGATATGATTTGCCAGTAGCAGCCTAGTTAGGTATGTATTTATGTATATATTTGCCAAGAGATTCGAAATACACGACTGGCGGCCATCTTGAATTGATTTCGAATCGATATGTCATTATATTAATTCCGATAAATAACGAATGAATGCTTACCTACCGCGGCCATTATTCGTAGTCGTGATTTCTCATTCTACTTATTTGCGATTTTAAAAAATGACAGTTTATATTATCCCCCTTTTAGTCCACCTTTTACATATTTATGAAGTTAAAAGTCCTGAAAAAGTATGCGAGTGCTCAATGGACACATTACACTTAGTTATTATTTTTTATTGACGATAATTTGACGTCCGGGAATTTGTATTTACGGAAAAACTGTTTTTACCCCACTATATAAGTACTATCTGCCAGTCTATCGGCTCCAATTTATAAGCGAAATTTATTGCACGTGAGAGGTTTTCAGAGTTAAAACAGTTGGTTAAATAAGGGTGCGTCTATCCGTAACTGCATGTCTAATTGGAGCCTTTTCCTTTTTTTTTTTTTCATCGGAACCGTAAAATACTCGCTCTGCAACTTTACGAAATTATCGTCGGAGTTTCCTTTTTTTTTTCTCCCGCGCTCGAATTATATCGATGCGAATTTAAAATCATTCTCCCAGATTACTATAATTCGATATTAGCTCTCGAATATTGTTTGCCAACTTTAAATTAAATTTGGTGCACATGAAATAATATAATTTAGAAGGGACTCGGGGGCGGCTTTCGGTAATTATATTTATTATATTATTTATTGAGAGAGCACGCGACCCTTACTATAGGGGTTGGAACTTTCTATCGTAATATTGTTTCAGATCGCACGTCGTTGTATTTTCGATATGATTACAGTTTATTAAATTCTATCCTATCAAGTATCAAAGTATACTAAGTTTACTTCATTTAACGTTCATTGACGAAATTTATGGAAGAATTACCGGAATATTTCTTAATATAAATTCATTTTTAATACATATATATTATTAACAAGATTTTACTAAGGTGTCTATTCTGTATGAATATCGCTAAATATAAGAGGTGTTAAATTTTGTTGTTACGGTAACAACCAATCATGGAACTGTATTTTAAATTTTAAAGAATCTCTAAATTTTAACAGCCCGTTAAAAAGTTATAGAATACGACCCTGGTTCGAATAAAACCCTTGGAGGGTGTTAGAATTCCATAAAAGGGATATCACATAAACTAATCCAGTATTCTCATAGCAGACAGTATTTCAAGGTGGAAAAACGAAAATTCTGCTGTCTTCAATATTGTCTATTTTGAGACTATCGAGAGAAGACTGATGTAAATACAAAATAAAAAGATGCAGCAACTTTAGATTTGCAGTAAGATTTTGCTTGTCTCGATCTGTAGATTTTCCACAATTTAGTTGTTCAATAATTTAATCAATCGTAAAAATCAGTTTCGATCAAGAAAAAATCATTTCCAATCTAATGTCTCTGCATAGAAACTTTTAAGCAGTAAAAAGGTACAGTCAAACCGCAATGTAATGAAAGTCTGGAGGTGTAAACGGCTACTAAACGCCGTAGCTCTTCTCGTCTGAAATTGGCCGTTTAACCCTCCAGGGTTTCATTACATTGAACTGTGGACTGTACCTTTAGTTGATGTAATTTAAAATAAGTTCAAAACTTCGCCTTTATGCTTATTAAATATACAAGGTGGGCCAAAAGAAATCACCCTATTGGAAGATGCTCTTATTTTTGCAAATGGCGGCCAATGTCAAATCTGTTTTGACAGTTGTGAACTAGACAGATGTAGAATACAAGTGAATAAGCCATGGAGCGATACATTCCCCAAGAACGCGGAATAATCGTGTCTATTTTTTTGCGTAACAATTCGTCCAGGCGCAGTGCCTCGCAATTAGCCATCAGCCGGTCGTCCCTAAGGCGAATTTTGGTCAAAAATCTGGGCGTGTTCCCGTACAAAGTCCAGTCCGTGCATCAGCTGCTGCCTGTCGACCGCCAAACGCGTGTAACCTACGCCCAAGCCATCCTCAATCTCGAAGACGAAGTGGACGATTTTTCGACCAAAATCATAATGAGCGATGAGGCTCATTTCCACCTCAGCGGGTACATGAACAAGCAAAACTATCGCTTCTGGGGCACCGACAATCCACGAGTGATGCACGAGGAGCCATTACACCCGCTCAAAGTGACTGCATGGTGCGCTGTTCACGCTGGAGGAGTCATCGGGCCATTTTTTTCGAGGATGCCGCTGGTCAAACGACAACAGTGGACGGTGCGCGCTATAGGGCCATATTAACCGAGTTTTTCTGCCGCAATTCAACGAATTAGGACTGGAGGACATGTGGTTCCAACAGGACGGAGCAACTGCACACACTGCGCGAGTCACAACTGATATTCTGAAGGCGGCGTTCCCGGGTCGCCTCATCTCTCGTTTTGGCGATTTGCACTGGCCCGCAAGATCGCCCGATTTAACCGTTCCAGACTTTTTTTTGTTGGTTTTTTTGAAGTCCCGTGTTTACGTGAACAAGCCCAACAAGGACAACATTCGACACGAGTGCGAGAATCTGTCGCTCGAAGTTCTCGCCGAAGTGATGAAAAATGCCATAAAACGAGCCCGTATGGCAATCAATTGTGACGGCGCCCATTTGACCGATATCATCTTCTCGATTTGACCAACAAAATTCTAAAGGTTCAAATAAACATAATCAAAAAACAGAATCGAAGTTTTTCGTTTAGAAAAAAAAAAATGAGAACCAAACAACATCGGATGACTTCTTTTGGCCCACCTAGTACATATACACTAGGATTCAAAAGGGCCGCACAATACCTTAGGTGCTGATAAAGAATGTCATCAGGAGCGTAAATATGCTTTTACAATTCTTTTGCGATGCGTGGTTTTCAAGATACATATAAGGCCTGTTCGTACAGCATTTCTGACTGATTTGAAACCGTCAGAACCAGTTGCCCATCAAAGTAAGAACCGGTTTTTAATGTGCCATTTGAACAGGCTTGTAAAGGTTGCAAATATGAATATACACTTTTTTTATTTGAAATTTCGCTTAATTAGAAAAGTTTCAGGACCTTTCCTCCTCGATTTTATGGTACCTTCGGAAAAACAAGTGACTATAAGATTTTCGAGTTATTCAGTTGCGTCAATTGTCAAAGCATTTGGAAGTTAAGTTTGTCCAAATAATACTTTAGTCAATTCGTAATATTTTATTGTATTTAGCTATTCTTAAGTAAGAATTTCATGAAGGAGTTGGTCGAAACGTGCTCTAAAAACTTGTAAAGAATTCAGAAATATTCAGAAATTGAAAGAAGCAAACGAGTAGAATGGAGCAAAATGTTACACTACCAATACAGTAAAATAAGGATTTGTCTTCCGAAAAAATCCAACTTACCTGAATATCTGTATACACCTTTATGTAATCATTATAAATAACATACTAAAAGTCCCCATCGATATCTTACCGGCTTTACGTATTATTCAAGGTCAAACGTCAAAAGAAATGGTTTTTCGCGATTATCTCGCTTCCTATTGATCTGACAACAATTCGGGTTATTATAAGAATTTAGATTAGACAATTCCCCACGAGAAAGTTCTTATACATTTTTGCATTCATTTCCATGCCATTTTCGAGGTAGAATGCGAGGCGTCTTTTGTTATATATCTTTTTTAGGTAGGAACAATCCACATTTCAAATTATTATCCTTCTTCGTCGCTGTCTTCCTCTCGTACTTTTTCCCCCTCTTCTTTTTCTTTTTCCTCATCTTTTTTTTCCATTATCATCAGCTCTCTGAGATGTACTTGATAGTAAATACTGAAAACGTGGTACTTGATCGTCGGGTTTTTAGGACAAAAAAGATTCTAAATCATTCAGCTGACCAGTTTCGGTTTTATTCTAAACCTTCATCAGAGCCTAAAAGGTATACAGTAAGATACTATCAAATAATAATTAAAAAAGATTCTGATTAAAACAAAAACGGATAAACTACAAAACATCTTAAGATTTGGGGTAAATTTACGTAATAACAGCCGCTGTAAAAAGGAAAGACAACAGTCACGGTTCAATTAAAACATGTTTGAAGCAAAGTTCATCAATAATGGAATGTTTTTTCACAATTAACAATAACTGATTAAAGATAAAACAAAGTTTTTTAATTATGATTTGATAGAATCTTACTGTATACCTTTTAGGCTCTGATGAAGGTTTAGAGTAAAACCGAAACTGGTCAGCTGAATGATTTAGAATCTTTTTTGTCCTAAAAACTCCATCAACTACCACGTTTTCAAATAGACTAAGACAATAACTCTCATTTTATGATGTAATGCTTTAATGTATTACACTATAGTCTATTTTTTTTTCTTTTTAGATAGGTGGAAAACGCGAAGTCGCTCTCCTATTAGTCCGTTATTTATGTTCTTTTCTTTATTTTATTAAAGCAGCAATTAGTTATTTTAACGATTGTGGTCAACTTGGAAATTTTTTGTCGTCTGTTAGTTGTGTAACACGTTGTAACAACTCTGCCTATTGATAAAAAAATGGAGTATCGGTAACACATTTTTGGTTACGAAGGTTTTCTTTATTAGGTGGAGTAGGCTTTGATACTGGTTGACGCGCTACCATTTGTTTCGTCCAAATCTCAAAGCTGTCATATTTATTTGCCAGTAACTGTTTTTGGACGTTTGACTTGATTTAGTGTAAAAAAATGCCAACAAAAGACACCGTAAGTTATCTCCTGATTGTTTTCGTTACATATGTGGACGATATGTGAAGCCTAAACAAATTAAACATAACATTAAATATGAAACAATAATTTGGAAAGCCTACGAAGCGGATTTTGGAATATCAATTCGTCATAAAGATAAGTGGTGGGCTCCGCATGTTTGTTGTGGCACCTGTCGTTCAGCTCTCGAAGGTTGGTACCGTTGAAATAAAAGAAAATTGCCCTTTCAAGTTCCAAAAATATAGAGAGAACCTACGAACTATTTAACAGATTGTTATTTTTGTTTTGGAAAGTGTACAGGAATTTGTTACGTTCGGCTTGTTGTTTTCTCCGTTTCGGTCAGGCTGTGTTTTCTTCTTCTGTTCGAGATCCGTTTTTCCACTTCTTCCCCCTTGTCTTGGTTACGCTGGATGTCTTTCACAGGGCGTGTTTCTGCAAATGTTACTCGTGTACTCGCTTTCTATCTAATTGTTGCACGTACCTTGCTTGGTCATTTCGCTGCGTGGCATTCACGGGTTGTTTTCCATCTTTGCGCATTTTCTCGGGCGTGTTTCTTCGTTCCTATCAACCGCCTTCGGATTCGTGCCCTTTTGCGAACTGTGAAATGTTTGTTTGTTTGTTTACTCTTTTAGCAGAGGTTATGTGTTGCCCGGCTGACTTGACTAAGTGCTGCCATCTGTAGCTTTTTCTTACCCTAGCGTAAACCTTTGGAGTGTTTGGTGACACGTTTGTTTTTACGGTGTACCACTGACGGATTCTCGTTCCTTTTTTCCTATTTTTCTCCTCATTCTGTTTTTTTCCTGTTGGGCTCATTTTGTTTTCTCTTCGTTCCATCAACTTTCGGTATTCTTCATTAAGTTGTTTCTCCCTCCTCTTGTTGCTAATTTCATGTCGGACGCGCGTTCAGCTCATCCCCGTTCTCCGCGTTCCGGTCAGTCGTTAACTGATTGCGACGAAGTGAAGGTTGTCGTCGGGGACTGAGGTTTGGCTTTGCCGAAATTTTTGGGAATTTAAGATTCCATTTTGGCTTGAAGAATCGGCTACCCGTGTTGGGATTTTGCCTCCTCAGTTTTGGTGGTTGAAAAGTTAACCTTCGCTTGGATGCGGATAGATTTTCCCGACCTCGTGTGATCTCCTTCACCGCCATTTTATCGACGCTCGCCACGTGCTCTCCGTTTGAGGATTTTGGAAGCTTTAAGTCACTTCGAGAGGCGTGGGTATGATTAGTTTTTCCCTTTTGTGTTGTACTTTGTGTGATTTTTCTCTTGTTTTTCCATTTTAGCAAGTTTCCCCACCCCCCTCTCTTTTTTGAAGGTAGTCAAACCACTGTGCAATCTAAGGCCAGCATCGTTGTTGCTCGACTCGAAATTCACCGGCCCTCAGAATCCCCGTCTTTTAGACGTGGTACATCGGGACCGTGGCGTGCTAAATTCCGCCAGTTGAGGAGTCACCCTTCTCCTTCGAGCCTGCTGAGTTGCTACGGAAGCGATTGGACCGCCTACCAGTTTGAGGAACACGATAAGTCTGTACTTTTAATCTCTACTCCGATTTCGGATCTCTTTTCGTGCGTGTTCCATTGCACTGTACGTTGCGCCCCCTTCCCCCCATTTTGGTTATCGCTTTTGGCTCCGTCAATTTACCTATTATCTTTATATATTTTTATGTTATTTAATTTTCCTTTGCGGACTATGAGTCTATTTTATTGTTTTTTTTGTTTGTCATATTTTTGAAATTCAGCCCTTCCGGCCTAATTTTACTTTTATTTCTGCGCCCCGCCCATCAGGCTAATATTGCTCCCCCCCCCCGTTCCGGGTTTTCTTTTTTTTGTTGTTTTGCTGTGTTTGCGTAACCTTTTTTGGCATATACTTATTTTTGATGTTATTATGTACATGTAAGGCGAACGCTTGGATCCATCGCGTAACGCATAACCGGGTACCATCCGTACCATTGTATCAGCCTACCGTTAGGCAAACCACATTTTATTTGTGCAATCTATTGTGGCAAACAGATATATTTCTCTTATACCCGTACGGATTTAGTTTTTTTTTCTTTTGGGGATTTATTCGGGGAAAGTGAACCTTTTGGGTTTATTGAGAAAGATCCTGGGACCTTTAGAGTTGAACCTCACTGTGGGACCCGAATACTTTCCTAGCGGCGAAGTATTTGGTAGCTCACTCCCTCGCAAAGCTACACTAGGTGGCGCCCCTTCTCCCCTGTCGGAGTGTATCGCTACGGCTATCTCGCCGCGTAACTTTATTACCCACGACCGTCTCCCTGAGCTGGGCACTACTTTGTGCGAGAATACTCTCCGACCACACACAGGTAGGTTCGACCGTCCCGATCGCGACAAACAACACGCGAGAGATAGTCAATTGTTGCGAAGGTCGTAGCAAATTCCCAAAAGGAATAAAGACAGGTACCCCAATATACCTTCTCCTAGTGCTACCATTGTGAATGCGTCGCTTCCCATTCCTATTCCTCCTTCAAAGTATTCAGACTCTGAAAGTGCTCATTCTGAACAGAAATATGATGAAGATTTTTTACCGCGAGAGTTCACAAAAGAACCTCATCTGAAAAACCAATCAGACTTAAACGATTTAGTAGGATATTTGGGGTTAACAAAATCAAAAGCGGAGGTTTTATGATCGTGCCTTCGTCAATGGAATTTACTAGCACTTTCGTGTAGAACATCTGTATACCGAAAAAGGCATCTTCATTTTTTCACTTATTTTTCAATGTCGGAAAGCCTGTCTTATTGTTCGGATATTCATGGTCTTTTCAAATAAATTGGAGTACTTCATCAACCAGAACAATGTTTATTAATAGTTCTGTAGCAAGCTTAAAGCGGTGCTTTTACATTTGGGAAATGATTTGCCATTAATCCCTGTAGCACATTCAATCATTCATCAATGAAGGAAGATTACAGAAATGTTGAATTTCTTTTGGAAAAGATTAATTACAATATAAATAAATGGAATATATGTGGGGACTTTAAAATGCTCGAATTTCGCCTAGGTTTACAAGGAGGATACAGGAAGTATTCCTGCTTTTTGTGTCTACGGGAAAGTAGAGATAATACCCAGCATTTCATATTAAAGGAATGACCAGCTACAACCGAAATAGTTCCAGGGGAATACAAAGTTATTCACGATTCTTTGATACCGCGTCACAAAGTTAATGTTACCACCGCTTCACATTAATAATAATAATAATAATAATAATATATTTGTGTTCAGATTTACATTTGTAAATGTCGACAATGTCATGATAACTATAAAATAGTAAACTGTAACTAAAACTTAAATTAAGAAACTGTTCATACATACGTATGCGGTCAGATAATAAATTACACGTTTACAAACTTAAAAAAATTAATTAAAAGATTCGATATTGAAGGAATTCATCAATAGAATAAAAGACTAAGAATAAGCTCAGTCTTATTAAACAATTTGTAAGAGCACTGGATCATACTTTCCAAGCGTTTAAAATGTTTTAAATATTCGATCTATGTTTCCAAAATTATCAGATGCTAAAATTAAAGCAGGCATTTTCACCGGTCCGCAGGCAAAGAAAATAATGAAGTCCGACACTTTAAAAAAAAATAATAATAATAATAATTGCTTTTTCAAATTGCAATGACTATATCCACTTGTAATTGTTGATAGAATATTAACACAGTATACTATGTGTTATTTCATTTTCATATCTTTTAATTTCCTATTTTTTTGTCCTTTTTATAGTGCCTCGAATCTATTATTCATTTGATAAATCTAAACGAATTAATTTTATTTCTCATATTAAAGAGTGTTTAGGAAACAATTTATGTATAATACTTTTCCGTTAAACACATTTTAAAATCAATTTAAAAGTCAACGCTTCCTGTAAGTTGATTTTAAAACATATCAGCGTTATGAATGCATTGAAATGAAAACGTAATCACAATAATAAGATTTTATAAATATTTATAAATGCAAGCGATATTCATATCCAGAAAGTACGGTAATTGTTGAAATTCAATTATTTTCAATTACTTATTAGAAATTTTTTATCTTATTGTAAGAGGCGAAGTTTCGTTAGCCACATATTTTTATATCGACTTTGAGTATTAGATATTTATAGAAACGAATAACGTCTTCCTATAACACTATTTTTTTTTTTTATTTGAACACGTACTTTACCAAATGTTATTTGAAAATCTCCACCTAATCAATTAATAAGATGTTAAGCATTTAATTACCTCGATATTTAAGTAGAAATTTAGTAAATGACATACTGTTATTAGTGTAATAGCGTTTGAAATGATGTGGCTTGCGTTCCAGTTCAATAGATTTTTAATGAAACCATATTCAATTTATATAGTCTACGACGCTAATTATAGTGAGATGTATAATTACTAAGATTTAAGGATACAGTATTAACTAGCCTCCCTTTTAAAAATGTTGTTATTAAGATATAATTTATGTAAAACCTGAAACTTTGATGGTGGAATCAAGTCGGGACTTCCAATGTAGGTAACACGGCTAGAATTTCCGTAAATTAATCAAGCAAGTTACGATTAAAACCAGCGACATGATATCAGGGAATTTCTTTTTTTCCATTCTGAATTTCCATTCGTTCGGAGAGGCGTCCGCATCGTCAATATTTTCGTGTGTACACTGGCGAACATTGTATTGACCTGTAAAATTCATATTCATCAAAAATACTTTACAATTTCCGCTCTTCCTAAAGCAACGGCAAAAAATCAAATATATCACATTTGGTTATCAAATATCGAATGGATAGGCACTCAATCAGGCCCCGGGGCTCGAGTTATTCCCAAATATCAAAAAGCAGGCCGCAATCACCCCAACTCCGGCCTTAGTAAAAATACATAAATATAATGGATACAAATTGTCAATCCACCTCCCAGGGGCTTGATTGAACGGGGAACGTACGGCAGGGCCCTTGTGGAGATCAATGTAAACTTGATTTCTGGGATTCGTTAACACAAAAATTACAAGTTAATTCACATTGTAAAAAAATATAATCAAAAGCTTTTCTTTTTTTTTTTCAAGAATTATATTTGTATTTGTTATTCTTTTAATCGTTTACTTTGGATCTAGTTATTCTTTTAAATATTTAAGTATCACTTTAGTTCTTCAGATAGATGTATACAGAACGAAATGTATCGTTAACAGTTTCCTACTGTTAAACAATGTGTAAAGTAAATGATTAATTAAAAATAATCAATTGACTCATTGATGAATTGAATACCTAAAAAGTAATTTTTGAAATTACTCCTACAATATTTTGTTGAAACGCGAAAAGTGCATATAGAGTGTGGAGAAATTATTGCACTAAGTGAAATAATAAGTTTAATATTTACTTCATTTCCAAGGATTAAATTGACCAAACAGAACTAACTTTTGTGTGAATTTCGTTTGACTTTTGCAACAGGTATTTAGTAGACAACATCTATTTTTTTTTAATTTCAGGTTTAACTTTGCATAATTTGACAGGAAGTCATGTATGTTAGTCACGTGTTAGTAGTAGCCTTGACTTAACATTATCAAGCAGATCTTGAGTTAGTTACATTACAACTGTTGACAGTAACATACAACCGTCATCCATCAAATGTCACTCGGTTGGGCAAGTTGTTCTTTCTTCTTTCATCAAAACCAATTTGATGAACTTCTCAACCGAGGTGTCATTACGCAAGACAAAAGCCGATTAGCATTTAAGGACGTTAGCCCTTTATTGCCCAAGTCTAACTAGGATGCTGATCCTAAAAATACAAGTGAAAGATTAGGTTGATTCCTACTCTTATCAATACTCAACAGAAACAACAGTAAACAACATAAATAGTGAATGGATTCCAGTATAAAAATAATTTAAATAACTTAGTACCGCCAAAGATTCCAAAACTCCAATTATTCGACAATTTATAAAAAGTAATCCAATAAACTAAACAAACTAAACCAATACAATTGTTCGATAGGAAATTATTGAATATGGACCATCTAAAAGTTAAATTTTATCATAAAATTTGTAAATATGATTAGTTGGGCAGATAAATTTAATTTTTCGTTGTGGGTGTTGACAGGTTATTCTGGATAAATGACCGTTACTTCGTAGTTGTGAGTCACAATTTTGTAGTAGATGATAAAGTTTGGGAAAACGAAAATGGGTAACCTTTCAAGATGTTTCGACGAGATTCTAGAGAAAAAAGTAGCAGTTGACCTGTTAGTCATTAAAAAGCACTGCGTATTATTTCTTGACGGGTCCAACGGGTTCCGAGACTTACAACCCAACTGGAAAATTTGGTTTGAAATCTCAGTGGTCGGATTAATTAGCGACAAATCCACGAATGAAACCAAGCAAAACGAAATTAAGTGTAACACCGAAAAAGATTTCTTGACACTGCCGCTGTCGATTTAATAAAAGAAGATATGTGGAAGGCGCTTAACAAAATGAAGGGATATACGTCTTGAAAAGCTTCCTCAAGACTAGCAAGCAAGCTACACTCTTCACAGTAGAATTCAAAGACGTGCGCGCGATATATTATTTGGATTCAGAGATGCACAAGATTGATTCAAGAATCCGAGTAAAAGTGGGAAAAATCACAGAAAAGTGAGAAAACCAAGGTAGACATCAAGAAAGTGATTTTGGAATGCGTGAATGTCGATATCAAATACGACTCATACTTTAGAAAAGTTTACATTTGTCTTCAGTGTCTTAATGATTGTGATTCATTATTAGCTTCTTTAAATTTCTTAGTTCGTAATTACCAAGATAAATGACCGATGCTTTATTTATTTGTAATCATACTATTCTGTAAAAGTTTAGTGAGAATAGTGATATTCATGCCTTTAACTTGAGAACATGATACACTAGATGCGATCAAGACTCGGCAAATATTCTTGATTTTATCTGCTGCTTCTCCTTGAGTTTAGTAGATCGTACTTTTTCCTGTGGTCAGTACCCAGACTTCACACACCAATCATGTTTAGATCGCAGCAGACCTTTCGTGAAAACATCGGCCATCTGATTTTCCGTCGGAATGTGCTGAATGGTAAGCTGATTCTTTCCAATTACGTCTCTTATAAAATGATGACGCATATCTAAATTCAAATTTATTGTCTTGAAACTAGGTGTGGTTATAGGCATAAACATATAGTACAGAATTTAAAAATATAAGATTAAAGACATCACTAAATAAGTCAACTAGTAAAATTAAATGTAATAAATTCGTTTACAGAATAAAATGCCTGACTTAGTAGGATACTTTTCAATTTAAATCTGAATTTTTTTTACGTTAGAAGCTATACGCAGTTCATTAGGAAGCTTATTAAAAAGAATCTTACTCATATAAAATGGAGATTGCTTCACGTATGCAGTGTGAGGAAGCTGTAAGTATAGAGAATCATTATTTCTGGTGAAATAATTATGCACATCAAAATTTCTTTTTAGAAAATTTTGATTTTTGGATACAATAATTAAGATTTCCAATAAAAAGAGTGAGAAAACTGTTAAAATTTACCTTAATTTAGATTCGAATACTGAGTGATATACTTGTAGCGCTGATGGAAGACCGAGATTAGAAAAAATAGTACGAATTAGAAAACAATCTTTGGCTAATTTCATTGTTAAATCTTGTATATGATGTGTCCATTTGACATCCTTGTCGAGAATAATCCCTAAGAATTTATGTGTAGAAATTTGATTTACAAAGCTATTATTTATACCTATGGTCAAGGGTTCGTTTGTTCCTAAACAGAATTAATTTAGTTTTGTCGAAAACTAAATTACTATTGAACCAAATTTGCAAAATTTTCAAATCTTCATTCATTTGACGTGTTAAGTCATGATTGTCTTTGGCTGACCAGCTAATAGAAGTATCGTCAGCAAAAAGTGTAACATGACTCGATCATTTTAACGACGTAATATCGTTCATGTAAAGTAAGAATAAAAGTGACCCAGTATTAAACCCTGAGGAACACCGTTATTAATATTCAGTAGGTCTGATTTTGCTTTTTCTGAGTGTAAAGTTAGATAAATAGACTGATACCGATCTGTCAGATATGATTTGAACCAATCGTTAACTACACCTCTGAATCCATATCTACGTGAGAATTAGTCTTCTTTTGTGACTAAAAGGGAAGTCATCCATTGAAGATAACAGCATAGCTGCTGAAATACATATATGGTATTTAAAAAAACATTTTATGGTCAGGAGATTCAATACAATTTTTATAGTATGCAAACCACTGTCCAATACAATTTGAATATGTATAAATGGTGGCAAATGAGATAAATGTTTCTCTTAGAAAATAACATTGACCTATTTTTAAGCACATTCGCAGTCATAAAGTTTATTTGCAAATGACTTCTAACGTTAGAAAGGACGTTGAAATTGAAGTAATTTTTAGACAAAAATGGTCATAACTAGTTAACCACTTGATATAAAGTATTAAAACTTTTTATTTTTGAAAGGGCACAATCAAGACGTATCAAGAAATGTATCATATACTGATTTTTCCATTTAAAAACTAAAACTTTGGTTTGCAGTAATTTTATAGAAAATCCTGTATTATTAAAAATAACTTTCAATTGAGTACATTTATCCTGGTAATCATATGTCGCAGGTTAGGTTTTAGTATCTTCTTAAATAACTTCATAAATGACTAAATTCAGAACCCTGTATACAGAATGATCAAAGTTACTGCCCCACTTCGTTATTATGAGACTTACGAAGCCGCTTAGATTAGCAGAAATTAACTGTTTTTACTTAAGATTACAGTAGTGATATCAAAGAAACAATTGCACATTGCATTTTCAAAATACTTGCATACGTAAAGATTTCTTTAATGGAACAGCCTGTATTCTTCACTGGCACATGAAAGAACACCAAATTCTAAATACAAATCATTCTTTACTGTTTCTCAATTAAACCAATAATAAAAGTTATCTTCTACAAAAAAAATTGTATTAAAAATTTCCTACAAATTGATTAAATAAGGTACTCACTCATAGCGGTTTCGGCCCTAATTGAGACTTCGTCAGCAGGAGAGCAGTTGGAGGATTTCACCGTAATCTGACCGATCCGGTCGACATATGTATGTGTTTAATTGCAAAGCACACCTTAAGCCGTGACATTGTGGGACCGGATTTTGACCTTTAACTGGGCTTAATAATAACGCAACGATGATGCAGTTGTGTACTATTGTGTACTATTATTACTATTCACCTTAAGAAATTATTGCGGCAACAAAGACATTATTGCGGTATTTGGAATTGATAATTGTATCTGCATTGATATGTGACTGATACTGACGACGCCAAAAAAAGCGGACACTTTTTTGACGTAAATTTAATAAGTACAAAGTTTTCTTAATCTCAAACCGAACAGAAATATGAAGGGAACACATTCAACTTTTTAATTACAATTTTCATCGGACAAGAACCAACTTCAATTGTAAATTTAATCATTCTAAAAATTTTGATGGGTGGTTGTAATTACCAACTGATACTTACGGATGACAGACAATAAGTAATACAGTTCAGTCATAATTTTAGTTTGAAGAATATTGGCTCATGTTGGACACACAGATAAGACAAAAATAGAATATGAATTTATCTTTTAGAAAACTAATATGTTTGTCATTCATAAATGACAGTTCATAATTTTCAGCTACTCAGCTAAACTTTTAGTATCGTTACATTCACGTCAAGAAAACCGTCCCCGTTTTTTTCTGGCGACGACAGTAACTTACAAGACTAAGCTGCAGTTTACAATTAATCGCTGAGAATACGTAAGAAGGCCGGATACGTTAGAATACGGTGGAATTCTCGAACTACTCTTCTGCTGATAAGGTCACGATTAGGGCCGAAATCGCTACAATGCAATACCCTATTGCAATTTAGCCGATTTGTAGCAAATATTTAATGATTTTTTTTTAGATTAAATGGCGACATTCTACGATCGCTTTTTGACCTAACATTGCATTAAGATTGACCATCTGAAGCTAGTTTGCTACAATATTAATAATTCATCCCATGCAAAGCGACCATGTTTGCTGTCAAAGCATAATGAAAGTTTAAAAAAATATATTGAAAATCGTTTTTGATTGCAGTGAAACCCTCGAACAACCTCTGTACAGCTGTTTCAGCCATACTTGGGTTGGGTTGGGCTTCTTCAGCGGAAGCATAGTTCGAGAGTTCAACTGCGATCGTAGGATATCGCTATTCATTACTATTACATCGCGTTTGCGATTATCTTTGGTCGAATCGTTTTGGATTGCAGTGAAACTCCCGAGCCGCGTTTCTGCTGAAGTAGCCTCGGATAGGACTGAAACAGCTGTACTGAGGCTGCTCGAAGGATTCACCGGAATCAAAAACGATTTGCAATAAATTTTTCTTGAATTTTTTTTTGTAAATGATGATTACAAATACCGCAATAATTCCTTTATTATTCGTTTAAATATGAGATGGTAAAGAGTGATTTGTATTTAAACTTTTATGCTTTTTCATTTGTCAATAATAACACAGGGTGTTCCATTAAAGACAACTTTACATAGGCACGTATTTTCAGAATGCGATGCACAATTTTTTTGCTAATTTGAACGACATCGTAGCTCTAATAATGACGAAGTGATTCTAAATGTGTGTGAGGTAATGGAAGTGGAATGCCCCTACCCCACTTTACTAAGCGTTAGCCTTAGATTCGAATTTTCTTTCTTTCTCTCTTAGGAATACTTTTTTCGATATAACGAAGATTCAGAGTTATTTATACCAATCTTGTACGGAAGAGCACATCTTTGCTGCACATACACTTATAGTTATTTCGTGGTTTATATCTTCCTTTTCTTTTCCTAAGTAAAGACGTTTTAGCTACCTGTCCATCTTTAACGGTTTTTTTAAATCAATTATTATCTTTGCTATCAATAACTTCTTCTGAGGTAGACGGTACCGCCGGTATTGAAACGTTCTTTCACTTTGTTCTCTTTTTCAATAACAAAAGGAAAAAGTTCAGCCTGATTCATCAAAGCAGATTTTGGTCTTGCAACACTGCGACCTTTGCTTTAGGAAGAAATTTCTTGGTGCAAATTGCTTCGTCTTCAGTTGTTTGTTTTTCAAATCTTTTTGTCCAATACTGTAAGATTTCCGTGATAAAAGTATTATCCGATCGAAAGCTATATTCAACGCTTGATCGGTTTCCTATTCGTTTAACTTCTAAAATAGAGATAAGAGCTCAATCGTTTAATTATAATTATATAATAATAATAATAATAATAATATTTATTGCTTCCATTAGACTATGATACATGATATTGGATTAGTCAGTAGCATAAATACATGTAAGAAAAAGCCTTAAAAAAATGTATCGAAATCAATATAAATAAGTAAGTATACGTACATCACAGACAAATAATTTAATTAATTTCATTTAAAACGAGTTGTCCTGCATAAATTCATCGAACGAATAATAACACTTATTAATTAATAACTGAACAATATTTTGTTTAAAATTACTGACACTTCAAGACTTATAGTGATCTGAAATTTTATTGTATGACGTGATGGCTAGATACTTCGGCGATTTTTTGAAAAATGATAGATTGTGTTTTGGTATCTCTAATACAGATTCATTTCGAGTGTCATAACAATGATGAGAGTTCAACCTAGACCAGTGAGTTGCATTTCTTTTCGCATACAAGAGCAACTGGAAAATGAAAATACTTGACCTTGTCATTATCTGCCACTTTCTAAATAAATTACGACAGCTTGTTTTACAGTTTACTCCTTCCATAAAACGCAAAGCTCATTTTTGCAGGAGAAAAATTCGTTCGACATCCCTTCCTAAACCCCAAGCTAAAATGCCGTATGACAGCACTGAATGAAAGTTAGAAAAGTAGTATGTTCTTAGTATAAACGAATTCACAGATCTTTTAAGATGTTTTAATGTATAGCACAATGGCGCTAGTTTATTGCATAGCATGTCAATGTGTTGAAACCATTTACATTTAGTGTCAATAACAATACCTAGGAATTTAGCCTGCTCAACTCGCGCTATACTGTTTTTATTGTAACGAATCATGTGGTCTAAGTCTCGTGATACAGAGAAATTTATATAAACCGATTTTTTTTGTATTTAAGACTAATTCATTTTCCAAATAATAGTCTTCAGTGAGAAGCAAATTTGAATTTGCTTTTGCTGTTGCTTGAATACTATTTGTGTCCTGAACAAATAAAGAGGTATCGTCTGCAAAAATCACGGCATCACTTAACGGAAAGTCATTCATATACAAAATATACAAAAGTGGTCCGAGGACAGAACCTTGAAGATTACAAGTACAAAGTTTTTTTAATCTCAAACCGGACAGAAAAATGAAGGGAAACACACTCAACGTTTCGCTATAGATTATAGCTTCGTCAGGAGTGAAAAAAAGTCTATATATCTATAGCGAAACGTTGAGTGTGTTTCCCTTCATTTTTCTGTCCGGTTTGAGATTAAAAAAACTTTGTACTTACAATTTTCATCGGACAAGAACAAACTTCAACTTGAGGATTACCTCGATTTATAGTTAATACATTCGATTTAGTTCTGTTTAGTGCAACATAATGTTTCCTATCCTTTAAATAACTCCTGAACCATTCTAATTCTAAACCTCTTATACCGTATGTGTACAGTTTATTGAGTAATATTTGATGATGTACAATGTCAAAAGCCTTACTAAGGTCTAGAAATAAGCCCAAACACGTGTTGCCTTTATCCAAATTGACATATAATTCATTTAGGAATTTTAAAATAGCCGTTGTGGTGGAAAGACCTTTTCGGAAACCGAATTGAGTTTTATTCAGTAAGTTATGTTTGTCCAGGAAGCGCATTAATTTTACACTAACATTTTTCTCTATTATTTTTGAAAAGCAGCTTAATAAAGAAATGGGTCGATAATTTTCGATTAATTCTTTAGAATCTTTTTTATGCAAGAGTTTAATTTCTGCCATTTGTAATTTATCTGGAAAGATACCCTGAGAAAATGAATTATTTATTATTGCAGTCAAAGGGTTATACATTTCTTTTATACATTGATTAATTATAAATGGGCTAATTCCGTCACTTCCAGGAGTATAATTTGTTTTAAACGATGACACAATATTCAAAATATCTTTTTCAATAATGGGACCTAAGAAAAATGAAAAATTATTATGCGATATATTTACAGCAGGCACATTTTTGTCACTTCCTACTAAGTCGCGAATGTCACTATTTGCTTTATTTAGAGAAGTGGCAATATTGTTAAAATATAAATTGAAATGATTAGAGATCAGAGATGGGTTTGTTATTTTTTTATTATCAATTTTCAGATGTATGTCTTTCTGTGGTATTTTTCTTTTACGAGAATTTATGATATCCCATGCAGTTTTAGATTTATGTCTGGATCCCAGCAATAATTTGTTGTAATACATTTGTTTGGCTTTTTTTATAACATTTTTGTAGACTTTCTTGTATTTTGTGTAATAATAATAATAATAATAATAATGGTCTTTATTTGTACAATGCCAAACAAGATATTAAATACAGAAATATAATGTTGAGCCGTATAGGCATGCACAAACCACAAGTCGAAGTTCAGAATATTGGGGAATACCCATTTGTTTTTCAACTTAATATTCTTTCACTGTTACATTCCCATTTAACTGCAAAAAATATAAGTTTTTTAAGTTTTTAGATGATATTTTTATACCTTTCGTTAACCATTTTGGAGTATGTACTTGTTTGTTAGACTTATATTTCCAGGGGAAAGATTTATCATAACTATCCACTACAACATTTATAAATTCGCCATACTGCTCGTTCACACAAGTACAATTTATCACTTTATCCCAGTTTGTCTGAGCTAGCAATGTTTTGAATTTTTCTAAATTGAAATTGTTTTTTATCTGCTGCATGGTCTGACATACCATTGTGAATTACCGTACTCTTACTGAATTCTACCGGATATGAAGTACAAATATTGTTCAGACAGTTTTTACCTCTAGTAGGATCACTAATTGTGCATAGAGTATCATACGAGCGTAACAAATCTTTAAATTTGTTTAATGGGGGGGATGCTTCTAAAATATTTATGTTAAAATCACCGCACATTATAATATAGTCATTATCAGATTTGCTTGCAATTTGTAAAGCTTGATTCAATATAGACCAACCTCTCTCTTTTTTTAATCTTATATATTTGTATTATTATTATCTTTTATTCAGAGCGGAATTGTTTTCACTTGAACATATTTTTTGTTTCAGGTATATGGAAATTGAGGATCTCAGGGATCGGGTAAGTAAATTTTGATGAATTTAATTATAAAACCAAGTGAAGCTTTTTTTTTAAACAATCGTTGACATTTTGTATTTGCTCAAGAACTCTAGTAGTGTTTTAGTTTATGTGAAATAGAAATGAGTATTAAGCAAATTTGAAAAGTCCTGTGTAAAATTCAAACTGGTGGGGAGGGGGGTGTAACCTCACATTCAACTACTGCGGCAGGCCATGGTTTGAGGTAGAAATGGGCCCTCTGGCAAGGGCAGTTATTACCGGGCTAGGGCAGTGGGTCTGCGTGCGCGATTTGTTTTGATTACACTCGTCCCCCACTTTTGATGAATAATGAATGTATTTTTTTTGCAAATAACAAAGGGAGGGTCACACACGCTGTTGACGAGTTGGCCACTGTCAGACCTGTAGCGGATAACGCGTCTGAATATATTTTTGGATTATTATAAATGTCATACCGGCTGATATATATCTTGTTGTATCATTGTAGGCCTACGCTTCCAGATAAACGGAAATATTTATGCTACATAAAGCCCCGTTAAAAAAATGAATGAAACAACTTCAATTGTCATGTTTGATTAATAACATTATAGATCAATATTAGTAGAAATTTCGACAGGCTTTTCCCGTGTGTGTTTTAAATTATTTTTTTTTTATTGTCAAAGAAAACGCGCTTCCCCCGATAAAAATGACAAATGTCTGTTTTCAAAACATTGCCTTATTAATTGGCACCCTGACGTACATATCTGCATGTAGCATTTTAATATCGAAACAAATTTTATTTCATAAGTGCAAGAAAAATTTTATTTAACTTCCTCGTATGCGTGGGTACATAA
Source organism: Prosopocoilus inquinatus (assembly GCA_036172665.1). NCBI lineage: Eukaryota > Metazoa > Arthropoda > Insecta > Coleoptera > Lucanidae > Prosopocoilus > Prosopocoilus inquinatus. Next base: position 1,405,250 of record CM069876.1, read on the forward strand.
GTAACTCGGTTTTTGTATTCTTCAAAGTACTTAGATAACCACCAAGCAAGAACAAGTATAATTTATGTTTTATTTATACTTATAACGTATTCAAATTTAAGCAGCATTCCACCATTTTCTTCTCCGACCGACAGAAAAAATTTATGGCCCTTAGGTGTAAACTAAATACGCACTTATTTAAACATAAATATTACGTTAATATGTTCACCACTCTACGGAGAAAGTTATTTATATAGTTGGGGTTATAAAATGAGCGCTATATAAATATGTGTACAGGTGTTATAGACCTATGAATAACACTGAACAAACGTGACGTAAAAATGTGTAATTAATTATTACCATCAAACGTTTCCATGTGTATTTACTTTTCGTCCATTACTTAATAAAACAGTAGGTTTCACGGCGTAACTTGCATTACTTTTACATAAACATACACGCCAGTATCGTTTTATTATTTACTTGCTACCTCACGCTATCGATATAAATGAACAATATTTCTTTAAAAACTTAACGAGGTATAAATGTGTACATACATGTTCACCGGGTGTAACTTGACCACTGGATTTTAATGATTTGCCTTGTATTATATATGTATTTCTTATTTACTCATGAATACAATACAATGTCGTTTCAAGATCGAACATTAAGGCAAAATAGAAAAATAAAAAGTAATGTCACTACGTCAGTAAATTTGTAGTTAACCACAATATATACTTCGACATTACTAGTGTTTAAAATGAAGCAGGAAGTTCAAGTGATGGGAAAAGGATTTTGATTATTATAATTGAAGGGGTCAGTGCAAGAAGTAGCTAAGTCACACTTTTATGTTTTCGAGCTATTGTGAACTGAATATTTCAATGTACTTCCACATTTTTATTCATTGCTCCAGGCATTTGATCTTTTTTACACACAGAGATACATTGGTGTACAATAAAAAGCCAAAGTTCAAATTTAGAAAATTTGTTTAGGCCCTGAAAAATCATACAAAATTATTTTGGACTTAGTCACTTTTTGCACTGAATTTCGGTGATGTCAATGATTTACAATAGATAGAAACATTTCAACGAAGAATATTATTTTTATTTTGTTTACAAAAGTAACGTATGACTTTTTAAATCTCAAATCTCAGTTGCTTCTGCAAAAAAGAACTCATGTTTTAACTTAGAACAGGTATACCAGTACGTTCAAATTTCATCCATTTTTTGCGCAATACTAAAGTAATATTCCGTGATGTAACCCTTATGTTTGTTTAAAAACCATTTTGTAAAATTATAAAGTAAAAATTAGTTATATTAAACTAGTGGTATAATATTTGAGTTAAGAAATGATATGCGCTATCAAGTTAACAACAATATCTGTATTTAGCTAAGACATGAAATTTATTCCCAGCCACTTGAGAACTGGATCTTATATTTTAAACAATTAAAAAATGAAGCATACGTTATAACAATTTAAATTTTAACAAAATGAAGGTACGGTGGCAGACATTAAATCCGGACAAGAATTTAATATAAATATAAGTAATAGCACGCGTATTTTGACAAATTTGATAAATCAGGATAACAGAATTTGATATTCAAACAACTTTTCATGCCACATTCGCATCAAGAAGTAGTTATTTCCGGGAATTAATGGCATTTCTTGCTACTTATACAACTTCTTGCACTGAATTGGGATTCGACGGAAATTGTTGCTGTTGCTGTTTGGTAAATTTATCTTCTTCTACTTCTTGGAGTTTATCTGAGTTTACCAGACGATAGTACATGTAAATTAATGTACTTGACATTGGTTATCTTAAGAATGCAAAATATCAACTTAGCCACTTTTTGCACTGACCCCTTCAATTATAATTCTTTTCGAAATTAGGAACTGAGTTTGATTTAAAGGAGCTTACATCTTATATTCATATGACACGGTGATAATTCTTGTATAAAATTTGTCAAAAACTAACAAAGTCCAACCAATAAACGTTCGCTAGGATAATTCACCTCTTTCACTTTGGAACAAAATTGATAACAAATTTAACATTGTGTCATACAGCGCGGACTCAAAAAAGAACATGCACTGTTTGGGTACAGGAAAGACGGAAAATGAGAATTCAACGTAATGTGTTCTTAAATTCCTTGCACTGCAGCGAACGAGACCAAAATACTAAATAAAAACTTATAAAAATGCTAGAGAAACATCAATGACAGTATCAACATTGACAAGAGCGAAGCTTTTTTTAACATTCACTTAACTTACGTAGCATAACAAGAAAATGTAATGAAATAAGAGTTGAAACGCACATACTTATTTTATTATAGTTTTTCGTTACGCTACATACGTTAAGAGGATGTAAACGTTGTTGCCCACTAGTCCACATTATTTGTCACTCATGTTTTTTTTTTAATAGCTTCAAAGTCGTAAGATTTGGAGATGTAGTTCACTTATTCACTACGATCTCAATGTGCTTTTATTTCAGAACTGAAGTGTTTTCATTTAAATTTGTTTTCTAGTGACCGTTTCAACTGTTAAACTCATGTCGTGAATTAAATCATACGGCTTACCTTATAATTTGACATTTACCGAAAATAATACGCAAATTTACGATAATAGTTGCTTTTATTTACAAAATACAATTTATTTTAACCCCATTGCGATGATAACATTTTTAGAAGTACACGTTCATTTTAAGTACGATTTCATGGAATACTTCTAGGTTAGAAACAAATACGTTTGACACACGTGAAAGTGCGTGTGACGTTACGCTACGACATACATACACAGCCATCAAAGCTCACTAGACTGCATATTCAAATGACCACTTTATATGTATAACATAACGAAAGTAAGTTCGAATTTATTTTATATTGAAATGTTATTCTGAAATTCCACGACCTCTCTTTATGTATACGTATTACCTATGTCCTTATGCATATTCAAAACAGTTAATCAGAATGAAAAAAATTGTTAGTTTTCTGTAAAGAACCCAACCTACTCTTTTAATGCGATTTTGTATTCAATTCATCGTCTTATGATAATTTTCTTTTCCTGGGAACATTAGCTTTTCGAATATAATTATGTGATGTAATACAACTTCCGATAAGTGTCTTGTTGGTACCATTCTTTTTCAGGTATTGGTACTCTACAGGACTATTTTTTTTTATTTTGCACCTTATTCAGAGGCTAGAATATTCTAGGAGCTAGAGAAAATGTTGATGTTGACAATCGTACGAACCGTTCGTGACATAATTGAGTTTAGAATACCAATATATTAACGTTAAAAATCAAGACTGCCTGGAAAGATGCTCACAAAAGTTCCAATGGCTTTTTTAGTTAGCTAAGACAACAGAAATTCGAATATTCGAAACCCTACTCAATGAAATAATAATAAAGAAAAATTTCCAGGCCGCCTTGACATTTTAAATATCAATTTATTAATATTAATTTGACACACGGCTCTTCCAAATATTAATATGGGTGTCTCAAGACCTCTGTCTTTAAAGGAAACTCTAAATTCCTCCTTACATAATTCTCCAAATCTTAAACTTTTTGCCCAAAAATGAAAAACTGACCTACCACAAGTGAGCGAAGTCCCTTTGTTTTGAAACCTCTGCTTGGTTTGCGACTTGTTTCAGCAATTTATTCCGATAAAAGCAATAAACCGCAATAAAACTATTTATTTACGTTTAGAAGAACTCGGTCAAGGTCTTATTCTATACGAATATATATCAGACTTGCGGACATCGGCATGTTTATTTGTATTTACAATATGCGATAAGTAAGAACGTTTGTTTACGCACCTCTTTGTAACAGACAAAAACAATTATGTTAAAAACGAGTACCCAATCTTCGTTAGACTTTTACTAAAGTAATTAAACATCTTCGTACGCCACTTTTGTAACTGCATTGAAAATGCGTGAAATTATTTTTTAATCATCGCACTAGTAGCTGCAGAATAAGTATGGCAAGAGCAGAAACTATTCTACTGTAAAAACGGAAAGCAAGAATTGGAGGACAATATAATGAAAAATTTAAATAAATTAGATTTCCTGTACACCCAATAATCTATGGGATCAAAATAAGTGATTGAATAACTTCGCTAGCTCTCAATCGAACTATGTTATTAATTGTTTACATTCCAACACAAAACATATGTTTTTTAAGGATAATATTGAATCTGAATTTCTGCGTCGACTTAAACCATAAAGACGTAAAAGCTCTCGCCTAGTGCAGATGTTTATTTCGTCATTTATTCGAAGTTTTAATAAAGAAACAAATTTATTTTTGCTGTACAGAGTGGACCATTTTTGATGGTTTTACAAGGTTTCACAGTTATTTATAGGAATAGAAGAAAACCGTTTTCGCGACCCAATGCTACTTTTTCAAGAAAAACTCAGTGGAGAAAACAAAAATTAGCTATCTCGATTCGTTCGGGAAATATCGGCCGAAAACGAATTTTTCCGAAAAATTATTTTTCACAATATCTCAGTTATTTGACAAGATATTTTGAAAATTCAAAAACTGTTTTATTCAGAGATTAACGTTGATTTCATGGACATCATTATCTTTTGTAGAAATTGCACCAATTCTGCAAAACAGACTGTAACTTTTTAATTTTAAATGGAAACCGTAGATGGATATGACACAAATAAATTGCTTATTTAATGAGGTTTTCAAAAATATAAAGTTTGATATAATTATTTTTATAAATAACAAAGATCCTAATTTTCATTATATTATCCTTCATTATATTAAATTATCAAAACTTCTTAGATATTTCACTTCTATCCGCGATTGCATTTATTAATATACAAAAGTTCTTGAAAGCATTATTAAACTTAAGGAAATATCCGACATTTCAATAATTCCTTAAAGAAATGCATTACCTTATACAATTTAAAATTTATAGAAATCTCTTAACTGTTCTCATTAATAATTAAAGAAATGTTCAAATAGAATTAATTCATTTTTACATTCTTGTGGTTTTATGTCAGTCTCTGATCTATCTATCTGGAAGCTATTTATTTATTTATTGAATTAAATTAGCTGTTTTACTTAACAATAATTGATTTTTAGGGAAAACAATTGAACTATTTCTTTTTGTTTTTGGTGTCATGGATGGCTTGTTAGCTACTGGAAAACAAAAAATAATTAGTATCTTTATTATTTGAAAAAATAATTATATGAAACTTTACATTTTCGAAAACCTCATTAAACAAGCAATTTATTCGTGTCATAGCCAACTGCGGTTTCTATTTAAAATTAGAAAGTTACAGTCTGTTTCGCAAAATTGGTCCAATTTCCACAAAAGATAATAATGTCAGTGAAATCAACGTTAATCTCTGAATATAATAGTTTTTGAATTTTCAAAATATCTTGTCAAATAACTGAGATATTGTGAAAAATAATTTCTCGGAAAAATTCGTTTTCGGCCGATATTTCCCGAACGAATCGAGATAGCTAACTTTTGTTTTCTCCACTGAGTTTTTCTTGAAAAAGTAGCATTGGATCGCGAAAACGGTTTTCTTCTATTCCTATAAATGACTGAGAAACCCTGTAAAACCATCAAAAATGGACCACACTGTACAAATACAATAAACTTTAGTCATCACCATTGTAAGTTAATTATCGGCAATTTATAAATTAATATGATGTAAGAATTTGCACTTTTTCGATGGCCTTTAGACTGATTTTTTTAAATTAAATTAATTAATTAACTGCTAAAGTACGGATCAGCACAAAACTAATCATCAATTAATGCAACACGCACAGAGTATTTTAAATTATTATGAACTTACCTAGTTAAGAAATTTGTCTGCTTTTAAAATTAACAAGAAACACGATACTTGTCCTGCCTTAAGCAGTCCCGAACGTCGGAGAATAGTTGAAAACCAAGCTTCGCCAGAACATTTAAGCTGCATTCAGCGACCCTCAAACAATTTCTATGAAAAAGTAAAATAATTTTTATCTGCGTTATTGTTGCTTTCTGACCAATAGTTTTATAACAAATTTTGTTTCTTTTCTTGACCACTATTTGTGGTTTTAATTAATAGGTTTAGAGACACGCTGTACATTTTAGAAAACAGGAAAAAAAAATTATTTTTCAGCTTAGCAAATAATATAGAGGCTGTTCCAATAAAAAAACAGAAATTGTATCTTCTTCTGTAGTTTCAGTTGCGCTTATATTGCTTGAGGTAACTCTAAAAGATAATAGACATAAAACCCTATAACTTTTGCATTAAATTTTTTTTTCTAGCTTCATATAGGGTTGAAAATATTAAAAAAAAAAATATGTTGCGAGTTTAACATGAATGCTTCTACGGCCGTCATCCATGATTGAATTGGCTACGGGTTGAAAACACGTCATTACTATTTCTTCCACTGCCATCATTTCGCCCTTCATTGTAGAAGAACCTCCTCAGGACTGATATTGCTGGCTGCAGCTTTTTCCTAGTCGTTGAAACTGACGGGAAGCAATAGAACACCATTAGCAGCTCTGAGGAATTTCTTCTGCAATGAAGAGCAAAACGTCGGCATAGGAAATATCTTGATGCGGTTCCAAACGGAATCAGTCATTTGGGTTTCCGATCGGCACTTGTTTAATTTTTTCTTAATAATTTCTTGATTCAAACAAATTCCTAAAAGTTACACTTTACATATTTTGATAACGTATCTAAAATAGAGTGTTGATAACGTTAAAAATGTAAACAAAAACACTGCACCTTTAATCTATCGATTCTACTAGCAGTAAAAAAGTAACGTCATGAGTTCTCATATTTCCGGGTTCAGTTAAATGTTCGAAACTTTTAATGTAGACGCGAGTCAAAACTCGCATTTTTTTATAAAAAAAGTTCAAGTTTATTACATTCTTTAAAACGTCGAGTCCCGAGTTCAATTCGAGTACTCGAGTACTTTTATCTGAACTCGAGTCAATTGACTCGAGTCGACTCGATTCTTTTAAACGGCGATTTTCAGCCAAGTACTCGAGTCTTTTGATCTGGACTCGAGTCAAGATTCGATTCTTTTATAAAAGTATTCGAGTCGACTCGATTCTTAAAAACAGCGACTCGTCGCATCACTATGGGCGACCTCTAGACTAATAATGAACATTTAAGGGTAAAAATTTATTTAATAGAAAACCACCTACAACAAATTAACTCGTAGATAAGAAAAATGATGCTGTCCTGGATAGAAACATTTATTAACTGCAAGCTAATAAATAAATAATAAAGTATTTACAATAAGAAAACTATCGGCAGTATCGGATTATATTATTTTACCAATTTTATTTGATGTCTCATTTTTCACCTGAATTTTGCGTGTCTCATTTTTACACCACTTGATCCTACTAAACAAATAAAAATGATCGAGAAAACTACGAATTATAAAAATTTAAGAGTTATTTTTTTTAATTTTTGTAATCCCTAGATCGCAAGGTCGTGGGTTCGAATCGCGTTTCGAGGTGGGCATTAGATCATATTTTTAAATTCTCGAGCTATTCACTCCGGGGTGCTGTTTAGTAAATTTATTTACTTCTTATTATTTATCCGAGTTTACCAAACGATAGCATACAGTCCTTCTTTTTAACCGTGGCCGTAGGGTTTTGTGTTTTGTTTCGTGTTAACTTATGTTCTGTTCAAAATTTTAAGCTAATTTTAATTTTTAATAATCAATTATATAATTTATTGCAAATTACACATTGCCAAAATAACAGATGCATCTTTAAATTATTTATTTAGATATTAGAAGTGGGAATTTTTAATGAATCGAGTAGGTCAACGTTAAAGCGAAATTAATCGCTGCCGTCTAAATGTGTGTCTGACGAATTAATTTTTTATTTCCACCTACTCGATTCATATTTGGTCGTTAATAATTTCAACTTTACATATTAAAATAATTAAATTATGTAACTGAATAATAGAAACAAAAATTTGCTTAAAATTTTGAGTTACAAGGAAAAATTGAATCGTGCGAAATTTTACGTACACTAAGAATTGACATCATTGTCAAAAATTCGTAGTTCTTTTTGTTTATCGTGATTTTTGTATTTGATCATGTGCAAAACATTGAAAAATATAAAAAATCCTGATTTTTATAAATCTACGGATTAGTTTGTCAGTTTCAGAGAGAATTTAGTGAAAGGAAGATTAAATACATTTTGAGATTTTTATTGAACATTTTAACGATAATAAACACAGATTTATGGTATTATTTCGTTAAGAACTAAAAGAAAGCACAATTTTTAACGTAACTTCCTTAAGGGGGTGTAACTGAAAGTGCATATGACATATATTTTTGCGTTTATGAATAGTATTTGTTTCTCTTAGGCCCAGTTTTACAATAACGGTTTAACTTTGAGTCGAAGCTTAAATCCTTCACGACAATTGTTGAAATAATCGTGTCTAAGGGTTTAAGCGTTAGCTCAAAGTTGAGCCCCATTTGTAAAACTGGACCTTAATAACTGCCACACATAGTCGCCCTCACAGTGCAACACATCGTCCTCGGTAACGTTTTTTATTCTTTTAATATCTTAGCGAAAACGTTAACGATGTTACTCAATTGCATTCCCAAGATTTTTCTTTAAAAAGTCTAAATTTGAATGTAAAAAATGCACTTTTAATGACTTGCGGCATTCCATATCTTCTACATTTCTATATACAGAATGAGCAAAGAAAATGTTCTTTTTAATGAAATATTCTAAATATTTGGACGAATTTCAATCCTCTGAGTTATTCTGAATAAATGTACATAATATGTAATTAGTTTATCAGTTTTAGTGATATCCGTAGAAAAAATATAGGAATTTTAAGATAATGCCAAACAAAAACTAATCAAAATACTGTTAAATATCCTTAAATGTCGTTTCTGCTTGATGCTTAAAAGATTTTCTTAAATAAACACCATGCAGATTCGGTTTTTACAAATATTTTAAATTTGTTTTTGTTTGTTTCGGATTACCATAAAATTCTTTTAATTTTTTTACGGATACCACAAACACTAATGAACTAATTACACAATTTGTTTATTTACCGGGTGTCTCACGCCGTATATTCATCCTTTAAGACTTCAAAAACTATTATCTGAGTACTTACAAACACGTTCTCACTCATTTTAAACAATAAACTGAGAACATTCAAAAAACGAAGTCAGGGTCTTTGACAACAGAGCCAAACAAAGACTTTTTCTTTTAATTTTCACCACCGCCTACTATGTTTTATAAAAAGAATAAAAATATCTTTAGGGTACCTAACTAATTATAAATATCGTGTAGAATAATCCTTATGAGTAATAGTAACTTTTTTTTATGTACATTTACACAGAAACAGTTGAAACTTAAAAGTTTAAATTTCTCAAAAAATGTAAATGAAATTCCGTGTATATGTTAACGTATTCGAATAAGTAATTTAAAACAAATATATTTTTTACTAATGTCTTACCAAAATGTCAGAAGTTATAGGTGTCATATTTATTTGTTCCGTGGAATATAACTCTGGCTGTTAGCCTAAGGTGGCCTAACTTCAAACTAAGTTTAGTTAAATGTAAAACTGTTTTCCTTCAGAACAATTAAACCCTTATTTAATTTGCTTTTGCCACGATTTTCAAGTCTTATGGTTAAATATTAAAGAGTTGTGTATGCTTACTCTCGCCTTTTGTAGAATCTATTTTGTTTTACAACAAGAATTATAGCTATTCTATATCTTATTTTCTTTGTGTGTATTAGGTATTATCTTTTGTTTTTTTTTGTATTTTCTACAAGTGAATAAATAAGAATTAAAAAAAACTTTCAAGCTTGTAACTGTTTTACCATAATTTTTAGATCAGCTCCACTCGGAAGATTTTCGATGAAAAATCTTGAGAAAAAATTGGGGTTATAATATGCACTTTGGAGAGGATTTTAAATCGTCCATTTGAATTTTAATTATTTTAAACAATGAAATAGATGGCCTGTCTCTTATTGCCCCAAGTGAGGTAACAAGACACAGTCGTCTGCGGTAATAACTTGTAATAAATTAAAAATGAGTAACTCGTTTCCATTTTTACTTAGCAGCTGCATTATTTTTTTGTACAAAGCTAATGATGATATATACATTGTATTAAGAAACCAGCTTTATAATATTAAAGGCAAACCTTGTGAAATTTTTGTACGTTTCTTATTAGCTCACCTGTGTCTTTTTTGTTTCTTTTCTTTAAACAAAACAGGCTTTTACCCCTTTCAGAATTTATTTAAAAATTTTCTCCTAAATTTGGTAAGATTTTAATGAAATCCCTATATTTGATAAGTTTAATTTAAGGACAGATTAATTAAAAGGATTGTATTTTAAAATAATTCATTTACTCACAGTAACCATTTCAAACCAATAATATTCTTTTTCCTCTTTTTTTGTATACTGAAATTTGTGTTTGAAACCCGCTGTCTTACATTTTTAAGACCGGGGTCGCAATCGCAATCGTATTTTGATAGCATTATCGCGAGTAGTTTAACTTCATGATTTTGTGTAACTAAATCCGACAAGTATTTCGTTTTGGGGGGCTATTGTCAAGCAATTAGTGCACGTTTGGGTTCAAACACAAAGGTGCTGCTTAACAAACGGGAAAAACGATTTTGTGGCTGGGCAAACAAATGAAACATTTTATTGTTTTACTTCAGTTGTTATAACCAAATATCGGATAAAAGTATGGACCTCAATGTCATTCTTCTAAGGGGCATGTTAGGTAGGTTAGGTAGGCGCTAACCCGATAGCGTTCCTTGCGTTTTTTACTGCGTATTAATCGCATTAATGGCGTTCATGAATTGGCGGCAAGCGTGCGTGTTGTATTCTGGAAACGAAATAACCGTGAATATCCATACAAACGTCCTAAGATTGGTTATAACTAAATCCCGCTGCAGGCACTAAATGATGCTTCGATGAGTGAATCATGTTGACTGCGGTAGATAAACGAAGAGAAGGAGGGAGGAAGGGAAGCAAGTAACCCGGGCTTTTAGTAGTAAGTAGAGACACTTTGGTAAGAATCTGGCAGAATGGCGTGCATTTTCAATTGGTTCCGCCATATTTCAGCAAAATGTACCTCAACCAATCATAAGAAAGAATGGAAACGCAGCTTGGTGCAAGCACTTGAATTTGACATTGAAAATAAGCAAGCAAGGTTAGGTAATATTTTCAACTTGACACCAGGGTTGGAGAGTTTAAAACAAACTGTTTAAAACATAGTGTTTAAAACATGTTTAAAACACCGAATTAAAAACATGCCATCTGTTTTAAACAAAATGTTTTAAACATGTTTTTTTGCTAATGTTTTAAATTCATTTTTTGTAATTTTAAGCTAAAAAAGAACACTTTCAATATAATAATAATAATAATAATAGACATCTTTATTTCCCAGTAAACACAAGAACATCATTTATAAATGTAACGTAATGTAAACGGGGAAACCTAAAGGTGGGGTTCACATATGTGGTCTTCCACCCAAACCTTGAATAACAATGACAAAGTAATAAGATAAACGCCTAAGACTAAGGACTTAAATTTAAAGATTGACAAAAAAAAATTAGAATATAAAAGAAGAAAAAAGAAAAGAAAACAACGTAATACTGTGTAACCAGAAGCTACTTGTTTAGGGCCGGTATTTCACTCACAGATTAACTTTAAACTTTAGTTTATTCCCATATCAATTGTTTTAATAATTGTAGACAATGCGTGGTTATGATTATAATCAATTCATTAATTATTACTGATCACTAGAATAATATTTATATTGTAAAATTTTAAAATACCTTTTCAATATTTAACCTTTTATTATTACATTAAGTTTTGAAACATACTGGGATGTGTTATTATGTAGCAAACTGGCTTGAATTAGTCAATGATAATGCAATGTTTGGTTAAAAAGTGATCGTAGGATGTCGCTGTTTAAACTATTTATAACGTTATCGTTTCATTTGTCTTCATTGAATTTTTTTTTCTGTTTAAAACATGTTTAATATAGGGTCACTTTTAAACATGTTTTAAACAAAAAAAAACTTTAAAACAAAAAAAACAGAAGTTTTGTTCTTTAAAAAAAAAACAGTTTTTTTTCAAACCCTGCTTGACACTGACGGTACTTTTTTGTTGAAATCTGACTTTGAAAGAGGAAGCTAGGGCCGAGTTAAGTGAACGGTCAAATTGCACATTGCAAATCGTCAAGTCCAACTAAGCCCTCTGACCAATCACCAATTGAAAAAAGTGATCACGTGCTTTGGTCTGACCACTTCGACCGTTCACTTACCGCAGCTTAGATTAGAAAGTATTGTCAATTTTGACACTGACGGTATTTTTTTTTGCTGAAAGATGGCTGACTCTGCCAGACTCTATCTAGATGGTCTCCAGTAATAAGTAATAACTCTGACGATTTCAGTGCTCGCATTTTTCTGTACTTATTCAATGAAATATTAAAAAGTGAAATAATCACATTCGGATAGACGTGTACACAGAGAGAACATCGATATTGCTGGAATACTTGGCGACTTTTTCTAAAATTGAAAAACACAGTTAATCCACAAAAACGTGACTGTACAGCTGGCGGCCGTGTGCGTTTTTGTGATACAATTACCAGGAGGAAATGTCGGGGCTGAAATGAAAAAAGAGTCCGATGCAATATTAATTTAATTTTTTTGTTGAATGTAAAAATAAAATCGCCGAAATCGCCGTCCATTACAATAATTAGAGAGAAATTTGCCCACATGTGATCGGGGTTGACTGAATTACTAATGGCTCCAGAGTAGAGGGCAATTTTTAGCAAGCATAAAAACTCTCGTCCTCTTTTTTAATTTTATATCTATGTGTGTGTATGTGCGTTATAGCTCGCGGAGTGGTCAATATCTCGTACATATTTAGAGGGAAAATGACAATTTATCTCCCGGAACATTTTTCATTGTGGCTCCGGATAAATGAAATTATTCTCTACTTATTCTAAAGCAATAAATGTGAACAAGTTTTAGTGATCAATAAAAATTTAATGTGATTTGTGTCATTATTATTAAAATAAAATTTTTAATTAAAATTGATTATTAAAAATGAATAAGCTGTTTTCCTTATGTACGTTTACGTTTTTATATTACGTAACGCCTTTAAATCATAACTTGCATGTTTTTCAATATGTAATTGTTTTTGCATTTTCTGTTAATTACTCATTTAATACAGTAATATATGTAGGAACTTCCAAAGTACTACCAGAAAATGTGACATTTAAATAAGACAAATTTAATAAACTATTCCTTCTCAGTTCTTTCGAAATAAGTATATGTTGGTCTCTAACTATCGCATCCTTCAGTTTTTGAATTTCCAAGGTGTTTAATTAAATGTGTAACATTGCAATGACCGTTGCGTTATTTGTTTCTAATTTTGCTTCATCAGATTTTTTAATTTCTACAATTGACGCAGAGCGCAAATAACTTAATTGAAATAAATAGAGCAGCAATTTAATGTCGATATAAGTTCTACATAGGACTTGCAATAAAATTTTTATTAATATAATTCACTGTATAATTTAGCATGCAATTAAGTCCGTTTTCATCTGCAATAAAAATTTTAAAGCGTATAAAAATTCTTCCTCGCGCCGGCGTTTCTGGAAAGCGCAGGGAATATTAATGTGGAAAATTATAGTTAAACTAATAAGTTATGTTTAATTGCAGGCACGTCATTAAGGACATTTTTTATTGCTCGAAAATCGTACGAATTTTCTAAATACCTGCTTCTCCTTCTGTTTCTGCGCGTTTTTTAATTAACTCTTTATTATCCGTAAATTTCAAGACTTATTTACGCCGTTCCTAATTATAAAACATCTTGAATTTTTATCGTGTGTTGATGAGCAAAATGCACTCACTCAAATACATACAGATTTCCCGCGTTTTTAATTAATTGTGACACGTGCTGATTTTTAAGTAGGAGACATTCAATTAATTATTTGGAACTTTACATAGGTAATCGCATACACTCACTAACAACAACGTTGATATGAGATTGTAGTAATTAAATTCGATTTTAATAAGCACACAAATAGGTAGACATACATAAAACTGGCTAACAATTTGACATTTATTCATTTCCGCCGCACTTAATTAGCGTTTTGTTGGCAGTATTTTTTTTTTGTTATATTTTTCGTGTTTACGTTGCGTAACTGTAACTTCCCAGTCTTTGTGATGTTCGTTAAAACTGCGGATTATATAAAAATTAACTGACAAACGTCACTCGTACATTTAATTAAAATTAATAATGCTTATTATTTGGACTGCTCTGGTATTACAATTGTTGGCGATCGCACATCGAAACGTATCAGCCCGGGGTCACATTCTGGCTTTGGCCTTTTTTCAATTCGAGTTACGTAAATTCTGTAAACAAAATAACGCGGCGAATCGAACAGAATTTTTGTCGTTTGAATCATGTTTTTTTTTTAAAGCGCTCGATGTGAAAAATATCCGTTTTACCCGCCCCATTCAAAGAGAATTAATTAATTAAAATAAGTAAGTTTTTCCGAAAATAAAATATCTAAACGAATAAACAATTAAAAATATACTTCCTCAGATTCATCTATTATAAACTGAAATTAAATAAAGGAACAATTACTAAAATATCTAACTTAATAGTGAACAACTTCCTAGTACTTATTATTTGGAGACAGGACAGGTAAAAGTTACAAAGACGATACATCACCTGTATTTTTTTGTAAACATATTTATATTTGTTTAATTTGTCTCTATTTTTATAAATGGTGACAGGTTACAGGTAGTTCTGAGAAACTAATTAATTTGATTAACTAAACTAAAAGTCTTAAATATCCTTCGTTTGTGCAAGAATTTGCAGTAAAGGTAAACTCTCCGTATTATACAAGGATTTTAACAAGCCATTATTCTGAAAGTTTTAGTTATATTGTTTTCAAATATGAACATTGCAGTCCTTGATCGCTATTCTAGAAAATTAAGTTGTGATCAAATTGTTAAAGTATCGATTGAAGATGGGCATAGCCAAAGATATGCAGCCACAATCAAAGATGTTCAGCTGTTGACAACTTCAAGAATTCTAGTCGATTTAGGGAAAGCCGGGATAAAGAAACAGAGCAGGATAAGATTGTAAAAGGGCAACAAGTGCCTTAAACGCCCAATTTTTACGTTTAAGTGCCCTGCGTACCTGACATTGCACGACTAAAATGCTGAAAATTTAATTGTACAATACAGGGTGTTATTTTACTGTGTGCAAATAAAAAAAAAACAGTATAAGTACACGAAATGCTACTTTCAGCAGGTATTTTTTGGTGGCTACCGTATCATAGCCAACAAATTTCTGATGGACCACTTGCTTGGAACTGCTGAAATGTGCGAGAAAGATAGGAAGGTCAACTTCGCCTTCCTCTCGGTATGAACACGCCCACCGATACCGCACTCGACATTCAACGCAGTGTTTCGTAATAATAATCACTGATATCGTTTATTAATTACTTTAATTCACTGAGCGAAGTAATATGTTTTACGATATCAACTATCGACGAATAAATCCGAAAATTTATGCACCAATTAGGCAAGCGCGTTAAAAATGTTCCTCCTTCACCCTTCTACGTAAATAAACTTTTACTGTAATCTCGCTGCTAGCTATGAAAGTATTACTACTTACGGTCCTTGTAAAAAAAGTAAATATAAAATTTTTATAAGTCTATTAAAAATAATACGGATTGAGAAATTACAATTTGTTTGTACGTCGCTTTTAATTTGTTCGGCAATTACGAACCGCAGCTTCTTCAGATTTTAATTTAAAAATACCTAAACTTGCAGTGAAGTTAATTTTAATTCTAAACGTTTCGACTGACCAGCTGATCGGAGCGGCTGATTTACGTCGTCCGTGCTCAAGACCAAGTATGGTAATGACCCTGGCCTACTTCGGCTTTGGGTCATAATTGAAGAGGCGGCCGCGTTCCACTTTTAGCTATGCCAGCAGTTCTCAATCGGTTTAGTGAAAATCTACCACTGCATTTTTCTCGAAAACGTATTAAATTTAGAGGTAGTGATTGTCAATAATGGTGTTGAGACTCCTGATAGCTACATTAGGGAAGTTCCCTAACACGTGTTGTAGCCCATGCACCTATCATTGGTCGAGACTTCCTAATAATGCAAAGTAAGGCACGACTGTCATTACTGGGATTGCGTAAGAAAACATTAATGAAGTTGTGTTAAGGATTTTATACTGCCCTGCTAGAATCTCAAATCGAAATGGGATTGAGCATGTTTGGGACCATATTGGATTCTCTTTGCGTGCAACCCTGCCTCCAGCAATAGTTTTAAATCAATTCGCAGTAAATGTAGCTGAAGAATCCAACCATCAAGACTATAGCAGAAGCGATATTGAACTGCGACTCTATAAAATGCATGTTACTTGTATTACGTGTGCCAAATAATAGAGACGACCGCAAAATTTAGCGATGCCCTAAATCAGATGTTTTTAATTAAATTCAGGCGACACAACAGTTTAAGAACAAAATTTGAAATTGAAATTATACATAAATTTAATAAGTAGAAGGTTTTTTTAATCTCAAACCGGACAGAAAAATGAAGGGAAACACACTCAACGTTTCGCTATAGATTTATAGCTTCGTCAGGAGTGAAAAAAAAAAAGTAAATAAACAAGTTGTCAAGAGAAACAAGTCGTCAAGAGAAACGAAAAGGTAACATGATTTTTAAACTAAACTACGAGTTGTTCGGAATAAAAGTAACGAGAACTAATTAAAACTACTTTTTTTTTTTTTTTTTTTTTTTTTTGTTTTTAATATATATATATAATTAATTAATTGACAGATCTATATCTTGTTTAAAGAGTCCAGAAAACTACAAAATATGTCATTTAAATTTTCAAAGTCCGTACGTTTATTAATAGAATTTCCAGACATTTTAATTTTACACATTTCTATGAAACGTCTTTTAAAAATATTAGATTCACTGTACAAAATATCAGTATTATCAAAATCAAAATTATGATTATTTACTAATGAATGCTCTACAAGCATTGAATGATTTTGATTATTTTTTTGAATATGATATTTATGTTGGTCTAAACGTTTTTTTAAATTTTGGCTCGTTTCACCTATATAAACAGAATTACAATTTGAACATTTGATTTCATAAACCACGTTAGGTTGTTTTAATTTCGGTATTTTGGTTTTTAAATTCGAAAAAATTAAATTTAAATTATTCACAGATTTACTGGCTAAAATTAAATTATGTTTTTTGAAAATGTGTTTAAATGTATTGTGTAATGGTTCAATATAAGGCAAGGATATGTATTTATGATTCGAAGTTTGTCTAATGTTTTTAGAGACATTTGAATTTTGTAAGTATTTAATACGATTTTTAATTACTGATTCAATAAGATTTATTGGATAAGAATTTTGAATAAGAGTTTTCTTTATTAAATTTAAGTTATCATAAATGAAAACTTTATCAGAAAGTAAAATAGCTCGATCAGTTAATGAAATAATAGTTGCAATTTTATAATTTTTAGGTGTGTACGAGTGAAAATTTATGTACCTACCTGACCAGGTAGGTTTATGAAACCAATTAGTAATTAATTTATCATTCTGACTGATAATATTTACATCAAGAAAACTCAATGAATTATTATTTTCTTTTTCTACTGTAAATTGTAATCTATTATGAAAAGAATTAAATTTATTTAAAACAAAATCTACCTTATCAGAAGGCAAAATCAATAAAATGTCATCAACATAACGAAAATATAACGTTAAATCGAATGATAAAGAGTTAATAACAGATTTTTCTAGTTCTTGCATAACAATTTCAGCTAAAGCCGGAGATAAAGGAGAACCCATTGCTGTACCAAAAATCTGTTTATAAAATTTATCATTGAAAGCAAAATAAGATGTTTCAAAACATAAATCAACTATTTCTAAAAAGTTACCTTTGGAAATATCAGTAAAATCTTTAATCTCTAACCACCTATCATTTATACTTTTTAAAGCTAAATCTTTAGGAATGTTAGTAAATAAAGAAATAACATCTAAAGAAATTATAATGCAATTATTTGGTACAGTTATTTGTTTTAATTTTTCTACGAGTTCAAAAGAATTTTTTATAAAATATTCTGATTTACTAGTAACCTGAGTAATGATTTTTGAAATAAATTTAGATAAGAAATATGGAGAAGAACCAATAGTGGAAACTATAGGACGAAGAGGTGTATTAGGTTTATGAATTTTTGGAATGCAGTATAATTTAGGAAATATGGGATGTTGTACTTTAAGAGATTTAGCAACAATATTACTAATTTAAACGGATTTCTCTATCTTGTTAATAATACTGAAAGTTTTACGTTGATAAGATTCGGTGGGATCGTTAGCTAATTCTACATATGTATTATTATCAGACAGCATAGTTTGAACTTTTGAAAAATAATCAGTTTTATCAATTAAAACAGTTACATTGCTTTTATCAGCTGTAGTAACAATAATATTAGGATTATTTTTAAGAAATTTTTTACAAGACAAAACATCTCTAATAAGAATCTTATACTTTGATTTTTCAAAAGTTTTATCAATATTTCTAATATAATTTAAAAAATTAGAACAAAATTTATTTCTTATTTGTATTTTTGAAGGTGAATCTAAAGATTTAATACCAAACTCTAAGCTACTTAATACTTTTAAGAAATCTACTTGTTGTTTATGAAAATATGGTAATGAAAATTTTTTGCCTAAAGCGAATATGTATTTTAAATTTGACGGAATCTCAGTGTTTGTATAATTTACAAGCCACTTATTTATTATATTTTGATCAAATTTAATGTAAAAATTTTTATCTCTAATAGAAATAAGATTATCTAACTTTTTAATCTGTGTTAATCGAATTTTATTAAAATACTTTTCATTTTTTTGATTTTCAAAATTTAGAAAATTAGTCAATGTGATATTATCAAGAAAATTACTTAACTGACCTAAGGTATAATCTAATTTCCAAGTTAATTTGGCAAGAACTTTGAAAGTTACCTCTATTTCATATGAAAGAATTTTATTAGCAAAATCTGATACGTATCTGTCAATTTTGTGACATGACATATCGTACGCTCTTTTTAAAGGTTCAATTATATGACGAGGGAAAACTCCCTCTTTCCTACATTTAAGTAAAAAGAGCTTACGATTTTTCATTCTAGTAATTTTAATTAAAGTATTAGAATAAATTTTGCACAGTACCTTATTTTGATGCCCGTAGTGAAACTCGACAAAACCGTAAAACCCTATGTTTCTGATATCCATAATTGAAGTTTGTTCTTGTCCGATGAAAATAGTAAGTAGAAGGTTTTTTTAATCTCAAACCGGACAGAAAAATGAAGGGAAACACACTCAACGTTTCGCTATAGATTTATAGCTTCGTCAGGAGTGAAAAAAAAAGTAAATAAACAAGTTGTCAAGAGAAACAAAATTTGATCAAAATATAATAAATATTTCTATTAGAGATAAAAATTTTTACATTAAATTTGATCAAAATATAATAAATATTTCTATTAGAGATCAAAATTTTTACATTAAATTTGATCAAAATATAATAAATATTTCTATTAGAGATAAAAATTTTTACATTAAATTTGATCAAAATATAATAAATATTTCTATTAGAGATAAAAATTTTTACATTAAATTTGATCAAAATATAATAAATATTTCTATTAGAGATAAAAATTTTTACATTAAATTTGATCAAAATATAATAAATATTTCTATTAGAGATAAAAATTTTTACATTAAATTTGATCAAAATATAATAAATATTTCTATTAGAGATAAAAATTTTTACATTAAATTTGATCAAAATATAATAAATAAGTGGCTTGTAAATTATACAAACACTGAGATTCCGTCAAATTTAAAATACATATTCGCTTTAGGCAAAAAATTTTCATTACCATATTTTCATAAACAACAAGTAGATTTCTTAAAAGTATTAAGTAGCTTAGAGTTTGGTATTAAATCTTTAGATTCACCTTCAAAAATACAAATAAGAAATAAATTTTGTTCTAATTTTTTAAATTATATTAGAAATATTGATAAAACTTTTGAAAAATCAAAGTATAAGATTCTTATTAGAGATGTTTTGTCTTGTAAAAAATTTCTTAAAAATAATCCTAATATTATTGTTACTACAGCTGATAAAAGCAATGTAACTGTTTTAATTGATAAAACTGATTATTTTTCAAAAGTTCAAACTATGCTGTCTGATAATAATACATATGTAGAATTAGCTAACGATCCCACCGAATCTTATCAACGTAAAACTTTCAGTATTATTAATAAGATAGAGAAATCCGTTTAAATTAGTAATATTGTTGCTAAATCTCTTAAAGTACAACATCCCATATTTCCTAAATTATACTGCATTCCAAAAATTCATAAACCTAATACACCTCTTCGTCCTATAGTTTCCACTATTGGTTCTTCTCCATATTTCTTATCTAAATTTATTTCAAAAATCATTACTCAGGTTACTAGTAAATCAGAATATTTTATAAAAAATTCTTTTGAACTCGTAGAAAAATTAAAACAAATAACTGTACCAAATAATTGCATTATAATTTCTTTAGATGTTATTTCTTTATTTACTAACATTCCTAAAGATTTAGCTTTAAAAAGTATAAATGATAGGTGGTTAGAGATTAAAGATTTTACTGATATTTCCAAAGGTAACTTTTTAGAAATAGTTGATTTATGTTTTGAAACATCTTATTTTGCTTTCAATGATAAATTTTATAAACAGATTTTTGGTACAGCAATGGGTTCTCCTTTATCTCCGGCTTTAGCTGAAATTGTTATGCAAGAACTAGAAAAATCTGTTATTAACTCTTTATCATTCGATTTAACGTTATATTTTCGTTATGTTGATGACATTTTATTGATTTTGCCTTCTGATAAGGTAGATTTTGTTTTAAATAAATTTAATTCTTTTCATAATAGATTACAATTTACAGTAGAAAAAGAAAATAATAATTCATTGAGTTTTCTTGATGTAAATATTATCAGACAGAATGATAAATTAATTACTAATTGGTTTCATAAACCTACCTGGTCAGGTAGGTACATAAATTTTCACTCGTACACACCTAAAAATTATAAAATTGCAACTATTATTTCATTAACTGATCGAGCTATTTTACTTTCTGATAAAGTTTTCATTTATGATAACTTAAATTTAATAAAGAAAACTCTTATTCAAAATTCTTATCCAATAAATCTTATTGAATCAGTAATTAAAAATCGTATTAAATACTTACAAAATTCAAATGTCTCTAAAAACATTAGACAAACTTCGAATCATAAATACATATCCTTGCCTTATATTGAACCATTACACAATACATTTAAACACATTTTCAAAAAACATAATTTAATTTTAGCCAGTAAATCTGTGAATAATTTAAATTTAATTTTTTCGAATTTAAAAACCAAAATACCGAAATTAAAACAACCTAACGTGGTTTATGAAATCAAATGTTCAAATTGTAATTCTGTTTATATAGGTGAAACGAGCCAAAATTTAAAAAAACGTTTAGACCAACATAAATATCATATTCAAAAAAATAATCAAAATCATTCAATGCTTGTAGAGCATTCATTAGTAAATAATCATAATTTTGATTTTGATAATACTGATATTTTGTACAGTGAATCTAATATTTTTAAAAGACGTTTCATAGAAATGTGTAAAATTAAAATGTCTGGAAATTCTATTAATAAACGTACGGACTTTGAAAATTTAAATGACATATTTTGTAGTTTTCTGGACTCTTTAAACAAGATATAGATCTGTCAATTAATTAATTATATATATATATATTAAAAACAAAAAAAAAAAAAAAAAAAAAAAAAAAGTAGTTTTAATTAGTTCTCGTTACTTTTATTCCGAACAACTCGTAGTTTAGTTTAAAAATCATGTTACCTTTTCGTTTCTCTTGACGACTTGTTTCTCTTGACAACTTGTTTATTTACTTTTTTTTTTCACTCCTGACGAAGCTATAAATCTATAGCGAAACGTTGAGTGTGTTTCCCTTCATTTTTCTGTCCGGTTTGAGATTAAAAAAACCTTCTACTTACTATTTTCATCGGACAAGAACAAACTTCAATTATAAATTTAATAATTTTTGTATAAGATTTAGGATATGTGTGAGACATAACTGTGTAAAATAAATGGAATAATTTTTGAAAGAAGTATATCAGGTTTAAACTGTTAACGTTTTAATTATTTATTATTTTAATTAATTTATAATTTTTGAACAAATTTGTGCATAAATACAATTCAAAACATAGAGAACGAAGAGGTATTCGGCTTAACATAATTTTAATTGTTCTTTATATACACTGCATTAAAAAAAGGAAACCCATCAATCTGGTCAGGAAACCATTCAAGAAGGGCGAGGTTTGTTAAATGTATTAAATTTAGAACTGAAAACGGAACTAGATTTCTTTGCGATTTTGTGAAAAATGTGGATGTAATACCTAGTTTCCGATTCACTTGCACTGATTGCACTCAGAGTATCTTCTTCGCATATTATTACATCAGGTTAAAACAAAAGGCAAATATTTTATGTGCATCAAGTGCAAGTGAATCGAAAACGTAAACCATACGCACAGATAATCCCGATTCCCAATTGATATATTAATCAACTGAAAAGTGTCTAAAATTACTTTCTGCGCAATATTTCTGTCACATTTAGAATGAACATAGAACACGTTCTAAATACTTCTATTTTGTACAAAATTTAGGAGCTAAATTTCAAATTTAATTTTGAACAGAATTGCTGTCGAAATTGTTATAAATTCTTCGTCTAAAGTTGCTTTCAAAATTCGTTCTAATGTAAAACGGCTCTAAGTGTTCTTAATAATAGCGTGATAAGTATTTAATAACTGAGTTTATTACGTTTTGGGCCGCTTTTTAGGACTAGTTAGTTTAATTTTAATGTAAATAATTTGTATTTAACACATATCTTCTATCACTAACATAAGTTCATTTATTTAAAATATTCGGAACATTAAAATCTATTACCTGTACTGTTACTCTATGAGTCTTTGGAATCCTTCAGTTTACTTTCTGGTTACTTCAGCTTCAGATCTCTTGAAAATCACATAGTCCACTATTTTAACTTTTCCAGGTAAAGGAAAAGAATTGAGTGCAACTTGCAACACTTTCATAGTGGCAGTAATTTTTGTTAACAGCTTGTTTTTATTGATTAACATACTGTACGCCTAGAATTAATGTGGGTTATCTTCAGAAGTGACATACTTAATTTATTTAATATTTATTTAATTTGTAACTCATTATATTTTTCTAAATAAAAAGAACAAGAATGTTTAGTGTTTTCCATCAATTGAGAGACCCGCATTCACGTATCACATAACTCAATAGATTGTGCCCCCCTATTATACAGTGAAGCAAATTAGGCGTCTCGAGAAAGAACGGAAAGGCATTTGTTACAGTGACATATGCTGATACATATTTTACGTTTCAAATTTAAATTACTATAAATAATTTATTTGTCTGCTTTCGTGCACGCTCATAATTAAATACGACTGAAAACGGTTTGAGGTCAGAACAAAAATATGAATAAAATATCGAATAGTATTAACGACAGCCAACAGGAGCTTATGCTAACCGTGAACCTTAGACATATTGAAATTATTGTTTGCAATTAACTTATTTAAATCGAGCATTGTGAATTATTTAAATAAGACGTGCAGAGTATACAATGTCTTTATGACTAAATAAAATTTGCATTCGATTTCTTCAATGAGCATTAACGAATACTCAATTAAAAGGAATTATATCGACATATTTATATGATTTTTTGTAATTAACTTATACTCCGTCTGTTCCAAATTATGGTATCTATACATTTCTGTAAAGATGTTTTGAATAAAGATGGTTATACATATAAAATGATAATTTGTTAATGGTGGATATCTATTAAAACCAAGAACTTTTGGTAATTAATAGACTACTTTGCATGAATCTTGTTTTATTTTAATTTTATCGTTAATCTCCATATTATCAAAAGATATTGATAATTATATCGCATCTGTTGGGATTAAAAAAAAAATATAAATTCGGAAAATAACATTTTTCAAAGGAAAAAGGTCAAATAAAAGTAATTTATAATAAAATACAACATATTATGAAAAGGGAACAATTTCGTGGTAAAAGGAGTTTGTTGACAACGCAAAATATCATGATCAAAAAAACGAAAGTTTCTCTTTCTATAACTCACTCTGATTACATTAATTTTGAATTTCAGAAAAGATAAAAAAAATAAATCCAATATAAGAGTTTTGTATACCTTAATTTGGGATATACATACAGTCGGGGACGAATTAGTGGGTACGACATTTATATTGCTGGTTACTTCCCGCAAACGTTTACCCCTTTATACCTGCAGCATTCATAAATCGACAACAATGTCTGAAAACTGTGCAAATAACATTTATTGGGCATTATTTCATAAATGAATAATCCCTTAATGGTGGGGTTTGTTTTGTTTATTTTATAGATGTTTTTAGTTGGACAAAATCATGGGTACAAAGATGCAGCTTTAGTTTCATCAGAACTATTCTAGCGTGCACACAATATTAATTGTGGATTAATCTGAAAAGCGGCATTTTTATTGAGTTAATAATTAATAGTGAAATGCCCTAAGAAAGTTCGTTTTTAAACTAAAAATTTCTCATGGCTCCCAAGAAGAAATCGCTTTGGAAATTCGAAAACGTATTGTCGAAGACCGAAAAGTGGGTATAAGTTAAGGACAATTAGCAAAAAAGTATAAAGTATCAAAAAACCCTGTTGTTCGTATTTGTAAAAAATTTGAAGCCGCTAATAGTACTGAAAATATCGCGGGTCGAGGGCGAAAAAAAAATCCACACCAAGAGACGATATTTAATTAAAAAGTAATTAGTGTTTACGCTGCGAATTAAGATATAAAAATATTATTAATTACGGCGAGGAGTGACAATTAAAAGATGAAACGCAACCTAAATTGAGTTCATGTAACCTGTAGTTTATGTCATGTTAGCTTTGTGAGGATTCGCATTTAGGCAGTTAAATAGTTGTAATATGTTTTGATGATATAACAATTTATTAAATAAATAATAAATTATGCTACAATGTTCCTATATATACTATAAATGTCGTGATTATAGTCGCTTTTTAAACAATCTGGAGACGATGCTGTACAACGTTTTAAAATTAAATACACTACAAAAAATAATGCGATTTAAAAAGCCTTGTTGGTGATCCGTATCCAAACGGTCCAGCGAAGATGTCATTTCTTTGTAATCTGATACGTAATTACTTTGCATATAAACATATTAGATAATGTTTTACAAGTAATGTGGATATTAAAGATATTGATACATATTGGTAGGATCCAAATAATCTTAGTGTGTTATCATAGAAATAGAGTTCGTTAAAATTACGAACGCATTTCGAATCACTTAATAACCGCTTAACAGAATTACAATGAATATAAAATAAACAGAGTTTGAGTTAGTCTAAAAATAAAAAGACAAACTAACAAAATGAGAACAAAATAACAAGAAAAATATTGCAATAGAATCGCAGCGCATGTAACATCTTACACGTTAGCATACATGCGACTGCCTCATATCCACTGCATCCCCAATTTAAATTCTGTGCTTACTTGTAGCTGTTATACATTCAGGGAATTGTGGGTACGACATTTATATTACTGGTTATTTCCCGCAAACGTTTATCCCTTTATACCTGCAGCATTCATAAATCGACAACAGCGTCTTAAAACTGTGCAAATTACATTTATTGTGCATTATTTCATAAATGAATAAGCCCTTAATGATGGGGTTTGTTTTGTTTATTTTATAGATGTTTTTAATTGGACAAAATTATGGGTACAACGATGCAGCTTTAGTTTCATCAGAACTATTCTAGCGTGCACATAACATTAGTGGATTAATCTCAAAAGCGGCATTTTTATTGAGTTAATAATTAATAGTGAAATGTCCTAAGAAAGTTCGTTTTTAAACAAAAAATGTTTCATGGCTCCCAGAAAAGAAACTGCTTTGGAAATTCGAAAACGTATTGTCGAAGACCGAAAAGTGGCTATAAGTTACAGACAATTAGCAAGAAAGTATAAAGTATCAAAAAACGCTGTTCGTATTTGTAAAAAAATTGAATCCACTAATAGTACCGAAAATATCGCTGGTCGAGGGCGAAAAAGAAAATCCACACCAAGAGACGATGCCAGAATTGTGCGGGAAGTGAGAAAAAATCCTAGTGCAAGTGCTCACCAAGTGAGGGAAAGTGTCAATATAAACGTTTCTACTAAAATAATTAAAAGAAGGATTAAGGAGGCTGGCCTTCAAAGTTTTTTAAAAAGAAAGAAACCATTCACTAGTGAACGAAATAAGAAAAAACGATGAGCATTTGCAAAACAACATGTAAATAAACCCCCAGCCTATTGGGAAAAAGTGGTGCGGTCGGATGAAAGTAAATTTGAACTTTTTGGGTCAAAACGAAGAGGTAGAGTATGGAGGCGAGCAGGAGAAGCCTTAAGTTCTAAAATGGTAGAAGCTACAGTTAAACATGGAGGCGGCAATGTTCTTATATGGGGTTGGTTTAGTAAAAGCTTTGTAGGGAATTTAGCTAGAATAGAAGGTACAATAACGAGAATATCACACGTTCAAATTTTGGAAGAAAATTTGTATCCTTCGCTCGAAAAGATGGACCTTGACGACTTAATTTTTTAACAGGATAACGATCCCAAGCATACTTCGCGAGTTGCTAAGAATTATTTCCAAGAAAGTGACATTAAAGTCCTTTAGTGGCCGCCTCAAAGACCGGATCTAATTTAAAAAAGAAATTGTACCCATAATTTTATCCACCTTTTATTTCAGAAATTATTAAGCTGTTACAATAGTACTTGTTTTTTCGTTTATTTTTTCACTCTTTTTGCTACAATATTATATTTAGTTGTCAATAAACTGTTCAGTTGATTATTTTTGTTTATATTCTAATTCTGTGTATATATCTTTTTCAAATACGATAGAACTCTCTTCGGTATCCACAATTTTGTCCCCGACTGTATATAAAACCCGTAACATATACGATAATTTGGGACAGAGGGAGTATAAAAAACGTTGTGAATTAATTATTTATTTAAACAAGAGGTACGTGAATTCACAGTCTTTAGTGCTAATAAAATTTGCATTCGATTCAATTCAGTTGAAACTTTCAAATATTGCATTAAAATGATTTATTTAAATACTTCTTTCTTTTTTTTTTCTTTTATACACCTAACGAGTATTAAAGACTAGCAGCTTTTGGCGATGACCATAATGTTCATTGTTTGCCTCTCCAAGTGATTTATTTTAAATCCTCCTGCTATGGTGAGTACAACTTAGCCGATTCTCTTCTTGTAGTTAGGCATTTTTAATTACACCTGAGTCGTAACCGGAGTCATATATCAAATACACCAGTATGTCATATATCATGATGCAAAAGGAAGATCTACTTGATCCATTTATGAAAAAGTATTGGGCACCAATCTTATAAATTGATATTTCATGTCTTTACACACTCGGAAAGGTTTGCAGATGTCTCTGGGACATCTTTTCAAATTTACGGCATATTGTTGCTCCGAAGTTACTCATTTTTATCTCTCTTTAGTGGTCTGAGTGAATGAGAAGGGTCAACTAGGAACGAATTGAAATATGTGCTAAAAATCAGCTAACGTTTTAACACAGAGGTATTGTAATGGCTGTAAAAGCAAATTAATAACGTCTACCGTCCTCACCTTTTGTATTTATTTGTGTGGTATATCACCGATTTCCCTTTCTTTAATAAAAGATTAGAAATACAGATTTCTGAAATGTTTTCTGTATTGAAAAATATTTCTTCACATTCGTTTGTGAAAAAAGCGTTTGAAATTACGGTTTCTATTTCTCAGTGGAACAGTGCTAAACAAAATTTTTGAATATTTAATCGAATTATTAGATTTTAAAGTCGCTTACTTATTGGAAGATTATATGTGTGCCTAATAATTAAGGGTCTTTGTAAATTACAACAATTTTCATTATATCTCATCAGGATGATTAAAATTTGATGAAAAACTTTTAATTATATCGTACAATCCACACGCCGAGGTTCCGTACATACCTTTTCCTGTACGTCTTTAATTAATTAATAATTAATAGGTCGTCCTCGTTAAGTCTCATGCATAACACGTGCGGTTTTCAACAATTACACACACATGCTCTGGATGTATCTATTGCATTTCCATAATAACATTGTTATTATGGCACGAGTGACATTTCGCCGCGGATGATATTAGATTTTCGTGTTATTAAGGAATTAGTTCGTAAATTATGCAAAAAGTTCACAAATCGATAGTGGGTGGGCTCGGGTTTGTTGCAATGCATTTTGTAAACAGTAATTTAAACGTCGTGAGAGGCCGGCTCGCGTTTCAAAATATTTTGTTCTCAATATAATAAAGAGTGGTGTAATTATTTGAGAGAGAACAAAACAAAGTGGCAATTAGCGTCGTATTTAGCAAATATTCATGATGTTCTGTCCTAGATAAACATGCACTTGTGTATTCGTTCGAATTTTATTTTAATTGTTCCTTATCATTAATCATATCATTGATAGGTTTAAGTAAACCGGACAAAAAAGTGGAACAAATATTAATTATACTTTTTTTTCTCTTTATAATCACGATGAATGATCTATGATGGTCGCCTTAAAGTCATAATTACACATGTAAAAAAATCACGTGCTTTTTAATGTACGTACAAGTTTTTTTGAAACAGTGCCAGAACTGATTGTTAAATTAAGCATCATAAATACCAATTATTTTTGATTTTGACTTCACGAAATATATGTTTCGCGGCGACCCCACTTGATTATAAGTTAAATTCTAACAATAAATTTATTTTTTTATCTGTCGTAATTGAAAATTTGCCTTCCAGCCTCACGCATTTTTAGATACATGAATTGCTGGACATAATTTTAAGATAAGATAAAAATCACACTTTATGAGAAAACAACCAAGGAAGCCTGAATACTAATTTAAAGTTATATTTAGAAGGATGTTTACCATTCTTCATTTGCCACAGTGATTTCAGTTATACAAAACATTCAACTGTGCAAGCTGAAGAGCTCCCACTGAGTTGTTATATTATTAAAATCATCTATATTCATTCCACAGTAATTAGAATAATGGCTTGATGTTTTTGAAATATGATAGAATGTCGTGCGCTCTTCGAACGAGGCGGGACTTTGATTTATGGACATTATTGATCAGTGCACTAATATGTGATCCTTAAGCGTATAAAAAATAATTAGAGTTGCTCTTCAGGCTTTATTCGCTGCTTGATGCATTATCGATGTGCATATATTTTGATTTCATTGTTGTGTGCTGAAGTGGCTTCAGATTAGACTGCGTGTTTCTTTTTCCTTTTTGTTAATGAACTCATTAAGTTCACGCTTTTCAGCGCGATAAATAAATTTATAATTATCGAACAACTAGACTACCAGTAGAGATCGCATTGTTTCTTCTTGGTGAGATATTTTAATGTTACGTGGACTGAATACACCGTGTGTGATATAAGAAAACTACCTCAAGGCACAACTCCAGGATTTGATTTTGAATAAGCGAAGTATCGTACAAGAAAGTAAATAATTTGAGCTTTAAATTAAATATTAGAAAATACGTTGCCGATCAGTAACATTAAACATTCCTTTAAGATATCACTAGGCTACAAAAATGAGAAAATTTTAGGTCTTTTATTTAAATCTTCAACTTTGAGACTGTTTCCGTTGATGCACATGGTTTCTGATTGTCAAATAAGGCTCATTTTCAAGTATCTTTTCATTTACGTGCTTTATTGTGAAAATATGATCCTGAATGTTGTGCCTTTTCTTGAAACTGCTTTTTGAGTCGACCGTACCTTTTTCTATTTTATTTTTTAATCTACTCTCTAAAA
This sequence comes from Prosopocoilus inquinatus, assembly GCA_036172665.1. Taxonomy (NCBI): domain Eukaryota; kingdom Metazoa; phylum Arthropoda; class Insecta; order Coleoptera; family Lucanidae; genus Prosopocoilus; species Prosopocoilus inquinatus. Next base: position 1,435,265 of record CM069876.1, read on the forward strand.
TTCTTTCAAATACTTTAGTCCACCCCCCTTCCCCTCCGAAGAGCTCGAGAAATTTAAATAATGTCATTCCAGGACATTTTAGGAAGCGTGTTATTACTTTCGAGTTACGCTTAATAATAAAAAACGTCTTTATATAGGCGGGATTTCACCCTATGACATAATACACCCTAATGACATAATGGATAATACAAAGGGAAAAATATAGACAAAGATATATCACAAAATTTTGACAATTAGTAGCGGGTGATATACCGGGTGTAATCAAATTAATTTCACGTATTAATACGCAAATTTCTCGTCATGTAAGAGAATTAATGCCGCAATTGTCAAAGGTCTAACTCAAAAATAAAAAAATGACCTACTAAAGGAGCGTTGGTACATTTGTTTGAGAACTTCTGGTCGATCGTGCATAAAGACATCATAAAATAAAGCTCCAGCAAAAGTCAAGGTCAAGTGCTTGATCGCATTTTTAAAAGCTGTGATGTTTTATGTAAACACAAATCAAATTCATAGTGTCCCGGCGGTTGCCCACGTGTGCAATTTGATTTAAGAAGACCATTTTAAATCTACTCTCACTGATTATAGAATTAAATTTGTTTTATTAGATAATCGACAATAATTAGATCTTAGTATGAATCACATAAACATAAACTTTATTCTTTATTGAATAACTAAAGAGTCTTCAATAACGACAAGACTAAATAAATAAATAAATAGTAAAATGAACAAGCATACCACAATAATTTAAGTAAAAGATAGGTTCTTTGTCAAATACTCCTCGATGTCATTTATTTGTACAGTGTAAACAAAACAAAAGAATCAAACCATAAATGAAGGGACGATGAATACCGACGTGCGTTATTTACGATAATTTTTAGAATGTTACCTTAAATGTTTTTATTTCCTAACTTTTAATTGTTATACTTGTCAGCAGAAAATTAACTTAATTAATCCAGTAAGTAATGCCACAAACGTGATGGATGTTTATTTTCTTTTGGTATGGAATTGTTGAGCGAAGATTTTATTGAACCAGTGCCCTTCATTTCGATGACGCTTTCTTGCTTTATGTTTTGTTTATAATGTAATGTTTTGCTTAGAAAAATCCACACACGATCGGTCAGAAGTTCTCAAACAAAAAGACTCCGGGCTCTTGTGGGGCTTTAATTTCTTACATTTTTCACCGAAAGATAAAGATATGCAAAATTCGTTTTATTAAGTCATGAAGAACTTTCAGTTTTGATATGTGAAACTTATTTGATGACATCCTGTATTATGCATTAGGGTGGATCGAATTTTTTTTTATTTTATTTTCTTTTCGGCGGAGTACTGAAAAGATGTTCCATGAGTATACCTTTAAGTCATTATGAAACCATTTTCATGTTTTGAGTGCTGCCTGCCTCAAGCTTATTAAAGTTTTAAAAGAGGCCTGAAACTAGGGTTTAGTTTATTGGTTAATTAAAATAATCTAAGTAGTCGAACTATTACTACACTTTTGATAAAGTTTAAATAATGAGAGGACAATTTACTACATTATTCAGTTTTCCTAGTAGTCCTTCTTGGTGCATTATCCAACAAGATTCCAGCCTATTGCTAATCCAACCTTCACTTCGTTTTAGTTCACAAACAGCAAAGCATGATTCTGTCACCAATTTAACACATCTTTCTAGTAGCTTGCATGTGGCAAGGTATAGAACGGAATTTAGACAAAATTTTAGTTTTGACTTTACATGTAGAGATTTGTGATGGTTTTGAAAAGAGTTTCACTTTCTGCGAGTATTTGTTTAGTAAGTAGCGGTTCTGAAAATATTCTCCAGTGGATCAAATCGATGTAGTTTTCTTCATTTATATTAAATGTGGCAGCCTAAATATTCTTGTCGGTGAGAGTTCAGATGATCGTTCCCTAATTATTATAATGCGTCTTAAAGCCAGCTATCTTATGTACTTTCGTTCATCACCTAACCTTGGTGTCAATATGTTTTTGCTATACCCAAAGAATCCACGACGCTGAATTACAGGGTCTACCACTTGTTTTTTCAGATTCTCTGGAAGATAATGTGACAACTTGATGACTTCGTATAGGTGTTTCGCTCCATTAACCCAAGAGGGTTGTGTTTTCATTTTGAACCACACAGAAGCCTAAACTTTCAGGAGAAATTCAGTCAAAATCATTAGATTTTTCGATGGCGACTTCGTTAAGACATAAGATCTGAGAATTCTATTAGCTGTTGTTAACCATCACGAATGGCTGATTTTACCCGGATTCCTTTTCGCCAGATTATCGTCACAGTGCCCTAAGTTAATGGCTCGACGTATTTCTTTTAAATGTAACTGGTTTGTGCTTTAAATCGTTTAGAACTTTTGGTTATATCTGGCAAGCTGCATTCGATGGCACAAAATTGAACCACAGGGAGATATTCACAATTTTTAAGAGATATCCCTATCAAAGCACTGAAGGACCTGTTGTGGTTCCATCAAAGTGTTCTAAAAGGTGACTGAAATTCAATATATTGGCATGCAAATGACAAACTAGCCACTGAAGTGGACGCTGGAACTTACCTTCAAGAAGTCGGATGATTTACTGATTTACTTCGAGTGTTCACCGCAGCTCCGTTACACCCGATGGCTATGATCTGTTTCAAATTAATATATTTTGCCAGTCAATATACAAACAATTTGTCAGCTACTGTTTTAAAATCACCAGATTTCACAGCTATGTGGCCAATGTATTTTGAATTAGGCTCCTTTCAAAAACTGTTCTTCGACTACAACTTTTCACTAGTGTTTGTCACCAAATCTTGGAATCGTTTTTGTGTACTTTGTGAAAGATCAATAAAATACTCCAACATATCTTTATATGTCGGTAATACATTAATCGCTAATTTTTTCTCGGAACCAAATATAGGACAGTTTTTGTCATTGCTATGCAAATTCATAATTCTCACCAGAATTCTCACAGTAACTCACAAAGAAAAGGTTTACAAAATATAAAAATAAACGTATTCATTCCCAAATGCAATAGAACACAAAATGCCATGCAACAACTATTCACAACAGCGCGTTGGTGGCCTCATGGGACATAATTTACACAAGAAATAAAAACGTTAGGTATTTTTTATTTACTAACGCTTTGTCGCTTGATGTTAATCTGGAAAAATGTAATATATATCTGCAAGAATTAGAATAAAAACCCATTTTATGCCAACGTATTTTTTTGTGAATTTTCGAAAACTTTGATGACATTGGGGCAGTATTTCTAATTAGTTATTCTTTTAAATGCTATTTTACAGCTTTGATCAATACCTACAAGAGCATCTATCGCGCACTCCCCGAAAGCAAAATTGGGGAAATTTTTTTTTATTAGTATAATTGCGATTCACCCTATTATGCATGCGTACTTAAAAAAAGACATTCATAAAAAATGAAATTAGTGATACCTAGTGTTGATCTAGTACACAGAACTGATTCAATTCTAAGTATAAGAGATACGTATGAAAAGGCTCAGAAATATACGATTCAGAATAACAAGTAATGCTTCAATTAGATTAAAATATAATGAAATTGAACGATTTGAGTATGTCGGGAACACCATTGTAAGCGTGACCAGCGGCATAAGAAAAGGATCCGCTGAAAAGGGTACTTTTATGAAATGACATGCCTGGAAGGTGCTTTTGACGGGTACTGACTAGACGTACGAGGACGCTTCATCAATTATTGTCCCTAACATAGAAACAATTGAAATGGATACTCAAAAACTTTATTACTTTTCTACATAATCTCTTCAAAGTATAATACATTTCTTATAACGATGCTGAAGCGCTTGGAAGCTTTGAAAATAAAATTGTTTTTCTTGCTCTCCCAAACAGCCGTTTACATCTTCACTCACTTCTTGATCGTCCGAAAATCGAGTGCCACGCAGCTGTTCTTTAAGTTTGGGGAACAAAAAAAATCACTGGGTTCCAGATCTGGTGAATACAGCTGCTGTTCTAAAATTTCGAAGCCTGCGTTGCAAATGGCAGCCATTGCAACGCCGCTCTTGTTAGAGGCAGCATTGTCTTGATGAAGGAGAACACCTCGACGCAGTTTGCCCGTTCGTTTTTCTTTGATTGCTTCGCGAAGTTGTGGCATCAGATTTGGATAATATTGCCCGTTAACGGTCTGACCTTTCGGTAAATAATTTACTAGCAGAACTCCTTCAAAATCCCAGAAAACTGTGGACAAGGTCTTTCCAGGAGGAGGGATAAAACGATTTTTTTTAGGGAGCGGAGAACCATGATGCCACCACTCCACGCTCTGTCTTTTTGATTCAGAATCAGAATAATGAACCCTTGTTTCATCAACGGTAATGAATCTTTCCGCAAATTCTTCGGGATTCTTATTATTCCGCCAAATTGGATTGAGATGTCCATTGGCGAATGTGCTTTTGGTCGACCCTTAACATCTTGGGTACCCGACGTGTTGCGACTTTTTTAAGCACCAGTCCGTCGTTTAAAATTTCTTCAACGGACCCACCAGAAAAGCCGTCTCGGCCATAAATCTGACTGTGATTCGGTGATCCTTGAGAACCATGGCATAGACTAGATTGATGTTCTCTGGCGTGACAATTGTTTTTGGAGGTTCAGCACCAGGAGCATGTTCACAAACAAGACTTCAAAATTTGAAATAGCGACACTAATTTTTAGCTATTTGTTATGAAGAACTATCATCACCTAACACTCCATGCATATCCTCCGAAATTTCGTTTGGAGTCATTCCTTTTTTGGGAGATATTTTATGACCGCTGTCACTTCATTTTTCTCCATTTTTACAATTCACTGTGCATCACCGCATATTAAAAAATTTACTCGAATATTTGAAACGATGTGATAGTGAAATTTGGCAGGCAATATTGACAGATGTTGACAGTTGCGCTACTCGAGTACCGATTGCATCAGTCAACGCGAACTAGTCTAGGGACAATAATTGTTGAACCGCCCTCGTATATTCCGGAGAAGCACTAATTTACGGCGCAGGTAATGAGCTTAAAACCTTGTGAACTAAACAACACATATACAATTTTCTGCGTGACATCATTTTAGGTGTATTATAACTTTCATAAAATGGATTTATATGTGCACTTTTGTTAATGTCACACCATTGTAATAGTTACATTTTCTGAGGTCACCTTTTTTGAAAATGGGCATTGCGATTCCTGTTTCCCAATCCTGCGGCATTGTTCCTGTCACTTACACATTTTTTGAAGATTTCCAGCAATATTTCTGTTTCTTTCTCCCCAATATTCTTGAACATTTCTCCTTGGATATTATCAGTACCTGCCCCATTCCGTATTTCACTTTTCCAATTGCTTCTTTTTACTTTCTGTGGCGTTATCGTTTCTTCATCCTCCTGCATGCTAATTTGTTCTTGCTGGATTTCTTGATCATCCAACTTTTACTTTGTATCGCATTTTCAGCACCTAATATTCCTTAAAGTAATCCTTACACTTTTCACTAATTATTCCTTCTTCTTAATTTTTTAAAATCATGTAAAATTGTAGAAATAATACTAGAAAAACATCATTTCATACAAAACAAAATATTTAACTTTTGTTACATTTAATTAGCGACTACTAATCGCTATTAATTGGACTTGTCGCTCATTAAATAATTTGTAATTTAAATTTAGTGCATTCTTCTGTTTATCTTTCAATCAAAATATTCCCGCAAAATCTGATACTAACTATCCGGTGCATGATTCGAAAATAATCGAGTCATTGAGGTCATAATCCTAAAAACGCTAATATTGCAGTTTGTGCGGGTTAATTAAAGGTCGACGATAAAAATTTCATAATATAAAATAAAAGATATGTAAAGGCTGAGACTGTACCCATAAATAAATAAAATACTCAAGATTTTCGGAATTGACAAATTTTTTTGAAGATAGTTCAAATATTGAACGTGATTTTTCTGGCGTTTAACACTAAATAGCGCATTTTTTGTAATTTTATCGTCCCTGTATTCGTTAAAATTTATGAAATCCCCACTGCGTCTTTCTAGTTATTTATAGCCCTGTATATGTTATCTTTATTTAAGTGTATACTGCTCAAATCTCGGTTGTTGTTAATGAAGCTCCGTTAAATTCGTTCCACCCAATAATTCGAGATACGTTGATTTCCCAAAGATAAAAATGATTTTTTGAAGTGGTTTCAGTGATACTGACCTGTAGTACCGGTACACTTCTGATCCGGATTTTAATATAAGCTTTAAGCTTAGTTCAGACGCATATAATATTTATGACAATCATGTAACATTAGTCCGTTACGAAACATTGGTAAAGTAGCGAAGTCATATGTACAGTAGCAAAAAAAAATCGTTTACTTTCTTTTGCACCCGATGGTATGTAGCATTTTGGTAACAACAAACCACATCCAAATATTAATGTTATGAACGCATGCCACGATGGCGACAAACGGATAAAACTTTAACTCAGGAAATTACCTACGTTCTTGAAGGAAAAATGGAAATTCTCTTTTTTTTCAGAATTTTTAGCATACCTGGCACGCAGGCTTGGCGCGTATGCTTAAGGAGAAAAACCTTCGCTCCAAGTACGCGGGTCAAAACGTGCATCTGTATCGAATCGAATCGTATCGTCTAGTGGATCGATTAGGAACTTAATTTTTGCTGGGGTGACATTAATTTTTTTTCTGACTGTATAAATAACAGATTTACCTACTTAAAATGCGAAATATTAAGGTGAAACAGAAATTTAAGTATTAGAAATGATCGTAAACACACACAAGTCTAAACAGGTACCCAAACTTGCGAATCATGCATAAGCATATCGAAACCGTAAAAGTGATCTTACTACGTAACTGTACAATCTATGTATGTCTGCATTTTGTACTGCCATTGCGTTTTTCTATCAGGTAAAAATTGTTTCTCGACATACGTATACTTTGTTCCAATTGATTTGTCCTATGTTATTGACGGTCATTGTTTTCTTGCGGATCGATGAGCTTACTCCTGCGAAAAGTCGAGCACCAGCATTTGCCTGAACGAACGAAAGCGTTCCTTATTTTGAAGTCGCGTGAGGCATGGACGATTGCGTGCGGTTGCTGGCACCTCTCTAAAAAGGACTCACTAATTTTACTCGCACTTTTGTGTCTTACCTTCATGTCATTTTTGATGAATTCTTCGAGTTTATTAAATAGCTTCCAAGAATGAAGTTGATTGCTTGATTATACCTCTTTTTTTTTAATTTGTGTTCTGATAGAAAGTAGAAAATATGTTTTTCCTTTTAGTATAGTAAATAGAGAAGACTAGAATTATTACATTCTGATATAATTATGAATTATTATTCTGATATAAATATTATGCAGAATGCAAGTACCTGTCAGCTTTTTTTTAGCAACCTAAAAGAAATACGTATTAGGATCATAGTTAAAACGATAACAAATGGTGTTTAGATATGAATTTGGCGAACTTTTCTTCTACAAAAATTAATGCAAAAGGTACCGCAAGATTGTCAACACGGTTAAATGGACGAAACAAGATTACAGATTTGAAGGATATGTTGTTTGTACTCGATCTAAGTCAGTCGGAAGAATCGTTGATAAAGGTTCTTGTGTAATATTCGAAAAACAATCGGTGCCAGTTATAGACTCTAATGGAAGAGCGATAGTGCGAGCGAATCGAGTTAATGGATTCTTTTACGTTAATGAATCGAAGTCATCAGAATATGGAAAAGCAGCTCAGGTAGGATGTTCGAGAGAGAAAACATCCTAGAAGAAATGGCACCAGAAACTAGGTCATTTAAACGTGAAAGATCTACGTGAAGCGTCAAGAAAATAGGTGATATTAGGTCTTCCGATCTAAAATATTGATGATGCAGATGCCAATTGCGAAATTTGTATGTAAGAAAAAATGTTACGGCAACATTTCTGAAGAGGTCTGAATGAATAACCAAACCAGACGAACTAATCCGCACGGATGTGTGTGGGCCCATAAAAACCCTTTCGAATGGAAGTGCTCATAATTTTGTAACGTTCGTAGACGATGCAACACGATGGTACGAAGTAAGGTTTATTCATCATAAAAACGAAGTTTACGAAGAATTCCTCGGATTCAAGAAAATGATTGAAACGCCGAATAACAGAAACATTAAATTTGTTCAATCAAATAATACAACAGGGTATATTAATCATCAATTCAATTCCCTGTTTCGGAATTTCGGAATTCAACGGCGCCTGACTGTACCCAACAACCTTGAGCAGAACGGCGTCTCAGAAAGAAAGAATCGTACATTGCTGGAGACCGCAAGATGCTTACTGATTCAATCAAAACTGAGTTCTTCATTTCGGGTAGAGGCCTATCTACGGCGAATTATATAAAAAATCGCTGTCCAACTAGTAAATTGGGTGGACGAACGCCGTACGAGGCGGGGTCAGGAAAACCTCCCAAAATTTTAAAGTTTCTGGTTCCACAGTTTATTGTTTAAATCGTACGAAACTTTCCGGAGAATTTGATCCTAGGGCAAGAAAAGGAATTTTCCCAGGTCACGCGGAAAACTTCTAGGGATATCGTGTGTATATGGATACCCGAAGAACGCAAAGTGGAAATCTCAAGAGACATCAAGGTTTTAAAAGAATCTCTCACTAACATGGACACTAACCAAGAAAACTTCTATCATGAAGAAGCTCAGAGAAGACGAACAAGAAGATGAAATGCTTGAGAACTCTGAGGATAATGTTGTGGATTTGCAAAGGAAATCGTTACTGAAGGTCAGGTTTTGACTATGAAACGTGGACCAGGAGGACCTCGTAAAGTTTCTCTAGGTGCTCCAAGAAGACCTAAAAAAGTATACCAAACGGTCGAGGATTGAACAGGTCGATTTTGCGTGCTTAGTAGAAATATCAGTAGAATCTGCCCAACATAGCCCTGACGCGGACGAATGGAGGCAGGCGACGGCAAGTGAGCTGGTTTCAATTTTGAAAAACGGCACTTGGGAAATGGTACATAGAACGCCCGAAAGACCAGGGAACCATCGATGAAAAGATTTTTATGGAGATTCTAAGTCACACAGAAGAGGCATTGAAATTTATAGTTCACAAGACATGTGCTCCACCCAATAGAGTGGCAAAAGGGAAAGAAATGTTGAGCGATTTTTTATTTGGAAATAAAATGTGTAGATGAAAAGAGCACTCTGTGGCTTAAAGCAAGCCGGACGTTACTGATATCAACATTTAAACAAAGAATTATAGAGATTTGGAGCAGTTTCAACCCGTGAAGATACTTGTGTTTACGTTAAGGGAAAATGTGCAGATTTAATCATCATCGTATACGTTGATTATATTTTAATAATTTCACATGATTCAAGGAAAATAGACGATGTATACAAGTTCCTTTGTAAGTCATTTGTAATTAATGATATGGGTAAAGTAAAATACTATCTAGGTATCGAATTCTCTCGCGATGACTCGGGAATAGCAATGAGTCAAAAGGGATATATTCTAGATGGAATGGAATGGAATGACGAATTGTAAACCTATTTCAACTCCAGCGGAACCGGGAGCAAAATTATCGAAATTGGGTGTTTGGTCACCCGAAGACGGAGAGAAGCCCCCGCACAAAGAACTCATAGGAGCTCTCATGTATCGTTCAGTTGCAAAGCGTCCCGATATCTTAAAATCACACTGGCTAGCAGCTAAATGCGTCCTTCGTTACCTAAAAGGATCTTTGGATGCCGATATACATTTCAGCACCAAAATAGAAGACAATGGTATTTGCAGATGTTGATTGGGCTTCAAGCGCGGGCGACAGAAGATTACATACAAGATTTGCATTTACTCTGAACGGAGAACCAGTATCATGGGAATCTAAAAAACAACGGACTGTTGCTTTGTCGTCTACTGAAGCAGAATACGTGGCTCTAAGTGAAGCTTCCAAACAGGTTATACATTTGAGGCGTCTACTTGAAGAAATGGGAATGGAAGTACAGTCGGCTATTCAATAGCACAACTATAATTTAGGTGCAAAGAAGCTTGTAGTAAATCCAATACATCATTCTCGCACAGAACACATTCAAGTACACCACCCTTTTATTCGCGAAATTCCCAAAACTGGTGAAATACAGCTGCAGTACATGGCAACGAAAAAAATGCCTGCAAATGTATTAACAAAAGGACTGACAAGGATGAAGTATTGAGAATGTTTAAAAAACCTGAGAGTTGTAGATCGGAAAGATCTGCCACAAAAATAAAAAAATCCAGTTTGTCTTGAGAGGTGTTGAGGATGCAATCTAAAGTGTGTAAATAGTGTGCTTTTATTATGTTAGTAAGAAACAGTTCTACACATAATATTACTGGCATATATAGGGTGTCTTAAAACCTCTGTCTTTAAATAAAACTGTAAGTTCCTGGTTACATAAGATATTAATTCTCTAAATGTGATTTTTTTGCCCAAAATTGAAAAACTGACCTATCACAAGCGAGCGCAGTCTCCTTGTTTTGAAACCTCTGCTTGGTTTACGACTTGTTTCAGGAATTTATTCCGATAAAAGCAATAAACCGCAATAAGAATTTTTATATACGTTTAGAAGAACTCGGTCAAGGTCTTATTGTATACGAATATGAATCCGATTTGCGGACATCGGCATGTTATTTATGTTTTTAACATGCGATAAGTAAGATCGTTTGTTTACGCACCTCTTTGTAATAGACAAAAACAATTATGTTAAATACGAGTACCTATTCTTCGTTAGATTTTTGCTGAAGTAATTAAACATCTTCGTATGCTAGTTTTGTAACTGCGTTGAAAATGCCTGAAATTATTTTTTAATTATCACACTAATAGCTGCAGAATACGTATTGCAAGAGCAGAAACTATCCTATTGTAAAAACGGGAAGCAAGAATTGGAGTATGATACGATGAAAAATTTAAATAAATTAGATTGCCTGTACACACAATAATCTATGGGTTCAAGATAAGTGATTGATAACTTCGCTAGATCTCATTCGAACTATTTTATTCATTGTTTACATTCTAACACAAAACACATGTTTTTTATAATTTGATAATTTGAACCTGAATTTCTGCGTCGGCATAAACCATAAATAGACATAAGAGCTCTCGCCTAGTGCAGACGTTTATTTCGTCGTTTATTCGAAGTTTTAATAAAGAAACAAATTTATTTTTGCTGTACAAATACAATAAACTTTAGTAATCAACATTGTAAGTTGATTATTGGCAATTTAAATATTAATATGGTGTAAAAATTTCCACTTTTTCGATGGCCTTTAGATTATTTTTTTAAATTTAACTGTAAAGTACGGATTAGCACAAAGCTAATCATTAATTAATGCAACACGCACAGAATATTTTAAAGTATTAAGAACTTACCTAGTTACAAAATTTATCTGCTTTTAAAATTAACAAAAAAACATGTTACTTGACCTGCCTTAAGTACAATACCTGTGCATTAGGTCATGGTCTGCGTTTTTATGACTTTTTTTGGTCCCGAACGTCGGAGAATAGTTGAAAACCAAGCTCCGCCGGAACATTTAAGCGGCATTCATCGACCCTTAAACAGTTTCTATGAAAAAGTAAAATAACTTTTATCTGCGTTATTATTGCTACCTGACCAGTAGTAGTATAACAAATTTTGCTTCTTTTCTTAACCACTATTTGTGGTTACAATTAAAGACATAGGTTTAGAGACAGCCTGTATTGTAACGTTTAATATAATTTTGTGTTCCATTAAAAAAGTTCTGATCAAATGTGTGCTTTCTGTTCGATCTATTGACCTTACAATAACTTGCTTGCTTTTTATTAATAGCTACTAATTAATTCAGAAAAATTAAGGACATCCCATTTATATAAAACATTCTTGTAACACTGGTGCAACCAAAAATATTCATTAGAGACTCTTTAACATAGTTTAATTACTTAACGGATTACATATCCTGCCAAATAAAATTTAAGACAAAAAGTTTTGTTAGTGCTACTTGCGTTGATTAATTTGCAAAGGTTTCAATGCATGTTTTTATCTGGGCTATTACATTTTTTCTTATTCTCTCGCTTAATTGAATAGTCAGTCGCTCTAAATTTATTTCAGACGTTTCCGGAAATTAACTACAATTTCATGATTTATGGTGAATATTATATTCTTGAAGCCAATTTTGCTATATTAATTGTAATTAAAAAAAGAATATGTTGCAGTTTCCTATCAAATTATTATGTTTAATTAACAAATACAATTAAACTTTTCAAAACGAAGTGAGCCTTATTGAAAGCAGAAATTTTCACTAAAATATTTCTAAGATATTTTCGCAGAAAAGTAGCAGAGGTAATTATTGCTTTCAGTTGAATACTGTCCTGATTGACTCTCTTTTGCGGTTATGTACAGTGGCTTACAATGAAATTAATGAGCCTGACATTGAATTCTTTTCCAGCTAAATTATTCATTCCGGTATCGACTGGTCAATTATTTTAATTAAAACTGTGAATATAAATATTACACGATAATGACGGAAAATGCAATAAAGCGGATTACCTCTTTCATCGCGCCATAAATATATAAAACTACCGTGCATTATTAATATCAAAATATTAAATGAAATTACAAGGTCTATAATGTATGGCAACGAATACTTTGCCCTGAAGTTTATAATCAATAAAGGAGAATTTTGTTTTCAAGGAAACGCAGTAAAAGTCTTGATGTTTGAAGTGCATATGTTCGAATTTTGAATATTGAGGTGGGTATGTGAAACTTTCAATTATAGTTTTTATCTCCTTATTTTTAAAATAAGCTGCGTTTCACTCGATTCGCTCTATCACTATAAATTCAGGCTCATTTAGTGCAATGAACACACACGGCGCAGCTGCAGTTTCAGTTTTTCTTGCAGCAACTAACTCTATTTATAACGACCTTGTGTTTCCTCAATCTAATTGTCTGCGCTTTTCCGTAGTTTAATGGTAGGTTACAGAATTAATGTGGTCGTATGTCACACGTTGTCCCATTGAATTATGTTTGTAATTGATTTGATTAGTTCTATTTCCTAATGTAATAAACAGCGCCGGTAAATTGTAATTTTTTTTCTTTTGCGATAGTGTTTTTTAGCTCTTTTAGAGCGTGAATTCCGGCTAAAAGCTACGAGAAAATGGGAGGATAAAAATAATTCTTCGTTCTTAAAATTAGCAATGGAATTTCAGAAAATTAAATGTAGTTATCCATTTATGTAAATTTCTGTAATAGTTACGGTGGCATTGTAAACTACAAGAGATACAATAACAGTAAATATCAAATTTAGTTGTATATTTTTTTTAGGGTCACAAAATAAAATTCGCTGACAAATAGATGGAAAATCTTATACAGTTGATGAAATACAGGTGTTCTTTTACTGTTTGCAAATAAACAACTACACGAAATGCTATCTTCTGCGGTTTTTTTTTTGGTGGCTACCGTATCATAGCTAAAGAAAATCGGAAGTACCGCTTGATTGGAACTGTTGAAATGTCCGAGAAAAAAATACGCCATCTTTTCGATGTCAAATACGCCATCTTTTCGATATGAACACTCCCACCGACACCGCACTCGATCTTCAACGCAGCGTTTCGTAATAATAATCATTGATATCGTTTATTAATTATTTAATTAAAAATTTTAATTCACTGAGCTAAGTAATATTACATTTATTTGTTTTACGATATCAACTATCGATGAATAAATCCGAAAATTTATGCACCAATGTGTTTCCTTCTCCCTTTTACGTGAATCAACTTAAGCTATAATTTCGCTGCTAGCTGTGAAAGTATTATTACTTACGGTCCATGAAAAAAATGTGAATGTCAAATTGTGATAAATCTATTAAAAATGGAATGAGAAATTACAATTTAAACTTGTTCGGCAACTACGAACCACATGCGAAACTTGTAATTACTTGGAGTGAGCTTACATTTATTTATTTTAATAAACCCAGGCACATTGTAAATGTTTTGATTGACCAGCTGGCCGGGCGGCTGATTTACATCGTTCGTGCACAAGATCAAGTGAATTACTGACCTATCTTCGGCTTCGGGTCGTAATCGTGAAAATCTACCACTGCATTTTTTTCGAACACTATTAAATAATAATAATAATAATAATAATAATAATAATAAATGCCTTTATTAGTCACATATAACTAAATATAAAAGTATATAATTACCAAATTAATAGTAGGACGAAGTTCAGAAAGCTACGTTGCATATGAACGTGCATTCTGCTCTTCCACTTAACCCTAAACACATTAAATAATAAATAATAATTTGGCAGCAATGAAATACAAATTTTGTTTTACAATTTTATTTATTTTATTTATTTATTACTATTTTTCTACTCTTTCTTTTCTCCTTTTTGTACAACTAATGCAACTAAAAAAGATCAATTCAATGATTTAACAAATTAGTCCCTTGCTCTTCTACCCTCTCATCTAAAAATCTTTAAAATCTTTCAAATATGAAAAAGTGACTGATGCATGCGGCGGCGAAATGACGATAAGGAAAGCTTTTTAAAGTTATCCGGAAGTTTATTATACACCGACGATATCTGATATGAAAAGGACCTTTTGAACAATTCTGTTCTGTGTAATGACGGGGTAAAGATACCTTTAAATCTTAAATTTAAATTATGAATGTCAGTACGAAAACTTATTTTACGATATAAGTAAGGAGGTATTTAAGTAGTTACTATGCTATGGTAAAGACACGTAGAATGGAGTCTGTTTTTCGTACAAAGCCAATTTGCATCTATTGACTTATGGGATATTCTCTGGAACTTGCGGATGCCGAAAATTAACCTGAGACAAGAGTTTTGTAATTTTTGGATTCTACTTATGTCAGTTACATCCAAACAAGAGTGATAAACAGAATCACAATAATTTAGACGCGACAAAACTAAGCTGTCACATAATAAAATTTTTTGCTTCTGATTTAACACGTGCCTCTAACAAATATCTGCTTTAAATATGCATATGAAATTTGTAAGGCCTTAGATATGTGAGATTTAAATCTTAAGTCGCCATCAAGTATTAGTCCAAGACTTTTTATTTCACTTGCAACAAGAATGGATTTACCATCCACTATTATTTCAATCTGACCAGAAACTTTATGTCTATAATTTTTATTTCCAAATAGGATCACATTAGATTTCTTCGGATTTAATACTAAATGATGTTGCTTTGACATATTCGCCAGCTTTCTTTATTCCTCATCATTGAAAGTATGAAAGCATGAAGTAAACACTTGAGTGTCATCAGCGTAAAAATAGGGAATTGTGGTTTTAAAATAATTTTCAAAATCTATAGTGTAGATTGAGAAGAGTAAAGGACCCAAAACTGAACCTTGTGGGACCCCATATTTTAAGTTACGATAAGTAGAAATTTGACTATTGATTTTTACCGCCTGACATCTTCCACTCATGAAATTTGATAACAACTGAGTAGCTTTAGACTGTAACCCAATATAATGTAAGATGGACTTCATAATACTATGATCAAGCGTGTCAAACGCTTTAGAGTAGTCCAAGAGAACCACCAAGAGAGATATTTTGCCAGAATCAGTTGCCCTCAGAACTTCATCAGTAACAGCAAGCAAGCTTGTATTACAGCTGAATCCCGGTCTGAAGCCTGATTGAGTCTGGGGTAAAATATTGTTTATTGCAAGATAATCTCTGAGTTGACTCGCGATAATATATTCTAAGATTTTAGACATCACAGGTAAAATGCTAATTGGTCTTAAATCTTTCATCTCACGACGATTGTTAATTTTTGCTAAGGTATAACAAGAGCTTTTTTCCATAAAGTTGGAAATACTGAAAATCTGATGCAGAAATTGATTATATGAGTTAGATATGGTAATAAAAAAGGGATACATAAACGCAAAACATGAACACTAATATCATCATGACCAACAGCACCCGTTTTAATTTTTATTAGAATATTGAAAATTTCGTCTTCTTCAACGGTTTGAAAATTAAAATATTTCTTAACTGATTCCTTGATATTAGCATTATAAAAATTTATTATCATATTTTTACTGGTTTGTATAGCTGGAATAGAGTTGAGAAAATAATCATTGATATGTTCAACATCACTCAAGTGTGGAGGTAAATTCTTAGATTTTGAATCTTTCACTAGATTCAGATGTTTCAAATGTTTCCAAAATTTATCAGTTGAGAGATTATTAAAGTATACTTTTTTCTCTGTCCGAATAGCGGCAGTTGTTAAATTCCGTATAATATAATTTTTGTTAAGAACATATGAGTTCAATCGTTGCCGTTCATGGTGATATATTACAGGTTTAAACATTTGCACACATTAAAAGAACATAATAACAATAATAATAATAATAATTAATGTAATATAATTAATTATAATTAATTTACATAATAATTTCAGATCACAATACAAGAAAGCAATGAAAACTGCAAGAATTAATGCAACAAATAAAATTATTCAATTCCAATAATAAGGTAAAAACTATGTGGAAATTAATAAATGCTTAACAAAATAATAAACCTAAATTTAATATTCAAGCATTTCCAGTGCTGATGATATGAACAATCATTTTGTTAATGTACCAAACGGACTATTACAAAGTATTCCATCTTAGTGTTCCATCAGTATCAAGAATTCGTCAACTTGCGTGATAATATTGTCCTGAAAGCGAAACATATTTTTTTTTGCTGACAAATCTAATGCAATCTAAATTATAATTTACCGTACGACCGGTCATCTGCTCAATGTTATTTGATGTTAGGTATATTATTAAATTATTAAAATTGAATCTGCTTGTTATTGTTGTAAGTACCTAACAATAGACTGTACCTGGAAGTGTGTTCATTTATTTGTAATATGAAAGTTTTCGCAATTATTACATTCCGTGCCTGCACTCACTTATTATTTAAAGCTTCGTTGCATTTTTTTGCTCTTGGTATATAGATTCACTGCGTATGAAAATGACTTCATTCGTAACATAGATATCACCTGCAATTATCCATTGCATATCTAACCATATAATGTTTCCAAATAATTACTTTTCATTTGTAATATTAAATCTCCCGATTATAGTCTTCCGTGATGGCATTTACATGTACGAGTATTATTTAAGGCTTCGTTGCTTTTTTCGCATCGTGTAATTTTTTTTTCTATCCTTGTATTAAATTTGCTGCGTACAAAAATAACTTCATTGAAGGACACGAAGTGGCAGCGTCCTTTTTAATGTTAGCCTCCCGGCCCTGACTGGATTAAAATTGTGCTTTGCATTTCTAATTACAATAATAAACTAAATAATTAAGATGAAATTACTTATAGGAGTACGTAATGAAATATAAATAGAGGGCTTTAATGTTGCATTAGGCGTGCGATGTAAAAGCATTAATTCCAAATGCAAATAAATAATTTATAATTGGATTTATATGTGTGCCTTGAACGCATTTCTGCCTGCTCCGTCTGTGTGTATTAAAACGCAAAATCTAAATTATTGTTCTGCAAATGAACCGAATTTTAACGAGCTTTCTCTTAATGTGTATCAGTTGTGTAACGTAAACATGAAAGCTGTTATAACTAAGTTTTAATAGTTTTGTTTGCTTTTCTAAAACTTTTAGTAGTTAACAACGTGAATTTAGTTAATGTCAGACTGTAGGATTGCTATTATTGTATACGTTGTATAGTAGAAGAGACATTCGACGCTGAAACTACTTAAAAGATATCGCAATTCATATGGATACTAATTTCCTATGCTTCTATGACTTTTGCTAATAGTATTCAAATGATTACATCTGTCGTCTTGGTGAATAAGCGGTTAAGTCAGATTTCGCTACTTTTCAAAGCACTACTTTCTTACTCTGAAAAGTTGTGTAAAATAGGATTTTTGTAATAAATCAGTTTACATACATCACAATTAACTCTTTTTCAAGCCAGTGTCTGACTTGGCTTCACATACACTACACAGAAACCACCTCCCTGCTTCTCTTAAGCTATTCAACTCATTTTGGACAAATTGCGATTAAACAACTTATTCAATGAGACGACAGAAATTGTTTATGGTATTATACACTAAAATTATAAAAGGATAATTAAATCAAGCCATTTTTTAAGAATTAAGTAGCCACTTCTCAGTTATTTCTAATTCAACTTTCTCTTCATAAAATTTTTCATTGATTCATTCATTCATTTAATATTGCACTCTACAGCTTACGCCATTTACGGAGTATATCAAAGAAAATAAATATTTATATTATCTAATTAAAATAATCCATCTTCCATTTGGTTAATAGTAGACAAATTAATATCAATTTTCTTCGATATTTCATTATGAAAATTAGTCATAATATAAACTGGAGATCTTTTCAATATATTTGTTCTTGTTTCATTATACCATTTAAAAGTGTGTTTTAATCTTGTGTTCACTGGAACCCGAGAATTGTTTTGTGATGATAAGTAAAGTCGGCATATATGGAATAGACCGGCTAATATGGAATACCCGGTATTTTTGAAATAAGAAGCGCCATCTGTTAAACGACTATGGCATTAACATAAATCTCGGTATTGTAGGTCAGCACTACAGAGGTTCTTAACCAGTAAGATTGTATAACTTTAAAGTACATGATTTTGTGAATTTATAGTTTTGGAAGTTTTCGCGAGGTGCCAGATATATGTATTTTTGCGTATTTTTTTTTAAATAAAAGTGTTTTTTTTACACCAAAGTTAGTTTGTTATAGTGTAGATTAATACAACAGTGGATATTTCACCTCATTAATTCAAAGTGTTGCATATTTTCCCAAAAAATATGTATTTCTTAAATTTATTTATGCAACCGCTGGAAAACAACATAAAGTATTTTTAATTAAAATGTCTGTGTATT
This sequence comes from Prosopocoilus inquinatus, assembly GCA_036172665.1. Classification (NCBI taxonomy): domain Eukaryota; kingdom Metazoa; phylum Arthropoda; class Insecta; order Coleoptera; family Lucanidae; genus Prosopocoilus; species Prosopocoilus inquinatus. The sequence continues at coordinate 1,454,140 of CM069876.1, forward strand.
TAGTGTCAGAATTTATGACGGCCCAAAAAATGGGTATTCCATGTATGTCGACCTTGCTCTATTCGTTTTGAATTTTGTTATTTAATAATTCGTATAAATGTACCAAAACTGTAACAATCCTTCTTTTTCCTAAATTGTCATAATCAAACGATTGCAGCAACTGAGGGTAAGACAAAAGTGTAGGAAAAGAAACCGCTCTATTAATTTCTCTTGATAACTATAATAAGGAAACCAATCTAAAGATGCATACTCCAGTATAGATCTCACCATACCAAAATACAACATTCCAAAAGCTTCAAGATTTTAAATTCCCCGCTATTGCCTATTATGAATCCAAGAATTTTCAAGCCTTTATTAAATGTGTTTCTTACATGCACCCCGAAAGCAAATTTATTATCAAAAGGTACCCTTAAATCTTTTATAGACGACTCTCTTATAATTGAAGTTGATAGAAGTTTATAGTTACACAAATAAGTATCTCTTTTTCTGGTGTAAGAAACCACCCTACATTTATCAACATTAATCTTTAATTTATTAGTTCTACACAATTCTTCCAATTTGTACAGTTGATCTTGCATGTATGTTCTCAATAGCCTTAAAAATGTTGGCATCATCTGCGAATAAAATGTCACTTAAAATAACCTCTGGCAGATCATTAATAAGAATTGAATACAATAGCGGGCCAAGATTTGAGCCCTGAGGTACTCCCGAGGATTTCACATACGAGGATGATCGGTAATCATTGATAGTAATAAATGATTGTCGATTACTTAAGTAAGATTCCAGAACTGCCACTATTTTAAAAGAAAAACACATCTTCAACAATTTTCCTAAAAGTATCTGACGATTTATACGGTCAAACTGGGAGAAACTACTTAGATTGGTGACTGTAGATTTGCCCACTGTAAATCCGTATTGATTACGACTAATAAAGTTACGCATACATGTTATTATAAGTATACAGGATGACTGGTAAGTCGACATATTCATTTGCAACTGATTTCACCATATTACCATATTATGCATTATACAAAATGCAATAGTTAATGAGATATTTTAATTTTTATGTTTGCCATAGAAATATGCTCTCTACTAACATTTATTTAACATTAGTCAGAGACTATAAAAGGTTTTCTTAATATTTATGTCTTAATTTTTATGTGTTAGACTAAATAATAGTACGTACTAAGCAACAAACATCAAGTTAGAAACTTTAATAAGTTTAAAATACAATGGCTGAAAAGACACTTCTCTAAAAAATCCAACCTACTTGAACATTCATTCTGATTTATTTCCAAAATTTGGTAATACATTCAACTTGCAATTTTTTCTAAAAACATCTTTGATTTATTGCCTTTCGAATGAGGGTATTAAGTTTTAGTAAAAATCTGTATACATAATACTTCCATCAAATAACAATTTTTAACTGCCGGATAGAATATTCATTGTTTTCAATTTAAGAGGATAACACTTTGTGTTAAGTATTAGTTTTCCATAAATTTCAGTTGAGAAATCACTTAAAAAGTCCCGTAACTTCACTAAAATTGGAAAATAAAAAAGATTGTTCCAGTGTAAGATCAAAGTTTGAATTTTTCGGTTTTTAACTGATACCGATTCCTCAGGGCCAAAAAGAATTAACTGGAAGGTGATTTTCTTGAACATTCATATTCTGATTTATTCCCAAAGTTTTATAATACTATCAGCTTGCAAATTATTCTAAGAACTTCTTTGATTTGATGATGCCAGTGAGACACTAAGTTTTAGTAAAAGTATTTTACCTCCATTAATAGTATAACAATACTAGAAGACCGTATGGATTTCAATCTCTTTTTTATTACACAGTAAATAGACTAATAAATAAAATTCAATAAATTTGTAGTCCACATTTTTAATTATGTTTGATTTTCGAAATGGTTCTTGTTCTTTTTTGTACTTTAGTTTCACTAACTCTGTCAGAAAAAGACAATAGGAAAAACTGAACAACAAGAACTTGAAAATATCAACAAAAATTAATGACAGGAAAGGGGTTGCACAGATTATTTAAGGCAGAATTCAGAAAATTACAATTAACGACTGCAGTGTTTGACATTGACAATTATTATTAAATGTATCTTAGCGTTAATACATATCTGATCAGACCAAGTCCTACTTAATAATTGAATTTGAGAAATATTTATTGGTTGGAAATAAATTTAATACAAATTTCGTAATTTAAATCATCCTTTGAAGAAAAAACCACTTTCCAGTGAATTCTCTTTGGCCCTGAAGAATTGGCTTCGGTCGAAAAATGAAAAATTCAAATTTTAAGCTTATACTGGAACAATTTTCTTTAATTTCCAATTTAGTGAAGTGACAGGACTTTTTACGGTATTTCTCAACTGAAGTTTATAGAAAACTAATACCTAATAGAAGCTGTTATCCTCTTAAATTGATAACTTCTTCTACATCGCACTTAATAATTATTTGATGGAAGTATGACGTATGCAGATTTTTTAGAATAATTTGCAAGTTGATTGTATTACCAAATTTGGAAATAAGTCAGAATGAATGTTCAAGTAGATTGGATTTTCATCTAGTGAAGTGTCTTTTCAGCCATTGTATTTCAAACTTATTAAAGTTTTTAACTTAATGTTTGTTGCGTAGTACGTATTATTATTTAGTCTAACCAGGAGAACATAAATATTAAGAAAACCTTTTATACTTTCTGAGTAATGTTAAATAAATTTTAGTAGGGAGCGTATTTCTAATGAAAACACAAAAATTAAAATATCTCATTAATTATTGCATTTCGTATAATGTACAGTATGGTCAAATCAATTGCAAATGAGCTTTACTAACACGCCACAAGGAATACGTCGACTTACCAGTCATCCTGTATATTGCTATTTCGAAAACTTTTGGAAAAATTGTTTAGGATTACCACTGAGAGGTAATTGGTAAGATCAGAGACATCCCCTTTTTTATAAATAGCAATAGTTTAGAATTTTAAAAGTACCTTGTGATTTGTTTGCTTATGTTTGGGAACGTGGCAGACCTAAGGCATAGATTAAAGATAACACATAAGGGCTTTGCGAATACTGTTGTACAATCTTGCACTAAAAAGGAAGAAATATTGTCGCAACTGGCAGCGAAACAATAATTTTAGATAGAACCTTTAAAATTCAAGTTTCTTGTTCCTTAAACTTTATAAAACTGGACGTGAAATATTTTGTATTTCTGTGAATATTCTGTCATTTAAACCATAAGTATTGTACATACGTTAAACTCAAAGGATTTAGTACAATTCAAATTACTTTAAAAGACATGCGATTCAGATTAAAAACTGACATGTCGCAGCTTCTTTCATAATTTTCTTATAAAAAGGTCAAAAATAACTTTATTTCATAAGTGGTATCCGCAGTGTATATTTAAGAAGACATACAAGAGCTGAAAGTCAGAAATTTTATACTTTACATGTCCTTCCCTAGGACTCTTCAATTAATTTCAAGAATTTCAAAGAGTTGACAGAAACTATATCTCTGCGGATAATTAATGCGTGCCAAATTTAATAACGTTGCCAGATTTGAACTTAGAGTCATGTGTCATTAAATAAACGAAATCCTAATGGTAAAGGTCATATTTGAAACAGCCTATATTGGTTATTTTGACACGCCGTTTGAGGTGTGAAACACTTGTAATTAAAAAATATCAAAGTATTTACTTGTTGCTTGTTCCCTCTAGTTTTTTTTTTTAGTATTTCTTAGTGAACTATTATTATTAAAAAAGCGCAGTATAGTTAATTAGTAAATATCCATACAGTTGTTTCTTGCACGTACAGATACCGGCGCCTGTCTTACCGTGCTATTATTTATATTACCGTGAGATCCACCATCGCATTCGCTAAGCCATGTTGAAAAAATAACTTTTTGAATTGTTGTACGGCAATTATGATACATAATGATAGGTTAATAACATATTGTTTTAAGTGCGGCTAATTTCTCTTGCACCAGTAGACCATTTATTTTGTAAGTAGTTAGCGTAGAATGGCGTTACTGTTTCTCATAGTTACGGCAAAAGCCGAGGAGAAAAGTGTAAAATAATTACAGAAAACCTGGATTGATTTCAACAAGTTATCGCGATCATAAATATTTTCGCCCCGGACATTTAATATTCCATTTATGCCGGGCGTTTAACGCATTTTGAAATATTTCGGTGCGCAATCCATTCACCGGCAAATGATTTATTTAATTGGAAAGAAAAACATAAATTGAATAATCAAGTGAAAAAGCGATACAGTTCGACACTCATTAATTTCGTGATAAAACAACAAGGAATCTATAATGTTCCAATAAATGCAATTTATGTGTGCAAATTTAAACAAAATATTAACCAATATCAATATCAGTTAATTTATGAAAGTGCCACAAATTTAGTTGCAATTATGCGGCACAAACATGTATGTTGTGTATTTTGTATTAATTAATAATTCAGCCGATAGGTGGATCATGATGTTATATTCAAATAATAGCCGTATCGGTGTTTGTCAACTGCAATTGTCCAACTAGAGCATTGATAAATAATAAATGCGCTATGTGCATGTCAGAATTAGATTTATTAAATAGGTTCTTGTTCGACACGAATTGTTGTCAAGATTATTAAAATTCATTTATATTAATGCATTAGTTTAATATTGTATGACGCGCGCCCGCTCCATTGTCCAAAATATTCATGCAAACAATTCGGCCATCCAATAATTAATGAGCGGACACCTCCACGCTCTCTCATTTTCATTTTACTTACTTGGAATTTAATGGTTAATAAAATATCGTTCACTAATAATTTCCATCGATTTTATTTATTCGCAATAAATATGTAATCGCAATTACTTTATCCTTGGTTGCAAGCCGTCACTTAATCTAATATTCCATTAAAGTTTCATGTAATGACCGAGAAAAAACTGAAGTATTGGTTTTCATAATTTCTACTTTTACAGAAGCGTTTCAGTACGATATATGTATGCATGCTGCCGCTTTAAGCATATTACATACATATTGATCTTGATCGAATTTTAAAAGTAACCTTGTGATTTGTAAAACATTTATGACTTATGCGTATCAGTTTCTGTGCAGTTGATACTGTTTCAAAAAAAAATACTCCCACTAGATAAAGTTATCTCATAAAATAATTAAGAACACCTATCTAATTAAATAAAAAAGTTATTGCTCGGCCTAGTTTTATTATCAGTGAACGGAAATTCGTACAGGAGATAGGTGGAAGGGAGCGGGAGAATCGCGCTTTCGCGTCCTGCCACGTTCTGTGCTCAAAAGTCTTCAAGCGATCGCAGTAGGAAGCACACAAGATATAAAGCCGACCATTCGCTTAATACTTACTTCTTTATTGAGCTTATTGTTTTATTACATCAGCATTGTTTTTATTTGGAATATTCAAACACATTATGAATCATAGTTTTGATGAACAAATAAACGTAATAAAATACCCCCATATTGCCTTGGGTTGCGCACCGGTGACCAGTTGCGATGTTGAGCGCAGTTTCTCTGTCTTTAAAGATATTGTAAAATCAAAACTGACGAGAGGTTTACAGAGGAAAATTAGGAAAACCATGTAATTCTAAACGCTCACTTAAGTCGTTCCGCGGCTGTTGAAAAATTTGAAAACATTACAGCCAATACAAATACCTCTACCAAAGGTTCCAGTTTACTTCCCCTTCAACATGGGCCAACTGCGTAAGAAGGGGGGGAACAACTCAGTTGCCGGGTGTTTTAATCGCGCATTGCTGTTGAAAAAGCAACTGTTCCACTTCAGGAATATGTGCGAATTACTTTTCTATATTTATTATACTGATTATTTGCCATTTCACGGCACTCTGACAATTTCTTAAAATTAAATTAATCTAATATTAAGTATACCTACTTTTTAATCTTGAATAAAGAGATATAAAACTTAAATTTTTTAGGTAGGTGTCAGTGGCGTACCCACTTATTATGGGGGAGGAAGTAGCACAATATACTTATGTGTGCATCAGGTACCGTACCTCATGCTTTCAAAAATCATTGAATCAACGATGAGAGGGCGAGTGCGTATGGACTCCCTTGGGTACGCCACTGGTAGAAATACGAATTTCAATATTAATGACAAATCAGAAGGAAAAAGAATGACAAGAAATATCTTATTATTATTTTATCATTACTGACAATCTTGGGTTTCGGAAAATGCCAGCAGGATAATACCTCGACCTCTCATTGAAAATCAAAAATTGCAGCGTTTTGAGGCACAGAATAAGAAATAATTAGAACATAAACTTGTCGATGCCGCCTTTGATATCTGTCACCTAGCGGCAGGCATGTTTTGAGAGTAGAATATCAGACCAATATTTACAAAATGAGAAACCGAAATTCAGGTCCAGTTAGCAACTGCTAATTGTTTACTACTCCCAGTTTTACTCCAGGATATCCTATGGTAACACTCTTCACCTTCAAATAGAATTTTTTTAGCGCAGAAAAGAATAGTGTGTGTGTGTCCCGTTTTTAGCATCTTGTAGAAATATTTTTAAGGAGTTAAAAATTTTAACGCTTACTTCGATTTACATTCTTGAAATTTGTTCTTATATAGATCAAAACATGTCAAAATTTATGCAATGCAATTCTGTACATAATCACAATACCAGGCACAATCTAAATTTCTATTTACCCACACCACGAACAGATATTACCAAGAATTCTATGACCTTCACTGGCTTAAATTTTTTTAACAAATTGCCTGAACATATAAAAAATCGCACTTCATTTATCAGTTTTAAATGGACTCTCAAATCCTACCTAATCAATTACTCCTTATACAATTTAGATCATTTTTTCTCCCTGTCACGACAATGTCATGTGTTCATTGTCTTATTTATAGTTTCTAGTCAATAATGTATTATATATATGCACCTGACACACTCTATACATGTTCTTTGTCTTTGGAGGATTTAATAAACTAAGCTAAACTAAACTTGGCATATATAGACACAAAGTGGACGCGCCTTTGGGTTAGCACCGACAGGAACTAAACTATTCAAAATAATTAAGGGGTCAAACTTTCTTGCGCTGGTTAAGCTATAACGAAATGCGTAAAAATCTTGAACGGCTAGTCAATTATTGCCTGAACCATCTCTGTTACTCAGAAAAATTTCAGCTGTCGTAGAACCTCTTTATTATGAGAGAGAGATAATTGAAGTGACATTGGTAAAAATAATTGTGGTATTCGCTAAGATTCAATTTGCAATTTCATTTCTTTAATCTGACATAACACTTCTATTGCCATACAACTCAATGTTGTAGCTCAACAAGGTGTATGAAGCCATTTGACATCAACAGAAGTCAGTGGGGCTGTTACACTTCTGTAAGAAACCAGAATACAGCGATATGTTGCTAAACAAGACGGTCTGCAATATGGTAACTTTGAAAGTGACACCAGAATATCGGAAATGTTATTCATTCTCTTTGGCAAGTTCATCAGAGTGCAATCACACTCTTAGACAATCGATTTTCACGTTTGCACGCTCTTCGGAAGCGTACCAGCACATCGCGTACTTCACAAAATGATCTTTTTTGGGCTACAATTCGACAAATTTCCGATCAAACAGTGAGAACTCGATCTCGAGGACCAGTCATCTAACCAGAATAATGCGTTTAACCAGAAATTAATGAAAAGCGTGAAAGCAATTCAATAAAGAACACCACACTTAGCAGATACGCCATTGGAGAAATGTTTTGTTTACTGCCAAGTCTAGGTTTGCAGCATGTTCAAATTATGGACGAGTTCGAGTATGGCGACGACTAGGGGAATCCAATAGAACTAAAGAATGAGTCCCGTTTGGTGGGGTTTCTGTAATGATCTGGGACGGTATTTCGTTCGATAATAAACTGATATTGTTGTCATAAGAAAGGGAGCTTTAACTAGACGGTGTTACATTGATGAGGTCCTCCAGGTCCTAGTACAACCTCTTTCACATGCTGCAGTTGAGAATTTTATTTTAATGCAAGACAGTGCCCGGCCACACATAGCGAGAATCATTATTGAGTATCTGCAAGAGCGAAATATCGCCACTTTGCCTTGGCCAGCATGCAATCTTGACGTTAATGCCTTTGAACATCTTTGGAACGAGCTTCATAGATGAGTCTGAAATCGGTAAAACGCACCTCTTACACTCCGGGAGCTAGAAATTGCTCTTTTGGAAGAATAGGAGCAAATTCCACAAGACACCATCCGAAGATTAACACGAAATATGTCAAGACGCTGTGCAGTTTTTCAATTTTTCATGACATTTTTTCTGTTTCTTTTTGGCGTTTTGCGTTAATTTTCAATTATTTTTACACAGTGTTGATGTATGAATTGCAAACTGTAAACTAATGTTAATAAAAACTGTGGGTTTTGAAATTACTAGTTTTTATAAAGTCCAATTTCCGATATATACAGTCGTTTAAAAACTTGACCCCTTAATTATTTGGAGTAGTTTATTAAAAGTGATTGAGGTTTTTGATGATGAATGCAGGCGATTTGCATTGCCCGAGACCTTATAAGTCGTTAAATGAATGTATATATAATATAAAATAAATATACTTACAAGATTCCATAAAAATAATTTTACAATAATGATTACAGTTTGAATAACCTTAAGTAAAACCTCAGGTCATCCGCTCCTTGGTAATCAATCACACTTTTGTCGAAATAATATAAGTATGTTCTTGTGTTTCTTCTTCTTTCTTTGCCTTCTTGTTTATCTTTGTACTTGTGTGAGGTAATGTCAACATTTGTGTGTTGTATTCCATAACTGCCCTAGGATGAATCATATCAAATTACATTTGCACAACATTTCTTAAAATCTTCTAATGCTCATCAGTGACCGGATACTGTTGTGTGCCTTTTCTTGCATAGAAATTAAAGTGTTTTCTTATTTATGCTATCAACTTTTTTATAACGTGATGTATCCTGTCTTACTACATTCTTTATTATTAACTATTATCCGAATCTTATGTTTTAGTATACGTGTATACAATACAGGCTGTCCATTTTTCGAGCCCAAGCATGGGGATCTCACTTATCTTAAGAGATACGAGGTCGGTTAAATTAGGCCAAAGTTGTGTATTTTCATGCTAATTAACAATCTGAAGAGCAATTTAAATTATTCCTGTTCATTTTGAAAATATTGATAAAAAACTAAATTTTTTCATTTTCGTCTTTATTTTTTAAATCGAAAACCAATAAAGCTAGACATCTATAACTTACAGATTATTAAGGCACTTTTTTACGTAGCATCTAAATCTGTCATTACATTTACCCGAGCTGTCAAAATTACAGAGATACGACTGTCAGCTTTTTTTTTTCTTATGGGCGCCATATTGGATTTTCATATTTTTAAATAAATATTTTTTCTCCGATTCTAGCAATGTATCACACATTACGGTTGATTCGACTTTTTGACCAAAATTTATTCATACGTACGTATGGTAGGTACGTATTCATTGTACCTACCCATCAGAAAATAGTTTGTGGGAGATAAATCTGGTCCTCTGCTGGCCAGCCGATGTCTCCATTATTTCTTTTTAGGAAACATTTTAGTTAAACAATCAGCAAATCAGGTGTCATGAGAGAGCAAGCCATCTTGTTGAAATTAACTGTTCATTAATGTATTTCATTAGAAACGTTTTTGTACGAAACTTTAGGTATCTGCTTTTAGACAATGAAGATTTTTATGTTCGCTGTGTTGCTTGAACAGCTATTCATCATTGGTGACTTTGTATTGGGCTCATCGATATCAGATCATATCACAATTTGAAGGAAATTTGTATTTCCTTCTAACTGGCTTCTTATAAATGTACAAAATTTTATTCGTCATTCATTATCGCCGGGCATTTTTTTTTCTTCATTCTTCATACCACTTAATGTGGTATTGGCCTTATGAATTACACGAAAATTTTTATTACTTTTTAATATAGGAAAAAAATATTCAATGTAATCCCCATCCACCTCTTTTCTACCCTGTACCTAAATTCCGTATACATGTTTATTAACGTTTCAATTTCTATTTCTCTAGTTACCGTTGGTAGTTTTTCATTTAAAATTTCTGAATTTGTACCATGACCAATGTATTGGCCTAAAATGTCCGACCCATCTTCCAGGCAAATGGTCATCAAGCTACCCTTTAATTAAATTTATGGAATGTGCAGGACATCCATTCTGTTGAAAATAAATGTTTTCCAAACTCACATCCGCTAGAGAGGGCAAAGCAACATTTTCTAACATTTGCAAATAACTGAATTGATTCAAATTTTCTGCCAGAAAAATAAGGGCTAATAATTTTGTCATTTCCCATAACTTTAACTGAAGGTATTAATTATCAACAAGTGCTTAAGGAATAAGTTTCATTAATTATTTTGACAGATCCGGGTAATGCGATAATTCTGAATGTAATTTGAACTTAGATAAATTTTTGAGGGTAAGTAAACATGTTTTCGGTATTTAAAGCCATAAACGAGGCAGTTCGTGAACTTTTCTATCACTTTTGTAGGTTTTAACGCAAGCAAAAGTTTTTATAAAGAATAACTTTTTTTTCTAAAACGTAAAATAAAAAAATTCTGCAGAAAATCCGTGGACACAGTGTATGATAAGCCAATAATGCATTTGAAAAACAACATTCAAATTAAACTTTTCCTAGTTATGAATGATTTAATGACGTATGAACAATGAGCATTATGAAGGAATTTTATTTGATAATTATGTAATAACTCGTTCAGTTAAGTCGTTAGCAATTAAGAAAGTTTTATGTGGGAAATATCAGATGTAAATACTTTAAACAAACGAATTCTGTAACTTAATTTTCGAACTTAAACGCGCAATGGATTCGAGAAAAATATCACATTTTTATTATTAATGTATCCAGTCGCAGGGAAATCCAAACTTCTTGAAATTTAATTTAATTTCAATTTTGTATTCCAATTCAATGCGAGTAACAAAAGAATTTAAAACTAGCTAGAAAGAGAGACTCACCCAAACACAATTACAGCCTTATGCATAATTCTGCGATTTTATTATAGCTAGACATAAAATCTATAAAATATTACAGAATAGCTGCCGAGCCTAACAAAAAATTACGAAGTTTAATATTAAATAATTAATTTTAATACTGTGCGCAGGGGTTATAAATTTGTAAATGCCGTAAATATTTAATGTTGCAAGGCATTGCCGGAGTCGCGGGCCCAGGAATTTCACGTTCCCTTCATAAGTAATAACGCTTCACATGCAATAATCATTTAGTTGCGAAGTAATTTGCACTCTGTTCACGCTGTAGGTAAACAGCTTTATAACAACAAACACATGTTATATGCATGTGTATGTATATTAGACTTACTCTATATAATTATTCAGCCCTTTGCTAACCAACTGCGCCGGTAGATTGTTTCGATACTGCCACGCATATCCGCGTCTCTCTGACAAACACAATAAAACATTCTATAAATACTAAATTAAACCCACTTTAATTTATTATAAGATATTTGTCAACTCGATCATTTCATTTGTTTCGTTTTTACGATAACATTTACACATTAACTTTGAACAATGTATTCCGTTTTGAACAGATAAGAGAAGTAGTATCTTTTTTTTTCTTTATAGAACCAAAGAAACAAAACGCTACTAATTTAGTTTAACATACACCTTTAAAATTCAATTGAATCATTCGTTTTAAAAGCTGAAGCAAATTTGACATCAATAGTTTAATCAAATCGTAAATCAATCAAATCCAAATTAGTTAATTAATTTAATTGAAGTTTGTTCTTGTCCGATGAAAATTGTAAGTACAAAGTTTTTTTTTAATCTCGAACCAGACAGAAGTGTGAAGAGAAAGAAAAAGAAAGAAAGAAAAAGTAACTTTTTTTCACTCCTGACGAAGCTATAAATCTATAGCGAAACGTTGAGTGTTTTCTCTTCATACTTCTGTCCGGTTCGAGATTAAAAAAACTTTGTACTTAATTAATTTAAGTTTTAATCAAGTTAAAGAAAGTGGATCAATTAAAAAGAAATTCAAAAATCATGTTCTAGAAGGGGAAATAATGTGAGTATATGAGGAAGAATGTCTGTGTTTGCACACCATAAAGTAATGAAGGTACGAAATATAGCTTTTTTAAAACAAAGTCTAACTTAACGACAGAAAATTAATACACTATTGGATTAGTGTGATATATGAAGAAACCATTAGAATTAACAAGTACTAAAAAAGTAAATAAATTTGGGGAATACAGGATTTTCTATTTTGGTTCTTTTTGATTCGCGGTTTCTATTTGTTGGTTTTTGTTTTGTTATTTTTAATATGCAGTGTAAGATTCACAATTATCTGAGACGATTCACAACAATAAAGTTTTAATGATCTTAAATTGTACACCTCAATAATCGTACTGTTTTCAACTCAGGGCTGAGTTTTTGAACTCTACCTTCGTGTACATCTTGGGTTTGCAATCGTGTTTTTCTCACTCACGATCGTTAACTTTTATTGCGTCTCGCTTAACTGATTGCAGGTAACTTAAAAACTTTGCATTATAAATAGTATGTTTAAATGTTTATTAGGATGCTTAAGTATTTGTATAATATCTTGTTTAATAAAAAATTAAAATTAACTTTTATTATATATTATATAACACCGTATATCTATAGTCTGACCAAGTTAGAGTGGCGGTTCAAGCGGCACGAGCGTTTTGTTGTGTACACCGGTGTTTAAAAGTTTCGAAACGAAAAGCAATAAAACTGTTCGGATATTTTGAACCTTAAGAAAGGAGGGTACTTTTTCCGCACCCTGATAAGAAGGTCGTTAATCCTTTTAAACTACCGTGGCCGGTAGATGTTTATGATGCGTTAAATTTCGTTGGAACGCAAGTATTTAGTTTCATTTATCATTTATCAAAAATGTAACCACAATTTTATTTTACCTAAATTAGAATATTTTATTTTCTTACATAACAGATCTTTATATATCCAAAGAAATATATGAATTTTAAATTAGTTTAAAGGATCGATGATGTAAATTAATTGGAAAAATTATAATTATACGCAATGTCTGATTTGTTCTTTAATTTTTTATTTCACAAAAGTTTTATTACTTTATAGAAATTTTTATTCTAAAATTTTAATTACGAGAAAAGAGTAAGAGTAAGAGATTTTTGGTAAATATGAAATATACAAAAATGAGCTGAGCGAGATATATAGGGTAATTTTTATAGGTTCCAATGTTTTATATTAGGAGCTGAGAAAAATCTTATATAAAAAAATTCTAGGTTTTTTTACATATTATCTTCTAGAGTTACCACAAAAAAACCGCACTGCAAAATATATTTAAAAAAACTGTACAATTTTATATAAAAAAGACGCGTAATACCAAAATTACTATGGCAAGAAATAAATTAATGTTGATCATTGGAAACAATTAAAATAACTGTATGGAGAATCATTATTGAGGATGAGGATGTCAGAGAAACTATTGTTTACCTACAGCATGCGATTATGATTAGGGCATTCGAGGTAATTTACGAATTCTGAAAATTCATAACATGCATGCTCTTTATTATTTTAGCCTTCTTGGAATTGAAATAAAACAGTTTTCGCAAGTTTGCATTAATTCAGAAGTTAAAAGTAAATTATTCAAACTTATAACCTTTAATTTGTCAAAATATGCGAATGATGGGACATTTATTCTTGATCATTTAATTTAATTCAGAAAAAATATTATACAAAATCAATTAATACTATTTAATTTTTTTCGTATTCTAATAATATAAAATGCGCTTTCCGTATAAGGAAGTTCTAGTCAACAAAGCTATTAATTAGTAAGCAAATAATATGTATATCGCATTAAACTATAAAATCTAAACTATAAATTTAAGCACCGGTGTACACTGCGAGATAAAACTTTAACGCGCCAAATTTAAATCATGATAACTTCTCGGAGTATTTTGAACCAAAGGTAATTTAGAAATTTCGTAAGCTTATAAAACGTTAATTTATAAATTGAATCATTGTAAATAAGACTCAAAGTAATATTCAGAAAAAGCAACCAATAATTCATATATACTTTTGTTTCAATTTATATTTTCTCTAATGAACTTTTATCTTAAATCTGATCGAATGTTCAGCTCACGTAATTCATTATAATTGGAGAAACACAAAAAGTAATAAAGTTTAACACAACTTGTATCAAAAACTTGCATAGAAATTTTTTTATTTTAAGTCATACGTGCAAAATTAATGTGGTTTAGAGGCTTATTTTATTCATCTCATTTATTCATTATTACAAAGCTCAGAACTACAAATATTTCTACATACATTTATTATAAAGTCTCATTATCTCAACATCACATATATTTTATTCATTATCTGATTCCAACCGATCTGTTTCAGAATCCGAATCATTTAACTGAATAATGAACTCTATATGCTATTCATTTAATTTATCTCTTTCAATGTACTCCTTCTCAATTTTCTTGACATGTTTACATTCTTATCGCCATAAATCATTTGTGATTTCAGTAAATGATTGTCTAATTATTGCCTCGAGATTACAACTTGCATCAATGTTACCTGAAGCTACCTTTCTTTTCACCATGCTCCAAATCATTTCTATTGGGTTAAGATCATAATGAAAGGGAGGTAATCTCAAAATCGTGTGTCCAAATTCTGCTGCATAACTATCAATTTTATATTGTGGTTGTCGTTTATTGCGTTTCACGATTTCAAGTAATTCACATTTTAACATTTCTGTATGATATTGAATGTTTTGACTCATTAGCCATGATATAATGTCAGCCTTCTTGGATGCAGTTGTGGGCATCTTATTAATTTGAACACTATAATATGGTGCATTGTCCATAATTATAATTGAATTTTCTGGTATGTTTGGCATCAGCTGAGTTTTAAACCATTTTGAAAAATTGTCACAATTTATTTCATCATGGGAATCACCACTCTTTGTTTTGGATTTAAATAAAAGCAAGGCTCCTGTAATAAACCCCATATCACCACCAGCATGACACACAATCCAACGTTGTCCAGCTCCATCTTTTTTCAAGACACCCTTTTCTGTTGTACTCGTACTCTACCAACATTTGAATACAGTATAATTCTTATGCACGTAGCTCTCATCGAGATATATTACAGGTCTCTTATTTTCAGCAAGACTATCGTTGTAGATGAAAAACCGTAAAGATCGTGCTCTCCATGCAACAACATCATACCTCTCCATCAAATATTTTCTGTTTGATTGACACTTTTTATATTTATAGCCCAAATCAAGAAGAATGATTTTGCGTAACGTCTCTTTCCCACTTTGAAATTTAATTTCATTTTTCATCGCTGCATGTAAAGTACTTAAAGTTGGTACGCTTTTTGCAACTGTATACATTGATGAAATCTTCTTTCGTAGAAGACACCTAAATATTAGATACATTAAATAGTAAAGGCGTAACATACTTGTCTGCATCATCCAATACTATTTTGCGGGATTTCTTTTCTCTTTCTGGCTCCGTAAAAGCAGAAGATGAAGGTTGAGGTTCAACAGACTTGAACAGTCGACTTTTAATTCTCTCGATCGTTCGTTCAGATTTGCCCGTCGTGGCAGCAACTCTTTTTATGACCTGCTCTACAGGAAAGGCGTAAAACCCTGTTTGATTTCGGTCTCACACAATTCAATGATGGTCTCCAAAATGGCCAATTCGTTATCTTTAGAAGATTTCCGTTTCGCCATATCGAAGATACTAGATAAAATATTTGATAAATAAGCACATGATACACAATAGAGGTTATAAATAAAACTGTTTACCTTTAAAATCAGATTCACCAAACCGTAGTATTGAAAAAAACCGTTGAAATACTCAAAAGTACTAAAAAGGAATAAAACGCAAAGAGAATATCGCAGGAAATATCTATAAATCAAATTCGAAATAAAAAAAATGGCTGGGTTTGTACACAACTGTCAAACGTTCAAAGCGAGGGTGAGAAGATTGCGGGGCATGGAATAGGTAATTTATGGCCGGTTGCACCAAACACTTAAGTCGAACTTAAATTTAAGTACTGCTTATATGTGACATTTGAGGTTACACAACTTTCTGTAAATCACATTCTAAGCGGTGCTTAAATTTAAGCTCGACTTAAGTGTTTGGTGCAACCGGCCATTAGTTCGCATATTTTCCGTCCGCCAAATTTACTTGGTTGGACTTTAGGAATATATTCTCGGATTATTGTGGGAAATGAAAAGGAACGACTAAATTGAAGGAAATGACAAAAAGTTACGGTTTTTATTTTATTTTTTAATAATGTTCTCTCTGACAAAGTAAAAAAAAAACTTTTCTATTCAAAAATTTCTACAAATTGCTAATAGAAAAAATACACAAACTGTTTCAAATTACGTTAAAGTATTAGATCATTTCTAATGCGTTATTTAACCATTGTAATATATATTTTATTGTGAGATAAAAATACTAGAATTTGGAAAATGATTAGTAGGAGTATTTTATTTGATATCAGATCAGTAAGTTGATAAAAAATTAGTAGCTACATTAAAGGCAGTTAAATTTCTTTTAATTTAATTATTTATACAGTATGCAATAAAAATACAAGTATTTAGAATATTAATTATTGATTAATTTACTTCAACCTCTGATTAATCGTTAACTGTTTATTCCCGTGACTACAATCATTTCCATAGAAATAAACCAAAGATTAATCAATGACTCAAGTACAGGATTCTAATTTGACTTTTCGGTAATATTAGCTTAAAGGCAAAAAAGTATTAAATATGTTACAGCTATAAATGTGCATATAAATTTTAAAAAAAGTAAATTAGGTATAAGCATTCTGAAGTACGAATATGATATACTTTTGAACCGTTCTTATGATATAAAAATTCTGAATAATTAACTAACTGCATTACTAAATCGTTAAAAGAAGAATAAAACATCGCAGTTAAAACTAAACACCGGCTTTAAAAACGAACAATATAATTGTTGACACCGGGTGGGATTTTGTGGAAGCTTTCGTGATTAAAGGATTTCCAGCTTACCAGAAACCCTTGGGAGGAGACCGGATGACGGTATTTCTTTGTCGAACTGAAACAGTACAGCAACTGCCCCACTCACCTACATTCTTAATTCCGAAATTTTTAATTATCGCAACCCAATCACTTGTAAATAATCAATTAATTCTGTTTATCTACTAGTAGGTACCTGCGAGTTACCAAACTTACATTTTTTTTTTGTTTCAGATTTTTACTACGTGATAAGACCAACGTAACCGGTAAGTTCTTGTAGTAAACTGTAATTATATACTATTTGCACCTGCTGAATTATTAAAGTAAATACACATAATTGCTTTAACATGTGTGAAAAAGAAAAGCAAGAACTATAAACGCCCGACGCAATCGTAAAATCGGGAAAAATCGTAAATTACCCGCTCGTTATAAAACCCTCATAATAATCATAAGTACTTAAATTTTTTTAATCTTAGGGTATACACTTAAGCGAGAAGTAATTATGTCCCAAATTAGGAAGTACAAAGTTTTTTTAATCTCAAACCGGACAGAAAAATGAAGGGAAACACACTCAACGTTTCGCTATAGATTTATAGCTTCGTCAGGACTCCTGACGAACTTCAATCCCAAATTAGGGTTTAGTTTCATATAATTAAGCGAGGTGCTCGTGACTGAATCATCGCCAACAAGAAAAGCTTCATGTGTTATTTTGTTTAATAAACACTAATAATGCTAAAATTTCGGCAGTTTTTATAATTAATAAATTTAGTATGCAATTAAAGGCAAAATAGAATTTAGTTCCTACGAAAATTATTTATACGGTTCTGAATAGTTCTGGACCAAATACCTAATTAAAGGGAACAGCTAAATAATGTGACGAGATGCACAATTGCATTAATTCTGGCATTCAAGTAAATTTAACATATCGTTAAATATTTAGTTTTTTTTTGTAAATATTGAATATATGGAAGAATACATAATGATCTACAGTGCTATTGGTCATTTACACCAAATGCTTAAAGTGAGCTTAAATTTAAACGATGTTTATAATATGACATTTAGGGTTATACAAAAGAGGGAAGTAACGCATTCTAATGGGCGGATTCTGTAACTTATTAGCGGGCTATTAACATTTAGAGGTCTTCTAAAATTTTAAATACAATTCCATGATTGGTCGGTAGCAACAAAATTTAACCCTTTTGATACAGAATAGGCCCCTAAGTGAGGCTTAAATTTAACTGAGTTATTGGTTAATTGAAAGCCAGGGTTAGATCGAGTGCCTAATTAATTTACGAAGGAAAGTGAAATAAAAAAATTTACTACGGTTTATTAAGCATGCGTTAGACTTATATGGGAAAGCCAACATCAAAGTTAATTATTTCATATTCGCGTTTGCGAATTCACATTTTATATTTTTTATACTTGCGTTATTCTGCAAGACAGCGTGTTAATGCACTCTATCTTTTTTTGGCGTTCGCGTTCAGGATCCTGCTCACGTTTACGTTCAGGATCGCGCCAATTGTAAACAAGCCTGAACTAATAATTTAAAAGTAAGGACGTTTTTGGCGTGCTATTGAAACATAAGATCTGGTACTATTTAATAAGTAAATATCGGATCAAAGTATGGAACTCAATGTTATTCTCATAAGCGGCACGTTAGGTAGGCCGTATTCTGATCGAGTAGTTTGCGTTTATTACCGCGTATTCATCGCAATAATAGCCCGACGCTCATGAGCTAACGGTGAGCGTGCGCGTTGCATTCAGTAGACGAAGTAACCGTGAATATCCATACAAATGTCCTAAAATTGTTAATAAGTATGGTTGACAACCTGCAACAAATATTCTGGTATTCAAGTGTTAATGATTCTGCGTGGTGAAGAAAAAAATGTTAAAAAGCAAATAATGAATGACACTTCTTAGAAAAATCATCGACAATCATTCCCTGACGAATATGTCATTTACAAATTATCATAAATAACGCTTTCGATGTGTTATTAGTAAGGGGGTTAATTACAAAGCAGCGTTTCCAGCACTGGTTTTAATTGTTGATGACAAATAATAAATATAATGCAGGAATGCATGTCGTGCAGTAATTTACATAACGCCGCGTAATATATAATAAACTCTGAGCAAATGTGACAATATTTATTCGTTGACCCACAAGTTAACATATTTGAATGCAAAAATAAACAGCGATCGGATATTTTCACCGTGACACGGACCGCATCGGCCAATTAAGTGCATTATCCTAAACGAATTCAAATTCTTCTCGATTGTTTCGTTCTCGAGCAACACTTTGAAATCCGACGTATAATTAAAAATACTTTATGACGACGTAATTTCATGCCTTATAAATTCGTAAGATGTATTTCGTACTGTTGTATCTCTCGAACGTGTAATTTAAAGTAACGGGGCTAAATGTTTTGATAAATCTACTGCAATACGTACGAAATATTACATGCTTTGTACTACCTGGATAAATGTTTTGTACTCATAAATTTTCGCCGTTGTAATTTCGAAACAAGTACGGAGGAATTATATAATAATTTTGGATCGTTGCGCTAAAACGTCTGCATCCAAAATGCGAAAAATAAAACCTTTCTCATTTATATTGTGGTTTAATCTCAACGAGATGAGCTTAATGTCGCTAAGAATCATAATATTTTTCGTTTACTATTCTGAAACATGTAGTCAACGCGAGCTATAAGTGTACAGATAAGACAGAAAGACACAATAATACTTTCTGAGACACAATGGAAACCACAACTTTATATTAATATTTGTAGACAATTAAGGATAGGATCTTTTCAGCTTCCCTTACAACAGACTGCAGACTTGAATATTCAAATTGCACGCTTGACACCCAATATGACAGGGGAATGGGAAAAAAAATATGGTGGAAGGTTTCATTTGTAGGAAAAATTTTGTGAAAATCAAATTGTATAGTTAGTCATTTGCAAGCCTCATTCTTCTTGTTCAACCTGAGGGATCTAAGATTCATTAAGCTGAATTTGTAGGCTTCTGCTAGTCTGGTCAATGTACAACGATGCTCACCATAAATGATACCATTTGATAGTTCTGTAGCCCTTACGCTGAATACTCTGAAAAGGTGTGGTTCGCATGCAGGAGTATCGTTTAAGTTGAGCATCGTAGTACGCAGCTGAGCAAGTGTGGCAGTTAAGTAAATAAACTCCACTACGGGAATAAGAATCTGACGGCTCTTTACTTTGAAAGTAACTATTTAAGGTTAAACTGAGTTTTCAAAGAAATATTGAGACCTAAAGACTGTAAATATTTTTTAATTTTTATAGAAACGGGACCTATGTACGGCATCGAAAAATAAAAATCGGAAAAGGGAAATGGTATATACTGGATGTATACAGGGTGTTCTTTTACTGTGTGCGAATAAAAGAACTCAGTATAAGTACGTGAAATGCTACCTCCTGCGCGTATTTTCGGATGGCTACCGAATCACAGCCCAAAAAATTCGGAGGTTCCACTTGTTTGAAACTGCTGAAATGAGCGAGAGAGAAACATTCAGCAAGGTCCTTCCTCTGTATTAGTGCGTGACCCACACACATGAAAGATCATAAAAAGAGTCCCGCATTTAAACTCACTCTCCAGCTTATCGTAATTAAAATCACTGATATCGTTTATTACAATGCCCGGGCCCGATGTGCGTTTCCGCAGACTTTCCAATACAAGAGTAACATATTTGCTTTTTTCGTTATTTGTAAATGCCATTACGACCTTAATATGCATTTTTACGAATCTATTTTCGTTTGTCAAATTTTTCGTAACTTCAGAACGATAATGTAATACTGCCCCACTTTAAACACGCTACAGCGGCCGCCATTGTAAAAACACAAAAAAATTGCCATAATAAGAAGCATCAAAAGAAATGCGAAACTGCGACTTTATCGAATGCATGCGAGAATACTTTAAGATATTAATCAATTTGTAAATTTTGGAATGTGCAATGCAAGCGCATTAAAAATGCTTTACTTGGCC
Source organism: Prosopocoilus inquinatus (assembly GCA_036172665.1). Classification (NCBI taxonomy): domain Eukaryota; kingdom Metazoa; phylum Arthropoda; class Insecta; order Coleoptera; family Lucanidae; genus Prosopocoilus; species Prosopocoilus inquinatus. Next base: position 1,475,198 of record CM069876.1, read on the forward strand.
GAATTTCATAATTGAATTTTAACAGATATTTTATTCTCCGTAGTGTAATTACATAATGCGGCCGATTTTAAACTTCCAAACAGTAGATAAATTACTACATTATTTTAAAATTTCTTTATTAAGCTAGAGAAAACTTAATTTATTCAATTAGAAATGGAAAGGCAATTTATTACTTGTGAGGGTAAAATATCCGAAAATAAAACGACGACTGACGGTGATGTCATTATCTAACTCATCCGCATTTTTTGTCCAGTAATTATAATCCTCGGTTTATAATTTGAAAGTACCTAAAATTGTAATTACTTGGAGCGAAGTGGCACTTGTTTTAATTAATCCAGGCGCTTTGTGAGCGCGTTTAAAATGTTTCGATAGTTATGATCTATTAATAGGCCTCATACGAATCAAACAGATGTTCGTTTACGACATCGTAAAACACTGACCTATATTCGGGTCACACAGGCAAGGCGGTGTACCATCCAGTCGTTAGCTATGCCAGCAGTTCTCAAAAAGTTTGGTGAAAATCTTCCAATGCATTTTTCTCGAAAACTATTAACTTAGTGTTAAGAGCATATAAGTTTAATCGTAACCATTTATGATGATGTGTTACAGGTTTAAATATTTGCAGACATTGAAAGAACACCATGCATTATTCAAAAGTTTGTTTTTGGTTCTGCGGAAAACATTTAAAAAGGGTTTCAATGGGAAGTTGTTCGAGTGAGCAATCTGAAAAAAAAAATACCGATTTCGTTTCTGAAGTCAGTCAAATTAATGGGGATGTTCAAGGTCCTATTGAAAGGGAAGCGAAAAGCAGCGAATTTATGTTACATTTGAAGTGCTGTTTAACAGAAATAGCGTAGGACAAGAAGCAGATTTCCAAACTATTCATGAACGGGTCAGCTAACAGGGAGAAAAAGTTACATCCCAAGGCCAGGCCATCCACTTGTTAATTATACTCGTGGTTAATAATAAAGAAAGTTTGTTCCCTAGTAAGTTTCAGTAAAGAACAAAGAAAAACAACGTAAGTATCGGAGAGATCCGAAGACGAGAGTAAATCATTAACTAAATCTAATCATTTAGCTTGAAGCTGGAAACAAATTAGAAACGTTCAAAGGGACTAAATAGTTATTTTTGATTCTAGATTGTGAAATGCAAAAAAAAAAATCGCTGTCGAGTATCAAACATCACCGTTTTTTCGAAAACTCTGCATTAGTGGAAACTCAAAGAAAATCTTGTCTACAATAATCTTGATGTTTGGTTGCGATTTTGTGAAAATTACTGGTATTTAATAAAAGAAAGAAGAAAAAAACAAAAATGAGTTCCGAAAGTGATGAAGATGATCTGCCTTTGGATGTATCAGAAGCGGCATGAACTGCAGTTTCTAGTCTTATCCCGAAAAAGTTCTCTAGACAATATGAATCTAATTAAGAAAAGAAAGGCTCAAATCTTCTCCATGAAATATTTACTGATGTGTGCCTATTTTAGTTTCGGCCTATTAAAATATTTTGGCCATCATCTGGCTACAATTAAGTACAATGGCGAAATCTGCTTACGAGGATTTCATAAATTCGTATGGCTCTAAGAAATTAAAGAACGTGTGCAAGTAATTAATATTGCATAATAAACATTCTCTCAAATTGTGACCTCTTCTTTAATTAATAATTGCTGGACGTAAAAGTTTTTTCTGTTCTAGATTGTAAAAGACTTTTACATCCAGTGAACAAAAAAGAGTCACTTTGACATCTGTTTCAGGTCAGGTAAATGTCAACATTCTTTTATCAGTTTTCGAAAAATTCTGTTTTCGGGAATTTTTAGAAAATAAAGGAGAACATAACCTCTTCAACCACAGCAACATTTATTTTATCTAATGATGAACATTTCCAGAAACCAGGCATAACATAGTTCTGACTTTTTGTTAGAAAAAAAAATAGCCGTTCTAAAAAATATTGAAATGATTAATTAATCAAACTTTTTTTGACTGCAGCCCAGTTATAGAATAGTCGTGATCGTACTTCGCATTTGGAAATGATTAATTGTAGTTTGGTTGGCTCATAATTCATTCCTCTTTTAATTTTTAGAGTCTAGCAATTTTGAAGCAGAAAAAAACTGAAAAATCAAATTTTTTGAAAAACGAAAATGAAAAAGCTTAAACGATGATTTAGAGCCTGCTCTGATTTGAGTTTACAATTATTGTTTTCCCTGTAGGTACATATTGCTGTGTTATTAATACGTACGGTTACGGTAGAGTTAGTTTAATTTTGCATTATAGAACGCCCCCGAGTTGGATAATACGGACTCTCTAACCTTGGAATTAACAACAACCTCTGAATAGGTTGTTTGTTGAATTGTAACACATAATCATCCCCTAATAAGAAGCCTAAAACACCAGACGTCAACGTGCAGCCCTTAGAGCCTTCGATGGAAGAAGTCACGGAGGTTAGATCACCGACATAAAATCCTGCCGTGAAGCTTCCGTTAGAAGGTTTGGAATTCGAGGAGACCCTCAAGAAGCTGTCTAGGAGCTTCTTGAAAAACAGGCGGAGCAAGAAATGGCGGTTTAGGTTGCACCTTCCTGACGGAAAAAAGATAACAGATAAAATAGCGACATCTTACTATCGCTTTTTGACCTGACGTTTTTGGAAAAAAGATACTGAAGTTGGAGGCATTTTATTCAGGACTTGGTCTACGCTATAGATAATTAATTTCTGAGTTTGAATAAGGTTTTTAGTTATACGGGAGATGGCCGATTATCCGAAATCGGGTTATCTGGAACGCCGGATTATCCGAAATGACATTAAAAATCAATTTCGCCGTATTATCCGAAGCATTTTTCAACTGGCCGCCCAATTATCCAAAATATTATTTTCTTTCGGTCTAGACTTGATTGTATGCTGCATCTACTACGTACGTACACAGCTTTCTGTTAAAACAATGGATAAAGTGATCAAGCGCAAACAAATAGTTGTGCCAATTGTCCATAAAGTTGAAGCTGTAACGTCTTGATCACTTATTAAAAAAGTTTCTGCCGATTGTGGCGTGGGAGTAAGCACTGTAGTAGATTGGCGAAAAAATCGTGAAAAAATTGAATAGTAGAGCAGTATTTTGGCGTCTACTCTACGAAAAAGTATGAAATCCGGTGAATACAAAAAAATTGACGAGGAATTACATATGTGGTTCACTGAATAGCGTGACAGGGGAATCCAGCTCTCAGGCCCAATTTTACAGGAAAAAGCGATAAGTATCAGCGAAGATCTTCCAGTATTAGAAGCACCCCACACATTTACTGCGAGCGTTGGTTGATTGGGAAGGTGGAAGAAAAGACACGGTATACGAAATCTAAAAATTTGCGGTGCGAAATTATCAGCAGATACAATGGCTGCAGAGTCTTTCAGAAAAACAGTTGAAGAAAATGATTATCTTTCAGACCAAAATAAAATTGCGATGAGACTGGTTTCAATTATAAAATGTTACCTACTAGCACCTTGACTTCAAAAAATAAATCGGCTGCACCTAGTTATAAGAGAAGTAAGGAACGTGTGACAATTTTAGCTTGTGCTAATTATTCAGAGAGACATTAACTTCCATTAATGATGATTGGCAAGTCTGCAAAACCAAGAGCCTTTAAAAATATAGCCTCTAATGTTTCACCTGTCTATTACAAAAGCCAGAAAACTGCCTGGATGAATTCCAATTTGTTTAAGAATTGGTTTTTTGAATAGTTCGTACCCAAAACTGAATCGTTTTTGAAAAAGAAAACGGTCTTCATAGGAAAACTCTATTATCGATAGACAATGCACCTTGTTATCACATATTGACGAGTTGAGAAGTAATGATATATTCCTGCCGCCAAACGTTACTTCACTTCTTCAGCCGATGGAAAATTTTAGAAAATTTTAATCGCAATTATCGTCGTTGTCTTTTAGAAGAAATATTACAGCAAGTAGATGTCAATAACAATCTGACATCCTGTTTAAAAAAAAATAATTTGAAGAACGTAGCCTAATGGAGCCCAACTGCGTGGAATCTGGTTAAGGACACTGCACTTCAAAAATCTTGGTCGAAAATTATTAGACAAGATGACGATTAGATACCTGCTGAAGATAATCCACCCGAAGAAGCTGAAGAAACTTTGCATGAAATCATGAAACAAAATTAAAGGATGTGAAAATGTGACATTGAAGGAAGTTGAAAATTAGATTACAGGTGACGTAATTTGGATAACCGTAAAAATACAATAGAAATGGTCGAAAATTTGGAAGGAGTGGAAGATCAGTCATCCAAAATGTCCCACAGTGAAGGAATGGCTGCTCTTGAAAAAGTTCTTAACTACGTTGAGCAACAACCCAAATGCAACAGCTAGTGATGTCCTGCTTATAAAAGATGGCGGCCAGAAATAGGGGCACTTTGTTAAAACAACGATTAATTCGTTTTTCGTACATAAAGTAAGTAAAATAATTAACTTCCGTTTTAACCGAACTGTCAGTTATCCGAAATAGACCAAGTCCACATTATTTCGAATAACCGGGCGTCTACTGTAGTCTGAAAGAATTTTATTTTTTAAATTTGGAAATTTGAGGTTATGTTGTCAAATTGAGACAGTTTTTGTACTTATTTTTGAGTATAAAAGAAGGACTGAAATGCCATGTATTCAGTCTTCCTTGGGCTCATGTTAGCGACATCTTTGACCATATCTGCACATGAACCCTGTACAGTGTGTTACTCGCCAGTGATTTGTCAGTGTAAAATAATTAAAGATTAAATTCAATTTATTTAAATAAGCAAATTTATACATATACTTTAACACAGCAATATGTATAAATAATTGCTAATTGTAACTTGAAAATAATAAAAATAAAAAAAGCGACACAAACGTAATTTGAAGAATTATAATTTTAGAAACTCATTTTCGTTTACTGGCTTTCAAGACGGAATACAACGAACAGAAGTTAAAAATTTGCTTCGGGCGATCACACTAATGAATGGTTAGGAATAACAGTTGCTATAAATTTGGAACGGTCGTGTGCAACTTCTAATTTAAATCAGTAACGAATTCAAAATATTTTAGGATCCGTGAGATATGTGGCATTATTTTATGTGAGGGCATCGCTAATATGTTACAAAAAAAAGATAATCGTGTTGTAACTACTTAAACCCCGTACAAACTCAGAACTGGTCCAATAACTTATTTATTTATGCTGGCTTACGATTTACTTATACTACGCCTGTCAACAGCTATAAAAATATTTTTACCACATGCCAAGTTGTTTGCGACACCTGAATTAAAATATTTCGCGGAATTGAGTTATTGTATCAAATATATCTATACGCAGATCAGAATTACAAATTATTTCCATTGCTTTATTTATTTTTCAATGCAATTTCACGTGCTCGCCTGAGGAAATAAATTCTTTTTGTACATGTAAAACAATAATGTAAATTCCATGTCATTATTTATGTATTTAACTCATTATTGAAGGACTTAATATATAAACGCATTTCAATTATGTTAGATATGAATATTTAAAATGTATCTAGTAATGAAATACTTCTGCAGTCACTGATTGCAATGAAATTACACGGAGAATTGAATATCCTCTCGGACATAAATATTAAATATATTTCTTATAGCTAACAGTATATATTATTTATAATCTGTTGTACAGTGGACTGATATTGCATGCAAATGAATGTTACCTATGCATTTTATGATACTATTTACAAGTGAATTCAAGGAAATTGCAACGTAAATAAATGATGTGGAACTGAAGCATCGATAAATAAAACAAATATAATTCTAGAAAATTCAAGACCTGCTGACATCAAAGGGAAGCGTTACCAGTTCCAGAAACATTTGTGTTTTTGTGAACTGTTAAATTTTAATCGTGACGACACACGATTGAACCTAAGTCAACGAATGAAACTGACGTCAGCCTAGAACAAACCCCGTTTAAAATGTCGACATCCATTACAAATGAATCTATGAATTATTTGGGACCTAATCGAAACTTGTAACTACCAGCACTTTATAAATGATGATTATAGAATTATTTAGGTTATGATTTTCATTATGCACTGCAATCCATTGCTTTACGTAGGCGAAATACAATGGATATATTTAACAATTAATAGAAAGCGAGTCTAAAACCTGCTGGGGTACGTGCTCGCTCAATCCCTAAAGTAAAATAGGTACTACTTGGTGAAATAATCAAATGTTAGCAATACGTCTTCGTCACATTTAGAATCAACGGTTTGCTATACTTTATAGTAAGTGTAATTAATAAAATTTGCACTGAAAAATTTGTTTTGATACATAAAATTGGTCGTGTAGGTTATAGTGTCAATATAAAGATCAATCAATATATTACTATCGTTTAGAAGTCTCATTAAACTGTGGTATTTGAAATGTCTAAATAGTTTTGTCAAAATTATAAAAATGATGTTTACCTTTATTTCAAAATTAATAATAAATAAAAATTGCATTAATGTAATGAAACAATTCCTTCCATTCCACTTTTGTATGGGCATCAAGAAATTCAAAAGGTTTCTATTCGTGGTTGATTTTATTTCTAGTACCTTCAATTTGAAAATAATAGAAAATTCAATACTTTCATAATCATTTTTGAATCTTTCGTAATTCGTAATTCTTTCACTTAAGGTCCGTATCACACCATGTTAATGTTTGTAAAAATTTTCTTGCAAATCGTTTTGATTGCAATGAATCCATCCCAGCACGGCCGCCTTGCACGGGATGACTTATTATGTAGCAAACTGTCTTCAATTTGTTAAACCTAAAGCAACGTCATGTCAAAAACCGATCATAGAATGTCGCTGTTTAAACTATCCGTTAATGTTTGTGCTAAATTTGCTACAAAACGAGAAAGGCAGGTTGTCATGGTGAATGTTTATACAGTCAGTTCAATTCATGAAAGAGTGTCTCTTTTTCACCCAATGTTTTACATCGTATTGGAATACATGCAAATGTTTACCCATTTTTATTCGTAAATATACGTAGTTCCATTCATGTAAGAGTACATGCACGTCATATACATTATTCGTCTGTTTCAAATAATTTTTTGCTACTTCGAACGACTTTCTAGCTCCAATAATAACGAAGTTAGCAATAGTGCGGCAGTGACTTTGATCACACTGTATAATTTTGGAATATTTTTATTAAATTATCTCTAAATATACATTTATTTTTCGAAAAGGGTTCAATAAATGATATTTTCCTTTATTGTGGCTTTGTAATAAATTTTATGGATATAGAACATGATGTAGTGTAATCAATTAAATCAAATTGGAGAATACCTTATCAACTTTATTTTTACGGTATACAGCGCGGACATCGAGAAATGAAGACAACGTAAGAGTAAAGTGCCCTTATTTTAAAAGAGACCGTAAAATGTCATAAGAGAAAGTCACCTAAAATTAGCAGATATAGTCAAATACAAAGTTAGAGCCTCCTAGAGATTAAAGTATTCTCCAAAGTAACGTGAAAGGAAAGAGACTGCGGTTATTATTATAACTTAATTATTTTCTTTAATTCAGAGTAATTATTTCAATGGGTTCTGAAAATATCTGTATGAAGAATTATAACACATTTAAACAAACAATAAGTGATATTTTAAATGATAGATCTTCTAATTTTCAGTACTAATTTTTATAGTAAAGTACGGATAATTTTGAGTCAAATTATTTTTTAAACTATAAAAAAGAGGCTTCAAACAAAATTCCATTCATTTGCACACTTTTTGAAAGACATTGTTAGATTAAATACATGCCAAAAGTATTCTTCCAAATCACTAACACAGTTATTATCACAAAATAGCAAAATTTATATTTGACATCCCGAACTTTGATTTTTATTCTAGCGTATTACCCGCTGAAGGGGACTGGAACTGTTTTTGCCATAATTGTTATTGCTTATTTATAAATGCGGTCGATCATTCTTTATTACTCAATAAGTTAGATAACGCAGGTGTACGTGGACCAGCCCATAGTCAGACCTATATAACAGACAGAGGCGTACCGCAAGGGACAATTCTTGGACCGCTGCTTTTTTATGTACTCATAAATGACCTACCGACTGTCTGCCCATCCGCTGACTAAATCAACATTTATGCCGACGATACGAATATGGTAATTACCAAAGTAAATATTGAAAATATTGTGAAAAAGTGTACTCTGCAATAGCTGAATTACAAAATTGGTCCACCAAAAATGGAGTTCTTCTAAATTGTGAAAAACCACAGATGCTGCTGCAATTTCATCCAGTTAATAAACAAATTAATAAAAGTATACTAGTGCGCGTTAATTGCAAATCTGCAAATTTTATTTGGAATAAAAATTGATCAAAAATTAATGTTGAATGAACAATCATACCACGTGTTTGCGAAACTGGGTTCATGTGTTTTTTTCTCTATATTTAGACTCTTGAAAGAATGTGTAACTATAAAAGAACTTGTAAAGACTTATTTCGGGCTGATATCCAAAACATATGTTGTGCAACGGATGATTACATTTTGCATGTATTCTTATTGTTCTTTTCCCCAAGCTGCACATCTTTGCTGAGTGTGTGAGATGATCTAGTCGGTTATAGCGTACTTCTAAATTTGTAAACTCTTCCTTTAACAACTTTTGATTTTAGTGAACCCGGCTTTTTCCGGTTTGATTTCACACCTGACACATAACCAAGAACTATCTTGCGTTTTATGTCAAGGATTGAAATTTCTTCAATAGGTTGCATATGATACAAACTCCGAGTATTTATTGCGGTTGTATCCCAGAATTGAGTAAGTAATGTGTTGAAGAAAAGTCTTCTGACAATTTATATACACAACCGTTTCACCTAATTATTAGGCGAAACCGGTTGTGTTAATAAAAAAGTTAACTGTCAGAAGAGTTTTCTTCAATACCAACATAATTACTTAATTATGTTGGTATTCACAAACAGCTTAGAAGACTATATTATTAATGTATTTACTTATCTAGCAGGACGTTTCCTAGGGGTAATACGTAGCTATAATTTGATGCCATAGTTACGGTTCTGTTGTCCTTCCATCGTACAATAAGAACTTCATCGCTTTTGACAAACTGTTTTTCAAAATATTCTCTTTTCTTTCTTTTTCCTCTATTTCCTTGGATGATTTTCACGAATAGTTACCGTTGCTTTCAGTTTTATAATTTTGTAGGTCCTTTAAAAGCTCATGCCCCAAAAAAATAATTGTCAAAAGAATCTCATGGTCCTCTATAGTGTCCAGAATTTTCTAACTTTACAAAATTTATCTACCTTGACCAGTTTACTATTGTCATTTAGATGAATACGTCGCTTTATTTCTCGATATCAAATCTTAAAATTTTGTAAACTCAAAGAAAAATATGTGATATTATTTTGTTTTGCGTAAATTTCACATTGTTCGATAATAAGTTGAAATATGTTATTATAAAACATGCGTTCAAATATTTGAATTACTGAATATTCTTGTAATTTTTCTAGGACAATTTCTGTTTTATCCTTGGAAGATGCGTTAGCCTTGCTGTAAATTGGGGAAATATTTTCCCACTTTATTTATTTATCCTCTTGTTTTTCTTAGAAACAAATTTATTCGATTCTTTTTTCCTTTTTTTTATGTTAGACTGAGGGTTACTGACTGTTCTTTTTCTTTTTGATTTTCGTCAATATCAGGTTCAATATTAGGAGTAAATAACTCGTAACTTCCTGCAAAGTTGCCGCTGTCAGTCTTCGTATCATTTTCATCCAAATCATTTTCATTTATATCTTCCAAATCCGTCAATTCGTCCGTATCTGGTGGTATACTTGTAGCATTCACATCATTGATGTCTTCTTATTCAAGGTCAGCAAAAAAAGATTCTTGATCTCCTGGAATTGCACTAAGCTCAAGAAATGGTTAAAAGTTCTTTTGAACCTATATCTAAAAAGACTAATTCTTATTTTAATAATTATTTTGTACACTATATGCCAATATCTCAAAAATGGGACACTGCATTTAGAAGTGAAAAACGCTTATCCAGAATATATCTGCCAATATATCAAAAATGGGCGGATAATAGAGTAAGCCAACGAATAGAAAATAAAGCCTACTAAAGTGCCAAAATATGGTGAATGATTTGTATGTACAGTATATATGTTGTTATTAATGAATATTTTGCTATGAACATTACATTTTCGTTAATTTTTACGCCTCCTTTTCAACCTATTTCCGGCTCCTCAGGGAGATGCACCTCCCAGTTTGGAAATCGCTACTTTACACGGTGACGTACAAAGTATTTGTTTATTTAACAACTTATGAGTAAAACTGCTAAATAATATTAAGTTAATTGATAAAATTCCATATTTTTCTCTCTTCTTTTAATACATTTTCTCCTAGTTTTCATAATCCGCAGATTAGTTTCAGTGAAACCTGAAATCTTCTAACGGCTTATTTTCCGATTAAAGGTGCAATACTTTTTTGTGTACATGAAATAAAATTACGCTAATTAAATTTACAGTTAGAGAATAAAATCTAACGGATTGCATGTCATGGATGAAATTAAGCGTGCAATTTTGTAGAATAGCCGCGGGCAGCGTGAAATTTTTATTTAATTATCACAAATAAATTTGTTCTTCCATGATTAATTACGCATGGTATTACGTGAGACATTAAACCTTCAACTCGTTCGGAAATTGCAGGCGAAATAATTTAAAACGGAAATGAATGAAGTACGAGCATAAAAGAAAACCTGTTCATTCGCAAGTCAAAGCTTATAACCGATATTTATAGATTTTTGTGCTAAATATTTAGCGAGAGTGCTTTAAGAACAATTTCATAAAGTTGAGAGTGTGCGAAATAGCTGGTGAAGTCCACCTCTTATGTAAATAGAGTGAAGTCTTTTTTTTTACACGAACTGCCTTTATCTCATATACTTTTATAATTAAATTTTATACAAAATCTTTTCCGCACCGTTGTTTTAATTAGATTTTATCTAAATGAAATAATAAAGAATAACGTAAACCGTCAACCCTTTATACGAGAACCTTTTACCTTCCGGCCAGCTCTCTTCTGACATATTTAAGCACGGTTAATTTAAAAATTATAACCATGTCATATAATTAAAAACAAGCTGATATTAAGCCCTTTATAAAATGCTTTTATACAGCGTTATTCGCTTAAATGAATAAATTGTGGACATCAAATACAACGCAATTCTTTCTTTTATTAAGTTAGCCCGTGTACGTATGTGATTTTATTTGTTCCGTTTCGGCCATTTATTCCGTTTCTTTGAGTCAGAAGTGAATTAAGCTCGCATACGTCCCGAGATTTTCGTATTATAATGAAATTGCGTAGATTGGAATATGCAATTTCAGGACGACCACAACTACGTACATGCAGATAAACAATTTATCTTTTGCTACGGCAGGTATACAATTTTAGTAGCATCGAATCGTGTCTGCTTCGTGCAGGACGAATGTGACCATTGATTGCATAAATGTCCACAAAGGAATACGTTGACTTGCAATGTCTTCGTTCGCCTCACGTATGCATAAACTTACATTATTTCAGCTAAATCTACCATTCAGGCAGAAATTGTACGACGATATTTACTTTTGCTGCTGAAGGCAGCTTCGTGTAAATGACATTTATGCATGCGTGTCACAATAATATGTTGTAAAAGTACGAGGTCAGCACTAATTAGTCAAATAATGAACGGGTTACCTTTGATGTTAACGTAAAAACGTATTCATTAAAAAAATACATTGTACAATATAGGAGTAGTTTATATTTTCCTGTGTAAATGTGTATTACTACTAATTGTAATATACATTGATTGAAACAGCGCCAACGCAGGACTTCTGGAAAAAAATGAGCAAGATACGAAATACATACTCAAATTTAAATGTTTCACTACTACACGGTCGACAATTCAATATTTAGCAATAATTAAGGGCTATTCTGTATCAAGTACGTTAAATTTAAAGGTCTATTGCTGTGGTAACAATCAATTTCTGACTGTTTAAAAATAATGAATTCGGCTTCGATATTTTTTTAACTTTATTAAATGAAAAATTGTTATCTGCTAAGAATTTTCATCTTATTGCTTATTGCAAAAGAAATGAAGCACCTTTTATACAATTTCTGGTTTTGTTTAAGTTTTTACCAAAGACTTGATTTGATAGCATCGAGCGACTCATTACTGACTGAGATTTATTTTCATCGATAATCTTTATTAAGTCACGACCAAAGACTTAGTTAGGAAGTAAGTTGAAAATCTAACGGGATATGGTCACTGGACGATTAGTAAAAGGCAACTCCTTTGTTTAAGGCCTCAATATTTCGTTGTATTTAACAACTTCATCAGGAGGTTTACTATAAAGTTAACAAGAGGTTAAATAATCCAAATCTTAAGGTTACACTACTTACAACTAGAGATGGATGAATTGGTCAACAAATACAATCATTGAAGCCACAAACAAACCGAAAATATAAACATTGACAATTTCAAGCAACTAGTTACTTACAACTCAATTTGTCCTAAACTTTACTGTTTAACTAAGTTTCATAAGCCAGATGTGCCCTTGAGACCCATAGTCAGTAGCGTCGGATCCACGACCTATAATTTAGCCAAATTTTTGTCAGAAATACTTAATAAAGCCTTCAGTTTAAAAACTAGGTACAATATTAAAGATACCTTTAACTTTGTAGATCAAATGAAAAATGTCATTCTTCCAAACGATTATGTGTTGATTTCGCTAGATGTAGTTTCACTGTTTACTAACATTCCAATTGATTTGGTTGTTGATATCATCACAGAGGATTGGCACAGGATCGAACCTTATTGTAAACTCACTCTTGAACAATTTTTGAAGTGTTTGAATTTCATTTTTAACAACAATTATTTTTCATTCAATAACGTAATTTACTTACAAAAATTCGGTGTACCTATGGGCAACCCCATTAGCCCCATATTAGCCCTTATGGTGATGGACAAATTATTAGATTTTGTTATAGATAAATTAACGTTTCAACTTCCGTTTATTTATAAATATGTTGACGATTTGATTACTGCAATTCCTGTAGACCAGTTGCAATATATTCTGATCACTTTCAATAGTTTTAATGAACACCTACAATTTTCTATTGAAGAAGAGAAAAATAACAGTGTACCTTTTCTTGACACACAAGTAATTAGAATGGAAGGTCAGAGTATACGACTAAACTGGTATCAAAAACTAACAGCCTCTGACAGATATATTAATTTTCATTCTAGCCATACAATGAAACAAAAAATGAATGTAATTTTTTCAATGAAAAACAGAGTTACTCATATTAGTCATCCGGTCTTTCTGAAAGAAAATTTAGATAAACTATTCAAACTTTTCACTAATAATGGTTTCCCCAAAGCATTAACTTACAGATTAATTTACCAAAACAACAAATTGCCATGTCATCTGGATGATAACAATAATGAACAGATAAAATAGCGACATCTTACTATCGCTTTTTGACCTGACATTGCAGTAGGATAGACAAATTGAAGCGGGATTTGCTCCTAATAAGCAAAAAACGATTTGCACAAAATTTTTCTAAGATAACAATAATGATAGGAAATTCAGAAAATTAATACACATTAACTCCCTAAGTAATAAAGTCATCAATATTTTTAAAGATTTTAAATTTTGAACATTGTACAATATAATAATCATACTATCAATAGTGTTTTCACTAAAACAAAGGACAAGACACCTTTTCTGTTTAACAGCGGTCTAGTTTACTCAATACCATGTACTGATTGCGAAAAAGAATAATTGGGCAAACGGGACAATGGTTAAAAAATCGCATTTCCCAACATAAAAGCAACATTAGAACAGGGAAGGTAGCTTGTGCCTTGTCATCTCATGCTGTGGAAAGTGATCACCGATTTGATTTTGACAATACTAGCATTTTAACCCTTGAAAAAAATCTAAAGAACAGACTTTTCTTAGAAATGATTCATATTCAAAAGAATGAACATTCTGTCTATTTAAGGTCGGATATTGACAACATCAGCAACATTTATGCTCATATTCTTAGGTTTGTTAAAAATAAAAAAAAATCATCAAAATAGTTTTCAATTCAGTTAATTTTTTTTTATGAACTTCCCTCATTTCGTTACTTAGGGTAATTAGTTTTCTTAAGTTGTTCAGTTGGTTACTTGATGCTTTGACAATTACCGCCAATTCCGCCATTGTTCTTGTGCACATGTCTGACTTAAGTAACGTAGTACGACGTTTTTATTTTTCTTGTAATTTTAACATGTAATCACAGCCCAATTGTGGCTTCAATTATTGTATTTGTTGACGAATTCATCCATCTCTAGTTGTAAGTAGTGTAACCTTAAGATTTGGATTATTTAACCTCTTGTTAACTTTATAGTAAACCTCCTGATGAAGTTGTTAAATACAACGAAATATTGAGGCCTTAAACACAGGAGTTGTTTTTACTAATCGTCCAGTGACCATATCCCGTTAGATTTTCAACTTACTTTATTTTCATCCTCATGTTTACCCCTTTTTTTACAATGTTGATTAATTCCATCATAACAACGTCAGCTGTAACCTAGAAATTTAATATTAAAATGTATTGGAGACTGTGGTTTGTAGTACAAAGAAAATGGATTTAACCTTCTAACCACAAAAAGTTTGTTTAAAAACTAAATATATATTTCGGCAGCTATGCTGCCATCTTCAGTAGATGCCTTCTTCTTGATCACAAGAGAAGTGACTGAGTCATGCCTATCGCTATCTTATGTACTAATTCGTTCCGCTCCAATAAAGCGTGCTCTCTAAAGCGAGCGTCTCACCGGATTGCGTCAACCAAGTCTAATACTGAGCGGGTTACGGATACGTTATTAGAAATAGTGAAAACAAATTAGAATTTGATATATATAGGAAAGAAACAAGCACCAACAGATTTATTGTTAATGACTCACGACATGTCTTATCGCATAAGTATTCTGCAATGTCTTTTCTACTTAATAGATTAGTCAACTTCCCACTCTCAAAAGAAAGATACAACAAAGAACTCAGATTTATTAAAGATATAGCAGTCCACAATGGTTACTCAGTAGATGTAGAAAATACTTTAATGAAAATTATAAATAGAGCCAACAACAAAAATCTTACCACTTTGTTACCGGTAAAAACAAACACATCCAAATACATTAAAATTCCGTTTGACAAATATTGTTCCAAATGTTTAAATAGCATTTTTAAAACGCAGAGGTACACAATCGCACATACTAATAATAATACTTTAAAACGTTTACTGGCAAACCCTAAAAACAAAACTGAACCAAATCAGAAATCAGGAATCTATGAAATATCTTGTCAAGGGTGTACTAAACAATACACCTATATTGGGCAAACAAAAAGAAATATACTGACACGTTTTAAAGAATACTTAGCTCATTTAAAGTACACTAGAATTGGAAAATCCAGTGTCGTCCAACATATTTTTGACAGCAGTCATAAAATAGATTTAAACAATCTTAGGTTAGTAAAAGCAACGTCAAGCAACAGAGAATTAGACGGGTTTGAAACCATTTTCTTATACAAAAATAAGAGAGATTTAATGAATACGGATCATGGGCCTTTGGCAGGTTCCGTGTTGCTTGACTTGGTTGACGTAATCCGGTGAGACGCTCGCTTTAGAGAGCACGCTTCATTGGAGCGAACGAATTAGTATATAAGGTAGCGATAGGCATGACACAGTCACTTCTCTTATGATCAAGAAGAAGGTATCTACTGAAGATGGCAGCATAGCTGCCGATATCGTATTTAGTTTTTAAACAAACTTTTTGTGGTTAGGAGGTAAAATCCATATTCTTTGTCTAGAAATTTAAAGCGTTTTCAATTAGGATGCACTTTGTGCCCTCAATGTATCTTCATCTTGTTTTAACCTCATGGAATAAAATAGCTGAGAAGGCTGTGTTTCAAGAACAAAACATTTGACAGTGTATTATTTTTGAGGTTTCTAGTTTATAAAAATATTATTTTTTCGCATCTAGAAAAAACATGATATGTTAAAGTGTTATTTCGTGTGCTAAAAAAATTCTTAACGTTGCCTTGGAATATCTATTATAATACATTATTCCTACAACGAAATCTACTACTTCCTGTGTAGGAAGTTGAGGTTCACTGTAAAAACTTTTAGGACAACGAAAATAAACAAAAATTTTTATAATTATTGAAAGAACCTAAAACCATAAGAATTTGCGTTGACTTTGGCCCTTTCAACAATTATCGATTCGATTGATGAAGAAACGGAAACTGTTGTTTTGGCATACTTCGAAGTCCATCGTCAAAATTGGACAAGAGACTTAATGAGAAGCAACAGTTTATGTTTGGACGCTGTTTATAACGTTTAAAAATCTTTAATCGAATAAAATTAAGTAACTTTACCCGCGGTCGTGTTACCCAAAACATGCATCATATGAAAATTCTTGTCATTAAAAGATTTTTACAAAACACGTGGCCGGTTTCTGAAACAATACATAACTTTATGTAGAGATAAACTCACCATAACTTCTGAAAACCGTTTCTCAAAACTTTATCCGTGGATATAACGTACACGTAGCAACGCAAATAAACCAAAATTAATGTTTTGACATACATACACAGTTCTCAAATGTTTTGTTGTTGAAGCACAGCCTCTTAATGAATTTGTAAAAAATCAAAATATCTTCTTTATTTATTAATTTCCAATAAAATGATAAAGTACAATTTTAATTCAGATTTTATTCTCTATCGACTGGTCAAATAATATACAGCGTGTTTCCATTTAAAAACGTGTTTTTCTTTCTCAAACGCGATGTCCAATTGGCATCGCTGTAATCAGGGCAAAAAGTACTACTAGCTTGTTAATTTAATCGTATCGGTAACTTTAATAATATAAATGTTAGCAATAGTACCGAGTTATTTTTGAACAGGGTGTATATGTATATAAGTGATGGGTTTGATTGCAAACAATAAGGAATAGAATAGAACAAAACGTATTATAACAAATTAGGATATGCCTTACTTACTTACAACTATCTAAATTTCTACCTAATTATAGAATACAATCAATAAATTTCAATATTTATTGCAATTTTTTTGTTTGTTTCTGTTTAAAAAAAAAAAACAATATACGCAAATAACGAAAAGTCACAAGTGTAGAATTTTGCTCATAAATCGAAAACGAAAGTAGATAGCCAATTCTTGTTCACACTATTGGCTTCTTCTCCAATAAAAGGTCTAAGAGACTTCACTACTAGCTTTTCATAGTTCGTAGTTTATAGTTCATAGTTCATATTTATTAACACATCATAGACAGCATACTGTATTGGTTGGTTTGGTATACGTGTAGGTATACAGGTTAATAATCAAAAGTATAATGTGAACATTTCACAGCGTCAGACAAGAAGATGCACATATGTATTAAAGTAAAATTAGTATCTACTTTATGTACATTAGGAAACTAACATATCACAAATTAAAATTCCTTTGTCAGGAACTGCTTAATGGAATAGAAAACTTGATGTAGTAAAAACTCTCTAACTTTCCTCTTAAACACTTTCAAACTACAAGTTTCTTTAAAATGGACTGGACATTTATTATAAATATATTTATTCAGCTGGAATATTGAATTTTCACTTCAAATTAACGTGACCACTTCAAATAACATCGATTTTCAGTCCTGAAAACTTTATACATTGTGTTTACTGAATTTGTATATCATCAATAACGACATTAGTAGATTGTGCTTGATTTCCATAAACAGATAAAAAAACTGGAGTTTATTCTAACACTTTTGGACGCCAGGGAACACTTTTCTGGTGTTCCTCCTGTTAAAAAAAAGGGAGTTACGATGTTCACCATGTATAAAAGTAGGAGTAGAGCTTTTCCTTGTTGGAGTAAATACTCACATTTAGACACAATTTAGTCGGGAAAAGACAACAATAACACCAAATTAGATAAGGATTAACAACTTTTCAGGCAAAACTTTATATTTAACCCCAATTAGGCAGATTGCAATTAATCCAGCAAATTATTGTTTTTTTGTTTTACATTAATGGCCGGTTTCACAAAGCTTCGTTAAATATTTAAGTTCCGATTAACTCTGTAACGAATGATTAAATAGGAAAACAACTGCATTTAACGATGATTACTAAACGGCTCGCGCTGTAATCGGTCGTCAAATAGTCTTAATGCTCCGTTAAGTGTTTCACAAAGCTCGATTAAGAGATAACGCTTCGTTTACTTCTGTCTAATCAGGCGTTTGATCAATCGATAGAATTCCAGCGATTAAAAAGTAACGAGTGAATTTTCCATAGCTATTATAAAGCTTTTTGATATAAAAATTCCACACATATTTCTAAAAAATAATTATAATTTTATTTAAAAATGTAACGTACCTTAAATATGAAAAATAATGACATTTCTGTACTTTTCACTCACTTGGTTTATTGATTAATTTTTACGACACTATTTCGGAAATTATTTTCAACAACAAACAATTCAAAATTATTTCAGAATGTCTGCAACGTCACTTTCTTCTCTGGCGATAAAGAAATGCCTCCTTAAGGTAGGATTCATTTTATAAGAGACAGAAATAATCCTTTTAATGATTTAGATGATAATGAATTTAATGTTTCGCTTTTCCAAAGGAGTTATGGAACTCTTTGGTCCCACACTAAACCCTGCAACAAGCAAAACTAAATTTATTTTATGGTACAAATCAGTTGCTGATAAACTTACGTTATTATCCACTGAAATATTTCAACAGCTGATTCCTGATACTTTCAGAAACCATCGATACGTAGAATAATTCCTCATGTCACTCATCTTGTTGCAAGGCAAAGCAAACAGTTAATTGAATTGCCAAGAGAAGAGGCTCCGCAAGTTAACATTAGGCTTTTCTCGTGTCATTGGCACCATAGATTTTACCCCAAATTAAAATTATTTTACATGATGGTAATCCCGCTGAGCTGTACCACAACAGAAATTGTGTCTGCCATATATGTTCAAGTAATTCAACTACACTAAAGTTTCCTTCCTCCCTTTCTTCTTTCCTTTCTCATTTTTAAAAATCATTAACTGCACTAATGCAAAGAATTTAAGATGTATTTATTTATTTTGAGTTTCTAACCTCACATTACCTGACTACAAGCCTGACGCCACACCAAACAGATTACTTTAAAGCGTTGTGAAAGTGGCAATTTTTCGATGTTGCCAACGTAAACTCCAATTAGTTAATCAGAGATTAACATAATAGTTTTTTGTTTTGTGAAACAGCATCAAATTTTTAACACTGATTAAACTTAATAGTTGATTAGTTAATCAACGCTTTAACAAAGCTTTGTGAAACGGGCCGTAAGACATAGTTTATTAGAATCAACCTAGGGTTTCTGATTTCCCGAATTTTTTTACTTTCCGGAAGTCGGGAATGTGAAAACTCTAATCCCGGGAAATTTTACTTTTTGATGTATTTTATTGTATCTTCTCAGAAAAATTATCAAGATTAGAAACCTTTTGAACGTAAACTTGATCAGGTTTAGGTCGAAAAAATGATTTTAATCATTCATCTGACAGTTTCGGATTTATTTAAAGCCTTCTTCAGAGCCTGCAAGATGTTACAATTAAGTTCTTTCTAAACATTACAAAATTTAGAAAAAATTTACCTCTGATTAAAATGTGTAAAGCTACAACCCGTAGTGGCCTGAGTTAAAAATAGAAACCGCAACTGGGAAAAAGAAAAATCGAGCTCAGTCTAAGACTGCTAAGAAGCTGCAAAAATGCTTAAACTTACGTTTTTTTAAGTTCAAAAACATCGCTTTACAATGTCAAAACAACCGGATCACAAATAACAAATTTTTCACAGATTAAAACGAAATTAAAACACGTGAGACGTGCTCCAAAATGACAGAATGAAACTGGTTTTTAGTGAGCAAAAAGACAAGTTAACCAACATAAATACCTCGGAATGTAATTCAACCTAAAAAAAATAAAATGAACCACTAACGATTGAGAGTGTGATATTTAATCAAATTATGATAAATAATACTTAAATTTTGTGTATCAGTTTTTAAATTTATAGAGTTTTTGTTATTCTTAATGTAAAATTGTGTAAATATGTAATTGTGCGATTTTTTATTGTTTATTGGTCTCTAATCAGTGCTTAATTGTAGCACTTGTCTATATTATACATTGCATGAATTTAAAACAAGTCGGATTTCAACAAGAACTTCTCCCACTGAAATCGTCGCAGTTGTGCGCCACTTCGTAATTGATGTTCAGCATATTTCAAATGCCCAGCTATTTAGGTTAATCGCTTGTAGTGTTATATTGTACACTAAATCTGTTTATTAAATATTACAGCATTAAGCAAATGCCAGGAGTTATGTAATTCTACTCTCGGATAAACAGGATTTTGTTGTACTTTGATGCGGACTTTAGGATCATTTCAGGATTTCAGTTTAAATATGCTGAACGGGCACATTCGTAACGTATTTAGCAGTATCCTGTTTCCATCTTTTACTAGGGACTTGCTTTTGTACATTTTTTTTTTAATAGATAAGCCGTTTAGTGACGATGTTAATAAATGTAATTACATTCGTGCAAAACGCAAAAGTTAAATCATTTACTGAAGTAGTATGTATTGAGCGACCTCTATACTAAAACCAATAACCATTAAGTTTAATCATTGTTTACGAGACTTAATATTGATTAAAGTATAACGCCAAACTTACACGCTTTACTGGGATTTAATTCAGCGGCGCCCACTATGTATGTAAATTTCATTCTTAAAATTTAATTTACTTCTTATTGTTCCCTTATTTTTAATGCAATTCTTATAAGAAATTATCTTCTTTATGGCCGTAATGCGAAAAGTTTTTAATTATATTTTAGCTTCAATTTATTCCTCCGGTATTAGTATTTTGAAATATATGCGTTAAGACGGCAGGGGGTAATTTTCGCTAGTGTAGCGCGACGACCATAATACATAAATATCAGCAAAAAGTTTTTTTTTGCCTCGAGATTTATAAATTATAATTATTCCTTAACATTCCTTAAACATTAACCGAAACGTATTTCATTTTTAAGACAAATTAAAAGTTAAATAAATAAGAACTGAAATGAATATAACCGTATTCACCATTAGCATATTTTTTTCCGGTACAATGGGCGAAACAGAACCAGAAAATCTTTTTAGTTCATCAACCTGGGAGATAACACACCTTTAATTAGAATTATGTTGTTTGTAGAATCTGATTACCATAAATGTTTTAACGTCGAGTTCAATGCATGCAATTATTACGAGGAAAACGTAGATGAAATGAGGTCATGATTGTTTTGTTCTAATTAAGTCAGTAAGTAAAACGGACATACAATAAAGAGAATTATGATATTATTTTAAGAGAAAGATCATTAAAGTTAAATAGTAAGAGTTTTGCTTAAATTATTACACTCATGTCAGATTGGGTAATAATTAAATGTGGTAAAACAGTTATAAAACTGTTCAGCATAACTCAAAATGAATATGCCAGAAAAAATGTACCAAATAAATTAGCGGTTCATAAATTATGTGCTCGTTCCGAACAACTGAAAAATTTAGTAATGCAAAGTATATATTCTGATTATAAATCAAGAGCATTCACACAAAACTTGATAAGTCACTTTTTCATAATTTTCAGAAATTACGTTTCTCTTATAATCCATGTAACAGTTATACTACCTTTTTTTAACTAAAATTTAAAAATATTATGTTGGCCAATTATTTAAGTCAGATTAAAAATTAGTCAAAAGCTTACCTTAAAAATCAAAATTTATTGTGAGCATATTGAGTATTGTTTGAAAACCCTCGACTTATAAAGTTTTGAATGAAACAGAGCTTGGACTACCTTACCGACACTTCGACTTCATTATTCGCCTGCATGACTACAACCCCTTGCTACTTTTAAAATAACGGAAGAAACAAGTAAACAATAACAGCCAAATGAAAATTCATAATAATTTCAATAATTTTCACGTGTGTATTTGCGCGTTGTGTTTGTATGCTGTGAAGTTTGCACAAAGTCTAATTTCAATCAGATTTCTATTATATTGTAACCACATTATACCACTGAATATATTCTAAAGTTATGGAAGACGCTATGAATTCAAAATTAATTCAGAAAACACCAACACACTTATTGAGTTTTGCTTGAAAATTTGTTGGCTGTTATTTGAAACAACCAGACTTATTGAGTTTTGGTTGAATATCAGCATGGAATATAAAGTTCTGAATGAATCAGGCGTCCCCAGAAGATGCAATTCAGTCGTAAATCCCTGATTCCATGTCAGATTCAAATTTCGTAATTTTGGACTTGTCAAATTTTGCGTGAATGCTCTTCAAATAGAAAAATAAAAGAAAGTACATTTGAAATAACTTATAAATCACCAAACAATAAGACGAATACGAATAAATTCGGGATTATAACTCTCGTTTTGAGTTGGACTTAACAGTTCGTAAATTTTGCTTATTAATTTGAACTATGTATTATAAACAACGATTTCTAAAATGAAAATTGCATGCAAAAAATTGTAGGCACAAAAACTTTTTCTAGAAAATCAAAGTTTCCTTAGTATGTGATCTTCTTGACGAACACCCTGTATGATCTTTTGCTGAAAGAAATTAATGTTGTGTAATGAACGAAATGAACCAATGAGACCACGGTTCACTATCGATTGACAGCTTCGTCAGGAGTATCAAGCAATAGTGAAACGTCAAGTGCTTACAATTTTCATCGAGCAAAAATAGACATTAATTATGTGCTATATTTAGTAATGAAATGTTTTAAATGTAGTGAAATGAAATTATTTCAAATCGTATAATATAATATACGTAATAGAGGAATAAATGTATAAAGGAAAATAAAAATAAGTTTTTAAGTAACAGTATTGTAACAGAAGAAATAATTATTTAAACGCAACCCCTAATACGTTACTTCTTGGTAAAAACCAGATTACCAATAAGCCAACGTTACAGTATTCATAATTAAGTTGTGAGCTTTGTTGCAGGAAATTCGTAATGACCTAAATATTATACCAGGTTTATCAGAGTTTGGTCATTTTCTAAAACCAGAAATAGCACTTACAAAAGAAGGAACATTTTTTATACACCGTGGTTCACAAATGTCTCCCGATATTTTTGGGGTCAATAGAACATGAAAAAATGTCATCTTTTTATATTTTTTTCCAAAAGTGAACATAACGAAGTTAAAACCCTGAAAGAGCTGCCAGTGCTATTTCTTCTCATCACGTAACAAAAAAATGGAGTTCCTAAATTTTTAACATTGAAAACAATTCTAGCAAAAAAGTTATTTGAATTTTTTCCTTCATACTGTTTAAGAAAATTAAAAAAATAATAAAAACATAGTTCCCAATTGAACAAGCTCTAAGAAAAAAAATCCTCTACATACCCTTCCACCCTTCCATTAAAGAAAAAAGATCTGGATTGTTTCGTCCCTCCACATAAATAAGAAGTTAAAGAAACCCCTTTGTAATATGAGCCAATAAAATAAAAATAGACCTGTTCCAAGATTTTTCCTACAAATTTTCTAAATTACAGAACTTATTCCACTTAAACTTTTCACTTGATGTGAATACTATTGGTTATGATTTTCAATAAGTAACGAAATAAAGGGTGCAGTAGTAGATTTTAGAGCTGTGAATGAAAGGGTTTGTTGGCTAAGATTGAGAGGAAGGTACAGGAAAATTATCCTGTTAAATGTACGCGCCCTCAATGAGGAACTCACAGTGAAGAGAGAGTTCTATGAAGAAGTGGAAAGAAAGAACAAAATTCCCCAATTACGATGTCAGAATAGTATTAGGGGATCTAAATGCTAAAATAGTAAATAGTAAGGAGGCATATAAGAAGGTAATAGTAAGCACGGGCGATCGAAGGAAAATGGAAAAACAGTAATAGAGTTTGCCCTGGAAAATAGTTTAAAAGTAATGAGTAGGAATTTTAATCATAAGGAAATACACCAATTAACAGGGATCTCACCGGATGCAGAAAGCAGAAACCAGTTAGATCACGTATTAATTGAGCAGAAACATCAAAAAAACGTTATAAATGTAAGAATGACAGGGATTCGAATATGGATACAGATCACTTACTGGTAATCACTACTTTAAAACAAAGGTTGCCAAAAAATATCAGACCAACAAATAACCATTTAATAGATATAATAACCACCAGGTTAGGGAAATTACAGGAACTAAGCACTATTGAGGACGAGTGGAAACAGATTGAAGTAGTAGTGAAAGAAACGATGACTAGCTGTTTAGAGAGCAAAACAAAAGGGAAGAGAAGGGTTTGGTTCGATGAGCAATGTAGGGTGGTAGTACAAGAGAGAGTCGAGGCTAGAATGAAATGGTTAAGGCAAGGAACGAATGAAAACTTACCGGAGTGTAAAGAGGCAAGGAGAAGTTCCAATCAGTTGTGCAGATAGAAGAAGAGGACACCTCTGGAAGCAAGACTGAAAAAAGTTGGACAAAATTGCGTAAGTAAGGAACTGAGAAGTTTCTATCAGGAATTCAGTGTTAAATCTGGATAAAGTTTCACCTGAAAAGTTGTTAATCCTCTCTTTTCCCGACTAAACAGTTTCTAAAAGTGAGTGTTTACTCCAACAAGGATAAACTCTACTCTGCTCTACTACACACGTTTAAAGGGTAAACATCCTAACTCCGTTTTTCATAACTCCAAAAACGGATAGACGCGAAGGAACACCGGAAAAGTGTTCCCTGGCGTCCAAAATGTGATAGAATTAACTCCAGATTTTTATCTATGTATCTGAAAAACAAGGACGAGAAAATGATAGGAAATACGCAAGAGAAACTTAAAATATTTTAAGGAATATTATGAGAAGGTAATTACGGATAATAACTCACCGGAAGAATGGGTGGTAGTGAGTTAGTGGAAGATAGGAATCAACCTGAAGTAAAAGTACCAACGCAGGAGGAGATAATGGGAGAATTAATGAAATTAAAAAATAATAAAGTACCGGAGAAAACGGAATACAAGCGGAAATGTGTAAATGGTGGGGGAGGGGAGGCTCCAACAGAAGATAATAGATCTGATCACCAGCGTGTGTAAAAATGAACAGATGCCAGTGGCATGGCATAATGCGATTGTTTGCTTCATTCATAAGAACGGTGATAGGTGCAAATGTGAAAATTACTGGAGAATATCGCTGTTGGATGTGGCATACAAAATTTTAGCGCGGCTGATTCGCAATAGATTGAGTGGGTACCAGGACCAAGTTACTGGCGAATATCAAGGAGGATTAAAAAAAAAGTGGTACCGCCGACCAAATATTTACATTAAGGATGATGCATATTTTATTTATCGATTTCCGTCAAGCGTATGATACGATCATCAGGTGGAAAATACATAAAGCACTCAGAAAGCTGAAGATTCCAGCAAAATTCATTAATTTAGTAAAGACGACACTAACGAGGACTAACAGCAAAATTTTAATAGACGGACGGGTAACAGAAAGTGTCGATGGACATAAAGGTGTGAGGCAAGGGGACCCTATCTCCACAGAGTTGTTTAACTTTGCCCTAGAGGCAATTCTGAGGGAAAGTGGTTTTGAAACGGGTGGGCTAATTTACGAAAAAAACACCTCGAATAGTTGCGCATGCAGACGATTTGGCAAAAAGTACTAGATCAACAAAGAAGTTAAAAACAGTGTTTGGTAAATTGGAAGGCACGGCAAGAACTTATGGGTTGATAGTAAATACAAGGAAACCGAAGTACATGGCAGTGAGCCAAAATACAGGAAGTGAAACAGCTGTCAGCCTAAAGGTGGAAGGAAGGGAACACGATTTCGAGACTCAAGTGAATGGCTTCCATTACCTAGGAGTGTGACATTAACAAATACCATCGATGAGAATTTGGAAATTCGGAAACGAATTACAAAGGGTAGTAAGGCAGTGGGTGCAAAGGAAACCTCTAGAGCAGCGAAATTAAGATAGTACGACCGTCTATAACGTACTCAAGTGAATTATGGACAATGACGAAACAGATGGAGGTAAAATTGGAAGTATGGGAAAGGAAGGTCTTAAGGAAAATACTTGGAGGAGTGAGAACAGAAGAAGGCGGGTGGAGGAGAAGCACTAGTGGAAAAGTACAGAAAATCTATGGTGACCCCCCGTGACGGCGTGTATAAAAGCCCAGAGAGTACGTTGGCTGGGGCACGTCAGCCGTATTCCGGAAGACAGACATGTAAGGAAGATACTGGAAGAAGGAGCAGGTGGGAAGAAGAAGAGAGGACGCCCAAAAAAGAGGTGGCTGGAAGCACTGCTGGCAGATGTGAGGAGAGTAGGAGCAAAAGACTGAAGAGACAGAATCAAATGGAGAAGTGTTGTTAGTAAAGTTAAAGAATTTAGGGTTCAAATGTGAACGGTGAAAGGTAGAATGAAATGACAGATTTAGTTTGAGAAGTTTTGTTTTGTTTTTGTTATTTAAGGTTTAGCAACAGAGAGAAACATAAAAGAAGAAATGAAAAGTGAAATGTAGCTAAAGCTAAAGTAAGCCATGGGCCTCGATGGCTTGTAGTGCAATAATATATACAGGGTGTTGAAAAATTGCTTTGGTAAATTTCTAGGGCAAGTAAAGGAGGCCAAGATAAGACTTATTTGTTATAAAACTTAGGGTCGAAAATCAATAATTACTTTTTAACACTGTAAAAATTTTAATTCATAACATGACGGAGTTATGTAGCAATTAGGAAATATTTGTAATGGTGATAATGTTTCTAAGAAGATAAAATACTACAAAAGTAAAATTTCGCGGTTCTATGATCCGAAAATGCCCGGAGAATCGAAAACCCTAATAGAGAACTTAAAGAAGAATTTGCGTCAAGGCTTCGTACACCATTGAATTCGGGAAATTAGATTAGGTTGAAAATTGAAAAATGCGTCATTCGTCCCAAATAAACATTCACACGTTACAACTATCCCCAATGCGATATACACGTATACCTACCTGTATGAATATGTAGGTAGGTAACGTTAAAATTGTAGTTTGCGCGCTATGCATGTTTTAAATGGTTAGTTTGCATCGCCTACGGGTCCCGTTCGCACCAACGGTGCATGTCAATTACATGTAATATTGTTGACAAAATGATGCATCTTTCGATTGACGCATTGATAAAGCATTTGCGAAACTCCACATTACCCGAATTATACTTTGAGGTGACTTATAACAACTTATAATAAACGGCCAATCCGTTGCGGCGTAATAAATTTGCACGTGGGTCGACGTCAACACAAGTTGATTGAATTTTGCCACCAGAGGACTTTTGCACATAAATTATCATTAATTTGCAAATATACTGAAATAATTATATTTCTGCCCAGGGCGTTATATGCATAAAATATAACTGAGACGTCAATGTGCACGCGGAAGTGATAAATTACTTTTAAATAATAAATTGCCGGAGTGAAATTATAACACTTTAACGCAAATATGACGTGTATCCCATTATTGGTGCACTAAATATATGTTATTAACGTATTTTCCTTTCCAAGAAGTCTAGTTAAATAGATTTATTTTATTTGTGGAACTTTTCCATGTAATCTTGTTTTTAAGGAAGCAGATATTTTAATCATTAGTCGTATTTCTTAGTTTGTAAATTTTGTATTTCATTTGATAGAGATTTTTTCTTTTTACAACGACACGAACAATTCTTAAATTGCTATTTTAGTTTGCTAACAAAAGAACTAAATATTACAGAAAAACGTTTTCAAACCAGTAGGCTATGTTTATGTTGGTCATGAAACATAATCTCTATCTCCACTGCAGATTCACTGATTCCTCATTCTGAGGAATGAATTCTGTAAAAGTCTTAGTAGAGGCAAAAGCTAAAGCGTAAAGTACCATTTCTTTTGGGATTAATCATTTTATAGCAAAAATACTGCGAGACCTATTGGGAAACATGCTGTATATTACTATATTAACATTTATATATGTTACAAATTTTAGCTAAATATGCGCTAACATATGATATTAAGAAACTATTTTATTTTCATATTTCTTCCATAATCCTTCTCAGATAACACAACATAATACAAGACAAGTCTTTTATTATTTTGTTTATGAACCGATGAATCAATCGTTATTTAATTTTAACCATCTATTATAAGTGGTATTGGTATTATCTAAATGAATTTTCATGAAAATCTGTTCATCTACGTAGTAGCTATTGCAGCCCAGCCATATCCAGTAGCTCCCAGTACATCGTTCCACTTTGGCGGCCTCTTATGATGAACTGTCTTCAACACGACCAAGGTCTGGTTGTATCCGGTCAGTCGCAATCACTTGTAAAGAATTTATGCCTAAAAATTTTTAAAATTGTATATCTTTTATCAGTAGCAGCGTTAGGGGCGGGCGAACCGGGCAACCACCCCGGGGTATCATGCTTTCAGGGGCCCCGCTCCATCATATATGAATTTTTAAATATTTTAACCCGCGATAATTCAGTCAACATGAAGACTATCAAATATCTTAAAACCTACAATCATTTAAATACGAAAATATTTGCGGATCTCTATAAATGAACATAATAGGAGGGAGCTCTATTCAGTCAAAAAGAAAAATAAAAGTCTTACATGCAAATAAGCAATACATATAAACAAATAGATGTCCTTAATGCCCCCTTAACAAATCGTGCTTTTAGAGAAACATTTTTGACCAGCTTTTATTCCTAGAATAACATCTGTTCTATGAGGATTAGATTTTATAATCTGCAATAATTTTTTGCCTCTCCTTAGAATTTAAATTTGTTTGCAAATAATTGTATTTTACTTTCAAGTATGCTTAAGTAAGATTATATTTAGTTTACTCTCTATTATAATTTGATAACCTAATTGGTTGGTTAATATTGATGAATTCCCTTTAAAATTATATTAATATTCTTAAAAGAGTATACGGTAGATATGCGGATTCTATTTGACTTTATTTAATTTTTTTTTTTAGTTATGAACCAATCGTATTTTGTCTTTACTTGAATCAATTTGGCATTATTTTATATTTGATTTATCAGTTTGATTCCCTTTTGTTTTTTTCTTTGACGCTTTTAATTAGATTTGACTAAGTGTTATCTTCATCATAACTGTCAGCTCTAAAACTTGTGTCGATAACATCATATCGAACATCCAGAATATCTGGACAGAAATAATTCCATGCCATTTCTCTGATCAGTCTGCATAAATAGTTAACTTCAATAATCCCCATAAAACTCAAGGGAAAGGGAAAATTTTCGTGCACAATTACAGCCAAAATAACATCATTAACTATATGGAAGACTTATATTCAGTAGATTGGACCATAATTGATGAAATCTTAGATGTAAACAGAAAGTGGGACACTTTTTCGACTTTGCTTACAGATAACTTCGATTACCACTTTCCTCTGATTCAAAAAAGAATCAGTACAAAACCAAAGGAAAGCTTTGTCACTCCTCAAATTGTGTAATGCCGCAAAGAACTAGATTTGCTTTATGTCTTAAAACAGTTCAACTCTACAGCTAATGAAACCTACAAAAAAAAAAACTAAAATTCGTTATAAGCTGCTCCTTAAGCAAGAAAGATCTAGATTCTATGAAAATCTAATTTCTCGCTCTGACAACAAAGCTAGAACCATGTGGTCCATCGTATCTTCTTGCCTCGGGAAAAATGCCAACGAAAACACATTCGAAGATTTATCAGCGGATGATTTCAATAATTACTTTATTTCGTGCGCACAAAATTTACTTGACAAGACATCGAAACAAGTCTCAAATGAAATCTATGTCCCATTAAACACCAAAACTCTATTTCTCCATCCAGTGACAGAAGAAGAAATCTTGGAAACAGTGAAACAGATTTAGAAGCAAAAACAGCTCAGGTTTTGACAACTTTCCGTTATTTTTATTAAAAAAAAAATCATCAGTTATATCATAAAACCTCTGGTTCGTATAATAAACGCATCATTACTATCAGGTATCTTCCCTACCAGTCTCAAAACCGCTGTCGTCATACCAGTATTGAAAAAAGCTGATCCAGCTGAAATATCGAATTACAGACCGATCAGCTTATTATCATCCTTTGCAAAAGTTTTTGAGCAAATAATGTACGCCAGGATATATGATTTTATTTCAAAGTGCGATCTATGGAACACTAGCCAACATGGTTTTCTAAAAGGAAAAACCATTGAAACTGTATTATTTGATTTCACAAATGCCATATTCAACAGTTGGGAAGAAGGAAGTCTTGCCTGTGGTTTATTTTTAGACTTGAGTAAGGCTTTTGACACACTTGACCACAACATTTTACTTAAGAAATTACACCAATATGGAATTCGTGACCTGGCCTTTGACTGGATGAAATCCTATCTTACATGTAGGCACCAAATGGTAGTTCTAAAGGACAAATCGCAAACATCTAAATCTACTGTGAAAGAAATCAACAGGGGTGTGCCTCAGGGAAGTGTTTTGGGACCGCTGCTGTTTGTATTGTATATGAACGACTTGCCGCAGATAACACAGAATGCCCTTTGTAGTGTTTTTAACTATGCAGACGACACTTGTGTCTTAATAAAAGGGGAAACGTTCGTGGATATTCCAAAACATGCTAAATATTGCCTGGAAAACATGGATCAGTGGTTCTCTTTAAATAATCTAGTATTAAACGAAACTAAAACCAAGTGTATCTTGTTCAAAACCATAAGTTTCTGTGAAACTCCATCCGCAATATGTATTAACAATAAACAAGAACCTCTTACGAAAAGCGTTCGTTACCTAGGTATACATCTGGACCACAGACTAACGTGGAGTGATCATATAGACTGGCTATGTAATAAGTTCAGTACTGTCTGTTTTGCCTTAAGGACGTTAAGCCAATACACGAATACCGAAACCTTAAGAACTGTTTACTTTGCAAATTTTTATTCTCGCTTGCAGTATGGTGTTATATTTTGGGGTAACAGTGTCAACATCAACAAAGTCTTTGTTATACAAAAGCTATCCGTATTATCAATAAAATGTCGTGCCGTGAGTCTTGCAGGGGAATTTTTAGGCAAAATCACATGTTAACTGTCCATGGCATTTTTGTGTACAAATGTCTGATCTTTTTATTGAAAAATAGGCACTTATTCACAGATTTTCAAAATAAGAATATTAACAAATATAACACAAGAACTAATGACTGCTTTCAATATCCTCGTCACAGCTTAACCAAATTTGAGAGTAGTGCCCTATACAGTTGCATGAAATTATATAATAAACTTCCAGTAAATCTAAGAACAGAAAAAAATCCTGTGGAATTTAAACGTAATGTTTTTAGTCTTTTAATTAATATAGAACCTTATACTGTATTAGATTACTGTAATGCCCAAATTACTGATTTTATTTCTCCAGTTTTGTACTAGATAGATAATTTACTTTGTTGGACGTTTTCGGGCCTGTACTAAAGATTGTTTCTATATTTCTGCTATACAGTTGTTTTTGAAATAAACAAACATACATACATACATCGCCGATCGTCCTTTATTTTGGCTCTATTTAATTAATTTTTATTTTTTAACTAACTATCATTATATCTCCCATTCGATGCAATTTTAGTTTTTAATTATCACATGATCGCATTTTGTTGAAGAAAAGGAGAAAGGAAAGCAAGAGACAATGGAAAAAGCTTGCGAGAAAAAAGATACAGAAGAAGAAAAAGGTGCTCAATCAGAAACAAGACAAAGTCAAGAACTTTTTGATAATCGAGAAATGCGATCAAAAACGGGAAAAAATAAAGTTTCTGGAGAAATTATTAAAAATTATTCATTTAATGAAAAATAGCAAACAATTGAAAATAAAAAAAAAAACATGAAGTACTTTTTAACAGTCGAGAGAAAGTAAAATAAAAATTACTAACGACAAACATTATATACTCAAAATATAAGAGTAATTTCATTCGAAATTTGCAAAAAGAAGAGCACACAAACAACCGCAAATCACAATCGTAATGTAAAAACAACAAAAACAAAAGACGATTGCAACGATTCGGTGACTGTGGAAAGATTTTAATTATTCAGTTTGAAAATATATGACAAATAAAATAAATATAAAAAATGAGAACCTTTTCTTCTCTTGGAAAAATATAATCAGAATGGAAATTGAAAAAAATAGAAAAAAAAAACGAGAAAAGAAGAGAAAGAAAAACGAAAGACGATCGTATATTTTACCACAAACAGCGATCGATACATTCAAAAAAAGAAAACTAAACAATAAATAAACTGAGAAAGAAAACAAAACGTTACTTCTCTATCTAATAAAAATTCACTGTACAATTTTTCCTCTGCAAAAAATCGAATTTGAAACTTGGTGAGTTGACAGTACCTTGCCCCATTATGAAGAATTGCCGAAAACCAATTGTAGGATGTTCCACCCCCTCTTGGATTATTCCAGCATGGATTACGTAATAAAAACGTTTTAATAATAATTGTCTTTGCAAACCCGAACTCCTATTGATGACGTCAAAATATGTGATTCCGATCTCTGTTTATTAGAAATGGACGGAAATAGATTAGAATTATTTGACGACGGTAGGTGACTTCTGATAGACAAATAGACAATTGTCAAATAGAACCGAATTTACACTTGGAAAAATTTGATTTCCCTTATATTGGATTTCAAGAGTTGGCGATGCTCGGCCTAATTTTTATTTTTTTTCTCACCCTTGCATACACTAAAACACATTCTGTTCTCGCTCACATTTCTGCTCTCATCATACTCGGAACATGAAAATGTCAATTTTGAAGTTTTAAAAATTAATGAAAATAAGAAATTGACATTACAAAACATTTCATTGAAAGTGAACGTTTCATAAAATTTTTCATGAAACATTAAAAAAAAATGATTCATGAAATTTTTACATTGCTAAGTGTAACGATATACATGATGTAAAAGGTAGTAGTTAAAATTTTCATAAAAAAAAGGAAAACAGTTGATACGCCTATAATCACAAGTGCGCATCTGTACAATGAACGAACGCTTCGTTTCGCAGGATGCAAAATTAATAATATATAATATAATTCAAGGATATATTAAGTATGATGGCGGCGATCGCCGTCCACTTATTAAACGCAAATAACATTCATGTAAATGTTTGTAATGTGACATGATAACGTCCGTTCTTCTACATTATTCATGGCTTAATAGTTTACTATCGTTAAGTCGATTGGGTTTAATACGCGGTATGTTAATTTATAAACAGCGGAGCCTGCGTTAAAAGGCTCACAACATAATTAAAAAATTTAAATCCATCATCTCTCCGTACATCGTTATAATACGTACAGGCTTATTAGAAAAATTATGTTAATTTCCGTTGCCTGGCTAAATCTGTACTAGCGAACGAGACTACTTTTTATTATATTTTAATTTTCGTAATGTTAATTATCGTGTCAAAATGTCGACGGAACCGAACATGAAAATTGTAAGTACGTCGGAGCTTAACGTAATAGAATATTACATCACCTGAAGATGTAGCAAATGAAAGGAGATTTTTAATAAATTACGTACCGTTATATCTTAATGATGAATAATATTTCATATAAATTAGTATTCTGACTTAAGCAGTTCATTTAATTGTCTTTCTTTGAAAACGAACAGTAAAGCAAACTCTGTGGAAGTAGGAAGTTTCTTTTGTTGCATTATAAACCTTGTTAATGAAGATTTGCTGTATAATGGGTGTTCTTTTACTGTGTGAAAATATTTAAACCTGTAATATATCACCATAAATGGCAACGATTGAACAAAAATTTAATAGTTTTCGAGAAAAATGCAGTGGCAAATTTTCACTAAACCGTTCGAGAACTGCTGGCGCAGCTAAAAGTGGAACGCGGCCTTCTGTTGAATGCGTTCGAAATTGGGAGAAATTGGTTAAGAGGGTTATTACCAGAGTTCGACAAACGGGCCAGATCAACCCAACGTTACATGTTACATGTAACCAACTCGATACTTGGTTATAAAATTCCTGGACATGCGCGTATAGTGGTTCAGGTCTATCTATAACCATTAAAATCAAAATGCCCTGGGGCAGAAACACAGACTGACGGTAATAAATTACAATTTGATAAGGCTCTGAGTCTCAGTAATGGTATACAGGGTGTCATCAAATAAGTTTCACATATTAAAACTGTAAGTTCTTCATGACTTAAGAAAACGAATTCTGCATATCTTAACTGTTTTGGTGAAAAATGTAAGAAATTAAAGCCCCACAAGAGCCCGGAGTCTTTTTGTTTGAGAACCTCTGACCGATCGTGTGTGGATTTTTCTAATCAAAACATTACAGTATAAACAAAACATAAAGCAATAAAGCGTCATCGAAATGAAGGTCACTGGGTCAATAAAATCTTCGCTCAGCAATTCCATACCAAAAGAAAATAAACATCCATCACGTTTGTGGCATTACTTACTGGATTAATTAAGTTAATTTTCTGCTGGCAAAAGTGTAACAATAAGTAAAAGTTAGGAAATAAAAACATTTAAGGTAACATTCTAAAAATTATCGTGAACAGCGCACGTCGGTATTCATCGTCCCTTCATTTATGGTTTGATTATTTTGTTTTGCTTACACTGTACAAATAAATGACATAGAGGAGTATCTGACAAAGAACCTATCTTTTACTTAAATTATTGTCGAATGCTTGTTCATTTTACATATTTATTTGTTTAGTCTTGTCGTTATTAAAGACTCTTCAGTTATTCAATAAAGAATAAAGTTTATGTTTATGTGATTCATACTAAGATCTAATTATTGTCGATTATCTAATAAAACAAATTTAATTCTATAATCAGTGAGAGTGGATTTAAAATGGTCCTACTTTAATCAAATTGCACACGTGGGCAACCACCGGGACACTATGAATTTCATATTGTATTTACATAAAACATTACAGCTTCTAAAAATGCGATCAAGCACTTTTATGATGTCTTTACGCACGATCGACCAGAAGTTCTCAAACAAATGTACCAACGTTCCTTTAGTAGGTCATTTTTTTTATTTTTGAGTTAGACCTTTGATAATTGCGGCATTAATTCTCTTACATGACGAGGAACTTGCAGTATTAATATGTGAAACCAATTTGATTACACCCGGTATATGGGATGAAAGAGATTTGTTTCGCAAGTTCACGGTTCCCGCTCTAAAAAAATTCTCCTCTCTTTTTGGGTAGATGTACACTTTTGGTCTGAATATTCAGCGTGTCTCTAAACCCTTTGTCTTTAACTGAAACCACAGAGAGTGGTCAAGAAAAGAAGCAAAATTTGTTATACAACTATTGGTCAGATAGCAGTGATAACGTAGATAAAAATTATTTTACTTTTTCGTAGAAATTGTTTGAGGGTCGCTGAATGCAGCTTAAATGTTCCGGCGAAGCTTGGTTTTCGACTATTCTCCGACGTTCGTTCGTTTTTAAAATAATTGTTATTGTCTCTTACAAAGAGTGATGTAAGCAAACGTTCTTAATTGTCGCATGTTGAAAATACAAACAAACATGCCGATGTCCACAAGTCGAATTCATATTCGTATACAATAAGATCTTGACAGAGTTCTAAACGTAAATAAAAAGTTTTATTGCGATTTATTGATTTCATCGGAATAAATTGCCGAAAGAAGTCGTAAACCAAGCAGAGGTTTCAAAACAAAGGGACTGCGCTCGCTTGTGATAAGTCAGTTTTTCATTTTTGGACAAAAAATATCAGATTTGGAGAACTAATCTCTTATTTAATAAGGAACTTACGGTTTCATTTAAAGACAGATGTTTTGAAACACCCTGTATACACTTAATCAATACCTTTAACTCTTTTCATAAGGCAAAGAGAATCATAATTCGCAGATTCAGGGTGAATTTTATTTTGACATGACTTGTTCCACAAATGCGTTCGGCAATATGGGGGAGGTTTAATCTGCTGATCGTATACTTGCCCTAACCAAGCTTATAACTTAAGCTTAACCGCTATATTTTATTTCTAATGCATCCTTGAATTACGATCCGAAACCGAAGATAGGTCAGGGTCAGTATTTCATTTGATCTTGTGTACGAACAATGTAAATCAGCCGCCCGGTCAGCTGGTCAATCAATACGTTTACAATGTGCCTGGATTTATTAAAATAAATAAATGTAACGTCACTCAAGAAACTTTGGTTTTAAAAAAAGTGAGGTACAAACAAATTGTAATTTCTCATTCCATATGTATTTTTTAATAGACTTATTGAGTTTTTAGAACAGTAAATAGCTTAAATTTGACATTTGTGTTCAGGTTGTAATGCTGTAGTTCTTTTTGTATAATTTTTGTACATATAATTCTACGGAAAACTAAATAGGAATCTATTATTGATTAAATAAAGTCACCTACGAAACATCTACCAAATTAACGTAAAAGGTGGTGCACACAAAGGGGCCAGAAAAGTAAATTAAACGCGTAAATTTTCATTAAATTAAATCAAGTCCATAAAATTAAATAACATTCGGTAATATTTGCATTATTCGCGAGTGAAAGTTTAAACTGTGGTGTAGTTTACAAATCCCACATGAACGTGTTCATTTAGTGCTTTCACACTCCGCTACTCATGTGTGGACGACATATCATAGTAGAACATGTCATATAAATATGTAAATAGAGTTACTTTAGCGTTTGTGGATGTACAATAACTTTAAAAGCTATTTTATTACTTTATTACTATTCTAATTTTCAATTTAAATACCTTTTCTATGTAAATTTCGATCTGGCTGATATATTTCTTTAAATGTTGTAAAATGTAAAGTAAGCATTGTGCTGCGGACGTGAAATAAAACTCCACGCCGCTGTTATATTTTCGCACTAACGGCGTTCGCCTATTCAGAAATATGATACGGGTTTCCATGTGGAAGGCGCTGAATGTTTAATGCCTTGCTTGTAGTTAATGTGTAAGTAATTCATAATTTTTTAAGCTAGTTGAACGTGCTTTATCCACTCAGGGAATAACTTTTCAGATTAACCGTTACATTATCATAAATAATTCGTCAAGTTGTCAGATGCAACGAAAACGCGAACACATTGCGTTGACTAATTCATTAATAGAGAGATTGTAAGATGCTAATCTAATGTTGGAATCTTAAACATATTTTTTTTCTAAATTAGAAATCAGTAACAGAATTCAGAGGTCACTTTAGAGCCAAGCACTTTTGACCGTATCATGAGGAAGTCAGATCGTCAGATGCATTAAAAGCAACTGAACGTAATATGCAGTTTGGCCAAACGTACATACATACAAGAAATGAATAGTTTAAAACGTTCATATAATAACAAGAAGCAAGGAATGACGGCAAGACATATAAACAAATGAATATGAGTTATCGGTTTCTTTTGTAATATTATTATTGTTTATCTTCAAATTTTTAACCTTTTTCGCAAAACCGAAACGTACGTCGACGGTTACTTTTTTCATTACCAGTTCTTCCGATAACTCCTTTTAATTTGTTTATATATCCTGGCGTTATTCCTTGCTTCTCTTTAAACAAAGCCCTTAACAACAACTTGTTACGGTTTGAAAAACCCACTTTCCGAAAGTCACTATGTATTTATCAAGTTTCAAATCGCATTTATTCTCGATGGCGAAATGTTCGGAAATCGTGTTAATGTTCGGCATTGTAGATTCTCGCATGCTTTTATTACGTTGAAAATGATTTTTTTTACAACCCTTTATGAAAAGACATTTTTCCTCACCGAATACTCCAAAGTCTCATAACGTTAACTTTCTTCACTAGAGACTAAAGTTACCTACTAATTTTCGCTTCCATCTAGTTACCTACTGTTGCTGTATCGCGTCATTATTAAATGTCAGTTTGTGCTGTTCGCCGTCGTAACTTTATCATGAAATGAAATCATGATTTCAGATTCATAAAGTGAAATTTAGAACAGATTTGGATTTCGTTAACTATTCAAGGTACGAAAATTGCCGCAGGTGTATTCTACAGGCCACCCTCTTCCAGCTTGCCGAATGCCTTGGATGAACTTGA
Source organism: Prosopocoilus inquinatus (assembly GCA_036172665.1). Lineage (NCBI taxonomy): Eukaryota > Metazoa > Arthropoda > Insecta > Coleoptera > Lucanidae > Prosopocoilus > Prosopocoilus inquinatus. The sequence continues at coordinate 1,513,291 of CM069876.1, forward strand.
AAATGCTCTTTCTGCTATGGTGCCACTGTTTGATGAATTCGTATTTGGAGGTGACATCAACAATGACTTATTATCCACATCTAACAATGTTAGTATTTTTAACGAATTCTTACAGGTCTACAATTTCTGTCAATTAATTGATAAACCTACCCGAATTACAAATTACACTCAAACATTATTAGATGTCATTATAAGTTCTAAATCTGAGGTGGTGACTAATGCCGAAGTGGTTTCTTTACACGGAATCTCGGATCACCATTTGGAAACTTGTAATTTAATGTATCCTAAATCTAGAGAAAAACCTTGCCTTCTTGTTTACAGAAATTTTAAATATTTTGATTATGATAATTTTAAATTGGACGTTTTAAAAATTGATTGGGATGTAATTTTTAGATTAACTGATGTCAATCATATGGTTGATTTCCTCAATTATAATATTAATTCGGTTTTTGACGTTCATGCACCTTATAAAATCATAAAAATTAGTAAACCTTTTGCTCCTTGGTTGACAGACACTCTTAAAGCTATGATCAAATTACGCAATAATGCTTACTCTAAATATAAACGGTCTAGGTCTTCCCGCGACTGGTTATATTATAAACAATTACGCAATTACATCACCAAATTCGTAACAATAATTCTAGTTCTATATGGAAAACTTGCCGAGGTCTTAATATTTGTCAAAACACTCGTCGTTCAGTCGACATTAACTTTATCACCGCTCATGAATTAAATAAGCAGTTTTTAGAATCGATTACTGACCTTCCAATTGACGTTAATTCTGAATTGCTAACTAAATACGCTACCCCTTGTTTGCGAAATGAAACATTTACTCTTAAGTTTGTCAAATCTGAGTTGGTGGAAAAATTATTCCTCTCTTTAAAATCTAAATCTATTGGACACGATAAAATATCAATCAAAATGTTGACTTGGTTTTACCTTTTATAATTGACCACCTGACGTATATAATTAACTTTGCTATTGCAACAAGTACATTTCCGTCGTGCTAGAAAATTGCGGACATTTATCCTTTGCCTAAAGTAGCCATGCCTACTAACGTGTCTCAACTAAGGCCCATTAGTATTTTACCGTCACTTTCAAAAATTTTAGAAAAAATTATAGCTTCTCAAGTCACGACTTTTTTAAATCAACATAATTTAATTCCTTCTTGTCAATCGGGTTTCAGATCGGGTTATGGTAGAACTACTGCTTTATTAAAAGTCACAGACGATATATTCCAGTCAAGAGACATGGGAAAGTTGACAGTCCTTACGTTGCTTGATTATAGTAAGGCGTTCGATATGCTACATCACGAAATTTTACTTTTGAAATTAAAGTATTATGGAATTGATCCTACAGTTGTCAACTTCCTTAATAGTTACTTGACTGATCGACAGCAATGAGTTATTCTAAACAACTGTTGTTCGGAATTATCACCCATTCTAAAAGGAGTGCCGCAGGGCTCAATCTTAGGCCCCCTATTATTTTTAATACATACATCCGATTTTCATAGTTTCATTCAACATTGCGAGATTCATCAGTATGCCGACGACACGCAATTATACAAATCTTTTTATTTTACTGAAACACTTGAGGCAATTGAAAAAATCAATGCTGATATTCGTCAGCTAATTAGAGTTTCTCAGGTTCATGGCTTGCATTTAAATTCCAAAAAATCATTTATTATGGTATTTGGTCCTAATAAAATGAGACAACGGATTTCTAACAGCGTAAAAATTACAATTAATGGTGACGCTTTGCAATTGGTATCAGAATCCAAAAACTTAGGTCTAATAATTGATATAAATCTAAGATTTAGAAAACACGTTAGCTCATTAATACAGGGCTCGTACTGTACCCTGAAAAAACTATTTATGAATAAAGATTTTTTAGATACGAAATTAAGGTTATTATTAGCTGATGCGTTAATATTATCTAAATCAGTTATTGTGATATGGTTTACGGGCCAGCATTAACTTCTCGTGATGCAAATCGATTACAAGTTATCCAAAATAATTGCATTCGATTTGCTTACGGTCTAAGGCGATGGGATCATGTGTCAAAAAAGTTGGAAGAGGCTGGCTGGTTGACTTTAAAAAAACGTTGGCGTTTGCACTTAGTAAATCTAACTCATAAACTGTTACTAGCCAAATCTCCGCCGTAATTACACCAAAAGTTATTACGCTTTCAAGATATTAATATAGTCAACACGCGCAATAAGGATGTGTTATCATTCCCTAAACATTCCACTTCAATGTTCGAACGGTCGTTTTCCTACAATTCTGCAAAAGTATATAACACTCTTCCTAATCATCTTAAATTATTGAGCTTTGAGCAATTCAAAATAAAGGTAAAACATTTCTTTCATGCTAAATACTGAACAATAAAGTTTTCTTGTTTATTCGCACTGAACTTGTTCTCTATATATTATTTATAATTACTTTTAGTTACTTTACTAGAGGTTAAGTGTAAGAACAGCGCTTAGCTGAACTTCGCCTCTGTCATCTTGTTTCACATATGTGTTTCTTTCTGTATTCATTCGCTCAAATAAAGACCTTATTATTATTATTTAAATCTTCCTAATATTCCACCAGGAATAGTAAATGGAGACGTATGGTTTTACTAATTTGTGGCGTGCCTGGAGCAGACAGTCGTCGTCGTGTTGTCCCTAAGGCTGGGTGGTTGAGTTTGAGGCTCTATTTTCGCACGGTGTGCCACTATGGGGCTAACGCGTCTCAAAAATCTGTAAATTTCTTATTTACCGTTTTACCTGAATGAAAGTTGGTATGTAAATCAAGAAAACCACAGGCTTTATGGTTGTGAAGTTATTTTTTTTTTATTTACTTCTTTATTATATCAATTAAACGTTAAGATTATATAACTATAATCATTTTTACAGGAATCAATTCTGTCGTGATCATACTCCGCATCATTTTTACACATACTATGGACATTATAATTACAATAAAAATCAAATTTAAAAAGAAAAGTGGGTTACAGCAAATAATACTGGTTGTCTTATAACATACGGAGAAAATTTGAAGGACAAGTTATAGGACATCAAAGTAAAGTTTTTTTTTTGCTTTTAACCAAAACCAAATAACAAGAACGTTACAGTGATGTAAGTTTCTTAATTTTTTCTATATTTTACACCCATTTTTCTTTAATTAACAAAACTAATTTGACAAACCACAATTTTACTATGAAATTTGAAATGTATCAAAACCACTGTTCATAAAATGTTTACGTCAACCTGTTTTCTAGTTTTGTTTTAATTAGTTAGTGCTTCTCAACAAAAATATCAACAATAGTTTTTGTGTATTAACAGGAAAAATTTTTAAAAAAATGTAACTTTTATGTTACTATTCTTTTTTAATAGTTGTTTTATCAAAAGTACTGTTCAACTAATTCTTAAATAACTCAAATTTTCAGTTAAAACGTAATATATTACTACTACAGGTAATAATATTCATTTGTTAATTAACTTGACTTTAAACTTTTGCAACTTTTTAGTTGGTATTCATTTTTATCAAAAGTTTATTAAGAAAAAGGCTTAAATTTGATCTCTTCTAGCTGCCCTTTTAATTTCTTCCGTACGCTACGATACACCCAATATTTGAATATTGAAAACATTTGTTATAAATAAAGTATACAGCGTTTTGAAAAATTCGTTTCCTAAATTTGGTAGCGTAAGTAAATGAGACTAAAATAAATCACTTTTGTTATAACCATAACCTAGTGTTCGGTTAACCATTACATTTTCAGCAGGGTTGGAAAATTTAAAACAAACTGTTTAAAACATATTATTTGAAACATGTTTAAAACACCGAATTAAAAACATACCGTCAATGTTTTAAACATGTTTCTTTTCGCTAGTGTTTTAAATTCATTTTTTGTAGTTTTCAGCTAAAAAGAACACTATTGATATAAGTAACCAGAAGGTGATTCCTTATTTAGGGTCGATATTTCACTCATGAATTAACTTTAAACTTTAGTTTATTTCCATATCAATTATTGTTTTAATAATTGTAGACAATGCATGGCTAAGCTGATGACGTGATGACCACACTGTGGCTCTGATTTGAATTGCATTAGATTATAATTAAGCCATTAATTATTACTGATCACTAGAATAATAAATTGTAAAATTTTAAAATACCTTTTCAATATTTAACCTTTTGTTACTTCATTATGTTTTGCAACATACTGGGTCCTCTGCTTCCCTGTTCATACTATAACGTTATCGCTTCATTTCTCTTTATTGAATTTCTACCTTGTGTCCCAGGCCATAAGTACGCCTTTCTAGAATTTTATTTCTTTTAGATTTCTTTACAACTAGGAAACTACAAATTAAATAAAAATTTAATTTGAATTATCCGACATATACCTACTGAACTTTCGATTTTGCCGAAAGTGATATCATCTTTGTTATTTTAAATGGAACACCTCATATATTTTTACATATTTGGAATTTTTGTTTTCCAGTCGTATATTTGAAAAGTAATTTGAGAAAATCACTTCATTGGATTGTATTTGATTTTTAATATTTTTACAGCATATGAAATTTTTATTGGTTTGTACTCATGTGCTTTTTGTCTAACTCAATAGAGAATATTTTTTTCAGTACACTGATATCAGATGCTTCATACTTTCTTTGAAAATCATTTAAAACACCGTGAACGTAGACCCTAAATAAAATATGCTCTGCCTTACGTGGATTTAAATTATTATTAAAGTTCATTATTTTTAAAAGTGTACGTAATTTAACATTACAAACTTACAAACTCTTCATTTTTCTTTGAATTAGAGATCGAAACAAAAGTTTTGTACTTAAAAAAAACAGTTTTTTCTCCAACCCTGATTTTCAGGCTGCAAAAGTGAAATTTGGTTAATTTGAATAAAATCATTTATCCAAACCTTCTGGTAAAGGTTTTTACTATGTCACGAATATAATTATTTAGAATTTCAATTTTTTTGAAAAATTTAAAGTAATAGCATTCCTGCACGAAACTCCCCTGACTTTTCTACTTTCAAACCGAAAATTTTGAGTATTTGAAAAGTATTTATTCCCCACTCTTTTAATTGATTGTATTTAGCGGTCAACATCGTCAAATACATTAATAGTTATCAAGCGTAAAATATATTGAAGAGTACTTATCAAATACATTCGAAATTTTCAATGTGAAATTGTTTATACCACGGGAGTTTTGGGAACGAAAAATACCTAGCCACAGTAAAATAAAGGTAACCATCTTTCAACCTGCTTTTTGACCTTAGGCGCAAATATGCGCAAACTTCTTTTCCTTCGTCACTTAGAGAACCCTTTTAGCGATTATTTCCCACAAAAAACTTCGCATCGACAAACACCGATAGCTGTTAAGTTAAGTTTTAGAATGGCAGATCAAACGAGCCTGCGTTTATGTTTGTTTATTTAATAAGCCAGTAAGCAGTTTCTTTTTTTTTTTAACTAGAAGAAATGCCCTTTCTAATGATATAAAACTTCAGATGTTAATTGTGTCGTAGGTACGTAATCGTTTATTTAAAATGAGCTTCAAAGCATAGTCGTTATTTGAATGGAATCGAACACCGAAATGCTCAGTCTTCGAACTAATCACAGTGAATGTTTTAATAATTTATTCAACACTGAATTATGGAACTTTGATTCATTGCCTACTGGGAAATTAGTATTGCAGAACAAAAAACAGATTTTCATTTTTTGTATTTTTGAGACGATACTGTTAGTCTGGTCCCATAGTGAGTCCGTCTTCCTCCGTCTGGAAGACTGCGCACATTTTGATGTTTTCGGGGAACCTCGTGGGAGGTTGTGGGAGTTGTGCGACTTTTAGCAGTTTTTGTAGTGCCCAGGAGGACGGAAACTCATTCGAGTTGGCTTAGCCTCGTTCCTGATGTTCTGGACAAGTATGTTTGTAATTGATGCTCCTTTTTGCGCAAATTATTATCGTCATACTTTTCTTCCCTTACAGTCTTTTTTCGTACAGCTTTATGTTTTATTTTTGGTGTCGGCTTATTTTCCGACGTGCTACATCTTTAGTTTCGGTCCTTGCGTTTAGGCTTTAGGAGTTTGAGTTGTCTGCGACGATCCTTTTGGAGGAACAGAAATGTGGTGCCGGCTTTCGTCGAAGCAATCTTCAAACCGGTGTTTTGGGATTCGCGTCAACTGAGGTAGAGGTGGACCTGCGATACGATAATCTTTCCACGCAGATGATTCAGTTGGAAGATACACTTTTATTGCGGCTACGGCCTTAGACCAATTTCTGGTTAGTCGTGAACTTTAACGCTTTGGGCGATTAACGTCAAAGAACAAATTTAGCATTTTGGGCGACTAACGCCAATCATAGTTAACTTCGATTATTGATTTTGTAAGGCTTGTGACGGATCTGCCATTGATTAATTTGTGTTTGATTTTGAATTTGCAAATTTGTAACAATTTTTGATTTTAATATGTAACCGTTATCTTACAGTTAAGTATTGATGCAATTTTTAAGGTGTACACACATAAAAATTTTTGGGATTAATTGTAATCTGCCCATTCGGTGTTAAATGTGGATAAAGTCTTATCTGAAAAGTTGTTAATCTTTATATAATTTGGCGTTATTCTTCTCTTTTTCCGACTAAATTGTTTCTAAATGTGAGTATTTACTCCGACAAGGATAAGCTTCACTCTGCTCTACTACATACGTTTAAAGGGTAAACATCCTAACTCCATTTTTTGTAACTCCGCAAACGGATGGAGGCGAGGTAACACCGAAAAAGTGTTCCCTGGCGTCCAAAAAGTGTTAGAATTAACTCCAGATTTTTATCAGTGTACCCGCACCCTTCTGGTGATAAACCCTACACATAGTGTAGTTCTGATTTATTATATTCTGTTTATATTTGTATGACATTAACTTGTTATATAAATTGAATCATTTCCTTTGATCCTCTCTTCGTCTCCGGTTAAAATTAGGTGGCACTCGTTTATTTTCCCGTTTAAGTACCACCTCCGTCACAACTGAAGCTGCTGGCTGTGCTGTAAGTTAATTTCTTTAGTACAAATCTTGATTCTACTTGGGTATCTCGCCTAGACTAAACCAAGGGAAACATCGGTCTTTACATACTCAAACATATCAAAATTGAAAGAGTTTTTTAGAAAACGGGAACATTCTTGTTTGAATTTTCTAACTGACAAATAATTTTACAGTGAAAATCGACGCTTATACTGACCGAAATGTCCAGAGCTAAATTCGAAGATAAATTAAAATCGACTTGACTAGGAAATATAAGACAGAAAACTGCAAAGAAATTATCCATATAGTGAAAACAGCCAGCGTATTCTTCATAGAAAAGAACCTCGTAAATGCGAGTTACAAATTCGAATTTGATTACAAAACCTAGCTTTCTATTCCAAAAATATGTTTGCGAATTAATGATTTTTGTATAGAAAAGTAGTTTCGTTTCTAAAATACAAAAGAATGATCAGTTTTTAAACAAGTGCGAATTAAATTTTTCTTTCTTTCTTTCATGCGTCCCATGTCTCCAACAATATTTGTTACTAATTAATGCAGCCGAAACAGATTCTTCACTGTGCAAACACATATTATTTGCATGAATTTGAAACAGTAACGCTGTTGCTGGTACTGTATTTACGTTAGAATGTGCACCGATGTATTTTCCGTCATCTGGTTGCTGTGTTTTGTTTAGTTGTAAATGATTAAGCGGCAACATTTGCCCTCTTAAACACGTGCGCTCTTATAGAGCGGACTTGCTAATTGAAATTATATAAAACTAATTTATTCGAGCACGCTAATCGATTTTGTCATGTTGCGTTTAATATATGAGAAGAGAAACGTATTTGCCTGGAGTGGTGTAACATGTTACATGTATGTAGTTTTAGTTGTGATTCACATCTGCTTGTATAATAATATTAATAATGGTAACCAATATTTTATTAAGGGCGAACGTAACCCGTTGTGATTAACATTCACAGGTGATAGTCAATGAAAAACACCTGAACCGATCGAAATATTGATAAACAGAGGGTTCTCTCAGGTAATAAATATCGAGGGAAACACAAAGATTATTTGATTTTAAACGTCTGATAGTTTTCTTAAAATTAAAATAAAGCAGGGCACCGGCAACGGTACCTTATGAAATTGCCGAGGATTTTTAACGGCCTGTCTGCACACTGCACGTAAACACTTCACACTATCCTCTGAGCGACTCGTGTGCGGTTCCCGCTGCTCTCTCATGAGTCGTGAGCTCTTACGGAATGAGTTTTATGTGCGCACACGAAATGATAACGTTCATTCTCACGAACGCGAGCATTTTCTTGCGAGCACATTTTTCATTACTCACGCGCGAGTGATTCATGAGTGAGCGCGATTCGAGCCCTGAAATAAAGTTAATTTGCATATTTCACTTACAATTAATTAGCACTTACTTAATGAGTTATGTCAGATTAGGTTGTTAAAGCATAGCACTACAACTGTCAGACAATTATCAACCGAAAAACATATTAGAAAGTCAGCCCGATTTCGCTATATCTTCTTTCATCAAAACAGACTCAAAACTAACACGTACTTGATCAGTTGATCAAATTCTTATTGCTCTCAAAAGGTCAGTGAAAGTGAATAATTGGAAACTTCTCTGGGTTTATTACGCTCGATAGCTTCCTCGGAGTTCAAAAGCAAAGAATAATTTAATTTAAGTAATATCTTACAGAAGAAAAGTCAAAGTAGGATTTTCAAAAAAAAAATGAATATAAAGAATCCGGCAAAAGAAAACATTACTTTTGCAGACCAATCCTATTAAAAGGTCTACAATACTATTTATTAGGGAACAGAGAAATAGTTTTAATAACTTTCGTGCCTCACAAAGTATCCTTGTATCCATGTTTCGATAATTTATTTATTTATTTTTCTGATATGTAATCTTTCAAGGCAACTTGATTTTGAATATGAAATCGTTTCTGTGTTTCATATGCCATCACCGACTATTTAGAACAAATTTATTCAATATCCTCTTCTCATTTGAATATTTTTGCATTCACGTCATTGGATTTTGCTCTAGAATTCTTTAATATTCCACACCATTCTTGGCTTACTTTTTTCTATTTTACTCATTCTTGTTCACTCTTCCTACATTTTCGTTACCCTTCCATCTTGTAATCTGTGTCAGATATTTCAATCATCAGCGGTTTTTTTTGGACATTTGTACATACTTAAGTTTTCTCGTCTATCCTTATATACCGGGTGTCTCGTAACGTATGGAGGAGATTGAAAGGATTAGGGAGAGGAGATCAAATTAAGGCTTTGATAATAAACGTTTGATAAAAAACAGTAAACATAAAGTTACAAGAGTTTAAAGTTAAATTAATTAACAAGTTGTTAAAGTTACTACCTGTAATAATGTTTTACGTTTAATTTAGATTTGGGGTATTTAAGAGTTAATTGATCGCTGGTCTACATGAAACAACTATTAAAAAAAAAATGTCAGTTTAGAGTTACGGCTATTTCATTTTTTCTTTTATTTAATACCCAAAAACGTCTTTTCATTTTGTTAAGAACCGCTGTTTAATTAAAGCAAAACTAGAAAACAGGTCGACGTAGGCCTTTTTTGAATTATGGTTCCAATAACTTCAGAGTTTACTTAGTAATAAAATTGCAGTTTGTGAAAAAAAAAATATTAATTAAGAAGATATAGGTGTATATTAAAGAAGGAATTAAGAAATTGAAACTGTTATAACTACAATATTGTATATTTTGGCCGGTTCAAATTCTAATAAAGCAGGTAATATAAAATATTAAAATAAAAAAATATTATATAACTTTCTTATTATTGGGTCAAAAACACATTAAGAAAAAAGCCTTATTTTAATCTCTTATAGCCACCCTCTCAATTTCCTCCTGATATACCCATTATTCAACTAATTGTCACCGCCGCAGAAGTTTCATTTCTGCTGCTGATATTTTACTATCGTGTTGTCTGTTCTGGAGCACCTTGACTTTTTGACAATTTTTTTAAAATTACTGAGATCATAGAGATTCGATGAGATCAAAATCTAGGACACAATTTCATCCAAACCGATGAGTTACTCACAAAGGCTGGCGAAAGCAAAACTGTCATAATAAAAGTACCAAGGAAAACGAGTCGAGGATGAGGAAATTAGGTGCAGCGAAGTCTCACTCGTTTCTTAAATTTTGACCAAAAGTGCTTGCAAAAGTTGAGAAGTCAATTTTTCAAGTTAAATGTTTCCTTGGTGAGACTAAAGGCTAAATGTACAAATTGTTTTAGGGCTGGTCTCTCCAGCACATATTTTTAGGGTATAAATAGGCAGGTGTTACGACGATTAAAGTATTAAATTTGTGCTTGTATTGCGTGAGACGATGCTCGCTTGTACAGTTATTCTAGTAAATAGTCCGACAGTTGTGCGAATATTTGCTATAATTTGTTTCCGTCTTCATTCTAACTACAATTTGTGTTACTGTTTACTAATGATTTTTCCCTGTGTACCTACACACTAAATTGGGATAATAAACGGTATTACCGGAAATTTTCCAGAATACCAACATTTTACAAATGTAATAGGATGTAGAGGTATAAAATCATTCCTGCCCAAGATACTTAAACAGGATTAAATATTAGGGACAATATCTTACTTAGTATTAATTTTCATTTTCTTATTAGATGCTTAAATTCCTCAATTTGTATTTAAATTACCGGTTTCATGAACAGAAATTTGCATCATTTTTAAGAATATTCTTTATCATACGTTTTCATGAATTAATTAATATAACAGTAAGGTCCGATTTCATAATAGGATTTTAATTTTAAAGTTATTTTAACCTAAAAAAATACATTTGTTTCCCCATTCTTAAATTGACTTAACGCTTCCTTAAAGTTTGATTATGAAAACGGCCATAATTCCAATTAAAAATTAATGTGTCATTAAAAATACTTTGTTACTCATTCGATTTATACAGAAAAAATAGGATAATAAAATAATTTTGGTTTATTTAACTGGTTTTGTTTCACTCTGTATAATTTTTTGGATCTAAATTAGCGTTGGAAATTTTTAATTGCAACACATGAAACACAAAACGTATTTTCCTTTTCTGATCACTTCGTTTATTTATTATTCAACAACAATAACACGTTCAAACTTAAATTTAAATACATTCCGAACTTATGGCAGTTTAAAACATTTTGATTTAATATCTTTCAATTTTGTTAACAATTCAAATATGAAAATCTAAATTGAATCATAAAAAAACAGAATATAACAAAACCCGGGTATGTTTTATTTTTATTAACATCAAACTAAAAACAATTAACAAACTAAATATGACTTCACAAAATATAACTATACACCTGAATTAATTTTATTAATAATTACTGTCATAATACATTACAAATTATGCAGTTCTCATTACCTGGAATTTCCTTATTCAATGCTTATCAGATTACCTGCTCTCGTGAATGAATTTTATGACCCTGCTCATCCCCTGGTCAAGAGAGGGAGAGAGAAACGGGAAGGCTCGAATGCAGAAGGTTCTAAATTCAGACGGGCTATTTCAATAAGGCTGAAATTACTACAGATTTACTGTTTTTCGTCTTAAAGCTTTTCGACAGTTGTGTACAGCAGTGCTTAGAAGAAATCCTCCTGGCAAGCGACCTGGCGGTATGGTTATTTTGAATAATACTTATTTGATCATAGCTTATTTTGAAATGTTTTTAAACCCAGAGCTTTTTAAACAAGAGTCTTGTGCCGTTAATATGCGTGAAGTGGAAAAATCAATTTAATCACATTTCAACTGGAATAAATAATAATTACTGTATGTACAGTCGTGATTGTAAAAATACGATTAAGAAATTTGTGAGAACCACTGCAAATTCAAATTTCATCATATTTAACTGAAATAAATAATAATAACAGTGTGTACAGTCGTGATCGTAAAAATATGATTGAGAACTTTATGAGAACTACTGCAAATTCAGAGGGGAACCGTACAAGTGGATTGCTACCTCTTTCTCAGTTTAGGCTAAGTAAGGGCACAATTGTATGTTTTTGTATGGTTGTGCCTGTACATATTTTAGCTATTCAGCTAACTAACCATGGTTTCACTGAAAACTTCCTCACTCCAAGGTTGGTAAAACTGATATTGCATCTAGCAGGTTGCCTCATTCTCATTTAATATGCAGTTTGAAATTTCCTGCCCGCAAAAGTAACTCATGACGTCACACGAAACTTCTTCCGTCGCAGTGAATTCATTAAAAATGCAATCAATTCTATTGTCCTATTTCGTTAATATGCCCAATAGAATTTATCACGTGACGTGACGTAACGAGATACGCACCCTCTGTCCCCTCCGCTGATCAAGGCAACCTTCTAATACGCAGTCCAACTCTAACAACCTTGCTCCACTCGTTTAGTTAGTTGGTTTTTCTCTGGATCTAATATCTATTAATTTGTTTCATTTGAGATCAGTTTATCGAGTTGTAGCCTTCGATGTTTTCCCAGTTTTAACAACTAACGTGACATCGTCTGCAAAGAAATAAATGGCCACTGTACAGTTGAACATCAAACCAAATGCAACGGCTTGGATACCCAATAAACAAAATAATAATGTTTTAGATACCCATTAAACGAAATGTAATGTTTTAGATGCCAATGAAAACTAACGATCCGCACGCCAGCTCACGCCAACTACAGCGCACTGCTGTTATTTCGTTTTAATAATAATAATAATAATAATTTATTCACCACGTCAGGTACATGTGGATGGTCATGATTTAATACTTTGTTTTTCTTTGTTGCTTTTGCTTGCTCAGCGCTCGCTTCGTTCGCACAGAATCCCCCGGCGCGTTTTCACGTCTCACAACGTACGGAGGAGATTGAAAGGGCAACTGTAGGACATCAAAATAAAGCTTTTTTCTTAATTCGCTTTTTACCAAAACCCAATGATAAGAAAGTTACAGCAGTTCAACTTTCTTAATTCTTCTTTAATTTACACCTACATTTACACATAGCTTCTTAATTAATCAAAATTATTTCCAAAATGCAACTAGACTAAACTACAAACTAAACTTATGAAAACCACCATTCATAGAATGTCTATGTTAATCTGTTTTCTAGTTTTGTTGTTAATTAGTAGGCGGTGCACAACGAAATGGAAACCCGTTTTTGGGCATTAAAAGAAAAAATGAAATAGCCGTTACTTTAACGTGACTACATTTTTTAAAATAGTTTGTTTATTGTAAACCAGTGTTCAATTAACTCATAAATGGCTCAAATTTGAATTTAAAACATGAAATATTATACAGGGCCTAACATTTGCTTGTTAATTAATTTCACTTTATACTCTTGTAACTTTTTAGTTATTGCTTTTTTCCCTAAAATTTATTAAGAAAAAATCTTTAATTTGATCTCCCCTAGCTACCCTTTGAATCTCCTTCGTAGGTTATGAGACACTCAGTACATGAATAGAATAAACATCAATGTGCTTACCACACGAGATCTCTTTAATTCTCAATTTAATGTTTTAATAATGTTCAAGTTTTCAAATTATATTTTGGTTTTCTTATTTAGTCAACTATATTTCTGAATTTGTCAATTTGACAGACGAATTGGCATATCCGACAGTAGAAAATCATTTAACAAATTCGGAAATACAATTGAGAAAATGAGAAAACCGAAAGAAAAATATAGTTTTCCTGTTCAATAGTCAATTGATGTAATTTGTAATCTGGATTTTGTTAATTAAAAATATAAAAAATTTATTATTGCAGTGCACTTTTCAGAAGTTGTGGCAGACGGTGGTTATTTCACTACCTACGAAAATTTATTTAAATCCGTGGCCTAGTTATAACTTAGTCAACTACAATAATATTTGATTAGTCGTTGAACCAGATTATTCACCATGTGCACTCGTGATTTTATATCTTTAATAATAAATAGTCGAAGTCATTCGTTTTATATTGATTTTGCACAGAAATAACTGATTTAAAATCAATATGGCACTTTATATACCTATAAGAATTGCATTCAATTACATCAACAAATTGGATTAAAATTACTAGTGATTTGCTGTCCGTTACTTTAGTTATTTGATAGGTTTATGAAATCCCGAACATTTACTTAAATATGCTGCAGTAAGTTATGAAATCAATAACGGCACGGAATTCGTAATGCCTTTTTTTGAAGTATAGGATTTCCCTACTTACTGTTTCCCTCTTTAATATCCTCATTTCGAGTTTTAATGTTTACAAAGTAAATTGTGTTTTTAATTTAATACGAAATGTTTAAATTACGAGGCAAAAACTTGGGTAATTTATATGCAAAAATAATAGTTTTAGATGTGACGTAATCTCATTCGTTCTCTGAATTTATTTTAAGGAGTAATACCAAACGAAAACTTTTATATTTCAAGTCGTTCTACTGCAAAAATAAAATTTATTATATCCTTTCTTTTTCATTTCATTTCCTCTTGCACGCAGATTTGGAGATTACCGATTTAAATTAAAAGAATTTTAAATATTGTCGAGAGGAAGATCCAAGTTTCATTAAAATATATAAAGCAATTTAAAGTCAGTTTTTACATTTATATTTCAAACTTACACGAAATGCTTCCCGGAGAAGTGCTGAATTAACTTCGCGGAGAAAGAATGTTTTAATTGCATTAAAATATTGTATATTTTTTAATATAAACTTGGTCTAGAGTCGGCGTCCTGTTAGTTTTTTACTAACGCTTCAAGCGGTTATCCCGTTTCTCTTTTCTTCCTTTGCGCCGCGGAAAAAAGGATGTAAATTATGACGTTTTTAATTTCGTACATTTTGCAGCGGCGCGCTTTTAAATTTTTTATTTACATTGAAGGAAAAGCCCATTAGTTTTAAAATTAAAATATACATCACTCGCGAACACCGAAGCAAAAACAAATGGCACCCCGGTTCTCTTGCAATATTACACTATGAAATTTATGATAAGTTATAAAGAACGCAGCTACACTTGCCATTAGCGCAAGCAGTTTAGCTTTTTATGGTGGACCACAATGTTGAATGTTATAAAGACGTGTTGACTTTTGCAGATTTATATTTTCACTGGTCGCAGTTTCCTTGCAGGCCCCTCGAAAATTAACACCGAATTATTTATTGTTTTTCTTTTACTACTTTTCAAAATCGCAAGCGATATTTTGTTCTGAATCTTTGCGTTTTATGTTCGGAGTTCGAACTGTCGACAAACTCGTAACACGTAAGAATAGGACATCGATTTCCTCCTCGACTTCGTTATAAATTGACCTGTATATTTAAGCCTGCGAAAATTAATAATAAATGCTCTTAATTACTACTTACAGTCATAAATTATACGTTTTCTATCAGCTTATCCATTTTTAATTACCTCTCTTTATTTAGAACGAATATTTGTTCTAGAAAACTATAGGCTTGTGTATTTGAAAAACCTTGAGCCAAAGTCTTTGTTGAGCTTCCTTCGATGAGACTCTAAAAAAAATAAAAATATTTACCAGGACTGAGATTAATATGGTCAAGTTCAATGGAACTGCGCTGACTTCTTTTATAATTAAATTATACAGTATAAAGCAAATTTAAGTAGCACTGATCAAAAAAGAGACGTCATTCATATAAATTAGGTTAAGGTGGGTTTCACAAAAGACGATTAATTTAATTGTCTGATTAAGGAACGTCATTGGACGAAGTTAACATTATAGCGTTTTCGATTGGGGTGCACTGCGTGTATCTTCATCTCGTTTTATTCGATGAGGTTAAAACGAGATGAAGATACACTCGGTACATATAGTGCACTCCAATCGAAAACGCTATTACATTTGAAACATCCAATTATATGTTTTGTTTCACCCAACCAATCACAGACTTTAATCACGCTGTTAAATTAATCAGTGATTAAATCATTTTTGTGAAACTGGTGGTTAATCTCACAAACTGAAAATGACAGGAATCAAATTTGTATTTGCTGAAAGAGGTGCTGGATCCCGTCAACTTCCTTGAAACACTTTAAATTAATAAAATGTTATTGTCTGTTAACACTGCCTGTCATCTAAAATTGGTCAGAAACGTTGGTAATGATGTGTTTGTGCCTTCAAACAAAGATAAAATTGCATTGTATGTAAATTTCTGTTTAATAAATAATAGTCTGTAAAAGTTTACCGGAAACAGAAGGTTTTCCATAAAAATATTTTCTAGAAGCGGCGAATAATTTCGAGGGCAAAATAAATATTCATTTCTAAATAATACGCTTGTAAATTTTATTCGTACACGTAGACTTTTTTTCAATGCGCAAAGAGCGAGTGGATGAACGCACAGCCGCCGAATGCGTATTGATATGTTTTTTAATTTTTTTTCGCGTTTTTATTTTGCGGAACACATGTTTGAAATTTTAATTCCGGCAACCTTTTGTTGATAAAAATGCGCACGATATTGTTCCCTTATAAGCGACGCTATTTTAATTAATAAAAAAAAATATCCGCGTCGTATATCACGTTTCGTATTTCAATTCAATCGCGTAAGCGCAATAAAAATGTAATAATTTTACATTGTTTTCGCTCAGAAATGATGATAAAATACCAGAAACGAAGTTTGCAACCGTAAAAATGCAATATTAATAGAAGCTCGGGTTATGTCTGTGTAAAATTGTATGGATTTTTTTTTCATCAGATTTCCGGCCCGGAAATGTTCGCTGTAAAAAGAACTAGGACGATTTAATGAAAACTATAAAATATTCTTAGTGTGAATCTGTGTCTTAAATCTTTTAAATATTACTTGTTGTTTGCAGTTTGTGTCTCTTGAAGTACTAAGAGGGTTACGACAGTGGCGGAGAAGATACACCGAAAGAAGGGCGAACACGTCGACAGTTTTCTTCCTCGCTTTACGGAGGTAAGTAAACGTTTATTCAATGATTGCGAACATAGTCGTTATTGTAATCGGGATACTTAAAATATTCGTTAAATTCACCTACGACACTTTATAAAATGCTTAAGGCTAAAAGATTCGTGTAACGACTGATTTATAATATTATAACCATTATCATGTATCAGTTGTAAATTGTTACTCGGTTTGTTTTTTTTATGCTAGCTGAGCACATATCGGACGAAAGTATGGAACTCAATGTCATTCTCATAAGCGGCACGTTAGGAAGGCGATGTCCCCATCGCCTACTTTGCGTTTGTTACCTCATATTCATCACATTAATAGCACTTCGCTCATGAACTGGCGGCGAATATGCGCGTTGCATTCAGGAGACGAAGTGACCGTGAACATTCATACAAATGTCCTAAGTTTGCTTATGAGCAAGATTTCTTCTTGTGTTTTTCGATTCTTGAATAAAAATCGCCGTGGCCTCAGTTAAAAAGCACTGTAGGTAAACTGAAGGTTTTTATTTTAGCCCATAACGGTTTTTTTTGTCACTGCCATTGCAGATATTCGAATAGCGGTTCCTTACCTACACCGCAAACAAGAACTGACAAAACGAAAGTATTTTATTGATATAAATATCAACTGCATAAAAATTATTTCTATAAAGTGGGCGTGAAATTTTCGATGTCTAAAGAAGTTACTTGTGAAGTTTCATGAAATATTTTACACTAATGGAAATATTCTTTATACAGAAGAGGGAAATAATCTCATATCTTTCGGCCTTACATAATTTCATTATGTAAGGCCGAAACATATACATACATGTGTACATGTAGCGCATCAGCTATTAAACAATTTTTGTGAAGAAGATACGAGTTTATTTCCCTCTTCTGTTTAAACTTCTAATTTCACTATGAGTATACGTGGGTTCCACACAACTTCAATATTCTTTATTCTAAATAATCGGAAGTACTGCTTCCGGTACTTCAAAAATCTCTTGTTTGACAAATTTAATGATACTTTTCATTTTCTCCTTTTTATATTTTATACATTAAAACGGTGGTACTGGACAAGTAAATTAGTCTTCTGGCAAATTTAATTTTTATTATGACAACCGGTTAACTTATCTACTGTTACTTTTACAGAAACTGAACTTATGGCCGTTTTTATAATCAAACTTTAAGGAAGCTTTAATTTAAAGTCACTTTAAGAATAGGGAAACGAATGTATTTTTTTTTTTTTTTTAGGTTAAAGTAACTTTAAATTTAAAGTTCTATTATAATAACGGTCCTTAATTTATTAAACCTAGGTCTTAAATTTTCCTCTGCAACCAACCTTACTTTAAAATTACTAAATTACAAGAAAATCTAATTTTTAATGTTGAAAATATTATTTTAAACAATGAGTCCAAAAATACTGCATTATATCTCATTAATTCTTTTCTTTTAAATAACAAACAATGTGTTGTAGTTTTGGATAAGCAATTATCTTTAGCTAAATTAGAATTGTTTATTAATAAGAACGGCTTTACTATGCTAAATTCCAATCCTTTAGCCTCCTATTGTTTATCCTTAAATAAGTTCCTTAATGATAATAATAGAAATTCTTTAATCAAGACTTACACATTAAAATCTATGAACCCAGTTATCCCAAGATTATATCATTTGCCAAAAACTCACAAAAATATTTGTTCTATTCGTCCTGTAGTTTTTTGTATCGGTTCACCTGCTTATTGTTTATCAAAATTCCTTTTTTCTATTTGCAAAAAAAACATTAAAATTATGAAATTAAGTGTAGTATTAAAAACACTTTTGATTAATTCGAAAATTAATTGAGATTTATATTACTAGTGATTGAGTATTTATTTCCTTGGATGTATCTTACTTATTTATTTCTATTCCTGCTTCAGAATCTATTGAAATAGTAAACGAACTACTTTTCTCTTCAGATTTATCAAATTATTTCATTAAGTCTTTACTTAAAATTACATTACAACAATTTTCTTTTACATTTAACAAAAAAAATAATTCTCAAATTATTACAAATTACTTAATTTTAAGGTTCACTTGAAAATGACTATTTAAGGCGAAACCGGTTGTGATAATGAAAATTAAATTTGCCAGAAGACTTTTCTCTAATAATAACATAAATTATTGATACATTTAAAAACAAAGGTGTTGTTTTCTTGAATGTTCTTTTAATCAGATATTCAAAAATATTATTTTCTTTATCTGGAATATGAATTGTTTATCATCCTGTTTATCTTCAAACAACTTCCTTTCTCTTAAACGTAAAAACATAAAACAGGCAGGAGACTAACACTAATAAGGAATACATTATTGACAACTAAATAACGAAATAAGAAGAGTTGGATAAGTTGAATTGTTGCAAAAGCCAACTGAATTGTAAAGGCCCACAATCTAAGGTAATTTGATATTTTTTATAGATACTAATGGAGATTTGGTACTGTTTATAGATACCAATGGAGAACTAACTGGTTAAACTGTAAGAAGAAGCAGGAATACATTTACAACATATTTAAATATTTATAATTAGTTCAAAATTAGCAGAGTTTCACATGTACATTTTTCAAATTTTTACGTTTACACTTTTTTTGGTGTATGGGTCGTTATGTAATAAATTTTCCTTCATTTCATTTCTGTTAATATTTGCGTCTAGAGAAAGTACAATTTGCATTCAACGAGCCCAAGATCATTAAAATAGGTTTAGGTTAAACTGAGATATACGATTTTGGATATATTATAAAAGAAATTCTTATTTATCGCATATTAGAGGATTACACTATTTACATACTTAATTAAAAAAAAAAAAAGTGATGGTCGGAAGTGTTCTTGCTTGTTTTTCTTATTTGTAAACACAAGCTGCTTTCTTTCGCTGACAAGATCGCAAAGGCGTTCTTTTACAAACGGATTAATCCCCTCTTTTCTAAAATAGTAAAGGAGACTGTGGTTTAAGAGATAATTGAAATTAACCTCCGCCTACAATAATTTTTATATCCGTAGATACGTATTTCGGCAGCTAAGCTGCCCATCTTCAGTACGCTACCAACTTAAAAGCACTAAGAAAGATTTAAAACTACCTAATCTCACTGATAAAGTCATAAAATCATAAAAATATTAAAGCTAACAACAATCTAATCATCCTAAAAATATATATGTCTAAATGTAAGTAAATATAAATATAGCTTTAATATTTTTATTTTATCAGTGTGATTAGGTAGTTTTAAATCTTTCTTACTGCTTTTAAGTTGGTGGCGTACTGAAGATGGCAGCTTAGCTGCCGAAATACGTATCTACGGATATAAAAATTATTGTGGGCGGAGGTTAATTTCAATTACCCCTCTTTTCTACTAAAATTTCAATCCTGATCGGTAATCCTCTTTCTCCTTTGAATCATTGTATTTTTAATACTCGTTTGGATTGAATTTCAATTATTTGCAGGAGAACTGACAAGCAATAAAATGTCTTGTTGGAACAACCATGGAATCCGGATTCAAGCTATTCGAATAACGATTTTAACTTTTAAGCGAAAGAAAGCAACGTTGATACACGACGTAAACTGTCAAAACATTATCAGTACCTAGTTACATCGTCGCGTCAGAAAAAGAAAGAAAGCATCATCTGAAATTTTATTAATTCGCCATTTAAGAGCTTCCTAAAGTTGTCTCGTGTCGGAGTAAATCAAAATTGTACACGCTTAAAAATTCCAACTAAATATTTTTGATGTCTCAATTAATTTTTTAGTGAAAATAGTCCCAGCTGATGGTGTGTTAGTTGTGGAAACAGTATATATGTATATTTGTGATGATTTTTGTTTTCAGCAACAAAACAAAAGTTGTAAAAACTAATTTTGATATATCTTAACAATAAAAAAATAAGGACAGCTTATAAAAAGCCAGAAATAACTAAATTTTTATTTTGTACAACTAAACACCTACAACTAATTTGTCTTATTTGTCAAAAGCACTACTGGAATTTCTAAAACTGTATTTATAACTATAGGCGTTAAGTTTTCTGACTAAAAAGTAAGTTGCGGTAGCATAAACAATACAACAAAACAAATTATAGTTGAAATTACCATGTAATTTTTAAGCGTGAAAGTGCACCTAAAACATAGTCAGTGTCATGTTAAAATGACAAGAAATTAAATAACTCGTTTTTACCTTTTTTTTTTTTTTCTCATAACAAAATTTACTACTCGACGAAATCTACAATTTACATTATATTGCATAAAAAGTATGTCCAGATTTTTTCTTTCGTAACATATCGTAATGTCTCTGCAATTAGAAAAGGAAACAACTTCTTTTTATTTTGAAAAAAGAAAAATAGAAACGCTGAAATCGTGCTTTTTGATTTTTTTTGTAGTGTTTGTGCTAGACTGTCAATGTAAGATCGCTGGTATGTGGTATGTGTAAAAATTTTTTAGTATCATTGTATTCATCACTCATTCAGTAAAAGGTTGATAAAAAAAACAAAATTACAGAAAAATCAAATGAAGGTTTTCATATTTCTTATTCATTCGTTTCATATTCGTTACATGAAAAACCTAAGTTTGTTTTCGATTGTTTATGTCTTTCTCAAACAATTTTGGAATAAAAAATTGAGATGTCAGTATGTAGTAATGATAAGTTGAAAAGACTAATTGTCCTGGAAGATAATGGGCAGGTCAACAATTCTTAAGAAAATGATTAATTAGAAATAATGTAAATGTGATTTCTACTTCTGTAGCAATGATATAAAGACGAGGAAGACATGAAATAGAAGATCTTATTGTCATAATACTTCAACAGGTCGAAACAGTTTTTGGTGGATTTAATTTCTTTTCTTTTAATCTGTGGTGGTCGCCCAACGGGATTCTAAGTCATATACTTGTCAGGACCTCAAAAGCGGGAGGATATTTTGTGTGTGTGTGTAAAGTGTTCCATGGCTTTGTTACTTCCAAACCTCCTCGCCGTTGAAGGGGAAGCAGTGTCGAATTTTTTTCCCAACACTGAAGGATACCTGAAGTAAATAACGACCACCCCCGAGAAGTACCTCGAGCGCAGTGCGGACTCACGGACTTACAATTGCAAGGCCGTTCCCTTACCACTTGGATCGTTCAGGCGTTAATTCATTATGATAAGGGATAATTTCGTCATAATTAAGAAAAATTAGTGATTTTTCAAGGGTCTTCAAAGTAAATTTAGAAAGTCATTTGTATGGAATCGCTTAACCTTCCATTAATCAGACCATTTAAATTAATTATAGGTAATTTTAAGTATTCTTTTTTGTAACCGATGTTGATTTTGAGTTTTGTTAAAAAAGAAGGTTTGACTGCCATCTTTTAAATCCGTGAAGTAACTTTAGCGAACGATTGAAGTCACATGCTCCTGCGACATATTTCCGAGAAATGTTTCGCAATCTGCTTAGATCAATAATAAATTAATAATTAAACGCCAACGGAGGAGAGAAAAACAGTACGTTATTGTTTCCGCTCGGTAAGAATTAACACGAAAGCGAGAAAATTAAGACGTGTTTAAAGTGGAAAAAGGAAAGCGGCGTTGAAATATTGAAACAATATCATATTTTCCTGAAATTAAAAAAAAAGAAGTGTAGGGAGCGACTATAAAATTCCAAATAATTCTTCGGAAGAAATAAGTTTCCTTAATTAAATTAAAGTGAGAGAATGCGCCGAGTTCTGGGAAAATTAATTAAAGAAAAACTTAACGTGTTTCCGAGTAATATATTATAATCGTTAATAACAAAAATTAATTTCATCGATCGCCCCCTTCCCACTGGCCTGGAACTTCTGTGAGAGCTTGCTTTATGCAATGACTGTTTAAAAGTTTTTCTTCGTGATTTGCACTCCGACTTCGCCTGCTAACTAGCTTACTGCCAAATGGACTGGGGACCAACTTTTAAATCAGGAAATACTAATGGAACGCAAAATATATTTGCACTTTCAAACAAATGTCTCACATTTTTTATTTGTACATTCGACACCCGTGATTTAACGCGCTCATTTGCAAGTTAACCCCACATAAACAAATACAATTCAAGACACTAACTTAATTTTTTAATTAAGTTCTTAAAGTTACACTTTATCTGTGTGAGAATCTTATCCAAGTAGATACTAATTTTTCTGTAAGATTGTATGCGCTTTAAAAGCGGTGTCTTCTAACTGGCGATTATTTTGCTGGACGTAACAGTGAATAACAATTACGTAAAATGACCACCCATCTTGATTTTATATGACTTGCGCTTGAACTGTCCCACCGCAGATGCCATTTAATATTAATTTTAGTAGTAATTTTTGCTCGATGGGGTCGTTTGTACCACGACGCGGCGTGCAATTATGTAAGAAAACTCCTTACATTTTAATCATTCGCAAGCGATTACAATTTAAACACACTGTTACTGATTCTAAAGAAATTTGCATTTCAGAGATTTTTGTTTTTATTGTACCCGCTATACTATTGTTGTCCGCAGAAATAGTCGTCGCTTAATTTCAAAGTTATGAATTACAAACAGTCTTGAACGTCTTGAACAAAACGAATAATATCAAAAATCTCATTCGAAATATTAGACCGTAGAAAATTTTGTCTGGATACCGGGTGACCCATTTTGTAAATATTTATCGGATCCTCCTTGTTTTATATATCTAATAAATCCGAATTAATAAAATATTTAAAAAAACATTTGTTTCTCGAATAAGTGTTATATTTGGGCTGTACTGAAAGTTGCTCTTCGCCTCTATCCTGTAGTATAGTTGGTTTTCGAACATGCACAAATTATTGGTGTAAAACATTATTTTTTTAAAAAAAAAAGATCAATAATAATTTTTTTTTAAAAAAGATCAATAATTTTTTCCCATGTGGTACAAACTTTTCGGCGGTCAATGTATAAATAAATTCAGTAGTGAGTTAGAAAATAAGGCTACGAGCTATGTTAATACAGTTTTAGTTCTTTGCTAGACAGTAGAAAATTGGGCTAGATTTCATAGAAAAAGAAGTATTTAACACTCCACCGAGAGATTTTAACAAGAAAAATCCAGTCAGTCCATTATGTTGAATCATTATAAAATTCATTTAACAAACTGTATAATTATTATTATTACAACTTATTAAACTTTATTATAATTTCTTAACTAAAGGCCTTAATAATCAAAATTTCATGTAATATACGTCATATTTTTGACAAAACGTGAAATTAGAGATGTATTGGGACGAAAAAGAAGTTTCATTAATTTTCTTTTGTAACATTTGAAACTTTTGAAAATTCTTTTCCGTCGCAATACAGCGTGTACCTAAACTTATGTCTTCAATTGAAACCACAAATAGTGGTCAAGAAAAGAAGCAAAATTTGTTATGCAACTGGTGGTCAGATTGTAATAATAACGCAGATAAAAATTATTTTACTTTTTCATAGAAATTGTTTGAGGGTCGCTGAATGCAGCTTAAATGTTCCGGCGGAGCTTGGTTTTCAACTATTCTCCGACCTTCGAGGCTTTAAAAAGTCATAAAAACGCAGACCATGACGTAATACACAGATATTGTACTTAAGACAGGTGAAGTATCGTGTTTTTTTGTTAATTTTAGAAGCAGATAAATTTTGTAACTAGGTAACTTCTCAATAGTTTAAAATATTCTGTGCTTGTTGCATTAACTGTAGATTATTTTTGTGCTAATCCGTACTTTAACAGTAAAATGTAAAAAAAATCAGTCTAAAGGCGAAGTGGAAATTCTTACTTCATTGTAATTTGTAAATAATCAACTTACAATGTTCATTACTAAAGTTTAGTGTATTTGTACAGCAAAAATAAATTTTCTCTTTATTAAAACTTCAGAAATTCAAGTTCATTATAATGAATGTGTTTTATGTTGGAATGTAAACAATTAATAAAATAGTTCGATTGAGTGCTAGCGAAGATATTCAATCACTTATTTTGAACCCATAGATTATTTGTGTACAGACAATCTAATTTATTTAAATTTATCATCGTATCATACTCCATTTCTTGCTTTCCGTTTTTACAGTAGTAATAGTTTCTGCTCTTGCTATACTTATTCTGCAGCTAGTAGTGCAATAATTAAAAAATAATTCCAACCATTTTCAACGCAGTTACAAAACTACCGTATGAAGATGTTTAATTGCTTCAACAAAAATCTAACGAAGATTAGGTACTCGTTTTTACCAATTATTATTGTCTATTACAAAGAGGTGCGTAAACAAACGATCTTACTTATAGCATGTTGAAAATACAAATAAATAAGATCTTGACCGAGTTCTTCTAAACGTAAATAAAAAAATTTATTGCGGTTTATTGCTTTTATCGGAATAAATTGCTGAAACAAGTCGTAAACCAAGTAGAGGATTCAAAACAAAGGGACTGCGCTCACTTGTGATAGGTCAGGTTTTCATTTTTGAGCAAAAATTTCAGTTTTGGAGAATTAATCTCTTATGTAACAAGGAACTTACAGTTTCATTTAATAACAGAGGTTTTGAGGCACCCTGTATATTTCAATATTTACGTTTTGTAAAAAATTTTATGTTAAATATATCAAATTTATGATCGTCTATTGCGGCCTTAAAGAACACTTTAGTTTCTAGTTACATACATTCAGTCGTAATCATAGACCTATGTCTTATAGGACTACTAAACACCGACTACTTAGTGCAAGATTAAGTTTTAACTAAATGCGGCCTTTCAGAAAATGTTACTATCTCTAAACTAACTAAACATCGGTTAGTTAATCACATACAAATTGTCTGTGGTACGCGAAAGTGCATAGTGGAACAGAAATTTATTTTCAAAGTTAACTATGCAATCTAATAGAAGAAATAGAAAGATCATTATTGGGCTTACGCAGAAAAAATGTTATTCTTTAGCAAATGTGTGCAATGGCGCCCACAGTATTAGGAATTCCAGCAACATGATAAAATTCATGTATCTTTGCAATCTGCGGGAAATTTAATGAAATCATTAATTTTTTAGCATGTGCTCGAGAAATTTGAAACACCGTACTACATTTGCTTGTGGAAATCAATTGCAGTTATAGTGAAATTAGTTCAGCAATATTACTGCGTAACAATTATACTATCTTTTGAACTATAGTATTTGAAAATCTATTAGAAAACTATGATACTGACATAAAGTGACCGTATTTCTCTGAAACGAATTTCCTTAACTATAAATATAAGTACTACGACAGTAATCTGCGAAAAGACGGGGCAATTTATGATTTTCTTTTTATAAATACCTTATTATGTTAAACGTTAGTAAACAATTCACACATTTTTTTCTTTTTGCAACGAGCGTTTTCTTAGAAAACAGCTATTTTCGATAGTTAGGCCAACTTCACTGAGACAGGGCTAGTATATTTTGAAAGTGTTACCTCTTTCTTGAAAACATTTCAAGATTATGCGTTTAATTGTGTTCATCAGGTTCTCTAAGATACGAGGAGATTCATTGGGTTCTCGAATTTGATTAGTAATCCTCAGTCTCAGGTCATTTAAATTGTTAACTGGAGTGGTAAATACAGAGTTTTTTGTGTAAGGCCACAAGAAGAAATCACAAACAGTTAAATAACATAATCTTGGGGGCCGAGGAACGACAGTGTTCCAAATTAATGGTTCTGTCTCCAAAGGATTCACTTAACGTAGCTAAAGTTTCCCGTGTGCAATGAGAAGTAGCTCCATCCTGCTGAAAGTATCCCTGTTCCAATTCATCATCATGAATTTCCTCAAAAAATGATTGTAATATTTCTTCCCGATACCTGACAGTATTCAAGTTCCCTTTAAATAAAAATATATTAATGCAAATATCAATTTCAACAAGTTCTTTACTTACTTTCAAAGATTATTGATCTAATTATCCTTCATCCACTCACGGCTGCCCAAGCACCAATTTTCTTCGGATGCAAGGAAGTTTCGACAAACACATGAAGATTCTCAGCGCACCACATTCTTATGTTCCATGAATTTACGTAACCTGTCCAATGGAACCAACACTCTTAAGTAAAAGAAGTTTTCCTTAGTGTATTGTCATCATTATTAAGGGTATTTAAAAACCAGTTGCAAAATTCTAGTCTTCGTGGCAGATCAGCAGGCAATAACTCTTGTGTCACAGTTACTTTCTAGGTATACAGGTTTATATCTTTTCGTAATATTTTATGGCAAGTCCCTATTGAAAGATTCTCTTATTGGGACAAGCGTCGAATTGAGGTGGTAGGTTCATTTTCCATTATTTCACCAGCGGCATTAACAATTTCCAAGGTACGCTTTAGTGGTTTTTCACTGCTGTTTTTCCTTGTAAAATTTCCAGTTTCATGAAAAAGGTGCACGCAAAGAGTTACTGTGCCTCTAAAGTTTGTAAAAATTACCGCAATTTCAGGAAACTCTGCACGAAATTCTTCAAAGCATCTTTCTATAGAATACGTCCAATTTCCATCAATTCTTGTTCCATTACCAAAATAGGACTCGTTAATAAAGGTTTTTTGTTCTAACGTATAAACCATTTTTACAGAACAATTTCAATAACTAAGTAAAATGTAACACCTCTTGTTGAGATTCTGCAATCAACAACTTTTAGACAGATTTAAACAAATGTAGCTAAGTATGTTGCCACGAGTGCTTTAATGTTCTATTTTATGAAACCCAAATGACTCATTTGAGATTCGTAATATAAGCCATTAAAGTACCAGAATAGAAAAAGTATTTTACGAAAATTTCAGTTACCGTTAAATTCTTCTCACGGAAAGTTATTATGAAAATTCTGAGAAACAAGAAAATGGAGATGAATGGCAGATTTAGCACAGCGCCATCCATGTTTGTGGAGTACTTGAAAAGTAGGAAACTAACTTTGAATGTGAGATATTGTCACCTCGGTACTTCCAATTCTGTAACAAAACTTATAACCTGCTACTTCAATTGTAAGTTTAGTTAATTTTATGTATGTTACAAATGTGTTTTGGGTTGTAAAATGAAGGATTAAAAATGAGTAAGTTAATTTTAAAGTTATTTTAAAACGAAGCGTACATGTACACTTACAATCCCATTCTCCAAGAGAAATAAAATATATTGACAGAGCAGAGGTTGGAAAATCTTAGGTATCAGGCTTTGGGTATGTTCGAACAATCTATGCTCGTAATAATAGTAATTTGTGTGCAGTCATTTATTGCCATATTAGAATAAATAAACTAAAATAAAAGTGACAAATGTGACGTAGTAAAACGTATAATAATAATGTTTATTGTTTGTACAATGGGAATAATGTCTGCGGTTTGTGAATAATGAGATAGAAATGTTTTTACGTCCTGGGCAATATCTATAAAGTATAAAAAACACTTAATTTAGCGGCGAAATAAAATCGAAAAAAGTGCAGGCTCGATTAAGTTAATGCGAACGGAACACATAACTTAATTGTGTTACTGCCCTGAGCTGTGAAGGCGAATTATTTATTATATGAAACAATGCGCGTCTAATAATAAATCCTTTATATTTTGAGTTATTTTTATGTGTTTTACTTTATTTATACAACTCGCGCTAACAAAGGCCTTCACCAAATCGTGAAAAGCTTTTTTTTTAATTAAAAACGATTCATTAATTAAAAACATTTTTTCGCTCCTGAAGCCCACGATATATTTCAAGTACGACGCGCGTTCATTATTTCGATACTTTTGAATAATTGTACAATGCGTTATCAACGAAGCTAATTAAATCGCGGTCCTTAGTATTTTTGCTAGTTTTGGATATTATTCTCATCTCCACACTGTAATTATTACACGATACCAGAACGAAAACTCGTAAAATTATTAAACGCGTTCGTTAAAACGCCACTTGTTATTTTGCGCTAAACCCAAATGTGTAGACATCATTAGGTCCACGCAAATTCTACTAATGATTTTGATTTCAAAAAAGAAATCCCAACAATGCAATACTGAGAGCCGGAATGCTTAAATTGTTGGTTAGATTTTTTTTCTTTAAATATTATAGATAAACAATACTATCTGAGGACGGAGTTACAATAAATATTCACTCACCATTGGTTAGATTTCTCATTTCCAACGTTCCTTCTTTCTTTCTCGCTTCCCTGGCGAAAACGTCTTAGCTTCCGGGCATCGCATTCCAATTCGATAAGGACCATGCAAATGAAAGTAAGCCTTTACGAGTATCTATTCAATAAAATGGAACATTCCACTTACCGGTGCCGTTTCCCGGCCCCACCCACTCCAGCGGCGGATCTAGAAGCTCTAGCTTCCTCAGAATGATATTGGATGCTGGGGAAGTCATCTTCGCACGTCTACTTCTTATCTTCGCATGCATCAACCACCGCATTCACCTGTGGATATGAAACCCACCCCTCCCGATGGATATTAGCATACATTTCCTCCCAAGCATACGTTCTCAGGTCCAGTTGATGTCATCGACTCCGTTCCGGTACAATGACATCATAATGTCTGACCTTTCTGGATAGCTCAATGCTATCACCTGGTCAAGATTGCAACCAACTGAATTCCCACTCACAATGAATGCAGAATAATTGCTTTGTCGGTACCGTGCTCTTCATCGATGCTACTTGCACATCGCGACAAGAGCCTCGATATCGTATGCTGGTGCACAATACCAACCCTCTGGCCAACGCCTCGAATCGCGTCCCGGACAATGTTCTGCTACCAGAATACCTTCGCATAACTCATGACTCATGACCCTCAAACCGTATTGCCAATCGTGAGGATGTACCGCCCTAACAGTTCTGCCAAAACATACTATCTCGGATCATATTCTGCAGACACCCTCTAATTCATGCCCGGCAACACACGGCGGCCACCACATACAACACATCTCTAACAAACCATCGCCTCCTCTAGGCTAATATTTCGTGGACAGCCCTTATCAAAAATCCACTACATACTTTAATCACATTCGCGAGCCCGACTTGCGTTCACTGTCCGCGCCAACCCTCGGGAGACTGTCATTTTTCTTCCTGCTGCCTAGACTACACACGCCCCCATATCATATTACCAAACTAATAACGTAAACAAACATGTCGTGCTTCACAGATACCCCGTGAATGCATAAATTTTCTTAAATTCGAAACTTCTAAAATAAATAAACTACAACAAAATCAATCACCAAATTTCAATCTGTAAAATAATTTATAATTATAATGGATTAACCTTCAGTGAGCAATCTAAAAAATAAATAAGTTGCTTCGTAAACTCATTTAAATTTGCTGCAAGAACCAAGCTTAATCCTTGCAACAGTTTCTTATTATTTCTGCGTCTGGATATTGTTATTGATAAAACGATCAATTTCAGCATTTCCATTATAATCCTTACATAAAAAGTAATCGTACGCGATAAGGCAAAATAAAATTTAAATATATTATTAAGGCATAAATTTCATATTAATTTGTTTTTGTTGTGAACGTTCCATTTGTTAATGCAATAAATACACTGAGTAATTTAATATTATGCTAATAAAGTATACTTGCGCCATTGTGCGATATTTATTTTTTCTGCGGAGAACAAAAGGTTATTGTTGTGCGGAATTATTGCTAATAAAAATAAGTTTAAATGACTCAATATAAATCTATACTTGAAAATATTTACACTATACACATAATTTTATTGTTCCTGTGTGACGTTAATTGTTGTGTTTGTTCGAGATTGCTGATGAATAATCCTGTTTTTCTTTTCGATAGGTGGTTAGAATTAGATCAGCATTTCAATAGTGTTTTGCATACTACAATTTTACAATGACTTTTTCATTCTTACTTTAAAATGCAAATGTTACGGTTTTGAGATTTTTGTATTTTCAGTTCATAAACGACATAGCACTTCAAAGTTCTTTCTTAAAGTGCTCGTCTTGTCCAAGTTCCTCATTTACTACTTTCTTATAGTGTTTTAGTTTCACCTGCACTCGTTGTATTCGATCCTATTTTAATCTCATGTACTAATACGAGATGAAGATAAACTATTGCGGTCAATCAGAAGTCCTTTTAGAATTTTAGATAATTGATTTACAATTGTAAGACTGGTCGCAAATTATCAACATTTTTTTACAAAAACATAATAATACCTGTACACAAATAAGTAATCAAAACACTCACCCTTTCCTCCAACCAATGGGTACATTTCGCCACTGTCAAGGTGCGTCCATGCAACAATAGCATTTGTTTACAGTTATATGTAAGAGTCGATAGTTATTTACTCACAGGGGACCCCCTGTCCCCAAGGATACAACGGTCTGCCTTTGTTCAACCAACCTAAGGTTTTCGGAAGCGATGTTTATTTTCTTCCGTGAACATTAAGTTAGGTTAGCGTGTACCTGTGAGATTTCTGAGGGCGCGGCTCACGTGTTTCGGAGTCAGTGAGTCGCCGTAGTTGTGAACTTTCCCGTTAACTTTTCCCTGGTGCATATTTTCGACTCACCCTCTCGTTTATTCGATTTGCTCGAAATCTCCGTCCTGGACGAGCGTATGGTGGAAGTGGTGATCTCTCGTTTTACTTTTCGTTTCCTTTCTTTACCGCTCTCGGGTTTGTCCCTCGTTACGTTTTTGGTCTCTCGGTGTTGCGTTCAAAGCTTCCTTCTCTCTCTCTTCGCGCATAATTGGTTCATTTGCGCGCGTCGACGCTCTTGAGAGACGAAGAAATTTTCTAGTGTAAGGGCGTAAAAATCAGCTTCGAATTGAGGTGTCCTGAAGGCTCTTGGGGTGAAACCGTGCTGACTTTGTGTGGAATTTGAAATTCACGTTTCGGATTGTGATTCAGCGACCTACTTGGAATTTGGTATCCCCGGTTTGATATTCGGGAGATTATACTTCGCTGTTTTGAAGGAAACGGATCTTCCTGGCCGCATCTCGTGGTGGTTGATTGACGCCGCCATTTCGTGATGCCACGTTTTCCTCGCTTTGATTGAAGGTATTTTTGAGGAACGTAGATACGTTTTGGCCTCTCTTTCATGTTTTACGTTATGTAGGTTCGTTTTCTTAATTTAGCGATTCTCCCTTTGTCAAAAGTAACGGTTCAAGACCGGCCGCTCCCGCACGCCGCAGACCTTTCTTTCGCCGGCTATTTGTGGTACTCCTGGGCGAAAAATTACGTCGGAGGGTCTTGTTTGGAATCCGCCCTGGTTAGAGTTAACTGCCCTTCCGCGAAAACTGCTGTCGCCTCCGCGTTGGACTCTTGCACCTATTATAAATTTGCCTCTATTTTTATATTATTTATTTTTATATCTTATCTTTCCTACTTTCCTCCCTCCCCCCCTGGTTTTTACGCAATGTCACTGTAAAAGACCGCCCGTTGGATTTATTCAGTTTCGGGTGTTTGGATAATTGATTTCTTTTGTCATTTTGCTTTTATTTGTGATTTTGCTGCATTTATTTAATTATTTAATCCCTTTGTGTTCTTTGCTCGGCCCTTTAGCCTACACCCTCCTCTTCTGGAACTTAAGATATTTTTCTTATATCTAGATTTCTAGATTAATCTCGTGCGAGGCGCAGGCGTGGATCTATCGCGAGTGCAGAAACCGTACCTTTTGTACCTAATGTTTAGACCACTTATTTTCGGTCTGTTTTAATTTTTTTTTATGTTAAAATTTACTAGTTTTGGCGCTGACATAATTTGCTGTTATTAAAGTTTCTATTTTTCCTTTACCTGAACGGGTTGTATTGTTTTATTTTTTATTTTGGATAGTGAACTCCGCCGTTACTTATGACATGAACTTTGGACCTTTAGCGTTGAATCTAACTGAGAATCACGAATATTTCCTTAGTGGAGTGTTCGGAAATTCTTACCCACCCAAAGTTACACTAGGTAGCGCTCCTTTTATTGATATGGTTATCTCACCGCGGATCTTTGTACCCCGCGACCGCCTCCCTGAGCTGAGCACTATCTTTGCGGGAGTCATCTTTCAACAGGTAGGTTCGACCGTCCCTTTCCATGTGAGAGGTAGTCACGTGTTAAAGCGTAACAATTTACAGTTTCCTCTTTCATCGTCAAATCATACTTTTCTTTAATGTTATTCAAAAACTAAACCCCAAGAGCCCCCCTCCTCCCATAATTATCATCTGAATGTTTAATTCTATAAAAAATTTCCGTGAACTGTGCCAGAATTCAAATATTACTTATTTCAAATACCTGTCTATTATGTACTTTAATTTTTTTGCCTAATTTTGAAGAGTTTTCATAGCATAATCTAATCGGTTTGATTTCTGTTTATGTTTTGAGTTTTATTTCTTCAGTCTTTACAGAAAACTAACAGAGTGTATTTTGAACAGAGAGGTTACATAAAATAAAAATCCGGAAGACGTACTTAACTACGTCTATAAAAGTTTGTATTAAAATATCAGTATATTCAGAATATGCTCAAAGCTCACACACTCATTCAACATACGCTGCGTTTAGTTCACGGGCGGCATTGTCGATTTCGTTTACTGTGTGGTTATTTTACATTGTTCGACCAATCATCCGACTGATCGAGGTGGTCAAGATTTGAAATCCGATCACGAGTGGCTATGAGGATCAGACTTTTCGTTTAGAAGACAGTTCGACCGTCGTCGTTCACTTTGATAGTTCGTCCATCAACTACACGCAGCCATAACACATGCAACACCACAGCATTTAAATAAGACAAGTACGCCACGTTCTGAAATCGATTAAACGATTAGAAAACGCTCACCTATGCAGAAGGAAATGTTACCTACTTCTTCGACAAACCAGAAAAGTTAAGAATATGCAGAGTGACAAGAATGTGCGTAGTTGTACCCGCGGTACCATAGCTCAAATGGATATATGAATCGTGGATCGAACTTCAACGAGAATTTGTTCATGGGTGTCACAGTTAATTGTTTAACAGAAATTGTAATAATAATGCAAAAAGCTAACCGAAGGACTCGATTAACTTAATATTGTTGTGACAGATACATATGTTAACTTGTGAATAATTACAGAACTGGTCACAGACAAGCAATCAGGTACTAAATCTCGGGATACGTTTTAAAATCATATTAATGTTATCATCCGATGGAGTCATCACGCAAGGCAGTCTTTGGCGTCATAATGAGACGGCCCAAATATCGCTTAAAAAATTGCTTAAGCTTGGGCCATCGTCCGCAGAAAACTCAGCTTAAGTTGATGGTAATGTTTTGCTCTGGCCGGGCGGCGTTATGACTGCCGCGCTAGACGATACAGTGAAAGCTCTGATAGGCGGACAATCACAGTTTAAAAAAATTTTTCCGGTTATGGGAGATGTCCGTTTAATAAAGAGAACTATTACAAAACAAAAAATTATGTATTTTCATTTATTTATGACTTCATTTAAAATATAATAAGTTAAAAACCAAAAGCGTCAAGAAACGATATAAAAAATACGTACAGAACACTATTTCTTGTAAGTAAATGTTACAGAGAAGGTAAAAATTATTGTATTTACTTTTTAACAAAGTCTGAAATACTTGCTTGTCGTATATTTTCCAATCAATGTCGAATTATATATACATTTTAGAAAATGCGTTTCAACATTTTTAAGGGGCTCAAATGCAATAAAGTCATGTACTGAAAATTTTTTCAACGTGGAAAAAATTACGTTGGGCTTCATCATAGGATTTTATGGATTCAGCAGCGCAAGGTACAATTTCCACCTCCAGATTCATCATCCCTATTCTGGGATTCTTAACATTTAGGGGACGATCAGTATTATCGAATGTTTCTTCTTCCGTTTGCACTTTTTGATCAATGTCTACACTGTGTCCACATTTCAATGCTCACCATTGGCATCTCGGTTCTTAGAAGATATGGAGCAATGGTTAAATGGGGAATGTTTTGCAGAATTCAATGTTCGCAACAAATCTCATTTCAAATTCACCATAACTTTTTTAAATTTTAAGATAATTTAAGAAAACCAAAATTTGACGATTTCAATATTCCTCAATAACTCGATAATACCTGATGGGACCACTTATAAACTTTTACATTGTTCAGACACTTTTTTAAGACAAAGTTTTTGATGCAAACAGAAACCTCCGATTGTCATTTGTTTTATTAACGCTAACTTTTGTTTTTCATGTGGCACCCATATTAGGTTTTTAGTTAGTTAGATACTCTTTAAATAGAGCTTTTCAACGATGTATAACATACCCGAAAAATTTTTATTTTTAGGGAAGATATTAACAATAACATAAATTAATCCCTTATGAAATTAGTAGGCTATGAAATTAAACACTCAATACTGTAAAATAACGAAACGGTATTGACGTAACAGATATTTGGAACTACTAACAAACGAAAAATACCTGCTTCGAAACAAATTATTAATCCTGACGACATGCAGAACATTTGGTTACAGCATGTTGGTTACCTGGCCCATAACAGTCGTGACGTACATTTCTTGAGAGAAAACTTTAATAAGAGTACTTTCAAATAATGGACCAGTACAATTGTTTGCAAGATCGCCCGACCTTACCCCCCCTTGTCTTTCATTTATGGGGTACCACTAAAAACGAAGTATTTAATTTTGCACCGCCAAAAGCTCGGGGAATTTTAGAACAAAGAATTCTGAATGTGCTGAGATCATTAAACGAAAACACACTTTGTAGTGTCTGAAACTCTGTTAGAATAAGGTGTCAAAAGTGTGTGGAACAGAATGGTCGTCATATTGAACAGTTTCTTTAAGTCAACCAGAACGCTTTCTTTACTTTTTTTTTCTTTTATGACTTTTATTAGCATTTCGTTATTTTACAGCATACTTAACATATCTTTAACCTTTCTCATTGGTGTTTAATTCCATAGCCTACTAATTTCATAAGAGATTAATTTATGTTTTTGTTAATATCTCCCTCAAAAATAAAAATTTCTCAGGTATGTTGTACATCGTTGAAAAGCTCTTTTTAAAGACTATCTAACTGACTAAAAACCTAATATGGGTGCCATATGAAAAACAAAAGTTAGCGCTAATAACTTGAAAACAAATAACAATCGGAGGTTTCTGTTTGCATCAAAAACTTTGTTTTAAAAAAGTGTCTGAACAATGTAGAAGTTTAGAAGAGGTCACATCAGGTGTTATCGAGGTATTGAGGAATATTGAAATCGTCAAATTTTGGTTTTCTTAAATTATCTTAAAATTTAAAAAAGTTATGGTGAATTTAAAATGAGATTTGTTGCAAACATTGAATTCTGCAAAACATTCCCCATTTAACCATTGCTCCATATCTTCTAATAACCGAGATGCCAATGGTGAGCATCGAAATGTGGACACAGTGTATATATTCTTCTGCTCTTTGAGCATTACCTACTCCTAAGTCATATTATGCCGCATTATTCCAGCAATTATTGACAAGGGTAGCTGATCTATCCTGTCATAATCATTTGAATTTTCACCTTTTTTGAATCCAGCCTTACGAAAACAATTCTTGATTGTTGTGGAATTTTCTTTATTCCACGCTGTCTTTATAAAATACAGAGCCTCTAGTATATTGATAGATTTTGACAACGCAGACACAGATTTCACATGGTCCATTTTTGTTAAGACATTTTCTAATATAAGATCTCGATAATAAAATTTATGTTTAATTATAGCTTAGTCGAAGGGTTCACATACCGAAGTCGTGTTAGGGGATAAAAGCACAATTCTTCCATTTTTCAGGTTCAATTAACGAGGTTCTAGTTGGGCATTGTCCAGAAATAAAAGCACTTTTCTTCTCTGGATGCCTATTTTTCTATCGAATTGAAGTAACCATTCGGATATGATATCATATGTCATCCAAGCTTTTTTGTTTGCCTCGCGGAGATTTTTATCCGTTTGTAGGAAATAAAATAATATCCGCGCCCGATTATTAGAATGTACGCTTATCGGAAAGCATTTTACATTGGAAACTATAGGCACAAATTTGATTCCAAGCAAACTATCCGGCTAAGAGTGATGCCCGCTTATTAAAGGTGTCCGCGAGGAGAGCTTTCACTGTATGTAGAAATGATGTCCGCCGCAAGAGATACGTTCTGCTAGAAGATAAGTTTTCGACCATTAAAAGCGTCCGATGCTGAAAGCTTATGAGAAATAAGAAATGAAAATGTTAAGAATGATTAAAAAACCACGTCGCATAAGTGGTTAAGTTGAAATTTGTCCAAAATGAATTGAATGGCTTAGGAGAAGCAGGGAAGTAGTTTCTCCATAGTGTATGTGAAACCAAGTCAAGCACTAGCTTGAAAAAGAGTTAATTGTAATGTGTGTAAACTGATTTATTACAAAAATCCTGTTTTACATAACTTGTCAGAGTCTAAAAGGACTGCCTTGAAAAGTAGCGAAATCTGACTTAACCACTTAATGACCGAGACGACAGAATTATCCGGGGATGAAATACGCATGGCTGCGAATTAGAGACGTGCAATAAATAGAATTGAGCAGTAATAGGTGCTCTGACTTCACGAAATAGAATAGGTGACCTACTGAAAAGGAAAATTACTAAAAAGATTCTTTTCGATCCCGATAGAAAGTAGCTTTTCTCATAATTTTTCGTGTCGGTATTCGCGAGTCTATTAAGAGCCAGTTTTTCGATTGGGGTTTAACTTTAAACTCCGTTTTGTTCCTATGGAAACTATTGTCCCCACAATTGTTACCATGGGAATAAAGCGGAGCTTAAAGTTAAACTGAGATGGAAAAACTGGACCTAAATACTCCGTGCAACTTAAACATAATTTTTCTTCCTTTATATTCCCGTATTTCCAAATTTCTACATTCTTTGTAATTTAATGATATTAAAAGTAATTTTCTGAACGTCTTCTAAATCACAAGTCTTCATTCTTTCATATTGCAGAATTGTTCACCAGATTTGACAATTAATGAAAGTCTCTTTTAATCCCCTCTCAAGAATAATGTTTTAATATATGAAATAAAAATAATTAAGATAAGCTGTTTCATAAAGTTGTTTTGCGAAACAAAAATTTAGCATCATCCACTATATCTAATGAATAAAGAAACCGACAAAAATGAGAAATACACGATAATGTAAATTTATTACTTTTGCGTTTTATATTAATGGCCGTCGTTTCTTCCCGGCTCGGATATTTATTTGCGTCAACTGTTGAATTCCGTATGCGAGTATTAGTAACAATAAGTAATAGTAAATAATGTAAAGTACATAGCAACTGCATGCATATCATATTAGCAGAACAAAGTAAATATATGCATCGAGGAACCGATCTCCATCAATTTGAATTAAATCTACTTGCTTGCTCACTTTAGCTTTGTCCTTATCGGCAATCCTCAAACATGGCTTGAATAAAGACGAAAAGCCACAACGTATAACGCTTGAGAATCAAGCGTTTAAAGTTCTTGAAAAATCACGCACGCTATACTTTGAAGGGTTGCCCTCAAAATAAAATATATAATTTCCTTCGGCTTTTAATTCGATACGTAATTTGCATTTACATTTTTGAATTTAAATATTTGATTATATCATTCGGGCTTCCAGATTGTGTGTACATATCCTGTTTTGGCCGAAATTGCTGTTATAAAGTTCCTTTGCATCGACTTAGTAATTCGCTCGAATTAAGACGGGCTGTTTATTTTTACTCTTACGTTTCTTGCCCTTGCGTTTTGTTTCGTTCCGATAATATTGAGGGTTTATTTTCGAGAAGAAACGTAATAAATTGCGAGCGCAAACTCGGAAGTTTTTTATATATAATAAAACTTTGCGAAAGTAAATTAGATGGTGGAGCGCTGTTACTTATTTAGAGCCCCCTGCCCTCGACTATTCTAACCCCTCGACGGACTCGCTTTTATAAATATTACAATAATTAAATATACAGTGGAAGTCGTTAACATTGCATGGGGGGGATGCTTCCATTTTTGTAAGGGTAGTTCAAAGTGCTTTTCATATTTAACTACATTGTAACTCAACTTCCGAGACCGTATTTATATAAATTCTTTAAAACTTGCTTTATATGTCACATTACTATCTATTAAGAATTTTGTAAAGGATTAACGAAACAAAATTGTACATGAATATGATTCAAGCTTTTCATGGTGCTGGCTGCTATATCTCCCTTAAAGTGCACATTCTACATTCTTATCAAGAAATTTTGGAAATAGAAAAACGATGTCAGACCAAATGGAATTCGCTTATGTTAGCAGATTACAGTTGGACGTTAAAATGGGAGGCTGTGGATGTTGTTTATAAAAGGCAATCTAATATTTCTTCGTATTTCTAAGTGAGAGTTTCAAATATACGTTATTGTAGGTTCTTTTCTTTCGTCTGTATATGTTATAAACACAAAAATCTTTCTATTAAAATACAAACGAAATTAGTGCTAACCACACGATCCACTTTTACTTGAAAATAAATGTTTCTATGTTTTCTATTAACATCCGTGTACGTCATTTCATAGCAAAACCAAAAGTTGAAATTTATTGATCAGTGTTATTGAAAATCATAGATTATTTTATTATATGCCATAGTTCAGAAGTAATATACAGGGTGTCATCAAATAAGTTTCACATATTAAAACTGTAAGTTCTTCATGACTTAAGAAAATGAATTCTGCATATCTTAATTTTTTTGGTGAAAAATGAAAGAAACAACAACAAGAAGAACCCGGAGTCTTTTTGTTTGAGAACCTCTGACCGATGGTGTGTGGATTTTTCTAAGCAAAACATTACATTATAAACAAAACATAAAGCAATAAAGGGTCATCGAAATGAAGGGCACTGGGTCAATAAATTCTTCGCTCAGCAATTCTATAACAAAAGAAAATAAACATCCATCACGGTTGTGGCATTACTTACTGGATTAATTAAGTTAATTTTCTGCCGACAAAAGTGTAACAATAAGTAAAAGTTAGGAAATAAAAACATTTAAGGTAACATTCTAAAAATTATCGTAAACAACGCACGTCGGTATTCATCATCCCTTCATTTATGGTTTGATTGTTTTGGTTTTCTTACACTGTACCAATAAATGACATCGAGGAGTATCTGACAAAGAACCTATCTTTTACTTAAATTATTGTCGAATGCTTGTTCATTTTAGGTATTTATTTATTTAGTCTTGTCGTTATTGAAGAGTCTTTAGTTATTCAATAAAGAATAAAGTTTATGTTTATGTGATTCATACTAAGATCTAATTATTGTCGATTATCTAATAAAACAAATTTAATTGTATAATCAGTGAGAGTAGATTTAAAATAGTCTCTTTTAATCAAATTGCAAACGTGGGCAACCACCGGGACACTATGAATTTTATATTGTGTTTACATAAAACATCACAGCTTTTCAAAATGCGATCAAGCACTTGACCTTGACTTGTGCTGGAGTTTTATTTTATAATGTCTACGCATGATCGACCAAATGTACCAATGCTCCTTTAGTAGGTCATTTTTTTATTTTTGAGTTAGACCTTTGATAATTGCGGCATTAATTTTCTTGCATGACGAGGAACTTGCAGTATTAATATGTGAAACTAATTTCATTACACCCGGTATATGCTCTGTACGGCAAACTGTTTATTTCATTGAAGATCACACCTGAGAAAACTGCAGATGCGTGGAAACGGGATTTAGAAGCAGGAAAGGAAAATGTTACAGAAAACCTCGATCATTTTCGATTTCTAAACACTGTTTATTATGCGTCAAGCTATTTGACTAAAACTGTATTTCACACAAGAACAAAAAATAACACGACTTGTTTTTTTTTAAAAGTAATTGTGTTCTATGTTATTAAAACTGTAATACAGGGTATCTCAAAACCTCTGTCTTTAATCATACGGAATTAGAAAAAAAAACAAATTAATAATAAATTTGGCGTTCTTTCATATTTACGGCGCCCAAAATGTAAGGTATTTGGGGCATATTCTGTAACTTATTAACGGGCCGTTAAAATTTAGAAGTCCTTGGGGCCTATTCTGTATCAAAAGTGTCAAATTTAAAGGGCTGTTAAATTTTGTTGCTGTGGTAACAACCAATCATAGAAATGTATTTTGAATTTTAAAGGACCTCTAAATTTTAACAGCCCGTTAATAAATTACAGAATACGCCCCCTTTAAGATTTAAAATACAGTTCTATGATTGGTTGTTACCGTAGCAACAAAATTTAACACCCCTCTAAATTTAACAGTTTTGATACAGAATATGTATACGTATATACGTATTATATTATTATTATTATATATACAGGATGTCTCAAAACTTGTGTCTTTAAATGAAACTGTAAGTTCCTCGTTACATAAGAGATTAATTCTCCAAACCTGAAATTTTTTTGCCCAAAAATGGAAAACTGACCTATCACAAGCGAGCGCAGTCCCTTTGTTTTGAAACCTCTGCTTGTTTTACGACTTGTTTCAGCAATTTATTTCGATAAAAGCAACAAACCGCAATAAAACTTTTTATTTACGTTTAGAAGAACTCGGTCAAGGTCTTATTGTATACGAATATGAATCCGACTTGCGGACATCGACATTTTCATTGCTATTTTCAACATGCGATAAGTAAGAACGTTTGTTTACGCACCTCTTTGTAATAGACAATAACAATTATGTTAA
Organism: Prosopocoilus inquinatus; assembly: GCA_036172665.1. Classification (NCBI taxonomy): domain Eukaryota; kingdom Metazoa; phylum Arthropoda; class Insecta; order Coleoptera; family Lucanidae; genus Prosopocoilus; species Prosopocoilus inquinatus. The sequence goes on from CM069876.1 coordinate 1,554,707, forward strand.
AAACGAGTACCTAATCTTCGATAGATTTTTGCTAAAGTAATTAAACATCTTCGTATTCTAGGTTTGTAACTGCCTTGACAATGCGTGAAATTATTTTTTAATTATCGCACTAATAGCTGCAGAATAAGTATTGCAAGAGCAGAAACTATTCCTATTTCAAAAACGAAAAGCAAGAATTGGAGTATGAGTACGATAAAAAATTCAAATAAATTAGATTGCCTGTAGACACAATAATCTATGGGTTCAAAATAAGTGATTGAATAACTTCGCTAGCTCTCAATCGAACTATTTTATTAATTGTTCATATTCCAACACAAAACAAATGTTTTCATAAGGATAATATTGAACCTGAATCTGCGTCGGCTTAAACCATAAAGATATAAAACTCTCGCCTAGCGCAGATGTTTATTTCGTCGTTTATTCGAAGTTTTAATAAAGGAGCAAATTATTTTTGCTGTACAAAGACAATAAACTTTAATCATCAACATTTTAAGGTTATTATTGGCAATTTACAAATTAATATGATGTAAGAATTTTCACTTTTTCGATCGGCTTTAGATTGATTTTTTAAAATTTAACTGTTAAAGTACTGATTAGTACCAAAACTAATCATCAATTAATGCAACACGCACAGAATATTTTAAAGTATTAAGAACTTACCTAGTTACAAAATTTATCTGCTTTTAAAATTAACAAAAAAACACGATACTTGACCTGCCTTAAGTACAATACCTGTGCATTAGGTCATGGTTTGCGCTTTTATGACTTTTTATGGTCTCGAACGTCGGAGAATAGTTGAAAACCAAGCTCCGCCGGAACATTTAAACTGCATTCAGCGAAACTCAACCAATTTCTCTGAAAAAGTAAAATAATTTTTATCTGCGTTATTCTTGCTGTCTGACAAATAGTTGTATAACAAATTTTGCTTCTTTTCTTGACCACTGTTTTTGGTTTCAGTTGAAGGCATAGGTTTAGAGACACGCTGTAGTATTGCGTCAGGATATTTGACGAAAACTATATTTCACACTAGAACTAAAAATGACAATAATAATTATGTTCTATGTTATTAAAACTGTAATATAAATATCAAACAGTCTTTTGTATGTGTGTTGTTTTTAAACTGTCGGTTTAATTTGGAAGGTGCAAATTTAGTTTTCCATTTGCTGTATTTATTTCGCTTAATGAAGTGTTAATTCCCGATGCAATCAAATAAAAGTTCATCCAAATGGAGATTTTATTTTTAATCACACCTTAGCTGCGCACTTAAACTCTGCTTTTATATTATTAAAATAGCTTTGCACAAGCAATAACGCCTATAAAAATAAATTTTATTGTCGATCTCTTGCCGCAGTAACAAATATTTAAAAGGTTCATCGCGACAGGTTTTGTTTAAAAAAATTTCGAAACGCAATGCCCGCTGCGTTCGCATTCATTTGCACGGCAATCAAAACGTATTAAGATGTAAAAGTGACCATTAGAAGAAGCGCTTAAAATTGTCGAGTGCAATAAATATGTTCGCCACTGCCAGCTTACATTGAGTAAATATTTAAATTACTCGCGGGATATTTTCTTCTTGCGTTCGCAATTTATAACATTTTGTGTTTATGCGGTTTTAAATTAAAATTATTTTATTGCTCGCGAATTTCATGGAAGGAAAACGGTAATAAACTTGCATGTTTATTGTTCGCGCATTTCAACCGAAATATAAATATGCACAAGAGGAAATAATTTATTTGCGGTTCACTTTATATAAATACTTATTTTAATTGTCGCTGAAAACTTAACGGGCCGAAAACTAATTTTAGATTTCCCCTTTGTTACGTTCATTCACTGCCTGAAAGTAAACAGTTCACCCTGAAAATCTATATCTGTGCATCTTGCACGCACAGTACTCCTGCCAAATTTTTTGTTTGTTGCTGTATTAAGCGTAAACTATTTATTTTTCATATTTTTCATTACATTATTAATTTTTAAGATAATAACAAGAATGTTTACCGGGCATTAAGTACAAATTGAACTTAAATGAAGTAGTTTCATGTTCGATGGATGAAAATTGTTATGAAATACGCTTCTCCAGGATAAATTGTAAATTAATTTATAATACAGCGAAACGTCGACTTTAAAACTCAATTGTCTCCGTACAAAAATAATTACATACTTTATTATAAAGTGAACAAAGTATTTTATTCTCGGTATTTTAGTTTGACGATCATTATTATTATTATTTTTTTTTTGAGACAATTATTAGTAATCATTGACCACCAAATTTAAATTGGGTTTTACGCTCGTATGCCAAAATAATTTTTGTAGTTTTCTTGCATCCCACTAATTTAGGACGGTGGCAGGAATGCTTGATAAACGAAACGTATTTCTGTCTTAGATTCCTATTTTTATATTATTCTTCAAAATGGATTTAAAATAATATTTTCGAAATATTTTATTTAAACTTTAAAGCTAATAATGTCTGGTTATTACCGTTTGTTCGTCTGTGTTCAAATGATTTTTTTAATACCCATAAAGATGATATAATCCAGCCTTTCCCAAACTGTGGGGCGCGCCTCCCTGGGGGGCGCATAAGTCTTCAAATGGGAGCGCAGCAGAATAAATATAAAAAAAATTGAACGCAAATTGCAACTAATTTATCATCTTATTTTTTTTACATCTTATTTTTTTTACATCTTATTTTTTTACATTTATCATCTTATTTTTTTTACACAGGGTGACCACGCGAGAATTCCTACCTCCCTTAACTTCTTTGTTTTTGATTTTAGAAAGAAGTCTTCAGTATAAAACTTATATAGAATATAGACTGATTCATAGTGTTTGCTGATGCTTACATAGAAACAAATGAACATCACGTAACTGAGATATAAACTGAAATTTTAATTTTTTAAACGGAGCACTTGGTATCTTTCTACTTATTTGAAATCTGCGATGATAGACGCTTTTCTTTTTATTAAACAAATTTTATTTTTTAAAACTTTGTTTAATTAAAACCTAATATTTTGTCTAAGACGGCGGGATCGGTATCGACCGAGGAGGTCGATGAAAACTTGAAAGGGGTCAATGAACCTCTTTATTAGGGGTTTTTCAGGGTTTCGGAGTAGTTAAGTCTTGTGTAATGAAGGTCTTGCTGCATAGTTTATAAAAAAAAGTAAAAAATGTCTATCCTACTGCAATGTTAGGTCAAAAAGCGATAGTAAGATGTCGCTATTTTATATGTTTAAAAAATTCACGTATAATATTAAATGAATTTGATTTAGCTCGAATAAATTTTCAATTTACTTTATCAAAATCAAAACAGTCCTAAAATACGAATAAAATCGAATGAAAAAATAAAATCAAAAGACGGTCGTCAAACAATAAGACAGGACGATAATAAAAATTGCGTGAATCTCATTGAATCAAATCGACATAACCTGACTCTCATCAGAACCAAAAATTTAATTCAATTTAGTGATTAAAAAATAAAATACATAAAATGAATTCCCCAAAAATTGCTATCAATCGGCGGAATTAATGTAAAATAATCCTAAATCGTGGAGAGAAAAAACGGAAAACAAGATGATTGGTTGTTAATTTTAAAAGTAAAAAAACCAAACGAATGAAATCGATTAAAAGAAAAAAACAAAGTTCCATCAATTGATTATATTAAAAGTTAAACAAAATAGAGTCAAATGAGGATTGTATAAAAATAAAGATGATAAAGTTAGGATCAAAATAAAAATTGTATAAAACTAGCAATAAGTCGAATTGATTTAAAAATTGAGAAACTTCGTCGCAAATTTTAACAAAACAAGGCAATCAGTGATTAATTTAAAAACAAAATAAAGTCAAATTGAATAAAAGAGAAAATAAAATGGCGATCAATTGACGGGATTAAAGTGTAAAATAAATTCACACTCAACAAGCGAAAACCAAAACAAATCAGCGAAAAAATAATGGTAAATGGTAGTTAAAAAATAAAAACAAAACGAATAAAATATATTAAAAGGAAAAACGAAATACGATCAATTGATCATATTGAAAATTAAATGAAATAAAGTCGAATAAGGCATTTAAAAAAAGATGATCACTGACGAAGATAGACTAAAAGAAAAATTCTATAAAATTAACATAAAATCAAATCGAATTAAGACATTGGCGAATTTTTAATTGAGTTTGATTAAAAGGGAATCGAACTGAAATTGAATCAAGAAAAGAAAAAGACGATCGAGGTATTATTAAAAAATAAAATAAAATAAAGACAAATAGAATAATAAATTATTACGATTTCACCAAATTTTATATCTGCATAAAACAGTATTAGTATATCTACATTTGCTGTTTCTTTATTTAATTTTATTTAAATCTGAATGGGGTCGACGGACATTTCTATTTCCTTGTATGGGATGGGTGGCTTATTTGAAAAAAAAATATGCAGAATATGCAAACAAGCTTCAATAAAGCAAATGTGCTGTTATTGTCAGTTTTGAAACGCAAGGACGAGTCTCAAATATTTAATAAACATCATGAAAGCATTTTATTTGTAATCGCTTAGCATCAGTGATCAAGTTCGAGATTCGATGGGACAGGAGGGCGAAACCTAAAAGTTTGGGAAACGCTGATATAATCACTAAAATGTATTTAAAATTAAGAAATGAACAAGGAATTATTTTTTTCCCTTATAAGTAAGTGGATTTTATATCGCAAATTCTTGCTGAAACATAAAATTGAATTGAATTTATTTCGTATTTTTATTTAAATCAATAAAACTACGATAAATTGTAGGGATAAATATCTTAAATAATTCTAAGACGAATGAAAATATTATGCAGCACGTTTCTTAAGTTGCTTATAGAGAAATGATTATAACTCACAAGTTGTCTGTCTTAAGACAATAAAATATGGTATGGGTGGAAAGCTCACAGAAAGGACTATCCAAATATACAGGTGTTTGAGAAAAAAAGAATATTGTGAAAGTAGAGAGATTTAAAAATATTCTGGTCCAAGGTTAATTGTCGTATCAATAAAATTGACAATCTGGCAGTCAAACAAACATGACCCATTTTTTGCATAAAATTAAAACTATCTGGGTAAATACTAAAAATAAGTAAGTGTAATATTATCATTTTTATCGTCTCTTCAAGTGCTGACCGAAATTGCAATAAAATATATAGTGTTCCATTTAAAAAATAGTAAGTTAGGTTTGTAACTTATTAAATGAACAACCTGTACAGGGAAGGGCAAAAGTATGGAACCGGCTGAATATTCCGAAAACTGTTTGACGTATCTATTTGAAATTTGGTGTGTGATTCAAAGTCAATACATTACCAATTTGTTTCAATAGTTTATCTGCTCTTGATTCTGAGATCCAATGCCTACTTGATTTTTTTTTAATGACAACCTACTGATTTTTCTCCTCTATTTAATAGTTCGCTTAATTCTTCAAACGACCACATAAAAATATTTATCTATTGCATAAAAAAAATTTCGAGAAAATAATATTTGAATGAAAAAGTTAGAAAAAATGGTTTACGCTGATATTTGATATTTGTTTTCATGTTTTTAAGGCAATTTTTATTAAAATTTTCTTTAGCGCTGTTTTAAAAACAGCCCATAATCTTGTGGTCTTCCAGTTTTTTTGTTAAAACTAGAATTTTTGTCGAATATCAGACAATAACCCATTTTTCCTAACTTTTTCATTCAGACGCTTTTTTCTCGAAAATTTTCTTATGTAATAGATAAATATTCTTATGTGGTCGTTTAGAGAATTAAACGAGCTATTAAATACAGGAAAGAAATCAGCAGGTTGTCATTTAAAAAAAAGCAAGTAGGCGTTGGATCTCAGAAACAAGAGCACAAAAACAATTGAAATAAATTGATAAAGTAGGTCTTATTGACTCTAAATCACGTACCAAATTTCAAACAAATACGTCAAACAGTTTTCGAAATATTAAGCCGGTTCCATACTTTTGCCCTTTCCTGTATCTTTGAAAATAATTCAAAATTATACGGAATGAAAACCTACATAACCTTCGTTCAGATATTTTCTTGATAAAATGAATTTAAAGGGGCACTTTTGGACTTTTCCAGAGGTTTGGGACACCTGTACAAGAAAAATGTTGAAAAAATTTTTGTTTAAAATTTTATCAAGTATAAGAGACAAAGTTTTAACGTTTTATCAATTCACGAAAGATTACGTAATGAACTATCTAAAACTGAAGAAGAAACTAAGTAAATAATGAGCATGAATAAAAATTAAACCTAAAATTTTCTTATAGCTACGAAAAATTTGAAAAATCAAGGTACGATTTAGGATATTTTAAATAGATAGATATTTATTTTGTAACAATGTACATAGTTACAATCGTCAAAAAAACAACATATTACAATTAGCAGACAACATGTAAATGCGAGTGAAAGGAATATTACAATACTTCATGAGTATATAACAAAAATAAACAAATGTTCTGCATTCTACTGTTACTATTTGAGAGTTTCAGCATCAATTTTGAACCACCCAGTACATCATCTTGCTAGAAGTGATTGTTTTTTTACATTTGAAGCTATTGCACATACCGGGTAAATTATTCAAAATAATTTTTAGAAATAACAGATACATGAACATACTAACAATTAATATTATACTAAGTTTTTGATTTTACATTGGTATAATCTATTCAATAATACGTCGAAACAATCGGCGGAGTATGCGAATCCCTTCCAAAGCAAGATAAAATAGGGGCGTAGAGTAAAATCCGTAACGCATGAACTACAGGAAGATGTAAGATTCAGAAAATTGTTATTTTGTGGCAGCATAAATAAGGTATGAAGAGTGCAGCTTGCTACAGGATTAGTGTTATTACAACTTGATCGATACCAGCGCGATTCCATTACTTGTGTAAACTTTAAACCCTCTGATCATATTTTATTTAATAACACGATTTCGCATCGGAATCGATGAATGACGTGTTTTCTAAAATATTTACGGCTTTAGATAAACAAAGAGCCCGACGTTACGTGTTTTCGCTCGAAGAATCTTTTAGGGTTTGTAAGATTTCGAAATTATAAAACGCATACGTACATCGTCGGGTGTAAATGCATCTCGTTTATTTTCATATACCGGGTAAATATGTTTAGAATACGCGCAGTCTTTTATAAGAAAAACACGGGTGCAATGCACTTAAAAATTACATTTTATTTTTAGTTAGTCTGGTATTTATTTATAATTAAAATATTTATGGCGCGTCTCATACTTGGCTCACATTTAAACCAAATATTTTATTTCGACTTTTCTTGTTCGCGCGTATATTTCAACTTATGACAGATTAATGTTTTATGTGCTATTATTTTAGATTTACCAGTTTTTGTTAGGCACGACTACCACCATTATTTTTAATTTATGTGAAAAGTTTTTTCCACTTGCAGAATGTTTAAAATCTAAATAGCATTTATTTTCACGAATGTGGAGTATCGGGTGTCTCCTCGTCGGAGTTTACGATTCTTGCTGTGAAGTGATTAATCATTTTAAGACTGTTTGGACCTAGCTTATGGAATTCGTGTTTGAGGCGCGACGATTAAAATAGCACACAAAGCGACACTTTTATTTTTCCGTTCTAATTCGCATTAATTTTAAACCCGCTGGACATTTATCATTTTTATTAAAAAAAAAAATTTATTTGGTGTGGTTTTAAGATAACTGCCAAAAAATTTCAATAAACAACGACGCGCAGTAAATTTTTAAGGTGTGTTTATGCGAAAACATTTTGAAAGGATTTAAATTTGAATATAGAAAATAAGTAGTAAAATTTTTTGCTGTAGTTTTGTCGTGCCGAGAACAATAATTATATAAATACGTTGAAATTTTATGCCCGAGCTTGAAACCTTCTCAGAAACACGTGTGTCAAAGAGTGGAATACTTATTATAGATTTATTAAAGCAGAAAGTCGTAAAACGGCTAAGTATATGTGAAAATAACAAAACAGCGATCGGTTACGTATATAAGATTAATATTATAATGGTCTAATTCATTCTGATATGTGCATACGAGCACGTCTCGCATGTTATATTTGGATTCTTTATTGCTCGGATATTTTATTGGAAAATAAAATTTCATATAACTTTTATTACATACCGGTAAGTTGAAAATAGAAATACCTGCACACTGACCGTTAGAAGGAAAATTTTTCTGCGAATTCTTCCGACGAAAACAGTAGTAAGTACACAAACCGGTAAAGCTCGGACGGGCTTTAATCCGATCTGTTTTTGCTGAAATTTACGGTAACACTGTTTCAAGATTAATGTACTATGTATTCGCCATTTTTCAATTTCTGTACGTGTCTGTGTACTTGAAGCGGCCTGGATACAATGTGGTTGGTACGGCATGAAAAAACGTTTAATTAAGGAAATGTTCAATCATGCAAAAATAGGTTCGAACATTTATCCAAACAGTTCCCGTTCTGAAATGAAAACAATTCGATTGAAAAAATAATTCGCAGATAATGTCGATGTTACGGATTGAAATAAATAACTGCCTTCTTTGAAAACATATAAGCTAATAAATATCTAAACGTTTAACTATTCGTGTGCATTTTTGTGAATTTCGTTTGCTTAACAGTATATTTTCCTTGTTTTCTATTAATAATAAAATAATTATAATAATAATATAATAAAATGTAATGTTTCAAATGTTATTACTTATCTTACCTTGCATCTGCAATATCGGAGTGTACACAGCGTGATTCAGAAATGTCTACCGATATTTTCAGAGTGAACAGAACGTCCAAAAATAAGGTCACCTTTTTATATAAATTTTTTTTCCAAAAATGAATACTAAGGGAGTTATCAGCCCTGAAAGAGGAGTGAAAAATATTATTTTTTGTCAGTAGCTTCTGGATTCTTTATCTTATCAAACTAATATTTTAAACACAGTTACGAGGTGATTCTGAATAAGTGTTAACCACAGGTAGTCCTTCAAAAAACAAAACAAATATCTGTGGAGATAGGGGGGCGTAACTTAAGTAGTTTTTGAGATAAAATGGATTAAAAATTCATATGTAAACTTGTTGGTTGTCACTGGAATAGTTGAATACGTCACAACAGCAATAGACTTTCGAGGAAAAAAACATGAAACACGAACATTTAACCTTGAAGTGAAACCATAAAACGAATTGTTTGTGGCTCTCTAAGGAAAGATTGCATAATGCGAACAATGAACCTGTTTTTTTATGACTTAAGTAGGGATACAATAATAATCTTGTCAGTGGAATCATGTTCGCGTCAATTCACAAAAATGTAGTGAAATTCGTGCGTCTTAAGATTACCTACCTGTCTTACGAAGAATTGGATGATGTGCTCTTAACGCCAATCACAGCCCTTTGGGTTTTTTTTTTAAATGAACGTTTGTGTTGCCACAGTGTTTTGCGAATTTGCATTGCTTCATGTGAGAGATAATTAATCGAATTAAAGTGAAGCGAATCATGTTTAATCAAACATTACAAATAAAAAATTCAGTTTATGAAGACTCCATAAACACAGTTGAGGTAACTGCGTTTTTGCTGGAACAAAAATAATCAAAACAATTCAAATCACTGCCCGGCTTTCGTGATTCATTAGGCTGACATTCACAAAGAACTATTGAACGCTCTTGGGTGGTAGCATACTTGACCCGCAGACTCTCTCGTGCAAAGAAGACAAACCTTGCACTTCAAGTATGCGAGTCAAAACGTGTGTCCAAAAGTAACTGCAGTTTTAATAAATTAAATGGTAAATTAAATTTGGCTGAATAAACTAGCCCTAAGACGCGTTGTGTATGGCGGCCTAGTCATCAATGATGTGAATAGGCGCGTAACAAGAAGATAATGTCGAGTACGTGTTACAAAAACCGTAAGTTACACATAACATTTAATTTTTGTTGACACAGTGAGACAGTTACTAAAACATTAACAGTTAGTCAACCCGATTTTAAAAACACATTACGCATCGCATTCCAATAGTCATCGGTGCTACTGAAACAGTTTCCATTTGGAGCAAAAAAGACGTTGATTTTCGAAATACTTCCAATAATTTTTTTTTCCTTGCAATTTGGGATTTGCATGACCTTAGTAAGTACGCCTGTAACGGGTCGGACACTTATTACGAATCATCCTGTATAAGGTACGTAAGGGCGCATTTATGCATATATTTGGGAGATCCTCCTTCCTTTTTAAAGGGTAGTTGTAATGGTAGCTTTAATAGGAGAAATATTATTTTCCTTAAACTATTGTACCTTGGAGCTTTGAAAAGTGCGAATACCGAATACAGACAAAAGAAAGATTAACAAACTATAGAGGTACGTTCAAAACCGTAAATCATAACAAGTTTTCCTTTTACCAAATTAAGTAATGTTATTCACATGTTACTAACATATTTTTCCAATTATAAAATGCCAGTAACATTTTATTAGCACCATGTTTTAATTTAGATCGCCTCCATACCGATCGCAAAGTGTTTCGCATTGAGTTATTAAGTTATGAAGAATGTTATTAACATATTAATGAAAAGAAATAATAAATGTTATTAACAGAAGTTATCAACAACATGTTAGTAATATTTCTTCGGTATTTATTAACTTGTAAATCGCAAATATTGTCAACAATGTTGATAAAGGAGGCGTTCCAACATTTTTATTTATTATTTAGAGGTTATAAATTCAAAAGAAGACTATTGTAGGTGCTCCTGTTTTCAACTTGCGTGATGTCAAACTTTGAACAACTGTTAACAATCTGACAAAGTGATATTTTCTATTTTTCCTATCATACTGTAAGCACCTTTAGTTAATAAATAACTATACAGGGTGTTCGGTAATTGATAGAACACCTTTACACAGCATATTGGAGACACTATCTAGAGTAAAAAGACTTGATAATCCGGGGTGCTACAGCTTTCGTTTTCGAGAAAAAGATTGAAACAAAAATCGAAAAAAATTGTTTGGAAACCGCTGATTAACGTCTCCAATGCTGCAAACATCGTCCGCCCGGGCAGAAACCATAAATACCGCTGACGGTTTGTTTCTTTTTTTGCTTACATCTTTCAACGCAAATGATGAAAGGTCATTGCCTCAACCGATTTTAAAGTGTGCAGGTCAGAATAAATGTACGCACAATGAATGAAATTGTTACATTTTTCTCACTTGCAATTGTGTCTAATAAAGTATTATTATTTTACGAATGATGAAACATCGAAGGACGTTGAAATAAATATTTACAAGTTATTTTATTTACAAACATGTGACGAGTTCACAAAAAACGGAGAAATCATGGCCCTTACGTGCTATCAGTACGCCTTAAGTGGAGTTCTATTTCTGGGGTCTAGGACAATTCGCCATCGCCGATTTGTCGTCGCCAATTCACCGTCGCCGATTCGTCGTAGATACAATTCACCGCCGGAAAACTCGCCGTCGGTAAATTCGCCGTCAGCGATTAAAGTTTTAAGTCCAGGTACATATCCAAATCATAATATACCGATAATTATATATAAATAAAATAAGAAGTTAACATAATTAATGGAAAATAAAATAATTTGTTATTAATTAAATGTGATACATAGATAAAGAAACAGATAAAAAAAATTGATCTTCCAGGAAGTATTTCTTATTCTTCAGGGTGTTCGTAAAATCCCTCCAATTCATCTTTTTTATATTTTCAAATTCTGCTCAAAATCATACTGATTTTCATATCAATCAAAATCACTACACATCAAAAGTCGACTGCTTTCAAAATATTGATTCATGAAAGCTCGTCATTTAAAATTATAAATTGAAAAAGGGGTTCCATTAAAAAAAAATAGAATTATGATTATGTGTACGTACAGCACCACTTTGTTCGTAATTTTGTGTCTTACGGTGGTCGCACTGTATTTAGAAATTTATTTTAACTTGAAATAGAAAAAACAATGGTAAAGTCCATTTTAATTTACTTGAAACGTACTGAAATTATAGTTATTTTCTTCAATTCGTAGGTATAACTTGGATATTATCTAAATTGGTCAGAAAGTGTTTTAAAGCTTATCAAGCTAAATAAAGCAGTAACATGCGACGGCAAATTGGGCGGATGGTAAATTGGATCGACGACGAATTGGTTCTACGACGAATTGGCGACGGTGAATCGGCGACGGCGAGTTGACGACGACGAATCGTCCCATCCCCCTATTTCTGCGGTAACTTTTATTCGAGCTATTAAAAGCGATGGGCTTACACGTGTTAGCATAGATTCGCGCTGATTAATGCGGTCGAGCATATCGAATATTTACTTTAATGGACGCTTGTGTGATAAATACTTCAGCGGTTCCAAACAATTAGTACTTTTCGAAATTTCTCAAAAAATGGACAGAACGGACATTATGTATAGGACTTTTATGTTTCATTTGGTAACCCGAATCTACAGTTTTAATTTTTCCAAAGTCAATTACCAAACACGCTGTATATGTAAATTTCTAGAAACTACATGGGATTACAAGGAAAATAAACCTAATGTAAATAATATTTGTTTATACGTGACAAAGATATAGTAATTTAAAAATACTTATAATTAACACAGATCTTTTAAGATTTATAAATTCATAAACTAAAACCACTACATTTCACCATTTCAATATTATTATATTATTATTGCTGAGTATTTGCTGTTTTAGTATACAAAAAATCATAACCGTCTAAATCCGTTTCCAGAAGTAATAAAATTTTAAAGAAGAATGCACTTCTTTCTGTCAGAAAGAGATGAATGACGAATGTTTTATTTTTAAACAGGTAAAATAGCGACATCTTACGATCGCTTTTTGACCTGACATTGCAGTAGGACAGACAAATTGAAGCGGGATTTGCTCCTAATAAGTCCCCCATGCAAGGCGGCCATGCTTGCTGTCAAAGCATAATGAAAGTTTTTAGAAAAATTTTGTGCAAATCAATTTGTCTATCCTACTGCAATGTCAGGTCAAAAATCGATCGTAAGATGTCGCTGTTTTATCTATTCATCACTCTTACATCGCAATTGCAAATAAATTGGACAAGTCGTTTTTGTTTGCAGTGGGAATGTCGAGCTACGTCTCTGCTGAAGAAGCCCCAAGCAGGCCTGAAGCAGCTGTACAGAGGCTGCTCGAGGTTTTCACTGCAATCAGGGACGATTTTTTTTTAATTGAGTTTATACATTAATAACTACGAAAATGTACAGAAAGTTTATAAATTTATATAAAATCGTGGTTTGTGTAACATTGTTTTCCAGAATTGATATACAGGGTGTGTCATGGTTGTGTATTTTAAAATTAACTTTCTTATTTTGAGGAACACAGTGAAACTTTCTTAAGAGAAGTTGAATTGAATCTTAAGAGCTACAACTCGGAGAACTTCAATGACCTCGATCTTCAATTGTTTCTTATTCGATTTTTTTAAACAGCTTGGTGTAATTTTTATGACAGATTTTAATAGATATTTGTAATATAATTTTGTACAATTTTGTGAAACCCCTTTTAATTTCGAGAAATATGCAAAAAATATATTGCGGTACGGTAGACCATATTATCATATAAAATGTTTTCATATGTTTACTTTCTTAACAAATAATGATCATTAATTATTTATTAGAGAAGCAGAGATATGTAAACATTTCCGTGCTACCTCAACGTAACAGTTTCACGCATTTCTTCTAAAAATTTCACCACACCGGGGATAAACTTTCCACAATATTAAATACAGATGCCAAATGTTAAAATCCCTTATAAAAATACATCGTGCTGTTTAAAAAGAAAATTAAAGAAGACGTGATCTACTCGAAACAACTGAAGATGTAGCTCATAGGATTTCTAAAGATTAAGCTACAAAATAGTTAAATATAAAATCAAGATATCTAATTAATTAATCTGATAACAACTATATCGTAAACTTAAATTTGCAACAATAACCAATGACTAAATTAGACAGTTTTTGAAAACTGCAGGAGAGCTTCAAAAATAATTTTCTTTTTTAACTTACCTTTGATCTTACCCATTACAGTAAACATATCAAATCGACACTAGTCTTGTTTTCTATATTTACACAAAAATCAGTTTTTCTAAAAAACTGTTTTTTTTATATATTTTTATTTTGTACGATTGGTTTCGAAATTAACAAAAAAAAATAGTTGAGATTATGAATATTAAATTGAGTGGCAATCTTTAAAGTGATCATGAACTTCAAATAAAAGTTAATAGCTTCGAAATTACATGGATTATTTTGATTAATTTGAAACAGTGTGATAGTGACAGACTTAAATTTTGCTCTTAAATGTTTGGTTATTTATAAGCTGCGACAAAGAAAAGAAACCGGTGTTAAATTAATGCAGTAAAAATTAATGCTGTCACGCCATTCATTTTGGATTTCTCTGAAATTCTTAAGCGACGTCGTAGTTAATGCAGAAGCTTCCGTATGCAAGCATCACTGTAATGCATTAACAAATTGCAAGGAGTCATGCCATTAATAGTTAAGAAGCCGAATCAAACTCGGCAATAAGACAACACGGGCAATCCTTCCTGAGATCATAAATATTTCCTTGTGCATTGTAAATAACCCTAAACGCGCAGACTACAAACTTATGAATTATTTGAGTTCATTTATGTAATATTAAAGGTGCAATTTGAATAGAACTCGCTCTTCTATGCCAATCCGTTTGGTAAATAATTCAATTGTTTGAGAACGGCCTGAGAAATGGTGCCTTGGATGTATTGTTTAATATTAACATTCATGTTTAAAGTGCGCAGTCATAACGCTAATTTCGCATTTAAAAATCGCCCTTTGATTATATCCTTCTTCCGTTCCGTATCAGAAAATCTGCCATGGTAAAATCTTAATTATTTAAAATATGCAGCTCTCGGAAGAGCTTGAATTAGCTTCTTTTAATATTGAAAGGGAGAGATTAAAGGAGGTAAAGAATAATCTTTTTTTTGTATTCCCCAGAAATTGAAAATAAAATATAAATACAAATGGATAAAACTCATCAAAAATTAGCAAATCTCTTAAACAAATACGAGATTATTCAAAAGCGTGGAAGATATGTATTCAGCTGTACGTATTCAATTTCTCAAAGAGTTTTTTTTTTTCAGAAACACGTCCACAATTATGTTGCAATTATTGTAAAAATAATTTTAGTATAAGACCCACCTACATTGTTACACAAAAATCAAAGTTCATTATGGATTTCAGTGGTACATTAATACTAATGAATAGTTTAAACCTGCTATCGCTTTTTGATCTAACAGTGCAATAGGATTGACAAATTGAAGCCACTTTCCTACATGATAAGTCATCCCATGCAAGGCGACCATGCATGCTGTCAAAGTATAATGAAAGTTTTATAAAAAAAATCGTTGCAAATCGTTTTTGTTTGCAGTGAATCCCTTGAACAGCCTCTGTGCAGCAGTTTCAGCCCTGCTAAGGGCTTCATCAGCAAAAGCATAGCTCGAGAATTCCAATGCAAACCAAAACCAGTCGACCAGAGATAATCGCAATAGCGATGTAATAGTGACGAATAGTTTAAACAGCGACATCCTACGATCGCTTTTTACCGCCTTACATGGGATGACTTATTCTGTAGCAAACTGGTTTCAATTTGTCAATTCTAATGCAATGTTAGGTCAAAAAGCGATGGTAGGATGTCGCTTTTTAAATTATTCATCACTATTACAATGCAATTGCGATTATCCTTAGTTGAATCATTTTGGTTTGCAGTGGAACTCTTGAGCTACGCTTCTGCTGATGAAGTCCCAAATAGAGCCGAAACAGCTGTACAGAGGCTGCTTGAGGGATTCACCACAATCAAAAACGCTTTGCAACAAAATTTTTGTAAATTAATACGTTTAAAAGAGTACAGGTAATGCACGATTTAAGTTACCTAAACGCAGCTGAGTGGTAGACGGTTGTAAGGAACCGTACCATACGTTATCATAATATCGATTTTAGATTTTTTGGACTTGATTTAAAGCACATTACACAAAGTTTATAAAAAAAGCGATTATATGTCTTTGAAAATGAAGTCATACATACCTTTTACCAATTCTTACCAGCAAGAACTATACGAAAATGTACAATAAAAAGTAATGTAATAATTGTAAGAATACGATTAATGATTGTAATCGTACGATTGACATCATTGGATCAGGCCTTCAGCACTGACTTGAAATTCCTTAAATGAAATCTAAAATCTAAATGATTTTATTAAATACCTTTGATCAAGCTCGAGTTTTGTCCGATGAAAATTGTTAAATATTTTCAAAAATCTACAAAAAGACAAAAAAAATAGTTTCGAGTCAGTTTCGATTGCAGAGACTTTCTTAGCATCTCCAGCACAGCTATTTCTGCTCTATTTGGAGCCTCGTCACCAAGAGAGTGGCTCAAGAACTCCAACGCAATGAAACTAACTAACTGACCTATTCGGGTTATCTCGAAATTGAATGAAATATTGACGACAGTGGCGTGCCTAAATCGTTATCTACAAAGAGACACTAATAGCGTTTTCGATTAGCGTGCACCAAGTGCACTCAGTGTATCTTTATCTCATTTTATTCCACGAAGTTGAAATGAAATAAAGATACACTCATTGCACGTAGTGCACCCCTATCGAAAGTGCTATAAAAAATTGCACAACTGCTTAAAGTTTCGCTGTGAGAGGTTTCAGTGATTCCTGACTTTTGCCAACACTTTACGGGGTGTCCCTTAAATGCTTTTAAAGCTTCACGAAACCTTAGTCAATACAGGTTTGAGATACCAACGCGAACTTCCTCTCGCTCATAGTTTCCCTATACTAAGCAACTTTAAAGTCTTGATATGTAGCTGTTACTAAATAATAGGAGTATCTATTTTACACACAATTTTTGCTTCAATAAATATTTGTAATTTGACCAAGGTGTAACCTTTCACAGTACGTCCAAAAGAAAAAGTAAATCTCAAATTAAAATCGAACTAACGTTTTATGTTATATTGAATATACTTGTGTTGATGTGATTTTAAGTTCTCAACCGTTTTCTTAAAATCCGGCGTTAAAGCCTCGTTTTCACGGTGAGAGTTTCTGTGATAGTTGCTCTCGTCAGAGTAAGGACCGAATTCAGAGACACGATGTTAGGCAAGACAGGTATTCATAGTCTTCACCGTCGTTTTCATCGTAAGAGTTAGTGACGTTACTCTCGTGAGAGTCAAAAGTATTAGCTTTCGTGATAGCGAAATTCGTTTAAAAACATATTTCACATTCCGTGACGATAGTTTCTGTAGGAAGTAAAAGTAATGCGAAATTAATAAATATTTATAACAATAACATTAATTACGGCAATTGAAATTAACCTCCGCCCACAATAATTTTTATATCCGTAGATACGTTTTTCGGCAGCTAAGCTGCCATCTTCAGTACGCTACCAACTTAAAAGCACTAAAAAATGTCTAAAAGCAACCTAATCACACTAACAAACTCATAAAAATGTTAAAGCTAACAACAATCTAATCAAAAAGAAAAGTATGTGAACACCAAAAATTAACGGTCAGATACTTTAAAATAAGAGTTAACCAAACAACACGGAAATTTAAAAATAAATAGTCCACAGACACCGAAAAAACTTCTTATTCTAACGAATAAATAAGTGTATAATTCCCTGTTATTTGATACCTAAAAATCCTGAAAATAAACTATGTGTGTTATGTATAAATCGGGGGGAAAAAAATATGTGAACACCTAAAATTTACTGTTAGAAACCTTACAAATAAGAGCTAACCAAACAACACGGAAATGCGGAAATAAATAGTCCAAAGACCCCGAAATAACTTCTTATTCTAACGAATAAATAAGAATATAATTCCCTGTTATTTGATATCTAAAGACCTAAAAATCCTGAAAAATAAAATAAAATATATATATTAGGCATAAATCGTCAAAAAATAACCTGCAAATGAGAGCAAATCACATCCACACACCGCAAGTTAGGAGTGCTCTCCTTATGAAATATCTAGTGCAAATGCGCTTAGCTGTCTCTAACACCCCTTTATATATGATTTAGGTAGCGACATCTAGCGGATGATTTCTGACATACAAGTACAACATCTAGCGGCTAATTTTTGACTTAAGATATATATATCTAAATATGAACCATCAAATAACCACCTACAAATTAGAGTAAATCAAATAATACGGAATTAGGTGTTGGTCCGTTTTCTGAATTCATTAAATTGTTTTTATTTTTCCGAATAAAAATACTTTCGTAAGCATTTAATTCCCTATTATTTGCAACTTAGTGAGTTTTAAATTATCCTTAATAATATTATGTCCTGTATTGTAAATATGTTGTGCAACACTTGATTTCTCAAACCTATTGTACTTGTAGTGACTTAAATGTTCTTTAAAACGTGTTAATATATTTCTTTTTGTTTGTCCAATATATTTACTAGTACATTCGTTATACTTAATTTCATAAATTCCAGATTTCTGTTCAACATCAACTTTATCTTTCGGGTTTCCCAATAAATTCTTTATGGTATTGTTAGTTGAAAAACCTAATCGTAAGTTTTGGGTTTTAAAAATATGTTTTAAACCTTTGGTGCAAAACGGATCGAAAGGCATTTCGACAAATTTTCCTAGAGATGAAGCTAATCTTCCTAATCACATTATCTACTATTTGAGGGGTATAGCTGTCATGAACCGCAACATTTTTAATATAATTAAGTTCTTTATCATATCGGGGTTTAGTAAGTGGAAAAGAGAGTAGTCTATTTACTAAAAAAATTAGAGCCGCGAGTTTGTGTTGTACATAATGTTGAGATTCATTAATTATAAACTGGCTTGTACTTGTATCTTTACGATAAATGTCGATTTCTAATTCATTTTTGCTGTTTCTAATTATACGAGTGTCTAAAAAAGGAATCACACCGTTTTCTTCCTTTTCGTATGTAAATTTAGTACTTACAAATTTTGAAAATATTTTGTGCAAATCGTTTTTGATTGCAGTGACAACCTCCAGCGGCCAATTTTGAATTTAATTTTACTATAAAATCCTCCAAATCACACTTCTTGGTAAAAAAATAGCAAAAATGTCATCCACATAACGTAACCAAATTCTTGGAAAATACTGATCATTTTCTCTGACGTCATTTTCGAATTTACTCATAAATAAATTGGCCAAAAACGGTGACAAACAGTTACCCACTGCGGTCCCTTGAACTTGTTCAAAATACTCACCATTTATTTGAAAACAATTCTGAGACGTGCAAAGAGACTAACTGTCAGTAGTTCCCGCAAATAAGTTAGTGTTTCAGGAATGGGCACACTAGGAAATAAGGATTGAACATCAAACGAGACCATAATTTCCCTTCTTGTAAAGAAATATTTTTAATCTTATTTATAAACTCCATTGAGTTTTTTACCGAAAATTTATCCTGAGGATTGGGAAGCGCACTGAGGTCAATATTCAACCATTTGCAAAGAGAGTAATTGGGTGAGTTTATACCGGAAACAATTGGTCTCACCGATTTACCTATAGCAACTCTTCTAAACATAGTCACGACAAAAGAGAATTGCTGAAGATACAAAAAAAAAGTTTCAAGACAATGTTGTTTTAAATTCTAGAGATGTTCAACATAAAATTATTCTCATCTGTACACGTTTAATTAAAACAGTTGTGCTAGATGCAACTTTTTTATTTCAAATGGCCCACTCCGTATATAACGTCAAATTTGGATTGCCCATAAAATTCTACACATTTGTTGTGTACCATAATTAGGGAAAAGTAATTCGTGCAATGGAACAGCTATTTTATTAACAGCAATGTGCGTAACTCGATTTAAATATAGGGATGTTCTCTTTCTTTCGCAGTAGGTTGGCCGAATTCGGAGGGGAAGTAAACTGGAACCGTTGATCGAGGTATTTATTGGCTGTAACGTCTTTTAATTATTCAACAGCCGAGGAACGAGGAATATTTAAATCAAGGCAGGACGAGGCAGAACGCCACCCCTACTGCTCCCTTCCATCTATCTCCTGTACGACTTTCCCATCACTGATTATAATCTGTGCCTAAATCTAACAGTTTTGGAGATATTTAACATTTTATCTCAAAACTGTTATTTACAGCCATTATTTTATTTAGTTTTAACTTTGATTTTTGGTTAAGTTACGCTTCATTATAAGCCATTACTAAAAATGCATTTACTGTTACAGGGAGATCATGATAATATCAGAAATTTCAAAATTACTGAAGTCAATTAAATTATAATAAGAAGTGCACACAAAAACTTGAATTGCACGTGGCTTTACATTTAAGCAATTTTTATGTACTTGCAACATGAGGTAGCAACTTACACAATATAAATATTAAAAAAAAAATTGTTGCAAATCGTTTTTGATTCTAGTGAAACCCTCGAGCAGTCTCTGTTCAGCTGTTTCAGCCCTATTTGGGGCTTCTTCAGCAGAAACGTAGCAATGTTAGGTCAAAAAGCGATTATAGGATGTCGCTGTTTTAGCTATTCGTATATTTTACAAATAAAATTAACTCCCTTTCTGTCCCAGTCAGTTTTAGAAATTAAAATAAATTAAAACTGATAGTAAATCTATAATTTTATTTTTACTTAACATACTTTTTGGAGCTGGACACAATATTTTGTGTGTAAAACCCTAGGGAATTTGGCCTATGTTGATCGTGCATGAAATTAACAAAATGTCCTTAAAAGTTGCGCCTGCAATACAAGAGAAATAGCGCTTGGCACATTGCTCCAGCTAATCGTATTCATTGCTGACGCGCCTGCGCACAATAAGAATTGTATATTGCAGCAACACAAATTGCCTCGTGTAAAGCGTACTTTAAACAGCATGCCCTATATTTTTCGTTGTTAAATTATTCGTTTAATAAAGTACTTTTACTTTTGTGATACATGTCCTATACCTCTCTGCAATATTTTTTGAGAGCCTTACAGCTTTTTGAGTCATTTCCTTTGAAACAAATGGTTGTTTAAGGTAGACGTGAAAAAAAGGCAAAATAATTATTAATATTAATCGGAGTGTTTGTTTTCCATTGCCGCCTTATACAACTCATTTTAAAATAATGTTTGATAATGTATTTATAATAATTTCCCTAAAAATTAGTGCAGTAAGCGAACGCAATGCATCTAATTAGATTATAAACTCTATATTTAATACGAGGTATATTTTCGGATATTAATTTGTATCATCTTAATTCAAGTATTGAATTTGAGCAAACATTTAAAAATTAACAATGTTAAATGTGTTTCATAATAAAATTCGATTTAGCTTGATATAGATAAGTAATTCGCACTTTACATTTAATGTACTTCTTACAATTAAGACAACATCCTGTATACAATAAGTCGCTTGCACATACATAAACGTTTTTAAATGTAGTTTCAATTTATTGAGAACGTTACTAATATTATTATATATTACATATATTTTTTTTTCTTGAAAATGCTGGATACACTAACCGTGCACACACACAGAAATAGAATTTAATTCAGTGTGGACACTAAGAAACGAATACCGTTTAAGAGTTAAGTGCCTTTATTTCACAAGATACAGGAAAAGGTCATAAGAATAAGTCATTCAAAATTAAAAGTTCTAGCTAGCTATGAAATTATGGCTGCCTATCTCCTCAAAAAACAGAAGAAATAAAATTTATTGTGAAACATTCAACATTAAGAAATACTGTCCGTCAAAATAATATGGATGGGAAAACAGGAAATTCGTTCTTATTTCTCAATTACTTCATTTGGTTCTAAGTGATTATTTCAATGAATTGCTATCATACTACAAAAAAGCATAAAGTTTCGGAATGTATTGAAACAATCACTCAGAAAAAAATGAAGTAATTGAAATTTGAATTGAATTTTGTGTTTTCCTATTCATATTAATTTAACGGACACTTTAACCCCACATGTATTTCCTAATGTAGTGTGTATAAGGAGTGGTTCACAATAAATTGTAATTTTTTCATTTTTGAGATAGGAGGCTGTAACTTCATATGTAGCTAAAGCTTTTTCATTCTGAATAACTTATTGTTATGATATTTTCCTGTTTCTTATAATAATGACACTTTCCTCAAAAGCGGTCTTCAATTCACGATATCTACGCTGTATACCATTCAAGAAAAATTTCTTCTGACATTTGCCAATTTGATTTTAAGAGATGCAGAAGTGTTTGACTCAATAATTTTTATAATAATCGATAATAAAAAGAAAACCATTTGTTACACACTTTTTGAAACACTGTAGATGGATATTTTCTTCCTTGTATTGATGCACTGAAACTGTCTATGTAAAAGTTATTATATTATCTTTACTTTGCTGAACTAACATAAATTAAAACAAATATTCAAGGTCGATGCTGGATTAATTAAAACTTGTGTTGAAAGTTTGAAACTGATTTGCAATGAACTTTCAATTATGTTATTAATGATTTAATACGATTCAGTATATTTACTGTAGAGTAATACTGTAGAATACGTTTATTAAAAAAAAATTTGAAACAGAATCGTAGGATAAAAACGTCAATAATGTATTCAAATTACACGCAGACGGTGCTAGAAAAACATGTTTGTTTGAAACTGCGAGATAAACATAAATAGATGTATTTAGTTTGCAAAATACGATTTCTTTACAACGTTATTAAATATTTATTTTTTACGTGGAAAATATTTAATCAGGCGTTCTTTTAAACAGAGTCGGATTCTTTGAAGTTTATCTGAAACCACGATCGAACTTCTGCATACGACAACGACTGGAACACTGTTACGAAACGCCCTAAGTACCTTTTTATAGCAGCTACCTCTAATAATTTCCTCGTTAACGACTTCCTATTTATAAATTATGTTTATATCTCATTGTTATTGCCGCCATCTATAAAACTAACACTATTTTTAAGTTTAACTGCCATCAAAATATTTTAGAACTTAACATAATTAAAATGCTTCGAATTACAACACAACACGTTTTATGACCGATTTAAATATTTACAGTAGCCGTTCGTGTACACGTAGGATGCCCGCTACAAAAAAAGCAGGTATAACCGGAATGCCGTATTTTATGGGCCCAGGGCTGTTCTACGGCAGCGACACTATTATGAAAAGTAGGGGACAAACTTGTTACACACATCCCTAAATAGCTGCTTCAATCGGCAATAACGTAACCGCACAGGCAGTATACGAAACAAATCGTTTGTGAAAAGTGCCGGCAAATTTTTGGGCGATAGAAAACTTTAAAGAAAATTGTTAATTTCCGGTATACTCCATCAGTAAAGTAAATTTTTCTTTTCATTTTATTTTATTTTTGAGAATAGGTAAATGGTTTTGTCTGCTGAAAATCTGCAAATTTCTAGACAGGTTATGTTTTTTCGATGTAGTTTATGTAAAATTGAACAGACCATCATCCATTAGTATATTATTTGCATGTAAAATGTTTTGTTTAACGAATTATTCACTTGGTTGTTATTTTCAAGCAATTAAATTCATTTTATTACCGACACCTCGTTCTTGTTCACCTCGTTTGGAGCGAATCGTTCGTTCAAACACGACAAATAATAGTGAACGAATTAATTTAATCTGTCGCCATATACAGTGGCCGACAGAAAGTTCGACACATACGGGAAACATTTTTATTATTGATTTGTCAAAAAATTTATTGTATATAAAAGTTCCTGTATCTTATAATGTACTTATCAAAATATTTGAAATCGAAACTAGAGTAAACCTGTATGAAACCTTTTATATGGCCGTTCATGATAAAAAGAAGAGTATTATTTTATTGGACACAAAAAAGTGTAATTTCTAAGGGGGTCGGTCATTCACGAAATGCGATAGGTGTTTACAATTGCAATTTGCAAATCCAGAAAACTTAATTCATCAAACTATCAGCCAAACTAGAGCACTAGTGAAAATAGTAAAGTAATTCTCCAAAAACAGTGAGAGTTAGCAAGGTGTCGTTACCGGTTTGTAAACTGCAACTGATCTTGAGGTCCTGCAACGACATTTCCATGTTATAAAAATACATAAAAAATCTTTCATAACCTATTAACGTCGATGCTCCATTATGCTTAACTCTTCAGTGTGATTTGCAAAAACTAAGTGCTTTCTTTCGCTTAAAAATTTGAATCGTGTTTCGAATAGTTGGGACCTGAATTTTGTAGTTGCTGCAACAAAACACCTGACTTGAGTGTTCGATTGACAGTTCATTTGTAAATAACCATAATTCAATCTAAGCAAGTTTTAAAAATAGAGAGATTCAAAGAAAAGAATGTCTGTTTTTGAATCAAGACACGTTTGGATCACGATTTTCTGAGCGAAAGAAAGCACCTACTGTTTTGACCGTGCTGTTACCATGACATCACTGTAATCTCGATAAGATACGGTTACTATTTAACAATATTTGCAAAAAAAAATTGTAAATTAGGGTTGCGCAGCGTCGTCTTTAAGTATTTGCAAAGGATTTGCTACTTTCGGCGTCGGTAACGACTTGCAACTCATTTTTCGTGAATGATACCCTGAGTTATCAATCATAA
Organism: Prosopocoilus inquinatus; assembly: GCA_036172665.1. Classification (NCBI taxonomy): domain Eukaryota; kingdom Metazoa; phylum Arthropoda; class Insecta; order Coleoptera; family Lucanidae; genus Prosopocoilus; species Prosopocoilus inquinatus. Next base: position 1,579,228 of record CM069876.1, read on the forward strand.
TTTCTACCTGCTAAGATGAAAGGAAAACAAATTTCAGAGTATATTCGTATCACTTCTGAAGAAACGTCAGATCAATTACTTTTTTTACGAGTATTTGCACTTGCGGACCATGCTCATACTCGCAAAAATACAGTTTCTGGCTTCGTGATACAAATAACTACAGTGCGTACAGGTGGTTGCAAAAATGGAGAAAACGACATAACATTAGTTTTTAAATGCATGTTTCGAGAAGCGGAAAATGTTAATCAAGTAGATGTAGACCAGTTTATGGAAATACTTCCTTATATGTTGATTGATTACGATCCGGAGGACGCTTTCAATGCAGATGAGAGTGGACTCTTCTTTCGTGCCTTACCAGATAAGACCTTAGCATTTAAATCAGCAAAATGCACTGGTGGAAAATTTTCTAATGACTAATGAGAGAATAACCATATTGTTTTGCGCAACCATGGACGGCGGAAAATAAGATTTATTTGTTATTGGGAAAGCAAGCTGATCCTCGTGCTTTGAAAAATATTGCTATCAAGGATTTACCTGCAACTTGGAAATAAAACCAAAAAGCTTGGATGACATATGATATCATGTCCGAATGGTTACTTCAATTCGATAGAAAAATGGGCATCCAAAGAAGAAGAGTGTCTTTCTTTCTGGACAAAGCCCGATTGGGATCTCCTCAATTGAACTTGAAAAATGGGAAAATTGTGTTTTTACCCCCTAACACGACTTCAGTATCTCAGCCCTTCAACGAAGGTATAATCAAGCATTTTAAATTATATTATCGAGATCTTATATTGGAAAAGTTCTAACAAGAATGGACCATGTGAAATCTGTGTCTGAGTTGTCAAAATCTATCAATACTCTAGAGGCTCTGTATTTTATACAGACAGCGTGGAATAATGAAAATTCCACAACAGTCAAGAATCGTTTATGTAATGCTGGATTCAAAAAAGGTGAAAATTCAAATGATTATGACAGGATAGATCAGCTATCCTTGTCAATACTTGCTGGACTAATGCGGCGTAATATTACTTAGGAGCAGGTAACTCTCAAGAAGCAGAAGAATTTATAGACATGGAACAAAAAGTGCAAACGGAAGAAGAAACATTCGATAATACTGATCTTTCCCCAAATGTTGAAGAATCTGAGAATAGGGATGATGAATCAGGAGGTGGAAATTGTACCTTGCACTACTGAACTCATAACATCCCATGATGAAGCTCTACGTACTTTTTCCATGTTGAAAACGTTTTTAGTACATGATTTTATTGCATTTGAGCATTTCAAAAACCTTGAAACGCATTTTTAAAAATGTACTATTCGACAGTGATTGGAAAAGATACGTCAAAGCAGGTATTTTAGACTTTGTTAAAAAGTCAATACAATAATGTTTACCCTCTCTGTATGTTTTATCTTATTTACAAGAAGTAGTGTTCTGTACATATTTTTACAGCGTTTTTTGATGCTTTTGTTTTTTAACTTATTATATTGTGCACTTTTTTTCAAATTAAATCATAAATAAATGTAAATTTTTGTTTTTTAATAATTCTCTTTATTAAACGAACATCTCCCATAATTTGACAAATTTTTTAAACCGTGTCCGCTTATCAGAGCTTTCACTGTATCTCCGGTCACCGCGCTTATTGAGACACCTGGTGTATTAACTCCTTATTTAATTTGATACGCCAATAAAAATGACTTCACAACGGAACAGTACTGTATATGTACATATATCTATAGCAGGAGCAGCATTAATGCAATTCGAGCACTCCAAGCTCCGACGAAAACATCCACGAAAAGAGAGCTAGACGCAATTCCCTCAAATATTCCTTGCCATGATGACGGGCGAATTGCTAGCGATTTATCCAGAAAATTTGTTAAGGATTTTCCATAAACCTCCTCCGATCTCCTTTTCAATATCGAATAAAACTCAAAATTACTGATGTTTAGAGAACTTTCCGATCGAAAAGCCCCTCCCAACAAAAATTCATACGTCTCACATTTCTCTGCCGCGAATCAAAAACCAAATCCCTACTAGAATTCGAAAATAGAATCGTGTAAACAAAACTGCCAAATTTTTGTCTAAAACTATAAACTTTTTTATTTCATATTAATTTGTTGTCGCAATGGGTCGTGTTTTTAAGTTTAATAGGTTGGCTCATTTTAAATGAGACAATACACTAAAAAGGCTCATATATGTGCAGAATAGGCACAAATAAAGTTTTAATAGTCTCCAAAATATTTTTACCGGGTGTCCAAATCAAGTAAATTATATTTTGTTATTTTTCTTATTTATTCTACATAGCCTTTCATATTAGTTGACTCTGAAAGAACTGATTCTCGTGAGAGTGAGATTGTTTTCTTCAGGTTTTATTTTCTACTGGAAATACTTGACGCAAGTCTACATAAAACTGATCTTATTTTCTAGATAAATTTCCTCTGCAAGTAGGAAAATTTGCAAATCGGAGGTGAAAGAAAGAGATTTTAATAATTTTTTTTATTAAATCACTAGATTAAAATCAAAAAAACCCATATGCAGATCGGCTTATACCAATGAAAACTTTTATAGAAGCAACGGTACCGATGTCCGTTAGTTGTTTCATCATTTTGAATAAAAAGTCGCAATTCTTGCCTTCAAGGGGTATCCACAAAGTACTAAAAAATTGTTGCAGTCATCATTTCTTTATGAATATTAACGATTATATTAATCGTTTAAATTCAAATTATAAATTAATTCAGTTCAATTAAATTTTAATTGAAAAAAGGCACACTATAGGCATTTTATCTGAAATAGGCATTTATGCATAAATAGGCAAAAGTAGGCATTTTTAAACTTTTCTGTCAAAGTAGTGACTAACAAATAGAAAATTTCCGCAGTATGGTTATAACATAGTCAAACTGTGACAATTCGAGTCAGATTGATTAAGCGGTGTTGTCAATTGTGCAAATTTGGACGCGGAAGTGACGAAAAGAAAATATTGCAATGTTGCCTAATTCGGACTAATCTTAAAATCCAAAATTTAATTACATATATGAATGAATGCCACACTAGAGTTTCACCGCACCATGCGATTAATAAATAAGGAATGACTTATATCTTGCATCGAATCCGTAGATAGGAATAGAATACAAAAAGTACAATAAAATTAGTTTGTGATGTTCATCATATAATCATTCGGTACAAAGGCCTTTTAACTCCACCTCCACATAAGACTGCTCTATTTGAAAGATCATTTAGCTGGAACATTGTCAAAACTTTTAACAATTTACCGAATGAGTTAAAGATTTTAGGCAGCAATTCATTCAGAATTCAGTTAAACTGAAAAATTCAGTTAATGAGCAGAGCGTTTAAGTGGGTAGACAGACAAATAGTAAATCTTATCATTTTCTTTTATTTATATATTTTTTTCTCATACATTTAATATTTGTCGTTTATTCTTCTCTTTAAATTAATTTAGTTTCTTATATTAAGTTAGTCGTAAAAGGTTAAGTGGAAAAGCAGAGAGCTAATTATTCAGCTACTCTGAACTTCGCCTTTCTCTCAGATATGTAAGAAGCTGATCTAATCTTACTGACACTGTAATTATTAATTTGAGAATAAAGTCTATTATTATTATTATACAGGCTGATTCAAAATAAGTGTCCGACCCGTTAACCACAGACAGTACCCGAAAATACAAAACAAAAGGTTTCTATGCATAAAGGGTCTAGTGTGCATAGTTTTTAAGATACAAAGCATGTTGAGTCACAAGGGCAATGAACCAGCGCGGATTAGAAGGAAATACTAGCGTTTACCTTGAAACAAAACCTTAGAACGTTTTTGATTATGGCTTTCTGCGGAAGAAAATGTATAACACGAAAATGTATAATAACGCAATTTATTCTTTCGGACATCGAACTGGTGTATGCATGCATACGAAATGAATCATAATTTCCATTTTAGACTCGAGAGGTTGATTTTTGGAATGTCTCCGATAAATTTAGTTCTTGCAAATTCGTATTTGAATGAGCCTAGTCATTTCTAGTTATTCTGAATCACCCTGTAGAGAGAGAGGGGAACAAAACTATGGAACCGGCTTAATATTTCGAAAACTGTTTGACGTCTCTTTTTGATACTTGGTGTGTGACTTAGGGTCAATAAGATCTGCGTTATCAATTTGTTTCAATTGTTTGTCTGCCCTTGTTTTTGTTTTTCAAATGACTACCTGCTGATATATTGTTTATACTGAGTGTATCAGAAATACGTGTGTTCATTTTAAACCATAGAAGAACTCGCTAAGCTGAGCAATTTTATCTTATGGCATTTTGAAAATATCGTCAATTTTTTCAAAAAATGTTGTGCAAATCGTTTTTGATTGTAGTAAAAACCTCGAGCAGCCTCTGTACAGCTGTTTCAGCCCTGCTTGAGGCTTCGTCAATTTTTTCGTAATTTTAAACTGAACCATCTTTCGAAAAACCATGGCAACCGTGGCGGATACAATTATTATGTATAATGTCTCAAAACAGTTGTCATTTTTATAAACACGCATAACTTTTCTAATCAAGAATTAACAGATACTCTCATGGTGTATCGTAGAGCTTCTGGAAATGCTGAATGGAAGCACGAACACTGCGGTTAGTCTTCTAATCGTATTTTACCCAACAGGCATACATTTCAATTAATTGTCCAAATTCTCCAGGATCATGGCTCATTTCAACTTCTAGCTCGAGACCGTGGCCGATCTCGTACTTGTTGAATGTTGAAGAAAACATTTTGGATGCTGTAACTGTTGCTGGTGCAATTACCCGAAGACATGCACTTCAGCAAGGTGTATCGCATTTGACAGTTTGGTAAATTTTAAAAGTGCAATAATTATGTGCAATTACAGTTTTCTTTCGCAGTCTTTAAGGATTATGGAAATCTACGTTATAAAAATGAATATTTGTTTGTCTCCGAAAAGTTATAAACGCAATTTCTGTTCAAATTTAGTAATCTTGACATTACAACTATTGACTTTTTTATGTGACTTTCTTCGTTTCCATGACAACAAAACTTTCTGGTCTTAACCAGCGGCGGGTATAGATTTTAATACGTAAAACATTTCAATTTTTAAATCGGTTTAGAAAGCTTTAAATGAAAAAAGTCAAATAGAAAAAATATTTCATTTAGCTAACTGCACTCCGTGTTAAAATTAACACACGTATTTCTGATACACCCAGTATATATTGTTTTCTTTTTTATTAGATGGTTTGTTTAATTCTCTAAACGACCACATAAAAATATTTATGTATTACATAAGAAATTTAGGAGAAAATGAGGTTTGAATGAAAAAGTTAGGAAAAAGGACTATACGAATCCCCCTTTTATTTATTAAAATTGTTTAAGTTGATATACAACAAAATTACCATTTTAATCAAACATACTAGAAGGCCACACGCTTATGGGTTATGGTTAAAATAGAACTAAAGAAAATTTAATAAAAGTTGCTTTAAAAACATGTCAATAAAAAGCAAATCAAAGAAAAGTGTATAGTAATTAATGGGTTGGCGATTAGCAATTTTACCGGATTTCAGAAAAAAAAAAGTTAATGAAATGTTATTTTTTGCCACAAAGTAGTCTTTACCTTAATGCATGTATACCTTGCCTTGTTGCAATTTTTAAGCACAGACGCAATAAAATATCTTCCCTCTCTTCGCAATTGCAAAGCCAGCGAATCGAACGATTGCTTGTCCGCTGCAATCATTTTTGCAATTGTTTAATGAGTTTTTCGTGATCCGTGACCATTAATGCGCCATCCTTACTGCGGGATTCGTGCATCAATTAGTTGTTTTAATTCAATTTTATCTTGTGCCGAGTTACTTGTTGCTGCAACGTCTACTTACATCCGGACTTTTTTCAGGCGCCGAATTAGTAGGAACGCCACCTGTAATGGTAATTGCCATACGTGCTTAGAGCCAATAAATAATGAACGAGTTGCTTAATGTCGTTCACTTCCCAAATATGCTGAGAGCACTGACTATTACTGGTTCTTTTTTCTTTCATTTATTTTTCCTATAATTTTTTAAATGACTTTGTGTGATGTTACCACCATATCTCTTATTGAAAACACTTCTTTAAAATTCCGAATTTGATTGACTTTGCACCTGTGCAACAGGAGGTCTGATACAGCATTGATGTAAAACTTGTAACAGCAGTGATTCTAAATTAGATATATTCTTGAAAATAGTAATATTTATATCAAGACACTAATAAGTACAAGAAAAGATTTGTAATACATGTTTATATTTAGTTGTACCAGAATTGCAGTCAATGAAGGGGGCAATTAAAAGTTTACTCTCATTCGCTTGCCAAACTTTAGGAAAACTTTATTTCCTTCCGTTGATCTAATCGATGTTACTTAAAGCTAAAGTTGTGCTTTTGACCAAACAAGGCTACTTTTTTTTACTTCAGAAACATATTAAATGGATGTAGATGGGCAAATTAACAATTGAAAATTTAAAACTTGTTTACATTTCTCACAGCTTCAGTGAAAATAGTGTAAAGCCGTATTTATATTTACACATACAGGGTATTTCAGGCATCATCCGTTTACGTAGTTATTCAAAAAATTATGGAACTTTCTTTAATGAACAATTTCCAAACACGCTTTGCTTTCGAGAAATTAGAAAGAATTAGGATTATCGAATATCTGCTTAAAATCTATGTACATAGAATCAGATAAATATGAAAATATTTGCAGATCTGTATAAAATGAACATATTAGAAGCCCTATTCACTCAAAAGAAAAATAGAATCTCACTTATAAACAAACCATACATACTAACGAGTGTTCAATAAAAAAAACGGTCAAGTAGGCTGTAGCAGGCTTTTGTTGTCGGGAACGCATGTCGTAATTAACATCATTTGAATTTAACAACTTTGACAAGTTGACGGTTATCCTAACTAATAAAAGTTGAAAGCTGCTCCTGCATTTTTTTTCTAATATTTATACTTAATATAAATAATCGGTAATAAAGGTTTATTTGAAATGTCTTCTTTGAGTTAAAGTGAGGTTAGAAATGCAAGTGACGCTTCACGCTCGTCGTATGAAGAACCCTAAGCTAGACGTTCAGAATAAATTCATAGCTATCTAGACCATTTTTTTTAATTGAGCACTCGTTATAAACAAATAGATATCCTTAATACTCCCTTAACAAATGGTACTTTTATAGAAGCATTTCCGACCAGCTCTTATTCCTAAAGTAACATCTGTTATATGAGGACTAGATTTTACACTATGCAATATTTTTTTTTCATTTCGTAGAATTTAAGATTGCTTGTTAATAATCCCATTCTACTTTCAAATATCGATTTTTTAATTCAATGACTTAATAGGTTGGTTAACTTGTTGGTAGGGCAACAAATTTTATCAATATTCTTGAAACAGTCTATGCAAATGTACTGATTCTGTTTGTTTGACTTTATTTTTTTTTTTTTTGTTATAAATCGATATTTTATCTTTTCTTGATTTAGTTCGATTTACTTTAGTGTCAAACCTTCTCGATTTCTTTATTCGATCTGACTTCATGATCTTCTTCGCCGATCGTCTTTTATCTTTTCTTGACTCGCTTTAATTTGATTTTACGTACATTCCCATTATTAATAGTTTGATTTTCTTCTGTTGTCTTTTCTTTCTTTTGGTGTCAAACTCTCTCTTGAGTCGACCCTTCTGTGTAGAATTTTGATTTTCGTCTTGTCTTTAATTTTTTTTTAATTCCTCATTGACTTTATCTAGTTCAATTTTTAATACAGTCTGGAAACTAAGTGGCGGATAAATTCGATATTTTCAAGACGATCAATTTTTTCAAAAAAGAAAAAACGTTCAGGGCCGTCAATTTTGTCTAAATCTTGTCCTTTCCAGAAACTATTTTTAATACTTGCTTTTTCTTTTATTCAATTTTAATTTAATTTATTTTTATTTTTTAATCATCTTTTGTTTTTGATTTTTTCTGTTTACTCGATTTGAATAATTTTTGCATTTTAGTCTCTTCGATCGTTTCGTTTTTTCTTTTACACAATTTGACTCTATTAAGCAATAAATTAATATATATAAATTAATTTAATTTTCGTCTGTCATCTTACGTTTTTTTTTGTTTTTTCTTTTGTTTGATTTTATTTTAATACGATTGATTGATTAACTTCAGTTTCAATTACTGGATTTGAGTTTATTTCATTTTACATTTTGATCTTTAATATTTAAAGATTAAATTTTTGGTTCTCAATCGATTTGTCTTATTCTTAGTTTTACGCTTTTTATTTTCGTTTTGTCTTCAACGACGACCATCTTTTGTTTTAATAGGTTTAAGGATAGTTTGTTTTTATCTTAATAACTATCAAGTAATCGTCACTTTTTCTTTTTTTCTGTTATTCGAATTTGTTTAGTTTAATCATTATGTGATCGATAGTAACCTAAATATTTTAAAACACGAGGCTGCCATCTAGTGGCCGATTGCTTAATCTGGGCGATCATCTGATTTTAGTGTAGGGAGAGTACAAAAGCAACTAGCCCAGTATAATTCGTATGTTGCTAGATAGTCATATTTTTATTTCAGAGTTTTGTTCCTTTGTTTCCATAGTTACATTTTTGTTTCACACTTTCAAATAACGACACGTTTAAGAAATTGAAACATGTCAAATAAAAGACACTTAGGCAATATTGATGTGTAGGAAAAATTATTTTACCTACTTTTTAAAATTTATTCAGTATTTCTTGCTCTTTATGATTATTTTTCCTTACCATAAGGGTCCTGCAAAGAATTTTCGCCCGGGACCTCGTAACTATTAAGGCCGCCTCTGACTGTAATACTAAACTAAAATAATAACAAAAAAAAATTGTTGCAAAAAAAAAATTGTTAGTAAAAATAAAACTTTTTAGAAAAATCTTGTGCAAATCGTCCTTGATTGCAGTGAAAAACCTTGAGCAGCCTCTGTACAGCTGTTTCAACCCTGTTTGGGGAATGTCGAGCTACGTCTCTGCTGACGAAGCCCCAAACAGGGCTGAAACAGTTGTACAGAGGCTGCTCGAGGTTTTCACTGCAATCAAAAACGATTTGCAACAAAATTTTTTTTAAACTTTCATTATGCTTTGACAGCAAGCTTGGCCGCCTTGCATGGGGGACTTATTAGGAGCAAATCCGCTTCAATTTGTCCATCCTACTGCAATGTCAGGTCAAAAAGAGAGCGTAAGATGTCGCTGTTTTATCTGTTAAAATAATATCACTATTTCGTCATCTTATAATAATTTAGAAGGGACGGCTTGAATGTACTATTCAATTGCAATTGAGTATAGTTTTTTATTTAACAACTTAGTACAAAATTCTTTTCCTGGCCTTTTTTATTTAGTCCTTATAAAAGAAATGCTTTTAATAATAAATACCTGGATGAATTTTAATTTAATAATCATTATCCCTTGGCAACTGTTGAAATTTGCACGTTCAGAACTGAAACAAATATCCAAAAATGGAGACACAATGGAAAATGAATAAGGCGTTTGAAAAATTCAAACTAGAACTGAAATATTTACTGCGAACATGACATTTAACGTTATTTCTGCAGGCCTGGGATTTAGAATACTTGCAATTTTAATAAGAGCGAAAACTTAACCAACCCGTTTAATATTTCAGGGGCGTGCTGGTTAATTCTTAACCGAACGGAATAATGCTTAAATTTTAATCAACGGACGGAACTATATATAAATGTAGCGTATTGTTTCCGTAGCTGACCCTTACCTTATAATTACAATATCAAATTAATATCAAAATGTACTACTCATCTATTATTTAGACATTTACCTGTGCCCATTAATTACGCCGTTCTTTGGTGCCAGTAAAATATAAATCAAAGTAATCGTTTTCCCAGTACATTTTATACATTTACTTTAGACGATTTCACTTTATTTATTTACTTACACATTGCATACATAAATCGTGCTCCACTTTCTTGTATACTTAAAATCAAATAAAGCGAAACTGCGATACATTTCTTAAGAATTAGAACTGTTGGAGATTCTCTATTTAATTTTTCACTATACCGGCTGTTTCAAATTGGGTTCTCCTAAACCGTAAGAGATACTAATTCGGTTAAATGGAAGAAAAGTTGCATGAATCAATGCCTAATTCGTATCCATTGAGAGAATGATTTTTTTCTTATTTCTTCTTGAGATATTAATAAAAATGTGAAAAAATCGATTTTCTTTTTCTCTCTGTATCTCTTTTATTATACATAATTTTGAAATTCTGATTTAACTTTCTACAGGCACTTTTTGATTCTGCTTCGAATAGGAGTAATAGAATTGAAGTCAAACGTTTCGTCTTCACACGACCATCATCAGTTTCGATTTTTTAAATATAACTTATGTCTTTTTATTATTCTGTTCGATAGCATTTTTTCTCCTGATTACAATGATATATCACACTTAATAGTTGATATTAATTTGAAACTTAAATAATTCAGATTTTATATGAAAATTTTATTTAATACATAATTTCAAATTTTTAGTTCATTTTCTTATCTTTTTATTATTCTAGTCGAAAGCATTTTTTCTGGCGATTTCAGTGAGTATAATACTTAATACCTTTTTTTCAAGTAAAGTTGGAATATGACAAAAAAACTGATATCGTTTCGTCATGTTTTTCTTAATAAGTAAATTTATTCCTAACCTCTTTTTTTATTTGTTAAGTATTAGCAACAACATTCAGTTGTCGGAAGAGGAAAAGTCAAGAAATATTGACTAAATGATATGAGGTGGTTAACACGAACCAAATAAACATCAGTATAAACATATTAAATTACAAGAATAGAATAAATAAGTTGAATAAAAATTATAGACGAAGAACATGATTGTGAAATAAATAAAGTGAAATAAATAAATTAAAGTAAATCCTCGAAATGTCCTCCACTGCTTTCAAGACACAGATTCGTTCTTAATCCTATGTGTTGTCTAGCGTGTCGAACATGAATTCGCGAAATATTTCTGCAAGAATCTAATATTCGCCTTCTTAGTTCCTCCTTATTATTTATCTTAAGGATAGCCACTGTTTCAATGTCCAAAATATAAAGCCTACTTTATCCTGTTTAAATTATGGATGATGGTTCCGATATAACGTGCCAAACTTTAACTGATTAAAATGAGTGAACTTAATCATATTAAAAAAAAATAAAGATAGTCAAGTGTTGAGAGCCACTGAGTGCTAAAGAAATTAAAAAAAAAACATTGTTATAGAAAGTATCTTTCAAATTTATTACAAATATATTAGTTTTAGCTGCAAATGTATTTGTAGAAGGCACTATTCAGTAATATCTAAATATTTTTGGTATAATTAGTATTCACTTTTCTTTTCATCCAACAGTGCGAGTCAAAATTAAAAACTAGGCTTTTTCATTCCTATACTAAAGCTGAGGTACTGATCTAGCAAGTTATATTAGAACCACTAGATATTTTTCGGTAAAAATTCATTTTCGTAAGTGCAGTGCATTATTAAAATAACGATACAGAAAAACTTTAAATAGTTTATTATAATTTACACTATAGCTAAGAAAATGAACTAAACATTTGAAATTATGTATTAAATAAAATTTTCATATAAAATCTGAATTATTTAAGCTTCAAATTAATATCAACTATTAAGTATGATATACCATTACAATCAGGAGAAAAAGTGCTATCAAACAGAATAATAAAAAGATATACGTTGTATTTAAAAAATCGAAACTGATGATGGTCGTGGAAAGACGGAACGTTTGACTTAAATTCTGCTACCTCTATTCGAAGCAGAATCAAAAAGTGCCTGTAGAAAGTTAAATCAGAATTTCAAAATTATGTATAATAAAAGAGATACAGGGAGAAAAAGAAAATCGATCTTTTCACATTTTCATTAATATCTCAAGAAGAAATAAGAAAAAATCATTCTCTCAATGGATACGAATTAGGCATTGATTTGTGCAACTTTTCTTCCAATTAACCGAATTTGTATCTCTTACGGTTTAAGAGATCCCTTCAGTGCACACCCAATTTGAAACCGCCGGTATAATTATGTTTGTGTTTTCTTATATGGTTTTCTAATTTAATCAAATCTCTTTATGTTTCTTTTTTACTTTTTTCTTAATTCTACCATCATTACCTAAAGTTTGCGCGTACGATGTGAAACAGCCTGTATAAATATTGATGGGGTTTCACTAATTTGTAGTATACTAATATAATGAACAATAAATTACAAATTTTAAATAAAAGAGATACGTTGAAAAAGGTAAGCTAAGGCTAAGCTACACTGATTGTAGAATATAGGTATGCTAGAAATTGTATCAATTACAACATCGACGATCGTATAAATATAATCAATGGTACATGTAAATGATAATGAATAAACAACTTACTGTTATTGAGAAATAAATAATATCGTGTAACAAACAGTAGTGACATTTACGTATTATTTGCGGGACGCGATGACTTTCACAAAGTTAGTTTAGTATTAACTTATTTATAACTTGCATGATTGTTGTGAAAAACGATTCAAATATCCATCGTCGGAATTTATAATACCTAAGTTTCATTTCACGCCTCTATAAATATGTAACAGAGGTGAGAACACGACATTCTCTATCTGCAACGCTCACCCGTGGAATTCGAGAATTAATAACTATTTATAGTTAAGTAATTGAAATTACAAATTCCAACATTAAAGCAACATCAGCTGGACAAATTACAACAAATTAAACATCCTAGAGAAAACACATGTAACTATTTTCAAATGTAGACAAGGTATCTACATCAACGTCGCCAAGATTAAGTGAGATATTTTTCTAATTGCATGAATTTAACAGACGTAAATGGAAGTGTTCACTTGATTAAGAACGATGTTAAGTACGTACGTACGTGAATGAAAGGGCGAGTTCGTTTTTTTTTCTTTCAGTAATTTAATAAGTTAATTTTAACGGGCAGAGCGGAGGCCGCATTAATTTAGAAGTTACATAAGATATAAAATTGGTGCGGAAAGCTAACCTGTAGACCTAATCTGAAATTCTAGCACCCGCTACAACTAATCTTCGACTAATTGAATTTGCTAGATTGCTTTGCTCGATAAAATATACATTTACCTAGCACTTGCTACTCGTAATTCCCAGTTATCTCTGCCTACCTTCCGACTAAGTTGTACCATGCGTTTTTACTTTTAAGATTTATCAAATTTATAGCATCGCACACTTAGTTAATCCAAAAACGAAATTAAAAAACCGTTAGTCAAATTTCTCTTTACACTATAATAAATTAATTTTTATCATTTTATGTGATTTACCAGAACATACTGTTATATTTTTAATATTTTCTTAAAATGTTGCTTTTCCTGCTTTTATCTTTCGTAAATTACTTCCTTCAACCGTTTAGATCATGACATCGCAAGCAAATTTTTTACCTAAACTGATGTCAACATGTGTGCCCAATTCTGAGATAACTCGGACAGGTCAATTAGATTACAGTGGAGCAAATAGCCGTCAGTATTTTCTTACCATAGTCAGATTATCTAATTTTGTACCAACATCATTTCAAGAGTTTAAAGTTAATTTTAAGTTTGAACATATTTTCTGCTAAGATAAATCAAACAAAAATATAGGTAAAAGAAAGAAACTGTGCAAGAAACGTGAAAAGACGTTGTTGTGTTGAGAAACACAGTACCTTTTGTATTTACTAAGGCCGCATCCACATCAACAAAGTCCGAATCCATCAGAATGAAAACGAATCTGATTCACTAAGATTAATTAGAACTGGAAAAGCGAGAAGATCAGGTCGATGACGTGAAGAGGACGTAGAGCAACTCATTTTCAAAGTGAAGGGTTCAATGCAAAAAGTACCTAAGTCATATTTTTTGAGATTTCCGCACTTTGATATTATCTGTACCGTAGAATTTGTCTAAACTTTCTATCGGGTTAATTTCTTTAAAAAGAACCTACGTTAGCTGTTACAGCAGCGTTTCGCAAACTGTGGGGGGCGCACAAGTCTTCAAAGGGGGGCGCAGCACAATAAATAGGTATAAACAATTGAACGTAAATTGCAACTAATTTATCATCTTATTTTTTACAAAAAATTGCTTATACAGCCCTTCCCACCCCCTTTAACTTCTTTATTTTTGACTTTAGAAAGAAGTCTTTATTATAAAACTTATACATATACACTGATTCAAAGTTTTTGATGATACTTACAGAAAAACAAATCAACATCGCATAACTGAGATATAAACTGAAATTTTAATTTTTTAAACGGAACACTTGGTCTTTTTTATAATTATTTGGTATCTGAAATAATAATCGTCTTCCTTTTTCTTAAACAAATTTTATCTTTTAAAACTTTGTTTAATTAAAACGTAACATTTTATCTAAGAGACGATCATTCACATTTTATACCACGGGTTTCTAACGAGATCGCTATCGACCCCTTGGAGGTCGGTGAAGACTTGTAAGGGGTCGATGAACCTTTATCAGGGGTCGGCTAGGGGTCTTTCAGGGCGTCAGAGTTGTTAAGTCTTGTGTAATGGAGGTCTTGCTGAAAGGTTTATAAAGAAAAAAAATTCATATAATATTAAAAGAATTTGAATTAGCTCGTATAAAGGAGAAAAGAAGACGTTCAATTGATTATCAAAATCAAAACACTCCTAAAATACGAATAAAATCGAATGAAATAAAAACAAAAGACGATTGTCAAACTGGACAGGACGAAAATAAAAATTGTGTGAAACTCATTAAAAGTCAAATCGATATAAACTGACTTTCATCAGAACCAAAAATTTAATTCAATTTAATAATTAAAAAATAAAATATATAAAATAAATTCGCCAAAAGTGGCGATCGATGCGCGGAATTAAAATGTAAAATAAAATAATCTTAAACCGTGTAAAAAAAGAAACAGAAGACGTTCAATTGCTAATTATTTTTAAAAAGTCATGTCAAATAAAATCAAACAGAAGAGAAAATCAAAAAACAAGATGATTAGTTGTTAATTTAAAAGTAAAAAACGAAACGAAAGAAATCAATGAAAAGGAAAAACAAATAAGATAGAATCAAATGAGGATTGTATGAAAATAAAGGGTGATGATAAAGTTAGGACAAAAATGAAAATTATATAAAACTAGCAAACTGATTTAAAAATTGACAAATGACAAAGAAGAATCTGTAAATTTTATACTTTAAAAACAAAATACAGTCAAATCAAATAAAAGAAAATATAAAATGGCAATCAATCGACGGAATTAATGTATAAAATAAATTCACACTCAATAAACGAAAATCAAAACAAATCAGCGTAAAAATAACGGTAAGTAATAGTTAAAAAATAAAAAAACGAATAAAATATATATCAAAAGAAAGGGAAAGGGGGGCGTGAATCATAACACAGCTCAATAGGGGGTCGCGAAACCTAAAACTTTGGGAAACGCTGTGTTACAGTCTACATTTGGTAAACTTCATGGTTTCATTTCGATGCAAGAAGCACTTGTGTTCGCTTTTGCAAATAACCCTCACGGGATACTGTTTTAAGGTTGTATTTTTCGACTTGTGAGTGTCATCCTTTCGTCTTCTGTATGTGATAAGTGTTTGCGTTCTATTGCGTGTATCAACGAAATACAGGCAACGATGGCTGATTCAGAAGGCAGTACATCAAATAAGTTATGGTTACTTTACATTAAAGAAGAAAAAATTTGAACCTTATGAAGATAGCGAAGAGAATTGGATTCCAAGTTCAACTTCTGAAGTAGATTCTAATAGTGATCGTGATTTGAGCAGTCACAAGCAGGAGTTAGTAGCCGAAACGTCTCAGGAACTTACTTCTTCTACATTAACAGAAATAGGAGGCCAAAAAAAGAAAGAAGCACGTTGAAAACTGGAAGCGTTCTAAACAAAGAGAAAACAAAAAGGCAATTCGAGATATCCCTTTGTGCAGATGCAAGTGCAATCAGAAGATTAATGAAGGAACAAGTAGTAAAACTTTTAAGAATTTTTTGCACTAAAAACACATTCAGAACAAAACCTATAGTTACGAGGATGTCTGCGAAAACTTGGAACTAAGCGTCGCACGTCGTCGCTTTCGTAATAATGTAGATAATAATAATAAAAAATGTAGAAGTGTGATTCTTTATTATACCAATGTTGATAAAAATCAATTTCTGTGTACCAGTAAGCCTTTTTGGCTGTTCATGGTATAACAAAAGAAAGATTGCGAAAGAAAGTACAAAAAATTGTCGTAAATCCGAAAGATTTTCGAGGAAAGCATGATTCTGGACCAGCTAGAATCAAACAGTCTGTAACGGAAAATATATATCAAAGTTACCACCAGCTCGGGAATCACATTATTCTGGTTCAGATAACCGGCTACGGAAATATTTACCTTCGGAGATTTCAGCAGCAACAATACACAAACGATACAATGAACTAAATTCAGAACTATCTGTGTCTTATGGAATAATATTTTCCAAGATCTTTAACGAAGGCTTAAATATTACATTGACATCACCTCGGAAATATATCTGTGCACTGTGGAAAGTTTGCTGTAGATATCAATCATGCAAGTTTATATAATAATTAAGCTGTTTTGAAGGATTTAGTCATCGAGAAAGAACTTCATCAACGTAGAGCTGAACACTTCTTCCAAATCAACTAATGATAATGACCTAATATCATTTGATTAATAAAAATTCTGCCCTTGCCAGTTACACATATCCAAGACGAGTACTACAAAAGGCAATTATGTTTTTTTTTTTTTTAATTTTGGAGCTTGTAATCTGAAGATCAACCACGCGTTAATGTATCTATACACGGAAAATTTTGCAAGCAAAGGTCCAAACGAAGTTATATCTTGTTTAGATCATTTTATAAAAACCCACAAGACTTCAGAGCAAACAACTCTGATTATATTTCGCGATAATAGATTTTCGCAAAATAAAAACAGATTTATGTTTGCTTATCTAGATTCATTGTGTGCCCAGAAGGTTTTTACCGAAATAAAAATCCAATACCCCATACCTGGACACATGCCTATAGATAGATAGATGCTTTGCTTCTATTAAAAAAGAAAGAAAAGATCCATAACCCGGCATATTATGTTAACTTTGTTAAAGAAAGCATAAAAGAAAAACCGTTTCATGTTGTCCTAGTACAACATTCTTTGTTAACCGATGATACTTTGCAGAGTGA
This sequence comes from Prosopocoilus inquinatus, assembly GCA_036172665.1. Lineage (NCBI taxonomy): Eukaryota > Metazoa > Arthropoda > Insecta > Coleoptera > Lucanidae > Prosopocoilus > Prosopocoilus inquinatus. Next base: position 1,596,416 of record CM069876.1, read on the forward strand.
TATAGAAACTGTAACAGTTTTGGATTATAAAGACTTCTACAGCAACCGGTTAAAGGCTCAGGTACCTGCAATAGCAAAAATACAATCAGTTCTTTTCATTGAAGGTTCTAAGTCCAAATCATTAGATACTATGATTGGTGATTATACATATACTTGCCTTATACAGGACAGGCGTCGGAAGATTTGTTGAGAAAAATCCTAGATCTACTTATTCCACCTACCTAAAACTAAAAGATGCAAAACTGGGAAACGTTAAATCTTTGTTGAAGTAAAGGGTGTCCCAACAAGAGCGCCGGATTTAATTTTAAAGAAAAGATTTTTTTAATTAAGCAAACATTTTTATTTCAACATAAAGAAAAATAGTTCCGATTAAACGTGAAATACAACATCAGGCAAATGACCACCACGAAACCTCTGGCACAGGGTTATTCTTTTGTTGAAATTTTGAATAACGTTTTCGCATAAATGTGGCTTAATTTCACCAATAACGCGCCGTATTTCCTCTTTGAGACGTTCAACTGTTTCAGGCTTATTTGCATACACTTTTTCCTTCACATGGCCCAAAAGAAAAAAGTCCATCGGCGTTAGATCGCAGGATCTTGGTGGCCAATGTTGATCGCCAAATCGAGAAATGACTCGGCCTGGAAACTTGGTCTGCAGTAACACCATTGTTTCACGTGCAGTGTGGCAGGTCGTACCGTCTTGTTGGAAAACATGTCCTCCACATCAATCGAATCCAATTCGGGCCACAAAAACTCCGTTAACATTGGCGATACTGCACACCATTAACCGTTAGCACATTTTCAAAGAAATACGGCCCAATCACTCCGCCAGCCCAAAATGCGCACCAAAGAGTTACTCGCGGTGGATGCATTGGTTTTTCGAGGATTTTCAGCACCCCAAATTCAACAGTTTTGCTTATTTACGTACCCGTCGACTTGAAAATGTGCCTCATCTGAAAAAATGATTTTCTTCGAAAAATCCGCATTAATTGGATGATGTTTCAACACCCAATCAGCAAATCCACGGCGCTGCTCATGGTCCCATGGCTTGATTTCTTGTACCAATTGAACCTTGTACGCGTGCAAATGCAGATCTTTTACCAAAATTCGTTGCATAGTGCTCTTGGAAATGTCTAATCCTTGACCATGATGCCGAATCGAAGTTCCTGGATTCTCGACATGGACGACGACGAACAATGGTCTTCTGATCCATCAGCGTAAATTTGGTCTCAAATTTCTTAATTAAACGCCTCACTGTCGATTCATTTGGCGCATTATTGCAACCGAAAACTTGATATTAAGTGGCGAAGTGTTTTCGCTAAACTTTCACCATTTTTGTAATGTGTTTTTATAATAATTAAACGTTGTTCGTTTGAATAATTCTCCATATTCTTAAATCGCGTGGTCTGTACGTGACAACAATCAAAAGCAAATCATCGTACAACTCATATTAGGAAGGACGGAAGGAAGTGACAAAAATGTGCCTGCTGTAAATATATCGCATAATAATTTTTCATTTTTCTTAGCTCCCACTATTGAAAAAGATATTTTGAATATTCTGTCATCGTTTAAAACAAATTATACTCCTGGAAGTGACGGAATTAGCCCATTTATAATTAATCAATGTATAAAAAAAATAGTTACCCCTTTGACTGCAATAATAAATAATTCATTTTCTCAGGGTATCTTTCCAGATAAATTAAAAATGGCAGAAATTAAACCCTTGCATAAAAAAGATTCTAAAGAATTAATCGAAAATTATCGACCCATTTCTTTATTAAGCTGCTTTTCAAAAATAATAGAGAAAAATGTTAGTGTAAAATTAATGCGCTTCCTGGACAAACATAACTTACTGAATAAAACTCAATTCGGTTTCCGAAAAGGTCTTTCCACCACAACGGCTATTTTAAAATTCCTAAATGAATTATATGTTAATTTAGATAAAGGCAACACATGTTTGGGCTTATTTCTAGACCTTAGTAAGGCTTTTGACATTGTACATCATCAATAAACTGTACACATACGGTATAAGAAGTTTAGCATTAGAATGGTTCAGGAGTTATTTAAAGGGTAGGAAACATTATGTTGCATTAAACAGAACTAAATCGAATGTATTAACTATAAATCGAGGTATTCCTCAAGGTTCTGTCCTCGGACCACTTTTGTATATTTTGTATGTGAATCACTTTCCGTTAAGTGACGCCGTGATTTTTGCAGACGATACCTCTTTATTTGTTCAGGACACAAATAGTATTCAAGCAACAGCAAAAGCAAATTCAAATTTGTTTATCACTGAAGACTATTATTTGGAAAATGAATTAGTCTTAAATACAAAAAAAAAAACGGTTTATATAAATTTCTCTGTATCACGAGACTTAGACCACAGTTTATTGATTCGTTACAATAAAAACAGTATAGCGCGAGTTGAGCAGACTAAATTCCAAGGTATTGTTATTGACACTAGATGTAAATGGTTTCAACATTTTGACATGCTACGCAATAAACTAGCGCCATTATGCTATACATTAAAACATCTTAAAAGATCTGTAAATCCGTTTATACTGAGAACATACTACTTTTCTAACTTTCATTCAGTGCTGTCATACGGCATTTTAGTTTGGGGTTTAGGAAGGGATGTCGAACGAATTTTTCTCCTGCAAAAACGAGCTTTGCGTTTTATGGAAGGAGTAAACTGTAAAACAAGCTGTCGTAATTTATTTAGAAAGTGGCAGATAATGACAGTGTCAAGTATTTTCATTTTCCAGTTGCTCTTGTATGCGAAAAGATATGCAACTCACTGGTCTAGGTTGAACTCTCATCATTGTTATGACGTTCGAAATGAATCTGTATTAGAGATACCAAAACACAATCTATCATTTTTCAAAAAATCGCCGAAGTATCTAGCCATCACGTCATACAATAAAATTTCAGATCACTATAAGTCTTTAAGTGTCAGTAATTTTAAACAAAATATTGCTCAGTTATTAATTAATAAGTGTTATTATTCGTTCGATGAATTTATGCAGGACAACTCGTTTTAAATGAAATTAATTAAATTATTTGTCTGTGATGTACGTATACTTACTTATTTTATATCATTGATTTCGATAATGCTTTTTCTTACATGTATTTATGCTACTGACTAATCCAATACCATGTATCATGGTCTAATGAAAGCAATAAATATTAAATATTATTAACAAAATGGCGGCAAATTTAAATTCGGCGCTCTTGTTGGGACACCCTTTATGTTCCTGTACAGTTTTTAGACTTTTATAAAGTTTTGTTTAGAAGAAAATCTTTTGGTAGTCCAAACTCATGATGAAGAATATGATTCAGACACTGAAGCGTATGAATAAAAACTTATGTTACAGTTAACGGAAAATGTAAAATGAAAAAGTACCTAAGTCCAAAACAAATACTTTAAGTATGAAGAATATATGTACAAACATATCATGGATTTAGTATACACTTAATAAAAGTAACTAACCCATGAAACATTCCAAACAAATTTTGTTTACTTTGCACCGCTAGTTTTATTATAAACTCAATTTTTAAACTTTACAATCGTGTAACTCCAAACTAGCAAGATGTGACTTAAGCAGTTCTTGCACTGAACACTAACAGTTCACGTTAACCGTTAGTGTGAAAAATAGGGTTGCCACAACATACATATATCTTCCTATACCTTTTTTGAGGTTAGGAAAATAACGAGCAAGGTTAGGAAATACCGTCAACTTGACACTGACGGGACTTTTTTTTTGCTGAAATTTGAATTTGAAAGAGCAAACAAAGTTAGAAAGTATTGTCAATTTTGACAATGACGGCACTTTTTTTGCTGAAAGATGCCTGACTGCCACACTCTAATTAGAGGGTCTCTAGTGAAGCCATGTCACACGGAATTTACACCTGTATATCTGTCGTTCCACTGAATAAGTGGTCAAGTCAAATTCCTGTACTTTTCAGAGTACGATTTTGGAATTTGAGAAGGTGTGTTAAATAGTTTTTTTTTTTAATAATAAATTAATGTCCACATAATCATAATAATTTAGGTTCTTCAGAGTTAAAAGTTGTTAAACTCAAAAGTTTTCTTTTATTTCATTTACGATAATGATTTAGTATGTGCGAAATCTTGAAAAATGTGACTCAGTTTTCGAGTGTTTTACCTCAGATCCTGTTGGTGTGACACCTAAGAAACATTTCAAACGAAATTTATAAAAGAACGTTTCGTTACGTCAAGATTGTCTTAGAAATTTTCAGTCTTTAGTAATTGGCAAAAATAGACATGAAAGAACTATAGAAAATAAGTTAAGGTTGATAAGTTAAATTATTTTGCTTACATAGGAGTGGATAATAATTTACATCATATGGAATAATGCCATATGAACACTTTTTTGACGTAAAGTTGACAGTACTGAAATGTTTGCTGTAATTTGCTGCCACGTGGCTGTAATTAATAACTCTCACTTACAGTTTGTGGATAAATTATTTTTTTAAAGAAAAATTCATTCTCCTTTTTTTGTCTTATTTGTGCGGCTAATAAGAACCGATATTTTTGTAAATAAAATAATGACTGACTTTCATTAGTTATTGTCTATCATCTGTAAGTGTCATTTCATAATTACAGCCACCCAGCAAAATTCTTAACGTTATTAAATTTACGTCAAAAAAAGTGGACACTTTTTTTTGACCACGACTGTATATTTTAAATTTTAATTCGTAATTATTTTACTGTGTTGTTGCTAATAATTTTCTTATATGCGTATAGAAAATAGAATAAAACTGCTAAAAAAAACTTTGCGATAGATACATATTTAGAATATTTCATTTTATCTAAATTTGAAATATGTAATTGCGTTCGAATGGCAATCGAATAAAGCAGCATTATCGCTTGCTCACGGGACAGAATACATTAGGAACTTAGAACAGGTATGTCCGTAAATAAATTGCCGTCTCTGACATTTAATAACTTAAATCTTATATATTATTACGTTACGTTTAAGAAAATATTTATTGCGCTACAGCTGGATAAAGGAGGCGGTTAAATATTACTTTAATAAATTTAATTGACGTAAATTGTTTAAATGGTTATTCTATTAAATGCGCCTTCTATCTCGCTTCTCAGACTTTATATTCTGTGAGAGCTGAATATATTTTGTTCATTGGCATTGTAAATGCATCTGTGAGAAATGCTTAAATGGATCAATGGAAAGAATTACGAGCACTTTTAATACATGTCTAGGACAATTTCTATTAGATATGACGTCTTCAAAAGTTAAGGTTTTTCAGTATAAAGACAGAACCATCGCACGTGAAACAATATCAAAAAGAAATCAATCCAATGTGAAGGTTATCAGGGTCACGAATTTATTCTGAAGTAATTGCGTGCTTTATTTAGATTATGCACAGCGGAACTTGAAATTCTGTTCTACTCTATTTCTGGCAAAATTGAATAACATGCTGGATTGAATTAATTGAATTGAAACGGAAACTTACATATAACAGAAATGTTAATAAACCTCGCAACTGCAAATTTCTTATTCTATTATAGTACGTAGTTGTGCCAATCTTGAAAGCATAGAAAATTTATATTACGTATGCATGTAGATCGGTCTATTGCCTTCTTCAAGGCGCCAAACCCTAACTGACAACACCATATTACGTATAAATCATTCACGATCTTTTGGCAATATTGTTGGCCATGTTTTCTTTTCCCTGAGTTACGTGCACGTAATTTGATAGAAGTCGAAATTCGAAATGTTGTCAAAGTTAAATTTACACGTATTTGGACGGCTCGAAGCCATCATTACAAATTTTGCGACATTTCTTGTACAAAATTTGTGAAAAACTGACAGAGAAGTGTCAAATCAACCGATAAACATTCTCTATCACTTTGTAACAAATTTATCTAAATTTTACACAAAAATTAACATCGTGCCATACGGCTTTTACACCGTTACAAAACGGTGTGATTTGTGGTCCAGTGTAAAAGTTAACATGAGTTTAGTGTGAAAATTCTTACGTATGCAATAATCGAAGTTATTTTTTTAAGTTGGCGATACCACTAGTTTCATGACGGTCGATAAAATAGAAAACGGTAACCTGTATATAATGAACATGTCTAACACCAGTGTACCATTGGGTGTGAAGAACAGTAAACGACTCCGAAGGGAATTTTTACATTATCTTAGTTTTGTAAAACCAGCATCAGTACAATCAAGTGACATTACTCCGTTACGAAGCATTGACAAATCAAAGTCAGACACAATAGCGAAAAAATCTTTTACTTTTCTTTGCACTCGATGGTACATCAGTTATAATAAATAAATCTGACTAATTGCTGGAAATTATCCATCCAGTCTGGATTACCGCAGATTTCAGAAGTGGCATTCACCCAACAAGGTAACAGAGTGTTAGTTTGCCGAGATTGAAAAGAAAACAAACATTTTCTGTTGATATTACACGAAGCACGTGGTAAACACAGTTTCTCGATAAAACTGGAGGACTATTCAATCGTATGGAGTATTGTTTCGACTGATTCTAGGAATAGGATCGCAACAGTTTGGTACGTGACTCAAGAGTTTATATTTTTACGAAAATGTCAGAGGAAAATGTTGAGGAATGAGCTGATTCAAATGCTGTGAATGTTCCTGAACTTATGGTAGCCGAACCAAAATATTTTCAAAATGTACACTTGCTTGCAATAATATCGCGTACACCTTCAAAAACAAATAACCTAGTTTTCACCTATTTTTTGCTTTGTAAATTGGTATTTTGATAATTTTGTCATGTTTCGAAACATACAGGTTAGGAACGGCCGTTGAAGTTATTAATATTGTACCTGATATGAATCAGACAGTAGCTATTCAATAAATATCACGACATTCCAAATATTTAACGACCCATAAATGTAATATAATTTAATTGAAATACAATTGTCGATTGCAGTCCTATTCACATAATTTTTTTTACATTTGTAAAGACTCTTCAAAGCTTAATTTGTAATTTTCGACGTGTTGGTGACAAGAATATAGAAAAAGTTATTAAAATCCTTTGCGGTTTATAATAGATTTTTTCTTAATTCAGAAAGTCATTATCCGAATCGTAAATCGACATTTTTGGACATCTACCTCCAACCATCTTTTCTATTTGCAAATTTTTCCTTTTCCCACATATTATTTATGCGTTATAGTATTTTTATTTAAGCTACAATCATTCGCTACTGCTGTGAATCACTATTCGTTTTCTAAGTTACTCGTTTTCTGTCAGTCTCAATTTTAATTGCTTGACACTGACAAATTAAATCTCAAGACCAACTTAATACAACGAAAAACAGGTGTACGCGTTTTTTTTTGCAAGCCACAGTATACCATTTGACACCTGAATACGACCTAGTGAAGGATGATATCACAATTGAAGCGTAGTTAGAGAAAATTTTGAAAAATATGGCGAATTATACGAATGGGACGAAGTAGCGATGAAACATTTTGGATTGTCGAAGCTTTTCGGAGTTGCAAAAAAAGTGCAGAAACAGTTTACCAGCTGATGCCGCAAGAACTTGGCAACAATGGCGGCAGCTACTGGTTGAAACATTTGGCATAGCAGAAAACACAAAATTATAACTGGAAACACTCTAGGTATTGTGGAATATTTTTTGCTTGTTGGATGTACAGTCGCGAGCTTTAAATTTTGGTAGTCACTGTCAATCAAAACGTCTGTATTCATTTCAGAAATTAAAAATTTCGATATAAATATCCTTCCTGCTACCAAATAGATGTTGAAAATAAACTGCATTTTTACGAGATGATACCCAGTATTCAAAATTCAGACATAAATCTCCTTATTTTTAATAAAACACAAGTCAGGTTCAAATTTTTGTCGACCAAAATTTATTGCTCGCGACAGTAACAAGTGCAAAATGCAAACCGATGAAACAATAGAATGGATTGTTCAGGGACTCAATCACGTACGATTTCGGGATTTCCTAGGCCCACTGAGCAAATGCAAAACGACTAACCAACGTTTACAAGATTTAAAATCTCGTAGCAGGCACATAGGTAATACTGTGCAGTATGTATGAAATGAAAATACTGATAATGTAAATCCTAAGTTAGGTAAATTAAAAGTTAGACCTATGAAATCTTTTAAGTGTAGCATGGAAGGACATTTTGCAAGGAATAGTCCATGAGTTGAACACCCAAACATACCATGAGCCCTATCTCAAGGGCAAATATGTTAAGTATTATGTAGACCTTGGAGGTAATTGTATAGCTAAGCGCGAAGACAAAGCTAATGAACTCAATTCGTACACAGAACAAAAGCGCGTTATGATAGTAAGTACAACGGATAGTGTAATGGTAAAGAATACTGAAGACATACTATCTAAACCTGATCCTAGTCCAAATAAGATTAACCTACAATTATTTCAAACAATTGTATTCGTCATGTGAAAGGTTTAATGGATGCAAGTAATTATGAACTTTGTGTTGGAGGTGGCTTGAGAGAAATAGGACAAGCTATCCCAAGATGTATTTTGCAAAGAGATTTTGAAGGTGTATCTGTGTTGCTAGTATTGAACATTACTGGAAAGGACTTAAATATTAACAAGGGAGAAACAGTGACAAGAGAAGAAATTTGTAAAGTAACTAGCAAATCAGAGAGAAGAAAGGGAACGATCAAGAAGTGTGAATACGGAAGGGATAAGCAAAGAGGAAATAAACACGGAATTGACAGGGGATGCATCCGAACGTATTGAATGATTATAAGAATGTCATAGCGCTCGTAATATATTTCAATTTGGTATTAGATGAAGATGGAAGTTACTCAGGATAAACCCGTAGTTTTCAAGCCGTGCCGTGACATTGTTGATGAACTTAAAGAAGCAAATGTCATAGAAGACTCTAACTCTACTATGTATAGATTATAAGTCTCTTAACCTTCAAACTGTAAAGGACCGACTTGCCAGAATTGACGAACAATTGGAACTTTTACACGATAAGAAATATTTTACTAGTTCAGATTTATAAAGTAGCCATGCAAGATGAGTCAAAAAGTAAGACTGCTGAATCAAAAACAATAGAAGAGGGTATTGAAAATGTAAGGGAAGTTTTAGATGTTTCAAGGGAATCAAATCTAACGCTAAGTTTAGACAAATGCTATTGTTTAAACAAAAAATTGACTATTTAGCATTTCAGATCAGTGCAGATGGAATATCTCCAGGGAAATTAAAGTTAAATAGTATTATAAATTTTCCTAGACCAACAGATGATGTCCTATTAGTTATTCCAGTAGAAAAACTACACGTGAGGAATCTATATACCATTTCTATGAGTTAGAGGCGCTAGCTATTGCCAGTTCAGTGGAAAGATTCAGAGTCTATCGGATTGGGACTCACTTCATTATGAAAATTGATTGTAAATAGTTTAAAGTTACTTCAAAATGAACATGATCTAAATAAGCGAATTAGTAGGTGCCTTGTTCGTTTATCTGAATTTAATTATGCTGTTGAACGTTATGCAGGGGTAATTAATACAGTTTCGGATGCATTGAGTAGATTTCCAGTTGAATGGAAAATGTTTCCATACTGTGCATGTAGACTATTTGGGTCCATTCAAGGAAACAAAAAATCACCATAAGTACATAACGGGATTAATAGACGGGTTTTCAAAATATACTCTGCTGAAGGACGTACGAGAGACGGGCGCAATAGAAACCATAAGGTTCATTCAAGAATTTATATGACAATGGGAAACCATTTCGTGCTATCACAGATCGTGGTACAGACTTTACATCTTAGTTGTTTGAACAGTTTTGTGCAGAACACGATATAATCCACTTGAAAGTAGCTGCTGGAACTCCAAGGGAAAATGGTCAAATTCAACAGCTCAATAAAACAATATTGAATTGTCTATCTACCAGTTTACACTGTGCAGCAGAGATTAATGAGTAGGAAAATTAAAATATTTGAGGTTCAGTGGAGTTTCAACTCGAGCGTGTATCGAGTTACAAAATGTACCCCATACGAATTAGATTTTAGGTCTAAAAATCTACGATTACGTAATAACCCATTAATAATAATATTCAAATCACTAAAATCAATTTAGCTGAAGAAGATGTTAAAAGGAAGGATGTCTCTGATTTATTAGAAAAGAATAGGTTAAAGCAAGCCGAGTATTATGAAGGGGTTTTCACTAGGGTGTCTGATTTCCCGTTTTTTTTTAATTCCAGGAAATCGGGATTGTAAAAATCTTGGTCCCGGGAATCCCGGGATCCCAGGAAATTTTACTTATTGCGAAATTTTAGCTGGATGTCGCATAACGTACGGATGAGATTGCAAAGATCAAAATAAAGCTTTTATCTTAATTCATTTCTGACCGAAACCCAAACGTAAGAAAGTTACTTCATTTCTTCTTTTATTTACATATGTATCTTCTTGATTAATAAAACTTTTTTCACAAACTGCTAATTTATTATTAAACTATAAATTTATCAAAACCACCTTTCACAAAACGTCTACGTCGACCTGTTTTCTAGTTTTGTTTTTAATTAATCAGCGGTTCTTAACAATATGGTTTTTGGGTATTAAAAGACAAAGTAAAATAGCAATAACTTTTATGTGACTACTAAATAGTCTTGTAACTTTATGATTGATATTGAGTTTTTCTCAAAAGTTTATTAAGAAAAAAGCTTTAATGTAATCTCCTCCATAAGTTATTAGACACCCAATATATCTTCTTAGAAAAATTATTACCGTTAGAAACCTTGCCTTCACATAACAAAATCTAGAAAATTAAATCAACAGTATTCATCTTTTTTCCTACAATTTCTAGGGTCCGCTAGAACTATGTATTCACAGTTATTTCGGAGTTATTTTAAAGAGAAAGATACGTTACGTTATTTGCGGTTAAAAAAATTGAGAATAATTGTGAAACTTCGAGTGGCTAAATTACATGGAACTATAATACAATAATTCCGCCCTTCCCCTCAACATCATATACATACGTATATTACGTACATTTCATCATAACACGCCAGGTCCAAAAAACTATAATACAATTCAAACTTTCATTCCCGTCAAGTCGAGAATTCCCGACTATTATTTCTCGAGATCGGGAATGGAAAGAACGGCAAATTTCCCGAGAAATCGTTCCCGAGATCTCCCGAGACAGAAACCCTAGTTTCCACACCTCCGGTATACGGGGATGGGACGATTCGCCGTTGCCAACTCGCCGTCGCCGATTCACCGTCGCCAATTCGTCGTCGATCCAATTTACCGTCCGCCCAATTCGCCGTCCCATGTTACTGCTTTATTTAGCTTGATAAAACACTTTCTGATCATTTTAGATAATATCCAAGTTATAATTACGAATTGAAGAAAATAACTATAATTTCAGTACGTTTCAAGTAAATTAAAATGGACTTTACTATTGTTTTTCTATTTCAAGTTAAAATAAATTCCTAATTACAGTGCGACCACCGTAAGACACAAAATTACGAAAAAATTGGTGCTGTACGTACACATAATCATAATTCTATTTTTTTTTAATGGAACCCCTTTTTCAATTTATAATTTTAAATGACGAGCTTTGATGAATCAATATTTTGAAAGCAGTCGACTTTTGATGTGTAGTGATTTTGATTGATATGAAAATCAATATGATTTTGAGCAGAATCTGAAAATATAAAAAAGAAGAATTGGAAGGATTTTACGAACACCCTGAAGAATAAGAAATACTTCCTGGAAGACCAAATTTTTTTATCTGTTTCTTTATCTATGTATCACATTTAATTAATAACAAATTATTTTATTTTCCATTAATTATGTTAACTTCTTTATTTTATTTACATATAATTATCGGTATATTATTATTTGGATATGTACCTGGACTTAAAACTTTAATCGCTGACGGCGAATTTACCGACGGCGAGTTTTCCGGCGGTGAATTGTACCTACGACGAATCAGCGACGGTGAATTGGCGACGACAAATCGGCGATGGCGAATTGTCCTAGACCCCCGGTATACGACATCCGGCATTCGGAATCCTGTTCGTGATTGATTGATTTACCATTTCCCAACGTTGAAACATTCAGAAATTTTATAACAACCAATCACGAATAGAATTTGAAATGCCGGATGGCATACGCCGAAGATGTGATTTTTCTGAAAAGCTTGAATTAAACGACATAGTTATGATTAAAGTTCATAGATCTATCCAAGTAACGCAATTGGTAAGGACAATGAGTTAGAGAGAGAAAAATTGGTAAAGATTATGAGAGAGAACTATTAACAAGGAATCAAAATGATTCAGATTTTAAACATTTCACAGCAAATTAATGCACATTTTTCTAACATATTAATCATGTTAGTTTGGTTTTTAATCAACGTGAAGCAAAGCTCGAAATTAAACCAAGAATAATCTAAATGAATTATTTATTTATTCATTTTTGGTATAAGGCCACAAGAATTGTTTTATCTATTAAGGATAAATGAGAAAAGAAAGATTTTTGGCCTTATTATTACATTTCACAGAAGAGAATAAAAGTCTGCTATATAAAAACTGAATGTCAATCACATTTTTGAATTTTTCTTTTTTAAAAACTTATATTTCCATTTTATTAACATACAAAAATGTTTAAGTTTGTCGTTCAAGAAGCTAGTTAGTTGTCCTTGATTATATATTATAAATTCAGAGGTTAAAAGTCTAGATTTTCATATTGTTTTTCAAATCAGTCTGCAGTAGATTCAAAAAAAGAATTATTCAAAATTATTTCCATACAACATTTTGAATAAAATTGTATGCAAATCCGTAATAACGACGGCAATGACGATTCATTTTGAGAGAAAGCCCACATCACGAATGAATTCTTTCGTCAAGTTATTAGAGATTATTTATATAAAAAAGGATGCGCATTGAATCGGTTTATTCAACAACGATTCTGTGTGTTATTATGTCTGTAAAAATAATAGTATTTAATGAAGGTGACAGCGCTGCTTTTCTAAATTGAGTGACTCGCGTTTTTAAAACAACAGTCAATTAGTAACTCACTGACCGAGGCGTTGTTTTAACTAAAAGTAAATGGTTTTTTGGTCGTTCTCGTTAAAATAATTTCGAGCTTTGCTTTGTTTTACTTATACGGGAAAAAGCGGAGAGCCGTAATTTACTTCTTTCTATTTATTATTCATTTTTCGTGTAATAGAAAAATCCCCACCTAACGATTTGAATTCTATTCCATCTCGTGTACGTACATAAAAAATAACAACAATAATAATAATAAATAAATAAATAAATAACTTGGCCAATTTTATTACGGCAGTTAACGGAAATATTGTTTACGGCGTCATTACCGGAGATTTTTATCTGGCGTTTTAATTACGAAATATCTCAAATGATAATTTATACGTTAAATAATCGATAAGTCATTAAAATGCAGGCCCACGATCGCTTCTTCGAACAGACGCATTAAACATATTTTAATTATAATAATGTTTCTTGGGGTTTCGTTTAAATACCTTCGATGAATTTTTATGTGACGCAATTTTGTAAACGGGTTGATTATTTATATGCACGTCTTTTATTATACCCGTTAAAGCCTTCAATCATGCAGAAAATACTAATTAGGTATTGTTTATTCTCTGATGAAGATCGGATTCTCCTCCTGTTCGCTCTGGAGCATACTATGTTTAAATTAAAAACAAAAAAAAACAAGATAAACAAATGATTGTTAGAAATCGTTCTTTAAAAATCCTAGAGTTGGAATGAAACGTAAGCTTAATCGAGGAAAGTTAATTTTTTGAGGTATTTGTGCATCTAAAATGATGTTGAAAATATAAAATTCAAGATGGTGCAAAAACGCACCGTTGGTGAAATACATAAACAAACTTAAATACAAAGTTTTTATTTTTACAATGTTAATGCTTAAGAACTAATACAATACATTCTGTTTTTTGGTAATACAGTATTTATAAAGAAATTTCAAAATTCTGTAAAGTTTATATAACTCAAACGTGCATCAAGGTGTTGGTGCAAATAGGCACCATTGGGAACTAACATGACTTCGATTTTTTTATTTCGTGTGGTATTTTTCAAAACATTCTACATGTAAATGTGCATTACACTTTCGACACATATGAACTGTGTGTTTATGGCAAATTTTACATCTTCTGCGTGCCTTAGATTCATGTGTTATTATAGAATGGCCATAATTATCAAATCGAGCTTCAGTAATAGATGTAGTTGGTAGACTGTGATGAATGATTATAGCTTTTCCACATTTCATGAGGCGTAGAGCTATATAAGATTTAAAATCTAATTGCGAAATCTTAGTGTTGTTAGCTATATTGTATATTTTCCACGCATTGACCACTATACTGTCGACAGAATTGATGAACACAGGCCACCACCATTTTTTCCCAAAAATTCTTGATCTATAATTAGCAATGCCATTGTCGTGAGAGATCTACACCACCCATAAATTTGTTGTATTGAGATATTGCGTGTGGCTGACCAATGTTTATTTCTTTTTTTTCTTTTCTATTATATCTTTTAACAGAATATACAGGTTGAACATTTAAATAATTGCTGCAAACAGTGACTACGGAATTAACATTCCATCGTACGAAAGACATTTTTGAAATGTTATCGTACACTGAATCAAAACTCCCTCTCTCTTTCTTTGAGACGGTATTTACACTGTCTATCGGACATTTTTTTTTCTGTTGTCACGTATTGTTCCGGTAGCAAAAAAGCCTTTATTTTTTAGATGGGCAAACAAATCAAATGACGAAAAAAAATTATCAAAGAAAACTGTGTGACAATGAGGATTTGCTACCACCGTCAATAAGTCTACAAATACTCGATCACTCAATCCTAATTCTAACGGGTGCTTTTTATTTTTATTTTCGGCCCCGCTGTACGGTTTGGAATAAAATAAGTACCCATTTGACGAACAGAGGCACCAAAGCTTGAACCCGAACCTCACCGGTTTGCCCTTGATAAACATTTTACAGGAATGACGTCCGAAATAAGGGATCATCTGTTCATCTACAGATAAATTATGACAAAATATGCCGAACTGAAGATTCTTTTTATTCATAAGATCAAGAAATGGCCTCACCTTTGTAAATTTGTCGCATTTATCTAATGAAGTATTATCGGATAAATGAATATTTCTTTTTATGTTCTGAAATTTATTGCGACTCATTGTTGTTTTGACTATTTCTATTCCTTTGTCTTCATCATTAGACCAGTACAGAGGTATTCGTGGTAATGTATGGTATCCGGAAAGTAGTACGCCCAGAAACTGTAAAAGCTGTGTTTTGTCAAACTGAAAATTTTGACGATTGTTATCACGTGCGTATTTTAGTGAAAAATTTACAATTAGATCTACAACTTCATCATCAAAATACAAGAAAAATATTTCTAATGGTGTCTTTCCTGCAAAACGTTCACGGATAACCTGTTAATCGCAGACTTCTGTCGATACCGGAGAATGGGTGTAATCTATCTCACCTTTTATCCATTTTGGATTACTAGATTTGATTGCTATAATTCTATGTCGTTTAGAAGCAAGAGTTTCTTCATCGGAAGAATCAAATTCTTCATCTACGTTATCTGCAGAACTTGGAAGTTGAACTTCAAAGGTACCAGCGATATCTGCTTCTAGATAATCTTCCACAGGCACATTTTCGTCGTCGATGTTCTCTTCATCTGTTAGTTCGTCGACAGCAGAAGGTATATAAACAGCATCGGCAACAGCTATAAAATTAGAAATATAAAAAAATGCTTTGTTTTATGACAATAAAAAATAACTTACCTCCTTTTCTTTCTGCTTCTAAGTTAAGAACTACTTCTTCGAGAGCAATCTCTAATTCTTTATTAGTTAAATAACGAGACATTTTATATACACTGGACACTTCTCACTTGCAAAACACAAAAATAAAATGAATTCTGCAGTGGCTGCCGCATATACTAAGAGCAAGTTCAGTCCTGCAAGAACTCGTCGTTCTGCAAAATATTACACGCGTAATCCCACTGGTGCATTATTGCACCACTGGTGTTCATAGTTATATTTTTTACATTATATGTAATTATTTCATCTTTCAAAATAAATACAACAAAGAAAACACTTAAAAGTTGCAAATAAATAAGATATTGATGATAAATTTACTTTATAAAAATTTTTGTTGTTACTTTCAAGATCTTACCATCTGAAGGGTAAATTCTCTATCAATTTAATTAATAAAAAAAGCCATCTTCGGAACATTTTATTATCATTGTTTTTGTGCATTCTTCTTTTTCTTACAGAAAAGCTATTGACGTACTCGCAGACGAAAAATATTGAGCTACGATTATGCAAAAAATTTTTAGATGTTATGGTGCGAAAACGCACCGATGGGAGTAAATGGGTTAAGCTTACTCTATTAACATTAAGGTTTGACTTTATTTTAATTGCGTGTTGTAACCTATGAAAATTAGCGTTACCGTAATTAATTATAAGAGCTGTAATTATAAGAGGCATAGTTACAATTCATTAATATAGTATGTTCATTTGATTTGTGGTTTAGTGAGCTTTGATGGCTGTGTACAAAGTGGACCAAAACCGTTTTCGCGACCCAATACTACTTTTTCAAGGAAAACTCAGTGGAGAAAACAAAAGTTAGCTATCTCGATTCGTTCGGGAAATATCGGCCGAAAACGAATTTTTCCGAAAAATTATTTTTCACAATAACTCAGTTATTTGACAAGATATTTTGAAAATTCAAAAACTATTTTATTCAGAGATTAACGTTGATTTCATCGACATCATTATCTTTTATAGAAATTGCACCAATTCTGCAAAACAGACTGTAACTTTTTAATTTTAAATGGAAACCGTAGATGGCTATGACACAAATAAATTGCTTGTTTAATGAGGTTTTCAAAAATATAAAGTTTGATATAATTATTTTTATAAATAACAAAGATACTAACTTTCATTATATTGCAGTACCTATCAAGCTATCTGTGACAATGGAAACAAAAGAAAACTCAGTTGCTTTCCTCAAAAACCTATTATTAGAATAAATAATACAGGTAATTAAATTTAACAAAATAAATACGTAATGTTATTAGAGAACTCATAAAACTACAAGTAATGTAAATGTGACTTAACTGTCAATGCAGTTTTGAAGAATTATACGTTGTATGTTCATTTGAAATTATTAAATCTTAAATTTTATATTATCAAAACTTCTTAGATATTTCACTTCTATCAGCGATTGCATTTATTAATATACAAAAGTTCTTGAAAGCATTATTAAACTTAAGAAATATCCGACATTTCAATAATTCCTTAAAGAAATGCATTACCTTATACAATTTAAAATTTATAGAAATCTCTTAACTGTTCTCATTAATAATTAAAGAAATGTTCAAATAGAATTAATTCATTTTTACATACTTGTGGTTTTATGTCAGTCTCTGATCTATCTATCTGGAAGCTATTTATTTATTTATTGAATTAAATTAGCTGTTTTACTTAACAATAATTGATTTTTAGGGAAAACAATTGAACTATTTCTTTTTGTTTTTGGTGTCATGGATGGCTTGTTAGCTACTATAAAACAAAAAATTTTATTATTTGAAAAAATAATTATATCAAACTTTACATTTTTGAAAACCTCATTAAACAAGCAATTTATTTGTATCATAGCCAACTGCGGTTTTCATTTAAAATTAGAAAGTTACAGTCTGTTTCGCAGAATTGGTGCAATTTCTACAAAAGATAATACTGTCAGTAAAATCAGTGTTAATTTCTGAATAAAATAGTTTTTAAATTTTCAAAATATCTTGTCAAACAACTGAGATATTGTGAAAAATAATTCTTCGGAAAAATTCGTTTTCGGCCTATATTTCCCGAACGAATCGAGATAGCTGACTTTTGTTTTCTCCACTGAGTTTTTCTTGAAAAAGTAGCATTGGGTCGCGAAAACGGTTTTCTTCTATTCCTATAAATGACTGAGAAACCCTGTAAAACCATCAAAAATGGACGTATGTCCTAGCGTATCTCAACACGCACTTTCACGTCGGCGTGTGTCAAAAGTGTTTGTTTCTAACCTAGAAGTATTCCGTAAATCGGGCTTAAAACGAACGTATATTTCTAAAAATGTTATTTTCACAATTGAATTAAATGGTATTTTGCAAATAAAAATAACTGTTTTCATAAATTTCGGTATTATTTTCGGCAAATGTCAAATTAAAAGGTAAACCGTACGATTTAATTCACACAATGAGTTTAACAGTTCCAACGATCACTTGATTACAAGTTCATATGAACACATGTTACTTCTTAGAGGCAGAATTAATAGTTGCCAGGCCCCCTGTTGAGAAATTTTTGCGAGATGCTTTGGGTTTGTGGAGAAATCCGTCACCCTTCCCTTGAATAAGGGAAAATGTTTGTATTCTTTGTATTATAAAGGGCAGAAATATATTAAAAAATAATAAGCAATAATAAAGTAGGTAAAATAATTTTTGCTAAACATCAAGGATTTCAATTTCTAAAATATGTCATTATATGTCATTGGAAGTGTGAAATAAAAATGTAACTATGGAAACAAAATTATAAAAAAAAAATATGAAATAAAAATATGTATGTACACATATGCAGTGCTTTTTTTTAACTGTGACCTTAGAAATTTACATCGGGAAAACTTTGCCTCGTTTTAACTTTTCTGCCAAAGATTTTAGTCAAATTTCAGTTGTAATAAACGATTACACAATTGATTACAAACTGCACGTTAGAAGAATAATTTTTGCTTTGTTAGTTTCAATGTTTTAACATTAAGGTCCACTCTTACAAATAGGGCTCAACTTTGAGCTGAGGCTTAAACCCTTGGCAACGGCGTAAACGGACATTTGTGTTCTGATGTCTTGATGTGAACAGGAAAATGATAAATTAATTTTTAACGTAGACCTACTCGATTCACTTGTTCTTTAATAATTTAAATTTTTAATCGTAAAATAATTAAATTAATGACACACCTGTTATTCTGATAGTGTGTATTTTGTAATAAATTGTATAGTCGATTATTAAAAACTGAAATTTGCCCAAAGTCTTTCGCAGAACAAAAGTTAAAACGAGGCAAAATTTTGTACATGTAAATTCCTGTGTCCACAGTTAAAAAAGCGCTGTATACCTACTTAATTTCATTAAAAATAATAATAATAAAGATTATTATAAACAGATAATAAATATTAAGGAAGCTCCAGTTGCAGCTTTTGAAGAAACTGTTTTAAAATTGTGAAAATTCTTAATATTAAAAAGTGCACTACACTTTTAGTTGGGTTAAGAAATGAGTTGTTGAGATTTTATAAATAAATTTTGTGAATCAAAATTAATTTTGTTACAAGCTGTATTAACATGTCATAATACAGCAAGTGCCAAGCTGAAAAAGGATTTGGTCCACCAGTTTATTTGGGCGATAACCAAACATAAATAAACTCTGTGTTTACATATTTCTAAAGAAATTTTCAGCAGTTAGAATAATAAAATTATACTCATACTGCACACATCAAAATCTGGGATTAATTCTAACACTTAAATTTGTATACGGAAATAATTTCAGCGTTTCAAAACTAACTAGAAATCAAAATATTTTTTTAAACTTTCTGTTCCGTTTCTGAAAGTTGAATTGATAAATAATCTTAAACTTTAGAATAAGGTTACACAGATAAAAATCTGGAGTTAATTCTAACACTTTTTGGACGCCAGGGAATATTTTTTCGGTTTTCCCTCGCGTCCATCCGTTGTGGAGTTAAAATAAACGCGGTTAGGATGTTTACCCTTCACCCCTTTACTTTTGGACACAATTTAGTCGCGAACAAATAACAATAACCCCAAATTAGATAAGGATTTTTTCAGATAAAATTATCTATATTTAACTCCGATTAGGAAGACAACAATTTGTATTAAAAATTTTTATGATCTACTGGGAAAATTTTAAAAAAGTGCTGCTTTTTAAGTACTTGCCAAATCAAATTATGTAAGCATCTACTAGTCCACATTACTTCTTGCGAATTAAATTAAAAAAAAATTATATATCGATACATCGGCTCATATGATATATCGTTGACTATGTAACGATACATTCGATAGAACGTTACAAATATATATTCATATATCGATATATTTAAATGATTGTACGAAAAGGTAAATAAAAATAAGTTCCAGCATATTTAACAGATTTCAATTTACTAATAAAGTAAATTATATTTTAATATACTCGCCCAAGAATGAATAACATAAATAATAAAATTAATTAATAGGAAAAACATTTCCAAACTTTGCTTTTCGGTGGTGAAATTATGATTTTTTATTAAATAATTTATAAACACAAGTCACAATTAAAAAAAATGATTTTCAAAATCGCACTTCAGAAGTCAATCGTCCGCAAGTCTCAAGAACGAATGACGAAAAACGTTATTTGTCGGCCGTTTAGAAAATCAATTTCCTTCGGGGTTTTACATAGATAATCTTTAAAAATAGATTTTATGGGGATGCATGATTGTGGGTTTCTGCAAAAGTTCAGCACAGCTTATTTTTAGTAATGAACGTTTTTGGCATCCACTATTTAAGCAGTAAGTTGCACTTAAATATAAACAAATTAACCAACATTCCCAATAAACGTTAATTTAAAATGTTAGTTTTGATTATCTACATATTCAAAAGTATTATACTTTCATGTTTCATTTGAATTTGTGGTCTAGTGAGCTTTGACGGCTGCGTACGTATGTTGTAGCTTATGTCACATATATTTTCACGTCAGTTTGTATGTGTGCCAAACATGTTTGTTTGTGAATGGTTTTGAATAACATGCAATCAATCAAAGTTGTACACTTGACTGTGCCGTTCAAACCGATCTTTACTTTGCTGGGCAAGTAATTCTGGCGGTTCGAAAATAGTCAGAAACTGCAAATGAAACAAACCTACTGATAGTTAAAATTAAAAACGAATTTTATTTTGTCAAACACTTTGTAAAAACAAGATGGCTATCTACGAGAATCGATTCTAAGGAATAGAACATTAAAGAACGGTTTAATAAATAAAAAAAAGTAGAAAACATAGTTTAGAAAAAGATAAGAAACGAATGCAAAGTTGCCGGAAAGAAAAAAGAACCAGAAGTATAAACGGGAATAAAACACAAGAGGCATAATGCTGAAGAGAAATGAGAAAGAAGTTGTTATAAATGAAAAGTAGCCATGAATTTTTATTATGGTATTATTTTATTCGATAAAACAATAATATTTAATAAGATAATAACATTATTTGATGATCCAATAATGAGTGTTCGAGTTCTCGCAAGGACAATCTCAGAACCATCAGGAGGATACGCACTACAAAAACGTTAAAGTTTTTTTTTTATTGTGCGCATGCTCCTGAAGATTCTAGGATGACTCTGAATTGAAAATACGAAAAAAAAAAAACATAAGACGAGCAAAAACCAAATTAATCTCCAGACGAAAAATTTTAAAAAATCTGTACAGAAACAAAAAATAACTGTAAAACGGCAACAATCGGCAAAATTTGACAAAAAAACAAGAGAGAAATATAACATATAACAGCATAAAATAAATTAAAAAGAAAAACGGAAGATCAAGATGAGGAAAAAATATAAAATCGTCGAATTTTTTTGCTAATAGAAAGAAGCTCGCAGGAAAAGAGAACTATTAAAATGAGTCAAAAAAACAAAATAAAAATACATATTGCAAAAGCATAAAGAATAGAAAAAACAAAAAAGTTCGACTTCTTAGATGAATGAACCAAAAACTAATGACCGCTCCACTCTCCAGACAAAGAAAAAAACTAGTACAAAACAAAAGACAACTGTTAAAGAGCATCAGCAATCAATTAGATGAAAATAAACAAAAGAGAAATGAAAAAGTAAAAAATAAATTAGAAAAAAAAAAGAAGTACCACGATGTTAAGAAAAATGAAAATCGACGGAAATTTTTGAAAATAAATACAAATTCTTAGTAAACAAAAGAAAACTGTAAAGTCGAGTCAAAATAAAATGCAGAAAGAATAGTAAAAAACAAAAGGAAGTTCGACTTCTTAGATGACTGAACCAAAATGAATGATTCTCCTTAAAGTTAAAGACTTAAAAAAAAACTAGTAGAAAACAAAAGATGTACAATTGTAAAGAAGCGTTAACCAATAAAATGAGAAGAATCAATTAGATGAAAATAAACAAAAGAGAAATGAAAAAGTAAAAAATAAATTGGAAAAAAAAGAACAGAAGAACCACGATGTTAAGAAAAATGAAAATCGACGAAGTTTTTAAAAATAAATACAAATTCTTAGTAAACAAAAGAAAACTGTAAAAACGAGTCAAAATAAAATGCATAAAGAATAGAAAAAAACAAAGGAAGTTCGACTTCCTTAGATGACTGAGCCAAAAATGAATGATTCTCCTTAAATTTAAAGACTTAAAAAAATAGTAGAAAACAAAAGACAATGGCGAAGAAGCGTTAACCAATAAAATGTGAAGAATCAATTAAATAAAAATAAACAAAAAGAGATATACAGTGTATAAAATAAATTTAAAAAAATCAAGTACCACGATGTTAAGAGAAATGAAAATCGACGAAAGTTTTTGCAAATAAATACAAACTCATAAGAAACAAAAGAAAACTGTAGAAGATAAAATGCAGAAATCCAATTTGATTAAAAGAATTGTACATAGCTAATCTTTAAAAATAGATTTTATGGTGATGCATGATTGTGCGTTTTTGCAAAACTTCAACATGACTTATTTTCTTTACTACAGGGCAGGCGTAAAAAGAAAGAAATTAAAAAATATTTCAAGTGGTTTTCTCTATCATCACGGTAACAAATTTTATTTTTCTTTAAAACTGCACACGGTAAAAGAATAAGCATATCGAAAGGTTATTTAAAGATACATCGATATTTTTACCAATATATTGAATTATAATATATGTCGATATTTTTCGCGAATATATATCGATATTTCTAATATATCGATATATCTTTGCCATCCCTAATCCCGACTAAAGAAATCGTAAATAAAATACGATTTGCTTCCGACGCTAGATGACTTGAAGTAGGTACGATAGCCTATGAAGCATTAACAGTTTTCTTCATCCATTTAGAGGTATTTTGTCATTTTTAAAAATTATTTCATTACTTCCTGTCCGGCGCTTCTATCTATCGGGGTTCAGAATTAGGTGTGATTATGACGAAAAACAAATCAGCGTTTTTTTTGTAAATTCATTTGAAAAATGCTATATACTTTGCAATTATTATTAATTATAAATGTCATCACAATTTTGTTGATTGTTTGAATCGAATTTTTAAATCAAATTAATTTTAAAATGTTCTGGTTATTACTATGTTTTCAGTTGTTTTTTTAAGTGCTTATCTAGTTTTATTAGTTTTTCTTCTTCTGTTCTTTATCTGTAATTGAAATATTATGGTTGGTCAAATAACTATATTTAATGAGGATTGGAATTCAAAGTAATATAGATTGAAAGTATACTGATTGTTCATGGTGTGATTATTTCTGTCAGTTTTGGTAGTTTTTTCTGGAAAGGGTTTTCACCTTTTCAGTAGGAACACATTCGGAAGGTCGAAACTAAGGGAGCAATACTTCGATTGGTTAGAAAGCTGGCGTTTTTTGGTCCAGGTGTTGACGGATTTCGCATAATTAGCTGGTGGTGATCGACGCCGCGCGGTGGCCACGCGGTCTGTGGGTGGATGGGTGGGGTGAGGGCGGTCCTGTCGCTGGAGGGGGTAAGGCGTGCGCGGGAGGCGGCCTCGACCCTCCTGCTACTAGTGTCAGTATCTTCTCAGCTGCGTTAGCTTTTGTCGGTGTTCGCCGCTAAACAACTTCGTTTCCCACGTGCTCGCGCATAAACAGTGTCCTCTTGTTTATCCTGTCATCAGGACTGCCATGTGCGTGTTGTGAACGTGTTGAACTTTCAGGTGACGATGCAGCACGCTACAGGATCACCCCAGCAGTTCTGCCTGCGCTGGAACAACTACCAGAGTAACCTCACCAACGTCTTCGATCAGCTCCTCCAGAGCGAGTCCTTCGTCGATGTCACCCTTGCTTGCGATGGTCACTCCGTCAAAGCTCATAAAATGGTACTATCGGCGTGCAGCCCTTATTTTCAGTCCCTATTCTTCGAAAACCCCTGTCAGCACCCTATAGTCATAATGAGAGACATTAAATGGCCCGAATTAAAAGCGGCCGTCGAGTTCATGTACAAGGGCGAAATCAATGTTTCCCAAGAACAAATCGGACCGCTCTTGAAAGTTGCAGAATCCCTCAAAATCCGGGGACTCGCAGATGTAAACGGCGAACAAGATGTAGTTGGTGCGCCTGGTGAAATTACGAGCACCAAGACCACGGCTAAATTAGAAACGGCCGAATGGGAAAACAGACAAGACGGAGGAGATTCTTTGGTCCGTGCAAAGAAACGTCGTAGACCGTCTGGAGAACGTAGTAGCATGAGCAGCCCTGCCGAAAGCGCGAGCACAGAAATTCCTGAACCTCCACCCTCTGTGGAGATGTCGCCCGCGCCTTCCGCGACTCCCTTATCCACTTCCGTTGGACAAGAACCCCTGCCGCTGACGCTTCCTCTTCAGCAACCTCCGATTTCATCGCACGCTTCTGATGACTTGGAAATCAAACCGGGCATAGCGGAGATGATACGCGAGGAGGAACGGGTAAGTCTTATTTTATTTATTGCTATTTTCGGCTGCATGTTTTCCTCTCCGATACCACTACAGTTACCATCTTCATCCACATTCTAAATTGCAACTCTTTTATTATATTACGTTTAACCAACGCAATTCATATTACCGACGAGAAAATACGAGTCCAAGCACCAAGTAGACAGACGAGGGATATTTAAAACACAATGTAGTCTTAATTTAAAAGCACAGAATAAAACAGACGTCCGCGATTAATAACTCGGTGGAGGAATGCAAAGGAATAAAAATATAAGCGCGAAATACAAATGAACCTCTCCTAAAAATATCGGGCGCACGTCTCTCGGTGGTTAAAAATACTCGTAAACTCGTCGAAAGGGAAAAGATCTTCGTGGCGGGTGCGATTCTCTTAGACTCCCCCACTGAAACTGCCAGATGTCATCAACTCGCGCGGCCGTTTCGTGTTTATGTACTTGGCTTCATGTGGGAATCGATGAGGTTGAGTGTGTTGGTTTCTTTTGACCAAAAGATTTATACGAAACCCTCCTGAACTTAAACTCGACTTAGGACAGAAATTTTGCACGTTTCTTTTTGCTTCGGTGATTAACAAGCTACGTTCTTTTTTACTGCAAAAGAAAAACGAACGATTCGTTCTGAGAATAAATATTTATACCTTTAATTTTTTCATGCAATCAAAAACGCGCAGCTCTTCTTCTTAAAATATACGCTGATTAATAACAGCCTCCTTCGATCGAGTACGCTTTTTCTGTAAAAAAAAAACATGTATTTATTCCGGTGAAATACACAATTTTATTTTCTTGAGACAAACTGTAAAAATGTTCTATTAGGAATTTTTTTGCCAAGATTACACAGGGGAACAAGCTGTAACAAAATCTCTGTTCAGTTCGATTTTTCAGCTGCTTTTAAGTTAAATACACACGCTGTTTTCAAAAAAGAAGTCGGGTTTCTTCTGTCACGTCAAGTTTTTCCACTACAGTTGTCTTTTACCTAAGTATGAAAAAGCAAACGATTTATTTAGCGAAATTTCGAGATTAAATAAATCAAAATTATATTTTTAGCTCGTCCTAAGGTGTTTTCTCCATTCCACATCTTCTCTGCAATTATCACGAGCCAAAACTGTACTTATGAAATGGACAAATTGGACAAATAACTTTACTGCTCGTATGAACATAATTTGATTTACAGTACTAACAAGGTATAAAATAAAAAAAATGATTCTCTGTGAACAGTGTATTTGGAAATTTTTTCCGTTGTATGCAGATTTTGTATGACGTTTGGAACAAAGAGAGGGTATCCGGTAGCTTGAAATGTTGACGTGATAGACAAAAACTGGGATCATTTTTGGATTCGGCTGCCTTAAGTTAGTTAAAATCAGGTGTCAGATCTAAGGCTCGGTTTTTCAATCACATGTTAACCCTAACTCTCGGTTTATTTCCATGGTAACAAGTACGAAGACAATTGTTTCCATGCCAATAAACTGAAGGTTAAAGTTAACTTGTGATTGAGAAACCGGCCCTAAGTCAGCAAAGTTTATATTCCCCAGTGTTGTGGTTTTAATTCTCCTAATGGAATAACATAACTGTATTTCAGATAATTTCAGTTATATTTCAGATTAGTAAATTGTATTTAAGAAATCGTAGTTCAGATTAGTAAACTGTATTTCAGAAAGTAGTAATCGCAGTTCAGATAGGTAAACTGAATTTCAGAAAACGTCACATGAAATTCAAATGTTATTTTCTGAAATACAATTGAACTTCTCTAAAATCCATTTTACTTTTCTAAACTATAATCAATACAGTCTCAAATAATTTTTACATTTTTCAAATACAATTGACGCTTTCTGAAATAAATCTGTTACTTTCTGTACTACACTTGGAAAAGGTGCAAAACGCACGAATTCAGTTGTCTTTCTAGGTGATGAGTGATGAGTCATCACTTCTTAACGCGCAGGTCCGACTAAAAACAAGACTCATGGCCTAAAGATGCGCCTGAATCCGTGTTCTAAACATAATTAACATTTATGGTCAATTTTGCCTTTAATTTAGATTTCGTGTGCTACACCTATTTAAAAATTTAATGATTATAAATAGAGCTAGGCGAAAGTTCTTGAAATGCGGCCGATTTACCTCCCATTCTACTGAACCATCGGATTCCAGTGTCGTGCACAGAATTTGATGCACGATGCTGTAATGCCATTCACGGTATGCATGTGACATCGTGCCTCTGAACAGAAGTGAAGTCGATCAAGAATTTTCGCCTAGCTTTAATTATAAAATATATAATTTCACCTGGCTTTAATTATAAAATTAATAATTTATTATTGTGGACTCGACATTTTAATGACTTGTTTAGTTACTCTTGACAACTTATTTCTTTTGCGTTGACAACGCGTTTCCTTATTATTTATTCTTTATTTACTTAACAACTTATTTATTTATAAATTTTCCTGGAGAAGCTGTCAAATACACAACAAAACTTCGATATAAATCTCAATTTTTCCAAGTGTCAGCAATCAAATAGTTATAAATTTTATAAGAATTTTAATCGAACAAGATACTATGACTCGAAAATTGTAACAGAAATAATACCTTTGCTCCCTAGGCAGATAAAGTGATGACATACTGCTTAGGGAGTTATCGTTATCTTGTTAACACTTACGCTTAGTGTAGGCTTTCTTGACTTTGAAGACAGTAAATTTAACATCTGTTCTTTTGTTTTACTAATTTTTCTTTGAAATAATAAACCTAACTTCATATTAAATGTAAGTTGTTGAATAATAAATGTCAATGACTACTCAAAAGTGAATCTTTTTACGCATTTTTATTCCTAAAAGTTAAGATTCTAATGATTCTTTTACTTCCGATTGTGAATAAAATAGCTTACCTACACACCTCAAGAGAGAATGATACTTTTCTCTCGCTGTATTTCAATATAAAAAGAAATATGTATATATAGCTGTACAAAAATTTGGACTGGAGAGAAGATTAAAGAATTTTGCCACCTTGTATATGTAGAAAGGAAATATGAATAAAAACAACTAAAAGAAACGTAGAAATAGAAAAGATTGTTCACTAAATAAGGTGCTTGCGATTTATCAGATTATAAGCAAACTATAGGGAAGAAAAACGAAAATTTATTGTTTTTCGAGAGCTCGGAGAAATGTGTGCTCTCTATCTACACACAACAACACAATATAATTATTAGTGTGATGCAAGCACTACTTAATAACTATATCTTCGGTTTTCACATCTACTATGACTTTTGTTTAAAGAAAATCTGCCAATTTTTTTAGGATTGCATTATAGTCTCCTAAAATTAAATTAAACAAGAAAATATTTTCGCTTAGACTTTGCTATTTATTATTCAAATTGAATTTTTGCAAAACAATCGTTATTTTAACACAAATATCATCCGTCCGTTTTTTTTTTGGGAATATGTCAACAGTAAACATTAAAAGGAAAAGAGAAACGAAATTGTGAAAAAAAAACTACTTTGTTTGTTGAGATAGTGAAGAGAACAAATGCTATTAATTTATCAATCACGTAGTATTTAAAGTCCGTAAACTGATAAAAAGAGCGCAAGTTATCTTTCCAAATTTTGGACAAAACTGACAAATGTCAAATTTAAAATAAAAATTCCAATCACCGGTTTCTGACTAGTTCGGAAACGTCAAAAACAAGTTGCCCACCCTATGTACTGACTATACCTTTAACGATTTATGTGTCTTTGATCATTTCAAAATAGTCAGACTCTGTCAATGGAACAAACTCATTGTATTTTTACTGAAGTAAGTCAATCTAAGTACATAGTAATTTATAACCGCATTTAAATTGTAAATATTTTTTATCCAGTAGCTCATTAATATTAAATATTTTTATGTGCTCTGTAGGCTTTTGGATACAATAACAAACTATAGCAATTAATTAAATCCAATTATGGTGGCTTGCATTTTTCTCATCCGTTTATAAACCAAATTAATTTTTGGCGCTATTATAATTGAAATCTAAAATACAACGACCGGCCATCTTGATTTAGTTTTGGAAGTATAGATATAAAAATCAGAATGCTAAATGAAATACCAATAAGGCTTATAGAGTCTAATCACTTATTCTTCATATCGTGGAAGATTGCGCCATTTTCCAGAATTACATCAAGTCACAAGATGCTTACCAGTGGTTGCTAAACACTGAAAAGTTATAAACTTTAAATTTACTTATTGTTTTGTAATTTGCTTAGTTATTTATTTATGTATCCTACTGTTTATATTCCATACGCATTAATACAATATACAATATGGGAGACCCTGTATATACACTATGTCCCCGGGTTGAGTTTTCAAGAGAGAAAAAAATGTATTTTTTAATTTTACATAAAAATGTCTAAGAAAAAAGAGTTTCGCTGGATTTATGACGAACATATCTGCAGTTAAAATTTCAATATTCATACAGCATGTTCTTAAAATCTAAACGAAAAGATAAAACAAAATCAACATTTTAAACTATTCAATAAACTCACTATCCCTTCCGGCCCAAGATTCAAGTTTACGTCTTAGTTTCTTGTAACTGTTACGGATATATTATTAAAGAAGCAATAGCATCTCCTATCCGCTATTTTAGTATTTCCGCATTGGTATTTGTTTTAAACGCCCCCATTTAAAATTTAAAATACAGTTCTGATTGGTTGTTACTGTAGCAACAAAATTTAACAGCCCTCTAATGGCCGTTTGCACCATGTCTAGTTAAAAATTAAACCAGGTTTAACAGTAAACCCAGTTTGCACCGCGGCTTAAACCGTAGTTAAAAACTCGCTAAACCAACTCAACGTTAAACCATCACGGACGGCAGATTAAATTGAGTTGGTTTAGCGAGTTTTTAACTACGGTTTAAGCCGCGGTGCAAACTGGGTTTACTGTTAAACCTGGTTTAATTTTTAACTAGACATGGTGCAAACGGAGAAATACTTTGAAATTTTGGCACTAAAAACGGGCTTTGTCATTAGTCAATTCCAAGCAGCTACCAATGACAAAAGCTTGTTTTTAGCGCATGAATTTCAAAGTCCTCCTCCGAATTAAAAAAAAAAAACAAAGTATAGTTACCTTTAAACTATAAGTTATATTCGGATAGAATTATATGATTCTATAGAAGTCAAATGAAGACTTAACTCGTTTTTAGAAGAAAATGCAGAACGCTATAGTTCTTAATTCGCAGGTAACGATAATAAATAACTAAATATAACTACATATACAAAGAATTTCGATATATACTTCCACTTTATTTATGTAATAGTCGCAGTATATATCGCAGAATCTAACTACTACTAATTTATTAATTTTTAGTTGAAACTAACAAAACATCAAGTTTTAGTTTGTAAATTATGGAACGAATGAATTCAACATCCAATTTTTTTCGCGGTATACATATACAGGGTGGTGCATTGTTGAACCTCCACATAGGAAATTCCATGTTAATTGAAAGTTGTTTAAATATTTGCTTCCCTTTATTATTATTTTACAGCAAAATTGTAAGGTATATGTGTTTTTCCAAGTACCTACTCTTCAGGATGAATTTGTCTACGCAGTTTGAGAATTTTTCATTTGCTTAATTTCAAAATATTTTAAGAAGAATCAGTAAACAAATTCATTTTGTACCGAACCATCAGCACGGTCTCGATCAATGTGTGAAAACTTCACAAATATTTCTTGTACAAAATTTGAAATAATGACACAGAAGTGTACCGGCCTAATGTCTTATTTCTGTATACAAAAGCGTGGCAAGCTATCGCAAAAGTACGAAAAGGATTAATAGAGCGTTCTCTCACCGCATTTTTTCAAGTTCCAATCTGTGTATAAAATACATACAAAGTTATCTTGTTCTAACTTTATTAAACATTTTTGAATTCCGACTATTTTTTTTTTGTAAATATTTTGTTTAATATTTAGTCTGAGAATAGGCGCAGTTTGATGTATTATTAAATCGGCATTTTTTACTTTGATATTTGAAGCCCTGGTTTCAAGCCCGGGGCACATATCAACGTTTTCGATTTCAAATTTAAAAGTGTATTCATGCTGAAAACTAATTGTTAATTCAATTTATTCCGTTTTCTGTCTACATATTTAGAGAGTTGCCAGTCATCGGTGCCTATTTATTTTGCAAT
Organism: Prosopocoilus inquinatus; assembly: GCA_036172665.1. Taxonomy (NCBI): domain Eukaryota; kingdom Metazoa; phylum Arthropoda; class Insecta; order Coleoptera; family Lucanidae; genus Prosopocoilus; species Prosopocoilus inquinatus. The sequence goes on from CM069876.1 coordinate 1,627,304, forward strand.
TGGTGGAGAATAAATTTCAAGAGAATTTCTGCGAGAATAGATCGACTGTTTCAAAAAATATAATGTAAAAAAAGCCATTGTTTAAAACTGAATCTTTTAAACCATAATTTTATTCAGGAAATTAAATGAAAACATTCATAATACATTAGGTTGTGCATGATACTTTTGTTTTCTGATGATAAGCACTTTTTCTTGTAACTTATCTTATCGTGAAATTAATTTGTACTCCGACAGTTGTGCTATTATGGTCTCATAAGAAAATTAATAAATTAAAATGATAAACAAAACCTTCTAGATGAGATCATGTACATTGTACATGTAACTTCCGGTCATAATACAAATGGCGTACTCCCCCAAGTTCACGCATAAAATAATTTAAAAATTTACATATTTTTATGATAATGGCGACTTTACTGAGAAACTCTGGAATTTTGCGTTTCTCATTAAAAAGTAATATAGATCTTTTCTATGGTTTGTGAATTTCTTTGAAGCTTGAATTATTTTTGTGGTTAATTTATTGAATTTATTTTGAAACCAATCTTAATGATCATTTCGTCTTAAAATTAGTACATATTTTTCCAACAAAAGTGAACAGAATTACGCCAAAAATTACACAAGACAGAAGAAGTAATTACATGAAGAAAATATTATCTTAAAATTTTTTCATCTCAATTTCTATTGTTTTTCCCAAGGCATTCTTTTATTAACTTAAAGAGATATTTAATCCATTTTATGAGACTCCTGATTCGTTCTGTATGGTATAGGCGTAAAGTTAGAAAAGCGATTTTCTTTTAATATTCTATATAATATCCTATTATTACTAATTTGTGATATTACACCATAACCTACACATTTCATTGCATAGTTCATTAAGGCTTTTAGTAGAAGATTGTTTTCAATTTATTTTTCTCTCTCTTTGAACACAGGTCGACGTCCGTATCTAAATGAGCAGTATACAAATAATAATTCTACAAACGCATTAACCAGGATTTGTTTTTCAGCCGTCGCATTAAAAGCTGACTTCATTTGTGTTAGCATCGTTTTTTGAAAAAAAAAAAAACGGTCTCTGACTGCGTGCGTACCGTCATTGATCATCGGCAAGTCACAATGAAACTTCATTAGTTCTGTTTAAATTGTGCTAATGTAAATAAAACATGAAAAGGAGCATATTTACGTCGAGGCTAATCCGATCGTTGATTAAAAGGATAACAAATTGTTTCAATTAAATAACAAAGAAATTCTTGAATAACGGTTGCAGCTAATGGCTTTTGGGCTAAAATAAAAACCGAAGGATTTCTCTTTGTACTCAAATGAGTAAGATCGAAAGGTTACATAATTTTTTAATTAAGAAAAAAAATATCTCTACACATTATGTTTGTATTGACATGTAGTTAGTTACCTGATAATGAAATAATTTGTTACATTATACACAGGGTGATTCAGGTTAGCTTTCGCACCTTTATAACGTTTTTTTTTTATTTCTCTTCCTAAGAATATCGAAACTTGGCTGAATAATTTAAGTATAGATCTACTAATAGATTATCTGACAATGTGAAATGATGTATATACAGAGTTACAACTAATTAAAGGACAACTATGGGGATCTCGTAAACTGTAACAGATACAAAGAAGGTTAAATTACAGAAAAGTTCCGCTATCTTGAGATCTAAAGAAATATGCAAAAAGATTCTTTTCTATTTCTATTTGTTCTTCAAATGTCTTCAAAAAACTGAAAATTCTCCGTTTTGAAAATGTGGAATATCTTATTTATTTCTTAAGATAGAATCATTAAATTTGGTGTTTTTATATTAAATTCGACGGACAGCGTAATGTATTTCCAAGAAATAGGTTAGGTTTTACAGTTTCGTAGATACGACTGTCAACTGTTTTTTTTCTTATAGATGCTAGCTTAAATATTCATAGTAGCACGTGATACAGAAATAATTTTTGAACAAAACCCTATGAAAATTTATGCTTTTGTTTTAAAACAAATTATTAGGTTACTAAGAATTTTTGTTAAAAAGTATTTTTTTATGTAAATAAGTAAATAAGTACATACCATAATTGAATACGATTTATTAGTTTAATAATAATTTTAGTTCTGAATGTTTACACGCATCCGCCTGCTAGATATTTTTTTCTTTTCAAAATTTTTTGTAGTATCTTGATATTTTGTTCTAAAACAAAAGCATAAGTGTGTCATACGGTCGTATTCAGATTTTGTTTTTGTGTCACGCGGTATGAATACCCAAGAGAGTGTCCATATGGAAAAAGACAGTTGACAGTCGTATTTACGAAACTGTCAATCCTGACCTGTTTCTTCTGACTCTATAAGATCGTTCATCGAATTTAACATGCGAATATCGAACTTCATGATTCTATTTTAAGAAATAAGGATGATATTCGAGATTTTCGAAAATTAGAATATTGGCGTTGGATGTGAGAAACAAGAACAGATAAACAATTAAAACAAATTAGTATTATAGGTCTTATTGACTTTAAATTACATATCAAGTTTCAAAGAGATAGGTCAAAGAGTTTTCTAAATATTAAACCGGTTTCATACTTTTGCCCTTCCCTGCAGTGAAAGTGGAGGGAACTCGTAAAAATGGAAAACAATGGAAATAGGTAATTAATTAAATTTCTAGTATTAATATAAATATGTATATACAAATAGCTTATATACTTCAGAGTACATAAATATCAAAAGAAAGACAAGAGCAACAGCGTTGCCTATCTGAATAGAAAAACCTTAAAAAATAATTTATTTGACAAATTAAAAGGATTGCTAATAAATATGTCACAAATTTCGATGCATAAATAATGAATCTATTCTAAAAATTATTTTAATTAAGACCCAGATTATGTTAACATAGCACATAGGCGAAATTGTTGAGAGTAAAGGGCATATTCTGTATCGAGCCTGTTTTTATGATACATATTTTTGTTTGTTGCTCAACTGTTGTTCAACAGTGTTTAATCTGAACCTACCATAATACAATTCGTTGTGAACGTAGACAAATAATTGTAAATTTTTACACGGAAATAATTTCAGCGTTTCAAAAATAAGTAGAACTTAAATTAATTATTAATTATTTATTAAACAGTCTGTTCCGTTTCTGAAAGTTGAATCGCTAAATAATCTCCAACTTTACAATAAGGTTACAAAGATAAAAATCTGGAGTTAATTCCAACACTTTTTGGACGGCGGGGAACACTTTTTCGATATTTTCTCCGTTTTTTTCTAACTATACAAACGGAGTTACGATGTTTAATGGTCCCGTTTCAGTTGGCCCACCTATTGAAATTTCAATTTTTTATAAATTACTGGAAAATGTGCAAGTAATAGCATTTTTTTTTGTATTTTTTGACTGATTATTGATATTAAAAGTTTTTTTGATTACATATGGTAGAATATGTTCAATAGTATTTAATTCTTAACATAAAAATTAAGTAGGTATAATTAAGGTAAGAAGTTCCTTGCATCCACATGATCGTATTAGGTTAGGAGACCATGTAAAGTATGACAGAACAACTATTCAGTGACAGTTTTCATTGACAGTAGCTCAAAACTGTTTGGTGTTTAAGAATGAGCAGAGCAAAGATTTTGGATGAAAAAATTTGAGCGATCATTATTAAAAAAAATTGTTACAAATCGTTTTAGATTGCAGTGAAAACCTCGAGCAGCCTCTGTACAGCTGTCTCAGCCCTATTTCGGGCTTCTTCAGCAGAAACGTAGCATGGCCGCCTTGCATGGGGGACTTATTATGTAGCAAAACTTTCATTTGTCTATCCTACTGCAATGTCAGTTCAAAAAGCAATCGTAGGATATCGCTGTCTTACCTATTGATTATTATTAACTTATCAAAACGTGGAAAATCAAATTATGAAATCGGGGAATTATTATGTTTGTCTTGGTATAGTGTAAGAAATATTGTGCCATTGCATAAAAGATGTGGTTCAGTTAGTCCAAAGCCTCGGTACGTGAAAAAAAAACTCAGTGCACTGACGCAAACGAACGGGCGCTGAAGAGAAATTAGAAAAGACAGACGTTCTAATTTTAGGCAGTTGAGAAACGCTGCTTAAATATAAATATCAAAAGAATCACTTGATTTGATTAGGTTAAGGAAAAACCATTGCTGACACCGAAACAAAAGAAAAATAGATTTAAGTAGGCAAAAGAATATAAGAATTGGAATTCTGAACAGTGGAATAGTTAGTATATGTGTACACTGGAGTGATGAGGCTACATTCCAAGTTTGTATAGGTGACAATTAGCAGAGTTATTCGCCAAAAAAAATTAAGCTTTCCATCCACATTGTTTGAAGAGTAAAGTGAAATTTCCAGCATCTGTCATGGGGTTGGGATTCAATGTCTGCTGGGTGTGTAGGAAAACTGCATTTTATTAATGGCACTGTTGTTTGAAGAGAATTTTATTTTTCAACAAGACGGAGCGGCCTGCTATACGTCAAAAAAAGCTTTAGAATGGTTTTCCCATAAGTCAGTTCCACTCTTGAAATGGGTTTCAAGTAGTCCTGACTTGTCTCCGATCGAGGCACTTTGGCATAAAATGAAAAAAAAATCCGTGTAAATCCAGCTAGATCAGTACCAGACCCAAAACAAAAACTTCAAGAAATATGGAATATATTTACTGTAGAAGACTGTCAAAATCTACTTAATACGAGGCAGAGAATTAAAAAAAAAGGGAGATGTTACTTAGTGGTAATTAACAAGTTTGTTTCACACTTAAGTTTCTCTACTTTTCGTTTTACTGATTAGTTTATAATCTTACGCCAGTACTCATAGTCCCGTCTTAAGAAACACTTACATCAAGTGTCACTTAAGTTCAAAGTATAACTTACACTCCGATTCTATTTCATAAACAGCTTGTCGGTTAATCTCGGCTAGTTTTCCAAACTATAATATATATAGTTAAGATAATACTGAATCGGGTTGAGACGCTTTATTTCGGGAAGTTTCGTTGGCAAATTTATACACGTGCAAACTTTGTGCTATTTATTTCGGGTTCGTTTGTTGTTATTTTATAAGCGTTTTTATTAGTGATAATTAATAATGGCTACGAAAACTAAAATTGCATACACTGCAACATAAAAAAAATTATTTAGCCTGCCTTGCATGCCTTAATTGGTAAGTGTAACTTAAGACATAGATGGAGCTGACTTAGAATGAAGTACTACTTAAGTTGTACTTAGTTAACTGTGAAATAAAATTTTTAAACATTAAGTGAGACTTAAGTTTCAAGTTGAGCTTAAGACTTGTCCATGAATACTGGTGTTAGAAGGTTAAGTTGATCTTAGCAGATTTTAGTTTGTGTAAAGATTATCTGCAATGTTTACTGAAAAATAAAAATACCTATAGTAACTTATTGTTTGAAATTCTCTTAAATCATAATTGAGCATTTTGTAAGTGGGCCAACTGAAACGGGACTGGGCTCGTATGTACTTTAATAAAAATGGATTAATAAGTATTATTATTATTAAAATATTTCAAATAAGTATTTCACTGTTTGGCCTGAATATTTAAAAATATTTCTTATGTAAAACACATTGGGAGAAGGAAGCCATAAATAAATATTAAGCTCAATTTATTTACGTCGAATAGAAATCGATTCTCTCTAAGATTTTCAAACATTTCAGAACGGTTCATTTTTTAATTTCACATATAATGGATTGCCTATTAAAACATAATTTATGCAGCCGGCTGTTTTACATAAAAACGAGATTATTTTTACTCAACAGAGCTATTAAAATATATTATTACAAAAAGGCTTACGCCTCAGGTAGTTGAGAAGCGAAAGAATGTTTTTCGTTGAACTAGAAAAATTATTATTTCGGCTTTAATGCGTCTAACTTTATTGCCGGGGTAAGCAAGCACCAACACGCTTGAAAAATATTTACATTCCGAATGGTTTTCTCGGCAAAGTACACATTTAATCTTGTTAACGATGTACCAGCTTATAAATTATTATATTATATTTGAAAATAAATTAAATTTAGCTTGGCTCGAAGTTGCAGTTCGCGAGCAAATACAACTTGTATATCGCGAAAGTTCTCCGACATGGAACAGTTTAAATTAAAAACTGGAAACTTTTATTAATAATTTTAGTGGATTTTATCGCTTCGTATTTTCTATTAACTGCCCGGCTATTACGGTACTGTTTCAAAATCAATATTTCCATCAATTGCATTACCACCTGCCTTTTAATAATCATGATTATCAAACTTTACGTGGGGGTGTCCTTCTAACGTATTTCCGTGTACAAATTACAGTTATTTGTACACGTTCACATGAGCTCGTATTTCAATGACTTGTAACTATAACACAGTGGCGTTCACTGCCGGCTAAAATATTTTTTCCTTGGTCTTTTATTTACAAAACTACTTCTGCCAAGATGTGTTAACACGTACCCGAAGCAGAACAAGAACAACAGAATACTATCAACTAACTAGTTTTGCACGAAGAAGTTCAATAATTAAAGAGAGTTATAATTACGTTATAATACAGCGTCTTAGGTAACCAATTTTAATTTAAAACAAGTAAAATATTGCAGTATTTACACAACGTATTAAGTTTTCAAAGTTTGTCGGTATTTCTTTTTTATTACAGAAACACAGTATCCATTACCTCCGCTGTTGCTTTACGTGAAATAAATAACATATAATTACCCCCTGATTTTTGTTTTCGTGTAATGACTCGGTTTTTTATTATTATATAAATATATTTAAGATTGTAACGCGACTCGGTTCCCAGGTAATTGCATACTTTCATTAGGCAAATGTGTATATTTAAATTTCTAATAAACACAACTTTTACGTCTTATTGTTTTGTTTCAATGTTAAAATTATACATAATAAATGTTATTACCATGTGACGTACAACGTAGAGTTTCTACTAAATTACTGTTTGTCGTACTGGAATATATTGCATTAAATGCGCTCGGTTTTTGCGGCGTAATCTTGAATAAATTATGAAATAATGGCGCATATTACAACTGACAATTTCAGATAAACATGAGTTGTTAAAATAATTCTTGCAAAAGCCATAATTAGATCACTGTTTCAGTCATAATGCGGGTAGATTTGTTACGATCGGGTCATTTTTACGTTGATACTTAAATGACGTGCAATTCTGCAGAAATTGTGAATTTCCAACTCACAATCAGTAATCAGTAATTTAAAGAATAAAAATCCTTAATAAAGAAAACGAAACTACTAGATTCTGGCCGTCGAAGTAAATCTCAAATTTCTAGTTTATTTCATGTTGAAGTAATATAATAAGTCTCAGAAAAGTCTTAAATTTTTTAATGATCCATTCCAATAAACTCGTGTTCCACAAGGTAGCTTACTTGAACCTTCGTTGTTCCGCTCCCTAAAAACATTCACATTTGCAAATGAGATAAATTATAAGAACATTGCACACTGACTCTGATTGCTTCTTTAAAGCTGAGTTGATCACTGAAGGTTTAAACTGCATACGTTTAATCTTTTTTTGGTTGTTCAGTTAGAGATTAAGATGTAAAACGTAGTTAAACTATGAATTAAGATGTGAAACGTGGTTTAACTATGAAAGAAAACTGTGGTTTGACACTTAATCCGTAGTTAATAATTCCTGGTTTTCTTTGTGAAACCACTATTGATTCCCTTGAAGGCCATGAATCTGTATACAAAATTATGAACATTCAACAGTCAGCTGCACAACTCGTCTAATTACAAGTTCTATATACAGTTGTACACAGTTGTTAACAAATGGTTCATTGGTGTAGAGATCTGTGAAAACGAAAAAATTAACATTTTTGGCTTATCAGTAAGCTTAGGATAATTATGCATTAAAAAACTTCAAAATATGCCTGCACATATGCACTAAAATCATCAAAAATATGCACTTAAATATGCATTAAAAATTAACTTTTATAAAATAAATATTTTTATAATATTTTTTATGTTACCACATTCTTCATTATTTTGCTGCAAAAAAACAAAAACTTTTTTTAATTCTAAATTATTTATTTAGTCGTTATTATAGAAACAAATTATAATTACATTTAACTACAACATGGTGTAACAAATTCTCAAAAGTAAATTTGCGCCCATTGTCGGCGAGAATATTTCTGTACTGAGAAAACACTCTCTCTACATCGCAGGACACTATTGGTACAAATTCGTATTTTACAACGTCATTGACACTTAAATGTTCGTTTTTTTTTATTAAGGGTCGATTAATTTTGCAACACTTCACTTATATTCTTCAGTTGCTGATAGCCCGTATTCTTTGACAGCACTTCGTTTAATTTATTGATAAAAACATTTTTCTTGAGTTTTGCTAAACCGTTAACTACATGTTCTACTATTTGAATGCTTTCTTGTAAAGATAGACCCTTAGCTTCTAGCTTGGAGATTGCAGTCGAAATGCATGCCAGATTAGCTCGAATAAAAATTAAATCTTCTCGAATACCTTTTTTCTCAGAATACTCTGTGCTTCTTCGATGCACTGCACTTCCTCAGAGTCGAATTCATCAACAATTTTCTTCACAATTTCAAAATTTTCAGCGTAATACACAGCAGCGTCGATCCAACTTCCCCATCTTGTAATAATTGGCGCAGGTGGAAGTGGAATGTCACCCGAAATTTCCCGAAACTTCTGAATACGACTTGGTGCCTTAAGGAAAATCTTTTTCACAGATGATATTAGCACATTAACATTTAAATAAAGATTACGAACTAAATCAGCTACTCGATGTAAGCCATGTGCTAAAGAGGTCACATGTATCATGTTTGGGTATAAAACCTGCAGTCCCCGCATTGTTTTGCACATATATGGTGCAGCATCACTACAAACCGCTAGCACTTTTTCATATAAAATTCCAGACGGCCACAATAAACTTAAAGAGTCGTTGAAAACAGCAGCGACTGTTGAATGATTTACTTTGTCCAACACTTTTAAAGTCAGCAGATATGATTTATTTTTTTCTTCAGGAACCCCTAATATACCAAACACAAAATTTCCTATGCATCTTTGTTCTTCATCGGTTGTTTCATCCAACGACACCCAAATAGAATGATCCTTTACTTTTGCTCTTAATTTATCCAATGTTAATGTATACAATTCAGAAACATAATATGTCGATTCATCTGGAATATTTTGCTTTGTATACTTTTCCAAAAAATGGCAAAGAACTTCATTTTTTAACTTAGCTAATGGGATGTCTGCGCAAATAAAAGCCTTACAAAGTTCTGCATTGAATTCTGAACGTTTAGGTCCAGGCGTCGGTAAATTAGAAATTAACACTTGCCGTTCGTTATTTCCCCTTTTGCGATTTTTATTACTTGCATGCTTTCCGGTTTGAAGATGCTGCGTGACTTGAAACTTTTTGGTTGCCGTAACATGAACCTCGCAGTATTTACAAAATAACAGACGCCCATCCGTTATAAAATCATCGTAGTCCTTCACAAACTGGTTTAAAATTGCACTTACACACTTTTTTTCTTTTGGCATCTTGAGAGATGTTAATCCTATTGCAATCAGCATACAACTACTGCAGAATTTCCTGGTAAAATTAGAAAGAGAGCTACCCCATACCATGGTCTGTACGAGTACTATTAATGCGGACAAAATATTTGGAAATTCGTGGGATAATGTGCAGTCGCAGTAAGCAATGGCGGTTTTCATACACTGTTAATCCTCTTATTATTTCCAAGTATTCTGATTTTGAAACACTGGTTGTTCAAATTGTCTGCTATAAAATGTCAGTTTGCACTTGGCAATAAGAAATAATCGCAAATTTGCAATTAAAACAAAAAAATGCAGGAAATTATGCATTAATGCCCTAAAAAGTTAAAATATGCATTTATGTATAAAAATGTTCTAAATATGCATTTGCATATGCAATTATGCAAACGCGTAATTATCCTAAGCCTACTTATCAGTAATAGGTCATTACTGTAACCCAATCACACACCATAAAACATCAACTAATCGATTTCTCATATACCGACATTGCAGTAATGTCACAATCGGAAAAGGACGGAAGATTCCAAAGCATCCTTTGTCCATTGAATTACTTATACCAACTCTGTTTAAAAAAAGATACGTCTAAACAATTTTATTTCCAATTTGTTGGTACGATAGAGCGATGCATCTTTGGGCAGTTCTACATATTGAATGTGGATCCTCAAGTTCATTTGAGGAACATTGTTAATGCCAAAAATCAAAAACTGAAAAAATTATACAGCAAAAGCGATTTTGTTTGGCGCAAGTGAATGTAAGTACATGCCTAATGAACTGAATAAATATAAATGTTGATAAATTTTTTAAATAGGTGCGGCTAAACGTCCGTCGGCGGCTTCATGCGTTCTATTGCAAAATTCCGCAATCCGGCGGATTTTTAAATAATCTTAACCTAAAATTCTGCCGAAAGTTCAATTGATTTGCGCAAATGCGACCTAATATTTCCCTAAAAACTAATAGGATGGCGAACTTTATCGAATAAAATGCTTAATCCGCCGTTCTGTGTTGTGACATTCTAATAATTCGCTGACTTAAAAGATTATCTTCAATTTTGAAGTAAATGCATATCATGTTAAAAGTGGGCGATAAAAATATCATCCACTTTGCATTCAAAACAATCCTTTGTATTTGAAATTATGCACTGGATTGATTAAATTCACTATAGGCCTTTTATTTACAAAGCAGGTATGCGGCTTTCGATTTTCGGATGGTATTTGATTTCTTTCATTTTTGATAGCATTTAATATTAACATTATACATAAAATAATTACAAATTTTTATGTTATTAAAAAAGAAAAAAAATTAAATACCGTTCGAGAATCGAAACCCCGATGCGCGCCTTCTTTCCATGCTGGGCTACTGCTACTGCCGGCGGACGTTTAGCCACACTGGCCCGTATTCTCACCTCGTCTTTAATTTAGGAACGCCGTGATTAAATTCTCTCTCACTCTCTTACTCATGAAATTTGCAGAAAGCTATATCGTTTATGTTTATTTTAATCACGGCTTTAGTTAAAGACGACTCTAATCATGAGATGAGAATGCGGCACACTGTTTTTAAAACAAAAGTGCCATTGCACACTCTGCCTTAATTACATAGATACCTATATGTATCTGAAACTATAGTTTTTTTTTAATGCCAGTCTCTTTTTTTGTACGAGACGATCATAATTACAGTGTGAAAAATGTAAAAATTCACCAGCGCTAAAAAGCGCGCGCTTTGTTTCTCGCATTTTCCGCTGAATTGAAATTTTTTACGTTTCCAATTGCAACAATGTTTGAAGCACGACAATAACGCATTATCCCGTTGGCAAAAAAGGCGCATTAATATTCGCAGCGCTCTCGCTTTACAATATAAACTTAGTTACAAAATACATTAAAACTGTTTAATACACACATAAAGTAAATTGTGTGCAGCGCCGAGCTTCAGTGCAGCCAACTGATGGTAATGTGACAACGCCCGTCACTGGCACAGTGGCGTATCCGAGATCTAAGATTGACCGATAAGAGCAGAGTAAATTTTATGACCGTTCTCTTTTGACGGTTGAATTTAGTACGTCTTCGTCGTTTAACGGTACAGTAATAAATACGGTAATTAATACGTTAGGTGCTTATTTGAAACGAAAGACCTGTCCGTGTTTGAGGCCCTTAGATGAGAAATAATTTATGATGGGCAGAAGCTACTGAGACGCGGAATTTTTTTTAAATTAAAAAACCCTTTCAAATTAGTAAGCAAGTAACACCAAGTGAAATCGAATAAATTCATTAGTATTGTTATTTATTTGTACTATTAAGAAATGCGCGAAATAAGTGCATTTAGTTCCAGATACTCCTGTAATTTTTCTTTTAAAATGGTATATTAACGCAAAACTCACAGTTTTTTTTTTAATTTTGATAATCGGGTGTGAACAACGGACTAACTACATGTATTAAGAGAAATCTTGACGTATTACAGTACACGCGCGTATACAGGGTATCCCAAGCGAGTGGCCTATTAAAAGTTTTCCGCGAAAGGAACATACAAACATTCCGAGAATTAATACACTGCCTTAGGAGGAAGTTGATCTTTCTGTCAAAAATCTTTTCACTTTCGGTTACGACGGAAGTCGCTATTAACTTTCTTATTTTAAATGGAATGCTAGAAATTGATAGGGTTTCCCCACACTTAAATGTAAGGGTTTTTGAGAGACCTACGAATTTCGACCTTTCATTTAAGATAATTTATTTGCTTTCACTTTCAAATTTCAAGATTCAAGTTGTCTGTCGTTTGAAAGAATAATGTTCAGTCTTTCAAGTCATACCCTACTCCAGGGATGACCACTAACGGGGAAGTGTACCCCCACGTAACAACTGCGATGGTGGGATTTATTAAGTATTTGTTTTCCGTGCCTCTCTCTATGAATGAATTCTCATTTCTCCGAAACAATCTGGAGCGGGGACAGCGCTTTCGAAGAGCTCGAGCATCGCTGCCCTAGTCAGGTATGTTTAACTGCCCGAAGTTCAGTTGTCGTAAATGGAATCCCTTATATATTTTTGGCATCATGAGATACAAAAGCAAATTCTACATCGATCAGCAGTAGCATTCCATACACCGATTTCTATTATTGTTCTTATTACCAGTAATTGTTTTTTTTATATTGGCATATTTCGGTAGAAATATGGCATTTTTTCGCAGTAAGTGTCGTGAAACAAATTTATTTATTAAGTTACAAGTTATATTAACAGATATGTACAAATAAAGAAAAATTAACAAAATTAATAAAACAAATAAAAGGGAGCCTTGATATATAATCATCCAAGGACTGCGGGACGATGGTAATTTTTTTGTAGCACTCCATTTAAAATAAGAAAGTTATTGGCGACTTCCGGCATATCCGGAAGTGATATAAAAGTGAAAATATTTTAGACAGAAAGATCACTTCCTCCTAAGGCATTGTATTAATTTTCAGAAAGTTTGTACGCTCCTTTCCTTGAAAACTTTTAAGAGGCCACTCAATTTGGGATACCTTGTATATTAAATTTATTGATAGGACATAATGATGTACACCATAATAACCATATACAGTGGGAGTCTGAAGCTTAGAATAATCAACATAAAAGGTAAACTGTTGATTTCTAAGAAAATTTCAAGGACAGGTCCCTTTTTGATTTAAACTGCTCTTTGGGTAGCACCTGAATATACAGAGTGTTAATGATGTCATTGACATCTTTTTAATGACTTCAGTAACCTCCGTGGTGATTGTTATAACTATAATTCCTATAAAAATGCTTACCTTTCTTAAAAAAATATTGAGAAAACTAATAATGAAAACTAAAACGCAAAATCTTGGTTTTAAGTTTTCTAAATGTAATTTCATTAAGAAAGGAAGTAAGTTTAGGACGTAATACACCGTAAACGAATAAAATGTTCTCAAAGTAAATGTATGCCACCTACTTCTTGGCAGTATACCAATTTAGCTTGAAACTCTTTTCGAACTTGCCAGTTGTATAGCTCCAATTGTTCTTCTGATTCGCCTTTTCAATTGCTTTGAATTTGGGTTCTTTTTCACGTAACATTCACCAAATCTCCCAAGAAAAAAAATGTAGAGGTGTCAGATCAGGGGATTTGGCAGACCAGTCCCTTGGATCTCAGTTTCCAATCTGTTCACAAGGAAAACCATTGTTCAAGTATTCTTGCACACTTTACTTACGAGAAAAATGCACCAACGCTCTATTTGGATTCGCGTTAAAAAACAACTCTGATGCTGCAAAATCAGTATGAGAATGATTTTTCTCGGTGATACACTAAGAAAAACCATACTATACTGTACGGTTTTTCTTAGTGTGCCAGTATACCTTGATATTGCATTCAGAAACAAATCCTGTCTTAAAAGGACCGAAAGAAAATGCGCAGTGCCAGTTTAAAACTTGGAGGTTAGGTTAAGTTATTGAAAAAATGTAAAAATGAAATTGGTTTTGATAAATGCCAATAAAATCACTTTAATTACCGTACAAACCACAGCTCAATAATTAAGTAACAAGAAAGTGATAGGACTTTAGGCATTTTTTTAAAAATTTTAATCAAGGTGGCCATAACAAGGAAAATTTAAAACTTAATGAGCTTTTGGACCTACACCTTTTAGCTAATTTAATCATCCCTCTATCTCTCCAAATACAAAGCTTACCCATGTTCGCCCTAGAAAACTCGAGCACTCTGCATAAGTACGAGGGTGGTTCGATAAATAACTTGGTTCGATATGAGACACAACGTTTTAAGTTTTTTAAAGTGCTTTAATTTTTGACGTAATCCGCTAGAAGTTCAACGCACTTGGCCCAATGTCTTTCTAGGTTCCCGATTCCTTCCCTGAACTGGTTTACCTCAAGGCCCTCAAATTACTCGTTTAGGCCCTGTTTGACCTGTTTATTTGTCCTAATTTTTTGTCCAGACAGAAATCTTTTGAGTTATGGGAACAGAAAAAGTCCGAGAAAACCAGATTGGGTGAGGCAATTTAAAGAATAGTTTGGTCAATTTTTGTTTAGCAACAAGACTTCCTTATGGTTTTTGCTCTAAAGTCAGGAAACGCGGCACCCATCTCGCGAAAAGTTTTGTGAAATTCATTATGTAAAATAAAATATATCCTGTCACTTGACATGTCTGTAGCTTTTTCGAACTCGTACCCTTTCCTCGTTTGACGGCCAAATTTTCTCGACATTTTTTGGAGTTACAAATGTTTTCGGGATTCCAGGAATGAAGTTTTTTCATTGCTTATTCTGTCACGCTAAAATCCATATATCCAAAGTCTCACGGTCTCATAAGAAGGGCATGATCCCCCAATGTGTTTCATTTGCTGTTTTTCCCTTCCAGAAAAAAAAAGAAATTACACCACAAATTACAATTTTATCATCATTTTTGATTTTAACTCGAAACGCTTACCTATTATGTTCAAACAACTATCAAACAATAAGTTGTTGCTAAAACGAGTTGTAACTATAGAATATTCGTTCTACTAACGAAGCTCCATGACCACTTACACAAATCTCGTTTCCGCCCTATATTATTTAATATGCCAATCAAGTTAGTTGTCGAATCAGCCTGGTATACAAAAGACAAGAGTCGACTTGAATTAAACAGAGGACGTAATTGATTGACTTGATATGGTAAGTTTCTTCGACAAATAATGTAAGCGTTCGGTGTCTGCCAAAAGCTGGAAGGTGGTGCTCAGTCCCTTCAAACAGTCATTTCAGCAGATCTCTGGTTGCAACAGAATAACTTGCTCTTCGTTTCATGCGATTATTCATCATGTACGCCGTGATTCAGAAATGCTTTCTAATATTTTCAGGGTGAATAGAACATCAAGAAAGTGGTAATATTAATATATTAACATTACGTAATTTTTCTCGGAATGCAATAAGAGAACTTTTTTTGTGCCAAGTAATCTAAAGAATATTTCCTTTATAAATTTTTGATCACGTATGTATAAAATAAAAAGTTAGAGATAAAATACTGAAAGTTAGTTTTGCAGAAGAAAACTAACCCTTAAAAAGGAAGGAGGAGTTAGTTAAATGCAAAATAACTTAACTTAAATGATCATTCTTGCAGAAACAATTATATAAAAACGTGATCTTATTTATTCACTTAAAAATATGCGTGTATATTTATTGTCGTTCGCGTTGATTAAACTGCAGGAAAAGTGCAAATCGGGATGTGATACATTGGGTGTTATTCCATCCAAGTATTAAATTATTAATCATAATTTCGAAAACCAATCGATTCCGACACACATAACAGTAAATAATATTTATAAATATGCTTTAGAATGTTCTCATAATGATTAGTTTCTTTCTACATTAAAGGCATAATAATAATTAAACTAATTAGTCTCAAAGGAATCATTTCACATAAATTTCTGAAAAATGTTTCTATTGCAAAGTGCATTTCCATTTCACGTAGTAGTAATAACGGTTCACTTCAGTTCCTTCCGACACAGTCATATTTTTGTCTTAATTTTTTTATTGCGTATTGTATTATGGGGTCGAAGGGGTCTTAATCAGCCTCACAGAACTGCGACCAAGATTTGATCTATTGTTTAGACCCTGCGAATAATTAATTTCCTAGAAACCCTACCTTTGCAGCGAAGTGCAGAATGTTCCTAAGAGGCTTAGGTTTTACTTCAGCAGGCGCCAGACTTACACTGTTCAAGTTAAGCTAAGTCGAACTCCAGCTAGTGCTATGCATTTGCAAAGTATGTGCTCAGCCGTTTCAGTTTCTGATTCACATAATCTGCATGTTTCACTTTCTGTCGAGCTTATTTTGTTAAGGTGGAACCTCACGGGGCAATGGCCAGTAAAAATACCTGTAATAGTCTTTAATTCTTTCTTTGTGAAAAGTAGAAGCTTTTGAGTAGTTTTAGGCCAGTGACTGATGAACATCTTCGCCTGTTTTTGTCCTGGAATATTATTCCAGTAGGACACTTTTTTCCTTTCTATCCACCTTTCAATCTCTTTTCTATACGGTATCTTGCTCAGACCACAGTAAGGTTCGGAACCTACCGACGAAGCCTCACAACCAGCACGAGCAAGTTTGTCGGCTTTTTCGTTCCCCTCTATATTCTCATAGCATATTTTAGGGTAATTTTGTTGCCCTCTGCTAGTTCCTTGAGGAAAAGGCTTGCATTCCCATAAGGAAAAGGACTCAGTGTAATATGCCTTCAGTGCCTTTATAGTTGCTTGACTATCAGACCATATATATATAACTACACAACTATAAAGGCACTGAAGGCATATTACTCTGAGTCCTTTTCCTTATGGGAATGCAAGCCTGTCATATGACAGACATTCCTGGGCACTTAGATTTATTGCTAGTGATTGTTGGGGTGATACCTAAGGCTGTTGAAGCCTGATACTTTTGGCCGTAAATGCCTGTGCCTGTCCTCTTTGTACTCTTTGATCCATTCGTGTACCAGATGGAGACATTGTTGCGTAATTGTGCAACATGGCTTTTGACTGTACGGCGGCTACTAATGTCCACTTCATGAAGTCTATCAAAGTCAAACATTTTTGGCATCATCTCTGAGGGTTTCTCTAATATTTCTGGCTGCCAAAAATCCAGTACTCTTGGATGTCATGTGCGGTCACCTGGTTTGAACCTCCTAGTCCGAGTAAGTCTCAAAGAAGCTTGCATGCTCTCCCTCTGCACCTGCAAGTAGAGTGGAGGGATGTCAAGCAAGACTTCCAGAGCTGCTGTTGGGGTAGTGTTCAAGGCCCTTGTCATTCCCAGACACGCTAGTCGCTGGAAATTCTGCAGTTTATTTTGCGTAGTTAGTTCAGTGGTCCTTGTCCACCAAACTAAAAAGAAGCTATAAATCTATAGCGAAACGTTGAGTGTATTTCCATTCATAATTCTGTCCGGTTTAAGATGAAAAACCCTTTTTACTCACACTAAAAAGGTACCGTGCCTTCAATTGTATTCCTCATTAAAGTGGGCTAGGATTTCACTGTTTCTTTCTCCTAAGATTTGCAGCACTGATAGCTGTTCAATTATTTAATTAAACAAATGTCAAATTGACACTTTGTATTTTCAATTAATTCAAAATGTTAGAATTACGTTAGAAAATATTTATTGTTGAAAGCTATTTTCAAACCAGTAGAATAAAAAACGGACAGTTAGTTTATTCAAATAATCAGTGTGTACAGTAGTTTCGACAGCAGTTTCCTAATTTTGCTATTACTTATGAACAGCTAGTTAAACATATCCATGCTTGTGTTCTTAAATTTCGTGAAGCAGGATCACTTGGTCGCAAAACAGGGAGCAGAGCAGCTAAGAAAAGGGCTGCAGCCTGCATTGAAGATGTTCGGGATCGAATAGAACACTCTCCCAAGAAGTCTATTGCGAAACTTTCACAACAAGTTCAGCTATCAGTGGGAACATGTCACACTATTCTTAAAAAAGACTTAAAGCTTTATCCAGATAAGATTCAAGGAGTCCACGAACTCAGGCCAGTAGATTTTCACAGAAGAACAGAATATTGTCAGTGGTTTCTTGATAACTTAAACAACGACGACATTCTTGACAAGTGTTTCTTTTCCGATGAGGTCTGGTTTCATCCCTCAGGGTATTTCAATAAACAGAATATGAGAATATGGTCAGCAGAAAATCCCCATGAATTTGTGGAAACTCCATTACATCCATTAAAAATTGGTGTTTGGCTAGCAGTGTCAAGAAGGCGTATCATCGGACCAATATTTTTTAACGACTCTGTAACTGCTGAAAGATACCGAAATGAGTTATTAGAACCTTTCATTAATCAACTACATGATGATGAACTTACAGAAGGTTTTTTTCAGCAAGACAATGCTACTGCCCACACAGCTCATCAAACAATGACTTTCCTGCAGCAGTTTTTCGATAAACGGATTGTGAATTTTCCTGCAAGGTCTCCGGATCTCACAATTATGGATTACGTCATTTATCCGCACATGAAAAACACAGTTTTTAGAACTGCGCGTCACACAATCGAAGAACTTCGTGCGGGCATTACAGATGTGTGTGCTAAAATAACCCCCGAACACTTAGCAAACGGGTTTGAAAACATGAAACGCAGAGTACGCTTATGTATACAAGCTGAAGGAGAGCACTTTGAGCATCTACTTTAAACTTTAATGTTGTGTTTTTATTTGATGTTATGATCAGTACTGACAGTTAATGACAATTGTTTTCTCTAAAATTGTGTCGCCAACTTCATAAAAAAAATCAGAGCTTACTTTAATGAGGAATTCAAATGAAGGCGCGATATAAGTAACTATGGGTCTTAGTATTGCCATATATGACCATTGGATTATTCGCAGTTTCAGACCCCATGTGTTACCAAAGTGCTTATAACATACCCAAAAAGTTGTCGTTCTCTTTGAGACTGTTCTATGGACATGTGCTTTTCAATTGAGCTTCGTATCCAGGGTTACTCCTGAGTATTTCACCTCTTTGGAGAGTGCGTTCTCTATTGTACATATTTTTTTAGGAAAGCGTAGCACAAATGGTCGCGTTCAGGCCACCGAGCGACTGTGTTGCTAACTTCCAGTAGCTTTCACGTCGCGAACCGCTGAGTTTCAGTTTCAATGCCTAGTGAGCCGTTCGATCTCCTGAACGTGACCAATTTTACTTCAGTGCTTAGTAATATTTTATTAACCTGTGGATAAATTGAGTCGTTTCTTTAATGCACAGTTAATGCACATAACTACGTAACTAATTAATTGTACATTTGCCTATTTAGAAATGGAATGTAGTTTTGAGTGTCGTGACAAGTGTGATAACTTGTTCACCAAAATTATTTACAATTCAGATTTCTTTAGTGTGATAATTATTTACTCGCCGGTTCTAAATTTGACGTTATATTGCAAGGAATTTCTTATTTTATCTGTAACGAAGGTGTTTTATTGTTTGGTGAGTCAGATTCAGCGCATAAATTTTAATATTTCCTAGGAAATCTTTTGTTACATTTGTGGATAGATTGAGACACTCATGGTTCGTCATGATCGAGGCAATCAACCGATAAAAAAATATATTTCGGCGTCGCAAATTAGCGCAACGCGAGAGAATTTTGCAACTCCCGTTCCGCAAACATAAAATATGAAATGCAGGAGCGGCGCCGGGCATCAAACAAAATTACCAAAAGTGTCGGTGTATAAATACAGTTTAAACAAACAGCGTTCAACGTGTTAAATCCAGTATTTAATGCGCTCGAAATTCACATGCATAGTATGAAATCTGGCCCAAACAATCGCGATATGATGACGGTTGCGGCGCCACTGCGGACAGCAGCGAAAGTAATCCGACACCAGCTCGCGTGCCGTTGTAAATCAGCGGGTGATGCGTAGCTGCAGGCCGTATAATGCTGGATGCACTCGTAAAACTATGCATCCCGTTTAACGGCGTCGTTTTACGGCTACCCTAGACAAAGTCCAAGTGTACTATCCCATTGCCATTCACATCATCTTTTACTAACAAAAGTTACGGTCAACCCTCCCTGAAATATGTATGAACTGGCAGTTTCAATTTGCTGTAGCTTACTTTGTCTTAACTTGCCATCATTTAGTTAAATACTTACATGTTATACCCTCAGTTGTAACAATTTTTAGTATAACTTATCAGAATAACTCGATACAATTGAAGAAAAATACGATTGCTGCCTGTAATATGAGTCGATTTTACATTTTGCTCACAAGACCATTAGAGTATTTACGTTTATACTTTATCAAAACAGTAACAGAAGATAAAGCCATCTCAAAGTCTCTATTGTATGAGATTAGTACATAGCGGACCATGCTGGTACTTTCTGTTAAAGGGAAAAGGGAATAAGCGTTTCTTAATGATGTCCCAGTTGATTTGTGAGTTGTCAATCTTCAATCTATGTTTTAAAACAGCGATTACAGTTCAATGCATGAAAGAAAAAATCTTGTGTATATGACACACAAGAATTTAAGTGAGACGTCATATATTAGGTTGTTCGGAAAAAAATGTCGTTGTTTTGTTTATCAACTAAGGCCCAATCTTACCACCTCCTGATAAATGTATCTGCCGGTTAATAACCTGGAAAACTATTGTCGGTACAATGGTTTCCAAGGATGCTAACCGGAAGTTAAATTTATCAGGAGGTGGTAAGATATAGCCTAAATCAAATTTCGAAGGTAGCCAGATATATTTTTCTATTTGCAAATTGAAGAATATACTTCTCTAAACAATATACTACGCAAATGTTAATCCGTACTTAATTGTGTGTTCTCATGAAGAATGACCAAATAACGAAGAATTCTTGAACGTATTGTTATACGAGTTTAAGAAGGAAAGTGGCTGCACAAGTGGCTTAGAATATATGTGACAAGAAGACAGAAAGTTTCTTAATGTTAAGACATGTCCAACATGAATTTATAAAATTTAGAAATGGCGATTTTACTCTTCGAAGGAGTCGTACCTCGGGTTGCCCTTTAAAGATTAACCAATTTTTTTTGCATTTTATTAAAGAAAATACGATTACTACAATATATCGATTGTCAGACGAGTTGAGTGCATTCAATTCAACCATTTGGTGCCACTTAAGACGTCATAGTACGATTATTAAACGTTATACAAAAATTTCACATAACTTAAATGAATCTCAACCTAAACACCGTAAATATTTGTACAAAATTACTCTAAACTTCCCGCCACAATAGTTTTCTGTAACAAATCATGATTTATGAAGAAATACGGATTCTTTTAAGAATCCCTACTGGTATAAACAGTGGCTTAATCTTCGACAAGTAATTGTCTTTTTCAGTCGTTAACAAAGGTCGTTTTGGAAGATAAGGGATCGTTTTGGAAGATAAGGAATGTTTAGTGTTTGGTGAAATATCTTTGGTGTGATCCATTCTGAACTTGTTTCAAATGTCCGTACAGTTAATGCTGCAGTCTGTTGTACTCAGCTTACCAAAGTACACGAAATTTAACGTTTAGGGTACCCTGCATCAGTAAATACAAATCACGTGATCCACCACCAGGATAATGCAAAACCGCATAATACAATTTAGGTTTCAATAAAAACTGATGGAGCTTGGATGGATTTTTTTTCCTCTTTGTGCATAAAGTCCGGACATTGCTCCTTCGGATTACCATATGTTTTGTTCGATGAAACATTTCCTTAAAGACAGAAATTTTAATGAATATTGCGAAGTCGATACGGCAAATCAAGAATTTCTTGACTCTACAGAACTTGGCTGGTACCATCGAGGAATACAAATGCTGGCAGAATGATGACAAAGGATCACTAATGAAATTGACAATTGCGTAGTTTAATCAAAATTAATATATTTCGTGTAATACAAGCATTCTGAATTAGAATAAAAGCGAAATTTTTTCCCGAACTACCTAATGCAATACTGGTCTGTATCAACGAGTATTGTATGTATTCTTTCATGAATTGAACTGTATATAGCCTCTCTTGCGTTACTTTTACGTTTTGCGCTTCGTACATGTCAAACAGAGCTATTCATTTTCGAGTTATTTCTGAGTTTTATGCTTCAAGCACAATTAATTGGGTTTCCAGTTTTGTGTGTAGTTATCTAATATGTCAGTGGTTTGGTGCTAAGAGGGCCGATGTCAAATAAGTGTAAGAAATCAGCGTTATTATTCTTGGACGTTTGGACATGACATGTCAGATTTTCTACAGATAGAATGCTTTCGACTTCCTAACACACATTCAGCACGTATACCCATGTTTGAACCGCGAACTGATGTTCTTAATGTCAGTCATTTAACATTTTACCGAATATCATATCGTGTCATATAAGCCTTGTGTATGTCTGTCATTTTCATCATGTAAATATAGCTGAATGTTGAATTTATAATTAATGTACACGATGCTTATTCGGGACACTTTGATTATTGATAATAACAGATTAACTAGTAACTAATCTCCTTGCTTAATGGCATAATCAAGTAAGCGCAACCAACTCTACACCACCCTTACGCCGTCATATGTGCTAACTTTGAAAGCCATCTTATTTTTTTAGAAGGATATTTATAAATGTTCTCAAGGCGGTGAATTTCAGTTTTTGTTTATCCTACAATTTAAAGATAATTGAAGAATTTCGTTGTAATTATGACGCCGACACTTGTTCAGAATTTTACTAAAGAAGAAATATGTTACATTCGATATAAACAAAATATTACTTTATATATTTTAATCGGAGTATCAACTTTATTTGTATATCTTTAAAAAATATTTGAGGTGTAGCACAAATTCTCAGAAATTTCTTTTATGCGTACAAGTGGAATCCAATAACTTACGTTCTTTAAAAGACACGAGATTAGAAGTTAATTTTCTCAGACCTAATTGTTTGACTAGATCGTTTAATTCTTTCCGGTTTGGAAAACGATAACTGTTTTAATAATAATCACACTGCTTTTTGAGGAAACTCCCGGATTATAGTTTCTTTCATCTTTGTCTAGAAATACGCCTTTCAGAGGTGGTATTGAAATGAGTAATTCAACACTACGTACACTGTCGCATTTCCTTTTTTTTTTTAGTGTAAAATGTCAGTTAAATAAATCCACCCTTTAAAGTTGAGCAACAACTTGCGTGAGGGTATTGGTTATACGGAAATCTAAAGTAGGCCATCGTATGCTTCAAGAAACTTCAATTTCTAACTTTTTCAACGAACATTTTAGGTTTTCCTTGATCTTTGTCATTAATAGCTGCAAATGCAGCAAAACAGACGACCAGGGTACAGCTTCCAAGGCAGTTTTCAATAAAATTGATACGTAATCTTATGTAAAACAGAAAAAAGATACTGTCTGCCAACATACCAACGCGAGATCATCAATAAAAGCTGTCTAACCGTTCAGGAGGATAAATTTTATAATACTTATTATGTGAAAACAGTCTTATAAAAATTTTGCTGTTACACTGTGCAACCATAAATTATTTTTTTTAAGTTTTATTTACAATAGAATATTGTCAATTATTCTTACGAAACTTATTATTATTAGATATAGATACCGGGTGTCCCAATAAGGGTGGAGGCTGGCGATACATAGAAAACCGTAATACCTAGAGTTTCGGGAGAAAAAATAACTATAATCAAAGTGATCAAAAGGAATTCAAAGGAAACACTGATACTTAAGAATATTTAATTTGAATCTCTCTTTTGGTCATTTTGATTATAATTTTTTCCTATCAAAGCTGTAGATATTGCGGTTTTCTATATATCAGCTGTCTCCACCCTTATTGGGTCACTGGGTATAAGAACGGTTTCGGTGTTCTAGTTCTAGAAAAAACATATTTACGAAAACTAGAAGATGGTTACCATGGGTAACAACCCATATGAAAGCTAATTTAATTAGTAATTCAATGAGGGAAATGACAGGTATTGAAAACTGACTAAAATGACTAAAATAGCTAAAAATAAGGTTTCATTATTAAAAATTATTATTAAAAATAAGGTTCCATTATTAAGACATTTATAAACTTGACAATTAAATGCTAGCAGTAAAAAAACCATAGAAACGAGGACCCACTCTAATAAAATTTAAATTTTTACGTTGCCAACCTTGTTATTAGTTACTTTAGTCAGTTTTCAATATCTTTACGTAATGTCATATACGTCCATTGAATTACTATTAAAATAGCTTTAATATAAGAATTTTTGGTTTTTCATATTCACATCACCAAATTCTCTATTTAAATTCTATAGGTTAGGGAGCTTGAAGGGAGGGGAATGATGTATGACAGTTGGGTGTAAGAAGGAAAGGTGTCCCCCTTGGATTATAAATCGACCTGTTTTTGCGTTTTTTCAATAAAACATTTTCTTGGGAGATATTCGCTCTGTTTCGTTTTCGTTGGCCCACACTGTATGGAGGTGCCCTTAAAGAGGTTTCCACAGTAACAGTTTTTACTGCATTATCTTTTCTTAACATCTATTAAATCTACAATGAAATTTTTAGCCTGCTATTTTTGAATAACTGCTTAATAGAATAGAATGAAGTACCTACTCGTAGTTTCACATGATTCATAAACTTGTGTCACTTCCTTAACTCGCCAAATGAAATTGTCGTTGCGACTACTAAGAATATCAAATCAGTGAGACATTCTGCCCGACTCTAATACAACTAAAAATACATCCGTTTTAATTACTAATTTTCATACGTTCTAACTTTTTTCACTTGTAGTAAATATTAAATGTTAGGGGTCTGTTTATTAATGAATTCACGTTCATCTAGTTGCTAAATATTTTAAACGGGAATATAATGTTAAACTTCGTCTCATGTTGTATACAGTGCTTTTTTTAACTGTGGCCGTAGGGATTCATAGGCTAAAAAATTTACCTCATGTTCTGCTGAAAATATTAAGCAAATTTTACTCTGTAATGATCAGTTACACAATTTGTTACAAGATAAACATTGCCTGTATAAGAGCTGTGTCATCAATTTAATTACTTTAATATTATAATTTGAAATTATTAACGAGCAAATAAGAATCGAGTAGGTCAAATAAAAAAAAAAATAATTCGTTACCCAAGACATTTTAGACGACAGTGAATAATTTCTTTTTGACGTTAACCTCTTCGATCAATGTTTCTTCATTAAAAATTTCAGCTTTTAATATTAAAATAATTAAATTAATGACTGTTATTCTATGAAAGAAGCACTGTATGTTTAGTAGTGAAATAAATTTAAAATGTAATTGTACGTGGTTAATAATGGTATCATTGATATTTTAACTAATGCAATCTACTGTTTTATATTTATTTGTTTTAGGCCTACTGATACATTTATCTGCTAGGTATTATCCTTGGAAACCATTGTATCGATAATAGTTTCCGAGGAGATTACCTGGCACATAAATTTATGAGAAGGTGAAACAATCGGGCCTTAATCAATCTCAGATTTTTGCAGTCAATAAATTTTTCATATTGTTTCTAATAACGTTCTGAGAAGAGAAGGTTATTTTTAATGTCTTGATCATCATGACACTGGAATGATCTCGATCGTTGACCGGTGTTAAACTCGTTCTTTACCGCTGTTCATTTTCAAAGAGAGAAGTTTTTATTAAAAGTTTACGCTGCACGGTTTATAATTCGATAAAGCTCGTGTAAACTACATGAGACGTGCGTGAAATTTTCTATGACGAAATAAGTCTAATCGTGAAATGAGTTGTAAATTAAATATGTTGCTAAATATTTCTCGGTTGATATGCTAATTTAAAAACACTTTCAGTAACTTATTTAATTTAATCCATTAAATATTCCATCTTAAAATAATTATGTGAAACGTTTTAGCAAGTTTTTATTTAATTTATTTGTTAGTGTATTTTTTAAGGATTCTTTTGTAATTCGTTTGTACAACCGGATGTAGATTAAATTATGACTAATTTGCTTACAAATTAAATTTATACTATACATTAGAAGCTTAGGTGAACGAGTTTTGTAAAGTACTCCTAGTTCTTTGTTGATTAATTCTTGACATTTCGTTTTGTGCCTTTACCTGCTTCGTCCCTTCGGAATAAGCCGTAGCGTGTAGCTGAACAAATAACAGCAAAATCTCCGAACATATCTTATATTTTGTCATTAAGTTTTATAATTGTAAGAGACCGGTTTTAATGTCTCGTTTTTATGCTTTACTAGTGCATTAAAAGGCATGTATTTCAGGCGTGTATACGTTGCTAAATATTGTATTAATATTAATGGTGTCTAGAGGACATTATAAATGCTAAGTCGAAGACTGTAGTGAATATAATAGTATGTTATCGTTCGTTTGGTTCTTTCATCGTTGGAAAGTTACGCACAACTAAATTTAAACCGTTACAACAAAAAGAGCTCAAGTTATATCGTCCTCCAAAGACTTGCAAATTAAGCTAGTGTAATTTTCACGTTTTAATCGAAACAATCCCTTCATTTAGCATCACAATTACGGGAATAATTTTAAAACAAAAGGATATTTCGAAGTAATTATGTCGTTTCAAAATGGTGAGTAATTCGAGAGAATAAAAGAAAGCGTATAATTTTCTATTATTTCATATTTTTACCGTCTATAAATGTGGCCCCACAATTTTTTCATATATAATTTATCCCTCTTAACGAAGCATAAAGACCAAAGTCCCTTCAAACAGCCCAGCGCTATAAACACCCGAACCCACATCCCTTGTTCTATTACAATAATTCAAAAGAGGGTCTCTTTTCAACTTCGCGCGAAGAAGCCATCTGTCTCTCTCCGAACATTAAAGCAGGTGTGGAGTGGAATGTTTAGATACAACGTTGCAGCTCGAGGGTGGGTTTGATTAGCGGTTTTACGATCCTTGTTTTGTTATGTCATGTCTCTGATGCTTTAGATTCTTCCCCGCAATAACTGTCTTTAACCGTAACTTGCCGTTTGATTTTATGTGCGCTTGACACTTGACACTTGATTATGTACTTTTATATTTGATAACGACGCCTCTTGAATTAGTTTTAAACTACTCCACGAGTCACATAATTTACAAGTGCCTGCCTTCGCTTGACCTAATTATTTTTGAAGAATTCTTCGTACAAGATTTAATAATTATATGGAAAATTAGTTTAAAGAGTATCTTTGAATGTGTTACTTTTTCGGAAAAGAATACGAAAATAGAAAATATTAAGGCAAAACATTACGTTCGAAATGAACGTTCTTTTTTGTTTTTAGTCCAACAAAGACGAAACCATAAGTTAAGTATGTTATTTTACGATTACAGCAGAATATTAAAATTTATGGGTAAGATATTAGATGACTTAAAAGACATCATCAGAAATATGTATGGATTTTTTTTCCTTTAAGGATATATTCCAAATGTATAAGGCTAGATATTATAACTGCAAGTTAAATTTAACTATCGGTTTATTTTAGTGGTAAGAAATGCTATTATAGCATTAAACTGGGAGTTAAAGTTGCGACTGATTTTTAAAACTTCTGTCCAGTACAGACATGTTCAGCGAGTGCAAATGCAACCAGTTGGCGCAATGATGAGATTGATATCGTAAGAGATCAACTTCTATAAGGTAAATACCAGACCAAACCATAGGCGTCGCATTATCTAATGTCTGTACGATCACAACGAAACCATAAAATACAAATGGGTTACATTGTAAACAAAACTTGTTGCTATATGCTGTTCAGATGAAAATAGCAATTAAATAAGAGAAAACGCCGTTATTGAGTAATATCGCTTATCACTAGGTGATCTTTTTAAGGGCAATATCATTTTGATCTGAAAGGTTTGCATTCAGTACAAAGTGGTCTACCGCAAGGATCAATCATATTTTTATTTACACCTCTTCATTTAGTAAAGTAATAAAGCATTGCAGCTATCATTTCTATGCTGACGACACTCAGCTACATGCTCTTTCAAAGCTAATGACGTCGCTCTAGCTTGTGAACTTGTTACAAGATATAAATAAGCTCGTTGAAATCTCGAATCAGCATGGATTAAGACTTAATGCTGGTAAGACTTCAGTTTCACTTTTGGAGGCGGTAACTCTCGTGCAGATGTCGTGAAAGCTCTACACTTGACTTTGAACAGTTCATCTTTGAATTTATCGGACTCTTGCAAAAACTTAGGCTTATAGTATATGGACTGCAATTTCAAATTTACCACTCACGACACAAATGTTATTCGTGGAGCTTTTACTAATCTCAAATTAATTTATGTTAACCGTCACTACTTAACAAAATTTATCAAATCCATGTTATGTAAGACGTTAGTACCTTCATATCTTAACTATTGTGATTATTCTTGATTCTTTTCTATCTTATTCGGATTCACTTCGACTTCAGAGAGTCCAAAACTGTTGCATGCGACTTATTTTCGGTATAAGACGTAGACAACATACACATAAACTAAAGGATTTGGAGTGGCTAAATATGAAAAATAGACGGTACTTGCATACTGCTCAATTTTACTTTATGATTCTTACCTATAAATACCCACCGTACTTATATAACAAGATCCGATACCGAACAGATGTTCATAATATCAATATTAGAAGTCGTGGCCTCTTCTCCATTCCTAAGCATAAAAGTGAGTTTTTCAAGCGGTGTTTTTCTTGTCGTATAACGAACGCTATGAACTCCCCTCCGCAAGAACTTATGAAATTAACTACCGCTATGTTCGGTAAAAAGTTAAAACTAATACTATTAGATAAGCAGAACCACTGAGTTATCAAAGCTTCATTTGGTCACACCATCAGAGTCGTTCTAGATCATTTGAATGTGTGAAAAGTTTATTGCATCGATGTGTGCCACATCTTTACCATGGTCAATGTTTAATACTAATGGGTTCAGGAGGAAGACCAGAGGTCTAACTTTGTTGAATCAACTGATCCTGAACCATTTAAGCATAAGTTTTCTAATAGAACTGAATTTATTTGTTTCTTTTTTTCTCAAATGTATGCTTAATAAACATATTATTATTATTATTATTATTATTATTATTATTATTATTATTATTATTATTAAGTATGTTCCAAGATCAGCTTCGGATTAGTTCGAAGCTGTCAAGAAGCAAGCATGTCAATGAAAGTTGAAAATGGTGATTAATTCAACGGACATCGCCGTCGCTAGTTGCCCATTGCCACGATATGAAATCTTCCTTAAGAGATACAAGCGAGATTTAAAGTACAAGTGGCTGTCTTGACTACTTAGTGACGGTACGCGTACAGTGTACAGTCACAATCAAGCTAATCGAGACCGACTTCCAATTATGTAACTCTTACTACTAGCGTCAATAAGGGCGCAGTTAGTTTACAGTGGTCTCAATTAGGATGATCACGATTATACCAAGTGGCAATATCTCGAGTGTGAGTGGACGAGTAATTCAACTTTCTGTCCTAGTTTTTGAGGAGAACTTTAAATTTGTCCTAGTTATTGCACGTAGGTTTTTCAGTTACTTCTAATACACATTGTACGTTTCAGATGTAATCTGAATCTGTAATATACCGGGTGGAAAGTTTTAAACCCGAACATAGTAAATCTGCATTGAGAACTACGTTTCTGCAGATTACTGCTCGCCATTTAAAGATAGAAAAATGCTAGTGGTATTAAATGAAAGACAAAATTAAAGCCAATATTATCGGGTTAAAATTATTAATTAATAACTGAAAGAACTGAAATTTTCAAATCTGACATAGGCGACTAAATTTTTCGTTTAAAATTTGAAAATTTAATTTATATTCCGAAAGTATTAATATTTAGGAATAATTTTAACACGACAATATTGTCCATAATTTTCTCTTTTCTTCAATACCATTGTCATTTTTGTGTCTTCAAATGGCGAGCAGTTATTCACAGAAACATAGTTTTCAATACAAGTTTGCTATGTTCGGGTTTGAAACTTTCAACCCGGTATAAGTATAAGGTAAAAGGGCCTGCATTGAATCGCTTTTACATTTTGTTTACTAAAAGGCACACATAAAATTTTTTGGACATAAATTTAAATAAATTTTTGAGGATAATCTAGTGCAGTATAAAATTTCTTTTATTTTTGATAAGTTTGATAAGTTTGAATTCAGAAAAGAGATACTCTCTATCTGTCAAACAACATAAAAGAAGACAATATATTCACTTAAAAAAATTTGAAACCCGTTTGACACAAGAGTTGTCAGTGTAGTAGACTGTAGTATTTATGAGGTATTTATGGTTCATGTTGTAACAGATACATTTTTAAGAGCAAATACATTCAAATAGAGACGCTTACCTTAAATTGTAACTGGATAGGGTACATATACGGTGTAAATGTATCTAGATATCTTGCATACGTGTAATATACATAAACTGATGATTAATTATACTTATGGCGATTTTACATTAGAACCGCTAAATGCAAAAAACAAATAAACCCAAGAGGCAAAAATTACTTTGCCGAAAAATCAAATCTCCCTAAAAACGTAATTTTTTAAAGCTATTATCGACTGCAAACGGATATCACAGTTTTATAATATTTTCTAAGTATTCTGTAGATGATAAACAAGTCAAAGATTGATGGTCTTCTTTATACAGGCTGTTTTACGAAAAATATTAATAATACGACTTCATTAATACAAAATATACGTAAGAGTGCTTTATAAATACTACCAAAAAAAAGTTACTTTAGATAATAAAATATACAAATTTTTATATTCCATAGCACACTTTATTTTGTTTAGCGAGCGAAGTCGTCGTATTCGGAAAAAAATCTATCAAACTGAATAAAAAATTATGTGGCGCTATTGTTCTCCCACTGTCAAAATTGATACATATTGTTATGATAATTATTTTGTCAAGGATAAAAATATAAAACCCATAAGTTTCACACAAACTGAGGGTGCCCAAGGAAAGGAATATCCTATTCAATCATCCTGATGGATGTTGAATCCAGACGTCCACAAGATGTTGAAAAGTCAACATCGTAACTCCAAACAAAGAAAGTTTTCTGTAGGACAACTGAAGTTGTAGAAAATCATTTCGAATACACATAAGCACCTTTTACTACAAAACCACTTTGTATGTTAAATACCCTATTATCTGCAAGTAATAAGCGAATTATAGCATTAAAAATGGACGAAATATGCTCTATTTTAACTATAATATGCAAGAAATACATTCAAAATAGTAAACAGATAAGATAAAGACTGTAGAGTTAGAGTTAGCTGCTTTGAAGATTGAAGAACTGGCGATTAAAGAGAGAGTATGAAGTATGTATGTTTCGGCGCAAATTGATAAAAAACGTGGAAAAAAAATTACTTTTAAAACAGCTACATGAATAAAAGCAGCTGATCAAGCTAATGAAAAACGCGCACGCCTCTCAAAATTGCCCATGAAAAATTGAAAGCACTTGAACATACATTTTGGAAACTTTGCTAATGATTTCCACGCCAGCAGGGGAAATGATGATTTACGACAATTCTCCAAATCTCGAATATAGAGGGAAGCAGCTTGATTCGAATTATGACCTACTAATTTTCACAAGACGTATTTTTAAAGAAGCTAATTGCTGTTAAGTCTTTGCTGGCATCCGGTTTATCTCTATTAAGTGTCAATAAGAAAATCCCTTGCAAGTTACATTGAGACAGTGAACAGCTTTCTTCTTCGTGAGAGTTTAATAACAACTAAAACTCGAAATTATTAAAAACTGTTCATTACAATGTGAAGCAAAAGCTTACTTCAGAAAGGATCACTCAGTAAACCCATTAATCGCTGTAACTTGTAAGTGTACGTGTGTGCTGTTGAAAAGCAAAACCAAACGGTTGCTTAAAATGCCCGGTATTGTGTAAGTCGAAACTGGACGTGATCCAGGAAATTTTTTAGTTGGCCGGTTTTCAAGAAACACACAATATTTCAAACAGATTTTCATTTACAATTATTTCATTAAAATCGATGACCGCCGTATATCGGTGTTTGTTAAACCAAGAACTAATTGGGGCAGAACCATTTTTCTATCTAAAACAATCTTTATTTTGTGCAGATTGTAAATAGGTAAGCACTTGTCCATTATACTGTGTACATTTTAGAAAGTTTCCTAAACGAGTAATTGTTTTAAATGAGAACACAGGCAACTGAACGTATGTTAAACGTTACAGGTACGAGAAAAGATGAAGTAGCTTTTGTACGTACTAGCTCCTTGTGAAGTTATGGCATTTTTTTGCTTACAGTACACAACCCGTGCGCATTTCAATCTTCAATTATCTAGGCAGTTCTACTTGATCTGCACAGAGAAAAATGAGTAGTAAAAAGTAACACAATTGTAGTCAGAATGCAGATAGGAACAAATTCTAGCAAATATTAGCACAATTGTAATAAATATTACTGTAAGAATAGCGTTTTGTTCCACAAATGTGCGAATATTTGCCAAAATTTGTTCCTGTCTTCATTCTGACTACAATTGTGTTACTTTTTACTACACATTTTTCTCTGCGTGAGTTTTAGTCAGTTACCAGTGTGTTATGTATTATGCTTTCTATTCTTTGTATAGTTAAGTTCACCATCAGTAATAATTATATCGATTCATTGTATTCTAATATTACATGAGATTCAAATAAATGACAGCATTCACAGAATTAATGGTGGGTGCTTAACGAGGTCTTAAATCATCGGCTTGTCGAGACGTCAGGAGCGGGAGAGTAATTTGTGTGTGTAAAGTGTCTTATAGCTTTCTTACTTCCAAACTTCCTCGCCGTTGAAGAGGAAAGAGTGTTGATTTTTCTCTTCTCAACACTGAAGCGTACCTGAAGTGCATACCGACCACCTTTGAGAAATATGCCGAGCGCGGTTCGAACCCGCAAGACTGGTCCCTTACCACTTGGACTGTTCAGCCGTTTAAATTGGATCCATTAATATTTTGTCCTCCTAGCGCATTTTTATAGCGCAAGAGAAATGCAACGGTACATCCTCCGGTAAAAAAAACTAAAAATCGTTATTAAACGTTTAGTACGTTACGTCAATCATGTACAAGTACGACCTTTTTTTAAATGTTTCTTTTCCCGTGCATTCGTTTTTTAAGGATTTAATAACATCCACTGATAGTCTCTTTATTGGCTACATTTCAGAAAAAAGAAAACGTTAGCCTGAAACATTATTTACTGAATATTTTCTTAACTTGTTTTTCTTTTTCTTTTTTTAATTTGATTTCACTTAATACTCCAGTATCATTAAGCAAGCTAAAATAAATCTTGTACGTTTTAATTGAAAATTTTAATTAGGTTTTTAGATTGATGTATTTTTAATTGCAAAATTGTTTTCTCTTTATTCACTACAGCTTAATTAGACGCATCTGTTAATTTAAAAGAGTGGACGTTATATTAATAATAAATAATAACTTATCTCGGACATGTTAATTTATATTTCGGATGTTTCGTGTTTGTTGCAGCCGTGATATATCTGATACATCAAAACTTGAACTGGACAAAAGTGTATCTTTCAGGTCCATTGACATTTTATGAACAATTTTTGAATTAATAAAGTAATGTTTTAACTTGAATTCAACTTCTTAAAAACAGTTAGGAACCTAGAAGTATTGGTTACTAATTTGTGATACATACAGAGTAAGGTGCGCGAAAAGTTTCTCCATCTTTGTGAATGCGTTTTGTATATACCATGTGTAAACAGATTTATGTGACATAACCTTTTGCACGATGCGCAGTGATCACGACAAAAGATGAAATATAAAGTATTGGAATAGATGTAGCAAACAAATGAGAAAGACAGTGAAACAGTTAGCTGAGGGAATACCAGAATACGAACCAATTCCTTTTTTTTATCGTTCGCACACGTAATACGAAGTGTTTTCTCCTTTGTTTTGCTAATATCAAACTGCTGCGTTACAGAAATCGATTGACTGATTGTATAAGGAATTTTTGTTTAAAGTCTTCATTTTTTGAAAATCTTTTCTATTTTAATTTCTTATTGTGGTAAGTTTTTGTAGTTCTTCCTACATTTGTATACACATATTATTTAAGAACTATTTACGGTCGTAAGTCGCAACAAAGTCACACTTATTATTTTCGTACAATGAGCACACAATTATTACATCCTGTAAAATAAATAATAAATCGCGACACCTTTATGATACCTTTGTTTGGAGATCTCGGAATTAGATAAAACAAATTTGTGAAATGCACGGAAAGAAATTTGTTTAATTATGTTATGCATGAATTTTATGATGTGTTTGTTACTCAGTCATGTAGGTAGCTCAAGCGTAACTATCAGACCCGGCCTGGTAGCAAGTAATTAGGGATAACATTTATTTCACGCTTAGTTCTGTAACGTTTTTTGTTGATTAATGGACTGAATTTGAATAGAATGCATGTAGGAAATAATTTTTATTATAATAAATTTCTACGGGAGCGTAATTATTTCCTAGAACTATTGCGCCGTTGTTTTTCATTATGCATAAAGTAATGAGTCACTTGGTTGTACGTCTGTGGGCGGTTTTAATTATTTTATTTAAATGGCCGTGCTTAATTCTTCAAATATCGTAATTTTCGAGTCGCTCCGTACGAATTTATTATTACACAGGCATGACGCGTACGCGTGATTCATGCTGTAAATATATTTTGTTTAATTTTAAACTGCCATAACTGATGTGAATTATGCTGACTAGGCTCGTCTCTAATTAAAATAAAAGTTCTCGTTAGATTTGTTGCTTAAATGTTGTGTTGCTGTGAGTTATGCTTAAATAAATAATGAACTTGTCGTTTCATTATTTGTATTGTATTCTTAAAAGCGTTGTCGTTTATTACGTTGGGTATGTCACGGAGTTTTAAATTCGAACAAGTTTTGTGTAGGTGTTTTTCTTCAAAAGGATATTTTGGCCGGCCAGTATACCATGATATACTACTCATATGTTTGATGTCTTATCCAGTAAATTGTTTATGGAAGATACTTTCCACGCATTAATCATTTTGATTTGACAAATATTCGTTGCATAAAAAAATTACTTTAATTCTGGTAGTATCTGATTGTAGTGAGCTAAGTAAGTTAAAATAGATCGTGATTTGAAGTTGGCGACACTTAATAGAAAATTAAGAAGATTGTTGTTAATAACTGTCTCCATTTTCCAATCGACCAGTTCGAAAATAAGTTTTAATAATAAAAAAATATTATGTAATTTTAACGTTTTATAAATTATATGTACTACGACGCTCAACTTAAATGATACTCCTGCATGCGAACCGTACCCTTAAAAACATTCAGCTAAGGGCTACGAAACTGTCAAATGGTATCATTTAAGGTGAGCAACGTTGTACATTCTCTCTCTTCAACGAGTGAGAAATTAGAAAAATATGAGGCTTTCTTATTGAAAAGTTGAACTTTCTATCCATTCATTACTATTATCTAACACAAGAAATACAAGGAATTTTAATTTTTCCTTAAAAACTAGAATATAACATTAGAAGACTTTCATCAATGAAGCCTCCAAAACGGAAGAAAAATTTTATTAAAACTTTAATTTAAATATTAGTTAATAACGGTCTTTATAAATTCATAGCAACTCTAAATTTGGAAAAACCGAGAAATCGCAACGCTAGTTCTATTCAAGTTTATGGACGACATTATCCCAATTAATGAAAAGTTCAGGTATTTTTTTACAATTATTTTAAACTATGTATAAGGTCAAAATGATTTTGACAAAGATCTCTTATAAAATATATTTTAGAGACTTTGTTAAAGATCTCTTGCAACATAATACGGGCCCAAGACTTTGTATTTCAATTTCACAATTCTATTCATTGATTGGTAAGGTATTTTTGCACAATTACGTACTTTCTTTTATAAATTTAGTCCATGCTTTTCTTTCGCACCTAATTAATAGTATTAATAAAATCTTCAATCTTTTGTGATAACGTTCCTTTTATCTTTAGTTTCCTGTTTTGTTTTGCTTTCATCACTTTTGTTATGTTCGTACATATTTATTTCAAACTGTAACTTGCCAAGGTTTCTTCTTGATGTTGAGATATTTTATGTATTTCTTTTGTTATTTGCAAAAAAATGTAATAAATGTAAGTAAAAGGTTACTTACATTTAGACATAGATATCTTTTAGGATGATTAGATTGTTCTTAGTTTTTACATTTTTATGATTTTATTAGTATGATTAGGTTGTTTTTAGATCTTTTCAAGTGGTTTTAAGTTTAAGGTAACGTACTGAACAATGCAGCTTAGCTGCCGAAATACGTATCTATGGATATAAAATTATTGTGGGCGGAGATTAATTTCAATTATATAAATTACATGGTGTAACAGGGAAAATATACTTCTGATGTAGTGCAGGTTGTAGACCTGGTCGACTAAAGAACTTTGGTGTATAAGAAATGTCCTATACACAAAAAAAAAATACAAAACTGAGGCTAGGGTTAAAAAATCGTTATCCGTTACAAGCATGCACTTAAAAAATTTTAACTTCGTTTTCTTTCACAGATTTTTGATTGTATCGGTAAGACCATTACAATCCATTAAAATTTCACTGAAATATTGAATTTTGAATATATTATACAGGGTATCTCAAGATAAGTGGCCTGTTGAAAGTTTTCGGGGAAAGGAACATACAAACATTCCGAAAATTAATATACTGCCCTAGGAGAAAGCGGTCTGTCAGACTAAAATATTTTCGCTTTTTTTTCACTTCCGGTTATGCCGGAAGCTGCCATTAACTTTATTATTTTAAATGAAATCTTATACTTTTTATTATAAATTTCGATTTTATACATTATTTTAAATAGAGAAAGATTCCCTGCACTTAAATGTAACGTTTTTGTAAATATTTTCAAATTTCTTCAAAAAGTATTTCGGTAAAACATGCTAAATGTCATGTTAAAATGACAAATACTAAACGTTCACCTTTCACAATTCTAGGCGCTGCATTTCAGTGATTTTCGAGTTATTTTCTAATAGATTCTTGTTTCTATTACCTCTACTTGTGTCTATTGTTCCATAAATGCATTATGTCTAGCGCAAAAGTAAATACTTCACTCTAATAAGAGAAAGTAATAAATATAAGTGTTCGCCTTGAAGCGACTGATTTTGTTGCTTCTGTGTTGTTTCTGTTGCCTTATAAAAATAAATATTTTTCTATTTCATGCCGAAAGTTCAATATAAAGTAAAATTAGTGCACTTTTTGCAACGAAATAGAGAGCTACATCGTTGTCTTTAACAGCTGCATCGTTGTCTTTAACACACATACTCCAACTTCTTTCCTTTGATCTCATCCAAACCACTGTTTCACTTATTTAATTTAAAACTAAATAACTCGATAAAATATAAACCAATTTTAATGATCTCGTGTACGTTGGATGCAAAATTGTAGTTACTTTTAGATAAAAATTAAAAGAATGCGGACAAATGTGCAAAAATTGTAAAAAAAATATTTGTTTAAATGTGGAACTCTACCATTTTAATCAATTTTTAATTTTTATATGTTAAACATTGAGAAGGTACATTTCTCTTTTCAGCTTTTCAAATTAGTAAAAGAAAATCGAAGTTATAATTTTTTAAATGGGGACAGGTAACATAATTTTGATTTTAATTCTCATACTCTTTATCGAAAATCTGATATATTCGAAAGAAGATTTTAAAATGCCTTCAAATTCTGTTAATAAACGCAATTTTGCCAATTTGAATGATTTTTTCTGCAGCTTCTTGGATTCTGTAGATAGAATATAATTTTCTTACACTACATATCTGTCAAAAAAGTACAAAGGAAAAAATTAATTATTTAAAAAAATCTGTTTTCGTGCTTTATTTCCCTTGTTCAGTTACTCTTGATAACTTATATAGTTTCCGTTTGCAACACGTTTTCTTTTCAAGTTTCCCTTGACAACTTTATTTATAATTTTCCTAAAGAAACTGTCACACAGCTGAACGTCGATTGACTGCTACATTTTTTGATGGTGTTCGTCCAAAACCGACTATACATATATTTTATAAAAAAAATGAAATAATTGAAGCACTCTCTTGTCGGATGAAAATTATTATAACAATATATAAATATTTTAAAGTGGACAAAATTGAGAATTATGTTGACGTTGTATGTTTCACAAAAACTAGAACAGAGAAACGTATTGTCAATGGAAACTAAATAAGTTGTTAAATGTAACTAAACAATTTATCGAGGCAAACTAGACAAGAAGAAATGGATATATATAATTCGTTTACTTTTCTTTTGTTTTTGATAGTGTAAGTAAATTTATATTCTGTTTAAGAATTCAAAAAGTTTCAGAATATGTCTGTACGTTTATTAACTGAACCTGAAGAAATTTTAAGTTTGCACATCTCTGTAAACAAGAAAATATTAATATATTATTGTTTAGTTTGCCTTGACGGCTCTTGATAATATATTTAGTTTCCATTGACAACACATTTCCTTGTTCTAGCTTCTCATGGCAACTTGTTTATTTGTAATATTCCTGAAAAAGCTGTGAAACTCACAGCGACAGTCAATTTTTCCAAGTGTCTACATCCAAATAATTATATATTTTTTATGAAAAATTATACTATAAAAAGTACAGCTGGAGCAGAAAATTACCTGTTTAATAAAGCCCAGCTATTATTGTATTAACTCTGTACGTATTCACGTAATTAATTTTTTAATAGATGAAAAAGAAACTAATATTCACGATGAGTTTCACATTTCACTTAAAAGAAAAACACACATAATTAATATATTTCGACACGAGTTTTCTGAGAAGCTCAATTCAAGTTAATTTATAACATTTAATGGAAACTTAATATAAATAACGAGTTAGACAAACAACGCAATTTAAAGTAATATAAAAATAATCCTCGCGCAAATTAAAAACATGATGCCATGCGACGGGTATTTAAAAAAGTCGTAATTTCAACTCGGCATTCGGATTTGTTAATAGTAATTGAAGTAATAATTCGCCTACAGTGCATTAATTTAAATAAAATATAACAAGTACCATCCTGCTCTGGAAAATAATTCGACCTCGTGTGTAAATATTACGCAGTTCTAAATATATTTTTTATTGCAATTGCTTATGGTATTTATTTCTTTTCGCGTTTAATCTATGTTTCTTTAAAAATGATGGCTGTTTACGATGACTACTGATTTATATAAAGTGTGCTCAATTAAATATAAGCCCACGCGCAATTTTTCAATTCTATTTTTTGTGTGGATCTCGGGCAATTAAAGATTATATCTATCTGCTGATTGAACACAATGCCAGCGAAAATTATTTATCACTTTTTCTGAAATTGTAACAAAGTGACTTGAAATAATAAACTGTTTCGTTATTGATGGTGATTGACTTGTTCCTTAAAATGTTTTGACACTAAAATTATACCCTTGGAGTAAAAATACCCTGCATTCAGGAACAACGTTTCAATTTGTGGCTCATCATAGGGGAAGACTTGACTCGAAACAAAAGAAGTAAAAAAATTAATAAAAAGCAGGTCTCACTTTTACTTTCGCCTCATCAAATATTTAAGGATCTTTAGTACTCGTCATACATAAAATATTGAACCCCGCCAGCAAGACACTCCGGTAACTTTAACTCTCTCCTTTTGTGAAACAAGAAACGGGGAAAAGAACTTCAAATATCTTGCACAAAAGTGCAGTTCCTCTATAAAACTCTCAGCGTTTATGATTAACACATGCAAGTTTTATGTGTGCCGAGTTATTATAATAGTTTTATGTAGCACTGAGTTGTAATTTCATGCTGGTGAATTTTCCCAGAACGATTACGTTTTAATTCAGCCAATAATTTCGCCGGCGGCGTACATGATTACTTATACTTTTAAGGAAAAGTAAATATCACGCCAAATTTAATTTGTAATGCTAATAGTAGATGTTTACCCCTCGTTTCCATGTAAATATTTCTAAATTATTGGTTAGACTTACGGTTTGATATTTACACGAGTGACTGCGCTATTAAATGTGCGCGTTTCATGTGATTCATTGTAGTTTTCTTCTATTGCTTTGTTGTTGTTTCCTGCATTTAGTATGTCTTGGACAAAAATGAGAGACGAAATCACGAAGACGGAACAGCTATTTCAACCTCATAGCAGAGAACTTCATTACCGCCAGCTATCTCATCTCTTCTTCGGTATTCGAATTATGGTTTCGTGAAGTTTGATATCTTTTCAATTTCTGTAGCTCCAAGCTTACAATTCGTTTCAATAAATGTCTGGAACATATGCAGAACAGTTCCATACCTGTTGGAGATTATTCACTCAATATACTACGTATACATATAAACAGAAAATCTAAAATGTGTGAAAACTATTGACCAATCGCAGTTTGACCTATCTCATCTCAGTATCCATTGCAATAGATTAAATGTAATTTTAAATTACCCAATAATCTAGGTCCCTTATGCTAAATTCGTTACAAAATTAAAATCAGACTAGATAGACTGAAGAGAACCTTCATTTGGAAATAAATTAATAATTAAGAGTCAAATTTGAAGATTTTATGTAACATAAAGGGAAGGATTACAACTAAATGTCTTAATTTTTTTTCAAAAATACTGTTATGTTAAACTGCAAGTATGTTAGTTATACCATAGCCAGAAATACTGTCGCCAGAGACGGGTTACTTACCGTGAATGTATTGGTTAATGCGTCGGTGTATCAGAAATTTTGATTAGACCCTTCTTCGATCTTCTACTTCTCTCAAGAAACGTATCATATCAAAATTGATAAATAATAGTTTAACAATATCCGAAAGTTTGTTTACACAGTTTTTATTCGTTACAATATTATATTTTCTATACAGTCGGGGACAAAATTGTGGGTGCGGAAGAGAGTTCTATCGTATTTGAAAAAGATATATACACAGAATTAAAATATAAACAAAAATAATCAAATGAATAGTTTATTGATAACTAAATATAATATTCTAGCAAAAAAGTAAAACGATAAACGAAAAAACAAGTACTTTATTATAATAACTTATTAATTTCTGAAATCAGAGGTGGATAAAATTATGGGTGCAATTTCTTTTTTAAATTTGTATTACATAAATTTCACCAGAATTAATATTTAGTATGACCTCCCTTGGCTGCAATGACTGCTGTCAGTCGCCGTGAAATGCTGTCAATTAAATTTGCTATTCTTTCTGCTGGAATTTCTTCCTAAGCAGCGATCAGTTTGTTAAAGTAAGATGTGGCATTTGTTACTCCTCGTGGAATTTTGCCGTCTAAATAAGCCCACAAATCTTCAATTGGGTTTAGATCCACACTTTGAGGCGGCCACTGGAGGACCTCAATTTCATTTTCTTGGAAATAATTCTTAGCAACTCGCGAAGTATTCTTGGGATCGTTAACCTGTTGAAAAATAGAGTAGTCAAGGTCATTTTCTTCCAAAATTTGTACGTATGATATTCCTGTCATCGTACCTTCTATTCTAGCTAAATTGCCTACACCGCTTTTACTAAAACAACCCCATACAAAAACATTGCCGCCTCCATGTTTAACTGCAGCTTCTACTATTTTAGAACTTAATGCTTCTCCTGCTCGCCTCCATACTCTACCTCTTCGTTTTGACCCAAAAAGTTCAAATTTACTTTCATCCGACCACATCACTTTTTCCTAATAGGCTGGGGGTTTATTTACATGTTGTTTTGCAAATTCTAATCGTTTTTTCTTATTTCGTTCACTAATGAATGGTTTCTTTCTTTTTAAAAAAAACTTTGAAGGCCAGCCTCCTTAATCCTTCTTTTAATTGTTTTAGTAGAAACGTTTATATTGACACTTTCCCCCACTTGCCGAGCACTTGCACTAAGATTTTTTCTCACTTCCCGCACAATTCGTGTATCGTCTCTTGGTGTGGATTTTCTTTTTCGCCCTCGACCAGCGATATTTTCAGTACTATTAATGGCTTCAAATTTTTTACAAATACGAACAACAGCGTTTGATACTTTATACTTTTTTGATAATTGTCCTTAACTTATACCCACTTTTCGGTCTTCGACAATACGTTTACGAATTTCCAAAGCGATTTCTTTTCTGGGAGCCATGAGAAATTTTTAGTTTAAAAACGAACTTTCTTAGGACATATCACTATTAATTATTAACTCAATAAAAAAGCCGTTTATAGATTAATCCACTAATATTGTGTGCACGTTAGAATAGTTCTGATAAAACTAAAGCTGCATCGTTGTACCCATAATTTTGTCCAACTAAAAACATCTATAAAGTAAGCAAGACAAACCCCACCATTAAGGGATTATTCATTTATGAAATAATTCCTAATAAATGTTATTTGCACAGTTTTAAGACGCTGTTGTCGATTTATGAATGGCTGCAGGTATAAAGGGATAAACGTTTGCGGGAAATATAAATAAATAAATAAATAATAAATGTCGTAACCACAATTTCGTCCCCGACTGTACGTTTCTTTGCTGATCATTAGAGAACGACCAGTTTTAATCATTTGAAACTACATTGAATACGTTATTTACAGGATGTTGAATGAGTAAAGTAAAGATAAGTATATATAAAACTAATGTAGGATGTGAAACCAATCGAGTTCCACTAACAAGACAGGCCAGCAGTTTGGAGTGGGGAGAGAAGTTCGATCGTTCCACACTCTAAAATGCTGCTCTCTGTCTTTAGTAGGCAGTGGTGGAATAGTTTCGGTTATGCTTTACAATCCTGTTCGCGAACATAGATTCGGTTTATTTTTCTTCCATGACTCTTACATAAGTATTAGCTGCAACAAATTAAATGAGATTGTACTCAGGACTTTGTACTTTTATTTTTTGTTTGTTTCGGTGGTTTTTCATTTTTACTTATGTTAGCCTTGTGGTTGTTTGGTCAGTTCGTCTTTTTTGTTTCTAGGACAATATTGTATTTATTCAAGTAGAATATTTCAAGATTTATGTTAGAGTAGAGGAAACTTAAACATGTATTTGGCACGTCTTTTCAAACACGTATTCAAATAAAACGGGCATATCTATAAATAATATTTAATTTCGATCGGGCGCATCGTTTTAAGCAAAGTGATTAATTAATTTCTAAACAAACACGCGTAAACAATTCTCCTTGTATAAAAAAGATCAAAGATTCAATAAACACCAGTTTTATATTCTATTAACAGATGTTTTACGATTATTTTATTCGGCTGGCGTTGAAATAACGTGCGTCTAATTTGACAATTCAATCGTCATTTTAATAGATATCTCTCTCGGCTCAAACGACGACATTAGGACTGTGTGGTGAAGTGTAGACGCTGAGCAGACAGAGACATTGACCTTTACCTGTAACGCCTACTATGTTTATCTTTCAGTGCCGACATCTTTTCTAGTAGCATTGTGTAGAGTTACTAATTTTAAATATAAATATTGTATGCTAATTCAAAATCTAATTATCTCGAAATTGAGTTATGCATACGTACTGCATAGATATGCAATTTCTGAAGATGCAATGGGTTGAAATTCAATTTTAATTTTTCTCAAATTCATCGGCTGTGTTAATCCAAACAAAAAAGTCTCAACAATCACTACTGTATATGTATATAAACTTCACTTTTAACCAATACAATGAATGCCTATTTTATTGCCTGTTTACGTTAATTATACCCTGTGTGTCTAACGCAATCAAAACTCCAGCTAATTGCAATGCCAATTTGCAGACATTGTTTCCAATGAATTTTACGATGTAATGTTAAGCTCCTGGTTTATAGATTCTCATTCCAAGAATACTACATGCAATTAATGAGCCATAGGGAACCGAATCTGAGACACTTGCGCCGCGCGCCGATACATTTGCGCCATT
This sequence comes from Prosopocoilus inquinatus, assembly GCA_036172665.1. NCBI lineage: Eukaryota > Metazoa > Arthropoda > Insecta > Coleoptera > Lucanidae > Prosopocoilus > Prosopocoilus inquinatus. The sequence goes on from CM069876.1 coordinate 1,671,057, forward strand.
CTAAGAAAAGATACTCATAACTCCACAGGTCAAGACTTAAAGTTGAACATCTGCGCCTCGGTTCTTGCAAAGACGAAAATTTACCTGAAAACTTATTTCTTGAGGATCAAAAATAATCACATTGATGATTTTTTTTTTAATTAAACCACGAAAACATACTTTCCAGAGAACAGAAAAATATTACTGTATAGAAATCGTTGGAGGTATATTTGTTTTGTTTTTATTATAAAGGTACCTGCTAAATTTTAGCAAAATTCATCGATAGATAACAGAGATATTAAGAAAGAATATGAAACAAATAAAACACCTTAGAAACCAGCTGAAAATATAATTTTATTACTTACTAGACGGTTCGCAAACTTGGTTATTTCATACAATTTGTGTAATTCTCGCGAGCAAGAACTGTACTAAAATAAAGATATTAAGGGTGGAAGTATTGACTGCGATACCTTGTATACATGGTAGGATAATATCTATGAGGAGGTTAAATATCTTGGAATCAACAAAGTCCAGAGAAAGGTTGGTACGATACGAGGTACAGATTCTGAACTTCGAGCTTCTCTATTATAAAAAAAAAAACAGAAATCATTTAAGGAAATGAATATGACTTTCGAATATCAGAAGCACCTTCACCTGGACAAAAATTAATATCGCTTTTCCTTCGTACCGTTTAATTTTGTTTACACCAACCTGTCTCTGGGCTGTATTGATTCGAGGATATTTAACGTCCTAATAGTTATAAATTGTCCCATCCTGTATATGCACGTATTCAATTGTAACTGTAAAGATCATTGGTGGAAATAATTTTATTTAAAATTTGGCGAAATATAATTAACCAAAATGGTCGAACTTTTGGAAATATAAGGTCTGTGTCCACCTTGATTTTGCACCATAGGCATTTCAATCCATCTTTCTTAATTGTAAATCCCCGCTTTCCTGTCAAATTAATCATAAAGTAAAAAACAACATAATATGTAACTTTATGTTATGCATTAACTAAGAAAAAGAGAAGAACAAAATTATTTAGCAGACATTATTAAATATCATAGTTTCGATCAAGTAGGCAAACTTCTATTCATGCTTTACTGATTTTCAAACCTAATTCGTATTATTTATTTATGAAAGATAGGAGTAATAAATACTACTATTACTATTATTCTTATTTATAATTATGTATTTCTTAACATGAATATTTGACTTTCTTATTTTCAATTACAATTTTTTTAAATTCAGTAAAGCTACACTCAACTAGAAGTTTGCCTGCTTCATCTAAGCTTTGGAATTGAAAAATGTCTGTATATTTAATTTTCTTTTTAGTTCTGAACGCCTTTTTTTCTTTTAAAAATGCGTTAATGCGTAACACAAAGCTACCTATTATGACGTTTAATGCTTTATGATAATGCATAATCAAAGTGGACACCCGGTATACAGCGTGTCCCCGGATTGAGTTCACGACATGTATAATGGACCAAAAATTTTTGAATTCAGATTTCATAATTTGCAATTCAGTTTGGTGGAACTAACGCAAGAAGAAATAAAATATGTGTAGGCAAAGTGGTATTCCTTTCGAATTTAGGAGAAAGTTGTATTAAAATAAAATGATTCTCGTAATAATCCTGAAAATATACCAAATTTCAACGTCCTGTTCATTCATTTGCTTTCTTTTCTACTTCATAATTACATAATTTTTAATCTGACTCTTCTTTTATTCATCTGCATATTTTAAATGATACAATTTAATTTTTCCCACTTTTTTATATTATACGTTCAATTTTTTGCTTTATGTTAAATTTATTAAAACAAGATCTAAATTAGAGCGATTGCCTTTTGTTTGTGCGATTTGTTGTTGTCTTTGTTTGTTTCGTGCACAAAGAATATTCTGTTTTCCTTTTTCCTTTTTTTTTTTAAACATTCGATTTTTTCTTCAACTTTTCTTCGTCCAGTCCAGTGTTAGGTTTGAGTTTAATCGGTCGCTTTGTTTCACATAAACCCACTTTTTCTTTTGCTAAAATTTGCTTTTTTTTTATTTATTGCTTGCGCCAGCCGTTCTTCATTTCCTTTGACAATATCGTTCTATCGTCTTTAGTTTTTTTTTGTTTAATTTACGTTTAGTTACTTTTTCCTATTTTGGTCTCAATTTGCTTTTTTTTATCCGGATCATGGTTACTTTTTTTAATTGAAGAAACTTTTTGGCTTAAATGTAAGTGATCGCGTTTTGTTTCTGAATTGTCTCTTTTTTTAATTTTCGGAGAAGAGATTTCCGCCTAAAATACTTTCATTTTTGTCTTTGATTTTTAATTTGGCGAGTTTGATATTTCTTCTTTTTAATTAAAGCGATCGTCTTTTGTTTCTGAAATTCATAATTTTTTGTTTGTTGCTTGCGCAAAGAACGTTCTGTGTGTTTTTTTTTTCATTTTTTAGCACGATCGTTCGATCGTCTTTTATTTGTGCTATTTTATTTTTAATCTTTTTTCGATTTTTTTTCATTTTGCCCTTGTCTATGTGGGGGTTAGGTTTTTCCTTTACTTTGACTGATCTTTTGTTGTTTAAGTCTAAGCAATCGCTTTGGTGTCTGAAGGTTGTTGCTTCTTTTCTCAAAAATTTCGAAAGAGAATCCTTGGCAGGGTACTTCCAATTGTGTCTTATATTTGATTGATTTTCTTGTTTTGAAAATAAAAGCGATCGTCTTTTGTTTCGGAAATTTGTTTTTGTTTCTTCTTTATTTATCGCTCACGCAAAGAATTTTCTGGGTTCCTTTTTTCATTTTATTTAGAAACATTAATCGATCTGTTTCGTTTTTTTGTTTACATTTTTCTATTTACGTTTTTCCGACTTTTTTTTATTCGCCAGGTCAGGCTTATTCTTATTTTGACTATTTAGAATATGTCATTATATTAATCTGTTGTAATTTTTTTTTTCATTTAATCTTATCTATATTAAACTTCTAAACGTTATGTAGGTACATTCATCTTCTTTTAATTTGCAATGAATAAGTATTGGGATAATGAATCATTTATTGTTGAAAAAGACTGCAATAGTATTTGTGATTGTTTTGAAACAGATTTGTGATTTTTTTTTCCTAAAGTAACAAGTAGCAACAAATTTGTTGTCGAATAAGACATTCAAACAGAGAGACCAAATAAGGTTATTATGGCGAATTTTGAAAATTTGTTGTTGAGTTTTTGATTGCAGTGGAAGCTTTGGGTAGCTCTTATGGATTCATTTGGGGCCTCTTCAATAGAGGAATAGCTTGTGATTTTTATATTAACGGATATATATTTAAAATATTTCAACTAGTAATAATGTTATGCTTAGAGGAGTGAGTTGGCCGCAAACTATTACAAGGTCAATTCAATCTATCTATTGCTAGGTAGAGTCCAACTGTTCGCTAATCAGCAGACATTTTTAAAACTGATAGTTCTTTGCAGTATACTTTTCTTTATTACATGATAAGATATCAGCTGTGCCTCGCGTATTTTTTTGTAGTTCTGTGACTGAACCGCAGTTTTTAATCTTTACATTTTACATAAATATGTATTTGTTTTTTAGTAATGCATGCAAGAAGTATGAAATCTTACTTGTATTCTTTACTTTTCGTCCTAATTCAGGAATGAAAATTTTTTTTGAGCTGTCGTAGAATTTCAGTAGTACGTCAGTTATTCCGCATTAAACATTTCGTGTCATAATAACAACTACGCGGTCCTTTTTATATTCTTTACTTAAAACCTAAAACAGAAGTTATAAATACGTGTAAGTGCTAATGAAAAGAACAAATATTTCTTAAACAAATTAAGAAATGAATTAATAGCGGAAAGATGGAGTGGTTTGCGTAATCAGTCTAAAGTAAATAAAATGACTAAATAACATTTCGCAAGTCAGTTGAAACAATGTAGACGCACACAAATGATTTAATAATTTTTAAGTCGGCGTTTATGTTAAAAAAAAAAACCTCCTTCTTATAGGAATTACAAAAATTCTGCTTCGTAACATACGTATTTATCCAAAAGAGTCATAAAATTTTGATTTCTTTATCCTGGATTTCTGGAAAAGTCTAAAAAATATATTTTTTAGTAATTTGTTTATCAGAATATGTCGTTACAGTGACTTCTTAATGATGTTTTAGGAACTCGTTTAATTTTTATATTTTTTAAAATGCTTTAAATTTCTTGGAAAGAAATCTCGTAAAAAGTTGTGATGAAATAAGTTTTTTTATTATCATTAAGAAGCAAATAGCATTTTATAATATTTTTTGATAATTTTGTGAAACAATTTTTTCTTTAGATCATATTTTTATTATATATGCCTTCAATCGATTAATAATTTTAAGAACTTTTTTACACATATATGTAGTTACTAATTACTATTCTATTTTACATATTTTCATTGACATACAGGATGTTCTTTTACTGCGCGCAAATATTTAGTAGTTTTCGAGAAAAATGCAATGGCAGATTTTCGCTAAATCATTTGACAACTGCTGGCATAGCTAAAAATGCCACGCGGCCGCCTCTTCGATTATGACCCGAAGCCAAAGTAGGCCAGGGTCAGTACTTCACTTGATCTTGAGCATGAACGACGTAAATCAGCCGCTTCGATCAGCTGGTCAGTCAAAACGTTTACAATTTAAATTAACTTCACTGCAAGTAATTACAAGTTTAAGTATATTTAAATTAAAATCTAGTGCAATTCAAGAAGCTGCGGTTCGTAATTGCCGAAAATATTAAAAGCGAGGTACGAACAAATTGTAATTTCTCATTCCATATTATTTTTAATAGACTTATAAAAATTTACTTTTTTTTCCATGGACCGTAAGTAGTAATACTTTCATAGCTAGCAGCGAGATTGCAGCAAAAGTTTATTTACGTAAAAAGGTGAAGGAAGAACATTTTTCACGTGCTTGGTGCATACATTTTCGAATTTATTCGTCGACAGTTGATATCGTAAAACACATTACTTTGTTCGGTGAATTTAAATTTTAAATAAAATAATTAATAAACGATGTCACTGATTATCATTACGAAACTCTGCGTTGACCATCGAGTGCGGTATCGGTGGGCGTGTTCATACCGAGAGGAAGGCGAAGTTGACCTTCCTATCTTTCTAGCACATTTCAGCGGTTCCAAACAAGTGGTTAATCCGAAATTTTTTGGCTATACGGTAGCCGCCAAAAAAATACCCGCAGAAGGTAGCATTTCGTGTACGTATACTGAGTTTTTTATATTTGCACGCAATAAAAGAACACCCTGTATTTTAATTTATTAAGAGGAATTTAAATATTTTTTTTACGTCATTAAAGTTTAATGTTTTTGGTGCGCTTCTTATAAGAAATTGCTCTCTAGGAAATTTTGTTATATACATATAGGTATATGTGAGAAAGACATGCATGACCATTAATGCGTATACAGTCTGTTTGATTTTAACTGTCACAGCAGTTATCTCGGCTATGTTAAAGACACTACAAGATGTTACAGAAGGAAAGTTATTCTGTATTTAATTTTCTATTATTTCCCTTGGACGGAAAAACAATTGAGCATCAAGTGTGTTAGATGTAGCAAATACATTCAAAATTTTAAATAGAGCGTACCCAATTTTATTACGTTTTCTAAAACTGTAGAAAAATTCTCTTTACAAAGATATATCACATGTCATAGTTATCTAACCAATTAAAAACATAAATCGATAATTAAGTAATAAATGCATGCGTACGCAAATTAGAGCTTTATTTGAAAAAGTAGAGAGTGAAACAAATGAAGTTATTTTTCAGCTTCCAGTAATAATATTTCTTAAAACTGTCTTGACAGCATAGGCTATTCAACATAAATACAGTACAACAACATGGACAAAGTAACAATAAATTAATACGTAAATTAGATTTGAAATTTCAGTTCATGATATCTAGAGTTTTTGTACAAAGTAACCTCCGTTGTTTGCAATTATCAGCCGTTTCGTGCTACCATAATTAATTTATTGTTAGTTTGTTTATGTTGTTATGTTGTATTATGTTGAATAGCACATGTTGTCAAGACAGTAAGTATTAAGGAACATTGTACACTTGGAAGCTGAAAAATAATATCATTTGTTTCACCGTCTACTTTTTCGAATAAAGCTCTAATCAACGTAAGCCAGCATTTGTTAATTATCGATTTATGTTTCTAATTGATTAGATAATTATGGCACGTGATATATCGTTGTAAAGAGAATTTTTTACAGTTTTAGAAAACGTAATAAAACTGGGTATATTCCGTTTACACTTTTGAATATATTTGCTACATTTGATGCCCAATTGTTTTTCCAGCACAACTTTCCTTGTATAACATTTTGTCGTATCGCTAACAGTAGCCGATATATCTACAGTGACAGCCAAAATCAAACAACATACATACATACCTACTTGTAAATCGTCAGTTTTCTATTTTGCTAACTTTCAACAACTGAAACGGTTATTTTTTTGATTCGATAATTTCTTTCCAAATTGACATGTATGTTAAATCATCAATGGCGGATATTGTAAATACATTAAGGAAGTTTCAAGCGAAAAACTTTGAATTCCTCGTTCTGTCTGAGGTGACAAATATATAAACAAATTTAAAAGTTCGAATGAAGAGAATAACGGACGCGGAACCGTAGGCATGGCGCCTCACATTGGAAGTAAATACATTCATGCTTGCTTAAGAATTATCGCTTTCAGGCGAAATCAATCGACACATAATGGATATATGCTGTACAGAATTAATTTGATTCCTGGCAGCATGTTGGTAACGTAAAGATTTCCAACAAAAAGTGTTACGCTCTCCTCAAGTCTCATTCTAAGCAAATATGAAATCGATTTAAAAATGTACCCATATGCGAAAGACATTTCTTAGAAAGTGAGAGAAGAACGTTAGTAGGCACGTTATAACATCAGTTATTGTTCTCGAAAGCTCGAACGCAGCTAATATACGGTTGTTAATTTTAAACAAGATATGATTCATGCGTTAAAAATTTGTTCAATAATTAAATTTATTAGCAATATTCTTTATAAAGCGGTTTTGATATTGCGCCTTGAAACAAAATTATTCCACGTTCAGCATTTAGCGAGCATTACTTTTAAAAACGCCGTGTTGTTATTGATTCTATTAAAATATCGCGAGCAACGTTTGCATATTAATGAGCGGAATAAGTCCGTCTTATTTTCATGCATATTGATAAGTTCCACCGCGGAATGAAATAAACCGTCGTTCATATATTAATTGTGGTAATTAATTTTATTATCAACATGGAAAACGAGTGTAATAACTACGCCGTTTAGTCTTCCTTCAATTAGTACACGTTTTATGGCGTACAAAAAGTAAATTGCGCTGATAAATTTATTACTGACTAAATAAAGTACCCGTATATGTGCAGAGCTTGGGTTCCTCATTTTTTGTGTGTGGTCCTCAATTACTTAAGATGTTGTTGATGATGCCAAATATTCTTTCTTTTTGTGAAAGCAAGTTGGAGATGATCTTGAGAAACAAGAAGGCTAAAATAACAGCTACGATTCTTTTGGAAACATTATTTCTAATTCACTTAAACATAGTCGGAATCGTAAATAAACTCGACGAATTTTTGAGTATATCCGTTTTCCTCTGGTTTAATTACTGAGCGACTCGCTCGGGTGATGTAACTGGGGTTATTATCGTGTCGCAAAACCAAAAATATTTAGATAGAGAAGACGTGTAAACATTAGTAGATTTATTGAATAATTTAATCTACAGCGTGTCTCTGAACCTATGTCTTTAAATGAAACCACAAATAGTGGTCAAGAAAAGAAGCAAAATTTGTTATACAACTATTGGTCAGATAGCAATAATAACGCAGATAAAAATTATTTTGCTTTTTCATAGAAATTGTTTGAGGGTCGCTGAATGCAGCTTAAATTTTCCGGCGGAGCATGGTTTTCAACTATTCTCCGGCGTTCGGGGCCATAAAATGTCATAAAAACGCAGACCATGACCTAAAACACAGGTATTGTACTAAAGGCAGGTCAAGTATAGTGTTTTTTTTTTGTTAATTTTAAAAGCAGATAAATTTTGTAACCAGGTAAGTTCTTAATAGTTTAAAATATTCTGTTCGTGTTGCATTAATTAATGATTAGTCTTGTGCTAATCCATACTTTAACAGTTAAATTAAAAAAAATTAATCTAAAGGCGATCGAAAAAGTGGAAATTCTTACATCATTAATTTGTGAATTGCCAATAATCAACTTACACTGTTAAAGTTTATTGCATTTGTACAGCAAAAATATTTTTTTTCTTTATTAAAGCTTGGAATAAACGACGAAATAAACGTCTGCACTGGACGAGAGCACTTATGTCTTTACGGTTTAAGTCGACGTATAAATTCAGGTTCAATATTATCCTTATAAAAACATGTGATTTGTATTCGAATGTAAACAATTAATAAAATAGTCCCATTGAGAGCTAGCGAAATTATTCAATCCCTTATTTTGAACCCAGAAATTATTGTGTACAGGCAGTCTAATTTATTTAAATTTTTCGTCGTATCATACTCCAATTCTTGCTTTCCGTTTTTATAATAGGAATAGTTTCAGCTCCTGCAATACTATTAGCTATTAGTGCGATAATTAAAAAATAATTTCACGTATTTTCAACGCATTTACAAAACTAGCGTACGAAAATGTTTAGTTACTTTAGCAAAAATTTAATGAAGATTAGGTACTCGTTTTTAACGTAATTGTTATTGTATATTAGAAAGAGGTGCGTAAACAAACAATCTTACTTATCGCATGTTGAAAATACAAATAAACATTATACAAATAAACATTTGGATGTCCGCAAGTCGGATTCATATTCGTATACAATAAGACCTTGACCGAGTTCTTCTAAACGTAAATAAAAAGTTCTATTACGGTTTATTGCTTTTATCCGAATAAATTGCTGAAACAAGTCGTTAACCTAACAGAGGTTTCATAAAAAAGGGACTGTGCTCGCTTGTGATAGGTCAGTTTTTCACTTTTGGGCAAAAAAATTCAGATTTGGAGAATTAATCTCTTTTATAACGAGGAACTTACAGTTTCATTTAAAGACAGAGGTTTTGAGACACCTGTATAATTTGGCAAACTTTTATGTCATTTGGTGGCAAATTTTTGTAATAAAATAAAATCATCGGGCCAGTCGATTCCCTAGTACATAACAAAATAATGTTGATGCATCTGGCCGTTCTTTCATAGGCAACCTGCGCTACGGGACGCTACAGTGGATCAAATGTAAACTAATCACATGCTGCCTCAACAGTTGCTAGTAATTATACACGCTGCGGAATATGTACGTATTTATTACGAAGTATCTGCATCACATTGATCATAATTCATGACATAGTGTTTGCAGAAAAATTCTTTTAAATAGAAAATATAGATGACAGACATGCTGTCCCGTATAAGGTTTCTGTAAGCGACATGAATTATGATTGCGACTGTACATACCCAATGTTCACAGGTACAAGAAAAAATATATGAGGTTGCCTCTTGATTAGCGTAATCTTTATCGGGGAAACTAGCTATTCTATTCCATTGCCATCGTCCATGTTCATGTTGTATTTCGAGAAAAATCGGTGAAATGTCGGTGCTATTATTATTTTACGTGTGATTAATAAAAACTACCTACATACTGAAAATGAACTGTTATTACATAAATTATTAAAGTGTCCGAGTTTTAACTTACTAAATGTTGGTAACTAGTTCTGTGAGATCAAAGCTGCCTTGTTTTCGATTGCAAATTGGAAAGAAACAGACAATCGTAACGGTGGATTATTTCCTTTAGACAGAAAAAAAAAATATCAATCAGATCAATAAGAATACGAATTTTAATCTGTATATACAGGTGTTCTTTTACTGTGTGCAAATAAAAAAACCTCAGTATAAGTACACGAAATGCTACCTTCTGAGGGTATTTTTTGGTGACCACTTACTTGGAACTGCTGAAATGTGCGAGAAAGATAAGAAAGTCAACTTCGCTTTCCTCTCGGTATGAACACGACCACCTACACCGCACTCGATCTTCAACGCAGCGTTTCGTAATAATAATCAATAATATTGTTTATTAATTATTTTATTTAAAATTTTAATTCACTAAGCGAAGTAATATGTTTTATGATAATAACTGCCGATGAATAAATTCGAAAATTTATGCACCAATTAGGCAAGCGCGTTAAAAATGTTCTTCCTTCACCCTTTTACGTAAATAAACTTTTACTGTAATCTCGCTGCTAGCTATGAAAGTATTACTACTTACGGTCCATGGAAAAAAAGTAAATGTCAAAATTTTATAAGTCTATTAAAAATAATATGGAATGAGAAATTACAATTTGTTTGTACCTCGCTTTTAATTTGTTCGGCAATTACGAATCGTAGCTTGCAGTAGAATTGCAGTAGATTTAAATTTAAACATACTTAAACTTGTAATTACTTGCAGGGAAGTTAATTTAACTTGTAAACGTTTTGACTGATCAGCTGATCGGAGCGGCTGATTTATGTCGTTGGTGCTCAAGATCAAGTGAAACACTGACCCTGCCCTACTTCGCCGAAATTCTGCCATTGCATTTTTCTCGAGAAATATTAAATTTTTGTTAAGAACAATCAATCGTTGCCATTTATGGTGATATGTTACAATTTGAAATATTTGCACACATTTAAAGAACACCATGTATTTTAGCTTTAGAGTTTCAAGCAATAGTATATTATACATTGCAACGAACATAAAAATTTCCATCACAAAAATAATAGCAAAATTGTTACTTACCGAGATGACTAACTCTTGTTGAGCGAGGACTCTCCTTTTCCAGTCAAGCTTAATGTTCTTGTCGCGGGAAACTATACACCCTTGAATAGATTGAAAGGGTTTTGCAACATGCAGGGTTTCCACTAAATTCTTTTTTGTTTAGACAATATATAAAAAAAATTAGAAAAATTATCAAGTTACATTACGCAGGGATATTAAAATTTACCATAAGTAAATAAACAAAACACACACTTTGCTGGTCAACAATAACTTTAATGTAATCAAATAAATTCAATTCACAAGAAAAATTATGGCAAGAAAATAGACGGAACTCTTATCTGGTGATCAATCAACGTACAAATACTTAAACTACTTTCAAAGAATGTAGTTAGAAATGTTTGGATATTTACATAAATTGAATGTATTAAAGTAGCCACATTGTGTTCGACAGATAAAAAAATTAAACAAAATAACTCTCGCACATCCCAGTGTTTACTTGCTCTGGTTGATCAGATGAAACCTCTTCGGTTGCCGACATTTTCTGAGACTTGTCCTTATATGTGGATTAATAGTCTTCGTAGGCAAGATAACCAACAAACGCAAAATTTGGAAACGAACGTACGATGCAAAACTTAATTACTCATCTTCTCTTCGGTGAATAGTAAGATCATCATCATCTTCAAACAACGGACGCAAAACGTACAACCACGCAGAAATGTAGAATCGGATGTAATTTAATAAATGTACGAAATGTTTAAACATACGTAAATTACGCCATACTTTTTTGGAGGGCTTTGTTAACGTGCCATTAACGACGATAACGCTACGCACCTTGTAGCTTCTGCATACACCAAGAATGAATCTTACATAATGGATCTTGACGTACTTATTCTCTCAGTACATAAATGGAACTTATGGCAGCTTGTATCAACAAATTACAGCCAAAAGACTAATACAGAGCAGCGGCAAGAACCAGCACCCACCTTCTTTGTTCTGCCTAACGAATGTCGTATTGCCAACACATGGATCGTTCACGATCCAAACTTATATTCGTGCATTAACTAATAATTTTCTTGGAACTATGTGCATATAATTGTAATTCGTATTAGCTCAGAGGACAATAACATTCAAAAAGATCCGGTAATAATACCAAAACAGAACAGAAAATATTTAGAAGGAAAGGAGAGCACTGTTTTAACGACATTCCAATTCCCACGGAAACAAATCTTGTGCATTAGCCTTCGGAAGTAAAATTTCACGAAATTTTAATAATTCAAATAATACAGTGCGCGAAATGCGTCATTTTTCCCGAGATGTAACTTGTTGCTTGAGGGCCACACACATATTAAGGTAAAAGTAGAAGAATCACAAGAATCCAAAGTTTTAGGAATAAAATTGTTTAGTAAATCCGAAATCAAAGGTGGTTTTCGTTTTCTTCGCGTTGGAAAAAGCATCATAAAGGTAAACCCAAATTCAAAGCTGATTTTAAAAGCTTTTGTTTCTTACATAGCCTCACTGTGCCTTTGAAAATCTGTACAGTTTCTCGGAATTTATACACATATAGGGTGTTATTAAAAGAACACTACACACGTAAAGAACAAAGCAAGAGAAAATTCTAAGAAACCCAGGTTCAGTACCCAATCGTTTACGATATTTTCGTTATTTACTACATCGTCAGATTTTAATTGATTGTGGTTTTGCTTTGAGGAAGAAAGGGTTCATGCTTCTTTTATCCAACACTAAACTGCTGTGCACAATTTGTTCCAAAATAGAACAAGAAATTAGTTTTATGAAATGAACTGATCATTTTGTTAAAAAACTTATGGCCTTCAAACAATACATCTATTGTAAAAGGCAGAGGGGAATTTTTTGCCACATTTCTGATATTTATACCTTTTAAATTACAACTATAGCGTAGAAATTTTATTATAAGTGTGGTGTAACGTGGAAAAAATTGTTTTGCTCTTCATAAATAATTCGTGATATGAATCTCATTTCTCATGTTACAGACGTGCAATTCATACGTAAGTATATACGGCACAGACTTTTATTTAATTTCTCCAAGTGTTTAATTTAAATAAGTAATAAATGAGGCAATAAAATAAGGGCCGTAATACCTCCTTTAATATTTTAGCATTATCGATCGAGTTATTCAAAACAGGTTGCGAAGCATCTCCAATATTTTATATTAATATTATTAATAACGTTATTAAACTGGGTTTTAACGCCCGTCGCATCAGCGAGTATTAAACGGTTCCTTCCTTATGACCAATAAGAAACGGGCATTAAAATAAAATAAATTCCGCTTCGCGACATATTTGCGAACCAAAAGCACCTTGTACAATAAATTGTAACTTCATAAAATGAACGTAATCGTTTTCACCTGCAATTTCGAACCGTAAATATTTCACTTGTTTGTTTTTATTTCAATTTGCCGAGGATTTCATTTTTCTGCCCGGGCTCCATTTATTTTCTTTTGTCCATTTTTGGTTCGTGTAAATATTATCATTTTTTATCTAACGCCGCAGCGTAGCGTTAACGAACGTACGAATGAACGCATTCTAGGGGTGGTTTCTAAAGCAAAACGAATTGTTTCGTTGTTCTTTGCACCTGCACCTTTCAAACCGAGTTAAACTTCTATCTTTGTGTTATCGGTGTCTTCCATGATTTGCATAAACATTGAGTAATTCTTAATATTTGACTAAAAATGTATCATGTAAGTATCTCATGGTCAAGAATATTGTTTATTGTTTTCATAAATAATGAACACCCCAAATTTAGCAAATTTGATGTTAAAATGCTTTACATTTTATAGCTCTTGCCATTGTAACTTACAAATTCATGCGAATTTATTCAGGCAGAAAATATAAGCGATTTCTGTTTTCCCATCTTAAATACCTAACCTCCCACAGATTTCTGGACAGTCAATTAATCATATACTAGTAGTAACTTAGGACCACTGTTGTTTCTAATTTTTATGTATGACCTACCGTGTAGTGTTAGCCATTCTAATACTCTCTTATTTGCTGACGATACAAAAATTTATTAACGTATAAACAATATCAGTGCTGCTAAGGATCTGTAAAGTGAGATAGATAACGTTTTGATTTGGACGACTACTAATAAATTATTTTTTAATATAAATAAGTGTTCAATAATCAACTTCCAAATTAATATACTTACTTATAATTATTCTATGGAATCCCGGGGTATTAACTGGGAAAACACCTTAGTCTTAGAATTTATTTTCAGGATAATTTAAAATACGATAAACATATAAAAGATGCAAGCACTACGGCCTTTAGAAATTTGGGCCGTTCTATTCGCAATTCCGTGACCTTCAAAAATTCTAAAACCCTTAATATGTTATACATATAACTTCGCTCGTAAGGACAAAGTTGGAATATGCAACGTGTAAAAAATAAATTTTTAAAATTTCTTTATTATTTCAAATATAAAGTAAATCCGCCCTTCAAATCTTATAAACACATTAAACATGAATTTCCTCTTCCGCCATTGAGATACCTCAGAGAAATAATTATGGTTTAATTATTATAATATGTATAAAGTGTTCAACAATCTTGTAGACAATGCTTATCTCTTATCTTTGCTTAAACTTCATGTACCTTATTACATCATTCGACCAAGTCTGTTACTGCCTGTATCGTCAAACTTTCTATCTCCAGTAACTAAAGCTTGTAGAATATTTAATCAGTATTATGATTCTTTAGAACTTTTTGGTATACATTGTGCAAAATTTTTTAAACTTGCCAAAACATGTATTCGCTCTGGTGCATAATCTGCAGAATAGAGCTTCTAGTAGCACGCTCCCCACCCATAGTTTATATCCATTTATAACTACTTTTCTGGTAGTGATTCCGCAGTTAGTCCTATGTTAGCATTTTAATACAGGATGTTTCAGAAAAACTATTCCTAACTTTCAGAAGTAGTAGAGGACAAGTAAGTAAGTAACTTTTGTTAACAAAGTTGTGGCCAGAAATGGTTACAAGCCAAGTTAAAACGAAATAAATAAGAAAATGAAGACTAGAAACAACGTCAATGGAAAAAATACCCTTTATATTTATTTCCAGCAACTACTAAAGTTTAATTAATTTCAGCTTATTATGAAAACATGAAAAATTATAAAAAATGTTCAAAATTATGGCCTCAATTTTGAATAAATGAGTTACAACGACGTATGTACATCTCTTAAAATCGATAGTCTACGCAATACCAGAACAGGAATTAGTGGCTAAAATTATTCTTGCGTTTGAACTTTTAATGTGTTCCTGACAATGCTGTTATCGAGTATACTTATTTAAATTTCTTTTTGAGATTTCACATCCATGTACATTGGCAAAGTGAATAAATAATTATTGATTGATTGATTGATTGATACCATTCGCAATCATCTCTAGCTATTTAAGAGAATTCGCCATTCAATTATAAATCGTTATAAATTTTGTATTCAAAATGAAAGCCATAATTTTGAACAGTTTTTATAATTTTTCATGCTTTCGTAATAAGTTGGAATTAATAAAAAAATTATAGTTGCTGAAAATAAATAGAAAAGTTATTTTTTGCATTGAGATTATTATTTCTAGTCTTCCTTTTCTTTACTTTGTTTAACTTTATTAATAAAAATTACTTAATTACATGCTATTTATTACTTCTGAAAGTTAGGAATAGTTTTTCTGAGACATCCTGTATACTGGAAATGTAATTAGGAGCTAGAGTGTTTTTTCAGTAAATAAATAAATAAATATTTCTTTTGTCTGTCACTTTAATTTATTTTATTTTCAATTTGCTCCTATTTTCCGAAGATCCAGTATGTCGTCTGTACTATACGTAAAAATGAGAAGATAGCCCTAGATACAGATACATTAAAATTTGTTGATTGATGATCTCTCAAGAAAAACTAAAATAGTTTTTACATTTTTATGATTTTATTAGGATGATTAGGTTGGTTTTAGATCTTTTTAAGTGCTTTTAAGTTGGTAGCGTACTGAAGATGGCAGCTTAGCTGCCGAAATACGTATCTAGGGATATAAAAGTATTGTGGGCGGAGATTAATTTTCAATTATCTCAAGAAGAAGATTTAGAATGGAATTTACTTACCAATATTCGTCTTTGTGTGGCGGTATCTCGCTGGTGTTACATTTTGTATTAATTTGAGTTTGGTATTATCAAATATTTTTACAGTGTTTTTAAATCTTGCAGTGGTCAGTCGCAAATCGTTGATAATTTTTTTGTTTTTTTCACTACCAACTACGTCATAGAAGTAGTGAGGTTTAAATGAATTTTCAGCGATTAAGTTTTTTTTTTATTGTAAGTGACCAGATTCATTCTGACAAAAACTGCCAAAATTTGTATTTTAAATTGAATTCAGTTTAAAATTTTTCAGATAATTTTAAGTGTGTCCTTCTTTTGTGAAGTGAAATAGAACGTATAAATCTACTTACAAAGTACACAAAAGCAAATAACCCGAAATGGGAATCCATATAAGATCCGTACATTCCTCTTAAAAGTTCCTGCTATGTAAACGGAAAAAAAACTTTGCATATGAAACTAGTGATTGTGTATCTCCGTTTTTCAAAAAAAAAAAAAAAATAACACTAATAATTAATTAGTTTCAGCTTTGATTTATGTTAGTGGTGCGTTGTGACTGATTTATTCTTTGTTTTACGTTGAAAATTAATTAATTCTTGACCTTTTGTTATTAGTCGGTTCATTGCTTCAGAAAATTTATTATATGTAAAAGTCGTTTTTCTTTTATTTGAACGAGAATCATTAAGGACGACGACGCTCGGCCGCACGAAAAGAAGTAAAGCATTTAAAGTCACTGCATTTATTTATTAGCTGTACGCCACTGATCTGAGATATATTCTATCACAATCCGCCGTTTACTGCTTACGATTAAGGTTTTATTACCTTTACCCGCCCAACCCCCGATCAACATTTGGACCCTCGTAAGATACCGCTATCAAGTTTATAATATACAGTTGATATTTATGTTTATATTTTTATAGCTTATGAGAAATATCTAATTAGAATATAAATAATATGTGTAGTAAAATAAATATATCTTTTACGACTGAAATAAAATATGCGCAGATAATGTTAAATAAATATCACGTCAGGCCGTGTTTTTGTTTAAATATTTAAATATGCTAATTTATACTTTAATATAAACAAGTTTAATTATAGTTTTGTTTGTTATCGTACTCCATATTATATTCAATTTATTATGTTAACAAATTGAAGGAGAACAGAATACATATTGTAAATTAATATTTCATTTGATTTCGTTATTAATATTGTGTAGTGTGTGGTTAAAGATTTATGTCCCAAAAGTTTAACGCCATTAATAATTGTACTTTATGGATGTTATGTTTTGATGTATTTATGGCTAACTCACCAAAATAAACTGCCAAGTATTTAGAGATAAATTTAAAGATTATTCTCGTAACTACACTAATTATCTAAAACTTGCATTTCGAGACTAAAAGCAAAATTGAGTGAAACTTATTAATAGGACGGGTATTTACATATTTAAGAACGGTTTGAAATCGTATACGTGCATTAAAAACCTACGTGAAATAATAGATAATTTTTATTATTCATTTTTGTTTATATAATTTTAACAGCTGACCTTTAGCATTAGATTTTATTGCATCATTAAAGGAATCCAGACGTTATTATCTAAAATTAATTTTCACTGTACGTATTGCTCTTTCTAATAACATTGTTTCCTTTGTAAATTGCATAATACTTTTATTTAAAAGATTTAAAAGCAATTTTGTAAATTTACATATATAATAATACATTTCCCTCGCATGAATTGATTCCCTTTTATAATTTTGACCATGATGAAGTACGTATGTATCAGTGTCATTGCTGCAATTGTGCTGAATGATTATGAATCAATCATCATTATTGAAATCATTGAAAATAGTTCATTTTTTATACTCTTTTTGCTAACTGTATTCCTAATTTCTTCAAATTTAATATGGTTTTTAGTTCTTCCTCGATAAAGTCAGGTACATATTGGTTTATAATTTTGAAAAGGTGTACGTGATTTATAAAAATATTTCAATTTCAATTTAAGACAACGAGGGAGCAGATCGCCGACAATAAAATTATTTAAGCGTATTTCTATACATGACTTATGCTTACTCAATTATTTAAGATACTCACGTTGGGTCCACGCTTTATAAGAAAAACTTTGCACGTCCGCTCTGGATGTTTTTTCTTGTTTAATTTAAATTAAGTGAAAATCTGAATCTACGACCACTCCGCCTTCTTAATAATATTGATTAATAAAATTTTAAGGACTGTATTTAATTTTTTTTTAGTATTGAATGAGTGATGCCCAGAACTCCCAAATTTTGTATTATTGAGATTTCGTTATGGTAGTGTCGGTAATTATTTGGGCAGCAAAATTAATTAGTAAAAAATTTCCAAACAAGCTCTGAACGACGAATATCGATCTCACAGGTATTTATTTAGAAAAAAAATCAAGCAAAATAAAATTTAGTCCGCTAATTGGGATCGACTGAACTAAAAAATTACAGGGACTTGTTTTTTCTTTTTCGGAAACGGACTGGTTCTATATATCAATTTCAGGTTTACAAATTTTAAATACATATTTACAAATCGTTTAATTTCATACTAAACACTTCGAATGTTGTTAAATGTATTCAAGTTGTAAGTAAGAATCTTCTCCTCTATAAAATATTGTTATCTAACATGTTGGAGAGTTCTAATGGATGACTGGGAACCGCTTCTTTCTTTGTTATAACGAAACATTAATAACAAACGACTCGATAAATTTTTGTTCGCGTTTGATGTAAAACCACATTAATCAAGTTTAATTACATGCCACAATTACATATGAAAATATGGCATTAGCTTTGTGAAATAAATCTAAATACGTGAATGACGGCGGCTCGGCATAATAAGACTTTATGATATAAATTCCGTTCCCGGAATGAGTTATTTTAGAACACCCATATATCTGCGTGACTCGTTTAAAATTCAACGCCAAGAAAAACTAATTTAATATGAATAAGTAATTCCAAATAAATATAAAAGTTGTGAGGTGCAGCCGGAGGCGGGCATTAACTAATATAATATTCTATTATTTTTTATTCGATGTCATAAAATATGGAAAGGAAGTGTATTTTTTCGAGAGTGCATATAAATTATTTATATTCAAATCCATTGTGCCCGGACGGACTGGGGAATGCATTATTTAGGAGGTGCTCCCTTATACATTTAATATGATATATCTGCATGTTGTAAAATAATCATATGCATTGCCATGCTAGTTAATTTATCGCCGGTTAATGCTGAAATATAGAATTCATTTATATTAATGTCACTTGTATTACACTTTCTAAACACACTGCTATAAACCCTGCCTAATCAGACATTATCAAGTACGCACATTTTTCATGCTAATTGTTACTAATAGGTACTTTCCAGAATGAGTGTGTGTACGTATGATGTATTTTTATGATTTCATATGAATACAGCGTTAGGTAATTGCGAAAGGTTCGTGCATAGACTTCCAAGTCAACAAACGTATCAAGGCCGTTGTATGCTTTTTTCGCGTTGTTTTTGCCCACTTATGCATAAAAATATGCATATCAGAGCGAAATGTTCAACACTTGTACGGTCAAGTCTGTAATTAGTGCACATTTTCCGCAGTTTTGTAAAACTTTGATGTTACTCACTCAGACCAAAGGAAGAGCATTTTATTACGGTTTAATACATGTTGCGTGAAGCTAGTGAATCGCTCGTGTTTACTACAAATGCAGCACTCATTAAAATCTTGATTTTATAACAAAAAGACTTAGTGTAGAATATACATTGCAGTGTTTCAAACAAAAGTGCTTCATGTTGAAATTATATACAGTGTGATTTGAAATGACTGAAAATTGTTTGAATTTCCCACCATATTAAATTGCTAGGTGGTAGTTGGGTGACTGAACTGGGATACACCCAATACGAAATTTAAAACAAAAATGCCCTGAAACTGAGAACGCACTGTCGATGCACCCTGTAGAGTGTTGATAAAGGTCTGTATTCATGGAAATTATCTCGGGGAGGGTTTTATAAATTGGAATGATGATTTTCAAAAATAAGGTAAACCCAGGGTGGAAACAAGCAGATGTGAAATGGGGCTTGCGGTTCTTGCTCTAAAGGGTAGCAAGAAAATTGAAATTGGAACATCCTATTTATTTTTAGAGATTGATGTCGAGGAAATTCCCTTTAAGAAGCCAAAGATATCAGATTTGCAACCTTTATGATTAATTATAATAAGCCACAGAGATTACACAACAAAACGTCTAAATTAATTCCAAAAAAAAACACTAGTTTAAAAGATCAAGCGACAACGTTTACCATTTTATAATGAAGTAGATATGTTAGACATATTCTAGTGCTACTGTAAATTCAGTCACAATGTTCATTCGCAAGTGTCCACTAATTTCTCACAAATCCACTGAAACTAAGTCAATTCGCTGGCTTATATTTATAATACAGTTTTGGGTGATATGGGGTAGTGATTTGCTTGTAAATTGTTGAATAAAGCACTTCTTCATAAGAACGAAAACAATCACCATAACATGTCATTAACAGTTCCATTTCTTTTTCAGTGATTTTGTAAGAAAATGGCTAATGCTAAAATTAAATAAATTCAAACAGTTAATATAATGGGTTTTGTGTACTTTCATCCAGACATCTGGTCATATTACGTTTACTATCAATAACGGGTCATTTAAAAAATTTTTAATTGTTGGAGTAAGCCATGACTTTTATAAACTAGCAGTTAAAGTAAACTCTTAATGAGTGAACCAGGCCTTAATTACTTCAGTTTAAATTAAATGACAAGCTGATGATTTAAAAACCTTTATCAAAATCGTGGCTTATTCAAATTAAAAATTTTAAAAATGACCCGTTATATTGAGTATTGATCGTGGAAGTGCCAAACCTGGTATTGTGTTTAACTGTTCTTTCGATATTCGCAAAAATAAGTAAAATATTCCGTTGAAATCTTAGGACTTCCTATCCATTTCCGGTTAAATCGTAAGTTCGATTTTCATATATGCTTTTATCTGCAATGTCGATTTATCTTACTGTTGAAAATTTCATTCAATCTAATAAAACCTTCCCTGAGATAGTTCTATTAATCCAAAGTTTGCCCAACACTGTATATTTTGCATCTATCTAGAGGCTGTATTTTATGAGCTACAGAAAAACTATAAATACAAACGTTGTTGAATTTTATAGGCAACATCTTATCAAAGATAGAGTTATTACTGACGACATGTCTGATTCGAAAATTACGTATACCGGGTGTGTCATGCAACCGGGTTTCTTCAGTAGCGCCCCTCCTGCAGAATATATGGAAAAATATTTTATAAAAAAGTTTAATCTTCTAAAGCTCCGCATAATATAAAATTATTGTCATATGTACAGCATGTCTCAGTTTGTTTGTACGATATGGAACTTCGTTATTTTAAATGGAATACCCTGCATTTTATGACGAATTTCAATTTAAATGTTTAATAAGGGCTCCCTATACACAAATAGTTTTTGAGATATTAGGCTTTATTTATCGTTTTCAAAAAATACAGATGTAGCTTTTATAATTATTATCTTATTAACTAAGACAGTTAGAAAGCAGTTATTATGGTACTGTTACAAGCTAAGAGGAAGGTATCTACTGCAGCAACAAAATTTGCTTTTAATTAATTACAGTTTCAGTAAAACTGTCTACATTTTGATAATAACAATTGAAGGGCAATAACTTTTGTTTTTTAAAGTGTTACGTCTTTTGTCATCGTTAGATGCTCCATAAAATTATCTTTAACCTGATTATACGCTTCCTTATACCAATTACTGCCGATTGAGGAGATATTTAATATTATTTCAAAGTTTCTACATTTTAACGTATTAATTAAAATGAATAATTAAAATCAGGCGATCCGGGAGTGAGTATTTATTGAAACATTATTGTATAAACTAAATACTTGATGTGAAATTACAAAATAACTTAGAATTATTTTATTTCTGCTGTTTCTAAAGGTTTCGCTTTTATTTGGTAAAATCAGTATTTAGTTTTGTTAGGTTGAAATATGATTTTAAAAATATTTGTTGAGAAAGTGCGTGTGGTGTACTTCATTACTTAACTACAAGAAGTCCTAAGACCAACAGTATAAAACGTTGTTAACTACATGATCAAGTTAATTCTGTAGTTAAACAGTATCTTCGGACGAAAGTTAACAATGCAAATAAAAATATCAATCATTTTTTTACTCCTTATTGTTTGACCTGTAAGTAAGTGTAAATGCCCATTCCTAGATCCCTTGATTTTTTAATTAATATTGTAAAATGCAGAAATGTTGACACAATATTAAATATCTTCTCAACCGTCAATAATTGGTATAGGGAAGCCATGATCAGTTGAAATATAATGTTTGGAACATCTAACGACGACAAAAAAAATAATACCATTCAATTTAAAAGACAAAAGTTATTGCCCTTCAATTATTGTCAAAATGGATATATTTGTACTCCAACCCTAATTAATGAAAAGCAAATTGTTTCACCGCGGTAGATACCTTCCACTTAGCTTGTAACAGTACCATAAAATCTGTTTTCTCACTTTCTTAAAACCATAAATAAAGCTCAATATCTCAATTGGACTTAGGTATAGGGAGCCCTTATTAAACTTACCTTAAAATAACATTTTAAACTCAATCTCGTTATAAAATATAAGGTGCTCCATTTAAAAGAAGGAAATTCTATAACGTATAGACAAATTGAGGCAGCCTGTATATATGAAAATAATTTTAAATTATGCAGAGTTTCAGAAGGTTAAACTTTTGTATAAAATATTTTTTCATATATTCAACAGGGAACATGCTGTCGAAGAAATTCTGAAATACCTGACACTGATGAGTGGTTTGTGGTGTATTTGTATTTAAAGTATTATTAATAAATTATATAAAAATAATCAGGGCGGGAGAAATATGCTTTATTATTAATTAATTTTAAAATGTTTTAAATCAGGGTTGGAAAAAAAAACTGTTTTTTTTTTTTAAAGAACAAAACTTCTGTTTTTGTTTCAAACAGTTTTTTTTGTTTAAAACATGTTTAAAATTGACCCTAAATTAAACATGTTTTAAACAAAAAAAAACAGCTGTTTAAAACAACTTTTGAATGTTTAAATTGCCCTTACAGCTTACATAAAAAAATATATATTATTATTATTATTAGATATTTGTGTAAAAAGAAGTATTTATTAAAATTCGATCTCAAATTAAAAGAAAGATGAAAAGTTTGTAATGTTAGATTATGTACCCTTTTAAAAATAATGTATGTACTTTGATAATAATTTAAATTATTTAAGGCAGAGCTTGATTTATTTAGGATCTACGGTCGCGGTGTTTTAAATGATTTTCAAAGAAAGTATGAAGTATTTAGTATCAACATACTGAGAAAAACATTCCCAATAAAAACTAAAATCAAATACAATCCAAAGAAATATTGTTTTCAAATTATATGTCTGAAATTTCAAATTAAATTTTTGTTAATTCATAGATTTCAAATTTTAAACAAACCTTAAAGTTCTAGAAGGGCGAATATACGGCCTTGGGACACACGGTAGAAATTCAATGAAGTCATAGTATGAACAGGGAAGCGGAAGACCCAGTATGTTTCAAAACTTAATGTAATAATAAAAGGTTAAATATTAAAAAGGTATTTTAAAATTTTACAATATAAGTATTATTCTAGTGATCAGTAATAATTAATGAATTGATTATAATTAATCTAATGCAATTTAAATTTAGTTCAAATCAGAGCTACGGTGTAGTCATCACGTCATCAGCTCAGCCACGCATTGTCTACAAATATTAAAACAATTGATATGAGAACAAACTAAAGTTTAAAGTTAATCTGTCAGTGAAATACAGACCCTAAACAATTAACTTCTGGTTACACAGTATTACGTTGCAAAAATAAAACCCATCTATCAAAAGTGGTCTTTTTTAGCATAAAACTAAAAAATGAATTTAAAACATTAACAAAAAAATATGTTTAAAACTTAAAAATAAAGCACTTAAATCAAGAGAGTTCTTTTTTCGCTTAAAATTACAAAAAAATGAATTTAAAACATTATCAAAAAAAAAAATTTAAAACATTTTGTTTTAAACATGTTTTAAACACTGTGTTTTAAACAGTTTGTTTTAAACTTTCCAACCCTGTTTTAAATATTCGAACTAACATTATCATTTCCTAATTAACATTATCATTTCCTAACTAATTTGACGTCTTTTAAGCAGATTTTGCACTAATGCTTTAATTTCTTACCGAAACTTTTAAACACAAATATGCCACGTACGTACGGGTCATTCAAATATCAAACAGCCAATATGTATTTTTAAAATTAAGAAAATATGATCTTTTACTTTAGCGGACGGTATACGGGATGTTTCGCTTGGAAAAATCAAATTGTTTCTGTTCCTATTTGCGTGTTTTTTTTTTCATGATGCAACATAGCCCATAATACGCTTAAAATCTGACAACTTTTGCAGTTGAAGTTCTCCTTGGTTTCTAAAATGAAGTCATTACGAAGGGTGCAAATATTAAAAGAAAAAAACCCTGTACTTATTTAATTCACATTTTTAATGCGGGTTCGTAAAACTGGCTGTTTGTTATCTCTTTTGCCAAATGTACACATAACTTGTTTACAATAATGCCGCTTATAAACGGTAAGCGCAAAGATGTGTGTTTATAAGAAGGCAATTGCCTATTTGTGTATACGACGTGTTTCTTCGAAGCTGGGGCGACCAAATGGAAACGCCCGTAAAAAGAATTTCGGTCTTTATTTATTTTTATATCATTGTAAATATAAATTTGTTTAGGTATATTATTTATTTTTCGTGCATTCCGGTCGGTGTCACTGTGCCGTGTTTGTCTTGTCCGTATGTATAAATATATGTTATTACAGACTGGATGCGAGTTTCTTATTTATGGACAGTGTTGACAGTTCTCATTTGTTGGCGGCCCACACAGCCCGTCTGTCTTTATGTTTAATTTGTAACCATTCTTTAATAAAATAATAAAATGTAAGTAAGGGTTCAGGGAACTCGCGCGTTATTAAATATTTCAGATACACGTACGTGACAAATTGCAAATGATCATGTAAATTGTGCTTGCAACGTAATTAAAATACGTAAAAATTCTTCTATTTGCATTATCTTTACTAATGATACCGTGACAGTGAGATATGCATTTTAATATATTCAGTAATTTGTTAGTTCGCTTGCATTGGTCTTATATGCTGGTTGGTAGAGCTTTCATGCTCGTATACATCTAAGCAAGTCTTACTTGGAAAGTAAATATTCTCGTGAGATATATTGCTAACGATTAAAATTTTTGTATAATTGTTTCTTATTTGTTACCGTTTCTAACGAGTCTATGAATCATCTGATGCTTTAGAAATTGCTTGCCACTTTCTGCTTGTTTGGAATGATATCACTCAAAATATTTTATGATATGCTTACCGTCTGCCCACTGTTCACCTACAGCAACATTCTATTATACTCAATGTCTCATAACGTATGGAGGAGATTTAAAGGGGCAGCTAGAGGAGAGGACAAATTAAAGCTTTTCTCTTAATAAACTTTTGGTAAAAATGCAATAACTAAAAAGTTGCAAGACTTTAAAATTACTGTTTGCGGTTTTCAACTCTAATTTGGAGTCTTTAATAATTAGATGATCTCCCTTAGCTGCCTTTTCAAACTACTCCGTTGTTTTGAGATACCCATATATCGGTTGTTGAATCAAACAGATCATATAAATTCATTGAGGAGAAATAACGCAACTTTTTGCAAGAAGCTAGAGCGTACATAGACCGACCTGCACCATCTCTTTTAACTGCCTATACCACTGTCTTTTTTTTCGCTTATGTTTTGCTTACATTCTTACTGTACATGGAGTTGTACGTAAGTTTTCAACAATCGCATCTTGAAACTTGCGTGCGTGATTGTATTGACACGATTCGAGAAGTAATCGTGTGTTGCATAATACAATGATACATATCGATTTCTCGAATCGTGTACATTTTTTTTTGACATTTTTCTGAGTCTTGGAACACAACGTTTGAGGAATTAAATTTGCGCGTAGCAGGTGCATTTTAGTTGCAGATGACTGTTCAGCAACGCCCGGTGTAGCAGAGCCCACATTCATTCTTTTTGGAGAATAAATTTATGACTGAAGCGACATTGTCGGTCAAGAAAGGACAGAACTGTATCAAATTGAACATGTTAACTTCTTCTGATTTACAGATGTTTATCAGTTGTGTAAAGAGTGTTTGCCCAAAAGACGCGTTCCAGCCTATACTATGTTTGAAAAAATATATGTGAAAGTAAGGTAACTAAAATGTTTTCCCTTACTACTGAAGCAGATCTCTGTAATACCAAGAATTAAGAAAAAAGTAATTGTATCAATATCGCGGAGGAAGACATTTCTTGTCATGAAAACATCGGCAACAGTTTCATGTAGCATTCAATATAAACTCTGTCGGATTAAGATGAGAAGGCAAGTAATAGCGTCCATGACGTTTATAAATACCGGATGCGTTATTGTTGCCAATTTTTTTATGTTGTGTTGTGCCGGGTATGTGTAGGATTATCAGCATTACAACTACATCGTCACAGTCTTAACCTTATCGGTAAAGGAGATGGTAAATGATTTCCCTAAAAGTTCCTCGCGTTAACACTGATGGTGAGATAAGTAAATTGACTCAAATAAAATGGCCTACATAGACCAACACCATAGAACCGGAGTTATTGAGAACCTCCTGGCTTGCTTTTCTGCGGAGGTAAAACATCTGATCCCCAATTGGTTCAGGCATTGTTAAAAGCAAAAGTAATTGTTTTTGAAGAACTTTGAAGCAGAATACTGGCTTAATATTTTTGGACATAGGCAAGGTGGACTAAATTGACTTTGAGGAGGAAAATTCGTCGTCAAGTCCATCGCTCACGCATTTTAAAGAAGCCCTTTTGATGCTGACTATGAACAATAATATTTTCCGCTATTAACAGCTCTTTAATATGGACTTGCTTATTGTACTACTGACATTACTTGACCTTTCGAAAGACTTCTGATACGTTGGATTACTGCTGCAAAAATACAGTTGAAAGCAAAATATAGTAGACAAAAAGCAGTTTCCCGTAAGTATTATATCTCAAAATGTTAAAGCTTGTTAACTCTGAAAGTTTATCATTTTTTCAATGTCATCCGCGAAGTCGTCTTTAATTAATATCATTTTGAGAAATAATAATTATAGGAAACTGTTTTTGTTTACTATTGTTTGCTTTCGACAGTAACTGAAAGTAGTTTTGGAAACAATAATGTCTATTATAATTATATGTTTTATTATAAATATACGGAGTAGTGGTAAAGTTTCGAAACAAGCCCATAAGTTGTTGATTTGAATTTTTTTGCAAAATCCTGAAACAGGTAAATTTTTAATTTTAAAAAGGCATATGTTAGTGCAAAAAAATTTTCGTAATCGTCATTTGCCTTTCCTCAGTGACATAATTATGAATTATTTTAAATGACAACTCTAATCGTAATTTCGATTGCCCTTCATGTCAATTAAATGCTGAAATAAAAAAATTAGTATCTTACCTTCAATTTTTTTATTTTTAGAAAAGCAACATTTTATTAAAAAGAAATTGTTGTTACGTTCGGCTTGTCGTTTTCTCCGTTTCGGTTAGGCGGTGTTTTCTTCTTCTGTTCGAGATCCGTTTTTACACTTCTTCCCCCTTGTCTTGGTTACGCTGGATGTCTTTCACAGGGCGTATTTCTGCAAATGCTACTCGTGTACTCGCTTTTTATCTAATTGTTGCACGTACCTTGCTTGGTCATTTCGCTGCGTGGCATTCACGGGTTGTTTTCCATCTTTGCGCATTTCCTCGGGCGTGTTTCTTCGTTTCCACCAACCGCCTTCGGGTCCGTGCCCTTTTACGAACCGTGAAATGTTTGTTTGTTTGTTTACTCTTTTAGTAGAGGTTATGTGTTGCCCGGCTGAGTTGACTAAGTGTTGCCATCTGTAGCTTTTTCTTACCCTAGCGTAAACCTTTGGGGTGTTTGGTGACACGTTTGTTTTTACGGTGTGCCACTGACGGGTTCTCGTTCCCTTTTTCTTATTTCTCTCCTCATTCGCTTTTTCTTCCTGTTGGGCTCAGTTTGTTTTCTCTTCGTTCCACCAACTTTCGGTATTCTTCATTAAGTTGTTTCTCCCTCCTCTTGCTGCTAATTTCATGTCGGACGCACGTTCAGCTCATCCCCGTTCTCCGCGTTCCGTTCAGTCGTTAACTGATTGCGAAGAAGTGAAGGTTGTCGTCGGGGCTGAGGTTTGACTTTGCCGAAAATTGTGGGAATTTAAGATTCCATTTTGGCTTGAAGAGTCGGACACCCGTGTTGGGATTTTGCCTCCTCAGTTTTGGTGGTTGAAAAGTTAACCTTCGCTTGGATGCGGATAGATTTTCCCGACCTCGTGTGATCTCCTTCACCGCCATTTTATCGACGCTCGCCACGTGCTCTCCGTTTGAGGATTTTGGAAGCTTTCAGTCACTTCGAGAGGCGTGGGTACGATTAGTTTCTCCTTTTGTGTTGTACTTTGTGTGATTTTTCTCTTGTTTTTCTATTATTGCAAGTTTCCCCCCCCCTTTCTTTTTTTTGACGGTAGTCAAACCACGGTGCAATCTAAGGCCAGCATCGTCGTTGCTCGACTCGAAATTCACCGGCTCTCAGAATCCCCGTCTTTTAGACGTGGTACATCCGGACCGAGGCGTGCTAAATTCCGCCAGTCGAGGAGTCACCCTTCTCCTTCGAGCCTGCTGAGCTGCTACGGAAGCGATTGGACCGCCTACCAGGAACACGATAAGTCTGTATTTTTTATCTCTTTAAGTGCGTGTTCCATTGCACTGTACGTCGCGCCCCCTTCCCCCCATTTTGGTTATCGCTTTTGGCTCCGTCAATTTACCTATTATCTTTGTATATATATATATATATATATATATATATATAATTTAATTTTCTGTTAATTTTCCTTTGCGGACTACGAGTCTATTTTATTGTTTTTTTTGTTTGTCATATTTTTGAAATTCAGCCCTTCCGGCCTACTTTTTTTTGCGCCCCGCCCATCAGGCTAATATTGCTCCCTCCCCCCCCCCCGTTCCGGGTTTTCTTTTTCTTTTGTTGTTTTGCTGTGTTTGCGTAACCTTTTTTGGTATGTACTTATTTTTGATGTTATTATTTACATGTAAGGCGAACGCTTGGATCCATCGCGTAACGCATAACCGGGTACCATCCGTACCGTCGTATCAGCCTACCGTTAGGCAAACCACATTTTATTTGTGCAAACTATTGTGGCAAGTAGATATATTTCTCTTATACCCGTACAGATTTAGTTTTTTTTTCTTCTTTTTTCTTTTGGGGATTTATTCAGGGAAAGTGAACTTTTGGGTTTATTGAGAAAGATCCTGGGACCTTTAGAGTTGAACCTCACTGTGGGACCCGAATACTTTCCTAGCAAAGTATTTGGTAGCTCACTCCCTCGCAAAGCTACACTAGGTGGCGCCCCTTCTCCCCTGTCGGAGTGTATCGCTACGGCTATCTCGCCGCGTTACTTTGTTACCCACGACCGTCTCCCTGAGCTGGGCACTACTTTGCGAGCGAATACCCTCCGACCACACACAGGTAGGTTCGACCGTCCCGATCGCGACAAACAACACGCGAGAGATAGTCAATTGTTGCGATGGTCGTAGCATTGTGTTAATTTTGAAGTTAAAACAAACAAAAACTAATAATTAATTAACGGAAACGGTCAAATTGTTCCCCATGAACCAATCGGCACTGACTTGTGCGTATGTGAAAACTTTGTGCACGTTCAAGAATTTCTGGTCTAACATTTGCAACTTTCCTGCAGGTATTTAATGTTTATTTTTTCCAAATAATTGTTATCTAAGGTATATGTATAATATCTACTAAGGGTTGACAGGCCATTCAGGTCCATTGCTTCGTTAGATTATACCATCTCTTCCTGTCCTTTTAATAACTGCTTCCAATTTGTGAGACCTTTTCCCTATATAACCTCATTCACTGCTTCCGTCCAGATTTTCCTCGTCCTGCCTTTTTTCGTTTTCTCTTCTACTCTTCTTCATCCGATTTTCTTTATCAATTTATCTTGTCCCAGTCATTGTAATTCCGTTCCATTGTAGACGTCGGCCCTTAACATATTGCGTTATGGATCTTTTCCCATACAATCGTGAAGTTCGTCATTACTACGTCTTTCCCAAACTTCTTCTGTTTTCTTTCCTCTGAGTATTCGTCAGAGCATCCTTGATCGCTTCATTTGTTGTTTGAGCTGTTTTTCTTAATTTTGAACAAAAAGAAGGCGCTGAATCCAAAAACATAATCAGTTTCTCGCTGTAAGAAAAAATTCAGTATTTCTATCAGCTACATTTCAATTAGTGAGTTTCTGTCAGTCTAGCGAAATGGCATCGGCTCGGAAAAGGTGTGTGAATAACTCGAAACATTCTGGTTTCATTTGTGGTGAATACATACTTAAAGAAAACCGTCTCAAGATATCGCAGTTTGTAAAAGGAGCTAAGTTTGTGTACTTTGGATGTCCCTTAGAGACACGAAACAAGATCTTGTGTCCTAATTTAGTATGTAGAATTTTGCGTTTAGGAACGACTTAAAAAATAAGCTTTTTTAAATTCCTTACGCCAATGATATAGCGTGAACCGTCGTAACTACCATGAGGATTTCTATTTTTGTGTTGCGAATGTAAGCGGTATCAATCGGAAAAATCGTTCACAGTGGACTTATATCCTAACGTACCATCAGTGACAAGACCAACTCTAAATATAAGTAAAGATTCTGCTGCTCTACCATTAACTTCCAAGAGTCTCGAAGACGAAGATGGTAGTCAGAACATAGAGTCGCTTGGAAATGAAGACAGTGACTTCGATTCGGAAGGTTTTCTAAATTCACCAAAGCTAGTTTAACTTGAAGACCGTCGCCCAAGGTTGAATTCTTGGCTTCCGATTGGAACCACGTATCTCGGATTTCTTCTACTGCCGACGTTTCATTCTCCATCGAAGAAAAACTTCCTCAGGGCTACAGCTGCTGGTGGTGCTGCTACTGCTGCTGGTGGTCTTGCTATTGTTTCTTGTTAGTAGTTGAGACTCAGTCTCCACCACCAGCAGCAGCAGCAGCAGCCCTGAGGGAGTTCTTCTGCAATTAAACCAACAATTCAATCACCGAAACCGTTCAACCAAAAGGAGTTTAGTGACTAATAGCGTTTTCCACTAGCTGCTCTAGCATGCACTGAGTGTATTTCCATCTCGGTTCAGCTATATGTAATAAAACGAGATGGAGATACACTCACTGCACACCGGTGCAGCCGGCGAAAAATGCTATTAGTAAGAGACCTTACTCTGACAAAAAGTGCATCTGAATTACTAGCTTCACGAATGAAACAGAGAAATCTGCTAACAAGTAATACAAAAGTTTCGTGTTACCGCATTAGAGGAAAAGATTTACTTCCTTTTTTTTCTGAAGAGAAAGACTTCGTATTTTGGAGTGAAATTCGAGGTCTGATGATTGCAATGGGTTTAGAAGAGTACGGTTCTAACGACTGGCGCCTCATTGTAGATTCTTCTAACGCAGTTTTAAATGTGTTCTTCTAAAACTTGGTTCTTTACCCATTGCGCATTCCACCAAAGCAAAGGTACAATACCCTACCATTTCCTTGGTCTTGGACAAAATTAAGTACGAGAAACATAAATGGTTGATATATTTTGACTTGAAAATGATAAACTTACTTTTGTTACTTTTGTACTGTTTACCGGATGAAAAATGAAGAATGAACGTTGGACCAGGAAAGTCTGGCCTGTACGAGAAGCTTTGATTCTTCATAAGCGTAACATTGTTAATGTTCCGTTAATGACAATAGGTCGCATTGTACCATCTCATCTCCAAATAAAGCTAGGATTAATGCAGCGTTTCCCAAACTTTTAGGTTTTGTGCCCCCCTTATGAGCTGTGTTATGTTTCACGCCCACCCCCCCTCCCCGCCCCTCCTCCGTCGATAATGCAACTCGAACTTGAACACTGATGCCAAATGATTGTCAAATTCTTAATTTTTAAATATTTGAGACTCAGTATTTCATTTCATAACTATCATAGATATACGGTAATGTACAGTCGCGAACATTAAATTTGGGTTGTCACTGTCAAACAAAACGTCAGTTTTAATTCCAGAAATTAGAATCTCCTTAGTTTTAATCAAATACAAGTTCGATAAATTGCAATTTGCGTTCATTTGTTTTTAGATTTATTTTGCTGCGCCCCCCTAGGGGGGCGCGTCCCACAGTTTGGGAAACGCTGGATTAATGAAAGAATATGTCAAGGCTTTGAATAAAAATGGGGAATGTTTTAAATGTATTTCGTGGAAATGTACAAATTTAAGTTCTGAGAAGCTGAAAGCCCATATCATTGATGGTTCACAGATCAGGAAGCTTTTAAAAAATTAGAATTTTACATATACAGTTTTTATCTATTTAAATTTACTTAATAAAACGTTAAATTTCAAAATCTTTTAACAAAACTATCTTTCCATAATATTTCAAAAATTAGAGCTGTTTTAATAAAACTGATTTTAGTTTTCAATGAGGGTCAACATTGTATTCAAAACCATGGATGTAACAGAAATGCTGTTGTGCGGTGTTATCAGACGACTACAGTTTACTTGCGTCCTTAAAGGACATTTTCAAGTGTGCATGCATACACAAAAATTATGAAGGAACGTGGGTCGCCATTACGTCGAACAATGTCAAAAATACATATTCAATTTGTACTTCTGCAGTAAGTACAATACGAACAATGTCAAAAGTACAAATTGAACTTGTACTTTTGACATTGTTCGACGTAATACGTTCTTTCGTATTTTTTGTGCTGCGGTCGTGTGATAATAAATAATAAAAATGCCTATTCTAGCAAGACTCAGCTTGATTAATTTTTTCTAAACACTTCTACTTCTTCAAAAACCAAGTCGTCACCATTTTGCCTTCCTATCGAAACATCTGATGTGCAACTTTTTTCCTTTAATTTCCATATGCTGACGTTTGTTTTCATTTATCTGAAAACCCAACTCTTTCGCCGTTTTTATTAATGAGTACAGTGGCGCGTAAGTGGCCAAAGTGGAGAGTTTTTACTGTACATAATGTGTTTAAGAAAATGATTTTTTTTCCTTTTGATTTCCTAAACAATTTCTTTATTCTTTACTTTTATGCGTGAACTGAATTTTGATTTCAAAATACTTTCTGATTTCAGTTTTGGAAAGTATATTTAAGTAAAACTTATTTCTATCGAATATAGTTAAAATTTTGATTATTGATCATAAACAATTATTTACTGAAATCGTGCCTTCGTTTAATTTTTTTGCATCGCTCTGGTAGTAGTTTGTGAGCAAAAAGTATTCGAAACTTGGCAAATATTGATGAAATAGAGAAAAAAACGATGAATTGCAAATCTGAGTTAACAAGGTTGGTATTACATGGTTATTACGAAGCTGGATTTTGTTTTGCAAAAAAAAGAAAAGAGCGTTAATGCGATCAGTGCTAACTGTGCGTTGCAATTCGTTACCGAAATGGAAACAGAAATTGGATTCGAGAATTTATTATATTGAAAATCTCTAATCGCGATAGTTTTCAATCTAATTTATCAAGACTCGCCGACCAAAAAAGGCTGCAAAACGGTAAATCATGTAAAGCGAATGTAATTTGAAGCAAACCTATCGGGGGACTAAAATATATGCAAATCTGCAAAAAAGTGCAAACTGCAGTGTTCCGACGTGATGACTTATCGAACGTTCGATGTGGCTGGATATAATGGAGATATATGGATGCGATGTAATTAAAATGCGCGAATTATTATCCACATAAGTCGGCATGATTTAAATCCTTGCGAACGGCGTACGATGGATACACTGTCCAATACCTCGAAGATATTAAACGGCGGGAGGTAAATTATTAATATCAACCGATCCTGCAAGTTCCATACGGCTGATAATTGCAAGACGCCAGGACAAAAACTTTAATTGTCAGTCACCGTTTATATTTTCACGTCGTACTTGATTTTTATGTTTTCGTTCCGCTACAACGAGCACCCGCCAACATTAAAAAAAGACTTCATATAAAATATGAATAATGAATGACACACGCTGAAAATATATTTGCCAAGCGAAATAATAACGTAAACTGCATTAACTTGAAATGCATTGTCATCAAAAATCAATTTAAAATGCATATTAAACTTAACGAGCAACATGTGTAACACTTCACAATATTATAAACACACATACACCAAAAGTAAATAATTGCATTTTGATAAGAAAAACACACACAGAGACGCACAAAATTCCTGCGAGCTAAACAAATTCTTCAGGATTACAATTTATTCCACGAACACATACCAACTGTACGTATTTAAATGCGATTCCAGGCTGGACTGAACGCAAATGACTGGATAATTTTTAATAATTACAAATTGTATGCATACGCAAAAACTCATATTTCAAGGATTACAAAAACGAATAGCGATACAAATGCATGCTCATTCATAAATATACGGATGCAAATGTGAGCAAGAAGAGAACTGTTTTCTTGTAAATTACTTTTTACTTATAATTTACGTGCAACAAATGTAAAACTGTAAGTTCGGTCGGTCGATTTAACGCGAATTGGATAAGTTTCAACTGCTTGCCAATTAAAATCGGCTGACACGAGCAACAAAGCTAGATCAAGTTGATTATTAATAATGACAAACACACCCTATTAAATTCTTTCAAATGAAGTAGAATTATAAAAGTTTTCTTTCTCCGTTCCCCAGTTCTTTAAAAATAAAATAATGTGGAGTTTAAAGAAAAAAAAAAAAACAGAAACACGTCACCCTATTTCCAAATCAACCTCTTACCAAACTGTGCTTTCAAAATTATTCGTTCTTAGGCTCGGTCTTTCCACCTCTTGATAAAATTATATGCTAGGTAATATCCTTGGAAACCATTGTGTCGATGGGGATGGGACGATTCGTCGTCGCCAACTCGCCGTCGCCAATTCGTCGTAGAACTAATGTCGATCCAATTTACCGTCCGCCCAATTCGCCGTCACATGTTACTGCTTTATTTAGCTTGATAAGCTTTAAAACAAACACTTTCTGACCAGTTTAGATAATATCCAAGTTATACCTACGAATTGAAGAAAATAACTATAATTTCAGTACGTTTCAAGTAAATTAAAATGGACTTAACTATTGTTTTTGTATGTCAAGTTAAAATAAATTCCTAATTACAGTGCGACCACCGTAAGACACACAATTACGAACAAATTGGTGCTGTACGTACACATAATCATAATTCTATTTTGTTTTTTAATGGAATCCCTTTTTCAATTTATAATTTTAAATGACGAGCTTTCATGAATCAATATTTTGAAAGCAGTCGAGTTTTGATGTGTAGTGATTTTGATTGATATGAAAATCAATATGATTTTGAGCAGAATCTGAAAATATAAAAAAGAAGAATTGGAGGGATTTTGCGAGCACCCTGAGGAATAAGAAATACTTCCTGGAAGACCAATTTTTTTATCTGTTTCTTTATCTATGTATCACATTTAATTAATAACAAATTATTTTATTTTCCGTTAATTATGTTAACTTCTTTTTTTATTTACATATAATTATCGGTATATTATGATTTGGATATGTACCTGGACTTAAAACTTTAATCGCTGACGGCGAATTTACCGACGGCGAGTTTTCCGGCGGTGAATTGTACCTACGACGAATCGGCGACGGTAAATTGGCGACGACAAATCGGCGATGGCGAATTGTCCTAGACCCTGTGTCGATAATAGTTCCCTAGGAGCTTATCTAACAGATAAACTTATCTAGAGCTGGAAAGATCGGGCCTTAAGGATAATTTCTTCTTATGATATTAATTATTTTTGTTTTAATTTTCTTCCTTTATTTTATCCATGGCATAAATTAAAATAACAGGCTTAGAACGTATCTCACGAACAATGGTAGTTTAATTTTACTCAGTGTGTACAATTCGTAAAATAAAATAAAAATGCCTATCTCCAAAATAAGCTTAAATATCTTCATTCACTAAACCTCACCGTAATACGACCGAATCATCACGGGGTACATCCTGTGGTAATGATTTCTAAGCACCGATATAATTTCTTGGGGATGGGACGATTCGCCGTCACGGACTCGCCATCGCCGACTCACCATCGCCAATTCGCCGTCCGCCCAATTCGCCGCTGCGTGTTACTGCTTTATTTAACTTGATGAGCTTTAAAACACTTTCTATTTTAGATATCCAAGTTATACCTAAAAATTTAATGAAAATAACTATAATTTCAGTACGTTTCAAGTAAATAAAACCGTTAAACCATCGTAAGACACAAAATTACGAACAAACTGTTAGCACATAATCATAATTGTAATTTTTTTTTAATGGAACCTCCGTTTCTTTTATAATTTTAAATGATGAGCTTTCATGAATCAATATCTCAAAAACAGTCGACTTTTGATGTGTAGTGATTTTGATTTATACGAAAATGAATATAATTTTGGACAGAAGCTGAAAATATTTTAAAAGATTCGAGAGATTTTGCAATCATCCTGCGGAACAATGAAATACTTTCTTTTCTTTACTTTCTTTTTCTTATCTGTGTATCGTATTTAATTATCGACAAATTATTTTATTTACGTATAATTATCGTATATTATTATTTGAATATGAACCTGCATTTAAAACTGTAATCGCTGACGGTGAATTTACCGGCGGCGAGTTTGCCGGCGGCGACTTGTATCTACGGCGAATCGGTGACGGTGAATTGGCGATGGCAAATCGGCGACGGAAATTGTACTATCTTTGCGCGTCCGGAGCTCACCATAATTGTAGAAATTGTCTTTTTTGTTACGCTCAGTACCTGCTTGTTCTTCATGCATTAAATGCAGCAATTTCCAGTCACTCGGGATACATTTTCCAGCAAGAAAAGTATGCTTCTAGGACAAAAATTGTTGAAAACTTTTTTACTCGTTTTTAACTCCTTTATCACTCTTACAATTTGGCGGGTGGTTCGTGAAACATCCTGTATAAGGGATCTGGCACACCAACGCGGGACTGGGCAACGGGAGCGTTGCGGTAATGTTACGTAATGGGGGGTAACATACCGGGTGTAGAATTGTTTTTCCAAGACAGAGGATTTTACATGTAAAATTAAAGAAAATATCAATAATCTGCTCTCTTAACAAATTTACAACAAGCTAGTTCAGAAGAAGATTGTGCAGAATTAAAATTAAAAGTCAATTATTTTATTTGTTTTTTTCTAACTTCTGCTGGTACTAAAATAAATGGTAAAAGAACAATTAAAATTATGCCGAAAAGCAGCGCTAGCTGTGAAATTTGACTTCTACAATAATTAATTGGACACATAATAAAATTATAGATGTCGCTGTT
This sequence comes from Prosopocoilus inquinatus, assembly GCA_036172665.1. Taxonomy (NCBI): domain Eukaryota; kingdom Metazoa; phylum Arthropoda; class Insecta; order Coleoptera; family Lucanidae; genus Prosopocoilus; species Prosopocoilus inquinatus. The sequence continues at coordinate 1,708,436 of CM069876.1, forward strand.
TCATCTGTTCATCACTATTACATCGCTTTTGCGAATAAATTGGACAAGTCGTTTTTGGTGTGCAGTGGGAATGTCGAGCTATGTCTCTGCTGATGAAGCCCCAAGCAGGGCTGAAAGAACTGTACGGGGAGGCTGCTCGAGGTTTTCACTGCAATCAAAAACGATTTGCAACAAATTTTTTTAATAAAATTACAGCATTGCATTTTATTATGTTGTTTTCCTTCTTCCGAAAAATAAGAAGATAAATTTCATTAAGACCGATCAATTCAAGGGTTATTTCCATTTTTCGGTGTTTCTTTAAAATACTTTTTTCTTTTATTTTAGTACAAGAGGATGCTAGAAGAAAATAAACAAAAGGATCAGCTTTTAATATTAATTATTAACTTTCATCTTAATTATTTTGCTGTAAATTTGTCAGGGGAGTAAATAATTGATATTCCTTATTTTTACATGTAAAATACAGTAAGCGCAGACCTTAATGGTTTCAGATAGTCCTTCAACACCAATTTTAGTACTTTTCTAAGTAAAAGTTAATAACGAACGAACATTCATTCAATTATGTCAATAAATAGGTCAATAAATTTGTCGGTTTGGTCGTCCTTTCGGAAAAGGTCCTCATATGTACCTGTACACGTGTCATAAACCTCGATTTTCCTTTGCTTTTTATTTACGCATATATTTAGAGTAATGTATGTCGTCTGTATTTGCTTTCACTTTGAATTGTTTTGCATGCCTTTTCTGGAATTCTCTAGGTATAAAACTTGTTTGTTGAACCGATTTCTCTCTCATTTAAATTTAATATTTTATTTTTGCTAATTAGTCATTGTATTTCATTTATTATTTCAGACATTTTCCACGTTAACAAGTAATTATTGTGTTTTTTTTTATGAAAATATATTGGATGTGTATCACTAGACCTTTCATTTAAAAGTAAACATCGTGTGTTCCAAAAATAGTGATTAAAAACCCGACCTTACATAAAATCATAATCCACTTTTTCCTGTAAAGATTATTTTTCAGGTTACAAAAGTAAGAAGTTGCGTGTGCAGATCTTTTATTTACATATACTAGATAATCTATTTTTCTCAGAACTTTCGATTGCAACAACTTGAAGTGGTTAAGATAAATAATAAAAGCATCGCCCTTAACATTCATAGTGTTGCCGAATTTCTTTCATTATAAACTTATATAACTTAAATGAAAGGTTGAATACTTGTAGTATTTTTTTATTGAACTTATGTGAGCAAACCACACATTCTGTGTTAACAATCGCTCAAATTTTGTTACTTTGTTCTGTGCATTGTGTAAATATTTTACACCTAACAATGCAGTTCTGTACATGTTAACCAGACTCGTACGATTTGTTGTTAATGATTATTTGTTAGTGATTCAGTTTATGGACTTACATATCGTACGATCCTCACAGAGATGCAAGAAACTTGTAGAAACTGCGCTGAGATTCATTTCGGCACTTGTTCGACAATCTTCTACATGGACCTTGTATAGGTAAATGCATTTAATGAAATCCGTTATCGAGATGGCTTGGAACTTGCTTTTATTTTATACCGGCACGTCGTAGCTTAGTACGTATATTGAATAACTGCGAACTGTCAGCGGTGTTTACTGTCAAAGGTTTTGTTTACATTTTCGAGGTATTGTGTTCCGTTATTTGTGTTGTCGCTTTAATTCCATTAAAAAACAGTTCTTTTGGCTTATGTCAAATGCAAATTTTACGAAGTCGCGTTAACTTAAGCCACATGATTATAATAAACATAACCCAACTTTTTATACCCATTTATGATTTTCTATAAATTGAATAAAAGAATGCAATTAACGAAAACATTTATTTTTTACAAAAGGTGCTTAAAATGCCCACCACCTACTTCATAACATTTTAAAACTCCACGTTTAAGGGAACTCACGACTACATTTTCTAACAAGTTCGGATTTTGATTAATTTCTTCAAATTTTTGCCTTATTCGGTGCTGTAGTTCTTCTAGATTGTTCATAGGGGTTGCAAATATTGAATTTTTAAGGTAAGGCCATAAAAAATAATCACAAGGTGTTAAATCGCACGACCTCGGAGGAAATGGTGTTGGAGTGTTGCGACTTATAATTTGGTCATCATAAAATTCATGAAGCATGGCCAATGTTTCTGCTGTACAGTGGGGTGTTGCACCATCTTGTTGAAAGTAACCACCTTCTAACTCATCATCGTGAACGTTCTCCAAAAATTCATTTAAAATTTCATTTCGGTATCTTGTTGCATTAAGCGTACCTAAAAATTAACATGCGAATATAAGTTTAAAGATTATTTTTATGATTTATATATTTATAAACAGCTTCAAAGAAAATTGGTCCAATTAATCGTCTGCCACTTATAGCGGCCCATACACCAATTTTTTCAGGATGCAATGGACGTTCAACAAACATATGAGGATTATCTGAATTCCAAGATCTCATATTCTGCGAATTTACATATCCAGACAAGTAGAACCACGATTCATCAGTAAAGAAAGTCATCCGTAGGGTATCGTCATCATTATTTAAAGTGTTTATAAACCATTGGCAAAATTCTAATCTCTGCGGTATATCAATGTCTTTCAATTCGTGAACTGCTGTTAGTCGATAAGGATATAAATGTAAATCCTTTCTTAACATCGCATGAGATGTTCCAACTGAAACTTCCATTTGTTGCGCTAATTGTCGAACAGTTGTTTTTGGGTTATTTTTCATGATTTCTCGTCCATCATCGATAACCTGTTGACTTCGTTTAAGAGGACGACCAGAACCTTCCTTTCTTGACACCTCCAGTTTCACGAAATAGCGTAACACATCGATCCAGCGTAGCATTAAAATGGTTGTAGTCAATAATCAACTCCGGAAATTTAGCTCTGAACTCTTCTAAACAATCTGGTCTAGAATATACCCAATTGCCGTCAATTTTACGTCCATTTCGAAAATACGATTCTAGCATAAACACTCTATGTTCAGTAGTAAACATTTCTCGGCAGTTTAGTTCCCAAAAGAACTGTTTTTTTAAAGGAATTAAAGCAACAACACAAATAACGGAACACAGTACTTCGAAAATGTAAACAAAACCTTTGACAGTAAACACCGCTGACAGTTCGCAGTTATTCAATATACGTACTAAGCTACGACGTGCCGGTATAAAATAAAAGCAAGTTCCAAGCCATCTCGATAACGGATTTAATTGAACGCATAAAGAGTGCATATATTTAACTGAAATATTACACAATTGCATAACATGATTACACACAATTAACGTTTGCGCGTTAAGATGGATTAGTGTAGATTACTGAAATTCGTTGAGCGGAACCTGTAGCCAGACATGACTACACGAAGCAATAAAATGAAACGAAGGTTAAACGATATAGCTAAAAAGAAGAGTGATTAGTATTGGGAGAGGCCTTAGGTGTTGGATGATTTTTAGTTACTTAAATAAAAAAGGGACGAGTTTTCTTATCACCTTTTTCTGTATTTTGATTTTCTTTCATATGAGAATTGATCCTTTCTAGATAAATTAAGATGTTTCTAATTTTTTTATTATGTGATATTTTATGAATAAATTCAATTGTATATATTTTCTCATCACTTATGCCTACGTCTGCTCCCTTCCTAAGAAAACTGAAAACACAATGGCAGTCAATTAGGTCTATTTTAACCGCGCATGATCCTCTCAGCAATTAACAAACCCATGTTAACTGCATTTAAAATAAGTTATTTATACCGTGTTAAGTAAGAATGGAGGTTCTTCAATTTGTTGGTTATTTGTTCCCGTAAAAAAAAAAGCTAAACAGTCCTAATAAAAACCATTAGGTGCAACTTGAGTTTCTTGGGTTAATCGGGTTGTATTTGGGAAATAGTAAAATCCACATCGCCACGAAATGTCAGGCAGCGCGTATTGAAAACGGATATGGGTGAGAAATTTTACGAGAGCTCGTAAATTTCCGAACAGAAATTCTAGAACCAGTTAATTACCGCTTATCTAATTTGACTAATATTTAGCTTGATTAATAAATTAAGGCGCATTCGTAACGGTTTTAATGCATGTTTTATCTCGGCTTGATGGATAAACATCGTATAAAATTTGAACTTTTATGTCACACGACGCGATAAAATTCCACGCTTTTATTACATCTACCTAGCTTTTACTTTGAGATAAAGTTAATTTGGTCTCTTTTCTCGACTTTAGCATTTCTTCAAAGATGTACTAACACTCAAGCGGCTGCACTTTTTATACTTGCAGAAATTTTTCACCGCGCTATCACATAACAGAAAACAAATTCTATGTTTTCTTGTTTATAAATCTCAACAAATAATTACGTCTGTAACACATACCCCATTTTCGAATTATACAATAACAAATATATTCAATGTATAAGGAAAGTAATTTAAGTTATCTCCTATTAGATGCTAGAGTTACTTTGAATTTTATTGATTTCTAGTTAGAGAAAAACGATAGTTTTTTGGATATTGCTATTCTATTAAACAAACGAAATAAATTAGTATTTTCAGAAATCTGTATAGAAGAACTCACGCAGGACACACGAATTCAATTAAAGCTTTGTAACTGTAGAAAAATCGTTAATTAATTTCAAATGTCCTGTATTTTCTGATTTTTTTAATAGAAAGGAAATAATGAATAAATAATCGCATGGTTTCGTACGTTTTGCTCTTATATATGAAGATTACCATAAAGGTCAATGCGAATGAGTGAGAAGCCAAGTAACTTCAACCATTGTGTTTTTTTATTCACTCTGAATTCTTGTAAAACAGTGTTTAAAGTAACAAAGAAAAAGGAAACCTTATTTCCTTGTTGCGATTGCTGCTAAAAAGTAACTAGTTTTAAAATATGTATTAAATTGTCTACTACTGTTTAAACGGGAAAATACAATTATAGTACAAGTAACTTTCGGTTTAAAAAAATAATACTCCTAATAAAGTTGTTGTATATGCAGATAAGATAACGTCTATCTCAACAGAAATTTCTATACTTCAAATCAATTGACTGGTTTAATTTAAATCGCGCATGCAATGTTCGTTTTAATTCATAAATCATGTAACTACTGATCATTTGCTCATGCTGATGTTGCTTTTGGAGGCAGGAATTAACAACAGATTGATTCGACAGTTAAAATTCATATAACATATTCGAAATGGAATTAATAATATGAAATATTATCAGATATAAATATAAATACTCCTAGTATCGTTGTGCTTACATAAAAGCAACAGCGTAGCATATGTTTCGTTTTCCCTTTGAGAGAGGTGCAACACATGATTATTTTAGAACTACCCCAAATTTTATTCATAGTCTGTCACCCACCCCAACTGTCTGTGTATACTTAATAAGACGAAAATGTTACATTAGAGCATGTTTTCATTATTTCAGTTCTTGCCATAATAATTTCACTTGTCGGTGGTTCATGAGGGGGAGAAAGCGAGCCAGGCTTGTATGTGGGAACTCGGAATGCTCGGTTCCTTTTTTATAAAAGCAGTCGTCAAATAAATCGCTACAGATACGTATATAAATATACATATTATTTCGTCAAGGCAGACAAATATAATAACCGATATATCAAGGTACCTGGGCAGGTCTGCTCGGGGCGACCTTAGATCAATGATTAATAGATCTATAACTCTCAACCAGGTGAGCACTGCGCTCCACTAATAGTCCCCGTAATATATTTTGTTGGAATTAATTGTCGACCAACATTCATCTTGTACGCGTACGTTAATGTCAAAACAAGTTAGACCCAGTCCGGCAATTACGTCATAAATTGAAGTCGTTTTTATTATTTCATTTTCATTTGGATGCTTATTTGTGAAGGTATTTATTATTGTAAAACAAAAATAATATAATTGGGATTATTACTTTTCTGATTTATTGTTTTGTATTAATGTGTACACTGTTAAAATAAAAAATGTAATTGTATATCTCGGAACTTAATGTGTAGGTACTCATTGCCATTACGGCTGTTGAGTTCCAGTGTACTCTCGCTGGTTTTATTATTGCCAACCTTTTTGTTTCGTCTCATATATCAGCAAGTTTTTCACCGCGTATGTTGTTATTACATGATTGATTTCGATTTCTGAATTCTTAGGAAGTGAAAGCAACGTCCAGATATGCCATTTCATTTCCTAATTTAATACAAATTAATTCCCTAACTTTGTTGCTAGAAAACGAGATATTTCGTTCCAGTTAAAAATGAGAATCGGGTAATTAACATCGCCAATTGTTATTTCTGTATCAGAACGTTGAATTTCCTGTCAATACAATACCATCAAATCTGACATAAGTTCCTTGTAAACCAGGTGATCTAATCTTTACATACTGGACAGATCGTACAGTAAGTCAGACTCCTCTCTTACTGATAGCGAGCTTCCTCTTGCTTACGCTATTGGCTTCCTTACCCCCAGTGATCTTCACTTCATACATGTGTGCACTTCGTTGGAATATGTCCATGAACATTACATTTAAAGCACTTCGATCCTTGGTCTTTTGAAGGACACTCTGCACTCTGAACATGGGCAATGTGATCACAGTTACGACACCGCTTTATTCTTACTCCATTGTCTGCCAGCTCTTTCTTAATATCTATCGTCTTTTCCACTGTGACGTTTAAGCTTATCATCTTTATACTCTAACTTTTCGCTTTACTTTTCATTTCTCGCTTCATTGATTTGTATTGCATGGTTTGTCCTTTCAATTGCTTTATGGTTTTTACACCGTACATAATAGTTCTTACAGAGGAACAAAGTAGTCAACTCTACCAGTCAATATAATAAATAGAGTTCTAATCCATGTATCATTAATTAACGTTAATATTAAATAAGTTAAAAGGAAGACAAAACTTGGTGAAGAAATGTGTAGAAAAGAAACAAACAGGACATTTTGGATTGGTCAAGTGTAAAGAAAGAGCAAAAGAAACAGTTTGGTGACCATCCATAACTAACCATATTGAGGAAAAAGTCGAGAATTGTAAAACCCGTTTTAAGAATACTGAACCGACGTTGTTATTAGAGGTACCATCGTTGCTATGGCAAAATTACGAACGGATTTAATGGAAATAAAAGGGAAGCCCTACCTGGTAATTCAAGATTATTACAGCTGTTGGCCAGAAGTATTTGAATCAAAGAACATAACGACCAGGAACTGCTCAAAAGAAGCTAGATATGGAATTCCACAAATTGTGAGATCGGACAACGTTCGATGATGCAGAATTCCGCTAATTTGCTAAGGAACACAAATTCAGGTGGATTTCCAGTAGTCCATTGTATCCTCAATTGAACGGTCAAGCGGAATCAGCAGTTAAGTTGGTGAAACAAATATTGAAAAGAAATGAAGGTCTCTGTGTTGGACTTTTAGTCTATCGAAATCCAAGGCGGCTGTGCGGAGCCTCTCCAGCACAGTTACTTATGAGGCGAGCCTTACGTGAAAATTTACCTATTCAAGACAGAACCTTAAAACCTAAATTACCAGACCATGATAGGATAAAAGAAAATTTGAAGCAAGAGAAAGAACTGCAGAAGAAAAATTACAATAAAAGACACCGGGCAAGAGAATTGGAAGAGCTCGAAGGGGCAACAAGAGTGTGGATAATAACAGAAAATAAAGAAGGAATAGTTAGAAAGAAGAGGCGGAAAGAATACAAGTCATACGATGTTGAAACCGACAACGGAACACTCCGAAGAAATAGAAGACATTTACAAAAACTTCCAACTGAATCACCACCTACTCCGCAGAAGATTCAGAAAAATAGAAATGAAAATATTTGGAAGGAAGACCTAAAAGAAATATAAAAATACCATCATCAGCTGATACCTGATGGCTACCAACAGTTTCCTTGAATTCTTCTTTCAGAGCTTCCGTCAACTTTAGCGCGCCCTTTATATTTCACAAAGAGGTTGGCGGAGCCCTCAAGCAAACGTCTAGCGTATGCCACCTTCTGCACCATCATACATTTGCAGACATCTGCCATATCCGTGAAATCTTCGAGCCACCGCTCGACGTTCACGTGATTGTCACACGCATTCTCTGATGGTGCTTCTTCTTATTCCGTCTTCCTTGACCTTCGTCATCGCTGCCGGTATAATCTTCAGAACCGTCGTCACTGTCACTATCGTCATTAACGCAGGCGTCGTTGCAGCTACTTCTCTTGGAATTGGCAGGATTGTCGTCGTCATCGTCATATTGATTATTTTTAGTGCCATTCTCTAAACACCAGTTTGTTGCCTGCCGGAGATAACCCCCAGTTTTTCCCGTTGCTGTCGTAACTCATCCATCTCCGTATTGTCTGCGTTGTGCTTTTCTTTAACCATTGCCACGGTGAACGATATATTGATCACGCCACAAGAGCACTCGACCGTATGTCGATAGGTGCATGAAAACGCGAGATCAATTGCAAGAGCGACAGCTGCAAGAGGGGTACGAATATCAATGTGCGAGAGAGAACGGTGTTTAATCCTTCGGAATGAGATAACATGAAAATATTTTTCGCAGTTGCGTGCACGTTCCGAACGCCCACGCTACTACCTATTAATTCTTTTACTGTGTCCATTGCACTTATCGACAAGTGACTGGCCGACTTAACTTCGCCCACAAAGACTTGAAATGGGCCTTGGTTACTTGCAATTCGTCTGAACTATTGTCCTTTACCATCCAGGAATCACAGCTCTTCCTCACTATATGGTTTGTAGTGAGGTTAGAAGCAACAAACTGATCAAATCAAGGATTAAAAACATAGATATATTGAATGTGTTCTTCTTTACACAAGTTTTGGTTTATTTATCGTAATTTGATTTGATAGGATTAATATTTGCAGTGACCGGAACGAAGTAAGTTGATATTTTTATTAACGCTGTTTTACGTTATACTAATTTATGTTAGGAGAACACAGTAAAATATTAGCAAAGAAGTGTTACCAAATGGGCATAAATATACAGAGTGAGTCAGGCAACTAGGTAGACGGTACGGACTTCTAATTATGTGTTTGTTTTTTTGTTATATATTTGTTTTACTGTTTTATATTATTCTGAAACTTTATCATTTTCTATGATAATATAAAACAGGCTTTAGGATGTAAACAACAAAAAAACGTAACTTTTTATTTAGATAAGATTATTTAACTATTTTAATACCCACATAAATAATTACACACATAAAATTAACTTTAATATTTGCCACATTTGTTTAATGGTTTTTCGTTTCATTAACATGCGCTCGCCTTGAGCACTATCACAAATTAGAGCTGAAGAACAGAGCGTATTAAAATGCAAAGTCCTAATTTCAACATTAAAAATGCGTCTCTAGCGACCCGCGAAAAAGAAGCACTATTTGTTTGCATTTAGTGACAGGTGTAGAATTATTCAAGGAAGCCCGAACAACGGAGCCAGTTATATCTAGCGAATAAAAACGGCGGAGGAACGTTAATAACAGGAAGCACTTAAGTTTTATTTGTATAAAATTATTCCGCAAAAATAAGTACAATGAAAATAATAACTTTTTGTTTAGATAAGATGAAGAAATATTTACTTTTTATTTAAAAATGGAACCAAAGAAATATGTTCTACGTGTCATAATGGAATATTTACGATTCGTTGTGGTTTCTTAATTTAAACAACATGCCTTTGATTGCTATCGCTGAAAACTTCTATAAGCTAAGTAGGATAATGAGTTTTACTTCTTTGAGTCTTTCGTGTATTAAACACGCCTTGGGATTTTTTGATAGGATTTTATACTGTTCGTAACAGGATTTGTAACTGATTTGTCAGAGTCGTCAGGGAAGTAAAAGTTACGAATTAATTAATTATGATCTATTTTTTAAGAACAGTAAAAGTATTCTAGTATGCGGTTATTGTATAAAGCAAAAGCCAAAGAAAGATGTAGTTTACAGGAAAGATGCATTTTAGAGAATTTCATATTAAATACAGGCTGTTCTTTTACTGTGTGCAAATAAAAAAAAAACTCAATATAAGTACACGAAATCCAACCTTCCGCGAGTATTTTTTGGTGGCTACCATTTCACAGCCAAAAAATTTCGGATCGACCACTTGTTTGGAACTGCTGAAATGTGCGAGAAAGATAGGAAGGTCAACTTCGCCTTCCTCTCGGTATGAACACGCCCACCGATACCGCACTCGATGTTCAGCACAGAGTTTCGTAATAGTAATCAGTGATATCGTTTATTAAATATTTTATTTAAAATTTAAATTCACTGAGCGAAGTAATATGTTTTACGATATCAACTGTCGACGAATAAATCCGAAAATGTATGCACCAATTAGGCAAGCGCTTTAAAAATGTTCTTCCTTCAGCCTTTTACGTAAATAAACTTTTACTGTAATCTCGCTGCTAGCTATGAAAGTATTGCTACTTACGGTCCATGGAAAAAAAGTAAATGTCAAATTTTTATAACTCTATTAAAAATAATATGGAATGAGAAATTACAATTTGTTTGTATTTCGCTTTTAATATTTTCGGCAATTACGAACCGCAGCTTCTTGAATTGCACTAGATTTTAATTTAAATATACTTAAACTTGTAATTACTTGCAGTGAAGTTAGTTTAAGTTGTAAACGTTTGGACTGACCAGCTGATCGGAGCGGCTGATTTACGTCGTTCGTGCTCAAGATCAAGTGAAATATTGACCCTGCCCTACTTCGGCGTCGAGTTATAATTGAAGAGGCGGGCGGTCGTGTTCCACTTTCAGCTGTCAGAAGTTCTCAAACGGTTTAGTGAAAATCTGCCACTGCGTTTTTCTAGAAAACTATTAATTTTTTCTTAAGAACATATGAGTTCAGTCGTTGCCATATATTAAAGGTTTAAATATTTTCACACAGTAAAAGAGCAGCCTGTATAATTCCAGAGCTTGAGACTTATATGGTGTGAAAAGAATGTGACTGATTATTTTCCTAGTTTTAATTGTAAAAATAATAAATTTTTGTTATATTTCTGGACACGTATTTTTCAAAATCGGAACCTGACAATTTTACTACTCATCCCTGTTGCTTACGTCTATTGAAACGACTTTGATTAATACAAAGGATATATTACCGCCTTCCAGCTTTCGACAGAACGTGAACGCTTACCATACCTATCGAAGAAACTTCTTATATGAAATAGCCAAGTTACCTTTTCTGCATGTGGTTATAAGAATAAATTTACTAGATTGGTCAAACCATCTGGTAATAAGATTAAATTTCATACTTAAGGCTGTTCACTACAAATAAACACTTTAAATGTAAGTAACAGCTATGGTTAATACCATAATTTATTATTTACTATATCGAAATACTTTTTAAAATTCATTAATTTGTTAAAAGAATGTTAATTAATTAGAAACTATTTACCTAAATGTAAGATAATATCTGAATCAACTGTTAGGTAATGTGTAATTAGTACCTGTATTTAATGAAATAAGAGATATAATTTACATTTTTACAAGTTTTGAAGATAATTGTGGCAAATGCAAGTCACTGTAATCTTTGTTATACAATAATGTTAAAAGTAATTACTTAATCGCGTTTAATTACAACAATGGATGCACCATGAGACTGCAGAAGTACTTTCTTTCCGTTTTGTTCCTCAACTTTTATTATTCTTTATTCGAAGTTATTCTTTAAAACTAAAACATTCTTCATATTAATATTGTGTAAAATATTCTGTATTTCATCTTGCGCCCGAAGAAACTGCAAGTGGAATTCAAAACTAAAGCGCAGCTCATTTTTCATTCAGCAAAGCGAAACGAAAAAAAAAAACATAACCTCATTGCACTTGCTGTAATTTCCTGGAAGTAATAAGATTTATATTCCAAAGGAATCAAATGACGTATAAATTTGCCTGTATCCTTTTTGTGCGCACGTAATAAAAATAAATGCGCGTTCTGGTTTCTCCACAACCTCTTCTGAATTGTTTATTTGTGACGCAGTTTTAATTTAATCTCCTCTTGCTGCAGAAAATGAAAGCGGACCGAGAAGAAAATTGCACGTTGCAGAATTTTTAAATATATGTATTAATATTTTTTCTTTGCTGGGCGAATGGAATTTTCGTAAGTTGCGTTATGATTAAATAAAATAACATAATGGTGAGGCTTGTAATTTTTTTCTAATTTACATCCAGACGTAAAATTAGAGATCGTAACATATATAATAATAATATGTAATAACAAAAAGTACACGGTGCTATCTTTATAAATTTATATATCCAGCCCAGACGTGGAATTATAGATCATAACATATACATAATTATGTTGGGCTGCTTGTTGTTGTAGTGACCGGCCGATCCAATCCTATCAAATATCTATACATCAATCGCCTTCATAATAATTATTATATCCTTTCAAAATATTATTATATCTTGAAATGTGTAGTTTACTTTCCATTTCGGTAATATACGTCGGTTATCCTGACATTTTTAATGCTCTCTTGCACTGTTCACAAGATATATGAATCCATACATTATGAAAACTAATTTATTTAGTTAATTATAATTTTATACGCAGACCTGATGTTATGCAAATTGGACTGGCGTTTAAACCAGCGTTAAAATTAGCTATAATTAGATACATTCTATAATAAATTAATTACTATAATTATATGATTTTCTTACTTTCTTAAAAATATAATTAGTCATGTAGAATTAAAAGAATAATTTGAGCGTTAAGCAATCTCGTTTCTAATTTGGAAAGTATTTTATTAACGCAGCTTGATTATCGAAAATACAGAAACAATGGAGGGAATTTTAGAAATATGCGTTATTAATTTAGAAAGAAAAATGATAATAATAAATATGTTCATGATCGCAATGTTCTTTTGTGTCATAATTCCTAAAACATTACTCGCTTTCGAAGTCAAAGTTCTTCTTTCAACTTATTATTTTTTTATTAAACAAAAACATTTTGATAGATATTTTGATTTGTTTTCAAAATAAAATATATAGTGACCACACAATATTGGAAAATTCTTTATTATTTACAAGCAGTGCAGAGCCGGTAAGCAACTTTTAGTGTCGCTAAAAAGAGCACATATTTAAGATACGAAAATTAAAAAAAAAATGTAATTTGGAATTGTAGGAAAATTATTAATTTCAACCTCGGTTTGATTTTATTTTGGATGTGTGACTATCGCCGACGCAACCGGGGACCTTCACATTCAAACTTAGCCGTTGGATACGAATATTCTCCTAGTGGAGTGTTCGGAGATCTTATTCCCTCGCGAAGCGACACCAGGTGGCGCCCTCTTGTTGTTACGGCTCTCTCGCCGCGAAACTCTGTACCCCACGACCGTCTCCCTGAGCTGGGTATTCCCTTCGCAAGCGTTACCTTTCGACTGTCAACGGGTAGGTTCGACCGTCGCTTCGCTGCGAATGTTACTAGCGAGAGGTGGCAAGAAGTAACAACAATTGAAAATCTCGAAAACGTGATAGTCATTTGTTTCTTGGAAGATACCATAAAATCGTGTAGGAAAAGTCTTGAAAGTTTTCTAATTTAAACTACTTCCTGAAATTACAAATAAAGAAGTTTGCTAAAAGCTTAAAAAAAATAATAGGCTTTGGGAGATAATATTTTAAAGACATAATTAATCTGACATCCTGACTACTGACCATGATACGACAATAAAAATTTATAACGTTCAATTTAAAAAATATTGAAAACATTTGAAAATCTGGAAAACCTGATAGTCATTTATTCTGTACCCTCCACGTAAGTTGAAGTGACTCTTGTCATATAAAAATTCTTTTTATTCTTCAACTGGATACTGAAAAATTGCAAAGTCGCTTAACGTTTCAGAGCGTTTTGTTAAAAATAATTTGTACACAAAAAAATACGACAGGAATGGGTCACTGACGCTTACTTATTTTCGTACATACCTGTATTTGTACATTTTTCATTTCTTATAAACTTCATTAGTACTGGTAAATATACTGTAAGATTTCTTTGAGATAAACTGAGGACAGACCTACACAGTTAATATAATGTGATGGAAATTTGAAAAACTTGTAATTCCAGAAGGCATGCAGAAGACAATAATTTCATTATGGACAGGAACATGAAGATGTTTATTTAATTACAGTTCATGGTATCAAATGTCACTGTTCTCCTATCATCATTACTTGATATTTTACTCATACAGTATGAATGGGGTATGATATGAAGAAGAACACTTAATGCGGCCAGCTTGCAATGTACCAACATTTGCATAGAAAAGTAATTGATAATTATCGGTATAAAGCAATAAAGAGACTTTAGAACTGACTGACTGACGTATCAATTAAGCTTAAGAAAAATTTAAGACTTTAAAGACAATTATTATCTTTCTAAACCATGCTAGCCTATTGAAGAATATTTTCTTTTGGAATTACAAAGTATTTAGTTTTTTGAACATGATAACAATGTTTAGGTTGATTAGTAAGTGATGAGTAAGTGATATGCATTAACGTAAAACGAGAAAAATATGAAATAAGTAAAATAAACAGCGCCAGAACTACTAATAATATGTTGACCAGAACAGCTTCATCTGCGTAACCATAAACTGAATATACAAGATACTAAATATTACTTCGATGTTTCAAATTTCAAAAACTTCAGAAACATAATTTATACCAGATACATTATTAAAGATACAGAGAAGAGCACAGTTTAAGCAGCAGACATTAAGTAGAGCTTAAATTTTTCGTAACTTGAGAATTGGGTTCTTGAGTTAGATAACTTTCGATTATGTTCAATTTTGGTCCTATTTCACAGCGAAAGCTGATCTCACTGAAAGGGCAATTTAAATAAAAAAATGAAGTCATTACAAACCAAGTATAATTAGGCAACTGTTCCCCAAACGTCAATAGACTGTTTTTCACTCCCTTATTTCTGTTTGTTACACGAGATTTGATTCAACACGTCCGGAACAATTTCAAATATACTGGAAATTGTACCAAAAGTTAAGTATAGCGGAAGGCTTTCCAAAACATTGACCAAGTTCCATCTCCATTCCATTGGAATTTAGGTGTACTTCACTCGCTCTGGCATCAATATGTCCAACTTGCTAAAGAAATCACTTGTAGTCCACATCAGGCTAACAATTTGACGTATTGATAATGTGACTTTGCAGTTGCTTAATCTTTTCCATCAAGATTTCATCTAACCTGCATAAAAAAAGTAAATTATAATATTCCGATTATCACAGAAAAATCCTATTATACTAATTATTATTTTTTGTTTCAGGTGAGTCTTTTCTACTGTATTAAATTGCATCCGTTTGGTTGGTAAGACAAATCATATTAATTAATTTCTTTAACGAAACGAATTGAAATCAAATTCACTTGCATTATATTGTATTTATACTATATATAATCTGAAAACGAAAAACAAAACAAAGCCAAATATTGGGCTATTTTACACATGAGGTTTCAACTAATACTAACATTTTTAAATTGAATTCGAATCTTAAATTTTCCTTAAACTTTAATTAAAAGTTTTAAGAATGTTATAAAATTATAAATTATGGAAATATCTTGGTAACTATGAATTGAAAAAAGCAGGTCTTGGAGAGCTTCTTAACTTAAATTTCACTGATAAATTTATTAAGGTATGCAGTTAAGCATTCGTTAAGAAATATTGTTACAAGTCGTTAGGTGAAAAATATGTTGCATAAATACTCCTAGGATGAGAAAGAAGGCGAATAACGAAGTAAAGAACAATAATTATTTTTGACGGTTACGTTGCCTGACAAGTTTAGGTTTTATGTATTTGAACTTTGGCGTAATTTATCATGAAGCCAATAAATATTTAACAATCTAACAGTGAACGTACATTTTCTATTCAATTATATTTAATAATGCGTTTATATAAAATGTAATTAGCGAAGAGCTCATTGCATAACAAGCTAGTAGGAAAATATTTACTGGTCTTAAAATAATAATTATAATTATTAACTGCGCGGTCAAATGAGCCCAGCAAACTTTTAATGGTAATTATAAGTTATAAAAATAAAAATATTGCACCTTGCTCAGATTGTACAGCCATTAATTAGTCATATTTCATAATAAGTTAAAACTTTTTCAATCGGCAATTTTATTTTAGTTAATTTTTGGATAGTATGAATTATTTTATTGCTAGAGTTTTTCTAAAGAATAAAATTAAAATAAGAATGGAACTCAAGGCTGTATAGTTCATAATCCAGATTTATAGAACACCAATTTTAAAAAGCAATTTTATAGGAAATTTTCAGCGGTAGTGTCAATTTTTTAACAAAACTAATTTTTTCTTAGAAATTTGTTAGAAAGGAATTGGTTTCCACTTACTTTTCTTCTTTTTTTTTCTATTGTCGGAAATCTAACTCTACAAACCTGTTTTTGTAACACATGTCATTTTTTTGCTTAGTATACCGTTGATATTATGTATTACATTTAAAAATATGTGTTTTATTTATTCGTCTTGCACTAACAGAATCTTACTAATTATTTTGATCTTAACACTACATGACTTCCTTTTAAATGCTTGTCCTTGTTGTATTTTGGAATGTTTGTTAATCACGCAAAATCATTTAAATTTTTTTTTTTTTTAAATAAAAGGAGAAATAATATAATTCGTAAATATTTTGAAGCCCTTAATCACATCACTTTCGGTTAATTGAAGTTGATGCTGGACGTCGTTGTTCCTCTCTTACTCTTTCTCAGGCCCGGTTTTCCAGTTCAATTTAACTTTAATCTTCAGTTTATTTCTGTTACAGCGTATGGAAATAAAATGAAGATAAGTGAGTTAAATTGAGATAAGGAAACCGGACCTTAACCAGGAGTATCGTTTATGAATATAATACTCCTATTTGATTAAGTATTTCTCGAAAATTAAAATTAAATAGGACTATTGATTTTTGCCATACTCTAGGATGTCGCTTCTTCTAGTGGTTTCAATTTGTCGGACGAATTAACATTAACCCTGTATATAGAATGTGTTCAACATAGAAGCTAGTAATTAATTGAATCCATTTAATTAATTCCATAAGCTATGAAGCTTTATTTTATGGTGCAATTTCGATAAAAAAGATACGCCACTGGCGGTGGCTGCAGACGCTGGCTTAGTAATTATTTTTATTATTTTAATATCCCCGACAAGAAAACGGGTTCACGGCCGTTACCATTAAATATTACAACTTTTATTCCGAACGCATTCGAACACATGATTGCAATATAATAATATATATTTTATGCATTTAAGAACATTATCTGTGATACATTTCGCAATTCTACGTTGTACTTAACTGCGTACATACACCGAGCGAGTCGAGTTTATGGCATCTGTTAAATATATGCGTAATCTATGCGATAACCTGAGAATGATATCGTTAAATAAATTAGAACTTGTTAATGTAACCGTGACTGTAATTTCTTAAGTTACAGACAAAAATGATACGTGTGCTGGTATTTATATAAATAAGAAAATCAGGTAAGTATATATTTAGTTGGCTTCTTTTTGCTCTTTTCATGTAACTTGCTCGTTCGACGACGCGTTCCGGATCAAAATATGCTAATTGCTTAATAAGTAGTGAACGTTAACACTAAATCCTTTTTGTGCAGAAATAATCTGTGCCCGTTGGCTGCAAAGCGTGTGGCCTTGTTTAATTACATTGGATGGACAAATTTTGAGCGACGTTCTAGTTTAGTCATCACAGCTGTATTTAATTAACTTATATTAATATAGCTTTCATTAGACGTTCCAGTTAAAAAAAGTTCCAAAGAAAAATTTATTTTGTTAGCATTTTGTGTGACGGCTTCTTCTATACAAGTTAATACAGCAGATGTGTGTATTTGTGAATTAATAATCCATTTTCTAAAAGAAACATTCAGCCTGAGTTGCTCACTGAAGGTTTAAACTACGTTTAACGTTAACTAAAGTTTTATTCTTTTTTTTTTTTTGATTGCTCAGATAGTAGACAATATGTAAGACGTAGTTTAACTATGAATTAAGATGTAAAACGTAGTTGAACTATGAAAGAAAATTTTGATTTGATACTTAACCAGCAGTTAATAAATTACTGGTTTAATCGGACACAGAGCAATGAGCATAGCCTAAGAGTTTTGGGCGACGATGTTCTGTTATGTTGCTGTGTTAAGACCAGCCACACATTGAAGTTAGCACAGGATAGCGAAGCACATCCGAGGATTTTGTAACACATTAAAATAAACGCAGCACTGCACATTGCAAGCAGGGTTTAATCATGTCTATACTTATCATACTTCCGGTGAAAACTTGAGAACTGTCTCTGAACCTTCGTTTCTTGCGCACAAGTATATAGGCTGATTCAGAATAAGTATGCGGCCCATTTGGGATAAGGTCACTAAATCATGTTAACTTTGCTAACACAAGTATGGCAATAGGCATTGACAGATTGAAAAACGAGTTTTGTCGATTTCGTAAAAATCTAAACTTTAAAATGCAAAATAAAGCTGCTGATACATTTGATAAAGTAAAGTATAAGTCGAACTTCACATCCCTTTCATCAAAAATAAGTTTATTTTTTAAGAAATTCCAACAGAAAAAAAAGGTTTTATTTGTTTGTCTTTTTCCATACCCGATTAAGCGCATGATATACGGCCAGTTGCATGAGACAGGTGGAAGGGAGACGTCGGGGGTAATGATCACGCGCTTTCGCGTTCTGCTTTGATGTGAATGCTCAATCTTAATTTAATTTATCATAGTTAGTGATGGGTAATATCGTGATATAAGTATCACAGTGAAATCGCAATTTTGATATCAGATATCAAAATTTAACAGTCTGTCCGAAATCACAGTTTAAACTTGGATTTAGCGTCGATTTCGTATACGTCCATAAAGTCGACTTTCCCTAAACGCCGACGGTTCCCTTCCACCTGTCTCATATAGAAGATTCTGTTCTCTAGCTATAACATAAAGCTTGGTTATCTTAAGTTCTGAGTTAAGCTGTTTTTCAATGTAAGAGTGAACTAAGAGTATTTTCTGTGATTAACTGAACTGATGAATGCGACGGCTTAAATTACGATTAAGCTATTTTATTATTTTAAATTAGTGACAATTAACAAAATAAACAATTATTATTTATGGGTAAATTTTAAATATTAGTTATTTAAAATGAATATTTTTGATTTACCCGAAGAAATAACATAAGATGGAGACATCTTGGAAATGGTTCATTTAATAATTCCATTAACAACTTAATAATATAATATTATAATAATTCCACTACCAATGCTTCTTCTCTAAGTATATAATTTGTGTTCCTGTTACGTTTTGAACTGTTACACTTTTCCATTTCTGAAAAATTCAACTTTCGCATTCTGGTAATGGAACTAGCAGTGTATTTGGTTGTAACCTGAAAACTGATACAACCTTTTAAGATTAAAACGCTTAAATTCATTTTACCTAAATTTATTTCAAGAATTTTAACATATTCATCTGTATTACATATTTAGGTTGTCTGTTAATATGAGTTTTCATTCTTTAAACAAACATTTCTTTCTTGAAACAAACTATACTCTGTTTTTTAATTCGGAGGAGTGCTTTGAAATTTTGGCGCTAAAACCGAGCTTTGTCATTGGTCAATTCCGGCTATCTACCAATCACAAAGCTCGTTTTTAGCGCCAAAATTTGAAAGCACACGAAATAAAAACAGAATATAATGAAAACATTTGTGTGAGGTTTTTTGAAAACCGGCCAGAGTTGGCTTTGGAATATTCAAACGTATATCTTAAATAAATTTACTTCAGTATCATCAATGACCGTTAATATCCACATTTATCAAAGAACAAACGTGAAAATATTTTTAAAATTATAACCAGAAGGGACAAATATTTATTTTTATTAGAAAGTTTTCTCCGTAACGCAACGTAATCAAAAATGAAAATGGTGTGTGAAAGGGTTGATCTCCGGAGTGCTAATAACGAATCTTATTTAAGACATTTTTCTTGCATTTTTTATGACCTACTCAGGCCAGTCCTCAATAAATCGCATTATACATTAGAAGCTTTCTGTACCATATCTTCTTAAGCGGCAATTATACATTTTTATTTATTTTCTTAAATACTTCTTATTTTTGTACTTGTTTGTACACCACCTTGTCAATAAACACACGTGATACGCACTCAACACGTGTATATACGCAGGCGTAATGCTGTGAAACTGTGTACCAATATTACATTTTTGTGATATAGTTAATTTGAGGTTAATCCATAACTGAACAACTTAAAATTCATTTTAAATCAATATTAACGTTAACCACAGTTTAGTTAACCTATGAGATAACTTCCAGACTGTGTAACGGGCCGTTGGTGGTCCTAATTATAGGCATATTTACTAAAACCATGAAAGCCATTTAACTAAATTTGTATCTCGCATGGTTTAGGAGATCCTTTCAGTGCATACTCAATTTGAAGCAGCCTGTATAGTCCTAAATCCCGATAATTTGCTAAGTATTCAGGAGACCAATATCACTGTAGTAAGTATAAACTATGATCTGATGTATGACAGTGACAATTATTAACAATTTATTTGAAGGTACCGTATAACTGTCATGGAACTTTAACTTCTGGTCTTTATTTATACTTAAAAGTATTTGTTACCATTTTACTATTCTAATAAAAGGGACATCATTTGAATAAATTAGAAAATGGAAAGATTATGCGAAATTTGATTGAAGCATCACCAACATGAGCTCAAAATAATTGAATTCATATTTCTATAGTTTTTACATACTTATTCCATGTGAAAGTAAAGGAGAGTCATTCTAAAAAATATTGTTCAGTTAAGGGAGAAATTAAACTAAGGTACGTATCAAGATTATCGCTTTTCCGTTTTTGAGTTACTAAAAGTAAAACTTCAATTAAAATTTGACGCCATTTGTCTAGGAAACGAAGCATTACTGGTCATTATTTATTAAAGAAAGTCTCATTATTTTCTGAAGTTCGATCGATTCATGAAATTATTAAGATCAAATGAATCACTTTGTATAATAAAATCACCAAAATGAAATTATGGGTATAAGTTAAGTGAATTTCAGATTTCAGGTTATCATAATATGCATAATTTGAACGTGTTGCTTTCTAATGATCTGTTTCTGTCTAAATATAATGTTCCTTAATGAATATTAATAAAACGATTTAATATTTAATTGATTTTATACAATATATCAGGAGTAATTTGAGACATGATACCTGCGTACAGCTCTCCTATAAATAGGGATCGCAAGTCTTTGGGATCATTCACTTGGGATTTTTCTGTCAAAAACAATTTAAAGAATTTTTGCACTTTTCAATTTTTTTGTACCGTGTGTTCTTCCCGGTCAAATGTTTCAAATTTTACAATTATCAGCCATTTTATTGTCTCATGAGATTTCATGAGTCGGACAACAAAAAATATACTGATAAATTCACGTGATTCAATTGGGATGATTTTTACGAGAAACTTATACTAACTCATCGCTCATTTTCTTCATCTGTGTGTAATGATTTGCTAAGGCATTTCATGCATTACAAGAAAAATATATTTAAAAAAATATTAAGTAAAGTTGCTGGTGATTTGCTGGCACTGTGGGACAAAGTGCCATAAGGGAGGGGAATGAGGTAGTTGCAAGGAAATAAAAAATGTTGGAAAAAAGAGGGAAGGAGAAGAGATAATGAAAACAGGCAAGGAGAATATACAAGAAAATTACGAATTGGTGATATATTTGTTCTATTGTCGTTGACTGCAAAACAATTTAACTTAAGGAACTTGATCTGATCTGAAATTGTTTGTGGTCCCTGCTTATACTAAAAGCTGTTGCAAAATAAGATCTTCATCGCAAGTAGTATGATATAACAAATGGTGTATTCCAATTAAAAAATGAACACGTAGTTGCATAAAGTGTCATCTGTTGCATTAACTTATTCACTACTGCTATAAATCTGGAACTTGTGCAGCTAGCACAATTAATAAAATAATCAACACGTGTTGAGCTCAGTAATTTTGATGAATCATTAATTACCATTAATAATTTGTGAGAATCGTACTTGATGATGTAATTTTCCGTAAATTTGCAACGATACATTCTGTGGGTGGAGAATGTCGTAATTATTAAAGATACTTAACATTTTTTTTTTGTAATATCTGTAATTCAAATGAAAATTGTTTTGTGATAATTACTAATTACGGCCTTAATAAAATTCGTTATTTCCGTTTTTAATGCGAAACTTCCAAGGCACGCCACATCAATACGTGCGGATTTTAAAGGTGTGTTCGAATATCATTGATTCATTGATTTAAGACGGAGTTGGTTAATTATAAAACGAAACGGGGTACACAGGAATCGACCGATTCAATTTGTTTTTAGCGTTGATTTGTTCACTTCTTTTTGTTAATATTTGCGAAATAATCAGCTGTCGAAGTTACTAAATAACGTTTTATTTAAATTAACAGAATAACAAAATACAAGCGATCGGTTTGATGTTCGAAACAATAATGAAATATAAGATGCTTCTACCAGAGGCATCGGCTAACTTCCGGGAAGATGACTACTCAAGGAATTCATCTTTAGGGCCTGAAAATGACGCACAAGTTTCCAACACGGCAATACTTCACGGAAATGATAGTTCGTCATCTTAACCGAATTTAGACAAAGCGAAAGAAGAAACATCGTTAACATGCCGCCCCCTTTGAAAGATAATGTACAATACATTTGTTTCAAAAATAAATATGAAAGAAAAATAAAAAGGTAAACTTAGGGCTAATGATTATAAATGTTTATGCTAAGGTAATCAAAAGGTTTAATAAAATAATACTAATTTAGTTCGTTAGAGGTAAGACGCACACTCCGCGCACAGCACGCTTTGTTACTGAGTCCGCGGTTTTCACTGTAATCACTCGTGTGACGCCATCCTCTCCGGGGTGAAGCTGCAGGACCCGACCCATTTTCCATTGTAAAGGCGCTTGATTTTCCGCCCGTAGCAAGACGAGGTCACCTACACGTAGAAGAGTTTCATGATGTTTCTTCCACTTGCAGCGGGTTTGAAGTTCCGATACATATTCCTTGCTCCACCTTTTCCAAAAGTCCTGGACCATCCGCTGTTGTCGTTGAAAAGCCGAAAGTCGATTTTCTTGTATATTCAATACATTTTCTTCCGGCGGGGCCGTTAGCGATTTACCGATTAAGAAATGTCCGGGTGTTAAAGGATTAAGATCATTAGGATCATCGGACAAAGGAGAGATAGGACGGGAATTGAGAACCGCCTCTATTTGCGTCAGCACTGTATAAAAATCTTCAAAGACAATATTCTGTTTACCGA
Organism: Prosopocoilus inquinatus; assembly: GCA_036172665.1. NCBI lineage: Eukaryota > Metazoa > Arthropoda > Insecta > Coleoptera > Lucanidae > Prosopocoilus > Prosopocoilus inquinatus. Next base: position 1,731,741 of record CM069876.1, read on the forward strand.
TAACCCTTTTTAAATGCGCTTTTGTAGATTTAATACCTGCCTCCCAAATGCCACCGAAGTGGGGCGCTCTTGGTGGTATAAATTTCCAGGTAATACCCTCGTTAATAAGAGAATTTTCTAACACCTTTATTGTGTCATGATTATCTAAAAAGCCTGCTAATGCTCGTAGTTCAGAATTAGCGCCGATAAAATTAGAACCATTGTCCGAATATATATGGGTCGGTTTGCCACGGCGAGAAATAAAACGTTTTAACGTGTTTAAAAAGGCTTGCGTAGTGAGGTCGCAAACTAATTCTAAATGAATTGCTTTTGTTGTTAGACAAACGAATAAACAAACATAGGCCTTGATAATTTTGGAGCCTCGTGTTCTCTTTTCCTTTAACATAAAAGGACCTGCATAATCAACTCCGCATTTCTCGAAAGGCATAGAAGGCGTAACGCGATAGTCGGGTAAATGTCCCATAATATAATTCGCGGGCTGTGGATTGACCCTTGCGCAAGTGATACAATTTCTGACAATTCTTTTGACTAATGAACGCCCGGAAACTGGCCAATATTTTTCTCTTAAAGAAGCAAGTAGCAGTTGCGGACCGCAATGTAACAATCGCACGTGTTCATTTCTTATTATTAGGTTTGTGAGCTCGTGATTTTTAGGTAATATGACCGGGTGTCTTTTATCAAATGCAAACGGAGCGAACTTTAAACGGCCGCCAACGCGAAGAATTTGATTGTCGTCTAGAAACGGATTCAGGGCTAGCAAACGACTACATGTTTTAACTTCGTTGTTCTTCAGTAAAGATTTTATATCATCTGAAAAGTTTTCTAACTGAGCTGTTTTTATTAACGATCTTAATGATGATTGCAATTCTGACACAGTTAGAGGGCCGAATTGCCTGTTTTCGCGGGAAACCTTACAATTTTCTATGAAACGCTTGCACCAAGACGTTACTCGTTGTAGTGTACTTAGCGACGAAAACCTTTTAAATATATCAGCCGACAGTACATGATTTACTAAGACGGCGGCTCGTTTTTTCTCTTCCGGAGGATCTTTAATTCGTATTTGCGTTTCTTCCGCTGGCCAGCGACATGCGTCCTCTGACAGCCATGAAGGCCCGTGCCACCAGAGCGTAGAATTTAGTAATACCGACGGAGAAACGCCGCGAGAAATCAGATCTGCTGGATTATCGCCCGACCTCACGTGGTGCCAATTTTGATTGACGGTAAGCGTTTGAATTTCCGCAACACGATTGGCTACAAACGTTTGCCAACGCGATGGAGAAGATTTTATCCAATTTAAGGCAATCGTTGAGTCGGACCATAGAATATATGAATTAAAATTAAAGTCCGCTGAATTTTTAAGTTTTGAAACTAATCGTGCGAGTAAAAGTGCCGCACACAGTTCTAAGCGCGGAATTGTAACGCGTCGTAAAGGAGCAACGCGAGACTTGGCGCAAATTAGGTGTACTTCGCATTGATTGAGTTTGTTTATGGAACGCACATAAATACATGCTCCGTACGCGTTCTCGGAAGCATCGGCGAAACCATGGCACTCGATGATTTTTGAATACGGTTGTATCACGAGGCGAGGTACCCTGATGTCGTTTATCGCGGCTAATTCGTCCATAAATTTGATCCATTTGAAATGCAAATCGTGAGGTAAGGATTCATCCCAAGAAAGCTTAAGCTGCCATAAACTTTGAATTAGAAGTTTTGCAATAACCGTTACAGGACCCAGCAATCCTAGAGGGTCAAAGATTTTCGCGGTAATCGAAAGAACGCTGCGTTTTGTGCAGTGTTGTGAACGGTCGGATATGTTTACTTCATATTGAAATAAATCAAGTGACGGGTTCCATAACACGCCTAACGTACTAGTGTCTTGACTATCACCGAATTGCACGCCTTTGTCGTTATTATTACCCGATGTTTGTAGAACGTTGCTGAACCACTTATGTAGCTTAAATCCGCTTAATTTTAAAATTTCGGTAAGGTCATTACGTAATTGATGCAGATTTTCGATAGTATCTGTGCCTGTAAGCACGTCGTCCATGTAAAAATCATTACATAAAGCATTACATGCCATAGGGAAACGTGAAGTCATTTCATCGGCTATTTGCTGAAGGCAACGGGTTGCTAAAAAGGACGCTGAAGCGGTACCGTATGTTACCGTTTGCAATTCGTAGCAATGTACGCCTTGAGAAACGTCCGGGCGCCACAATATACGATGTAGAGGTCGATCTTCCTCTGCTATTAATATTTGGCGGTACATTTTTTCTATGTCGCCGACAATTACATATACAGGACGCCTAAAACGTGTGAGAATCGTAAATAAATCATTTTGGATTACCGGTCCTACAAGCTGCACGTTATTTAAAGAAAGACCCGTATCACTGGGAGCGGAAGCATCGAAGACTACTCGCGTTTTCGTACTGGAACTAGAAGGTTTTATTACTGCGTGATGTGGCAGGTAGTATATCGGCTTGTGATAATCTGATTTCTCGTCGATTTTTACCATGTGACCTAAACGCTCATACTCGTCCATAAACTTTACGTATTCGTCTTTTAGAAACTGGTTTCGATTTAATTTTCTTTCTAACGAGTAAAAACGCTTAAGTGCGTTCTGCCGAGAATCACCTAATTTATATTTGTCTTCCGTAAAGGGTACGCTTACCACGAAACGGCCTTCGTGATTTCGAGTTATAGTGTTGACGAAATGCTGTTCGCATTTTTGTTCTTCTAGCGAGAAGGTTTTACCGACCGAACATTCCTCGATTTCCCAGAAGCGTTGAACTTGTTCGTCGAGGTTAGCGCTAAAATTACAAATAGTTTTTTCGTTTGTTCGAGAATTCGCGAATGATAAAGGCCCGGAAATTATCCAACCAAATTTGGTTTTATGAAGTATTGGAAGATTGTGACCTAATTTAATTTGGCCGACGCACAGTAGCTGCCAAAATATTGATGCCCCTATCAACATATCGATTTCACCTTCTTTAGCAAACGTGGGATCAGCCATGTTAATATTTGTAGGTATTTGCAAAAAGGTGGGCTTGAAAGAAACGATGGGCATGTTTTCTGTAATTCGAGGGACTATTAAACAATGAATCTTTGTCTGAAAATTGTTGTGATTTGAACGAATCACAACTTCAGATTTGTGGCTCAAATCGATGCTCGTTTGGTTTATACCGTAAACCTTTGAATTCGTTCGAGAGGTAATAAGGCCTAATTTGCGATGCATTTTTGTCGTGATGAAATTCGATTGAGAGCCAGAATCAAGCAATATACGACAATTATGCCATTTTCCTTGCGAATCGATCGCCAGGACGCATGCAGTCGATAAAAGAACTTGTGAGAAATGTTGCAGTGATGCATGACTGCTAATAGAAATTTCGGACACATTTTCGCTAGTGCTGGGGGCTTCAACTGATACTAAATGCGATTTTTGTTGGGCGTCAATATGAAGAAGAGTATGATGCTTTTTATTACAATGCTTGCACAGGAAATTAGATCGACACGATTTAGAATTATGACCCTTCCGCAAACAATTCAAACAGAGATGTTTACTTTTAGATGCTTCTATACGATCGTTTACAGCTAATTTTAATAACGCGTCACATTTTGATGTAAAATGCGATTGATTGCAGAAAGAACACTGTATTTTTGTTGCCGTTATTAAACTAGACGTTTTTACCTTGCTATTTTTATTTACGCCAGAATTTGAGTTGGGATTTAATGTTTCAAGAAAATTACACCGATTGGCTAAAAACTCCGTGAAATTACTTAAAGAAGGACACTCATCTATTTTATCAGCGATGGATAGTTCCCATTCGCGTTTTGATGAAACATCTAATTTTGCGGTTATCAAATAAACTATAAGTGCATCCCATGAATCGGTCGGTAGTCCTAAGTTTTTTAACGCCCTGAGATGTTTTAATAGTTTGTCTAACAACTCCCGTAGCGCCAAGTGTGATTCCTTTTGTATAGTATGTAAAGTGCACAGCGCGTGAACGTGATTGTGTACGATTAATCTTTTGTTGTTAAAACGTTTGTGAAGCAAGTCCCATGCAGTCGTATAATTTAAATCCGAAATTTCTAGTGATTGAATAACATGCGCTGCTTCGTTTTTGAGCGAGGCTCTCAGATAATGAAATTTTTGAATATCGCTTAATGTTGTATCGTTATGAATTAAGCTAGTAAAAGTATCGCGAAAATTATACCAACTTTCATAAGCGCCATCAAAGGTCGGCAGGTTTATGGTGGGTAACTTTACACGTTTAAATGTTTCCCCTTGATTAATCGGTAAAGGTGCAGCTGATGCCGGACGAGATTCACTGCGTTTTATGATAGCGCGTGCTTTAGTTAAGGCCTTGAAGTAATTAGCTTCGAATTCTTCCCTTACATCGATTTGTTCGTCCGGTTCATCGCAAGTACATTCGATTTGAAATTGGACATTGGCAAATTCGGTCCAAGCGACCTCTAATTTTTCTATCCGACATTGTAATTGAACAATGTCCTCTTCGATTACGCAATTTTCGTCTAAGGTACTTAAAAATGTCATGAACCTTGTGACTTGTGCCTTTGCGGCGCCGCGTTTTTTAGTTAAATCTTTAATACTCGCCATTTGATTACGTTTTGAATGCTGACGCAAATAAGATAGCTTAATAAGGGAAATGGAAAGTAAAAGATTGTGGGACTTACGATTGTCGCTGACCTGGGCCCTACGTGGCGCTGGTTTCGTTGATTGCTCGGACGCTCGGGCTTAACTTGATTATTGCTACGGACTCGCCTGATCTTGGCGTATTCTTCGACAACTTGAAGATGATGTTGGCTGTTTTCCTTGTTTTCAGCGATTTTCAACATCCGGCTCGAAGGACCATGTTTTTAGCGTTGATTTGTTCACTTCTTTTTGTTAATATTTGCGAAATAATCAGCTGTCGAAGTTACTAAATAACGTTTTATTTAAATTAACAGAATAACAAAATACAAGCGATCGGTTTGATGTTCGAAACAATAATGAAATATAAGATGCTTCTACCAGAGGCATCGGCTAACTTCCGGGAAGATGACTACTCAAGGAATTCATCTTTAGGGCCTGAAAATGACGCACAAGTTTCCAACACGGCAATACTTCACGGAAATGATAGTTCGTCATCTTAACCGAATTTAGACAAAGCGAAAGAAGAAACATCGTTAACACAATTCTCCTTATTAATACTGCGAGTGTTTCTTCATGAACGTACAGTAATACATCACGGCGAGTTCGGTTAAGTATCCTGTATTGATTTGATCTTTGATCCATATAGTCATCACTCAAACGGCCAAGATTATAATAAAGTAATTTCATATTTTAATGGCTCCGGATGAAAATAAAAACGCAAGTTTCACATGGCAACATTAGTCAATATCCGACTTAAAATTGAACGTATTCTCGTTCCGACTTTTATTTACATTTATTTTTATAAATAATAAAAGCTTCCCATCAGCGAATAATAATGAGATTTTTCAATCGATAGTCGTCCACCGTGATGATTTATCCACTCCTCACAATCGCTTTAATGCAAGCAACTCTGTGTCGCTTCCAAATGAATTTATGGTAACAATCTGCCTTTTCTACCTTGATGAGTTATAGTTCTGCAAACGTCCTCTTGTGTTATTCTTACAGAGAATGTTTTCTATATAAATATATGTATATGTTTATTTTATTCAAAAATAAATAACCTCACGCTCTGCGGGAACCAGTTTCGGAAAAAAATTCACCCTGCTTCTTGCATTGCTGTTTTGCCGTACAAGCTTTTGTAAGCGACGTAACATCATACATTATGAAACAGTACCTATTTCTTCCTGCCGTATTTTATTTGCAAATTCCTTGTAATTGGAATGTTAATAATTAATTGGTGTCAGGGCATAGAAGGCGCATAAGAAATAAAGTTTATTGACTTATTTAGTTTTCTTATAAGTACTTATGGCGTTCTAGTTTTTTACTAAAGTATTTTTTTTTAATTTGTTGTTGCAAATCGAGGATAAACATTTATAATCCTTAATTAATAATAATACTACATTTTTCTAATAATGTAAGTTGCATCTGTGGAAATTCTAACTTTTCACATCAAGAAATCACCACCAAAGATATAAATATTGTACTTACAAAAATGAATACTCTCACTGGGTATTATTTTGAAATTTTACAGTATAGCTAGCTACAGATATACATATACAGTCGGGGACAAAATTGTGGGTACGGAAGAGAGTTATATCGTATTTGAAAAGGATATATACAAAGAATTAAAATATAAAAAAAAATAATCAACAGACCAGTTTATTGACAACTAAATATAATATTCTATCAAAAAAAGTGAAAAGATAAACGAAAACACAAGTACTTTATTATAATAATTTAATAATTTCTGAAATAAGAGGTGGACAAAATTACGGGTACAATTTCTTTTTTAAATTTGTATTACATAAATTTCACCAGAATTAATACTTAGTATGACCTCCTTTGGCTGCAATGACTGCTGAAAGTCGCTGTGGTACATTGTCAATTAAATCTGTTATTATTTCTGTTGGAATTTCTTCCCAAGCAGCGATCAGTTTGTTAAAGTAAGATGTGGCATTTCTTACTCCTTCTCGTGAAACTTTGCCATCTAAATATGCTCACAAGTGTTCGATTGGGTTTAGATCCGGACTTTGAGGCAGCCACTGAAGGACTTCAATGTCATTTTCTTGGAAATAAATCTTAGCAACTCGCAAAGTATGCTTGGGATCATTATCCTGTTGGAAAATAAGTCGTCAAGGTCCATCTTTTCGAGCGAAGGATACAAATTTTCTTCCAAAATTTGTACGTATGATATTCCTGTCATCGTACCTTCTGTTCTAGCTAAATTGCCTACACCGCTTATACTATAACAATCCCGTACAAGAACCTTACCGCCTCCAATTTTAACTGTAGCTTCTCCTATTTTAGAACTTAAGGCTTCTCTTGCTCGTCTCCATACTCTACCTCTTCATGTTGTTTTGCAAATGCTAATCTTTTTTTCTTATTTCGTTCACTAATGAATGGTTTCTTTCTTTTTAAAAAACTTTGAAAGCCAGCCTCCTTAATCCTTCTTTTAATTGTTTTAGTAGAAACGTTTATATTGACACTTTCCCTCACTTGGCGAGCACTTGCACTAGGATTTTTCTCACTTCCCGCACAATTCGGGCATCGTCTCTTGGTGTGGATTTTCTTTTTCGCCCTCGACCCGCGATATTTTCGGTACTATTAGTGGCTTCAATTTTTTGACAAATACGAACAACAGCGTTTTTTGATACTTTATACTTTCTTGGTAATTGGCCGTAACTTATACCCACTTTTCGGTTTTCGACAATACGTTTTCGAATTTCCAAAGCAATTTCTTTTCTGGGAGCCATGAGAAATTTTTTGTTTAAAAACGAACTTTCTTAGGACATTTCACTATTAATTATTAACTCAATAAAAATGCCGCTTTTGAGATTAATCCACTAATGTTATGTGCACGCTAGAATAGTTCTGATGAAACTAAAGCTGCATCGTTGTACCCATAATTTTGTCCAATTAAAAACATCTATAAAATAAACAAAACAAACCCCACCATTAAAGGATTATTCATTTATGAAATAATTCCCAATAAATGTGATTTGCACAGTTTTAAGACGCTCTTGTCGATTTATGAATGCTGCAGGTATAAAGGGATAAACGTTTGCGGGAAATAACCAGTAATATAAATGTCGTACCCATAATTTCGTCCCTGACTGTATAACAGCTACAAGTAAGCACAGAATTTAAATTGGGGATGCAGTGGATATGCGGCAGTCGCATGTATGCTAACGTGTAAGATGTTACATGCGCTGCGATCCTATTGCAATATTTTTCTTGTTATTTTGTTCTCATTTTGCTAGTTTGTCTTTTTATTTTTAGACTAACTCAAACTCTGTTTATTTTATATTCGTTGTAATTCTGTTAAGCGGTTATTAAGTGATACGAAATGCGTTCGTAATTTTAACGAACTCTGTTTCTAGGATAACACACTAAGATTATTTGGATCCTACCAATATGTATCAATATCTTTAATATCCACATTAGTTGTAAAACATTATCTAATATGTTTATATGCAAAGTAATTACGTATCAGATTACAAAGAAATGACATCTTTGCTGGACCGTTTGGATACGGATCACCAACAAGGCTTTTTAAATCGCATTATTTTTTGTAGTGTATTTAATTTTAAAACGCTCGATATTGTACAGTATCGTCTCCAGATTGTTTAAAAAGCGACTATAATCACGACATTTATAGTATATATTGGAACATTGTAGCATAATTTATTATTTATTTAATAAATTGTTATATCATCAAAACATATTCCAAGTATTTAACTGCCTAAATGCGAATCCTCACAAAGCTAACATGACATAAACTACAGGTTACATGAACTCAATTTAGGTTGCGTTTCATCTTTTAATTGTCACTCCTCGCCGTAATTAAAATAATATTTTTATATCTTAATTCGCAGCGTAAACACTAATTACTTTTTAATTAAATAATAATAACAGGATTCGGCTCGCCGCCGTATACAACAAAATGTGCGGCTAATTAATGCGATCCTATATTGAATATTAATGTTGATATTTAATGAATCGTGTGTGGATGAATGCGTGTGTGTGTCTGCGCGCGCATGCCTTTCCCGCATTCGCTGGGATTTTTGCCTGAAGACTAGAAATTATTGCGGCCTTAAAGACAGAAACGATTTATCTTATTTCTCAGGTGCTAATTACACCACCTAGAAGGAAGACGAAGTCGAAGAAATTAACTTCCGATACCGTGATTTACAGACTTACCATCGGGTGCATAGAGAAGTAACCGATTTTAATCGCTATTGAACTAATGTTACTATACTCTGTTCATGCTAAGAACATAGCAGGAATATGGTATACTCTCCCTCCAATCGCCTGCCAAGTCAGCGTTGTTAAGAATTAAATAGTGTAGGCAACGCGCTAGCGTCAACGGGGGGAGGGAGAGTGTACGATACTCCTACCGTGTTCTTAGCATGAACAGAGTATGGTCAAAAAATATTGACAAGAAAATGTGGTGAAGTCCGTTTTACAAAACTAAAATAACGCAGAATGCCCTCAGGGGTCTTTTACTATTTACACCGATGGTTAACAAAGAGATGTCCCACCCATAAAATGTACATTTAGTTCAGAATACTACGTGGAGTAAGCGGAGCGGACTGCGGAGCAATTGTTTCGATGTGTCTTCTTGTCATTCGATTGTCCATTTATTCGGAATAGTGATTAGCAATACTATCACACTTTATGGGAGAAAAAGTATTTTATTACCTGAGTGTACATCCATGCATCTGTAACAGTATCCGCTAACGTTAGCTTTGATGAAGTAAATAGCATATATTTTTTTTCTCGAAATCGAGTGCACAGGTTTTTTTTAATTTGTAGCGTTTTCGATAGACTACTCTAGATAATTCTTTATTATGAAGGATGAACATACTCGCAGACAATTCTGGCACAATGAATCGAAAGCGATATTAGTAATTACAACTGCGACATTAATCACTTGCCAATATCAATATATACAGAGTGGACCATTTTTAATAGTTACTCTGATTTATCAGTTGTTTTATATAGGAATAGAAGAAAACCGTTTTCACAATCCGATATTACTTTTTCGAGAGAAAGTCAGTGGTGAATACACAAGTTAGCTACTTCACTTCCTTCTCAAAATATAGACCAAGAACGAATTTTCGAAGGAATTTAGATCCAGTTGTAGAATATCACATTAAATATAAACTGAAACTGAAACTCATAACAATGATTATTTCAGCAATTGCTGTTCAGGGTTTAAGCTTTAGCTTACAGTAGGTAAACCGGAAGTTGTAATAAAATTGGGCGTTAGGCGGATAGATGTAAACGGATTTCCTATTCCGTTTTGCATTTCCAGTTTCGTATGTTCCGTTTCTGTCAGGTCTGGTACATTTTTTTATATCCATACCTTTCTTAGCCGATCTCTTTGGTCTCCAGTTCTTTTGCTTTCTGTTAATTTTCATCACAGTTTCCGTATTATTCTTTCCAAGTATCATGACCACTTACCCATGCATAATTTGCAACTTGGCAAATACGTCAGTCCTTAATTTGCCCTTCCAACCTTCTTTTTTAAAATCTGATCTACATCAGTTTTTGATTGAAATAGCCATTTGAAATCTTAGAGTCTTGATTTATTTTTTCTTTGAATTTTGTAAACTGCTGGGAAAATGTTGTTACGAGACTTTTTAAAATTAAATTTTAAGGGATATACAGATTTCGGCAGTGTTCACAATTTGGTCATTTATGAAATTATTTAAGAAGATACTAAAAGTTAATCCGTGGCATATGATTGTCAGGCTAAATGTCCACAATTGAAATTGAAATTATTTTTAATAATACAGGGTATTACGTAAAGATACTGCCGATCAAAGTTTTACTATTACCTTACCAAAATCGAATTCTACATTACTTACCCTTTCTAAAAATATACGGTTTTAATATGTTATGCGGAGTGGTCAAAAAGATATATTCAATTTAGTGTGAAAATTCCATTAGGTCAATTTCTTTTGTAATTTTCTAGTGCATTTTTATTATTACTTGATTCTAGATTACCATTAATGTTATTTAGAATATGTTTTAACTTTTTCGCGTGAGATTATTTGTGTTTCTCTTGAACCAATTTAATAATGGTAATTATAATAATACCTACGACTTCTTATAGCTGATATGAAGGGTATGGGACGATTCGCCGTCGCCAACTCGCCGTTGCCAATTCGTCGTCGATCCAATTTACCGTCCGCCCAATTCGCCGTCCCATGTTACTGCTTTATTTAGCTTGATAAGCTTTAAAACAGTTTCTGACCATTTTAGATAATATCCAAGATACCTAAGAATTGAAGAAAATAAATAAATTAATTAATTTAAATAAATAAATTAAAATAAATTCCTAATTACAGTGCGACCACCGTAAGACACAAAATTATGAACAAATTGGTGCTGTACGTACACATAATCATAATTCTATTTTTTTTTAATGGAACCCCTTTTTCAATTTATAATTTTAAATGGCGAGCTTTCATGAATCAATATATTGAAAGCAGTCGACTTTTGATATGTAGTGATTTTGATTGATATGAAAATCAATATGATTTTGAGCAGAATCTGAAAATATAAAAAGGAAGAATTGGAGGGATTTTACGAACAGCCTGAAGAATAAGAAATACTTCCTGGAAGACCAAATTTTTTTATCTGTTTCTTTATCTATGTATCACATTTAATTAATAACAAATTATTTTATTTTCCATTAATTATGTTAACTTCTTTATTTTATTTACATATAATTATCGGTATATTATTATTTGGATATATACCTGGACTTAAAACTTTAATCGCTGACGGCGAATTTACCGACGGCGAGTTTTCCGGCGATGAATTGTACCTGCGACGAATCGGCGACGGTGAATTGGCGACGACAAATCGGCGATGGCGAATTATCCTAGACCCGATATGAACGTAATGTTACAAGATTGTGAAGATAAGATATAAATAAACGAGAATTCAAATTTGAAACAGCCTGTATATAGAAATTATATTAAAACCGATTCAAACAATTTATAAGTGACTGCATTAAAAACCAACACATTTATGAGCATGTTCGTTGCACGTTGCGCAAGTTTAAATATTTAATGCGCATTTAAATGAATGACACAATCTTGTGTGTTACTTATTTTGATAAAACTAGAAGTGATGCAGTTTATTGATGTTTAAATAAATACGTTTCTTGTTCTACCTCTGGATATGAGATATACAGCGTTATTTATTTTGAAACTGTAGTAGCATTTATATTAAATATTAAACCGGCGATACATTTTTCATATTTCCATTTTTGTTTTTGTACGTTTTTGTTTCGTAGAGCGTCGGTTAGTTTGGAGATAGAGGTGTATTAATAAATATAGAAATTTTATTTACTTTTGGCGATCGAATATAGAGAGCTTACGGAATTTCTCACACACAGAGCCCGGGCCGTATAAAAAACGTATTCAATAAAGTACTGCATATTTCACTTTTTTACGCTTTCTGTTCAATCTAGAATACAATTCTTTCTCGATTTATAAAAACAAAACTTGGACGGACGGTAATTTATTTTACTTTTTTATGTTTATTTTATTTGGAAAGCCTTTGTTTCATGAGAGCTCTCGTAAAAATTGGGTTTTATTATCACAAACAACATTTGCGTTCGGAGTTCAATTATATATATTTTTATTTTAAACCACGTGTGTATTTTTTTCTCACAGCGCTAATATTTATTCAGCTTATGTTTACTCAGCATTACGTCGAGTATTGTCCACCGTCGTATTGCACTTAAAACGAAATATTATTTTCGAACAGAAAATAATCGTAACTCTTATCAGTAATTTGATTTAATAATAATACAATAGTACTTTCAGATCAAAGGAAATAAAGAAATAGAGGATACATTAAATTCAGAAAAGAGCAGCACAGGACAAAAATAAAGGAAATGCCCTTTCAATTTTTGTTACATACTAATTACTACTTAATTTGTGCTAAGCAATCACATTTTTTGATACAACAATAAAAACAAATAATCTTTATGCATGCGTGGATCATGTTTTTAGTAATGTCTCCGCTACGAATTTAAAATTATGGGCCAATGTCATCTGACAACTGCAATTGGTAGACAGACAAGCTAACAAGTACGCAAACATAAAATAAAAACATGAAATAAAATACAATGTGTGCCTTTAGATCGCGATTTAGGATTTTATTGGGCAGGCATTACTAGAAAGCAGGACCGTACACTAAGAATCAAAAATAATGTCTCCTCTATAAATTTTAAATTCCTCCTGATCACCATAATAAGTCGACCACGACGAAAGCAGCGAGCAGGTGAACAAATATAACATAATATACGAAATAAAATTTATGACGTATTTGTTAGCTTTCAGATTGAAACTTCAAATTTTATTTATTGGGGAGATATATTACTTTTAATGCTTAACATACCTACCTGTTATTTTATGTCGAAGTTAAAGAAATGTTTAAAACACACAGGCAGTTACGACATTTGTTTTTCTTTCGTGGTTAGGAAAAGAAAATGTATATTCTCGTCAAATTATACACATTTTTTTAGCCTCATGTACATTGAAAATTCGAGGCTTTAAAGCTGTTTTAATGTAGAAATATTAAATACTTCTTTTTTCTCTTAAAACTTCATATAACTTTAAAACTTCATATAACTTTTTCTGGTATCATTTTCTAAGATAATGTAAAACAGGCTTTACGGCGACTGAATCTGTGATAATTAATTAGACTTCAATTATCCAAAATTTTTGTTTCTCTGAATTCGGTAATGAAATGATTACTAAATTATGTTTAAAGTTCTTGAGATTATTTTTATAGAATTGAATGCAGTTTGTCTAATCTCAACAGTTAAAAAATTCAAAATATTACGTGAATGGTTGCCTGGTTGTTTTGAACACTTATGTTAATTCAAAAGAAAAACATGTAATCTTTCCTTAACTCTTTTACATTAATAAGAAAGAGTCCTCCCTTGAGGAAATATAATAGTTTTTCAGAGCAAATGTTTTCAATTTGATTCTTGTATTCTTGGTTATTATTAAAATTAGGTGGTGGTTTTTGAAATTGAAGGACCATTTTGAAACTGAAAATTTTCCCCAAAATTTGTACAGTTTTACTTTTTAATTATAGGAGTATTAAAACTTATTAAAACTTGAAAACCTCTATTAACAAAAAGTTTCTGCTGAAGAATCCTTTTGGACGTCATTCATCAGCAATCTGAGTTTTATTTCGTTTGATATGATTGTCTTGTCTATCTATATGATAGGTGCAATTAAACCTAGTTGATACAGAGGAAATAAAAAAAATGTTACACAATAAAAATTCCTGCATCATAATACATCTATTTTTTTCCACACATTTATAGTTGGAATACTTCCTCTTCAAATACATATGACGGTGGTATATTATGAAAACCAATTTTACTGTATTTTACGCTTGGAAGGTTTCGTAACCTTTGCTCCTGACAATTAAATAGAAGTATTATACATTTTAATGAGTATAATTTTTTAATTACTTTTATTATTTATTTACTTATGAATAGTATCTGGCTGCCGCCTGGTAATAAGTTATAAAACTGTTGTGCGCTGCGGTTATAATCGTGACATTCATTATGTGGGTTTTTTTCACTTAAATGCCAGTCAACAATGTGCATAACCTATATAAAATTTTATTTATGTTTTTATTATATTTCACCGAATGGACGTTTAAGTTTTCATGCGCCGCATTCAGCTTGAAGACAAAGAACGTTAAGTAACATCGTTATTGCAATACATGAAGCATTGTCCATTCAATAATGATAGATATTAAGAATTGTTGTCCTCGAAAGTTGCGTTACCTTAATGATGACCCGATAATTAATGTATATATTTTTAAGCTTGTGCTTCACTAAGTGAATATTAAAGCAAAATAATGACATTTCGATCTATTATATTTATTGTGGATGAGATATTTTAATTACTTTTCGAACACGTGCATGTTGATTAGAGGAAAATTTTACGCGCATACATTCAGAATCAAGAAATGGGATTATCGCGCAACAACTTAAGTAACATATAATTAAAACCATTGATATGAAAGTAATCAAAGCAATTAAGAACACGTAAAACCAACTACGCTGTAAAAGTGCCGTTAATTTTAATAACCACCTTGCCTGATAAGCAGTAATCTAGAAGTTTTCAGATGCATGCTGAGTTATTCAAGAAACTACTATGCAGAATCAACTCTGCATTGCAATTATAAAAAGCAAACTGCATTTACTTCTGAGAGGTTCATCGTGTAGAAATAGAATCAATTTGATAGGAAATAAATATTATTGTCATAAGACTTTCAAATTTTCTTCTTTCAGTTTTCATTTTTCACTTGCTTAATAGTTTTCAAGTCAATGTATAAAGTGTAATGAAGCGTTTCAGTAAATTTTCAGAAATGAAGGAAGCAAAAAATTTTAATAATTATTCTTCAAATAGTATTGTACCCATTGAAAATAGGCTACAGTAGGCTTTGGAATCACCAAGCGTATTGTATCTGAATGGTCTAAAATAAATTAACTTACATACCACCATTAATGACAATTAATATTCGGATTTGTCAAGTGACAAATTTTAAAATATTGTTGTTGTAACCAGAATGGGTTCAAGTGGACGAAAATCAATTTTATTAGAAATTTGAAAATCAGGAATAGTAATAGTGTATGGAAATACTCTTTTCCAGAGTGCTACAACGAATTTATTGTGATATTTTGACGTTAACACAAGTAAAATTATTTTGACGTCTGTTTTAAATCTGGAAAAATTTGACTCATTTGATTTTAGGTGCTTTCGCTCACAAAAACTTGGTCCAAACGCGTTTAGCTTCAAAGACGGACGTTCTTTTGCAAACGGATTAATCCCCACTTTCCTTGAAATTTCATTCCGCATCGACAATCCCCTTCTCCTCTTCGAATCAAACTATTTTTATGTTTTATTTGGACTGAATTGCAGTTATCTGCAGACGAACTGTCAATAAATAATTCAAATCTGAGGTATTTTGTTACAACAACTATAGAATCCAGATTCAAACTATTCAAAACCAGATTCAAAGTTTTAAGCGAAAGAAAGCAGCTGTAGTCTTTGGCAAATTACGGCTTTTCTTTTGATTATACGAGTACAATATGATCATAAAAATTTGTAACAGAGAATAGAACCATTGAAATTCGAAACTTTTCCCAAAACTCACAAATGTGGTTTCCTTTTTCAAATTTTCAAAATCTCTCTAGGTCTCAACATCCCTAGCCTGTTACGATCATACCCTTTGTGTTGCGTCGTATTGGATCCTTTTTTCCTTTTCTTAATTAATCTATTTTCTCAACTCTTCTTCTGTCCCATGCTGGTTCAGACTCTCAAATTCCTGAAGTGTGTTAATTTATAAGAAGTATTTTATTCTCTGACTTCTTATCACCTACATCAATCTGCAGATGTCTTCCTACGAGTGGAGTTTTTTTTTTTTATGTTATCTACTTACCTATGAAAACAGCGAGTTAGAGAGTAAGCAAAGTTTTATTTTTCAACTTAAGAACCATTAACGCAACGATTTTCTAATAATGCTTTTCTAATTACGCTTCTAATGCCTTAAAAAAAATCTTTTGGTAATTTTGTAAAATAAGGCTTCACAGCGTTTTCCAAGTCATAGTTGAATTCAAACCGACGCCCTGCCAAGTGGTTTTTGAGTTTTGGAAAGAGATAATAGTCATAGAGGCGAGCTCGGGACTTTGAGATGAAGTTGCAACTCCTTAAAGCCGCATTCACTGACCAATGCTTGAACAATTTGTGCTTTTGCTACCTACCGGAGAAGGAACAAACTTCGTGCTGAGAAAATTAACTTTCAGCACAACCAGCAGTTCCAGTTTTCAGAGGTGTAGGTGTTAATTAAATACGACAAAAATGAGCGCCCCCTAACCTTAACCAGAGACGGAGCTAAACTGGAAAAGACTCAAATTATGCAAATAACAATATTGATCAACGACAAATATCCGACACCTCAAAATCAAAAGCAGTAAATCCAAAATATGACTTGAAAAGTGTCGACGCCCGAACGCAAATGACACCGGATCGAGACATTCAGCATTGCCGAAAGCCAGGAATCGTACCCAACCTATACGTAAACGCCTGTAGGTTAAAGCCTGTAAGTAAATGAAAAGTCTATAATAAATAGTCTGCAAAACGTAGAGCAACAGTCACCACCATGCCTGTCGTGTACGTCAGGAATTAGGCTGAGGCAACTTCTTGGAGTTTAGTCAATCTAACACCATATTAATAGCCATCGATACAGAATGCACAAAGGAGATCCGCCCGTGGTTCCTTTCGAAACCAAAATTGTCTTCTCAAAGGACGGCACTCGCGAGAGGGACCCAAGTCTCGGAGAGACACCACCCAAGTGTTGGAGATATCGCTAAACGACTGATACTGCGAAATGCTTCTCAAATTAATAAAAGGAAACAAACCGTGCCTCCCAAATGTTCAAAAGGAGCGTTTGCACGAATAAAAACCATCGAGGTATCAGCACAGACCAACGAGTATCAATCTGACGTCAGAAAACTCCAATGGCGTCAAAGGTCATGGGTGAGACCAAAACTATGCGTCGAAATATTAGCTCGCAAAAACCTGTAGTTCACGTCAGCTGATCCAATAAAAAAGAAACAAGGGGCGACGGAAATTTACAAGTCTGAACGCTTGGAATAACAATTTCGTATAACTCTCGTGAACCAGAAGAAATACGCTTGCACTCGTTTCAAAAGATGAGGCAGTCTTATCTAGAAATAACGACTGTACAATTGAAGAGTTCATTAAGTGGCTCTTGAAGTTTTGATAATATTGTGAATCAGGTCGTGAATTAGATGAATGCTATGGATGAATGTGAAATGTCGCTTTTACAAAATGACTTTTTATAATTGATTTACAATTTATTGATTAAATACAGCTCCGCTTTCAAGAAACGGGAAGCTTACGTTTACCTATCACCTCTAAGCCCGTACTTACTTACTTTACGTCGTGGTCTATTGTCTACTGCTTTCCAAAACTATAATTCTATTTATTTCCTATTCAAAACACTACGGTAATTATGTTCGTTACTGTCAAAAAAACTAATGTAGGTAAGTACTCTAATTTATTTATTTAACATTAAACAGACTTAAAACTCCGTCTAATTTTTTTTAACTGCGTAGAATCTACAGCAAAATCTGAAAATTCTGCTTGAAACTCTCTCATAAAATTTCGTACTGAACTCAAACACCATCAAATTTTTAGTACCATTTCGTTTAAAAAAGTCTTATATTCCTAGTTAAAGCCATTATGGAAGGGTAACTTCTGTCCAACTTCCATCAGTTTTCAAGTCATCCCTTTTTCGCTCCATCTTCTTTCGTCAAAAAGTTAAAACCCGAGTGTTGATTCATAGAGAATTTTACATTAATTTATGTCCGGAGTATTTTAAAACGGAAGCACAAACAAGCGTCTAAATAAAACACAAATCTTGAGATCATTGGAGTTCGCTAAATTAATCGTTCCAGCGACGACAGGAGCGATAGTAAAAGGTGTCTTGCCTTTTATCGCAATACAATTCCAACGAACTGGGTGCGGCAATTGAAGCGGTTTAAACACTAAAGAATTTCTTAATATTGTGAAGTCGGAAATAAATGCGATTCGAACGAAATATACAAGTCGTTCCCTAAAAGCGATTTTCAAACCGTAACACTTTATGCACTTTACAGTTGTCACGTCGAGTTGTCGAGTTTTCTGAGCATGATTATGGGGTCTTCTTTTTTCGCGTGTAAACGTTTCCAAGTTCTTAATTGTGTCTTTGTATACATTATCCGTTATTGTAGTCCCTTTCAGCATATGCTCAATTAAGAGAATCCCCTCCACGTCGCCATCACTTTTGTCGCGTCTTCGCCTTCTTCGGTAGGGGAGCCCGTATGAAGCCATTGCAAGGAGTCTTGTTTCGCGGGAGTGTTCCGTTGATGTACTGAGGTCTCATCTCCAGTTACAATTCTACAGAAGAAGTCTTCACCTTGGGATACACCAGTCAAATTTTCCTCGCAAAATTGTCATATGTAAAGTTTTTGAACGTAGGAGAACCACATGTGTAACTCATAGTGAAGTTGTTGATTAATTTAATTGAAGGAAAATCCTAGATCTACTTCACAGAAGTGAAGTGAAGTTTTTGTTCAGGACTGAGCAGCTTGGGAATTCATCGTGCCGACGTTTTGCTCATTCCCAAATCTTCCTGCAGTTTGCAAACACTCGTTCCTATTTCTCTAGCAACACTTTTAATCAGCGTTTGAAAGTTTTACTTAGCGATCAGTCAACACCAAATCTTCAACATTGTTGATGATTTCTTCAGTTTGTGCTTCCAAAGGTCTTCCACACTTTGGGTCATCATGAATGGATTTTTTTGCCCCATTTAAATTACTTCCACCAAAACTGGAGTTAGAAATAGGACGAGCTATTTTCTCTATACAGAACCACCATTCAGTCACCAATATTCTTTGGGCCACTGCCTTCTTCGAAAGAAATTTGGATTGGAACCAAACTTCAAGATTCCACTGTAAAATATCACAGAAAATTGAGAAAATTGTCCCGATAGCATATTGTTTTCATAGCTAAGTCCATAACATAAAAGAACTTTCACTACTACTTGCAGTTTCACAGTTTGGTCATTATTTATTCATAACGATTACTATATTTGAGAGATACAGTTTTTTGTCTTTTTAGTAGTGCTATATTTTCCGAATTAGGAAAAGATCGTGAAGTCTTACCTGGAAAATTCTGACCTGATTGCTGAAAACTAACTGCCTTTACAATTAGGCAAACTTCAGCAAACTTTTTTGAAGGCAGCAGTTATTAATGTTATTAAATTACCAAGAATGTTTAGGTTAGCAGAGTGTTATTATTATTAATTTGCTGAACTACTCCGTAATATCTGGCATATAAAAAAAGATTTGTTTATTATTACTCGTCCGCGTGCATAACTTGTAACAACACAAATATGTGATTAAGAAGCGAAAATATATAAGACATTAATCACTATAAAAATAATATTGAAATAATGTATCTCGGCCGATAACGAAAATATTTCTTTTGCGAAGCCAACTATCTGCATAAAAGTGTGTATATTTATTTCTATAAATATAAGCAACATTTTTTCAAGGCGCTGCGAAATGTGATAGCTTTTAATCAAAACAATAGCCGCTTTTCAATATGGAATTATTCTAATTGCAAATTTAAGATGTTAATTTATAAATTAATTTAATAATAGTTATAATAAAACAGTATGATTTGTATGAACCGTGTAAGCACTGTTCACACACTGTCGCTTTTAAGTTCAACTGCAAAGCTGTCAAATGTAACATCATGTTTTTTGTTGAATAATCACGTATTTACTTTTTCTTAATTCTGTTTTATAAATGAGAACATGTTATTTTTTGGCAACCTGTTTTAAAGTTAAGTTTACATTTATCGGAAATGCATCATTAAATCAAGTTCAAATACGAAATTAATAATGGTGTTGATTAACGTAAATTATTTGAGACAGACGAGGAATGTATATGACGTGCATGT
This sequence comes from Prosopocoilus inquinatus, assembly GCA_036172665.1. Classification (NCBI taxonomy): domain Eukaryota; kingdom Metazoa; phylum Arthropoda; class Insecta; order Coleoptera; family Lucanidae; genus Prosopocoilus; species Prosopocoilus inquinatus. The sequence goes on from CM069876.1 coordinate 1,751,979, forward strand.
ACGTATTCTTTCCTGTATTATGTGTGTCAGTTATTACTGTTGATTTTTTTTTTCGTGATGGAAATCAGAATAAAATTGTAGCAATCATGTAAATATAAGAGGATTGGAACTGGAACAAGATATTTTTGCGCGATGTAAAACAAAATGAACATTATGTAAATCATAAATCAATGAGAGGAACGCAGTTATTATTCAAAACATAAAACAGTGTTGAACCTAAATATGGTAAGTTATAACGCGAAACAACTGCTCCATATTTTAATGACGAAACAGTATAATGGCAGTGAATACGAAAACGTTTCAATTGTTGCATATAGCTGCATACGAAATGATAGCAGTTTTAGTATTTAATTTACTATTCAATGGCATTGATACCGGGGGTTTATGTTTTCAATTAAAAATGTATCTCGCATTGTTTATTTCTATATCACCGGTCAGCTCTCTATAAAATTCATACATTTTTTTTGCGCTGCAACGTTCGGGAAGTGGGTTAACAACAAACGGCATTAATATTTATTTCCCGTTTCGAAAAGACAAATCAAAAAAGACGCGGAAAAATTCGGCGCTTCGCGTGTACGTACTCAACATTAAAATTTTAATGCCGATGAATAAATTGAATAGTTTACTACTGTTTAACAGATATCAGAGGGACATAAAATCGTGTACTAATAAACAATTAAAAATTTATTTACAACAAGCCAGATTAATTTTTACTAATGTTCGATATTAACATTCGGAATGGTCGTTTTATTTTATCAGAAGACCACCAGGTTTATCCATTAAGGAACAGTTCGTAACTGTTGAATTTAATTAAATTAATTTTATGGAGTAATATTAAAGATTAATTCGTATAGAATTATACTCTTCGCGATATTATGAAATTGCATGACGAAGTTTTTAAACTATTTTAAAAACACGGGTAACGTAGCGCATAAAGTATTTTATAAAACGCTTAGAAATTATGCAACTTTTGCAGAACAAAAAGTACATACAGTGTGTCCACGAATTGGTTTCACAATAAGAAAAAATTTCTATTTTTGAGTTTTCGAGCACAAGTCATTCTTCATAAAAGTTTTTGCTTGTCCTAAAACCCCGAAAAATTCTTAGAATGTGGTAAATTCTGGTTTATAACCGACAAAAATTTTTAAATTATTTTTTTTTCCTTTTTCAATTTCTTTTTTGAATTCTTGCCTTAGTAAGTTTAACTGACAAGACCGTCTAACATGATTATATTCAACATTTTAGGACTTTGCCATATTTGATAAAAATGGAAATACAATTTTTCATTTTTTTTAGCTATAAAAAGGAATACGTCATTTTCAATAACATTTTTGGGAGTTATCGGACAAGAAAAATTTTCTATAAAGAATGAATCCGTGGACATAGTGTATAAAACGACAGTTCAATGCTTCACGTTGTAAAATTTGATCTTCAAATTTTCAAAATCTGTACGTTTATTAACAGAATTCGATAATATTTTAATTTTACACATTTCTATGAAACGCCTTGTAAAAATATTAGATTCACAATATAAAATGTTAATATTATCAAAATCAGAATTATGATTATTTACTAATAAATGTTCTACAAGCATTGAATGATTTTGATTATTTTTTTTTTGATATGGTATTTACAGTCGGGGACAAAATTGTGGGTACAGAAGAGAGTTCTATCGTATTTGGAAAATATATAAACACAGAATTAAAATATAAACAAAAATAATCAACTGAACAGTTTATTGACAACTAAATATAATATTCTAGCAAAACAAGTGAAAAGATAAACGAAAAACAAGTAATTTCTAAGAGGTGGACAAAATTATGGGTACAATTTCTTTTTTAAATTTCACCAAAATTAATATTTAGTATGACCTCCGTTGGCTGCAATGACTGCTAAAAGTCGCCGTGGTATGCTGTCAATTAAATCTATTATTATTTCTTCTGGAATTTCTTGCCAAGCAGCGATCAGTTTGTTAAAGTAAGATGTGGCATTTGTTACTCTTTCTCGTGAAATTTTGCCGTCTAAATAAGCCCACAAGTGTTCAGTTGGGTTTAGATCCGGACTTTGAGGCGGCCACTGAAGGACTTCAATGTCATTTTCTTGGAAATAATTTTTAGCAACTCGCGAAGTATGTATGGGATCGTTATCCTGTTGAAAAACAGAGTAGTCAAGGTCCATCTTTTCGAGCGAAGGATACAAATTTTCTTCCAAAATTTGTACGTATGATATTCCTGTCATCGTACCTTTTATTCTAGCTAAATTGCCTATACCGCTTTTACTAAAACAACCCCATACAGGAACATTGCCACCTCCATGTTAAACTGTAGCTTCTACCATTTTAGAACTTAAGGCTTCTCCTGCTCGCCTCCATACTCTACCTCTTCGTTTTGACCCAAGAAATTCAAATTTACTTTCACCCGACCTCACCACTTTTTCCCAATAAGCTGGGGGTTTATTTACATGTTGTTTTGCAAATGGTAATCGTTTTTTCTTATTTCGTTCACTAATGAATGGTTTCTTTCTTTTTAAAAAACTTTGAAGGCCAGCCTCCTTAATCCTTCTTTTAATTGTTTTAGTAGGAACGTTTATATTGACACTTTCCCTCACTTGTCGAGCACTTGCACTAGGATTTTTTCTCACTTCCCGCACAATTCGGGCATCATCTCTTGATGTGGATTTTCTTTTTCGCCCTCGACTAGCGATATTTTCAGTACTATTAGTGTCTTCAATTTTTTTACAAATACGAACAACAGCGTTTTTTGATACTTTATACTTTTTTGCTAATTGTCCGTAACTTATACCCACTGTTCGGTCTTCGACAATACGTTTACGAATTTCCAAAGCGATTTCTTTTCTGGGAGCCATAAGAAATTTTTAGTTTAAAAACGAACTTTCTTAGGACATTTCACTATTAATTATTAACTCAATAGAAATGCCGTTTTTTAGATTAATCCACTAATATTGTATGCACGCTAGAATAGTTCTGATAAAACTAAAGCTACATCGTTGTACCCATAATTTTGTCCAACTAAAACATCTATAAAATAAACAAAACAAACCCCACTATTAAGGGATTATTCATTTATGAAATAATGCCCAATAAATGTTATTTGCACAGTTTTAAGACGCTGTTGTCGATTTATGGATGCTGCTGGTATAAAGGGATAAACGTCTGCGGGAAGTAACCAACAATATAAATGTCGTACCCACAATTTCGTCTCCCTCTGCATGTTAGTCTAAACGTTTTTTCTTTAATTTTGGCTTATTCCTCGCATATTAACTGAATTACAGTTTGAACATTTCATAAACCACGTTTGGTTGTTTTCGTGTGTTTTTCTTTCACTCCTGACGAAGCTATCAATTAATACTGAATTATAATTGGAAATGCATCCAATTATAATTCTGTCCGGTTAAAGAAAGAAAGATTAAGAACCTTTTACTGCTCGGACAAGCGTCAACTTCGTTTTTGTAGACAATGTTGCGTTTCTAGTCGCTTCACTACGATTTCTCTAGTTTGTATGTATTAATCTTGCCTTTCTTTCTCTCATGATAAAGCAGTTATCATTCCAGACGGAAATCAAGCAAAATGTTATGACTTAAACCCAACTTTGAACTAAAGTCAAAATGAAGTTCCTCGTCATGGTATCTAGGGTCTTTGGATTTGAGTGACATTTATCTTGATATGGTTCGTAAATAATCAAAACAGTCAAATTTTTGACCTCCTTGACTTGACGGTTATGAAATACCTATATTATGTTTTATTCTTTTAAATCTAATAACTGGGAAAGTACAGTGACATCGTTATCTGAGTTTGTTTTTGATCTTTTATCTTTTCTTTTACTCTACATGTAAGTGTGATGTTTCAAAGGTACTTCATTCATATTAAATTTGCCATTTAAATGCAGATTCATCAGGGCCTCATTTTGAAGTCATTGTATTAAAGTCGCATGCGAAAATTACTCAAAATGCTGCACTTTTCGAACGATTTAATTTTTTTCTATGAACATCTTCATTTTGAACTCCTTTTCGCATACTTCGGTTGAGTAACTTGAGAATAGGGTCCCAGGTGCGTAATATGCATAAAACTAAATAGATGCCAATACTTATATACTAGTATTTTCTATTACACATAAGTATCTACTGTAGTTTTGAAGCATATACTACGAAAGCAAAGTTTGTACTAGAACACGCAATAAATACTACGCAGTTGTAATACGTGCTCACTCCCTTGCCACAAATAATTAATAATTATTATAACTGTGACAATTTCTCATTAAAACACCCAAGAAATAATTTGCCATCCAATCTACATTTTCGCTGTTGAATTTAAAAATGGCAGCGATCTATTGGTACCACTGGCGACATAAAAAATGAGGACAGTCTTAGCAGTGTTTTTAACGTTTTTTCGTTAGTGTAAATGATACTTCTAATTCTAGCCATTTCCATAGCAGTGTGTTTTCTTAAATGCCCATTTACTTTAAAGTATTATAAGTGTCCTAATTTTTTATGTCGCCCGTGGTACCTCTTGAAATTATAAATTGTCACTGCAAATTCACGAAGGCAGCCGTATAATCTTATTAGAATTCTTAACGTATATATCAGAAGTTTGCTAAATAGTGGCTTCAATTAAACTGAAATAGATACTATGAGGCGACCAAAATTTGAGGATTCTGCTTCTACGGCAAAGTAGAAAGTTGTATGTTCTTTTGTACACAATATGACTGGTAAGTCGACGTATTCCTTTGAAGGAGTGTTAGTAGAGCTCTTTTGCAATTGATTTCACCTATTATGCATTATACTAAATGTAAAAGTTAATGAGATTTTAATTTTTGTGTTTTCCTTAGAAATACGCTCCCTTCTAACATTTATTTAACACTACTCAGAGAGTATAAAAGATTTTCTTAATATTTATGTTTTCCTGGTTAGACTAAATAATAGTACGTACTACGCAACAAATATTAAATTAAAAACTTTATTAAGTTCGAAATACAATGGCTGAAAAGACACTTCTTTAAAAAAATCCAACCCACATGAACATTCATTTTGAGTTATTTCCAAAATCTGATAATACAATCATCGTGCAAATTATTCTAAAAACTTCTCTGATTTATTGCCTTTCGAATGAGGGTATTAAGTTTCAGTAAACATCTGCATACATCATACTTCCATCAAATAATAATTCTTAAGTGCGGGATGGAATATTCATTGTTTTCAATTTAAGAGGACAACAGCTTCTGGTAAGTATTAGTTTTCTATAATCTTCGGTTGAAAAGTCTCTTAAAAAGTTCCGTGACTTCACAAAATTGGAAATTAAAGAAAATTGTTCCAGTATAAGCTGAAAGTTTGAATTTTTCGGTTTTTAACTGAAGCCGATTCCTCAGGGCCAAAGGGAATTAACTGGAAGGCGATTTTCTTGAACATTCATTCTGATTTATTTCCAAAGTTTTATAATACAATTAGCTTGCAAATTATTCCAAAAAATTCTTTGATTTATTGCCTTTCCAATGAGGTACTAAGTTTTAGTAAAAATATTTTACTTTCATTAATAGTATAACAATACTAGACGAACGTATTTCAATCTCATCTTTATTACAAAGGAAGTTGACTAATCAATAAAATTTATAGTCCACATTTTTAATTTTGTTTGATTTTCGAAATGGTTGCCTCTGGCTCGTATGCAAAAACTTGTTCTTTTTCGTACTTTCGTTTCACTAACTCTGTTGGAAAAGGACAATAGGAAAAACCGAACAACTCTTATCAAGAACTTGAGAATACCAACAAAAATTAATAACAGGAAAAGGATTACGCAGATTATTTAAACAGAATGCAGAAAATTACAATTAACGACTGCAGTGTTGACTTTATCGACAATTATTTTTAAATGTATCTTAGCGTTAATATATATCTGAACAGACCAAGTCCTACTTAATAATTGAATTTGAGAAATATTTACGTTAGTTTTTCGTTGGAATTACGTTTAATACAATATCATTTAATATGGCCATCCTTTGAAGGAAAAATTACCTTCCAATGAATTCTCTTTAGCACTGAAGAATCGGCTTCGGACGGAAAATGAAGAATTCAAATTTTAAGCTCACACTGGAACAGTTTTCTTTAGCTTCCAATTTTGTGAAGTCACGGGACTTTTTAATGGATTTCGCAATTGAAGTTCATAAGAAACTAACATTTAACAGAAGTTGTTGTCGTCTTAAATTGAAAACAATGAACATTCTACCCCGCACTTAATAATTATTGTATGTATGATGTATACAGATTTTTACTAAAACTTAATACCCTCATTCGAAAGGCAATAAATCAGAGAAGTTTTTAGAATCATCTGCAAGTTGATTGTATTACCAAATTTTGGAAATAATTCAAAATGAATGTTCAAGTGGGTTGGATTTCTTTAGAGAAGTGTCTTTTCAGCCATTGTATTTCGAACTTAATAAAGTTTTTAACTTAATGTTTGTTGCGTAGTACGTACTATTATTTAGTCTAACCAGGAAAGCATAAATGTTAAGAAAATCTTTTATACTCTCTGAGTAATGTTACGTAAATTTTAGTTGCGAGCGTATTTCTAAGGAAAACACAAAAATTTAAATATCTTATTAGCTATTGCATTTTGGGTAATACATAATATGGTCAAATTAATTGCAAATGAGCTCTACTAACACTTCCTCAAATGAAAACCTCGACTTACCAGTCATGCTGTATAGTAGTATCTACTAGTGGCCGATTAGTGAGTACTTCTCTAATATAGTAAATACTTTACTTTCGAAGTATGTGTTTGAAGTATGAGCTTGTACCATGTTTTATCCATACCACCCAATAAACGAGGGCGAGTTGAGTACTAGAGCGAGTTCACTAGACCTAGCTACTTGACTAATGTAAACTAGCTTATGAGATAAAATATTTGCTTGCCCTAGTATTTTGTGCCGCGGTGGTACATGATGCATAGCTGTATGCATTGGGAATTTGATTTGGTGTAGTTCTAATGAAATATCAGTTTTGGCAAGAATTGTGGCAAACGTTAAGATATTGTTTATGCATGATATAATTCATAGGAAACTTGATTCTATTATACAAGCGCATTAATTCTGTTCGAATGTGCGCAATTATTATTCGTAGCCAGTGTAGCCAATATTAGTACATCACGTTTTCACCTCGCCACCGCGTAACATAAACACATCCAAATATCCATTGTGCGGTGAGAATCAGTGACATTATTATTAGCTATTGACTTGGTGAGGATTTCTCATTGTTTCTGTTGTTATATTGTTGTTCTGTCGCCGTACTGCGTGCCGCACCTTTCGTTACTGCGTGTGCCCAAATCGCACCAAAGTCACTCCCGCCTTGGTCAACATTGCAATTGTTCAAATATACGACTGATGCTGCACAGTGTGATATTCGTTTTGTTGTAATTTATACAGGTATTACTATAAATTTGTTTCCTTTATTAAGGACGCGGCCGTGTGTCATTCGTTATTAATATTTGTTTTGTGTACTTCCTTTATTTTGTATCCCGACGTATCACGTGGTATTGCCGTAAAATATTATGCTTGTTAATTTTTGCCATTTTTTTTCTCTTCTTGGCTTCAAGGTTACATTTATTATTCACATTATTATTAATTTGTGTATCATGTGGTTTCATTATAAACGTATGTTGCAACAAATCTGTAATAGAAGTTAATGTTTAGCGCAAAATTTTAACGACATGTTGAATATAAGGAATGTTCACTACTTCTATTAGCCCTGGACGAATAGAAAATATATGTGTCATTGATATAATTGTCATGTTACACACAGCGTTACTTAAGATATGTTTTATCGTGTTTAAGTGTAAATTGTGTAATGTTTAAGCAGATCTTTGAACATTTTTTTGTTTTCCTACTAATAACAATGACAACGTCGTAAAAATATAAATTTTAACACTTTTGCAAATTAAAGTATTGAAATGAAGTGAAACATTTTTAAAATACGAGAAATTAATTGATTAATATTCAATATTACTGCAGTAAATAAATCTATTATGAAACAGATGAAATGGTCATCTATTCATGTATTGAAACTTTTATTTAAATGTTCAAAAAGTACTTAAGCTTTGATTTTAAACTTTTCTCATTTTTTTCTATTCTTTATAAAACACTTAAGTGACTAGACTGTGAATCTCAACATTGTTTATTAAGATTAAAACAGAAATATAAAATAAATAAATAATTATAAAAGTATAAAAATGTATTTTGCTTACTAGGACTTCTAGCTCTTTTAGACAAACAACTTAGGCAAAATCATTAAAATAATAAATTTAAATAATAATTTTAAGTATTTGAAACTGCAGACTCACAATATGTTTGCAGTTTAAAAATGTTTTGAGAATTAAATAAATTCATTTTCTTTACCTTATTTACAAGAGTTTTGAAAATAATTTGGACGATGTAATTTATACAATATTCACTTTTATTTTTTTTTTTGCAAATAGAAAATTATATTATGTTCTTTACTAATTTGAACCAAATAATTTTCCGTAAACGTTGAAAAATGCTGAATAAAATCAAATCTGCATATGGAGGGCAATCGCAACGCACTTACTTAATGAAACCTTTTTACTAATCTCATTATTTATTGTCAGCTGTAACAAAATACGTTTACTGCACTGTGTTAATATTTACTGTTAATATCATTTTTTTGTATGACGTCACCGAATCCTAGTAAAAGAAATCTATCGTTACCTCAACATTGTTTGCTTATCGAGAACGCGTACTCCTTAATCGTATACACAATTTAAAGATAACTATAAAAATGGTAATTGTTTGGTTAACAATTGATTTTATTGTTTTTAGCGGAAACGATATAGTGGAATATTTCTGTAATCTACGCGATTAGGAAAGAATTCTATTATTAAGTACTATCGCGCTTACTACAATAAACAATAAAAAAATGTTTTTCTCTTGTGTTTTTCTTTTATGAATTTCAAGCCTGAGATTACTCTAGTCTAAAACAACGCCGCTATATTATTTTCTTGATACGAATCGTATTTCTTAGTGAAATAGTGAATAAATTACTTCAGATTTCTGACAAAAAAGCTAAAAAAGAAATGGAGGAATTGAATAAGTCCCACGTGAAATTTATGTTTTTTTCTGGGAAACGTCTTCAATATTTTTCTTAATTCGAGAATAAATATAAAGGTCAGTTGATATATCTTATAAACAATAAAACCACACATTAAATACGCTTGCGGTTTCGATTTGTAAATAAAAAAGAATCTCGGGGATTTTCGTTTCGTTAATTAAAGTAAGCAAAAAAATTCTTAGGAACTATGTACAGTTTTCTAATGTCACTATTAAGTGAAATGTATTAACGATTGTGAAATTCATCTAGGAGTAAATAGCTGCAGAATAAACTTGAATTAATGTAATTAAATTTTTCGATAATTGGTCGTAAATTGAATTCTTTTAAAATTTATGTTCTCTCAGGTTTGTTGTACGCATCTATGTGTAGGAATAATTAGTGTTATTCAATTAGAAACAATTCATATTAATTTTCATTGTTGGGGGTGGGGGATGGGTAATTTTAATTTTTTATTTTACGTGTTCAAATAGTTACAGAACCATCTTCATTACAGTTCTTTTAGAATTTTTTTTATTTCATTTAAGAGTTCTATTTCATTTTGAATGTTCTTTATTTTTCGAAAATGCAAGGTTTCAGAACAATGATGGATGAATGTACAGCAGCGATGAAGTTAATCGTTATCAGTTACCTTGCAGCAGTCTCGATTAGGATGATAGGGACCGTACACGTTTTTTTTGTATATATTTTGCATCCTACTTAGAGGCTTTATTTTTGAGGCTAAAAAAAAAAATTTTACATGCCAAGGTTGTAAGACTTTTTATCTATTATCTTCTAGAGCTATCACAAGAAACAAATGCCTACTACAAAGTGGACAAAGAAATAACCGGTATAGTATTGTTTGTGAAATATTTGAGGTTATAATATCATTAAATTAATATTTAAAATATTAGGGCGGCCTGGATTATTTTCACTGTTACTATTACCTATTAATTTGTTATGTAAGGTTTCGATTATTCGAATTCATATCATCTTTTTCTTAACTAAAATAGCCACTTCGAACATTTGTAAGCATCTTTCCAAGCCATCTTGATTTTTTTAATTATATCATAGACAGCTCTTCCAAATATCCACATATTATACATTTTTGAAATCAGGTAAAAACGATCTTTCAATTTTGCAAACAATATACAGGCTGTTCCAGTAAAAGAAAAGATAAATTGTATCTTTTTCTCGAATTTATGATGCGGTTTTGTTTCCTGTGATAACTCAAAAAGATACATGTGTATATATTATTAAATATATACGTCTGTCGGTGTCGGGATAGTATTTACAATACATAGTATCAAAGCCGCAACGTGTTCATTTAAGTATCGTGTACAAATTTAGTCCATATTTTCTTATCCTCTGCCATTCTTTTTGCCTTCGTTCAGTTTGTATTACGAGTTTTAGAATTTTACTCACTTTGCTATTCCGTGTTCCTTTTGGTCGTCTTCTTTCTTTTGTTGATACCTTTGCTTCCCATATTTGTTTTACTTGCCTGGTCGCGTTCCTTCTGTGCATATGTCCTCCATCCTGGTTGTCGTTATTCTATAAACTGGGTTATAGATTCCACTACCAATTCTTGCCTTATCACGATATTTCTCAATTTAATGTACACTGTTTTATTCCTCTAAGATATTTCATTTTAGCCGCATTTATTTTACTCTCCATCCGTTTGTTCATTACCCAGGATTCACAGCCGCATGTCTAAGTGGGTATGTATGTATATTGCTCTAGATCCTTTGCTTATTTCTTTGTTATAGAGAAAGCTTCTATTTAGACTATAGTACAGCTTATTACTCCTTTCGATTCTTTTATATAATTTCGATTCTTGCTTGCCAATTCTATCTATTGTCACTCCTAGGTATTGGAGTTGTTACTTCTTCAATTCTCTTTCCATCGATGGTGATGTTCGTTAGTTTCTCTTCTTTGCCTATTTTCATTACGTTAGTTTTTTCAGTGTTTATTTTCATTCCATTTTTTTTTGTAGGTGTCGTTCCATTCCGTTTATGTCTTCTTGTAGTTCAAGTTCATTAGCTGTCATAATCACCATATCATCTGCATACATACATTCTGTTATTGTTATCTGTTTTAATTTTCTCATTTCTCTCCTTAATTTTTTCAGTTTTGGGTAACATTGTTTGACTACTTCATCCGTAGTATATATTATAAACAAGCTGGACTCAAAACACCGCCCTGTCTAAGTCCTGTTTCTGTCGAAAATTTCTCGAATTTCATTCTTTTTATCATTACATAGCTGTTGCTGTTGCTATATAAACTCATTATTGCATGTATTAGCTTTCTATCCACGTTTCGTGCTTCTAAAGTTTTCCACACTTTCTCTCTTGATACTCGATCGAATGCCTTTTCTAAATCTTTTCTTCTGCTCTTAAGTATCTTATTAGTTATGTTATTAGTTGTTTCTCTAATGGTGAAAATATGATCTTGTATCCTCTGTGAAATCCGCTTTGCGATTCTAACTTTGTTGCTTCTATGTTTCTTGTCAATTTCTTCTCCAATATTCTCTCATATATTTTTAACGCCACACAAAGTAAAGTTATGCCTCTGTAATTATTATATTCTTTAGAGTCCCCGTTTTTAAAAATTGATTGTATAACGCCCGTCTCCCAATCTTTTGCAGTTTTTTCTTGTGGCCATACTTTATTACAGGTATTTAATAACAGTTTTCTACCATCTTCTCCCATTTCTAATGTAATTTTATCATGTCGTGGCGTTTTTCCTCTTTTCATTTCCTTTATGGCTTCTATCATTGCATCTTCTGTTATTTCTTGCATTGCTGTCGTTAATTGTGTTACGTGTTCTGTTTTTTTTTCCTGTTGTGACATTGTTACATTTAATTCACTGAAGTATTCTTCCCATCTCTCCATTATCTTTATTTCGTCGGTGATTATTTCTCCTTTTTCATTTTTTATTGCCACGTTTTTATTACTCGTTCCTTTCCTTAGTGACTTCAATACTTAGTAGAACAGTTTCGGGTTTTCTTTACCGTTCTTCTCCATTATTCGTCCAAATTTATTCCAAGTTTCTTTTTTTTGCATCTTGTATCATGTCTTCTACTTTTTTCCATTTATACATTCTACCCATTTCTTCTTTTTGATTTTTATTGCTTTCCTTATGTCCTCGTTCTGCTTGCTTTTTGCGATTATTATCTCTGTAAGTTCCACACGCCTTCTTTGCAGAGGTTAAAATAGTTGTTTTAAACATATTCCATATTTCTTCTATGTCCATATTTTCTGTATTTTCATTTCGTTGTACCTTTTCTTTAATTTGATTTTCAAAGGTTTTGGCCATCTCTTGCTGTTTAAGTCTATAACTTCTGATCGTTTCATATTCAATGTTGCTTGTACTTGTCTGTCTGTTTTCCTGAGTTTCGCGTGGATATTTCAGTTTTACCACGAGGAGATAATGGTCACTACACATTTCGGCTCTCCGGTTCTCTAAAAGATAATAGACATAAAACTTTTGTATTCAAAGATTTTCTCTGGTTCCTAAAATAAAGTAAAATATAAAGAAAAAACCCGAACAAACAAAATCAATTCTACTTCGGCTCTTTAGGTGTCTATCTGTATGTAAGGGAACATTTTTTTGGTATGGGTTCAGAAGATAAGTTTCATTAATTCAACAGTTTTATGAAGAGTACATTACACTAACTCTTTTTTTCTTAATAGTGAAAATTTGTAATAAAATAGGGTAATGAGATACGAATCTAATCAATTAGGTACACTTTTAGTAACCCCTTACAGGTGTTCTTATTTAGCATTTTAAAACTCTGTAAGCCGGTGGTAGAAATTCTCTAATTTAATTTACGATCTGTTAGATCATTTTCTAAAAACTGTTGCTGCATGCTTACTTAAAATACGTATCATGTTAATCCAGCTTGATTGCCGCGACCACGTGCACAACTTTTCAAGAATTATCCTAACAAGCTAATTTATTACAAAGTGAATAATTTCGCAATAATTCGTCGTCTCCCCGCGTAATCGCTTGTGGAAGCTCGCCCATTAGCCAAACACCATGTTCCTAAGCGGTTCGATTTAAGAAAACGCACTTGCGTACATACCAACTTAACAAGAACGTACAGCAAGCTCATTTGGGCTCATTCCCCTGGTGTTATTATAAAGCAAAACAAGCACATGTCGCGTTTATATATAGCATTTCATTTAGTTTGTATTATTGATTTCTCTATTTACGATGACAGTGTCTCTCTCTCATAAATTATGATAAATGATTGAAATTTCTGAATTAGTTATAAATGTATCCGATCCACTTATGTAGATATGCAAACTGTAATTGTCACTGAATATTAAATTACTGATTAAAAATTCACAATCGGAATCAATAATATACGAGTACATGCAAATTATTGCAACGTTGCAACTTAAAAGGAAGCCAATCTAATTTTACAACAATTATTGAATTACAGTGTAGTACATGTTATGTGTATATACAAAAGATACCGAGAATAACTCTCATAATATGTGTAATATGATTGTGCATAAAAAGTATGTAGAAAAATGATAAAATAAGTTACATACAAACACAAAGTCCATTGTTATGACTATTTGTTTTGTATTATAATGATTATTGCTATAATTTCCTGCCGCATACACTAACAACTATAAAATGCAATAAATATAATGTTTATTAGCCATATTTGTTGTAATTTTATCGTTATAGTTATTACGAGCGTATGTTCGTGCACGCCCGCGTTTTCCCCTTTGTTATTTCAAGAAACATCAAAGTAATTTACTAATACAATGTTGCTTTTAACTGCAAGTTTATCTTTCTCACGCGCTGCAACATAGAAATTATTTATTGATTGCCTTTGTTTTTAACGATCTTGCATTATACGAGAAACAGAGCGATCTCTAAATCGAAATGATAAAGCCATTTCACAATTTTATAACCCATAATCAGGCCAGTATTCGTGCATAATTTACTACAATTTCAACGAAATTATGAACTCAACTTGGACACAAGCTTTAAAATATATACATTTTAGTGAATTCATTCTAGGATTCAATAAGCTTTTGCTTGCACAGTTTCAGTTTTAGAAAATATGTACTTACGTACGCCTCTTTGTCTTTCAATCGATTCCAACAAATAACTAGTTACCGTGTACAGGCAGGGCTTAAAATTAATTATAGCAACTTGCGTTAGAGAGTTTTAATTAATTTTGCTGTCTTAGCCTGGATTTACTTATTTCATCAGAACTTTAATCTTGCATAAGTGCAAAACTATTCCAAGGCTTGCATTATATCCATCGATGAGGAACATAAGAAACCTGTGCTCGGGATATTCGATTTACTTCAACTTACACATTAAGGTACATGACGGCAACACTTAAAAAAGAAAACCTATTTAATAGAGTTGTAGGAAATTGTCTGGTACTGTATTTATGAAGTAATGAGAGAAGGCTGACATCACGGAATTCTTAACTTACTATCAGTATAAGTTATTTTAATTAAGTAAAAATTACACTGTTTTCGTTTTTTGTCTGTTTGTATACAGGGCGATTGATAGATCATTGTAGTGAGAACCTGTTAGTAGAGTGCCTTAATAAGAGTGTGCGGCCATACAGGCGCCACTCTTGTTCTAATTTGTAAGTAGTGGTCGGTCCATTTATGGTTTATGATTATTTTCTACGTGTAACAATTACCTTCAGTGCATTTAAATAAAGAAAAACATAACAGTTTTATTTTTTAAGTATATTTATAGTAGCTACATTATTATGTAGTTATTAGTATTAGTCAAGATTGGGGTTATGTGATTATTTCCGTTTAAAAAATACCAAAATCAATAATAATCTCAACAACGCATACAATATCAAGAGAAACTCACCTGAATAATCAAGTTAGCACTGTAGAAATCGTCACAATTTAAGTTAATGTTGAATAACCTCTCGCAAAATACATTTAGAACAAAAATGGTTACCGACCTTGGTATATAAAGTCGAAAATCGCTCGCGACCAATAATAATAATATAATATGACCATAATAACCATTTTACAAAACTCAATTGTTTCTGAGATATATTTAATTTATGTGCATTCTTAGAAATCGATTATTGAAAACTGCCCAGAAAGAATAAAGTTTTACATATTTCAATGACCCTCGTTAATTTAAATAGCAATACAAATTACGTTAATAAATACTTCAATAACATGAAAAGAGTTAAAGTGACCACTTATCTTAAAAGAAACTGCAACCCAGTTAGACAGTCACTCAGGTAGGTTTATTTCAAATATTTAAATTTGATACACTTACTACATAGATTACTTAAGCAACTCTTTCCCTAAACAGCTGCTGAACGATGTTTTAGATAGTTTTGCCTTGTACTGCACTAACTATGAACCAACCAGGGTTTGCAGCACTATCAACAACAAAAAATCTTCCAGCAAAATTGACTATATTATTACTAATACTTACAATTCTGAAATATGCGAGACTAAGTTGATTCAACCTAACATGGGGGATCACAGCGCTTTAGTGTTAAATCTTAAATTAAATGCGACCCTTGTAACCAAAGTCAGAGAAACCAACTGTGTTTCCTACCGTAAAATCACCTACTCTACTCTGGTAGCTCTAAGGACCCAGTTGTCAGTTATCTGTACCAAACAATTGTATTCTAATTGTAATGATATCGACATAGTTTTTGAGACTTTTTCTGACATCCTTCTTACAGTAATTAATGCAACTTCTGAAGTCATTTCAAAATCAGAAAAAGCCCCAAACTCTCGATGGATTAATGATTCGGTTATTAACGCTGGTCAAGAGTTAAAAAATCTACACTGGTTAACTCAGAATTGTGATGATCCGCTTTTACGAGAAAATTATAAATCTAAAAAAAAACTTTACAATAAATTAATATGTGAAACCAAAAAACAATATTACAGCAACTTGATTGAAAATTCGCTTGACAAACCTAAAATGACGTGGAAAATCATCAATGAAAAATTAGGACGTTCCAAACATAACTTCGATATTGCGCTAAATGTTGATAATGTTACGGTGTCGCGACCTTTGGAAGTTGCGGAATTATTTGCTAACCACTTCGCTACTGTGGTAGATAATGCACTCATGCTTCATTTTGGGTGCCATGCACTATCCTATTGTACTGTTGATGAACTCAACCCAAAGACATTTGCTTTCCTCCCGACAGATTCTGACGAAATAGTCAAAGTCGTTAACGATCTAAAAAATAAAAACAGTCATGGTGCTGACAATATATCGTCAAGTATGTTAAAGACTATTATTACTGAAATCTCGACACCACTAGCTTTTATTGTTAACCGTTCGGTCGAATTGGGTCAAACAACTCCTAAAAACTGCGATTGTGATACCCATCCTTAAAAAGAATGATACTCACGATATTAATAATTACCGTCCTATCTCCTTGTTAAGTGTCATCTCTAAGGTATTCGAAAAAGTTATGTTTAATAGGTTGATGCGATTCATTGATGCGTGTGATTTACTTTGTGACTCCCAGTTCGGATTTCGCGCGGGCAGATCGACGGAGAGCGCTGCGGCAAATTTTCTGGATTATGTATATAAACAAGTGGATGAAGGACGTTATGTCGCGGGCCTGTTCTTCGATTTGTCCCGCGCATTTGATTGTCTAAATATTAACTTTGTAGGCGCTAAGTTACATAGTTTAGGTATCCGTGGAAATGTACTTAACTGGCTTCAGTCCTATCTAAGTTTACGTAAATTATGCGTTAAAATAAAAAATATTCGCTCTTCCGAATTTAGCATAAACAGCGGTGTTCCCCAGGGGTCCGTACTGGGACCTCTTATTTTTCTTTTATATATTAATGATGTTGTAAAATTTGTTACTGCTGACCACATTACCATTTTTGCAGACGATACGTCTGTGGTGGTCTCAGCTCGGACTCCTGAGGAACTAAGATGTAAAGTGACTGAGGTTTCAGCACAATTTAGTGACTGGTGTTATAAGAACCAATTAATGTTGAACATCAAAAAAACAGTTTTACTACGCTTCTTTAATAGGAAAGATCCTGGGCCTGAAACCTCGGAAAAATACAAGGTGGGAATCAATGATTTGCGGCATCAAAAAGAACAAGATGAAGTCACTACAGCCCAGTTCATTTTGCGTAAAAAATCAAAAATAGGTACAGAATTTGACAATTGTCAATTACAGGAAAAAAATATCAAGCGATGAGGCAAACGTGCTCCGGAATAAAATCGCGGAAATGCAGTTGTGTCCTGATCAAATTTACAATGCAGACGAAAGGGGGCTTTCTTGGAAATTACTTCCTCAAAAAACTCTTGTTCATAAAACTGAAGTGTCAGCTCCAGGTAGAAAAATGAGCAAGGAATGATTTACGTTTATGCCGTGCTGTAATACTTCTGGCACGCATAAAATCAGATTGTTAGTGTTGGGAAAATCTCAGAAACTTCGGGCCTTTGAAAATGAACGCTGCCGATGATGTACCAGGGACAGAAACAAGTCTGGGTAACCAAAGAAATTTTTGAGAATTGGTTTTATATTGATTTTATTCCGGCAGTTCGAAAAAGAATGCAATAACTGAATTTAGAGGCAAAGGACTTTTAATTTTAGATAACGCTTCAGGACATCCTAATGACTTATATTCAGATCATAGGAAAATTCTTCTAATGTTTTTGCCGGCAAATGTAGCATTCTTAGTGCAACCGATGCGATGGACCAAAATGTGATTCAAGTGATCAAGAACTCATTACCGAAAACGACTCTTAGAACCAGATACCAGATATTTCTGCAGAACTGAAGAAAGTCAATCTAAAAGATGTTGTACTCGGATTAGCAAAAGCATGGGAAAATGTTAGGGCAGAACTTATTCAAAAGTCTTGGAGTAAACTCCTCTGACGCATGTTGATGATGGATGGTTGCAGTGAAGATGATAGTCTGCCACTGTCACATACAGCAGATGAATAAAATGGAGTTAGAGGGGTAGAGAGAAATAAATACAGGAAACTATTACACTGATAAACCACATTTCTGGAGATGTAACAACTTTAACAAGACAAGATGTACTTGAATGGACCGTCGGGTAAGAAGAATCATGGGAATCCATAAACGGATGTGGATATTTTGGAACATGTTCAAAATGAATCAAGCTCCGACGAAGAAGTGGGTTGAGGAAAATGCTGAATCCGAACACCACAGTCTAATTCTATCGGAAATGAAAAAAACGAGCTCAAAAGGCAGAAGAAGCAAATATAAAACAAAGTAAAATCACTCATTTTTTTACAGCTTCTTAGATTTATTTTTTACTTTTTTTTAGATTTATGTGCATACGTACACACTTTGTTTTATTAATCATGTTGTATGTAACAAAATATAATGTGTATGTAGAACACTTTGTGTTGAGAAGGAATCTTACTTGGTTTAGACGATCGGGAGAGCCATCGATTTTTACCCTTAAGGCAGCGATAGTTCATGCTTTTTATTTCAAAATAAAAAGAAACTTTTTATCGTGAGAATGTTGAAACGTGGATAATTAAGAAAGTAGATATTTTTTGTCTTTTGTTTGATTTGGAAAATCCGAATTAACCAATGTAATTATTAGTGTGGATTAAAGATGTTATGCTGTATTCTTAAAAAAATTCTTTATCTTCATTGAGACAAAATTATAAAAACAAAAATCATGAAAACACTTTAACAGTTGTAGTCACTGATAACTGATAACGATCGACATGAGTATTTAGGCAAGAATATTTTCTTACTTTTGAAATAGTAAAGGATTTTCCTTTGAAAATGCAGTTTTTGATTTGATTAAACAGTAAAGGTAAAGAAGAGAGGTTATATTAGACGTAATATCAACCATTGTGAGAAATTAAGGTCCCTAAGTACATTTAATGTCCGAACTTTATTTATCTAAAATGTATCAGAAATAGCGGATGAAAAGTTTCTTGACTCATTTTATAAACTTAACGCTTCATTTTCACGATGATAGTTTCTGTGCAAGGAGTTGTTATGAGAGCAACTGTCGCAGAAACTGTCATTTGACAATTGGGCGTATTTTTTATTTCATCAAAAAGCCCGCTGAATGGCATCAGTTCCATCAAATCCATTCTTTTATTGTTTGATGGACTCAGATTCATCAGCAGTCGTTCTTTTCTTCTAGTTGGCTTTCATCAGATAGCATCTGATGGCATCACAAATCCATCATTCATTTCAGATGATGGAACTGTTTGAAAGTTGAAATCTCAAACCGAACCTCACTTTTTTAAACGTGAGTTGAAGTTTTCTTCCTTTTCTCTGCACCTGATCTGCACTTTTTAATGTATTTAGCACCTTCCGCTTCTGTAAAAATGAGTTATCTATTAATAAGTAGGAGTGTAAAGGAGTTGAAAGAAAACAAACCTAAAATTAATTGGAAATTATACTAGTATGTGTATCGTGTTTAGGACAATGCATGAGTTGGATGAGATGATCAATTATTTTAAGAACATAAATAAAATATCTACTTTTCGAGGTTAGAAAGAATTTTATTTGAACGCAAACCATTCTTTTATTCCTACTCTGTTGTATCCATCAGTAGATGACGTCACTGTCATCAAGTCCTCACACTGATGCTTTCAATTACAAATTTGCGTTGAAATAAAGAATATGCCCATTGTTTGCGACCTATCGTGAT
Source organism: Prosopocoilus inquinatus (assembly GCA_036172665.1). Lineage (NCBI taxonomy): Eukaryota > Metazoa > Arthropoda > Insecta > Coleoptera > Lucanidae > Prosopocoilus > Prosopocoilus inquinatus. The sequence goes on from CM069876.1 coordinate 1,771,748, forward strand.
ATTTGATAGCTTCAAGTTCTTGGAAGAATATCAGATATTTCCTTGTTTGTCGGGAATATAAAAACAGGTAAAACGAGATCACGCAGAAGAAATTTTGCTACCAATCTCACGTCTCGCCAGCTTTAAAAGATTCCACAAAAAATAAGAAGTTTTAGAAGTATGTATGATATAATCAAGAAGTCAATAGTTTCCTTATTTGACTTTGAGGAGCTTCCAGTACATTCCTTTTTGAGTACATTTTCACACCAGAATCTTTGTATTACTTTCTTGATTGTTGACTATTTTAATAAATAATCATTCTGTGATGGTTTTTGAAAGTGACGCTTTATGGAGAGAATATTACAGCATACAGAATATTACAAGATTTTTTTTCTTTACTTAGAAATTAAATAACAAGTTGAATCTTCTGATTGCTTCAAAAAATTATGTTCCTTGTAGTCACAATTTTTGCACATTAGATAGGAGTCCTAAGGAGATTTAAACTTTTCCTTGTAATGCCACTTTGTATTTTTGCTCTTTTATCAAAATTGTTCCTCCTTTCTGTATTTCTTTTCATGTTTTTGCTTAAGGTGTTGAATATACAGAGTGAGAGACAAATAGGCAGACAGTACGTGCTTCGTATGTATGCGTTTGGAGCGGACTACACGCCTGCCTATCTAGTTGCCTGACTCACCCTGTATAATTGCTAGTTTTTCGTACTGTCTGTATGTGAAAGTCCAAAAGATGAACCCTTGCATTTTTCATTATCTAAACAATTATGCTAATGAAATAAATCATTTTAATTGTTGGCATCGTTTAATTGCAATTACGATTCTTATCAAAGTTTTATCGACACGGCCAATAAAACCGACGCGGCCAATATTAAAATACAACAAATGCGAGCGGTCTCATTGATAGTGGCATACGTTATTTGTTAAAATGTGTGTATTTATGGGCGAATTCCATGCGAGTAACAGCAGTAAAACCCGATGATTTCGCAGCTCGGTGATCAGTGTCGCGATAGCTGATGGTTTTATCACTAACACTGATTGTGTTGATATTTCCCGACTATAAACCCGCAAACCACGAAAATATTCAAAACGTTCCGCTAATAAGTGCTATCGGCCGTGTTCGATTGCTTGCTCATGTGGGGTCCCCCGACTTTGTAAGCGCACGTTAGTTTTCGAACATCTTGTGTACATCAGCGTCTACATATCGATCTTGCTTCCGTCTTACTCTTGTAATGCTCTACTGGTAATGTGTTTACCGTCTACCAGAATATCAAGAAGCAATTTAGATGTGGTGAGGTCCTCTATAAATTAAAAAAAAATACTGATGAATAAACCAAAAAAGATTGCATCAGTTAAATTACTTTAGGTTATTCTATAGACTGGCTTCCCATCTTACCCTTGCAAAGTTCTACAAAAAGTGTTACCCGTCAATATTTTAAACAGTAGCTTATAACTGGGAGTTTGGGAGTTTTTATTCCACCCGATTGTAAATTCTCTGATAAACATAAAAGAATTCCAATTAATTAATTCCCGCACTTACATCATCATGTAAACTAGGTAACACGATAAAAATGAATTTCATCTTTACATGAGGACTGTTGATTTATGTGTATCATGTAAAAACATATTTATGAAATCATGTCATAATTTTTTCCAATCGAAATATAGGTGTGCCGTTGATGTGGGCGTAGAAGTTATTACTTATTATAAATCGAATTTTTTTTATCACATTCTTTCAATGGAAACCTCTCGATTTTGTGTCAATTAGTTAATTTAAAAATATCTGTCGCTTTTCATCCAGAACAAGGCCACCAAACACAATATCTTCATTATAATGACTTTTTAAAATTTATTGTACATAGAAAAAAGCTTGTTCGTACTTAATAGTAATCGTACTCATTATACATAGAATAACACAATGCAGGTATTACGCAAGAAAAATGTAATGTAGGATGTTAATTGTGCGATTTTATCAACTTGATTATGTGTGTAATTTAATTCTTTGTTCGCTTTTTTTTGAGGTATAGTCGAGAAAATAAAATAATAATCTTCGACCGTAAAGCAAATCATCGGGTCTACGTTATTAAAATGAAATTATAAGTATAATTAAATAAAACCATTAAACATATTAATGACTTTTAGATTACACGTGGGAAGGTGCGTTTGCGTTTCGCTTAGCTAAAAGTTCCTCTTGTGAATTTTTTTTTTCGCCGTGTTTAATTTTCCATATATTCAGAACCCATTTCCCATCGTATAATAGTTATTACCCTTCCATGGCGGAGGTAGGTGCTTCATCTCGAGTTATTAAGCACTAATCTGCAATAACCAGAATGTATGGAGGCGTACGAGTTTGTTGACTCGCTGTTCGGTTTCAATAGTTGCGGATTTTTAATTTTATTCTTCGGCATGCCGGGAAAATCGTGCTTTTTTGCGAATTCTGCAATTGTAAACGCCAAAATTAATTTTGCAGGAGGCCACCGACTACCAATTCAGTTACATGTTTTTGCAAACGTGGTGTCTACACACTGACTTACATGAAACGTATTCAGCTTTTTATAGTCTCACTCGTTCTATTTTTTTTTTAATTCTTCTCTCAAGTGCACACTTTTACGTTTGATATTTCTGCCTGATCTTATCAAAAGAAATAAAAGATTTTTTGGTTGTTGTTGTTTTTTTTTTTTGGAATTTGTAAGGCTAGCGTAATATATTCAAGAAAATAGTTAAATTGAAAGTTCGGTTAAGATATTGAATATGACCTTCCCTGTTAGTTTGTAGTCTAAGAAGACACCAAGGAATCTACTGTCTTGAACACAAGCTAATGAACGTTTGTCATATTTTACTAAAGGAGAAGATTCATAGGTCGCGTTTTTTGTAACGATTGACATGGCACACGTTTTGTATGCATTTAATAACAGACCGTTTTTCTTACACCAAATATTCATTTCATTCACTGTATCATTTGCAGCTTGAATCGCATCTTCATTGTTGTTTTTGGATACAATAAAATTAGTGTCGTCTGCATAGATTACAATAGTTGTCTCGGGAAACTGAGAACACTTGTATAAGTCGTTGACAAACAAACAGAAGAGAAAAGGCGCCAAAATGGATCCTTGAAGGGGATGGGACGATTCGCCGTCGCCAACTCGCCGTCGCCGATTCACCGTCGCCAATTCGTCGTCGATCCAATTTACCGTCCGCCCAATTCACCGTCCCATGTTACTGCTTTATTTAGCTTGATAAGCTTTAAAACACTTTCTGATCATTTTAGATAATATCCAAGTTATACCTACGAATTGAAGAAAATAACTATATTTTCAGTACGTTTCAAGTAAATTAAAATGGACTTTACTATTGTTTTTCTATTTCAAATTAAAATAAATTCCTAAATACAGTGTGACCACCGTAAAACACAAAATTACGAACAAATTGGTGCTGTACGTACACATAATCATAATTCTATTTTTTTTTTAATGGAACCCCTTTTTCAATTTATAATTTTAAATGACGAGCTTTCATGAATCAATATTTTGAAAGCAGTCGACTTTTGATGTGTAGTGATTTTGATTGATAAGAAAATCAATATGATTTTGAGCAGAATCTGAAAATATATAAAAGAAGAATTGGAGGGATTTTACGAACACCCTGAAGAATAAGAAACACTTCCTGGAAGACCAAATTTTTTTATCTGTTTCTTTATCTATGTATCACATTTAATTAATAACAAATTATTTTATTTTCCATTAATTATGTTAACTTCTTTATTTTATTTACATATAATTATCGGTATATTATTATTTGGATATTGGATTGGACTTAAAACTTTAATCGCTGAGGGCGAATTTACCGACGGCGAGTTTTCCGGCGGTGAATTGTACCTACGACGAATCGGCGACGGTGAATTGGCGACGACAAATCGGCGATGACGAATTGTCCTAGACCCATCCTTGAGGGACACCACTGTTTATATTAAGAGTAGTGGGAAAACAGTCTCCAATTACTATCTCCTGTTGTCAGTTAGACAAATACGATTCGATTCACAGATTAGGTCCACCTCTCATTCCTAGCACTTCTAATTCTCGACACATCAAGCTGTGATTGACAGTGTCAAACGCACGGATTAAGTCCCAAAAAATTACATAAATTTTCTTCTTATCCTTCAGCTCATTAAGAACCTGATTTAAAGTTTCAGCTATAGCAGTAATCGTACACTTACCTTTCCTAAAGCCGTTTTGCATCTCATCATAAACATTATTTTTGTCCATAAAAGGAATCAATCTTGTATTAAAAATGTCTTCAAAAATTTTAGCAAATTGGATTCTGCAAGGTGTAGATTAGAAATGATTGGAAATATCCAAGCGGTTTGCAATGTTTTTGTAAATCGGGACAACTTTTGAAATTTTGAGCGCAAAAGGATATTGACCTTCCAAAAACGACTCATTTATAATTTTTTTGCAATGAATTTTGCCACTACTTTCCGTATATTTCCGGGAATATTAATAAGAAACGAAGGACATTTATATTTAGATCGTAAACTCGGTATGTCATTTAATATTTAGGATAATTTCTTCTTCAGATTGAATTCTTAAACATGAAATACAGATTAATCTTAAAGTCATCTTAAATAAACTTCACATTGTTACAAGTTACACAAAGTAAACAGTTTTACATTTGGATTATTAAAATATGCATTTGATAAGTTTGCAAATATGAACATTGTTTTCCTTCCAAATGTTTAAAAACTTTAAACGTAAATTTAAGATGTTATAATTTAGATGAACCTGCTTTGAATACCTGCGTTTTATAAGAAGAGAAGCTTTGACTTTTTATTTTTATCTAATCTTTTCAATTTTATATTTAGAAGAGATTAATTTCGTCGTGTTTGTTTTTCCACCTTTAGGACAATTTGTTTTTCATTGTTAAGAAGTTGTCACTAAAAGGAAAAGAGAAATTAATGCAATGCTTAATTGTACAATTATTATTTGGGGATGGAACGATTCGCCGTCGCCGACTCACCGTCTCTGATACACCGTCGCCAATTCGTCTTAGAACCAATTCGTTACCGTCCGCTCAATTCGCCGTCGTATGTTACTGCTTTATTCAGCTTCATGAGCTTCAAAACACATTTTAGATACCCAGGTTATACCTAGGAACTGAATGAAAATAATTATAATTTCAGTATGTTTCTAGTAAATTAAAACGGACTCTATTATTTTTCTACTTCAGATTAAGATAAATTCTTAATTACAGTGTGACCATCGTAAGAGACAAAATCACGAAAAAAATGGTGCTGTTAGGTATAGTTCCTGGAATAGCAAAAATTTTTATCTGTTTCTTTATCTATGTATCATATTTAATCAATGACAAATTGCTTTATTTTCCATTAAATAAGTTAACTTTTTATTTTATTTATGTACAGTTATCGTATATTATTATTTGTGTATTTGACTGCATTTAAAACTTTAATCGCTGACGGCGAGTTTGCCGACGGCGAATTGTACCTGCGGCGGATCGGCGACGGTGAATTGGCGATGACAAATCGGCGACAGCGAATTGTCCTGGACCCTTATTATTTACCTAATTAATCCAAATCATCTAAGTTCTAGGTGTTGATTAAGGCTGTTAAAAAACGGGATTAGACGTTTATTTTTTTAAAGAAAACCCAAATTACACCAGTTAGCCCTAAGAATAAAAATGTAGTTTACAAAATTTTTATATTTCACCTTAAAAGATATTTGCCTTGCATTATGAAAATGTGATGGAAATGACTTATTTCAGTGAGAGTAGTTTCTTTCTTCTTTGAAGTGTAGATTTCTCTTGATGTAAGTGGCTTCCCTAGATCAGTTTACGATGATATTTCTACATTTATTCTTCAAGTTTAGTGCACATAGACCACGTCTACACAATCTCATTTTTCGATTATCCATATTTGGAAAATATTGACTTCCTTTCTTCCTTCATAATTATTTCCTCGTATAACTTCCCAAAATCTTGCGTTTGTAAAAAGGTCTGAAAAGATCTTGAATTTCAGTTATCTTAATCGAAGTGTGTTTGGAGGACAAAGCCAACTTATCGCCAGTAAGATACATGTACAGTCGCGATCAAACTAATCATGACCGACTGACAGTTCTGTAACTCTTATTACAAACGTCAATAAGAGCGCTATTACGTTACAACGGTGTCGATTAGGATGATCGCGACTGTACATTTTACTGAAGTAAATTTCTTATCATGCAGAAAGAATTTCGAAACTGAAAAATATGTTTTACCACGGCAACAACTTTTTGTTTATTATTACCAGTTTTGCTGTTTAGCGTTGAATTTGAACGTGCGTTTTAAACTTTATTAGGCAATGTCGCGCGACGCATAAAAATGAAAACGCGAGATATTTCGGCGTTGTCGAGTTGAAAATGTCGTACAAAAAACGTTAAATATTTAACGCAAAGTTTTGAATATGCGCGTTTGTTTTCGTTGATTAAATGTAAAATGCGCAGTTTTAAAAATTAGTACGAAAAATGCAAATAACGTTTTACATATATGATTACTTCGTTTTGTTTCATTAAATTTAAAAATCACATCGAATTTTCGTCTGCAACTGAAACAATGGCAGTCCGCCGAGAATATAAATATATGATGGCCGGTTCTCGTTTGGACACATTTTTTAAATGAAATATCGGTGATATAGATGTGCAGGCCTCCATTCCTCGATATGAAACGCAAAAATAATTAAACATTTTTCAGGCATGCGGAAAAAGTTTGACAGACAAATAAAAATAGCCATTTGAAATATGAGTATAGGAAAATGTGTACAGTTATGTTTTTCGTTATGTGTGCTCGAATGGACGAACATTTTAGTTATTTTTGTATGAAATTTCAATGTGTCTGAGCGAAATGACTTTACGATTTGTTTCGTTTTTGTACTTTTTATTTAATATGCAATCAATAAATGGTACGATATACGCAGCTTTTGTAAAATTTTTGCATATCACTCGGCGCAGGGTAATTAGTCTTTTTTGCTCGGTCCCGCCGGTTTGCATTTGCATTGTTGAAAACGTGCATGTGCAACTTTTTCACTTAAAAATAATTTTATTATGTGATTACATTCGCGCAAGATTTATAAGTGCAAGTTTTTGCGTTTGAATTGAAATATTTCAAAGTGATACAAAACCGAGCTGCGCATTTACAATATCCCATACAATTTATTTCTATACCTTTTTTTGCAATTAGTCTGCTGAATAAAAGAAATGAAGTTTCATAATAAATTAAACTCGTACGTCATATTTTAAACGTAATTTTATCTGAAAAAGGAAAAGTTATTCGTTTTGTAATGTCACTGCAGCAGTCGGGAGAAAACGAAAAAGCAATAAATACAAGCAAAAATGTAAATGTCACCTCACAATAATTTTTCATTATACAGTGATTCAGAATGAAATATATATGTAATACACGTATGAAAATATGACTGGATCAATAGACGGGTATGCAAAATATAAAAACAACCCTCCCGGGGATCTGGGGAGTGCGAGGGGCCCCTAGTAGTACCCTACCCCCTCGCGCCACCCTCAGACGAATAGTGACAAACAACTGTCGCTTCACCCCCGCGTCACTCGAGCCTCTGGGCGCAAAACTTTGATTGTTGGCGACATACGCATCGTTATCAAAGATTCTTTTTTCATGTGCAAGGGTTCTTGTTAAACCCCTATTATTCACCGTAGGTGTCATTTGGAAAACTGCTGTTCCTACATTCGCACGTCATCTTTAACCGTGCCTAGTACTGGAGAAGCTAAATGAAATTGCACTAAATTATCATCACAAAATTGTAGTCAATTATCAGCATTAAATAAAACCTTATGAAAATTATAATTTCCAGGAAATGAAAAAAAAAATGATGCGTATACATACATATACATAAGTCTCTATAAATTCGTTTTCGGAAAGTTTGCCAAATCTAATTATTTACAGTTGATCATACATATAAGAAATGTTAAAAACTTTAAATAATAATACACAGTGTTTAATTTCGAACGGTACATATTGAGTTACTTAACTTAACCCTTTTAGGAATATCAATTTTTTATTCAGTTTTATGTAATTATTTAACTAAGACTAAGTCATTTCATAATCTGAAAAGTAGCTGTCACGTGATTTGCGTTGCGTAAGCAGTGTAATAGGTAACCGTTGCCAAATTGCTTCATAAAGTTACACTCGTTTTGAAATGCATATTAAGAAGTATATATGTATACAGTAACCGCCAAAAAGTTCGCACCATATGGGAAAATATTTTATTATTGATTTGCTTTTAACTTTTTTGCACCAATAGTTGGTACGTGTTCGATAACCAAACATAAGCAAAAGTGTTACACATGGGCATTTTACACAAAATTTTAGTAGGATTCAATAAGTATTTACAAAATACGTCTGTTGGTTGCCAGACAAAGTTTTCTTCGGTCTAATATTTCCAGAAAAAAGACGATTTTCGATATTCTTAATTATGCTCAAGATGTGAAGCAGTCAAGGGGCATTTGGCGTTTAACTCTTACGAATGGTTAGTTTTGTCTTCATTTATATTCATAAAAAATATTGAATATAATAAAATTTGCTCTTGGGTTTCGAACTGTTGCATGCACAAGGAAATTTGAAACGATTTTTCACGTTTCTGGTGCAAGGCCTTTTTTCTATAAAAAATTTCGTGTTAGTGTTTGTGATATCTTTATAATCAGGGAAAGAATTAAGGCCACTTGTTCTACGAACAATACGAAAATTTAGTACTCGGACTGTATTAACCCCGCCCACAACAATCTCTGCCAAATGAAAACGCTCGCATTGCACTCCTTCCTATCCTACTCATCAATAACAATTCGATGTATCGGAGTGGCGGAATGATGACGGGAGCAAAGTGTACATTCGACGTAAAAAGCATCCAACACTAAGTGGCCTCAATTCTTTTCACTGTTTATAATACATTTCTCATAACTCCAATTTAGTCTAAGCAGACAGAGAATTGCACTAATAGGTTTAGACCCCTTTAAATACACACTTATAAAATCGATACTTTTCGTGGTAGCCACGAAATATTTACTATTTATACTAATGTCGATCTTATAAGTACGGATTTAAACTGGTTTAAAACTAAAAATTGCATGCAACGCTTGCAATTTTCGATCTGCATAGGCTAACTTAGAATTACCAGATTTATATAGTCAAGAAATCAAAAGTGATAACACAAGATTTTATGTAAAAAGATCCTTGTACCAGTCACCTGAAAAATCGTCTGAATTTTTTTGTGGATGCAACAGTTTAAAATTCAAGAGCAAATCTGATTGTTTTAAATACGGCTGAAGGATATAAATGAACAAGCTAACCATTCGTAAGATCTAAATACCATATGCCTATTTACTGCTTTACATCTGGAGCTAATTTTAAAAAATCTAAAGATTTCTTTTTCGAAATACAACGCCGCAGAAAGTTTTGTCTATCAGGCGACACATTTTATGAAAACTTATCGAAACCTATTAAAATGTTGTCTAATTTGTTCAACAATTCGATATTAAGACTGACTTTTTAAATTTTCGCATTTAAAAAAAGTACTCCTACCATGTTTAGCAACGCTAAAAGTTGTTGACTGGATCTGTTCTGCTTATATTTGGTTATCGAACATGCACACTATTAGAGAAAAATTTTCCATATGGTGCAAACTATTTGGCAATCACTGTATAACAATATTTATTTAAAAAAAAATCAAAAATTTACTTTTTGAGGAAAATTTCAACAAATGGGAGAAGGGTTGAAAGTCTTCATCTTTCTTAATGTGTATCATTAATTTTATAAAGTACGTCGCATCATTTTATTAAAATTTGTTTATTTACTTTGATTTTGCGTTTAGGAAGATCTTACCTTCGTTCTTCTCGCATGGCGGAAATAAATAAATGTTACCTGACTTTGAAATTTATAGTTTTTGATTGACTTGCTCTAGAGCAGTGAACTTCCATCTTGTTTTAATTAAATCGTTTGGGTGAGTATATTTTTAGATTCTTTCTTATATCAATATTTTTAACTTTTGATGCAATGTACGCAATGAATTTATTATAGTTAAAATGGAATGATGATGATGATGACTGAAAAAGGTTGATGGCACAAAAGTGAGCGTAGCACAGAGAAATAATTATGGAGCGTTTAAACCTGTTATAAGCGTCATTTTTGAGAGAAACTTTTTTTGCAAGAATGCTAAAAATAACAGATTTAAATTCGAAATTAACATACAAGGCAGAAATGCGGAAATGACGAATATGACAAATGAACTCCCACTCTTAATATTTTCAATTGCTTATGTTTTATTCATATCCTCGTTCATTTCTAAACATTTGCACTTACATGCATTATACATATAATATTACGACAACTGTTTACAATATTTAAAGGCATAAAATTAAACGACTCCTATATAAACAATCGCCAGCGATCTCACGGACGTATAATAATAACAGTAATCGTTATAACTTTGAATTACATATAATAAAAATAATACTAAAAGTAAATGATAACCATAACCGTAAGCATTATAATAACAGTTGGCCTTGTACGAAACCAAGGTTTGTCTCATCTCGGGCCTCTTCCTCTTACATCTAAGCCGCAATTGTCATAATTTATTAGGGAAGTTTTTACTATAAAGTGAATTAGTCGCGAATGCTCCTGTGTATCTGCATTGCATCCGGTAATAATATTATATGTGCTATACCTAATATGCAATGCGGTACATTTATTACATTACTAGGCTCGGCATGGATTGCCCTATATAGAGGGTCTCAAACAGCTCGCTGGGGTGGAAATCGTACTCTCACCACCCTCAATTTCATGACGATATGGTCTTGAATTCACGATCATGTAATTTAAAATTCGCTTAGCAATTCTTCACTAAATATTTGCTTAATTTTTTGTCTAACTAATTAACTTAAACGCGAGTTACCGATTGGCGCGTTGCATCTGTTACCTTTTTTTTTAAAAAAAAAGAACGAATATCGAAGCCGATCAGTCCAGCCAGATGAAAAAAGCTCTAAAGGAATACATCAATACCTAAAAAGGCAATAAATTGGAAAAAAGCCCTCCCGTAAATAATTCCCGTAGTTCCATAAATATTTCACGGGTTATCGCAAAATTTTAGCGGGGATGTACGCGTCACAAACGGTCTAAAAAGTACCCGCACGACGCACAGAGATTGAATTAACCTCAGTTCCATCTCTCACGCACACAGCGCTCGCTAAAAAATCCCGGCTTTTAAAGTAAAATATTGATGGAAATGATGAAATATTTAAACGACTGACCTAACCTCTCATAGAAGTGTTCGGCTGGTAACATCGTACAATTGACACATATCATAGAAATCCGTCGTGTCGCTTTTGAGTACATCACGATAAAATAGACGTACATTATCTGGCGTCATTATGTGAGATTTATTCATAAAAAATTGAGCAGGGAATTTATGACGGAAAGAATTTTTCACCATGTAAAAGTGATGGCTTTAATTTGTCGTGATAATGTAAGTTGCGACACTTGAGAAGGGTTCCCTTGTACTCAATGAGCGTAAAATTGTGTTGACAGAGTTAGAAGGTATTAACCAGTTAAAACGGCCGTAATTTGCGACTAAATTTCACTTGAAGACAGACATTCACATTATGAATGATGAAAAACATACATATATTTTACTAATTGCCATACTTGTAGTTGTTCAAAGTCTGAATAATGTCTTCATATTTTAAAACTTTAAATCAGAAAACCTTTCAGGCGATACTATCCATAACGTTATTTTCATGAACGTAATTTCACATTTTATATTAGAAAAAGATTTTCGTTTCTAACTCGATAGTACTTGAGGTTTTGAGGATACTTTTATTAGATTTATACGCACGTGCAACAAAATAATTTCAAACAAATAAGAAAATCTACCAAAAATTAAACAATTGGAAAGCGAGTCGACTGAAATTTTCACCTGGACCGTAGCGTAAACCGTTAATTGTTGAAATAATTGATATTATGAGTTTGTTTCCGCTTAAATTTAAAGTGTCCTGTACAGAGTGGACCATTTTTGATGGTTTTACAGGGTTCCTTAGTTATTTATAGGAATAGAGGAAAAACGTTTTCGCGATCCAATGCTACTGTTTCGAGAAAAACTCAGTGCAGAAAACAAAAGTTAGGTATCTCGATCCGTTCGGGAAATATCGGCCGAAAACAAATTTATCCAAAAAATTATTCTTCACAATATCTCATTTGTTTGTCAAAATATTTTGAAAATTCAAAAACTATTTTATTCAGAAATTAACGTAGATTTCTTGGACATTATTGTCTGTTGAAAAAACTGCGCCAGTTCTGCGAAACAGACTATAACTTTTTAATTTTAAATGGAAACCGCAGTTGGCTATGACACAAATAAATTGCTTGTTTAATGAGGTTTTCAAAAATATAAAGTTTGATATAATTATTTTTATAAATAACAAAGATCCTCACTTTCATTATATTGCAGTACCTATCAAGCTATCTGTGCCAATGGAAACAAAAGAAAACTCAGTTGCTTTCCTCAAAAAACTATTATTAGAATAAATAATACAGGTAATTAAATTTAACAAAATAAATACGTAATGCTATTAGAGAACTCATAAAACTACAAGTAATGTAAATGTGAATTAACTGTCAATGCAGTTTTGAAGAATTGTACATTGTATGTTCTTTTGAAATTATTAAATCTTAAATTTTATATTATCAAAACTTCTTAGATATTTCACTTCTATCCGCGATTGCATTTATTAATATACAAAAGTTCTTGAAAACATTATTAAACTTAAGAAATATCCGACATTTCATTAATTCCTTAAAGAAATGCATTAATTTATACAATTTAAAATTTATAGAAATCTCTTAACTATTCTCATTAGTAATTAAAGAAATGTTCAAATAGAGTTAATTCATTTTTACATACTTGTGGTTTTATGTCAGTCTCTGATCTATCTATCTGGAAGCTATTTATTTATTGAATTAAATTAGTTGTTTTTCTTAACAATAATTGATTTTTAGGGAAAACAATTGAACTATTTTTTTGTTTTTGGTGTCATGGATGGCTTGTTAGCTACTGGAAAACAAAAAATAAATAGTATCTTTATTATTTGAAAGATAATTATATGAAACTTTACATTTTTGAAAACCTCATTAAACAAGCAATTTATTCATCTCATAGCCAACTGCGGTTTCTATTTAAAATTAGAAAGTTACGGTCTGTTTCGCAGAATTGGTGCAATTTCTGCAAAAGATAATACTGTCAGTAATATCAGTGGTAATTTCTGAATAGAATAGTTTTTAAATTTTCAAAATATCTTGTCAAACAACTGAGATATTGTGAAAAATAATTTTTCGGAAAAATTTGTTTTCGGCCGATATTTCCCGAATCGAGATTAGCTAACTTTTGTTTTCTCCACAGAGTTTTTCTTGAAAAAGTAGCATGGGTCGCGAAAACGGTTTTCTTCTATTCCTATAAATGACTGAGAAACCCTATAAAACCATCAAAAATAGACCACACTGTACAACTGAGCCTTAATATAAAAAATTATCAGCTTCCTTCCGCGATGTTCTTTTTTTTCGTCTTTAATTTGTTATTCCATTTCAACATTCTGAAATCAAAGAAATACTAGATCAGACTTATTAATGAATTTTAAAAACGTTTTTAATCGAATTGATGATAATAATGAAAAGATTAAGTTACTATAGTTCTTTTCCATTTGATAAACACGAAATTACCCTGGAGGGCGAGGAAGACGATGTTTCAATGATTTTTTTTTAACTTAAAGTCATTATTTGAAGTTACATAATTTGTAACATCTCACTTGCATTAACATGACTTCATTTTGTATTTTGTGTTATAAATAACAAACCTGGTCGACCATATTTATAGGTCTAAAATTCTTTAACAAACTGCAAAATATTTTGATGCAAATGATAAAACACAAAGCCGTCAGCTTTACCACCATTTCTCCTTATGCTCTTAATTTAAAAAAAAGTATACGCACGCTCTTAACGGTAACAGAAAAGACAGAAAAATGGATCAAAGATGGCTATAATATCTAGATTTCTAATAATAACAAACTAATAACATTAAAAGATATCTCTTTCTGTTACATACGATGAAATATAATTAGTTTTCTTGGACTCAAAATTTTTTATAAATTGAATGAAGGCGTTTCTATGACCCAGTTAGGATTTCCTTGTGACCATACGACTGTAAATGAAGTTGATTTTTGTTCGATGAAAATTGTAATTCTTTTAATTTTGAACCGGACATAATTATGATTGGAAAAACACTCTACGTTTCGCTGTCGTTTAATAGCTGTTAAAGTGTTTTTCTAATCATAATTCTGTCCGGTTCAAGATTAAAACAACTTTTAACTTGTACGTCTGTAGCTTCTCTTACTGCAATTTAAATGGAAACTTACCTTGATAAATTGCATCTTACTATACACACTTGTTTTATAAATGATTCATAAGTTCTATGATTGCTGAGAAATAAAAAAGTTACTGTTTACCATTTATTTAATGATGGTGTTGGACGTTAACAGTAACTTAAAAGTACGTAATTACTCACAACGAACATCAAGTTTTCAGAACAACTAGGAGAAATCTTAAATCTTTGTAAGTAAAGCCGCAAACTGCACCAAAACACGTGGTGAATTGGCAAATAGCAGAAATGTAGTAATTCCACAGTCGAAAAAAGGCGGAACATTTCTACGCCTACGATATCGTATGAATCGTCTACAGGTGTCTCTAAGTTCCGTGGACATGGCTTACCACAGATTGCTGACCTCAAAATAAGACGATTTAATCAAACTTATGTCTGTATTCATAACTGCTTCGTTAAGCCGGTATTCTTCTCTATTCAAAGTTCTTGAAACTGTGTCGATTCTGGTAGTTATTCAGATAATTATTCAATTACCTAAATTCCTACGCAATTAAATTGTTTTTCATCCACAACTAGTTTGACTAAAAGCCATTAAATAGTTTTCGAGACATAAACCCCCGAAGTCAGTAATGATTAGAGATCGGAATTATATATTTTGACGTCATCGTACTCTAACCTAACGTCATATGAAGCACTGTGGAGAATTCACGTGTAGGTCAATTTCAAAGTCAGGACACTCGCCGGATTATTCCGGAAAGTATAAAAACGAAGTAAAAATAAGTTTGCCTTTATTTTATAAATAAATCACTCGCTAGTGATATCAAAATATGTGATTCCTAGCCCTGAAACTAATTTTTGACGAACAAAAGAGAACAGGTTTTAGCTTTTTTTTCAGTTCTAACTGTAATTTTGCCACAGTAAATTTATACAGTGTGGCATATTTAGAACAGAAACTTGTTTTAAAGAAATAGAACCTGGAAAACTCTGGAGTCTTTTGTTCTAGTGAAAATTTCTTATGTTTCGCTTCTAAAAGTAAAAATAAATAAAATACATAGTATTTAGGTATTTCTGTTATCTATTTATAATTAAAATAGAACAAATAAATATTTTTGTTATTTCCAAAAACATCCTAAGCTCGAAAAAGTAATAATACATGTATTGAATTAACTTTTATTCATTATTGCGTGGTCTGCCTTACGTTTCTTATACGAAACCAACTGAAGTAACTTTGTCATTTTTATACATCTTTGAACTCCTTAAATGAATGATTCTAAGTTGATTAAAAAAAATATTTAAAGATTCACATCAGATCAGATTATAGTTTTTGATGTTCATGATCAAAAAGAAAAACAATTCGAATCGAATAATAACTGCAATTTTATAGATTTTAAATGGGTCGTACATTTTCTGGCACATTTACCTCCAAATCTACGTTTATCATAAATAGTATTCGGTCAAGGTATCTAGAGTATTTAAACTAAGTAACTGCTCTAATAATCACAGGAAAGCAAAATAAAACGTTGCGTTCTTTCGTAATAAAACGTACTGAGCCTTTCTTCTTCTAAAAACAAAGTCGTTTTGTAGGAAAGTTGTTTTCCATAATAATTATGTGAGTGAAAGTCAATTGATTAATTCAAATATTCCTTGTTGCAATTATTGTGGGGGTAAACAACAAATAAGTAATTTTTTTTCAGCAATCTGGATTTAAGAAGTATCACAGTTCTGTTTGTTGTTTATTGTAATATTGAAATTAAATTAGGCTACCTCAAATAATTTTAAAGTACTTATTGTAATAATTTTAAGAAAAATGTTCAAAAAGTTTTACGTGTTATTTTTCATTGCCTACATTTTAAAGAAGGTTAACAATCTTGGAAACAGCGATTCTTAAATTAGTAATTTTAAATAACTGTACTGAAAATGTCTTCTCTTTTATTTATTAAAATCACGCCTGCTTCATTATAAGTCTCTTATTTAAAAGGAAACATTAAGAATCGTTTCTGCTTTTATTTGTTCCTACAAATGTTTCTCTTCTGTTACTGGCACAAGCTTCGGGTATACGAATCCAAAAATAACAAAATTATGAATGATTAACATTTTGGCACAGGACTCATAAAAGTGAATCATTGTAAAGCGGACATAAATTCATGATATTAAATGACCAGTAAATATCTCTCTGAAAATAAGTTTCGATTTTCGATTTTGCCAAAATAAATGTAATTAAATGACTCAGGACGTATTAGTTAACGGGGTTATTTTTAGTATTACTTTAATTTGTCTGGTCTAATTGAATTAAAGACGTGGGATGTTGCTACCGAGAAGACGTAAAATTACTTTTACAATAAACACTCTGTTTTTTTAATGCATTTGGCGCAGTAAAAGTTAAGCGCGTAACACGAGCCCCCAAGGTTTTTGTTATGTGAATTGATTGGATCCGCAGCGTGTTTATTGATAATGTTTAATGTGTTTATTTCGGAACCCGTAACTGCCCACAAAACGCTTAAAGTACATTTTGTTGTCAGCCGCAAATTTTCGGTCGGGTAATTTTTTTTTCTAGTTTATAGTTGAGTTCTAGTAGTTCTAGGAAGTGTTTTTTTTTTTTTTTTTGAGGAAGGGAAAATTTTTAATTGTTGTGTACTCGGTCTAAAAGCAGTTTGTTGTTTTCATGAAATCCAGTTGAGTTTTTACTGGGGAAAAGCGGAATTTTTTACTTTGCTGATTTTCTCTGTTAGTGGTGGTGACGGGTTGAAAAACACGCTGAGGGTGATAAATGTCGGTCAGTTGGTAGATGGTGCTTTTGCGAGTCGTTTAGATTGTGTCGAATTCGGCGGTGAACCGCAGGTGCTCAAACAGAGAGATGGATGTTCTTGAATCAGTATCTGAGCTTCTCTCCTTCTTTCCTCTCAAACATACCTTGTTTGCGGTACTCGCTATAATGTATATGTGTATATGCAATTATTGCACTGCAATGCAATGTCACATAGTGGGCTGTGTCAATGTTAACTATCCCCGTGCACTTCGGTCCAGTGCTCCAGGCCAAAGCCTGCTCTTCACGAAGTCGATGTTGTTGATGCAATTCGTTTGGCTGCTTGCTTATGGTCATACCTATTTGCATAGTGTATTCAATACGTATTGATCAGAAGCATTTACTCTCATGATGCCGTGAATTATGGTTGTGCACTATCTATTTGTTTAGCTGATTAGTTAGTAACATTATTAGATCACTGCGATACCTGCTAATCAATTAATTATTTATGTATAATCCGCCATTGCTGCGCCGCTCCAGTTCGTTAATTTCAAGATACTATTACTCCAATATTATTAGTTCAATTTGCTATAAATTTCTGTTTCAAAATTTATCGTTCGGATAATTTATTCCCGGTTAGACGCTACGACTATCTCCAAGCCAATAAATTTCACATTGACAAATGTCATTTGTGTGGTCTGCATTGCCACATTTAACACTCTCATAAAACTAATTTTTAAGCAGTTATTTACTTATTCGCTTCCACTGCACAGAGTACAAAATGAAAACAGAATGAAAAAAAAAAACTTTCTAAAATCGCCTACACATTTCGTGTAATCATTTTGAATAGCTTTAATTAAATTTAAGTTGATATTCCTCAAGAACACTTCTGTTAATTATTTATTTAAATTTCCGTTCCAAAAATTCTTACACAGAAGAAAATTGACGAAATATGCGTTTATCTCTTCTCATAAATTATAATTTAACTTCAATATCATCGAGTTCGCTTCTGTATACTGAGTGTCTCCTAACGTATGGAGGAGATTAAAAAGGTGGCTAGAGGACATCAAATTAAAGCTTTTGGTAAAAAAATGAATAAGTAAAAAATTACAAGAGTTTAAAGGGAAATTAACTTACAAGCAACAGTTACTGCCGGTAGTAGTAATACGTTTGAAACTCAAATTTGGGATATTTAAGAGTTAATTGAGCACTGCTTTACATGAAACAGCTATTTAATACCCAAAAAAGACTTTTCATTTTGTTGAGAACCGCTGATTAATTAAAACTAAATTAGAAAACAGATCGACATAGGCAGTGTGTGAATAGTGGTTGTGATAACTTTAGAGTTTATTTAATAATGCACCAGAGTCTTTGACCGTTGGGAATTAAAATTATCAAAAATACCGGACTAGTGGTCAATAAAAGACTTTTTTTTGTGCTAAGCTTTCGGCAACCTTTATTGCCTTCATCAGAGCAAAACCTACAAAAGGAAGGTTACAACGATTGAATTTCATTCAATTAAAATAACATACATATTTTTTAGTTGAAATTACATTCCAAAATTATAAAGTTCAAGATTTCTCAGTATTTGTCGAAAATATAATTTTATTTATTTTCAAGTATAGTCAAGAAATTGTTTAAAAATCCCTATATCTTTGGATTCTGTTATTCCAAATTGCGATTGAAATAAAATTTTATTAAATATTCATAAGCTAAACTAAGATTTTGAATATCTGAATCGAAAACTTATAGAATTATTCTTCTTTTCAATAAGAAATAATTCTAAAAATAATTCCAAAAATAAACTGGTTTCTTTTGCTAAAATTTTTTGTGTTAGTGAAATCTAGTAAATGATTTTTTTCTTTAAAATGTGCTAAAGCACTAGAATTTTAACAATTACAAAGCTATCAATGACCTGAGGATTTTGTGTTAGTTTCTTATTTTCTTAGTTTCCTTTTATTTACTAACATCCCCACAAATGTAATTATAGAAATTGTGAGTGAAGATTGGTCTAACAAAATTGAACCATATTATAATTTAAGTAAGGAAAAATTCTTAGCAGCTTTAAATTTTTTATTTAATAATAGTTACGTCTCTTATAAAGATGTTATAGTAGGTGTTCCGATCGGCTTTCCCCTTAGTCCTATTTTAGCCTAGGTGGTGATGGATCGTCTTTTGGTTTTATAAAAAAATATGTAGATGATAGATGTAATTAATTTTTATTTATGTAATCCTTTTAATGAAAAAATTAAATGTTTTGATTTCTTTTAAGAATAGAATAAAAACTTTATGTCATCCTACCTTTTTAGAAAAGAATTTAATTAAACTTATAAATCATTTTGTAATAATGGACATTCCTTAAATTTAGATAATGAAATTTTATTTCAAAATAATCAAAATGAAAATCAAAATATTCAGGGTATTAATAACGATAATTCACAAAATAATCAAAACCAAAACATTTCAATTTATAAAAGATTTCCACAAATATCTATACAAATTTGATTATTAAAGAATTAAAAAATATTAATTCTAAAGTTGCGAAATATAATTTAAAAACTATTATTAATCTGTTTAGTTAAACTAAGGATAAAATTCCACTTTCTTATGAATAGGGTATTGTTTATTGTATTCCTTGTACTGAATGTGATCAGGTTTACATAGGACAAACTTATAATTGGCTTAAATTACAACTAACTTAACATAAATATGATTGTAGATTAATAACTAAAAAAGAAAAAAATTCTAATGCTTTAGCACAATATTTTAAAGAAAGAAATCATTTATTAGATTTCACTAACACAAAAATTTTAGAAGAAGAAACCAATTATCAGGATTATTTTTAGAATTATTTCATTAAAAAAAAAAAACAGTAATTCTATGAATTTTTGATCAGATATTCAAAATCTTTATTTGGCTTATGAATATTTAATAAAATTTGATTTCAATGCAATTCTGAATAACAAAATCCAAGGGTAAAGGTATTCTTAAACAAATTTCTAAATCTTGACTATCCTTGAAAACAAATAAAATTCGTTTTTTCGACCATATTGTGAAATTTTGAACTTTATAATTTTGAAATGTAATTTCAACTAAAAAAATATGTAAGTTATTTTATTTGAATGTAATTTAATCATTGTAACCTTCCTTTTGTAGTTTTTGCTCGGAGGAAGGCAATAAAGGTTGCCGAAAGCGTAGCACAAAAATAAAAAAGTTTTAGTGATCGCTGGCCCGATATTTTTGATAATAGTTTATTTAATAATAAAGTTGCAATTTCTGAAGTAAGTTTTTGAATTAAAAAGATACAGGTGTAAACTAAAGAAGAATTGGTGTAACATTATTATTGGGTTTTGGTTAAAAGCTAATAAAGGAAAAATTTTTTGATCTCCTGTAGCTGCCCCATCAATCTCCTCCGTACGTTATGAAACACTCGGTATTTTATAATAATGATCATCTCAAAATAAATTCGTCAAAAACCTCTAATAGGTGGTATAAATGTTTGATAAAATCAGGCTATATGAAGGAGAACGTTTGTCATAATTTATAACATCTTGGAAGGCAAAAAGTCAAAAGAATTTAACTACCCATTTACTAAAAAAATGCTCTGCCAAGATTTCTAAACTAACAATAACCAAATGAAAGTGACATTTCAATTAAGATTTCTGCAATCTGAAACTAACATTTTGCTGTCCATAATGTAGTTTTATCAAATTTTTATTTGCATCTATTGTATAATAAAATAATAAAGAATGATGATTACTGTAGCAGCATTCTTGGTTAGCTGATTTATAGTTGTTTGGAGTAAGTAGGCCAAGAAAATGTATGTTCTATCAAAATTATTCAACTATTATATTAAATCGAGCGGATTTAATCCATTAGATGATTTGATAATGTAGTAATTTATTTTTTAGCAGAAAATCGTATCAACCAAACAATGTTTGAGTTTGGTGGTGTACTGAAGTGCATCGCCGTCGTAAATGCGACTGTTTCTACATAGTGTACAAGTGTGGATTTAGACGTTGTTCCTGTGATTTGAATAATACACAGATTTCAAATAGACAGATTAAATTAGAATTAGATGATGATGCTTATGGTAAACAGATTAAATTTGTAAACACCTGCAGGAGTACATTAAGCCGTATTCATATGTCTGTGCACAGGGATTTTTTCTTTCTTGGATACATATGGGGTATGTACACTTTTATAAAAAAAAAAAAACATTTCAACGCATTGGCATACTGCAATTTACATAGAAACAATCAATTTAATTTTTGGCCATGAAAAATCTCAAATTATTAATGGCAATTGGTTTTCTTCTTCGTATCTGAAGTTTGTTAAAAATTATTCATGAGGAAATTGCCTGTACTCATTGAACATTCACACTCTTATTATAAGGAAAAACGTTCTTTAATCTTTTGTAATCTATAATATATATTGCTCGTTGCCTTCTACACAATGCATTGACCTGTTTTTTTATATATAAAAGTATACATAGCAGGTATGTATGCAAAAAAGAAAAAATCCCTGTGCGTATAAGGTGAATTAAGTAATTGTACAACTATTTGAAATGGTAATGATAACGAGAAAACAACAGTACGTTTCTCTCTATAACGTCTTGTATAAAAGGTTATTTGAAGGATCAAAAACGGACATTTTTTTTTCTGTATCTATAATGTCGGTGTACTCAGGCACTCGGACGAAGTTCAAAATTCGCTGCAAGGATTTACCCAAAAAACGCCGTTGTAGATTTTCGATAAGTCTCCTCCGGTTATTAAGTGTCAAAGAAACGCCGTTTTCAGTACGGAAACCGGTCAAAACCTCGGTAAATTAATAACTAATTCGAAAACAGTGGAACTCAAATAAAACTACCAAAATGAGAAAAAAATTAAAATGATTGAAGCGTAACATAATCAAATGTAATTTTATTAAATTATTAGCAAATTTAAAGGCGTAATACAGAAATTTAATCAAGGGTTACAGTTGGTCTGTAACTGTTGTTCAAAAATAAGAGCATAATTAGTAGGGAACGGATTTATATATTTTGTTCGATTAAATAGAAACGAGGCGGCAAACGTGTAACACTGCAGCGACGTGTGAATGCACACACTCTCTTTGCCGCCTCGTTCGAAATAAACCCGAACAAAATATATAATTCAGTCCTGTAATAATCAGAAATAAAAGAGAATGGGAATCAAAATAACGTGTAAGGTCTCTTTGAAAATTTATCAGGTACACGTCAGCTCAGTTTAGAGAAATTGTTGAAATATTGTTATCTTCTTCCCTTAAAATCCACCTTAAATAGTTATTATTAGTACGAGTGAGAAAACTTCACCTTAAAGTGCGAGGTTGTCGCTATGCAACGAGACGCAGTCGAGTTGAATCCACAACTGAGATACTTTAAGAGCGATCTTTCTGTTTCACTATAGGGCAAAACAAATGCATTTTTACGAAACGGGATTGCACGTACCGCCTTTAATTTGAAAGATATTCCGAAAAAAAAAAAAATAACACACTCCAAAAACAGATCATTACCACGTAATCAAATATTATTAGGTGCAACAACTTAGTTGCCTGTAATAATATTTGGTTGCGTGGTAATTATCTGTTTTTTAGAGTGTACTTCTTTAAGATATATATATATATATATATATATATATATATATATGATTTTTTAAAACAGACGATTTGCATACCTCAGAATGTCTTAGATAGATAGATAGATAGACAGATAGATAGATATTTATTTTGTAACAATGTACATAGTTACAATCGTCGAAAAACATATTACAATTAGCAGACAACCCGTAAATGCGAGTGAAATAAATAATACAATACTTCATGAGTATATAACAAAGATATACATATCTACTATATATATATATATATTAGATATGTATATATATATATATATTAGATATGTATATCTTTGTTATATACTCATGAAGTATTGTATTATTTATTTCACTCGCATTTACGGGTTGTCTGCTAATTGTAATATGTTTTTCGACGATTGTAACTATGTACATTGTTACAAAATAAATATCTATCTATCTGTCTATCTATCTATCTATCTAAGACATTCTGAGGTATGCAAATCGTCTGTTTTAAAAAATCAATTTTGTCTCCCAATTAGCCAATATTAATTAAGAAATATCTACGTTTTATACCTTATCTTTAACATTTTTGTTCTCGTAGTTCTAATTAAAATAAGAAAAATGTAAAACAGACGTTTTGTAGAGTAAACATTTCTCTATAAATACATGCTTACATCATTTTTATGTATTTTATAAGTAATTGTAGTCGCTACATGAAATCCCGCCATCAGTAAAAATTCGTCAAATTTGAAGGAACGAAAGTCGTAGCAATCTCTTCTACTTTCTTGGAGAGACGAGTACAAACGTAGTGTTGAAGTGACACAGAAACAGTAAAAAATAAGGGATCCACTATACAGGCATGTCTTGTTTATGTTTGCATTTCATGGTTATAAACCAAACGAAGCTTAAAACCTTTACTTTTGTACAAATTTGTATCTTAATTCAGGTCTAAATGAATTTCAGAGTATTGTGTTCTGAACAAGGAAGTATTTAGGACTAATTACATTAGTTTTGATAGTAATATAATCAAAGAGATGTAGCCGTATTAGAATAACTTCGTTATTATTAGAGATACGAAGTCAATCAAATTTGAAAAAATGAACTTTTTTTACTCTGGATTATAGGGATGAGAAGGAAAAAATAATTACTCATCGCGTTCTCAAAATGCATGCAAATGTGTAATTGTTTTCAATAGAACGCCTGTATTTTGTGTTGGCAAATGCAACAATATCAAATTTTAAATACACATTATTACTCTTACTATGTAACATATAAAATAGCGACATCTTACTATCGCTTTTTGACCTTTACTTTACTTTTTGCACAAAAATTTTTCTTACTATTTAACATAATAAACTTAGAATAGATATTGGTACGTAGTTGATGTACAATATTTAATTATCTTTTCTCACATTTGTTACAGCCGTATAAGATACGTTTTAAATAGTTTTACATATTATAAAAAATAACAATTTGATTTAATAATTTTAGTTTAAAAAATGCTTTATTATCTTGTAGAAACATTTGAAGACGGTACAAATTTATGCTGAAAAAGTTTACTTAAAATATGAAAAATACCTGCCGGATAAAGACTTTGGTTTATTAATTATACTTGAACGGAAATGCGTTGTACTGCCTATAAGTAAAAAAAATGGCATGGTACGTAAAATATTTACTACTGTATACATACTAATAGATTTTCTTTTGCGTCTTTATTTGCTTCCTTCGGACTTTTTGGTTTTAATTCAAATTGGGCTTGTATAATAAATACAAAGTCTTCAAGGAAGCGAGAGAATTTGTTTATTCATTTGATGTTTGATGCGAAATTTGATGTTTGATGGTCTGTTCGTTTATTGCACTATTGTACACTCGCAGTATTTGTGTCTTTCTTGTTTAACCTCATACATTAATACGAGGTGAAGATACTTTGTGTACATTAATGCAACAAACGAACAGACCTTTTGTCAGTCATAAGTAAAGTGACCATTTACTTTTCGTTCAAAAATCGGATAACCTTGAAATATTCAACAAAATTCGGTAAAAAATACAGAAGGTTGTAACAACATACAAAGTATAGTCATCATACTCAGCAGTTATTATCAGAAGCGTCTATCGAAAATGCTACTTGTTCCATGTTTTAAAATTTCTTAAAACACGTTGTTCTGAAAACGTTGTTGCTGTTTTTAGAATAGGATGTAGATATTAAAAGGTGACTTAAGATACGACCAACAGAAAAAATTGAATTGTTTTATAAAAGAAAGCCTTAGGTACGTCCCGTTCATATTATTGCATTTAATTGTTTATAGGTAAATATCTTGACTGATACCTATGGTGAAAAATTAGATCTGGTGAGGTATCAGTTTTAAGGGTTGAGAAGAAACACCTTCTAATTTAAGTCGAGCTTTTGGCAATGTTTTGGCAATGAGTTAAATGAAACTCTGGCAAACGATAGAATCTTTTGAGCACATTTTATTTGAAATTGATGTGCAAGGGACGTTTACAATTATAAAATGTCTAACAAATTAAAATAAAGTTACATGATAATTTAGGTTTGGTGTTTTAATGCAGATGATCACAGAAATTTGTTTAAAAAAGTGAAGGTCACATAGAACACATGGAAGCACATAAGGTGATATTTTAAATTGAACATTCAACTTGTTACGTTAACTGTACGAATAAGCAATTCAAAATGCCACCTCTGTCTTGTTTTTTTATCCGAAAGACTCGAAGGATTCCAGAACTTTCAGAATTAGTTTAAAGCATCTTGAGTTCTAACAGAAGTAATAACGGCAAATGAATATCAATTTTCCATAAGAAAATAAAATATAATTGAAATCACTTGTCGTCTAAAGCTCAGAGATTAGATAGTTTATTTTCGTTGATAAGTGTGGAATTGATACGAAAGAAAGATTTAGATATTTACCTTTAACTTGACGTTTCGCAAAACTGTTAAGATCAAGATAATTATTATAAAATTATATTTTCAGCTTGTTCTAAAGTCTTCTTTTTCATATCAGTTCTAAAGCTCAGAGGTTTTGAAAGTTGAAATGAATACATGAAAGCTAAGATATGTGTTACCGATGAAAATAAAGTTTAAAATGAATTGAAACTACCTAACTACAGTATTTAAATATTTTAAGACGGGACGCTCTAACGATTGCCTATAAAATATTGCCGATGTAGAGAGTTTTTCTTCGTATATCTAATAATAAGTTGAGAGATCGTAATCAATCTAACTTGAAGGCTTCCGCGGCCGTCATCCATAGTTGAATTCTTGGCTTCCGGTTGGAACCGCGTGTCTCGGATTTCTTCTCCTGTCGACGTTTCGTTCTCCATTGCAGAAGAAACTTCCTCAGGGCTGCTGCTGCTGCTTTTTGTAAGTCGTTGAGACTTAAGTCCAACGACTTAAGTCTCGAAGAGATAACGAAACGTCGGCAATAAAAGAAATCCGAGACACGCGGTTCCAACCGGAAGCCAAGAGTTCAATGATGGTAATCAATAGTAGTAAATAACATACAGAGAAAAATGAATAGTAAAAAGTAACACAAATTAAAACCAGAATGAATTGCATTTTTGAAGTTAATTCATTCATCAGTTTTATTATTGTCACATTTTATGTTAATTCAAATAATTTTCAAAAGTAAACTTAAAATTATTACTCTTATTATTTATTTTACTTGTGTGTATGTATATATATATACGTAATACATAGTAAATTATGAAAGTATGCCTTATGTGGTACGTCATTCATCGCTTTCTCTTTCGCTTATTCTGCGAACCACATGCTGCACAGAAATTAACTAAAATCACGACATTTGTTTTATGGTTTTCGTTTTTTTTTTTTTTGTAAATAAATATATAATGGCCGTCGAACTTTGTTTAACATACACTGCCATTAAATATGCCTTAATAACGATTGCATATGCCGCGAGTGTACGTAACTTCTGGTGCATAATAACAGTATATTAAAGTCAATTTTAGAGTGCAATTACATGTGTTAATATTGTACATATAATATGCTTGTTAGGGTCTATTATGCACTTTCTTGATATTAATAATTCCGAAACTATTATATCTCAACTTTAAGGGACGTCATTTAAAACTTGCCGCGGTTATTACGGAATAAAAACGAAA
The DNA here is from genome assembly GCA_036172665.1 of Prosopocoilus inquinatus. Lineage (NCBI taxonomy): Eukaryota > Metazoa > Arthropoda > Insecta > Coleoptera > Lucanidae > Prosopocoilus > Prosopocoilus inquinatus. The sequence continues at coordinate 1,798,640 of CM069876.1, forward strand.
TGTTTCGTTTGTAACAGAAAATCTAGTTACATTTATTTGTTAAAAAGATCATTCGCAAAAGCGAACTAAAAACGAAATTTGTTTTTTTTGCGTTTGATAAAATGTAGAAAGAACAAAAAAAGAACGTTCTCTTTGTAACAATGAAAAAGAAATTGCTTTGCGTATACATTCAATTAGTTTAATACATGGCAGTGCCGACGCATTAGTTACGTTGCTTCGTTAATTAGTTGATTAATTAAATGATTAATCAATTGATTGGTCTGCCGGGTTGCTGTAATTAGTTTTAATTGAAATCCCGAGTCATTAACATCGGACCGGCCCTGATAAGCTATTTTGGCATCACGAGAACGCTATTCATAATAGTCAAGTTAGGTAAGTTCAATACATCTAATTAAATTAATATAAATTTCAGGCTATTCATATCGAAATTGATATTTGTACTTAGTTGCGGCTGAATAACTCTCACAGGATGATCGATAGTAATACGCTTTAATGCTACATGTTTATTCTACCTACAATGTTCAAGGTATTTCGGATAAACAACTGAACTCGCATAAAAGTAAGGGAAGATGAAAGAGGTAAGTTTAATAACAAGCGTTCAAAAGACAATTGTATTTACGTAATTACGGATTATTATCCGACTACTAAGGATAAAGCAATGTTGCTTTGAGTAGACTGGTCATTCATTCAAATTCTATTATATCAATTTATAATTTATTGTTATACACGAAACGGAAATTCAATTTAACAGAATAAGGAATATCTATTCAAATAAGTTCTTCAAAAGAAAATGATGCGGGTTGGCAACATAATATATAATAAATATTACATAACTATGTACATTATAATTCGATGGGTGGGTATCTCTGTCTTGTATTTTATTATTCATCATATTTAATTAAATTTTAATTAGAATACACGTTGCAGAATTAATATTGATAGTTTATAGCAGTGAGGCCTGTGGAATTTCATTTAATCTTATTTTTAATATATTTGCATTGCAATGAACGAGATTGTGAGCAAGACAAAAACGTTTCGGAATCGCAAGTGGAACTTTATCGCCCCTGAATTGTAATTGGATTATTTTATTTCTGCACCGGCTTTTTCCGACACCTGCGTGTTGCTCATTCAAATCATCAGCTGATAAAATGTAATTAGTTATACGTCATGTTATAATATTCATTATGAATGGCTACTTTTGAAGTGGGCGAGATAAAAAGGACATTACAATATTAAATAAAAACAAACCCGTTTATGCATAGCTTTCCATTTATTATTTTTTCCGCATAATTTGTCCGCCATTGTAGTTTTGTTTTATGAATGTAACATGATAAGCAGTTTAATGTTAATTAGTTTCAGAGAGATTTCGACTGTCAGAATGTTGTTTTAATTAAATGAGTTTTATTTTCATATTCTTCTGAGCAGAAGAACTTGCTGACTTTTTAAATAAACATATTCTTGTCTTATTTCAACGACCTTGATTTTTAGAACGAAGTAAGTTTGAATTTTGTAAGAGAAAACTTATTTACCCAATTCAATTTAATTGACCTATCACCTTATTTTTGAAAATGTCATAAGGGCGAAGAAAAGAAAAGAAAATAAAAACAACGAACTTACAAATGGAATCGTGTAGTAACGATTTGACATGTAGGTTTGACGTTTGGTGGGGTTAAGTTATACTTAAATTCCCATTTTTTGAGATTCTGAGCTTTATTTGTTTTGTGCGACTGGTGTTTATCAGAGGCAACCATCTTGAGTTCTTTCTTCTTTTCAAATGACAACATGGGTTCAGTTTGGTGTCATTTGGCAGATAATTGACAGATAGTATAAACACACTTGATTCCACATAAACCAAACCGTATTTTACTTATTGGACTCTTCATGAAAAAAACAAGCTTATGATAATCTCGCATTGTAGTTGTATTTGGTATCACTTGGAATTGGAAAAGCGATAAAAGAGAATATTAACATTACTAAAATTGATAACAATGATTAATAGATCACACAGAAAAAAGTTACCTTTGAATTAAATTTTTAATAAGTTATACTCCTATTTATTTACAGACCTTTGTGCAGAAAATGTTCCCTCTGCAAAGTTAATTTGATTTTAATTTTCTTCGTTATTTTATAGCTTATAGAATGCAGAGAAAATTGAAAAACTAAATATACAACAAGTACTCCAAATGTGTTTATTGGATTAAGAGGACGAATTCAAATATGTTTGCACGCAGGGGGTCAGCAAATTCAACACTTGTTGTTAACTTCCGTTTTAATTAACTGATTTCAATTTGCCGTTGTCTATTATTATAATCGCCAATTACATGCGATTGTGACATTGTGACTACTTTACCTGTCAGATCAGCCTGACGCCGCACTATGGTGCCAAATGCAGTGTCGCTGGCCAAAAATCTGTAACTTCGCTGTTTATTGATATATTGTTATCAAATTTTGTATTCTTAATGAGAAAGGGTTAAAGTTTCATATGGGCAATGAAAAACCACAGAAACTTGAGTAATTTATTTTAAAAAAAATTAAAGGTCTACAGAAACCTAATTATTGGCAATTGCCGTGAACAGGAGACGCAAATTCTTATTAAAAGTAATGCAAAAGAATTTCAAATAGTAACATAATAATTATAGTAATGATTTTTACAATAGAAAAATCAAAATGTGCACTAAAACATAATGAAAAAAGGTTATGAGTTTTATGGAAAATGAGAAGGAATAATTTTAATCTTCCAGTAAAGCTAATGCTTCATCATCGAGATCTATGTGTTTCTGTGAAGATTCCTTTCTAATGCTTGTTATAAAGCGATCAGATGTACAGAGTAAATGATGAAAGACGTCTTCGTTTGTAGCTGATCTGGAACATTTTCTAGAATGATGTAGTCTGAATTTCTTATAATCTTTGTTTCGAGATTCTTGAGCATCTTCAGACAGCTGTCCGAGAGGCAGAATGGCGTTATACCTGATTATGCTCTCTCCATGCATAAAAACCTTATGCACTGAAGAGGGCATATAGTACCAATTGTACGTATTTATGTATAAATTAGCTGTAGTATGAGTATATTCACCAAACTTTTTTGCACTTATTTTCATACCACTTGACATTGTCTGCAGTATTATATAAAATCTCTTAGTCAATGTTTCATCTACTGCAGTGATTTCAGATGTACAAGCATAATTCGCAAAGAATCTTCTTGCGGTATTTCCGTCATTACTATTTCCGCTGATTCGCCGAGGTTTGTGTATAACCAAACCAAATTCGTTACGGAAACGTCCCTGCACAAGTTGTTTTTTCACTGATTTTTGTTTCTTATTGTCCTCTGTAGTAGCAGACCATTTTTGGAATGATAAGTTATATGATATATGAAGAATTAATTCCATAAACCTAATCCAAGCATGCGTGAGTGAGTTGAGAGTTGAAAGTTCAAATCGCAATGTTTCTTCTCGTTCTGGCCTTCGACGTGTAAGATCATTCATTTCTGTAGGTTTTGCTAAACAAACATTACACGTGGCACTTGATGGTGTACTTGTTAAAACTTGAACCATTTTTCCATCTATCATAGTAAAATATAAAATGTGTTTTACAGAATACAATTTTTCGTTGAGTTCTATGCAAGAAGATGTTAATGCAAGAATTTGTAAATCAATTTCCTCCACTACACTTCTAGTTTTCTCAGGAGTTTCTTTTGCACACTCTATAAGAATAGAGCGACATACGAAAGGAGAAGTCTTCACTTCTTCAGTTTTTACAATTAAATACCGAAACATCTATGCGATATCTAATCGTAACATCAAATTATATAAAATCATATACTCCTTGAAACTGGGTCCAACCAATCAAAATGGGTATAACACATGGCTCAACTCTTACCTTAAACTTAAACTATGCATACATACAACGTGTTTCTAAACCTAAGTCTTTAATTGAAACCACAAATAGTGGTCAAGAAAAGAAGCAAAATTTGTTTTACAGATAGTACAGATAAAAATTATTTTACTTTTTCATAGAAATTGTTTGAGGGCCGCTGAATGCAGCTTAAGTGTTCCGGCGGTGTTTGTTTTTCAACTATTCTCCGACGTTCGAGGCCATAAAAAGTCATAAAAACGCAGACCATGACCATGTAAAAATTTTCAGATTTGGAGAATTAATCTCTTACGTAATAAGGAACTTACAGTTTCATTTAAAGACATAGGTTTTCAGACAGCCTGTATACAGGAAGTCTGATGTTCACAAGGCCGGTCTTCTAACCACTGAACCGAGTTTTAATTCATTCAATGAGTAATTTTCTCTTAAAACCGCAGAATTATTGTCTTGGATCGGTTTATTGATTACAGATGATCTTAATTTTCATCGGACAAGAATCATTGAAGGAAGAAGGTTTTCTTATGGAATTTAATTGGTTCTTAAGAACAACATATGTACACATATAAAAAAATTTTGGGATTAATTGTAATATGCCTAATCGGTGTTAAGTGTGGATAAAGTTTTCCCTGAAAGATTGTTAATCCTTAGCAAATTTGGCGTTATTGGTGTCTTTTCCCGACTTAATTGTGCTTGAAAGTGAGAAGAAGGATAAGCTATACCACTACTTTCACATGGTAAATGTCGTAACTGCTTCTTTTTTAACTCCACAAACGGATGGACGCGAGGGGGAACATCGAGAAAGTGTTCCCTGGCGTCCAAAAAGTGTTAGAATTAATTAATTCCAGACTTTTATCGATGTAACTAAATCAGTTTATCGTTTTGCATTTTAGAGTTGATCTATGTACTTTCCATACTCTGAATTACAGTCGGAAGCAAAAGAAAGTAGACAAACTACAGTTTCCTGTAATCATTCTTTCTGAAAATTGTAGTGATTTAAGACGACTTCACAGATGACATTTAAAAAGTTTAAAAGCTTTCAAAATTAAAATTCTAGGTTGTTGTATTATCTTGTAGGTGGTTATAGTGAGATGTAAAGATAAAGGATCTAGGAAGATGTAACACTTATGGCCGACTGCACCAAACAATTAAGCCGAGCTTAACTTTAAGTACCGCTTATATTGTGACATTTGAGGTTACACAACATTCAGTAAACCACATTCTAAACGGCGTTTAAAGATAAGCTCGGCTTAAGTGTTTAGTGAAACTGGCCATTACTAAAATAAAAGTGGAACGAAATTTAGTTCACAAAAGTGGCTCCACCTGGATTTTGGGCACAGCAAAGGCGGGAGGTTTAAACTTTAATGTTTTACATAAATACTTATTTCAAAAGTTATAAAGCAATAATATGCGTTTTAAATATTCACACTTTATTTCAAACTAAGAATACAAAAACGAGAAGCAAATTTCCTAAAAAAATACTAATAATTCACTGCATAAATCAGATTCAACAATTATTCTGTGATTTTCGGGAGGATTCGCCTTGACAATCACATTTCAAACGATTCATTGTCTTTTATATTTGTTGTTGCTGCAACAATCACTGAACAGGGAAGTTTCTTGGACCTGGATATTTATAAGCAGCTATGATGTTAATCGGAATATCGGCCGGTATCTTTGAATTGTCATTAATTTTTCACCATTGCCTCCATTTACAATAAAACGTATTGTTTTCATTGTTCCTTTCTCTTTTTTTTTAAAGAATCACAGTTACTGCGTACGTTTTAATAGAAGTAAAATATTTTTACCTGTGTCCGGGCACGTTGACAGTTTTTCAGTGTAGTAAGTGGAAGTCAAATTTTGTCCGTGCAGCGATACCCGATACAAATTTTTTACGAATTTCACTAACAGCTGTACAGCAAATTACGAAAACAAACTAAATACGCAATGCACTAAAAGCATTTATACAAATAATAATAATAATAATAATGACTTTATTAGAAGTAATACTTGATCAATACAAGATGAAGCTTCAAAGACGGAGTCCAGTGTGGCATCATGATGCTGGTGCCACCTGCTCTACTCAACCCAATAAATAAATAGTTCATATAAATATAATAATAATTAAGTTACGTTAACATTTCGTAGCGATAGTATAAAAGAAAAAAATACCTAGTAAATCACATTTAATATATAGATACCCAGGCACGAACACAAATTCATAAAAATTAAGATTTATAATGACAGAAATGAAAATAAAATAAGAATGAAGATAAAATAAGAATGAAAATTAAACATAAGTACTCTGTGCGAAAAGATATTTTATTATAAAGATATTGCGGACTCTTGGCTTTTAATATTTTATAAAATGTACAAGCAGAATGTAATAAACGTGTGTTTTTCATGTTTAGCCACCTAATCTCTTTTAACTTATAACTCACCCTGTCATACTTCCTCAATCCGAATATTAATCTAAACAAGCATTTTGTACCCGTTGAAGTTTAGTAGAAGTTTTGAAGTCTAAACATGGGCCGTACACCACATCACAATAATGCAACTTCGATAAAATAATACTTTGACACAAATTTATTTTGAAACATCTACAGTTAGTCCTAAATTTTTTATCACATTAGTGGGTGTAAGCTCAGAATCTGCAAGTATTATACGAGCATTCTTACCAGCTACATCTCTGTCTTTTTTGTTTCCAAAAATAATTAACTGCGACTTATTAGGTTTCAGCTGTAAACAATGCTCCTCTGAAATTTTTACTAAATTAGATAAATTTAAGTTAATTTCGTTAACTGCTTGAAGGGTTTGAGATAGATGAAATGATTTATAAATTTGTATATCGTCTGCATAAAAATGGTATTTACAATTCTGAAATGATGAATCGAAATTACAGGTGTAAATACTGTATAGTGGACTTAAAACTGATCCTTGAGGTACGCCCGATTTTACTTCTAAGAATGTGGAAACAAGACCAAGGTGAGTTACAGCCTGCTGCCTATTAGAAAGGAAATTTGATATTAGACCTGCCGCATTTTCTGTAAAGCCTACATAATGCAAAATAGAGACTAATACTTCATGGTTGACTCTATCAAATGCATATCAAAAACGGTGGAAATATTCAGACTAGGTTAAACATTAGTTATGACATAAGCATAAATGTCATTAAATTTTTTCATACTTTTGTTTCAGTCAAACGTGGAATAATTTGATTGGTTGTTAGTAAAACACTAGCGCCAACTGGGGTTTGGGCGGAGAATTGAATTCGGTACAATGGTCCTAGATTCAAGTGCCAAACCTTCTTAGATCCTTTATCTTTGGTGAGATATTTCTTCTCTGCGTCGTCTTCCGTCGTCTTTGATTTTGACATCGGCCATAATAATAATGGGAAAATCCGGAAACAGGTTAATAATCAAACGATGAACGAATCCCTCCATGAAAAGACTGAAAATTGATATTTGCACTTATTGAAAGATTTGATAGAAAATCAGTGACAAGTGTTCGCGTTGTCAACGTAGCTGTAACAACAAACGTGATGCCATCTGGAGCGCGGTGCATGAATTAATGATCTATAAACCGGCGGCCATGTATAATCCAGTAGAATGCACACAATACATACTCAGAGGTATTGTACGGTGGAGAATGCATATGCAGCGGGACCACCCCGGTGCAAAGCAATCGGTGGATACAATAGTTAGTTTGCTTCGATGAATAATTAAAGTATGCACGTAATTACGTAGTTTAAAGGACTGGCTTGGCCCTGGCTCGTAATTTTTAGATTCTAATTCCAGTCTGGTTTAATCAGTTCACGCGGCGATAATAAAACAATTAAAATAATATCAGTTTGCACTGATTGTGAGGGAAGCGACGGCGTGCAACATCCCTGAAATTGATTTATTTAATTCACCGCCCGCTTGGGACGTTGACTTTGCCTTCAAGATACTACTCGAAGGTGGGACCGCTTCCACTCTTCCTTGGTTTATCCTTCGTTTCGTGCGACTTCTCCTTGACATTCAGAGCGTTCAAATGCTCCGATCAGCTGTTCGTTCGGAGTATCGTTCGTCCTTGCTATACACGTAAAGCTCACGCCCATTTCAGCACCTCGTTTTCGTCTGACAAAACAGACACGTTTTATTTCCGGTACCACCGCATCCTCTCTACTAACTTAGAGCAATTTATCCGGTTTTTATGTAGGGATTTCGTTCGTTCGTTCGTTCGTGATTGAAGTTGGATTATTAACACGAGACTAATGAATGCTTGTTCTCTGTACGGGCGCTTATAATATGAAAGTGACAGTTTGATATGACTTCTAATACGGTTAATAACATGCACTAGTCTTATTGCAACATGCTTTGGCATATAATTAACGCATCACGCGATCCGTGCTGTTCTTATTTAAAATTCTTGCCGTTGTAAGTGTGCTTGTTATTTACAACCTGCATACGTGTGCGAAATTTTATTCGAAGCACTTCGTTAAGTACATGTTTGTTCATCGAAATATATATGCATACTTACTTTGTTTGCAAGAGACATAAACCTTCGAGAATAATTTCCTTAGTTTTATTTTTAAATTCCATTAAAAATATTTCTTGCTTTTTTATTGTAATACATACAGGGTGATTCAGAGTAAGTGTCCGACCCGTTAGGAGCGTATTCACTACGGTCATTCAAATACGAATTTGCATGAAATAAATTGATCAGAGACATTCCAAAAATCAACCTCCTTTGAGTCTATAATGGAAATTATGATCCATTTCGTATGCATGCATACACAAGTTCGATGTCCGAAAGAATGAATTGCTTGTTATACATTTTTTTCCGCAGAAAGCCGTAAACAAACACGTCTTAAAGTTTTTTTTTTTCAAGGTAAACGCTGGCTTCTACTCCGCGAGGATTCATTGCTTTTGAGACGCAATACTGCTGTGCCAATGCCCACTAACCAATTTATATCTGAATCTTCGATAATTTTTATCTTAGAAACTATGCATACTAGACGCTTTATGCATAGAGACTTTTTTGTTTCGCTTTTTCGTCCACTATCTGTGGTTAACGAGTCGAACACTTAATTTGAATCACCCCGTATTCAATATTTTATGATTGGAGAACTCAATGTTTAAAGCTTAATAATATCGTCGCAGTTGAATCAAAACCTCGTATTCCAGAAAAACTCAATTACGTGTTTGTCTGTATTTTAGTTACAATGAAGTTTTATACAGGGTGACTAGGCGAGAATTCCCATTCCCTTTAACTTCTTTATTTTGAATTTAGGAAGAAGTGTTTGTTATAAAACTTTTGGTTTTTTTATATATATTTGAAATCTTAAGTAATAATGGCGTTCTTTTTTTTAAACAAATTTAATTTTTTTAAACATTTTGTCACTTTTCTGTCATTATGTCACAAATTTTGTATAAGAAATATTACCGTGAAGAGACGATTATTTATATTTTATACTTGGAGTTCCCAACGGGATCGGTATCGATCCCTTGGAGGTCAATGAAGACTTAAATGGGGTCGATGAACCTTTAGGAGTCTTAGGGAGGCGGAGTTGTTAAGTGTTGCGCAGTTGAATAGTTTATAGAAAAAGTAAAAGATTTACAAATAATAATAAATAAATTCGAATAAAAGAGAAAAAGAAACGTTCAGTTGACTCATTGAAATAGTAATAAAACAAAAACAATAAACGGTCGTCAAACAAGACGAAGAAGAAGAAAATAAAAATTGTGTAAAACTCATTAAGCCAATAAACTTGTCTTTCATGAGCACCAAAAATTTTAATTCAATTTAATAATTATTACATTTTTTAATTATTAATAAATTAATAATTAAAAAATAAATAAATCAAATAAACTCAAGGCCAAAAACGGCAAGATTAAAATGTAAAAGATGATGGATTGATAATTTAAAAAGATAAAAAGAAGTAGAATCAAACTGAAACGAAAACAAGAAAACAAGTTGATTAGTTGTTAATTTAAAAGTAAAAAGCAAAACAAATGAAATTGATGGAATTGGTTAGATTAAAAATTAAATAAAATAAAGTCAAATGAGGAATGCATAAAAACAAAGGATGATGATAAAGTAAAAAAATAAAATAAAGTAAAAAGCAAAACAAATGAAATTGATGGAATTGGTTAGATTAAAAATTAAATAAAATAAAGTCAAATGAGGAATGCATAAAAACAAAGGATGATGATAAAGTTAGGACCAAAATAAAAATTATATAAAACTAACAGTAAGTCAAATTGATTAAAAAATATAACAAATTTTGTCATGATCTAAAGAATAATCCCTAAATATTAACGAAACAGGGCGATCAGTTAATAATTAAAAAGAACAAAATAAAGTCAAATCGAAAGAATAAAGAAAATGGCGATCAATCAACGCGATTAAAGTGTAAAATAAATTCACACACTGGGTAAACGAAACCAAACAGCGATCAATTGATAATTAAAAATAAAACCAAATCAAATAAAATAGAACAAATTATGATAAACTGTAGTTAGAAAATATAAACAGAACGAATGAAATCTATTAAAAGAAAAACGAGGCTCGATCAGTTAATTATGTTGAAAATTAAATGAAATAAACGTCAAATGAGGAATTAAAAAGAAGAAAGACGATCGTTGGCGAAGATGAGACTAAAAGAAATATTCTGTAAATTAACAAAATCAAATCGAATCAAGAGAATTGGCGAATTTGTAACTGAAAGTTTGAATAAAAGAGAATCAAACTCAAATTGATTCAAGGAAGAAAAAAGACGATCGATGTATAATAAAAAATAACAAAGAAAAATAGAATTATAAATTGTCACCATTTAATAAAATTTTAAATCTGCATAACTGTGTATCTACATCCACTAAATTTTTGTAAATCTGTATGAGGATCGATGGAAATTTTTATTTTCTTGCAAGGGGAGTTTGGTCCGAAAAGAAGTTGGAAATCCCTGCTTTATACGCAGAACTTATACTATTAAATACAAATATCTCGAAAACTATTCGTTTTATTTAAAAACTATTAAGAGAAGTTGTTATCAGAATTTATTTCGGGATCAAAATATGTACAAATCTATCGGATATTCCATTACAGAAATCAAAATGTCAGTTTACATCTTGGTTATTGGACGTGCATTTGTTATTTGGTCATCATGTTTATGTCAACGTGTGTATCAATTCGCAGAAATTAAGTGAAATTCGTGCATTGTCGTGGCAGAATGCAGCAATGAAGAATTGAATAATATGTTCCTAATGCCTACCGCGACCCTTTAGGACTTTTTAATTAAACGTAATTATTACTACAATGTTAATCAAACATTATAAATGAAAAATTCCGTTTATGAAGACTCCATTAAAACGATTGACAAAATTGCGTTTTTTTTTTCGGAGCAAAAGAAATCAAAACAATGCAAATCACTACCCGGCGTACGTGATTCATTAGGCCGACATTCACACAGAACTTTCGCATGCTCTGAGGTGGTATAATACTTGGCACGCAGACTCGTGCAAAGAAGAAGAAAAATTTTGCCTTCCTAATACACGAGCTAAAACATGCATCCAGGGGTAACTGAAGTTCCAATAAATTAAATAATAAGTTGAATTTGCGGAATAAGCTTCCCCTAAGACGATTTGTGTGTTCATCAATCATGTAAATAGGTGCATAACAAGAAGGTCACATTGGATGTTTGTTGCAAGAACCGTAAGTTAATTATGTAATGCAAATGCAAATTACTGCCCCAGGTACGTGATTCATTAGGCTGACAAATCACACAGAACTTTAGAATGCTCTTAGGTGGTATAATACTTGGCTCGCAGACTTGCTCGTGCAAAGAAGAAGAAAAATCGTGCCCTCCAAGTTCACGAGCTAAAACGTGCATTCAGGGGTAACTGAAGTTTCAATAAAATAAATAATAAGTTGAATTTGCGGAATAAGCTTCCCCTAAGACTCTTTTTGTATGGTGGCCTATTCATCAATCATGTGAATAGGTGCATAACAAGATCACATATTTGTTGCAAAAATCGTAAGTTACATCATATAACATTTACTTTTTGTTGACATAGTGATACAGTTTTTTTAACATAAACAGTTAGTCAACCTGATTTAAAAGCACATTACGCATCGCATTCCAATAGCCATCAATGCTATCCAAAAGGTTTCCGGTTGGGTGTCAAAAGAGACTGATTTTTGAAATGTCTCTGATAAATTTGTTTTTTGCAATTTGGTACTTATATGACCTTGGGAAATAGGCACCTAATGGGTCGGACACTTAATATGAATCAGTCTGTATATCAAACGATACACTATATGATAATTGTAAGAGCTGAGGACGTAGGTGAACTAATTAAATTTATGGGCAAAATAGATGAAAACAATTTTTTTGAATTTCTTATTTCATCTGCTTCATAAGTAAGTGAAATCCGAAATGAGAAAAAATCTTTTTATTTCGCGCTTTCCGAATTTTCTATTATTATATGCAGGCGTAATCGAGATTCTACTTACCATACTCGAAGAAATGAAAACTTAACATTCTCATTTTATTAAATAATTTTTTTTTTAATAATTTTGTTTAAGATTCAAGGTTTGTAATCAAAATAGGAAGCACAAAGTGGCACATATTTAGAAATTTCTCGCCAATTGGCGTGGAATGAAGTTAATATTTTAAATGCGTTCATTGAATTCAATTATCAAATCAAGTGTACAGTAAAATGGTATCCATAAATATTCCAGTCGTAATGTATGTTAAAGTTAATATTAAACTCAACCAACTCACGGAATATAAATTACATTAAGCCCATTTTTTTTTTTTAGTTCCATCCATAAGTAATATAATATTAATTAGTGCTTCAGACTGTGGTGGGCGTATCCCTTGCTGCATCTAATTATTTATTGTATATCTCTCATGCACCCACATTCCGTTTCGTTTTGTGCTTATTTCGTTCTGGATTTTTTTCGCTGTCATTGTACTCTCGGAGAACAAGTTTGAATTTAAAATATGCAATCCAATCGTTTGCTTTTATTTCTGCTGTGTTTTTATTATATTCCGTATATTGTCTTGCGATGTTATTTTAAAGTATTCGTGTCTTAATATATGCGCGTAATATATTCTTAAAAATAACCCACCGGATAAAAGATGTTTCTCTGAATGCGATTGAAAACCAAATGAATTTGAATGTCTAGACTCGCAGACGAAAACCTTTTACAGACTCATTCTTAAATGTTATTTCTTTCGTTACATAATGTTGTTTTTCTTTTATTACACTTCGAAGTTTCTGGAGAAATATGTATTTAAGTTATAATCAGACCTAGGAGGAACTACTAATATGCTGCAGAGTCGGAAAAATTTCGAATTTTTAAGGCATCTACTCTGTAAAAACAAATGAATAAACCAGTCGAAGCCCGAGAAGTCTCTGCAGAACGCAATAACCACTACAGTTCTAGTCGGCTGGGCATAGAAACTTGTTTATATAACCGAAACATTCCCAAATGGGCACGCATTTTTTTTGCAGTGACTGCGCTATAATTGATAGGAATTAAATATATTATGCCAGTCTTTTTAGAACTTACATTAAAGAATGATAATGATTTCATAATTACTAATTTGAAGGAAACTATACAGGCAATTATGTTATACACGCAATGTACATCAAACAGTTGCTTCTGGTGCATTGAATACGAGAGTGAGAGTGCACCTAGGGCATATAAACCGTTCAGCGGCAACGTTGAAATCTACACCGCTGCTTTGTTTAACTTTATACTGGTTTTTACCAGATATCCTAGGAATATCCGAGCTTTACTTGTAATATTAATTTTCTGTGTTAATTTTATTTGGACGCCGGAAACGTTTGTTTGTGTTTCTTTTAAGAGAAAACAGAAGTAAATAATAATTAGTAAACCGCTTGATGCTGTACGCTAACAATAATTTACCATTTTTTGACGAATATCCCGCCAACCTCGTATTTTTACACGCTGTATAAAAGACCCATCAACCCGCATAAATGAGTAAGTGGATGAAATTGGCACCGGTGTATTTCAAATGGAAATTTCGTCCCACGATGCCGAAGGGGTGGAGATATAGGAAATGACTTGAGTGATCGGAGAATTGTGCATCCCTTTATTGTCTGTATGTTTGAGGATCGTGGAATTAAAACGAAGACTAAAGATAAGTTTCTGACATTCGAGGGATTCCCCGAAGTTCAATATCAATTATTTTTAATTAAAAATCATTTCATGTTTTGAAATGAATAAAGTTTTCAGGGGAAGCATTTCTCGATATTCTTGTGCTAAAATTCAATAAATTAGTCAGAGTAGTGACGCGATTGGGGATGCGGATCCCCGATTGTGTCCCCGTCGACATCCGGGGCAATTCTTACGATTCCGGCGCAAAGGTTCGCCATTTGCCGTGAAACAACCACATTAAGGCAATTTGACAATAAATTAATCGAATTACGTGCATTAAATACAGGGCGCAGAGGGATGAACAAAAAAAGACTCGCCGCTATGCACAACAGGATATGGATGCATTTCCGTTCTCAAAGGGGTTAGTAATTATGGCCGCTAATGTGATTACTTCGTTTCAGAACGTAGTCCATTAGGCCCTTGTACTCTCTAATAATTCCATATCGCTCATGTCAGGATTCCTGCTTTAGTGTTTTGTGTGCGAACAGTGTCTAAACCGTAGTTTAATTATACGCGGAGGCTACCTGACCGACCTCAATTGTTATTTTTTTTAATTTTGCTTTTTATGCTTTTCTACTCCTCTACAGTACTGTCTCTCATGTAATAATTTTTTTGTTGATATTGGATCATAAAACTACTGTAAATTGATACCCTTAACTAACGTTAAAAAATTAAACTAAGAAGTTGTATGATTACTTTTGTAAAAAAAAAAGGAAATCGCTTGATGAAGAACGCTTATTTTTTTGCATTCAAAGTTAAGATCACCTTTGAATGTATAAGGAACGGAATTATATATTTTGTTCGATTAAATACAAACGAGGCGGCAAAGCTATAAGGCTACAGCGAGGTGTAAATGCACACAGTCTCATTGCCGCCTCGTTCGAAATAAACCAAACAAAATATATACTTCCGTCCTGTAGTAATAATTTACGAAGAAGTTATTCAGTAGAGACGATGATATTTCGATTAAAATGTTTATGTATATACTGGATGTCTCAGAACCTACGGAGGAGATTAAAAGGGTAGCTAGGGGAGATCAAATTAAAGATTTTTCTTAATAAATTTTTGGGAAAAACGCAATATCTAAAAAATTACAAGAGTTTAAAGTGCAAAAGTTAATCCCTGTAGTAATATTTTATGTTTTAGATTCAAATTTGAGACATTTATTAGTTAATTGAACACTGCTTTACAATAAACAACTATTTTAAAAAATGTGGTCATGTTAAAGTAACGGCTATTTCATTTTTTTTCTTTTAATGCCCAAAAATGGGTTTTCATCTCGTTGCGCACCGCCTACTAGTTAGTTAAAAACAAAACTAGGAAATAGATTAACATAGACATTTTATGAATAGTGGTTTTGATAAATTTAGAGTTTATTTAATAATAAAGTTGCATTTTGTGAAATAATTTTGATTAATTAAGAAGCTAGAGGTGTAAATTAAAGAAGAAATGAAGAAAGTTAAACTGCTGTAACTTTCTTATTATTCGGTTTGGTCAAAAGCGAATTAAGAAAAAAGCTTTATTTTGATGTCCTACAGCTGTCCTTTCAATCTCCTCCGTACGTTGTGAGACACCCAGTATAAGTATTTATAAATGTTCACCAGCTGCAGCTCCAAAGTTTTCTTGAGTTTGACAATATGGAGATCCAGACAAATCGAAAACTGTTCTGTAACTGCTGGCAACCGTTGGTTCTGGTGAATTGCGACCAAAGTTTTGAAAAACTTAGAAAGAGAAATATAAAAAAATATTCAGGGCATTTCGCAACTTCGTGCAAAAAATGCAACGTATGAAAATGGTGGTGAAATAATAATTAATGAAATCGGGTCCTGAGTATGAACTTCTGAAAACAAACTTGACTGGGTTTAGGACGAAGAAATAATTTTAATCATTCAACTGACAGTTTCGGATTTATTTAAAGCCTTCTAAAGAGCCTGCAAGATGTTACATTTAAGTTCTATCTAAACATTACAAAATTTAGAGAAAGTTTACTTCTGATGAAAATGTGTAAAGCTACAAATCATAGTGATCCGAGTTAAAAATAAAAACCGCAACTGTAAAAAAGAAGAAACTAAGCTCAGTCTAACACTATTTTAAAGTTCAAAAATATCGCAGGACAATGTGAAAACAACCGGATGACAAATAACAATTAACAATCGAAACTTGTAATTTTTTACAGATTAAAACGAAATTAAAATACAGTTGGAAATTTGCTCCAAAATGACAGAATGGTTTTTACTTAACCAACATAAATACCTTGGAGTGCAATTCCCCAAGCAGTGGCCAACCTATAAAAAGTAAAAGGAACAACTAACTATTCAATGTGTGAAATTTAATCAAATTATGATAAATAACTCAAATTTTGTGTATCAGTTTTTAAGTTTATGGAATTTTTGACATTCTTAATGTAAATCATTTCAGAAATTAATCTTTTTGTGAAAAGAGGTTCGTAATCTAAAATCTTAACATTATCAAAATCAAACGTATATCCTGTGGAAAAATGATGTATGGATAAAGCAGGTTTTTCAGTTTTTAATTGATAGGGTGGTTCACAATCATATTTGTGATTTCTGATCCTGTTTACATAATTTTTGGTATGTTTGGCCAATATAAGAGGAATTGCGTCCCGTACAAACTATTTGATAAATTACATTTGATTGATCTAATAATGGAGTTCTTGACTTTAATTTTGAAAATAAGTTATTAGTAGACTTTAACGAATAGAAAGAAATTTTTTCTTGAGTGTTATTTACAACTCTAGCGTGGTTATGTGATGAACTAGGTAAAAACGAAATTTTATAATACTTGATTTGATTAGGGGTGTGTGTTAATCCTAACTGTGAAACATTGGGTCTGTATTTCAAGAGATGGACAATGCTCTTTTTTGGGTAACCGTTTTTTTATAGCAAGACTTTCAATAATAGAAAAATTCTTATGCCACAAATTGGGATCAGAAAGCTCCACGGCCCTGTGTTTTAAGGATTTTAAAACAAGCTAATTTTTGACTTAAAGGGTGTACAGAGTTGTCGTTAATTTTTCCACCAGCATGGGTAGGCTTCATCAACCAACCTGTGGTAAAGCTTTCCATCATCACATCTCTCAATTAACACATCTAGAAAAGGGAGTTTCTTATTTTATCAATTTCAATCGTAAATTTTAATTTATCACAAAATTCGTTAAATTTAGAGAAAATCAAACCCACAGAATCACTGGGAATACTGGTAACAATATCATCAACAGAACAGTATAAAAAAGGAATCGGAAACGGTAAATCTGTAACGCTGGGTTACCCATGGCGGTACTAAAAATTTGTCTATAGAATTTATTTTCAAAACAGAAAAAAACTGCTGTCAAATAGGAACTCGAACATGTTGATAACAACTACCTTAGATATGACGGTGTGTGATTGTGTTTGGTCCCAATCATCATTCAAAATTTTAAACGTAAGTTGTTTTGAAATATTGCTGAATAGGGAAGTTACGTCTAACGAGATTATCCGATATTCTTATGTTTGTGATTTTTTGTACAAAAGTGAGTTTTTTATATTAAAGGTGAAGTTCTAATTTAAGTTATAAAGTATATTGGTAATGAACTTACACGCTTAAAAATTACATGGTAATTTCCACTATACTTAGTTTTGTTGTATTGTTTATGCTATCGTAACTTACTTTTTAGTCAGAAAACTTGACTCCTATAGTTATAAAAACCGTTTTAGAAATTCCTTTGTGCTTGTGATAAATAGGACAAATTAGTTGTAGATGGTTTAGTTGCATAAAATAAAAATTTAGTTATTTCTGCCTTTTTATAAGTTGTTATTACTTTTTTCATTGTTAGGAAATATCAAAATTAGTTTTTGCAACTTTTATTATGTTGCTGAAAACAAAAATCATCACGAATATTACACTGTTTCAACAACTATTTTCACTAAAAAATTAGTTGTGATATAAAAAATTTAGTTGGTATTTTTGAGCGTCTAGAAAGTTGAAAGGTAGGAGCACCAGAACGATAGAACGAAGTGGATGGCTCTGTTTGTAAATTTTTGGAAGCCCATAGATTTTAGAGGGGAAAGCCGTGTATTTGGTGAACTGTTTTGCTGCACTGTTGTCAATTGCTTCATTCTTCAAAAGTTGTCTAACATTCTGGTTGTTTTTGGTTTGGAAACCAGAAGTGAAGTCTTTATTGACCGATTGGTATACATTGGTGTCGTGTAATAAATTATTCATTCGTTCTACGTAGTCTTCTTTTGATAATACTACACCAGCACCACCTTTATCAGTTTTGGTTAAAATGATATAAGGAACGATCTAGTTTGGTTGAACCACCTGTCAACTTCTGTAAGAGACGAATGAGTATTGACTTGAATCTTAATTATGAATCTTCAATGTATTTTATCTCAAAAACTATGGATATTAAACCATTTTTCTGTGTACTACCTGTAGTTGACGGGTCGGATATGCATTTTGAATCACCCGGTCTGTACAGAGTGAAGCAATCAGAATTCCACAACATTGAGATTTGCAGATGTGCATTGTTGAGTACAAATTTCGGAGTGTAAATTATTACTATTACTGGGTGCGGAACTCAAAAGTAAAGTGTAGCTAAAGGAGATATGTATAAAAGAGAGGATATCATATTTTTCAAGTAAAAACAAATTTTATTCAATTATCGGATTTTAT
The DNA here is from genome assembly GCA_036172665.1 of Prosopocoilus inquinatus. Lineage (NCBI taxonomy): Eukaryota > Metazoa > Arthropoda > Insecta > Coleoptera > Lucanidae > Prosopocoilus > Prosopocoilus inquinatus. The sequence goes on from CM069876.1 coordinate 1,817,353, forward strand.
TTATTTATTGAAAATTATGTAAAGCTTTGCGTCTACTTCAGCGTCTACTTCAGCATGGATTTTTTCTTAAACTTTTGTTATATATTAAGTGTTGAAACTGCATTTTATTCCTTTTTTAGGTATCTTATGTGTATCTTTGAAGCGTATGATGTAAAGAAGAAGTCCGTATCTTCTAGTTTACCCATCGAGATACCATTTTTTATAATTTTCCCATTTAAGCTCTGATATTTCTGAATTTCTTGTTTTTAAAATTCTGAAACACTATGGGCCTTTTGTACCAAGGAGGTTTAATCTGAACCAGGTTCAAAATAAACAAATTCGCTTAGGATCTTAAATTTAGATATGCTTGGTACACTTCTGCTATAAAGTTTTCGGAGTACGAGACATGCCACTGGCAGTAAGAAATTTTATGCTTTGCAATTATGAACCTTATAGCCTTTACAACCGTACCTGCTACCCCGATAATAAAACCGGTCATCGCAAACACAGCGATTTAACACTGATTGTGATGAACTTATTCAACCAACTTGAATAATCTGCTAGAAAGACTGTCATTGTAGTTGGATGGATAAGAAATTTAACAAATTTATTTTCTAAATATTATAACATGTGTAGTAAATAATGTGTGCATTATGAAATTAAAATTTCTGAAACTTTGGCAATTGAAATTAAATAAGTCAATAAAATAAAATCTGTTATTTTTCGTTAATTAAATTTAACTTTCTAGTTTCATTAAATACACATATGTTTTGCAACTAATTAATAGCTTTGTTGAGCAGAACTTCTTAGCATTTATATTATTATAATAAGAAACAAATTTAAATAATCTAGCTCATTCAATATATTTTTTCAAATACTCAAAAATCATTCACATATTTTCACAAAATAAATGTTATACGATTTAATCATTTTCTCTTAACTTCTAGATTAGTGAAAATTTGCCAAACTTTGTGGATGAACTTTTCAACTTATTTTACTGATGTCAGATTTGAGAAGAAACTAAAAAGAAGAATATTATTTTTCCCTCTGTGGCGTAGAATGAAATATGTATATTATTTTTAACGCAAGTATTGCAATTTTTAAGTATTACACATATCTTTCTATATGTTAGGAGTTTAATACTACATTTGTTAAGTTTCCTAAATTTGTATGATAATTTTAATGAGTTAGTTATTCGATCAATAAGTATCATCAGTAAACTTATTATTTAAATGAAATTAAGTTATTTTAAATTTATTTCACTGTAAATTCTTACAATATTATATGATACCGTATAAAAAAGAATAACATACACTGGAAAAAGTATTCAAGACTTTATTATTGAGAACAACGAAAAACTTATTACAAGTAAAAACAAAACTAAAGTAAAAATTAACAAAACAATAATTCACGTATATATTTACAAAAAAAAACCGGCCCAATAATACTGTGACATATTTCTCAATAATAAATTAGTAGACTTTATTATTGAGAACAACGAAAAACTTATAACAAGTAAAAGCAAAACTGAAAAAAAAATTAACAAAATAATTATTTTCTTAAAATTATGTGAGCTTTCCGTATGGCAAAGCTTGTCGGTGAGCTAATAAATCACCCTGTATTTCATATTTACTAAAAATCTATTTATGTATTTCTCGTAATGAAAATTTTAGAATCCACAGAAAAACATACACAAACTACAAACGAATAAAATTTTTGTGAAGTCAAACAAACCAGAAGTGTATAAAGGCAGAAATTTGGTATAATTATAATTTTTCAGATTAATTAACATCGTCGATCCTTTATAGCAATTTAACATTTATATGTCTTTATAATATGATCTGAAATCCTGTTATTTAACAATATAAAATATTCTAATTAAAAAAAAAAAACATTTTTTGTTCAATTTTTAAGTTAAAGCAAAAGAGAACAAACAAATTCGCCACCGCGTCCGCGTTCGCAACCGCGCGTCGCCTCAATAAATACTCGGAACCAATTACTGGCAACGAAATTCAACAAACCATAAACATCTGCACCGGCCGGGGTTTAATAGGACCTAAGTAAACAACCCTCCTATCGGGGTGCGGAGAAAGTGTCTCTGTTCCTTAAGGTTCGAAATATATTAGGCCCGTTTCAATAAGGTTCAAATTCGAACGATTTTATTGCTTTTCATTTCGAAAACTTTTAAGCATTAGTGTACAACTGGCCCTCTGTCATTTTTTATATTATATCGCAACACGCTGCAAAAATTCTATTTATTATTACTTAGTAATAGTAAAATAACATTGAATCTTAATGTTAAGTGCGTCCACACACTTGAGCAATTTATCCCGAACGAAAAACAGAACTAGCCGAACGCGTAGAGGGGGTTAAAATAATTCAATGTATTGAAAACATCAAGAGCGAATCTGCCGATCGCAATGAGCTTTTGCTCAGACTATTCTATTCTATTCTGTTTGTTTGTGGGCGCTTGGTTTGTTCTGCTCATGCGGTCTAAAATGTTCAAGTCTGGACGCACTTTTAACAGTTTCGTAATTTTATTACCGTTTTTAGTGGTACCATAAATGAACACATGTATTGCTTGAAATTTTTACCTGCAGGTATTTTAGACGATGAACGTGCTATTTACGATGAACTTTTTAAAATGTACCTATGTATGGTGTTTTCTAAATTTTATGGTAATGTAAATGATTAAAAAAGAACACTTAAAACGGTAAGCGTATCCCAACAAAACGAAAACCTGCTAAATTTCGCGAAATTTATTATGTAGTTACAAAATATAAATACTGATGCTGCTGTAGCAGACGCCTTTCATCTCCGACATTTATCTTTGTAATCTTATGATAATCTCTCATAATCCTATAAAAATAAGGGCTTTTCTCATTAATTTCAGCGAGCACGGTATAAATATTAGCGTTATGTAGCGCGACTTGTTAAATCCTAAAAATACGGCGCCTGAAATCGCTTCTTGGGCGGAACACGTAATCTAACTGGATGTAGTTCGACGTTAAACTGCGGCGGCTAATCGAGTTTTATTTTAACGCAATTATTTAATTATTTCGCGAACGTACAAGGGAGCGCAAGTTCAAAACGTATCAAAATTGTTTGATAACTGAATGTGCCATAACACGTGGATTTTATAACGCAATTATATCAGTACGTCTAGGATAATATACACATAAATCAGATATTATTAATGCTAAAGGCAGACTTTACAGGGCTCTACAATGTAACAATAAGGCGGAGGCAAGCGTTAAGTACAAGTCGCAGCCAAGAATAAACAACGCGCACTGTTAATATCTGTAATAACTTGAACTAATATCTGGGAAGGGCAAATGGTAACAGCGTCTCCCCAAATTGCTGTAATTCAACTAAGAGAGACGCCATTGCATAAAATTCATCAACATGGCTCCTAGGATCCAACTTATTAACACCCAAACCAACCCGGAGCCAGACGCAGACCGGAAACGTAGGGAGACGACGGCGGGTTGTGCTTAAGGCGAATATTTTTATACGAACACGGGGAAGTTTTCTGACACGTTTGTTCCACGATATTAACTTAGAAATATTTGTTAGAGTGAATTGTACCTACACGATAATACTAATTACAAAGTGAGAATTTCATTTTCTCATATCTAGTATCGAAACAAGACTATTTCTGTTGCGGAAATTAAGTAATACGTAATTTACTGCGACAAATAAAGAAGTGCTGTGTTCTGTCCTTTGTGAGAAGAAACTCGTGAGAACTTTTTTTTAAATAACGTAAGAACGTATATTCATAACGAAACCTTAAACCTTAAAATTGTGCACAAAGACTGAGAAGAGTAAGATCAGCGAAAAATTGGCGAAAACTAGAAAAATGGAAATATAAAAGTAATGGAAAAAAAACCACAAAAAGACTAGAATAATCAAAAAGTAAAATGTTTTCAAAATAAAGTTAAACAAACATCCTTCGAACTCCAGTCAATGAAATTAATCTCTTGATCCATTGGAACGTTATTGATTACACTGTGAAACACACATTTTGGAACATGGATGTATTTCGGCACCCTAAAAACTAATCTGAAAACAGAAATTGCCTATCACCCAAACATTTTTAGTAACAATTATGCAAAATATGCATATATGCAAATAAAAAAAAACTTTTCGTGTAATGTATCAGCACTAACGAATATACCGTGTTAAGATAAGTTCATTCTTGTCTATTACATGCAAGAAGTACACAGCCAAGTCATCTTGGTTTCTTTCCGGAAAATTAGGGTGCCGTAAACGACGAACATGGGGAACGATTCCACCAAGGCGTTGCAACCATGGAAAAGAGATAAATCCTAGTTTCCGTGCTGATTACTGCTGGACATTAATCCGGGAAGCCCCAGTGACAAAATATCGTCAGTTTGAAATGAATGTAACATTAAGAACATACCGATATTAATATATTTCAGTATAACACAAGACACTTCGTAGCAAACAAAGTATGGGTGACAGAGAACATCCCTGGTCATTTTCTGCTTTTTGGTGAAGTTTTACATAACATACACCCTGTTTTATCCATGTTCCTAAAAAAAAAAGTTAATTTTTGTTGACTAGTGTTATTAAATTAGGAATCGTCATTTACCTACAACTCTCATAGGATGTTCAAGTGAATGGCAAGTTGCCAAATCTAGCCAAGACAATGTAGGTAGTTTTTATTAGCGTAGCCAGGAGTGAATTGTAATGAACTATGAACACCTGATGTAAGAGGAGGTCAGATACAAGCGTTCGCCTTATCCTTCACGATCATTTGGGCATGAATAAAGTTGGTGCAAAGTGGTCTCTCAAACATCTTTCAGCAGATCAGCGCCAGCGTCGTGTTGAATGTGCTCTAAACTTTTTAGAGCTCCGTCGAGAAAATCCTCTGAACGTGTCAAGACAATTGTTATATGGGATGAAACTATGGTTCTTTATTAACATTCTATGTAAAATTATTAACATTCTATGTAAAAAGAGAATCAATGGAATGAAGATGAAAAGAAGAAGCGCCGCCAAGAAAGTTTAAGGTGTGTCACTTGACAAAAGAGGAGATGGCCACGATATACTGGGATTTTGAGGATACTCTACCCATAAACTTTAAAGAACGTAACACTACAGTGAACGCGGCAGATTTTTCAACACTGCTACATAAATTACTATAAAATATTCGGGAAGAAAGACGTAGAAAAGCGACTGGAACCATACGTTTGCTGCCTGACAATGCTCCCGTGCACACTGCTGGAATTATACAAGCCACACTTCCTGACTGCGGTTTCAAAAAAATCGATCATCCTCTGTGTAGTTCAGATATGACCCCCAGTGACTATTACCTATTTGGAAATTTGAAAAAGAATCTCCGTTGGTATATTTTTCGGTTTTCCATTGATAACTCATGATTCATAGCCAAAAGTCAGTACTGGTCTGTATATATTTTTAAAAACTTTTATTTTCGTTTGTCTTAAAAATTCGTTTTTTTTATTAATAAACTTACTATTCATTGTTTAGTAAAACAATTGCAATGTGTTTTCAATTCTGTTTACAATCTCTTTTTCTTGTTTTCCTATGTCAGCTATCGTAACTCCTAGATATTTAAAAGTTTTAAGTTGCTCTATCTTTTTCCCTTCTGTCTAGACGTTTAGTTTATCCGTCCCTTCTACGATTATCATCACTTTTGTTTTCTCTAGGTTTTTGTGTTTTTTCGGTCTCCTTTGTTTTGTATGGGAACTACTAGTGTTATTTGACAATCTTTTGGTATTTGTTCCTCTGTTCACACTTTATTACAAATTTATAATAGTAACTGCATTCCTCTCTGTCCCATGTTTTTCATCATTTCCGCTCTTATTTTGTCATAAATGTAAATGTAAATGTATTTATTAATCCAAAAAACATCAGAAAAGGCAATGGATACGTCATACAAAAAAATACAGACCTTAAATTTAACAAAAGTCGCTTAAGCTATAACAACATTTAGCTACTAAATAATTTGTCACTGTATTTTTAAATACATTATAACTACTGATAGATTTAAACTCTTTTGGTAAATTATTATAAACTCTATAGCAACAATATTGCGGACAAAGCTCAAATAAAGCCTGGTGCTTTTCCATTCTTCAATTTCTTTACTGCTGTTTGTACTTTTTCCATCGTAATTTCTTCGTCTTTTTCTTCTTTTTCTATTTCTGGTATAAATACTTCTTCACTCCTTTTGTTTGGATCAGGGTTAAATAACTCGTAAAAGTGTTCCTTCCATCGTTTCATTACCTCATTTCTTTCTTTTAATATTTCCCCGTTCTGCTTTTTGTATGAAAGGAATTTTGCGTCTGCTCCGTTTTGAAAGATTTTAATATTTTATAAAACAGTTTTTGATTTCCCTTCCTATCTTTTTCTATCTTTTCGACAAATTGCCCCCAACTTTCTGTTTTAGCTGCTTTTACTAGGTTTTTGTTTTCTTTCTCTCATTTCGATATACATATTTCGTAATTTTGCTGTGTTCTATTTAATAGGTATGTTTCTTTTTTAATCTTTATTTGTGTTTTGAATTCGTGTGTCCACCATTTCTTGTTTTCTCTTCTTACAGTTATTTTACATAGATTGTTTGCGCAGTTTATTAATATTTGTTTGAAAATGTTCCAGAGCTGCTCTTCATTTATTTCTCTGGTAATTTCCTCTGTCTTCTATTTTCCTTGCTATTAATTTTTAGTACTTTCTTGCTATTTTATTCTTAAGTTTGTATAACTTTATTGTTTCTGTCGGTATTCTCTTCTGGTTTGAATTATTCTTCTTCTCTGGTTTGTATTTTTTCTCTTATTTTTGTTATTACTTCATAATGGTCGCTTCCATTTTCTGGTCGTCTTCTCACTTTGGTATCTATTATTGTTTTTCTATTAATACTGTCAATTAATATATAGTCAATTATTGACTTCTCTCTTCTACTGCGTACTTCTCTGGTATATTTATCTAAGTTATGTTGAAAGAAAGTATTAGTTATTATTAGATTATGTTTTTTCTCCGTGATTACTTATCACTTTATTGTAGGTTTCATCTTTTGTCCCACTCTACTGTTGAAGTCTCCCATTACATATATCCCATATACCGGGTGGAAAGTTTCAAACCCGAACATAACAAAGTTCCATTGAGAACTAAGTTTCTGTAGATTACTGCTCGCCATTTAAAGATACAAAAATGGTAATGGTATTAAATGAAAGACAAAATTAGGGCCAATACTATCATCTTAAAATCATTCCTATTGTGTTAACACTTTTGAAATAGAAATTATTTTTTTTAATTTCAAATGAAAAATGTAGTCGCCTTAGTATGTCAGATTTGAAGTTTGCAATTCAATAACCAGAATTTTATACAATAGGCTTTTTATTCTAAATAAAATTCCGTTCGTCTGTGTAGCATACTGACGATGAAAAACTGTTAGGATTTATTTCTTTGCTCCTGCATTGCTTCACAAAATACTTTCCTACTTTTCTTTTTGATTTCAAAACAATGTTGATGACAACTGAATTTGTGGAATTAATGTGGTTTTTATTTTTAATCTTTACAGTTATCTGTTTTGTTTTGTATGCAATGACACAATTATCATTCTAATAAAGAAATAATTTTTATAACTTAAACAGCAAAAGTACCTACCTATTATTTGCTCTGTACAATAATTCATAATACTTTCTGACTGACGCATGACGTATAAATTATTTTTCATTAATAAAAAGAACTGAAAGTTTCCAATCTGACATAGGCGACTAAATTTTTCGTTTAAAGTTTGAAAATTTAATTTATATTCCGTAAGTATTAATATTTAGGAATAATTTTAACGCGATAATATTGTCCATAATTTTCTCTTTTCTTTAATACCATTGCCATTTTTGGGTCTTCAAATGGCGAGCAGCAATTCACAGAAACATAGTTTTCAATACCAGATTGCTATGTTCGGGTTTGAAACTCTCCACCCGGTATGTAAATATCAAAACAAACATAAAACTTCAGGGGATCTGTTGCCATTTCGGTATACTCTTACGCTTGTCCCTTCCTTGCAAAACCCGCTATAGAAAATAATTATAAACAACATATACATTAACGCATGGCGACTATTTAGAAGCAAAAGAACATTCGCGCCTGCGTACTGGTTACGTATGAACATCATGGCAACTAAAGTCGCCAAATTCAAAACCTTTGGATAATAATCTACTTTGTCTCGTCTGATTATTTTTAACAGTGTTAAAATGAAGTAATTTTCTTGTTTACATTTATTTTCATACATAACGAAAACAATTTTGTTTTGTTATTTTGAGTTCATGTTTGCTTTCAAAAAGATTATTTCATGGATTTGAAATTCCCATATTTTAGGTAATTCATTTAGATATTAAACAACGTTACGAAATGTATATTGGCATTGGTGTTAGTAAGAAATATGCGTAACATATGTTTTACATTCCACAGGTACATGTGAAAAGTTATTAATTATGTAGTGTTAATATATTGAATATAATTACATAGTTGAATGTTAATTATTCCGGATAGAGAGAAAAAAAAAACAGTGTTCCGGGTAGGATTTCTATTATGGAAGTTTTATTATGTTTGTACAAATTATCATAATTGTGTCTAGAAAGTGTAATTTACTGTCTGGAATGAATCCGTGTAATTGTATAAAAACGTTTCTAGATTAAAATTTCTGTTGCGCAGTTTCACGTATCCGCAAGTAAAAAGGATTAATTTTCAGATTCTATTACGTTGAAAAATGAAGGCGTCTACGGCAAATTGACAAATTGATCTAATTTAAAACAAACTGAAAGTGCAATCGATAAGTCGTGCATTTCGTAGGCGTCGGTTTCAGATATATTTAATAACCGGAATAGTTCGGAACGAACTTCTCCTCGACCTGGGAGTTATCGGAAACTTGTTCCTCTTCGCAATATTTCATTTGTTAATTGTATTACTGCACAACTGCCATATATATGTGAGTTCCAATCAGCTAATTGCTGATAATTGTACTTTACAGTGCTTCCGTGCACGGGGGCTTGATTAAATATAAAATTTCACTTATTGTTTGCATTTCGTGTGTGTTTTACGCGCCCCGTTATTTTGCAAGCATTCGTTGCGAAAACTTCCGACCAATGAATGATTTCGAAGTATCGACTGCAATTGAATTCTCCTCGGCCAGAGCGCGCTGCACTTTTTCTTTTTCGTTTATTTATTATTTAATCAAGTCCGGTCCTTGAAATGATTACCAACGTATATTTATTTAATAGAACTAATAAAGTTAAATTGCGATCGTACATTCTGATACATGCAACACAATCTCGGAATTGTTTATAATAAAGAGCAACTGGAACAACTATGCGCTTTTTCCGCTGAAATGTATATGTTTTTAATGATACTGCCCGTTGAAATATAATACGGCCGGAGTTAAACATAATTTAGTTCGTAAAAAAACGGTGTTCGCTATCTTGATATGCCGAGTATCTGGAATACTTGCATTATTGATATACGTCCGCAATAAATTATTCCTTTCACATGCATTTGCATATTCATCTTGCTGCAGATATTACTAACAGGTGTTAAATAACATAAGCAAGCAGCGTTATTCCTTTGAATGTTTCAGACATCCAATAACTTTATTCAAATTTTATCATCTTAACGCCACTGTACAGGCTGTTACAAATTCGAAGCTCTCTGGTGGGATCTCGAAAACAAAGTCGGTTAATTTGGGGAAAAGTTTTGCATTTTGGTACTGAACAATAATCCATTTTGAAAAATTATCTACACCTTTTCCAAGTGTAATTAAGAATTCGTCAATTGCTATTCAGATTTGTTAATTTCATTTCAGAATATATCACATATAATTCAGATTTATCAATTTAGTTTCAGAATATATCATTTGTAATTCAGATTTAGTTAGATTTAGTTACAGAATTCGTCAAATGTTATTCAGATTAATCAGTTTAATTTCAGAATATACTAAATGAATTTGAGATTACATCAATTGTAATTAAGAATCCGTAATTTTCAATTGAAATATGAATGATTTTAAATTCCGTCAAACTTAATTCGGTAAAAATCCTTAGAGCATCTCCAATCAAACTTTCTGCGACAACTTCAATATTTTATTTATGTTATAGTAAAACAAACAAAAATCACCACAACAAGTTTGAAGTAAATACTATGTAGCCCCTCAGTCTAACCATTCCTGCAAGAATTAACCAATAGAGTACTATGTAAAAAGGCCCTCGCCAGTCGATCTCCAATAAGATGGAAGAGGTGTCTTCACAGCAGAAGTTCTCATCATGATACAAGGGGACCTTAAGTATTGTATACACTGTGTCCACATTTCGATGCTCATCATCTGGCATCTCGGTTATTAAAAGATATAGAGCAATGGTTAAATGGAGAATGTTTTGCAGAATTCAATGCTCGCAACAAATCTCATTTCAAATTCAACATAACTTTTTTAAATTTTAAGATAATTTAAGAAAACCAAAATTTGACGATTTCAAGATTCCTCAATAACTCGATAACACCTGATGTGACCACTTATAAACTTTTACATTGTTCAGACACTTTTTTAAGAAAAAGTTTTTGATGCAAACAGAAACCTCCGATTGTCATTTGTTTTCAAGTTATTAACACTAACTTTTATTTTTCATGTGGCACCCATATAAGGTTTTCAGTTAGTTAGATAGTCTTTAAAGAGAGCTTTTCAACGATGTATAACATACCCGAAAAATTTTTATTTTTAGGGGAGATATTAACAATAACATAAATTAATCCCTTATGAAATTAGTAGGCTATGAAATTAAACACTCAATACTGTAAAATAACGAAACGATATTGACGTAACGTAACAGATATTTGGAACTACTAACAAACGAAAAAGACCTCTTCGAAACAAATTATTAATCCTGACGACATGCAGAACATCTGGTTCCAGCAGGATGGTTACCTGGCCCGTAACAGTCGTGACGTACATTTTTTGAGAGAAAGCTTTAATGAGAGTACCTTCAAATAATGGACCAGTACAATTGTTTGCGAGATCGCCCGACCTTTCCCCCCTTGACCTTCATTTATGGGGTACCACTAAAAACGAAGTATTTAATTTTGCACCGCCAAAAGCTCGGGGAATTTTAGAACAAAGAATTCTGAATGTGCTGAGATCATTAAACGAAAACACACTTTGTAGTGTCTGAAACTCTGTTAATATAAGGTGTCAAAAGTGTGTGGAACACAATGGTCGTCATATTGAACAGTTTCTTTAAGTCAACCAGAACGCTTTCTTTACTTTTTTTTTCTTTTATGACTTTTATTATCATTTCGTTATTTTACAGCATACTTAACATATCTTTAAGCTTTCTCATTGGTGTTTAATTCCATAGCCTACTAATTTCATAAGAGATTAATTTATGTTTTTGTTAATATCTCCCTTAAAAATAAAAAATTCTCTGGTATGTTATACATCGTTGAAAAGCTCTTTTTAAAGACTATCTAACTAACTAAAAACCTAATATGGTTACCATGTGAAAAACAAAAGTTAGCGCTAATAACTTGAAAACAAATGACAATCGGAGGTTTCTGTTTGCATCATAAACTTTGTCTTAAAAAAGTGTCTGAACAATGTAAAAGTTTAGAAGAGGTCACATGAGGTGTTATCGAGTTATTGAGGAATATTGAAATCGTCAAATTTTGGTTGTCTTGAATTATCTTAAAATTTAAAAAAGTTATGGTGAATTTGAAATGACATTTGTTGCAAGCATTGAATTCTGCAAAACATTCCCCATTTAACCGATGCTCTATGTCTTCTAATAACCGAGATGCCAATGGTGAGCATCGAAATGTGGACACAGTGTATGTTCGTTTATTTCAGAAACAACTGTACAATAAGAAATAAAAAACATTCTTTTTCCGAAAGAATTGTATCATTCTGATTTATGATGAAAGTAGATAAAAAACGCATAGTCTAAAATTCATGCTTTCTGAATTACATTTAATATTTCCTGAAACTAAACTGATTAATCTGAATTACAACTAACAAATTCTGAAATAAAATTCATAAATCTGAATTACAAGTGATGCAATCTGAAACAGATTTCATTAATCTGAATTTTAAATAACATTCTGAAATTAAGTTAGCAATTCTGAATTACATTTGAAAATTTCCGAAATATAGTTGATATTTTCTGAATTACAGCTGGAAATGATGTAGTCATTATCATAGTTTTTGAATTATTTAAAAAAAAAAAAAACGAAAAGTTAATTTTCTTTTTTATTTTTTCTGATGTTATCATTGTATGAATCGCAACAGAATTAGCACATTCTATATGCACTTTTTTTGAGCTCTTTGTGATAGTATCATTGGATTTTATTTAAAACGATTGTGGATGTACTGATTTTTTTAATACCATTAAAGAAAGCCATTTTTTCTGGTATTTCCCCATGCATCGTACAGTAAGTAAAATAGCTATAAATGGCAAAAAAATTAAACAAAAATAAAAATTTGTTATGCTTCAAAACAAAACAAGAAATCTTTGATATGTCTTCAGAGTTTTAACTTGCATATCACAAAATGTAATTTTAGAAAATTTTATTTTGTTTTAAAAAATAGAATAGTAGGTTTCTCCTTGTTTTTCGTACCCTGAATAAGCCTTCAATGAGCAAAACCTAGAGAATGAACTAATTGAAAGGGAGAAGGAAATAATTGGCACATTTGTTACAGAATTTTTGTTATTATTTATCCTGAAGAAGCTGTAAGTGTACAGCAAAACGTCACATTTAAGATTATTTTGCAAGCTAACCGATGAATTAAAATTAAACGTTGTATGATAAGTTTCAATGGGTCAGAAACTGCTTTAGTCATAAATTTATACGATTATATGATGAAACTGTCAATACTTAATGAAAAATTGTTTTAAATCAAGTTCCCTTTAAACAATATTTTACAAGGTGATCAATTTCGATGCCTCTTATTATTATTTTATTTCGTGCCTTGAAAAATACTTTTGTACAACTGTGTTTAACTTGTTTGATACAAAATTTTTTTATTTTGTTTTTTTTATCGGTTAATTTGTTCCAAAAACAACATTTTGTAAGGAAAAATTAATTCATAGTTCTTAGACTTGATTTGTTCTCGCAAAGAAAGCTTTAAAAAAACTCATAAAATAGGTTGCTTCGAAAAATTCGAGTAGGTTGAATAAGACTAACAAAATGTGAACATACTGTGAATAAAACTTTATCATTCTTTCTCTACAACTTTTTGATAACGTCAACGGTTTGCAATGCAAACTACGATGGCAAATAGTGTTTGACGAATTTTACATTTACAATTATAATCATGCTAAAATCAAAGCATTCTTTATGATATTTTTAAGTTGTGTTCAGTTTAAGTAATGCTATATATTGCATAATTTCGACAGCCGTAGAAAATTTGTTGTGGCTTAACGAAAAACACTATACCATTTCCAGCTGTAATTCAGAAAATATCAACGATATTTCGGAAATTTTCAAATGTAATTCAGAATTGTTAATTTAATTTCAGAATTTCTTATTTAAAATTCAGATTAATCAAATCAGTTTCAGATTGCATCACTTGTAATTCAGATTTGTCAATTTAATTTCAGAATTCGTTAGTTGTAATTCAGATTAATCAGTTTAATTTCAGAAAATATTAAATGTAATTTAGAAAGTATGAATTTTAGACTATGCGTTTTTTATCTACTTTAATCATAAATCAGAATTATACAATTCTTTGGGATAAAGAATGGGAATAAGTTTTTTTATTTCTTATTGTACAATTGTTTCTGATATAAACAAACATATGCAATACTTAAGGTCCACTATTATCATGATGAGAATTTCTGCAGTGAAGAAACCTCTTCCATCTTATTGGAGATCGACTGATCTGGGCCTTTTTACGTAGTATTCTATTGGTTAGTTCTTGCAGGAATGGTTAGACTGAAGGGCTACATAGTATTTACTTCAAGCTTGTTAGGGTATTTTCTGTTTTGTTTTGTATAACATCTATGATAAATAAAATATTGAAGTTATCGCAGAATGTTAGATTGGAGATGCTCTAAGAATTTTTACTAAATTATGTTTGACGGAATTTAAAATCATTCAGATTTCAATTAAAAGTTACGGGTTCTTAATTACAATTGATGTAATCTCAAATTCATTTAGTATATTCTGAAATTAAACTGATTAATCTGAATAATATTTGGCGAATTCTGAAACTAAATTGATAAATCTGAATTACAAATGATATATTCTGAAACTAAATTAATAAATCTGAATTATATGTGATACATTCTGAAATAAAATTAACAAATCTGAATAGCAATTGACGAATTCTTAATTACACTTGGAAAAGGTGTAGACCTTCTAAAAGCCAACATTTTGATTCTTTTAGATTACACATACATAAATAAATCATAAGCAATTATACTAATAGCCGAAAGTTCTAATACAAGCAACAGCAAAAATATCTAAAAGCGTTTTAAAAAGCTAAATTATTTATGGATAACTCAACGCTGATAAAAAGAAATAACTATTGCATGTGTGTATCATTAAGTGAATTTTATTATATTCTGTTTTTCAAAGTGCATTTCCTGTTTCAAAGTTGGGTGCGTAAAATAACTGTTTTCGATGCAGGTTGAGTGATGTAATCAAGAGATCTATAGCACTCTGTGATTACGAAGTATTAATTTAAATGTGATATATGTAAAAACTGGTTGGTGCAATTTTAATGCTGTTGTAATTACTATAAGTAAAGGGCGGGATACCTGGCGAGTCCGATTTAAATATAATTTCGTATGTAAATCGTATCGTAATCTATATAATAATAGCGGATTGCAAAAGAGAGACAGTTACATTCGGTGGATTTGCAAACATCGAAACATGTTAGTATGCGACTAATAATATCAATTCCTGGATTCCGCGCTGTAATCATGGTTTGGTAGGAATGTCTGTCGGTTATGCCGTTGCGGTTGTGGTTAGCCAGGACACGTTGCCAGGATCACACCGGGATACCGGGCCCGCAGATTGAATCAGATACAGAACTTTAAACACTTGTTTGTTTACTTTGGCCAAGCACACAGATACATTTTCCGTAACGCGTCCGTTATTTGTATAAATTAATTTTGCGCGTCGTTATTCTGTTTCTGTGTTTCTGATAATGCCAACACTTGCATTTATTGCAGCGCTTTGCTCTTTTCTGTTTGTCCGTCCGTTTGCGTTTATGCTGCGAATCGCAACACGGCAATAAGTTAAGTTGGGCTTTACGAGCTTTGTTCAATGGGATTTACATCCTAAGCTAGGTCGGAAATTAGATATTAATTTTGATTATAGGATCTGCTAACGACTAGCAAATGTAATTCACTTGGATCCACTTTGACATTAATGACTAATAGGAAAATTATTTCTGATTAATACAACTATCTCTTTCAATATTTTACACATACATTTTCGGAAAATTTGAGATATATTTTCTATCCTTAAAATCGTTTTTAGAAAAATTTTGTGCAATGTCAGGTCAAAAAGCGATAGTAAGATGTCGCTATTTTATATGTTCTTAAAATCGTTCATGACAAACCATCTTATAGGAAGCTTCAGAACAGAGTCCAACGGGTAAATTAAAATATGCCTGTGGTAAAGATTGCAACAACTGGTAGTCTAAACCCTAAAGGCTAACGCTTTCTAGCATATGAGAACAAGCTACATTTAATTCGTAACTGTCTTGAAAACTGAAATAATGTTGGTGATAGTTGTGTTGAAGGATTCGCCTCTTGTGCGAGTACAGCTCGCCTGCTAATATCTGATTTCGTTTCATGTAACGTAATAGCAGTTGTTCTGTAACAAATGTGATTGTCTTGAGAAACAAGTATCGACCTGGCGGTACTCTAGAGGAGGAAGGCTCGTCTGGTAGCTCGAGGATTTTCTCAGCAACTAGGCGTACATTTTAACGAAACTTCTGCTCCCGTTAACAGGTTGACCACGACCAGCATTTGCAACACGTTACAAAATACATATGAGACATTTGGACGTGACAACGGCTTACCGCAATGGTCAACGGTGTGACCTCGAAGAGGAGATTTTTATGAAACTTCCTCAACATTTCAAAGAAGCCTTGGTGACTATATGTAATAACAATCGAAATATAGAAAGAAGCAATAAAGCAAAGAAGATGCTGAAGGAGATTTTAGCATCGCCATGTTCAGATTGTTTGCTGAAAAAATCCTTATACGGGTTAAAACAATCTCTAAGAAGTTGGTACAAGAAACTTGATAAAGTGTTTAAAGAATTACGGTGCCAAACGGAATGGTGATGTGGCGAAGATTCTGTTTTGATTGCCATCCTATGTGGATAACATCTTGATTAATTGCAAGTCGCGATATCAAAAAAATGGAAAAAGTTTTTCAATACCTAACTTCTCATTTCAAAATCAAGGAGTTGGGTGGGCCTACTTGTTGTTTGGAGATGGAGTTTTCAAGAACCCAGGATATCACTACGATTAATCGAAAGGGATACGTCGATGACTTGCTAAAAAGGTTTAGTATCAGTGAAGGTAAACCGATTAGCGCATCGATGGACTGTAATCTCAAACTCACCAAGTTGTATCGACTCCCCACTGA
Organism: Prosopocoilus inquinatus; assembly: GCA_036172665.1. Classification (NCBI taxonomy): domain Eukaryota; kingdom Metazoa; phylum Arthropoda; class Insecta; order Coleoptera; family Lucanidae; genus Prosopocoilus; species Prosopocoilus inquinatus. The sequence goes on from CM069876.1 coordinate 1,833,963, forward strand.
ATTTGGGAAAGTACTACCATATCGAGAACTAGTTGGTGCTTTGACTTATCCAGCCACAAGCACTAGACCAGATATTAGCCAAGACGCAAGCCAGCTATGACAATTCAGTAGTTGCTATAGTGACATTCAGTGGATAGCAGCGAAACGTGTTAGTCGATACCTCAAGGGAGTTCGAAATTTTGGATTACAGGTGGACGAAAAACCTTTGATGGGGTATGTGGATGCGGATTGGGGAAATTGTCCAAATGACAGGAGATCGTACTCCATTTACCTATTCATTTTAAATGGCAGTCCCATTTCATGGGAATCTAGAAAGCAAAAAGCGGTAGCTCTGTCTTCCACCGAAGCAGCATTTATGGGGATGACTGATTGCATAAAAGAAGTTCCTGTATCTGCGAAGATTGTTAGAAGAGGCTAAGAGTGATAACCGTATTTAACGATAATATGGGAGCTTTAAAACTAGCTGAAAATCCTGTGTATCAGGAGCAAGCATACAAACATTTACGTTTCCATTTTATCCGTGATGCCGTTCAGAATGGCGACTTTCGATTAGTACATGTTTCGACAGATGATGATATCATGGTACATATGCTCACAAAGAGTTTACCAAAGCGGAAGGACAAAATGTCGTGTCTGAACTTTTGAATTTTCAAAATAATCGCGAGCTTCTATTCTAGGGGGAGCGTTGAAGGATTCGTCTCTTGTGCGAAAATATGTCGCCTGTTAATATGTGATATGTTTTATGTAATGCAATTCAGTGTAGTTGTTCTGTCATTATGTACAAGTTAAAATATAATCTGTTAATCAATACATGTTATAATTCGATCTTCATTTTACCTTAATATCAACAAGTTGATACTTGAAACTGAATTTGATTGATAAATTGGTTAACATGGAGATCTGGATGAATCCCAGAGTGGTAAAAATTGTTTAGTTTACAATGAAAGAATCAGGAACATCGTCAGACACAGGAGTACATGGAAGGTATAAAATACCTGATATTTATTTACGCTAAATGTGATTTGTACACTTTTACACTCACATGAGAACTTAAGACAATTTCTGTTCAGGTATTCATGTCAAAAGGAAATAAATTGAAATTGAATGCATAGAAAAGTAAACTACTGAAAATTACTAATCTTTCTTTAGCTTAAATTTATATTTTATTATTTTTTCCTTGCCTTATATAAGTAAAATGCTAAATAAGCAGTACAAAATAAAAGCACAGTTGTAAAACTTCAGTATAAGTCACCATAAACCGATAATTAATTTATTCACGATTTAGGGAACGTTTACTTTTTAAGCATCCAAAGAGGATACATCCAAAGAAAACTTGCAAATTGAACAAAGAAACCGAATTTCTTTCAAATTCCAAATTTCCATGAGCCCAAATGCATACCATACATACAGAACTGAAAATGAGGTCTTATTACAACCATAGCCAAGCCACAGTGAAGTTAAAAGTTTGAAAAGTTGCGTATTTTCATCATTAATTAGTAATAATCTAAGAAAGCAATTCAATTTATTCTTTTCCATTTTGAAGCCATTGAGACTTCATATTTTTGATTTTATTGTTTTATTTTATTTCTGATGAATTGAATTTGCTGTTTCGCACTTCTGATTAGGACGAAAGCTTTTAGGGCTTAGCTAAACATCGGAATCGACAGGTTTTCGTGTTACATTAATATCTCACCCTTATCACCTTTTCCTTGAAAGGACTTTTGGGTAAGAACGTTTCTGTTTTGTCTGCAAGTTGCGTTAGTTTTGGAGACTTGTAGAAACAATTGGGTTTTAAGTCATGGACTTGTCGGAACTCAAGGGCGGGAGTGTATTTTGTGTGTGTGTAAAGTGTTCCAGGGCTGTGTTACTTCTAAACCTTTTCGCTGTTTAAGTGTCGAATTGTATCTCCAACACTGAAGGATATCTGAAGTGAATACCGACCAGTCCCGCTAAATATATCTACGGCAGTTCGAACTCACGGCCTTTTTTTAATAATTTAATTGAACGCCTTGTATTATTTGTATTATAAATAATAAAATACCGTCTCACCTAACTTCTTTAACCATAAACCATGACACACTATTTAATCACCTTTTTTACCTCTGATTATCTTGATTTTATTAACAATAATAATCCTATTTAGGAGCAGAATAAATCTGCAAGTTATTCGTACCTAGGTGCGGTGTTAATAATATATACCATTGAGAATTCATAATAATACGTAGTGCAGCATCACGTGATAACGAATCAACATATTTAACAATTCTTACTTCTAAATTGTCAGCGGTAGAAGATTTATTTCAATCACACACCCGTGTTTATATTTTTCTTGCTGAAATAAAAATTTAATTAAGTCGTTTACGCGTAGCGTTTCACTGCTAATTAAATTAAATAGAAGCAATATTCTCGGAATAAAATCGCTGCGGTTATTACGATTTAAATGCGAAAACAATTTACTATCGCGCATTAACGTTTGCGTTCTCAAAGCACTTAATTACGACAGCAAAATAACGAATTCCATATTTAGCCCGAATTAATTATGGATTTTTTTAATGAATTCCCGTGTACATAGAAACTTTTACTTTGGGCTACATTGCAAGTATTTTTTTTGTATTCCTTTAAGGAACAAGTTTAATATAAACATTTTATGGTATATTAACTGTCGTACACGCAAGGTTAATCAACAAGATTTTATTATGTGAGGACGGAAAATTTATTAACATATTTGTAATGCCAGAGCACTTGTAGTTACTTTTTCGAATTGTTGCAAAGCCCGGGTATAAACGCAATTATTCAAGCAGATTGTTAAATAGCTGAAAGAAAATGTATCCATGTTTATCTGTCATTTTTTTTTAAATAAAATTTAAATAAAACACTCTCCTACGCCTAAGGATTTTTTTTGGTGAGATTATATTCTTTATATTCACAACTCTGCAAATAAAAAAATGTTTTCTTTTGTTCGATTTTTGTATGCACGTTGAGAATATCTGTGTCATAGTAAAAATTGAGGCAATTAAATTAGTTATTTTTTTTACTTTGATATACCTAGATGGAGTCCATCAAGCAAGCACACGCATAAACGGTATTCAAGTACACATTTCATAAGCGTGAGTTCCAGAACGCAAATGAAGTTAATTTCGAGTATTATTAAATTCATCTTAAAGTCTACCCCAGTCGGCTCATTAGTTTATTATAAGACCTTCCTTCCATCTTCAAAACTAGTTTGCCTAAATTTGTCATAACGTGTGTGTCACCGCAACAAGAATACTGCTAATCTATAAGCATGGACGTAACATATCTTCTCCATTAACACACAAATTGTACTATTCAACATACATGTCAACAAGCAGGTTAAATGGATGCGTTATCTCAACGTGTATGACATATATGTTGTTAATTTATCAACGTTGACTAATTTTATGTTGTACGGAGATAAAAAAAAAAACGTGAAATTAAAACCTTCTCACGTAACGTGATTTAACAGATTTTTATGTTGCCGTTCGTACGTTCAGTTTACTGCTGACTCTACATGTTGGAAAGTGAGGCGTTATCTTTGAACCAACGAAATATTTATTTCAAATAAATAAAAATAAAAAAAGAATAATATATCCAAATAAATAAAGAACAAGAATTCTCTGCACATTTAGTTAAAAATACGATTTGTAGGGAATAGACACAATTACCAAGGAACAGATAATTTTGAATACTAATGCCAATCCACTCGTAAAATTTCAAAAGATTCTTTAGAGTAAACCACTTTTTTGATGTCTATTTTCTGCCTGGAATTGATTATACTGAGCACCAAATCAAATAAAATGAAATAAAAATGCAGAACTCTTGTAAAAAGTTATACAGGATGGGTCACTATTTCAACAAATTATTTGCACATATACATGTTCTCCATTTCTTAAAAAAAAATGAATGGAACACCTTGTATACCGGGTGTAATCAAATTAGTTTCACATATTAATACTGCAAGTTCCTCTTCATGCAAGAGAATTAATGCCGCAATTATCAAAGGTCTAACTCAAAAATAAAAAAATGACCTACTAAAGGAGCGTTGGTACATTTGTTTGAGAACTTCTGGTCAATCGTGCGTAAAGACATCATAAAATAAAACTCCAGCAAAAGTCAAGGTCAAATGCTTGATCGCATTTTTAAAAGCTGTGATGTTTTATGTAAACACAATATCAAATTCGTAGTGTCCCGGTGGTTGCCCACGTGTGCAATTTGATTAAAGAAGACCATTTTAAATCTACTCTCACTGATTATAGAATTAAATTTGTTTTATTACATAATCGACAATAATTAGATCTTAGTATGAATCACATAAATATAAACTTTATTCTTTATTGACTAACTAAAGAGTATTCAATAACGACAAGCCTAAATAAATAAATAAATACGTAAAATGAACAAGTATTCGACAATAATTTAAGTAAAAGATAAGTTCTTTGTCAGATACTCCTCGATGACATTTATTTGTACAGTGTAAGCAAACCAAAACATTCAAACCATAAATGAAGGGACGATGAATATCCACGTGCGTTGTTTACGATAATTTTTAGAATGTTACTTTAAATGTTTTTATTTCCTAACTTTTACTTATTGTTACACTTTTGTCAGCAGAAAATGAACTTAATTAATCCAGTTAGTAATGCCACAACCTTGAGGGATGTTTATTTTCTTTTGTTATGGAATTGCTGAGCGAAGAATTTATTGGCCCAGTGCCCTTCATTTCGATGACGCTTTATTGCTTTATGTTTTGTTTATAATGTAATGTTTTACTTAGAAAAATCCACACACCATCGGCCAGAGGTTCTCAAACAAAAAGACTCCGGGCTCTTGTGGGGCTTTAATTTCTTTCATTTTTCACCAAAAAAATTAAGATATGCAGAATTCGTTTTCTTAAGTCATGAAGAACTTACAGTTTTAATATGTGAAACTTATTTGATGACACCCTGTATTTTAACACGTTTGAATAGCTCGTGAAATTCTGTTACCAACATATGCAACTTGTATTGGTTTAAAGCTTAAGGTTTTCGAGACATCTGCACTTACAATTACAATTTCTAAAAAGAACCATATGCCAAGAAAATAAACTAAAGAAAAGGGCACAATTACGTTTACCTATTAACCGTCCAGGAATTATTGACATTTCTAAATAATTCGAAAACTTAATTTCACTATAAGAACTGCTTTCAGCTGAAATTAACTAAATGCTAAAGTTCTAACGAAGAAATTTCAAAGCGTAATTTTCATTGCATGAAACTTGAAGTCTATCAATCCTTCAATTTATTTTCAGTATCTAATCGATTTTGTATTTGGTTGATTTTAAAGAAAAGTAACTAATGCTAAGGGCTGAAACATTTTCAATAATAAATCATTAGCGTTGTATATCGATTAGATGTTGAAAGTAAATTCAAGGATTGATAAAGTTTAAGTTTGATTAAATAAAAATTAAACTTTGAATTTCTTATAGTGAACTTCAGTTCTCTCGAATTATTTATAAATGTTAATCCTTCCTTGACATTTAATAGATTAACGTAATTGTGCCCTTTTTTTTATTTTCTTGACATATGGTTCTTGTCGGAAATTGTGACTGTAATTGAACATATCTCGAAAACCGTAAGCTTTAGTTCCAATACAAATTCCAATTCCATTAGAAACAAAATTTAACGAGCTATTCGAAAGTGTTAAAATATATGTATAGGGCGTTCCATTTGCTTTTTTGAGAAATATAAACTTAAGTTTCAATTATTTCTGTGCAAACGTACATAAAAAAATGTTGCTCTTATACGTAGGGTTTAATTAATATAATTAGTTAGGTACACTAAAGATATTTTTTTTGTCGCTAAATATGAATAAAATACTAGCTCTTTAATTCAATGGAAATAGCTACACGTATATATTGTGAATGCTTCGATTTAGGGCTAAGTTGTAGAATAAAAAATGCTTATTTTTAAGAAATATATTGAAATGTGCAATAAAAATTTGTATATTCCATTTAAAAAAAGTTAAAGTTTGGTAGATAGCTCACTTATGGAACATGCTATGTGTGTATGTTCAAGTAATTTGTTGAGATAGAACTCGTTATAACTTGATAACGTGATAACTTTTGAAAAAAAATTTCTTTTATAATTAATAGCTAAGACTCTATTGAAGAGATCAACACCAATGACCCATCCTGTATATTAAACACATAAGTAATAACGAACCTCCAGTTAAAAAAACAATGCTATTATAATTGACGTTGTTATGTTATACCTTCGAGAAGCTAGTTATTTTACAATAAATGTGGCAAAAATTATGGCTGTATTTACACAAAAGTGGGGAATTGATCGTTACGACTGTAACGAATCATTTTGGGAAAGATCGAAGAAACCAGACTGATGGAAGTCATGGACACCCATATGATAGTGAGAAGAGCTATATATACCATAATAGAAGGAAGTGGAATTAAAAATTTGACCTCGAACATGAATTAATGAATCGGACATTTTTTAGTTAAATTAATTTTTTTTATATTTGATAATTCAACTTTAAGGCACATTAATCATACATACATACATGTTTCCTCTCTTCTGCTTACAACGAATGTTTCTTTCACATATTTCGTGCAACTCAATTCGAACAATTTATGTTTTGCATTTCTACAATTTTTTTTTTAATTTTATTGACTTTATTCTAATTTTTGTATTATCTACGCGTATTCTACAAGGAATACAAGATAATTTTACTGGGAAATTGATAAGAATATACAGAGCTGAGTACATATAAGTGAGTTAGAGCGAAACCGTATTTGTCTGGAGATTGTGGGGTGAATTATTAAGCCAACGCGCGTTCCGTTCCCCTACTGATGCCATAGCCGGACGCGTACGAAGATATGCACCGCAAACTCAGATGTCTGACTCAATCTGTATGTACTACGACGCTCAACTTAAATGGCACTCCTGCATGCGAACCACACGCTTAAGAACATTCAGCGTTAGGGCTACGAAATTGTCAAATGGTATCATTTATGGTGAGCGTCGTTGTACATAATGTATATTGGTTGTTTCAAATTCAGTGTGTATTGAAGAGCTACAGATTTGATTAACTGGATAAGAAACTGCACCAAATTTACATCTACATTGAAATCGAATTTACATTACAATTGGAATGCATCATGCTTTATTTCATTGTAAACAAAAATGTTTTTGAATGGAAATAATAAACTCACGTTGGTTTCATTTAAACAAACTTGTAGAGGGTTCTGAAAAGATGAAACGTTTAAGGGAAATTTTTCTATAGGTACCTATTAGGGCATACTCTTTATTTCAACGCAAGTTTGTGATTGAAAGCATCAGTGTTGGGATTTGATGCGGTGACGTCATCTACTGATGGACACAACACGAATAAAAGAACGCTTAGCGTTCAAATAAAATTCATTGTAACCTCAAAAACTAGATGTTTTATTTAAATTCTTAAAATAGTTGATCGTTTCGTCCAAATCTTGCATTGTACTAAACACTGATACAATTTCCAATTAATTTCAGGTTTGTTATGCCCCTTCTAGACTTGTAACTCCTTTACACCCCTACTTATTTATACAGATCTCATTTTTATAAGAGCGATTGGTGCAAGAAATGTTAATAAGTGAAGATAAAACGAACACAACTATCACTTACGTTTAAAAAAGTGAGGTTAGGTTTGAGATTTCCAGATTTCAAGCAGTTCCATCATCTGAAATGACGGATGATGGATTTGTGATGCCATATGATTAAACTCAACTAGAATAAGAGAACGATGAATCACCCATCGAACAATAAAAGAACGAGTTTGATGGAACTGTTGCCATCCAGCAACTTGATGAAATAAATCATGCGCCCTTTTATGCAGAAACAGGAAAGTTAAACTGGGATTTCAATAATATTTATGACGAGAGGAATATAAAGGTTAAAAGAAAATCAACGTTTTAACATTTTCGCTCACAAATCAAGAACAAGCAAAAGATAATCGATTCTGTTTGTAGATACGAGTTAGGCACTGATTGGTTCAACTTTCCTTAAAATTATCCGATCTGTATGACTTATGGTTTAGGAGATCCCTTTAGTGCAAAGTCAACGTGAAACATCCGGTATCTACAGTCGACCTGATAATTTTATTTGATCTTCGCCGGTCTACATTTTTCGCAAGATCTTTTTTAATGATTCAATCTAAATATTTCTTATTCAATCTAAGATTTTGATATGAATTGTTTTCGTTGGAATCGTTTTTGAGAAAATTAAAATTTGATAATTTATTTTTGTCTGAGAACTCGAGGCTTTTACTTCACTCTCGCATTTTCAATCATTTCTTTTGCAATCTGCTTCTGTTACAGGAATGTGTCAATTTCTTAAGTTTTCTTTTATCATCCACATAGAATAGTGGTATATATACAGGGTTACAACTAATTAAAGGGCCGCCATGGAAATCTCGTAAACTATGAGAGATACAAAGACGGTTAAAGTAGAGAAAAGTTCCGCTTTTGAAGCCTATAAAAATATTCAAAAAAGTTTCTTCTACCTTCATTCGTTTCTGAAATGTCTTCAAGAAACTCAAAATTCTAATATTCGAAAATATCGAATATCTTCCGCATTTATTAAAATAGAATCATGAACTTCGATATTTTTGGTGTTAAATTCGATGAACAATCTAATAGAGTCCGCAGAAATAGGATGGGATTGACAGTTTCGCAGATACGACTGTCAACTGTCTTTTTCCTTATGGACGCTATCTTGGGTATTCATACCACGTGATTGTAAAACAAAACTGAATACGACCATAGAGCACAATTATGCTTTTGTTTTAAAACAAAATATTAGGATACTACAAAAGATTTTGTGAGGTGGATGCGTGTAAACATTCAGAACTAAAATTATTACTAAATTAAGAAATGTTATTCAATTGTGGTACTTATTCACATATTTACATTAAAAAAAATACTTTTTAACAAGAATTCTTAGTAGCCTAATATTTTGTTTTAAAATATAAGCATAAATATTCATATGGTCGTATTCAAAAATTATTTCTGCATCACGTACTATGAATATCTAAGGTAACGTCCATAAGAAAGGAAACAGTTGGCAGTCGTATTTACGAAACTATCAAACCTAACCAACCTATTTCTTCGAACTGCATTAGGTTGTCCTTCGAATTTAATATAAAAACACCGAATTTTAAGATTAAGAAATAAAAGAAGATTTTCGAAAATGGGAAAGTGTTTTGAAGATATTCTAGAAACTAATGAAAATAGAAAAGATTTTTTTGCATATTTTTTTAGACCTCAGGATGCAACTTTTCTGTAATTTAACCATCTTTGTATCTCTTATACTTTACGAGATCCCCATAGTAGTTGTTACCCTGTATTTCATGCTGGTCATCGTACGTTTACGTTAGGTTTGACTTTTACATCCCCTTTTACTTGTTTGGTTGTTGTCTATCGAGAGATGTTTTTATTGATGAGCTACGCTTTTGGAAAACAAGTAATTTCACAATGGGCAAAAAAGGCGCAAAAATTTAATTAAAGTGTCAAATCAGTCACATTCAAATGCACGTCTGCATGTATGAATGTGGACGTATGCATACTCCCATACACGGCAAAAATATATAAATCAAGGCGAAGTTGGCGTAACGTTTAGCAGGGACGTAGCTAATACAATGTGTAATTCGAAAATGCTTTATTATACAATGTTGTCGGAATCAAATGTGCTGAATTAATGTCTTTTCTGTTACACTGTAATATTTGCGACAGTTTTTATGGCCAGAAAGATATAAAAGTTGTTTAATTAAATTTCGTTTAGCGTTAACATCGCCTATATTTTATAGTTTTATGCGTAGAGCCGAATGGAAGCGAATAAAACCGGAGGAAAATTAGATATTGTTCGCAAATTTAGTAGTGATAATTCTGATTGATGTTGCGCATTATACGGCCCCGGTATTATAATGAAATAAACTAACATTAATAAACAATCCATTAATAAATACATTAAACAGCGAGAATTAGTTCTCGACGCCAGCTCAAATAAACAGATACAAGCAGTGTTTAAAATAACCGCAATATTCAAAGATTATTTACTTTGAAATCCTTCTACGAGCTCGGAAATGTGTTAAAATTTGTGTAAATCTAATTTCCGAGAAGATTTATGATAAACGCAGTCCGTCTGTCGGCGAATGCCATTTTTTTATAATATAATCAGATGTCATCATCACATCAAAGGCCTGGCCTGGTCATGTGTACGTGGATGGGAAAATATAAATAATACAAGCAGGTCACACTCATACACTCGTACAGACGTACATGCAACACCTACGGGCTTTTTCATTCATTACGTATTTAAATTACAATTTAAATATGGCGTCCTTGACACGAAATTACGTATTTTCATAACTTAACAATTTGTTGTCGGCTGTTTCCTGTGTACGTCTTGTGTGACTTTTCAGTTGGAAGGCAAAATTTATTAATAGTTTCTATTTGGAGTAATTAAATTTTCAACGCGCTACAAGCAGCACTTAAATTATTACAAGCGCTCTGGAAATATCTATAAAATATGTTATAAATAACACTTTAGCCTTCGTTCTCAATTTACGCTTTAATTAGGCCCGAGTTAATGTCATTTATAAAATAACGATGGCGTCACAAAGCATTGTATAATTATTTTATAAAATTAAATTGTTGATTCATTTTTGCTGTCTCGTTATTTTTATAATTAAGCGGAAATACAGAAAGTTTTTAATCTTATTATTCTTTTTATGCGCCGCGCTCCTTTTTTTTATCTAAATTAGTTACTTTATGTTTTTGACAGAGACTAATATGCTAATTATTATTTCTTGTGTGCGTTAATAAATACGCTTTACTTTTTACAAACAATTTCATTAGTACATCCTGTTTCGTTTACGACTTTAACTTGTATCACGTGTGAAAGGAAATTCGACGCACGTGTCATTTTTATGCAGCGAAAGAATGCAGAAATAATATTCAAATCGTTTTCCAGTCTCAACTGCTTCGAATAAGTAATTATTTTGCTCTTGTTCCGCAACGCTTGCGAATGTTATTTTATTTCGACGTTCAAACACAGGAAAATATATTTCCATGCTTTTAATATTTCTTTGTGATTCAAATGCGATTTTAAAAGATTATTATTCAGAGTTGACACGAATAATATTAGCAAGAATTTAGCACTGCTTTGCATTTTAGTTAAAAAAGAATTTATTATTAAATTTTCCAGTCCCTACCATTAAGATAGAAATAATATATTCCAACTCAAAACTTTTGTTCTTTTCAACGTTTCTATAATTTTTATTGGATTGTAGATAACACAATGTTTTTTTCCCGATTTTTATAATTTTACAAAATTTACTTTAAATTTAAAATTTTTGCCATTATTAGAACAGATTTTTATTGTTTCTTTTCTTGATTAGTAATAGGCAAAATATAAAGTATTTGCAAACAGAAGGTGCACAGAAAAAGCAGTAATATACAAAGCACATAAGAACAATATCTTAAATAATTAAAATATCCTTTAAAAGCATCAAAATAACAAGTGTACAAAAAAAATTTCCTATCTAGTATGTTGCTGTAATCTTTTGGCGTGTTCATATACAGTGTCTTTCAAAAAATGTGCTACAAATGGGATTCTTTTTTATTATCGTTTTTTCTAAAAAATTATTGATGCAGGACAATTTTGCATCTCTTACAATCAAATTGGCAAATGTCAGATGATTTTTTTCTTGAACAGTATACATCGTGGACACCGAGAAGTGAAGACCGCTTAAGAGTAAAGTGCCCTTATTTTATAAGATACAGAAAAATGTCATAAGAGTAGTGTCACGAAGGTTACTTTTGTTAATATGAAACACCCTGTAAATATAAGAACAGCGGCGCACTTTGCTGAGTCCTTGACCCGTCGAGCAGCCTTAGAAGATTGCGGGACGACTCCAAGTAGGCCGGTAAGTCCGATCCACCTTCCAAGCGGCAAAAGGGCTCCGTACCACTGAGCTATCCCCTAATTTATTTGGCGTTGTCGTTACCCCTTCGGAGCGAGCGCGACAATAGAATAGACAATCAGAATGAAAAGTTATTATAACTAGATACGAAATTATAACTTCCTACCTCAAAATGAAAAAAATCACAGTTTATTGTGAGCCACTCTTTATATGTACTACATTAGGAAATACAGGTGGGGTTAAAGTATCCACTAAAATAATATGAATAGGAAAACATGAAATTCATTATTATTTTTCAATGATTTAATTTTCTCTGAGTGATTACAGTGAAATCTCTGATAAGCGGACACGAACCGTCGCCAATTATCTGTCCGCTTGTAAGAGGTGTCCGTTAATTAGAGAAAATTTTATTAAAAGATTCTATAGAACAGTTCCACAAAATTGTCCGGTTACGAGAGGTGTTTTTTTTAGCATAATAGCAATTCATTAAAATAATCACTCAGAACCAGGTGAAGTAATTGAGAAATAAGAACGAATTTCCTGTTTTCCAATTCATATTATTTTAGCGGACACTTTAATCTCATCCGTATTTCTTAATGTGGTGTGTAGAAAGAGTTGCTGACAGAACGAATTGTATATCTTTTGTTTTTGAGATGGAAAGCTGCAAGGTCATATCTAGCTTTAGCTTTTTATTCTGAACGATTTATTCTTACGATCTTTTTCTGCATCTTGTGCAGTAAGGGTATTCATTTCTTAGTGTCCGCACTGTATACCATCCAAGATAAATTTCATCTGAGATTTGCCAATTTAATTTTAGGGGATGCAGAAGTGTTCTGACTCAATATATTTAAATACAAGTCGATAAAAAAAGATCAACAAACGCGAAGTATGATCACGACTGTTCAATTAAGGAATCAATTATATAACTGGGCTGCAGTCAAAAAAAGAACTTTAAAAGACTATTACTATCAACCTTTTTTGACTGCAGCCCAGTTATAGAATTGATTATTTAATAAAAGATCTCCATTTGTAGTACGTTTTTTGAAAGACTGTATGTTCGTTACTTAATCTGTATCCTAAACTAGTGATTTCATGTGATACGAATCCGTTAAGTATTAGTATCAGCGGACCTAGATACAAAGAACTAGTGATATGCCGGATCGTTGAAAATCCCCGGATAAGATTACGGATAACGGATATTCGTTTCCACATCCGCGGATGCGGGTTCTTTTATGTAGGTCAGGTCCGCGGATGCTGATACGGATCTTACACTTTGTAGGCACCAAATAAGTGCATCGAATCGTTTTTCTCCGCGAATATCCGCGGATACAGATACGAATACGAATACAACATCACTATAAACAACCCGCATCCACGGAAGTATCTACGAATATCCGTATCCGTATTCATATCCGCGGATTTTCAACCATCTGGCGCATCACTGATCACCACCCTACACAGACAAGTAAGCAAACAACCACTTCTCCCCACATTTTGCAAAATGTTATTAATGGATGTCGTGAACATGTCAAAAAAAAAACAGCAACACACTAGATGGGAAAATTTTTTGTACACTTGTATATCTTAAATTACATATTGGGTCTCCCTCAGAATATTTCAACGGGCGTGAAGATTTTCTATATCAAGTTTGGAGGACAAAATACTTAGGTGTTGCAGGTTTGCACAATCTAGAATGTCATTTTAAAAGATACAGTTGCTCAGATAAATTGTTGCTAACAACGGTACTCTTGCTGCAGCTGTTTTAGATCTAAATGTTATAGGTACGAATGACTGCTACCTACCTGGTGTAGAAACAAAATTTGTGCTGAGGAAATTAACGTACAGCACCGCCAGCAGCTTCAGTCCTGACGGGTGTGGGTGTTACACATACCCGAAAGTAAATGAGTGCCACCTAACCTTAACCCAAGTCAAGGAGAGGATCAAAGGGAAATGAAATGGCTCAACTTATAAAACAATATTTAATGTTAACATATAGGCAAGTACATCGGCATTGTATGCAGTGGGCTTAATGCCACCAAATCTGTGCGCGCCTTAGGGCATCAAATCAAACTATGAAAGTTGCCATGACTTTGAAATGAATGACTAGTCGCAACGTAATACCAATAACAAAAATACCTTTCAAATAATTCAAACCAAACATTAACGGATCTTACTAGTCACCAGTTTTGCAATAATGAAACCATGAACATAAAGATGTTGGGCGTAAGGTGCTCAAAGCAACGTTAAATGCAAATACAGTCAAAGTCGGCACCTGATTTATCAGTCACGGAGATTTCCGGACCATCGGTCCACTCTTCTTCTGTCGTGCGGAGACGCCAACACCAATAATTCTATACCAAAACAAGAAGCTTATGCCCTAAACAAAAAGCCTGTCCCGAACTCGATGCTGACACAACTCCGAATAGTTTTGTTCCACCAGCGCCAAATCAAAAATCAAGCCGACGACACGAGGAAACCTCCCTCAAGGGTCCTCGACAGCAACCAAAATTGTGGTCGCCATTCCGGCGCGGCGTTCACGAAAATTTGGCAGCGCCTCTTTCAAACAACACCTCTAGGCCCTGTTGATATCGCTAGACAACTGACTTCCTCCCGACACGTTACAAGTTAATCAAGCTAAACAAAGTGTGCCCCCTAATATTCGAGAAAGGGTTTGTTGCACAAATCTAAAACATCGTGACTTCAGCAGGAACCAACAAGTATCAGCTGATGTAAAGAAAGTCCAGGTCGAGTGTGAACGCACTTTAATCTCTCCGTTGAAATAATAATCCGCAAGAAACTGTAATTCTTATGCTCTAGTCGAGCAAAGAAAGTAGATGGTGGCGGAAATTTTATGGCTGTCTCACCTCGTGGACTAAATAATTTGATCAATTCCCACAAAAAAATATGAGAAGCACTTGCATAGGCTTGCAAAAGCTGATGTAATTATTACTAAAAATAAAACCTCCAAACGATATTATTTATTAAAAGAAATTTGTCCAAATCATTTTTGATTGCAGTGAAAACCTCGGAATAGCCTCTATACAGCTGTTTCAGGTCAAAAAGCAATCGTAAGATGTCGTTACTTTATCTGTTCATCGACATTATTATGAGAAAATAGTTTTTAAACTTTAAATGGACTCTGTAAAATTGGAAGGAAGACTCAACGTTTCGCTATTGCTTGATAGCTTCCTCAATTATGGATATTATTTATCTAAATCCGTAACGAAGTGCGATCACATCAAGGCTTTTACGATGTTTTATAGCCGGAGTATATTGAAACGGATGCAGAAAACTACCCGAGTTGCTCTTACGATCATAAAGCAAGGGCGTGACACTATTTCTGTTTTACGAATCCAAATATTGCAGAAAGATTTATTTTTTAAAGCAATAGAAAACCGACGGTATAGGCCCGGCATTAAAACGTTTCACACAATTTCTAAATATTGAGCAGTCGAAGACAAATGCGATTCAAACTCGATATACAGGTTGTTTTTCGAATAGCGGTTTTCCAAACCGTAACAGCTTCTAACAGTTCAGATGAATTGACAGTTCTTATGACAGCCGATCTTCACAGCTCACGTATTTAATTCCTTCAGCCATTACAGAAACTGAAACGTCTATAGACTAGAAACATAAATTGATGAACATAATTGCATGAAACTTTTCACTAGCCTTAGTTTTTGAACATGTACAATGTGGCCCTTTGTAAATAATGTGCCTTTCCTTATTTCTTATTATGAAGGGGATTCAACAGATTCGAAATTCCAAAGATTAGAGGGTTTGGAATTTGAATAAATTTAGGATTCGCCCCACCTCGGCATTTTTCTTATCGTGAATGTTTTTTGTATTATCAAATTTAATGTTCTAACCAGGATTAATTAATACTTGTGGTTTTGATGTTACGTGTATTGAAATTTCATCTTTATTGTTGAGCGTGTCTAGTACGGCAGTTGACAATTTTGTTGTCTTTTAGGATTTGCGCATTGTTTCTTTCTTCTATGGTACAAGACATAACTTCTGTATGTTTATCAATTTGAATCTCTGCATTTAGTCATAAGAAATTTTCCTATGTACTAATGCGTTCTTAAAGATCGCAATATTATGATGTAGGCGTAAAATGAGCATAAAGACAGTACATTTTATGAATAGTGCCATTTGCAGTTTCTCGGCGGCGCATACACCCGAAGAGATTTATATCAGACTGGTATTTTAAATTGGAAATTACTTTTTGCTTGGCATAAATATATTCAGCTAGAAATGCAAATGTAATATATGTAGCTGTTTATTTATTTCTCGATATTGAAATAAATATATTGAACGGCTGTGTTTAGTTTATAGTCAGACGTATTTATGAAACTTTTCAATTGTAGTCGGGAGTCTGGAGCCTGCAACTGTTATCGATACCATTAAATTCACATTTATACACAGACACGAATAAATTGCTTCGTTTTTATTTTAGTTTTTCATTAAAATTTTTAATAGTCACTTCAAACGAGAGCTGCTTTTAATTACTTTTTTTTTATTCAATCGTTCGGTTTCCCATTTCATAAAAATTTTAACTTAGACTTTTTTATTAAATACTTTTTTTACTTCTTTAATGAAGGTGGTTTTACAAATGCACATAATACTTGAAATTATTTCAGCCACTTGTACGTTTGTGGCAAGTCACAGACGATATTTAATATATTTTCATTTGTATTAAGCAATTAATAAATTTTACCCACAACGTTTTTATAATAAGTTATATGAAAAGTTAATACATGTAGCTGCATGTTACGTGATTAAAAAATGTTTTCCTTTTTGATAAATATTTTTCACGTTCACTGTACAAATTATATATTTCAAAAAATTTATTGAATTGATCGCTTTTTGACCTGACATTGCAGTAGGATAACAAATTGAAGCGGATTTGCTACATAATAAGCTACCCCATGCAAGGCGGCCATGCTTGCTGTCAAAGCATAATCAAAGTTTTAAAAAATTTGTTGCAAATCGTTTTTGATTGCAGTGACAACCTCGAGCAGCCTCTGTACAGCTGAAGAAGCCCCAAATAGGGCTGAAACAGCTAAACAGTTTAACGTAACTCAAATTAAGAAAAGAAAGCCTGTCATATTTAAAAGCTAAGTGCGATATATCCATGTACCCGCATGTTTCAATTTATTCGCATAATTTGCCCGTTTTTTTTTATCTTAAATAATTTGGTATTGATAGAAACTTTGCGTCTAAAATTTGCATTTGAAGTAGATATAACATAATGACCACGAAAACGGTTTCACAGCCTTTGCTGTTTATTTCATTTCAGTTAAACGGGCGAGGCGGTATGCATTTTGTTAAACAACACCATAAATGAAAGATTTTGAAATCGAAACTATTGTCCTTTTGTTCGAATGGCGAAAGACAAAGTTTATAACGATAATGCTTTTATTGTAATAGTACACATGTCATAAAAATTAAGTATGTAAAAGTACATGGAACAAAGGAACATGCCAGTTCAGTATAAACAAATTAAGAAAACAAATATAATAAATTTATTTTATACTTGTGCAAACAATATCGGTGTGATATAACTGAAAATGCCTTCTCTGAAAAGAAATTACAATGTACCTATTAGAATAAATATATATAAAGCAGAATATTCGTCTAAAGCATGAAAAATCAAAATATATTTTTGCTTTTATGTGATTGTTAACGTACATTTGCATCTGTCGCATTTTGCAATAATGTTTGATTTCCTTTCATATCACGTCAAGTAAGTTGACGGTGAACGAAGTCTAAAAGTATGTCATTAGAGTTTTAGATTGCTCAAGTTTCTAGAATTTTAATTAAACTTGAAGAAACTGAAAGAGAAATATAAATTAGGTTGAATACTTCTGTGTACATGTATGGCATGGAACGATTGTAGATTGATGAAATTAATTACAGAGTAGGCATACCTTCGTATATGTGTTAGATATAATGAAATATGGACAGTGATAGATTAACACGTATTAAAACAATATTGTAATGTATAGTAGAGCATTGTCTCAATTTGTGTATTATTGAATTTATACCGAAATTCCTGCGACACATCAATAACACTCATTGTGCTAATTACAATTAGCTGATTTAGTTGCGAACCGACCCAGCTATTGACCCATCCTTTAATTTCCATCATTACGTTTAATGGCGTAAACTTAACAGAAAAAGTAAATTGATTTAGCTAAATTATTGTTATGACAACCCTAGTGCAGGGCATATTTCATAGTAAATGGGCATAGTTGCAGCCAATAACTACAATTACGGTAGTGACAAGGCGAGATACATGACCGTCCCAGACCATTAGTTATCGGACAAGTCTCCAATTAACATTTGTGATAACGACGATGAACCGCTGGCTCGAGTACAACCCCCACAGGAAAAATTAAAACCAAGATCACTATCTTAATTGTCACACACACGTACGTACGGTACGATCATAAATCATACATATAAAAAATATTTTCAGTCTTTAATTGAACAACATTATTCTAATTAAACTGTATTTTATAACCACCTTGATATTTGTTACAGGTAACAGTTGTTTAATCGACTTGAATTCTTCTGTTTGTTTATTTCTGTCGAAGAAAAGGAAATTTTTTTCTATTATTTTTGTGCACTGCAGAATGTGGATGAAATAACTATAATTGAAGTTTGTTCTTGTCCGATGAAAATTGTAAGTACAAGTTTTTTTAATCTCAAAACGAACGGAAAATGAAAGGAAATCTTTGGCTATAGATTTATAGCTATAAATCTATAGCGAAACGTTGAGTGTGTTTTCCTTTCATTTTTCTGTCCGGTTTGAGATTAAAAAATCTTGTACTAAAAATAACTATGTACATATATTGTTTACGTAGGCTGTGTTAATTTAACTTGAGCCATTTAGTTTAAGTTGACGGCAACTGATTTGCATGTGATATTCAGATTATATCGTAGCAATTTTGCTTGTACAATTTCGCGAACATAAAAAATGCGTCAGAGCTTAACATTTCTGTGCAGCACAATTAAAGAAAATTAATTGTTTAATGCGAAGAATTGGAATACATTGGATTATAGTAAGGTATGATATAGAAAGGGTTTTTTTTTCATAGGTGCTTTAATAACAAATTGTTTTGTAGCTCCCTTATTGTAATTCAGCAACTCTAATAAACAATATTAAATGTTAGCCGCAAAACATACATACATGTCCGAAAATCATGGAACATATTGTGTGCATTTCATCAAAAGATGTTTCAAGTAAAAGTAGTTTGACATTTATCTTTTTATCATAAAAGAATAGCTGACTTTTATCTTTTTCGGAAACAAAGATGCAACTTATGAAATAGGAAAATGTACTCTTTTATTACTTTCGTATTTCTGTATTTTAAAACCTTCCAAATTAGAAGAATAGAATGAAATAGAATACTTGTTTATGCATGAAATAGTATTTATACTGATCAAATGATATATGTACCATCGGGTGCAAAGAAAAGTAAACGATTCCTAACGGAATTATATTGCGTTATGTTTGCACCCGATGGTACGTGAAATAAATATTGACGAATAAGTAAACAGAATGAGAAAAATAGTCAACATAAAAAGGAGAAACTGAAACCGCTTGAACTCAGATCAATTTTATTGGTATGTCAACGTAGAACTCGGTTCAAGCCTCAACTATCATTGAAATTGGTTGGTAGAGTCGCGATCAAGCGGATTGAAATCAATGGACAGCTTTGTAACCTGTACTGCCAGCGTCAATAAGGACGCGGTTGGCGTGCAGAGGTCTCGATTAGGATGATGCCTACTGTAGGTACAACCTTACTTGCTTCGTCAAATCATATTTTTGTTAACACCGAAATTCTGAATAATTTTTTTAATGGTGACACTGTCTTTTATGCAAGTTTATTATCCTTTATTTGAAAACAACATATACGTTTTTGACAGTGAAACAAAATTAAATTTATCATCGGCAGCCAGATTTTCAGAGCTCAAAAGTACTTGTCCCAAGTTTTTTTTTAATGTTTTTATGTACATTGCAAAAAATGGGAGTAAAATTACAGAGATAAGTACGGTATACTTTCAGTAACATTACATTGTGAACATTATTACACAATATGAAAAAAAAACATAAGTCTAATTTGTGTTGACAGCTATTTCCGAACATCATTCAGAACTTTAAACATAAGTGTTAACATGAAGCTTGAAATAATTGTTATAATAAGTTTATGCAATTTTCGTATAAACTAGCATGTAACGAACATAATTGGAGTTTCGAGATTGTCATCCCTAAATAGAATTGGTAATCTGTACCTTTGTCAAGCTAAACGAGATGCAGTATTCATTTTAGCTTCTGTCTATAACTTATAACTGCAACGTTAGGACTATTGCAGAGTCTTCTGTGGTTGACCTTGACAGCTAATATTGTTAAGGCTTCACTAAATTTAAAAGAAACAATATTCATTTGTATTTGAATTTCTAGATTGAATAGTTCCGTTATTTTAAAGTTTTTCCTACTAATGTAATTTAAAGTTTTCCTCATGCAGCTGGCTTTTCGAGGTTAGCATAAACATTCTTATGAAAATGGCAGCCTCGTTTCGTTTCTTTCTAAAAATTACATTTGCCGTGCGTGGTTTTCAAGCGTTTAAAGGTTTTGTGCATGTAGGAACATTTTGCAAGCGAAATAAGCATAATCACAGTGAATTACTATTGAACTTTATATTTACACGCAAATAAACGTTTCAATAAATCATTTCCGTGGCTATAGAAAAGCGTGCAAGTATAAAGTAAAACGATAGAGATCTTAACATATGTGGGAATTAGACGTACGGGCAATAAATAAAGAGCACTTAAGACGTCAGTCTGCATGAAAAAGAGGCGAGGCCTATAGCGAGATCGCCGATATGTAACAAAATCTGACGTCGAAAGTCACTAATTACCCGTGATATATCACTATATAAACAGCGGCTGCAGGCAGGCCAACGCTCAGAGTGTTAAAACACTGAAATATATTAGTTCCTGAGTCGACTTCATTTACATGACGCTCGTGTAGACGCCCATATTTATAATAGTTATCTAGTAACACATAGGTAAGAATTATTCATGGATTTGCATATAGTTGTCATATATCATACAGGGCTTTGTGTCTTTCATCGCGTTCTAGGCGATTTTTTAATCTTTGTAATTAAAATGAGTTTCCTCCGCGCATGAGGATATATGTTGATAGCTTCTGCTATGCTTTGTGCCTCAAAAATTCTCCATCGATTCTCGCATACATTTATTATTCATGCCACTACCTCGGAAACGTACGTCAAGAGTTGCTCTACTCCGATTTTGATACAGATATGAACTGCTGCACTTAAGAAAATACCACTGTCGTACATCATTATCTCTAAAACCTTGAAATATATTAAAATTTTAATTTCGCTTGTTGCTTCATTTTACGGAAAAAAAGAAGCTCAATGTAAACTAGGATTGGAAATAATTAAATAGAGTACGAGTAATGACGCAATGAAATAAGAGTGTTCCAAAAGTACCATGCGATCAACGGAATTTATAATTAGAGCAGGCTGTGATATTTCCCAAAAAGTTGGCAACACAGGTTTGCAGTTTGAAATTAAAAATTTGAAATGTCAGAATTGTGACATTTACTTTTTTAATAATTGATATAAACGGATTTGTCTTATGGAACCTCCCCTAATATTCTAGAAATGGATATAAATCAGCATCCATACAAAATAAAATAACGAAATAAAGATTGAACAAAGCACGAGCGTAACCTCAAATATGATAACTGTCAATTTATTATTTATTTCTCAGTGTATCCAACCACACAGCATAAAATAACATCTATCATAGTCTGCTCTAATTATAAATTCCGTTGATCACCCGGTACTATGATAAGAAGTAGTTACAAAGATAAAAATTTTGAACACTTTTGGATCCTTCCGTTTGTGGAGTTAGAAAAATCGGAGTTATGATGTTTACAACGTAAAAGTAGGAGTAGAGTTTATTCTTGTTGGAATAAAACACCTATTTTAGACACAATTTAGTCAAATTACCTCTGATTCCATGTCTAAGTCGAAGTTTGTCATTTTTGACTTCAAGTTTTGCGCGAATGCTTTTCAATTGGCGTATTTATAAACCAGTCGCTGCACAAGTAACCATTTAATCAACTTCGTAATTCTCTTATTATATTCCCCAATATTTTTGGGAATGATTTATCATCTTGCCGAGCTTAAAAATAAATATTCTCCAACATTTGGGCGGGGACCACTGTGGGATATTTCAAAACACCAAAATTGTGTAATGTAATCATCTTCTTCGTTACTCACACTTTAAGAATAACGATTCTTCGATATTTGTAACGGCACAGTAGTAGTAGTAGTAGTTTTTACATTTCAGGACTGAAATCTTCACTTGTTTGTTGTCCTACCTTAGTAACTCATCAGTATGTAATTTTAGAATTTGGAAAATTATGCGCACTTGCGTAAATAATTATGTATAACAAGAGAAAATCGGTGATGTAATGCATAAACCTCCTTGCGCGCTTTGATCCCATGCCAAATATCAAAAACTGCTTACCACAGAAATACCTTTAAACTTTTTACAGAACAAAAATATAATATACACCGTCGAGCATTAATAATAACGCTACTCTCGTGGAAAATTTCAAGGATTTTTGCACCGCCGTAAAAGTATCAGGTGTTGAAAGTAAAACGCATTAGCGATTAAATATTTATGTGCGCCAGGCGATATTAAAATTAAATTAAGATTAATAATTAACAAATTTTTAAAGTTCAGCTTCGATGGTGTTGGGTGGGTAAGTGGTGATGGGTTTTTGGATTTTTTTTTTAAAGAAAAAATATTCGCGGCGTGCATTAAAATACGTTCCCTGTATTAATCAAATGAATTTCTATTGAAGTGTATGACATTGCAGATGCAACGATATGATGATGCATTCTGGAGAGCATTTCAGAATTACGTTTCTTCATTGTTATATGCATATGAAGGGTCTCGATGAAACGCTGCCTCTCTCTGTGCGGGAATACTAATCAAATCCGATTTGTTTGAACGGGCAAAATGTAAAAAGGTTTTTATAATGAAGTGCTTTCTACACGTCGTGTTATATTTTTGTTCTGCTTTTGGTTATTGAATATGATTGTGTTCGTACGTTTTTGTGTGCGCCGTATTAAAAATTAAAAAAAAAAGAGGAAACGGAATAGTATTTTCGTTGCCAATTGCAAATTTGCAGCAGGCTTACCACCCAACCACGATTAATTACTAGAAATTTTTCAAGAGATTTTACATCGATATTTTTTTTTATTTCAGTTTGCTCACAATGTTCCGATTTAATTCGAACGTAGAATTTAATGTTTATATTGCACAAACTAAAATTTGTGTTTGAGGTACTCAAGATTGAATGACAGTTTCATAATCGAATATTTAATCCGACCCGTCCACAAGTCCTTTATAAAATAAAATATTTTCGCACTGTATTTACAAACAATCCTCAGCTTCATTTCTTTATTTAAATTCGAAAACAGAATAGAACCAGTCTTTATAAGTGTAATTTATTTATAATAAAAACGTTTAACTTTTAATTCAAGAATTGAAACTGAAGCTCGCTTTCAAGGAAAATTTTCATATAAAAATTAAAAAAGAAAGATAAATGAGAAGTTAACAATGTATATACGTACGGACGTAAAAACGTAAAAAGTAAAATAATGAATTATGCAGCAGAATTTTCTGTGAAGTGGTACAGTGCATCATCACGAGCCATGCATTATTAGTAATTTACATATGTTCTTCCAGGCAGTTGTGTTATTTCATTTATTGTAGCTGCGAGCGCTTAAAATGTCAGCCTCCACTCAATTTAACTTATTAATTTATCTTGAGTCACTGCGATTATTACAATTATATCATGTTTTAAAATTTTCATGGTTGATTTAGCGTTTTGTTATTGTGACGATTTGTCAGCTTTTAATGCGCATTTGCATAATGCTACTCTTGTTAAAAATTTAAATGGAATTACGTTGGCGATATCCAATCCTATCCCGTTTAATAGTAATGATATCTATGGTGAACTAGTTCTTACCAAGGATATCTATTTAACAACATATAATTTTCCATTTTTATTAAACACTATACCTTTATTTAAAAGTATTCCTTAATTATAGTTATGTTAAGGTTTTGAAACGGTTTAGTTGAACTTAATACTTCTAACAACATAAAATAATGACGACAAATAAGAAAAGAATACTTGGATTCTCCGAATGTCAGTCAACGTTACTATAAAACATTGATCTATTACCTGTATTAATATACAGGATGTTATTTTACTCTTTGCAAATAAGAAAACCTCAATGTAAGTACACGAAATGCTACCTTCTGCGGGTATTTTTTGGTGGCTACCGTATCATAGCCAAAAAATTTCGGATGGACCACTTGTTTGGAACCGCTGAAATGTGTGAGAAAGATAGGAAGGTCAACTTCGCCTTCCTCTCGGTATGAACACGCTCACCTATACCGCACTCGATGTTCAACGCAAAGTTTAATAATAATAATCACTGATATCGTTTATTAATTACTTTATTTAAAATTTTAATTTACTGGGTGAAGTAATATTACATTTATTTGTTTTACGATATCAACTATCGATGAAAATTTATGCACCAATTAGGCAAGCGCGTTAAAAATGTTCTTCCTTTTCCCTTTTACATAAGTAAACTGTTGCTGCAATCTCGCTGCTTGCTATGAAAGTCTTACTACTTACGGTTCTTTTAAATAAAGTAAATGTAAAACTTTTATAAGACTTTTAAAAATAATATGGAAGGAGAAATTACAATTTGTTTGTGCCACACCTTCTTGAATTGCACTACATTTTAATTTAAAATACTTAAACTTGTAATTACTTGCAGTGAAGTTAATTTAGTGAAGTTTCGACCGACCGAACAGCTGATAGAAGCGGCACTGATTTACGTCGTTCCTGCTGATGATCCAGTAAGGCACTGACCCTGGCCTACTTCGGCTGCGGGTCGTAATTGAAGAGGCGGCCGCGTTCCACTTTTAGCTATGTCAGCAGTTGTCAAACGGTTCAATGAAAACCTGCCACTACATTTTTCTCGAAAACTATTACATTTATGTTAAGAACATATGAGTTAAATCGTTGCCATTTATGGTGATATACTGCAGGTTTAAATATTTGCACACAGTAAAAGAACACTCTGTATATTGATATCGAAATCGTTTAGTTCACATTAATTTAACGATATTGACTCAATTGAGAAATATTTATTAATACCAGCACGTCAGTTTCGAATTAGTCGCGATTGCAGACCCTTATCTCTTAAGGAAGTTGGTCTTTCGGAGCGAGGCACATCCTTAAAGCTCTTAGAGCAATTTTCGAAACATTCTGTACATAGTTCAGGTTACATGTTATGTATCCACAGTAATTTTCATTCAGAAAAATCCTAAAAATTATTAACAATAAAAATCTGCGGGACCATTTCTGGTAATTAATGTACCATCGGGTGGGCAGAAAAGTAAACGATTTTAATCGCTATTGTATGTTACTAATGCTAGATAACGGACTGATGTTACTTGATGGTCGCAAGTATTTGTCAAAAAATATAGTGAAGCTTGATTTGCAAGACGAAAATAACGCAAAATTCCCTCAGAAGTCGCTTACTTTGATTTGCACTCAATGGTACTGTTACGGCCGAACGCTAATAAATTTTTAGGTTCAGAAGAGTGGCACCATCTATTGGAAACCGACTCTTTCACGGTTCACGGACTGTTACTGAAAGCACGTCACCTACTCGGAATGTTTCAGAGAGTTCTTGATAGCTCGAAGGCGTTCCATACGTTTCCAGTAACAGCCGTAATGAAATATAAGGGAGGATGGTGCGCGATTTGAACAGTTTTACATTTAGCGAGCAAAGTGCGATATAAATACTGAAATATTTAAGAGTTTTTATTGAAAATAAGTGTTGTACATTGTTGTTAATTTAATTTGTGCTGTGTGAAGCGAGTGTTTATTTGAAGTTTTGGATATCTCATTATTTATTATTCCAGAACATACCAGGTATTCACCGATTGTGGTTTTCTTCTCTGGCGAGTATAACAGTTGATATACATAAATAAAAAATCGAAACGCTATTTTTATTTATCTAAAAATTCTATAAAATTATTTTCTACTCTATAAAGTGTTTAGTCTCTTGAGTGTAGAATACAACGTTCATATTTCAAATGGAATTATTATTTCATAGATAGATCACACAGGCAAATATGCAGAGTTAGATTAAACACCGTTTTTACTCTTTTTCGCGTTTTCGCTGTTCCCAATTTACACAAGTAGCTACACACGAGGTTGTTAAAATGTCAAGGAATAGAACTAACTCAAAGAAGGAAATAAATTTCCACTGCAAAGGATATAAAATATTATGGCAGAAAAATTTTTACTCAATCGAGGTTCGAACTCAAGTCCTTTCAGTATCTAGTCAAATGCTTTTTGTAGAGTTAAAGTATCGTTTAAAAAAATGCTGTTTGACTCAATTTTGTTGTTGAAATAATACGTACTTCCTAAAATCTATAACATGTTCATCGATTCGGAAACATTTAAATATAAATAGTATAAAAATCTTTTTCTCTTTCATATATTTAAAATTTTTAATCACTGTAGATAGTGTTAAATATACATCAAAAGGAGTTATTTTGTAGAAATAAAACAGTAGATTTTATTACTTTAGATGAAAATGTTTCGCTTCTGTAGACATTTTTAACTACTTATTCCTCCTACTCCAAAATTTTTATCTGTGTCTATTTTGATGTTAAGTTGCCCTACAGCTAAAGTTTCTGGAGTTACGAGGAGTTCAAACGAAAAATGGCCAAACGCGAAGCTTTAAATAATTCATAATCAGGCCTAGGCGCATTTTAGGCGGAAAGTTTCGTTAAATATACGAGGAACTACTAATATGCTGAAGCGATCATAGTCGGAAGAAGTTCAAATCTTTAACGCGTCTACCCTGTAAAAACAAAACAATAAACCAGTCGAGGCCCGAGAAGTCTATACGGCACGCAGTAACCACTTCAGTTCTGGTCGACTGGATATAAGAACTTGTTTACATAATCCATTCATTCCGAAATGAACTCACATTCTTTTTACAGTGACGGCGCTATAATTGATATAAATTAAATGTATTATGCCAGTCTTTTTCAAAGCTACATTAAAGAATTATAATGTTTTCATAATTATTAATTTGAAAGAAACTATAAAGGCAATTATGTTACACACGTAATTTACATGAAACGGTTGCTTCTGATGGAATGAGCGCGAGGATGAGAGCGCCTCGGGCATAAAAGCCGTTCAGCGGCGACGTTGAAATCTACGCCGCTGTTTTGTTTATCTTTATACTGATTCCTACCAGATATCCTAAGAATGTCCGACCCTTATTCATAATACATGTCTTATTAGTGTTAAAGGATTTGTTCTTCTATGTTTAGGATGAAATTATGCGTTATTGTAATTCTTCCTGGTATTGTAGGTATACGCTAGAAGGGAAAATTACACTCGGTGGACACATGGTATATGCTTCTGAGAACCTGTTTATTGTAACAGAATAGTTACGTGGAACCATGTTGAATTCGTTAAGTACTTATGCATTTGTAGTACGTAAATTTTTGTGTCTAATAATTACATTTTCTTTCGTGTTGATAGGCTGCACATATCTTACAAAATGCGATCCATTTTTAGTTAATTCCCTTTTCGCAGAATTTGGCTACTTTATTTTGATTATGTATTCTACTTTTTACATAAATTGGATTGCTAAAAGAAAAATCAAATAACTGCATCTACTAAATCCTTGTGCACTTCAGCATGGAATTCAATAGAATAGAATGTTAATCTGTCATTTGTAAATACACACCAGAGAACCTTGTGAAACGATTTCAAAAGTGATTAACTTTTAATTATAAATGCTTTTTTTGGCAGTTAGACGCAGCCATCGATAATACACATAATAATTTTATTATTTATGT
Organism: Prosopocoilus inquinatus; assembly: GCA_036172665.1. Lineage (NCBI taxonomy): Eukaryota > Metazoa > Arthropoda > Insecta > Coleoptera > Lucanidae > Prosopocoilus > Prosopocoilus inquinatus. The sequence continues at coordinate 1,861,959 of CM069876.1, forward strand.
TTCGTAGACCGGTGTGTTAGTTGAAAAGATAATAGCTATATTTAGCCTTTTGAATAATTAATGAATAAGCATTTTAATAATGCAATATATCCTACTGATCGTATAATTATTAATATAAATTATAGATATAATAATTACTCCCGAATGTATATGAAAGGCTGAGCGATGAGGAGAAAAAAAACGTAAATTAATCGTGAGATACGCTAGCAAAGGCTTTTAATAATTAATCCGGATATTTTAATGTTAATTGACTTGTCGCGTTAAAATATTCATAGTTTTAATATAATATGCCGCGTATTTAGCGCCATAAAATCAATACTCGCCGTAATTATTTTGTCAAATGTAATTAAAATATAATAACAACAGATGCAAATGATCCACATAAAATGCAAGGTGTTCATTTGTAACAAAGGTAATATTTTAGTGGCGTTTTTACCTTAGATAATTACAGCTTTTCAAATTTATTACAAAATATTTCATGTTGTACATTTTCAACCATTTGCGAGTCTCGGAAAACGTATAATTAAAACTGTAATTATAATATACTTTCACAATGTACAGATACGGACCAGTTAAGTACTGACTGCTACTATACCACCGCTATTGAAATGTATATACATTATGATAATTTTAAATCCTTTACAACAGGAAACTTATGAATATTTTGGCCATTATGAATGTTTTCACTGACAAAAATACTGAACAACCGGATTATCTGCTGTGATTTATAGTAACGTTTATTCCATATGTCTTAAATAATTTCTTATTAAAATTTTCATTTCATAATTTAGAATCAAATTTGACTAATTAATTAAAAAGAAAACATGATTGGCATAAATGTTTTTTAAATATCTAACGAATAAGATTTCCCTTGATTCGTTTCTGAATCTGATGTTAGGGTTTCTTGGTGCTCACATCGATAAATTTTCTTTTTGCAAAGCAGTCTTGCCAACGCTGAGTTCGCGTGACAGAAACACCAAATAATATCCACCTCTCTCGAATTTTTCAACGCGGTTTAAAACATCAATAAAGAAGATCAATTCGTATCGGACGAAATCTTGTACGTCGGACACAAACAAACCATAAACACGAGAAAAGGAAACGCTCCGTTACGATTCCCAGAATTGTCAGTACTTAATAAAACACGAATAATTTCAGTCTCAATCTTAAACTTTCTACTCGTGTTTACCGACATGGTAACAATGAGTTAAATAAACGCTGTAAAACGATTTCGTTCCCGGAAAATGTCATAGAGCATAGTAAAGTGCGACCGTAAAAGCCATAATAATGAACTTTCCCTTCTTTATCTCTTCGCTCGTTCCAGGCTTTGTTTTATTTCTCAGCTGCTTTAGCTGCATCGAATTTACATATTTTTATACTGCACGTATGTAGTAAGATTTGTGTAACTGCGAAAAAAAGTACCAGTGTTATTGTTTTCATTTTTTGATTCGAGTTATATGGTAATCTTTTGATATTTTAATGAACATAAATAAATATATAAAGTATATTAAAATATTCATAAAAGAATTCTAAATTTTCTTCAAAAATCATTTTGCTGATGATACATACAAATAAGTAAAAGATAAATACTCTAAGTGTTTGTCACTTCGGATAAAGCTGCATCTAAACTGCAAAACTCTTTAACTAAATAAAAAATAATTTTGCTCATATATATTCATTCCATACAATTCTTGTACTTTTGATATAACTTCAAATTCTGATCGAAAATTTTATTGTAACACTGCGTAGTAAATTAGAATTAAAAAAAAATTGAAACAAGACTTTTTTCTGTGCTTATAAAGTAATTTTTGTTTGTTCTTTGATAGCGCTTGTTCTGTTTCACATCTAAAAATAATATTAATAAGAGTCGTGTTTTGTACGAATTAGTTTTTGACCTTCAGACTTTTACGTAGAAAAAAATCATGAAATTTGTGTAAATATTTGCATACTTTATTTGCTTTTGAAACTTCACTTTCTTGTGCAGGTGTGACACTTTTCGAACTTATCTGATCATAGAGGGACAAAAATCAATGCTAAATGTGACAACATCAACTTTATAGTTTGCTTAATTAGTTTCTTCTTTTTTCTTCTTCTGTACATATACAGGCTGTCCCAAATTCCTGGAAAAGTACAAATATAACCCCTATACATTCATTTTATCAAGAAAATCTCTTAACAAAAGTTGTGTAGGTCCCAATTCGCATACAGGTTGTTCATTTAATAAGTTACATACATAACTTATTATTTTTTAAATGGAACACTATATATTTTATTGCAGTTTCGATTACCCCTTGAAGAGACGATCTAAATTTTGCAGGGAACGATATATTAATGTTTCTTTTTATAAAAATTTTGTGCAAATCGTTTTTGATTGCAGTGAGAACCTCGAGCAGCCTCTGGACAGCTGTTTCAGCCCTGCTTGGGGCTTCTTCAGCAGAAACGTAGCTCGACATTCCCACTGCAGACCAAAAACGACTTGCCCAATTTATTCGCAAATGCGATGTAAGAATGATGAACATATAAAATAGCGACATCTTACTATCGCTTTTTGACCTAACATTGCAGTAGGATAGACAAATTGAAGCGGGATTTGCTCCTAATGAGTCCCCCATGCAAGCCGGCCATGCTTGCTGTCAAAGCATAATGAAAGATTTTAGAAAAATTTTGTGCAAATCGTTTTTGATTGCAGTGAGAACCTCGAGCAGCCTCTGGACAGCTGTTTCAGCCCTGCTTGGGGCTTCTTCAGCAGAAACGTAGCTCGACATTCCCACTGCAGACCAAAAACGACTTGCCCAATTTATTAGGAGCAAATCCCGCTTCAATTTGTCTATCCTACTGCAATGTTAGGTCAAAAAGCGATAGTAAGATGTCGCTATTTTATATTTTCTTTTTATAATAAAGCAGAAGAATTGTGAAAAATTTTTCCTTGACAACTTTTTATTATTTTATTTTTATCAGCTAGGAAACTTTTTATTTTTCGGCTTAGCTTTCGGTAATTGTTGTTAAATGACCACTTGACTTTAGAATAGTTTATTCAATTCGAAACGGTCGATACTCCTTGGTCCGTAATTTATCTATAACTAGAGATTTATCGGCTTAAGGCCCGGTTTTTCAATTGATTGGTAAAGTGATGGTTACTTACCACTGGGTAAGTAACGTGCTTGTTAAACAAAATCTCCATTTATATATCAATCTCAAAATCTCCAATTATAAATCAAATACCAAAGAAGTAGAGCCGTCCAGTTGCTCATACACGTAAATTAATCGTGAGATGAGATTGTTTATGTATCCCCTCTACATGTTTACCGCTAACAAGCAAATTTACTGGCTGTTAGTTTACCTCCTTGTTAAAAGGAATTTATGTCATTGTTAAGACTACCAATACTTTGATAAACTCATTTTCTTTGCTAACACTCGGATAAAACTAACAGTTACTTTACCAATCAGTTGAAAAACCCTAACTTATAAAAATATAATTGAAACATAGTTACTAAGTTGAACAAATTATCTGCTACGGATAAGAAAAACAAAATAGATGAAAAAAGAATAATATAAGAATCAAGTTATTCGTTTGGAATAAAACTAAATTTATGAACTAACTAACTGTAAATTCATTTGAAAGGCACTTCGTTTATTTCTTTATTTCTCAAAATTCTTGTACAGTTTTGTTCTTGAGAACAACGCTCAATAAATACAGCAAGAATTCTTCAACTAGGTGGACACCAGTGAGAAGAGATGGTCTTAGACTTATGCAATACCCAACGGTTTTCATTTTGCGACATTATTGTACAATTAAACAACTTACGAATTGCCAATTTACTGATATTTTATTGGTTTTCAGGCATTTATTTCTTTTTCCTCTTTTCATGTCTTCAGTTTCCATAATAAGCTTTAATTTTCATTTAGTTGTCTTAAACTGCTGTGCATTTTCTAGATTTATTTTATGAAGAGAGAATCTTTATAGTTCGTTTTATATTGTGTAGATTTGTGTGAATAGAAGTTGACTTATTTCTTCAGGGAAATTATGCTTCACGCTAACATTTAAATTTATACAGGGTGCTGAATTTTGAAACGCAATATAAGAAATCCTTTAATTAATTTAGAGATTGGCATATTGGCTTCCCTTATTATTCTATTTAGGTTTATAAAATACTCTTCAAGATGAATCTGTCTGTGAAATTTGAGAATTTTTCTTACGCTGAGTTTTGAGATATTTTTAAAAAAAGATTCTGCCAATAATGTCAACCAAACTATCAGCACAGCCTTGATCAATGATAGTTAAAACCATACATATAAGATTAATAAATCCAGTTTGTTTTTGAAAAAGATTTGTAGAAACAGCTTTTCCAGAAATTAATTTTAACATTTACTGATCAAGGCTGTGCTGATAGTTTGGTGTAAATTGAATTTCTTTACTGATCTTTGTTAAATACTTTGAAACTGAGCGAATGAAAAATTTTCAAACTTCACAGACGTGATCTTGAAGAGCACTTTAAGAAACCTAAATAGAGTTTTGCTCTAAAATAATTAGGGAAGCCAATATTCGAGCACCTTTAAAATAACATGGGATTTCCTATGTTGCGTTTCAAAACGCAGCACTCTGTATGTATGTATATATTTGGTATTTACGATTTATTGAGAAACATTCTTGAAATATTAATTATTTTTTTTTTCGTTTTAGGTAAGTCTCTGCACAGTTTTTAAATCTACTCTCTCTTCAGTAAGGTAAGAAATTTGTTATATTGCTATTTTATATCTTATTCGTTTATATTTTATTCTCAATTATTAGTAACACTGTAACAAAACTGCAAGAGTTACATTGCGTATGTCAATATTAAGCCAAGATTTCACTGGGATAGTTGCTGTCATGAAAGCAACTATCATTATAGATACCATCATCGTGTATATACCTTGAGAGCTCCATCATGTTGGGTTCAAATTTATATACGATGACAATTTTTGTAATAGTTGCTTTCAAGGCAGTAATAATTACTTTCACGACGCCAACTATTCCAGAAACTATCACCATGAAAAAAGGGGCTTACCATCGTAAAATCAAGACTTTAAGGCTCAGTTTTGCAAACCTAGAATAAGAAAGGAACAACTATTCGCCGAATATTCATCCATGTCTAGGTCACAGTTATTCCGAGTATAGTGTTATACTCAGTTAATCTTACTACTATAAAACTAGGCCTAAGCCCCATTTTCAAGATGACAGTTTCTTTCATGAAAGCAACAAAAACAAACTGTTAATGTAAACATATTACATTCATGCTGTGCTATCGCGTTAGAACTTTGAAGGTGCTTATTTACACATGATAGCGACTGAAGCAGAAAGTGTCACTGTGAAAACGAGCATTTTTAGATCAATCACACTGTGGCAATAGTCATTTCACAATTATTTAGTCAGACGAGATAGTTTGAAAGTCGTGTTATGAAAGTGTGAATGCGACAGTCAAGTAATTTACATGATGATAGTTTCTGTGAGAGTTGCTCTCATGGTAGCAATAGTTGCTTTCTTGATAACTATCGGAGAAAGTATCATCACCATGAAAACAAAACTGTAGTATAGTACGAAAGCTGTGACACAAAAGTACGAAAGCGACTGTCACGTAATTTGTACGGTGATAGTTCCTGTGACACTTGGTTTCATGACAACAGTTATCACCGTGATAATGTGGCTTTAAACGCGGAATTGATTTATTAAAGATTTTATTGGTTGTTAAAAATTTATTTGAAAATATTCCACTGCGTTAACACTGTATAGCGATGTTGTCAATTAAAAACAAACGTTATACTTCAATTCCAAGCTCGATCGTAAGGTATGAGTATTTAAACGGTTGGATTATACCGTACGATGCTTAGGATCATCGAGCTTGGAATTGCATCATTAATACCGGTTAACCCCAGAAAAAAGACAAATATACATATTTATAATTACAAATAATTTGAATTACGTAAAAATTAATTTTGCATAAGTGAGTTTAAAATAATTCCGAAAAAGATATACACGTGTATTTTAAAAATGAAAGAGAGAATCTATTGGCACAAATTAAATAAAGAAGCCTTTAAAAAGCAACTTGAAAGAAAAATAGGAAGAAAGCTTCCGATTTATTTAACCTACAAATTATTTCCTCGGTTCTTCGGCAATGTATTCCTTAACTAAAAGCATGTCATGATTTATTACTAACTTCAGCCGGTCACGTTTATGTGTATAAATACCGAAGTTTCTTTTCCGCGCCATTACAGCAATAAAACAACTCCGTTTAAATAATAATGGAAGAAGTATAAAATGAAATCGTGGAAAAATTTCACACACGTACCGTATTATTAGAGAATATGGAACATTACATAGCATTTGGCCGACGACGCCGTGCTTATTACGTCTTCGATTTAAAATATGCAAAAATTATATGGAAAACATGAGAATTAATGCGTCCTTACGATGTGATAAAGTTTCAGGAATCTGTTGAGTCCACGACGTTTAATGACAGCCTTGCTTTCAAAAGTTTCGACTGTTTAAAGAACAGTCTTTGTTTCCTGTCCGTAATTATTGACGATTTTTAAGTTCCAGGGAATATTATTTATATATAATGACCCCTCGCCTTTAGATACATATAATTAGGAGCTATAAAAATACGTTTTACTGCACCGACATAATAGCGGAAAAGTAATGATATCCTTTTATTTGTATTATTTTCTTCGGCATGTCGACAGTTATTTCAGTTTCTAGTATTACACCATCATTTTCATCTAACTACTTCATTTCGTCCGTGTTTTAGTTTTTACGTCGATGATTTTCTGGCGGTAATACTGACACGAACTTCACCGAGAAATATTCATGCAATTATAAGTACTTATACAGAGTGTAATTAAATTAGCTTCACATATTAATATCACAAGTTTTTCATTATGTAAGAGAATTAATCCTGCAACTACCAAACATCCAGCTCAAGAATAGTAAAAGTTACTTACTGCAGGAGCATTGGACTCTTTTGTTTGAGAACTTCTGGTTGGTCGTGCGCAAAAACAACGTCGTAAAACAAAACTCAAGGTGAATTGCTTGATCGCATTTTAAAAGGCTTATGTGAACACAATGAAATAGAATCGCCGACCGATTATAGAAGACTGTTCAAATTCGCAGCGTCTCGGTCGTGGCCCACATGTGCATTACGATTAAAGAAGAACAATTTAAATCTGCTTGCATTGGTCAGAATTAAATCTGTTTCATTAGTTAATCGGCAATAATTAGATCTTGACATCCTGGTTTTTGTAAACCAATAATACACATGATTTTCTGTGCTAATTTCGCGTATTAAAGTGATCGAAAAAAAAATTATAGTCGCTTTGGTTGATTGTCGCCTCGTTAATTATTTCCACAAACGAATACGTTTCTTCGTTCTTCGTTTTAGAAGTTTCTGGATTCGGAGCTTAAGACTATTGGAACAGACCTATTACTATTTTAATCTCGAATTTCTACTAACGTAAAGCTCGTATTACAAACCAACTGCAGTACAGATGTACTTACTGTTAATGATTTAAAAGTAGTTTAATTTTAATTAATTTGAAATGACATAGTACCTTTCAATTGTCTGTCTTTTTACATGTTACTAGACTGTTGCGTATTAATGTAATTCCACTTTCATTTTTTTACGATATTAAAAAATAAACGTCGAACCTGAGAATTATTACAAAACTAAGAAAATATTAAATAAATACATATTGATAACTTCATACATTGTAGGCGACAATAGTTCAATGTTATTGCTACCGTACTTAATTAAATAACGAATAATGAATAAACCCGCAGGCAATTTGAATATTAAACAGTTAGAAGTTATCACTTCGTACTGAACAAAGTACACAAAATGTGTTTAAAACAATAGTATATTGTATTAGAATACAATAAAACAATCGAAATTGAATATTACGGTGTCGTCGCTTTAATGTTGTGATACAAATTTATACAATGAATTATAATAATCGACTGTGAAATGCAAGAAACGATTTGCCTGCCTGCCTGTCTGGTTGTTGTAACCGTACATAGTATTCATTGTTTAAATTGATATGCAGTGATAGTAATTCCAACAGTAACTTTCTGCAGTAAAGGAAAATCATATTATGTGACCTAAATCATGGTATGGGAGGCGCACGTTATATGTAGCTAACGCCCTTGTGCATGTTTAGACGTGTGTACGAATGGCGAACAAAAAGGAAATAAACTTCGATATTAATCCGTTCAATGATAAATTCGAGATGGGTAATTTACATTTGTGCAGCGAAGATTGCTAATAAGTTATTCCAAGTACATTTACATATCTCTATTGTTATAGGATGGCAAGTGTAGGATATAGTTTAATTAGTTCATAAGTTCGTACGTTTCCTCGATTTGCGAGTGCTTCTCAAGTTTATCCGATCAATAAGGGACCAGAGTTTACCAAGTTTAGTGTTTGTTATATAAACAAACTACACTCGCACCTATAATATTATTGCTTAGTACGGTTCGAAAATGCTCACTCTGCTAAACTTTACTCAATGTGCTTAGATATGTATCCGCGAGCTTTTCAAAATCGAAGGAACTTCTATGTTTCCTGAATCTAGTAAGATACAGAGTACAGCTACAAACTGATTTACAATATGACTCTCAATTATGAATTCTATTACATTAACTTTTTGTTTCATGTTGAATTCAGCCGAAAGTATGTATATTAAGAAATTCAAGCTGAATTGTTATTTACGATTTTTTTAACCGATATAATTATTCATTTTTGATTTATGGTATACCTACGTCTAACCATGTATTCAAAAGAAAAATTACTGTACAATAGCCATATCACTATTAAAAAATTAGTAAAGGTTAGGTCATTTTGATATACCTTACTTTGTATTTAATTTTTAGTTTACTTTTTATTTAATTTTTAGTACACGTGTGACTGAACAATCAATATGAAGTGGAACTTTGTTGGAGTTGAATGAAAATATAGGTATGTGTAAGTACTGACTCAGTGGTGACATTGCCCACCCTGTTATAATGGAGTTAATTTATGCGATTGAATTGTCTGTTGGACATGTCTCGATATTTAAATTTATACGTTCGAGTCCCATGTCGGAACACCTCGAAGTCCTATTTTATTTGGAGCTTGCACTCTCCCTTTTTCTTTTTCAATTGCTTCCCACTGACTAAAGTCATGACTGTTCTACGAGGACATAAAATTTCGAATATTTTAATGTCTCTGACGTTGAATCATTTTTCTTTTTGATAAATCCAGCTCATAAATCTACTTTGAAAAACATTTTTCTGGCCATATTGACCCTGAATGCCAAAGCCAAGAGTGACGTGGGCGCGTTCATCGACCCCTGCCAGTTGGCAAAATTTTTGCCGACAATCTTTGTCAAAGAATCATGGCTTATTACAATTTAAAGTTTTAAAAATCACCCGTTACTATCAAGGCCCTATTCCACCACAAATATGGACTCATAAATACAAGAAAATTTACATTTAAATTTGATTATACGAGGAGGTAATAATAATAATAATAATAATATTTATTCGTACTTGGCCAATACAAGAAAGGATGTACATGTCAGTAACTACGTTAAGGAATTGTACTTAAGCAGAAATTTATCCTTAAGTCTATGAATGATGTTGCCGTTAAGAAAGTCAGCAACGGAGTAGTATACATTATTACATAGAAATTGCTTAACAATATTCTTAAACCTATGCATGTCCAAGTCTCGTACTTCTTCGGACAATTTATTGTAAAGCTTGATACCCATATATACAGGCGAATGTTCAAATTTGGTGGTATGGTGTTTTTTCACAGAAAGAAAGTTTTTGGTTCGGGTGTTGTAATCATGAAAACAGCCATTTTTCTGAAATTCTGCGATGTTACTTTTGACAAAGACTAAACATTTAAAAATGTAAATAGCGGGAAGCGTTAACAGACCAAAAGTTTTGAAAACATTTTTGCATGAGTCTCTGGGTTTCAGGTTGAAGATGAATCTCAGCAGTCTTTTCTGTGATAAAGACACTCTGCCACTGTTTGGAGCATTACCCCAGATAATTAGATTGTAAGACAGGCAACTATAAGCCATTGCAAAATAGATTTCGAGTAAATTGTTAGAGCTCAATGTAGATTTCAGTTGAGAGATTGCGAAGTACACTTTATTTAGTCGTCTGCAAACATAGTCAATGTGCTCCTCCCAGCTCAGCTGCTGGTTTAATATGTATGCCAAGGAACCTTGTGGTCGGTCGCGATTCAATTCGTTTGTTGTTAATGTTATAAACGTTACTGTTTGGAAATTTCCTGTTGAAGAATCGTATCACGACAGTTTTGTTAACATTTAAGATCAGTCCGTTTCTAAGGCACAAGTCACCGAACTGAGAGGAGACACTAGCGACTTTAAGATTAAGTTCCTCTGGAGTCCTCGCTGAGACAGCCATTGACGTATCGTCAGCAAAGATGGTGATGTGGTCAGCTTTGACAAAATCGACCAAGTCATTAATATACAATAAAAAGATTAACGGTCCCAGCACGGACCCCTAGGGAACACCACTAGTTAGATCTTGGTTAGAAGACCGGACATTATTGACTTTGACGTACATTTTGCGTGCATTCAAATAGGATTCGATCCAACTAAGTATACTGCCTCTTATTCCTAAGTTATAAAGTTTTACACTTACAAAGCTAATATCCAAACAATCAAAAGCACGGGACAGATCAAAGAAAAGACCCGCAACTTGATGACCGTCATCAACTTGCTTGTAAATAAATTCCAAAAAATTCGCCGCAGCTTCCTCCGTCGATCTGCCCGTGCGAAAGCCGTATTGAGAATTACAAAGCAGGTTGCAGGCATTTATAAAATTAATTAATCTGTTGTACACAACTCGCTCGAATACTTTCGACAGGACACTGAGTATCGCGATAGGCCGATAATTATTAACATCTTGTGCGTCTCCTTTTTTAAAGACGGGTACCACTATGGCAGTCTTAAGTACTTTAGGGAATTGACCCAATTCCACTGACCGATTTATGATATGAGCTAAAGGAATAGAAATCAGGTTGATAATAACTTTTAACATACTTGCAGGGATGTTATCAGTTCCAGAACTGTTTTTATTTTTTAAATCTTTGACAATTCTTATCAACTCATCAGCGTCCGTTGGAAGAAACACGAATGTTTTTGGGTTTAATTTGCTTACAGTGCAATTACTAGGAGGACAGGTACCAAAACAATTTTTCAAGGCAATATCAGTGGCGGTAGAGAAGTGGTTCGCAAATAGCTCAGCAATTTCCAAGAGGCGTGATTCTAAAGTACCGTCAGTGGTTAAAATAATGTCGGTATTGCGTTTAGAGCGACCCAACTTTTCATTTATTATCTTCCAAGTCGTTTTTGATTTATCAATTGACTTCTCTATGATATTTTGGTAGAATTGTTTTTTTCGTTTCGTGAATTAATTTTTTGTATTGTTTCTTTTTGCTTTTCTTTTTTTGGTATTGATACGTTCTTAGTCTACTGTTGAAACAACTAAACCTTTAAACTAAAAATATAGTGTCATTCAACGTAGTCTCCTCTTAAAATTAATACACTTTTTGCAGCGATCCTGCAACGTCTCTAATCCTTTCAAAAAAGAAAGATCCTTCTTGCTCAGCAAATCAGTCCTCCACCGTTTCTATTACCTCTTCGTTACACAAAAATTTATGTCCCTTTAGGCTTTGTTTTAATCGAAGAAATAGAAAATAGTCCGATGGAGCAAGATCTGGCGAATAGAATGGGTGTTACAGTAACTTGTACCCTAAATCTCAAATTGAATTCATGGCGATATGTGACTTGTGTGCAGGTGCATTGTCCTGCAAAAACAACACAACTTTCGCTAGCAGCCCACGTCTTTTTTCTTCGATTTTCTCTCTTAGAGTGGTTAGTAATTTAGAATAATATTCTCCAGTTACTATTTGACCCTTTTCTAGATAATCAATTATAATCACTCCATGAATGTCCCAAAAAACTGAAGCAAGAACTTCTTCAGCTGATTTTCGGACTTGAAGTTTCTTAGGCCTTGGAGAACCACAATGTTTCCACTCCATCGATTGCTGCGTCGTTTCTGCGTCGTAAAAATGCACTCAAGTTTCATCCCTGGCCCCAAGACGATTCAAAAAGTCTGGATCTTCTTGGAAACGGCCACGGATTGAGCATGATGTTTCCACTCTTGCTCATTTTTGGTCGGCATTCAACCATTTGGGTATCCATTTTGCAAAAAAATTATTCATACCTAAATCGATGTGAACTTTAATGATGGCCGCATTTGTATGAAACCTTCAATGTCTCCGCTATATACTTCAGCCGCATTCGAGGGTTTGACAATATCATGCCATGAACAGAATCAATATTTTTGGGGTGGACACCGAAATTGTATCCCTTGTATTTATTAGTCCATGTTTATTGTGGAATAGGGACCTGGTCTTCAACGAATAAACTACCACCTAATCTTGGAAAAAAAATCGTATATCGTAGAGTGCATAATCGATTTCTTATATTGCAAAAATAAAATGTCCGCATTAAGCCTGTTTTACATTATCATATAAACTGATACCAGAAAAAGGTATATCAAGTTTTAGGGTAGTGTAAAACAAAGTATGGCACCATCAAATCGTATGGAAGCAGATGTGTTTGTATCCATTTCGTAACGTTATTTCACTACTATTTCTTGGTACTATTCTCTCGTAACTAAATTGGTCTAATGTAAAAACAGCTTTTATAGACAAGATCTAGTTTGTATTTGAAATATTTGTTAAACTGAAATGTCATATACCCGTTGGTGAAATCCTATGTTGGAAGATATTTTGAAAAATCTTAGAAGATACTTGGAAAGTAATATCTTCCATCCCAAGAGAGTATATTAAAATAAACTTTCCGAGTCCTTCGCTTGTACAGTGTGGAACAAAATGATTCCCATCTAGTTATCTTTGCATTACCGATGTAAAAATACGAAGTGCCACTCTATGAAAATAAGGAAGGCAGTTCTTACCCTAATATCAAAATATACATCAAAATTCATAATGTAAAGGGATGATATGAATGCAAAGTTGAGAAAATGTACTTGCAAGAGAATTTTAAATATAACTACTCGAGAATCATTTTGTTCCACAGTGTATCTTAACGCTTCTATCGTTAATCACAGCACCTGTATAGTTCAATTTTTTCTTTCCAAGATTAACTGGAGGTAGTTTTGTTGTAGAAAACTCGATACTTTTGTATCTAGCAACCGAGAACCTGACGTATTTCACTTTTGGTTGCAACCATCTTAACAAAACTGTAAACTCTTTTATTCTAATCTATTCTATCATCAAATCTATTATAAACAAAAGTGCTTTCTTTCTTAGATGTATCGATTCATGATATCGATACTTTATAAAGTATCGATATTCATAATATCGATTAGGTACCGATACAAGACTTGTTTAATCCAGAAAAAAGATTTAAATTGAGGTTTGAATAATTATGTAATAAAATACAATGAAGATACAATTTTATTGCCTGTACAAAATAAATTAAATTACAAATTTTCACTTAGTTAAATAGTAATTTGTTATTCGATCCACCGACATATCGGAAGACAAAGTATCGATTATTAAATATTGGACATCGGCCCTTAAAGTTTCGATACGTATAGCCCAACACTAGCTCCAAGAAAACAAGGAAAGAGAGACTTTTCACATTTAATGAGATACGTTAAGTGAAAGGTTAAAAGACAAAAAAAAAATACTTAATGTGATGGAAACCTTTCTCTGCTTCAAATCTGAGGTGTGTTGTCGAAAAACTGAAAGGTTCATTAGTTTAGACAGCAGATAAATTATGCACGTGCGTATTTGTAAATGCGGTATTAAATTGGACAATTTTAATTTATGGAATAGCAGTGATGCGGCATTATTTGCCGTTTTAATTATTAAAAAATGCTGTATTTGTGTCGTTTTATCGTGAAACTAGCCGGAGCGTCGAAAACTCTCGCATTTATAACACTGCCAATAAAATACAAATTCGAAACGATAAAAAATGAGGAGAGTCTAATTAAAAAACATTATAAATTGCAAGGCGCAGGTATAGGTAACGAACGCGTTTTAATTAAAAATGGCAACGGCAATGTTTATGCCGTTTTTAATTAAACAATTTAACGCAACAACAAGATACATTATATATTTATACGTATACATTACAGCACGTGTGAGACCGTATTTAAATTTAAACAGTACACAAAATGTGACACGGCATTATGAATATTAAAAAACTTTAAGCGTTGAAAATTTCAATGCAATTTACATATTTGATGAATGCTTTGTATTTTAATTACGGTATAATATTTAATTCAAATTTTCCGTACAATTAAATACACGTAACAGCACACACAATAAAGAGTTATGACAGCATTTCATTACTGGGAAACGGATTTTATGTTCAACATTTTCAAACACAATTTATAGAAACATGTTTTACTTTCAATTTTGTTACTAAATATTGCACGTTCACGTACTACTATTAACATCAATTTATCATTGTATTTAACGCATTTTCGAAACCTTTTTTTATGTGCCATCAATTTTGTAAACAAAAAAGAACTTATTAGTAATTATTTTCTTTTTAATTTGTGGAGCAAGAAATAGTAACAGAATAATCGACAAAAATTATATCTGCGAACACTTTTTTACTTTATGTGATCAACTATGCATACTGCGACGTTATATCAGAACTTGATTTGTTATTAGTAAATCAACAATTACAAGAAAAGAATGAACGCATTATTTTGCAAATACATATTTCTAGGTAATATTACTATTAATTACTCAATCATGTATAAATGCATTTTCCTTGATTTTAATTATGAAATCTTATTCATTATATACTTATGTATAAGCATGATTTATTATTACTGAATCAATTAGCAGTTAGAAAAAAATAGAGTTATTATTTTGCAAACCGTTCATTGCACAACATTTAAATTGTAGGTTTAATTATTTACCCAGAAATTAACGTAAAATACATACGTATATAGTAAACAGATATGTTTCAAACCTTTGAAACTAGTATGGTTTTGACATCGAATTATAAATAATTGAAGATATGCTGTTAGTAAGAAGCAACGTGTGTATTTCAAACAAACAATTTATAAATGAAAATATGATTATTTACCCATTAAGAAAAAAGGATTCTCTTTTTCTTTTTGGTCTCGTACGTTATGAATGGTAGCATAAATGCAATACGTAAGTTTTAAGTTATGTTGGGTTCGGTACATTCATATACAAAGTTATTAAGATCAATTTCTTATTATAGTAATTGAAAAAAAGAAGCATTAAAATGCAGTAAGTATCGCAAAAAAAAATTCCGAGAAATTATTATAAAGTAGTTGAATTTAGATCAAAAAAATATTGATGAAGATGAAATGCATTTGTAAATTAATATTATATTTTTTAGGTTATATTAGTTCCCTGCGATTTGCAAAATACTAAACATCTGACTTTTTGTCTATTTTAATTGATGAAGTCCTTTTGATTTTGATTGTATTAGTTACGTACGTCGTAAGTATACGTTATAAAAGGAACGAGGAATCCTCAAAATTTAAATCTTTTTATGCTGATAAGACATATAATTGCAGGAAAATCTGCTACTAACTCTTGAAATTAAAAAAAAAGTAATAATTCCTTCTTCTGAGAAACAACGAATATACAGTGTGTCCATGGATTTTCTGCAATGGCAGAGTGACATGTAATTTTGATGTATTCTTCATTGTTTCAATTGCTTTAAGTCTTTCCTTTATTAAAATATTGAAACCGTAATTAAGCTGGCGATATAATAAGAAAATCTTTATTAATTTTAAATATGGGGAGGTAAAATTATTCAATGTAACCCTCGTCCACCTCTACGCATTTTTCGTCTGTATCTAAAATCCCCGTTCAACAATCCCCTCTACCTAAATTCCCTATTCAGGTTTCTTAATGTGCTAATTTCTATTTCACTAATTATCGTTGGTAATTTTTCTTTTAAAATTTCTAAATTTATACCATGGTCATTGTATTTGTTCAAAATATCCGATCCATCGTCCAAGCAACTTGGTTAACAAGCCATAATTTAATTAAATTTGTTCAATGTGCAGGACATCCACCCCGTTGAAAATAAATGTTTTCCAAATTCACAAATTCACACTACCACAAGGAGTTAAAATTTATTTCTATTAGAACCATCATTTTTCCCTATATGGCTCGATTAGATTTTGCTTGCCAATATATGGCTTCGTTATCTCTATGGATGAATTTAAATTTAAATCTTACTCCTTTTAATGGTCTGACATAAACGTACAGACGCCCATGTGTGCGTATTCCTCCACCATTGTGTGTAGGAAATTGAGAAATTCGGCGATGCTTTCGTTATAGCTTAAGATGGAATCTGCCTCAAAAAAATAACGAGCCTTGCGTGGAAGCACACAAGACATTGTTGTTACATGCTGCGTTTGAAATTGAGACTGAATTCGTGTTGATGCAGGACATCTCAAGGACACACCTTTATTACAAGGTAATTCCCATGGGAGCTCTAAATTCGTGTTTTGTATCGATCTAGCTGTTCGATTGGTTCCACCCATATTTCTGCAAAAAGTGCATTTCACCCAATTATACGAACGAATATAAGTGCAGCATAACAACACAGTATGGCACCAACAATTAAGTCTGACTTTGAAAATAAGGAATCAAGGTTAGGTAACACTGACAATGTGATGCTAACGGAACGTTTTTGCTGAAAGATGCCTGATTCTGCCAGACTCTGACTGGAGGGTCTCCATCCTGAATAACAAAATAAAAGACGAAATTTTTAATAGTTATGAGAGATTAATGGTTGATGAGCATTTCTTTCATACATATTTTTCTACGTCTTAAACTTTTTAAAATTGTTCTGTGTTATTTTAGTGACCAATTAGCTCTATTTGTTGATCGTAGATTTTGTTGCGTAATGTGGTAACTCTCGAGGTTTGGGTCCTGAAGGAATGTAGATCCTCCAACCCTTGCGTCAGAATAACCAAAAGGACTTATTGTTTTTATGTATGTATATATAAGACCCAAGATGTCCAAGAGAGTCAAATCAACACTCCACGTTTGCACCTCTTGTGTGAATTCAACCCTCGTTTGCTCACAAATGCCAAATAACAACTGTTGTTAGCACATCAGCATTCAGAATCTCGTTTAAGATTTTGATTTAAAATTTATTGCTCAGTTTTAAAATAATAATAAGAAGTAACTGCTAGCGCACAAGCCATATCTTATTACCATGTTTACAGTGAATGATTTATATTTAATTTATAATCTACAAATGTATTGACGATTCGACTCCAGCAATCCTACGTTGATAAATAAAAGGCAACATGCAGGTTGACACTAGGGATATTTCATTGAGCTGTGAAATATGGTGGTCAAATCTAATTTTCTAACAAGTCAGTTGGTATTAAAACATTGTCAAATGTCAACCGTAAATAAATGTTTGGAAATAGTGTTTACATACAAAGATTTGGAAGTTTCCAGTAATTGAATCAACATGTAAGTATAAATTTAGATTAATTTGCAATTTAGAATGTGTGTAACGTAAATTTCTCCTCATGATTAAACATATTTAGTTTTTCCGAAAACACTCGCAAATTATAACCTAACTTACCCTCGTATTCCAAAATCGACTGTTCCCTTTTCCTATTTTAAATAAAATGAAAATATAATTTTTAAACTAAGCAAACAATTGTCCAAAAAATTCAACTTCAACAATTTGTACTTTTGTTTTAAACTGTTATTGTTCATTTTACTCAATGATTGTCTTTTTCAGGTACAGGAATACTTTTAGTCAGCATTGAAGTAACATTCCCCACTTGATTTCAACACAAAGTTTCTTAAAAAGTCTGAAGATCAATTTTGAGAAGTTTGCTGTCTAGAGGATAAGAACTTGCCAAAGATGCCTCGCTGTTCACCCTCGATGTTTAGGTCGCACTCGATACCGCAATATCACCTCGATGTAAAACGAACGTACAGTTTTAAATAGAACCGTTCATATCGAAGATGCGCGCTGCTATTAATCTTCGATATGCGCGGCTGTATTTAAAACTGTACGTTTGTTTTACATCGAGGTGATATCGCGGTATGGAGCGTGATCTAAACATCGAGGGTGAGCAGCCTCTTCGACATGTTCGTAACCTTATACGCGGTTTCACTGTCACTTTGTCACTTTGACAGGTATTTCTTGATAAATACTCAACATAAATTATTGTTCTTTCCCATAACTTCCTTTCTACTTATCTAGACATACATATTTTGTTTAAATTTTGTATTTATACCAACATAATGCAACAGGTGGCGTGTTTCTAATTTATGAACAAATTACACGTAAGTAATGCGAAGTCAATGAGGGACACGCTGTATAACGTCAAGAAAACTATAGATTAAAATAGGTCTTGCATAATAGTGAATAGTATGTTTGTGATTACTGCGCTAAACATTTCAATTTTGCACAGAATTTTATTCCTAGGCTTCTCGTACTGCAACTTGCTAGATCTGATTTTTATTTGATCACCTGATATAGTTGCGTATCTGATATGATAACCTGTCAAGTACTTTACTTTACTTCTTATTATTGGGTAACGATTAAGTTGTATGTCAAGATTTGATATGCGCATTTCCGTCATGTAAACATCGTCTATTTTCAAAGTAAAACTTTTAATTTGGTGCACATTTGAAAGAAGAGCAAAAATGCTATTACGTGCCTTCGTTAATTAGATTAAAGTTGAAACTTCAGCCAGTGATAGTTACGGATTGCAGACGGGACTGACTGTCAGGGTTGAACTAAACATTACATCAAGGATTGAGCAATATTCTGACGGGGGGCAAGGGTGTGTTTGATATATCGTGATGGCAGTAAGACATATTAATAGTTATTAGTCAAGTCTGCGAGCATGCTACATTACTATTGATTACAACTTGTACCAACGCTCACGCGAGGCCCCACATTGCGCCAAATCTAAACTAGCGCCAACTAATTACAAGTTGCTACGTCCCAGTGTGAACCGAACGCGCGTGATGTACTTATCAAAATAACAAAACATTTGAGAATTGTCGGCGTGTTGTATTTTTTAAGCGCTCGCCGTAAATAAAAGAGCGACATAAAACAAACCGGCAATTAACCCACATTTTTAAATTTTATGTTTTGGTTAATCGTAAATTATTGCGTTATATATTTCTGGGAACCGTAAAACTTAAATATGTATAAGGTATCGGCCTTTTATCGGTCGTATCTACGCAGTTTCATGTCACGTTTGCTGTATTTTAAACATGAGGCGGGGTAATAAAATGAAAAATTTACTAAACACTTCCTACTTATTCAAATCGGTTACTGATTACATTTGCGAAATTAGCCGTCCACTCTTTACACCACTGCATCATTATGTAGGCAACAACAGGAAAATACTAAAAGTGTAATATACTGATAGAAAAGAGTAATAAAGTTATTAAGCTTGCCGAGAGTCTCGGGATGTATAAACTTTTGCTTACGTGATATGAATAGAAATTAGTGAAAATCAACATCTTTGTTGAGCTTAAATAAATTTTACAGAAGAATATAAATATGTACCTACCTACTTTGCCCTCTGTTGCTTAACTGATCCGTATTTTGTTCGGCTCTTGAAAAAAATCATTAAGAACTTATGTTCAGTTATCCCTTGACGTAACCACCAGAGTTGTAAACGAATGTGAAGATGATTTCGATTTGTTGAAATACATCAAGAAACTTACTGAGAATAAGTGGTTGGCTCTTAACTGTGAAGTAAAATTATTTCTACTCTGGTTAAGTTTTTTGTCTTATGTTCGAATAAAAAAAATGTTGGCTAGTTTTTTGTTTGTTTGAATATTATAGACAAACAATACTATCTGAGAACGGAGTTACAATAAACATTCACTCACCATTGGTTAGGTCTCTCATTCCCAATGTTCTTTCTTTCTTTCTCGATTCCCTGATCGCAACAGGCGCTGAGGATAAACGTCTTAACTTCCGGGCATCGCATTCCAATTCGACAAGGACCATGCAAATTATAAGTAATCCTTTACGTGTGTCTATTCAGTATTTATTCCACTTACCGGGGCCGTTTCCCGGCCCCACCCGCTCTAGCGGCGAATCTAGAAGCTGTAGCTCCCTCCCAATGATATTGGACGCTTGAGAAGTCGTCCTCGCGCGTTGACTTCTTATCTTCGCATGCATCAACCCCACATTCACCTGTGAATATGAAACCCACCCCTCCCGATGGATATTAGCATACCTTGCCTCCCAATTATACGTTCTCAGGATCAGTTGATGTCATCGACTGCGTGAGTGGCAAGCACCACTCCGTTCTGGTCCAATGACATCATCATGTCAGACCTTACTGGATAGTTCAATGCTATCACCTGGTCAGGAATGCAATTAACCGAATTCCCACTTACAATGAATGCCGGTACAGTGCTCTTCATCGGTGCTGCTTGCACACCGCGACAAGGGCCCCGATACCGTATGCTGGTGCACGGTACCATCCTCTGGCCAACGACCCGGATCGCGTCCCGGACAATATTGTGCTACCAGAATACCTCCGCATAACCTCATGACCCTCAGACCGCATTGCCATTCGTCAGAATGTACCGCCCTAACACTTCTGCCAGAACATATCATCTCGGGTCATATTCTGCAAGCACCCTCTAGTTCATGTCCGGCAACATACGGCGGCCACCACATACAACACATCTCTAATAAACTATCGCCTCCTCAAGGCTAATATCTCGTGGACAGCCCTTATCAAATATCCACTACATATTTTAATGACCTTCACGAGCCCGACTTGCGTTCACTGTCCGCGCCAACCATCGAGAGACTGTCGTTTTTCTTCCGTTTCTTTCCTGCTTAGACTAAACGCGCCCCCATATCATATTACCAAACTAATAACAAACAAACATGCTCGTGCTTCACAGATATCCCGAGAATGCATAAACGAGCAGGAGAACGTATATCAACTTTTTCTATAAGAAGGCCCTAAATTACAGGTATTTTAATTAGCTATATGGAAGTCTCAAATCTACAATTATTTAAATTTTATTTTAAATACGCTTTTAAGAACCTTGAAAAGAGGTAAAATAGGTTCAATGCGGATTAAATTTTATTTCCGTTCGGTTTTTGAGACTCAACTACTTGTATTTTTACAAAATAGTAATTTTTTAATCCTGAACATTTCTTGGGACATCATAATATAGTCAGTTCAAAATACGTACTTAAACTAGCATATAAAATACATACGCTGATTAACATTATCTGTAAAGATGTTCTGCATTATTTTTTTTGTCATTGTTAAATTTTTCGAATTTATATACTTGATATTTAAATTTATGTTTAAAAAGTTTACAATAGGTAATTGTTGCTTCACACAACGTCGACCATAATTCTTTTAAAACAATAAAAGATCCCGTCGTCCTTATCGAGATTAAATATGTACGTAAAATCAAGATACCAGCCTTATGCGAGTTTTATTACGCAATTTTGTAAATAATTTACAGATATGTACATACGCCTCCATCCCGCCCCGTTAACTAAGTACGAAATTGTAATATATTTAAATGTATGTATATTATCAGATATGTAAACCTACAAGGACGATGTACGCAAATAAACAACTTATTCAATAAATAACGACTTGATAGATATACGAGGCATTCGAATTATAAAATAAATAAGTTGAAATAATTATCATATAATGCATTGTTAAAAGGTTGCGCAAAAAAAAAGCAAAAGTTACTTACAGTACGCAATTGTTTCTGGTCAATTAAAAATTTTAATGAGTTTATTTGTTGGTCGACGATAAATTTAACGAACGATGGTAATTCGAATGGAAGTAGCGAACACATGCTCCTTCGAAGCCTTAAACAGATATGCAGATAACATTAAAAAGGCGCAATTTAGGATTAGTTCTGTAACAAGCGCTAGTTGGAGAACACAATATTAAATAAATTAATACGATAAACTGATCAGATATAATCTATGCGGAGAATCGTCGAAATCAACGACCACGAGCGAGTGAATGAAATAAACTAAGCAGACACAAGAAGAATAAATTAAAAATGAAATACCCAAATTACAAGGCGTATTGTGTCGTATTTTACTACGGCGTAGCAAAGGAAGGTAATTTCATAGTCGCATTATATAATTGTATATTAGATCTCAGTACGAGCTTCTGATTGCATGTTATGCGGGGTACATTAAAATATGTATGGTAAAATCTAATTGATATAAAATTCAACTGTGTAAAAGATTACAGACAGTTCTTAGCAATTATTTGCCCCAACGTACTCATTATAGAACATCAGTCATAGGTTTATTTCATTATATTCGTTTCAAATATGAAGATGCTACATTAAAGCTGCAGGAGGAGAGTGTTTGCTGTTAACGTTAATGAACGAGAGAGGTAATTATAAAATAAATCATAATATCAGGGTATGCAAGTGCGAAAACTTCGCGATACACATTAAAAGTCGATTTGTTTTCGTATTTGCCTGCACGTAATCAGATAATTTGTTATTTCCTTTATTCGGCCTCGTTCTATGCAATTACTACTAACACCGTATAAATATTTCTTGCTTATTTATATATTCGTATAAAACTGATGTAAAAATATCAATTATTGCCTGTCATAACATACCAAACTGTAAAATGGATGTAATAATACTTAATCTACTACGGCTTCGTTTTTCAGTTTAATAAGTTAATTTCCGTTAAATAGTAAATTAGTAATAGAATATTTAATGAAGAAACTTTCGATAGAAAAACTTCAAACGGTTAAATAATTTCGACTTTTTACTACTAGCATGAACGTCGCAATCAAAATGAAAATGGTAGAAAATTAAGAGCTAGTGTACTCATCAGATTTACATAAAATATTAAGTGATGACAGCCTATCTTGCTTTTGTTTTCAGAAAACACATTCTACATGTTGATGAACATGCAGAATAGGTTTTCTCATCTTCTTACTCCAACACGAGGGACGTTCTGTTAGTAGCACACTATCAATGCAGACAGAAACAAAAAGGTTTGTATCAGTTGTGTTCATTGTTTTGTTTTGCAGTTTTTCGAGATTGAAATTTAAAGCATTTAGAAATATAGAGTTTTTGATTATTATTTCAGTTTTACGGAGCATTCTGGAAATTACGCGGAATGCTTTTCGTGCTATGATATTTTACAGTTTTTGCAATTGAAGACCATAACTTCAAAAGGGTTTAAGTACCAAAAACATGTTTAGAGGTTATTAAGGAAATGGCTTGTAAGAAAAAAGTGATTTATTAAATCTTAAACGCACATACAGATATCGACGTCTGTGATTCATTTATTACACTTTCTATTTAGTCACAGGTACATAGATCCTTTTGCATGACATTGGGCTTTGCCCGTAGACCCATTTCCTGTCAAAATATCATTTTTTTATTTTTTGGCACTTAGACCCTTTTGAAGTTATGGTCTTCAATTATAATCGATGTTTTTACATATGACCAGGGAAAAGAATTCAGGCCACATAGTGTCAGACGCTTTTTACGCCGAATGTACTCTTTGCTTCCACGACTCCGATACATCGAATTGTTATTGAAGAGCAGGAGGGGAAGGAGTGCAATGTGAGCGTTTCCGTTTGGCAGAGATTGTTGTGACCGGGTCTAATACAGTACTAAATTTTCGTATTGTTCGCAAACCAAGTGGCCCGAATTCTTTTCCCTGCATATGACCAAAGTCGTCGATTTAAGGGTGGAAGTTATACGTTAGAAGACGATCCAAAAGAGACTAATGAAGAATTAGCATTAAGAGACTTTTTAAGTAGAGAAATTAAGGAAAATATATTCGATTAAAATGAAATTAAAAGTTGTCTATTAAACATTAACGCAGAAAAACCTGAATATCCTAATGCATTACGTCTGTTTTATATCATCTTATTTCTTCTACATACAAAATTTAGTTCAGTTTCTCGAGCAGTTCAAATTATATAATAAATTATACTCCACCTTATCTTCCTGATTTGCTTTCGAGCAGTAGTGGTGAGCCATTTATTTTGGGTTTTGGGAGGGGGAGAGTACAAAATATTAAGTTAAACCAAAACCTATCTGGAAAAATAGAACGTGTTCTATTTAACAAACGTTCAATTGAAAAGTACAAAAATAAAAGTAAAGTTAGAATTTATTGTGAATCAGTCTTTATAAACATTACATTAGTAGATACATTGAAATTAATGTCTCCGCCAAAATAACATGAATAGGAAAGCACGAAATTCGTTTTTATTTGTCAATTATTTCATTTTTGGTTCTGAGTGATTAATTCAATGAATGTTGAATGCTACAAGAAAACATAAAATTTCAAAACGCAAGGAAATAATCATTCAAAATCAAATGGAGTAATAAGAACGAATTTCGTGTTTTCCTTTTCACATTAATTTGGTGGACACACCAGCATCTAGTAATGTGGTGTATGTAACGAATAATTTCATATTTAGCTGTAACTTTTGATTCTGAACGACTTTTTCCGCATTTCTAAATGTCCACACTATATACTATTCAAGCTAAATTCCATTCTGGTATGACTTTAGGGAATGCAGAAACGTTTTGCGTCAATAATTTTTTATAAAAATCGATAATAAAAAATATCCCTATTTTTGAAAGACTATAATTCATCAAATATTTCAAATTTGTCAAACGCAGAAATTTATGTGTATTAAGTATTAATTATTTTGAGGAATGATGAAGATCTTTTCATTGAATAAAACAAATATGCAAATACACTAAAAAAAATATTAAGGAGTATATTTTTACTTCAGCAGTTTATTACTCCCGGTGTAGAAATAAATATTCTATTAATCTATTTGCAATAATTTATGGTGATTTAATGTGTCTTATAAAAAGACCGGAGGTATATGCTTGGTATGTGCTTGCGTGGTGTCCTTAAGGCTTCCTTTTTATTTTTAAATAGAAAGTAATTGCAAGATGGACAGTTAGCCATCAGGCAAGAATTAACGGCGATTAGCTGCAGTTTAAAATTTTCAAGGCATTCTTTCTTATTCATTTTCTGTCCTTACCTACACGTCGATCTTAATAGTTGCACGGAATGAATATTGACTTTTGCAAGAAGAATCGCTGTAAATATGTCAGTTCCATTTCCGCCCAGCGCATTTATAATTCATACCTTCTTCCACATGTCATTAAAAAGATTATGCATACGTAAAACAATGTCGTTTGCTTCAATCGTACACTCATGGAAAATTCATGGCGATATTATTGCGTAATAAATGATATCTAAATATTTAATACTTCAATATGAAAATGGCCTGTAATATTCATGTCAAACACTTGCTCGCCTCACCGTCGATATAAAATAATCCGGAGCCCGATGCTTTTCGTGCTTTTGTCTGAGCGTTTACAGAACCGATCAGGACAAAGCTGTCGACAACTGCTCCCGGATTTCATGGTGTATTTTACTGCTTAGCTCTGTGTACCCTCTCTATTTGTTATACTCCTCACGAATTGTCTTCAATCCTGATGGATATTAATATTTTCTGTCATACGTCCTGGCGACGGTGTTAAGCCTCTTGGAAATTTATCGTACGGTATATTTTTTCGTAGTTTTAAGTACGCCTGTTTTTGGATGTCTCTAAATGTAAGATCCAAAAGACGAGGTGTTTCCTCGCGTCCATCCGTTTGTGGAGTTAGAAAAAACGGAGTTGGCATTTTAGCATGTAAAAGCGAGAGTAGAGCTTATTCTTGTTGGAGTAAACACTCACTTTTAGACTCAATTAAGTCGGAAAAAGACATCAAAAACGCCAACCTAGATAAAGATGAACAACTTTTCAAGCGAAACTTTATCCGTATTTAACACCGATTAGACAAATTACAATTAATCCCAAAAAAAATTAAGTAAAAAGTTTTTTTTTAACATGAAACAGACTAAATTATGAAGGGAAAACATTCAACGTTTCGCTATATCTTCTTCCCTAAACTTCAGGTCACATGTACGCTTGCGGCGAAATCTTTTAGAACGGATAAATTTCTCAGAGTAAACACGGTTTACAACGGTGTGCTGATGTTACACTGTTAATACTGTTATTAAATAGTAATGTCAGGTAAATCAATTTGATAATGTCAAATTGTATCAACAATTTCGCTATAAAATATAAGATTATAGGTGTATTAATATGCGGTATAAAGAGGCTACTACAAAATATGAGCTAGAATAGTTGGTTCTCATTCTCTAATTGTAAATCAAAATTTCATGAAAGGAAGGACCAAATATGTACGTAAAATTTAGAGAAACGGCTTACTGATTAAAAAAAAATCGTTCTAAATGTTTTCGCCGCAAGTGTACATATAACCGAACGTTGGTTGAAATGCGACACCATTAACAATTATTAATTATTATTGTCGTAGCACATACTCACATTGTGGAATATGTATTCATGCTGCCAAACAGAATTTGAAGTCCGTTCTTATCGCGTGGATCAAAAAAAAAATGAGCGCAGAAATGGAACTGTAGAAAATGTAGACACTATTTATCTCCCGACATGATACTGCTGTAATGTGCTGTTAGCGAACGTCCAACAGTAATAAAATAATCTTGACCGAACTTAAAATTATACTAAATAGAATAACTTATACATACAAGAATCCAAAAATTGTTATTGCTGGTGACTTTAACATTAACTTCCTGGTTTCATCTAATTATGCCAACGACTGACTGAATGTATGGTTAACGTTTAAAGGTTTAACGTTTAAACTTAACAAAGTTTCTTTGAAGCTACTGAACTCACAACCACACTTCTTCCTGCATTGATAATATATTTATAAGTATTATCGACTACTCAGCTCAGCTCAAGTATTGTCATTTGGAATATCAGATCATGACGATCAATTACTTGAAAATATCTCACAACATACCTTATAAAAGTATCAGAATATTCTCTCATGATCGTAAAACTGCATTCCAAGATTGGCTTCATCTACAGACTGTACCTCTATATGCATACTACTGCTTTAATCCAAATATGAAAATGGACAACAATTTTTCTTTTGTATCGCTGTAACGAAAGTTCCTTTTAAATCTATTCGTCTCCGCATTAAATCTCACCCTGCTTCTGTTGAACTTAATCATATAAAAGAAATAATTGGGGCTTATACATACATGAGGCTTATATAAAATTTGAAGATGATGAACTCAAAGGTATTTATCTACGATGTAGGGAATTCTATCTCAAAACAGCTGAAGGGGAAAAGAAAATGGCCAACATTCGTACTTTAATAGAATCCGGTAACAAAATTAAAGCAGCATGGGAAATCGTGAACTCTACCATCAGGAAGTCTGAGGCAAACATGGAAATTTCTCCATCTTCTGAAAATTTTAATAACTATTTTAAAAACAGCAAATATTTTACATTCACACTCAACACCTCCGAGACATACTTTCGATTATTACTCAACTGAGTCTCTATCTTTAAACAGAGAATAATCAAAAGTATACCTCGTATGATTACCTTTGGAATCTCAAATTTTCTTACTCCGGCGACCATGAAAGAGGTCATCGATGAATTCGTTAAACCAACTTTTGATTGATATGGTATAAATACTGGAATTATACACTTATTAAAATCTGGAGTTAATTCTAACACTTTTTGGACGCCAGCGAACACTTTTTCGGTGTTCGCTCGCGTCCATCCGTTTGCGGAGTTACCAAAAATGGAGTTAGGATGTTTACCATTTAAACGTATGTAATAGTGCAGAGTTAAGCTTATCCTTGTTGGAAGAAACACTCACCTTTAGATACAATTTAGTCGGAAAAAAAGAACAGTAACGCCAAATTCGATGAAGATTAACAACTTTTCAGATAAAACTTTATCCATATTTAACACTGAATGGACAGATTACAGTTAATCCCAAAAATTTTTATGTGTGATCTGAAATTATTACGGCACGAATTCTAGACATAATAAATTTAATGTTTAGTACGGGAACCGTCTCGTATTCCCTAAAAGTAGCAAAAACAATCCCGGTCTTAAAGAAGGAGTCTCCCTCGACATGTGATAACTTCAGACCAATTGCCATGTTGCCTATTTTCTCTCAAAATCGTAGAAAAGTTCTATATAATAGAATGAATTACTTTCTGGAGCATAACAATCTTTACTCGAGCCGTGAGCCGTCAGTATGGCTTATGTTCGAAACTAAATATTCTCTCAGTGCCCAACTTCATAATAAAAAACATGAAGTCAGAGAAAAGAACATCGGCAATCTGCGATCTAAGAAAGCGTTCGAATGTGTGCCTCACGATATACTGCTACATAAGTTATACTATTACGGTTTAAAGGGAATTGCTTATGAATTATTGAAATCATATTTCTTAAATATAGTTCAATTCGTGACTTCAAGCGACTTCCAGCTAGTTATAGACTCGGGACATGGTGTATCAGAAGGATCTGTCTTAGGTCCACTATTATTTGTAATTTTTATTAATGATACTAAACTACCTAAAATTTTGTAAATACAGTAAAACCTTTCACTGCTGATATTTATTTAAACTTTTAAATCTAGTATATACTACATATTTAAACATCAACATTTGAAATACAATTACTTACGTATTTCCGTTTCGAATGCAATTTCTTCATTTTCATATTTTTCTTTATAGGGTAAAATTCAGAAAAGTTCAACATCGTTTGTTTGGCGGAAAGGCGAAACTTTTACGTAAATCTAAATATTATATTTTAAATTCAGTTGTTATAAATCTTTTATATTACTTTGGCCGCGTTCGGTCTTAATGTAAAGTTCCAGAAGAAATGCGTTTAATTTTCGCGGCGTAATTTTAAGTAAATGTAAATCTTTTAATACTTTTTAAATTGTATGTTTCGCAGAATATCCTTTGCATAAATCGTTATTAATGTGCAATTATGTTACTGCAGTACAGAGGAGAATTTCTAATAAATTAAATTGATTACGTTTTTGTTCTTTTATCCGCATTACAAAGAACTCCGCTGAAATTATTTTTAATTAACTTAATTAGAGTTGATTTATAGTCCGTGATAAAAATATTAAATTAAATTAAAGACGGCCATAAAAAATACACTGCGCTGTTCATCATTTAAATTGGATTACGCCGTTAATTATAAAAATTGAACTTTTTGTTTTTCGATTCGCCTGCAGATTCGTTCGGATATCAATATCGTCAGCGGCGCTATTCTATCATTCTCACTTGGACTGGTCCGAATAAAAAGTGTAATTAATTTTTGAGATGGATATGTAAAATATTGGGGTGATACGATTGGAAAATAAATCTAAAAAATACATTTGCGATTCGCGATATTGCTATCTGCTTTCACGTATGCGTTTGCAAAGGGGTGCCGGTGGGATGTTGGGAGTGTTGAGCCGGTGGGATGCGTCAATCGAGGGGCTGCGGATTGCGCGACACATTAGCCAGCATCCCCCGGATCAGTTGTCTCCCTGCGCGGTTTTATACCGCCATGCAAATCAAACCTGTCATCTCTAACGTCCAACTCACACCCACCAAACGCCGCCGCACTTTATTTCTTATGTGCATAACCCACATGCAATATTCAAATTCTTAGACTGTGTGACTGTTTTTATACATGTCGAACTTAAAGGTAAGTATTCATATATTTTTCAAATTAGGGATTTTGGGACTGTCTGCGTTACGTTACTTATATTTTCATCGATTTTCTAATCAAACAATTTATTTAATATAACTTTTTACTTCTGGATTTATTATTATTAGTATTAGATAGAAAAGAGATATTTTTTGTTGTGTATTGTTAGGAGCATTCAAAAATAATAAAACCAATAAAAGAAACTCTTTATATACAAGATTTTTATTAAAAAAAGGCAAGGAATTACACCCTGAAGGTGTGTGAAAGATCGTACTAAAGAAACACCCTGTACAGGCTGTTATAAATTTAAAGCTCACCATTGGGATCTCGCGCCAGCATTAACGCATTTTAGATTAGAAGATGGTTATACACTTTTTTACATCCCCCTCACCATGCTAACTCCCATAGTACGAGGAGGTATTGATGTTCTTAGCCTACTACTGAAACAACTAAACGTTGAAACTAAAAATATAAGTAAGTACAAAGTTTTTTTTAATCTTGAACCGGACAGAAATATGATGATAACACACTCAACGTTTCTCTATAGATTTATAGCTTCGTCAGGATTGAAAAAAAGTAAATAAACAAGTTGTCGAGAGAAACAAGTCGTCAAGAGAAACGAAAAGGTAACATGATTTTAAACTAAAATACGAGTTGTCCGGAATAAAGTGAAAAGTAACTAGAACTAGATTAAAACTAATTTTTCTTTTTTAATTAATTGACAGGTCTATATCCTGTTTAAAGAGTCTAGAAAACTACAAAATATGTCATTTAAATTTTCAAAGTCCGTACGTTTATTAATAGAATTTGGAGACATTTTAATTTTACACATTTCTATGAAACGTCTTTTAAAAATATTAGATTCACTGTACAAAATGTCAGTATTATCAAAATCAAAATTATGATTATTTACTAACGAATGCTCTACAAGCATTGAATGATTTTGATTATTTTTTTGAATATGATATTTACGTTGGTCTAAACGTTTTTTTTTTTTTTAATTTTGGCTCGTTTCACCTGTATAAACAGAATTACAATTTAAACATTTGATTTCATAAACCACGTTAGGTTGTTTTAATTTTGGTATTTTGGTTTTTAAATTCGAAAAAATTAAATTTAAATTATTCACAGATTTACTGGCTAAAATGAAATTATGTTTTTTGAAAATATGTTTAAATGTATTGTGTAATGGTTCAATATAAGGCAATGATATGTATTTATGATTCAAAGATTGTCTAATATTATTAGAGATATTTGAGTTTTGTAAGTATTTAATGCGATTTTTAATTACTGTTTCAATAAGATTTATTGGATAAGAATTTTGAATAAGAGTTTTCTTTATTAAATTTAAGTTATCATAAATGAGAACTTTATCAGAAAGCAAAATAGCTCGATCTGTTAATGAATGAATAGTTGCAATTTTATAATTTTTGGGTGTGTGCAAGTGAAAATTTATGTATCTGCCTGACCAGGTAGGTTTATGAAACCAATTAGTAATTAATTTATCATTCTGTCTGATAATATTTACATCAAGAAACCTCAATGAATTATTATTTTCTTTTTCTACTCTAAATTGTAATCTATTGTGAAAAGAATTAAATTTATTTAAAACAAAATCTACCTTATCGGTAGGAAAAATCAGTAAAATGTCATCTACATAACGAAAATATAACGTTAAATTGAATGATAAAGAGTTAATAACAGACTTTTCTAGTTCTTTGTACTTTCAATTTTCATCTTCGGACAAGAACCAACTTCAATTAAAAATATAGTGTTATTCAACGTAGTTTCCTCTTAAATTAATGCAGTTATTGCAACGATCCTGCAACGTCTATCAGTGGCGGTAGAGAAGTGGTTCGCAAATATCTCAGCAATTTCCAAGGGGCGTGATTCTAAAGTACCGTCAGTGGTTAAAATAATGTCGGTATTGCGTTTAGAGCGACCCAACTTTTCATTTATTATCTTCCAAGTCGTTTTTGATTTATCACTTAAGTTCTCTATGATATTTTGATAGAATTGTTTTTTTCGTTTCGTGAATTAATTTTTTGTATTGTTTCTTTTTGCTTTTCTTTTTTTGGTATTGATACGTTCTTAGTCTACTGTTGAAAAAACTAAACGTTGAAACTAAAAATATAGTGTCATTCAACGTAGTCTCCTCTTAAAATTAATACACTTATTGCAGCGATCCTGCAACGTTTCTAATCCTTTCAAAAAAAAAAAGATCCTTCTTGATCAGCAAACCAGCCCTCCACAGCTTCTATAACCTCTTCGTTACACAAAAATGTATGTCCCTTTAGGTTTTTTCCAATCGAAAAATAGAAAATAGTCTGAAGAAGCGAGATCTAGGGAATAGGTTGGGTGTTTCGGTAATTCGAACCCTAAATCTCGAATTGAATTCATGGCGATGTGTGACTTGTGTGGAGGTACATTGTCCTGCAAAAATAACACACCTTTCTCTAGAATACCACGTCTTTTTTCTTTGATTTTTTCTCTTAGAGTGGTTAGTAATTTAAAATAATAATCTCCAGTTATTGTTTGGCCCTTTTCTAGATAATCAATGATAATCACTCCATGAGTGTCCCAAAAAACTGAAGCAACAACTTTTCCAGCTGATTTTTGGTCTTGAAGTTTCTTAGGCCTTAGAGAACCACAATGTTTCCACTCCATCGATTGCTGCTTCGTTTTTGGGTCGTAAAGATGCACCCAAGTTTGATCCCTGGCCACAAGACGATTTAAAAAGTCTGGATCTTCTTGGAAACGCGCATAAATTGATCGTGACATTTCCACTCTTGCTCTTATTTGGTCGGCATTCAAGCATTTGGGTATCAATTTTGCAAAAAAATTATTCATACCTAAATCGATGTGAACTTTAGTGATGGGCGCATTCGTATGAAACCTTCGAAACCTAATGCAACGGTTTGACAATATCATGCCATAAACAGCATCAATATTATCTGGTGTGGACACCGAAATTGGTCACAAGGCGATTCAAAAAGTCGGGATCTTCTTGGAAACGGCCACGGATTGAGCGTGATGTTTCCACTCTTGCTCGTTTTTGGTCGGCATTCAAGCATTTGGGTATTAATTTTGCAGACATTTTTTTCATACCTACATCTCCGAACTTATGATGAACGCGTTCGTGTGAAACTTTAATTGTCTCCGCTATATACTTCAGCCCAATTCGACGGTTTGACAATATATCATGTCATGAACTGCATCAATATACCGGATACCGGAATTGGTCTACCTGGCCTCTTTTCATCTTCAACGGAAAGCTTTCCTCGTTTGAACGATGCAACCCAATTTTTTATGGTTGCGTATGAAGGGCACCGATCCCCAAGTGTAGCAAGCGTATCTTCATAAATCTGCTTACATCTTAGCCCCTTCAAATAAAAGTACTTAATGATGGCTCGAGTTTATCAATTTTCACAATTGTGTCTGACATGCTTTCTTTCAATTTTTTTTGCACTACAGTGTTTCAACGAGTTAAAGTAACATTTTACAGTGACATTTCTAATAAATCATTGTTTGTTGCCGTGGTATCAAGCATTTGTTCTGTTCACCTAGGCTAACTATTCACTTTTCGGAGGAGAATGCATAAAAAGTTTTGAATCGTCGTATAAGTAAAGTACAACTAGGCCAACCAATATTAAAATTTCAATACAATTTTTCAATTAAATGCAACACTGGTTTTACTTGGTATATGCAATTTATAATGTTGGCAGTATTAAATTGCCGGATTCTAGTTGAAGTGCTAAGGGTAGTGGTGCATATTGAACTGCATTGCCGTGTGTTAATTTTAAGGTCGGTATATATTTCATTGCAAGCTCGCACATTTAAACTGGAAGTAATTGGCTGGTAAGTAGGCATGTGAGTAACACGGGGTGCAGATTGTATACATGTATTGTAAGCTCGTTGTTCTCTAGGATGGGGCGAAGGGTTATAATGGAACCTCCCTCGGCCCCCTGCTTAATCAATACCGGGGGCGCCCCGGCACTTGTACAGCCTCGCTTGCACCCTGATTGCTAATTTAATAATATGCACACCGCCAACTCTTGTTTAATATGCGGAATCAAATTTGTATAAGTTGTATTATCGCTGTTTGAAATGTGCGTTGGCAGTGCAGGCAACTTTTTAAAAAACGCAAATATGGTAATCATGTAATGCCGACTTCGATCTTATTTCCGAATGCACAGGAGACTTATAATAAATACACGCGGGCAATAACTGCTCCATTATCGAAATGGGTTTCCATTTCTATAATTTTATGCGCGTTCGAATATCACGCGTTTCCACGATAATTTATAAACGAATCAAATATGCAAATAATAGATCTTGGCTATATATTCATGTTTAATTTATGATAGTAATATTTACTTTACTTGATTATTTTCACAAGAGATGTACGATGAGCAAAAAATAATGATCTTGCGGCACGAAATACTCTACTATATAACCACGGCCGGCAATCGGAATATTTAAAACTGGCGAATGCGTACCAGTGTTTATGTAATAAATTAAAACAAAGGGTGGTTTCCAGAGCGCAGGGCACAATAATTACTAATTATTAGTTAAATTGCGTGCTGCTTGTAATTATTCCCCCAAGTCAAAAATCGGGTTACGATATGTGGGTAGGCCGTTGATTATACACGACCATTTCGTTATTCCTTTCTCGAACGTTTAATTCCGTTCACATTTCCACACAAGAATAAAATTTTGTTCGATGTTCGA
The DNA here is from genome assembly GCA_036172665.1 of Prosopocoilus inquinatus. Lineage (NCBI taxonomy): Eukaryota > Metazoa > Arthropoda > Insecta > Coleoptera > Lucanidae > Prosopocoilus > Prosopocoilus inquinatus. The sequence goes on from CM069876.1 coordinate 1,896,391, forward strand.
AGTTGTTGCACTTTTATTATTCATTATGTGTTCACAATTTTCTATTTTCGTAAGAAACTTTAACAACCCTACCCAACGGTGGCTTTGCCTTGAATTACAAATAAAATAACATAAATACTAAACCTAACTATAGAATCGATAGTTTGTGAAACTGGAAATGATTTTAATCTTGAACTGGCAAATTATTATTTATATCATACTTTACGTAAATATTAAACTTATCAGAAGAAGTATATTATTAAAGCAGGAGAAACTTTAATAGATACTGCAACCGTTTCAAATTTCTTCCGTAAATACAAATATGTTTCTAAATATTTAAGGAACAAAAAATAGAGAAAAAGTTGCACCATACAAATGTTTGTAGTTTTCAGGCAAAATAAGATAATAGTTTTGTTTAAGTACGACTATCTTCGGGTTTATTCTTTTGTCTTAATTTCAAGCCTCTAAATCATGCGCTGTATGGTATTTCGGCTGAATCTGCTAACTTATTAGCATTTGGTTTTCATTCCCGGCAGCGAAAATCCGTAAAATCAGTACAAATTTCTTTCCTTCAAGAAACTTGAAAGGTAACAGATTTAAGGTAGTTAATTTTTTAACTCCAAGAAAGAGGTAAAGTAGGTAATTTTTACTTCACTACCAGTACATGTTAAATGACTAAATGTAACTATTTATGCAATGGCGTTTAACAAATTTCGATGTATACTCTCACTTTATGTATGTAATGTACGTAGAACTTTACTGATGAGTGTTAAGATGTGACATTTTTCATTTCACCGGTGTCAAATAGTTTCACCTTCATATTAACTACTTCCGGTTCATCCAAAAAAGTGAAGAATACATTATTTTTAGTTGGAACTAACAAGACATGAGGTTTCAGTTTGTGAATTGCGAAGGAAATGACTTTATGCTTCCTAAAAGTTTTCTCTGTATACATATTTTACTTATCTTTCGGTCTTTACTCGATATCGATGATTTTCTCTTTGATATATCAATTTTTTCTTTTCCGAAGATAAGCTATAAAATTGCCATTTTTCAATTCATCAAACTAGTAAGCTTAAAAAGCATATTATTTACTGTGATGATCAAAAATATTATTAGGCCAAGAAATGACGTTTGATATGATGGCTTTTGTGTCATATAGAGATGACAGTATCATGAACCAGGAACTGCAGGACAGATAATTTCTGTTACATTACAATACCGAGTGTCTCAGGGTGGGCGGCGACCGGCGCACTATGGTGCCAAATGCAGTGTCGCTAGCCAAAAATCTGTAACTTCGCTATTTATTGATATATCGTTATCAAATTTTGTATTCATAATGAAAAAGGGTTAAAGTTTCATATGAGCAATGAAAAACCACAGAAACTTGAGTAATTTATTAAAAAAAATTAAAGATCTACGGAAACCTAATTATTGGCAATTGCCGTGAACAGGAGACGCAAATTCTTATTAAAACTAATGCAAAAGAATATCAAATAGTAATATAATAATTATAGTAATGATTTTTACAATAAAAAAATCAAAATCTGCACTAAAACATAATGAAAAAAGGTTATGAGTTTTATGGAAAATGAGAAGGAATAATTTTAATCTTCCAGTAAAGCTAATGCTTCGTCATCGAGATCTATGTGTTTTTGTGAAGATTGCTTTCTAATGCTTGTTATAAAGGGATCAGATGTACAGAGTAAATGATGAAAGACGTCTTCGTTTGTAGTTGATCTGCAACATTTTCTAGAATGATGTAGTCTGAATTTCTTATAATCTTTGTTTCGAGATTCTTGAGCATCTTCAGACAGCTGTACGAGAGGCAGAATGGCGTTATATCTGATTATGCTCTCTCCATGCATAGGAACCTTGTGCACTGAAGAGGGCATATAGTACCAATTGTACGTATTTACGTATAAATTAGCTGTAGTATGGGTATATTCACCAACTTTTTTGCATTTATTTTCATACCACCTGACATTGTCTGCAGTATTATATAAAATCTCTTAATCAATGTTTCATCTACTGCAGTGATTTCAGATGTACGAGCATAATTCGCAAAGAATCTTCTTGCGGTATTTCCGTCATTACTATTTTCGCTGATTCGCCGAGGTTTGTCTATAATCAAACCAAATTCGTTACGGGAACGTTCCTGCACAAGTTGTTTCTTCACTGATTTTTGTTTCTTATTGTCCTCTGTAGTAACAGACCATTTTTGGAATGATAAGTTGTATGATATATGAAGAATTAATTCCATAAACCTAATCCAAGCATGCGTGAGTGAGTTGAGAGTTGAAAGTTCAAATCGCAATGTTTCTTCTCGTTCTGGCCTTCGACGTGTAAGATCATTCATTTCTGTAGGTTTTGCTAAACAAACATTACACGTGGCACTTGATGGTGTATTTGTTAAAACTTGAACCACTTTTCCATCTATCATAGTAAAATATAAGATGTGTTTTACAGAATACAATTTTTCGTTGAGTTCTATGCAAGAAGATGTTAATGCAAGAATTTGTAAATCAATTTCCTCCACTACACTTCTAGTTTTCTTAGGAGTTTCTGTTGCACACTCTATAAGAATAGGGCGACAAAAGCGGACTTATGAAGGTGTACGATTTTCCCATACAACACTGCTATTTGTTTCGTTAATAAGCTTCAGTGGTACAAGTGAGGATATTAATAGATTTGAATCTGATATTAGTTGACTTTCGCCTGACGAAATTGACCAGAAGAGCCGTCAACTCCCCATTTACTGTTTAAAATCAATTGTGTATCCTCGTCTAGATTAAGGGAATAGGGAATGCAGCATTAATAATCTCTTAGCCGTGTGATTTAAAAGAGATTGTAATTTTACTTTGACACTTATATCAGTTACCTCGACATGATCCGGATAACATGCTTTCTTAATTTCCAATATTAGCTTATAAGACGGGAGTAACGGAAGACTTTTGCTTATCATGCAGCTTCTGAGGTATTCGTATTCGACTTTTTGTTAAATCTAAATCCAGAAATAAAGCTAAAGCTCCGTCGTGTGAATAAGGTACTACAAATATTTTTTCTTCTACTAAATTTTCGTGTAATATATTTAAATCTTCGGGTGAGGAGGGCGTACCTTATCAACCACGGCAGAATGCTTCAATTCTCCAAGCGACCGCAATCCTTGTATATAAAAATGATGAATTTGCTCTAGTCCAGATTCCCTAAACAGTTTAATTGCTTTTCTACGTTTGCTTCTCTCCGCCGAAAATTCATATTCCTTACAAGGTCGTCCTCGTTTACTTTCTGAAGATGTAGAGGGTAAATTTTCTTCATCAAACTGCACTGTCATATCTTTGGTGATCCAATCAGTATTTCTTAGCAGAAATTTGTCCTTGGTCCTTCCAGCTCCATTCCACCTTTGCTTAAATTGTGGTAGAATATACTTCTAAATTTTGACAATCACGCAAATGAAATTTGCTTCACTGAGATTAGGAAATTTTTCTTGTATGTAATGCTCTGCCGTAGATATATGCTTTCCGTGCTCCATGAAAGCAATACATAATTCTTGTTTATTGATGGTTATAGAATTCATTTTTCACGTGTTTGATTGCAATATAACAACACATATCACAACTGGCTTCGACAAAGTGATTTACAAAGTTTCAGTTTTCGTCAAAGCCTTTGATATGTATAAAACCTCAAGAAAATTATCAGTGCTTGTTCAATAATAGATAATATTTTCGACACCAAGTAGATATTGCGGATAATTGTTATTTTACATATTGTTGATTGATAAAAAATAATAATAATTGTGGTCAACCTTAATTTCCGTGAAAACAACTTTTTTGATTTCAATAAAAGTTAGCGGTCTATGGTTAACCCTAGGTCAAATTTATAATAAAAAACATAGAAAACTATTTGTTCTTATCACTAAATAATATTTGCTCACATATAAATGTTTAAAAGTGTAAATAACGGGCAATTACGTTAGAAAACAGTAATCCAACCTCTCCTCGAACTTTTCTCGTTTTCACATAGAATTGCATTGAAATGCAGTATAAATTTTATTGCATTTTGTAGACAATTAAACGAGCTTCCATATGTGCTAGAGAAATTGACTGGGAAAAACCCTGCTAATAGTTAAAAGTTTACTCGAAGTTATTTTTAAAAATTTTAGTAATGTGTTTAATCAAATAATTCTAGCGAATTAATGAATACACTTGAAACATCAATAATTTATTTTTATGTAGTAGGAAGAGCGGCCATTTTAGTAATATGAAATAAGTTGCAAAAAGTTAGCGCAATATAGGTATATTTTATTGTGTTATGGAAGCATGCGCGCCGGGATTCTTCACCGGTAACGAAACGGTCAACTTTGAGGGTGCATAGCATAATTATTAAAGCTTCAAATCATAAAATATTTGGTTAAACAAAACTTCAATTTATCTACTTTATGATACAAATAATTTGTATCATGTAGGATGATATTCCGAAAATGCATTTTTGGCCAACGCTTACAAGGAGCGGGACCACAGTGCGGCGGTATATAGCTAACCGTAATACCTAAAGCTCGACCTGCAGCTTCGGGAGAAAAAAAAGTTATAGTTAAAGTGACCAAGAGAAATTCAAAGAAAAGATTTTTAAAAAGAAAAACATACAAAACTTTAAGAAATACGCAAAACGAAAAGAAAATACCGACTGTGTACTTGTAAAAATTAAATGCTACTACAATTATCTTAATGGATACGTTAGGGCAAACTTTCAATACTGTCTGAGACAAAACACTTTCCTTTAAATTTATTTCTTTACTTTATAATTTCATAATTTTGTATACGTATTCAATTAAAATAATAAAACTCGAATGCAATTAGATTTATAACCACAAAGAAGTATTTTTTTAAAAACAAAAATGGTTAAAGGATCCTTCGAACTGAGTGCATTATTATTTACCTTCGAGTTATTTGTCTTCAAAAGATTTTACTCCTGCGTGACTCGGGAAATCGTTGCCAATGAAAACCGTACCTACTGCAAGCAACACCGACTGGTTAAGCAGTATTTTATCCTCCACACAATTCATGACGTGCAAGTGTTATCACAAATCCTGATCGAAGAGTTTCATTATTCCGTCCCTCATTAATCAAACCGGGCCCATGCGTAAATTTAAAAATCTCGTTAACGAAATAACTCTTGCGTCGTATTTATTGTGAATTTAAATTCGGTATGTTCTGGCCGACGCGAAGGGGTTGGCGGATTTAGGCGGGGGTGTATGTATGCATGCACCGTGTTTTTCCCTGTCCCACCGCACCTCGTACGATAAAACGCACATTTCGAATGGTAAAATGCAACTTTAATTAAATAGGTTCGTTCGACACTTATACGTATTTTGATACATACCTATCAGAACACCCTATTTTTCATTATAACAGTCATTACGTGCAGAGTTGGGAGTATCTTGAAGAATAAAGATCCTAGCTGCTTTTTCAGATACAAGATAGTATCTTGTATTTAAATACATTCTTGCAAAAGTAAATTATCTACTAAATAAAGATTATTTCAAAAGGTATTTTTATCTCATATTTAAATAAAGTAATGTAGATACTAATAAAGCATTTTAAGTACCCTTAAAGTATTATAAATACTAACAAAGTCTTTTAAACACTAATAAAATATTTTAAATACTAATAAAATATTTAAAAGCATTTAAGGTACTAAACAGTATTTAGAATATCTATCGATCGTTGTGAGATAGTGTCAGGAAATCGGCAAAAAAATCACTGTGGCGAAATTACAGGCTACATTAAATTGTTTACTGCATTTTGCTTCCTTTTAGAAGTAATTATTATCATTAACAGTTATACATCTATCACAAAGTCACAACAGCACTTAACTGAAGTAAATGTAAAATATTAATTGGTATGGAATTCAAAGATTGTTTATTTTTGGTTAATTTTGTGTTGATCAGCTAATTAACTTTCGTTTTTATTTATAAACAAAATTGGCACGGTTTTTCTGTTTTTCTCTTCATATTGAATGGCATATTATTCTGTATCAAAAGCCTTAAATTGAAAGGGCCCTTAATTTTGTTGCTATGGTTAAAGTTTAAAGCACCTAAACTTTAACAGTATGTTACAGAATCTTCCCTATAGAAAGGAAAATGTGTAGGACAAGAAGAAATACCTTTTTTTTTCAAAGAATCTTAGATGCTATGGTATCCTTGTATCTCGAATACTTTTATGTTGAGTATCCTTTTAAAAAGTATCTTCAGGTATATTTACAAAAGTATTTTGTATTTAAATAATGTTCAACAGTATCTTTCCCACGTGAACCTATGTCCTCCCTACTTCTTCGTTAAAATTTGAAGCTCAGTATTTATAAAGCTCAAAAGTCACAATGTTGTAAAGTTTTGTAAAGTACAATTAATGAGGTATTTCTACATCGAACAAATCATGGAGGAAACACATAAAATGCCTGAGAATGTAGGGGATTTGGGAATGTCGCCGTTATTTGAGTGCTAATTGCCTTGCGATGTAGTACGGATTTAAGTTAAAATTTTCTTTAATTGTCCAAGAAAACTTAATACATAATGGTATATTTTTGCATAAATGGGTTCCAAGAAATTGCCGCGTATTTAAAGTATTTGTGGCAAAATGTTGTTTTTGTATAAAGGATCGGAGATGGAAATACATTAAAATTTAAATTTTTGTACACCGACGTCATAATTTGCATCTCATTATGCCGTACCAAGCATACAACGTGCATTATGAATGTTTATTTATGAATTATGTAAAATAAGTCTTTAGAGCTTAAGTTTATTGTAATATATTAGATAAAATATCGCGCAAGGATTCACGACGACGGCCGACGTCGGTGCTTTATAAACGACATTTCCTTCTGCGTCGTTCATTTTTTATTTCTCCAGTAATCTCTGTATTTAAAATATGCAAATTTGTATATTGTTTTCTCCTTTTTTTCTTCTCACTGAAAACACATCAAATTTTACCTACACTGTAAAAACAAATTTCGATGCTGATAACAGAAAGTTATTAAGTACTTCCTGCAGACAATTCAGTTTTACTTTTTTTAATGTCTGAAATTTGTTTATAAATAATATTTTAAGAAATTTGGAAAAATGGAATAACCATGAACCGTTTTGCTCTTGAAATGGAAATAAATTGAATATCATTTTTAGTATTTCTAGAAAGTAAATTTACACTAAACATTGAAATAATACTTTTCCCTTGTAATATATTACGGAAATTTGTTTGTTTAATCCTGTGCTGGTTACTGTAGGACCTTATTTAATTTGGTGGAAATTTACCGTGTATTTATGGAAAAGCATTTCCTTTAATAATGCGCCAGTGAAATCTACATATTTTAAGTAAATGAAAAATCGATGGCTGTAAAAAAAACTCTACGCGTTATTTTTTATACTCATTTCAGTTTAGAAGTTTTTACGAATTCGCTCTGAAGAGTTTTTACGGTGCAGGTGCGACTCTCCAGAAAATATCGGACTTTCGCCGAGGCAACATTAATGAAAATAGATTTTACTCGCATTTATATTGACACGAATTGAGTGTACTGAGGAACCCGAATATATTTAAATTAAATTCGACTGTTGAGCCCCGCACTTTTCTAGTCGTTTATTTTCAAGGGACTCTAGCGCCCCGTTCGAGAAGGGCGAGATTTTCAGCGTTCGGTTTAACTTAAACACCGAGCGCAACATTCTTCAGTTCCTCCCCGTAATTTCCAAGAAAACACTATAAATAACAATATAAATATATTAAGTCTAATGCTTTAGTTCGAGCCATAAATATTACACGCGGTTATCTACCGCGCTATTACTCGAAACGGAGAAAACCTTTCTCAGAAAACTAATATTTCTCCGCAGATTAAATTAAATCAAAAGCTCGAAGCTCGGCTCTTACCCTATCCCGAATATAATATAATATCTCAACCTATCCACGTAAATACTTTTTCTTCATTTCGAGCGAATTAAACTAAATTGAAATACGCCGGTATTAACTTATTGCTTTTTACTTTAGTCCGATTTCAAATAATTGCTTTTATGTTCGGTCGGGTTGAGATCTATACCGACTACGTACAGAAATTATTTATTTACCAATTTCACCGTGAAACCTATGGGCACAGATTAAAATATATATCCGTATTATTCCCGCGTCAACAATTTCATCTTCTGCCTTTCTGTTCAATACCAACGGCGCAAATTAAAACCGCGCAAAACGTAAAAATCTCTAACGAATAAATTTGTAATTTTTAGAATGGAATAACTTTTCTCCACGACTGAATGTAATAATTCCGAAATCATTGAGATAGAATATTTATTTTAAAATACTTGCTTCTTATGTGTTTTGCATGCATTTTTATTCTACAGCGTGTCCACAGATTTTCTGCAATGGTAGAGTGACATATAATGTTGGTGTATTCTTAATTGTTTTAAGCATTTCCTTTGTTAAAAAGTTGAAACCGCAATTAAATTGGCCTTATAAATTACACAAAATTTTTTATTAGTTTTTAATACTGGAAAAAATGTAATCCCCATCCACCTCTACGCACTTTTCTACCCTGTCCCTAAATTCCATATACACGTTTGTTAATGTTTCAAGTTCAATTTCTCTAATTACCGTTGGTATTCTTTCATTTAAAATTTTTGAATTTGTACCATGACCAATGTATTGGTCTAAAATGTCCGATCCATCTTCCAGGCAAATGGTCATCAAGCTACCCTTTAATTAAATGTGTGGAACGTGCAGGACATCCATCCTGTCGAAAATAAATGTTTTCCAAACTCACAGCTGCCAGTAATGGCAAACACCAGTTGCACCAAACACTTAAGGTCAGCTTAACTTTAAGCACCGCTTAGAATGTGATTTACTGAATGTTGTATAACCTCAAATGTCACAATATAAGCAGTACTTAAAATTAAGCTCGACTTAAGTGTTTGGTGCAACCGGCCATAAGTAAGCATGTTTTCTGTATTTAAAGCCATAAACGAGGCAGTTCGTGAACTTTTCTATCTATTTGTAGGTTTTAACGCAAGCAATTTTTTTTATAAAGAATAACTTTTTTCCATAAAACGTAATATAAAAAAGTTTTTCCTCTATTGTAGAAAATCCGTGGACAGAGTGTATAACAAGTAACAGAATATTATTCCATAATCATACACAACGAAATACGGAGAATGCTTGGATTTCAAAAGTTTGAGTGTCAGAGATATATATGCGTCGTCCTAGTTGTTTGGAGACAAGTTAGTATAAATACTAATACAATATAATAGAAATGTTTCAATAAAAAACTTGTTTTGTGTTCAAATTTAGTTATTTTTGTTACTCGGTTAGGATGAAAATTCGATCTACGACTAGTTCTACTCGCATTGAAGTTTCATTCTAACCTTGTTGCAGAATATACTAGTATACAGGGTGTTGCGTAACGGTGGGTGTGGACTGTATTTTGCTGGATTTATGTGATTTTTCTTCGATTCCGTTACCAGGATAATGTTGGAATAATAGAACACAAGTCACTTAGCACAATTTAATTAATATAATTAATACTATTTTAAAAACACGAATATAATAAATTTGTTTGATTATAAAAATTACGAACAAAGACACAGTGTCTGAATGATGTACAATTTGTATGTTGTGTAACGTCTACAAACTATTGTATGAAAAGGTGTTAAGTTGAAAGGCGTTACAGAATATATACGGTGCCAAAGAGGGGAAGGAATAGGAAATAAGTGGAAATAATACGAAGTGGTTCATAGAAAATTAATAAAATAAAAAATTAGGGTGAAGTGGTTGCTTGTGTGGCATTCGGGAATTTCGAGAAAGTTCGGATGTCTATCGGAGAGGAAGAATCGTGATTATGTTGACGGTCGCTTGTTAATGTAATCGTGGAATTTAGGTAAAGACACCTTCCGCGAAAGTGGCGAGTGAAAAAAACGTCTAATCATATATTAGGGTTGAAGAATGCAGGGCAAATGCATTCTATGTATTGCACGTGTTTCTACGTTACGTAGAAACCAATAAAATTATGAGAGCGAACCGAACACAGGGCGTACTTTTATGACGAGTCAAACGTCAAGGGCTAGTTTCTCACGCCGAAACACGAAGAAAGAAAACAAAAGGAAAAACTTAATACTTTACACGAGAGGCAATAATCAAAGAAGTTTTTTGAAGCTGCTCAAGCTGATTGTTTCATCAAATTTTGGAAATAAATCAGAATGAATATTCAAGTAGATTGGATTTTTTAAAAGAAATATCTTTTTAGCCGATGTATTTCAAATTTAGTAAAGTTTTTAACTTAATATTTGTTGCGTAGTATGTACTATTATTTAGTCTTACCAGGAATACAAAAATATTAAGAAAGACTTTTCTAGTTTCTGAGTAATTTTAGATAAATGGTAGTAGGGAGCGTATTTCTCAGGAAAACAAAAAAAATAAAATATCTCAGTATCCATTGCATTTTGTATAATGCATATTATGGTGAAATCAATTGCAAATAAACCCTATTAGCACGCCTTCAAAGAAATGCTTCGACTTACCGGTCAACCTGTGCAATATATAGTTAAAAAACATCGAAACTACAATTCAGTTCAGAGGGAAGAATACATGCATGTCATATACGGAACTCATCTGTTTAAAATAATTGTACTACGGTAATCAACACTATGCGAATCGAAAATACATCATTAAATCAAATTCAAATACGAAATTAATAGTAGTGTTGATTAACGCAGTGCAATTATTTTAAACAGACAACTTCCGTATATGACGTGCATGTATTCTTTCCTGACTTGAACGAATTGAACATTACAAGTTTATTATCACGAGCACACAGTGGTTCGTTTGGCCACTCCAGCTTTAAAAAATTACTTTTCGTTCTTCTGTATTCTTTTGTTCATAAATAGTATTTTGAAATAATAATTTATACAGTAAAATTCCATTATCGGACACCTCTGATTAACGGACACCTCTGATTAACGGACACCTTGCAGTAATGGACAGTTTTTGTTGTACTGAACCAAAATATATGAAAAACTGTACAAAAAGAGGAAATATGTTGAATCAACACTTTTATTACTATAAATCAGAGATGCGCAGTTTTTAGTCGAATTAATGACTATTGACTAAATTAGTTATTAGTCGTGAGATATGTGGCTAAATTAGTCATTAATCTTGACTGGTGACTAATAACTAAATAAGTCATCAGTCATGACTAATCTAATTAATATGTGCAGTGCAAGGCTGCTTAACGTATTTTCGGACGTTTCCTTCAATTTTCATCAAAGGATTATTGCTTGAAGAATACAAGAATGGTTTCTTAACTGGAGAAGACCCGAGGTGTTTACATGGTTCGGAACGAGCTACATTGATTATAAAAAGTTACTTTCTTTGCAAATAGTTCATAAAAGTTAAAATTTAGTGATTCAGTGGCCAGTTTAGTGACATTTCATTTCATTTGTAAATTATTTATTGGTCGCCAATTTAGTTATTCATTATTATTCCTGATTGAATTTAGTCGACTAATAATCAACTTTTTATTCAAAGACTAATACTAAAATATGATTGACGATTAACAACTAAATTAATCATGATTGACTTAGTCATGACTAAATTAGTCGTTTAGTTTTAGTCACGATTAAAAATTTATTCGACTAATGCCCAACACTGCTATAAATATCTTTTTTCATGTGTGAATGCATACGTTTTTGATGTGAAAAGAAGACGTCTTTAAGTTGGTAAGTTACTTTTTTAATCAAATCTGTATAAAAGTAGATATCAATCGTCCGCCAAGTTTAAATTTTGCTTATATGAGCTGAGACGAGTATTTCGCTCAGTTCTTGAATATTTTCCAGCCATTCTCGAAAAAACTCCACTTTCCTAATGGGGTACGAGCAATCTAATTTTTTTCTTAATAGTTGTGTTGCGTTGTTGCGACTGAATTAAAGAGTAATAATGTACCTAGTAAATGTATATAAAACTTAGTCTGGATACATCTAGATACATATAGTTACACTGTACCAAAATTTGCATTCGAAATAATCCACCGTATTTTGTAGCGTTTCTTGTTTAGTTTTTATAATTAATATTATAAGGGTATGTTTAAACTCTTATACAAAATCAGATAGTACCTAACCTTAAGTGTAAAATCCTTCACACACAACGTTATATTATTTTCAAAACTATGGTGAAATTGCAAAGATACGGTTTCGCCAAAGCACCCACCTCATTAGCTTCGTTTCATTAACTATTCGTCATTATTGAAGGGGGTTTGACAACAATAATTATTAATAGCAAGCCTTTGGGAATGTTTTTTTTAAATGAATTTTGACTATTATTTTCAGAAAATTCGATTATCAATTTTGTCCTGCTAGATTGGTCAAACGAACCACTGTGGGGCACCTGGAAAAAATGTAGGAGTAGTATTTTTGTGTCAAAACGTATTTCTTCTAAAACAGGCACAGTAATTATATCGAATATGAAAGATTATTTGCTGTTGAGTCCGATTTCCATTCATACGGACTTGAGTTCAGTGTTCTAGCTGCCTTGGTGGTGACTGTTTCCAAGTGCACCGAGAAACTGAGGAACGAGCTGTCAAAAGTCACACCCAAAACCTTGATAGAATCGTTAACTTTCAGGATTTTCCCATTGATCACATAAGTAGATCGTTCATACGTGTGTTGCCTTGTGAAAGAAACAACACAACATTTGTCGACATTTAGTTTCAGCTTGTTAACTTCGCGCCACGCCGCAACATGACTTGCGTCGCACTGTAATTTTACGGTATCATCCAGAGAAGTAAGAGTTCTATGCATATTGAGAATGTCGGCATAGGTTAAGGCTGGGCACGACAGAGATAATAGCAAATCGTTAACGAATAGAACAGAAAGTAATGGCCCGAGATTTGAACCTTGAGGGACTCCAGAGGTTGGTGCAAACTCAAAAGAGGAATAGCCATTATAGTATACGTACTAGGTGACTCCTTTGCATCAGAAATAATTTCACAAGACTTAACAGCGATGGAGCTAATATTATAAGTTACTCATTTTTATTTGTTATTTTTCGTAAAAGAATATCTTCTAAACTGACAATGATTTCGCAAATTATACTGTAATAATATACAAGGCACATAAAGCCGACTTGCATAAAATAATTTCTACTTAATTTCAAAACAGGAACTTAAATATTTGGGTTCAATTCTCTTCATGTCATTCTCCTAAAAGAGAGAATTAATAATTTTTCATTTTAATTTCACAATTTTGGATGCAACCATTAGTTTGTATTTTACCACTTGAAACAATTTACTGAAATTTGTTCATTTGATGCTTTTGTTAATCTTCTAAGTACAAGTATATTTTACGTTGATATACTAATTTGTATATGAATTTTCAAAGGGATAATATAAAAGGTGCAGTAATATAGAAAAATATCACACCACTCGAAAAAATGGGTCCTACAACAAGTAGGTCATATTTCACCCTAAGCACGGGGGTGTCTTAATCCAGCAATCACGATGCACCCTGATCTGCCACTAACCTTCCTTGAAATTCACGCCATCGCTTTCAATCACTGTTGCTCTTGGTCGAGGAATCAGGTCTTTTACCGAGGTGGTATCATTCCGCGTCGCGTTGGCCGCGTGCGCTTCGCCACCCCTTGCTCGGTCACCCACCACCGCCGCCCTCCCCAAGCCCCGGATGAGCTTTTCTACCCTCGTTGGTGTCAAACTACCACCGCTCGCGACGCGGAGACACTTGTTGGCAAGTTGTAAGCCGCACTCTATAGCTTTCTGGCTCAACCTTTGAGAGATTTTTGCCTTTGCGACGCTTGACTTCATGTTACTGAATTCTCTTTTCTTTTAAAACTGACAAGAAGTTAATTTCACTAGACAGTTTTCAACAAATACCCCTTCATTTTTGTATCTTCATATTTTATTATTTTTTGTTATTATTAATTGTCGAAAATTCAAAAAAATCTGAATCCTATTTCTACTAGATTTCAGTTTATATGTATTTTAATAATCAAACTCAAACAGTTCAAATTTTACCTGTAGTTCATCTAACATCATTCAAAATTTTCTGCTTAAATTAAACACCATAAGTTTGTAAGTAACAGGAAACCCTGTGAAATTATCAAAATTTAGAGAATGCAATCCATTCATGTTCTCAAGAGATCATAATCTTTCTACATAATAAAAACAAGTACAAATATGTGTGTTTGTATAATGTGTTAACGTAGTTGTTTTTCACTTTGAATTGCATGGATTTCTTTCACCAAACCGATGTTATCGCCCTCCTCAGTTTTCATGCAAGTGTGTAGCATTACCATAAAAAAGAAGAATTATGAGTGCGTTCGAAAATATATTTCTCTTGTTCTTTAGTATTGTAATAAGTATTATTTAAATTAACGACGCATTTATATGTGCATATATAAAGTCGCGTTTGTTTTGGACGAATATTCCAAAAGGAAAACGATCTAATAATTAACGACATATCGGTAAGAATTATAGGGCCCGGCGAGCCTATGGCAGCGAATAAAAAACAATTCCTTTAATGAAAGAGCTTAATTGAAAAAGTGATTTGTTTGAAGTTGTTTAATATGCGTGAGATGACCCACCCTTTTATTGTTAATCACATTTCGGCTTTTTGTTGGATTAAAGTCCATTCGATACGTTACCGTGCGTTTATCGTAATGCCATTGTATGTGTCCTAATTACTTTGGAATAAAATATGTATGAAATATTAAATATTTTTTATTAAGAGATTGGTATCGCATTAATAATAGGTCGAGGAAAGGGTGTGGCGCGCTAGTAGGGGGTATAAATATAATACATTTGATAAATGATGAGATAACCAGGCGCATTAAAATTACAAATGGTTATATTTATTTTTTAAAAAAAGGAGCTTAACAAGAAAGAATGAATTTGGATATTTTGTTATAAATTATCATTTTTATTGCGCCGTAAACCCTAATCCAAAATTTATTGCGAAGAATATTAAATTATTTTGTTGGGATGGGGATAATAAATATAAGATATTAAAGTTAAAGACGCGAACGTTTTATCTTGGCGTATTTTTATTTTATAAGAAAGACGATATTCATCGTTCAACATCCGCACATAAAGTTAGCTATTAAAGATACAAGTTTATAATCTTCCCATTTTATATTGCTTCTAATAGCTTTATTCGCCCGCTTGTTATTTTCGGAACTTTTTATTACTTAAATTTCGCTAATATCAAATAAGCAAAACTGTTTTCTTTATTAGTTTTCTTGTTAAACATCAGCTACTATTTTATAGATTGCTATGAATTCTCAATACTTTATGAGCGTATCTGACTGATTGTTTAGAGAATCTCGTATCATTACATTAATAATTTTTCTCATTTAGAACTTCTTATTATTTATTTATCTCGATAATTAACCGAAAGTACTTTATTTCTATAATTAATGTTTTGTTAGATAAAATATTATATATGACGCAATGAGTATTGACTTCACCAATAAAACCTCAAGGAAATAAAGGTATATATTTATTATTTAAATTAAAATTTGTGCTTAACGCAATGTTGATATTATTTCAAAATCTTGTTTTATTTTTTAGATCCGTGTACCAAAAATATTGACACTCTTCATCTGATTCCCATGAATTTTAATAATAATTATAATCAATAATCAATCTCTGGTTAGTTGTGACAAAACATATTTTGTTGCAGTTAATAATTAATTGACATAATTAGGTAAATTATACATATATTATGACTTTCACATATGTATATACATAAAGTGAAAGTATTTACCGAAATTTGTCAAACGCTTTTGTATAAGCAGCCACGTTGTTTAGATATTTAACTTATAAGAAAGAGGAAATTACCTACTTTACCTCCTGCTCGGAATTAAAAAATTAACTGCCTTAAATCTAACTTCTTCTTCGGATGGTCTCGGAGGAACTACCACAAAGAGTTAAAAAGTAGTTTCATCAGGATGATCATGATTATAATGTTTCATCAATCAAAAATTGGTTTACATTGACATTTTTAACTATTTTCTTTAAAAACGTTTTCTAATGGTTGCACTGGTGCACAATCAGTGTATATCCATCTCTTTTTATTGCATGCGGTTAAAATAAGATGAAAATACACTTTGTGTGCGCTAGTACAGCCATTAGAAAGTGCTATAAAGCATGTTACCACCAAAAGATTTAAAAGCTAATACTCCTGGATTCCAACATCGTAATACTGGTAACAGATAGCGTTGTCTTTGGACAACTGGTTGCCACGGCTGAACTTGGTGGAGAATGGGCGGGGTAACTAAATATAAACAAATAGGGCGCCAGGGAATTACCTTCCCAATTGTCAAACACACTTTGATGCTTTCCCAAGGCCTCAATGTGCGCGCTTGAAGTATTCTCAATTTTCTCCAGGAGACTTTTCCTCTCTTGATGCGTTCAAAGTAGGAGATTAACATAAGCAAAACACGTTCAGTGATACGGTGTTTATTAACACACACATACACTAGTTGAACAAAATTTAACAATGTTTAAACTGTAACTTATCAAAACTTTAAATGATAGCCATAATACGCGGGATGGACAGATCTGACCTCACAATCGGTGCTCCAAAGACACCACGAAATTTACGTAGACGTTACTTAAATATTAAACTAAGTTACGAACTATTAAATACGTAAGTTGCTTTCGTGTCCGGTAAAATAGTCGGCATGCAATTCGAATCAAAATAATAATGGAATACGTCACTCTTTGTCGCTCAGCTGAGCTCCAGTTCCTGCGAGAAGCGTAAGATGTCACTAGTTGGTAGGCGCCGCTTCGTTCCAAGACGATTTTCAATCAGCAATGCTGCCAACGGCGGTCCAACTCCAGATGTCTGTCTCGCTCTAATGTCGCAACGGAGTCCAGCGATTCAAACACAGGTACGTTTCGTATTCGAAATGTTCACATACCCATTCGGGAACTGATATCAACGCTCAGTACTAATACTAATGCAATCAGTAACAATAACCATCAACAAACAAACGACTCTGAAAGGGGGCGAAAAAAACAACCATTAACCACGTGTAACGAACGAATTAATTAAACATACCTGCTACTTAGCAAACTCGTTGGACGTGAACGTATAAACGTTCCACAAGACTCGAGAGAGATATTTGCTTCCGGAAAATCCGTAGAAAAGTGGTTTTGTTTAAACAAACACAAACCGTCGATAGCACTGAATATGCGTCTGCCCTCGCCCGAGTCAGAAGAAGGAATGCCCGTAATACACAATGGCCGCTGAAGAAGATGATTTCCGTTTTATAGACTACACAAAATGGCCAAACCAATGGGAAAATTATGACGTCAGAAGACGGAGATTAAACACCAATAAGAAATTATTAATTTGAAAGAATCGCTTCCTGCCGCGAATGTTACAGCGTTGCCAGATGACACAACGCCGAGCGTTGCCGGTAGGCGTCCAGTAGCAACGTTGCCAGTTCTTAGCCGAATCGGAAATAAATGCGTAATAACAAAAATCGACTGTAACAACTCCCCCTTCACCAGCAAGGAAATTTTTCCTGAAAGGACAAATTTCAGAAACCCAACGCGAGTCTTCAAAGATGGAAAAGAAAACTGGTGGAGGCGCCACGCCAGGAAACGAAGAGGAGGACAAAAGAAGAATTCCAGTTGAAACACACCATACTGCAACCCGGGACGTGAGATGTTCCAAGTCAAACTTACCAGTAGAGAGGGTAGGAAGTGCTTTCACGAGATCTGGCACGCCCAGTCTCCCACAACACTCGCAAGCAGTGACCAACAAAAACATCTCTCGGCCAGAAAGGCTGAGCTGATCAATCCAACCAGAGGAAAGAAAGAAAGAGAGATTTAAAAGAATAAAGAGTCGGAAGTTAGTTAACGAAACCAACGGTTCATCACGCAACGGACGGAAACTTCAGTCGAAGACTGCGGGAAAAATTCTAATTAACGAAAACTCGGTTACAAACCGCGGGAAAAATTCAAACCAAAAATTGTCACTAACGGGTAAAGTCAAATCTGGGTATAGTCATAATCGGGTTAAAGGGGACCAAAGATCACCCTTCACGATAGAAGAAGAAAAGAAAGAAAAGGTAAAGAGGAAAACAGAAAAGATAAAGAAATCCAAACGGAACACACCATACCACAACCAAGACTTCTCTGAGTTGGATCCAGTAGCGGTACGGCAAAGAGAGAGGGCAAGCAATACCTTCACGAGATACAGTACGCTTGTAAATCCCACACGCTTTGTCGGGTGCTAAGGGATTTCTCAAGGTTGTCCAAGCTGGGCTGATCAATCCGAAAGGAACGAATAGAACAAGAGTAGAAGAAGGAGATAAAATTGAAATAAGGATAGAAAGAGGAGAGAATGTTTCACGATGGATAAATACGTTCTTCTTCACAATCACGAAGCGTGCCAGTCATCACTCATATGCAATGTTCGCAAAGAGAGAGGGCAAGGAAAGTCTTCACGTGATCCAACTTCCTTGTAATTCCCACAACCTTCGCAAACCGCTAGGTGACATCTCACAATCAACGAGACTGATTCAAAGAGTATTATCCATCCAAGAACATCCGAAGATGCTCGATTCCACAGATGTAAAGAGGAATTCCAAGAATCTTTTAGGAGCCTTTTACTCCACGCAGAAGATACGTCGGGCGTATTCTAAGTGACCCAACCCGCAGGTCGAATCAAAAATGAAAAGATAGAAACAACCATAACCTTAGTCATCAGAAGGGCTAGGCTTAAGGTGTGAGCTATGCCACGTACCTGGCAAGATTTTACCATCACAATCCTTCAGCTCGTAAGCGTCTGTGGAAATTCGGCGATTAATGACGAAAGGACCGATAAACTTATCAGCCAGTTTGGCTGCGAAATGCTTAGAAGCGTCCGATAAAACAAAATTCTTTCGCCATACCAACTGATTTGGTTCGAAATCGACTTTACGCCTACGAAGGTCATAACGGCATTTAGACTTTTCATAAGACTTTTGAAGACGTTCCTGAACATCTTGGTACAATCTAGCAAATTTACCAGAACGAGATTGAAAATCAGTTGGGTTTTGCTCAATTTCCACATTTATCTCGTCAGAGTCCGGGGTTTTCTCAGAATTAAGACTACCTTTGAGACACATTTCTCTACCGAAATTCAGGAAATACGGAGTCAATTTAGTAACCTCATGACGTGCAGTTCTCAACGCACAAGCAACCTTCGGTAAAAACAAATCCCATTTACGATGATCTTGGGAAACATAAGAGATCAACATGGTTTTGATAACACGGTTGACCCTCTCAACAGGGTTTGCCTGAGCGTGATAATAAGAAGTGTAAGATGGTCGAACATGATATGACGTCAGAAGATTTCGATATTCACGGGATTTAAACTGGGCTCCGTTATCCGAGATAATAATACGAGGAACTCCAAAAAGTAGAAAAATATTCTCCTCAAGATGTTGAACTATCTTAGGGGTAGTAGCCTTACGAAGAGAGAAGCACATCGTAAATTTACTGAAGCAATCAGTTACCACGAGAATGTATTGGTTGCCTTTCGTCGAACGAGGTAGAGGTCCGATAAGGTCGATGCTTATGACTTCCCAGGGTTTTGAAATTTTTGTGTGCCCACCCATGCGTCCAGCAGGTGCTTTCTGTTCGGGTTTAGCTCGAAGACAAGTCTCACAACGCTGTACATACCTAACCACATCAGAACGCATTTTGGGCCAGTGATAATCTTGGGCAATACGGTTGTAGGTCTTATAAATGCCTAAATGCCCACTAGTGGGAGAGTCATGGCATTGACGTAAGATGTCAAGGCGATTTTCTTTCGGAACGACCTGTTTCCATTGACGATCAGCTTCAATGAGATGGTAATAAGTACATTGGATAAATTTGTACAATTTGTCTCCCTCAACTCGATAGTCCGGAAAATTCAATGGGGAAGTCTTAACCTTACCGAGCAAATTCAAATACCTGGCATCTTTCACATTAGCACAGTCTATGGAGTCAACAATTGGTACAGCACGAGAAAGGGCATCCGGAACGACATGTTCCTTGCCTTTACGGTGAACAACGGTAAAATCATATTGCTGAAGTCGAACACTCCACCTGCATAACCGTCCAGAAGGGTTTTGTAGCCTATTTAACCATAACAAAGAATGATGGTCGGTTATTACTTGAAAGTGACTACCTTCCACATAGGGACGAAGCTTTTCAATAGCCCAAAGCATGGCCAACAATTCCTTTTCACAAGTGGAATATTTTCGCTCAGCTCTAGAGAGCGAACGACTCAGATAGCAGATGACCTTTTCTCCATCCGATTGCTGTTGCGTAAGTACCGCACCAACACCATAGTCTGAAGCGTCAGTTTGGATGACAAACTCTCTTGTGAAATCCGGGCATGAAAGTACAGGAGCAGAAACTAGATGCTCACGAATTTTCTCCCACGCCTCATCACAAGTTGTATCCCATCGGTATTTAGAATTCTTACGAAGTAGGTTCGAAAGGGGTGCAATAATCGTTGAAAAGTTCGGGATAAAACGTCGATACCAACTTGCCATACCCATGAGTCTGCGAACTTCCGTGACAGTACTAGGCTTAGGAATTTTTAGGATAGCCTCAACCTTTTCAGGATCTACACGAAGACCAGTATTGTCAACAACATAGCCCAAATACTTCAGTTCATTACGACAAAAATGACATTTATCCTTACCAAGAGTTAAACCTGCGTCAACTAATTTCTTATGAACTTCGGCTAATACTTCCAGATGTTTCTCGAAAGTCTGAGTTACAATAATGATGTCATCAAGATAAACAAATACATGGGGTTCCAAATCTGCACCTATGACACGGTCCATAAACCTTTGAAAAGTTGCCGGAGCGTTATGCAAACCAAAGGGCATGCGTCGAAATTGGAATAAACCACGATTTGGTACCGTGAAAGCGGTGTATTGACGAGATTCCTCAGCGACAGGTATTTGCCAATAAGCAGACTTGATATCTAGAGACGTGAGGTATTTAGCGTCTCGAAGTTTATCTAAAGTAGCCGATACATAGGGCAAAGGGTAAGCATCCTTAGTCGTAACCTGGTTAAGTTTTCTAAAATCGACACAAAATCGTACCGAACCATCCTTTTTGGGGACCAAGAGTATTGGAGATGACCAAGCGGAGTTTGACCGTTCCACAATTCCTAATTCGATCATTTTGTCAAGTTCTTTATTGACCATCGCTTGTCTAGCAGGGGATATCGGATAGTATCGTTGCTTGATGGGGGCACTTTCCGTCTTGATGACATGCTCAACCAAACTAGTGCAACCTAATTCCTTTTCGTCGACGTTATGGAAAAGTTTCGTAACCATTTCGTCAAGTTGGCACTGTTGTTGAGGATTGAGATCAGAGCGAGATGTAATATGCTCGATGGAACAGATGTCCTCATTACGAAAGGTCCACTCACCAGATCTTAAGTCGGGGACTATACCCATCAATCTCCAGAAATCTGCACCCAAAATCAATTTATGAGGCAGGTCAGGTACAACAAGAATGTCGATAATCTTAACGCGATCCCTTAACCTAATCGGGGTAGTAATACTTCCAGGGCTCAAACAAGGTTGACCGTTAGCGACAGTGCAAGTTCTTTGATGCTTAATGAAAGGGAGGCCGAACGCCTTAAGAATTTCCCATCCAGGCCCACCGATTATTGTGCAGGAAGCACCAGAGTCCAACAAACCTGAGAATTTTATGCCAAAAATCGTTACTTCTAAATAGGGTCTTTCATCGCCTACCGCGTTAGATAAAACATAATCAAGGCATGTCAAGATATGAGAAGGGGTGGTCGGTTTTGATAGTCGAAAGCATCGCACTAGACGACCATCTAATGCGGAACTAAGAAGTTTTTTTGAACACTTAGGGCAAGTTCGGGTTGTCTCATTAGGCTTGCCACAACGGAAACAGTGTTTCTGAACAGGTATAGTACAGCTGGCCGAAAAATGGCCTACCTTTTTGCAGTTCCAACATCTTTTGACTGTGTCCCTGGTTTGTCCAGATGGTTTTGGGCTAGAATCAACCGCGTTACATTGAGCAGGGTCAGAAGGTATCGCGCTGACATAAGCTAAATCCGGTTCTAGAGAATGTCCTTTACGTGAAGGAGGTACATATGACTCAACGGCAACCTTTCGTACTTCCAATTGCCTACCCAGCTTCAGTAACTGTTCAATGGAATTTATTTCGATCAGTCCTAATTGATTTTGGTAGTAAGGGACCAGATTTTTGAGAAGGATCTTAATCTGTACGTGTTCAGGCACATGAGTATTCAAACGATTAAATAGATTGGTCATAATTGAGACATACATTCCGATAGATTCGTCATGACCTTGCGTACGACGCTTAATCTCTTCGAAAAGACGATCATCAAAATCAGGGGATTGAAATTCCTCACGCATAAGTCGCACTAAGTCTTGCCAAGACTGGCAGCGATGTCGATTTGCACGAAACCAAATGAGTGCTTTGCCACGGAATAAATCAGAAGCTGAGATTAGTAAAGTTGTCTCCGAGACGTTACGCGAAATGCAAAGTTCCTCAACTCGCTCTAAGAAAGCGTTAAGCGACACGTGTTTGTTGTCACCAGAGTATACAAGGTTCCATTTAGATACCGGGACCGACTTTAAATCGCTTGGCTTGGTATGCGCATGATCAAGATTAAAACTGCGTCTAGGATTTTCACCAATTGGACTTGACGAAAGAAAAAGCGTGTTACATGCACCAGACGAATTTGGTGGAGGCGCTTGAACTACGGGTGCAGGCACGGGTCTAAGATCGTTGTCAATTTCCATGTCTAAATTCCTGTTGTCATCGTTACTATGCATGCTCAAAGCTGTTACGTCACTATGACTTGGACTTAAATTAGGCGAAGACAGTTTTAGTCGCAGCGCATTAGCTTTCGCTTGAAATTGCATATTTAGTTTGTCTAATTCGGTTTTAATTTGACTGCTCGCATTTATTTCTGAGTCCGTGATAGCTAGACACCGATTTACTCGAGCAAAAGCATGTGCGAGCTTTGAAGAAGTCTTTTCATAATAATAGTTAGTCGTAGTCCGGGTTAATGATTCAATAAGCGCACGTATTTCTATTACTTTCGATTGCAAGGCTGCGAAATCATCAACGAAGGGCACTAAATATTCTACGGTAGTGAGACGCGATTCACTCTCTGCATGCAATAGATTCTTTAGTAATTCGGCTTTCTGCGAAACGTTTCCACCGTCAGTGATTCCACGCACAAGCAACTCATATGTCAGTTCTTCGGAACTAAGTCTGTCAAAGCGCACTTTAATATCCATGTTTTGCTATGTCCCAATAAATCTACCCTGAACGCAATTCTAAAGTGAGTAAAGTTAACAAAAGCCCCACTACTTGGGCGTCATTTACTGTTACCACCAAAAGATTTAAAAGCTAATACTCCTGGATTCCAACATCGTAATACTGGTAACAGATAGCGTTGTCTTTGGACAACTGGTTGCCACGGCTGAACTTGGTGGAGAATGGGCGGGGTAACTAAATATAAACAAATAGGGCGCCAGGGAATTACCTTCCCAATTGTCAAACACACTTTGATGCTTTCCCAAGGCCTCAATGTGCGCGCTTGAAGTATTCTCAATTTTCTCCAGGAGACTTTTCCTCTCTTGATGCGTTCAAAGTAGGAGATTAACATAAGCAAAACACGTTCAGTGATACGGTGTTTATTAACACACACATACACTAGTTGAACAAAATTTAACAATGTTTAAACTGTAACTTATCAAAACTTTAAATGATAGCCATAATACGCGGGATGGACAGATCTGACCTCACAATCGGTGCTCCAAAGACACCACGAAATTTACGTAGACGTTACTTAAATATTAAACTAAGTTACGAACTATTAAATACGTAAGTTGCTTTCGTGTCCGGTAAAATAGTCGGCATGCAATTCGAATCAAAATAATAATGGAATACGTCACTCTTTGTCGCTCAGCTGAGCTCCAGTTCCTGCGAGAAGCGTAAGATGTCACTAGTTGGTAGGCGCCGCTTCGTTCCAAGACGATTTTCAATCAGCAATGCTGCCAACGGCGGTCCAACTCCAGATGTCTGTCTCGCTCTAATGTCGCAACGGAGTCCAGCGATTCAAACACAGGTACGTTTCGTATTCGAAATGTTCACATACCCATTCGGGAACTGATATCAACGCTCAGTACTAATACTAATGCAATCAGTAACAATAACCATCAACAAACAAACGACTCTGAAAGGGGGCGAAAAAAACAACCATTAACCACGTGTAACGAACGAATTAATTAAACATACCTGCTACTTAGCAAACTCGTTGGACGTGAACGTATAAACGTTCCACAAGACTCGAGAGAGATATTTGCTTCCGGAAAATCCGTAGAAAAGTGGTTTTGTTTAAACAAACACAAACCGTCGATAGCACTGAATATGCGTCTGCCCTCGCCCGAGTCAGAAGAAGGAATGCCCGTAATACACAATGGCCGCTGAAGAAGATGATTTCCGTTTTATAGACTACACAAAATGGCCAAACCAATGGGAAAATTATGACGTCAGAAGACGGAGATTAAACACCAATAAGAAATTATTAATTTGAAAGAATCGCTTCCTGCCGCGAATGTTACAGCGTTGCCAGATGACACAACGCCGAGCGTTGCCGGTAGGCGTCCAGTAGCAACGTTGCCAGTTCTTAGCCGAATCGGAAATAAATGCGTAATAACAAAAATCGACTGTAACAAGCAATGTGGTGTGCTTCTTGTTGTTTGAATCAAATTTAGTTGAATTTTTTACATTTAAACTATCAAATAACTTGTTAATGGAAGAGAATCTAGATTTATTTCTGTAATGGATGATAATCGGGCTTATACTGTATATTAAGCCTATTTTGCGTATTTTGGTTTTCTCAAACCCTTTTAAAATGTTCCTCTTTCATACCAAAACACCTGTACATCACTGTTTGATTAGTTACATCAAATGTTTTTTGATTTCTTGTCTATCACACAGATTTGCTGAAAAATTGTATCAATTATTGTGATGTGTGCAATTATCGTATTTATCTTTCTCTGGCATTGCCATATTTATTTAGAATTTATTAACTTTGAAGCTGTTGTGTCTTCCTGGTCCTAATGAAAGTATGCACAGGGAAAAATGATGGTCTAAATGTAAGTACTTTTTAACTCTTTCCCTCGAGACCACCATCCGCGGAAGGTTAATTTTTTAACTCCAAGAGGGAGGTAAAATAGATAATTTCTTCTTTATTATACGTTAAATAACTAAATGCAACTCAAATACGACAAGTATTTCCACTTTATATATGTGAGAGTATGTACAATTGTGTACAAGTACAATTTAACTAATTATCTTGTGTTAATGCGTGGAATTTTTCATTTCTGTACAGCCAAATTATTGCATCTTAGTTTTAAATATTTCCAATGGATGTATGTTTATCCCAAAATGTGAAGAATACATTCACTTTTAGTTATATTTAAGACACAAAACATAAGGTTTTAGTTTGCAAATTACGGAGCAAATTAATTTAACTCCGTAAAATTGTTCGCTGTATAATCTATACATAGATTGAAGTTGCAGCATGCAACGTAAAATATTTGGTCTTGTTTTCATATTACCTAGTATCTTTCTAAATATCTGTTAAATGAATTTCACGACATAGATATATAAACAGCAACAGAGACGAGTCAAATTACCTCAAAAAGTACCATTCCGAGCGACCGCTTTTCGAGTCGGCTTTATCTTTCCCATCACAAGTGGAAGATAAAAGCCAGATATAAATTTTCTTGTTAATTATAGAGCGCCAGCGAGAGAAAGAGCTAACGGAAGCCTACTATTGAAAACTAGTTTATTTTTTCGTAATTCAGTAGCATTAATGAATGAATGTTTATACGCTCCGGAAAGAGTTTGTTTGTAGAAAAAATTAGCACTTATCTGTCGTTTCTTAATAGTTACGCCGTGGCGTTTGTGACTTATGGCCGGTTTAGTGAGGTCAAGATAAAAAACAAACATAAGGTCTTTATTATTTATTCTGATTGCATTAATGTTTGAGTTGTCTATTTATAGTTTGTGTGCATAACCCATTTCTTTCTTTTTTAACTTAACTCTGACTAAAAGTTTCTTCTGTTAGAGCAACTCTCGTACTTTGTTTTATAAAATCGATCATAAATATTGCTGCATTACATATTTATATTGCAGTTAATTATTTGCTAGGTTATTTATTATTATGAATCTTATTTTGGAAACTCTTTGAAATCGAAAATTATTTATATGCAAACTTTCGGTGGTGCGCTCGGTATGTATAAAAAAAGGCACGTAGTTAAAAGTCGTAAGTATCTGAATGTAATTAAATTATAGGAGTATTAAATAAAATTCTTGAAGACTTTCTACGTGGTCGCTTTTACGTATGGAAACGGTCGATTGTTTTTAAAGTAAGATAGCTAACGAAAAATGTTTAATACAAAAGTTTTAGGGCTTTATAAAGTAAAGAAGAATTAAGTATACAGGATCAGTCAATAAGTCGTAGAAAAACAAAGTTACTTTTTTTTTAAATGGAACAAGAGGTAAGTTTGATGTATAAGGGAAAAATTTCACGCGCGACCAATGGCGTTAAATTCAACACAGCGACTAACGCCGGGTTAAAAAAACTTATTTGTTGAATAAAAGTAAAATTTTTCTTAGTACAATACTAACTGCAGAAGATACTATATGTATATAAGGAGGAAAATGGAAAAAGAAGTCTCACTGCCTAATCTAATAAAAAATAGCACGAAGCTCAAAACGGCCGTTAAAATGATCAGACGCAGGGAACAAATAAACTGAAATAAAGCAATAAACAGGATAAAATCTTGTCTAAGATAAATTAGTCGGGTGGTGGGAGACAATGAAGAAAAAAGTAAGAAACTCGCTGTATATTATACGATACATTTTTCTCAAAATTCTAAAAAGAAATTGTATAGCACAACACATACCTAAACTTAACCGTTTTCGAGATATCGAGTTACCTTAGAAATTTTCTAGCTACATAATCCCCCACATGTTTTAATATTCAACTATTTTCTTTGGAATTCTATTTTATAAGGTGCTTGAAGTGTCCACCGTTGACTCCTGACAGTAATGAATTCGTTGAACAAAATTTTGTAGTGAATTTAAAAGGTAGTTGAGAAGAATATTCGGAATTTCTCGCAACTCTTTGATATTTTTTGATCTATTTTTGTAGACTACATTTTTTACATGATGATCCCAAAGAGAAAAGTCAAGAGGTGTCATATCGGGAGACCCAGCAGCCCATTCAATTACACCCTTGCGTCCAATCCATGTACCAGGAAAAGTTTCGTCTGGATATTCCCGCACCTGACGCCCAAAATGTGGTGGAGCCCCATCTCGTTGAAACCATATTTGTTCTGCCGGTAAATTTGGATTATGATTGCTCGGGAGTAATTGTCTAAGATCTGGAAAATCATTTTCTTGGAAAGTAATAAATATCGTTCAGAGGTCAAATTCCAGTTTATAAAATAGGCCCGATTTCTTCACCTACAGATAAATTTATCTACCAGGTAGTATCCTCGGAAACTATTATCGATACAATGGTTTCCAAGGACAATACCTGTCGGATAACCTTATCAGGATGTGAAGAGATCGGGCGTTAGACGTGTCCACCATAAATGCCGCACCAGACGTTAACTTTTTGTGGTTCTTGGATTTAAATTTGCTCCATCCAATGTGGATTTTGGTCTGGCCAATACCTACTGTTGTGTCGGTTTACACGTCCGGTTATTAAACAAAATGTACATTCGTCAGAAAACAAGATATGGTTGACACAATTGGCAATTTGATTCAGTTTATCCATAATAACTTCGCAGAACTCGATTCTACGATTAAAATCATCTTCACTCAATTCCTGTAATAATTGAATTTTATTCGGCTGGAATTTTTCGCGTTTGGTAAATTTTTGAATGGAATATCTACTCATGTTATGATTTGAAACCCTCTACTTGTGTCGAATTTATTGGATTTCTCAATCACATCTAATATGACATTCCATGAATTTTCTTCGCCTGTAACGTTCACTGTTCTTCCTCTTTTTGGTCGATTTTTGACAGGTTCGGTTTCATGAAAACGCTGCAATGTTTTTAGAACGGTTGATCGGAGGTAGGGGTGCAATTCATTAAAAATATTCACTACATGAGCAAAATTCGTGTTCTATCACCATACCCTATCGTCATTAATATTTCAGTACGCTCGGTTTCACTTAAATGTGCCATTTTGCGCAAAAATTATGCACACTTAATGCAATTCTTGAGATTAACACTTAAGACTTTGTTTTGGGGCTAGAAAATTTCTAAGGTAAGTCGATATCTCGAAAACGCTTAAGCTTAGGTACGGTGGTGTCGAAAAGTTTTAAACGAAATGAAATACCCCTGGCCGTACAAATATCCGTGCTTTGCAATTATGAACCTTAACAACATTTAGCCGGCTGACCTGTTTATATGGTACGGTCGGCGGCAAGCCCAATAAATAAATATTGGTTACGGTTTCCAGTAATAATAACAGGTATCGTTGGTCTTATGACAATATACATACAATGGAATGATTATCTCTTTCGGTAGTATGTGTTCTGCGTTCCATTTCACAACGAAATTAAACAAAACTTTCCAACACAAGAAATTGTTCAATAGTAAAGGACAATTAGTTCCCAGCTTCTTATACACAGAGAAAAATCAATAATAAAAAATAACACAAATTGTAGTCAGAATGAAGACAGAAACAAGTTGTAGCAAACATTAGCACAATTGTAGTTAATATTAGCACAATTGTAGTAAATAGTCCGACAATTGTGCGAATATTTGCTACAATTTGTTTCTGTCTTCATTCTACTACTACAATTTGTGTTACATTTTACTATTGATTTTTTTCTGTGTACTTACACACTAAATTGGGATAATACACGGTATTACCTGAAATTTTCCAGAATACCAATATTTTACATATGTAATAGGCTGTAGAGGTATAAAATCCTTCCTGGGCAAGATAATTAAACAGGATTAAATAATAGGGACAATATTCTACTTAGTATTAATTTTCATTTTCTTATTAGATGCTTAAATTCCTCAATTTGTATTTAAATTCCTGGTTTCATGAACAGAAATTTGCATCACTTTTAAGAATATTCTTTATGATACGTTTTCATGAATTAATTAATATAACAGTAAGGACCGATTTCATAACAGGCTCATAAAAAATACAGAATATAACAAACCCCGGGTAGGTATTATTTTTATTAACATTAAACTAAAAACAATTAACAAACTAAACATGACTTCACAAAATTTACTGTATACCTGAATTAATTTTATTAATAATTACTGTCATAATACATTACAAATTGTGCAGTTCTCATTACCTGGAATTTCCTTATTCAATGTTTAATAGATTACCTGTTCTCGTGAATGAATTTTATGACCCTGCTCATCCCCTGGTAAAGAGAGGCAGAGAGAAACGAGGAGGCTCGAATGCAGAAGGTTCTAAATTCAGACGGGCTATTTCAATAAGGCTCAAATTCCAACAGATTTACTGCTTTTCATCTTTAAAGTTTTCGACAGTAGTGTACACTAATGCTTAAAAGTTTCGAAATGAAAAACAATAAAATCGTTCGAATTTGAACCTTATTGAAACGGGCCTAATATATTTGGAACCTTAAGGAACAGAGACACTTTCTCCGCACCCCGATAGGAGGATTGTTTACTTAGGTCCTATTAAACCCCGGCCGGTGCAGATGTTTATGGTTTGTTGAATTTCGTTGCCAGTATTTGGTTCCGAGTATTTATTGAGGCGACGCGCAGTTGCGAACGCGGACGCGGTGGCGAATTTGTTTGTTCTCTTTTGCTTTAACTTAAAAATTGAACAAAAAATGTTTTTTTTTTTAATTAGAATATTTTATATTGTTAAATAACAGGATTTCAGATCATATTATAAAGACATATAAATGTTAAATTGCTATAAAGGATCGACGATGTTAATTAATCTGAAAAATTATAATTATACCAAATTTCTGCCTTTATACACTTCTGGTTTGTTTGACTTCACAAAAATTTTATTCGTTTGTAGTTTGTGTATGTTTTTCTGTGGATTCTAAAATTTTCATTACGAGAAATACATAAATAGATTTTTAGTAAATATGAAATACAGGGTGATTTATTAGCTCAGCTTTTTACTTGTAATAAGTTTTTCGTTGTTCTCAATAATAGAGTCTACTAATTTATTATTGAGAAATATGTCACAGTATTATTGGGCCGGTTTTTTTTGTAAATATATACGTGAATTATTGTTTTGTTAATTTTTACTTTAGTTTTGTTTTTACTTGTAATAAGTTTTTCGTTGTTCTCAATAATAAAGTCTTGAATACTTTTTCCAGTGTATGTTATTCTTTTTTTATACGGTATCATATAATATTGTAAGAATTTACAGTGAAATAAATTTAAAATAACTTAATTTCATTTAAATAATAAGTTTACTGATGATACTTATTGATCGAATAACTAACTCATTAAAATTATCATACAAATTTAGGAAACTTAACAAATATAGTATTAAACTCCTAGAATATAGAATGATATGTGTAATACTTAAAAATTGCAATACTTGCGTTAAAAATAATATACATATTTCATTCTACGCCACAGAGGAAAAAATAATATTCTTCTTTTTAGTTTCTTCTCAAATCTGACATCAGTAAAATAAGTTGAAAAGTTCATCCACAAAGTTTGGCAAGTTTTCGTTAATCTAGAAGTTAAGAGAAAATGATTAAATCGTATAACATTTATTTTGTGAAAATATGTGAATGATTTTTGAGTATTTGAAAAAATATATAGAATGAGCTAGATTATTTAAATTTGTTTCTTATTATAATCATATAAATGCTAAGAAGTTCTGCTCAACAAAGCTATTAATTAGTTGCAAAACATATGTGTATTTAATGAAACTAGAAAGTTAAATTTAATTAACGAAAAATAACAGATTTTATTTTATTGACTTATTTAATTTCAATTGCCAAAGTTTCAGAAATTTTAATTTCATAATGCACACATTATTTACTGTTATAATATTTAGAAAATAAATTTTGTTAAATTTCTTATCCATTCAACTGCAATGAAAGTCTTTCTAGCAGATTATTCAAGTTGGTTGAATAAGTTCGCATCTGTGTTAAATCGCTGTGTTTGCGATGACCGGTTTTATTATCGGGGTAGCAGGTACGGTTGTAAAAGCTACAAGGTTCATAATTGCAAAGCAAAAATTGCTTACTACCAGTGGCATGTCTCGTACTCCGAAAACTTTATAGCAGAAGTGTACGTGTTGTGCTATACAATTTCTTTTTAGAATTTTGGGACGAACTGAAATATGGCATGATACACATGGTGTTCCATTAAAAAAAGTAACTTAGTTTTCGTATTACTTTTTGACTGATCATGTATACTTAGTTGTTTTTTACTGTAGTAGATTTTCTAAAGCCCTAAAACTTTTGTATTTAACATTTTTCGCTAGCTGTCTTACTTTAAGAAATAAACGACCGTGTCCATGCATAAAAGCGGTACTGCATATCGATATGAGAAGCGGTAAGATTTTGTTTATCCATTTGTAAAATATCTGAAGATGATGTTTGAAATGGATTTAAGAAATTGTAAAGCTACCATTTTTTTCTTACGTCGTCGCATTTACTTGATTTTAAGTTGGATTTCGACTGTGGATTCGGCAGATGGAAATGAAATGCGATTCTCAAGCATCGGCTGGTGTACTTATAATATTTAATTAAATTATATTGATTGAAATTCTTGGTGAATTTAATTTTGCCTTTGACATGAAACGAGCGATCCATTCATAGTGGAAGATCTAGTATGTAAAATATCTAAGGTGGTGGTTTAAAGCGGATGTGATGTTCGCGTTCGTCGCTCCGCGTTCAGGAAGTGCTCTTTACTTGGATCACAGCGGGCGGAATGAGACCGAGTTTTACTTTCAATGCTCGCTTTTCGCCGGATTACGAGACTTAAAATCGGCGGAACTGCTATTTGCATCTCCAGATATTGTGCCCACATCCTCGGGCCTTCCGTTTGCAGGCAGCCAGACAGGCGGTTATGACGTGCGACCGGCGAGATATTTTATTCATTCTTTCTTAATTAGATTCTCTAATTGCAGTACCAATTAGTAATTAAGGACGATAGTAATAATCCTAATAATTTCAGAGATACACTGTAATGAATTGAATAAATAGAGAAACCGTTTTTTACGTCTGTGTTTCCTCCAGGTCGTTAGCTTTTTAACCAAGACCGCACGTAACAAGAGAAAGGGCAAATTACCAGCTTCAATTGAATAAATTTCTCAAAGACCGACATATTATTAAAATATGCTTTTCGTTTTATGTACAGGGTGGATTAAATTCGATGTCTCTTATGGGCATCTCCGTAACTATAAGTGATAGAAAAAAACTTGTGGCCAAGTCCCGATCTCTTTTTTGGAGATTAAGTCGAAACCGTAAACAAAAATTGGCTAACTTCTTTTGTTTTCAAGTTATGGCGAAAAATTGACATTTTCGACTTTTCGTTTTTATTAGATAAATAATATAATAATATTAGAAAACTGTTTGATCATTATTAGGACACCTTTTGGAATACAATTCAGTGGTGTAGTTGCTTTTTTAATATTTACTTAAATTTTCAAGTTATAACATAAAGTTATATTTTTTTAAATAGAAATCATAGTAGGCAATGCCCTCATTAAATAGAGATTTTTTTTCTGTTTTCAAAAATATATACTTTGTTGGGTTTTTTTCTTATAATAAATAGGAGAAACTGTCATTTTTATTGTTATCCTAGCATAAAAATCCTAGTCACATTAGGCTGGGTTCAATACGGAGCCGATTTTTAATTTTATTAAATTTTAACGAGCTTTCAAATATTTTCAAAATTTTGACTACGTAAATAATTTCGTATTCGCGTTAATTTAGAAATTTCCGTTTTATCGTTTTGAGCGACCGTTCTGATAATAGTTCCTGTCTGACTTTCTATTGAAAATGAGTTTATCATTCAATTTATACAGAAATTGTTTTCAATCTTTAAACAGTCAAAATTGCTCGAATACTCAACGTTTCACTATCGGTTTATAGCTTCGTTAGGAAGAAACGTTGAACGTTCCTGTAATTTTCACAATATCTTTTTAAAATTGAAAACAATTTTTATACAATTTCCATCGGACAAGAAACGACTTCTATAAAACATTTATAATTGAAGTCGACTCTTGTTCGATGAAATATGTGAGAGAAAATAGTTATTAAACTTTAAAGCAGACACTGTGAAATAGCAAAAACACTCTACGTTTCGCTATCGCTTCATAGTTTCGTCAGGAGTGAAAAAATGTAAATAAACAAGTTGTCAAGAGAAGCGAAAAGATGATGATTTTATACTAAAATACAAGTTGTTCGGATAAACATAAAGGTAATAATTACTAAATTAGAACCAAATTAGACTTTCTTTTTTTTTTGTTTCTCTCGAGTTATATTTTATTAAAAACACGAAAAACAAAAACAAACACACAAATAGTAAAATATAAACAAAATCGGACATGTATTTAACTAAATTCACGTGCATTCATATTTAATAAAAACAAAAAAAAACATTTTGCCAGATCGGTCGCGATGGGTGCTTCATTTCTCAAACGGAATTTTGTAAAATAAAGTCTTCATTTCTCAAACGGAATTTTGTAAAATAAAGTGCATGTGAATTTTTTTAAGCGGCCAAAACTGTCTAAAGGTTTGAAAGTTCGTTAATATTTAATAAAAACAAAAAAAAATGTCGGCACTGCATTGCAGCCAGCCTACTGAGACTAGGATACGCAAGGCTAATAACAAAAATGACATTTTACCTATTTATTATAAGATATAAACCCAACAAAGTATATATTTTTGAAAACAGAAAAAAAATCTCTATTTAATGAGAGCATTGCCTACTATGATTTCTATTTAAAAAAATATAACTTTATGTTATAACTTGAAAATTTAAGTAAATATTAAAAAAGCAACTACACCACTGAATTGTATTCCAAAAAGTGTCCTAATAATGATCAAACAATTTTCTAATATCTCTAAAAATAAACGAGATATGACCGAGAAACGAAAAGTCGAGAATGTCAATTTTTGGCCATAACTTGAAAACAAAAGAAGATAGCCGATTTTTGTTTACGATTTTGACTTAATCTCCAAAAAAGAGATCGGGACTTGGCCACTAGTTTTTTTCTATCACTTATAGTTACGGAGATGCCCATAAGAGACATCGAATTTAATCCACCCTGTACAAATAATAATTTAATCATTCAAACAATCGTTTGAAAAATTTTCGAAATACACTGCTCCAAGAAATAAACGCACCACTCAGTAAAATAAGATTTTTCGTTTTCTTCATTTAAAATTTGTAACGGTTGACGTTGATTTGAAACAATTTAATAACAACTGTTTAATGTGTTATAAAATCATCATTTACAAGTAAAAAATAAATAAAAACGAGTAAAACAAAAGTCGAAAAATTTGAGAAACAAAATTTCTTAATGAATGAAACCAATGTCGGGTATTTTTACCTCCATTTAGAATAACAGTTATTGACGATCCACACATAAAATAAGCCAAGTTATGTCATTTTGTTCCAATTCTTTCCGTATTTCCACAAGCCAATGCCCCACCTCTTCCGAGTTATTAACTTGGTTCGGATAATCTGAGTGCTTTCAGACGCCTACCAGTGTCACCGATTTTCTCAAAGGGACTCAGGTCTAAACTTCTTCCTGGATAAACCATGGCATTGACTTCAATCTCACCTAAGCAATTTTGAACTTTCCCAACACGTTGGCGCCAAGCATTATCTTGCTTTAATAAAAACATGCGTCCGAAATAGGTTACAAATGGCACGACATGACCTTGTAGGATGTCCGTTGTACAGGGTGGCCCAACGATGCGTATTTTTTCTGTGAGGCTTATGGGAAAAAAATTAGGAAAGAAATCTATAAAGAATTTTATACTAGACAATACGCGGCATATTGTAAAATTATTTTGAACTATACAGAGTGATCAGAAAAATGGTGGTTCGTGGAAACTTATTTTTTTTTAATGGAACACCCTGTATATTTTTAGATATTTGGATGCGCCACAGTAAGCTGATTACAGCGGTATAAAGATATATTGATTTTATTGAATAACTTTCATAAAATAATTTTTTTTCTTGAAGAATTTTGCAAAAATTCAGTAAGTTTGAATTTGAATTTCTGATTAATGAGGTAACACAGACTAACGAAAATCTAACACGATATTTTTAGGACTTTGGCCTTTATGAAAATGTGAACAAAATTAAGATATCATTTTGCATTATACTGAGCGATCGATACTTACGAAACATTCGGTATCTCATATTTTTTTTAATGGAATGGCCTACTTTTTATTTCAGAAATGGATAGCACTTAAATGTAGCTTTCTGCTGATATAAGGTTATATACCTTTATTTTTAATAATTTCGTCACTAGAAATTTTCTTTTTATAAGTATTTCAATGGTCGGCGTTTTAAACTATACACCCAGTATTGCTACTTTCCTACCTAAATTCAATCATTCGAAGTCATTTTTCGATCATTTGATTCTACTTTCAAAAATCTCTAATTTGAATACCTCCGCGATAGGATTTATTTTACCAAAAATAATTAAAAACAGGCAATTGAAATACTTATAAAAAGAAAATTTTTAGTGACGAAATTATTAAAAATAAAGATATATAACCTTATATCAGCAGAAAGCTACATTTAAGTGCTATCTATTTCTGAAATAAAAAATAGGCCGTTCTATTTAAAAAAAATAAGATACCAAATATTTCATAAGTATCGATCGCTCGGTATAATGCAAAAAGGTATCTTAATTTTGTTCACATTTTCATAAAGGCCAAAGTCCCAAAGATATCGTGTCAGATTTTCGTTCGTTTGTGTTATCTCATTAATTAGAAATTCATATTCAAACTGACTGAATTTTTGCAAAATTATTCAAGAAAAAAAAATTATTTTATGAAAGTAATTCAATAAAATCAATGTGTCTTTATACCGCTGTAATCTGTTCATTGCGGCGCAACCAAATATCTAAAAATATACAGGGTATTCCATTAAAAAAAAAATAGTTTCCACGAACAACGATTTTTCTGATAACTCTGTATACTTCAAAATAATTTTACAATATGCCGCGTATTGTCTGTTATAAAATTCTTTATCGATTTTTTTCCTAATTTCTTTCCTATAGGCCTCACAAAAGAAATACGCATCGTTAGGCCACCTGTACACCGAAAGGCAATAAATTTTCCATTATTTGACATCACTATGTCCGTGCGCGCTGTCAAAAAAAATCCTATTCAAGCCATGAAAAAGCTTCCGATAATTTTTTTTTTCTGTGGTGTTTGCCCAACGGGGTCCTAAGTCATGGACTTGTCTGGACCTCAGAAGCGGAAGTGTATTTTTGTGTGTGTAAAGTGTTCCATGGCTTTGTTACTTCCAAACCTCCTCGCCGTTGAAGGGCAGTGTCGAACTTTCTCCCCAACACTGAAGGGCACCTGAAGTGAGTAACGACCCCCGATAAATATCCCGATCGGGTGCGAACCCACGACCTTACGATCGCAAGGCCGGTCCCTTATCACTGGACTGTTCAGGCGTTTAAATAATAAATGTTGCAGTGAGCATACCACTCATTTGGTCATTGGTATCCGCGAACACGTCTATCACACTTGTAAAATCAAGATCTAGATTCGTCTCTAAAGGGAACTCGACTCCAATCGTCCTGTAACCAAATCACATGAAATCTAACAAATTTCAAGTGATCTGTGCGATGTTCTGTAGACAAGATTGGACCTTGGACAGACGTATGACATGTCAAATTAGTTTCCCCAAAACGTTAAAAAAGACTTTCAATGCTTATTGGAACTCCATGCACCTCCCTTAGTTCAAGTTCGAAATTTTTGCGTGTAACGAACCTCTGTTCTAAAGCAAAATGTGTCAAAAAAGGTCTGACCACGGGTTGTTTTACTATGTCTGCCTTTCCAAGGCCTTCGAGTATAATTGCCAATCCCTCTATACCTTCGCACCATTCGGCACACCAAGATTTGAGATACACCAAATGTTCCTCCTACTCGACAATAGTTTCAGTGCTATTCTAGCAATACCACTACTTGAGGGCATCTTCCTTGGTCAAATTTCGAAATTCGTGTGACATAACGACGAAGAAACACAAAGACAAAAAAACAATAAAGTCATTTTGAGAATAAAACCGAAATTTTAACGAAATTGGTTTTATGGTTAATGAACCTGCAAGTGATTTTTTTTATGGAATCACCCTTAAGTGATAATCAAAGGTAAGTAAATGTCGGAAAATGAACCCCATATCTTTAGCTATTTCATAGGAATGCCAGTGGCTATAAATTTTGAATAAAAAGTAGAAAATTGCGTTTTTATTGCATGGTGCGTTAATTTATTGGAGCAGAGTATGTGGATGATAGAACTATTGAATCAGGTATTGCATCTGTGAGTAGTTGCTTCTGATAATCTTGAACTATTAAATGAAGAAACAAACTGCGATATTTATTCATTTATTAATGGATTAATAAAAGAACTTCTGATAATTTCAGTAAAACGAAACTGGAAACTACTGCTTCATGTTAAGAACACAGTAAGAATAACTTACACTCTCCCTCCAATCGCCCCCTAATTCGGCGTTGTTAGAAATAAAATAATCTCCGCAACGCGCTACTGTCAACGAAGGGAGGGAGAATGTACGAAACTCCGACTTCGTTCTTAGCGTGAACAGAGTGTAGTACAAATCAATTTTATTTTGTTTTTGATTAACGAAAAAATCGTACGTAAAATAACTGTTCAATAATCGACATGAAACTTAAACGTAGTTGCCAAAGGTAACGAATAAGAGATTTCATGTTAGATTAAATATAATAAACTAAGAGCGAGTTGTACCAAATGGGTTTAAACCAGCGTTCAATGGAAGCAGGTTCAAAGTCAACAAACCTTTAAAGATTAGAAACTATTTCTTCACGTATTTCATCGGACAAGATGTGACTTCAATCACTCATTATTATGATTGTCATGATGATACAGAATTTTTTATTTCTCTACTATCTTCACCCTCCCTTCGCATTTTTGTTTGAACCCCACCCATGGTTTCAACAAAAACTTTGATATAATATTCATATAGGTATTTATTCTCTCTTTTGCTTTCACAGTATTTTTCAGAATTGTATATCGACTAAAATGGAAGTACATTTGAAATATCTAAACCCAAGGAATGCACGCACACATGATTTATTTAAATCATGAATGCATTAAAAATGAAAATATCGGAGACTGATTCATTAATTGTTCACGTCTAATGTACGCTTGATCCTTCATTTTTACCACAAATGTAAATGGAATATTTATGAATGAGTCACTATTCATAAACGATGGAAAACAAGTGAATCATGGAGATATTAAATGTATTTCGCGGTATAGTATTATTTGACTGGGTTGGGTGTTATATGAGGTGTATACGTATAGTGCAAGAGTGGACACTGCTAAAAAATAGTTTCAAGAAGAAAAAAGAAACAGATTAAAATATTTTTCTTTCAACTGTTGCAATGTATAATAATTATATTAATAATAATAATTATCAAAACGTGCTCTAAACTTAAATATCTACCTTCATCTTACATAACTGATCCTGGGCCATTATACCATGATAGAAATGCATAAAAATTCATGGATTCGGCACTACTAACTGCATTAGGCATTTTTTTCAATTGGACCACTCTTTAAAGGAGTTGAAATAAAACATTTTAGTAGTTTTGTAAAAAAAAAATAGGGTGGCCGGGTATTTTGCCGGTCAGTGTATTTCTCTATGCTTATTCTAAGAGAAATTTTTTTTCTGAATATATCATGCGATCAAATGAGTTTCAGAATAGAATGGGCTGTACATTTTTTTTTCACTTCTCAATTTAAAACATGCACTATTGTTGCAAATGACAAAAAGTATTTTTTATCCTGAAAGTTTATTTAAAAACGGTGTTTACGGTACAATAAAGAGCTTTTATTCTGGCGCTCTATTCTAGTCACGTATCATCATTTTCACGTCATTTTGAAGGTGCTTATTTTCGAATCGGGGGAATAAATTGGCAAGAGAGCGTGTCTTCAAAATAAGTATTTTATGAGAACTACGTCATTTTGAAGTCACGTACTCTTGAGAATCAGGGGAACTTGATTAACGTGACGTTGCGTCAAAATGATGTAGACTCATGCAGAACTATGGCTGAGCTACGGTAAAACTGTACGAAATCGTCAAGTCAACGGTCAGACTAAACCACTTGACCAATCAGTGGCTGGGAAAAGTGTTCACATGGTTTAATCTGACCAGTTCAACCGTTCACAAACCGCAACCTATATAAATCGTAGGAGAATTACGTCATTTTGACGTTGCGTTCTCTTGCGAATCTGTTCTCCCGATTCGAGAATAAGACCCCTGGATTCTATAGCATCCCATATTTGGAAGAATCTCACGAGGAGTTTCGCGCAAAAATCTTTGACGACAAGCAGTTTTATAGTAAAGTAACGACTCCCTCTCTCAATCGAGCATATTCAAAGTTACAAAAATCAGTTTCAGCAGCTTCTACTGTTCCAAATTGCTCCCATATGAACTGGAGAGAATTGCAAAAATCAGCGTTTAAGTTTAATTGATTTGATTCAAAATTCAAAATGGTGCCCTCAAAATATTAAATTTACTAGGGTTACTAAGTAATCGATATAAAAATGACAATAATTGTTGACTAATGAAATATTTATTTGGTTAACAGAAACTTGTCAGCTGAATGAACAAATAACAGTTTAATTAAGTAACAATTTTCCTTTATACGTGGGCTGCTGGAAAAGTTTCTGGACGTCAATACACTTTTGCATACGCTCGAATCAATTTCTAAAGCACGTTTTCCACTCTAAAGATGGTACCTCAGAAACCAGTGTCCGGAATGTTTCAACCGTTGCTTCAGCCGACGAAAATCGCTCACCACGCATTTTATTTTTGATATTTGGGAACAAAAAGAAATCATTAGGTGATAAATCAGGTGAATATGGACAAT
The DNA here is from genome assembly GCA_036172665.1 of Prosopocoilus inquinatus. NCBI lineage: Eukaryota > Metazoa > Arthropoda > Insecta > Coleoptera > Lucanidae > Prosopocoilus > Prosopocoilus inquinatus. The sequence continues at coordinate 1,936,604 of CM069876.1, forward strand.
GAGTCATTAATTCAACATTTTTGTTGGACAAAAAATCAACTGAGTGAGAGCTGGCGTTGTCACGATGGAGAATAATTCGTCGATTTCGATTGTTTTTTCTTATTTGATCGATGATTTCCGGCAAACAAATTGTAGTATACCAATCAGCATTCACGGTTTTTCGATCATCTAAAGCCACGGTTGCTACATGTCCAGTTAAACCAAAGAAACAAGCAATCATTTGCTTCGCAGCACTGCGTGAACGGACAACTTTTATTGGTTTCGATTTATTTTGAAATACGCAAACGGTAGATTGTTGTTTACTTTCTGGCTCTTACGAATAGATCCACGTTTCGTCACCAGTAACGATGTTATAAACTAAATTTGAACGACCTCCATTGAATTTCTTGAGCATTTCTTCGCACCATTTGACACGACCCTGCTTTTGCGCTTCTGTTAAATTGTGTGGGATCCAACGACTGCAAAGCTTTCGTACGTTCAAATGATCATGCAAAATCTGGTGTGTTGCTTTCATGTCAGTGCGTAAGGATGCTTGAATCTCACGGTATGTCCCATGTCGATCTCGCTCAAGCATTTCACGCACAGCATCTACATTAGTGGCAACAACAGATGTTTATGGACGACCTTCGCGAAATTCGTCACTGAGAGAGGTACGTCCACGCTGGAATTCGGCAAACCACTTATAAACACTGCTCTTTGATGGTGCTTCATCTCCAAAAGCCATCAAGGCATTGTTTCGGCGTTAGACCACATTTGAAATTGTAAAAAGTCATGGCACGAAAATTTTCACGCGAGATTTCCATGTTTACACAAAATTACTTTTTCTCAAACGTTGTACAAACAAGACTAGTTCACTTGGATAGGAATTGTCAATAGAATTATAGGCGAAAAACGTCAAATTTTTCAAATATGACAGTTGATAAACGCTAACAATAGGGTATATGACAATAATATAAAATTATTAATTAAAGCAGCAACACTTCTCAGTTTAAGTTTCCCTTTTATTTTATTTTCTAACTTTTACAAGTTTTTAATTATGTAAAAGTATGTATTAATTGAATATGTACCATATATGACTTAAAATTGATTTGAATTGAAATGAACCCGTTGAATTTGCAGTCCCTTCGATATAAACGAATCCATAAAGTGTCTGCGATTATGTTGAATTTAAATATAAGGATTTCCGCAGATTTACAGTTGTTCGATTCAGATGACGCATTCGCGTTCAAATTCGCCTGACAAATTAAAACGCGAATGCTTTCTTTTTGTGCACAGGAGTGCATTTGTTATTCCGATGAAAATTTGTGTACAAAATAAAAGCCGTGTGCATTCTATTGACGGACGCGAGTGGGATTTTACGACCGTTTATAGGTTGGCTCTAATTTATATAAAGTTAAAACCCCCGGAGCGTTTTATCGTATTTTTAGAATATCTGTAAAAGCGCAGTTAAAAGTAATATGCACGACGTGCATTTATTTGCGTCTGCCGTGTTAATATTTTGAATTACTATGTTGCAATGTTACAGTTTAATTTGAGTACCTGTATGTAGTAAGAGGGTATATGTCGCAGTGGCGTTGTTTAAATATACTTGGGGGGTCGTTTTATGGGCCGTCCATACGTGTGTCCTCGAGATATTAAACTGGCGGTGGTTAAAATGCGTTTTTGCAAAGTTACTATAAGGGCACGATATGAACACATTTATAAACTAACGTGCTGTGAAGCTTTATTATGTTATATGAAAAGTTTTTATGCCCTGCCTATTGGATGTTTTCCATTACTCCGGCGGTGATCAGAATTGCAGACCGTATACTAGTTTATGAGCCCCGTTCGGGTTGTATATTGCAGTAAAGAACATTACAAAATGTAAAAACTACCGCACCAACATTGTATTTTTTGTTTATTGGTAGCCCTGTAACCTGTGCCCCAAACTTTTATTGAGTATAACCGAGGCAATAAAATATTTCTATAAAGAATATTTGAAGGCGGACGTCTAATTTCAGATGTGCTCGAAAAAGTATTCGACAACTTTTATGTTGTTTTGTGTTTTAAATCTTTTCTCCGCAGAGCTGTAACTTTATTTAAATAAATACTTGGAGGAAAAATTAATGAAAATACTTGGAAAGTCCGCGGATTGTTCTGTATGTTTTAAGTACTATTATTTATATAACTTTACCTTTAATGCGCCAACTTTTGAATTCCACCCTTACTTGGTCTGGTACCTTGAAAGAATTGTTATTGAATTTCTGTGTTAAGTTACGACAGTGCTAAGTTCTAAGGTAAATATTGCCAGAGTCTCGGCCAACGCCCTGCCGCGAGTCTACCGTCTACAACTCTTTCGAAGAGAGAAGCTTTTGTACTTTTTATATTGTTACAGCTTTCCGATAAAAGAACTGAAATAATCTAATTTACACATTTGAATTTCTTGCGAGAGACTTTACATTTATATAACCAAAATGGATGGAAATGTTCTTTTGTCGTTTCTCTCTTGTAAATTTTATTTCATCGAAGCACGGTTCCTTTTCATTCGATTTAATATTTTATTTTCTTATTGCCACGGGGCTCTATCCACTTTATTTCTCCAATTCATTTAAAAATTTCATATTTAAATGGACTATGTAATTGTACTCTTCATTGTTTCAAAAGAAATTTAAATGAAAATTGGTTCACTTTAAATTTTCTTTCCGCGTTAATGGCTAAATGAAACAAACCGTCATTCCTTCGAATTAAAGCGAACCCTTTTAAAAACTGCTAACGAAATTTTCAGCGCCGTCACCATTTTTAATGCAATATTTTAACGTAATACGTTACGTACCCTTGTTAAAAATCGGACCGACGGATCCTTTCGTTCTGAGATGAAAGAATGCTTAAAATGGCTTCTTGATTATGTGACATTCACCTAAACACCATTATTTCTCTGTCGTCTAAAATTTTATTACAGAAGAATTTATACAACCCGTTGCTTAAGAAGTGTACTCGTAACAATATTTCGTATAAGCCGCTCTTCATTTATATTTGTTACCAGCAGACCTAGACGATCTGTAGGCGGAAGATCTCGTTAAATATACGAGGAACTACTGACATGATGAAGCGGTTATAGCCGTAAAAAGTACGAATCTTTAGCGCTTGTTCGCCGTAAAATCAAAACAATAAACCAGTCAAAATTTGAAAAGTCTATGTAGCACAAATTCGAATGAATAAATTGCGTATTATACGTTTTTCCGCAGAAAGTCATAAATAAAAACGTTTTACAGTTTCATTTCAAGGTAAACGCTAGTGGTTTCGTTCTAGTCCACGCGAGTTCTTTGCTTTTGTGACGCAATAGATCTGGACAAGTGCCCATCAACCAATGCATGTATATCTGAATCTTTAACGCATTTTATCTCAAATCAAAAACTATGGATATTAGACCCCCTATCCATATAGACTTTTTGTTTTCTTTTTCTGCGTACTATCTGTAGTTGACGGGTCGGACATTTATTTAGAATCACCCTGTACAAATCAGTTTTGACAATGAAAATTAGGTCGATTTAGATTTTAAGGTTACTCAAAATTAGACAATGTTGCAATGATTTTATATAATGTGATCATTTAATAACACGGTGGCATTACCTGTGATAATGTTTTGTTATTATATGACAGCATGGGCTAAGATCGTAACAAAAAGTAAAAGTTACAGTTTTTTTTTGTAAATTAAATAATTTATTGTATTATAAAATGCTGGAAATGTGCCTGTATGGTAATAATAATAATAATAATAGTTTATTAGTCCACGAAGTACATGCATTATATGATACATGATGTGTTGGACAACTCATAAAACAAAATTGTTAAGACAAAACTTACAAAACAGAAAATCAAGGAAAATATTTCACTCACGAACAAAATTCCTCAGTCGAATATGGGCAGCGGGCGATTAGAAACTATTTAAGATAATTCTTAAAGTTTTTTTTTATATTTCTACAACTAGTTATCTAATTAGGTAAATTATTAAAAAGTTTTAATCCTACGAGTTTGGGGGCACCAGAAACAACCTTCAATTTGGCAAAAGGAATATGAAAATCATTTTACCTCTATTATGAATATCACTGTTTACAGTGAATTTTGATTTATTTTTGAAAAATACGCACACAAATTTCCAAAATACAATGACCACATAGTGTTAGAATTTTAAATTTTTTAAAAAGCAGTCTGCAGGAGTGTGTTCTGGAGACCCCAGCCATAATTCTTATAATTGTTTTTTGGCAAGTAAAAACATTTTTACTTAGTACAGAGTCACCCCAGAAATAGACACCATATGTAAGCCTCGACCACGATATACAGAACACTGGTACGCGTACTTGCCTGTCTTCCCCATACAAAACGAGGAAGTCAAAAGTAGTGCCTAGTTACGTGATTTAAATTTTATCGCTAGATGACACTAATGTATGAAGGACTGTCACTGAACGTCATTAATGTACTCCTGTAGGTTATATTACGTGTTGTTGGCACGGTTGTAGGCGACGTATATTCAGTATTTACGTGTGTATGAATTGCAAACTTTGGTTGGTGTGTATGAAATAAAGAATAAATGGCGACTGTCAAATTTAGCAAGCAATCAAACAGATGTAGAAAGATATTTACTAATGTAACGAGCAAGTACGTTTTGCTGTGATTTTTACAAACCTTTCAGAGGCTATTGGTATTATTTGTTTCTTGTATCTGTTTGGTAGTGGTGGAAGAAAGGGCAGTTGTGAGATTAGCATTAGTAGGAGCATACATTTAGTTGAGGAATAGCATGATCTGTCAGTGTTCTTCGAATGATTTCATTTCCACTGACTTAATAATGATTTTTTACAAATTTTTCTTGAAAATGTATGAAGCACACAAAATGTTACTTCAATATTTTGACACCTGCATTTTCGTTGATTCCTGAAGCCTTTCCGAAATCTATAATTAACGATGTTTCATAATTAATGGTACATATCGTAAATCTACATCTGTAACCCAAATTTACTGAGCGGTTTGACAGCAGCTTATTATGGTTAACTGAAAATTTAATGATGCTTTAAATATCTACTAATGTTTTCGATTCACTTGCACTGATCGCACAACGAGTATCTTCATCTTGTGCTATTACAAGATGCAAATACTCTGCAACCAGTGCAAATGAATCGAAGATGCTACTTGCTTCACTATACGTCGGCAGTTAGATTGGTGGATATTCTGGGTTAGCTAGCAGTCTTACGATGAGTTCATGTTTATGTTAAAATCTCCTTGCTTCAATACAAATTAACTCTGAGAAGTCTTTCTATTTTGATTGCAATGTAACTAAATTAGGAAACGAATTAAATTATTCGCCAATACATACCCTCTTTAAATTAAAATTTCTACGCCTGATAACTTCGCTTTAAATTCATAGTTAAAATTTAAAATGCAGTATCTAACCTCAAAGCAGTTTGTTGCGTACTGTTTACGTCTTTTATCTCTGCCCGTGTGTTTTGTGTTTACTACAAGAGCCTATAAAGAACAAGAGCCTCACAAGAACCGGCTACGGAATTTGATAAAAATGACAGTCCGCGATACGGTTCTGCCATCTAGCGATTTTTTACAAACTACTCAACTTGCTCAAAATTTTAAACTGAAAATGGCGGCGAGTAAGCGTACCAGTGTTCTCTATATCGTGGCCTCGACGCAACTTGCGCATGATACAAGGTTAGCGTCTGTAGTTCATTTAAAATATGTTTTAAATTTCTGAAAAAAATAAGCAGTAGAATTTATTTAGAAATAAGCGAATTACAATGATCTCTCCAGTTGAGATGCTGATCTAATTGCAAGCCCAAAAATTTAATTGAGTGTGCTTTTGGTACAGGATTATTATTGATTTTCTAAGTTGGGCAGATTACAGGATTTTTGATAGTTGTGAAATAAAAGAAATTGTGTTTCATCAGTATTAAAGTAGAGGTTATGCCGAGCATACCAGTTGGACAACTTACGCAAAAGATAATTACATTTAGTTTCCGTAGTTTTTAGGGATTTGTCAGAAGCAACAACTGTAGTATCATGCACATACATGTGCATCACCAGGCACCAGTTCTTGCAGTAAGCCTAGAGCTTTACATCTCTACGTAACAATTTATTGCATCTTACCATAGAAAGCTCAATCAGTTGCGATAATTGACAGATAGGGGTGCAGTTTTCATAACCTTAGCAATACGTTTTCGCGGTTGACCTGTTGTTTCTCTTCGGAAAAGAACTCCAAAAAACAATTGCTCCCACCGATGCGATGTCTGGATGTTTTGTGGTCGTCAAAAATATCACCGGAAAATTAATCTGCAAACTCTTACAAGCATTTGCATACGGAGTGTTCCATAAACTTTTGAAACGAAAGTAACACTTAAGTCGACGGTTGACAAGACGAATGACACTACTTACCTGTCGTAAGTTTAAGTTTCCTTCATCACGTTTCTGCTAAATGCGACAAATTTTAAAAACAGAATTCAACTGAACAAAGGTTATGCTTGTGATGTGCTACTCGAAAAAATTCATGATAATGCTGAATGTCTTTGCTGCCGAAAACAATATTTGCGAGGGTAAACAAAACCTTTAATGTAACAACCCAGAATTTAATTAATTAGTAACGTTATCACAGATAAGAAATTATACGAAAGTAAAACAATAATTAATGGACCCAGATCAGGTTTTCCTATAACACGTTTTATGAAACGCCATTTTTTTTACAATAGTGGACTTATTTTTGCAAACCAAACTTGAAAGAATATATGGTGATATCCATATCTAGAGCAGAACAATTTCTTCAACATTTTTGCAGTAAAATTATTCTGGAATATTTCCTACTTACCACCCACGTATTCGTAATGTGATTATTATATTTAATTAGTTTTGTGCCAGTATCATAACAAGTGCTAACCGAACCCGAATATAAATTTGCTATTACGAGCCCAGCTCGTTGGCCAAACTGCAAATAGTCATTAGTGCTCATGCAATTCGGCGTTCGATAGTGAAATAGTTTGTGCGTATTTGGCAACGCGAAAACGTTTCGGATCGCGTAGCCCTGATGAGGGACGTTCACATTTGTGGCTTGTGCGTGTAATAGCGGCCGGTGATGCGTACTCATCAACGCGCAGTGATTTTATCTTGTTATTTGTTCATGTTAACGCTTACGCCTAGTTTGGGTAATTTGCCATATTATTACTGCGTTTAATGTATTAGTGATTTTTATTAATGACTGCCTAAAATCTGCTTTCTTTCCCTCAGTGGTAAATATTGTATACACAATTAACAATTTTGGAATCTTCAAAATTAAATGTAATCCAATATCTATAACATAAATTTTGTGTATGTATAAATATGGAAATTTTAGAAAAAGTTAAAAATGAACAGTATCTGGGGATTGAATGATGGAAAAATATATCAAACTAGTAGACGAGAGCCAGTCGTTCTGAAAGGTCTAACGACAGAAACAATGTTCAATGTAATCAGAGTAATAAGGTACGTAGTGTTCCATTTAAAATAAGAAAGTTAGTATCGACTTCCGGTAGAACTGAAAGTAGCCATGACTGATTTTATGCTATTTAAATAGTTCGTGACCGAATATTACGATGTAAAAATTTTCAACGACCTGTCGAACGTATACGTGTGGCTGTGCAAAACACATACATTTGTAATTTTCTTTCCATTTATTATCTTTCACACGCACTTTGAGATAATACCACAGAATGTTATTTGTAGAAAGAGATAGAAACGCAGTACGAATTTAAATACCTTACTTGTACATTCAATAGTATAAATTAATTACTGCTATAGTTCCTTATTTCCTACTCCTGTAATATTATTGTAAAAGTGTTCAAAGTCTTAACATTTGATCCATATTCGCTATTTAGTAGCCACGGAAATGTTCGATGCTCGTCCTAATGTTTTTAATGATGTTTGATAATTCTGAATAAAGTTTTTATTAAAGATTACTGTCAAATTTGGGCAAGATTCGTTAATATACAGAGTTGTTACCCGTTGGGATCCAAATTGCTACATCAAGTAAATAAACAACCTTTACATGTATACATACAGGGAGGTAGGGTAGTTCTTATCTGCGTAAACGGGGTTCCCAATAATTGAATTGTTGACGTGACCGAGGAACACAGCGTGATACCAACGGCAGCTTTTTACAGTCGGAGATGGCGTGGAGTAAAAGAGGAAATACACAAAAAACAGTATATTTAAAAATAATTAACCGGGAAACGCCAACTGGAGGATACAAACCATGGTATCGACTATAATTCCAACCCAAAATTAACTGCAGTTTTTAAATGGCGGTACGTGTCCAAGACAACAATTCAATGACGGAATTAAAAATTTACGCCAAAAAGAAAAACAATAAATAAAACATTAACGTTAAAGTTTGGCTGTAAGTATTTCATCAGTTGATCTTAAATATTTCAAAATACAAAATGGTTTGTACGTTCGGAAATTTCCTGTCGTCTCACAATAACGAATGTAACAAGAAAAATCTACTAACTGAATTGACTCGAACCGAACAAAGGAAGTAAAGTTACCATTGACAATTGTTATCAAGCAAAATTATTTAGTGACTTTAATCAAAAGAATCGAATTGATTGAATTAAATTGTCTGACGCAAGGGTGAGACTAAACTAGACAACCGAAGTTGCACAGACGTAAGTTGAAAGGACAAAAGGTATATATTTGTAATTTTCATTCTTTTCTGCGAGACAACGAGTCCGGATGTGTGTTGCAACGATCAACCGAAGTGACAAAAGGAAAGATGTAATCGGTTACCTTATATGACAGACCCTACGGTGGTAGTCGTTGGTTAAATCCCGATGCTCCTTCGAGAGTCCTCTTCGGAATAGCGCACCAGCCTTCCGGAGGAGACATGAGGCGTGAACGGTGTTCGAGATTCAGCTTCGAGTAACTAAACTTCCTTGTCGGGACGACCGTTTGATACCCAGTGATTTATCAGATCAGGAAGTGTAATAGTACTGTCGTAATCGAAAACGGTATACGACTTGTTTACAAGCATATCAATAATTTTAAGTAAAATTTCCAAAAAAGAGAGAATGTCTGAAAAATTAATAGGTTGGTCGAAATATGATGTCGTATAAGAATCAAATCTACATCGATCAGTACTAGCATTCCCTATACCTATTTCTATTAGTTTTAGTCTCAGAATCTTTAAATCTGTTAGTGTCATAAATACATGTTCTTAAATGAAAAGTTGGTTACCGAAATACATTTTTTAAGAAATTTGAAAATATCTCAAAAACCGTTACATTCAAATGTAGGCGAGCTTTAACAATTTTTACTTAGATTAATATGCAGAATAGGAATTTATAATAAAAACTATAGGATTTCAGTGTCTAAAAATTGTGTGCCATTAGTAAAGCAAATCAAACAGAAAGAGATTTCGATTCAAGGATTATTACTCTTGTTATTATTATTATTATTCGTATTCTGTTAAGGTTTTATTTCTGTTCAACGTTTTTCGATAAACGTACAATGCCCTCTTTTTATTCGGCAATCAAATTTTTTCCATCAAGTGGAAACATATATTTTATATTACATTTTTTTATATATTTTCAGCCATAAAATACGTTTTCGTTCGTCGAGCGCGCACGCCGGGAAATTTTTACGTCGCATAACAATATTTAAAGAAAAAAAATGCGCAAACAAAAGAGAAGCAGCAGTAACTAATGTGCGTATAGCGAAATTTAATAAAGTTTCGTTATGTGCCTCCCACCGTACTGCAGTAAGCCTTTTTTTTTTCGCAAATAATAATACTCAAAAATGATTTTGCTGAAATTTATTTACGTCTCTTTTCATGTTAGAACGCTTTTTATGTTGCTTATAAGGTTCACTGACATGAATATTGTTATGAATTCGAGGTTCGCAAATATTCGTCGTTTAATTTCAAAACGTTTTATTTATGAACAGTCACTTAACACATGAGAAAATATAAGTGTAACACAACTACAAAATACAGGGTCTACTATTTGAGATATGCATATTTGTCGTTCGCTAAATTAAAACTAATTCAAATAGTGCGCTTATGCTCGCTTGTATAGTAAATTTGCTCCTTCCAGAATAAAGTAGAACAAGTCGCGAACGTTTCCAGTGATCTCTAGAGCATTCGGCTGACTCGTAAATAGCGTGACTTGTACGAAAATAGATTTATTGGCATCATGACTGTAACAAGATTCTAATGTTTGTTAAGTTTTGAATTTGTGGATAGAATTCATATTTATTTATTTCATTTAATCATTTGACATTTGTATTAATGATTTTCTTACAATTTTCATCGGACAAGAGTTGACTTCAATTAATGACTTAAATTAACTGTCGTCGTATTTTTTTACTTTAATCTGATCTGAATTCCTGGTGTCATATTCTTTGTCGTTTATTGTTTCCTGAATTTATTTATCTTAAGTTATAAGCGACCTCGCTACCAATTCCTGTCAAAACAACTGTATCGTTTCCTTTAGGTATTTAAAAAGAGACAGAGTAAGGCAACAAAAAGTCGTAATATTTCTAAAATAATCCAGAGGGGGTAGTGCATCTAGATATTAGAAAATAAAGCAATGAATTTGCTACTTATCCTGCAGTTAGTGTACAATCTGTCTGTGTAGTGTTTCCGTGAAACATTCGCTTGAGTTTAGTTTTTTTTTTTTTTAAATACTCCAAAACGAAGAAAGTTAGAAATAAGGGCTATATTTCATGCCCCTTACATTTGAAATCGACAAATTGGCCGCTGATTGAAGATTAGCGAGCATGCTGTGCGACAGGCAATAAAAAGAAGACTAGAAACCGGGAGCTTAAGTGGTCGTAAACGTTCTGGTAGGCCGAGATTACATCGAAAAGTGACGATCAGTATATTAAAACAGTGTCTTTACGAAATCGACGGCTTATAACACCGGTGATTACAGCTAAATTTAATTGCCGTGAAAGGAAAATCAGTGTCAAACGGCGTTTAGATCAAATAGGGTGTCGTGGAAAAAAAAACTTCATCTTAGTATAGCAAATGAAAACAGTAACATTAAGAGTAAACTACCGAAACTTAAACGAATCAAAATTTGCTGGTAAACGCCGAATACCAGGCCACCACCGTGCCGGCCTGAAGAAAAAAAAATGCTAGGGCAAAGTGTCACTAAGGCAATGAAAAACAGAGGAAGATCTGAGAATGCTTTGGAGGTAATCAGATTGAAAAATTAATTAAAATAGTCGAGAAGTTGATCGATGAAAATTGTTAAAAAATTGAAAAGAAACATGTTCTGGCAACAGGTATTAAATTAATTTTAAATTAATTGCCCAAGGATTCACTTTCCAGCAGGCTAACGATACCAAACAATGTCGCTGCTTTCAGAATTTCTACGACAAAATTGTTCTGGTTATCTCTAAGTCTGGATTGCAATCTGATGGTGTTGCTTTAGGACCACTTACACCATGAAATTCGTAAATTGGCGCTGTTGAAAACAGAAGAAAAACTATTAGGAAAGTTGCATTATTTATACTGCAGCTATTAGTGCAATAATAAAAAAATCTAACAAAGATTAGGTAGGTATTCGTTGATAACATAATTGTTTAATACAAAGAGGCGCGTAAGCAAAAGTTTTATTTATCATAATACGTTGAAAAACAAATGAAGATGTCAATGCACAAATCGGATTCATATTCGTATACAACAAGACCTGGATCGAGTTCTTCTAAACGGAAACAAAAAGTTTTCTTGCGGTTTATCGCTTTTATTGGAATAAATTGCTCACATAAGTCGTGAACCAAGCAGAGGTTTCAAAACGAAGGAACTGCGCTGGCCTGTGGAAGGTCAGTTATTCATATTTGGGCAAAAGCTTTCGGATTTGGAGAATTAATCTCTTATACAATGAGGAATTTACATTTCATTTAAAGACGGAGGTTTAGAGACACCCTGTATAAGAAATTGATAAATATTTGAACATACCTATTGACCACCAAACAGAGGTTTCGAAACAAAGGAACGGCGCAGGCGTGTCTTAGGACAGTTTTTCATTTTTGAGCAAAAGCTTTCAGATTTGGAAAATTAATCTCTTATGGAATGAGGAATTTGCAGTTTAATTTAAAAACAGAGGTTTAGAGACCCTCTGTATAAGAAACTGAACATTTCAACGTATCTATTGGTTTAGGAGTAAAATAGTCGACTACTAGAAAGTCAGTAATTTAATTACTTTAATTTCATACTTTGTCCATGTGTCTCTCGAGTAAATCTTTTTTTTTTTCAGCTCAAGGATCCTTCAGTATAATATCTCCTGATATAAAATTAATGCACTACATTAATTTTAAGTTTCCTAATAATGAATAATTACGTATCAGTCGTAAAATTGATTTCCAACTAACTTTTTTTTGCATTCCTGTATCTATTATAATAAATTAGCCTAAGATGTCACAGTGACAAGGACGTCTAGTTTAAACTAATACATAGATTATAATTGCATTCTGTATTCATTAATGTTACACATTTTAATTGAAAATTATTACTCCTAGGAAACATAAAATATAAAGTATCTAAACAGTTCAACGAGTAAAACTAAACAAGAGAACTGAAACTTTTTTTGTAAACATATTTATGTGTAATCTATTCTCTAATGTGTTATTTATTTAAGAATTAAAACTTTGGAAAATATGATGAGATTACCGATAAGGAATATTATTGGTATTGTCAAAATCGATAATGTATTTAATGGCTACAGAATTCATTACTATGTTAAAATGATTCTGATTGTTTTGTCAATGTAGCTAAATGTTTTTTAACGCCATCTTCTGTTTTATTTTCAGGTAAGTCTACAGTTCGTTAAGCTAGATGCTCTTCTTGAAGGGTAAGATTTGCTTAAGTATTTCGCTAACAAATAAAAAATTGTCGGTTGCTTTAAATATCAGATTTGCGTGCTCTTGTAAGAACCGTTGGCACGATGTTCAATTTGATATCAAATCGGTTACAAAGTGAAAGAGATAGGTTAGTATAGTGAATGTTTATTGTTGATCGTTACGTCTTTGTCAGTTTTTCACAAGTTTTATGCAAAAGCGATTACCTGGTCATAGAGATCTTACAAGGAAAAAACAGTAATTATTTCTTTTAAAATCTTCTGATTAACATCGATTAAAGTAGAATCAATAGGAAAGATACCAGATAACTATAAAAAACAAAAATTCAAAAAATTGATAAAAATGCATGATTAATTCCAAAAATACATTAAATTAAAGATATAAAATTTTAGAAAGTAAATAAAAACTCTGGGTATTGTTTCATTTAAATAATACAAACCAAGTTTTTTATCTACTTTTTAAAATGTATGTTTTTGTGTTTCACCAAGAGCCAATCAGTCAATTTGTTAAAGGTATTATTTCCGATTCCCACAGATTCTTTCATTAGAAGATTAAGATTGTTTCTTGCGACGCGTGTTGTGACCTTTTCGGTTTGTTTTATCGTATATATATATAATCATAGCTAATTGTTCTCATATAATATGGCGGTATTATCCAGACTCTGATTAAAGGGTCTCTACAGGAATTGTCTTTCTTGCGGCTTCTAGCAGAAAGTACCCTAGATTAAGTATCATGAGAAAAGACTTGACTAGTAAATAAAAAACTGGATACAAAATTATAAGGGTACGTTAAAAACAAGGAACGTTCACGACGCTCGCCGACGCAGAGTAGGAAAAAAACTGTAATCTTGGTGGGTAAAAATCTGTAACTTTTATGCGGATAGCGGTCAACAAGTATTTTTTTCTTTCTTGTTATGTCTACCAACATTTAGATAAGAAATGCAAAAAGTTTGGATTTTGCTAGTCCGCACCGTTTTCATATGTACACGATTGTATTTTATGCCTGAATTTAAGTCAAAAATTAAATATATGAAAATTGTGATTTGTAAACGTCAATAATACTGACTTTTTAGAAAAGATAAAAAGTAATAAAAGTAAGTAAATTTTCACCTCTACAAGATAAGTCAGTGTTTTGTAGTTCCAAAATAACTTTCTCATTCAGTCCTTAGAAATGCTATGAGCTAATCTTCAATTGTTTCAAAATGATCAGGTCTTTTTTTTAAACAGCACGATGTATTTTTATAACGGATTTTAACATTTGGCGTCTGTGTTTAATATTGTGGAAAGTTTATCCCCGGTGTGGCCACATTTTTAGAAGGAATGCGAGAAACTATTACGTTGAGGTAGCACGGAAATGTTTACAAATCTCTGTTTTTCTAATAAATAATTAATGACCATTATTTGATGAAAAAGTAAATATATGAAAACATTTTATATGATTTTATGGTCCACCATACCGCAATATATTCTTTGCATGTTTCTCGAAATTATAAGGGATTTTACAAAATTTTGGAAAATTAAAAATGAAAAATGCAAATGTCTATTAAAATCCGTCATAAAAAATACACCAAGCTGTTTAAAAAAAATAGAAGATGTGCCGCTTCGAAACAATTGAAGATCGAGGTCATTAAAGTTCTCCGGGTTGTAGCTTTTAAGATTCAATTCAACTTCTCTTAAGGAAGTTTCACTCTGTTTCTCAAAATAAGGAACTTAATTTGAAAACACACAACCATGACACACCCTGTATATCAATTCTGGAAAACAATGCTACACAAAGCACGATTTTATATAAATATTTAAAGTTTCTGTTCATTTTAGTAGCTGTTAATGAGTAAGCTTAATTAAAAAACAAAAAATTATTAGTAAAAATAAAACATTCGTCATTCGCCTTTTCTTAATAGAATGAAGTGTTTTCTTCTTTGAAATTTTATTACTTCTGGAAACGGATTTAGACGGTTATGATTTTTTCTATACTAATAGAGTAAATACTAAGCAATAATAATATAATAATATTGAAATCGTGAAATGTAGTGGTTTCAGTTTATGAATTGATACATCTTAAGAAGTCTGTGTTAATTATAAGTATTTTGAAATTACTATACCTTTGTCACATATAAACAAATATTATTTATATTAGGTTTATTTTATTTGTAGTTCGTGTAGGTTCTAGAAATATACATACATAGTTATTTATTAACTAAAGGTCCTTACAATAGAAAGAAAAACTAGTAGAAAATATTACACTGTTAGATTGCTAACTGTTGTTAAAGTTTGACATCGCGCAAGCTGAAAATGGAAGCATCTAGAACAGTCTTCTTTTGAATTTATAACCTCTAAACCTTCATCTTTAATACAGGCAGAAAACATATTTAAAAAGAAAAACTTCAGCAGTCGATTTTTGGCCGGCAAAACCGTAAGTTGTTCCCACTGTGCGACGTAAGGGAAAAGAATTGACATCTTTTTTGTTTAAATGGGAAAATTTACCTCTTTTTATTATGAATACCGTTCAATTCAAGGAAGAATACATGCACGTCATATACGGAACTTGTCTATTTCAGGTTGTTGCACTACGTTAATCAACACTATTATTAATTTCGTATTTGAACTTGATAGTGATGCATTTACGGTACATAAAAATTCGGATTGTGTTGGTAAACGTAGTGCAACCACCTGAAATACTGAAATACGAGTTCTGTATACAACGTGCATGTATTCTTTCCTGAATTGAACTGTATTAACAAAGTTTATCTGTTTTCTGACTTGTATTAATTTTTCTACAGTTGTGATGTTCCACACTTCGGTATCCCATAATCAAAGAAACTCAATAATCTCAAAATACTAAAAAAGGCGACACTCCTTGTTTTCCCTACACCCTTCAATTGATGCTGAGGAATCAGTTGTAATGACATGATCATTTCTTATTCTTAAGTGTATAATATTGCATTTCTTTTGAACGTTTCGCTTAAATTGCTTTAACATTTATTAAGTTGGTCTCCTTTTTTTCAATATTTTGTCTAAGCTTCGTGGGCTAAGGCAATGAAAACTTAGTTTTTCTGCTTTATAGTAGTCGCGTTCCTTTTGCACCGATTCTCAGATAATCTCACCTCACTTCCCCTCCATCGTTGAAATTACGCATTCCTTTTACTTCGACGTGAGGAAGCACAAGTGAGGAAGTTGTTTCCCCCCTCACCGATTTGAAGGAACCGCTAACCCTTCATCAGTAATGAGTGTTCGTCCTTCAATAGTGGGGGAGATTAATCATATGTTACTTAAGAAAATATTTGGTGGTGAAAGATTTTTTCTTGAACAAGTCGCTAAAAGATATTTCATTTAATTGAAAGAAATCCGTTTCAAACATCCTTAAATGACTTTTAATTTATTATTTACAAGTATCATGTTTGCAATTTTGACATATCTTGACGTAAGAACTTCGGTTTTCAGTTTTCCCCTTTTCAGTCATTCCATTTAGACAAATTTTCGTTCAGTTTTTATGTGAGCTGAGCCACTCATCTCAACTACCCTAAGCTCAGTTTATTTGTAGGAAGGAAGGAGCGCGACTTCTGCATTGACCCTTAATTTATCTTTTTCCAATTTTTCAGCGCCTACTGATATTTTTATGGCCGGGACTTTAAAGTTTGTATAGACGTGTTGATGCTGGTTTATGTAAACCACAGGACACCAAATATATCCATTGGACTAGCCAGGTTACAGGTACGCAACGCGCAAACACACTCTCTCGCACATTACACGGACAATGATCGTGTTGATCATTTTTGAGCGTAATCCGACACTCGAAAGCACTAGCGCTAACTAGCCGCGTTTAACGGTATCAATCATCGCTGTTTTACCGCCAGAGATTATGGCCAACACTCACTGTTCGCGCCTCTAATGCGATCAACAGTCCACAATCGCTCGATCAATCGATATAATACAATCATTGTGTGTTAATTATGAAATACTATCGCAAAGTGTTGACCGCTGTTTGATTTCCGCCGCTATTTTAGTTTCAAATGTCATTTTAATACGGTGAAGCCGTGCGGTTGCCCGTTTTGACGGCTCCTGGCTTGTAACGCGATTATTTATTGTAACTGTTAATATTATTGCCAATTATCGATATTGCCTTCATTAAAATTAAAAACCCATTATTTTTAAATCAGTGTTGTGATAGTAATTTCATAAATGAAAATTTGTCAATGAAAATTTGCCAATAAAATTACATTTTGTTCTTAAAACTATCATACAAAGCGAAATATTAACGCCTTATACTTACGTATCGTATATCAAAACAAATTCTAAATTGCTTTAACTGTTTCGAACGAAGACTAAAGTGTTCCAACTAAAAAATGATGTCTCTTGTCATCGATCACACAAATTTAAGATTTATTATTAAACTCTTTCCGTTAGTTATTTACACAATCTTAATTCAGCATCTCGTTAATACCGCTGTCTTTCGTCTTTGACCGAGTTCTTCGCTTACTTTTGCTGCTGTTCGTGCTTCTTCTGTAATCATAACATCAAAAGATTTATTTTACTCCTCCGTAATCTCTGTTGTTGTTGTACATCTTACGCGAGGAACACATTATTGCAGATTCCTCCCCAAATCCTAATTCTCCACGTCATGGTTAGGCGAAAGCTAATTTTATTAATGGATCACATTAATGGAATTACAGCTAGACTTGGAATTTTACATTCATAAGTTTTTTACTCCTTTAAAATTAATTCCTTTTTTTGAGAATTCTTTCGCATATAGAACCCTCATACATCTATGTATAATGGAGTCGAATAATTATAGTTGCTCGTGCAAGAAAGTTGTCAGTGGATTGACTAAAACAATTTTACTACGCCACTCACTACTTGAGAACATTATTTTCCTCGACAGTACATTCTGCTGGCATACATGAATATCATGAACGTGGGGGGGTCATTTTAATCGAATTTGCAACTTGGCAAAGGTGGTACCTCCAAGTAACGTGATAAGAAGATGCAATCTCGGCAATGTTCGGTAGGATCTGAATACAGTGCAGCCTCAGCTGTAAGAACGTACACCCACAGCAATCACCTTGTAATGGACTTCAGGGGAGCAATGCAACCGAGTGTTCATCATGAGAGATTTAAAAATTTAAATTTAACAAATGTTTAATGTCCCAATTTTTTATTAAAAATAAAAAAATAATCAAAAACTAAACATGAAAAATTTATACAGTAAATTTATTTTGAAAATAGTGAGTTTTAGCATGGGCCCGGTAATTGGAAAATTTTTAGGTCTTTTCTTTTTGAATATCTTGCCAGTCAAAATTATTACCTGGTTTCAAATTAACTATCTTAACTACGATGTGAAGAAACTCCCGCTTTCTTCTTTTTATCATTGACTTTTCAATCTTGTGTTTTTACCATTTATCCACGTATTAGAAACCGTGGATTTTTTAATTTTAGACAAATACGTTTTGTACTTCTGTCGAACATTTTCTATAGGTATACATACAGTCGGGGACAAAATTGTGGGTACGGAAGAGAGTTCTATCGGATTTGAAAAAGATATATACACAGAATTAAAATATAGCAAAAATAATCAACTGAACAGTTTATTGACAAATAAATATAATATTCTAGCAAAAAAAGTGAAAAGATAAACGAAAAAACAAGTACTTTATTATAATAACTTAATAATTTCTGAAATATGAGTTGGACAAAATTATGGGTACAATTCCTTTTTTAAATTTGTATTACATAAATTTCACCAGAATTAATACTTGGTATGACCTCCCTTGGCTGCAATGACTGCTGTAAGTCGCCGTGGTATGCTGTCAATTAAATTTGTTATTATTTCTGCTGGAATTTCTTCCCAAGCAGCGATCAGTTTGTTAAAGTAAGATGTGGCATTTGTGACTCCTTCTCGTGAAACTTTGCCGTCTAAATAAGCCCACAAGTGTTCAATTGGGTTTAGATCCGGACTTTGAGGCGGCCACTGAAGGACTTCAATGTCATTTTTTTGGAAATAATTCTTAGCAACTCGCGAAGTATGCTTGGGATTTTTATCCTGTTGAAAAATAAAGTCGTCAAGGTCCATCTTTTCGAGCGAAGAAAATAAGTTTTCTTCCAAAATTTGTACGTATGATATTCCTGTCATCGTACCTTCTATTCTAGCTGAATTGCCTACACCGCTTTTACTAAAACAACCCCATACAAGAACATTGCCGCCTCCATGTTTAACTGTAGCTTCTACCATTTTAGAACTTAAGGCTTCTCCTGCTCGCCTCCATACTCTACCTCTTCGTTTTGACCCAAAAAGTTCAAATTTACTTTCATCCGACCACACCACTTTTTCTCAATAGGCTGGGGGTTTATTTACATGTTGTTTTGCAAATGCTAATCGTTTTTTCTTATTTCGTTCACTAATGAATGGTTTCTTCCTTTTTAAAAAACTTTGAAGGCCGGCCTCCTTAATCCTTCTTTTAATTGTTTTAGTAGAAACGTTTATATTGACACTTTCCCTCATTTGGCGAGCACTTGCACTAGGATTTTTTCTCACTTCCCGCACAGTTCGGGCATCGTCTCTTGGTGTGGATTTTCTCTTTCGCCCTCAACCCGCAATATTTTCAGTACTATAAGTGTCTTCAAACTTTTTACAAATACGAACAACAGCGTTTTTTTGATACTTAATACTTTTTTGCTAATCGTCCGTAAGTTATACCCACTTTTCGGTTTTCGACAATACGTTTACGAATTTTCAAAGCGATTTCTTTTCTGGGAGCCATGAGAAATTTTTAGTTTAAAAACGAACTTTCTTAGGACATTTCACTATTAATTATTGACTCAATAAAAATGCCGTCTTTGAGATTAATCCACTAATTGTGTGCATGCTAGAATAGTTCTGATAAAATTAAAGCTGCATCGTTATACCCATAATTTTGTCCAACTAAAAACATCTATAAAATAAATAAAACAAACCCCACCATTAAGGGATTATTCATTTATGAAATAATGCCCAATAAATGTTATTTGCACTGTTTTAAGACGCTGTTGTCGATTTATGAATGCTGCAGGTATAAAGGGATAAACGTTTGCAGGAAGTAATCAGCAATATAAATGTCGTACCCACAATTTCGTCTCCGACTGTACATAGCAAGACAACGCACAGGTTAACGTCCTAATAGAAACTGTGTGTATCTCTATATTGTGTCAGTTTATTTCACATATCGGGAAAGTACCGAGTAGCCCTGCTTATAAGGGACAGAATAACGAATTTTAGTTCATTATAGAGGCGAGAGTCTATTATAATCTACGTTCGGATTACGCGGTTGCTATCTCAGTAGCGTTACATACCACCACTCTGTTACACCCTCTCAAGACGAGAATTGCGTGCGCGATTAAAATAAATTTATTTGTCGAACGCTTGCGGAAATACGATACAGAACGGTAGTCGTGCACGAATATGTAGAAAGTTATGACAACGCGGCTGGTCCATTATACAAAGCAACCTCTAAACCCGAGCCTAGGTTATAATCAAGTTCTTTATAATCGTGGATTTACATATATTTCGACTGGGACCTTGAGAATGGATCATTATCATTATAAGCGAGTTCAGCCCAGGCGAGTATATGGATTCTAATTTTTTGTTTTATTTTTTTATGATGATCAAGAGTCCTATTAATCGAACTTTCAATCTTGAAGCTAGTTTTGACTAAATTTGTGTTGTAAAATATTCTATTTACGAGTTATACACCAAGGTTTTTTCTTGGTATCATTTATTTTATACATTTTGGGATGATTGGAGGAAGTGTTTTGAAAATGTTTGTCTTTAGTTTTCCTTGTTTTGTTTTTGTAATGTTATTATCACTTTTTAGGAATTATCGTGATATAAAAGCAGTTTTAAGCCTGTTTTATATTATCCGTTCAGACACGGAGCGGGATCGTAGCGTTTCAGACAGTTCAGATATTTTTACGTGCGTAGTATTTATATTTATAGGATCCGCTCCGCTCAGATATGTCGCGGATCAGACATCAATGCTCCGGCACTCACAAGAAGAATATTTTGTCTGACACGGTCGGTATCGGAACATGTCTGGCGCTTATGTTGACTTTTTTAAATCCCTCTTCTTCATACTTCATATACATAAATCTCCCGTGGAAAGCTTTGAGTACATTTTGACTAAATAAAACTCTTTTGTACTAGTTAAACAGGTCTTCCTTGCCTGTGTCGTATAGAATCCAAGCTGTGTCTGAACGGATGATATAAATATATCCTACTTTTGTCTGAACAGAAACGCTACGATTCCGTTCCGTGTCTGACCGGATAATATAAAACGGGCTTAATACTTCGTTCCATTTCTAAAGCAAATTAAATTGTGTAAATTAAGTTTTATATATCAGAAAATAGAACATGTTCTTTTTTCAAATCATTTCTTCAGCTCAATTATTTCTTGTTACAAATGTTATTGTAGAAGTTGAATCAAAACTTGTACAACAAACAGATTGTTCTAAGGTTTCACATCTATTTATTATCTCACTCATACGTATATTGTAATTAATGAACGTAAAAATAAAAATAATATCGTCCAGGCTGAATCCAGAATTTTAAATGAAAAATATTTTTTGGTCTCGTATATTCCGTCGATACAGGACAGGAGATTAATTGATTGAAAGTACGTTCGGTTATTTTTTTGCTGGAGGGATCGGAGTTTATTACTGGCGTACATCAATTCTGACAAAAAAAGACAAACGATTTTTGTTATTTTATATACGTTATTTTTATGTCCGCCCTCCGCAGCCCTGTGCAGCTGTATTTATTGCGTGTGTGCGAGTTTCTGTATTTGCAAGGATGTAATGTAAATGGCGGCAATATTTGCCCGTGCGCTATCTCTCTCAATCAGGCCTGGTTAAATGAAGATGTATTCGGTTGCGTCGCAATTCGGCCGTCGAATTAATCAAAGTTTAAGCTCTGTAATAATGTGCAGCGCCTGTACGTCAGCATTATTCCTATTTTACAGCAAAACTCAATCAGGGACTAATATATTAGAGCTGTAAATTGGCAATCAATGTTTCCATGCATATGTATGTATGTGCACAGGTAGGACCCGCTCGCCATGTAATAACAACGCTAGATTGCATCGTATATTAAGCAACATCCAATATAGATAGGACAGTTTTAAAATCAAATTTTCTCTATCTATCATGTGTACGGTTTATAATTTCCAGCATTAATACAATGCACAGGATGTTAATCTGCAATAACCGTTCGCGTCCTGGGATTTGTACGATGGCATTACGATTCGCTTGCCATGTATCTAATTTAAGGCTTGCGTTCGATGAGTTTTCCGGTGCTAACTGCCTTTTGCGTATTTAACTTTAATCAACAATACTTTTATTTCTACATAATCCCATTTGCTTGCTACACCCCAATCACCTTACTTTAATTTTACATACGTTCCTAATTACCATCAACGAACGCTACACTGATTTAGTCACACAAATTTAATAAACGTTTTTGAAAAACGAAAAGATTAAATCACAGATGAATGTTCGCATATCAAAGGAAAAAGAATAATTTTATTTCTGTATTACTACAAACAGACAGTTCTATAGAAGTTATGAGCATGCGCACAACGAAAAAGTTCTCGGTTTCTTTCTCTTCTGATGGTTCTGAACTGTCTGAACTACGTCAACCTGGACGAAACTATTTATTTCATTTTTGTACTACCGTCCGTCCTATAAGTAACTCCATCAGCTAGCTATTTTCTTTTCTGACAAAACGCCATCACTGTATCTCTAGATATCTTCTCACTTGTTTCGTCTTTAATGTCCGATTTCTTCACCTCCTGATAAATTTATCTGGCAGGCATTGTCCTTGGAAACCTTTGTATTGATATAATAGTTTCCGAGGGTACTACCCGGTAGATAAATTTATCCGTAGGTGAAAAAATCGGGCCTTAATATCACTCCTCTGACAGCAGTTCCTCTACATTCCTAAATATTAATATAATAAATAAATAAATACTTTCATGAATATTTAATTCATATACCTGCTCCGTTTGTTTTACGTCTTATATTTCCAATGCCGGAGCTGTAGCTGCGGCTTATGCCACGCCTGACGTAGTCTTTGATCTCTAATGTGACATTAAGCATGAGCATCGGCGTAGCCGATACAGGGTTAAAGGGCACTTGCCCCTCTCCACCCATGCCTCCTCAACTCATCGTGGAATAAAAAATCTGCTCCAATTTTCTGTGTAAATACACACACCGGCAAATTTAAAGTAACAGACATAAGATCTAAGTGTTTTCTTTACAGTAAACATATTGTTAATATTTCTCAGATAATCTCCTAGTACGAAGTTAGGTGGAATAATTGGTAATTTATTTTAAAAAGACTCAAACAAAATATGGTTTTATGGCCCGTTTTCATAATCAGACTTTAAATTTAAAGTTACTTTAACCTAAAAAATACATTCGTATTTTACTACTCAAAGTGACTTTAAATTAAAGCTTCCTTAAAGTCTGATTATGAAAATGGCCGTAGGTAGAATAACTTTATTGTACATTTTGAACTTGGTTAATCATTTAATGTGTTTTTTCTTTTGCTTCAATAGGATGTGTTCCCCCTACGAGCTCTTACAACTGTAGTCTTCCCTTCTGATAAGGTCATCGATTAGTTCTTGAGTTCTTCTCTATTTTGAGCAGCAGGAATTCTTAACCTAAATCTTCTGCTCAGCATGTTCCACACATGTTCGATCGGGTTCAGGTGAGGGGAACACGCTGGCCAAATCATTGTTCAATATACCGCTTGGTATTTTTATACCAAGTGACTTTTTAGTCAGTAACAGCGGGCGATGTGTGGGCGCGCATTATCCTGCATCAGGGTGAAATTTTCTCCCATATATGACCACATGGTACCTATTTGCAGTTAATGCTGCGCCATCAATCACCACTGACTCTGTGCGTGCTCCCAAACATATGCCACCCCACAGCATAATTGAACCTCCACCATAAGATACAATGGTAGTAAAATTAAATGATGGATTTTGTTCTCCTTGGCATAGATACAATCTTTTCCTACCGTCAATTGAATTTATACTGAAATGGCTCTCGTCCGTGAACAAAACTTGTCTTCACTCTTCATCATTCCAACTTCGATGTTCTCGACCAAATTCAAGTTGCGCTACACGATGACGTCTCTGGAGTATTGGGACTTTTATTGGCACATATGACTTGAGACCAACTTCTTTAAGTCTTCTTCTTACAGTGCGCTCACTTATGGTGGTGGTGGTTGTACGAACATATTGTAGTAGGTTTCTTGTTTGAACTGCCGTTTGACGTCTGTTTCGCAGTGTTGTTGCAACGTTTTTTGCCTTGCCGTCTTCTTCTCACATACTCCCGGGTTTGCCTCCAACGATTTACGTTACGATGGATGGTTGATTCTGATTTACCAAACCTTGGCAACTTCACGTTATGTTCGACCATATTCGGTCATTGCTACGGCAACTGTAATATCAGTGGGTACTAAGTCAGCCATTATTACCTGGTTTTAACAATACGAACAAATTGACGACAACATATCACAAGAAAAACCAATTCCAACAAACCAGAACAAATTAAACTGATTACTTAATATCAACTTAATCGTTATCTACAGATAACACGTGTTTCAAATGTAAGATACAACACGTACGTTTGAGTTTTGATATTGAAATCCTCCAGTTGTATAATGGAGCATTCGAAGTTATGTGATGTACACTATTAAATGATAAAACTAAGAAATAAACTAAATTTACAATCTGTTCCTTTAAATTTGCCGGTGTGTGTAGTTTATCAAAGAAAAAAGGTACCTGTTCGTACAATGTCAATAATTCCAATATTATTATAATCCTCTATACTATATATATACACTATACTATAATTATTCAGAATCCAAAAAAAAAATCTTGATTTTTTGAACATTAATTTCAAACTGATGTCTTCGAATAATTCGTGGAAGATCCAAGACGGTTGGTTGTTGTTTACTTAAAAGATTTGATTTAATTTCGGCCTGTCTTATGTACTAGACTCCTCTTTTTTCGAAAGTTTGACAAATCTGGACACACAGTGTATATTATCGTAAAAGATTACGTTCCCTTGAGTTTTAATTCTGTCCCGACCATCGTAACGTTTTTATTTTTGTATTCCGCTATTGATGAATTTCAAAACAGGTAATGTAAAATAATGTAAAAGTGAGAATGTACCCAACTGAAATTAATTTCCGTAACGTAATTTGGCAGATGTTCTCCAACCGCTATATCGTTATAATATCCGTATATTAAAACCGAAATAATATTTCTCATACCGAAATAATACCGGTTTTAACCGAAATAATATTTCGGTTTACTGCAAACGAAACTGACTTGTAAATAATTTATTGCATTTACGAATAGAGTATTTAAGAACAGCATCACAAGGAAACTTTTTTTTGTCGCGGCAGCAAAAAGAGGCATTTCATTCATTAACAGAATCGAGAGGAATTTAATTCAAAAATGCGCAAAGACAATAATATATATATATATAGGAAACTTATATTCAAAAATTAAATCACAACAGATGTGTATAACCCTATTTCACGATCCTCTTTTTATGCGTTCCAATTGCTCAGTTAATTCGTACTTGAATGTAAGCATTTTAAATTAATGTTTTTATTCTGCCCGAGCCGAAGTCGCTCTCAAAATAACAGTGGCGCGTAGTTGGATTTCGGGTTTTATAAACGTCGTTATTGTAACGTTTTCCTGTACCTAAAAAATCGCTTGATGCGCTCATGGTTTATCGTTGATACTTACTTACTGTTTAAGAAAATTCTTATCCTGAAATATTTGTCTGGACTATTTCTATTATATGTATGAATGACTATAACTTAACTGGTATTTCGTTGTTCGTAAAACCGAAATATTATTCCAGTATATAAGAATTACGTTACCGAAATTATTATTTCGGTATGTGCATGACGGTATTTAACGGTAACGTTTTCAGTGGCCTTAACTAATTTCGTTATCGAATTTTTTTCTGGTGTTTTGCCCAATGGGGTCCTAATTCATAGAGTCGTCAGGATCTCAGGAGCGGGATTAATTTGGGTTAAAGTGTAAACCGAAATAAAATAACGGTATGATACTAGTATTTTGAATAAGGGTATGAGTACGTTTTTGTACTTAGAAGATGTCAGCAGAGCTTAAATATGTATGTATTTTTCAGAACAACTTATGTACTGCTCGTCTTCTTTGTCGTTCAATTTTTTTCTCTCAGCTCACTTTCACCATCACAGTTTAATTTTAATCTCCGTTTTATTCCTATGGAAACAATTATCCTTGCAATTGTTACCTTGGGAATAAAGCGAAGTTTAAAGTTAAACTGTGATGGTGAAACTGGGTCTAAGTTCTAAGATATTTAGTTATCGTTGTAACAATAATTTTCATTACGATGGTATGTAACTATTTTTTTATCGAGTATAACTTAAAAAGTTTACAATATTCTTGTAAATTTTTGTTTTCTATCTACTTTAAGTGCCGAAATAAATAAGAGGCGAGATGAAGGAAAATATTTGCATTAAGCGCTATTAAATTTAAAAGTAATTTTACAAAATAATTGAGTTTAACGTGAACGCCTTGGAGGAAATGCGAAAAAATAACGTCTTAGTAGCAAATGTCAGGGTGCGCGTATTTTTGCCCGGCACGTGCTGTAATTTGTGCATTTCGTTGACAATAAATCTTTTGTTGTCGACCATGCAGACACGAGTTACCAACACGCCGGAGGAACTCCTGCACCTGCAAATTAAAGATAACGCACATGCTAATCTACACAAAAGAGCAAAAGCGCTGGCAGTCGCGAATTATTTATATTCTAAAGCTGGATCGCGGACAGCATTGTTTGACGGATGCAATAATAATAATAATTGATCTATTTTAATCCTGTTTTTGTTAACGGCAATGAAAACTATCATGCGGTTATTTGCAACACTTTACGCGCGCAATGCATTATTCCCGGAATGCAATTCTGAAATTATCCGCACTGTCAATTAAAAGTTAATTTTCATTATAATATAATTCTCGTCGGGCGCGACTCTTGATAACGTGCGCCACTGAGCCAACTTCCAATGTAATTTAACATTTGGATGGCACTGCCGGAATGTAATATTACATTTACGCAAGTTATAATTAATGTGCTACGATATAACTCAGTTCCTACTATTTGGCCTAGGTGCCGTTCTAGACGCTAGTTTTGACATCTATATTCCCGCACTAAATTGCATCTACATTTATTATCAAAATTAATTCTGTAAACTTTTACGCGCCCGTTTTAATTTAATACGAAATTCCATGAATTTTTATTGATGCCAACCAACACATGTGCTCGTTAACCGCACAGAACCTTTCTTTCCTTGCAAATTAAAACAAAAATAATTTAGGGTTTTACGTTCATTCTGTGTGAAAAAAAAGTTGTTTGAACCTAACACATAATTAATTTCGTTTTTATGTACACAAACAGTGTGACTTGCGAATGCATTATTCCCAATCCCATTAATTGTGTTAAGTAATAAAAATCAGAATTTGTTGTAATATGTAGATTGTATATTCCTGAATAACTTAATGTTAAAAAAAGCTACTGTGAATTACCAAAAATAAATAAAGTTGAATAAACTCTTAAAGAAAAGCTGTGATAACTCTAAAATTACATATGACGTGAGTTTTGTACAACCTTGTAAAAAATATTTCTATTTTTTTTTTTTGTAAAAATTACTTGAACTGTTTGTATTCCATCTTACGTTTACAAAAGTAATAAATTTACTATTAAGGAAAAATTTGAGTAAACTACGATCTCCATTTTATTGGATTGGATTGATTTATTAATTTTTTTATTGAAACTAAAAACCTTTCATTTATGGTTGCGTTACCTTTTGTAGCACTCAATAGTTTTTCCAACTATTACTTTCTTCTTGGGTTCTACTTTCGTTTTATGATAGTCCAAGATTCAGCTACCCCTTTTCTAATAGACCTTGATTCAGGTATCCCTTAACGTGCATCGTTTCTCAACCCGGGGGTCGCGTTCAGATATGCAGGAGGACCGTAATCGGCTACAAAGAAACAAAGTATCCTTTCGTAGTGAGGTTTATTGGGGGGGTTATGGGGTCTATTCTGTACCAAAAGCATTAAATTTAAAGGTCTTTTAACTTTTGTCGCTACGGTAAGAACCAATCAAAGAACTGTGTTTAAAATTTTAAAGGACCTCTAAATTTTAACAGCCCGTTAATAAGTTACAGAATCCCCACCTAGGAGGCTTAAAAGGTTGAGAAACGAATTAATGAATTGTCTTTTCTTTAATTTAATTTTGTAACTTCATTGTCATAAATTTGCAACTTACTTGGATCTACAGTTTGTAAATTTTTGAATCAATAAAAATGGAAGGAACCGAAGCAACACGCAATAGTTGAATAAACGTATAAATTTTTGGCACACAAAGAATATAATAGAAGATAAAATGTCCGCGTTGAAATAAAATGTTCCATATACTAAATGCGACACTATCGCAATCATCGGAAATAGTAGGCGTAGACATGTTAGCACATGGGACACTATTGTGCTGACTAGTTTCTGTAAGCGGCCAAACCCGAGCTATGGCGAAAGACGACGAAATTGATAAAATTGCGTTTATGTTTGTGTTGGCGTATAATTCAAAGACAACGTGTATCATATACCATAACTAAACACATTTAATGTAATGAAAACAAATAGTAACATTTTGTGACTGACTCACGTAATAAACATTACAATACGTTATACGTATGTTACACGGCTGAAAACATGTACGCTGAAGTACGAAGAAGATTGAAAGGTCAGGTAGGAGATCTTATACGCTTTTAACTGAAACACAATAAGAAAGTTACAGCAGTTTAAGTTTCTTAATTTATTCAAACAGCGTGGTGGAATGAGACAATAAAGGAAGAGGTAAAAATGAAGAAGAGGAAATGGCATGAATATGTAAACAACAAGCCATAACGAAATATAATTGTTACAAGGAACAAAGGAAGAAAGTGAAAGACTTAGTTAGGGAAGCTAAGGAAGAAGCATGGAAGGAATTTGGAAACGTGATGGAAAAAGGAGTATGGATAACATAAACTTATTCTATGGAATGTTGAGGATACAGAGGAAGAACAATAGTAATGAATACATAATGATTAGAAATAAGAAAAGAGATATATTAACAGATAAGGATCCAGTAAGTAAGGAAAAACGGAAAGAACATTTCGCGAACTCCTTAATGAAACGCAACAGCAAGAAGAGATAACTGTACAATTCGAAGAAGCACTAGTAAGTGCACCAGAAATGACACTAGAAGAAATGATAGAGGTTATAAAAAAATGAAAAATGGCAAAGCACCAGAACATGATAAAATCACAATTGAAATGGTTAAGAAAATGGGAGAGGAGGGAGAGAAATCGTTATTGAATGTCTACAACATAGTGTGGATATATAACATAATTCCGAAGGACTGTGGGAAGTATAAAAAAGGAGATAATAAAGACTGCAACAACTACAGGGGTGCAACTTTACTCAGCACGGTACTGAAAATCTATGAAAGAATACACGAGAAAAGCCTCATAGAACCAACAACGACAGAATCGCCAAGTGGATTTCGGAAGGTATACAGTACCCAGTATCTTCATAATTAAAGAAATAATTGCATTAACAGTGGCAAACGAAGAGAATACAGGGCATTCGAGACCAGAAAAAGCGTACGACCGTGTTCCCAGAGGAAAAATGTGGGAAAGAATGGAAGTGTGGATCAGAAATTAATTAGCGCAATCAAAAATTTGCATAGGAGCAGTTAAGTAATGATCAAAGGCATGAAGTCCCTAAAGTTTTACAACAGCAATTGGTCTTCGACAAGGCGGTGTAATAAGCCCGGTGCTTTTTACTCTGTAGGTACATGGGCGGTATAGCTAAAAAATATCTCTCTCTTTCCGACTTTAAAGAAACTAGATCTTGGATTGAAGAATTTAGAACAAATAACAATAACTGAATGCATGTACGCAGACGACATACTAGTAATTATGGCAACAAACCAACAGAACTTGCAAGAAAATTTAAATATATGGAAGAAGGCATTCAAAGAACACGGAATGAAAATAAATGCTGATGATAAGATGAGAGTAATGAAGATATAGGGAGACGGTAATCAGCTAATCATTAGAACAGACGGGAAAAATATTAAAGAAATAAATCAGTTCGAATATTTGCGTGTAACAGTGGACAGAACAGGTAGTTAAGAACTAAATACAGTGAGAGTCTCTAACTTGGAATAAATTCGGTAAAGCAGACAGGTTTTTTTTTTTCGGATATATACTCGGACACGTCGATTAGTATTTTAAATTCCGGTCTTTTTCATGTGAGAATATTTTATACAGCATGTCCCAAATTTGAGATATGACGTCATGGACTATTTTTTTAAATGGCAATCCTTTTTCTCTATGACTATTCTTAAAGTGTAATATCAAGTTATACATGCGTACCTAATTTCAAATTTTTATTCCTTGTCATTTGAAAGATATTTAACATACATTAACTAATTTTTTGTCAAACTGGGTTGTCGTCTGGGTCGTAAATGTTATAAAAACATTTGAATTATTAAGAACAAGTAAAAAAAAGCAGCATCGCATTCGACTCATATTAAGTGAGAAGACTATTAGTTTGTCGTCTTGTTACAAAAACAGTTTGTTGAAAAACCAAAATGCCTTACATAACTGAAACCCACAAGATTGAAATTTTAATGATGATTGGCTACGGCGACAGGACAAGAACACAAAACGAAGTTTTCACTTATTCAGAGAGAAATATCCTGATTTACCACCCATATCGCAAAGTACCGTAAGCAAGATTGAGAAACAGTTTCGGGAAAACGGGTATTTAAGAAAAACCAATAATCATCGTCAAAGTGCGCTCAATGAGGAGATCAAACTTAATGTACTTCTCTCTGTTCAAGAAAATTGTCACGTCTCACTAGGCAGACAGCTAGGGAAGTCGAAATTAGCCAGTCGTCAGTGGCAAGAATTTTTAAAGCGCAAAAATTGCATCCTTGTAAAATGGCAATCCTCCAGGAACTCACCGAAGATGATCCGGATAGAAGACTCCAGTTTTGCGAACAAATGATGGATCTACTAAACAGAAGTTTTCTAAGCATAGAAATCGTCGCGTTTTCTGATGAATCAACGTTTATATTAAATGGTCAGGTAAATCGTCCAAATTGTCGTTATTGGGCAGACAACAACCCACACAAGATGAGGGAAGGCCACACTCAACTTCCAGAAAAAGTCAATGTTTAGGCAGGGATTGTTGGTGATCGAGTAATAGGACCAATTTTCTTCGAAGAAAAATCTCAATGGAGCGAGATATTTAGAATTCTTACAGGAAGAACTGGTTCCGAATCTGTTTCCTGATCCGGTTGAAGCCGATGTCCCAAATAGAAACATCTGGTTTCAACAAGACGGTGCTCCTCCTCATATTGCAAGACCTGTCCGTGAGTATCTGGAAATACAGGCAAATGGATTGGTAGAAGAGGACCCTTTGAATGGCCATCCAGGTCTCCGGATTTAACACCGCTTGACTATTTCTTATGGGGGTACTTGAAAAGCAAAGTTTTTAAGACCAGACCAGGAAAATATTGAGGTGTTGAAAGAACGAATAAGACAGGAGTGTAGGCTAATTTCCGCCGAAGTAATTAGAAATGTTCAAGAGGACTTTTAAGTTCCGTTTAGGGTATTGTCAATTAGTATATGGACCACATTGTGAGCATAGTGAAGTGAATTTATGAATATTGAGTTTCAGATTTCTTCATTTTTTGAATTAGTTAATGTATATTAAATATCTTTCAAATGACGAGGAGCAAAAATTTGAAATTTGGTATGCATGTATAACTTGATATTACACTTTAAGAATAGTCATAGAAAAATAGGATTGCCATTTAAAAAAATAGTCGATGAGGTCATATCTCAAATTTGGGACACGCTGTATAAAATGTTCTTACATGAAAAAGAGCGCAATTTAAAATACTAGTCGACGAGTCCGAGCATATTTCCGAAAAAGAGCCTGTCTTTGCTTTACCGAATTTATTCCAAGTTACAGACTCTCACTGTATAAATAGAAGATTAGATAAAATCAATAAATTATATGACAGTCGGAATTGCAACTTTCTTAACAAAAGAGAAATAAATAGGGGAACCAAGTTCAAGGTATACAAATCAATCTACAGGCCAACCCTGGCGTATGGCTGTGAACCCTGGGTGACTAATAAAAGAATGGACGATGCTAAATTGCAAGCGGCGGAAATGAAATACCTCAGAAGAGTTAATCGATGTACACGTAAAGTTCGGATTAGAAACGTAGATATTTGTAGCGAGCTGGAAATAGGAACGTTGTCATCGTTCATAGAGAAACGTCAGATAAGTTGGTTGGAGCATACTCATAAGCTGAATGACAATAGATAGGCTAAGGAACTTTGGGAAACGAAGATAGTGAGGAAAGCTCGAGGAAGACCGAGAGAAACGTAGAACAGCTTTATGGAAAAATGCTTGCAAATGAAGAAAGTAACCTGGACTGAAGCGAAAATAATGGCGAAAGATAAAAAAGTATTGGCTGAATTCGAATTTAGTAAAATTTATTAAGCGCGTGTTACTTTGACCCTACACCGAAAAGTAAATGGGTTTTAGATAATATATAATATAATTTATTCTTTCATTTATACCTATATTTTCTTAATTATTAAAATTTTTCAAAATTACTATTCACAAAATGTCTACGTCGTGTATTTTATACATTTATAAGAATTTCTTTGACAATAATTGTTGTCAGTGTCTTGCTTCAAGATTTTTAATGACAAGAAGTATTATTATTATTATTATTGAATTATAAAATGTGAAGTGGTTCGGATTTTAAAGCCCTTCCACCAGTAATAAAAAGCGTAGAATTGATTAGGGAATTGGTGAAAGCGAGGCGAAGTAACTGATGAATAAAGATCATTCGTTGAATTTTTATAAACACATACACACATACGGCCACGGTGAGGTCAGCGTGCATTAATATTTGAAAATGCAATTAGCTATATTGGATCCTTTATCAATCTCAATCAATCCCTAATAGCTAAATTAATTTTTAAAACAACAAAAAGCTTCCGCGTTCACGTTTTATCTTATGCTTCTAAAATAAAACGACGGTTATTTAAATCGAAACAGAAGAGAAGGAAACCGCCCAAAGGTATACATATACGGAAATTACTATACATATACAATAAATACAGATCGGACAGAAATTGGAAGTTAGGCGGAATATATAGATTCAGATACTAATCTAACAAAGGGAAGGTTTTTTTTTTTGAAACGCGCATGAAAGCGCTGGCAATCAGCAGTTTGAAGTAAATAATAAACCCCATTATAAATGTTTTATGTGCCGATCAAGAGCCGACCTGCAGTGTATTATACATAATATCGAATCCCATCTTGTCAAATGCATAGAGAACTGGCGCATTCATAAGTTGACATCGTATATTTATAGTGCGTTTTATGGCCGGTGTATGTGATTTATTTATTCCAATGAGATTGATTTTCTTGCAGAGGATCCGGCTACCGCGTGCATTTGAAACGCGTTTTACGATTCAACCTCAAATGTGCATCGTCCTTTCGTTCTCTCCACTTATTTTATGACATTTGTTTCAGTTAAATTAACAACCGAAAAAGCGTCGTTATTTAGACCACCTACGTAGGTGTATTGTAAGAATAAAAAAATGTATGAACCTTCTTTTACCAATTTAATTAATTTTAATTTGACAAATTACGTATTCGTTTCAATTATTACTGAATATTATTTACTATTCCTAACACTAAAAATTAAAATTGCCGCGCATTAAAATTTATATTTGGCTTTTTGCTTTATTTCCGTAGAAAGCCTTAACAAATAAGTTTTGTTTCACGGTAAACGATAGTGTTTCCCTATAAAATAGCGACATCTTACTATCGCTTTTTGACCTAACATTGCAGTAGGATAGACAAATTGAAGCGGGATTTGCTCCTAATGAGTCCCCCATGCAAGGCGGCCATGCTTGCTGTCAAAGCATAATGAAAGATTTTAAAAAATTTTGTGCAAATCGTTTTTGTCCAGAGGCTGCTCGAGGTTCTCACTGCAATCAAAAACGATTTGCACAAAATTTTTTAAAATCTTTCATTATGCTTTGACAGCAAGCATGGCCGCCTTGCATGGGGGACTCATTAGGAGCAAATCCCGCTTCAATTTGTCTATCCTACTGCAATGTTAGGTCAAAAAGCGATAGT
This sequence comes from Prosopocoilus inquinatus, assembly GCA_036172665.1. Lineage (NCBI taxonomy): Eukaryota > Metazoa > Arthropoda > Insecta > Coleoptera > Lucanidae > Prosopocoilus > Prosopocoilus inquinatus. The sequence goes on from CM069876.1 coordinate 1,970,792, forward strand.
AAGATGTCGCTATTTTATATGTTCATCATTCTTACATCGCAATTGCGAATAAATTGGGCAAGTCGTTTTTGGTCTGCAGTGGGAATGTCGAGCTACGTTTCTGCTGAAGAAGCCCCAAGCAGGGCTGAAACAGCTGTCCAGAGGCTGCTCGAGGTTCTCACTGCAATCAAAAACGATTTGCACAAATTTTTTTAAAATCTTTCATTATGCTTTGACAGCAAGCATGGCCGCCTTGCATGGGGGACTCATTAGGAGCAAATCCCGCTTCAATTTGTCTATCCTACTGCAATGTTAGGTCAAAAAGCGATAGTAAGATGTCGCTATTTTATATGTTCATCATTCTTACATCGCAATTGCGAATAAATTGGGCAAGTCGTTTTTGGTCTGCAGTGGGAATGTCGAGCTACGTTTCTGCTGAAGAAGCCCCAAGCAGGGCTGAAACAGCTGTACAGAGGCTGCTCGAGGTTCTCACTGCAATCAAAAACGATTTTCACAAAATTTTTTAAGATAGTGTTTCCGTCTACTCTGTGAGGGTTCATTGCTTTTGTGACGCAATACATCTGTATTAGTGCCCATCAACCAATTTATATCTGAATCTTCAATGCAATTTATTTTAAAAACTATGTAACTATACTCTTTATGCAAAGAGACTTTTTGTTTTGTTTTATTGTTATTGTTACCCAATGTTAACGGGTCGTACACTTATTTTGAATCACCCATTATAATAATCTATGTGTAAACTTATTTAAAAAAGGACATGAGAGCGCTGCTGATCAGACAAATTAAGCGGTGTTATCAATTATGTAAATTCAGTCGTGAATACACCTAGTGATGAAAGAAAAATGCAGCATTGCCTATTTCGGAGCAATGTTAAAATTTAAATCAAAATGACGATAATTGTCAAAGTTTAGTTACACACATAGGTACCACATTTATTTATAATAGTGTCAGATAGCACAACAGCCTAAATGGAGAAATTAGTTTTCAGAACAACTAACTAGTGTACAATTAAAAAATTCATCAAGCAGGTTGCGAATAAATCAACGATTAATATTAATGAGAGTTGAAAAGGTCGGCCGAGGTCCTTAGTTATATTGATAATAAATTAAAACGCACATTGTTGGTTAACTATAAAAGTACTTTAATGGACAAAGACAATTCAATATAAAAGTCGAATAAGATTGAAAGAAACTGAGCTCTATTAAATTTTGCTGTACCAGATAACGCAACAAATATAACTAACGATTCGAAAATAGTCTATGTTATTATAATTAAAAATTTGAAACAACTGCAGCAAGTACTATTTGCACAAATACAAGTTGTTCTTGTATCTGTATTCGACAATAAATAAAGTTAAAACATAATTTATGGATGATTCGATGATTACTTGTTTATGTTGGTGAAACGAAACCTCTTGGATTAATAATAATAATACGTTTAATAATAATATGTTTATTTGCCTAACAGTTTACAAGAACCAATTACAGAGCAAAATGGTGAAAGTAGAAAACATGCCAAAAACTAACCTAAATTTAAATATAACCTAAACTACGTAATTAAATAAACAATGTAAGGTTAAAAGATTGAATTAGTGAAAGCTTAGAAGTTATAGAGCGCACTAGTATAGAAGTTTAATAGGTTGCACTTAAAAGTATTACAATTAAGGTGGTAATGTCAACATGATTACAAAGTTAATTATACGAACTAGAAACAATATAGATAGGAGAACGAATTAGAACAATATTTCTAGGTGTAGATAAGTACATTGAGGATGATGATCTATAAGATATGCATGGTACACAGAAGGATAGTCTATCCAAAAGGTAAGCTGCATCAATTTCATTCTTAACCAACTTATGTAAAAATAACAAACAATATATGCATCTCCTATCAGCTAGTGTTAAAAAATTTAATTCAGAAAGTAAAGTTTCCTGTGGAAAACCGCTGGGTGCTTATTCTCGAATCGGGGGAACAAACTTGCAAGAGAAGGTAATGTCAAAATGACGCAGTTCTCGTACGATTTACATAGGCTTGTAGGAGAATCTACGTCATTTTGACGTCACGTTCTATAGCGAATCTGTTTCCCCGATTCGAGAGTAAGGCCCTTGGGAGGGTACACACCGTATTCCTTAAACCATCTGAATTTGACAAAACGACGCTGAACTTGTTCTAGGATTTCTATGTGACACTTGTAAATGGGATACAAAATTAGCGACACATACTGTAATCGTGAAGGAATAAATGCATTGAACAGCATACTTAAGACATTATAATTAGTAAAATCTCGAGTACTTGTGATGATAAAACCTAAAATAGAAAGGATTTTTTTAATAACATCATTGACGTGATGAATAAATGGGAGGTGGTCATCAAAAAGAACACCAAGATCCTTGATTGCAGTTACTTTTTCCAGATTTTCATTATTTAGCTGATGGGGAAATAGATGTTTGCTCATCCTACGCGAGAAAGAAACGGCCCTACATTTGTTAATATTCAAGGTAAGTGCATTTAATGTACACCAATCAAAGAAGGAATTCAAATCATTTTGAAGAAGCAAGGCATCCTCAGAGTTATTTAGTATTTAATTCGGTAAATCTTTGCATTGTCAAGATTTTACTTCGGTTGACAAGCGGTAAAGGAAGATCATTTACGAATAAAACAAAGAGAAGAGGACCTAAGTTGGCACCTATAGGAGATGAGGCGATATAAGTACAGGAAAAAAAACCATTGTAGTACACGTTTTTAGTTCTATTAGCAAGATATGATTGCAAAAGTAGCATTAATGTGTTGCAAGGACCAAAGGAGCCTAGTTTTAACAAAGTCTATATACACAGCATCAATTTGAATGTCGTTATCAATTGACTCACATAGATACTGGAAGAGTAACTCAAGTAGATTATGACATTTTTAAGTTAATATCATTATCTATTAGATTAAATTCTAATAAACATATCTTCCTCCTTGTTGAGTTAAAAATTTTAGCCCTGACTATTATTATTATACTGGGTGTATCAAAAATATGTGTGTTAATTTTAAACCATAGAAGAACTCGCCAAGCTGAACAATTTTATTTTATGGCATCTTGAAAATATCGTTAATTTTTTCGTAATTTTTTTTTACCCCTATTTTTGAGCAAACGAGTCATTTGATGTTTGAACTGAACCATCTTTCGAAAAACAATAATTAGTGAGTTTACGGTAGCATGTTTTCCGTTATAAAAGTTCTCCTTATAATCTATAACGTTGATGTTATAAAAAATTGTACCGTATAACTAATTTCCGAACGCTATTTTTTAAAATAAGGCAGCCAATCAGAAAATAATTCTTATGGAATTTGTAGGCGTGCACAGCCGATTTTGGTTGACGTAGTTGCCGAACATTTTTAGGTTATAACAAATAACTCGCAAAATGTGAAAAAATTAATAAATATATTAACGCTATGAATAATTAAATTATAATTAATAATAATATTATTGTAAAATATGCAAAATTATTCAGATTTTCAATACTGACCAACTCACAACTTCAAATTAGACGAGCTATCTGTCCATCTGTCATGCTGACAATTCCTGCACCAACGGTCACTTCCTAGCCAAAAGATGTTTATAACGCAATTTATTTTTGATGGTATCCGCAAACCAACTTTTTATAATATTGCATTACATTATATTATAAGCAAAAATGGCTGTATAACGTAACGGAAAAGGGTTGCCGCAAACTCTCTATTATGTGTAATGTGTCAAAACAGTTGTCATTTTTGTAAACGTACATAACTTTTCTAATCAAGAATTAGCAGATACTCTCATGGTGTATCCTAGAGTTTGTGGAAATGCTGAATGGAAGTACGAAGAAGAAGTACGAAGACTGCGGTTCGTATTTTACCCAACAGGCATACATTTCAATTAAATGTCCAAATTCTCCAGGATCATGGCTCATTTCAACTTCTAACCCAAAGTCGTGGCAGACCTCGTACTAAATGTTGAAGAAAATATTTTGGATGCTGCAATATAATAATGAACAATTACTTGTTTCCGACAAGTTCTAAACGCAATTTCTGTTCAAATTTAGTAAATGTGACATTACAACAGAATTTTCCGGTTTTAACCAGAGGCGGGTATAGATTTTGATACGTATTACGTTTCAATTTTCAAATCAATTTAGAAAGCTTTAAATAAAAAATGTCAAATAGAAAAAATATTTCATTTAGCTAACTGCACTACGTGTTAAAATTAACAAACGTATTTTTGATACACCCAGTATATCCTCATGTTAGATTTAACAAATTGTAAATCAGACCGAATACCTCTGCCTTTTAAATCATCCCCTAATACTTGTAATCATCACCAGTTCCATGCATGTACCGTAGATGACACTTTGTCCGTAATCTCTGTGAAACTGCCACTATCTGCTACTGACATGAGACATGAAAAACCTAGGTTGTACCGCTTTCTGATTATAAAATCAAATAATAATTACAATCAGATTAATTAGACTTCTTTGAACATTTTTATGTGTTACGTTTGTATAGCAACGTCATACTGAGTTTTGATCCTGCGCAAAAAAAATGTGTATAAATAAATTAGTTATCCATTCATAAGCGAGCTCTCTGTATGTCTTCTCATCGCACACGGTGGGTTCTCGTTGGGTATTTTGCTTATGAGCTTGGAGTGCGTTCAAGCTGAGAGCTCTTCACCGCGGTGACCCGCGTACAGAGCCACTGTGTTTACATCGGGCATGTATAATATATACATCTATCTGCGTACTGATAAAATTTGGATGAGTGTAAACCCTGGGAGTGCATTATTAAGCAGGGGGCTGCTCCTGCAGGCAGGGACGGCCTCGGAAAATTTATGTGCCATCGTTAATTTCGAAACGTGATGAGCTTTCTTACGAACTTTTCGGTAAATTGTGTTAGGTAACTATCGGAACAAGACCTTGATGGATTAACTGCGGAGGATGTACGTTTTTGCCTTGTTTATCTGAATAGAATGCAATAAAGCCACCGTATTTAATTGCATTGTAAATTATTTATTTTACTATTCTATTTGATAGAGTTCGCCAACCGTAAATAAAGATCTACAACTTTCAACGTGCCTACATACATTGGCGTTCGTACTTAAAATCTCCAGCAACTACTATTTAGCAATACTTTAGTTTTATGTTCCTTTTTATGGTCGAGCTTTTCAGAAAACATTTACCGATTAGAACGCAATTCATTTTATAATACGGCCGTTTAAAATTTATGAATATCGAGTGAGGTGCAACTGTCGATAATAATTTTTCGCGGCGAAAGAAACTGCGATTGAAATAAATTGCGACAATATACAAAATTGATGTGTGTCAGTCGATATTAATTCGAACGTTTGGTTGTCCTCGCGCTCCTTTTTCCACAGAGAGAAAAAAAAACGATCTCTGAAACATTTTAAAATAATACGGTCTCGGATAGCGGCGGGGAAATAAATTGTGAAGCAAATTGAATTTCATAAAATGCAAATTTTCTTTATAAATAGTGCCTTCATTCGGAATAATTTGGGAAAAAGTAATTGCGGTACGTAGATAGACGTTGGACTGGAAAAGTGGAAGAATAAATCTATGATCACATTCTTCTAGCAAGAGTTTGTGTTTAATAATGTTTCAGAAGGTCTACCTTTCCATCGTCGTGTACACACAAGGAACTTGCTGAAGTGACACTGAAGACGAGTCAGGCCTGACTCGAAAGTATTCTGCTAAGTAAAATTCTAACTAAAATGAACCGAGTATTTATTCACAAATTTAAAAAGTATTATTGGATGTAACCAGGGTTAAGAAATCGGCCCACTTGTTCCGCGAGCAGTAAGAAAATTTGGTATTCGGACTGTATTAGTCACCCCCCAGAGTTACTTCTGCGAAGTGCGAACACTCGCACTGTAATCCTTCCCCTCCCACTCAAAAAGCAATTTAAATTCATCCGAGCCGCGGAAGGAGTAAGTAGAAGTAGTACATTCGGTGTAAAAAGTATCCATCACTAAGTGGGCCGAACTCTTTTCTCTGGTTATAACACATCACAATACAATTCAATTCGGCGAAATTTTTTTTGCTATACTTGGATTAGTTGGCTTGCTTCACGTAGATTTGCTTGGGCGCCCTCACATTCATTAACTAAAAAACAGCTTTCTATGAAAATGTTTTTAATAGGACCAAAAATACACCCACAGACCAACATACAAAGCAGTTTAAAACATGCTCTCTTTAAATTGGCGATCAGAGGTAGGTAAAATATTATTTAGAGAACTCTTTCGGTAAAACGTTTTGCCCGAAAATGTTTTGCTTCATCAATGTGTGGCTAACCTAAATGATTGCAGCAGAGCGATTTGTCTAAAATCGTTTTCTGCTTCTTGAGTGTGTGGGCAGCCTTTACTCTCATAAGAATACTGCAAAATAAGTCTTCTTCGTCGCGTGTCGCCGCGCTATGTGTGCGACAACCCTAAATCATGTCTATTATAAAAAAAAGGCATTATTTATTTCTTTAGAAGTGAGAAATATATATTTTACTTGCAGCTACGTTTTAAGATCTTTTCGTATTATTTTTCTTTCCTTAGCTAGTAAGAGACAATTTAAGGTTCTTTTCATTACAATTTTCATTCGTGTTAAAATTTGAAGAAAAAAAAACTTACTAAACTGCAAAATTTTAAATGTTATTTTAACTTTTCTGTAGAAGTACTTGAACGAATGAATGTAGTTAGCTCTCAGCTTTTTAAAGAGCTTTTTGGGGAAAAGGATCGAAGTATGTAACTTTTTGTGTAAATTAATTTTTACTTATTTGTCAGCGGGACAGTTAAACGTTATAAATCTATAAATCTTTCAAACAACCTTATAATCTCTACAAACTAAATCAGTTTGATGAAACTGAACCAATGAAAAAATTTTTGCATTATAAACAGTGAACACATTAGAAATTCGTCTAGTAAGCTGCGAGTTTCCCATGTAAAAAAAAGGAAATGCCACTCTACTAAAAATACACTTATTTAAGGTTTAGCCAAGACAAATGAATAATTGTAACCGTTATTGCCAAAGTGCGATGAGTTATGTGCGAGTTAACGAATAGTAAAGGTACTTGAACGTTTATTTTTGTAGAGTATAATACTGGGTGATCAGCGGAATTCGTAATGCACACCGAAAAGTTGTCCAAAAAAATGGCGGAAATTAGGACACTACATTTTAGACATATTTGGCGTTTCAAAATCTTATTTGGCGCCTGGAGTCTGATTTAGGCTACTTTTGATGTCTTCACGTAACGACAAAGAAAGAGTGTACAATGCGATCGATAATGACTGTCCATGCCTCTACTTTAATTTAAGAATACTTCGAGCATCGTTTTCTTGTTCATTATTTCATATTTTTCTTTCTTTTTTGTTTGAAGAAATGATATTTCGCATTTTGTCAGCGTCCTCTTGTTTCCTGCCAGTTTCTTGACTTGCAAAAGTTTTCGGCCGGAGAATCGCGTTTTTTCATTTATTTTTTTTTTCAAGGATTTTGCATTTTTCTTTTCTAATAATAAATTTGCGAATCTGTATTCGCATTTTATTGACTCCTTTTACAGTTCTCTTTGTTCTCCATGAGTTTCTTTTATTTGCAAAAACTCATTTTTTGTTGGCCTTAGCATCTGTTTCTATTCTGTAGATTTCTGACGATAAAGCTACTTTTCCTGCTTTGGAGATTTGGAGAATTGGGTATTTGGGAATTACTCTCATTGGCTTAAGTGGAGATAAGTCGGAATGCACCAGACCACGGTGAAATCTTACGTAACTTGAATAATGTCCAAAAGGATTTTCGTCCGGCAAAGAATTCACGAAGATGACCCCAAGTAGACGCCGATTAACCGCGCCTTCGGCGGAAAGGAAATGGGCTTGTTTCTTGATTTTATCCGCCGGGGAGGAATTGCTAGTTATCCATTAAAAGAAAAACTCACAATTTGGAACAATAAAAAAAAGTTGTAACATAAAGACGGTCCTAAAGAGTAAGCCAAAATCTTCCCGAATTCCAGAACATAGGAAACCGTGACGTTCAACAAGACGGCGGGGTCGTTTAACCACGAGGCTAAGTAAAGTCAAGTCCGAATTAAAACAGAAGTCTGTTTGTGGAAACCACATTCCTATAAAGGAAAGCAAAATTCGAAAATACCAAACGTTATTTCCAAAACACCACAAAATTGCGCGATTTCACACAAACGTACTTGTACCTCAGAATTAAATAGTTCGACGTGAGCAGACAAAATTCCGGCGAAATTTGCCCCACGCACCTTTATAAATCCTCCACACTAAAGCAAATGCAAATTTTAACCAACAAAAACAAAGTCTGCGGGGGAAGGAAATCCAGTCCGAATATACCGTGAGATCCTTAACGCTCTGACAGGTTAAACTTCGATTTGAAATGAAAACGGTGAAGAGGAAAAATGAAAAGCCAAACGGGAGATAAACATTTCCAAAATAGATTCACCGAAATCGAAGTTCTCAAGGGGGTTGAATAAAATGGAAAATTGGGTAACAACAACGTCCACGTGGGAACTAATAAATATGAAGTTGGTACCTTTGCAGTTAACATACGCCAACGTCATGTCAATGTCACCGTGTTAATCTCCAAGACAAAACAACCTGCAAAAGGATGTGCTTTAGGTGAAGTAAAACGAAGAATTTTTCGCGAAGAGGTGGCCAGAGGGGCGAAAGGGAAATCACGAAACGTAAATCAGGCAGACCCGAATGCTAGGCAGCGGAAACGTAACGGGGGACAGCAATTACAGTGAAGATCCCAAAAGGAAACAGGGATGATGAGTGAAGTTAAACTTGTAAACTAAATGTGACAGTTGAGAATTCTGTAGAGGACCCAATAAGAAAGGAGTACTGAACGTAAACACAATAGAACAAGATGAGAGACGAAGGCATCGAAGTCAAACTCGGTGGGCCAATACAAAAGGCAAATGAAACTTCCAATCATCAACAAAAGCATCAGAAGGACCAAAATGCGCTTAAAATGGCCAAAAGAACGTTTGGACATTAGCAGAGCATAGTTAAGCAACAGGAACGTATCACCACAACAAAGCGGTGATTTCAAGGGCTATTCTAATAAGGTTCACTTTCGGTCTGTTTTATTGCGATGCGAAGTAGAATAGTTTTCGAAGGCTTTGTACGTACATGAAAATGATATACAGATAGTAACACAGTATCTTCAGCAACTTTGTTGAGGAACTGTAGCCGGAACTGCAGCTTACATTGAGCAGTCGAATATTGCGACTGTCTGTCTATAAACTACCTCGTTCGGAAATACGCCTCAAATTATCGTATACACATTCAACTCAATGAATTTCTTTTATGCTCACTCTGTGTATTTCTATTCTATAGATTTCTGACGATAAAGCTACTTTTCCTGCTTTGGAGATTTGGAGAATTGGGTATTTGGGAATTACTCTCATTGGCTTAAGTGGGGATAAGTCGGAATGCACCAGACCACGGTGAAATCTTACGTAACTTGAATAATGTCCAAAAGGATTTTCGTCCGGCAAAGAATTCACGAAGATGACCCCAAGTAGACGCCGACTAACCGCGCCTTCGGCGGAAAGGAAATGGGCTTGTTTCTTGATTTTATCCGCCGGGGAGGAATTGCTAGTTATCCGTTAAAAGAAAAACTCACAATTTGGAACAATAAAAAAAAGTTGTAACATAAAGACGGTCCTAAAGAGTAAGCCAAAATCTTCCCGAATTCCAGAACTTAGGAAACCCTGGCGTTCAGCAAGATGGCGGGGTCGATCAACCACGAGGCTAAGTAAAGTCAAATCCGCATCAAAACGGAAGTCTGTTTGTGGAAACCACATTCCAATAAAGGAAAGCAAAATTCGAAAATACCAAACGTGATTTCCAAAAAACCACAAAATTGCACGATTTCACACAAACGTACTTGCACCTCAGAATTAAATAGTTCGACGTGAGCAGACAAAATTCCGGCGAAATTTGCCCCACGCACCTTTATAAAGCCTCCACGCTAAAGCAAATGCAAATTTTAACCAACAAAAACAAAGTCTGCGGGGGAAGGAAAGCCAGTCCGAATATACTGTGAGATCTTTAACGCTCTGACAGGTTAAACTTTGATTTGAAATGAAAACGGTGAAGAGGAAAAATGAAAAGCCAAACGGGAGATAAACATTTCCAAAATAGATTCACCGAAATCGAAGTTCTCAAGGGGGTTGAATAAAATGGAAAATTGGGTAACAACAACGTCCACGTGGGAACTAATAAATATGAAGTTGGTACCTCTACAGCCAACGTACGCTAACGTCATATCAGTGTCACCGTGTTAATCTCCAAAACAAAACAACCTGCAAAAGGATGTGCTTTAGGTGAAGTAAAACGAAGAATTTTTCGCGAAGAGGTGGCCAGAGGGGCGAAAGGGAAATCACGAAACGTAAATCAGGCAGACCCGAATGCTAGGCAGCGGAAACGTAACGGGGGACAGCAATTACAGTGAAGATCCCAAAAGAAAACAGGGATGATGAGTGAAGTTAAACTTGTAAACTAAATGTGACAGTTGAGAATTCTGTAGAGGACCCGATAAGAAAGGAGTACTGAACGTAAACACAATAGAACAAGATGAGAGACGAAGGCATCGAAGTCAAACTGGGTGGGCCAATACAAAAGGCAAATGAAACTTCCAATCATCAACAAAAGCATCAGAAGGACCAAAATGCGCTTAAAATGGCCAAAAGAACGTTTGGACATTAGCAGAGCATAGTTAAGCAACAGGAACGTATCACCACAACAAAGCGGTGATTTCAAGGGCTATTCTAATAAGGTTCACTTTCGGTCTGTTTTATTGCGATGCGAAGTAGAATAGTTTTCGAAGGCATTGTACGTACATGAAAATGATATACAGATAGTAACACAGTATCTTCAGCAACTTTGTTGAGGAACTGTAGCCGGAACTGCAGCTTACATTGAGCAGTCTAATATTGCGACTGTCTGTTTATAAACTACCTCGTTCGGAAATACGCCTCAAATTATCGTATACACATTCAACTCAATGAATTTCTTTTATGCTAACTCTGTGTACTTCATTGTAAGGGAATTGTCTTACTCGTGTCTTTCCACAAGACCAATATCTTGAATTATTAATGTCTCTTTTGGATTTAGTTTTGAATATTCAAGATAAACAAATGGCCAATGGTTTGCGTAAGTCTAACGTAAGTACTCCTTAAAATTGAAGGAAAATCCCAAAGTTTTTGTTTTAAAAGATAAGAAAGAATTTCATAAGTTTTCATTTCATTTCTTCAGATGTCATACGAAAGATTTGGCACATATGATTTTTAGAAACTCGACAATTTTGCCAACTGAAATAAGTTTTTTTGTTTGTTTTAAAACAGCATTGTCTAATAAACTTAAGTGTTGACATGCAATTTCCTGTTTCGCTTCTTACATTGTTGTATAAATTTGCCGAAGTTATCAAGTCATTTACTGCATTTACTTTGCATTGGATGTCTTTTTATCAGTTCGTGTTAAATATTTGACCTGCGCAGCTGCATTTCGAGAGTGCATTTCGCATTTAGATATTTTGCCAGCAGAAGTTATTTGCTTGAATGTTTCGATACACAAACTCGGCGATTTATCAACGCGAAATTACACAAGTCATCGCGAGTTGCTTCATTGTGTGCGTCGTTTTCCTCAGCTGCCGTTTCTGCAGTCTTCACGGCTTCACCAAGTAGGCCAGTCCTGTCGCGTCAGACTCGCATCTCTATGTGGGAGGCGTGTTACATATGCGCATACCCGACCGCTGCACACTCTGCATTAAACTTTAACGGCCCTGTATTACTGTATTTGACATTAAGATGTATAGCTTCACTCAGCCTCGGGCTGCATATTTCATCTGCTCTCAAATGTATAATATCTATTCATATGACGCATCAATATATCTGCATTTTTTATGAACTTTTTGAATAATTCCACTCTTGGCGCAAGTTGAATTACGAGGCTGTTTCGTCCGCGTGCACATTTTAATACCAGCTCGACTAAAAAAAAATGGACTTAGGTCGAAATCATTCTTTTTTTGCTCCCTTTTGAAATTTTCCTCGTTTTATTGATTGGCAGTCAATACGTGGCTAAGCAACACTTAAAAGCCCAGCTTTTGTTTTACTTCTGACAATATATTACATCAGTCAGTAAATAGTGAAAATCCGATTCTAAAAATCTTCAATTCTAATAAATTTTTGTGAAGTGAAGATAATTTTTGACTTTCAAGAAACTCATCAATCTTCTGTTTTCTGCCGACGTTTCATATTCGGTGCAGCAGCACTGATGGTGACTTCGGAGCTGTGATTGTAGATGATAGTGATGATTTTGAATAACGCTGACAATATGAAACAGATATTCAAATGCATGTTACACAGCGCATACCCGAGCTTCAAATATAAGCGATTATAGCAATAAAAATTCAACACTATTCTTCTGCGAGCAAAAAGTCTCATCTGTACATATAATCCATCAACACAGCTCCGTTGTGAACTTACCCTTAGAACTATGACTACGTGAACGTGGAAGAAGCTCAAATGAAAGCTGTGTAAAGTGGTGGAAAGCGTTTAAGCAACGACGCTGGTGTAACTAATTACAATCATTTTTTTGTTCTGGATTACACAAAGTCCCTTTCATTTTTTAATCTAAAGTGGTTACTAAAAATTGTGGAATTTATGGAAAGAAGGAGAACAAATAACATTTAGGGGCTGTTGTAAAAAGGTGGTTTAAACTCCAGTTGGACACAACCAGGTTCAAAGTAAACAAGTTCGCATAGGATCTTGAGAACATAATATGGTAATTTATGTATTTATAAATAAATTTTGATGCGATTTTATTCACTTTAAATCTGATTTAGTTTCACCTTCTCTTTTAAATGGTTCTTAGAAATAATTTACCCTTTGACGTTATTGACAGTGAGCCAACGGAAATGTTTTGGTTATAAAAGTTATAAAAAGAAGAGTAATCTTGGAGTATAGAGCCCAAGGCAAGCTGGGGAATTATGAGTGTTTAAATCCAGAAATCTCTTACTTTTCAAAATACACAATAGGACATAGGGATTTAACATGGGAAAATAAAAATTGATTTACATTATCTTCCGGAGTAAATTCATACGAACTTTTAAGTTTTAGTTGGATTCTTGTTTATTTTTTAACCTAATATTCTTCTTATTAAACAAAGTGTGTGAAAAAAAGAAAGAAGGAATTTGTTGTGATTTCATTTTAAAAGCTAATTTAAGCTTTAAAAAAATATTGAAAAAAGATCGTGGTCTGTGTTTGTCCTCGCAATCTAACAGTTACGTAATGCTACTTCACAGTGGCGTAGCTAAAGTTCATGGGGCCCCGATGCGAATATTCATTGGGGGCCCTCACTAAAGGGTCTAGGACAATTCGCCATCGCCGATTTGTCGTCGCCAATTCACCGTCGCCGATTCGTCGTAGGTACAATTCACCGCCGGAAAACTCGCCGTCTGTAAATTCGCCGTCAGCGATTAAAGTTTTAAGTCCAGGTACATATCCAAATAATAATATACCGATAATTATATGTAAATAAAATAAAGAAGTTAACGTAATTAATGGAAAATAAAATAATTTGTTATTAATTAAATGTGATACATAGATAAAGAAACAGATAAAAAAATTTGGTCTTCCAGGAAGTATTTCTTATTCTTCAGGGTGTTCGTAAAATCCCTCCAATTCTTATTTTTTATATTTTCAAATTCTGCTCAAAATCATATTGATTTTCATATCAATCAAAATCACTGCACATCAAAAGTCGACTGCTTTCAAAATATTGATTCATGAAAGCTCATCATTTAAAATTATAAATTGAAAAAGGGGTTCCATTAAAAAACAAAATAGAATTATGACTATGTGTACGTACAGCACCAATTTGTTCGTAATTTTGTGTCTTACGGTGGTCGCACTGTATTTAGGAATTTATTTTAACTTGAAATAGAAAAACAATAGTGAAGTCCATTTTAATTTACTTGAAACGTACTGAAATTATAGTTATTTTCTTCAATTCGTAGGTATAACTTGGATATTATCTAAAATGGTCAGAAAGTGTTTTAAAGCTTATCCAGCTAAATATAACAGTAACATGGGACAGCGAATTGGGCGGACGGTAAATTAGATCGACGACGAATTGGTTCTACGATGAATCGGCGACGGCGAATCGTCCCATCCCCCTCACTAAACCATAAAATATTGATTGTTGTTTGAACTGCAAAACAGTCGTTTAAATAACATGTCTTCAATTAAATTTCTAGGACTATAATTATAATGTTTTTTTGCTAAAGGTTTGTAGCATTGACAGCTGGCCAATTATTTAATTTAAACAACCGTTAAACTGTATTATCATTAGAACACAAAATATTTATTATTGAAAGTTATTTTCGAATTGGTAGATTAGAAAATAGACACTTACAGCTATTTGATGCCGTCCTCTTTTGTTACGTGTCACGAACTTAAAAAAAAGTCGCAGCCTAATTTAACCAAGAATTGATTTGAAGCCACGGTAAAATTAAGGAATCTAGAAGTTGAAAGGGGAAGTTAAAATTTTGTTGGCCAAAGAATAGATCACGTTTCTTAGTTAACTGTCCTAATTAGGGGGATAATTAAATTTTACCATATATTTGAAAGTGCAAAAATTCCTTGAATTGAAGGCTAAGAAAACCAAGTGCCAAATGTTTTATTTGTATTTATGTATTATGTTACCAAAACGAAAAAGTTAAACATTCATTTCGTGGAAATTGATAATTCGCGGGGCCCAAAACACTTGGGGGCTTCGGTACATCGCACAGAACTGCCCTATGATTGCTACGCCACTGCTACTTGACCACAAGAATCATTTACAACTTTGATTTTAAATACATTGTTAAGGCCAAGTGGAAAAAAATTAATTGCTTATTTCTTAGTTTACAATAAATAAACAGCTAGAATCCATCAATTGTGGTATTAAAATGTTTTAAATTTACAGTCTTTCCGATTGTGTCCTATTAATTCATATAAATTTATTTCGGCAGTTGATTTAAATCGATTTGTGTTTTTTCTTATTAAATCCCTATGTCCTATAAATCAATCGGATATTTTAGAAACAACATAAATACAATGCTTTTCAAATGGCACATGAGTTGTTTCTGAAATAACTGACTCAAATTTTAGGACAAAACAAAAGCAAACGTCTGTGTCAATAGTATACGTCAACTAAAGCAATGCCTCAGAAGTTATAGAATTTGTTGAAATATTATATTGAACTGTGAATTGAAGATTAAATATCTCGTAAAAATTGAAGACGTTTCTACGAAAAAGACCTTTGTTTGTCTTACCATTTCCGCCAGTTATGCAAAAACAATTTTCTCAATTCTAGTACATATTTCAAATGATTTTTAATGGTACTTGTACATCATTTCCTTTACACTGGGTGAGTCAAAATAAGTGTCCCATTCGTTAACCAAAGTAGTACATGAAAAAAACAAGACAAAAAGTCTCTATGCATAAAGAGTCTAGTATGCTTGGTTTTTAAGAAAAAGAGCATTGAAGATTCATTTATAAATTGGTTGATGGGCACTAGTACACTGTATTGCGTCACAAGAGCAATGAACCCTCGCGGAGAAGAAGGAAACACTAAATAATATTTCTTAGATTTATAAGAAAATAAACTAAAACTTAAGTATATCACCAAAGTCGAGGCAAAATCAGGAAATAAAATAACCGCGTGTATCCAATGCGTGATAAATTTTATTACGATAGTACAATCACATTCTGATGTTATTGTAGCTGTTCAACGAAACAATAAAATTAAAGTATATAACTACGAATGAACAAAGATGTTCAACACTTACTTGGATTAGCCTTAAACTGGTTTCAGCGAGGATTTTTTTTATTGTGTTTTTATTAAGCATTAGACACACGCGGTTATTTTAACTCTTTTTCCTAATTTTGTCTCGACCCTATTCATCACAGCTGCTAGTGTCATCGTTGTCCATTTTAACATACTTTGTTGATATAATGGCAATGACTAAAGATGTCAAACTTAAATAGTACTGAGAGTTTTTGTAAAACATCAACGTGTGTCGTTACCTGTACTTTAAACACTAATCACTGAAAATGAGTTGTTTTTGTAGAAGCCGTGTTCACTATGTTGTTGCCAATCTTTAGAAGTATATGATATCTTGTAAATCTCGGAAATCACGTTTTCGAATGTAGGTTCTTCTCAATTGTGATTAATCTTTAAACGATCACTGCGAAAATTGCATAAACGCTCAACTTTTCATTATTGATAGCTGGCAATATGATGGTGATGATAGTGAATTGTCCAATTTTCCGTTTCAAGAGTAAAAAACAGTTTTTATACAATTTGCATCAGACAAGAGTCGACTCCAATTATTAAATTTCTCCTTATATAAAAATTGTATTTTTGTATATTTTTGGGTAAATTAATTTCTGGAAACTATTTAAGACCTACTTGAGCAACGGAATAAATGTAGATGATCTAATTCTTAAGCTGCGATCGAAATTAAAATATGTACCCAATATACTGAAGCATTTGAAGAAAATAAAATTTATTTATAATTGAAGGATTAAATTTGATTGATATATCCCAATATATAATTTTACAGTGATAGGTAGGAGCAAATTAGATCAGCTAATTTGCTTAATTTCGTGAAACGAACATTGCAGCCTAATTCACATAAATCGAATTGAAAAGCTGTAATGGTAAAAACTAAGCGTAATTGACTAAAATGATTGAGCTGTTAATTTATTATGCACGTATCAATTTACTACCGAAACGCTAAGTTACTATTATTGAGTGTATAAATAAAATAATTCACGAACTGTCATCGGCTTATAAATGATTCCAAAAATTCATATATCACGCCGGGCCAAAAAGCACATTTATTCGATTCACTCTGCGCTTCTATAAATTCTTTAATCTTGAACATTGCAAACTGTGTGGTGCGTACAGCTTTAGTAGGCGTTTTTGATAAGCCAAAAAAAAGTAAATAAATAAATAAATAAATAAATAAGCAAAAGAGGCCGCCGTTTTATACAAATCACTGGGTATTGGACGTGTCAGTTTCGTTAAGAATGTGAAATTAAATGGCTGGAATTAATCATGAAAGTTTTAATTTATATGCAAATGCAATGAATCTTCGCGAATGTTATTTATAGATTCTAGTACTTATGGATGAAATGATTGATAATTTTAGAGATGAGATAGATGGGGGAAAAAGAAAAAGAAAAAGTTCCAAAATATTTAATGGGAGAGACGGCTTTCGTACTACGCTACTAAATTTATATGTTGCAGCAAGTGACATTAGTAGTTATCTGTATGCTGTAAGACACCTTTGAAACGAGTCGTTAAACTCGTAGTTAGAACCTCGTTAACGTTTTAATTGTTTTGTTGAGTTATCTAAAGTCTGCGCAGATGCTGCAGCAGTTCGCGATACTAAGTAGATTTATATAAGTTCGTCGTGATAGTGTAGAGTAATTTTCATGATTCAGAGTTCGCATGCTGTTAAAATTAAACTAACTATTACATTTTATATATTACCCTTCTTCAAAAGTTCCTCGCGCGCGGTATTTTTAGATACTAGTTACTCGCAAGTTTCTCCATAATATGCAAATGTGGGTGCGCTAGTACATCTCAAAAGTTTCCAAGATACATTTTTACATGAAATATGTGCCCTCGCCTGCGTATATATTCTAATTTAAAATATAGAATACAAATTTATATGTAGCGCACCGAACGGTGTTCAATTCCCTGCAGAGACGTTCAATTTGATAAATGTGAAATAAATATTAAACAGAATTTATCTGTTCCTTAGCGAAACTTATCTAATTTTATAATGCATTTTCGTTTTGATAAAGTTCGACGTCCGTATCAAAGCAATATTTCTGTATAAGTATTTGATGTATTGTAATAATATTTGTTTTATTATTTCTCGATATCTAATTTTGAATAACAAATTAATAACTTTGTTACGTCTACACAGAAAGAAATGTTAAAGTGAAATTCTCCACAATTATGTGTAGAAAGGACTTGTAAATATTTTTAACACAATTGTTGAACATGTTTCAAAAAATTCAGATTTATTTCCACCTCGACTTGAAAAATGTTTACATACGTGAAAATAATATCTTGATACTTTGTTGCATACAATTCTACAATGAAGGTGCAAAACGTTTTCTTCTAAATTTTGAAACTAATTAAATTACTAGCTAGAAAAAATTACCATCGAAAATGTTTTATTTCACCAGTTTGAATAGGATGAAAGTGAGGTATAAATCACGTGACCATTGTTTTTTCTCTGTTGAATTAGATTTGTGTAATGAAAACAAATCAGATTGAAAAAAAGCAAAACAGTCGTACTTCTGTGTAAAAAAATCTAGAAAATCTGAACAAGACAGTTTAAAAATAATATACCTGTTATGTAAAATAAAAATATAAAATAAAATAAAGGAAAACATAAGTCTGTCAACTCTTGTAATTCAAGCCTCATTTACACCGATCTAGATTAAATTCAATCGATGATAATTTCCCATAGAATCATATGTTATTGTATTGAGTAATTTAAAATAGAATTGCAATTAATTTTTCCCGACTAATTATCCTCAAATTTACAGTTTTTGTTTTTTAATACAACGGATTTGGGTTTATTATTCCGTTGGATACATAGTCAATTTCATTTGCTATGATGTATCACACTTAACGTTTTGTTTTCGTTTGACGTTAAGACAAATTAATTTTAAAGTAAAAAAATATTATTGTATTTAAAATGTCCGTAATACACGACATTAAATTTACTATCCACTTTCATAGAAAATGAGAGAAACGGTTTACCATGATGAATGTATATTTGGTACTTTGATACTTCTCTGTAATAAGTTTTAATCAAATTTTATACAAAAATTAAAGGTCAGTACAATTATGACAAGAAGATAATTTTACTATAAAATTTATTAAAAACTGAGACAGAAATATCTATCAACCGATAAACGTTTACTAGGATTACCTGTGTCTCTCTTTGTAACAATTTTTGTACAAAAGTTTTAACATCGTTGCCGTACGGGCTGTAAGATATAGCGTTAAATATTCCAGAGAATGGATTTAAGGCAAATTAACATGTCTTTAAAGAACTAACAATTATACAAATCATCTTCACGCTCTCTGCACTCCTGCGTACATTATTAATTCATTATTAAAAAGTTACAGGAATATATTATAGAAATTTCTGTTTCATTCAGCTAGAAGTTCCAAATGAAGAAAATTAAAAGAAATTTTTGGATATGAAATAAACTAAAATAAAAATTAATTTGATGTTTACTGTTTCAAATCATAACTTTTCGGATGAATGGTATCAAATGTAAAAAGAAACACTTTATTTAATGCTTTTTGTTAATCCGACATTATTATGTTTTTCTTCTAGGATTTTAGTATAGAGTGACCGCCTAAAAGTTCGCACCATATATGTGAAAATTTTTTATTATTAATTTTTTTGGAAACTTTTTTGCGACAATAGTTTGTACATGTTCGATAACCAAATATAAGGGGAACAGATCCAGTGAGAAATTATTAATTAAATTCAATTTAATTTAATTAAATCTTATTAAATTAGTATCAGATTTCAACACTTACGGTGTATGTTTAAATACACCTTGTATATCTCAGAAGATTCTGTTGAGAAGTTTACATTAAATTCAAAATTTGATTAAATGAAATAAGTAATATTCCTTATAATCAAATTCTAAAATTGTTAAAATGATGTAAAATTGTATTATAGGCATTTTAAGACACGCGTAATAAAAGTTTAAATCATATTAACCATTTTAGAACGCGTGTGATACAATATTACACTGGCTTTACTAGTTAGATACTATTAACGACTGATAAAATTAGGTTAAAATAAAATAAAACGGTACTAAATAATTTGAAATAGCGTATTTTAAAAAGTTGATGTAAAGTTTTAGTATATGCGTTTTACGCTTGTGTTAAAACGCATGTAGTACCAGTTAACTGTACTAAATTATTCACTACTATTGGTTAATAAAGTTACGTTATGATAAAACATACAATACAATACAACATACGTAGGGATGTACAAAATTTCAAGTTGACCCCAATCGTTAATAACTAGATGCTGTTTTAATAAAATAAAGAAAAAAATAAAAATATTGTACATAATACTTGCGCCTTATTTAACGAGTATGGACAATGTAAATTATTATTAATAAATCCAGAACGCCCCCCCTCCACACTATATTCACTGATAAAATTACACAAAAATAATTACCCATTACGCCCTTAATCTCGTATGTAACAGCTCCATCAGTGAAACTCTCTAAAAAATCTCATCGACGTTATATAAATATGAATACACTAAATTTAAGCCAATATATACTATCAAAAATTCTTACGAATTAAACGGTAAGATATTGTACTACCTATCAATGCAAAAATAATTTCATTTGATGTAAAAGATCTCTTCCCCCAATGTACCACCAGCTGAAACTGTCATTTTAATAAATAACCTCCTGGAAAAAAAAAATGACACAAAGCCAGTAATCGAAAAAGAAATCATCGATGCGCTAAATACTTGCCTTAAACAAAATTATTTCACATCCATAATTTAGAATCTAATTTGTATCTTTAATGGCCCTTCAAATAAGAACACATTATTTTGGCATAGATCTGTAGATGATATTTTTGTTTATTTTACAGGTACAATGAGATAACATAACACATTCTTGGAATATATCAGTTCATTACACAGGAAGATTAAATTTACAATGGAAATTGAAGCAAACAATAGAACTTCTTAAATTTAAGCATAAAAAGAATCAATAATAGATTGGACTTCTCACTATACTGTAAAGGAACATACACCGACATTACGATACATAATTCTTCTACATACCCTTACCAACACAAAACAGCAGCTTATAACTGTATGATCCACCGATTAATTAACATTCTGATGTCTAAAGAAAACTTTGAAAAATAACTAAATGTCATAAAACAAATAGCACACAACAATAACTACAACCCAATAATCATTAATCACATTTTATCTATAAAGTTACTACAAAAAGTGACACCGATAATAAGTTTAAAACCATCACATATATTGGACAACCTAAAATTAAAATAAGCAAATTCCCAATTAAACAAAACATCCAAATAGCATTTAAAACAAACAACACCATAGCGAGACACATAAAAAATAATAAAGACAAAATCTCAATTGCACAATAAATCAGGAGTATAGAAGGTGATTCAAAATAAGTGTCCACCCGTTAACCACAGATAGTACACTATAAAAACAAAACAAAAAGTCTCTATGCACTAAGGGTCAAGTATGCGTTGTTTTAAAGATAAAAAGCGTTGAAGATTCAGATGTAAATTGGTTGATGGGCACTGATACATCTGTATTGCGTCACAAGAGCAATGAACGTTCACGGAGTAGAAGGAAATACTAGCGTTTACCTTGAAATGAAACTGTAAAACGTTTTTATTTATGGCTTTTTCTGCGGAAAGAAAATGTATAATACGTAATTCATTCATTCGAACATTGAACTTGCACGCATGCATACGAAATGAATCAGGATTTCCAATTTGGGCTCAAAGGAGGTTGATTTTTGGAGTGTCACTGATAATGTTATCTCTTGCAAATTTGTCGTGAATGAACCTGGTAAATACCCTCCTATAGGGTCGGACACTTATTCTGAATCACCCTGTGTAAGCTTACAAGCAACATTTGCCAGGAAGTATATGTAGGACAACAAACTAGACGAACTTTTAAAAAATGAATATCAGAACGCAGAAACTCTTTTATCAACAGAAGAACCGACTCCTCTTTTTCAAACCATTTAATAGACAGCAACCGTAACTCTAATTTTGAATTTATGATAATGCATATAAAAAACAAAGGTACAAAATTAAACTTGCTCGAATCATTACAAAAAAAATAAACTAAAAATTCGAATTTGTTATTAAATGACCAAACAGAAATGAATAATTAAACCATTATTAAATTTATTTTGCCAGTAAACATCTGTTATTTTACACCCCTGCACCCTAGTTCACAGGTAACTTTCGATATTTATAAGAAGTTTTATTTTTGGTTTAGTTTATTAGTATGTCTGATGAAGACACTGTGTGTCGAAACAATTGTCACACGTTATTAATAATAAACAGTGAAAATTTAAATAACTGTGTTTGATTAACTAATATTAATATGAATATAACTTATGTTTGATGCTTTTATTTTTATTGTAAAACTCTAAACAGAGCTGGTATCTTGAATAGTAAAGATCCTAGATACTTTTTCAGATACAAGATTACAAGATTGTGTCTTGTATTTAAATACATTTTGCAACCACAAAGTATCTACGAAATAAAGATACTTTCAAAAAATATTTGTATATTATATCTTAATACCTAAAGTATTTTAAATATTAATAAAGTAAAAGCATTTAAGATACTAAACAGTATTTAGAATATCTATCGACCGTTGTGAGCTGGAGTGGGAAATCGGCAAAAAAATCACTGTGGCGAAACTGCAGGCTGTATTAAATTGTTTACTGCATTTTGCTTATTTTTAGAAGTAACTATTATCATTAATAGTTATACATCTATCACAAATTCACAACAAACACAACAAATTTCAATACATTCAGATAAAGGTAATGTGACAGTTGCTTTAGACAAAGATGATTACATTAATAAATCTTTTGATTTATTAAATAATGTCAACTCTTATCAGATTGGCTCTACATCCTATCATATCTTCTATTAATTCACCTAACAGTAATTTATCAAAATTTATTACTGAAATATTAACCAATCCTTGTAATAAAAGTAATGAATTTTATGTTCAAGATTCATTTGAATTTTCTGAATTTGCAAACAGATTAGTCCCAATTAATTATGTAATTATTAGTCTAGATGTTGTTTCATTTTTTACTAACATATCTTTAGAAATATTCTTACAAAGTATTGAAAAAAACTGGGAACAAATATCTTTGGTAAGCAACTTATCAAAAGAAAAATTAATAATGATAATTAAATTTCTTTTTGACTTCACTTATTTCAAATTCAATAATATTTATTATAAACAAATTCTTGGAACACCTATGGGTGCAAATATATCTCCAATTATTGCTCAATATGTTATGGATAATTTATTAAATGAAAGCATACCAAAGTTATCATTTGAAATTCCTTGGCTCAAAAAATATGTTGATATTATTTACTTAGTTCTCCAAGAAGGTATTGATGAGATTTTAACGGTTTTTAACAATTATAATCCTAATATTCAATTTACCATTGAAAAAGAAGCAGACAGGAGTGTTACCTTCCTGGACACGAAAGTTATTCATTCAGAAAACAATACAATCATTATTGATTGGTACACATAACCTATTAGTTCTGGGCATTATATTAACTTTCTTTCTTGTCCATATAAAATGAAAATTAACATGATTTTAGGATTAAAAAATCGTATAGAAAAGATTTCTCATCCTTCTTTGTAGAATAAAAACCTACACAAATTAAAAAATATTCTCATAAAAAAAGCTATCCTAATGCAATGCTAAATAAGTTAATTTTCACTAATTTTCATTAAAATTCACAAACAATTAATGTTGGTAAAGTTTTTAGATCTTTAATTTTCATGCCAAATCTTATATCACGACTAATAAAATTATTAAAAAATAAAAACATTCAGATTGCAACTAAAAATTTATTAACAATTAAGTCTCTTTTTACAAAAGTTAAGGATCCTCTTGGCAAATTCAAACAAGTTAATTCTATTTATGAAATTTCTTGTCATGATTGTGATTCTGTTTATATTGGTCAAACATCAAGAACTCTTCATTTACGAATTATTTTTTTTTAAAGTGATATTAGAAATAATGCTTGTGCTAAGATGCAAAAATTTCAGATGTTGAATCAATTTTGAACTTTTTATTGAAATGTGCCACATTTTTTGTAATAAAAAAGTATTAATAAAAGAACTAATATTGAGAAACTTAGTTGTATTTATACTTATCTATTAAATTTTAAAACTAAAAGAAAAGACAGTCAAGGTGTTGGAAATGAAAATTCACATCATATCACCTTATAATGAATAAACAATTTTTTCAATTTTCAAAATTTCGCAATTAGCTGTCAAAAATGTAAAATCAAAATTAATTTTAAAAACTTAATCAAAATGAAATACCATCGTATAACTAGTGGTGTAACTTCGTGTACTACTCACTAAGGAGTAAGTAATCATGTGAAATTGTTTTTATTATTGATTATTAATTTTCAAAAAATTGTTTTGTAGAAACCTTGATAAAGGAAATAAATTTTCCGAAAGCTCGGTTAAACTTTAAAAGATTATTACTCCTTTCAACCTTTTTGACTGCAGCCCAATTACAGAATCTATTCCTTAACTGATCAGGCGTGATCATACTTTGTAATTTATATCTCGAATACTTTTATGTTGAGTATCTTTTTAGGAAGTATCTTCAAATATATTTACGAATGTGTCTTATATCACCTCTGACTCTAAACATGCGTAAAGCTTTTAAGCTTGAGTTGTTTAAAATTATTATTTTGAAAGCTCGTATTTGAAAAATTTGAAAGTACATAACAAAGGACTCTGTATTTCTTTCATGTTTTATAATATATTTGATAGGAAAGCAGGAATTTACCTTTAAAAATAAATACATTAAAATTCCAATAGTGCGTAATAAAAGTGGACAACCTGTATACATAAATACTAAAAATGTGATTTTTTCTGGTTTAATAATTTTAACTTTAGAATGTGTAGATTATGGAACGTACTCATTTTCTTTAAATATTTGTTGAAGACAAGGAATCGATAAATGCATTAATTCAAGCCAAAAACCCAGTCTATAAACATGATTATTATTCAAAAAGCGCGTCGGTTGCGCTGGTGCGTAGCATCCAAAAGAGAGACGTTTTCACGAGCTAAAAAATCAATAGAAGCCTACAGCGAGTAAGTGCCTTGTGAACTAAGTGTAAAGACATTGGCACGCGGCGCCGCTTTGTTACTGACCTGCCTCTCGTCTCGTCGCTAGCGTCACAAGCGTCCCGGCGCCTTAGGACTGCATACTCTCTCACTTTGATGTTGTGCAGATTAGAGAAAACATCTGCTACTAGAAAATCTAGTAAAGTTTGTGTTGCGTCGTACGCTGAAAACTCAACGTGAAATTATTGTATCCTTTTATAAATTGTCCAGGTCTTTTTGTTCTACTTTCTCAACATACTTTTCAAAGCATTCATGCTCAGATAAATCATGATTAAGAATTTTTTTCCTAGACTCCGGCACAGCAATTTCATCCATTAAAAAACAAAGTACGCTTTACGTACAGTCGTCGATTAACACGTTAAAATTTATATTGACGTCGCACTTTCCACTCGCCAAAAAAAGTATAATTTACAACAGAAAAACATAAAATTTTTCGGATAACGGCAAAGCATGATATAGTGCGCATTTTTACACGGACAACACATCCCCATCATTCCTTACTTAATAAATACTGTACATAAAAATCCTCTTTGTTGTGTTTTTTTTTTCACTGTCTGGAATAATTTAGGAGCTGTTTACATATGCAGTTGTTCGGATCACATGCATAAATCTCTGTGCATCTGAAATAAACAAACAAAGCATGTGCACATACATATGTAAGCGTAATACCATAGTCAATGTGATAAAAAATGGAGCACGTATCACGGAAAAAAGCTAAAAAACGCCGCTTCATTATCAAAGTGTCGAACTGTATTGAACATGTATGATTCATGTTCCGAAACGACAACTTCAATGCAAAAATATGCACTTCTCGTGTCATAAACAGGACATATATTGCACTATACATTATTAATAGAAGTTGAAATATGCATCAAAGGGGCGGATACAATCTCACCCTTTGTAGACGAATTTTGTCTTTGCATTCAGCACTTCTTAAAAACCATTACAAATAAGTTGTAGGACTTACAAAAATTTTTTCTTTCAAATGGTTAGTTACAGTAAAAGTATCTCAATTTTCCTTAACAAGATCTTATACATGAAAGCAGCACATCTTTTCAACTTTAAATGCTGTAAATAAAATACTATTCTGGATATTGCCATTTCATTCGTACGTATGTGTCATAGCGGCCAAAACAAACTGGGACAAGCAAATATTTTACCTGCTAAAGTGGCCTTTTATTAATCACATTTTTCTGTCAAGATTTATATTGAAAGGTCTCACTTTTATCTGAAGAACGAAAAGCAGTTATTACCAAACTAAATAATGGCCTGACCATACCGGCCGACGAACTAGGAATAAAAAAAACACAATTTTATCATCATGATAAGAAACTTTGTTTTGAATTTAGTTCAAAGTTCGGTTTCAAACATAACAGACCTTTTCAATGATTCGTCCGATACAAAACCACAGTGGAAATGTCGACAGAACGGTGCATGTCAGTGTAAGAAAAATACAGTAACGCTCCATATTTTGCTTGATTTTCGTCGCAAATGACAGCTGCTTGTCCCAGTTTTTCTGGCCGCGGTGGGACATCTGTCAAGACATTGGTAGATGTACACAGATATTGACTTGACAGCACTATCTATGCGTTTATTGTTAGTAAATGACGGACAAACTGATTAAAACCAGTGTGGAAATGAAATAGAGATATTTACAGCGTTGCGCGAAGATAGCGCTGCTGAATGCCACTTACAAATCTTGTCAGTTCAAATCGGTGCCCCATAACCTAGTTTTATGTACAATTGCGGCCCTTGAAAACTGGTACACTGAGGATTGACATCGATGTCAAAAATTCGTAATTTTGTAAGCTGTAAATCAAACTTTCATCTATCATTTTGATGTCAATGTCAAATATGACAAATCCATAATAGGATTTAGAATGATTTGAGTGACGTTTTAGAAACTTCAGATTTAGGATCAGTTTATTCCGCCGAAACATTGTATTTGCCAAAGTGTACCAGTTTCAAAGACCGCAACTGTACCTATAGCTATTTTGTTTACTCATGTGGTCTCTAAGAGTGCGTCTAGACTTGAATATTTCAGCCCACTTTAAGAATCGGTCCAGAAAATTTCAATCCGAATGAACTGAATAAACCGAGCAGGCACGAACAAGTGGATCAGAACATTTCAGCTCGTTACGTTCGGCAGATTCACTGTTTTCTTGATCTTTCCAATAAAGTACCTCCAGACCTGAACATTTCAGTCCGACGAATAGAACGAATCGAGTCTACAGAGCAAAATTAACGGAGCCAAACAGAACGTACCAAACGTTCTCCGAAGCTTATCGATAGATCGGAATTGCTCAACAGGAATTATTGCTCGCCGAGCATAGTAACGAGCTTTTGGTCAGACTAGAGACCAAAGGAATTGCGAAAATGTCGATAATATCAATATAAAAAGCTAGGTATATTCTCGAATGCCGATTAGAAACACAAAAATTGTCGATACAGCGATTAACATCATCGATAAACTGATGATGAGCCTTTGGAAGCCAATGATGAATAAAATATATTGGCATTCTTAACTAAAAATACGGCAGTTATACACAAATAAAATATAAAAAAACCTATGTTAATCGATGTATCCATATTATCCATAAACTGATGAATAAATTAATCGATACATCGATGTCATGGATGTTTGAAAACTATCGTTAATCGATAGGGAAATTTTGTTACTGCACAGCCCTAATGAGACCCTCCAGTTAAGAGTCTTGCAGAATGGCGTATAATAATAATATTGTCAATTTGACATTTTGGGGACTTTTTTCTGAAATATAGCTGATTCTGCCAGACTTTAATCAGAGGGTCTCTACTTTGTTGTAGAAACTCTGGTGTACCAAAGGGTCTCTAAGTCAGACTAGACTGATCTGCTTGTTCGTGCGCGCTCGGTTTTTTTTGCTCGTTTAAGCTAAAATGTTCAAGTCTGGAGCAACTTTTATAATGTTTCTTTATTCACGTCCAATAAACGCATGTATAGCTTTTGTGAAACCGACAAGTATGTCAACTTGTACTCCGTTCGTGTTGATAGATAATTCGAATTTAAAACGGTCCTGAACGTCTGTACTGGGTGATTCAACAGAATCCATTCGTGTTGATAGATAATTCGAATTTAAAACGGTCCTGAACGTCTGTACTGGGTGATTCAACAGAAGTATCCGACCCGTCAACCACAGGTGGTACACAGAACAAGAAAGCAAAGTTATTGAGATAAAATGCATTGAAGATTCACATATAAATTGGTTGATGGGCACTAGTACAGTTGTATTGCGTCACAAGAACAATGAACTCGCGTCAAATAGAACGAAACACTAGCGTTTACCTTGAAATGAAACTATAATACGTTTTTTATTTATGGCTTTCTGCGGAAGAAGATGTATAACACGCAATTCATTCATTCGAATTTCGAATTTGTGTATTTATACGAAAGAAGTGAATCATGATTTCCATTTTGGATCCAAAGTAGGTTGAAATGCCTTTGACAGATTATTTCTTGCAATTTCGCACTTGCATGATCTTAATGAATACGCTCCTAATGAGTCGTACACTTATTCTGAATCACCCTGTACATTATGTTATCCTACGCGGACTGTCCAGAATTCTTTCCTCTACAAATACTTCGCTTATTATAAAAGGTGCAATTTTGCTTAAAGGAGGAAATAGTTTCGTCTTTTAGGCTACGTTAAAGACGCCGGATTTAAAATATTCCTTTCAGTTTCTTTGGAAAATTTTAAAGAAAACAGCCAAATTATTATTTACTTTCGAAATTCGTTTTTTGTTTGCATTTACTTTTCCCTAACGCAGAAATCGATTGGTTCATTTAAAATAAACGTAGCTGTCGTGGTTTCCAAGAAACGGCATTCAACTGTTTTATTTTAAAAAGTAGCAATTTTGAATTATTTTAGGTTATGTTATGGTTTCAAAAGAACTTCTGAAAGACATTAGGTTTCTTTAATATTTTTTCTAAATCTGTATTTTTACACACACATCCCCAATTACTAAACATGATTTTTGTCCAAATTAGTGCTGCAAATTTGGATCGTAAGCAGCTTAGGATTTTAGCATGAAATTATACATCTTATGACTATCGTTTGTTTTACCTGAGCCAAATATTGTTTGACATAGTCAAATGCAATAAATATATCATCAAAGACGTCAGCCTCTTAATACTCACGATCAATGTATCAGTATACATTGTGTCACAGATTGACAACGTTACCATGGATAACTTTCTTATTAGTGAAGATAGAGATTTGGTTAAATAAGAAATGTTTTGTTGTTTTACTCTATCGCATATGAAGGTCATATTTCGGGGTGTGTTCCTCAGATTTGAGGGTATTCGCTAGTCAGCATTTAATCGTCGAAAGGTCAGGACGTGTGCGTTCCGCTCATTAATAAGTACGCTAGAATATTTCAAAATGATAAATTACTATGCTCTGTTGCAAATCAAAATCAACAATTTTTTATCGTGTTAGTATTTTGCTTTCTTATTATATCTCGCTGTTTAATTACGCCAGATTTTTATTTTTTAATTTATGTTTGGGAATCATACGTAACATAAACAGCATTCAAAATAACACACTGTTTTAAGGCGAGTTATAAATTTGTAATTCTTTATTGAAGCAGCATTAAGTTTGAAGATTTTTGGTGGTTTTCTTTGTCGTAAATCGATAAGTAGATCATCCTGAATAAAAAACGCAAAGAATTCGTAATAAACACGCTCATTCAAGAAACTTTTTTTCTCACTGTCGCTGATGATACTTGGTAATTTACAGTGATAAAGCAAACGCTCCGGCCCACATCCGGCCCGTCTTTAATTATTGTTACATGTTGGAATCAAGTTTTAAATATTTACATGATATAAATTTTGCAGTAAAATGTGTATGTACGGTCAACTCGAACTCCGCACTACGCAATACATTTACATTTAAGTGGTTATCTCAAGGTCTCAAGTTGGGGTGTTCTCCCACCTAATGAATCAGGCCTATATGCAGTGGGCATTGCTCAGAGAAAATTTGAACATTCTGAATAGTTCCGATATTATTATTTTTTTTAATGTCTAATGACTTCGTATTTATAAGAAATATAAAAATATTAAATGTGAAAAAGTGCTTCTCATTAATCATTGAAACTATTTTAACGACCAACGAGAAGCAGCAAGACCAGTTGCAACAGATTACATTCTTCTTTTAGGCGTTTTCAAAACTTAAATGTTAAGAATAGTACTTTGTCAAAAAAAAGTAAATCATGAGCTTCCAAATTAAATGGTCATTCCATTAAAAAAGAAGTCAATTATGACAATCATAATCGAAATCAGAATTTTTCCTAAACTATCAGATCCGCAACAAAAATCTAAAATTGTGTATATCGGATATAATTGATATCTATTATTTTATTATTTTTACTTCGTGCCTGTAGCAATATCATAGTTTCAACGTTTGTTAATTCATGCTATAACAGTTGTAGAATAAAAATGGTGAATGTGCAGTGGTTGAATTTGAAATTTGGTCAAGGTACATATAATTTTTTGAATATTTCTCAGTTTGTTTATCTCAAATTGCACTTCTTTGCAATCGTAATTACTGTTTCTGCTCATACTGTGCATACCTTTTTATATTTTCTTAGTAAATGACTTTTCATATATTAATTTTGTTGTTTATAGTAACCAAGTAAACGAAAATGGTAACCAAGTAAACGATAAATTGCGGGAACAGACCTGTAATATTTTATAGGCTGGTATGAAAGACCTGTAAAAAATTTTACAGGCTTATAGAAATGCAAATTGTTTGTTTACATCACCTTGACTACATCTGGCTAGAGAAAAAAAATACATATAAAAACTAAAGTAAATTAATTAGAAATTACTAGCTGAAGGTAAAAATAACAGTTTTTACGCGACACGCTTTGCAATTAATCTTTACTAGGCTCATTGGATTAAGACAAACTTCCAGCTCGCCTGTAAAGATTAATTTACAAAGCTTGACAAGTAAATAACTAATCAAAACTGCTAATAAGTCTCTTTTGTTATATAACCGCGTAACCTATCATTTTATAAGATAGGAAATCAGTTTGCTTTTATTAAGCTAAATGTAATAAAATACATAAAATAAAATCGAAAATAAACGTAACGTTATTCTGCGGTATTCACAGAAAATAATGGCGACAATCTAGGATTTCTATTGATCCATTTCTGCAACGCTAATAGAATCTTGGCAGTCGTTATTATGTAGGTGATTTTTAACCGCTTCCTTGAATTCAATGCGTATTTATGGAATCTACAATTAAATAATGTTTGAAAACAATCTAGAATAAATGACTTTAGAACCAGTTTGAAACGCTCGAGTATCGCTGATTTAATGAAGAATTCAGACTGCTATAAATTATTGTACACACTATTAATTTCTGATGGTCGCTGACAAACAAATCCGACCTGCTTATCTGAAGCCCTCGTAAAACCATTACCAACAACACATATGATATCGTTAACGGTAGACGACGGGCGTGGGTATAAATGAACGTAAGACAGCGTATATCGATCGAGGAACAAGGGCCTAGGAAGGAAGGAAGGCGAGAGAGCCAGCCACCAAATTATATAGTCTGGAAAATTGATGTCCGCCGATTTCATTTTCAGTCGATTTCACACCCGCATCGAAATGTGTTGGGAATATAATTCCGGGTCGAATAATTGAGTGAAATTCAAATTAAGCTGTGTTCGCTGGACCACACGTGCAAGGTTATTCTGAATCCCAATCGCAGATTCGGAATTCAACTGTTGTGGAAACGATTCTACCGTGTGATGCGCCGATTTCTATTAAGGATAATTCACACGGTAACGAATTTCCAGCGTGTTTCGGTTCCATCATTTCAGACGCAATCGATAAATTTATAATTATTATTCAATTCCCTCCAATGCAAGTCCTTTTAAACAATTTGTTTTTAATGTACTGGCGGAATAAGGATAAAATTAGAACCAGTACAGGACATGATAGAATAACAATAAGAAAACCATTTATTTTATAAAAGAAAACAACGCTAACAATTGTAAAACATATCATAACCTTGGTATTGAAAACTAATATAAATCATGTCCCATGCCATGAGTTTACCTTTTAGAATCTTTATTTTTTAATAGATACAGAAATTTGGAAACGATAAACTAAACAAGAAAAGGAATTTTCCGACATTCTACTGGCCGTAGGTTTCGCTGGAAGTGATATCAACTTTTATATTTTGAATGAAACACCCTATATATCATTACGAGTCCGAACACATATCACTTACGCCAGTATTCATAGACAAGTTTTAAGCTCAACTTGAAACTTAAGTCTGATTTAATGTAAAAATTTTATTTCACAGTTGACTAAGTACAACTTAAGTAGTACTTCATTCTAAGTCAGCTCCATCTGTGTCTTAAGTTACACTTACCAATTAAGGCATGCAAGGCAGTTTAAATAACATTTTCTCTGTTGCAGTGTCTGCACTTTTGGTTTTGGTAGCCATTATTAATTATCACTAACAAACACGCTTATAACATAACAACAAACGAACCCGAAATAAATAGCACAAAGTTTGCACATGAGTAAATTTGGCAACGAAACTTCCCGAAATAGCGCGTCTCAACCCGATTCAGTATTATCTTAACTAGATATATTATAGTTTGGAAAACTAGCCGAGATTAACCGACAAGCTGTTTATGAAATAGAATCGGAGTGTAAGTTATACTTTGAACTTAAGTGTCACTTGATGTAAGTGTTACTTAAGACGGGACTATGAATACTGGTGTTAGTAATTTTGGTTTCTAGGACTAAGAAAAAAGAACTTTTTTATTTTTCAATCTGAAAGACTCTGCGTCGTATATTTTCGATCTAATGCGATCAGGTTTTCGACAAAATCACACTCTTGATTGTATTTTGTTTTTTAAGATTTTTATAGCATTTGATATTATCATCAGGTCGTAACTCATGTTTCTTAATAGAACCTAGAGTATTTCGTAGCTTAGTCCAACAGATTTTTTTTTTCTGAGTACGCTAATACTGAGAATACTTCATAGTATGAAAGTAATTTAAAATAAATAAATTAACATTTTATTGAAGTTATACACGCTTTATTTAAATGACTTTTACACAAAATATGACGATGATACCAAATGCTATAAAAATAATAAAAGTCAATATTCAATCAGGAAAGTGATTTTTTGACACTTGATTGCATTAGATCGAATTTATAGTCTTCTAGATTGAAAAGTAAAAAAGTTTTTTTTTGGTCATGTCAGAATTACCAAGTAATATGTGTTCGGACTAATAATTCGTAGATATCAAATATATAAAAATATATTACAGGGTGTTCCATTTAAGATAAGAAAGTTGATATAACTTCCGGCAAAACCAGAATTCTTATGACGACTAGCAGTATGTCGGAAAATTCCATCCTTTGCTTAATTTACTGTATCCAAATTTTTCATGTAAATAGGGTACATGACAATAATACAAAATAATTAATTAAAGCTCTCTAATCGAGACTGTAGTCAATAACACACGCGAAAACACCAAATTTGTACGCTGTTTCTATTTACTATTCTCTTAAATTAATAAATAAAATCGAAAATATTCAAATATAAGTCACGTGGTTTCGAAAGGCTTCCCTTTCGTTGTGACGTCAGTGTTCATACATTGTCCTAGACGTTTATGTTGTTTGCAGACCCTTGTCAAATAGTTTGAATGTTTGCTCTTAATATCTGCTGAAAAATATAGTTTTAATTTAAGCAACAATTACGAAGTGAATATCTTAAAGAAATTATTATATTTTTTTACTTTGTTCATGCGAAATTTGTTGTGGAAACGGGAATTTTTCGCCATTGAGAAGTAAGGTTGGTAACACTAAATTTTGTGAAACGCTTATAAATAATTTATTCGGAGTTCTTGCACAGGTATTTTTACATTATAGCACAGCACAATACTGATAATATGTTTTACTATTTATTGTAATAAGTTCTATGTATTCGTATTGATATTCACTTATTACGATTTGACAACATATGAACATTGACGTCACACGGTCAGAATGTGCGTTTTGGCGAGAATTTAATCAATTCAAATTTCTTTAATTTTTTACGGCTTTAATATCATTGTATTTTTACCTACTTTCAAACAAAATCTTTTTAAAAAAATGTTCATGTACCCTATTGAGAAATAGAGATTCTAGAAGAGTCAAGAAAAGGCATGAGTCACCCTGTGTAGAAAACAAGAGCGATATTTTAATTAAACAGATTTTTTTTTTAAATAACCAGTCGTGTATCAAGTGAATACATTTTTATAAACATTGATTAACAAAATCTTCCTTAGAAAGTAATAGTACACTGAGGAAAAGGAATCTTTACGTTGAAGAAATTTTTTGTTCAGTGAAATAAATGTTATTTCATTCAAATATATCATATTTGTGTCAAAGAGACTAATTATTCACATGAAAATAATTTATTATCCCGAAAGCAATATATCTTTGCCACTATTGAAAGATCTAGCTTCTTTAAATTAAAGGATATTTATTAACTACAAAGAATTATGTTTCACTGTCTACAACTAAATATTAAGTTTTCTTCGGATCAGATTATTTATTTAATAAATCCGAAAGTTCATTCTTTCTTTCGATTACATAAAATAGCAAAATTGTTTGTAAAGATTGGTAAAAAAATCGTTTGTATTTTTTGTATTCTTGTTCAAATAAGGGATGACGACAGGTATCCAGGTTTATTAAAATGGTCCCGGTATAGAAATATAAATAAATAAATATAGAAATAATTTCAAACTATAGAGAAAAAGGAAAGAAATGTAAAAACTCATTAAAATCTACGGAATTTTTCAACTTTTAGGGAACAAAAGGCAATCACTACATTTTGCCAGAATAAAGACAGTAAACAATCAGAAAAGAAACACAAAAACATTTTTGAAGACCCAGAAATACCATCGAAGTGGAAAAATTTAAATTTTCAAAGAAATTATAATACTTATTAGATTTCTGAAAAATTGGAAGTAAGAAAAAATGAAAAACATTTTTGACAATCGAGAAACCCAAAAAAGAAATTTGTTTTATTTGTTTTTTTTATTTACTATGTTGTGTTGCTGGGTTAAATAAACAATATTATTATTATTATTATTATTATTGAAACCCAATACAGATGAAAACAAAATACTGACTTGAGGTAACAAACACAAGTGATGATCATACATACAGAAGAAAAGAACTCAAAAAGCGAATTGTAGATTTAAAATTTATAAAAAAGTAATAAGGTGCATTCAACGCCAATAATAATTCAGACTTCACAATAATCAACAAATAAAACAAATTTCTATCATGATATTTATGTACGAAATGAAAATCTCCGAAGAAAGCAAGAAAAAAAAAAACAAATGAGGACTAATTTTTCGCGGAAGAAGAAGAAATGCAAACAAATTTTGTTTCATTAATTTCAGAACGAAAAAGGAAAAAAAAACAAATGACGATCGTAAATATACAATTTCGCAACAAAGCAAAAATAAAAGAAAAACAAATTATTAATTCAAAACGACGTCTTCTTTTAAACAATAACGGCAACAGCACCAAAAAAAATCAGAAAATGACAGAAATATTTGAAGATGGAAACAAATAACAATAATTCATAAACAAGTGACAATTACGTTACGTTCGAAACACTACAAATAAATATTGAAAAATTTTCTTATTATTAAGTGCCATCGCAGGATGATAATATGATTTTATAAGTCAAAATAGATTTTTCTTAAAAAAAAGAACAAACTTCGAAAAAATTTGATGAATTGGCAATGCTGCTTCTGATTGCTGCATAGTGCAACATTAGGTTGTTTTAATATTTTTGTTTTGTTTTGTTTATAATTTTCGTTGTTTCTTTTCTGTAATCGTGTTTTTAACTTTTTCCTCCCGTTTAAGTTTCCCTGATTAATTTAGAGAATTCTAGGGAAATACTGTATTTTGATCGAGTCGGTTGGCAACACTGAGCCGACTGGACTTCATTTCAATTCGGTTGATGTGACCTTCATTAATTACATTTCACTCGAGTGAGCATCAATTACTTGGGGATACTTCTAACAGTTTTTCAAATTGTTTTTTTTTGTATTTATCGAATGTGCAGGTAGTTATCGGGTCTCTGGTACTCATCGGGTACCCGGGTACTTATCGGGTAACGGGTAACTACCCGGGTATCACCAATGGGTATCCGGGTCG
Organism: Prosopocoilus inquinatus; assembly: GCA_036172665.1. Taxonomy (NCBI): domain Eukaryota; kingdom Metazoa; phylum Arthropoda; class Insecta; order Coleoptera; family Lucanidae; genus Prosopocoilus; species Prosopocoilus inquinatus. Next base: position 2,007,097 of record CM069876.1, read on the forward strand.
CAAAATTGTGGGGTATCGGTATCCCTAGTTCAAATCATAATACTTAAGTATCCCGCCATAAAATTCACGAATTAGAATTAATAATTAAACATACAGGGTGATTCAGAATGAGTGCCCGACCCGCTAGGACCTTGTTCACTAAGGTCATGCAAGTGCGAAATTGCAAGAAATAAATCTATCTGAGGCATTTCAAAACTGAAACTCCTTTGAATCCAAAATGGAAATCATGATTCATTTCTTACATATACTTTCACAATTCCGAATTTCGAATGAATAAATTGCGTATTATACATTTTTTCCGCAGAAAGCTATAAATAAAAACGTTTTACAGTTTCATTCGGATACTTATTCTGAATCATCATGTGTGTTATAAAATATTTACAAGACTGCCAGAGTCAATTTTAGTTACTTCCTTGAAAATTTGTATAATCGAAGTTATTTTCAGATAATTTTGAGGGAGATATAAAAGAGATTAAATTGAAAAGTGCATCACGTGTCTAGTGAGTGCTTTCATTGTGTGAATAAATTGCGCACAAAGTGAAACTAAATTAAGGATGAAATAACATATTTCTCGGTACGCATTTAATTTGATATAAATAAAACGGAGAAGGGAGAATTAGAATCGGTTTTAATTGAGCGATACTGGGAATTGGGTATAAACGCAATGATAGATCGTTGAGATTCCGTCTGGATTCGCGCTCCTGCTTAATTGCTGCCCGTCTTGGATTACTGAGAAATTAATTTCTCTGGAGAGCTCCAGCATTTCTCTATATATTATATTAAATATTGCATTATATTAAATTTTCCATCTGGATATTCCTCGGCTTTAATCCACGCCGCTATTGAAAGTTTTAGTTTGTAGCAAGATTCGTTCCAGAAAGTTGTTAGGAAGCATTTATAATATCCTAAGATAATGGATATCGCTAATGCTGTACTGCATCTTATTGTTTCGAGAGCGGTTCGCTAGCATTAACGGCGGGGGTAATTTACAATGCACATACATCACTTATAAACTTTACCGATGTTGCCACCTTAACATTTGCTGCAGGATGATTTAGTGCCTCGTTTACAGTCTAACTTTAAAATACCATCAATTAAGTTTGAAATTATATTCGAGCAGAACTACTTCTACTGTCGATTAGACCGATTAATATACGTTCCTTTGCAAAGACTTTCGAGTTTATTAAACTTGTTGGCTCTCATAAAAAAAAATCACACTCACGACTGCACTTCAAAAATGATCCAGAACGGTTTCCCATAAATTACTGAAATTCGATGTTGCATAAATTACCTAGTCGTGATATGGTCTAATAAATTACCGAAGTGTGGTTATTGTTTACCGCCAGCATATTACAGATTTTGAATTTCATACATTCATACGTAATATTTTCCGTACTATAAAGCTACCAAAATAAGAAAATCAAAAGGTATAGCATAATTAGCGAAAATAACGGTTTCAATGAATTCCTTTTCTTTCCAAGAAAAAAAAAAAACTGTGGGATTTTTACCTAAATCAGAATCAGGCCCAAAAAATAGAAGTACAAAATTCGTTTTGCGTCCGTCGGACATCATTAGGAAGAAATATTATGCAGCAATATTACTTTCTGAATCAGAAATGTTGATAAAGGTCCAACGAACAGCACACACTGACATGTAATAATGATGCAATACGGCGTTACCATAGAATTTATTTTCATAAAGGGTCGTAGAAAAACATGTTTTTTTAAATGAAATTAATGAATGGTTGTTCGTTAAAGAGAATGAAGATGAAAAGGTCCTAGAAAGAGTTTTATTATTAACGATCTAACAGATCTTATTCAACTTGGGTTTTCCAAATGTTTTGAGAGTGATTGGTTGACCGCACTCACGTACGTATTCAAGCACCATCTCAAAACACAGACCAATACGTAGATAAGTATTTTCAACGTGGTGTTAATGTACAATTGGTGTGTGGAACCGTGGAAGTGTTTGTAGGAGTTTTCCCAGATGGTTGACTCGAAGTAAATTCAGGACATCTACAAGAGGATTGGCCATTGACACCTGCAGCTAATCCTACAACAACCGCTGAAGAACATTGCAACAACTTTCACATTAGGCGTGTTCTTTTTGCCACAAATCTCATCTCAACTGAGATACAACGTCATTTCCGTTGGCATAAACAAGTAAGTATGAACTGTGATTTTGATCTCCTACCTTGTCACTCCTGCACTCCTATTGGTTGCGAGGTTGAAATACACATTCAAACTTACTTGTTCGCGCGAACGGAAATGACGTTTATCTAAGTTGAAGTGAGTTTTGCGGTAAAAAGGACACACCTAATGTAACACGAAATTCTACTGAAAGATGCAATGGAACACTAAAATCGAGATTTAGGTGTTTGGGAATGACAGGAGGTGCTCTTGTTTATAGTCCGCATAGATTATGTCCTGTAACAATTGTTGTATGTTACGTAATATATGCCTTCAGAAACTTAATGTAGTTACCGGTGATATAAGTTCCTTAAATGCCGCTGGTCATGACAGTGGTCAGAATAAAAATGACGGTCACGTCACAATGATTGGTCACTTTAAAAATGACGCTGTGTACCATACATTACCATCATTTTAATAAATGACTCTGATTTAAATAAATGATAGACACATGCCGTGTGCGCGTGTAAGGTTCTTCAGTGATTATGACAATATCCTCACAAAAAAAGAAACAAATTAACTGTGAAAAGTGAAGAGGTATAATCAACAACTTCACATATTGATGAAGAAATATACAAGCAAATGGAAACTGAAATTGAAATAGTTGACGAAAATGTAGATACACATACTAATGTCGAATCAATTTCAGTTGTGAGCTCATTGTCTTATTTGTTAACTATAATAATTTATTAAACTCTTTAAGGGTGTCACATTTGTTGCATTTATTTATTTTATTTTTTTTTATCTGTGGTGGTTTCTCAAAATTTGTATTTATTTCATTTAATATGCGTGTACATAAAATGTGCGCCTGTCTTGAATTATAAAAGATTGATAATGACCACAAAATGACCGTCATTTATACTTAGATAACCAAAATGACGTCACGATTTTAAATGAGCGTCATTTTACATCACTAGCAGTTACTAATGGTGTTCGAAATAATTTACTCGTTAGAAATTTTGTTATTGCCAATATTTTTCTTTGTACTTTTGGAAGAAATTATTTATACTCTTTGTAAGAATATTTATTTAAGGTGAATAAAATAATATTGTTGCGAATTTGGGGGTTCACAAACTATAGTCGTTAAATTTCAGAACACTTTAATTACAATTACAGTTACACAATTAAAAAACACAATAGTAATGAGCTGCAACACTTGTCTATCAAATAACACTTCTACAGAACGTACTTTCTACTATTCGAGGTATAAAGACTTCGTTTGTAAAATTATAACTATTCCACTGGCGGGCTGGTACGAGCTTCTGTAGCATATCTCTGTTTTCTCGAATTTGCTGGAATAAACGCAAACCAAAGTGAAATCGCGATAATATTCTGTGACGCAAGATGGGGTGACTCGTACTTAAAATAGATCTATTCGCACATCACTGCTACAACACTAAACCAAACATACTTTAAACGATATATGGGATATAATTTATAGAAATTCCTGTCTTCTCCGTCAAAATTGAGTAGGCAATGGCAATTTACAGATATCAATGACGTAATTGCTTTAATTTCAATTCCTATCTGCGAATTTTCATTTTCTTTTCTTTATTTGACACCACGGAAAAGTCTAGCAGGATCTATTCTAATGTTTCTTTTTCAGTCGGTAATGTAGTTCACATATTATTGAAACAAGGCCCATTTCCTTCATTTGCAAATGATGAAGGTGGCCTCACAAAAATATCCGTTTCGTAATTTTTCGTCGTCTTGAGAGGCGAACGATCGTCATGCAGGTTGAAAATTATTTCAGCATCAAAAACCCTTCGTTGATGCCTAATAATTATTTATAATCATTACTACTATCATCCATGTATACAATTATTTTTTATGTGGAATTAAGACGACATTTCGCTGCGTGTTTAAATTTTCATTGGACAAGATACTGCTTCAATTATAATAATTATCACCAGCAATACCTTCAATCATTTTCTTGCCAATATAAGCGCATAAGAACTACTCTGTGGAGGAAAGTTGATCAGTATAGTTTGGTCCACCATCAGTTTTTCTGACTTCTCGATGGAGCTTGTTTCCCTTTTGTTTAGTTCTGATGTTCAGGTCTGATAATTTTGATTTTCATTCTTGAAAAGACGTCACTACTGGAAAAACTGCAATTCACTTTTCCAGATATCGCAGTCCAAACACGGTCTCTATGTGCTTGATGCCCGATTTCTTCACCTCTTGATAAATTTATCTGCCAGGTAATATCGTCGGAAACTATTATCGATACACTGATTTCCAATGATAATACCTGGCAGATAAATTCATCATTTATCAAAAGAGAAACTGCTTCCCTCGTTATTACACCAATTTCTGTTGCAGTGAAATTTGCGTTTTTCGCCACTTTTTTTGATGTTAAACTAAAACGTGTCAAATTATTTCACATCATTGATAGACAGGTTTGCAAAAACTATTTTGACCAGGTAGTCACCATGAAAACATTACTTCTCGATAAGATCCGTATTTATCCATATTTGCAAGAATTTTGTGAATTAGGGTTGCAATGTCGTCGTTAAGGATTTACAATTTGCATTATCGGTACCAACTTGCAAGTCTTTTTTTGTAAATGACCTCCTAATAAGTAGACTTTTCCGTTACTTTTTTTGTCTGTGGTGTTTGCCCAACGGAGATCTAAGTCATACTTGTCAGGTGCTCAGGAGTGGGAGTGTATTTTTGTGTGTGTAATGTGTTCCAAGGCTTTGTTACTTCCAAATCTTCTTGAAAGGGAAACGAAATGTATCCCCAACACTGAAGAGTACCTGAAGTGACGCTACCTCGCTATCTCGAGCGGGGTGCGAACCCACGACCTTACGGTTGCAAGGTCGGTCCCTTACCACTTGGACTTCTACCCAGTTTCCTGTAGCAGATTGTTTTAGTTCAGTGCATATTGCTGATTGATTGATTGTCATAATTACAGTCAATTATGATATTTGCTGTTAAGAACGCATTGACATTTACCAGTCCCTTTAGATAGATCATTTTTCATTACCAATTTCATTTTCAAGTTTTCCTAATTCTCCTAAAATAATCTGAAAGATTAATTTTAAATTATAAAAAAATCTAAAAGTGTGTGGATTGTAACGCAACTTATTTTTAAACTTTGTTGTTGTAGGTATATGAGTCATAACCGTATAATCTTAATTTATGCAAATATTCTATAATTAATCAAAAAAAATTGCTTTTGAAATATTATTTCCATGATAATTAAAAATTACTATTAAATTTTACGAGGCGATTTCAAGTAAATATGATAAAAACACGTAAAGTTCAAGGAAGCGATATTCGCCGGTTTGTAAGCGGATGACATTTATAAGTTAAACCGTGAAATAAGTTATTAAAGCAAGTACATTATCAAATTACGACGTCAACCTTTTAGAATAAAGCAACATACTAGCATACACATAAAAGTGCGAGCGATTCGTGTCGTTGTCCAGCAGTTCGGGCGAACGAGAATGCTAAACTAAGGGGAGGCTGACTTCTCAACCCCGGTAGCGCCCCGCGGCCGACAACGCAATTAACAAGCCACCCTGCCAGCGCCTACTACAACCTCTACCACACTAATTAAAAGATCTACAAACGGGATTTTTGGGGTCGCAACTCTGAGAACGCTTTATAACAGGATTAGGACATGAATTCTTATTAAATAGAAAAGCGCTTTCGAAAATGAAATCTAGATTATATCTGCTGTATTTCAGAAGAAATGCATAAAGGAAGTGTTAATATTTCAATTCTGTCTCGGCTGTCTGGATATCTGGGAATCGTCAACCCTTTATTCTTTCTCAAATTAAAACAACTTTGCTAACAGAAAAATTACTTTGCAATAATAATAAAATTTTAATAAGTAATTCGTGAATGCACGAGAGGTATTTGGAGAACTATTTCCTGAGTTTCTTTCCTTCACCAAAATAACCTAACCAATTTAAAAAAAATATATTTTACATCTAATTTTAATTAAATTGACGTGCACTTGTGCAAATTGTCGGTTGGTAATTTGTTCTATTTGGATTATTTTTAGTTATTAACAAATAATACGAGTGCGAAAACTTAAGCTTAAAGTTCGAAGTTGTCGCTATCGACAACCGAGATACTTTACTTTAAAGCGTTTTCATAGGTGTGTTATTCAAATTTGTTTCTGTTGGTCAATTACCAACATCTGTCTGTTATGAAGTCTTAATAAAGCCGATTTTGAATATATTATGAGGTCCATAAAACACTAGTGTAATTATGGATCCATGATTAAACTGTTATTCAAAATCGGCTTTATTATGACTTTATAATACACAGGTGTTGGATAAAACTATGTATTATACTTGTGCCTTAACAGCAAATAAGTCACTTAAGAAAAATTAGCCCGCTCGAGCAAGGTCTAGTGACTAAACATTCCTTTCGTGACTTATTTACCTTATAAGAATGCTACTTCTTTTAAATTTCTTAAAACACGTTGTTTTGGAAATGTGTTTTAAACTGCTGTTTTTAGTCTAGGATGCAGATATTAAAAAGTTGGGCTTTCGGCATGTTTTTTTTTCCTGTTTTCCTGTTTTCAAATGCCATTATAGTTTTGTACAGGGCCAATTTTAAACACTGACCAAACTTCGCGTCGTCATTCAAACATACGGCCGCATACGCAAGAGTTAGGCCACCATCCACTCGTTAGCTATGCCAAAAGTTCTCAAACGGTTTGATGAAAATCTGCCAGTGCATTTTTCTAACAAACTGTTAATTTTTTTTTAAGGACATATGAGTTCAATCGTTGCCATATATCGTGATGTATTACAAGTTTAAATTTTTGCACACAGTAAACGGACAGCCTGTATAAGCGAGAATGGGGACGTGATTGGAAAAGTTTAAATGTAGCCAGCGACAAGTGCGAATAAGTTGGAAGTGAATTATAGAAGTACGAATGTGTTAAATAAGTGTTGCAGATTAATATCCGTCTAGTCTTTGTTGTATAAACAATTGTGTTTAATTAAAGTGTTTAACATTAGACGACATCGATTATTACTGTATTATTTATAATCCTGAAGTCATAAAAATATGTTGCGTCTTTAGAAAGATTGCAGAATTTTAGTATTACGTGCAATAGGTACAGTCGCTCACACCTAAAGTGCTTCAGTTTGATATATCTGTGAGCTTTGTGGCACAAGCTCCTCTTAAAGGTGAGGTTTGAATGGGAGGTGTGTCATTGGCGTGAACGACTTTACTTTACAACGACAATTAGGGAGGAACAAAAAGCGTATTTAAAACAACATTTAAGTACCTCAAATTCCAGGGATTTATGGAAGTCTTTAAACAGATTGGTTACTAATAAAACTTCCACCCCTTTACCAGATTTTTTTGACAATTCTAATGACTTATAAATAATTTCTTAGCGAGCACAGAAATTGCTAATAATCCTTACAAAGATACTGTGATAAATTTTTATCTGAACACTTGTCATCCTAACATAGCTGAAGTATTCCAGTCTCAACTCCTTACAACTCTCGATATTGAGAAAATCTTGAACCTAATAAGTAGCAACGCCTAACGTTCTGAGGGTTTAAGCAATAAACTTCTCACTTTGTGCCGCCCTTTCATCATGCCTTATATAACCCATATAATTAATTTTTGTTTTGAGCATAATATTTTACCAGCATGTTGAAAGGAGGCACTAGTGATTCCGATTGCCAAAACCTCTAAACCTACAGAGTTCAAAAATTTACGCCCTATTAGTATTCTACCTTATCTCTTGAAAGTCTTGAAGAAGGTTGTGGATAAACAATGAAGACAATTCTTAAAACAACGTAACTTGCTACCCCCCAAACAATCTGAATTTAGGCCAGGCCACAGTTGTTGCACTGTGCTATTAGGTGTAATTGATGATATCATTAACTCCATTGATAAAAAAACAATCTTATCTAATGGCAACGCTAGATTTTTCTAAAGCCTTCAACACCTTGGATCATTACACACTTTTAGCTATTTTACATTACGTTGGTACGAGTGAAGGCGATGTTCATTTCTTTCGTCACGACCTTTACGGTCGCTTGAAATAGTTAAACTCAAAGATCTGTTATCAGAACCTGTTAAGCTGCAAAGGGAAGTTCCGCAAGGTAGCATCTGTGGTCCTTTATTATACCTGTTGCTTAAACACTATTACTACATACTGCAAATTATGTGCACACGCGGATGACTTACAATAATTTTTTTCGTTTCCTCCAGGTAATCCTCATGATTCTATCGCCAGTGTTAATCGCTAACTAGAACACATTCGTACTTTATCTTTAAATCATGGTCTTAAAATCAATCATTCCAAATCATCAGTCTTAATTTTTGGTTCTAAGCAACTTATTGACACAGCGGTTAATGACATCGGTATTAAGATTGAGAAGGAATTGTTAAATCTCTCTGATTATATTAAAAATCTTGGGCTTATAATAGACAGAAAATTACGATTTAAAAGCTATATTAATTCTCCTATTTGTAAATCTTACTCAGTTTTGAAGTTATTATACTGCAATGGGCATCTCCTCAATTAAAAATTAAAATTTTTAGAAAAATTTTGTGCAAATCGTTTTTGATTGCAATGTCAGGTCAAAAAGCGATAATAAGATGTCGCTATTTTATCTGTTAAAAATTAAAACTTTTGCTTTGCGATTCCCTTATTCTGTCGTGTTTTAACTATTGCGACTGCGTTTATGTTTCTTGCATTGATGCAATAGATAAAGCTCCTCGTATCAAGAAAGCGCAGAATTCCTGTTTGCGATTAATATGAAATTAGAAAATATCAATATATTTCCCGTGCACTGAAAATATCTGGCTGGCTAAATATGGCAAACAGAAGATACATTCATAGTGTATGCACATTTCGTAATATTCTACTGTACAAGACGCCTGCATATTAATTCTAGAAAATCACCTATCGTGCAGATGTGCACAACGTTAACATCAGATTGAAAAATGTTATTATGATTCCCCGATATTTTACCATGTTCTTTAAACGATCTTTCTCTTACAATGTAGCCATACTATGAAATAGTTTACCTCCGATTTTAAAAAATTGCAGTAACCTTTCACTTCAGTTTTTCAAGCGACGTCTCATTTCATTGAAGAAGAGCGAACAGTAAATTCTTTCATTCACAAGTGCAGCGGTTTCTTTTCCCCCCGATTTGTTATATATCTTCTTGCATTAATATTAATATTTTGCTAAATTTTTGCTCTCACGTCAGTTAGGTTTTTTTTCACTTAATCTATTCATATAATGTCCAATTCAGGAAAGAATATGAAATACACTGACCTCGTCTATTTCAGGTGGTTGCACTACGTTAATCATCACTATGCGAATTTTTATGTATCGGAAATGCATCATTAAATCAAGTGCCAAATATAAAATTAATAATAGTGTTGATTAACGTAGTGCAACCACCTGAAATAGACGAGATCCGTATATGACTTGCATTATTCCTTCCTGAATTGAACTGTACATAATTTATATATTTCTAGAGGTATAGACGGATGATCAGAAGGTCGGTTTACCGACGGCCTGAATCTATACCCATTTGATCTCTCTTGTGTTTTTTTTTTAAACTTTTTTCTATTGTATAATTGATAGATCAATAAATTATTATTATTATTATATTTTAATTGGTACGGAAAATGATGATCACCTCTATAATTTTGTGAGATTGCAACTATTTTATTACGAAATTTACTTTTACATTAGTATTAAAAGCTGTAATAAAAAATAATAATTAACAAATAAGTAAAAAAGTTTTAAAAATTTGGTTGCAAATCGTTTTTGACTACAGTGAAAACCTCGAGCAGCTTCTGTACAGTTGTTTCAGCCCTGTTTGGGACTTCGTCAGCAGAAACAGCTGTACAGAGGCTGCTCGAGGTTTTCACTGCAATCAAAAACGATTTGCAACAAAAATTTTAAAACTTTCAACCAGTCGAAGCCCGAGAAGTCTATGCAGCACGCAGTAACCACTAGAGTTCTAGTCGACTGGTTATAAAAACTTGTTTACATAACCGAATCATTTCCAAATGAGCTCGCATTCTTTTTGCAGTGACGCCGCTACAATTGGTATGAATTAAGTGTATTATGCCAGTCTTTTTAAAAGTTGTATTAAAGAATTATAATGTTTTCATAATAATTAATTTGAAAGAAACTATAAAGGCAATTTTGTTGCACATGTAATTTTCATCAAACGGATTCTTTATGACTGATTACTACTGACCAAGTACAATCGCTCAGTTCGACATTTTGCGACGGTATCATGCTTTATATTGTACGTAAAACGTCAAACTGGAAACAACAAGAAGAAAGACGACATGTATTATAAAAGAAGATTTCTCGAGTTTGTGATGACAAGCATTTCTGAATCATAACGTTTATGTGGGGGTGGTCGATTGCACCGGTGATACTCGCGAAATTACAAGTTCTTTTGGCTTTAGGTGTCATATTCTCTTAAATCGTTTTCCTAATGTATTAATAAATAAAAATCAGGCCAAGGCAATTTTAGGCGGAAGGTTTCGTTAAATATACGAGGAAGTACTAATATGCTTAAGCGATCATAGTCGGAAAAGTTCTAATCTTTAACGCGTCTGCCCTGTAAAAACAAAACAATAAACCAGTCGAAGCCCGATAAGTCTATGCGGCACGCAGTAACCATTACAGTTCTGGTCGACTGGATATAAGAACTTGTTTACATAACCGAATCATTTCCAAATGAGCTCGCATTCTTTTTGCAGTGACGCCGCTACAATTGGTATGAATTAAATGTATTATGCCAGTCTTTTTAAAAGTTGTATTAAAGAATTATAATGTTTTCATAATTATTAATTTTGAAGGGTAAATGTAATTCTGTTACACACGTAATTTACATCAAACGGTTGCTCCTGATGCAATGAGCGCGAGAGTGAGAATGCCTCGGGCATATAAACCGTTCAGCGGCGGCGTTGAAATCTACGCCGCAGCTTTGTTTATCTTTATACTGGTTTTTACCAGATATCCTAGGAATGTCCAACCTTTACTTATTATGTAGCAAACCCGCTTCAATTTGTCTATCCTACTGCAATGTCAGGTCAAAAAGCGATCGTATGAAGTGGCTGTTTTATCTGTTTAAAATAGTTTTGTAATTAAACATCTTGAAATTTTGAAAACTATAACTTGTTTAACAAGAATTGTATTGGTATTAATTTTAATTTTCTTTCTTTCCAGGTGAGTGCCGAGCTATGTGTTTCTTTCGAAAATGGGTTACGGTGAGTTACTGTTGTTGCAAAACATCGAGGGAATGTACTGAACCTGCATATATAAATTAAATCGGTAAAACTGCTTTAATATCTTTGTATCTCACGAAATGTGGGTTTTCGTTTTTGTTCTGCGAGAGCGTGAAAGTGCACTATTTCACGCTAGCACGATGCGTCGGGATGCAGGTCTGCTTACTAGCTGGCTGGCTGGTGTTTGTACGACTTTTTGCCGGCGATGCACGCTAAGTGGATAAATAAATATTTCAACGTTGGTTTGCTGCATTTTGAAGCAAATGGAAAAGGCTGTTTTTCCATTTAGATATATTCACACTTTTAAATTGAATTTAAAAATGTTTATTTTTCGGATCCTTTCTACTCATTTAAACTGGAACACTTCGATTTACACCCAGACCCATGGAACATTTCTTTGTCCGTTACACCGCGTCAGCTTTGTGTTTTTCTTTTGATAAATAATGGGATCACTTAACCCAACATGGAATTATTAGTTAAAATTTTTTTTCTGCCGTCGTCGTAAGCCAAGTATTAAACCCACAATAAATAAACAAAATGGTCTCTTAAATTTAAAAATTCCGAAGTAATTTCTAGGAAGAGCTCTCCTTCCATCGATCTCCCGAGTTGTTTATTACTTCATAGAATATAAATATTTATGGAATTCGTCTGTATTGACGTTATTTATTTTTATTTATTATCAAATTTGCTTCATGCAGTATGCATTCGTGGCTTATCACGAATTCATGTATTCAATTATTTAAATTGGCGTCCAGAACGCTCGCTAGCTCTGTGTATATATCAGCTCTCGAGCCCAAGACGAAAGAAAAGATGGTAATTGACGTTGAAATGTATGTTTTGGAATAAAAATACCTACAATTTGGGCAACTCCGTATTTTGTTTTCTTTAATAATATGATAATGCGTAGCTATGCATATTTATGAAATACTTTCGAACTTTCCCCTATATTATTTTTCCGCCCTTATTGGATTCGCTGTCGCATTATTATATATTTTAATAAAGAAGACAGAAGACATTTCAATGCATAATAATTTTTCTAATATTCTCCGCCAAGCAAGAATTTATAATTTTAGCTTTATTATGGCATCGACCTTATCTGACAAGTTATTTTAGCTTTTTACATTATATTTTTACAATAAATTACATACATTAAATTGACGAGACATTCATATAGTTTTCGAACTTTATCTTTCCCTTTGCTTTTTATGCATTTCTATGTTACTTGTACATTTATAATTTAATGAAGCTTCTGTAAAATTTCTGTAATGTAATTATTTCCATCAAAAGTAGTTTTCCATATGTATTACATTTATTCTGCCAGGTACTTAATTGTTCTATTGCTTATGTGTACAGGTTCTTGTTATTTCATTCTCCAAAAACGAATTATTTTCGAATCAGCACGGAGCTTTTCACAAACTACAAACAGAAATAATTAGAATGGCAATTTAATTATTTTCACCTGAAAACCATCTTCGTTTTTGTATTGTAATTGTATAAATTTGTGTACTATTAAAATTCATTAGCCATAATTTGAGTGGAATAATCGTCGTTGTGCTTGTTAAGCGTCACTTCGTCGAAACAGATACGGATAACGACTCCGGTAATTCCTGCGAATGAGCTTTACGGCCGGTGTAAGTGTTGGGTTTTTGTGGCCTGCTCGTAGCATGTTGACACAGTATGTCATACGTTACCCGTTCCGTCTATATTAAAACCGCAATTAAAATTATACGCACAGGTGTTCCGAGAAATGCAGCCGTCGTAAAATTGATTTCATTGGTTTGTTACCGATACACAAATTCTTGAGATATGATCTGCAATGCTATTAAGGGCTAATATTTACGACTGATTTAATCTATAATGTGTACGGTCTTAAAATTTAATAGTTTTGGTCATTTATCTTAAGAAAAATATATTTAATATTGCTAAAGTGACTCAGTTGTTCAGATTGCACTCGCCTGGTGTGTGTGTGTGCACATTGTCCTTTGCTGTCACTATTTACTATTACTTTATGATTATATTTTAAAATATGTGCCAAATACCAAAACCAGTAAATTTATGGTTATAATAACTGTAACTTATAATGTACATTAAATTTGAATTCTTAACATTGATACCTACCTTTTTCAGTCAAAGTTAATTCTTCAATGTAAAAAATTAATTGATGTTCGAGTCTTTAACCGGACAGAATTATAATTGGAAATAGCACTCAACGTTTCACTATCGATGGATAACTTCGTCAGGTTTTGGATCTTTTTCCTTTAAGTTTTAAAATGTGCACATACACACTGTTGAATCGTTTTTCAGACGTAGCAAAATATCATGTAGAACTAAATATTTGCAATTATTGGCTCTCTTGTAAATTTTAGAGCCTAATATCATATTTAGAACTTTAAATTTGCCAGCCGTTTTCTTTTAAAATGGCTCAAATCTTCTATATTTGGATATTAGCAATTTTTACACTTAGATTTCTCTTGCTGTTTCGCAATCATTGAAAGAGAGTATTTTAGTATCATACGATATTAAGTGTATTCTAAAATTTCGAGCAATATTTTCCTTTACTGTTTTACCCTAAAACTTATGAAAAAGCCAATAACTGCAAGTATTTAATTTTACGTGTTATGGCATATTCAATACAGTGTGTTGTATACAGTGAGAGTCTCTAACTTGGAATAAATTCGGTAAAGCAAAGACAGGTTTTTCTAGGAAAACCAGCAGTTATGTAATGATCAAAGGCATGAAGTCCTAAAGTTTTACAACAGCAATTGGTCTCCGACAAGGCGGTGTAATAAGCCCGGTTCTTTTTACTCTGTAGGTACATGGACGGTATAGCTAAAAAATATCTCTCTCTTTCCGACTTTAAAGAAACTAGATCTTGGATTGAAGAATTTAGAACAAATAACAATAACTGAATGCATCTACGCAGACGACATACTAGTAATTATGGCAACAAACCAACAGAACTTGCAAGAAAATTTAAATATATGGAATAAGGCATTCAAAGAACACGGAATGAAAATAAATGCTGATAAGACGAGAATAATGAAGATATAGGGAGACGGTAACCAGCTAATCATTAGAACAGACGGGAAAAATATTAAAGAAATAAATCAGTTCGATTATTTTCCTGTAACAGTGGACAGAACAGGTAGTTAAGAACTAAATACAGTGAGAGTCTCTAACTTGGAATAAATTCGGTAAAGCAAATATGCTCGAACACGTCAATTAGTATTTTAAATTGCACTCTTTTTCATGTAAGAACATTTTATACAGCGTGTCCCAAATTTGAGATATGACGTCATCTACTATTTTTTTAAATGGCAATCCTATTTTTCTATGACTATTCTCAAAGTGTAATATCAAGTTATACATGAGAACCAAATTTCAGATTTTTACTCCTTGTCATTTGAAAGATATTTAACATACATTAACTAATTCAAAAAATGAAGAAATCAGAAACTCAGTAGTCATAAGTTCACTTCACTATGCTCAAAATGTTGTCCATGTACTAATTGATAATACCATAAACGGAACTTAAACTCTTCTTGAACATTTATAATTACTTCGGCGGAAATTAGCCAACACTCCTGTCTTATTCGTTCTTTCAGCACCTCAATATTTTCTGGTCTGGTCTTAAAAACTTTGTTTTTCAAGTACCCCCATGAGAAATAGTCAAGCGGTGTTAAATCCGGAGACCTGGATGGCCATTCAAAGGGTCCTCTTCTACCAATCCATCTGCCTGGAAATACATCATCCAGATATTCACGGACAGGTCTTGCAAAACGAGGAGGAGCACCGTCTTGTTGAAACCAGATGTTTCTATGTGGTACATCGGCTTCAACCGGATCAGGAAACAGATTCGGAACCAGTTCTTCCTGTAAGAATTCTAAATATCTAATAATAAACGCGACGATTTCTATGCTTAGAAAACTTCTGTTTAGTAGATCCATCATTTGTTCGCAAAACTGGAGTCTTCTATCCGGATCATCTTCGGTGAGTTCCTGGAGGATTTCCATTTTATAAGGATGCAATTTTTGCGCTTTAAAAATTCTTGCCACTGACGACTGGGTAATTTCGACTTCCCTAGCTATCTGCCTAGTGGAGACGTGACAATTTTCTTGAACAGAGAGAAGTACATTAAGTTTGACCTCCTCATTGAGCGCACTCTGACGATGATTATTGGTTTTTCTTAAATGCCTGTTTCCCCGAAACTGTTTTTCAATCTTGCTTACGGTACTCTGCGACATGGGTGGTAAATCAGGATATTTCTCTCTGAATAAGTGAAAAACTTCATTTTGTGTTCTTGTCCCATCGCCGTAGCCAATCATCATTAAAATTTCAATCTTGTGGGTTTCAGTTCAGTAAGGCATTTTGGTCGATTTTCCAACAAACTGTTTTTGTCACAAGACGACAAACTAATAGTCTCCTCACTTAATACGAGTCGAATGCGATGCTGCTTTTTTTTACTTGTTCTTAATAATCCAAATGTTTTTATAACATTGTGATAAGACGTCAACCCAGTTTGACAAAAAATTAGTTACGTGTGCATTAAATCTTTCAGATGACAAAGAATAAAAATTAGAAATTTGGTACGCATGTATAACCTGATATTACACTTTAAGAATAGTCATAGAGAAATAGGATTGCCATTTCAAAAAATAATCGATGACGTCATATCTCAAATTTGGGACACGCTGTATAAAATGTGCTTACATGAAAAGAGCGGAATTTAAAATACTAATCGACGTGTCCGAGCATATTTCCGAAAAGAAACCTGTCTTTGCTTTACCGAATTTATTCCAAGTTAGAGACTCTCACTGTATATAATATAATGGACAACTATATCCTTTTCTTATTCACCAAGGAAATGAAAACAAAACTGAAATATTTGTCGGTTTTTGCTTCGGCTACTAATGACGCAGAGCTCATCTTTCGTGATTTTGACTTTATACTATACTTCTACTTGCAAAAGATGACAAGTCACCTTCAGATAGCTTGATAATTTACATAATTATTTTAATTTTGACTTGATTGTAAGATTACAGTTTAATTATTAGAGGAAACAAGATTTGTGCGTTAGGTAAAGAGTTTCGAATGTTTTTAGAAACCAACTTCTTGAAATAACCCGTGCACACGTAATTTCATCGGTCATGAAAAGTAAAAAGTTATCGAGCACGATTACATCTTTCTTTTTTTTCAGCATCTTGTATAATAATTACGTTATTACACTTTTGTGCGGGCTGTATTATTATAATCTCATTAAATATAAAATATTACTTTGGAATGTGGCGAACACAAAGTCGTTGCGTTTTCGGCGTTATCTGTGCCCACATCTGAGAACGAGCGTACGTGCGGTGTAACGTGCATAATCGCATGCGATCCAATTTACGGCCGATGGAAATGGCTATTTTAGCGAAGAAGGTTTTGATTGTTTTATGATATGTAATAATACAATGTCGGTAATATGTGTTAATCGCGTTAAATGTTGAGATTTAATCTTGTTTGGTTGGTACGCACTGGCACGAATTAAAGCGTTAAAACTCATATTGGTAATAACGGCGCCGGATTAATCGATATTTTAATGTTCATTAACACGCAGCCAAATGAAGTTTTAGTTATTTCCTGTAATATAATTCCGCGCGAAAAATTCCATTATGGAACAATTTCGATAAAAAGTCAAATACATGTAGCCAATTTATTAATTGCATTTGTGGGATCGAATTAGTGAAATATGATATCAACGTCAACACAATTGTACATACATATATATTCTGTTTCAGCAAATATTGCGCAGAAATTTAAAATTCTAATTAATTAATCCAGGACTTTAAAATGTTCATATTGTTTTTCTGTGATAATATGTCGTGTATTTTATGCAGCTGCGAAAGTAACATCATTCAACAATAATTAATTTTAACATGAGTAACAAGCGATTAGAATAGAATGAAGACGAAAAATACGACTAAAATCAAAGCCTACAGTACGACGGGGTTATAATATCGAAGACAACTGTTTACTATCTCTCAAGGACCTACTTTATACATACAGCGTACTCTCTCTTAACGATCACCCCCCATAAGCGGGCAGTTCTCTTAAACGGTCAGTTTGTTGAGTACCGAAGAAAATCATATAATTTAAACGATAAAGTTTTCTCCTTTACGCGGACTCCCTATTAACCGGACACGGACTCATAAATGCGATGACCTGCATAGTTTTTCTCTGTATTAAGCGGACGGTATGTTCCCAAAATATCGGGACTTCCCCAAAAGCGCATGTGTTCATAATAAATAATAAAATAAAAACAATGTTACAGAAGCATACAGCAAAGAAAAACTTAGTTGCTGTGGTTTAACACCAAAACTTAAAATTGTTCTTATAAGAAAAGGGAATTGAAAAAAACGTAAGGTACTACTTTTTCTTGATAACGCAACATCTCTTCCGCGGGATTTAAAATTTAAAAATATTAAAATTATTTTTCTTCCTCCAAATACTACTACAGTTTACCAAACTACCAAAAAAATGTAATTTTTAATGTAAAGTAAACAATACTGAAAATTTTACTAGAAGTTTGTAATTATCAACTATTATTTACGGTTGACAAATTAATTTTTTTAATATAAACCGATCAATCGGCTTCGATTAACTTGGTCGCGACTGTATCATGCAATAATGGGAATTCAGGTTTTGAATTGGCATCTAATTTATAACAATATTTTGAAAACATGTTCATTATTTAACGTATCGAACAACAATATTAGATTTTTCACGTTTGTTCTTTTTTTTATGGAAATATATACAGGGTGTAACAAAAATACATGCCGCTACTTGGCGGACGTTTTCTACAGATCAAAATAAAGAAAAATGTTCATGTAAACATGTATACAGGGTATTCATGGGAAGTTGCAATAACAGCAAACTCTCTTATTGGAATTTTTACGAAGTTACTTATACTGGAAATGTTTAAGGTTTCTTGTCCTCCCCAATTTTATGGAAATATCTATTAAAACACATTTTTTTTATCATCGTATCGCATTCAGAACGTCATCATATTATGTCTCTAAAATATTTTCTTCCAAAGCCTAGTATTTTTTTATTATTTAGCAAATAAATCTTGATGATCAACGAAAATGCCTACAACAACTAACTCTTTTATTTCAAATTATATGAGGTATCTTGAAATAAGAAAGTTTTAGATCCTTTTCAGCTAGATTTTCTAGCAGTATCGGAAAAACAAATAACTGTTTGGTTTTCGAGATTTTCAGTTGTTTTCATATTTTCTTAGGAAACATTAGCTTTTTATCACTGCATCCCGTTCAGGATGTCTAATTAAGTCGTATCTAAACAAATATTTTCTCTCTGTCGATAGGGTTTCCCACGAACAAGCTGTATACATGTTTAAATGATTTTTTTTCTATATTTACTTTAAAGTTTTAATTAAAAATAAATATTTAATTTTCAATTTCATAATTTTAATAATTTAACTACAACATAAAATCATCTGATTTTTTTGGATATGCGTTCTTTTGAACTTTTTCTTCATTTTAGTCAGCAGAATGTCTCAGAAGGTAGCAGCTACTTTAATGATATATCCTACAGGTTAAAGTACAAAAAAAGACATGTACACAGGATGTTCGTGGGAAGGCGTATCGTAACTAAGAGAGAACTTTTTAGAGACATATTAAATTAGATATCCTAAACGCGTTGTAGACTTTGGAAGAAAATATTTTAGATGCGTATTTAAGTAAGTTCTGAGCACGTTGCGACGATATAAATTATTAGGTTTTATTAAAAAAAAGTTAAAAACAATTGAAAATCTCAAAAACCTGACAATCACTTGTTTTTCCGATATTGCCATAGAATTAGGCAGGACAGGTCCTGAAACTTTTCCAATATAAGTTACTTCGTAAAAATTCAAATAAGAGAGTTAACTGTTGTAGTAACTTCCCACGAACATCCTGCATAAACATTTATATGAACTTTTTTCTTTATTTTTATCTGTAGAATACGTCCGTGAAGTAGCGGCCTGTATTTTTGTTACACCCTGTATATTTGAAATTTCATTTTAAGTTTTTATTAAGAATTTTTGTATTAAATAATGTTTCATCTTTTATCTGTACATACCGTTTTATCTTAATATATACACACTTAAATTTCAGGATATACATAATTTGTAGATGAAATAAAATTGAATGAAATATGAGTGTGAAGTTATTAGGATGGGAAAAATAACGAGTATATTAATCAAATGTGAAAATAATTTCAGAACTAACATTAACTTGAGTATTTAATTGCTAAATCATAATATCTCAATTTCTTGTTGGCAAGACTATTATCACTTGCATTTATATGCACAGAGGCTCAGAGAAGACTAAATTCAGTATATATACATTTTCAACAAACGTTCTCAGACAGATCGATTTTATTTTTTCCTTTACACATTCTAATATGAATATTTTATAGACGACGCTGGTGTAGTAGCGGATATGACATCAGCGATGATTTTTTTTAATAGCACAATCCCATTTTTAAAACCTTGTTGATTTGATCATTCTGACTGCAACTGTTTGGCGTACTTATTTCTTTACTTTGAAAATAAAAACAAAAAACTTTAAAAATATGTTGATTGATTAGAAAAAAAGAAAAGTTACAAAAGTCTGGAATAAAATCCTCGCATATCTTTTTCTTTAACACATTTTGATACGAAAACATTATAGATGGAGTTTCTTAACTAACATAATTTTTCTTGACATAATCTTTTAGATTGCCACATTATGGAAAGCAGATCTGTATGTTTTAGTCAAAAAATGTGTTTCTATTTAAAAACAATAATCGATGGCATCATATCCGCCATTTTAAAGTTTGGATAAGATGAAAATAAAGACTACCTGTGCGAGGAAATTCGTCGAAAATCCACATTTCCAAAAATATTGAATTTATTTCAGACTTTTCCAACGCATAGAGAATGTTTTGATTTTTTTTATTTGCAAAATAAAATATAAGTATCTCATATCACGTCAATCGAGAGAGAAAATCTATAAAGTTTGATTAAAACGTGCTTCAGTGGCGTCACTTCTGAAATTTTATATCAAAATAAGGAATATAATCGACCTTGCCGAGGACATTTGTGGAAAATCCATACATTTATGAAAATATTAAATTTATTTCAGACTTTTCTAACGTATTGTATTCGTCCGTTAGTATTAAAGCTATTGAATGAAATTATAAAAAAAGGTAGCTACGTCAATATTTGTTAAGTGATCGGTGCTTTAATACTTCACTGTAATATAAATATAACATAAAATATTGAGTTCAATATTTTTTTTTGTTCCCGACGTCTGTGTAATGTATAAAATATCGTAGTTTAACTCCTGTCTAAATATTTTACATAATTGTCATGTAAACATGTGACATTCTATTTGATATACCAAATACATCAAAGAAACAAAGACGCAGTTTCCACGTCCAATAGCCTACCGGAACTCAAAGAATTTTTTAAGGCTCTTTACAAAGAGATATTGTGTGTGCAGTATTATTGGGAAGTACATTTTGGTACTTAAACCTTGTTTTGTTGTACTTAATGTAGGTAATTTTTAAATGTACAGTTCATGTATTAAAACAGGTAATATTTGTAGATCATTGTTCATTTATATCTCACCCCGAACTTAACCGTTACAAACTTTTAAACGTAAGCATAAACACTGTACGTGGAAGCTTTTCAATAAATCTTTTTTGAACACTAAAAATGCAAGACCTAACCCAACTAACGTAGGACGATGTCTAGACGAACCATTTGTAAATCAATTTATAATGCTGACGCCGAAGTATATAAGGAAGTAAGTATTTTTTATATTTCGTTTCAGTTTATCATAGTATTTAATTAACAATTTGAAAGTTTTATCAGAATAAAAGCTGCTGATTTAAGATATTTAATAGAAATAATGGCAAACTGGATATACTAAATGAACGGACGTTGATAAAACAGTTTTATTAACGACATAAATAAATTATTAATCGGTAATGGGTAATGCACAAGTACGTGGAAGTTAACACATGAAATAAAAGCTCATAAAATATGAAAGCTGCTGGAAACAAGTAATACATTAAAATACCATCTCATATTTTATTTAGCGTACAACTACTCCTGCATATCAACATAAATAAATAACAAACATGGCGTATTTACATTTAATTGAATATATATTGCTTTAATTAAATTATTATGGCTGTACGGCGCAGCGAATACAATATAATAATTATATAAATACACACATCATGTCACCATAACTAATTAACGTCAATATTATATGATTAATGTATGCTGACCGGGTTTACTGAATTCGGAGAGATTAATTATGTTGACTTGCAGGCCATCATGCTTCCACTTCAACGTGCTTTCGGTGGCGCGAAGGATGGACGCTGTCCTCCACATAAGTCATTTTCTGAAATGATGTAATTACGACACGCCATTGGCGGAACCAGCAGGAATACACTGAATGTCGATAACAGGACAATGTCAGCATTTCCGGTGTCAGATATATGCTTCCTGGTCCGGCCGCAGGACTCCAGGATACCAATGTCCTTGTCATATTAACCAAATTCATATCCTTCAATTTCTATACAAATATTTTAAACTATTTAAAAAAAAAAACTCATTCTACGGCTAGTAAATACAGTAATAATTTCGAAACAATAATTGATTAGTTCAAATAAAATGAATATTTTGGCTACGTTTAAAAATTTTGCAAAGAACAACTTACGAACTTTCAACTTGTAAACACAAAGCTTTCAAATTGAAAACACAAAATGTTTGATATTTTGTTTAAAAATGCAATTCATTTTACAAACTTTCGCGTAAGCTGATGCAATGAAGAAAATAGTTAGATCTAGCGATTTTGAAGAAATTACTTCGTTATATTACTTGGATATAGAAATAATGAAACTGAAATCATAATTTCACATCTGCCAACGAAAACGAAACGCTTTTTATCATTTCTATATAAATAACAATTACTGTTCCAATTACATGTCTTATAAAGAAAAAAAAGGATTACTTAAAAAATAAATGAGAAAATAACGCAAACTTATCAACCAAAGATATATTAAAAGATCGATTCTCTTTATATCTCTTTTAATTTTAAATAATATCAAAATGCTACGCACACTTTTTGTAGTCAAAGTTAAATTTTTTCACGACATTCTTCAATATATATAAATATATATTTTTAAAAACATCTTGAGTTTATTTTTATTACCTGTAGAAAGTCAAGTTAGAATTTTAATATTTATTGTAATAAAAAAATTCGTTTTTAACATTTACAAAACATAACACAAGAACAAGGTACGTATAAATTTAGTACTGAGATTCTCCTTTTGTTTCATTTAACCGAAAGGATATACTTTCATTACCAATTCAGTTTGCAGCAACAGAAATTATGTACTGCGTCGCCCAATTAAAACATTTGAAAATTTAGTTGACCTTATAGCAATTGACAGAGAATGGCTGCGAGACACTGTTACAAGGGGGCGATACATTGCGGTTTTGCTCGACCTCACAACTCAGTTTTGCGTTGTTCTTGATCGAACAAAACCGTAATGTATGGCTCCCTTTAAACACTTGCCGTTGAATGTTCATAGATGTGTGGTACGCATGCGTTAGTATCATTTTAAGTGAGCGACATAGTACATCAACAGTTTAAATTTGGGGCTGAGAAATTTGTTCTAAAAAAAAAAAACAACTAAAAGTCACATTCACCATCGCAGCAAGCAACTTATAAATTACCTAATTTCGTAAATTGTACCTGGGCGCTATAGCGCAGTAATTGATTGAAAGCGTCAATAAATAAAAACAATTAAAATTATAAATAGTCGACACCGAACCCTACGCCATTTCGGCTTTGTGACAGGATAATTTATGCGTAATTTTGATTGATTTGATGGAGTGGCCATTGATTTGCTGCATTTATATCGGCCAGTTCGATGTAGTAATTACTTTATGCCATTTTTTGTTTAGAATATATTATTTTCTGGCGGCTGCATTTTAAATTTATAACGAAAATTTCCGCTAAACTACTAAATTTTTGAGTTTTAGAATTTTAGAATTCACTTCTTTATTTAGTTCCAGCTCCTAAAGAGGAGGTTACTTTCTTTTAATATTACAGGCAATTTCTGTCGCTGTCGTTTACTAAATCTTCTTAAGCAAAATGTTCACATCCATCTTCATCGATATCAAAGTTAAGTGTATTTTAAGTCGAGCTACATCAAAATGAAGCATGTGTCAGTTTGATCTCTCCTCTTTTCTCACTCTCTTGTACGCAGATAATTCTCAAATAAGTGATTGAAGTCATCAATAATTTTAAAATTACTTAACTCCTCTTTCCAAAATGGTAACAACTGTTTTAAATTTTTGTGCGAGATCAATAATTTTAGAATTACTTAACTCTTCTTTCCAAAATGGTAAGAATCGTTTTAAATTTTTGTGCGAGGCAATGTGCTCTTAATTAATTAAATAATAGTCGCTACTTTTTTCCGGACTTATAATAGCTTATTTTTATTGCCCTATGATTACCTGTAGTCACAAAGAAAATTGTTTCTAGCACATGTGCTTGTTCTCTCAAAATCCTAGTAACCCCAAATTGTATACCATTATTCTGTCTTTTTGAGCCAAGTTCTCAAAGTCACTACGCAACTTGAACAATAGATCTGCGGGGCCTAAAATTTGTCCCGATGTATCCTATTTCGAAATCAAAATGATCTGCGTACGCTTTTTTTTGTAAATGGTCTAATTTTCTTCCTGTGCTGATGAATTGTGAATACATCGCATACACATAACGGAAATTGTTGGGATTATGTACAGTGGTAGGCAAAAGTATCCGTCCGCCCGAAATTTTGTTATAATCTTAAGATTTAGACAAGCGAAAATTATCCGTATTGCACTCTTTGATCTTACCTGCTTTTACGATGATAGGCTTAAATATATGCAATTGCTCTAAAGTTGAAAATATTTAGGGGGTATTTCAATAAAGTTCAATTTCGCACAGTTTCATTGCTTGTCGGGAGGATACTTTAGTCAGTCGGTGTACACAGGAGAAATTTTGATAAACTTCATAAGTTTTTCTGTTATAATTTATTTTACTTCAATTCGACTGCATAGACAGAGAACTCGTTGATGGTTTGTTAAATCTGATTGGTTCTGGAACAAAAATGGAAAGATCCTGTACTTAAGCCCGATTTCTTCACCTCCTGATAAATTTATCTGCCTGGTATTTTCCTTGGAAACCATTGTATCAATAATAGTTTCCAAGGATATTATCTGGCGGATAAATTTATCCGGAGGTGAAGAAATCGAGCATTAGCGTTTCACTGTCGACTGATAACTTTGTCAAAAGTTGAAAAAATTTAAAAAATAGATAAAGTTACAATTTTCATATGAATCATAGCAAGAACCCACACTAGTTACTGGGATCATGATCATCCAACGCGATTTTGAGACGTGATTGCTCTCTCTTCTTTCTCCTGAAAAAATATTTAAATCTTTAAAGTTTGCTGTAGAAAAAAATAGAATGTTACACACGACGGTAAAATTTAATTATTGACTCGTGAAAATTAGCGTTTTCACTAATATATAAAAAACATTTTACCGTCTTGTATAACAAATAACTTTTTTAAATTTTTTTCTCACTCCTAACACTCTGCTATTTAAGTGTTAGTGAAATATTAAACAGTTGTTATTGGTTATTGAAAGATTAAGGGCCGATCTTTTCATCTCAGATTAACTGTAATCGTTGATTTATTGCCATAGTTACAATTATAGAGACAATTGTTTCTATATGAATTAATCAACGGTTAAAGTTAATAAGAGATGAAAAAACCAGGGCTTATTATAAAATGTTTACTCTTCCAGACAAGTTTCGTCTTATGACATCAACTGGAATTGTTTATGTTTCTTCTATCTAAATTTATACGACTTTCCTCCCCCAAAAAATTAGAAGAGAGCATAAGTTTTATAACTTCCATCTCAGTTTAACTTTAAAGTTTATTTCCATGGGCTTCTACATGAAAATAAACTGGAGGTTAAAGTTAAACTATCTTGGAAAATCTGAGCTTAAGTGTTACAAATATTACGATTTTTAGAGGCTTATAGGAACAAATTCCACACTAGATGATGCCATAAAGCGAAACTAAAGTAGAATAGTAAACATAAGAAATGTAGGAAGACTTTTGATTATAATCATTGAAACGGCTAACTTCAAAAGCATAGAGAACTTGACTCATTGACTAGTACTTACGTAATTAATTACTAGAAAAATTTTGTGCAAATCGTTTTTGATTGCAGCGAAGACCTCGAGCAGCCTCTGGACAGCTGTTTCAGCCCTGCTTGGGGCTTCTTCAGCAGAGTCGTAGCTCGACATTTCCACTGCAAACAAAAACGACTTGTCCAATTTATTCGCAATTGCGATGTAAGAGTGATGAACAGATAAAATAGCGACTAAAACAGCTGTACAGAGGCTGCTCGAGGTTTTCACTGCAATCAAAAACGATTTGCACAAAATTTTTCTAAAAACTTTCATTATGCTTTGACAGCAAGCATGGCCGCCTTGCATGGGGGACTTATTAGGAGCAAATCCCGCTTCAATTTGTCTATCCTACTGCAATGTCAGGTCAAAAAACGATAGTAAGATGTCGCTATTTTATCTATTCATAATTAATTACAATTAAGTAAATTATTAATAGATAATTAATTACAGTTATAGTTTCTCATTTCATAAATATTTCAAGTTTTTCTCTAGAATTAGCATATAATAGTGTGCTTCAAAATAGGCTATTTTACTTAAAAACAGGACAAATAAATACTCCTGCTCATTAGTAGGAGTATGTGCAATATGCACTGTTGCAATAATTAAAATTGGCTTTATTTAATTAGTTAAGTAGGCTTTATACTGTGAAATTATTGATTTACTTATGTGAAAATTGAATTATCTAGACTATATTTATAGATCGTACTAGCAGAAGATTCTCACGAATTCAGGGAAAAAATAGAAGTAATTCAAACAGGAACATATTCTTTTGAGACTTATTCGGATACTGAATTCAGATAATGGTTTGGTGTTAATAAAAAAATTCTGTCTTATCACTTCTTGGCATGATGACACCATTCCTTGAGCATAATACTTAGAGGAACTTTGCGTTGTCGTTTAGACTCCAACTTCTAGAATTTTTCGTGCAGGTGCTTTTTTTCAATTTGCACGTGACTTCGTTAATGCACATAGAGCTATAGCAAGTGGGACATTTAATAACGTTGTTAATAGTGTTATGAATTGGGGGTTCACAAATTATAGTTGTTAAATTTCAGAACACTTTAATTACAAACTGTCGCTTTACACAATTAAAAACACAATAGTAAATGAGCTGCAACATTTGTCTATCAAATAACATTTCTATAGAATGTACTTTCTACTATTCGAAAAACATATAAAAACATGTATAAACACTTCGCTTACTAACTTATAACTACTTCACTGGTGTGCCGGTACGGCTTTCTTTGTTTTCTCGAATTTGCTGGAATAAACCCGAACCAACGAGAAATTGCGATAACATTATGTGACGCAGGATGGGGTGACTCGTACTAAAAATAGATCTATTTGCGTGTCACTGCTATAACAATAGTATGGTGATCCTGAAACCTTCACACATTTTTGTGTATATTGACATGCTAACTACCACAGAGCAATGCATCAGCTATTCAAAAGACCACACGTTCTTCTTTAGGATAGACATATTTTCTCTTTTCTCACATGCTTCAGATCTTTCCTTCTAAATATCCATCCTTAAAAAAAGCTGCTATGAAATGGCACTGACCTTAAAAATTATTATGATTATTATAGTATGTATAGTATTATCTACATATTAATAGATTAGGAAACCGATTTCAAAAAAATATGGTACCTTAACCAAGAAAGAGCATTTTACAAACTTGGTGGTTTCGCGAATACCAACGGTGGAACTGACTGCTCCCACATAAGCAAGACGAAATGCTTTTCTTCACTAAGTCGAGAAATGTTCGTTTATGATACATGTTGTCTTTCTTTTTCTTGGTTTCAGTTTGACATTTTACTTACAATATAAAACATCATCAATCATAAAGAATTTATGCCTAAACAGTATTAAACTTTACATATTTTATATGTTATGACCGGGTATTGATTTTTATTGATTTTGAGGTGCGCTTAAATGAGCTCTTCGAATAAAACATCATAAGCATAGAACTTCTAAAGTATTTTGAACTAAAGATAAAATAGGTAATAATATGGACCTTCACATTTATATTTTGGTTTAAATCTTCTAAGAGATCGATCTAACATCGGTTCAAGAATTCGATTTTGTTATTTTATAGCATCTTATGGTCAGTTGTACCAAGACACTTAAGGTCAGCTTAACTTCAAGCGCTGCCGCTTAGAATTTCATTAATGTTATCTAATTTGTTCGGTATCACTGGCCATTAATGTATAAGAAATAAGTATTCTTGATAATTAATTATTCACTCTTAATATTTATTTTCTCATTATAATAAAGATATATTTGATGCTTTTCGAATTGTGTTTTACTTATTTTAGACAATGGAATTGTTTAAGAATTGATCATTCTTAATAATTAATTGACTACCCTGATTAGTTAAGAAGTGCTTGAGTTTATGATGTATCGGCTATAAATAACGGAAACGATGAACAAATTGCCAATGGAAATAAATCACAGCGACATGTTTTGTGGAAAAGTCGAAAATATTTCGGTGATAACTAGTTATAATATAGATGGTAAATATATAGGCATGGGAACACGTTGATCGCTGAAAACAATTGAAAATACTACAAATAGGTGTAATTATCATGATAAACAAAAACAATTAATCAAACGATTCATGTAATTTTACATTCCGCAATCAGAGCCGTGAAATAACACTGAAAATTGAAAATAACAGGTGTCAGGGCTGGCAAATATTCTCGCACTATGGGCGTGACAAAGCACTTGAAAAACACACACAACAGTAGCGCCAAACATTTTAAACGGTAAATTCGGCAAGCCATTAATTAGTCGTTTAATTATACAATCTGATACGTGTATGCGAGTGTGTATCATGTAATTTTCACCTGGCCTGATTACGCGGGTTATCAATTAAGCTGCGTTCTCTGCATCACACGGTTGCAATGCGGTTTCATGGGAGGAGCGATGCATATAAAGTGTGAACAACGTATTAAGGATGTGACGCGTGAACTTCGATTATGTGTGTCGATAACGATCGATAATTCATCCGGACCGCTGAAAGTATTCATTAAGAAACAGGAAAACTTGCCAAAGGTTAAACGCGTTACGTTATACGAACAGAAGACGTTTACCTGGAAACAATTTACACGTAAAATAACGCACTGCTCACGAACTCGTCAGCCTAAATATATCTTACTTCATTTTTTCTCACCAATATAATTTGCGAAATATAAGCCTCATTTTCACGATGGGGGTTTCTGTGACTATGACAGTTGCTTTCTTGAGAGTAAGGGCTGAATTCAGAGACACGGTGTTAGGTAAAATGGGGCAATTTAGCAACTCTCACGAAAACTATCGTCGTGAAAACGAGTATTTTTGATGAATTACACTGTCGGGAGAGCTACTCTCAGCTGTCTAATCAGACGAGATAGTACGAAAGTTATTTCATTAAAGTATGCTCTTGTGACAGCACCAGTTACAATAATTGCTTTCTTTCGCTCACAAAATCGTGATCTAAACGTGTTCTGATTCAGAAACAGATTTTTTTTTCTTTGAATCTCTCTATTTTTGAAACTTATTTGGTTTGAATTATTGTAACGGTTAATTTTTACTACTTTTCATTTTATTATTTCTTGGCCGCTTCAGCGCCTAACACTTAGAGGACAATTCCTACATCGTCTTTGTTTTGATAATTCAATTTGATAAAAACTTTCAGGATTTGATCCGCAGAGTGGGGTCAGCGTTTTCGGCCGAGTTAAAGTAGGTTTTCCAGCTTCTTTTTCTCGTATCGACCGCCTTGTGTGTGTGCGGTACACCTTTTCGTTTAACAAAATTTACATTTCCGAAGTTAATTTCCGTGTGAAACTCCTACTATTTTTAGGGTAAGACATTTCTTTTCTTTTTTTCGAAATTTTATTTCAACAAGAGTTTCCTTTGTACAGAGTTTCAAAGCAGACGCACATTCCCTAATAATTTTTTTTTTGGAC
Organism: Prosopocoilus inquinatus; assembly: GCA_036172665.1. NCBI lineage: Eukaryota > Metazoa > Arthropoda > Insecta > Coleoptera > Lucanidae > Prosopocoilus > Prosopocoilus inquinatus. The sequence goes on from CM069876.1 coordinate 2,036,780, forward strand.
GGCGTGGAGACTCCATCTTGTCTAAGCTAGCCGAGGAACATTCAGGAACCATTGACTTTTCTGGGCATAAAATAAAAGCTTCTTAATTTCGGTTGTAAAGTACAAGTCAAGGACTCACCTCCGTCCAGGCTGAAACAAAAAGCAAGGCTGATTTATTTGGTGAGCGTTTTTGCTATTCTATTCTTACCTGTTTACTCCATTCTTCTTGTCGATGAGACGGGAACTGGGATAAAACCAAGGCAATAACTACACCCTGCATACCCGACGTGATTACGCAACCCTTTTGTTTATTATTTAAATTTTCTTTTATATTTTTGTAATTGCTTAATTATTATTTTTTTATTTACTATTGATTTGAGCTGTACATATTACTGTAAACTGAGTAAAGCTTTACCACAGTACTATTCAAAGAAAACTGTCAATATTTAAGCTATTTCATTTAATTTTTGAACAATTTTTTTATTAACCGTATCAGATTACTTAATTTTCTGAACGTCATTAAATTTTTTTTTACATGTTCTTTTACCTTTTTCTTTACTTTAAAACTTTGAACCGAATCCGGCCCGTCTTCAAGCCAATATCATGCACTTTTTCAATGGTTTCCGGTGTGGTTACGGTTTTTGGCCGTCCTTCACGTGGGTCATCTTCGAGGAATATGTGACCACGTTTAAATTCAGCTTCTCACTTTTTAACGGTTGGAAGAAGCAGAGTCCTCGTAAACTTTTGTCAACTTCGGATGAGTTTCCTTAACGGTTAATCCAAAAATCCATCCAAAACGAAGAATTTTACGACCGCACGATATTCCAGTTTCTCCATTTTAACAAGAAACACGCAAGACGTCTACTGTAAAAATTCGTGTAAAGAAACTACTTGAAAGAACAAGTTGAAATTTGTCATACGAACTAATGACACACGCACCAAGGCAGGAAACATACATATTTCCTGATTGGAGCGCCATCTCTGTGTCAGGCCGAGAACTATTCACCTTACCCTCGTAGATCGTTTTAACTGTCTTCGTAATTTAGGGCAGTTTTTGATTAACAATTTTTTTTACTGGAAGAAGGTATTTCTTCAGCACTAATGAAAACAAGAAAAATTAATTAATTAATGAAAACGAGAAACGAAAAGATTTTCCATTGTTGGACCACGTGTCTCTTTTGTTGCAGAGTTTTATTTAACCTTAAAGATAAGAAGTTATTTGATCTGTACATTATAACCGCGCTACTTTGAAATAACATAAGGAAATACAATTTTTAATATTCCTCCGTGGTTGTAGCAACGTCTGTATTTGTCTTTTATGTGTATTGCAAAATACATAAAAATTTACAAACAATAGATGTTACCATAAAACATACACACATGTACAGTTATAGTCAAGAATAAATTTAAAAGGAAAGCATAAAGATTTTGTTGCATCATGGCATGAGAACTCTGTTTGCAAGTAACAAGTACGAGATTTCTCTTGCGGTAATTTTATTTTATCAATTGCAAAATATGTTTAGGTGTGGGTAACAGGTTTAGTTCCAGTTCCATTATAAAATTTGCAATAATTAAAATGCAACAAGATGTCGGTTTAGTCTGAAATTAGCCTAACTAACTAAATAATTCATTGCGTCTTTAAATGAACAATATCAATGACTTGTACTTCTTTTACCTTTTTCTTTACTTTAAAACTTTGAACCGAATCCGGCCCGTCTTCAAGCCAAGTATTTCCAATTTTTTTATTTGGCCGCAAGATCCATACAAAAGAAAAATTGGTGGCGCCTATTATATTATCTTTTTCATACTTTATCCACGACCTTGGCCTCCGTCAAAAGAAAATCAACTGACTAGCCGTAAGTATTGGTGTACTGAGTTTAGTTTAAGTTACATTATAGTCATTTACAAATGAACTGTCAATTAAAAATTCAAGTCAGGTGTTTTGTTGCAACGACTACGAAATTCAGGTTTAAACTATTCGAAACACGATTTAAACTTTTAAGCGAAAGAAAGCACCTTTTCACGACAGTAACTATCACAGAAATTCTCATCATGGAAACGAAACTTTCGGTTAAAAAGCAGTGCGAGTGATATCTCTGAATTTGGCCACTACTCTCACGAGAGCAACTACCACTGATGCTCTCACCGTGAAAACGAGGCTTAACGGTAGATTGAGTACTTAGAGACTGGTTCTTAATGTTTCGTGTCATTTCAGGACAATAATTCAGCTCGGTCCTAAAATCTACGAGGGTAAGGTGGAAAATTCTCGTCCTGACAATGAAAGGCTGCGACTTCAATTAAAACATGATTTAATTTTTCTACACAATCTCCCTTGACTTCAACAGCGTTTCTCTAACATCAGTATTTCTTCCCGGACGTGAGAGTCTGGAAGGTTGTAAAAATAATCATCTACGGCCTTCTCAACTTCTTCATTGGATGCGAAGCGCTTCCCAGAAACAAATTTCTTCAAGTTTGGGAACAGATCGAAGTCTATGGGTGCCAGATCAGGAGAATAGTGGGGATGGTCTAGCAAATCGTACCTCAGATACAGCAGTTTTCCCATCGTCCTGGTGAAAGATGATTTTTTTCTTCTTCAAGCCAGGCCTCTTTTCGCGAATTTTGGCATCCACCTGGTCAAGAAGGTTGGAGCAATATTCACCTGTAATTGTTCTGCCTTTTGCAAGATCATTATGCATTAACAGAGTCACTTTCTCATCCTAAAACACGCGCGCCATGCCCTTTCCTGCAGATGCGATCGATTTAGCTTTCTTTGGCGCTGCAAACCGTACCTCAAATCCAGCAGTTTTCCCATCGTCCTGGTAAAAGATGATTTTTTTCTTCTTCAAGCCAGGCCTCTTTTCGCGAATTTTGGCATCCACCTGGCCAAGAAGGTTGGAGTAATATTCGCCTGTAATTTTTCTGCCTTTCGCAAGGTAATCAATTAACAGGATCCCTTTCGCATCCCTAAACACGCTGACAATGACCTTTCCGGCAGACGCGATCGATTTCGCTTTCTTTGGCGCTGAACCACCGTCTTCCAACCACTATTTGGACTGCTGTTTCGTTTCTGGCGTGTAGTGGTGGACCAATATCTCATTAATGGTGACAAATCACCGTACAAAATCGATTGGATCCCTATTAAATAGGTCCAAAGATTGCTGCGAAAATCGTTTGCGCATTTTCTTTTGATCGGCATTCAGCAAATACGGCAACCATCTTGCACAGAGCTTTCGCATCCCTAATTCTTTGTGCAAGATGTTTCGCACTCTTTCTTCCGGTATCCCTACAGCCTCAGCTACCTCACTCATCTTTACTCGCCTATCGGTATCCCCAAAGCCTGAGCTATTTCACTCATCTTTACTCGCCTATCGTCCAACGCAATGTCATGCACTTTTTCAATGGTTTCCGGTGTGGTTGCGGTTTTTGTCCGTCCTTCACGTGGGTCATCTTCGAGGAATGTGTGACCACGTTTAAATTCAGCTACTCACTTTTTAACGGCTGGAAGAAGCAGGGTCCTCGTAAACTTTTGTCAACTTCAGATGAGTTTCCTTAAAGGTTAATCCAAAAATCCATCCAAAACGAAGAATTTTACGACCGCACGATATTCCAGTTTATCCATTTTAACGAAAAACGCGCAAGACGTCTACTGTAAAAATTTCGTTTAAAGAAACTACTTGAAAGAACAAGTTGAAATTTGTCATACGAACTAGTGAAATATACATACATATTTCCTGATTGGAGCGCCATCTCTGTGTCAAGCCGAGTACTATTCACTTTACCCTCGTATATCGTTTTAACTGTCTTCGTAATTTAGGGCAGTTTTTGATTTTTTTGCTGGAAGAAGGTATTTCTTCAGCACTAATAATTAATGAAAACGAGAAACGAAATGATTTTCCATTGTTGGAACACGTGTCTCTTTTGTTACAGAGTTTTATTTAACCTTAAAGATAAGAAGTTATTTGATCTGTACATTATAACCGCGCTACTTTGAAATAACATAAGGAAATACAATTTTTAATATTCCTCCGTGGTTGTAGCAAACGTCTGTATTTGTCTTTTATGTGTATTGCAAAATACATAAAAATTTACAAACAATAGATGTTACCATAAAACATACACACATGTACAGTTATAGTCAAGAATAAATTTAAAAGGAAAGCATAAAGATTTTGTTGCATCATGGCATGAGAACTCTGTTTGCAAGTAACAAGTACGAGATTTCTCTTGCGGTAATTTTATTTTATCAATTGCAAAATATGTTTAGGTGTGGGTAACAGGTTTAGTTCCAGTTCCATTATAAAATTTGCAATAATTAAAATGCAACAAGATGTCGGTTTAGTCTGAAATTAGCTTAACTAACTAAATAATTCATTGCGTCTTTAAATGAACAATATCCACTTCGAGCAGAGTGTTAAATATAAACGTGCGCTTCGAGCACTTAAAACGAATGAAAATATGTCCATTTTATAAAGCTTATTTGCTAAACGAGTTTCGTATGCAGAAATTTTAGTTTACTTTTGTATACGAAATGTATAAAACGTGTTATGTATATTTCATTTTGCGCCTTGAATAATGAGTTTTATTTAATAAGCGCCGCGTGTTTTTATTGTTCCCGAATGTGTCTGAATTTATCTCAGGATTTCGATCTAAAAATCATTTCTTTCGATAATTACTTTTATTCTTCGTTCCCTCTGATCGTATCAAACGTATCTATATAATTAAATTTAATTATGCTTACAAATGAGATGTAGGGAAAACGACTTGTTACTGGAAAAAAAATAAAAACAAAGTAAACCAGTATCGAACGTATAATTAAATTGTACTTATGTTTGTAATTTATTATGTTCTGTATAATTTGTATCTGTAATTAACGATAATAAATACGAATTTGCTTGCTTCTCTTGTTGTCGATGTTAATATTTTATATGACGTCAAATGTGGTAACACATAGTCTGATAGCCGACATGTTATATTCACTCCGGCTAATTTCATGTATTTGTAACTAATTTACAGTTTCACTTAGGATTGAGTTATTTTGTCATACTAAATTGCATCTATTTTTTTTATATCAACATCATTTGACTGAATCCGGAATAACTGTGAATCACATTACAAAATTCATGTTGAAAATATACAAATTACTAATTAACGTCTTACGACTGTTTATAACAATAATCTTAGTGAAAAGTCTTTTTAGAACACGACCTCAAACTCATAAGAAAGTTAGGTATAAAAGAAAGAATACAAGTAAAGTTAAACTATGCGCATATTCACTGAAAATTTGAAAAAATTAAAAGAATGCCAGACTGGATTTGCATATATTTGTATTGTAGTACGCGTCATGCTTTTACCTAGTGTGAGGGTTGTATGTACTATCATGCTCAGTTAAAAAGACACCATTTGACAATTTCGTGGGCCTTATAACGGTTGAGAGGGGATAACTGAGATGTATTGTTTTTTATTGCTTGCTCCTGAATGTTCTTAAGGATACGGTTTGTATGCAGCAGTATCGTTTTCACTGAGCATGACAGTACCGCCCTTCCTTTGTCGCATGTCTTAAAGAGATTAATTAAAATAATGTGGTCAATAAACATTGAATCAGTACTCCCCTCTAATACCGTTGAAGTTAATGATTATCTTAGAAAAAAAAATTTTTTTTTTTGTGCAAATCGTTCTTGATTGCAGTGAAAACCTCGAGCAGCCTCTGGACAGCTGTTTCAGCCCTGCTTGGGGCTTCTTCAGCAGAGACGTAGCTCGACATTCCCACCGCAGACCAAAAACGACTTGCCCAATTTATTCGCAATTGCGAATAAATTGGGCAAGTCGTTTTTTTGCACAAAATTTTTCTAAAACTTTCATTATGCTTTGATGCAAGCATGGCCGCCTTGCATAGGGGACTTATTAGGAGCAAATCCCGCTTCAATTTGTCTATCCTACTGCAATGTCAGGTCAAAAAGCGATAGTAAGATGTCGTTATCTGTTCATTAATGATTATCAATTTAATTGATCATGAGTACGCATACATTCATGCAACCGAAGTATACTCACATTTCTAAAAACAAAATAGTTTTAATAAAGGCAGGTCTTATAACGAGAATGAGTGAAAGAAGTTGTCCGTCACTTCTTTGAGGAGACAGTCGAATAAGCAGAATAAAAAATAGAGAATAAATAAAAAAATTGAATCAGACTTACTTAATCTGAATGTATACACCAGATTCTCTTTTCTTAATTAATCAGTCTTTCTCTTATTCTCGTTGACAGACTTCCTGTTTTCTAGTTTGAGGATTATACTGTTATTGACAACCTCATTTTCTTACGAGCCGGTTTCTTTCCACATTTTCTCTGTTACATCGTATTTCCTCATTTGTTCTGCAACAATTACATTGTAATAGATAATAAGAGCCGCGTAGTTTTTTTTTTTAAATAAAAAATTTTGCATTAGCAGAAATTATATCGCGAGTGGCCACGTTCTCAAACGTTTCAGTGACAAATTGCAACTTGAAATTAAATGTACTTTATATGCCAACTGACCGATTGATAAGTCTTAGAACTTTTATATAGCCATCTCTATTTAACTTTCAAGAAACAATCTTGTCATTTTCGGAACATATTCTATTAAAAATGACGCACTTTTCTTCTCATTCTTATAAATATGACAAAAGTAACGTAGAACCACGGTAAAGAATTAATAGGTGGTACCACGGGCGTTCGGATCGTGCACGCAGCTGCCAGAAATACTATAATGTTATCTCATGCTGAAGGATTAAACAGCGTTCTCTCTCGCACATTGATAGTTTGCACCTCTCTTTCAGCTGTCGCTCTCGTAATTAATCTCGCGCTTTCATGCACATATCGACACACGGTCGAATGCTTTTGTTGCATCACCCAATACTCTTATATTGTTTACCGTGCATAGAACGTATTGCGCATGCCTTGTTTTGTTATTTTCTTTCTAAAAATGTCAGACGATCTTGTTTAGGTTCAATGACTTTTTAAATGCATTAATTTGTGACTTTGTGTTACTGCTGCTCATTCATAAACAAGGGGCCATAAGCGCCGGGGATGGGACGATTCGCCGTCGCCAAGTCGCCGTCGCCGATTCACCGTCGCCAATTCGTCGTAGAACCAATTCGTCGTCGATCCAATTTACTGTCCGCCCAATTCGCCGTCCCAGTTACTGCTTTATTTAGCTTGATAAGCTTTAAAACACTTTCTGACCATTTTAGATAATATCCAAGTTATACCTACGAATTGAAGAAAATAACTATAATTTCAGTACGTTTCAAGTAAATTAAAATGGACTTCACTATTGTTTTTTCTATTTGAAGTTAAAATAAAATCCTAATTACAGTGCGACCACCGTAAGACACAAAATTACGAACAAATTGGTGCTGTACGTACACATGATCATAATTCTATTTTTTTTTTAATGGAACCCCGTTTTCAATTTATAATTTTAAATGACGAGCTTTCATGAATCAATATATTGAAAGCAGTCGACTTTTGATGTGTAGTGATTTTGATTGATATGAAAATCAATATGATTTTGAGCAGAATCTGAAAATATAAAAAAGAAGAATTGGAGGGATTTTACGAACCCCCTGAAGAATAAGAAATACTTCCTGGAAGACCAAATTTTCTTATCTGTTTCTTTATCTATATATCACATTTAATTAGTTACAAATTATTTTATTTTCCATTAATTATGTTAGCTTCTTTATTTTATTTACATATAATTATCGGTATATTATTATTTGGATATGTACCTGGACTTAAAACTTTAATCGCTGACGGCGAATTTACCGACGGCAAGTTTTCCGGCGGTGAATTGTACCTACGACCAATCGGCGACGGTGAATTGGCGACGACAAATCGGCGATGGCGAATTGTCCTAGACCCATAAGCGCCTTAAGGTAAACTTAGCAACTTATAATTCTTTCAGTTAATACAGATAGATTGTGGAGGTAAAGGTAGTTTTTTTTTCCTTTAAGTAAGATGTGATGTCGAATTAAAATAGGTCTCAGTTGAAAATCTAAAATTGCATTCATGTTACTCCTGTTACAGGATTTCTGAAAGTTCTGACGTCCAAGAAAATTTGTACGTATCTTAAGGGCAAGGGAAAACTATCTGATGGATTGTCACCTTTAAGTCAAGTTCAAAGAAACACGCGCGTTTTACACTTTAAGCAGTTGGCTGCTTCTCTGATGAACGAAAAGCTTCATTTCCTGTGTGTGAAGCTGTGACCTTTTAAGTTAATTAAGAAGATTGGACACTTCTAAAGAAAATAATTTTCATAGCGACAAATTGAACAAACCAAAGAACAAGTCAGATGATTTATAAATTAGGTCGTCTACGTAGTATGACAAATGAACCTGATTCTGAGACAGCACTATGAAGGGGATAGTGTAATAGCTAAAATTGCTTACTCAAAAACATTTTGGAGGTCCTCTGCTGTAGATGTAATTAGACACTACTATTATATGTGCTTAATTTATAATTATTGTCTAAAGAATCTCGGATAAAATAAACTTTGAATTGATCTTCTACCTTCTCCAAGTAATTCCCCAACTTCTTTACATACCTTTAGTAGTGTCGCTTCCTTTTCTAGCATAATGATCGTTTTGACATCGATTTTTAAAGCCACCGTAACTCTTTCTTTAACAGAAGTCATTGAACAGAAAGGACCAACGTACGCTACTGAAATAGTTCGCAGCAAAGAAGAAACGCAAACAAAATAGTTTCAAATTTTACAAACACCAAAGAGATTCAAATTTCTAAATCTGACAAAAAACATGCGCAGAAACTAGAAATGTCACAGAAATGTCATTCGCCGTTTATACGCTATACTTTTAAAGCAGTTTGGTTTTGAACGGTCAGCAGATAAAGAAAAAAATAAACTGTACTTTTAAAACTCTTCATTTTCCTAAAATATTCCGGGGAGATCAACTAGAGTTATTTTTTTAAGTATGAACTTATTTCTTGTCTGTAAATGTCAAAATCTCCTTTGTATGTTGATTTATAATCGTGAGATATACACACGCAAAAGTCGTGAGAAGTTACGCAAACCATTTTTTTATTAATATCATTCGTTTTAATTGTTCTTCAATTACTGCTTCTCCTCCGACACGATCCGTATCGAATTTTTCAGATTAGAGATTAAAATTAGTTCTACTTCGAGGTTGAATTTTTGAATAGACAATAGGTGATTAAATGTATTCTATTTTCGCGCTATCTAAAACGTTCATCTGCATGAATGAAACATTCGAATCAAAATGTATTCTTCTATAATGGACAACGCTCGGAACAAAGTGTTTTATAATCATATAGAATTAATTTGAATCCGACATCCTTTCACATAAAGTACTCATTTATTATTCCTGACAAACAATACGTAGTAAATAAATCCATTCTGAGTAATATACACGGGTATTATATTCAGCAATACTAAACGGTGCGGACATCTGCCGCTGAAAACAAACATAGCTATTGTTTTAGATTTCAACATTACCACTTAAATATGTTATTAAATTGTTTTATAACTTCCGGTGTGCACTCTCTTACCGCACATGTTATTATCCCGACCTCGTACTTTTAATTTATGCTAAAGATACGGTATTGAGTTATACTTGCTCTGTTAAATATATTAAGAAGATAGGTAGCAATATGATCGTATCGGACAACGGCAGATGGCTCATCCTGTTTTCTATCCTCACAATCGGTCATTGTTCTGGCAATTTTACATCTTGATAGCTGACTTCTTTTACAAGACATCATCCATCTCTCTGGAGCCCCGAAGATATCGCGCTCTATTTGATTTGACGAGCGCCCTCTTCTTTCATACCGATCTTTACCCGTTTCCGTCGTCTAATTCCGGTTTAAGCGTTTAATTCTTTCATGCACGCGTAGGTTTTTCTTTCACCATCAGCCACAGACTTCTTCTGCTCTATCTCTGCATCTCGGAATTTTTTCGCGGAATCTATACGGAGTTATCTATGATTTAAATGGCTATTTTAGCTGAACGCACTGCCTTGAACCGTTCTGAATTGTGTGTTACAGCTCAGATGTATATTTAGATAAACAACCTTCATTCCCGTCGGTAATGACTAGAACACACGGTTTTTCATGTTATACATTTAGATGCGATTTGTGGCATCTTGTACAATGAAGATGTAAGTTTTTTTCGCTTTGTTACGCATTTGGTTGGGAACTGAAAAGCTGAGCTCTTGTTATAATGAAACCGCATTAACAACTACAAGTAAAGTAAAGTAAAGTTAGTATTCCATCAAAAACGTTATTCCATTTGCTTACTCATTCATCATACAATCCCGTACTTCTGTTCGTTTTCCATATTCTCATTCGTTTTATTTTAATTTAAGTGCAGGATGGTTGAAACTTATATAAAATATTTCAAATATTATTAGTCTGCTAACTGAGATAATCTGGTGAACACCACCGTTTGAGAGCAGCAGGAACACTAAGTAAAATGGAAAATGGTCAACTAATCTCGTTCTGATGTAAGTAATCATTTTGAACGTCTATTGCAATGTAAGGCTAAAATCAGAAACACCTAAACTTTTTAATACATTCATGTTTAACATGATTTCACTTGCAGAATTAGCAGTGATACATTTTTTTGTAATAAAATTCATTAATTACATGTTTTCGTTTTACTGCTTACTGAATTAAGTTATTTAGCAAAAAAAATATTTATTTATAAGTAGCTTTAATGCTTCATGATTATTATTACCTCACTAGATAGTGTAATACAGAAACTCGCTGGTAGATATTTCTTTCGCATTTTGTATATTAATTAACTCCATTTAGAAACCAAGAAATTTTTGACAATGTATTATGTTTATAATTTTTAATAATAAAGAAAACTTATGCCGGATCGGACCTAGGTCTGCAACTCTACCGATGTACCTAAACCAGCGTTTCCCAAACTGTGGGGCGAAAGCCTTCAAAGGGGGGCGCAACAGAATATATTAAAAATTTATCATATTATTTTTTTTACAAGAGATTGCATATAGATACAGTCGCGAGCAATAAATTTTAGTCGTCATTAGTTGTCAAAGGTTGTCACTGAACTTTTATTTTATTGAAACTAAGGAGTGTCTTACTGTGAATCATAACACAGCTCGAAAGGGGGTCGCGAAACCTAAAAGTTTGGGAAACGCTGACCTAAACTATACATACTCATTTTAAAAGGGTCTTAAATCTTACATAAACAACATACCGGCACTTAAACAGCGGCTCACGAATTTTAATTACAGCTAAGCTGTCCTAACTTACACCGCAGAAAAAAATCATGAAAATTAGTTTCTCGTTTTGCTTTTCTCTATGCTTTATTTCGGTTTCAAACTCCAATTTTAGACCATGCTGTATATGTTATTGTTATAACGCGGTTTAAATCCTAAAAAGAAACGGATCGGGAAGACCTTGATTTTGTCTTTCTGAAGACCGATATTTCAATTATGCATTAACTTTATTGTCTACAATTATTGAGACAATTGTTTCTATGGAAATAAGCCAAAGCTTAAAGTTAATCCACGACTCCGGTCCGGGCCTAATATGAACAAAGCCTACCATGTCAAACAATTTAATGCAAAATTGAAGTTGACTCCTTCATCGCACACAAATGAAAATAAATATGGTGCTAAAATCAATAACAAAATCAGTAGGTCAAGCTCATACATTATAAATTGTGAACCTTATAAGACTGTATGTAAGACTGAAAATATACAATTTATAGCTTTCTAGACTAAAGAACAAAGAAGCTTTTTTTTCATTATGATGTGATATGTACTCCGATTCGTAATGATCTGGTAGGTTTCAAATATGCAAAAATATATAAGGTGTTCCATTTAAAATAAGAAAGAAAGTCCTACGATGGCTAGCTGCTGCACGTCGGAAAATTCCATCTTTTGCTTAATATATTGTTTCCAACTTTCGTGTAAATTTATTAAAAAAATAAAGATTTTAGAAGGGCAAACACATGGCGTGGGACACCCGATACATGCGTAGCCTCGTTTTTTAACGATTTTACTGTTAAGAGAAGATTGTTAACTTATTTTGTTTCAGTTGAAGTCCATTCTTGTTCAATAAAATTTGTAAGTAAGTACTTTTTAAAAACTGTAACCGAACACTGTTTAATTAGAAGGAACACTCAACTTTTCACTGTTGCTTGATAGCTTCGTCAGAAGTGAAAAAAAAAACTACAGTGAAACTTGAGTGTTCCTTCTAATTAAACAGTATTTGGTTACAGTTTTTAAAAATTACTTACTTATTTTACTTCAGTATAAAGTGTTCTGAGTATGACCATCTACTACATCAAGTCACTTTAATACTCTATTATACAGGATGAGTCACAACGGACAGAACAAATTTTACCATCATGTATCTAGGAAAGACTTTTCAGTTCATATAAACCTTCTTATGTATGAAGGTTTATGTGAACCTTTTTTCTTGAAAATATCTTTGCTGCATACTGGTAAATGAATTAAAAAAGTGGAGTAGATTAGAGCTTTCTTTTAATTCATTTAACCTATAACTTCACTATGACCTACACGAGTGAATCCTTTGTTTTATAATACTGATAAAATTTGTTCCGCCTGTTATGACTCACACTATTATAATGTTATACCCTGACGGAGTTTATCTAATTTATTAATGGGAACGACAAATATAAAGTTCCTAAGGTACGGTTATAAAAGTTGCATCATCATTTAATTCATTTTAGAAAGGTTTTAAAATTTCTCCTCGTAACCGTATTGGGCAGATGTTGGCTTAAAATAATGCTCCTGATATAAAAACAAATATTTTAGGTGTTCTGGCACGCATGGGAAGGGCTTCACTTTTTCTATAGAAGCCTGCATAGATGTCGGTCGAAAATAATCGCGGATAATTTGAATTTATAAATCTGTATCCAGCGTCTCTCTTTAAAATCAATTTCGCCGCACTTGACGATATGATTTGTGAATTGATTAAATTGGTAAGTATTGTAACTATCGGACGGATTTAGGTGCGTTTTCAGGTTTTAGTACTCCACAACGCGTACATCTGCCGAGAAACATTAGTCATGACCAAGCTCAGGACATTTGTGTGGATATTCATGGTCACTTCGTCTCCTGAATGCAACGCGCACGCTCGCCGCCAGTTCATGAGCGCCGGGCTATTAATGCCATTAATGCACGGCAACAAACAAAAGTATGCGATCGGGATACAGCTTACCTTACGTGCCGTTTATAAAAATGACATTAAGTTCCATATTTTCAGCCGATGTTTGGTCATGACTTAAAAAACGCCGAAATCCTCGCTTTTATAATAACACATAATTAGTTAAACTTCAAACCTCGGATGATTCTATTTCATCCCTTAGCTAATATTTAAATGTTTTATTGTTATGACGACACCTTATGCAAATGCACAATGTGTTTGTATGATAGAATAGTATTCAAAAATGGTTTGAAGTGAGTGTTGGACACTTTCGACATCTGTTATACCATCCAATGCAAATAAAAGTAAACGACTCCTATGAGAATTTTGCGTTATTTTAGTTTTGTAGAACAAGCGTCACTATATTTTTTGGCAAATTATTTCTAATAATCAAGTAACATCTGTCCATTATCCAACGTAGTAAATCAAAGCCAGTCTACAATAGCGACTAAAATCGTTTACTTTTCTATGCACCCGATGATACATCAATTATTAATTTTAAAAGTGTTCTGCATGTGTTATTTTGCCAAAAGTTGAGCTTCTTTGAATAACTCGCATCTGATCTAAGCTTAGTGGCGGTTTTAGCAGTTAAGAGGCCCCAAGCGCAATCCAATTTCGAGGCCCCCCTCTAAATATTTTCGGCACCATTACAGAATGCATTCCATGTGCACGTTTTTACTTCAGATTTAGGGTTGCCAACTTCTAAGTTTTGTAAATCAGTATATTGTTCTTGGAAACCGGAACATGTCCAAAAACACGTGGCGTTTTAAAATTTTGATTAAAAGAAATTAGATGTGCAACGCAATAACGTACTCGCCAACCGTTAAAACAGAATACCATGCGTCGGCGACTCTAGGCTGTACTCCTAAAGCCCATGAGTATTCGAACAATAAATTTAATGTTTTCTTGCCGCTCCAAACTGCCAAATTGTTGTATAATTAATTGCAATTCGAAAGGTAGCGTTGTAATTAACTGGTCGCCTATAAACTTTACTTCACTTCCCTGAAAATAGTAACAGATAACGCTATTACTATGGCACTTATACTGTGGCTGAGGTACGTTTCAAAGTTCCACTGTCGTGGCCAAGGTATGTTTCAAGATTCCAGTATCCTGACCAAGGTACTGTTGCCGGCGAAAAAAACTGGTACAGGATCGAAAATCCAGTAACACTTATTCATACACTGTAAGTGTGTGGTTTGAACTTTTTTACAATTCTACTAATTCAAATTTCTTTAAATTTTTTTTGAGGTCTGAGATTTGAGTCCACCTTATTTTAAGAGGCCCCATGCGCGCGACTCGTGCGCCTGCGCGAAAATCCGTCACTGTCTAAGCTACAACAAAACTTTACTTTTTATTTTATTTAATGAATAATTCTACAGTGTGTCCTCGGATTGTGTTCGCGTTACGTACAATGACCCTTACTAGTAGCGGAAATAATGGCGCAAGCAGCCTGCACGGTATCGATTGTAATGATCGCGGCTGTACTTTTTTATTTTGTCAAAACTGACATTACTGTGAGTAAGCTGTAAAATGAAGGAAAACGTTTAGATTTTTGTTTATGGCTTGGCGACAAAATTCTAAGTGATAGCAATTTTATTAAATACATAATTTTTCGGACGAAGCATCATTTACAACAAATGGATCAGTTTCTTCTCAAAATAGTCGGTACTGGTCGGACGTAAATCCAAATTTTAGAATAAATTACAGACGACAACACAAAAAAAATTAATGTTTGGTGTGCTATTTCATACAACGGATTATTGGCCGTTACTTTTTAGAAGGAAATTTCAATCAATTTTCATATTTGGATGTACTGCAAAATTATTTCTTCAATTATCTCGAAGAAATAAGTTTGGAAAAAATACAAAATTTTGATAGTAATTTAGACCAACTAACAAACAAAATTATTATATGTATGTTAGAGCGATTTCAATAGACGACATTAGAAGATGTTATGAAGAATTTCTGAAAAGAATTGAACTATGTGCTAATGTCGGTGGAGGGTTATTTGAATAGTCAGATTTTGTTTTTGGTTAATAGTTAATAAATGGCGTTAACTACTCAAATATTTGTTATTTAATTAGTATTTTCCATAATTAGACTTTTCTTCCAAAGACATTGAAACTTGACATGTCTCCCTAATTTTAAATGGGAAACAATTTATCTCAGTAATTTCTTTTCTAAATTCAAAAGAAAGACAACTTTATCTACACAGATTTATTTCTTCTTGTGTTAGTTTCGCCATATTGAACGCTATCAACGTCAAATTTGGTTACGTAACACGAATACAAACCGGGGACACACTGTATTACATTTCCTTAAAGTGGAGCCCCAGTTTACAATATAGAAACAATTTATTAATATATTTTCTGATGTATAAGTGATTATAGAGAAGACTATGGAAGATATTTGACGAAAATATTTGTGTAAATTATGTAGAACCTTGCCAATAATTATTTACAGAATTTAATTTACTTAAGCATTCGTTAAGAGAAAATATTAAATATTAAATTCATTAGAGTCATTAGATATATTAAAAATAAGTATACATCCGGTGTAAAATGTAGTTTTATCTCCGACTTTTGAAGTGGATTTCCACATGCTCTATCTTCAGCGAGTAATTGGGTCGAGCGCATCAAAGCGACATGTTCCATGCCACTTGGGCGCCTCTTGTTCTCTAGAGCTAATGTGTCTTCACATAACTCTGATTTGTCATAATAAAATTAGGAGGTAAATTGAACATAAGTTATAACGCCCGCGAAATGAAATTACGCGCATTTATTTCGGTATTGGAAAGGACGCTTATTCTAAAACAACGCCGTCGGAACGAAATGGCGGAAGTTTCAACAATTAGCAAGTTTTCCACATAGCAGTTATAAATAAAATAATACAGTTTGCAAAGTTCATTTAATTTAACGTTTAGTTAAATATATTCTCTCAGCCGAGTTGACACCAGAGCCCGACGGAACGTGATTGAACTAATGAAATTCCCCGGCGTCGTATACATGTCTTATAAACGGTTATTGTTATGATTATTGTTATTCGTCGCGGCGTTTACGATTATTGTTATTATTATAGAATATAATAATAATATTAGAGCGAATACCGTTGTACCGTTCGAATGGTAACGGCGACGGGCGTATTTGCTGGCGCTTTGTTTCGGTGCTTGTATTGATATGATTTCTTATTTTAGTCGTGAGATGTGCCACCCACCTTGCCCATCTTAAGAACGGTGGCACGTACAACCGCATGCAGTCCGACTTCTATTTACAAACGTACACATTTATCAACCACCCAACCAGCCGCTCATTTATGTCTAAATTGACAATAATGATACGCCGACATTTATATTTCAGCTTTCAGCGAATGCCACACAAAAAATAATATGCGTGGCGACGACAATAATTTCACTTCTCTACCCAACCTACTATTACGACGAGGAAATCAAGAACTGGACACCTGTGGACACACCCAGAAACCATGTGCCTTTCGTACCTTAATTTTATAGAATACATTCGATTTACCGTTTTTGATTGTTTACCTAACTAAACTGTCTTAATATGGTTCTACCTCTTTTAGAAAATAATTGGATCGTTTCTTCTGAAAAATATGTTTGACCATCTTCAACTTGCTTTCCTTTCTTGCGTAATTATAACGTATGACCATGCAGGTCGTTACCCTAGTAGATGTCTAAAATACAACTATTTATTTCCTTAAGATTCCTTTGATTAATCAGAATGGTATTTGTGGTTAATTATACGAGTATGTCACCCCAACGTTTGTATTTCTATACTTACTGAAAGCTGAGGTTAATATTTTAGTGGTGTTTAGGTGAAATTCAAAAAAGGCATATCAAGTTGAGCTGAACTTAAGAATTTGATGCAACACATGAAAAAACTCTTCCGTTTGGACATTTTTAAGTGTCAGAAACATAAGGATGTAATTTATATATTATGTTGACGTATGTTCACCTGAAAATTTGCAATTATTTCTAATAGTTTCTCATTTGTTTTTCTTTGATTTAATGACACTGATAATTCTTGTATAAAATTTGCTAAAAGCTGAGAAAGAAGTACCGATTCAGCCAACAAACATTCACTATGTATATTAACCCATCCCTCTCACTTTGTGTTAAGTCTCACACAAAAATTAACATAGTGTCATACGAACCTAAAAAAAATGTTTGAAAGCTCAAATGTTCTAATTTAAGATGGGTATGTTCTTAAACATTATCCCCTAGTTTCACAAAAATTACTTAATCGAGATTAATTTAACAGTGTGATTAAATCCATCATTTGTTGGGTGAAGCAATATAATTGGTTGTTTCAAATCTATTGTTAACTTCGTCCAATGACGTTCCTAATCCCTGGTTTCTTCACATCCTGATAAATTTATCTGCTAGGTATCATCCTTGGAAACCATTGCAGATAAATTAATGAAGAGGTGAAGAAATCGGACATTAATCACAGAATTAAATTAATCGCTGATTGATAATCTTTTTGTGAAACACTCCGTAAGAATTTAATTATCTTTAAACAAATCAATTGATCCTGCAAAAACAACTAACGTTTTAATGTTTTACTTTAAGATGGTTATGTTCATAAACATTATTAATTTAATTATCATTTATTAAAATGTATTGGAGACTGTGGTTTGTAGTGCAAAGAATTTGGACTTAACCCCCTAACCACAAAAAAATTATTTAGAGACTAGATACGTATTTCGGCAGCTATACTGCCATCTTCAGTAAATGCCTTCTTCTTGATCACAAGAAAAGGGACTGTGTCATGCTTAAGTATATAAGGTAGCGATAGGCATGACACAGTCACTTCTCTTGTGATCAAGAAGAAGGCATTTACTGAAGATGCGTATATATATATACTTATGAAGTTTTTAGACAAACTTTTTGTGGTTAGGAGGTTAAATCCAATTTCTTTGTAATTATCATTTAACAAATCAATTGACCAATCAATTAGTCTTGCAAAATGCTAAGAGAAAAGAAATTATATTTTAGGAATATTAGTGTAAATATACTTTGACGTAATGATAAATGAAAAAAGTAAATAAATAAATCTAACAAGAACACACTCTCAAATTTTTCAACAATCCAAATTGTTTCAAGAATAAAAGAAATAAATTAGGAATACTCCGTTTTAAAATGACTTTAAGTACGAGCTACGAGGTCGGTTAAACTAATAATCTAAAACTTTTATTTCCTTTTATTTTGAAGATATTGAGAAAATTTTTCATTTTTATTTTTTAAATCGGATGCCGACAAAGCTAGATATTTGAATCTAAATCTGTCGTATACAATTGTCTGAGATGTCAAAATTGTAGAGATTCAATTGTCAACTTTTTTTCGTATGGCTGCCATATTGAATTTTCATATTTAAAAAAGGAAAATTTTTTTCTTCTCTCTTATTCTGACAATGTTTCGCACATTATGGTTCTGCTTCTCCTTCTTCTTGCTTTGCGCAACAATCTGCACATTATTGTGATATGATGGCATGACCATTCCAAGGCAATTTACTTTGTTTGATAAGCTGGATCATAATCCGGATTATGATTATGAGATTATGACACTTGTATATCGCTAGCTAGACCAATTATAAACGCGCAAGAAATTTTACTCGTAGATGTAATGGGGCCTTTCCTTTTTCAGAATTGTAGAGAGTCTCCCTAATCATTATAAAATTAATCCAGTCTTATTATAAATATGAATGTAATATGTTGCGTGACTGCTGTCAGCCAATAATATTTACCCTCCAAGAAGTATCGTGGTTGCATTTCCTGTTTGCAGCCATTCTGGATAAAGTTGAACCTAAAGTCAGGTTTTTGCATCTTTAATGTGGGTGTGCGTATTTTAAATCATCAACCAATGAGAGCTACTTTTCATACATTAGTTATTTTTTCCGAAATTTAATATCTAGCTACAATTATAAAATATTTTTGAAAATTAAAAAAACTGTGTTAACTTCAGAGATAAATGCTTATACAGGGTTAAAACTAATTAAAGACCCACCCCGAGGATCTTGTAATCAGTAGGAAATACCAAGACTGTCAAATTAAAAAGAAGTTATTTTGGGGTCTATAAAAAAGGGCAAAAAGATCTCGTCTATCACCATTTATTCCTGAAATATTTTCAAAACACTGCAAAAATCTCAATTTCGGAAATCTCGAATATCTTGTTTATGTATTATCATCGAATCATAAAGTTCGGTAATTTTATAGGAGTATTAAATTCGATGGATAAATAAATCTATCACCGCTAAGAGATGTAGGTAGGGATTGATAGTTACGCAGATACGACTGTCAACTGTTTGGTCTCTTATAGGCGCTATCCTAAATATTCATACCACATGATAAACAAATGAAATCTGAATGCGAAAATATGACATACTAATGCTTTTGTTTTAAACAAAATATTGAGCTAGTAAAACATTGAAGGAACCTTGAAACGACAAAAAGGAATCTCTCGCATCAGTAATAAATCTTGTAATGAAATATAAACAAAATAAATAATAAGAAATATATAAATATTTTAATATATTAGGTGCTTAAACCGACCACCCATTTATCTCTGGATAGCTATTGGTAATGGAATCTTTCAACTACATGGTTATTATTATTATTATTACATTCTACTAGGCCATGAATGTCTTCGCTGAGTGGCAGTTAAAGGATTTTTACATTATTTAAGTAATAACTGGAAACAAATTATCATACGAATATTAATTAAATTTTCGGAAAGTTCTTGCTCGTTGATAATAATATATTATGTTTGCTATTAATATCATGAATATGTGGTATTTTTGTTTGAAATCATTTGACTGTATTCCATTGGCAAAAGTAAAATACTCTACTCTTGAAACGTTCGCAAGAAGCCACATAATTGCATGTATAAATATATTTACGGGATTCACAAAGAAATAAAAGAAACAGCTCATCGTACCTTACACGTATGTACTTGTGGTGAATAAGAAAAACCGTACGTTAAACTTTGCCAGATTCTTTGCTATCCATTACGATTAACCAAAGTTACGAACGTTCACGTTTTGCTGTACACGATTGTACCTCCTATACAAGTAATACTTCAGCACGGGATTCCCAACGTTATTTTCATATTATTTCCGTTCATTTTGCATTTTACAATTACAATTGCATTTTATTTAGGCCCGATTTGTTTGTCGCAGGTGAAATAGGAAAAATAAGTTTTATTAGTACACAGTTTGGAAGAAATATTTTTACGTCCAAGTATTTAGATTCTACATTCGATTCGATCGGTCAATCAATGCGCTCCGATGGATCGATTCAATTAAAAAAAAGAACCGGTTCTATTGTGATCGATTCCTTCGCATCGGCGAGTCGTTTCAAGAAAAAATTAATTCGATTTGGTTCAATATTTCGATTCCCATCGGGGAATCGATTCAAGAAAAAGATCAATTTGATCCGATTCGATTTTTTTTTTCAAATCGATTAATCGATTTTTTGCACAGGCTTACTTGCGGCGAAACACTATTTACGTGTGACGGTAATAATGCTGAATTCTGTGTATGAAAATTAGTGTAGGCATACCCAAATGTGCATGAACGCCAAATTAAACCACTTTGGAGCGTACTCAAATGTGTGAAAGGTACAGTTGCGGACAAAAAAAATGGAAACATCGACATATATCTAGTGGTTGCTTTATTTTATTAATTTTACACATTGTGATTTGACTTCCACATCATATTGACTTCGGAGAATACCATAAAATTAGTAGCGTGTTTAGAAAAATATCAGAACGTTTATTATGCCTAAAAATAAATCAACATAAAAGTGTAAACTGCATATTAAAAACTGAAATAATTTACATCAGTATTTTGTGAGATTTCCATTTTTTTCAATTTTTTTCATTGATAAAATTGAATGTTCAATATCATTTTCATTAAGCCCTTGCCACGCTTGTTGCATTGCTTCCCACAATTCATTCCTATTTCTAGGCCTAAACTCTTTGTCATGAACTTTTTTAAGCAAAAGGGCCCAAAGGATTCAAATCAGGACTTTTTGAAGGCCAGTCAAATAAATTTTATTGCATTGTCTGGTAATCAGTCACGAGTAATTGTAGATGTGTTTACGGGGCAATTATCTTGTTGGAAAATATAATTGTTGTTTGAAAATCGTTGAGTGACACTTGGCAGCATAATATTTTCCAAAATATTTTGAAACACGTCCTATTAATCTACCTTCTATATTGAAGCATGCTCCCTTACCTTCGATAGTTATCCACGCCCATACATTTAGCGAAAATCGCCCACTGTTATTTCATCCATGAAGATATCTTTCCTCGAATCGTTGATTTCTTGTTATGTATACCCTCGTTCTGCCATTATTACATGACTGAAATACCTTTCCATCTGAAAAAACTACCCTTCTTCAAAATTCTTCGTCCCCATCTAGATACTGTAGTGCAAATCCTATTATAATATCCTTGTCTTCTTCAGATAAAATAAGTTTTCTTGCAGCTACGCTGTTAATCAAACCACTTGCTATGAAGCGTCTTCGTGAAATCCTAACTGATCCTGGAAAATTTGCTACTTCTCGCGCTTTCACTGCTCAATTGAACCAGGTTCAAAGTGAACAAAATCGCGTCACATTTTATTTATGAATACATTACTTGGCATATATCCTCAAACAAAGATAAAGGATCTAGGAAGATGTGACACTTAATAAAATAAAAATGGAACGAAGTTTAGTTCGCAAAAGTGGCTCCACCTGGATTTTGAGCACAGCAAAGGCGAGAGTTTTAAACATTAATGTTTTAAATAAATACTTATTTCAAAAGTTATAAAGCAATAATATGCGTTTTAAATATTCACACTTTATTTCAAACTAAGAAATTGACAGATACATAAACGAGAAGCAAATTTCCTTGAAAAATACTAATAACTCACTGCATAAATCAGATTCAATAATTATTCTGTGATTTTCGGAAGGATTCTCCTTGATAATCATACTTCAAACGATTCCTTGTCTTTTATATTCGTTGTTGCTGCAACAATCACTGAACAGCGAAGTTTCTTGGACCTGGATATTTAGCTATGATATTAATCATAATTTCGGCCGGTATCTTTGAATTGTCATTAATTTTTCACCATTATCTCCATTTACAATAAAACGTATTGTTTTCTGTTCCTTTCCCTTTTTTTTAAAGTATCATAGTTACTGCGTACGTTTTAATAAAAGTAAAATATTTTTACTTGTGTCGGGGCACGTTGACAGTTTTTCGGTGCAGTAAGTGAGAGTCAAATTTTGTCCGTGCAGCGATACCCCATACAAATTTTACGAATTTCACTGTACAGCAAATTATGAAAACAAACTAAACACGAAATGCACAAAAAGCATTTATGCAAATGCATATCAAAAACGGTGGAAATATTCAGACTAGGTTAAACATAAGTTATGACATAAACATAACTCTCATTACATTTTTTCGTACTTTTGTTTCAATCAAACATGGAATAATTTGATTGGATGTTAGTAAAACACTAGCGCCAGTTGGGTTTTGGGCGGAGAAGTGAATTCGGTACAATGTTCCTAGATTCAAGTGCCGAATCTTCTTAGATCCTTTATCTTTGTCCTCAAGTTTCTATGCGAATTTGCTTAAGTTCAGTTAAGTGTCACCTCAAACCTCCTTTGTACAACTGGTCCATAAAAATCCGATTCAAAATCACGCTGAACTATAGGTGCTTTCTTTCGCTGACAAAATCGTGACCCAAACGTGTTTTGATTCAAAAGCATACATTCTTTTCATTGAATCTCTCTATTTTTAAGGATTGTTTGGATTGAATTGTCGTTATTTACAAATGAACTGTCAATCAAAAATTCAATTCAGATGTTTTGTTGCTACAACTACGAAATTCAGGTCCAAACTATTCGAAACACGATTCAAACTTTTAAGCGAAAGAAAGCACCTATTATGTTGTTGTTCCCACTTTTTTTATTTTAGAAATTCAGCTCTAGGTCACATTTAAATCGGCCGCAACACGTCTTAACGACCATCCTTCTTCAAGCTTTAAAATTGCCCTTATTTTTTCAATTTCTGTTAAGTGTCTGCGCATTGTCACGCCTTTGAAATAAATTTATTTTGACATTGACACTTATGTTTTAATGACACGAAAAGCATATATTAAAAAAGATTTTAAAAATGTGTTTCCATTTTTTCTTTGGCCGCAACTGTACTTTGAACTTTATAAATTGATTGTTTTAAGCTACGTTTCCATCCATCCGTCATGCGTCGTTCCGTCGTCAATTGTTATTGGTTCATTTTAAATATTTTTCGCAACCGCTAAGAGATTTGCAGGGCTGCACCAATAACAAATTAATAATAACGACGGAACGACTCACGACGGATGCATGGAACGTAGCTTTAATCTGTATTTCAAGAAATACTCGTTGTAAATTGTGCTTAATTCTAAGCTCGATCGTGGTAGAATCATTTAAAGGACGTAAATACATTACGATGATTAGGATCCAGCTTAGAATTACAGTTAAGTTTCATAATAAATGTAATAATTTATTCAGTATTTGACTGATTTCTCAAAGGTATCGTTCAGTTGGTGTCAAACATTTTACTATCTTTAATTTTTTTCTTATACTGAAGATTCGTTTCAAAAGTTGTACTGGGCCGTTTCACTTGTTTTGATGAGGTGAAGTACCGATCGGAGTTTGGCACGTTTTATTGGAACCACTCTGTGTATGTAATTTATATAACAAAATAGCATTTAAGTACGTATCTGCGCTGTTTGTATCAATTTATTAATAGTTACAAATTTTTGAAATCGAATTTATAAAATAGAATAGAAAGAAGGTGAAAATTTTGATTTTTCAACTTTTTAATATTAGCAAAACAAAGCAATTTAAATGTGCATGAAATGATTAATTCACGTGTCCCGTAAATTGACCGAAATATGTGTATTTGTCGAGCTGTTTAAACGATTTTTAGCCGTGCACTCGCACAAAACACAGAGATACCCGAACAATATGTATCGTTTTAATGGAACCGAATTACGTAGTATATATTCAAATATAATTTTATTAGATTCGGCGAAAATGAATTGAAATGAAAGCGGACACGTCGATAGTAAATAAAACATTTTAGCATCAAATATCGCACCAATTATAATAATTTGTGAATAATTTCTAAACGGAGGTTCAATTACACGTTTTGTGCGAGTGTGAAAAGCGGCGTAAACGCGGCCGTAATGTGGCCACATTAATCTGCTTTCCGAATAGCCGGCCGCGATTTGCTCGGGATTATAAATTGCGGGAAAATTCTGTATCGCTTTGTTAGAATATATTAAGGAAACAAAGATGTAATACGTTACAGATTACTTTACAAGCACCACCGACAATGTATACTTGCTTTTTTGTTGGGGGCGCTGATGTTTTCAGTTTTCTTCATCGCTCCCGGACCAATTACCAAATGTTTGTGGAAATATTAGGGGCGAAATATTTAAATAGGAATTGACATCAAAGGACCAACCGATATTAGAGCCCGCTTGGCATGGAATCTACGGCGTCGTGTAAACGGCGTCACTGGAGAGCATTTACGGTAACACGAGGCAGAGTGCTAATGTTTAGTAAATTATTCAAAGTGCATAGCACACGCTACAGACAGAAATGCATTAAAGAGCACTTCGATTCCTGACTGATTGATATTTCAATTAAATTACGAATGCAATTATTTTATGCCAGACTTCATAATAAAGCGGCGGTTTTAGCACCGACGCGGCGTCAATGTTCCAGACGTACACTCCAGCTTCTGAAACGCACGATTCTGTATAATCGATATTACCAAACTAAGTTTTATAATATAAATTTTATTAATTACCCGATAAGAGTAGTAATAGAATCGCTGAACACTAAGTATGTTTCAAAATTTGCCAAAGATGAAGAAGAAATCAATCGCAGATTTTCAGAATACATATAAAAGATTTTATAATCAGCCTAATTAAATATGGAAAAGATTTAACTGAAAAGTTGTTGACTCTATTATTATTAATTTTTTGATAGTTCTTGCTCGTGAGAATTGTTGTCTTTTCCCGACTAAATTGTGTCTGAAAGTGAGTGTTTACTCCAACAAGGATAAGCTCTACACCTACTTCTACATGGTAAACATTAAAAGTCCGTTTTTTTTCTGACTTCACAAACGGATGGACTCGAGGGAACACCGAAAAAGTGTTCCCTGGTGGCCAAAAGTGTTAAAGATTTTTATCTAAGAAACTGCCTTACAAGATGATTCACGGAACCCGTTCGTTAGAAGTTTAGGGACTTGCCTTCATCATTTTTCTCTGAAAATTTGCTATCACCCACATCCGCCAGTGTACTCTTGCACCAGAAGTCGCTGTCAACTTCATTATTTTAAATAGAATTATATAATTTTTATTGTATTTTTAAATTATGTTTAAATCATGTGAAATTATAAGGGTTCCCTATATCTAAATGCAACCGTTTTTGAAATATATTTAGTTTTGTAAATTTTGCTATTTCAGAACCTTTCCCTTTTTAAACCCATATTGGAGATGGCAGCATAGCATATTAAATCTAATTTATTTGTACTACAAACCACAGTCTCCAATACATTTTAATATTGAATGTAAAGCTTTTGAAGAAATTCGATATTACTCTTCCGCTTCTCTAATTCTTGTTATTCGACAATAATGTCGACGGTCATTCAACCAATAATGTTATAATGAGAGCGAGGTAAAGTAAAATGGAGGAAGATTTGTTGGAAATCTGGTAAACAAAAAGTGCTTTGCGGCAAGTAGATAGAAAGTGGTTGGCAGCATAAGTCAAACAACGAACTATAGGAGCTGTATAAAGAACCAGGTATAATAGGCATCGCAATAACGCTAATATTGCGTTGAAAAATGAAAAAATGAAAAAGAGAAAGAAATATTAGACCAAGGAAAAGTATATTCCCCATTCCCCTGCTTTATTACTTAGTTTGTTTCTTTTTTTTTTTCAATTATGTGTTACGATAGTCTCTAAGTACTTCTGAATTAGTTTATCATTTCTGTTTTACCTATTTTTAACATTCTTCTAAGTTACATAAAGTTGTCTTTGAATTAGCCAAAAATAAAAATAGGAAAATTAGTTTTTCAATTCCTCTACATGAAAATTTTCTACTGAAAGCCTGACTACGTCACTGAATTCGAGGACATGGATTAAATGGATTGATACTAAGTCTTATAAAAGAATGTTTACAGTTAACAAAATTATGTCAAAATGAGTATTGAGTAATTTGCAAATTTTTATATTAAAAAAAAAATCCAAAATTGCCAATGGAAAAAAAGTAAGTGAAGGAAAATTTAAACTAATCTGATATATGTATCGTTATTTTTGGAATTTTGCGTAATACCAATTCATTTTAGAGATTCCACATTCTTGAGTAACTATTGAAATTAACTGTTAGAAACTTTAATCAGAGTAGAATTTGCTACAAGAAACCACACAATTTCGGAACGCATCGAAATAATCAAAAATCACCAAAAGAAGTGAAGTAATTGAGAAAGAAGAACAAATTTCGTGTGTTTCTAATTATATTATTTCTGGCAACACTGATGCCACCAGTACATCCTAATGTAGTTTGTATGAAGGGTGATTCATAATAAATTTTATTTTATTTTTGAGATAGGGGACTACAATTTTATACTTACACACAATTTTTATTTCTGAACGTCTTATTCTTAAGACATTTTCCTGTACCTTGTTAAGTAAGGGCACTTTACTCTTAAGCGGTCTTCATTTCTCTGGGTCCACGCTGTATACTGTTTAAGATTTCAATTTCTATGTCAATATTTTTTTGTAATAATCGATAATAAAAAGAAATCATACTTGTAGCACACTTTTTGAAAGACATTTTGTGTGCCCCTAGCATAATAAGTGGCATAATCACTCACGAGTCGCTCACTATGTTGTAGGTTTACGTGCTTATGATTCAGTATTTCCGTATTCATTATTCTTAGATCGGATATATTGTTACGACTTCATGGTTCGCAATAATTCTCCTCGACTAATTTCAAATACTTTAATAAAACACTGTCTTAACACAGTGCAAATCACATGAACAATAATGCACAACACTTATTTTAATAAATTTCAGTTCAATATTTCACCGTTTGTTTATCCCACGATGCTAAAACTTCGCTCGGTAAATATAAAACTGTTCAAAATGCACGCCGTCCTCATTTAAATATCCAATACTGCTGTTGTCAAAAACGCCTGGAAAGCCATGGAATTATCACGAAATCTCTAGAATATTCCGGACAGAAGGCGTGCTTTCTTGAGAAGTCTCGCTTCCGTCGAACAGCAAAAGGTCGATTGACCAGTAGGTGGCGTCCCTCGTCAAAAAATAATTATTATAATAATCCTTTATTCACTCAACAGGATTAACGAATTTAGAGAGTTATTATTATCACAGTAAATGAGTGCCTCAAAGTTTCAACATAGTAAGTACATACGTATGTAAATAGGCGTTAGTTACACAATACAAACTCCCCTAAAAAAGCATTAAACATTAAACATTAAGGAGCGCAAGGTTTTGTATCGCTTTCGAAAAAGCTCTATAATTGAAATGAAATATATCAGTATTATAATAAAGTTTATTGTATGTATCCCATATATCTATGATCTTTTCAGACAGTTTGTTTTCGGTATTTACAAATAAAAGCTAGTTTGACAACGAGTGAGTGAAGATGGAACTTTAAAGTTAAGGGTACTCAAAAATTGAATACAATCAGTCATATTATTTACTTACTATCTTTTATAAATATTGTTGCTGAAGATATCGTCGTCTCTTTTTCAGGGCATACAATTTTAAATTTTCAGAAGTTCTTTATACGGTATATATTTAGGGAAGGTTCTTATATCTGGAGATATTTTAGTTTTGGGTATCGAAACTGCACACGTTCAATCAATAGTTCATATTTTAAATAAAATGGCCCCCAAATTACCGAAGCACGTTCCGATTTAGTCTTAGAATAAAAATCTCTGATTTGTCTGAACAAAATCCTAACGATCTCAATGCCTCAAGTTCCTTAGTAAGTACGTGTTCATTAAAGGTAAGTTTAACGTCAAAAATCGCTCCTAGATCTTCCAGTATTGAGACCCTTTCTAAGGAAATATTATTCATTGAATAATTAAATATTATAGGATTTGTGACTGAATGGTGTCATAATTTTAAATTTATTAAAATTAAACAGCAATCTAGAATTAATGGATCAAGTTACCAAATTTTGCAAATCCGCTTGTAACAATTCACAATCTTGTATGATGTTGATCTGACGAAAAATTTTTAAATCGTCGGCATACAGCAAGTGTCTACTTGTTCCGATGCAATCTACTATGTCATTAATAAAAAGGAGAAAGAGAAGCGGTCCCAAGTTATTACCTTGCGGTTCGCCCGATTTAGGTGAGAACATTTTAGATGTGCAACCCAAACAAGAAACAATTGATGCCAGACAGATAACTTTCTAGGAAATTAATCAGTGATTCATGAAAACCGAGATGTCTTAACTTACCTAAGAGAATATAATGTCCGTATACATATATTCCATCAGCTTGCGTTCTCTCCTCCAACGTATTTGACACATACTGTGTAAAGTTACTCAGATTACTTAAGGTAGATCGTTTAAACATAAAGTCATGTTGATTTGGAGAGATAATATATTTAATGCTACTAAAAATTCGGTTATAAATAATTGATTCAAATATTTTACCTGGAGGAGACAAGACAGCAATTGGACGGTAATTGTTATTTTGATTTTTAACACGTGATTTGAAGACGGGATAGATTTTAGATATTTTCCACATATCTGGAAATACATTTTGATTAATACTTAGATTGAAACGTTCGCACAAGGGACGCACAAATAATCTTTACAAGCCTTGTTTATATACCCTGGAATGCCGTCTGGACCAATTGCAAAATTGTTGAGACGTTGTAAGGTTTCAAAAGGCTTCAAAATTTATTAACGTTCAACTGTAACAATATCAATGGTAATAGCAAAATATTGCAGGACACAGACAACGCTTTTATAAATTTTAAGATTCTAATGAAAGATTTTTTACTCTAAGTACGTTACGAAGTACTTTGTTAGATTGTCAGTATTAAATATTGAATTGAACACGTAGCGTTTTCTAAAAATCTTTGAATTCTTTTTCGTTTACTATGTAACTGTAACCTTACAAATATTTTTCCGTTATGGTACACATGTTATGTCACAAATTGGTTATAACAATAGGTGTAAAGGCTAGTTTACATTTTCCGATTTTGCATTCGATTTTTGTATTTGATTTTTCTGCTCGATTTTACATTCGAGTTTGTCTCGAATTAATCTAGCTTCTCGAGTTGAAAATCGAATAGTGTAAAGGTAAAAATATCATGTTTGAGATACTCGAAACTAAAAATCAAACGCAAAATCGGATAATGTAAACTAACCTTAAGAGATCATACAACTGTCGTCTTATCATAAAGACGTATGCGTTCGGAACTAAATCGGCCCTGTTTCGATAACGCTTGCTTTAACTTTGATTTCATGGGCGCAATAGTACGTGCTCGCTGTTGTTGAGACAGCGTTATTTTCTTTCTTTATTGCACATTTGCATATGCCATAACTGTCATAACCCGTAGAATTACGCCTGTACTCATGTTAGTAAAAATTGTAGTAGTAAAAAAGTATTAAAAATCATTTTCGTGGAAAATACATTTTCACTTTAGAGTTTCAAAAATTCGTTGTTTTAAATATTGCTTTGTTCGTAATGTAGTTTTTTTTTTATTGTGTAAGCGAAAAAAATGCTTTTAACAGGGAGAGAAAAACATTTTTCAAGTGCAATTTAGCCAGCCGTAATTACAGCTTTATATACGGCCGTTCGTATTTTCGGTACCCGCTTTGACGTCAATAATTATGCCATATTAGGAAACTTTTATTATTTGGAAAATACTTCTGATGCATGTCAAAAATTCTGCGACAAAAATGTACAGTAATATAATTAAAATTGATTGCTCTCTTTCCATACTGGCATCGGGGATTCTGATTGACGTCCCTTAAAAATAAATGGAAACACGACGAATCGATATTTAATAAAGAACATAAACAAGCAACTGCCGTGCGTTAAAACAACCCCCTCGATTCGACGAGTGTGTGTGATCTTTTAGCCCGGGCGTCGCGACGTTGTTACATTACATTGTATTAATATTTAAAGAGCTGCATTTACTTACGTGTAATTTACGACAATGTATTTAGAAATTATAAATTTACTCGTGTAATATATTCTAAATTTATTCTCCACTTATACAGAGCTGTTCATGTACTAAATATTAATACGCGTGAGTAAATCATTTTAAATAATGTGGTGTATTAATAATTCTAGAGTATAAGCTACCGTTTAATGGGTTCTGTGCTTATATTATTCCCAAAAATAATATTTCACTGTAATTACACTACGTATATATTTATGCGCAAAATAAACTTGTTTATGAAATCTGCCCGGCGCCGTTTAGGGTCAAAAGACCGATACATTTTCTTATTACTGCGAGAGAAATACTTGCAAATTTACTGCAAAATCCCATTTACAAAAGCTTATTTCTATTTTATTCGAAATATATTACGCGCGCGATATCTCATTATCACTTCTTTCCCGTTCTTCATGCGCTGTTTTATTATAATTAAATTATAATTAGAACGCCTGGTTCCACTTTTGGCGATAATTTTTCGTTTAATTTACATAATTCATTATTTGATTTGGTCATTTTGAACTTTCTGTCCAAACAGAGACACCGGTGAGGATTTAATTCCATGATTTATTGAATACCAAGAAAAAATCACGTATTTATAGTTTCTTTTATAGGGAATTTCAATTTTGTATTAACAGTCTTTCTTTAAAAATTATTTCTCATAATGACTGTACGTGAGAGAATATAATTATCTCGACAGTGAGCATTCTCTGTACCGATTTCATTTATTCTTCCTCCCACGCTTTTATTTTTACTCTTTTATTTTACTGGAATAATGTACCTTTTCTTAATGAGCTTTGTAAATGCAGTAATTTTCATTCATACCGAAGGCTATGAGCATGGATACAACTTCTAGTTTTGAAATTTGAAAAATTCAGTTTCTCAGAACCGTTTGACATAAATAATTAGCTCACAGGATATGAAATTATCAGCGAAGTATGATCAAGACTGATCAGTTAAGGAAAAATTCTGTAACTGGGCTGCAGTCAAATAATACTCTTTTAAAATTCAACCTAGCTTTCGGAAATTTTATTTCCTTTTTCAAGGTTTCTACAACAAACAATTTGCATTAATATTTTATGAAAAGAATAATTACAATTAATTACTTACTCCTTAGGACCGATTTCACCATCACAGTTTAACTTTAAACTTCGCTTTATTCCCATGGTAACAATTGCAAGGATAATTGTTTCCATAGAAATAAAACGGAGCTTAAAGTTGAACTGTGATGGTGAAACCGGACCTTAGTGAGTAGTAAATGAAGTTAATCCACTAGTTATAAGAAAAAGATTAATTTAAATTAAGTTATTTAAAAATTTTTGGCAATTACATTTTTGACAGCTTGTTATTTATTTACAATTATGAAAATTGAATCAGGGTTCGTCGGGAAGGTAATATGACGTGAATTTTGATTTACTACATCCTGGTTGTCTTTCTTTTTAATTTTAAGATTTAATAAGTAAGTATATATGCAACTAAGTTTTTGAATATCAGTTCTTTTATTAACACTTTTTTATTACAAAAAATGTGGCACATTTCAATAAGAGTTCTTTGACTCAAAATTGGTTCAATACCTACAACTTTTGCATCTTGAAAGTTAATCTGGTCTTCATTATTGGCATGTTCAGATAGAGAACAAGCATCTAGGACTAGGTTTAGATCTAATATCACTTTTATGTAAAATAATTCTTGAATGAAGAGTTCTTAATGTGTAACCAATACAAAGTATAAACAGAATCACTATCATGACAAGGAATTTCATAAATAGAATTAACTTGTTTGAATTTGTCAAGACGATCTTTAACTTTTATAAAAAGAGACTTAATTGTTAATATTTTTTTGTTTCAATCTGAATGGTTTTATATTTTAATTCTTTTATTAGTCGAGATGTAAGGTTTGGTGTAAATATTAAGGATCTAAAAGCTTTAACAACGTTAATTGTTTGTGAATTATTATTAATTTGTTCTTTGTTGAGTATTGGAAATCAACTTATTAAGCATCGCATTAGGATAGCTATTTTTTTACGAGAATATTTTTTAATTTGTGAAGAACTTTATTCAACAAGGAAGAATGAGAAATCCTTTCTATATGTTTTTTTAATCCTAAAATCATGTTAATTTTTATTTTGTATAAAAAATTCCATGAAATAAAGAAATCAAAGTAAATCAAATATTCTTATATTAAATTTCAGAGAAAAAACTTCATTTTTTTAATTGTGTTAATAATCAGCATCTTCAGAAATTTTATAAATATTTCTTAGACAGTGGTCGTATTATTTGTTTTTTTATGATATCAAAAATATACTTCTATTTATTTGTCTCTAATTTTCTGTAAGTGATTTAACTGTACGAGAGATTAAACGAGATGATTACGAAACTGTTCGATGTAATGTGTGGTTGAAGATTAAGGTTACCAGACGCATTTGGTTTCTTATGCGTTCTTTTCGAAAAAAAAAAATCGTGAAATAGCTGCTACTTGCATAAAAAGTACTCTCTCATACCATAGTTGCAGCCGAATACATTCAGCGTTCAGACATGCTTGAATAAATTTACCTTTACGTCCTTAGCCCGCGTACATTTCAACCTTAACTCTCGAAACACATAGAATAACAAAGCAATAACTATCAGAATAATATTCAGAAGTTACAGGATCACGATGTGTTGGAATTCTGTGTTATGTCTAGACTGTTTCCCCTAAGTTTCGGCCAAGTTTCGCGTCTTGTTGTTCTTGTTGTTCTGTTTGATACAGCGCTGACCGAATAATATTATTGTTTCGATTCTCCTATATTCATAAGCTTGATGTGAATTCACTTCATATCGCATTAAACGAAGCTGCTGATGATTTCTCATTACCATTTAGGTTTTAAAGATTTCATGCATTTAACAATATCGCTCGATTTTATTAGCCACGCATTCACATTGTTGTTTTAGTAGATTTTAACGATAATGTTTAGCGTAAATACAATCGAAATAAACAGTTTACAGGCCGCCGATGTGAAAACGATATTTAATTTTAACCGGCTGTTTACACCGAAATTTATTCATGTGCGGATATATGTGAATTCATTTGTGCGAATTTTAAATAAGTGTATGTGTTAATTTACGGCCACGATAATTAGTAAGATTAAAAATGCTTAAAAGTAATTCGCCGCCGACGCGGATCGTTTTCAGTCCCGCTGAAAGAAGCGCTCTCCCTTCTCGTGGCTTCAGCCGGAATTGCTACCCGCCGACTGACACGCGATGATGAGAAGTGTTAAAACTTCTTGATCTCGATTTCGTTTCGCTGTTTGTTTTTACAACTATTTAGAAATTTAATTTCGACGGAAATTAAACACCTCGTAAAAAATTATTTATTCTCGCGTTAACAAGAGGAGATAATAAAATTTACATAAAATTAAGTATTTTATACTTTTTCTCGTCTGGGTTCGAATGACGGTATAAACAATGGGAAAATAATGACGACTAATCGCATACAAATTATAAAACTGCTTTAATAATTGCTTTTGAACATGTAAAATTTCATCTGGAATTCTAAAATAATTTTTAAATAATATGATAAAAAAGTAATCTTGGAAACAGAAACGAATAAGCGATATAAAAAATTAATAAAACAAATGTCTAATATACAGGGTGATCAAAGTTATCTCCGCACTATTGCTAACTTCGTTATTATTGGAGCTACGAAGTCATTCCAATTAGTAAAAATGAAGCGATATTTGTCAGATATACATTCAAATGGTAACTTAAACAATATTCATTTTAAGATTGTCTTCTTCACTTTTAAAGTGATTTCGTGTTTATCAGAACGAAGAGATTTACAGTAGCTTAATTGCTGAAAGTTCTTTATTCTTATATCATCAAATCGATTGAAACTGTTTCTCCAATGCATCATTCATTTATTATCCAGCAATAATTTTCATTTACAGTAATGTAAAGTTGCGGATAGACAATTTCGGACACCAATGTTATCCCTTTGACGCAAGAAGGAAATATTAGGTTGTTGGGGAAAAAATGTCGTTTTTTCTTCTTTATCAACTTATTATTATTTGATACTAACGGGTTATCCTTTAATTCTTATTTCTAAGGTAGCCAGATATAATTTTTTATTTGCTAATTGAAGAGTATACTTCTTTAAACAATATACTGCGCTACCTTAATCCGTGTGTTCTTACAAAGAATAATCAAAATCGATGAATTCTTGAACTGTTGTTATACGAGTTTAAGAAGAAAAGCACATCTACACAAGTGACTCAGAATATCTGTGAGGAAGAAAAAGAGTCTTTTAATGTAAGACATATCCAACGTGTAAATTTACAAAATTTAGAAATGGCAATATTACTCTTCGAATGAGTCGTACATCGGGTTGCCCTTTAAAGATTAACCAAGATTTTTTTTTTGCAATTTATTAAAGAAAATCTGATTACTACTACATATCTATTGTCAGTCGAGTTGAGTGCATTCAATTCAACCTTTTGATGCCACTTAAGTGGTCATAGTAGGATTATTAAACCTTGTACAAAAATTTCACATAACTTAAATTAATCTAAACTTAAATACTTTAAACATTTGTACAAAATTACTCCTCGCGATAATCGTTTTCTGTGACAAATCATGATTTATGAAAAGATATGGGTTTTTTAAAGTATTCCTAATGGTAGAGAGCGTGGCTTAATCTTCGACAACTGTCAGCTTCAGTCGTTAACAAAAATTGTCTTGGAAGATAAGTAATGTTCAGTGTTTGGTGGAATACCTTTGGCGTGATCCATTTTGAACTTGTTTCAAATGTCCGTGCAGTTAATGCTGCAGTCTGTTGTGCTCAACTTACCAAAGTACACGAAATTTTACGTTTAGGGTACCCTGCATTAGTAAATAAAAATCACGTGATCCATGCAAAACCGCATAATACAATTACGTCTCAGTAAAAACTGATGGAGCTTGGATGCAGTTTTCTTCCTCTTTCTACATAAAGTCCGGATATTGCTCCTTCGAATTACCACATGTTTTGTTCGATGAAACATTTCCTTCAAGACAAAAATTTTAGTGAATATCGCGAAGTCGATACGACATATCAAGAATTTCTTGATTCTAGAGAAGTTGGTTGATATCATCGGGGAATACAAATGCTGGCAGAATGATGGCAAAGGATCACTAATGAAAATGGCAATCACAAAGTTTAATAAAAATTAATATATTTCGTGTAATACAAGCATTCTAAATCAGAAAGAAAACGACATTTTTTTCCAACAACACAACCTAATATAACAAAAAAAATTAAGCAATTCAAATAAATTTGTCTTATAATTCTGGAGATACGTTAGGAGTCTGACTTGTGTACTTTCCTGTAAGGCTTCCAGATTTAGTGCTGTATGGAGACACAGTGCGTTGTTGCTTAAATTTATATTAATTTGGAAAGTTTGTATCCGGTAAATGCGAATCAATTACCTACTACAGCTAACTAAATATCTGTGAAATAAGCAACCGGTGTGTTAACTCACGACGCCGACACCGAATAAGCTTTAAGCCCATCGTTAATTCATACAGCATGTGAGCAAATGCCGGATGTTAGTGCGGGAATCCACATTTAACATATTCAGCCCTTCCAAATATTTGTTCCATACATCTTGTTCGCTGCGCTTGATCTTCAAGTGTTGTTGAACACCGTTAAAAATAGAGGCAATAAATACGGTTTATTTGCTTTCGAAATTAGTTGAGTTTTTAGAGAAATGTATAATATTTCAGCGCGCCTGTGTTTGGTTTCGGCTGTTTATTGTGGACAAAGTTTATATGAACTGTTAATGGCTTCGAGTGTAATTGAAATAACTTTTTCCCGAGCGAACGGCGCTCACAATTTATTAATAGGATTTCTAATATATATTTTCTAACGCACATGGTTAACTAATTTATGGACACAATAAAAGGCCCCTGCCACATGTGAAATTTACTGGATATTTTTAAGAATGAAAAACGGCGCTTTAAATACTTAACATCCGCGCGCATAAAAATATCCTTTATGTC
Source organism: Prosopocoilus inquinatus (assembly GCA_036172665.1). Taxonomy (NCBI): domain Eukaryota; kingdom Metazoa; phylum Arthropoda; class Insecta; order Coleoptera; family Lucanidae; genus Prosopocoilus; species Prosopocoilus inquinatus. Next base: position 2,073,266 of record CM069876.1, read on the forward strand.
GTTTCGTTTACATTCATAAATGCATGGGGAGCAATCAATTAGTTTGACTGAATTTAAACAGGTTATACAGTCGCTGTAATTTTAAGTCCAATCAGTGAACCAACCGCTCCAGTAACTGTAGCGTAACTCCACTCTACGCAAAGATCTTGCACCATTTATTAGTTAGATAAATATGTTGTAGTATCGAGCGACGTTTCTAAGTTAGTTTTGATTAAGTGAACTGTAGATCACACCATCCACACATGAATGTCCTTTAACTTCAACTTCATGAAAGCAACCCGTTTTCCAAATTACACTCTATCCGAGGCCAATCAGAAAGATTTTACCATTGCATCCGTAATATGTATTCTGTAGATAATATATAAAATAATGTGCATAATTCCTTAATACTAAATTAAATCCTCAGAACCACAGGTATAAAAATCGTAACCGAAATCGACCCACCAAAGCTACTAGACTACTAAAAGCAGGCTATTAGTTTCTGGAGTGGAGAGCTGGTGCCCACTCCAAACTTCTGGCCTGTCTTTTTATTAAGCACTGGTTAAATTTTGCATCCCTCGTTATTTATTGTAACGCACCAAGGAGTTTTTTGACTGTTGGGAATTAAACTATTATCAAAAATATCGGGCTATCGGTCAATAAAAGACTTAAGCTCGACTTAAGTGTTTGGTGTAACTGACCCTTAGTGTTACGTATGATAGATGTAAAAAAAATCTTAAAGATCATTCTAATATTTACATATTAAAAGCCGATAAAGGTTCAACCACAATGGCTGTGTTAAAAGAAGATTAACATAACAAGGCAATGAATTTATTAAGTGATGTGAATAACCTATTCATTGTACCTAACTGGGTCCATACAATCCACAAATAATAAGACTGTAAAAGATCTTAGAAGATTAAACTATGTGGATGTTAATAAATACAAGAAATTAATAACATACAATTCTACATCACCTAAATTTTATGGTTTGTTAAAAAACCATAAAGAAAATGTACCTTTACGGCCAATTGTATCTTGTATTAATGTTCCTTTTTACCAGTTGTCAAAATTTACATTTGATATACTAACATTTGTTATAAAAATGAAAATGATTATAATGTAAAAAATTCTTTTGTTTTTGCAGAACAATTTCAAAACTATCAATTACCTGAGAATTTTGTCTTAGGTTCTTCAGGTGTTGTTTCCTTATTTACTAAAATCCCTACAAATTTAATTATAGAAATTGTAAATGAATATTGGTCTAACAAAATTGAACCGTATTGTAATTTAAGGAAGGAAAAATTCTTAACTATTTATATTTTTTTATTTAATAATAGTTATTTGTCTTATAATGATGATTTTTATAAACCAATTTATGGTGTTTTAATGGGTCTTAGTCCTATTTTAGCCCAGATAGTGATGGGTCGTCTTTTGAATAATGTTATACCTCAATCGCCTTTTCAATTTGGTTTTATAAAAATATGTAAATGACATTATTTGTTCTGTACCAAGTAATATGATTCTTACTACATTAGATGTTTTAAATAATTTTCATCCACAAATTGAATTTACCTTAGAAGGAGAAACTAATAATTCAGTTCCATTTCTTGACATTAAATTAATAAGATTAGAAAATAAGACAATCATATTACACTGGTATCAAAAACCAACACATTCAGGTAGATTAATTAATTTTTATTCTTGTAGTCCTTTAAATCGAAAATTAAATGTTTTGATTTCTTTTAAGAATAGAATACAAACTTTATGGCGTCCCACTTTTCTAGAAAAGAATTTAATTAAATTTAGAAATCTTTTTTTGTAATAATAGATATCCCTTAAATTTAGTTAATAAAATTTTAATTCCATTTAATCAAAATGAAAATCAAAATATTCCGAATATTAATAATAATAATTAATAATAATTAATTAATAAATACTGGTTATACAAATTTGATTATTAAAGAATTAAAAAATATTGATGCTAAAGTTGCGAAATATAATTTAAAAATCATTAATAATCTGTTTAGTAAAATCAAGGATAGAAGTCCACTCTCTTATCAATACGGTTTTGTTTATTGTACTCCTTGTACTGAATGTGATCAGGTTTACATAGGACAAACAAACTTCCAATTAGCTTAAATCACGACCACTACAACGTAAATCTGATTGTAGATTAATAATTAAGAAAGATAAAAATCTAGTGCTTTAGCACATCATTTTACGAAAAAATCATTTATTAGATTTCACTTACACAAAAATTTTAGAAAAAGAAACCAATTATCGTGCAGGATTATTGTTAGAATTATTGTATATTAAAAAAAGACAGTAATTCTATGAATTTTCGAACAGATATTCAAAATCTTAATTTAACTTATGAATGTTTAATAAAATTTGATATCAATCGCAATTTGGAATAACAGAATCCAAGCGCAAAGGTATTTTTAAACAATTTTCTAAATCTTGACTGTCCTTGAAATTAAATAAAATTCGTTTTTCGACAAATACTTTGAAATCTTGAACTTTATAATTTTGGAATGAAATTTTAACTAAAAAATATGTAAGTTATTTTATTTGAATTTAATTCAATCATTGTAACCTTCCTTTTGTAATTCTTGCTCTAATGAAGACAATAAAGGCTACCGAAAGCTTAGCACAAAAATAAAAAAAATAAAACGTCTCTTAATGACCGCTGGCCCGATAATGTTGATAATAGATTATTTATTATAGTTATTATTTATTTTCTTTGCTACTTCTTGCATATTTTATGAATTGTATATCAATTTATATACCGTGGGAGCAATGAAAATCCAAGTTTAATATACCCTTGAAACGTCAATCTGCTATCCTTTTTAGATTTATACGCCTAACGGTAAAACATAATGTAAGCAAAAATTTAATATTGTTTAGGGCCGTTATTTTCATATCTCAGTAACTTTAATCGTTGATTTACTCCCGTGGTAACAATTATAGAGATAATTATTTCTATAGGAATTACTCGACGGTTAAAGTTAATCAGAGATGAAAAAAGATCGGGTCTTAGAAGAATTAATCTGCAAAGACTAATTTGAAGTTCCATGGGGGTATCTTTGACTTGGGTTTTCATTGCTGTCAACGTTTACCCAAAAACTAGACTATAAAAGACTTCTTAACAATTTCGTTGATGTTTGAAGTTGCTCTGCTAATTAGGAAATCGCCGATTTAAGTAGTGTAAGTGATTCTGTTGTTTACTGGAAGTATGTCGCGAATATTTCTGCAGATTTTTATGACAGAGAAGTTGCCCTGAGCACATACCTCTTTAAAAAAATAAGCCGAGAGCAAGACATGAATTCACGTGCAAGTTTTTTTTACGGCCAGTACAGATCTGTCACGCGGAGAATTACAACTCCATATTCTCCCCATTAAATATTTGTGAAACGGTATACCCACCTGTAACTTTCCACTAAAGCAGACGCTGTAAATCAAAGTATTAAAAACGATACGCGGTTTCCTGTCCCGACAGTAAATTCGTCCGGACTCTGACGGGACAGGGAAAACCATAAACTTATTTTGTTATGAGATTAAGAATCTTGATCTTGGTCTTTACTTAAAAGTTAATTGGGGAAAAGTGTAATGTGAGATTTAAAAATATGTATTAGTTCTTTCCAATAAGAACAGAATCATTATATGTCCGATTGATTGATTCGGTAGTACGTCCACTTGTCATATCTGATTATGCATTCTATCCCAAGACTGTCACTATTTTATTGAGAACGCGCTTTTTACATACCAAACTCTGCGAAAAGGAAATATTTTTGGTAGAAAACCTGAACTTAAGGATATGCTAACAGAACGTACTATTACTGGGTTTTAATTCGCTTTCAACATGAAGGTGACATCTTTTTAATTCAACGATTTTTCACGAACCCAGATGGAGTGTATATCTATACATGTAGGGTGTAAGACGAGCATCCTTGTTGTCGCCCTGGACACAGGGGATCTGTAGGTCGATATCACATTGTTAATTATGTACGTTATCGACCGGCCAACGGAGGTGTAGCCACTGCAGTCAACTCTGATGTAATAGAATTAAGCCCTGGTACAGCCAGATTATCAAACTTACTCGGCTCTCGTTCGTTCATCTAGTAAACCGTCTTTACAAATATATTCCGGCACTTAACGCTTTAATTAACATCGTATTCTTAACCGCACGTTCCATAAAAGCGCGCCGTAAGTAAAGCGATCGTTTGCGGTTCGTCTCGTGCTTGAATTGCTACATTGTAGTGTACTAGATGACATTTGCAAATTAATAGCTGTACAGCATCTCATCTATGTCGTTTCCGTAATATGACGTCATGAAATAGTCCTATACATGTTACATTGCGATGTTAAACGAACTAGATTGCTCAATATATCTTCTACCACATCATTCAGGTTTTATTTGTATATCTACTTTCATTTTACTTTAAATCAACTTGGGTATCATAAACACAAAAAGAATCGGGAATGGTTTCATCACGAATCGAAAAAGTATCTCTCCAACAGGTCTTCAAAAACTTTTACAATTTTGTGTCATAAAAATGATCGAACAAAAATTATTTTAGTGTTCAGTATCTTCTTTTGTATATATCATCATATATGATTTCACATGATTCTTGGTGAACTGAAATTTAATATTCTTGAAGCCGTGCTTTTTATTATTGAAATAACTGTCAATAAAATTACAAGAATCCATCCAATTGACTTACAGAAGCCAGAATAAATATTAGTTTAAACTGTCATCCGGAAAAGTGACCACAACGAGCTTTAATAATGCAGCTAACATTACAAGGTAAAGGCAAAACAAAACGTTTGATTCTAATACAATACGACGTTCGAAGAAATTGTTATATATAATTCAGACAAATTGCAAGCGTGGCGCGCAACACAAAATGTCAACAAGGTAAAACCGATACCGTATAAAATATACAATCGGAGCCGAAATATAATTACAGTTGATCGGTCCCGATGCACGTGCAACCGGTCCGGTGTTGACATGTGTCTGATGCAGCGCCGCGCCTGTCACATCTCTGGTTTGTACTTTTCTGAATATCTGAATATTCGTAATGGAAATGCATGTTTGGGGCTAGGTCGTAAAATTGCGATTTGTTAACGACATTCCTGATGCCTCAAATGTTGTCGTTCGTATACATGCAGAGCTGCGAATGTTACATCTACAAATTCAATGAAATAGGACCACAGCTTAACACATCCAATTCTCAAGAGGACTATTAAAATTTTTTTCATATATAAATTTTAGTTCTAAGTACTAAGGTCCATATTCATAGAGAAAAGTTTAAGTTGAAGGCTTCCGTGTGGTAACTGATCCACAAATACAGTTCAATTCATGAAGAAATACATACACACCATATACAATATTCGTCTGTATCAAATAACAGCACCTCCTTAAGCAATACTTGGCGTTTGAATTTAATTTAATGACATATTTCCAGTATATAGAAATCCGTGTAGTGTTGATAAACTAGTCCATTTATTTGATACAGACGAATAATGTATATGACGTGCATGAATTGAACTGTAACTTTTTCTTTACGTTTTCTCAATATACATACAAAAATCATCGTTTCGATGATCACTCAGAACCTTTCGTACAACCTCATAGTGATGCCAAAATCTAAGTACACAGAATTGTTGCTCAGCTAGTCCTAATAATACGAATCTGACACAATTTCAGATACAAAATCAAAATACAGCTTTTGTATGGCTGAGAAATGAATTCAGCCCACTTAGTATTGGACGTTTTTATGCTTCGGCATAAAATGGTATTCGTACCATTACTCTTTCCACCTTTCCGCGGCACCAATGCATATGATTGTAACTGAGTAGGAGAGGAAAGGGTGAAATGCCAGTGTTTATACTTCGCAGAACTTAATGTGAGCGGGGCAAATACAGTATTAAATCTAGTATTACATTTTCATGCTGTTCGCAATATGGTCCGAATTATTTGCCCTAATGGTAACCATATTTGATACTGACTTATGTTTAAACTGGATGGTCAATGGCCAAATAAGAAGTCAATAAATTTACTCGTATCAAAATTGGAGATATTACAAGGACGGAACAAATATTCACACTAAAAAAGTTTTTCCTCACCCATTTAATTGAAATGGAATTTAGTCGTGTTGGATTTTAATCATTTTGAAGTTACTTCAGATTTTAAAAAACTTGTAAGGTATAATCAAAAAAGTACGATTAAATGTAATGAACTAAGGTTTCGGTATTAATTCACTGTAGCTTTGTAAAAAAACGAGAGCTGAGTCAAACCAAATGCCTAATCAAGCTGTTTTGAGAAACAACATTTTTTCCTTCGAATTTTGCGGAAACTCAGATCTTGAACCATTTTTTTTAAATTTTTATTGAATGGCGTTCAATAGCTTCAACACCCCTTGTGTTGACAATAATTATCCTCACGTAAACCCCCCGAAAATATTGTGGATCAATAATATTGACAGGCCTGGAAGCCACGGACTGGCTCAGTATCCTTGTTCAATATTTCAGTATCAATTCTACTTTCATGGTGGCATGGTCTCGCTGAACTGTACCGTAATGCATACGTCTTATCTTATCACCCATCGGTGTTCCATAGTTCGTTGGTACATATACTAGTTGCGCAAAATGCAGCTTTCAATAATAAACTGATGAAGAAGAGGAAATTTTGGGTCAGGAATTGGATTTAGCTTATTTAAGTAGAAACTCTCATTCCTAATTTCTTCTTCAAGTTGCAGCGCAGGCGGGTTTAGGAAAGCTATTTAGAAGAATTCGCCATTCAATTATACGCCGTTTTAACTTATGTATTTAAAAGTGGAGGCCTTAATTTGGAACAATTTTTATATTTTTTCATGATTTCATAATAAGTTGAAATTAATTAAAATTTTGTAGTTCCTGGAAATAAATTGAAAAGTTATTCTTGCATTGAGATTATTTCTAGTCTTCATTTACTTTATTTCGTTTTAACTTGATGTGGAACCATTTCCAGCCACAACTTTATTATTAAAAGTTGCTTAATTATATGCCCTCTACTACTTCTGAAAGTTAGGAATAGTTTTTCTGAGACATCCTGTGTATTAAACCCTGTATATTTTTAAATGCCATATAAAACTACATTAGATGAGTTACATAAATTAGGATTACCATAAGGTATGTTAAAATTGAGATAGTCAACCTAGGTTTTTTCTGTACGATTCTTGTAAAGCGTGTTCTTGTCTATGTTACTGGATATAAAAAGTTTATAGTTCCATAAGAAAGGTTTGGAGAATAAGGTCATGAAAGCAATGACATTAATTTGTTATTTTACTATTAAATCGTTACTTTTGAACATTTTAAAGTTTAAAATACATATTGTCATTTGTTACTTTACTATTAAATCGTTAATTTTGAAATATAATTTGTTATTTAATGTTTTTCAAACAGATTTTTTTTTGTAACTACGTAACTAAAGTCGTTATTTGGGTCTGCCAACCTTTAATGCTTTCATGGCTTTTTTCTTAAAAACCTTCTTATGGAACTATAAAGTTTTTATATCCAGTAGCGTAGACAAGAACGTGCTTTATAAAAATCGCTTAGAATAAATATAGGTGTCATTTAGAGAAGAAGAAAAAACAGTTGACAATAGCAATTTTGACATACCTTATGGTAATGCTGATTTATGTAGCTCATCTAATGTAGATTTATAAGCCATTTATATATAAAGATTTATATAGAGCTAAATAAATATTTTTATTGAAATAAAGAAGATATGGGGCCGCGAAAAACAATCATCGATTTTGTGTCCTTTCGGTGTCTGAGATTTAGGAACATTTTGGTAGGGAATTGGAATATAGGAATGAATAAAGTTCATTGCAGAGTTGCATAAAAGATTTAAGCAAGAATTAAATTTAATACTGTTATGTTGGAACGTTTGGACACGTCCATTTTGGGTATAAATCTAACATATTTTCAGATGGTTCATTTATTTGTACAGAGGCGTACCATTGGAGTAGAAATGTAATTTTAGTTCTTTAATAAAAACATGTTTTTGTTGTTACGCTCCAAAAGGAAATATTGTTCTACATATATTTGCATAAAAGTGTTATAGGGTCACATAAGCACTTTCTTATGTAAATTCAGCTTAAATAGGAGAAAAAGATGTGTCTAAAGAAAACCAAACAATGTTTAGGAAATTTACAGAAAAAAATATTGAAAACGTATCCATACACCGCATCTATCTAGCGAAGTAATAATAGGTTTAATGTCGAAATGCTATATTATGAGATTTTTTCCCATAAAACATCATGTATAGGATGTCTTAGAAATGGTGTTCGTCCGTTATAATCAGACATTATTAGTGCCTTTGAACTATCAAATCGTTTGTTTCTAGAGTTACCAGATACCTTTTAAGCTAGAAAATATCCATTATTTTCCAAAATTAGTGCTAAAAAATGCTTATATTTAAATGATATTTAGAAAAAAAAAATATAAATAAAAAATCTGCACACATAACTTCATACCCTCGTAACTTGAAAAGTAACCGTATTAGGAATAGTTTGTTTGCGATTTTAGAGTCGGATTGTATGTGGTATGTGACGTAAAGGGTGGACAATATTTTAGAGACAAGTTGAATTTTTGCTTTAGTTGAATAAAGAATTCAATGAACTATGGGATTTAAGAAAAAAATTGAGGGCTGTTATTTAAAAAGAATTCGATGACGTCATTACTTGGAAACAAATGACTGTCAAAAATAGATTTTTACAAAGGGATGTGTACCTACTTTCTAAAAACAAAATTTACCTGTCTGAGCGTTTTTTTTGGATTGTCCAGCAAAAGAAATGACGAAGTTATTTTGAGCTCATTTATATTTTATAGACTGATGTAGTTTTACTATTAAAGCCTCATCCTATATATTAGCACATATTAGCAACTTTAACCTTTTCCAATATTTAGTTTACACTTATACCTTTATAAAAAGAATGCATAAGGGTCTCTGATTGGGATGAATCCTGAACTTTTAAGTAGGACAAAACATAACTTGTTATAAAAACATATAATTTTGTAACTTAAATATATATGATCTTCCAAGATGACCAGAAACAAAATTATTTATATCAAAAATAAATAGCTATATACCTCCAGTTTCTGAATTCATTTAAAAAATAGCAATGAATTACCCGAGAAAATCAACTTTTACGTTTTTCATAAGAGCAATAGTATTCAGTAAATAGGAATAAACGCTTCGGCTTATTTAAACATACGGCTTGTTCCGTTGTAACTGATTCATGATGTTCATGTGATCAAAAGCAATCATGCCATTGGTTAGAATGGGGTGTCGACATTTAGGAAAAAATAGCGACCTTAATTTTTGGGTTTTTGGGGAGGATTTTATGAAATTCCGCCTGTGCGGACGACGCACAGCATATTTTGTGTCGCAATCTAAGTTAGGATTAAATTTAATCCTATATGCCATCTTGTATGCAATCCAGCCATAATGAATTTAAGTTTTACACATTCACTTCGGAAGTCTAGGAGTTGAATTTGTTAAAGATCTGAGGATCAATCACCTATTACTGCAATCTTTCAGCATTTCGAATAGGCCATCTTAGAGGGTTGCAATTGTGGTCGTGTGTAAATGAAAGAATAGTAAATTGATCTGTATAAGAAGAATCGTCAGAGAGTCTACAACAATTCTAAAAAAATATTCGATATAACAGTGGGTCGATTATATTAATGTGAGGCGATGACAGGGAATGACAAGGTGGCTCGGATATGCAGATGAAAAGTTGCAGTTTTAAAAGCTCGTGTGAAACACGCACGAGGTAGAAGTCGCGTGAGGACAGACCCATTAAAATCCCGTATAAACACCTTGTCACAATTAGTTGTGTGGTAGCGCTAATGCGTTTCGCGATAAGTGATTACGCTACAAGTATTTATCAGATGCCGGCTTATTTTATTTTAATAAGCTTCGATTTTCTTGCGTTAATCACGACCTACACGACAGACGCGCATTTCTTACACTAGTTTGCATAAGTAACGTTCAATCCCTAATGTTGTGTTCGATTATGCAAATGGTAAATTCCGCAGATACCATCACCAATTAAAACTGTGTTGCATGTATATTTTCGCAAGGCAAACTTACATATTTCAGTAATTCTTATTCCCGTGGTCGCCCTGTGTAATGATAGCAAGCAGTGCAAGGCAGATCATTAGCTTCGACTATTTTATTTATATTATCACGAGCGAGATGCGATCATCATTCGCAGACACATGATAAATTATACGTCGTACGCGTCTAACATGTAACAAGATGCGAACAAAATTACCTTTTAATGGGTTCACTATTTATTTATTTGTACAAACTTAAACGTAAAACGAACGAACGACTTCGCAATTAAATTTAAAATAAACAAAAAACGAATCTCTCCATCTATTTAACTGCTATTTATTTAGTTTTAACGCATTAAATCGTTTTACAACTATATCTTTGAGAAATGTGTTGTAGCAACTTCCTAGGATTAATTAGTATGTGAATAATAAAACAGATGTAGTTATGATATATTAACGGCCTCATCCATTTATAAATCTATTTTTGGTATTTACGATTTCTTTTTTAAGTTGAGTGCGTTAAATGCAAACGATTTATTAATAATCTAAATTTAAAGCCTCGCACATTTTATTTATGTACATACTTTATACATCTCTTTATAAATAAAACAGCGTTTAATATCTTCGTAAATCACCAAGTCATTGCCTTTACGGATAGAGAGGTAAAATACTTTTAAAGCTTCACTAAAGAAATTGTTTGTACAAAATTAAACTCCCAGGTGTTATTGGTTGATCATTACTTTAGCTTCACCTGTCAAATATTCTTTCAGCTCGGCCAAGAGTCGACTTCAATTATTATTTTTTTTTTATTCTTCATCGTGTTTTTTCTAAGACCCTTTGGACGCAAATGACAGGGAAGTATCAAATCAACCAATGAACGTTCACCATGATAGCCTATCCTCTCACCGAAAGTTTCCTTGTTTTTTTTGTTCTTCCAATTTTGAACTACGATGAGACACCATGCAGTATCAAAACCATTTTCCGCAATTTCCTCCACAGAAAACATCAAATGAATTCACTGAATAAAGAAAGTTAATTGCGAACTGATTTTAACGCCACGTTGCTTTTCATCATATAAAAAAAAAAACATACATGTTGTACAGGGTGACTATGCGACAATTCCTACCCCCTTTAACTCTTTTGTTTTTGTTTTCAGGAAAAAAATGTTTAACTCAAAACTTATAGGACCTAATTCAAAGTTTCTCTGTATGCTTCCAGAAAAACAACTGATGGTCGGATAAACGAGATATAAATTAAGCTTAGGTTTTTCTAAATGTAATATATTATCACAATTTTCGGTTATAAATTAAATTCTAATGGGACTACATATATAACAAAACAAATAATGTAGAAGGTGTCTATAAAATAATAATATTCCTATTTCATTTTATTATTTTTGAATTTTAGAAATAGAAACCTTTATTAATAATGATCCTTTTATACTAAGAAATGTTATTTAAAACATGTTAAAAACATTTACTGTTTCCGTAGAAGAAGGAGAAGAAAGAGAAGAAAATGGAGGACGCTTTGAATATATTTTGCCTTAACTTTTCATTCAGTTTTTAATATTCTTCATCTCTAGCTTAAAAATTAATTTGTAGAAAATGTCTAAATCGATTTAATATATTAATAGTAAAATGTTATTTAATGTTATTTTACTTCTTTCATCTTTCTTTCATTCTAAAATGAAAAATAAAAAAAATAAATAGGAAATATTTTATACAGAGACCTTCTATATTATCAGTTTTATTATACAGGGTCTCTCAAGTTGAGTGGCTTATTAAAAATTTTCGGGGGAAAGAAATATACAAACATTCTGAAAATTAGTACACTGCACAGAAAAAACTGTGTAATAGAAACTACTACAGTTTGTAGTAAAATAGGGGATAGTTACAAATTGTAGAAATTTTTCACGTAATTGTAGTAAATTTCACGAATTTAAAATGTGTGAGTAGTAAAATGCCCTACAATTTGTAGCTATCCCGTATTTTACTACAATTTTTTTTACTGTGTACCCTAGGAGGAAGTGATTTCAGACCAAAATATTTTCACTTTTATATCACTTTCGGTTATACCAGAAGTCGCCGTTAACTTTCTTATTTTAAATTAAATACTGTATTTTTTTTGCAAATTCCGATTCTACACATTTTTCTAAGTAAATTGTAACGGTTTTTGAGATATCTTCGAATTTCTGAGAAATGTTACTTCGGTGACCTTTCTTTAAGAAAATATATTTGCCACACTTTCAAATTTCAAGATTTAAGTTGTCTGTCGTTTCATAGAATAATGTTCAGCCTTTTAAATCGTATTCTAGTTATCATTGAAAATGTGATGTAGAACCTTGTTCTGTTCAACTGCTCAAAACTCAGTTTTCATAAATGGAACAGCCTGTATATTTTTGCACCATGAGTTTCTTTCTTCTGTTCTTTTTGATGAATCTATTTTCTGATTAACTTAATTTTAACTTACCATAAAACTTTAACACCGTATATACACCAATTTTCTCCACGTTATTCTCCAGTTTTAAAATCGGAAAGCTCTACCTTTGAGACGAATACCACGCGAGTCAAGCGCAATATTTAACAGTAGGCTGTATCTATTATTCCATAAATGGTTTTTTTCAAAATGTTGAAATACAAAGCTTTCTGTATTAACAGAAACTCACAAATGTTTGCTACTGCGCCTTCTAAGGGCATAATTTTATTTAATTTCATTCAAACCTTCGGAATGAGGCATGGACTAACCAGATTTATAAACAAAGGTATTATCCCTTGATCCAAATGGTACATTTAAATTTCTTAATTAAGCAGCGGTTTTGGGTGATCGGCATAAAAGAATTATGTTACACTACGTGGGCTGCTGGAAAATTTTCTGGAATCTAGTAGATCTAGAATTGTTAGCGTTTATCAACTGTCATATTTGAAAAATTTGATGTTTTTCGTCTATAATTCTATTGACAGTTCCTATCCAAGTGAACTAGTTTTGTTTGTACAGCATTTGAGAAAAAGTAATTTTGTGTAAACATGGAAATCTCGCGTGAAAATTTTCGTGTCATGATCTTTTACCATTTCAAATGTGGTCTAACGCCGAAACAATGTCTCGATCGGCTTCATTTGGCTTTTAGAGATTAAGCACCATCAAAGAGCAGTGTTTATAATTGGTTTGCCGAGTTCCAGCATGAACGTACCTCTCTCAGTGACGAATTTCGTGAAGGTCGTCCATCAACATCTGTTGTTGTCAATAATGTAGATGCTGTGCGTAAAATGCTTGAGCGAGATCGACATGTGACATACCGTGAGATTCAAGCATCCTTACCCATTGACATGAAAGCAATACACCAGATTTTGCATGATCATTTGAACGTACGAAAGCTTTGCAGTCGTTGGATCCCACACAATTTAACAGAAGCGCAAAAGCAGAGTCGTGTCAAATGGTGCGAAGATATGCTCAAGAAATTCAATGGAGGTCGTTCAAATTTAGTTTATAACATCGTTACTGGTGACGAAACGTGGATCTATTCGTACGAGCCAGAAAGTAAACAACAATCTACCGTTTGGGTATTTCAAAATGAACCAAAACCAATAATAGTTGTCCGTTCACGCAGTGCTGCGAAGCAAATGATTGCTTGTTTCTTTGGTTTAACTGAACATGTAGCAACCGTGGCTTTAGAGGATCGAAAAACCGTGAATGCTGATTGGTATACTACAATTTGTTTGCCGGAAGTCATCGACCAAATAAGAAGAAACAATCGAAATCGACGAATTATTCTCCATCATGACAACACCAGCTCTCAGTCAGCCCGTCAAGCAGCTGATTTTTTGTCTAACAAAAATGTTGAATTAATGACTCATTGTCCATATTCACCTGATTTATCACTTAATGATTTCTTTTTGTTCCCAAATATTAAAAATAAAATGCATGGTGAGCGATTTTCGTCGGTTGAAACATTCCGGACACTGGTTTCTGAGGTACCATTTTTAGAGTGGAAAACGTGCTTTAGAAATCGGTTCGAGCGTATGCAAAAATGTTTTGACGTCAAAGGCGAATACATCGGTAAACAATGATACCGTTTACCAAATTTTATATGCGTTTTTTCATACCGGTTCCAGAAACTTTTCCAACAGCCCACGTATTAGCATGAAAGTTACGACATCGCGCGGCTATATTTTTGACCTAAAATTACGCTGCTCGCTCTTTTTTCCCATAATTAAACTACGAAAGAGATATATCAACCATTATTTATTACTAATAGTAAAATAACACAATAAATTTACAACCTGCGTTGTATCGACTCACATGATGCGCATTAACGGAAAACAAATTTTTATGATGATTGCAGAAAACAAGCCAAATAGCCACATAAGTGATGAATTCAACCGCGAGTCGGTGGTAATGGGCCACGGTAAATATAAACATGAGCCACAGTATTTTAGCATAATGTCCCAAGTTAGATATCTGGAGCTCCCAACTCCCGCCGTTCATTATGTATTTATGCTGTCGTTTATAATTACTGTTTATTATGGTAATTACCAGTCAGAATGGCCATTGGGTGTCAAGACCACGTGATGTGTGCGCTCTCCTTACGTATGTCGCACGCCGCACCTTCGACAATTACGAACCCACCTAAGAATGTAAAAATTCAAGACGGTGTAATTGTTTTCAAATTAAGACTAATCTTGTTCAATATTAAACGTATGGTTCTGCCTTTGTAATGGATATGGAAAACTATGTCGATAAAAAGGCAAGTAAGGGTAATTTTCTGATTGGTTAAATATACCATGTCGAATGTGTAGGAGAAATTAAGAAAACTTAAAATGTTAACAGTTTCTTTTACAGATCATACAGACATTAATGGGTTTTCAAAAATTGTCCAAGATAATAGAAAAGAAAAACTTTTCAATAAACTGAAAAACTAAATACCCAAAGGCTTATGTACATTAAAACTTAGTTTCCTTTTAAAGGACTATCCTGAGCGTCGTTTGCCGTTTGTTTTTTTTTAATTTTTTAATATGCAATTATATCTCACTAGAAGGAGATGGCCAAACAACAAAGTATGAAATCGTAATAAAGAATTCATTCAGGCCCTGAATCTCGACTCGACACGTCTGAATCTCCTGAATTCGAAAAGCTTCAGACTCTTCCAATTTTAAGCTGCGTTTCAACCTACTTATCAAAAATTATTGAATTGAAAACATGTAACTGGTGTTGTAAGAATTTAAAGTTAAAAAATTAGAAGGTATTTGTAATGAAATCAGACGACGCCGACGTTATTAAGTGATGAGGTGAGAAACTATTAAATATAATCAGATGTGTGAAAGGCACAAACAACAATATGTACCCTTGGCATTAGAGTTACTTGCAGATTAAAGAGACTGGCCCGATTCTCATCTCATCATTAAGATCATCTGTAACAAAAGTCGCGATTATAATAAACGTAAACACATAAACGATATAGCTTTATATGAATTTCATGAGTAAGAGAGTGAAAGAGAATTGAATCACGGCGTTGCTAAATTAAAGACGAGGTGAGAATACGAGGCATTGGTGCCAAATATAAGTTAAACGTAAAAAGAAGAAAAAACTTTATTACTTTATTTTGTTTACCGTTTCCAACATTGTATGTAATTCGTGAAACCTTTTCTATTTAAGAAAATCGTGAACGTAGCAACATCAGCGTGGTAGAAATATACTTAACAACATTCGTGAAGTAACAATAATTACGAGAATTTTTTTTTGCTAAAGAATAAAAATAAGAAACTAGGCTGAAGAGTGGTGTTACTGATTTTTGAGTATTTTAGTATGAAAATAGTGTTACGGCAGTGACGCGCTAATAGATCTATTTTTAATATGAATCACCCCATCTTGCGTCACAGAATGTTATCGTAATTTCTCGTTGTTTCGCGAGAATTCCAGCAAATTCTAGAAAACAGTGATCTACTATAAAAGCTCGTACCGGCCCGCCAGTGGAGCAGTTATAATTTAGCAAGCGAAGTGTTCATACCTCGAATAGTAGAAACTACATTCTGTATAATTTTTAATAAAGGGTAATAAGGAACGCGTTAAAAAAGACATAAAAGTTAAAATAATTCAGAGACTAATGAGTTTTGTTTAATGGTTATTATTATTAAATCTATTGTAAATGAGCTCCAAGAACGTTTTTAGAAGAATACGGGGACTTACAACATCTTGTATAAAAGTCATTATTTTAAAGCCAAATTAAACAAATTAAAAAAACTTATAAATCGGAAAGTTGTATGCAGTAACTGGAGAAAGCAAGATATATCGAATCACAATAAAAATAAAATTTAGGATTTTACTTAGAACCAGTACAGAATATGCTAATTTCTTGCTTCAAAATTCATTTCTGTCTCTTATTATTACGTCAAAGACTTTTGCGCGAAGAGGATGCACCGCAGACTGAAAAATAAAGAAAATAATATTAACAGTGTATTAAGTACCGGCATACACGTGCAAGGACATGAAGAACTAAATTAATTATATATACTTAACATTTACAAACTCTTGAACATAGAAATAATAAGTGCTTAGAAGGACATTGAATTAAATTAAATTATTTAGTGGTAAACGTAAAACATTTGCTGCCGTTTCATTACTTACAATATTTGATGACAAAGCCTAGCACAAAACAAATAATAGAATTAATGGACGCCTATTGCCAATACGGATAGACGCGGATCTGTAGTTAATCTTCTTAATAGATCGGATAGACATCGTGTAACAATAGATGGATTAAATCGCACACCTATCTATCTTATCTCAGACTAACTGCATCCCTAATTAACAAACCGCAATCCGTTTCTCTTGCTCCTGACGGCATCAGTATTTACAGTGGTATATCTGTTTAAACCATAACTCAGTAATTCTTTTCTAAGGGTAAATTGTAAATTAATAGTTTTTTTTTTTGCCTGAAATTTCTATCTACATACGGGATGTCCTGATACAACATACGTAGGATATACCGATTGAGTCACACAACTAAGTTTGCGGTGCATGTCTTCGTGCGCATCCGGCTGTGGCGCCAGTAGGGAACGGTAGGGGAACGAAACGCGTATTGGCTTAATAATTAAAATGTATCGTAAAACATATTACTTTGCTCAGTGAATTAAAATTTTTAACAAAATAATTAATAAACGATATCAGTGATTATTATCACGAAACTGTGCGTTGAACATCGAGTGTGGTAGCGTTCATACCGAGATGAAGCGAAGTTGACCATTTCAGCAGTTCCAAACAAGTGGTCCATCCAAAATTTTTTTGGCTATGATACAGTGGCCACCAAAAAAATACAAGCAGAAGGTAGCATTTCGCGTATTTATACTGAGGTTTTTTTATTTGCACACAGTAAAAGAACAGCCTGTATATGTTGGTTTAAAGGAAACTTCAAATAAGACTGTTTCTTAGAACACGGTATGTGACTCAGTGGCAACTCTGCGCAGGAATCAAAACCCATACACCTATTCTAGGTTGCATAAATGATTTAGGTTAGCTGATGACGTACAGCATACCGTGTGTTGTAATCTTAGTTAGGCTTAAATTTAATCCTGGCTTAAATTTTTGATGCAACCCACCCATATAATTTACTCATTAACACAAAAACACATACTCTAAATCAATGGTTCCCAAATTTATTATGCCCATGGATTCCCTCTGTCTTGGTGCACAACCAAATTAGTTTTAAATTGGCACGAACCTCCCAGGAATCCATAGAGAACCACGATATTGAACTGAACGAATAAAATTTTTAATTTCTATTTGATTTTTGCTGGAATGAATTGTTGAGTACGGGAACGGATTTAGGCATGGTATTTATGGGCTGCAGCTCAGGACCTCGTACAATTAAAGGGCCCCCTTCGCGATTAAAAAATAAACAAACTGTATGTTATATTTATATGCCTCCTAGAATGTTTTATTTACATGAATAAAAGCCGCCTTACACTATCTGATTGGGCGCTTGACTTTGAATTTTACTTCAGAAATATAAAATGCAGTTTTTAAAAATATCCGTCGTTAAATTTGTCCATTTTAATTTGGAACATCTGTCGAATTTGTTGTAATGTTTGTTTTGAATTAAAGAATTTCTGTTTTCCTTAAGGTTTTAGGTTCACTTATTTCAAACTACAATATACTGATCTGAGACAATTGAAAGAATCGCTATTATTTTATAGTACAGTTGCGGGTTTTGAAAACTGGTACACTTTCACAAATACAATGTTTCGGCGGTGTAAACTGATCGTAAATCTGAGAAGTTTCTAATCGTCACTCAAATCACTCTAAGGGCCGGTTATACAAAGGCGGTTTAAATTCAAGTTTAACTGGACCAGGTTCAAAGTAAACAAATTTGCATGTAATGTTAAATCAATTAAAACATTCATAATTAAAGTTTGATGCGATTTTGTTCACTTTGAACTTGGTTTCGTTGAATGTCAATTTAAACCTCCTTTGTACAAGTGGCCCTAATGCTTGGTTTATACAGCCACTAAAACTAAAACTAAAAATTAACTAAAACTAAAATTAAAACTATGCAAAATTTTCCGTTTATACAAGCAAAAAATACGAATGCTCGTTGCACACCTAGCTGTGAAAATTCCGTGGAGGGAATATTAACTGGAGAGAAAGTACAGTCAAATTTACGGTCATCCCATCTTTTCCACTAAGAATTGGAATAAACGAATTCTTAATTTTTAGTGAAGTTGTATAAACCGCTTCGTATCAGTACGGCCTTTTAATTTCTTAGTTTAGTTATTAGTTTTAGTGACTGTATAAACCACACTTAAATCCTGCTATGAATTCGTCAAATTTGATACTGACATCAATATGATAGATGAAGGTTTGATTTACACGTTATAAAATTACGAGTTTTTGACGTTGATGTCAATTCTCTCTCACCTTATGCTCCATTTTATAAAAGACAGTGTGATTTTCAAATTATGAGCGTTGCTGTTGTGTTCTCAAATTCGCACGTAACAACAGTGTTTTTTTTTAAATAAATTCACGGCATATTCTTCTTCACACAGTTTGAGTTTCTGTTTGAAAAATGATTACCTGAAGATATTTCGTTTAATTTATTATAACAATAACAGCATACAGCGTAGAAGATTATATTATTTTAATTTTTCAATGATAATGATGGACAGATAGTTTAGAATGGCTTTTAGTATTCCATTTAATTCTTTGCTTATTCTTGATCTGAGAATTATTTGTTTCCTTTTCTTGTTTGTTATTAAAAGTAATACCTAATACATTTCATTTTTACTTGTTTTATATTTATTATAAAACTTTTTTCATTATAACTGTGTATAAATATTGATACAGGATGTTTTCGGAAGTGTGGCTGAAAACAGAACCTTGTCTTTTATACGCTTGAAGCCATTCTACTGCACAATTCAAAATTTAATGTGTATTTTGTTTCTGTATTATACCGCGCTCGCAGCAATACTGGCGTATAAGAAAATTTCTTTAAGATAATAAAATTACATAACTTAATATTTATCTATTCACCACTACTACATCGCATTTGCGAATAAATTGGTCAAATCTTGTTTGGTTTGCAGAGGGAATTTCAAGCTATGTCTCTGCTGACGAAGCCCCAAGCAGGGCTTAAACAGCTTCACAGAGACTGCTCGAGGTTTTCACTGCAATCAAAAACGATTTGCAGCAAAAAATTTATTAATATTTACATAATATTTCTATGAGATATACATGTCATGGTTTTGAATATTAAATTTGAAATAAGAAACGGAAAAATGTCACATTTGTCAAAACATTGAAAAATTTGTAGAAATTCAAAATTAGGATGTCACATTTGTCAAAATATTGAAAAACTAGTAGGAATTCAAAATCAGTAGATAGCGTGTACCAATTTTTACTAATTTAGAAAACTATTTTTCGTTTCAAAGTGAACACGAAAAAAAAGAAAAATTAAATTGCATTTTTAAAATTTATTTCGTATTGTAACCATCTTCATTTTCAACCATACTTACTAAAACAGACTGTATATTCCAGTGCATCAAATAAAGTAAAAGAGTTTTCTGTCTTTTGGCTAAAATCTTCTCGTATTAAAAAGGGGAAAAATCAGTTTCGACAAATTGACGAATGAGTCGTCACAAAACCAAAACCCAACCTTGGGTTAATTTATATGAATTTATTGGACAGACCCCCAAACAGTAGTAACCCAGGGCTCCCAAACTTAACGGTCCGACCCTGGTTGAGTAAATCCGGAAAAAATCGCCATTACTTTGGAGACGGTTGATGTGCGAACCTAAATGTAGTAAGGTTCAGTCTTAATTCGTTTGTAAAGATAACCATTAAGTTAAATAGCAGATTGTGACTTGGAAACGTGTATTTATGTGATAGGGATAGAAGCAATCATTTTATTTAATTCGAAATTGTAGTTAATATTCTTTTTTTTTACTTAGAAGACAGTACATTACAAGGAACTTAAAGTTAATACGTCGGACTTTTTAGCTTGTTATCGACCATATTCCGGAAATATTTGGAAGGTTGTTTTGGTACACCCAGTATTTTTGATCATCGAAAAACTAGAAATTAAGGAATCAATATTTCTAAAATCATTAAATCAATTAAATAAATCGAATATTAGCCAAGGAGGCAGTACAAAATGCTTGATTATTCAAAAGACAATAAAAAATTATATTTTTAGAAATTTAGATCCTTTAAATTATCATTCTAAAAACTGATTTTTCAAGTTACGAAAAGGAAATTCGAATTCAAAAGTAAAGATTTCGTTATGGAAGCGAGGGTTTGCCTGTTAATTTGATTGTTTAAAAAAAGGGGTTTCATACATATGAAAAGAAAAAATTAAAAACTTTAATCGATAAGAGTATATTAAAAATTTTGTTGCAAATCGTTTTTAATTGCAGCGAAAACCTCGAGCAGCCTCTGTACAGCCGTTTCAGCCCTATTTGGGGCTTCTTCAGCAGAAACGTAGGTCGAGATTCCCACTGCAAACCAAAAACGACCTATCCAATTTATTCGCAATGTGAGGTCATAAAGCGATCGTAGGATGTCGCTGTTTTATCCGTTCGATAAGAATACAGTTTTATCGTCAAAGTTTCTTTAGTGTGTGTTTTATTTTTACAATTCTAGTACATGTACGTATTTATTTCAAATAATTAAAGATAATATTACTCCTGATGCGAAAATAATTTGAAACAGAAGATGCCTCTAGTGCAGCTGTTATTATTATACGTGGAAGTCGGCTAAAATATCTGCTCCAGTGCTTCTTCAAACGACATACAAATGAAATATTGTCAATAAATCTATTTTAATGTCTGTTTAATATATGCCGAGTGATTCATGAGAGTTTGTGATCTCAACTAAGGTGAATTATCTTTATATAAATATAAATGAATCATAACTTACGCCGGGAGGCATAAATTCAGAACAATATAAACGCACATGTTTAGCCATTGTTCTAATTTTTCAGTCATAAAAACGGAAATTCTTCGAAGAGAAAGTTGCGATAAATAAACACGTAAAAAAGTAAATACGCCATGCGAATTATGTTTTTTATAAACACGTTAATGTTTTTTAAAACATTTATTAAAGTTACAGATGGGCAGAGTAACGGTTACAAGTTCTGCAGATATGACTAAACTAAAGTTCTGACCCTAATATATATGCTATAGTTTGTATATTTAGTAAAGATAACGATAAATGAGTGGACAATAACAATGCGTCACTTGTTTATATTACTAATCAGGGGTCATAGAGCGTTTAACATAACTCCTCCCTTTTTAAATTGGAAAATAATAGTGAAGTATTATTTTCATCCCTCGCTTCCTCTGATTTATCGCTTTTTCTTACTTTTGATTGTTTTTGGGTCTTTCTATATTTGAGTATGATGAACACGAAAACAAAGCATATTATTATTAAAACTAGGTTGCTCAAAAAGAAGGAAATCTTCAGGGGGTGCCATTCTCTGGTTCTAGAAGTTGGCTGCATACTGGATTGTCGTTGTAACTTCGAGATGTCATCCAGGTTCAAGTCCTCTAAGTGCAGGTGTTCTAGATTTGGGAGTTCTTGTATTTCCTCTGTTTTCATTTTAGGTAGAATGAAGGGTTCTCCTTGAATGATTTTTTCTTCATTGATGATTTTGAAGCTTCCGTCCATTACTTGACAATGGAAAGGGATTTTGACGAGGCTTGGTTTTTCTATCATGTTGTATCCAGTAGTTTTACATTTTTTCTGTAATTTTATTGGCAATTTGGCAGGTACAATTATTATGTAGTTCTTGTTGATTTGTTCATAAATGGTATTACTCGTAGATATGGGAGTCAATTGACATTTAGTAGTCTTGATATTCTGAATGATGGATGTCACACAGTCTTCCTCTTTTATAAAGGGTCTATTATTACAGATGTAGGTATTTTCAATCGTTGGACATTCTTCATCTTCATATTGATGGCCTTGGTTATTGAGTATCAGGTAAGGACTTTTTGGTACAAGGGTAAAATTATTTTGAGGAACAGGAAATATATGGTAATATTCAAATTGTATAGGACTGAAGACAGGAATATGCATAAGGAAGATTACTTTGTCATTATGAACAGTCACCTTTGAGTTAGCTAAATTGTAATAAGAATGAATGTTTTTGAATTTAAGAATTTTATTTTCTTCGTAAAGTTTAACTAATGTATCTATCATATTGTTCATGTCTTCAAATGATATGACAGAGTTATGTAAGGTATTTAATCTAGCAAAAACCACTGCGTTTTCCAAATTGTCTAGAAATCTTAATAAGTTTTGGCAATTTAGTAAGACTTGATCAAGAGTATTTTGAGCCCTTATAAATGCAGAAATGTCATTAATTATTTTTTGTACATTGTCTTGAAAGTAATTAAGTCTCTGTTCTATTAGTTCTTGATTTTTCTTAAGAGTGCTGATAGAATGATTATAGTTTTCTATTAATCTTTTGGTCAGGGACATTTGGTATTGCATTTGATTTTCTAATGCATTTTGGTTACGTGATAGAATTTCTAAAGCATTATTAAAGTTTTCTTCATCGTCTGAGTCTAATGTTCCAAATAAGAATTTAGACGTTTTTCCTACGATGTTCAATAGTCCTCTTTTATTTCTTACCTGTGGCATAAGATTGTTTAGTTTATATTCTGCCTCTGAGATAAGATAGTGGACATGTGTCAAGGTATTTTTTAGGACATTAGTATACGTTAGTGTTCTAAGTGATGGTGATTATAAATAGTATCGTTAATAGTTTTGAAATAATCAATGTTGTTATTTAGTAACTCAATTAATGGTTTAATTTCTACATAATGGACAAAGGTATGCTTGGTTTCTATGATTCTACATGGACCAAGGTGGAACGGAAGGATGTGGGAATTTATGGTAGTGATTTCTATGTCGTCATTTGCTGTGGCTGTCATTATCGTTAGCTGTATTAGGGATAGGGTCGTTATCAGAATCATTTTCCTGTGATTCCTGTAACAAAGATTTTTTATAGGTTTTCTTAGGTTTTTTGATAGTTGATTTATGATAGATGCCTAATTTTGTTCTTAATTTTTCACCTTCATCTACTACAATTTTTGTTTGTGTAAATTTTGGTTTAGCTTTATTTCTTTCTTTTGTTTTAATGTATGCATATTCTTTGTTTTGATATGACTCTGGTTCTTGTCTCTTTTCATTGAGTTTTTTTATTACGGATTCTTTCCTATCGTTATTTTTTTGTTTAATTCTGTCGTATAATGACTTTGTTTTTTCTTTGTGGTTTTGTACATAGTTAGAGATAATTTTTTCATCAGATAATTCAAAGGGATCGTCTGAATGGATGTGTCCTTTAACTACTTCGAATGGTGTATGACCTGTGACAGAATGAATAGTGTTGTTGTAACTGAAGATAGCGTATTTCATTAAAGTGTTAGTGTTTTCATTAGGTTTTTCCAATTTCAAACATCGAATTTCTTCAGCAATTGTGGAATGAAATCGTTCAACTGGGGAATTACTATTTGAGTTCTTTGAAGTGGTGTAGTGAAGTTCTATTTTATGTAATTTACAAAGATCTTCAAAATTGTTATTTTTAAATTCACTTCCACGATCGACAGTAATTCTATAAGGGAGTCCATGATGTGTCATGAAAGTTAAAGTGTTGTCAATTATATTTAATGATGAATTTGATTGGATGGGGTATGCTTGACCATATCGCGAGAAGGAATCTAGTATAGTAAAATATGAATGGTTTAATATTTTGAATGTATCTGCGTGTATATGTTCGAACGGTCTACTGGCTGTAGGTGTAAGATTAAATTTTATTACGGGTGGATTTCTATCGTATTTTGCCATTTGACAGATTTTGCAATTATTAACAAAGTTCGTGATGTCTTTAATCATATCGGGCCAGTAGTAGTTCCTACTTAAGGATGTTTTCATTTCATTTATTCCTTTGTGGCAAGTTTTACCGTTATGGTGGTATTCCAACTTTAATTTTTGTTCATCAAGATCGATTATATCTTGGAGGATTACGTTGGTTCTAATGAATTTGAAAGATGAATTTGTTAAAAGATTTTGTACTGTGTTGGTAAACAAGATTGCTATACTTGGATTTTTTGAGTATACTGCATACGTTTGTTTTGGTTGACAGTAGGTTTTTATAACATCTATTAATTTCGTTTCGAAATCATTTAGTGGAATTGAGATTATTAGGCGAGACTTGTTAAAAAACATTTTTCTTTCTGCTTTAGGCTGTAAAATGTCGTTTGATCCGTGAATAATGATCTGATTTTTAAATTGATTCAAAGATTTTTCAGATATTTGAATTTCTAATACAGGGTTTTCTAGAGATGAATGTATCGTTTCATTGTCTGATAGTTCCAATTGTGGAGGTTTCAGTTGAATATCAGAAACTATGTTAACTTTAGGAGTTTTGGAAGAAACGTCACCTAGAACAGAGTGGAGAGAAGGACTATCTGGTACGGTTATTAATTCGGGGTTATTGAGATAGAGGTTGATAGTCTCAATCGCGTCACCAGGGTTTCCAATTGTAGAGAGAGTTTCGTCAATATCTTCTATAGCGTTTGTTTCAAGGCGTGACAATGAATTTACAGGAATTTTAGTTTTTAAAATTTCGTGGGTGTTAACACTAATTGTAAAAGAGTTTTCTTTAGGCAATCTGTAGTAGAAAGGAATGATTGTATTACTGTTACTTAAATTCTTCTCTGCAAGATTAATTGATATTCCTAGGTTTCTGAGGTCTTCTAATCCTAATATGCCATCGTAGAAATCATGAAAATCAAAAAGAATAAAAGTAATTACTTTGTCAGTTGCTAATTCTTTAAATGCTGGAATGTGAGCTTTAAATTTAATTTTCTTTTCTCCTATGGGTGTTTTAATTATTGATGTTTCTTGAGAGATTTTATTTGGGAAGTATTTTTCTGCAATAGAAGGTCTGATAATAGATTTATAACATCCGGTATCAATAAGTAATTTAATAGGTGGATTCTGAATTTTAATATACGGTAGTGAATTATCACAAGTCGTGTTGTTGATTTCGTAAATTACGTCGCGTCTTCTGTTGAGTGAGTCATCCGAAAATTTTGAAAGTTGTTTATTTGGGATTCGTCATTAATCTCTTCGTCAGTCTCATTATTTACATTGTTAAGTTCATAGTTTTGCTCATTGCAAATATTGTTATCGTAATGATCAGGGATGTTTAAAGAAGGATCAGGGTACGTTTCTGTATGCTCGTGATTACAGTAATTATTTTCCATGAGATTTAATTCCTCTGAAATAAAATTTCTTGATGTTGGTATAGTGTTTTTAAAATAATTATTATAATTATTATGTTGTCTAATTGTTGGGATTCTGGATGTGGTTGACATTGGTTCCGGTTTGTTTGTTGGGATTTGTCCTGTTGGTTTAAAGACATTTTTCGGAGTACCAAAAACTTGAGAGTTAGTAAATTGTTTTTGTTGAACTACTCTTGGTCTCACGTCAATAGGTTGACTAGGGAATTGGTTAGAAGTCCAGGGTCTTGGATTTTGGTTATAGAAATTTCGTGGCCATTGTGTAAGAGGTGTTTGATGAATTTGCATGTTAGATCTTTGAGGATATTGATTAAATGATGTAGGTACGTGTGAATATTGTGGAAATGAGTTGAACGTCTTAGGTAACATTTGAGGTTGCGTTTTGATTTGGTTAGAAGAGCTTTTATTATTATGTAATATATTAGGAAGATTTTGAGTATACATAAAGTTCTCTTCTTCTATTACATAGGCCATTGCATTTTCTAGTGATATAGGGTTTCTTAGTCTTACAATGCTTTGGAAGTTACCCGATAAACCACGAAGGAAGGTTTTTAATGCTAGATTGTCATATTGTTTAGAATATACTAATTTTGTGGCTTGTGGTATTTCCGTTGTACTAATTGAGTTTAATTTTGCAGACAATCTACTACGTAATATTTGTATTCGTTTGCCGAATTCTAATGGTGGTTCATTTTTTGAAGGTGTTAATGTGATTAAGTCTTGTTCGAGACAATCTAAATTTCTCTGATCACCGAAACTAGTTCTTAAAGCATTTTTTATTAAAGGCCAAGTATTTAATTCGTTCCTAGTGCCAATTAAGATTTGTGCGTGATCCTTTAATTTACCAATTACTACTCTAATTAAATATGAAGTTATTTGAGGGTCGTTGTTACTAATTTCATTGAACAAATAGTCGCAGGACGCTATGAAAATTTCTAATGAATTTTGGTCACCATTGTATGATGGAATTGTGTCTACATATAATTTTAATAATTGATAATTTACTTCTGGCATTTTTGCTTGGATTACAGTTGGTTTAGATAGATTAATACTATTATTAAATGTTTCGATTAAAGAATCTAAATCTAAGTTATTTACTGAATTGCTGTTCATATAAGACAAGAAATCAGGTAAATAATGGAAAAAATTAGACGGGATACTCAAAATTTGGTCTCACCAAATCCGGGAATTGCCAGTCGTCTATTTTGTGAAAGGTTGATATCTGCGTTGCCCAGAGCTGTGGATCTCCTCTATGGATTGGAAGACGAATGGTATCTTCAGAGCCTTACACGATGTATTTCTCTTGAAGTTTCTTCGTCCAGGGTTCTTTTGGGTAGTACTGAAGGAACTGGAGTCCCAAATCGCGATTTTAATTTGCACGATGCACCTTTTTTCGCGACCGCACTATCCTACTGACTGCGCCAATTATGTTTTTTATAAACACGTTAATGTTTTTTAAAACATTTATTAAAGTTACAGATGGGCAGAGTAACGGTTACAAGTTCTGCAGATATGACTAAACTAAAGTTCTGACCCTAATATATATGCTATAGTTTGTATATTTAGTAAAGATAACGATAAATGAGTGGACAATAACAATGCGTCACTTGTTTATATTACTAATCAGGGGTCATAGAGCGTTTAACATAACTTGCGTCTGATGTAAATATTTGCCCGTGTAATGTTTATCTAGGAAATTATTTCTTATAAAACTATATCGCTTTTATAAATGTAGGAAAGCCGTAATGTTTTATATTTGTTAATAAAGTTGCGCAGTAATTTCTCTTTTGTAAGACGATGGATTATTTATAGCGAGGTACATGCAAAGTTCTGGAAATAGTACGAAATTAAATAATGATTTATAAATGTTTTATAGTAATTGAACGCACGTGTGTTCTATTTCAACTTATAATGAAATTATTGCCGGCATTAAAGCTTCAGCCTTTGTAATGTAATAAGTTAATTATAACAGGAAGTTGGTAATTGTAATTTAAATAATACAGAACATTTGTAATTAAGGCTCTGTAAACAAAATGGCGCTGATTCTATGGCGACCTTCCACCTAAGTTTATTGCGAAATGATTTGCATATTTCATGAAAACTATTAATGAAAATTACGCTATTAACACAGAAATAAGGAGTGGAAATTGTTTAATTACATTTATAATTATACGTACGGAGGACTGCCGTACGGTTACGTCATACGCAAAATAAACGCGATAACGTTATGAAGTTGTAATTACGGCTTATCAAAAATTAATAAACAAACAAGCAATTTATTTCTTTTAATCGCTTTTACACAATTGATACGCATATTTCGCATTTCATTGATCAGTTTTGCATGTACGCGATGTAAATTACGTTTTAATGCAATCATTTTAATAATTTACTGTAAATGAACTGCAACAAGTATTTAGTGAAAATTTTACATTCTAGTTTTATTAGTGCAAGGTTTTAGAAAACAAAACTACTCTATCTCATTAAAAAAAAAACCTTTATAAAGTAACCCCATCGGTATTTCGGTATAAGCTACAGATGACTTTAAAATGCCTTAAGTAAGCTGTATAATTTTAATGGTGGGTTTATACAGTAACTAAGCTAACAGCTATGCCTAAAAAATAATCTTTTAGGATCGTTCTCTCAGTCATAGTTTAACTTTAATCTTCTGTTTATTCCCGTTAATTGTTAGTGTTAGTTACTCTATAAACCCAACATAAGAAGTTGGCTATTTTCAACTTCTACGTCTAGTTTATAGAGCCACTAGTTGTTAATTTTTAGTTGTTAGTGACTGTATAAGCCCACCTTGAAACTACAAACAAAATATGGGGTCAGAAGTCTATGTATAAAAATACAGGAGAGAGTTGATCCAAAAGGTACAGAGATGAAAGAAGCAAGTGGACCGAGGAAACGTGAAAGAATTTTTTTTCGTGCATGCTATCTCCAATAGGCAAGAATTCGTCGCAAAAGAATTGAAGCAAGCAGCTGCAATACAGATAATTCGGTGTTCATTTAGGAAAGTTCTGAATATTTTTAAATATTGTATCTGTTGCTAAAACATGAGAAATTGTTCGGAGTTGGCATTGCTGTTTTAAAGACAGTTAGCACAAAGATAAAGATGATATGATGTGATTATGAATAGTTGTGAAAAGAGAAGAAATGAAAGTATAACGAAAATTAGTAGGGCGGAGACATGTATATACAATTGTAGGATCGTCCTACCAAAAAATAGGACATCTAGCAACCCTATTTACGTTGTTACTACTTTTACACAAGCCCGTAACTTATTACAGGTCTGTTCTTGTAATTTAACGTTACCATAAATAGCAAAATTAACTTGTAAAATTTCATTTACTCAGAAAATGGATATAAAAAAATTATTAGTCATATTGCTTCGAAAAATTAACCGAAGCATTTAGTCTACACGCATTAAACATTTTGTTTATATATTTGAACAAAACATGCAAAAGAAACGTTTCTAATTGAGTCAGTTCGGATTAATACGAAAATCCAATGCGTTTTATGATGAAAATATGACGTCGTTTATTTTAGGGTCTAGGACAATTCGTTTTCGCCGATTTGTCATCGCCAATTCAGCGTCGCCGATTCGTCGTAGGTACAATTCACCGCCGGAAAACTCGCTGTCGGTAAATTCGCCGTCAGCGATTAAAGTTTTAAGTCCGGGTACATATCCAAATAATAATATACCGATAATTATATGTAAATAAAATAAAGAAGTTAACATAATTAATGGAAAATAAAATAATTTGTTATTAATTAAATGTGATACATAGATAAAGACACAGATAAAAAAATTTGGTCTTCCAGGAAGTATTTCTTATTTTTCAGGGTGTTCGTAAAATCCCTCCAATAATTCTTTTTTATATTTTCAGATTCTGCTCAAAATCATATTGATTTTCATATCAATCAAAATCACTACACATCAAAAGTCGACTGCTTTCAAAAT
This sequence comes from Prosopocoilus inquinatus, assembly GCA_036172665.1. Taxonomy (NCBI): domain Eukaryota; kingdom Metazoa; phylum Arthropoda; class Insecta; order Coleoptera; family Lucanidae; genus Prosopocoilus; species Prosopocoilus inquinatus. The sequence goes on from CM069876.1 coordinate 2,103,119, forward strand.
ATTGATTCATGAAAGCTTGTCATTTAAAATTATAAATTGAAAAAGGGGTTCCATTAAAAAAAAAAAATAGAATTATGATTATGTGTACGTACAGCACCAATTTTTTCGTAATTTTGTGTCTTACGGTGGTCGCACTGTAATTAGGAATTTATTTTAACTTGAAATAGAAAAACAATAGTAAAGTCCATTTTAATTTACTTGAAACGTACTGAAATTATAGTTATTTTCTTCAATTCGTAGGTATAACTTCGATATTATCTAAAATGGTCAGAATTTGTTTTATCAAGCTAAATAAAGCAGTAACATGTGACGGCGAATTGGGCGGACGGTAAATTGGATCGACGACGAATTAGTTCTACGACGAATTGGCGACGGTGAATCGGCGACGGCGAGTTGGCGACGGCGAATCGTCCCATCCCCTTTATTTTACGACTTTCATACATACAGGGTGTTACACTTTCAAATGCAACATAGGAAATCCCATGTTAATTTAAAGGTGCTCCAATATTGGCTTCCCTAATTATTTTACAGCAAAATTGCATTTAGGTTTCTTAAAGTACTCTTCAAGATGAATCTGTCTGTGAAGTTTAAGAATTTTTCATACACTGAAAGTTTTAAGATGTTTAAAAAAATTTTGTAATTAAATTCAATTTATACCAAACTGACAACACAACCTTGATCTTGATCAATTGGACAGATTATTAATAAAGCTTTTCCAGTAATTCATTTTAATATTCATTGACCAACGCCATGCTGATAGTTTAGTATAAATTGAATTTCATTACTGTTCTTTTTTAAGTATCTTGAAACTAAGAGAATGAAACATTCTCAAACTTCACAGACAGATTCGATTCAACTTGAAGAGCATTTTAAAAACCTAAACGGAATTTTGCTCTTAAATAATTAGGGAAGCCAGTATTCGGCCACTTTGAAATTAAAATAGGATTTCCTATGTTGCGTTTCAAAATGCAACAACCTGAAATTTGCAGCTTTATGTTTGTACTGAAAGTAGGGCTCAATATTTAAAGCATACACACTAGAGACACTGTTGGCGAACTGTTGGTACCGATTTTCTTTTATAGTAGTACCTCAAGAGGGAACATCGAGCAATACTTCATCAATTACAGGGTGAACACGTATACACTGCACAAACTCCTGTGTTGTTGCTCAACTGTTTATTCAAAGGTGATTCGAGTTAAGAAGGCTGCGGTTTTCTCTTAGGGTTTTCTAGTAGGGCCTTTCCTGTAAATCAGTTCATACAATTTTATGCAATTTGACATAATAAAAGAATGTTAAGCAAATAATATTAAATTGCATTAATGTTAATATTATTAATTAATATTAATCACCTACAACAACCCTACTTGACTATTTTATTTTTTTTCCAAGAGTGCTTGTTATTTTAATTGAAGTCCACTGTTATCTGATGCTATACAGGGATATTCACGGTGTGTGGCCTATTAAATTATATTGGAAACTACACCTTATAGGCCGCTGAAAATTTGTATATATATATCGGTAACGAACTATTCAAATAATATAGAATCAGTCCTGGGGTACTTCGGGTTGTACCGGAAATTCAATACTAATTTCCTTCTTTTAAATGGAATACCCCATATATTATTAAATTTTTGAATTCCCCATTCAGTTTTACATCTTTTGTATTCACATACGTTATAGCTAAAATGAACTGTTTTGACAATATTAATTTTCTCTGAGAATCTAGACGATTACAGTGGTCACAATAAATTGGAATATTTCGAAAACTAAAAAAGATAGAGAATTATACTTTTCTCTGCTTGAACACAGAGATGAAGTAATACTTTTCTGGTAAAAGATAAACAGTACAAAAAACTGACAGGGATCCACAGAAGTTGACAGTTTTCAACTATGACTAACTTGATCTTTTTTAAATGTGAACATTAACTTTTTTCTATGGCATCTGATGCAAAATGTAATTTTCTTTATATTTTGTATAAACCACTGATGGTTACCTCTAGGGTTTTTCAAGATATTTGCGTACAAATTGATTTCTTTTTAAATACTGACACTATAAATACGCAATTTCTAATTTAAACAGAATGCCTAGCTTGATCTTTCATATTTTTTGTTCAAAATGCTATTTCTTTACTTATAACAACTTTTGTAATGTTGGCGGAAATGTTTGAAGATCGACCTAACTCCACTAGATTTTTATTTACGGAATAAATTACAGAGATAAAGTACATAATACTTTTGTGGAAGAGAGAATCTGGATCGAAGGAGCAGAAATGCATTTGAACAATTGTATGGACCAGAAAATCAAAACTAAAATCTCTATAACGGCAGTACTTAACAAAAAAATAAATTATGCATAAATATCTCGAAAACGATTAAAGATAGCGATAAAATTATTTATACAAAAACGAAAGAAAATAATATTTTGCATCCGATGGCATAGAAAAAAGTCAGTAGTTGCAATAAAAAAAATGAGTTATTTATTGTTGAAAACTGTCGAATCTTGTGAATTTCCTGTAAGCTCTTTGTAAAGTATACGGTTTAACTTTTATCAGAAAAGCGTTACTCCATCTTTGTGATCGAACATAGAATTGTTCAAATCACCATGTTTTTTTAGTTTTTGAAATATTCCAATTTATTGTGACCACCGTAATCGCCAACATTTTCAGAAAAAATTGAGTATCATCAAAACAATACATTTTAGTCAGGATGTATATGAATAGAAAAGATGTGGAATTGAAATGGGAATTCAAAAGTGTGATACTATAAGGGGTGTTCTATTTAAAATAGGGAAGTTACTATCGACTTTCGGTAGAACCGGAAGCACGTCATGACTGATTTTGTGTTATTTGAATAGATCGTCATCGATTACTGCCGTGTACAAATTTTCAGCGATTGTAAGGGGTAGTTTCCAATATATTCTAATAGCCACTCACCGTGAATATTCCTGTATGTGAAAAAATAGTTTTTATAGAGAATATGAAACAAACTTTTAATTGGAAATAATGTCTGCTTTTTTAATTAATAGTAGATATCTGAGAAAATATTTTTTTAAATTTTAAACACATGTAAAATCGGACGTAACATTCAACGTTATCACTTGATAGCTTTCGATTTTACAGTGTCCGTTTAAAGTATAAAAAGTATTGTTAATTTTTGGATAGTTCTTGCTCAAGATAATTGCAGAGAATATGAAACAAATAAAAAAGCTTTTTAAAAACGAGCTGAGCTATTGACTTACCTGACGTTTCGCAAATATAATTAGCTTATAATATAATATATAAGCAAATAATTATATTTGCGAAACGTAAAGTAAGTCAATAAGTTACTTTTTTAGCTCGTTTTAAAAAAGCTTTTTTATTTGTTTCATATTCTCTGCAATTCTCTTGAGCAAGAACTATCCAAAAATTAACAATACTTTTTATACTTTAAACGGACACTGTAAAATCGAAAGCTATCAAGTGATAATGTTGAATGTTACGTCCGATTTTATATGTCTGTTTAAAATTTAAAAAATATTTTCTCAGATATCTACTATTAATTAAAAAGACAGACATTTTTCCAATTAAAAGTTGTACGTATTTCAGATAATGTATTGTTGATTTTTTCTGAGTTTTCTAGTATCCGTTTCTTAGATAATTCAAAGAGAATAAGCTACATTTAATATGGACTAGCTAAAAACGAAAATACCCGTAAAATGGTAGTTTCCGTTGGAAAACTTATAAAATAAAAGTGTTATAAATTTCAACAAGCGTCGATAATGTATTAGCATGATATTTATAGGCGGTGGTTTTAGGTGTGGCGATAAATAATACAGGTAGAAATCTAGGTGTAATGGTGCATGCATAGAATCCAGTTAACTGAGAATGGATATGTACTGAAATTTTAAATTAAATTCGCGCAACATATTATAAAATTAATAAAGCGATATTTATGGCGGCAATTTTTGGCGCGCCGGTGTAATGCCGGCGTATTTCAGGCGTTTATTCTAGATTAAAACAGTTTATTTTAGATATTTATAATGGGAACGTGGCTTACAATGCAGATCAGTTGTCGGCAACAAAAATAATAAAAATACGAAATGTGACGTTACTGCGAATTTATTGTTTTAATAATGGTAAATAAAGCAGATCGGGGCACGATAGCGGGCTGCTGGGCGATTATGGCGGCTCACTCCTGATACGGACCCGCTACCGGCCAACTCGCGAAAATTGGATTTTTATGCCATATTCATAAATTACCGCCACCATGTGATATGTATAAATTGGAAATGACACGCCACCTAATAAACGATCTTGCGGAATTAATGCGCTTGCTGAAATTTAAATATTTCATAAAAATATGGTTATGGTTTCGGCTGCTTTATTTATTGCCTCGGCCGTTTTCAAAAAAAAAAATATTTTTTTTTTACACGAGTGACCTCGATTTCATTCCTGTAACGAAATTAATGGGGAACGTTTTCAGCACATCGTTTTCAAGAAAACATTCATAAGCCTTAGTCAAAACATATGTCTTTTCGCCACTTGCAGAATGTATACAGGGAGACTCAAGCAACTCATTCATTAAAAGTTTACGGACTTCCTCTTTGAATTTCTATTTCATATTTTGTGATTATAAATTAGCAATAATGGTCTATTAAAATATAATATTTCCAACTTTCGGACACTTCTGCTTGTACCGGAAGTTGCCGTCAACTTTCTTATTTTAAATAGAATACCCGATTTTTATTGCATTTTTGAAATCTTCATGAAACTCTAAAAATGTTTTGTGTAACATGTGATTCAAGAAAAATTAGCCGTTTTAGAGGCATTTCCATTTTTTAAAAAAAGTTCAAAGTTGCAGTACCTTGTTTATGATGCTGCCGTTTTTGTGTAATTTTTGGCCTCAAGTAGGCTATACTCATAAGCTTTCAGGTTATACCTAATTTTACACAAAATTGTTTACGGGCTGGTTGAAAAGTAACTTCTATTCAAACTGATTTCAACTGTCGAAAAGTCATGTTTTTTAAATAGAACACCCAGTATATTTTTATGCCATAAGAATCACAATTAAATGTTCTTCCGAACTGTATTAGCATTCCTCATACCCATCTCTTTCTTTTCTCTTTTTATTCACGATTTTCTCTTTGACATATCAATTTTTTCACTTTTTAGTATTATTTCTAAATAAGGTACTGTGAAAATTTTACAAAATGAGGTTTCTTAAATTAATTTCTGACTGTAATTTCAATTTCATTTTAAAAAACCAAAAATAATATTTAAATACATATCTATCATCTGAACTTTTTGTTTACATATGCCGCATGTATTAGAATTCTTGGTATGACTTTTTACACATTTTCAAATAGATATTTAGACTTACAAGAGAAAATTTTATGAAAACTAATGAGTAAATCAAAAATATTGAAAATAATACACAAATTGTTGGTTATAATATTGGCTCTAAGCTGTTCTCAGGTATTATTTATTAGTAATAACTTTCTATTGTGTCTCAGTAATAACATATTTTCCTCGACGTAACAATTTTTTTTATTAACTTTTTGAATTGTCGGTTCTTTTATCGTCAAAAACATTTAATATGTCTGTGTTTGAATATTTATTTTTTGGTTCTTCGTAGCGATTAAATTGTGTTTTTTAATTCGGATGATTTCAAAAATTATAATTTCTCTAGTTTTTATAGCCCACTATTTAAATACAATACCGAGAAATGGAAAAAAAATTAGGTGTTAAAAAGAAATCACCGATACCAAGTGAACTATAAGAGATAGGTATAGGGAATGCTACACAGGACGAAATAACATTTAATCCTGAGTCACATGGTATAAAAATATACTAGGCGTTCTATTTAAAAAAACATGATTTTTCGACAGTCGAAATTAGTTCGAATAGAAGTTACTTTTCAACCAGCCTATAAGCAATCAAATGCAAAACTGGACATGATCTGAAAGAATGTTACTGCAGCCTACTACAGGCCAAAAATGGACATCATGTTTTTTTTTGCACAAAGATGGCAGTATCATAAACAAAGTTATGCAATTCTGAGTTATTTTTAAAAAATGAAAATATCTTGGAAACGGTTAATTTTCGTTGTGTCACACGTTGCATAAAATATTTTTAGAATTCTATGCAGATTTCAAAAATTTATTAAAAAATGGGGTGTTCCATTTAAAATAAGAAAGCTGGCAGCAACTTCCGGTATAAGCGGAAGTGTCCGAAAATTGAAAATATTATACTTTGATAGATCATCATCGTTAACTTACAACTGCAAAATGTGAAACAGAAATTCAAAGGAGAAGTTAGTAAACTTTTAATGAAAGTGTTGCCTGAATCTCCCTGTATATTATTTTTTGTTATTTGTACAATATAAAAATTAAAAATAAAAATAAATACTTATTTCAATGTCTGGAGGGCTGGACATTCTCTCTTAAATATTTTTTATTGTTTTTAATTTTCCGTTTACTTAGACAACAATACGATGATAACGCGATTCGATGACATCGCGATACGATGATAACGCGATACGATGATAACGTGATACGATGATAAAAAAATATAGTGTTCCGTTTGAACAAGCCGAAGACAATTAAAAATCTCGAAAACCTGATAATCATTTATATCTCCAAAGCTACCATAAAATCGAGTAAGAAATTTTTCTAATTTAAGATAGTTCATAAGAATTAAAATAAAAATGTTAGCTATTTTAGCAGTTTTTCGGAAACACCAAGATTTAGTTACTAAATCATTTATAAAATAGGATTGGGAGATGATATTTTATAGGTATAATTAATTTGACATTCCGAACGTGTTGCGACGATAAAGAGCGAATCTTTCATTTTGGAAACTTGTTTTTCTGATGGTACACTAAAATCGAGCAGGAAAGGTCCTGAACTTTTTCTACTTCAAAATTTGTTCGAAAAAATGTAAACGGAGTTAGAAGTTAGCTATCGCAGCGGCTTCCCGTGAACACCCTGTATGGTTTAATATATTTTTTTTAATGTGAATTTTATGAACAGGTTCCATGGAGGGTGCAATTTCTGGACTTTCTTGAGCGCTAAGAAACATATCTAACTCAACATTTTCACGAAATTAATGTTCTCTTTCTTAAATGCTCGCGATTTCTTAATTTCTGTTAAAGTCTTCTGAATTTTTGTCAGCCATAAAGTTCTCTAACAGGAAAATAAACTGCGCAAAGGCTCTCTGCTTGCTCAGCTCAGAATTTATGCGGCAGTTCAAAAACACTTGCACCACATCGTTAATAGTTACCATATTGTAGCAAAATAATAACAGAACGGTAACAAATAAAAAACAAATAACAAAAACAGCAATAAATGGAAATAAGTTTACAGATAACACTTAAAGTTTAAACGATAGTTAATGCGCTTTGTTAGGATTTTTGCATTTTGGTAAGATTCCAATACATACTTGAACATTTTATTAAAGAAAAACCTTCCACTTCTCAAAATCAAGTTGAGACAGATTCTTGAATTCAGAAAAGAAGTTATGTCAGACTGACAATAAGTGAGAAAAAATTGTGCTGCTATTTCCAATTAAAAATGACAGTAACCTATTACAACCCAGTATATTTTTAAAATTACTGAAATCAGATTGTTAATAATAGAGATATATCGCTGCCTTTTTTTCATAAAACAATCTGTATGGTATAATTTTAAATAATATTACACAAATGGTTTGAATAAATCCAAGCCTATCAAATTAACAAGATCCTCACGATTTCTTTTATCACGAGATTTTAGATTTTAATTGTCATATTATCATTTTTAACATATTTGCTCTTATTAGCCTCATTTCAACAGCAGGTTTCGTCAAATTACGAAGATGGCAGATGCCTTAAGAGCAAACATTCTGGTACGTAACTAGCAGCAGGGATTACATTTTACTTTTTTTAAACTCTAAATTTCGTAACTTGCTTTGAAAACATTAGCTGGAATTTTATCTGCGTATTTTACATGTCGACGTATAATACATAACTGTTGCATACTTCTTTTTCCCAAAGTATACTTTTCAAGTTGTTTTTATAGGTTATACCTCAGAAACGACGAAAAACTTTTGTATGTAGATAAATTAAGCTAAATCCTAATATTTTGACGCCGTCTATACTTGGTATAATTATTTATTGCCGTCATATTCAATAACACCCTGTATAGAGGTTCAAAGACTCTGTATCTCTAATTATTATACTAGGAGTATTATTTCTTTCATTCCATAGTTGTCGCTTATTGCTTATTCTAAGAAATTGTATCTAAACTGGATTGTAATTATAATTAATTATTACGTTTAAATCAATTTCCGTTGAAGCAGGAACTGTCGTGATATTTCCTTATACTTACAATTAGTATTAATAAAAATAAAATGGCAGAGTTCAACTGCTCTTTCACTCACAATCAGCCAACATGCAAAAGTGACGTAGTATAAAATAAGTATCTACGTATTGTAATTTCCTTACATTGGTTTATACACGATTCGTTTAAGACTAATGTAATTAAATAATAATAAAAATTATTATTCACTGCTGTACAGAAAATTGTTAAATAATACCAGTGTGTATTCGAAAGTGTTTTCATAGGTACGTGAACCGGGTACTGCTTTTTCTCTGACATATTATATGAATAAACATGTTTCGCAACACATTTAACTCTTTCATATAAGTAAGAGTCGGACGTTTCTAGGATATCTGGTATAAACCAGTATAAGGATAAACAAAGCAGCGGCGTAGATTTCAACGTCGCCAACCGTTTGATGTAAATTACATGTGTAACATAATTGGCTTTACAGTTTCTTTCAAATTAATAATAATGAAAGCATTATAATTCTTTAATGTAGCTTTTAAAAAGACTGGCATAATACATTTAATTCATATCAATTATAGCGCCGTCAGTGCAAAAAGAATGCGAGTTCAATTCGGAATGAGTCGATTATGTAAACAAGTTTTTATATCCAGTCGACCAGAACTGTAGTGGTTACTGCGTGCCGCATACATTTCTCGGATTCGACTGATTTATTGTTTTGTTTTTACAGGGCAGACGCTTTAAAGATTAGAACTTTTTCCAACTATGATCGCTTCAGCTTATTAGTAGTTCCTCGTATATTTAACGAAACCTTTCGCTTAAAATGCGCCTAGGCCTGCATATAAGTCAAGCAAAGAGCAGTCGTGGCTGGTTCACATATCTACGAAAATATGTTTAAGTTCGCAGCCTTATGATGATTAAAGCTCGGACGTTCCTAGGATATCTGATAAAAACCAGTGTAAAGATGAACAAAGCAGCGGTGTAGATTTCAACGTCGCCGCTGAACGGTTCATATGGCCGAGGCATTCTCATCTTCGCACTCATTGCATTAGAAGCAACCGTTTGATGTAAATTACATGTATAACAGAACTGTCTTTATAGTTTCATTTAAATTAATAACTGAAACTGGTCGCGTTGAGAAAACCAGATGGCTACCAGTCAGTGAGTCAGCGTGACCTTACAGTTTACAGTGTTGAATGTGTTGTAATTTTTAATGAATTGTGTCTTCAGTGGGGAAATCAACATGTATTTTTCTAACTAAATGAAATGGTGTGGTTATACACCGTGATTCAGAAACACATCTCTAGATATTTTCAGAGTGAACAAAACGACAAGAAATAAGGTTATCAATAAATTTTCCTGTAATTTCGGTTGGTGAGAAATCAATTTATTAATAAAAAGTAAATAAAAATTGATGAAACTTTGCCTCAAAGGAATAAATATGAAAAACGAGTAGTTACAAGAACAAATTTGAGTTCTCAACTACGCTGTAGGTAAAATATGTTTTACCTAAATCAGTTTTCTGCGAAGTACTGACATAAAGTTTCCTGTTTAGGAATGTGGGAAAGATCAGCTTTGACCAGTCTGCTGATAATAAATCCCACATATTCCTAAACGGGGAAGATTAATATTCACGCTAAATCTTCAAGTGATACGATTTATTTAATTAACCACATTTTAATGAAGTCTAACTGTTTATTAAAATGAAATAACGAAGATGAATGAGACCCACAGCGGCGGTTTAAGTTAATTGATCACTTCGCGGTCCGCGTTTTACAAATTACGCATTTCCTTCCGTCCCACAGCGCTGACCCCTGTTGACCACTTGGAATAATACCGGCGATTAGTCGGTGTCTTTACATTCATTTGCTGATAGCTTACCTACAGTTTCATTAAGCGACATTTAATTTATAATTTAGTTGATCGCGTTCCTGCTTACCCCGCCAGACAATTACCCTCTCATTGTGATTACATAACGAGTTAATTTTCCTTATCACTAATTACACGTACTTTGCATCCCAGGGACCCACAGAAAAAAAAAATCACCTTCTGTGAGTAAAAAATGTGTATATGTAAAAGATATAATTTTGTGACTATGAAAATACTGTTATCAAGTGCTGAAATGCATCCGGTCTTAACCCTTTATGAATTGTCGATTGAACCTTCAATTTTGCAGTAGACTTACAACTGTTATGTTTAAAATAGATCAGCAAATACGTAAACACCGTTTACAGCAAATATGACAGACATTCATGCTCTTCCTTCTATTCTGTTCCGTTCCATTCGGTATTACCCTCGGGCTACAGACGTCTCCTCCCGCTAAGAGTGCATATAAGGGGTTATTTAAGTAGAAATAACATGTGAAAATTTAAACACTGCTTTGTAACAAAGTACTTTGTAATGATTACAGAATAACTTTGATGTAGTCATAAAGTATACATATATATATTGAGAAAGAAAAGCATTTATTCATAAAATATATGTAACCTACAAAGGTATAAAACATTAGTTCGCGTAATTTGGAAGATAAAAGAACAACCTTGAACAAAGTAGATCGTTCTAACTGTAAAATTTACTTTTACACTAACTAGTACCATATGTCCAAACACATTTTTGATAAAGGTAGGCCTTGGAAGTGTAAACGTACGTCGTAACGTACAACACCAGGCAGTTGCCAGTTTATAAATTGTGAAGTAAATAAATAAATTGCTGTAGTAACCTTAGATAAAAATTTGTCTTCCATGATCCACCTTTATTACAAATTATTTGGACATATGGCATTACTAAAAAAAGACATTTATACAGGTTGTTCTTTTACTGTGTGCATGTAAAAAGTAAATGAAAAGTAAAAAGTACGTGAAATGCTACCTTCTGCGCATATTTTCGGGTGGCTACCGAATCATAGCCAAAAGAATTCGGAGGTTCCACTTGTTTGAAACTGCTGAAATATGCGAGAGAGAAACTTTCATCAAGGTCATTGACGCCTTCCTGTGTAGTCAGTGGGTGTGCCCACACACAGCGCCGATCATAAAAAGAATCCCGCATTTAAACTCATTCTCTAGCGTTTCGTAATAGAAATCACTGATATCATTTATTATAATGCCCGGACCCTATGTGCGTTTCCGCTGACTTCCCCGTATAAGAGTAACATATCCCTTTTTTAATTATTTGTAAATGCCGTTACGATCTTAATATGCATTTTTACGAATCAAAAATGTATATTCGTTTGTTAAATTGTTCGTAACTGCAGAAAGCTAATGTAATACTGCCCCACCTTAGAGGTGTCACACGGCCACCGTTGTAAAAACACAAAAAATTGCCGTAATAAAAAACATCAAAAGAAATGCGAAACTGCGACTTTATCGAATGCATGCGAGATACTTTAAGATACTAATCAATTTTTAAATTTTGGTTAAAAATGCTTTACTTAGCCGAATTTAATAAATAGAAATTGTAAATTTAATGTCAGTCATATTAGTAGTGAGTACATATCAGTTTTAACAGCTATTTTATTCTGCTTAGTGTGATTACGTAATCCGGTCGATTTTAAACTGTACAAACAATAGATAAATAACAACATTCTTTTACAGTCTCTTTATTAATCTAAATAAATCTTAATCTATTTAATTAGAAATTGAAAGGCAATTTATTAGTTGTGAGGGTAAAATATCCGAAAATAAAACGATGAATGACGGTGATGTCATTATTTAACTCATCCGCTTTTTTTGTGCAGTAATTATAATCGTCGGTTTATAATTTGAAAATACCTAAAATTGTTATTACTTGGAGCGAATTGGCACTTGTTTTAATTAATCCAGGCGCTTTGTGAGCGCGTTTAAAATATTTCGACTGTTACGATCTATTAATAGGCCTCATACGAATCAAACAAATGTTCGTTTACGACATTGTAAAACACTGACCTATATTCGGGTCGTCATTCACACAGTCAGGGCGGCGTACCATCCAGTCATTAGCTATGCCAGCACTTCTCAAACGGTTTGGTGAAAATCTTCCAATGCAACTTAATGCACAATGCACATAAGTTTAATCGTTGCCATTTATGGTGATGTATTAAAAGTTTAAATATTTGCACACAGTAAAAGAACATCCTCCATAATAGCAGCACGATGGGCTAAATAATCAAATAGAAATGTTTCGTACCACGTTGGTTTTAGATTATAGAAACTCAATATAAATTATCCGAAGCTCATAGAGACCTTCTGAAAATCACATTAGAACCCTTTGAGTGAAACGTCGTTTTCTCAAAGCTATGAAGAACCTATTCCAGATTGAATATTTCCTATGCAGTATGAATTTGATCTCATAAGAAAATGTTTCTTATATTTATAAAAATAGTAATTTCCGAAATTTTAACGAATGTGCAAAATAAAAACAAGTCACGAAGACGCGCGTTTACCGCTACGCTGTATTATTACATGTTATACATAACATGTAGTTATCGATAATTTCACATTCTAATTTGGAAGTGATGCAACACAGCGTGGAAGTAAATAAATCTTGTTAAATCATAAGAAGACTTGAAACCAAAGTTCAAAAATTGTAAAATGTTTTAATTAAACATAAGAAAATAAACTTTTAGGGAATCTTTCTGTCAGTATATACATCGATGTATACTACTATGACAGGTCGATTTTCTAAAAATCATTTTTTATTAATAATGAGAATAAATTATAATTTATAGCAAAAAGAAAAACAGTTAAGTAAAGATTCAATTTTACGACCTTCTACAGTAATACATTAACGAAAATTGCAGAAACAGCAAAAATACTGTTGGCACTCTTCATTGACAAATATCACATCCACAAATTCTTCATGAGGATAATGCATATATTTGAAAATGATATCCAAGGAATAAAATCACTTTCGCACTATAATCCGTGGCTTACTGCGCTGGAGAAGTTTTTGGTCTTTTTCGGAGAATTTTTGTTATCTAAGATGGCAAGACTGCTACACCATCAGAAGAAGAAAAAAAAAACTTCTATCCAAATTCACCATTAGAAATATACTTGGTAATTAAAAAAAAATCCAAGGAAGCATGGCTGTTCGAAAACAATTTAAGATCGAGGTTAACCGATTTAATAAAGATGTAGTCCTTGAGATGCCAAACAATTTTTCTTAAAAGTTTTTTGCTCCATTGCTATTGACGAGAAAGTTATTACAGAAATGCAGACTCACCCGGTATAAATCTATTTAGAAAACTCAACCTGTATGTGGTAATTCGACAGGAAGATCAACACAAAGAGGAGAATTGAGGATATAAGTTAGCCGTAAATTTTTATGTGAAGTAATAAAATAGTAAAGCTATAGGTATTACGTGTAAAACTTGTAACTAAAACAGAGTTCTCTAGATCATAAACACCGTTCACGATTTTGTTTCAAACACGCAATTGCTTGTCGATTCAGACATCAATTTTATTAATTTACTCCTGGAGTTTTGATCTCCAACTTCTTATTTACTCAAAATGCCGAAAAAGTTTCTTCCAACAAGAAAAGGTATGTTAAAAGCCGTTTGATGAATACAAATGTATACAAGAAAAGAAGTTTCGGTTCTCATCAACTATAACCGGAAGTAAATTTATTTTGACGAATGACGGTGCTGCCAACTAAAATGTCAGATTTTCATAGACAGTCCGAATTTAAAACAATCGTGAACTCTTTATACGTATTTTTATTTTATTGTTATAATGAGTGAAAATACATTGCGTCCACGGATTTTCTTCTATAGAGGAAACACTTTTTTATTTTACGTTTTAGGAAAAAAGTTATTCCTTATAAAAACTTTCGCTTGCAGTAAAACCTACAAAAATGGTGGAAAGGTTCACGAAATGCCTCGTTTATGGTTTTAAATACAAAAAAACATGCTTACTTACTCTCAAAAATTTATCTATGTTCAAATTACATTCAGAATTATCGCATTACACGGATCTGTCAAAATTATTAATGAAACTTATTGCTTAAGCTCTTGCTGATAATTAATACCTCTAGTTAAAGTTAAAGTTATGGGAAATTATTAGCCCTTAGTTTTTTGGAAAATAATTTGAATCAATTCAGTTATTTGCAAATGTTAGAAAATTTTGCTTTGCCGACACTGGCGGATGTTAGTTTGGAAAACCTTTATTTTCAACAGGATGGATGTCCTGCACATTCCACAAATTTTATTAAATGGTAGCTTGATAACCATTTGCCTGGAATATGGATCGGACATTTTAGACCAATACACATTCGTCATATGGTACAAATTCAGAAATTTTAAAGAAAAAGATACCAACGGTATTTAGTGAAATAGAAATTGAAACGTTAACAAGCGTGTATACGGAATTTAGGTACAGGGTAGAAAAGTGCGTAGAGGTGTCGTGGGGATTACATTGAATAATTTTTTCCCGTATTAAAAACTAATCAAAATTTTCGTGTAATTTATTAGGCCAATTTAATTGCGGTTTCAATTTTTTAACAAAGGAAATGCTTAAAACAATTGAAACAATTAAGAATATACCAAAATTACATGTCACTCTACCATTTCAGAAAATCTGTGGACACATTGTACTTGTCACTAAGCACTTTTATCAGCTTTTCTTTATTTACTATGTGCTTGTAAATATGTAATGGAATAAGTAGAAAAGAAAGCAAAATAGAACGTTTCAGAGGAGGAAGCCCTTATTAAATATTTTTGAAAAGGAACTGTATTTGTGATGTTTCAAGAATATGCTTTATGAAATAATAATTTCTAGGTCATCATCTTACATTCAATGTGTTTTGAAAGCCTTCAGAACTGCATGACGCGATATTCGCGTAATTAAAGAGAAAAACTCGGTCGTTTTCTGTAAACAAAATTATGGTTTGAATTGAATAGCAATTTCAATTAGGCGCAAAGAAGACGACTCTAATGAACCTGATATGTAAAAAAGCAAGATAACTTTGCTTAAATTGGACGTATAATGAATAAGTTAATTAAGTTGCGTTGCGAATTACGCGAAATTAGGTTGAATGCTCGTTCATTCGTCGCAGGTCTTGCCTTACATCAAACGGTACAATTTAAGCAAGGTATGAGATGTTGGCTTATGACAGGAAAAGGCTCTTCTTTGTGTTGTTTATGACAGAAGTAGTAAATGATGCGGTCGCAGTTAAAAAGTTCCTCTTGTAGAGAGAATGCAGCGTGCAACAGCAGCAGAGGGAATGTCATATTGGTCATAACTAACGAAAGCCACCCAAGGTAGTAGCAAGTCATGCAAGATGCAAGAAGTGCGCTACTTTTTACCCGTTCTTCCTATCGTTCCGATTGGCTAAGCTACTTACTCGCGATGGCCAATACCCCCAACTGTGCACCGTGTAATTACCGTTGTATTTTTAACAAGACAGTTGTACAATGAATGCATGGCATTCTGTATGATGCATTGCACACGACTATCGTCGTGCATTTTATTAGAGACAGTTGTCAGTTAAAAGATACGTATTTTTTACGAAAATGTTGTTTCGCTTCGTTTACAAAAAAATTTACATTCGTTCCAGTGATTACATTTTAATTTTACTATTAGTCCTCGCAAACCGTGAAATTCTTTACAAATAATGCACGCAATTCGCAGACGAGGATATTGAAATAGCTACCATCAAAATTATTATTTATAACGGATGGATAACATTTAAACATCACGAATGACATTGTTTTACAGGAAAAAAAAACGCAACATCCCATTGCCTTTGAGAATCTGTTCAATATTGGAAATATTCAATTTCGGAAATGTCATAAGAAATTTAAAAGAATGAATTGAAGATATAGTTAACTATAACAAACAAAAATTAATAAATAAGAAAATTTCATATTTAGAATAATTGTTGTGAGATAATTTAATAAAAATAAAAGAACAGAATAATGAAAAATACTCAAACTGCATAGACAGATTTATCTTAAAGAGTACTTTTAAAAAATAAAATAATTAGGGAACTCTATGTTCTATAACGTAGGATTTCCTTTGTTGCATTCATCAATGCAGTACCCTGTATAGGTATTAAGCTGAAGACAGACACATAATTTTTAAAGTTATTGGTAAATTTATTAGCGCACCAAGGAGTTTTTTGACCGTTGGAAATTAAACTATTACCAGAAATATCAGGCTAGTGGTCAATAAAAGACTTTTTTATTTTTGTACTGAGCTTTCGGCAACCTTTATTGCTTTCATCAGAGCAAGAACTACAAAAGGAAGGTTACAATGATTGAATTACATTCATATAAAATAACTTACATATTTTTTAGTTAAATCCCAAAATTATAAAGTTCAAGATAAAAACGAAAAAACGAATTTTATTTATTTTCAAGGATAGTTAAGATTTAGAAAATTGTTTAAAGAAACCTTTATCCTTGGATTCTGTTATTTCAAATTGCAATTGAAATGAAATTTTATTAAATATTCATAAGTTTTATTAAGATTTTGAATATCTGATCGAAAATACACAGAATTACAGTTTTTTTTAATATGAAATAATTCTTAGAATAATCTTGCACGACAATTGTTTTCTTTTTCTAAAATTTTTGTGTTAGTGAAATCTAATAAATTATTTTTTTTTTCTTTAAAATGTTTTGCTGAAGCACTAGATTTTTTAACTCTTTTATTTATTATTGCTCCTTTTTACCAATTTAATAAATTTACGTCTAGTATACTAACATTTGTTATAAAAATGAAAATGATTATAATGTAAAAAAATTCTTTTGTTTTTGCAGAGCAATTTCAAAACTATCAATTACCTGAGGATTTTGTCTTAATTTCTTCAAATGTTGTTTCCTTATTTACTAACATCCCTACAAATTTAATTATAGAATTTGTTAAAGAAGATTGGTCGAACAAAATTGAACCATATTGTAATTTAAGTAAAGAAAAATTCTTAACAATTTTAAACTTTTTATTTAATACTAGTTATTTCTCTTATAATGATGTTTTCTTATAAACAGATTTATGGTGTTCCAATAGGCTCTCTCCTTAGTCCTATTTTAGACCAGATGGTGATGGGTGGTCTTTTGGATAATGTTGTATCTCAATTACCTTTTCAAGTAAATTTTATGAAAAAAAATGTAGATGACATTACTTGTTCTTTACCAAGTAATTGAATTGTTACTACATTAGATGTTTTTAATAATTTTCATTCATACATTCAATTTACCTTAGAAGAAGAAATTAACAATTCAGTTACATTTCTTGATATTAAGTTAATAAGATTAGAAAATAATACAATATATTAGATTGGTGTCAAAAATCAACACATTCAGGTGGCGTCATTAATTTTTATTAATGTAATCCTGTAAATCAAAAATTAAATGTTTTGATTTCTTTTAAGAAAACTTTATGGCATCCTACTTTTTAAGAAAAGAATTTAATTAAACTTAGAAATCTTTTTTGTAATAATGGATATCCCTTAAATTTAGTTAATAAAATTTTAATTCAATATAATCAAAATGTAGATCAAAATATTCCGAATATTAACAATAATAATTCACAAAATAATCAAAATCAAAACTTTTCAATTTATAAAAAAAAATCCACAAATACTGGTTATACAAATTTGATTATTAAAGAATTAAAAAATATTGATGCTAAAGTTGCGAAATATAATTTAAAAAGCATTAATAATCTGTTTAGTAAAACCAAGGATAAAGTTTGATCAGGTTTACATAGGACAGACTTCGAATTGGCTTAAATCACGACTACCAGAACATAAATCTGATTGTAGTTTAATAACTAAAAAAGATAAAAATTTTAGTGCCTTAGCGCAACATTTTAAAGAAAAAAATCATTTATTAGATTTCGCTAACACAAGAATTTTAGAAAATGAAACCAATTATCGCGTAAGGTTATTCCTAGAATTATTTCATATTAAAAAAAAACAGTAATTCTATGAATTTTCGATCAGATATTCAAAATCTTAATTTAGCTTATGAATATTTAACAAAATTTGATTTCAGTCGCAATTTGGAATAACAGAATCGAAGGGTAAATGTATTTTTAAACAATTTTCTTAATCTTGACTATCCTTGAAAATAAATAAACTTCGTTTTTCCGACAAATATTTTGAAATGTTGAACTTTATAATTTTAGAATGTAATTTTAACTAAAAAAATTGTAATTTATGTTATTTGAATGTAGTTCAATCATTGTAACCTTCCTTTTGTGGTTTTTACTCTGATGAAGGCAATAAAGGTTGCCGAAAGCTCAGAACAAAAATAAAAAAGTCTTTTATTGACCGCTAGCTCGATATTTTTGATAATAGGTAAATTTATTGCTCGTTTATGTTATACTTATTTCCCTGTGAACGCTTAAAATAGTTTTGAGGTAGTTTGTACAAATTTTATAACACCTTGTATTTGTTTATGGTTTGATCATTTTTCTGGGAAAATGAGATGCATTCTATAATAATTCTCTTTATTAACTTTTCCAGTGAAATATGCGACTGCGGATTTGTCCATATAATAGCCAGCTTATTCAGCAGTGACAGTAGAATGATTCACTTAAGCATTTAGACAAGTTATACAGGGTGCTGCGTTTTGAAATGCAACATAGGAAATCACATCTTAATTTAAAAGTGCTCAAATATTAGATTGGTTGCAGAATCAAGGCCGTGCTTATACTTTGGTATAAGTTGAATGTCGTTACTGATCTTTTTTAAACATCTTGAAACTGAGCGTATGAAAAATTCTCAAACTTCACAGACAAATTCACCTTGAAGAGCACTTTAAAAAAACCCGCATGGAATTTTGCTGTAAAATATTTAGTGAAGCCAATATTCGAGCGCCTTTAACTTAACAAGGGATTTTCTATATTGCGTTTCAAAACGCAGTACCCTGTACACCTAAACATTAAATTTATCTGCACCTTACCGTCTAAATAAAATATTCTCCAGGTGAACAATGAAATAGTCTTTTCGGAATGATATAGATTCTCACCGTGAGATTTTTTTGATTATTCAAGATAATTGTAATGTAAGGTTACCATGTATGGATATGGCAATTCAGTATCAGTTGTGTGTATAACAAAATCAATCCTGTGTAATCATTTTCACAATTACATCTATATCCTCTTTGTAATTAACGTTCTTCTTTAGGAGATATGAAATTAAGCCGTTGACTTTTCTCGTAGCTTTTCATTTACTTGTTCGAGCGATAATTTTGAGTCTACCTGGGTAATTCGCCGCGCATGCTTTAACCCTGACGTTCTGGAACGGAAAAACGAGCCGGTTAATGTTACGACTTAGAAAACGGCGGTTCTCGTTAATTAACTATCACTGCAGCTTTTGATTGCCAACGGAAATGTTTGTTTTTCTTCGGCCTCTAGTTTTGGTCTTGTTATGTTTACATTACTCAATTATAGGCGTGCAGCCCGTACGTATTAGCGGTTTATTTGTGTTTGGAGATAGTCGGAGATTAGTTCTGCAACTGAAACCATTTTTAGAAACACTCTTGGTTATTGAATGTTCATCGCTTATTAGGAGGACAGCGAACTACTAGTTCCTTGTTTCATATTTTTGGTCATTTCTTTTTTTTGTTCTTACAGTTAGTACGGTTTCTCATTTCGCCAACTTTATATATAGAATTTCCAGGGATATCTCGTGTGGAAACATATTTATTGCGTTCTTCTAGATATCTCTCATAAAACATCGCTGAAGTGAAATCTGCTTCCTAAAGATAGTGACATTACTCGACATAGTACGTGGGCTCCTGGAAAATTTTCTGGAATCTAGTAGGTCTAGAATTGTTAGCGTTTATCAACTGTCATATTTAAAAAATTTGACGTTTTTCGCCTATAATTCTATTGACAGTTCCTGTCCAAGCGAACTAGTTTTGTTTGTACAGCATTTGAGAAAAAGTAATTTTGTGTAAACATGGAAATCTCGCGTGAAAATTTTCGTGCCATGATTTTTTACGACTTCAAATGTGGTCTAACACCGAAACAATGCCTCGATCGGCTTCATTTGGCTTTTGGAGATGAAGCACCATCAAAGAGCAGTGTTTATAATTGGTTTGCCGAATTCCAGCGTGGACACACCTCTGTCAGTGACGAATTTCGTGAAGGTCGTCCATCAACATCTGTTGTTGTCACTAATGTAGATGCTGTGCGTAAAATGCTTGAGCGAGATCGACATGTGACATACCGTGAGATTCAAGCATCCTTACGCATTGACATGAAAGCAATACACCAGATTTTGCATGATCATTTGAACGTACGAAAGCTTTGCAGTCGTTGGATCCCACACAATTTAACAGAAGCGCAAAAACAGGGTCGTGTCAAATGGTGCGAAGAAATGCTCAGGAAATTCAATGGAGGTCCTTCAAATTTAGTTTATAACATCGTTAGTGGTGACGAAACGTGGATCTATTCGTGCGAGCCAGAAAGTAAACAACAATCTACCGTTTGGGTATTTCAAAATGAACCAAAACCAACAAAATTTGTCCATTCACGCAGTGCTGCGAAGCAAATGATTACTTGTTTCTTTGGTTTAACTGGACATGTAGCAACCGTGGCTTTAGAGGATCGAAAAGCCGTGAATGCTGATTGGTATACTACAATTTGTTTGCCGTAAGTCATCGACCAAATAAGAAGAAACAATCGAAATCGACAAATTATTCTCCATCATGACAACGCCAGCTCTCAGTCAGCCCGTCAAATAGCTAATTTTTTGTCTAACAAAAATGTTGAATTAATGACTCATTGTCCATATTCACCTGATTTATCACCTAATGATTTCTTTTTGTTCCCGAATATCAAAAATAAAATGCATGGTGAACGATTTTCGTCGGCCGAAGTAGCGGTTGAAACATTCCGGACACTGGTTTCTGAGGTACCATCTTTAGAGTGGAAAACGTGCTTTAGAAATTGGTTCGAGCGTATGCAAAAGTGTATTGACGTCAAAGTCGAATACTTCGAAAAACACTGATACCGTTTACCAAATTTCATATGCGTTTTTTCATACCGTTTCCAGAAACTTTTCCATCAGCCCACGTATCGTATCATTTTGGCAAAATACTCAGCATAATATTGTAAACATAAGAAGATATCTATGGGTAGTTTCAATTAATTGTAAAAATGTATTAAAGTTCTTTTTAGTAAACTAGGAAATTTTAACATGAGGACGAGTATATTGGCATTGACGAATAATGTCAATCGTACAAAACCGAATCTAAAATTTAGCAAAACGTGAAGTATGAATATCAAGCCTTAAATGAAAAGCCATATTTTAATGATGACGATGATGATGATTGACGTTTGTTCAGGTGTTGGAAGGAATTAAATTGTCTACATTTGTCCCATTTGTCGGCCGCAATATTTATGCTCTTCGTTAGCGCGGACACGAAAATTCGAGCGCTTCCCTCTTGTGCGTGCTCACCGACAACGTGCCGACGCATCGTCATCAACGGAAAACGTTAATATTAGGTTTGATAACCATAAAGCGGCGGAAAATGTACACATTTAAGTTATGTGACAATTTTGATTGCATAAAACAGTTTACCTGGTAGTTGTTTACGACTGCATCTATATAAAGGTTCTCTTTACGACTTGTCCAGCTTGTTAAGAATACTTTATTGTCGGCTGTGATGTATTCAAGTCGACTGCCGACTGCGGCAGTCAAATTTAAAGGGTTGTCTTTGAAATGTTGCAATAAATATGGACGAAATCCTATAAAGAAACTAAATAACTTACTTATCCTTTACGTACGTACAACTGCCATCTTTATATGTTAAGCGTTTTTATAGACATGTTACATGGGTTTGTAAGTATCTAATTAGTACTTTTACGTTAGATAAAAATTACTGCCCTGTTATAATACTAAAAATGAATTTTACATTGCACGGTTCAGAAATAATGGCCGACTAAAATGTTTTACAAGAGATGAAGAGTTTTAAGCAATGTATTAATTAATTTTCCTGCCAATGTATTATATAAAACCTTTGATGAAAACATACTTTCTATAAACGCAAGACCTAACTTTTTTATTTAAAATTGTATTGAGCGAAATTTCTGCACCATAAATAGAAATTTGTGATAGAAAATCGAAGTTTGAAAGACTATTTAATTAATTTCAAATTTATTAACCAACGGAAAAACTTAATTTTAATTATTTTCATGTTTACAAAAAAATTACAGCGGTAATTGAAGCCCTTGCTGCAACAAGAGGATAAGTCCAAATGTCTTATATTGGGATATCACCGTATAACGTGATGTCCAGATTAACTGCTAAGACTTATCTCATTACTTCACTTGTCTTCGATTGTAAATTATTAAAACATTTCTTTTAACTTACCTAAAATTAGCATTTTGAACTTATCGCTTTGTTGCAACAAGGTCTCTTCAATTGTACTCTTACAAATTACATCGAATACTATAGCAGTACTGGAAGTGATAATTTTAAACAAAAGAAAATCTTTATTTAATTTGCATAAAACGGATTTGACTGATTTAATTCATTAAATAGTCCTCCGAATACGATTCGTATGTCAATGTTTTGCAGATCATTTTTGGGGTGGTGCTACGAATGTCAACGACTCATATCAATTGCCATGGTCTTTAATAATTGAAGAGAATTTGGTACGATTTCATAACAATTCAAGTAGATCGCCGACCGATCAATTGAAGAGAGATGCCGATTAACTCAATATTACACTTGATAAGAATAAGTTGTTACGAAACTGTTTACAGAATACCGATTTAGCAAGTTCACTTGATTCATAGCAATAATTGTTAAGTATCAAGTGCATATCAATGTTACAAAGGCCCCTTTAACTAGTCATCGTATTACATCTGAACATGTCCCAATTACTATAAAAAATAACACAGTTTATTTTTTCTTTCGTTTTAAACACAACATTAAGAAGATTGTAATTGCCAGATATAAATATCACTAATTGAAGTTTGTTCTTGTCCGATGAAAATAGTAAGTACAAAGTTTTTTTAATCTCAAACCTGACAGAAAAATGAAGGGACACACACTCAACGTTTCGCTATAGATTTATAGCTTCGTCTATAGCGAAACGTTGAGTGTGTTTCCCTTCATTTTTCTGTCCGGTTTGAGATTAAAAAAACTTTGTACTTAATAAATATCACTGTTCAGAGAAATGTTAGACTATTCTTCCAACTTCCAACATTTCTTTTAGATCATCGGTACTTAACGTAAGAGTCGCGAACAGATATAAGGCTTGGAGGTCGCTGTCGGCCACAGAAAATAAATCACTTGTATGTAAAGTGATCTTTTGTAATGAAATGCAATCAAATTTTGATCAAACTTATTGGGTTTTTGGGTTGATAAGGGATCGCGAGATATAAATGTAAAAGGTCGAAAAGCAACGTTATACCATATTCAGTTTCACGTAAAAGCATTTCTGAACTAGTGTTGTTGGGCGATACGTATCGATATTTTCCAGAATGGATACTTTACAGTCCGATACCCGATATTTTGTAATCGATACTTTGTCTTCCAAAACATCGGTGGATTGATCCAATTAAATGAAGTGCAGTAAATGTCCGGTTATCCAAAATAATGTGGACTTGGGCCCTTTCAAATAATTGACAGTTCGGTTAAAGCGGATATTAATTATTTTACATATACGTACATATACAGGTGTCCACCGAGTGCCGCGGTCTTCTTTACCGTCTAAAGTATACAAGACAGAAAAGAAATTCAAGCGAGCTGAGGTGTAACTCAGTCAGCTCTATTTTCTAAAATTATTTTTGACTGTAAAGGATGTTCAGTAACCATACCAAAGTTTTATATTTTTTAATGGAATATCCAGTATATTATTTTTACATATTTCGAAAGTACGCACAATGAGCAAGTAATAACCAAAAATTTCGAAAGCTTTATTTAAGAGTTTTTAAGATATTAATGACAGTGTATAAAAAATTGCTCTACTTTAAGCTCTTATAGTTTGATTATTTATTTACATTTCATCGTGAATTTTTGTAGATAGACAATACAAATCTGATCTACAGAAATTTCGCAGTAGCTTCAATCTATTAGTTACTATGTGTACAGGGTGTCCAATTTTGAAAAAGTTAATTTTTCTCAAAATTTTCAAATGAAACAACCACTATATCTAAACTCTTGTGAAACACTGCCTTAATGAGCTTTCCTAAAACGCCAAATGTTTTTGTCCAAACTGAACAAATCGCGAAACAGCAATTACTCACTCATTTTTTTTATTACAATATTGACGTTTTTAGTCTTCGACGGGTCCTTCTGTTTTATTTTGTTAATAAACAAATATTAGTTAATTTAATTAATAAATTAGAAAATAACAAAATAATGTACAAATTAAGAGTAATAAGTATTAAATTAGCAAATAACTGAAAACAATGAACAAATTAAGAATGACAATGAACCATTGGATCTAGAAAATTAAAATCAAATATTCAAATTGCTTTTCAGCTTCTCGTAAATACTTCTTCCTTCTTGTAATCTTGACACCAAAAGAGAGTTTTGGTTGCTTTTTCGTATTAGGTGTGTCAGTCACGTAACTTATCATTATTAAAATTCATTTTGTTAACACAAAAAGAAGTACAAATTCGTAAAAGTAGTGTGTGACTAATCGAAACAATTGTTCTGTCAATGAAAAATTCATGGCAACTGTTTTCCTATTTTCTAGAAATCGGCAACGTAATTTTAAATTTTATTTTTTTTAATTATTTTAAAAAGTTATTTAAATATTTTCAAAGTAAAGGAAAATAGGAATTAGTTTAATATGAACATATTCAATTACTTTGAGCACAAAATAAAACATATTCATTCGTTTATCATTTAACTAAAACAGAAAAACCGGACGAAAAGGCTAAATAAATAACATTAATATTGAAAGAAAAAATTATTTCATTGCTGTCTCGCAATTTCAGTTTATACAAAAATATTTGGCGCTTTATGAAAGCTCATTAAGGAAGTGTTTCACAAGAGTTTAGACATACAGGGTGTTCCATTTAAAAATTTTCAAAAAAATTAACTTTTTCAAAACTCAACACCCTGTACGCATAATAACTAACAGATTGACACTGTTGTGAAGTTTCTGTAGATGAAATATTGTATCGACTACCTACAAAAATACGCGATGAAATGTAAATAATTAATCAAACTATAAGAGCTCAAAGTAGAGCATTTTTTTACACATAATCATTAATAACTTATAAACTCTTAAATAGAACTTTGGTTATTACCTACTCGTTATGCGTACTTTCGAAACATGTAAAAATATACTGGGAGTCTCATTTAAAAAAATGTACCTTTGGTATGGCTCTCAGTTATTGAACGGCCTGTGTAGCCAAAAATAATTTTGGAAAATAGAGCTGACTGAGTTACACCTCAGCTTGCTTGAATTTCTTTTCTATTTTGTATACTTTAGACGGTAGAGAAGACCGCGGCACTCGGTGAACACCCTGTATGCATAGATTTAAATAAATAATTAACACAAGTTTTAGTACATTTTTATTTGAAAAATAAATTAATCGTCCTTAAGTGTCCTTACTTCTGGCTGTAATGTCTCGCCATCTTTTGATAAACAGGACATCACTAGCCGTTGCATTTAGTTGTTATTCAACGTAATTAAGAGATTCTTGAAAAGCAGCCATTCCTCCATTGTTGCACATTTTGGATAGCTGATCTTCCACTTCTTCCAAATTTCCGACCATTTCAAGTGTATTTTCACGGTTGTCCAAAATTTGAACAAGTTCGTCATTTGTTAGTTCTTGTTCGTAATCGTCACCTGTAATCCAATTTTCAACTTCCTCCAATGTCACATTTTCACACACTTGATTTCATGTAAAGTTTCTTCAGTTTCTTCGGCAGGATTATCTTCAGCAGGTATCTCATGGACATCTCGTCTAATAATTCTCGACCAAGATTTTTGAAGTCTAGTGTCCTTATCCAGATTCCACACAATTGCACTCAGATGGGCTACATTCTTCAAATTAATTTTTTTAAACAGGATGTCAGATTGTTATTGGCGTCTACTTGCTGTAATATTTCTTCTAAAAGACAACGACGATAATTGCGATTAAAATTTTCTAAATCTCCTTGATCCATCGGCTGAAGGAGTGAAGTAACATTTAGTGACAGGAACATCATTACTTCTCAACTTGTCAATGTCTGAATGAGAAGGTGCATTGACTATCAATAATAGAGCTTTTCTAGGAAGACCGTTCTTTTTTATTCAAAAAAAAATTCAGTTTTGGGTACAAATTGATGAATAAACCAATTCTTAAGCAAAGTGGCTTTTGTAACAGACAGGTAAAACATTAGGGGCTATAATAAATGAAGTTGGCGTCCTGCTTGTTAAATTTTGAAAACGTGGTATTTGATCGGGTTTTTATCACAAACAAATTGATTCTAAATCATTCAGCTGACCAGTTTCGGTTTTATTTTAAACCTTCCTCAGAGCCTAAAAGGTAACAGTGAGATTCTGTCAACTAAAGAATTAAAGTATTTTTACCTCTGATTAACACAAAACGATAACTACAAACCATTGACCGATTTGGGGTGAAAATTACACATAAAAGCTGCTGGATTGGTTCATAAGGCCTACCCATGCTGGCGGAATAATTAATTACCATTTTGTGCACCCTTTAAACCAAAAACTAACAGTTTTAAAGTCCTTAAAACACAGGGTCAAGGAGTTTCTGATCGAAATTTGTGGAAAAAGAATTTTATTATCATTCAAAAACTGGCTATACAAAATGGCTATCCAAGAAAACTCATTGCCCATCTGTTGAGTGACAAACCCAATATTTCACAATTAGAAACAATAGAGTCTCAAAATCAAGCCAAATATTTCAAAATTCCTTTTTTGCCTAACTTATCTTATAACATTGCCAGATTCTTAAACAATAATACAAACTAAAATAGCTTTTTATTCCTTCAAATCAACCAACAGCTTATGTATAAAACTTAAATCAAAAACCCCTTTGCTTGATGATGATTGCTTGCAATGCAACGTTGTTTATAAAATAAATTGTATGGGGTGTTCCTCTTATATCGGCCAAACTAAACAAAAACTATGCCATAGAATGAGAAATCATAAATAAGATTGTAATCCATCTCAATAATCAAAATCCGAAAAAACTGCTCTATCTACTCATCATTTTTCCACAGGACATACGTTCGATTTTGACAAAGTTAAGATTTTAGATTATGAACCGGTTTTTACAAAAAGATTAATCTCTGAAATGATTCATATAAAGAATAATAAAAATTCTATAAATTTAAGAACGGACACGCAAAATTTAAGTATCATTTACCATAACCTTATCAAATATCACACTGTCAATCGGTTGTAAATTTATTTTTCTTAGGTTGGCCGATACTTGGGGAATTTCACTATAACCTGTAAGTTGGTTAACCTGTCGCGTTGCTGAGTAAAAACCAGCTTCGTTGTCATTTGGCGTACGTTTCTTAACGTTACTTTTAATTCTGTTTTATCTTTAATCATTCATTGTTAATCGTTTAAAAAACATCCCTTTTTGATGAACTTTTGCTTTAAAAATGTTTTAATAAGACCGTAAGTATTTACATTTCTGTATCTCCCAGTCTTAGACTGACCGTTGTTTTTTCTCGTTTTTTACAGCAGCTTTTATGTGTAATTTTCACCCCAAATCGTTCAATGGTTTGTAGTTATCGTTTTGTGTTAATCAGAGGTAAAAATACTTTAATTCTTTAGTTGATAGAATCTCACTGTTACCTTTTAGGCTCTGAGGAAGGTTTAAAATAAAACCGGAACTGGTCAGCTGAATGATTTAGAATCAATTTGTTTGTCCTAAAAACCCGATCAAATACCACGTTTTCAAAAATTAGGGGCTATATTTTTAAAGGCTCTTGGTTTTGCAGATTTGCCAATCATCCTTAATGGAAGTTCATGTCTCCCTGAATAATTAGCACAAGCTAAAATTGTCACACGTTCCTTACTTCTTTTATAACCATGTGCAGCCGCTTCTTTTTTTGAAGCCAAAATGTTAGTAGGTACCATTTTATAATTGAAACCAGCCTTTGCCATCGCAATTCTATATTTGGTCTGAAATATAATAATTTTCTTCAACTGTTTTTATGAAAGCCTATTTGAAAGACTTTTTAAATTTCGTATATCGCGTCTTTTTTTTCCACCTTCCCAACCAACCTTCACTCGCAGTAAATGTTTTGGGTACTTCTAATACTTCGCTGATACTTATCGGTTTTTCCTGTAAAATTGGGCCTGAGAGTGGGATTCCCCCATCACGCTGCTGAATGAACCACACATGTAATGCCTCGTCAATTTTGTTGTATTTACCAGATTTCATGCTTTTTTTGAGAAGGATGCTTTATGAAGTATCAATACTATGATTCGATACATTTTAAGAACGACTAGTACCGATACTTTGTAATTCTGAACGTAATTACTGATTTTCCTTAAAACAAGAGTGATTAGATTCGCACACAATCGTAAAACAAACATTTGCGCGCGAAGCCTAGCGAAACTGTTTAAAACAGCAATATTTTAACAACATTTTTATGGTGTTTTCCGCGACGCACATTTTATAACAGGATATCCGCCAGAATAATTAAAGTAACTGAAACACACGATAATAAAAGAACAATACGCGGCTCGAATTAAAATATTCCGTAAAAAAAAAGGGTCAAAGCACTTCTCCTACACGGTCACGTATCGATACATATTAAATTAATCCATTTGTTAAAATGTCTCCTGCCATCCTTGATACTTTTCAAACATGATTTCTTTCTTTTTGTCCCGAAACGACGCGGTAGACATAATTTTATATTTTAATTCGACCTACTGAAATAATTTTAAATAACTTTATACATTTTCAGTTTGCATTTCCTGTTTTCAGCTTCACCTTCAGCGTGAAAACTCGCACGCAGTTTCAAGTTAAACCGGCCGCGTTTTTATTTTAATGAGCTAGTTCTGAGCTGGTTATCGTCGGGCTGTTCCTTTTATTCTTCCATAAGAAACCGCCGGACAGACTCGCGTTACGTTATTAATTAAGTTAATAACGCCATTTGCGAGCAAAAACGCGCGTAATTAAATGCCTGCACACTGGTTACCTGCGCCGCGATCGCATTTTCCATTTCATTTAATTTTCAGTTTTTCAAATCGCATATGCGAACCTTCCGGCCCATTAAATTTTAAACTGCGCCGTTAATATGACAAATTCGAGACTTTATTGGATACTGTTGCCATTGTTTTTTTTTACACTTTAGAATACTGTCGGGCATAAAATGCACTTTCACC
This sequence comes from Prosopocoilus inquinatus, assembly GCA_036172665.1. Classification (NCBI taxonomy): domain Eukaryota; kingdom Metazoa; phylum Arthropoda; class Insecta; order Coleoptera; family Lucanidae; genus Prosopocoilus; species Prosopocoilus inquinatus. The sequence goes on from CM069876.1 coordinate 2,132,677, forward strand.
TTTCCAATGCACGTTTCTAAAATGATGGAAAATATTTTTGCCTAAATTTACAGTGTAAATCAGTTTGGCATTTGAACCCCTGTAACGTTCTTGTTTCTATACTTTAAAAAAATAACATTTCAATGCATTTTCTCCTAAAATATAATATGGAACGATTAAATCTCGTTAAGGCGTAAGTAGTCTGAAAATAAATATAAATACCTAAATGGTAAAATGATAGCACATTCAGTGCCTAAATTAAACTGATTTTTACATTATGATGTATTCTTTTAAAGTAATCCTTAATGTTGCTCATCGACTGCGTATTTTCTAAAATTATTTACCCTTTGCTTTAAGACAAATTCTACCAACTCATCTACCAAACAGTGTTGGCACATGCAAGTATCTAGATACCGTATATAAATACTTTTTGAGACTATTATGATTTGTATAATAGTAATGATACTCCTAATATTTATTCTAGTACTGAAGCAGTACAAGTCATAAAGTAGGTTTGGTGTTATTAAATTAACATCAGATCAGATTTAGATACACGGATGTAACATACAAGTTTTATGTAATAGATGGGCTTTAAGTTTCTTCTTGTAAGTTTCCATCGGCAGTTTACTCCATTCTACTGGGAATTTGTTGAATAATTTTAATCCATCTCGACTGGCATCAAAAGTAAATAATCGGTTAAGTGGAATCAGTAGGTTGTCTGCTTCTCATGTAAGATACGTATGCCGACTACCTTGAACTGGTAGGTTGTAGGTATTTTTTTTGATAGCGATTAATTGATGGTAAATATAAATACATGGAAGAGTCAGTGTTTTATACTTCCGGAAAATTAGTTTACAGTGGACTGTTTGTGTAAGTGAATCAGTGACCTTACTGTTTTCTTTTGAATTGAACTGCCTGAAGATCTGCCCCAAAAAAGGATTCTGTAGGCCGTTCTTGAATGGAATACGGCATAATACGCACTGATAGCTGCAGATTTATTTACAACTTGGGCAATTCTTCTAATTGCGTAGATACTTCTTGCTAGGTGCTTACCAAGTTCTTCAGTGTGATGTTTCCAGGTAGTAGTAGTATTAGTAGTAGCAGATTTATTCTGTCAAATCAATCATGATGTGAATACATTCGGGTACAAAATCAGTCAAACAACAATAAGAAAAGTACAAATACAAAACATTAACATAGATCACAAACTATCACAGAAGGGACTATTTTAACAAAACATTCGTAATGATTTGAATACTTTGAATACATTCGGGCATAAAATCAATTAAAAACAATGATAAAGATACAAATACAAAACACTAGAAGGGATTACAAAATATTACAAAAAGAAATTAGATCGACTCATAGAATTCAGAGATTGTGTAGTATGACTTCTGGTATAAAGTATATCTATATAGCGGCAACCTCAAGTTTTTATTTGATCTAATATTATAGTTGTGATTATCCGAAACAAGTTGAAAATCCGTACGATTTTCATGTATGTATAATATACATTGATATATATATATTAATTGATCGCTGTCATAATCCCTAATTTTATAAAAGCTTCTCTAGAAGACTGCCCGGAACTCAGTCCTGCCAAGATGTGAATAGCTTTTTTTTGAATTATAAGTATGTCACATGAGTAGAGTTGCCCCAGAAAATAATTCCGTAATCCATTACTGCATGAAAATAACCGAAATAAATACTACGAAGTGTTTTCTTGTTGCATAGCGGTTTACATCTTCGCAGACAAAATACAGCTTTGTTTAATCGCTTTTTTAACTCATTACTATGACTATCCCTTTTAAGGCTACTATCAATATGTAAACCCAAAAATTTACCATATACGCGGCTTTTAATGTAATTATTATCAGCAAAGTTTATATTTAGACTTTCCGTAGTTCTGAAAATAATGATTTCTGTTTTATCTGTATTTATAATTAATCTATTCGAATGATACCAAGCAGTTATCTCAGTTAAGGCTAGTTTAATATCTGTCAAATGATTTTGCAAGTTAGTGTTGGTTAAACAAATGCTAGCAGCGTTGGCATAAGAAATTAGTTTAAATTTAGAATTTTGTAAAATATCATTGCTAAAAATAATGAATAGTATAGGACCCAATATTGAGCCCTGCGGCACACCACATTTAATACATTCAAAGTTTGATATACATTCATTCACCAGGTAATCGGTGAGTCGAGGTGGATGCTCGTTGGAGGTAAACCATTCCGTTAATTTTGAGCGCGTGGTTAAAGACATTACTTCGATTGCATCGAGATTCTTACTTCTATTTAATACGATCATGTCGTCGGCATATACATATAACTGTGAGGTTATTCATATACGAAGGAAGGTCGTTCAGAAATAGTATAAAAGACAAACAGCCCAATATTGAGCCTTGTTATATAACGCGTGTAACTATCGTCATTGTGCTTTTGTCTCCAAGGTTTTCGACATATTGTTTACGGTCACTTAAATATGAAGACATCAGTTTTGAAGCTGACAAAATCGTGTAGCACACAATTGAAAGCATTCGTTAAGTCTATAAATAGGGCTTTGGAGTATTCATCTCCATCCAAAGCATTTGATATGAAGCAAATAACACTTTTGATTGCCGCTGCGGTGCTTAGTCCTTTTATGAAGCCAAACTGATTTTTGTATAAGAGATTATGGTTTGGTGGCGAAACGGAGGATCCTTCTAGCTAATGCTTCTTCCACAATTTTAGACAGGGTTGGTAAAACGGATATAGGACGATAGTTGGACGGTTCTTCAGGGTCACCTTTTTTTATAAACGGCGAAAACTTTTGCAGGTTTGCAATTTGCTGAGGCTACTTCTTTAAGGAGTTCAGTGTTTATATTGTAGTGATCTTCCGAGTATTTAGATTTGATATGAAAAATGTTGTTTTCTGTTTCGTGTAGTGCAGTCGGCCATGAAAAGATGGAGTTGTTAACTTTCTTCGTTTCAGATACAATATTTTGCGCTACTGTAGTTTTGTAGGCATGTTTTGGGCAATTATGTACAGGTTAAAAATATGTTGAAGTCCTCACTTGATAGGTTATCGTTAGGTTTCATATTCTTTTGTCGCCCCGTTTCTTTGTTGATAACCTGCCACATCGGTTTTTGTTAATCATTAGCACTTTGTATAATCGACCAATTAATATTTCTCTTTTCATGTTCTGTCATGTAGTTATAGAATTGTTTGTAATTATTATAGATTCGATAATATTCTTCATCTTCGATCGATTTGAAAACTTCGAATATTAAGGGGCAGAGTTTCTTTAATTTGGTGTAACTGCGAATTTTGAAGCTTTTTATGTTTAGGTGGAACTATTTTATTCATTTGTGGGAAACAATTTTCGAAATGACGCAGTAATGTTTTGGGGAAGGCATTGAATATTACATCCGGATCTTCACTTTGAAGGATGTGGTCCCAGTCTTGGTTTAGTAGGGCATCCACACAGTGCTATTTATTTTTAACGGAGTATTATCTGTACAGTCGAGTGTTTTGGTTGCCTTGTTCGTTGGTTGGAAGTTTGAGAATTTGTGCTTCATGGTCTGATATTGTTGGGCCTTATGATTTTTTGTATTTGAAAAAAATATTGTCTGCATGTTCGTGAATGTAGTTCAAACCTTATGGTGCTGAAATGGTTTGCTTTAGTCCAAAGCTTTCACAGAGGTCCAAGAGCTTTCTTGCCGAAAAAGTATCTAATCATCTGCGATACTAAGGCCCAGTTTTACAAATGCGGCTCAACTTTGAGCCGAGGCTTAAATCCTTCACAACAATTGTTGAAATAATTGTTGCTAGGGGTTTAAGCCTCAGCTCAAAGCTGAGCCGCATTTGTAAAACTGGACGTAAGATACATTTTAGATTAATTTTAATATTCCAAAAAAACAAAAAGCCTTGTCGTAATTGAATGTATGAGATTAAAGAGGGTCCGAAATTTTTTAAAAACAGTTTATTACGCATACTTAAACTTTATGCACTTGTCCTATTATTTAACGCAAAAAAAGACCTAATTTTGATATTCAAACCGGATATATAACGGTAAGAAAATATATTTTGAGCGAACATGGACCTAAGTCCAGGATTTGAGTTTATTTGTTCTGGCACAGCTATCAGCCTAATCCATCTACTTAATCTGTGACCGATTACTTTCTGTAATAGAGCGAATGAAACGGATTTGAAGTAAAGAAACCGATATTTAAAGATTTCGTAAATTTTAAGAAGCACCAAGCATCTATTTGTCAAAAAATAGTTCAGAAGAAAAATCTGAAATACCAGGTGACCAAATATAAAGTTTTCAAAGTATTATAAAAATGATATTGTTGTGTCGCAAAATATGTCGGGTCAAATTGAAGAATTGTACCGTGTGTTGTGTGGAATGTTTCATCTACTCCACAGAACAACTTATATACCGGAAAACTAGCAGTAAAACTAGCAAAAATTAAAAACTTTCAAAGTGTGTGCCGTTTTTTTAATGAAAATAATAGAGATTATTATAATAACTTAAAATCCATTTCAACAGAAGATAAAATGAATGAAGGAGAAGCAAATAATTCAGATTATGAAACAAGATTAAAATTAATTACCGTTATTGATTTACCGAATGTAGTTATATTTATATAATTAATTTATTAATTACATACAAATATTAATTAATTAATCCAATTTATTAATAAAATTTAGTTGGATGTTCAGTCGAAATATTATTAGTATTTCTAGTACTGTTCCGAAAATTGAAATACCGTTTTTCTGTCGTTATATTATCCAAGTATACAGAAATTTAATATACTGAAAATTGAAAGAAGAATTTTGCATATTAAAAAGATAACAAGTTTTATAAATCTTTATTCTCATTTTCTCATAATCATTCCAGCTGGACTTAGGCCCTTTTTATTCTCATATATTCAATTGCAACTTTCCGTTTCATTGTTGTTTATCAATATTATTTATTACGGGAACGATGAACTCAGGATCTTAAATCCTAGGATCCCAATCGGAATCTTTTGATAATTTTATGTTTTATATTGACCAGATCTGGTTGTATACATTGACATAGATGCAGATCATTTGTCAATTTATGGATCAACTTATTACAGAAGATGAATTTTGTTTTTTAAAAAGCTATCTACATTCTAAAAAAAAACTGTTATTTGCGGTTCATTGTCAAAATTCATTCATTGTCAAAATTGTCACGTTTCAGCGTTTATGTTATTCACATAATCATATTCATATAAGAAGTCCGTTAATTTTTATTCAAAAACTCGTTTGGATCGCAAATTTCCGATACTGTACAGGCTACTGAAATTTACATTTGGCAGATACTTTTTTGTATCTATATTTAGATATTTTCGAAAGCATCTGTATCTACATCTAATGTATGTTGCAATGTAACGTCAAAAAACGATCGTAGGATGTCGTGTTAAAATACTATTTTTCATTTTTTTTAATTAATAAATTATTGCGTAAATAAAATGAAATTAATCAAATTTTCATTCAACATCTGAGCTGTCATTTTACTTTTGTGTTGTCGCCAAATTTAGGTCGACATGATTTCTCTTTCACAGCAAACCTATAATGTAAATTTGTTGAACCGCTTCATATATGTAAATACAAAAAAAGAGGAACTTTATTTTTTTTAATTCATAATAAAAGTATAAACACTACCTACCGACTTTTTCTGAATTTTGTTTAACGTCCATCTTTTATAAAACGTATCGAAATTATATTGTATTATTGAAATAAAAGTAGTATTCTTAAATTAATACGCCTTTCCCTTAAGGAAGACGTGGAAAATGATAAATTCACTGTTAATTTGTCAGAAAAAATGTCCAGTGTAGCAGAACAGAGGTCGTTGTTTTTCTTAAACATAATAGTGCATCCCTTGATTTCAACAACTATTTGATTACAAGTAACACCCTGTGTGTAACACTTACTATACTGCTGGTGATGAAACTAACTTCCTTATACTCTGTTTTTTTTTTTTTTAATTCGGAGGGGTACTTTGAAATTTTAACGCTAAAACGAGCTTTGTCATTGGTCAGTTCAAACCGGCTACCAATCACAAAGCTCGTTTTTAGCGCCAAACTTTAAAAGTGCCCCTCCTAACTAAGAAAAAGAGTATCGTATTTTAACCAAGTACTTATTGTAAAATGCGTTCAATTAAATCCGTTATCGAGATGGCTTGGAACTTGCTTTTATTTTATACCGGCACGTCGTAGCTTAGTACGTATATTGAAGAACTGCGAACTGTCAGCGGTGTTTACTGTCAAAGGTTTTGTTTACATTTTCGAGGTATTGTGTTATTTGTGTTGTCGCTTTAATTCCATTAAAAAACAGTTCTTTTGGCTTATGTCAAATGCAAATTTTACGAAGTCGCGTTAACTTAAGCCACACGATTATAATAAACATAACCCAACTTTTTATACCCATTTATGATTTTCTATAAATTGAATAAGAGAATGCAATTAACGAAAACATTTATTTTTTACAAAAGGTGCTTAAAATGCCCACCACCTACTTCATAAACATTTTAAAACTCTACGTTTAAGGGAACTCACGACTACATTTTCTAACAAGTTCGGATTTTGATTAATTTCTTCAAATTTTTGCCTTATTCGGTGCTGTAATTCTTCTAGATTGTTCATAAGGGTTGCAAATATTGAATTTTTAAGGTAAGGCCATAAAAAATCATCACAAGGTGTTAAATCGCACGACCTCGGAGGAAATGGTGTTGGAGTGTTGCGACTTATAATTCGGTCATCATAAAATTCATGAAGCATGGCAAATGTTTCTGCTGTACAGTGGGGTGTTGCACCATCTTGTTGAAAGTAACCACCTTCTAACTCATCATCGTGAACGTTCTCCAAAAATTCATTTAAAATTTCATTTCGGTATCTTGTTGCATTAAGCGTACCTAAAAATTAACATGCGAATATAAGTTTAAAGATTATTTTTATGATTTATATATTTATAAACACCTTCAAAGAAAATTGGTCCAATTAATCGTCTGCCACTTATAGCGGCCCATACACCAATTTTTTCAGCATGCAATGGACGTTCAACAAACATATGAGGATTATCTGAATTCCAAGATCTCATATTCTGCGAATTTACATATCCAGACAAGTAGAACCACGATTCATCAGTAAAGAAATCATCCGTAGGGTATCGTCATCATTATTTAAAGTGTTTATAAACCATTGGCAAAATTCTAACCTCTGCGGTATATCAATGTCTTTCAATTCGTGAACTGCTGTTAGTCGATAAGGATATAAATGTAAATCCTTTCTTAACATCGCATGAGATGTTCCAACTGAAACTTCCATTTGTTGCGCTAATTGTCGAACAGTTGTTTTTGGATTATTTTGCATGATTTCTCGTCCATCATCGATAACCTGTTGACTTCGTTTAAGAGGACGACCAGAACCTTCCTTTCTTAAGATACCTCCAGTTTCACGAAATAGCGTAACACATCGATCCAGCGTAGCATTAAAATGGTTGTAGTCAATAATCAATTCCGGAAATTTAGCTCTGAACTCTTCTAAACAATCTGGTCTAGAATATACCCAATTGCCGTCAATTTTACGTCCATTTCGAAAATACGATTCTAACAAACACTCTATGTTCAGTAGTAAACATTTCTCGGCAGTTTAGTTCCCAAAAGAACTGTTTTTTTAAAGGAACTAAAGGAACAACACAAATAACGGAACACAATACTTCGAATATGTAAACAAAACATTTGACAGTAAACACCGCTGACAGTTCGCAGTTATTCAATATACGTACTAAGCTACGACGTGCCGGTATAAAATAAAAGCAAGTTCCAAGCCATCTCGCTAACGGATTTAATTGAACGCATTTTATTGTTAACGAGCGAGTATAAATAGGAGAAACGTATCATGCTTTTATGACCATCAGTTACTTTCTTTTTCTTTGTCTATTCTAGTAATAACTGAAAAGGATGTGAAGTCCAATATGTGATGTAGGGTGGGATTGTTCTGCAACTTTGTTGAATTGAGTAAATTGTTACGCAATAACCTTAAATACATGTATTTTTACATTTGCTGGTTTGAATCTGTTTCATCATATTCTTATTTAGATTTCTTTTTCAGGCCAAGTTATTGGAGTCGTCCCATGCTTGGCTCGGTGCCGCCTCGACGTCCTCAATAGCCGGTAAGTGTCAATGTTTTTACTAGATTTGCATTAGAGCCGTGAAATACTGAAAGTTTGATCATCGGGGAAACGCGACTCAACGCGCCGCGAAAATTATCGACAGCGTCAAAGCTCTATAATAAAAAACGTAAGTCAAGTTGAATAAAATGGAAATCTGTCCGGAGATAATTACGCGCTGACAGTTCATTTAAAAATAGTGAATTAATTCAAAATTCATCTGAAGTCCCGCACCATCGTACGTACTCCAAACGTTATGTGTCACACTTGTGTGCTAGTTTAATGTTTTTAATATGACAGTTCGTTTGTGGAGTAGGAAATTATTTTCGAAGCTGTACGTTTTCGCGTAAATAAATGACACAAGATATCACGTCGCTGCGAAAAAATCACGTGAATTATACATCCGGCACGTCACTCGTTACCGACGTCCGATTTTATTAAACCAGACGGCATTAAAGAAAATAATTTATCACTTGTAGCTCGTGCTAAAGCATCACGTCGAGGAAATTTTGACGTATTGTTTCAATTATAAAAGATTACACGTACATCATTCGCGTTTTATTTTAAGGAATCCGGATTTTTCATTCCACTTCACTTATGAAGGAGATCCAGAGATAAATATTAAAATATTTCTTTAGTATTTTCAGGAATACTTTTCGCTGAATTTCTAAAACATAAATGTATCTTTTCAAGTCGCCCCAAATTTTGGGCCACTATATGTCAGCAGTACGGTAAAAGCATCATAAAAAAATAAACTTGTAGAACGACTCTCTAATTTACAGATACATTCAGTCTTAAGAATGTGAATATGAAGGAAAAGCTTATGGTGAAAGGTTTCTCTTAAGCATTTCTAATGTTTCTTTAATGTTGTTTAAGCAATTGCTTTTTCTATTTAAGCATCTCTGCCCCATCCTTGCATTTGCTTAAACCATTAAATAAATTCGTATTCATCGCATTCGCACGATAATAACGGAACTGTTCTTTTACTTATTAGATAGAGGGGCGTATTCTGTAACTTATTAACGGGCCGTTAAAATTTAAAGGTCCTATGAAATTTAAAATACAGTTGTATTATTGGTTGTTACCGTGGCAACTAAATTTAACACCCTTTTAAATTTAACGATTTCGATACAGAATAGACCCCACAATAAACTATTTCCATGGCTTATGTTGCGTTTGTACTACTGTTAAGAATCAATCTGTTTCCAGTTCGAGCATTTGATGTAAACTATTTCGTTTTAAAATTTTGCTCATTTATATTAAAACGTATTACTTTCACTAAAAAATAGAAATTAAAAAAAATACTTATACTACTGAATAGAATAGAGAATTAAAAAGCCGTTCAATTGAGATATCACATGACCTCTCATTCCATTAAAATATTTTAAGGATCAACTGTCATTTAAAGAAGGTGAAGGGGGAAAATCAAAATTCTATTAAAATAGTGTCATTTTGTAATTAAAAATCGACGTGCTTCAAGATTTTACATAAAAAATCGTTCATTTCATAGAAAATGAATTTATTCCAAACTCTACGAAAGCAGTGTATAATTTTCTTGCTTTTTTCTCTTCTACTTATTGCCTAAGTTATTTGCAACTTATTGAGTTGTAAGAAAAACATTAAAAATTTTCTTCTAATTATCAGTTATTACTTGTCAAGTTTCTTTATTCTTAACACTTGTGATTTATTAACAGTGATGTTAATTTCTTTTGTTATCTACCGTAATTAATTATAAAGAGCAATGGGAAAATATCATAGTAGTGAATCCTGTTGTAGGGATGCTGATTCAAAAATTGATTTTTCAAAAGATCGAATTTTTCAGTTAAAAATATCGATTACTTTTTCGATCTTTTTTTCATCGCGATCTTTTTGAATCGATTTCATTTTTTACGAAATCGAATCGAAAATTAATTAATTAATTAATTAAAGTTATTTTTTGATTTGGGTTGGGGAAACGGAAAACAGAAATAAACTGTCGCTGTCGTGTGAAAGACTATTAAAATTGCTATTCTTGAGCTTATTAAAGTTTTAGCCAAGTGTAATTTTTGAAAAATATATTTGATTTTTTCATATACGAATTTTAATTTTCAGAGAAACTGTTTACGTTCTTTTTCATTTAAATAGTTGTTGATAGACTTTGAAAAATATGCTTGGTTTTATAACATATTTTTAATTTTTAAAATAGTTTATTTTTACAAAAAAATTAAATTCGAATTTGTGTTTGATTTTTGAAAACATACAGGGTGGTTTATTAACTCACCGACGAGCTCTGCCGTATGAAAATCCAAATAATTTTAAGAAAAAAATCATTTGCTTGATTTCTTTAAACAAAATGCTGTTACTGATATTAGAAACCAATTAAATAAAGCACAAGAAAAACAAAAGAGAGGACTGACACAAAAAAAATAATGTAATGGACGAAAAACAAAAGGATATCGACGATTCAGCGGAGGTTGATTTTTTTTTTGCTGTGCTAACCACGAAATTAGGTGAACCTAATCTTTGATAAATAATTAATGGAAAAAATTAGAGGACTGAAACAAAAATGATCGAATTACGCAGGACGTAACAAACAAGAAACAAAAGAATATCGACTATTTGGGACCTTAATCTTAATCAATTTTTCCTTGAGTGGGAGTTAAGTTTGATCGTTGATCGATCGGCCTAATTTTCGTTGACTTTTTAAAATGTCCGCCTTTCATTTTTTCTTGTTTGGGTTGATTTTGGGATTGGTTGAGCTTAATTTTGATTGATTTTGATACTCGACAAAAAAATTATAGAAACTAAAGAGATATAAAACACCAACGATTTTTTGTTCTTAAAATTATGAGCTTTCGTATGGCGAAGCTTGACAGTGAGCTAATAAATATACATGCCCGATTTTTACTCGAATCGATATTTAACATACACGATTTCAATCGATTCAAATATCGATGCTTTCGACGAAAAATCGGCATCCCTATCCTGTTGTGCAAATTTTTAAAGTAATACAATAACTTATGTGCAGTTTTAGAGGAATCTGTAATTTTGAAGAGTTTTACAAAAATTAAACCGACCACAAATGAAAGTAATTTTTTAATGAGATCATTTTCTGCTCGTTTTTTCCACATTAAACTGACGTCAGAGTGTGCCTCTTCTTTTCTGGAATGAACATAAACCATAAGTCATGTTCCTATTCAAAATTTACAACTTTTTATAGATCTTAGTTGTAAGTTTTTCTACCTGTAAGTGTCTTCATTAATTATTAAAATGGTTTTTATCACAGAAATATTTTTATTTCAAGACCTAAGCCATTTAGGTACAGAACACTTCTTAAAATATTTTCTATTTTCCAGTTTTCCAGTTCGCGAAACATCCGAAGCTTTCTTGTCAAGCAAATGTTCTAGCTTTTAAAGCCATGAATTTTGAAAACATGCTGTAATCAGCATAAATAAATTTCAATATGGAAACTAAATTACAGCTTCCCTTGTTTTACAGTTATTTAGAATAAGAGTTAACATAAAAATTATTTCTCTGCAGATTACTAATGCTCAATAAGTTTACCAACCTTGTCTCTACAAGCCAGGGAGATCTCAATTTGTACAATTTTTTGAATAGACAGATTCTTAACAAATTAATTTATTACGTATTTCTTATTTTCCGCTTCGATTTGGAAAAAAGCACAAATTTTAAAAGAAATACAGAACGTAGAAAATTTATTTATAATTTGATAAAAAGTTAAAAAAGTACAAAATGTCGGTGGAGTGACCATGATATTTCAAGGTTATACAGATTTTCTTTAAGCTTATGTCTAATTGAAATCGCGTATAGTTCTCAAGAAAAAAAAACCAAATTTATTATTTAATAATACGGCAAAAGTTCAACAATAATTCCGGAAAAATTAGTTTTTCAAAAATAATTCAAGGAATACTCGTCGGCGACTTATTGGATTTAAATGTCTCTGACAACAAGCGGATGGGACGATTCGCCGTCGCCAATACGTCGTAGAACCAATTCGCCTTCAACCCAATTTACCGCTCGCCCCATTCGCCGTCGCATGTTATTGTTTTATTTAGCGTGACGAGCTTTGAAACACTTTCAGACTATTTTAGATATTCATGTTATACCTACGACGAATTGAATGAAAATAACTATAATTTCAGCACGTTTCAAGTAAATTAAAATGGGCTGTACTATTATTTTTCTATTTCAAACCAAAATAAATTTTTAATTATAGTACGACCATCGTCAGACACAAAATTACGAATAAATCGGTGCTGTTAGCACATAATCACAATTATAATCTTTCTTAATGGAACCCCCAATTTTTTTTATTATTTTAAACAACGAACTTTCATGAATCAATATCTCGAACAGTCGACTTTTGATGTGTTGTGATTTCGATTTATATGAAAATTAATATAATTTTGAACACAGGCTGAAAATATTTAAAAGAATGGAGATATTTTGCAAACACTCGCGAAATAAGAAGTGCCTCCTGGAAGAATAAAAAATCTTATCTGTTTCTTATGATATTTAATTAATGACATATTATTTTATTTTTCATTAAATGTTTTTTTTTTATTTACGTGTAATTATCATATATTATTATTTGGATATGCACTTGCATTTCAAACTTACTGACGGCGAATTTGCTGACGGCGAATTGTACCTACGGCGAATCGGCGTGGTGAACCGGCGATGGCAAATCGCCGTCGGCGAATCGTTCTAGACCCATTAATAATGTATGGAGATCTGCGCGGAGAAGAAATGCCCGGATGGCGAATTAAAGGGTCTTTTTTTGCGAACGTTCTAAAATAGTTACAATTGCATATTACATGATATATTATTATTACTACTTTGTAGTGTACTGTAAAATAAAAAATACGTACGTTTGCTGTAGGTAAAATCAAATTTTGCAATTATGGTTTTTGATGATAATGTGAATAGACAGTTGTAAATTTTACAGATTGTGTGAACAGAAAATTGAAAATGCACCGCGCGGCTGAATGTCCTATTTAATAAACCGCTATCTAATATATAAAATTTAAGATCCCATTTGGGGGAAGAGGCCAATTGTATGAATCAATCAAAAAACAGGGAAAATCATCAGACTCGAAAAGGAATTATACTCATCTCTCCGTGTATACCTATTTTTTTTTAATTATAAATTGATAGTTATAGGGTATAAGATCCCCCCAATAATATAACGAAGTTTGAAATTAAAAGTGTACCTGAAATTACTGTGCTCAATCAGATAAATTATCGATTATTACTGATCCTGCAGAATTTTTATTCAGAAGCGATCAGCTGTGCGCAGAAATTAAGTATTGACACCGTAATTAATATTATTAGTTTTCGAAACTTAATTAAAAATTATGTAAATTCCACATTCGGTCGGCGAAAATATCAATTTGGCGTGAGTTATTGCACCGTGCGCTATGTTTAATATAATGATGAAATTACCGCTAAATGTTTTGCATACGTAATAATACGTAATTACCGCGATCCTCTCTTGGATCACTCGAAATGCGTGATCATCCCAATTTTGGCGCAAATTTCGCGTGTGTTGGTAAGCTGCGTTAATTACTGAGTAAACGACGGACGCCTTTCGCCTCTCTTGAAACGTATTCATTCAGTAAATGTACAAGTGTGACAAGAAGGCGTATCGTAAATTAATTAGCTCGAAGCATGTAAGTTTTCTATTGAATTTTTCAATTTCCAAAATTTTAATTTGAAAGAAATTGTCAATTTTACTACTATAAAAGCCATTTTATAATAAATAACAGTTATAAGCAGAGAGTATAGATTTTATGCAATTTACTAATGCGTGCTACTCGCTCACAGAGAACAGATGTCTTAGAGTACGAATACGTCGAAGACGCCTCGCTGTTCACCCTAGATGTTTAGCTCGCGCTCGATTCCACGATATCACCTCGATGTAAAACAAACATACATTTTTAAATGCAGGCTGTCTCAAAACCTCTGTCTTTAAATGAAACGGTAAGTTCCTCGTTGCATAAGAGATTAATTCTCAAAATCTGAAATTTTTTGTCCAAAAATGAAAAACTGACCTATCACAAGCTAGCGCGCTCCCCTTACTTTGAAACCTCTGCTTGATTTATGACTTGCTTCAGCAATTTATTTCGATAGAAATAATAAACCGCAATAAAACTTTCTATTTACGTTTAGAAGAACTCGGTCAAGGTCTTATTGTACACGAAATATGAATCCGACTTGCGGACATCAACATGTTTATTTTTATTTTCAACATGCCATAAGTAAGAAGGTTTATTTACGCACTTCGTTGTAATACAAAATATCAATTAGGTTAAAAATGAATACCTAATATTCCTTAGATTTTTGCTGAAGTAATTAAACATCTTCGTACGCTACGTTTGTAACTCTGTTGAAAATGCCTGAAATTATTTTTTAATTATCGCACTAATAGCTGCAGAATAAGTATTGCAAGAGCAGAAACTATTCCTATTGTAAAAACGGAAAGCAAGAATTGGAGTACGAGTACGATGAAAAATTTAAATAAATTAGATTGCCTGTACACATAATAATCTATGGGTTCATTATAAGTGATTGAATCAGTTCGGTAGCTCTCAATCGAACTATATTATTAATTGTTTACATTCTAACACAAAACACATGTTTTTATAAGGATAATATTGAACCTGAATTTCTGCGTCGGCTTAAGCCGTAAAGACATAAAAGCTCTCGCTTAGTGCAGATGTTTATTTCGTCGTTTATTCGAAGTTTTAATAAAGAACTAAATTTATTTTTGCTGTACAAATACAATAAACTTTAGTCATCAACATTTTAAATAGATTGTTAGCAATTTACAAATTAATATGATGCAAGAATTTCCACTTTTTCGATTGCCTTTAGATTGAATTTTATTAAATTTAACTGTTAACGTACGGATTAGCACAAAACTAATCATCAGTTAATGCAACACGCACAGAATATTTTAAACTATTAAGAATTTACCTAGTTACAAAATTTATCTGCTTTTAAAATTAACCAAAAACACGATACTTGACCTTCTTTAAGTACAGTATCTGTTCATTAAGCCATGGTCTGCCTTTTCTTGACTTTTTATGGCCTTGAACGTCGGAGAATAGTTGAAAACCGTGCTCCTTCGGAACTTTTAAGCTGCATTCAGCAACTCCTTCAAACAATTTCTATGAAAAAGTAAAATAATTTTTATCTGCGTTATCATTGCTATCTGACCAATAGTTGTATAACAAATTATGCTTCCTTTCTTGACCACTATTTGTGGTTGTATAAACTACAAGCGCTCATGGATGCAAGTCAGTGAAAAATGGTCAACGACGTATAAAGAAGTATAGACAGCGAAACGCGATTAAATATAATCATTGTACTAATAACCATGATGCCAGAAATAGATGCCTAAAACCTGTAAGAGCCTTACATATTGTTGAAAGAACAGGTGCTTTGTTTTATGTTTACGTTTCCATTATTTTAATCGTAGACTTATAAATTCGGGACACTCAGTTTCTTTTTTTAATTTGTTAAAAATCTGTCTGCTGGAATCGCACAGTATCGAAGGTGAAGACGCAATTGTTTTTGCGCTTGGGATCATAGCTGCCCTAGTAGCACAACTCCGTTGTGTCGGTACCCTATCCTAATATTCTCAGAGCCTTCTAGAGCCCGACCTGTCGCGTTTTTGAAGATTTTTTTCTCCTGAGCACTATAGTACTTGTTATAACAATAAGATAACACCTCAAACTCATTTTTCGTCTTCGTGACTACTGCAGTAACCCCATGGGGTTTTTGCTATCAACCCCTCATTTGAATGCTATACTAAAGACACGCTATTTATTTAAACTTCAGTTACATCAAAAAATATTAATCGAACATTGGTAATTCGTAATTTTAAAATTACTTTTGCTTTTGCTTTATTACTTCTGTTTTATCTACGGCATCTAAATAATAGTTGTTAATAAATACTTTTACTACATAAAGTTTGATGCATTAAAAAGATAATTTTTTATACTGTAAAAAAAATATTTCTATTTTATCACTGTTAATTCCGAAACTAATGTTTTGTTAATTTATTTGAAAGTTTTTATTTATTAAATAGCTGAAAAATGTAATCGATCGCGCATGCCTCACCTTCGAATCTATAATTAACAATTATGTAGAGCAGTTCGTCGATTTCTGTATCGACCAGCCGTTGGTCAATTAACAATTAAAAATATCATTATTTCACAACAATGAGATTCAAATAACAAAGTAGTTAAATAAATTAGCATCACTACAGGTCGAACCGTAATGGAATCATTAAAGATTAACATCAAATTCGTTAGCCATCTGAATATTACAAGCAGGGTCGATGGGCGCTTGATTGATAATTAAAAGTATTATCTATTTAATTAAAATTATTTCGAGGAGGTCGTCCACTGGGTTAGTATTTAATAATTCGTTTTATTAATTACATTGTTCTGAATGCTGCGTATTGATTAATTGGTTGAGGGGGGGTATGAAGGTGATATTTTTGGCTGGCAACATCCTGAGACTATAATATATGAAAAATAGTAGATACTAATTAATTATACTGGAAGCGAAAATAATTCCGACTACGATCGTATGTGTAAAATTCAAACATTCCTACGGTACCGTCGTAAATCTTAAATATGATTAATAATTATCGCCCGAGCTATTTTTTGTTCTTATTAGCGCATGGTGGCAAGCGTACTTCTTTGCATAATGAGAGTAACTAACTGAACATGGCAAAATTATATATGCGATAAGTCAATATACGAGACGTCATATACGTCAGCTCTTATTTGAATGAACCTTTTGTGGAGTGTGAAGTGCCAATTCAACTTGTATTGTCATGAAATGTGTATGCGTATCTGCATGTATGTTTCATGAATGAAAACTTCTTCGCCGGTGAAAGGTATAATTAATTATTGTTCAATGATTCTCATGTTTTTACGTAGCGGTAATCTGGCGTAAAATTCGATTTGTTGTTGACGGTAAACCAAAGCGAATCAAGGTGAACAACAAATAAACAGCGAAAAGTCGTTGAAGTAATATAAAACACATTTTAATTAAAAGTATTTATAAATAATATTATAATTAATATGATATGGAAAGTCTTGAACTACAATTTGTATATTTTTTATTTTCTTTGTGGACCGGTTTCGCAAAAGTGCGTCGTCAGTAGAGATACAACCTTCAAGATAAAGAAACATAATACAATTAAACACTTAAAAATAACTAAAAACTTACTTTATCCTCCAGTATATAAACATGGTATGGTATTTAGAAAATTTTTTGTGTATGGCATGTGTTTTTTGTATATAAATAAATTTGAAAAAGTTGAGAATTCGATTACATTTCTGTACATCTGCATTTATTGTTATATGTAATAATAATAATATAATAATATCTTGTTTATTCACATGTTACCAATAAGGTATGGAACACGTTAAAGATGTAATATAAAAGAGAAACAAGAACATATACTCATACAAATTAAAATTTCTTCAGTTTTCAAACTTACACTCTAGAAAGTCGGAGACAGTTATGTTATTGTATTCAGAATGTTACTTCAGGAAATAAGATATTAAACAATTAAGATATTTACTTCATATTAACGTAACAAATAAGAGCACTGACGTGCTTTACAGTAAATGAATCGTGCAGAGTGTATTTATAACGGACAAGTAAAGCCTCTGATATTTTCCTTAAATGTCAAATTCATAAATGTTAAAGAGATCTAGAACAATAAAAATGCAAATTACCCAATTTTCAACGGCAGTTTTGTTTCGATAAAATAGATAAGTAATTTCCAATTGTTTTTTTTTACAACAACTTACTGTATTTGCGTTGAATGTATAATTAATTCTGCGTTGCATAATAATAAACTCAGCTTTACCTCAAAGGTCACTTAAGCCCTTGTGTACAATGCCAATTTTAAATTAAGCCGAATAATACGTAATTACATACATAATTTAAAATATGCTTCTTATATAGGTTTACAGGATTGCAAGTTCTGTTCTAGATCTAATAAAGTTGGTTCATAGTGCTGATGTGAATACTTATATAAATGTTAACGACGCTTAAGGGTTTATACAGGGTGATTCAGAATAAGTTTCTGACCCGTTAGGAGCGTATTCTCTAAGGACAAGCAAGTGCGACTTTGCAAGAAATAAATCTATCAGAAGGATCTCAAAAATCAACCTCCTTTGAATCAAAATGGAAATCATGATTCATAGTGTGGCAGAACAGCTTAGCTGAACTTCGCCAACAAAATAAAGGCCTTTATTATTATTATTTCTTACATCTACACTCACAAGTCCGAAATTCGAATGAACGAATTGCGTATGATATTTTTTTCCGCAGAAAGCCATAAAAACGCTAGTGTTTCGTTCTATTCTATGCAAGATCATTGCTCTTGTGACGCAATACTTCTGTACTAGTGCCCATCAACCAATTTATATCTGAATTTTCATTTTATCTGAAGAACTATGGATATTATACCCTCTATGCAGAGCTGGGAGTATCTTGAAGAATAAAGATCCTAGATACTTTTTCAGATACAAGATAGTATGTTGTATCTTGTATTTAAGTACATTTTTGCAACCATAAAGTATCTACGAAATAAAGATTCTTAAAAAAAGTATTTGTATCTTATATCTTAATAAAGTATTTTAAATATAAAATAAAGTATTTAAGATATTTAAAAACATTTAAGATACTAAACAGCATTTAGGATATCTATCGACCGTTTTGAGATAGAGTGGAGAAATCGGGAAAAAAATCACTGTGGCGAAATTGTTTACCGTATTTTTCTTATTTTTAGAAGTAATTATTATCAATAATAGTTACAAATCTATCACAAATTCACAACAGCACTAACTGATGTAAATGTAAAATATTAATTTGTATGGAACTCAAAGATTGTTTAGCTTTGGTTAATCTTGTATTAATTAGCTAAGCTAAACTTTCGTTTTTATTTATGAACAAAGATGGGCATAGTTTTTTGCTTCATATTGAGTGGCATATTATTCTGTATCAATAACCTTAAATTGAAAGGGTTTTTAATCTTGTTGCTACGGTTAAATTTTAAAACACCTAAACCTTAACAGTTTGTTACAGAATCTTCCCCATAGAAATATGATAATGTTAAGGACAAAAAGAAATATCTTTTTTTTTCAATGTATCTTAGATGCTATAGTATCTTGTATCTCGAATACTTTTATGTGGAGTATCTTCTTATAAAATATCTTCAAATATATTTGCAAAACTATCTTGTATTTAAATACTTTTCAACAGTATCTTTCCCACCTCTGTCACTATGCATATAGACATTTTTAATTCTGTGTACTACCTTTGGTTGACGAGTCAGACACTTATTTTGAATCACCCAGTATAGAGATTTTAAGACGCTATAAACAAATTATTAGAAATTACAACTAAATCAAAAAGAGTCTCGTCTGCAGAAAGTAATCATTTTGAAAGTATAAATGCAACAAGTGCATACCAGTATGAATAAGTAGTACAGTCAGCTAATAAAAAGACCCCCATAAAGTGTATTAATATTGCTAACCATTACGCCGAGAAGGTGGGCTTATCGAGGCACATAATCCACAGAGAACCCGCATTTTCCCGTGTCCGTTTACTCGAAATCGTGTTCTAAACAAAATATACGTTTTATGGTGGAGACATCTCTTTATTACATAAGTGTACGTCACAGCCACTTGTGATTCAATCATACAATGATTAACTAATTAATAAACAATTTTTCATGAATACTTCCAAATGCTTTATGATTATCTAGTGTCTAGAAACGACTCCAATGAAAACACAAGCAGTTCATTCTTCGCTCATATATTTTATGTGTTAATAGAAAATAATTTAAAAAATTCAATTTTATAGAATTGTATCGTTGACCTTTTGTATACTATAAAGACAGCTAGCTCTATTTGATTGATTGGTTTTATGTTTTAAAGGCAAAGTTTGAGATATTGATCTTATTACGTTGCAGTTTCGATGATGACTACAATAAAAAGATTATTTTATTATACAGCGTGTTTCCTAAGTACGATCAGGTCAGAGAGTAATTCCTTGCGTTATTTTAATAAAAATCTTTTATATAAACATGTATCCGGAAGCGCTTATATTCTGAGATACAGGGTGTAAAAGTAAAATTTCAAAGAGTTTTTTTTTATTTATACACAACAAGAAATGTGTGTTGCATTTTTACCTAATACTAACCGATTATTACAATTTTTATTAGAAAAATGGGCGGCCGTAACTATAATAACAAAAATAATCATAATAAAAATACTCAATTTCTACACTAATCGTAGCAAATGTTGAAAATGACCACCTTCTGATGAGACGCACGATTCCAATCGTTTCAACATAGATTGCCTCCACGTCCAAAAATTCCCGGAGTATTTCGTATATCACTACAACCTTCAATTATTCGATTTCTTAAGACGTTTTCATCTAATACATGTGCTTTATACACCAGATATTTGCTCTGATTAACGTAGAAATTGAATATTCGTATGATTGTATTATTCGACCATTTTTTAAATAACAATTGTAATAATCGGTTAGTATTAGACAGAAGATGTAAAAGAAATTTTTTGTGATTTGTTAGGAGCATTGAAAAATAATAAAAACAATAAAAAATGCTTATACGTGGGCTGGTGGAAAAGTTTCTGGAAACGGTATGAAAAAATTTATATGAACTTTGGTAAACGGTATCATTGTTTTTCAAAGTATTCGCCTTTGACGTCAATTCACTTTTGCATACGTTCAAACCAATTTCTAAAGCACGTTTTCCACTCTAAAGATGATACCTCAGAATCCAGTGTCCGGAATGTTACAACCACTGCTTCAGACGACGAGAATCGCTCACCACGCATTTTATTTTTGATATTTAGGAACAAAAAAAATCATTAGGTGATAAATGAGGTGAATATGGATAATGAGTCATTAATTCAACATTTTTGTTGGACAAAAAATCAACTGTTTGACGGGCTGAGTGAGAGCTGGCGTTGTCATGATGGAGAATAATTCGTCGATTTCGATTGTTTCTTCTTATTTGATCGATGACTTCCGGCAAACGAATTGTAGTATACCAATCAGCATTCACGGTTTCTCGATCCTCTAAAGCCACGGTTGCTACATGTCCAGTTAAACCAAAGAAACAAGCAATCATTTGCTTCGCAGCGCTGCGTGAACGGACAACTTTTGTTGGTTTTGGTTCATTTTGAAATACCCAAACGGTAGATTGCTGTTTACTTTCTAGCTCGTACGAATAGATCCACGTTTCGTCACCAGTAACGATGTTATAAACTAAATTTGGACGACCTCTATTGAATTTCTTGAGCATTTCTTCGCACCATTTGACACGACCCTGCTTTTGCTCTTCTGTTAAATTGTGTGGGATCCAACGACTGCAAAGCATTCGTACGTACCATGCAAAATCTGGCGTATTGCTTTCATGTCAATGCGTAAGGATGCTTGAATCTCACGGTATGTCACATGTCGATCTCGCTCAAGCATTTCACGCAGAGCATCTACATTAGTGGCAACAACAGACGTTGATGGACGACCTTCACGAAATTCGTCACTGAGAGAGGTGCGTCCACGCTGGAATTCGGCAAACCAATTATAAACACTGCTCTTTGGTGGTGCTTCATCTCCAAAAGCCAAATGAAGCCGATTGAGGTATGTTTCGGCGTTAGACCACATTAGAAATCGTAAAAAATCATGGCACAAAAATTTTCACGTGAGATTTCCATGTTTACACAAAATTGCTTTTTCTCAAATGCTGTACAAACAAAACTAGTGCACTTGGATAGGAACTGTCAATAGAATTTTAGGCGAAAAACGTCAAATTTTTCAAATATGACAGTTGATAAACGCTAACAATTCCAGACCTACTAGATTCCAGAAAATTTTCCAGCAGCCCACGTACAACCTTGAATTATTCGATTCCTTAAGACGTTTTCATCTAATACATGTGTTTTATACAAAAGTTATTTGCTCAGTTAGTATTAGGTAGAAAATATAAAAGAAATTTTTTGTTGTGATTTCTTAGGAGTTTTGAAAAATAATAAAAACAATTAAAAAAATGTTTATATAACAGACTTTTATTAAAATATCGATTAAAATAAAGAATTACACCTTGAAGTTACGGACCGTACTTAGGAAACAACCTGTATTCAAGCATAACAATTTTGCTACAAATATATTAACGAACGTTTAAATTATCATCTTAAAAAAAATAAAAGCGTACTGGTACTACATGTGTTTACAGCCATAAAATCATGTTCGTTTGCATAAATTAATTGAAAAAGTCTCCTCGAGATTACCGCCGTCATTAAGCGCGCACACAACATGATTTTAACATAAAATACTCTGTGTTTATTATATAAACATTATTAATAAGATAATTAAAAGCCGCCTCCTTCAAAGACCTCAGTGTTCTTCAAGGTCCGGTACTTGTAAACATGTGCACGGAATAAATCACAACGTGCCACATGCAAAAGACCCCACACATAGTTCGCACGGACGTAACTCGTCGAACCCACCACCACCATAAAATTCCGCGTTTTACGCCACCGAGTAATTTGCGATGTGTTATTGGTTATTGGTGGTGTGGTGTATTAAATGGTACGATTCAATTTGGTGTGATCAATGGTCAAAGTCACCGTTACGCCGGACGACATTAAATTTTCATAATTTAGGGCCGAGTAATTAAAAGTGAAATTATATTAGAAAAGAATATTTTACGGCCGAAATATAAATATCGAAATTTAACGACGACAATAAATTTTATTAAAAATGTATGAAATATCACTGCGGTAATAAAAGTGGACACGGCTTTTATGCGGGTACCATGTCGTATATAAATATATAAAAAAAAATAATTTACAGCGAACGAAAGCTGGAACTTAATGCAATACAGGCGATGGAATGTAAAAAAAAGGTTAATATTTTGAGTGGCAAATGATAGATTAAAAAAAGGTACTATTCTTGACACCAAGAAACCTGATTCTGGTTCTCCGCCATTGTTACTTTGAACACATTAATGAATCTTACAAATCGTAACTTCAAGAAATAATAAAAGACATTTTACATTCAATATTTGAAGTGCTACTTCATTTCTTCAAAAGGCCCGAAGTTTCACCTGAGGCTAACCACTCAATTTTTTACAAGCACATAGTTCAAAACCTATTTGTGAATATTTCTACAAATTAGGTAATTATTGGCATCAAGCTTATGCTACCTTATTGTCCACGTGTTGCTGGCCAGTAAGTAAAACGACCTGTAATTGTTAATAATTATTATTAATAAACTGTTTATGTAATTTGAAATGTCAGAAGATTAAAAGTCTAATCTAAGGACAAAATTTAACGACTTAATTTTTCAATGTTTTATAATCTCTCTAATATCTCTTTTTATATGTATTCAGCTTTTAAAATGGTATATTAAAGAACAAGTTTCGTAAGACGTAATTTTAGTGCACGCGTCCAGCTTTAGTAAACCAGGGTTGGAAAAAAAACTGTTTTTTAAAAAAGAACAAAACTTCTGTTTCTTTTTGTTTTAAACAGTTTTTTTTTTGTTTAAAACATGTTTAAAATTGATCCTAAATTAAACATGTTTTAAACAACAGAAACAGCTGTTTAAAATAACTTTTAAATGTTTAAATTGCCCTTACAGCTTACATAAAAAGATATATATTATTATTATTATTATTATTTGATATTTGTGTAAAAACAAGAATTTATTAAAATTCGATCTCTAATTAAAAGAAAGATGAAAAGTTTGTAATGTTAGATTATGTACCCTTTTAAAAATAATGTATGTACTTTGATAATAATTTAAATTATTTAAGGCGGAGCTTGATTTATTTAGGATATACGGTCGCGGTGTTTTAAATGATTTTCAAAGAAAATATGAAGTATTTGGTATCAACATACTGAGAAAAACATTCCCAATAAAAACTAAAATCAAATACAATCCAAAGAAATATTACTTGAAAAATAAAAAATTACTTGATCGCATTAGAGCTAAAATACATGACTCGTGGCTTTCAATATTGGAAAACAAAGTTGATATTCCTTCCGGCGAAACCAAAAGACCAGTAGGTATATGCCTGAAATTTCAAATTAAATTTTTTGTTTAATTTATCGTTTTCAAATTTTAAACAATCCTTACAATTCTAGACGAGCGAATGTACGGCCTTGGGACACACGGTAGAAATTCAATGAAGACAAATGAAACGATAACGTTATAAATAGTTTAAACAGCGACATCCTACGATTACTTTCTGACCTAACATTGCATTATCATTGACAAATTCAAGCCAGTTTGCTACATAATAACTCATCCCGTAGCCCATAGTATGAACAGGGAAGCGGAAGACCCAGTATTTTTCAAAACTTAATGTAATAATAAAAGGTTAAATATTGAAAAGGTATTTTAAAATTTTACAATATAAGTATTATTCTAGTGATCAGTAATAATTAATGAATTGGTTATAATCAATTTAATGCAATTTAAATTTAGTTCAAATCAGAGCTACAGTGCAGTCATCACGTCATCAGCTCAGCCACGCATTGTCTACAATTATTAAAACAATTGATATGAGAATAGACTAAAGTTTAAAGTTAATCTATCAGTGAAATACAGACCCTAAACAATTAACTTCTGGTTACACAGTATTACTTTGCAAAAATAAAACACATATCAAAAGTGGTATTTTTTAGCTTAAAACTAAAAAAATGAATTTATAACATTAATAAAAAAACATGTTTAAAACTTAAAAATAAAGCACTTATATTAAAAGAGTTCTTTTTTAGCTTAAAATTACAAAAAATGAATTTAAAACATTATCAAAAAAAAACATGTTTAAAAAAGATGGTATGTTTTCAATTCGGTGTTTTAAACATGTTTTAAACACTATGTTTTAAACAGTTTGTTTTAAACAGTTTGTTTTAAACAGTTTGTTTTAAACTTTCCAACCCTGTAGTAAACGATTCGAAGGCGAGTTTTCTAAATGGACAAGTGGGGCAAAATGTCTTATGAAACGTGTACTTTTTAGTATTATAGTACTTTTTCTATTTAGGTTCTTAGACAAGAAAAAAAGCTTAAAAAACTGCCTTATGTTAATGTAGGAAAATTTCATTTTGTCGATGGCGGTTGGTGAAATTAGCTGACGTTTAAAATAACTTCAAACAAATGTCAATTTGAAGTTCATTCTAGTAATTAAATATTTTGTGAGTTTATAAAGTGTTTTAGTTATGTTTAAGATTTGCGATGTCAACAAATAAAGGTAACTTCAAACATTCGTCATTTGGAAGTAGGTTATCATTTGTAATTTGAGATTTGAACTAATTTAGTTAAGTATGTTGCCACCAACCTGACAAAATAAAATTTCGAGTGCTTTAATATTCTACTTTTTATGAAACCCAAGTGACTCACTTGAGTTTCATAATACATATAAGCCATTAAAGTACCAATAGAATAGAATACAACAAGTATTATTAAAGCTATAATAAGACTTCATATTAGAGCTTTTACAATTGTTACACTTTGTGTGATTGGTTATACAATATATGTAATTTACCGTAGTAAATGTATAATCGTTAAAGCGAGGATTAAAAAGTCCCTGGCTCAGTTTAGGACTTAACTAAATGGGCATTTTTTCTTCTTTTGTAAACTACGCAAGCTGCACCTAAACGAAGGTTAAAAAGTGCCTGCCTTAGTTTGTCAGCAATTTCGCCATACAATAAATTTCAGTTATAGTTAACCACGGACTAACGGAAGCCTCTGCTACGACGGTACTACTTCATCCTCGCTGTAATAATCGTATCATACAGTGATCACGGATTGAGTTCACAATAGGAAAAACTTTTTTATTTTAGAGTTTGCCAGAAAAAGATATTTTTTGTAAAAGTTTATGCTTGTCCTAAAACACCCAAAAATGTTATTGAAAATGATGATTCATTCTGATAAATATAGAAAATTGTATTTCAATTTTCATAAAAAATGGCAAACTCCAAAAATGTTTAGTAAAATCATGTCAATCGGTCTTGTCAGTAAGTTAATGTTACTAATTTACATGAATAAACTCTTCAGGCAAAAATGTTACCATCTAGTTCGTATTCATTTAATTGAATGTTACGGAATTTCGAATTGTTTGCCGTAAAATCCCAAATGATGATGTTTAAGATGAAGTCCGTGTGCGGTTAACTGAAAAAAAAATATTTAAAAAATTTGATGAAAAAGATCAGTTTGTTGGAAGAAAATGGAGTATATCTTGAGGCTGAACTTACTATTTTGTGAATAATTTTCCTTCTGTTAGTTAACAATGAGGAATCGACGATTAATTATTACACTAGCCTGCGAAAAAATATTTTTTTTTTGCGGATGAGATACGACTATGTGCTCTTCAAAGATTTCAACATTATAAAAAAGAATCTGTTATTAGTTTTTTCTATCACGCCAGGATTCCAAAAAAAAAATTTAACTTTCTAGAAAGTTTTTATTAACATTTTGTATGGTACTTGCACTCTTTATTATCAGACTTATAAAAAAAATGTTAATTGCAAACGTTTTAGGGATTTACCTGAACCGCCAGAATTTACTAAAAAAAAGTGACGATTAGAAATGAGAGTCAACTTTGTTATTGTAATTGAAGTCGATTTTTATCCAATTTCAAAACTGTCCAGTTAAAGTTTTAAAAACTATTTTCTTTGATATTTTAGATTAAAAATTCAGTAAACTTTCTCGAATTAACAAAAGTTCCTCTTTTTACTTCCAAAAGTATATACAGTCCCACCTCTTTAACTCGAACCTCCACAACTCGACGTTTTCTGTAAGTCGAAATTTAGTGATGGTCCTTGCACATTATATGTAACTGCTATCTATTTCTTTAACTGGAAATTTCTATAACTCATAATTTTCCGGTTCCTCGAAATTTGAGTTATGGAGGTTCGATTGTAGTTTGTCTGTCAAAGCCCTACAGTGAAGGTCGGCTGTAGTGAATGCGTTTGTAGAGAACTCTCGGTTATAACCCTACTAAATACATACTTCGTTTTTATTTACCGGTTATAGCTTTGGATATAGCAAACCTATTTTGGTGTTTCTATTGAGTTCAACCACAAATGTAGCAAACTGTTAGAATTATTTAGACATCTTTTAGTAACATTTACCTTATCATTCATTTTTTTCTCAATATTTGCTTAAACAGGAATACACGGTATAGTACAAACTAATATTTCGTATACCATGAAACGTATAAACACTTAGGCAATCCTAAGCACAAATCTGTCAATAATGACAAGTGAAAACGTACAAACAAGTGAGTAACAGTTGGCTTCTCGAAAATTGTGATTGAAAACCTACTTTGAAATATTGTTATTTAAAAGAGAAGTGGTGCGTGATGAAAAAATTATTATATTTTTCTCGAACTCAGGAACACCAAATCTACTACATACACTTAATTTGATATACCCAAAACCTTCGCAGGTTATCGATGATTTAAATATTTATTCTATTTAATTTAAAAAGGCAGAATTTTTTTTAAGTAAAAATTTAAAACTTTTGATATAAGAAGAAACACTTTAATTCATGACACAACCAGTACCAATTGACGTGATTTTACTAAGGCTAAATTGCTCAGTGTTCGATTAAACCAGCAATTTATTAACTGAGATTTAGTGGCAAACTACAGTTTTCTTTCGTAGTTGAACTACGTTTTACGTCTTAATTCATAGTTTTACATCTTAATTCGTAGTTAAACTACGTTTTACGTATCTCTATCTGAACAACCACAATAAGAATAAAACTCTAGTTAACGTTTGAAAAAATAAGCGCACTTTACTCTTAAGCGGTCTTCATGTCTCGGTGTCCGTTTAAGAAAAATTTCATCTGGCATGTGCCAGTTTGACTTTAAGAGATGCAGAAACGTCTTTCATCAATAATTTTTTATAAAAATCGATAATAAAAAAATTCCCATTTGTAGCATACTTTTTGAAAGACACTGTATATCGATTATAATCCTAAGACAATTATCTGATAATGTAATTTAACTAAAATAAAAGTAACGCATAAACAAGTGATTACACACCTTGTTCTTAACTCTTTTCTGTTTCATATCAATTTCAGAATATCATTAAATCGCTTGACCTGTCCCGTCTAATATATAGTTCCTGTATATTAAATTACTTTATTAAAATCGTAACCATATGTACAGAATATTACAACGTAGCAACGTTTCAGAATAAATATGCATATTCTATTACCGTATAATTACATGGCATTATAACAATACGTAATGCGGTAGCATTATCCCACTTCCGGTTCAGCTGTACCTATTTTTATTCAAATAGTATTATTACAACTATTAGACGCCAGTCATTTTCAAGTGTATGTGCATACAATAAAAGCGTTTGTATTTATTCGTTGGCGTTGGCAGACGCACAAACGATTCTCCCGAACGTCTGTCTTGACTTCCTCCTTCACATCACCATTACTTATAGATTTCATGTGTTTTTGATTACCTGACGAAAACAAGCAGATACCAACCTACATTTTAATGTCTTTATTGTTGTGTGTGCATACAGCAAAATTTTTAACAATGCGAACCGATTAGTAGATATCAATTTATTTCTCTCTCTTATTTATTTATACTCGCTCATGGATCACTTGATTTTAATTAATACGTTAGCATGCAGAGATTTTGAAATAATATTCGGTATCTCCTCAACCGTCAATAATAAGTGGTATAGGGAAGCGCACAAGCAGTTGAAAGATAATTTTATGAAGCGTATAACAACGACACAACGTACAAAAGTTATTACCTTTCAATTGTTATCAAAAAGAAGTATAAAAATGTATTGGAGACTGTGGTTTGTAGTACAAAGAAAATGGATTTAACCTCTCAACCACAAAAAGTTTGTTTAAAAACTAAATACGTATTTCGGCAGCTGTGCTGCTATCTTCAGTAGGTGCCTTCTTCTTGATCACAAGAGAAGTGACCGTGTCATCCCTATCGCTACCTTATATACTGATTCGTTCCGCTCCAATGAAGCGTGCTGTTTAAAGCGAGCGTCTCACCGGATTACGTCAACCAAGTCAAGCAACACGGAACCTGCCAAAGGCCCATGATCGGTGTTCATTAAAACTCTCTTATTTTTGTTTATGAAAATGGTTTCAAACCCGTCTAATTCCCTCTTGCTTGACGTTGCTTATACTAACCTAAGATTGTTAAAATCTATTTTATGACTGGTGTCAAAAATATGTTAGGCAACACTGGATTTTTCAATTCTATTGTACTTTAAATGAGCTAAGTGTTCTTTAAAACGTGTCAGTATATTTCTTCTTTGTTACCGGTAGAAACAAACATATCCAAATACATTAAAATTCCGTTTGACAAATATTGTTCTAAAGGTTTAAATAGCATTTTTAAAACGCAGTGGTACATAATCGCACGTACTAATAATAATACTTTAAAACGTTTGCTTGCAAACCCTAAGGACAAAAATGAACCAAATCAAAAATCAGGAATCTATGAAATATCTTGTCAAGAGTGTACTAAAAAATATATTGAGCAAATAAAAAAAAATATACTGACACGTTTTAAAGAACACTTAGGTCATTTAAAGTATAATAGAATTGAAAAATCCAGTGTTGCCCAACATATTTTTGACACCAGTCATAAGATAGATTTAAACAATCTTAGGTTAGTAAAAGCAACGTCAAGCAACATGGAATTAGACGGGTTTGAAATCATTTTCATAAACAAAAATTAGAGAGATTTAATGAACACCGATCATGGGCCTTTGGCAGGTTCCATGTTGCTTGACTTGGTTGACGCAATCCGGCGAGACGCTCGCTTTAGAGAGCACGCTTCATTGGAGCGGAACGAATTAGTATATAAGGTAGCGATAGGTATGACACGGTCACTTCTCTTGTGACCAAGAAGCAGGCATCTACTGAAGATGGCAGCATAATACGTATTTAGTTTTTAAACAAACTTTTTGTGGTTAGGAGGCTAAAGCCATTTTCTTTATCAAAAAGTAGATTTACTACAACCATAATTACTAAAAAGCATTTTTTTTTGCGGTAGATAACTCTTACTTAGCTTGTACCAGTACCTTAAACTAAACTTTGCTTTTTAACTTTCTTCGTTAATGAGATAAAGATTATCAAAGTTACATGTGTATTCTTTGAAAGTCGTAAATAAAGCCTAATAACTCAAGAAATATTAGGGAACCCCTATTAAACTTACTTTAAAATAACCTTTTAAACTCAAACTCCTTATAAAATATAGGGGGTTCTACTTAAAATAACGAAGTTCCATACCGTACAGATAAATGGAGATATCCTGTACATATGAAAATAATATTAAATTATGCGTAGTTTCGGAAGATTAAACTTTTGTATAAAACATTTTTTTATATATTCAACAGGAAAGACGCGTTTGACGAAACCCCGTTGAATGACACACCCGGTATATTCTTTTCTCTTAAGCGCTTCTAATGGCCAGTTGCACCAAACACTTAAGGTCAGCTTAACTTTAAGCACCGCTTAGAATATGATTTACTGAATGTTTGGTAACCTAAAGTGTCACATTATAAGCAGTACTTAAATTTAAGTTCGACTTAAGTGTTCGGTGCAACCGGCCATAAATCTCTGATTCTTTTTTCTTTTACGAAACCTGAAGATATAACGCTTTTTACTTTTTAATGTTTTACACGGTCGTTGGCTTGAAGCTACATTTTAAATGCCCGTTAAATTAAATCAATTCAGATATGATTAAGCTTTAAATAATTCACCTCTTTCTGATGAGGTTAGTTATTTCAGAAGGGAATGGAATTAAAATAAAAGCACTTTGTATAAAACTAAGAAACATTCTGTAACTAATTGCTGATGTTTAATAGCTATTCAAGTGTAGTTATTGTATTGTTTTATTATTTAGAAAACTATTATTATCATTAAACTTATTATTTCAGAAAAACCAACAAGTCAAGCTAAGCAAAGTATTGTTAAAAATAATTCAATTAGAGTCCGCGATTTCTTTACCCCTCGAAAATCCAAGTGGACTTGTGAAGAACTGCACCGTGCCATAGAGTTCGTACGGTCGGGGGTGCCGATAAAACCGGCGGCCGAGCAATGCAACATCCCCGTCATGACACTGTGGCGTCGCACCCGCGCCCTGGGGTTAGTTAGCAGCAGGGCAATGACGCGTTTTATTAAATCACCGAAACAGTGCAGCAAAAGTATCAAATGCAAACCGGCCGAACGCCCTAATGAGCACTGCGATAGGTTCGGGGGTGCAGTTTCGCAAATTGGCGTCGATGCTCCTTCGGCCATTGTTAAAGTTGAAAAATTGGAGAATTAGTATTGGATAAGTTTTCTCGTTAGTTTTATGTGTGTTTGTTAGTTCTTTACTGGTTTTTATTGCTCTTTTGTTGTGCAGTTTGCCGCTATTTATTAAGTGTATCGCTTCTTATTGGATTATTTTGTACCTAACGTAATAAATTCAGCTGACTCATTAGATATTAATATTGCACTCCCTAATTTTGCAGTACAACATAATAGAATTGCACCCGGTCCCATATAGATTCAACAGATCAAAATTTCACCAACCCTTAGACGTGTTCGTAAATTATTTTGCTACGAAATTCAAAATTTTCGAAATTTAGCACAAGGATTACGTTTCGACTATAATTATATTCTTGATACCGATGATGTGAATATATAATTAATATGTATTTATTCGAGAACATCTGTAGAAAAAAAATGTAAATTTTATTTTCCAGAACAACTAAATACTTGCAGAAGAAAAATAAAAATTTATTAATTTATGAAAAATATATCCGTGCATTACTTTTTTCATAGTATCCCAGAACTAATTTCATTAAAGTGTCTTATCACGTAAACAATATAAATAGAATATAAATTATCTGACAATTAAGGACACTCTTCGCTTCTTTTGTAATTTTTTGGAACTATTTTGTATGTATGAGTATCTGGTCATGAAGAAGAAGACCATCCTTAAGGCATATTTCTTACCAAAGCAGTGAGCAACAGGCAATCGTCAATATTCGATGGGCAATGCTTGTTACCCATAAAAATTATGTCGTATTCAATGCAATCCCATCAGACCAAAAAAATAACGTTGTTGTTCTTAAAAAGATCACCTACTCTGAGCGATTATGAATTTCTTTCCTTTTTTAATTTTTGTTTTCATCCACGTGGCGTGTAATATCCTTTGTGTACATGGTGGATTAATTTCGATGTCTCTTATGGGCATCTCCGTAACTATAAGAGATAGAAAAAAACTAGTGACCAAGTCTCGATCTCTTTTTTGGAGATTAAGTCAATAGTGTAAACAAAAATTGGCTATCTTCTTTTGTTTTCAAGTTATAGACAAAAATTACAATTTTCAACTTTTCGTTTTTCAGTCATATCTCTTTTATTTCTAGCGATATTAAAAAACTGTTTGAACATTATTACGACACTTTTTGGAATACAATTCAGTGGTGTAGTTGATTTTTTAATATTTACTTAAATTTTCGAGATATAGCATAAAGTTATGTTTTTTTTAATGGAAATCATAGTAGGCAATGCGTTCATTAAATAGAGATTTTTTTTCTGTTTTCAAAAATGTATACTTTGTTGGGTTTATTTTTTATAATTAATAGGAAAAGCTGTCATTTTTATTATTATCCTTGCGTTAATATCCTAGTCTCAATATGGTGCGAATTTTTTGTTTTGCAAAAAAAAATTAAGGAGCTTTGAAATATTTTCAGTTTTGACTGCGTAAATAATTTCCTATTCTCGTTAATTTACAAAATTTCGTTTTATCGTTTTGAGCAACCGTTCTGACAAGAGCTCCTATCTGGCTTTCTATTGAAAATCATTCATCACGTTTCACAGAACATTTTATCAAGAATGTTTTAAACTATGTATTATTAAAACGTGTTATGACCGAAAATTTATAAAAAAATTTTTCTCAATCTTTTGAATGGTCAACATCGCACGAACACTCATTATCGGTTGATAGCTTCGCTAGGAAGAAACGTTGGAGGTTTGTGCAATTTTCTGTGTCCGTTTAAAGGTTGGAAAACAATTTTTATACAATTTCCATCGGACAAGAAACGACTTTAATAAAAAATATTTAATTGAAGTCGATTCTTGTCCGACGAAATATGTGAGAGAAAATAGTTTTTAAACTTTAAAAGGAGGGACACTGTGAAATCGCAAGAACACTCTACGTTTCGCTATCGCTTTATAGTTTCGTCAGGAGTGAAAAAATGTAAATAAACAAGTTGTCAAGAGAAACGAAGAAGTTACATGATTTTAAACTAAAATACAAGTTGTCCGGATAAACATAAAGGTAATAATAGCTAAATTAGAACTAACTTAAGGTTTCTTTTTTTGTTTCTCTTGAGTTACATTTAATTAAAAACACAAAAAATAAAAACAAACACACAAATAGTATAATATAAACAAAATCGGACATACATCAAACTAGACTTGCCTGCATTCATATTTAATAAAAACAAAAAACTTTTGCCAGATCGGTCACATTTCTCAAACGGAATTTTGTAAAATAAAGTGAATATAAAATTCTTTACGCTGGCAAAACTGTCTAAAGGTTTGAAAGTTTGTTAATATGTAATAAAAACAAAAAAATATCGGCGCTGCATTGAAGCCAGCCTACTGAGACTAGGGTACTCAAAGATAATAACAAAAATGACAGTTTCCTCTATTAATTATAAAAAAATAAACCCAACAAAGTATATATATTTTTGAAAACAGAAAAAGAATCTCTATTTAATGAACGCATTCCCTACTATGATTTCCATTTAAAAAAACAAAACTTAATGTTATATCTCGAAAATTTAAGTAAATACTAAAAAATCAACTATACCACTGAATTGTATTCCAGAAAGTGTCCTAATAATGTTAAAACAGTTTTTCAATATCTCTAGAAATAAACGAGATATGATCGAAAAACGAAAAGTCGAAAATGGCAATTTTTGCCTATAACTTGAAAACAAAAGAAGATAGCCAATTTTTGTTTACACTATTGACTTAATCTCCAAAAAAGAGATCGAGACTTGGCCACTAGTTTTTTTCTATCTCTTATAGTTACGGAGATGCCCATAAGAGACATCGAAATTAATCCACCCTGTACAACCGACATGTATTTTTTACTCCGATGTGATTGTAAGAGCATTCTTCAACTGAAAACCTTTTTTTTGCCCTTAAAAAAATCAAAAAATTACTTTCAAGTCACTTTCGATTACAGTGGACGTTCTGAGAATTCCCTCTATAACTGTTTTGGGACATCTTCAATAAGATGACGTGCTCAAACTCTTATCATAAAGAAAGTATTCAGAAATACAGTGCGCGACACTTGATTACTCTCACACACTGAGTGGTAGAATTTTGTTCAATAATCATTGTTTTGGTTCGTAGAATCAGGCATGAAATTTGAGTATAATAATAATAATAATGGACTTTATTATCTCATGTAAAAAATAGAGCAGCACATTAATAGAAAATACAATCACAGGCGAAGTTCAGTTGCATATTCTTCCACTTAACCTATATTACAACTTAAAATTTATAGATACAACCGAATTTAAAAATCAGAAATCTATACTTTCAATATCTATGCAAGACTTTGTCTCATAATTTCGACTCGTTCAGTGGTAGACAAGTTTTTAAAGTTTAATTATCATTTCCATCGCGACACTTGATTACTATCTTTTTTTAATCAAAGTTAGCTGATGGTCATAATAACAATGAAAATTACATTACATAGCAACGAGTCAACAATTATTCGACAACAGATGTCCCGTTGTGATAGATGGGGCGTGGAAAAACTTTATCTGCCGAAGAAGAAACAGGAAAAAAAAACAGTTTTCACCAAGAACGCTACTCCAATAGGGAAATCGCTAGAAAAATAGCACGAAGCACATGGGTAATTAATGGTTACTTACCTAAAGAAACAGAAAATTATGGCAAAAATAGGCAAGGTCGCATTGCAACGGTAACAACTGCAGGGGAGCGTCATACGACTACCATCTAATTCTTGAGCTACAGCGAATTAGATTAGGGGAGGAGTTGGAAGTGATGCCTCTGTACCAGGGTTGGAAAAAAATTTTTTTTTAAAGAAAAAAACTTCCGTTCTTTTTTTGTTTTAAACAGTTTTTTTTTGTTTAAAACATGTTTAAATTTGACCCTAAATTAAACATGTTTTAACCAAAAAAAAACAGCTGTTTAAAACAACTTTTAAATGTTTAAATTGCCCTTACAGCAATACATACAGGATACATATTATTATTATTATTTGATATTTGTGTAAAAAGAAGAATTTATTAAATTTCGATCCTCTAATTAAAAGAAAGATGAAAAGTTTGTAATATTAGGTTATGTACCCTTTTAAAAATAATGTATGTACTTTGATAATAATTTAAATAATTTAAGGCAGAGCTTGATTTATTTAGGATCTAAGGTCGCGGTGTTTTAAATGATTTTCAAAGAAAGTATGCGACATCCTACGATCACTTTTTGACCTAACATTGCATTATCATTGACAAATTGAAGCCAGTTTGCTACATAATAACTCATCCAGTAGCCCATAGTATGAACACGAAATCGGAGGACCCAGTATGTTTCAAAACTTAATGTAATAATAAAAAGTTAAATATTGAAAAGGTATTTTAAAATTTTACAATATAAGTATTATTCTAGTGATCAGTAATAATTAATGAATTGATTAAAATCAATCTAATGCAATTTAAATTTAGTTCAAATCAGAGCTACAGTGTAGTCATCACGTCATCAGCTCAGCCACGCATTGTCTACAATTATTAAAACAATTGATATGAGAACAAACTAAAGTTTAAAGTTAATCTGTCAGTGAAATAAGACCCTAAACAATTAACTTCTGGTTACACAGTATTACGTTGCAAAAATAAAACACATATATCAAAAGTGGTCTCTTTTAGCTTAAAACTAAAAAAATTTAAAACATTATCAAAAAAAAAACATGTTTAAAACATTTTGTTTAAAACAGAGGGTATGTTTTTAATTCGGTGTTTTAAACATGTTTTAAACACTATGTTTTAAACAGTTTGTTTTAAACTTTCCAACCCTGCTCTGTATGAACCATCCAAAGACTAATAAAGAAATGTCCACACTTAAAACGAAAGAAATTGCGCAAAATACCCTTATTGCTGAAGCATCATCACGATTGGGTTTGAGAAGTGGTAAAATATTGTTTTCAGTGACTAAAAAAAGTTTAATCTGGATGGATCTGATGGCTTCCAATATTATTTTCATGATTTATGGTTGGAAGAATGAGACTTATCACGCCGTCATAGCCGAGTCGGAACAGTAATGGTTTGGGCGGCGATTTCAAGTCGGGGCAAGTGGGTCTGGAAGTTCTCGAAGGGGGACAGTGGGTCTGGAAGTTCTCGAAGAGGGACAGTCTGCTCAAAAGTACCTGGACTCTCTCCAGAGGCAAGTTGATAACATCGCAACTCTGTTTCCCGATCAACAGTGGATATTTCGGCACGACAATACGCCAGTTCGCACGGCAAGAATAATCAACACTTGATTCAACGAGAACAATATTGACCTTCTGGAGTGACCCGTTATTTCCCTCGACTTCAATATCATAGAAAATTTATGGGGTTGGATAACCAAAAAAGTTTATGGGCAAGGACAACAGTTCAATAACAGAGAGGAGCTAATGGTTCCATACTAGAAAAAAAAATTCTCAACAATTGGTTTTTGAAATTTTTTATTCAAACTGATGCCTAAACTTGATAAAAATGCTTAATTCAACCATCTCGCTTGCCCTAATAACCAAGACGTTGTTTTAATAAAAGAATGGCGTCAATTGTGGGGTGAGAGTACTCAAGTGTAGCGCATTGTATATTTCCAAATAATGACCACCACAATTAAGGCACATACCCAATTTTTTCATCAACCCATGCGTGGAATTCTTCAAATTCTTTTGGCTGCTGATTGAAGAGTTTTTTTTACAGTGTTTTGTACTTCAGATCTGACTATAGCTCAGATTTCTTTTGCCTTGCCATAACTGAAAAAGTCATTAGAAGTACGTGTTTGAGTCGGAGCAGAAGTACAAAGCGTTAGGAAGGAAATCTTCCATCAGCAGCCACAAGAATTCTACGATCAGGGAATACACCGGTTGGTGAAACAATGGGGTGTGTACTTTAATTGCGACGGTAACTGAAAATCTCGCTGCAATAAAGGGATAAGTCCAAAATTTTAGGTAAATTAAAAGAAACGTTTTAATAAGGTATGACTGAAGATAAGTGAAATAATGAGAAGTCCTAACAGTCAATTTGACATCCCAATTTGAAGACAATTGGACTTATCCCCTTGTTGCAACAAGGTTTTTAATTACTTGTAAATATATTTCTAGGTATTTTTTTTACAACCAAAGATGGATTTCAATTGAACAAATCCAATAAAAGTAAAAGATTTGACGACACTTGTTTGTTTGCAGTTGCTGGTTGCTTATTGCTCATTGCTTTGATGTGGAATCTACGTAACTGTTAATTATCCAATATCATTTATATTTCTTCTAAAATTACCCGAATTAAAAATCTGATCGAATAACAATGCAAATTTTAAAAACATTTTAGATCCACTCAGTAAACTTGAAACCCAGAGACGTACTTGCGTAAGTTTAAGAACTTACAAGAACTGTTAGTTTTCATAACATTTCACTAAATAAGGGTTTATTTTTGATTAGTGGCTTTGATAATTTCGTCCTGTTTTATACTGGGTGTCTCAAGATGGGCGGCCACCGGCGGTGTATAGCTAACCGTAATACCTACAGCTTCCGGAGAAAAAAAAATTATAATCTAAGTGACCAGAGAAATTCAAAGAAAATATTTTTGAGTATCTCAGTTGACCGTAAGGAGGTGCAAGCAATAGGGCTACCAATAGAAATGAATTTTACTGGCAAAAGTCTCAGAATAACTGCAGCTTTAATAGCGTCATTAGAAAGCCCAATTAATTCTGCATAACTCATTTCAGACTTTTTATCGTATCACCGTTACTAAGGGTGGAGGACACAGTTGAATTATTTACTTCAAAAAATAGCATAACTTTTGTACTCTTTATCAGAAATTAACGAACTTCAGCTCATTTGAAATAGAATTTTAATCTGATTTAAAGTTTCTGTTCAACAAGTACGGCTCATTTGTTATAAAGTGGCTAGAGGGCGCTATTTACAAAAGTAATAGTTTTTCACAGTTTTCCAAAAAAAATTGAAAGGAAAGGTGTGTTTCTTTTGCAACAGCTGCCTATAAAATGGGAAACATTTTGCTGAAAACCCGAAATGAATATCTTTTTTCGTTCTCGAGTTATTATCAAATATGTCTACTAATTGATGATATTAGCGGAAGGAGAAAGTTCAAACAAATTCTATCGAGTAATACTTTTAATTCTGAAGTTAAATAATGCCTGTAAAAGTTTTTATTATTGTTAGGAAATTATTTAGAAGCATTTAAATGGTTTTTGGGAATAGAGAATATGTAAACACAGGAATTCAACAACAAACACAGAAACAAGAATAATTCAAACACTAAATAAAAGCAATGTACAATAATCACGCACTGTGATCAACAATGTTTCACTGTGCCGTTCTACAATACTTTTTTTATTGCCCGCATAGAGTTGTGTAGAAATTATTATTAATATCCTTGCGGATAGTAATCGGCTGTTTTGAAATAAAAGATGGATAATATTTTGAAAATATTTTAGGTGCAGACCTTCAATCATTATTGATTGCAATGTATTTCATAAATATTCAAAGTGCTTTCCGTCATTTAACATTTTATTGTTCATTATTTTCTTTTAGTGCCTGTGTTTTTCTCATTTATGTGTTTGTTTGCTGTGTTTGCCTATTATTTAAATATTAGGCTCTCAAAAACAATCACATGCGTTTAAACAGAATAATGTCTTTCTATTTACCTCAAAATGAAAAGTATCATTTGATAGCATTTATTTAAGGTTTTAGATTCGTTTTTATCTTCAGTTAATAGACTCATTTGGTAATAACTCGAGAACGAAAAAAGTTATCAATTTCGAGTTTTCACCAAAATGTTCTCCTGATTGAATTCTTTATAATCACTATAAAAGAAATACTCCTTTACATTTATTCTTTTTTGAAAACTGAGGAAATCTATTACTTTTGCAAATAGCGCCTTCTAACTACTTTTTAACAAAGTTGGCGATAGAAACTTTAAATCAGCATAAAATTCCCTTTCAAATGGGCCGAAATTCGTTAATTTCTGATAAAGAGTACAGAAGTTATGATATTTTTTAAAGTAAATAATTCAACTGTTTTCGCCACCCTTGTTAGCGGTAATACGATAATAAGTCTAAAATTAAAGGTGTGCAGAATTAATTCAGCTTTCTAATGACACTAGCAAAGTTGCACCTTATTCTGAGACTTTTACTAGTAAAGTAAATTTTTATTGATAGCCCTATTGATTGTGTCCTCTTGCGATCAAACCAGAGACTTGAAAATATTTTCTTTGAATTTCTCTTGGTCACTTTTACTATAATCTTTTTCCTCCCGAAGCTGTAGGTATTACGGTTAGCTATACCGGGTGTCCCGCGTCATATGCTGACCCTTCTAGAATCTTTATTTATTAATCGATTAACCTGAATTTTGGAGACAATAAATTAATCAAATATGCAATTTTTCGACATACTGCTAGTCGTCATAGGACTTCCGGTTTCGCCGGAAGTGATATCAACTTTTTTTATTTTAAATGGTACACCCTATATATTTTTACATATTTGACATTTACGGATCATTGTGAGTCCGAATGCGTATCAATTGTTAATTTTGGTTTCCATGTCAGCGATAAAGAAACTTTTTTATTTTTCAATCTAGAAAGCTATGAATCGCACATTTTTTCGATCTAATGCGATCAAGTGTTTCGAGAAAATTACTCCTTTGATGGTATTTTTATTTTTAATATTTTTACAGTACTTGAAATTTTCATTAGGTGTTAACTCATTTTTTCCCATAGAACCTTATATGTTTCTTAGCTTAGCTCAACAGAACATTTTTTTTTCTGAGTACGCCAAATACCGATACCAAATACATCGTATTTGCTTTGAAAATTAATTTAAAATAGAGCATGTCTTATTGAAATTTTACACTCCCTTTCTTTCAAATGACTTTAAAAGAAAATATGATGTATTTGGTATCAACGTAATCAGAAAGAAATATTCTGTTGAACCAAGCTGAGAAACGTATGAGTTTCTATTTAAAAAATGAGTTACGACCTAATGAAAATTTCAAATACTGAAAAAATGTTAAAAAGTAAAATACAATCAAGGGAATGATTTTCTTGAGCCACTTGATCGCATTAGATCGAAAAAGTGCGATTCATAGTTTTCTAGATTGAAAAATAAAAAAGTTTTTTTTTTCGTTGTCATGGAAACCAAAATTATCAATTGATAAACGATGAGCAGTATATAGAAAAAATTTGTACAAATCGTTTTTGATTGCAGTGAAAACCTCGAGCAGCCTCTTTACAGCTGTTTCAGCCCTGCTCGAGGCTTTTTGTGTCAAAAACGATTTGTAAAAAATTTTTCTAAAAACTTTCATTATGCTTTGACAGCAAGCACGGCCGCCTTGCATGGGGGACTTATTAGGAGCAAATCCCGCTTTTATTTGTCTATCCTACTGCAATATCAGGTCAAAAAGCCATAGTAAGATGTCGCTATTTTATCTGATGAGCAGTATGTCGAAAAATCCCATTTTTGGTTTAATTTATTGTCTCCAAATTTAGATTAATCGATTAATAAATGAAGATTCTAGAAGGGTGAGCACATAGCACTGGACACCCGGTATAACGCCGGTTGCGTCCATCCTGAGACACCCGATACCTATAAAAAGGAGTTTTAAAAATGATTGAGTACGTGTTCTGGTATTTTATTTCATCACGAACTCATTTAAATATTGCCTTCATGTTCATCAGAGTGTGTCACAAAATCTAGTCAGTTCTATTACTTGATACTTGCTACATCATACAATTTTAAAAATGTTTTTGTTTTTTTCTTTAATTTTGAACAAATAATGCATATTTTAATAATAACCCGTTTCCAATTGTTAATTTCGTTTTGCCCGCTGTTTTAATTTTTGCATGATTGTTGTAGTAGTTATTCATTAGTTGTATGATTTACACGAATTTCACTTGGCCTGCCCGGCTTAACAATGCACTTTTTATTTTTTGTTCAATTAGATTATCCGAACTTGCTAAAGCTTAAAACGCCGACGTGGACTCAAGCGCAGCTGAAGGAGGCCATCGAGGCAGTGGTCAAGCAAAAGATGCGTTTCACGCAAGCATCGTCACGCTACGGTATTCCCAAGGGAACTCTCTACGACAATATCTTAGGCAAATCTAGGCGCATGGCAGTATTAGAGGAGGCAGGTTTAACTCAGGAAGAAGAAGCAGCAGTCTTGGAATTTTGCTGCGACGTGTCTGTATCACCGTATAATAGACGGACAAAGAGATCGCTGAAATCAGTTTTAAATTACGTGGAAATGCTGAGGCGCGCGCGAGATCCGGAATTCATGTTCACCGGACTCTCCGGATTTCGCTGGTGGTGGGCCTTCTGCAAGAAGCACAGCATTGTTTCTCTGTACTACGAAAACAATGGTTCTTTGAACAACACACTATAACACGTATATTATAAGGACATTAACGCTTAATACCGATTATTTTCGTAATTTCCTCAGCGCGACATTGAATATTTAATTTGTTTTTGCGCAATTCCCATTAGTGCACATAGGGGTGTTCGCACGTATTTTATAAACTTTCGCCGATCCTAGTTTTTATTCGACGATATCGGGCGTTCAAAAACGAACTTTTTCTGTCGAGAGATAGGATAGGTTTTTTTACAATAACGCGTTGCGTTGCAAAAAATTCACAATGGCCGGCGTTGTTTTCTAGTTCGACTGGAAAAAATATTTAATTATGCAACGATCAATGGACGCATCGGCTCTTTGTGTTTTTTTCAAATTTATAACTTTTCAGCCGACAACTTTCCGAAAAATATAATTGATTCTGAAGCGAACGCTTCTACTAAAGAGCAGCAGCCTAACCAGAAAATCACGAAGGCCAAATACAAGACAAACAAAAGTAAGTCACTTTTGTAAAATTACTTGCGCTTAAAAGAAATTAAAAATAAGTAATACATGGTGTTGAAAAATTCGTTTGCCAAATTTCTAGGGCAAGTAAAAGAGGCCAAAATAAGACATTTTTTGTTATACAACGTAGGATCGGAAATTAATAATTACTTTTTAAGACTGTAAAAATGACTTCAGAATACTGAAGAAATTATTAACGTACCTAAACGAGGTAATTAAATGAATAAATTTTTTGTTATACAGGGTGTCGTAAAAGTTTCCGGGATTTGTTTACACATAATTTTTTGATGCTTTTTTGAGGATCTTAAATTCTAAAAACTGTTAATTGTATTAAATTTTGCGTCAAATTTTAATCTAGAATTTGTTTGTTTAATTCCTTGCTTATTTTGAGCTAAGAGAACTGTGAATCTTCAAAATAAACGTGTCACTATTACACAAGATAGGAATGGAGATGATCGACGTTGTTCGGGGACGATTGAAGGACTTAATGTCGAAAGCAAAAAATAGTAGACAAAACAGTTTCCTGCAATTATTCTTTCTCAAAATGATATCGATTAAGACTGACTGGCTTTACAGATGACATTTAAAAAAATTGAAAGATTTCAGATTTAACAACCTTAAGGCTTTGGTAAAATTTATTAATTCGTCTTTAATCAATACCATTTTGAGAAAGACTAATTACAGCAAACTGTTTTTGTCTACCATTTTTTGCTTTAAACTGTAGCTCATTCGACACCAGTACCAAAATGAAATAGAACTGATCTTAATGTTGGAGTCGCTGGCAAGATACGAGCGAATCTTGGAATTTTTGAACGCGCAAGACAATTATTGATACAACATTGTCAGATGTGTGTGCAAGTTAACGGCAACACTTTTGAACATACGTTGGAAAATAATCTGAAATTCACTAAAAAAATCATTTATATTTCCTTTTAGAATGCTAATAATTTTTTATTTCCACCTTCTTAGTAAATGACATTTTACAGGTTAATTTAGTTGTTTATGGTAACCAAGTAAACGATAAATTACAGGAACAGACCTGTAATATTTTACGGACTGGTATGAAAGACCTGTAAAATATTACAGGCTTGTAGAAAAGGAGATTGTCTGTTTTATGTCACCATGGCTACGTGTAGCTAGAAATAACGTCTTCAATAAAAAGAAACAAATAGTCTCCCTGAATCACTGTTTCACGGTGTCATAGACAACAGATTTCTTAAAACCCGTCGTCCAAGCAATATCGATCTTCATTACTATCATGTGCAGTTGTGATTCGATTATTTTAACTCAAAATAAATAAGGAATTGAAGAAACTCATTCTAGTTTAAAATTTGATGGAAAATTCAATACAATTAGCATTTTTTAGAATTTAAATTACATAAAAAAACATCAAAAAATTGTCTGTAAACAAATTGCGAAAACTTTTACGACACCCTGTACAATAAAAACTTTAAACATTTAATTACCTCGTTTTGGTACGTTAATAATTTCTTCAGTATTCTGTCATATTAAGTCATTTTTACCGTCTTAAAAAGTAATTATTCATTTCCGACCCTATGTTGTATAATAAAAAAAAGTCTTATTTTGGCCTGCTTTACTTGCCCCAGGAATTTGGCAAACGAATTTTTCAACACCCTGTATATTCACGAATGAAATGAAGCTAATAAATTTTAATAATAAGGAAATCTGTATCGCGCAAAACAAGTGTTTGATGAGATTTATCATTAGCAATTCGATATAACCGTTAATTTTTCACAATAAATACAAATCATTTTAACATTATATTTCCATTTATTTAGTATTTGTTACTGGAATAAAATCAATTGAGAATGTATAAAAGAATGTTTTGTAAAGTCCCCGATTTTATTTTACTTCAAGTTCGTATTTGAAATATTGAAAATTAAGAAAATATTTTCACAAATAAAATTACAAACATTTTAAAGCAATCTAAATTTGATATTCTAAATAAAAAAATGTTGTCAATTCCATTTTTAATAGTACAGGATGACCACGCGCGAATTTCCACCAATTTAACTGTTTTATTTTTGAACTTGAACGTTTACCGAATAAACAAGTGCACATCGACTAACCGAGATATAAACTGACATTTTGTTTTCTGAAACACCCGGTATATTTGTACGCACTTTGATCCCAAATTAAATTCTGATAACAATTTCTTTAAATAATTAATAAAAAAATAAGCAGGGATTTTCAAATTCAATTTTCTTCAAAACCATCCACCACTCACAAGAAAATAGAAATTACCCTCGATCCACATTCAGATTAAAATAATATTACAAAAAAAAAACAGGTACTAATAATGTTTTATGCACATTTTTTTTTTTAAATTGTGACAATTTATTCTTATATTTGTTTTTATTTTATTTTTTAATTACACGTCGATCGTCTTTTTCCTTTTCTTGATTCGATTTCAGTTTGATTTT
Organism: Prosopocoilus inquinatus; assembly: GCA_036172665.1. Classification (NCBI taxonomy): domain Eukaryota; kingdom Metazoa; phylum Arthropoda; class Insecta; order Coleoptera; family Lucanidae; genus Prosopocoilus; species Prosopocoilus inquinatus. The sequence goes on from CM069876.1 coordinate 2,177,506, forward strand.
CTTTTATTCAAACTTTCAACTAAGAATTTGCCAATGCTCTCTTGATTTGACTTGATTTTATGTTAGTTTTATAGAATTTTTCATTTTAGTCTCATTTTCGTCAACGATCATCTTTTGTTTTTTTTTTGTTGATTCCTCATTCGACTTCATTTCACTTAATTTTCAATATAATCAGTTGATCAAGCTTTGTTTTTTCTTGATTTTATTTGACTTGGTTTTATTTTTAATTACCGATTGATGAGTTTTTGTTTTCCTTTTCGATTACTCAGTGTGAATTTATTTTACACTTTAATTGATCGCCATTTTGCTCTCTCTTTTATTCGATTTGACTTTATTTTGTTTGTTTTTTTTTGATTATTAACTGATCGCCCTGTTTCGTTAATATTTACAGATTATTCTTTGAATCGTAACGTAATTTTTATTTTGGTCCTAACTTTATCATCATCCTTTTTTATATATTCCTCATTTGATTTGATTTGATTTTATTTTTTAAATAATCAATTGATGGACCTCTGTGTTCTCTTTTAATCGATTTCATTTGTTTTGTTTTTCACTTTTAAATTAACAACTAATCATCGAGTTTTTTGCTTTCTCTTCAGTTTGATTCCATTTGACATGTTTTTTTTTTATTTTTTTAATTATCAATTGATCGTCTTTTGTTTGTTTTTTTTTTTTTTTTGGCGGTTTAAGATGATTTTATTTTAGTTTTTAATACCGCCGATTGATCACCATTTTTGACCTTTGAATTTATTTTGTTTTATAATTATTAAATCGAATAAAATTTTTGGTTTTGATGAAAGTCAGTTTATATCGATTTGATTTAATTTGAGTTTCACACCATTTTCATTTTCGTCCTGGCTTATTTGACGATCGGCATTTGTTTCTGTTTTATTCTATTTCATACGTGATAGACCCCTAGCGGACCTCTAGAGGTTCAATACTTCTTTTTTCAAGTCTTCATCAACCTACAGGAGGTCGATGCTGACCTCGTTGGGAACCCCTGTTACAAAATGTGAATAATCGTCTCTTAAATTTTAGGGATTTAATTAAATTAAGTTTAAAAAAAATTAAATTTGGTTGAAAGAGGAAAGCGATTATTATGTAAGATTTCAGATACCTATAAAAATAACATTTAAAAAAATAAAATTTCAGTCTATATCTCAATTAAACGATGTTCATTTCTTTTGCTGTACACACCAGTAAAAACTTTGAATCAGTCTACAAAAGTTTTCTAAGGCCCAGTTTTACAAGGACGGTTTAACTTTGAGCCAAAGCGTAAACCCTTCACAACAATTGTTGAAATAATCGTTGCTAAGGGTTTAAGCCTCAGTTCAAAGTTAGGCTTCAATTGAAACGATGAGTGCATAAACGAGTTCAGTCCGAATTTACTGTGTTGAGAAAACAACAAATAGCTTTCTCTAAATTTTTATTTTAAATAATTATTGGCTTCAGGAGGCTTCAGATATCCTTATCTGAGGGAATTTTAAGCCAATAATTCGCTTAGAATAAAAATCTATAAAGTTATTGTTGTTTTCTCATCATAAATTCGTAAATTTGGACTGAACATGATTATGAACTCATCAATTCAATTGTAAAACTGGATCTAAGAAACACTTCTTCTTAAATTCAAAAATTAAGAAGCTGTATGGGGTGGGAATTCTCGCGTAACCGGCCTGTACATGTTTTTCCTGTTCAGCCACCGAAAAATTTTAGTTTTATTTTACAGTTATTGCAGATTAATTATTTATTAATTTATTATTAATTAACAAAAATTATAATTTTTTCAATATATTGTTTTGCAAAAAAAATATAGTTATGGATTGCACTTCGTTATTCATATTGACTGAAAAATCTTTAAAATTATATTAAATAAATTAAATACAAATTAATTACAGTAGGCCGGATGATCGAAAAAGTCGGATAATAAGAATTTTTCTAAAGTTATTAACTCTAAATTAAATAAGTATGTCTCAGAAAACAAAATGCATTGGATCAAAGAAAGTATCGCTAATGACTGTATTTAATCAAAAATATTTGTTAAATTTGACTTTTTTGGTTGATCCAATGCATTTTTTTTCTTGGATCAACCAAAAAAGCCAAACGTAACAAATATTTTTTGATTAAATACAGTGAACAGCAATGGTTTGGTTGATCCAATGCATTTTGTTTTTTGAGTATAGTCTGTAGTCTCATCTCATGATTAAAATCATCATTAACTAAAGTTGTGATTAAAATAAAAATAGAAACGACATAACTTTATGTCAATTTCATGAGCAAGACAGTGACGAATGAACGTTGCCACGAAAAATAAATTATCACTCTCATTTTAGCGGCCCAGAGGGGGTCAATAATATTGTCAATGATACTCATTGATCAATCGTCTCGAACATTGACCTGACCGTCTCAGGTCCACTTTACACATTAAATTGACACAAGGAAAAAAGTGTAGAGTATAATTTTCTGCAATCGTGGCAACAACACGATTATAGATAATATTTTTGTAAATTGCAATTCACCATAATAATAATAAAATTAAAATAAATATAAAATAATGTGGAGTGAAACATAAAGGAATTTTGTAGGAAATAGACTGCAGGAAAATTTTACGTTTTTAAATAAATTTCAACTTTTCATATTGAAAAAAATTATCGTAAAAATCCTTGTTCATTGTAATACAATGCATTGTAAATGTAAACAGCAACATTTTACTGCAGAAATCTAGTTCTCACAAACTTATTGCAATTTAAAATAAAAATGTACGAATTTGCAGTATATTTTATTTAAAAAATTTTTTCTTGTATGTTGTCTCTTGTTTATTTTAATAACAATTTAAGTTAAAGACGATTTTAACATAAGATGATAATAAGGATCATCTTAGTAAGTAAATTTTAATTGATTATTTAAAACAATGAGTTAACAAACACATGATTTTCACCTCTAGCAATTGTCTAGATCGAATAAGGTGGTTTTTAAGGGCCCATTGCAACGAACAGATTCGTAGGGTTGGTTAACACGGTGGGCGGATAGTTTAGAATTGAATAATCGGGAGTCTACTGTATTCATTTTTGAGTGATCCTTTGTTTGCTTTCGTACGCGTCATTCTACAAATCAATGATAAGAATTAGCCTCCTCAGTTTTCCTTCTTTATTACAATTTTCCTACCACACCATTTTAATTGATAAAATTAATGAATGACAACAATTTCCTTAATCTAGGAGAATCTAATAAATTTCAAATGTGACCTGCTTTTGTTGTCCTGAGTTAAAACGAATTCTTCTTGTACGTTTTTATTCCTGCAGGCAATGTTTCAAGGAAAATTATTTGCAATAAACTAAATTAATTTTGTGACGCAACGTAGAGCTAGAAGCGCAGTAAAATATCGGGTAACACGAAGCGCGAAACCACTCCCCTATTGTATTAATATTTCCTATTGTTCTTATTGCTAGCAACTAGTTTTAGCGATCAATATCGATTATACATACATTCCTCTCTGTTAATTCCAAGTCAAACGTGCTTCCTCTTAATATTAAAGTAAATATACATATATATTTTTATACATTGTTATATTACGTAATGCATCTTTTATGGACTCTTTCTGTATTAATTACAATACAAGTTTGCATTGATGTGAGCTATATTTATGCATCTAATTACCTAGCTAATAATGCATGCGTGATGTAAATGATTGTATTCTCTGTCATGCAATATCGTATTACTTGTTTAGTTTAGTTACATTTTCGCTCTTTGTTTTTCACTTCTGCAATCTACTTGTGTCATATGCGGCTTTCTGCGTGTTGAAAATGCCCCGTTTAGATTTTTTAGTTTCGATCGTACGTGCGATTTTCGTTATTTGGAATTATTACTCGTTTAGTATAGGGTCAATTATTGTACATACGTGAACTGGTTACTTATATTTATTTGCGAATTGTGTATTCAGCATTAATTAATTTTAATTTTTTAATTTCATGTATAATACAAATTGATTTCCTTGAAATTGCTTTCCCTCAGAACAATCTTGTTTTATTTGGTTTGTTGGATTACGGTAAAGTTTAAGTTGTTTATGCACTCTATCGTTTGAAGTTGCCCTTTCTAAATACCTAATCAGTCGATGATAAACTAAATGATCGTTAATACTCAAAAATCTTCTTTACCACATCATTGTAATACACCTTTCGAATAACTCAAGCTCAGTTAAGACATTTCGTATTTTAAGGAAAATTTGAAACAGTTAATCCTGAGTCTTGAACTAAATTCAGGATTGTAGAAATTACAAAGTACCAACTATTCAACTGATTGAAAATATTCACAAGGTACAATGCATTTTCTGACTGGTTTCAACCACGTATAGGTGACTGATTGACGGCTTTAGCTCTCTTAATTTGGAATGGTTGACTTAAACCTGATCTTTTTATGCCTGTTATTCAAACCTGTTTTAGTTACTCTGCTTAGTCTTTCTGATAACATGTAACATAGAACGTGTCTTGCCTTTACCCTTTTGGTTTACTTTAGTTTACTTCTTTATTTTCTCCTTTTCTTCCTCGCAGTTACACTAAGTGCGATGAACAATTTCTTCAAGAGAATGGGTTCTTGAAAAAGTGGATGACACATAAATAACTAAAGGTGAAACTGAAGGAGGACAGGAAGCCACGATTTTATGCCTCATTTTCCTTGTCCTTGTCGCTTCTTTCATGTTGAAATGTTTACCTTTCAACTTTGGGAATCCTCCTCTCTTGTTGTTAGCCGTTTTTAATTTATCTCTGTTTCATCTTCACTAAAACAGTTTCTTTAAAAAATGGATGACGTAAACAACTAAAGGTGAAACAAGAGTCCTTGCCACCTCCTTCATGTTGAAACGTTTTCCCGTCAACTTTGGGAACCCTCCTCTTATGTTGTTCGTCGTTTTTAATTTATCTCGGTTTCACCTTCACTAAAACAGCTTCTTTAAAAAGTGAATGACGCGAACAAGTAAAGATGAAACAGTAGGGGAACAGGGGGAACAGGAAGCCACGATTTTATGCCTCATTTGCCACGTCCTTGTCACCTTTTTCGTGTTGAAATGTCTACTCTTCAACTTTGGGAATCCTCCTCTCATGTTGTTCGTCGTTTTTAATTTGTCTCTGTTTCACCTTCACTAACATAGCTTCTTTAAAAAGTGAATGACGTGAACAAGTAAAGATGAAACAGTAGGGGAACAGGGGGAACAGGAAGCCACGATTTCATGCCTTATTTGCCATGTCTTTGTCACCTTTTTCGTGTTGAAGTGTCTACCCTTCAACTTTGGGAATCCTCCTCTCATGTTGTTCGTCGTTTTTAATTTATCTCTGTTTCACCTTCATTAAAACAGCATCTTTAAAAAATGGATGACGTAAACAACTAAAGGTGAAACAGGAAGAGAACAGGAAGCCACAATTTTATGCCTCATTTTCCTTGTCCTTGTCACCTCTTTCATGGTGAAACGTTTTCCCGTCAACTTTGGGAACCCTCCTCTCATGTTGTTCGTCGTTTTTAATTTATCTCTGTTTCACCTTCATTAAAACAGCATCTTTAAAAAATGGATGACGTAAACAACTAAAGGTGAAACAAGAGGAGGACAGGAACCCACGATTTTATGCCTCATTTTCCCTGTCCTTGTCACATCTTTCATGGTGAAACGTTTTCCCGTCAACTTTGGGAATCCTCCTCTCATGTTGTTCGTCGTTTTTAATTTATCTCCGTTTCACCTTCACTAATCTTCTGGTTTAGCTTGTTTAATACTTTATGTAGAATATACATAATGTTCCAAAATGATAACCATCTTTATAAGCATACATTATTAGTCTTACCAACAGAGTGTGAAATCGGTGATAGGAAAAGTGTTGTAATGTAGTTTCCTTTTAAATTTGCAATTTATTTTATTTTTCCAAAACGTGTATTAAAAAATTAGTTTTATTAAAATTTTGTTTAACTTTGGTCCCTTTTAAAGAATTATTATTAGAAACATATTGGATATAAAAAATCTGCTAATATGCAACTTTATATTTGCCTGCATTTTATCTATAATTTCTAAATTTTATTACGTGATTGGATCGCTTCATTTTCTTTTCCTGCGTGCTACGCAGTCCACGTGGGCTCGAGAATTTTTATAAAAAAATTGGAAGGAGGCGTGTTTTTATGACCCAATTAGAATTTGCTTTGTAAACATAGCTATATCATCTCATGTTGCAATTTTAAGGTGAAACTACGACTTCATAAAATGCAGGCAAGTATACATTCTTTTAACTGGAAAAATAACAATCTTGATAAAATTTTATTGCGATTTTAGAGATGGATTGGTTAGTTGGAGACTATTTTTGAAACATATACTTAGATTGCTTTCAGGCAAACTGCTACATTCAAATACTTGGATGTTTCTATTTTCTCACTTGACATTGTCTAATGTATCTTGCAATTTCCAATTTTTTCAAAAAGAGGATTGATTTTAATAAAGAAATTAAGTCGGAAATATATCTATATTGTTGATTTGTAAAAGAATTTATTCAAAGTGAGTGGAAAATATTTAAAAATGATAATGATCCAATGGGATTTCTTCATATTACGAAATACATGCGTTTTGTATTCTAATAAGTTGCATGATGTTTTAAAACCATTTTGACGTGACTGTTATAGACTAACAAAATGGTAATAAATTCAGGAAAATTTTGAGCGTGAATTCACAGTTCTGCTGTACCTAGAGAAGGTTCTTGTTTTAATTTTTTGAATTTTTATATTTTTATCATTGGTAACGTTTCCTGAAATATAAGTAAGCATTCCACGTACATTGTTATTGTTAAATATTCAAAAGTATATTATTAAACAAAGTTGTCGTTATTTAGAGAAAAGCCAGATATTATTTTTCAAGCTTTTAGCGTAAATGTATAAAGGACTGAGCGTTTATGTTGTGTAATTCGATTTTCGTGTGCTCTTCGTCGTGCACAGGAAGTTCGGCGATAAATAAAACAAGGCAATAAAATACTAATGTTTAAGCAACTATTGTTCTCAACTTTTTTGTCAATAAGTCAATTGTTGTCATTAGTCGTTGTAAGAAAAAGTAGAAAAAAACTACGGATATTATTCATACGAGAAGACTAATAGTTAACGTTAAGTTTGTATAATGTAAACGTTAAGTTATTATTATACCTTTATATTTTAATGGTTTCATCAATAAACTGATTCTGATGTAGTATGCGCTGTTTTATTTCACACAATAAAATACTAATGAACGGAATTTAAAGTTAAATTATTCCATTGTGTTCGACAAATTGCAAAATATTAAAACGGCTAACAATCTACTGCCTATGATTTAGAGTAATAATGTCATTATCTCTCAATACAAACAACGGATATGACGGAAATATATTTTTTAAATTACTTTTTGCTCCGCTACTTGAAAAACAGAAGCATTTATTAACCAGCCGAGTGTCTGTCTAGTCGTCATAAATTATTGAAGAGCGCGACTGTTAATAAAATATTTATTGTTGTTTAATATTTTAAATTCTGAAATAAAAACAATGAATAATTTATTTAGCATACGATATAGATCGCAAGAAAAAGCCACCGTTCCAGGAAAAATACACGTGGACGACTGAAATATTCATTCGGGCTAGTTTAATGCGGTGACATTAAAAGTGCTCGTAACTGTTTAACTAATTGATGAGTATTATTTTAAAATAAAACGCGCTCGTTTCAAACAAAATTGCTTAAATAATTACTTATTTCGCCGTAATAACCCGAGAATAATTCATCGACTCAAGAACGAACGCACGCCTTCTCGTAATCATGTTTAATGTGTATAATCTTTTTTTCTGTTTCAGATAGTACATCACATTGGTAACAAAAAAATTCTTCTCTGTTTATAAAGTTTTTTTATAGATTTGACTGAAACCTGATGTTTTCAATTGAATTAACACTTATTTAATTAACCAATTTTCAACCAGAAAAAGGAGTGAAGTGAATCTACTGATTTCATCGTTTTCATGTCAAATTAGGAATAGACATTGGTGTTCAATGAAGTACAATTCTGTGGAAGTATTTGAAAGTGTCATTTAACTGTTGACTATTTGATAGGCGTAATTGAAAGCCTTGGATTTGAAACATTTACTGTCAGAACAGAACAGCTATTCTGCCATTATTATTTCATTTGCCATTTAATTTAATTCAATCAGTTTCTTATGGCCACAACCACACAGAAGTACATTAACACAGCGAACATGACAAGGATTTATGAATTTAATATTTATTTAAATCTCTGCAAAAAAATTACATTTACATTAAAAATATTTTTATGTTCATAACTATTAGGTTGTTCGGAAAAAAATTTCGTTTTTCTTCTTCATTAACTAATTCTTATTTCGAAGATAGCGAGATATAATATTTTATTTGCAAATTGAAGAGTATATTTCTTCTCTAAGCAATATACTCAGGTACTGTTAACCCTGGTACTTAATTGTGTGTTCTTACAAAGAATAACCAAAAAATGAAGAATTCTTGAACCTATTGTTATATGAGTTTAAGAAGGAAAGCTCGACTGCACAAGTGGTTTAGAATATCTGTGAAGAATAAGACAAAGAGTCTCTTAATGTAAGACATGCTCAAGGTGAATTTACAAAATTTAGAAATGGCGAGATTACTCTTCGAAGGAGTCGTACCTCGGGTTGCCCTTTAAAAGTTAACTAAGATTTTTTTTGCAATTTATTAAAGAAAATCCTGTTACTACAACATATCGATTGTCAGTCGAGTTCGGTGCATTCAAGTCAACCATTTGGTGCCACTTAAGAGGTGGTAGTACGATTATTAAATGTTCTACAAAAATTTCACATAACTTAAATGAATCTCAACCTAAACACCTTAAACATTTGTACAAAATTACTCCAAAATCCCTTTGACAATAGTTTTCTGTGACAAATTAAGATTTATGAGGAAATATGGATTTTTTTAAGAATCCCTACTGGTGTAGACAGTGGCTTAATCCTCGACAAGTATCAGTTTTAGTCGTTAACAAAAATCGTCCTGGAAGATAAGTAATGCTCAGCGTTTGGTGGAATATCTTTCGCGTGATCCATTTTGAACTTGTTTCAAATGTCCGTGCAGTTAATGCTGCGGTCTGTTGTGCTCAACTAACCAAAGTACACGAAATTTTACGTTTAGGGTACCTTACATTAGTAAATACAAATCACGTGATCCACCACGAGGATAATGCAAAACCGCGTAATAAAATTAGGTCTCAATAAAAACTGATGGAGCTTGGATGCACTCTTCTTCCTCTTTCTGCATATAGTCCGGATATTGCTCCTTCGGATTACAATATGTTTTGCTCGATGAAACATTTCCTTAAAGACAGAAATTTTAATGAACATCGCGAAGTCAATGCCGCATATCAAGAATTTCTTGACTCTAGGGAAGTTAACTGGTATCACCGAGGAATACAAATGCCGGCAGAATGATGGCAAAGGATCACTAGTAAAAATGGCAATTACATGGTGTTAACACGATTTTTACGTTCATTTTAATGAATCACATACACTTGTAAAAAAAAAAAACAATTGCAATATAAATAAAAAACTTTCATATAAAAAAAGGTAATTGTACCAGCGAAATTTTTCTGCAAACAAACACAAAGAAATACAGTCCACTATATCGAATCAACATATTATTTTTTGGTCCGATCGAGCCGGATTCAAGATTTACAAGAACTAAGCGCATCAGCGAAGAAGAGAAACACCGCATAGAAAACTATCGTTCAGGACTACAGATAAGGCTCTAGAACAGTTCTAGAATTTGTAGGCTGCTATCTGTGTTAAGGTAGTACACATTTATAAAACACATTCATACTTTTATACATTTATTTGCAAAAGAAAATATTTTGACAAATATTTTTACACATTAACACAATTTCTTTGTAACTAGGTTACAATAATTCAATTCATAGTTTTCTGAATTTGAAAAGTCATGCAAGACGTCACATCTACTGAAAAACTTGTGCGTAAACGAGGTACTATTAAATACAAACTAACAAATTTTATAAAATATTTACGCACAGTTCAAGATGCATATGCAAGTGATCAAGTTTTAGCAGAAAAAACAATCATTGAATTGCAAGATCGTAGTAGCAAGTTTGCATCGTTGTTTGAGGAATTTGATGAAACTCAGAGTAAAATAGAATATATTTGCGATGAAGATGACTTAGAAAGGCAATATTTAGAGAGAGAAGATTTCACTGAAAAGCATTCATCCGCAATCACAGACGCAAAATTTATTTTAAAGCAAGTCTGCACACCTGTCATCCAAATTCAAAGCGACAGTATCACTGGCATATCAGATTCCTCAAAACAAAACGGTATTTCTCACAACATTAAACTTCCAACAATTAAACTTGCAAAATTTAACGGTGCATATGATAATTGGTTGGAATTCAAAGATACTTTTGAGTCACTAATTAATTCAAACAAATCAATTGACAATGTTCAGAAGTATCATTATTTACGTGCTTCACTAGAAGGTGACGCACTAAAGGTTATACAGTCTCTAGAATTCTCATCCGAAAATTACATAATCGCATGGGAACTACTTTGCAATAGGTATAATAACATCAGATTGTTAATTAATAATCACATCAAATCTCTGTTTGAATTAAATTCACTTACAAAGGAGTCCTCAAGAGGAATAAGAGACTTGATAGATACCATTTTTAAACATTTAAGAGCTCTTCAAACACTAGAACAACCAACAGAACATTGGGACACTTTGTTGATATTTTTAATTACGTCAAAATTAGACAAATTTACTGTTCGGGAATGGGAAAAAGTTAAAACAGGCAATAATTTCCCAACACTTTCTGAATTCAAGAGTTTTTTGAATTCAAGAGCAGATTTTCTAGAAACACTTGAAATCAATCATAATAAAAATGCCAAAGAACATAAACATTTACATAATAATATCAAACAAGTTTCGTTAATATCCTCAAATGTGAAATGTCCTGTATGTAATGGGGCACATTTAATTTATTATTGTGAAAAATTCTTAAAATTAAATTTGTCAGATAAATTAAAAACAGTAAAGCAGCTGAATCTTTGTAATAACTGTTTACGTTCAGGCCACACAACTAAAAACTGCAGATCTGGATTTTGTAAAAAGTGCAAAGCTAAACATAACACTTTACTTCATCCAGAATTATTATATACACGTGAACCAATTACATCAAAAACAATTCATCCAAATGCATCAACAACAATTTCGCCACAAGTTAGTTTCACAAGTCATTATCCTAATCAACATGTTCTGCTTTCCACTGTATCAATTTTAGTTCCAGATGTTTTTGGCAACATTCATACTGCAAAAGCTTTACTTGACTGTGGTTCTCAGTCAAATTTTCTTACTTCAAAATTTTGCAAAAAGTTAGGATTAGAAGAACATTCAACAAACATGACCATTGGAGGAATCAATGGCGTTTCATCAGTCATTAAAAAAAAATGCAACATTGTGATATATTCACTCAATTATGAATTTTCTACTAATCTTTGTTGTTTTATTTTGCCCACAATTACAGGTAATTTGCCTTCATTCACTATCAACACCAGCTCATGGAATATTCCAGCCAACATTCAATTGGCAGATCCTCAATTCACCGAGCCTAGTGAAATAGATGTACTTATTGGTGCAGGTATTTTTTGGAATATTCTTCATCATCAAAGAATTCAGTTGGGTAAGAATATGCCAGTTCTTCAAAACACAGAATTCGGTTGGATTATATCAGGTACCATCTCAGAATCCATTTCAAAAATTCATTGCAATTTTTCTAAAACTCACAGCAATCTTGATTCTGAATTGCAGAAATTTTGGGAGATAGAGGAAATTAATAACGAGCATTCTATGTCTTCCGATGATGTTTATTGCGAAAAACATTTCCTAGAAACGTTTTCTAGAAATGAAGAAGGACGGTTCATTGTTCGAATACCACTAAAACATTCTGCTTCTAATTTAGGTAACTCAAAACCATTATCAATTAAACGTCAACAACAATTAGAACGTAAATTTTCATACGATTCTAATCTAAAATTTCAATATTCTCAATTCATAAAAGAATACATAGATTTAAACCACATGTCTCAAGTAAATTTAATTCCTTCCAATACAGCATATTTTTTGCCACATCATGGTGTTTTTAGACAAGAAAGTTTGACTACTAAACTAAGAGTAGTCTTTGATGGATCAGCGAATTCTGATTCAGGTTGGTCAGTTAATGATTTACAATTTACAGGGCCACCCATTCAGAATGAAATATTTTCTATACTCATAAAATTCAGACAACATCCTTTTGCAGTTTCGGCAGATATAGAAAAAATGTATAGGCAGGTCGTCATTCATCCTGATGACAGACATCTTCAAAATATTGTTTGGAGATTTAGTTCAGACGATCCAATTTCCATTTACACTTTAAATACAGTTACCTACGGCACTAGATCTGCTCCGTATTTAGCCATAAGATGCTTAAAGCAGTTGGCTCATGAATATCAAACAAAATCTTCTTTCGCATCTTCAATAATAAAAAATGATTTTTATGTTGATGATCTCATAACAGGTTTTGATTCTGAAACAGTTGCAATCAATGTATGTAAAGAAATTGCATCAATTCTAAATTCAGCATGTTTCCCATTAAGAAAATGGAATTCTAATAGTCAGCTTTTCTTGCAAGAGTTTCAAAATGAAAATGAACCTGTGAGTGTTTTAAATTTAGGAGATAATGAGTTTTCAAAAACTTTAGGAATAAAATGGTACAGTAAATCTGATACATTAGGTTTTCAAATCAAAAATTTTGAAAATTCTTTATCAATTAATAAACGATCAATCTTATCTGACGTAGCAAGGATTTTTGATCCATTAGGTTTGTTAAGCCCATGCACTATTTTCTCAAAAATAATTATTCAAAAACTATGGTCTCTTAAATTAGATTGGAATGATCCTATTCCAGACGATTTGAAAGCTACGTGGATACGATTCAGAAATAATTTAACAAAATTAAATCAACTCAAATTAGATAGGCACGTCATTTGTAAAAATTCTACAGAAATCGAATTACATGGTTTCTGTGACGCGTCACAAAACGCATACGGTGCGTGTGTATACGTTCGCAGCATCGATCAAAAAGAAAAGATTTTAATTAATCTCTTATGCGGAAAGACAAAGGTTGCTCCACTGAAATGTTTAACTATGCCAAGATTAGAATTGTGCAGTGCTTTGTTGTTAAGTCAATTAATTAACAAAGTACAAAAATCATTCACTATCGAATGCTCATATCATCTATGGTCAGATTCTCAAATAATATTACACTGGATTAACTCTCCATCTCATTCATTACCAATTTTTGTAAGAAATCGCATTTCTAAAATTCAAGAATTAACACAGATTAGTAATTGGAAGTACATAAACACAAAAGATAATCCTGCCGATCTTACATCACGAGGAATTTCTCCTGAAAATTTACTCAAGTCTCAATTGTGGTGGAACGGCCCTTCATGGTTGTCTCTTCCAACTAATCATTGGCCATCATCCGCATTCTCAATTTCAATTAAATATTCTAAAAATAATGTTTGCTCAGCTACTGTTGAAAATAATTTTCAGATATTCGAAAGGTTTTCTAGTTTGAATAGGTTGAAAAGAACAATGGCATACATTTTACGATTCATCTTAAACATTAAGAAACAAAAATCTGAACGGCCGTACGGATATTTGACTATTGCAGAATTAGATCTCAGTATGAAACAATTAATAAAATTGTCACAACAAGACAGTTTTCCTCAAGAAATTAATTTATTACTAAATAATAAAAATTTAAAGCCAAAACACAATTTATTATCCCTTGCTCCGTTCATTGATACTGAAGGTTTATTAAGAGTCGGTGGTCGATTAAAAAACTCTTATTTAGATTTTGCTCAGAAACATCCTTTGATTTTATCGGGAAAACATCGTTTAGCAAAACTAATTTTTGAAAATACGCATATAACATTACTTCATGCAGGTCCACAATTGTTATTATTTACAGTAAGACAGCATTTTTGGGTTACATCTGGAATGAGTGTGGCTAAGTCAGTAGTGCGAGGTTGCATCAGATGTTTTAAATCTAAACCAAAATCTTTTGATCAAATAATGGCAAATTTGCCAAAAGAAAGAGTTACAGTTAATAATCCATTTTATATCACGGGAATAGATTATGCAGGGCCTTTTAATATAAAAGATCGCAAAGGTCGAGGTTCAAAGACTATAAAGGGCTACATTTGTCTTTTCATCTGCTTTTCTACTAAAGCTATGCATCTTGAACTTGTGACAGATTTATCAAGCGAAACATTCCTTGCTGCTTTGAGAAGATTTGCATCACGAAGAGGCAAACCAGCTCATTTATATTCAGATAATGCAACAAATTTTATCGGAGCAGCTAAGAAACTATCTGCCTTGCATGAATTTTTCTCAAACTCTAAAACAGAAATAACAAATTATTGTACAAATGAAAATATAACCTGGCATTTTATTCCCCCAAACTCGCCTCATTTCGGAGGGCTTTGGGAATCAAACATAAAAAACATAAAACATCATTTATCAAGAGTAATTAATGACACAAAATTAACATATGAAGAATTTTACACAATCTTAACACAGATAGAAGCAACTTTAAATTCTAGACCTTTATACCCTCTGTCATCGGATGTTGATGATCTGCAGCCATTAACTCCAGCTCATTTCTTGATTGGCAAACCATTGACTGCTATTCCGGAACCGCAATTGCTGGACACACCAACAAACAGGCTGTCGCGTTTCCAGTTACAGCAACAGTTGGTACAAAGTTTTTGGAAGCGGTGGTCACAAGAATATTTGTATCATCTGCAAGAAAGAAAGAAATGGAAGAGCAAAAATCCAGGGCTAAAGATTGGAAGTTTGGTAATAATCAAACAGGATAACTTACCTCCTTCCCAGTGGCTCCTTGGAAGAATAGTAGAGCTTCATCCCGGTGACGACAACGTAGTTCGAGTTGCTACAGTCAAGACTCATAAAGGCAATTTCAAGCGAGCAGTAGCGAAGTTGTGTCCCCTTCCAGTACCTGAAAATGGCAGTAGTGACAGTGAAATTGTGCATGTTAAAAACAGTTAAAATAATTCATTTTCATTATTACAATCAGTTCATACTTACCTGCAATTTATGAATATTTGAACACTTTCTTAAAAAAAAAAAATGTTCAAGGCGGGGAGCTATGTTAACACGATTTTTACGTTCATTTTAATGAATCACATACACTTGTAAAAAAAAAAAACAATTGCAATATAAATAAAAAACTTTCATATAAAAAAAGGTAATTGTACCAGCGAAATTTTTCTGCAAACAAACACAAAGAAATACAGTCCACTATATCGAATCAACACATGGTTTAATCAAAGTTAATATATTTCGCGTAATACAAGCATTCTAAATTCTAAAAAGAACGACATTTTTTTCCGAACAACCGAATACCTGTGCTAATGCATTTCAAATTTCCTGAGGAATTTGTATCAACGTCGTCCGATCAAAAAATTGATTCGGAAACTAAGTCTTTCTTGTGAAATTTTTTATTCCAAAATATATTTGCTTTTTCTAGTTTGAAATTTTTTCTGCTTTTACTGTTTGTTGATCGTTGATTTTTGGCTGTACTTTCTTATTTCCTTTTTTTGCAACTTTTCGTACACAAAATTATATGAAGTCTGTATATACTGTACTTTCGTGACCATCTCTTATGGTTTCGTACTTCTGATTTTGTCCTCTTTTATTAAAATTCATTATTAATCATCTTTTCTCATATTTTATCTGAAATGAAAATGTTCCTGAATTTAGCATTCTCTTCTCTATTTCTCAAGGACGAATGCTATTGTAATTTATTAAATTATGATTTCTTATTCTTAAATTTAAAACCAATATTTTCCTAACAAATTATAAAGTAGAATAATAAAATGAAGTCGCAGGAGAAATGAAACGTAAAGAATGAATTGAATTTTTCTTTTCTTTGTTCAATTAATTCAATTCAATTAGGCTTTATTATAGCCAGCAAACAAGAATATTGAAAAAAAAGTATGCAGTAGGACCACATTTTACTTCTTTTTCCTATTTTGTACAGAATGCTACGACGGCGATTATAAATTAAAAAAAAAAGTTGTTTAAGGAATCACATCAAGTTTCAGTAATTATTTTGTTATGAAATCACAATTTCCTGATGCTATGTTTGACTCTGCCCCCATTTCGTACTGACTCACCTAAATTTGCCGCTCACCTAAAATGGCTTGTCAAGTGGTTTTTCTTATTTGAAGTTAGATAACGGAAAGGGAGCAGAATTTTAATTTAAAAAGTTGTACTACATTTTTTTTCAGTTCAGAATGAAAGAATGTAGCATACTAATATAAATCTATTTTTCCAGCAGACAGCTACCAATACCAGCTGCAGTCGATGTGGCAGAAATGTTGGAACACGAACCAAAGTCTCGTTCACAACTTGCGCTTCCGAGAAAGAGGACCACTGAAATCCTGGCGACCGGAAACAATGGCTGAAGCCATCTTTTCAGTTTTGAAAGAAGGCCTTTCGCTGTCGCAAGCAGCAAGAAAGTACGATATCCCTTACCCGACATTCGTTCTTTACGCGAACAGAGTTCACAACATGCTGGGTCCTTCTGCGGATGGAGGTTCGGGTGAGTTCCAATACCCAAAAGGTGTTGACTCTTTAAAATAATTGCTCACAAAAAAATTAATTACAGAAAGTGCATCATTTATTGGATGAAAAGTATATGATATACAGTCGGGGACAAAATTGTGGGTACGGAAGAGAGTTCTATCGTATTTGAAAAAGACATGTACACATAATTAAAATGTAAACAAAAATAATCAACTGAACAGTTTATTGACAATTAAATATAATATTCTAGCAAAAAAAGTGAAAAGATAAACGAAAAAACAAGTACTTTATTATAATAACTTAATAATTTCTGAAATAAGAGGTGGACAAAATTATGGGTACAATTTCTTTTTTAAATTTGTATTACATAAATTTCACCAGAATTAATAATTAGTATGACCTCTCTTGGCTGCAATGACTGCTGTAAGTCGTCGTGGTATGCTGTCAATTAAATTTGTTTTTATTTCTGCTGGAATTACTTCCCAAGCAGCGATCAGTTTGTTAAAGTAAGATGTGGCATTTGTTACTCCTTCTCGTAAAATTTTGCCGTCTAAATAAGCCCACAAGTGTTCAATTGGGTTTAGATTCGGACTTTGAGGCGGCCACTGAAGGACTTCAATGTAATTTTCTTGGAAATAATTCTTAGCAACTCGCGAAGTATGCTTGGGATCATTATCCTGTTGAAAAATAAAGTCGTCAAGGTCCATCTTTTCGAGCGAAGGATACAAATTTTCTTCCAAAATTTGTACGTGTGATATTCCTGTCATCGTACCTTCTATTCTAGCTAAATTGCCTACACCGCTTTTGCTAAAACAACCCCATACAAGAACACTGCCGCCTCCATGTTTAACTGTAGCTTCTACCATTTTAGAACTTAAGGCTTCTCCTGCTCGCCTCCATACTCTAACTTTTCGTTTTGACCCAAAAAGTTCAAATTTACTTTCATCCGAGCACACCACTTTTTCCCAATAGGCTGGGGGTTTACTTACATGTTGTTTTGCAAATGCTAATCGTTTTTTCTTATTTCGTTCACTAATGAATGGTTTCTTTCTTTTTAAAAAACTTTGAAGGCCAGCCTCCTTAATCCTTCTTTTAATTGTTTTAGCAGAAATGTTTATATTACACTTTCCCTCACTTGGCGAGCACTTGCACTAGGGTTTTTTTATCACTTCCCGCACAATTCAGGTATCGTCTCTTGGTGTGGATTTTCCTTTTCTCCCTCGACCCGCGATATTTTCAGTACTATTAGTGGCTTCAAATTTTTTACAAATACGAACAACAGCGTTTTTTGATACTTGCTAATGTTTTGATACTTGCTTGATGCTAATTGTCCGTAACTTATACCCATTTTTCGGTCTTTGACAATACGTTTACGAATTTCCAAAGCGATTTCTTTTCTGGGAGCCATGAGAAATTTTTAGTTTAAAAACGAACTTTCTTAGGACATTTCACTATTAATTATTAACTCAATAAAAATGCCGTTTTTCAGAATAATCCACTAATATTGTGTGCATGCTAGAATAGTTCTTATAAAACTAAAGCTGCATCGTTGTACCCATAATTTTGTCCAACTAAAAACATCTACAAAATAAACAAAACAAACCCCACCATTAAGAGATTATTCATTTATGAAACAATGCCCAATAAATGTTATTTGCACAGTTTTAAGACGCTGTTGTCGATTCATGAATGCTGCAGGTATAAAGGGATAAACATTTCGGGAAGTAACCAGCAATATAAATGTCGTACCCACAATTTCGTCCCCGACTGTATCTTTTGGTTGTTGGAGCTGAATTATTTGAGAAATTTCGCCAACGCACTCGTGTGTTTTGCATCATTTACTTTTCTCTCATCACTTTCCAATTTGCTTGTGTATGTGATGATACAATGAATACTAAGACACTTAGATAAACAGAAGTAATGAGCAACACCGTTCTGTCCGGCATAAAAATATTCATAACAACTCAACTCAGCATACATTTCAGATCTCCGGCCGAAGGGAAGAGGTCGACCTCAGAGGATATTGCTTGGCGTTTGGCCCGATGAGCATATACGAGGTGTTATAAGAGCCGTGGTTTTCAGAGATTCACATCAGATTAAGGATGAACCACATCTAGGTTATCCCAGAATGCATGTAAGTTCTTATGTATCTCTTTGGATTTAACAAGAATACGTGAATTTTGTTAATAAAATCCTGTTCGAAGAACAGAACATTTTCAACTGCTCTAAGTAGGTTATTGTCGACGAAATGAAAGTAAAGAATTAACAAAGATCATGACTGAGCTTAGTAATTTCTATGCAGAAGTTGAGTTTGCAATCATTTGCGTGAGGAACTCCGCCTACTTCCATGTTGTTATGGAGTCAGTTACACACGCGTACAGGTGTTTTACACGTTCTGTAATAGTAAACTCTAAAGATCAAATCAATAGGAGAATGGTAACAAGAGTACACTTACTAAATTTATTTGTTTTTTTATGAAAACAGTTTTCAATTTTATCAAGTAAAGTTTCAAATGCATCCGAGTTCGACTAAATTTTGGTGGAGTTGACAAGAGACCAACTTTAATTTAAACCGGGGTTGTACAATCTTGGACTTAAAATAAGCCTGTGCCTGTCCACTACGTTCCCGGCCGACTGTATTAATGCGAGGCTAAAATCTGCATAAATTATTGTAAGCGGTTACATTTAGATGACTCTTATAAGTTAGTTTTGTTTCAGTAATAGTTTTCAAGTTAAAAGTATTAGATTGTATTACAAATAGTGAAAAATAAAATGTTCGTTAAAATAGCTGTAACTTTAATACATTTATGTTTTAGCAAATATTTAACAATTTATTTATTTTTTATTATACATAAAGTAGTGAAAAGTTTTTTTTTAAGTCCAAGACTGTACATAGAATTGAGCTTTAGAACAAGTGATTTTTTGGACTGCATGTACGATTTGGAAATAGAACATGTTCTATTTTTTCAAATAGTTTTTGATACGATTCAAATTTTGCTACACTTTGCAGTACCTACAATTGAAATTGTACAAGAAATTAAGTCAAAGAATAGAATGGATAGTCTAGAATAGCTTTTTGTTGCAGGTTAATTAAGTATTTACATAATACATTGTGCTAAAGAACTTAATTTAGGTACTTTCTGCATTAGTAGAAATTTACTTTTTTTATATACATGTCTCAAATCTCTGAAAAAGTGCTAAAATAACCCTTTAAATTCATTTTATCAAGAAAATGTCTTAACAAAAGTTGGATAAGTTTTCATTCCGCGTAACCTAAAAATTATTTTCAAATATACAGGTTGTTCATTTAATAAATTACAAACCCAGCTCATTATTTTTTAAATGGACCACTATATATATTTTTTTCGCATTCGGTTAGCCTTTGAAGAGATAATAAAAGTGATATAACATTATGTTTAATTATATTTTTCAGTGGCATTTATTTATTTTTGTAATCTTGAATTTTTGATTATTTCTAAAATTTTTAGCTAATATTTCAAAATTTCATTCGGTATTAATTAAAAAGCAAATTGTGCATATTAAAATTACATATTTTTTTTTTTGTAATTGTATTGTGGACCAAATTTCACGTTTTGTTAATTTATTTCTATATTAATATTTTCGAAATTGTAAACTGAATTTTACGTTTTTGTATTTAATTTTTTTTTTCTAAATTGTATTTAAAAAGTTTTTTTAATCTTTAACCGGACAGAATTATAAATGGAAAAGCACTCAGCGTTTCACTATCGATTAATAGCCTCGTCAAGAGTATTGTAAACTAAATTTTACTTTTATTTTAATATACCTGTTGTTATATTAAAAAAAAAAAATTGGGCGTTTTTATCGAGGAATATTCTCACAGGAAAATATTGTTACGTTTCTATGGTTTAAATTAATTTATTTAAACGAATAAAACACTCGCTAACAAACTTAACCGTAATTTAATAATGCTTACAATCTAATTTATTTGTAACAATTTATTTACACGCTAAATCTAACTTAACGATCGCTATTTAGAATTCGACTGACTCCTGAGCCCACCCCGGCCGATTTTATATTCTACGCTGCCTTTTCGTTTGTTCCATCGCTGGAAAAGTCTAGTTTGTTCGGTATAGGCCCCGGTGGCGTGGCAGCCAATGACGCATAACGAACCGACTTCTTGACGCCTTCAGTTTGACGTAGTGAGCTGGGTGGCGCGCCACAATATTCATACTTTTCAAGTCCAAGGAGAATAAAAACCAGAATGAAAGAAAATACCTGTAAACGTCATTCGAGCAACCATGGAACACAAATTGGAAAAGCGATTTCTGGCTTTTTAACTTCTTACCAAACCAGAACCATTACCAACAAAGAAAATCGAGATCCCACTTTGTACGGATTATTTAACAGGGGACAAGAAGTAGGTTTCCAACCCCCCTCTGCATATCTTTTTATATAACTTAGCCTGAAAAAATTCACTATGGCTGCTGAAATTTATAACAAAATAGTTGAATGGCGTTTCTCGCAAAATATGACAGCTACATTGATTTTAAATGTATAAATCGATTTCTCTAATAGAGTAAAATCGACAATTTGGCAGCCGATCAAATACGACTTAGTTTTTTGGAATAAAATTAAAAATAGCTCCGTAAATACTAAAAATAAGTGAATATAATGTTATACCATTTTTATTGTCTCTAGAAGGGCTAACCGAAACTGCAATAAAATATATAGTATTACATTTAAAAAATAATAAGCTAGGTTTGTAATTTATGAAATGTACAACCTGTATATTTAAAAGCAATTTTAAATTATGCTGAATGAGGACCTACGAAACTTTTTTAAGATATTTTCTTGATAAAATGAACTCAAAGGGAAATTTTCTCGGTTTTCCAGAGGTTTAAGACACCTGTACATATTTCCCTAAAATGAGTTTATCCATTCAGAAAGAATATAAGTAATTATTGGACGTTTTTTGGAGTGTTCTGGTTACGTATCTTTCTCACTATTACATGCATTGCAACAGGATTTTTCTCTTTTTAAATAAATTCTGCATTAAATCAGCTAAACTGTTTTCATGTAGAAAGTACAAAAATTTACTTCTGTTGGTGCAATTTCAATATGCTTTCATATTTTCAGCGCAATATTTATACTTATTTTACGGCTCTTTTTTACATAAAACTGAATATCTTATCCTACAATTAGTAGCTTAATGTTTTTGATTAGCATAGCGAACCTATTTTCTGCGCCTGTACTTGCATCTAATAAAGTAAATCATTTTAAAGCACACACCCTCCCACCTTATTATGGAAATGTTTCGGATTCATAAATATTTCCGATTTTATGTAATGCAGAAATAAATTTCTTTTTTTTTTTTGTTCTTGAGAATACGCTATTGTTTCAGGATGGAGTGACTATTCAGAGTTATCCGAATAATACTTGCAGTAATGGATCAGAAGCAAACGTTTCCCCGGGAGCTGCTGCTGCAGCTGCAGTTGCAGCAGTCGCTCAAGGATTGCGCCAACAAATGTGCAGCATGGTAGCGGCTGCACAACATCAGAGTTCAGCTCACGACACCAACCCTGTTGCAAGTCTAGTAAATTCTCTGGCGTTGGCAGGCCATTGTGGAAGCGTTTCCATGGCAAGTAATGGAGCTGCACCGATAAGCATGAGTCACATGACTTCAATGCGTATGGCAAGTCCTGCTGGTAGCATACAAGACTTGAGGATCAGTCCTGCAGGTTCTGGTCTTGAAAGTCCAATTTCTTCTCCACTTGGACTAACAGTATCGAGTTCGATGGAACCGGCTATAAATTTAGGTATTGGAAACAACATGGATGTTGGTATAGGAGTATCAGGCATGACTTATAAACCGACGAGAGCTTTTACATCACCCAGGCCAGAAAATCTATTTCAAGAAGACATAGAAGAATTGGTGAAACCGATGCACGGATCAACACCTCGTTCCAAGGACACGATATCTTCCATCAAAATAGAACCTATGACGGAGTGTCGTGGCGAATGAGCGCGGACGGTCTTGCAATGTAATGTGATAAATTATTATTAGTTGATAATATTGGCAGGAAATCTCTTGTTGATTCGCCGCTATTTTATTTTTCGTATTTGAATTTACTGTTGATGAATTTCAAAATTTTAGTGTGTAGTCTGTTTTTGGACACTTTTTATAAAATTTATCTAGAAGCCAAAGTTTCGGCCAGTTCTATAAAAGACTGTTGTGTATATGTATACTATTATTCTAAATTCAAAATTAGAGCGCGTATTTTCATGGTATTTATCTCTGTATTTTAGTAGCCTTTAAAAAAAAATAAATAAAGAAGAACATTACCACATGATCACATCACATTAAGAGTAAGGAAACGCATTCTACATTCCTCATTCGCCGTTTCGACAATCCGACATCTACTGTGTTGCAAATTGTTGTATCTCTCTATTACAAAGTTCTGTAGGTATTAGCCACAATAATCAATGGCTTCAACTAATAGCGTTTTTCGCTGATTGCACCAGTGTGCACTGAGTGTGTCTCTATCTCCGTTTATTACATAAAGCTGAACCGAGATGGAAATACTCTCAGTGCGCACAGATGCAGCCGACGAAAAACGCTTAATATTGTGGGTTTATAAGGTTGTAACAACTATTGAATTCCTTTTTTGCAGGTAACATGTTACACAGTATATTTCACGTGCTCGTTATTATTTTTATGCAGTTGTATAGTTTTTGGAAATTAATTCCAAAAGCAATTTTGTTGGACAATTTCAAATCAGTTTTTGTATGAAAGAAAAAAAAAAGAAGTCAAAAGAGACACTAGAAAAAGCAGACCTTTGTTCCTTGAAACTGCCGTCTCTTAATTTCTTTCAAGGATTTCCTTCATTCCAATTGAACTTGACAGTTTCTTTCCTACCAGGCAGACATAATGTTGCAAACATGCGCAAATACCACAGTAGTAAAACTAACTGGTATTTCAGAAACAAATTCTTAAAAAGAATTAAAAGCTCAAAAAATAGTTTAAAGGGATTTAGTAGACTTTTGCTTTTTAAAAACTCAATTTCGTAAATAGTTTCACTCAGAATTTCAAATAAATATTTTCTTTAATATTTGGTAAGACTTCTGGATTAAAAAATTTAAGTTTTATTTACATAAATCAGTCGCAATATTTTCTCCACATTCAACTTTTAGACAACAATGTTTAAGATTACGTTTCATCCACATTCTCGATTATACAATTGTAGGTACATAAAGTTTAACTATAAGAAGAAAACTCAATGTGATCTTCAAACATCTGTTGTACTTGTTGCTTGTTGTTAAAGTCTTTTTTAATGCTTCGTTCTTTTCATAAACATTTGTAAGGAATTATTCAACTAAAATTTCTGGTTATTTCTCCTTAACTGTATTTAAAGTTGGTAGTATTTTTG
This sequence comes from Prosopocoilus inquinatus, assembly GCA_036172665.1. Classification (NCBI taxonomy): domain Eukaryota; kingdom Metazoa; phylum Arthropoda; class Insecta; order Coleoptera; family Lucanidae; genus Prosopocoilus; species Prosopocoilus inquinatus. The sequence goes on from CM069876.1 coordinate 2,201,609, forward strand.
TCGATTATATTTATAATAACAATCACCATTATTCATCGATTTTTTTTTTTATTTCCCAATTAAGAAAAGAAAAAGAAAAAGTAATTAATAATCAATAACAAGTAAAATACTGACTCTTAATAATTAACTAACACTGACAATTGTTGGTAATGGTAATTGATCAAGAAACTGTGTAAAAAAAGACATTGTTCAGATGAAATTTAAAATCTCGTATAATAATTTAGAATAGAACAGGAGAGTTTCAAAAAGCTTACAAATCTTGTCAGTTGTAATAATTGCGTCGCAGATCATTTCCATAATCACTATTAAAAATAAAAGGAGGCAAAGATTTATTATAATTAATGATTATATTTAAAGAAAGAAAGAGGAAAAAAGAGAATATCATTAATTGAATAAAAGGGAACTGTGTTCCAAATGAGTTTATAAACAAACAAAATAATTATTCCTGCGAAAAATATTTTAAAAATTCAATAAAATACAGTAAATTGGCTACCAAGTCAAATTGTTGCAGATAATTTCAGTTTCTGCACACCGTGATTCAGAAATGTCTCCCGATATTTTCAGGGTGAATAGAACATCGAGAAATAAGGTCACCTTTTTATATAATATTTTTTCCAAGGGAATTATAACCCCTGAAATGGGGCCGAAAATTTTTGTTATTTTGGCCGTACCTTCTGGATCCTTTAACTTATCAAAACTAATACTTTAAACACAGATGTAAGGCAGCGCATTAAAAATATACTTGTCAGAGCCTCCATTATTTTTAAAGGGCAGTTTTGTAGGAGTAGCTTCCAGTATTTTATTCATAACTTTTTATTTTTTACATATTTCGTCAAAAACTTGTGAAGGAAATATTCTTTAGGTTATTTAGCACAAAAAAGTTCTTATTGCATTTCGATAAACTCAACCGTTTTGGAGTAATCGAGGTTTAAAAGTTCGTGTGCACCTATTACGGAATGTAAATATCCTAAAATTTACCAGTTTCTTATTTTTCACTTTTCGAAAATAATTTATATAAAAAGCTGACCTTATTTTTTGATTTTCTTATATATAAATAATATATATAAATATACACCGTGATTCAAAATCTCCCGATATTTTTAGGGAGATTTTGAATCACGGTGTATATTTATAAAAGAAAAAGTTACATAGTAAAGCTGGTTATATAAAATTCCAGAATTTTAATAATAAAGCAGATACAATAAAATTTATGTAGGTTTTCCAAGCTTTGCTGCAACTTTGAAGATCATTTCAACCAAAGATGTACTTTTGTAATTTAGCAAAGTTTCTGCTTATGCTGACACTACAACAATGTTACCTGTGAAAAGGAATAAAATTCAACCATGATTTTTCACAAGCCACACAATAAACTATAAACCATTCTAAACGAAACTTATCCAGGCACCTGTACACTTATACAAATTTAATATTTTGTATAATTTATTAATTTAATTATTTGTGTTTTTTTTTTTCTACTAGAAAGATGATATCAATACTTTTTATTTATAACTTATAGAGTAATATAGTATTGGTTTTTATGTGTGCAGCTGTTTGACGTAGATATTATTATAATTTATCGACTCAGATCTGTAACTAAATGAATAATAAATAATAATTAATCAATATAAAAGAAGCCAACATGTGTATGTAACATGTGTTACGTACAGAAATAATCTGATCACTGCTAACTGTTATACGAAAGTACACCAAAGTCGTTTCATAGCCTGAAAAGAAATCTCATGTACAAAGTGACCATAAGTTGAATTGTAAATATATGTACGAATATGAAGACGTGACAATTCCCCCATTTCCATACTCACTCACTCGAAGCGTCACTGGAATTTTTACAGTGCAATATATGATGATATTCCTTGTTTAGTTAGGTGTATGTAATTTTTGATTGTCTCTACTTAGTTTACTGTTGAATTATAAATCGAATAGGTCAGTGATTATCAGTATTTCGTAATGCAACTGGTCTCTATATAAATTATTTAATTTATTTAGTAAATATTGTAATTATTAAAATTGTATAGATATTTAATATACAGCGCGACTGCTTTGTTGTCTATGCAGTTTGCTTCTCTATGAAATAGTCAGGTTTCATTGAAATCGTATATCAAAATGTGAGAGAAGGATCATACGTTTTGCATTTGTAATTTTGCTTCAGAACCTGATTATAATATAAATAAGTTTGAAGGAGCGATATTATTTACTGAATTTGTAGCTATGCCAAATGTATCATGTATGTTACAATGTAGCATCAATAAAAATAGTGAATATAGGTGTCGTGTATGTACAGAGTGTAGTGCAGCATAAGAACAATGAAATCCGCTGTGCATCGGACGCACTGTAGTTGCGAATCAGTTCACCAGGTAGCACATACGTTAAGATACACACAAACATTTATTCTTTCAGATAGTTTGTAGGTTGAAAATCACTGAGCCAACATAAAAATTATTTTTGTGATTTGTTTAGAGAATAGGATATGAAATAATGTACAAAATTTATATAAAACTTGTATATGTAGAAATTATTACAATTTAAAAAGAAAATTATAAATGCCTTCCTGCCATTTTAGGGTCTGCCACGCTTATTTGTTTGTCTTTGTAAAAAATGTATGTCGTGATATAAATATTTTTCAAAAAGTGGCCTTTGATCTTTGCATTCGTTTCGGGGTTTATGCAAGATTTTTGGAGTCCTGAGAACTACCCTGTTTTTAATTTATCGTAGAGCATTTTCATTCTCGACTAGGCTTTATGTGTTCAAAAAATCAAGTAGTAAGTGCCTTCCAAACTATGACCACTTAAGTCATCCAAAACTAAAATTTTGAAACAAAATTGTACGTTTTGATGTGTTTTCGGGTATGGTACCACCCTGAATGGCATGTTCTTTTTCATATCTCTGTAAATTACATTTATATAACTTATGATATAAGCAAAAGTGATGTGAGATTGGCATTCTAGATTTTTTAGACATGTAATCATTCGAAATTCAGGTAAAAGCTTTATTTTAATGTATACTATTGAGACATATAGCTCGATGTTAGTGCAAATATGACATAGCATACCTATTGATATAAATAGCCTCTTTAGTCAGTACGCAATAATTATTATCATTACAGTTGTGCTACTCGTAGAAACAGTCTGAGAATCATGCAATGGCCCAGTTGTACACGTTTATAAGTCAGTATATGTGCAGTCTGTTTTGTTTTCTTTTAAGTGACCTTCATTTACTGAAAATTTCCCTCGTTTAAGCCATTAATGCACAATATAATTTTATGTCTGTATGGTAAATAAGAATAAATTATAAAAATTTAAAACTACATCGACTTTTATTTGTTTTACCCCGACCTAAATTCACGATAATACTCCCTTTATATCTACAGGCAAACAAAGCATGTATTTTGATGGAAGTCAAAATCTGACATGAAAAAAATAATAGCAGTACTGACTGTGTTGCCGATAGATAAATAACGTGGACTACGATGGCATAATTAAAGCAAGAAGTAACTTAAAGCGAATATATTTTTTAATATAATCTCCTCAAAATGCCAAAAGTTATAAGTGGCGGAACTAAACGTGCAATTTAATGAAGACATTTAATTATTATACCGGCTGTTTCAAATTGGGTGTGCACTGAAGGCATCTCCTAAACCGTAAGAGATACAAATTCGGTTAAATGGAAGAAAAGTTGCACAAATCAATGCCTAATTGGTATCCATTGAGAGAATGATGTTTTTCTTATTTCTTCTTGAGATATTAATGAAAATGTGAAAAAATCGATTTTCTTTTTCTCTCTGTATCTCTTTTATTATACTTAATTTTGAAATTCTGATTTAACTTTCTACAGGCACTTTTTGATTTTGCTTCGAGTAAGAGTAATAGAATTGAAGTCAAACGTTTCGTCTTCCCACGACCATCATCAGTTTCGATTTTTTAAATACAACTTATGTCTTTTTATTATTCTGTTTGATGGCATTTTTTTTTCCTGATTGTAATGGTATATCACACTTAATAGTTGATGTTAATTTGAAGCTTAAATAATTCAGATTTTATATGAAAATTTTATTTAATACATAAGTTCAAATTTTTAGTTCATTTTATTAGCTAGTGTAAATTATAATCTATTTAAAGTTTTTCTGTATCGTTATTTTAATAATGCACTGCACTTACAAAAATGAATTTTTACCGAAAAATATCTAGTGGTTCTAATATAACTTGCTAGATCAGTGTCTCAGCTTTAGCATAGGAATGAAAAAGCCTAGTTTTTAATTTTGACTCGCACTGTTGGATTAAAAGAAAAAGTGAATACTAATTATACTATAAATATTTAGATATTACTGAATAGTGCCTTCTACAAATACATTGGCAGCTAAAACGAATATTTTTGTAATAAATTTGAAAGATACTTTCTAGAACAATGTATTTGTTTTTATTTCTTTAGCACTCAGTGGCTCTCAACACTTGACTATCTTTATTTTTTTTTAATATGGTTAAGTTCACTCGTTTTAACCAGTTGAAGTTTGGCACTTATATCGGAACCACCATCCATAATTTAAACAGGATAAAGTAGGCTTTATATTTTGGAGATTGAAATAGTGACTAGCATTAAGATAAATAATAAGGAGGAACTAAGAAGGCGAATATTAGATTCTTACAGAAATGTTTCGCGAATTCTTGTTCGACACGCTAGACAACACATAGGATTAAGAACGAATCTGTGTCTTGAAAGCAGTGGAGGACATTTCGAGGATTTACTTTAATTTATTTATTTTACTTTATTTATTTCACAGAGTCATGATCTTCGTCTATAATTTTTATTCAATTTATTTGTTCTGTTCTTGTAGTTTAATATGTTTATACTGATGTTTATTTGGTTTGTGTTAACCACCTCATATCATTTAGTCAATATTTGTTGACTTTTCCTCTTCCGACAACTGAATGTTGTTGCTAATACTTAACAAATAAAAAAGAGGTTAGGGATAAATTTACTTATTAAGAAAAACATGACGAAACGATATGTTTTTTTGTCATATTCCAACTTTACTTAAAAAAAGGTATTAAGTATTACACTCACTGAAATCAAAAGAAAAAAATGCTTTCGTCTAGAATAATAAAAAGATAAGAAAAGGAACAAAAAATTTGAAATTATGTATTAAATAATTAAAACTTCAAATTAATATCAACTATTAAGTGTGATATATCATTGTAATCAGGAGAAAAAATGCTATCGAATGGAACAATAAAAAGACATAAGTTGTATTTAAAAAATCGAAACTGATGATGGTCGTGGGAAGACGAAACGTTTGACTTCAATTCTATTACTCTTATTCGAAGCAGAATCAAAAAGTGCCTGTAGAAAGTTAAATCAGAATTTCAAAATTATGTATAATAAAAGAGATACAGAGAGAAAAAGAAAATCGATTTTTTCACATTTTTATTAATAACTCAAGAAGATGTGAGAAAAAATCATTCTCTCAATGGATACGAATTAGGCATTGATTCATGCAACTTTTCTTCTATTTAACCGAATTTGTATCTCTTAAGGTTTAGGAGATCCCTTCAGTGCACACCCAAATTGAAACAGCCGGTATAAAGGATCGCCCGCATTAAAAAAACAAAAACTGTTGTTCTGTTAGCAGAAGAATCATCACCTTCCGCAACGCGCACGCTTTTAGATTCTTTTGCTAATTCTAAATGTGGTCCAAATGACATAAGTCATCAGCAACAGCAAGAAGATCATGCTATTTAAATTCTCATGCATGTAATTAATTTTTTAATGAAAAAGTAAATAATTCTCAACTGTTTGCTGGGGACGATAGTTCTGGTTTTCACGGAGTGCTTCAGTCTTGCTTTAGTTGAGCTGGCAACAGTGGCAATAGTAGTTCTCCAAAATGTAACCATAAAATCAATTTTCTCACTGATAGTTTTTAGTAATACCAACAAAAATGTCACCCTAACATGGCCTATTCCGAGTCTAAAAAGATCGTGAACGCGTATTAGGCATAGCCATGTTCGTGGTAATAAGATATCGCACAGTCAAACGAAGACTAAGGGTTATTTTTAGAGATGGGATTCACCCGGTGCAATCGTTTGCAAATTTCAAAAATTTATTCATTTTGTTCAGATTTTAAGCTGCAAAGCTTCCGGTTAAACTTGAAAGTTTACTATTCAGCTATTCACCAGACACTATGAAACATTAAACCACCTGCAAATAATTAAATAACATCAAGAAAAGATTATTTCTCGTTTGATTTGCGAGGGAAATTTAAATTCTTGAATGCACCCGGTACATTCATGTACGCACCCTGGTGAACGCACCCATGTGGGTGCTTTCAATGCGCCGGGTTCATTCCCTGGCCCATCTCTAGTTATTTTATTTTATTTTTGTTTTTTATCAAGAATCAAGTGTGCAATCATTGGGATGTAACATGTGAGGCAAAAGTCTTTTAATCTAGCTACATATGATCAGTAAACTGAACGTCGAATTTTAATCCGAAACTTATAGCGTTTTTCGCTGGCTGCACCGGTGTGCACTGAGTGTACCTCTATCTCATTTTATTACATAAAGCTGAACCGAGATGGAGATATACTCAATGCGCACTGGTGCAGCCAGCGAAAAACGCTGTGGTATGATGAGCAAAGGTCAAAGTAGACGAAAAACAGTTTCCTGTAACTATTCTTTCTTAAAATGGGATTGATTAAAGACGAATTCACGGATTTTATCAAAGTTTTAAACTTGTTAAATTTGAAGACTTTTAAATTTTTTAAATGTGATCTGTGAAGTCATCTTTAACCAATACGATTTTTAGATAGAAAAATTACAGGAATCTGTGTCTTGTCTACTTTTTTTGCTTCCCATGTACAGTAACTTTAAGCTCCATTTCATGCCTTTGGAAACAATTGTTACCGTAACATTTGCTTACATTTTGTTGTCACTTAAGGGTTATAAAATAAAAAATGAAATTAAATCACATGCACTTTCATTAACCATAAAATCTGTTTCAATTTTAATGTTTAAATTTCGATTTTACTCTTAAAGTGACTTTATTGTTTTACTAGAACCAATCTAGAACTATGATAACATAGGATTTTGTTTATATTTTTAGATCAATCTGTACAAGATTCAATGTGGGATGTGGGTAAAGCAACCGCACGTAGATCTGCAAGAAGAATAATAAGTGCTTTGTTTAAATTAGCACTTCAGATGATACGATTGCCTGCATGAGATGGAGAATCGATTATGAGAAGATTTTTAGTTAAACTGCGGTTTTGCTATGACTTCCAATTGACAATTTTCTGTATCAATTTATAAATACATATTTCAAGTGACAGCAAAACATCATCTAAAAAAAACGATTCGAAATTGCACGAAATAGTTTTTTACGAACCGAGTGTAGGAACGCAAGATTGCAAACGTACCGTTGCCCAGACCCGAGTAAGCAGTTCGGCTAGTACGCAAGATTGCAAACGTACCGCAGCCATCCGTAACCCAGACGTTCGGGAATTTTCGGCTAGCAAGTAACCGGGTGAAACTCAAATTTTTAAATAAAATAATTTCGTATCAGGGTAGAGCGTTAGGCGATTAAATGTTAATCTTAATAATCTTGTAGTATAATTATTACAAATTTATTTAATTGAGGCGTCAGTTAAAATAGTGTACACTAAATTACGCATTTTATTACTGATTTATTGACGAATGTTATAAAATACTGCCTACAAGTATTGATGAGTTATATTGTAGATCATTTACTTGGAAGGTAATTAATACTCTCAATTGTATTTTAAAAATACTCTAATAGGAGTAGAATAATTCAATTCAAATTCAATAATTACTGTTAATTTGTTCTAAAAAAATTTTGAAGTTTGTTCTTGTCCGATGAAAATAGTAAGTACAAATTTTTTTAATCTCAAATCGGACAGAAAAATGAAGGGAAACACACTCAACGTTTCGCTATAGATTTATAGCTTCGTCAGGAGTGAAAAAAAGTAAATAAACAAGTTGTCAAGAGAAACAAGTCGTCAAGAGAAACGAAAAGGTAACATGATTTTTAAACTAAACTACGGGTTGTTCGGAATAAAAGTAACGAGAACTAATTAAAGCTACTTTTTTTTTTTTTTGGGTTCTCCTTTATCTCCGGCTTTAGCTGAAATTGTTATGCAAGAACTAGAAAAATCTGCTATTAACTCTTTATCATTCGATTTAACGTTATATTTTCGTTATGTAGATGACATTTTATTGATTTTGCCTTCTGATAAGGTAGATTTTGTTTTAAATAAATTTAATTCTTTTCATAATAAATTACAATTTACAGTAGAAAAAGAAAATAATAATTCATTGATGTAAATATTATCAGACAGAATGATAGATTAATTACTAATTGGTTTCATAAACCTACCTGGTCAGGTAGGTACATAAATTTTCACTCGTACACACCTAAAAATTATAAAATTGCAACTATTATTTCATTAACTGATCGAGCTATTTTACTTTCTGATAAAGTTTTCATTTATGATAACTTAAATTTAATAAAGAAAACTCTTATTCAAAATTCTTATCCAATAAATCTTATTGAATCAGTAATTAAAAATCGTATTAAATACTTACAAAATTCAAATGTCTCTAAAAACATTAAACACATTTTCAAAAAACATAATTTAATTTTAGCCAGTAAATCTGTGAATAATTTAAATTTAATTTTTTCGAAATTAAAAACCAAAATACCGAAATTAAAACAACCTAACGTGGTTTATGAAATCAAATGTTCAAATTGTAATTCTGTTTATATAAGTGAAACGAGCCAAAATTTAAAAAAAACGTTTAGACCAACATAAATATCATATTCAAAAAAATAATCAAAATCATTCAATGCTTGTAGAGCATTCATTAGTAAATAATCATAATTTTGATTTTGATAATACTGACATTTTGTACAGTGAATCTAATATTTTTAAAAGACGTTTCATAGAAATGTGTAAAATTAAAATGTCTCGAAATTCTATTAATAAACGTACGGACTTTGAAAATTTAAATGACATATTTTGCAGTTTTCTGGACTCTTTAAACAAGATAATTAGTTCTCGCTACTTTTATTCCGAACAACCCGTAGTTTAGTTTAAAAATCATGTTACCTTTTCGTTTCTCTTGACGACTTGTTTCTCTTGACAACTTGTTTATTTACTTTTTTTCACTCCTGACGAAGCTATAAATCTATAGCGAAACGTTGAGTGTGTTTCCCTTCATTTCTCTGTCCGGTTTGAGATTAAAAAAATTTGTACTTAAAAAAATTTTGTTGCAAATCGTTTTTGATTGCAGTGAAAACCTCGAGCAGCCTCGTTTGTTCAGTTACTTATTGTTCTGTCAATAAATGTATGCATAAATAAATACATACTTACGTAATAAAAATAACCGAAAGTTTAAAATCGAAAAAAATTGGTGTAAGTAAAATTAGAATAACCTAAAGTTGGTAAACGATTTCTTTTTCAACAATTCAGGTCGCGTCTTCGCGGGGATTCTCTGAAAATCCACTGCAGTCGAGACAGAATTTTTTTTACATTTAATAATAACTGACGTTTCGAACCTTAGCTTAATAAAAAAAGAAATCTTGGTCGGGTGGTGAAAATGTAGAGTACAGAAATTCTCAAAATTCAGAAAGTATTTATAATTGTTAAGTTATGTTATATTTCTAATGTTTAATGAATAATTTTTATATGAAAATTGTTGTACACTGTAAAAATCGTACAAAAGCTCAACGTTTCCCTGACGACAGCTATGTCAGGAGTGTCCGGTTCCAGATTAAAAGCAATTTTCATATAAAGAAAATTATTCATAAAACATTAGAAATAAAGATAAAGTAAAGATGAAATTACTACTGCTCCTCATCATTATTCCGATCTTGGAGCAGGTTAATCTATTATTCTATTCTATTCTTATTAGGGGATTTTTAAAATACAAATTAGAGTACTAATTACGTATCAAATTAATGCTGGACATTATAATTTATTGGAACTTGTAAAATGTAAGTACATACCGGGTGTCTCAAGATGGGCGGCGACTGGCCGCTAACCGTAATACCTATAGCTTCGGGAGAAAAAAAATTATAATCAAAGTGACCAAGATAAATGCAAAGAAAATATTTTTAAGTATCTGAGTTGACCGCAAGGGGGCGCAATCAATAGGACTATCAATAAAAATCAATTTTACTAGCAAAAGTCTCACAATAAGCTGCAGCTTTGATAGCGTCATTAGAAAGCTCAATTAATTCTGCAAACTTTCATTTTAGATTTATTATGGTATCAACATTAATAAGGGTGGAGGAAACAGTTGAATTATTTACTTTAAAAAATAGCATAACTTCGGTATTCTTTATCAGAAATTAACGAACTTCGGCTCATTTGAAAGGGAGTTTTAAGCTGATTTAAAGTTTCTATTCAACAACTACGGTTAATTTGTTATAAAGTAGCTAGAGGGCGCTATTTACGAAAGTAATAGTTTTTCACAGATTTCCAAAAAAAAAATTAAATGGAAAGGTGTCTTTTTTTGTAACAGTAACAAAGCCTATAAAATGGTGAACATTGTGGTGAAAATACCTCTACTAATTGATGATATTAGCGGAAGGAAAAAGTTCAAACAAATGCTATCGAGTAACACTTTTAATTCTAAGATTACATAATACCTACAAAAGTTTTTATTAATTTTATTACATTATTTATAAGCATTTAAATGTTTTTGGGAATAGAGAATATTTAAACACAAGAATATAACAACAAATAACGAGTGTTCATTAAAAAAACCGGTCAAGTAGGCTGTAGTAGGCTTTTGTTGTCGGGAACGCATGTCGTGATTAACATCATTTCAATTTTAACTCAGACAAGTTGATGGTTAACCTAACCAACAAAACTCGAAAGCTACGCCTGTAAATTTATTATACTTATTATAAATATTCGGTAATAAACGTTTATTAGACGGTCTTGAAATGTCTTCTTTGAGTTAAAGTGAGGTTAGAAATGCAAGTGACGCTTCACGCTAGTCGTATGACTTTCAGACGTTCAGAATAAATTCATGGCTGTCTAGACCGTTTTTTTAATTGAACACTCGTTACAAAAACAAGAATAATTCAAACTCTAAATAAAAGTAACGAACAATAATCATGCACCGTAATCAACAAAATTTCACTGCTATTCAATACTTTTTTTAATCTCCGCTTAGAGTTGTGTAGAAATTATTATTGATACCCTTACGGATAGTAAACGGTTATGACGGCTATTTCGAAATGAAAGATGGATAATATTTTGAAAATATTTTAGGTGTAGACCTTCAATCATTTCATTTCATGTGTTTAATAAATGTTCAAAGTGCTTTCCAATATTTAACTTTTTATTGTTCGTTAATTTCATTTAGTGACTATGTTTTTCTCATTTATGTGTTTGTTTGCTGTATTGTTCTTTTATTTAAATATTACGCTGTCAAAAACAAGTTAATGCATTTAAATAAATTAATGTGTTTCTATTTACCTCAAAATGAAAAGTGTCACTCGATAGCTTTTAGATTCGTTTTTATCTTATTGATACGATAATAAGTCTAAAATCAAAGTTAATTCAGCTTTCCAATGGCGCTAGCAAAGCTGCACCTTATTCTAAAACTTTTGCTAGTCAAATTAATTTTTTTTGAGCCTATTGATTGCGCCCCCTTGCGGCCAATTCAGATACTTAAAAATATTTTCTTCGAATTTCTCTTGGCCACTTTTACTATAATTCTTTTTCTCCTGAAGCTGTAGGTATTACGGTTAGCTATATACCGCCGGTCGCCGCCCATCTTGAGACACCCGGTATATAAGTATAGACTATTTTAATTAAAGCATCAATTAATTAAATTTGTAAACACTACAAGATTACGAACTTAACATTAATCGCCTCTTGTGATACGGAATTATTGACTTTAAAATTTTAAATATCAGGCGGTCACTTCTTAGCCGATAATAGGTGAATTTTCGCCATACTTGATTCTATAAGGCCCGATGTTACCACCTCCTGATAAATTTAACCGCCGGTTAGTCTCCTTGGAAATCATTATGTCGATAATAGTTTCCGAGGATACTAACCAGCAGTTAAATTTATTTGGAGGTGGTAACATCGGACCTAAGCAGTATTAACTCAGTAGGTTAACCCCCACCATGGCCACCATTCGAAAGTTATAACTAAGCATAGGATTTCGATAAGTACACGCCATCGTTTGAGTAGCGCCGTAAAAATGTATCGAACCGGCACATTGTGTAATGGGACGGTGAAAATAATTTACGGCGTTCTCACTAGATGACGCAATGTCGTAATAAACTTCGCCGGTCGATGTACAACTGGTCAACTAATTACTCTGAAAACCTTTACACATTTAAACAAGAAGAATTGATTACACAACTGTATTTTTTTTATTGCGGCAATATTGCTCTGTTTTTTGTTATACTGAGTAACACCATTGCTGTAGCGGCGTTAATTGTCTCCGCAGCCCTCGCGTTTGTTTACACGCTACGGTCTAATATCTTATATTGCCCGCTTCATTAGAATTTGATCCGCGCAAAATATATTTCTCCTATATATAGTTATAACTTTTGCAGTGATGGCGAAAATGCTGCCGGTACGGTACGGTAATAACTGAGGTGTAATTCTAAAAGAAGATGAATTTAGAAAATTAATCCCAACAATTTAGAAATTATTTTTAATAATGATGTTCAAATGTACATTTTTATCACTTTATTTTATACAGCAGGGATTGATAGTTACGGTTTTCAATTACCTATGTTCATTATCTACCTCGCGACCTAGGTAACAGATTTCTGTTACCAAGTAACAGCAATGACGTATTCGATGACGTCAAACAGTATTACTCTGACATAAAGCAAATTCGTTTGGCAAGTGGTTGCAAGAAGTCCGGTTACGAGTGGTGGGTAGCGGTTGCTCTAACGTCATAACTCGTGACGTCTACAAACGAATTTGGTCGCGTCGGTGAAAAAGTAGCACGTGTTGTATGCCGCGTAAATTATTTTGAATTAGGGTCTTCATAAAAAATACATTTGCGATAAAGTAATATTAGATTAATCTCTCAAAGAAGGTAAGAAAAATAATGAATACATTTAATAATAATTAATGATAAAATGTACTTTTGCACTTCTTGATGTAAAGCATTTGCATTTTATAGGTATAAGTTGCAATACGTGACAAAATAGAATAACCAAACGTGACCAAACATCGGTTTAAAAGTTTAAACAGAGACAGATATATATCTACCGCTGTCAACCGTTCGAAGGTACCGTGTTCCGAAGCAGGTTGAGAATCTGACGGACCGTGAGCGACCAGAATGTAAGATGACGTCATGACCGTATCAATAAAATTTGAGTGGTCGTTGACGGTTACTCTTTTACAACCTACCGCCAGCAACCGCTCGCCAAACGAATTCGCTTATGACCAAAATGACGAAAGTAATCGGTTTCAATTACCGGTTATAACAAGTAGCTGGCGAAAATTCGCCTAATATCCGAACGTCTGGGCTACGGTACCTTTGCAATCTTGCATTGGCGACAATGGGCGTCTCGTTAATGTTGGCAACGCCAGCCATTTTGGATTCCAGTCAATGCTGGGATTGATTGATTACATGGATTGGTTTCTATTAAATTGGATTTTAATAATCAAAAAGGTATTTCTATTTTCCATTTTACCACGAACACCTTATTACTGGCATTATTTAATTCATAGACGCTTCCTGTTCTCCGCACGAATCGCTTTTCAGACACGTTTCCCCGACTTGTTTATTCAGCGTGTTATCAAATTACATAATCTGCAAATTCTTCATTAAATGCATTGTGTTGCACATTGCGTGATCGGTAAGAAGCTAGTATTTCTTGGCTTCCTACCAAGTACGTTATGTTCGAGTACGTTGTTGTGTTCGTAGTTGATTTTTGTGCAATACTGAAGTATTTGTGTTTTTTCGTAGAATGACAGCTGAGGTTATGGCCAATGGAACGAGAGAGAAATGGGATCCAGGTGAGAGTTGTGTGATAATTTTTTATGTAGCCATTTGCTTCTTTTATACATTATTACAAAAGGTGTAACCAACTAGTTTAACGGCTGTAAGATTTAAGCTGCATTAGCTTAACGGGCAGCCCAACCATTTCCCCCCTAAATTGGTTTTACCTTTACTAATAGTGTTTTCCAATGGCTCTACTATTGCACACCAAGTTCATTTTCATCTCATTTTAATCTCATGTAATAATAGGAGACGGATATACACTGATTGTGCACCAATGTAACCATTAGAAAACACTGTAAACCAAAACCTTGGATATATTTGAAATGTCCCCACTAAAATTTGATTCAAAATCCCCTGGTTTGAGAAGGCAAACCTTAAGTTAACGCAAGCTTAATAGCTGAAAGAAAGCACCGCTTTCCTTTAACAGTAGCTAATCGTCAACTGAGATTAAAAATGTCCAGTTTTTCCATCTTAGTTCAAGTTTGAGCTTCGCTTTATTCCCATAGTAACAATAGTCAGGACAATTGTTTCCATAGGAATTAAATGAAACTCAAAGTTAAACCCTGATTGAAAATTTGGTCCAAAATGGTTTATCAAAACTCTTTATGGAACTAGGAACATTAGTGAATAATTTATAGAGTCACAATTACTTTTGACGATTCAATATTAAAATTATTCAAATTAACCCTTCTGTAATAATGTATGTTTTTATTTTCGCCTGTGGGATCCTTAATTATTCTTTCAATAAAAGTTATTTTAGTTTTGTTTTTCTTTTTTTTTGTAAGTATATTTTTGTATTTGTTCTGTTAATAAAGATATTTCTTTTTTAAATATTTATTTACCTGTATTTTTTTTTTTGAACCCTGGCTGTAGTTTTAAGTGTTTGATTCTTTTTAATTACAGCATGCTGTTAGTTTATATGCAAGTAAAATTTCTCTGATGCACTTCTTAAATGTGTGGATAGTACTGTCATGTAGATGTAGAGCATTTCACTCTTAAAAGCAAAAGAAGATTAGTAAATGTAAATGTCAAAAAGGCAATAGAAACGAAAAATGTTTTATTATAGAAATATTACAAAATTGTAAAACCACTGGCAGAAAATGACTGATATTCTATGCAGAAAAACTGATCACTTTTCTTTAACAAAGCAAACCTAAATTTTCTACGATTTTATAAGAAAAAAAAAAATTAAAAATAATCTTATAATTAATCTCTCTATAGTTTTTGTGTTATCGAGATCTAATTGGCGGCATTTTTTTTATAGTTTTGGGTTAAAGCAGTAGCTTTTAAGATTTTATTGCAATGAAATTTTTGGTGGAATAATTGTGATTTGAACTAATTTGAAGTTTGTCCTGTGTAAACCTGATTTAAAAACTTGACTTTACCGTTGAAGATCGCTTTTGCCGCTCCCATTCAAAGTTAAAAATACGGAGAGATTAAAAATCTTTTCACATTCTGAGCATAGAATGAAATAGACAATCCCGGATTGTAACAATTTTTTTTTTCTATTTTGGTACTTCAATGGCTTACCTACAATGAAATTCCAATGAGCCCAGCCTTGTCTGCAGAACAGCGCAAAAATCGGTTGGAATTTGCTAGATTTCTTGTGATTTGGTTGCAAGACAATTGGGATCGAGTTCTCTTTACAAATGAATTTAGATTTTGTTTTCACAAGTGTGATAGACGTGTTTGTGTATACGAAGAACCAAATGAGCGATATGCTCACTGCAACATTTGAATACCACATTATCTGGCAGAAGCTTATTTATGGCGTGAATAGCAATATCTTTGACAGCGCACGTGGACGTAGTGTTGTTAAATAATGGAACTTAATGCCTTTCGGTACATAACGGACATCCTACAAGATCATATCGTGCATTTGTGCCCTATATCGGACGCAATTTTTTATTAAAACAAAAAATTCAAATTTGCTTATTAGAGGACATTCAATGCGATGGTATGTCCAGCAAGGCGTTTAGACCTCAACCCCATTTAACATATCTGGGACAAACTTGGTAGGCGTCTGAAAGCACTCTGAGAACCAAGTCAATACTTTGGAAGAGGTGGAACTCGCGGAATTGTGGAACGGATCTGTGTGAAGCTGGCGTATCATTTCATGGAAACGCATTAGTAATAGGGAGTTTCTTTTTAATAGTTCTATAGTTCCTGGTAGATAAAATCGGTGGTTCCACTCATTAAAGCGAAAGAAAGTGCAAACTGAGAAGCCAGGTTCACAGCAACGTCTCACTTTGTCCTATGCAAAATTAACGCAAAATTCTTATAGGAAATTGAAAGAACTATAGTTCTACATGGGTTCTAGAAAGAGTTCTATATAAAAACATTGCTATTTCTTACGACCTACTAGATTTTACCAGACAGACTCTCTTATACGACCTGCGCAATTTGTTTATTTAGTGCAAATTTTCTCCGTTTTGGCGCTGCTTGCCCAAATTGAAATTTTCTGACACTTAAACGTCACAAACGTCAAATTATGCATATTTATGACAGTGGAATTAATTAAAACCACTTTGTTAAAGGCTGCGATAAGTGAACGGTCAAACTTGTCAGACAAAAGCACGTGATCACTTTTTCCAAACATTGATTGGTCAGGTTTGCTCTGACCGTTGACTTGACGATTTCGTGCAATTTAACCGCTGACAACTCAACCGTAGGTAATAAGAAAATGATTTTTATTGAAAAGA
The DNA here is from genome assembly GCA_036172665.1 of Prosopocoilus inquinatus. Lineage (NCBI taxonomy): Eukaryota > Metazoa > Arthropoda > Insecta > Coleoptera > Lucanidae > Prosopocoilus > Prosopocoilus inquinatus. Next base: position 2,218,330 of record CM069876.1, read on the forward strand.
ATAACGAACAGATAAAATAGCGACATCTTACTATCGCATTTTGACCTGGCATTGCAGTAGGATAGACAAATTGCAGCGGGATTTGCTCCTAATAAGTCCCCCATGCAAGGCGGCCATGCTTGCTGTCAAAGCATAATGAAAGTTTTTAGAAAATTTTTTGTGCAAATCGTTTTTGATTGCAGTGAAAACAGCTGTACAGAGGATGCTCGAGGTTTTCACTGCAATCAAAAACGATTTGCACAAAAATTTTTCTGAAAAGAATAACGTAATTGAAGTTTTCTGACGTCATCAACGTCATAAACGTCAAACGATGCATAGTTATGGCACTGCGAATTAATTAAAACCACTTTGTTACAATTAGTAAACGGTTTTTATTGAAAAGAATAACGTAACCAGCACGAAATTACATTATATAGCTTCGCAAGCTAAGATCAGAATAGAAAAATGTGTGGTTTGAATATAACTTAAATATTTGTCAAACATTACATTATAGTCTTCCTCTTTGAGACGCACCAAACACAGACGAAAGAAGCAATTGGGGTAAGGAAAGTTAAGAAAAGAGTACAAAGCATACGCGAAACTGTGAAAAACCGCGAAAGTTGACATCAGTCAAAAATGACATCGCGGATGTACATCCGTTCCCGGTTTTTTGGGTAAGTGGCGCCAACGGAGAAACACTTGAACTAGTAAATTGCCCAGGCCGTAGAGTTGTGTCGTTCGCGGACGATTGAGTTGTTTCGAACGAATCTTTTGAGTAACGATTCGTTCATTTCGTTCTTTTCGAATCTTTTCGAACGGCTGTAGCTTCCAATTTTATTCGTGCACTTTTCACCTCTTGTTTTCATGTAGGGATACCGATACCCGATAAGTTTACTACCCGGGTACCCGTTATTGATACCCGGGTAGTTACCCGTTACCCGATAAGTACCCTGGTATCCGATAAGTACCCGATATCCGACAACTATTTGTCTATCCGATAAGTATCGACTAACAAGTATAGAATTATCTGATAATTGATGCTCATTCGAGCAAAATGTTAATGTAGGTCACATCAGGCAAAATCAAATGAAGACTACTTGGTTGTTCGGCAATTTCGGAAAATCGTGTAACGGGTAATTATCGGGTATCGGGTAGTTATCGGGTAACGAGTATTCAAAAAGAGGAACCGGTTCCATTTAAATAAACGGGTACCCGGGTCCCTATTTTCATGTATTTTAATAATGAAAATATATGAATCATCCTGTTATACATATCGTTCATCTCGTTCATATCGTTCACCGATTCAAAGATTCGTTCGTTCGTTCTTTTAAGAACGAATCATTTGAGTCGTTCATACTAATAATATGCACGATTCGTTCGTGAACGACACAACTCTACCAGGCCCTATAGAGATGGCATCTCGTGAAATCTAGTAGATCTTGCTATTTAAAAAAAATCTCTAAAACACAAAATTTATACCTATGGGAATACAGGTGAGACGCCGACGAATATTCGATAGTTCTCGGAGCTCTACAATTTTTGTCTTATAGTTTGAAACGTATCCAACGACTTTCTGCAGAGTTCCAGCCATAAGCCCCATTAGATTATTTTTTGAACAATTTTAAATACCGTGAAATTCGAGTTATACAAGTAATAGTCGAAAACACGACAGTTCTGTCAGTTTTATAATTTTCCCTTTGTAGTCCGGAACGTAGCCGACGACTTTCTGCAAAGTTCCGGCCATAAGCGTCATTAGATTATTTTTTGAGCACTTTTGAACCCCGTGAAATTCAAGTTATACACTTTATCAGTGAGACGCTGTAGAATGTTCGACAGTTCCGTAAGCTCTGCAATTTTTTCCTTGCAGTTTAGGACGTATGCAACGACTTTCTGCATAGTTCCAGCTAAAGGCCTTATTAGACAATAACATTGAATTCTTGAGAATATTTTCATCATTCTCTATACTTTCAAAGTCAAACAGCTTTTGTTTGCCGACGATTTTCTCAAACTGCTCCAAAGTAATAATTTTCGTTACATTGTTTTGATCAGTTTCGCTTGTATTGTTTCGTTTTGACCTCCCAGGCATTTTGAAAAAATTCTATTATTCGGATAAAAGAATACAACACTTGCTTTAAATTCATTTGTTATAGAATTGGATTTTATATATGCGTAAGGTATTGTTTTAAGTATTGGAGCAATTTTTTATTTTGTTGATGTCTCATTTAGATGTGTGTTTCTCCATTGTAGAACGGCTTTTTTCCATCACGTTTTAATTGGTGCAAATGCAGCAACATCGGCTGGTTGTAAAATGCGTGTAGCATTTGGATATAAACAGAAGAGTATGATGTCTAATTTTCTGCATAATTTGCTCAATTCGTACATTAAATGTGTACTGTGACCGTCCAGAAAAAGTATGACAGGGAACTGAATGTTTTTTTTCTTTATTGCAATATAGAGTATCGCTGAAATACATTCGTAGAAAAGTTCAGCCTTCATCCAACCAGATTCGGACGTTCTAATTCCCCAATCAGTTGAAACTGACTCTATTATTTCGGTTCTTTTCCTTTTTCCAGGGTATATTAGCATTGGAGGTAGTAGGTTAACCGAAGCGGAGAAACTAAACATTACTATAATTGTGTATCATTTTTTAATTAGCATGTTCTACTTTATATATATTTTAACTTCCACGGGGAGCCAGAACTTTTGTATTTTTATTACATAAATTGAAAGAAGTTTTATCTCCATTAAGTACTCTTGAAGGATCAGACAAAATATTATCATATCCTTTGGAAATGAGATAAGATCTTATGTCCATATCTTTCTCAGACACATTGGGTAATGTTACACCTTCAGGTGTTCTGCTAGTTAATAGAGGATTCCGACGAAGAAATGCTTTGAACCAACCTTCATGAAGAAAATTGTCCTTAAAAGAATTCGGTCTTGGAGCTTTATCCAGAAATTCTTTTACACACAACTGAAAATCCTGCCTTCTTTTTGGAAATCCTTTTTCAGCATTTTCCCAAATCCATTTAACCAGAGTATCCTCTTCCTCTGCAGTTAGAATTGGCTTAGGGCCGCAACTAGCCTTAACGAATTTCTTACTTCTAAGTTGCAAAGTAGGCCTTAGTATATTATATTTTCTCGAAACTTCCCTGATCGGCAATCCTTTATTTATAGCATCTTATGCCTCTTGTAAATCTTCTTTGGAATGTTTGTGACTGAATTTCGGCATTTTGGACCTAATAAAAAAGACTTCGTAGTTATTGGTCAGTTATTGGCTGCAGGCCATCAATTGCCTGGGAATTTCTGAAGTACATAATACTGCAAAAAAGACATGACTAATCTGTTAAATTAGTAAACAATTGCAATGGAACAACATTTCATCAGTTTCTTTGGTAGCCTGCCCGGTTAATAACTGTTTTCTACGTATTATGTAAGGGCAGTATTTGGCCCTCTATACATTTCTTTAATTTTGACATTAGACAGAAAGTTAAACTATAAAGAGAATCTTAAATATGTGCTTAATTGCTAGAATCAACAACAACTGGTTATTATACAATTAATTCAAATTCAAATTTAATCCCTGTGTAATATTAGATACAAGATTAAGATAACATGAGAACTCTCGATATAAAAAAAAATAAATAAAAGCTAATTATAAAACTAACAACATAAAAAATTAATATTTCCAAATGAACAATCTAATGATCACAAACTCTTTTTTCCAACATAAGGATATCCACAAATACACAAGAGTGGAACCGAGAAGGAGAGAAAAATCAATAATAGATTATATCCTAATAGAAAAAGAAAACGGAAGACGGATCGTCGACACAAAAGTTAAAAGGGGACCGGAAATACACAGCGATCATTATTTAGTAATAATGAGAATAAGAAATGAGGCGAAATGCAGAAATAGCATAAATAAGAAACCAGAGAAGATAGAACATGAAACTATAAGGTCATATAAGTTACTGGATGAAACAGTCAGTTCAGAATATGAAGAAAAGATGAACTTAGAAATGGAAATATTAATGAGAAACAAGGAATCAATGAACATCGAACAGATGTGGAACACATTCAAGGAAGTAATGATTGAAGTAACCAAAAAAGTATGCGGGACATGTAAGATGACTAATGTTAGAAAGCAAACGGCATGGTGGACAAAGGAAATACAGAAACAAGTAAAAATAAAGAAAAGAAAATGGCAATTGTATTTACAAAAAAAAAAACAGACGAAGCTTATGAAGAATACAAACAACAAAGACAAATCGCTAAGAGGATAATACTTGAAGCAAAAGAGAAAACATGGACAGAATTTGGAACAAAGCTTGAAGAAGATAGTAAAAGCAACCAGAAACTGTTTTTTAAAGTAATAAAAAACATAAGGAAGCAGAAAACAAACCAGGCAATGTACATAAAAGATTCAAAAGGAAGTATACTAACAGAAGAAAAAGAAATAATGGAAAGATGGCGAGAATATTTCATGAACTTGCTAGCAGGGGCAGAAAAAGGGACAGAAATAATTGCAAACAAAACAGGGATAATAAACAACGAAGAAAGAATCACTATGGAAGAACTAAAAGAAGCATTACGCAAATTGAAAAATGGTAAATCACCAGGACAAGATAGAATAACGACTGAAATGATGGGAGAAACAGGAAAACAAGTATTACTAGAAATCATGAATAAAGCCTGGATGGAAGAAGATATACCTAATGACTGGGAAACAGGAATGATTTTGCCAATTTTAAAAAAAGGAGATATAAAAGAATGTAACAATTACAGAGGTATAATATTACTAAGCACAGGAATGAAGTTGTATGAACAAATCCTAAATGTGAAACTACGAGATATCATAGAAGTAACTCTGACCGAATCTCAAAGTGGCTTTAGAAAGGGCAGAAGCGGGCAAGACCATATATTCACGATAAAACAGATAATAGAAAAGACCAAACTGAAAAGAGGAGAAGCTTATATGGCATTCATAGACATACAAAAAGCCTTCGACAAAGTACAAAGAAAAATAGTATGGGACATATTAGAAGAAAGAGGAGTAGACAGCAAGATGAGCAGAGTAGTTCAAAGTTTGTATGCGAACACGAAAAATGTAGTAATATTCAGATATATGAAATCTGAAATATTTACAACTAAAGAAGGATTGAGACAAGGTAGAGGAATGAGCCCGACACTTACTTTGTTCATGGATCACATCATCAGGAAATGTAATGAAAGAACTAAGAGCTTATTTGTAGGATACAAAAATCTGCAACCAACAGAAATAAAAGAATGTGCCTATGCTGACGATGTCGTAATAATTACATCAACAGAGAAAGAATTACAGAAGAATTTAGAAATTTGGAAGGAGGTACTGGAAAGTAGTGGTATGAAAATGAATTCGGAAAAGACAAAGATTACGGCAGTAACAGAAAAAGAAGAAAACTTAAATGTACATTTAGACGGAGTAAAAATAGAACAAGTAGAAGTGTTTGAATACTTAGGAGTCACAATAGAAACTTCAGGAAGACAAGAAAAAGAAATAAACAAAAGAATAGAAAACGCAATCAAAGTCTACCACAGCATAAACAAAACCTTTATTAATAAAAAAGAAATATCATCCAAAACAAAAATGAACGTTTACAAAGCAGTCTATAGACCTATATTAACATATGGATGTGAAACTTGGACACTAACAAGAAAACAGAAAAGTAAAATTCAAGCAATGGAAATGAAGTACCTAAGAAGAACCAGAGGAGTAACAAGAAAGGATAAGATCAGAAATGAACAAATAAGAGGAGACCTTGAAGCGCAATCAATATTAGAATATATAGAACAACGACAAATAAGCTGGTGGGGACATCTACAAAGAATGAACAACAACAGACAAGTAAAAGAATTTGGGAAGCGAAAATATTAATAAGGAGGAAAAGGGGAAGACCAAGAGAAACATGGGAGAGTACTAATAGGAAAATTATTGAAAGACAGAGGAAAGACATGGAATGAAGCCAAGTTATTAGCAAGACACAAAAAAGAGTGGCGCAAATTTGTCTATGGCTAGAACAACCTTACTCCCGACACCCTGTGGGTAAAAGGGAATATGATTATATATATATATATATATATATAAAATTAATAACGAACATAAAAATAAGATCTAACAAATTCCAATAATTATGAATAAGGAAACAAACGAAATTGATGAGAAATTTAAACATTACATAATAAATAAAGATTCTTAATTGGGTAACTCGAGCCATTTCAATTTTGACATTCTCACAGAAATTCATTTACTGAATAAAATGAATTAGATATAAAAAACAACTTTAATTTAGTCTTAAAACTTTTTCTATTATCTGGCATGTCATTTTTCCAAATGTCTCTTATCCTACGTAAACACTTAAGCCCTACATACAAAGGACCATTCTGACTAGACGTTAACCGGTTAAGTGGCAACCTTATCTCATTCCTTGCCCGTGTGCTGTAATCATGAAAATCTTTATTCTGTGAAATATTGTCTGAAGAACTAGCATAAATTATTACATCATACATGAACAAGGACGCCAATGTCATAATTTTAAATTTTACAAACAGCTCCCTGCAGCTTGTTCTGGGAGGAACATTTGCCATTAATCTCAGCATCTTTTTTTGCACAACGAACACTTTTGATGCTTCAGAACAGTTTCCCCAAAAGATAATTCCGTAAGAAAGTGCGGACTTAGTCAAACCATAATACAACATTCTCAGCGTTTCAAAAGATAATGAGTTCCTCAGGCGAAGTATTAGAAAAATATGAGCACTTAGCCTTTTTAGTAATTGTTCCACATGCCGCTTCCACGTCAGTTTAGAGTCCGGTTCCATTCCAAGAAATTTCCATTCCATTGTGTTTTATTAGAGTTGATTTATTTCAAGTATAATTTTTAGGTAATATTTGCACTATTTGTGATTTTGAAGTGTTTAGTATTAAACCGTTATTGTCACACCATTCGGCAAGCTGTTTAACAGATGCTGTTGCCGCCCTTGACAGCAGCAATTTCACTTCTTTCGGAAATTATGAAGCTCGTATCATCGGCGTAGAGTGTCACTTGTGCAGGTATTGAACAAAAAGCAGGAAGGTCATTCATAAAAAGAGTAAAAAGGACCGGTCCCAAAATGGATCCTTGAGGTACTCCAACCGACGTTCGCTGTTCACTGGAGAGATGATTTTCTATCGTTACAGATTGTGACTTGTCAGAAAGATAGGATTTTATTCAATAATTATGTGTTCCTCTAATTCCCAACTAATAATTAGGTGTTCCTCTAATTTATTAATGAGCAACTTAAGATTTACGGAATCAAATGCACGACTTAAATCAAATACAGCGCGTAGATTTTCTGTTTTTTGTTTAGTTCTTCTAGCATAAAATCGTAGGCATTAGCTATGGCTGTGGTTGTTGATCGACCTGCTCTGTAACCATTTTGTGCATCCGAGTATACGTGATATGGTCTGAGGAACGAAATTGATCTTTTATTAAAAGCCTCTTCGAAGATCTTCCCAAATTGATTTTGAATTGCTACAGGTCTGTATGATGCCGGTGTACTCGGATAAACTGGTACAACTCTGGACTTCTTTAGGGTTGCTGGATATTCTCCTTCTTTAAAGGATTCATTGATAATAATACTGAGAGGAACATCTATTTCCAGAACAAAATAATTGACTTACCTTATATCAGCTTGTCTTATCGTTTTCTTAAGCACATACACACTTGCTGACGTCTTGGAGAAAACTAACTCGCCCATTTTATGCAGTATTACCAACTGGAAGAATCTATACAAAGGAGTATAGGAAAACGTTGGTGACTTTGACGTCCAAATTTATACTTTAATTATTTAAACAGTTTTCTTATGAGAAATAGTTAAAATTACGGGTCTAGGACAATTCGCCATCGCCGATTTGTCGTCGCCAATTCACCGTCGCCGATTCGTCGTAGGCACAATTCACCGCCGGAAAACTCGCCGTCGGTAAATTCGCCGTCAGCGATTAAAGTCCAGGTACATATCCAAATAATAATATGCCGATAATTATGTAAATAAAATAAAGAAGTTAACATAATTAGTGGAAAATAAAATATTTTGTTATTAATTAAATGTGATACATAGATAAAGAAACAGATAAAAAAATTTGGTCTTCCAGGAAGTATTTCTTATTCTTCAGGGTGTTCGTAAAATCCCTACAATTCTTCTTTTTTATATTTTCAGATTCTGCTCAAAATCATATTGATTTTCATATCAATCAAAATCACTACACATTAAAAGTCGACTGTTTTCAAAATATAGATTCATGAAAGCTCGTCATTTAAAATTATAAATTGAAAAAGGGGTTCCATTAAAAAAAAAATAGAATTATGATTATGTGTACGTACAGCACCAATTTGTTCGTAATTTTGTGTCTTACGGTGATCGCACTGTAATTAGGAATTTATTTTAACTTGAAATAGAAAAACAATAGTAAAGTCCATTTTAATTTACGTGAAACGTACTGAAATTATAGTTATTTTCTTCAATTCTTAGGTATAACTTGGATATTATCTAAAATGGTCAGAAAGTGTTTTAAAGCTTATCAAGCTAAATAAAGCAGTAACATGGGACGGCGAATTGGGCGGACGGTAAATTGGATCGACGACGAATTGGCGACGATGAATCGGCGACGGCGAGTTGGCGACGGCGAATCGTCCCATCCCCTAAAATTACAGTGGCCAATAATTATTTGGTGGCTAATAATTGCATAGTCCTCTTTTCATGGCTTAAGTGTATATTAATTTCTTTAAATTTATCCAAATTTAAGCATATTTCTGTTTTTCCTAGCCATTGCTATTTATATTGCCAATATTTTCATGTTTGTTTTCTGTGATGAAAAGAATTTTTTGAACAATTTGTAGTTTGTTCGAAAATATTATTATATTATAATATAATTTATTATATTATATCAAACAATGTTCTCTGTCTAGTAACAAATCCAAATAATTGCTTAAAGATTTCTATGTTCACACAGCACTATCAAGACTGCTTACATCTTTACAACAAGCTAGCGAACTGCCATCGACCGATGAGGAGTTGGGATTTTTAAATGATTTACTACAATCCAAGGAACTCCACGCTTTAGTTAATGTACATAATAAGATAATTAGCAGTGGAGCAAGTGATAAATTCTTCCCTATTTTATCAACCTCTATGAACGTTATGTGCGACGTGCTCGAGGTCTTAGCCCCGAAAACGCACCATTCCGAAGATTGCAAAGAATTGTTTTATTTGCTGCAAAAACCACACGTGCAAGTAAGTATTTAAAATAAAATTTAAAGTTGCTTAATACTAGAGTATTCGAATTCAATGTGTCAAACACATACTGAAAAATAAAAAAAATTCTTCATAGAAAGTTTATTGGAAATAATTAATTTTAACAATGTTTTTAGACAATTATTGGTTATCACATTTTTCATAGAATCTATTATTTTACATATTTAAGAGGGTAAGATGGAATTAATAGTCAACTCAGTATGTTGTAATTTTGTGTTTGAGAATCAAGAATCAATATTACTCTACGGAACACAGAATATGTAGGGCAGTAATATTTTATTATGCTAAAAATAGAGGCATTATAAGTGACTGTTGGCTCATTAAACTTAGCATACGAAGTGCTAAAACATGATCAATATTTCAAGTGAAATTTATACATTTTCTTAAATTGTAATATCCTTTTAGGGATTACTTTGCGCCCACGATGCAGTGGCACAAAAAGACTATTATCCTCATTTACCCGAAATACCAGTTGAAGTGGATGAAGACGAAGAGACCATAAAAATCGTTCAACTTGTAAAAAGCAACGAACCTTTGGTATGTCATCCCCTTGACGTCATACCCGCATTTAACTAAAATCAGAAAGTACATAATGACTACACGCTATTATTGTAGCTGGAAATTATTGTGTCTTTGATATTATCGCTTTAATTTTGTGCCAAATAACATCTTTTGTAAGATAATGATAGAGAGAGTATTTATGTACAATTTTTTCATTGCTTGCAAAGTCTGGTGCTCATAGCGCTGAGCCAATTGTTGTAAGTATTTTACCAAGTTAGAAAAGCTTGTCACTAACCTAATCTCTGCATCTTCCTCTGAACTCATGTATATATATTATTGCACACATTTCTTCACTTCATAGTATTGTACTTATCGGATTATAAGTTTTAATCCTTATGCTGAAAATTATACAAAACTAAAACATAGCGTACGATAGATATTTTAGTCCAAAACCACGTATCAAGAAATTGTAGCTTGATTCATATTTTTACTTTTTACTTTCTTCATTTATTGTTGTATATGTATAAGCAGGTATACGTTCCGTATGTACGTATATAAACGTCTCTGTATAATGGGTTCTATGCAGGGAAGAACCTTAAAATGTATGAAGGATTTCTTCTTTTCTGTTACGTATCAACCGGGGTCGGATGTAGGGTTTTCAGCGTCCCGGACTGAACAATTTTCAGTGCCCTTATACGATAACGTATACCATCAAATTCAAGTCTGTATTATTTCTAACTTTGCTTATGGAAGCTATAAATTCGGTTAAATTAACAAACAAGTAGAAGTAAACAGTAATTTTCACGATAATTGCAACGATACAGTCTGAAAAAAAACAACACCTGAATCTCGCGTTTACGAGACAAGGAAAAAACGATATGGAGCACCCTGTATATTATCTTACCAAACGATAGAGAATAAAATTCTTAATTAAAATTGACTTTGACATTGTATCATAAATTAATGAATAAAGAGGGTATTTTGGTTTTTTTACCAAATTCTTCAAAAGGTTGGAAACAATCAAAAACAATAAAAGAAAACACCAAAATAAGAAAAACAAATGACGACTGCCGCAGTTAAAAATTTAAACGTATTTGCGTAGAGTTACCAAAATAAGACTTCCGAATTCGAAAAAGATAGGTTTACTTCTTCAAGAAATTTGTAGAATTTCGCGCCCTTGGTATTCTTGACATTTTCGGGATAGGTACTCGATTTTTTTCTGCCACCAATTCTACTACATCAAATGAATGAAAAAATGCCATACTAACAGTTCAGTACCTCTTCTTCCTTCCAATGACGATGTGTCGTTTATTTAACGATATTTATTCAACTGTGACGATAGTGGCCTGATGAAGTAGGAAGTACAAGCTTTTTCATTAAAAAAAAAAAATGAATTTTAATTTTATGCAATCCCAGTATTTCATATGAATGCAGCAGAAGAAAAACTTTTATTGATTTTTTTTTGTTGCTTTTGTTCGAATTAATTATGCCATTTGCAACGATTTTTCATTGCAGGCTTTATTATTTGTATTTATTTTTATTATTTGTTTTCTTTCGTCGAATTGTTATCTTGCAAGGCGTTACGTCCTATACAGTTTCTTCTTTTATACAAGTTGCTGCTTTTTTTTAATTATTTTCACATTCCACCTGAAAACCGTTGATTTTATTTTGTTTTTTGTTCAATGTTTTGATTTTGTTTGTTTATCGTCTTTTCTTTTTTCTTTTCGTTATTTTTAGTTTCAGTTTTTCTCTTGGAGTTTTTCTTCAGTTTCTTCTTTTGTACGTGTTGCTGTTTTTTTTTAAATTATTTTTACGTTCCACCGGAAAAGCGTTGATTTTATTTTGTTTTCTGTTCAACGTACGCTTCATGTTTTGATTTTGTTTGTTTATCATTTTTTCTTTTCTTTTTTCGTTTTTTTTAGTTTCAGTTTTCCTCCTGGCGTTTTCTTAAGTCCTTTGTATTTTTTATCATCTTCCTTTCATACGCCATTGTATTTTTTTAATGTATTTGCCCTTCTTGCAGTCTTTCTTAATTTTTCGTTACTATTTTTAATTCTTTTTTTTTGTCGGAGAATCGTTGATTATCTTTTGTCAATCGCCTTATGTTCGTTTTTCCTTCATTTTGTTTGTTATTCTATTTGCAATTTAATTTCTCGTTCGGTTCTCTAATATAACTTTTAGCACAGCGCCTCAGGTAATCGTTTTCTTTTTGTTTTTTCGCGTTGTAGTTTTTTTTCCTTCACTTGTTTTTCTTGCAAGTTTTCTTCGTTTTTCATTAGTGTTTTTATTTTAATTTTTTTTTTACAGAATCGTTGATCTGATTTCTTTTATCGTTCTTGTATTCTAGCTTATTTCCATTTTGTTCGTATTTTGTATTTTTTTTCCCGACATATTCCAATGACTCCAGATATACAGGGTGGGCCAATAGTGCGTATTCGGTAGATAGCGCTTATATTAATGCAGATTTTTAAAATCTGCTTTCGCTATTACTTACCTATACAATTATACAGAGTGTTTCGTGTGGCTATGCCAGACCAACGTTATGTTTCTTTAAATGGAACATATTGTATGTATATGGTTTATTTCGATTCGTCTTTAAGAGTAGATAAATTTATTATAAGGATATTATGTATTTAATTATTATTATTATTATTATTATTACCATTTCTTGACAAGTCTTCTATGAAGCTATTGCTATTTTTAATTTTAATTATGACTCTGGAGATACATATGTATGTATGTCAATTACCAATAAATTATTATTATTTATGTACCTAAACCTAATAGTTTTTCAGATATTGACATTTCAATGCAAAATATGGTATTATTTGATGTTTTACAGATTAGGTGTTTATTAAAATTCGGCATTTAAATTTTACAGTAACATTACATAACCTCTATGCAACAGAAAACAATTTCCATCTCGAACATATTCCTATTATTTTACACAGGGTGATTCATAACTCCTACGTTTATTTTACTCGGTTGGTTTAAACGGAACACCCTATATTTTATGACTGAATTTAATAAGTCTTTGCTTAAGCTTTACAATGATATAAGGTTCAGTATGTGTTACACAACAAGCCTAAACGCAGTAAGATGTCAAATTTGTAAGATCATAAAACAGCATTATTCCATCTTCTAATGGAATATTTTGTCTATAATATCGTTGATTTTATTTAGAAAATCTGAACCCTATATCTTTGTAAAGCTTAACCAAAGACCTATTAAATTCAGTCATAAAATACAGGGTGTCCCATTTACACTAACCGAGTAAAATAAACATCGGAGTTATGAATCGCTCCGTGTAAGATAATAGGAATATGTTCTAGATGGAAATTATTTTCAGTTGCATAGAGGTTATGTAATGTTACTGTAAAATTTAAATGCCGAATTTTAATAAACATCTGATCTATAAAACACCAAATCCCATTTTTTTTACATTGAAATGTCAATATCTCAAAAATTATTAGATTTAGGTACATAATATCCTTATAATAAATTTATCTATTCTTAAAGACGAATCGAAATTTAATCCATTTAAAAAAAACATAACTTTGGTCTGGCACAACCACACGGAACACTCTGTATAATTCCAACTAATTTTAAATCATGTATCTATACCATAGGTAAGTAATAGCGAAAACAGATTTTAAAAATCTGCATTAATACAGAGTGTTCATGAGAAGCCGCTACATTAGCTAACTTTTTTATTTGTATATTTACGAAGTAACTTAAATTATAAAAGTTTTAGGACCTTTCCTTTTCGATTTTATGGTACTTTCAAAAAAACAAATGGCGATCAGGTTTTCGAGATTTTCAATTGTTTTCAACTTTTTTAAATGGAATGTTAGTTTTTTTATCATCGCATCGCATTCAGGATGTCAAATTAATGATGTCTCTAAAATGTCATCTTCCAAAGCCAATTATTTTATAAATGATTTAGTAACAAAATCTCGGTGTTCACGGGAAATGGCTACGATAGCTAATTTTTTCATTTAAAATTTTACGAAGTAGCTTAAATTAGAAAAGTTTCAGAACCTTCCCTGCTCGATTTTGTGGTGCCCTCGGAGAAACAAATGACTATCAGATTTTCGAGATTTTCAATTGTTTTCAACTTCTTTAAATGGAACATTATATTTTTTATCAGCTTATCGTGTTTAGGATGTCAAATTAAGTACTTGTCTAAAATATTTCCGTCCTAAGTCTACTATTTTATAAATTATTTAGTAGAAAATGGTATTGGACATTTTAACATGTCGTGCTAATGTAGCGGCTTCCCGTGAACACCCTGTATAGGCGCAATCTATCGAATACGCACTATTGGCCCACCCTGTATACAGGTCTTTTTTTATATTTTACGCTCTGTCTTAGAGGCTTTATTTTAGGAGCTTGAGAAAAACACTAGAAACAAAGCACACCGCAAATTGTAAAAAAGTTACAATTTTTTTTTTTATTGGAACAGCCTATACAGTACAGAGACTGTTGCATTTAAAGAAACAAAAATTGCAAGATGAAAATTGTTTTTCCTGGTATCAGAAATATACCTACCTGTAATATTTTGACATTTGGAAGAGCAGTTTCTGAGATACTTGAGGTTGAAATTTCAGATATGGCCTACGTTATCTTTGAACAACAACGACCTATACCTACAGTCTATTTTTTTTTTGTATAGGCGGAAAACGCGAAGTTGTAAATAAATATGGCTTTGATATTAGTCAGTTATTTGTGTTATTTTCTTTATTTATTATTAAAATAGCAACTAATTAGTAACTCTTGGGGTCAACTTTGAAATTTTTTGTTGTCTGCTAGTTGTGTAACACGTTATAATAATTTGTAAATTTCCGCCCAACAATAAAAAATAGACTGTAGTTTGTTATTTGCTGTGCAATGTTTAACACACGATATCGTTTGTAATTCTTTGACAAGGCGACTAATAGGCTGCAGACAAAACAATCTTAGCGGACGGTTTTAGATACTTACTGGACATCTCAGCCATAAATTAAAAAAAAAAACTTATTTTAAAATGATTAAACCGCAGATATACCTTGTATAAAATGTAATTTTAAATTTTCATTTTTAAAAAATTTACTTCCTTTGTTTTACATTAAAATTTTCGCCTCTAATAGCTGGGCTAAATTTTCTATCGATTTGCTTTTCTCAAATTTGGTTTTTTGCATCGAGGATTCAAAACTTTATAATTTGATACTAGTAATTTTTGAGAACGTGCGTGCGGAATTTTCTGCGCCTAATCATTTTCATATACAGGGTGCCACCATCAAAACCGACGAATCTACCGGGAAAATAGTCATAGCCAGAGTTATGCACGGTGGTGCAGCTGACCGATCGGGCCTTATTCACGTAGGTGATGAAGTTGTAGAAGTTAATGGAATTAATGTCGAAGGGAAAACACCAACCGATGTTCTAAGCATTCTCGTAAGTATTTCGGAATTGTTTTCGAATTAAATTCATTTGAAACTCGCTTGCGTAGCAAAATTCCGAGGGAACAATAACTTTTAAATTAGTACCCGCAAATGGAAGAAATAGCACTAGGGAAAGTAAAGTCCGAGTGAGGGCGCATTTTAATTATCACGCGCAAGCTGATCCTTACATACCATGCAAAGAAGCCGGGTTGGATTTTCAGAAGGGCGATGTCTTGCACATCGTTTCGCAGGATGACGCTTACTGGTAAGAAAGAAAATTGCATATTTTTTATTTTATAGTTAAATTGAAAAAAAAAAAAAAATCTCAGGTGGCAAGCTAGGAAAGAAGGTGATAGGAACATGCGTGCGGGTTTGATACCAAGCAGGGCCTTACAGGAAAGAAGAATAATATTAGAGCGTTCGCAAGACAAAGACAATGACAATGGTATATGTAAAATTTACTTTCGCAATCCTGGCTTTTGTCTCGCAGGTTGTTTGCATGGCTTGTTGTGTTGTTAAGACTTTTTTTTCTGAATGTTTAATCCCATAGTGAAAGGAGAAACTGCAATGGATTGTTGGAATTTCGATGTATGTCGCATTTTACTGGGGGTTATCTAAGAGAATAAAGACGCTCTTATAATCATCTTTGATGACGACCGAGAAAAATGTGGTCTTTTGCTGAATGCAGGTGCGTTTGCAGTTGCGCCACCGAGCAAGTTATATTGATTTTTCTTACGACGACCAAAATTACCAAATTCAAATTGGATTATAAATATTGGGTCATCCCATAAGTAATATTTGATTTGTTGTTACTTTAATTACTGATGACAACAGATAAATATAGCTTTATCTTACTTTAAAATGTTTTTTTTTTATTATTATTATTAGTCACAATTGTTTTAGAACTGTTTGGGTGTTATTAATAAAAATAAATACAGTTCATTTCAGGAAAGAATACATGCATGTCATATACAGACCTCGTCTATTTCAAGTGGTTGCACTACGTTAATCAACACTATTATTAATGTCGTATTTGAACATGATTTAATGATGCATTTCTGATACATAAAAATTCGCATAGTGTTAGTGAACTTAGTGCAACCACCTGAAATAGACGAGTTCCGTATATGACGTGCATGTATTCTTTCCTGAATTAGATATTAGGTACTTAAATTTTGATTTAATAGTTGAGAAAACATGCAAGAAGTTGAAGACAATCCTAAAGTGTGCGAAATGTAGCAGAAATAAATATTGGGTGAATCTGCTGATTGTGACAACTATAGTTCTACTTTCTTATGATTTAGTAATGAAAGATAACATATAATCGTTTATCTTATTTACAACGTCTCTGTTATAAACTTCTTCAAACAGCATTTTTGATGCCATTGATTAATTTTCAGCAACATTTTTTCTAACATTCACGTGTCAGTAAAGATTGGCAATCCAATGTAATGAATTACACAAACACCAACAAGTAATTAAGGCTGTTTTGGTTTAAAAATATTTGAGTACGCTTAAAATCGCGGCGGTCATTATTTATGAGATGATCCGATATATTGGCTCTCTGCTTGTCTACACACCTTGGACTATTGTAATCTTGAATTAATAGTAATAAGCAAACAAGAAGAAGAGTTAATAATACTAACTGACGTCTCGGTGGCCGTAGGGCTATGCTCTGTTTCAGCTTTGCCTGTGCTAACTTGCAGTCAGTCCCCGAAATCCCCCCGTTGTGTAACCAAAACTAAAACTAAAAAAATTATGTATGACGTAGCGGAAAACGACGATTTCGACCGCGAGCAAATCGCTACGTACGAAGAGGTCGCCAAGTTGTATCCGCGACCTGGCATCTTCCGGCCTCTAGTTCTCATTGGTGCGCCAGGTGTCGGCAGGAATGAATTGAAGAGAAGACTTATGGATACGAATCCTGAGAAATACAAGACACCTATACCTTGTAAGTATTTTAAAGATACGGCAGGTATCGGATTCAGTCACTGTTTATATCAAAGTACATATTTTTATCAGAAGTACATATTTTCCGACAAAAGTCATTATTAGTACGTATTTTGAAAATAGCACGCATTTTGTAATGTTTCTACCTTTAGGGTCACAGATTAACACATAGATACGAAGGCTCCGGGCTGCGCCTTTGATGTTGCCCGGTAAAATTCCGTAACCTTCAGCCATTGTTTAGGTGGTGGATAAAGTGCTAAGTTTAGAAATTGCGGCGTATACAATATCTGATTAATATACCGCCTAAACAATGGCGGCATGAGAAACAGTGAGAACGCCAGCCTTTGCATCCCTATGTAGTAATCTGTGGTAGGGTCCCTAGATTTGATTGACTTTTAACATGTCGGAAAGGAGTCGGAAGTTACAACGTCATTTCGTTAGTAATGTCAGATGTTATAGTTGCCTGACCTAATTTGATACGATTATCCACGGTAATTTCTCATTAAGTTACTAGATTAGAAAGAGTGAAACATAGTTTTACTCTTTCGTAAAGGATTTCGAGCTTGAAAAATGGCGAATTTGACATTGTGTTTCCAAACCCTCTCCGACATGTTAAATGTCAATCAAATCCTATTCCAGAATATACAGGGTGAGTCATAATGGGCGAAACAAACTTTACCAGTACAGAAGAGAGACGTGTAAAGTAAAAAAGGGAGCGAATGCAGAATACAGGGAAATTCATTTTTACATTTTTCTTTTGTTTTTTGGTATTTTTGAGCAAAACCGTGGGTTCCTGGGGTTAAAAGACGGTGCGGAATCATGATATTATAGAAAAGAACGCTAAATAATGATTAAAATTTAAGAAAAAGTGGCATCTTAAATTCCTACCTTGTAAATATTATTTTCCAGTAAATTTTATGTACAACGTTTTTTTCAGTATTTATTGAAAACACAGTCAGAGTTTAAGAAAGACCATGAAGTAGATACAAGAAAAGATTAAAACATAAAAAGATTCGTATTAACACTTTTTCCCATACTTTTTCCTCTTTACTTCAGATATTTTAAAATGACTTTGTTGACACGGTTGCTATGGTGAATTTGTACGTATGACTTACTACGTACAGTACAGTTCATTTTTTCTTTATATGCCGATCAATGGATTAACAAGATTTACTGCTATACAATCATTTCCCTTTAACTTTCAAGAAACAATCTTATCGTTTTTCAAACAAATTTCATTAAGCACGTGGCATTTTTCTTACGTAGAACATGATTGTGTTAAGTGAACGGTCAAATTGCACAAAATCGTCAAGTCAATGGTCCGACTAAACCCTCTGACCAATCACCAATTGAGAAAAATGATCACGTGTTTTGGTCTGACCACTTCGACCACTCACTTACAAACCATTAGGTTTCAGATTCATATTCATAAACGAGAGATCATATTATGCGCACTAGGGTTACTATAACTTTATAACTTATAAATTTAACAGTTTATTTTTTTATAGTTCTTGCTTATGAGAATTGCATAAAGAATATGAAACAATCAACACTTTAGAAAACGAGCTAAAAATATAAGTTTTATTCATAAAAACACTTGTTTCATATCCTTCAATAATTGTAACCTTTTTAGTTAATACAGCAATTTTGCCTATAGATTTTGCCATTGATCTGAAACTGGAGAACTCTGAAGAAATGTTACAGGTAAAGGTTTTTTAAAGACATGATCCGGAATTAAGATAGAACTCAGTTGTAAACCTAAAATTATACTAATGTTAACCGTGTTACATGATTTCTGAAAGTTCTGATGCTCGAGCACATTTGCATTATTTGAGGGCAAGGGAAAACTATCTGATCAAGTTTCACCATTAACAAATAAAGAAACGAGTACCTTAAATAGTTGGGAACTTCTTTGATTGATGAAAGAAAAGCTTTATTATTCTGTGGGCGAAGCTGAAATTTTTAACGATCAAAACATGTAAAGGTAGGTATGATGTCACAATTACCTAATATAATTAACAAGACTGGACATTTTTAAAGAAAATCATTTTCAGAGGAATAAACAGATCAAATCAATGAACAAGACAAATGAAATTATAAAGTATAGTAACTAGAAGTCACAGAAATGTTACTTGACATAGCCTATACTGTTAAAAGACGGAGGGCATGGCATGTTCTTAATTTTGATTTATACGATCAGCATATAAAGAAAAAACAAGCTGTATATTAATTTTATAAATTTCTCAAGCTAATCTGTTTTCTAAGGATAGTAGAACTAATATTGCATCTATGTAGATTGCCTCGATCCCGTTTAAATATGTTACTTCAATTTTTGTCTCCACAAAAGTATCTAGTGACGTCATATGAAACTTCTCTATGCGGCACAGAAAAGTAATTACAATGAGTTTTAAGGCTAGTTTACATTATCCGATTTTGCATTAGATTTTCAGTTTCGAGTAGCTAAAACGTGATATTTTTGTCATTACACTATTCTATTTTCCATTCGAGAAGCTAGTTTCATTCGAGACAAGCTCGAATATAAAATCGAACAGAAAAATGTAAAACAAATAAAGAATAATATAAATTAGCTCTTAGGCCCATATTCATAAACAAAACTTAAGCCTGTGACTTACGCTATGCATAATTCAGAAACTGTACGTGTTTTTCACATTTTGGAAAAGTAATTCTTATAATGTTTTTAAACTCTTATGTTTTTATGAATGATAGCGAATTGTAAGCGAACACAATAAGCTTAAGTTTTGTTTATTAACTCGAGTCCAAAGGTAAGTTTACATTATACGATTTTTGTATTTGATTTTTCTGTTCAATTTTAAATTCCAGGTTGTCTCGAATAAAACTAGCTTCTCAATTGGAAAATCGAATAGTGCAAAGGCAAAAATATCACGTTTGAGCTACTCATAATTTAAAATGGAATACAAAATGGGATAATGTAAACTAGCTTTAGTCTGTCTCTTAAAGATTCATTGGTTCTCCAAAAATGAAATCAATTTTGTGGTTCCATTCATCATTTAATGTAAAAACTTGATGAAAATGCTAATTAGGTTTTGTTAACCTGCTCTTCTCGATTGAGACAACCTCCTTATTTTAGATAACTGGAACAAGTCAGTTAGATTGCAGTGGAGCTCTCGAACTATTAAAAAAAGAGTAAGTAAAAATCTTAAAACGGACAGAATTGTAAACGAATAGTGAAATGTTGAGTGCTTTTCCATTTATAACTCTGTCCGATTTAAGATTAAAAACTTTTTACTTACAATTTTCATCGGACAAGTCAATTTTATTTATGAAAAAAAGAAGTGTTAACAGAACATGATAAATGCCGAATGCGCTGAAGAAGATATACGCAGAATTGCACTGTAAATAAAAATATACCTAACCACAAGAAACATTACAAAGATCCGACAAAGTAAGTAAAAAGTAATTAAATGTCAAAAGATAATTACAATAAGAAAAATCTTGTCAAGTAAATGATGAAAATTTGTTTGAAAATTGAAAGAATAATCTCCCATCTTTCAATAAAATCAGCTTAAATATTCTCAAGCAACATATTTCAGTTATTAAAATACCAGAAACTATAAAAGAACTAAAACATGACGTAACCGTTGTTTACTGTTATAACAAAATTAAATAAGCTTATAATTATGTAAATATCAGTTTCCGCGCCAAAATTTTGGTCTAGAAATTCATTTCATATCGAAAAATGATCAAAAATTCTTATTTAACACAAAAAACACAAAAAACGTATTTCCCTGTATTCTGCATTTCACCCGTAAAAAAGTTCAAATGAACCTACATACAGGTTGTTCATGGGAAGTCGCTGCAATAGCCAACTTTTTTATTTGAAAATAGAAAAGTTTTAGGACCTCTTCTCTTGGATATTATGCTACTTTCGAAAAAACAAATGACGATGAGGTTTTCGAGATATTTAATTGTTTTAAACTTTTCTTAATGGAACGTTCGGTTTTTTATCATCGCATCGTATCCAAAATGTCACGTTAATTACATGTATCTGTAAAATATCAACTTCCAAAGCCTACTATTTTATAAATTGTTTAGCAATAAAATGTTGGTGTTCGTGGAAAATTCTTACAATGGCTAACTTTTTTATTTGACGTTTCACGAGTTAGCTTAAAAAGCTTCAGCACGTTTCCTGCTTGATTTTATGGTACCTTCGGAAAAACAAATGACTAACAGGTTTTTGAGATTTTCAATTGTTTTCAACTTGTTTAATTGGAATATTGTGTTTTTTAGCATGACATCGCGTTCAGGATGTCAAGTTAAGTATGTTTCCAAAATATTAACTCTTAAAACAGAATGTTTCGTAAATAATTCAGCCTTGATATTCGCAGGAAGAAGTGTCTCGTTATAATAGTCTTTTTATTAATTGTTCGCGTTGAAACAGGAGAATAAAGGAAGTATGTTCAAGCTGTCAGACCTGTGTGAACTGTATTGATTAAAAATTCTTTAAATTTAGTTCATATTAAAAACCTTTGTGCCAAATATTGAAAACGCGATATGTTAAAATGTGTACCAGTGTACTTAGGAAGAAAATATTTTAGAAACGTACTTGACATTCTGAACACGATACGGTGATAAAAAAAATAATATTCCATTTAAAAAAGTTGAAAATAATTGAAAACAACAACATATTATAAAATCGAGCAGGAAAAGTCCTAAAACTTTTCTAATTTAAGCTACCTCGTGAAATGTCAAACAAAAAACTTTGCTATTGTAACCATTTTCAGTCAATTTGATATTATGAATACGATGGGATGATAGAAAACCTAACGTGATGTTTAAAAAAAGTTAAAAATAATTGAATATCTCGAAAACCTGATTGACATTTGTTTTTCCGAAAGCAGCATAAAATCGAAGAGAAAAGGTCGTAAAACTTTTCTATTTTGAGTTACTGCGTAAAAATACAAATAAGAAAGTTAACTGTTGTAGCGGTTTCCCTTGGACATCCTATATGTAGATTTATATGACCTTTTTTCCTTAAAAAAATCTCCTACGTACTGGTAAAATTTGTTCCGCCTATTATGACTCACCCTGTATATACTGACGGAACTACTCTGAGTAGGCACATAATTTAAATCGGCATGCATCGACAGCGCATCTAAGCGCATGCTTCCTCATGAGCGCTCGGGTGTGCCTTCTTAATGTGGTGGAATCGGTACATACTTTATTGAGTGTTTGGGCAAAAATAAATGAGTTACAGCTTGGGGCCTCTATAATCAAACAGATGGTATAATATATGAAAATTTGTTGATGTTTAATGGAATTGTTTTTTTTTTATATTGTAACATTTACGTGTTTGTAGCATATTACACTATTTAGTACTTATTTTGGGCTGCACAAAGTACATATTTACAAATTTGTATCAACGGCATCCACTCTGAATACAGGGGCCTAAACGCCTAAAGTGCTCTTCTGGTAGAGTTTATGAACGCGCCCTTGAGGTAGAAGCAAAAAGTTGAAATGGTAAAATGAAATAATACAGTCAAATACTTAATAAATTTTATTAGTACTGAAATATTCCTGGCCATGTTCTATGCGTTCTGTTGAATCTCTGGACGCCATTCTTCACAGCATCTTCTTTATAAGTATATAATAATTATAAGGGTTCAGAAAGTACATACACCTACAGGTTTTTTTTTAATTTGGCGTCCAGAGTACTGTGATATTTTCCGGATAAAGGTGTTTTCAAATTTTACAACCACGGTTTTTCGATCCGGCCTAGTGCTGAATTTAATTCAGCCCCTGGAGCATTGCCTATCGCTGGTCGATTTTGTCCTAATTAAAAGCCAAGTTCGCTTAATTTTATTTAATTATTTCTACGGAGCAATGTTCAGTGCTGACATTGTTCGGATAATGAGCGCGTTCAGGTACGCTCAGCGGCTGAGTTGCTTATTCAGCAATCATTTGTGATTGGCTCACATTAATGTAATAGCGAATCACAAACGACCGCTAAGTAAGCAACTCAGCCGCTGAACGTGCCCTTTGTACGATCAGCGGACCTTGCCCGTAACATATACATATATAACTTCTGATGTCTTAAATCAGGCCTGGGCATAAAATACGAGAAGAGCCGGGTCGTAGTATCTCCCACCATTCGCCAGCCTGCCAGCCTGCCAGCCTGCCAGCCGATCGTGTACCAATAGAAGTTATAAAACGTGTGGCTCGCGTGAAATACAAACATGAACCAAAATTATGAACTTAAGTATCCGTGTTTTATAAACAGCACAGGTAATGCAGAATATATTATTTGCGGTAAATTGTTGAGCGTAAAACGATATCATATTGCTCGTCAGTACATTTTCCATAAAGAATATTATCTGCGACCGATCGTAGAAGGAGAATATACCCGGACATATTTCTCTCGCATGATTAGGCCTGTCTTAAATAATTTTCGAAACAATAATGAAAACTTAACAATATTTTCTATAAAAAAAATTTGTTGCAAATCGTTTTCGATTGCAGTGAATCCCTCGAGCAGCCTCTGTTCAGTGTGGTCCACTTTTGATGGTTTTATAGGGTTTCTCAGTTATTTATAGGAATAGGATCAAACCGTCTCCGCGACCGAACTGTTTTTTTTTTGTTTTTGGTGTCACGGGTGGCTTGTTAGCTATGGAAAAACTAAAAATAAGTAGTATCTTCATTATTTGTATATCAAACTTTATCTTTCTGCAAACCTCATTAAACAAGCAATTTACTTGTATCATAGCCAACTGCGGTTTCCATTTAAAATTAGAAAGTTATAGTTTATTTTGCAGACTCATGCATTTCCTACAAGAGACAATAACATCAGTGAAATCTACATTAATTTCTGTATAAAATAGTTTTTGAATTTTTAAAATATCTTGTCAAACAACTGAAATATCGTGAAAAGTAATTTTTCGGAAAAATTCGTTTTTAGCTGATATTTTCCGAACAAGTCGTGATAGCTAACTTTTGTTTTCTCCATTGGGATTCTCTCGAAAAAGTAGCGAAGTAATGGGTCGCGAAAACGGTTTCCTTCTATTCCTATAAATAACTGAGAAACCCTGTTAAACCATTAAAAATGGTCCACACTGTACAGCTGTTTCAGCCCTATTTAGGGCTTGCAACAAACTTTTTTAAAACTTTCATTATGCCTTGACAGCAAGCATGGCCGCCTTGCATGGGATGACTTATTACGTAGCAAACTGGCTTCAATTTGTCAATCCCAATGCAATGTCAGGTCAAAAAGCGATAGTAAGATGTCGCTGTTTAAACTATTCAACAAGGTTGGTAGACGTGGACTGTGTATTAGAAGTAGTGCGTTTTTGAACGTGTACTTAAGATACACGTGTACACGGACTCTGTGTAACAATATTCACGCGGTAAAAAGAACACACCTAATAACAACAGCAATAGTTGACTATAGTTTTCGCTCCATGTTGATGTACACGCTGTATTCAGAAAAAAACGGAAAACGATATTTTTCCAGTTGTAACTTTCATTCTATTTGTCAATTGCCTGCTTGGCAATACCTATTAAGAAAATATTAAAATACACGTGTAATATAAATACACGGGTAAGATAAATACACGTGTAATATAAATACACATGTAAAATAAATACAAGTGTAATATAAATACACGGATATCCGTGTATTTAATATTACACCTACTAATTAATATTATTACACGTGTACTGACACGTGAAATAGAAATCTCTAATTAGAAGGTTGCCTTGATCAGAGGAAGGTAAAGAGGGTACCTATCTTGTTACGTAACGCACGTGAAAAATTCAATTGAGCGTATTAACCAGGTTTTTGCATTATATGGTCAGTAGGACCATAGAATTGATTCCATTTTTAGTGAATTAGATGAAGCCTTAGGAAACAGATTAAAACTCACTCTATTTATTCCACTCAGATGGATAGAAGTTTGGGATGACGTCACGAGTTACTTTTGCGAGAAGGAAATTGCAAACTGCATATTAAATGAGAATGTTACAACTTACATGATTTGGACAGATTTAAAATTTAAATCGATTCGAGAACGCGTAATTACGTGGAAAATTGCAGAAATATGCAGTCACATGCATTTTTCCACCAAATATTCCCAGGGTGCTTCAAATATGAAAAATATGCATTTTTTGAATTACTTCTTTTGATGCTAAATTGCTTGATACATCCTGGAAAGGTTAAATTTTATCTATACAGAGTACTGCGTTTTGAAATGCAACATAGGAAATCCTATATTAATTTAAAGGCGTTGGAATATTGGCATCCCTAATTATTTAAGAGCAAAATTCCATTTAGGTTTCTTAAAGTGCTCTTCAAGATGAATCTGTCTGAGAAGTTTGAGAATTTTTCATTCGCTCAGTTTCAAGATATTTAAAAAAGATCAGTGACGAAATTCAATTTATACCAAACTATCAGCATGGTCTTAATCAGTGAATATTAAAATAAAGTACTGGAAAGGCTTTTTCTATCAATATTTTCAAAAACGAACTAAATTTATTTATATCTGTTCAGTTTTTACTATCATTGATCAAGGCTGTGCTGATAGTTTGATATAAATTGAATTTAGTTACAGAATCTTTTTTTTTCATTGGCTTTCGTACTGCGTTGCGTAATCATAGCAATACCCGAAATATCCTAAGGCTGTTTAAAAGAAAAGTGAATCTCTTATTTTCAAGAGATTGTCCACATATTTCACAGACATACTGTACTGTACAACATAATGCAGACGCTTCTCTATAATATTATTCCAATATCTGTGTAATTTTGTTCGCTTATTTTTAACGTTCTTTTTTTCTAGCGCCTGTTAATAATTATTATTTATCAAACGATAGTGAAACGTTAAGCATTATTTCCAATTTCAACAGTGTCCGTTTAAAGTTTAAAAACAAATGCCTTAAAAAAGCAGCAAAAAAACAGCTTGAAAAGTGTTATTCAAAACAATATTTTTTTTTTTAGAAAATGGTCCTTTTGTATAATTTACAAGAACGAACGTTGTTACCCTGAAATAATAAATTAAACATGATCTTTTCGAAAGAATATTGTTCTTTTTTTAAAGTATTTTTACGACGTAAACAGGAAATGGTAGCCTAGCGTCAAGAATGATAACTGTTTCAAATAAACGCATGGAATTTTCAAAAACAACCTTTTAGTTTTTGAGAAAATTTAGAAGCAGTAAAAGCATTGTTTATGAAATATATTAGGTTGTTCGGAAAAAAAATGTCGTTTTTTTCTTTGTCAACTAATTCATATTTCGAAGGTAGCGAGATATAATATTTTATTTGCAAATTGAAGAGTATACTTCTCTAAACAATATACTACGCACATGTTAACCCGTACTTAATTGTGTGTTCTCATGAAGAATAACCAAATAACGAAGAATTCTTGAACCTATTGTTATACGAGTTTGAGAAGGAAAGTGGCTGCACATGTGGCTTAGAATATCTGCGAGAAGAAGACAAAGAGTCTCTTAATGTTAAGACAGGGCCAACATGAATTTATAAAATTTAGAAGTGGCGATTTTACTCTTCGAAAGAGTCGTACCTCAGGTTGCCCTTTAAAGATTAACCAATTTTTTTTTGCATTTTATTAAAAAAAAATACGGTTACTACAATATATCAATAGTCAGATGAGTTGGGTGCATTCAATTCAACCATTTGGTACCACTTAAGAGGTCGTAGTACGATTAATAAACATTCTACAAAAATTTCACATAACTTAAATAAATCCCAACCTAAACACCTTAAACATTTGTACAAAATTACTCCAAACTCCCCGCCACAATCGTTTCCTGTGACAAATCATGATTTATGAAGAAATGTGGATTCTTTTAAGAATCCCTACTGGTATAAACAGTGGCTTAATCTTCGACAAGTGTATTTTTCAATCGTTAACAAAGATCATTTTGGAAGATAAGTAATGTTCAGTGTTTGGTGGAATATTTTTGGCGTGATCCATTTTGAACTTGTTTCAAATGTCCGTGCAGTTAATGCTGTAGTCTGTTGTGCTCAACTTAGCAAAGTACACGAAATTTTACGTTTAGGGTACCCTGTATTAGTAAATACAAATCCACCACCAGGATAATGCAAAACCGCATGATACAATTAGGTCTCAATAAAAACTGAAGGAGCTTGGATGGACATGTCTTCCTCTTTCTGCATAAAGTCCGGACATTGCTCCTTCGGATTACAATATGTTTTGTGCGATGAAACATTTCCTTTTTTTTTCTTGTTTGCCTTACTCCGTAAAGGCGGATGTGTTCTTTTTAAGTTAGAGAATAGATGAAGAGAGTAGCTTTTCTTTTTTTTTCCTCAGATACCAGTCGGCCGATGAAAACAGGAGAGGTAAACGGGAAGGAATATTTCTTTTTATCGAGAGAACAACTAGAAGAGGATATAGAAGCTTCGAAGTTCATAGAATATGGAGAGTACAAAGGTAACCTGTACGGTACCTCGGCGGAGAGCGTGAAATCTCTAATTACTTCGGGGAACGTCTGCATTTTGAACCCTCACTATCAAGCATTGAAAATGTTAAGAACACCACAGTTAAAACCTTATATAATTTACATTAAGCCACCGCCTTTAGAAATTTTAAAGGAGACGAGAGATGCACTGCATGCTAGATCTACGTTCGACGTTAACAATTCCCGCGGATTTACGGTTGGTTTCCGCAGGAGAGTTCTTTTCCTGAAACTGATGATTATCTGTTTTCAGGATGAAGAATTTAATGATATGTTGAAATCGGCAGCTCGGATAGAGTTTTTATATGAACATCTTTTCGACGAGCAGATAGTTAACGGTGATTTAGCGTTGGCGTTCAGTCAGCTTCTCACAGCAGCAAATCGTGTAGAAACTGAACCGCTTTGGGTGCCTGCTTCGTGGGTTCAGTAGTTTGTTACCATGAATAATGTTAAGGTTTCTGTAACAAATACTTTATTTTTATTATTAGCGTGATATTGTTGAGATTTGATGCGTTTTAGATATTTTATATAATTTTTTTTTTATTAACTCTCTGACATTTGAGGAATACCTACAATTTCAATAGTAAGTTAGACGAAATGTTTTTATGAGGAGAACGTTTACTAATCTGCCACATATTATGACAAAACATTGGGTTTTCAAAACCTACAAGTGCCTGACTTCACTTCCAAATTACTACTTATTATTTTGGATATACGTATTTTCATTTCAATTATATTATTGCATGACTATTTTTTTTAATATTTTGTGGGTGTTCACAGACGGTGTCGTAGCTAAAATACCTTTTAGTGAATTATCCTGAAATCACCTTAACATGGTTTGAAGGAGTTAGAAAAATATAAAGTGCGTAAGTATGTTGTTCATTCATCACTTTCGGCGCATGGCTGCTTCTCCTCAGGGGTTACCCTGAATTGTAGCAAAACCATTCGTTAAAAATTATACTATAATCAAATCAAATAATTTCTCCACTGTCCATGGTAACCTTTGCGTCCTTAGGACGAATATTGCGATGACTCAACATGCTTATCTTATTTTTAATGCAATTTATACTTACCTCATGCAGCTGCCCAATACACCATCGGAAACTTCTATTCTTAAAGTAGCAAACTGGTGGATGATTTGAAAGAACTTTTGTAGCAACCAAAATGAACATCTATAAATAATTTTGAATTTTTAAGGAATAAGCCAAATACATAAAAAAAAAACGTAACGTAAAACTTGTAAACGCTTCTATTTTTATTGCCGCCATTAGCAAATTTTAAATGACAAGGATATACTGTTCGAAATTTTTAACAGAGGCCTTAATTTAAAACATTTCCTTTATTTACACACTTTATTAAGTTATCCCTTTAAACCTTCGATTTGCAATAACAAAACTAATGTGTTCCAAGAGTCTTATAATCTAGACTCATATACCCTTCAAAACGTAACTCGAATTTTAATATTAACATTCTGAATGTTTAAATATTAATTATTTATAATTGAAGTAATGCAAAAACAATTTTGGTTTAGTTTAACTTAAAGGCCCGCGGCCGTCGTCCATTGCTGAATTCCTGGCTTCCGGTTGGAAACGCGCCTCTCCTCGGATTTCTTCTACTGCCGACGTTTCGTTCTCCATTGCAGAAGAACTTCCTCAGGGCTGCTGCTGCTGCTGCTGCTGATGGTCTTGCTGCTGCTTCTTGTAAGTCGTTGAGACTAGAGAACGAAACGTCGGCAGTAGAAGAAATCCAAGGAGAGACGCGGTTCCAACCGGAAGCCAGGAATTCAACAATTTTGGTTTATCTGATTCACCAAACCAATTACCAATAGATTTTGTAATAGTGTAAGATTCAGTCCTTTAGTTAGCTTCGTTTCGTTTTCACATTCTGAATTTGTCCACTCAACTGTTAGAATAACTTCAACTGATAGTGATGCGCCGAAATTGCAGTATTTAAATTTGCGTTCCGACTCGAGTCCATTTCGAAGAATTCTCGACTCGATTGAGTACTCGAGTAAGAAATACTCATTCCCAATACTCGAGTAATAAATACTGGATTCTAGTATACTTGAATAAGAAATACTCGATTCTAGTACTCGAACACTGTACTCGAGTTTCAAAAGTTCAGTCTTCGACTTACTCGAGGACCATAAAGAATCGAGTTTATTCGACTCGGCATATCATTACATCAACATACCATATACATACTCTCTCTTTAATTTTGGTGTGTCTTGCTCTCACTAATGCTTTAGGAGACTGTAATGACATTCCTTCGTTATGTGCATAAGAAAGTCAGATGGTCAAAATGAACATAATTGAAGCACCATCTTGTCCGACGAAAGTTATTATAAAATACAGTGTGTCCATGGATTGAGTTGACAATAGGAAAAACGTTTTTATTTTTGTGTTTTCGAGAAAAAGTCATTCTTTATAAAAGTTTTTGCTTGCCATAGAACCCCCAAAAAAATCATAGGACATGGTAAATTCTGGTTGATAACTGAGAAAAGTTGAAAATTCTCTTTTGACTTTTGCAAAATCTACAGTTTTTCTTAGTAAAATCACGTCAACTAGAACTACTCGTGTCATGAATTAAAATGTTGGTTCTCATAATATCAAAAATGCAAACATTTCGCATTGTTAAGACAAGCGAAGTCATTGGCTAAATAGTAGCCTCAGCTTCAAGATAAGCTTCATTCACTTTCAACACTGATCTTTTTCATAGATATTTTTTAAACAATTTTATACAGTTATACGCACACGGGATTCTTTTTAAGCATCTCATTTGGAATCTTAGGGCAAAAAATTCGAACTTGCGTAACATTCATCTAAATAAATACGTTCTATAATTAACATTCTTGCCTGAATAGTTTTTTCACATAAATTAGAAACATTCTCTGGCTAACAAGATTTTACTCATAATTTTTGGACTTTGCCATACTTTATGAAGATTGAAATACAATTTTCTATTTTTCTCAGCTATCGAAAGGAATTCATCATTTTCAATAACATTTTTGGGAGTTTTAGGACAAGCAAAAGCTTTTATAAAGAATGACTTTTTCTCGAAAACTCTAAAATAAAAAAGATTTTTCCTATTCTGAACCCAATCGGTGGACAGAGTGTATATTTTATAGTTGAAAGTATTGTTGGTCACTTTAAAGGGGCAGCTAATAGAATTTTGACAATAAAACAGTGATGATGTATTTTATCGTTCTAACTTACTATTGAAAATAATCGTGCATAATTATCAGCAAAATTCTCGATATAAAGATTAGCAACATTTATTGCGCCGATTTAATAATATTACCGATAAATTTAATAATATTACCAATAAAATACATTTTTTGAATACTACGATTGCCTCAATATTAAACTTTCTTCGTCTAATAAATAATAGGAGTATATAATTCCACAGTTGCTAATCTTTATTCACAAGTGCTTAGATTAAAAGAATTTAATTAACAATAACGAAAGCGTTGTTGTGAAATGCAATATATATGTAAATCTCTTTATTCCCGAAGCGTTCGCAGCAAAATTCGCGTAAATCTTAAGAACCTGAGCCAAATCGTATGAGAAAATATTTTATGATCAAGAAGTTGCCTACAAATATTTACTTAGCTAATTAACGATTGTTGATTTGGATATTAAATAATTAGAGATAATAATTAGATTATTAACGAGATTGATTGTTACTTTTAGATACTGGTCTGTTCTAGATGTAAACCACTGCCATTTCGTAAATAAATTAAATTCTAAATTGATGTTTAATACTAGATAAATATAAAACTTTGATCCGTTTTTTTTTTCCGAACATTACGAGAGTTTTAGAACCAATTCACACACGATAACGATACGTGGAACATTTTTAAATCTTATTTCTAGGACAGTAAAAGAAAGAATTTTAAAAATGATCCATACTTTGTTCTGAAATTATTCCCGCAAAATTTCACGCGTGTATTAGGTTCGAAACAGTCGTCGAAGTAGGTTTTTATACAAAATAAATCTGGCCGTAGTCTCTAAATTTTTAAGTGAATGTTTAAGTTTTTGTTTAAATATCTCAACGTTTAACACTTTTTAGAATAGTTATTAGTTCATAAATTCACGCTGTTTGTACTACACTCACTAAATTCTGTCAGCTTAGTTCGCTGTTTGAAAGAATCATGGAGCAATAAAAAGTTACATAGGTACCAAAATAAAAGTCTTTAAAAGTATTAGCTAGATGGTTTTTTCAGACATCAAAATAGATGTAATACATGCAATTAACTAAAATGAAAAAGAAAAAACATTCGAAGATTTAAATTCATTAAAGTATCAGGTTCAGAAACAAATCAGTTTACTTGCATTTATTACAAAAAAATATTATTTACTGCTTGCATACTAATAAACATAATTAATCTTGTATCTTGTTACTGAAAAGTTTGATGTTGTCGTACCATTATACATATATACATTGGGCTTATTGTGAGGGTACAAATTCTGCAAAAGTAGCTGTGTTATTATGTAAGCGGAAGCATATATTGTGCCAATTGTGAATCATTTCCAGTATTTAAGCAGTAAATAGCTACAAAATTATTTTATTTAAATATACCAACTTATTCTTCGAATTCTTGTAAATAGCGTGATTGTATTATATGATGAATTATTGAAATAAAAATTTTCATTTCACTGAGTACAACACACTTATTAAATCAGAAATATTTGTCTTCCTTATGTTGCTGAAGTAATCTTTTTAGGTATCAATGCAAACATTTGTATGCTGTGTACGGACTAATTTAATTTATAATTGTTAAGTGAAGCAGAATATCTATTTTCTTAGCACCGTAAGTACCTCATATTTCTCCAACTTTCGGGGAGCCTAGCCAGTTATTAATATTGCCCACGGTGACTGCGACCGACTTACGGATGTTTATGATTCCTTCGGCATTCGCTTTACAAACTGGACAAACGTAGAAAACCCTGTTCGAAGGAGCCGGTATGAATCCGAACACAAACCAACATAAGAAAATTCTATCTCTCACATAGAATCCACACATACCAAGAAGATATCCAAGCACACACCTCAGGCTGCCTACACATTCATGAAGCAAAAACGCTTTAAAGCAAAACGCTTTGCTGCATTGCAAGACATTTCGGTTAGTCACACACTGATGAAGCAAAATGTTTTCAGGCAAAACGCTTTAAATGCTTTAAACTGCTTTACGTTTTGCTCGACCAGTGTGTGCTTGGTCCTATTTAAAGCATTGAAAAAGCACGTTCTAACAAGATTAGTCAAAAACGTTTTGCTTTAAAGCGCTTTTGCTTCATGAATGTGTGGGCAGCCTTACAGTTCGTTCGGCTATGCAACTACCGAGACGGCAAAAATTATTTTGGTCAAGGGCCAAGGTCAAGAGCGGTCATGAAATGAAACTCAAGAACTCTTAACAGTAAGTAAAATTAAGAGACTCAAAGAAATAACAGCAAGTACAATTTTTCAGAACTGCTTGACAAATTTTTGACAATCAGAAAATGATTGATGATTCAATGCATGAACCTAAACAATTTTAAAATCCATGACTACCCTTGATCAAAATAATTTTTGATATTAAAGTAATATCAGATTGATCATATTTTCTCTGGAATTTCTTTCGTCCACTGAATACTACTTTTCTAGTCAGAGTTTTTCTTTAAGCTTTATTTTATTTACTATTGGCAAATCTAGCTAAGCGACACGACCTCTACCGGAAATATTTCAACTACATAATAATATTTGAACTACATAATGATGCAGTAAGTAGGGAATTCTTGTGTTTCTATAAATTGCGTGGTCTCTGTTCAGTAATTTGTATTTAAAACAATACACAATTAACCTTTCCTGTTACAAGCAAGCATGGCCGCCTTGCATGGGGTAATATGTAGCAAATCCGCTTCAATTTGTTATTCAACTGCAATATCAGGTTAAAAAGCGATCGTAGGATGTCGCTGTTTCATCTATTTGTTACAAATAACGTTATTAACAACGAATAGATGAAACAGCGACATCCTACGATCGCTTTTTGACCTGACATTGTAGTAGGATAACAAATTGAAGCGGATTTGCTGCATTATAAGCTACCCCATGCAAGGCGGCCATGCTTGCTGTCAAAGCATAATGAAAGTTTTTTAAAAAAATTGTTGCAAATCGTTTTTGATTGCAGTGAAAAGTTATTAACAACGTTTTGAGCATAGAATTTTAGTGACAATAATGTTTAAAAGTATTTAAACTGATCTTCAAAACACTAATCCATAAGTAGAAAAGCATAATGAAAATATAAGCACAAACTCTCGTTGTTTACCACCTGCTTCCTCACTTGCTACGTCATAAAACTCGTTCTTTTCTATGGTTACCGATGGCGGCAAAAATTAATTTGAATCGCAAATAGAGACAATAAAAGGTGATTTAATTGTTTCGCTTAAAAGTTTGAATCCTTTTTCGAAAAGTTTGGACCTGAATTTTGTAGTTGTTGCAACAAAACACCTGACTTGAATTTTTGATTAACAGTTCATTGTAAATAACCATAATTCAATCCGAACAAGTTTTAAAAAAAGAGAGATTCAAAGAAAAGAATGTCTGTGTTTGAATCAAAACACGTTTGGATCAGGTTTTGTGAGCGAAAGAATTATTGTTCTTATATGATTAGGATGTCTGCACGGGAACAAAGCGAAGCTGTTAAAATTAAACTGACATGGAGAAACTGAGCCATGGTCATTTTCTCGTGTAGGCGGCCCAAAACGACCACTGACTTAGTAAGAATAATAGAGTCACATTTTCTAACGTCATGTTTACAGTTTACCCAATAAAGACTTTTACGAACTATTTCCCTAGCCTCTCTCTTCCCGAAGTTTCTCCTTGATGCCTGTTCATAGAGATCGCCAAGTAGTTCTAGTACCCTCCTTTTAGGTACTACCAGCTGCAATCTGATATCAGTGCCATCGGCATTCTCCACAGTTTTTTTGTCAGGATGTCTTTTTCCAATTTTGCACGAATCCCACTGTATCCAGTAAGCTTTCAGTACTGGATTTAGAGCATCTGCTACGTACCTGTTCAGGTAACAGCAAGGTTTACAACGTGGTAATTAACTTCGGTGTCGCCGGCCACCAGCAATGGGATGGGCGGGATTCTGGTCAAACAAACGTGGCAAAAGGGCGCCACTCAATTTTTTGGGGTTGCGGGAAAAAACGCGGTGCTTCCAAAGTTTCTCAGAAAAGACTTTCACAATCCAATTAAAATCAGCAAAAGTAAACTGCAAAACGCATCCAAACGACGCTCTAAAGAAAAGAGGCAGAGCGCCTGAAAGTTTCTTAAAATAAGCCTCTTCGGATTCGAAAAAAACAAAGCTATCCTAAGTCTACAATTAATCAAAATATCACTTGTGCCAAAATTATGGCCTGAGGGAATGGCGTTTCAGGAAAGTTCAAAACCGACCAAACAGGTCGCACAACGAGATGCAGATCGAAAGTCCAACAAACGGACAACACGCAGTTACAATAACCGCGTCAAATTTGACACCAAAGCACCAAATATGGCGAGATTAAATAAAAAAAGAAAGGGTCGGCGGCTTCTCCCAAGTTTAACGTTCGATGAACGGTACCTATTCACTCCAATTGATTGTTCTCCAGTGAAACATTCCCGAGTCCAGACACGATCCCCGAAGATAGAGTGGGGCAAAAGCGTGGACAAACAGCTCCTGAGACTTTTGCAGAGAGGAGACAAAGAAGAAGCAAACAAAACTCGTGTGAACACGGCTTTAGTCGAAATAAGCCCTGAAACCCGGCTTTAGGCCGTCACTTCCATTTCGGCCTCCTTGATGTACTTAAACGAGATGCCAAACACACACACTAGCGGTTTCCTCGAGCTACGAGTGTAAAGTAACTCAATTGCCAGCACGGTTTAGGAAGCGAGAGAAGGGAAAAAGAGAAGAGAAGAGAAAAAGAAAGAACTAATAGAAAAGAAAGGAGATCGAAAAGGGTAAGCCAATCTGTTTCACTGTGACAACAGCGTTGTCCAATCCGAACCAGATACCAAGGGTCAGGGAAGTGCGTGTAAAAGCGCACAATTAAGGCTCAATTCTCACACGGCAGCGCATCGCGTCGCGTCATTTTAGTTCCATGTCACTTTTTGATAAAGATATAAATAAATATAAATAAATAAAGAATTGGTGCATTTGAAACCATGACAACTCTTCGAAGCAGCAAAGTGACGAGACGCGACGCGCTGCCATGTGAGAATTAAGCCTAAATGTCGTAACATGCTCGACGCACGGGGCAAGAAAGATCGAGCCTGATCGTCGCCGAACCGGAATAATTTGTCAAGCCATAACGCGTTTTGGAAAAAAGTGGACGATTAGACGAGTCGACGAGTCCGGGTAATTAACAGTCAAGTCGATCCCCTCCAAGTCGATCCGGTTTACTTTCCGACGATTCTTTTTTTTTTCAATTAACTTTCTTTTTGGTTTGTTTTTTCTTTTTTCGTAATATTCGCCGACCCATATCTTCTACCTCTTCTATACTACTTCCTTTCTATCTCTTGTATACTACTTCCTGGTTCATCAACGATAGGCCTTGATACGGTGATTTTCATGTGTCGCATCACATTTCAGTGTGTGAGTTAGTGCGTTTATTAAGGCTTTTCTGGTTGGGATAAGTGCTCTTGTGATCTCTGTCCTTGTAGGTTTTCGCAAAGCTTTTACGCGTCTAAATCGCTTTGTTCGTTCGCTGGTCTATCTTCTTCTTCTTCTTTTTGGTTTGTGCAGCAATCTACACATCCATTAATTTCTTATGACATCACCATTTCTCACAATTTACTTTGATAAAGTTGGGTCACAATCTGGACAACACAAGCATCCACGGTCCTGGTGAGATTCGAACCTTCGCCGACAAGTGGCACGACTTTCAAAGTTAACTAAGCTAACCGCTGAACCACTTGCCTGTCCGCTGGCCTATCTTCTCTGTATACAGGGTGTGGATAAAGTATGGAACAAAATTCATATTTCTGTTATCTTGGATTT
Organism: Prosopocoilus inquinatus; assembly: GCA_036172665.1. NCBI lineage: Eukaryota > Metazoa > Arthropoda > Insecta > Coleoptera > Lucanidae > Prosopocoilus > Prosopocoilus inquinatus. Next base: position 2,254,995 of record CM069876.1, read on the forward strand.
GATGAAAAAATCCTGAAACAGGTCGATTTTAGTTTTGTCCCGTGTATTTTATGACATAGTGAATTTCATTCTGTAGCCATCTGATTGCATCCAGGTGTGACGTCATCAGTTTTTTCAAATGGTAATATCGGACTTTTATTATCCCTTGTCGTTAAGTATTCCATTGTGCATACAACGTTATAAAAAGTTTGGTATCTTACATAAAAATTTTTTGGAGAAAAACACTTCGAATTTAAAAAAATTAAAATTTTATTCCTATGATAAACTAATCAAAAACTGATAAACTAATCAAAAATTATCAACAAATTAGATAAAATATGAACGGAGGTGTTCAAACTGTCCACCGTTGGCCATTTGACATTGGCCAAGACGGACGTACACACTTTCTACGGAACGTCGTATTGTCTCTGGGTCAATATTGCGAATTTCCTCGTAAATGCGAGTTTTCAGGTCATCCAAGTCATGTGGGTTATTTGTGTACACCTTTGATTTCACATGACCCCATAGAAAAAAAACAAGTGGGGTGAGATCTGGCGAGCGGGCAGGCCAGTCAATTGTTCCCCTTCGTCCAATCCATCTCCCTGGGAAAATTTCGTCGAGATACCTGCGAACATGCTGGCCAAAATGTGGAGGTGCTCCATCTTGTTGGAACCTGATTCTGGGATGAGGCGCATCAGGATTGGCTTCGTCCGGAAACAGTATTACCAATGCTGGCACGAGGTCAAATCTTAGAAAATCTAAATATCTTTCAGCGTTTAAATTTCCCTCGAGAAAGACAGGTCCCACAATTCGATCTCCTATTATTCCCGCCCACACATTAACTTTTTCTTGGGTTTAGGTGTGACCCTCCCGAACCTATCGAGGATTTTCGCCCGACCAATATCTACAATTATGGCGATTCACCTGACCGTTTATTTTAAAAGTTGCTTCGTCGCTAAAAAGCACATTACTGAGAAATTCGGGATTCTCATCGCATCGTAGCATCAATTGTTCACAGAACTCGTTTCGACGGTCGAAGTCATCTTCATTCAGTTCCTGAACGAGATGGACTTTATATGGATGAAGTTTTTCCTTCTTCAAGTAGTTTGCGACTGTGGAAAAGTCGACTGCATTATCTCTGGCAATGTTTCTTGTGGAAGTGTGGGGGTTGTTTTGAACTTCCAAGAGAATGTTCAGCCTAGTACCTTCTTCAGTTCTTGGACGACCTTGTTTGGGTCTGTCTTTCACACTGCCAGTTTCTGCGAATTTTGCCACAATTTTGCTCACCGTTGATCGCGAAATCGGTGTTCGGTTGACAGACTTCTTCATGGCTACGTATTTTATCACCAAAGCTAACCATAATAAGAATTTGAATTCTGTCTTGTTCGCTCAAATAAGCCATTTTCGTGATTCACTTTCAACACTCCCAAATTTCCGTTCTAGTCAAAACGAATACTCAGGTGCAGTACATGATATACGGTTATAAGCTAATTGACAGTACTTTGACATTACTTTCGTCTACGCCATAGTTACTTGCGTTTTTCAATTGTAAAAAACATCATCAACCGGAAATTTAGAAAATAATTAGGTTCTAGGAACAAACGGTGAGGCCTGCATAGGGTTTTTTTGTTTCCCTTATGTCGACTGGTCGATGTCTCGATTGAAGACAATCCGAGGTACACCTCAGACGTATCTAATTTGTTGATAATTTTTGATTAGTTTATCATAGGAATAAAATTTTAATTTTTTTAAATTCGAAAGTGTTTTTCTCCAAAAAATTGTTATGTAAGATACCAAACTTTTTATACCGTTGTATGCACAAAGGAATACTTAACGACAAGGGATAATAAAAGTCGGATATTACCATTTGAAAAAACTGATGACGTCACACCTGGGTGCAATCAGATGGCCACAGAATAAAATTCACTATGTCATAAAGTGCATGGGACAAAACTAAAATCGACCTATTTCAGGATTTTTTCATCAAACCCAAGATAACAGAAATATGAATTTTGTTCCATACTTTATCCACACCCTGTATAAGGCAATCGGCGCGTTTAGAGAATCTCAGGAGCTGAGTTGGTTACTCAGCAGTCGTTTGTGATTGGCTATTACCTTAATCACAAACTATTGCTGAGTAAGTAACTCAGTTCCTGAGCGTCTCTAAACGCGCCCATAGATTATGCAAGCTACGGCAACTTTTTCCAAGACTATCGCTAAGTAATTTTGTTGGAGGTCCGATATACCGTCGGTCTACAAGAGAAGATGACCAAGTCCACCGATAGTATTTTTGAGTTATTAGAATTTTAATATTTGCTTATGATTATAAAACAATCATTTTACATCAGGTTAGTTTATATTGATTTTTATGAACAATAGAGTTTCTAGAAAATGTATTTTAAATTAAAAAATATTGAATGTAAGGTAGATGGGCAAACATTAAAATTTTAATAACTCAAAACTACTACCGGTGGACTTGGTCGCCTTCTCTTGTAGACAGACGATATTGCCCAGAATGTTTCAGAACTTTAAGCTAATTTTGGCTTTCATTAGATTGCCTTAATTGGCATTTCTGGAGATGGTATTGGAAAAAATAAAGTTGACTTTAACCTTATTTTGTTTTTATTTAGGTTTCAATCTGTTTGCAATACAAGTAGGAAAATTCAAACATGCAATGATCAATGTTCGCGTGACGTAATTAAAATGATTAAGAAAGAAAGAAAACTTAAAATTTCACGATCATTTCTGACAGAGAATTTATGGTAAATTCACGGTAATATTTCATGTCGTCAGTGGACAAATAATGTATGTAATTAAACAAAATAATTAAGGTCGTCAAAAACGCGCAGACTAGAAGTAAATTAGCAACTGGCTAAAAGTGAAATGATCCGCCACACTTCATTTTACTTTTTAAGGTACATCCAGACGTGCAATAGAACATCGCAGCGTTAGATGCATTGAAATTACTTCATAAATAAATAAGTTTTGTTCAGACTAAAATTAAAAACGAATATTTATTCAGAAAATTCAAATTTCTATCAGTTAAGCCTCTGGAAAACGACCTTGTAAAATAAATAATTCAATAAATGGCCTATACAAGTAGAGAAGGACGGAATGCAGCAAAAATAGAAACAATAAGTATCGAATTACACTTTTCGATTTACCGGACCTCTGCGATTGTACCCTGAAAGGAGATAACCTGATTATACTTAAAACTGCTAAAAATTTGAAGTCTAACTTAAAGCAATGTGATAGTTATAACTATAATTATATGATAAGTCTAAAAGAGTACCAGTACCAACTTGATGCAATTTAACCATAGGAAAGCTGCGGCCAACAAAAAAGTTTACGACCTCTTTATGGATCGGACTCACTAGTTTCGATCAATCCCAGTTAAAGAAAACAATATAGAGTAGATTGATTGAATCAAGTGATTCCGCAGCTTTCCTTTGGTTAAATTACGGTTCTAGAAATGAAAAAGTTTTCTTCTCGTTAATGTTATTTTCTTCTCGTCCTACCTCTTGTTATCGTGCTATGACGAAGAACTTAAGCCAGTTTAGAAGTCAGCAACTGTCAAGTAAATTGATAATTGATAAATTATTTCGAAGGGAGAAGAAACAATACCTACAGTTTAAAAGTTACTAGTGTTAGAATCATGGTAAGTAAGGTAACTTAAACAACAACATAAATTTATTGATAAAAGAGGACGTATGTGCTCTACAATAGCTGATTCAGAACTATTCGTTTAATGAACTGCAGTCCCCGCTTTTTTGATATGACCGGGGAAGCACCGGGACCACGTCAGATCAGCCAACTCTTGCCGATGTAAGTTACCATCCATTGCATCAATTGGTGCGTGAATTTTAATGCATAAGTCTAACACTAGTTACTTTTGGCGAAATGAAGAGATAAGTTTTTGTTTTCTAATATTTTGTATTATTTCTTATTTTGCAAAACAAGTTGCTATGTTACATTTCAAAACGTGGCAACAGCTCATCATCCACCGAATTTTGTATTATCTGGCAACACTATGCCGTTGCCTTTACGTTGAAATTATCTGACCAAATATGGTCACGGGTAATTTCATTGGTTGTCGAGGCATTAAAGCCTTATTCGACCCTTCAGCTGATTGGCTGGTATTTTTTAGCTTTGCAACGCATTTCGCGTTACTTTTCATTCGTTTTTTTGCTCTCGCCGGCTAAAGGTGTGTAATTGTGTGGTTGTGAATTTAACGTAGTTCTTGCTCGAACTTAGCAGAAGAACTTATCTACGGCTCCGCCGGAATCTTCCTTTACACCATGAGCGAGTTTTTAGTTTAAAGCCTCATTCGAAGCATGAGCAGTTAGTAAAGTCAAGTAAATTGAGCGAATTGCGTATGTACATTAACGGCTTTCTTTCTTTTATTTCTCACTGCAATCAAAAACGATTTGCACAAAATTTCTCTAAAATCTTTCATTATGCTTTGACAGCAAGCATGGCCGCCTTGCATGGGGGACTCATTAGGAGCAAATCCCGCTTCAATTTGTCTATCCTACTGCAATGTTAGGTCAAAAAGCGATAGTAAGATGTCGCTATTTTATATGTTTATTTTTATACGCTTTCAGTTGCAGTTTCAGTTTTAATCTCGCTTTATACTTTCTTGCTTCAAGTAGGATACTACCACCAGGTAGTTAATCGTTTTATCCACTCGAGTTGAGTTCACACCGAGTCGGCCCCGCCATCTCCTGGGCTCATGTCGAAACTCTCTGACCCTCAAACATGGTATGTTTGAGGGTCAGAGAGTTTCGACATGAGCCCAGGAGATGGCGGGGCCGACTCGGTGTGAACTCAACTCGAGTGGATAAGGTGACGCTGCCCCACCGACTCCGTACCGGGGACAGAACCTGACCACCGCAGCGACACGTTTGACATTCAACTTCGTGAGTCAATCATGTTTTTTTTTTACTTAACGACTTTGATATCGCGTTTCGATGAATACATGTCCCTTACGGAGAGCGAATTTCGGTTGAACTCACAAATTATCGATACGTTATACGTATGGTTTAAGTAGCAGTAATCATAACGTAAGATTTATTGTTTACTTTCGTTTTATCTACTGATACCGTGCATAGTGTCTGTATTGCGTTTTTGTTGTAGCTAAATAAAGCCCGCATTTTGTAGATTTATGTGTCTCGTTCCTATTCTACCTTCGCCTATGAGTGAGTATGTGTAGCCTCAAGTTTTGTTTGGGACCTTCTGCAATCACTAAGTCAGTTCGGGACGCTGACGAGATACTTTTAGGCAATCAGCTTGGATTGAGTCCGTACTGGCGCTCGAATACTTTACCATCATAATATTACCCACCCCCCAATCTCGGTGTAGCTGGCTGAGGGGAAAAGCTGGTGAAACACCCAGCGCAGACTTGCCACCAGGTCCAGGTAAGATTGGAGGCTGTTCGTTTTAGAGTAAATTGTGTGACAGCTAAGCAATGATTGTACAGAACAAATTGCTACGTATTAATTCTGAACACGTCGGTAGAACATATTTCAAAATTAACAAACGATTTAGTATTAATAGGTAATGTTCAAACTTTTCTAACTGCACTTTTCTTGATTCCTTCTGATGTGCAAACGGGCGCCATTCATGACATCTCTTCTCCCAGGTGAACACGGGGACACTATTGATAACTCTTATGTGATCTATTTGTTCAAGGTTAGTTGTTTGCGCTTACATTGCGCTACTACCAACTTGATGTCGAAAAACGTGCTTCCCATGTATAATTATAAACGTACAGTTTTACATGAAGCCGTGTGATTAAATCAATTTTTCACGAAATGCAAACTACTGAGGCGTGTAATTTTATTCTTCCTTTAAAACCCTTTTAGAGACAATAGAACAAATGTAAAGTAAATTTGCATTTGGAATCAGGAACATTCTTGGCTAGCTTTGTCGAAGTTATTTTCAATTAAACTATGGTATCGTAATTTACTCCTATAGCGCGACTTTCATTACTTTTGTTCATTAGTGTACCTGGTAAGTAACTCAATCAAAGCCAACCAAGACGGCATCCAATCTCACAATCAAATGCCGAAGGACGCAAACTGTGAGCAATTATGTAATTACAGTTGCCAATCACGAAATTGTTTCGGGCGGCCCACGCTTCATTAGGGGGTACTGAAGTAAACTGCTGTTTGTGTTCGTTCGTAAATAGCCTCAAATGGCCTATATTTTTAGGGCGTTTCGAGGCCAACGGAATTACTAGAAATGCAGAAGAATTAACTCAATTACGGGTCTTATTTTAGAACAGGTAGTAAGAAATACCCCAACATCGATGCTAAAAGTTCATCTATTATAAACTGCGTTTCAGTTAGATAATGAATTTTTAGATGAAATATGAAAATAATTGCAAAAAATATTTGGGGGTTGTATCCAACGACATCGAAAGATAATACCTCGGTATTGAATGCAGTTTAGAGGTCGATATTTTGATGGCAGCAACTATATAAGCGAGACGGGTAAGACGTAAGAGGTGGTCCCCCCTTCTGTAGTATTAGTAAGATAGTACAGTCGCGATCAAGCTAATCGAAACTGATTGGACATCTGTAACCCTTATTACCAGCGCCAACAAGGGCGCAGTTAGCTTACAACGTTCTCGATTAGGATTATCGCGACTGTACATAAATGGTTCACTTTCGCACGAAGGGGGTAACAAAATATTTAGTTTCGCACTGAAATCCGACTTCCCTCTGCACATCATGCTTAGTTTACATACAAAACATCGTTGTCCTGCGTCTATATCTTATATGGTCAAAGATTGGAAGTGGCGCTAGCTTAGTTCGAGGTACCTAATGACAGCGGAAACGACTACCTTACTACTTACTACTACTCTCTTTACGGGCTGCAAGGAAGTTAGTCCCAGAAAGAACTCTGCTTCTTTTCCTTCAGCGCTAGCCACAGAGGAGTACCAGGAAGCACCTTTCCCTATCAACTGTATCTCCTACCCTACACACCCAGCTTACCTGGCACTCCTCCCTCTTTGTTGCATAGAGCCACCAACAGGGTTGCAGCTAAGATATGTTCACGGATTCGTCATACCTACAAATAAATCCTGTACTATATCCAGACTAGATCTAAAGATTGGATTCTTCAAGATTTTACTTGACGGAGTAGCATCCCATTGAGGAGAGTAGATATCTGTTTCACTCTAACCCTGAAGTCTGATATCTCCATAGTATTTTTAATGGTGGTTCGTTAAAAATTTTGCCGCAGGCGTATACAGGGTTACAACTAATTAAAGGACCACTATGGGAATCTCGTAAACTATAAGACAGCGTTACCCAAACTGTGGGGCGCGCCCCCTCTAGGGGAGCACGTAAGTCCTCCAAAGGAGGCGCAGCAGAATAAAACTAAAAACAAATGCAAACTGCAACTAATTTATAATATTATTTTGTGCAGGAGGTTACATGTACATTAATTGCCATAAGTTGGCATCGAACTTATATTTTTGATTAAAACTAAGGTTATTCGAATTTCTGGGATTGAAAGTGACGTTTTGTTTGACAGTGACAACCAAAATTTAATGCACACGGCTTTATATATACTGTATATCTATGATTGCTACGAAATGAATTGATGAGTCTTAAAATATTTTTAAAAAATAAGCATTTAACAATTATTTAGCACCAGTGCTAAAGTTTAAGTTCGAGTATCGGGGGGGGGGGGGGGGGCGTGAACCATAACACAGTTCAAAAGGGGGTCACGAAACCTTCAAGTTTGGGAAACGCTGCTATAAGAGATACAAAGATGGTTAAATTACAGAAAAGTTGCGCTGTCTTGAGGTCTGAAAAAATATGCAAAAAAATATCTTCAGAAAAAAAAAACAGAAAATTCTCATTTTCGAAAAACTCGAATATCTTCTTTATTTCTTAAGATAGAATCATAAAATATGGTGTTTTTATATCAAATTCGATGGACAACGTAATACAGTTCGAAGAAATAGGTTAGGTTTGATAGTTTAGTGGATACGACTGTCAACTGTTTCTTTACTTATGGACGCTACCTTAGACATTCATAGCTCGTGATGCAGAAATAATTTTTGAATACGACCATATAAACATTTATGCTTTTGTTTTAAAACAAAATATTAGGTTACTATTTGCCGGTTTCTAGAAACTTTTATCATTAGATAAGTTATAAATTTCTATAGTTGTAACATGGATAACCATAGCAATATTTACTTTATCTAACGATAAAAGTTTCTGGAAACTGGCCATAACAAATTTTGTTAAAAGTACTCCTATTTTTTTATGAAAATGCGTAAAGAAGTGCCATAATTGAATAAGATTTGTTAATTTAATAACAATTTTTGTTCTGACACGTATCGGTTTACTAGATATATTTTTTTTCAAAATCTTTTGGAGTATCTTGATATTTTGTTTTATATTAGAAGCGTAAGTGTGTCGTATGGTCGATTTCAGATTTTGTTTTTGTGTCACGTGATATGAATACTACTCAAGATAGCGTCCATAAGAAAAAAGACAGTTAACAGTCGTATCTGTAGAATTGTCAATCCTAACCTATTTCTTCGAATTCTGTTAAATTGTTCATCCAATTTAAAATAAAAACGTCGAATTTTATGGTTCTATTTTAATAAATTAGGAAGATATTCAAGATTTTCGAAAATTAGAATTTTCTGTTTTTTTGAACATATTTTAGAAACGAATGAAGATAGGAAAGATTTTTTTGAATATTTTAATAGGCTCCAAAATAGCGCAACTTTTTTTGTAATTTAATCGTCTTTGTATCTCTTATAGTTTACGTGATCCCCATGGTGACCCGTTAATCAGTTGTAACCCTGTATAAGGTGACTTCTAAAATCTAGCCTAGATCTGATTTGCGCATTACTTCTTGTTCTATAATAATGAATATGTTATAATACGTTGAATAATAAATACAAGTACTACGACGGCGCATTCGGTACGGACACAGGAACGTAAAAGATCAATTTGCAAAAAAAAAGATAGTTAAAATCAAGGAGTTAACTTTGGATAACTGCCGCCGTGCGTGTCATTAAAAATCTATGCTCCGTGAGTTAAAAATGTTTACGCCTTGAGCATGACATAATGTCTCGTATCCGCAGAACACTAAAACACAAGCGCTCTGGATTCTACCAAATAAATCACAAATATTTTTAATTAATCTTTTTTATTTTTAAATAAAAATTTACCGTTTCCACTGAGAAATCTGAATTCAACGTTTTTTTGCCTGCCAGTTAATTATTTTTTAAGTACAGTTACCAAGAACAGGTCATTGTTAGCCTCCAGAGAAATAAAAGTGTTCTTTTCAAAATCCGGTAGCATTACCTGTGAAAATATTTTGCTTCGAAAAGCATTTGTCGCAGTGTTAATATTGGACATAACTTAAATTTTAAACGTCATCATAATAAAAATCGTCCGCATACATATATTTGCTATATTTTTTATAAAATTCAAGTATAAATTGTACTATGGTGCTCACCAAAAACGATACGACTCGGCAATTTGCTGACCCTTACGGCAATATACAGACACGAAGGTCTGAAACCGCTGTGAGAAGTAACTAACTGGTCGACTACGGTCAGGCCTGGTATCTACCGTCCAAATACGATCGTGTTTATTTTCGCCGAAAAATAAGAAATATTATGCACAGATAATTTAAGAATACTCATTACTGTTAGATTGTTATAACTGAACTTTGTAACGTTGCGCTTTCCGTAGGTATTTTGTTTTGTGCTTTACTAGATCATTATTTTGCAACTTGTGTATTTTGAGTTTAATAAACTGAAAGCGTATTTCATGCGGAAACGAAATTGGTGAATTTGCTTACACGTTTTTAGTGGCAGTAAAATTAGCGCTCACATCCGACAAAAGAAGAAAATTAGCGCTTGAAAAAGCACATACATGTTGAAAATTGGTGTATAAAATTGCATAAAAGTTAGAAAAAAATGTGTATAGAGAAACAAATGCATACACGTGCAAAGAATAAGTGACTTCGTTTATAATATTATACCGGATATCTCTGAAATGAGCAAACAAGTTCTTGTTTGTCTGAAAAACGAAATGCTTTATACTTATACCAAAAGAACTTTCTGTAATTAACAATACATTTTGATATGTTCATATCATACCGCATATCATATTGAAAATGATTCAATGATTTGCTGATGGAAAAACATGTCATACATGTAATGACTGTAGTAGATTCTTGTCTAATAAATTTGTACAACAATTTTTTTTTATTTTCTAACATTTTAAAAATTGTACACACGTTCAACTTTTATTGCCGCGTAGATTGATAGCTTTGTTAATCGTGAAAAATTAATCAAGCTGTTTCTTTTCATTCTAGAGAAGCGACTAATAACGAAACGGTAAACAATCGTGTGATTTTTATGTTTTATAAAAGATTGAATTGAATTTATTATAACGAATGTCTACATAAAAAAAGTCGATACAAAAAATATACATTTTTTTTGTTAAGTTGCCCTTGATAAATAAATTGTTTCGTTTTTCTCGGTAACACGTTTTTCTTGATCCCTAACGTTACAAATTATTGCACATTTTGCAATAAGAAATTTATTTAATCCAGTGTTAAATTTTTTTATCAATTAAATAAATAGTAAATCAGATAATTGGCAATCAATACATATATACACTCTAAAAGCATGCAACAAATTATTGGTTGCCAGTAATAATATTTGGTTATATGGCAATTATCTGTTTTTAGAGTGTAAGGAAAGAATTATTTTTTTTTCCTACAAATTAAAACAGAATGAATATTTAAGGCGATTTAGTTAACCCGTTCGGAGCGTTTGGCTCTCTATCTGACTCACTCATACGTGCACTAGTTTTCCATATGCTCTCTCTTATTGCTACACCTGTTGAGTTTCCAGCAAATTTATTTTCCAACACGAAATGATATTCGACGAATTCGTTTTACTATTGCAAAGAAGCTTAAGCCTCCCGTGAGTAACCAATATTTGTGTAAAATAAAATATTTATTATAAATATTTAAAATTGACTGAAAATTAAGATTTACACCTTTCTGTTTGAAAAATCAAACAAATATCTTTAATTGTTTGTGCAGTGGGCTCTCGGTGAAACATTATGAATAAATTGTAGTAAAAGAAAACACTTGTATTTAACTGTTTCACGAATTTAAATTCGTGAAACAGTTAAATACAAGTGTTTTCTTTTACTACAATTTAATCAAACAAATTGTTGATGCTATTACCATTAAGAAAAATATTATTTTTACTAAACACGGATTTCCTCCAGAAATCGTAAACCGTTGTCGAAATCTCGTATTCAAAAGAATTCCGCTTACGCAGGTAGTCTAATAATATTATTGCCGTCCCAAGCTTTAACCGAAGCAATAAACTTACAGCGGACCTGATTCGAGTAATAATTTTAATGTCCGAGTTGGCTCCGCCGAATGTTTTCACAATGGTGCAGTTTGCTTACAGGGGTATCATTTTTGTTGAGCACCATATTACATAATAGTGGTCCCAAACCTGAGACCTGCGGAACATCTTGCAAATTGGTCAACGGAGAAGAAATTTCACCAGAAATTATAACTTTTTGAAATCGATTGTTCAGGTACGATTTAAGACACGAAATCACATCTTATAGTATCAAACGCCTGGCTGAAATCGAGAAGTATTAGAATGCTATCTTTATCACTGTCCGCTGAAGTAAGAATACTGTCAGTCATATCCAATAAAGCAGTAGAACAGCTGTGATTTGTTCGAAAATCAGATTGATATAGCGGTAATATATCAAATTCATATAAGTGATGTCGAATTTGAATATGAAAATTTTTTTCTAAAATTTTGGACATTGTTGGTAAAATACTGACTGGTCTAAAATCTTTATATTCTGATGGATGAGAAACTTTTGCTACGGGTAAAATTAAAGATAATTTCCAAGAACTTGGAAAATAATTATCCAACAGACAAGAATTTATTATATTAGTAAAGAAAGGCAAGATAATAGGACAGCAAAGTTGTATCATACAAATATTTATGTCATCATACCCTGTGGCCATAGTTTTAACTGAAACTATTAGGGAAATATTACAAAATAATAGTTCATGATCAGAAATACGCAAGTTAATCAAGCTTGAACTTAAAATGAAATTGGTATTAGAAACAAGCATTAAATCAATGAGAGAAGCCGAGTTAGCTGTAAAACCTGTTGGAACGTCTATAATTTGTGTTAGACGAAAAGATTCAAGCATAACATTAAAGTGTGTTGTATTTGATTGGTTGAATTGTAACATGTCTATAAAATTTTAGCTGCCCAACTAAAACTTCCAATCAAATTTTTTGCCGCCCAGCTAAAACTAAATTTATAATTCCATCCTTGATTGCCCAAACAAGAACTTCATTGATCTATTTACTCTTAAACTCAAATTTCTGACCAAATCGACAAAAAACTTTTTCCTAAATTTTGGTTGCCCATCCAAAATCTTTCCTCTAAAACAATTATATTGAAATCACCTACGCAAAATATCTCGTCAACGCCAGCTGTAATTGCCGTTAGGGATGATTAATTAGATAAACCATAAGTAAAAAGGCAAACCATCGAATGGATTAAAATAGACTAAAATGCTTCCATCAGTTTTAATTATAAATAAATAAAATATTTAATGAATTAAAAAAAATATAGTTATTAAATTCAAGATGTATTATTATTTAATTGTGGATAGCTCCGAATGTTTATTCTTTATTCTAAATATTCCAGTGGTCATTGTACCTGGAATTCAAAAGCAATGCAATAAAACCAAAGTAAATCGGCTTTTATTTATTACATTCCCGCGGATGTCGAAAACATTTCGAAAGTTTACACCTGATCAAACAAACGCGTTTGTTCTGCCTGCGAATTAAAGATCTTCGCTAGATAACAATAATTCACTTTATGTTTTGAGTTAATAAAATAACACAGTTCCATTACACGAGTGTTTCATGCAGAGGCATGTATCATTTTTAAAATTAGAAATTACGCATTGCAGGTGAGGCAGATGATATAAATTTTAGACACAAAAATATTTGTATTCAAATTAAAAGTCTGGAAATTGATATGTAAGTACCTCGATAAGTAGATAGGGATGTTTAATTTTTAAATAGAGGAGACTGAAAAAATCTGAAACGTGCAATCAACTAAGTAACAAAAAACTTAAAACAACCTGAAATAAAGAGTGTCCCAAAACTCGCACCCCAGAGAGTAAGGGGACATGCCTACAGCAATAGAGACTGCAAATTCGGAAATAAAAATTATCTAGCTTAAACTGTATTCGAATGAGGACGTAAAAGCGGTAGCCAATACTGAGAGCTTTCGTTTAGATAAAATGTAGGAACTTGAAATGGTGCTAGGAGACGGTAGAACATTGTTATCTGTGAAACTTTTAGAAACAGGTACTTTCTTTCGCTTAAAAGTTTGAAACGTGTTTCGAATAGTTTGAACCTGAATTTCGTAGTTGTTGCAACAAAACACCTGACCTGAAGTTTTGATTGACAGTTTATTTGTAAATAACCATAATTCAATCCAAACAAGTTTTAAAAATATAGAGATTCAAAGAAAAGAATGGCTGTTTATGAATCAAAACTCGTTTGGATCACGATTTTGTGAGTGAAAGAAAGCACCTAATGTCTACTGTAATATCAATGTGACAGTATGATTTGAAAAACGCAAAAACGAAAACACCCTTTTCACAAAAACTATTTATTAGAAACTATATTATTGTACAGAGTGTTCTTTTACTGTTGGCAAATAAAAAAACCTCAGTATAAGTACATGAAATGCTATTTACTGTGCGTATTTTCCGGTGGTCACTGCATTATAGCCAAAAAAATTTGGAGGTTCCACTTGTTTGGAACCAGATGATATGTGCGAGAGAGAAATACTTGTAAGGTTGCAACGCCTTCCTACACACCGACCCATGCAGTTCCACAGTCCAACCCATTTCGTAGCGTTTCGTAATAATAATCACCGATATCGTTTATTAATTATTTTATTTAAAATTTTAATTCACTGAGCGAAGTAATACGTTTTACGATATCAACTATTGACGAATAAGTTTAAAATTTATGCACCGATTAGGCAAGCGCGTTAAAAATGTTCTTCCTTCACCCTTTTACGGAAATAAACTTTTACCGTAATCTCACTGTTAGCTATGAAAGTATAACTACTTAGTTTCATGGAAAAAAGTAAATTTTTATAAGTCTTAAAAATAATATGGATGAGAAATTACAATTTGTTTGTACCTCGCTTTTAATTTTTTCGGCAATTACGAACCTTAACTTCTTGAATTGCACTAGATTTTAATTTGAAAATACTTAAACTTGTAATTACTTGCAGTGAAGTTAATTTAAATTGTAAACGTTTTGACCGATCAGTTGTGATCGGAGCGGTTGGGTTCCGTTGTTCGTGCTCAAAAGCAAGTAACGCACTGACCTTGGCCTACTTCGGCTGCGGGTCTTAATTGAAGCGGCAGCCGCATTCCACTTTTAGCTATGCCAGCAGTTCTCAAATGGTTTAGTGAAAATCTGCCACTGTATTTTCTCGAAAACTATTAAATTTGTGTTAAGAACATATGAGTTCAATCGTTGTCAAAAATTTAATGGTTTTCGAAAAAAATGCAGTGGCAGACTTTCAATTAATCGTTGGAGAACTGCTAGCATAGCTAAAAGTGAAACACGGCCGCCTGTTGAACTACGACCCGAAGTCGAAGATAGGTCAGGATCAGTATTTCACTTGATCTTGAGCAAGAAAGATGTAAATCAGTTTAGCTGGTCAATCAAAACGTTTACAATGTGCCTGGATTTATTAAGATAAATAAATGTAACTTCACTCTAGGTAGTTACAAGTTTAAGTATTTTTAAATTAAATTAGTGCAATTCAAGAAGCTGTGTGGACATTTACTTTTTTGCCATAGCCCGTAAGTAGTAATACTTTCAAAGGTAGCAGCGAGATTATAGCAATTGTTGATTTACCGAAAACACATTTTTAATGCGCTTGCCTAATTGGTGCATAAATTTTCGAATTTATTCATTGGTAATTGATATTGTAAAACAAATAAATGTAATATTACTTCGCTCAGTGAATTAAATTTTTAAATAAAATAATTAATAAACGATATCAGTGATTATTATTACGAAACGCTGAGTTGAAGATCGAGTGCGGTATCGGTGGCCGTGTTCATACAGAGAAGAAGGCGTCGTTGACCTACGTATTTTTGCTCGGACGTTTCAACAGTTCCAAACCAGTGGTACCTCCAAAATTTTTTGGTTATGATACGGTAGCCACCCGAAAATACGCGCAGAAAGTAGCATTTCGTGTACTTATACTAAGGTTTTTTTTTATTTGCACACAGTAAAAGAACACCTTGTGTATCGGGATTGAAAGACCGTCGTCCAATAAGTGTACCGCCCGTTGATGCTAAAATTCTTGAAAAAATTATGGACTTTCAGTTAAGGAAATATCTACACGAACATAATATATTTTCGACTATGCAGTCTATTTCCGAAGTGGACATAGTTACACAAAAATAATAGCCCGTAGATCAATATGGGTTCAAAACATCCAAACCATCTTCCAGGAAAACGGTCATCAAGCTACCAATTAATTAAGTTTGTGGAATATGTAGGACGTCAGTAAATGTTCGAATATTCAGTACGTAGAGATGCGACGTTTTATAAAATTAAGTCGCAATTAAATAATATTACAACACGTACAAATACGTACCAGGTCACAGTAAAATAGTGTTGGCCAATTTCCAAAAAACTGACGGTTCTCACAGCGTTCGCAGTAGAGCGATGTCAAACCTGCAAAAGCGCAATTTTGGCATTTAATTATAACCCGCTTAGAGATTTTCCATGCATAGAAAACACCATCGAAACTTCTCCTGATGCCCCGCCCCCCTTTAATATGCAAGTCAAGGGAGGAAAAAGTGCTTAGGAAGAGCAGGAGCGTACGAAAAGTCGATCTTCCGGGTTCCTCGAATGCAGTTTTCCTGACCCGCGTTTTCTGTTGAAATTTATTTTTATAATTATTTATTTTAATCAGTCAGTTTCATTAGTTTGTAATTAATTTTGCGAATGAAGAAATAACTCTTCACGGTGTGATTTTTTGTTTTGTAATCAATTTTGTCGTAACTGATTTCTTAAATTAATTTAATTTAAATTCTGTTTCAAGAAAGTGAATTGAAACAAAAAAAAACATTACTACGTATAAATAAAAGTTATTATCTAATAAAGGATTTTTTGTTATGAACTGAATATTCGCCCCCTTTTCTCCAAACCATTATTTTATTTATTGCTATATTTTCATTGGTATTTATTTTTTTTAATCTTGACTTTGTAATCTTTTTATTAAAAATTTCAATCGGTCTTAATCAAAATTAATAACTTACCTTTTTTTGTTTGATTGTGAACTAAAGTAAAAGTAAAGCTTTTTTTATCTGAAGTCCAAGGAGACAAGGAGATTAAAATAAAACCAGGGAGAGAAAAGAGTGAAGCATTTTTGACAATTTTGAAAATACATGTAAACGCAAATTCGGGCAAACGTGGAAAACGAATTCGATAATCGATTTCTGGCTTTTCTACGGGAAACCGGAAATGCTATTAACAAAGAAAATCGAGCTTCAACTTTGTACGGTCTGTTAAAAGAATTGGGGACAAAATCCGCACGTGTTTACGTATGAATCCTGCCGAATAATATTATAATATTATTCAGGATTTAGTTTAGGAATTATTTCAATTTATTTTTGTTTATTAAAACAATGAATCATTTGTGTACAACTTTATACAATTTCTTAAGTTCCAAAAAAAAAACAGTTCTTTTTGAGAGATTCTACTAATGAGATAAAATTGCTTAATTTTTTGCCCAAAACATAATCAGTTCTGATTTTTGGCTTAACGTATCTAAATTTGAAATATGTAAACTACGGCACGTGGAAATTCTATTCTATTTGAATGAAAATTGATGATTTTTAAGTGAATTTTCCTATATATCAAAATTTAAGAGGCAATTTAATTTAAAAGAAAAGATCTTTAATTTGTCCGTGTAATCTAAAGTAAGTGCCAAATTAGTTTTAATTTTGTTTTAATACGTTCCATTTTTATGTAAAAATGGTAGTTTGTGTTGATTCATTCATTTTTTTAGGACGAGGAAATGAAAATCTAATTTTGAATAACTTTGGCAGTGATACCAGCGCAGGCGCGTTTCCCAACTTTTAGACAAACCATGTGTTAGTTTCGGCTTAGATTCTAAATATATCATCGATTATTGTTTAGTAAGTGGCGGTGATTAATCCGCAAGGTTTTCACCCGGTTATTATACGCGGGGAATGCGAATTCTCGGGGGTGACTAAATACAGACCGCCGAAAACGTTAGTTATTTTCTTGCTGGAAATTTAAAATAATTGACCTTCCGCTGGAAATAAACAGAAGGAGGTTCGTTAAGTTAGGTCTGGATTGTTTAATAGATTCTGTTTTTGTCAAAAACTTCGCAGCCGTACTTGAGTTTTTATGTTCAGTTAAAGTTTTCCAATTTGGTAAGTATTGAACGAATGCTACGAAATGTTCTCTGTTTTGTATAGTTAACTCTTTTTATGTCCAATCACATTTCATAAAACATACACATTTTTTTGCAACGAGACAAAAACGTTTCAGATGGTAGGAGATTTTAGAAAAAAATAATAAAAGAAATTAACGTTTTTCCGAAAATCATATTCCCTTCAGAAGTACCCCTAACATCACAAAATTTTAATGCAATTTTATTAATAAAACGTTATTATTGAACACCAGAATAAAATCTTATCCTTTCAACAGAAGAAAGAAAGAAAAAACGAATTGCAAAAGTAGAAGTACTCTGTTAATTTTTTTCCAGAAGTAAAATTTTTAATGACTAATTTTTTTAATAAATTTATAAACTTTCTCCTTGTAAGTTTATCTATTCGATAGAACTCAAGATAATAATAAAGTTTGTTTTTAACAGTCTCCAAGAATATTGTATTTTCGAGAAAAATTGAGTTAAACTTTATTTCTTTTATAGGATTTTTAATAGTAAACATCTCTGTATTTATTTACTGAACCAAGTCATATTATTTAATAATGCAGTTGGAACAATCCTAATTTTTGAAATATTTGATATTTTTTTCAGATATCTTGAAGCATTTGTGTATGAAGATCTATTAACTTAAAAAAAATACACACATACAGAATGCACCCTACTAACTGCATAATAATTATGTTCTAAGAACAACAACGATTAATACTTCAATTTATCCAATTCATGCATTCAAAAATGAACTGGAATATTGTATTTTAAGCAATTCTTGCAAAATTGTTTGAAATTTATTATTAAATACTGATGTTCTTTGGATTATACTTGACATTTACATTTACATTTTTCTGGACTACGGTGTGGACCAATCTTTTGTGTTACATTTCATTTACAAACTGAATATTTAAGCAACGAGGTGAGAAGAGTCACTAACTAAAATAACGCAAAAATACCTTTAGGAGTTATTTTTAATTGTGCTCGTTGGAATATGTGTCCGTTCTGATGATTGAGGATTGTTCCAATGGTTTCGCTAAGTAATACAACTTGATTGATGTGCAGACCGTTAATCATTTTATTTCTACATAAGTTATTCTTAAAAGACATTTTAAAAATTATTTAAAATCTGATGCCCTTTTCCTGAAAACCAAAAAGGTTTTTAGACACCGTTTATAAAAGTAAATTATTCTTTTCTAATTTGTTTTTCGTTTCCTGAAATCATTAAGATTAAATATGAATCACCCTATTAAATATGTATCAACCCTATTTTCAAGAGTTTGTAACGTATTTTTATGGGATGCAATACACAATATATTAATATTTTAATAGACGGCGCGCTTCGTTACCTCAACGTTTCAAGTCAGTGTACCACCTTATGAAACAGACCTGTGTGAAGTGGGCGTTGGTTTTATACATTTACATATGAAGAGCATTCACATAAAACTTGATAAATCCAAAATTACGAAACTTAGGTTAAACATGGAATCAAGAGTTTATGACTGAGTTTTGTCGTCTGTTGAGGGTTCAGACAAAATTTAATATATCCGTAACGTTAGGGTTTTATGCCGATATTCAACCAAAACTCAATAATGCCCGGTTTCTGAAACGGTGCATAACTTTGTGTAAAGATAAACACAACAAAAACTCACTATAACTTCTCAAAACTTTATTTGTCCATAAAGTATATGCGTAGTAACGCATGCAATTCTTTTCATAAAGTTATTATTTCATAAAGTTATCTGTCAATAAATATTTGTCTCTTACATAAAGTTATTTGTCGTTTCAGAAACCAGGCATAAGTCTGTTAAGTTTCAAATAACAGCCAACACATTTTCACGCAAAACTCAATAAGTATGAATTGGTGTTTTCTGTTGATACGGGAATTAATTTTGAATGTGTAACACCTTCCATTACTTCAGAATATATTCAGGGGTACAGTTTCGTTACTATATATTAGAAATCTGCAAGATTTGTGATTATCGTGATCATCAATCGTTCTTGATTGTAGTGAATCCCTCGAGCAGCCTCTTGACAGCTGTTTCAGCCTTACTTGGGGTTTCGTCAGCAATAGTACAAACCAAAATGAATGCGAGCATTTTACGTTGCGAGTTATCTCAGTTCGTTTTTCTTTTCGAAACCAAACTCTATAACCCTTACGGTGGGTTTCACAAAAAAAATCAGCGATTAATTTAATTCTCTGATTAAGGAACGTCATTGAACGAAGTTAACAATAGATTTGAAACATCCAATTATATTGTTTCAGCCACCGAAGTTAACAATAGATTTGATATTGTTTCACCCAACCAATCACAGGCTTTAACACGCTTGTAAATTAATCAGTGATTAAATAACTTTTGTGAAATTGGGGCTAAGTCTGCTCAGAATATCCAAGAAAAACTCCTTCTTTGCATCTGGAGCCAAACTTGCTGCGATTTGGTTTATTGTTTAAACACAGCACTCTGCATCAAAAACCTCTTTAGGTTGGTGGGATCAGGCTTTTTGCCACTTCAGGCTTCAAATGAAGTAATTCCGCCCAAGGTTCTTGTTGGACATCGATTCCTTATGCAGTTAGCTGTATTCACTTAGCTTCAGCCCGAAACGTAGCTGGTAATTCGGAATCCAGTAGTAAACATTTCGCAGTATCTAGAAGTGATCGGTTCTTTCTTTAAGAAACAGCATATTATTTTTCTTTGGTTCGTTAGCTTTGACTGCTGCCATTTCACCTGTGAGAAGTTAGCAACAACGCTCCAACAACAAAACTATAAAATTTAAATTAGCTGTGAAAAACACCCTAATTGTCACACAATGATAACTTAATACCTTCATGAAGGTCATTAACTGCAGTTTGCCCTGGTGTATCACAACTGATAAAAAAAACGAAACCTAATTTAATCATAATATTTAAATGATCAGTACACATATATAAGGAAAACTCATTAGAGGAAATATTTACACGCAAATTGAAACCAATTGACCAAATTTATCCAAAAATACCACCAATAAGTTTTGGCCCATCGATTTGATAGAGTACTGATTAAGTGAACATGGGCAACTTCCGGCATTTAAAGTTCAACAGATACAAGCGCACATAAGTCTTTGTACAAACGTTGCACAAACGAAATTTTCAGAAAATATGATAGAGCATGTTTAAATCTATTGATTTATGCTATTTGTAAATTTTGGCCGATCGATTTGATTGACTAATTATCGAATGTAATTAGGCGTTCTGGTGGCTGCACGGTTTTAATGCAGCGTCAATTATAAACGCACATAACTTGTTGTGCAGATGTTGCGCAAACGAAATTTTCAGAAAATATGAAAGAGTATGTTTAAATCTATCGACTTATGCTATGTGTAAGTTTTCGCCAATCGATTTGATCGATTAATTATCGAATGTAATGAAGCGTTCTGGCGACAGCACGTGTTTAATGCAGCTTCAATTATAAACACACATAACTTGTTGTACAGAGGTTGCAGAAACGAAATTTTCATAAAATATGAAAGAGCATGTTTAAATATATCGATTTATGCTATATGTGAGTTTTGACCGATCGATGTGACTGACTAATTATCGAATATAGTTAGACGTTCTGACGGCTGTACGTTTTTAAGGCAGCGTTAATATAAACGCAGATACATTGTTGTGCAGATGTTGCATAAGAGAAATTTGTGGAAAATATGAAAGTATGAAAGAGAAACCTTTTGTTTAACAAATAAGTTGGATGTTGGACCAAAGAAGTATTTCGTCGTCTAGACTCTAGACCACGATATGGCGAACCTATGGCACGCGTGTTAGAGGTGGCACGTACGACATTTTTACTGGCACGCTAACGTTTTATAAGCTTATGTATTCGAGAACAATTTGTTAGTTTTTAAACTCGTGTCAATAAAAACTTGAAATAATGAATATTTTTTTAATTATTTTCTCCTATACAGAGAAAACCGCTTGGCATGTCAACAAATGGACAAATATCATGAAGGTAACTAAAAAAAAAATACTTATTTGATCACATTTAGTTATGGCTTGGAGCATTTTCTGTAGGACACCGTGTATAACTATGAGAATGAGAAGAAATTAAACACTCAGAAAAACATAGACCTAGTAGGTCAAAAAATACCTACTTTATCTGTTACAAACCTGGCACTTAAACAAATATACTTTTTTCTGTGACATTTCCAAGAATTCTGTAGAGATTAACTAATTTCAATGCATATCTAACAATAATTGAAGAGAAATGAATTTATACGTAACCACAGCAACCACAGCAATCATCCAGTGACACTTAAATATGCCATAAAAGTCGATTGAAGAGAATACGGCTTCTATGATATCAAATTTTACAATGGTTACAGATAACATAAGGCTCAGTTTTACAATGACGGTTTAACTTTGAGCCGAAGCTTAAATCCTTCACAACAATTGTTGAAATAATCGTTGCTAAGGGTTTAAGCCTCAGCTCAAAATTGAGCCCCATTTGTAAAACTGGACCTAAATCGTCAATAGATTTAAACATGCTCTTTCATATTTTCTGAAAAATTTCGTTTGCATAACATCTGCACAACAAGTTATGTGCGTTTATAATTACCCCAAGCAGGGCTGAAACAGCTGTCCAGAGGCTGCTCGATGTTCTCACTGCAATCAAAAACGATTTGCACAAAATTTTTCTAAAATCTTTCATTATGCTTTGACAGCAAGCATGGCCGCCTTGCATGGGGGACTCATTAGGAGCAAATCCCGCTTCAATTTGTCTATCCTACTGCAATGTTAGGTCAAAAAGCGATAGTAAGATGTCGCTATTTTATATGTTTATAATTAACGTTGCATTGAAAACGTACAGCCGCCAGAACGACTAATTACATACGATAATTAGTCAGTCAAATTGATCGGCTAAAACTCACAAAATAGCAATCGATAGATTTAAACATACTCTTTCATTTTTTGTGAAAGTTTCATTTGTGCAACGTCAGTACAAAGAGTTATGTGCGTTTGTATCTGCTGAATTTTAATTGCCGAAAGTTGCCCATTTTCACCTAATCAGTACTCTATCAAATCAATGGGCCAAAACTTATTGGTGGTATTTTTGGATAAATTTGTTCAGTTGGTTTCAATTTGCGTGAAAATTTCCAGTGTAAATATTTCCTCTAATGAGGTTTCCTTATAATTATGTACTGATCATTTAAATATTATAATTAAATTAGGTTTCGTTTATTTGTCAGTTGTGATACACCAAGACAAACTGCAGTTAATGACCTTCATGAAAATATTAAGTTATCATTGTGTGATAATTAGGGTGTTTTTTTACAGCTAATTGAAATTTTATAGTTTTGTTGCTGGAGCGTTGTTGCTAACTTCTCACCGGTTGCCATTTCTTCTGCTGGTACCGCAATTTACTCTGGACATGTTTTGTGGAGCATTCAACAGTCCTCGCTTTACTGCAAGTTGTTGCCGTACTTAAGTATATCCCATAAACAACCCTTGAATGAACTTATATATGATAATGATCTTTTGAACATGATTGCTTTATTTATTTTCACATCAACTTATCCCTGAAAATAAGTAACTAACTTTTAGCACGATTGTAACAAATTGTTTTTAAAAGAATACGTACAGTTTTTGAGACTTAGAACTATAAAACAGAATGATTTTATAATTCTCTTTTATTTTGAAAATATGCTTTGAATGAATTC
The DNA here is from genome assembly GCA_036172665.1 of Prosopocoilus inquinatus. Classification (NCBI taxonomy): domain Eukaryota; kingdom Metazoa; phylum Arthropoda; class Insecta; order Coleoptera; family Lucanidae; genus Prosopocoilus; species Prosopocoilus inquinatus. The sequence continues at coordinate 2,278,238 of CM069876.1, forward strand.
TCATTTAATGAATTCTTATTTAACATATTTTAAATTTCGCGCCAGTTTCAGAGGGAAGCTGGACGGCATGCTTTCTCATGTTACTATTCTTTTTTTAATAATTATTTAATCTATTCAACGATTCAACGATGCCCGATCTTCCTAACCTTGTAACAAATTTATTTTAACGACTAATGCCCGATTTCTTCACTTCCTGACAAATTTATCTGCCAGGTATAACCATTGTACCGATAATAGTTTCCGAGTATATTACCCGGCAGATAAATTTATCCGTAGGTGAAGAAATCGGGCCTTATTCGACGAACCACCATAACAACCATTCATAACATTCAACTTATACGCCAAATAATGTTATGGGCAATTTTATTGGTCCTAAGTCTTAAATACCTCAAATTTGAATTTAAAATGAGTATTACCACAGGTAGTGACGTTTAATTATTATTTAATTTCACTTTAAACTCTTGTAATATTTTAGTTATTGATTTTTTGTCAAAAGTTTATTTAAAAAAATATTTTAATTGATTTCTCACTTTAATTTCCTTCGAATGTTATGAGACACTCAATATAGCTCGAATTGTCAATCGTTACAGGAGACAGCGACAGTTTCCGATGGTTTCCACCACTAATTCACATTCCAGAATGCCCAATTATTGTTGTATTTCGGCGTGTAATAGTGCATCGCAAGAGAACATCAACCATTTATTCGATAGGTACGTAACTGTGTTGAATTGAGTAACCAAATTTTGGCTGCGTCAAGAAAACAGTAAACTTGTATAAATCTTCAAGTCAAAAGGCTAGACTGAAATACGTGACTTATTACCGGGGAAATGAATTCGGGCCACGAATTGCACGATTATTGCACTCCTACCCCGTCTACTCAATAACAATTGGATGAATCGCATCGGAAGCCGCGGGAAGGTGGTAGAAATAAATGGTACATTCCGCATAAAAAGCGTCCGACACCAAGTGGCCTGAATTCTTTACCCTGCTTATTACATCAATTGAGAAAATTGTTCACGTGGTTTAAATTGACTGGTGACTTGACGATTTTGTGTTCATGTTGAGTGTATACTTAATATAGCCTATATTTAACATTATAATTTTATTAAGTATTTTTATTGTACCTTTACGAACTCGAAATTATCGAAACCATTGAAGTTTTTAACTAATTTAATTTTCAAAAATTTTTAAATTTCTGATTCCGTATTTTTCATTAACAATATACCGGATGTTTTTTTACTGTAAGCAAATAAAAAAAAACTCAGTATAAGTACATGAAATGCTACCTTCTGTGCGTATTTTCGGATGGTTGCTGTATCATAGCCAAAAAAATTCGGCAAGCGAGAAAGAAATATTTAGCTTCTTCATTTGTAGCTTGTGGAACACACCCACCGACATCGCACCGATCATAAAAAGAGTCCCGCATTCAAACCCATTCCGCAACCTCTCGTAATAACAATCACTAATATCGTTATTTAATTATTTTATTTAAAATTTTAAGTCACTGATGCCCGGTTTCTGAAACGATAAATAGCTGTAGGTAAACATACATTTTTCTTGACAGATAACTTTATGGAAAGTATAAATTGTTTACGTTGCTACGTACACCCTTTACCTACCGACAAAGTTTTGAGAAACGGTTTTTAGAAATTATGGTGAGTTTATCTTGAGTTTATCTCTATATAATGTTATGAATCGTTTCAGAAACCGGGCATTAGAGAAGTAATGTTACCTTTATTTACTTTAAGATGTCAAACGTCGATGAATAAATCCGAAAATTTATGCATCAGTTTCTCGTAACTGCACAACAATGTTTACTGCTCTACCTTAAACGCAAATAGACGGGCCGCCTCCAGTTATAAAAACAGCGATAAATAGCATCAAAGGAAATGCGAAACTACGACTCATCAAATACATGCGAGAATACTTTAAGGTATCAATGAATTAGTAAATTTTGGAATTTGCAATGCGAGCGCGTTAAAAATGCTCTTTGCTTGACCGTATTTTTGAGGCACATTTTTCGTCCAGCACCTAATTATAATCGTCGGTTTATAATTTGAAAGTACCTAAAATTGTAATTACTTGGAGTGAAGCTGCATTTATTTATTTTAATAAATCTAGGCGCTTTGTGAACGCGTTTAAAATATCTTGCTTGTTACGATCCATTAATAGACGTCAAATGAATGAAACAGATGTTCGTTTACGACTTCCTGAAACACTGACCTACATTCGCGTCGTCATTCAAACAGGTGAGAGTAGGCCACCATCCACTCGTTAGCTATGCGAACAATTCTCAAACGGCTTGGTGAAAATCTGTCAATGGATTTTTGTCGAAAACTATTAACTTTTTCATATGAGTTCCATCGTTGCCATTTACGGTGATGTATTACAGAGTTAAATATTTGCATACAGTAAAAGAACTCCCGAAATAACCACAAACGATTTAAAGTCATCTTTTGTAACTCCTAAAAACGCCAATATACTTGAACACCTATGGCGTGTTGAAGTAGGTCTAACGTAATCAGATTCTATTTTGTTATTGGAACTTTTGCGTAGCTCTGGGTCACCCTGTATATCAATTTGTTTTTTTCAGAAATTACGGCTAAACAGTTTTTCTTATGATGAAGTAGAGATTCTTAATTTTTCATGTTTAACAACTATGAGAAGTTTTATTACTATAAAACGAATGGTCTGTTTGTAAAATTAGAGCTTTCTTCATTCAATTTCCATATTCATCATTAGATATTCAAATAAATCAATATATTTGAAATTCAATACTGGCATAAATACGTAGCGGCTCATTATCTCGTTTTGAAAAATCACACGTCTCGAATTTTGCAGTAAAACAGCAGACATTCATAAATTATTTAAACTTAACATCCGTGCATGCATATTAACGTCAATTTGAAATTGACGCAAGGCTGGTTTAAAAATAACGAGCTGAAACCGAATAGTGCAAGGCTGTGATATGTGCTGGCGGTGAAACTAAGCGACGTAAATAAATACGATTTTCAAGAAGTGTGAACACGCTTTGATTTTTAATAATAATAAACGGCTATTGTTTCCGATTTATCGTAGATAACTGTCAGGTTAACGGCAGCAAGAAGCTTCAACACTGTTTAAATTTTTTATTGCCGGTTAACAAGTATCTGTTTTATTGCTGTTGCTGGGAAGCAAAGAAATAAAACAGCGAAGTTTTCTGAAATTGAATTCATCTTTGAAATTAAATCGGTTTAAACATTAGCATTGCTTACAAAATAATACTCCCAACATTTTTTTCCGAATACAATGTATTATGGTAGTTGGCAGTCTGATTTATTCACAGTACTAAATAAATAAATGATGCAATTCTCAAAAATTAAATTAAATAAAATAAAAATGAAATTACCGCCAAATTTGTGTGAAACTTAGTGTTCTAATTTCGAAAGAATTATTAAAAAGAACTTAGCCTACATTATAGAAAACATTTTTTTGTAATTTAACTTGTCAATAAGAAATCAAATGTCAATGTATTATTAATTTTATTAATGATTAACCCGTGTTGATGTTACACTTACTCATTATGTTCTTGCGTTTTTTTTTTTTAGAGAATTACTAAAAATATAACTTAGCGAGCTTATAAATACCCACATTGTTTTGGAACATGTTCTCGTTTTATGATTCAGAATTATAATGCGTAGGCAGTGCGAGCTTGCCCGTTTTTACCTGACATTTCCAATTCATTTCTCTTCCTGAATATCGTAGAAAGCGGGAAAAATGTTTTAAATTTTATTAAAGAGAGATAGTTCATTAAAAAAAAATGATTCGTTAAAATTGTTTTGAATGAATAAATATTGTTGTTAACTATTATTCGCATAATTTAAAATCAAATGTCCGGCCACGCGATGTCATGATTTAAGACATAATCGCACTGAATCTATCTATAAGGCATTTTCATACACACCGATTGCTACGTACAGAAAAGAAATATGTATTTCTACACATTGGGGGCCAAATTTTTAACCCAACAACTGACGTTACTGGGGGTGTACAGGAAATGAACAGATCTTACCTGCATACAACGAATTCTCCGTCGAGGAACTTCTGTCGTAATCGACGAAAAAAAAAAACTAAAGGACTATTCCCCGAAAAAAAAAGAAATCTTCACTTCTGTCGTAATCGACAAAAAAAAAAAACTAAAGGACTATTCCCCGAAAAAAAAAAAGAAATCTTCATCACTGACATTATCAACTGAATCTGAAAAGCTGATTTACCTTCTTAGGAACTTAATTTCTTTTCATTTCTTTTCTTAGTAATCTCCTCTATTCTTGCCTTTTCTGGCAGGGCCGGTGGAGCGGGCATGCAGCGCATGCGGGTGTCGCTATTAAGGGGGCGCCACGGCCGGGATCCATAGACTAAATTGGGATTGTGAGAAACGTATTATGAAGAAATCAAGAACATTAACACGAAAAAATACCTTACACCAGAAACGTGAAAAAATGTTTCAAATTTTCCTGTGCATGCAACAATTGGAACCCAAGAGGAACATTTATACTATTAAATATTTTTTATGAATATGATTGAATAAGCTAACCACTCGTAAGAGTTAAATACCAAATGACCATTGACTGCTTCACATCTTGAGCAAAACTGAAAATATCGAAATCTTCCTTTTTTCGAAATACGTGGGATGCTGGAAAAGTTTCTGGAAACAGTATGAAAAGACGCATATGAAATTTGGTAAACGGTATCATTATTTTTCCAAGTACGTCAATACACTTTTGCATACGCTCGAACCAATCTCTCAAGCACGTTTTCCACTCTAAAGATGGTACCTCAGAAACCAGTGCCCGGAAGGTTTCAACCGCTGCTTCAGCGGACGAAAATCGCTCACCATGCATTTTATTTTTGATATTTGGGAACAAAAAGAAATCATTAGGTGATAAATCAGGTGAATATGGATAATGAGTCATTAATTCAACATTTTTATTGGATAAAAAAGCAACTGTTTTAGGGGCTGAGTGAGAGCTGGCGTTGTCATGATGGAGAATAATTCGTCAATTTCGATTGTTTCTTCTTATTTGATCGATGACTTCCGGCAAACAAATTGTAGTATACTAATCAGCATTCATGGTTTTTCGATACTCTAAAGCCACGGTTGCTACATGTCCAGTTAAAGCAAAGAAACAAGCAATCATTTGCTTCGCAGCACTGCGTGAACGGGCAGCTTTTGTTGGTTTTGGTTCATTTTGAAATACCCAAACGGTAGATTGCTGTTTACTTTCTGATTCATACGAATAGATCCACGTTTCGTCACCAGTAACGATGTTATAAACTATATTTGAACGACCTTCATTGAATTTCTTCGCACTATTTGACACGACCCTGCTTTTGCGCTTCTGTTAAATTGTGTGGGATTCAACGACTGCAAAGCTTTCGTACGTTCAAATGATCATGCAAAATCTGGTGTATTGCTTTCATGTCAATGCGTAAGGATGCTTGAATCTCACGGTATGTCCCATGGCGATCTCGCTCAAGCATTTCACGCACAGCATTTACATTAGTGGCGACAACAGATGTTGATGGACGACCTTCACGAAATTCGTCACTGAGAGAGGTACGTCCACGCTGGAATTCGGCAAACCAATTATAAACACTGCTCTTTGATGGTACTTCATCTCCAAAAGCCAAATGAAACCGATCGAGGCATTGTTTTGGCGTTAGACCACATTTGAAATCGTAAAAAATCATGGCACGAAAATTTTCACGCGAGATTTCCAAGTTTACACAAAATTACTTTTTCTCAAATGCTGTACAAACAAAACTAGTTTACTTGGATAGGAACTGTCAATAGAATTATAGGCGAAAAACATAAAATTTTTCAAATATGACAGTTGATAAACGCTATCAATTCTAGACCTACTAGATTCCAGAAAATTTTCCAGCAGCCCACGTACTAGACCAAAAGAAATTTAGTTTGGCAATCAAAACACACATTTTGTGAATAACTATTAAATTCTACTAATATTTTGTCTAATAAGTCCAGCAATTCCAAATTACAACAATTTTTTAATTTTCTATCTTAAATAAGTGCTGTTTTTAGCAACACTAAAAGTTGCTCACCGGCATTGTCCTATTGATATTTGGTTATCGAACATGCACAAACTATTGGCGCAAAAACTTTTTTTTAAATCAATAATAAAAAATTTTCCCATATGGTGCGAACTATTTGGCGGTCACTATATAAAAATAATTGTATAATAGTTTGTTGAATTCCTGGCTTCTGGTTGGAACTGCGTCTCTACTCGGATTTCTTCTATTGCCGACTTTTCGTTCTCCATTGCAGAAGAACTTCCTCAGGGCTGCTGCTGGTGGTGGTATTGCTGCTGCTGCTTCTCGTAAGTTGTTGAGACTGAGTTGGTACGTCCGTTGTCGTGGTATTTATAGTGGTCGGCGGGGCAGCGGGGTGGAACGGTGGGCGAAAATTGGTTCGTTGGTGCGTAACGGGTTGTTAATGAGATGTTTCCATGTATTGTGAAGGTAGAAGCCAATATCACGGTTCAAGTTATTGGGGTGTTTGAAAATTTCTATAGATTCACGAATTTTACGATTAAAGAAATGAGAGTTTCTAGTTTGTGTTCAGGTAGGGTAGAGCCAATCGTTTGTAGTAGTCTGGTATAGCGTTCATGTTCAGAAACACGAGTGCTGACCGACCGTTTCGTCTCACCGATGTATACACGTCCACAGGAACACGGAATTCGATACACGCCTTCGGATTGTAAGGGAATGTGGTCTTTTGTGGAGGGTAGGTAGTTTGAAAGTTTTGTTACAGGTAAGCAAATGTTTTGTCGTTTGAGGATTTTGCTTATTCGCTCCGTTATGGTGTGGATATAAGGTAGGTAAGCTGTAGCGACTGGCGGTGTATCAGTTTCAGGGCGCGGTAGAATTGGGGTGAGACAACGGGCAATGGACCTTTGAATGTCGTGTTTATTATAATTGTTGTTGAGTAAGACTTTTGTTACGTGGTCTAGTTCAGTCTGGAGTGATGAGGGTTCTGATAGGGCCAAGGTACGATTAATTAGTGAGTTAATGACCGATTGCTTTTGTGAAGGATGATGATGGTGGGAATGTGCGTTCAGATAGCGGTCAGTGTGAGTCCGTTAGCGGTAAATAGAGTGTCCTAATCTACCGTTCGGGAGACGACTTACTAGGATATCAAGGAAAGGTAAGTGACCTTCACTTTCGTATTCCAAAGTGAAACGGATGTCAGGATGTTGGGAATTAAGGTATTCAAAGAAATTGTCCAGGGATTCCTTACCATGTGGCTAAACTGCGAATATATCATCCACATACCTGAACCAACACTTGGGTTTAAGGGGGAAAGAAGTAAGAACTTGTTGTTCGAATGTCTCCATAAAGATGTTTGCTACTATTGGGGCTCTCCCCAGGGGGTCCCATGGCTGTGCCTGACACTTGTTTGTAATATTGATCACAAAACATGAAATAAGTTGAGGTTAAACAACATTCTCTTAAGGGAATTAAGTTCTCGGGTTGGTTATGGGCTCTGAAGAGTTGCTGGATGATTGTAATGGTGTCGGGGATTGGAACTTTGCTGAACAAGGATTCTACATCGAAGCTGACCAGAATGTCCTGCGGGTCTAAGGATATATCTTGGATTTTTTGGACGAAATGTTGGGAATTGAGGATAAAGGTTTCACTTTTGCCTGCAAATGGCTTCAGGGGGTGCGCTAGATATTTGGAGTCTTTGTAGGTTGGTGAGTTGATTGCGCTGACTATGGGACGTAAGGGAGTATCGGGTTTGTGGATATTAGGGAGTCCGTAAAGTCTTGGAATTCTAGGGTCACGTGGGATCAAAGTTTTGGTAAGCTGGGTTGTCTAATAGGATATTGATTTTTCGGTCGTATTCTACACGGTATAAAACTACAGTATGTAGACTGTATAATAGTTCCTCAGAAATTACGTACTGATATCATTGACAAATAACATTATAATCATTTAGGCTGGGAAAAAACTAAAAGTAGAGCTCGCAATATTGTATTTTGGCCAGGAATATCAAAGCAGATTGTAGAAATAAATAATAATTGTAAAACATGCTTTATATTCCAACGCAACAATACTAAAGAAACTTTACATACAAGTCAAATTTCTAATAGTCCATGGAAAATGATTCGAGCAGATTTTTTTAAGTTACAAGGAAAAATGTATACTTGGTGTCTCACAAGGTACGGAGGAGATTGAAAGGGTAGCTGTAGCACATCAAAGTAAAGCTCTTTTCTTAATTCGCTTTTGACCAAACCCCAATAATAAGAAAGTTACAGCAGTTTAACTTTTTTAAGTTCCTTTTTAATTTACACATGCAGCTTCTTAATTAATCAAAATTATTACACAAAATGCAATTTTATTATTAAATAAATTATAAGTTTATCAAAAGTACCATTCATAAAATGTCTATGTTAAAATGTTTCCAAGTGTTGTTTTTAATTAGTAGGCGGTACACAGCGACATGAAAACCCGTTTTTGGGTTTTAGGAAAAATGAAATAGCAGTTACTTTAACGAGACTACATTTTTTTAAAATAGTTGTTTATTGTAAAGCAGTGTTCAGTTAACTTATAAATGCTTCAAATTTAAATTTAAAACGTAAAATATTACTACGGGGAGTAACTTTTGCTTGTTAATTAATTTCGCTTTAAACTCCTGTAACTTTTTAGTTATTGCCTTTTTACCAAAAACTTAATTAAGAAAAAAATCTTTAGTTCGATCTCCCCTAGCTACCCTTTGAATCTCCTCCGTAGGTTATGAGACGCCCAGTATATTGGTTGCAGATTATTTTTTAAAACATATTGATGTCAGTTTGAAAGATGAGACTGCCAACACTACAATAAAAGCTTTAAAATCTATTTTTGTTAGGTGGGGAATTCAAACCGTGAAACGAACCATTAAAAAAGCACTTGATTGTAAAAAAGAATCTTATTTAGCACTCTTAGAGTTAATGAACACGCCAATTTCACACGATGTAGAGTCATCAAATAAGATAATTTTTGTTAAAAATGTCAGAGGAGTTGTTCCTCCACACGATATAGAGTCACCAAATAAGATATTTCTGGTAAAAATGTTAGAGGATTTGTTCCTGATTTTTTAGAGATAAATCGCAAAAAATAATACGATACTTAAGCAAAAGTTAGCTGAAAGACAAAGAAACAGTTTCATGACCGGCGAGCCAGAGATTTACCTCAATTTAAGAGTTCAAAAAAATGAAGGTACTTGGGATCGTGCAAAAATAGTTAATAGGAACTTGAATGGTCGTGCATATACAATAAAAACAGAGAATAACTTGTAATCGATATCACTTATGTAGAGATTCGCCCAAACAATTTAATATTACATCAGAAGTAACTTACGATGATTGGGTTGAAGGACCTACAACTATACCAGATATTGAAGTTGTAAATCCTTCAAGAATAACGAATGTTGAGATAGAACCTAATAATAGATTCCGTAATAGTACACAAAATCCAATTAGATTGACTAGAAGTACTTGACTTGAGTAGTTAAGAAACCTACGCCCGGTTTCTGAAACGATACATAACTTTATGTAGATATAAACTCAAGATAAATTCATCTTAACTTCTAGAAACCGTTTCTCAAAACTTTATCTGTAGGTAAAGGGTATACGTAGCAACGTAAACAATTTATACTTTTTATAAATTTATCTGTCAAGAAACATTAATATTTACCTAAAGTTATTTATCGTTTCAGAAACAGAAAACTAGTTATTTAGAAAATTTTATTACATAAGTATTTTATTTAAAAATAGTATTTAGTCATGATTATGTATTTAATTAGTTGGCGATGTGTTGTATTACATATAGAAACAGTTGTTGCTATTATATAAATAAACTTGTCAATAAACTTGTTGAACTGAATCCCAATCTTTGTGTCCACATTACAGAAGGTTGCCTTGATAAGGGAAGGGTAAAGAGGGTCCGTATTTCGTTACGTTACGCACGTGAAGAATTCAATTGAGCATATTATCCAGGTTTTTGCATTATATGGTCAATGGGGCCACAGAATTGGTTCCATTTTTAGTGAATTAGGTTAAGCTTTAAGAATCAGATTAAAGGTGGGTTTATACAGCCACTAACAATTAAAAATTAATAACTAGTGGCTCTATAAATCAGCTACAGAAGTTGAAAGGAACCAACTTCTTATACTGGGTTTATAGAGTAATTAACACTAACGGGTATGAACAGAAGTTTAAAGTTAAACGATGACTGAGACAACTAAAAGATTAATTATTATGCGTTAGCTTAGTTACTATATAAACCCACCATAAAACTTACTCTATTTACTTCACTGTGACGGACAGAAGCTTCGCGTGACGTCACGAGTTACTTTTGCGAGGAGGAAATTTCAAACTGCATATTAAATGGGAACGAGGCAACCTGCTAGATGCAATGTTAGTTTTACTAACCTTGAACGCGTATACAGATATCGCCATATGTGATTAATTTATTACACATTTTATTTAGCCACAGGTACACAGACCCTTGTGCATGACATTGGGCTTTGACCCATTTGATGTCAAAATATCATTTTTTTTATTTTTTGGCACTTAAACCCTTTTGAAGTTATAGTCTTGAAATGGAAAAATGGCCTAACCCTAAATTTGATTTTGCGGGAAGTTTCTCTTCCCGACGAAAAATAGTAACCAAGAGTTTGTGATCACTAATAAGCTCAAAAGTTCTTTTTCTATTCGAGAGTATTGTTTCTTATGTTTATTCATTGTTTTCATTTCCACATTCATCTCGATAACACAAAACTGCTTCGATTCTATACCAAGATGCATCTGTTGCAAGAACAAGAGGCGAATTAGGTTTGTGGTGAATAAGTGTTGTAGCTTCGAGGATACTCTTCTTCAGCATTTGGAAAGCGTTTTTTTTGTTCTCGATTCCATTTGAACGCAACGTCCTTTCTTCCAAGTTTGTTCAAAGGACCTGCAGTTTCTGACAGATTCTTAATATAACATCCATAATAATTGACCTTTCCTAAAAATGAATTGAGTTCGACGATATTTCTTGTGGACGTGAGAGTTTCTTTATCGCTGAAATGCAAATTGTAATATGTTCTGGAATTAAATAACAAGTTTCAAAGTTGAAACATATTTAAGAAATTTTTTTTGAAAGATTGTTTAAATGTTCTTCAAAAGATAGGCACTTATCTGTAACTAAACCCAAGAATTTAGTACTTGTGTAACAGTCTATCACATTTTTGACAAGAGTGACGCTGTTTGGAAAGTCCATTTTAGACCACTAATGCCCGGTTTCTGAAACGATACATAATATACATAATCTTTATGTAGATATAAACTCAAGATAAACTCACCATAACTTCTAAAAACGGATTCTCAAAATTTTATCTGCAGGTAAAGGGTATACGCAACAACGTAAACAATTTATACTTTTATAAAGTTATCTGTCAAGAAAAATTTATGTTTACCTAAAGTTATGTATCGTTTCAGAAACCGGGCATCAGTTTATTTAGTTTTAAAGAACATATAATTTGTTTTTTCATGATTAATTAAAGGTTTGTTACTTAACATCCAATTATTTATATTGTCAAAACAACAATTACATGATTTAATAATTTTAGTTATACTATCCGCAGTGATTATGACATTTATATAATTCCCATAGTTTACAGGTTTTGAAGTATTACTAAGTAAACAGTTCGGCAGGTCGTTAAGATAGATAAGAAATACTGTTGAGCCAAGTACGCTATCTTGAGGAACGCCTTTTTTATAGTGAGAAAATCAGACTTAGAGCCATTAATTATAATCCTCAGGCAAAAAGGAGGAATTACTTTTAGAGGTAAACTTCTCACACCTTATCTCCAATTTTAGGAGCAATCGATGTGGAGTTTCATTCTGTATCTCATGATGCAAAAAATATACAGGTGTTCCATTTACGAAAACTGAATTTTGGGCAGTTAAACATATAAAGGTTCGACACCATATTTTTACCATCCCGTGATTTTTTCAAGGTTAACTAGAAGACGATTAGAAAAGCTGAAATCATTCTTTCAAACGACAGACAACTTGAATCTTAAAATTTGAAAGTGCCGTAAATACATTCTTTTATGTGAAAGGTCACCAAAATAAATTTGTTAAGAAATTCGAAAATATCTCAAAAATCGTTACATTTAAGTGTAAAGAAGATTTAACAATTTTTTTTAGATTAATATTTATAATCGGAATTGCAATAAAAAATATAGCATTCTATTTTATTCTGTCCGGTTCGAGATTAAAAAACTTTGTACTTAAAATAAGAGAGTTAACGGCGATTACCGGTAAAACCTGAAGTGATACAAAAGTAAAAATATTGTGGCGCGCCAGCCGGCTTACTACGTCAAACTGAAGGCGTCAAGAAGTCGGTTCGTTATGCGTCATTGGCCGTCACGCCACCATCGAACAAACTCGAATTTTCCAGCTTGGAAAATTCGAGACCGCAGCAAAGGATATAAAATCGGCCGGAGTGGACTCAGGAGTCAGTCGAATTCTAACAGCGATCGTCGAAGTTAGATTTTAGTGTGTAAATAAATTGTTACAAATAAAATAGTTTGTAAGCGTTATTAAATTACGGTTAAGTTTTTACCGAGTGTTTTATTCATTTAAATAAATAAATTTAAATCCTAGAAACGTAACAATATTTTAGTGTGAAAGATCAATTCCTCCTAGGGCGGTGTTTTTAATTTTCAGAATGCTTGTATGTTTCGTATGTTTTAATAGGCCACTCAACTTGGGATACCCTGTATAAAAAATCTAAGAAGCAAAGTACATTTATTTATTGGTCTAAGGTGCGGTTTTTCAATCATAGGTTAACCCTAACTATCAGTTTATTTCCATGGTAACAATCTATGGCAATAAACTGAAGGTTAAAGTTAACTTGTGATTGAAAAACCGGTCCTAAGATATTAAAATTAAATCAAAATTATGAAATACTATTGTTTTTCTTTACTTCAAGATGCAAGGCCTGTATGAAACGATAATAATTTTATATGAAATTTGTTTTTGTGTCAATAAATTTTCGTTGCGGTAATTGTCTCTTTTACTGTATTGCAAAATTTACGCAAAAATTAACGTCACGTTATGTAGGATCTAAGTTTTTTTTTTCTTTCTTTAAATATGCACCTGCAGTAGACGTTGAGGTATCAACTTAGAATATCGAATTTGGAACTTGTTCGAATTATTTTAGTCATTTCCATTTAATAAAAATGTATTACAGAAGGCAGATAATTAAAATTAAAAATTAAACGAAAGCAACTGCCAGCCTAACATCACTGCGTAAAAGTGTAAATTAATTATCTAAAAATAATTAGGTGTTATTAAGCGCTCGAGGATAACATGCGCGCGTTAGCATGAGAGCTTTCACAGATATTTTACACGTTGTTAGTTATTTTCTCGAGCTTGCTAAGCTCCAGTTTTGCCGTTGAACAGCGCCGAAGCCTGACAGTGCGTTCCGCTCTGGTCTGCATGAAACTTTGAAAACAATTCAAACTTTCACAAAGGCGAATACCTCGTTTAAGCAGGTCAGTGGTAATGCATTTAACGATTTTTCACTCTCCGGTGTTTTTTAGTTTATCAAATTTCATAACGTTGGACACAGAATTCTCGGGTTTAGATAGATATACAAACTACAATTTAACAGAAAATATTTTTACTTTATTTTAAAAGATGTTCTTTGTTTTTTTTTTATTTTTTTATACGTAGATAGGCTTGGAAACACTTGTCACATAATCTGAATTTTTTTCATCTGCCCAACGTACAAGATTTTAAACATCTTACAAAATGTGGAGCACAAATATAATTTTAACAAAATGATTAAAATTAATTTAACTCTCTAAGGTTGAATTGTACCGACGTCGTTGTTAACTAATCCTTGATTAAACATGGGATTTTCTATGCTTTAATTCGAAATTAATTAATGTCGGTGCAACTGGACATAATTTAATTTAGAAGTTTAATGTACCAATTTAAACATCTTAATTGCATTGTTTCAACTTCAAGATATTTATTTGAGTACTATAAATAAAATTAGTTTTTTATTGAACCTGCAACCGTCTTTTTGTTGCAATAGAGTATGACAAAACGAGATGTAACATATAACTTCGGTACAACTTCTATACAGTAACATTCTTGACTATAATTTTATTTAGGCATTCAATGTTAACTGCATTCTGTAGAATATTGGGATTTTTCTCTCTAGAGCATTTTTTTTTATTCCGAACGAAAGACCGTCACAGAATACATCGGGTGTACGCCGGGAGTGATTTTCTTTTCTAGCGTTATCATAGGCAAAAAATTCACATTCTTTTTTTATTTAATCTAAAAGCTCCTCTGTAATTTAACATTATTCTCCACTCTATAGTGTTTAGTTTTTTTTTTGTACACCTGTACAGGGTGTCCATCGAATGCCGCAGTCTTCTCTTCCGTCTGTGGTATATAACCTAGAAAACAAATTCAAACGAGTTAAGGTGTAACTCAGTCAGTTCTACTTTATAAGATTATTCTTGGTCACATAGAGGCTTCGGTAACTAAGAGCCACATCAAAGTTATATTTTTTAATTGTAACAACCAGTTATTTTACATATTTCGAAAATACACATAACGAATGTTATATTAATTAATTAATAATCAAAAGTTTTACTTAAGAATTTGTAAGATATTGATTCTATGTGTAAAAAATTCTGTTTTATGAGGTTATACGCGGGCTGCTGGAAATGGTATGAAAAAACGCATATGAAATTTGGTAAACGGTATCATTGTTCTTCGAAGTATTCGCCTTTGACATCAATACACTTTTGCACACGCTCGAACCAATTTCTAAAGCACGTTTTCCACTCTAAAGAAGGTACCTCAGAAACCAGTCTCCGGAATGTTTCAACCGCTGCTTCAGCCGACGAAAATCACTCACCACGGATTTTATTTTTGATATTTGGGAACAAAAACAAATCATTAGGGGATAAATCAGGTAAATATGGACAATGAGTCATTAATTCAACATTTTTGTTGAACAAAAAATCAACTGTTTGACGGGCTGAGTGAGAGCTGGCGTTGTCATGATGGAGAATAATTCGCCGATTTCGATTGTTTCTTCTTATTTGATCGATGACTTCCGGAAAACAAATTGTAGTATACCAATCAGCATTCACGGTTCTTCGATCCCCTAAAGCCACGGTTGCTACATGTCCAGTTAAACCAAAGAAACAAGCAATCATTTGCTTCGCAGCACTGCGTGAACGGACAACTTTTGTTGGTTTTGGTTCATTTTGAAATACCCTAACGGCAGATTGTTGTTTACTTTCTGGCTCGTACGAATAGGTCCACGTTTCGTCACCAGTAACGATGTTATAAATTAAATTTGAACCAACTCCATTGTATTTCTTGAGCATTTCTTCGCACCACTTGACAGGACCCTGCTTTTGCGCTTCTGTTAAATTGTGTGGGATCCAACGACTGCAAAGCTTTCGTACGTTCAAATGATCATGCAAAATCTGGTGTATTGCTTTCATGTCAATGCGTAAGGTATGTCACATGTCGATCTCGCTCAAGCATTTCACGCACAGCATCTACATTAGTGGCGACAACAGATGTTGATGGACGACCTCCACGATATTCGTCGCTGAGAGAGGTGTGTCCATACTGGAATTCGGCAAACCAATTATAATCACTGCTCTTTGATGGTGCTTCATCTCCAAAAGCCAAATTAAGCCGATCGAGGCATTGTTTCGGCGTTAGACCACATTTGAAATCGTAAAAAATCATGGCACGAAAATTTTCACGCGAGATTTCCATGTTTACACAAAATTACTTTTTCTCAATCGCTGTAAAAGCAAAAGTAGTTCACTTGGATAGGAGCTGTCAATAGAATTATAGGCGAAAAACGTCAAATTTTTCAAATATGACAGTTGATAAACGTTAACAATTCTAGACCTACTAGATTCCAGAAAATTTTCCAGCAGCCCACGTACTTAAGAATTTGTAAGGTGTTGATTTTATGTGTAAAAAAATGCAGTTTTATGAGGTCTTATAGCTTGTCTATTTACATTTCGTCGTGAATCTATGTATAGGTAGTTAATACGGCAGCTGATCTACAGAAATTTCAGAGCAGCTTCGGTCTATCAGTTATTATGTGTAATAGGGTGTTGAATTTTGCAAAAGATAAATTTTCTCAAAATTTGCAAGAGGAACACCCAGTATATCTAAACTCTCGTGAAACACTGCTTTATTATTTGTTTGTGAAAGTATTGTAACACTAATCTGAATAATTGTTCACGACAGTTTAAATGTACTGGCTGTTCCATTTAAAAATTCTGAGAAATATTACTTTTTTTGAAAGTGAACTTGATCAGGATTAGGGCGAAAAAACAATTTTAATCATTCAGCTGACAGTTCCGGATTTATTTAAAGCCTTCTTCAGAGCCTGCAAGGTGTTGCAAATAAATTCTACCTAAACATCTCAAAACATAGAAAAAGTTTATCTCTGATTAAAATGTCCATGATTGTCGGAGTTAAAAATAGAAACCGCAACTGGAAAAAAGAAAAACCAAGCTCAGTCTAAGAGTGGTACACTGAGAAAAGTAAGATTGTTTAAATTTGTCTGTTTCTGTGTTCTGGTCTGAAGAGCTAGAAAATAATAATAATTTCGATAAAGAACGATATAATGACTGCGTTTTTTTTTAATGTACGAATTATGCTCGAGTTATCTAATTTAGCTCGAACGTGTTTCTTACTCGAACTCCCATGAATTTAAAAAACGCCTAGAGTATAGAAACATAACCTGAAATCAATGCTGAGATGGACTAAACTTTAAATTTGAAAACGTTGTCCTTAATTGTTGCACAGGTGCAGCAGATAATATTTGGTACGGTAATATTAATTGTGAAAAATTATTCTTATTTCTAATATAGACTAGCTTTTATTTAGTCCGAAGATGAAGATATTGTGTAATACATGAGAAGTCTGGAAAAAAAATAAAATTGACAGAACACCATGAAAGTATAAAAAAATACATAGTTACATGTAACACATCTATATAAATGATGATTTTAAGTCTTATTTTCGAATGTTCCCGCGCTTTTAAGCAATTGCTCAAATACACCTTCTGTTCACTAGGTGCATGAAACTCCAGCTAAAGTTCGAGTACTTCATGAACACCCAGTTGTGTGCGTAACTCGACTTTAAAACGACCTTCTTGTGATTTGTGTGCACAAATACCATTTCGAGTATTAAGCATTTGGCTCATCATAACTTTTCTTTATCTAAATTATTCAATGTGCCATTGGGTGTAAAAAAAAGTAAACGATACCTAAGGGAATTTTCGCATTAATTTAGTTTTGTAAAACCAGTTTCAGTACATTTTTTGACAAATATTTGTGACAATCAAGTAACATTAGTCCGTTACGAAGCAGTGGTAAATCAAAATCGGACGTACAGTTGGGGAAACAGAAAGCGGGACAGTAAACTTTCGTTAGTTTAAACCTTATTTCTAAATTTCTATAACAATGGTAATTAATCAACCTTCACATTAGGTAAAATGATTAATCATTCCGTTTATCATTAAAAATTATTACGAACAAATACCTCATATGAAATAAATCATATTAGTGTAATAGTTTTTATTTTACTTACAATTATTGCCATGCGAAATAAAATGAAACATAATAACAGTCATGCAGCCTTTTGATTGAATTATTGAATGCAAATGTCCGGTCATTGATTGAATTAAGATTTCTAATATACATATTCCACATCCAAAATGTTACATAGTTCTTTCAAAGCCTTCACTAATTCCATTTGATTCACTGGTCGAGAACTTTCACTTACATTTCCCTTAGAAAGACGATACATTCATAAGAACTCAATTTGACAAGTTATTTCTGACGTTCACTGACAGTAATAAATTAATTAGAAGGGTCATGACCGTTACCAAGGAAACTTCACACTATCAAAATAATCCGAAATTTCGTTATAGGACTTGTCCCGCTTTATGTTTCCGCAACTGTACAATAGCAAAAAGAATCGTTTACTTTTCTTTGCACCCGACGGTATATAAGATTCCTTCCTTCCACTGTTTACCCAATTTGTTTCTAAAGCCGGGTTGCCACGGTCAAAGTACACTTTGTCCAAATACACTTTGATGCCACGCTTGGATGATCTAACAATTTCAGTAAAGTCCACTTTGATGGGAAACTTTCATCTAAACTGAATACGATGACGGCCAACTTACTTTGATGAAAGTGGAATTTTATTTTAATTTCAAATGACGTGAAGTATTTTGATCGCCGAGCGTGAATCTTAAACATTTAAGATGGAAGATTCGAATTTGCAAAAAAAATTATTAAAAAAAAGAAGTTTTGGACCTGGAATTGAATCCTTGGACGTGAGGCCTTCAGAACTTCGTCCAATTTTATGCGCGAAGTGGCAATTGAGGATGAAAATACGTACCCGTATCTGTCCGTAGAGGTAACCGATACAATTTCCCGTATGGCCCACCTCTATTACTAACAAGTTAGCTATGACGGAAAAACATTTAAAAAAAAATGTTGCAAATCGTTTTTGATTGCAGTGGATCCCTTGAGCATTCTCTGTACAGCTGTTGTACAGCTCTATAAGGTCACCAGAAGTGTACCGCATTGCAACCAAATTTTTAAATTTTCATTATGGTTTCAGAGCAAGCGTAGCCGCTTTGTGAAGGATCACTTATTATGTAGCAAACTGCCTTCAATTTGTCAATCCCAATGCACTGTCAGGTTAAAAAGAGGAGGATGCCGTTGCTTAAGCTTTTCGAAAAATATTTAGATGTGGTCGAAAACAAAAAATAGTAGACGATTACAGCTTCCTCTAATTTTTCTTTCTCTAAAATGGTACTGTTTAAATGCAACTTCACAGATTTTACAAAAGTTTTAAGCTCGTCAAATCTGAAAACTTTCAATTTTTTTAATTGTCACCTGTGAAGTCGTATTTAAACAGTGCCGTTTCGGAGAAAGAAAAATTACAGAAAACTGTAATTGTCTACTATTTTTTTGCTTTCGACTGTATTTGTAGAAAGTGACAACTTCAAAATTTGCAATTTTTGTACTTCTTCGCAAAGTAACGGAGTATTATAATACTCCGTTGCAATGATTACGAAACGGAAAAAAAAATTTAACTTTTTCAAGAAGTTTTGAAGTTGTCTCTTTCTACAAATACCTAAATATTTTTCGGTAAGCTAACTTGTTTGGAAACTAAGTGTATTTTTCAAAAAATTTTTGCCACTTTAAAAGAAAATGGCTGCGAAATTTAAAGTTTTAAAGTGCATTTTAAAATTCTTATCAGTTTTTCAACATACTGTATATGCGACGGCAGTTTAAGGCGCATGCGTAAACGGCAACACATTTGGCTACATAAGCTATGTATAAGATTACCGCTACCAGATTACAGAAAGATATGCAGTTTTCCATACAAGTTCGGCTTAAATTTAAAAATCTAACTTGTTAAGACATTCGGTTAATTTTATTATAATGAAAGCAAACTTAATTAGTATAATAATTTACAATTTTGGAAAATATTTTTAAAAATCGTTTCTATTTGGCATTCCCTTTACTTTTACCTTTTATTTTACTTTGTTTTATTTTATTTTATTTTTTAATCTCTTTAATCTGTCTTTTAAATCTGGGGATCCCACAGTGATCTCCAATTACAGGTCTTTTCCGATTTTATCGAACTTTGCTACATTTTTTGAAATTGTCATTTATGCCAAAATCTGAAAACTGAAAACGTAATTACATTTTTTAAATCGTTACTGGACTAAAGACTACAATACGTCCACCATAATACCTTCAAGTCCCGCTATTTCACAGCCCCATCAAGTGTACCTCAAGGATCGAACTTGGGCCCTCTCCTTTTTGTACTCTACATAAGCGACCTATACCAATCAGTTGATTGTAAAGTTCAGCTGTTTGCCAATGATGCCAAATTCTTCCATTCAATCAACTCATTTTAAGATAGTGTTACACTACAGTTAAACATTGATAGAGTTAATCAGTGGTGTGTGGAAAACAGTCTGCATTTTAGTATCGACAAATGTAAAGTCATGACGTGCTCTAAGTGCGTAAAGAAGTGGATATTCGAATATAAGGTGGGCCAGGCTCCTCACACTCAAGTTACTACTGTAAAAGATCTCGGGATAATCTTTGACTCTGAACTTACCTTCTCACGTTGCCCCCACAGTCATTTATTTTTAGACTAATTATGATAAAATTACACCATTCGATCATTTATTTATGCCGTTAAATAATTTAGAAATAGTAAACAGCTAAATAATTAAAACTCATGTCAAAGATCCGTAAAAATATTTAGATTGAGTTAATACTTTGTGACTTTTGGTACTCTTAATCATTGAAACATGCGTTGGGTTTTTCATTTTTCCAGAGACAAAACAAGAAAATCCGCAATGGTATTGACAAGGAACGGCAATCTGTCCCATTCGTGCATCAAGGAGGTAACTTTCGTTGTAAGTTGGCACACTTTTAACGGCGTTAGAGCATCATCCACTTTTCGCTGCAAACCGCATCAGTGCAAATCAGGTGCATGTTTATTAGATCGCGTGCTGCTTTTTCTCTAAAACGAAAGCTTTAAAATGCCGAGATAGTTTCCAACTTTGCTTACTTACTCCAGTTTTAACGAACGGAAGCTCTTTAAACACAGAAAATTGCTTCAAAACTTTTTGCTGCAAATTAATATTTCAGAATTCAAAACTAAAAACAATTTTAACAGATTTGCAAAGAAAAAATTGCACAGAAAAATGCAATTCATTGTTACGTTTTAAGGCGATAATTTTGCTTTTATAACAATTATTTGGTTAACATAGGCAGAACGAACACTTTGTTTATTTTATTTCTAGACTGAAATATTATCGACCTTGAGTGTCAAAGTCTATTGCTTGTTTAATGATCATTATATAATGGAATTATAATAGTTATTCGTAATACGAAATAAAAAGTTGAAATTAGAAAATCATGCGAGCGAATCGGCGCATTATACCGCAAATTTTTAAGAGGTGTACGTGAGTTTTCCGTTCGTCAAAATGAAAATGTAACGATTCCAAGCTTGATGGCTTTCGTTTTTCGTGTGTTGTATTGCTTATATCGCGTAGTTTTTCCATCATTATGGAATTGTGTGTTGTGTTCCTGGATTTGTTGCTGGCAAGTTTTGGAAGTGAGTGTTTAGTTTTCGTTATTTCAAAATTTATGATTTTGTTTTGTTAATTCCAATAATCTCAACCCGATAGAAAAACATCATAATTAAGTTTACACAACAAAATTCTTGTTAGGCCTCGTACACAGTTGGATACAAAATCGTGCAACTTTGTTTTAGAGTCCTGTTTCGCGATTGTTTCGAAGCAGTTGCTAGACAAAATATGGTGTACCTCGACATCGGGAACAAAAATCAGAGAACTTTTGTTTCCCATTTCAAATGGGAAACTTAAGATAATGTTGCGCAACATTTGGACGTGTAGGGAGTAGGGCCGCGGCCGTAACCAAACTAAATATTCAGGAAAGGCTTATCTTTCTAAGAATTTTTACAATATTCTCTAAATGAAAAACACAACAAAGATAAATTATTATCGCATGAAATAATAACATTCAAAATAATTGCAGTTAATGTGTTGTTTGAAACAAATTTTGTTTATTTTTTTTACATTTAAATTACCCAATAGATATTATCTGTTCGCAAATTGAAAGATCACTTCTATTGTTGCCTTGTGAAACATTAAATTGGCAACAGTGTGATATGAAAAAAAAAAACGAAGCAAAAGGAACGCTTTGCGCGTAAATAAAAGCAAAACTCACTAATTTCAACTTCAACAGTAAACCGCTTTTATTTTCTTCGACACAAAAATTCGTGTAAAATAAAAGCAACCTCTCAACCGGATTGCCAAATGCACGTTTGCAACAGTCTATAAAGTCCGAAATAACGGGCGTCGGCGCGTTAGCGGGAGTACTCACGCATAGCTTACATCCGGGACAGGCACTAGCAGGGAAGAGTACTCTCACCGCCCAGCTGCGACAGTTGTATTTATTGCCGGGAGTCACTATAGGAATGAAATTACGATTCTCTCAAGATATCGAGAGTGGGAAGAGCGCGATTGTGTTTTATTAAAGTGTTTGAAGTAATTTGACAAGTATTATTTTTGAACTCCGAAATCGTAACAGCATGTAATGTGCGAGCCACTGAATTTCTTTGTCAGAGTTGGCTGTGACAAGAATCACAAATGTAGTAGAAAACTTCGAATTTTAAACCTATTTCATTTGAACTCTCTTTTAATGACGTTTACATCATAAACCCTTTCGCTGTCTATTTTTCTTTCATTTCTTAGATAAATTTCAACCAGGTTTCGTTTATGACGTTCTTTAAACACAAAAGCCGTTATTTATTCATAAATAAGCAAAAGTAAAGAATCACAATGACAGTCACCGACACTGACAGTTCTTTTACAACTGCTGTTAGGCCAACCGTCTTAAATTAATATCACACATGACTGCCATGTGTATCACTCTCATTCATAGCCAACTCTAAAAAAAATTCTGACTCACACATTATTATTTCATGTCAAGTTGGACCGTTGCATCGTAGGGCAGGCTTAAAGCTTTCCAGGGCAGGCTCAACCTCCGTTGGAGCCCCTCTAGCTACGGCCCTGGTAGGGATAACAAGAATAAGACCACAAATTAGATAAATCTTGTTCACAATCAATCAGCTTCGTGTACTGTCGGCTCTGTAGTTTTTTTTTTTATTATGTGGTCCTCAAGGAAAAACTAATTAAAGATTTCCATGATCTACCTTGCTTGTAGGACGTTTCTTTTAGCAGATTATAAAAATCAAATTAAACAAAAGAGATGCAGAGGTAACCAAAAAAATAGAAAATTATAGTCTCTGAAGTTGCAAAGAAGATAATTGTCTTAAAACCCAACTTCACCGAGAAAATAAATAGTTCACGCATCCACCATTATCAACGTTTTGTTTTTTTTTCATAAATTTTTTTTTTACTGAGAATGAGAACAATGCCAAAAGCGATTCTGCGGACAACAATTCCAATGTCGCTGTGGCCATGGCATAAACACGTACCAAAACCAAACATGATGCATTGATCTCATGCACTTTTGTTATTTTAAACCATGAAGTTCAAGTTCAAGTTCAAAATGACGAAAGTGTCTTTGACTCAATCGTTCAGATCAGAATTTGACAAAAATTATTTTTGGCACCTTTGGTTTATGATGAAATTTGATATTTCTACGTTCTACTTTTTATTTCGGAGAAGTACTTTGAAATTTTGGTGCTAAAAGCTTTGCCATTGGTTAAACGAACTTTGTCATTGGTCAATTTTGGCCAGCTACTAATGACAATGCTCGTTTTTAACGCCAAAATTTCAGAGTACTTCTCCGAAATAAAAAAGAAAACATAATCTTTTTACTATTCCAAAGCTGCAAATAAGAAATAACGTGCGTTTTTTTTTTAAATACCATAAGGGGTGGCTATGGAAAATATAATTCATGCTTTAGGTCCGATTTTTTCACTTCTTGATAAATTTATCTGCCAGGTAATATCCTCGGAAACTATTATCGATACAGTGGTTTCCAAAGATAATACCTGGCAGATAAATTTATCAGGAGGTGAAGAAATCGAGCCTTATTACCGCCGTTCGTGTATACTTCAACAACGTTTATTTTTCTGGATCTTTTACATGTCAGAAATGATGCACTGGTAGCTCCTTGAACGTCTATGCCTCAAGCAACGACATGAAATTTATTTTCCACAGCCACCCCTTGTGGCATTTCAAAAAAACATATGTTATTACGAAAAATAACTAAAATTTTATTCATTTAATTACCTCGTTTTGGTACGTTAATAATTTCTTCAGTATTCTGTCATGTTAAGTCATTTTTACAGTCTTAAAAGGTAATTATTAATTTTCGACCCTATGTTGTATAACAAAAAAGTTTTATTTTGACCTCTTTTACTTACCCTAGAAATTTGGCAAACGAATTTTTCAACACCCTGTATAGACAGATTTCAAAAAATATGGATTGTAAAAACAGTTAAAATTTTAACTTTTTTAGAAATTTCACAAGAAGTAGTACCTGAAACACCCGCTGGTACTAAAATGAGTTTCTTTTGAACCACAAATACATTCCGAAAACTAACCTATCTCCCCGGAAGCAAACACCACACCTTATTAGACTGTCAACTTTAACAAAATACAAACATAGTAATTGATCGGCATAATTTGCTTATCAACTTATGACAGTGATTTTTCCAATTTAAGGACTCATCAATCACCAGACTTAGAAAACATACCTCGCCTACTGCCCTGATAGTACTGTAGTATTCAAGTTTACCTTGAGATTAGTCTTTAGTGTCCGACCGAAACCGATTTTCTCTCCGAAACCGAAACCGAAACTTATTCGAAGGAAGCTAGAGATAGTTTTACTAAAGTCTAAATTAATAGTTTTATTTATTAAAAACGAAATTAAATAAATTTATATTGTAAGAGAGAAACAAAAACAATTTTAAGTTAGTTTTATTTATTAATAGCAGAAATCAAACAAACTTATATTGTAAGACACTAACAAAAACAATTTAAAATTTTCGTCTCTACCATATTTTACAAAAGTCAAAAAAGATTTTTTTTTCAGCTGTAGCTCGTAGACAAAATTCAAACGTGTATCTTATTAAAATTGAATTTAGGTCAGAATCAAAAACTTTGGCATTTAAGAGATTTTACGTTGTGCAAAGCAAATTCACTTTATAATTAAAAAATAAAATTTTGTGGTAAATATTGCATTAATATTACCGTCTGCCTTCTCAAACTGGGGAATTTTGAATCAGCTTTTGAATTTTGATCGATCACATTTCAAATATGCGGTCAAATATGAGTTGTTAGAACTTTAATTCGCTGTCAAAATTGGCATTTACACTGTTAAAATTGAGCATCATTATTATTTGATATTCAAAAATTAATCAAGTTTGAGATTGAGGTGCAATTAAAGGAGAAAAAAGAAAATAAATGTAGTTTCGGTTGTAGCCGAAGGTTTGGCTGTTTTTTAGCCGAAACCGAAACTTTAACCGAACCACGAAATTGTGGCCGAAACCGAAACCGAAACCGAATATTCCATCGGACACTATTAGTTTTATTAGAGTTAAGAAATGAGATCAGTTTTACTAGAGCTAAGAAACTATTGCACTTTGAAGTTGTTTGTGAGAGATTTCCATCAGATATAATGACAGAAATATCGTTGGCAACATTGTGAAATGCACAGATTTACTAATATTAGATAAATCACTTATATAAAATAGGAAAAGTACAGGGCCAATAATCGAGCCTTGAGGTACACCTAAAGAAACAGTTCTTAACTGAGAATCATTTTCACATTGAAAAGACTGATTGGAGTATTGCAAACTGACTTACTAAGAACGACCACAAAGATATGAGGCTAACCAATCTAGAGTGACACTTCTAATACCCATGAAGGATCATTTGCTGATTGAAATATCATAGTTGACGCAGTTGAAAGCCCTGCTGAGATCACAAAAGATCCCAACAGGGGTCTCGCCTGCATCAAGATGTTACATAACAGTCTCTTGTAACAATTGGATGGCAGCAGCAGTAGATTTATTTGGCAAAAAGTCATGCCGAATATGGGGTATTAAATTATAACGATTAATGAAACTCCAAAGACGTGTTAAAAAAGTACATTCTATAATTTTTGAATTTACAAAATACTCCCAACTCGAGTTTTACTTTATGTATTGTAGTAACTAGATTTTCTTTATAAATTGCAAAAAAAGCTCGGTTAATCTTTAAAGGTCAACCCGTGGTACGACGAAGAATAAGAAATATTCGCACAATTGTCGGGCAAGTCGCTATTCTTACAGTAAAATTTACTACAATGTACTAATATTACATCTGTCTCCATTTTGACTACAATTTGTGTTACTTTTTACTATTCGTTTTTCTCTGTGTAACACTGCCATTTCTAAATTTTTTGAATTCACGTTGAACATGTCTTACATTAAGATACCCTTCGCTTTTTTGTTCGCATACATTCAATGCCACTTCTACAGCCGGGAATTGTTCATTTTTGGTTCTTTATTGTAAGAAGACACAATTAAATACGGGTAACAGTAGCGTTGTTTGTTTGAAGAAGCGTACTCTTCAATTTCAAAATAAAAACAAAACATATCTCGCTACCTTCAAAATAAGAATTGGTTAACAGAGAAAAAAAAGCAACATTTTTCCGAACAACCTAATACACAGGGTCTCCCAAGTTGAGTGGCCTATTAAAAGAGGAAGTGATCTTTCAGAATAAAATATTTTCATTTTTATATCACTTCCGGTTATACCGGAAGTCGCCTTTCGTACTTTCTTATTTTAAATAGAATACTATACTCTTTATTGCAAGAAAAAGTTGTTAAGGCTTCCCTATACTTAAATGTAACGGTTTTTGAGATATCTTCGAATTACTGAAAAAAAATTATTTCGCATTTCGCATTGTAATGCAGAATAAAATTCTACATCTATATGTAGTAGCATTCCCTATGTTATATACATATATACAGGGTGTTTCATTTACGAAAACTGAGTTTCGGGGAGTTGAATACAACAAGGTTCGACACCATATTTTTATCACCCCGTGAATGAATTTTTCAATGATAACTAGGATATGATTTGAAAGACATTATTCTCTCAAACGATAGGCAGCTTGAATCCTGAAATATGAAAGTGTCGTAAATACATTCTCTTAAATGAAAGGCCACCGAAATAATTTTTTTTTTCAGTAATTCGAAGATATCTCAAAAACCGTTACATTTAAGTATAGGAAAGTCTTAACAATTTTTACTTTGAATAATGTGTAGAATCAGAATTTGCAAAAAAAAAGTATAGCATTCCATTTAAATAAGAAAGTTAATGGCGATTTCCGGTATAAGCGGAGGTGATATAAAAGTGAAAATATTTTATTGAAAGATCACTTCCTTCTAGGACAGGGCGTTAATTTTTAGAATGTTTATATGTTCCTTTTCCCGAGAACTTTTAATAGGCCATTCAACTTGGAAGAGCCTGTATAAAGTGCTTTCTTTCGCTCACAAAATCGTGATCCAAACGTGTTTTAATTCAAAAAGGGACATTCTTTTCTTTGAATCTCTCTATTTTTAAAACTTGTTTGGATTGAATTATGGTTATTTACAAATGAACAGTCAATCAAAAATTCAAGTCAGGTGTTTTGTTGCAACGACTACGAAATTCAGGTCCAAACTATTCGAAACACGATTCAAGGCACAGAAATGTGGTACTTTACGACTTTCCTTCTAAGAATTTTTTATTTGTTTCCTTCTTGAGAAAATAACTTCCTGTTTATTTTACACTTGCGTGGAAAACTAAAGCAATTTTCCGACTTGTCCTTGAATCTCTCGTTAAACATCGATTGAGTGATCTACACGGCGCCCAACTTGTAACCCGTGTTATAATTCTAATCGCGGATGCTTTATTTGCCTTGAAACCGGAATTCGAAAAATCAAATTGAAATTTCGCGTGCAATTTCTGCGCGGAATTCCAGTTGAATAACCGACAGACGATATGTGAAAAATATTCCTTTGCGTTCCAGACGTGATCTTGTGATTCCAGAAATGTCAAATTCATCTCATCTGTTATGTAGGTATTCCTAAAAATAGTTATGGATTTTGATACATTCAATCTGATAATATTTCTCCATAAATTATATTATCATTTCTATTCATGTTGGAATTACATTTCAAGGCCTTTAATACCTATTACGTGACCCAATTTAAATGATCTAATACAGGGTTGGGAAGTTACGCGTAAAAAATTATTTTCTACGTTACGGTAAATTACACGTAAAAAATACGTAATTTATGTCATAAATGTAAAAATAATAAATTCAAAACCCAACAATATCAAAATTAATAACAGTTTCGTCAATGTTATTTCTATAATACAGAGTGTTCTTTTACTGTGTGCAAATAAAAAAACCTCAGTATAAGTACACGAAATGCTAACTTCTGTGGATATTTTTTGGTGGTTACCGTATCTTAGCCAAAACATTTCGGATGGACCACTTATTTGGAACCGCTGAAATGTGCGAGAAAGATAGGAAGATCAACTTCGCCTTCCTCTTGGTATGAACACGCCCACCGATACCGCACTCGATGTTCATCGCAGAGTTTCGTAATAACAATCACTGATATCGTTTATTTATTTTTAAAATCTTAATTCACCGAGAGAAGTAATATGTTTTACGATATCAACTATCGACGAATAAATCCGAAAATGTATGCACCAATTAGGCAAGCGCGTTAAAACTTCCTTCAACCTTTTACGTAAATAAACTCTAGCTGCAATCTCGCTGCTAGCTATGAAAGTATTACTACTTACGGTCCTTGGAAACAAAGTAGATGTATAATTTTTATAAGTCTTTTAAAAATAATACGGAATAAGAAATTACAATTCGTTTGTACTTCGCTTTTAATTTGTTCGGCAATTACGTACCGCAGCTTCTTAAATTGCACTAGATTCGAATTTAAAATTCTTAAACTTGTAATTATTTGCAGTGAAGTCAATTTAAATTGTAAACGTTTCGACCGATCAGATGATTGGAGCGGCGCTGGTTTACGTCATTCTTGCTCAAGATTCAGTAAGGCACTGACCCTGGCCTACTTCGGCTGCGGGTCGTAATTGAATAGGCGTCCGCGTTCCACTTTTAGCTATGCCAGCAGTTCTCAAACGGTTTAGTGAAAATCTGCCACTGAATTTTTCTCGAAAACTATTACATTTTTGTTAAGAACATATGAGTTCAATCGTTGCCAATTGTGGTACAAGGAAATTGGATTTAACCTCCAAATGATCAAGAAGAAGGCATCTTTTGAAGATGCCAGCATATCTGCCGAAATACGTATATAGTTTTTAAACAAAGTTTTTGTGGTTAGCAGGTTAAATCCAATTTCTTTGTACTACAAACCACAATCTCCTATACATTTTAATATGCCATTTGTGGTGACATATTGCAGGTTCAAATATTTGCACACAGTAAAAGAACACCCTGTATAAACCTTTATGAATTTTACAATTTTAATGTATAACATAACGAGTAATATTATGTAGAAGTTTTAAGTGTTAAATTATCCAAATCCAAATAAAAACATTGTAACGTGGAATTATATTTTTCAAATAGGAAATAAACTGTGTGCAGCCAAATGCTACGTGTTTCGCTTTGATAAACCGTAGAGAAGCCTTCATGAGGGAATGAAGTTTCCGAAATTAAATCAAAAAAGAAAGATTTTGAATAACCTACATTAACCGCAAAATTATTTTCTTAAGCTCGCAATCGCAATCAAAAGCACGTTTAATACCTATATTTTTCTCTCAATATGAAAAGCAAAAAATACGAGTATTAAAACAATTTAAATTAGAAATTAGTATTATAATCATGAAAATTTACAAGGTAATTCGGAAGAGAAAGGGAAATGTTTTAAAGACGTGTTAGGAAAGCCAAAATACGTAAAATAAACTAATATGCTTAAGTCTAGTTTTCGTCTCTTATATAATTAAAGTAACGTCATTTTCTAAATTAGTTTTACTTTCGGCTTTTTACACAAAATTCAACTCGTATATTTTATTGCTTAATTACAGATCGCAGGTGTGTTAATTGACACGGGTTCGTCGCACCGACGCGACGCGGCTCAAATTACTAAAGGCCAAGAAACGAACGCATGATAAGCAAATTCCTAGAGGAGAATTCGAATTTATTAAACCGCTTAATAGATTACATTATGTTCAGTTTGAATTATTTATGCCAGGCAAGTATGATTCTACCAAATAATGCGAAATCGAGACTCTCTATGATGTAGTAATGTAACTGTAATTCCGGAATATCAATTAATGAACGAACCTGCTCAGGTAATTTAGTGCAAAGACAATTAACTTCACTAATTATAATTTAATCATAACTTTAATTTTAATTTAATCCTTAAAATGTAACTTAGTAACTTTAATTATACGTCTCTCTTTTATTCGGAACACAGACTTTTAAACTAACTGGACGTAATATTGTGACATGGTGCTGGGCTTCATTTCGTAACAGAGTGGAAGCACCATCATATCTCTACATGGTGCAGTATAGCCACTTTATACCGTGACATGGTGGAGGCATCCCGATATACAATTAGTCTTCATGAAATAGCTATTGCATAATCAATATCGACTTGATAATTACTTGCAAATAAAAAAATTAGCTATGGTATTTTGGGCATTCTTTTTAAAGTAGTCTCTCTTACTTCGAAACAAACTTTGTTTTGTTATCTATGTTTCAGTTACTCAGTAGCCACCTCAATGCAACAAAATTTAATGAATTATTTATATGGTCAGTTCTTTTTTATATTTACGTCTTCATTCACGTTTGGTGGTGGTGTTTGATTTCGTGCCGCTTCTTGTCCACGTATTTACCTATCCTTTTGCTGCTATCAATGATTAATAAATTTAAATTAATTACTTAATAATTAAAACAAAAAGCTTTTCTAAAACATTTCAGTCGTTTCCCCGTTTTTCAAGAAAATTTCAGGTTTGGCTGTACAAGACTTGCAGAGGACTTAAATTTCTGTGACGAAAGTCTGAAAATATTTTTCTTTTTTGGTGCTTTGCTGGCTTATTATGAAACTCAAATGAGTCATTTGAATCTTATAAAGTAGAACATTAGAGCACTCGAAATTTATTTTTTGTCAGGTTGCTGCCAACATATTTAACAAAACTCAAAATACAAAAAAAGTATTTGTAATGTTGACCTACTTACAAATTACGATGTTTTAAGTTTCCTTTATCTGTTGACATCGCAAATTATATATATATATATAACTGAAACACTTTATAAACTCACAAAATATTGTATTTCATTACAAACATAACCTTTAAACTGATATTGAAAATATTTTAAACATCAGTCAATATCACCAACTACCATCAACAAAACAAAATTGTTCTGTACACATTACAAAATAATACAGATTTTAAAGCTTTTTTTATGTCTTAGAACTAAAATAGAAAAAGTAATATAAAGTACACGTCTCATAAGATATTTTAGTGCACTTGTTCATTTAGAAAACTCGTCTTCGACTCGTTCTCTAAAACTTATAAAAGTTGTTCGTTATTACAGCGTGTCTCTAAACCTATGTCTTTAATTGAAACGACAAATAGTGGTCAAAAAAAACAAGCAAAATTTGTTATACAACTATTGGTCAGATAGCAATAATACCGCAAATAAAAAAATATTTTACTTTTTCACAGAAATTGTTTGAGGGTTGCTGAATTCAGCTTAAATGTTCCGGCGGAGCTGGGTTTTCAACTATTCTCCGACGGTCGAGGCGATAATTAAAAAATAATTTCGCGCATTTTCAATGCAGTTACAAAAGTAGCGCACGAAGATGTTTAATTACTTCAGCAAAAATTTAACGAAGATTAGGTACTCATTTTTAACATAATTGTTATTGTCTATTACAAAGGTTCGTAAACAAACGTTCATACTTATCGCATGCTGAAAAGATAAATAAACATGCCGATGTCAGCAAGTCGGATTCATATTCGTGTACAATAAAACCTTGACTGCGTTCTTCTAAACGTAAATAAAAAGTTTTAGTGCGGTTTATTGCTTTTACCGGAATAAATTGTTCAAACAAGTCGTAAACCAAGCAGAGGTTTCAAAACAAAGGGACTGCGCTCGCTTGTGATAGGTCAGTTTTTCAGTTTTGGGCAAAAAATTTCAGATTTGGAGAATTAATCTCTCATGTAACGAGGAACTTACACTTTCATTTAAAGACAGAGACTTTGAGACAACCTGTATACTATTTAAAAAACGTAAAGGATAAGTGGTATATCAGTTTCATGGAATCACATACAATTTGATGTTATTCAGTCTAGGATAGTCAAACAATTAATAAAATAAGAGATCGTTGGTTACTTTGAGTCTGTAATTTTATTTTACTTGTTTTACATAGAAAACCTAAAATGTTTTCTTGTTATCTAAAGCGATGACTTACCTGACCCTTAAAAATTCCAATCAATTTTTAGTAAATAGAAAGGAAAAATGTATGAATCTTCGTACCTAATAGTTTTTTATACGAAAAAATAGTCTTATATTTCTTAGTTTGCACATTGAAAATACCTTTCTCTGGATATTGTGTGGAGCAATTCAGTCACTGGACAATTTCATTATCGGACCCCAGCATACATATATTCGTCTGGACGACGTAATTTGTTTACTCACCGTATTCGTGTTTCGTAATGCTCAGAATAAACAGAATTTTTTGTTCTCCGATACGGATCATTGTCTAAGTTCTAAGTATAATGATTTACGTAACATACAACATATTTACAAATATGTTGACGTTATATAGAAAGAATTTTGCATTAACTGAAACCAAGAACAATAAAGTCATTTGAAATTTCAGTTTTTTGTTTGTAATAATAAATTGAAATTTTGAAAAAATCCTTGCAGAATAAGATAAAACAGATTTAATTATTATTAGGTTGATTTAATCAAGTGAGTGACAAGGTACGAAAACGCCTGCGGCTGACGTGTAAGCAGCAAGTAAATTGCAATTCTCGTCCAAAACAATAGACAATTATCCTATCAGCCCAGTCCGTTCCGCACGAAAAGTGTTATTCAAGCCTGAAAGACATACATACATAGGTCAGTAGGTTATCGGAGTTTCCGCACTCGTAATTAGGACGCACGGCATATACTCTTTTCACCCGTGTTCCTTCTGTCCTTCGTGGCCGATTATTTATCGCTTTGTTTGTTGAAATGTAATTTTAATTTGCCATTTCGGTTCACGGGGTGACCGCACCTCGTGGGCTGAAACAGGTAGGCTTTGGCCTCGTTCTGCGTAAACAAATCCACAGTCAGCAATTTCCGGTAGAGCTTTCAAATTTCTGAATACATTGTACGGCATTAAATTAAGTCGAATCTTTTGTTGAATTTTATCACTGATAAATAAGGGTCGGACATTCCTAAGATATCTGGTAAAAACCTGTATAAAGATAAACAAAGCAGAGGCGTAGAATTCAACGCCGCCGCTGATCGGTTTATATGCCCGAGACACTGGGTGGGATGAATAAAAATGAAGTATCTACTAATGCTTCAAGTATTAGCATCTTCTACGTAGTATTTACTCCGACGCTGTAGTATTTACTAATTTCCAGCAGCACTTACTTCGTTTTATAAAGACAGTACTTCAAATCGAAGTAAATACTTCTCTAGGTGTAGTATGTGCTTCTGCAGTGTAGTATTTACTCTAAAATGTGTAACATTCTTTCCTACTTCCTTTAAAACATATCGCGTGTTTATTAATACGTTAAATTAATAAATTTTAGAAAATTAATTAATTAGTTATTATTAATAATTTTTGTCTATTGATGGTAAATATAATAAATTTTAATATTTTAATGTAAAAAGATCAAAGCCTTGTAATTCCAAATGTCATAATAAGCGTTTCGTGCAGGAATAAATAGTTGATTGTGAGTTTAAATATAATAACATTTTTTTTAATAATAAATGATAGAATAATTTAGAATTCGGAATAAATAAATTTATTATTTATTCTGAAATATTTTTTAATTTTATTGTTTATCCTGAAGTAGCTGTCAAATGTATAGCGAAACATCTAAATTTATACTGATTTTCTGAATCGCCCCTTTAATTATTACAAATTTTTCAATAATTTTCAACAGACAGGAAAAAAAAGGTTCAATTTCTTATTTATAATAAATCTAAACTCTAGATCAAAATTAACGAACCACTATACAGGGATTTTTCTTTTTTATATATATAGTCGTTATGTATACTTTTGTAAAAAAAAAAACAGGTCAATGCATTATGTAGAAGGCTATGAGCAAGAGATATACATCACAAAAAATTAAGATGCGTTGTTCCTTACATTGTTCCTCATAATAAGAGTGCGAATGTTCATTGAGTACACAAAATATCTTCAAATGATATAGAATAGAATAGAATAGAATAGAAACGAATAGAATAGAAACGAATAGAATAGAAACGAATTGCTATTATTTTGGCATTGATAACTCAAGATTTTTCATAGGTGGACTTCTCTTTGATTAGCTCGTAACTTTTTTTTTCCAGATGGAACATCTTAACGACCTAATGAAAATTTCATATCCTGTAAAAGTGTTAAAAACCAAAATGCAAAGGAGTGGCTTTCTCGAATTACTTAAGATCGCATTACTATTTATAGGTTTATGAAGTAAAAAACAAAAAGAAATGTCGTTATCATGGAAACCAAAATTATCAGGTGATACATATTCAAACTCACAATGATCTGTAAATTCCAAGTATGTAAAAATATATAGCTTGTTCAATTTAAAATAAGAAAGTTGATATCACTTCCAGCGAAACCAAAAGTCGTACGGTGGCCAATGTTACGTCAGAAAATTCAGCTTTTTATTTAATTTCTGGATCCCGAATTTTATGTAAAATATAAAAATTCTAGAAGAGTGAACACGTGACATCCTGTATTGTGTATTCGACATAGCCTACATCACCTACCAAACGGTGTGCAAGTTTCTTATTATCACCCTGTATAAATGTGGATTGTTATCTATACAACATCGTAGCTGAAGATGTCAATCCTTTCTACGTGGATAGATAGATTACCGACTATTTGATTTCTGTTGATACTCCATTAATCGAATGACCAACAGTTCCAATGTAACTTTCATAGAGCAATGCGGCTAATAATAGAAATTCTCTTATAATCTAACAAAATAATATTAATTAAACAAAAAGAAATAATGAGTTTTCAAAATATTTTTTAAA
Source organism: Prosopocoilus inquinatus (assembly GCA_036172665.1). Taxonomy (NCBI): domain Eukaryota; kingdom Metazoa; phylum Arthropoda; class Insecta; order Coleoptera; family Lucanidae; genus Prosopocoilus; species Prosopocoilus inquinatus. Next base: position 2,313,168 of record CM069876.1, read on the forward strand.
TTGATCTCATCAACACTTTCTTGCTACAACGTAATTAGCATTCATTATTAAATTTGTAAGTAATTTTTGTAGTAATAATAATCCTTCGACGAAATATTAAATTATTAGCTATATTTTTGAAAGTGATTCAGCACAACTTACCATTTTTTAGTCATTTACCTACTACCTTCATATCACTGAATTAAAGAAAATATATGTATGTCCAGTTCAAGAAAAAAGTTGACTATCATTTATTATAATAGATACTAAAACAAAATGCAACTTTTACCAATTTGTAGTATGGAGTGATTTTGTATATTTCTTTCCTACTTAATTCAAATCGGCCTGTAGTTATGTATGTCTTGTGGCATATTTTATCTTGCACGCGGTATAGAAATGACAAGTTCAGGGTTTGTATAACTAGATTTATGGTAATTATTTTACACATTTATACTTATCTAAATATTTTGTAATGCACTGTAATTGCTTTTGACATAATAAATTTTTCTATTAGGCATCTGTGCCATTTTTCGCAAATGCTACGAATAGAAGTACGCAAGCTGAAGCTGCGATGGGACCAGCTTCACTGACACTGAAGTAAATAGTACAATTTTGAGTTAAAACTGAAGCATTTAGTAGCCGAAATAAATACTTCAGAGTGAAGTAAACACTTCGATAATTTCCACACGAATGCTATTTGCCGTAGTATCTTCCGGAAAAGAATAGTACTTACTTCAGAGTGTAGAATCTTCTCAAAAACTGAAGTAAATACTACGAAGAAGATACTTCAAACTGTAGCATTAGCATTTACTTCGTTTTTATTCATACCACCCACTCTCACCCTCGTGCTTATTTCATCAGAAACAACCGTTTGATGTAAAGCACGTATGTAACAGAATTGCCTTTATAGTTTCTTTCAAATTAGTAATCATGAAGACACTATAATTCTTTAATGTAACTTTTAAAAAGACTGGAATAATACATTTAGTTCATATCAATTATAACGCCGTCACTACAAAAAGAATGCGAGTTCATTTGCGAATGATTCGGTTATGTAAACAAGTTTTTATATCCAGTCGACCAGAACTGTATTGGTTACTGCATGCCGCATAGACTTCTCAGGTTTCGATTGGTTTGTTGTTTTGTTTTTACAGGACAGACCAGTGAACTTTTTCCGACTATGATCTCTTCAGCATATTAGTAGTTCGTTGTATATTTAACGAAACCTTCCACCTAAAATGCGCCTAGACCTGCGGCGATCACACGATGCTAGTTTACTTGCTTACTCACTTTGCTAGTAAAAAAATATTTAAATTAAATATTAAATATTTCTTTTGCATTCCTTTTGCGGTTATAGTGCGCTTTTGCGTGTGATGTAAAGGTAGCTTTACACGGTGCCTCATTTCTTGCATCATGTTGCATGCGTTTCTAACATGCATGGCTGCATGCGTGATTTTATAGCGCAGCACACTATTCTCTGAGAGACAAGGTGACGCAAGCAAGAAAGAATGAGATGGGCATACTAGGCATCCTCTTTTTAGTCATCTTTAGACGATGCCGCATTACTTGTATCTTGATGTAAACATGCGTTTATAGTGCAATGAAACGCGTGCCAGCTTGGTTGCATTAATTCACAGCGAAGCTTTTTTTAAAGGCAAGGTGACGCGATTGAGTCCCAAGTTTGATGGGAATCCTTTGCGTTATTTCTGCATTTTTGTTAACTATACCTTTGCATTCGTCGAACTAAAAAGTCACAGACGTCATGGAGTGGTATAATTAATAAACACCAAATTTCATCAAGTTATACAGACATGTTTATGGCGTTCCAGTGATATAAATGATAAAAGTGAAGAGGTGAGGGGCGATGAATACCTGAATTAGAGGACAAGTACAACATAATTTCAAAAATTACAACTTTGTTCCATCTGCTCGAAAAACCGTTCAATGTACGATCACGAACATGCGCAGTAAACAAATTGTGTGTCGTTGTGTTTACTGCGCATGTACTTTTGTGTAATGCGCATGCTCGTGATGGTACAGTGTGCGGTTTCTCGACCAGTTGCAACAAAGCTACGTCTACGATCTTAGCTGCTTAAGGCACGCCCTCAGGCGAGTAGGGGTTTGACCTTATACTGTATGACAATTTATAGTAAATGGCCAGTGTACTGCTGCCTAGTAAGCTATAATTCACAAAGAGAGCCGCCCTGCATGGAATGACTTTTATGTAGAAAACTGGCTTCAATTTGTCAATCCTAATGCATTTGCGATTATCTTTAGTCGAATCGTTTTGGTTTGCAGTGGAATTCCCGAGCTACGCTTTTGCTGAAGAAGCCTCAAATAGGGTTGAAACACACAGAGGCTGCTCGGGGGTTTCACTGCAATCGATGTCATTACAATTTTAAAAAGACTTGTACGACTTTTATAATTATGTGAAAGAAGAAAATGATATAATTAAGAAAGTATAATCAACTTGAAAATATGACTGGGCTAAAAGGGATTAGCCTTGCAACTTTCCATTCATTTTATTAGATTGCTTAAACTTTATTCATCTTTTTTAAGAGTAAAATAAACTATTACCAGATCCACTTTTTTCTTATTTAGACCTTAAGCGTCTCGTATTAATACATGGCAATTATGGCAACTCTATAGATACGCAAACTTGCAGCAAAGAGTATGTGGGCTTGGCGAAATCAGAGGGCAAGGAAAATACTGACATCCAATCAGAGGCTTAGCTGCTGGAACTGTTTCCATGGTAACTGCATTCTATTTTCTTTGTATCTGTGAGAAATTTCTTTGTTCATTTTCAAAGTTATGGTGCTTATATTTTATTAAGTTTTTAACAAGAAATCCTTAGTAGTGTATTTTTATAGTGAAAGTTCCCGCGACCTTTGAGTAAATGAAGAAGCATTAATTTTCCCCAGTTTTTATTAGCATTTATTCCAAATCTGATAATTACAGTTTTGCACTCATTCAATTTTTTTATTTTATTACGTTTTACATACATAATAAGTTTGCTTTTTATTTCAACACAGCTAATTACGTTGCTTAATGTAAGTACATACCTTTAATAAATCTTTAAACACGTTTGCAGTGACATTTATAAATAAAATAAGGATAAACTTAAGTAGAAATAAGATCTTTAAACCAAACGCTATTCATTTCATTCAGTAAACTAGTTTTAATAATTGCTAAAAAGGATTTTTCTATAAAAAAGGACATAGATACTAATTTAAAAAGCCCGCTAATACTTGAAGTTTGCCTGACAAAAACCAGAGGCGCTAATTGTCACTTTTGTTGCCAATGTTTAATACGGGATTTACTTGGTTGAATTCCTGGCTTCCGGTTGGGACCCCGTTTCTCGGATTTCTTCTACTGCCGACGTTTCGTTCTCCATTGCAGAAGTACTTCCTCAGGGCTACTGCTGCTGTTGCAGGTGATGGTGCTTGCTGCTGCTGTTGGTGGTCTTGATGCTGCTTCTTGTAAGTCGTTGAGACTGTAGTCTCAACGACTTAACTTCGAACGAAATGTCGGCAGTAGAAGAAATCCGAGAAACGCGGTTCCAACCGGAAGCCAGGAATTCAACCGTCGATGACAGCCGTGGAAGCCTTAAACAGGATTTCCTTTTTTTTCTTTCTTTCATTTCGCAATATACAGTGAAATGAACTCTCCTATAAACACTTTGACGCATACTTAAGACGCATGCGTCTATGCCTCGTATTGCAAGTGTAGATGCATGCTATTGTATGCGTTGATGCATGCAATTAGCGCTTGCGTTGTTGCACGATATGAGGCATCGTGTAAAGCTAGCTTAAGCGCTATTGCTCATCGTTGCTATACTGTGTTGTTGCTCTGGAAATGCGGGTCTTCTTCACTGATTGCAGCAGATGTGCATTTTTTTGTCTCCTGGTCTGTTACATTTGTTATTGTTATCTCCAAGTGTCAACACCTTAAACCTAGTTGTAAATTAATTGAGAATGAATACAAGAATTGCACAACTCATTTTTAAAGATTGCTACGAGGGTTCGTAAAAAGCTGCGTCATTGCTAGTATGGTTTTGGTTCACCGATTATGGTGTTGCACAGTAAGACAGAAGTGGAAAGAAACTCTAAAATCAATTTTTGTTTTCGGTCCTTCTCTTACATATTTAATTTCGTTATTTATCAAAGAAATCTGTCCTAATTAGTTTTTGCTGTTAATTCTATTTCAGTGACATTCCAAAACTTAAGGCCGATTTCATAATAAATTTCATTATAGGACCTATGACCGTTTTCAAAATCAGACTTTAAAGAAGCTTTAATTTGAAGTCACTTTAAGAATAGAGAAACAAATGCATTTTTTTAGGTTAAAGTAACTTTAAATTTAAAGTCCCGTTATGAAATCGGCCCTTAATTAATTAATTAATTTAAAGTCACTTTAACTTAAAAAAATACATTTGTTTCCTGTTCTTAAAGCACTTTAAATTAAAGCTTCCTTAAAGTTTGATTATGAAAACGGCCATTAGAAATGTATTATTCCAAAAGTTAAAGGAAATTGAGATTTGCTGATCAGATTGGATGCATTTTCCCAGTAATTGTACAGGATGTCCCCTTCATTTGATCAAGAAAAAGTTGTGTAGGTTTTTATTCCGCATAATTTGAAATTATTTTCAAATATACATGTTGTTCATTTAATAAGTTACAAATCTAACTTATTATTTTTTAAATGGAGAACTATATATTTTATTATAGTTTCGGTTAGCACTTGAAGAGACGATAAGAATGATATAACATTATACTTACTTCTTTTTAGTATTTACCTAGTTATTTATAATTTTATGCAAAAAAATGGGTCATGTTTGGTCGTCTTCCAAATTGTCAATTTTAATGATACGACAATCAACCTTGAACCAAAATATTTCTAAGTCATTACAATATTCATCATTTTTAAAAACCTAGCGACTATCAACAACATTACGATTCAGTTCGTGTATTGTAAAATTAGTTATTTTTTCCAAATGGAACACCCTGTATATTATAGTATATTTAGATAGTGCTTATTGCTTTCTCCGAGCTTTCCAACCATACCATATTCTATGGCCTTAAAATTTATAACTTGTGAGTCATTATCATTTCTCTATAATTAATTTAAGGAACGTGCTGTAAAATATTTTCATTCGTCTCAGAATCATTTACGATATTTATCCATACAATTTATTGCAGTTTCAGTGATTTAAATAAAAATAAATATATAAATTCAGGAATTAAACGATTTTTTTCAGGTAATGCCTGTCATGTAAGAACATATTACGAATCGGTTGGATAATCGCTTCGGTAATGCTTTGAAGTGGTCTCCATGGTTACCAGAATTGTCTCTCGATTTCTTTTATGGGGATATGAGTAAACAAATGAGAAAAATGTTCTCTTATCACAATTTGTTTATAGTCGTAAATACATATTTCGACAGCCCCGCTACTATCTTCATTTCTATTGGAGATTCAATGAGAATATCCTCTGGCTGAAAACAACCAAAGAGTGTGCGTGTGTGGATGATTGAAAATGACAGCGTACCTGTTGAAATACGCATAAAAAAATATAATCTAATATTAGTATGAAATGAATTTCAAGAAACTATTACTAAACTGCTTTCACCTTTACTTATCTTAGTTTAAATTTTTATGATTTTTTAAATCTATTTGTGACTGGAGATATTTTGCTTTTTCTTAGTTAATGTGAAAAAAATGTTAAGATTGAATTTGTTTCTTTGCTATGTAGCTTCAAAATAATAGAACTTTTTACCGTGTAAATAAATCTTTTCCATTCGTTTTCATAGTGTAATTAGAATTATACATTCGATTAAAATATAAACTTTGATTTCATGACGCTGGGTTAATTAGATTACATCGCTGCAAGCACATTTCGGAAGATGCACCAAATGCAGTGCAATTCTTGCGCTGCTTACGATGCAAGCTCGTGAAAGCTCCTCTTAGCTGTGTGTATGTTCATACATTCACAATAGTTTAGAAGAGTAATAAACAGAATACTTGTTTATTTAAGAATGCATTTTATTAACCGTAAAGAATGATTCTTTATCTGCAAAGAGACTTCCAGATCAAATTATATTTATACCTATTTTAATTAACGAACATGAAAAGCATTGCATGTCACCAATTTTTATCACGTCGTCAAAAGCAAATTGTAGCACCGCACGCGAAAATTAATATCATAGAGTTATTAATGTGCTAAAATTTCACTGACGTCTCGTTTCATATTTCACCTGTGTGCATAATTAAGAGAAACGCGGCTCTAAATCTTACCATTTAATTAGTACAATTTCTAGACGTACACTGTTAAACAGAAATTATACGACTTAACTTTATATGATACTGGACTTAAAGAGAAGAGTTAAAATTACAATTAATATTCATAAATTACATACATTTTATGGCAAATCGTTTTTGATTGCAGTGAAATCCTCGAGCAGCCTCTGTATGTACAGCTGTTTCAGCCTTGCTTGGGACTTCATCAGCAGAGACGTAGCTCGAAATTCCCACTGCAAACTAAAAACGACTTGACCAATTTATTCGCAAATGCGATGTAATAGTGGTGAATAGATAAAACAGCGACATCCTACGATCGCTTTTTGACCTGACATTGCAGTAGGATAACAAATTGAAGCGGATTTGCTACATAATAAGCTACCCCATGCAAAGTGGTCATGCTTGGTGTCAGGAAAAAAAATAAAAATAAATTCGCAAGTCGTTTTTTGTTTGCAGTTGGAATTTCGAGCTACTTATCTGCTGACGAAGCCCCAAACAGAGCTGAAACAGCTGTACAGAGGCTGCTCGAGGTTTTCACTGCAATCAAAAACGATTTGCAACAATTTTTTTTAAAACTTTCATTATGCTTTGACAGCAAGCATGGCCACCTTGCATGGAGTAGCTTATTATGTAGCAAATCCGCTTCAATTTGTTATCATACTGCAATGTCAGGTCAAAAAGCGATCGTAGGATGTCGCTGTTTTATCTATTCATCAAAATTTATCGTTATGTGATATTTTGCGTTTGGCAATTAACGTTTGCCAAAACTCCTTAGTTAAAACTCTTGTTCAGAAAAAGCAGCGGAAAGCGTTTCTTACTACATATTTCCCCTGTATGAACCTTACGATTAACGTCTTACATTCTTTGCTTTACGTTTCATTTACCCTCTGTATATACAGTCGAAAGCAAAAAATAAGACCAAGGACAGGTTCCTGCAATTATTTTATTTTTTTCAAAATAATATCGATTAAGGATGACTAGAGGACATTTAAAAAAAATTGAAAGATTTTATATTTAACAACCTTAAGGCTTCCGTAAAATTTATTAATTCGTCTTTAATCAATACCATTTTGAGAAAGAATAATTTCACGATACTGTTTTTTGTCTACTATTTTTTTGCTTTCAACTGTACATTTATTTGACACCTGAAATAATTTCACAATTCTCATTGCGTTGCCAGTACACCTCCGCCTTATATGACGTGTCGTATTTGAATAATAAAATTTATGCAAGCTGAAGTACAATTTGTTTGCATTTTATCGTGAGCAACAGTTGTTTGCATTTTGATGCGTTATTACGTTTAATAATTAACTTTAATGCATCGCGGAATTATGTTGTACATTTTACGTAACCCTACCCATGTTTCTGTTATTTTAACCGTGAAGCTAAAATAACGTGTACTCTGAAAATCTGATAATCTAACGCATATGACTTATGATCGATTAAACGTACATACATCGAATAACTGGTAACCAGTAACAGTGGTTTTTAATTTTTTGCATAAAGAGAACATTTACGTATCAGTATTTGATATGATAATTTTCTGCATACTTTAACCATCGTCCTACATATTGTAAGCTTTTATACTATGAATTTCTGTAATTAAAGTGAAAAATAAAAGGTTGTATGAATGGCTAGTATAACTTGATATCTATAATTCTCAGGCAAATTACAAATTACAAGCTTCATGTCAAAGGCCCTCAATTTTGTAAACTGTTGCCCCTCCAATATAAACTTTTTCATTATGGCAATATTTTTTACTCCCATTAAGTAGGTACCGGATGCTGTACCGTTCACGCATTTTCCTTATTAGTTGTTAATTTTTGGGTAGTTCTTGCTCGTGAGAATTGCAGAGTATATGAAACAAATAAAAAAGCTTTTTAAAACGAACTAAAAGAGTAATTTATTGACTTACTTGACGTTTCGTTATATTTGCGAAACGTCAAGTAAGTCAATAAATTACTCTTTTAGCTCGTTTTAAAAAGCTTTTTTATTTGTTTCATCTTCTCTTATTAGTTGTGTACAGGATTGCCAATCACGTGACCTGAAAACTCTTCGGGTTGAACGTCCACCAATAAGGCCATCAACTAACGCGACTTAAAAGTCGTATTCTACGTTTCTAGGGTCTGCCAGATCCGTAGCCCAACGTCGCGGTCGTAGACCAAATAAACGGAACAAAAAAACAAGACAAAAAAGATGAACAAAGCAAAAGAAGAAAAGAAAATGAAAGAAAAGAAAAGGTTGTTTGGAAAAAATAAAGGGAAACATTAGTTGCGCAATATTATGATATTTAATTGTCGAACAATTAGAGTTGCATCAGGCCAGCCTTAGAAAAAGAATAACTTGTCATACGTCATGTACACTCATGGACTTTAAAGACGCCCAGGTCTTTGCAACCCCTGTCCACTACTTAACCGCTCGACTATATTAATCCGACCGACCTAAAATTATTTACGACGGATATTCTTGCAGCCTTTCCAATAATTATCTACATGTGTTTGTATGTATTCATGCTTCAATATAATACTGCTTTACACGCTGTGTCCGCAGATCGGGTTTACTATAGGAAAAACGTTTTATTTTTCATTTTCCTGCTTGCCCTAAAACGTAATAAATATTACGAAAATAATAAATTCCCATTCCCACAATTACAGCCTGGGCCAAAAGTATTAGGCACCCTTACGATTTTAATTCTTCTCCGAAAGTGTTTTCACAAAAATTTCTAATTTTGTTGTAGTGAAAACTATATAGGATAATTTAAACAATGCCCAACACTTTATAGGGATTGTAAAACATCTGGCAGGTAACAATTCGCAATTCTGGTTCAGAGAACAGTCTCCTATCGGCTTACAGTGGGAAAAAGCGACGGTTTTACCGGCGAAAAATAAAAAGTCAACCCTAAGAGTGTTTTTTCGCTTGGTACGTTACTTTATCACCTCACTGTATAGAATCCAATATATCGATCGAGTTCACTATAGAAAAAACGTTTTAATTTTTCACTTTTCGAAAAAAAAAATCATTCTTTATTAAAAAAACTGGTTGTCCTATAAATTCCAAAACCGCCATAGAAAATATTAATCTCCATTAACAACAATAAAATAAAATTATTTACACTGTCACAAAATATGGAAATACTCAAAAAATCCGTTAGTAAATACACGTAAACTGTTTCAGTAAAGTAATATCAATTTAATTAAAGAGTGTACCTAACTTTTTAATGGTGTAAGTGTAAATAGAGTCAATTCCAAAAACTAAAAACAAAATTTGGAGCAGTTTTAACAAAAAAAAGGGGTAATAATTACTTAGAATAAAATAGTTTAAAATAAACTCTCTTAAAAACAGGTTTTCATTTTTTAACTTCAATTTTAAAATTTTAAGAACCTGCAAACATTTTCATAAAACAAAGATATTTTGAATGAAAACGTGGTAAGGTATCAAATTCATAATACCGCCAATTCCTAGCTGACCTGATTGACATTTTGTTAAAGTAAAAAGATAAATATCCTAACTTTTTCAGTTATTAATGGGAATTTATTATTTTCGTATTATTTATTACGTTTTAGGGCAAGCAGAAAAATGAAAAATAAAACGTTTTTCCTTTAGTAAACCCGATCTGCGGACACGGCGTGTAAAGTAGTATTATATTGAAGCATGAATACATACAAGCACGTGTAGATAATTATTGAAAAGGCTGCAAGAGTACCCGTCGTAAATAATTTTAGGTCGGTCGGATTAATATAGTCGACCGGTAAAGTAGTGGACAGGGGTTGTAAAGACCTAGGCATCTTTAAAGTCCATGAGTGTACCTCTCTCTAACATTTAGAAATTTAACAGATAAGTATACCATCTCTGGGCACTGGGGGTGATCTTTGATCTTCCGAAAACGCAATAGAGCGGTTGCACAGCCTTGTAGCAAAAAAATACGTCGAAGGCTGCATTATTCGGATTGCAAAGCTGTGTAAATCGAGGTGAGACGAAATGCACGTCGCCGGCAATGTTTGAAGTTCTGAGACATCCCATTTTCTTCGACGGAAATAAACGAAATGATTGCAAGTGTGCCAGTGGCGTACCTGGAAGTCTAGTCCTCGGGTTGAAAAATTTTGACCAACGTCCTTTATTACTAATAAAATAAAACTGAACAAAATCTATTTTATTGAAACTTTAAAGAACAAAAACAGTTCTGCAGCTACTTATTTTCTACGCTGAGCATCAAAAGCACCTATAACGTCACGTTAAGCTATCCCGGTGATTCCAAACAAATACCATTCATAAAAAGATTATAAGTAGGGAAAGTAATTTGTGCACTTTCTATCAAAATTCATAGCCGAGAAGTGATCCTTTGCTTACCACTGGGTGTTAGAGTAAGATGTGAAAATGATTAAAATCTGTGGAAATTCAGTTTTGAGGTTAGAAAGTATGTTTTGTTTACTCATCTACTGCAACGTCATATCAGGGTGACTTCTCCCAGGTAAGAACGAATGTTTCTGAAACGTTTCATTAACGTGACTTACAATGTATGTCATGTTGAATTGAAACATTCGTTGTTACTTGGGCTGTGTTATCCCAATTCTAAAAAGTGACAAGAATTATGAAAATTTTAGGTTGGAAAAGCTTTCGAAAACCAGCACTTCGCAGAATACGCTTAAATTCATTCTGAAACGTTCTCTCCAAGAAATTTATTTCAGTTGTTTTTAAACGGGTGTTGTCCTCAAAATGAAATGGAACAAAATTAATTGCAGCTACAGATTAACAGATGGCACTACTTATATTTGAAATTCATAGATAAGAGAAATTCTTCTGGTCCAACTATTTCTCAATGACGTATTTCTGTTCAACTTTATTTACTCGTAAGTTTTCTCAGTTATTTTGAAATTGTTTCCGCACAAACATAGAGGACAGGGTCAAAGTTAATGTACGAGAAGTTATTTCGTCCGTTTTGATTTACATGCATAAAAGCGAATGCCTGGTCGTGCTGGTCCGTGCGGTCTCTCGTGACGTCAGACTAGGCTGTGGCGATTTTAATTGGTCACGGATCCACGGCGCATGCACGGTCGGTGCCGTTACCATAACAACGCAACTATTATGATGATTTTAAATGGAGCTTCACCTTGGCCGAGTGACGTAGACCTGAGAGCCATACGAAAAATGTCGAATTCGTCCGATTTTGGCTGAGGCGACTTCCCATATATTAACTTTGGGACAAGGTTATGGCTCATGATAACAAATGTCGTTACAAATGCTTAGTACTCAAAGTTTTTATTATTTGTAGAACATTTTTCTTAAAGTTTTCCGGTATTAAATAAAGAGGACAAAGTTATAGCGCAGTGTAACAGATGACGGCACAAAGTTTATTAATTCTTTCGCTTTTTAAACTGCTTTTGTTTAAAATTGTATTTATTCGAAGTTGTTTTCGGGGCAATTGTTTTTGATGTTCCCAGTTTTTCAGTTTTAGAAATATTTTCCCGACAAATTAGAAATTTATGGCTCGGATAACTAGATGGAGCCACAAATGTTATCATTCATTCGAAATCGACGCTTAAAACATGTTTCTTACGGCCATTTTCATAATCAGACTTTAAGGAAGCTTTAATTTAAAGTCACTTTAAGTATAGGGAAAAAATGTATTTTTTGGTCAGACCAAATTACGTGATCACTTTTCTCAATTGTTGATTGGTCAGAGGGTTTAGTCGGACCGCTGACTTGACGATTTTATGCAACTTGACCGTTCACTTAACGCGACCTAAGTTTAAAGTCTGATTATGAAAATGGCCTTTAGTTTTTTTTTTTTTTTTAGCATTTTTCAGCTGTTTTAAAATTATTTTCCGATAGTATTAGGTGTGTTCGTTTTACTTTCGACTCAAATCAGTCAATATCAGAAGTGAAGTAAGTTAAAACGTTCCTAAAAAAAGACAAGTTAATTCTACTGACATTGTGCAAATGTCAAACGAGATATTCGGCCATTAGATATACATGCATTCAAACCTAAATCACTATTTGATTGATGCGGAGGAAGCTCAAAAACTCACCAAAAAAAAAAACATACAAATTTCCAAGGTGAATGCTGAGTGCCGGTGAGTTACTCTGTGTTTTGCGTTAAAAAGAACACACCTATTATCACGAAAAATTAATGACCTCGGTTTTTAATTTTATATTACTTGTTACAAATATGTAGACATAAAATAATTATAAAATGTAAATGATATACTGGGTGTATCAGAAATACGTGTGTTAATTTTAACACGGAGTGCAGTTAGCTAAATGAAATATTTTTTCTATTTGACTTTTTTATTTAAAGCTTTCTAAACTGATTTAAAAATTAAAACGTATTACGTACCGTGCCTTCAATTGAATTCCTCATTAAAGTAAGCTGTGATTTTTTATGAAGTTGGCGACACAATCCTAGAGAAAACAGTTGTCATTAACTGTCAGTACTGATCATAACATCAAATAAAAACACAACATTAAAGTTTAAAGTAGATGCTCAAAGTGCTCTCCTTCAGCTTGAATAAATACATAAGCTTAATCTGCGTTTCATGTTTTCAAACCCGTTTGCTAAGTGTTCGGGGGTTATGTTAGCACACACATCTGTCCGCACGAAGTTCTTCGATTATGTGACGCGTAGTTCTAAAAACTGTGTTTTTCATGTGTGGATAAAAGTAATCCATAATTGTGAGATCCGGAGATTCACAATCCGATTATCGAAAAACTGCTGCAGGAAAGTCATTGTTTGATGAGCTGTGTGGGCAGTAGCATTGTCTTGCTGAAAAAAACCTTCTGTAAGTTCATCATCATGTAGTTGATTAATGAAAGGTTCTAATAACTCATTCCGGTATCCTTCAGCAGTTACTGAGTCGTTAAAAAATATTGGTTCGATGATACGCCTTCTTGACACTGCTAGCCAAACACCAATTTTTAATGGATGTAATGGAGTTTCCACAAATTCGTGGGGATTTTCTGCTGACCATATTCTCATATTCTGTTTATTTAAATATCCTGAGAGATGAAACTAGGCCTCATCGGAAAAGAAACACTTGTCAAGAATGTCGTCGTTGTTTAAGTTATCAAGAAACCACTAACAATATTCTGTTCTTCTGTGAAAATCTACTAGCCTGAGTTCGTGGACTGCTTGAATCTTATATGGATAAAGCTTTAAGTCTTTTTTAAGTATAGTGTGACATGTTCCCACTGAGAGATGAACTTCTTATGAAAGTTTCGCAATAGATTTCTTGGGAGAGTGTTCCATTCGATCCCGAACATTTTCAATGCAGGCTGCAGTCCTTTTCTTAGCTGCTCCGCTCCCTGTTTTGCGACCAAGTGATCCTGTTTCACGAAATTTAAGAACAAAAGCATGGATATGTTTAACTAGCTGTTCATAAGTAATAACAAAATTAAGAAACTGCTGTCGAAACTTCTGTACACACTGATTAATTGAATAAACTGACTGTCCATTTTCTATTCTACCGGTTTGAAAATAACTTTCAACAATAAATATTTTCTGCTGTAATTCTAACATTTTGAATTAATTGAAAATAGAAAGTGTCAATTTGACATTTGTTTAATTAAATAATTGAACTGCTATCAGTGCTGCAAATCTTAGTAGAAAAAAAACAGTGAAATCATAGCCCACTTTAATGAGGAATTCAATTGAAGGCACGGTATTAAAATCTATACCCACCTCTGGTCAAGACCGGAAAATTCTGTTGTCATAGAAACGAAAAAAGTCATAAAAAAAAGTCAATTGTTGTAATGTCACATTTACTAAATTTGAACAGAAATTGCGTTTATATAGGCCCCGTCACGAAGCAAGCGTAATATGTCACAGCTAGTAACGACGTCAAAATAGGTAGATGTTGCCACGAGCAACGTCAGGCAGAAATTAACATATGACGATAAATGGGTTTTGACGTTTCTCGAAATGTGATATTTTATTATTTTTATCGATATCTGTAAAGAAAAAGTAAATAAAATTGCTCCGTAAAAGTTGGGGTAAGCGTATTTAATAGTTTTTATCACAGAACATGCTCATGGAGACTAGTAATTAGCAGAATACAAAAAAACTGCTACCAGATTTGACAGGTATTTTAATGTAAGACTTCTACAGTCTCATATTGTTCGTATTATACTAGAAAACATTATTAAACTTGTTGTTAAAAGCATTTTAAAGCGCAAATCAATAAAACAACGTAAATCTCGTTGGTTCAACAGATTGAATCCAAGCATAAGGGGAGATGCTCATGAAATGGGTCGGGGAAATATATTTTGTGCGGTTGAAATTCTAGTGAAGCGGACAATAAAAAATATTAGACCGTAGCGTGTAAACAAACGCGAGGGCTGCGAAGACAATTAACGCCGCTACAGCAATGGTGTTACTCAGTATAACAAAAAAGCAGAGCAGTATTGCTGCAATAAAAAATTACAGTTATGCAATCAACTCTTCTTGTTTAAATGTGTAAAGATTTTCAGAGTAAGTAGTTGACCAATTGTACCTCGACCTCCGCCACATTGCATCAGAGTGTAAGAACGCCGTAAATTATTTTCATCGTCCCATTACAAAATATGCCTGTTCGATACATTTTTACGGCGCTACTGAAACGAAGGCGTGTACTTCAAATTCAAATCCTATCCTTACTCATGAAGAATATGAGAAGTTATTGCTACAGTTATTATAAAGGCCTGGATGTGTATTGAGATGTCAATGGTAGTGGCGCCAAACACAAATTTAAATGAAACGTCATGCAGTAAAAACGGTAGAAGGTTCTTTTATTTAGTTTCTTAATAATTACTTCTCAGATTGCTAGAATGAAATTAGGAAGTAATTGAACTTAGAGTACGACCTGCTTTACAGTCAAGATAATTACATTGATATACAACTGTCAGACATACGAAACACGAAACAAATTACTGATGTTATGTACGAATGTTCATATTTACACTTGACAACATGGTGATATATTGCCAACTTAATTCTCATTTGTTGACGGCAGTTTACAGATTTCTCAAGTATTTTAAGATGGTATGAGTTTTCGTCATCAATGACGTATTACTCCTCATTCCTGATTTTGACTATAACTTGTCGGAAACAAATAATTGTTTATTATTATAGGTTTCCATAATCCTTAAAAACAGCGAAGGAAAGTTGTAATTGCACATAACTATTGCACTTCTAAAATTTGCCAAACTGTCAAATGCGATACACCTTGCAGAAGTGTGTGTCTTCGGGTAATTGTACCAGCAACATTTACAGCATTCAAAATGTTTTCTTCAACATTCAGTCTTGGGCTAGAAGTTAAAATGAGCCATGATCCTGGAGAATTTGGACAGTTAATTGAAATGTATGCTTGTTGGGTAAAATACGATTAAGAAACGAATCGCAGTCTTCGTGCTTCCATTCAGCATTTCCACAAGCTCTACGATACACATGAGAGTATCTGTTAATTCTTGATTAGAAAAGTTGTGTACGTTTAAAAAATGACAACTGTTTTGACACATTGTACATATTAATTGTATCCGCCATGGTTGCCATGATTTTTCGAAAAATGGTTCAGTTCAAACACCAAACGACTCGTTTGCTCAAAACTAGGAGTAAAAAATTAAGAAAAAATTGACGATATTTTCAAAATAAAATAAAATTGGTCAGCTTGGCGAGTTATTCTATGGTTTAAAATTAACACACGTATTTCTGATACACCAAGTATTATACAGTAAGTAATAATCAAGGAGCGGATTACCTAATGTTTTACTTAAGGTTATTCAAACCGTAATTATTATATTAAAATTATTTTTATGGAATCTTGTAAGTAAATTTATTTTGTATTATATATACATTCATTCGACGACTTATAAGGTGGCAATGCAAATCGCCTGCATTCGTCATCAAAAACCTCAATTCCACCGCTCACTGGTAATAATTTTTAAATGTTTAGTAAAGTACAAACTTTTTTCGTTTTCCACTCTCAATTCTTGTAGACATGTACTCTACTTTCATTTGCAATAAATGTAGTGGTAAATACATCCGATTTCGCCTTTGTAAACTCGAAACATCAATAAATCATTTTGCCTTGAATGTGTTCACTAATCGCAAAACTTCACAGAAAGAAATCGCATCGATTGACGGTGGGCGCAACAAAACGCAAGAGGAAATTATGCGGCGCGATACGAAAAGTGAAGTTCAAATTGCCCGTTCCACAAAAGTACCACTACAGAGGGTTGTTAACGGGTACCAGGCGCGAACTACGCGAATATTATGAGAACTATTCGTGTCTGGAATTGATTGTTTATCTACCTTTTGCACCTGTAAATAACTTAATATCGCCGAACTTGCCGCCGAATGAATGAAATGTCATGTTCACATTTGCGTTTCATGACATGAATTAACATTAATTTCTCGCTTTTCAAAAATGTTCAAATACTGTATTTTACTTTTTTATATATACGTGGGCTGCTGGAAAATTTTCTGGAATATAGTAGGTCTAAAATTGTCAGCGTTTATCAACTGTCATATTTGAAAAATTTGACGTTTTTCGCCTATAATTCTATTGATAGTTCCTATCCAAGTGAACTAGTTTTGTTTGTACAGCGTTTGAGAAAAAGTAACTTTGTGTAAACATGGAAATCTCGTGTGAAAATTTTCGTGCTATGATTTTTTACGATTTCAAATGTGGTCTAACGCCGAAACAATTCCTCGATCGGCTTCATTTGGCTTTTGGAGATGAAGCACCATCAAAGAGAAGTGTTTATATTGGTTTGCCGAATTCCAGCGTGGACGTACCTCTCTCAGTGACGAATCTCATGAAGGTCATCCATCAACATCTGTTGTTGCCATTAATGTAGATGCTGTGCGTGAAATGCTTGAGCGAGATCGACATGTGACATACCGTGAGATTCAACCATCTTTACGCATTGACATGAAAGCAGTACACCAGATTTTGCATGATCATTTGAACGTACGAAAGCTTTGCAGTCGTTGGATCCCACACAATTTAACAGAAGCGCAAAAGCAGGGCCGTGTCAAATGGTGCGAAGAAATGCTCAAGAAATTCAAAGGAGGTCGTTCAAATTTAGTTTATAACATCGTTACTGGTGACGAAACGTGGATCTATTCGTACGAGCCAGAAAGTAAACAACAATCTACCGTTTGGGTATTTCAAAATGAACCAAAACCAACAAAAGTTGTCCGTTCACGCAGTGCTGCGAAGCAAATGATTGCTTGTTTTTTTGGTTTAACTGGACATGTAGCAACCGTGGCTTTAGAGGATCGAAAAACCGTGAATGCTGATTGGTATACTATAATTTGTTTGCCGGAAGTCATCGATCAAATAAGAAACAATCGAAATCGAATTATTCTCCATCATGACAACACCAGCTCTCACTCAGCCCGTCAAACGGTTGATTTCTTGTCCAACAAAAATGTTGAATTAATGACTCATTGTCCATATTCACCTGATTTATCACCTAATGATTTCTTTTTGTTGCCAAATATCAAAAATAAAATGCGTGGTGAGCGATTGTCGTCGGCTGAAGCAGCGGTTGAAACATTCCGGACACTGGTTTCTGAGGTACCATCTTTAGAGTGGAAAACGTGCTTCAGAAATTGGTCCGAGCGTATGCAAAAGTGTATTGACGTCAAAGGCGAATACTTCGAAAAACAATGATACCGTTTACCAAATTTCATATGCGTTTTTTCATACCGTTTCCAGAAACTTTTCCAGCAGCCTACGTAACTAAAGCATTTTCCAATATTTGTTTTTTGATTAATGAACTAAGAAATTATTTTTTCAGGCAATGGTCCCGGCACCAACGAGACCAGTTAGCAAACGCATTGCGGAGCTTCCTTCACTTAGATATGGACCGATAGGGGCGAAAACCACCACTTCGGGTCCCCTCAGAGTAACGAACCATTATCATTGTGACACAGTTCCACGTGTTTCCAAGAAGAAACTCAATGGACAGTCATTTGGGGATGATATGTCTTATAAGACGGTGAGACCCGTAAGTTACGCCATTCGTCTTTTAATATCTCGTAAAAAGCACGTGTGAATGCCTCACGACGCTTAAGACCTTTATTTGCAAAGTTTAAATTGGGCGTTATGCAACTTATTGCTTAGGACGTAGCACGAAAGTTGAAAATAGAATTCTATATTCGGTATGAATGAATATATTTAAAAATATAATAGTCTCGGATGAATCTCATAGGAGGAAATTTCTTCTGTGTGAAAATTGCTTCGCTGCTTCTTGCACGTGATCTAATAAGTTATTATTTTTAACTTTATACATTCTGAAGTTATATTAAAAAATATGGAAATGACAGTGATTTTTTTATAAGTATAAAAAAAATTCGAAAGAACTGTATAAAGAGGTTAAAGTACGTACCGTAAATAAAATTAAAAGAAAACAAACAAAATTTCATGGTTTCTAATATCTTTTGTAAGTTATAAAAATAAAAAAAAATAAATAAAATTTCATGGTTTCAAGAATTTTTCGTAAGTATAATAATTTATATTACTTAATTGTAATTATTTGCTGACGCAAATCATTTAAGCTCATAGCTCTTAATTTAATGATAATAGCCATTATCAATAATTCTTACTGTTTGTAAATTTTAGTCTTGAATTATAAATTTAATCGTTCGCATTTAGAATAACTCAAAATTTACTATAAAATCTTTAAATTTCATTAATCTTTTTTTGTAGGATAGTGTTCATATTATATTCTACAAAAAAATGCCAATGAATTTGTTAAAATAAATTCACAAAATTATTATTGCTGTTTGTTGTATAGGACATAAGCAAGTTTGCAGTTTATTTAGGAATATGAACTAACCAGATAAAGACATTTACATTTTTTAGTAAATACTTCATACTAATTTGGAAGTTTTCCAAAACGGATTGCACGATAATTTTGGCAGGTTCCATAGAGACACATACAGAAAGTGATTGATAAGAATAGAATAGTTTCGCAACGCCAGCTTTTTTATAATTTATCTTTGAATGAGAGACTCAGAAAAGATAGGTGCCTCGAACGGTTTCAGGACTTTAATGTTCTTCTTACCTTAGTTGTTCAGTCTGATTGAAAGAAAAAAGCAAATAAATATAATGGTTTTTCTCGGTGTACTCCACGGTGAACAATATATTAGGTGACGCCACAAGAGCACTCGGTCGTATGTGAATATGTGCACGAAAGCGCGAGATCGATTTCGAGAGCGACAGCTGAAAGAGGGGTTCAAATATCAATGCGCGAGAGAGAACGGTGTTTAATCGTTCAGCATGACATAACATAAAAATATATCTCGCAGTTGCGTGCACGTTCCGAACACTCGCGCTGCTACCTATTGATACTTAAGGTAGTGTGCACTGAGTAAAATTATTCTATTATTAATTTTGCAGCAGCAGTTTTTAACGCGAATTCTGAATTCATTGCTCGTATATTTTTCTCAGTCCAATAAAAATATATGGTCAAGAATTTACATTTACAAAAACCTGATCATCTGGGTTTCAAAGGGAACTTGCAGTACATAAACTCATAATAATAGAACATGAACAAAATAAAACGAAATTCTCTTTGCTCAAGAACGGTTCAGACAAATACTTTTTACATACTAAATTAATGTTTAAATACAAACGGGTGCCAGAAAGTGGCATGCTCAGGCAAATAAAATATTTGCCTCGGAAAATGTTATTTAACTCACATAATAATTTGCCTGCAACAAATGTATAGAAATTAAAAAAATAGTGATACTTAAGTAAAAATTTAATATAATAGCCAATTAAATATCCAAATTATGTAAAATAAGCCACTAACGTTCTTATTTTAAGTATAAGTATGGTATAAGCTTCTTCACTTCGTGTTATTGATAAATAACAGTACTCGTGATTAGAATGAATATTCGATTAATTTTTTGCTTGAACGAGGTCAACTGTTTGTAAAAATATCTCTAACGTGAGCATCCTTGAGGAAAGATTTTGCATACCAAATACTTGTGGATAATGAAAACTTCCGAGTTTACTTTTAAATATCACATGTATTAGACATGATTTTTCCCTAAATTAATTCAGTGACTCAGTTTGGATTTGCACTCCTGTACCACTAATATGTATAATTTCAAGTTTGTTCTCACAGTAACAATTGTAAAATAATCTGTTATGGGAGTAAATTGACGATTAAAGTTGACGTGTGGTGAAAAAAAGTTACATAGGCTTGCTGCTAATTCTACTCTATTTTTTATTGATAGGCGGAAATTTACAGATTATTTTAACTGTTACGTAACTAGCAGAAGACAAAAAATTTCAAAGGTGACCCCAATCATAAGTAACTACTTGTTTTAACAAAATAAAGAGAAGAGCACAAATAACTGACTTAGGCCCGGTTTCACCATCGCAGTTTAACTTTAAACTTCGCTTTATTCCCATGGTAACAATTGCAAGGATAATTGTTTCCATAGGAATAAAACTGAGTTTAAAGTTAAATTGTGATGGTGAAGCCGAGCCTAATAGGAAACCAGACAATGAACTCTCGCAGATGACTCAAATCGGGAATTTTTCCTGTCCAAATCTCGTAGGGCGTTTTACCATTCAGACTGTTTGTCGGACACCGATTTCTGGTATAATTAGCAGTATTAATCTCTTCTCCCCAAAAACAGAGAGGTAGTCCTGACCGAATAAGCAAACATCGTGCAGTATCGAGTAAGCTGCGGTTCTTCCGTTCCGCGACGCCGTTTTGCTCCGGATTATATGGGATTGTTAATCGTCTTGTTATTCCGTGCTTCTTGAGGAACTCATTGAATTCACCGCTTAAATACTCTCGGCCATTAACCAATTGAAAACATTTAATTTTGCGCTCTTTTTGATTTTCCACGAGAGCGACAAATTCCTTTGTAACTCTAAATACTTCGTCTTTCGACTAGAGGAAACGTACCTCACACCAACGTGAATGATCGTCTATAAATTCTACATAGTATCTGGCACCACTCATTGACTGAACGCGCATGGGTCCACAAATGTTTGTATGAATTAAGTCCAAAAGTTCTGTTACACGTTTTGATTTCTTAGGAAATGGAGTTCTACACATTTTCCCTTTCAAATACACCACACACTCTGGTTCCTCAACAAGTTCTTCGCGTTTTAGACCACTCACGGTGCTTTTACGTACCGCTTCGCGAAGATCGCAGAAGTTCAAGTGTCCCGTACTCCCGTATTAAGTGTACTATTTGGAGAAATTTTCGACTCCTGTAATATATTTCGAGCACTTTCCTCGGGTTCACGAATGTAATATAAGTTCTCGACTCTGTCTGCAATTAGTCTCACGTTTCCATTGAGATCCTTGATCAAAGCGTTGCTCTTGCGGAAGACAACCTCGAATCCTGAGTCGGTTATCTTGCTCACGGATAAAAGATTGGTACGTAAATCGGGTACGTGTAAAGCATCGTTTACTGAGACGTTTTTGATAGTACCATACACGTCCGCCACAAACTTGGCTTTTCCTTTTCCCACACTTTCAGTTGCAGTACAATTTGCGAGATTCAATTTTCCACGATTGGAAGAGTCTACTGTCGAAAAATGAGTAATGTTGTTGCAGAGATGTGAAGAGGATCCACTATCCAAACACCAGTTACGTGTTCCCTTGACAGTTTTTACATGCAATACTTCATTGACATAAACTGACAAATCATCAGCGGCATTTGCGAATTCTCGTTTTGCGTTACGACATTGCGCTGCTTTGTGTCCAAACATTTTACACTTATTGCATCGAATTTTTGACAAATATTTATCTTTTGACTGCTTCTTGTCATTTCTCAAACTATCACATTTTTTTGGGTTGAAAGCTTTTATAATTTGGATGCTTTTTATTCACATACATGGATACCACTCGATGATGATTGGCGATCAACTCTATGTGCATTATACTCTTCGACAATTTTTATGCGGAGAGCATCGGGCGTATGTAAATCGTCACGGGATTCGATTGCGACTAGAAAATTTTCATAGCTTGACGGCAAACTGTATAGCAATGCAATTGCTAGGACATCAGGATTGACGTCAACATCCATGTCCTTCAACTTATCAACTGCATCAAAGAAATGCCCAATGTGTTCTCGCACATCATCTCCCTCCTTGTACGGTGCAGCATTAATTGTTTCAGGAGAGTTGCTTTTCTTGCTGGCCCCTTCGATTGGTAAACACTTTCCAGCTTGACCCATACTGCTCTTGACGTGATACATCCTTTGATCTGTTTTAATTCTGAAGCACTGATCGAAAGGATAATATCCGACTTGGCTTTGCTGTCTCCTTTCAGCCATGTAGTTAGAGCTCTTGCAGAAGCTTCATCGTTAGGGATTAACTCTGGCTTCAAAGATGTACCATTCACGAAGTCCCATTCGTCATTTCTAATCAGTAGAGCTTCCATGTGAATTTTCCATGTGTCATAGTTATCTCGATTTAGCGACTCAAACTTCGACACGTTCATCGAATTCATCATTTTCTTGGTACTTGCATTAAGAAAAGAATCCTTACAAAACGAGACCAACTGGGCCCATAACCTGTCGGAATTTGATGAGGATTTCGAGTAACAGCAACAACCAATAAACTCCAGAAACTTGTATTTTCAAAGAAATTATACAATCACAATTATTATACTGATATTGACAGTAAACATTAACAAAAGCACATTCACCATTACAAACGTAGCTCACTTAATAATATTACACTGCGAAATACAAAGTACTCGGATCGCCAAATAATAATGAAAAACACAATACATTCTAACAGGCTATGTGACATCGAAGCAGATAATTTGAATTTCATTTTAAATATTAGTAAAAACCAGTAACTTATCTTTTTATTATATTTATTTATTTTAAACCTCCTAGGTTTCCTATGCTTATTTGTTGTGTTATTTTGGTTTTGTCATATTCTCGTGTAATTTTCGTCGTTTATTTTAATTCGTTCTGCCATATTATAATATTTAATAATAATAATATGTATTTGCCCAACAGTTATAAAAACCAATTACAGAGCAAAAAAAACGGTAGAAAATAACAAAAGATTTAAACCTACGCTACATCTAAAACTAAAACTAAATGACTGAAACTAAAACTAAAATCAGGTAGAAGTGAAAGGAAAAAGAAAGAGAAAAACGAAAGAGAAAAAAGAAAGGCAATAAGGCAAATAAATGAAAGAAGTAAGTAAATAACGAAGTGGAAGGCACGGCGAACGCAAAAAAGTGGTTATTAAGAAGAGTTAAGAGGAGGGTTGGTGTAGAAATTGACCAAACTGTTTCTAAACGCGACGACAATTAGATTGAAGATATCAATATTGTTACAAACATTATTGTATAGGGTACAGGCAATATAAATAGGAGAACGTATTAAAGCATTGGTATTCGGGGTAGACAAATAAAAAGTCAAAGAGTTTCTGGCGGCAATGCGCGGTATATGAAGACTAAGCTTTTCCAAGAGAGCACCAGCATCAATGAGATTATGGATCAACTTATGTAAGAAAACCAAAGCCGAGATATGTCTCCTATGAACAAGCGATAAGCTATTAAAAACCGTAAGTAGGGTTTCATGAGGAAAGCCTCTAGGAGGATACACACCATATTCTTTAAACCAAAGAAACTTAAGAAACCTGCGCTGAACTTGTTCCAGGACATCTGTATAGCAATTATAAATCGGATACCAAATAAGGGATGCATATTGGAGTCGTGAAAGGATAAAAGCGTTAAAGAGAACAAATAAGGCAGCGGGATTAGTAAAGTCACGAGCGTTCCTAACGATAAAGCCCAAAAGCGATATGGATTTAGCTACAATGTCATTGACATGGTGATTAAACAGAAGACGGTCGTCAAAAAGTACGCCGAGATCTTTAATAACGGTGGAGTATTCCAAGGATTGACCATTTAGTTGATAATGAAACAACAATTTGCGTCTTTTACGCGAGAAGGAAATGGTTTTGCATTTGTCAACATTTAAAGCGAGTCGGTTAGAGGTACAAGAGTCAGAAAGGAAACTTAAATCCTTTTGAAGAAGAAGGGCATCTTCTTGGCTATCAACAACACGCAATAATTTAGCATCGTCGGCGTACATTAGGATATTGCTATGCTTGGTAAGAGACGAGGGAAGGTCGCTTATAAAAAGTATAAAAAGAAGAGGTCCTAAGTTCGCACCTTGAGGAATACCGGAAAAAGCAGTATAATTTCGAGAAGAAAAACCATTGTAATAAACTCGTTGCTGCCTATTCAAAAGATACGACTGCAACGGAAGTTTTAATGAATGGGTAAGGCCATAGGAACTTAATTTGGAGATTAAAAGCTTATGATCTATGCGATCAAAAGCTTTAGCAAGATCTGTATAAACGACATCAACTTGAGAGCCACGGTCAAGAGATTCGCATAGTAATTGAGAGAAGCAAGCAAGATTTGTTACGGTGGAGCGCTTTTCCACGAAGCCATACTGTTCTGGACATAAATATTGCTTAATATGAGGATATAGGTAAGAGTATAAAATAATTTCAAAAACTTTAGAGAAATTGCAGAGTAGAGAAATAGGACGATAATTAGATATGTTTGCAGCATCACCACTTTTAAATACAGGAATGACTTTAGATTGTTTCCAAAACGAAGGGAAAATACCACATTTGAGAGCTTCATTGAAAATGAGAAGTAAAGGTTTCACAAACGCAAATTTACAATCCTTCAGCAAGAAACTGGGAATTTGGTCATGTCCAGCAGTCATAGAGTTTTTTAATTTAGATAAGGCATGGAGGATATCCTCTTCAGTGATTTCCTTGATATCTAAGTAAGTGAAAAGCTTGTTACTGTTGTCAGGAATAAGTGTAGAGGAGGTAGATGGTGGAGTAAACACTGATTCAAAGAAAGAAGCAAAAGCGTCAACAATCATTTGAGGACTGCCAAGGAGATTACTATTATAGAGCATACGACCAGGAATCCTCGTGCTATCTTTTTTAGTTCTAACGTAGGACCAGAATTTTTTAGGATTGTCAATTAAGTCGCACTGTATATTGTTTATATATTTTTTGAATTCGGTAGATATTTGCTTTTTGATAAGTTTACGGTATGTTACAAAATTGTGGTAATATAGTATTTTCTTAGTGGAAGTGAATTTTTTATGATAGAAAGATTTTAAACGATTATTGTTAATAATTTCGGTCGTGAACCAGGATGGAAAAGTTCTTCGATCGCGGACAGCGGCGTAACTGGGAACAAATTTGTTAAATAAGTTGTTCAAAATATCATAGAAATGTTGAACCAAATTATCAATAATGGAGTAATTGTTCAGACATGTCCAGTCAACAAGAGATATGTGATGGTAAAGTTCGAGATAATTGGCATTTTTAAAATTATAAACTTTAACGTTGTTGTTATTATTAAATTTAACAGGAGAATTAGAAACAGTTAATGAGATAGACAGAGCTGGGTGATAAAGATCTTCCTTGATTAGGGGGACAGAATCATGAACTACGTCGCAGTGATTGCTGGAGAACACAAGATCAAGCAATCCACCGGAGATGTTTTTAGTTGAATTGTATTGCTTCAAGTTTAGAAACTGAGTACAGCTATTAAGAGTTAATATAAGATTGTTCATGTCATTTGAAACATATTCAGGTAAGTTAAAATCACCTACAAGTAAGATATCCGCACAATACATTAATAACTCTTCAATAAAGTTACAGAATATTGACAATTCCTGTAGTGTGGGTGTATGAGGAAAGTATACTAGAATTATAAATAGGGTCTTATTACTTAAGCAGAACTTACAAGCAATACATTCTACCCGCAAGAGGTTTAATAAGTGTAACAAGTCAATAGGTTCAGTTACGAAATGGTTTTTAAAGGCCAGTAAAACTCCGCCACCACGACTTACATTTGTTTCATTGTAACAACGATCGCAGCGAAATATTGTATATATGTCTATATAATGTTTTTCTGTATCTGGGTTTTGTTCCTGTTGGAAAATAAAGTATTTATTATTATTATTATTCTCAAAGTAACTTTAAATTAAAGTTTCCTTAAAGTTTGATTATGAAAACGGCCATCAATGTGTTATAGTTTTATCCGTAATAAAATACTGTTTTAATCGCAACAGGGATCGGTGAGATTTTCCTGAAACTCCTGAAAGTTTCCACCGCAGGAACCGTCAATAGAGTTTATTGTTACGTGGTTTTGTTTTCAGGCACGTCGTGTGCGCTTTAATCTACCTTCAGCAGATGGCGACGACGTTAAGGCCGACGCCGGGAGCGGGGTCGTCGTCAAACGGACGGCGGGAGATGGCTGGCTGAAAACACGCGCTCCTATCAGTCACCGTTCAGATGTGCAATTGCGTCGGACCGGAAGCTCCCGCTTGGAAAGCTCACGCACAGATCGTGTAAACAATACCCAACGCGATTCCAATTACGACAATTGCAGCGTTGTGGTCTCCGTCACCGCCTCCCCTGGAGTAAGAACAAGAGTACACCCCACGGGACGGTACATTCGCGGCACCCTGTCACCCACGGCTAACACGACGGCCCCAGCGGCCCCAACACCCGGAGGACAAATTCTTCTCCGGGCCGCAAGAGATGGAGAAGAAGGATTACTCCGTGATCTTCTTCGAAGGGCTGTTCTCGTCGGAATATCCGAAGCAGATCTCAACGCAACAGATAACAGTGGAAGGGTGAGTCGGATGAATTATTGTTATTGTTAATTAATGGGTTATTGATTGCGACAGTATTACTTACAGACCAACTAACTTTTTAATCTACTGGAACTTTGGCAAACTTTTTAAAAGTTACTTACACTTCACTAGTTTACGAGGTGAAATTGCATTACGTGAAATGTTTTCATCGCGCCGAAACTTATGTGTTTTAATCAAATGAAAAGTGCACGGACACCATGGATTTTAACTACAAGTACCTACCTGAGAAAGTGAATTTGTATTTGATATAAAATGGGCGAAACGCTCGCGTTACAATTTTCAAATAAAACTTATAATGAAAAATCTGAAGTTCTTATCTTCAGTTCTGTAATGTTAGAGTTCAGATTTCCAATTATGACGTGCTATACTTTCCAAACTTTTTCCATCTGTCCCCTTTTTCAATTTCTTTCTTTTTTTCTTTAATAAAGCAAGTTTTCGAAACTCGAACTTTTCCTCAAAATGTGGCAATAGCTTAATAAAATTCAAAGCTTTCTTTTTAATTGTGCATAGATATTTCGACTAAATTACCTTTGGTCAGACTGAAAATGAAAAATTCAGATTGTACGTTGTTTAGGTTAAACGAACATTATTGAGGCTGCGACTCGTTTCGGCTTGTGCTATTTTCAAGAGACTGAGTGCGTTGGTGTGGTCTCTCATTATTATTATTATTATGTATATTTCAATACGTAGTTGTTCAGTACATCGGAATGATTAACGACGAAATAGGAATTCATAAACAGACAGAATGAAAAAAATCACTGTTGCAAACTAAATTCTCTTTATTTAATTATTATCGTAACCTTTACGATTTCTATTTCTAAATATCATTAATCATAACAAATTCTCTACCTCGTATTCTTGAAAAAATAAGCCTGTGAATATAACAAAGATTCCAGGTATTTTGCACAAAGTTTCAGTCGTTAGATTTTGTAAAATATGAATTCTTATTTATATATTATTTAGTATATTAAAGTGTTTATGGCTTTAGAGCCGACGTCAAAAATATCAACAGAAGATAGAACTACGTATTTGCTTATTACTTCAATAAGAATTTTGGCTGTCAAAATATTAAAAAAAAAACAAAACATTATTGAGAATAAATTTTAATCAACTCAATAATTTCTCGATTAAAATGGACACTTATTTTGCTTTTACTTCTTTACTTTTCCTTTCAAAAAAAAAAAGAAAAACGATTAAAGTATTTAAATAACGTTTTAAATTAATTGGTTCGCGAAGTTGAAACTTAATCAACATTCCTCGATATTTTTTCATTTAAGTCTCCGGTTCTTTTTTTATTAGTAATGTTCACCAATATACGAAGCATGTCACAGTGTTTACGAACATCGTGCATAAATGGACACGTCTGGATCGATTTCATATTCTCATCCATTTATAATTTATTGTATTATTACCGCAAACGATAAGTACCATAATGTCACTACATTTATCGTCTCACGAATACAGTAGTAGGTTGAAAACCACACAACTTAACTTGTTAACAGATTGAGATGCAAAGTAATTACGTAAAAAATATAACTTGCATTTACGGGCCTAATTAGTATTGCTTGTTTCTTTAAAAACTTAAATGTAAATTTTGCTAAAATTATTTACTATTAATATTACTTTTGTTCTGCACAATTTCACATAATTTTTAGTACTTTTCACAAATATTATCAAGGAACGCCTGAACGGTCCAAGTGATGAGAGACCGGCCTTGCAATCGTAAGGTCGTGGGTTGACACCGCGTTCGAAATATTTTTTGGGGCGGTCGTTACTCACTTCAGGTACCCTTCAGTGTTGGTGAAAAAGTTTGACACTGCTTCTCCTTCAACGGCGAGGAGGTTTGGAAGTAACAAAGCCATGGAAAACTTTACATGCACAAAATAAACTTCCGCTCCTGAGGTCCTGACAAGTCTATGACTTAGACCCGTTGGGCAACCACCACAGGCAAAAAATAAGATATAAAGGGGCACAGCTACTCCGCTGTGTTACGAAATTAAAGAGAAAAGTTTACTTTTTAATTACGATGAAAAGTATATGCGTTTGGTTAAGGTGTTTATTAAAACACTAATTTTACATTTAAAGATTAATTAAATCAAAGTAATAAGTTTTTACACTAAATTAGCAAATTGGTTCGTCATATTACGTACGAAAAATAATTAATTCCGTACATAATCAAATAATCAAGGTTTTTATACTACCAACAATGTTCTTTTGGCACTTCATCCGAAGACAAAGAAATCACAAATTCACCAACTCAACTGGGGATTAACTGTTTGACCTACTGAACTGAACTAATTTCTAACTAATCTCTGAATACTTTACTAATTACCTGATTTGATTTATAAATTTTCTCTTTTTATATTACTCGTGCAGGAAGTGCCTTTTCCGTAAACTTCTGGTGTAGCATTCTCAAGTAAATTCAAACGACTTGGTTATCATTTGTCAGCATAGAATTCCTTCTATTAAAACATTAATTTTGCATAAGTTTTATCGACCGGAAAGGACTTTAATCTGCGAGCTAAGCAAAAGTCGGTAAACCATGCTAGATAATTTCCGCGGCAATTAAACCTTGTCAATGACCGTACTTGCGAAATCCTCACTAAACAATTTTGTCAATTAATTAAACCTAAAAACAGGAATTTCGTGTCGTTCCAAAAATAAAAGAAAAACCTAATTTAGATAATAGTTTTTCAAACGTGACAATATATCTTTGAAACTGGGCTCAGCTGAAGCAAGACCAGACACGACATCAGTTTTGTTTTGAGTAGCACGCTTAAAGAAAAATTTGTTTGTTAACTCTTTAATAAAGTTCAAGGATATTTTAAATATTTAAGAATAAAAGAAAACTAAGAAAAATAAATAGTTGTAAATGAAACAGATTTTCTAGTGAAAGAAACTTTAAGCGGGAACTTTGAATGGTCTGGCTCTGATTCCTGAAATTGTTCCTACAGGATTCTTATTGTGATAATACATATACATAAAGGAAATACTTCCGTACGAGTAAAGAAGTAAAAAAGCAATTTTATTGTATTTTGAGTTACAATTTTTTGACACTTTTGACACTCTTTTTTGCATACGTCAAAGAACTCTTTCTAAAAACTATTTATTCGTAGTAACGGTGATTCATTTTCTTCAGAAAAATTTTCCATTCAGGTTTCATGTATTCAGTAGTGTTGGGCCATTCGTGAATGAGTCGCTCACGAGAGCTGACTCTTTCAAATGAATGGTCATTCACTCACTATTGAAAAATGAATGATCATTCACGAATGGTATCACAAATGTGTCACGAATAATGAATGACTCATTCACGAGTAGTAATGTAAAATGACGGTCATTTAAAATCGTGACGTCATTTTAGTCATTTAAGTATAAATGATGATCATTTTGTCGTCATAATCGCATATTAATGAAATAAATACAAATTTTTACGAAACCAAATTTAAATCAAAACAACAAAGGTAATACCCTTATGCACCAGAACAATTGTTTCCATAGGACAAAACGAAGCTTAAAGTTGAACTCCAGTTAAAAAATTGCTCTTTACACAGTTTCATAAACTTTTACAGTTTACAGATAAAGCATACAACGAACAGCACACCCGCAACTGAAATTAAAATCTTTTATTTAAACAGTCATTAAAATTTATCAAAGCCAGAATGGTCCAAGTGGCAAGGGGGTCGGCCTGGCAATCGCAAGGTCGTTGGTTCGAACGACGCTCGAACTAATTCTCGGGAATGGGCGGTATTCACTTCAGGTACTCCTTCAGTGCTACGAATGCAAGCTGATGACTTAGTACCCCGTGGGTTATCTATCACAGATTTAAGAAAATCTACAAACATAAAGAACAATAAAAATTGAAGAATAAACAGATATTTACTTGAAAAAAGAATCTGAAGAAATTTCTAAATAAAAATGGCTGTTTAGTAAATCATAATACATATTTCAATATTATAATATTTGAACTACATCTTCATCACTTATTTCAATATCAATCTCCATTTGCTCATTTCTTCATCAGTGTCTGTATCTGAACTTGATTGGACCTCTTCACGTTTTACAGTTAACTTGTTTCTTGTTTTTTGTGAGGATATAGCCATAATCACTGAAGGACCTTATATTTTAATTTTACGTGAAGTATTTTTCCAGCAGCAGTACACGCACATACGCCTATTTGCACGTATCTGTGACTCTTATTTATTAAAATGACAGTAAATGATTGTCATGTATCGTTCACAGGGTCATTTTAAAATGATCAATCATTGTGACGTGGTCGTCATTTTTATTGTGACCACTGTCATGACCGATGTCATTTAAGGAACTTACATCACTATTCACGAATTAATGATGAATGACACATTCAATATTCACGAGTGAATGGTGAATGACACTTTCACTATTCACAAGTAAATGGTTAATGACACATTCACCATTCACGAAAACTGACCTGACTATTTTATTCACTCACTCTTAAATAAATAAATATTTCACACATAACTTATTTTTATAAGTTTTTAGATACATTATTTAATAAAAATGAATGCAAGGATTATAACAAATAAATAAAAATCAGATTCTTGTTACCCGAAAGACCGTGATCACTGAGATCATTCGCATTCACTAGAGCTGGCTCTCTCTATGAATGGCCATTCATAACCAAATGCTGCTGTTGTTATCGTAATAGTGAATGATCATTCATCCAAAAGAGCCAGCTCTCGTGAACGATGAATGGTGAGTCGAATGGGGAATGAGCTCACCGGAGAAGTGAACGATCATTCATAAAGGACCATTCATGAATGACTCTTTCCGGTGAATGACCTCAGCAAAACGAATGGTTTTTTCCATCACTAGTGTTCAGCCCACCTAGATGTTTCCTTTCGTCCTTCAGGACTTCCCGCTCTACAGACATCGTAACGTTCGTTGGATTTTACTTTTGTTACCGAATACGGAACCAAAAAATTTCGTTGAATTTTCAACTGAGTACCGAATTGTGCTCTTTTTGTGGCTACTCAGTCTCAACTTTATGGTCTTGTTTTTTTCTTCTGAAATTGTAGGTTTTTTTATTTTCTTTCTAAGTTTTCAGTAGCTACTCCTTCCTTTTCTTAATTCGCCGCGCTTATCATGGACCTGATAACTAATTTCTTCTTCAATTCTCTTGTAAAGTTGGAATTCTTCTTTATTTCTCATTTTTACACCTGTATGGAATTCAAACGGCCTGATGTTTATACTTCGCTGTAAAAAAATAAAAATATTCAATGTTCTCTACGTTTTGTCCACATGTTTCTACCATCCTTGAGGATCATTTAAACTTAACTTGGTTAAAATTGGAATAATAATCCAGTGAATTCTTTCTATTTGACTTCTGTATTCGCCCTTCCCATAAACTTCGCCCTCTGCCTGAACTTGACTTCAACAGACATCGAAATCACCGTCTTCTTCTTTAGCTACACCTTCTCCTTAATTTGCAACTTCACCTTCCCCTTCATCTTCGGCTTCGCCTTCTTATTCAGCTTTAGCTTCACCTTTTTCATGTTCAGCTTCATCTTTAGTTTCACCTTTTCCTTCATCCTCACCTCTCCCAATGTGTTCTTCTACTTTTTCCTCGTCTTCACCTTTTCGAACATCTTCTTCGACCCTTCCTCCTTCTTCATCAATTACTTCATTCTGTCTCTTCCACAACTATATTTTCCACTTGATCTTCGCTCGTAGTCATAAGCGCTGATATAGTTTCTTCATCGCCTGCTTTATTTACTAGTTCATCTTCAATATCTTTACATTCTGTTTCTGCTTCTGTTATATTGATATCTGTGCCGGATTGTTCTACTTCAGGTTGTTCCGGTTCTACCTTCGGTATTTCGCCGCCAGTCTCAGCCGAAGCGATCGTTTTGTTTTCATCAGCTTGTATAGTTTTGTATTGGAAGCCATATTTTTCTGTTGTTTTTAGTTCAAAATATCACTCAAATCTGGTTTCTTCATGTTTCTATCTTCAGAAGCCATATTCATTAGAAAGTTTCTTTGCACAGTTTTTATAATTTTAACTTCACCTGAAGTTACATGAATCTCAGCCATATTAAGAATATCGTTACCGATCACTGCTTGCATCTCAACTCTCAAGAGGTCGGAACTACGTCAAAATTGATGTTAAAATTATCTTTATTTATCTTAACAGATGTTCTGAATTAATCAATGGTTTCTACATTATTTTTTCCGATTCCGGATAAACAAATTGTTGGAGCTGTGAGCAACGGCGAACCTAACTTCTCGTAATTAAATAATAATAAGTAATACACTTACATCTGCTCCTGTATCATCCACTAAAGCTAATGTTTCTTGCTTCTATATATCTTGTGGTGTTTATCTGTTGTTTTCTTAGTCGTTTTACTTTAAAATTACTCAAGATGACGCTACCTATATAATCAAAATAGTTACATTTGAAACATTTCTGTCCTCTTAATTTATGAGGACATTGCCCTGCTCGGTGGCCTTTTCACCACAATTAAAGCACTTGACTCCTGGCTCATCGTTTGTTGCAATTCTTTCTTGTTTCTCCGTTTTACATCGGTTGCTAAATTTAAATTCATTTCTGCCCGGTTTAACTTCTTGATTTGATGATTTTGATTTAATTAACGAATACGTCTTTATTTTCTCTTTGAGTTCGTTAAAATTCTAGGCATCCTAAAGCACAATTTTGTCGGCGCTGTTTTATTTGGTATTCCATCTATGATATACTGCAAAACTACTTCCTCTTCAATAACCGCTGTACTTGCTATCTCTCTCATTATAAATGCATATTCCTGAAAAGTTTCTTCTTTCTTTTTCTTTCTTGCCATTAAAAGTTTATGTATTTCGGCACTACTAGTTTTAACGTGACATTCTTCCAACAACCGTTTCTTTAAACGCATTCATGTTTTAATTCCTCTTTCAGAATCAATGAAAAGCTTCGCTATTCCTTTCAAACCCTTTTTAGCATAGATTTTGTAAGTCATTCCAATTTATTACATCTGTAATCTCCTCAAAATACTTTAACCATTTTTCAATTGGATATCCATCTTTACCATCGTGAGATCTAATGGAATCTTCAACATTTCGGAAACTTAAAGCAAACGATTGTGACGCAACGGTAATGGTGATATATGCATACATATGCACATATATTTGTAATTGTTTCTTCTTCTTGGTCGTTCTCTTCATTGTTTTCTTCGTTATTTTGATCAATTCTTGGGTTAACGAAATTTTCGAGAACCCAACATGTTCTGTTGGCTGTTTCTTCATGAGTACCTGAATAGTCCAACTCGAGTACGTGACACGCAGCAAGAAGATCGAATTTAGTCGATGTCATTCAATTTTAGTTGTCTAAAATCTGCGTCAAAATTGAAACCTTTAGGGCTAGTTGTATAAAAGTAGTTCACCACGCACTCAAGTTAATCCTGTGATTAAGCAATATCATTGGTAGAAATTTTTAGTTTCCTCCAATGATGTTGCTTGACTGTTTGATTAGCTTTATACAACTGGCCCTTAATTGCTTCAGCTTACGTCTTACTTGACGAAACTGACGTTCTAAACCAAATACTATCACATGTAGAGTTTGTACAGATTTAAGTGAAGCACGTTTCAAATTCAAAACTTTTGGAATACTCCCTAAAGTTGACATTTTTTTTGGTTCTGAAGCTTCCTTCTGAAGTTGCGATGCTTTGTATCCTCTTGGACCTTGTGATCCCGGTTGGGTCCCCAAAAATTACAGGAAATACTTAAAAATTATAGGGAATACTTCCTTATAAGTAAAGAAGCAATTTTATAAGCGAATAAAAAGGTAATTTCGCTGTGCATCAATTTTTTATTTGCATAACCGATTTCGCTTATTAAAAAGCATTTTTAGGCGCCGAAAGTACAAATAAAACGCATAATGCATTATTATTATGAATTATAATAAATTAAACTTAAAGATTTATTTGTTGACAGTATTGTTGTATTTTACATTGCACTTACAGTTCATGTAAAAACGCAAGGAATTTACTTTTTCTTTTTAACATTTGCCTTTGTTGCTCGTCAAGAAATGTCCGTTGGCCAAAGTAAAAATTTTCGGTTGTGTATCATTCCACGAGAAAAGTCTAAGTTAATTGTAATAAATTGTAACTCATTATTAAATCATTATCATCATTAAAAAAGAGACGTAAACTTATTAGTTTCAGTTAAACCAAGGGAGTCGAAGGGGACGTTCAACTGAACTAGGTTCAAAGTGAACAAAATCGCGTTCAATTTTATTTAGGAATCCATTAATTGCCATATGTCCTTAAAATCCTATGCGAATTTGTTTACTTTGAACCTGGTTCAATTGAACGTTCCCTTGAACCCCCTTGGTACAACTGGCCTTTAGTAGCCCCATGAACATTCCTTTATAATAAATCGCGGAAATTCTATACTTCTGTACTAAAAATTAACTTTTTATTGCAAACAAATAAATTAGAGAATCCATTCCGATTCATCAAAATCAATATATAATATTACGTTACATTCCTTGACCCAGTTTTGTTCTTTTTTTATTTGAGACACTCATACACAGTATCTGCCCTGTCACAAAAAAAACAGAGATTCTTTAGTATCGGCTCCTGAAAATTTCTTTGTGTAGTTTCTGAAGTTTAAGTCTAGCAAGGTTCTTTAAGTACACGGGTATATAGTTTCAAAATTGTAGAGTTCAATATATTGCGTGCCGTGAATTTTAAAAACGTAAATACTCACGTAACAACAGTAGGTCAATGAAACACAGAAAATATATCAACTTATTTATTATATTCGAATACTTTTACTACTTAAATAAATGTGGGGCAAAAAATACGTTCCAAGATCAGATGAAGTGACCTGCTTCTTTTGAAAATAACAACAATCTAATGGATTGCCTGGCTCTCCGTAACGTACAAACTCAATTAGGACTTTTACCACGAGCATTGTCTACCTCTTACCGAGCAACGCAATCTCTTTGATAACTAGACGCAAACGTACTCCGGTCTAATTACAGTATGAAAATGCCAAAGGTTCAAATGCAATGCGTGTGTGACCTTTTATTCATAATGAATTTGGAAGTTTTAAATAAATTTAGCTTTAGCCTTTATTTTAGTTAATATAATTGTTACTTTGGCTTCTGATTTAATAAATGTAAGATGTGATGGTTTGTGTAATTTATTACACAAATTGGTTGCTCTAATGAAAAACTATATATTTTCCTCACGTATTGAAGTTCGAAGAAACATTTCTACAAAATTTGTTATAGTCCTTAAACAATCTTATTATATGAAGATGTTACAAGTAGCTATGGGCCAAGTAAATTTTGCTTTAAAAAAATAATCCTCTTGTCCTCAATTCCAGTTACGAAAACTTGGCAAACCTATTCCTGTGCTAACCCATTATATCTACATCAGTTATCTTGCCACAATACAATTTATTTACATTTTAACTAGAGAATCCACCAAACAAATTAACTGTACGTTGACGTTTTACAATAAACTTTTCCCGAATTAAAAACAAGATTCCGCTTGCACGTCTTAAGTGAAGTAGTTGCAGTATTTCACGCTGGAAAATTGTCAGCAAACATAATCCGCTTTGATCCTTGAACTTTAGAACCACGAAACGAAATTGAAGTTTGTTGAAGCCGGCCGGGATCGAGTGCAGTCGTAAATGCGGATGGTTTTCTTATTATCTTTTCGTTGGAATAGCGATAGAGCGAACGTGACAAGCTCGGATTTGGATGATGTGGATACGAGTACAAAGTCGGAGGTGCTTATTTCCGGGTACTGAAACACACTTGACCTGATGAAAAAATGAATAAAAGAACGCATCACGTAAAAACATGAAATGTAAGCAGAATGTAGATCGCAGGAATAATCTCGTAAATTAAATGTGAATCTCAATTTTCTTTCATCAGTCAAGTACATCCTATGTAAACAGCGTGTCTCTAAACCTCTGTCTTTAATAATTGAAACCACAAATAGTGGTTAAGAAAAGTAGCAAAATTAGTTATACAACGTTGATCAGATAGCAATAATAACGCAGATAAAAATTATTTTACTTAGAAATTGTTTGAGGGTCGCTGAATGCAGCTGAAATGTTCCGACGGAGCTTGGTTTTCAACTATTCTCCGATGTTCGGGGCCATAAAAAGTCATAAAAACGCAGACCATGACGTAATGCACAGATATTGTACTTAAGGCAGGTCAAGTATCGTGATGTTTATTAATTTTAAAAGCAGATAAAGTTTGTAACTAGGTAAGTTCTTAATAGTTTAAAAATATTCTGTGCGTCTTGCATTAATTGATGATTAGTTTTGTGCTAATCCGTACTTTAACAGTTAAATTTCAAAAATTCAAGCCAAAAGCGATCGAAAAAGAGCAAATTCTTACATCATATTAATTTGTAAATTGCCAATTTACAACGTTGATTACTAAAGTTATTGTATTTGTACAGCAAAAATAAATTTGTTTCTTTATTAAAACTACGACGAAAAGACGAAATAAACGTCTGCACTAGGCGACATATTTTATGTCTTCTTGGTTTAAGCCGACGCAGATATTCAGGTTCAATATTATCCTTATAAAAACATGTGTTTTGCGTTGGAATGTACACAGTTAATAAAATAGTTCGATTGAGAGCTAGCGAAGTTATTCATTCACTTATTTTGAACCCATAGATTTTTGTGTGTACAGACAATCTAATTTATTTAAATTTTTCGTCATACTCATACTTCAATTCTTGCTTTCCGTTTTTACAATAGGAATAGTCCCTGCTCTTGCAATACTTATTCTGCAGCTATTCGTGCGATAAGTAAAAAATAATTTCACGCATTTTCAATGCAGTTACAAAACTAGTGTACGAAGATGTTTAATTACTTCAGCAAAAATCTAACGAAGATTAGGTACTCGTTTTTAACATAATTGTTATTGCTTATTAGAAAGAGGTGCATAAACAAAGGTTCTTACTTATCGCATGTTGAAAATACAAATAAACATACCGATGTCCGCAGTCAGATTCATATTCATATACAATAAGATCTTGGCCGAGTTCTTCTAAACGTAAATGAAAAGTTTTATTGCGGTTTATTGCTTTTATCGGAATAAATTGCTGAAACAAGTCATAAACCAAGCAGAGGTTTCAAAACAAAGGGACTGCGCTTGCTTGTGAAAGGTCAGTTTTTCACTTTTGGGCAAGGAATTTCAGAGGTTTTGAGACATCCTGTATTTAACTGGATCTGTTTTGGAATTCTTTTTATATTTAAATACACTGCTTACTTTCACAAATATGAAAATACTCCAATCAGTATTGTTCAAATCTATTTACATTTAGTTGTTGTACTAATAATAAATTATAAATTGATGTGCATAATGAATCGCTTATTAAATTAAATTATCTATAATTCAACAACAAGGCAATTAAAGTAGAAATAAGAATAATAATTTTTTGTATAAATATTTATGTATAATAAATTTGTGTATTTCACGTCGCACGTAAAGCTTTTAGAAGTATCGAAACAACTTTAATGATGAATTTGGATTTGGATGAAAAACTTAGTCGTCGACAATTCCATTATGTATTTCATTTTGTACTGAAGATTAAGAGCCAGTTGTACAAAGGAGGTTTAAACTCAGTTTGCATTCCTCAAGTAATTTCAATCGATTTGGTGTCTTTGAACAGCATGGAATTCCCTTTGTTAAAACCTAAATTTTATAATTGAAGTCGACTCTTGTCTGATCAAACATGTGAGAAAATAGTTTTAAAGGAACACTGTAAAATCGCAAGGAACACTCAACGTTTCGCTATCGCTTCATAGCTTGACATGTTGAGTGTTCCTTGCAATTTTTAAATGTTCTTTTAAAGTTTAATTTTATTTTTTCGTAAATTTTATAAACAGCGACATCCTACGATTACTTTTTGACTTGACATTGCAGTAGGATAGATAAATTGAAGCGGATTTGCTACCTAATAAGTCTCCCATGCAAGGCGGCCATGCGTGCAGTCAAAGCATAATGAAAGTTTGAAGAAATTTTGTTGCAAATCGTTTTTGATTGCAGTGAATATTTCTAACCGTCTCTGTACAGCTGTTTCAGCCCTGTTTGTGGATTCGTTAGCAGAAACGTAGCTCAAAATTTCCATTGCAAACCAAAAACGAATTTGTTCTGCAAGCTAAGCAGAAGTAGGTAAATCATGTGAGACAATTTCCGCGGTGATTATGCCTCGCGACGATGACCGGTACTTGCGAACTGCTCACTATGCAATTTTGTTAATTAAACCTAAAAACACGCGCTATAAATTTTGTGTTGTTCGAAAAATTAGAAACGAATTTTGATTGGAGTACTTTTAAACTCCACTATTACTAACAGTTATCCAGCCAAATAGATTTTTAGAATATGTATGTATAAATGAAGTACACAGGAACGAAATAGTTACTATAAACATATTTTATACGAGTTGCATAAGAGTAATAATATGACTACCCATTGCTTTGTAATTTATTTATTAAATGGATTTGCAATATTTCCAGAAACGTTTATGCAGTATAGAAAGTAGTACAAAGAGTCTCTACAATCTCCAATACATTTTAATATAGAAAGTAGTGTTAATATTACTTTGTTTGCTGTTTTTTAGACATTTATAAGACCAAATAATGAAGCTTTCAATTTTAAAGAGTTTTTTTTTGTTAGCGAGCAGACTTAACGTTCTTTTCCCAACTACATTAATTCGAGCTCGTTTTACTTTCATAATGTACGTATGAGTATAACCATAAAACTAAAATCCCGAATGGAATTATATTTCTCTGTCCCTTGATTAAATTCTGTAAACTTGTACCAACCAAAATGACGTACGCCAGTGTTTTATAACTTCAGTTATAAGTTTAGCATGAAAATATGTCCGTGTTATTTATTTTGCTTGGAGTGTTTTATAACGTCAGTAATAAAAAGGCGGACTTAAGGTAAGCTTTCAGCGTGGCGTCATTCCATAACTACTCACGTCACATTTGTTCGATGATGGAATATGACGGTATTAATTTGTTCGCGTTAATTTTCGGGACATTGACGTATGCCGTAATTACGCAGATACTGAAAACCGGAATTAATCAGGTAAATATTCCCGATAACATTAAAACTGCCCAGCAAAACCAATAAGGAATTTTAGACAAATATCAATTATAAAGATTTATTGGTTTTGCAAAATTAACGGAAATATTCTTAGATTCTTACCTGATATGTATAAATTGAATCAAATTGGAAAACACGAAAAAAAAGAAGCTGAAAA
This sequence comes from Prosopocoilus inquinatus, assembly GCA_036172665.1. Classification (NCBI taxonomy): domain Eukaryota; kingdom Metazoa; phylum Arthropoda; class Insecta; order Coleoptera; family Lucanidae; genus Prosopocoilus; species Prosopocoilus inquinatus. Next base: position 2,353,402 of record CM069876.1, read on the forward strand.
TCTTAATAATAAATCGCAAATTTGTTGCTTATTTTTATGTATTTGACGAATTAAAATCTTTATTTTCTATTTCACATGATTTATGAAATTTACATTTAATCATAAAGTGAGTATCGGGTTCGTGGTTTTCTAAGTTTAATAGTTGAAGTAAATTATGCATATCGCGATCCAGTTAACACAAAAATTTAAAGCTTATAGCAAGTCAGTTAAGATTTTGGAGGGTCTCTCAAGCATTCAAGCATCCTCTAGATAGTTATTTCGGCCCTAATTGGGATCTCATCAGCGGAATAGTAGCTCGAGATACTCCACTGCAATACAAACAACTCGTCCGATTTACAGATTACAGCTTGATGCGCGCAGGTGTTTGATCTTATACTGTTTCGCACAGTATAAGGTCAAACAGCTTCCCGCTTGAAGGCAAGCCTCAAGCCAAGGAAATTTAATTTATTAATAGTGAACATATAGAGGACAATTCTTTATGAATTATCTTTCGCTCTCTTTACTACAATTTGCTTTATTTGAATTATTTTCTTTGGTGGAAATGATCTATTTTTACGAATTTGGGGTTCACAAATTATAGTCGTTAAATTTCAGAACACTTTCATTAAAAGCTATCGCTTTACACAATTAACAACACAATTGCTTGTCTAGTAAATAACACTTTTACAAAATGTACTTTCTGTTTATTCGAGGTACGAATCCTTCGCTCGTTAATTTCATAACAAACTACTCCTGGCGGATCGTACGGCTTATATAGCAGAGCCCTCTGTTGCTAGCACATACTAGAATGATCGAGTAGTCTTCGGTCATGTTCTATGACGCGAGGTGGCGTGTTGATGCTAAAAATAGATCTGTTTGCGCATCAGGGCTGTAACATTATTAAGAAAAAGTCGAAATGTAACAACGTAAAGTCAGTAGATAGTCTACCCTAATAAATTAGAATAAATTTAAATAAATATATATTAATAGCCATTATGCCATTTTGTTTCCTATGCCTTTACATGTAATTTGTTAACATAAAATGCTGCCAAAATCATGACAACTTTTCAAGGCAGCAAAATGACGCGACGTGACGCGCTGCCATGTGAGAATTGAGCCTAAAGCTAACATGTGATCATAAAGTCACCCTAGTAGGTCTTTGGAGATATGAACGTATGTCTATTTTAAATGCATTTCATTTTAAAATGGCATTTAACTGACACGTGTCAAAATACTGCAAGAAAAGACTTAAAGGCATTTAAAGAGCGGGCGCACACGTCCGACTTTTTGTTGCGCAACTATTTTGTCTTTCTTACGAAGTCTATACAATCATATGTGGGTACACACAAGTAGCAATATTTCTATTAAGCATTTACTCTTTTTTCGCGTCAAAGTAGGCGAGTTAGGGTGACATTTTTGTTGGTATCACAATGAAATATAAATGTCAGATGAAACGGTTATGTTTATTTTGAATATCAAGTTTAAGATTTTAGTACATTAATACCATCTCAACTGCAGTAGTAAGTACTTTATTTATGCCAGAGTCGGTCGCAGATGGGTGTTTCTTCGTATTTGGCAGTATAGTCAGGTTACGAGTGTGAAATTGTCATAATATTTTTCTTATCAGATTCTGGCATCTACCAAAATTCATGTGAGCAAACCAAGGTACCTAGAATACGGCCTGCTCTGACGAGAAAAAAGAGTGAATGCTTATGTATGTGCGCACCCACATAAAGGTACATACTTGACAGATGATCTGTCAAAATTTCATGACATTTGGACTATCAGAGGCCAAGGTATTACGCTTAAAGTGGCAGTACATTTGTCCCATTGCTTGAAAAATGAATTTTGAACAACAAGCAAATATCAAGTTTTGTTTCATACTCGGGAAAACATTTGCTGAAACATTTCAATTAATGAAACAAGTCTATGGTGAGGATTGTTTATCCCATACCAGAGTGTATGAGTGTCTTAAATGGTTTCAAGAAGATCGTGAGATCATTGGCTCGAGAAAATCTGCGGTTACTGAACGTAACAGCGAAATTGTGCGTGAATTCATAAGAAAATAGCAAAAATCTTCGATATGACGCATGGAAACGGAATTGAATATGTCCAAAGATTCAATTCATAGCATTTTGACGAACTTTGGGACTTAGAAAAGTTTGTGCCCAGTTTGGTTCACACAAATTGACTGATGATCAAAAATTGCTTCAGATTCAACATTGCAAGGACTTGATTCAAGAATCGAAGAAGGATGAAAACTTCAAGCACACTATTGTAACTGGTGATGAGACATGGTGTTTTCAATATGATCCAGAAACTAAGCGTCAAATTGCCGAATGGAAGAAACCATGTGAGCCTAATCCGAAGAAAAGTCTTCTTGAAAAGTCAAAATTCAAAACAATGTTGATGTGTTTCTACGATTCGCATGGAGTTGTGCACAAGGAATCCAGTACACTTGGTAAAACGATTAATGCTATGTTTTATCTTGCTGTTATGAAGCGTCTATTATCGCGAATTCGTCGTGTGCGACTATATACGTGGGTTGCTGGAAAAGTTTCTGGAAACGGTATGAAAAAACGCATATGAAATTTGGTAAACGGTGTCATTGTTTTTCGAAGTATTCGCCTTTGACGTCAATACACTTTTGCATACGCTCGATCCAATTTCTGAAGCACGTTTTCCATTCTAAAGATGGTACCTCAAAAACCACTGTCCGGAATGTTTCAACCGCTGCTTCAGCCGACGAAAATCGCTAACCACGCATTTTATTTTTGATATTTGGGAACAAAAAGAAATCATTAGGTGTTAAATCGGGTGAATATGGACAATGATTCATTAATTCAACATTTTTGTTGAACAAAAAATCGACTGTTTGACGGGTTGAGTGAGAGTTGGCGTTGTCATGATGGAGAATAATTCGTCGATTTCGATTGTTTCTTCTTATTTGATCGATGACTTCCGGCAAACATATTGTAGTATACCAATCAGCATTTACGGTTTTTCGATGCTCTAAAGCCACGGTTGCTACATGTCCAGTTAAACCAAAGAAACAAGCAATCATTTGCTTCGCAGCACTGCGTGAATGGACAACTTTTGTTGGTTTTGGTTCATTTTGAAATACCCAAATGGTAGATTGTTATTTACTTTGTGGCTCGTACGAATAGATCAACGTTTCGTCGCCGGTAACGAAGATATAAACTAAATTTGAACGACCTCCATTGAATTTCTTGAGCATTTCTTCGCACCATTTGACACGACCCTGCTTTTGCGTTTCTGTTAAATTGTGTGCAAAGCTTTCGTACCTTCAAATGATCATGCAAAATCTGGTGTATTGCTTTCATGTTAATGCGTAAGGATGCTTGAATCTCACGGTATGTCACATGACGATCTCGCTCAAGCATTTCACGCACAGGATCTACATTAGTGGCAACAACAGATGTTGATGGACGACCTTTACGAAATTCGTCACTGAGAGAGGTACGTCCACACTGGAATTCGGCAAACCAATTATAAACACTGCTCTTTGAAGGTGCTTCATCTCCAAAAGTCAAATGAATCTGATCGTGGCATTGTTTCGGCGTTAGACCACATTTGAAATCGTGAAAAATCATGGCACGAAAATTTTCACGCGAGATTTCCATGTTTACACAAAATTACTTTTTCTCAAACGCTGTACAAGCAAAACTAGTTCACTTGGATAGGAACTGTCAATAGAATAATAGGCGAAAAACGTCAAATTTTTCAAATATGACAGTTGATAAACGCTAACAATTCTAGACCTATTAGATTCCAGAAAATCTTCCAGCAGCCCACGTACCATGAAAAAAGACCATTTGTTGCATGGTAATGCGCGCACTCATTGCTCTTCAGTGATCATTGATTTTTGACAAAATTGCCATTTTAGTGATCAATCATACGGCGTACTCGTCGGATTCGGCGCCCTATGAATTTTACCTTTTAAACTGCTTTTGCCGATGAAAGAAAAGCATTATGATGACATTGAAGCCATCCAATAAGTGTATTAAAGGACATTCCTTTAGATGAACTCAAAAATTAATTCGTCATGTTAATTGACCGTTGTATTGAAGCACACGAAGACTATTTTGAATATAACTAATAAATATTGTAAAAAAGTTCCGTTTTCCTGAGGCAAACCTTGTAACGTTTTACGTAACCTAATAATCATTATATGCAAAAGTACAAACATTTATCCTAACAGACGTCTTACTATCGCTTTTTGACATGACATTGCAGTAGGATAGACAAATTGAAGCGGGATTTGCTCCTAATAAGTCCCCCATGCAAGGCGGCCATGCTTGCTGTCAAAGCATAATGAAAATTTTTAGGAAAATTTTGTGCAAATCGTTTTTGATTGCAGTGAAAACCTCGAGCATCCTCTGGACAGCTGTTTCAGCACTGCTTGGGACTTCTTCGATTTGCACAAAATTTTTCTAAAAATTTTCATTATGCTTTGATAGCAAGCATTGCCGCCTTGCATGGGGGACTTATTAGGAGCAAATCCCGCTTCAATTTGTCTATCCTATTGCAATGTCAGGTCAAAAAGCGATAGTAAGATGTCGCTATTTTATCTGTTCATCACTCTTACATCGCAATTGCGAATAAATTGGACAAGTCGCTTTTGTTTGCAGTGGAAATGTCGAGCTACGTCTCTGCTAAAGAAGCCCCAAGCAGGGCTGAAACAGCTGTCCAGAGGCTGCTCGAGGTTTTCACTGCAATCAAAAACGATTTGCACAAAATTTTTCTAAAAATTTATCCTAACATTTGAGCTTGCGAAGTTTGCCAGTTTAGGCATAAACATATTGTATTGCAATAATTGTCAAATCACCACCAGGCTTCTCATGTTGCAAAAGTACAATATGATATAATAATATCTATATTTTTCTGCTACAGGTTTTACTTGTTTTATTTTACAGTGACCAGGTCTTTAAATTACACATAAAATATAATTTTATATTCATAATTGAGAAAGAAATAATACTGAAACCTTTGTCGGTGATCAGTGTTATTATCACTTCGATGTTTAATCATCTTTAGTGATTTTGATACTACACTATACTTTCTTTTGTTCTTGGTATATCGATAGAAGACTTATTTTACTTCATAACCGTTTCATTGCACCGCACATTGCTGATGTGTAAATAGAATCCCCAACTACATCGTAAGTAAACGTGCTACGTATATGCGTAAAAAAAGTCTTTTGTCGATATATCACATCGTAAGCTCGGCAATTTCGTTTACATGACGCTCACTATAAAATATGCAGTTTTTTGTTTTGTGAAGAAACGGTCTTAAATGCTATTCATTATATACTTTGTTATTATTATATTTTGTTTCTGAACTGAAACGGGCAACAGTTGCCTTGTTGTGGGTAAATATTGTAAAACTAATTGCATTTTCTACTGACTGCTCTGGAGCGCTCTGAAAATGTTGATTATCTTTGTTGATCGAAATGCAATTTGCATATTCGGTTGCATCCAAACATTGACATTATTGCGTCTCCAGTGATCTCTCGGGGGCAACGTCTTCAAAAACGGGACTGTCCCGTCGAAAACGGGACGTTTGGTCCTTTTCCCTTTCTTCGCGATATTAGTTGCGCGCTAATTACAACAACCGATACGACACGAACATTTCTTGTGACTTCCGTGAAATCACACTTGTTTGTTAATGGATTCATTCAGACAGACGAAGAGAAGGGATACTACGAGCTGGCTCTTTTCGAATTTATATGCCCACGTTTGGTTTTATCGATTGTGAGTAGGGTGTACCTACGGATATAACATTACTTTTTTGACATGGTGGGTTACGGTTCTGTATCTTCAAAATAAATTTCTTTCTTCGAGTAGTATAGCACTGAATGATAAGGGCTCTAAGCTGGAGAATTCCAATGACTCAAACTTGAAATTGTTTTGAATATGTTCACCCCTTCTTCTCCTTTTGAAATGGCGTTGATGTATTTTTGATTATGGATTTTAATAGACTTTTAAAATTTGTGTCTCTATTAAAACAATACCATCCAAAATGCAGAACCACATGTTGGCTAGATTTCTTTTTTTTAAATTATAGACAAACAATATTATCTGAGGACGGAGTTACAATAAACATTCACTCACCATTGGTTAGGTCTCTCATCCCTAATGTTCTTTTTCTTTCTTTCTCGCTTCTCTGACCGCAACAGGCACTGAGGGTAAACGTCTTAGCTCCCGGGCATCGCATTCCAATTCGATAAGGACCTTGCGAATTATAAATAACCCTATTCAGTAAAATGGAACATTCCACTTACCGGGGTCGCTTTCCCGGCCCCACCTGCTCCAGCGGCGAATCTAGAAGCTGTAGGTCCCTCATGATGATATTGTACACTGGGGAAGTCATTCTCGCACGTTGACTTCTTATTTTCACATGCATTACCCCCCACATTTACCTGTGGATACAAAACCCACCCCTCCCGATGGATATTAGCATACCTTGCCTCTCGAGCATACGTTCTCAGGATCAGTTGATGTCATCGACTGCGTAAGTGTCAAGCACCACTCCGTACCGGTTCAGTGACATCATAATGTCAGACCTTTCTCACCACTCATTTTCTGGATAGCTCAATGCTATCACCTGGTCAGGAATGCAATCAACCGAATACCCACTCACAATGAATGCAGAATACAGCTAATTGCTTTGCCGGTACCGTGCTCTTCATCGGCGCTGCTTGCACGCCGCGGCAAGAGCCCCGATACCGTATGCTGGTAGCATTCTCTGGCAACGCCCCGGATTGCGTCCCGGACAATATTCTGCTACCAGAATACTTCCGCATAACTCATGACTCATGACCCTCAAACCGCATTGCCAATCGTGAGAATGTAACGCCCTAACACTTCTGCCAGAATATACCATCTCAGGTCATATTCTGCAGACACCCTCTATCTCATGCCCGGCAACACACCGCGGCCACAACATATCACCAGGCCCATCCGTGGCTCCGTTTACCGACACGTTTCGCCTTCCGCGCTAGCCCTTGGGAGACTCCCGTCTGTGCCGTTTCTTTGCTTGCCAAGCAAGCCAAGACTAAACACGCCCCCATATATTACCAAACTAACAACGTAAACAAATATGCTAGTGAGATACCCCGAGAATGCATAAACTTTCTTAAATTCGAAACTTCTAAAATAAATAACTACAACACATAACAGTTTTCAGTATTTTTCTAAACTTTTTGCTATCTATGGGCGTAAACTTTTTATACAGATCAACACTGATTGATTAACTTACAGATACATTCTATGGTCCAGTTAAACCAAAGTCATTTCCTAGCAGCGCCGGCTGTATAAAAGATAACAAACGAAATATATGTTGTATTTATGTTAGGCGCAGAAAAAAATAATATTATTTAATACCAGCGATAACGCTGACAGTTAATACCGAACTCTTACGTAATAGATGATTATGTTTTCGATACGTCAGGGTTTGGTAATAGTAGGAATTATTGCTTTGGTGCAATAAACGCTTCAATTTTGCAAATCGGATGAACCCGGCAAATGCAAACAAAATAACAGATGTATGTATATTCCAATGGTGTGTGCCCGTAATAAACGACTGTACAGACGTTTGTACGATAACTAACAATAGAATTAGAATAGTGCATTTTATACATAGATAAAACGCCTGTGATTTTTTTTCAAATTAATTCCCGAACTGTTGGTTTCTGTTTAATATTATTTTGACTTTCAGATATTTTAAAACACAAGACGTAGAGTACGACTGGTAACTTACTAAAGTAATGAAACTGCAATTAGGAAATACTGATTTAACATCAGAAAACTTTAGAATTGTGGTCGTGACAGTTCTAAATATGTTTTGCACAGTCTTAACAGCGTCTTCAGAATAAACAATAAATAAACAACATTGTTCGTGTATATTAAAAAGAGAAACAAACGAAAGGTAATCTGAGATAAGTATTTTTTAATTTATACATTACATTATATTCCTATCTAGTAGGAGATTATTTGTTGAGTGTAATGGGGAGCGGTCTCAGCATTACGATGTTGAAATGGGAGTTCTTCAGGGCTCCGTACTGGGACCGCTGCTTTTTATTATGTTCATCAACGGCTTGCAGGAACGTGTAACCGACGCTATTGTTACTATTTTTGCTGATGATACCTCTGTGGCGGATTCAGCGCCAAGTTCAAATATGCTACATACTCTTGCATTGAAAGCTAACATTCAGGTATCTGAATGGTGTCATAAAAACGTGAATGTGACTAAAACTAAGATCATATATTTTTATAAAAACAAAGTTCCCGACATCGACACTCCAGCTGAGGTCAATAAATTCCTAGGGAGGACGCGAAACTGTCGGAGCATCTCCACGTGGACCAAGTCTGCAACAAACTCAACAAAACATGTTATGCTACCCTGAAACTACGAACTGTACTTGACACAGTACTTGCAGGGTTGCTCCAGATGTTCCATGCAATGGCATTTCCACACATTGCCTATCACGTAATCATTTGGGGAAATACCTTCCTGTTATATCGTGTACTGATTTCTCAAAAGAGGCTTTTGCGTCTGATTTTTCGGATCCCACAAAAACAATCCTGTAGAACTACCTGTATAAGTTAAGAGATACTCACCGTTTTCGATATTTATATTTATAATTTGTGAGGTGTTGGTAAGGAAAAATGTAGAGGAATTTGAAAAGAATAACTTTTACCACCAATTTTCTACTAGACATTGCACAACCCTGAGATCCCTATCTCACAACACTTCCCTATTTGAACCATCATCCCATTACTCGTGTATTACAGGGTACAATAACCTCCCTAAAAAGGGATAGTAGCATACGCGACATTTGTCCACTTAGGCCCAGTTTTACAATGACGGTTTAACTTTGAGCCGAAATTTAAATCCTTCACAATAATTGTTGAAATAATCGTTGCTAAGGGTTCAAACTTCAGTTCAAAGTTGAGCTACAATTATAAAACTGGACCTTAGTAACTAACACATTGAATGTTCGTTGGTTGATTCGATATTCCTTTGTCAGTTTGTACATACATGAGTTTATATTTTAATCTTGCATGATATCAAACGGGCCGTACTAACAAAACCATAAAAATAATGATTGTCGGTTTCGGTTCGGTACGTCACCGACATTTTTAAAAAATTTAAATTATCTGGGATTTGTGACATGCGGCGTCATTACGATCCAGTAATATTTCACGATAACAAAGATTATCACGCCCATAATTAGAATAATTTGCACCTGGCGACACAAATATTAGCGTGTGAAGTATACTTTGCGGCAGAGTGATGAGGTCAGTCCTTCATATGACGTTGAAAATATCAGATATTGTGAAAAAATGTTGGCCGCTTTTCATAAGGCTTATATGTATGTATTCATGTCCGAATTGCAACTTTATGTACATAAGTGATAATATTTGAAATTTAAAAACTTAAATAAACGAAATGAAAAATACATAAAACGGTCTTATTAAATTATTAATTCTAGGTCAGTTCATAAATAAAAAGTCATTAATCGCTCGATTAAAGTGCTTGCGCAGTTTTGAGCTTTTTAAACTCTCTGCCGCTCGCACTAATGCAAATTATATTTTAAAAGTATTGCTGAGTATTTAACCTACTTTAAATAAGAAATGATCAGATGATTTACTGCATTGTGTGACTCATTATGTGCCAATCCTTTTTCATGCAATTAATTAGTTACAGAAGCTTTTTTATAAGTATAGCAAATACAGCGTGGAAACTAAGTAGCGGATAAAAAACATAACTCCGTTAATATTTGTAATAAAGCAAAAATCTAACAGGGGTATAGCGATTCAAATTACAACGCATAAGAAGAAGTATATTTTGAGATATTTTCATGAATTTTTTTTAAGTTATGACGTCATCAAGATTTTTTTAAATGACAACCTATATTTTTTATTTTTTATTTCGGTGGGATTCTTTAACCTGCTTTCAACAGTATAAAATTTTGGATCTATTACATAACAAAAAATTCAAGAAAAACGGCCATAAAAGTTTAATTGTAAAGTTGAAGAAATAAACAGAACATCTAGTTAGCTAGGTTTAAAACGAAACAAAATTAAGGTGTAAATAAATAAAATTTGATTTTGACAGTCATTGAAATCACAATAAATGTTCAAACTGACGACCATGCACCAACTGACAATACCCAAGACGCTCATAAAATTCATTTATTACATTTTGAATAGTTTGAGGTGTTATTAACCTACACTCCTGTTGAATTCTTTCTTTAAGATCGTCTAAGTTGTTAGGTCTATTTTTATACACCTTGCTTTTTAAGTACCCCCATAGAAAAAAGTCTAATGGCGTTAGATCAGGGGATCTAGCTGCCCATTCCATTGGACCTCTTCTTCCTATCCATCTACCTGGGAACATCTCGTCCAAATAACGTCGCACATCAACTGCGTAGTGTGGCGGAGCACCGTCGTGTTGCATCCAAATGTTATTGTTTGGTACGTCACAGTCATTTTCATTAGGAAATAATATCGCCAATGCAGGTACTAATTCGAATTATAAGAAGTGTAGATATTTCTCACCAGTTAAATTACCTTCGATAAAGAATGGACCTAAAATTCTGTCACCGACAATTCCTGTCCATACGTTGAGCTTCTGGGGATGTTGAGTATGAGCTTCTTGCATCCAGTGGGGATTTTCCCTAGACCAATATCGACAATTATGTCTCTTAACAGTTCCATGTAAAGTAAAACTTGCCTCATCAGAAAAAATTATACGCTGCGAGAACATTGGATCACGATTGCAAATTTCCAACATTTCTTCACAAAATTCTTGTCTATGATCATAGTCAGTTTCTGCTAACTCATGGACTAATTTTACTTTATACGGATGAAACTTTTGCATTTTTAAAAGTTTCAGTACCGAGGTATGGCTCAGGTTGTGCTCTAAAGCAATGTCTCGACTAGTCGAATGCGGATTATTTTCTATTTCTAGTAAAATATCAAGCTGCACATCGTCAATTAATTTTGTCTTAGGGTGGCCAGTTTTTGGAAGGTCTTTCACAATACCGTAATTTCGAAATTTATTTTCTATTCTGCTGACTGTGGATTGACTTATTTGCTGATCAGGATATTTGTCTATAAAAAGTCGACACACCTCTTGATGAGTTCTAATTCGATCACCATACCCAATCATCATTAGAACTTCAATTCTTTGTTTTTCAGTCAGCAACACCATTTTGGTAAAAGGTTTTTAATAATTAGTGTAACTCCTACTATCCACAGGGAATAAAAATACTCACTTTATTGTGATAGGTATTTACAAGTTCTTGTCAATCAAACAAATTTTGTTTGTTTTACACCTAGCTAACTAGATATTCTGTTAATTTCTTCAACTTTACAATTAAACTTTTATGGCCGTTTTTCTTGAATTTTTTGTTATGTAATCGATTCAAAATTTTATACTGTTGAAAGTAGGTTAAAAAAACCCACCGAAATCAAAAATAAAAAATATAGGTTGTCATTTAAAAAAAATCTTGATGACGTCATAACTTAAAAAAAATTCATGAAAATATCTCAAAATATACTTCTTCTTATGCGCTGTAATTTGAATCGCTATACCCCTTTTAGATTTTTGCTTTATTACAAATATTAACGGAGTTATGGATTTTATCCGCTACTTAGTTTCCACGCTGTATATACCTATAAATACAGGCTTGAATGTTGATGACTAATTACGTCTAATTTTTATACATACTTGTTAAACATAAATTAATCATTTTTATTCATAAATTAATGTAGAACGTCAATGGATCTTTTGAGGATAATTAAGAAATAGTAATTAACTCCCAGACAATCGATGTGCCGTGATAACTATTCCTATTTATAATATTATCACTAGCAAGAATAATAAGGTTAACAAGGTAATTTATTAGGTCGTTCGGAAATAAGTCGCTTTTTTCTAATTTGGAAAGCTTGTATTACACGAAATATATTAATTTTGATTAAACTATGAAATTTCCATTTTCACTAGTGATCCTTTACCATGATTCTGCCAGCATTTATGTTGCTCGATGATATCAGCAAACTTCTCAAGAGTCAAGAAATTCTTGATATGCCGTATCGACTTCGCGATATTCATTAAAATTTCTTTCTTTAAGGAAATGTTTCATCGAACGAAACATATTGTATTCCGAAAGAGCAATGTCCGGACTATATGCAGAAAGAGGAAGAAGAGTGCATCCAAGCTCCATCAGTTTTTATTGAGAGCTAATTGTATTATACGGTTCTGCATTATCCTGGTGGTGGACCACGTGATTTGTATTTACTAATGCAGGGTCCCTAAACGTAAAATTTCAATTTCGTGTACTTTGGTAAGTTGAGCACAACAGATTGCAGCATTAACTGCACTGACATTTGGAACCAGTTCAAAATGGATCACGCCAAAAATATTCCACCAAACACTGAGCATTATTTATCTTCCAAAACGATCTTTGTTAACGACTGAAACTGACATTTGTCGGGGATTAAGCCAATGTCTATGCCAGTAGAGATTCTTAGAAAAATCGATATTTCTTCATAAATCATGATTTGTCACAGGAAACGATTGTCGCTGGGATTTTGGAGTAATTCTGTACAAATGTTTAAAGTTTTTAGGTTGAGATTCATTTAAGTTATGTGAAATTTTTGTAGAACGGTTCTACGACTTCTTAAGTGGCCTAAAATGGTTGAATTGAGTGCACCCAACTCGACTGACAATCCATATGTTGTAGTAACCGAATTTTCTTTAATAAATTGCAAAAAAAATCTTGGTTAATCTTTAAAGAGCAACCCAATGACTCCTTCGAAGAGTAATATCGCCATTTTTAAATTTTGTAAATTCACGTTGGGCACGTCTTACATTAAGAGACTCTTTGTCTTCTTCTCCACAGATATCCTAAGCCACTTGTACAGCCTTGCTCTCCTTCTTAAACTTGTATAACAATAGGTTCAAGAATTCTTCGTTTTTGGTTATTCTTTGTAAGAACACACAATTAAGTACGGGTTAACAGTAGCATAGTATATTGTTTAGAGACGTGTACTCTTCAATTTGCAAATAAAAAATTATATCTCGCTACCTTCGAAATAAGAATTAGTTCACAAAAAAGGAAAACCGATTTTTTTCCCGAACAACCGAATAATATCTGAGACTTTTAGTTTCTAAAAAAGTAATTGGTAGTTATACTCAAAATCCCTCGGACAAATTCAATAGAAATCAGGACTCACACTCTACAAATCTTTGAACTGCATTATAAATCATAAAGTGCGTTTGAATTCTGTCTAATTTCTCAGTAATAACTAATTCCTTTAAAATATAAATCTCCTTTTACTTTCAAAAACTATAACAGAACAGCAGAAACAAATAAAACGGTTTTGAATAATAGAATTTTATTTTAAGTAAAAATTAATAACTTTTTTTACAAATAATGAGAAGAGTATCTAATTAAATGCACTTTCGCCTAGTTGTTGTAAAAGTATCGAACGATTTATACTTCAGTGAACGACAAAGCAGCAACTTCACAAAGAATCGAATCCGTTCCCTCTTGCTCTAAACGTTGTTTGCAAAGCAAACTACATCATTAGCGAAAGCGCTGACCTTTGTCGCCTACCTATAAATATTAATTTGTATCATCTCTGTCGCAATTACAGAAGACATATTTGTTCTGGTTTGACGTATGGTAAACTTAGGAGTTTCCATCGATTTTCGTTACGAATGTGTTCCTTTCCTGCTTCCTGCAATTTCCAGCTACTTCAAGAAGGTATTATTTCGCATTTTTTCCAAACAATATTTTATACTGTCGTATAAAATTCAGGTGGTATATGAAAAAGAACGCGAAATCAATACGCAAGAGAAAATCGCTGCCGGGGAAGCTATTCCAACTTTCATATAAAGAAAGTATGTCGTTCGAGGAGAGTCCTTTTTTATATTACACAAAATTGTCTGCGCCTCGCCAGAGCGCGAACCAATTCGAAGTTTTGTGTCATGAGGGACTCGTGAATTTTTTTTACTTGCGTATACATTTATTTCGAGGCGCTTGAAATTAGGTCAGATCCGAGTCTAAATTATTCAGGCCTTTTCAGATGTAACAGAGAAAATTTAATTTTTTTTTTCCCGAGTAGAAAATGAATACATTACGTTTTGACTTTATCAAATTCTACCGTTTTTCTTAGCATACAAAGTAACTCCGATCTCAGAGTTTTATTTCCTGGGTGTAAAAGTATTAATCTCAATCTCTGTTGAGTATCATCAACAATTTTACCCCTGATTTACGACTTAATTAATTGGAACGATAGTATTATTAAATTTAATATTAATAATTAAACACAAGACGGATTATTACATGGATGTTACATAAGTTTTAACTGCATCATGTTTCCTTTCTTGCAGACGTTTCATTCTGCATTACAAAAGAACTTCTTCCAGTCTCTTGCTTGCTCAAGAAGAAGAAAAAACTTGTTGAATGTTTGATGTGAAACAAGTTTTATAATAGAATAACGTAAAAAATATATAATTCAAAGTAGACTGATACATGTACTTTTGTAATGTTTTATGTTTGTTTTCTTCCACATGCGTGTATAATGATCCCAGGATTCTTGGAGTCAAAAAACAGATCATTCCTATAATTAGTTATGTTGCCATCCAACGTTTGCCTCGTTAATAACAATTATTGAAGGATTCGACTCAAAAAATCCTGAATCATGTGAATCTATTACTGAGATACTGAGACCAAATAATTTGATCACAACATTATTTTATTTTAGTTTTGTTTCATTTTTAAATCTATCACTTCGTAGCTTGCACCAAAATTAAATCAGCAGTCGCCTATAATTGTGTTTTTACGAAAACATGACTTTTCATATTGAGTCCTTCAACTGGTCGCTTAATAATGAGCAATCTTTTGCGAAAACTACCAAAGTAATGTTTTGTCTTCTTGTATCACATGTATTCAAAAATTTTCATGAAAAGCCTTCCAAGATATTCACTTGAAGTTAATTCAATTAATGGCTGCAAATCTTTGCAAAACAATGGAAGTCAAACTTGTTTATTATTTTGTTGCTTAAATATTTTTGGCACTTGTATTAATCGATTGCCAAAATAAATAATACCAACACTCTGAAAATTTGGCAAATAGAATGAAAATATACAGATCGACATTCAGGTGGTTTATACCCATCCCAACTGAACTCTAAAATTGTGGAATCTTCAACAAACAATCTTCGCCTGCCTCGTTGAAAATACAAATTTATTTTTTTCGCTTCCTTTAAGACACTTCAAGTTTTCTTATTGCACCACGGCTAACATTCGTTTCTAATTTTATATTTCGTTTTAAATTAGATGCAGGAAGCTATGTTGCATGTGCTCGGGATGGCATCCAGATTGGTCTATACAAATTCGTTTGCAGCGTCGTAAACAGATTGGAAGTATTTGGAAAGGAAAATATTTGTGCAGCAGTTATTTAATCAAGTTCGCTTGTTTTTATAGCTTTTTATGCCTTGTTTCTTATTTTCACTGAAGGAAAATAATATCTACGAAGAAATGGATTAGTTTTACGAATCATATTATCGTAAAATTTTCAATTATTTGTTCATTTTCGTGGCGCATTCGTTTAACTTTAACCAAGTTGAAAAGCTTCCTTGTAACATGAACTGAATTCACGTAAATAATTCTGATTAAAAAAATATTTTGTCATTTCTTTCTAAAATTTGGATACTGTATATTAGGTATATAACATATAGTAGTTCAAGAATGAATTTATGAAACCGCAAGGAAAAAAACTTGATTCTATGTAGGATGATCTAGAAATATTTTTCCACCTCCGCGAATCGCCCCATTTAAAACACTATTAATATCGTAATAGAGAGTTTAGCGAAGATCTCGTTGTATATCTTTGGCAGGTGCGTCAGAGTATTCGCGTTCAAAATGATTATGATTTCAGATATATCGGTGGAAAGTATACAATGAGTTTGTTTGTTACTTTTAAAGAAATCTTTCGCCGTAATACTGGTTTTTGGTAAATTAAAAATAGATGATGTATTACTCGCGAACCGATAAAAAAATTCGCTTGGTTGATGGATTTATGTTAAACAAAAAAAGAAGATGTTAAAAACTGCGGTCAGTTTCAAAGTAAAGCTAAAGTAAATCTTCCCACAGGAATTCATTGGTTTCATTTCATCTGCCAGTAAGATTTAATTTTTCTTGCAGATATTACAGTTTTACAATTTCATTTTTTTAACTTTCAGTACAAAACATAGAGGCGTCCTGTATTAACTACTCGACATCTGATTTTTTTTCATACGTAGTTTTAATCTACAATTATATTATTGTATTCGAGGTAAAGTTCACCAGTTAATGCAAAGTTACTTAAACGGGCTCGCTGGAAGGATCCCTAATGCAAAGGGCTTTCCACAAGGATCCATATTAGGACCAATCCTCTTCTTAATTGTGAATGACCTGCCTAGAAATGTATCGCTGTTGAAAAAAACGTGCTTATTACAACTTTACAACTTATTTCAAATAATAAAGAAGAAGAAAAAAGAAAATCAGTGAAATTCAAAATATCTTCTTGCAGCAAAAAAAAAACCGTGCGAATTCTATCCAGTGCACCGACTCATACCAGCTGCAGAAAACTTTTTAAACAAAATAAAATATCAAAGCCAGTCCGCTTCCACTTAGACCATTCCGGCGTTTTCTCAAAATGGTTTTGATTGAATACGACCCTACGGACGATGATGTTAAAGCTTTTCTGAAATTATATTTAAAAAATACGTATTGAAGAAAGAAAAATTACAGGAAACAGTTTCTGTCTACCACTTTTTGCTTTCGACTGTAAATTCCACTTTCACACCGTCAAAATTCTCAGTGCAAAAATATTGTAATTTGACAGTTTTTTTCCTGCAAGTCGAAATTGATCTGGTCGTTACAATTTCTACGTGCGTGTAAGTCAGTTGTTGTCATTTTCAATTTGTCAAATTCATGTCCTCAAAGCAGTGAAAAATTCTCAGCACATAAGCAAACAGGAAAAAAGTAAAAATTTCCGCCGTTAACATGTTTATGTTTCTTCTTTGGCATGCCGTCTTATTCTATATGTGGAGCAAGAGAATATTACTGGACAATCAGATGATTGTATTTCCTCAAGCCTGAAAATGTAAGGTTCAGATGTTAAGGACGAATTGAATCGTTTCCTCTTCCTCCGTATGTTATACTTAATTAATAAAGCTTAAAAAGTTGACGAGAGAGCAAGACGTGCGTTACTCGAAGTCTTGCGAAAGGAACAGCATGTAAAGTGAATGTTAAAAGCAATTTCTCCCCAATAAAAATTTTAAGTTCAGCAAACGTGTCTTGAATTTTATATTAAGTGCTTGTTTGTCTGTTTTGCTAAAGAAACGCTTAGAACATATAGTGAGTATCTATTAAAATAAAAGTAGGATCTGGGCCCTATTTCACCGACAACTTTGCATACTTTGCGTTTTGTACTTTGCACTTTACATGCCATTTTGTGTTCCATCAAAGTAATTAAAATCCGCAAAGTAAAGTACAATTAAAAAGTGAAAAGGGCAAAGTTTTCTCGTTGTTTTTCAGAAATTTTGTTTTACGAAAATGCATTTACGCAAATCGCAAAGCTTAATAACTCAAAAACCCAAACTTTGCAAATTTATTAAATTTGAAAAATGATAAGAAGGTTTATACGAGCGTTTCCCAAACTGTGGGGCGCGCCCCCCCTGGGGGGCGCGTAAGTCTTCAAAGGGGGGCGCAGCAGAATAAATATAAAAAAATTGAACGCAAATTGCAACTAAATCATTATCTTGTTTTTTTTTTTACAAGAAATAGCTTATACAAGGTGATTACGCGAGAATTCCATTTAACTTCTTTATTTTTGATTTTAGGAAGATATCTTTATCATAAAACTTATATAGACTGAATCAAAGTTTTTGTTGATGTTTACAGGAACAGACGAACATCGCATAACTGAGCTATAAGCTGAAATTTAAATTTTTTAAACGGAACACTTGGTATTTTTATACTTATTTGAAATCTGAAATACTAATCGCCTCTCTTTTTCTTCTTTTTTAAAACTTCTTTTAATTAAAACCTAATATTTTGTCTAAGAGACGATTATTCAACATTTTCAACTTTTCATCGACCCCTTGGAGGTCGATGAAGACCTGAGAGGGATCGATGAACCTTTGTTATGGGTTCACTAGGGGTCTTTCAGGGGGTCGGAGTTGTTGTGTTTTCTCTATTGAAGGTCTTGTTGAATAATTTATAAAAAAGTAACAATTTTACATGTAATATTAAGTGAATTTGAATTAGCTCGAATAAAAGAGAAAAAAAAGACGTCCAATTAATTATCAAAATCAAAACACTCCTTAAATACGAATAAAATCGAATAAAACAAAAAAAAAGACGATCGTCAAACAAGTCAGAACGAAACTAAAAACTGTGTGACACTCATTAAGTCAAATCGACATAAACTGACTTTCACCAGAACCAAAAATTTAATTCAATTTAATAATTAAAAAATAAATAAAATAAATTCGCCAAAAATGGCGATCAATCGGCGGAATTAAAATGTAAAATAAAATAATCTTAAATCGTGTAAAAAAAGAAACAAAAGACGTTCAATTGATAACTAAAAAAATCAAAAGTCGTGTCAAATAAAATCAAACACCGTAGAGAAAACAAAAATCACGATGATTAGTTGTTAATTTAAAAGTAAAAGACAAAATGAATGAATTCGATTAAAAAAAAATAAAGGTCTGTCAATTGACTATATTAAAAGGTAAATAAAATAGAGTCAAATGAGGATTGTATAAAAACAAAAGCTGATGATGAAGTTAAGATCAAAATTAAAATTAAAACTAGCAATAAGTCAAATTGATTTAAAAATTGACAAATGTTCTCAGGATCCAAAGAATAATCTGCAAACTTTAAGGAAACAGGGCGATCAGTGAATAATTTAAAAACAAAACAAAATCAAATCGAATAAAAGAGAAAATAAAATCAACGGTATTAAAGTGTAAAATAAATTCACACTCAATAAACGAAGATTAAAACAAATCAGCGAAAAAATAATGGTAAATGGTAGTTAAAAAATAAAAACAAAACGAATAAAATACATATATTAAAAAAAAAACTCGATCAGTTAATCGTATTGAAAATTAAATGAAATAAATTCGAATAAGGAATTAAAAGAAGATGATCGTTGACGAAGATGAGATCAAAATTCTATAAAATTAACATACAATCAAATTGACATTGACACTAGCGAATTTTTAATCGAGTTTGATTAAAAGAGAATCAAACTGAAATCGAATCAAGAAAAGAAAAAAGATGGTCGTATTACTAAAAAGAATAAAATAAAATAAAGACAAATAGAATAATAAATTTTCACGATTGAACAAAATTTTATATCTGCATAAAACAGTGTATCTACAATTGCTATTTTTTTTTAAATGTTATTTAAATCTGAATGGAGTCAATGGAAATTTTTATTTTCTTGTTAGGGTTGGTGGTTTAAAAAAAAGGTTGAAAACCTCTGCTTTATACGCACGTATCAGAACTTATACTATTAAATACGAATGTCTTGAAAACTTTTGGTTTTATTTAAAAATTATTTAGGGAAATTGTTATCAGAATTTAATTTGGGATCCAAATGTTTCCAGATATACCACTTCAGAAAATAAAATGTCAGTTTATATCTCGGTTATTCGATGTGCATTTGTTATTCGGTAAACATCAGTAAAAACTTTTAATCAGTCTGTATAAGTTTTGTATCAAAAGTTTCTTTCTGATAAAAAAGTTGAAGGGGTGGAAATTCTCGCGTAGTCAATGTCAGTTGTGACAGTGACGACCAAAATTTAATACTCGCCACTGTACATATACCGTGAGTTTTTTTTTTACTTTGAACATACAATGTATATATATTCAGGTTTAGAAAAAGAACGTGTCAGAATATGTTCCAGATTCGACGGGAAAGGGGGGCGTAAATCATAACACAACTTAAAAAGGGGTTGCGAAACCCAAAAGTTTGGAAAACGCTGGTTTATACGTTGTCATGAATCTCGTAAAAACTATGATCAGGAATATAACAGAAGAAGAAAACTTTGCAACTACTTCCAAACAAATGACAATTTTGAATTTAAAGAGTGCTTTTGTTTGTCGCGACGTCAAGTCCGATATGTGTTGTAGCAAATTGGGGTTATTTTAAAAAGAAAAAATGACAGAACAAGGTCCTAACAGTAGATTCTTCTTAGTTTCAACTGTTTCGGAAATGGAAGCCATTATCACGGAATCGCAAAAATGAATGGTATTTCATGGCATCGACAAGTATATCAAAAATTCCTCATCTATTTCGTCACATTTTTTGTGTCCCTCGCCTTCCTTACTAATTTTCTTTTTTGTATTAATTCTCTCCTTGCCTATAATTGAGTAGAATGTATATTTTGCAGATGATTAAACAGATTTCATGTTGTATACCGGGTGTTTAAAAAAAATGTAACCTTGAATAGTACTCGCCAAGAGAAACTAAAAAGTCTTAGTAAGTATAGGTCTGCAAATAATTTTTTCAAGGGAAGAGTTGATTTTCCATTGAAGATAAAAAATTGTATTATTAGATAATCACACGTTTACTGTTAGTTTCTTTATAATAATACAAATTTTAGTCGGTATTGATTTTCAGAGATTTATACTTGACTTGCATTTTACAAAAAATGATGCGATTGATCTCTCAAATTTAATTATTGAGAATATCCTCTTAGAAGTTTAATTTACTTTCGATTTTTGGACTTTTGAAATTTTTAGATTCTGGAATTAAAACAACGTTTTCATTGATGTTCACGGTGACAACTAAAATTTAATACCCGCAACTGTACCTAAGCACTCTTGGATTAACTAAGGAAAAATCTGTATAAATAAGTAAAATCTAGAAGTATAAAAAAAAAACAATTTCTGTCCGCCGCACATAGGGGTATTGGACCCAAAAAGTTGGCCAAAATTGTTTTTTCATATTTTCGCATTTATTCGATGACAATAAAGTATTTTAGGCTGAAATTTGTTATCTGTTACCATATACTGGGCGCACACTTTAATTATGCACCACATGAATTTCTTTTAATTCCTGCCCCCCATTGAAGTTACTGTTGAAAAAGCAACATGAATGAATATGATCTATCCTTTCGCCACTAGACGTCTCTTTAATTTCCGAATTTATACAGGATGTTCATGGGGAGCCGGTACACTCGCAAATTTCATTATTTGAATTTTTACGAAGTAACTTAAATTAGAAGTTTCAAGACTTTCCCGCTCGAGTTTAGGGTACCATCAGAAAAACAAATGACTATCAGGTTTACGAGATTTTCCATTGTTTTCAATTTCCTTTAAACAGAACATTACATTTTTTATCATCGTATCATTTAAAAAAGTTGAAAACAATCGAAAATCTCGTAAACCTGATATTTATTCATTTATTTCTCCTCAGGTACCATTAAATCGAGCAGGAAAAGTCCTGAAATTTCTCTAATTGAAGTTATCTACTGAATTTCAAATGAAAAACTTAGCTATTGTAGCCGTTTTCCGTGAGTACCAAGATTTAGTTACTAAATATAAAATAAATTATTTTCCTAAAATAGTAAGCTTTTGGAGATGATATTTTAGGAACATAATTAATTTAATATTCTAAAATACCTAACATTCCATTTAAAATAGAAACAATTGAAGTTTGTTCTTGTCCGATGAAAATAGTAAGTACAAAGTTTTTTTAATCTCAAACCGGACAGAAAAATGAAGGGAAACACACTCAACGTTTCGCTATAGCTCCTGACGAAGCTATAAATCTATAGCGAAACGTTGAGTGTGTTTCCCTTCATTTTTCTGTCCGGTTTGAGATTAAAAAAACTTTGTACTTAAAATAGAAACAATAAACAATAGAAAATCTCGAAAACTTGATAATCATTTGTTTTTCCGAAAGCACCATAAAATCGAAGAGGAAAGATCCTGAAACATTACTAATTTAAGTTACTTCGTAAAAAATCAAATAAGAAAGTTAGCTGTAGTAGCGGATGTTCATGAACACCCTGTACATAACAGTTTGTGTATGAATTCTTTATTTTGTTCTTCAGGATATGTAGAATTTTGAACTATGTCGTTTTGCAGTCTCGTTTTTTGCAGTTTTTTGCGTACTATTGCAAGACACAGCATCATGAAAATAATTGTCATAAATTTACAGGCAAATTTCGGCAGCCGATGTCTTCAGATATTTAAAGTGTCTTACTTACTATAAAACATAACAGAAGAAAATCGACACGGAAACGCCCTGACATATAAGAAAACTCTTTCGATATACACTAATTACCGAACATTCAACGACATAAATTTGACATATCGTTCATCTGAAATATTTTAAATACCGACAATAACATTTAAAAAATAATGTACGAACTTTTCAAAAGGTAACTTGATCGGGTTTAGGACACTTTTGGAAAAGAATCTTCTTATCTTTAATGACTTCCAACACGGCAATTTTCTTGTTTATTGCTTGTCGTTTTTTGATTGCCATCTCTAAAATTTAAAAACCAGGACAAAGCTACTTAAAAACCTGGACAAAATCCGGATACATTTTATATTGTGCAAAAAATTTTTCTCGATCGGCATTTGTTCTTGTTCTGTGACGTCATCATTATTTTTTTAACTCCAACCCTAACTTTTTCATCAATTTTGATCGTTCTTCTTCATGGGCTCGATTTTTTCACTTCTTGATAAATTTATCTACCAGGAAAAATCCTCGGAAACTATTAATAATATAATAACTATTAAACAACATGGGTTTAGGAAGGGGTTTTCAACAATAACAGCCATTCACTCATTTATTAACGCAGTTACTTTAGCGTTAGATAAAGGCGAGAAACCGGTTGGTCTTTTTTGTGACCTAAGTCGAGCTTTCGACTGTGTGAATCATTCGTTATTAATTTCCAAATTTGAACTGTACGGCATTCGCGGCACTGTTTCTGATTGGTTTCTTTCCTATTTAAGCGGTCGTAATCAATATGTCAAAGTAAAATTTTTTGCAAATAATACAATCAATGAAGTAACTTGATGCCTTTTACATGTAACTATCGGTGTCCCGCAAGGTTCGATGTTGGGTCCGATTTTGTTCCTGCTTTTTATAAACGACATCGCCTTATGTATTAATTATACTTTGATTATGTATGCAGATGACACTTCAGGAATTTTTTATGAAAAGAATTCTGAAGATCTAAGAATAACATAAAAATTTACTACTTCATGAACTAAATCAATAGTTTAATATAAATAAACTATTCATAAACGACGAAGAAAGACGAATTTCACTGTTTTTCGTTTATCTTATAATCAGAACTTACATATAGACCTACACTTAAATTGTCTGAATATAAAGCAGCAATCATGTGTAAATTTCCTTGGACTCTCTACCGATAAAAATTTAAATTGGAAATCTCACTGCGCGAAACTCATAAAAAAAATTAAAATTTTACTTGCTTCCAAATTCGAAATCTTAAATTTGCACTGAGACATGATTGTATACTGTCATTCTATTTTGCTCAGGTACATTCTAGATTATTACATGGGATTTGTTTTTGGGGTAATTCGGTATTATCACGAGACGTTTTTCTTGCTCAAAAGCGAATGACACTTTGCATTGCTAACATTCGATGAACGGAATTTTGCAGACCGTTTTTCACATCCTACAAAATATTACCTCTAGCTTCTATGTACATTCTTGAACTTTTAACCTACGTGCATAATAATCGCAATAATTTCTCAAAAAATTTGGACTTCCGTAATTATGATACTCGACACCGAAGTAATTACAGAAATCCTTTGGGACGTTCCAATTTAACTAATAAAATCTCGTCTGCTGCTGGTCCGAAATTGTATAACTTGCTACCCCCGCATCTTAAACATATTGATTGCAATAATGCATTCAAATCGAAAACCAAAAAAATTTTAATTGATAACTGTATTTATAGTGTTATAGAATTTATTGAATTAATGGCACACTTGTGAATTTTATTATGTGATACTTGCTTTGCTTATGTTTTTATTTTAATATGTCTTTGCTTTATTATTACAGACTTGACTTATTCACTTTTATAATTTTATAATTCTCGAATGAATGTATATTATTATTATTATTCATTATCGATACAATGGTTTCCAAGGATAATACCTAACAGATAAATTTATCAGAAGATGAAGAAATCAGGCATTAGTTAAATAGTGATGGCCTAACTGCATACACCTGCTGTAAATTTAAATTGACTAGGCAGTTTTACGATTCAGTTTTTGAGTTATCAACATGGAGGTTAAGTAGTGGAGGAGTAAATAGCGAGCAGAAAACGAACCGATTGTATGACAGAATTAAGGAGCGCCAGAAAACACAACTCGTATGTGACAAGCGCGATACTCTACTCCGTTCGTATTGACATACAGGGGTCCGCGGTCGGACCGGTTTTCAGTTATACGCGTTTCGTAGTATGGCGTCCTCCAGGGGTATAACTCGATGGTTATCAAAACCAGCCCGGACGATTCCAGACTACCGTAAAATCAGGACATACCCGGGGAAATCCGGGCGGCAACACTACAGATGTCATATTCCAACATTCACAGCTCAGGTCAAGAGTTTGTCAAGAGAATCCAAACATGCGCAATTGTTTCAGGTTAAAAAAACAAACGTGATGAAATACAAAGGGCATTTGTACAGTATTCGTGTTCAGTTGGTGAAACAGAAACACTTTGTGCTTTACGCCAATTGTAAATTACAATGTGCAAAACGCAAAGTGTGCAAAGTTCTTAGTGAAATAGGGCCCTGGTCGGCCCCTAGTTTTCAGTATTGACGACATGAATATATGTATAAGACAAAACATCTTCTCAGCAGCGCAATAGATACAAAAGTTGAGACTACTTATTCTGGCTCTCGATGGATAGCCAAAATAATTAGTCTCAACTTTTGAGTACCCCGGCATTGTTTATATTTCTTCAGATAATATTGAGCCTGATGAATAAAAAGTAAGCAATTGCTTTAAGCTTTTGCTTATTAGCAGAAGCAAAAGCTGAAAAAGCAAATGCTTTAAGAAATAGGAGTTGCTGAAATTTTAGATGAATAAAAATTTCAAACATTTGCTAGCTTTCCGGCTTCGTTGAAGCAATTGCTAGTATGACTTGTGCGAACATGCATATCTGTTTAGCTAAAATATCTTAAGTTCTTTATCAAAGTGGTACTCGCTTTTAATAAAATATCGGATACAAGTGATCCAGACACTTGATATTGAAGCCGAGTTAGAAAAAATGATTTTTGCTAGAAAATAAAAAAAAAAAATTTTTAATAAACCATATAAGGAAGAGAAAGCCTTGCAAGTAATAACTAATAATTTTATGAAAATGTTTAATGCTTCATTTACTAGTAAATAAGTAATAAAAGAAAGTAAGCAATAAGATAGGAGAAGTGAAAAAGAAGTTTGATTTAATAAATTCATTTTTTACGAAATAAACGATTTTTATGTAAAAATCTGAAACACGCATGTTTTTAATTATTAAATGATACGAGTATTATTTTAGCAGAATTTAGTTTTTCACCTCCTTCGAATGACAGTTACCTCTTCTTTTTTTTTAATGGAATGAGGAGTCATGTGATAGCTCATTTGAAAGGCATTTTAATTCTCTATTCACTAATATAAAATACAATAATTTCATTTTTTGAATGAAAGTAATGCATTTTAGAAACTGATATTGACTGTATCTAATAAGTAAAAATTATTATCCTGTAAATGTGATGAATACGAATTTATAATTGCTTTAAGCAAATGCAAGGCTGGGGTAGAGCAGCCTTAAAATTTTTCAAGAAAATGCTTAAAAGGAAAAGCAATTGCTGCTTTTATTCATACAACATTGAACAAACACTTGAAATTTTTAAGCAAAACATTTTACTATGAGCTTTTCCTTAGTTCGGTTGAACTTATTGTCGTAGCAATTGCTACAAGGTCAAGTAATTGCTAAAGATTTTATTCATTTGATATTAAGCACTTACTAGTAAATTTTAAGGAAAAGCAATTGCTTAAACTTTATTCATAAGGCCCATTCTTTTTTAGCAGCAAATTAGGTTTGAAAATGTGTGAGTTGTATTTCAATTGCTCATCAACAGTCGACATTCAACTTGCAAATTTTCATAGCAGTTGAGATTCAACCAGAAAATTTTCAAAACAAATTTGCCAATATAGAAAACAATATTATCTGAAGAAACATAAACAGTGCCGCAGATATTCAAAGGTTGAGACTAATTATCCTGGCTGTTCATCTAGTAATTTAATTGTAAAGAGATTTAAAAGTTTGGGAACGCATAATATTGACAGGTGAAAAGATCCATCTACTCGTCCATTAGAAACCCTGTGCACACGTGCGGTAAAATCATGTTTTGTGAAAAATGGATTTTTAAGAAATTATTTTAAATCTTGTTTATTAGAATACGCAGTAGGAAAGGATAAGTAGTAATAAATAATAATAAATAATGAATGTCCAAAATAAATGTACGTGCTGCCACATTGAATGTTCGATACTATTTATCATGCACGACTTACAAAATTAAAAAATTACAGAAAACATGTAATTAATATTATTGCATAGAAGTGTACGCACTATTTTCACATTAACTGTTTGTAATAATAATAATAATGACTTTATTTTTCTGTGGGTACATATGTTAGACTCACATGACGAGAACAGCAAATTGACGAAAAAAATTAGCAATCCTAAGTCTGAGCAAAAAAAAAAACATGAACATTTGCCGAAATAAGTGCCCATTTCGTCAACAGATCATCAAAATTTACCTCTTGTGTTTGGTATTTAAACCAAAAAGAAAAGATCCGAAGAAGAAATATTCAGTAGATATAATAATGCAAAAGAAATGTGCAAGTGGAATTGTATTTAGTTTGCAAAACCAACTTGACAGTTCCTATCAAGACCCAATCCAAATTTTTATTTTGTTTTTCTCACACTAAACTTGAATACACAGACAAAAAATAATAAATATGACGGAAAGAAACTTCTGAGGCAATAAATTCCGTGTGTATATTTTCCTTTGTCACAAAGATGAGCGTGGAACGCAGTATATTGGTTATTAATACAGGTTTCCTGGAAAAAAAAAATATTTTTCTTGAGATTATGACTAACGAAAGGCACGCGGACCTCGTGCGTAATCCGTTGCGTAAAAGAAAGCATTTTTAGGTTGAACACTTAGGTGAAGAGCGTCATAAATAAGTCCCTTTGATTTGATTCACTTTAAAGACGCGTGCTAATAAAATGTGGGAAGTTTGGCCTGTACATTAGTAAATAAGATACGTTTTCCTGTGAAATTTTTTATATGTTTTGCTTGAATTATTGAAGGTCAATTTTTTTGGCGTAAATTACTTGATACGTGGCCAAATTTTTCATAAATATTTTCCTTCTGAATAATGCAATTTTTATAATATTTCCACAATTTCAAATTCCTATCCGAAAACAAATAATCAGTTTCGACTGAATTATTCTGACTTATAGTTGTCGTGTGTTGGATTACAATTAGAATTTTGGCGTCATACAAACCAAGTTTGATGACATTGTAACCTATGTAAACGGTTTGCATCAAAATGTTTACTACTGCACTTTCTTTCTTAACTTTAACGTATAGCTGTTTACATCGAAGATTAATTACGTAGATATTTAAAATTAAAAAGCGCACTTGACGTCAGTTATTGTATATTCCCGAATGTCTTCTATAAATAAACCATTTTCTCTTCACCTTTCCGCTGGTCGAACGGAGGGCGAGCGGTAAATCCTCGAAAACTGTACCAAGTAGTTGTACTCCTGCCAGGCTAATTTTAGGCTAAACGATTTGGTTAGTTTACAGATGCGTGTTGTTTACGGACGATGTTGGACCGTTTTTAACACCATATGCCGAATAAGCACGTCAGTTTCACATGTGATGGAAAATATTTATGGAACTTGGAATACGGGGAAATATAATCACTTTTTTTCAAAGAATGAGACTGAAAGTGATTGGTAATTAACTTAGTTTGAAATATTTATATTTCATGGCAGGGGGATATAAGAAAAAGAATATTTGTTATGTTATTCGATGTTAACGCCATGCTTTTTTGAAATATTTCCATGAAATTTGGTTAAAAAAATTTTGTCGCGAGGATTTCCAATAAAAACAGAGAGAGCTTTATCAAAATACTGGAATTGAAAAATTAAAAAATTCTAGCTTGTGTTTAAACAATCCATAGAACAGTGTGATGACATGATGTTTATTTTTTGCGTAAAATTTGTTACAAAGTGAAACCTTGATATTTTCACCTCTCCATTTTTTAAAAAATTATACAAAAATTATCACCTTGTCAACCGATATTTGTATAAAATACCAATTTTTATTATCCAGCTTAAAAACCTTAGTAAATAAGCAAATTATTAATCTAAAAAATTGTTTTATTAAGCAGAAGTATTGTAATAATATTTAATTAAATATTAGAGATAATAAATATAAACAGAAAATCATAGAATTTCAAATATTATTAATTTAACTGATCATGTGGTATTACTTTCAGACAAATTATTCATAACTGAAAATTTAAATTTAATTTAAAAAATTCTTATTCAAAATTCTTATTCCGAAAAAAAAACTACGGAGGTCACTCAACTTGGGCGACTCTGTGTAATACATTTAAACACTTAAAATTAAATAAAAACTTACTAAAGCGTTTGAATGTATTATATATTATTTCTTTATCTTGAAAGTTATATTATATTTCTACTGACGATGTACTTTTGCGAAACCGGTCTAGAAAGAAAACAAAAAAAATTAACAAATTACAGTTCAAGACTTTTTAAATTATTATGGAAAACAAGAAATTTTTTCAGTCCGAAAATATAATAATAAGAATTAAGGTTGTCAAGTAGGGCAAAAATTATTATAAAGAATAAAATTTTCTAATAAATCAGTAATAAAAAACACTAACAGTTATTTCTTGAACACTTGTGAAATATTATGAATTAACGTAACACGAAAGAAACACCCTTGATTTCACAAAAGCTTTTTTATTCACTAAATGTACATTTCGCATGCTAAGCATACATCGTCAGCAGTATACAAATTATTTTGTCTTACGGGCTAGTTGATATAGGACTTCAAAATATAAAACTGTTATTTTAAGAATATTTTCTGTAAATTGAGTACGTACTAGGAAGACGGACCACCAGAATGAATCTTACCTAGAAAAGCGGAAGAGTGTCAGAAAACTTTCAGAAACGGATTAATGCATAACGGAGTAGAAATTACTAGGAATGAAAATAGAACAACATTAAAGATTATTTATAGGATGTATAAATTTTAAAAAAGTATTTTTTAATGATGATAATTCTAAATTTAAAAGGTGTTGTTTATGTTTCTTCATGTATATGGCTTCGAGTATATCTAAATTATTGCTTCGGCATTTTTTAACATTTTTTAACATTTTCTATTGAAAAGTTGTGTCCTGTCTCGTGGTGATGTAGGGCAATAGCTGATTTTTCTATGTGTTTGTATTTTAGATGTGTCATATGTTCTTTATATCTGGTTCCAATATTTCTTTTTGTTTGTCCTATGTACGATTTTCGGCAAGTATCGCATTTGATTTGGTATATTCCGGATTGTTTTAAGTTCGGTTCTTGACTTGTTTTATTTTTTACTATTGTTTTTAACTTATGGTTGTTGGAAAAGGATGGAATTAAATTGTATCTTTTAAACAAATTCTTGACTTTATTTTGCCAGATTCTGTTAAAAGTGATATTGCAATATTTACTCTTGTCTTGGTTTATGATTGGCGTTAAAGTGGTAGCAGCTAGTTGACTAATTTCTTTATTTTTAATACCATTTCCTTATTGTACTTATTTATTGCAACATTAACTATGTAATTTTATTCTTTTGTGAAATTTTCTGTGGAAAGTGGGAATGTGAGAAGTCTATTAATGAGAAAATTGCAATAAATAATGGGTACAAAAAGGAAATGGTATTAAAAATAAAAAATAAAAAATAAAAAAGAAATTAGAAAACAAAAAGTGTCAACTAGCTGCTGCCACTTTAACGCCAATCAGAAACCAAGACAAGAGTAAATATTGCAATATCAGTTTTAACAGAATTTGGCAAAATAAAATCAAGAATTTGTTTAAAAGATACAATTTCATTCCAGCCTTTTCCAACAACCATAAGTTAAAAACAATACTAAAAAATAAAACAAGTCAAGAACCGAACTTAAAACAATCCGGAATATACCAAATCAAATGCAATACTTGCCCAAAATCGTACATAGGACAAACAAGGAGAAATATTGGAAGATATAAAGAACGTATGACGCATCTAAAACACAAACAGCTATTGCCCTACATCACCACGAGACAGGACACAACTTTTCAATAGAAAATATTAAACTCCTTAAAAAAATGCCGAAACAATAATTTAGATATGCTCGAAGCCATATACATGAAGAAACATAAACAACACCTTTTAAATTTAGATTTATCACCTTTAAATAATACTTTTTTAACATTTATACATCCTATAAATAATCTTTAATATTGTTCTATTTTCATTCCTAGTAATTTCTACTCCGTTATGCATTAATCCGTTTCTGAAAGTTTCCTGACACTCTCCCGCTTTTCTAGGTAAGATTCATTCTGGTGGTCCGTCTTCCTAGTACGTACTCAATTTACAGAAAATATTCTTAGAATAACAGTTTTAGATTTTGAAGTCCTATATCGACTAGCCCGTAAGACAAAATAATTTGTATACTGCTGACGATGTATGCTTAGCATACGAAATATACATTTAGTGAATAAAAAAACTTTTGTGAAATCAAGGGTGTCTTTTTCGTGTTACGCTAATTAGTATTAAAAAAGTTTTTCCTCTTGTATCACCTATCCGTGTCCACACTCTATGTATAGGTGAAACTAGCCAAAATTTTAAGAAAAGGTATGATTTCTACAAAATAGAAAGAAAATCATTCAATCAATCGTTAGTCGAACATTATCTTTTTTGATTTTGAAAATGCTAAATATTTTTATCACGAGGCTAACACTTTTAAACGTAGATTTATCGAAACGTGCAAAATAAAAATGTGTAACAATTCTATTAAAAGTACAGACTTTGCAGATTTGAACATTTGTTTTACCAGGATTTCCCTAATTCTTGCAGTAAATCCTAGAGTATACTGGGTGTTCATTTTGATTACGCCCCATAAGAATTTCAATGCAATAATTTTTAAACGTAAGTTCCTGGTTCCCTATCAAATACATATATCATAAAATATTAAAAGCCGTAACAGGTAGCTTTTTGTTATCCTTCAGCCAGGACTGCTCTTGGTATGTTTATCAAATACCGGGGCATTCAAAATTAAAAGTTAATTAAAACAGTTTTGCTCAAGCAGGTAACCTTCTAACTGACAAGCTTTACTGATTTTTTAGAGTTTGCAATAAAAAAAGGAGCATCAAATATAATTCCATTCAGAAATACTTATTTGTAAATTAACAGGTCAATTCACCGTTTACGACCACATAATATCTCAACCTATCATAGAAGTTTCTGCGAACATTCCTTAGCACTGTAGGAATAATAGCTATATATTTTTTCACAATGCAAATTACGATAAGGATCCTGATAAATGTTTGATTTTAAGTAAGGCTGGAAGCAAAAATACAAGCCTGCATTCAATATGCTTTCTTTTTAAATGAAAATATCAATGGGGAAGCACGAGTTCACAATTAAAAAAAAATTCATTGAAATCCCTATGGTGCGTAATCAAAATGAACACCCGGTATATTAAGGACGGGCCTGGCGGCCGCATCAGTAATGATATTCTTGATTTGTATCATTGCTGATATTTTTTTTAAACGACAAATTAAAAAAATAGTACTCTAAATTGTTTACATTTATAGCTAACAATCTGTTTGGCGAAAGGTCAAGATAAGGTAAACAAAAATTTTATTTTTAGCTCGTTCTAAAGTTTTCTTTTTTTTTCTTATGCTTTCTGCAATTGTCTTGAGTAATTATTATAAAATAAATTACCAATAATATTTAAGTATAGCTAAATTAATAGATTCGTTTATAATTTCATGTGGAATGTACCATATGATTTTTTTAAATTTTAGATAAAGGTTAGCCACGAAAAGGAAAGTACATTTAAATTTAATCGTAAAGGATGATAGTACGAACAGGAAAAGAGGAAATGGGAAACGTACAATCAGAACTAAAGAAGTTACTGGAAATTCTACAGTATATTTTTATTTATTTCGCACTATACGTTTTGCTTTCCAGGACCTCCCTTTATCTAAAATTTCAAAAATCATACGGTATTTGTTCTAGATCTTTAAAAATTCAATGTCTAGATATTACCAGTTAACGGCTTTTTTTCACCCTAATAGTCAATGTTTCTTTTTCGTTAGGTTACTTGCAATGTTTTCTTTTCGTTACGTTACTTGCATGTAATTTGATAGAAGTCAAAGTTGAAGATATCTGGACGTATCCAAAATTATGAAATTTCCTATTTTTTGTTGATGACTTGAAAGACTATTGAACCTGATCGGTAATGCTAAGGTTAAAGCAATCTTCAGAAACAATAATCATGAAATTCCAACTCAATTTTGTAACATCTATGTACATATTTTTTAGTGATGTCTGCCTTGAAGTTGTAATTTTTCACCGTTTTGAAATATTTTATTATTAGCAGTGTTGTAACATTAACGGTAGTTACGAGGACTGCTGGAAAAATTTCTGGAATCTAGTAGGTCTAGAATTGTTAGCGTTTATCAACCGTCATATTTGAAAAATTTGACGTTCTTCGCCTATAACTCTATTGACAGTTCCTAACCAAGTGAACTAGTTTTGTTTGTACAGCATTTGAGAAAAAGTTATTTTGTGTAAACATGAAAATCTCGCGTGAAAATTTTGGTGCCATGATTTTTTACGATTTCAAATGTGGTCTAACGCCGAAACAATGCCTCGATCGGCTTCATTTGGCTTTTGGAGATGAAGCACCATCAAAGAGCAGTGTTTGTATTTGGTTTGCCAAATTCCAGCGTGGACGTACCTCTCTCAGTGACGAATTTCGTGAAGATCGTCCATCAACATCTGTTATTGCCACTAATGTAGATGCTGTGCGTGAAATGCTTGAGCGAGATCGACATGTGACATACCGTGAAATTCAAGCATCTTTACGCATTGACATGAAAGCAATACATTAGATTTTGCATGATCATTTGAACGTACGAAAGCTTTGCAGTCGTTGGATCCTACACAATTTAACAGAAGCGCAACAGCAGGGTCGTGTCAAACGGTGCGAAGAAATGCTCAAGAAATTCAATGGAGTTGGTTCAAATTTAATTTATAACATCGTTACTGGTGATGAAACGTGGATCTATTCGCACGAGCCAGAAAGTAAATAACAATCTATCGTTTTGGTATTTCAAAATGAACCAAAACAAACAAAAGTTGTCCGTTCAGGCAGTGCTGCGAAGCAAATGATTGCTTGTTTCTTTGGTTTAACTGGACAGGTAGCAACCGGCTTTAGAGGATCGAAAAACCGTTAATGCTGATTGGTATACTACAATTTGTTTGCCGGAAGTCATCGATCAAATAAGAAGAAACAATCGAAATCGACGAATTATTCTCCATCATGACAACGCTAGCTCTCACTCACGTCACGTCAAACAGTTCAGTTTTTGTCCAACAAAAATGTTGAATTCTTTACTCATTGTCCATATTCACCTGATTTATCACCTAACGATTTCCTTTTGTTACCAAATATCAAGAATAAAATGCGTGGTGAGCGACTTTCGTCGGCTGAAGCAGCGGTTGGAACATTCCGGACACTGGTTTCTGAGGTACCATCTTTAGAGTGGAAAACGTGCTTTAGAGATTGGTTCGAGCGTATGCAGAAGTGTATTAAGGTCAAAGGCAAATACTTCGAAAAACAATGATACCGTTAACTAAATTTTCATATGTATTTGTTCATACCGTTTCCAGAAATTTTTCCAGCAGCCCACGTAGTAACGGTTCAAAATCTTAAATTTGCTGAAAAGTAAATATCTGCAACAAAAAGGCAGATAGGTCTACTTAGACGTGAAAAATTCATTAAATGTAAAGTTTGCTTAAGCAAGTTATGGATTGAATTATGCGTACCGTACGTTGACACGCGATCACCGAAAACACATTAACACATCAAATAAAACCTTGTGAAAATATTGAAGTTCGCGCATAAGGAAAACATAGTAAATGATATTCCAATGTCAAGTAAAATAATATTCTCTTGGATTTTACTTAAAAGTACCATGAATATTAAAAAGCTTCAAATGTATGAATTTAATTTATAAGTAAGCTTGAATTTAATAAACGATAAGTAATCATATGTAGCAATTACAATGCTTAAATGAATCGCCAGTGTTTCAAATTTAACATAGTTTCATTGTTTAAATATTTGTTTTTTATATACAATTGTGCGTGATGTATTTGTGTGAGTTATTCGTTTATCACGCCTGACATTTTTCCGTTTTGTATTTTCACCGCTAGTTCAAGCTGAAAACGGTCTACGGACGACTCACCTTTTTGCCAATCGTTACGTTCATGTACAGGATGGATTAATTTCGATGTCTCTTATGGGCATCTCCGTAACTATAAGAGATAGAAAAAAAACTAGTGGCAAAAGTCTCGATCTCGATAAAAATAAAAATGACAGTTTTTCCTACTAATTATAAGAAATAAACCCAACAAAGTATATATTTTTGAAAACAGAAAAACAATCTCTCTTTAACGAGGGCAATGTCTACTACAATTTCTATTAAAAAAATTATAACTTTATGTTATTCCAAAAAGTGTCCTAATAATGATCAAACAGTTTTTTAATATCTCTAGAAATAAACGAAATATGACCGAAAGACGAAAAGTCTAAAATGTCAATTTTTGCCCATAACTTGAAAACAAAAGAAGATAGCCAATTTTTGTTTACGCTATTGACTTAATCTCCAAAAAAGAGATCGAGACTTGGCCACTAGTTTTTTCTATCCCTTATAGTTTCGGAGATGCCCATAAGAAACATCGAAATTAATTCACCCTGTACAGCAGTGTTTGAAAGAAATGTGACAAAAGTAATAAAATCGTACAGAACTGATCCTTATTTAAACTAACCATACCGCCAGGTCGCTTTCTGGGAGTCGCATTACTTTTAAGCACTACTGTACATGCCTAACGAGCTATTTTTATTAGCTATTTAGTTAAAAGCGAACCGAACTATGTACTTCGATAGCTTATTTATACAAAAACCTTTACTTTCAATTGGGAAGAATTATGGTAAACAAAATTTAAAATATTATTCTTCTATTCTTCTTCTAACTAGTTTTTCCTTCGATCTGCCTGATCTCTACATTAGTGGACCTGCTACGCAGTTTATTCCTTTACCCATTCCTTCCGCTTTCGTTTATTTTTTGCCTGTATTCTCACTTTTTCCTCTACTTTCCCTCTTTTTTTCTACTTCATGACTTTTCGCATCTATGGACCTTCACAGATTACCACGTTTCTTTTTTGTTTGTGCATACATTCGTTTTTATGTTTTCAATAATTTGTCATTATTCATTCTTTTTTATATGTAAAACTTTTGTATTGTTTGGTTGTTATTTCTCTTTTCATGGTATTCTATACTTTGTCCCGTTTACTTGTTTCTTAATAATATTCTAGTATTGTGATTGTATTGCGTTTTAAAACAATTAACAGATTCTTTAATTTTTAAATTACAATGTGAATGTTTAATGTTTTTTTTGTCCAATTATTACTTAATTTACTTTTACCACAACCTAACTAAATTACAGAATTACATACATGGTTACTCATGAAGTATAGAATTTACTGGGCATACACCGGGATTCAGAAATGTCTTCCGATATTTTCAAGTGAGCAGAACGTCAGAAAAAGACACCTCTTCATAGAAATTGAAAATAAAAAATTGGTAAATTAGTACGGTATTACTTAATGGATATATACTAACATTTAAACCTCAATAATTCAATCGAAACGCAATAAGAAAATCTTTTTTTTTGTGCCAAACAGTAAAATAATACAAATTTTTGATAAAATATGTAAAAAAATAAAAAGTTAGGGATAAAATGCTGAAAAAGACACCCATAAGAAACTACCCCTTAAAAAGGAGAGATGATCCGACAAATGTTAATGTGAAGCTAGGTGCCTTATATCTACGTTTAAATATTAATTCGAGGCTTAAAGGTTCTAGAAGATACATAAAAAAACAGTATTTTTCATCTCTCTTTCAAGGCTTATTATTTATTTTTGAAGAAAAATATACACTGCGGTTTGGAGATGGTTCTATTTTTTCGGATATTCTATTTAAATTTTGATAAAATTTATTGATATATTATACAGTGTGTCTCTAAACCTATGTCTTTAATTGAAACTACAAATAGTGGTCAAGAAAAGAAGCAAAATTTGTTATACAACAATTGGTCAGATAGCAATAATAACGCAGATAAAAATTATTTAATTTTTCATAGAAATTGTTTGAGGGTCGCTGAATGCAGCTTAAATGATCCGGCGGAGCTTGGCTTTCAACTATTCTCCGACGTTCGGGGCCATAAAAAGTCATAAAAAAGACCATGACTTAATGCACAAATATTGTACTTAAGGCAGATCCAGTATCGTGTTGTTTGTTAATTTTAAAAGCAGATAAATTTTGTAACTAGGCAAGTTCTTAATAATTTAAAATATTCTGTGCGTCTTGCATTAATTAATGATTAGTTTTGTGCTGGTCCATACGTAAACAGTTAAATTTAATAAAATTCAATCTAAAGGCGATCGAAAAAGTGGAAATTCTTACATCATATTAATTTCTAAATTGTCAATAATCAACATACAATGTTGATTACTAAAGTTTACTGTATTTGTACAGCAAAAATAAGTTTGTTTCTTTATTAAACTTCAATATCGAAATACGAAATAAATGTCTGCACTAGGCGAGAGCTTTTATGTCTTTACGGTTTACCTGAAACTCAGGTTCAGTATTATCCTTATAAAAACAAGTGTTTTGTGTTGGAATGTAAACAATTAATAAAATAGTTCGATTAAGAGCTAGCGAAATTATTTAATCACTTATATTGAATCCATAGATTATCGTGTGTACTGGCAATCTAGTTTATTTAAATTTTTCGTTATATCATACTCCAATTCTTGCTTTCCGTTTTTACAATAGGAATAATTTCTACTCCCGCAATACTTATTCTGCGGGAATTAGTACGATAATTAAAAAATAATTTCACGCATTTTCAACACAGTTACGAAACTAAAGTATGAAGATGCTTAATTACTTCAGCAAAAATCTAACGAAGATTAAGTACTCGTTTTTAACATAATTGTTATTTTCTATTACAAAGAGGTGCGTAAACAAACGTTCTTACTTATCGCATGTTGAAAATACAATTAAATATGCACATGTCCGCAAGTCGGATTCATATTCGTATACAATAAGACCTTGACCGAGTTCTTCTAAACTTAAATAAAAAGTTTTATTGCGGTTTATTGCTTTTATCGGAATAAATTGCTGAAACGAGTTGTAAACCAAGCAGAGGTTTCAAAAGAAAAGGGACTGCGCTCGCTTGTGACAGGTCAGTTTTTCATTTTTGGACAACAAATTTCAGATTTGGAAAATTAATCTCTTATGTAATGAGGAACTTACAGTTTCTTTTGAAAACAGAACTTTTGAGACACTCTGTATAAAAAGGTGACCTTATTTTTTTATGTTCTATTCATCTTGAAAATATCGGGAAACATTTCTGAATCACGGTGTATATTATAGTTTGTTTTACTATTTTCGAAATTCTTTACACTTTCAAGTGGCCCGACAAGTGGCTAAATTCCTTCTTTTTTTTTGTACATAAGTAATCGTCAATTACATTGTGAGCGTTAGTAAATAAGGCGAGTGATGGAAACTGATATGAAAGCACGCGACCCGGACGGAAATTAAAGAATGTTGTTGCCGCACATTCATTTATATTAGTACTTCTTCATTCAATATTTATCCGCTGCTTCCAGCAAACCTACACGGTGTAGTTATTACAGAGGTTACTAATAAATTAATGCGAGTAGAGTGCCTCTCTCGTTAGGTGAGTTCCACTCGCTTTCGGTGGAACACAAACAGTAAATGATTTTCTAATTGAAAGTTAATTGCAATATTTTTTTACATTCCATTTTCCATTGTTACTGCTTAGATTCGTTTAATTTTCTATTTTTTTTTTTTCAATTAAAAGTTGTAACGCGCTCGGCCTTCCTGACTAAATATTGCCGTGAACGTGGCTCAAATGCCCCCTGTTGGTGGCTCTATGTACCAAGGCGGTAGGGGTACCAGGTAAGTTCGGTGTGTAAGAGATGCAGTTGATATTGGAAGGTGCTACCTGGTACACCTCTAAAAGAAGTGCTAAAGAGATGGTACCAGTTCCGCTGCCAGTAGGTACCCTTGAGCTAGGCTAGCGCCACTTCCGAAAGTGATACGACCCCCAAATACGAATTTCCGAGGGGGAGCGTAACAGTATTTATAATACTCTTATAATATATTAAAATAATTTGATTTGTTTCGACTACTTAAATGGTAAATTGTCTAGTAATAATCTGAAAAAGGACCTCACCTCTAATAGTGTTACAGCCGGACGCTGATAAATTTTTATGTTCAGATGAGTGACGCCATCTTTTCGTCGCCCAATTCGTTCAGGGTTCACTTAAACGACTGCTACCGGCGTTCTCAATAAAGCACGCCACCTGTCTGGAATGTTTCAGAGAGTTTTTGATAGTTCAATGGCGTTCCATACGTTTCTAGTAACAGCCGCATTGAAATATAAGGGAGGACGGCGCGCGTTTTGAACAGTTTTACATTTAGCGAGCAAAATATTTAAGAGTTATTATTGAAAATAAGTATTGTATATTATTGTCAGTTTAATTTGTACTATTGTGAAGCGATTGTTTAATTAAAGTTTTTGAAGTCAAGTGAGGATTATTATTTGCGAAGCCCGAAATCGTGACAATAGTTTCTTACTTGGCAATCGTGGGAAATTTGAAAAGAGTAGAAACTTTACACTAATGAAATAGAAATACCAGATTAACGTTTAAGACCATGTAAATATCCCTACGTTCAATTTTAGAAAAAAACGGTTCAGTGGCTCGCTGGCCATGATGAAACAAGAAGTTTCACTCGAGGAACATTAACACTTATTTTTTAAATAAAAATATTCTAACTGTACTGAATGTCCTCCTTCATGGTTTAAATAATGATACCAAACGATAATCAAATGCTTTCATAGTATTTTTTAAATAAATATTTGAGATGTAATTCATGGCATTTCGTAATTGACAGTAACAGCACATTTGTTTTATTGAAGCTTGTTTGCATATCTGCAATGCATTGATGAGTTTTTTTCTGAAACTGAACATGGGAATATTTACATTGTATGTTCAGAGTAAAAAGAAGACTCACGGTAGGCATATTGTAGAGGGAAAAACAGCTGAAATCTGAAGTCTTAACTGCTCTTAAATCAAGGGGGCCTCATATCTCAGATCTCAAAAAAAATTGTTTCAACATTTTCATTTTTCATTTAAACATTTTTTAAAATTATGTGTGTAAAGTGATTAGAACTGCAACACCAAATGTATGTAGATACGGTTACCAACCGTCCCGCATTTTGCGGTATGTTATGCTAAGCCTGATTATGTCAAAACACACAAATCTTGAAATTTACCTTGGCCACGTCATTGGAATTTTGAAACGTACCTCAGCCATAGTGTGAGTGCCACGTAATAGCGCTATCTGTTACTATTTTCAGCGAAATATAATTTGTAGGCGACCAGTTAATGCCAACGTTACCTTTCGAGTTTGGACCAACAAGAAAACATTAAATTTATTAATAGCTAAAACAAATAGGGCGGAAACAGGTGTACAGAGACTGCTCGAGGGATTCACTGCAATCAAAAACGATTTATAACAAAATTTATTAATTTTATTGTTCGAATACTCATAAACTCTAGGAGTACAACCTAGAGTCACCGACACGCGACGCGTAGTATTTTATTTTAGTGTTTGGCGAGTTTTTGGACATGTTCCGATTTTCCCAGAACGGTGTTTCGATTTATGAAACTTAGAAGTTGGCGACGTTAAATCTGTAGTAAAATCGTGCACATGGAATGCACTCTGTAATCATACCGAAAACATTTCGAGGGGGGCCTCAAAATTGGATTGCGCCCGGCGCCTCTCAACCGCTAAATCCGCCACTGGTTATGCAAGTGCACTAATTATTAAATTATTCAAAGTCAATTGAAGGGGCAAATAGTAATAATAATCTACCAAATAGAATCGAATAGCTTAAATATGTGATTAAATGAAAATCAACACAGAAAAGTTTCACTATTATTTTATCGGAATTACTCAAGTATCGTAAATTTTGACACTAAAAGTAAACATGAAAACGGATCTAAAGCTAAAAATCTAGGGTTAATAGTTGATACTAAATTGAGATTTAAGAGCCATATCTTTGAGTCTATTTGTAGAGCTTATTCTAACTTAAAATTAATTTTTAACTCAAGACATATCTTAACTCGTAAATTAAAAATCATTCACTTATTGCGATGTTGTATACAGTGTTGTTAAGTATCTAGATGCAAGTATCTAGATACAGTATATAAATACTTTTTGAGTATCTAGATACATATCTCAGATACTACTAAAAAAATGTAACTGTATCTGCATCTAGATACAATTACAGTGTATCTATTCATTTGAGATACTAAGATACATTTTAAATACATTTTGAACTTCCATAAAAATAGCAGACCTTGGCAGAAATGCAACCTTCGATTTTACAGTCTCTTCCTTTTGATTTTCCCCTCTTGTTAAATATGTTTTCCAATTTGTCAGATGACTGTTCTATTTAAAATGCGATTTGATAGTTCAGAAACTTGAAAATTATTTTAAAAATTGGGAAAGATAATCGACAAAAGGAGAAAATCAAAAGGAAAAGACTGTATTGTATATTTTATCAACTTTTCTTGATTGTGGGAACGTTCTCTTAGCTACAACAAGGTTGCAACTAAGATTCCTAAATTCACTTGACATTTAACTTGTCTGATACGGAAGTAGAGTCATTTCTGTTGATAACTTTATATTTGACGTTGACTTGACTTGGTTTCATACAAAGCCAGGTAATTACTTATCAGCTTATTGATCAACTTAATTACAAACATAAATTTTCTATTTATAAAGACATACTGC
Organism: Prosopocoilus inquinatus; assembly: GCA_036172665.1. Classification (NCBI taxonomy): domain Eukaryota; kingdom Metazoa; phylum Arthropoda; class Insecta; order Coleoptera; family Lucanidae; genus Prosopocoilus; species Prosopocoilus inquinatus. The sequence continues at coordinate 2,394,768 of CM069876.1, forward strand.
TGAAAATTATCACAGATTTTAGTGTGTACATTATTCACATATTCATACGAGAACTTCGTCAATTTTCACAAAAAAAATCGAATTGGATCGCATATAATACCGTACCTCCAATACTACATAGGTTATTGAATTTTACACTTGCAAGTATCTTGATAAACTGCAGATACTTTTTTTTATCTGTATCTAGATATTTTCCTTAAAAAGTATCTGTATCTGCATCTAGATACATATTTGTGAAAGTCTCTGCATCTGTATCTAGATACTATTAGAAATGTATCTTTAACAACACTGGTTGTATATGATCCTTGCTTAGATGTCTCCCGTAATAGAATACAACTGATACAAAACTCGTGTCTTAGACTTATATACGGTATCAAAAAATATCAAAGAATTTCACACACACTGACACTGACCGGATGGTTAAATATGGCCGACCGAAGATTTCTACTTTCAGCTTGCACATTTCATAAAATTATCTTCACTAAAACACCCAAGTACTTACATAAAAAAATATCTTTTAGAACGGATGTCCACCATATAAATATCAGATACAAGGGTCTTTTGACACCCCCACTTCACAGTTCTATTTTTTAAGAAAGATCGTTTTCTTATAATATTACCAAAGTGTATAATGGCATTTCTCCAGATTACAAATTGCTTCCCGGTTTTAGTTCCAAGAGGAAAGTTCGCTTACTTTTAACTGATGGACAGAAAAAGTGAAAATGAAAAGAAACGAAAAGAGCTTCTTTTTTCTCTGTATTCATGCATGTGCTTTACAATTTATAATTTATTAATTTACTTTAAAGGTCGAGTGGAAGAGCAGATTGGCACTTGTGCCTATTCTAAACCCGACCCCCCTGATTCCCAAGTGTTTTATGTTTAATAACTGTCAAATTTGGTGGGAATAAAGGCTATTATTTTTATTATTATTCTATTCATCGCGCCTAAATTGCCTGAAATTTAAACATGCCCTCTCGACCTTCTGTACGGAATCTGAATTGCGACTTTTCTGATCGTTCTCCACGCTCGAACTAACTCAATACGATCTTCAACCGTCAGTGTCCACCTTTTTTCCAAAAAACGTTCCCGAAAAGCAGATTCAAACACTCGAACCAATCGTCACGACGCTGCTTTCGTTCCAAGCTTAATGTTTTCTAATATTTTTCTCCCACATTTTTGTAAATTACATCCCCAATTAAACTGTCAGCTATGTAGCGCCTGGTGGTCTTTCATCCACTCGAAACTCTCAAACCCTTAATATAGGTGCTTTCTTTCGCTTAAAAGTTTGAATCGTGTTTCGAATAGTTTGGACCTGAATTTCGTAGTTGTTGCAACAAAACACCTGACTTGAATTTTTGATTGACAGTTCATTTGTAAATAACCATAATTCAATCCAAACAAGTTTTAAAAATAAAGAGATTCAAAGAAAAGAATGTCTATTTTTGAATCAAAACAAGTTTGGATTACGATTTTGTGAGCGAAACAAAACACCTCGTACCAAATCCGCCCTAGTGTTAGTTGACCTATTACTTCTGGTTCTAAACTTTAAAAATTAAACAAAGCAAACTTCTTTCCGTGCTGCCTGTAATGCGATCTTTTTTCTGAAACGTCTCGACGTTAAAGCATGAAGAGCTTTTACAAAAATTGAACTTAAAACAGAATAGAAATTTTAAAATGACTTAGTTAGGCAAAAAGGCCAACCGTGAAATTACGTCAAGTTATGAAACGCCCCAACCTCGAGTGCCGACCGTTTTGGAAATACAAGCGATTTACAGTCATAAATTAGATCAGTTAAAACTGTCTTTTAAACACTCCGGGTCGCTTCAAAGTTTACCAGATTTTTTTTTAATTTAGAAAATGAATTCATTTCCATTCCAAGTAAGATCTTTTAAGAAGGTTTGAACACGTAAAATTAACGTAACGAATAATCTAAGAAGAGATAAAACAGCGACACCCTATGGTCGCTTTTTGACCTAACATTGCATAAGGATTGATAAACTGAAGCGACATTGCTACATAATAAGTCACCCCATGCAAGGCGGAAATCTCGAGCTTCGTTTCTGCTGAAGAAGCCCCAAATTGGTCTGAAACAGCTGTACAGAGGCTGCTCGAGGGTTCCTCTACAATCAAATACGATTTGCAACCATTTTTTTGAAAAAGCGAAGCGATTTGGACGATACACCATAGTCTCCTACGTCCAAAAAGATTGTCGAATTCGATATTCAATTACAAGAAGTAATAAAAGTAGCCTTGAAATTAGTATTTTTTCGAAAATAAACCTATTCTATTTGTTTTGCATCAACATTATGCTTGAAATATTTTTTGTTGTCGTGACAAATAATTCACAGGTCCATTATACATTTAACATTCCATCAACTCCCGTATTGCGTGAAACGTGAAATGTACTTATGCTTCGTTATGCCGTATGTATTAATTATTTCCTCCTGCCGTATGACTCTTAATTAACCACACGTGTTCATAAAATCCAGCATGTGAACTGTGAAACGGCGAAATTCGCCCTGGATTTTCTTCCAATTGAGGCCGGTCACGTGGAAAATAAACAATCGATTTCGAACATACCTATGTGTGTCCGGGTTGAAAAACGATGAACTCTGGAAATAAAACCTTAATACGATATTGATAGCGTTATAATTATGAAGCGATCGGTGTGACGTTTGGAAAATTGAGAGATAACTCTTGAATTTTAATGCTAATTGTCTACTGAGATGTTTCTATTAGTTGCAATTATTGCAATTGTGGAAATTTTTCACATATTTGCCCTTAGGTTTTGTAAACCCGGATTTTTAGGCTCTTAAAAAAACTGAATTAGGCAGGCAGATAGGTCTAAGAAATAGGAACACTTTCAGGCGGCCTAAGAAATTTAGGCATTTAATAATTTATCCTTTCCAATCGTTTTATAATTAAAAGATACATATTTTACGTAGTGACCAAAGAGTTTATTGAAAAAGGATACTTTAAATTATAATAGCTGTCCATTTTAGAGCCACAAACAGTGTCTATTTTTATTAGTGACGTTTATTGTTTGCCCACCATTTCTATCCCAAACACTTGCCTCACTTTGTTCTACAATATTAGCTATTCCGGTTCATACGAGGATCAAGCTGAATTTATTGAGAATAAGAAAATCTAGCAGGCCTTGAAAAACAAAACATACATTGTTATTTAGAACACTTTTTTATCTGTCATTTGAAGTTTAGTTGCTGAATCTACGTTTGGTATAACCGAAGTTATTAATTTTTAAAAGTGACAATACAAGTACAAAAAATGAAATTAACCGTAGAGCATTTTCGAATCATGATTTATTATGATTTTAAGAAAGGCTTAAGCGCTTAGGAGCTTAGCAAGGAGAGTTTAGATTCGGCTTTCAGTGAACAAGCACCTTCCTTGACTACAATTTACCGATGGCACAAGGAATTTGAACGCGAAAGAAATTCTGTTCACCATCAAAAAGGAGCAGGGCGTCCTCCTACCGCTGTTACTGACAAAAACATTGGTGCTGTTAAAACAATAATTGAAGAGGACAATAATGGCCACTTATGCAGTAATCGAGCATCAACTCAAGATTCGATTCTCAGCTGTGAGAACAATCTAACACGATCACCTACATTTAAAAAAAGTGGTTAGTCGTTTTGTGCCGCATCAACTTTCCGACTTCCAAAAAGCAGAACGTGTAAGGATTTGCCATGAAACTTTAAATTTCTTAAACAATGGTGGCCACCATTTTTTTTCCAAAATAGTGACAGGTGACGAAACTTATATTCCATTTTTTGACATACCAACCCGCCAAGAGAGTCGTGTGTGGATTCATGAAGATGAGGAAACTCCAACAATAACCAAGAAGCTGCGAGTATGAAAAAAGTTATGTATGCAGTATTCTTTAGAAGTACTGGACTAGTAAAAGCAATTAAGCTAGACGGACAAAAGACAATTACAGCTAAATGGTACACTGAAAAATGTTTGCCTGAAGTATTTAGGTAGGGTTCCAAACAAGGGAATTATTCTGCACCATGACAATGCATCATCCCATACTGCAGCTTTAACTCTCCAGTTTTTGGCTGGAAAAAATATAAAAATAATAGAACATCCGCCATATTCACCTGATTTAGCTATGTGTCACTTCTTGCTATTTTTTGGGCTTAAAGGGAATTTGCGGGGTAGAAGGTTTTCGTCTGAAGAAGAGATTGATGCCGCAGTTCACACTTATTTTGACGGTATTCCGAAAGAAGATTGGTTGGGCGCTTTTAAACAGTGGAAAGAAAGAATGGTTAAGTGTATCATTGCTGAAGGGAATTATTTTGAACACATTTAAAATAAAATCCTACAAAATATTAACTATATTTTTTATTCTCAATAAATTCAGCTTGACCCTCGTACACATACCTGATGATTACACACCATAGGAATTTCAGTACATTTTTTTTATTTGTAAATTCTTGTTTCCGTATTGAAATTATTGTTAAAAAGAGGCCAGCATTTTATGGCTTTATTAAAATCAAAAATTTATCGGACTCCTTGCCCTAATTAGAAAGAGTTAAGATGTAGATTGGTGGACCACCTATAATTCCTAGAACGTTAAATAAGGTGCGTAGCAAACGAAACGTTTCGTGTAGTAACTACACTGATAAAAATCTGGAGTTAATTCTAACACTTTTTGGACGCCAGGGAACATTTTTTCGGTGGTCTCTCGCGTTCATCCGTTTGCGGAGTTACGAGAAACGGAGTTAGGATGTTTGCCCTTTAAACGTATGTAGTACAGCAGAGTTAAGCTTATCCTTGTTGGAGTAAACACTCACTTTTAGATACAATTTAGTCGGAAAAAGAGAACAATAGCGTCAAATTAGATGAAGATTAACAACTTTTCAGATAAAACTGTGTCCATATTTAACACCGAATGGGCAGATTACAATTAATCCCAAAAATCTTTATGTGTGTACTAATTTATAAAAAAAATATTTCTCAATAGGAACTACATTTAATATTTCTATTTTATATTATAAAATTTTAAAAGCAGTAAAGCTTGTCAACTACAAGTATTTGGAGAACATACTGAAAGTACTTTTATCTAATATGCAAAGCCCAGTTTAGACGCATCCGGATATGCAAAATATTCTTCAACAGTGTACAGATAACAAGAAATGATAATACATCATCTTAGGGGTTATTAGGCCACCATATTTTGGAACGCTCTTGGCTCCTGACATACTTGGCACACGTACCAAATCTGCAACGAGCCGGTATGCTGTTGCCCACAAATTAGCAAGCCAAATTAAAATACTTATACGACAGATTTGGACCAAAACTTTAAGTATGCGTATTCCGGCCGATAAATGGTCCAATAGTTTATATCGAGCATATTTCATTTAATAAAATCTCATCAACTACCGACGGAAGGTTTTCTTCCCTAAATACACGAACCAAGTCTGCGCGCCAAGTAAATTTGTCAGGAGTCAAGAACATCCGAAAGTGTCTGTGTGTATAGCGGCCTATTGCTACGACACGTGTTCTGGCACAATACTTTATTTTTTTTCGTTTATGGACATTCACATCTTACAACGCTGTAAGAATATTTTAAAATTTGTACTTCTCGTCCTAAGTGAAAATATTAAAAAGAAACTGTAAGAATGTCTGTAGTAATTTGTCTAAATTCTGTGCATTGAATTATCCAACCAGGCTTACGTCTAGTAGTAAAAATAAGCTTCAATTTTAGAATTGTGTAGACACAGGCCGAATTATGCTCCCCCTCCCAGCTTTTCAATTTGATAGTACACAAATAACAACCCCGTGCTTTACTTGCCATCTGTCTTTCTTCTACGCTTTTCAATACACCTACAGGTGACAATGTAAGGAATAAATTCATAATTTCCTTAATGTTAAATGTATTTACATGAGAACCACCGGAATAGGTTAATTTTTGATTTTTGTTGTGGATCTGATGGTCCAGACAAAAGTCGCGTTCCTTTTGCACCGATTCTCAGATAATCTCACCCAGGGTTGGAAAGTTTAAAACATAGTGTTTAAAACATGTTTAAAACACCGAATTAAAAACATACCATCTGTTTTAAATAAAATGTTATAAACATGTTTTTTTGCTAATGTTTTAAATTTATTTATTGTAATTTTAAGCTAAAAAGGACCACTTTTGCTATAAGTGTGTTATTTTTGCAACGTAATACTGTGTAACCAGAAGCTAATTGTTTAGGGTCGGTATTTCACTCACAGATTAACTTTAAACTTTAGTTTATTCCCATATCAATTGTTTTAACAATTGTAGACAATGCGTGGCTGAGCTGATGACATGATGACTACACTGTAGCTCTGATTTGAACTAAATTTAAATTGCATTAGATTGATTATAATCAATTCATTAATTATTACTGATCACTAGAATAATACTTATATCGTAAAATTTTAAAATACCTTTTCAATATTTAACATTTCATTATTTCATTAAGTTTTGAAACATACTGGGTCCTCCGCTTCCCTGTTCATACTATGGGCTACGGGATGAGTTATTATGTAGCAAACTGGCTTGAATTTGTCAATCTAAATGCAGCGTTAGGTCCAAAAGTGATCGTAGGATGTCGCTGTTTAAACTATTTATAACGTTATCGTATCATTTGACTTCATTGAATTTCTACCGTGTACCAAGGCCATATATTCGCCCTTCTAGAGTTTTAAGGTTTGTTTAAAATTTGAAAACGATAAATTAAACAAAAATTTAATTTGAATTTTCAGACATACACCTACTGGACTTTTAGTTTCGCCGAAAGTAATATCAACTTTGTTATTTTAAATGGAACACCCTACATGTTTTTTACATATTCGAAATTTTTGTTTTCCAGTATTGAAAGCCACCAGTCATGTATTTTAAGTCTACTGCGATCAAGTAATTTGAAAAAAAAAATACTTCTTTGGATTGTATTTGATTTTAGTTTTTATTGGTAATGTTTCTCTCAGTATGTTGATACCAAATACTTCATACTTTCTTTGAAAATTAATTAAAACACCGCGACCGTAGATCCTAAATAAAACAAGCTCTGCCTTAAATGATTTAAATTATTATCAAAGTACATACATTATTTTTAAAAGGGTGTATAATCTAACATTACAAACTTTTCATCTTTCTTTTAATTAGAGATTTGAATAAATTCTTCTTTTTATATGAACATTTAAAAATTGTTTTAAACAGCTGTTTTTTTGGTTTAAAACATGTTTAATTTAGGGTCAATTTTAATCATATTTTAAACAAAAAAACTGTTTAAAATAAAAAAACAAAAGTTTTGTTCTTTTTAAAAAAAATCGTTTTTTTGCAACCACTTCACTTCCCCTCCATCGTTAAAATTTCGCGTTTCTTTTACTTCGAAGTGAGGAAGCACAAGTGAGATTCTTCCTTCACCGATTTGAAGGAACCGTTAATCCTTCATCATTAATCAGTGTTCGGCCCTCAGTAGTGAGGAAAATTAATCACATGTTATTTAACAAAATAATTGATGCTGAAAGATTTTTTCTTGAAGAAGTCGCTAAAAGATATTTCATTTAATTGAAAGAAACCCGTTTCAAACATCCTTAAATAAGATTTAACGTATTATTTGTGGACGTATATCTTGACGTAAGAACTTCCTCAGTTTTCCCCTTTTCAGCATTCCATTTAGACAAATTTTCATTTGCTTTTTACGTGAGCTGAGCCACTCATCTCAACTAGCCTAAGCTCAGTTTATTACTAAAAGGAACTCGACTAAAATTTTGATTTCGTTTTTCATTTGTCAATGGTGTTGCCATTGATTTTTTTTTAAGTGTAATGGCCACGTGTTATCCATTTCATTAGAAATCTTTACTATTCTTAACATTTAAATTTAGGAAAATGTTAAAACGTTCAAATTTTATTTAGATCATCAGATCCACAATAAAAATAAAAAATTGACCTCTGGGCGTTTTTCATGTAGTACATTGAGCGACCATTAAAGGAATAACGATTGTTTCCTTACTTTATCATCTCACTGTACTATTATTTCTTGAGCGTATAAAATTCATTAATTAGTTCATTCAGGCCCTCATTTTATTTATGAAAATACCGGTCTCAAGAAACTAACCATTCTGCTCTGTAGAGCTAAAGTAATTTTACACCAGAGAGCTCCAAAATTCAATAAAAACAGAGTTTAATTTTTAATTTTTCTTTTGTTAAAAATTTTTAATTTTATCTGTTCTCCAGAAAATAGAACAGATATAATAACAACAATCATGTAAATTTGAATGAAAAAGCCTAGGAACAAATTGCATTTCCGAAATTCGCTTATACACGTAAATTCTTAATTCAGTTCTGTTGCAGTTCTAATTTTATAAGCTTTACTGTTAATGATAAATCAATAAGTTGATACTAATTTCTCAAGCGTATTCAAGGCCGTGTTCATTTAGCAACAACAGGTGGTGGTTTTGTGAAAATTGAGAATGTTCGATAACAAAATTTTATTTCAAAATATTAGTAAAGAAAGAAAATGAAGAATTGCTAACACAGATTGAAGCGATAATTACACATATTCATCCAGTCCCCCTCCTCCTAACAAATGTTGATTTTCTCCCAAGAAGATGTTTTCTTTTTAGTCAACCTTGCACGTCTCATATGTTTCCCGTTTACACAAACCTAAAAATTTTCAGTAAAATTCAGTAAAAGTGATTTTGAAATGTTTTCTCTCTTATTGGCGTTATCTATACATTTTCATAGTCTTCTGATGCTTCTTCCTTGAACATTCCTTAGCATTTATCGTTATTCGTTCAGCATCAATATTTTTCTGACGAAGTTCCTGTTCATTAAGATAATAAGCGCATGATCACGATCCGTTTATTGAATTTTGAAAATTCAGTGACTCGGAGGGGCAAGGGGATTATGGATCATGCAAGAAGATTATGGATCATGCTCCGTTTTGACAGAATAATTTCTAGCGAAAGAACATTACTGATCAAGTCGAACGTCTTTAATGTGCGAAAAAATACGGCTAGATTGACGAGTACTTTCTGGTACAAAGTTAACCTACAGAGTAACAGATATTGGATAATTTCTTTTCACAATAATTACACATCGCTTTGCACTTGTTGGTCCATGTGTAATTAAAGTTCTTCAAATGTTCCGTTCTTTGGTATCTGCCTGGACGCAGCATATTAACACTGATAATTCATGCAAAGCTAGCTTTCACGTTAATAGGAGTTTCTACTGATTCAGTTACTTGGTGTCTGATACATTTCATTTCCGAAACGAACATAACTGAAAATCGATGAGCTATAGAACAAGTAACCTCAACTGTGAATTTCAACGGGCAATGATTGTCTACGTTGTCTACATTATCTAAATATTGTTTACATGTAAAAGTAGGCAAACATTGTTTACCTGTAAAGGAGCAACACTGATATTCACGGTTAGCCAATCGTCAAAATATGCATGAAATAGTATTTCATTTAACTACCGCCGTCTTTTAATTGATTCATACAACTCATCTCTTCCCTCACATGCAATCTTAAATTTTATAGATTTTACGTATCTCGCTTAAATATTTTTGGGATTTTGAATTTTTCAATTTTCATGTTTCGGAACTTTTCAAAAGCTTGACGTGATATTAATATTTTATCAGAATACAGCGTCAAATAACTACCCGGTTGAGAGCAACTGACAAGAATTCATGTTGTTGCTTATTTTTTTTTACCAACACCATTTCACCCGCCAAATAGACAGGTGACGAAACTCCTAACAAATGAACATTTTCATTATGCACGAACAAAAAGAGAAATTGTGGGCGGGTGCGACAAGTCAAATTTATTTTGAAGTCGACACGTATGTAACACGCGGTGCGCAATCGTTGAAAAATTCAGCGATGTAATGTAACTGATGATTACGGGGAGAAAAACAATGCGCCTGCCGACCCCGTGAATTACGTAGTACATCTGACGTCATACGAAAAGATAAATTGGGGTAGAACGTCTCTGACGTCACTTTGAAATTTTCATTTAGAAGTCGCTTACAAAAGGGTATATGTGATGTAATTTTTTTCGTACGAATTGAATTGAATGTAATGCTTCCGTGTTTCTAAATGAAATGGCAACGGCCCTCGTGGTTTAGAGAATAATTATAAGCGCTTGGCTTCTGCTCATTAAAACGTAACTCCATTTTTTTAATGAGATGTACAAGAAATATAAAAGTCGCACGATTTATTGGCTTCAAAAAAATTAGTCGTCTTTGCTTAGCATACAAATAAATTGGTCCTGTAATTAAACAAAAAATAAATGGAAACAAGTTTTGTTAAAAATTTCAAAAAAGAGATTTTACTCTTTAATGTTTAATGTTCAATTTCTTTTTTTTTTAATTTTCATCTGATCATTTCAGTTATGAGAATTAAAAAATATTTGACAAAACATACAGGGATGAAATGCATTATTAAATATAAAATTGTAACTGTTCGGGCTCGAGTTTCCTGGAAATAAGATAACTCACTTAAATCTACTTTAATTTAACTGATTTCGAAATATAAATTAATTTCAAAGAAAGAGAAGTTCTTGATGACAAAATGAAATTAAACTTAAAAAAAAACTACACGAAAACGCGCACCGCGAAAGCAAGCTGATCGATGGATTGTTCTCTAATGACTAACTCTTTTCTTAAAAGTAAAAATGATATTTGTCTGTGTCTCTGTCACTACTATTAGATTACTTTCACCCTTAGACACAACAGTGTCCTGAACGTCTGCGTAGAATATTCGCAAATAAGACACTCACAACCCTTGCCGAACAAACATATTAGTAACGATTGTTACGGTTTTCTTTTTGTGTTGAAGGAGTGTGTCTCCAATTTTTGTTGCGAGTTCGGTCTTCAGCCGTAAGTTTGCAGAGGACGTTTCGCTTTGAGGCGAAGATGCGACACGCTCTTGGGTGCGCACGATGGACTCTCGTTTGGGGGATTTGATTTTCGCACTTCGACTTGTAGTGTTGATCAATTTTGTGGTTGCGCTAGATGTTTAAGTGGACCCCCGTTTTCCTTGGACTTTTTCACCGCAAGGGAGTTTCCTCCGTTTGCTTTTGGGGCCCCTGTTTGCGGATCTGCCGACGTGTGTTTCTGGTGTGGCCCATTGACCTTTCATGAGCAACTTGTATAAGGCCTATCTACTACCCCTCCCACCCCCCTCCCCTTTCTTGAAATCTGTCGATTCCAGTTGGTGAATCTGACGCCGTAGTTTAGCCTTTTTAGCTCGTTTCTCCTTTTTTGCCCTTGTGACGTCGACGAAGCCAACGCCGTAGAGAGGAAAAAAAGGTCGACCCGGAACCATCGCAGGTGGGACCCGCTTGGATCGTGGGAAACCCTTTTTTTTTTAGCAACCACATAAGGTCGAACCATTTCTGTTTTAATTTTCCCTTCTCGCCGGCCTAATCCTGGCTTCGGAGTTATGCGGGGTGTGGCGTCGACTCGAGCGGGACGACTTGTGCTCCTCCGGATTTATCTATTTTTACGGCGGCAACCTCACTGGTTGGGTCTCTACCGTTTGCCTGGTTACATATTTTTTATGGAAATCTCCGAGTAATTTTATCGTTATTGCAGGCCCGCTAACACTTTGTTAGTTATTTTGTATCCTTTTTACTTGTTAAATTGAAGCTCCTTCGGAGCAGAAGTCGTGCTTCACGTGTCACGTGTTATATTTTACTTTGTCTTGCTTACATGCGCTTTTGCGGACGTTACAAAAAAAATCCGTTTCCCTTTGTTTGATGTTGTGCGCAGACGCCAGAATACTCTTGCAGAAGCAAAGTTTGCCCTATTTTAGGCTTTGTATTTCTACTTACTGCTCTTTTGTTAAATACAACTCGGACGAACACCCCTTCAGGGTGTCTGTGTGGTTTTGTGAACTGCATGTTGAACTTTGCCTGTTTGAATAAATTGCTTTTTGACCGTAACGAACTTTGTTCATTTATTGGGTTTATATGCAATAACCTTGGGTTGTACTACCTTTGGGGAGGGATGTTTCTTCATCACCTTTTGGGGGTACACTGTCGAGGAAGCGGGTTTAAGGGAGTTGCCCTTCACGAGAACGTCTAAGGACTCAACTTCCCGGCCGTGTTTTTTTAACATCCTTGGTTCGCGTAACCACAGATGAGTGGCGCATTTTTTCGTAACATCTTTAAATATATCCCAGGCCGTCTCCACTTAGTGGGCGCTGTTACGCGATACTGATTTTCTATCTCGTTTTCAAAAGAACCACCAACTTGACTTCTGGGCCGAGATAAATTGTGGAATTGGCGCAAGCCCTTTCAGTTCTGATTGGGTCAAACGCGACGAACTCTCGTTTCGGGTTGTCGTACGAGAAAGAGGTGACACTACTTTGGGCCATAAAGAATAAATTTAACAATTGAATAAATAAGTTTACTAGTTTTAAGGATTTTCGTGATAAATTTGTCCACCTGCTTTTCAGTTTTCCGTTTGAAATTTTGTATTCATTTCAAAATTTAGAGTTTTATAAATTGAATGTGTTATTAAATTAGTCAATCTTGCAATTTTTTCAAATCAGTTTTCAAAACTTAAATTTTTTGTAAACTATGTTTTCCAGATAATATGAAACAAATAAAAAAACTTTTTAAAACGAGCTAAAAGGAAGACAGATGTTTTCCAGATAGTTTAAAAATCTGTGTCTTTATGTATAATAATATCAAATTAATTGTTTGTTTTGAATACAGCTTGTATTCAAAGTAATAAAACAAGTCAAAAATGCAGAGCTATCGCAGATTTAGTTGGCGGACATAGTACATACAATAAGACTGTTTCACTTGTCTTCGAATATAACCCGGAAAATGTTTTTTTTTTTTGTAGGTACTACACCCAGTTATAAAGCAGCATTACAAAAACTATTTCGTAAAACAAATACGTAGTGAATTTTGCCCAAACAGGGCTGTTTTGCTGGTTTATGGCATTCAAATGGGATGTTGTCTCTCTCAATCCTCTGGTCCCATTATTTATTCATTTCACCTTACACATGCGTGCCTACATAGTTCGTACTCCGCACAGTAACATATATTATGCATTTGTAGTAAACCAGGATATATTCCTCCGGACGCCGATTTAGGGCGACCACGCTTTACGCCAGCGTGCATCAATTTAATTATTAAATTTCACGTGCTCGTTACAACTTGCCTCTTCACGCGTTCAAACAGATTTTCCAAAATCAAAATGTTAATCATGGTAGTAATGATACTGATGATACGAATACGCTAACACCATAACAATGAGCTACAAAGTCACACGTCATTGAGATTTAACGGCGCCATAGATGTAACAATAATATGTTAGTCATTATTTTGAGAATTATTTCATGTTCGCTTATTTCTAAGAGTTTTAAAATTTTCCTTAAATCACATTTCTCATAAGACATTTTTACAATTTCGAGAGGAATTAAAAATGTAATCAAAATGGGGTATTCTAGTGTAACGTTCACTTTTTCACTGACCGTTACTTTACATTTTTTCATCTGGTTTCGTGAAATTCTTATTTCTCGTGACTTTTGTTGTAGTTTCTATTTTCAGGCGGATGTTCTTCAGTCATATTCTGTGATTATACGACTCTAATTTTCGGAAACTCATCTTTAGATGTCACCAGAGGTCAAATAAATCAATATATTTATCGATGCTTTCTGTTGACGTAACGGAAATTACGTAGATTTGAGAGTTCATCTAACGACATTGTGATTCCGGTGCCTCCACTTTTCAGACGCGCATTGATTGCGAGTACCATTTGTGTTTTTTTGTTGGGTCCTGCCTTCCCCTTTGATTTGGTTGATTAGAAAAATATTTTCTAAGATTCTTTTATTATTTACGTAGATTTTTTCTACTACAGCAAGTTTTCCTACTGCTGAGTGCTGCTGCCTTTTCTAACGTCGAATGATTCGGAGGATTTTGCCAGTTTTTGCGTTGTTTCGTTTGAAGTAATGTAGCTCGAAAATTTTGCGTTGTCGAGAAGGAATGAATATTGGAGCTGAGAATATTTTTTGCGTTTGTCATTTGGAGGAATTTTGCGTCTGTTGTTTGAAGTTCTAAATATTTGGAGCCGTGAAGTTTCTGCGAAAGGAAATGAGCTTCCTCATGTAGGTAAAGTATCGGATCAGATGAATGAATAAGAAATCTCACCATTTTTATTATCGTACCGTATATGAAGTTTTCCTTAAAGTTTAATATTTGTTATTGTCAAAGGACATATATCGTACTGAATACGAAAACATTCCTTTAAAATTTAATTTTTTTATTGTCAAGGGACAATATATGAACGAAAACTTTCTTTTACGGTTTATTTTTTTGATGGTCAAAAGACAATATTATGTAAATCTTGGGTCACCTTCCTACAAAGTAAGGAAACATTACGTTAAATTTAGTTTCGCCTAATTGTATACAGTTTGAGTTTTACTTTAATATTTGTCACCCTGTATATGTACAGTGTACTCTTGTTCGTTATAGCTAATTTTGCAATAATCACTTATGTTATATTGTTGTATACTTGTAACGAAGTGCCTCCGTGTGTATACATATATTATTGTTATTGACAATAAAGATTCTGTTAAGGAATGGGAATTTACATGGGATTGAGATCTGAATGATCTCAGCTGAACACGGTCTAAGAGTCTTGGATCGACCTCTAGCAAGAGTCTTCCTAACATTCCGGACCCCCGATGTCCCGTCCAGAGTGCAAGTGTCTTGCATAATCCACGACAAGTGTCTTGTCTACCCCCCGACCAGTCTTGCATAATCCCACGACAAGTGTCTTGTCTGCCCCCCGACCAATGTGCAAGCGTCTTGCGTATTTGAGACCATTGAAATTGTAATTTTAATAGTTGTTATTATTTTAGCTACTTATCTTACGGGGTGTACACCCTTTATTACCTGACATTAGTCCGTAGGTACAGAGTATAACATTGATTGCAGAAAAAGTGTTGTAAGTTGTAAATGTTTTGTTTAATTTTTGAATCATTTAAATGACTCTTTTGTTCTTTGTTGTTGTTTGATGTATTTTATATCTAAATAGGCGTTGTATAAAATAATAGATACGCAGTGTCAACATCACTTAATTACTAAAAAAACGTACTTCCGCTTGAGAAGACAATAAACTATCCAATACAAACTATTTTGAATATTAAACAATCTCTGCCATCGAAATTTTTCAAAATACGTTATAAACAACAAATCTGCACATATGCAACTTCATACTCTTTTCGTCTGAAAAATAATCATTGTAGTAAAATTTTGTCTATGATTTTAGAGTAGAATTGATCCTAGTATGCGACGAACGGACACTATATTTGAAGTATCCAGTATAAAGTCATGATTTTCTACTTTACGCAATAAATACATTATAAATTAGAAAAAGTAGTTAATACTTAAAAACGGGAAGGAAAAGCACAAAGTTAAAAGAAACATGTACGTCTATATTTCGACAGTTTTTTTTTTAAACTATTCTCCTCTTCGCTTTCTGGCAGTAATTATAATTATTTCTAATTTATAACTCTATAATAATAAAACAACATGAATTAAATAATATAAGCACCCATTCAAAAATAGCTGTAATTTGAGGTTTGCCAAACACAAAAATAAGTACTCCACACGTTCATAATTACCAATATAAATTCGAACGCAATGAAAGTTGTTTTGGCGCAATCATAAACACAACTTATCACGTAGAAGATGTCATCATGTGCATGGTATTAATATCCAAACCATGACGTCTTAACTGTGCAGTTGAATGAACATAAAATAAGCTTTGAAATTGAATTTAACCCAGTAAATATTTTATTTTAGTCCTTATATATTTGCGCTAACTTCTTTTTATTTTAATTTTACATTCTGTTTTTGTTATATCATCAATTACGTTAACACGCGAATTTTAGGCTCTGCTCTTTTAAGAAAATTCGATAGGCATTATATCATAATATTTTCAATGCATCGAACATATTTATAAATATCAGCTCGCACTTTAACAAACTTAATTTCCTTAATGTGTTTTCGTGTTTAACAGATATTGATAGCGACTTTGATCCTTCTTTGTATGTATACAGTTTGTTCCTATTAATAACATTCGGATCTTTACATTTAAGCTCGCACTGATTTAAGTAAAGCCGGTGCATAAAATTATTTGTTGACATCGAATTATAAACAAAACCTTTGTCGAAACTGCCGAATACGTGTACTGTCAGAAATTACGTTAGAGGCGAATATGAAATAAATTTCGTTAGTTTAATTTAATTCAATCGTTCAATTGTCAACAAGTATTACAATTTACTAGTTCGATTGAACTAATGGCTTTCTTAATCTTTTCGAACATAGATTTCTCTCGTTCGTTAACCTGAGACGAGAGTTCGGCGCTCAGGACTCGTTCAGGAGAAATGAGAGGGCCTGCCGAAACTTACCTCAGCTCAAAAGTCAGGTTGGTCGTCCGTTCGAAAACGAGATGGAAAATGAGTTGCGTAACGTTGCCCACTTAGTGAAAACTGCGTGGGAAATCTCAAAAGATGTTATGGAAAAGGGCGCGACCCAGAGGTGTCAAAAGCACACGGTCGGGAAGGTGTGTTCTTGGACGTTCTCGTCAAGGGCCCCTTGGACCCGCTTCCTCGACAGCGTTCTTCTGAAGGGGATGAAGGAACCTTCCCCAAACTCGTAACAACCGCAAAAGCGCATAAAATCCAAGACAAAATACAAAGTAACATGTGACGCGTAAAGCGTGACAACGCGAAAAATGTTCGAAAAAAGAAAAATAACAAAAGTGACGCTAATTATAATTCCGCTTTGAAGGAGCCTCAATTTAAACTGGTGAAAACGATACAAAATAAATAACAAGATGTAAACGGGACTCCAACAACAGTAAAACTACTCGGAGAGGTTGCTGCCGCAAAAAAAATCCGTAAGTTCGTATCAATGCCGCACGAGTCGACGCAACATCTCGCGTAACGCCAATGTCGGGGCTTAGACGGTGAGAGGGAAAAAAGTCAGAAATGATTGGAGCTTACGCGGTTGTCAAAGAAAGACGGTTTTCCACGATCCAAACGGGTCCCACCTGCGTCGGTTCCCGGAAGTGCGAGTATTAGTCTCTAGGGCGTTGGCTGTGTCGAAGACAGGAGCAAAAAAACGACGAGCCCTAACAGCAACGGGAAAACTTCCTTGCAGTGCAAAAGCCCGAAGAAAAATGGGGGTCCAAATAATCTTCCAAAGAAACACAGAAACGACCACCACTGCAAGCGGCGTGCATAAGTAAAATGAAGCCAGCGCGCGCCACTGAAAAGCACGCACGATTTCCGTCTCAAACGATCCTCCGCCATCTTACGGACAACGACCGGACTCGCAACAGAAATTGGAGACATATTTCCTAAATGCAAAAAGAAAACTGTAGCACTCGAATTAAAGAAGTATTCGCGGTGATATGTAAAATCAAGAAATCTAATAATTTAATAAGTTAGTAAAACGGATATATGAGTATATTGGGCGAAATAGGCGAACCAAGAGTGCAATAAATAGAGACATAATTATCCATTAGTAAGAGTAGAGACACAATAAGCCATCAGTGAGAGTAAGTGGGACACGTTTCTCGCAGAAGATTTATTAGTCATAAGAAAAGGAGAAGAGAAGCAAATGCCCGGAATGTCGGGCGTATAGCAATATACCTATTATGGCAATAAATGTAGGCTAAAACCTAACACTCCACTTTAGCCAATAGCAACTCAAAGCACATGCGTACCGTGTTTTCATTATAGGCTAAAGTAAAAATCTTCAACGGTATTTCATTTGCTTTCAAGAATTTTTACTTGAATCAGGAAATATTATTATTATTTTTAGTTAGGATTTTAAAATTATATCATGGCAATAGGTTTCACATTATTAATTAAAGATTTTATCGATTATTTATCTGCTAACAATTCAAATTCAAAATTTACATCGACTACTTTCCTTCCGCTTTTATGTGCATTCTATCATTTTGTTAAACACTTTCCAGTTTAATCTGTCTAATCTGCACCCTATCCTTCGCACTGATAACTACCAGATTCTGTTCTGTAAAGAGTGATCTTACAGACGCCTGTTCTAAGGATTCGTAGATGGGTTTCTCGTGAATTCGATTCTTAGTTATATGGGGATAATATAACCTGTGTCTTCCATAGGACCAGCTGTCTCGCAAGACTGCTATCTTGCCTACGTGTCCATGTGGCCTTCTCAGAGCTCCTATCCGTCCAAATCGTTGTTTCAACTCTACTGCGATACCGTTATTCGTGTGGAAATCTGTCGCTACACAATGCACTAAGGAGTATTCCTCTGGAGCTGAGACCCACCATAAACTTCCATTATTTCAACACTTTTCTGCTCAAACTTCTTGCAGTCTGCGTATTTTCCTGCCGCACTGTTATTCGTTCTTGAAATTAACCTTATCCTTCTGTTCTGGTTCTAACTTTGCTTTTCGTTTTCCTTGTTTCATTATTTTACTGTAGCTTTTATCATCTTGCCAAGAAGGAGTACCAACATCTAGTGAAATCCATTAAGATTTCATATTACAGCAATAAAATAAAAAGTTTATATATAACTATATGGAATGTGATTAAAGACTCTACTGAATCCCCCCAATCATTTTGCAATCTGGAACTGTTGGTCAACTGCATATCTGTTAATGATCCCAAAGTTATAACAAATCTATTCAATGAACACTTTACCCCTGATTGCCATCATATTCATCCCACTAATGAATTTCCTAAAGCCAATTGTATGCAAGCGTCTAATTTCTTTATGTTGTCTACGGACAGAGCCGAAGTTGAAAAAACTTTAAAAGCATTGTCTTCTAAATGGACACCTGGCTACGATGGAATTCCTGATTCCGTTCTGGCTGGGGTCGGTCACATAATAGCCTCTAAACTTGCTGATGCTATTAACATTTCTTTCTCGACTGGTTCATTTCCTCCCCCCTTCAAACATGCTAAAGTCTTACCTGTATATAAAAATAAAGGTTCGAAATACTACATAAATAAATACCGTCCGATATCTCTATTACCTATGTTTTCTAAAGTTTTTGAAACACTTTTCTATAATAGATTATACTCCTACTTGAAGAAGCACGGCATTCTATCCAAATGTCAGCATGGATTTATAAAATGCAGATCTACAGAATCCGCTATCTTTGAATGTTTAAATTATATAACGACTTGCCTGGATAAGTGGGAAACACCCGTTGGATTGTATTTCAATTTATCCAAAGCCTTTGAAACTTTGGACCATGATATTCTTTTGTTCAAACTTGAATCTGTCGGTGTTAGAGGAGAAGCTCTAAATTGGATACATTCTTACTTATCTGGACGTTCTCAGCAAGTGTTCATCAGACGTATGCAACAAGGTGTAATCTCCGAGATTTTGTCTGATCCAAAAATAATTAGTAAAGGAGTCCCACGGGCATCTGTCCTTGGGCCACTGTTATTTCTGATCTATGTCATTGACTTAGAACAAATGATGCCTTCCGTATCATTGTGCCAATATGCGGATGATACCTCATGTATCGTAACGAGTACCTCCGAGTCATTATGTGCTGAACTTGTCTCCTCAACCATTAACGTTATGTCCAATTGATCTGAACTGAATCATCTTTTAATTAATTTTAATAAAACTGTAGTACTGCAATTTAAAAATGGTCCGCTGTCTTCTAATATCTTAATCAAAGTTAATGCCAAATCATTTCCTGTGTCCCACAGCGTAAAATTTTTGGGTTTACACATAGATGCTTCCCTTAAGTTTAATGTCCACATCGAGTCTGCTTGTTCGAGATTATCAAAATATTGCTATGTATTACGGAACCTTAGACATTGTGTTTCAATCGACGTTTTATTAATGTACTACAGTGCCTATGTTCAGTCCACTCTCTCCTACGCTTTAATATTTTGGGTAGGCTCTCCTCATGTTCCGTAAGCGTGTGTTATGCAAAAAATCATTATTAGAACAATGCTAAGTAGGAAGCCTTCTGAACCCTGCAAGCCACTGTTTAAATCATTCCGTCTTTTATCCTTACCTTGTCTTTATATCTACAACCTTACGGTCTTCGCCAAACAAATCTCAATTTATTTTCAAAAAATAAAGATCAATATAATCCCAACTTTTCATTAAAAATTAGAAATTTTAAGAATTTATCAATCCCCAGGCATAACACCAGCCTTTATGAACGAAGTGTATATTACCGAACATTAAAAACTTACAACCGCCTGCCCTCATCAATACGATCCAAGGATAATTTACCAGGATTTAAACGTGAACTTAAATTGTTTCTATTGGATAGCTGTTTTTACGATTTCAAAGATTTTATTTAACTACAAAGACCAAATGACGATGCCCATATCTCGATGAGATCATTGGCTAATAATAAAAAAATAATAATAATGAAATAAAATCTATAAGGAGGCCATCCACGTTCAGGTTGACGGAATCCGAATGTCATATAATTTGGTGTCATATAACCCTAAATTCCCTATTCGAAACGGTAATAGTAATTGATCTTAAACATGGCGTTTTATCACCCGAAATTCCGTAGAAAACCACGTGTGGTTTCTAAGTTCAGTTCGGGCCTCGATCCTCCGAATTAACTTTTCTTTTAATATTTTATCTTGGGGTTCTGCAAGGGACCTCAGAAATTTGAAGAATTCTTAGGATTAATTCGCGCACTCCCTTGATAAGGTATTCTTGGTGAATTTACCCTTTCTCTGCATTGAGCAGCACAATGTTCCATCCTCAAACATTTGAAAAATCTTACTTGTTTCTTAAATTCCTGACGTCTCTTTACTCAGTTGGTAAATCTATTGTTCTTAACAGGAAATCTGTCGTTCCTGCTTTCTGAGAGATAGTCTGTTTCTTCTTGCTTTTAAATAAGTACCCAGAACTACCAAATATATAGTTTACGTCAACAAATCGATCATTTATGATAAATCTAGATCCAAAACCGCTGGTCAATGTTAGAATTATTTTGAGTTCAATAGTACTGTTACAGGCGTGACGCGCAAATAGATCTATTTTTAGCATTAGCCACCCCAATCTGCGTCACAGAATGTCATCGAAAGTTTCTCGTCCATTTCAGCACGTTCGAGAATTAAAACGATCTACTATAAAAGCCTGTCAAGCGCGCCAGCAGTTCAGTGAGAAGTTGGCAAGCGAAGGATTCATACCTCGAATAAATAGAAAGTGCATTTTGTAGAAATGTTATTTAATAGACAAGTGTTAGAGCTCATTACTATTGTTTTTTTAATTGTGAAAAACGACAGTTTGTAATTAAAGTGTGAAATTTAACGACTATAATTTGTGAACCCCCCCAAATTCGTAACAATACTTTGGCTTGATATAAAGATGGTCAATTACGATAGTAACGTTAATAATGGTTTGGTTTTCAGATAATATTGTTCAAATTATATCCAAAATTACCTGTGCTTCAAATTATATGGCAGTATGCCCGATCGAAAAATGATGTGCAATTATTAAAGCGAGTGAAATGTTGAAAGACTGTTAGTATTGATATGAGATACAAAAAGAAATAAGCTAAGTGTCTGATTTATAACCTGCTTTTGGGATTTGTTGAGAACAAAATAAAGTTATATTTTTGCTTTAATTGCTTGATATTTTCATTCATCGCAGGCAATTTTTTATTCTTGGGCCAATCAATCGATTGGCATATAATAAAAAAATATAATTGTCGTGAATTAAAAAAAAATAACGCAAACATAAAGACTACAAATTGTCACTAAAACTATTTTGAATGCAAATAAATTGTAGCACGTTAATTTACAGCTGCAATGCGTTTTTATTTTTCTCTTCCTTCCTTAATTTTAGGCGAACTATTGTAAACATTCAAAATTATACGAAATTACTTTTACCAAATCATTTTTAATAATATAAACTGTAATTTGCGTTTGATAAATTTTCTCAGACCATCATATAATTGTCGCTTAAGCGGAATAAACGTAGCCAGGGCATCGTTCCATATATTAAATAAGTTAATTTCCGGACGTCCATTTATATAAGCTCAGAAGCTGCGTCCAAGATTCTGGTCACTCACCTCGCTAAATATTACAAGCTGAAGCATAAATTAGGTTGCATCGTGGACGCCGCAAATTAACTGCGTTTGAGGAACTGTCGTTGGATGTTCGCCTCTTTCAGCGTTGATATGATGTTGCTTCGAAATTGGGTTTCACTGAAATTCCAAAATTGTGTCTAGTTTAGGAATAATTGAAATTAACCTCCGCCCACAATAATTTTTATATCCGTAGATACGTATTTCGGCAGCTAAGCTGCCATCTTCAGTATGCTACTAACTTAAAAGCCCTAAGAAAGATTTAAAACCACCTAATCACACTGATAAAATCATAAAAATGTTAAAGTTAACAACAACCTAATCATCCTAAAAGATATATATGTCTAAAAATAAAATAAATTTAATATAAATAAATAAAAATTTAGACATATATATCTTTTAGATGCTTAGGTTGTTGTTAGCTTTAACATTTTTATGATTTTATCAGTGTGATTAGGTGGTTTTAAATCTTTCTTAGTGCTTTTAAGTTAGTAGCGTACTGAAGATGGCAGCTTAGCTGCCGAAATACGTATCTACGGATATAAAACTTATTGTGGGCGGAGATTAATTTCAATTATCTCTTAAACCACAGTCTCCTTTACTATTTTAGTCTAGTTTAGGAAGCCCATTTTGATCTCAATGAATGCCAAAATACATATAGGCATATCATAAAATGCCATGCAATAAATTAAGGTAACTTTAAATTGTAAATTTATTTATAAACTAATGGAATTAAAATTTAATTGATGTTATTATTTTAAAGAAAGAATTAAAGAAATGTTTCTTGATACTTTCCACTCACAAACCACATTAAGTAGACACACCCGAGCACTCACGAGGCAGTCTTACAACGTGACCGTAAGTATGATGCGATGTATGCCGATTTAAATTCTATGCCTGTAGGAGCATTAAAAACAATAAACTCTTTGAAATTTTACTTTTATACCCTGTACCTCGGAATATAAGCATTTCCTGGCACATATTTATATAAAACATTTTTATTAAATCAGCGCAAGGAATTACATCTTGAAGTTACGAACCAGATTTAGGAAACAACCTGTATAAGTGGCTATTTTACCGTTTTCATAGTCTATAAGTTTTCATCTTCCATCAATTTCATCGTTTAAATAAATTTATGAAAATATTAATTTAAATGGTATACGAACGACTCCTACCTTGTGTTACATTGTTGCATCAGAAAAAGAAAATATGATAAGTTACACCCTCCGTTTATTTAATTGTGATTGATT
This sequence comes from Prosopocoilus inquinatus, assembly GCA_036172665.1. Lineage (NCBI taxonomy): Eukaryota > Metazoa > Arthropoda > Insecta > Coleoptera > Lucanidae > Prosopocoilus > Prosopocoilus inquinatus. The sequence continues at coordinate 2,418,117 of CM069876.1, forward strand.
GGGTTTCATAAATTCATAATAATGAGTTCAGATTATACAAATTGTTTTTATTGGATTAACCCTGTCATAAATTACTCTGTAAATGGTTGGATTGTAATAAGTAATAAACTGTTCTCTTATATTGTAAATTAATTTTCAATAAATTACAATCTAATTGTAATAATTCCTACTGAAATAAGCACTCTTGTTTGCTGAAAAGCATTGATTTGAATTTATTTTTCTGCATTTCATGGAGTAAACAACAACATTGATACATTCTGCGACATCAGTAAAGCTTTTAATTATGTTAGCCACCCAATTGAGAAGCTTAATTCTTGCGGTACAACAAAAGTAAGCCATATCTGGATTAAATCTTCTCTGTAAAAAGGCGAGCAATTTGTCAAAAGTGAAGATACATCTGTATCTGAGATTTGTTCGGAGAGGAGAATTATAAATAAGGCTTGCCCAGGACTCAATTTTAGGCCCTATACTTTTTTCTATTGTACACTAATGATTTAACCTCATTATCTTCCGACGGCATTACTTTTACTATTTACGCGGATGATACTACAGTTGTTGCCTAATTCCCCCCCCCTCCCAAAAAACTACGGAAACTAAATTTAATTATCTTTTGAATAAGTTCTTCAACTAGTATGCTATCCATAACGTTTATCTTAATACAAATAAATCATAATTTCTTCTCTTTAATAACTCAAAACTCAAAAATCTTTTAATTTACATAATTTACAAATCAATAATAATCCGGACTCAAATGCACCTTCAACTAAATTGTTGGGCTTGCAAATTAGATTAGCATCTCAATAGGAAAGATCATTATAATTTGCTTATTTGTAAATTACATTTCAAGGGCTTATTTATTTACAAATTCACTTTTAAATTTAAATTTCTACAGTTTATTTGTTTAGAAATTGAAAAGACAGGTGTAAATATGTACATAGACCTTAAATTAACAGCATATGCTAATCTTAAATCATGTGCAAGTTGCATCGAGGCTTACATATGAAGAACATTCTTGCAAAACTTGAGAGGTCCAAAATTACGAAATTTGAGTTAGACATGGAATCCGGGGTTTATGACTGAATTGCATCGTCTGGTTAGACCTGATTCATTAAGGCGGACGATTGTGGTGATGGAAGTGTTCTTATTCAAGGTGTGCCTCAAGGTTCAATCTTAGGACCCATACTATTTAATGTACTGGGTGTCTCACAACGTACGGAGGAGTTTGAAAGGGTAGCTGTAGGACATCAAAATAAAGCTTTTTTCTTAATTCGCTTTTAACCAAAACCCAATAATAAGAAAGTTACAGCAATTTAACTTTCTTAATTTCTTCTTTAATTTACACCTATAGCTTCTTAATTAATCAAAATTATTTCACAAAATACAACTTTATTATTAAATAAACTCTGAATTTATCGAAACCACCATTCATAAAATGTATATATTAATCTGTTAATTAATCACAACGACATGAAAACTCGTTTTTGGACATTAAAAGAAAGAATGAAATAGCCGTAAGTTCAACGTGACTACATTTTTTAAAATAGTTGTTTATTGTAAAGCAATGTTCAATTAACTCCTAAATGCCTCAAGTTTTAATTAAAAACGTAAAATATTACTACAGCGAGTAACTTTTGCTTGTTAATTAATTTCACTTTAAACTCTTGTAACTTTTTAGATATTGCCTTTTCACCAAAAATTTATTAAGAAAAAATATTTAATTTAATCTCCCTTAGCTACCCTTTTAATTTCCTCCGTAGGTGATGAGACACCTAGTATACACCAGCAATCTAACGAGAATCCTGAAATACTGCCAAGTACATCGTTATGCGGACGACGTGCAATTCTTTTATATTTTCCGTTCTGAAGATGATATATGAATAAATGATATGAAGATATTAAAATTAACGATCATCTTGTCTCATTACCTGATTATGCCAGAAAACATTTCTTAATTATTAATCCAACTAAATAGCGTCTTATTTTGTTTGGCGGACTGTAAGTCCGAGAGAGTGTTTTAAAAGACTTCACTGTAAATATTGATGGCACAAATTTGTCACCTGTTGAAGTAGTTGAAAATTTAGGCTTAATGTTGATTCAAATTTACACTTCTCTAAACACTTCTTTCTCTGCAAACAAAAAGCATTTAGGAACCTCAAACTAATTTATTCTAATCAGGAATTTTTAAGTAAGCAAACGTGTCGAATATATCCTCCTAGAAGCGCTGATACTTTCACATTTTAATTTTTCTAACGTGGTCTTTAAATTATGTCGATTCGATGAGAATTCAAAAAGTTCAAAATTCATGTATAAGACTGATATTCGGTTTACGAGGAAGAAATCATGTGTCTCATAAACTAAAAGAACTGAACTGGTTGAATATGAAAGCCAGAAGGCTCTTACATTCTGCATGTTTCTTTCATAAAGTGATTAAGACCAACACACCAGCATACCTCTAACAATAAAATAACTTGTCGGACAGATGTTCACAATATTAATACATATTCGCTTTAATCCGTATCATAAAACTGACATATTTGAGAGATTTTTTACATATAACATAGGCAAAGTCTTCAATGTTTCATCCTCCGAAATGAAATCACTCTCGGTGTCAAGTTTCAGGGAACGCCTGCGAAAACTTCTTCTGAGATTGCGAAGTAAAATTATAATTATGGAAGAAATGGAAAATATAACGTATCTTATTGTGAAAAACTGTAATAATAACTATAATGGGTTTTGTTACATACCGGGTGTTTGAAAATTGCTAGTACAAAAACAAGTTGGTAGTGGTAAAAAAAATTCCAATAAAAATCCTTTAGTTTTCAAGATAAAGATTTCTAAAATTTTGGCCAAGTGAATTAACGTAACAAGTTGTCACAACAGTCACAACTCGGTACGTTGTTGTTACCGAAATAAATACCGTTTACACAAATAATGAGTTGACGAATATAGTGTTATTTAATGGAAAAAAAAAAATTGTAAAAAACAATAAAAAATGGGCTTCTTGTATTTCTTAGGACTTCCAGATACCACAGGTTTTTTTTTGTACTAGCAATTTCCAAAACTTTTGTTACAAACATTTAATGTTCACCTTCTTCGTGGTTGGTTTGCAAATCAGATGACTTTCAGTCGATCTGAAACCAAATATGTGATTCAACCTAATTTTTGTATAATTTTTGCTTTGTCATACTGTTCAGTTTTCTCTGTACTTTTGGTTGAATAAATATTATTATTATTATTCTCTTGTAATAATGATGACCATTTGAGTGCTAATAATTTAATAAATTTCGATTTCAATTCTTTGGCTGAAGATTCGAGAAAACACGGGTTGATTATAAATCCCCTCAAATCGCTAGCCTGATTATTTAATAGTAAACTTCAGCACCAGGATTTTAGTCTTCAAATTGACGGGGTTTGATATTTGTAGAAGATATTTGTAGAAGAGGCAAAAAGCTTCGTTTTTGCTTACTCAAAATTAAAATTAATATATCAGAGCACACATTGTTTGTCTCAAAAAATTAAGGCTAAGCTTTGTTATAGTCTTGTGTTATCACAATTTAATTTTGTACTCAAAATAGAATTCAGTTGGTCTGAGACTTACTTACAGTATCAGGAAACAGTGCCATAGCTAAAGTTTTTGGCGCCCAGGGCAAGATTCTAATTCTGCGCCCTCAAGGATTCCATCAAACATATCACATTTAAATAATCATATTCATCACTACAATAGGTGTGTTCTTTTTACCGCAAAACTCAGAGTAACTCAGCGGCACTCAGTAACCTTGGAAATTTGTATATTTTTTTTACACGCTCGTTGGTGAGATTATGTGAGCTACCTCCGAACCAATCTAATAGGAGGTTAGAATGCATGTGTATGTAAAGGCCGAATGTCTCGTTTGACGTTTGCGCGATGTCAGTGGAATTAACTTGTTTTTTTTTTAGAACATTTTAACTCATCAAAACTCACCATACTTCTGATATTTACTGATCTGAGTCGAAAGTAAAACGAACATACCTAATGTCAATTGTATTTCAGAAATGTAAAATGTATTTCAGAAAATGTCAACTCTATTTCAAAAAAAAACATCATTCTTGATTTACAAACGACGATTTCTGATTTACACATACTTTGTGAATTTTATGTGACGTTTTTTGAAATACAATTTACTAATCTGAACTGCGATTACTACTTTCTGATATACAAGTTACTAAACTAAACTACAACCGACGTTTTGTTAAATACAGCTTACCAATCGGAAACACAAATGAAATTATCTGAAATACATTTGGAAAAGGTGCAGAGATAAAGGTAGCAAGTGATAACAAACTGACTGATGCAGAAACAGTGTTGCCAATCAATTCGACCAAAAATTTCTTTTTCGGCTTACATTACTTCGCTAAAATTTTCTAAATTAATCTGGCAAATTTAAAAAGGAAGTTAAAGTTAAAAACATGATTACAAATCAATACCAAAAAAAAAAACAATAAAAATTATTTATTAGCGGCAAAGAAAATTTATAAGAAAAATTTGCAATTAACTGTTAACACAAACGAAAGAAATTAAAACAAAAAGCATCAAATTTCGAAGTTCGTATCTTTTTTATGCCCGTTTTCTTCACCTCCTGATAAATTTATCTGCCAGGTATTATCCTTGGAAACCATTGTATCGATAATAGTTCCCGAGGATACTACCTGACAGATAAATTTGTCCGTAGGTGAAGAAATCGGGCCTTAGATAGAAAAACGATTTTGATGTTACAAATTCCATTATCACAAGATGGCGCTTAATAATAAAAGGTAGTCGCACTTCGGTTCAATTTTTCAAAAAAAAAATTGTTTACAGTTTTGTTTTTTTAATGTAACGCGATCGTCACTTGTTTATGGATTATTGTTTTTAAGTTTGAAATTCGTTCTCAAACATGTCCGTCCCTTTTTTAATTTCTTCTCGCAATCGTTTTTGTTTCCGTCTTTAAATATTTCTGTCACTTTCTGATTTTTTGAGCTGTTGCCCTTCTTGTTTAAAAATCGTTTTGGATTGATAATTTGTTTTTCTTTTCTTTTTTTTTGTTTGTCTCCTAAACATATTCGTTTCATTTCCTTCGTACTTCTTTGTTTGTTTGTTTGTTTTCCGCGGCGAAATTTACGATCATCATTTGTTTCGCTCTGAAATTAATTAAACAAAAAAATTTTTGCACTTCTTCCTCCGCTAAAAATTAGTTGTTGCTTGTTTCTGTTTGTTGAAGTTCGAACTATTATTAATTTTGAACGTTACTTATTATTTTTTTGAATTTTAAATCTACAATTCGTTTTCAATGATTTTCTTCTACAATCACACAATTGAAATTTGATTTTTTTACTTTAGTCGGGATTTCTTTAATTTGTAGTGGGTTTCACGATTCTCAAAAACGTTTCTCATTTTTTTTTAATTATTAGCGATTATCTTTTGTTCGCAAAAAATTGAAGAATTCCCTAGATTTTAATTTAAGTTTTTGCTATTTTCCCGTTTTTCTTTTTGTTTGAAATTATCCCTAGATTTAACGCCATTTTCCCTAAGTTGGCAATACTGTGCAGAAGAAAGAAGTCTATTAAAATTTGTAAAAATACACAGGATGTTCTATTTATTATAAACACCAAAAGTTTCTACGAAATCCACAATAAAAAAGTTTTTCCTCTTGTATCACCTATCCGTGAACGTACTGTAGACTATTAAATTACATACTGGGTGCCCAACTTTTAATCTAACTTAAAAAATTGGTATACTAGGGCAAAATAATATTTATAAGTTTTAGTTAAAAAAGATAACATGGATTATAAGAAAAACGTAATTTTGAAAATCATAAAAAAGTGAATGCTCTTCATATGTATTTAGATTTACTTTTACTTTCTCAATAACTGATACAAATCCATCATCAAGTAGATGTATAACCTGTTGTCAGTATTTTTGGTAATTGTTAATTTTTTCTTTGTTTCTTTTTTATCCCAGTTAATTCAAATATAATGTTATCCCCGCTATCAATTCACTTACCTCTATTTTATTAGGAAATTGTTGCTGTTTTGATTCAAATCTGCGAATGTAACATTGCATATACTGAATATTAATGTTCAGTTAGCGCGGCTGTAACATTTACAAATTTATCCGACCTGGCACAAATGCATTGGCGTTCGTGAGTTCCATTTAAAATGTATGAGCTGTCGCCGCTGGCAACGTGACACTCCTAGGTTATTACAGTTGCACTAAGTTAAGTTTACTAAATAATGTATGGCATTAGGTCTGGTCATCGAGTTCACCAGTCGATAAAACTATTAGGTCGACGTGGTAGCAATTGAAGTTTTGTTCGCATATTCGATTGCTCGACTATTTTTAAATGGAAGCAAAAAAGAAAATTCTTCGAAACAAAACATTAGGTTCATTAGAGGTAATAATAATGTGGGGGCCTTCTGATGTAATTCTAAACGGTTGATTGATTCCTATAAGAAATAAACAAAAAACCTAACTACACTTTTTAAGATAGCTTAAGCTTCCAAAGCTGAAAATTGAATAGAAAAATAAAATTAAGTGATGCAGCATTATTTGTCCCCACTAATTACAATTGATATGAAGAATAGACGAAGTATTATAAATTTCCCTGGAAAATACTTTTTTTTATTATGCAATTAATAATACAAATTCGTCTTCGTCTTTTGAGGGGTAGATTTTAACGCTTCGTTATTCACAAATTCACTCTTGCATTTTTTAATGAAATATACATATACATCAATCCTCTCCCTAAAAATTTTAATGAAATATTTCCCTGAAACCTCATGAAAAATGCATGCGGCTGTCTTCTACATCGGCGGGAAACTCCTAGAAAATTCGTCAGCTTAACAAAACTACAGCTTTCGCCCAATTACAAAGAATATTTGCATCCTTTAATAACAAAGCGGGGTTTTCTTAAGAATTCCGATTTTCCTTTTCTAACCGAAGTGAAGTGTTGACTCAAATATAAATTTTAAATGCTTCGGAAGCCGTGCCGACTCAGAAATTGCTTTGCATTATTCAGATATAGTTGTCGGAGAGTGTTAATGCCATTATTAGCATTAAGGTAAATGAAACCCAGATTTCGTACATCGTGAGGGGGTTTAAAGTTTTCAAGAACGTAAAGATCCATAATTTAAAGAGCTTTTGTAAAATTAAAGCTCTATATACAGTGTGAAACAAGCGTAAAATTTGAGCAAGAATTTAAATTACACAATTTCGCGTTTCATTCTTATTGCTGATAAACCATTTTCTGCTTTCATTTTATATAAAACAGGCTTTAAACAGTTACTACACGGTCCGAAAAGTAAAAGTGGTGATTGCTTTTCATTGTATGTACAGGGTGGCCCAACGATTCGTGTTTCTTCTGTGAGGCCTATAGGAAAAAATCGATAAAGAATTTTATACTAGACAATACGCGGCATACTGCAAAATTATTTTGAAGTATAAGAGTGATCAGAAAAATGGTAGTTCGTGGAAACTAATTTTTTTTAATAGAACACCCTGTATATTTTTAGATATTTGGATGCGCCGTAATGAGCAGATTACAACGGTATAAAGATATATTGATTTCATTGAACTACTTTCGTAAAATAAATTTTGTTCTTGAAGAATTTTTCAAAAATTCAGTCAATTTGAATTTGAATTTCTAATTAATGAGATAACACAGACGAACGAAAATCTAACACGATATTTTTGGGACTTTGGCCTTTATGAAAATGTGAACAAAGTTAAGATATCTTTTTGCATTATACCGAGCGATCGATACTTACGAAACATTCGGTATCTTATTTTTTTTTAATGGAACAGCCTACTTTTTATTTCAGAAATGGATAACACTTAAATGTAGCTTTCTGCCGATATAAGGTTATATGTCTTTATTTTTAATAATTTCGTCACTAAAAATTTTCTTTTTACAAGTATCTCAATGGTCTGTTTTTAAATTATTTTTGGTAAAGTAAATCCTATCGCGGGGGTATTCAAATTAGAAATCTTTGAAAGTAGAATCAAATGATCGAAAAATGACTTCGAATGATTGAATTTAGGTAGGAAAGCAGCAATACTGGGTGTATAGTTTAAAACGCCGACCATTGAAATACTTATAAAAAGAAAATTTCTAGTGACGAATTTTTTAAAAATAAAGGTATATAACCTTATATCAGCAGAAAGCTACATTTAAGTGCTATCCATTTCTGAAATAAAAAGGAGGCCGTTCCATTTAAAAAAAATGAGATACCAAATGTTTCGTAAGTATCGATCGCTCGGTATAATGCAAAAAGATATCTTAACTTTGTTCACATTTTCATAAAGGCCAAAGTCCCAAAAATATCGTGTTAGATTTTTGTTCGTTTTGCAAAATTCTTCAAGAAAAAAAAAGTATTTCACGAAAGTTATTCAATGAAATCATTAAAAAAAAATAATTTCCACGAACCACCAGTTTTCTGATCACTCTGTATAGTTCAAAATAATTTTACAATATGTCGCGAATTGTCTAGTATAAAATTCTTTATAGATTTTTTTCCTAATTTTTTTCTCAAAAGCCTCACAGAAGAAATAAGGATCGTTGGGCCACCCTGTACAGCATTATTGAAATTCTTCAAATTTTTAAGCAAGGACTATCTGAAACGATGATTTATATACCGGAAGTACGTCATTAAATCAAGTTCAAAAATGAAGTCAGTAATAGTGTTGATTAATGCAGTGTAGTGCATATACAGGGTTATAACTATTTAAAGGCCTACAATGGGAATCTTGTAAACTATGAGATACAAAAACAATTATATTACAAGAATGTTGCTATATTTTGAGGTCTATAAAAATGTGCAAAGAAATCTCTTGTGTCTTTATTCATTTCTGAAATATCTTTAAAAAACTGAAAACGCCTTTGTTAAGTAAACCGTCATTAGAATTTCTTGTTTTAAAATTACATTTCAGAGCATCTTAACATGACTATGCGATAAAATAATAAACCACTTTTGAATATTAGGTCAGCAAAATTACATAGTGCACTGGATCACAATCGTGCTCCTCCACAACACGTTCGCAATTTCGTTTGTCGTCTGTATATTATATGAAAGTTATCGATGATCTCTGCGTTTTTTTTTTCTTTTTCTTTTTGAGAACAGTTACAAACATCTCCGCAAACGAGCTTCGGCTAAAGTGTTCACGGTTACATCGATAAAAACACGGTGAATGTGTGAAAAATTGAGGTAATATATGAACTGCAAAGGCTGAACCGCGCGTATACTTGGCAATGTTGAATACAAAGGTCTAAGGCCAGTCTAGAAGCGATGTATGAATAAAAAAAAAATGCTGTGGATAAACTTGCATCATCTCGTTTATTTTAACAAAAAAGGAGATTTTGCATGCTTTGGAAGAAAAATGTATCTACCATGTGTCTACTCGCAAAATTGTTGTGGCTGTTTATTTTATTTATTTAACTAACACACTGATACCGCATAAAATCAGGTATAAATTATAACTGAATTATATTTTCAAATTAATTTTTGAAATTAAATAGTTTTATAGTTGCAAAAATGTATTAATGTTTGAACTACTTCTAAAATTAATCTCGAATCTCAATAAACACTAACTACCCTACTCCTTGTAAAAGATTTAGTTTAATTTCTGATATAATACAGGGTGTTTCAAAACCTCTGTCTTTAAATGAAACTGTGAGTTCCTCGTTACATAAGAGTTTAATTCTCCAAATCTGAATTTTTTTGCCCAAAAATGAAAAACTGACCTAGCACAAGCGAGCGCAGTCCCTTTGTTTTGAAACCTCTGCTTGGTTTACGACTTATTTCAGCAATTTATTCCGATAAAAGCAATAAACCGCAATAAAACTTTTTATTTACGTTTACAAGAACTCGGCCAAGATCTTATTGTATACGAATATGAATCTGACTGCGGACATCGGCATGTTTATTTGTATTTTCAACATACGATAAGTAAGAACGTTTGTTTACGCACCTCTTTGTAATAGACAATAATAATTATGTTAAAAACGAGTACCTAATCTTTGTTAGATTTTTGCTAAAGTAATTAAACATCTTCATACTCTAGTTTTGTAACTGCATTGAAAATGTGTGAAATTATTTTTTTAATTATCGCAGTAATAGCTGCAGAATAAGTATTGCAAAACCAGAAACTATTCCTATTGTAAAAGCGGAAAGCAAGAGTTGGAGTATGATACGATGAAAAATTTAAATAAACTAGATTGCCAGTACACACAATAATCTATGGGTTCAAAATAAGTGATTGAATAACTTCGCTAGTTCTCAATCGAACTATTTTATTAATTGTTTACATTCCAACACAAAACACATGTTTCTATAAAGATAATATTGAGTCTGAATTTCTGCGTCGGCTTAAACCATAAAGTCAAAAAAGCTCTCGCCTAGTGCAGACGTTTATTTCGTCGGTTATTCGAAGTTTTAATAAAGAAACAAATTTATTTTTGCTGTACAAATATATTAAACTTTAGTAATCAACACTGTAAGTTGATTATTGGCAATTTATAAATTAATATGATGTAAGAATTTCCACTTTTTCGATCGCCTTTAGATTGAATTTTTTTAATTTAAATGTTAAAGTACGGATTAGCACAAGATTAATCATCAATTAATGCAACACGCACAGAATAGTTTAAACTATTAAGAACTTACCCAGTTAAAAAAATTATCCGCTTTTAAAATTAACAAAAAAACACGATATTTAACCCGCCTTAAGTACAATATCTGCGCATTAACTCATGATCTGCGATTTATGACATTTTATGACCTCGAACGCCGGAGAATAGTTGAAAACCATGCTCCGCTGGAACATTTAAACTGCATTCAGCGACCCTCAAACAATTTCTATGAAAAAGTAAAATAATTTTTATCTGCGTTATTATTGCTATCTGACCAATAGTTGTTTAACAAATGTTGCTTCTTTTCTTAACCACTATTTGTGGTTTCAATTAAAGACATAAGTTTAGAGACACGCTATATAATATATCAATAAATTTTATCAAAATTTAAATAGAATCTAGAAACTATCGGGAGCAATAGAAACCTCTCCATACCATATCTGTAACCCTGTTCTAAATTTCTATTGTAGTAATTCTTATAATAAAAAAATTAATTACAAATACTCTACTTTTCTAAAATATTTTTGTAAAATGTTTTATGAGGGTTGATAACACAAAAGGGGCAAAGATCCAACCTACACAAAAATTATAGTGTAAATTCCAGAAGGTGTTATAGAATATTGCATTGCTCCGGCCACAAAGTGGAGATGGGAGTGGGAGTCTTTTGCTCTTCCCGTTCAGATTGAACAAAATTAAATAAAATGGTAGAAATTACAAAAAGTTATTTGAAAATTAGTAACATTTAATAACTTATACGGTTTCCCAATATATTTGCAATACAACGTACAATAATATACCGGCTGTTTCAAATTGGGTGTGCACTGAAGGGAACTCCTAAACCGTAAGAGATACAAATTCGGTTAAATGGAAGAAAAGTTGCACGAATCAATGCCTAATTCGTATCCATTGAGAGAATGATTTTTTTCTTATTTCTTCTTGAGATATTAATAAAAATGTAAAAAAAAATGATTTTCTTTTTCTCTCTTTATTTCTTTTATTATACATAATTTTGAAATTCTGATTTAACTTTCTACAGGCACTTTTTGATTCTGCTTCGAATAGAGGTAGCAGAATTGAAGTCAAACGTTTCGTCTTTCCACGACCATCATCAGTTTCGATTTTTTAAATACAACTTATGTCTTTTTATTCCAGAAATGGAATTTATTCTATTCGATAGCATTTTTTCTCCTGATTACAATGATATATCACACTTAATAGTTGATATTAATCTAAAGCTTAAATACAGATTTTTATGTGAAAATTTTATTTAATACATAGTTTCAAATTTTTAGTTCATTTTCTTAGCTGTAGTGTAAATTATAATATTAATTAATTAATTAATTAATTAACTATTTAAAGTTTTTCTGTATCGTTATTTTAATAATGCACTGCACTTACGAAAATGAATTTTTACCGAAAAATATCTAGTGGTTCTAATATAACTTGCTAGATCAGTATCTCAGCTTTAGTATAGGAATGAAAAAGCCTAGTTTTTAATTTTGACTCGCACTGTTGGATTAAAAGAAAAAGTGAATACTAATTATACTAAAAACATTTAGATATTACTGAATAGTGCCTTCTACAAATATATTGGCAGCTAAAACTAATATTTTTGTAATAAATTTGAAAGATACTTTCTATAACAATTTTTTTTTTTTAATTTCTTTAGCACTCAGTGGCTCTCAACACTTGACTCTCTTTATTTTTTTTTAATATGATTAAGTTCACTCGTTTTAACCAGTTAAAGTTTGGCACGTTATATCGGAATCATCATCCATAATTTAAACAGGATAAAGTAGGCTTTATATTTTGGACATTGAAAGAGTGACTAGCATTAAGATAAATAATAAGGAGGAACTAAGAAGGCGAATATTAGATTCTTACAGAAATGTTTCGCGAATTCATGTTCGACACGCTAGACAACACATAGGATTAAGAACGAATCTGTGTCTTGAAAGCAGTGGAGGACATTTCGAGGATTTACTTTAATTTATTTATTTCACTTTATTTATTTTACAGAGTCATGTTCTTCGTCTATAATTTTTATTCAATTTATTTATTCTGTTCTTGTAATTTAATATGTTTATACTGATGTTTATTTGGTTTGTGTTAGCTACCTCATATCATTTAGTCAATATTTATTGACTTTTCCTCTTCCGACAACTGAATATTGTTGCTAATACTTAATAAATAAAAAAAGAGGTTAGGAATGAATTTACTTATTAAGAAAAACATGACGAAACGATGTCAGTTCTTTTATCATATTCTAACTTTACTTGAAAAAAAGGTATTAAGTATTATACTCACTGAAATCACCAGAAAAAATGCTTTCGACTAGAATAATAAAAAGATAAGAAAAGGAACAAAAAATTTGAAATTATGTTATTAAATAAAATTTTCATATAAAATCTGAATTATTTAAGCTTTAAATTAATATCAACTATTAAGTGTGATATATCATTGTAATCAGGAGAAAAAATGCTATCGAAAAGAACAATAAAAAGACATAAGTTGTTTTTAAAAAATCGAAACTGATGATGGTCGTGGAAAGTCGAAACGTTTGACTTCAATTCTATTACTCTTATTCGAAGCAGAATCAAAAAGTGCCTGTAGATAGTTAAATCAGAATTTCAAAATTATGTATAATAAAAGAGATACAGAGCACATTTTTATTAATAACTCAAGAAGAAATAAGAAAAAAATCATTCTTTCAATGGATACGAATTAGGCATTGATTCTTGCAACTTTTCTTCCATTTAACCGAATTTGTATCTCTTACGGTTTAGGAGATCCCTTCAGTGCATACCCAATTTGAAACAGCCGGTATATATAAATTAAGAAAATAAAGCAAAAGATTTGGGCATAAAATTCCACGAATGAATCCCCCCCGATCAAATCTGTTCGGTTCACAAAAAAAATCGCCAAATTGCAATTTAAAGTTTGAATATTGTATTGGTTTAAATCAATAGTAGTAATTATTAATGTTATTTTGCAGCAAACTCAAACACAGAATATTAATATTATTAATTTAACTTAAATAACGGGAATTGAGACCAAAACAAGAATAAACCAGTAAAACTTATCTGCTTGGGAAAAAAACAGTCCACCGCAGCCGACGAAATTGGTCGCATCCAGCAACAGCGCCAACTCGAAATTTTTAACCGACTGTAGACGGGACACGTAGGACGGACGATTCTAGCCTCGAAGACAATCTCGTCAATTTTTCTTGCAGCCAGCAGGAGTAAGTGTGATACGTCTCACACGAAAAAAAGGACCTGAAATACCCATTCGAAATAACACTGATCGAGAGACAAAAAAAAAGGAACAGATAGGGCGACATAAAATAGCTAAAGATTATAATGCGATATTACCTGTTGTTATGGTTCTCTTCGCCGGTGAAAATGGACAATAACTTTTGTAACCTTCCGAATAAGTTGCACGTAGTCGAGAACAAGCAAAAAGATGCACGTGCTCAGAAAATTATTCCTAAATCCCAAAATCCATAAAAGTATCGATTAGCTGGTGACCAAATATCAAATCTTCCTCGACCAAAAAAAAAAAAAATTACCAGGAAATCGACTAAGTAGGGCCAGGAAAATTAAAAGTAATCGCACATCTATTCCAGGCGGAACTTGTTATTGTACTAAACTTATCGCTGTTAAAACGCATTTACGTGGCCCTATCGCAGAAAAACGAACGCAAGAAAAAGGTGTAAAGCGAGGTGCAAAGGTGAACTAACGAAATACACTGTCGCCGAAGAACATTGCGAGCCAAAACTAATCAATATAAATTTTATTGTTTCGCTTTAAAATTTTAAAAGAATAAATATTTCCTCTAATGCTAAATTATATAATTAGAACGTAACAGTTTATGAGTAATAAATTAAATTATTTATCTGTAAGTTAACAAATGTTTGTTTGAGAATGCTTCTCTGCAATATTATATAATTTCGAAGGTTCGCATAGCTGATAGAAAAATAAATAAAATCAGGAAAGTGTAAAAATAATTTTAAAATACGGAAACATGATAAATTTTTATAAAAACACAAAAAATAATAACGTGCATGCATAACTCATAAAATATAATTTGATGTACTCCTAATTTGCGTATAACTGTAAGGAATTTTACTCGTCGAACAAATATCATTAAGTCCGAAACCATAAACATGTTCCATCTGTCCGGAATTTCAGTAATCCTGACAGAGCGGCGACAGAAATTCTTCAGTCCTGCAGGGAAATGCGAGGACAGAGGCTGTAAACGCCAGGAATTTTAAAATTCAATTTTATTTTCGCCTACGGCCGATTTGCTTTACATTTTGTACATTCTAAGTACTCGCGTCAATCTCTTTTAAAATAAAATAGTATATCACTGAGCCAGTTTCGTCTTATGTTTACATATTCAACCTGTGGTTCAAAAATTGCCGAACATTACTACAAAAACATTATTTTAAAATTAACAATATGAATAGTTTTGTGGAGGTAAAGTAGGGACGTGGCATTGCAATCCTTAGTGCAATCAAACTATTTTATGATTGACATTCGTAATAGCATATCACTCTTGATATATCTTTTTCTGTCTTAATCATTTCATTTTAGACAAAACAAAATTAATTAGAAGTTAAGCTTTGGTAAACAGTCATGTGTTTTTTCTTAGATTTATGCATATTATTACGAATTTGGGGTTCACAAATTATAGTCGTTAAATTTCAGAACACTTTAATTAAAAGCTGTCGCTTTACACAATTAACAACACAATTGTAATAAGCTTGTCTATCAAATAACACTTTTACAAAATGTACTTTCTATTTATTCGAGGTACGAATCCTTCGGTCGCTAACTTCATAGCTAACTACTCCTACCGGATCGTATGGCTTATATAGCAGAGCCTTCTGTTGCTCGAACATACTAGAATGATCGAGTAGTCTTCAGTCATGTTCTGTGACGCAAGGTGACGAAACACATAATATTTCTTTTGTTAAATAAAGGGAAAAAAAATATGAAAAATTATTATATTATATGCTTTTGTTTACAGTAAAAAAAAAACAAATTTTGTAACAAATAAATGAAAGGTGCACCCAAGAAAGAAAAACAAAAGAACAACGAGCAACAAATACACGTAACTAAGAAAAATACTAAAGTATGAAAAGAAAAATTAAGATAAATATTAGTGTATTAATGTTTGCTGTAAAAATAAACAAATTTTCAAACAAATGAAAGGTACACAAGAAACAAAAAAAAACATCAAACAACAAATACGTATGTAATTAAGAGACGTACTAAACTATTAGCAGAAAATATTCGAATAATTGACCATTACGTTTTAAACATACTTACCTGTGATCTAAATTAGATCAGGGAATATCTTAACAACACGGATTCCTTAATTATAATTGGTAAACGTGGATCCCGGCCTGTAAGGATGTTAACCTCTTTGGGGCTTTGGATTTTTTGGTGGACGTTACGTCAAAAACAAAGTGTAGCTTCAAACCAAAGTTCAAACGTTTGAAATTGGTGAAGATTTTCGACAAACTATGCAGTATTACGCATGTAGTGCAGTCAGCGTAACGATTTACTGGTCACAATTATGTTCAGAACGCAAAAGTCAATGGGGGCGTTTAATATTTTTTTTTAATTTTGGAAATTGGCTAATTTTCAAGGATTTTTTTAGGAGCGTTCTAAGTATCAAAAAAAAATTATAAAGGTAAGTCAAATTGAAACGCAGTGCGGCTGTATTCTACGTCATTGAATCTGTGTTGTTAACTGAATTGAATTGATATTTTACTACACGTTTACATTATGTGATTTTTTTTAATTTATCTACATGTTTAAAATTTAATTAGTCATATTTAAAAACAGAGAAATGTTGGATAAATTGGATCGATGTTCATTTGGTAACGTATGAACACAAAGTTTTTTGTTTCTTCTCTCATTTGTTTGATAATTTTGTTATTTTTACAGCAAACAAAAGCATATATCTTTCGTTTTTTGCTATAACTACATGGATTTCTTTTTAATTTAAAAGACTCTATAGCTGCATTAATACTTATAAACAATTCATCCCATTTAGCCGAATTCGTATCTCTTATTATAAGCGAGATCCCTACGCTTGGATATACACCGGGTTTACACTAAGCTAGTGACTTGTACGAGGTACTAAAATCCAGTACTTGATTTTACTACTTGCTTCATGTAAACACATATCTTAGTACTAAAAGTACTTGTTAACACGAAGCAAGTACTTAAATCCAGCGCTGGATTTTAGTAACTCGTACTTATAATACAAGGCAATGATCAACTAGGAAGGAAGTCTGAGTAGCTAAAGTATTTGACAGAGAAACACAGGAAAAGAAAAGAAGAATTCGTAATGGAAACCAATGCTTACAAATATTAAAATTTATGAAAGATAAAATAATGTAGTATATTAATTAAAGAATAAGTTTCATGACACGTAATTTCAGCGCGCGCGTCCAATTTTTGGACAAAAGAGGTGTTAGTAAATATTAGAGTTACTCGTGGTTTTGCAAGAAAGGCGAATTTCTATTTATCTTCACAACCATTTATGTATGTAAATATTATTATATGAGTATACAAACTTATTAACGTGAACAAAAGGTATGTAAATATGGAACAACAATAAAAAATCATAAATGGTTGTGAAGATAAATAAAAGCTCGGCTTTTTTGCAAAAAATACGAGTAACTCTAATATTTACTAACACCTCAAAATCTAACCTCTAGCAAGTAGAGGCTAGATTTTCTTTACAACTCTTTTGCAAGTAGTTGAACGACAGTTGTTTGACCGATATTCTACAAAATTTTGACAAAAAAACACAGGATTGGAACTAGCAACAACATTTCATAATTTGGCTCCCTTTATTGAAGCAGAGTCTCATTACATTTCGTATTTTGGCGCTCCATCGTGGAACAAATAGTAACACCACAAAAAATTTTGGCTCCGTAACGTGGAACAAATCACAAATTTTGGCGACCAACGAGTGGGCACGTTAGAAGATTTTTTGTCTGTTGTCAACAAAAGAAGTAAAAATGGCAGAAAAAGTGGGTAGAGAGAGAAAAACCCTACGAAAAAGGATGAAAAGTGAGAGTAGAGAGAGAACGGAAAAGGAAAGTGAGGAAACCGGAATAGAGGGTTTAGAAGGAAGAGGTGAGGAAGAAGAAGTAAAAATTGAAGAGAAAAAATTAAGGAGAGGAAATAAAAATGATGCTGGCTATGCTTAAAATAATACGGAAATAAAAGAAAACTTAGAACAAAACAAAATAGATCTGAATGAAAAATTGGAACAAAACAATAAAGAAGAGGGAGAAAAACAAGAAAAGATGAAAATACAATTAGAACAAAACGAAGAAGAAACTAAATCTGAAGTAAAAGAAAAAATGCAGGACTATACATCAAAATTGATGAAACAAATAAGAAACTGGAAGAGAATAAAAAAAGTAATATTAAATTTATTTGAAAAATATAAAGTTGGTTTAGGAAATTATATAGAAACAAAAATAAATGTACAGACTAAACATATTCGTGAAGAAATTAAACATGGAATAGACGAAGAATTAAATGACAAAATTAGAGAAGTGGAAAATGTAGTTAAAAGGTCTGATAATTTAATAATAGAAGAAAGTCTTGGGAAACATGTACATATTGCAGGAAAAATAGAAAAATATAAAAATATACAGAAAGAAGAAATAAAGAAATAAGTATATGGAAGAATGTGAAAGAGTAAATGAAAATAAAATAGTGAAATTGAAAGAAAAGTGTCACAGTAAAATTAAAAACATTGGAGGTAGACCTGAACATGTGTCAATGAAATTGGATTTAACCTCCTAACCACAAAAAGTTTTTTAAAAACTAGTTACGTATTTCGGCAGCTGTGCTACCATTTTCAGTAGATGACTTCTTCTTGATCACAAGACAAGTAAAACAGAATATGCGTCATTTATGTGGAACAAGGGCACACTACCTAAATTTTATGGGGATAACAGAACAAATCCTGTAGCATTCATACAAAATATGAAAGAATGTTTAATAGAGATACTAGATGGAAGGAAAATATATTGCTAGTGAGAAATTGTTTGAAAGAAGATGCTGAGACATGGTAGGTCTCTGGATTTGTTTTTTTTAATTTGATAATCCAAATTACATCCATCACATCTAATCTTGACGTTATGTCTTCTTAATGGTTCCCAAAGGTAATATTTTTGTTAAGTTTCTACTTCTTTCTGCATATTTTATTTTAGGAATGGCAAGTTATTATCCAAATATATTGATTACGCCTTTTGTGTCATAAATAAACAAAAGAATTTTTTCCGAGACGAATAAAACAAATTAAGAAAACTAAGCAGACATTATCAAACTCATCGTCAGTCGATGAAATTCTCACACAGCTTCTCGCAATCGTGAAAATATCGATTTGGTTCCCTAGGTCAAGTTAATAAAGGGAAATTGTTAATTCGACATTGGTCCATTTAGGCTTTCCCTTTTTTCGTAATCGAGATCCGAGATGTTCAAATTTGTTTGCAATTATCGTAAATGGCGCGTGCTTTTAGCATCGATTCGGAATAATGAAGGCACACTTAAATTCCATAAAACGAAGTCGTTTGTTTTTATATTGATATTATTTATAACATAAGTGAAACCGCTTTGGTCGTTAATGTTATAAATAGCACACATTAAGTTTAAGAAAATTGACTCGACCACTTTACCTAAAATTTCGTTTCGCTTGTATTGTTTCAGGCCAAGTTGTGAATTATTCTTTATGTTTCCGGCTTTTGTTTGTACACCACACGGCTTTTAGCTTGGAAGAAGTGGGACAAATTTAACAAATAAGTACTTAAGTAAATGTTGAAATTAGTTTTAAAGATACGTAGTTTATATCCATTTACTTTACGAAATTTTACGATCATAATGTTTCACAAAGTCTCCCAGGAATCACGGCTGATTTCGTTTTCTTTCATTTGAAATAATTCACTTCCGCCAGGCAATTCCCCAAACGAAGAACTTCTTTGGTATCGGCGGCGACGACGGTTTGCCAATTATTATTTTTACTGAACGTGGTTGTTCGATGTGTTAACTTTATTTTTAAATCTTTAAATTTCGTTACAATTGTTATATTTTAATAATAATGTTTAACAAAAATAAGAAGAAAAATGTTAATTTTATACATAAAAACTGTTTCTCTTCTTTTCTCTTCTCACATCAGTCTAAATGAATCTCTACAAAATGTTTTCGTCGGATTAATTGAGAGAACATTTTCGTCAGTTTCATTTCCAGTTAGACCTTTATGCGATGGAATCCAACAGATACTTATTTCAAAACTGTTCAGATGTAAGTTATATAAGAGGCTTTTATTTTCTAAAACACGATTACTTGGATGTCTTTAAAAAGAAGATGACCCTATCGCAATCACAGAACTAATAGCCATTTGCACCATGTCTAGTTAAAAATTAAACCAGGTTTAACAGTAAACCCAGTTTGTACCGCGGCTTAAACCGTAGTTAAAAACTCGCTAAACCAATTCAATTTAATCCGCCTTCCGTGATGGTTTAACGTTGAGTTGTTTAACAAGTTTTTAACTAAGGTTTAAGCCGCGGTGCAAACTAGGTTTACTGTTAAACCTGGTTTAATTTTTAACTAGACATGGTGCAAACGGCCATAAGAGAATCTGAGGAAATGATTACTTTCTTCACTTCTTTTTCCAAAATTACTTTTATCGCAATAAGAATCGCAAAGAATTCCGTGCTATAAATCGAGCACAAAGACTTAATGCGACAAGAAAAACTAATTTCAAGAGTGTCACTATAAATGAAATATCTTCAGAATCACCAGTGAATATATATTTAGATATTGACCAATTTTCGCCAACGTCCATTTCAAACATACTGTTAATTTCTTTGCCATGTAATGTAAGATTGTTATATTTTATTCCAAATTTTGTGTTAATTCTTGGAGTGAATAAAAGTGCATTATATCCATATGTAAAAAGTTCTGATTTGTTTGCTGAATAGATTGGATTGAGATTGAAAAAAGCCATGGCTCTAATTAAATACTTCTCCTACATTCATGGTTAACTGAACAAGCTGACATCAAACTTTCAACACTCTCTGTGACCTTATTAGGTACAATACTCAAATTTTTCCAATATATCTTTGGCCAAGGAGCATACATTTGAGGCATCAAACTTGCTCCAACGCCTGAAACGTTCGTAGGGTGGAATTCATGAAACCGATAGCAATTCTTATCGCGCGATTTTGAACTTTGTCCAATTTGTTGACTATACTTTTTGGAAAAAAAATTGTTGCAAATCGTTTTCGATTAGGAGCAAATCCGCTTCAGTTTGTCTATCCTACTACAATGTCAGGTCAAAGAGCGATCGT
Organism: Prosopocoilus inquinatus; assembly: GCA_036172665.1. Lineage (NCBI taxonomy): Eukaryota > Metazoa > Arthropoda > Insecta > Coleoptera > Lucanidae > Prosopocoilus > Prosopocoilus inquinatus. Next base: position 2,439,147 of record CM069876.1, read on the forward strand.
AGGATGTCGCTGTTTTATCTATACTTTTTCGATAATCAGATAACAATAAACACCCATAATCAATTCTTGATCTTATGAAGGCTTTATAAAAAGTTAACATAACTTGAAGATTAGCTCCCCACTATACGCCTGGTAATAATCGTAAAATATTAATGTATTGCTCGCAACTTTATATGTTGTTTCCATGATAATTTTGAATCTAAAAACATACCTATTAAGCATTTACTCTTTTTTCTCGTCAAAATAGGCAAGTTAGGGTGACATTTTTGTTGGTATAATAATGAAATATAAGGTGTTTACGGAAGCACTAATCCGATTAATCCGAGAAGAAATGTGAGAGAGAACACATAGGGACTTCGTGCATGTAAGAGTGAGGAAATTAATGATCGGGTTAATCGGATTGGAGTTTCCGTAAATGCCTACAGACGTCACATGAAACAGTTATGTTTATTTTGAATTTCAAGTTTATGATTTTAGTACATTGACACCACCTCGACTGCAGAAGTAAGTACCTTATTTATGCCAGAGCCGGTCGCAGATGGGTGCTTCTTTGTATTTGGCAGTATAGTCAGATTACGAGTATGAAAGTGTCATAATATTTTTCTTGTCGGATTATGGCATCTATCAAAATTCATATAAGCAACACAAGGTAACTAGAATATGGCCTGCTCTGACGAGAAAAAAGAGTGAATGAATGCTTATTAAAAAACGTATCTCATGTTTTACCGTAATTATTTCCCCTTGAATCGAAATTCTTTGGTTAAAAAAGTACTAACGTTTGCTTGAGAAAGGTACAACAACACTTTTATATGTTGAAACCAGTTATCCAATTCTAACAAAGAAGCACTAATCCTAACAGAAGTTTCTTCAAATGATTGAAATAATAATATCATCAGCGTACTGTGAAATTTTAGAAACATAATTTATAACTAACAGATAAAACAGCGACATCCTACGATCGCTTTTTGACCTGACATTGCAGTAGGAGAGACAAATTGAAGCGGATTTGCTAATAAGTCCCCCATGCAAGGCGACCATGCCTGCTTCAAAGGATAATGAAAGTTTTAAAAATTTTCGTCTCTGCTGACGAAGCCCCAAGCGGGGCTGAAACAGCTGTACAGAGCTGCTCGATGTTTTCACTCCAATCAAAAACGATTTGTAAGAAAACTTTTATAATTTATAAATTTTTCAAGATCAGCAGTGTAAAGAATAGGATTTAAGACACTTCCTTGTGGTAAATCTTTGAACGACGTTCTGTATTCCAAATTATTTGATTTTAACACAACTTTCTCATTAAACAGACTGACACATAAATTCATTACATACATTAAATTGATGAAATTATTGGGGAATCCATAGACGTTTAATTTATTTTTACACAAACTGAATATCCAAAAAAAAGAACGGCTAAAACCACTTGTTTTTTTGAAAATGTATTGAAAATGTCAGTTATCAGAATAGTTAAACAATCCATCTGTTCTTTCTAAACCCGTACTGGGATTTGCCAAAAATCTCGTTTTGTTCGCTCCACCAATTCAGCCTAAGTTTAATACAGCGTTCCAATGTTTTCTTAACACATGATGTCTTTATTCGGTTTGGAAACAGGACAGATAATCGTCTTTTTCCAATCATGAGGGATTATGGGATTTCCCAATAAGTCATTAAAAAAATGTACAAAATCTGATTTTGGTGTATCAGAAAGATGTGAAATCATGCAATAATGTATCGAATCAGCACCTGGAGCCGAATTTTCCATTCCTCCAAAGTGAAGGGTTTTTTCTAATACATGTTTGCCATCAGAACATGGTAAAAGAGATAGATCATCGTAATTTGTAACAAAATTTGGAGATAACTTTTGCATGAATTCCTTTTGCTAATTTGTGTTGTCATTTTTGGAGATTGGGGAATCCTTTAACGCCTTTTTGAAAATCCAAATTTTTTCCATACTTCAGAAAAAGGAGTGTCTCTATTAAGAAAATGGCAACCTGATTTAAAACTATCTTCTTCTTATTCAAAAGTTTTTTTCGATTTGCTTTGATGAATGCTTCGAAATGATTAGTAGTTGTATATTGTCGAATTAATTGTTTTCTAAGTACTATCCTAAAGTATCATCAAATGTATAAGAACAATGAGAACCTGCTATATCTCTAGAACACATGACTAAATCCACAACACTTTTAGACGAATTTGGTAGGGATATATGTGTTTCCTTACGATCATTTAGTATCACTAAATTATAGAAGTATTTCTCTATTAGCTGGTATAAGATTTGTCCTTGTTTATTTAAAGAGTTACTGCTCTATGCTGGATGATGGCCATTAATGTCTCCGATAATAAAAATATATTGGGAATTAACTGAATTATTAAAAATATTCTCCCAATTTTCCATTGTAGGAATAATTTTGGGAGGGATGTTATACATTTAATGTTGTTGAAGCAACAAGTTAAAAATTGCGCTTTTTTAGGGTGTTCAAAAATAGGCGCAGTGCATTTATATGAAATATTTGGTCTTATTAATATTGAAACACCTCACCAACCTATTTAATGTGTTCCACACATTTCTGAGAGAAATCACTGGAATCATAGCCCACTTTAAATAGGAATTCATTTGAAGCCAGGATATAAATAAGGCTAAATCAAGAGCTATTGAATAAAGTTAGTTTCTTTTAATGAAAATCAAAATTTTGAATACATATGTATTAAAATATTTAAAGTTTTAATCAGCGTCGGATATTTTTCTTTAATAAAAAAGATACGTGTAGGTTTGAAACTGTTTTTGGCTACCGTGCGGTTGATAATCAATTTTTTTGCGATTCCTAGACACAACCTAAAATGTATGTTTTTTAAATAGTATAGTGTTATGTGTTCTTCTATTCTGCGAGTAGATATTACGTAATTAATACAAGACGAAACATGGTTTTATTGTTATTTAAATCCGTAGTCTGTCAGACACCACCGGACCGTTTGCGCACGAAAATCTCCCATGACTCATTAAGGGTTAAAAACAATTGGCCACAAATGGGTATGTATTTATGATCGAACGCCAAAATAAAGTTGTCAGGCTGAACTGAATTTATTGGACAGACCAGACCAATGACAGAAAAATTGAAAATTTTGGTAAAATGCCAACAAAAGAAACGATGGACAGAGATGGATTCAAGGCCAATACGGGACATGTAAAAATTAATTTCATTAACGACATTTGAAATACTTTAGTGAATCTAAATGAGCCCGTAACAGTACCTCAAAATTCTTTTGTTGGCTGTTCAATGCGACTCGTTGAAACTGTTGTTGAACTGTACGAAATAACTAACAGCAGAGGAAATTTTTGGCCTATTTGATGACGCCGTATATGACAAATATCTGACAAATTTTCGATAAGGCCAATAATTCAGTTAGTCCTCTGATGTATTTCTCCTAGGATTCGGATTGCAAAATGTTCTGATAATTTCTTTTTTAATAAGTCAATTTCAATAGTTTCCCTGGACATTTATTTCATTTATGGCCAATTGCACCAAATACTTAAGCCGAGCTTAAATTTAAGTATTTTTTTACAATGTGATATTTTAGGTTTCTAACATTAAAATAACTCGCATTGTAAGCGGGAGCTTAAAGTTAAGCTAGGCTTCAGTGTTTGGTGCAACTCGCCCTTAATACACAAAATTCAATTTCCTTCGTATTTAAAATTTTAATGTAATAGAACTCATTTTTCTCTCAAAAATTTTAACTAGTACCGAATGATTTGAAGATAATTGTTTTGTCAGTTAATTTTATATCCTGCTGGTTACTGGAAAATAACCTAAAAGCACTGTGAAATGTGTCGATTGTCTGGAGATGAAGAATAAAGAGAAAGCCACGACCGCTTCTGTTGGAGCATCGAGTTAGAACGAGCCTTCAAATTCAATTGTGCGAAGTTACGCTGTCGAAGTTTTCCTCTTGATTACAAAGTTGCCTTCATAATACAGTTTGCCTGTTTATTCTAAGTTTTAACGCAGATACTAAGATTATTTACTCCAAGAGCTGATCTCCGCATAAATTGCACGAAATGTTCATCATGAATTAGCAAGAATCCAAAACAACCGCCAACTAAGTAAATAGTAATAAATACTGTATGTTACTGTACCATTTAACTTTTCTGAATTTAACGAAGAAAAATTGTTTCATGAAAATTACGTTGTGATAAATTCGATTCGTGATTAACTGTAAAAAGGAAAACGGGGTAGCCGCAGCGCATTAAAGTCCTGCATTTTATTGTCGTCGTTGACACCTCCATTTATATAATTACATGTGAATAATTTGCTTTTCCTGTAAATCACGCAAGCGAACGTTAAAATGCATACGCAGTCACGACACTGAATAGATACAAATCATTTTGTATACCATGACCCGTTTCCGAATCATGCATATTCATAAATGGCACGGTCATCATTCTACGTGTGAGAAATATTAACCAAATAAGAGCAAGGGTCGTATGTATGATTTATGTGTGTAATAAGAAATAAGGATTATTTCATTATACTATATTTTCGTTTTTTGTGCATAGTTTCGTCAAAAAAATAAATAAATAATTCTTCGTCTTTTAAGCTGATGGACTTTAATTTTAAATATGAAGTTTTAGAAACGAAGTTGAGTGAAATGAAACGTTGAGTGCTTTTCCAATTGAGGAGCTTTTCGTAAAAACAACCATAGTCCGTGGCACTTTATGTTATATATGGCGACAACTATTTTTAGGGTTGAAAGATACGTTGGTGAAATTGATTTCCCTAAAATATGAAAATATCAGATAGTCGTTTATAAGTTTAGCCTGAAACAAAATTCAGAAACGAGATTCTGCTAAAATAGTATCATTTTATAATTAAAAATCGGCGTATTTCAGAATTTTACATAAAAATCGTTTAGTTAGCTTAAGGCTAGTCTGACCCACCCGACAAAATTGTTTTTCCTTTTTTTCGGTATTAAACTGAACTTTTTGTTAATGTGTAATATATCAAAATACACGCCTTTTAAATATCTAGGGGGCTAAACTAATTTCATTAGCCAAGAAAATTATAACCCGTTGATTTTGAAAAACACCATTTTTTAATTTCTTTTCTTATTTTAGATGTCTAAATGAACAGCAAATTAAAAGAAATTTGTCACAGTAGTAAAGGATGTAATTCTGGAGGGGGTCAAACTAATATTAATGCATATAAAATATAAATTATTTAAATATCGTTGTCAATGTTAATACTCGTGTATTTCGAAATTTAACAATTATTAGACCAAGAAAATGCGCCCACTTAAACGACATAATGTACTTAAAACAGTGTACTAATAAACGGTATTAAAAGTCATTTCAATTTTGATTAATATATGTACACTGCGATCGTAAATGGTTGAACGTGCCGCTTCATACAAAAATTTCTTGGTCCAGTTACTAAAAATCATGTACCCAATTTAAAGGCGTGCGGATGTAATTTTAACCTAAAAATTGTGTAACATTAATCATAAATCGAGACGCAAAGAACGTTACTTACTTGTAAAAACAAAGTCAACTGAATAATAGTATTCAAAAATACTTATTTACTGATTTCGAATGATTTAAACTGCAAATTGTAGAAAACTCAAACATAAACCATACACGAACGCTACTGCTTGCCGGCTGATCTGGAGCATTCAAAAACGCGAAAATTCCCTAGGCGGAAAGTAGTTTTGATCACCTTTGGGTATTTACTTTCTCAAGGACGCTCAATCATTTACGACCACAGTGTATATATTTACATTGCTCTAAATTGCCATTTAGTTCAAGAGAGTCGCCGATAGAGGCACCAGATCGTTACCAGACGCAAAATTTCCCTTTCCAGCGATAAATTATACTGCTTTCCATAAGTGATAATTCCCCAGATCTAAACAAAAATTCCTAAACTTGGCAACGCGGGTGTACTTTTGGTAGTGTGCATATTAGGCGCAAATTTCAAAGTGGAGGCAGGGTTCAACCAGCCTTAAGATATTTTAGCTAAGCAGATACGCAAATCCGCACAAGTCGTACTAGCAATAGCTTCATCGAAGCCGGGAAGGTAGCGAATGCTTGGGATTTTTATTCATATAATAATTCAGCAACTGCTTTTCTTAAAGCATTTGCTTTTGCTAATCAGTCAAAACTTAAAGCAATTGCCTACTTTCTTTTCATCAATACATTCCTTTGAAATTCAAATCTTCTTCAAAACAACATTCCAAATTTAATTCATCAACATATTGGCTTTCCATCCGAAAACCAGGTCCCTACTACCAAAGAAAATCGAGATTCAACTTAGTACGGATTGTTATAGATCAAACTGTATTTCCAAAATGCTACATTCTTCATCTTCAATATTCTAAAAGAAGAAATAACAATCATCAAAAATACACAATCTCATAACTGTACTGCTTACTTCAAGAAGACAATATAATTTTTTCAAAACACCTTAGTGAAGGAATTCCAATATCAATTCCGGAAGAAAACTTTCCATTTTTAACATTCGTGGATATGAAGGATTTTGGTTACTGGATGGAAAAGTATTTAGGCAAGTTAAAGTACCCGTTGGCTGTAAGGTTTTGGCCAGTCCAAGGAAAAAAGAATATCTAAAAGAAAGAAGACGATAACTTACGTAAAGGACGGGAAACGGTAGCGCAAAGTAGGAGTAAAAAGTTATAAAATGCTTGAGAAATTTTGTTAATATTAAAGTTCATTTTAGTATTTGTTGAGTTAAAAGATTATAATTTGTTATTTGTACTTACATGTTAATATTAGGTGCTTTCTTTCGCTTGAAAGTTTGAACCGTGTTTCGAATAGTCTGGACCTGGATTTCGTAGTTGTTGCAACAAAACACCTGATTTGAATTTTTGATTGATAGTTTATTTGTAAATAACCATAATTCAATCCAAACAAGTTTTAAAAAATAGAGAGATTCAAAGAAACGAATGTCCGTTTTTGAATCAAAACACGTTTGGATTACGATTTTGTGAGCGAAAGAAAGCACCTTTTAAGTTTAAGTTTAACAGTTCTGTCAAAATTGAAATTCTCGTTGATTTGTTAAAATTTGAAAGTTAGGTAGATTGATAGATAGAAACAACAAACCGAGGTGTAATGGTGAATAAATGCACACATGATTTCAATTTCAATTAATATCTCCAAAACTCCAATTTCAGCGAAAACGTCGCGCAGATTATTCAATTAAGTCGGAGTGTTTTGCAATCATTATTGCACAGTTAGTGTTACTAGTTATTATTTCAAAACTGGAACTAGACCGAGTTAAGCGAGCGTACATCGACAAATTTTTGTGTATGATTGCAAACATAGTTGGTATAAATCAGATTCACGTCAGAGACCGTCACACACTGCGGCCAAGACACGGCAAAAATCAAAATGTTAAAATGAAGGTAGACGAAAGAAACTTAATAAATATTAGATCGGGAGTTAATTTATTATTTATCGTAAAAAGAGGTTTGAAATTATCGAGTAAGTGCTAGACAAAGTGTCATATTAATGGTTATGTCATTATACTCGCCATAAATTTATCGCAACAATGTTAATTATATTTTCCTTCTGAAGTGAGTTTGTTCAAAACTGAACTGTGTAATCAAATATGGAAGGTATATTTAATTAATCGTTTCCCGTATTATTATTTTTTTTGTGTTTAATAGTTTAGAAATAATTGTACAAATCATACAAATATTTTACACCTGTTATATCTTTTTGATGAAACTTTTTGTTTAGTAATTCCGAATATCACCTGTTGGAGACCTATATTTAAATATTCTATACACTTTGTGTTTTCATAATAAACTTAAAAACTTGCGCCTTTTTGCGCCAACTTGACCTTTTATTTATTATTTGTTGTAGAATTTTCTCGACATGAAAATCATATTTTTCAAAAAATTAATGAAAAATGAATTTTAAAGTATTTAAACAAACTAGAAAATTTGAGTAATTGTGTGAAATTTAAGAAAAGAAAAAAAAATATGGAACATTTCTTTCAACAGAGGAGTCATAATTACAGAAGAAGAATTGATAAAAATGCTCCGATCAAACATGTGAGATAAATACATACACTTTCAGGAATTGGAAGTTGCAGCAGTATTTTATCTTTTTCCTGCTACTTTCTATACGGAGTGTAAAATAAATTCTATTATAGATTGAGGATAAAAGTCTGGAACACCCTAAATATTTGCTAAACTATTTTGTTTTTACAAGAACGCTCGAACTCGATTCCTACATTTCAGGTTATTTATTTTCAGTAATCATTGGGGTACAATATAAATTTCTTTTTTCGTAATAAATCTCCATTTAATTTTTATTTACCTAGTGTTTTAATAAATATTTAATTTTGAATGAAATAAATTAAATAAATATAAAATTATTGCCCGTTCACTATTAAATAGTGAAACGATGCATTTTTGACATTGTTATTGACATTGACATTTTAGTCCAATGTTTTGTTAGTCACAGTGCATCTGCGTTTATCTTTAATTATTTACTTTGAAGAAACAGTGAAAATTTTTTCACATTTCATGATAATGAACGTTGATGTAATAATCTGCATTCAAAATATTTCATCTATTTGTTTTGTTTCTTTATTAATACTTGAACATTTGTTTCAAAAAGATTCTTATGTGACTAAAATTTTATTTTTTTTGTAGTTGTACGTAGAAAAATATGCTCGCTTGGAATTCGTAATAAAAATAGAGGTTTCCATTAAAAAAAATAAAGTTGTTTTAGTACCCTAATGGTACGCCACTGTACAAATAAATGAACTGAAATGTAGATTTATAATAATAAATTTTCTGTCCGAGCATTTTTGCAAAAAGAAAATATTTTCGGAAATATTTACTTTGCTAGACTTTTTCTTCACATTTTATGTATTGTGTTATCGTTTCTAAAACGAAAAAGTACTTTTCGACTTTTATATTTTTCATGTATATTTCAACGTAATACTATTTTAAACTATTTTTAAAGAAAAAAAATTTAAATAATTTTGTCCAAGTTTTTATGAGTGCTCGGCAACACTGTGCGTCGTGTTCCACCGAACGACGGACGTCGTGCGTCGCCTCATGGAGCACTACACCGTCGTCACTAGAGGAGATCAAGACATCCCGGCAACCGGAAGCATCACTACAACTCTGAGTCGTCCAACCCTGAAGAATCAAACATCATTATTCACAGATCCACCCGTTTCCCGTGACTGTATAAACCGTTTAATAAAGGACATAGTATTGCCTAGGTCTCTTATATACTTCTTACTCAGTCGACACTACTGTCACGCTTACCGGGGTTGGTCCCCTTAACAAGCTGCGCTAACAGCGTAGCGCTTCCACCATGTCACGTGAGTGGAGAGATGGCGTAAGATAGATAGGTCCACAAAGGGTAGAGCTTTAAAACACGGTTGTTTACAAAAATTGATACCTTTTATTTTAATATTCAATTTTAAATAGTTGAGGATTCTTATCGTAGTCCAAAATGGGGGTAGTTGTGGCCCTGGTCGTCCGAGCGGGCGGCTGCGGGTAGCGTTGGCGTGGTTCCTCAGTGGCGATGTACTTCGCGTTTGAGCTGCGATGGTCAAGGTCGTGGCTCGTTGCGACACCTGCGGCGCGATTGCGATCGGCAGCGGATGAACTACGGTGTGAAAGCGCTGTTCTTGGGATTGGTTCTTATACGGTCGAACCTTTGGCTATGAAAGAAGTGGCGTGTCCTTGATGCGGCAAGCAGAGATGCGGTGGTGACCTCAGCGTGATGTGGCTCACCGGAATGTGATTGACCGAGGTGAAGCTGGCAGCTTCTGACTGAAGTTGACATGGGGTGGCAGACAGGCGTTCTCAATCAGCGTCAGACAATGGTGATGGCGCAAACAGCGTCCTTGGTGGCCGGGATGGTTCCGGGCGGTACCCTCTGTCGAGTTGGCGCTGGTGTCCACTGAGTCGAGTTTTGCTCGACTGCCGCCCAAATTTTAACCCGCACTTTCTATACGCGATTTTTGTGTTTACGAACATTGCATTGTTCGTAACACGCCCTGTGTTTTTTTTGCGCCACTCACTTGCCTCAATTGCAGCGATTCTGCCGATGTTTTATTGTGAAATACGAACCGTGTTATATCTGATTACCTCATCACATTGTTTTTAAATTCCGATATTGTTGAAATCGCCCTCGATTTCATAAGCTCGTGCTTTAATAACTTTTATTATTTCTTATGAAAAAATTCCGTCGTGACACTATCAATCACCATCAAGTTATCTTCAGCTGTATTTCCTTATTCCGTTTTATTTTGCATGAAGACTTCTTCCTAAAGAAAAATAACAGAAAGTATTATTATACATAAATTCGCCTATTTCCTTTCAATTTTTCTTTTTGTTTGCGGATTGTAAAACATTCTTTTTTTTATATCTTGTGCTTTTATCTTTCTCTACTTTTTGTATACGAAACGTCTTATTGAATTTATTTTGTTTGTCAGTTCTTTTAAAAGACAATTAGTTTCTTCAACACAGCAATCTCAATATGTTTTAAAAACGTAAACATTTTACTTCGAAGACAAATAAAGCATATATGATTTCGACACATATTACAACTACCAATATTAAATAAATACAGATATGTGTAATTCACTAAACATTAAATATAACTGGATGTAGGTTATGAAAACACAGAGTTCTAAATGGCTATGGAAATAAACGCTATTGCTCAAATAGCTTTAAATGGAATATGGCAAAATTGCGCTCGTGTTCTCCTCAATATTACAATGAGATTTCGTTTTCTTATTAACTGGAGTCTCAAAAACTATCGGTTTAAAACAGTTTCAAGACATTACGAAACACGAAAATAGTTGACCTTAACATTATGCAGGCTTTGTGAATTTATTCAGTCAACGATTAGTAAAATTGACTTGAATTTATCGCCAGCTTTCTTACCTGGCGGACGGCCAACTTTCATTAACGCAAGATTGTTTATAATTAAGGGAGCCGTTAGCTAATTTTAAAATTGAAGATTAAATATTTATGCTCGCAAGAAATAAGTGTCTTTGTCGGGATAATAGCTAAGTGAACGTAAAGTTGAATTAATCCCTGGCAAGTTCGTATCGTGTCTTTACCACGTTGTTAGTAAGTTCATCCGATTATTGAAGTTCTGAAGGACTCTGATGCTGATGTATAGGATTTGTGGCAAAGGATTGGGTTGCAATATCACTTTATATTTCTGTAAGGAAAATAGGAAATTAATATATTTAAAAAACTAAGAAGAGATTATTGAAATGTCAGTTATTAATTTTGGATGGCCAAGATTGAGAATTGAACACATGAAGAATAATGTATTTTTTTATTTATTAATTTACGTACACGTTTTTTACTCTTTGGAACTTTCGGTAACAATTACATTCTCAAAAATTATTATAAAATAGTATACAATTATTTTTGTACGCTAATTTGGAAAAATTGAGTAGTAAGTGGGCAAATTTTCCCGAAGAAGCTGTGAAACACTCAGCGAAACGTCGACTTAAGCGGCACCTAGACGGTCGATATTATTGTAGCATTAAATATTGGGGTCTATTCTGTAACATTGTTATGGACTTGATACGTCTCAATTATTGCTATGCGTCAAATGACCTTTCAAAATCGGAATTCTGTAGACAGGTTCGTAACAACTTTCAGTCTGTATCAAGTGAGATATCAAGTTAATAATCATCTTTTTTCAACTGGCGGTCGGCATTCCACTTGAATTTTATAAAATCATATCAAGTTGTCTTCCATTATTGAAGAACCGTATCAATTAATATGCATATCAATATTACAGAATAGCCCTGATTGTCTGTGGAGGATATTTTAGTACATCGCCATAAATGGCAACGATTGAACTCATATATCTTAACAAAATTTTAGTAGTTTTCGAGAAAAATGCAGCGGCAGATTTTCACTAAACCATTTGAGAACTGCTGGCATAGCTAAAAGAGTAACGCGGCCGCCTGTTCAATTACTACCCGAAACCGAAATAGGCCAGAGTCAGTATTTCACTTGATATTGAGCATGAGCGGCGTAAATCAGCCGCCCGAGCTGGTCAATCAAAACGTTTAAATATTTTTAAATCAAAAAGTTCAATTCAAGAAGCTGCGGTTCGTAATTGCCGAACAAATTAAAAGCGAGGTACATACAAATTATAATTTCTCTTTCCATAATCCGAAAATACGTTACGTACGTTATGTACTTACGTACTTACGTACTTACGTTCTTAACAGACCTATCAAAATTTGACATTTTTCCATGGACCGTAAATAGTAATATTTTCATAGCTACCAGCGAGATTACAGCAAAAGTTTATTTACGTGAAAGGGTGAAGGAAGAACATTTTTAACACGCTTGCCCAATTTGTGCATAAATTTTCGGACTTATTCGTCGATAGTTGATATCGTAAAACATATTAATTCGCTCAGTGAATTAAAATTATAATAGTGATTATTATTACGAAACGCAGCATTGAAGATCGAGTGCAGTATCGGTGGACGTATTCATACAGAGAGGAAAGCGAAGTTGATCTTGCTATCTTTCTCACACATTTCAGAAGTTCCAAACAATTGGTCCATCCGAAATTTGTTGGCTATGATACGGTAGCCACCAAAAAATACCCGCAGAAGGTAGCATTTCGGATACTTATACTGAGGTTTTTTTTATTTGCACACAGTTAAAAGAACACCCTGTTTTACACTGCGCCTATGGACAGCTTACATACTCAATTTTTTCCAAGTGTCCGTACAAAAATAAATTATTATACAATTAAAAAAATTGATGTTAACGATTCTCAAGTAGTCGGATATCTAAGCCCTTAACACCTCATCTCAATAATAAAAGTTTAAATGACCATGATTACAGAGTCAATTAGTATTAGAGTGGTACAGAAAATTACAATGACTGCATTCTGAATGATGAGATGCCGAAAAATATTATTTGCGTTATTTCCATTCCCACTAATTTAATAATTAAATTATTAGTAATTATAAATGGTGTTCATTTACATTTTTTGTGTCCTCCCCACACCCACTGCAGACAACACGAAATGCTAATTTTCGGAATTAGTTGATGTACGCAACTTTTACTACAGTTGCTTTCACAGAAATTAGAATTATAATGATCGTGTATATACATACATATGTCCTCTATATACCATGAGTTTCTTTTTTAATCGGAACATACAATGTAAATTTTCCTATGTTCAATTTTAAAAAGAACGTGTCAATGCAATGCAGGCGACGTTTGAAATAAGAAGTAAGACGAATTTCAATGAAGCGATGTCAAGATTTATTTTTTAAATAAAAGTGATTGTTTGCTTCACATTTTAAACTATCGTGCAAAAAAAAACTTTTAGATTAGAAAATTTGCAATTAATAATTTTAATACGTTCAATATTCTAGAAGAGTAAGAGAGTATACTTAGGCTTCTGTATTAATAAATTCAAATCTATAAAGCATGAGTTAAACATTAACATTTGCTTTCGCAGTAATAATAATATCTTTATTATATAAAGTATATTGCTACCGTGAGAGAAAGTGACAAATCAGTAAATATTAAATTCCCATATTTAGACTAACCATGAGCAAATAGATTAATAATTCGACCGTGTATACAGGGTGTTCTTTTACTGTATGCAAATGAAAAAAACCTCAAGTAAGTACACGAAATGCTACCTTCTGCGGTTATTTTTTGGTGGCTACGGTATCATAGCCAAAAAAATCGGATATACCACATGTTTGGAACCGCTGAAATATGCGACAAAGATAGGAAGGTCGTTCACACTTAAACTTGTAATTACTTGCAGTGAAGTTAATTTAAATTGTAAACGTTTTGAATGACCAGCTGATCGGAGCGGCTGATTTACGTCGTTCGTGCTCAAGATCAAGTGAAGTACTGACCCTGTTCTACTTCGGCTGCGGGTTATAATTGAACAGGCGGCCGTGTTTCAGTTTTAGCTATGCCAGCAGTTCTCAAACGGTTTAGTGAAAATCTGCCACTGCATTTTTCTCGAAAACTATTACATTTATGTTAAGGATATATACGTCGAGGATAAAATTGTGTGTACGGAACAGAGTTCTTCTTCGTATTTGAAAAGTATATATACGCAGAATTAAAATATAAACAAAAATAATCAACTGAACAGTTTATTAACAATTAAATATAATATTCTATCAAAAAAAGTGAAAAGATAAACGAAAAAAACAAGTACTTTATTATAATAACTTAATAATTTCTGAAATAAGAGGTGGACAAAATTATGAGTACAATTTCTTTTTTAAATTTGTTTTACATAAATTTCACCAGAATTAATATTTAGATTTGTTATTATTTCTGCTGGAATTTCTTCCCAAGCAGCGATCAGTTTGTTAAAGTAAGATGTGGCATTTGTTCCTCTTTCTCATGAAATTTAGCCGTCTACATAAGCCCACAAGTGTTCAATTGGGTTTAGATCCGAACTTTGAGGCGGCCACTGAAGAACTTCAATGTCATTTTCTTGGAAATAATTCTTAGCAACTCGCAAAGTATGCTTGTGACGTTATCCTGTTGAAAAATAAAGTCGTCAAGGTCCATCTATTCGAGCGAAGGATCCAAATTTTCATCCAAAATTTGTACGTATGATATTCTTGTCATCGTACCTTCTATTCTAGCTAAATTGCCTACACCGCTTTTACTAAAACAACCCCATACAAGAATACTCCCGCCTCCATGTTTAACTGTAGCTTCTACCATTTTAGAACTTAAGGCTTCTCCTGCTCGCTTCCATACTCTAACTTTTCGTTTTGACCCAAAAAGTTCAAATTTACTTTCATCCGAGCACACCACTTTTTCCCAATAGGCTGGGGGTTTACTTACATGTTGTTTTGCAAATGCTAATCGTTTTTTCTTATTTCGTTCACTAATGAATGGTTTCTTTCTTTTTAAAAAAACTTTGAAGGCCAGCCTCATTAATCCTTTTTTTAATTGTTTTAGTAAAAGTGTTTATATTGACACTTTTCCTCACTTGGGGAGCACTTGCACTAGGATTTTTTCTCACTTCCCCCACAATTCGGGCATCGTCTCTTGGTGTGGATTTTCTTTTCCGCCCTCGACCCGCGATATTTTCAGTACTATTAGTGGCTTCAAATTTTTTACAAATACGAACAACAGCGTTTTTTGATACTTTATGCTTTCTTGCTAATTGTCCGTAACTTATACCCACTTTTCGGTCTTCGACAATACATTTTCGAATTTCCAAAGCACTTTCTTTTCTGGGAGCCATGAGAAATTTTTAGTTTAAAAACGAACTTTCTTAGGATATTTCACTATTAATTATTAACTCAATAAAAATGTCGTTTTTTAGATTAATCCACTAATATTGTGTGCACACTAGAATAGTTCTGATAAAACTAAAACTGCAGCGTTGTACCCATAATTTTGTCCAACTAAAAACATCTATAAAATAAATAAAACAAACCCCACCATTAAGAGATTATTCATTTACGAAATAATACCCAATAAATGTTATTTGCACAGTTTTAAGACGCCGTTGTCGATTTATGAATGCTGCAGGTATTAAGGGATAAACTTTGCGGGAAATAACCAGTAATATAAATGTCATACCCATAATTTCGTCCCCGACTGTAACCTCAATCGTTGCCATTTATGGCGACATATTGCAGGTTTAAATATTTGCACATTGTAAAAGAACAGCATGTACATCGTTTCTTATTTTCGTTTCATTTCAAACTAATCATCCTATATTATGAGAATAACCGTGTATAATTTTTACAATTAGAAGCACTTTGTTTTACTGGCCTTGGTTCATAATTTTTTGAAAAGCTGTAATGAATATTCCAATAAATTTTTAAAATAGGACAAGTTCATAGTGACAAGAAGCTAAAACTACACTTTATTATGGAAGGGAAATGTAATATAAGATTATAGGAGAGCAGAGCTTCCTTGAAAGCTGGAATTACTTCAGTAGATCCCTCCATAATATGGATATTACGGTCTGGTAGCAAATATAAAGAAAATATTGAATAAGTGAGAAGCTTCACATCACCTCCAATTTTACTTCGTTGTTATACATTTACGTTTGCTGAAATTTGCAAATGATAATTTATTGTAAAGATGAGTTAATATGCTTGGAATTAAATTCTTAAATTTCTATTTACAGACGGTGTTGAGCTATATCGCATCAAACGGTTCAGTAGAAATTTTAGACCAGATTTTACAAATACCCGGCTTGGATCCAAATAGGCCTGACAATGAGGGAAATACACCATTACATTTTGCTGCTCAAGCAGGTAAGCCGATTAAATTCACGTTCAGTTATCGCAGAAGCTACCAGTATATTCAAAGCTGTTGTGATAAAACTTCGAATTAATTTAGTTACAGCGACGAACTCAGGTAACTTGATTGTTTGTTTTCTCTTCTAGGACAAGTTGAGTGCCTAAATTGCATGCTGTCGCGTTGTCGAAGCATAGAGATTGATGCAAGGAATAATTTAGGGTTTACTCCGCTCATGAAAGCAGCCTTGCAAGGGAGGAATAAATGTGCCAAATTACTACTTTTTGCAGGTAAGTTTTTAAACTCAAAAATATTAAGATAAGATTATTCGTAAATGCGAAAGGAACCAGTTTTATAACTAACGTAAAGGAATAAAAAATTTAAGCAGCGAACCTGCGATCGCTTTTCGACAAGTCGTTTTGTTTTACAGTGAAAATCTCGAGCTAAATTTCTGCTGACGAGGCCACAAATAGAGCTGAAACAGCAATACAACGAATGCTCGAGGCATCCACAACGATCAAAAAAAATTTGCAACATTTTTTTTATAACGCAAAGAAAATTAATAAATACAATTAATAAAATGGGAGTATTTTCTAAGGAAATGTGTTAAGTTATTGTTTTGTAAATCAAGTTTGTAAGTTGCAATCTTGCGAATGCAGTTAGATGATAGAATTGCACGTTTGATCTCTTGTTTGCGACTGTTTTCTTTTTAAATAAAACTATTGGCGACCTACCAATTCTATGAGCGCTGCGAAATTACAAAACATAAGAATAGAAACCACTCTATTTATCAGCAGTGTCAAAGGTTTTCGAAAATTACAATAAGCAAATCTTACGTAAAATGAGCAATCACTAAATAAAAAACTCCTAGAACTAAAAAAAAATCGAAATATTAATGGCAACGAGAAGAGTTGAACAAAAATAATTGAGGAGTCCAGGGGAAAAACGATGAGGTTCCATTTTAGTCGAATGCATATAAAAGTTTCCTGATTACAACTAAACATGTTTTGCTTGATACGTTTGTCTCGGTGATTTTAATAACTAATAGAGTTCCTTATAAACAATTTAAATGCAAATAAAACCATTAAAAAAAAATTTGATCCAGGCAATGAATAAGAACTCCAAATAAGCCTCATAACATCTTAATGAATTTCAGCGTCATAATCGCCGGCGAGAATAACAAGTACGACGGACGATATTTATTAAGTTTTGAGGCCAAAAAATGAAGCCAAATAATATTCCAATTCTATTGTATTGAAAGTGCAAAACTTTAGAATAACAAAAAATCAAACTGAGTTGAAATAAAAACAAAAGATGAAATTCAAATATTTAGAGAATGGGTATGTACACCCAAGTAATTTAGGTACCTACGGTTGTCATTCATTGTCTTCTTCGTAATCACAGTAAAGGTTATCGTGGCTTAGAGTGGCAGCCTGATTAATGACTAAGTTGTGGTAGAATCGTTTGTCGTTTTCACTCATAAGAAACTTTGTTAGGTGTATGAGGTTATCATACTTCGCCTGGGGAATGGGAAGGGGCCCATTGTAAGAATTACAAAGCGGCTGTTTTGGCGATGAGTCCTTTATTTTTTCCCTTCTTTGGTGAAACCCACAACACATTATCTTTATAATAAGCTCCGCAAAAAGTACTGCTATGGAAGACATACTGTAGTGAATCAGACAACATTTTTTCAAACACTGAATCATTCTTATGGGAAATGAACATATTGATGTGTAGATCGGCGCCAGTCTATAATAGTAAATGGCGAGGTTTTCCGTCGGTCTGACGAATCACATCCCTCCATTCTTCAGGCACTTCTGCATTGAATTTTTACTTGATCAAACTCATCTCTACATCGCACTCCAAATAGGAGTGTCCACGAACAGGAAAGAAAACTTTAACACAGTCCAATTGTTTTTCTATTACGAAGTGGCGAAGGAAGCGCACAACTGTTTAATTTTTATTTTGGCCGGCGCATAAGTCGCAAAAATTTTCAGGGTTCTGACAGTTTGAGGAAGAAATTCAATAACAAAATGGTCAAGGAAGGAGCAAACATCGTCAGATCCCTTGGGCGCGACGCTTCTTTGGTGGTCAGGATGTGAATGTTGAAAAAGTAAAAGCTCAACTGTCGCTAGTAAGAAGCACCGTTGGTTGTCACGTTAGTGGGCAAATTATTTTGAAAATCCATTGCTATGGCCTCCATTGTGACCATCTTCATACATTTTTTCCTAAACAGCTTCTTGATCGAGTAAAATTTTCCAGCTTTCGACAAATGAAATTTCCATTCAATCTCTAGTTTTTGCGTTTTTGCAGATCATTTACTTTTTTTAGTTTACCTGGGTTTCGTTCAAACACCGTAACGGGAAAGCACTGTGGGCGTTTAAAATGAAAAGCAAAATATACAAAATGACTTAGGAGAGAGGAAGAATATTACCCAGAGCTCGCTCTTTTCAGTTCCCGAACCAGCGCCTGTGTCGGTAGTTGCATCACGAAGTATACTGGTCAAAGAAGCAATCTGGGATATAAAAGTATCGCAGGTACTGCAAGTGTCTTTCCTAGGATAACCAAATGTAATGTTAGAATTGTTGTTGAAGTGCAACCTAAACGTTTCGTCTTCGGAGTGAGTTTCGATGTAAACCAATTTCGAACTGGAGTAATCTTGAGGGTGTATAAACGGGTAGAATCATGTAATGAATAATGTGACTTACGCCCTTTCAGTGACTTGATAAAATCATTCATTAGAGTGAGAGAGCAGGGCTTCATCGTTCTTACCCTATGCTACGTATTTTCATTCGCCATATTTACTGGAATCTCGTCATTCTTCCCCCGAGGCCTCTAGTGTATTGTTAGTACAAGTAAAATATACCCTCATCGTTTTTCCCCTGGACCCTGTAATTATTTTCGATAATTTGCAGGCAATCTAATAACACACGAACTATTTAAGCATACTTCTAAGGCAATGCTTTTAAACTTATAATAAATTCTATATTAATATTAATAATTATGAGACAGATGAAAAACAATGTTGCCTACCTACAATTCTGCCAATTTTACCACTCTATTACTTTTACGCTACACTCCTAGACGCTAAGGCACCTGGTGGCAAATACGCGTTGCTTTCTCAACAGCTGTCCCGAAACTGGACTCTGAAGGAGACGGGGGATTCGTTAAAAGATGTAATACTAAGGGCGACAAGAAAATAATTCAAGCTGAAAGGCGTACTATGAAACCGCTTCCTAAGGACTTTTATCACAATTTTTGCGATCAGCGAAGGGTTAGACAGAAATACAATAATGTAACGCGGAAAATATCTATTAATTCGACTCGCATTACAATAAAATGCAGTCCCAACAGCTAAAATTAATGATACAAACGTCGGTAATTCGCAACCAAACTCGGAAGATTATTTTACAGTATAAATCGGAAAATCAGGTCTTATCGAACAACTGGACGTCAACTCCCAAAATGATACACACTACGATCAAATTAATAATTGACAGCACTAGGACGTGCCGAAATTATTTGCGCTTCACAGGGCGAAATAAAAGTAAAGTAAAGGTAAAAGGGTACGTTACGGTGGTGTACGAACGGGCTAGATAAGTCATTGACTTCAAAAGTCCATAAATAGGTGGCGTGTGCAGTCTGTGTCGCTTCTAACGTCGCTCTCGGTCGATTCGTTGATCTGCTTGCAGTTTCCCCTCTGGGTAGGCGTAACGGCCCCGCTGATTTCTACAGAATAAATCGGTACGAACCTTGAAGAAGTGGTTCACGTGAACCGTATCTTCAGGTGCGACAGTCGCTGTTGTGGAGGCAAACCTATAGCAATTCACTCCAAACAGAGAGGCCAAATAATGTTTTGCAGCAAATTTGAAAATTTTAGAAATTTGTTGCTGGCAACAAGACCTCATACAGAGCCGAATGTTCACGAATGCACGGCGAATGTTCGAGAAACCGATTGCAATCTAAACCGACTTGTAACAAATTTTTTAAATTTTCAAATTTGCTGCAAAACAATAGGAGCGTTCGTTTTACATTCGCCTTAGATCAGTAAATATCACAGAACAATTATTAATCATGAGAAAAGTAAATCCCATATTAAACGCTAGCAACACAAGTGACAGTTGGCGCCTCTGGTTTTCATCAGGCAAACTTCAGTTATTAGCGGCCTTTTTAAATTGGTATGGATTTTTTTTGGAGAAAATTCCTTTTTAGCAATTACCGAAACTAGTTTTTTTTTTGCATAAGACAAAAAGGGTTGGGTTTAAATGGCCTTATTTCTATTTACTTTCGCTTATCTTATTTATAACTGTCACCGCAAACGTGTTTAAAGAAAAACAAAATTTTATTTTTATTTAAGTTTATTAAAGGTATGTAGGTACTTATCTAAAAAAACTGCAACTATCAGATTCAGATAATTGATAGTTGATTTAGTTTATCAGATTCAGAATAAATGCTCATATAAAACCGGAGAAAATTATTGCTTCTTGATTTACTCTAAACTATTAAATCATTCTTGTTAAAAATATAGGTTATGGTGCTTATAAAGTATAAGCACCATAACTTTCAAAATGTAATGAAAAAATTTCTGATAGATGCAAACAAAATAGAATGAAGTTGCCATGGAAACAACTCCAGCAGTTAAGTGATTGATTGGATGTCAATATTTTCCTTGCCCCCCCCTAATTCTGTCAGGCCCACATGCTCTTTGCTTTGCAAGTTTGCATATAGAAGTTTTACCCGGGTGGTAAATATTATAAGCAAGGTGAGATTTGCCGAGTTAAAACGTTTATAAAAAACAAGTTACTTCCACTGACATCGCGCAAATGCCAAATTTGACATTAGGCCATTAAATCTCTGTTTGATTGATGCGAGGGAAGCTCACAAAATCTCAACAGGGAGCAATGCCCCGATCGGCTTCATTTGGCTTTTGGAGATGAAGCACCATCAAAGAGCAGTGTTTATAATTGGTTTGCCGAATTCAAGCGTGGACGTACCTCTCTCAGTGACGAATTTCGTGAAGGTCGTCCATCAACATCTGTTGTTGCCACTAATGTAGATGCTGTGCGTGAAATGCTTGAGCGAGATCGACATGTGACATACCGTGAGATTCAAGCATCCTTACGCATTGACATGAAAGCAATACACCAGATTTTGCATGATCATTTGAACGTACGAAAGCTTTGCAGTCGTTGGATCCCACACAATTTAACAGAAGCGCAAAAGCAGGGTCGCGTCAAATGGTGCGAAGAAATGCTCAAGAAATTCAATGGAGGTCGTTCAAATTTAGTTTATAACATCGTTACTGGTGACGAAACGTGGATCTATTCGTACGAGCCAGAAAGTAAACAACAATCTACCGTTTGGGTATTTCAAAATGAACCAAAATCAACAAAAGTTGTCCATTCACGCAGTGCTGCGAAGCAAATGATTGCTTGTTTCTTTGGTTTAACTGGACATATAGCAACGGTGACTTTAGAGAATCGAAAAACCGTAAATGCTGATTGGTATACTACAATTTGTTTGCCGGTAGTCATCGATCAAATAAGAACAATCGAAATCGACGAATTATTCTTCATCATGACAACGCCAGCTCTCACTCAGCCCGTCAAACGGTTGATTTCTTGTCCAACAGAAATGTTGAATTAATGACTCATTGTCCATATTCACCTGATTTATCACCTAATGATTTCTTTTTGTTCCCAAATATCAAAAATAAAATGCGTGGTGAGCGATTTTCGTCGGCTGAAGCAGCGGTTGAAACATTCCGGACACTGGTTTCTGAGGTACCATCTTTAGAGTGGAAAACGTGCTTTAGAAATTGATTTGAGCATATGCAAAAGTGTATTGACGTCAAAGGCAAATACTTCGAAAACAATGATACCGTTTACCAAATTTCATATAATAATAATAATAATAATAATAAGTTTTATTGATCCGGCAAAAGAGAGTACACATATACAAAAAAAAAAAAGAAAAAAATTAAATGTAACATAGAATTCAAGTGTACAATATCTAACTAAAGAAATTACTTAATTTGCGGATCAAAAGGCAGTAGGTTCAGTTGATATAACCACATAACAACTGTTCTGCCACCTACCCCTTCCAATATGCGTTTTTTCATACCGTTTCCAGAAACTTTTCCAGCAGCCCACGTAGTAAGGGCGCCAGGAAAATAATCCCATTTGAAAGTCGTACTATGAAACCGCTTCCTAAGGCCTCACAGTGTGCGCTGGTGATCTTGAACCTCCCGGACGTTTATCACAATTCTTGCGATCGGCGAAGGGTTAGACCGAAATACAAAAATGTAACGCAGAAAATATCTATTAATTCATTTAATTCGACTCGCATTACAATAAAATATGCGTCCAAATGGCTAAAATTAATGACACAAACGTCGGTAATTCGCAACTAAACTCGGAAGATTATTTTATAGTAAAACGCGGAAGATTAGTTCTTATCGAACAACTGGACCTCAAGTCCCAAAACGATACACACTACGATCAACTTAATAATTGACGGCATTAGGACGTGCCGAAATTATTTGCGCTTAACAGGGTAAAATAAAAGTAAAAGGAAAGGTAAAAGGGCACATTACGGCTGGGTAAGTCATTGACTTCCAAAGTCCATAAATAGGGGGCGTGTGCAGTCGGCGTCGCTTCTAACGTCACTGTGGGTCCTTTCGTTGAACTGCCTGCAATTTCCCCCCGGGTAGGCGTAATGGACCTGCTGATTTCAACAGAATAAATCGGTACGAACCTTGAAGAAATGGTTCTTCTGGCAAAACCTCGTACAGAGCCGAATGTTCACGAATACACGGCGAGTGTTCGAAAAACTGATTGCAACCTAAAGCGACTTGTAACAATTTTTTTTAAATCTTCAAATTTGCTGCAAAACATTAGGTGTGTTCGTTTTACATTCGACTCATATCACTGAATCATTTGAACGTACGAAAGCTTTGCAGTCATTGGATCCCAAACAATTTAACAGAAGCGCTTGCCGAATTCCAGCGTGGACGTACCTCTTTCAGTGACGAATTTCGTGAAGGTCGTCCATCAACATCTGTTGTTGCCACTAATGTAGATGCTGTGCTTGAAATGCTTCAGCGAGATGGACATGTGACATACCGTGAGATTCAAGCATCCTTACGCATTGACATGAAAGCAATACACCAGATTTTGCATGATCATTTGAACGTACGAGAGCTTTGCAGTCGTTGGATCCCACACAATTTAACAGAAGCGCAAAAGCAAGGTCCTGTCAAATGGTGCGAAGAAATGCTCAAGAAATTCAATGGATGTCGTTCAAATTTAGTTTATAACATCGTTACTGGTGACGAAACGTGGATCTATTCGTACGAGCCAGAAAGTAAACAACAATCTACCGTTTGGGTATTTCAAAATGAACCGAAATCAACAAAAGTTGATGGTTTACGCAGTGTTGCGAAGCAAATGATTGCTTGTTTCTTTGGTTTAACTGAACATGTAGCAATCGTGGCTTTAGAGGATCGAGAAACCGTGAATGCTGATTGGTATACTACAATTTGTTTGCCGGAAGTCATCGATCAAATAAGAAGAAACAATCGAAATAGACGAATTATTCTCCATAATGACAACGCCAGCTCTCACTCAGCCCGTCAAACAGTTGATTTTTTGTCGAACAAAAATGTTGAATTAATGACTCATTGTCCATATTCACCTGATTTATCACCTAATGATTTCTTTTTGTTCCCAAATATCAAAAATAAAATGCGTGGTGAGCGATTTTCGTCGGCTGAAGTAGCGGTTGACATTCCAGACACTGGTTTCTGAGGTACCATCTTTAGAATGGAAAACGTGCTTTAGAAATTGGTTCGAGCGTATGCAAAAGTATATTGACGTCAAAGGCGAATACTTCGAAAAACAATGATACCGTTTATCAAATTTCAAATACGTTTTTTCTTACCGTTTCTAGAAACTTTTCCAGCAGCCCAAGTACATACTTATACATATATAGAAAAACGATAAATCGAAGAATATATGAAAGAAACCACCTTACGTGATACACCTGCTATTTTTTACTTTAATTTGTTAATTTGTATCTTGTTTATTATTTAGCTTGGTAATTCAATCAGAGGCACAATATACCTACAGAGAATAATTGCAGAAGCTCAGAATTTAATACCAGCATCCAAGCTAAATTTCTAACACTGTATTAGTTACACAGTTTTAGCTGAAAACTTCAGCAGCAATCCAACACTATATTAATTATGAACTCCCACATGCCCTAAATATAAATCAACATTCGGCCACAATTAGTACGCCACCAAAATAAATGCTTCGTTTGTTACACGAGCCAACAAAACTCCTTCTAAATAAAGACATTAACTCGGGAACGCCGACATATACTGAATAAATTAGTTTTCTTGCTCTCAAATTCACCCATTTACATACATACATGCAGATTGCCGCTTGCCTAATTCAAGGAAAAGAACCGGTGCAGAACTAGGACGTAAATTAAACTGCCTTTTGGATATAATTCAATTGGACCATTAGCCCTGACATTTTAAAATCTGCTTCTGAATTCAGCCTGACATTAAACGGTGGTAGTTAATCGACTCTTATTAACCCACAGATACTCTTTAAAGAGATTTCGTTCTCAAGTTTAAGGGCAAAACTTTTAAACAAATTTTCAGTAATCAATTATTATGTTTTGATTTTGATAACATATCATTGTTTTTTTATTTAAAAAAATCATACTACGTACGCTTCAGTATGTTTTGACAGATTTCTTTTTCGAAATATCTACACTAAATAGCAGTTTTATATTACCTAAACAAATTTTCGATAAATGATATTTTATAGAGATGTGGATATTAATCGTTTACTTTCCTATATTATTGCAATGGCCTCTTCATCAGATTACGAAACTTGAACAATGATATTGATGTTTTAACAATCTAGATTAAATCAGTGTTAAGATGACAACTAAAAAATGTAAATGCTGTAAAGTGAAAGGAACTTGTGTACATTACTTATCCACAGCTTCCTCTAATCAAAAATTCATTTAGGCGCATTGTATATTTTCTAATAAAAATAGATGGAGTATAACAGAGTATAATCGTTTCCAGGTAATTTCTCTGAGTTCTGTTTGTCTTCCTTGCTGCGTTTCTCCAATTATATACCCTTTTTTCTTTAGAGCTTCCGACACGGCTTCAATCGATACAAATTGAAGTCGACCCTTGTCCGATGAAAATTATATAAAAAAACCTTTAACGCACATTTCAAATTTCAGAAACATTTCACGGTCGGTTGATAACTTCATCGGGAGTGAAAAATATTTAAAAGAAATAGTTGACAAGAGAAACGTAAAGGTAACATAAACTTAAAAAAATAGGAGTAATTTTTAAGGTACTTTCTTATTATTTTTTATATTTAGGTACTTATTATTACAATGAATCACGTGAAACCAAATTTGATTATTTATTGTTACTGTCAAGAAGAATAATTGAAGTAGAAAAATATGCATTGGTTTGTAAGTTACTTCCTTTTGCCTTCTGTTCTTATTAATATTAAAGCTAGGTTAAACCAAATTGAAATTTCATTTCACTTTTACTCCAGACTTGCATATTCAAAAATACCAAAGTTAGTTTAAGAATGAAAATTCTTGTGCACCGTAAGTACTACAACTTGCCGTTTCTCCAAGTTTATTTTGTTCAAAAGTCCAATTCCAATCGCCACACTTCGGATATTTGCAGCGCACTGTACGCGGACGATAATTGTTATTATTTTGTCTTTAATTGTGTAACGTACAAACAAGTTGAGTATAATTGACTGGCAATAATATTGTGAAATTTATACACAAAAATTGATAAAAGTTGTAATTAAAATTCAAAGGTAGCATAAAATACCTCAGAGATATTAAATGGTACGCACTCAGAAAAGTTTGAAATGCAAGGATGAAATAACGACAAACTTGTAAATTAATATTTGTTCAAATTTAAATGAAATAGAAACTGTAAATTGAATTTAATTGAAATGGTTACGATCGTGACTAAGTTCACTGAATAACAAATCCGCACCAACAAAAGTGGAACTTATCTCGCAGTCGTCTGTAAATGTAAATAACAAAACACGAAGTTCCAGGAAAATATTGAACCCTCCGTCTCGACAGGCAACTGTAGTAGTAGAACCTTTGGCCAAGTAATGCCATCAGCGAGGTGATACCTACAGGTTGTGAAATGCCTAGGGCTAAATGAGGCCTACGAACCGTATAAAGCTTTGACCTGCGAACTGTCCGCATTCGAATGACGGGAGAAAATAATAAACGCCGTTTAAGGTAAACGGAATTTACCTACAAATGAACGAACACTTGAGTTTAAGTACTAAACAAGAGAAAACTAACTTACCAAAACAATCCGAATAATTTATTACACAAATAAGAATGGAAATCGATCGTTTGGCCCAAAAATAAAATCAGAGTATAAAGCTTCGAAGTGGGATCAATACTTTCAATCAGGCTTGCATCGACAGAATCTTTGGTGGTTAAACGCACTTGGTCCTTTTTTTAGAAAACAAAAAACGGGATAAAAGTTTCCTGCAATAGGAAAGGAGCCACGAATAGGTCAATTAAAAACATTGACATAATTTATAAAAGGTGTTCACAAAACATGCGGCAAAATTTTATTAAGTTGGGCAGATCCAGTACGTCAAAAATGTACTGACAAACACAGAGTATTCCAAAGGAAACCCAAAAATGGCATTCTATGTACCAAAAAACTTTATTGCCAAAAGTCGTGCCCATTCTGCACAGCTTAAAATTATTTTGAACAGTACGTATAAGGTGTCTCTTTATTAAGTCAGAAATCAAAATTCACGCAAAATCATTGAATCATCGAACAGGACAAAGAGGAAGACCCAAAAAAGAGTACAACGTTCGGTACGAAGAAGAAGCGTCCGGATGCGAACGAAAAATAGCTATGGCTGACAAATTCAAAACCATAATTTCTCATGCTACGTAGAATTTGGTTGATCGTCCAAAAGATTCAACCAGGATGTCGAATGGTCTTGCGAAACAAAATGAATCCAGACTAAAGCATTCAGCGACTCAAAGCGCGTTTAGTGGTTCAGGGCTTCAGCCAGAAGCCTGGTGTGCTTTTTAACGAAACTTTTGCTCCAGTAGCACGACTTAGCTCAATTCGTTTAATGGTGGGCTTAGCTGCACGTTGTAGAATGAAAATTTTGCAATTAGATGTCACTACAGTGAATGGTTTTCTTGAAGATGTTTATATGGAGACACCAAAGGCTTTAGCTGAACTGTCGGAGAGAGATCCGAAACGATAAAGATGAAGCTAGTAAAAGAAAAGCCACCGCGATGTTACGGAATTTCATAATTTTAATGCGAAGCTGTACTCTCACCTGCTGATCCTTGCTTGCATCATGTTGACAAACATTATGTTGATTGCTATTTATGTAGATGACGTGCTCATCGCGTCCAAAGACCAGAGTAAAATTAACAGTATCATCGAAAACACCTCTCAACACTTTGAAATTAGAAACTCTGGAGACGTCGGTTTCTACCTTGGAATCCAGTTATATCGACGAAGTTCTAAGACGTTTCAAGATGGAAGAATGCCATACTGTTAACACTCCTTCAGACACCGGAAGGAACTTAGAGCGAGAAAATGGAACACAATCCAAAGAGAAGAATTTGCCGATAGAGAGCTTGTGGGTTGTATTACTTACCTCGCAACGTCGACAAGAACTGAAATTGCTTTTAAAGCCAAATATCTTGGATAATTTAGTTTCTGCTATAGGGAGGTACATTGGAAGGCTGTGAAAAGAGTTCTAAGATACTTGAAAGGAACCAGAAATGTTGGCTTGACAGAATCCGCACGATATGGATTCTAAGTATCTGAGAGAATACGTAGATTCGGATTGGGGTAATTCTAACATAGATCGTCGAACATTTTCTGGATTTATTTTTATGCTAAGTTGATGTGCTGTAACGTGGGATTCCAGAAAACAAAGGACAGTGGCTCTCCCAACTTGTGAAGCGGAATATGTGGTGCTCGCAGAAGGTACGAAAGAAGCTCTGTATCTGCAACGTTTCCTGGACAAACTGGGATTTTCAAACTTGGGGAAGATCATTATTTTCGGTGATAATCTCGGATCTATCAAGTTAGCAGGAAATCCTACATTTCATCAGAGAAGCAAATACGTGAGATACCATTATGGTTACCGACATTATGACTAAAGGGCTTCCAAAGACGAAACATTTGAAATATTTGAGAATGGCTGGCATTTACACATCATAACAAAGATTTGATTCGAGAGGGAGTGTCGGAACGTTCGTAATTTACAGCGTCTCGTATCTTTGCTTTGCTTTTAGCGCAAATCTAGTTGTTCATGTAATTATTGGTATATCAACAGATTGCAGATGTTAATTAAGAAGAAATACTGTCAATTAAGTTTTTTTTTTTTTATATAAAACATTACATAAAAGTGTCTTTTGGTTTTTCCTCATTAAACTCTGCAACAAAGAAATTGACTGATTGAAAAAATAAAGTAAAATAAAAAACAAACTTCAACAAGGAACGTAGCGCATAGATAAGTCTGAAGTCTTCGCTCGAGGGACCCGACTTCTTGTACGCTCCCACACAACTTAAGCAATTTTCACCTCCCTAACTTGTAAAAAGAGGGGAATATTGGATGTTGCCTTAACTTTGCAAAAATACAACAGTTGATGCCACCGTTTAGTGCCAAACCTAAATTTGGCTGTCTTGACCAAATAAGTTGCGCTTGGACTACACTCGCATCAGGGAGTGCACTTGGAACTTGGAAAATATCAAAACTGGGTACGTATAATCAAACGCCAAAATACGAAGTTAAGCTGTGAAATAAAAGTTGGCCGAACATGACAAGAAATTAAATTAAAATGTTTTTGCAAAAACCTAAACGAATCCTTTGAAATGAGGCATGCAATCATTAAGTCAAATTTATGGAATGTACAGCATCTGATTTAAGTGATTAAGAAGAGAACAGTTCAGAAAAATTGAAAATTTTAGTAAAATGTCAACAAAAACGATGGACAGAGACGGATTTAGGATTAAAAGGCGCCCGTAAAAACAAATTTTGCTAACGAAATATGAAGTTTGTTCTTGTCCAAAAACAAATAACTGTACCAAATAATTGCATTATAATTTCTTTAGACGTTATTTCTTTATTTACTAACATTCCTAAAGATTTAGCTTTAAAAAGTATTAATGATAGGTGGTTAGAGATTAAAGATTTTACTGATATTTCCAAAGGTAATTTTTTAGAAATAGTTGATTTATGTTTTGAAACATCTTATTTTGCTTTCAGTGATAAATTTTATAAACAGATTTTTGGTACAGCAGTTGGTTCTCGTTTATCTCCGGCTTTAGCTGAAATTGTTATGCTAGAACTAGAAAAATCTGTTATTAACTCTTTATCATTCGATTTAACGTTATATTTTCGTTATGTAGATGACATTTTACTGATTTTGCCTTCTGATAAGGTAGATTTTGTTTTAAATAAATTTGATTACTTTCATAATAGATTAAAATTTACAGTAGAAAAAGAAAATAATAATTCATTGAGTTTTCTTGATGTAAATATTATCAGACAGAATGATAAATTAATTACTAATTGGTTTCATAAACCTACCTGGTTAGGTAGATACATTAATATTCACTTGTACACACCCAAAAATTATAAAATTGCAACTATTATTTCATTAACTGATCGAGCTATTTTACTTTCTGATAAAGTTTTCATTTTTGATAACTTAAATTTAATAAAGAAAACTCTTATTCAAAATTCTTATCCAATAAGTCTTATTGAATCAGTAATTAAAAATCGTATTAAATACTTACAAAATTCAAATGTCTCTAATAACATTAAACAAACTTCGAACCATAAATACATATCATTGCCTTATATTGAACCATTACATAATACATTTAAACACATTTTCAAAAAACATAATTTAATTTTAGCCAGTAGATCTGTGAATGATTTAAATTTAATTTCTTGGAATTTAAAAACCAAAATACTGAAATTAAAACAACCTAACGTGGTTTATGAAATCAAATGTTCAAATTGTAATTCTGTTTATATAGGTGAAACAAGCCAAAATTTAAAAAAAGTTTAGACCAACATAAATATCGTATTCAAAAAAATAATCAAAATCATTCAATGCTTGTACAGCATTCATTAGTAAATAATCATAATTTTGATTTTGATAATACTGACATTTTGTACAGTGAATCTAATATTTTTAAAAGACGTTTTATAGAAATGTGTAAAATTAAAATGTCTGGAAATTCTATTAATAAACGTACGGACTTTGAAAATTTAAATGACATATTTTGTAGTTTTCTGGACTCTTTAAACAGGGTGTAGATCTGTCAATTAATTTAAAAAAAATTAGTTTTAATTTAGTTCTAGTTACTTTTCGCTTTATTCCGGACAACTCGTATTTTAGTTTAAAATCATGTTGCCTTTTCGTTTCTCTTGACGACTTGTTTCTCTTGACAACTTGTTTATTTACTTTTTTTCACTCCTGACGAAGCTATAAATCTATAGCGAAACGTTGAGTGTTTTCCCTTCATATTTTTGACCGGTTTGAGATTAAAAAAAAACTTTGTACTTGAAATACGAAGTGTTTGTTAAATCGAAATGAGAACCACGATAATACTCGAATAAATTATACATCACCTACATCAATTGCAAGGTGCTTAAAATTCAACATTCTGTCACCTCAATGCATTGCTCTCCTTAAGGATAATGATAATTCAAATAATAACAAAATAGAAGTGCATTGAACTGGAGAATGGTTATACTATAAAAAAAGAATATGAACTTGTTTTAGATAATAGTTGAAAAAAGTTTTCTTTTTATATTATGTATGTGTATGTATTTATATAAGGTTCAAAACCCCACGGCTCAATGCAAAGACGTCACAGCTCCCCAGCGTTATAAAAATAAGGAAAACCTGTCCAGGGTATTTTATAACCTGCAACGGAACGACAATAAAAGTTTTATTTTCCCTTTCCGATTTTTATCTCAATGCGCCATGACACACACGTTCGATTTGACACAAATCGAGATAAAGCGCTGATTTTTTTCACGTCTGCTGCACGTCTACGTCGTTGCTCATGCCAATGCCATTTAAACATATTATCTGCTTAGGTTTCTGTCATGCAATGACAAACAATAAATATGCGTTAAAAAACCAACGACCCTTGGGAAACCACTGCTGTTGCTGAATTGACAGGAACATCAATTTAACACTTGAATAACGAATTAGAAGAATTACAACAGTTTGGATTAAACTGTATTGAAAAATAATATAAACTGAGACATAGATTGCACATAGCGAAATACTGAATATATTGAAAACTATGTGAAACAAACAGAGCATGCCACGACTAGAAAGTTCAAGAAGTAATTTTGTGCAATTTACTTTAATACTAGAAACACCACAGACGTAAATCACTTAAACTAACTGTAATTTGAATTATTTAAATTCCCAACCAATCGACTTTTATCATCAGCTAACAACATTCTGGAAAGTTCTATGAAAACTCTGAAATGACATTTATTTATTCATCGGGCCGTCATGGTATCATGTGAGCATTCTTCTAACTATTTCTAGATTTCTACGCCAAATTAATAATGCCTCTTTGTTTTTAAAAAATCTTTCAAAAAAGATACTATGTAATTTAGCGATTCATTCATTAATACTTCTTTGGAAAAATATTCTAGAGACTTCGAGTGAAGCAAACGAAACAGAATCAGAAATGTCAAGTGCTAATAATATATGTATGCTTTGATCAATAGTCTTTGAATGATTCACCTCGCAACCTAAATATGAGCATTTTGCATAACTAAAACCTTTAAAAATCAAAATAAATACTCCTCTAACATTTACATATTTTGACGAAAGTGCAAATAATACAACGGAAAGCAAGCTCCAGATGAAAATGAAACAATGCTGACGCACTTCATAATAAATGTAAATATTAATGAATCTTTACTCCGGGTTTAATTTATGCAGGCAGCTCCGGAGACTTTATTCTATCGGCATTTTGTCAGCAGTTACTTTTAATAAAGTTTTTGTTATCGCTTAATAGTTTCGTCGATACCGAGATGAAGTTTTATGACAGAATCGATTCGTTGATTAACGCAGCGGTTTGTGGGGGTATATTTATTATGAGGGTTCGGAATTTTATGTTTTGTTCGGTTAATTGCAAATGAGGGGGGCAACGTGTGCGTTGCAGTGAAAAGTTAGGGTATGTAGCGTAGCTATCAAATATACAGGATGATTCAGAATAAGTATCCGATCCGTTAGGAGGAGCGTATTCATCACCAAGGTTATGCAATAGCGAAATAAATCTATCAGAAGCATTTCAAAAATCAACCTCCTTTAAATCCAAAATGGAAATCAGGATTCATTTCTTATGTACACATACACAAGTCCGAAATTCGAATGAATGAGTTAATGTTATACATTTTTTTCCACAGAAAGCCATAAATAAAAATGTTTTACAGTTTCATTTCAAGGTAAACGCTAATGTTTCGTCCTATTTTACGCGAGTTCATTACTCTTGTGACGCAATACAACAGTACTAGTGCCCATCAACCAATTTATATCTGATTTTTCAATGCATTTTATCTCAAAAACTGTGGATATAGATCCCCTATGCATATAGACTTTCTGTTTTAATATTCCGTGTACTATCTGCGGTTGACGGGTCGGACACGTATTTTGAATCACCCAATATAGTAACCAAGAGGTTGGCTACGATTTTTTGAAGGTCATTTTTGTGACTGCTGAATAAGTTCGGGACAGTCGGAAATAAAAAAAAATTGTTGCAAATTACGCACACGTTATTATTATTATTTTCACGCATCATAATTTTTTTCCTACTCCTTATTCTTTAGCGTCTATATTGTGTTAAATTGTGTTACTTGCTTATATTATTTGTTTTGTTTTCTGATCTTTCTGTATTTTAATTTAACTCTTTAGTTATGACTTATTTACTACCTACAGATTATGCTTTATTTTTATTGACTCTTTTTAAGTTTTTTTTTTTTTTTTGTTAAAGTTTCAATGCATTATCTGCTGTTTCCGTTCATTATTTTCCTATTTTTTACCAATATATCTTCAGTTTTAATTCCAGTCTGCCCAATAGAGTGATCAAATAAATGTATTTCTTCCATTTGGATGATATTTTCTAAGAAGTCGATTGCTTGCTTGCGTGGATCATTTTTCGTAAACATCGGACAACGTCTAGATTATCGATAAGGACGCTATAAATTTGTAACTAATTGACTCCCAATGCTTTAAATACACGATGCGGTAAAAGGATCCCCCAATTTTAATTGTCGTTGGCCCATCATTAATGATGAAAGTTGGGTTGTATGGAGCTGCTTCGGTAACAAATACCTTGCCGTTTGATTTAAATGGGTTTACATTCTCTACGGAGACGTTTCTCTCGGTTCCGGACCAAAACCCATTGACCAACTTAATCCAGTGGTTTTGACACTTTACGCCTCCCTTCAAAAAAAAAATAAATCTAATCCTTCCGCCTCGCCCTTTCCCTATATGTGATAAAATTATACAGTTTATCTGTATATATATTGTTACGATTTCGGGGTTCGCAAATAATACTCGTCGACTATTCTTAAGCACTTTATTAAAACGCAACCGTTTTAATAAACAGAATACACTAAAAATACTCTATAACAATAAGTTATAAATAAATAACAAATTGCACTTCTATTACGTCGCCACTTATGGCTTCGTGATACCTCGCATTCTTCGCTTACTAGATAAGAACTGGCCCTCGCTCGACAATCCTCCTATTATATAGGCAAGCCCACATACTCCAGAAAACCATCGAAGCATCCAGCACTATTCAGGTACCCGCCAGGGAATTCTAGGCCTTTCCGGACCCTCTAGGATTAATCGGACGGAGGCATGCTGTCTGACCACCCAGGCTCATGGCGTAACAATATTTTTTTGTGTATCACGTTAGTTTATAAAAAATTCATTTCTGTTACACTTTCCATGCCTCCTTTTGCAATAGCCCGCGCCTCCCAGTTTGGAAATCGCTGACTTAATCCTTCAATAGTTGCGTAATGGTCTATGAGACATGAGACAACATAATGCGTTTCTTTAAGGCGACTTACAAAGAAGGGGAGTTTTTTTATGTTATCTACGTAGCTGTGAAAATAATAAAATGATCAATTGTTTTCACATGGTTTTTACCAACAGAAATAACAGTTTGTATCCATACCCTCCCAAATAAATTAAACATCAATTACGTCTGGGCATCATAGTTCCAATGGCTTACCGATTGATGTCAATTTAAAGAAGTGAACATGAGTGATTTGAAATTTGTACACAAAAGCGTCATAAAATATCTATAGAAAGAAAGCAGTGGCCCGAAGTATATTCATGAGAGAATGGTGGTGCTGTATAGAGAAAATAGCCCGTCCTATTTCCAAGTCCAATATTGCAAGTAGTTCAAATGAGGCAAGGAACCCATTCATGATGATCGAAAGTGTGGAAGACCTTTGGAAGCACGAACTGTACACGAAGATTTGGGAATGAGCAAAGTGTCGACACGATGGACCCTCAGGCTGCTCAGTTCTGAACAAAAACTTTGCAGACGACAAATTTGGGAGGAGGATTTGATTGCTTTATCCCAAGATGAAGATATCTTCTATAGAATTGTAACTGGAGATGAGACGTGGGTATACCACTGGGACCCTCTCATTAGACAAGAGTCTATGCAATGTGTTCGTAAGAGCTGTTCTCCACCCAAGAAGGCAAAAACGCAATTTTCAGCGGGAAAAATGATGGCGATAGTTTTCTGGGACGCTAAGGGGATTCTCTTAATTGAGTATCCCAAAGAGTATTACAAAAACGGGTAATGTCTACAAAGAACTTCAAAGTGGCTATACGGAAATGAAAACTCCACAATCATGTTCAGAAAACTCTGAAAAGCTTCTTCACGACAATTGTAGTGCATAAAGCACAAATTATTCAAGCAGTAGTCAAAATGAATGCGGCTTCGAAGAAATTTGGAGAAAGCAACATCCACCTTACAGTTCCGACCTCGCCCTCCGTGACTATTATCTCTTTCTATAACTCAAGAAACACTTGACAGAGCGTCGCTTTGAATTCAATGACGATTTGGAAGACCTGTGGAGTCTTATTTTGCAGAATTACCAAAAGATTTTTTTTGTTCGGAAGCACATCGTTATTAGAAAGACGTTGGAATAAGTGTGTGAGCGTTAATGGTTCTTACGTTGAAAAATAAAATTTTGTTTGTTCTCTAACCCGTTGTTTTCATAGCTAGGTAGATAACAAGAAAAAACTCCTCTCGTATTTTTCCCTTGATAATGTATAATAAAGTCGTTAGTTGAAAAGTTGAGGTTCATTAAATTATCCCCTGCGTTTTATAGCAGTATGCGGTTTCCTGTTCTTCTTAGCACAATGAGTAGATATACATATTTCGACAACTAAGTTGTCATCTTTAGTAAATAGCGACCCCGTACAATCACAAGTTAAAAGTGGTTCATAGAAACTTAGTTGATATGAAGAACCGGACGAATATCCAGTGAAGATTTGACGCGATTTGAAGAATGCTGTCCAAAAATAATTATAATCTAATGGGCTTGAGGTTGAAATTTGTCCTACTGCCGACGTTTCGTCCTTTATTGCAGAAGAACTTCCTCAAGGCTACTAATGGTGGTGGTTTTACTGCTGCTGCTTCTGTAGCTAACGGGAAGCAACAGTAGCAGTCCTGAGGAAGCCTTTCTGCAATGAAGAACGAAACGTTTCCAGTTCGACTTCTTCCAAAAACTGACAGATGGCCAAGAATGATATATTACGATGTCTTATAGTGGAATACATTACAAATCCGTGTATTATTTTGCGCGACAAGAATTACAGGTGTAACGGAAACTGAAACAGAGGCAGTCTATAGGATAATAATTCAAAACGTCAGCAAGTGATCTCGTTTCAACATGTCAAAATTATTTGTATTTCCTAAACGTTAACCTGAATATTCCGCATTTTTAAACCAGAGATTCAGTTATCAGGAGTTTATTAATTATTAAATTTAACAACGAGTTTTACCAACAATTGGAAGGGGCAGCCATGGGAAATAGCTTGTCACCGTTTATGGCAAATCTGTTTATGGGTAAATTTGAAACGGAACTTAAAGCCTCTTTAGATTATTTCCCTAAAATCTGGGTGAGATACGTCGATGATATATTTTGTGTTTTTGACCAAAGTAAATGTTCAATAGAGGAATTCCTTAAAAGTTTAAACTCTAAATTCACCACCATCAAATTTACCTATGAAATTGAAACTAACAATAAACTACCCTTTTTAGACACATTAGTAACTAGAAATAGTAATAAATTAGAATTTAACGTTTATAGGAAATCTACTAATGTTAATAGATTCATTCCCGCGGATTCAAATCATTGCAAACAATATAAATTAGCGGCCTTAAATTTCTTAGTGCATAGGATGCTGACATTCCCTTTATCAACTGTTAATTATAGTAAAGAACTTCAAGAAATTATTAAAATCGCCACGTACAATGGTTACCAATCCGATGTAATCTATAACATTATTAGAAAACAAAAACAAAAATTAGAGATTAATAAAATAACCACACTAAAATCTGACAAAATAGGTGAGGTAGATTATAAGAAAATTGTAAAAATGCCGTTTTATCCTCAATATACTAAAGGGTTGAATACAATTTTTAAAAAATTAGGTTTAAGAATAGTTTACACCAACAATAACAGCTTAAAATCGTTGCTGGGAAATCCAAAAGATAAAGTAGATTCGGAGGATAAATCAGGTATATATAAAATTAGTTGTAAAAATTGTGATCAAATTTATGTGGGGCAAACAAAAAGATCCTTAAAAATTAGATTCAAAGAACACTTGGCTCATTTAAAATACAAACGCTTTGATAAATCCAGTGTTGCCTTACACATGCTTGAAAACAATCATTCGGTAAATAAAATAGATTTAATCAAACAAATTAATAACAAAACAAACCTAGATTCTTTCGAAAGCTTGGAGATTCACAAAAATAGGAATAGATTAATGAATTTTGAGAAGTCCGGGCCGACCGCTTCTTGCCTCTTCGACCTTTAGATTTTCGAAGAATCCCGGTTTGCTTTGCATGCATAATACGGTACAAAGAAAGTGAGGGGGGGAGTGCGGCTAGTCTAGTTTAGTTTATTTGTTGTTTTAAAGTTTAATATCAGTTTAGCGCTGAAGATGGTAACTTCGTTACCGAAATACGTATTCGCTTTCAGTGAATTAATGTGGTCGAGGGGTTTTCTCACTATTTATCAGGAGTACATGTATTATTTTCACTTATATTTATTGGTAATTAATTATTTATTTTTAATACCTTGATTTATCGGAACCACTTTATGTATTACATTATGATGTAATACATAAAGACTATGTTTTGAAGATCTCGAGGCCTCTCATTATAGGAACAGTATCGAAACTATTGAGTGATCCTAGGAAAAGTGTACCGCACTTAAAGGAGATTATACAGGGGTCTCAAAACCTCTGTCTTTAAATGAATCTGTAAGTTCCTCGTTACATAAGGGATTAATTGTCCAAATCTGAAATTGTTTGCCCAAAAATGAAAAACTTACCTA
Source organism: Prosopocoilus inquinatus (assembly GCA_036172665.1). Lineage (NCBI taxonomy): Eukaryota > Metazoa > Arthropoda > Insecta > Coleoptera > Lucanidae > Prosopocoilus > Prosopocoilus inquinatus. The sequence continues at coordinate 2,477,135 of CM069876.1, forward strand.
TCACAAGCGAGCGTAGTCCCTTTCTTTTGAAACCTCTGCTTGGTTTACGACTTGTTTCAGCAATTTATTCCCATAAATCGCAATAAAACATTTTATTTTCGTTTAGAAGAACACGGCCGATATTGTATATGAATATAAATCCGACTTGCAGATATCGGCATGTTTATTTGTATTTTCAACCTGCGATAAGTAAGAACGTTTGTTTACGCACCTCTTTGTAATAGACAAGAACAGTTATGTTAAAAACGAGTACCTAATCTTCGTTAGATTTTTGCTGAAGTAATTAAACATCTTCGTACTCTAGTTTTGTAACTGCGTTGAAATTGCGTGAAATTATTTTTTAATTATCGCACTAATAGCTGCAGAATAAGTATTGCACGAGCAGAAACTATTCCCATTGTAAAAACGGAAAGCAAGAATTGGAGTATGATACGATGAAAAATTTAAATAAATTAGATTGCCTGTACACACTATAATCTATTTCAATTTGTCTATCCTACTGCAATGTCAGGTCAAAAAGCAGATGTCGCTATTTTATATGTTTATAATCTATGGGTTCAAAATAAGTGATTGAATAATTTCGCTAGCTCTCAATCGAACTATTTTATTAATTGTTTACATTCCAACACAAAATACATGTTTTTATAAGGATAATATTTAAGAACAGATAAAACAGCGACATACTACGATCGCTTTTTGACCTGACATAGCAGTAGGATAGATAAACTGAAGCGGATTTGCTCCTAATAAGTCCCCCATGCAAGGCGGCCATGCTTGCTGTCAAAGCATAATGAAAGTTTTAAAAAAATTTGTTGGAGCAAATCGGCTTCAGTTTGTCTATCCTACTGCAATGTCAGGTCAAAAAGCGATCGTAGGATGTCGCTGTTTTATCTGTTCATCACTTTTACATCGCAATTGCGAATAAATTGGACAAGTCGTTATTGGTTTGCAGTGAGAATGTGGAGCTACGTCTCTGCTGATGAAGCCCCAAACAGGGCTGAAACAGCTGTACAAAGGTTGCTCGAGGTTTTCACTGCAATCAAAAACGACTTGCAACAAAAATTTTTAAAACTTTGATAATATTTAACCTGAATTTCTGTGTCGGCTTAAACCATAAAGACACAAAAGCTCTCGCCTAGTGCAGACGTTTATTTCGTCGTTTATTCTAAGTTTCAATGAAGAAACAAATTTATTTTTGCTGTACAAATACCGTGATTTTATTTTAACATGAAACATTGTTGTTCATGTTATTATAGAAACTAATTCCAATTTCTAAAAATATCGTTGCATGATCGTCGTCGTTAAATTTGTCCATTTTATTTTGGAACATCTGTCAGGCGATGACAGCGAAAATTATTGAAAACTTGTTGCGATATTTCTTTTGAATTAAAAAATTCCAGTTTTTCTTATATTTTAGGTTCACTTATTTCACACAATATATATTTATCTAATATAATTGAAAAAGTCGCTATTATTTTGTAGTACAAGTATATCGAAAACACTTGTAAATACCATTTTTATGCAGACGACATACAAATTTATAAATCATATCATCTATCTCAAACCCTCCAAGCAGTTAACGGAATTAACTTAAATTTATCTAATTTATTAAAATTTCAGAGGAGCATTGTTTACAGCTGAATCCTAACAAGTCGCAGTTAATTATTTTTGGAAACAAAAAAGACAGAGATGAAGCTGGTAAAAATGCTCGTATACTACTTGCAGATTCTGAGCTTACACCCACTAATGTGGTAAAAAATTTAGGACTAACTGTCGATGTTTCACTTCGGTTTAGAGAACACGTCTCCAATATTATTAAAAACGCATTTTTCAATTTAAAAATATTATACAGATGTAGACATTCTTTGAGCCAAAAAATTAAAATAAATTTGTGTCAAAGTATTATTATATCGAAGTTGCATTATTGTGATGTGGTGTACGGCCCATGCTTAGACTTCAAAACTTCTACTAAACTTCAACGAATACAAAATGCTTGTTTAAGATTAATATTCGAATTGAGGAAGTATGACAGGGTGAGTTATAAGTTAAAAGAGATTAGGTGGCTAAACATGAAAAACACACGTTTATTACATTCTGCTTGTACATTTTATAAAATATTAAAAGCCAAGAGTCCGCAATATCTTTATAATAAAATATCTTTTCACACAGATGTACATAATCTGAATTTACGATTCAAGGATTTACTGACTCCACCGATGCATACTACAGAAATGGCTAAACGATCCTTCCAATATAATATATTCCAGATATTTAACAAATACATCGTACAATTTCATTTGGACTCTTATAGTAAATTTAAAAATGAACTCAAGAATCTATTGCTTAGAGAGTGACGTGTTCGGACGAGTACTTATGTTTAATTTTCATTCTTATTTTATTTCATTTCTGTCGTTATAAATCTTAATTTTTATGAATTTGTGTTCGTGCCTGGGTATCTATATATTAAATGTGATTTACTAGGTATTTTTTTCTTTTATACTATCTTTATTGGGTCGAGTAGAGCAGGTGGCACCAGCATCATGATGCCACACTGGACTCCGCCTTTGAACGTTGCTATGTATTTTCAAATTCGTACGTAACAGCAATGTCTTATGTTAAAATAAATTTACGGTACAATAAACTTTAGTAATCAACATTGTAAATTGATTACTGGCAATTTACAAATAAATATGATGTAAGGATTTCCACTTTTTCGATCGTCTTTAGATTGAATTTTATTAAATTTAACTGTTAAAGTACGGATTAGCACAAAACTAATCATCAATTAATACAAGACGAACAGAATATTTTAAACTATTAAGAACTTACCTAGTTACAAAATTTATCTGCTTTTAAAATTAACAAAGAAGCACGATATTTAACCTGCCTTAAGTACAGTATCTGTGCATTAACTCATGATCTGTGAATTTATGACTTTTTATGGCCCCGAACGTCGGAGAATAGTTGAAAACCAAGCTCCGCCGGAACATTTAAGTTGCATTCAGCGACCCTCAAACAATTTATATGAAAAAGTAAAATAATTTTTATTATTATTATTATTGCTACCTGACCATTAGTTGTATAACAAATTTTGCCTCTTTTCTTGACCGCTATTTGACTACCTTCGTATCATCGATTAAATCGCTGGAGCATTCTCCACATAAAAGCATTAACTTCGCTCTTTCTTATAGAATTAATCATTCTGCCATACCTGTTTACCTTTTAGGTTGTTTGTGAAACAGCTATAAAATATTTGCAAAAAGTGGAAAAGTAATTAATAAGATACTTATTTTCAAACATAAATAAGAAATTTTCAATCATACTAGAAACAAGATGAACACCATGCATGTTGGTTAAAACAGTTTTGAAGAACGCTGACTTTTATAGCGACGTAAAGTTTTTACTATCCATTCAGACCTCATTAAAACGACTTTGCGACAGTGAAAATTAAATTTTTCCTTTCCGCATTATTTATAAAACTGCGAGGTTATTCGCAGAGTTAAACAGTCGGAAAGTTAACGGCACTTTTATTGCTTCGTTTTATAGGAGCAAATCCTACGCTACGTGATAATGGCAGAGGACTCAGAGCGGACCAGTGGGCAAGATTTTGTGGTCGCTATGTTTGTGCTGATGTAATAGAGAAGCACGCAAGACAACGTCTACTAGAAAGATCTACTTCCTACGGCAACTGGGGCGGGGAAAATGAGATGGGGGCCAGAGTGCTGCAAGGCAAGGTAGTCCCAGTTCCGCAAATGCCGCAGCAAACTTCGCATGGTGAGTATATTGTCGTAATTCTTGCAGTAAAGCTCTTCAGGGACTTTTCTTTCGCGATTCAGGACGTATCTTGTTAAGCTTTAAAGCTTCAATAAATCAAACACAGAAGTGACCGCTGCTGTTAAATACATTGAAATATAAGCAACTAATATCAACTAGGTTGAAAGGGTTTTGGGTTTTAAATACAAAGGAAATAAATATAAGAAAATTTACTACGTTCATACTCCTTCAGGAATTATGAAATTGACTTAGTTTTATTTAATGAAACTTAATGAAACATAATCTCTAAACGCAACTTTATGTAGAAGAAAGTTTTTGAAGGAATACTCAATGAAGTCTGTTCAATTGATAACACCTTTTCATAAGACAAACACATTATGTTTATTAAACTTCGCAGCAAAATTAGAGGATAATTAACAAACTCCCAGACAATCGACGTGCCGTAATAACTATTTATAATATTATCACTAGCAAGAATAATAAGGTTAACAAGGTAATTCATTAGGTTGTTCGAAAAAAATGTCTTTTTTTCTTCTAATTTAGAATGCTTGTATTACACAAAATATATTAATTTTCATTAAACTATGCAATTGCCATTTTCATTAGTGATCCTTTGCTATCATTCTCCCAGCATTTGTGTTCCTCGATGATACCAGCCAAGTTCTCTAGAGTCAAGAAATTCTTAATATGCCGTATCGACTTCGCGATATTCATTAAAATTTCTGTCTTTAAGAAAATGATTCATCGAACAAAACATATTGTAATTCGAAGGAGCAATGTCCGGACTATCTGCAGAAAGAAGAAGAAGAGTGCATCCAAGCTCCATCAGTTTTTATTGAGACCTAGTTGTATTTTGCGGTTTTACATTATCCTGATGGTGGATCAGGTGATTTGTATTTACTAATGCAAGGTACCCTACACATAAAATTTCGTGTACTTTGGTAAGCTGAGCACAGCAGACTGCACCATTAACTGTATGGACATTTGAAACAAGTTCAAAATGGTTCAGGCCAAAGATATTCCATCAAACACTGAACATTACTTTTCTTCCAAAACGATCTTTGTCCACGATTGAAAAAGTTACTTGTCGAGGATTAAACCACTATTTATACCACTAGGGATTCTTAAAGTAATCCATATTTCTTCATAAATCACGATTTGTCACAGAAAACGATTGTAGAGGGGATTTTGTAGTAATTTTGTGCAAATGTTTAAGATTTAGGTTGAAACTCATTTAAGTTAATGTGAATTTTTTTAGAACGTTTAATAATCGTACTACGACCTCTTAAGTGGTACCAAATGGTTGAATTGAATGCACCCAACTCGACAGTTAATCGATATGTTGTAGTAACCGGATTTTCTTTAAAAAGTTGCGAAAAAATCTTGGTTAATCTTTAAAAGACAACCCGAGCTACGACTCCTTCGAAGAGTAAAATTGCCATTTCTAAATTTTGAAAATTCACGTTGGGCATGTCTTATATTAAGAGACTCTTTGTCTTCTTCTTCACAGATATTCTAAACCACTTGTGCAGCCGTACTATCCTTTTTAAACTCGTATAATAATAGACACACAATTAAGTACGGGTTAACAGTAGCATAGTATATTGTTTAGAGAAGTATACTCTTCAATTTGCAAATAAAAAATTATATCTGGCTACCTTCGAAATAAGAATTAGTTGATAAAGAAAAAAAAACGACTTTTTTCCGAACAACCTCATATTTTAACGTAATTAGATACAGTTTGGCAATAAAACTAAAAGAGCAAAATTGAAAACAAAGTTAAACATTTAGTTTTTTCAATACAGGCTTAATATCGAGTTAGACTTCTTCTAGCTACTATACATGCTCTCATACGAGAAAACGTACTCTCAATGAAGTGCGAAATCTCTTCTCGGGTGATCTCCATCCAAGCTGCTTAAAAATTTCTTAAGGTGCCTTTGCGGATTTGAGAAGGGCGTGGAATGTTTGCTATGTGTGGGCGTTTGCATTATCGTGCAATAAAATGAACTAGGCCCCAAACAGAGTAGCAAAAGGTTCTACAACGGGAATGATAACGTCGTTTAGATATCAGGTTGCACTTATAGTGCCCTTGTTGTATATAATCCCACCCACACTATAACTGATCAACCACCAAATTGATCTATCTCACATGTTCAATATTGTGCGAATCTTTCTCCGGACATTATTTATACTCTGTCACACCTATCATTCTACTTTAGACAAAATTTGTTCTTTTATATTCTGCACACAAAACTGGTCCTGTTGCTCCCAGGTAGCAAAAAGACTTATTTATCACGTCACTTTTAAGTATAGTCATCACCTTAATGACGTTTAAAAAGTCGTGAAAATAACGGATGCCTGACGTGTATAATTCGCAGGTAAAATGACGTCACTTAGGCCCGGTATTATAAATGAAAGTTAACTTTAACTCCCTGTTTATTGCCATAACAATAATTGTGTTCACAATTGTTACCATAGGAATAACCGATGCTAACTTGCCTTTATAATACCGGGCCTTAGAGACGTTTCATAAACGTTGGTTGATATCGTTTCCTTAACGTTATTTAATGATGTTTCATAAAACTTGGTTGATGACGTTTCCTTGTCATCATTTAAAGACGTTTCATAAACGTTTCTTGAATGTCGATTGATAACATTTCTTAAAAGTTTATACTAACCAGTGACGGTTCGTGATGATATACTGCGGGTGGGCAAGAACTGCAAAAGAGAAAGTGGGTGTAAATTTGTTTTTCGGGACTTGTAATTTTTCAACCAAATTTGAGCGTGAGATTTACTGAGCTCTTTCTCAACTTTCCAACTTCTTTTATTAAAAAAACAATCGACGAACGCGTTCTTGACTTACAATAAAAATTCAACAGCGCCGGGTTTATTATTTGTTTAACTAACTGAACGTCTCTCCCTCCCCTCGCGATCGCGCTTGTAATTTTTGAATTCAATTTAAGTAAGGGATTTACAGAGCTTTTTCTCAGCTTCCCACCGCCTTTCACCAAAAATCAGTCGACGTATCGATAATAATTGCCAAAGCGAAAGTGGAACGTACCACTTCATAGGACAGGGTGCCCATCTTGACGAGCCACCACTGATTCTAAACACAGCATTTAAACAGTACAGAATTCTAGCTAACAGGGTGATGTGAAAAGGGCGTTACAATAACGTCATCTTTGTCACTAATGTGTCGTCATTCTAACATCCAAAAAACGTCTTAGCGACGCGACTTCTTAATCGCTTCAACTTTTTCACAAATGTTATTTCTTTATAATAACGTACTAGATCGTTGAGAATTACTTTGAGATGATCTCGTTGCGATCTCGTTGTTGGTTTCCAAATTTTCCATAAGGTTTAATTATTCATACATGCGGCATTAGTTACCAAGCGCTAAAATTGCGCCATCTTGTGTTTACTTTCACAACTATTTACATGTTACGTTTTCCTTAATTTAACAATTCTAATATTAATTTTGTTATAATTGGCTTCAGAAATATTCAAAGTATTTATTTACACTTTTGTTTGGTTCCAAAAATGCTTTTAAACTAATAATTTTCAAAAATAAACATAGTAACATTTTATCACTTTATACTGACGTGATAATGATGTCACTTATACGACGTTATTAATACGTGTCGTACGACTCGTCATATTGCAATCACTTTTGGGATTGGGATGTATGACGTCAAAGACGTAAAATAACCTAAAAGCGACGTAATTCCGACGTCACTCTCCTAGCTGGGATGGTTCAAAGTAATCATTCAGTTATTTTATGATACGAACATTTAACGAAATATCTGAACCATTGTTTTGAGCCATTCCGAACCGTTCAAATGCTATGGTTCGAGCAAACCTTTAGTAATTAATAATTATAATAATGGTCTTTATTTGTACAATGCCAAACAAGATATTAAATACAGAAATATAATGTTGAGTTGTATAGGCATGCACAAACCACAAGGCGAAGTTCAGAATATTAGGGAATACCCATCTGTTTTTCAACTTAACCTGGAGTGTTATAATTTAAACTAAATATAAGAAATTGCTTAAAATAAAGTAAGAATGCGTAAATTTCTAAAACACTACTATGATGTACCCAAATTAAACAGTAACAGGAGGAGTAAAAGAAAACTAATGTAAGGACAACAATTTACAATAATGTACAGCATTGCAAATTAAAATTAAATGTAGCTTTGAAATTGAAACAAAATATTTACTTTTTCATAATAGGTGTTTTATTACCTAAAAATAACGGCAAAAAGACGTTAGCAAAGACCGTTATATTCACGTTGTAACGGTACCTATTAGAAACGTCATTAATTGATGACGATATGGCCAAGTGATATTTCCGGTTCAACATAACCCTTAAATGACGTCAAAAGAACGTCATTCGTCATGAGTCTGCTATCTGGTCTGGCCTGTAAGGTCTTAAATTTAGAGTCTTAAACCGTTTTCTTACAGTATCTTTATTTATAATCGTTCCAGTGGCAAGCTGTGTGTCCTCGTTACCCTGATTTTCTGTGTAAAACCTTCACTGTTTTACATTAATCCGCATCAAGCAATCCTGTACAGCCGTTCTTTTACTTTTTAAGGCTTGACCAGGTCTTCTGAAATATGTGCCAGTTTCTGTATAACTGTTCCAAACTCTACTGACAACAGATTTTGCAACGTTAAAGTTTATAGCGACTTCTTGTTGCGAATAACCTTTAAGAAGAGTCACCAATTTGACTGTATCCACTTCTGTCAAACGTTGTTGTTTATATTTGTTTATATATTTTTTGTTTAGCTTAATATGCATCACCGCAGAGAATTACAAACTTTATATTTGTTTCATAAAATTATATTATTTGCACAAAAAAAATCGCTACAGATCCGATGTTCACAATGTAACTACGAGATTCCGTGGACTGATCTCTCCACCACCACATAAAACTTCTTCTCTGATGCTGTTTATAGTAAATGTAATATTTTACCGCTGCATCTTAAATCTTTCAGTTTGATTTCTTTCAAAACTGAATTGGAACACTTTCTAAGATTAAGTCAGTAAACTTAACCTTGGGTCTTAATGACATAAGGGCTAAAGTCTTCTGCTTTTTCTTCAGTGATCCTTTGTTGTTATTTTTCTTAAACCTCGGTTTATTAAATCATTTATATTTTTCCCTTCGCAAGTTTATTCGCTTCGCCTGCACAATTTTCTAGACCTTGTATATTATTTTTGGCTTTTTTTTAACTTAGTTACGACTTAATTTTAGGCATATATTCTTATATAGGATCTCTTCTTCATTTCAAGGTTAAGTTTAATAGCAGAAAAGCTTAGGCTAATCTGAACTTCGCCTTGCGATTGTGCTACTTTTGTTTTTGTTCTTTTATTTTGTAATGTATTTATTTTTGTTGCACAATAAAGACATTTATTATTATTATTTATTAGGCGATGAGCTTTTACGTTTCATAAATTGAATGACGTTTCGAAATTTTTTTATTTTGTAAATTACGTATTACAGACCCAAACATTAAGGGGTTTTCATCACTATTACCAATATATTTTAATTTAGGCAAAACTTTCTCAAAATTTATTTAAAGTTTATGTTATGAGAACCAAACCTTATGATCTTGCAAGAATTGTTTTAAAAATCATTAGTGAAACACGAAAAATTTTGATTATCCCCAAATTTTGCTGCGAAGTGTTTTATAAATGTTCTCACTTTGTGATATTTCTTGTTTAGAAGCAAGAATATCTGAAAAACGAGCACAGAACTGAAATTAATTGGTATTATAAGTCTTGTTGACTCTAAAACACACAGTAAATTTGATTCCTATATAACTGTTTTCAAAATAGTAGCCGATTGCATATTTTGCCCGTCCCTGCATATAATGTAATTTATATTTATATTTATTTATATTTCCATGTAAAATAATGTTACTGATCCATTTATTTACAAATAATTGTAAATATAAAATGGACCTACGTTAATTGGCACTAAAATAATTTAAATTTAGACAATATGAATTCAGTTTTATTTTATTACACCTATCTATTATTATTGGCTGTTACTATTCCCAAATGTTAGGCAACCCACATAATATGATATAGGAAAGCTCATCCTATTCATTCCTTGACGGCCATTTTATTGCTCCTCTGGAAAATGAAGCTTTTATTGACATGAGATTATCTTTCCGCACGTTTCACGTCTTCCCTTTCGCTGTCGGAGACTTTCTTTTGTCTGAAAAGGCCCTCTAGTCGAACAAAGTTATCGAAAGCATAAGTTTATGCTCACGAAAGAGCCACAAAATTACAAATTGTGTTACATCATTTCCGTTGATAACATAAAAGGATTCAAGTTCCTTCTAAGGGTACGTACACAACGAAGCTGTGATGATAGATGGCTTTTTCTGTTCGCAGAAGAATAGCCCGTTTAATTCTTATTGCTATAATCGCTCATATGTGCGCTTATAGTCGAAGCTCGGACATGAACACAAGCATTTGAATACTTTCTATCAACGCTATTGGAAATCTCCCTCCGCTATCATCTATCATCACAGCTTCGTTGTGAACTTACCTAAGTTATATTACAATTTCTTCATTTCCGTGATAATAAAAGAAAATTTCGTAATTCAAGGAAGACGTTTTTGCTTTTGTATTGATACATAGTAGCAAACACAAGCTGCATTTCTTAAGAATAATAATAGCTAAATTCAAAGTGTTAACATATCGATGGTTTCAAATCAATAACACCTAAGTCTACTGTGATTTACATTACTTAAACTTACGTGGTGATGATTTGAGGGCATCGATTTAGTATGTCTGAAAGAGTTTTTTTTCTTTTGTGTCACAAAACAGTGCAGTTTAATTACTTTTGATGAATTAATGCTAATCCCAATTTTCTCTCGAAGTATTCCGTTGCAAAACATGCGCAACGTAATTATTCACGCGAGTATTAAAGCATCCACAATGACTGGAGTTTTAATTAACATTTAAATTCTAGTGCATGGACAACCGCATCGTTTATTTTGTGATGCACCGAGGTATTTATTCCTGGATTTAACGATATTTCCGCAATGACGTCCGGGAAATTTGCATTTCACGTTAGTCTTGTTGCACAGCACGTATCAATACAGGCTATTTGTTCGCCGAATTAATAGAGATAACATTGTTAATAGCAATATTATATATAAACATAAAAACTAGCACTAAAAATGTTCTTCTGTTATCAACTTTGTTGACATTTACGATTAACATGTGAATAGATATCGAGAAATGTTGCTGAACATGTTGATAATAACTTTTGTTATTAACATTTTCTATTCACATTTATTATTTCTCTTCATCGATATAACTTTGTTAATAGTAAATATTTTAGGATCGGTCGGGAAACGGTCTAGATCAAAAAGTGTTGCTAAGAAGAAGAATGGTCTAAGAAAAACAATATTAATCATACAGAATCATGCAATATTAATCATACGGTGTAAACATGAATGTTTGTGTTGCAATTTAGAAGCTCAAACAGAAACAGGGAGTTGCATGGACGGAAATCGAAAAGACATTTTTTTATTGTGAATGGATAGATGTCAAAATAGTAAAAATTTTCAATGACATATCCATATTCAATATTGTTGATTACATTGTCAGTAAGATTATTGTCCTAACGATGTTGTTAACAATGTCGTGCTAACATTGTTGCGCCAGTTAAAGGAATGCTAATTACATATTCGTTGCTAGCAGCATTTATGCTACTAACATATTTTTAATAGTAGTTGACTCTTGCCCGATGAAAACTGTAGGTTTTTAATCTTTAACCGGTTAAAGATTAAAAAATTGTTGTTTTTATTTTTCGGCGTATAGACATCTTAAAAAACATGGTTCTTTAAACTTTACGTGAGAAACCTATACATATACAGGCTGTTTAAAATGCGACCCTCACCATGGGGATCTCGCTTATTTGAAGAGATAGAAGGTAGGTTTAAATTTGACAAAGTTGCTGAATTTGATGAGCATTAATAATCCGGAGAGAAAAAGTTACTATGTTAACTCTTATTCGAAATAATTGTAAAAAAGAAGAATTGTCATTTTCTTATTTTGCCTCTATCTTCTTTATTTAAAGAGATATCAAAAAAATAAAAATACTTTCTTAAGGCACTTTTCAATTCTTTACGTAGTGGTAAACACTATTTTTCTATAACACGTTTCGTCAAGTTGATACCATCATCAAGTTCATTTTTCCTTATGGTGCCCATATTGCAATTTGGTGACAAAAGAGTCTACTCATTATGCCGATTACGGCAACATAGCACAAGTTATAAAAATGCTTTAAAACAAGGCCAGAAGAAAAATGTTTAATGTGAGATAAGAAAAATTCGGGTTAACGGAATATAGTTGAGGGTTCAAATTAAAAACAAAGTGTTCGTTAGACACTAATTTACTAAATATTGGTTGTGTGTACAATAGAAACACAAAAACAGTAAGTGAACGGTACTTCAGAACATATCCGGACAATAAACAATAGCTTAGAATAATAATATTACATAATTATGTTGCAAATCATTTTCTTTTGGAGTGAATCCCTCGAGCAGCCTCTGTAAAGCTGTTTCAACTCTGTTTGGGGCTTCATCAAAAACGATTTGCAACAATTTTTTTTTAAACTTTGATTATGCTTTGACAACAGACATGGACGACCGCCTTGCATGGGATGACTTATTATGTAGCAAACTGGGTTCAACTTGTCACTCCTAATGCAATGTTGGGTCAAAAAGCGTTTGAAGGATGTCGCTGTTTAAACTATTCAATAATATTACAATTAGACGTAATGTTGAAAAATGAGAATCGATTAAAAGAATACAAATGACTGTTATGTGTGAAGTTAAATACAGCTTCTCATGAAATTTGGGTAGTTTAATCATTTGTCAATTCAAAAATATCTCATTACAGATCTGGAGGTTACGTAACACTAAGCTAAGACATGATGTTGAAATTCCGTGGCAAGAGTTGATAAAAATGTTTAAAAATTACTCTGTATAAGTAAACCTGAAAATACACCCACTCACATCGGTAATTTTTGGTAGTAATTGTTTTCTTTTCTTCGTCGAATCAATACATTTCAATAATCAATATTAAGCTTTGCTCTCTAAATAGGTTTAAAAGTATCGTTTCTTGCTGTTTCTGTGTTTCTGTTGTACAACAAAAAGTATTTAGTAAATTACTGTCTAACGAACACATTGTTTTTGAGTTAAACCCTCAACTATCTTCTGTTAACCCGAATTTTCTTGGCCTTGTTTTAAAGAATTTTTATAACATGTACTATATTACCAAAAGGTGTATTTCCGGTCAATGGAAACATTCTAAAATAATTCCCATACCCAAAATAAAAAAACCTGCATGTGTTAATGATCTTAGACCAATCAGCATTTTGTCAGTCCTATCGAAGGTTTTGGAAAAAATACTGGACACACAATTAAGAAATCATTTTGCTTCTTGTAACCTATTACCTTTGTTTCAATCGGGCTTCAGACCTGGTTTTAGCTGCTCCACTGCGCTTTCTCTCATTACAGACGATATTATCAGAGGTATAGATGATGATAAACTTACAATTCTCGTTCTGCTTGACTTTTCCAAAGCCTTCGATATGATCAATCATGAGCTACTACTGGCAGTGCTGCATTATTGTGGTCTGGACGTTACTGCGGCTGGTCTGATCAGGAACTATCTATCCGGCCGCACGCAATCCGTCACTGTTAACAATTTCAGCTCCGATAATGTTCACATTCAATCAGTTGTTCCACAAGGATCTATAATTGGACCGCTACTTTTTACTATCTACGTGTCGAACTTTTTTACTTTCTCAAATATTTTTAGCAAGCATCACATGTACGCAGACGACACTCAGCTGTACGCGTCATTTGACCTATCTGATTTACATCTTACGATCAAAAACGTTAATAGCGACTTGGCTGAACTGCTTTCCATTTCGTCCAAACATTGTTTAAAAATCAATCCCAGTAAATCTTATTTTTCCCTTTTTGGTAGAATTAAAGATCGTAATGCCGCTTTGCCTCTAATTAAAATTATATTAAATGACACTATTCTGTCCCATCGTGACAATTTCAAAAGCTTGGGTCTGATCATCGATAATAATCTACGATTCAAAGAGCATATCACCTCCTGCATCAGCAAGGCTTTTTGCAATTTGAAAATGTTATACCCCAGTAGGCATGTCCTTTCCACCAAGACCAAAATAGCCCTTTGTGATAGCCTAGTTCTATCCCATTTTAATTATTGCGATGTCATATATCATTCGTGTTTGGATTCTAATGATTCCAGGCGCATTCAAGTTGTGCAGAACTCTTGCCTGCGTTTCATTTTTGGCATCCCTAGACGGGAACGTATTTCGCACAAACTGAGCGTTGCTTGTTGGCTTCAAATGAAAGACAGGCGACTCTTTCATCTTGCGTGCTTCAGTCATAAAATCTTATTTTCAAAAACCCCTCCCTATCTCTTTGTCAAATTAAGACACAGGACCGATGTTCACAGCATTAATAACCGACGCAGGGACCTACTGGATATTCCCTTGCATCATACGTCCTTGTACAAAAGATGCTTCAGCTATGCTGCCGCTCAATGTTTAAACAACATTGATGCTGGCCTTAAGATATTACCACCTCAAATATTTAAACGTAAGCTGAAAGATACATTGCTTTATAAGACTGTTTAGTGAGCGAACAATTCAAAATTTCATGAGAACTTTATTGCTGGAATTCTTGCAGCCGTGTTCCGTGTTCCTTGTTCTTTGCTCTTCTTATTTACCTCGTTTCTCTCTCTCTCTCTCTCTCTCTCTCTCTCTCTCTCTCTCTCTCTCTGTTGTTTTACAAACATTTACTCCGAATCTTCGACTTTCTCCCCCTCTTCACATTCTCTACTCTTATTTCCTTTCTTTTCCTATCCAGCCACTTCTACTTTATTCTTCTTTTTTCTCGCTTCTTGCTCCCCATGCTTTTTTTTCCAGAATAATTTCTTTCTTGACTCTTTTTTCTTTTGTCTTCATTTTTTTTCTTTTCTTTTTTTCTTTCTCTTAAGTTTAAGGTACGCCAGGGAGAACAGTGTGCTCCTTTCGAGCTCACTGATGGCGTACCTTTTGGTTTGACTGTACTATTGGCATTCTTTGTAGGATTTTAATTTAATTTAATTCACCTTCTGTTTTTTTACTTTATTATTGTGACCAATTGTTAACCTTAACAGTCAGATCAATAAACGTATTATTATTATTATTATTATTATTATTACCGTAATCGCCATAATAAGTAGATTCTTTTGTCACTAAATTTTAATATGGGCGCCATAAGAAAAAATGAACTTGATGATGTTATCAATTTGACGAAACTTGTTATAGAAAAATAGTATTTACCACTGCGCAGAGAATTGAAAATTGCCTTAAGAACGTATTTCTATTTTTTTTATATCTTTTAAATAAAGAAGATAGAGGCAAAATAAAACAATTTTTTTTTTTTACAAATATTTCGAATAAGAGTTAACATCGAAACTTTTTCTTTCCGGATTATTAATACTCATCAAATTCAGCAACTTTGCCAAATTTAAACCTACCTTCTATCTCTTCAAATAAGCGAGATCCCCATAGTGAGGGTCGAATTTGAAACAGCCTGTATATTTATATAATTTCCACATCCGTATCTAAAAGTGAATCGCAACAGCATAAATCGAAACTTAAGAGTTTTACTACCATAATAAAAATTTTAAATTTCATCTGACATTTTTCAATTTCATTTGAAGGAATGCACAAGCCTTCTGCAGTAATAAGATTTCACAAAAATGAAACATGTAATGTAATATACAATAAAGAAAAATTAATTTGTTGCACATTTTTTTAACGACACCGTATGTATAACATCTCAAGGCCATCCTTGAGATGTAGACAGTAGACAGTCCTGAAATTAAGAAGAGTCGATTTCAATTTAGCGAATGCCTTAACTGTAAGTTTCTTACCCACTTACAATACTAACTGAATTTTCAAAATTATGCACAATAATGGGAGAATTACGGAAATCTGCATTCTAATTAACTTATGTAATAACCCGCTATCCCAGTGTAATCTGAACTCAATTGAATAAAAAATCTTAAGGCGGAAAGTACCAAAAAATTTAAGTCACAACAAAATAACAAAAATTTGTGCTCTTTTTATGCAAATTTAAAAAGTTGTAATCATGAAAGTGTAACTTCTGCGATGTGTAAATACTCGCATTGTAACTCTTCCCCTCCCCACTCAAAAGTAATTTAAATGCACCGTAGCCGGGGAAGAAGTGAGTAGTGCATTCGGTATAAAAAGTTTCCAGCACTAAGTGGGCCGAATTCTTTTCCCTGGTGATGACAGAAAGATAGATTAAGCTCTTATCATTCTATCATCACCAGGGAAAAGAATTCAGCCCACTTAATATTGAAAACTTTTTACAGCCGAAATGTGTAAGAATTCTTAATTATGTTAGGTGTGCCGTAAAATGATTGTCAAACAAAAAGCAATTCAAATCCAGTTCATTTTTTTATTATATGTCGCTTAGGTTGTCCAATTTAAGTTAATACAGTGGCGGCGTTCGTATATACAACTTTATTCACTCTATTCACATACTCGTACATACAAAACATGTACAATTTTGAATTATGAACAAAATGAAAACGCAGTTTGTAAGTTGGTCAAACATTTACTTTATCTGTACGACTACAATGCGAATAAATACAAAATTACTTTGTAACAATGTTATTTTATTTTCAATCAGCATAATTAATGTTTCTACAAACCCGAAACAAAAAGTTTTTAATCGTTTTTTCTTATCATAAATTAATACAAAAGCTTCGTGGTTTTCAGATAATCAATTTTTTTCTCAAAGAAAAATGTAACTAGTTCCCGAGAGCTTTTATAAATTTCTTGTGTTTGCTTGAATGTAACTTTGATACTTGCGTTATTTGAATAGATACGACGTTTGCAGGTATTAAATCCAAATTAAGGAAAGTATTCAGAACGTCTTCCGGACCAAGTCACAACGACAGCATCTCAAGCGCGCGCTTAGTTACACAGCTAACATCAGCAGCACTCTGCGCAAGCACCCCAGTCCTACCCTCAGCTCCAACGGTACCTCCAGTAGTCAAATCCTTAATACGTCCCCTCACAGTGCCCAAGCTACAAATCACCTTAGTAAATAACAACAACGAACTCTCAAACTCAAATCTAACCAATGGTCTCTCCAAATCCCAGTCCAACATCGCCGAAGATTCTACCCCGCCCGTCATCAAGCCGGCGAGGACCAAGAAAAAGAAGTAGCATCAGTGCCAGCTCTGCAGATGGTAGAGATTACGAGAATTTGATAGACTGTCTTAACAATAAGATAAGAGAATTTTCGTCAATGTATACTTACTTATTTCAGGCTTTTGTATGTTTCTTTTTATTCATAGTTGGTAAGTTACTGTACAATAAAGACTACTGGAAATTGGAAGTCATGCGCATGATACATAAGAAAATAATAATTGACATACACCAAACAACAAACGAGCTGTGTATATGCATATTTAAAAAAATAATAATAAAGTTGTACCTCTTGCTATCGAAGGTTAAAAATTATTACTACCAGAGGCAGTAATTCTAGTTTTAAATGTTCCGTATTTATTTTTCGTCCCGTTTGGAATTCGCTTAAAGAATATATTTATTTATACTTTACAAATTTCTGTTCGCATGTTGTATTATAATTTTGTATCTAACCATAACTCTGAGGGATGGAACGGAAAAAGAAATTATCGATTATGAAATGTATTCGGTTCGGAAAAAAATAAAACATTCTTTTGACGATTTTTATTTTTTATTATTTCCGCTCATTTTCATTGTTTAAGAATATTTTTTTCGTAATCATTTTTGAATATAGTACAAGGTGTTCTTTTACTGTATGTAAATAAAAAAAAACCTCAGTGTAAGTACACGAAATGCCACCTTCTGCGGGTATTTTTTGGTGGCTACCGTATCGTAGCCAAAAATGTTGGATGGACCACTTGTTTGGGACCGCTGAAATGTGCGAAAAAGATAGGAAGGTCAACTTCGCCTTCCTCTCGGTATAAACACTGAAACCGCACTCGATGTTCAACGCAGCGTTTCGTAATAATAATCACTGACATCGTTTAGTAATTATTTAATTTAAAATTTTAATTCACTGAGCGAAGTAGTATGTTTTACGATATCAATTATCGACGAATAAATCCGAAAATTTATGCACCAATTAGGCAAGCGCGTTAAAAATGTTCTTCCTTCACCCTTTTACATAAATAAACTTTTGCTGCAATCTCGATGCTAGCGATGAAAGTATTACTACTTACGGTCCATGGACAAAAATAAAAGTCAAATTTTTATAAGTATTGAAAATAATATGGAATGAGAAATTACAATTTGTTTATACCTCGCTTTTAATTTGTTCGGCAATTACGAACCGCAGCTTCTTGAATTTCACCAGATTTTATTTTAAAAATAATTAAACTTGTAACTACTTGCAGTGAAGTTAATTTAAATTGTAAACGTTTTCACTGACCAGCTGATCGGAGCGGGTAATTTACGTCGTTCGTTCTCAAGATCAAGTGAAGTACTGATCCTAGGATACTTCGGCTTCGGGTCATGATTGAAGAGGCGGTCGCGTTCCACTTTTAGCTATGCCAGCAATTCTCAAACGATTTAGTGAAAATCTGCCACTGCATTTTTCTCGAAAACTATTACATTTATGTTAAGAACATATGAGTTCAATCGTTGCCATTTATGGTGACATATTGCAGGTTTAAATATTTGCACACAGTAAAAGAATACCCTGTATTTAGTTACCTGTAGCTCTTATTGCTTGTTACTATTTCTTCTATTCAATAATTTAGAAATATTGGCCTTTTCTGTACCTAGATAAATTTTCAAATGATACAGGTGTACTTAGTTATAAAATTTCTTAAGTGTTATAAGTGTTGATATTTTATCAAATAGTAAATATCTTTTCATGTAGAACTAAAAAATAAATCCGAATTGAAAATATAGAACATGACAAAAATATTTTACAACTGCTAAAAAAAAAGAACATTTGAAACTTGTTATTTATCGTTCAAGTTTTCTTTCAAAACCTATATCATCCGGGACCATAAAACACTATTGGCGGGATTTTATAATTCGATGTTTAAAAATGGTGCTACTATGTGCAAGGGCTCCTTCCCCACATAATTATAATAAAGAATCTTATATTTAAGACGTGTTACTTCAGATATGTAGATATTTATTATAGAGATTAACTAATGAAACGCTGAACATAACAGACTTAACTTTTAATGTACCTTATTTTACGTTATATTAAAATGTCAGTTTATTAACCAGTAACGATTTTAATACAGCGTCAAAATATGCGTTCTTTTTCGCTGTGAACGGTATAAATATGTATATCTCCGGTTATTTCAGAATGTTTTAAAATGTCATGTACGTTAAGACTTTATCTTGTTTTGTATTTAAATAAAATCTGAAACTTTGAGTTTTTTTTTTATTTTCGAAATACGAATTTTGATTATTATCCAAGAGAGAAAGTTTATACTTTTCAAAAAAGAGACACGTCCGTATTTTTATTTATTCAATTTTGTTTAATATATGAAAAAATGTCAAGTTCTTTTTTGCACTGAAGCCTCGCTTCATAAATTTATTTTAAATTAAGCACAAAAACATCATATTAAACAATCACATTTGCAACTTTCATACTTTATAAGTCTTATGCGTCTATCTATTAGAGGCTTATAGCATAATTCCGTCTTCTAGTTAATATTAAACAGACTGTTTATTCTTCCGTTTGCGTTTCGTCTTAATGTTGGACAGAATTTCATAAGCCTGCTGGATTTCCATGAATTTTTCTTGAGCCTGCCTCTGTTGCGCGGGGTCTTTAATTTTATCAGGATGGTATTCTCTGCTCAGAGCTCTCCACTTTGAGGTGATTTCAGACTGACTGGCTGTTGGACTCAAATCTAGGACCCGATAAGCATTTTGCTCACCGGTGACATCCGAGAGATCTACGATTTGTTTCCACACTTCGTACCTGGAAAACAAAATTCCTTAAAGCTATTTAAAAAATCCAAATAAATGAGAGTAGAAAGGATCATTTATTTTTTTATTTCTCTAGTAACCTTTCGTTTTGCATAAAAATTTATACTGTTGTCGTTAAATGACAAAAGGTAGACAACATTAAATTAAAGAGATGAGCTAGAACAATAATAAAATTATCACTGTCATTAAAACTAATGATTCAAGGCCACATCAAAATGATCAAAGTTCGAATGTTTCGTGTGGCTGACATACATATGCGGTTTCTATAGGTTTTTGGGATAATAAAACGTACGTCGTCAGCAGCACAAATGTTCGTCAACCTATTTAATTAATTTGTATCCTACATAAGGCGTTTACGGAAACTCTAATCCGATTAATCCGATCACTATTTTTCTCACGTTTACATACAGGAAGTCGCTATATTTTCTTGAGCAAAAAGAAGTTGCTAGAATAAACATTTAACTATTAATTTAAGAGGTAATTACCTTACTTTCCTATAAGATAGGCAACTGATGTTACTCGAGTGCTCTAAATAAACAACACCTAAAAGGGGATCCACATAGGTGGCAGCACTTTACGAATAAAGCGCGAATCTCTTTAATATAAACAAAAGAGGTTTCGCGGTTAGACAAAAGAGAAAAAACTTTGAATGTTCGTCAGGACTTCGTAGAAGCCAGTTGGTTATTTCCACTAACATTCACTTGAACATTCTTGCAATTATTTAATTGGGTAGTTGATTAGAACGTGAATAAATTCTTTTTTTTTATATTACGTTAAAAACTAAATTCTCGGCGCGAGTAAATAATTATGAAAAGAAGCCTGCACTCGCTTAGAACCCCTAGTCACGACCGAAGTCCGTTTAAAAGAAACTGCTTTGAAAAGGTCCTCTGCTGTTGTCCCCTCACTTCAATATCCAAAAGGTATTTAAACAATTCATGTCTCAACATACACATTATAATTGAAGACAGGGTTTTATTTGCGCACACAGTTTCAGAGCTTGAAAGAATTTCTGCAGTCTCCGTTTATTTTTTTTTTATTATTATGTGACCATGAAATATACTTATTTTGTTTTTCTTTTCCAATTTTGTTTGGTGTTTTATCTGAAAAACACTTGGTGGCACCGTAAAGTCGTTCATTGAAAATGTTTCTATTCATTTATTAATTACAGCACGTTTTCAAAGACTCGAATTAATCAGAAAGAAATGGCCTACACACACAGTACTATAATTCATATCCCACAATTAATTGTCGAAAATGCCATAAACGAGAGATTTATGAACATTCAGAATGCGTCTGTAAATAGTAATACGTTGCCAAAACAAAACATTATCACAGCTTGAAATCAACCTAAAATGTATGGGATAAAATGTAACTGAACAATTGCACTGGTAATTTTAAGAATGCCGAAAAAGATAAAAATGAGAAAAAATAATCCTAGATTTGAGAAAAAAATAAAAGAAAAATAAAGTATACACCACTGCATTACATAACTGCATCATAATTGTGACACCAATAAATATTGATAAAAGACAACAATATTGAAAATCCGAACGTTGACAGACAGAAAGATTTATTGATTCTCTTAAAAACTTGAGCAAAAAGCAAACTTAATCCCCCTTATTCTATAACTCCTAACAACATCGTTAGATAACGAAAATCGCTAAGTGACATGTTTTGACCAATCAGGTCTTAGATACAAAGCATTTCTATGCCTTGATTGGTCAAAAAATGTAACTTAACGATTTTTGTTATTTAACGATGTCGGTAGGAGTTACATAGTAAAGGGGTAAATCAAGTGATCCCATATAAAATCAACCTTGGCAGAGTATGGGGTCTTCTGAAGATGATTTTAAATTCGATCAAATGAAATTTAAAAATGTAGATTTGAAACTTTTTTATTTGAATTTTTTATTTCTATTGTATAGGGTGTCCTAAAATTCCGGAGTACAAAAGAGTACACAAATGCCCCCTTTAAATTGAGTTTATCAAGTTTATCAATGTCTTAGCAGAAGTTGTGAAGATTTTCATTCCGCATAATTTAAAAATTATTTTCAAATATACAGGTTGTTCATTTACGTTTGCACCATGCACTCCGCATAATTTAAAAATTATTTTCAAATATACAGGTTGTTCATTTACATTTGCACCATGCACCATGTTTAGTTAAAAATTAAACCGGGTTTAACAGTAAATCCAGTTTGCACCGCGGCTTAAGCCGTAGTTAAAAACTCGCTGAACCAACTCAACATTAAACCATCATGGAAGACGGATTAAATTGAGTTGGTTTAGCGAGTTTCTAACTACGGTTTAAACGACAGTGCAAACTTGGTTTACTGATAAACCTAGTTTAATTTGATGCAAACGGCTATAAATTTCACACCTACCTTATTATTTTTTAAACGGAACACTATATATTTTATTGCAGATTCGGCTGGCACTGGCAGAGAAAATAAAAATGATGTAACATTATGTATAATTGAAATTGACAAGTTGGCAGCCGATCAAATACGACCCATTTTTTGCATAAAATTAAAAATAATTGGGTAAACACTAAAACTAAGTAAATGAAATCAAGAGTTAATTGAATTTGTTATAAAATGCCATCTGATTTCAAAGGCCCCGAGGTGTAACTCCTTCATTTTTGTTTAAACATCCAATAAAGCACAATACGGCCTCTATAATCCGTACATGCTCTAATCCGAACCTACAGTAATCCGAACACCGGAAATTTGGGGTCATAATCCAAACAATGGGGTCTATTCTCTAACATTGATATGGACTTGAAACGTAACAATTATTGATATGGGACGTGACCATGGAAAGTCACTTGCTAAGCATATCAATTAATTGAAGAGGCCGTGCTGTCTAGCAAATTGAAATATCAGTAATATCATTTTCCGGTCGTCAATGTAAATTCATTTTAAAAAAATACGTAAGCGTGCAGGATTAAAAAATAAAAATTCGTCTATAATTAGTCGTCGGGTTGTCGTCAAGT
Source organism: Prosopocoilus inquinatus (assembly GCA_036172665.1). Classification (NCBI taxonomy): domain Eukaryota; kingdom Metazoa; phylum Arthropoda; class Insecta; order Coleoptera; family Lucanidae; genus Prosopocoilus; species Prosopocoilus inquinatus. The sequence goes on from CM069876.1 coordinate 2,500,001, forward strand.
GAAAGGTTAGAAGAAGCGTGATTTTAGCATGGATTTGGAAGGTCAAATTGTTACTCGTTTTTCTATTTCTCGCTATAAGTATAAATAAATCACGATAACCTTAAAATTGGCAACGCACGCGCAATCCATAAGTTGTTAAATCTCTTCAATTCGTGTTCAAATTCTCTTCAATTATTGACGCGTAACAATTGATATGCATATCAATGTTACAGAATTGACCCGAATGTCTCCTTAATCCGAATACCGAACTAATTGCCGCCACGTATATGGGGAAATCCCTTGGTTTCATGTTTTTTAAGGAATTCTCTGTTTGCTGTTCATTGTTCATTAGAACGTTAACAACAGTTACTGAGTTCAAATTGCGTTGCAATTTAGAGCAGAAATGATTTCTAAAACGAAACACGTTACATTAATCGATAAACAAAAAAATTAACACTTAAAGTCAGGCGGGGTAACTAAATTACCTCTAGGTAATTAGCCTCTTTATACATGCGAACTCGTATGTACATTGATGAAACGATGCATAGATGAAGCTATGAATCGATGGAACGATAGATCGATGAGTCGATGAAGCAGTAGATCTATGGATTAATGCAATAATGGATTAAAGAAGCGATGGATTGGTGAAGCGATGAATTGGTGAAGCGATGGATCGGTGAAACGATGGATCGATAAAATGAACAAAGCGATCAATGAAAAATGGGCCACCGATAAATCGATGAATGAAAATAAATAAACCGAAGGATAAATTAAGTGATGATTGTTGAAGCGGTGAAACAATGAAGTAATGAATTGATGGATCGACGAAGCGATGGATTATTGAGGCGATAGATGAAGCAATGAATTGGTTGGATCGATGATGCAATGGATCGATGAAACGATGTATTGATTAAACGATGAACTTTACGATGCGATGAATCGATAGATTGTCGATTCGATGATGTGATGGATTGATAGATTATTGAATAAAGTGATGGATCGAAACGGTAGATTGATGAAGTGTTGGATCGATAGAGAGTTAAATCTTTTCGAGTAACGGTGATTGGAGAAGTTCAATTGATGTTTTGTTTTCGGATGTAAAAGGATTTTACAGGTATTTACACGTTTTTAGATAAAAGTCGATCAGTTACAAAAGCGGCCAAGCCGGGCAATTAAGGTACTCCAATGATAAAAACTTCAATAATTTAAAATGTAAAGAAAATAATTAAACAATTCTGTAAAAAATGTATTTATTAAAATTTTTAGGGGACTAGATAGCAAATTATCATTTTCAATTCATAATTTAAGATATACATACATATTTACAAACACATACATTTGGGGTTTGCCTTCATTCTCTAGAAAAGAACGTCCTATTCAAGAATGTGAATGTGTTTGTATACTTTATTGAATATTTGACCAAAAATAAATGAGTTACAGCTCGGAGGCTTTTTCAAATTCATATCAATTCAAATCATTCATATTCAAACAGATGGTATACAGGATGTCCGTTTTTCGAGTGCCATTACGGGGATCTCGTTTATCTTAAGAGATACAAAGTTGGTTAAATTAGGGCAGAGTTGCGCATTTTCGTGCTGAATAATAATCTGAAAAGAAATTTGAAATATCTTCCATGGTTTTGAAAATTTCGCAAAAAAACAAAAATTTCTGATTTTCGTTTTTAATTTTTTCACCATAAACTAATCGTACTAGGCATTTGTAACCCAGACATCATTGAGATACTTTTTTAGAAGGAATTCGAATATCGCATTCCCTTCTCAAAAATTTTTAAGATGGCGGAGAAACACCTGGCAACTTCATTTTCTCTTATGGACGCCATCTTGGATTTTAACATTTTGAGATTACGTTTTTTTTTCCCTCTTTACTTTTTTTGTTTTTCCAAACCACTTTTCGCAAAAAATGAAAAATTGGATTTTTGGCAAAAATCTGATATTGGTCCACCATGTGCGATACATCGTTATAAAGAGAAGAAAAAAACGTAATCTCAAAATGTTAAAATCCAAGAAGTGTCTGAATAATGTCTTGGTTAGAAATGCTTAGTACAATTAGTTTGTCATGAAAAAATTAAAAACGAAAATCAGAAATTTTGTTTTTTTGCGAAATTTTCAAAACCATTGAAGATATTTCAATTTCTTTTCAGATTATTATTTAGCACGGAAATGCGCAACTTTGCCCTAATTTAAGCAACTTCGTATCTCTTAAGGTAAACGAAATCCCCATAGTGGCACTCGAAAAACGGACAGCCTGTATAGTGTTCGATTTTAAAAAGTAATAATTTAGGTTTGTAACTTGTTAAAGGCACAACCTGCATATTTGAAAATAATTTTAAATTATGCAGAATGAAAAGCTACACAATTTTTGTTGTTTTTTTGATAAAATGAATTTAAAGGGACATTTTCGAGTATTATTACCCTAGGCAAAAAACTTTTTTATTTAGAAAATACGTTCCTTAAAATTTTAGAAAATAATTATTTTCCAGAATGCCTAATTCCACTTTAACTCTCCTTATATTATCATGTTATCACTAATAACGTACGTGTACTAATCAAAATTACACCATATTCGCAAATACGTTAGCGTTATTTACAAATCATAAAATTGCACACCTAGTTTGAATACTGACACCACTCAAAAGTACTGAATTTTTATGAGAAGCAAAAAACTGATATTGCTGTTAAGATGTATTTTTACGTTATAAGAAAACCAGTTAAATTAAAAATGTCAAATTTGCATAAAGTTAAGTTTATGTTTTATAGAATATTGATTTGATATTTGTGGTGATTTGATCTGATCTGATAGCGTGCCTTTTTTTAGAAGTGGTACTATTATTCAACAAGATATGCGAAATATGTATATTTTAATTTGCAATTATTTTATCGTCGGCTCAACTTACGTACTCATACGAGACGAGAGACTTGGACTTTGAAACGTACAAGTATTATGCACACTAAACGAACAAATAAATAAATAAACAAATTAGAAAACATTTAAATAACATGTCGGGTGTTAAGTAACAAGCGTTTATGCATGCAAAGTAGAGCCTCTTAATTTCAATAAATAAATTAGCTGAGTAAAGTAAAATCATTTGGGTTCGGGTTTCAAATCACAAGTTGTCATTGTTTTTCAGTTTATTGCCAGATTGTTTTTGTAATTGGTACAACGGAAATAAACCGACGGTTAAAGTTAACTAAAGTAGTTAGGCTCTTTGGAAGTGAATTTTCTATATTTCCGCATTTCGTAAGGCGAATGACGAAGCAGAAATAGCTAAAGTACAATCGCAACCACGGCGGTCACAGCCGCAGACATCAATATGAATAACCAGTCAAACACGCACCCCCGACACATCTCAAAAACTTGGAGCAAGCAAATGTGTTAATTAAGAAAAATAAAGAAAAAAACTGTGATTGGAAAATTAGGCCCTATAGTCGTATAACTTACCACCCATGATGCTGCGCGTAAGTATACGTCTCGTGCAATGACTGTTTCAAATCGGTCCACCAAGGTGACGTAAAGAAATGATGCAATGCTTCGTGAATGGGAACTTCGTCCCCCATTGAGTCTGTAATTTTTCCATTAAAATACAGGCAACTGCCCCAGAGGGATAAATAAAGAATTCCACACGCAGTCAATACAGCTACCCTCCTGAAATAATTTTCCCAGTAAGTAAAATCATATTTCGCTATCACTACTGAGTCATTACCTAAAAAAGGATTTTTGTTTTGGTGGTTGCCTCCTCCATTCTTTGGAAAAAGTATCGAATGCGATGGACGACGAGAAAACCATTGCAGTGAGCCACACACTCTCGTCATAATAATACCATCTTAATAAATAGGTGGCATACGATACAAGAATTGCTATCCACGGCCTACCCGTCTCACGACCAATATTACCAACTACCCAAACCCCTGAAAAAATAATTGATTTAAATTTACCAGGCAAGATGGAATATTTTGTACGGACCCAATCCTGCACCTAGTGGGGTTAGCCAGTGGAGAAAGTTCCAATCCACTTCCAATACTTTATCCTCCGGAATCGCACCCATAACTAACTTGCCCCACAAATATGAGACCATGATGGCAGAAATAAATCTGCTTGTGGAAAACGGAGGCTAAAATTAATATAATATTAACGCAAAGCATAAAACGCAGTAGATGAACAATTTAAATGTCTATAAAATGGAATAATTTTAAATAAATGATTTTATTAAAGCAAAAGTGAGGCTTTGAAAATCAAAGATTGCATATATTTTTTTTTCTCTTTGGAAAAATAACTATTTCCTCGTCTTTATTTCCACGTACGAGTTAGTTCTCATTTACTCTGGTTATTAAGGCATTAGTAATAATTAGCAACTCATTTTAAAGTTTTGTTATTTTATCATTTATGGTAACCTACGAGTATAATGAATAATTATGACTGGAATTTTAGTTAGAAATGTTTATTTGTCATGTAATAAGCTGAATTCTCTTCTTCTTTCGAAGTCTTTATTCCCACCAAGTCTGATATATATCAGTTATTTGCAACAGAACAAGATTTGGGAATCAAGGAGGGGTTCAGAATAGGCAGAAGTATGTACAGTGTGACTCTACAAGAATTCCCACCCCATTTAACTGTTTATGTTTGAATTTAATTTAAAAAAATGTTTATTACAAAACTTTTATGGACTAATTCTTGCTGATGTTTACAGAAAAAGAAATACGCAACTCATAACTGAGGTGTAGACTAAATTGTATTTTTTTAAATGAGACAGTCGGTATATTTACATACAGTGCTTTTCATAAACTTCGTAACAAATGGAAAACGTTTTTATTATTAAATTTTATGAAAATATTTTACTGCAGTTAGTTCGGGTATCAATAAAAATAACACAGTCACATCCAACCAAGCATTTAAAATATATTTGAAAATTTGAGAAATCTGAAAAATGAAAAATTGTGATAATTCGGAAGATTAATTACGTATACACTGAGAATCTTATAAGACTGCACATAGTAATTATTATCAACGGAAGCATTATTACAATATTTCCAAATTTATTTTATTCGCCACGGTTACCGTGCGTTGTTAGTAATGACACTACTGATTTTGAATTGTCAGATTGAATTAAATTGTTCTTTCGATTTATTCGATTATAAATGTATACAACCGCCGAAAAAGTGGAAATGTATGTACACATCATTCTCAAATGGAGCTTCATTGACAGAGGTCTTTGCCTTATTTGCCGCCAAATTTCCAAATAGATCAATTATTCCCTTCCTTAATACTTCCTATGTGCAATTTGTAAATGATTCAGCATTAAGAATTAAGTAGTAACTACAGCAACGTAATGTTAAAACCCCTATGTGCAATTTTATATGATTCAGAAATGTATTATCGGATCACGTAATTTTCGTCTATGTGCAGCGTTACAAAATTCACACTGTATATTAATTATCGTTCTCCCTCAGGTAACGTAGATCACTTTAACGTTAAACGGCAGGATTATTTGAGCAATGTGCATGATAAACATCATATTATGGTGGGCGATATTAATATTGACATTTTGGCGAATAATTATGCTGTTACTAATTATTTAAATATTACGCAAATGTTTGGTTTCACTAAATATATTTTGCAACCTACCAGGATCATTAAAAATTCTGCTACCTGTGTTGATCATATTTTTGTGAACGCCAATAAAATTGATATGTATCGTACAAAAGTTTTACAGTCATTCGTAACTGATCATTATGCTACTGTTTTATATAAAATTTCAAATGAAGAAAAAGCTTTCGAGCCTAATTGTAAATCTTTTAAACGCATAAACTACAGATTTCTGGTTGAAAATATGAATAATGTTATTCGGAAAAATACATATATATATATACTTCTAATGATCCAAATATAAGAAAGAAACAGTTAAATATGGTCCTGGAAAGTGCAACTGAGAATGGAACCTACAGAATTACTACAAAGAAACTCAAACCTTGGATTACTGATGGATTAATTACTAGTATTCGGCATAGGGTTAAAATTGCAAAACAGTTACTAAACACACCTGATTTGTGGAATTACTATAAACATTATCGAAAGACTTTAACTACACTTATTCGCCAGCAAAAAACGATATATTTGTCAAATAAGATTAATGAGGCTAATGGGAATTTAAAACAAACTTGGAAAGTGTTATTTGATAGTTGTGACATTTCCAAAAAGAAAAATGAAAACTTTATTTCATTAAAGGTTGGTAATCCTGACATAAATAGATCTAATCATACTTTAAATTTAGCTAATCGGTTTAATGATCATTTTACAGAAATAGGAAAATCCAATTCTATTGACAAACCGTCTGAAAAATTTAAAGTTCACAGTTTAAATAAAAGTATTTTCTTTTATCCTATTTTCTTCTAATGAAGTTCTTAATTACATCTCTCATCTTTCTGGTGAATCTTCACCAGGTATTGATGATCTTTCTAATCGTACTGTTAAGTTAATTTCCAAATAAATATCTGCACCTTTAAGTCATATTTATAATCTTTGTCTAAGAGAGGGAATTTTTCCTAATGAGTTGAAACGTTCCATAGTTATTCCTGTTTATAAATCAGGAGATAAAACTTTATTTACCAATTACAGACCTATCTCTTTAACTTCTGTTTTTTTTTTTAAATATTTGAAAAATGTATTGAACATCGAATTATTGAATTTCTTAAAATTAATAACATTTTAAATAGTTCATAATTTGGATTTAAACAGGAATTGGGCACTGCGGATGCAGTAATTCATTTAACACACAAAAAATTATTCAAATTTAGATTCAAAAAAAAGTATTAGGGACATTTTTAGATTTAAAGAAGGCTTTTGACACAGTGTCTTATCAGATTCTATTGAATAAAATTCAATGTTATGGTTTTAGACGTAAATCATATGAACTGTTAAAATCTTATCTAATAAACAGAACTGAGTGTACAAGAATAGAATCAGTGGTTAGTACAGAAAAAAATATCAAAGCGGGTGTGCCTCAGGGAGCTGTGCTTGGGCCAATTCTATTTTTATTATACATTAACCATTTGTTTTCATTGGATATTCAAGGCGAAGGCTTTTCTGATGATACTGCAATAATTTTTACTTACATCTCATTCTTGGGAATCAATTAGCCACTATTGGATTACAAAAAATAAAAAAAATGGTTAGATTTTAATTTATTATGTCTCAAGACTGTCATTATTCCTATTTCTCTTCAATACTGTAATTTTAATTATATCCCTAATTTTAGATTTTGCAATAACGTTTTAAAATATTATGAAAGTATCAAATATTTAGGGTTAACGATTGATTCTAATCTAGATGGCATTTTCATGTTCAGAACTTGGTAAAAAAGTTAGGAAAACATTATATTTTTTTTATGCAAGTAAGACAATATTGCAAAATGAATTTATTAAGAACAGTTTATTTTGCGGTAGTTAAAAACATATTATATTATGCAATTTCAGCCTGGGGATCTGCTAATTCTTCTATATTAAGAAACATTGAAATTACCCAGAAACTAATTTTAAAAATATGTTTGAGAAAACCTAAAATATTTCCGACGAATCTTCTGTTTTCAGCGTTTGATGTTTTGAATATCAAACAATTACATACAAAATCTATAATTATATACACTCATTTAAACAAAAATAAAATTCCTCTCTTACAGTATGACAATTATGTTACAACAGGATTCCAATTCAACTAACTTGCAAATTCCTTACTGTAGTACTTCAAAATGGCAAAGAATTGTTTGATATCTTGGACCTTATTTTTATAATCGATTGCCTACCGACATTAAGAAAGCTTTATACCTTCCTCATTTTAAAAAGAAATTGAAATTATGGATTAAAAAGAATTTGTAAAGAAGCTTTATTTCGTAAAAATTATTGAACTTTTCATAACTAAAATTTGATGAATGTAAATATTACATTATTATTGGTATTATTATATTATTAATAATTATTATTAATATTATTTCTATTAGATTACTCCATTAATTTCATTATTGCTGCTCTATATTTTTTAATACAGTTCGCAGTCACTCACGAGTCAAGCTCATGTGACTATGTATACTTCTTCTTTTATTATATAAGTATAAAATTTATATTTTTGTACTGATGCATACATATGCAGTTTGTACAGATTTATTTGCTGAATAATTTTTTGTGTGAAAAAAAATTAATGCACTTATTTTAGAATCAATGCACTCAGGTAAAATTAAGTGTACTTAACAGTCTACAGTGTCTAAATACAATAGTTTGCTAAAATTATGGCCAAAAATCAATTTTTTTTTAGAATTTCATTTTGTGTATTTTTAAGATTAAGATGCTTTTTTAAATCCTTCAAAAACAAATATCATTTCTTTCTTCCATCTACGTTTACTAAGACAAATACCATTAAATTGAAAATATTACTTTAGACAGGACGCTTTTTACAAAAAAATAAAAATTTAGTTTTAAAAAAACATGTTTTTGTTACATTGAGTTTTGAACAATTAAAAAGAAATGTTTACGATTATTTTTTGCATAATAGAAAGACAATATGTAAATACATATGTATGGTCTTTTCGTATCAAATGTTCTTTACAGCATATTAAATGCATACTTCTGGTCTTCTGAAAAATATTGTAAATTTTGAACAATAATTCGTAAAATAGTGTTAGCCGTGAACTTAAAGTTATGCCAAACATCACTCGGTTCGTTGATATTTCTTGTTAAACATACCGGCAAAGTTAACTCAAGGAGAAAAAATTTAAATCATTTTAATTGCAGGGGATAATTATAAATCTCGAAAATATCCCAACAAGGTTATTTCACATGAGCATTGGATTAATAATGATTGCATTGGATTACCAATGCGGAAGCCGAATTAGAAGTGATACAGACTGCAATTGAAACTCCAAAAACTTTAATTTCCAAAATGTCCGAAAATACAAATTTATCCTCTAGTTGTGTGTAAAGACTGCTCAAGAAAAATAAATTCAAACCTTATAAACCTATATGTATTCATACAATTAAGGACAGAGACAATAACCTCCGCATGTAGTACGCATCATACGTATTTAAAGTTGTTATAAATAAACAACAAACTTAATTTATGCGTCTTACACGAATAACGTTCTATATACAGGATGTTCATGGGAAGCCGCTACAATAGCTACGCTTTTATTTGTATTTTTACGAAGTAACTTAAATTAGAAAAGTTTTAGGACTTCTCCTCCAAGTTTTTATGGTACTTTCGGAAAAACAAATGACAATCAGGTTCTCGAGATTTTCAATTGTTTTCAACTTTTTTAAATGGAATGTTAGGTTTTTTATCATTGTATCGCGTTGAGGATGTCAAATTAATGATGTCTCTAAAATATCATCTCCCAAAGCCTATTTTAGAAATGATTTAGTAACAAAATCTCGGTGTTCACCGGAAATGGCTACAATAACTAACTTTTTCATTTGAAGTTTCACGAAGTAGCTTAAATTAGAAGTTTCGGGACCTTCCCTGCTCGATTTCATGGTACCTTTGGAAAAACAAATGACTATCAGGTTTTTGAGATATTCAATTGTTTTCAACTTTTTTAAATGGAACATTACCTTTTTTATCGCATTCAGGATGTCAAATTACGTATGTCTGTGAAATAATATCTCTCAAAACAGAATATTTCATAAATAATTCAGTCTTGATATTCGAGGGAAGAAGTGTATCGTTACGATAGTCTTTTTATTGACGAATACAATATGGTGCGCGTTGAAACAAGAGAATAAAGAAAGTGTTTTCAAACTGTCAGACCTTTGTGAACTGTCATGATTCAAAATTTGTTTAAATTTAGCTCAAACTAAAAACCCTTGGGTCCAAATATTGAAAGCGCGACATATTAAAATGTCTAATACCATTATTTACTAAATAATTTATAAAATAGTAGACATAGGAGGGGAATATTTTAGAGAAATACTTAATTTGACATCCTGAACACGACACGCTAAAAAAATATAATGTTCCATTTAAAAAAGTTGAAAATAACTGAAAATCTCGAAAATCTGACATTTGTTTCTCCGAGGGTACCATAAAATCGAGCAGGGAAGGTCCTGAAACTTTCCTGATTTAAGCTACTTCGTAAAATTTCAAATAAAAAAGTTATTGTAGCTATTTCCCGCGAACATCAAGATTTTGTTACCAAATCATTTCTAAAATAGTAGGCTTTGGGAGATGATATTTTAGAGACATCATTAATTTGACAACCTGAACGCGATGCGATGATAAAAAACCTAACATTTCATTTAAAAAAGTTGAAAACAATTGAAAATCTCGAAAACGTGATTGTCATTTGTTTTTTTGAAAGTACCATAAAGCCGAAGAGGAAAGATCCTAAAACTTTTCTAATTTAAGTTACTTCATAAAAATACAGATAAGAAAGAAAAGAGAAAAATTGCACATATCTCACACAACAGTACGAACCCTGTCTAGCTCTTCCCTAATAATATTTTTTTAAATTTCGATCTGAAGGCTGTTGTACTAAGTTTTTGATATAATCAGATAACGAGTTGTAAGTCTAATAAATACTGAATGAGAAGCTCCTTTCAAAGAGTACAGTTCGATGAAGACGTGAGGATATTTTTCCTTGATACATGTCGTTTAAATTATAAACATCAGTTCTGTATTTTATTTTAGCAGTTAGATACGGCGGATATTCAGTTTTTATAACTTTATGATAAAGTACAGCAGCCTGAAGGTTTGCTCGGTTTTCCCTGTTTCCACATCTTTAAGTTTGTATGTTACGTGTTGATATTTCCAAATTCCGTAGATAAAGCGTAAGCATGAATTTTGTACCAGTTTCTTATCATGATAATCTAAACAAGGTGATATTACACGCCATCAATAAGAGAATTGAGATAAAACAAGAGATTCACATAACATTTTCTTTGTCTCAGTGTTAAGAGTCAGTCTATGCGGACGTAATAATTTAAGAGCATGATGAATATGAGACGGAAATTTTAATAGCACCATTAAATTCCAATTGGGGACTCGTTTAAATAATCTGTATAAGGGTTAGTTTAGCTACTATATTGATTCTTTATAATTCATCTCTGTATCTCTTATAACAACCGAGATCACCATGCTTGGAATATTATCTTGGACACAGTATAATGAATAGTTCCCGAAATATTTGTGTTTAATTTAATAAATTCACCTACTGTGAATATTGTAGTGGCTGGGGACTTTAACATAAACTTTAATGGTTAATAGCTCACCGGTGAGGAAATTTCTAGACTTATGCGAAAGCTTTAGACTAAAACAGACTATCGTCGGTACTACAAGATATGGCTCGAATTCACGCACATGCATAGATAACATCTTTACAAATATCCAAAACTACAAATCCTACAATATCGGCTCCACAGTATCAGATCATGAAGGTCAAATCCTTGAATTTCCGACCAGAGAACAACGCACTCTAAACTTTCGATATTCTAGGAAATACTCTTTCAGTAATAAACAAAATTTTGTCAATGTCCTGTTAAATGAAGACTGGGTCCACATCCTATCCCAAAGTCAAGACCCAGATATATTGTTTGATGCCTTCCTTGACTCATTGTTATTTCATTTCAATAATTGTTTCCCATTAGTGAAAATAAACTTGACTAAACAAAAAAAGGCTCTAAGCCCGCAGCTACACCAAATTATAGAAACGCTGTCATTCATATTTGAAACCTACAAATTAACTGGTGATGAAGAATATTATCGATTCTATACTAATTATAAACAATTTTATAATTACATGACTGAACAGGAAAAGAAAAATTCTAACTGGTATACTATTGAAACTGCTAATAATAAGTAAAAAGCAATGTGGCAAGTTATTAATAACGAAACAGGACGACAAAAAAAAAACGAAACCAAATACCAAGCGAAGATTTCAATATATTCTTCACCTCCATTGCGAACCGAATTGCCCAAAATTTCCCTCCAAAATCTGCAGCAGTTCAAAACATCCTATCTGAAGTTAAGAAGAATAATAACTCCGTCTTCCTATGGCCTACTTCACCACACGAAATCGAGAGTATAATATCCCAGATTAAACCTAAATACACTGATGATCACTACAATATTAACACCAAACTTCTTAAGGAAATAGGTCCGTCAATATCATATACCTTATCAGTAATAGTTAACTCCTGCTTCATAACTGGCACATTTTCCAAAAACCCAAAAATCGCCTAAAGTTTTTCCCTTACATAAAAAAGGCGACCCTGATGAACCATCCAATCATCGTCCTATATCCATCTTACCGGCTCTATCAAAAGTCGTGGAAGAAGCAATAGCCAGGAGAATTCTACATTTCGCCGTCAAACATAACCTCCTACAAGATAGACAATTTGGCTTCAGGAAAGAACTATCTACAGAATCTGAAATCCAAAGCGTTATTGATTTCTTAATAAAGGCTCTGGAAGAACATGAATACTGCGAAGTCCTCCTCATCGACTTAACGAAAGCGTTCGACTGCATGCCTTACAACTCCTTCATCGCGAAAATGGAAAACTACGGATTTAGAGGAACAGCATCAAAATTGATCTCTTCTTACCTAACTGACCGCAACCAATATGTCGAAAAATCCGGCTCTAGAAGTTAAATAATGTCAGTTTCCCGCGGCATAGCACAAGGTTCGATACTGGGTCCTCTGTTTTTATTCTTTTCATGAGCGATCTCCCATCACATATGGAGAACTTCACCGTTTTGTATGCGGAGGATACCACTGTACTAAATAGAAGTAAAGATCTTGATACAATTGAAGAATTGTGTGCTGCTTTGCTATCGAAAATAACTGATTGGTCCACCTCTAATGAGCTTTGCTTAAATAATGAGAAAACTGTAAAAATTTTGTTTACATCATCGAGGAAAATTGACCCTCTCAAAATAAATTCAGTCAAATACCTTGGAATCAATCTCGATTCACGACTCATTTGGAAGCGCCACACCGAAGAACTGGCCAAAAGCATCTACGCCATAAGAAGAATTGCTCAAATTATCGACATCGGTATCATCTTTTGGGGTAGATCTAAGGGCAGCTCAGACATTTTCTTACTCCAAGAAAAAGCAATAAGATTCTCTTTCACAAACAACACACTGCAAACCAATTTTTTAGAAACACAAGATACTAATACTCACATGCGTATGCATATACCATCAATTAATTGAAACAAAAAAACACTTTTCCGATATACCTGTGCAAGGAAGTCGACATCCATATCCTAATCGTGAAGCAGATACCACCTAATTCCTTTTAACCGATTAATCACCTCAGATGTGAAAAATGATGGACTCAGATTATTCAACAAACTTCCAGTAGAATGGAAAACGCTACCGATGAAGAACTTCAAGAAAAAACTTAAAGATTATCTTCTGTATAAATCCTTTTTACTCAGTTGATGACTTCTTTGCCCGATGATATGCATTTTTTTTCTTTGTTTCTTTGTTGTGACACTTTGTGACATGTACTGTATCGGTATTAGAATAAATTTGATTGATTGATTGAATGAATGTCATTGTTAAATTTTCTACGTATGAAAATCTCCAAAGCTGAAGATGTATAAAGTTGATATTTACGGATAAAATTTGATGACATCAGTTAAAGAAACTAAGAAAAATAAATTTTACAAGAAGTCTTACGGAATATTTAAGCCCTGATAGCAAAAAAATTCATATATTACTAATAGCAATTAAAAACTCTTTTAGGAGTGGCTTGGATCACATATATATTGAAAATATAATTGCCTTTCTTCTTTTTAACAAATTTTATCTTTTTAGACTTCGTTCAAATCCTAAAATTTTGTCCAAAAAGAAAACGACTTTTTACACTTTATACCTTCGAACAACTTTATTCGTACCTACGTATCAGACCTTTACTATTAAAAACAAATATCTCGAAAACTACTCATTTTATATAAAAATTATTTAGAGAAAGTGGTATCAGAATTTAATTTGAAATCCAAAAATACACAAATATACTGGGTGTTCCATTTAAAAAAAAAGTGTCAGTTTATACGATGTGTATTTGCTTTTCTGTTAACATCATGAATTCAAAAACAAAAAAGTTAAAGGGAATAAGAATTCTCGCATAGTCACCCCGTACCAATCTGCTCTTAACCCAAACCTTTGTTAAAGTAAACTAGCATGTAAATAAATTGTTTCGGGTCACAACGTTGGGGCCACTCATTTTTACTTTGTTTATCATTATTAATGATCTACCTGATCACATAAGGAATAATTTAATCATTAAGACTTGTACTTTAAGCCAGACCAAGTAAATATTTTGTTCCATTTAGTCCAATTTAGGTGAATATGAAAATTCAGTACATCCTAATTTTAATTATATTTATTTAGCTACCGGTTTCGATTTGAACGATCTTCATCGGGAAACTATTATCAGTGTTATAATAAAAATGTTGTTGAAGTTGAAACCCATTGGAAATGAGAATATTTGAACAAACAGATAAACACATACAACCTGAAAAAGATAAATATTTCGCAGATATCAAACAAGTAAAGAAAAACTGAGATTGGATTGGCGATAGTACATATACATACAGGTGTCCCAGAGCTCCGTAAAAGTTCCATAACTTTCTTGGTATTCCAGGTATCGACTCGAATTTTTTTTTTATATAATAGGAGCGCTTCTTTTGCACATTCTAAAAATATTTTCGTTTGTAAACAGGGTGTCCAAGTATTATAAAAATATCAGTTCCGTTTTTTTTTTTTTAATTGAAACACCCCATTTTGACTTCATTTTTGAATTCTACACTAAATTCTGCGTTAAATTTAGTTGAGTCATTTTTACGCATCAATCATACTTTTTGGTGTAAGTCATTTTTTTCTTGAAAATTCCCGTATGCAAGGTTCCATTCAAAAATTCGTAACTTCTAAACGACTAAAGATAACGCAATTTTTTTTTCAGTGAGTACCCTAGACTGTGGCCAGTCTTTCGAGATAAAGCCGGGTCATGAAGGGATGTTCCAAGGCTTGCTATGATTTTTTGAATATAAATAACTGCAAATAACAAAAACTCCATTTCTTCAAATAGAACATCCTGTATATTTTCCACCATGCCATAGCGTATAGAATATAGCGTTTAGAATTTAGTGTAGAATTCAAAAATGAAGTCAAAATGGGGTGTTTCTATTCAGAAAAACATAGCTTTGATATTTTTATAATGCTTGGACACGCTGTATATAAACGAAAATATGCAATAGAAGCGCTTCTATTACATAAAAGAAATTCGAGACGATACCTAGAGTAGCAAAAAAAGTTATGGAACTTTTCCGGAGCTCTGGGGCATCCTGTATACGTACACATTAAAAACACTAATTGGTTAAGATGTTCTCTTAAAACTGTCTAAAATAAATTAATTCAGAATGACAAACAGAGAAATAAAAGCCAATATAAATAAATAAAACAGAAAATGAGAATCCTAGTACTGTTTTGGGGATAGCTTTAAGAATGTGACTTTAATTTTGAAGCGTTCTTTAAAAGGGATGTATAGATTTCTAAAATCTATTTTTTATTTATAGTCAGATTTTACAGATTAGTTTAATTTATTACATAACTAACAGAGGACAAAAAATTTCAAAGTTGACCCCAATCGTTACTAACCAGTTGCTATTTTAATAAAATTTAAAAAAAGAACACGAATAAGTACCTAATAGGAGAACAGCCCTTTTTATAACTTTGGATTTACCGGCTATTAATAAAAAACAGAGTATAGAAGTAACTAAATGGGCTAAAGCCCGGTTTTTCAATCACAGGTTAACCCTAACTCTCGGTTTATTTCCATGGTAACAAATGGCAATACACTGAAGATTAAAGTTAACTTTTGATTCAAAAACCGGCCCTAAGAGGAGAATAATCTAATGAATCCCAAAGTGCACAGAAAAAAGAAAGAAAGATTTTTTTATTTAAATCTACAGAGAAACCGGACTAACGGAACAAGGTTTCTTGGAAATCTATTTTTAAAGACAGAAATTTTCTTGTCAGCTTCTCACGAATAATTATTATTTCTAAAAAGAAAATTGTCTGTAACATCTAATAGAATTTGAGCTTTATGGGATCTCTTTTTCTTAATAATAATAAGTCGTCCTAAAAACACAATCTTTTTTTACTTTCCATTAGCAATAAACCTCTTTACATAACAAATAATTTCAACCGATATAAAATTAAACAAAGTGAAAGCATTAGATAATAGCATCACATGTTTGAATGTTAGTTTTAAAATTTTCTTTCTCGTGACCTTGAACCGGAAACTGCTTCTAAAGTGCACTTCAATAAATTATGTGTGACATTTATCTTGACGTAACATAAAAGAATCCATTAAATTTATATAATTTTTATTGTTGCCTCTCTTTTTATTATCGCTGAAGTCGTAAGCATTAGAAAACTTTTGACCTAAAACATAGTAGCGATCTTTACATATCTACTGAGAAAGGTAGAATTAATTGTGCAATTTGTCAAAGTGTCCGTTAAGAGATTTAAAAGATTTCCTTAACAAAAGTTGTATAATTTAATGTTTGACAATCTCTTATACACTTTTTAGGACTTTTAGAGAAACTCCAATTTGAGTATTTCGACTTTACAACCTGTCCCGTGAAATTATTATAAAATTTATGTCTAATAATATTCATCAAAGAACAAAAAAAGACATATTTTTCTCGTTTTTATACTTGTAACACAAACAAATTTGACAAATCTCCTTGACACTCAAAATTCCAAGACTTAATAGTTTGAAAATATTATTTAAAAAATTATTTATGTGGCGATATTGCGCGGTCAATTTGTGCCCAAAATTTTGAGAGAAAAACTTTATCAATTTGTAAACTAGAATAAGTCATGAAATTGTAACGTAGTTCTTGATACACTCCCCTGTTGAGGAGGACTTAAATAGGACCGCAACATTATTAGTTAGACGCTCGAGAAATCCGTTGCGATAAAAATCAATCTGTAACTATTTTTTTGTATTTCTAAAAAATTAATGTTTAAGCGAAAAGAGAAAGAAAGAAGTAACTGGTATTTACATAGTAATGCACAACATCTGAATTTTCGAAGTTTTTTTTGCCTCTCAAAAGTAGCTTCCAACTGCTATTTAATTTTATTTAAATTAAACATTTATAATTTTCTAAATTTGATTTTATTTTATTTACTTTATTTTATAATTTTATTGATTTTAAATAAATAATTTTATTTAAATTAAATATTCACTTTTATTGAAAAATACAGACAAAACCAATAATTATAAATAAATAAATAAATAAATAGTGTGGCCTGTTACGTCAAATCTCACACTTTCGCTTCCATTAGAATGTAATTAAAAGATAATTTTTATTAGAATAATACGAGGAAAGAAACACTAACAGGAAGACAGAATATGTGGCCCTCAAGTTAAACTCTTAACAATGAAAATGAAATTGTTTGGTCTACAACTCATTTGATTTAATAAAGCTTTAACGTATTTATAAAATAACATTTCTGTCATCTTTATTTTATCTGACAGTAAATTTAAGACAAAGTAAACTAACTCATCTCTTGTTAAATTTATCTGACAGATAATATCCTAGGAAACTATTATCAATACAATGGTTTCCAAAGATAATACCTGGCAGATACGTTTATCAGGAGGTGAAGAAATCGGGCCTAAATTTGTCATAGTTTTAACAGATAAATAAAATAAATATTTTCTGAATACGTTACGTCCAACCTCATATCTTCATTTTAAATTGTTTTCTCCACAACTCATTTCGTTTAACAAAGTTTTAACTTACTCCTAAAATAATATTCGTATTTACTTTAATATTTAATGAATAGCTTAAACAGAGACATCCTACAATCGTTGATGAAGCACAAAATAGGGCTGAAACAGCTGTACAGATGCTGCTCGAGGGATTCACTGCGTTCAGAAACGATTTGCAACCAACAAAATGTTTTAATATTTAAAATATTATGAAATATTATAAATATACAGTACAATTCTTCAATTTGTTGGATACAAGTGAATTCAATCGAGATCGCATTTAACAGAGGGACGAGGGAGTATTAATTATTGAAGTTATGCGTTACGCAGGGTGGTGGTTCTCATTTTACTACGTACATTGAATTTTGTATTGGTGACTAAGACGTACTAAAATTAAACAAATTACGTTGCTTACTTATTGTAGTTTTATTCATTTTAAAATAATTATTACGTTCTCCCACCTTTTTAGT
Organism: Prosopocoilus inquinatus; assembly: GCA_036172665.1. Taxonomy (NCBI): domain Eukaryota; kingdom Metazoa; phylum Arthropoda; class Insecta; order Coleoptera; family Lucanidae; genus Prosopocoilus; species Prosopocoilus inquinatus. The sequence continues at coordinate 2,518,241 of CM069876.1, forward strand.
TTCCTTTTCATTTTCCGCTGTTAAAATTTGGCCCAAATACGCACGAAGCTACCACACTACGAACACAGTATGACTCAAACTGTATATGACAATGAAAATTGAATATACTGACTGCATAAGATCAAATAGTTGCATATAATGAACATGTCAGAAACATTTTTTTTACAAAATTATTACTCTTATTATTTTTTTACAAAATTAATTATTGGTACTTGAATTTTGTCCTTACCTTTTATCCACACACAAGTTTACTTTTGTGGATTATTTATATTTATTACCCATTGTAATCTTTGTAATCTCAAACATTTTTAATGTTTAATGTTTCTTATAATTATATTATATTTTTTATTATACACGTATTTTGGGGAAATAAATATTATTATTATTATTATTATTATTATTATTATTATTATTATTATTATTATTATTATTATTATTATTATTATTATTATTATTATTATTATTATTATATTATAAATAACCATATTTCTTACCTTTCTGTTTTTCCTCATCTTCTCGATGAGCTCCCTGATAAATCTGGGATCCTCATTAGCATCCCTGACATACCTAGGAATTTTCGTAATATCTGCAAGCCATCCCAAGCCATATCCTCCCAAGGTGCTCCAAGTAAGAAACGCATGCGAATCTCTTCTAAGATAAAACAAGTGAAGTCCAAGTATACCACCAAAGAGCCAGCAAATGTATGCCCAGAAAACACTTTTTCTCTTCACGAACTCACTCATTTTGATACAATTTAAACTAGTAATGTTTTTTCTTCTTTTTTAAACTCGCCGTTATCGCAGATAACAATGGAAGTATTTCCACAATTCTACCTAAACATTTCTTCACAGATAAATTAATATTGTTTGTTAACGTGGATTACCTACTGACGAAGTTGAACGTTTTGATATTCGGCGACAAGAATAATATGGATATGAGAATTTCCATATTTATTTGATGTTATTCAATTATTGATGCACTGATTGAAATGAATTATGTTTAAATTATTTTTATCACTAGCACGCTTTCCGTTTTAGATATTGAAACTGATTTAAACATTGTCACCGGCGTTGTGCGGAATCACTTAACTTTTGATGACGATGCAAACAATTAATTGTTACTTAATATATTACGTGGAATGAAAAATTGTATCAGTTTAGTGACACGTAATACGATGAACTTCGATGAAGAACACCTCGACAGTGAGATGTAGTAACGTAGGCAGGTATCACGCAGGTATATTCCACGTTGACTTCTGCCGTTGGTGGTACCTTAACAATTTACGGTACTTTGGAGGCCGTCTCGCTTTAACTTATCTTTTAGGCAGAACCGGACTAGCCTCTGAAATTTTGTGTGTTTGAAATCATTCAGGTGATTCAATAGTTTAATTTAAAATGAACGAAATTGTTAGAAATCAACGTTAGAGTATATTTTTTATATATTTTTAATACAAAATAGCCAGTGCTCTTGAATATCCCCAACAAATTTTTACAATTAATTATACAGGGTGTTGAAAAATTCGTTTGCCAAATTTCTAGGGCAAATAAAGGAGGCCAAAACTAAGACTTTTTGTTATACAAAATAGAACCGGAAATTAATAATAACTTTCTAAAACTGTAAAAATGACTTAACCTGGCAGAATACTGAAGAAATTATTAACGTACCAAAACGAGGTAATTAAATGAATAAAATTTTTATTGTACAGGGTGGATTAATTTCGATGTCTCTTATGGGCATCTCCGTAACTATAAGAGATAGAAAAAAACTAGTGGCCAAGTCTCGATCTCTTTTTTGGAGATTAAGTCAATAGTGTAAACAAAAATTGGCTATCTTCTTTTGTTTTCAAGTTATAGGCAAAAATTGCCATTTTCGACTTTTCGTTTTTCGGTCATATCTCGTTTATTTCTAGAGATATTGAAAAACTGTTTGAACAGTATTAGGACACTTCTTGAAATACAATTCAGTGGTGCAGTTGATTTTTTAATATTTACTTAAATTTTCGAGATATAACATAAAGTTTTGTTTTTTTTTAATGGCAATATTAGTAGGCAATGCGTTCATTAAATAGAGACTTTTTTTCTGTTTTCAAAAATATATACTTTGTTGGGTTTATTTTTTATAATTAATAGAGGAAACTGTCATTTTTGTTATTATCTTTGAGTACCCTAGTCTCAGTAGGCTGGCTTCAATGCAGTGCCGACATTTTTTTATTTTTATTAAATATTAACGAACTTTCAAACCTTTAGACAGTTTTGCCCGCGTAAAGAATTTCATATTCACTTTATTTTACAAAATTCCGTTTGAGAAATGTGACCGATCTGGCAAAAGTTTTTTGTTTTTATTAAATATTAATGCAGGCAAGTCTAGTTTGATGTATGTCCGATTTTATTTATATTTTACTATTTGTCTGTTTGTTTTTGTTTTTGTGTTTTTAATTAAATATAATTCAAGAGAAACAAGAAAAAGAAACCTTAAGTTAGTTCTAATTTAGTTATTATTACCTTTATGTTTATCCGGACAACTTGTATTTTAGTTTAAAATCATGTAACTTTTTCGTTTCTCTTGACAACTTGTGTATTTACACTTTTTCACTCCTGACGAAACTATAAAGCGATAGCGAAACGTAGAGTGTTCTTGCGATTTCACAGTGTCCCTTTTAAAGTTTAAAAACTATTTTCTCTCACATATTTCGTCGGACAAGAATCGACTTCAATTATTTATTTTTTATTAAAGTCGTTTCTTGTCCCATGGAAATTGTATAAAAATTGTTTTCAACCCTTAAACGGACACAGAAAATTGCACGAACCTTCAACGTTTCTTCCTAGCGAAGCTATCAACCGATAATGATACGTTGAGTGCTCGTGCGATGTTGACCATTCAAAAGATTGAGAACAATTTTTTTATAAATTTTCAGTCATAACACGTTTTAATAATACATAGTTTAAAACATTCTTGTTAAAATGTTCTGTGAAACGTGATGAATGATAAACTCATTTTCAATAGAAAGTCAGATAGGAGCTCTTGTCAGAACGGTTGCTCAAAACGATAAAACGAAATTTTGCAAATTAACGAGAATAGGAAATTATTTACGCAGTCAAAACTGAAAATATTTCAAAGCTCGTTAATTTTTTTGCAAAACAAAAAAATCGCACCGTATTGAACCCAGCCTATTGAGACTAGGATATTAACGCAAGGATAATAATAAAAATGACAGCTTATCCTATTAATTATAAAAAATAAACCCAACAAAGTTATATATTTTTGAAAACAGAAAAAAAATCTCTATTTAATGAACGCATTGCCTATGATTTACATTAAAAAAAAAAAAAACTTTATGTTATATCTCGAAAATTTAAGTAAATATTAAAAAATCAACTACACCATTGAATTGTATTCCAAAAAGTGTAAATATAAAATAAAATATTTATAAAATATAAAAGTGTAATAATAATGTTCAAACAGTTTTTCAATATCTTTAGAAATAAACGAGATATGACCGAAAAACGAAAAGTCGAAAATGGCAATTTTTGCCTATAACTTGAAAACAAAAGGAGATAGCCAATTTTTGTTTACACTATTGACTTAATCTCCAAAAAAGAGATAGAGACTTGGCCACTAGTCTTTTTCTATCTCTTATAGTTACGGACATGCCCATAAGAGACATCGAAATTAATCCACCCTGACAGGGCGTCAAAGTTCCCGCAATTTGTTTACAGACAATTTTCTGATATTTTTTTAAAGATTTTAAATTCTAAAAAATGCTAATTGTATTGAATTTTTCGGCAAATTTTAATCTAGAATGTGTTTGTTCAATTTCTTGTTTATTTTGAGTTAATAGAACTGTGAATCGTCAAAATAAACGAGTCACAACTACACAAGATAGTAATGACGATGATCGATATTGTTCGGATGACGGGTTTTAAGAAATCTCGTCTGTGACACCGTGAAACAGTGATTCAGGGAGACTGTTTGAATCGTGGACCACGATCTGTAAAAGCTACTTAATACTGAAGAAGCGATGCGCTGTGAGTCCTATAATCCAGTGAGCCCAATAAAGATTAATTTCAAAGCGTATCGCATACAAACCTTTATTTTCACCTTCACGTGGCGATTTTTAATTAAATTACTTTAATTTTTTTATGAAAACATTTTCTTTTTATTGAGGGCGTTATTTCTAGCTACACGTAGTCATGGTGATATAAATAGAAAAACTCCTTTTCTACAAGCCTGTAAAATTTCATACCAGCCCGTAAAATATTACAGGTCTGTTCCCGTAATTTACCGTTTACTTTGTTACGTAAACAAATTAACTTGTAAAATGTCGTTTACTAAGAAGGTGGAAATAAAAAATTATTAACATTCTAGAACGAAATATAAATGATTTTTTTTTAGTGAATTTCAGATTAACGTAACAACGTATGTTCAAAAGTGTTGCCCTTAACTTGCACACACATCTGACAATGATGTATCAATAATTGTCTTGTGCGTTCAAAAATACTAAGATTCGCTAGTATCTCATCAGCGGCTTCAACATTAGAATCAGTTCCATTTCGTTTTGGTACTGGTGTCGAATGAGCTACAGTTCTCAAAATGGTATTGATTACAATTACAATTAATAAATTTTACTGAACCCTTAAGGTTGTTAAATTTGAAATAATATTTTGTGTCAGCAAACTGTTTTGTCTACTATTTTTTACGTTCGACAGTAAGTTCTTTAATTGGCCCCGAACAATGTCGTATCTCGTGTAATTGTGACACGTTTATTTTTATGATTCACTTCACAGTTCTCTTAACTCAAAATAAACGAAGAATTAAACATACATATTCTAAATTAATATTTGACGGAAAATTCAATACAATTACCAGTTTTTGGAATTTAAGATCCTCAAAAAACAAGAAAAAATGATGTGTAAACAAATCCCGGAAACGTTTACGACATCCTGTATAACAAATATTTTATTCATTTAGTTACCTCGTTTTGGTACGTTAATAATTTCTTCAGCATTCTATCATGTTGGGTCATTTTTACAGTCTTAAAAAGTAATTATTAATTTCCGAACCTATGTTATGTAACAAAAAGGTCTTATTTTGGTCTATTTTACTTGCCCTGGAAATTTGGCAAACGAATTTTTCTACACTCTGTATACTGCTTTATAACAAACAAAAATATTAATTGCCTGCTTGAAATTTATTGTGTTTTCTGAAAATCTAATATTTTCGAGGTGTTTTGACTCTACGGCGACGATTAATCTCAAACTTATTAAACAGGATTAAAAAAATAAGACATTTTATTAATATCGATATTGCAAATGCAGAAATGCTATTGACGTTCAACGTGCTACTAACAAGGGATGGTTTAGGTAATCCAACCGTTGGACAACAACGGTCAACTCAACAGGTTATAATAGTTTCCAACATCTATTAAATATTTTTTGATGCCGTTAACATCGATCCGTATAATTTGAAATAAATAAAGGCACAGGAGAGAGAGGGGTATTTTGGGACACTTAATTTTGGTGGCCTGCATTTCTCTCAGGTACTTTACACTTTCTGCTGATATATACCTCTTGAAAATTTATTGATTTTCTTAAATTATCTTAAAATTTAAAAAAGTTATGGGGAATTTGAAATGAGATTTGTTGCGAACATTGAATTCTGGAAAACATTCCCCATTTAACTGTTGCTCTATGTCTTCTAATAACCGAGATGCCAATGGTGAGCATCGAAATGTGGACAGAGTGTATATGTTGTTTTGCCACCACATTCTCACCATTGGTGAGTGCCTGTCCCAATGTGCCCCACCAGACTTGTCCGAACCTGCCCCTAATGACACATTTTGAACAATTCTTTATTAAAAAATGAACCCCATTACACAGCTCTGGTTGTAAAAGTAATATAACAAACAATTGAGACAGACACTAATAAAGAATTGTAAGAAATTTTATTGACGTGAGACATGAGAACCTACCCCGCTCTCCCCTAATACATTTTAGGACCGGTATTTTCATCTTTGATTAACTTTAATCGTTGATTATAATTACAATACGTTACAATTATAGAGACAGTAATAGTTTCTATAGGAACTAATCAACGGTTAAAGTTAATCAGATATGAAAAGATCGGGCTTTGGACTATTTGACAATAAAAATATCTGTTACACTCACATCAAAAGTCAAGTGAGAAAATTAACTACTTGATTTATTTTTTAACTACTTACTATTAGCCGTTCACGATCTTTTTGGACTCTAGAGGGCTATGCTTTTTTTTTAATTAATAGCGTTTTTTCGCTGGTTTCGTTTTATTACATAAAGCTGAACCGAGAGTCACGTGTATGTATTTTAAGGGAAGTCAAAATCTGCAATGAGAAAAATTATGACAGTGTTTTTTTTTTATTATAATCTCCTCAAAATGCCAAAAGTTATAAGTGGCGGAACTAAACATGCAATAGTAAAGGCGTTTAATTATTGTATAAAGGATCGTCCAAATTTAAAAAACGAAGCGGAAACTGTCGTGTTAGCAGAAGAGTCTAAAAGTGTTCGCATTGAAGGAGGTGATAAAAGAAATAGATAGAATTCTAAATGAGGTCCAAATGACCAAGGAAAAACTTCTAAGTCATCAGCAACAGCAAGAAGATCCTGCTGTTTAGATTCCTATGCATGTAATTACCTTTTTAATGAAAAAATAAATAATTATCAACTGTTTGCTGGAGACGACACATCTCGTTTTCACGAAATGCTTCAGTTTTGCTTCAGTCGAGCGCCTTTTCTTCTTCTTTTTTTTTGTTTAATCAATAACTACTACCTGTACGTAATGAAATGTTCCAGCAAGTACGCGAAGATTGCGAAATGCATTCATATATTTCTAGTAGCGGATAAATTGACTATACCGTCCTCTTCGATTACGCACCATAGGAATGTCAATTGTAAATTCATGCTCTCCTATCAAATTTATTATAAAACAATAAACGACATAATATGTTACGTATTAATTAAGATCATTTCTAATGTTTTTCAAATATACGGGCTTTCAAAATTAAAAGAAAAAATTTAATTAGCAGAAATCATAGTTTCGATCAAGCAAACTTCTAGTTATCATGCTTTACTGATTTTCAAACATAATTTGTGTTATTTATTTAGTTAAAAGATAATAAATACTCAAATACATCAAATTCTAAAAATAATTCGCCGTTTACGGCCAACAAACGTCCCAACTTGACTTGAAAGTTTGAATGAAACCAAAATAAATGTATCTCGTTATTTTTAAGTAGTGACAATTCTAGTAGTGCAAGTGATAATAATCAGGAGAATATGTTCTAGTTGCTCGAACCAGGAAGTAACCAGGGGCTTTATTCTCGAATCGAGGGAACACGCAAGAGAACGTGACGTCACGGCTCACATATAAAACTGAAGAAGTTGGCATAATATGTTTTTACTAACGTTTCAAAAGAGACAACATTTATTAAATTACGTGGCATAAAGATACCAATATGGAGTTTTTTTGATAGTTGTGAAATATGCTCCACCCACGTTAATTTCGAGTCCAAATGAATGCTTGGATATTTAACGGGTGTTAGTGCTTGCAAATTAGAAAAAAAAAAACAATCCAGAACGTTCACATGTGTCTCCCTTACTTAAGTATTTAAATTTTCAAGGAAATTGCTTCTCAGAGTGTGCAGGTATCATCTGCAAACAAAACTATCTTGGCGTTTTCTATTATTTTCGACGATAAGTCATTAATAAAAGTCAAAAATAAAATTGGACCAAGAACAGATCCTTGTGGAACTCCAGGTTTAATAGGCAGTCTAGTTGATGACTTTTTGTTATATGTAACATACTTTGAGCGTCCTACGAGATAATATTTTGGATTTCCTTGCTAACATTTAAAAATTGTAGGTTGCGCAAGAGTAGACCGTGGGACACAGTCAGACGCCTTGGTGAGGTCATAGAAACAAGCTTGCGCGTAGCATTTTTCTTCGAAAGATTCTGAATGTAGTCAACTAAACTGCAGATAGATGCAGAAGTAGATTTGTTTTTTCTGAACCCAAACTGGGATTGGTCAAGTAAATTTTGTTGTTCAAAGTACGCCAATATTTGAATCCTAAGCACTATTTCAAATATCTTACCAAACACTGGAATGGTAGAGATTGATCTACCTATAGTTTGCAATATCTTCGCTCCTACCTTTTTTAAATATCGGACCGACCCTCCCAATTTATACCGGAAGTGGCCGTTAACTTCCTTATTTTAAATAGAATGTTACACTTTTCATTGCAAATTCTGATCCTACATGTTATTCCAAGTAAAAGTTGTGAAGACTTTCTTATACTTAAATGTAAAGATTTTTGAGATATCTTTGAATTTCTGAAAAAAAATATTTCGTTGGCTTTTCGTTTAAGAGAATGCATTTACGACGCTTTCAGATTTGAAGATTCAAGTTTCCTTTCATTTGAAAGAATAGTGTTCAGCCTTTCAAATCATATTCTACTCCCAAAATTTAGTTTTCCTAAATGGAACACCCTGTATATTTTTACATCACGAGATGCAAAATCAAATTCTACATTGATTAGTAGTAGCATTCCTTATACCTATTTCCATTAGTTTTCTTGTTAACAGTTATTGTATCTTATAATGGCATATTTAGGTAAAATTATAGTAATATTTCTCAGTAAGTGTCAAGAAAACAAAAATATTTATTGAGTTACAAGCTATATTAACAGATATGTATAAATAAAAAATAAAGAAATTGACAAAATTAACAAAACAAATAAAAGGAAACCTTTTTGTCAAGGATTACGATACGATGGCATTTTTATGCAATATTTCTACAATGTGAGAGAGATAGGTTACCATTGTAAATATTTATTAGTTGATTTGACTCTTGTTTCAGTTATTTGAAAATCATTTTCAGTATTTACGACCACGGCATGCGGACTCTAGAATAATAAAAAAAAAACTGTTTTTTATTTTTACTATTTTACCAATTTTTGCTTTTTGCTTTTGCTTTTTTTTAACAAAGATGTTAGCCGATGTAGATTTTGATTCTGCATCTCATGATGTAAAAAATACAGGGTGTTCCATTTACGCAAACTGAGTGTTGGGCAGTTGAGCAGAACAAGGTTCAACACTATATTTTGACCAGCCTATGAATTTTTCAATGATAACTAGGATATGATTTGAAAGGCTGAACATCATTCTTTCTGACGACAGGCAACTTGAATCTTGAAATTAGAAAGTGTCGTAAATACTTTCTCTTAAATGAAAGGCCACCGAAATCATTTTATACAGAAATTCGGAGGTATCTCAAGAACTGTTACATTTAAGTATAGGGAAACCTTAACAATTTTTACTTAGAATAATTTTTAGAATTGGAATTTGTAATATACAGGGTGATCTTTTACTGTGTCCAAATCAAAAAACCTCAGTGTAAATACGCAAAATGCTACCTTATGCACGTATTTTCGGGTGACTACCGAATCATAGCCAAAAAAATTCGGTGGTTCTACTTGTTTGAAACTGCTGAAAAGTGGGAGAGAGAAGCATTCAGCAAGATCATTGACGCCTTCCTCTGTAGTCAGTGGGTGTGCCCACACACAGCACCGATCATAAAAAGAGTCCCGCATTTAAACTCATTCTCCGGCGTTTCGTAATAAAAATCACTGTTATCGTTTATTAGAATGCCCGGGCCCATTGTGCGTTTCCCCGGACTTCCCCGTACAAGAGTAACATATCTCTTTTTTTTATTATTTGTAAATGCCATTACGATCTTAATATGGGTTCTTACGAATCAAAAGTCTACGTTTGTCAAATTTTTCGTAACTGCAGAACGCTAATGTAATACTGCCCCACCTTAAACGCGTTACAACGGGCGCCATTGTAAAAACACTAAAAACTGCCGTAATAAAAAGCATTTAAAGAAATGCGGAACCGGAAGCGATATAAAAGGGAAAATATTTTAGTCTGAAAGATCACTTCCTCCTACGGCAGCGTGTTAATTTTCAGAATGTTAATAAGTTCAATTGAAGTTTATTCTTGTCCGCTGAAAATTGTAAGTACAAAGTTTTTTAATCTCGAACCGGACAGAAATATGAAGGGAAAATACTCAACGTTTCGCTACAGATTTATAGCTTCGGCAAGTAAATTTTGCAAATATTAAAGGATAACATATTTGGGTAAGTACATAAAGTAGGTACAACATAACTAAAGATACTTAAAAGCTCATAAGGGCAAAAAATATTTCTAACTTAATTATGATTGATTTGGAGCCCATTACATATTATTTGAATCCGTCCCTGTTTTTTGTTTTACGCGAATCGCTTAACTCAATCGATAGAAACTCCGTAAGTTACTTGCTCACATGTCAAATAAATTAAAAACGTTGCACGTTTATTACAGTTATATTGTTATAAAAAGACATTCAGGTTTCATTTTCGCGCTATTCTATACAGTTACATTCATTTCTGTACGTGTGGTCTACCTGTTTAAATAAGTGAAGAGAGCGAATCAGCGAACTGTCATTCGTTCTGTCAATTGGTTAGTGCGGTTAGTGGAGCGTTTAAATGTTCTGAGTGCAAGGAACGAAGACGCCGTTTGTTAAGTATGGCGCAAAGCACAACCAGCGGGACTTCTTCGAGACGACATGCAAGAGACCACGACTCCGCCTCGATCGCATCCTCCAGGTTTGCAGACACCGAGTGGGAAGCGAACGAGGTAACCCTGAACAACAATAAATAATTCATTAAGGTCACAGCGACGACAATTTCTAGGCCATGAGGCAAAGAGAGTTGGAAGAAGCAAGGGCAAGAGCTGCACAGATGGAGAAGACTATGCGATGGTGGTCGGACTGCACAGCGAATTGGAGAGAGAAGTGGAGCAAAGTAAGAAACGAACGGAACAAGGCAAGAGAAGAAAGTAAACAGTTACGCACGAAACTTGATACAGCACTGAAAGATACAACAACATACAAACGTGAGAAACAAGAACTAGAACTACAAAATGATCAGTTGAAAAAAGAAATAGAAAGGATACACATTTTACTGTTGAAACATGCGGGACAGTTTGACAGTCAAATCTTCGAGGCGCTTGGGGATGATCCCCTCAAAGATTTCAGTTTTAGTCTCAGTAATAATTCACCCGTGAAAGAAAAGAGCGACGCACAAAATGGGATAACGAGCACGCAGCCGGAATGCGATAGCACTGCGACTTCGATGCACGAGATTGACAAAGACTCTGCTATTGAGGAGTATATTTTGCAGGGTGCAGTACCTAAGCATATTTTAGAACATCGTGATGTGTTACAGAGGAGGATTGAGGAAGCTGGTGATATTATTAATGGACTGGATGTACGGAGTGATAAATTAGGGCATAAAGAAGATTATGAACAGGAATATATCATACAGAAATTGTCTATGTTACAGCTTCGATTAGACGAAGCCACCAAAACATTGCAGATAGAAAGGGAGTAAGTAATTGTTGATATGATTAAACATTTAATGTAATTTAAGACTTACAAAAACAATTTTTGTCTCTCATAAGATAGGTAGGAACATTAAACTAAATCGATATGTAAGCATGCATGATCATCAGTTAAAGAGAGAATTATGTGTCACTTTATATGTTTCTTGTTTAAAGGTTTCTTGAAAATCACATCAAATAAGTAAATAAAAAGTCTGAACATCTTAAATATTTCCTAAAATATCTTCTCAGACAGGTCAATTATTAGAGTAAAGTCGGCATATATGGAATACCCATTCTTTGGGCCATCCTAAATTCTTCTGAACTAAGATACTAAATACTCAGATATTTTAATTAAAAATACTTTATGTTGTTTTCCATATAATAAATTTAAGAAATACATATTTTTTGGGAAAATTCTGTAACAAAAAAAAAACTGCATTTTCATTATATGATTTAAAATGGCGGGTAATACGGAATAGTCAGTTGGAGTGACATGAAATAAGGGAAAATATACAACACTTTGAATTAATAAGGTGAAATATCAACTATTGTACTAATCTCCACTATAACAAACTTTGGTGTAAAAAAACACTTTTATTTAAAAAAATACGCCAAAATACATTTTGCTGGTACCGCGCTAAAACGATAAATTCACGAAATCATGTACTGTAAAATTATGCAATCTTACCGGCTAAGAACCTCTGTAGTAGTGACCTACAATACCTAAACTCATGTTAATGCCAGAGTCGTTTAACAGATGGCGCTTCTTATTTCAAAAATACCGGCTATTCCATATTAGCCGGTCTATTCCATATATGCCGACTTACTATAAATCTAAATATATTTAAAGCCGGCAATACATGTTCCAATAATTTCACGTAAAGATTTATGTAAACGTGTGCATAAATTCATGAATTATAATTTGCAATACACGTTTCAATTAATTAATAAAAAGATGTTCTGCTAAATAGTAATTTAAAATGTTAATGTTGGTGAAGATGGTAACTCAATAATGCTTCTAACTTCAAGTTATTTTCTTTGAGCAGCTGGGAATGTTGGATTATGTCAGATTCTGTTATCAAGGGTGTCGTCCAAACGGAGAGCACGTGGCCATCAGTGATTAAACTGTCTTGAAGCTAAAATTATTTATAAACATATAACCGCATAAACTAGCTGAAGTCGTTCTTCATTCATCTGAGCCAACAGCCAACAGCAACAATCAAAATCACTAGAATTTACTAGAATTTCACTTCAAAAACCTTGAGAAATAGAACTTGCTCTTTGTTTTCAATTTTACATGTATAAATTCGTGTAATTCTTTTTGCTCACCATACACGTTGAAAAACAGGTTTTGTCGTAAATTACATGTAAATTTCATGTAATTTATGATCGTCTCTTGCGGGCTTTAGAGTGGTTCATTTATTTGTATGGTAGCGTACTATTACAGTACAAAAATAATTTTATTTTCTTTTAATGGAAACCCCTATTCGTTATTACTAAAACTAGGCGAGAATTTTTGATCGGCCTTACAGCATCGTGCATCAAATTTTGTGCGCGACACTGGAATCTGATGCGTCACTAGAGTGCGACGTAAATCGATCGAGAATTTCCGCCTAGCTCTAGTTATTACCAGAGACATTCAGAAAAATATTAAGGTCAACGTAAGGCAAACGCGGAGCGCGTTATTAGTCCGCCGTAACCACAGGCGTCGCTTCCAGCATCAGGAATACAAACGTAAATAATAAAAAATAAATAAATATGTATATGTCATATAAAAGTGATTCAGGTGAGTGTTAACCACTTCGCCACAACACACTAAGCATGTCAGTTGTTAGATGTTATACGCAGCAAAGACAGTGAAATATCACACGAAAATATTTTGATAAACGCTGGTTCAACGACGCCACTGGCATACGCTAGCAGTACAAAACCTTCTTGGTACCGGTCTCAGGTTATTACCTACAAATTACAAGATGGCGCATTTTCTTAAGTATACCTACCTACATAAAAAAATACAGCTTCATAAAAGATTTGTTTTTGAAACAAAATATAGGGCGTCTCGAAAATTACGTTCCTCCATCATAAGCTGACCTCTCTATAGCTATAGATTATAATATCGACTTTCATAGTGCCGAGATTTTTTTTTATTTTTGAATCTTCTTTATTTTTCCAAAATATGAGTTAAATAATAAAAAAAAATTAAGAAAAGTTTGTTTAACTTTGGACCATCTTAAACGTTTGCTGCCGAAATTTTTGGAAAAGTTTTATAAATAAAGAATCACCGCACGCAACTTCATTTCAACCTTTTCTACCTTAAAAAAGGGAGGGCTTTGATCTTATCAACCATTTTGTACGTGATTTTAGAGTCGGATTGGCCGGTAGTAGTAGTAGTAGTGACGTATAAAGTATAATACGCGTTCATGATCTTTTCAGACTCAGGGTAGGCCGTGTTAGAGTGACATTTTTGTTGGTACCACAATGAAATATAAAGGTATTTTTCGCGACTAACCGGTTACGAATAGCATGGTTAGCAGTAGTGACGTCATGGTCACGAGAATACGTCACGGTTAGTAAGATTCGCCAAAACGAAACGGTTACGGTTACAGGCTTTCTGACGGTTGCATTTTAAAATTTGACCAACAGTCCAATAATGAATTGTGTATTTAACTAGTAGAAAAAAAATTGTGATTGAATCAAGTTGAGGTTAGCACGCGGAACCACGGTTCTGTATAGAACTCACGAAATAAGAAAGAGACAGCAATGTTCCACAACTCTCTGACCCGGTTAGGAAAATAGTCACCGGAATAACATACGTGACGTCATATCAACACTTACCAGTAACTCACAAAAATGCAGTGGTTACTTACCCTAACGCCTAACCACACGTAACCGGTTAGTCGCGAAAAATACCTTATAGACGTCAGAAAATTGATTGACGTTCATTTTTAATTTTATGGTTATATTTTTGAAAACTACCACCGCCACTGTTGCCTGAAGCAAGACTTAAACATTCCGTGAAAACGAGAAGTATCGTCCCCAGCAAGCAGTTGATAATTATTTATTTTCTCAGTAAGAAAAATAATTACGTACATGGGAATTTAAATAGCAGGATCTCCTTGTTGTTACTGATGTCTCAGAACTTTTTCCATGATCATTTGAACCTCATTTAGAATTCTGTCACAGTGGCGTAGCTAGATGTCTAGCCGCCGGGTTGCAAAATTTTAGCCAGCGCCTTAAAATCAAAATTTAACTATTTCGTAAAACTTTGAAAAACAAAACAACTTCATCGCTTTTGAATTATCCTATTTTTAAAAGGTCACAGGAGTTGTCAATTATTTTAGGTTAGAAAAGTTTTCGGAAACTAGCGCTAAGCAAGGTGCGCTTCAATTATTCTTCAAACACTTCTTTCTTGAAGAAATTCGTTTTCAGCTGTTACTTCTTGCGTTCTGATATTCCCGTTCATTCAACTTAATTCGAAATTGTTTTTCGTAACGTTATTTCTTGAATATTTTGAGGAGTTAGGATCCACGTTAACAGATGGCGCTACGAGAGCTAATAAATTCTTTTGCTTTGCGTTTAAATCTTATTTGTTCGAAGTATTTAGTTGCTTCTATGAAATTGTTTTCGCGCAAATGAGGGAGACAAAGGTCTGTATTCATAAACTAAATTGTGCGTTCCTTTACAATTGGCCATAAATCATTAATTGTACGTATTTCCGCGCATTTTGGGCGCATAACCAGTGCGACTTTAAGAATACTTTATAAATTACTTTTCCAAAATGCGGAAAATACGCAGAGTTTATGAGATACAGTGAAAAGAAAGTGAACGCATAGCGTAAGTTGTGTTTACGAATACCGGCCAAAGTTACGACTCGTGGTTACAGATGGCGCCATACACGTTTATTGTTCATTAGAAAAGCTCCCGACAACTAGCGGAAATATCCCTTCAACTCAAATCTCAAATCTTATAATAAAAAAAACCTGTACAACGTTTGGCAGGTGATCAAAACAAGAAAAACCCTGTATTTTGGAACATTCAGTGATTTTTTGAATAATTGATTTCATTTACTTGAAACTAATTTTAATAAACATATCTGTAATAGTTGTTGATATAATTACTTTCCAGTTATGTCTGTCTCAAAAGTGATTGTTTATTTTAATATACAGTGTGTCAGCAAATGGACCGAGAAAGAGGGAAAATTATTATTTTCCACTTTAGAGAAAAATATCGTTCCTTATAAAAATTGTTCCTTGTTTTGGATTTTATTTAGAAAATTTATGGTATCCGAACAATCGAAAACTTTTATAAAAAATACTCCTAACATTTTTCTCCAAGTTTCAAAATAAAAAAAAAAAAACACATTGTATGTATTTATGTTTCCTTATTTTATAGAAATAATCAATCAAGTTACATTAATTGATTTTCGTAATATAACAAAAATTTATTTTTAATTATATAAAAGTTGCACAGTTTTGGCGCCGCTCCTCTTGTATCGGCGCCCTCATGCTTTGCTTACCGCCTGCCGCCGGCCCTGATCAGGAAACCAAGTAGATAAAAAATACTGAATACAGATTATCACATCAACTCTCCTTATCATAAAATTATCTTTTAAGATAAATACGGAGCAGGTGCACCGTGGTTAATAAAATATTGGAATAAAAAATATCCAAAACTCATTCGTCTCACCGTTAAGGGGACAATTTAATAATAATAATAATAAATTTATTTATCAAATTGCCACAGTACATAACAAAGTGAAATATAACGTATGTACAGTCGAAAAAAGACTCTAGCATGCTTTAAAATGACAACGATTAACTAAGGTATGTCTTAGCCCACACACTCTTATTGACAACTGTCAGTTGGCGCAGAAAATAACCTCTTTTTTAAAATTAAAAATGCAATATTACCAATTAATGTACACCATGATGACTGAAGTTTAATACGAAAGTTAGTCATTCGCAAAAGCTTGCTTAGTTCCGTAAAGAAGAGATTGCCGAATAGAATATTTAACGTGAAAACTGAAGATGAATAATTTGAGGGTTACGTTCAACAAATGTCAATGAGAAAGTGGACAATTAAGTTAAGACGCACGTTAATTTTCCTTGGATTGCTGAAAGTTTTTTTTTCTCAACTGTACGTATTTTACATGGACAATAGATATGTCAATTGAGAGAATTAATTGAAATTAATAATTTAATGTAAAATACGACAGAAAAAGAAATGTAATAAAGCTTAGAAAAATCAACTCACAATGCAATATAAAAGTAAGTTAAGAATTGCCAATACTCTACGTCTGTAATTATAAAAGAGTGTATTAAATGATTCGCACTGTAATTTAATTTTAATAATATTGATCATTCTATTTATCTTAAATAAGAAACAAAAATAATAATAATAATAAATGACTTTATGGTGCAAATCATAAAATAATAACAAGTTATATAAATTATATAAAAAACTTTGACTTCTTGTAGCTACACAACTATGCAGTTTAGGACATAGGTTTAGCAACTTTTTTACTTAAAAAAGTCTTTCTTATTAATGGTAAAATTTGTTCCACCCATTGTGACACCCTGTATTTTTCAAATCGGAAAATTATTATCTTTCATCTTACCAAACAGTATACAGACTGTTCCATTAAACAAAAAAAACAAATTGTATTTTTTTTCTTAGCAAACAATCTACAGGCTGTTCCGTTAAAAACAAATACAAATTGTAACTTTTTTTCTTCACTTTGTGGTGCGCTTTTGTTTCTTGTATTAACTGTGACAGATAGTAGACATAAAACCCTATAACTTTTGCATTTACTATTTTTTCTAGTTCCTAAAATAGAGTATCTAGGTAGGGTGCAAAAAAAACCTGTACATGACGATAAAAAAACGAATGTTTTTATCATGAGTTTCTAATCTATAACCGGACAGAATATAAATTGACAACGTTTCGTCATCGATTAATAGCTTTAATCGACGGGAGTGCTTTTCAATTTATATTCTGTCCGGTTATAGATTAAAAACTTACAATTTTCATCGGACAAGAGTCAACTGCTATGGTGTTTTTATTGGGATCAGAAGATCCAAGTCATTCAAGAACACGTACTATTTTTCAAACATAAAATTTGTTATAGTTCTGTGTTATTAATAACAGTTATAGAGTTACAGCGTGTAACGTTTTTCGTAAGACATCCTGTATATCAACACAATTACGAATTTCAATCTGTTCCATTATTTATAGTGTCAGTTTTCTAGTATTTTCATTAACAATTTGTTTTTAGTTTCAAATTTGTTTTACTAACATGTAAAAAAAGGCATAAACATATTATTTCTACAATGACAAATGTTTTGTTTTAATGAAGTTATTGTATTGAATTTTCGTGAATATACTTTTAAAATTTAAATAAAATGTAACAAAAACTTCTCTGGAGCAAAATTAATTTTAAAAATAACATTTTGACTGGCAAGTTTATCAATCAACTCAACTGTCTGTCATCAATAAATTGATAAAATGAAGGTCAACTTGTCTTGCTCCACTGTCACACACTTTAGACTTTTATTTATTATTCACTTCGGTTTTCTTGTTTTTCTTTTAAGTTTGAAAGAACATGCGAAAGTAATATGTAATTGATCAAAGCTAAAGCATGCTCAAAATCTTGCTTTTATAAGTTACCAACGGCCAATATCATCAATGTTTTAAATGAGACTTAAAATTAAAGTCCCTGTAGTCCAGTGGTTTCCGAAGTGGTTGCTGCAAACCCCCGAGGACAGCTGCGGTATTATTTATACATTTTATTTTCACATCACCATTCACCATTATTATTATTTATTTATTTAACTTGGTGGTTCGTGGTGAGGTTTTGGTATAAGAAGGGGTCCATGGACATAAATTTGGAAACCAGTAATTAGCCCGTACTATTTTTTAGGCTAAGGGCCGATTTCATAATCGATCTAAAGGAGACTTTAAAATAAAAGTCATATTCTGATGAATAAAGAACTAAGTTTTCGCATCTTTATGGACATATGACTGACTTTTATTTTAAAGTTTCCTTTAGTTCGATTATGAATTCGGGCCTAAAAGGAATTTAATTTTAAGTCTCTTTTAAAACGTTGATAATACCGACCGCTAATTAATAAAACTGTGATTGTTTTAGAGAAAAAGCACAATTGCACAGGAATATAGAAAGGTTGACGGGCGAGTTGCAGGAAGCTAAAGACAAATGTGATGAATTAAGAGAGGCCAAACAAGATGCCGTTAGGGAGCTACTTAGTTTACAGGATCAGCATCAGGAAGAACTCAGGCTTATTAGGTCAGACCTTCAAGAAGAAGCCAATTCTCGAGAAGGACTTGATCGCAGGATAAACGACTTAAGAGCTGAGGTAAAAGAATTGTAGGTATATTGATTATGATTAAGGAGAGGACTTATAAAGGTTTTTCGGCTTCATCCAGTTTCCGACAGAGGGAACCAGCGTTGTGTTAACCACTCGTGAATGTTAGCACTAAGCACTCGGGCTCTCGGGCAATTTATAATTACGCCGGGCTATTGCTCACGTGTTTGTCAAAGCAAACCCCTTCCGAGCATTCATTCAACCAGTTCAACATTGCGAATCGCGCGCTATTTCTTTGGCTCGACGATTATTCAATAGTACTATTCGCGGGATCACGGTTCATTGCATTTACAACATCTCGCCGCTTCGTTGCAATAGTAAACCATAAAAAATCATCCGGTTCTTTCAGTGATTTTGAAATATTTATGAATACTCTTTTTCGTTAATTTAATTAGAGCAACTTCATTATTTTCATGAAATTAATTATCTGCAAATATGTATGCCATTATATCAATTGATCCAAATAGTTCTTTTTTACACGATCGTTCATAACATGCCAATTCTCTATGAAATACTTTTTGGTAAATTTTGGCTAGTCTCGTTTATTCTTTTATAGTTAGAACGATTGCAAGCGGAAAATGCAGCAGAATGGGGCAAACGAGAACGCCTAGAAACAGAAAAGTTGGCCTTAGAAAGAGACAACAAGAAATTAAGGTCTGAACTGAGAGACATGCAAGAAAGATTGGAACGGAAAGGAAGACCTATTTCAAACTCGGATGCCGAATTGAGACACCTGCAGCAAGAATTGTCTGACAAGACTAAGGTGCATATACATGGACAGCAATTGCAACACAAATTAAATCTGAATTCAATTTTTGTGTTGACAGGAAATATCAGAACTGAAACATTCACAGAATAAATTGAAGAAAATGGTCCAGGATAAAATAACTGAACTTGCACACGCCGTACGCCGAGCGGAACAGTATGAATCAGAAGTGAAGAAATTGAGAAGCAGAGTGGAGGAATTGAAGAGAGACTTGGCTGTGGCTGAGGATGAATTGGATACTTCTACAAACAACATACGCAAGTTGCAGAGGAGTAACGATGAGTTGCAAGAGCAGGTTGACAATTTCCAGGTGCAACTGCAACATTTGCATACCAGGTTAGTTCTTCCGTGTTATCTTTTCTTTCGATCATAATAATAATAATAAAAAAAGGAAACACAGTAGTCCTAGATAAAACCTTATTACTGCTTTAGTTAGGGGTTTTGCGGTGTTTACTTACGCATTTTAATCTTCTTGCTTCTTACGTTTTAAGTGAAGAGAAGGAGGATGGAGGTGAAGAAATGGCTGTCCTTGATGATAGTGATTGTGTAAGTGATTTGTGTAGTATTTCAATGTTTGATGTGTTTTAAATATTTTCGAAATTTGCAGTTATTTAAACTGTATTTTGCTTCACGTTTATTTTTTCTTGTAGTTTGGCGTTGTTACATGATTACCAATCTAAAATTTCCTTGCCTTTAATATGCTTATAGTAAGGCAGCGTTTTTGTTAACATTCAAATTTTTTTTTAATTTTTGGTATTTTGATCTGTTCATGGTTTTTTACATTTTCTGATACAAGCATATCTGAAAAAATATTTTAAAAATCCGGAGCTTTCAATTTTGCATGTATTGCATATTACTAAAATACAGCGTGTCTCTAAACCTATGACTTTAATTGAAACCACAAATAGTGGTCAAGAAAGGAAGCAAAATTTGTTATACAACTGTTGGTCGGATAGCAATAATAACGCAGATAAAAATTATTTTACTTTTTCATAGAAATTGTTTGAGGGTCGCTGAATGCAGCTTAAATGTTCCGGCGGAGCTTGGTTTTCAACTATTCTCCGACGTTCGAGGCCATAAAAAGTCATAAAAACACAGACCATGACCTAATGCACAGATATTGTACTTAAGGCAGGTCAGATATCTTGTTTTTTGTTAATTTTAAAAGGAGAGAAATTTTGTAACTCGGTAAGTTCTTAATAGTTTAAAATATTGTCATGCGTCGGTCGTCTCCAGCAGGTTACGAGCTGTCGGCGTCCAGACGGACGCGGGGGTTGCGTAGCTTGGGGGTGAAAAGGGAGTAACAGAGAAACTGCAAACTAACTCATTAAAACAACAAGCATTACCTTTATTGTTTAAAGGTCAGAAATACAGATAACCGTATCCCACGACGACGATCAGATTAACTGATATCTTTTACAAATTACGCCAATCTTTTATACTGCCAATGTACGTGACTTCATGACCAAATTCCGCAAAACTTTAATTGAACCCGTACTTTGCTTGGTTGCTGAAAAGGTGATGTCAGGATTTTCACGTTGTTTCCAATCGTCATTTCTATTAAATCGTGAATTAATTGATTGTGTTTAAACACTTATACAATGCCCTAGTTATTTGCGTATTTGCAAGTTTGCGGATTCACGCTACCTGTTCATTGCCTGAGTTGTTGCACCAGCAAACCGCTTATCAGCAAATAACTTATATTGGAAAAAATACATTTTAAATTAATTAAATACGATTTTCAAATTTTCCGTAATCGTGACAATATTCTGTGCGTGTTGCATTAATTGATGATTAGTTTTGTGCTAATTCGTACTTTAACAGTTAAATTAAAAAAATCAGTCTAAATGCAATCGAAAAAGTGCAAATTCTTACATCAAATTCATTTGTAAATTGCCAATTTACAATGTTGATTACTAAAGTTATTGTATTTGTACAGTAAAAATACATTTGTTTCTTTATTAAAACTACGATGAAAAGACGAAGTAAACGACTGTACTAGGCGAGAGTTTTTTATGTTTTTATTGATTTAAGCCGACGCAGAAATTCAGGTTCCATATTATCCTCATAAAAACATGTGTTTTGTGTTGGAATGTAAACAGTTAATAAAATAGTTCGATTGAGAGCGAACGAAGTTATTTAATCATTTATTTTGAACGCACAGATTATTGTGTGTACAGGCAATCTAATTTATCTAAATTTTTCATCGTACTCATACTCCAATTCTTGCTTTCCATTTTTACAATAGGAATAGTTTCTGGTCTTGGAATACTTATTCTGTAGCTACCAGTGCGTTAATTAAAAAATTATTTCACGCATTTTCAACACAGCTACAAAACTAGAGTACGAAGATGTTTAATTACTTTAGCAAAAATCTAACAAAGATTAGGTAACATAATTGGTATTGTCTATTACATTGAAAGAGGTGCGTAAACAAACGTTCTTACTTATCGCATGTTGAAAATACAAACAAACATGCCGATGTCCGCAAGTCGGATTCATATTCGTATACAACAAGATCTTGACCGAGTTCTTCTAAACGTAAATAAAAAGTTTTATTGCGGTTTATTGCTTTTATCGGAATAAATTGCGGAAACAAGTCATAAACCAACCAGAGGTTTCACAACAATGGGACTGCGCTCGCTTGTGATAGGACAGTTTTTCATTTTTGGGCAAAAAATTTCAGATTTGGAGAATTAATCTCTTATGTAACGAGGAACTTACAGTTTCATTTAAAGACAGAGGTTTTGAGACACCCTGTATATTTTTGCTCAGTTAATAGTTTTTAGCACAACAAATTAAATGTTGAATAATAAAAAATATGATTTTTGTAGTGACTAATGAAATGATTATGGCATGCAATTAAACATGGTACGCATTGCCTGTCCTTGCTTTCGTTTTACTAATCCTAAAGAAATAATTGTGTTGAGATATTTTTCTCGCTTTTAACATTAAATAAATTTTTATTTTTCTGTTAGGTTGCGTAACTGTAGTTCTTCGAGTTTACTGTCTCACCGTGGCACTATTCTGAGTGAAGAAGCTAGCGATGAAGATTTGAACGAATTTTAACCTGTGAATTCACCCATTTAACATTTTACTGCTTGCCCAAGTGCACTCACGTAGTGTTTGGAAATTTATTTGAAAGCATTTGTTCAAAAAGTTTCTTCTTGAAAACACTGGAATTTTATTTTCTGTCAATTTTAAAGACGTGTTTTGTCCAAATGATTCAATGAAATTTCTGAAAATCTGTTACACCGACTTTTTTAACAAATCGTTTCTAAATTTTGTAGAGTTATTTTTAATGTATGCCTAGTAGCCTATAGGCCTGTGCACATTTACAGGTACAAAAACACAATCAGGATCTAAGTGATTAAATTAACTGTGTGTTCTTAATTTGTACATTATCGATAGGTTTTTTCTTTAAATTCTTAATTTATGTCTGTGATAACTCCAAAAAGAATAAAATTTACGGAGTTATAGAGACATTTACATTTGTATATACACTTACGTACCTTTTACAATTTCCACACGCGTTTGTTTATTATTATGTGTTAAATTATTTCTAATATTTATTTTTTTACGTGAAGGCAGAATCGACTACTACTTGATATTGACTGATTTTCTCTTAGTATTATTGACTGATTTTAGTAAAAAAAAATTGTGTGGACGATTGTGTAATGTTTTCTTATTGGGTATACTATGATAATGTATCTTCCGTCAACTAATAACCTACATTTTGAAATTACCAGAAATTGAATTCTGCATATTATCAATTACTATTGATTCACTTTATGAATGGTTTCCTACATTAGAGATAAGGCAAAAACAGTACTTTCTATAATAAATATTTTTAAATTGAAGAACTTCCATGTTCGTTTAAAACGATAACAGAATAAGTATCAGACAACCAGGAAAAGTAATAAATATACCGGCTGTTTCAAAATGAGTGAAGGGATCTCCTAAACCATAAGAAATACAAATTTGCCTAAATGGAAGAAAAGTTGCACAAATCAATGCTGTATTTGTACTCATTAACGGATTGATTTCTGTCTTATTTCTTATTGAGATATTAATGAAAATGTAAAAAAATCAATTTTCTTTTTTCCTGTTCACTTGGACTTTCGATTTTTTAAATACAAGATATCTTTTTATTATTCTATTCTACAGCACATTTTCTGGTGATTGAAGTGATGCACTTTACTTACTCTTCAAATAAAGTTAAAATATGTTAAAAAAAAATTGATATTGTGGTTTCGTAATGATTTACTTAATGAACAGGTACAAAGCACTTCTGTTTTTAAACACACCATGTTTTTTTTTTTTAATTCGGTGGAGTACTTTCAAATTTTGGCGCTAAAACCGAACTTTGTCAATTGCGGCCATATGCCAATGACAAAGCTCGTTTTTAGCGCCAAAATTTGAAAGTACTCCTCCGAAATAAAAAAGACTATAATGAAAATATTTCTATGAAATTTTTTGAAAACAGGAATAATCAAACGTATGTATAAATAAATAAAAATAAATAAACCCAATTTGTTTTTATTAGAGAGTTTTCTCCGCAACGTAATCAAAAATGAGAATGCTGTGTGAAATATTACATTTTTGTGGTATAGTTAATCTGAGGTTAATCCATAACTGAACAATTGAAATTTATTTTAAGCCAATATTAAAACATTAACTATAGTTTAGTTATCCTATAAAATAACTTCCACTTTGTGCAATTGGCCATAAGAGACATTACAGAGGAAAAAAGACATTTCTACATTTTTATTCATATCATAAGAAGAAATAAGAAAATATTATTCTGTTAATAGATACGAATAAGGCATTGATTCGTGCAACTTTTCTTCCATTTAACCAAATTTGAAATCTCTTACGGTTTAGGAGATCCCTTCAATGCACACTCAATTTGAAACAGCCGGTATAGACATTTTGTTGTGTAAACTCCTCAGCGAAACGTCGATATATTATGTATTTATTAATTTTACTAGTTATCAGATTGATTGCAATTACTTGTTCTCAAAATAAATATTCTATTGAATGTAGCAGATGATCCAGTGGAATAAAACCGTTAATTCAGTTTGAATATCTGAAATAAATAGTTTGACATCCAAGAACTTGCCTTACAGATTTTTCTTGCAACTATTTTCACTTTTGTTTAAAGTTTCTTTAAGCAGACAAGGATGTGTTTGTCATACTACATTTATTTATTACTTACTAACAATTTACTTATTAATGCTCAATTATTAAATGAATTACGTAAGTACGATATTAACTACATATTCGTAAATGCAGTTTTTATTAAAAAGCTAAAAAGACACAACAATGATTCTGAAGATAAATGAATTTAATTATTTGAGTTTCTACAAAAGTGATGGAAATGATTTTTTTTTAAATACTTTAAATAAATGAAACAATTAAAGATCTGTAAAAATCTATCATATGCAACAAATTTTTCTATTCGGTCATTAGAAAAGTGAATCAACCGATTTGAATTCATATGCAGAGTACTTAAACATGACCTGAAAATAACATAAAAGACAGTTATAATAAATAAAAAAGGGTATTAATTAAAAGGATGACTGTACAAAACCTGACCCAATAAAAGTTCATATTTTAATAATGCCTAATGATATAAATGTATAAAATAATAATAAATATATTTCCTCGTACGGTCTCTTAATTTTGTTATTCCCAGTCCTGATTCCTTTTTTTTTTGTATGT
This sequence comes from Prosopocoilus inquinatus, assembly GCA_036172665.1. Lineage (NCBI taxonomy): Eukaryota > Metazoa > Arthropoda > Insecta > Coleoptera > Lucanidae > Prosopocoilus > Prosopocoilus inquinatus. Next base: position 2,543,566 of record CM069876.1, read on the forward strand.
TCAAAGGGTACAAAATTTGAAAACGTAATGGTGGGCTCATGCACGAAAAATTATCATTATTTCTCGGTCAATTAATTGACTGACACAATCCTATTTTTCAACAAATACTGTCGATACTTCTTGGCATTAGAATTTGCAATCTTTTTGGCGAACTTTGCTAAGCGACACGACCTCTAGCGAAAATATTTGAATTACACAGTAGTGAGGCTGTATACTTTGTCTCATCGGGATAGTCCCCTAAATCGTAAAAGTTACCACCACCGCGCACCGTTGCTAGACATAACCGCAGTCTGTAGGATAAATACTTATTTCCACCACAGTGCGCTCATATATCCTAGGCTCGAATTTTATGCATGCAATAAATTATTATCCTATATTAATAATAGGCGCTTAAAACTGTATACGTGCAGTGCTTAAATGAATGAAATCGAATTTTATAAACTAGTTGCTTAATTAAAAAATATATACATATACATTTTAAATGATTTAGTTTAGATACGCACAAATACACACAAATCCTGTCGGCTAAACGATTCCTAATTGTGTTTTAGTCGATAGGTTCTTATTCATTTCGTATTTATTACAAAATCTCCTATTGAAACACATTATCAATTTATACTTTATCATTCACATTAGGATGATCGGCTTTTCTCATTAAATAGCATTTTGTGTGCTCTTAGAGCTCAACAAGATAACCGCTAATGACTTTGTTGAAGGTCATATACCTACAATTACATTTACGTTAAATTTCTATGAAATGACAATGTGCTTTTGGCACCGCCTTGATCAGATTTTACGGTGAATAGCCAATTGTAAAATAATTATATTTCATTTGCTCTACTTGTTAATTTGTGAGATATTACAATACCAGTATCGTTTGAAGTTTTGTTAACTGAACACACTGTTTCACTACGACACAGATATTATTTTTTAAAGTACTAGTTAAGTCAGTTTTTAAGTGTTAAATTTAGTTAAGATATAGCGAGTAAACTTTTAATGTGGATTTTGTGTATGTTTGCATTGTGTACTTATAGTTTCTTAAAATGCCTCGACGAGTGTTGGATACAAATGAACTAATTAGTAATTTAGTGGAATATTTTACTCAAGAAAAGAATAACGGCGGCCCAATTGTACCAGTAACGCAAGTGATTCAAAGGACGGCAGAAGCACTGAAGGTTAGTCGAAAAACGATATCAAGAGCACTGCAACGTACAGAAGATACCGAAAACGATAAGTGCAAAAAAGATAGAATATGTCCGACTTCCAAAAATATCTGTGAGACACAGAAAGGAGAAATACGAAATGTCATTTACGACATGTATCTACATAAAAAGCATGTGCCTTTAGACACATTACGGGAAGAATTGCAAAGAAAAGAGTTATATTCGTACAGTAGAGCAAGCCTTCATAGGCTGTTAAAATCGATGTCCTTTCGTTATCGAAAAGACGACAACAGACGAGCACTGTGTGAAAAATCGCACGTAGCAGACCTAAGGGCAACTACGTTCGTTTGAAAGAAGGAAATGTATATGATTTTGTGTTTATGGACGAGATATGGATTTTTGAACGAAGCGCTTGCAAACGTAGTTGGCAAGATGAAAAACCAAGCTCCGTTAAAAATAGTGGCGGTGAAGGAAAACGATACATTGTGGTTCATGCTGGCAATCGTGAGGGTTTTATAGACGGTGCAGAATTAGTATTTTCGTCAAAAAGTAAGAGCGTAGACTATCACGACTCGATGGATGCGGAAAATTTTACGAAGTGGCTTCAAGAAAAATTTTTGCCAAACTTAAAAAAGCCCTCGGTGATTATTTTAGATAATGCGCCTTATCACAGCAAGGTAATCAATTCCCAACCAACCGCTAGTTGGAAGAAAGAAGAAATTAAGAATTGGTTGCGGGAACGAAAAATAATTTTCCCGCCAGAATCGCTGAAAACAGAACTTCTTCGTTTATCAAATTCCCATTAAGAAAGCAAAGTGTATCAAGTTGATGAAATTATTGTAGCTACTGGACACGCAGTACTTCGACTTCCTCCCTATCATTGTCAGTTTAACCCAATTGAAAAGATATGGGGGATTTGTAAAGAATATTATGACAGGCATATTGGACAACATGGATATGGGGATGAAAATGTGTTAAAAACATGGAGAGAATCCCTGGAAAATATTACTCCAGAAATATGGCGAAAAACAATAGATCATACAGAAAAAGACGTTATCAAATGGTGGGACCGTGAGAAACTTAGATACGTTCGATTGCCTCAGTCTTATTATTACAGACACGGATTCAGAGTCGGACTCAGAATATGAAAATCTTTAATGTTTTGTGCATGTACGCAAGTAAAACTTATAATATGTAACAAAAATATAATTATAATATCAAAATTTGTTATTATTAATTATTAAGAATATTTGACTTCAAATAATCATATTGTTTACTTTGATAATACTATTATTATTTACAAAACCGAACATTTTTTAATGTAAGGTTACAGAAATGTGCAAAATTAAAATGTATGACAATTCTATTAATAAACGTTCTAACTTTTCTAACTTATATAATTTTTTTTTATTCCCATAATAATGAGAAATATCTATCAATTAAAAAACAGGTAGACGCAACAACTTCGATCAAAAAAATCATTACTCTGACAAAAGTAGAATATTTCAACTATTAATAATAACATATTCATAACACTCATAACAATTAAAGTGGTATTCTAATACTTTTTTTATATTCCCACTTTGTTGGAAAATTTTGTTTGAAAATAGAAAAATTATAACAATTTCTTACAGTCACCGACATCCGGTCGCAATTCGGAGCTTACGTTAGCCCGTGGTGGAAATATCGTTGTCCTATTATCGAAAGACGATGTTTGCCACACAAATCTAGACAGTACTAGTATTTTTCTTCCTCTTCTAACCAATGTTCCAGAACGAGACATATTATGGTACACGACTTACGGCTATATGGAAACAAATTGTACTATTGCAAGCCCAGTGTTAGAATGAAACGTTAGTAAATTTGGTTGTCGTGCATAGCATTTCGTCTTTTATTACTTTTGAGACTATCCCGGTGAGACGAAGTATAAGTGAGGAATTCTTGTGTTCTTATGAACTGCATGGTTTCTGTTCAGTAATTTCTTTATGAAATAATACACAATTATTTTTTAAGAATATAAAAAAAATATAATTGTTGCAATTGACGGAATCATCACAGAATCTCTCAAAAATATAACTTAACCTTTTCCGCTACAAATAACGTATGCATTAAAAACATTTGGGCATAGAATTTTAGTGACAATAATCTTTAAATTAATTGAATTGATCTTGAAAAAATTAATCCATATTTGGAAAAACATAATTAAAGTAGAAGAACAAACAATTGTTTACCACGTGCTTCCTCATTTACTACGTCATAAAACTCTTGTTTCCATGGTTACCGATGGTGGGAAAAATTCATTTGAATCGCCAATCTAAGTGGAAGGAAGATTTGTGCTGAGAAAATTAACTTACAGCACGGCCAGTAGGTCGGTCGTGACGGACGTGAAGGTTTACGCAATCACAAAAATAAATGAATGCCACCTAATCTTAACTAGACACGATGAGAGGATAAAATGACTCGATTTATGCAATAATTTAATGTCAGAAAATATAGTATCAAAAAGACCAAAATGTACGTGAATAGAACTTGAAACACCTGAAGGGTGTTTGCGCACCTTAACGTAAACGCAAATGTACTTGTAATACTTTATTAACTATGATGGAATATTTGAATCAAAACATTGTCTAGTATGAAAGTTCAAAACAAAGTAACAAATAGCGAATTCGTCACTGGCTTTACATAATCGAAATCGACTTAAAAATTTACCGAGTTAAAAACTGTGGATGGCGTTAGTCACCTAAATTTTTATTTTTATTTTTTTTTAATCTGTGGTGTTTGCCCAACGGGGCCCTAAATCATGGACTTGTCAGGACCTCAGGAGCGGCAGTGTATTTTTGTGTTCCATGGCTTTGTTACTTCCAAACCTCCTCGCCGTTGAAGGGGAAGTTGTGTCGAATTTTCTTCCCAACACTAAAGGGTACCTGAAGTGAGTAACAACCCTCGAGAAATATCTCGAGCGGGTCCGAACCCACGACCTTACGATTGCAAGGCCGGTCCCTCACCACTGGACCGTTCAGACGTTAAATGCTGAAGTTATTCCTCTAATCAACAAAATCGGCCTAAGACCGTTATCGCAATAAACGAAAATCTCCCATACCTTAACATCACCGTTGAGAGATCTTCTTGCAGTCGATCGATTACCGCAACAATTGACGTGTGGAGACGCCAAACCCAAAAGCCGGTTCGAAGGGCTGCTTCGAAGAAAACCGGTGCTCAATGTCTGCTGCCCCAAAAAGATTGTCACGGAAAAGTCGTCGCCAAAAAAACTCAAAAGTTCGACCAGTACGAGGTAGTATTCAAAACGTAAGCTCGAAACTTAAAATTACTTAAGCTATTACGAAAATGTAGGTACTTAAAGTACGTCATTACGAAAAGCCTGTAAGGGAAGAAAAGCATGACATTGATGATTTGTGCGAAAAGAGCAACAATCGCAAACATATACTTGTCCACACTAACGGGGACACACTGAGACAAATTCGAATGACTTTTCCATCCATGGGGGCACTAATTTACAGTCGACCGAAGTCGTTTAATTGCAGGAAACCTCTCAAAAACCTGAAGTCCTGCTGACACAAACCTAAGGAATATATGCGTCGGTCAAGGGCTGCGACCCACACATAAATTATCACCTTGCTCTGGGGATATCACAGTGATATCACAGTGACTACAGAGTGCTACATTCACGCCTCAAATTAGTAAAGCCAAACTTGGCTTCGCCCCTAACTAACACAGGAAGGGTTTGGATGAATCTAAATCATCATGACACAACCAAAAGTCAACCATGATAAAGTCAGTAGTAGCCAATGTTCCGTCGAAATAACAAGTGGACAAATAAAGTACGTCGCAGCAAACAAGATAACAAAAAACTAAAACGACGCCGACCAAGCTCGACGCTTAAAATAAACATTAAATTTAATTCCCACGAAATGGTGAAATGCAGCTGTGGACGCTGGCGAAAAATTGTGCGTCCAACGTAAAAATATATGTATAGAAACTCCGAGGCGATATAAAAGTTAATTTAAATCGTCGGCCTCATTTGTAAATTGCGCAACAAGAAATTTAAAAATGATGCAATCGGTCGTGGAATATAAATATGGCCTGCTATCTGCTATAATGCAAAAGGAATTGTAAATGGTTAATAATAAGTATTCAATTGAAAAATCCATACAGTTGGTTTTGATTTTTCAATGAAAATGGAATGAACGAGGAAGCGATTACCCACTGTTGTTTGAATGATTCACCCCTATGTCGTATCATTTTGTGTTATGCATAACCTGCCGTTATATATTATATGATTTCGTGTTATGAAATAGGAATTTGAACGAGAAATCCTCGATAACGTCACGTCATATACAACATAAGATGATACGACACAAAGGTGTTTAACAGTTATCAAGTAGATGTTATGTTACGCTCGAAACCTTATGTGACAACCTAAAGTGCACGTAATCGTCTAGTCAACGGTGATACCAAATCACCTGACCAATCAGCGATTGGGAAAAGTGATCATGTGGTTTAGTTTGATTAGCTTGACGATTGACTTACCGCAGCCTTAATTTAAGGCCTGCCTCACATTGTTATGAAAAATTGGAAGGCTACATGGATTTTTAACTGGAACACTTAATACTTAAAGGTATTTTTCGCAACTAATCGATTACATGTGGTTAGGCGAAATAAATAACCTTTGCATTTTTGTGAGTTACCGGTAACTGTTGATATGACGTCACGTATGTTACTCCGGTTACTATTTTCCTAACCTGGTCAGAGAGTCTTATTCCGTGAGTTCTGCACAGATCCGTGGTTCTGCGTGCTAACCTCAACTTGATTCCATCTCAACAATTTTTTTGTAACAATTAAATACACAATTCATGGTTGGACTGGACTGTTGTCAAATTTAAAAACGCAACTCCCACAAAGCCTGTAACCGTAACCGTTTCATTTTGGCGAATCTTACTAACAGTGACGTATTCTGGTGACCGTGACACCACTACTGCTAACCATGTTATTCGTAACCGATTAGTCGCGAAAAATATCTTTTACTAACATGATAGAGAGAAATATTAATTTAGGTGACTTGTAAAAGAATAAAAACAGAAAATAAATATGTGAAATTCTCTCTTTGATATTCATTCTTTATTGTCCTAATTATAAATTAAGAATATGATAAAAAATCTTAAAATTAATACAGAGAAATTTGCTGTTATTTTCGTGATTTTCATTATGTAAGTGTAAAAGATTGCTGGAAAATTTGTAATTTTAACATTTAATGGGTGTACCGTCAGGATTCGTTTTAGGTCTTGGTAAACATATCTTCTTACCATTATTGTACACACAGGTGTTGGTAAAGTATCCACAGGTTGATGTTTGCGTGTAATACACTGACGGCGTTTTCTTACCCGTCGCGATATTTTGAGAGCCGCTCTCAGTTTTTGCGACAGAAACAAACCTCGGATATGATTTGCCACTTTTTAGGTGGTACTGAACCGGTTGGTAAGTGTAGCTCGTACCATATCCGAATCCACCATTTCTGAGTTGAGTGTTTGAAAGAACTGTGTAAACGGGTTTCTTGTACGTGATTCTTCCTGTACCAGGCGTTAAAGTTACGCTTTGCGCCTGAGAATTTGGTCCGTGTGCAGAAGTACGATCGCCTGCTGTAGAACTGAGCTTTCCTCTAAAGCCTTGCGGAATCTTATATCCTGGTGAACCTGGTATGTGTTCTCCTGGTTGTAGAACTGAACCAACTGGAAAATCGGTGTCCTGATCTTGTGTGACAATAGCATCCAAGTCCTCCAGAGGATCTAATATAATGTGCTGTCTTTGATTGTCACTCGCTTGCCTTATGAGCGTTCTTGTGTATGGTGTCTGAGTCATTTCAGTTTCTTCTATTCCTTCTTCATCCATGTCGTAATAATCATCTGTGTCTGCTTTTGATAACTCGTAACTTTCGTTTTCTACGTACGGCAGTTCCGTTGTGGTTGGCACTTCTTGTAAATCCGGTATTTCTTGTAGTTCCCCTTCTGTCTCAGTATTTTCACCATCTTGGTTAACGGTCGCACTGGCATGCTGACTTTGTTCATTGTAACTCGTTCCAGAAGTGTACGTAACCGGTTTAATTGGTTGGAAAACGGCAGATAATCCTTCTGGCCTTGTTTGATTTCGTGAAGCAGTGGCGTTGCTTCCAGATCCGGCTTGCGCAGCGCCACTGTACTTGATTCCGTAACGAAATTTACCTTGTAATTGAGCCTGCGATTGACCTGTGTAGGACCCGCTTTGTGCGCTGGCAATGCCGCCTCCCTTAAAAGGAGTTTTCTGGTCGTTTTCGTTTTTGTCATAAGGGCTGAAACCTATTTGAGCTTGCGACGATGTACTACCTAAACCATTAGCTTGGGCGTCAGCCATTCCTCCTTTACCTCCAGCTTGCACTTGCGTATTTGTACCATGATCATGTCCAGAACTTTGGGCACTTGATGATGTATCGCCTGTTGCTGATGCAACTTGTACTTGAGCCTGTGATTGACCTATACCCCCTACACCTTGGGCAGAACTGGTAGCACCTTCTTTTCCTCCAGCAACTTGCGTTTGAGCTCCTCTTTTGCCATCTAGTGAACCTGCTGAAGCACTAAAAGAGCCAGAACCAGTATACACCCCGGAAACTTGTGATTGTGCAGTTCCTCCGAAGTATCTGCCTTGAGCTGAAGCGGTAGCTTGGGTTTCGTTGTTAACGTGTTGAACGGAACTTTGTGCTTGAGAATCAGAATCATTGTCGTATCTTTCGTAACCAGCTGGCCCGTATGTTCCTCCTCTGTCCTCATAGCGTCCTTCAGTTCTACCAGCACCACCTACTCCACCTTGGCCTTCACCGCCTACTTGCGGGCCGTACTGGTATCTTTCTCCATACGCGTCTCCATTGCCGTTTGTTATGGGTCTGCCATACTGATCTGTTCTTCCATCTCCACCTACAATGGGCCTCCCATACTGATCGGTTCTCCCGTCGCCACCGACAATTGGCCGTCCGTACTGGTCGGTTCTCCCGTCTCCACCTACAATAGGTCTACCATACTGGTCTGTTTTACCATCACCTCCCACCGTAGGTTTTCCGTATTGATCCACCCCTCCTTCACCGCCAACGATAGGTCTTCCATACTGATCTACTCCACCCCCACTTTCACCGCCAACAATAGGTCTTCCATATTGATCGGTTCTAGCATCTCCACCGCCAATTGGTCTACCATACTGATCTATTCCACCATCTCCTCCAACAATTGGTCTTCCGTATTGATCCGTTCTACCATCCCCACCAACAATAGGTCTTCCGTACTGATCCGTTCTACCATCCCCACCAACAATGGGTCTTCCGTACTGATCCGTTCTACCATCCCCACCAGCAATGGGTCTTCCATACTGATCTGTTCTACCATCTCCACCAACAACAGGTCGTCCATATTCATCAGTTCTACCTCCTCCACCGATGGCAGGCCTTCCGTATTGATCTGTCCCACCACCTCCACCTAGAATAGGTCTCCCATATTGGTCTGTTCTGCCATCTCCACCAACAGCCGGTTTCCCATTCTGATCTGTTCTGCCACCTCCAACTACGACAGGCCTTCCATACTGGTCTGTTCTGCCATCTCCACCGATTATTGGCCTTCCATATTGATCTATTCTACTATCTCCACCAACGACAGGTCTCCCATATTGATCTGTTGTACTCGCTCCACCTACAACAGGCCTCCCATATTGATCCGTTCTGCCATCTCCGCTAACAATAGGCCTTCCATATTGATCTGTCCTGCCGTCTCCACCAATAGGTCTTCCGTACTGATCAGTTCTACCGTCTCCACCAATAGGTCTTCCATATTGATCTGTTCTTCCAGCTCCACCAACAATAGGTCTTCCAAGCTGATCTATTCCACTGTCACCGCCAATTATGGGTCTTCCATATTGGTCTGTCTTGCCGTCAGCACCAACTATTGGTCTACCATATTGATCTACTTTGCCGTCTCCACCTGTAATAGGCCTGCCATATTGATCCGTCTCACCACCAGGTTTCCTAAGCTGATCCCCGGTAGTTCCTGGTATGAAAGGAACACGGTATCGATCACCAGGAATACCAGAAGTAGTTGGATACTGTTCACCTGTTATAGGACGACCGTACTCGTCAGTACTTGGTAATCGACCACTGGTACCGTCGGTTATGCGTCCTGTGTGAGTTCCATATTGACCCGAAAATTGCCCTGAAAATCTACCGGTGTCTCCGACATGCGAAACATAATCTCCTGCAAATCTTCCACTGAATTGTCCGACCGGTTTCCCGTCGGAAGTTGTTGGATGCAATGGACGGCCTCTCTCATCATATAGGTCTTCTCGGGCTCCATTTGTAGTTGTCGGTGCCCTTGAATCATATATATCTTGTCTGTATGCTCCGTTAGTGGATGGACCTCTCCTGTCATATATGTCTTGTTTCGGAACTCCATCAGTAGTGGGTAGTGAAGGACCTCTTGTATCATATTTGCCCGGACCGTATACACCGTCAGTAGATGACGGACCTCTGCTGTCATAACCATCTTCTCTGTGAATTGCAGCACCATCTGGTGATATTCTTGAGCCATCTACGCCTGGTCTACTGATCCCGTTAATATCTGTTATCGGAGTTCTTGAATCATATACGTCTGGTCCACTTGGTTTGGAAGGACCGTATTGTCCTGTAAATTTACCAGCAAGTTGGCCATTGTGACCGTTGTGATAGTCACCAACAAATTTTCCACTAAATTGATTACCACGACCGTTATAATCTTGTCTTCCAAACTGTTCCACTTCTGCGTCTGTAGGCCGTTGTGCTGGATGACCGTAATAAGACCCGCTAAATGTTCCACTGAATTGACCACCTGGTCCACCTGCAGCACTAGGATATGTGTATGGACGGCGAGTTTCTTCGGAAACGCCCGGCCTGTAGGTATCGACACCGGGCGGACCAACAGGTCTTCTTACATAACCGTTATGGTCAGTTTCAATTGGTCTTCTTCCATCTGGTCGCGTGGGTTCGAAAGTTTCTTCAATCATTTGACCTCCTTCTCCTGGTCTACCGGTGTACGGCAGTTTTCCTGCGTCTGGTGTTGTTACTCCCGGTCTATATGTGTCTCCAATTCCCGGTCGTCCAACTCCATTAGTTCCTCCTGGTCCAGTAAGTATTCCACCTTCTGGCCTACCTATATCTGTAGGTCTTGTAATACCAGGCTTATAGAGGCCGTTTGTTCCAACTCCAGCTTCTCCAGGCCTATATGACCCATCTGTTCCAATTCCTGTTCCAGGAAATTTAGTTCCTGGTCCTCCAGGTCTTTCGTAACCCGGTCTACCATCACCGTTAACTCCGGATATTATTCCAGGGAATTTAGCCCCTGGTTCCCCAGGTATTTCGTAACCCGGTCTACCTTCACCGTTTTCTCCGGATATTATCGCAGGAAATTTAGCTCCTGGTTCTCCAGGTCTCTCGTAACCTGGTCTGCCTTCACCATTTTCTCCAGGGATTCCAGGTCTGTATAAAATATCAGAGCCACCTGGTTTTCCGGAGTCCGGTAGTCCAGGTGGACCAATGGGTGTTTCAATTCCCGGCCGCCAGGGTTCCCTACTTACACCGTCAGGCCTTATTCCCTCTCCGGGTCTGTAAATTTCTCCCGAAGGGCCGGTAGGTCTAACGCCAGGATGAATTGGTCGTTGTCCGCTCGGGTAAAATTCTTCTGACGAACCGGTGGGTCTGCCTACTTCACCTGGTCTTAAAGTTCCAGGAATATATGCACCATCTGGACCAAAGGGCCGTTCTGCCGTTACGTTAACACCGATTGGTCGTTCGCCACCTGGTCTTAGAGGTCTACCCGATCCATCTACAAGGCCTCCCGGAAATTCTGATGCTCCACCGACACCCGGTCTTAGTGTCTCACCTGGTATCTCTCCAGGACGTAGAACACCATCAGGACCAGTGGGTTCACCGGGCCTCCGAATACCGTCTGTAACACCTGGCCTTTCTGCACCTGGTCCGGTCGGTCTCTCTCCGGGTCTATAAAATATATCTCCTGGACGGCCAGGAAGTTTTATTTCTCCTAAAGGCCGCGCGCCTGGTCTGCCTAAATGAAGAACTTGCTGTTGGCGATCATAATCCGAACCGTAACATCCATCACAACCCAAAGGAAGACTTTGGCTTTGTGCTTGTCCCATTCCGCTTGTTCCACCTGGTACAATTAATGTAGAAACAAATAAAATCTAACGTAAATATTTGTTATTACGTACTAACAACAGCACGTGTGCCCCCGAAACTCGATTCAGCTTCCGCTTTGCCAGCTGGGTTCGTACTTCCGTAATGTAGATATTGAGACTGAGTTTGTCCTCTAACTCTTCCACCATAGCCATTAGATGATCGTTTACTTCTGAACACTTCATAAATGTCGTTCGTTTTTATATCGTTATCAACGATTTCATTAGTAAATGATTGCAAGAAGTACGTCGGATAACCTCTACAAAACTCATATATTCTTTGACCAGCTAAGGCCCACACCTACAGAAATAAAATCAAATTTATACTTAGCTCTTCTAGCGTTTTTTTTTCCAATACGTACTTGATTTTTGGATAGGGGAAACTCCGATTGCAAGATATTTATACTTGTTGGTTTAACTTTTTCTTTCCTTTTGTTGGAGTAGTTTAACTTTATCCTTTCTATGTAGCAGACTGAGTCACTTAGATCTTTATAAGCGACGGCTTGCTAAAACAATAGAACATATACTTTAGCTTTTAATGCTTTAATAGCATTAACAGCACAAGGACACAATAAAAAATTTGAAAACTGATGAAAATTAAAGACTTAAAAATTGTGAAATGAGATAAACATATTTACTTTAGTATTTCTGTTAAATATAAGAAGGAAGAAGAAAAACCATAAGCCCAGACTGATATTAATTTAATTAAAAAAAACAAAAGGATAAAAAAGTATATTTAAACAATGGACCTAAAAATATTGGAATATGAATTCAGTTGTTCTACACTTCAAACTTCTGGCCTGTTTTTAGTAGGCTTTGGTGGCTCGATTCACATCCCTGGTTTTAAATTATTTGCGAATCTAACATTTTGAGTTTGTTCTGGCCAGAAGTATTTTTGCTTTTTGTTTATAATAATAAAGAAAAACCAACCAATAATAATTGAAGAGTGAAGGTACAGAATGGAGCAGAGTTACAAAATTATATCTTAAACATAATAAACGTTTGTAAAACAAGAAAAGGAATCTAAAAATACATGTTGTATGTTTGGAAAAATTATTCTGTAACAATGACAAAAGAAAAATATACGATGTCCGACTGGTTATTTCTAATTCTGACTGAATGATAATACTATTGAGGATGTTAAAAAGTAAAAAAAAAATTAATAACAAAATTCTGATTAGAGGATAACACGACTGCTTTCTGAGGAAACTATTATTCTTCATACTGTTATAGCATACAGTGTATCCCCGGATTGAGTTCGCGATACGTATAATGGCCAAAACATTTTTGAATTCAGATTTTCATATTTTGCAATTCAGGTCTCCTTGGTGCGAAATGAATTTATGCCGAATTTGACCTCTCGAAAGTCTGCGGAATTAACACAAGAAGAAATAAAATGTGTAGGCAAAGTAGTATTCCTTTTGAATTTAGAACATGGTACGAAAATAAAATGATTTGCGTTTGAAATTGTGGAAATATACCAAATTTCAACGTCCGATTCATTCATTTGTTTTTTTTCCAGTGATTACATTTATAATGATTACTTTTTTATTCATCTGCATATTTTAAATGGCATTAACAATTTATTTTTTCTCACTTTTTTATATTATACGTTATTTTTTCCCTTTTTTTTGAATTTATTAAAACATTATTATTAACCTTTTGTATCATTGATATAAGAGCGACTGTCTTTTGTTTGTAAGATTTGCTGTTGTCTTTGTTTGTCGCGTGCGCAAATAATATCCTGTTTTTCTTTTACCTTTTTTTTAAAGCGATTGATTTTTTTTCTTCACCTTTCCTTCATCCAGTCCAGTGTTAGGCATTCTTTTAATTTTGATTGATTTTTTTTGTTTGAGTTTAAGCGTTCGTTTTTTGTTTGCCATAAATCGCTATTTTCAGTTTCTAAAATTTGTTTTTATTTACTTATTCATTTTTAATTTTCTTTAACAATATCGGTCTATCGTCTTTTGTTTTTTTTTTGTTTAATTTACGTTAAGTTAGTTTTTCTTGTTTTGTTGTCAATTTGCCTTTGTACCCAAATCGTTTTTTTTTTAATTTTAAGTATTTTTTTTTCGTTCAAATTTAAGCCATCGCGTTTTGTTTCTGAATTTTACTTTACTTTTTTTCAAAATTTCTAAACAAGAGAATCCCGGCTAAGATACTTTCATTTTTGTTTTCGATTTTTAAATTGATTAGGTTTGGGATATCTTATTTTTAATTAATGCTATTGTCTTTTGTTTCTGAAATTTACTAATTTCTTGTTTGTTGCTTTCGCAAATAACATTCTGTGTTTGTTTTTTAACTTTTCAGTAAGATCGTTCAATCGTGTTTTGTTTTTGCTATTTTATTTTATCTTCAAAATTTTTTCGTTTGTTTTCAATTTGCCTTTGTCTCTTTCAGAGTCAACTTTCTTCTTTATTTTGACTGTTCTTTTGTTTTTTAAGTTTAAGCGATCGGTTTTGTTTTTTTTTCTCCAAATTTTCGAAAGAGAATCCTTCCCAAGGTGTTTTCGGTTTTTATGACTTGATTATCTTGATCGCCTTTTGTTTCTGAAATTTGTTTTTGTTTCTTTTTTATTTGTCGCTCGCGCAAAGAATGTCTGTATTCCTTTTTTCATTTGATTTACAAACATTATTTTTTGTTTCTTTTTTTTTTCTATTTACATTTTGTTAATTTTTCCGACATTTTATCAATTCGGCCGGTCGCAGTTAGGCTTATTTTTATTTTGACTATTTATATTTTAAGAAATTAACGCCGTCAGGTGCTAACAGGGGCGGACTATTATTTGAATAATCACTTTTTATTTATAAATACGTGGGCTGCTGGAAAAATTTCTAGAAACGGTATGAAAAAACGCATATGAAATTTGGTAAACGGTATTATTGTTTTTCGAAGTATTCGCCTTTGACGTCAATACACTTTTGCATACGCTCGAACCAATTTCTAAAGCACGTTTTCCACTCTAAAGATGGTACCTCAGAAACCAGTGTCCGGAATGTTTCAACCGCTGCTTCAGCCGACGAAAATCGCTCACCACGCATTTTATTTTTGATATTTCGGAACAAAAAGAAATCATTAGGTGATAAATCAGGTGAATATGGACAATGAGTCATTAATTCAACATTTTTGTTGGACAAAAAATCAACTGTTTGACGGGCTGAGTGAGAGCTGGCGTTGTCATGATGGAGAACAATTCGTCGATTTCGATTGTTTCTTCTTATTTGATCGATGACTTCCGGCAAACAAATTCTAGTATACCAATTGGCATTCACGGTTTTTCGATCCTCTAAAGCCACGGTTGCTGCATGTCCAGTTAAGCCAAAGAAACAAGCAATGATTTGCTTCGCAGCACTGCGTGAACGGACAACTTTTGTTGGTTTTGGTTCATTTTGAAATACCCAAACGGTAGATTGTTGTCTACTTTCTGGCTCGTACGAATAGATCCACGTTTCGTCACCAGTAACGATGTTATAAACTAAATTTGAACGACCTCCATTGAATTTCTTGAGCATTTCTTCGCACCATTTGACACGACCCTGCTTTTGCGCTTCTGTTAAATTGTGTGGGATCCAACGACTGCAAAGCTTTCGTACGTTCAAATGATCATGCAAAATCTGGTGTACTGCTTTCATGTCAATGTATAAGGATGCTTGAATCTCATGGTATGTCACATGTCGATCTCGCTCAAGCATTTCACGCACAGCATCTACATTAGTGGCAACAACAGATGTTGATGGACGGCCTTCACGAAATTCGTCACTGAGAGAGGTACGTCCACGCTGGAATTCGGCAAACCCATTATAAACACTGCTCTTTGATGGTGCACCATCTCCAAAAGCCAAAGAAGCCGATCGAGGCATTGTTTCGGCGTTAGACTACATTTGAAATCGTGAAAAACCATGGCACGAAAATTTTCACGCGAGATTTCCATGTTTACACAAAATTACTTTTTCTCAAATGCTGTACAAACAAAACTAGTTCACTTGGATAGGAACTGTCAATAGAATTATAGGCGAAAAACGTCAAAGTTTTCAAATATGACAGTTGATAATCGCTAACAATTCTGGACCTACCAGATTCCAGAAAATTTTTCAGCAGCCCACGTATGTAGATGGCAGTAGTATTTTCCAACTTTACTGAAATACATACTATTTATATTAGAAATTTTCCGTAATTAAATTTTTCTTTCTGGAAAGTTGGAATTTGGCCAACGTCCTTAAATTCAAAAGGAAGGCAACTTTGCCTACTCAGATTTTATTTCTTCTTGTGTTAATTCCGCTTCCTTGAAGAAATTCAATGTCAAATTTGGCACACATTTATTGCGCGTTAAGCAGATCTGAACTTCAAAACAAGAAATTTGAATTAAAAAATGTTTGGTCTATTATAGCCATCGCGGAGACAATCCGGGGACACACTGTATACAGGATGACTGGTAAGGGAACGTATTTCTAAGGAGAACACAAAAACTAAAATGTCTCAGCAACTATTGCATATTCTATGGTGCATATTGTGGTCAAATCAATTAAAAATGAGTTGTATTAACACGTCCTTAAAGGAATACGTCGACTTACCAGTCACCCTATATATTTAAAATTGGTGTTTCGTGATTAAAATTGAAACGTCGCGTCGCTTCGTTCCAATTGTGCTATAAAAATTTCCAGAAAATATTAATTATCCAAAATTTGTAACATATAAGAATCTGCGCTTTACATACAAAATAATCATGTAATAATGTATAAATTAGCTGAAACTTACCGCTTGGAAGTCGTAGAAAGTCCTGTATTTCAGAGATTGATTGAATTCTGGTATATGGGATTTTGACGGCCTAATTTCATCTTTGGTAAAATTCTGGAACAAACAATTATAAAATCGCAGCTTTCTGATAGCGAACGACAGAAACCGTTGAATTATTATCTGCTTTATGTGTATATGTCCTAATATCAATGACCTTATTTACACATATCTATAACGAACTTCTACAATTACTTGGATGATTAATAATGAGCGTTAAGTTCTCCTGAAGTACTTTGTTCGTGCTGTTTTATTTTTTTTAATTATTCTTAAATAATATTCGTGGATATACAAATTAATGGAATAATGATTTGTTTGTGATTTTAAAAGTTCAATAATATTTCTGCAAAAAAAAATATTCATTTTTATTTTACAAAATATTAATGCGAGAAGTAATGAATGGATCATTGTGATTTGAGTCGTTTCAAAATTAAAAATAAATTTTTGTATTAATGTAGCCAAGTCGGTTATCAGTTTAAGAAACACGCGAACTTTTTTCTAACGCACACAGAGATGAGATAAAATAAATTCTCAATGACAAGATACTTGACCCATAGATAGTTATGTACAAAAAAAATTAACATTTGTACTAATTTTTTTGAAAGGCGAAACTAATTTTAGAGATGAAATTTGGCTTACCGAATTAAAGTAAGCAAAAAAAATTATGCATCGTATTTCAAAGCGAAGTAGTTACAGCTTTTTAATTTCGTTGTTTTAACAACAGGAAAGAAATTCAGTGCTATCGAAACCAACTTGCAACATTTTTTTTTTAATTTGTGAAAAAAGATGACTCTGTATTATAGTTGCGACTAGAATGTTCATAGGGTAAAGGAGTTTGGTCTAAAGACGATTACGCAGTGATAAATATTTTTTAAATCGAGATTATGAAAGATCGCTTCACTTTAATTTTACGATTTCAAAAAAATCGTTCACCCGTAAGTAAAATGCACTTGCTGCACGCGAATCTCATCCTTCAGATCTCGTGCTGCAAGAGTCGCAGAAATGTCAAGTTGTAGCAGTTAAGGTGCGAACGATTGTGCATTAAGAAATATTGAATCAACAGTTTTCGTGTTCGTACAAGATACGTGAGCTGCTGGAAAATGTTCTGGAATCTAGTAGGTCTAGAATTGATAGCGTTTATCAACTGTCATATTTGAAAAATTTCACGTTTTTCGCCTATAATTCTATTGACAGTTCCAAGTGAACTAGTTTTGTTTGTACAGCATTTGAGAAAAAGTAATTTTGTGTAAACATGGAAATCTCGCGTGAAAATTTTCGTGCCATGGTTTTTCACGATTTCAAATGTGGTCTAACGCCGAAACAATGCCTCGATCGGCTTCATTTGGCTTTTGGAGACGAAGCACCATCAAGGAGCAGTGTTTTTAATTGGTTTGCCGAATTCCAGCGTGGACGTACCTCTCTCAGTGACGAATTTCGTGAAGGTCGTCCATCAACATCTGTCGTTGCCACTAATGCAGATGCTGTGCTTGAAATGCTTCAGCAAGATGGACGTGTGACATACCGTGAGATTCAAGCATCCTCACGCATTGACATGAAAGCAATACACCAGATTTTGCAAGATCATTTGAATGTACGAAAGCTTTGCAGTCGTTGGATCCCACACAATTTAACAGAAGCGCAAAACCGGGGTCGTGTCAAATGGTGCGAAGAAATACTCAAGAAATTCAATGGAGGTCGATCAAATTTAGTTTATAACATCGTTACTGGTGACGAAACGTGGATCTATTCGTACGAGCCAGAAAGTAAACAACAATCTACCGTTTGGGTATTTCAAAATGAACCAAAACCAACAAAAGTTATCCGTTCACGAAGTGCTGCGAAGCAAATGATTGCTTGTTTCTTTGGTTTAACTGGACATGTAGCAACCGTGGCTTTAGAGGATCGAAAAACCGTGAATGCTGATTGGTATAGTACAATTTGTTTGCCGGAAGTCATCGGTCAAATAAGAAGAAACAATCGAAATCGGCGAGTTATTCTCCATCATGACAACGCCAGCTCTCACTCAGCCCGTCAAACAGTTGATTTTTTGTCCAACAAAAATGTTGAATTAATGACTCATTGTCCATATTCTCCTGATTTATCACCTAATGATTTCTTTTTGTCCCCAAATATCAAAAATAAAATGCGTGGTGAGCGATTTTCGTCGGCTGAAGGAGCGGTTGAAACATTCCGGACACTGGTTTCTGAGGTACCATCTTTAGAGTGGAGAACGTGCTTTAGAAATTGGTTCGAGCGTATGCAAAAGTGTATTGATGTCAAAGGCGAATACTTCGAAAAACAATGATACCGTTTACCAAATTTCATATGCGTTTTTTCATACCTTTTCCAGCAGCCCACGTATAAGTGCAGGATTATATTTCCAGTTAATAATAAAATTTTGAAAAGCAAATTCAAGTTTTCTTAATAGGGAATATTGTACGTTTACGAGTTAATTTTTCTAAACTTTATAAATTAAATTTATAAAAAAAAAGATTGGGATCGAATATGTTTTGTTTGGTAAGGAAATTTTTATATGAATTTCATATCAAGAACACTCGGTTAAATATTTTAACGAACTTTTATCGTGTTTATGTTTGAAACTGCGATCTGAAATTCTAAATAATGTATTAAGGTTAGGTCTAACAATAACAAAATCCTGATAAAGCTCTTTCCGCATGCGTCTATCTTTAAATAACTTTCGCATATCTGTGTCGCAGATATTTAGCATGTTCTTTTTTGACTGTCTACAAATAATAATCTAAATTGGTTTAAGAACCTGCGGTTAAAATAACAATAAATTCCAAAATAGAAGATTTAAATATTTCACTATGCGGTCTTAAGAACGACATTTTTTTGCTTTCCTTTTTCTAAAATTATTGCTCTTTTTTAATAGGTACAAAAGAAATATTTCTTCTTGAATGTGAGTGTGATGTACTTCTTTAATTAATTAATAATTTTTGTCCAATTCAAGTTAAACTTAAATATTAGGCGATATTTAAATGTCCTGTTTCGTCGAAAATGAAAGTGAACCCTGAATATTTAATTTTACTCAATTGATTTTCATTCCTTCATAATTTAGATAATAAAATAATTAAATATTTTAATCGTGAAATTATATAATACTGTTGGATGAATCATTGCCAAGTTCGAAGGACGTTTGTTTATAATTGCTTTATTGCAAAAAAAGGTAATACGTGCTATTTAACTATACATGAAAACGTAATGTGAACAGGCATTGCAAAACGCATGTAATTAAAGATCAGTTGATTCAGAACAAATTACGTGTCGAGGAATGTTAAGTAAATTTAAACACGAAAATTCATTTCGAAGACCTTGCCACTTATCCCGCAGATGATCAGTTACAGGATCATACCATGACAAACCTTCTTGCAACAAAGACTGCAAGATGATTTTTGGAGATGATGACACATGGAGACTGTAAACCTAGGGGATCAAATATTTTTGATAACATTGAAAGAATACTTCGTTTAGTGACTTCCCCTTCCTCATAAATAACGGAATAGTTTAAGCAATCAGAACGAGGACACCAAATGAGACCTAATGTCTTTGTTTTGTCGCTAGATCCGAAATGGACGTTGTCTTGATTTGCATTTGGCGCTAAAGATGACAACACCCGTGAATCGTTTGAAACCCATTTTCGTAACTTAAATTTTCTTTGTTCCGGCATGGAAGAAACTTCTCTAGAAACTTCTAAAGCAGATTCAAGATCATTGAAAACTGTAAGGAGGTCGTCCACATAAAAATCTTCCTCAATTATTTTTGAGGCTAGAGGGTCATCAGTTTTGTTCTGAGATGCTAATTGGTGAAGACACCTTACGGATAAAAATGAAACTGAAGCCCTACCGTAAGTTATACTATTCAGCTCATACACGTCCAGCAATTTCGAAGGATTATTTCGCCAGAAAATGCATTGTAAAAGTCGTTGATCTGGTGTGATCAACACCTGCCGAAACATCTTTTCTATATCAGCTGAAACTACGATGGAATGAATACGAAAGCGAAGGATAATGGGAAGCAAATCATCTTGGATAACAGGACCTAGCAAGTCGTTGAAACTGTAGCCTATGGAGGTTGGAGCTGAAGCATTAAAGACAACCCTTAAACTTTTAGTTAAGCTTTCCTCTCGTACAACCGCGTGATAGGGAAGAAATTATCGTAATTCAGAACAATACATTGAGAATTGATTTTGGACTTGTGTCCCAATTGTACATACTCATTTATGAAATCAGCGTAGCTAACCTTTAGCTCTGGGTTCTTAGCTAATCTTTTTTCTAAGGAAAGGAATTGTTTCTTAGCGTTCTCTTAGGAATAGCTTAACCTTGAAACGGGTTCCTTTAGTGCTATGGTGACAATGAATCTTCCATCATCATTGCGAACCGTATTTAACTGAAAATGTTCTTCACAAGCTAACTCTATGGGAGACAACGGAACTTTGTTATCAACTTCTTCAATTTCCCAGAATTTTGATATTTTACGCCGAAGACCTGAGTTGTCAAAAGTGCCAAAAAGCAATTCCAAACTATTACAATTTTTTTATTTTCGCATTTTAAAAAGATATTCCTACTATTTTCTGCCACACTAAAAGTTGGTCACTGGATCAGTCCTGTTTATATTTGATTTATCGAATCATGCATAAACTATTGGCGTAAAAGCTTTTCTGAATAAAAAAAAATTCCGTATGGTGCGAACATTTTGGCGGTCACTGTATAAAGAAAACCTTGGAAAATAAACAGATAAAATAGCGACATCTTACGATCGCTTTTTGACCTGACATTGCAGTAGGATAGACAAATTGAAGCGGGATTTGCTCCTAATAAGTCCCCCATGCAAGGCGGCCTTGCTTGCTGTCAAAGCATAATGAAGGTTTTTAGAAAAATTTTGTGCAAATCGTTTTTGATTGCAGTGAAAACCTCGAGCAGCCTCTGTACAGCTGTTTCAGCCCTGCTTGGGGCTTCTTCAGCAGAGACGTAGCTCGACATTCCCACTGCGAACAAGAACGACTTGCCCAATTTATTCGCAATTGCGATGTAAGAGTGATGAACAGATAAAATAGCGACATCTTACGATCGCATTTTGACCTGACATTGCAGTAGGATAGACAAATTAAAGCGGGATTTGCTCCTAATAAGTCTCTGCTGAAGAAGCCCTAAGCAGGGCTGAAACAGCTGTACAGAGGCTGCTCGAAGTTTTCGCTGCAATCAAAAACGATTTGCACAAAATTTTTCTTGGAAATTAAGTTTAAATACTTTTACGTAGCAGATGTCGCCTGCACATAACGGTAATTTGAATCTTGCCAATATTAAAAAAATAAGTCAAACTTAGATATTTATTTATTATTAACAATCAAAAAAAAGAGAGAGGAAACAAATCAATCGCATATTTTCTACAACAAAAGTAAATGAAAAAATTAAGCACTGTACCATTCGTCAGTGACATTGTTTACTAATATTTATTTCTATGCACCGAAACACGACTGTCTTCCTTCGAAAAACGCTTTAATTTTAAATCACGTAAGATTCGAATGACCTCGAAACATACCAAGATATTTTTATTTCCATTTAGAGCAAAAAAATATTGCCGTGTAAGTTCCTTTAGTCCGTGTTATTGAAATAATTTAAAGTGAGATGAAATTCTTGCTTTCCCGGCCTGCAAGCATCCTCACAAGTTGACAAAAAAAACGCGTAAAAACATACAATATTCCACGGCTATCTTTGCATTTATTAATCCATAGTAACTTATTGGCTGTTGTCGAGTGATGTGCGGACGTTTCTTAGCGAACTTGCAATATTTATTGCAATAGTTTGTTTATTATAATACGCGTGTTCTGAGTGCCCCGAGAGTTTGCTAATGCAGTGAAAAAGGTAAGAACATTTTGAAGACATCTGCGATACATCCTTGCCAAACATTTCAATTGAAATTCCAGCTCAATTTTTTTCGAAACGGAAACCAACGCGCAATCATTCGATCTCGCATTGTTAACTTACTCAGTGATGTTAACTAAATTATATTTATTTCTATTAAAAAAACGAACATTTTCTAATTTACATAAACATTTTAATACACTCATTATTAGAGCTTGCTTTTCATATAGGATGAATCAGGTTCAATCTCGATAACTACAGAACTTCTTAAAATGATAGAATTCATTTCATTATGTATGATTATTCAGTTAATCATACAGTACTGGTTACTGTTATTTGCATACAACACAACTAAACTGAAACACTATTGATTTTATTATGTCCCTTGTTTTATTTAACCGGGAAAATTAAATTTTCTTTGTTTTAAGGATTGATTTATTGAAAATTGTTTATAATGTATCTGCATGGTGTTTCAATTTAAGCTTTTTAAATTGTTAATTTATCGTGACTTTACAGTTCTTCTAATTACTTTTCTTTTCTTTTCTTTTAGTGTGTAAGTATAATAAATAAATCAATAAAATAAAGGAAAGAAAGAAAAAACAACAAACTATTCGGATCCTTTAACCTTTAGAATTATTTTATTTGCTTATTTATTCGTTTAAAAATAGGATGTTATGTAAAAAGGACTTTGGCAGGTGATAACAGATTTAAACAAAAAAAAAAAATTCTATTAAAGTTATACAGGGTGCCCACCGAGTGCAGCAGTCTTCTCTATTGTCTAAAGTATACAAGATAGAAAAGAAATTCAAACGAGCTGAGGTGTAACTCAGTCAGCTCTATTTTTTAAAATTATTTTTGGTTATACAGGGTGTTCAGTAAATGAGAGCCATACCAAAGTTATATTTTTTTTAATGGAACACCCAGTATATTTTTAATTATTTTGAAAGTACGCGTAACGAGTAGGTAATAACCAAAAATGTCGGAAGTTTTATTTAAGAGTTTTTAAGATAGTGTATAAAAAATTGCTCTACTTTGAGCTCTTATAGCTTGATTATTTATTTACATTTTATCGTGAATTTTTGTAGGTAATCAATACACTATCTTATCTACAGACATTTCACGACAACTTCAATCTATTATGA
Organism: Prosopocoilus inquinatus; assembly: GCA_036172665.1. Taxonomy (NCBI): domain Eukaryota; kingdom Metazoa; phylum Arthropoda; class Insecta; order Coleoptera; family Lucanidae; genus Prosopocoilus; species Prosopocoilus inquinatus. The sequence goes on from CM069876.1 coordinate 2,566,792, forward strand.
TAGATGATAGATAGATATTTATTTTGTAACAATGTACATAGTTACACTCGTCAAAAAACATATACAATTAGCACACAACCCGTAAATGCGAGTGAAATAAATAATACAATACTTCATGAGTATATAACAAAGATATACAGATAAAAAATTTTGTATAAATAAAATAATGTGTAAATAAAAAAGTGTATAAATATTAGTTATTATGTGTACAGGGTGTTAAGTTTTGAGAAAGTTAATTTTTCTCAAAATTTTCAAATCGAACAGCCTGTATGTCTAAACTCTTGTGAAACACTGCCTTAATGGGCTATCATAAACCGCCAAATGTTTTTGTCCAAACTGAAAAAATCGCGAAACAGCAATTACTCATTTCTTTTAATTTCAATAACAATAAATCAATAAATAAATATGGTTTCGTTGGGTCAGGGTTGCCAGATTGGACGAAATTCCGTCATTGGGGCTACATTAAAAAAAAAATTGGCGTTTAAAAATCTTATTTGGTACCTGACGCCTAATTCATTCTACTTTTGTTGTTGTCTTCACGTAACGACAGTTAACAAAATTCTACATCTATATTCTAATACCTGATCATCTTTTTAAATTTTTAATTGAATTAAACCTCGATTTTGTAATGGTTCTTGGCAATTCTGAAGATACAACTTTCGAATTAGACAAGTTTCGAATTAAGTCATCAGTCATTCTCTTTTGTTTTTTTTGTCATTTCATATTTTTTTCTTTCTCTTTTCTTTTAAGGAATTGATGTTTCCTGCCAGTTCTTGACTTGCAAAAATACTCGGCTGGAGAATCACTATTTTTCATTTATTTTCCATTGTCTATCCATTTTTCTATTGTTTTTCTTTTCTTTTTCGCATTCCACTTCTCATATTTTTAATCGAATTAATTTTCGTATTGTAATGAGTCCGAAAACTTTCGTTAATTTTCATATTTTGTCCATTTTAGTACTGTGATACTTTTGTTTTCTACTAGCTTTTTTTTGTCTTAAGATTCATTTTTTTTTTTGTTCGACCTAATCATCAATCTCCTGTTTTCTTGTTTCTTCTTTAAGCTGTCGTATCTATAATGGATTTCTCTTTTGTGTTTCTTATCGATCTGATTTTTCACATTTTATTGGCGCTTTATCGCTTCATCGTTTTTTATTTGTTTTGTATCCGTCATAGTTGTGCTCTTTTGTTTTATGCATTGCTTTTCGTCATTCGTTTCTTTTTTATTTTTTTTAATCGTACTATATCCTTTTTTTTGTAGTATGATTTTATCCTTCTTTTGTTTCTTTTCGCTTCGTGCCTTACATTTTGTTGCTATTTCTTTCATTTTTCTTTTGTTTCTGATTTTTTGCCGGTTAATTTGTTTCTCTGATAATTTTTTCATATTTTGTTGTTCCTTCCTGCACCTTTTTTTTATAGCTTTTATTTTCTACGAACGTTTTGATTCATCCGGAAAACTGCTTGGTGTTGTCAATTGTTTTGTCTTTTTTTGTTCCCCGTATTTTGTTGCTTTTGTTCCCGTTTCTCTTTTTTTCTGATTCTTTTCCAGGTTAATTTCTTTTTTAAATAATTTTTTGAATTTTCTTTTGTTCACTTCTGCTCCTTTTCTGTGGCTTTTATTTTCTACGAACTTTTTGATTCGTCCGGAAAACTGTTGCTTCTTCGTTCAGCTTAGTGTTGTCAATCAAAGAATACATCAGCTTTAGGGCTAGACCATGAGATACAACCCGATATGGTATATCCTAATTTGTTTTTTTGCAAACTAGGTAAGTTTTGACCAAGAGCCGTACGCGACCAATGCACATTAATTCATAAAAAAGCTCAACTCCGAGTAGCATGTCGATTTTTGATGGCTCGTGAAATTCAGGATCAGCAAGTTTTATATTAGTGGAGATATTGAGATGGAATAAATCTAACTTAACACTCGGTACAGACCCGCAAATATTGTCAATTTCGTAACACGTGACTTTTGCTTTGAAGTTGGTGTGTAAAGATTTAAAAGAAACTTTCATTGACTGTTTATGCATGACCTTACATTGACTGTTTATGCATGAAGTTTTTTGATTGATTCCCTTTATACATAAACTGAAAGTTGCAATTTCCAATTTTAGTCATCTGCGACAATCCTTTGTGAAAAGATTTAATTGCGAACCAGAATCTAATAAAACACGAACTGGCTGATAATACTGATGACAATCGAGTACCTGAACCAATGCTGTTGAGGGTATCACTCTGGGTTCCCTAACGGGCAACGAACAACGTGTTAATTGCACGCTAGCTTCTCCCTCATCCGATTTGTTAACATTGCTAACATGAAGTAGTGAATTGTGTTTGCATTACACATTCTACAATTACCTGATTTGCAGACTTTAGCGAAGTGCCCCGGCTTCAAGCAATTGATGCAAAGTTTAACTTCTTTAACTTTTTCTTGTCTTTTATTTGCAGAAATTTTTTTTGCATAATTTTTAAAAAACATCTGAATCGATTTAAATGTTAATGGTAAAATTTTATTTAATGTTATTTTATTTAAAATCAAAACTTCGTTCATTTTTTTGGGTATCCGTCGCTCAATTGTTTTTTGTGAATATCTGTAGCTGTACTGAAATAAATTCTACAACTTCTTTTATTTTTTCTTTCTAAAATCGAAAATAAAAAAAATTAAGCAGGATTTATTTTATAGACACCTTCTACATTGTTAGTTTTATTATACAGGGAAGGGCAAAAGTATGGAACCGGCTTAATATTCCTAAAACTGTTTGACGTAATTATTTGAAATTTGGTGTGTGATTCAGAGTCAATAGGACCCTACATTACCAATTTGTTTCAATTGTTTATCTGCTCTTGTTTCTGAGATCCAATGCCTACTTGATTTTTTTTAAATAACAACCTGTTGATTTTTTTCCTCTATTTAATAGTTCGTTTAATTCTTTAAAAGACCACATAAAAATATTTATCTATTGCATAAGAAAATTTTCGAGAAAATAATATTTGAATGAAAAAGTTAGAAAAAATGGTTTACGCTGATATTTGATATTTGTTTTCATGTTTTTAAGGCAATTTTTATTAAAATTTTCTTTTGCGCCGTTTTAAATCATGCACAGTTACAGTCCATAATCTTGTGGTCTTCCAGTTTTTTTGTTAAAACTAGAATTTTTGTCGCATATCAGACAATAAACCATTTTTCCTAACTTTTTCATTCAAACGCTTTTTTCTCGAATATTTTCTTATGTAATAGATAAATATTCTTATGTGGTCGTTTAGAGAATTAGACGAACTATTAAGAAACGGAAAAAAATCAGTAGGTTGTGATAAAAAAAAATCAAGTAGGCGTTGGATTTCAGAAACAAGAGCAGATAAACAATTGAAATAAATTGGTAATGTAGGTCCAATTGACTCTGAATCACACACCAAATTTCAAATAGATACGTCAAACAGTTTTCGAAATATTAAGCCGGTTCCATGCTTTTGTCCTTCCCCATATTTGTTTTCATATTTTTAAAATAACTTTTATTGAAGTTTGCATTAATTCTATCTTAAAAGCAACCCATAATCTTGTGGCTTTCTAGTTTTTTTATTTTGCTAAAACTAATATTTTTGTCGAATATCAAACATCAGACCATTTTTCTTAACTTTTTCATCAAACGTTATTTTCTCGAAAATTTTCTTATGTAATAGATAAATATTTTTATGTAGTCGTTTAGAGAATTAAACGAGCTATTAAATACAGGAAAGAAATCAGCAGGTTGTCATTTAAAAAAAATCAAGCAGGCATTGGATCTCAGAAACAAGAGCAGATAAACAATTGAGAGAAATTGGTAAAATAGGTCTTATTGACTCTAAATGACATACCAAATTTTAAACAGATACGTCAAACAGTTTTCGAAATATTAAGCCGGTTCCATACTTTTGCACTACCCTGTATACGTAGTCTAATTAGAATTTAATTTAGAATCGAAAAACGTAATAATATACAAGGTGTTCCACTAAAAAAACTTAAGTTTAGTTTATGTCTCGTTTATCCGACCAGCAATTGTTTTTCTGTGAACACACCCACAAACTTTGAGTTAGTTCCTTTAAGTTTTGTATTAAGCATTTTTTCTTAAAATCAAAAATAAAAGTGTTAAATGGGGTAGGAAGTCTCGCGTAGTCACCCTGTACATCGACATTTTATAAATTTATTTTTAAAAATTGCTTAAATAAGGTCTAGAATTTTATACACAAACATCAACTTAATATATTCTGTAGACTGGGACATATTTATGTATAGAGATTCGACTCGAACTTATGATATTACATATGAATATCTCGAAAACTATTTTACATTTACGAGGTGGAAACGTTGAGTAACTACATTTTTACATGAGATGCACAAGAAAGTTACATATAAATGTTGTAGAAAACAAAAAGCTCTATGCTGTACAGGCATATTCAAAAGTACCGGCTCACCGGGTGTTTTACAAAAGGAGCGGATTCACTAAGGTCATGCAAGTGCAAAATTGCAAAAAATAAATCTATCAGAGGCATTGCAAGAATCAACCTCCTTTGAATCCGAAATGGAAATCATGATTCATTTCTTAAGTGTACGTACACAATCCGAAATTCTAATGAATGAATTGCATATTTTTCTGTAGAAAGCCATAAATAAAAGCGTTTTACAGTTTCATTTCAATATAAACGTTAGTGTTTCGTTTCGTATTCCACGTGAGTTCATTGCTCTTGTGACGCAATGCAACTGTACTAGTGCCCATCAATCAATTTAGATCTGAATCTTCAATACATTTTATCTCAAAAACTCTGACTACTAGACCCCCTAGACTTTGTGTTTCCTTTTTCTGTGTACTACCTGTTCTTGACGAGTCGGACACTTATTTTGAATCACCCGGTATTATTGAATTTTAAATTTTACGTAAAATGAGTTGATAAATAAGTTGTTAAGAATAAGAAACGTGAAAATTTCAAGCAATTCAGGTTAATGCGTGACGATAGATATTATACATAGGAAATCAAAATTTGGTAGTTTATAGTAGGTTTCCCCGCCGTGCTCATTTAGTAAAATCAATCATTTCATGAAACGGATATCCACTTCATGAAATAAAGCCGCTTACTCTATCATTTGTATTTACTATTAGCACAATACATTTGTCTTTTCACGAAACGGATTAACTATTTATGCTCTTTCAGAAATTAGTTGCTATTAAAACTTTTCATGTAATGGTCTCTGGCATAAACTGTGTACTTTATTAAATGATTAAAAGATTAGTATCGTAAACATGACTATACATAAATTTACTGCCTATTATGAAACTAAACTAGAAAAAAAAGTTTGCACTAAAGAACAGCAGCAAATTATAATAAAAGAAATACAAGCTCCTAAGATAAGGGTAAGTACAGGTTATTTTTTAACGTAATAACACATTCCATAAGATTTAATAAAATCTGATTTTCTTAATTTTGAACATATTTCTACGTAACTATTTATCCGTTTTGTGAAGGACAACATAGAAAGCCGTTCACCTGAAAAAAATGAATTCGCCCATCCACATGAAGAGTTGCTCTATTTTATGAAAAGGGCAAATATTTTATGCTGCTAGTGAATACTGATGATAATACAGCAAATGGATGCGTTTCATGAAGTAGATCCTAGTTATCGCTGGAATATTCACAGGTGGTTAAAATATGGTGTAGAATTTTATTATGTTTAACTGCCCGAAACTCAGTTTTCGTTAATGGAACGCCCTGTATCTTTTAGCGTCACGTAATGCAGAATCAAATTCTACATCGATTAGTACTAGCATTCGCTAAACCTATTTCTACTAGTTTTCTTGTTATCAGTTATCGTTTCTTATAATGGCACATTTTGGTAGAATTGTGACAATTTGTCGCAGGAAGTATCGACAACACAAAAAAATTATTGAGTTACACAGTTGTATTAACAGATATGTACAGAGTGGACCATTTTTGATGGTTTTACAAGGTTTCACAGTTATTTATAGGATTAGAAGAAAACCATTTCGCGACCCAATGCTGCTTTTTTAAGAAAAACTCAGTGGAGAAAACAAAAGTTAGCTATCTCGATTCGTTTGGGAACTATCGGCCGAAAACGAATTTTTCCGAAAAATTATTTTTCACAATATCTCACTTGTTTGACAAGATATTTTGAAAATTTTAAAAATATTTTATACAAAAATTAACGTTGATTTCACTGACATTATTATCTTTTGTAGAAATTGCACCAATTCTGCAAAACAGACCGTAACTTTTTAATTTTAAATGGAAACCCTAGTTGGCTATGACACAAATAAATTGCTTGTTTAATGAGGTTTTCAAAAATATCAAGTTTTTATTTTTATAAATAATAAAGATACTAACTTTCCTTATATTGCAGCACCTATCAAGCTATCTATGACAATGGAAACAAAAGAAAATTCAGTTGTTTTCCTCAAAAAGCTATTATTAGTATAAATAATACAAGTAATTAAATTTAACAAAATAAATATGTAATGCTATTAGAGAACTCATAAAACTACAAGTAATGTAAATGTGATTAACTGTCAATGCAGTTTTGAAAAATTATACGTTGTATGTTCTTTTGAAATTATTAAATCTTAAATTTTATATTATCAAAACTTCTTAGATATTTCACTTCTATCCGCGATTGCATTTATTAATATACAAAAGTTCTTGAAAGCATTATTAAACTTAAGAAATATCCGACATTTCAATAATTCCTTAAAGAGATGTATTAATTTATGCAATTTAAAATTTATAGAAATCTCTTAACTAACTAACTAACTTATTCTCATTAATAATTAAAGAAATGTTCAAATAGAGTTAATTCGTTTTTACAAACTTGTGGTTTTACGTCTGTCTCTGATCTATCTATCTCGAAGCTATTTATTTCTGTTTTACTTAACAATAATTGAGTTTTAGGGAAAACAATTGAACTATTTTTGTTTGTTTTTGGTGTCATAAATGGCTACTGGAAAACAAAAAAATAATTAGTATCTTTATTATTTGAAAAATTAATTATATGAAACTTTACATTTTCGAAAACCTCATTAAACAAGCAATTTATTCGTGTCATAGCCAACTGCGGTTTCCATTTAAAATTAGAAAGTTACAGTCTGTTTCGCAAAATTGGTGCAATTTCCACAAAAGATAATAATGTCAGTGAAATCAACGTTAATTTCTGAATATAATAGTTTTTGAATTTTCAAAATATCTTGTCGAACAACTGAGATATTGTGAAAAATATTTTTTTGGGGAAAATTCGATTTCGGCCGATATTTCCCGAACGAATCGAGATAGCTAACTTTTGCTTTCTCCACTGAATTTTTCTCGAAAAGTAGTATTGGGTCGCGAAAACGGTTTTCTTCTATTTCTATAAATGACTGAGAAACCCTGTAAAACCATCAAAAATGGACCAGACTGTACAAATAAAATGCATAGAAATTAACAAAATTAACAAAACTAATAAAAGAGGGGACCTCAGTGATTAATTATCCAAGGGCTACGACACGACGTTAACTTTTGTGTAAAATTTCTACAAAGTGAGACAGATAGGTTATCATAGTTAATATTATATAGGCTCTAATAATAAATAAAAGTGTTAATTATTATTTTTACCACACAATTGTAAGTTTTGCTTTTGTTTTTTTTGTTAAACCGACGAAGAAAATTATTTTTCAAGGTATATTTATTTTTTAAGACACTTGTTTATGAAAATAGTAAGTTTACCATAGCCTACAGCATTATTACAAGGTGTATGGCAAAATAATGTTATGTTTCACAATTTTTTATTTCTTAAAAAAATAGGAATGCAGTATTTTTTTGCTTCTTTTTTTCTAAGCTAACTACGAATAATTGCATTAATGGCATTAATTAAACAAGAATATTAATAGAAATAGTAAAGGGAACGCTACTACTAATCGATATAGAATTTGATTCTGTATCTCATGATGTAAAAATATACAGGTTGTTGTATTTACGAAAACTGAGTTTTGGGCAGTTAAATATAACAAGTTTCGACACCATATTTTGACCATCCTGTGTATATATTATTATATATTCCAGGGGTAACCAGAATATGATTTGAAAAGCTGAACATGATTCTCTCAAATGACAGGCAAATTGAATCTTGAAATTTGATAGTGACGTAAATACATTATCTTAAATGAAAGGTTACCGAAATACTTTTTTTTTAAAGATATTTGAAGATACCTCAAAAACCGTTACATTTAAGTCTACGGAAGCCTTAATAATTTTTACTTAAAATAATGCCTACAAGTTGAATTTGTAATAAAAAATATAGTATTCCATTTAAAAAAAAAGAAAGTTAATGGCGACTTCCGGCATATCCAGAAGTGATGTAAAAGTGAAAATATTTTAGTCTGAAAGATCACTTCCTCCTAGTGTTAGTCCTAAGTTTCATTATTACAGACTTGCAGAGGTTGATAGTGTTCGACTTGATGAAACACTTTATTATTACCAGACCGCGGAACTTTTTCTAATCGATCAACAAAGCAACACGTTATAGTACTACGTTAGCTGCGTCGATCGATTAGAAAAAGGTTCCGTCGTCTGATTCTTATGTACACACTTGCAGAGGTTTGTTTGATTTATGCTAATACCAACTTTGCAACATCAGGGAGCGTCATAGTAAAAGAAATCATAATACACAGAAATCGTTTGAAATCTTCCTTTCATCGCATGGCCTCCATTTATAACGAAAAAGTCCTGGGTGGTTCTTGTAAGAAATAAACATACACAGCTGTATTTTTTTAAAGACAAAATGTATGTCTTGGATGACATTACATTATTTTTCTATTTTTCTTTCAGTTGGTTTTAAAAAATTTTGACGAACAGTAGATTATCAACAATATGTTGATAATCTACTGTTTTGTAAGGTGTCATTTAAATTTCCTTTCAGATGTTAAATGTTTTGAATAAAGCTAATTTATCTTTGAAAAATACAACAGAACAATGCGTTAATATTATTTGTCTTATTATTATTTTTTTCAAATTTAGCAAAGCAAACGTAGGGGCTTATCTTTCAAAGACCATCTAAGATCCTTTGGTTTGGATGAGTTACTATCCTAAGTTACTAATATACGTACCTATTCCTAAAACAAACTAACAAAACAGTTTATTATTATCTAAAACATTCGTGCATTGCTATGATTTTACAAAACCTAGTTTCATTATTATGAAACTTCCCTGTAATATTATTAAAATGTAAATTTGCGTCCAATTAAATTAGCAACTTTTTATTCTATTTTAACTTTAAGAAAAATAAATGGGAGCATTATTTCAAATTATTTCAAAATTTCAATTGTCTTTATTTCAATTTGATCATGTAACATTCAGTATTATAAAAAAGGAAATTAATATAATTAATCTTTTCGAACCAACAAGTTTGAATAAGCTCTAAATTCGAAGAGTAAAACATCGATTGGAATGCAAATACATATATATACCGGCTGTTTCAAATTGGGTGTGCACTGAAGGGATCTCCTAAACCGTAAGAGATACAAATTCGGTTAAATGGAAGAAAAGTTGCACGAATCAATGCCTAATTCGTGTCAATTGAGAGAATGATTTTTTTCTCATTTCTTCTTGAGTTATTAATAAAAATGTGAGAAAGTCGATTTTCTTTTTCTCTCTGTATCTCTGCTATTATACATAATTTTGAAATTCTGATTTAACTTTCTACAGGCACTTTTTCATGCTGCTTCGAATAAGAGTAATAAAATTGAAGTCAAACGTTTCGTCTTCCCACGATCATCATCAGTTTCGATTTTTTAAATACAACTTATGTCTTTTTATTGCTCTATTCGATAGCATTTTTTCTCCTTATTACAATGATATATCACACTTAATAGTTGATATTAATTTGAAGCTTAAATAATTCAGATTTTATATGAAAATTTTATTTAATACATAATTTCAAATTTTTTGTTCCTTTTCTTATCTTTTTATTATTCTAGACCAAAGCATTTTTTTCTTTTGATTTCAGTGAGTGTAATACTTAATACCTTTTTTTCAAGTAAAGTTGGAATATGACAAAAAAAAACTGATATCGTTTCGTCATGTTTTTCTTAATAAGTAAATTTATTCCTAACCTCTTTTTTTTATTTGTTAAGTATTAGCAACAACATTCAGTTGTCGGAAGAGGAAAAGTCAATAAATATTGACTAAATGATATGAGGTGGTTAACACAAACCAAATAAACATCAGTATAAACATATTAAATTACAAGAACAGAATAAATAAATTGAATAAAAATTATAGACGAAGAACATGACTCTGTAAAATAAATAAAGTGAAATAAATAAATTAAAGTAAATCCTCGAAATGTCCTCCACTGCTTTCAAGACACAGATTCGTTCTTAATCCTATGTGTTGTCTAGCGTGTCGAACATGAATTCGCGAAACATTTCTGTAAGAATCTAATATTCGCCTTCTTAGTTCCTCCTTATTATTTATCTTAATGCTAGTCACTCTTTCAATGTCCAAAATATAAAGCCTACTTTATCCTGTTTAAATTATGGATGGTGGTTCCGATATAACGTGCCAAACTTCAACTGGTTAAAACGAGTGAACTTAACCCTATTAAAAAAAATAAAGATAGTCAAGTGTTGAGAGCCACTGAGTGCTAAAGAAATTTAAAAAAAAATACATTGTTATAGAAAGTATCTTTCAAATTTATTACAAAAATATTCGTTTTAGCTGCCAATGTATTTGTAGAAGGCACTAATATATCTAAATATTTTTAGTATAATTAGTATTCTCTTTTTCTTTTAATCCAACAGTGCGAGTCAAAATTAAAAACTAGGCTTTTTCATTCCTATACTAAAGCTGAGATACTGATCTAGCAAGTTATATTAGAACCACTAGATATTTTTCGGTAAAATTTCATTTTCGTAAGTGCAGTGCATTATTAAAATAACGATACAGAAAAACTTTAAATAGTTTATTATAATTTACACTATAGCTAAGAAAATGAACTAAAAATTTGAAATTATGTATTAAATAAAATTTTGACATAAAAATCTGCATTATTTAAGGTTCAGATTAATATCAACTATTAAGTGTGATATACCGTTACAATCAGGAGAAAAGATGCTATCGAATAGAACAATAAAAAGACAAGTTGTATTTAAAAAATCGAAACTGATGATGGTCGTGGAAAGACGAAACGTTTGACTAAAATTCTGCTACCTCTATTCGAAACAGAATGAAAAAGTGCCTGTAGAAAGTTAAATCAGAATTTCAAAATTAAGAATAATAAAAGAGATACAGAGAGAAGAAGAAAATCGATTTTTTCACATTTTCATTAATATCTCAAGAATAAATAAGAAAAAAATCATTCTCTCAATGGATACGAATTAGGCATTGATTTGTGCAACTTTTCTTCCATTTAAACGAATTTGTATCGCTTACGGTTTAGGAGATCCCTTCAGTGCACACCCAATTTGAAACAGCCGGTATATAATAGGAATTGGAGAATTTTGTTCTATAAATTTTTATTTTATTTTATTTTAGTTATTTTAAGAATAAATTTCAGAAAATATTTTGCAAATTTTTAAGTTTAATAAGTATAGATAATATTGTTCACTTACCTCAGATTGTTCTTCATATCCATGACCCCACGAATTGGGAACAAGAAGAAAAAATAACAACAATAAACGCGCCATCAGGTGGTGAACGACCGCTCGGCGGTCTATTAGGAAATAGTCGAATTTGTTGTTTCTCCGATGAGTTTTGACCCCTTCCAGAAAACTTATAAGGACATCTGACACATATCACATACAAGCGACTGTATACGCGCTGTATGTTGATTTTCAGCGACCTGCCAGTCGTACAAGACCAGAAGCACGATTATTTGCGAGATATGGTAATAACTGTGCATACACTTATAAAGCTGTGTATTATTTAACTTTTCGTATCGTGTTTATGTTAATTGCTCAAAAACGATTTAGTTCAATAAAAGAGACAGATCTTCGTCTCAAGCAGGAGGTCATGCTGATAATGTTTTCTTGTGACACTAAAAATAATTCAATGAATGCCGTTATGAAATCTAGCCTAATCGACAATGTAGTAGGCTTAACTAAGAATAAATTGTTGTGCCACATACACAACATACACACAAGTGCATACTTTAATTAAAGTCACTTTCAACACACTGCCAAACCATTTCCATCTCTAAACATTCTCCGTTCGAGAGCTTTGCAAAATTACGACCCTACTGTTTAACAATTTCAATTAAAGATTCGAAAAGAATTATTGAAAACTTTCGGTCGCTTGTTATTTTAATTATTTCAAATAGTACAAAGGTCGGAATGTTTTCAGCATTAAACAAAGCGGTGCTTTTGTCGAAATAACTTGTATAAAACCATCTTAATCTGAATGTCTAGCAATATAAACAGGATGTCGAAAGAACTCGATCGTTTTGACCTTCACCTATATTTTATCTGCTTTTTGGGTGTCATTGGGTCCATTTTGGACAAAATTATGTCACCAGATTAATATACTAGAAATATGCTATACTCTATTTACAAAAAAAAGCCATTGAGACTGTGAATCAGTGAGATCACATTCTAACGCTGCATACTTCCTCGGCTGTAAAAAGTAGAATACATTTATTGTAATACATATATATTTTGTATACTGGCCATGGTGTTCTAAACTATCATAATTGAAGGGTCTAGTGCAAACCGGATATCTCCATTTTTTGCCGAAATTGAGTTATGCATATAGGAAAGTCCATAACATGATGCTTTATCGTTCAGTACAAGAATACAATGAACCAATAATGCACTTCCCGGAAATGACCTGTTTCAGCACTGTAAACAATTCAAATCAACTTCACATTTCTCCTGGCGATGGCGGGCGGATAAGGCTCTTATTCTGCGTAGTGTTTGACGTGTTTTTTGCAAAAAAGTTAATTTTTTTGATAAAATACTGTGCGTATCTCCATTTGCTTTATTTATTTTACAAGCTGGAATAATGCATTATTAAGTAGGTTTTTGTATTTCCTTATTGGACTCATACAGTTTTAGTTATAATTTCCAACTCTGAAAAACTAGGGGATGGGACGATTCGCCGTCGCCAACTCGCCGTCGCCGATTCACCGTCGCCAATTCGTCGTAGAACCAATTCGTCGTCGATCCAATTTACCGTCCGCCCAATTCGCCGTCACATGTTAGTGTTTTATTTAGCTTGATAAGCTTTAAAACACTTTCTGACCATTTTAGATAATATCCAAGTTATACCTACGAATTGAAGAAAATAACTATAATTTCAGTACGTTTCAAGTAAATTAAAATGGACTTTACTATTGTTTTTCTATTTCAAGTTAAAATAAATTCCTAAATACAGTGCGACCACCGTAAGACACAAAATTACGAACAAATTGGTGCTGTACGTACACATAATCATAATTCTATTTTTTTTTAATGGAACCCCTTTTTCAATTTATAATTTTAAATGACGAGCTTTCATGAATCAATATTTTGAAAGCAGTCGATTTTGATTCAGTTTGATTGATATGAAAATCAATATGATTTTGAGCAGAATCTGAAAATATAAAAGATGAATTGGAGGGATTTTACGACACCCTGAAGAATAAGAAATACTTCCTGGAAGACCAAATTTCTTTATCTGTTTCTTTATCTATGTATCACATTTAATTAATAACAAATTATTTTATTTTCCATTAATTATGTTAACTTCTTATTTTATTTACATATAATTATCGGTATATTATGATTTGGATATGTACCTGGACTTAAAACTTTAATCGCTGACGGCGAATTTACCGACGGCGAGTTTTCCGGTGGTGAATTGTACCTACGACGAATCGGCGACGATGAATTGGCGACGACAAATCGACGATGGCGAATTGTCCTAGACCCGAAAAACTACGTGTGAATGACATGTTCTTTTGGTCTTTTGTAAAACAAGATTTTTGTTATTAGTGGCGTTTTCGAATTAGAGCTTCAGAGCTACACCTCGCCAAATCAGTTCATAACAGATGGGATTAGATGTGCTCCTTGAACGGCAATTGTATCTTGGGGATTTAGTCACTTTTTAACACGTTTTTGAAGAATAAGTACAGTAGATCAAGTAAAGAAATGAAGTATTATAGCCTTCGGGATACTTCTTTGACTTAATTATCTGTAAAAAGACTGTCGCTCTTGCATTTAAAGCACGTGGATTTAGAGCAAGTTCATTTAAGCTGCTTCAAAATGGCGCCAAGACAAAATGAGCCTTCCTAAACCGGAACTTTATTTTTGGGACTGACACTGAGTAAAATATAAACATTTTAAGAGGATTAGATTAGGTAAGAGAAATTGGTTAGATTAGGTAAGAAAAATTGGCTTCCTAGTGAAATGGTGTTGTGGCAGAAGCTCCAATGAAGAATTCAAATATACAGGATTTTACCTTTGTTTTTTAGTTTGGCAAAAGAGGTAGTAAACTATTGAAAGACAAATCCCAAAATAAAAATACCAAAAGAGGTTGAAGAAGTTACAATGGAAAGTGAAAAATGAAGAAGTCGCTTGTCCATTACCAAGTTTTCAGTTAAAAGTCGTTTGATGCTTACGATATTTGTCTTTTCGTTAAAAAGTAAATAAGCTGGCAATTCCTCAATCGGTTTCGATTTTCTGATGAACTTACTTCGCTTACCACAATTAATTAAATGCGGGATGTTGTTAGGTGGTAACAAAAGGAGCGCTTTACGCATTTTCACCCACAGAAAGTGGGACTGCTCTAACCGTAACTTACTGTGTCCCTGAAAGCAGGATCGGTCGTTCTTTCGGAGACTAGGATGTGAAGAGGAACTGCGTAAATGTGTCCATTCAGTGGAGACGACCTTGAGACCCCTCCCCAAAAGTATACGTAATAACAAGAAAAAGCAATAATACATAAATTCTTGTTTCGCCCAAAAATAGAACGTTTATAGGTGCTTTCTTTCGCTTAAAAGTTTGAATCGTGTTTCGAATAGTTTAGACCTGAATTTCGTAGTTGTTGCAACAAAATACCTGACTTGAATTTTTGATTGACAGTTCATTTGTAATTCACCATAATTGAATCCAAACAAGTTTTAAAAATAAAGAGATTCAAAGAAAACAATGTCTGTTTTTGAATCAAAACACGTTTGGATCACGATTTTGTGAGCAAAAGAAAGCACCTAATGAAAGCACTTTAAAATATGTATGTTCACAACCCCGAATAGGGTTGACAATCGAAAAGTTTTCGAAATTATTTAAATTTACACGGCCCAAATCAAACGACATTGGCACATCAACGTGAGTACTCTCGTGTTGCTTACAGTCTCTTAGTATCTAAGCAAAATACCAAAATTTTAAGGCGTGAAGCGCACAAGTCGAAACGGTAAAGAAAAGCAAAACAAACAAAGGCAAAAAGGAGGAAAATTTCGCTCTCTGAATGAGCCAAACACATTAAAAATTAATATGGAAAATGTAAAAATAAAATGTAAGGGAATATATGGGACAAAACGGTATGACTCGATGAAAGTAAAAAAAAACTCCCTTGACGGCGTTATACAACAAGCTAAGCTGCGTCGTTTTCGATCATATCGATGCTAAAGCAAAAAGTACGCAGGAGCAGTGTTTTACGCAATCTTGAATAATTCCGAAAAGAATGTACATGGACAAATGTGATTTTGCTATTCACTTCTTTCTATTTCTTGCTATTTCATTTCTTTTGTATCCCCACGAAAGAAATATTTTTTCAAATCAATTTAAATCTACAGCCGCGCCAATGAGGGTTCATTAAAATGGGCACAATTCACTTTCTTTAAATGGAACCCGATATTTTTTCCCATCCATTATATGTAAAATTAAATTTCTTATTCACCAATGTAGGGTTACCGCAAATTACCCTTAATAGTTTTTGGAAAAATTTACAATTTTCTACAATTTTGGTACCTTGTATTAAATCACACTTCGAAAACAGACAGGAATATTGTTTTGTACTCTAAAAAACATTTTGATTTACGGCCGATTTCATAACAGGACTAAATTTAAAGTTACTTTATACAGAGTGATCAGAAAAATAGTGGTTCGTGGAAACTTATTTTTTTTTAATGGAACTTTCACAAAATAATTTTTTTTTCTTGAAGAATTTTGCAAAAATTCAGTAAGTTTGAATTTGAATTTCTGATTAATGAGATAACACAGACGAACGAAAATCTGACACGATATTTTTGGGACTTTGGCCTTTATGAAAATGTGAACAAAATTAAGATAGCATTTTGCATTATACCGAGCGATCGATACTTACGAAACATTCGGTATCTCATTTTTTTAAATGGAACGGCCTACTTTTTATTTCAGAAATGGATGCAGCTTTCTGCTGATATAGTTATATACCTTTATTTTTAATAATTTCGTCACTAGAAATTTTCTTTTTATAAGTATTTCAATGGTCGGCGTTTTAAACTATACACCCAGTATTGCTACTTTCCTACCTAAATTCAATCATTCGAAGCCATTTTTTGATAATTTGATTCTACTTTCAAAGATCTCTAATTTGAATACCTTCGCGATAGGATTTATTTTACCAAAAATAATTTAAAACAGGCCATTGAAATACTTGTGAAAAGAAAATTTCTAGTGACGAAATTATTAAAAATAAAGATATATAATCTTATATCAGCAGAAAGCTACATTTAAGTGCTACATATTTCTGAAATAAAAAGTAGACCGTTCTATTTAAAAAAAAATAAGATACCAAATGTTTCATAAGTATCGATCGCTCGATATAATGCAAAAAGGTATCTTAATTTTGTTCACATTTTCATAAAGGCCAAAGTCCCAAAAATATCGTGTCAGATTTTGGTTCGTCTGTGTTATCTCATTAATCAGAAATTCATATTCAAACTGACTGAATTTTTGCAAAATTCTTCAAGAAAAAAAAATATTTTATGAAAGTTATTCAATAAAATCAATATATCTTTATACCGCTGTAATCTGTTCATTGCGGCGCATCAAAATATCTAAAAATATACAGGGTATTCCATTTAAAAAAATAAGTTTCCACGAACCACGATTTTTCTGATCACTCTGTTTACTTCAAAATAATTTTACAATAAGCCGCGTATTGTCTATAATAAAATTCTTTATCTACTTTTTCCTAATTTCTTTCCTACAGGCCTCACAGAAGAAATACGCATCGTTGGGCCACCCTGTACAGAGCGAATATGCGAAGAATAATTCTGAAAAACAGGAGAAAACAAAAACAAAAGAAGATCGATGGGTTTCCCCGAAGCGCGAGATGTGATCGAATCGCCAAAGCAGAAAAAAGATAATCCGCCTGACAATGACGTGTCAGTGTCAGCCATAATTTGTTTTAGAATTGGTTCGATTGTAAGTCATCGAACAAAGGAGGGTGAATTACGAATAAGAAGAAGAAGAAGAAGAAACGAAAGGAGATCGTGAAGAAACAAAAGAAGATTATTAGTTTGAAGGTGAAAACCGAAATGAAAACAATACAAAAAAACAAAAATATAGAGCGACGTAAGTGCCAAGAAAAAGAAACAAAAGATATTCGTGAAACAAAAGGAGATTTTTTAGGCGGGCTGTTGTTTAAAATCAAGATCGATAAGAAAACGTAAGGAAAGGAAAATGTCTACACGCGAAGAATAATGCTAACAAAAGAATTAAAAATGACGAAGATCGACGTTTGTTTCAGCAACGCAGAGTAAATAAATTCAAATTGCCAATGGGAAACAAAAGAATAAAGGAGAAAGAAAACTATGAAATGAGATAAATAAGCAACTTGGATACGCGAAGAATAAGACGAGGAAGAAGACAACAAACAAAAGAAGATCGACAGTTTTCTGGCGAAGTCTGAGGGATTCTAATCAGATTGCTAACAGAAAACACAAAAACAAACGAACAATTCGTAAGAAAAGACAATAATTGTAGGGTGTGAAACATTAACGCAATTATAAAAAAAATTAAACGAAAATAGAATAAAGAACGACGAGATGCGAAAAAAAACAGATGAAGAAAAAACAAAAAGAGATCGTTTATGATTACGTGGATCAAAGCCGATAAGTAAACGAAAGAAAGCAGAAAAACAAAAATTTCTCGCGGGAGGCTTGAAAAAAAAATAATGCGGATATAAGATGAACGTAAGCCAAAAAAATATCGATTTCTACTTAAGAAAATCAAATCGTCAACAAAAAACAAAACAACAAATGTAAGACGAAGTGTCAAGTGCACCCGGAAAGATTTAATGAAACAAATGAAAACTTAATTTCCCGATTCTTTTTTGCTTATCTTTTGATTTCGAAAATAAATGTGGATCGACGCGATATTGCTTTGTTTTTCGTTTATTAAGTGAAAGCTCAGAAAAACTGTGCGCCGCACAGTGGGAAGAACTTACGGTTTTGCCGGCCAAAAATCGATTTTTAAAGGTTTTCTTTATAAATATTTTCTCTGCCTATATTAAAGATGAAGGTTTAGAGCTTATAAATTCAAAAGAAGACTCTTCGAGGTGCTTCTATTTTCAACTTGCGCGATGTCAAACTTTAACAACAATCTGACAAAGTAATATTTTACACTATTTCTCCTTTCCATATTGTAAGCACCTTTGCTTAATAAACAACTACGTATGTATGTTTCTAGAACCTATAAGGGATTACAAATAAAATAAACCTAAAATATAATATTTGTTTATACGCGACAAAGATATAGTAATTTAAAAATACGTATAATTAACACAGGTTTCTTAAGATTTATCAATTCATAAACAAAAACCACTACATTTCACGATTTCAATATTATTATAATATTATTGCTTAGCATTTACTCTTTTAGTATACAAAAAATCATAACCGTCTAAAGCCGTTTCCAGAAGTAATAAAACTTTAAAGAAGAAAGCACCTTTTTCTATTAAGAAAAGACGAATGACGAATGTTTTATTTTTACTAATAATTTTTTGTTTTTTAAATTTATTTATACATTAATAACTTCAAAAAATGGACAGAAATTTTATAAATTTATATAAAATCGTGGATTGTGTAACATTGTTTTCCAGAATTCAAATACAGGGTGTGTCGTGGTGGTGTATTTTCAAATTAATTTTCTTATTTTGAGGAACAGAGTAAAACTTTCTTAAGAGAAGTTGAATTGAATCTTAAAAGCTACAATCTGGAGAGTTTTAATGACTTCAATCTTCAATTTTTTCGAATTGTTTTCTTCGATTTCTTTAAACAGCTTGGTGTATTTTCTTATGGCGGATTTCAATAGACTGTAATATAATTTTGTAAAGTTTTGTGAAACCCCTTATGATTTCGAGAAATGTACAAAAAATATATTGCGGTACGGTAGACCATAATATCATATAAAAGGTTTTCATATCTTTACTTTTTTCACATACAGTGTTCATAATTAGAGAAACAAAGATGTGTAAACATTTCCATGCTGCCGCAACGTAACAGTTTCTCGCATTTCTTCTAAAAATTTGACCACACTGGGGATAAACTTTCCACAATATTAAATACAGATGCCAACTGTTAAAATCCGTTATAAAAATACATTCTGCTGTTTGAAAAAATTAAAGAGGACGTGATCCTTTCGAAACAATTGAAGAAGTGGCTCATAGGATTTCCAAGGATTAAATAAGAAAGTTATTTTGATATTAATTTAATTAAAATTTATTTATCATACTATTATTTTGAATGTAATTCATTTCTAAATGTAGCAATACTGATTAATATGTATCCTGCGTTTTTAAAATTAGCGTGTGTAAATATAAGATCTTTACCAACTAAAATTCATGAGTTAAATATTTTTTTATACAATAATGATATTGATGTATTATTACTTACAGAAACTTGGCTTCATGCTAATATACCGATATGATGTTCTTAACATACGTGGTTAAAAGTTTTTAAGAAGCGACCGTACATATCGAAGTGGTGGAGTTGGAGTTTATTTCAAACAATATTTTCAGTATTCTCTAATCGTAGTTAAAGATACCATAGAGCAACTGTGGATATCCCTTAAATTTCGTAATGAAAATTTTGTAATAGGAGTAGTATATAAAGCGCCACAGTTGGATTATAAATTTTTTCTAAGCGAATTAGAGGACTCTCTTACTGAAGCGCTAATCTACTCACCGAAAATACTCTGTGGGGGAGATTTTAATATTGATCTCCTAAAAGTTAATAATGTGTCTACTCAATATCTCTTAAACAAATTATTAATCAACCTACTCGTCTCACCCATAACACTGCTACACTTATTGACTTATTGTTTTCCTCTGATGAGGTGGAACCTACAGATTCAGGTATTATTGATTGTAATTTTTCTGATCATGATTTTATCTGGTGTAAGGTTCCAGTTCTTCAGGCTAAAATAACACCTATCATTAGGGAATACCGAAATTTTAATAATATAGATTGGGAGTTATTTGAACAAGACTTATCCTCCATTCCTTTTCAACATATATTCATGCTCACCGATGTAAATGACAAAACTCATTCCTTTAATAATCATATCGTCAATTTGTTCGACACACATGTTCCATTAGCGACACATCGATTAACCAAAAAGCGTCTTCCTTGGCTGACAGATAATTTAAAATTATTAATGGACTTGAGAAATAAGGCTAAAGCAAGATATCGTCGCACTAAAAGAAATGCACATTGGGAATACCATAAAACTCTAAGAAATTTGACTAATAAAACTTTCAAACTCGAAAAGAAAGCCTACTTTGATTATATCTCAAGTACTAGTGATCCTAAAAGTCTATGGAAAAATTTAAATTATTTAGATATTAATAAAAGACAGTCTGTTGAAATACCTCCTCATTTAGCTGAACCTAATCAAATAAACAAATTTTTAATAAATAATTTACTTACTTCGAATAATAATTCCCAACAATTGCAATTAACGTACAATAACGAAAAAATATTTGAACAATTTTGCTTTTAAAACCGTTAATGTGGACAAAATCATTTCTCTCTTACGTCGTTTTAAATCTACAGCAACCGGAATAGATGGAATTAATACTATTATGATAAAAATGTGTTGCCCATTAGTACTCCCTTATCTTACTCATATAATTAATTCTTGTATTGTGGATAATGTCGCCCCCATTGCTGGAAGCATGCCTTAGTCCGTCATGTGCCAAAAATAAAAGATCCAAGTAATATAACAGATCTACGACCAATTAGTTTATTACCGTTGTTATCCAAACTCTTCGAGAGTGTTATCACAGAACAACTTACAGATTACCTTAATTTTGCTGGTATTATGCCAGATACTCAATCCGGTTTTCGAAAAGGCCACAGCTGTGCAACTGCTTTGCTGAAAGTAACTGATGATATTTTTCAAGCGACTGACAGAGGACTTATCAGGGTACTTACCTTATTAGATTTCAGCAGGGCATTCGATACAGTACCAGCATGACATACTACATTCAATTTTATTGCATGTTGGCTTAAGTGATAATGCTGCTAATTTAATCAAGTCATATCTCTTTGAACGTAAACAAACTGTTATTATTGGTAACCAACGTTCCTCTCCTTTAGCGGTTTTACAAGGAGTACCACAAGGCTCTATTATTGGACCTATCTTATTTTGTTGTTATACATTTAAATTTCTGTCTGCACTAAAACATTGTACAGCTCATGTCTACGCGGACGATACTCAGCTGTACTACTCCTTTGAACCTGCTGACTGGAAGGCTGCAACTCTGAAAATCAACACAGATCTTGGGGCTTTGTTTTCGATTACTCAGGATCATTCTCTGAAACTTAATCCAAATAAATCTAAAGTCATCTTTTTTGGTAAAAAGAAATCCTGTGATAATCTCTCAAATATTATTCAGATTTGTATTAATGGCGTTAAGATTCCGTTTGTTACAAAAGTCAAGAATCTGGGTTTAATAATGGACAATAGTTTCCGGTACCACAGTCAGATCGCTAAAAACATTAGTAATGCTTATCTTTTTTTAAAAAAAAATTTTCCTTTTAGATCTGTCTTAAACAGGGATATAAAAAGACGCTTATGTGAAGCATTTGTCCTTTCCCAATTTACTTATTGCACTCCAGTATATCATACAGCCTTGGATTCCATAACTATCTACCGTATTCAGAAAATACAAAATTCCTGTTTAAGGTTAATTTATGGAATCAGAAAATTTGATCATATTTCTCATAAACTCAAGGAAATAAACTGGCTGAACATGAAAAACCGGAGAGAACTTCTAACTTTAAATCTATTTCACAAAATTATATTGTACAAAAGTCCGCCATATTTGTACAATAAAATACGTTTTCGATCTGATATTCATAATATAACCACCAGGTTCCGGGGCCTTATATCACCACCACCACATAGGACATCACTTTATGAAAGATCATTTACATATGCCATTTTCTCCAAGTACAATGACTTACCTCACGAATTTAAACTTTTAAATCCAGCCGCTTTCCAATTACATTTAAAAAATATGCTATTCTTGTCGCAGTAAAATTAATTGACACGGATTGCTACTTAAAATAATTATTTTTCTTACTGGCTGTTCTTCTCTACCCTTCGTAATTTCGCTGTTTGTACACAAATGTCAATATTATTTTTTTTTATAGTTTTTTTAGCTTTAATAAGCTTAATTTAAATTAAATTTAAGTTTTCTTAATTTAGGCATTTTCATATATCTTATTTATCTTTATTACTCAAGGTTAAATTTAAAAGCAGAGAAGCTTGCGCTGAATCTGAATTTCGCCTTGCGGTTGTGTATATTCTTTGTTTCTTTATAGCTGTTTTCTAATGTAATTAATTTATATAGGGAGTACCATACAGTATTTATTTGTATGTTTTTATGATCTACACAATAAAGTCATTTATTATTATTATTATTATTATTATTTACTTCTTATTTTTTTACTTTTTTATCTTTTCTAAAAAATCAGCACTATTGACGTTTACAAATAACAATTATCGCATATTTAATTTTTGTCTTAAATTCATGCATAAAAATATAATTGTGTACATGTGAAAACGGTGCGAAATAGCAAATTCTTAAAAGTCCTAATTTTTTTGCATACGGAGGGGTTACTAGTAACATAATATTTAATAATTTTCTTCTCTGACTGTTGGTAGACATAACGAGAAAGAAAACCCCTGTTGGTCGCTATCCGCATAAAAGTTTTGGCTACCAAAATTACGATTTTTTCCCACTGTGCGCCGTGACTAAACAAATGAAAACTTGATTCGTGTCGTCGATTCTTTTTCCGCTTCGATTTTCAAAACGAACGACACTCGACGATCTTTTTTTGTTTTCCGTTCGTTCAATTGTGCACTTCATCTTGGCCAATGTAGTTCTCTTTTGTTTCTCGTTGTCGTCAAATTAATTCTTGTTTATTGTATTGTGCTGAATCTATTTGAGAGATAATTTTGTTCTTTTTTTTATTTTCGAGGAAGCGTCCTCGTTTTCTGTTTCCTGTCGTAAATCTATTGTCTGCTAAGAACTTAAAGAGCTCGCCACTGTACGGAAAATGTCTTAAAATTCCGTAAACTCCAGAAAATAGCATCGCATACTGACGAGTAGTTTTCTTCGCTCGTGGTCTTGTACAGTTGCGGAAACATAAAGCGGGACAAGTCTTATAACGAAATTTCCGATTATTTTGATAGTGTGAAGTTTCTTTGATGACGGTCGTGACCGTTCTAATTAATTTATTACCGTCAGTGAACGTCAGAAATAACTTGTTAAATTGAGTTCTTAAGAATGTATCGTCTTTCTAAGGGAAATGTAAGTGAAAATTTTCGACCAGTGCATCAAATGGAATTAGTGAAGTCTTTGGAAGAACTATGTGACATTTTGGATGTGGAATATGTATTCTAGAAATCTTAATTCAATCAATGTCCGGACATTTGCATTCAATAATTCAATCGAAAGGCTGCATGACTTATTTTGTTTCATTTTATTTCGCATGGCAATAATTGTAAGTAAAATAAAAACTAACTATTACACTAGTATGATTTATTTGTATGAGGTATTTGTTCGTTATAATTTTTAATTATAAACGGAATGATTAATCATTTTACTTAATGTGAAGGTTGATAAATTACCATAGTTACCGAAATTTAGAAGTAAGGTTTAAACTAACGAAAGTTTACTGTTCCGCTTTCTGTTTCCCCAACTGTACCATCCGCGGTAGGCTTAAACCAACACACACACACCCATGTAGGCGTATTGGAATTTCTTTATTTTATCATTTCTAGTGTAAGTTTGGCACAGTTTTGATATTTACTTCAAATTCTAGTTTCGGACCCACTGGGGACCTGGTTAGAAGACGTAATTAATTTAACAGGTCGTGATCATAAAAATTTAATTCCTTTGTTTCAAATGGCAGACGCCCATGACACCCTGGCGCCGGATTGCTCTGCAACCCCTATTGCTACGCCACTGTTGGAGCGATACTTATAATACATAAATTTTCTGTTTTATTTATTCAATATGTGCATTCAGTGTAAACAATTTTTCAAATGCGTTTTCTCAAGGCTACCTGCTTGAAATAATAAGTACCTCTTAGTTTTTATGGTATTATAATTAAGCACTCATGTACATTCATACATGTGCATTATAATCTTGCTTTGTCTAAAACTGTTAAATTTTTTAGTGATACACATTAGCATTAAAAGGAAAAAAAAAACAATGTTTAGTTATGCAAAAATAATAGCAGATGAATTACGTACGATGTTTTATCAGAAATTTACGACCGGAATGCACTTATTAAATATTGTAATCGACGTCCATTTCTGAACGGAATATTAACGCTGACCTAAAAATAAATGGTATTTACGATCGACGATTATGCAACGTATTATTATCACTTTGGGACAATTATGTTGGGCAGCAAAAGATTTTCGGTAGTTTGCGAATTTTATTGTATAAAAGTAGTACACAAATCTAGAAAACACCATGTTACAAACGATAATAAAAGGATGATCCAAAAAAACTTGCCATACAAAACTACAGGAATGAAATTTGAAGCCTTTAAAAACTGGGGAATGAATTCTACCGTTAAGTACAAAAAAACACATCATTTTACCGTCTAGTCACTAGTACACATTCATATTTAATTAAGTTAAAGTATGTCGTACGAATAAACTTTAAAATAGTTACTGTAATATTAATAAACTCTTATTTTCTTCCTTAAATACATAGTTAATATTGCACGGCCGACCTATGTCATGTCATCAACTGCATGACCGAAATAAATGAAAAACTTATTATAAATACTTACTAATATGACTAGGAAACTCTATAGCATTAGCCGATATATTATCGTAAAATAAACAAAACTTACAAACAAAAAATAAACAATGTTAATGAAAGGATTACTTAAATTTCTTCTAATCAGTTAAAGGTTGGTTAAGAGGATTTTATTGTAGCAGTACTGACGTTTCCTTTTGATCAATTTTAACAGTGCGTAAGTAAACGATGAAGCAGAACAAGATTAAATTCTAGATCCCAGGCGATTAGGGAATAAAATTTCAGGTCTGAGCTAAATACAGATTTTGCTGTCAATTTGTTTTCACGTAGAGAGTTTCTGTGATAGTTATAGTTGTGAAAGTATCTATTGCTGTCATGAAAGCAACTATCACAGAGATATCATCCTAGATTACATGAAAGTCGCTTTCACGCTTTTATGACAAAACTTTCATACTCTCTCTCTCTCTCACGTCTGACTAGATAGTTAAGAGTTGCTCTGGTGGCATTGTAATTCGTCTAAAAACAATCGTTTTCACGATGATAGTTTTTGTGAAAATTACTATCATGAGAGCTATATTTACTCCCATGAGAGCAACTATCAGAGAAGCTCTCACCGTGAAAACGAGGCCCAAGTCTGTCTATTTGACGAAATTGGTTATTCAGAAATGTACAAATCTGAGTCTGGCCTTGACTTTACGAGAACAATTATCACATAAACTCTGATCGTGTAAATTAAGTCAAAAAGCACAAGTGCAATTAAGGCAAATTGCAAGTAAGCATGGATTGAAGAAGCCAATAAATTACAAAAACCTATAATATTGCAAATAATTTAGCAATAAAATGATGGTAATATTAACGCAGGCACTTTTGTTTTCTATTATAAAAATTATAACTCATTAAAAGAAGTATAATTTCAAACTAATCATTTTTTTCGCTTTGAATTCTTTTTACGTTTCTTATTATTTTACAAGGACGGTTTATGAAAAGAAAAACTCAATTCTTTTAGGATTATAAAGATTGTACAAATACATACTATGTTTTCAATTTATAACAGAAAAAATTAGAAAACTTGTTATTCTCTTATTTGTGTGCAATTTAACTCGACGTAAATGTCGATGGGAATTCTTGAGAAATTGGCAACAATTTTGAGATCGTTTAGAAAGCTAAAACTAATACATTTCGTTGAAATCTAAATTAATTTATGAAAAATTTTCAGGTTTTCACAATTTCGAGAAACGCTATTTTCTATGTACAATCACTCTGTATATCTGATAATGACTTTTTTTGGGGAACAGTGTAACAGTGTAGATACACAGGATGTTATCGAATATGGTGGAAATAATTATGTCACCTCATCAGAATATTTCTGTTTAACCTAATTTATCTATATAAAAAGGTTTCTCCTTTTTGAGGTATATCGTCCTAAACAGGTAACTTAAAAAGCATATTTTCTTAAATATCTCAGGTATAATTAGAGGTAATTAGAGGTAAAGTGTTGAAATTTGATACGAAGTGAAGTACAGGGATGTATTTGTCATACGAATATTTGAACATACTTCGCCAGTGGCGTAACTTTTTTATTATCACTTAAAAAAAAGGTGAAATAAAAATTGAAGAGTTCCAATGAAATAAACTAAGTTCCGTCTTCATCAGATTAACCGTTTTAGAGATTAATCTGTCGAAATAATATTTGTCTCGTAATATGCTTTTCATGTAGCTTTTCTAGGAGCTTATACATTACCTATCCTTCAGAAACGAAAAACTTTATATTGATGCCATCTATACGTGGTATAATTATTGCCATCATATGTGATAACATCCTGTAGAGATTTCAATTATAAGCTAATGAAATTTAGAAGAGAAATAAGCATTAAAATGGAATTGAGTTACGAATTAATAAATCGGGGAAATCAAATAAGAATCAATACTAGATAAAACAGAACGAAACAATTGGAATGATTCATCTACGTAACTAAAGGCATTCAAATATAGCGGAAGGGATGTGGATTTAAGGGAGCATAGATACAAAAAATATGTAAATTGGCAAATAAGAGAACAGAATAGAAAAAATTAAATACCAACATATTACGTGCACAGTAAATGTAAAAGGATTAGCAAATGAGACGAAAAACCTTCTATGCATAATGATATCACTTGGTCTTTAGTTTTATTCGTGTTTTTTTTTATGTATTGCGGATCAATCGGGTGTTTTCTTAGGAAACAAACGCCAAACAGGGAATTAGACTATTTTAAAGCCACCCTGCGCTAGTAATTTCTAAGTATTGATGTGAAAACATTAAAACTGGCGAGCGCGTTTCTTAAAAACAAATTCAGAATAATCTACAGGAAATACAAAATCAAATTTTTGCTGAATTCAAAGAAAACTAAGTTGTCTTCTGGCCTTGAAACTGGTTCAATATACTGAATAAAACTAAAGAAGAAATTATAATAACTAACTACTTTAGTGTTAGTTATTTAATTTCACTGATTGTTCTCTTTGCTGCTTTTATAAGTTAATATCCATAAGTATTTGATTTATTTATTGTTGCTCTGATCACTACATCACGGCAGTAATTCTGGAATTAAAGAGAAAAAAGCATAACAAAATTATTAGAATCGATTGTGCGCACTTGGAATCTATTGAATGGTTGGTATGGAGTAATTTAATCCGACGACCTGAAAAAAATTCAGTGAACAATTTTAAGTGTTACGATAAAAGTCAAAATTGTGTAGAAAGTTAAAAAAAAAACAATAAAGAAAGAGTTACTATTATGTACGTTTCCTTGTACTAATAGTTTATGGAATTTGAAAAAAACGAGATCGACTCGTTTGAATTCATTGCGAAAAAAAATGATAATGCCTTCATTAGCCACTTATCCGAAAAAGTCAGTGTCGTACAGTACTGCAGAATTTTATTAAAGGGGCTCGGTTAATATTAATATGTTAGTGAAAATAAATAACTAAAATTAAAACTATGCGCTGCACTCAAATTGAATTGCATGCAACGCATTTTTGGACTAGTAACACTCTCGCCTATAGAGCCAAGTAAAAACATATATGATCTTTATTTATCGAAGTGAACAGTGAGAAAACAGGCAAAAGTAAATCTTAAAATGTAATCATATATTTCCTTACTTAGCCACAATGAATAACTTAAACTTAAATTTTCGAAGAGAAACTAGAAATTAAAACCCTGGGTTTATCGGCTAACAGTATCGTTGGAATACCATAGCCATCGCTTCTAATATAGAGCGCTAAAACTAATGAGATTACCATGAAGCACAATAATAAATATTCATATTTACATGTATCTTTTGCAAAGATCTAGCTAGAAAGCTGCCTTTTGGGACAAAAATTAGCACCGTTCGATATAGCTCATCAAACATACAGGGTATTTACATTAATGGCACGTGTGAATTCACAGAATTGTTCGTTTCGGAAGGCACGTTATAAGAGCACACTAAATTATTATTGGACGTAGAAAAAGTGTAATATGGTCCCTAAAGAGGAATAAACATACAAAAATGTTGTATTAAACTGCTATTGCCAAACCAATTGCATATCCCGGTGAACGTTCCATATTTTGAGCGTATGCCTGTCTATCGTACTGATCTCTCCCCGTCGAAGGAGAAAAGTCCATCGGTTGATCCTGCAGAATGTGATTCAGAGGTCCAAATCGTGTGGCGTTAAGGATAACCGAGGGATGTTGAATGGTCGAGTACAGCAAGCGTTCCGGATTTGGCGAGATCACAGTTGATCTATAAAATAATGGAGATCTGACGGGACGGTTCGAAGATGAGAACGCGTTTTCGGAGCTTTTAATCACGGATTCGGCTGGACGAGATCCCACCGAGACTATGACCGGTGTTGGAGAGGCGATGCTTTTGTCGGGGGTGGTCTCTCGTGATGAGTGCCGGCCATTTATTCTCATGCACGAAGACTCTTCGTGCTTATAAAGGTATGACTTTAGCGCGAATGCTTTTCCGCATCTTCCGCAGACGTGAGGCTTGGTGTTTGAGTGAGTTTGAATGTGGGCGCGAAGGTTTGATTTATCTGCAAAGGCCTTGCTGCATATTGTACATTTGAAGGGTTTCTCGCCTGAAATAAAACAAAAGTCTGATAATCAAGAAAAAAGTCGAGAAACTAGATCTAACATTTGGGGGAAAAATATGAAACAAAGAAGGAAAAATAAACATATTTCAAAGATCCAAAATTTTTAATTGCTGCCGCTGTATTTTTTGGTCACATCACATTTAATCAATCCATGGGTGATAAATATTATAGAGTAGATATGAGTATACGAATATTTCAAAAAATATGCAAAGAAAAAAGATCATCTTTTACGTTAAAGACGTAATCAATGTTGAGGAAATGCTCATTTGGAAGAAACGCGGAAAATGAACATTAAAAATCGAAATGACTGATGATGGCTGAAGATTCAAGCAAAATTGAAATGTACCTGTGTGCGTTCTAATGTGTCCTTGAAGAAGCCAAGGCCGGGAGAAACATTTTCCACAATACTGACATTTACAGCCTTGATTATGAGTTCGAACGTGCATGGAAAAGGCAGGCATGCTGACATAAAGTTTATCACAATGAGGACATCTTCTGGCTTTCTTGTCGGCTGGACTTCGGTGGGTCTGTCGATGACGGGCTAAATTGCTTGAAGTACTGTATCGTTTGCCACAATCTGCGCACTCATGTTCATGACTTTCATTGGCCACCACTGATACCTCAGCTGCCATATTTGTTGGAAGAGATTGTATTTTTGGAACACCATTGTTAGCGTTGCTCATTGGAGAAGCGGCTCGTTTAAATCCATCACCCTTGAAAATAAAAGGAACGTTTTAATTTTCGCTTACCAATGAGAGGAATTAATAAGTACCTACCCGAATTAGATGGGGCCGTGGTGCTCTGGATGATTTATCAAACAACTTGTGCGTGTAGGTGAACGTCGGTTCTTCATCGTCTGGCTTTGAGGAATTCGTCGAGAGGTGTCTGTAATCCAAAATTTTGCCTGCAGCAGCAGCTAGACTTACTTCAGCTAATTTGGTCAAATTATACAGCTCATTTGGACATTCAGAACTGTTATCTGATTCTTGAAAATCCGAGGAATTCGATTCAGCCACGCTTACGGTCCTTTCCGGACTCATCTCTGCAAATAAAAATTTTTCAAATTCTATCTTGACTCATGCTCAGGTGTGAATCATTTATTTATGCTTCCGGATTTAATAATGCTCAAATAAATTTGGCAAACGTTTCGCATAAGAATGAAAATAAAGTTGGAAAGGTGACATATGCGAAAAAATATAATTTAGCACGGATGACAGAAGAAACTTGTTGATTGCTGGCCGTTCAAAACTATGCGGGCCGATATAATAGTATTTGGGCCAAAAGTAGAGGCTCCGTAAGGTGTGATCGGCAGACTGCCAAATCGCAACAAGTCGCTATTGCTAACAAGTAGTTGATCGCCAATTTTAAGTTATTTGCTTTGCCTTTGCAAAACCGGCCATGTGGTCTGCATCAGAAGCTTCGAAATTATTTCTGGTTGGATGATGATTCACTTCGTGGCTTTTTGGTAAATAAATAATATGAAATTTTTTCTATGGCGTAATTTACGTTTCACTGGCGAAAGATAAATAAACACAAGGGATTATTCATTCTTGTCCCGTGATAATAAATAAATTGTCAGTGTTAACTCAAAACGTTGGAATAATTTTGGAAAATTCGCAAATAAAAATTTTCACAAGTAATTTTCAACCGAATAATAAATTGCTTATATTTTCTTGATTGGGTGTTTCATATTTTGGTTTAAACTGTTTTGTGACGCACAGTAATGAATTTGTTAATGAGACTATCCTCGAATTCTTATTTAGAATGAGCCAATTTCTTTAGTTATTAAGCCATGAAAATTGGAAAGGGTATAAATAGTGCCGAGTCAAACTGAGTGAAACTCATCTTCGAAGAACATTCACATGCGTCAGTGACGGCTTAATCTTTTGATATACTCCTACTCCCTAATCACCTCGTGGTTTTTCGAATGCCAACTGTTATTATTACTCAGCAAATGACGCACTTTGTCTCAAGTCCTGACAAGGAAATTCAAAAATTAGATGATCCACATCATTTCTTTTAAGGTTAACGTTCTTTTCCGGAGAAAAATGAGTTATATTCATCTCGATGTTATATCATTTTTATTTTTAATTTTAATTTTAATAGGATCCGTAAAGTTTTTACAAAATATGTTCAGTTAAAATTTTCTGCAATTTGTTATTTCCAAAAAAGAAGATTTTTGATTTTCTGAGTTTTGTGAAGTGGTAAATGGACATTTGGTGTTTAGCTTTTTAGAATGGTCAGCTTATTCCAGCGTTTCCCGAACTGTGGGGCGCGCCCTCCTGAGGGGGGGGGGCGTAAGTCTTCAAAGGGGGGCGCAGCAGAATAAATTTAAAGAAATTAAACCCAAATTGCAACTAATTTATCATATTATATTTTACAAGAGATTGCATATAATTTCTGGAATTAAAACACGTTTCGATTAACAGTGGCGACCAAAATTTAAAGCTCGCGATTGTACTTATGAGTTTTTTTTACTTTGAACTTATAAATATTCTCATGTTCAGTTTTTGAAAAAAGTGTCAATGCATTAAGACAAATGTGTTATGAAATGTCCTGACGAGTCTCAAATATTTAAAAGAATACTATGAAAGTATTTGATAATCGTTTCGCATCAGCGTTCAAGCTCAAGATTCTGCGGAAGGGGGGGGGGGGGGGTGAATCATAACACTACTCATAACGGGGTCGCGAAACCTAAAAGTTTGGGAAACGCTGACTTATTCATTTATTTCCATAAAAAAATATAAGTTCCTTTGGATTGTCAACTGTTGCATGCACAAGAAAATTCGAGCAGATTTTTTTACGTAACTGGTGCAAATTTTTATATAAAATTTGGATATCTTAATAACAGAATTCTAGTAACTCCAAACTAGCCTACTCAAGCCGAAAATTGCAATTTTTATTTTGGATTCATTGTAAAAAAAACGAATTTAAAAACTCGTGCTATAAAACCGATTTACACAGTAAGAAATAAACCCCATGCATCCTAAAACTACGTTCTATTTGAAAAAAGTAAGGTATGTTCCTTATAAACAAAATTCTCACTGTATTTTTAGTATGCATTTTTATAATTAAATACCATCGAGGTTAAAAAATACTGGGATAAGCAAATATTTGATCAGTTAATGTGGATATTCCCCAGTGACGTTTTCCTGTCAAATTCAAAGTGCTTGAAAAATGCCACGCGTATCCGAACAGCAAAAAGCAGTTAATCAGTAATAACTGATGATGTTATTATACGAGAACACAGTTTTATTTGGAAAAAACAAACAATCAGATGCCATGGTTTAATCAGAAGAAGTATAAGCTTGGGACAACAAACGAAAATGACCTCCACCAATTGATAATTTTTTTTACGACAAAATCATTTTGCAACTCCATACGAATAGCTGGTGGTACGTACATACATCCCAGCTGCTTCAAAAGATTTATGATTTTTTAGCTAATTTATTCATGTGTTGTGTGTCTGGAAAATTCACGTTTCTGGTCCATTTGGTCCATAAAGAACGCACGTAGTGAATACATTTTTTTCCCTTAGTTATTGCAGAACTAATTTCTTTTCTAATGTACAGGTGTCTCCATATTCCGTGAACATGGTTTAACCTCAGATTCCTGATCTCAAAATAAGATGACTGAACCAAACTCACCTCTATCCAAAACAAAAACCACTTAGATTTTCTTATTTTGTGGTTGAACCATAAGAAATATCAAGAGTTACAAAGACACGAAAAGTTTCCTTTCGAGTGTTCCTTTCTAAAAATTTATTTACTAAAGTTATTTTCCTAATCTCAAAAAAGTTATAGTAAGATATGTGCTGTGGGAGCTCATACCAATCATCCAGGCTCAGGCGTTCCCTTGTTATAAGAAAAATTAACTTTTTGTTCAAGGACTTTGAAGAACACCGGCTTAACGAAGCACTTTCGTATATAGATAAGTCTGATGAAATCGTCTTATTTTGATCTCTGGAATCTATGGTTAAGTCAAGTTCACGAAATTTAAGGACAATATTAATGTTTTGCTTCGCTTTTAAATTTAGTTATTTTGCTGCTGTATAATATAACCGTTTCGTAATTTAGTTTCTTATTACACCTTTAAAACATATATTTACATAAATTTTTGGTTGTTCGGAAAAGATGTTTTTTCCTCATTTAGAATTACACGAAATGTTAATTTTGATTAAACTATGTAATTGCCATTTTTAATAGTGATTCTTTGCCAGACCTAATTGTATTATGCGGTTTTGCATTATCCTGATGATGGATCACGTGAATTGTATTTACTGATGCACGGACATTTGAAAGAAGTTCAAACTGGATCAAGGTAAAGATATTCCACCAAACACTGAACATTACTTATCTTCGATCTTTGTTAACGACTGAAACTGACACTTGTCGAAGATTAAGCCATTGTCTACACCAGTAGGGATTCTTAAAAGAATTCGTATTTCTTCATAAATCATGATTTGTCACAGAAAACGATTATCGCGGAGATTTGGAGTAAATTTGTACAAATGTTTAAGGTGTTTACGTTGAGATTCATTTCACTTTCGTGAAATTTTTGTAGAACGTTTAATAATCGTACTATGACCTCTTAAGTGGCTTAAAATGGTTGAATTGAATGCACCCAATTCGACTGACAATCGATATGTTGTGGTAATCGGATTTTCTTTATAAATTGCAAAAAAAATCTTGGTTAATCTTTAAAGGGCAACCCGAGGTACGACTCCTTCGAAGAGTAATATCGCCATTTCTAAATCTTGTAAATTCACGTTGGGCATGTCTTGGATCAAGAGACTCTTTATCTTCTTCTTCACAGATAATCTACGCCACTTGTGCAGCCGTGCTTTCCTTCTTAAACTCGTGTAACAACAGTTCAAGAATTCTTCGTTTTTGGTTATTCTTTGTAAGAACACACAATTGAGTACGGGCTAACAGTAGCGTAGTATATTGTTTAGAGAAGTATACTCTTCAATTTGCAAATGAAAAAATATATCTCACTACCTTCGAAATAAGAATTAGTTGAGAAAGAAGAAGAACGACATTTTTTCCGAACAACCTAATATTTACATATTTATTATCGTTAAAAAAATACATGAAACTAAATTGCTTAAAAATTTTATACGAATATGATTGTAATCTAATGTAACGCGATTACATAATACAATGACTTGATACTTCAGTTGTAGCCGACCAATTTCTTTCGAACGTTCTAGCGTTTTCGATTGGGGTGTACTATGTGCACTGAGTATATCTTCATCTCGTTTTATTCAATGAGGTTAAAACGAGATAAAGATACAATCAGTGCACATAGTGCACCCCAATCGAAAACGTTATTACACATTAATTATAAATTTACTAAGAGTAAAATATATTTTCTTTAATATTTCATGGTTTTAGAAACGTTTTTCTTTCAAATGAGAATGAAATCTAGAAGATTTGAAACAAACTATGTATTGTCAAAGCAAATGTAAACAATGCTAATAAAAGTTCTCTTGAAAGCAACAGTAAGATCAATCATTCCGCTTTTCAACGTGGTTTTCGGTAAATATTTACACCTCACAGCGCACTTTTCTTCTCGTAAACAGGTCAAACATAGTTTACCATTAGGTGGTAATTATGCAACTACCGAGGACTGGACGAAAATATTTATGCGGTGCATCTGCATTTTATTTGAATGTTTCCTTTGTATAACTTATTTTTTCCGTGGAGCTTTGAAGTAGAAAACTAAAAGCTATCGAGAAGTATCGAAACCTAAATACGGTACGTGACAACTTTTGTGAACCTCATCTTGTAGGCGGGAATGTCGATTAGTTCAGGTGTCCGCAAAATAAAAATTTCCCTGGCAATAGTTGAAGGAACTTTTAAATATTTTTGTTCTCGATAAAGGAAACTAATAAGTGTGAAACATCTAAGTTGAAAATTAAAAAAAAGGAGTATGTAATTATTGTTGCTCGAACACCGTGAAGAATTTAATTAAATGTATTGATATTTAATTTGTTTCAGGATAAATAATTATTTATTTTAAAGTAGCTGTGCTGTCCACATTTAATATGAGTACTGTTTTTGGGAGTATACAGAGTGTTTAATTATAAATTCTGTAACTTAGAAAAGTACGATTTTTATTTTTAATAGTACATATTACAAAGGATTTTTTTTTAAACTTTTTAATTACCTATTTGTGGAAAATCTCATACGCTGTATCAATGTTAAAAACCAAAATGCAATGGAAGGAGAGGCTTTCTCGAATTACTTGATCGCATTAGAACGAAAGTACACGATATATAGCTTTGAAAATTAAAAGACGAAGCCCCAAGCAAGGCTGAAACAGCTGTACAGAGGCTGCCCGAGGTTTTCGCTGCAATCAAAAACGATTTGCAACAAAATTTCTTAATAAAAATTTCGTTGTCATGGAAATCAAAATTCCAAGTGATACATATTCGGACTTATACAATGATCTGTAAATTCCAAGTATGTAAAAATATATAGGGTGTTCCATTTAAAATAAGATAGTTGATGTTACTTCCGGTGAAACCGGAACTTCTACGGTAGCCAATGCTACGTCGGAAAATTCAGCTTTTTATTTAATTTATCGATCCTGCATTTTATGTAAAAAAATAAAAATTCTAGAAGAAGGAACATATAGCGTAGACACACTGTATTGAATATTGGACATGGGTTTATCAGAACTTTTTTCTCGTTTTGATCTCTACTATTCCATGCCAAACGTTGTGCCGGTTTTTTTATTAACACTCTGAATATATTTTTATTAAATGGAAAATAATTCTTGTTGTGAAACACGTATATACATAATTCATAAATGTAGATACAAGTAAATGTTATCTACAGGTAGGTTTGCGATGTATTTATTATGGATAACAATGATAACTGATATTACTGCAAGTGCTTTTCGATTACGAAAAAAATTCTGGTCAAGCAATGCGCCTAAGCGCAATTCGTTTTTCTAATACAGATATTCGTGACCGTGAGAAATTTAGAAGCTTGAACAAAATTTAAGAAACTGCGGAGCTTTTAAGAAACCTAAGAAACAGCAATGTCAGTTTCGTGAAACTGTAGATTTAGATGTACTGCTTGGCGTTCAAGAAAATCCAAGAACTTCAATACGGGAAATCACAAATAACAATGGTTTATCAAAGGGTACTGTTCATAAGATTAAAAAAAAATACAAAAAGTACAAGCGTTTTACGAAAATGATCTAAATCGTCGACGGCAACTTTGTACCTTTTATCTAAATATGTTATACCAAAATGTACTTTTTTACAGAAATATTATTTGGTCGGATGAAAACACTTTTAGCAATAATAGCATATTCAATAGCAATAATCAACGTTATTGGAATCAACAAAACTCAAGAGTTAGATTACAGTTGAAGCTAATCGACAATATATACTATTCACCCTAAATGGATGGTGTGGTATTTTAAGGGATAGATTAATTTGGCCCTTTTTCATCTGTGGTACCCTAGTTCAGATAAATATCACCAGCTACTAACTACATATTGTAACGTTTTGGATGAATTATCTCCTGCGAGTGTATTTTCAACAGAATAGCCATATAATGCCAGACAAAATGTTCACGCTCACCTGATATTATACCGCTCGATTGGGAAAAATTCCAAATTAAAAAGAAATTGAAATGTTACTACTTTGTAGTAGTTATAGATTAGTCTTACGTAGTTTTTATATTACTAAAATCGGATTATTAATACCAGAGTTATAGCCTGGTGCGTTTTTCGTAAGACACCCGGTATTCGATGTTCTATTCACTCTGAAAATATCGAGAGACATTTCTGAATCACGGTGTATATAAAGCAGCACATTAGTGCGCCCCAAAGTTGAAAAAGTGATTATGTAAAACAGAAACACACACCAAAATAGTAAAGGACTTATTGTGGGCGGAGGTTAATCAATTATCAGAAACACACAAAAAAGTTATAAGCAAAAGTTGTAGAGTATAAAAAAGTTATGAATTTTCATATTTTGAAATAAAAATTTTTTTTCTCTGAATTTAACAATCTATGTAAACATTTTCAGTTAACAAGGATTTTTATATTCGTTGAGTCGGTTGAATTTGTAATTACTTCGGTGCGTCCGTCGGTCTATATCATAATTTATTCGAAGGAATTCTGAGTTTCTCTCTAACTAGTTTTTTTTACAAATCTACAAAACTCTATACTCTATGGATTTTAAAAGACGACATTTTTTTGCAGAATTCTCCACTTGATCTTGAAACTACGTAAAAATTTGGGTTGTTGAGCTCAAAGGATTATTTTTCATTTAAGAAGGAAGGTGGAAGTTGTTCCCAGTTGAAGGGGTCTTCATTTCTTTGCCGAAATTGAGTTATACATACAGGCAAGTTCATAACACGATGCCTCATCGTCCATTGCAAGAATTAGGTGCTTGTGTTTATTCAAACTCAATTCCCAGTAATACAGGATGATTTATTAGCTCACCGCCAAGCTTTGCATATGAGAGCTCACGTAATTTTAAGAAGAACCAAAATCATTTGGACATACAGGTTGTTCACGGGAAACCGTTACAATGACTAACTTCTTTATTTGCATTGTTAACTTAAATTAGGAATCAGGATCTCTCCTCCTCGATCTTTTGGTACCATCAAAAAAACAAATTACTATCAAATTTTCAAGATTTTCAATGTTTTCAAAATTTTTTAATGGAATGTTATGTTTTTTATCATCGCATCGCATTCAGAATGTCAAATTAATTGTCTCTGAAAGATTACTATTTTATAAACGATTTATGCCCGATTTCTTCACCTCCTGTTAAATTTATCTGCCACGTAATATCATGGTTTCCAAGGATAATACCTGGCAGATAAATGTATTAGGAGGTGAAGAAATCAGACATTAGGCCCGGTATTATAAATGTTAAGTTAACTTTAACTCTCAGTTTATTGCCATAAAAACAATTGTGTTTACAATTGTTACCATGGAAATAAATCAATAGTTAAACCTAACTTGCCTTTATAATACTGTGCCTTGTGCCCGATTTCCCGATTTCTTCACCTTTTGACAAATTTGTCTGTCAGATAATATCCTCGGAAATTATTGTGGTTTCCAAGGATAATACCTGACAGATAAATTTATCAGAAGGTGAAGAAATCGGGCATTAGTAAATAAAATTTAGTAAATAAATCTTTGTGTTCACGTTAAATGGCTGCAATAGCTAACTTTTTTGTTTGAAATTTCTCGAGATATTTTAAATTAGAAAAGTTTCAGGACATTTCCTGCTCGATTTTGTGCCTGAAAAACAAATGACTGTCAGGTTTTACTGTTTTTCAATTTTTCACTTGTTTGCAACTGACGTAATTAATTTGATATCGTGTACGCGATACGTGATAAAAAGACATGACATTCTAAAAAGTTGAAAACAATCGAATATTTAGAAAACCTGACGGTCATTTGTTTTTCAGATGTTTTAAAATCTTTTCTAATTTAAACTTCCTCACGATATTTGAAATAAAAAAGTAAGATATTGTAGTCATGTACCGTGAACGCCAAGATTTATCTACTAAATCATTTATAAAATAGTAGGCTTTGGGAGGTGATGCTTGAGAGACATAATTACTTTGACATCCTGAATACGATGCTATGACAAAAAACAAAAGATTCCATTAAGAAAAAAAATTGAAAACAATTAAGAATCTCGAAAATTTGATATAGCTGTTTTTGTGTGTTTTTCTGATGGTACCGTAAAATCGAGCAGCAGAGATCTTGAAACTTTCCTAATTTAAGTTACTTCGTAAACATGCAAAATAAAGAAGTTTGCCATTGTAACGTCTTTCCGTGAACACCTGTATGCCCAAATGATTTTTCTTCTTCTTAGAATAATACGAGCTTTCATATGGCAAAGCTTGGCGACAAGGTCTCGTGTTGGTTGCAAGCAAGTAACCGTCAACTCCCATAGAAAAATTCGTTATGAGGAATTACCAACCTACTTTACAAAACTACCGGAAAACAAACGGGTACATGTAATTTTCCGCCCTCTTCCCCTTACAAGCAATGTAAATTGCCTACCTTACAATGCCAACAGGCGCAGTCGGCAGTGCGCGTTCCATACGATTATTAATAGTCTACTATGGTTTAAAGCACGACCTAGTAGATTTCACAAGACGGACTCTCTTATCCGGTTTGCGCAATTTGTTTATTTAATGCAAATTTTCTCAGTTTTGGCGCTAGTTACCCAAATTGAAGAAAATCGAAGTTTTCTGACATTGAAGCTTCGCAAACGTCAGGTAATGCATATTTATGACAGTGCGAATTAACTAAAACCTCTTTGTCATAATTAGTAAGTCATTTTTATTGAAAAAAATAACGTAATTAAGCACTAAATTACAATATAAAGCTTCGCAAACCATGAATATACCACACTTGGCTCGTATTTTAGCGATATTTGTCAAACGAGGCATAAGTATTTTTTTTAAAGAATTACTGAGGAGAAACGCTATAATGTAATGTAAACATTACAGCGTTCCTCTTTGTGGCGCAACAAACCAAGAAGACTAAAGACAATTGGAGTAAGGAATGTTAAGAAAAAAATGATTTTTTTTTATTTTGTGCATACCCCAATGTAAAACTTCAAACTACTTTCCCCATACCAATACTACCAGAAACTATACCTTTGCTAACCGGAGCAAAGGAACACAACTTTACGGAGCATATACTCAAAATTATCAAAAACCACGGAAGCTGATATCAATCAAAAATGATGTCGAGGATATACATCCGTTTCCGGTTTTTTGGGTAAGTGGCGCCAACGGAGAAACACTTGAACTAGTAAATTGCTCAGACCGTATAGAAACGAAGTCTCATGAAATCTAGTAGGTAGTGGTTTAAAGAATTCGCAGGATCTGGAGTGTGATTCTATAACCATTTTTAAAGGGAGAAGAAGAGCCTTCACAGAAGCTTCAACTCTACTTCTACTTCTCTGTCATTAATTTTTCAATATTCACCGGTTACCGAATAAATCAAAAACATCATCAATTTACGAGCTATGTGCAACATTTGAGTACAAAGACCACTCTTTGATTAACAAATATGTACAAGACTCAGCAAATATCTTAAAAAGTCACAACCAATCATGGAACTGTATTTTAAATTTTAAAGGACCACTAAATTTTAACAGCCCTTTAATAACTTACAGAATACATCCCTTTGAATTGTATTTTAAATTTTAAAGGATCTCTAAATTTTAACAGCTCGTTAATAAGTTACATAATCCACCCCTAAGAGATGCGTTATTAATTTAATTATTTTATCGCCGTTTTCATAATCAGACTTTAAGGAAGCTTTAATTTAAAATCATTTTAAGAATAGGAAACAAATGTATTTTTTTTAGGTCAAAGTAACTTGAAAGTCCTATTATGAAATCGACCTTATTGGTCGTTATCATAATCACACTTAAAGGGAGCTTTAATTTAAAGTCACTTTAAGAATAGGGAAGCAAATGTATTTTTTAGGTTAAACTAACTTTAAATTTAAAGTCCTGTTATGAAACCGACCGTAAATGATACAGTAAAGTAAGGATATGTCTTCCGAAAAAATCCAGCCTAGCTGAATATTTGTATACACCTTTATGTAGCCATTATGAATAACATACTGAAAGTCCCCATCGATATCATTCCGGCTTCACGTGTCATTCAAGGTCAAACGTCAAAAGAAATGCTTTTTTCGCGATTATCTCGCTTCCTATTGGTCTTACAACAATTCGGGTTATTATAGGAATTGTAGATTAGACAAGTCCCCACAAGAAAGTTTCTATACATTTTTACGTGCGATGAACCGTTTTCATGATATAAGGCCATGAATACACAAACAGTAAAATGCATTCATTTCCAGATCATTTTCGAGGTAGAATGCGAGGCGTCTTTTGTTATATATCGTTTTCTAGGTAGGAACAATCCACATTTCAAATTATTATCCTTCTTCGTCGCTGTCTTCCTCTGGTACTTCTTCCTCCTCTTCTTTTTCTTTTTTCTCATCTTTTTTTTTCGGCATCATCTTTCTAAGATGTCCTTGATAGTAAATAATGTAAAGCACTTATTTCATTATCATTGTCACCTATTTGTTTCTTATTATTATTATTGAACTGTTAGAAGAATTAGCCTCAGGAGTAGCATTGAGGCATGATTTTCCACGACAATGGCCACATAATATAGAGCATAACAATACCACTTTCCTGGATCCACAATTAGCGCCACAATCTTTCAAACAGTTATATTTTAAAATATTATTTTTCATTACCCGTCCCCACTGATTTGGATTTAAATCATGGTTTAACCAAATTTGTACTTAATAGTATACTTGGTTGTGAAACTACAGCCGTGGAAAGTTGTAATGAAAATTTGACTGATGAATTAAATCTTGTAGATTTTGCGAAGGTCAATATCTGTAGTAGTCAATGGAAACTTCTTAGACTGGAGCTCCATACATTGTCACGAAAAAACGTATTCCGTGATTCACAGTGACATTTGAGCGGAAATTTTAAATTTTGAATACTTCTTTTGGACAAAATCATTTCAATCAATCACCCAGTTTTTCAATATTCCTTACATTTTTTGACACAAAACAAAAAATTGCCATGAGGTACAAGTGCACTGAAAGTTTGGCAGCAGTGCCTGAACCTGGTAAGATAGTAAGATCTGAAACAATCCTGATGAAGAACGATAAAAATACTGACAATAAGTGGTGAATTCGTAAGTACAAACTCACTCATACCATAACAATGGAATGCCGAATAACTACGTTCCAGGATATATTTTTAATAATTAGAACACTATCCATTCTCTAGTGAACTGTTTACTCCGCCCTTTAGAGACACTTTTGATACGTATTTAATGTATGTATATTCCAGTTCGCATGTCTTATGAATTTAAGAGCAAGTTACGCTCCCTGTTTCATTCGCAGTGCGATATAGACTTAACGGTTCATCGCACGTAAAAATATATAAGAACTTTTTGTGGGGAATTGTCTAATCCCCAATTCTTATAATAACCTGAATTGTTGTCAGACTAATAGGAAGCGAGATAATAATAAGAAACCATTTCTCTTGATTTTTGACCTTGAATAAC
This sequence comes from Prosopocoilus inquinatus, assembly GCA_036172665.1. Taxonomy (NCBI): domain Eukaryota; kingdom Metazoa; phylum Arthropoda; class Insecta; order Coleoptera; family Lucanidae; genus Prosopocoilus; species Prosopocoilus inquinatus. The sequence goes on from CM069876.1 coordinate 2,609,270, forward strand.
ACGTGAAGCTGGCGTGATATAGATGGGGACTTTTGGTATGTTATTTATAATGGATACATAAAGGTGTACACAAAAATTCAGCTAGGTTGGATTTTTTCGAAAGCTACCGCATTTTTTAAACTTATTTTACTGGACTATTAATATTAAAAGTTGAAATTATTAACGAGCAAATATGAATCGAGTAGGTCAAAGTCAAAAATTAATTCGTCGGATAGACATTTCAGACGACAGTGAATAATTTCTTTCTGACGTTAACCTATTCCATTCATTAAAAACTTCAACTTTTAATATTAAAATTTGTAATAAATTATGTAATTGAATATTATTAGAAACTGAAATTTGCATGAAATGTTGAGCAGAACAAAAGTTAATCTATTTATTATCGTATCTACTCAAATTTGTATACGTGTATGTATGTATTTACATAAGTGTTCCGTCCGTAGGTGATAATGACAAGTATCAAAAAGAACTGCTGCTAATACTATTCGAGAATAAGTGCTAGCTAGCTAACAGTGTTTGCGGGTATCTGGACCCGCGGTAAGAGATCACTAAAGCAGTTTGCAAAGAAGATCTTGAAACAGCTGGGAAAATGTTCGGCTTTACACAAAGTAGTGAAACAGAAAACCTTATTTTGGCGCAAAGTGGTGAATCAGAAGAAATATATTTTGGGCGTGCGCATCCTTTAGACCACGAATAAAACTTCACCATGAGTCAGCTCTAAAACCAAAATTTGTTTTTGTTTCCGCAATGTTTTCATGACGTTTAACGAAATTCTAAAACAAAATACATGAAATTTCTTTGTCCGCCTTTCATAATAAACCGAAATAGATATTTTTTAATTTCGATAAGCTGAAATATACGCAATTTTATAACGTCTGTTTATAATAATAAATGACAGTTTATTATAAACAAATTGTCAAAAATCATTAATAATTTTGCCTCAGTAATAAATATTTTGGTGTAAAATTTGTTAAGAGTAACGAAAATTGTATATTGTATTTACCTTTGTGTTCTATTCCGTCTCCATTATAGCGGCGATGCGTAATAAGAAAAGCTCTCGGCATAGCGATGATTTCAGCGGATCCGATTACCAATATAGCTTCAGCTCACTATATATTATTATTAACAATTCAGGGTTGAACGCGGAAAACATTCATGAAAATTACATCCGAGAAAGTCCCTTAATTCAACAGGTGTCTAATAAATTTTGACAACTCGCTTGAATTACTAAAATAATCGAAATCAAAGAGTATCAGGCGCACGCTTGATCTTCGCAAGTGACCGTCTCGCTCACTGAAATTTCAGATGAGCTTTCAAGAGACTACTAACTTCAGGAATAGTTGCTGTCGAACTGAGTTTAAAGAAACGTGGTAGCTGTTCTATATTTACAAAATCTTGACGCGTGCCAAGTTTCAGGCAGAGGGGGATTCTAACGCTGCATTCCCTTTGCCTACGACTTCGTCCCATTGGCCCTCCTGCATTGAACTTACTCCAGTTTGGTCCTTTAAATGAATGATTCCTTCACGTGTTTCGCTTTTTATTAACGGCTCACTGATTCATGAATGCACTAAATTTAAAAACGCATTCGTGGAAACATGTTGATATTTTCAAAAAGAAGAAAATATTCCTACCTATTTATAATTACAATTACACGTAAAACAATGTTTTTTTCCGTTGTTTGTTCATATAAAAAGATACTTCTCAGAAATAATTTAAAAACTAAAATAAAATTATTATTATTATTATTTCAAATAAATTCAAGATTCTTTCCTGTTTTTATTTTAAAACTTTTCCACTTTTATATTTGTTGTTCTGTAAAGATTTACTTTATTATCAGGGCCGGATCTAGGGTTTCCGACGCCCCGGTTAAGCAATTTTTAGCGCCCTTTTTATACAATGATAATGTATACTACCATTTTTAGGTATCAAGCTTGAATTTGCAAAAAAAATAAAACTCCTAAAGAAAATGACAGAAACAAATGATGACCACCGCAATAAAAAATTGAAACATATTTGTGCTTATGTAAAATTACCAAATTAGGACTTCAGAATTCGAAAAAGACAGGTTTACTTCTTCAAAAAATTGTAAAATTTTGCAATCAACTGTACTACATCAAGTGAACAAAACAAAAATGAATTTAAGTTTTACGCATTCACACTGAACGTGAATGCAACTAAAAATACATGACAGTTTTTCTTTGATCGATTTTCTTTTGTTTGTATCAATTATGGAGTTTTCTTTTTATTAAATTTTCATAGATTTTTCAGTTTCTTTTGTTTTCTGTTCACCATATGGTTCACGTTTCAATTTTGTTCGGATGTCCTCTTTTGTTTTTTTTTTTACATTCCGCCAAAAAATTGTCGATCATCTTTCGTTTCTTGTTCACCATTAGTACACTTCATGTTTTGATTTTGTCTCCTTGTTCTCTTTTGTTTCTTCTTGTCCAAATATTGTTTTATAACGTGTTTTCTTTTTTTTAACTTGACGTGTAAAGGGCTGTGACTGGCACGCTTAAATCTGCAGTATATTACAGGCAGCACTCTGGACATCAAATTAAAATAAAAAACACAAGTTAATAATAATAATGGTTTATTAGCCATTGTTACAAGTATAATTAATTAATTACAAAGTAATATAACATATGAACATAAAAGAGAAATTTAATTTCAAATTGATAACTCAAAATGGCTGAAAGGTTTTGGATCAGTAGTTTAGATCATACTGCTCTTCCTCCAAAACCTTTAAAATTAAATTTTAGACCCTGAGAAATGACAGATGGCATCTCACAATTAAAACAATTAAATTAAACGAAATTCAATTACAAGAAAAAAAAATAACATACATAAACAATATTTATTGTAATACAGTTGCAATTTAAAAATACTCCAACTGAGTTTGAATTTTGGAAGTTTGAAACAGAAACAATTCAGTTAAACTAAACATTATATAAACGTTGACGGAACTGTCGCCTGAAAGAAGAAATCGAACGTGATTTTAACGAGTTAGGAAGCTTATTGTAGAACCTAGCAATGTTATAAGAAAATGATCTTTGAAAAATAGATGTACGGTGCGAAGGAGGGGTTAACAACCCTTTATTTCGAATATTAATGTTGTGTACATCAGTTCTATAAGTAAGTCTTTCGTAAAGATACTACGGTGTCTTGTTATAGATCATTTTATAAAAAAATCCTGCAGAATGAAGTTCACGTCTCTTAAGCATATTTAACCAGCGAGCCAAATCGAAAGTGTGTGAAATATGGTCCCTGCCTTTCAGTCCATAAATAAAACGTAAGTACTAGTTTTGTACTCGTTGAATCTTTCTGATATCAGTGGAATCGAGAAAAGGGTCATAGATCACATCACAATAATTGAAAATTGAAATGCGATAATACAAGGGAATCACAAAGCATTTTGCGCAAATTTTCGTTTAAGAAATCTTTGCTGCCATATAATAATTTAAGTACACCGTACGCTTTTTGAAGTAATTTACTAAGATGTACTTTGAATCTTAAATCCGAATCACAGTAAAGGCCAAGATTTTTAGCACAATCTACCAATTCCAGCAAAGAGTTATTTAATTGAATATTAATGTAATTCATAGCAGTTAAACGAGATTTTTTCCTGCCAAAACCCAAGACAAATAATTTGTCAGGATTAATTGTAAGACAGTGTTCCGAAGCAACTATATACAGTTTTTGTAAGTCCGAATTAACTTCTGCCACGCCATTAACAATGTTTGATTGGTCAAAGCAGTGATACAGTTGAGTGTCATCAGCGTATAAGTGGCATTTGCAGAACTGAACAGTTTTTAAGATAAAACTCGTATAAATACAAAAAAGCAAAGGCCCAAGAATACTGCCCTGTGCTACACCAGAGTGAATGGGTAACGCCTCTGAAACATTATTATCAAGCATAACTCTTTGTCGTCTTCCAAGCAAGTAATTCTCAAGAAAACAATTTAGCATCATTATTAAAGCCAATGTAATGTAGAATAGAAAGTAGTAATTCGTGATTAATAGTATCGAATGCTTTAGAAAAGTCTAATAATACTAAGATAAAAATTTTATTGTCTTCAATTGCCTTGAAAATATTATCAAACATTATGGATAATGCAGTAGCACAACTAAAGTCAGGGCGAAAGCCATACTGAAATGTTGGAAATAAATTGAATTTATTTAGGTGGTCGCGTATTTGTTTTGCCACACATTTTTCAAGCAGTTTAGAAAATACAGGCAGTACACTTATAGGCCTAAGCTCCTTATAGTCAGTTGGTTTAGAAATTTTAGGCAGAGGTATCACAATAGCTTCTTTCCAACAGTCAGGATACACTGAATTTATTAAGCAGAAATTTTTAATGTAAGTTAGAAAAGGGATAATAAAATGACAACATAATCTTAACATATGTACGCTAATTCGATCTGAACCACAAGAATTTGATTGTATAGAATTGAGATGCTTGAGTATAACGTTCCAAGTGACAGGTTTAAAAGAGAACAGAGTATCAAACTGAAGGTGAGTACTACCGCTATAGTGATACTGCAATGCGGCGTTAACATTTTGGAAGTTATGAATATTAACAAAATAGGCATTTAATGCATTATGCTATCAAAGAGAATAGTTAAATTTGAGTTGAATATGTATAAGATATCGTCAACATTGGGTGGTATGAATAAAAATGAAGTATCTACTAATGCTTCAAGTATTAGCATCTTCTACGTAGTATTTACTCCGATGCTGTAGTATCTACTAACTTCCGGCAGCACTTACTTCGTTTTATAAAGACAGTACTTCAAATCGAAGTAAATACTTCTCTAGGTGTAGTATGTGTTTCTGCAGTGTAGTATTTACTCTAAAATGTGTAGCATTTTCTCCTACTTCCTTTAAAACATATCGCGTGTTTATTGATACGTTAAATTAATAAATTTGCAAAAATTAATTAATTAGTTATTATTAATAATTTTTGTCTGTTGATGGTAAATGTAATAAATTTTAATATTTTAATGTAAAAAGATCAAAATCTTTGTAATTCCAAATGTCACAATAAGCGTTTCGTGCAGGAATAAATAGTTGATTGTTAGTTTAAATATAACAATTTTTTTTAATAATAAATGATGGAATAATTTAGAATTCGGAATAAATAAATTTATTATTTTTCTCAAATATTTTTTTATTTTATTGTTTATCCTGAAGTAGCTGTGAAATGTATAGCGAAACTTCTACATTTGTACTGCTTTTCTGAATCGTCCCATTAATTATTACAAATTTTTCAATAATTTTCTACAGACAGGAAAACTATATACTTTTTTAATATTTACTATTTATACATATTAAAAAGTATTTATAATAAATCTAAACTCCAGATTAAAATTAACGAACCACTATACAGGATTTTTTCTTTTTTTATATACATAGTCGTTATGTATACTTTTGTAAAAAAAACCAGATCAATGCATTATGTAGAAGGATATGAGCAACAGATATACATCACAAAAAATTAAGATGCGTTGTTCCTTACATTGTTCCTCATAATAAGAATGCGAATGTTCATTGAGTACACAAAATATCTTCAAATGAATTTTATTAAGCTCCAGAAATAGAAACGAATTGCTATTATTTTGACATTAATAACTCAAGATTTTTCACAGGTTCTTTGATTAGCTCGTAACTTATTTTTTTTTTCCATATGGAACATCTTAACGATCTAATGAAAATTTCATATCCTGTAAAAATGTTAAAAACCAAAATGCAAAGGAGTGGCTTTCTCGAATTACTTAAGATCGCGTTACGATTTATAGGTTTACGAAGTAAAAAACAAAAAGAAATGTCGTTATTATGGAAACCAAAATTATCAGGTGATTCAAAATCCAAGTATGTAAAAATATATAGCTTGTTCCATTTAAAATAAGAAAGTTGATGTCACTTCCGGCGAAACCAGAAGTCGTACGGTGGCCAATGCTACGACAGAAAATTCAGCTTTTTATTTAATTTCTGGATCCCGAATCTTATGTAAAGTATAAAAATTCTAGAAGAGTGAACACGTGACATCCTAAATTGTGTATTCGACATAGCCTACATCACCTACCAAACGGTGTACAAGTTTCTTATTATCACCCTATATAAATGTGGATTGTTATCTATACAACATCGTAGCTGAAGATGTCAATCCTTTCTACGTGGATGGATAGATAACCGACTATTTGATTTCTGTTGATACTCCATTAATCGAATGACCAACAGTTTCAACGTAACTTTCATAGAGTAATACGGCTAATAATAAAAATTCTCTTGTAATCTCACAAAAGAATACTAATTAAACAAAAATAAATAATGCGTTTTCAAAATATTTTTTAAATTGATCTCCGCCGCGTTCAACACTTTCTTGATACAACGTAATTAGCATTCATTATTAAATTTGTAAGTAATTTTTGTAGTAATAATCTTCCTTTGACGAAATATTAAATTATTAGTCATATTTTTGAAAGTGATCCAGTACAACATTAAGTCATTTACTTAGCTCATATCACTGAATTAAAAAAGAAATAAAATGCAACTTTTACCAATTTATAGTATTTATGGAGTGATTTTATATATTTCTTTCTTACTTAATTCAAATCGAACTATAGTTATGTATGTATTGTGGCATATTTTATCTTGCACCTGGTATAGAAATAACAAGTTCAGGCTTTGTATAACTAGATTTATGGTAATTATTTTACGCATTTATATTTATCTAAATATTTTGTAATGCAGTGTAATTTCTTTTGTCATAATAAATTTTTCTATTAGGCATCTGTGGCATTTTTCGCAAATGCTACGAATCGAAGTACGCAAGTTGAAGCTGCGATGGGACCAGCTTCGCTGACACTGAAGTAAATACTACAATTTTGAGTTAGAACTGAAGAATTTAGTAGCCGAAGAAAATACTTCAGAGTGAAGTAAACACTTCGATAATTTCCACACGAATGCTATTTGCCGTAGTTTCTTCCGGAAAATAATAGTACTTACTTCAGAGTGTAGCTTCTTCTTAGAAACTGAAGTAAATACTACGAAGAAGATACTTTAAAGTGTAGCATTAGCATTTACTTCGATTTTATTCATACCACCCATTATCACTCTCATACAAGATGTGCCATGGTAACAACTGCAAGTTTGAATAAAAATCATCATAAACAAAGTTAAAAAAATTTCTGAAAGTGCGTGTTATTGTTACTTTCTGTACGTTTCAACCGCAAATGTCGCGTAAACAACAAAATGATCTGAGAGTTCACTGAGATCAATTACTCCAGAGTCACTTTGTTTAAGATTTAAAGTCGTAATTATGAGATCGATCAATGAGGAGTTAAAATTACCAACTCTGGTCGGCTCTGAAATAATTTGTCTCAGTCCTATGATATCAAGAATATTAAGTAACATTTTGCTCGAATTACTTTGGCAATCTAACATATTGATATTGAAATCACCAACACAAATGTTTTTTTTTACTCAAATTTATGGTTTTTGGTTGCTTTTTCGCGAACTGACGAAAACTCGATCCACCTTCTATTCCATTTCTTATATGAGAATAATCTATTTCCCACTTTAAATTCACACATGATGTTGAATTATGTTTTACAAAAAAAAAAACTCACGTTTCAACATCAATCGTACATAGGTGAGGTTGATGTTATGGTTGCTAAAAGAACAGTATCGGAGTCACGTGGTGTTAAACCCCAATGGGCAGGTGCAAAAACGTCAACATCAAATGAGGGCGTAATCAGTATCCATTTGACGGTATTCTGAACACTGCCAATTTAAATGCGTCAGCACGCGTTTTTCTATATTTTCTGAAAAATATTCCACCTCTGAAATTTTATTTGTTTGAGAGTTTCAGGTATAAATTCATCGATTGTTGAATCAATTTAATGCGATCAAATTGGGTAGATATTTGAAAAATGAAATTTATGAAGTGCGAGCGGAATATGAGACGGGAAGGGCCATACCGCCGCCGCAAAATGTTCGAGCGTACAAAGTCCTTTCCATCTCCTTTCAGTGCTGTTATATTGCCTATGTTCCCACTTTACAGCAACGACCAGTGTATCCTATTAATGTAACCAAAGAACTTGTCACTTCCTAACGTTCATATTTTCAAAAATTTTGATTATTATTTTAATTACATTGTGAACGGATAAATGTTGTTTGGAATACTTACTGATTACATTTAAATTTACTTTTCATTCATAACAATAATTACTACACTGAAATGGAATACAGTATACTCTGTTCACGCTAAGAGCGTAGCAGGAAAATCGTATACTCTCCCTCCAATCGCCCGCCAAGTCAGCGTTATTAGGAATTAAATAGTTTAGGCAACGCGCTAGCGTCAACAAGGGGAGGGAGAGTGTACGATACTCCTACTATGTTCTTAGTGTGAACGGAGTATAGTAACATTAATAACAATCAAGAGTTTTGTTTAATTCGGGAATGAAAACTTTCTTTATGAAAAAAACACTCTTTAATTGCATACTGGTTGAAAGTGATTCATAAAAACTTTGTTGACTATTTTACGAGTCATATAAAACAAAAAGAGCGAACAAAGCATTCGAACACTCGCATTGTATTTGTGAATCATTCAAAAATAACAATGTAAAAAAATACATTTTTTAAATGTTTTCGTTATTTGTTTAAACGTTCTTTTTGCAATCCTTGCCTATAAATCATTAATTTTATGTCGTTGCAAACGTAAATATTTGCGAATTCAAAAAAGAAAAATAAAAGAAAATACTTTAATTTTGGCCCGGACAAAAATCGCTTTGTTCAAGACCACTTAATTGCCGAATGTAACGTCTTGAAATTTTAGAATGGGTTCAAAGTTCTGAAGATAGATGCGTCAGCAAATGCGCACCTGTTAATTTAGTTTTTGGCCAGGACTCAACACGGCGTTTCTTTATTATGTAGGATATTCCAATGAAATGTGTTCGTTTCCCAAAGTTCGGTTATTTTTGGCCTGAGTGGACGCCATCTTATCTTAATACGGAGGAAGCAAATTGGTAATAAATTTAATTGGGCATTGAAAACAGGTTGCCGAAATAAATAGTTAGTTTGGAGTGTATGCCAATAGAGATTTTATTTGCGTACATAGCTGCCAAGAAGTTGTGTACGTGATTTGGAATTTAGTAATCTAGAAGTCAATGCATTTGTGATCAAGTTGGTTTGAAGCGGTGGAATAATCACTTACTTTTAACAGTCTGTGGAAAAAATATCTGAAAACTTTTAGTAACTTAAAAATACTGAAATATTTTGCGAAGTAATTTATACTTCTTGGTAAACTAATTTGAAATAACGCAGAATGTGGAACTATCTGTTTTGGTTTGGAATATTCGTAATCAAAGCTTCTGGTCTAATATTATTTGTAATAAAAAATATGTTTCATCGAAATTTACAGGCGTAACTTCGCATTCAAGACGTTAAAAGCGAAGGCAGGCAAATAAACTTTTCATCTCTAGTCGAAACGTTTTACGCTGGAGTGTAAACACCTTCCTGTAGGCAACGGTCTTTGTGCGTTTGTGTGTTCCAAAGATTAGTTTCAGCAAGCGCACGTGCAACAGGAATCATGGTCTCCGAAGCTGAATGGATGCCTGAGCTGTTACTCAGGGCGTCTAATTTGGGCGCAGGAATGCGTCGAGACGCTAGCGGCGTCTGAAGCAGTTTGGCTTCACGCCACCAACCACCTCTTGCTGCACTACCTATCCTAACTCTCACCCACTGACTCATCCAAATCCTACGGACACTTTTGTCTTTTCACACTTTCATCGAAACACCACCGCCCGCAGCGGATTATGTATGTACGTATTTTTTTTTGGAAAGTTCATCCGAACCTGTACGTTTCCTGGAGGAGTTATAAATAGATATTTACATCGCACGTCATGTAGCACTTAATCGTGTTTACGCTGTAAAATATCGAAGCTGTTTTAAAAAGAGGAATTTCTGCGTTAACCTGCGTAAAATTGGAGATTTGCAAAGTCATTCCAATGAATATAAAACCGCTTTATGTTGGAAATCTCTGTTTAGGTCACAATCCTATATCTGTTTTCCTGTTTCTTTCAATTCTAATATTTCTTTTTTTGTGTACTACATCCTTTTGAGGCGTTGCGTTGGATTTTTGGTTATATTTTGAACGGTACTTAGTAGCTGTTCATCCTTTTTTTTTTCTCGTCAGAGTAAGCGAGTTAGGGTGACATTTTTTGTTGGTATCACAATGAAATATAGACGTCAGATGAAACGGTTATGTTTATTTTCAATTTAGGTACTTTATTTATGCCAGAGTCGGTCGCAGATAGGTGCTTCTTCGTACTTGGCAGTATAGTCAGATTACCAGTGTGGAATTGTCATAATATTTTTCATATCAGATTCTGGCATCTATCAAAATTCATGTAAACAACCGAATGAAACTAGAATACGGCCTGCTCTGACGAGAAGAAAGAATGAATGCTTAATATGCAGTATATTATCATGTGTTACGGGGTCTATTCTGTAACATTGATATGGACTTGATAGGTATCAATTATTTCTATTGCCTATTCTTTCGACAGTTAAAAAAAAATTGTTTATTATAAAATTAGTGAATATGTTACAATAAATAATTTACTCCCAGCTAAACAGTCTGCTTTTAGAAAAAAAAACATAGCGCTGCTACAGCCTTGAGTGATGTAGTTGATGGCCTTTTGACTGAAACATATAATTTTAAAGTTGCTGCTTTAGTCTTAATTGATTATTCTAAGGTCTTCGACTGCATCAATCACAGACTACCTCTTATAATAATAATCCTTTATTCACTCAACAGGATTAAACCAATTACAAAGTGATCACTAACACGATAAAAGTGTGCGTAAAAGTTTTAACATGGTAAAGTACGTACATACCTATGTAAATAGGTGTTAGTTTCAAGACAAACTCCCCTAAAAAAAACATTAAACATTAAGGAGCGCAGCATGATGCCGGCAGGTTTCGTATTACTTCCGAAAAAGCTTTGTAAATGAAATATGTCTGTATTATGATAAAAATTTATTGTATGTATCACACATCCCATATATCGGTGACCTTTTCAGACAGCTTGTTTTCGGTATCTGCAAATAAAAGCCAGTTTGACAACGAGTCAGTGAAGATGGAATTCTAAAGTTGAGGGAACTCAAAAATTGAATATCATCAACCGTATTATTTACTACTTTATATAAATATTGTTGCTGCAAATATTGTCGTCACTTTTTGAGAGGTTCTTTATATGATGTATATTTAGGGAACGTTTTTATATCTAGCAGATATTTTAGTGTTAGGTATTTGAACTGTACACGTTCAATTAATAGTTCATATTTTAAATAGAATTGCTCCCAAATTACCGAAGCATACTCCAATTTAGACCGTATCATTGAGTTGGTTTGGTTGATTCAAAATCTCTGATTTGTCTGAACACAAAACCCTCTTGCTAAACTAGAACATTTAGGTTTCTCTCATCGCGCTCTACGCTGGTTTAAAAGCTATCTTGTAAATCGTTTTCAAACTAATGATGGCTATAAATTATTATCCGAACTTCAACTGTTAAAATCTGGAGTGCCCCAAGGCTCCATATTTGGACCCTTACTCTTTAATTTATATACTTTTGACCTTCACAGTAATTTAGAACTATTCTTTCCACCCAAATGAAGCTGTGCTTTATATTAATAAGCTTAATGAAAACTTTGAGAGGTTATCTAACTGATCTTCTAAAAACTGCCTCAGTATAAATGTAGAAACGTCACTTGTTATATTTATTTGCACCCCTAAACAATTAGTTAAACTTTCTGATTCAGTTACAAATGCAGTTCTTTTAAACGATCTGCCCTATTGACTGTCTCAAACTGTCGTAACTTAGGACTGTTAAATTCTAACTTATCTTTTAATGAACATGTTACAAAAGTTATTCAGTTAGCGTATGGAAGATAAAGAAGTTTTTATAGATTTTAATACATCCTTACCACAAAATTAAAGTGGAAACTTATTGATTCCTTCGTAGTTTCTTTGTTTGACCACTGCGAGATAGTATATGGTCCTTGCAATAATGTTTACAATACTAATACAAAAGGTTCAGAATATATCCGCAAGGTATGCTGCTTATATTAACCGCAGAGAACATAAATATATTTATTATTTGGTTTTTATACTTCAACAACAGTATATTAAAAATTGTTTTTCGTAGAAACATACATTTGTGCTGTTTTGTACATAGAGTACTGCAAAAAATGAATCTCTCTATTTAAGAGAAAGATTAAAACACCGCAAAGACCTTCTACAGCGGAATGTTAGGAATGAAATGAACTAAACATCCCCCAGTAATCTTTAACAGTTTTTAAAGGATTCTTTTCTTATGCAGCTCCGAATATTTATAATTATCTTCCATAAAACTTTAAATATTTATCTAACGTTAGCTTCAAAACTAAATTGAAAACTTATTTTTTTGAGCAACAATCGCTAATCGGCCCTAATACCGTCAATTCGATTCTGTCACCGATGCGCATTCTTATTTATCCTTATTTCTATACGTTATTTTTATTTTGATTTTCTATTTAATCAATATAAATATGTTGTTACTCCACTGTATAATATTCCTATGTCTTCTACGTTTGAATGTTGGAATCTTAACAGCTTTTAGCTGCTTCTCCGCCGTTAATAAAGCTATATTATTATTATTATTTATTATGGCCAAAGAAAGAAATCACAGATTGTCACATCCCTGGAACGTGGTCGCCATATCATTTCTGTGTTTAAACTAATTATACGATCCCAAAAACTCCTTCAAAAAAGGATTTTCATCAGCAGTGCATATACAGACCCCGTCTTGGTGAAAATGTCCTTGCTGTATTTCATTATCGTATAATATAATTAATATAATTACAAATGGTAATGGTGTTAAAATTTCTTGTCGGCGTCGCACAATAGTAAGGGTTCCCAAAAATTACAAAACATGCGTTTTCAGAAATCCAATATTTTTAAGCCATCTTCGAAAAATATGGATCCGATAGTGGTTCCGTGACTATCAGTTGCCCAAACTCCATTTTTTTGTGGATGCAGCGGGCTATCTACAAAAAAGTGAGGCTTCAGAGCTCTCCACATACTTGTTTTGACAGTTGACATAACCAGGTAGGTGAAAATATGATTATCCATGAACATAACTTTTGCCAGAGCTTCATCATTATTATCGAAATCATTCATGAATTGCTGATAAAATTCTTGTCTTCGAGGTCTGTCTAAAGGAAGCAACTATGGGTCACTTGTAAACGGTGAGGAGGTAAATTTAGATCACTTTTCAGGATACGTCTACAAGTACCGTAAGAAAGACTTAGCTCTTGCTGTAGGTGTCGCACAGAAGTTTCTGGACGTTTCTCTATTGCTTGCATCACTGCTTCAATAGTTTCATCATTTCCTGCCCTGCCAGTGCATTCTCTGCGACCCACGCCTCCTGTTTCTCTAAATAATTACAGAAAACGTCGAATAGATTTGCTAAAAACTCGCATTACACATTTCTTATATCATAAACCCATTCGCCGTCTATTTTTCTTGCATTTCAAATCCATCAAATAAATAAACAAGCAAAAAATAATAACAATACAATCGAGAGACAAACAGAATTAAAACACATATGACAACATTAATCAGGTAGATACGATAAATATGGAATTAAGAATGAAACATTCAGCTAAGTATTCACGAAAATCAATATAAATATCATATCATTAAGGGTCGGACATTCCTAGGATATCTGGTAAAAACCAGTATAAAGATAAACAAAGCAGCGGCGTAGATTTCAACGTCGCCGCTGAACGGCGTTTATGCCCGAGGCATTCTCACCCTCGTGCTCATTGCATCAGAAGCAACCGTTTGATGTAAATTACGTGTGTAACATAATTGCCTTTATTGTTTCTTTTAAATTAATAAGTATGAAAACATTATAATTCTTTAATGTAACTTTTAAAAAGACTGGCATAATACATTCAAATTATATCAATTATAACGCCGTCACTGCAAAAAGAATGCGGGTTTATTTCAGAATGAATCGGTTATGTAAACAAGTTTTTATATCCAGTCGACCAGAACTGTAGTGGTTACTGCGTGCCGCTTAGACTTCTCTGACTTCGACTGGTTTATTGTTTTGTTTTTACAGGGCAGACGCGTTAAAGATTATAACTTTTTCCTACTATGATCGCTTCAGCATATTAGTAGTTCCTCGTATATTTAACGAAACCTTCCGCCTAAAATGCGCATGGGCCTGCACATCATAGCTAAAAAAGCTTTGAGTTGACTTTTAAACTTGTTAAAATTTTTAACAGTTTTGATTTTGTTGGGCAGTAGGCTGTACAAGCGACAGCCAGCACACCGGAGAGATTTTTCAAAGAAGGAATGGAAGTGTTTTTCCATTACTAAATCATGTTTATTCCTAAAAAAGATTGTGAAATAAAATCGAGTCTCACAGTATCAAAAGCTTTCGTTAGGTCGAAAAATATTTTCACTACATTTGTGTCAAGCTTATTTTGAAATGTCAATACTAGCCGTTGTTGTAGAATAATCATGGCGAAAACTATGTTGATTAATAGATAGCAGAGAATCTTTTTCTAAAAACTTTGTCATTTTCATGGCTACTACTTTCTCTCTTAATAAGTAACGCCATTGGCCTGAAATTATCAATATCTAGACAATTCTGCTTCTATTGGATGGGTACTATGATAACCTTTTTAGAATTTCGGGAAATTTCATTTCTTATATGAACTGATTCATTTATGATATTTGCAATTGGTAAACTAGTTCGGTACTGCAAAAGTGGATGAGTTTGATGGGAATGTTACCGAAACCAGATGAATTCTTATTAGGTAGAGTAAAAATAATACTTTCAATGTCAAATGCTCAATCAATCTCCGGGATAAAATTTTCCTAAAGTGCTCTTAACTTGTCGTGTGTGGATGTGATTTGCTCTCATCTGTAGGTTGGTTTTTGACTATTTTTATTATTATTATTATTATTATTAGCCCGTGATCTCAACGAGATATGGGCATTGTCATTTGGTCTTGTAGTTAAATAAAATCTTTGAAATTGTAAAAACAGCTATACAATAGAAACAATTTAAGTTCACGGTTAAATCCTGGTAAATTATCCTTGAATCGTATTGACGAGGGCAAGCGGTTATAAGTTTTTAATGCTCGGTAATATACACTTCGTTCATAAAGGCTGGTGTTTTGCCTGGGGATTGATAAATTATTAAAATTTCTAGTATTTAATGATAAGTTGGGATTATATTGATCTTTATTTTTTGAAAATAAATTGAGATTTGTTTTGGCGAAGACCGCAAGGTTATAGATATAAAGACAAGGTAAGGGTAAAAGACGGAGTGATTTAAACAGTGGTTTGCAGGGTTCAAAAGGCTTCCTACTTAGCATTGTTCTAATAATGAATTTTTGCATAACAAACGCTTGCGGAACATGAGGAGAGCCTCCCGAAAATATTAAAGCGTAGGAGAGACTGGACTGAATATGGGCACTGTAGTACATTAATAAAGCGTCGATTGAAATACAATATCTAAGGTTCCACAATACATAGCAATATTTTGATAATCTCGAACAGACTCGATGTGGACATTAAACTTAAGGGAAGCATTTATGTGTAAATCCAAAAATTTTACGCTGTCGGACACTGGAAATGATTTGGCATTAACTTTGATTAAGATATTAGAAGACAGCGGACCATTTTTAAATTGCAGTGCTACAGTTTTATTAAAATTAATTAAAAGATGATTTAGTTCAGATCAATTGGACATGTCGTTAATGGCTGAGGAGGCAAGTTCAGCACTTAAGGACTCGGAGTTACTCGTTACGATACATGAGGTATCATCAGCATATTGGCACAATGATACGGAAGGCATCATTTGTTCTAAGTCATTGACATAGATCAGAAATAACAGTGGCCCAAGGATAGATCCCTGTGGGACTCCTTTACTAATTATTTTTGGGTCAGACAAAATCTCGGAGATTACACCTTATTGCATATGTCTGATGAACACTTGTTGAGAACGTCCGGATAGGCAAGAATGTATTCAATTTAGAGCTTCTCCTCTAACACCGACAGATTCAAGTTTGAACAAAAGAAAATCATGGTCCAAAGTTTCAAACACTTTGGATAAATCGAAATACAATCCAACGAGTGTCTCCCCATTATCCAGGCAAGTCGTTATATAATTTAAACATTCAAAGATAGCGGATTCTGTTGATCTGCCTTTTATGAATCCATGCTGACATTTGGATAGAATGCCGTGCTTCTTCAAGTAGGAGTATAATCTATTATAGAAAAGTGTTTCAAAAACTTTAGAAAACATAGGTAATAGAGATATCGGACGGTAGTTATTTATGTCGTATTTCGAACCTTTATTTTTATAGATGGGTAAGACTTTAGCATGTTTGAGGGGGGGAAGGAAATGAACCAGTCGAGCCAGTCGAGAAAGAAATGTTAATAGCATCAGCAAGTTTAGAGGCTATTATGTGACTAACGTCAGCCAGAATGGAACCGGGAATTCCATCGTAGCCAGGTGTCCATTTAGAAGACAATGGTTTTAAGGTTTTTTCAACTTCGGCTCTGTCCGTAAGGAACATCAAGAAATTAGATGCTTGCATACAATTGGCTTTAGAAAATTCATTAGTGGGATGAATGTGATCGCAATCAGGGGTAAAGTGTTCATTGAATAGGTTTGTTATAACTTTAGGATCATTAACAGATATGCCGTTGACCAACAGTTCCAGATTAGAAAATGATTGAGGGGATTCAGTAGAGCCTTAATCACATAATCACATTCCATATAGTTCTGCTTCTCTGCGATCCTGCGGAGTTAAGGATTTTATTGCTGTAATATGAAATCTTAGTGGCTTTCACTAGATGTTGATCTCCTTCCTGGTAAGATGATTAGGTTGTTTTTAGAGCTTTTAAGTTGATAGCGTACTGAACGACTTTAATTTTTTGCAAGAATTGTCTCTGTTTAAAGATGAATTCACAAATTGCCACAACGTTTTATTTTTGTTTCTAGATAACGAAATATTCTTTAAAAAATGAGTTTGTTTTTCCAGTTGTATTTCAGTACCAAGCTTTTTTTTTGTAGGTTTTTGTAACTTACATTTACCCATTCAAGATTTGCCTATTTTCTAAACCAATTGGAGCATTTCAGTAAATTAAGCTTTAAAATAATTTTCGTGTTTGAAATAAGTATCTAGTATTTTTAGCCACATCAAAAATTGCTTGCCCGATCTACTTATATTATTTGATTATTTATCGCATATGCACAAACTATTGGCACAAAAAGTATTTAAAGAACAATTTTCCCTTATGGTGCGAACTTTTTGAGGATCACCGTACAATTAACTAACTCTGGTGTCATGTAACATTTCAAATTTACATGCACAAACCCGCAAAACTGAACAATGAACCCACATGTTTCTGAACAGTATTCAATTTCGTCAATTTACACAAATGAAAGTTCAATTCCGTGCAAGCAAATTTAATAACAACAACACACCAGCAAGTGTATTTATTTGTGAGGTGAAATAACAAAGACCTAATCACGTTGTGAATCACGTTCAGTGTTAATGCACCGGGCAAAACATGCCGAGCTTTTTAGATTTCAGCGGATGTGGAGGTGGCGCCTGAAATAGATCGAACATTCACGCACACACAAATAAAACGATCATATTGATAAAAGTCGAACTGAAATTAAAATCATTAAAAATAAGTTTTCTGTTATAATTTTTCTAACAATTGTATTCGTAAAGTTAATTTATCAATAAATTTCTTTATTTTCTCTTTTATTCTCAATTTTTTTAATTACTTGTTCATGTTTACTTATAGAATGAGTCGATTACTAGAGGGCTAAATTATATTTATCTAATATTTTCTTAAAATATAATTTCCTAATGAATTTGAAATTCTTAAGACATTGATCTTCTTTTCTAGGTCCTCAAACAATGTAATCTTAGAATCGTATGAAACGACGTTAATTTCTGTATAAAATTTACAACAAATTGTTCCAAAGTAACAAAGACAGACTACTATAATGCTATAATGAATGTTTATTAGTTAATGCGACACTTTTCCTTAAATTTAGACATACCTTGTCATAGGGGCCTTAAACACTTTCACAACTGTTGTTAATGTTGTTCTTATAAATTTCATATGTTGATGTTTTTTTTTTCTTTTTTACTTTGGTGCTTATATTCCATAAATCGCTTCAATTGATTCTAATGTGCCCTGTAAATATTTGAAGGCCAGGTGTAAGGTCGGAAGTCACCCGGAGACATCCAGCAGACACCCTTAAACAAATATGCAGACAAAAATCCGGTGTTTCGGCCACTTTTAGTTTGTATATGTAATAATTGAGGGTAATAGTTTATAGAGGGTAAGTCGGAAGTCAGAGGTTGTGCCAGACATGCCCTAGACAGACCAGGTGGAAACTCCCTAGTCGTACAGAAAACGTTCGCGATAAACAAAGACGCACAGGCGACGGACGGATTTGGGATGATGTGAGTGATGACCTCTAGGTGAACTACCCTAACCTGACCTTATGGCATCCACGTGCTTAAAACGGGCCTTGTTCACAGTTGCTAAACGACTGTCGAAGTTATGTATGTTTTTCTAGTGTTCTCTACAATAACAAAAATCACATAAGATTTTAACGTTCTAGTCATCTTAAGGAAGCGTTCTTAAACAATAACATGAACATATGAATACTACGGTGTAATAATAATTGGTAACTTAATAGTACGAGGGCCTATTTTTATGCTATCTACCTGGCCATGAAACAAAACAGTGACGATGTCAAACAAATTATTAAAAAAATGCTGTCACTGTTAGAAGTACACGTGCTCAGTTGTGTGTTATATATGTATGTGTGTTTTGAGTAGGCGAGTATGTGCATGAACAATTGATAATAACATTACTGAAATTTCCCAAAGTTTGTTCTAATTAATTTTGTAATTGGAAAGCCGAATTTAATAAAAGTTAATCGCTTAATGATCTAATATATAATATAAATTTGGCGACGAGGAATACGAGGATATTGGATTACCTAATTAAACGCATTGAAGATATTATGGTGGTGTACGAGAACTTACATGGCAAACGAAGCTGAAAATGCAATACAATTTCAAAATTACACTCCAACGGTTGGACATGTTGGACCTTTTGACATCAACGCTTCTTGGACAAATTATCAAGAACGACTGGAATTTTTCTTTGAAGCAAATAACATAACGAATGATGGCAAGAAACGAGCTATTCTGCTAGCACAATTTGGCGCTTCAGCGTATGAAATTTTGAGATCATTGGTAACGCTACAAACACCACGTGTTTTCACATATGCGGAAATAGTTATTAAGTTAAAAGGTCATTTCAACCCAACACCAAATGAAATCGTCGAGAGGTTTAATTTCAACAAGCGAATACAAAGAAAAAGTGAATCCATTGCAGATTTTGTCGCAGATCTTCGTAAACTCAGTAAATTTTGCAATTTTATTGAAGTAAATAACATGCTGAGAGATCGAATCGTATGTGGAGTCACAGACGAAGGATTACAAAAGAAATTGTTTTCGGAATCTAAACTTACATTTGATTGGAATTAGCTATTGCAGCCGAAACTGCACGGAAAAATGTGGAAGACGTTAGAATTTTGACAGGAAATTCAATATCGATGATTAATAAGCAAAAATCTAGACAAAAAGACCCAAGAAAATTAAAGCCCTGTCATCATTGTGACAGATTACATGATGAAAAAAAAATGCAAATTCAGAGACGCTGTCTGCCACTACTGCAACAAGAAAGGACATATACAAAAAGCTTGTTTTAAAAAGAAATATGAAGAAAGGAAACAAGAACAACATACAGCAACAAATAGATAACCGAATAAGTCAAAGAACTGTAACTGGGTTGAAGATGACGAATGTGATGTGTATACACTTAATTCGATCCATGCAACTGAGAAGAATGAAAAAATTATGGCGAATGTCAAGTTGAATGGAATGCCAGTTCTGATGGAGGTGGATTCTGGTGCAGTATGTACTATTATTAAAAAAGAGACTTGGGAAAAAATTCGAATGAAATCAAGGAAATTACAAAAAGTGACATGGAATTTGCAGACATGGACTCAACAAAGAATTAACATTTTGGGCGAGACTGTTGTTGAAGTTCAATACAAAAAAATAAATAAAAACTTAAAAGTTGTTGTTTCGGATGGTGAAGGTTGTGATCTGCTGGGAAGAAACTGGTTTGGAGAATTGGGTATCACAATAAAAGGGGTGTGCAGCATCAATAAGGACTCGCGCATTTTACCGCAACTATTATTCCAACAATACCTTACAGTTTTTGAAGAGAAACTAGGCAAATTTTTCGGAGATTCAATTAAGCTAGAGTTGAAGGAAGATGCATCACCTGTTTTCCTGAAAAGCAGACAAGTTCCTTTCGCCCTTAAGTCAGCAGTAGAAAAAGAACTAGACAAGTTAGTTGAACAGGGAGTTCTGGAAGCAACCGATTATTCCGAATGGGCCACACCGTTGGTCATTTCAAGAAAACACGATGGGAAAATAAGATTGTGTGGAGATTACTGCATTACGGTGAATAAGGCATTAAAAAAAAACTCATATCCTTTAACTACATTTACGGAAATGATAACCTTATTAACACCCGCTGCGATGTTTTCGAAACTGGATTTATCACAAGCTTATCAACAACTTCGTGTTGATAATGAGGCAGCAAAGATTCTTGCGCTTAATACTCATAAAGGACTGTTCCGAGTGAACCGTCTTCCTTTTGGAATTTCAATCGTACCAGGCCTTTTTCAAAGAATTATGGATTCGTTAATAGCTTCTGTTCCGGAAACAAAAGCATATTTGGATGATATCATTGTATTCGGAAGAAATCAAGAACAACATGACAGTAACTTAAGAAAAGTCTTGGATAAATTACGAGATACGGGACTTACTTTGAAATAATCTAAATGCGAATTTGGACTGAAGAACATAAGATATTTAGGATATGTCATTGGAGAAGAAGGAGTACGCCCTACAGATGAACGTATCAAGACAATTAAAGAAGCTCCAAGGCCTACAAATAAAGAAGAACTACAGTCATTTTTAGGAATGGTAAACTTCTACAACCGTTTTCTAAAAGATAAATCGAGTATAATCGAACCACTGCAGAGGCTATTGGATAATAAACCATGGCGATAGACTAAACTACATGAAAGAGCTTTCTGCAAGTTGAAAGATCTGTTGAGATCAGATTTAATTTTAACACACTATGACGAAAACAAGGCCAAATATAGACAAGGACATCGAAGAATGTGTGGCGAAATATGAAGTATGTCAGACTCAATCCACCAAAAGCACCGCGACAGACCTTGGAAAGTCCATTAAATCCATGGTCCACTTTGCATGTAGACTTCGCAGGTCCTTATAAAGACAAAATTTTCTTAATTGTTTTTGACGCAATGTCAAAATAGCTTGAAGTAGACATTATGAAATCAATGGCATCAGGCGAAGTCATTAAGAGTTTCAGAAAAATATTTGCCAGATTCGGAATTCCAGACCTTGTTGTTTCGGATAACGGACGTTCTTTTGATTCGAAAGAGCTTCACGAATTCTACGAGAAAAATTTAATTGAATTTAGTACGATATCGCCATACCATCCATCCAGTAACGGGCAAGCTGAACGTATGGTACAGACTACGAAGAAAATTCTGTCTAAATTATATGAAGGAAATATTGAATTATAAGTTCAAAGAATGCTTTTTCGTCAGCATACGACTGTACATGCAGGAACTAAAAAGACACCAGCGGAACTGCTGATGGGAAGGAAATTGAGAACTGTGTTGGATAAAATGCATCCATACGCACTACAAACTAACAAGAAATTATCAGAAGAGTCCAAAAGAAAATTCCGCATTTTTGATTTCGGAGATTTGGTTTATTTTCGTAACTACAATCCGTCAGGACCTAAATGGTTAAAAGGACAGATCCAGGATTGCACAGGACAAGTTTCTTATAAAGTTCAAGTATCGAATGGGAATATAGTTAAACCACATATAGACCAACTACGACGGAGAGTAGCTGAAGATGTTGAACAAACTACAAAACAGTCATCAGGATTCGAATTACGAGAAACACAGTCAGTTGCGTTTACTCCTAATGTTGTTATGCAAGAAACGTCTTCAACACCGTCTTTTAATTCTGACTCCGATATTTCAAATTCAGTACAGTGAAGAAATGATACACAGGAGGAGTTAATTAATCAACCTGTGATTCCTTCTAACAAAGAACATGGAGCAGCCGTACCAGGTCAAGAAAATAGGGGTCTTCCTTCTCCTGTGCTGTCATATAATCACGAAAAAAATGTCTCTGAGACCACGAAGACTTTGTAAGCAACCGTTGCGCTACAAGGACTTTGTGCTCAAATAAAAAAGGAAGGGATGTTATGTATGTATGTGTGTTTTGAGTAGGCGAGTATGCGCATGAACAATTGATAATAACATTACTGAAGTTTCCCAAAGTTTGTTCTAATTAATTTTGTAATTGGAAAGCCGAATTTAATAAAAGTTAATCGCTTAATGATCTAATACATAATATTGTGTTTAGGTTGTGTCGTTTGCAAAGAGTTGAAACGGTCTATTTGTTGATAAAATGAGTGAAATTGAAGATGAACATCGCAGCGTAATAAAGTTCCTGATAAAAGAAGGCAATGGTCTAAAAGTAATTCATGAAAGAATGGTTGCAGTGTATGGGAAAGATGCACCATCTTATTTTCAAGTAAAATTGTCCTAAAGTCCGGACGACCCGTTGAAGCTCGAACTGAAGACATTCTGCGAAAAGTCGAAAATTTGATACTGCGAGGCCGCCGTATAGAGATCTTTGTCATTGCCAATGAAGTCGGTATATTCGAAACAAGTGTCCTCAAAATTTTGTAGTTTGAGTTGGAGAGGGATAAACATTTTCTTTTCTCGAATTATCACCGGGGATGAGACTTGGGTACATCACTGGGACCCTCCTACTAAACAAGAATCCATACAGTGGGTTCATAAGAGCTCAGAAGGATCGCCAAAATAGGCCAAAACACAATCTTCTGGAAAAAACCTGATGGAAACCGTTTTCTGGGATGCTGTAGGAGTCTTGCTTATTGAATATATGCCGAGGGAATCTACCATAAATGCAGAAGCCTACGTA
The DNA here is from genome assembly GCA_036172665.1 of Prosopocoilus inquinatus. Taxonomy (NCBI): domain Eukaryota; kingdom Metazoa; phylum Arthropoda; class Insecta; order Coleoptera; family Lucanidae; genus Prosopocoilus; species Prosopocoilus inquinatus. The sequence goes on from CM069876.1 coordinate 2,632,517, forward strand.
AACACAAGTACAAATTTAAAAACTGTTCTGGAGGTAAAGCGCCCGCATTCTTATCCAAAAAAAAACTTGTTGCTGCACGATAATTGTCGGGATCATAAGGCAAACAAAGTTCAGCAGATAATCAATGACTATGGGTTTATAGAGTTAAGGCATCCACATTATAGCCCTGACCCAGCTCCGTCAGACTTCTTTTTATTAAAAAATTTAAAAAAAGCATCTCAGAGGAAAGTGTTTTGCTTTTGATGAAGAGCTCAAAGAAGCTGTTGAAGAATATTTTGCAGGGTTACCAAAGGATTTTTTTCTGAGGGTATGGGGCAATTGCAAAAAAGATGGAATAAGTGCTGAAGGAGTGCTGAAGGGAGTTTTGTAGAAAAATATTTTTTTTGTTCTCTTATGTGCTTTTTTTCATGGCTAGGTAGATAACATAAAAATACGCCCTCGGACATTAAAGAACAAGTTTCATAAGACGTGATTTTAGCGCACGCGTTCAGTTTTAGGCATACTATTTTGTTCTATTTTGGTTATTAGTTACAAAAGAGCTTAAGAATCTGCCTTATTTTGAAACTTAATGCAGTGAAATCTCTGATAAGCGGACACCGACCGTCGCCAATTATCTGTCCGCTTGTAAGAGGTGTCCGCTTATTAAAAGATTCTATAGAACAGTTCCACAAAATTGTCCGGTTACGAGAGGTATCCGTAATGAGAGAGAGTTCACTGTATAGGAAAATTTTGTTTTCTTGATGGCAGTTGGTTAAGTTTAAAATAATTTCAAACGTCAATTTAAATGTTATGATAACTGAAGTCAACTCTTCTCTTAAAGTTATGCTTATAATTACATATTTTTGTGAGCTTTTATAAGTGCGTTAGTTACATTTATAATTTGTGATGTCAATAAATAAAGGTAATTTCTGTAACATTTGTAAGTTTAGAGGTATGTAATCATTTGGTCACGTAGGATTTGAACAAACGCAGCTAAGTATTTTGCCACCAACTTGATAAAATAAAATTACGAGTGCTTTAATGTCCTACTTTATGAAACCTAAATGACTCATTTGAGTTTCCCAATGTAAACCATCGAAACATCAAAATGGAAACAAACACTTAAGCGTTCTTAAATTATTTTTTGGTTTTTCAAAATTTGCTTTCTAAAATTCCCTTCCAAAATGTTAAAAAAAATGAATCGTATGTTTCACAACTGTTTCTCAGAAAATTGGTTTCCATTTTTGTTTATTAAAAAAATAATTACGTCGGCTAACTTCTGGAAACAAATTCGACGGTGTATACTCTGTAAACTCAGTTTCTGGGTAAACGGTGTAAAACTAGCGTAGCAACTTATTAATAACGTACGTATTATGTCCGCCGAAAGATTTATAGTTTCAAACACATAAAGTACGCTGCTTGCAAATATGCAATCGATGAGCACATGTACGCCTTGCTGACACATTTTCATTAAAGAAGTGCCAGATTCGCATGCGGTTAACCGGTTCGAAAAAAATGAGTCGAAATAAGCTCGGCGGAAGTGAAGAAAAACAAACCGAAAGCACGTGTTGTGGTTATTGCAGTAATGCAGAGACAGCAGGATGTACACGAATGTGTTTTGCTTTCATTAACTCATCATGTCTACGTTTTATGTGCCACATAGTTGTAAACTAGAAAATTTTCCAAATTACAAAAAAATACACAAAAATTCTCTTTGTTTTTCCAAAATTATTTGCAAAGTAACTGATTTAAATATCTTCCATTTTTATACATTACTTTTGGTAATGTGTTACAGGAAGAGATGTTCAATGATGCAAATGATAAACGATGTCAAAAAAATTAAATCCTTTCTTTTAGAAACCTGTTAAATAAAGCTGAAGCTCGACGGCAAACGAAACGCAGTAATTACATACTCCATTTCTAATGAGTGGGCTTTGCCACTAAAGTTAAGAAATGTGGGAAACTCATCTTTTACATAATATGTTCATCGTGTATCTATGGTTTTCATTCCTCTTGTCCATTCCAATCTTTAAAAATTATTTTATTTTTTTTATTTCCGCTGCGTTCACCCTCTGCCGTTCTCTTTTCGCTAACGGCCAAGCCTCAGCTTTAGAAATAGAATTTGCTGGTACTTCAGAAGCATTTTGCCGCCGAAGCAATTACGGCCATTTGTAGGCTCTAATTATATCAGTAAAGGTCAGATTATATGCAGCAAAAAATTTAAATATATCGAGCCTTCAACAAAAAAGAAACCTTTTAGCTTTGTAAACACACACACAATTCACTCCACTTTTGGAAAGAAAAGTACGTATCGGGTTACAAAATTTTTCTTCTGAGTTAGCTATGAACGAGTGCAGTCATGTCTGATATTAATTCTTCTTTCCGACATATTGATACGTTTAATAATTTTCTATAATTTGAGCGCTAGATGAGGAATTAAGTATGAATAAGGCAACAGGGATAAAAATAAAGAAAAACATAATGGCAATACACTCAATCACAAACCGTACCTTGGCCACGACATTGGAATCTTGAAACTTACCTTGACCACGAAATTGGAATCTTGAAACGTACCTCACCTACAGTATAAGTGGCATATTAATGGCGTAACCTATTACTATTTTCAGGGAAGTGAAGTAAAGTTTGTAGGCAACCAGTTAATGGCAATGTTACCTTTTGAATTGTAATTAATTATACAACAATTTAAAAGATTGTAGCGACAAGAAAACATTAAATTTGTTGTTCGAATACTCATAGATTACTCATAGGTTCGAGTACGTTATTGCGTTGCAAATGTAACTTTTTTTAAACAAAATTTTAAAAAGCCAGGAGCTTGGATATGTTCCGATTATCGGTAAATCTGTAGTAAAAATGTGTCACTCTGTATTGATATCGAAAATATTTAAGGGGGGGCCTCCAAATTGGATTGCGCCTGGGGCTTCTTAACTAAATCCACCGGATAGTCAACTAAGAATTCTTTTCTTAGTTGACTATCCGGTGGATTTAGTTAAGAAGCCCCAGGCGCAATCCAATTTGGAGGCCCCCCCTTAAATATTTTATATCTGTGGCGCACATATTACTGGCACTCGGTTGCCTCCTGCCGTGAGTAGTGTCTTGTTCGATGGCGTGATTGGTGTTGTTACGAAACTGTTCTTGAAAATATTTAATGTCGACCCTGTATCTAGTATAATATTTTGATTTCTATTATCTAATTTATCCTTAATGCATAGAATGGTTGGTTGCCCTTTCCTCTTTGTGGGTGTCACGCTTGGGCATGCCGCGACCCTTTTTAGTTTGGGTTTCTTCTTGGGAATCGGTCGATCCGTTGATTTTGTTGACGAGGTTGCCAATTTTGTTGCCGCCCTGAATGTTGGGTTTGTTGACTGTTGGGTTTATTTCTTTGAGGCTGCCAATTTTAGTGTTCCGGGTGTCGATTGGTTTGTCGTCGATTGTGATTATTTTCCTGATAATAATTTTTTTACCTAGGCTGGTCATGTTTTTTCTCGTATGTGTTCACTATTTGTGTGCACCTTCTTGCAAAGTATCCTGGTTTGTGACAATTGTAGCATATTGGACGGGCATCCGCTGTGCATGCTCTTGGAAGGAATCTGTCTGTTTTCGTTGTTGTTAACAGATTCGTCTGTTGAGTAAATTTGATCCTCTAAATAACTGATTCTCAGTACTACATCTCTGAGTTCATCTGCAGACATAACCGTTTTACTAATAAGGTAATAACTTTGTCCATATCTACTGTGTAGCCCTGTTTCGAAAAGTTCCTGAAAAGCGGAATCTGTTATGTCTGGTATCACTTCGTATGCTAGTGCCAACAAGTTGTAATAATATGTTTTGATGTCCTCGTTGTATCCTTGTGCGACACTTTGTATGGTTTGCTTTTGAGCCAACATAGCGCATGGTGATCTGTCACCAGGAGACTATGTCGAAAAATAAAAAAATATGATGCCACTATTGTGTCACGATGGGAGTTTTCGAGTTTTTTCAAGTAAAGATACTTGTCTTCTTTATCTTTACTTGTCTTCCATATATGAAAAAACTCAAAAACTGCCATCGTGACACTATAGTGGCATCATGTTTTTTTTTTTATTTTTCGACATAGTCTCCCTCTACACTAATGCACTTGATCCATCGGTGCTTCAACATCTCGACAGCCTCCTGGGAAAATTTTTGTCTGACCTCTGCAAACCACTTTTTTACAGCTTGCATCAGTTCATTATTACTGGAAAATTTTTTCCCACGTAAATTTTCTTTTAATTTGGGAAATAGCCTGTAATCACTGGGGGCAAGATCTGTCTAATATGGTGGGTGCTTCACTAATTCAAAGCCTGCTTGGTGTATAGCAGCCATGGCAATACAAGATGTATGGCTAGGAGCATTATCCTCATAGAACAGCACACCGTTCCTTAACTTTCCTCTGCGTTTCTCTTTAAGAGTGTCTCGCAATTTAAAAATCAATTGTACGTAAAAAGACCTTATAATCTCTGTCTCTTTTGCAAATAGTCAGTTAAGATAATTCCTTGAGCATCCCAGAACACAGTCAGTAAAACCTTTCCAGCAGAAACGCAGGACTTTGAATTTGCGGGGAGGAGGAGAATCGCGATGTTTCCACTCTTTACTTTGCGCTTTGGTCTCGGGATCATAATGGTACATCCATGACTCATCCATGGTCACATACCGATTAAGAAAGCTCTTTTTGTTTGCTTGGTACCAAACAAATCTAGCCAATTCGGCTAGTGAATTTAATTGGAAATCTAGTATTATTTCAGTTAATCTTAAGTTGAAAAAATAATTCAGAAACATTTAACTGTAGGGTAACAGGAATAACAAACTCGAATAATAGGTATAAAGTTTTATGAAAACATAAAAGCTTATTAATTTGTTAAAAATGCGTATAATAAAAACTGGTAAATCTGAAATTGCAGTGCGTAATATTTCAAATAATTTTCCTAGTTTCTATAAAATAATAAAGGTTATAACAAACTTCCAAGAGAAATAACAGTATGGAGAGATGTGTATATCCGTGAAAATTTAATAAACAGATTGTCTAGAATGAGTTGGGATTACAGGGACTTAATATTAAAGTTACAATGTTAATTAAATCATGAACAGATAAAATAGCGACATCTTACTATCGCTTTTTGACCTGACATTGCAGTAGGATAGACAAATTGAAGCGGGATTTATTTGCTCCTAATAAGTCTTATTAGAAGCAAATCCCGCTTCAATTTGTCTATCCTACTGCAATGTCAGGTCAAAAAGCGATAGTAAGATGTCGCTATTTTATCTGTTCATCATTCTTACATCGCAATTGCGAATAAATTGGGCAAGTCGTTTTTGGTCTGCAGTGGGAATGTCGAGCTACGTCTCTGCAGAAGAAGCCCCAAGCAGGGCTGAAACAGCCGTCCAGAGGCCGCTCGAGGTTTTCACTGCAATCAAAAACGATTTGCACAACATTTTTGTTAATTAAATCGAAAAAAGTTTTGTCTTTTAGGCTTCGTTAAAGATATGTCACTAGTTTTAAAATGTTTCTTACAGCTTCCGCGGAATTTATTTAATATCTACTTTCTTTGTTACCGGAATAGGACCAAATAAGAAACATGTACATTTCCCTATCACAGAAATCGATTGTTACATTTAAAATCAATGTTTGCGAGAAACAACATTCGACTTTTTTATTTTAAATGGCAGGCCTATGGATATTTTTTTCAGGTTTCATATTACAGTTTTGAAAAAGTTTTGTTAAATACATATGGCTTGTTAAATAATACTTTTAACTATTATATATATTCTATTTACTTTTAACTTATTATTTTATTTTCCATGGCACACTAGGCCATGGAAAATAAACTAGCGGCTACTAGAAACAATACAGGAAGTTCCTTTAGTGGATTTGGGAGAAGACGGCAGCAAGGACCTTCAAACTACACGCAAGAAACAAGAAATTTTAAGACGTCAGGAGGAACAAGAATTGGCCAAGAGGAAAATAAAACAAGTAGGCACACATGAACCTACAAAAATAAATGTCCAAGATATTTGTAATAGATGTGGATATGAAAACCATGCTTTCAATCTTTGTCCAGCTAGAAATAAAACTTTTAATATTTGTAAGAAACAAGGACACTTTGCAAAAGTCTGTACAACTAAATTGTTAAATGAAGTGAAAAATTATACAAATCAAGAAAATGTTGAGTCGCATACTTATGTTTTAGATAGTATTCAAAGTGACCAGAATGGATTGATCTGAAACCTTGTAATTTTAAAGTTACTAATCATTCAGGGGACTTGATCAAAGTATTAGGTTCAAGTGATTTAAGAATTTAAGTTAAAAATGACATTCGTAAGGTAGAATTTGTAGTTGTGCGTATAAAAACATTAATTAAACACAAGTAGATTTAAAAACGATACAAAAGTTAAATTTATTGAAAAAAGGAATTTTAATGAGAGTAGATGAAAATCGTAAAGATATTATTTCATAAAACAAAATACTGTTTCAGAAGATTGACAAAATTCAATTTAAAGAAAATATCAACCAGTTGTTGTTCCTAGTTGAAGGATTCCATTTCAGTTACTAGACAAATTAAAATATGAAATAGACAAATTAACTCATCTGAAAGTAAATTGAAAAAGTTAAAAAAACGTACTGAATTTGTTAATCCAATCACAATAGTAAGGAAACCAAATGGAGACATTGGAATTTGTTTAGGTCCTCTACAATTAAATAAGTCAATTATTCGTGAAAGATATGAATTACCAACTTTTGAGGAAATATCTAAAGATTTGAAAAAATCGTAAATTTTTTCAGTTCTTGATGCAGATAAAGGCTTTTGGCAGATAGTTTTAAATGACAAGTCTGCATATTTAACAACTTTTTCACGTTCCTTCTTTTCAACTCCTTTTGGATTGTTTAAATTTTTGCGATTACCTTTTGGATTAACATCGGCACCTGAAATATATCACAGAAGTTTTTCGGAAATTTTTGAAAATATTCCAAATGCTACGAATAGCTAAAAACAAATTTTTGGAAACTTTCACTATGATGCTTTGACAACAAGCATGACCGCTTTGCATGGGGTGACTTATTGTGTAGCAAACCCGCTTCAGTTCATCAATCCTTATGCAATGTTAGATCAAAAAGCCATCGTAGGATGTCGCTGTTTTAGCTATTCATTACTATTGCATCGCAATTGCGATATATCAAAAAACGGTATCAAAATTGATAATGACAAACTTGAAGCAGTTAAACAAATCCCAGCAGCTAAAAATACAAAAGAACTTAGCAGATTTTTAGGTATGTTAACTTATGTAGGGAAATTTTTTACCAATTTAGCGGCATTAACATCAAATCTTATGCAACTAATACAAGTATAAGAATCTATTGTACATATTAAATGTTTACTTAAACCGAAAATAATTCCTATGGCAGAAATGCTTAAAAACCCTCGTCTGAAATGCACTGCATTAGGCATGTATGGCTATTGAACGTAAAATTTCATTGGAGTAGAAACTCTAACTTATATTTCGTGTTCGCACTCGAAAATTTTGAAAGTAATAAAGCAGAGGAGACACTTGTGGGTTCATTGTCATGCAGGAGGCCACGGCCGCATCGCGACGCCGTCTTCTATTTCTAGATCTTACCACCGCATCCTGGCGCTGCGCGCACGGTGTTGGTTTCCGTAAATCTAAAAGATTTTATAGGCGGCCATGGAATACGTAAATAAATCCACGTGATTATTGCATCTCGCCTTTTATATCGGATACTGTTAACCTTAATGACTGTTATTGTTTCGTTTTACGGGCGGATTTGTTGCTACCTGAGGCCGCGCCTATTTTCAAATTTGTCTATAATAAAATGTGGAAATTATTTTCTCTAGAATGCCTGGCGCTTTACGTACACAATTCGTTGAAACACCGGTCATGATGTCGATTCTCTGAACTAAAATAAATTATTGTAAGGTCAAATAAACGCCATTCCCTTGCTTATATTTAAAGGATTCAAGACAAAGTGCGTGTGTAGATTCTGAAAATGAATGAGCAAACTTTCTTAGTGAACATTCTGGAAAATTCTTTTCAATTTATTCTTTGCAACCTTAGAATAAAATTTTGGTTTTAACGATGTTTGAAAAAGTTAACCAGAAGCTACATATTTTGTTCTTGTGGGAAAATGCAAGACGGATAAGAAGAAAATAGTTGGGTGAATACGAAACGTGAAGTGATGAAAGAAGGTCGATCGTATACTTAGCAAACCGAGAAGTTATTTAAAAAGTGAGATCTTTGTGAAAATTCGAAGACTATGAGCGTGTTCGTAAACTGTCCTGCGTTTCTTGGGTAATATTCTTTCTCTCTCATATAAATGATGTTATGCATGTTCTTGCAAAAGAAGACTTTATGAACCCAGTGTAAAGCGTGAACGATGAAATTCTTTCACGTTATATACACATATTGTCGCTGTTTTTGGCTAATAGTCGTATCTCACTTTTTTCCAAAAATGAGATATTTTAATCAGTAATTAAAACTGGCATTATTTTGTTTATATTTTTGCCAAATGAACACAAATCTTCAAAAATGTAAATCAAAAGAAAGAATAGTTGAATAAGTCGTATCATGAATTACAATATCTGTTATGGCTAAAAGTCGTATCCAATATTTTACTAAAACTGACATATTTCATTAAACAAAAATTGTGTTTTTTTAAAATATTTTTGTGAACTCAAAATAAATTTTGTTGCAAATCGTTTTTGATTGCAGGGAAAACCTCGAGTAGCCTCTGTACAGCTGTTTCAGCCCTATTTGGGGCTTCTTCAGCAGAAACGTAGCTCTAAATTCCCATTGCAAACCAAAAACGACTTAACCAATTTATTCGCAGCGACATCCTACGAATTTTTTCTTTTGTAAGTCGTATCCTGCATTCAATCGTAACATTTTTTTTCTGACTAGGGGTCAGTTGTACAAATGAGGTTTAAGCTGACGCTCGAATGAAGTAGGTTCAAAGTAAACAAATTCGCGTAGAAACTTGAGAATATATGGCAATTAATGTATTCATAAATAAAAATATTTACTTTAGTTTACTGTTTAAATTTGTAAATTATTTATCAACAATTAAAAAAGGTATGTACTTTACTTTATACTTATTTGTGATATTCAAGAATGCTTTTGTTATGATGAAACAGTTACAATGGAGAGTGATAATGATCAAATATGCGACAGTCTTCAATGCAAAAAACAAAAAAGTAGGAAAAAATGTTTTCAGGGCTTATTGGGCATTAACTCACCCGTTAGTGTTAAATAAATGAAGTAATACCAGTATTCGTGAACCCGTACTACCTTGGCTAACTGACTACCTCTGTGATCGTACTCAATACGTGCAGATTTACAATGTTTCATCTTCATTAAAACAAAACCCTGTCGGCGTTCCGCAAGGATAGCTGCTGGGCCGCTTCTGTTTATTATTTTTGTCAATGATTTATCTCAGACGTTCTCAATACCAGGTAAAGTAATTCAATACGCCGATAACTCCACAATACTAATCGCGGCAAAGGACTTAGAAACGCTAATCAATTAGTCTAACAATACTGTTAAAAATATGCACGGTTATTGTTGTAAAAATAGTTTAGTTTTAAATTCATTCAAAACTAGTTTTATTAATTTTGTAACAATAAATTTCAATGTTAATAGCAGCTTATTAATTAAATTACATAATAATTCAATAAAACAAATGCAGTGTGCAAAATTTTTAGGTCTGTAGACGAAAAATTAACCTGGAACAAACACATCGAATATTTAAGTTTCAAACTGAGTTCGGTCTGTTTTGTGTTGAAACGATTACGCGGAGTTGTAAATTTAAACGTTCTCAAAATTCGGTCTTTTTCAATCCGTATTCTCTTATAGCATTATCTTTTGGGGAGGCTCTTCTGGTTCGAACATACAAAAGGTACTACAAATTAAGTATTCTTAACTTATAGTAAAATTTCCCAGAAACTATTCGTTGTTCCAAAGAGAGCCATACGTTACATCTGCGGCGCGAAATACAATGCTCATTGCAAACCGCCATTTCTCAAATTAGAAATATTAACTTAACCATGTCTTTATATTTTTTATTTGGTGACTTATATTCGGCAACATATTGACAAATTCCCAACCAACTCCTCCGTACATGAATACGAAACTAGAAACTAAGAAATAATTTGCATACACCTTACAAGAAAGTAACAATCTGTTCCACTGATCCATCACACGCTGGTATCAAATTATACAACAAACTTCCATCGGAAATAATACGCGCAAAGAACTTGATATCTTTCAAAGAAAAACTAAAGAAATTCTTGTTGAAGCATCAGTAAGACTCTGTTAAAGAGTTCTTAAATCAATAGTACGTAATCCATCGGTAATACTGTTTATTATGTAGTGCCGTACTCTTAGTTTTATTTTATTTTAGGCTATGACATATTCAGATACCCTGTATAGTGGTGACGAATAAAATTTATTATTATTATTATTGACATTAAAGCAATTGAAAAGAGAATTCATAACTCGATACTGCTCGAGCACTAAAACCAAACAAGAAACAAAACCAAAGTATTCTAGAAGAAAAAATACTATAACATACTCACTTCCTTTGAAAGGTAAAGCAAAAAATGTTTGCAAGAAATTTTGGTGTTAAGTACAATAGGAGTATCAGAAACAGTGGTATTCACTTAGACTTAGAGAAAGATAAAAGAGGAGGTAAAACAAAATCTCAACTAATTCGTGATAGCAAAATAAAAAATGATGTTAAAAGACACATTGATAGGTTCCCAAGAGGAGAAGTTGCACTATTGCAGAAAATCGTCCACAAGAAAATACCTCAATGGATAGTTATCTGTGCCTATATTGTATGATATATACAAAACCGATCATCAATGCCAAGAAATTGATAGCTTTAGTACCTACTACAGAATCTTTAAAAGTCTTCGTTTATCATTTAACCAACCTAAGAAAAACCAATGCAGTCTTTGTTTAAATTTTAGAGAAGGTGATGAGTTACTAAAGGATAAACGAAGGAACAGATTTGTCGTGCACACAAAGGAGAAAGAAACGGTCAGGGAAATCAAAAATAGTTGTAAAATTGAAGCAGAAAATAGACATGCAACCACAGTTACTACGGTCTTCAACTTACAACAAGTTATATGCTTGCCAAAGTCGAACAATTCAAAAGTTTTTTACAAGAACAGATTATGTAATTACAACTTTAATGTTTATAATCTGGGAACAAAAGACTGTAGTTGCTATGTTTGGCATGAAGGTGAAAGTAAAAGAGGATTATCAAAAATTTCTATCGCTGTGCACCTCTATTTACGGGAAAAAGTTGGTAATGGTGTGGATTGTATAAACTTATTTTGTGATCGTTGTGGGGGTCAAAACAAAAATATCATCATGGTTACCGTGTTACTGTTTTTTGTGACTTAACAGCAAAAGTGTACAGAATGTATATCTGAGGTTCTTTGAGAGGAGAGAATGAAGGGGACTCTGCCCACAGTGCGTTGCACAAGTTTTGAAAAGGTCTGGAGCAATTTTTACGCATTCTCAGTCCCAATAATTCTCCTTGCACGAAGAAAAAACCCTCACAGGGTAACAAACTTAAACTATTCCGATTTTATTAACTTTAAATTTTTAAATACATAGTTTCTTTAATCTCGAACCGGACAGAAATATGAAGGGAAAATACTCAACGTTTCGCTATAGATTTATAGCTTTAAATTTTTATCACAAAAATTGAGAATATTAACTATGAGAAAGGACGATAATGTTGAGAAAATAAATTGGACCGAAATGAAGGAAATCAAAGTGTCCAAGCAAAATTCGGATAAAATTTAGTTCAAGACTAGTCACAATGATTAGGAATATAGATCATTAACGTTGAAAATGAGCATTAGCACCCTTAGCTACGAGCTGCTCTCGCTTCGCTTCGCTCGCTCGTAGAGCTCTTAGCCGCGGGCTACTAATGCTCATTTTCTGTCCTTCTGAACAATATAAAAATAATTAAAGGGTCTGTACATGCCACTACAGACCCTCTAGTTAGAGTCTGGTAGAACCAGCCATCTTTCAGCAAAAAAAGTCCCGTCAGTATCAAATTGACAATATTATCTAACCTTGGTTGCTCTTTCGAAGTCAAATTCAAGTGTTGGCGCCAAACTGCACTTCCGTTCTTTCGTATGATTGGTTGAAATATATTTTGATGAAGTATGGCAGAAACAATTAAAAATGCACGCCATTCTGCCAGACTCTAACTAGAGGGTCTCTGCATGGCTCTATTCGCTAGGAGCACAGTTCACTACGCCGCCGCACGGTGTGATGCAGTTGAATTTGGTTGAACTAATCCAAGTAGGTCAGATACTTGAAAACTTGGTATTCTGTTTACATAAAAATTTTACAGCGAAAGGTAGGGGAACATGAGTAACAGTGAATCAATTTTTTTCTTCAGGCTTCATAGTAACGTGTTAGCCGGTTTAGTTAAACCATTTGGTAGTAGAACAGGTGATGACGGAGTCCTAGTTCTATCTTCATTATCCGATTGTTCTGGGCGGTTTTCCTGGACTCTGTTTGTAATGTCTCTTGCAATCGCTTCTGGAGGTAGAACATTTTCTTCATTCTCAGGTCTGTCTGTTAATTCGCTTGGCGCAAAACCCAGATCGGTGAATATATTTCTATAAAAAGAAAATATTCCTGTTACTCGAAAAGCGGAACAAATGTCAGCACTCATTGATTTCTTGTGCGCTTCTCTAACAAATCCAGCAATTTCGAATATTGAAGCAGTTTTACCCCGGTTTCTCATCATCCAGCTGTCAAGTGCTGCATTATAAGCTACTTTGAATTATTTAAAAACAGCGACATCTAATGGCTGTATTTTTCCTGTAGAATGGGATGGCACGGTAAGCACATTAACACCATTTGCTTTTGCTAAATTAATAGCTTCTACGCAGATATGCGCTTCGTAATTGTCCATTATCAGTAACGTAGGTTTTTCTTTTGAACTATTAGTGTGATCAATGAAATGTTGCATTGTTTTAACAAACAAAGCCTAATGGTCTGGCTAGTCCTAGAGTGCCTGCTGGAGCTTCAAGAATCATATGCTGCTTGAAATGCACGCGGGGAAAGATCATTACTGGTGGTAAAGCATATTCTAAAGCATTAATAATGTAACACGTCGTAACCAAAATGCCTTTCTCCCCGCTTGTCACTTTACTGACTTGCTTCTGACCTCTAACTGCTAGAACTTTTGCAGATTTTTGAACGGTCATTGAATTAGTCTCATCTAAATTATACATTCTTGTACTAACGACTCATCACATTTTCCAAATTGTCAAGAAATAAGTTCACGTTGTATCGGATAAAAGACGTAGTTCGACTGAGGCTGCAGCCTTCAAGTGTTCTTAGAGACAATCTAGCAGAGTACCTTTTTCTGAAGTTGTACAGGGTGGATTAATTTCGATGTCTCTTATGGGTATCTCCGTAACTATAGGAGATAGAGAAAAACTAGTGGCCTAGTCTCGATCTCTTTTTTGGAGATTAAGTCAACAGCGTAAACAAAAATTGGCTATCTTTGGCTATCTTCTTTTGTTTTCAAGTTATGGTCAAAAATTGACATTTTCGACTTTTCGTTTTTCGGTCATATCTCGTTTATTTATAGAGATATTAAAAAACTGTTTGATCATTATTAGGACACTTTTTGGAATACAATTCAGTGGTGTAGTTGCTTTTTTAATATTTACTTAAATTTTCAAGTTATAACATAAAGTTATATTTTTTTAAATAGAAATCATAATAGGCAATGCCCTCATTAAATAAAGATTTTTTTCTGTTTTCAAAAATATATACTTTGTTGAGTTTATTTCTTATAATTAATAGGAAAAATGCCATTTTTGTTATTAGCCTTGCCTTTTCTCAGTAGACTGGCTTCAATGCAGTGCCAACATTTTTTTTTCTTTTTATTAAATATTAACGAACTTTCAAACCTTTAGGCAGTTTTGGCCGCGTAAAGAATTTCATATTCACTTTATTTTACAAAATTCCGTTTAAGAAATGTAGCACCCATCGCGACCGATCTGGAAAAAGCTTTTTTGTTTTTATTAAATATGAATGCACGCAAATTTAGTTTGATACATGTCCGATTTTGTTATATTTTACTATTTGTGTGTTTGTTTTTGTTTTTCGTGTTTTTAATAAAATATAACTCAAGGGAAACAGAAAAAAGAAAGCTTAAATTAGTTCTAATTTAGTTATTATTACCTTTATGTTTATCCAAACAACTTGTATTTTAGTGTAAAATCATCTTTTCGCTTCTTTTGACAACTTGTTTATTTACATATTTTCACTCCTGACGAAACTATGAAGCGATAGCGAAACGTAGCGTGTTCTTGAGATTTCACAGTGTCCGTTTTAAAGTTTAAAAACTATTTTCTCTCACATGTTTCATCGAACAAGAGTCGACTTCAATTATATTTTTTATTGAAGTTGTTTCTTATCCGATGGAAATTGTATAAAAATTGTTTTCAATTTTAAAAAGATATTGTGGAAATTACAGGAACGTTCAACGTTTCTTTCTAACGAAGCTATAAACCGAAAGTGAAACGTTGAATCTTGCAATTTTGACTGTTTAAAGATTAAAAACAATTTTTCTATAAATTGAATGATCATTTTCAATAGAAAGTTAGACAGGAACTCTAATCAGAACGGTCACTGAAAACGATAAAACGGAAATTTGTAAATTAACGCGAACACGAATTTATTTACGCAGCTAAAACTTTGAAAATATTTGAAAGCTCGTTAAAATTTAATAAAATAAAAGATCTGCTCCGTATTGAACCAGCCTACTGAGACTAGGATATTTACGCAAGGATAATTAAAAATGACAGTTTTTCCTATTAATTATAAGAAATAAACCCAACAACTAAATATGAATGCACGCATTCATATTTAATAAAAACAAAAAAGCTTTTGCCAGATCGGTCGCGATGCGTGCTACATTTCTCAAACGGAATTTTGTAAAATAAAGTAAAAATGAAATTCTTTACGCGGCCAAAACTGCCTAAAGGTTTGAAAGTTCATTAATATTTAATATAAATAAAAAAAAAATGTTGGCACTGCAATGAAGCCAGCCTACTGAGACTAGGATATGCAAGGCTTATAACAAAAATGGCATTTTTCCTATTAATTATAAGAAATAAACCCAACAAAGTATATATTTTTGAAAACAGAAAAAAAATCTCTATTTAATGAGGGCATTGCCTACTATGATTTCTATTTAAAAAAATATAACTTTATGTTATAACTTGAAAATTTAAATAGATATTAAAAAAGCAACTACACCACTGAAATGTATTTCAAAAAGTGTCCTAATAATGATCAAACAGTTTTCTAATATCTCTAAAAATAAACGAGATATGACCCAAAAACGAAAATTCGAAAATGTCAATTTTTGACCATAACTTGAAAACAAAAGAAGATAGCCAATTTTTGTTTACGCTGTTGACTTAATCTCCAAAAAAGAGATCGAGACTCGGCAACTAGTTTTTTTCTATCATTTTTATCTTTATGGGATTGGAGATGCCCATAAGAGACATCGAAATTAATCCACCCTGCACAACCATTCAATGCCTGCTATTTTTTGTCCTGCCATGTTTGAGGTATCTTAACATTATTCACTTGTGCCATTTCAAACGCAAGTTGGCGCACTTCTGTTGTTAAATCGTAAAACATTTGTGAACGTTTAATAATGAACTTAACAAGAGTTTTCTTGTTAATCTGCGAATATTTTATTAACCTTGTAATTAGTATAATTGGGTCTTCAGATTCTCTAGCTTTCTTGCAATATCTGTATGAGTTGCATAGGGGATATTTTTTACTTTAGATACTTCTCTAATCTTTTGCCCCTTCAGTACCATCTGAACGGCATTTTCTAGAAAATGTAAATGACATCTGATCAAAATCTTATGGTTTAACACATTAATTATCGCTAGTCAAATTAAATAACTAAAACCATAATATTCATATAAAATATCAAAAAGAGACATTTCACAAAAACACCGAAAATTTCATTTTGGCCGATTCGCCATAATACCACTTCTCCTAAGTGCTCGAACGCAACGGATAGGATAAGGATGAAGGAGTGTAAGCGAGAGATGCATGTCCAGCATAGTTATTTGAATCTGTGACTAACTTACTAACAAGTATGGCGTCTGATTAACTATGTAACATGGTTCACTATTACCCATGTTCCCCTAAAATATTTGTTTATTATTAAGACATCATTTTTAAGTAAGTAATTCCATACTTTCTAAGATATTTATTTTATTTATTTAGAAACAACACTGTTTGCCGACATGCCACTTCCAAACACCTTTTTCTCGATTTCTAATGTCATAACCCATTTGTCTCGTACCTTTTCTTGAATTTCATGAAGAACGCATGATTCAATTAAGAAAATGTGCTTTTGTGTAAAAATCATTTTGTTTGTAAATATGTGTACATAGGTTTAAGTCACCGTTGAATTCTTATTTGTCTTAGTAATTGTCAATGTCAAGGGTAACAATCGATTTTTCAGTCAAGACATTTTGAATTTCCCAGCAAGAGTTGATACAAATTTTAAAAATGATTCTGTACTTATCAGGCATTTTACACGTATTTATTGCACCTTTTAAAGCTTGGTTAAAAGCGGCTTTACACGTATGAAATATAAAGCAATAATAATTGCACAGAAAACTGACACTTGCTCGAAGCTTCACATTTAGGCAAGTTCTGTGTAATTACAACGAACGGAAGGAGAAGTATCTACACCTAATTTTTAAAGCAAACAGCCTAAGCAACACGTTTTGGTTTAATTTTCGTGTATTCAACCATATTTTGGTATTGGTTGGACATTTTTACATTTATTAAACGGTTACGGTCAACGTACATGTTTTAAGCCGTCTAATAAACGTGTACGTTATACCACTTTGATACAGAAACATCGTATTTAGTATATGGAACATGTTTTTTCAACATCTATCTTGCGGACATTTTATCCTTTATTAAACGTATATGTGTGTTGCTTGGGAGTGATAATAAATTTATCATTTTTGGTAATAAAGTTGTTTTCTTTTAACTTGTTGAATGAAATAAATTCACAATGATACTTTGAATTTTGAAAAACCAAATGCATAGTAGTCATTTGTTTGAGAGAGGATGAAAAAAGTCTGAAATCTAAGATATGTTAAGTAAGGCAATAAATTGCACAATTGTGTTCAAAGTGGGGCTGCGATTTAGAGATTCTCGCTTACGTACACCTTTCCCGTTTCTAAATTTAACTCTAGAGATTAGAGGGTGCGATTTACTTGCAGGCGCGTACTTGTGTTGTGTCTGCGAATGGCGAGCACATGTGCGGCTTTATGGGATTGGCGCGTGGCGTAAAACCGCACGCGAAATGAAACATAAATAGTGGTGGCATTATTTCAGTCATAAAAATGCGGCGGGATTCCGGGGCGGCTTTTTACGCCTTTAATGCGCACAAGGGCAGGTGTCGTACCGCGTGTACACGTCGCACGTACAAATAATAACGCAAACGACATTACAATCTGCGACTTGAAAGTAAATACAATTTACGTCCGTGTGTTTTAAGGCGCCTTTTATGGCCGTTTAAAATTCGCCAACACCTTTCTTTGATATGCGACCGGGCCGTTTATTCTGTAACTTATTTTATGAGCTTTGGTTCTATACATTTAATTAAGTAATTTTATGTTGTTGGAAATGTAAGTAGATTATATTAACAATAAAATAGGTGCAAATGAATATTAAATTAAAATGGTAGAGAACTTTACAACGAACAGTCAATAAGGCTGTTTGTTATCCTGCACTATAGTCGGGCCGCCGAAGAAACGGAGTGATCACGCGCTGCTCTTGTGACACCGACACGGAAAGCCGTATTTACATCAAAACACCAGAAATTAGCACTTACCACTATTTTATTCAAATATTAAATGAAGTCTTAAGAAAGACTGATTAATAATAACGCCAATTTGTTAAAAATAGGAAGAAAAACGAAGTACTGGAAATATGACCACGTTGTTACTCTGCAGAGTGACCAACACTGTAGGCTAGTGTAAATCTGTCGGTACTTAGCTCACAGAAACAGCAATCACGTGTATACCACGCAGTTTTATTACTCCGTTTCTTCGGCGGCCCGACTATAGTATACACTAAGGTATACGTGTCTTGTTCTAACCACATATATTAATACGAGATGAAGATACTTTTAGTAACACTAATGCAGGATAACAAACAGACCTAATATAAGCACATCTCCTTAAAGCCCTTCCGTGAAAAATAATAAAAGGCAAGCTGGGTAACTGAATTACCTAAACGAAATTAGTTACTTTATATGCGAATTTGTAGATAAATTGACGAAACGATGCATCGATGAAGCCAAAGATCGATGAAATGATAGTTTGACGATGCGATGAATCGGTGAGATGATGAGTCAACGAAATGGTGGATCGATGAAGTAATGATTAAGGAAGTGAATGAAAAAAGATATCCATGAAGGGATAGATTAATAAAACGATGGGTTGGGCGATGGAGTAAGTGATGGATCAATGAAGCGATATATTGACTCAGTGAACAATCGATGAAGCGATGATCCGATGAATAATTGGTCTGATGAATCGATGAATAGATGAAGCGATGAAACCGAGGAGTAGGACATCTCTTAAGTAAGTATACAAAGAGTTAAATACATATTTAAAAATATATTTAAACATATGTAAATATTTAAATATATTTAAAATACATTAAAATTACGGTATAAATATTAGTAAATATGTGTACATACCTTAAATTAAACCAAATAACAGTAAATACCCTTAAATAATTTTATGTTTTTGTTAAATACCATGAAATTAAATTAAATATTAATAATTCCCTTACAATAAGAATAACTCCAAAATCATTAAAAGGAAGGACGTAGCGCAAGAAAAAATGTTGAGACGAGAACTGGTGCAATCCTGTAGAAATTCATTATGTTATGGAGTGCTGGAAGGATTATATACTTATTACAAATTTTACTTTTGATTTTGGGCTTGAGTTTTGCCCGTTCTCCTCGACACGAACGGATTAAGAAACTCGCTTTTCGATTGCTGGAAAAGAATCCAAATGGAAAATTTTCTTAAAGAATCTTAAAGAAAATGAAAACCTCATCAAGAATGAAACTCACCTTCAGATGTTCATTCGAAACCCTTTTTAAATCGACACTGGAAAGGAAGGAAAGATAAAAAGAATCTATCAAACACTCATTCGACAAACGGCCAACAAGAAGCAAATTTTCTGCGCCTGTGGATCGCAAATATGGAGGATGTGGTGATTCACACACTCGTGTTAATTGTCCATTTGCAGAAGCTAAATGTTACAAATGTCATGAAAAAGGACACTTGGCGAAAGTTTGTGGCTCTGAACAAAATTTTGTACCCAGAAACAATCAATTAATTGTCGCAAGTGTCACATCTGTTCATCATCGTCACATCATTATTTCTGTACTAATTAATGATAAAAAGGTGAAGATGCAACACGACACTGATTCCGACGTCACCATAGTAGACAAGGATGCGTGGATTCGCTTGGGAAGTCATCCGTTGCAACAAACACAAGATATTAAGCATGCTGGCGTACAACCACTGAACGTTCTTGGACAATTCAGTTGTCAAGTCATATTTTTTTAACAGAATGCTGTTTTGAATGTCTTCGTAGCTAACCGGAATGGAATAAATTTGTTAGGTTTGGACGCTATCGACCTACTCGGTTTAAGGAATCACACTTTAACACTATTTCAAAAATTTTCATCCAATACGTGTGCCGCAGTTAGAGCACCTTCAATAAAGGACAAGTTCACCACACGATTCGGAAAAGATGTCGAAGAGTATGTACGTAAGTGTGATAAGTGTAGTCTCTATACACTTTGTTCTGCTACACCAAAAGGTAAAACACCAGCTGAAATTTTCTTAGGTCGACCGATCGTACACCTTTCTCTTCCCTTTTACCAAGCAAGTGTGTCAGGATTAATGTTGCGCAATATCAGCAAAATATGAAACATCAGTTCAATCGCCACCATCATGGTGCTGCATGCAGTAGAATTTTCGAAAAAGGGGAAAATGTTATTGTGCTGATTCATCGCGAAATCACGAATCGAATTCACCGAAATCACGTACGGAAAGGCGGCTCTGGTTTAGATTTTCAGTTTACAAGTAGCCGTGACAATAGTCAAGGTCTGACCGGAACACAAACCGTGGAACCAATAACATTGAAAATTTGTAACAAACTCTTAAAACTTTCATTACGGTTTGACAGCAAGCATGGCCACCTTGCATGGGGGACTTATTAGGTAGCAAATCCGCTTCAATTTGTCTATTCTACTGCAATGTCAGGACAAAAGCCGATCGTAGGATGTAGCTGTTTTATTTGTTCAACAACATTGACGTTACTTGACGTCACCTCACTCCAGTCAACAAGAGAAAGAAGATCCTTTGCCGTCAACTCCGGAAAAGCCATTTCGGAGATCATCACGTGACCGTAGATCCTCGAAACGGTTTACTGTGGATTAGAAGTCAAAGACTTACACTCCGAAAGATTAATCTTCGTATGGGAGGTGTTGGGGCCTGTATAGATCACGCTATCTATGTTTTGTATTAATTTATAAATATAGGAAGCTATGATGTCACATATTAAGAAAAAAACATAAGTTATTTCATACCTAAAAATTTCTAGTGTTCTTTAAAACTATCTTGAACAGCCAATAAACTCAGCACACATTTTCGGACTCAACAAAACGATAGTTTTATGATGAATCGGTGAGATGGTGAGTGGACGAAATGGTGGATCGATGAAATAATGATTAATGAAGCGAACGAAAAAAGGGATCAATGAAGCGATAGAATAATAAAACGATGGATCGATGAATCAGTTGGACGATGGAGTAACTGATGGATCAATGAAGCGACATATTGACCCAGTAAACAATTGATGAAGCGATGATCCGATAAATCGATGAATGGATGAAACGATGAATCAATGAGGCGATAGATGGATCGAAAAATGAGCGATCAATGAAAGAATGAAGCGATGGATCGATGAAAAGTTGGTCGATGGCGTGGTATACCGATGAAACGATGTATTGCTGAACAGATGGACGCGTTGTCGCATAGACCGACCGTCTTCAAAACATACCTCTTGCGACTTCAATAGTATTTAATGAACACAATTTGGACTCACCTCTTCCAATTTGGTTCGGATAATCTTTGAGTGCTTTTAGACGCCCACTAAGTGCGTCCAAGATATGTTCAATGGGAGTGAACTCTGAACTTCTTTCTGGATAAACCATGGCAACGATTTTAATCTTTTAATAAATTAATTTTGAACTTTCCGAACACACGGGAAAGAATGCGTTCAATATACGGCACAAATTGCACGAGATGATCTTGTAGGATGTCCGTTGTCTACAGAAAGACACTAAAATTCCCATTATTTAACACCAATAAGTCTATGTGCGCTGTCAAAGAAATTCCAACTCACGCCGTAAAAAAGTTTCCGCCAAATAATGTGGTATTCGAATTATTATATTATATTACTTATTATATAAGTATTAGTCAGGCACATGACGTGTCAAATTAGCTTTTCCAAGACCAGAAATCCAGATATCACGAAAATTTCGCAACCAATTATTTATTTTTTTCATATTTGTGGTCAGTGAGAAAGAACAAAAAGTTGCTAATTTGAAGGACTATTAATATTGCTATTGATCTATTCTGTAACTCCAAAAATAAAAAGGTTAGCGATGGTGCAATCTTGAAATATACTGTAAATTAAAAAAGGTCCAAAATTCTTATGTCTCAAAAATTGAGCATAGTAAAAAATAGTAATTCAGAGCATGGAAAGGAACCTTCAAAAGATCTTTTACAGAAATTACAAATTTTAAAACAAAAATGTTATTAGGGTTTTAAAAATAGCAGAATAGCGAATTCAATTTTGAAAACCTGCAGATTATAAACGACACAGAATATTGAAATGCGGCCCTCTTCATAACTTTTTGGTTAAACTCTTCTATAAATCGGCGTTTCTTATTAAAAGTGTTCAATTTGATCTACCCTGCACTGAAGAAATAGTGAAGGATGTTGAAATAGTTTTATCTCAAAGAAAACGCCAACAAAAGAATTTGACTTCGCTAACAGAGATGACGAGGTTCAAACAACATAAGAAACAAGAATTCGGCAAGAACCATACGTAAGAATTCGAAAACTTCAACACGTATAATTTAAAAATATTTAATTTCGTTTCTATATCAACTAGATATTAAGTACCGTGGGAACTGCTTCGACAGTCCTTTCCAAGGAAAAAAGTAATATGATTTCTTATGTTTCGAGTACTTAAATCCTTATGTTTCATTTTCTGTTTAATCTGGAACGTTCTGTCAAATCAGCATCCCAGGCTCCAGTCTGACGCCCGCGGGAAGACTTGGAAAAATAGAACAAAATGACATCGTTTCGCCACATAGTTTTTGAAAGCTTCTAGGGTAGAAGCTCATTAGAGGTACGCAGGGGGAAATCGCGAAATAATTTATAAAAAAACGTTAACATTTGAATTAGCAGGCAGTTAATCCGCGGACCTTTTCAGCTTCGGAAAAAAAAGCTGGCGACTCTAACTCGTACCGGGTGATTCTAAATTGAAATTTGGATGTAATTTTCTTTTGTTAAATTCAATCATTTTCTCTAAGCTTGAAATTCGCGTACGAAAGGCAAAAGCTTTCCCCGTGAAGTAAATATTTGTGTATTTTAAAGAGTATTTCATTTCCTTTATATCAAATCATTGTGTTAATTATTAATTTTTGGATTACGCGAAGATCTTTCGATTCAATTTGGTAAGCTAACATATCGCTTGAAAACCAATCACTGCAACCGATAGTACAATCCTTTTCTCTCCCCTTTATATAATTTTTTATTTTTCTTTTTTTGTAAAGTTCTGTTTCCTTGTATCTACACGCTAGTTATTATCTTGGTAAATTTATTTTGTTGCTGTATTATTTTTTAGTTTTCTTTTAATAGATTAAACATACAATTCTCTTTTATTTACTAATTTCTAAATTCACTTTTTTTACCCTCATCAAGAATTCCGAGGAGAACATCCTCGTAAGGAGAGAGACAACGACAAGAAAGAAATTTGGCAATCTTATTTAACTAAAATGGCATTGTTTCGACTTCTCGGGAAAGACACCGTTCAAAGTATATTTTTGGGTTTTAAATCAAACTCCCTACCGAACAAGAAAATTGCTTTCTAACGGTGGCTCGTTGGTCAAAAGAGCAGTTTGGGTTTTCTATAAAACGCGAGGGTGGTTTCGTGTTGTTCAGGGCGAAAGAGTTTCGAGTAAGTATTAAGGCTGATCACTCCTAAATTCTGCAGAAAGATAACCCGTGTCTGTTACACATAAGAAAGTATGTACACTCTAAAAACAGATTATTACCACGTAACCAAATATTAGTACATGCAATAACGTACGTGGGATGCTGGAAAATTTTCTGGAATCTAGTAGGACTAGAATTGTTAGCGTTTATCAACTGTCATATTTGAAAAATGTGACGTTTTTCGCCTATAATTCTATTGACAGTTCCTGTCCAAGTGAGCTAATTTTGTTTGTACAGCATTTGAGAAAAAGTAATTTTGTGTAAACATGGAAATCTTGCGTGAAAATTTTCGAGCCATGATTTTTTACGATTTCAAATGTGGTCTAACGCCAAAACAATGCCTCGATCGGCTTCATTTGGCTTTTGGAGATGAAGCACCATCAAAGTGTAGTGTTTATAATTGGTTTGCCGAATTCCAGCGTGGAGGTACCTCTCTCAATGACGAATTTCGTGAAGGTCTTCCATCAACATCTGTTGTTGCCACTAATGTAGATGCTGTGCGTGAAATGCTTGAGCGAGATCAACATGTGACATACCGTGAGATTCAAGCATCCTTACGCATTGAAATGAAAGCAATACACCAGATTTTGCATGATCATTTGAACGTACGAAAGCTTTGTATTCGCTGGATCCCACAGAATTTAACAGAAGCACAAAAGCGGGGTCGTGTCTAATGGTGCGAAGAAATGCTCAAGAAATTCAATGGAGGTCGTTCAAATTTAGTTTATAACATCGTTACTGGTGACGAAACGTGGATCTATTCGTACGAGCCAGAAAGTAAACAACAATCTACCGTAGAGAGTATTTCAAAATGAACCAAAACCAACAAAAGTTTTCCGTTCATGCAGTGCTGCAAAGCAAATAATTGCTTGTTTCTTTGGTTTAACTGGACATGTAGCAACCGTGGCTTTAGAGGATCGAAAAACCGTTAATACTGATTGGTATACTACAATTTGTTTACCGGAAGTCATCGATCAAATAAGGAAAAACAATCGTAATCGACGAATTATTCTCCATCATGACAACGCTAGCTCTCACTCAGCCCGTCAAACAGTTGATTTTTTGTCCAACAAAAATGTTGAATTAATGACTCATTGTCCATATTCACCTGATTTATCACCTAATGATTTCTTTTTGTTCCCAAATATCAAAAATAAAATGCGTGGTGAGCGATTTTCGTCGGCTGAAGCAGCAGTTGAAACATTTCGGACACTGGTTTCTGAGGTACCATCTTTAGAGTGGAAAACGTGCTTTAGAAATTGGTTCGAGCGTATGCAAAAGTGTATTGACGTCAAAGGCGAATACTTCGAAAAATAATGATACTGTTTTACCAAATTTCATATGCGTTTTTTCATACCGTTTCCAGAAACTTTTGCAGCAGACCACGTATTTGTTGCACCTAAAAATATTTGCAGGGACCTTCACCAGACCAGACCTACAAATTTGGAAGAAAACTCTCCATTCAAAATTGAAAATTTACCAGAGCTACAAATTTGACTTTGCAAAACACAATTTACATAGGTGGGATGTCATAATCGAATTAAATGAACCATAAGCATGTTTTTAGTCGCTCATCCGTTGTAATTCTAGTTAGTTTTAATTGACATATTCTTGTACGAACAGTTTAAAAAAAATTTAATTGGACTTCATAAAAATAAACATTTCGAGATAAAATAATAATGTAATATTTGTGTTACTAAAACGTCGGAAGTACCAGAAAATATTTGTTTTCCTAACACAGATACGCCGTGTTAAATACCTTGAAAAGCGAAAAACCGAACACATTCAGGCCATGTCACCGAGAACTCGGTTTGTACGATAATATACAAAACTTCCTGAAACATTGCGCGTAGGAGGAGAAAGGATGTTAGGAAAGGGGAACCGGACCCCTTCCTGCCTTCCGACACGTGGCTGCGGCTTGCTTCAAAACAGATCTTCATCACGTGCTGGTGTCTTCGCTTTTTATAACACCTGAGAACTTATATTGAGCAGACATCGCTGCTTCTTCATCCATGTTGCGTAACCCACATAGTTTTTTTCATATTTCATTCATAAAGTAATCGTTGAAGACATTTATGGCACGGTGTAAAAAAGACATAATTCCTTTGTTATTACCATAACACCATTCATGCAGATCATTAATCAAATTAATAAATTATTCTTTCTTACAAACAAATACGAGAAAATTCTTTTATAGGGTGGCAGAGTATAAATTGTTTGGCAATATCTTTGATGAGATTTGGAGTAAATTGGGTGTATTCTGTAACATTGATATGGACTTGATACGTAACAATTATTGCTGTTTCAAGTGACCTTGCAAAATGGGTATTCTGTAAACAGTTTCGTAACAACTTGCAAGCTTTATTAGTTAATATCCTAAATTATGCTTCAACTGGCGGTCGGCAGTAGACTTGAATTGTTATCAAGTTCTTTTCAATTATTGAATACCATATCAATTGATATGCACAGAATAGCCCTGATTTGTCTTCTTTAAGGTATGATACACCAAAGCAGGTAGGACAGAAAACTCAGTGTTTTGGTTTATGCCTAAATTGATTAATACTCCTATATTTTTTTTAAATATGTAGTTCCCGCGCTGTACTGTAAAATGTATATGTGACAAAAATAATTAGGCATGAGAAACAAACAATTTTATGATTACTTGTCTTCTCATTACTTGTAGGCTTGCTAAATTCAGCAATGCAATTGGCGTCTTGCCTATATGACAGTTTAAAATATTGATTTTGGTTATTCCACCTTAATTTTATTAAATTTTGAAAATAAAAATACACTTAAGATTTAATTGCAATGCAACGAAAAACGAAATAAATTTCTAGGAGCTAATTTTGGTTGGACGTAAATCAGGAAATTAAAAAGTAATTTTAGACTCTTGTATACGTAAAATGGATGAACGACAAACATTAGATCGTAAAACAAAATCGTTTGGAAATAATGCGGAAGCGGCTGTTGCATCTGTGTAGTGTTTTATAGGTACCTTAAGGGCAACAAACTCGGGCTCATTAAAACCTGTCGGATGCAGGAAGTTTTTATCATTTTTTTCTCTTAATTTGTCGGTACTGTGCAAGGCTGCGGCGCGTGTTTTAATTTTCGAAAGCGAAGTGAAATCGAGCCGTAAATTTTCCTTCATCACGAGCACAAAGAAAAGGAATGTCGCGGATATTAATAAGTGACACGTTTATTTTCTACCTTGGAGTGAGTGCGTCAACAGAGCGAAATAGAATAACCGAATACACCCGCTATGATCATTTGGTGATTGATGTTCGAGCCGCCGAGCTTTTTTCCGGATGTTTATAACAACCGCGACAGACAAGAGCGGGGCTCACCCACCTTACACTTCAGGAGACGTAATTCTTGTGCACTGACATTCGAACTAGTTAAGGGGTGGAGAAATTTAGTAGATCCTTATGTTTTCGTCAAATCTCAGATTATTTAAAAATTTATCGCAGAGCTTATGGTAGTTAGCGCTGATAAAAAAAATGAAATCTGAAAGAAGAGAGTATTCTTTTTTTTATAATTAAGACCTCATTATAATTAATTCGATAAATATCGTACCATCATAATTGCGATAGCAAATCTTCGAATATCATCATATCATATCATTCTATTTATTTGTAATAAATACGGGTCGGAATAATATAAGTCGGCGTCATCTCATCAGCGGCGCACTTGGTGACCGCAGTTTGATGCATTAAGTTCGCTCTAAGTCCGTTATTCATTTCATCACGCTTCACTTAAGTACGTTAAGTACGAGAATAGTTTTCTTTCGTATTTTCCAGTTTTATTTTATATATTTTTTACATCTTTAGGAGACGTATTTTCCAGTTTTATTTTATATATTTTTTACATCTTCAGGAGAGTACTTTTCTTTCGTATTTTCCAGTTTTATTTTATATATGTTTTTACATCTTTAGGAGACTAGTTTTGTTCCGTATTTTACAGTTTTATTTTATATATTTTTTACATCTTCAGGAGAGTACTTTTGTTTCGTATTTTCCAGTTTTATTTTATTTATTTTTTACATCTTTAGGAGACTAGTTTTGTTCCGTATTTTACACTTTTACTTTATATATTTTTACATATTTTCTTACATTATTTTCTAACTTCCATAGATATTTTTCATAATGGCATATTCGGATGGTTCTTCTTCATCATCCACATTGTTTCAATGGATATCCGAATATAACTGCTTTACCATTATAGACTCTTTTGTTGTACATTGTAACGTTTGTAAAATTGATGTTAATTGCATACAAAAGTCACAACTAACACAACACGTTTGCACAAAAATGCACCAACAGGGAAATTTAGAACTGAATAGTTTTTGTAATGACTTATGTGAGGCTTTTGTGGCAGCGAATATACCTCTATCGAAATTGCAAAATCCCGTATTGACAAGCTTTTTGGAAAAATATACTAACAGACATATCCCTGACGAATCGACATTACGCAAACTGTATGTACCTAAATGTTATAACACAGTTATGAGCAAAATTAAGACAAATGTTGCTGAACATTTTATATGGGTTTCTGCTGATGAAACAACAGACATTTTACGGTACTGTGTAGTAAATGTTGTTGTTGGTATACTGCACCCAACAATTCATTATAAACCATATTTAATTGCATGTAAAAGAAGCGAGAAAGTTAACGCTGAAATTATGAGTAAAATCGTCGTTGAAAGTCTTGATGCTATTTTTGATAATGCAGACACAAAAAAATCAAATTTTTTTTTATTTATTAGCGATGCTGCGCCTTACATGATCAAAACTGGAAAAATATTAAAAAATCAGTACCCTAACGTATTACACATAACCTGTCTGTCTCACGCACTGCATCGTATAGAAGAATTTATACGAGAACAGTTTTCAGATGTCGATAATTTAATCAGCTTGGTTAAAAAAATCTTCTTAAAAGCCCCTCAAAAAATCTCCTTATACAAAGAAAAATATCCTAATTTGCCTTTACCGCCGGCACCTATTATTACTCGCTGGGGCAATTGGTTGGAAGCAGCTTTCTTTTTTTCAGAGAATTTAAAATGTATATCTGATGTAATTTTTAGTTTCAACAATGATTCTCAAAGTATTGTGCAATGTAAAAGTGCACTTGCAAATCCCGATTTATCTAGTCAGTTACATTATATACACAATAATTTTAAAATTATTTCAGAAAGCATAACATTTTTTGAAAATCAAAATATTCGCTTAAAAGAAGGCTTAACAAAATTAAATAGTCTTCTCAGGAATTTGAAGTCTATTCCTGGTGAGTTTGGCTACCGCCTAGGACAAAAAGTTACATCCGTATTTGATAAAAATCCAGATTTTAAAATATTACAATTTGCGTCTGAGAATTATATTCATGCGGAAAAGGACTACAGTCAATTTAAACCATTTTTTGATCATCCTCCATTAAGCAGCTGTGATGTAGAAAGATCATTTTCCGTTTTCAAAAACATTTTAACGTCCACGCGCGCTAGACTTACCGCAGAAAATTTAGAAAAATTGATAATAATTAATGTTAATAATACAGTTTTGTTTAATAAATGAGTTACAATTTTTTCTTCGCAATTTTACCAGAAAATTTTATTCTTCTACGCCTATTTGGATAATTATGCAGCAAAGCCAAAGGTCGTGGTACAATTAATCAGCACTGTGATTTACGGAATCATACCACTTTGTAAAACTAAATTTTACTGTGTGACTATAATTTTTTTACGATGCTATACGAGCCGCATTTACGACTTAGTTCGCATCATTATTTTTTCGCGGCAATACTCGATTAACACATAAGGAGTGTCTGCGGGACTTCTCCGCTGCAGCATCACCATTTTGCCGTTTCATTAGAATTTGAATCGGACAAAATATTCAAATCCTATGCTTAGTAATAAAGATTACAAGGTTCATAGTTTTATACTACTTGTACAGCGAACAGATTAAATGACTAACTGCACTTAGAAATATTACAAACCACAATTAAGTATATAAGACAAAAGACATTTGTTAACAAACAATTTGTAGAGTAACAGTAAGAGTAACAGTAAGTAAAGATCATTTACTAACAAATTTTACGTAGTACCATTCTCAGTTCTGATTAAATTTTAAAATTGATGGATTCCTCTAATGAATAGAATACATTTCCTAATAAGAAATCCTTAATGTATTTCAATAAAAATTGGATTGAATTTTCTAATCACAAAGTATTTTTTTATATTGTACAGAGTGATTCATAATAAGTGTCCGAACCGTTAGGGGCGTATTTACCAAGATCATGTAAAAAAAAAAATTATCGGAGACATTTCAAAAATCAACGTCTTTTGTGCCCCAAATGGAAACCGTTTGAGTAACACCGATGACTATTGTTGTAGCGTTTTTAAAATCGGGTTGACTAACTGTTTGTTTTAGAAACTGTGTCACTGTGTCCACAAAAAGGAAATGTTATGTGATGTAACTTACGGTTTTTGTAATAGATATTCGATGTGACCTTCTTGTTATGCGCTTATTCACATGATTAATGAATAGGCCGCCGTACACAACACGTCTTAGGGTTAGCTTATTCGGCGAAATTTAACTTATTATTTAATTAAACTGCAATTACTTCTGTACGCACGTTTTGACTTGCGTACTTGAAGCGCGAGATTATTAAGGTTCTTTGCGTGCCATGTAGGCTACCACCCAAAAACATCCAAAAGTTCTGTGTGATGGTCAGCCTAATGAATCACTTACGGCGGGCAGTGAATTGTTTTGATTTATTTTGCTCCAGCAAAAACGCAATTTCGTTAACAGGAGTCTTTATGAACTGAATTTTTTATTTGTAATTTTTGATTAAACATGACTCGCTTCACTTTAATTCGATTAATTGTCTCGCACTTGAAACAATTGCAAATTCGTAAAACACTTTGGCAATACACACGTTCACCAAATTTCTGTGAGTTGAACGCACGTTGATACGAATACGATTCCATTGAATTATTATTGTATTCCTACTTACATCAAAAAAAAAATTAAGTTAAGTCGTAAACAAGTCGTTTTACGGTTTCAGTTCAAGGTTAAATGTTTGTATTTGTGTTTTTTTCCTCGAAAGTCTGTTGCCGTTGTGACAGCAATGTAGCTATTCCATTGACCACCAACAAGTTTACATGTGAATTTTTAATCCATTTTTCTCAAAAACTACACAAGTTACACCCCCCCCCCTCCCCACGTTTACAGTTATTTGCTTT
The DNA here is from genome assembly GCA_036172665.1 of Prosopocoilus inquinatus. Classification (NCBI taxonomy): domain Eukaryota; kingdom Metazoa; phylum Arthropoda; class Insecta; order Coleoptera; family Lucanidae; genus Prosopocoilus; species Prosopocoilus inquinatus. The sequence goes on from CM069876.1 coordinate 2,663,195, forward strand.
GCTTTTTCAAGGACTAACTGTGGTTAACAGGTCGGACACTTATTCTGAATTACCCTGCGTACGTATTTCGGCAGCTACATAAAAATAAGAGAGATTTAATGAACACCGATCATGGCTCTTTGGCTGGTTCCGTGTTGCTTGATTTGGTTGACGCATCCCGGTGAGGCGTTCGCTAACGAGGAGCGCACGCTTCATTGGAGCGGAACGCGTACAATATACAAGGTAGTGATAGGCAAAACACAGTCACTTCTCTTGTGATTAAGAAACAAAGAAGTCAACTACTGAAGATGGCTACCGAAATACGTACGCATATAGTATAAAAAAACACTTTGTGGTTAGGAGATTCAATCCAATTTTATTGTACTGCAGACCAGTTTCCAATACATTTGTAAACTTAATGCATTTAGAAAATTGTTTTTTGCTTTTCTTTTTTACTTCCTCCGGTACGCAATTACAAAATTTGGGACCCCAGTAGTCTATTCCTTGTTGCGTCAACTTGATTCTATGATATGGTGTTTAAAGTTCTGTTCTGTGCTTGGTGTTGTAACTATGTGTTTGACCATTTAATTCAAACAGTTTCTTGTTTTGGTGAACGTGCATTAGCCAGCTAAAAATATACACAGCTGGTATAGTTAGTATCTTTTCACTTATAAATACTTCTCTACAGCTGTCTGTACTTTTTAAATTGCAAAAGGCAAACACGGACTGCCCGGCTTGAAGATCTCCAAAAAGTTGTACCATAAGTTGCCCTGTTGTGAAAATTCGCAAAGTAGGACATTTTTGACGCTTGATGCGTGGAGAAATTTTTCAGTTGGTGAATACTATACATACACAGAGAAAATTATGGAAATCAAAGTCAATTCATGAGATAAAAATGATATTTCTGAAACGCTTCGATTACTTGACATTAGTCGCATGTTTGTATATCGGTGCATTACCTAAATTATTTGAGGTGACGTGAGATGAACATGATCACTAAGTCGGATTATCAAAAAGCATTTGAGTCTTGAAGCATTCAAACACCGCGCTGTACTGGATATGACTGCAGCCCCTAAAAAGGCGTTGAAACATCGGCGGCCAAAATCTATCAAAAATCCAAAAGGCGTAAAAAAAAGGCCAAAGCCTATCAAGAATCAATTCTGGAAGATACCGTGAAAGCTCTCAACTATATCATTTTTCAATACACGTTGTGGACTTTTCAGCAAGAGCGTGCGTCAGCACATAAGTTTTCAGTTCCCTCAAAAACAATTTACCCGGTTTTATAAGCACCAAAATTGGCCTTCTGGCAGCTGGGATTTAAATCTTTTGAACCTTAAATTATGGTCGGTATTGAAGGACATGGTATGCCATAAAACATACCCCAATATTGAATCACTGACGCAGGCTTTGATGCGATCTCTTTCCAATTTTCCAGATCACAAGGTGCGTGCTGTGATTGATGTGTAGCCGGCGACTTAAGGCCATTTCGAAAAGGGGATACTTATTTTTATCGAACATAAACTAATAATAATAAACCAATAATAAAATTTCGTCCACAGATATTTAATAATTTTACATAAAATATGTGTACTGGAAGTCTGAGATTCTTTTAAAAATTATGGAAATGCCTCTGAAACGACAAATTTTTCTTGTATCAAACATTTTTCGAATGTTGAGAGGAACTCAAAAATGTAAAAAAAATAAGAAACATTCCATAAGAAAGTTGTAAGCAAATTCTGGTATAAGCGGAAGCGCTTGAATGTGCAAAGTATTATACAGAGTGTTTTTGCCATATAGTCTTAAGCCGCCGATCAAACAACTTCGACGTGATCTGATCTCTTGGAATTTGAAACGGATGGACGGAATGGAATTCGCATTTTATAAAAAGTATTGTCACGATGGGAGTTTTTCGTAAAAAATAATAAAAAGAAATTATTAAAGCACGAGTTCGTGAAATCGAAGGCAGTTTTAACAGTGTCGGAATGTAACAACAATAAGTGAGGAAACACGATATAACACTGTTCACATTTCATAATAAAACATCGGCAGAATCGCGGCAACTGGGGCAAGCGATTACATCAAGTGATGCAAAGAACACAGAGCATATTATGAATAACGCAATGCGCGAATAAATAAAAACTGCGTATAAAAAGTGCGGATTAAAATTTTGACAGCAGTCGAGCCAGGAGCGACTCCGGTGGGCATTAGTGGCAACTGTAAGAAGGAGAACCACCCAGGACCATCCCAGCCACCAAGGACGCTGTTCCCGAGATCACCATCATCCTGAGGCCGATTGTAGGACGCCTCTCTGCCACTCCCCGTCAACCCCTAGTCAGAAGCTGCTAACTTCAACCTCGGTCAACCGGTGAGCCGAACCAGCCTGCCCAGCCGCACCCTTACTTGCCGCATCAAGGATACGCCACTTCGTTCAGAACCAAACGATGGACCGTATTCATCCACCACGGATCGCCGATAGTGCTGCAGACGACACAACAAGCCGACCTTGATATCGCAGCTACAGCCCGGGCGCAAAGTACGTCGCCAACCGGCCAGGCCAATGCTAACCACAGCTGTCCGCACGGACGCGTAGGACCGCAACAACCGAATTTGGACCACGAAAAACCCCCAACAATTTAAACTCAATATTAATAAAACACACTTTTGTGACATCTACAATAAGTATTTCTAAATGAAAAGTACGCTTACAAATGTAAAATATTGTACTCACTGCAAAAATTTCCTCTAATCTTTCAATAATTTCGATTTTCTCCAAATCTGGCCAGTCCGTTTGACATCTTACAAATGCTTTTTGTATAGCAATGTTCATGTCGCGTCTTACAATTTTCACCATTTTGACATAAAATAATTAATTATTTACATAACCACTTGACTTGTAGATTTAACATAGGTACTAGATAAAAACGGATATTTCTTAAAGTTGAGAGTTGACAACACCTGTTGATCTAATTGATTTGAAGTGTCATATTTTGGCATATGTTAAAATGACATGAAATTAATTTGTCTAATTTTACTTTAATAGCTAACCTAATAAAATAAAACCACGACCTGCTTGATGGTAAATAAATAAAAAACAGGGGTGCGTTTAGAAAAACTCGGCTAAGGGAGCGTGAAGGGAGATCACGTGACGATTACCTTCCTATAGAGTTTTTAAACGGTTAACGTTGGCGTTAAGGGAAAGTTAATTTTAAACATAAAATTTGTGAAAATATGACGTAAACATACCCTGTGCAAGCTTGTGCTAAAATATTAATTACTTTCATTAAATAAATCTTTAAAAAAACTGATGAGTCTTAGTTTTACTTTTTCTATAACACAAAAGTATTTGGTTGTGATTTATTACAATTTCTCGACTTTCATCGGTTACTAAATCATGACTACACGTAGTTACAATAATATTGTCGTCACTGCACATTTTAATTTAAATAAACACAGTAAACTACAGCCGTAGACACTACCTTGATAAATCTAACCTCAAAAGGTAACTTTTCCCGTGGTCTCAAAGCAGAGGAACTTGGGTTTATATAATGTGCACGCTCCGGTGTTTAGAAATGTGGAACAAATTTAACCGGTAATTGTTAAGTTCATTTTCTAAACGATTAGCGTACACACCGACTATGCTTTACCACTTTTCTAAACGCACCCCAGATGTTAGGCAGTAAACAAAATTGCAGGCAATAAAAAATGGAATGTATAAATTGTTTAATTAATTTAGTAAACGTTCAAATAACGCTACACTACGTAGAGTGATGACTAGGCTTAGGATAATTATGCGTTTGCATAATTGCATATGCAAATGCATATTTGGAACATTTTTATACATAAATGCATATTTTAACTTTTTAGGGCATTAATGCATAAGTTCCTGCATTTTTTTGTTTTAATTGCAAATTTGCGATTATTTCTTATTGCCAAGTGCAAACTGACATTTTATAGCAGACAATCTGAACAACCAGTGTTTCAAAATCAGAATACTTGGAAATAATAAGAGGATTAACAGTGTATGAAAACCGCCATTGCTTACTGCGACCGCACATTATCCCAGGAATTTCCAAGTATTTTGTCCGCGTTAATAGTACTCGCACAGACCATGGTATGGGGTAGCTCTCTTTCTAATTTTACCAGGAAATTCTGCAGAAAATTTCATCAACCTTCAGTAGTTGTATGCTGATTGCAATAGGATTAACATCTCTCAAGATGCCAAAAGAAAAAAAGTGTGTAAGTGCAATTTTAAACCAGTTTGTGAAGGACTACGATGATTTTATAACGGATGGGCGTCTGTTATTTTGTAAATACTGCGAGGTTCATGTTACGGCAACCAAAAAGTTTCAAGTCACGCAGCATCTTCAAACCGGAAAGCATGCAAGTAATAAAAATCGCAAAAGGGAAAATAACGAACGGCAAGTGTTAATTTCTAATTTACCGACGCCTGGACCTAAACGTTCAGAATTCAATGCAGAACTTTGTAAGGCTTTTATTTGCGCAGACATCCCATTAGCTAAGTTAAAAAATGAAGTTCTTTGCCATTTTTTGGAAAAGTATACAAAGCAAAATATTCCGGATGAATCGACATTAAGAAAAAATTATGTTTCTGAATTGTATACATTAACATTGGATAAATTAAGAGCAAAAGTAAAGGATCATTCTATTTGGGTGTCGTTGGATGAAACAACCGATGAAAAACAAAGATGCATAGGAAATTTTGTGTTTGGTATATTAGGGGTTCCTGAAGAAAAAAATAAATCATATCTGCTGACTTTAAAAGTGTTGGACAAAGTAAATCATTCAACAGTCGCTGCTTTTTTCAACGACTCTGTAAGTTTATTGTGGCCGTCTGAAATTTTATATGAAAAAGTGCTAGCGGTTTGTAGTGATGCTGCACCATATATGTGCAAAACAATGCGGGGACTGCAGGTTTTATACCCAAACATGATACATGTGATCTGTTTAGCACATGGCTTACATCGAGTAGCTGATTTAGTTCGTAATCTTTCTTCAAATGTTAACGTGCTAATATCATCTGTGAAAAAGATTTTCCTTAAGGCACCAAGTCGTATTTAGAAGTTTCGGGAAATTTCAGGTGACATTCCACTTCCACCTGCGCCAATCATTACAAGATGGGGAAGTTGGATCGACGCTGCTGTGTATTACGCTGAACATTTTGAAATTGTGAAGAAAATTGTTGATGAATTCGACTCTGAGGAAGCGCAGTGCATCGAAGAAGCACAGAGTATTCTGAGAAAAAAAGGTATTCGAGAAGATTTAATTTTTAGTCGAGCTAATCTGGCATTCATTTCGACTGCAATCTCCAAGCTAGAAGCTAAGGGTCTATCTTTACAAGAAAGCATTCAAATAGTAGAACATGTAGTTAACGGTTTAGCAAAACTCAAGAAAAATGTTTTTATCAATAAATTAAACGAAGTGCTGTCGAAGAATACGGGCTATCAGCAACTGAAGAATATAAGTGAAGTGTTGCAAAATGAATCGACCCTTAATGAAAAAAACGAACATTTAAGTGTCAATGACGTTGTAAAATACGAATTTGTACCAATAGTTTCCTGCGATGTCGAGAGAGTGTTTTCTCAGTACAAAAATATTCTCGCCGACAATAGGCGCAAATTTACTTTTGAGAATTTGTTACACCATGTTGTAGTTAAATGTAATTATAGTTTGTTTCTATAATAACGACCAAATAAATAATTTAGAATTAAAAAGAAAGTTCTTGTTTTTTTGTAGCAAAATAATGAAGAATGTGGTAACATAAAAAATATTATTTATTCTATAAAAGTTAATTTTTAATGCATATTTAAGTGCATATTTTTGATGATTTTAGTGCATATGTGTATGCATATTTTGAAGTTTTTTAATGCATAATTATCCTAAGCTTAGTGATGACTAGAAGAGAACAAACGATTACACTTCATATGACAAATTTATTTTATTAATGAACTTATTGCAATTTACAAGGTAGTTATTGACAAAGCGAGACTTAGGATTTTGTAAGTATTGTCAAAAAGTTCATGTAAAATTACATGAAATTTAGTTCGTATGCTGCAGGCTTTATTACTATTAATACTATTATTACTATTAATACTTTCTGTTATAATTTTAGAACTGTTTACAGCAATTATATTCAATAACAATGCAATTCGTAGTAATAGCATACATTGTTGAAAATAATAACACATTTGTGGGCTACACCAAATTTTTGTGTGAAAATTAACACATATATGTAAGAATTTTGACACAAAACCTGCATTAATTTCCGGACTGGACCGCAAATCATCGTTTTCAATAGTGTATACATGATTGATAAATTAGGTGTTCGTAAATTAAATCCAGTAGGAAAAGTATTCAATAAGGGAAAGTCGAAGAAAAACAACAGTTTCGCTGTATTATTGTGAAAATTATTAATTTCTTTTTCAGTACTTTAAGAATTAGCCTTCATCATTTATATCTAATTGTAATATAATTATTTTTATTAAGACTCGTACTACTTTCAAAAATTCAGTAAATTTACAGCAAGATATTTACAGTTGAAATATTCAGTAACCTTAGAAATGAATAATTTTGTTTCGCAGTTATGTTTCTTAACATCCATCAACTAACACATAACTTTTTATCTCAAGCGGCCTCGGTGGTCTATAAAAAATTCTCATAATTAGTTACAGTCAGTTTGACACATTTTCAGTGTGACGATGCGTGAGGCCATGGTACACATGTAGGTATCATTAGAAAAAAAACTGAATAAAAATATAAAAGCAAATCAATGGGTTTCATGAAGACAAATTGGTTATCAGAATTTACACTCATTCGTTTGTATTTTAATTCTAAATGGAATTCCTGGGATGCGTAAGAGAATCGAAAATTTTTTTCTCGACCATCTGCGAGTTGGGCTGATAATTTTAAAACACCTCAACAGTGGCAAGTGGTCTCGTACACATGCTAAACATGTGATAGAAATGAAATATGACAGCACTAAAGCACGGAGGTGTTTCAATTATAAACAAAACGGAAATGCCGCGAGATACAGCGCACTTACGTATAGTAATCCGCCGTGGTTAAGATGAAATAGATCTTGCCTGGGAGATTAATTATATCTTCGGAGCTATGAAACAGGAGCTTCGTTTGTTTCTTCGGATTCAGAGGTGGTCTTTTCGTTGATTTTAGGATCAATCCAGAGATAAAAACGACGAACGGATTAAAGATAATTAGACCTCGTGTTTTAAAAAACTAAGAACAATTAAAAATATTCTCTTCCTGAATTGGTAGACGTCGTTTTAGAATTTAGATGATTTGAAGAAAAATGTCATAATGTCTGATAGATTGCTTTTTTTGTGTTGCGCTTAGTTGAATTTAAAATCTGTATTCAGCTCAAATAAACACAATTTTGTTAAATACTTAACATGTATAACAATTGTTCGCAACTTAACACAATATTGTTTTTTAAGATTTGTTGCAAGTTGGTTGAGATTGCAATGCACTGCCCCGACTTAAAGTTTCTACATTAAACTCTTGGACATAAAAGTTACCTGGTGGCAAGTTCGCGTTGTTTATTAAACAGCTTTACAATATTGGCTCTTTGGAGAAGGGGTGGGTCATTAAACGATGTATAACTTAGGGCGCCAGGGAAATTGACCCGGCTGAAAGGTACGGTGTGAAGCAGTTCCCAAAACCCCAACAACCTGCGATGGTATCCTTCAAACCCCAGGAAATTTTCATACATTCGTAGGGATAGACAACAATGCAACACAGTTGACGTAGAAATATCTATTAACTTAAACGATATGTGTCGCTCGGCGAAGCCCAATATTACGACACAAATGTTTATTTATTTATTGAGAAAATACAGGTTAATATTAAACCTAATTACATGTTCTACTAATTGTAGTAATCATAATAATCATAATCGTAATTATGTTAATCTAAATATTAATTAGTACACTTTAACACTGAGAAAAGGAAGTACAACAAACAATACTGAAAAAGGTAAAGGAATTAATGCTGGCGTAATTATATAAAAAATTAATAATAAAATAATAAAATTTTTATTTCTCGCGGCTTTTGCGAGTTCATCTCACGGCATTATGTACATTTCGTGAGCGATGCGCACATTATCAGTAGTGAAATCAGTAGTGAAAGTTGACTGATCTTTTCGAGGAATCGGTGAAAGAATACAGGATGAAAGTGTTTCTGAAGAACATGATGCTGGAAAAGGTATACATACATTCTATATTATTGTTGTCGATGTCTGCTAAACAGTAAAACTAAAAATTGTCCTTTCGATGACCAATGAAACTATACAGAAAGCAATTAATATAATGCGACTCGTGTCTAATTTTAAACATATCCTGCACTTCGATTACAGGAAAGGTAGGTAGGTAGGTGCTCATTGCTTGGCGTTTTTATGGCGTTGATAGAAACCAGAAACCGGGCCAGCTGCGAAGTACACACATTATTAGAACGAATTTTTACCTGGAAGAAATTACCGCATCAAACAAAGGCAGTTGCGACACGTTTTTCTTTCGAAATAATAAGCACTTAAGTAAATAATAAATCCAAATAATTGTGCCAACTAAATTTCCAAATGAAATTGCTTACGCCTTCAAGGGGGTAAATATACAGGGCTGCAACAAATTAAAGGGTCACTACAGGGATCTCGTAAACCGTAAAAGATGCAACAAAGACGATTAAACCGAAAAAGAAATTGCGCTATTTTGGGATCTATAAAAATGTAAAGAGCAAAAAAATTTCTTCTACCTTCATTCATTTCGGGAATACATTAAAAAATTTGAAAATTCGAAAATCTCGAATATCTTGTTTATTTATTCACACAGTATCGTTAAATTCGGTAATTTTATATAAAATTCCATGGACAATCTAACATCGTCAAAAGAAATAGGTAGGTTAGAGTTGACAGTTTAGTAGATACGACTGTCAACGGTTTTTTTTTCTCTCTTTTAGAGCCAAGCTACACGAGCGGGTTTTCCACCGTGAATTGCACTTCTGAATGGTAACTTGGCTTACAAACGAGTGAAACTAGAGGAACCGTATAAACGTCGCGTTCCGTTCGTCCAGTTTCACTCTTTTGTGTTGTTACAGCTGTGACGCGCAAATAAATCTATTGCGTCGCAAGATGTTATTGCCATTTCTAGTTGGTTCGCGTTCATTCCAGTAAATTCGAAAAGACAGATATCTACTATAAAAGCCGCATCTGCCCGCCAGTGGAGTAGTTATAAGCAGGGAAAAGAATCCAGGCCACCTAGCGTCGGCTGTTTCTTACGTCGAATGTACTCTTTGCTCCTGCCACCATTCCGCCGCTCCGATACATCGAACTGTTATTGATGAGTAGGAGGGGAAGGAGTGCAATGCGAGCGTTTTCATTTGGAAGAGATTATTGTGGGCAGGGCTAATACAGTCCGAGTACTAAATTTGTGGCCCGATTTTTTTTCCCTGGTCATAAGTTGGCAAGGGAAGTGTTCATAACTCGAATGCTAGATTAGTACATTCTGTAGAAGCGTTATTTGTTAGACAAGTGTTACTATTGTGTTTTTAATTGTTGGGGGTCAGAGCAAGAAGTAGCACTTTTATGTTTTCGAGCTATTGTGAACTTGATATTTCAATATAGTCTCTCATTTTTATTTATTGCTCCAGGCATTTGATTTTTTTACACACAGAGATATATTGGTGTACAAGAAAAAGTCAAGGTTCAAATTTAGAAAATTTGCTTAAGCCCTGAGAAATAATACAAAATTGTTTTGGACTTAGCCACTTTTTGCACTGAATTTCGGTGATGTCAATCATTTACAATAGATAGAAACATTTTAAGGAAGAATATTAATTTTATTTTGTTTACAAAACTAACGTATGACTTTTTAAATCTCAGATCTCAGATGCTTGTGCAAAAAAGAACTCATGTTCTAACTTAGAACAGGTATACCAGTACGTCGAAATTTCATCCACTTTTTGTGCAATACTAAAGTAATATTCCGTGATGTAAGCTTTGCGTTTGTTTAAAAACCATTTTATAAAAGTATAAAGTAAAAATTAGTTATATTAAACTAGTGGTATAATATTTGAGTTAAAGAATGATATGCGCTATCAAGTTAACAACAATATTTGTATTTAGCTAAGACATGAAATTTATTCCTAGCCACCTGAGAACTGGATTTAATATTATACACAATTAAAAATTAGAGCAAACGTTATAACAATTTAATTTTTAACAAAATAAAGATACGGTAGTGGACATTAAATTCGGACAAGAATTTAATATAAATATAAGTAATAGCACGCGTATTTTGACAAATTTGATAAATCAGGATAACAGAATTTGATATTGAAACAACTTTTCATGTGACATTCCCATCAACAAGAAGTTATTTCCGGGAATTAGGGGCATTTCTTGCTACTTAGCAACTTCTTACACTGATTTGGGATTCGACTGAAATTGTTGCTGTTGCTGTTTGGTAAATTTATCGACTTAACGACTATAATTTGTGAACCCCCAAATTCGTAACAGTATGCATGCTTTCTATTCAGGCGTACAATCCGCGGCGTGTTTAACGCGGCGGAAAACCCGCTCGTATAGTTTGGCTCTGATGGAAGCTATTTAAAATATTCGTACTCACTTATGTTTTTCTTTTAAAGAAAAATATGAAGTTACTTGGAAATATTTTCAAAAAATACAAATTTTACGTAATACTCCTATAATTCAAATTTTACTTTTATATCATCACATGGTGCGAATATCTAAGATAGCTCCAATAAGAAAAAAAAGAACGATGGTAGTTGTATCTGCAAAAATGTCAGCACTAACCTAGGGTCCCTAGATGTTATGGATGTTTAACCTGTTTGGGAGGGTCGGTTGATTGGGAAACAAACCATCATTTTTGTTGGTCATTTCAGATTTTATGTTGTCTGACATAATTTGACAGTTCTGTTTGACATAGGCACAGATGCGAAGGCTGGCATTCCCGCCATTTCTGATGCCGCCATTGTTTAAGTATTTTATTAATCACATGGTGAGGTTACAAAATGCAGTGCGCTGTTAATCAAATGATTTCACGATATTTTCATTATTACTTTTATTCGTTGATGAATTTTTATTATTATTATTTTATTATCATTAATATATTAATACTGCAATGCGCCACAATTTTCAAACTTCGCACTTTATCAACTAACTAAACAATGGCTGAAGGTTACGGAATCTTGCCGGGCAACATCGAAGGTGCCGCCTGGAGCCTTCACGTCTGTGTAGTAATCTGTGACATAGGCGTAAGTTTTATTTTAATGAATCTACGTTTTAAATGGCAAATTTGATATAATTGAAGTACCTTATACTTATAAACTTATACACATATACGTGGGCTGCTGGAAAAATTTCTGGAATCTAGTAGGTTTATAATTGTTAGCGTTTATCAACTGTCATATTTGAAGAATTTGACGTTTTTCGCCTATAATTCTATTGACAGTTCCTATCCAAGTGAACTAGTTTTGTTTGTACAGCATTTGAGAAAAAGTAATTTTGTGTAAGCATGGAAATCTCCCGTGAAAATTTCGTGCCAAGATTTTTTACGATTTCAAATATGGTCTAACGCCGAAACAATGCCTCGATCGGTTTCATTTGGCTTTTGGAGATGAAGCACCATCAAAGGGCAGTGTTTATAATTGGTTTGCCGAATTCCAGCGTGGACGTACCTCTCTCAATGACAAATTTCGTGAAGGTCGTCCATCAACATCTGTTGTTGCCACTAATGTAGATGCTGTGCGTGAAATTCTTGAGCGAGATCGACATGTGACATACCGTGAGATTCAAGCATCCTTATGCATTGACATGAAAGTAATACACCAGATTTTGCATGATCATTTGAACGTACGAAAGCTTTGCAGTCGTTGGATCCCATACAATTTAACAGAAGCGTCAAAGCAGGGTCGTGTCAAATGGTGCGAAGAAATGCTCAAGAAGTTCAATGGAGGTCGTTCAAATTTAGTTTATAACATCGTTACTGGTGACGAAATGTGGATCTATTCGTACGAGCCAGAAAGTAAACAACAATCTACCGTTTGGGTATTTCAAGATGAACCAAAACCAACAAAAGTTGTCCGTTCACGCAGTGCTGCGAAGCAAATGATTGCTTGTTTCTTTGATTTAACTGGACATGTAGAAACCGTGACTTCCGAGGATCGAAAAACCGTGAATGCTGATTGGTATACTACAATTTGTTTGCCGGAAGTCATCGATCAAATAAGAAGAAACATTTGAAATCGACGAATTATTCTCCATCATGACAACGCCGGCTCTCACTCAGCCGGTCAAGCAGTTGATTTTTTGTCCAACAAAAATGTTGAATTAATGACTCATTGTCCATATTCACCTGATTTATCACCTAATGATTTCTTTTTCCCAAATATCAAAAATAAAATGCGTGGTGAGCGATTTTCGTCAGCTGAAGCAGCGGTTGAAACATTCCGGACACTGGTTTCTGAGGTACCATCTTTAGAGTGGAAAACGTGCTTTAGAAATTGGTTCGAGCGTATGCAAAAGTGTATTGACGTCAAAGGCGAATACTTCGAAAAACTATGTTACCGTTTACCAAATTTCATATGCGTTTTTTTCATATCGTTTCCAGAAACTTTTCCAGCAGCCCACGTATGTAGAATTTAAGAAAATATAAGGCAAGATTTCAGAAACGAGAAATAATTTTCCAAAAGCTTTTGATGGCGCAAATTCAAAATCAGATAACGCCGACAATGTACTTTCACAGTAAGTTTCTAAGATTAGAAAGAATAAAACATAGCATTGCTTTTTCATAAACGACATGGAGGTCCAAAATCTAACAACTTTGACAGATTGTTTCCGAACCCTGTCAAGTAAGATAAATGCCAATCAAATCCAGGGTCCCTTCCCACTTCTGATTGTATTAAATTGTCCATAGAATTTGATATTTCTATGAAATTGCTATTTTTTGAATCTATGTTATGATATTATCAATACATAAGATGTTCCGGTTTTATCGAAATTGGGAATTTCCAGTTTTTTGAAAATACAATAGGCGCCCGGTTATTGGAAATAATGTGGACTTAAGCAACTTCGGATAACCGAAAGTTCGGCTAAAGCGGAGGTTAATTATGGGCTCGTCTTTTTACTCACGATTAGTTAATCCGTTGCAGCGATTAAACCAAAAGCGTTTTTTTTTCTACGCTTTAAGTTGTAACAGTTCATCCCCGCGGTGCGTTTTTTTATTTACGATGCAGCTTAAAAATTTACAGCGATGAATATTTTTCTGCAGCGTTTGAATATGAACTATACAATTCTACTGTTGTTAATATCAAGTAATCTAGTAATATTCGTTTCGTATTAATTAATTTCATAAAGAAAGAATTTGTAATTTTACCTAAATACTTAAATTGGCTCTTTCTTCCAAGTTTCACCTCCGTAGTATTTTAGGTGTTTTTTATTATTGGATGTAGTGATTGAAATTGTCGTTTTAAAGCTGAAAATATGACGTCATCAAAGTTCAGCGTTGAAATTTTAAGTTGCAGCGTTTTAAATATTGAAGAGTAAAAAACGAGCCCTATTTTACATTTTTCTTTAATTGTGATTAAAATAAAAATAAACGATACAGCTTTATGTGAATTTCATGAGTAAGAGAGCGAGAGAGAATTTAATCACGGCGTTGCTAAATTAAAGACGAGGTGAGGATGCGGGCCAATATGACCAATCAAATGTAATGAAATATCGACTCTCAAAAATTGCTCTTTTGTTGCAATCACACTGAAATTTCTTATATGTAAAGCCGCGAGTAAGTTTTTAATAATTTAATATAAATAGGTCTCCCTGCCTGACTCGACGTCATGTATCAGAGGCACAATGCTTTGGCATAACCATTGCTGCGCCCTCAGTGTACCAAGAGCCGAACGTAGCAAGTGGTTTACAGTAAGCTACTCATCACTACAGAATTTCACAGACTGAAAGATTTCTCGTTATTTTTAGAAAACAGTGCATGTCATTTTCTATTACAGATTTATTCCATTTACATTCGGGCGATCTACTTACGTCTCACGTTTGGTCACTGCCTTGTTTATTTATCGTCGACTCATACCATACATTTAAATGGAATCATATAATCAGTAATTTTATTAAATTGTACTGTTAGAGGAAACAAGTTGTGAATTCCTGCTGCAGCGAAAAGAAAACAGAACCCTGCATTCAACACTGCAAGCAACAACAACTTCACCCATTGGAGATTACAACCACCAATAGAGGCGCTGTTCATTACGTATTGTCTAGATTTGCAAAATGACCACCAGGGGAAGACCAGATTTTTTTTAAATAGCCAATAATTCAAACAATTAACCTGAAATAGTGTATCATCACTATTATATTGCTTTACAAGTGAGGTGGTAGTAAAACGTTTTGAACGAAATAGCTTGTGGTGTAACCCGACATGAATGAATTTTAAAATAATTTATTTATGTAATAATTGATAACGCATACTTATTAAGTAAAGAGTCCTTTGTACTCATTGCTATGAGCGTAGACATGATGTGTCAGATTCATGATGAAAAAAAAAACAGTTAGCCATAATTCATAACCTGTACGTATTTACTGCATTTTGGGCGCATAACCACTGAGAATTGAAGAAAATTTTATGAATTAATTTCCCAAAATGCGGGAAATACAAAGGATTTATGAATTATAGCGAATTTTAAATGAACGCATAGCGTAAGTTTTGTTTATGAACACCAGCCTTAGTTTCATTGACTGGTCAACTGGTTTTCCGCCGTGAATCTTCCGAACTGACACAACCATGTCTGTACTGTTATTACTAGAGAACGGGTCTTGGAACATGTACCGGCGGAAGGGAGGAATAGGAGCGGGCGGTCGCTACTACATTCTACTACTACATTCAAATCGACGCAGGACGCGAAGGGGCGACCGCCCCAACTTTGAACCTGGTTCAGTTGAACGTTGATTTAAACCTCCTTGGTACGACTGGCCCTTAACTTTCACTTTCATCGCAATCATTTTCCTTAACATTAATATCATTTTCTAGTTGCGCATTGTAAATAAAAAAATTATAAGCATGTAAGTATAATCCAAAAGTAATAGTACGTTGTTCTGCTCCAATGTTGTAATATAACTTCATGAAATTCGAAAAGAAAAGTTTATTCTACGCTGATACGCTGTGGCTAACACTTACGGAAAAACAAACAAAAAAATCCAATCACCAAAACTGCTTTATTTTTTCCACATCAAAATAAATTACAATAAAATCTAGTTCGTGTAAATAAAATCTCTTTTTTAATGAGTATTTGAAACAATATAGCTAGTTGAAAGTGTGCACAGCACCTAAGTACATCCTAATTTTTTGTAATACCAGGAGGGACGAGCATCAATTTTGCCAATTGGAGTCGAAACCGGCGGCTGAATCCGAGTCAGAATCCTGCACGAAATTCCTCTGGGATATCGCCCTAAGATAATGGTTCGGAGTACCGGGAGTACTGTTGGTTCCGACATTCTCCAGCGGTCTTTTTGACTTTCGCTTCTGACCTTTCAGCATATATTCCTAAAATGTTTCATTTTAGACACCTCAGAGAAACTCCGATGAGTTAAATACAACCTTTTATTTCCTATAACCGTTATGCTTACACTAAAAAAACAGAATTACGGTGTAAATAATTTAATGAATCAGTAAATTAGAATTAGAAAGCGATCTACATTAAATTCAAACGTATTTTAAATATTTTAATTGGTTTAGTTCAATATGAAGTTGCCATAATAAAAAAACAACTTGCAATTATGAAAATTTGGTTTCAACTTTTGGTAACTAATTTAAGCAACATTTTTGGTAGTACAAAAAACAAAAAACAATGCGAAAGCAAGAAAAAGCATGTGTACTTGTGTTACGTTATCTGCTGATCCCCATCCCTTGTGAACATTCCTTCCATCAACAGGGTTTATAGCACCAGCATTTCCTACTCCAAGAAAGTTGCTGAAAGCTTCAGTTGTTTTCTTCACTCTGACGTTCAATGAACCGATTCTGAGAAAGCCTAGATCTTTTTCTGAAAAGTTTGGAATTTTTCAAGCGTGAAGTCAGTTTTCAGTTGAGTTCTGCTATAACGCGATGGTTTATAATCACAAAATGTTTTACTCGCAAATGGATCCCTTATTTTGGGAGCAAAACCGAATTATGGAGAATTCTAGTTAAAAACAATTTCAGTAAAGTTGTAAAATGTAAAAAACCACATACGCGTATTTATTAATTAAAAAACAAAATATAATTATTTAAATAATACTCCACCTATATTAGCATCTGATGGCGTTAACTTCTTATAACTAAAGGTCGGATATTCCTAGGATACCTGGTAAAAACCAGTATAAAGATAAACAAAGCAACGGCGTAGATTTCAACGTCGCCGCTGAACGGTTTATATGCCCGAGGCCCACTCACCCTCGCGGTCATTGCAGTTTGATGTAAATTAGGTGTGTAAGAGAATTACCTTTATAGTTTCTTTCAAATTAATAATTATGAAAACATAATTATTTAATGTAACTTTTAAAAAGACTGGCATAATACATTTAATTCAAATCAATTATAGTGCCGTCACTGCAAAAAGAATGCGTGCTCATTTGGGAATCTTTCGGTTATATAAACAAGTTATTATATTCAGTCGACCAGAACTGTAGCGGTTACTGCGTCCCGCATAGACTTATCGAATTTCGACTGGGTTTATTGTTTTGTTTTTACAGGTCAGACGCGTTAAGGATTTGAAATTTTTCCGACTATGATCGCTTCAGCATATTAGTAGTTCCTCGTATATTTAACGTGTCCTTCCGCCTAAAATCCGCCTAGGTCTGCTTATAACTGTAAGAAATATAAATTTTCAGTAATTCTATTTTTTTAGGATGTAGGAATTTGGTACTTCTACCTAATTTTATTTGAGAATCATTTTATCTTGCTAATTTTTTCTTCGAAATGCAAAAAGGAAGACCACTTTGCTTACGCAGATTTTAGTTCATGTGTTAATTCCGCCAGCTTGAAGACATTCGAAGTGTTTGCGTATACTTATTGCCAGGGTAACAACCGACGAGCCTACATTGGATCCCACGGCATATTTCCCAACAGAGTTCCTTCGGGAGTTAAATTTACAATAAATTAGTCGGACATTTCGAAGACTTCAACAAACACCACACACTAATCGGAATAGTACAGCAGCTCCTCCACAAATTAAACTTCAAAATCAAGAAAATGTCTGTACTCGGTGCACTGCAGCTCACTTGGGACCATCATAAAATTTTGAAGGGAGGACATTATATACAGTTTGCACCCACATTTATTTAACATATGATTTTTGAGACTTTCGTTTTTCGTTTGTGAGTATAAAATGCTTCATGACTTCGTTATTTTCAAACCTCCTCGTCGTTTAAGTGTCGAATTTTATCTCCCACATTGAAGGGTACCTGAAGTGAATACTGACCACCACCGAGAAGTATCGCGACCGCAGTTCGTTGTTTCTCTAAGCGACAGAAATAGATGAATAGTGTCTACATAATTTAAACCGTTTGCCCAAAATATTGCCGTATTACAGGTCTCTCAATAGCTTCCACTTGCGGTTTATAAAAAAGAAATCGCTGCAGTTTACAAGCAAAAGCGTTAGGATATACAATATACAGCATTGGCCAAGTGGCTTTTAAACATAAGCGCTTTATTTTTATAGTGCGTTCCCAGTCGCATGTATCCATCGCTAGTTGTTTGGTAAACGTCACAGATTATCCTGTATTTTATTTCATCTCCTTAATATTCACCATAGATTTGATACAAATAAACCAATCTAAAGGAATTTGAATCATTTATCTGCAGATCTTATAAGGGTCTCCCATATTGAGCGGCCTATTAAAAGATTTGGAGGGGCTAACTAAAAAACGATTTTGGAAATTGCAAAGCTTTCTTTCAACTTATTTATTTTAAACGTAACATTACGTGTTTACGTGTATATTTCACTTTTATATCGTTCATGCTTAGGACTTCGAGACAATTATCAACATGCTACCCCATTTTAAAGTCAACCCAACGGTTATCGAGATATATCGATTTTACTGAATCTTCGGGGAAGAAAAACTTAAAACTTTCAAACTCACTTTTGAAGTGAACATTTCCGAATTTACAAAAAATTAATGGAGTTGGTCGCAATTTCTCAAAACTAAGAATCGTAATATTACGTGGAGTATTTAACTGTCACCAATACAACTTAATATATACAACCATTAATATTTATAAATATAAAGATTTTCGAGCATAAAAAGTTTTATTTTTAATGAAACACTCTGTATTCTTGTTTTAGTCTCTGTTTGTAAAGTGTTTGAAAGAAGCTTGTTTGTTTTATACGTGGGCTGCTGGAAAATTTTCTGGAATCTAGTAGGTCTAGAATTGTTAGCGTTTATCAACTGTCATATTTGAAAAATTTGACGTTCCTCGCCTATAATTCTATTGACAGTTCCTATCCAAGTGAACTAGTTTTATTTGTACAGCATTTGAGAAAAAGTAATTTTGTGTAAGCATGGAAATCTCGCGCGAAAATTTTCGTGCCATGATTTTTTACGATTTCAAATGTGGTCTAACGCCGAAACAATGCTTCGATCGGCTTCATTTGGCTTTTGGAGATGAAGCACCATCAAAGAGCAGTGTTTATAATTGGTTTGCCGAATTCCAGCGTGGACATACCTCTCTCGGTGACAAATTTCGTCAAGGTCGTCCATCAACATCTGTTGTTGCCACTAATGTAGATGCTGTGCGTGAAATGCTTGAGCGAGATCGACATGTGACATACCGTGAGATTCAAGCATCCTTACGCATTGACATGAGAGCAATACACCAGATTTTGCATGATAATTTGAACGATCGAAAGTTGAGTCGTTGAATCCCACACAATTTAACAGAAGTGCAAAAGCAGGGTCGTGTCTAATGGTGCGAAGAAATGCTCAAGAAATTCAATGGAGGTCGTTCAAATTTAGTTTATAACATCGTTACTGGTGACGAAACGTGGATCTATTCGTACGAGCCAGAAAGTAAACAACAGTCTACCGTTTGGGTATTTCAAAATGAAGCAAAACCAACAAAAGTTGTCAGCTCACGTAGTGCTGCAAAGCAAATAATTGCTTGTTTCTTTGGTTTAACTGGACATGTAGCAACCGTGGCTTTAGAGGATCGAAAAACCGTGAATGCTGATTGGTATACTACAATTTGTTTGCCGGAAGTCATCGATCAAATAAGAAGAAACATTCGAAATCGACGAATTATTCTCCATCATGACAACGCCAGCTCTCACTCAGCCCGTCAAACAGTTGATTTTTTGTTCAACAAAAATGTTGAATTGTCCATATTCACCTGATTTATCACCTAATGATTTCTTTTTGTTATCAAATATCAAAAATAAAATGCGTGGTGAGCGATTTTCGTCGGCTGAAGCAGCGGTTGAAACATTCCGGACACTGGTTTCTGAGGTACCATCTTTAGAGTGGAAAACGTGCTTTAGAAATTGGTTCCAGCGTATGCAAAAGTGTATTGACGTCAAAGAGCGAATACTTCGAAAAACAATGGTACCGTTTACCAAATTTCATATGCGTTTTTTCATACCGTTTCTAGAAACTTTTCCAGCAGCCCACGTATCACACATTTAAATAAAACTACGATTGGCCACGAAAACTGTTTTTCTGTATGTCATTCCAATTCGTCAATGGCTATCTTATAGTGTTTAATAATGACGTCTCCATCTTTGTTTATATAAAATGCATTGGCGAATATGTACGTACGTTTATGTGTCCGTTATGGTTATGTAAATCTTATGTTTACGCCCATTGTGGACACAGCTTTATTTACAATATTTGAGAGTTTAATTTTAGTTGAAGTCAAACTCTTGTCCGACAAAAAACGTAAGAAAATTGTTTTTAAATTTTAAACGGACATTGTTAAAATTGAAACGTTTAACTATCGTTTGACAGCTTCGTCAGGAGTAACAAAAATATATAAACAAGTTGTCAAGAGAAACATAAAGATAACAAAATCTAAATTAAGTTTTTATGTATTTTATTTAAATAAATACATATTTATTATTTTCGATCAAAAATAATCAAAATCGTAGGAATGTGTAAAATTATAGTCATCGTATTCTGTTAATAAATATACTGATTTTGCTAAGGATTTAGGTCTATCAATTTTAATTGGTCAGCTTTACGTAATTTTAGTTAAAAAAAAATCATGTTACCTTTTCATTTCTTTTGACAACTTGTTTATCATTTTTTTTTCACTCCTGGCGAAGCTATCAACCGATAGCGAAGCATTCTTTACAATTTTAACAGTGTCCGTTCAAAGTTTAAAAACAATTTTCTTTTAATTTTAGTAATTAAGCTTTGAAGAAGTATAATAGTATAATTTTGTGACATGATTATTTGATGGTATTTATACGGATTTTTTTTTAATAACAAAGGAGTAACCAATAAGGTGTACTTAGGTGGCGTAATATTATACAACTGCAAACAGCGTTTATGCTCGAATTTGCATTAACAGGAAAATTAACGAACTTTCAAATTCATAGAGTAGTTACTGATAAAATTATGTTACTAGATCCGATCTTATATTTTCGTTATAAATGTACCAGATAAGGTCCCTGGTCGACACAAAGGTTAAGGTTGAGTTTACGTGGTAGGTAAATTTAGAAGGAGGTGGAAAAATCAGGCCGTAACCTTTACTTTACGTATAACCTTTTACGTTTCGCTTTCTGCTCTTTTTGAATTTACCTTTTAAGGTTATCAGAAAGCTGTATAAATGACTTAATTTGATATACAGTTTGCAAAGCAATAAGGTGTTACGGTGTTAAAACCGCTTCTCAGAAAACAATCTGTGTATTAAGTTTGACTCACATTTACTCCCGATTGCATAACTGTAAGAAATTATTTGTGTTTAAAACGCTTCTTGCCGCATCTATTTCGTTGGATTTTACTGCGATAAAAAAGATAAATAGTTTATTTTTTATTATCATCGTCGTCGCCAGAATAATTCAATTCGTAAAACATCAAATGATCTCACGCTTTGTGTTGCTGTTGTGTTGTATCCCGGCATTCGTTTTAAAATACTCCGGCCGTAAAGTAGTGTAAAATTCTCGATGCATCGACATTCCTCTGTGGTTTAAATAAATAATATCGTAGGGGCAATCTATTTTTAGATAGGACTGTCTCATTTTTGTTTGCAAGGGCATTTCTTCCGTTTCATGAGAGACGATCGAAATTATTATTTCACACAGCGAGACAGTCAAAAAATTTCCACCGTCGCCGTCATTTTTTCTGCGTTATCGGAGCATGAGAATCATAGTTTTTGCCAGTTAATATTTCAACGGATAATTTAAATTAGTCTCAATCACACCCTTTAACGCCGGGGTTTTCTTACATCAGCTTGATACTCACGTTGGGACCTCACGATGGTTTCGATTCGCGTAAACCCTTCCTTTGTACATTTGAGGGCACGGTTGATTTCCCTTAATTTGCAACGCGCTTTGGAGAGTCAATCATTTAGCGATATACTCAGCACCTAGGTGGTGTTTCTACGGACCTTGAGCCCCTTTCGCGAGTGTCTTCCATGGGACGGAACGATTTTGGTTTTGGAAGGAACCTCGGGGAGGTTTTCTCTGTGTTGAAACTCCTTGGAGTTGTGTCAGCCTCGTTCCTGGCGTGCAGAACAGGTATCTTGGTAACTGTTGCTTTTTGACTGCAGGTTATTATTAGTAAACTTTTCTTTCCCTCACAGGTTTCTGTACCGACCTTTTGTACTACATAGTCTTACGTACAGGCTTTTATATTTGGTTTTGGGTAAGTTTGGGTACGATTCATTGCTGTCGTCGGTTGCGGCCTTGGTGTCTTAGCTTGTGGAGCAAGCGTCTTTTTTGACATTGCCTGTGATGATCCTTTTGGGGAAGCAGACTAGGACGGACCGTATAGATGATAGCCAGATGGGAGATACCTTGATTTACGGCTACGGCCTTTGGCCGAATTTTGCGTTTCGTTTAATTGAGATTGTATTGCTTTAGTCGCCTTACGCCAATAGTTAACATTCTGGTTTTGGCGCTTCACGTCAGTAATTTCCGCTTCTTTCCTGTATTAATTGTTGTATAGCATTTTGACGAATCCGCCGATTGGTTAGTTCGGATTTATTTTAACGTTTGCTTATTGCCAAGTTTGTTGCGACTATTATTTCCGTACTGTTTAAATTAATTGCTGGTTGTTAAGATGTTTTAAGGCACGTGCATTTTTGATGGCGATAAGCCCTGCACATACTGTACTTCTGATTTTACGTAACTTCCCTTCATATTTTGGTTACGTTGTTTCTGATTTTGATCTGTTGCATATTTGCTGCTGTGTATGTTATTAAATTATTGTCGCATAACTTGAGTGATTTGAGTGATTCCTGTTCCTTGATCTTCTTCTTGTCTCAGATTAAGATTAGGTGGCGCTCATTTTTGTTGCGTTTAATTAACTTATCTACATCCGTCACGGATGTGCTGCACGTTAATTTCTTCAGCACAAATCTTGCTTTTGTTCAGGTAAAGTAAAACAATACAGTGCGTTTTTTACTGTGTACAAATAAAAAGCCTCAGTAAAATTATATGAACTGATACCTTCTGCGCGTGTTTTCCGGTGGCTATAGTACCATAACCAAAAAATCTCGAAGGTACTACTTGTTTGGAACTGCTGAAATACTTAGCAAAGCCAGTAACGCCTTCCTTAGTAGTCGACACCGGCACCGCGCCGAGTCCCGCAATCCAATCCATTTCATAGAGTTTCGTAATAATAATCACTGATATCGTTCAGTAATTATTTTATTTAAAATTTTAATCCATTGAGTCAAGTACATGTTACATTTATTTAAATACTGCCCTGCCTTAAACGCGTCAATCGATAAGGCGGCCGTCGTTGTAAGAACACATTTAAGAAATGGAAATGCAACTCTAATTTATTACTTGTGAAAAATAAAACGATACTTAACGATGATCTCATTATTTAACTCATCCGCATTTGAGGTGCATTTTTTCCAGTAATTATAATCGTCGGTTTATAATTTGAAAATACTTAAAATTGCAATTACTTGGAGTGAGGTTACATTTCTATATTTTTATGAATCCAGACGCTTGCGCTTTGTGAACGCGTTTAAAATGTTTTCATTGACCGGATGATTTCGTAATCGAATTAATGGACCCTGTAATTTGTAAGATCGATTTTTTTTTTAATGTTTACATGAACATGAATATGAAATGACGAAACGAAACGAAAGTTCTCAAAATTCGTTTCCTTCCGCATTCAGAAATTTGGCAAATGAGTGAGACTTCTGGCCGGTTTTTTTTTACCTGTTTCCAAATGCCATTACGATCTGTTAATATGCATCATACGTATCAAACATTATGTTTGTTCACGACATCGTTCATGCACAAGCTTAAACACTGACCGACTGACCTATCTTCGCTTCGTCATTCAAACAGGCAGCCGCGTACGTGAGAGTTAGGCCACCATCCACTCGTTAGCTATACCAGCAGTTCTCAAACGGTTTGGTGAAAATCTGTCAACGCATTTTCCTCGAAAACTATTAACTTTTGTTAAGGACATAATGTATGAGTTCAATCGTTGCCACTTATTGTGTTGCGGTTTCAATATTAGCACACAGTAAAAGAACAGCCTGTATATTAACAGAAAAACAGTAAAGTTATCGCAGTTCTTATAGAGTATTCTGTTTTCTAATTGCAAAAATTTTTCTTATATTGCTACTATTGCTACAATATACAGAATGTTATGAACAACGAATTCGTCCTTCTTGAGTTTTTGAATCGCCAGTACACGTCTTTATTATTTAGTCACATTGTTGCCAATTTGTGTTATAAAAACAAACGTTATAGCAGAACTTTACAACATGCATTAAAAAAGAAACCATCATAATTTTATTAACACGCCTAAATTTTAAGACAATTTTTTTTACAAGTTATACGACTATCTTCAGGCGATTTTTACATCGAATACTGATCGCAAACTTACTGAAATTAAGTCACCTGCTCCAAGAGTAACATGTTTTATTATTCACATGGTTATTAATTTGAAATGAATTTCAAACAGTCGGAAGTAACCGGAAGATAAGACAAATATTTTCATCGTAAAAACTTACAAATTTTGATCAAGATAGCTCCGTCGTCTTCACATCAATATATAAATTATATACTTATTTAGCAAAGTTATATGTACAGGCTGATTCATAATAAGTGTCCGATCCGTTAGGGGCGTATTTACTGAGGTCATGCAAGTTCCAAATTGTAAGAAAAAACTTATCGGAAACATTTCGAAAATCAACGTCTTTTATGACCGATGACTATTCGAATGCGATGCGTAATGTGTTTTTAAAATTGGGTTTATATTTACTACATCATTGTGGGCATTTAATTAGTTGTAACCATGTATACTTATGCAAAAAAAGGAAAAAATATAAGTGATACGAAAGAAAGTACACGGTCGGCGCAAGTAAATAGTTTTTGTTGTAATTTACCTGTAGGCTTTTTCCTTCCCTTCTCTGCAAAATAAAACAAATGGGGTTGAAAAGAATACAAATAAAAACACTATGTTTATTCTCCACCAGAGCAGTTCGCAACATGCAATACAATATAAAACGTGCGAAAATTACACTAACCAAAGCATGCAAATGCAAGATTTAATTAATTTATCTTCACGATAACAGATACGGATTCGGATTATTTTTGCATGATTGTGTCATGTGAAAGTCAAATGAAGTCATGCAAGTGACCCGAATAATATATTCTGTTAACGTAAAATCACTAGGGCGTACAAGAAAAAATGCAAAATTAAAGGAGTTCAACACAATTTCTTAAGTTGCGGATTGTTTCTTGTACATACTTGATTATGTTTATCATTTCTAAAAGCAAACGCTATTAAATTGGGTAAAGTTAAATAAATACTGTCACAAGAACCGTAACAATAAAATGAACAAATAGAACTTAAAATAAACGGAAAATTAATACTCCTGCTTTAGTTTTTATCAGAGAAATTACCTCCATTTTATTTTTACTTCAAAAATTAAAGCGGGGCATTTCTCTGGATATTTGATTTGAAAATGGAAAATACCATTAAATCAAAGCATAATAAACAGTAATTTACGACGAAGTATGCAAAAAATAAAACGATATTAAAATACACTTCGCGTATAGTCGAAATATTAGTATTTTTATGTAAAAGATTCTTATTATAAAAATTATCTAAGAACAAAAGCATTACTTCGAATAAAATTTTACTTCTTAGTAAAGAAAAAATATCTAAAAATTACTCATACATACAGGGTTCGGCAAAGTACTGAATTTGGCGCCGTAATATCTGCTATAAGAAGTAGTATGTATTATTATAAATACGATTATTAGATTAATTCTAAAGAATCACATGTAATGTCACGCGGAAAAGTTCTAAATAAGATAAATGATAATTTAGAATCAAGGAATAATAAAAATGTACCAGAAAAATACAAAAGAAATTAATTTAATGGAATTTTAACAATAAATTGTATATAGCTTTTTGACCACACCGTATAACATATTAATACCTTATATTTTTTAGAAAGGGTATGTAATGTAGAATTCGACTATGGTGAGATATATAGGTGTCCCATTTAAAAAAAATTGAGTTTGTCAATCATTTGTGTTTTGACTCGCTCTGTATAAATGGTGGCAAATGAGATAAATGTTTCTACTAGGAAATAACTTTGACCTATTTGTAATTATATTCGTAGTCACAAAGTTTATTTACAAATGACTTCTAACGTTAGAGAGGACGTTAAATTTGAATTTTAAGAAAAAAGTGGTCATAGCTTATTAACCACCCGATATAAAATTATTAAAACTTTACATTTTTAGAAAGGGCCGGATCAGGGCATTTCAAAAAGTGTATCACATACAGGGTGTTCCAATAAAAAAAATGTATCTCATAAATGGCCAAGTTCAGAACATTGCCGAACCCTGTATATGAAAGCTACTTGATATAATTTGCAACACTTTGGACATAGAAAAACAAGTACAATAACAAATAGATTAAATAAATAAATTATGTTTGTTTTCAGGAATTTTAAAAAACTTGTTAGAGCGTGGCACAATCCGGTTACCATAGCGAATGTTTATTGTCAGTTTTTCATGAATTTTATTCAAGAAATATAACCGTTTCTACCGACTTGAGGATATAAATATAAAATCTTTTAAAACTGAATTTAAAAGAATAAGAAATATACAAATGACGTACAACATTAAAAGTAATAAATTGATTTATAAAAGAAATATTATTGACCAAGCATTCAAAAATGAAGTAAATGTACACAAAAATCAGATTTATAGGTAGTTTCATGATCAGTGAAATTTATTGCACAAATTTGTAAAAATTATGGATGATTTTTAAAAACGTTACAAATCTTTACCTTTTGCGGTATGTTGACGGTTTATCGATGATTAAATATTATTATTAAAAAAGTTGCTGACAGAGAACTTAAGGAAACAGCTACGTTTGTGCTAGCAGGACTATCCAAGTGGCTGTTTTCCTGCTAACACAATAATAACTCTAATGTGTTATTTCCTGAAGATACGTTACAGATTTGTTATAGTGAAATACAGATGTTTGAAACATCTACCAATGAAAGTATTTAACAGATTTTTAAAATTGATAATCCTATTTAACATTAAAATTCGGCTTACATTAAAATTAATTCGAAATGTTTCTATATTGAAAGTAGAAAACGTAAAATATATGAAATTTATTATTATACCAACGAAATTTAAATCTGATTATGTATTAGAATTCCCTTTTTACCTAAAAACTAGACTAGAAAGTAAAGCTCATTACTTATCACAAAACTAAAAAAAAAAAATGCCTGTTAGTAATGAAGTTGACATGCACAAAAAAAAGCCATGCTGTAAATTAGTCCTACCTACACCTAAGTGCTACGAATTGACTTATTAAACAAAACAGAAAAGTCAATTAAAAAGTGATCTTTTGTCGCTTTAAATGTTAAAATATGAATACTGTACGCAACAGCAAAATTAAACAAGAAACTCGCGAATCAAAATGATTTTAAAATATAATACTGATTTTTAGAGTTTCATATGTAAGCTGAGAATGAACATAAGAATTGCACAACTTATTTTTCGAGATTGCTACGAGGTTTAGTAAAAAACTGCGTCATTGTTAGTATGGTTTTGGTTCGCCGATTTATGGCGTCGGTGGATAGAGGTGGTTAAGCCTTTGCGGAGGAAACTCTGCTGCTTCTGAGGTCTACTAGCCTTCACATGCCTAACAGTAACTTCAGGATTGTACTCACTGTGTGTGTCCATCGTTGTGGTTTGGGTCTGCGAAGACTTATACTGACTAGGTGTACGACCACTGAAATCCCTTACGTTTTCTTTCGCATCTACAGCAGATACGAAGATGTAAATCTTAATTTCACACACCAAAAATATATTCGGAACTTACGATAAACTTCTACCAGGAGCCTGTAGACTTTTTCGTGGCCGAATTGAGCTGCAAGATGCAAAGGAGTGTATCCCTGAAAAGAAGAGGGTAATTACTTGGATATAGAGGCGGATTCTGTAACTTATTAACGGGCTGTTAAAATTTAGAGGTCCTTTAAAATTTAAAATACAGTTCTATGATTGGTTGTTACCGTAGAAAACAGAAAAGAAGAAGAAATCGATAATGCTAAATATGATGCAGAAAAATTCATCTCACTTGAGATTAATTAACGAAAATTTACTGGAGTATTGTAAGTAAAATTTTGAAGAGAAGGAAAACATTTCGTAGATCGAAAAAATTAGAAGAGGACGAAAGGCGAGATAAACGTGATTCCGTAAGTAAGTCGTTTATAAGTTTATTCGAGTAAGAGACAAATGCCAACACTTTTAACCACATTGTACGGAATTCCAACAATTCCACATGAAGATTGGTTACACAATCAATCGCAAACGACAAATGAAGTCGGCAAACAAGCAATAGTCGGAGGACTTTATCTTACAAAGTGAAACACAATGATATTAAGCAGATAAACTGTAACCTTTTCGCTCATAGTTATCCTCATTTATTAAGCCAGCAAACAAATGGTATCCCACTGCCTGTTTCAGCCAGCTGAGAAAGGTTCTCGTCCAATAGTGAAAACTAAAGAATAAACACTTTTTTTCGCTGAAATATGACGGAAAATATCTGTGCAAAAATACCGGACGTGTCTACCACATTAGTGACTTATCGAGACATGAGCTACTGGATTCATAATAATGTGGTTATGTGGCTGCGATTCTAAAACTTTCGCTGCTTCATCATCCGGATTGTCGAAGAGTGACGCACACTTATGCAAAACTTGCGCAAGGACATTCCATAAATAACATTTCTTTGTGTATTTTAAACAGATAAATAAAGCTGCATTAAATTCTGCATCCAATTTTAATGGCATTTGATTTCAAATTCAGCAGCAGTTTTAGTGTCGGATTTTGCAAAATCAGGTGCAAAGTAAATAAATCATTTGCAGGCTGAAAACAACTGTTCTAATCATTCCAAACAGTAACTGGCAAGGCTCCGAACAATTTCAAAAACAAACCCAAATACTAATGAAAGCAAAAAGTGGTTAACATGCAAAGGCTTTTATAAAAGCGATATTTAACTCTTGGTGATGAATATTAGCGGCGAGGAATTATGAATTTTAAGACGAAATAGTTCAGTCCAAGAATAAACTCTGTCACTGAAGAAGATTTACGTTTTCAACGCCATAGTCTAAGATTTGTACCACGAAATTATTTATTGCGTTGTACGAGTGCGTAAATTATCTGGAATACTTACCCCATTCTGATGTGTTAATTATTCATTGGACGAAGGTAACCGGAAACGACAAGAAAAATAGTTAGGACAAATAATACGTGTGTTTCTACCACATACCGTTCTAGCATTTACATCACATTTGTACGTTCCGGCGAAGAGCTTGATGATCTCTAGTTTACCATGTTTCGCACCCCAATGTAGGACAGTCTGAAACAGGAAGATTATAATCAGCAATAATTTGTCTCCCACTTTTCCTAGGAACTCGAGAGACGTCGACGTACACTAAAAATAAACAAGAATTTAAATAACGTTGCTACATGATTCCCGCAGATACGTCTTGTATCTGATAACGAAATGCATGGGGTCGGCGAGAATGTCGTAATAATTTAAGGCATAGATAAACGAAAGACCGAAATATAACTTCCGTCTGGACGAGTGCTTTACTTTAAAGGCATGAAAGTCCCGGTTTACACTTGGACGTGTCGGCAATTACGGATGACCGGCCGTAAATTTCAGTGCAAGTATAAATAAATTTGCATGTGCTTTAAATTGCAAATCGCATAATAATTGGCAAATTTCGTTGGCGTTACGATGTAAAAATGCAACTAAACTAATAAAAATGTAATGAATACTTACATACTGGAAAATCCGTGAATTTGTAGATAAGAGCATGAAAAAGAGAAACAGAAAAAAGTTGATTAGCACAAAAATGTCGTACGTTACTTACTAAAGAGTTTTTGTTTTCAACAATGTGGAAAAGTCATTTATCTTAATAAATTATAGGAATGCTTTTGTGTACGGTAGGTAAGCCTGTTTTGCGATTCTAATTAGTTATAACATGTAAATAACTTTTTTTTGTTTTCGTTTAAAACATGCATATTTATAAACAAAGTAATAAAAACAAAAAGAAAAATATTTGAGGTACTACAATTTATACAATCATTTTGAATCATTTATAATACTTAATTTCTATCATTTGCATCATCATTTTCAGTCGCCTCAATTTTATTATCGAATATTTTCTATTTCGACAATTTCTATGCTAAAAAAAAACTAAGTATTCTAGAAACATTTTCTGGAAATATTTTATTCCAAAAAATAAAAATAAAGAATTTACAAAGTCTCCTATACAGGGTGTTTATGGGAAATTTACGAAGTAACTTAAATTAGAAAAGACTTCTCCTCGTTTTTATGGTAGTTTCGGAAAAACAAATGACAATCAGATTTTCGAGATTTTCAATTGTTTTCAACTTTTTTAAATGGAATGTTAGGTTTTTTATCATTGTATCGCGTTCAGGATGTTAAATTAATGATGTCTCTAAAATATCATCTCCCAAAGCCTATTATTTTATAAATGATTTAGTAACAAAATCTCGGTGTTCACGGGAAATGGCTACAATAGCTAACTTTTTTATTTGAAGTTTCACGATGTAACTTAAATTAGAAAAGTTTCAGGACCTTCCCTTCTCGATTTTATGGTACCTTTGGAAAGACAAATGACTATCAGGTTTTCGAGATTTTCAATTATTTTCAACTTTTTTTAAATGGAACATTATATTTTTTATCATGGCATCACATTTATGATGTCAAATTAAGTATGTCTGTGAAATAATATCTCTCAAAACAGAATATTTCATAAATAATTCAGTCTTGATATTCGCTGGAACAAGTGTATCGTTACGATAGTCTTTTTATTCACGAATACAATATGGTGTGCGGTCAAACAAGAGAATAAAGGAAGTGTGTTCAAACTGTCAGACCTTTGTGAACTGTCTTGATTCAAAATTTGTTTAAATTTAGTTCAAACTAAAAATCCTTGGGTCCAAATATTGAAAGCGCGACATGTAAAAATGTCTAATACCATTATTTACCAAATAATTTATGAAATAGTAGACTTAGGAGGGGAATATTTTGGAGAAATACTTAATTTGACATCCTGAACACGATACGCTAATAAAAAATTTAATGTTCTATTTAAAAAAGTTGAAAACAACTGAAAATCTCGAAAACCTGAATGTCATTTGTTTTTTTAAAAGTACCTTAAAACCGAAGAGGAAAGGTCCTAAAACTTTCCTAATTTAAGTTACTTCATAAAAATACAAATAAGGGAGTTAGCTATTGTAGCGGCTTCCCATGAACAGCCTGTATAGGTATTGTTCCGAACCCATAAAGCGGGACAGTAAACTTTTGTTAATTTCTATGGTAACCTATTTTTTAGTTACTTCACACTTAATAAAACGAATAATATTTCCGTTTATAGAGTAACTCGCGATATAGTGAATACCGCTTTAAGTGAAGTAAAAATTTTGTATTGTATCGCGATTTAGTGAACTACGGTGTACCTTGGTATAGTGAATGCAAAGTTGTTTTAGGGAATTCCCCGAAATGCGCTGATGCGACCTAAGTTATTAATGATTCAACTGTTGCTGTTTCACAAGTAACTGCGCGTGATAATTGTTATTTTTCTGTGGCGCCTGTTTTAACAAGTGTAACTTATGAACTTATTACTTCTGAAGTATTTTTACGTGCTACGAAGGTACGTACGCTTATGTTTAAGTTGTTCAGGGTCAAATTGACTTATTATTTAAAGGATATCACGAAAACAGCAACGTAACCACTTGAATTTGTCTGAGTAGAGTAAAATCTTTGAAGCATTAATTAAGGGAATAGCCATAATAGAATTGGCGAAGAAATTTGGCATTGCAAAGTCCACTGTATATGCAATTAGGGCATGGACAACGGTTTTCGGTAATACCGAAAAACCGGAATACCGGACACTTCTACACCGTTTATAAAACCGATAATAAGGTTTGAAGTACCGAATTATATTTCGGTATTACTAAATTGCTGAAATGTATACCTCAAAAACGTCTGTCCATAGCAGCAACTTTGCAGTATCTTCATAATTCAGAAACTTATTTCAAAGAAACTGAATGTGCCGAATTTCTCAACCAGTGGCCGGAATGTTTCAACCGCTGCTTCAGCCGACGAAAATCGTTTACCACTCATTTTATTTTTAATATTTGGGAACAAAAAGTAATCATTAGGTGATAAATCAGGTGAATATGCACAATGAGTCATTAATTCAACATTTTTGTTGGACAAAAAATCAACTATTTGACGGGCTGAGTGAGAGCTGGCGTTGTCATGATGGAGAATAACTCGCCGATTTCGATTGTTTCTTCTTATTTGATCGATGACTTCCGGCAAACAAATTGTAGTATACTAATCAGCATTCATGGTTTTTCATCCTCTAAAGCCACGGTTGCTACATGTCCAGTTAAACCAAAGAAACAAGCAATCATTTGCTTCGCAGCACTGCGTGAACGGACAACTTTTGTTGGTTTTGGTTCATTTTGAAATACCCAAACGGTAGATTGTTGTTTATTTTCTGGCTCGTACGAATAGATCCACGTTTCGTCACCAGTAACGACGTTATAAACTAAATTTGAACGACCTCCATTGAATTTCTTGAGCATTTCTTCGCACCACTTGACACGACCCTGCTTTTGCGCTTTTGTTAAATTGTTCAAATGATCATGCAAAATCTGGTGTATTGCTTTCATTTCAATGCGCAAGGATGCTTGAATCTCACGGTATGTCACATGTCGATCTCGCTCAGGAATTTCACGCACAGAATCTACATTAGTGGCAACAACAGATGTTGATGGACGACCTTCACGAAAGTCGTCACTGAGAGAGGTACGTGCACGCTCGAATTCGGCAAGCCAATTATAAACACTGCTCTTTGATGGTGCTTCATCTCCAAAAGCCAAATGAAGCCGATCGAGGTATTGTTTCGGCGTTAGACCACATTTGAAATCGTAAAAAATCATGGCACGAAAATTTTCACGCGAGATTTCCATGTTTACACAAAATTGCTTTTTTTTCAAATGCTGTACAAACAAAAGTAGTTCACTTGGATAGGAACTGTCAATAGAATTATAGGCGAATGACGTCAAATTTTCCAAATATGACAGTTGACAAACGCTAACAATTCTAGACCTACTAGATTCCAGAAAATTTTCCAGCAGCCCACGTAATATATTTTACGTCCAAAACGTTACATGCTTCTTCTACAGGCTTCATTAATTCTACTTGTTTCACCGGTTGAAAGTATTCTCTTATATTTTCGCTAGAATAATTTCTTAATATATCAATTTGACAAGTTATTTTCTGACATTCATGTGTACTCTGTAATGATCAACTCATTTCAATTGATATCTAACAATAATTGAGAAATGAATCGGTATGTAAACATAGCAATGACAGAAATTCACCAATCAGACTTCAATATGCCGTAATAATCAGTTGAAGAGTATACAACTTTTAGGAAATCAATTGTTAAATGAAATGTTTACAGAATAGACCTAATTATTGCGGCGTTCCACAGGGATCGGTACTTGGCCCGACCCTGTGGAACATAATGTATGATGACATTCTACGAAAACCCCTGGAAAAGAAGATTACACCGATTGCATATGCAGATGATTTGGCGTTGGTAATTACCACAAGAACTCTAGCACTCCTGGAACAGCGAGCGTCATGGGTAATGGAGATAGTCGTAGATTGCCTTGAAGAGAAGAGGCTTCAAATTGCTCCAAAGAAGACGGAATTGGCCATACTAGTAGGCAAAAGGACACCGCAAACCCCGACTATAAAGGTGGAGGGCACTGAGTTTCAAGAAGAACACTAATATGACAGCCCATGTGCAGAGAACGAACAAAGCATTTACGGCACTGGCGAAGCTTATGTCGGGGATTGGCAGACCAAGGCCCAAAAAACGCAGTATCTTAGCTGAGGTGGTTACATCTGCGGCATTATATGCGGCTCCCTCTTGGATACATGCACTCAAATACAAACATTCTGAAGCACTACTTGAAAGACTTAATAGAAGAATGGCGATACGAATAGTTTAGTCATACAGAACTGTCACGATTAGTGATCGCAGAACAATCACCTATAAAATTTCGAGCAGAGGAGAGAACGGCTATCTGGCGTCATGGCAGAGAGCATAAAGAAATAGCAAACCTTCTGAGGAAATGGCAAGTGGATTGGGCAGATGTAATAATATGTAATGGATGGACATAGACTTTCATAAAGGATGCTGGAAACTGGTGTGGCAGAAGACATGGCGAAATGGACCACTACGTGACATAGGCCTTCTCAGGGGATGGGGCCTTTGGAACACATTTGATGAAAATTAAGAAACATACAACTGATGAGTGTTGGTATTGTGATGCTAGTGACAGCCCCGAACAAACTCTGTTTGAATGGAGAGAGGAAAGACGAAAGGAAAGCAGGGGATGCGGAGAGCCCATAATAATCTGAAATATTTCCCAGGTGATTCTAGAAGGTGAGAAAAAATGGAAGCAGGTGACAGACATGCTTCGGCATATTATTAGTACCAAAATGTTAGATGAAAAGAACAGCGGCAGGTAGCTGAACAAGAAAATCGCCTGGGTTTCCCGAAGTAATACCCAAAGGTGGATGCCAGGAGACTAGGGTGACTGTAAAGAGGAAAGGGTTTCTAGCCGCCAGGCGTCTGGGTGGGCAACATTCCCAGATGAATCGGCACACCCTCCCAGCTTAGATATGTCTGGCAGCAGTTTAGGAAGATTTTCCCAAACCTCTATAAAAAAAGTAGTTGGTGTTTTTGACACACAAAGTTTAGACTTTGTGCTAAAATACTTACTAGGGTTTGTTCCTTCTTTCGAAATTTCATTTTTTTACATACTTTTATGGTTAAAGCAGCTTTTTCCGCAGGTAAGCGGCAATTTTTCTTGCACTGTTTGCAGCTTTTAACATATACTGGTTTTGAAATACAACATGTCTCAAGCGTGACTAAAAGTGCAGATGTGTTAATTTCGTTAAGCACGACAGTATTGGGAATAGGAGTAAGCGAAGCTGGGTTTCTTTAATAAAAAAATATATGACTCCGCGCCTTGGTTATGATTAATACGGAGAGAAATTATCACTTATAAATTAATTCGTTCCTCCACACTACTCACTTCTACAGCTTCCATGAAATTAATGATACAGCCCGTCTGATAAAGAAATTCTTTAAATCATAGTGTCCGCGCGCCATCCAAATTGAAATGAGAAGAGAAACCTTCCGATGTTTATCTGGCGAGGGATATTCTTTGTTATATAATACGTATAATGACGAAACTATTAGGACCTTTTGAAGTGTGTAAAGTGTATCGTGTAACAGTGGCAGGTGCAGCCCAGGTGAGGTGACAGCCCAGGCCGCGATTCATACGCAGCTAATTGAACAAAACGGCCAAGTCGCAAGGCGGCTATCTGAAGATCTGAAGAACGCGCGATACTAATTGCCGCGGGCCGCGCAGCTGAGCCCGTTAATATGTTATCATTATCATTATGTAAATGACATCGCACACCCGTCCGTCAGGCCCTACAGTAGCTGCTTGAATGTGCACTTTGCTGAAGGGGCAAACACGACATGAATTTTTTCCAAAATTTATTAGAACGTTTTATTTCCTTTGCTACATCGTAAATTTTTTGGTAAAGCTGCAACTTCATGGCAGAGATGTGAGTACCATCTTTTATGACTAAATTTTATGATTTTGTATTTAAACCTGGGTAGAAAATTTGGTCATTTTTAGGCACTAAATTTATTCCAAAAGAAAATTTTATTTTGATTTGTATATACAATAATAAGTTCTCCGCTGCAGGGTTCTCGCTTATTATAATAATAATTGAATCGGTTATTTCAGAAACAACTCAAGTGCAAGGATTTCCAAATGGTATATGTAGTGTTTCTGAAATAACTTATCAATTATTAAAGATACAATGTAAATGGGAAAAAAGTCTTGTCTTTTAGACTTTGCTAAGGACATGTCACCAGACTTAAACTATTCCTTAAAATTTCTGAATAATTTGGGAAAAACTGAAAACAGCCAATTTTTTCATTTGTTCAATATCTCCTTTATCTGTGATCAGAGTAGGATAAGCGAGAAACAATCTCATTTCTCTATAACAGAAATCGATTGGTACATTTAAAATCAACGTAGCTGTCGCAATTCGCGAGAAACGACATTCTACTATTT
The DNA here is from genome assembly GCA_036172665.1 of Prosopocoilus inquinatus. NCBI lineage: Eukaryota > Metazoa > Arthropoda > Insecta > Coleoptera > Lucanidae > Prosopocoilus > Prosopocoilus inquinatus. Next base: position 2,699,147 of record CM069876.1, read on the forward strand.
GTTTCACGTCATGTTACAGTTTTGAAAGAGCTTTTAATTAAGGAACTTACGCCCGGTTTCTGAAACGATAAATAACTTTAGATAAAGATAAATTTTTATTGACAGATAACTTTATGAAAAGTACGTTGCTACGTATACGCTTTATCCATCCACGGATGAAGTCTTGAAAAACTGTTTTTTTTTAGAAATTATGCTGAGTTTATCTCTACATAAAGTTATGCATCATTTCAGAAACCGGGCATTAGAAGTGAAAATTCGAATAACATCAATTCAAGAAATAAAAGACAAAATGTGCATTGATAAGTGAAGACTTTCAAAGAAAAAAATGGAAATTCTGCGGAATAAACAGAAGCTAAAATATGAAATGGAGCTGAAATTTTACGTAGACTCGGGCATGACAGTAAGGGAACGAAAAAAAGTGAAAAAATAAGGAAACAGGGAAAGGTTATTAACAAGTTGTGGGTAAATAAAGAACAATGGCTTTGGAATACTGAGAAGAAAAATTGAACAAAAACTGAAGAATAGGAAAAGAAAAATAAAACTAAACGAAAAAACACAGAATGGATACTCGCGGTGAAGGACTGTGAAGATATGGCAAGAATAGAGGAATCGATACTAAACATAAAAAGGAAAAAAAAAGAATAAAAGGAAGAGAAGGAAAAAAAAACAGATGTATTTTTCGTTTCAATTGATAAAATAGTTTAGTTAGCATCTCCCAAGTACGGCCAACGACACTGGCGTAATTGTTGTGGAAACTGTTTGCATGAATTACCGACGTTTGCCTTGCTTGCAATTCTATGTCCTTTGAAACGTAGGAAAAATTACTATAACCTTTTATCGGTGTTTTCTCTCTTACAATTATACAAGATGTCTGAAAACGAAACTTTAAGTTCCTCTTTACATAAGAGATTAATTCTCCAAATCTGAATTTATTTGCCCAAAAAATGAAAGACTGACCTATCACAGACGAGCACAGTCCCGTTGTTTTGAAACCTCTGTTTGGTTTACGGCTTGTTTCAACAATTTATTCCGATAAAAGCAATAAACCGCAATAAAACTTATTGTATACGAATATGAATCCGACTTGCGGACATCGGCATGTTTATTTGTCTTTTCAGCATGCACTAAGTATGAACGTTCGCTTACGCACCTCTTTGTAATAGACAATAACAATTATGTTAAAAATGAGTACCTAATCTTCGTTAGATTTTTGCTGAAGTAATTAAACATCTTCGTACGCTAGTTTTGTAACTGCGTTGAAAATGCGTGAAATTATGTTTTAATTATCGCACTAATAGCTGCAGAATAAGTATTTTAAGAGCAGAAACTATTCCTATGGTAAAAACGGAAAGCAAGAATTGGAGTATGATACGATGAAAAATTTTAATAAATTAGATTGCCTGTACACACAATAATCTATGGGTTCAAAATTAGAGATTGAATATCTTCGCTAGCTCTCAATTGAACTATCTTATTAATTGTTTACATTCCAACACGAAACACATGTTTTTACAAGGATAATATTGAACCTGAATTTCTGCGTTGGCTTAAACCATAAAGACATAAAAGCTCTCGCCTAGTGCTCTCGCAGATAACCTAGTACAATAAACTTTAGTAATCAACATTGCAAGTTGATTATTGGCAATTTATAAATTAATATGATGTAAGATTTTCCACTTTTTCGATCGCCCTTTGATTGAATTTCGTAAGTTTAACTGTTAAAGTGCGGTTTGGCACAAAACTATTGTAATCATCAATTAATCCAACACGCACAGAATTAAGAACCTAGTTACAAAATTTATCTACTTTTAAAATTAACAAAAAACACGATACTGGACCTGCCGTAAGTACAATACCTATGCATTAGGTCATGGTCTGCGTTTTTATGACTTTTTATGGCCTCGAACGTCGGAGAATAGTTGAAAACCATGCTCCGTCGGAACATTTAAGCTACATTCAACGACCCTCAAACAATTTCTATGAAAAAGTAAAATAATTTTTATCTGTGTTATTATTGCTAACTGACCAATAGTTGAATAACAAATTTTGCTTCTTTTGTTGACCACTATTTGTGGTTTCAGTTAAAGACGTAGGTTTAGATACACGCTGTATTTACAAGATGCCCATAACACTATCCGTGGAACTTACTTATTGAAAACTGTCATGGCACATTATGAATGAATAATTGTAGTGTAGGTTTATATCTCAACAGGTGCGACTCCCTCATAACATAACTACGTTAACTACAGGTGCTTTCTTTCCCTTAGAAGTTTGAATCGTGTTTCGAATAGTTTGGGCCTGAATTTCGTAAATGTTGCAACAAAACACCCGACTTGAATTTTTGATTGACAGTTCGTTTGTAAATAACTATAATTCAATCCAAACAAGTTTTAAAAATAGAGAGATACAAAGAAAAGAATTTTGAATAAAAATACGTTTGGATCATGATTTTGTGAGCGAAAGAAAGCACCCAATGTTTCAGTTCCAAGTAAGAAATAAACACCATAAAAATTACAAACAAGTGTAATTTTCACTACATAAAGCAATTCCTCAAGGTGTATGCACTTTTTTTGGTTAAAATTCCGAGGGCTTTAATGTTCTACTTTAAGAAAACCCAAATGACTCATTTGAGTTTCATAATATTAGCCATTAAAGTACCATTACATAGAAAAGAGAATTAGTAGTATAATTGAGGCGTTAAGAATCAAAGTGGCCTAAGCCACAAATTTTAATTTTCATGTTTATAATTCCTAAGATTGGCATTTAGTTTATACTTTTAATACAAGACTGGCCTAACTTCAGTTTCTTAGTATGTTCAGAGATGGAGCTACAAATTTTGTTGTTGCACTGCGGTTTTGCACATTTTATTGTATTCTATAGTGGCCTAAAGTGGGTTAGGCCATTATTACTTCTATACTTTAACGGCATCAAGTCACATCAAGTGCTGTTGTCAATGATAAGTTTCTTCTTAAACAAATTATTGCTCCAGGAGGCATATTTGTTGCAAATGGATGTCGTAGAAGCAGAAGGTTTGTTATGTTTTAATTACTATCGATTTATTATTTTTATAAACAAAGTATTGTTTTAAACGTTGGTTTTAATTATTCTGAGGTTAGGTATTTTTTTTGCAAACATACCTACGAGTATAACAGAGTACCCTTAACAACTGTATGCAATGATTTTATGACATTTAGATATTCCGGATCCTTTTGAGACAGGCGATGAATCTGAATATCAACCATCAGAATGTGAAGATGACCATGCAAAGACGCAAAAAGGCAGGAAAAGAGTTAGAAGAGAAGCTACTTGGGCGCGCAATCAACGAAAGCTTAAACGAGCTTCAGGACTCTCATATAAAAATGCAAAAGGGAATTTTGTTCCCGATAAGATTTTTAAAAGTCCTTCTTGCAAATGCAACAACAAATGCATCGAAAAAATAAATTCTGCTCAATGTAAGACAATTTTTGAAAAGTTCTATAACATAGCCAATTTTGATTTACAATCTGCTTACTTGTTTGGGCAAATAAAGGCCACAAAAAAACTTAGAGTTTACACTTCAAATGAGGATAGCAGACGTCATTATACTAGAATCTACTATTTGCCTAATGAAAATGGATCAGATGTAAAAGTTTGCAAAGACTTTTTTAAGCAAGCATTACAAGTTTCTGATGGGAGAATGTCAAGACAAAACTGATGGCATTATACCAAAAGATAAAAGAGGAAGACATCCACCAGCTAATAGGACGTCTAACTCAAAGATTAGAGAAATTAAAGAATTCATAGAACGATTTCCTGTTTATGAGTCACATTACTCTAGACAGAAAAGCGGTGAAAGATTCTATTTAGCTCCTGATTTGAACATCTCGGTCATGTATAATCTGTATAAACAAGAGACTGTTTCACCTGTTACTAGCTATGTATTCAGGAAAATTTTCAACACACAGTTTAATTTGCATTTCCATGCACCAATCACCGATAGCTGCCGGAAATGCGATGAATTTGATAATAAGCTAAAAGTAATTCAGGGCGAAGAAAAGAAAGCTCTGGAGATAGAAAAGGAGCTACACCTACGCAAAGCAGAACTTGCGAGAAATGAAATGAAAAGTGACGGAACAGAAGCAGCGTTGCAAGAAAATAATACTGCCGCCATTTCATTTGATTTGATGAAAATTCTTCCTACTCCTTTGCTTTCGACAGGGGTAGTGTATTACAAGCGCCAGTTGTGGACCTACTATCTGGGTAAATTCTCTTACAAATGAATGTGTTGGTATTAACTGCATGAAGTTTTTATTTTTAGGAATACATGACCTAGCAAAAAACACTGCAGTGATGTATGTTTGGAATGAATCTATTGCATCAAGGGGTCCCCAGGAAATAGGATCATGTCTAATGCATTACTGTAAACATCTTGTCATTGAAAAAAAGCTAGTAATGTACAGCGACCAATGTGAAGGTCAAAACAGAAACATTAAGATAGCGCTCATTTGTGATTTCATAACAACATCAAAAGAATTCACTATTTCTGAAATAGATCACAAGTTTCTCGTGTCAGGCCATTCCTACCTGCCTTGCGATCAAGATTTCGGGGTTATAGAAAAAGAGAAAAAGTTGCATAAAAATGTTTTTGTTCCAATTCACTGGGTCACTGTTATAAAATCCGCTCGTAAGAAAGTACCCTTTACAGTGATTGAAATGACCAAAAATGATTTTTTTTCGACAAAGAAGAAGATGTGATAACCAACCGCAAAATCTGCGAAGAAGGAAGTAAAGTACAGTGGATGAAGATACAGTGGCTAAGATATACCTCGGTGACTAAACACCGTTTTCAGTTTAAATACTCAAACTCAAAAGAAGTCCTATTTAGCACAGTTAACGTAGCAAAACGAAAGAAGTATAGCGAAATAGATTCTTTAGATTTGTTATATCCAAATGGAAGGCCAATAGAAAAAAAGAAAAAGGACAATCTTATTGAACTTTTACCGTATATACCTCCAATTCATCACCCCTTCTATGAAAATTTAAAGACGTCTGCCGCAGCAATTGATGAATTGGGAGATGAACACACTGAAGGTAACGAAGATGATTAAATTTCATTGATATAACTTTTCTGTTTTCTGAATTTGTATCTTTAAATTACATTTCTGCGTAAAAAGTATGTTTTTTAGTGAATACTGATTAATCTCTTAAACAATATTAGTATGCAGTGGCATAGGTCCTGAATATGCTATTAAAATATAATATGCTACAAGGATGCAGAAATGGCCTAATCCACATCAAAATCAGTTTTTTGTAAAAAAAATTATGAATTTTGTGTTTCAGTTTGTAACAAAGTTGCACTAAATATTTTATTTAATAATTATTAATGTGCAACTTTAATATTTTATTCCTACAATTATATTTGAAATACAAGCAAAATTAAATTTCCAGTTTTCTCAGTTGTAATTTTTTGGGGTTAGACCACTTTAGTTCTCACCGCCTCAATTGTATCATTGGTAATTAATTATTTCTGTCAAAGACATATGCATATGACTTAGGTATCTTTATTGTAAGTCAGATGACATAACCGAAAGAGTCAAAGATATTTTGTAATGTTTTATACATAAAGTAAAACAGTAGACATAAATAATCGCCTTGCTTCGCGCGCAAAAAAAATACCAAAAAAACTTGAAATGTTCATGAGAAGTGAGTGCCCAGTAGGAAATCCGTTACCGAGAGTCATAATGCAGGGGCACGCTGTTTGTTTTAGGGCTCCCCGTGGAGGCTGTGCCCTCCTGGGGGCCCCAGCCCCCCCTAAAAGCTACTCCTTATCAGATCTCTGCATGATGACAATTTCAATTCAGTCGCAAAGCAAACTACACCATATGCAACGATTCAAACGTACCATCGGCGTAAAGCTCATCTCTGTCGTCCACGTTCTTCGTCCGACTCGAGAAGAAGACGCAAAACAATCGCATGATTCGGATGTAAATTAAATTTTCAATACATTAATGTGGCGTCCGGTGTTTGGCGCCTTTGTAATAATTTTTATACAAGTCGTAATATGTTTTTCGTATCTTTTCTGTCATGACAACGTCTCTCGGGTAAGTATGCACGATAAAATATAAAAATGAAATATTCAGGCGTTTTACTTTGTGGTGCCGGTATTTTTATATTGTCCCCGACATTAATAAAATCTTATGCGACGGTATTTTACAGTTGTTGAGGTTTTTTAAATTAAGCCATATTTTTAAAAGAAATTTACGGTACACAACAACTTAGACAGATGTTTCTCACGGAAAGCTCTTCATAAATTTGATATTTAAATTCCTGCTTTAATAAATGTTGTAGTCGTTTCGAGAAAGCTCACCGACGGTTTTACAATTAATAGCGAATTTATTCCGTACCACGATAATGCTTTCTTTATCAACAGGAGTACTTATGTGTTATCGATTTATTAAACGTAACAAACTACTAATGAGAAATGTAATTTTTCAAGAACTCTTTTGCATGTTTTCTCAGTAAATTATTTCAAATTATGCAAATTACATTACTTTGATGAAATGTAATTTTTCTCGAGCATCTGAATATTTAACTTCATCACTCATTATTGAGTTTCAATGTTTATACATACTTCATTAAAGTCAAGGTGGATATCAATAACGAGTATGATTAATACATATTAATTTATAACAATAAAGGAGTTTTTTTAATTAAATTCATTTAGAGACGTCAAAATTGAAGTGATTTTAGATCTGTGATAATGCTAATTCGAAATCTTTCAGAAAGGAGTTCATCAGTTGAGAAATTTCATGAAAGTCATGCATTATAAGTTTTTTTTTAAACAGTTTAACGTACACAAAAGCAAACCATAAATAATAAAATATACTTACAGCCTTATAAATCCAAAACAGAAGAACATCGGCGTTGTTAAACACCCGTATGTAACAAACAAAAATATAATTAAGAAAAACATCAATAAATTGATTTTAAATTATTGGTAAATGTGCAATAAAATCCTGGGAAACTTGAAATTTATGCAAACGCCTTTTGGTTTGTTTTCTTACGTTGTTATTAAGAAAGGACGTGTTTCAGGCCGTCCCGAATAATTATTTTAGAATTAATGTCCACACAAACGCAGAGACAACGGCCATCGAACGCTAATGACATATAACATTATGAGGGTACACTTCCTAATTCCACGCCAACTCGGAGATCTTCCGATAGCTTTATTACTGTGTTGGTTTTTTAAAATGCGATTATAAATAGCATTTTCATCGCGTGACGTCTAATAAACTGTGAATTCACGGTTGATGGAATCTGTAGTTGCGATATATCTTTGGTAGAAGTCTTATCTATCACCACATAGTCACCTACGTATTATACATACATACAATCCGTTGAGAAATTAACAGTATTTCTGAAGAGCACACAAGAATAATGAGAGTTTGAAGTTTTACATTTTATCGAAATCGAAAATTAAGACGTGCAGTCTGACCATTTCTTTGTGAACGAAAGTTTTTTAAACACGACTTTAGGGATGAACTGACTGTTATTCACAAACTTGTTTATACAAAAAGGTAACTTTTATCAACGTTTATCAGATGGTATCAATGTTCGGTTTCGTTTCGACCAAAATTGGACTCTGATTGTTATAATTGTTACTCTTCCATTAATATTTTAAATTGTAAAGCCCGTCTGATACCTTTCAAGATTTGTTACAAATTCTTTCGAGACAATGAACCAATGAACATTAACTGTGTCTCTCACTCTGCAAGATTTATTATTAATATAATTAATAGGTTACAATTTTGAGTAATTTAATTTTTCTACTTCAGAGTATTTTCTGGAAAACTTTGTTTTAAAATATTTATTTTTAAAAACGCAGTAACAATTTTGTGAATGCAATGAATACTTCCGCTGCGCTTTTACGTACGGAATAGTTTTTGAAAATGTTTCTAAACTTTTTCTGACGTTTTGCTTTATTTTTTACGAAGTCTACATACAGAGTGGCAGATTAGTGTGACAAAATTAATTGTCACTAGTGATGGGAAGTTTCATTACTTTTAAGTAATCGGTACTAGTCTTTACTGCATAAATCGTTGCTTGGTACTCGTATTTATTCGATACTCGATTATACTGAAGGGTATTTTAGTAACTGGTATTGGTAGTATTTGTTGTTTTAGTATTCGTTACTTGGTACTCGTACTCGTTCAATACTCGATACTTGTTCGATACTTGATACTTGTTCGATTCACAATATTTGTTCGTGACTTGAACCCGGTAATCATTCGTTACTTTTATTAAAAGTAAACGGGTGGGTTACGAGTAAAATTACATAACTTTGAGGAAGTTCAAAATAATAGGAATGGCAAATTATGTTAACATTTACCTTTTATTTTTGTAAATTACAACGTCAATCAATTCAAGAATTGAACAACGAATTTATTATAAATTGAATTGATGTATACATGTAAATATAATATGTACATTTTTTGACTAACAAACTAAGATTATAATATATTAAGATGAACAAAACAATCTGAGAAATCTTAATTTATAAAGACATTACATTATAAATGTATTGTAAAATGTATGTATACAGTGTGTCCTAGATTGTGTAGGCTACCATGGGTAACTTTCTTATTAGTGAAGACAGAGATTTGGTTAAATGGGCAAAATTTTGCAATTTTGCACCTTTACGTGACAATAAAGTTTTGCATATATTACATTGAGGTTTTTCTTTTGCAACTGTACTAAAGTGCAACCACAAAACACTTCGTTTTTGAGTACTCATTTTCCCAGAATAATGAGGGAAGTTTTGTGATTCGCACAGGGGTACATACACACCAAAATAAAAAATTAAATAAAATGTAATTTGTTTTCAGAATATACAAGCATGTAAAAGTGTTATACCTAAGAGTGCCTTAATTCAATTACTTTCAAACCTTAATTTATACTTGCAGTTCTCAATAAAAAGTAATAAAATTTATTAAACATAAATGTTGTAACGCTTTGCACTGCACGTGCGAATATAATTTTTTATAAATCCTAGTACATTTTTGCCGACGGAGAATTTCGTGTTTTACAACAATGACGATGGTAATTTCATGTTTTCAAAATAGAACTAGAGGAAAGTTTGATTTAAACTCACTTTACAATAAAAAATATTTTACATTTTAAAGTGTATATCTTGAAATTTAAAATTATATTATTATTAGAGCGGCCTTAGTAATTTGATTTAACAGTAAAATAAACCAAAGCCACTTCATGCCCGATCTACCGATTTGAACATCTAGAATCAAATAAAGAAAAATCTCTTTGTTTAAGCAGTTGTAAAAAAAGTTTACATTTTTTGTGGAAATAATTAAAATATATCAAGAACATAAGAATTCTGAAAAAATAAAGAAAAATAAATAAAAAGCGATCTGATGCCATATTAGCCTTTTCCATTATTTGATGTATATGAAGATTCTAACGTTGTTTCATTCATAATGTTTTAGCATCGTTCATTTTAATCAGTCAGCAAAGAGTTATTCAGTATGTAATTATAAAAATGAGTACCAATTTATTTATACTAATTTAATTTATAATATTCATAGTTTTAAATTTAACAGTTTATAAAAATATCGTTTTCATGAAAAAGTAACAATATTCAAATAATCTACCACTACCAGTATTTTTCTTTAATATAATACTAGTAGCCCACACATTTGTTTATAACGAAGTAACGAACAATTGCCGAGTAAACAACGAGTTTCAAGTCTCGAACGCGTATTGTGAATCGAACAAGTACTGAGTATTGAATGGGTACGAGTACCAAGTAACGAATACTCAAACAGCAAATGTTACCAATACTAGTTATCAAAATACCCATACCAATATCGAATATCGAATGAATACGAGTACCAAGTAACGATTTCTGAAGTAACGAGTAGTACCGATTACTTAAAAGTAACGAAACTTCCCATCACTAATTATCACGCTAGCAAAAAAGCTTCATATAAAAGTTATACGTCCTTAAAAGATCCGTATTATAAAATTATTTTCAACGATAAATGAGAAACTCTACCGTTGTAATTTTTTTTAATGGAATAGCCTGTATATTTTTCTATTTTTAATTTCCACGTAAAGTAAAGTTTTTAATAAACAAAAGAAATTTGACATTTCATGGAGAATTACCAATATATTCACGAAAATCTATAAATTTTGGAGATTTTGCGTTACAACGTCAATGATTGCAGTACCAGTAATATTATCGCTAGGAAATTAAAATTTGGCAGTCGTATAGTACAGAAGCGTCTCTACGTCACCGTGAACACAGACTCTGAATATTCTACACAGGGTGGTTTTCCTAGGCGAATAAATTTAATGATTTTCAAGGACTTTTTTCTTTGAATTTTCAAATGGAACATCCTGTATTTTTTATTTTAACAGATTTATTTTTTCACAGGCTTTAATTTTTGTTAGGAGTATTAGGTACCAAAACTAATTATTTACAATGATATACGGCTTTATTAAAATAAATTATCCAATTTATATCTGTTAAGTGAAACACACATGCTTCACAGTAACAATCAATCTTTTTTGTGTCAAATGTTCCTGGTGTTGGTACTTATTACCTGAATGTTAAGAAAATTAAAAAAATTCAGTTCTACATTTGTCGATAAAAGCAGGGATCCAACAGATACGCTAGAATTAAGTATAATCGAAAATATTTGGCTCTATTTAACGTCCAAAACGAATGTCTCTTAAAGAAGAAATGATCAACATGATTTACGTATTAGGCGCAAGTTACACATTGTTTACTTGCGCAAAGAATTTATCAAGAAAGATATTCGGATAGAAGACAACCAAATAAAATGTAAAGGTTTAACGAAATTGGATCTGTGTCTTATAAAAAATTAAAAGAACCAAAACTGTTTTGAATGAAGAAAACGACCTTGAAGTTCTTCTTACTGCAGCTGAAAATCCTCATGGGAGTTTAAGAATAATTTCAAGACAGTTAGATTTAATTAATTAATAGAAGATCTGAGCAAAGAATTTTGAAGAAACATCATCTTCATCCGCACCATATTATACTAGTACAAGAATTGAATCCGACTGATTATGAAACTCGTTTAACCTTTTGTGATTGAGCGAGGACCAAATACGATTGCAAATAAACTTCTTCGAATTTGTGCTCTTCACAGATGAAGCTTCGTTTCATAAAAAGGGCAACGTCAATCGTCATAACGTTCATTACTATGCCACAGAAAATCCTTTCCTTATTAAAACAAGAAGTCAAAACCGTTGGTCATCAAATGTATGGGGACGTATTGTTGGAAATCATGTCATTGGATCGCATCTTTTTGAAGGTCATTTAAATGGAGAAGCTTACCTTCATTTTTTAATGAACGATTTTCGTATTTTATTAGAAGATGTGCCTCTGAACGTGCGCCAATAAATGTGGTTTTTACATGACGGAGTACCAGTCTGTAATACCGCAAACTTTCGTCAACTTTTAAAAACTGAATTCCCTCAAAGTTAGGCTGGTAGACGTGGACCAATAAGATGGGCTCCTCGATCACCCGATTTAACAAAAATGGATTGTTGTCTTTATGGGGTTAAGTGACAGAACAGGTTTATAGCATACCTCCAACTACCAAAAAGAATGTGAAAATTAGAATAAGAGAAGCCTTTCAAAATACTGATATGAATGTTCTTTAGAAATGTAAGCCATTCGTTTGAAAGTCGTGTAGAAACATATTTTCTAATAGCGTGCAACAATTTATTTTTGTTTTTCTTTGTTCATTCAAAGCGCATATGATATCTATTTGTAGATAATCTTAATTTTTGTGTTGATATCACTTCGTTTTATTTGGGTTACTGTTTTTTTTTCTTTTCTATTATTCATTGTCTTATGTCATCTTCTCTCTATTTCTTCAAATACAAAAGTTACCCATGTCGTCTCTACGAAATCCGGGCATACTCTGTACGTCGTGCTCACATAGTGACATCGATCTTTTCATAAAACGAATATTCACTTCATGAAACGAATTTACTGTATTATCAATACTAATGTCGCGAGTTTGCGATGAAAGAACACTTTGGACAAGGAAACTTCCGTCTCATACTTCATTTGATTTTTGAGATGACCTTTTATAAATAACGATTGAATTGGTCATTGCATTTACTTAAATTTTTTTCTCAAATACAAAATCAAGCCACCGCTGATCATTTTTAAGACAGCGCAAAGAGGAAATCACCGGATGACCTTATTTTTTGATGTCCTATTCACCCTGAAAATATCGGGAGACATTTCTGAATCACGGTTTATAATATCCGACAATTTAATTTATAAGACAATTTGACATGCACGACGGGTATTCCGAAGACTATTTCCCAAGCAAAACCCTTGGCAAACAGCCCCAGTCTTAACTGTGCAAAATCATTATTAAACTAAAGTTGCAAAATAAATTGCAATTTATTTTGCAGTTACAGGGAAAGTTGTACAACAAAATGTGAAGTATAATTCATATATTCTCGATTTAATGAAACAAGTTAAAGCACTTGCAGTTTTACAATAAATTCATTTGTTAATAATTACAGGCTTGATTTACTTTTACCCTAATTTTGGCTTGTTGCATATTTACTACATTTGACCCTAAACAGGAAGTTATGAAGACTATGCGGAATATAGTGAAGAAAATGAAAAAAAAAATAATATGGTTAACTATAATAATTGTACAACTAATTACCTACTATAAATAAATTAATTTATAAAATTTTTAAAACTGTTCATTAAGAATATAAAATAATACACTAGTGCAAATTATCATCGATAATTGCACAATCTGTCACTCCTTGATTGATTTTTAAAAATGTAAGAAATTTGATTGGCTTAAATAATATGAGGAAAACAGTCATCTGCATTCACCATCAGCACAGAATATTTGTCCTTTTCAGGAAACGGAGTAATTTTCTATGCTCTTTCTAAAATTTATAATAATTTCACCAACTGGATGAATCATTAAAGCTTCTCGTCTAATGGTTCCAGGCGTTTCTGTGCAGTTCATGAAATGATTAAAAGGCCAGTATCAGAAACTAGACCGAGGCGGCAGAACCAGAACTTAGCGTCTAACAGCAAGTTATTTTTATAATAAGTGAAATGCAAGTTGCTAAAACAAGACTAAGTACAATAGCAAAAAGAAAAGTAATTAATTATAGTCCCGTTCCTTTTGCACTGATTCTCAAATAATCTCACCTCACTTCCCTTCCATCGTTGAAATTACGTGTTCCTTTTACTTCGAAGTGAGGAAGCACAAGTGAGGGAAGTTGTTTCTCCCCTCGCCGATTTGAAGGAACCGCTAACTAACCCTTCATCAGTAATGAGTGTTCGTCCCTCAGTAGTGAGGAAAATTAATCACATGTTACTTAACAAAATATTTGATGATGAAAGATTTTTTCTTGAAAAAGTCACTAAAAGATATTTCATTTAATTGAAAGGAACCAGTTTCAAACATCCTTAAATGTCTTTTAACGTATTATTTACAAGTGTCGTAAAGGTTGACGTATCTTGACGTAAGAAATTTTCCCCTTTTGAGTTGTTCCTTTTAGACAAATTTTCATTCATTTTTTAAGTGAGCTGAGGCACTCATCTGAACTAGCCTAAGCTCAGCTTATTTATAAAAGGATCGCGCCTCATGTTTCCACATAACAGTTTATTCGTTCTTTGAAGTACACACGTCAGAAGTATTTCACATGAAAAAAGTAAAATCGCTCATCCACTTGATAAAAGTTGCTCCCCGTTTCATGAAACGCACAAATATTTATAGATAACCACTTCATGAAAACTTCGATTTCAGTATGTGAGCACGACATAAAACATGTTACAAATTTTAGGAAGTATTTCAACAACAAAACTGCGTTTAAAAGTGTTTTTTTAGCGATATTTAATTCTGCAAAAAGGTGATGACAACAAACGCATGAATTAATTCTAATATACTGGGTTTCTCATAACTAAGGATAGGATTTGAATAAGTACACGCTATCGTTTCAGTAGCGCCGTAAAAATGTATCGAACAGGCATATGGTGTAACGGGACGGTGAAAATAATTTACGGCGTTCTTACTATCTGATGCAATGTGGCGGAGGTCGAGGTACAATTGGTCAACTACTTACTCTGAAAATCTTTACACATTTAAACAAGAAGATTGATTGCATAACTGTAATTTTTTATTGCGGCAATATTCCTCTGTTTTTTGTAATACTGAGTAACACCATTGCTGTAGCGGCGTTAATTGTCTGCGCAGCCCTCGCGTTTGTTTGCACGATAGGGTCTAATATTTTTTATTGCCCGCTTCACTAGAGTTTGAACCGCGCAAAATATATTTCCCCCACCCATACTCATAACGCAAGGAAGAAATTAAAAGGGCAGCTTTTTTCTAATAATAAACTTTTGATAAAAAATCAATAACTAAAGTTACAAGAGCTTAAAGTAAAATTAATTAACAAGTAAACGTTTCTACCCGTAGTAATACTTTAACTTTTAAATTCAAATTGAGGGTATTTACGAGTTAGTTGAACAATGCCTTTAGACGAAACTATTATTTAAAACAAACTAGACACATAAAAGCTACGGCTATTTGATTTTTACTTTTAATGCCCAAAAAATTCTATTCATGTTACAAAACTTGAAAACAGATCGAAGTAGAAATTTTATGATAAATTTAGAGTTTACTTAATAACAAAATTGCAATTTGTGCAATAAGTTTTATCAATTAAAAGTTTGTAAGTGTAATGTAAAGAAGAAATTAAGAAACTTAAAAAAATTGTTGTAACTTTCTTATTAGTGAGTTTTGGCAAATTAAGAAATAGTTTTATTTTATTTTCCTACAGCTGCCCTTTCAAGCTCCTCCATACGTTATGAGACATCCAGTATATTAGAGATAAGACATTCGAATTTCAGTTGTCGCAAACACTTAGTTAGTTACTAGGGCCAGTTGTACAGGATGGCCCAACGTTGCGTATTTCTTCTGTGAGGCTTATGGGAAAAAATCTATAAAGAATTTTACACTAGACAATACGCGGCATATTGTAAAATTATTTTGAACTATACAGAGTGATCAGAAAAATGGTGGTTCGTGGAAACTTATTTTTTTTAAATGGAACACCCTGTATATTTTTAGATATTTGGATGCACCATAGTAAGCTGATTACAGCGGTATAAAGATATATTGATTTTATTGAATAACTTTCATAAAATAATTTTTTTTTCTTAAAGAATTTTGCAAAAATTTAGTAAGTTTGAATTTGAATTTCTGATTAATGAGGTAACACAGACGAACGAATATCTAACACGATATTTTTAGGACTTTGGCCTTTATGAAAATGTGAACAAAATTAAGATATCATTTTGCATTATACTGAGCGATCGATACTTACGAAACATTCGGTATCTCATTTTTTTTAATGGAATGGCCTATTTTTATTTCAGAAATGGATAGCACTTATATGTAGCTTTCTGCTGATATTAGGTTATATACCTTTATTTTTAATAATTTCGTCACTAGAAATTTTCGATTTATAAGTATTTCAATGGTCGCCGTTTTAAACTATACACCCAGTATTGCTACTTTCCTACCTAAATTCAATCATTCGAAGTCATTTTTCGATCATTTGATTCTACTTTCAAAGATCTCTAATTTGAATACCCTCGCGATAGGATTTATTGTACCAAAAATAATTTAAAACCGACCATTGAAATACTTGTAAAAAGAAAATTTTTAGTGATGAAATTATTAAAAAATAAAGGTATATAACCTGATATCAGCAGAAACCTACATTTAAGTGCTATCTATTTCTGAAATAAAAAGTAGGCCGTTCTATTTAAAAAAAATAAGATACCAAATGTTTCATATGTATCGATCGCTCGATATAATGCAAAAAGGTATCTTAATTTTGTTCACATTTTCATAAAGGCCAAAGTCCCAAAAATATCGTGTCAGATTTTCGTTCGTCTGTGTTATCTCATTAATCAGAAATTCATATTCAAACTGACTGAATTTTTGCAAAATTCTTCAAGAAAAAAAAATTATTTTATTAAAGTTATTCAAGAAAATCAATATATCTTTATACCGCTGTAATCTGTTCATTGCGGCGCATCCAAATATCTAAAAATATACAGGGCATTCCATTAAAAAAAAATTAGTTTCCACGAACCACGATTTTTCTGATCACTCTGTATACTTCAAAATAATTTTACAATATGCCGCGTATTATCTATTATAAAATTCTTTATCGATTTTTTTCCTAATTTCTTTCCTATAGGCCTCACAGAAGAAATACGCATCGTTGGGTTACCCTGTACAGAGGAGGTACAAACTGATGTTCAACTAAACCAGGTTCGGAGTGAACAAGATTATATAAAAGTTTATTTAGGAATGCATTAATTGCCATATGTCCTTAAGATCCTATGCGAATTTGTTTACCTTAAACCTGGTTCAGTTAAACTTGGGTTTAAACCACCTTTGTACAAGTGGCCCCAAGAAGACTTGTGTTCGAATCTCGATTGCCGCGGAATTTCTTTTGCCAAAATGTTTTATATCCTCAATTTTTTTCCTTCTTGGAGTTATTTTTATGCCTCCTCATCGTGTGTAATTAGAAGTGTAAATGAACGACTTTAAATCTAACTCCGCATTTTTAAGTGTTATTGAAACTCTTATCATTTAAGTAATCATAAATAAATTTTATGCTGAAAAATTAAGTAATTAATTTTGACAAATTTCTTTGAATGTTGGATTAATCTTTAAACTTTATAAAAGATTGATGATCATTGCGAACGACAATACGTATAAGCTGTCATATTCGTAAATGCTTTTGAACTGAGCACAACATTCTGTAAAAACGGTGATGATGTCATAATGACGGAAAAGAATGGTTATTCTTACGAAGCCTTCCCTTTTTGCATTTGCGTACGCGGCAAACAAAGCATCGCGTTCTTTAAAAATAGTAATTAACGCCATTTTGAAAACAATGAGAGTGCGTTAATGCATGACAAAACACTCGGCGATTAGCAAATCAAATGGCGTCAATTAAAGCAATTAATGCGTTCGAGGAACACGATTCTTATTTCAAAATAGGAAATAGCCGGAGTCAGCCTTACGTGACGAGTAATCAACCTGTTAGAAATAACCGACTGTGCCTAAAACAATGACAGTTTATAATTTATTAACGGAACGAGTTCTTAATTGGGTTTCCGGTCTGCGTAGTCAGAGATAGTGGAACGTTATTTCACGTTTTCTTAGGTGACTTGCAAAAATTAGGTAAAACTAAAGGGTGTTTGAAATATCTCCCCCCGCGTTTAAATTGAAGCGTTGGCATGAATTAGTGAAGACATAAAACACATAATCAATCCGTAAACGTAAGAAAACAAACCAGAAAAAGGCGACTGACTCAAAAGCGGATGATTGATGAGGCTGCGATGGTATCACCTCTTACCCACGTACCGTGTAAGGGTCCTGAAACAAGAGAAAAAATCATCAGCGTTGTACGAATAAGGCGTAGAGTTATTTTGTATTCTTTATATCAAACGATTGTAGTATCTTTCAAGCAGTATGTCACACGGATAATTAGGAGCCCGCGTCCATTCATCATTTTCGTTCACACATCGTCCTTTAACTTTGTCAGATCCAAGATTAATTGGCTTTCGCTTAATGATATTAATTAGAATCATTAATGTTACATTTATTATCTAAACGCGATAGGCTTTATCGAGTTAAATGATTACTTTGTATACTATAATGAATCAAAACTATCATTAAGAGAAATGTACTCTAGTTTTTTTTTTCTTTTGTAGTTTATTCTTTGTTTCAATTATTTGGGTTAAATTAGTTGCATCAATTATTTGGGTTAAAGTAGTTGCATCAATTTCCAGTAACTCAGAATGTAGACGAAAGTAAGTGACAGATTTGTATAAAATATTCAAACCAAGATCCGAAGGAAAAGAAAAACCAGAAAATATTTCTGGGATCACTATTTTACTTTTTTTTCAATTTCTTCTTCCCTTTATACCGCCCTCCTAAGCGTAAAGGAGGTATCTGCATTTTTCACTTTTTACAGTATTTCAACTTTTAGGTTTAATACCATTTTCATTTTATTGAAAAATTAAAAACTGTGTACATAATCTTATGTCATGTTTTTTTGCTCTTTCTCACTGGTATGTCTAAAATATTTAACTTTTGTTTGTACTGAAAATAAATGCAGACACCGCCTTTTCGGTTTAATTAATTAATTCCCATTATTAAAGCAATCAGAAGTAACTACCGAAGTTTATTATTCTTTCTTTAATTTTACAATTTTAATACACGCAAATTGAAAATATTTTAATGAAAAACTGAGAAATATAGACTAAACATAGTTTTCTTCTTCGGTAGATTTGGTAATCGGTATTTTCTTCCAAAAATTGGACATATGTTTTTGAACATAATGGATTTGTCGGATTCCAGTTGTTCAGAGATTGTATTATATCTTCTTTCCCTGGAAATACCTTTCGGTTCTTCTTTTAATAATAATAATAATAATGAATAGATAAAACAGCGACACCCTCGCTCGCTTTTTGACCTAACATTCCAGAAGGATTGATAAGTTGAAGTGGAATTGTTACATAATAAGTCACCCCATGCAAGTCGACCAGGCTTGCTGTCCAAGAGGCCCCAAATAGAGCCGAAACAGCTGTACAGAGGCTGCTCGAGGATTTCACTGCAATCAGAAACGATTTGCAACAAATGTTTTTTTTTTGTCAAAAAGCGATCGTAAGATGTCGCTATTTTATCTAATAATAATAATGTTTATTGATTCCGTTGCCAAGAAATGCAGGATGGAATAAGTCAATTTGAGAGCGGACACATGAAAAACTGCTTCGGAAATGGTATGCCCGATTTTGTACTTTTAGCATTCAGGAAATTTCATTCTAAAGAAAGCCCTTTAAAATGCTTTTATAATCCCTTTTCGCACAGACTTGTACACTTCTGCTATAAAGTTTTCGGAGTACGAGACATGCCACTGGCAGTAAGAAATTTTATGCTTTGCAATTATGAACCTTATAGCTTTTACAACCGTACCTGCTACCCCGATAATAAAACCTGTCATCGCAAACACAGCGATTTAACACAGATGCGAACTTATTCAACCAACTTGAATAATCTGCTAGAAAGACTTTCATTGTAGTTGGATGGATGAGAAATTTAACAAAATTTATTTTCTAAATATTATAACATGTGTAGTAAATAATGTGTGCATTATGAAATTAAAATTTCTGAAACTTTGGCAATTGAAATTAAATAAGTCAATAAAATAAAATCTGTTATTTTTCGTTAATTAAATTTAACTTTCTAGTTTCATTAAATACACATATGTTTTGCAACTTATTAATAGCATTGTTGAGCAGAACTTCTTAGCATTTATATTATTATAATAAGAAACAAATTTAAATAATCTAGCTCATTCTATATATTTTTTCAAATACTCAAAAATCATTCACATATTAACTCACACTCTTAACTTCTAGATTAATGAAAACTTGCCAAACTTTGTGGATGAACTTTTCAACTTATTTTACTAATGTCAGATTTGAGAAGAAACTAAAAAGAAGAATATTATTTTTTCCTCTGTGGCGTAGAATGAAATATGTATATTATTTTTAACGCAAGTATTGGATTTTTCAAATTTAATCCATTATTTGGAATTCCCTCATACTAAAACCCTCATCTTAAACAGGGATTTCCGATACATTTATTTTACTTGTTTCCAATAATCAACACATAATTTTTGTTTTATGCATACTTGATATATAAAATTGTTTTAGATTTTTTTTATATATTGTGCATCCTATACCATGAGTTTTTTTTATTCTGAACATGCAATGTAAATATCCCTATGGTCAATTTTAGAAAAAATAATAACACTTATTTTTAGTAAAAACATTTTAACTGTTTCAAATGTCCTTCACGTTTTAAATACTAATGCCAAACGATTATCAAATTCTTTCATAGTATTTTTTTAAATATTTCAGACATAATTCATGACATTCATAACTGACATTGACATCATATTTATTTTATTGAAACTTGTTTGCATATTCTGCCATACAATTAACATGTTTTTTTTTATAACTGAACCTGGGAATATTTACCTTTTATGTTTAGAGTTAATAAATTTTAGAATCCACAGAAAAACATACACAAACTACAAACGAATAAAATTTTTGTGAAGTTAAAAAAGCCAGAAGTGTATAAAGGCAGAAATTTGGTATAATTATAATTTTTGAAATTAATTAACATCGTCGATCCTTTATAGCTATTTAACATTTATATGTCTTTATAATATGATCTGAAATCCTGTTATTTAGCAATATAAAATATTCTAATTAAAAAAAAAAAAACATTTTTTGTTCAATTTTTAAGTTAAAGCAAAGAGAACAAACAAATTCGCCACCGCGTCCGCGTTCGCAACCGCGCGTCGCCTCAATAAATACTCGGAACCAAATACTGGCAACGAAATTCAACAAACCATAAACATCTGCACCGGCCGGGGTTTAATAGGACCTAAGTAAACAACCCTTCTATCGGGGTGCGGAGAAAGTGTCTCTATTCCTTAAGGTTCGAAATATATTAGGCCCGTTTCAATAAGGTTCAAATTCGAACGATTTTATTGCTTTTCATTTCGAAACTTTTAAGCATTAGTGTACCATGTCATACATAGGGTTTCCCAAAAGTACGTTCTCAGGCTATATCTCTATAACCGCTGAAGATAGAAAAAATGTTTCAGGATATTGTTGTTTTAAATTTTAGAGGTCTACAACATAAAATTATTTTTATCCATACAGGGTGACTCGAAACAATTTTTGAGATATATAACATTTTATCTAAAAACTATTGCTTGTAGCTATTATTTTATTTCTTCGTAGTTTGCTTATTTTTACCACTAAGATTTTTTATGTAGTTGATATAAGTGTAGTTAATACAATACTTAGCTTATAATAAGACAACATTAAACGTATTTTTATCGTTACAGGGTGGACCAAAGTCATCTTTTTTAAATAGCATGCCTTATGTTTTCAATCCTACTTAAATTGTTGGTTTAATAAAGTGCTTTTATTTTTGTAGTGCATGTCCTATACTTACCTGCAATATTTTTTTTAAAGCCTTAGGTCTATATGAATTCTTTCTCCCAAAATGAGTAATTGTCTAAGGTGCCATGAAAAACAAACGAACCGGTTGACATTAGCCTGTCTAGTTTCCAAAGTTACCTTAAACAATTTTTCATTAAAAGAAATAACTCAAAGAATCCAAGGCTCTCAAAAAATATTGTAGTTAGGTACAGGACATGCCTAACAAAAATGAAAGTACTTTATTAAACCATCAATTTATGATCGAAAAACATAGTCAAGAATAAACAAAATACAAACAAATTAGATAATGGCTGGAAATGACAATTTTTAGATTTTTAGATAAAATATTAAATATCTGAAAAACGGTTAGATTTAGGAGTACGTACTTACATGATCGAATACAAAAAATGTGTACAATTGTATGGGTAATCCAAATTTGACATTGTATCGTCAACACCACGTATAACTAACGAATGTGAAAATACTTCACAGAATAACAAAAAGAAAAAACGATCTAAAGTTAATTAAAAAATTTGCCTCGATGTATACAGTGTGTCCACGGATCGACTTGACAAGACGAGAAACTTTTTTAATATCAACTTTACGCGAAAAAGTTATTCTTTACAAAAAGTTCTGCTTCTCGAGAAATTTCAGAAACGATGCTTCTATTGAAATTTTGAAATACAGTCTGCCTAAAAAATCCTAAATGTCTTAATTTTATGATGCCGAAATCAACACACATGGTTTTTGATTAATGGGCGTCTAAAATATTCAGATATCTGAATTTATAGAAGAATAAAGCTTGATTGTTATTAATATGCATTCCGTGTAAGAAGATTTTGAAATACAGTGTGTTTCAAAATTACGAATGCATTTTTGCATTTTTCTGTTGTCAAATTTATCACTAAGAGTATTTCTTCGACCCCTTCACAGAGGCGGCGATAAGATTTTAGCCCCTCCCCACGCCGTGTTTTATCAATCCTATACGTAACTAAAATTTAATTTAAATTTAAGATTGTTGTTTTTACGTTGAGTTAAAATGTTACTTTGGATAAAACATTGCATTTTTTTTAATCACATTTGAATTTTATTTAAAAAAAAGCACGGCAGAGTCTACGGGGTCTTATCGTCGCCACTGCCCCTTCACATCCAATACCGATCCATCCGGTTTCATCGATTTTTTTAAAAAGATCAATCGCATATTTTTAGGAGACAGTACCATAACGTTCTTATCAAATAAACGCGTTCTTCCTTAGGCAACATTCTTGCTAATAATGATGCTAAACGTTAAAACTTTATTTGATAAAAATGTCAGTTGTTCTCTAAGGTTTATTATAGAATTATCCAATGAAACGGTTTCTCGAAAAGTTTTCCATAATAAATACGTTACTTTGATTTCTGCAACATAAAATTTAGAAACTTAGTTTTTCTCGACAGACTTCAGTCCAAAATTCAAATTTAAGCATTGTTTGTGGAGTTTATTGACAAGCAAAATTTTTTGTAAAGAAGAATACATTTTTTTGCGTATAGTTAATATTAAAAAAGTTTTTCTTCTTGTCAAGTCGATCCATGGACACACTCTGTATACATATAATCTTTTTCTATCAATTTAAACCCACCTTTTTGAATCCTTGATATATAGTTAACGCGTTTAAATTTGTTATCAAGCGTTAGTGAAAAACATTCAAATTTTTACATCTTGTTACTTGTTTGCCAAAGCAAATTCGGGGTAAATACAGCATGCTAAGCTTTTCTAGTCGTAGGTGCAAATAAAACTCTCTTTGCGCAGTATTTGTAGTTACCTCCTAAATGGTGCTTAACATAATTACTGGTTTTCGTAGATAACCCTGTTTTTATAGCAGAAAAAATAATATACAGGTGTCTCAAAACCGCTGTCTTTAAGTTCCTGTAAGTTCCTTGTTACACAAGAGATTAATTCTCCAAATCTGAATTTTTTTGTCCAAAAATGAAAAACTGACCTATCGCAAGCGATCGTAGTCCCTTTGTTTTGAAACCACCAATTTACTCCGACTAAAGCAATAAACCGCAATAAAACTTTTTATTTACGTTTAGAAAAAACTCGGTCAAGGTCTTATTGTATATGAATATGCATCCGACTTGCGGACATCGGCATGTTTATTTGTATTTTCAACATGCGATAAGTAAGAACGTTTGTTTACGCACCTCTTTATAATAGGCAATAACAATTATGTTAAAAACGAGTACCTCATTTTCGTTAGATTTTTGCTGAAGTAATTAAATATCTTCGTACGCTATTTTTGTAACTGTGCTGAAAATGCGTGATATTATTTTTTAATTATCGCATTAATAGCTGCAGAATAAATATTTCATGAGCAGAAACTATTCCTATTATAAAAACGGAACGCAAGAATTGGAGTATGTAAGATGAAGAAATTTAAATAAATTAGACTGCCTGTTTACACAATAATCTATGGGTTCAAACTAGGTGATTGAATAACTTCGTTAGCTGTCAATCTAACTATTTTATTAATTGTTTACATTCCAACACAAAACACATGTTTTTATAATATTGAACCTGAATTTCTGCGTTGGCTTAAACCATAAAGACCTAAAAGCTCTCGCCTAGTGCAGACGTTTATTTCTTCATTTTTTCGAAATTTTAATAAAGAAACAAATCTATTTTTGCTGTACAAATACAATAAACTTTAGTATTCAATATTGTGAGTTGATTATTTCCAATTTACAAATTAATATGATGTAAGAATTTCCACTTTTTCGATCGCTTTTAGATTGATTTTTTTAAATGTAACTCCTAAAGTACGGATTAGCACAAAACTAATCATCAATTAATGCAACACGCACAGAATATTTTAAAGTATTAAGAACTTACCTAGTCACATAATTTATCTGCTTTTAAAATTAACAGAGAAACATGATACTTGACCTACCTTAAATACAATATCTGTGCATTAGGTCATGGTCTGCGTTTTTATGACTTTTTATGGTCTCGAACGTCGAAGAATAGTTGAAAACCAAGCTCCGCCGGAATATTTAAGCTGCATTCAGCGACTGTCAAATAATTTCTACGAAAAACTAAAATAATTTTTATCTGCGTTATTATTGCTATCTGACTAACAGTTGTATAACAAATTTTGCTATTTTTTATGACCACTATTTATGGTTTCAATTAAAGACATAGGTTTAGAAACAGGCTGTATGCAGTGCAGATACGGATAAACCAGCCTAGCATAAGGTAAAGAAAGTATTGTAAAATTTCTAGGCATTGAAATCTCATTTTTGAATAAAAGTGTAGTTACCCCCGTTGCACTTAGTCCGGCAGTATAGTATATAACCTTTTCTTTTTGCCCTGTATGTCTTCACTTCCTAAATTTTGTTTAAAAAGACTTAAACTTTTAAACTTTAGTGAATGACGACATATTTTTTAAGGTGTTCAAAAAGTATCAGGTTCTTAAAGGCAGTACAGCGTACAAGAAATAAAAACGATTCTCCTAAAGAACCTATAGTTAACTTAAACCCGTCGTCTTATTTTCAATAATATGTAATAAACTACACCTGCGCTCTCATATAAACCATATGGGCTGTTTAAAAGTTAGCTTTAAGTATAGCAATTCCGCGAAGCATCTTGAAATTAACTACATGTAATACACGAAAGAAAACACAAATTATAGATACATTAAGCTCCGAAATTACAAAAGAAAATTAATTCATACGATGAAGCGATCGAAAATGGAGTGGGTACGTGAATTACTGCTGAAAAACTGTGATCGTGCGAATCAGGCTTCGCCCACATCACACGGCTTCCAGCTGCGTTCTAAGCCCGCTTGATCCCTGTTGATTACGGGCATCGCTCACCGCGCGACCGCAGCTTCCGCCGTTTTGCCTTGTAATCAGCACAAATCGAACAATTATTGGCAATCAATGATCCGATAATAAACGCTCAGTGCTCCAGATTGGATGATTTAGAGTTACGGACGGTTAATAAAACCCTGATTGTTGGTTAATGGCGACGTTTGCGTTTTGGAACTATAATGAACCGATTTCGAATGCATTATTAAGCTTATATACAAAATGCACTTTGCAATGTATCATAATACGTATACTTGTAATAAAAACATAATTATGTAGCCTAACAGTTGTTGATGTCCAGTTGAATGAAATAACCAAGTATTCATTTTCATTTCACTTCTTTTGGAAATGTTTTACAAGACATTAACGCTAATAAACAGCAATTTCATTTTCAATTAAGAAGGAATCAAGAGGTTTTACTGGTCGAATAAACATTCAAGTAAGCACAGAAACTAAAAAGAAAGAAATACCACTAAAACTAATGGGCTAGATACTAGATGAATAAAATTAATTAATTAATTAAGCAAATGCTTTTACTTCAATTATTAATTTTTTTTTAATTCTAAATTACTTTCTATTTTCAGTTGTAAATCATTATCCGATTCCTCTTGTAAAAAGTCCAACTATAATACGAGCACATTATTTTAGAATTCAATTTTCTCCAAACAGTTTTCTTTAAAAAAGTTCAAGCAAAGACATCTGACTCAATATATTTTCAATGTGTCGAAGAAAACTAATAAACAATAAATAAATGCAAATAAAATATAAGCGGCATACAGTCCTATTCCATCTACAGGGTGATTCAGGCAACACTAGGATTTTTGTCCTGTCCTGAAATTTACTTTGGTCCTGCGGTGTTAATAGAATTTCTATATACAGGCTGTTTTAAACTTGAATTCTCGTTTATTTATATCTTATCTTCACAATCTTGTAACATTACGTTCATATCGGGTCTAGGATAATTCGCCATCGCCGATTTGTCGTCGCCAATTCACCGTCGCCGATTCGTCGCAGGTACAATTCACCGCGGGAAAACTCGCCGTCGGTAAATTCGGCGGCAGCGATTAAAGTTTTAAGTCCAGGTACATATCCAAATAATAATATACCGATAATTATATGTAAATAAAATAAAGAAGTTAACATAATTAATGGAAAATAAAATAATTTGTTATTAATTAAATATGATACATAGATAAAGATACAGATAAAAAAATTTGGTCTTCCAGGAAGTATTTCTTATTCTTCAGGGTGTTCGTAAAATCCCTCCAATTCTTCCTTTTTATATTTTCAGATTCTGCTCAAAATCATATTGATTTTCATATCAATCAAAATCACTACACATCAAAAGTCGACTGCTTTCAATATATTGATTCATGAAAGCTGGTCATTTAAAATTATAAATTGAAAAAGGGATTCCATTAAAAAAAAAATAGAATTATGATTATGTGTACGTACAGCACCAATTTTTTCGTAATTTTGTGTCTTACGGTGGTCGCACTGTAATTAGGAATTTATTTTAACTTGAAATAGAAAAACAATAGTAAAGTCCATTTTAATTTACGTGAAACGTACTGAAATTGTAGTTATTTTCTTCAATTCTTAGGTATAACTTGGATATTATCTAAAATGATCAGAAAGTGTTTTAAAGCTTATCAAGCTAAATAAAGCAGTAACATGGGACGGCGAATTGGGCGGACGGTAAATTGGATCGACGACGAATTGGCGACGGTGAATCGGCGACGGCGAGTTGGCGAGGGCGAATCGTCCCATACCCTTCATATCAGCTATAAGAAGTCGTAGGTATTATTATCATTACCATTATTAAATTGGTTCAAGAGAAACACAAATAATCTCACGCGAAAAAGTTAAAACATATTCTAAATAACATTAATGGTAATTTAGAATCAAGTAATAATAAAAATGCACCAGAAAATTACAAAAAAAATGATTTAATGGAATTTCCACACTAAATTGAATATATCTTTTTGACCACTCCGCACAACATATTAAAACCTTATATTTTTAGAAAGGGTAAGTAATGTAGAATTCGATTTTGGTAAGGTAATAATAAAACTATATATATACTCAGGTATTAAAAAGATGTCTGCTCCATACACTGTGATAATATTGCTAACTAATCTGCTAAGCAGCTGCACAATTGAATGGAAGAAAGGCATATTCAGGTGGTTCCAGTCACTCGTTATAGTGTTTTAAACTAAATTCACATTTGACGGAGAGACAACTTTTTATTACCTGATTATTCAAAAGAAACCGAACTGATGTTCCGGTTGGGGGGTGCGGTTCTTGTAGTACCGGTTTCTGCCAATAAGAGAATTAATTAATTAATTAAAATTAGATTAAGATTAAAAATAAGAAAATTGACATTACTGAGATTCACATCTCTAGAAAAGCGACGTATGATCCTTTCCACCTTTAATAGTAATAAAAAATTACCTCCCCATATTACGCCTAGCATAAATACGATGTACCATCGGGTGCATATAAAAATAAACCTAAGGGTATTATAGTTTTGTAAAACCACTTTTTACAAATATTTGTGACAATCAAGTACAATTAGTCCGTTACGAAGCATTGGAAAATCAAAGTTACACATACAGTAGCGAAAATATCATTTACTCTTCTTTGCACCCGATGGTACAGTCGCGAGCAATAAATTTTGGTCGTCACTGTCAATCAAAACGTCAGTTTTAATTCCAGAAATTAGACATTTTCATATGAATTCGTTGTGTTTTACCAAGAAAGTGTCAAAATAAATTAAATATTTAAGAGACTATTCCTAGATTTCCTAGGATTCAAAATTAAGACACGAATCTCCTCAGTTTTAATAAAATAATTTGGTTCCAATATGTGACAATTAATGACCAACACTATATCATCGTAATAATAAAAACCGATTACACTCAAAATAGTTACTGATTGAAACGTGCTTCAAACTTAACTTTTGTTATTTGGATATTAATTTCATTTTGATAATGGGATGAGATTATATAGGTTGACAAATCGATGACAATAACTATCAAAATGAATGTTACACGACTAAAATTTTTGGAAATAGAAGTGGCTGTTTCACGGTGGTACAGTTGCGGTCCTTGAAAACTGGTACACTGAGAATTGACATTAATGTCAAAAATTCGTCAATTTGTAATGTGCAAATCAAACCTTCATCTATCATCTTCATGTCAGTGTCAAATTTGACACATCCGCAGCAGAATTTATAGTGATTTCAGTGACATTTAGAAACTTCAGGATTTAGCATCAGTTTACACCGCCAAAACATTGTATTTCTCAAAGTGAGGCAATTTTCAAAGGCCGCAAGTGTACCTTCGGGTGCATAGAAAAGTAAACGATTTTAATCGCTATTGTGTACTTGACTTTGATTTACTAATGCTGAATAACGGGATTAATGTTAGTTAACTGTCAAAAAATATAATGAAGGTTGTTTTACATAACTAAAACAATTCAAAATACCCTGAGTGAGAGTAATAGAAGAAAGGTTACAAAAGATTTAAAACTATTTTGTTTTTATTGTATTTCCAAACGTTTTAATTCACAATAATAACTAAGATTTCTATGCTGGTAATTTTTCTAAAAAGATATAGTAATAAAATATCCTAAAATGTAAAATTTCCTGGGATCCCTGGATCATGGTTTTTACATTCCCGATTCCTCCCCGGGAAGTAAAAAAAAACCGGGATATCAGAAACCCTAGGCAATACATTCGTTAAAAGTTTACGGACTTCCAACTTGAATTTCTATTTCATATTTTGCAGTTACAGGTTAGCGAAAACTGTCTTAAAAATATAACGTTCTGAAGATCATTCCGTTGCTATTTTTTTTTCTTATTTTAAAAAATGGAATATCCCATTTATTGATTGCGTTATTTATTGAATTCTTCATACAATTTTGAAAATATTTAATGCATTCGATAGAAGAAAAATTAGCAGTTTCGGAGATATTTCCGTTTTTTTTTGTTTTTAATCTTAATCTCAGTTTCACAAAAAATATTTATTCAGTGATTAATTTAAGAGCGTGATTAAAGCCTGTGATTGGTTGGGTGAAACAATATAATTGGTTGTTTCAAATCTATTGTAAACTTCCTCCAATGACGTTCTTTAATCAGAGAATTAAATTAAATGCTGATTAAATTCTTTTTTGTGAAACTCACCGTGACTTTTGTAAACTTGGACACTTCCAACACATTTTGAGGAAATGGAATGTTTCCATATACGTATAAAAATAACATGTGATCAAAAAAAAAGGGTTAATTACATGTTCTGGGTGTCATTTAAGCTGTTTGACCCTGCTGTCTAAGCCTAAGGATTGAGTTTTGTAGGACCATTTTTACAATATTAATATTAATAATTTAAATATAGGATTTTAATTTGAAAGTCTTAAATTTTTTTATTTTGATTTTTTAAGTTTCTTAAGTTCCCTTTTGTTTTGCTAGTTTAAGTAAAACTAAAAGAAACCCTTTTTTAATAGTAAATTTTTGGCTTGTACTTTTTCTTTATTCTAAAATTTAAGCTATATTTTTTTTCCAATTAGTTAAGCATGTAGAATGTTCAAGTCTTTCATTTGTCTACTTTTCTCAATATTTCAAAATTTTCCTAAAAAAACTTTTAATAATAAATTGAATTTTATTTGTCATCAATCTTTCAATTTCTTTTAATTATTTCTCATTGTACAATTACGTTCAACATTATTATTATTTTTTTTTCTTTTTAATTGTAACGGCAAACAGATTTTTGTTTTGTATTTAGGATTTCTGTACTAAATATATTTTTTGAAAACCATATTTTTTCGCACATGAAAATCATAGAAGTACACTAAATAGCCTAATCGCATTGAGTGATATACAGGATGTTTGCTAAGTACCGTTCGTAACTTCAGGGTGTAAATCCTTGAGTTATTTTAATAAAAATATTTTATATAAACACGTGTCCGAAAGCGCTTATATTCAGAGATACACGGTGTAAAAGTTAAATTTCAAAGAGTTTTTTATTGTTTTTATTATTTTTTAATGCTCCTCACAATACACAACAAAAACGTCTCTTGCATTTTCAACGTAATACTAACTGATTATTACAATTATTATTACTAAAATGGCCGGGTAATACAGGATTTTCTTTTACTGTGTGCAAATATCTAAACCTGTAATACATCGCCATAAATGGCAACGATTAAACTTACATGCTCTTAACACTAAGTTAATAGTTTTCGAGAAAAATGAACTTGAAGATTTTCACCAAACCGTTTGAGAACTGCTGGCATGGCTAACGACTGAACGGTACGCCGCTTTGCCTGTGTGAATGATGACCCGAATATAGGTCAGTGTTTTACGATGTCGTAAAAGAACACTGTTTGATTCGTATGAGGCCTATTAATAGATTGTAACAGTCGAAACATTTTAAACGCGCTCACAAAGCGCCTGGATTAATTAAACCAAGTGCCACTTCGCTCCAAGTAATTACAATTTTAGGTATTTTCTAATTATAAACCGACGATTATAACTACAGCACAAAAAATGCGGATGAGTTAAATAATGACAATCATTCATCGTTTTATTTTCGGATATTTACCCTCACAAGTAATAAATTGCCTTTCCATTTCTAATTAAATAGATTAAGATTTCTTTATTTTAATAAAGAAACTTTAAAATAATGTGTAATTTATCTACTGTTTGTACCTACAATTTAAAATCGGCCGCATTACGTAATCACACTAGGCAGAATAAAATAGTTGTTAAAACTGATATGTGCTCACTACCAATGTGACTGACATTAAATTTACAATTTCTATTAATTCAATTATGAAATTCGGCTAAGTAAAGCATTTTTAACGGGCTTGCATTGCAAATTCCAAAATTTACAAATTGATTAGTATCTTAAAGTATTCTCGTATGCATTTCTTTTGATGCTTTTTATCACGGCAATTTCTTTGTGTTTTTACAATGGCGGCCGCTGTAACGCGTTTAAGGTGGGGTAGTATTAGATTAGCGTTCTGCATTTACGAAAAATTTGTCAAACGAAGATAGATTTTTGATTCGTGAAAACGCATATTAAGAGCGTAATGGCATTTACAAATAATGAAAGAAGATTTATGTTACTCTTGTACGGGGAAGTCCGCGGAAACGCACATAGGGCCCGGGCATTGTAATAAACGATATCAGTGCTTTTTATTACGAAACCCTGGAGAATGAGTTTAAATACAGGACTCTTTTTATGATCGGCGCTGTGTGTGGGCACACCCACTGACTACAGAGGAAGGCTTCAATGACATTGCTGAATGTTTCTCCGTCGTGCATTTCAGCAGTTTCACACAAGTGGAATCTTCGAATTTTTTTGGCTATGATTCGGTAGCCACCCGAAAATACGCGCAGAAGGTAGAATTTCACGTACTAATACTGAGGTTTTTTTTATTTGCACACAGTAAAAGAACACCCTGTACAATGATAAAAATATTCAATTTCTACGGTAATCAGAAGAAATGTCTTGTGTATAAAACACCTGTATCAGATGAAAACGACTTAAGGAATTGAATAATTCAAGGTTATAGTGATATACGAAATACTCCGCGAGTTTTTGGACGTGTGAGGCAATCAATGTTGAAACGATTGGAATCTAGTGTTGTATCAGATGGTGATAATTTTCGACATTTGCTACGATTGGTGAGAAGAATGAATATTTTTATTATTATTATTATTATATATATATATATATATATATATATATGCTGTAGTATTCTTCCGAGTAGTCCTCCGCGTTGAGTTCTCTAAAGAACTATTTGTCTTCTGACCACGTTTCGGCAAGGTCTCACTTGCCATCTTCAGGTCTTCGCTGCTGCTTGCCTGCTTCTGCTCCTCGTCGTTACTCGAGGCAAGCAGCAGCGAAGACCTGAAGATGGCAAGTGAGACCTTGCCGAAACGTTGTCAGAAAACAAATAGTTCTTTAGAGAACTCAACGCGGAGGACTACCCGGAAGAATACTACAGCATTCAACACCCGCGGAAGCCTACGGATTAACATATATATATATATATATATATATATATATATGCTGTAGTATTCTTCCGGGTAGTCCTCCGCGTTGAGTTCTCTAAAGAACTATTTGTCTTCTGACAACGTTTCGGCAAGGTCTCACTTGCCATCTTCAGGTCTTCGCTGCTGCTTGCCTGCTTCTGCTCCTCGTCGTTACTCGAGTCACAGTGGCTTCTGGTCGCGCTGGTGGTGGTTTAAGTACCGTGTTGCGGTCACGCGTCGTTACGCTTGGTGGTTTTTCCGCTTGACTTCTTGTTGTTGGTTGATTGGGTCGTGCCTGTTGACTGCTTTCTCTTAATCCTGATGGTCCGGGGTTCGCTGGTTTCTGGCTTCAGGTTACTGGTCCTCGACGGTCGGTGGATTTTCGGATCACTGGCCTCCAGGTGGGTGGTAGTCGTAAGGCATCATCTCTGGTGTTTAAGTTCATCTGATGTTTCTCGATTTCTATCGCTTCTCGGATGATGCGTTTGGTCTTGTGTTCTACGCTGGCAATTGTTCTGGTGTTGTCGAAATCTATTTTGTGTGAAGTCGCTTTTACGTGTTGTGCCAATGATGATGTTTTCTCGTCCTTCTCGACGGCCTTTCGATGTTCTTCTCTCCTGACGCTTATTTTTCTATTTGTTTGGCCTATGTAGACCTTGTCGCAATCTTGACAGGGAATTCCGTACACGCCTTGGCTTTCCAGTTGTATTTTAGTTTTGACTGTTGGCAGGATGTTTCCAATTTTCTTGTCGGTGTTGAATGATGTCCGGATATTGTGTTTCTTGAGTATTCTGCTGATCTTCTTTGTTGTCCCTTTAACAAATGGTAGGCATGCTGTTCCTACTATATCTTTCTCCTCTTCCTGTGTCTTGGGTTTGCGTTGGTGTTCGGCTTTCCTGATTTGTTTGTCCTGATATCCATTTTTTATTAAAGATGAGCGGATTTTCTTCATTTCTTCTACCTTGTTTTCTGAGTCAGCCAATCTTTGGGACCGGGTGACGAGGGTCCTTACCACTGATTGCAATTGTGCTGGATGGTGATGTGATTGTGCGTTCAGGTACCGTTCCGTGTGGGTTGGTTTTCGGTATACGGAATGTCCAAGGCTTCCACCTGGTTTTTTCTTTATAAGTACATCGAGGAATGGAAGTTCGTTGTTTTCCTCGATTTCCATCGTGAACTTGATCTTCGGATGGATTTCATTCAGGTGTTGCAGAAATCTTCGTAGTTGTTCTTCTCCATGCTTCCATATTATGAAGGTGTCGTCCATATATCTGAGCCACAGGTGTGGTTTGTGACTTGCGGTATCGATGGCCCGTACTTCGAAATCCTCCATGGAGGATTTCGAACACCAACCCGTACTTCGAAATCCTCCATGGAGGATTTCGAAGTACGGGCCATCGATACCGCAAGTCACAAACCACACCTGTGGCTCAGATATATGGACGACACCTTCATAATATGGAAGCATGGAGAAGAACAACTACGAAGATTTCTGCAACACCTGAATGAAATCCATCCGAAGATCAAGTTCACGATGGAAATCGAGGAAAACAACGAACTTCCATTCCTCGATGTACTTATAAAGAAAAAACCAGGTGGAAGCCTTGGACATTCCGTATACCGAAAACCAACCCACACGGAACGGTACCTGAACGCACAATCACATCACCATCCAGCACAATTGCAATCAGTGGTAAGGACCGTCGTCACCCGGTCCCAAAGATTGGCTGACTCAGAAAACAAGGTAGAAGAAATGAAGAAAATCCGCTCATCTTTAATAAAAAATGGATATCAGGACAAACAAATCAGGAAAGCCGAACACCAACGCAAACCCAAGACACAGGAAGAGGAAAAAGATATAGTAGGAACAGCATGCCTACCATTTGTTAAAGGGACAACAGAGAAGATCAGCAGAATACTCAAGAAACACAATATCCGGACATCATTCAACACCGACAAGAAAATTGGAAACATCCTGCCAACAGTCAAAACTAAAATACAACTGGAAAGCCAAGGCGTGTACGGAATTCCCTGTCAAGATTGCGACAAGGTCTACATAGGCCAAACAAATAGAAAAATAAGCGTCAGGAGAGAAGAACATCGAAAGGCCGTCGAGAAGGACGAGAAAACATCATCATTGGCACAACACGTAAAAGCGACTTCACACAAAATAGATTTCGACAACACCAGAACAATTGCCAGCGTAGAACACAAGACCAAACGCATCATCCGAGAAGCGATAGAAATCGAGAAACATCAGATGAACTTAAACACCAGAGATGATGCCTTACGACTACCACCCACCTGGAGGCCAGTGATCCGAAAATCCACCGACCGTCGAGGACCAGTAACCCGAAGCCAGAAACCAGCGAACCCCGGACCATCAGGATTAGGAGAAAGCAGTCAACAGGCACGACCCAATCAACCAACAACAAGAAGTCAAGCGGAAAAACCACCAAGCGTAACGACGCGTGACCGCAACACGGTACTTAAACCACCACCAGCGCGACCAGAAGCCACTGTGACTCGAGTAACGACGAGGAGCAGAAGCAGGCAAGCAGCAGCGAAGACCTGAAGATGGCAAGTGAGACCTTGCCGAAACGTTGTCAGAAGACAAATAGTTCTTTAGAGAACTCAACGCGGAGGACTACCCGGAAGAATACTACAGCATTCAACACCCGCGGAAGCCTACGGATTAATATATATATATATATATATATATATATATATATATATATATATATATATATATATATATAATAATAATAATAATAATAATAATAATATAAGCGTTTCCTGACAATCGAAACGAATTAGAAGTTATGGAGGAAACACGCTGTATTGCTAACATTTTGATGGTTTAATAATTCTTAATTTTTCCACTACGAAATATCATCCCCCCTCGTGGAGATCATTCTTAAGTTGGTTACATGAAATACAACTTCAAAATTTGACGCGATGTTATCCGAAAATCAATTAATTGAGCTAAGCAAATAATAAAAAATAACATGTACTTAAAAAAACGGGCATTGTACGTAAATTGTATAAATTAAATTGATGCTGTTACAGTGAATGGTGGAGTTGTTTGCCATTAAATTATTAGAATATATTAATTTAACCTGCGTCCGTAAATTGTCTGGCATTTTTACAATACGTGTCATCAGCTAGTATTTCACTGTCAGCAAGGCAATTTATTTGACCGCGCACATTCGAAATAAAAACACGAATTTAACTAACCTAACAAACCTAGCATTCGAATCGTACCACGTAGAACTCGGAAATAATTTATTTCAATCTTTCGCGAGCGCTGTAGCAATATGTCATGGTACAAACAATTTTAGAATATCAAGTTATGATAAAATCCTCTGACTGTTATCCGGAGCGTCCTCAAAAGTTTGAGGGAGTTAAGCGCGAAAGGCTAAATACAAAAGCTCTCCGGTAAATCAATCACGGTCGACCTTATCTCTTTAAAGACCCACGTAAACAAACACATGTAAGCTACAAGTCGACATCTTACTTTGAGATAAATTTAAATAAATCCGGCTATCGAAAAACGGCGTGCTATCTTACGGCATGTCATTGACAAAGTGGTAAACTGAAATAAAGCTGAGCAGCTGTGCGAACCGCGCGTGTTGGATGTCACCCCGATATGAAAACAATTCACATGCGGATGTGTAGTCTTGCATACCTCATCAAATTTACATATGTAAAACAGTAGCACAGGGCTTCGGGAGACAAGAAATTGCCATGTTTTAATCTGTTTTTGTAAGAGAATTAGGCTGTTTTTGATATTGTTACACGCCGTGTCGCTGTTGTGTACAACAAGAACAGATTAACTTAGTTTACCAAAATATATTCTCGGATAAACACTCTAAATTTTTTCTACAAACATATTTTGTTTGAAATAGTTTTAATATCACTGATAAATCGTGCTAATTTCACACGCCGACAACTACAACAAAAATTACTTAAGCGACCTGAACTGTAAATATTACTAATTTTGATCGAACGGAACATGCTCTTAAAAATTAGGCGGATGTTTAGTGGAAATAAACAAGGCGTGCTGTCGACGGGACATGGACGGAATATATCAACGTCAGAACGAAATATTGGACGCTACGCATTCGGGACAATAAAAATTAGTCTCCTCCTTTATGCCAATCTTACGAAACACAAAGTCATTTTTGAAAATTGTCCAAAGGTATAAACAGCATTCAAGAATAAGCGGTGACTCATATAACTGATTTGATTTATAAGCTAAGGAGGTGTGTATATTTAAAACGGTTCTGTACCCTGATGAAATTGCACAGATTTATATTGATTTTCAATATTTACGTGCAAGTTCATAAAGAAGAAATTTGTATTTTATAGATAAAATGATTTTTTGCGAATCAAAGAGTAGTACACAGGGTTCGTCACACAAACTAATTATTAGAAATTTTCAGGCTTTTTGAACGGAGTGAATGTACCAAAGGTGTGTAGTAACAAGAAGACAAAATATCTTGATTGAGATTGATGGAAAGACTTGTATATTCCAGCTAGGAACATGTAGTAATTCTAGTACTTAAATACATGTTAATTTTGATATTTTTGATTGGTTGGATAAGATTGAAATCAGGATAATAAAATAATAGTAAAACAACAATAACTAATAACTGGCTCATATCGGTTGTTATCCTTAAATATAAAATTTACACGG
This sequence comes from Prosopocoilus inquinatus, assembly GCA_036172665.1. Lineage (NCBI taxonomy): Eukaryota > Metazoa > Arthropoda > Insecta > Coleoptera > Lucanidae > Prosopocoilus > Prosopocoilus inquinatus. The sequence goes on from CM069876.1 coordinate 2,735,861, forward strand.
AATTTGTGTGAATGTAGCGTTATCACAACTTGTTAAAATGAACCTTCCTTAAAAATTTACATGAAGTACAGGTAAAAATTTGTTTTAAATTTTGTATACACTCTGTCCACATTTCGATGCTCACCATTGGCATCTCGGTTATTAGAAGACATAGAGCAACGGTTAAATGGGGAATATTTTGCAGAATTCTATGCTCGCAACATATCTCATTTCAAATTCACCATAACTTTTTAAATTTTAAAATAATTTAAGAAAACCAAAATTTGACGATTTCAATATTCCTCAATAACTCGATAATACCTGATGTGACCTCTTCTAAACTTCTACATTGTTCAGACACTTTTTTAAGACAAAGTATTTAATGCAAACAGAAACCTCCGACTGTCATTTGTTTTCAAGTTATTAACGCTAACTTTTGTTTTTCATATGGCACACATATTAGGTTTTCAGTTAGTTAGATAGTCTTTAAAAAGAGCTTTTCAACGATGTATACCATACACGAAAAATTTTTATTTTTAAGGGAGATATTTACAAAAACATAAATTAACCTCCTATGAAATTAGTAGGCTACGGAATTAAACACCAACGAGAAAGCTTAAAGATATGCTAAGTATGCTGTAAAATAACGAAATGATAATAAAAGTCATAAAAGAAAAAAAAAAGTAAAAAAAGCGTACTAAAAGTTCAGGTTGACTTAAAGAAACTGTTCAATATGACGACCATTCTGTTCCACACACTTTTGACACCTTATTCTAACAGAGTTTCAGACACTACAAAGTGAGTTTTTGTTTAATGATCACAGAAAAGAATTCTTTGTTCTAAAATTCCCCGAGCTTTTGGTGTGCAAAATTAACAACTTCGTTTTTAGTGATACCCCATAAATGAAAGTCAAGGGGGGTAATGTCGGGCGATGTCGCAAACAATTGTACTGGTTCATTATTTGAAAGTACTCTCATTAAAGTTTTCTCTCAAAAAATGTAAGTCACGACTGTTATGGGCCAGGAACCAAATGTTCTGCATGTCGTCAGGATTAATAATTTGTTTCGAAGCAGGTATTTTTCGTTTGTTAGTAGTTCCAAATATCTGTTACGTCAATATCGTTTCGTTATTTTGCACTATTGAGTGTTTAATTTCATAGCCTACTAATATCATAAGGGATTAACTTATGCTTTTGTTAATATCTCCCTTAAAAATAAAAATTTTTCGGGTATATTATACATCGTCTAAAAGCTCTTTTTAAGGACTATCTAACTAATCAAAAACCTAATATGGGTGCCATATGAAAAACAAAAGTTAGCGTTAATAACTTGAAAACAAATGACGATCGGAGGTTTCTGTTTGCATCAAAAACTTTGTCTTAAAAAAGTGTCTGAACAATGTAGAAGTTTACAAGAGGTCACATCAGGTGTTATCAAGTTATTGAGGAATATTGAAATCATTAAATTTTGGTTTTCTTAAATTATCTTAAAATTTAAAAAAGTTATGGTGAATTTGAAATGAGATTTGTTGCGAGCATTGAATTCTGCAAAACATTCCCCATTTAACCATTGCTCTATATCTTCTAATAACCGAGATGCCAATGGTGAGCATCGAAATGTGGACACAGTGTATAACACGAGATATAATTTATTTACTCATAACGCCTGTAGGCTTAAAAAGCGGACGTAATGATAACGCCTGCTGATATGTACTAGTAGTTGCAACATGGGATGCATGGGATGCTTCGATACTTTTATAACCATCGATATTTTTTGGATATCGAATGGCATCAGAACATCGATATCTTCGTTTCGATACTTTTGGAGTACCGATACTTTCACTTGGGAATCGAAATTATCGCAATCGCCGAATTAACGTCGAAAGCTCAACCTACTATAAAAAAATAATACTCTCCTCTTCTCGGTTCAATTACTCAATTTGGTACGGGTTGGAAAACCGCTTTCAAAGATCATCCTGTATATTTCAAAATTAAATCGCATAAATTTTTCGCATAAAGAAACATAGTCATCGTGTGAACAACGAGCGGCGTAGTTTCTCGCTTGCTTTTATTATTTATTTATCATCATTTTCGTCGCAGAATTATCGTATTTTTATAAACACAAAATTGCGTCCCGCGCCTGGATCTAATTTTGTGGCGCAAGTCGCAGACTGCTTTTTGTCCATCTCAAAGCGCTTCGGCAATAAATCATCTTACGATCTTGCAGTTTCGCCATTACAATTGCCTCAAGTTAGACGTTCATCAGCCCGGAGTTTGCATTTTTAGCCTTGGTTGCACAATCTTTCTCAATCGTTCGTAGGTACATTTTACCAAATTTCGTGGAAATTAAATCGAATGTTTATTCTAACCGTCGAAATTGGCCGTAAAATTCTGCGACGCCTTAGTTTTCTGTATCATCTGATTCTTGCGATTTACGTTTCTCTGACCACTTGTTATTTCGACGGAAATATAAATTACGTTCACACGCCATTGGTTATTATTGACATCATCTTATACAAGGTTAGCTTTTGCTTAGTTCATGTTGGTTTTGATTCGTTCAAGACCTTCTCTTCGTAGTTATGTGCGCAGCCAAGTCTGATTTTATTAATTTGTGGCGTGCATGTAGCATTCAGTCATCGTTATGATATAACATTCTTTAATGATTTTCTATTTTTCCTTCTTCAATTAATAACGCAATTAATTTAATTAATACTGTTACCCCGCAACGATACGATATTTCAAAGTAAGTATACTTCTCTGCCAAGTATCGTACGGTATCGATACTATTCAAAAACGCATCATTTGATACAAAGTGTCGAGAATTTGTTTAAAATATGTATCCCCAGTTGCAACACACAATCAGATCATTCCATTGTCGTAGATACAAAATAGAGTGCATAATATAGCGCATTTCGATTAATACTATGAAACGACTCCACTACTTCGCGAAGATGAGCCTTGCGTCACTGATCACCGAAGTAATAAATATTTCAGTGTTATTTTAACCCACGACAGTTCAGTCAGAATGACGGTTATTGAAATCAAATAAATACGAAAATATTTGCGGATCTGTATAAGACAAACATATTAGAGCTTTATTTAGTCAAAAAGAAAAATTTAAATTACGTATAAACCAGCAAGACCTACAAATAAATAGTTGTCCTTAATACTTCCTTAACAAATCGCACTTTTAGAAAAACACAAGCTCTTATTCCTAGAATAACATCTGTTGTATGAGAATTAGATTTCATGGTCTTCAATAATTTTTTACCTCTTCTTGGAATTTAAGTTTGCTTGTAAATAATCGCATTCTATTTTCAAATATTTTTAAGTAAGGTTATTGCAGTTTATATTCGGTTTAAGTGTTTTAAACTCTCGATATTATAATTTCATAACCTAATAAGTTGGACAATATTGGTGAATTCTCTTTTAAATTATATGAGTATCAGTATTCTTAAAACAGTATTTGTGCATATACTGATTCTATTTGATTTTATTTCATTTTCTTAGTTATAAACCGATCGTATTTTGTTTTTACTCGATTCAATTTGCTTTTTTTATATTTGAACTATCAGTTTGATTCCCTTTTGTTTCTTCTGTAGTGCTCTTAATCCGATTTGACTAAGTGTTAATTCCTTCTTTGACTTTATTTAATTCAATTTTTAATGCAGCGTAGAAACCAAGCAGCCGATAAATACAATAGGCGTTTACGTTAATTGGAGCGGTATATACCGGTTAAATTATTCTCTCACTCTTACTTGAATTAAATCCATTCATTCTATCTTACTTTTCTACCCTGATCCATGTCCCACTCCAATTATCGTAAACGCCTGATATTTTCGTGATGACAAATTTTTTCAAAAGACCCGTCAATTGCGTCTAGTTTTATGCCCTTTCCGGAAGTTATACTTAATACTACAGACTGCAAAAAACAGGGCGAGTGTTAATATTGTTTTAATAGTAACCTCCCAATTAGAGAAAATTGACGGATCCGAGCGCTTTTTTTTTAATTATTCATCTTGAAAATATCGAATTTATCAGCCACTTAGTTTCCACGCTGTATAATTAATCTATCGACTTGTTTTTCTTTTATTCGTTTTCATTTAATTTATTTTTATTTTTTTACTCTCACTATATCTTCAATTCGTCACGATTTTATATTTTAATTATCAATTGATCGTCTCCTGTTTTTGTTATTCTTTTAATTTACACGATTTTTACATTTTACTCTCATCGACACTTTTGTTTTGTCTTTTATAAGATTTAGTTTCATTTACTGACTATTAATTGATCGTGTCTTGTTTTTGTTTTTTGCTTTATTTACTCGAATTGAACCTATTTTACATTTTAATCCCTTCGATCGATGGCCATTTTTGTTTTCTCTTTCGTGCAATTTGATTTTATATTTTAATTATGTTTTCTTTAAGCATTTAACGATTAATTTTTTTATATAATTTTTATTTTCGTCTATCATCTTTCATTTTTTGTTTCTTCATTCGTTTGGCTTTCTTTGAAAAGATTTTTCATTTTTTAATATTAATTGATTGACTTTTGCTGTTTTTTTTTCATGTACTTAATTTGAGTTTATTTCATTTTAATTTTTAACACTTTTGATTGTCAATATTTATATCGATTTTACTTTTTGTTAGTTTAACATATTTTTATTTTTATCTTATCTTAATCTACGATCGTCTTTTGTTTTTGTTTTATTAGATTTGACGGATATTTTATTTTGATTATCAATTAATCGTCTTTTTTTCCTATTTTTATATATATCTTTATTTTATAGTTGCCTTTTTATTTCATAGTCATATTTCTATTTTGCAGTTTTACTCTTCTGTTTCCATACATAGTTCCATTTTTACGTGAAACCATATATTATACTTGCTTTTTTAAATTTACTTAGGCCCCGTTTCTCAGTCACAGTTTAACTTTAATCTTCAGTTTTTTTTTTTTTACACAGGAACAGATGGAAGCTAACTGTAACTTATTAACGGGCTGTTAAAATTTAGAGATCCTTTAAAATTTAAAATACAGTTTTATGATTGGTTGTTACCGTAGCAACAAAATTTAACAGCCCTTAAAATTTAACGGTTTTGATACAGAATAGGCCTCAATTAACCTTAAACAGTGACTGAGCAATGGCCCTTAGTATTTTCTGCTTTTTATAATTCAAAGAAGACAAACTTTTTCCCCTACCCCAGCGGCACTGCAAAAATTTCTCGCTCGGGGCCTCGCAACTATTAAGGTCGCTTCTGCCCAATGGATTAAAAAAGTCCTACACATAATTATGTACCATTTTGGAAGTACTGAACCGTATTTACCAGACGAGCGTCCACAGGGATATTACATTACAATATATTGGAATATTGGAATATTATATTACAATATATTGGAAACTATCCCTAACAGGTAGCTGAAAACTTGCATATGGCAAATAATAAATAATAAAACTTTATTAAACACGACTGCAAGTGAGAGCGACGTAAGAGTGAATTTTTTGTGAACGCAACTATTCTGACCAGCACACTGTAATATCTGTTACGGCACTGACCTTCCATCATCTGTGTAGAAAGTAGAAAGACATAAGCAAAAAAAGAACAAACCGTCACCGAAATTTATGCTTCTGCCTGAACAGATGACGTTGGCGGTTTCCAATAATTTTTTTTTCGGTTTTTGTTTCAATATTTTTGTTGTAGCACCCTATTTATCAAGACTTTTTATTCTACAGAGTGTCCCCAACACGTTGTGACAAGATGTCCAGTCAATTACCTAACATCCTCATAGTATATATTCGTACACGTATCTCTAAATTGACGTTATTAATGGAAATGTATTGCAATTTTTCTTAGATTTAAAAGTAGATTTCAAAAAACAAAAAACAAAAGTATAGCACGTAGGCTAAAAATAAATTAGTTGATAACGACTTCCGGCATGACAGGAAGTGACTGAGAGAGTTTTATTTTATTTGAAGAGTTCTTTTGGAAATATCTTTTTTCCGTATATTTCCGATTTCTTTCAAATTCCTTTCTCGAAAATTTTAATAACAATTATTAAATTGAATTAAATACCGAAAAACATCGATTGATTTATCGATTCATCTAAATAATCCAATAACTTGAAAACTGTTGCGTGAACATTTTAGGATATTGTAAAATGTAATATAATTTATTAACTTACGAATAATTATTTAATAACCTGGGTTTTGATTAAGACATTTACTAGATTGTAAATGCGTATGATTTTACAAACAGTTTTCATTTAAATCTCAGAAGAAAAAGAAAAGCAGACAAATTTATTGATGTCTTAACTTATTTGGTAGGGTAGGGTATAATCTGAACAGTTTAAAATGTTCCAATGGTAACACGAACAGTCATATTGCTTGTACTCAAATGAACATCTACATTTTCACGTATCATCCCCAAAGTAGGGAACGCAAACTATCTGATAATTAAAAATGGTAGCGTACGGAGGTGCAAACCCCAGATCGGAAGGGGCGGATTTGAGCGTGAACAGGAAGTTGTAGCGGGGGTGTCGTAAATCAGGGTGTAGGTGCGCAAGGCTAATTGGGTCCCGTCTGGGCCTGGCGCCATGGCACCTCGGCACTCCCTCACGGGCCCTGTCCAGTGCCGTCCTACGATTCATTTGTATCTATCACGTCTCTGACAACTTAACGTATCGTATGTCGGTTATCCTTGGGAAACGCATATTATGCTTACCAGGCAGAGAAATATTCACTTTTACAAATATTATAAAATTTATTGGCCAGCGTTGTGGAAATTTTGATTCAGAAAATTGTTTCATTTAAAACTGGAAACAAGTAAAATACTTATATTCATATTTATTATATGTATACAAATTTATTTATTATAACTAAACCGTGCCACAAAAGTCTGAGTTCACTAGAAATTTTTCATTTCATGTATGTACATATACGTACTACAGTGGCATTTAAAATTTTGGCGAATATAAAGTATCCTTAGAAACAGTCCTTTAACTTCTTTGTAAATTTACTGTCTTGTATGTAAGTGAAACAATAGAAGACCGGGCCTAGTTTAAAAAATAAAGTTTCCATCAATTTGCCCTAGGTTACACAGGGATCTGCAAGAAAAGTAAAAACAGTATCCCAGAAGGTGACTACTAATATACAATATTTCATTACTATAGTTTGTAAGAAATCATTTACAACAAGCATGCTTCCATACAGGCAAACATTATAATTCTTTATATAACCTTTAAAAAGACCGGAATAATACATTTAATTAGTTTTGTTTTAATTAATCAGCGGTTCTTAACGATAGGAATAGTGGTTTTTGGGGGTTAAACACATGAAATAGTAGTCACTTTTATGCGAATACGTTTTTTGTAATTGTTGCTTTACGCAAAACACTGTGCAACTAACTCTGAAATACCCCAAATTGTAATTTAAAACGTAAAAGGTTACTGCAGGTAGTAACGTTTGCTTGTTAATTAATTTGGCTACTCTTGCAACTTTTTAGTTATTCATTTCTTATCAACAGTTTATTTACTACTTTAAATTGATATCGTCTAGCTACTCCTTTAATTTCCTCTGTACGTTACGAGCAGAGCCTATCAAATTTAATTCAGTTTTCACTGGCATGACATGGGTAGAGGGATTCCCGCTGTCAACGAATGCTGCATATCCGTCAGGATCTAAGTGCTGAATCGCGTTGAATGGGAGGCAATTACGCGTTCTGGAATTATTTGTGACAGGCTTTGGTTATGACAGACCCGGTATATGCAACATTGAAACAATGGCCAAATCTTCCTACAAGACAGTATGACAAGTTCCATGTAACTATCTGACTAGAAAATTTCGTATGGAAATTCTGGGTTATCCTTATTTAGTGAAAACTTCAAAATGTCTGCTACTTGATGATTCGATAATCGTCATGTATATACTTTTATTTATACATTGATTTCGTTTAAATGTCTTGAATTTTAAGGGGGAATTTATAACTTTATGAAGTTATCAATAGTTTCTCATAAACACGGTGAACAATATATCAGGTGATGCCACAAGAACACTCGGCCGTGTGTCGATATGTGTATAACAGCGCGAGATCAATTGCGAGAGCGACAGCTGAAAAAGGGGCACAAATATCAATGCGCGAGAGAGAACAGTGTTTAATCCTTCAGCGTGAGATAACATTAAAATATTTCTCGCAATTACGTGCACGTTCCGAACGCTCACGCCGCTACCTATTGATTCTTTACTGTGTTCATAAGTAAAGGCCGGACGTTTAGGTCATAAAAAAGTCGAAAAGCGCATATACCTAATTTGGGTGACTTAATAGTGATATTAGGTATTTATTTTCTCATAATAGGTTCTTAAAAAGATCCAGTAAAGTAAAATAAAACACTAAAATTAAAGTCATTATACAGAATCTCGTATGAAATGAAGATAATGACTTTAATTTAAATTTTATACAAAATTTCGGATAATTAACTCTACTAATTAACTCTATTGGACCTTCTTAAGAACCTATCACGAGAAAATAAGTACCTGATTTCATAATTAAGTTACTCAAATCAGGCACACGCGTCTTTAAACTTACAACAACGACCTAACCGTCCGGTCTTTATTCGTAAGATAACGTACAGGGTGACCACGCGAGAATTCCTACCCCCTTTAACTCTTTTATTTTGGATTTCAGGAAAACATGTTTAATACAAAACTTATAGGGACTTTGTGTGCTCACAGGAAAACAATTGATGATCGGATAAACGAGATACACACTAAAGTTTTTTAAATGGAATACTCTGTATATTATTACGTTTTTAAATTCTAAATTAAATTCTAATGAGACTACATGTATAATAAAACTAATAATGTAGAAGGTGTTTATAAAATAATTCCTGATAAATTCTTTTTATTTCTAATTTTAAAAAGAAAAAAGATTAAAGAAGTTGTAGAATTTGATTCAGTACTGCTACAGATACTCACAACAAACAATTGAACGTCGGATACCCAAAAAACTAAACGAAGTTTTGGTTTTAAATAAAAAAACATTAAATAAAATTTTACCATTAACATATTAAATGGATTTAGATGTTTTCTAAAAATTAACTTTTAAACTGGAAACGAAAAATATTTCAGAAAAATTGAAAAAAATAATTGAAAATTTACCGTAAAACATATTCAAAGCGTTCTCAATTTTTTTTTATGCAAAGTGTAAATCTTTTTAACATTTTCACATCTCTTAGTATAAAAGGATCATTATTCTAGTTTTCTATTTCTAAAATTCAAAAATAAATCGAAATTTGTTTATAGACACCTTCTACATTATTAGTTTTATTATACATGTAGTCTCATTAGAATTTAATTTAGAATTGAAAAGCGTAATAATATAGAGGGTGTTCCATTAAAAAAAACTTAAGTTTAGTTTATGTCTCTTTTATACGACCATCAATTGTTTTATTGTGAGCACACGGAGAAACTTTGAATTAGTCCCTTTTAGTTTTGTATTAAACATTTTTTACTGAAATCAAAAATAAAGGAGTTAAAGGGGTTAGGAATTCTCGCGTAGTCACCCTGTACATCGACATTTTATAAATTTATTTTTAAACATTGCTTAAATAAGGTCTAGAATTTTATACATAAACATCAACTTAATATATTCACCTTGTACGGCTGAACTGGAAAGGGTAGCTATAGGAGATTAAATGAAACGTTCTTTCTTAAGTTCCTCAATATGCATACAGAAATTTTATTGATCTATTTAGAATTATTTATGGGAACAGAGAAAAATAAACAAGCACTGTAATCAACAATGATTGAATATCCCGTTCTGCAATATTCTTTTATTGTCCGCTTGGAGTTGTGTAGAAATTATTACAGACAGTAAATGGCTGTTTCGAAATAAAAAAAAAATTGATAATGCTTCAATTGCAATTTTGATAAAGGGTACAGAAATTATAATATTTTTAAAACTCTTTCCACCGGGATGCGATAATAAGTCTATAACCAAAGTTGTGCGGAGTTAACTCAACTTTCCGATGGCAATAGTTAATAAAATTAAATCTTATTGTTGAGTCGGTTGACTGCGCCCACTTGTGATCAAATCTAACACATAAAAAATATTTTCTTTTAATTTCTGTTAGTCACTATAATTATAATTTTTCCTAAAGCTGTAGATATTACGGTTTTCTATATAACGCCAGTCACCTGTACAATTGCCAATAGTTTAAAATGGTATGTACTATGACTTGTCATTTTGATAAATAGCAGCTATGAATTTCTCGTTAAATAAAGTTAATTGCAACGACAGTGTTAGGAATAAATTTTACAGCATCGTAAAAATAATTTTACTGATTACGACTCATCCATAAAATAACGAATAATGTTGTGAATTTAGCGAATACACCTAATAACAAGGTTTTCGAAATATTCGAATTTAGTATCCTCCAGTTAACCACGCATAAATAAATAAATTTCACTGTTTGGGTGTTGATGTCTAGTGAGCAACACAAGATAAAAATAGATGAACAATACTGGTACAGTTCTTGTTGTTAACCATTCACTGTGTGGATTAAGAGAGGAGTAAAACATTTATAAATTTCGCTTTATTAAGGTGTTTGACGTTATTTGAGTTCATTGCGTTAATTCTTAACTCTTTCATTATATGACGTAAAATTTGTTTTAATAGAATTTTCAATTTTTCTGTGGTACTTCCAAGATCCAAGATTCTGGTTAATTTAGATTTAGGCTGAGGATTCAACTAAAAATATATTCTGTACACTGTACATTAATTATTTTTCGGTATCTTATTTATAAAACAAAATAGGAGGCGCGATCTTGCTTCGCCACATCGCGATTTTCAGAAACAAAACTGGTCAAAAAACTGCTCCGTTTTGAATCTTATTCTTAGCCTTCTCGATTCATTACTTTGGAGCAAGCAGAGCTGGCCCAGTTAAAAAGGCTTCAGAAGGTAGCTATTTTTATGCTTCTATATATCTCGTATTTAAATGGTCTTCGCCTACAGTCCCTTCTATGTAGATTCTTTTGATTAATTCCCAGCTGTTCTCCATTTCTTCTTCTTTGCTTGACTGCTAGCATCTTATTTCCTTAGTGCCTTTTGGTGTTCTGCTTTCGTTTTAAAAAAATCAGCATTTCCTTGATTTCTCTTTTCCAAATCCAACCATTTCCTGTATAACCTTCTCTTTTTCATTCTGTTCCCTCCATCCTTCTTCCACCAGGATTTTTTTTCAGAAATCTTCTACCTTTTGGTGACGATTTGGCTCACATGCTTTAACGAGCAAATGAACGGCTTCAAAAGTTAAACTTCTTCTTCTGTTTGCAGAACTTTTAGACACCGTCACCAAACACGTCGTCGAAAACGACGGACTCACTCTGTTTCGATTAGGTCCCCTTGTCAATTACTTCACAGTCACCAACCACGAACTAGCGAAAAAACCCTGCACCAACGCAAGCGTGCGAAAATCCCCGAAGTACAGGCTCTTTGAAAGGTGGTTGGCTGCTATTCACCGTCGAGGGTAAGAGCTCAAAATTCCACGCGCCTTCAAATAATTTACGTTAAGCCTCTTCTCTCATTTTTTCCCGCGCTGACAATACCATCGTTCCATTCCAAAGAAAATTAGGCAAATCGTGGACAACATTCAGAGACACATCGACGCCGGCCTTCCGCGTCAAAGTTCTAATGCAGTTCGTGGAGACCTTCAAGTCCACAAGCGACGTCCTCATTGAACGTATGAAGATCGAAATTGACAAACCCATCGATATATACCCCCACATAAACCTGAGCGCATTGGACATCATTGCTGGTGAGTTTAGTTTTTCCCGTGCCCCCAGAGACCCTTGAACGCGCAAGAAAACACCCAAAGTACGTGCGGAGCGTGAACGAGATGCTGAGGATCATCGCGACGCGATTGTCTTCACCAATCAGGCAGTTCGATTGGGCGTTTCACTTCACAGAGAATATAAGGCCCTGAAACTACAAGCTTTCGATAATATAATCCCGTTTGAAGGCCATATCCAACTCGGAAAGTAAAAGTAGGCGTGGACTTTTAGACTACTATACTCTATTTTTTAATTCGGAGGAGTACTTTCAAATTTTGGCGCTAAAATCGAGCTTCGCCATTGGTCAATTCCGGCCATCTACCAATGACAAAGCTCGTTTTTAGCGCCAAAATTTGAAAGTACTCCTCCGAAATAGAAAACAGAGTATAGAAAGTAAAATGAGCGACCTAGATATCAGTAACCTGGTAGAAGGGGTGATGTTCGCAGTAAGCATACAAGAATAATAACTTTGACTCCGTGCTTTTCAAAGTTCCAAATTAATTGTAGGGTCATGATACAGGGGCTTCCGGAAGCGCTTGCATTCTCTACCTCTTAGCTCAACATCCTCAGGTGCAGGTACTGACTGACTATTTTATCAAATTCAAGTAAAACCAGCGTGTTTTAGCAAAGGGCTTTTGAAGGATTGAAGTAGATTTACGGCGACGACAAGGAGAGAGGGTGCACGTTTGAGGACCTTAAAAAAATGAAATATCTTGAGGGCCTGCGACTTTACCCACCCGCTGCGTGAATCAGCAAGAAACTTATTGAAGATATCAGGCACAGTAAGCCTGGTTCATTTCCTCACCTCATTGGCTTCACTAACATTTCCCCTTTTTAAATGGTTACAAATTACACAAAGGCCTGACGGCCATCGTCGTGCTCCACTCGATCCACAGAAGGTGGAAGTTCTTCCCCAATTCCAACCAGTTCGAACCCGAACGGTTTGCTTCCGATGCCAACTTCCTGCCTTACAGCTACATACCTTTCGGTGGTGGTCCAAGGGTTTGCATAGGTTTGTGCTCACGGGGGATAACTCGAAGGGGTGTAACCGACTTGATTCTAGGGCAAAGATTTCCGATGCTGGAGATGAAGGTGATCGTATCGAAGATCTTGTGAAAGTACGAGTGGCTTGCTACGGAAGACTTCAAGATGGAGTTGCTGCCTCGAGTCCTACTGAAACCGAACGAGAATGCTATTCAGGTTAAACTAAGACCGAGGCAGTACTAACTTGTAGCTTATTGTCTAGTTGAAATTAAGCTCTGTTGCGTGTATGACTTCTCTTCATTTTATTTTGGAGTTTGTCCACCAATTTTCGGTTTTTGAATGGTCTCTTTGTCTTCAATTCATCTATCATTTCACTCTCACTTGCTTTTTGCAACTCTGCTTTTGATTTGCTGCCGTTCATTTCGGATTTGATCCCTCAAACTTTCAAATCTCCATTACCCTTTTTCTTTTCTAAATTGGAAGCCACCGTTTTTCCTTGGGTATAAACCTTAGTAGTATACCATATTTTGGTTCATTCCATTCCTTTCTGCTCTCTCATCTTTAGGCAGTAGTCACAGTTCCAAGAAGATTTTGTTTTCTCTCATCGTTAGGCAATAAACTCAATTCTTGAAGGACCTTGACTCTTTATATGAGTCTCGTCCTTTCTTCTCTGCTCTTGTGCGACAGATTCAATCCTTAAACGATTCCGACTTGCAGTGCGGGGTCTCTTTAAATTTCAAACATCGTCTATCCATCTTTCTCTAGATGTTTATTTGATTTGAAATTTTTTATTTCACAGAGAGCTTCTGTTTAATGAGAACCACAACTTGAGATTATACAGGATAGTCAACTAAAGCAATGGTAGCATCCATAAAATTAGAAGTTATAAATATTTAGGTAATTCTTCGGATTCTGAGTTTATAAAGCCACCTATTTTTGTTGTCGGAAGATAAAGATACGTTTACTTCAAATATTGAAATAATAGTGAACGAAATCGTTATCCATATAGTATTAATTTACTTCAAATTCGTTAAATAAACGTAAATTTTTCAAAAAATTTCGTTGCAATGTCAGGTCCAGTGATCGTAGGATGTCGCTGTTTTATCTGTAAATTTTTCGTATGCTGGTTTAGAGGAATAATTAAAAAGAAAATCAGGTGTCAAAAATTTTAAAATTGACATACTCAGAAGATGGCAATTCTTTGTAAAAGAAAAACAAAAAAAAAGTATTTCGTTTTGTAAGAGTTATCGGTGATTCACCCTGTATAATATAACTTATACATATTTTCTTATTTTAGTGTTATCAGAAACCAATCAAACTTATGTATGGTTGATAAATGTGTAACTGTAAATAAATAATAAATGTACAATTTCCTTACACGTCCAAAGAAAAGAATGCAAGATATTTGTCGTTTTCAGGAAAGATTTGATCCTCAGAGGGTGCCTAAGGGTTCAGTTGCCGACACATACCAGATTCGCCCCGGGAGTTGGTGATGCTCGTAAATTATCCCGATTCAGCCTTGGCGCCACTCTGGACATGTGTCACTGCATTGGACTAATACCCTCATCCACATCTCATGTTACTACATATTGATTACAGAACTGTCCACGTATACTTGGAACATGAAATTTATTACTTATTAAATTCATTAATATGCATTATGATCAGTCTAAGATAAACCCATAAATACTTGATTCAAAATAGACATAGTGCTTCGTTTATAATTCATCCGGGAATATTTAATTGATACGTCTAATTGTTATTAAATTTAACCACCTTCAGAAATTGTCACACGCTACAGGGATAATCCAAAACTAATTAACAACTTCGACCGTGTTTAATTAATTAATTAATTAATACCGAGCGCCGGCATGGTTAGTTATAAAAGCAGATATAAATAGGAGGTTGTTTATTAATTCCCAGTTTTATTTCAAACGTCCAATTAAACGGATAGAATTAAATTCGACCCGTCTAAAAGTAAATTTACGCCGACACACATATTTAATGTAACCCCTAATTTAAATGCAACGGAATAATGGTTTAATAATTTTTATAGCTGAGAAAAAAAAACTCTACATGAATATCCATGGAAACGTTAATTTATTCGACTTTGCGGTTCTGGCACAAGTGTCACCATTAAAACGAACCTACCTCTGTCAAAACACTTAATTATTTATTTAATATGAGCCAGGTGGCGGAAATTTCTATTTTACTATGAATTTATATCCTTCGGAACATTTGAATTTCGCAATAAAAAGGTGGCGTTTTTATAAACCATGCATGGATTATAATGTATTCCTTCAGCATGAAATTAATTAAGTCCGAGTGAGAGGCCTTAATATTTATTGCATCTGAATGACTTAACTATTCCAAACAATTTGTAACGGTGTGTATGGAAGATAGCATCGAGAAGCTGAATATTAAATTTCGTTTTTATTTATTTATTTATTTATTTGTAAATTAATTCAATAAGTGCTTTTATTATTCTTCGAAAAAGCTGTTCACGTATACGATTCTGAATAAGATTCGCCTATAAAATTTTTCCAATTTTAATGATGTACAGAGTGCAAGATGAAGAATTTCCTTCTTCCAACGCAATACGTCGTCTTTTTTTATTTAAATGTGTCTGCTCAATACTCCTAATAAACTACTTTGGAATTCTAGAAAAAGTTATGTTTTATTTAATTTTATACTTATTCTGCCGTTCGCAGATTAAAAAGAAAACATTGTTTTATGAACAAGTTAACCTCAAGTGAATGATTTTCAAATAAATTACTTTAATAGTAAATACATTAAAAAGAAAAAAACAAGTTTCGTAAAGCATGATTTCAGTTCATGCTTCCAGAGTTAGAATACGAGTTTTCTAATGAATAAGTGCCCTTAACCTAAAGTGACCAGATTTTAATTTTGAGTAAAGCGGGACAACCCCATCCAACCCAACCAACAAAATAACTTTGCATTTAAATCGGTGACTCCCAATCTTTTTCTAAGCATAGATGCTTTAAAAGAAAATAAAGTTTCTATCGACCTCTATACCTTCCTTATTTTATACTCAATTATTACTACAACCACGTTAGAATAAAAAGTAAAAACAATTACGTAATAAAAGTAATTACATAATAAGGAAAGAAATCAATATTCTACTTACTTTATAATGAATTTAATTGTCCGGTACAGGTTGGGTAAAATACAGGGTGATTCAGAATAAGTGTCCGACCCGTTAGGAGCGTATTCCCTGGGGTCATTTAAGTATGAATTTGCAACAAATAAATTTATCAGAGACATTCCACAAATCAACCTCCTTTGAGTCCAAAATGGAAATTATGATTCATTTCGTCTGCATGAAACCATAAGTTCGATGTCCCAAAGAAGGAATTGCGTGTTATGCATTTTTTCCGCAGAAAGCCATAAACAAAAACAATTTAAAGTTTTTGTTTCAAGGTAAACGCTAGTATTTCCTTCTACTCCGCGACGGATCATTGGCTCTTGTGACGCAATACAGTTTTACCAGTGCCCATCAACCAATTTATATCTGAATCTTCAATGCTTTTTATTTTATAAACTATGTATGCTAGACCCTTTATGCATCGAGACTTTTTGTTTTGTTTTTTTCGTGTACTATTAACGGATAGGACACTTATTTTGAATCACCCTGTATTGTTTTGTTATATTGAAGCGAGTCGTATTGACTAATATTGACTAGAGACGCGCTGGTTAGGTAGAGTCAGCCAACTTTCAGCAAAAAAATCACATCATTGTCCAATTTATCTAACCTTGCTTGCTTTCTCAAAGCGAAATTTCAGCCTGTCAGTGTCAAATTGACAATCAATCAGTCAAATTCAAGTGTTGACGTTAAACTGCACTTCCATTCTTCTTTATGATTGGCTGATATACATTTTGCTGAAATATGTCGGAATCAATTAAAAATGCACGCCATTCTGCCAGACTCTAATTAGATGGTCTCTAATATTGACTTGTGTGAAGCCCCATCTATTATTCCAAAGTGAAAACGAATTTAATCGAAAATTAAAATAAGATTTCGTGTTTATATAATCTTTTAATACATCAAAAGTATGTGAGATCTATGCACGCAAGAGCATGTAAGAGCCACCCCATCTGTTCTCTGAAAGTGAAAATTATTTTAGTTAGTTTTTATTGCATGCACGTCAATGTTCTCCTCAAATTCCCTGCGTTTTAACTTTGTGACGATTAGAATACCAAAATTCGCGTTCAAAATAAAAATCAAGGCATGACAGGAATTATCGAAACCGCCATCTCTTGACTGAAGGCGAAAACAACTTTATCCAAATTTCCTGTTGACAGTATTTCTTTTTTCCGCTGACGACGTTCTCAGCAATATGCCTGCGTCTTTTAACCTCGCAGCGACTTTCATTTCAAGATTAAATTGATAATCTAAAATTAAGTTGTGAAGAGATCATCCGGAGTGCCATCTCTTGATCAATAATGAAAGCTTTTTTTAACATTTCAAATGATACGTTGATTACTTACTCTAACGTTTACTTTCGCCTTTGCAGTACTTTAAGCTAATTGAAACATAAAAGTAAACGCGTCGTAGCGAATTATTTAGCGCGCCATCTCTATGTACGTTCACTTATCTGCATTTTCTGAAAATGAAAGTTGCCCTAATCGAATTTCAAAAATGCGATTTCGACTTGATACTCTCAGTAAAACTTTTTTTTAAAGTTATATATTGTAAACGGAATCCAAAGCATGACAGAAAGACGGACATCAATCAGAGCGCCATCTTTTGGCCAAAAGAGAAAAGCTATTTTAATCGAATAATATTTTGTCGCTACGTATTTACACATCTACAGCTTTGTGTTCTATCATTATCTTAAAAAAATTGAGTATTTTTTACAACTATTGTTTTCAACGGAAATAGAAGGGATTTCAAAGAGTTCGCTGTCCCTACATCATATTTTCTTACTAATTAAAGGTTCATTTTCATTGATTTAAAGAAAAACACTCGATAAAACTATTAACTAATTTGTTAACAACTTTAATATTAACACTTATTTATTTAATACAAAATAATTTATCTTAACATTTAGCCGAGCGATTAAGACTGAATTCTCACACTACAGGGCGTCGCAGCGCGTCACGCCGCGTCATTTTGGTTCCTATGTTTTTTTAGTGTAATTTTCTGACATGAAATGAAGCTGATTGTGAATTGCTTCATTTAAAACCATAATAACTTTTCCAGGCAGCAAAATGATGCGACGCGCTGCCGTGTGAGAATTGAGCCTAACTTGTTATGAACTCTATTTCGAATTGAATTCGTTTCCCTGGCCATTAATGCTTAAACATCCGCGCTGGTTTTCGAGATTATGCGCTTTTGCGCAAACTCAGTCTATCTCGTCACGGTGGTCCTTACACCAAAGAATAATCCCGTATTGAAGGAGCTAGTAAAAATTTGCGAAATACGCAATTTTTAATATTTCAAGACTTGTACGTTGGCTTAGAGTTCGCAGTCAGAAGCATACAGAGTTTAGTTTTTTACACAACCTATTTAGATGCACTTTCCAAGACGGATGGATTCATCCAGCCGCACTCCAAGAGTTGAACACTGTTGTTTATAATAATATTTTTATTATATAAATTTATGAAAGTTGGTGTTTCACGAAGGTTTGAATGCGTAAATTAAACCGATTTGGTTAAAATTAAATTGTTTTTAGAAAACCACTTTTCGATGTCTTGCATGCAACGGTCTCCATGTTCGGTGATAGTCATTAAATTATCACCTTTTATCAAAACACAGGTGTCA
Source organism: Prosopocoilus inquinatus (assembly GCA_036172665.1). Taxonomy (NCBI): domain Eukaryota; kingdom Metazoa; phylum Arthropoda; class Insecta; order Coleoptera; family Lucanidae; genus Prosopocoilus; species Prosopocoilus inquinatus. The sequence continues at coordinate 2,754,428 of CM069876.1, forward strand.
TCTGCATAATTAGAAGTCTTGCAAAAGATATTATTTGTAGCTTGAGGAAGACCATTCATAAAAATAATAATCATTAATATTAGCGGGTCTAAGATGCTTCCCTGAGGTACCCCAGACTAATCTCTATTAAACTGGATACTTTTGTTTCTTTTTCATCTTTGAGAACGACCTTCTGATATCTCTGAGAGAGATAAGATTTTACCGAGTTAAACGCCAGCCGACGCATGCCGTAATGTTCTAATTTGTTAAATATATATATCGTGATTCAAAATATGGAAGGTTTTGGTTAAGTCCAAAAATAGTCCACATGTCAAATTTCTTTGTTCCCAGTTATGTGATATGTCAGTTGTAAAGTCAAATAAGGTGGTTTCAATGTTTTTGCCTTTAAGTAAGTCATGTTGATTGACATTCCACAAATTGGACCGAGTGATGAAGTTGTAAATTACACGTTCGAAAATGTTAGCGAAGTTTGAGAGAAGACTGATTGGTCCAAAGTTAGACGCATCCGCAGGATTTCCTTTTTTCGGGATTGGTTTTATGAGAGCAATTTTGATTCTGTCAAGAAATCTCCAGATTCTAAAGACTAATTAATAATTAGCGACTCAATAAACCCTCCAGTAAATCTTTTTAGCAAAAACACTGGTATGTTGTTAATCCCGGAGCTTTCTTTTATCTTTGAAATTATTCACAATTTTAAGTATCTCCTCTTCCATAACGGAATAAAGAAACAAAAGAGTTTGCGCAAATGAACAGTTACGGTATAACTGCATCGTTACAAATTATACAAGGTAGTTAATATTTTAAAAGGAAAGGGAAAAACACAAAATTTGAAAAATGTACGCTTAAATTTAGGTAATATTTGAATACGGTGATTCTCCTGTTCGTTTTCAACCAGTAATTGCATTTTAAATTTTATAACGTTTGCGTTTATAACGTAACGATATATTTGGGCAAACTCTATACAGTGTTCTGTTATTGTTTCGTATTAACTCTTGGATACTTGCAATAAAGTGACCGTTGAAATCATCAGCAGATATTTCCATAGTAAGGGTTCCCAAACTGTAGAGCGTTTCCCAAACTGTAGGGCGTGCCCCCCTAGGGAGGCGCGTAAGTCTTCAAAGGGGGGGGGGAGCACAGGAATAAATAAAAAAAATATCATATTATTTTTTACAATTACAATTTTATATTTACATACAGTCGCGAGCAATAAATTTTGGTCGTCATAATTGTCAAAAGTTGTCACCGAACTTGCATTTTATTAAAAGTAAGGTGATTCTTAATTTTTAATGGTAGGAATAGTCTCTCAAATATTTAATTTATTTATTATGATAATTTCTTATTTCTGGAATTAAAATTGACGTTTTGCTTGACAGTGACCACCAAAATTTAATACTCGCGGCTGTACATATACCCTGAGTTCTTTTTTACTTTGAACGTACGTACAATGTAAATATTCCCATGTTTAGTTTTAGAAAAAACGCGTCAATACATTGGAGGATATGCAAGTCAGTTATTAAATGTAATGTGAGTCTCAAATATTTAAAAAATACTATGAAAACATTTAACCAGCGTCAGTCTTCAAGTTCAAGGTTCGTGGGTTGGGGGGGGGGGGGGGGGCGGGGAGGGGGTGAATCATAACACAGCTCAAAACGGCGTCGCCGAACCTAAAAGTTTGGGAAACGCTGTTCTAAAGAGTTTTTCCGACAACAATTAGATACTGCAGCCCACATAGTTTTGGATTTGTTGTCGGAAATAAGATGATTCCTGAAGTCAATGATTCTATCTTCACTATAATTACTTTGCCATATTTTTAATGGAGCAGCTTTCGTTTTCTTATTTCTGTAAAACTTGTTACTTGCGCACTATGATCAGATAAATGGGTTGGTATAACATTGGTTTCGAAACTTTCCAAATCTGTTATGATGTTATCGAGGCAAGTTTTACGGATTAGAGTTACCCGGATGGGAGTGGTTATCCGTTTATCGCAAGCTATAGATTATAAGATTTCAGTAACAGAGTGAATTCCTCCAAAACATTGGATTCGACCAGAGAATTGATGATAAAAGATGTCCAATTTACCACTGGGAGGTCTATAAATTATGACTATAGTGATTTATTTTTGAACTCGACTTCTGGACCACAATTCAAGAATTCACTTCTACTGAAAGCAGATGACAGAGGAAAATTTTAGATGGAAATAAGTGACAGTTAACCAATGCTCGCTTAAGCACAAAATTTTGACAGACTTTAAGGAATTAAGAAACACGTTTAGTTCATTGATGCTCATTGATAAACAATGGACATTTTGGTGTATTAACTACACTAACGTTGTAGGAGAGGATTCAATTGTCAAATTGGGCGCTTCTTCATCTGGAGGCGATATAAAAAAACGGTTATATTTGACTCCGATTGGCCACAAGGAAGGAGATAGTTTGGGAGTGAGCTTGCGTTACTGAACTCTTGAAGGAAGAATATTCATCGGGTCTTTTTGAAACGTTTCTCATATTTTGCATTTTGCAAATTTTTATTAACGAGATATGCCTCTAAGTTTTCCACCGTCGTGGCTACTTCAGAACCAAAGAAATGGAAATGCTCGAATCTTGATGCTCGGCGGATCGATAAATTTTCAGCAGTAACCGAGACAGCTATATTTTATTTCTTGTTATTTGTTGCTTTATTTCTTTTGTTGGCCACCAGCGTGAAGTCGTCATTGTCCTTTCTTTTTCATGTAGCTTTTCATTTAGGATGCAAAGTATTGTACCGTGCCTTCAATTGAATTCCTCATTAAAGTAAGCTGTGATTTTTTTATGAAGTTGGCGATACAATTCTAGAGAAAACAGTTGTCATTAACTGTCAGTACTGATCATAACATCAAACAAAAACACAACATTAAAGTTTAAAGTAGATGTTCAAAGTGCTCTCCTTCAGCTTGAATACATAAGCGTACTCTGCGTTTCATGTTTTCAAACCCGTTTGCTAAGTGTTCGGGGGTTATGTTAGCACACACATCTGTAATGCCCGCACGAAGTTCTTCGATTGTGTGACGCGTAGTTCTAAAAACTGTGTTTTTCATGTGCGGATAAATGAAGTAATCCATAATTGTGAGATCCGAAGACCTTGCAGGAAAATTCACAATCCGATTATCGAAAAACTGCTGCAGAAAGTCATTGTTTGATGAGCTGTGTGGGCAGTAGCATTGTCTTGCTGAAAAAAACCTTCTGTAAGTTCATCATCATGTAGTTGATTAATGAAAGGTTCTAATAACTCATTTCGGTATCTTTCAGCAGTTACTGAGTCGTTAAAAAATATTTGTCCGATGATACGCCTTCTTGACACTGCTAGCCAAACACCAATTTTTAATGAATGTAATGGAGTTTCCACAAATTCATGAGGATTTTCTACTGACCATTTTCTCATATTCTGTGTATTTAAATACCCTGAGAGATGAAACCAGGCCTCATCGGAAAAGAAACACTTGTCAAGAATGTCGTCGTTGTTTAAGATGTCAAGAAACCACTGACAATATTCTGTTCTTCTGTGAAAATCTACTGGCCTGAGTTCGTTGACTACTTGAATCTTATATGGATAAAGCTTTAAGTCTTTTTTAAGAATAGTGTGACATGTTCCCACTGATAGCTGAACTTCTTGTGAAAGTTTCGCAATAGATTTCTTGGGAGAGTGTTCCATTCGATCCCGAACATCTTCACTGCAGACTGCAGTCCTTTTCGTAGCTGCTCCGCTCCCTGTTTTGCGACCAAGTGATCCGGTTTCACGAAATTTAAGAACACAAGCATGGATATGTTTAACTAGCTGTTCATAAGTAATAGCAAAATTAGGAAACTGCTGTCGAAACTTCTGTACACACTGATTAATTGAATAAACTAACTGTCCATTTTCTATTCTACCGGTTTGAAAATAACTTTCAACAATAAATATTTTCTGCTGTAATTCTTACATTTTGAATTAATTGAAAATACAAAGTGTCAATTTGACATTTGTTTAATTAAATAATTGAACAGCTATCAGTGCTGCAAATGTTAGGAGAAAAAAAACAGTGAAATCATAGCCTAGTTTAATGAGGAATTCAATTGAAGGCACGGTATAAATTATATAGTGGTAAAAATCGCCTCGCAAAATATGATGACAAGAAATGCGAGAGGATGGAATAGGATTCGAAAGAGCTAAGAAAACCGTTTCCACAAGATGCCATTCAAGAAAAAAGGTGTATATAACTTCACTTTTGCAGGAACTCTTTTGTAGTAAACTTCGTAGTAGTATTTGTAAACTATATGCTGTATGAACAGATAAAATAGCGACATCTTACTATCGCTTTTTCACCTGACATTGCAGTAGGATAGACAAATTGAAGCGGGATTTGCTCCTAATAAGTCCCCCATGCTGTATGTACGAACCTAAATTACATATTTTTATTTATTCTTTTATATAACTGAAAGTTTACTTTTAGAATTAAACATTATTTGAAGAAAGAAGAGACAAATTAAAGTGATTCGTAAATTTTACGAAAGTTTAATCTTAAGTAGTATAAAAATACTTAACGTTCTAGAGTTAGAAGGCCTTACAACATGTACTTTACCATTTTTATTCTCAGATAAAAAAAACGTATTTTATATTCCAAATGTAGGCAAATTCTGCATTGCTTTTTAAAAGGTTGGTGAGACTGGTTCACGCTTAAAATTACAAGATAAATTTTTTACTACCTTAATGCTTTATAATGTAGTCAATTATAGCACCAAAATAGAAAAAATAAATTATAATTCGACCAAATACTTTTCGAAGGTATATATTTCGCTTAGAATTTCAATGCAGGTTTAAAGAGTATTTGCAACAGAGCAACACTATGCTTGCAGCACATACATACTTTGTACTATCATAATAACGTATCTAGATCGTTAAGTCATTCGAACGAGTTTAGAAACGGAACCATGTCAACATTACGCGTATTTCCTTTTTTCCATAATAATATCTGATGTAAAATAAATGAGCATGTAAGAGTACACGTAGCACATGTAGTTAATTAGGCATGCGATATTAATCTCCTTCTCGACTAATATTCAAGAGAAATATAGAGTGACAAAATCTGTCAACCAATTTTCGGTTGCCTGCGTTGGAGCAGGTGCTCGCCATTCTGTCACGAACGATTAGAAGCATCCGTTACGAATATTTTTAGAAAAAAGGCGAAACTCAAAACAGTGTCATAGTTCACGTGAAATTTTAAATAACCAAAATATAAAAGAAGTATAGTAATTTGCAGAACAAAAGGTATTAAAGATGGACTCCAGATAAACTTGAACCGACACCTGCGATTCTTTTAATTACGTCTTTCTTAATGAGAAGCAACAAATTAAATCTAATTAATTGTGTTATAAATGGTGTTGTAGACCAACTGTAAAAGACGGCTAGGAACGGATGTAGTAAATTACTTTTTATTTAATGTTTTGATTGGTTGAAAATTTGTTGTTAGTTCTTAGTAATTAAATCGTACTGTTCGTAGTGTTACTATACATTTTTACGCTGGTGAAAATAACAACACCGGCCCGTGTTATTTGCGATCGACAATTTTGTGTGAACATGTAAGAATTTTCACACTAAATCCGTGTTAATTTTTACACTGGACCGCATATCACGCCGTTTTTCAACATTGAAAACTAAACAGAAAACTATCTGCATCAGTAGAAAATACAATAATAGACATAGGAAATAAAAGAAAAACTAGTAGTGAGGTATGTACAAAGAACGTGAAGAGAAAACAAAAAGTTACGTTGCTAAAACTGAAACAGAAAAGGAGTTTTTTCAACTAAAGAAATATAATTTACGGAACGAGAATACGTATGTAAGAAAAATAAACAGAAATATTTAGATCTTGAATGAATAATATGAGTAATAGGTTACTAAAGTTACGGTTACTTGCCACAGAAAAAAGTTCGAGTTATAAAGACTTACGATTAGTTGTTTATCGTGAAAAAATTAAAAACAAAAATCAGAAATTTTGTGTTTTTTCCATATTTTCAAAACTATTCAGCACGAAAATGCGCAACTTTGCCCTAATTCAACCAACTTCGTAGGGTCAAGTGGTGTAAAAATGAGACACTTTTTAGAACTTTCATTTTTTTAATGCGTTAAAGTCCTTTTCAACGGAATTAAGGAAATTTTTGTAAGAGGTAAATGATGATGAACAAACTATGGACAACTTAAAAACATACAAAAAATACCTTTAAAAAGGTAAAAATAAATAATAACTGTGTCTCATATTTAACCCCGAAAAAGTCTAAAAATGAGACAAGCCAGGTTAAATATCATAAAATGCATGTATTAAGGGCCGATTGCTCAGTCACAGTTTAACGTTAATCACCAGTTAGCTTCCATCTGTTCGTATGTAAAAAAAAAAAAACTGAAGATTAAAGTGGAACTGTGACTGAGAAATCCGGTCTAACAGTCATGGGCGGCCTCTAGACCAATAATGAGACTTTAAGGGTAAAAATTTATTTAATAGAAAAATACATACAACGAATTAACACGATAAGTAAAATGATGCTGTCTTGGATAGAAACATTTATTAACTGCAAGCTAATAAATAAATAATAAAGTATTTATAATAAGAAAACTATCGGCATATCGGATTATATTATTTTACTAATTTTATTTGTTGTCTCATTTTTCACCTGCATTTTGCGTGTCTCATTTTTACACCACTTGACCCTATCTCTTAAAATAAGCGAGATCCCCATAGTGGCACTCGAAAAATGGACAGCCAGTATACGAGCCTCTTTTAGTCGCCTAAAATTGAATTTTTTAGTGCTTAAACTTCCGCAGTCTAGTCATGACTTATAGTGTTACAAACAATATCAAAAGTGCTAAAATTTCTTAAAAAAAAAATATTTTACTAATTTTATCTTGCCTAAATCTATACAGTGTTTCTTTAACCGTGGCCATTGAGATTTACATGCTAAAAAAATTTCCTCGTGTTAACTTACGTTCTGCTAAAATTTTTGACCAATTTTGGTCTCTAATAGAATCAATTATACAATTTGTTACAAAATACACATGACCAGAATAAGAGATTAGTGATTAATTTAATTATTTTAATATTAAAATTGGAAATTATTAACGAGCAAATACGAATTGAGTAGGTTCACGTCAAAAATTAATTCGTCACTCAAACATTTAAGACGATAGTGAATAATTCCTCTCTGATGTTAACCTATTCGATCAATTTTGTTCATTAAAAATTTCAAACTTTAAAATAATAATAAACATTAATTAATTAATGATGTACCTGTTATTCTGGGAAGGTGCAATTTGTAATAAATTATGTAGCTGATTATTAGAAACTGAAATTTGCTTAAAACTTTGTGCAAAACATACGGTTAACATTAGACAAAACTTTTACCGTGTAAATCCCTATGGCCAGAGTTAAAACAAACTGAATAAAACATGTTTTCGCTTTAATGAATAGTTTAAACAGCGATCGCTTTACTTATACGCGTATCTTTTACATTCGCTTTTAGTTATTCTTCCGTTTACTTTTAACGTTAAAATAGCTAGAAAAATTAGGCTTAAATACTTATTGTAGAAAGGTAGATAATATTTCGGAAATGTTTCAAATATAAAACTTGTTTAACACATTGTACTATAGAACATGAAGTCAAATAACGCCCCAAACAATAAAAAAACTTTCAAGTTTTCTATATACGTGCACAGTTGCAATGTTTCAACGATATTTATATTTGATGAAACTCCGGTTCGAATAAAAAAATATCTATTGTAAGATGTACTACAACGAATATTTTTTGTTCATTCTCGACACTTCCCTTAACATCGTAGTTCCGAAATAATTTATGCACAACACTAAAACCTGGCAATTTGCCACTTTGCATTAAACAGCGGCTAATTTATCGAGCGTAGCAAAAATTTCAACTAAACTGGAAACGTACTCGTTATTCCGTCGTCTGCAAAATAAACTATAAATCACGCGTCGATTTCTCAGTTTATTAAATCTTTGAGCAGCGTATAATTGCGGCACACACGGCGACATAAATCATGCTCAACAAAATGGCATTTATCAGCCGACTCGCCTATGTAGGCTGCTAATGAACTCCTGCTAGGTTGGCTTTGTAATTCCTTCTGTAACCGTAGTCAGTTTGATTAAATGAATAACCACTAACACCACTTCTAATTATTTGTAATATTTATAATAAGGCACGCTGATAGAACCAGGAATGCTGAATACAAATTACTGAATTAATTGAGTCACGCAGTAAAAGCTTTCGCCTTACCTTACTTATAATTAGGTGAATTTTGATATATACTAGAATCAAAACTACTTCTTTTGCAAGGCAAAACTTTAATCTCAGTTTAACTTGAAGACTTCCGCGGTCGTCGTCCATAATTGAATTGGCTTCCGGTTGGAATTGCGTCGCACTAATTGCTTCTATTGCCATCATTTCGTTGCTGGTTCTCGTTAATCGTCGAGAACAGCAACACCACCCTGAGGAAGTCCATCTGCAATGAAGAACGAAGCGACGGCAGTAGAAGAAATTAGTACGATGGGGTTCCGACCGAAAACTAATTCAATTAAAAATTTAATCTGTTTTAAAACATGATGAAGGTGTAACTGGAACTGTCAAAGTTTCACCAGTGCGCTAAAAAGACATGCCACCAGTTTAAATGGACGCCATGTTCGAAATGGTATCTATTACGAGTTATGTCCGTGCTACAGGTGATATTTCTTGTACAAAATTCGTGAAATAATGACAGAGAAGTGTTGAATTAAGCACTAAACATTCACTATGGTAACCTGAATCTGTCACTTTGTTCAAAATTTACACGAAAATTATCATCGTGTAAAGCAGGCATTTAATACATTTAACTTTTCAGCATTACTTCAAGTATTGATCTTCAAGTATTGATTGCTTCATTGAATCGCTGATGATTTAACCATGTACCATGTGCCAACCATGTAGGCTTAAAGTTTTTTTTAATAATTTGCCTAATTATAGAACTAATTGTACAGATGTAAAAAAACTTAAGCGTCATCTTAAATCGTTTCTGACGGACCACTGCCTTTAGTCCACTGAGGAAGTTTGCCCGTGACTGTGATACTTATTTCATTTTTTGATTTTTGTTGTTTTGATTGGTTTTTGTTTTGTCTTATTATAATCTGCTTATGACTTGTCCGTCACATGAAATGTATGTTCTTTACGGACCAATAAACTATTATTATTATTATTAACATATCTTTTATGATTTAGAAAAAAATATTTTTCAAATAGTTACAGAGGTAACTAACAGAAAAAGAATGAAATGAACTGGTAAAACCCAGTGATTAAACGAAGACATTTACTTGTAATTTTCATTACACAAATATAAAGTACAATGAAGTCAAAATTTCTTCACGTCACCCAGCTGATGAATATTAAAAAAAAAATAGCATGATCGAGGCGATCAGATATCAGGGTTGGTAAGTTTAAAACAAACTGTTTAAAACATAGTGTTTAAAACATGTTTAAAATACCGAATTAAAAACATACCATGTTTTAAACATGTTTTTTTTTGATAATGTTTTAAATTCATTTTTTATAATTTTAAGCCAAAATAGAACTCTTTTGATATAAGTGCTTTATTTTTGCAACGTAATACTATGTAACCAGAAATTAATTGTTTAGGGTCTGTATTTCACTGACAGATTAACTTTAAACTTTAGTTTGTTCTCATATTAATTGTTTTAATTATTGTAGACAATGCGTGACTGAGCTGATGACGTGATGACTACACCTTAGCTCTGATTTGAACTAAATTTAAATTGCATTAGATTGATTTTATAATCCATTCATTAATAATTACTGATCACTAGAATAATACTTATATTGTACAATTTTAAAATACCTTTTCAATATTTAACCTTTTATTAATACATTAAGTTTTGAAACATACTGGGTCCTCCGCTTCCCTGTTCATACTATGGGCTACGGGATGAGTTATTATGTAGCAAACTGGCTTGAATTTGTCAATGATATTGCAATGTTAGGTCATAAAGTGATCGTAGGATGTCGCTGTTTAAACTATTTATAACGTTATCGTTTCATTTGTCTTCATTCAATGTCTACCGTGTGTCCCAAGGCTGTATATTCGCCCTTCTAGAATTTTAAGGTTTATTTAAAATTTGAAAACTATGAATCAAACAAAAATTTAATTTGAATTTTCAGACATATACCTACTGGATTTTTTGTTTCGCCGGAAGTATTATCAACTTTGTTATTTTAAATTGAACGTCCTACATGTTTTTACATATTTGAAACTTTTGTTTTCCAGTATAGATAGCCACGAGTCATGTATTTTAGTTCTAATGCGATCAAGTAATTTGAAAAAAATACTTCTTTGGATTGTATTTGAGTTTAGTTTTTATTGGGAATGTTTTTCTTAGTATGTTGATACCAAATACTTCATACTTTCTTTGAAAATCATTTAAAACACCGCGACCGTAGATCCTAAATAAATCAAGCTCTGCCTTAAATGATTTAAATTATTATTAAAGTACATACATTATTTTTAAAAGGGTACATAATCTAACATTACAAACTTTCACCTTTCTTTTAATTAGAGATCGAATTTTAATAAATTCTTCTTTTTACACAAATATCAAGTAATAATAATAATATATATCTTTTTATGTAAGCTGTAAGGGCAATTTAAACATTTAAAAGTTGTTTTAAATAGCTGTTTTTTTTTTGTTTAAAACATGTTTAATTTAGGGTCAATTTTAAACATGTTTTAAACAAAAAAAACTGTTTAAAACAAAAAAAAACAGTTTTTTTTCCAACCCTGTCAGATATCCTTTGGAAGGACCCTACTTTCTCGCTCTTGTCATGCTTTCATGCCGAGTCCTTTTTTAAAATATCTTCAGGAAAAGCATTTAATTGTGTAAGTGTAAAGTTTATGCAGTCTCAGATTGAATTAATGACAAATAATTTTTGTGTTAAACATGTTCGAATTTTATTTATGATAGCAACAGTTTAGGCACGTCATCGCGCGACTAGTTGTTGAGTTACATTCTTGCTGAAGAGGACCGAAGTAAGACCGAAGCAGTTGTACAAGAGATGCTCAGGAGGTCCACGTAATAGAAACTGATTTGAAACTAATTTTTTTTCTGTATTTTATTTTTGTATGTTATTATTTAGACATGTTCATTTAAAACTTTATTCATTCACGGGAACGTTCCCACGGCTAATTTACCGCCGCCTAGTTCGCCGACGGTGAATTTACCGACGGCCAATTGTGTGCACGTGAATTGGCGACGGTAAGTCAACAGCGGTAAATCGGCGACGGAGAATTGTTCTAGATCACAAATTCTCAAACTCTTTTTGATTTACCGCTCACTCTGCAGAAATAAAATTTATATAAAGGGATATAATCTGTATTTGGCTGTGTCTCAGGCTACCAAATTTTTGTTATTGTCCATTTGTTCCTAAAATCCCTTTACTGTTTTGGACCAGCAGTGTTCCTCCCTAGATGTCTGTAATGCTTAGAAGGGGACGGTTGCGCCCAATTCGGAAAACCGTTTCCTAGATATTTAACTTCCAATTTTCAGAGTACTTATCAACACATGTGCGAATCGATTTTGCAATTAGAATTTAGTGCTAGGCGTAGTCCATCTTGCGTTAACCCATGTTCACTATTTTTCAATTGGGTTAGTATAGATATACGAATTTTTTCAATAAGTACAGGGTGTTCATGGGAAATCGCTACAATAGCTAACTTTCTTATTTGTATTTTTATGAAGTAACTTAAATTAGGAAAGTTTTAGGACCTTTCCTCTTCGATTTTATGGTACTTCCAAAAAAACAAGTGACAATCAGGCTTTCGAGATTTTCAATTGTTTTCAACTTTTTTAAATGGAACATTGTTTTTTTTTTATCATGGCATCGCATTGAGGATGTCAAATTAAGTATGTCTGTGAAATAATATCTCTCAAAGCAGAATATTTCATAAATAATTCAGTCTTGATCTTCGCGAGAAGAAGGGTATCGTTACGATAGTCTTTTTATTCACGAATACAATATGGTGTGCTTCGAAACAAGAGAATAAAGGAAGTGTGTTCAAACTGTCAGACTTTTGTGAACTGTCATAATTCAAAATTTGTTTAAATTTAGTTCAAACTAAAAACCCTTGTGTCAAATATTGAAACCGCGACATGTTAAAATGTCTAATACCATTATTTACCAAATAATTTATAAAATAGTAGACTCAGGAGGGGAATAGTTCAGGGAAGCACTTAATTTGGCATCCTGAACACGATACGCTGAAAAAAAATATAATGCTCCATTAAAAAAAAAAAAAAAAAACAATTGAAAATCCCGAAAATCTGACAGTCATTTGTTTCTCCAAGGGTGCTATAAAATCGAGCACGGAAGGTCTTGAAACTTTTCTAATTTAGGCTATTTCGTGAAACTTCAAATAAAAAAGTTAGCTATTGTAGCCATTTGAACACCAAGATTTTGTTACTAAATCATTTCTAAAATAGTAGGCTTTGGGAGATGATATTTTAGAGACATAATTAATTTAACATCCTGAACGGGATGCGATGATAAAAAACCTAACATTCCATTAAAAAAAGTTGAAAACAATTGAAAATCTCAAAAACCTGATTGTCATCTGTTTTTCCGAAAGTATCATAAAAACGAGGAGGAAAGGTCCTAAAACTTTTCTAATTTAAGTTACTTCGTAAAAATACAAATAAGAAAATTAGCTATTGCAGCGGCTTCCCATGAACACCCTGTATAATATAGCACGGTTCGACTACAGAGCAAAATAGCAAAACAGATTGTCCATGAAAAATGTCGATGGAATCCGATTTCTTGCCATGTTTTCATTTTTATATGTATTTGTTTTAAATTCAGCTGGTGAAAAAAATTTCGGTATAAATAAATAAAATATCTTTCTAAAGTTAAGAATGCTAAAGCTCTTAGATCAAAGTAGGCGTCTATCAATAAAATAAACAAAAATAAAATGCCAAATTAACTGTGACACCTCAAAATCTGAAATTGATTTTTGTCTTTTTAAAAGATTTGCAAAAAAGAAATCTCTTGAAAAATATTGGTTAAAAGTGTGTATACTGTGCTGTGCAAAAACTAAAAATATGCGCCCAGTAATGTTTTGAAAATAACATTAAACCGGATAAGTTTGGTAAAGCTCAGATGCCGGTTAAAGATCTTCAGGAATTGAACAACAAAATTGAATTTAAGCATAAATTAAACACTTACCAACAAGTTTAAGAGAGTTCCATAAAATTCAACGTAATTTAAGAAAAAATTCGGAGAAAAATCTTTGTTTGATAAAATCGATCTGGATTTTGAGAGTAAAGATGCTAAATCTACTGTAATACGGACGGTTTGTAAATCCTTTGATTCTTTTGTGAACTACATTTTAACATAAAGATATTTAACAATTGAAGATAAAGTTTTTTAAGATTTGTTTAAGTGTATAAGTGAATAATAATAGTCTCCGAAAATGAATCCGAACCGCGGGACATTAGGAACCGTAAATTGAAATATTTAGGTGTGAAACAAATTTTCTTTTTCGCTATTGTCTGTAAGTCAATGGAAACGTATGCGAATGTGTTTAAAATATGGAAATTTCTTAAAACTGAGACCGTGTTATCAAAATTTAAGATTGCAGCTGACATCAAATTAGCAAATATCCTGTTAGGGTTAAATTCACACACTCATTGCATCTCCTTGCACCTGGTGCAAAATAGAGAAATCTAAATTATACCCATGAGAAGTGACAAGGTCTCCTGAAGGTATTAGACAAAATTTTTCATTGTGGATTGAAGATGGGAAGAAGAAAGTTATTGTATAAAATTGATTATTTGTTTTCGATAATGACACTAGAATTTCTGAAATATGCCTAGAAACTTTTGTGGATATTATTTGATGTATAACTACAAAGATTTAATTTGCCAATTTCGTACAGAATTTCTTGATTTAGAAATTATTAAATTATTACATTATAACATCCAAAATACATGCAGCCTTTTACCATATTGTAGATTTTTGGGAAATAGTAAACTATGCCTGGGAAAATATAAATAACGGAACAGGCTTCAGAAGCAGTGTGCAAGAGATATAAGGTGACTGAATCATATCCAGTCTATTTCACAAAATTGCAATCTTCTGTTTATTTTTATAATTATTCTTGTAAAATGTTAATTTTTTGAAATTATTTGTATCAATTTGACTTGATTATTACTTCATTACTTGATGACTTAAAATAATCGTTAAATTATTTTCATGGTGCTTTTTCTCTATCAAATAGGACAAATCGAATCCTGTCGATAAAATTCATAGAGAATTCTTTTTGGAATTTGAGTCCGTAGCCGAACCGTGATACTGGATGCCTCATAACGTATGGGGGAAATTAATAGCAAAGCTAGGGGAGTTAATACTAAAGCTTCTTTTTTCTTAATAAATTTTTGACAAAGAAAACACTAACTAAAAAGTTACAAGGAACCTAAAGTGAAATTAATTAACAAGCAATCTTTGCTTCCAGTAGCGACATTTTAGGTTTTAAATTCAAATTTGGGGTTTTTAAGAGTTGTATAGTTGTTTAGATGAAACAATTATGAAAACAAAATAATAACTTAAAAGTTATTCAATTTTTTAATGCACAAAACGTGATGTTCATATTGTTGGGAATCGCTGACTAATTAAAATAAAACTGGAAAACAGGTCCACGTAGACATCTTATCTTATCTTAAGTATATGATGGTTTTGATAAATTAAGAGTTAATTTGATAATAACATTTGGGGGTGTAACGGGGTGTATTTTTGTGTTTATAAAGTGTTTCATGGTTTTGTTACTTTCAAACCTCCTCGCCGTTGAAGGCCAAGCAGTGTCGAATTACATCCCCAACACTAAAAAATTCCTGAAGTAAGTAACGACCACCTCTGAGAAATATCTCCAGCGGGGCGTGAACCCACGACTTTACGTTACGTTACAAGGCCGGTCCTCCCTTACCACTGGACTCTTCAGGCGTTAAATTTATTATTATAATTAATTTTAAATAAAACAAAATTTATAATTTATCTAACCCTGAAACGAATGCGTTTTGGATATTATTATAAGAATATAAGGACGTAAGAATGTAAGGATTTTATTTTGGCACGTCCCTTAGCTTAAGAGAAAATAACTCAAGTAGATAATGTGTTTTTTTTTAAACAAATTTAGTTAAGAGTATTCGCTTTACACAACTGTCAAATTTTATGGTTTATATCTGAAGTAACTTTTTGGACTTCAAAAGCAACACACATTTCGCTAAGAAGCCACATCTACTCTCTTTGATTTTCTATTAATTTAGAATAATGGTCTCCAGTTATTCTTTGGCCCTTTTCTAGATAATCGATCGTAATTACTCCACGGGTATCCCAAATAACTCTAACAAGAATGTTTCCAGCGGATTCTTGAATTTAAAATTTCTTCAGCCTGGAAAAAACCATTATGTTTCAACTCTATCGATACTGTTTCGTTTCTGGGTCGTAAAAATGTACCCCAGTTTCATCCATGGTCGTAACATGGGTCCACTTGAAGAAGCAGTGTCAGTATTTAAAAAGAAATAAATTTGTAGCGCAAAAAAAATTATTTCTCTTATAGTGCCCAGGCTCGCTTAAAAGAATTTTAAGCCCAAACTTTATTAAAAAATTTTGTCGCAAATCGTTTTTTTTTCTTTGTCAATCCTAATACAATGTTAGGCCAAGCGAACAATCGTAGGATGTCACTGTTTAAACTATCTAAATTTTATTGTTAAAAAGCATGAGTTCCATGGCAATACTATGCAACCATTCAGGGAAAATGGAAATGTTCTTGACATGAACTTCTAAAATAGTTAATAATGTCCAACAAATTATGTAAAACGATCCGTCGAAATCTTTGCGGCACAAGAAACAGCTACATCCATGACTATTTGTATTTGCCACACAATTCTAAAAGAAAAACTTTGCTTACAGTCTTATAACCTGCAAGCTTATCACAAATTATTACCACCAATTTTAATGGGATATCACAAATTTTAATGAGATATGTAGCTCGAAATTTATAGTGGTCAGATGAAAATCTTCACATCTCCCAAGAACTCTACTACATCCTTTTAAAGTTAGGGTTTGTCATTTCTCAAAGAAGGATAATCGGTTCCATATTTATTCGTACCATAGGCCGCCACACACAAAGATACTTTCGGATGCTTTTGGCTCGGGACATACTTGGCGTGCAGATTTGGCTCGTGTGTTTAGAGAGAAAAGTCTTCGCTTCAAGTTCACAGGTAAAAAGGTGCATCCAGGCTCGCGAGCCTAAATTTCTGTTCCAAAACTATGAGAGTTGAGCAATAAGTAAGAATTATGCTTCGTGGAGTATGAGATTATGCATTAATAACAGCGAAACACATGTATGAACATGTTCTCGTATACAATGAGCCTGTGAAGAATGAAATCTGATGCAGTTTTTGTAGCAAGTCGGAATGATTGGGTCAAGAAAAACGATGAAGTATGTTAAACATTTGAGAATCTTTTGTTGTAAAGCTTTCTACCGGAATGATGATATGAAAAGGAAGAAGTTTGAAGTGAGATCAAAGCAAGCGATTTTCTTTGGTAATTCGAGAAGCAGTAAGGCTAATCGAGTCTACGACATAGAAAAAAGAGAGATACGAGAGAGCAAAGATATAGTATTTGTTGAGGATGAACATAGAACTGAAATAGGTGGTACAGTTTTGCAAGAGCCTGAAGAAAATGTCTCGAATTAGATGGAGCAAGCGGAAGAAAATCTAATTTCGGAGAACGCAAATGTGAATGCAAACAGAGAAAAAAGAGGAAAACGACGGTGTGATACAAATAAAGTCATACGAGAAAGAAGGGAACGCGAAAGACATGAAAATGAACGGCAATTACAAGTTTAGGGTGTGAGAAGATCAACAAGAGATAGGAAGGTAAATACGAAATATGTCGCAAATATGACAAGAGAAGAAGACGCAGTACATTCAAGAGAGAAAAATAAATGGAAAGAGGCAATGAATAAAGAATTAAGAATACATGAGAATTGTAAAACATGGAAAATAGTAGATGGAGCGAAAAATGAAAAAGTGATCCGAAGTAAGTGGGTTTTTACGAACAAATGTAATGGCGAAAATGTGAAATATAAACAGCAACTAGTAGCTGATGGGTCTAAACAAAAAATGGAGAAAGGTTATGAAAATTCATATAATCCTGTAAAGAAGAAAGGGAGTTTTCGGAGCATTATTAACGATTGCAGCTGTGAAAGATTACAAAGTAGTCCGATTCATAGATGTAGAAGTAGCCTACTTAAGTGGCGAATTGAATAGAAAGGTATCTGGCATCCCCCAGACGGTATCAAAATTGAAGGAAGGTAGACATTACTTGTGAATAAGAGCCTGCATGAATTATCTGGCTGGTACGAGAAATTGGTGGAGATTTTAAAGAAAGCAGGATTAAAACCGACCTAGACAGATCCTTGTATCTTCATTAGAGAAAAGAGGAGTGAATTTATAGCCGTTGGATTTTATGTAGATGATTGTGTTGTTGTTGGTCAGAATAAAGGAGCGATAGACGAGTTGCTGATACACTGTCAAAATTGGTAACTCAGTAATTAGTTGTAAAACAAAAAAGCAAAAGATTGTTACACTGTCGACCATGGAATCAGAACTTGTTAGATTATATGAAGTAGTATCGTTGGTTAGCAGGTTTATTAGAAGAATTAGAACAACACGAATTAGTTCTAAGACCAATATTAATAAACACAGACACTAAATCAAAGATCAACTGCAGAAGCAAACACATTCATAGGAAATACCAATTTGTAAAAGATGAAGCTGATGAAAATGAATAAAATTGGCAGAGCTAGAAACAGATTTGATGACGAAGGATGCTGAACTGTTGAGGAGACTTATTTCAATATTAGGATTAGTTATAGGAAAATTTGCAACGCAAAGGGGAGGAAGTGATGACGATCGCGTAGCAAATGTTTAAGTGAACCAGACAGGCCAGAAAAAAATAGCAGTTGGTGATATAAAAAAAAACAATCAATCGAAAAAAACAGTTATGGTATTCTGTAAAAAAAAAAACTTACTGAAGCCCAGTTTTACAATAACGGTTTAACTTTGAGCCTAAGCTTAAATCCTTCACAATAATTGTTGAAATAATTGTTGCTAAGGGTTTAAGCCTCAGCTCAAAGTTGAGCCCCATTTGTAAAATTGGATTTTAATATTTTACAGTGTTATCAGTTATTTTTCCGATAAAGAATAACAGAATGCGATATCAGTAGAATCTTTTGTTTTGATGGAAACATGAGCTTTAAGATTTAACTGTTCATCAGTGAGATAAATTTTAATTAAATTCAAGGATTCTTATTGCGTTGTTGTGGAAATCAGAAAATAAATGTCTGCACTTAGGTTTTATTTCTTCGTCTGCACTTTTAAAAGGTAGATTTAAAACGGGCGCGTAACGGACGCGACCACCTTTCAAGAAACGGGCCAATACATATATTTCAGTTGAGTTATTTGTGAGCACGGCGTCACACCAAACACTCTCGCCCTTCAATCACGAGCTTAATTCCCGCGCAAGTCGCAGACAAATTAGTAAACCATCCTCAGCGAGCAGGAATGCGTCGCTAAGTCGTGCCATTTATCTGGTGCCAAGTCGAGAAGCTCACGCATTTTGTTAAATCATATTGTATATCAATAATAAAAGCGAGGCGATGTGTATCTATGCACAAATTCCGGAGATTGTCTCCGTACTCCGATGCGTTTGCTGCGAAGACGTCGGCGATTAATAAGTGAGAAAGCGCAATTATTTACATTACGGGGGCTAGTGCAAACACATGCCTGTGTCTTGACAATTTCCTAAAGCGTTTTCAGAATTTACGAGTTTGCATCTTGCAATGAAAGTGAATATCATGCTTGACAAATACGTACATTTTAAACTCAAAATGTCCTTGAACTTGTTTCATTTTTAAAGATTTGCATTTTTCTCACACAAAGACTACTTAGGGCCATTTGCACCACTTTCAGTTAAAATTTAAGCTCCACTTAACTCCATAGAAACAATTGTTGCAACAAACGTTTCTATGGAATTAAGTGGAGCTTAAATTTTAACTGAAAGTGGTGCAAATAGCCCTTATAAGTTTTTGACTAATTTAACGAGCGTCTAATTAAAAATCTGGTCAAGTGCGTTGTGATCGAGAATTTATCCACTGCCATGCATGTCGCTTCTAAGTTCAACTTCTAAGCTGTCAGGTGTAACGTCAAAATTAATACTAAATTATCATTTCCTTGTTAAAAGTGATTTCACATTAAAAGTAGTTTTCTTCAAAACTATTTTTTTCAAACTACTAAAAAATGCTCTTTTCAATTGACGAAAAAACATTTATGAATCACAGTTGCTTTCGCAACGGTCGAAAAGTTCCTATTCAATTTAAGATTATTTGGAGGAATTCTGTGTCCAGTTTCCAGAAATTGTTATTGATCATAACCAATTTCTGGAGTGTTTGAATCGAAGTGTGGCTTTATTTCGACAAACTAGATCTTTAACAACAAAAAAAGGAACTGGTAGCGGAAGGCCAAAGAAATGTACTTCGGAAGATATCATGAGAATGTTATTAGTGGAATTAAAAAAATGATTATTATATGTTACGAAGTAAGGGTGAGCATATTGTCACGATGGGGGTTTTTCATAAAAAAAAAATAATATAAAGAAATTATTAAAGCACGGGCTTGTGATCGAGGGCAATTTCAATAGTATCATAACAACGCGTGACGTAATCCGATATAACACGGTTCTTGTTTCAAAATAAAAGATCGGCAGAATCGCGACAACTAGGGTTAACAATTTAATTAAGTAGGTAATACAATTGAACGCCGGGCATGTTACAAATAACACAAAGCGCGAATCAACAAAAATTGGGTATAAAATGCGAGTAAAATTTATACAGGCAGTCGATCCAGGAGCGACTCCGAATTGGCGTCATCTGCCATCCCGAAGAAGGGGAGCCACCCGAAACCATTCCAAGACCAAGGACGCTGATCCCAAAATCACCAGCATCCTGATGCCCGCGCCCATCGTAGGAATCCTCTCTGCCACCGCCGTCAACCCCCAGCCAGAAGCTGCCGACTTCGACCCGGTCCGACCCCTGCTTGCTGCACCACTTCGTCCAGGGCCACAAGATCGACCGTGGTCATCCGTCTATGACAGCGTAAACGCCGCAACGAACCGACCTTGACATCGCAGCTACAGCCGGACGCGAAGTACGTCGCCACCGGCCAGGCCAGCGCTAACCACAGCCGCCGCACAGGCGACCAGAATTACAACCATCCGTCACGGCTTGAATTACGAAAAACCCCCATCAAATTAAATTTAACATTAATATAGGTGGAGGGCACCACCCTAACCGTGACAATATTCAGCATATTTTACCGTAAATCTTTTTAAATTTCATGTCTTTTACTGCAAACTCACTCTTAACAAGGAAATGATAATTCAGCGTCAATTTTGACGGTACACCTGACAGATTGGAAGGTGAACTTAGAAGCGACATGCGTGCAGCGGACAAATTCTCAACCACAAACTACTTGACCAAATTTTTAATTAGACGCTCGTTATATCAAACACTAATTTTTCAATTACAAAGTTTTTTAATCTCGAACCGGACAGAAAAATGAAGGGAAAACACTCAACGTTTCGCAATAGATTTATATCTTCGTCAGGAGTCAATCTATAGCGAAACGTTGAGTGTTTTCCCTTCATTTTTCTGTCCGGTTCGAGATTAAAAAAAATTTGTACTTACAATTTTGACAAGAACAAACTTCAATTACTAATTTTTTAATTAGAAATGCTTTTTATTAATAAAGCAAATAGTAGCACATGACATAAGAGCCAGTTACTCAGATGGAGTTTAACATAAGCTTCATTTCATTCTCTAAACGCCATTTTCTTAGTCATAGTTGAACTGTAATCTTCAATTTATTCACACAGGAACAATTTATTTTTAAAATTGTTACTGTGGGAATAAATGGGAGATTAAGTCTAAATTGTCATTGAGAAAACGGGCCTTGATTTATTCTCTTAATTACAAGTATACTGACAACTGTTTCTGTAGAAATTAATCGACGGTTAAAGTTAATCAGATGTGAAAAGCCCGGGCCTTAGAGCCGGTATTTCAGGCAAGGATTAACAATAAAGTTTGATTTATTTTCATATTAACAACTATTAAATTATTAGGATAATTGTTTCTACAAGAATGTGTGGGTGTCCCACAGGGTTCAGTTTAAGGGCCTTTACTTTTTATAATCTAATAACTGGAAAGAACAAGCAAATACAGATGATACAAATCTATCAAAACTTCAAATTTAATAATTTCAGTGTTACTTAATAATCAGTTATTAACCACGATCTTAACATCATTAGTTCGAAGGCATCTCAAAACAAATTAAAACTGAATAATAAAAAAAGTTTTGTTTTAGTTTTTTTTTAAGTCTAAATTCACTTTCGAAAACCTGTTACACATACAGATTGATTTAGAAAGATTACTTATTGTTATATATCCAAAAAATCTGGGCATAGTTTTTGATGACAATATGAAATTTTATTTACATGTTAATCATTTATTGCAAAAATTGTATGCGGTACCTAAACGCTTATTCTCAAATCGCACTGCATTTAATTTTCCATTAAGAAAGCTCCTATGAGAGACTCTTGTATCGTCACTTTTTGACTACCGTAAAATTGGTTTGCTTTGGGCAACGAAAGTGTTCTTTTCCAGTACTACGTGGGCTGCTGGAAAATTTTCTGGAATCTAGTAGGTCTAGAATTGTTAGCGTTTATCAACTATCAAATTTGAAAAATTTGACGTTTTTCGCCTCTAATTCTATTGACAGTTCCTATCCAAGTGAACTAGTTTTGGTTGTACAGCATTTGAGAAAAAGTAATTTTGTGTAAACATGGAAATCTCGCGTGAAAATTTTCGTGCCATGATTTCTTACGATTTCAAATCAA
Organism: Prosopocoilus inquinatus; assembly: GCA_036172665.1. Lineage (NCBI taxonomy): Eukaryota > Metazoa > Arthropoda > Insecta > Coleoptera > Lucanidae > Prosopocoilus > Prosopocoilus inquinatus. Next base: position 2,776,495 of record CM069876.1, read on the forward strand.
CATCTGTTGTTGCCACTAATATAGATGCTGTGCGTGAAATGCTTGAGCGAGATAGACAGGTGACATACCGTGAGATTCAAGCATCCTTACGCATTGACATGAAAGCAATACACCAGATATTGCATAATCATTTGAACGTACGAAAGCTTTGCAGTCGATGGATCCCACACAATTTAACAGAAGTGCAAAAGCAGGGTCGTGTCTAATGGTGCGAAGAAATGCTCAAGAAATTCAATGGAGGTCGTTCAAATTTAGTTTATAACATCGTTACTGATGACGAAACGTGGATCTATTCGTACGAGCCAGAAAGTAAACAACAATCTACCGTTTGGGTATTTCAAAATGAACCAAAACCAACAAAAGTTGTCCGCTCATGCAGTGCTGCGAAGCAAATGATTGCTTGTTTCTTTGGTTTAACTGGACATGTAGCAACCGTGGCTTTAGAGGATCGAAAAACCGTGAATGCTGATTGGTATACTACAATTTGTTTGCCGGAAGTCATCGATCAAATAAGAAGAAACAATTTAAAACGACGAATTATTGTCCATCATGACAACGCCAGCTCTCACTCAGCTCGTCAAACAGTTGATTTTTTGTTCAACAAAAATGTTGAATTAATGACTCATTGTCCATATTCACCTGATTTATCACCTAATGATTTATTTTTCTTCCCAAATATCAAAAATAGAATGCGTGGTGAGCGATTTTCGTCGACTGAAGCAGCGGTTGAAACATTCCGGACACTAGTTACCGAGGTACCATCTTTACAGTGGAAAACGTGCTTTAGAAATTGGTTCGAGCGTATGCAAAAGTGTATTGACGTCAAAGGCGAATACTTCGAAAAACAATGATACCGTTACCAAATTTCATATGCATTTTTTCATACCGTTTCCAGAAACTTTTCCTGCAGCCTACGTATAACGATCGTCCCCACAGAATTTGAAGAAAAGCATAAGACAAATGTAATTTAATTCATTCATCTTATATTTTATGCGATTGCAACCTTCAATTATTATTCTTTGCAAAATATTAATGATTCTACAAAACCTTTATGTTTTTCCATCGTACCAAATTTTCAGAATTATCCACAAGTTACATTTTAAGAAGGAAAAATCATATGAGTCATATGAGCGTTGAGAATAATTTTTGTCAGTGTTTTCAAAGTAGTTTCTCTTTCAACTGGCGATAAAGCAACGCAAGTATTAAATAAAGAACAACACAAAAAGGTATACTATGCCGGGTATCTTATCATGAAGTCCAGATCTTACCGTCTTTATTGTGAACCAGCAGAAATTACACTAGATGAACAGCATTCACCGAATACTTCGGTCGGACTTTTCTTTAGAATTATGTTATCTTGCATAGGATTAGTGTGTTTGTTATAATATTTATTTTTAATAGCCCGAATTCCTGCGCGTAGTAAAAATTTGTTAGGGACGACGTATTTTTTTTTCGAGACCCAACAGCTTTCCTCTCCTGGCTATGAACCAACATCGAAGATGTTTTCTGTTTAGCGGTGTCATTGCGCCACTAAGTAAAAACACGTCATCAAACTGTTATTTATCCGCAGTTAATGCTAATTCATGCAATCTGAGATTATATCGGTCGGGGGAATCTGCGAGCCATTGTTTGAAGGATCCGTCGAATTCCATTGTCGATGCGGACGCCCGGTGTAATATATAAGAAGCCGATCAGTATCTCGGTTAATTTCCTCGAAGAATTAACGATGCGAACGTTTTTAGTAATAATTCATTAAAATGAAAGCTCTATTGTAAAAAGTAGGTGCTGCTAATTAAACGTCTGCTTTCGTGTAAGAGCATCGTTTTTTGATTTAAAGGACTTTTTCGTAATTGCTTTTTGAAGACTTAATCACGTAAGGTTGAGCTTTCAATAATTTATTTTAAATGCAGGATGATTGTTCGGTAGGGAATTTATACACGGTTATAATTACGTTCGGCTAAATTGGTTTCTACTACATTGCGGGCAATTTTCTGCAATGAGGCGGCCTATGAAGATAAATCAGTTTTTATTTTTCACCAACCCACTGTCATCATCTATTTATTGCTCCTGAAGCAGTATGCTTTAATTATAAGAATCTATTCGTTTATAAGCCAACTGAAAGACTAATCACATTTTTCTTTTCTCCAAAAACGCACACACCGATGGGATTTTCAATGAGAGATGATTTTGCACTACCTTTTCGCACGTGTTATTGCATGAAAATGTGAATACCAATTTGTATGTGCCAGTATTCTTCAGAGCATGATATTTCGAAGGATTCTGGTTCTCCAATAAAAGTTATTTTCTCAGTAGTGTTTCAACCTTAGCTTTATTAATTACGAGTATATTTTTAAAATAAAGAAGAGAAAAAAGTTTTTACATCCCGTACATCCCGGTGAGAAGCATCGCAATCTTTAAAAACCAGGGTGTCGGAATAAACAGAAAACACGTTTAAGTTCTCACGACTTCCATAGTAAAATAGCACCGGAATCTAAGAGGTCGCTTTCATAACTACCGACACCATATACATATTTCGTTTACATCAGGTTAAAACCATCTAAGTAGTCCCGTGTTGGAACCTTTTTTTTTTAAAGCGCACCTGTTGTATGTGTTTTGAGAACCTTGCTTTTCTATTACTACTTGAAGCATGTCGTGGCGCAATTAAATCATCATATGAAAACGGAAAACCTGTACGTGTACGTGCTGCTTTTTGCGAATGGCGGTTGGATCGCTAGGGATGCTATATGAAGCGTTTGAAAAAAAACTGCAGGCTTTTAATTGGAAGCTCCTAGAAAACGACGAAATTCCTCCGTGCGGGCGTCTGTACGGGAATCGCACTTTCCGGCTTGATTAATGCGCGGCTATTGTTTCAGCACCGGTTCGTATTTTACACGTCGCACTTCAGAGATTCTCACGATCGTTCCTTGGACTTTTATAGCGATGTCGATTCTTATTTAAAAATGTAGTTTAAATGCAGCAGGAAACGCAAATCTTAAATTAAAATAAATATTATACAATTGCAAAACAAATTTTTGAAACTTTAAACTTGGTTAAATATGGAAATTCCAGTTATCACTAGAGAACGAAAACTCGTATAGGAGACTGTTTGAAGGGAGCCGTACGAGTTGGCGATCACGCGCTTTCGCGTTCCGTCTTGATTCGAATGCTGTCATCAATACATCCTAGTAGGAAGAGTAATTAATATTTAGCAAGATATAGGACCGACTACGCGCTTAGTACTTCTTTAGTTTATTTTTTATTATATATAGCATTGTTTTTATTTAAAATAACAGTTTAATTTTATTTTGTATTAATACACAATAAAAAATATCGTTACAACGACCAAATCAAAGGTAATTATATATTAATACAAAATAAAATTAAACTGTTATTCGAAATAAAAACAATGCTGATAATATAAAAATAAACTCAAGAAAGAACAATTAAGCGAATAGTCGGCCCTATACAGGGAGATTCAAGCAACTCATTCACTAAAAGTTTGCGGATTTCCTCTTTGAATTTCTATTTCATATTTTGCGGTAGCGATAATGATCTATTAAAATGTAATATTTCCAATTTTCGGGCACTTCCGCTTGTACCGGAACTTGTTGTCAACTTACTTATTTTAAATAGATTACCCCATTTTTTATTGCGTTTTCAAAATGCTCATGAAATTCTAAAAATATTTTGTGTAATATGTGATACAAGAAAAATTAACCGTTTTAGAGGTATTTCAATTTTTTAAAAAAAGTTCAACATTGCAGTACCTTGTTTATGATGCTGCCATCTTTGTGTAACAAAAGCCACAATTTGAATTTTTGGCCTGTAGTAGGCTATAATCATGGGCTTTCAGGTGATACCTAATTTTACACAAAATTATTTACTGGCTGGTTGAAAAGTAACTTCTACTCAAATTGATTTCAACTGTCGAAAAGTCATGTTTTTTTAAATAGAACACCCAGTATATTTTTATGCCATAAGAAACACAATTAAATGTTCTTTCGAACTGTATTAGCATTCCCTATACCCATCTCTTACCATTCTCTTCTTATTCATGATTTTCTCTTTGACGTATCAATTTTTTCACTTTTTAGCGTTATTTCTAAATAGTGTACTATGAAAATTTTAAAAAATGAGACTTTTTAAAATTATTTTCTGACTGTAATTTCAATTTAATTTTAAAAACCTAAAAATAATATTTAAATACATATCTATCATCTGAATTTTTTATTTACATATGCCGTATGTATTATAATTCTTGGTATGACCTTTTACACATTTACAAAGAGAAATTTACACTTACAAAACAAAATTTTATGAAAACTAATAAATAAATCAAAAATATTGAAAATAATACACAAATTGTTGGTTATAATATTGGCTCTAAGTGGTTTTTTGCTGTTATTTATTAGTAATAACTTTCTGTTGTGTCTCAGTAATAACATATTTTCTCGATATAACAATTTTTTTTTATTAACTTCTTGAAATGTCGGTTTTTTTATCATCAAAAACATTTAATATGCCTGTGTTTGAATATTTATTTTTTGGTTCTTCGTAGCGATTAAATTGCGTATTTTTAATTCCTACGTGACGGATGATTTCAAAAATTGTAATTTCTCTAGTTTTCATAGCCCACTATTTAAAAACAACACCGAAAAATGGAAAAAAATTAGGTATTAAAAAGAAATTATCGATAACGAGTGAACTATAAGAGATAGGTATAGGGAATGCTAATACAGGACGAAAGAACGTTTAATCCTGAGTCACATGGTATAAAAATATACTAGGCGTTCCATTTAAAAAACATGGCTTTTCGACAGTTGAAATTAGTTCGAATAGAAGTTATTTTTCAAACAGCCTGTAAGCAATCAAGTGCAAAACTGGACATGATCTAAAAGAATGCTACTGTAGCCTACTACAGGCCAAAAATGGGCATCATGGTTTTTGTTGCACAAAGATGGCAGTATCATAACCAAGGTTCTGCAAGTCTGAGTTACTTTTAAAAAATGAAAATATCTCGGAAACGGTTAATTTTCGTTGGGTCACATGTTGCACAAAATATTTTTAGAATTTTATGAAAATTTCAAAAATTCATTAAAAAATGGGGTGTTCTATTTAAAATAAGAAAATTGACAGCAACTTCCGGTATAAGCGGAAGTGTTCGAAATTTGAAAATATTATATTTTGATAGATCCATATCGTTAACTTATAACTGCAAAATATGAAACAAAAATTTAAAGGAGAAGTCCGTAAACTTTTAATGAAAGGGTTGCCTGAATCTCCCTGTATAGTATTCCTCTATTAAATCATTATAATAATAACGCTTTGTTTCAAGGCAGTTTATTCAATTTTGAACTAGTTTCGGAAAGTGTTGTTGAAAAATGTATTAAACTTCTCACATCTAATGCTCATGGAACTGATAAAATAACAGCTGCCACGATAAAATTATGTGTTCCGCAACTTACCTACGATATCACACACATTATAAATTCATGCGTCGTTCATTCAGTTTTTCCAGATAGCTGGAAGCACGCGTTTGTTATTCCAATGCCTAAAATTACCCTTCAGAACTCAAAGATCTTACGCCAATTAGCATACTACCAGCCGTCAAAAATTTTTGAAAAAATTATTGCGATATTGACATTTTAGGAGCTAGTGACAATGGCAAACGTTAGATTCTTCTAAGGCATTTGACATGATAGATCATGGCATTTTCTTTGCAATTCTTGATTACCTAGGTTTTAGCAATAATGTAATAAAATTAATCATCTGCTACTTAAATCTAAGACGGTAGCCTGTCAACTACTTGAACTTCTTCTCTAGTCCTTTAGGTTTACAAAGTGGTACCACAGGACTCTATATTAGGTCCACTCCTGTTCATAATCTACTTTATATATTTTTGGTAAATTGAAAGATTATTGTTTCCTGATTTCAAAAATGTATAATATGTGGATATTTAGCAGGGCCGTTCGCGATATAATTTTTTTTTTTGATAACGTTGGTCGAGAGTTGCAAAGAAATTAGAAAAATCAGATATTAAAAGAAGGAAACGAGTTATCTATCTACAAGAGCAAAAACAGTACTCATTATACGATGTAATATTTTAATATCTAAAATTAACTCAGAATCAAACAACTGCAACGAATGTTCGAAATTTTGAGTAAAGTCGGCATATACAGGGTGATTCACGCAACCCGTTAGTTAAAAGTTTATGGACTTCTCATTTGAATTTCTACTATTTTGCAGTTATAAGTTAGCGATAATGATCTATTAAAATATAATATTTCCAACTTACGGGCACTTCTACTTGTACCGGAAATTGCTGTCAACTTTCTTATTTTAAATACAATACCACACTCTTTTTTTTGAATTGCTCGTAAAATTCTAAGATTATTTTATTCGACATATGATATTAGAAAAATTAGCCGTTTCAAAGATATTTCTATTTTTTTCATTTTTCTTCAAACTTGCTGTACCTTGCTTATGACACTGCCATCTTTGTGTAATAAAAGCAATGATATTAATTTTTGGCCTGTAGTAGACTACAGTAACATGTTTTGAGATCACGTCCAGTTTTAAACTTAATTGTGTACAGGCTGGTTAAAAAGTAACTTCTTTTCAAACTGATTTCAACCGTCGAAAAGTCAAGTTTCTTTAAATGAAACACCCAGTATATTTTTATACCGCGTGACTCAGGATTAATTGTTCTTTCGTCCTGTATTAGCATTCCCTATACCTATCTCATATATTTTACTCGCTATCGATGATTTTTCTTTTAGAACGTCAATTTTTTCCATTTTTTGATATTATTTTTAAGTAGTGGGGTATGAAAACTAAAGAAATTGCAATTTTTGAAATCATCCGTGCAGTAGAAATTAAAAAAAACTAATTTAATTGTTACGGAGAACCAAGATAATTCAAATTCGAACGTAGGCATATTAAATGTATTTGAAAAAAATCGGCAACTAAAGAAGTTAATAATTTAATTTGTTGTGTCTAGGTAAATAAGTTACTACTTAGACTTAACAAAAAGTTACTCTAAGTGTCCTTCATTTATGAATAGAAAGAGGATAAGGTAAGAGACAAGTATAGGGAATGCTAATACAGTTCGAGAGAATGTTTAATTCTGAAACTCATGGCATAAAAATATACCGGGTGTTCTATTTAAAAAAACTTGACTTTTCGACAGTTGAAATCACTTTGAATAGAAATTACTTTTTAACCATCCTGTGGACAATTCAGATTAAAACTGTAGTCTACTAGTGGCCAGAAATTATGGCTTTTATTACACAAAGTTGGCAGTGTCATAAGCAAGGTACTGCAAGTTTGAAGAAAAATGAAAAAAATAGAAATAACTCTGAAACGGCTAATTTCTCTTGTATCATATATTGAGTAAAATAATTTTCGAATTTTACGAGAAATTCAAAACTGGAATAAATGGGGTATTGCATTTAAAATAAGAAAGTTGACAGCAACTTCTGGTACAAGCGGAAGTGCCCGAAATCTGGAAATATTATACTTTAATAGACCATTATAGCTAACTTAAAACTGCAAAATATAAAATAGAAATTCAAAGGGTAAGTCCGTAAACTTTTAACAAACGGGTTCCGTGAATCATCCTGTATAGAATAGACCGGCTAATATGAAATACCTGGTATTTTTGAAATAAGAAGCGCCATCTGTTAAACGACGCTGGTACTAACATGAATTTCGGTATTGTAGGTTACTACTGCAGAAATTCTCAGCCGGTAAGATTGCATAACTTTACAGTACATGATTTTGTGAATTTATTGTTTTGGAAGTTCTCGCGCGGTGCCAGAAAATCATGTTTTGGCAGAGCTTTTAAAATAAAACTGTTTTCTTTACACCAAGATAAGTTTGTTATAATGTAAAACAGTACAACCATTGATATTTCACCTTATTAATTCAAAGTGTTGCATATTTTTCCTTATTTCATATTACCCCAACTGACTATTTCATATTACCCGCCACTTTAAATCATATCAAAAAAATGTAGTTTTTTTTTAATTTGTTACAGAAATTTTCCCAAAAAATATGTATTTCTTAAATTTATTATACATGGGCTGCTGGAAAAGTTTCTGGAAACTGTATGAAAAAGCGCATATGAAATTTGGTAAACGGTGTCATTGTTTTTCGAAATATTCGCCTTTGACGTCAATACACTTTTGCATACGCTGGAACCAATTTCTAAAGCACGTTTTTCACTTTAAAGATGGTACCTCAGAAACCAGAGTCCGGAATATTTCAATCGCTGCTTCAGTCGACGAAAATCGCTCACCACGCATTCTATTTTTGATATTTGGGAACAAAAAGAAATCATTAGGTGATAAATCAGGTGAATATGGACAATGAGTCATTAATTCAACATTTTTGTTGGACAAAAAATTAACTGTTTGACGGTATGAGTGAGAGCTGGCGTTGTCATGATGGAGAATAATTCGTCGATTTCGATTGTTTCTTCTTATTTGATCGATGACTTCCGGCAAACAAATCGAAGTATACCAATCAGCATTCACGGTTTTTCGATCCTCTAAAGCCACTGTTGCTACATGTCCAGTTAAACCAAAGAAACAAGCAATTATTTGCTTCGCAGCACTACGTTAACGGACAACTTTTGTTCGTTTTGGTTCATTTTGAAATGCCCAAACGGTAGATTGTTGTTTACTTTCTGGCTCGTACGAATAGATCCACGTTTCGTCACCAGTAACGATGTTATAAACTAAATTTGAACGACCTCCATTGAATTTCTTGAGCATTTCTTCGCCCCATTTGATACGACCCTGCTTTTGCGCTTCTGTTAAATTGTGTGGGATCCAACGACTGCAAAGCTTTCGTACGTTCAAATGATCATGCAAAATCTGGTGTATTGCTTTCATGACAATGTGTAAGGATGCTTGAATCTCACGGTATGTCAAATGTGGATCTCGTTCAAGCATTTCACGCACAGCATCTACATTAGTGGCAACAACAGATGTTGGCGGACGACCTTCACGAAATTCGTCACTGAGAGAGGTACGTCCACGCTTTAATTCGACAAACCAATTATAAACACTGTTGTTTGATGGTGCTTCATCTCCAAAAGCCAAATGAAGCCGATCGAGGCATTGATTCGGCGTTAGACCTCATTTGAAATCGTAAAAAATCATGGCACGAAAATTTTCACGCGAGATTTCCATGTTTACACAAAATTACTTTTTCTCAAATGCTGTACGAACAAAACTAGTTCACTTGGATAGGAACTGTCAATAGAATTATAGGCGAAAACGTAATTTTTTTCAAATGTGACAGTTGATAAATGCTAACAATTCTAGACCTACTAGATTCCAGAAAATTTTCCAGCAGCCCACGTATGCAACCGCTAGAAACAATATAGAATATTTTTGATTGAAATATTAGAGCGTTTAGTATCTTAGTTCAGAATTTATGACGGCCCAAAGAATGGATGTATATGCCGACTTTACTCTACACCAAATTTTCGGTGCATTGTTACCGACCTACTGTCTAAATTTGAAATTCTAACAATTCAAAAGATTTTTCCTGCTTTATTATTTAATTTGATTTATGTTTACTAATATGGAAAATATTTGCCATTTTCAAGTAGTATACTCTAATACGAACATTTCAATACATTTGAAAAAAAAAAAATATACGTAGAATTCTCATGTGTTATTGCCACCGATGTTTTAAGGAAGCAGGTTTCGGTAAAATCACCAACAGGTTATAATTGAATGAACTGCAAATTTGCTATATGTTTTAAAATGCAATTTATAAGCACATTCACAGTATCTATGCCCTGAAATTGTGGATATGTATTACTCACAGACACACACCAGTTTTTTTTTTTTTTTGTGCGGTATATTTACGTTTTATTTCAGCAGTACATCAATTTCTCATCAGAAGCGTCCTGGTTGCAAAAATTCGCTTTTTTAGTTTGGAATTTATTTCTAACTAATGCATTTCTGTCTCGTTTACCAATTAGCGTAAAATAATGGAGTTGTTCAGGTCGAGTCTGTGACAAGAGCGAGTTCATAGCCGGCGGCAACCGCGAACCCAAACCAGAACAGCGGCCGAAACAATGAGCTAATGACAACCGAAGAATATATAAAATACGCCGTCGACCTCCCTTTGAAATATCTGAAAGTCAAACAAATTCAACGTGTTGCCCTCCGGAAATGAAATGGGAGCGGATAAATTTTTGCTTTTGTGTACGGATTTGTAACTTTGTGTTTCTCATTGAAAATACTGTGAGAGAGAATTAAAACAAGAAGGAATCTTTTTAAATAATTGCTTCATAAAAATAAACAAGCGAACACTTTTAAACACATTTATCCAAAAATTTGTAATCTACAAAGCGCTGGTAATTCTTCATTTTTTATTTTATTTTCATTGAGCGTTTTATTAATTATTAATAGAAAAAATAAACTATTTCAAAGCATACACAATTAACTAAGAAAAATAATTTGATTTGAAATACAGTTGAGTTGCACTGATTTTTTTCTCCTTCTTTTATTTAAATATATTTATATGTTTGTTATTTCTTAAACATTTTGCATATTCTAACTCTTGTTGAATAAATAAGTCGTAGCATTATCTAATGCTATCTTTTCGTTATCAATAGACGCATAAAAAATCAAATGAATAGATTTTCTCTTGTTTATCACTGATACTTCCGCCCTACGTTCATCAATTTCGCGGACAATCATTAACGGACAGTAAATAATGGATTCATCCATCAGTTTAAATGTCGATATTGCACATTCTGTGGTTTGATAAACATGCTAACGTATAATACAGCAGCAGCTTATATTTGTTCCATGAGTAATTTAAAATCCCAGATTACAACAATAACAACAATAAAAAAAAACTGCGACGTAAAAACCACACAAATGTCTATGGCATACATAATTCATGCAGATTGGAAAAAATATATCGCTCAGGGTTTTCCGTAATTTGTTACAGCGATAAAAAACATAATGAAATAAAGTAATGAATTATGAAAATGACATGTCAACCCGCAATTAATAACGGATTTCTACTGTGATAAGTACATGGAAATTAAACTTTCATGTAATTTCGCGTGCTATCTTCGCGGTTTATCAGCAATCCGGTAGAACGGAGGAAAATAAAAATTACGGAAGGCCGTCGATTTTTCAAAAACTAACCAACAGCAAATTCCAGTGAAGCAAAGGCCGCCATACACACACATACACTTAAACCTACTCTACAAATAGATTAACTAACCCTTGATGTCTTCTTTCTTCTTCAAAATTTAATTCAAGTATTTTTATAATAGATTAAAAAGAAAGAGAAATGTGATATGAAAAATTGAAAGACTAATTGATGAACTTTTAATTAAACACCTAATACACTGAAGTTCTTTGTCTTTAAACTTATTAATTGCTCATTTGATCAATAGGACTTGTTACTAGTACATGGGCTGCTGGAAATGTTTCTGGAAACGGTATGAAAAAAGCATATGAAATTTGGTAAACGGTTTCATTGTTTTTCGAAGTATTCGCCTTTGACGTCAATACACTTTTGCATACGCTCGAACCAATTTCTAAAGCAGGTTTCCCACTCGAAAGATGGTACCTCAGAAACCAGTGTCCGGAATGTTTCAACCGCTGCTTCAGCCGACGAAAATCGCTCACCACGCATTTTATTTTTCATATTTGGGAAAAAAAGGAAATCATTAGGTGATAAATCAGGTGAATATGGATAATGAGTCATTAATTCAACATTTTTGTTGGACAAAAAATCAACTGTTTGACGGGCTGAGTGAGAGCTGGCGTTGTCACGATGGAGAATAATTCGTCGATTTCGATTGTTTCTTCTTATTTGATCGATGACTTCCGGCAAACAAATTTTAGTATACCAATTAGCATTCACGGTTTTTCGATCCTCTAAAGCCACAGTTACTACATGTCCAGTTAAACCAAAGAAACAAGCAATCATTTGCTTCGCAGCACTGCGTGAACGGACAACTTTTGTTGATTTTGGTTCATTTTGAAATACCCAAACGGTAGATTGTTGTGTACTTTGTGGCTTGTACGAATAGATCCACGTTTCGTCACCAGTAACGTATGTTATAAACTAAATTTGAACGACCTCCATTGAATTTCTTGAGCATTTCTTCGTACTATTGGACACGAACCTGCTTTTGCGCTTTTGTTAAATTGTGTGGGATCCAACGACTGCAAAGTTTCCGTACGTGCAAATGATCATGCAAAATCTGAAGTATTGCTTTCATGTCAATGCGTAAGGATGCTTGAATCTCACGGTATGTCACATGTCGATCTCGCTCAAGCATTTCACGCACAGCATCTACATTAGTGCCAACAACTGATGTTGATGGACGACCTTCACGAAATTCGTCACTGAGAGAGGGTATGTCCACGCTGGAATTCGGCAAACCGATTATGAACACTGCTTTTTGATGGTGCTTCATCTCCAAAGGCCAAATGAAGCCGATCGAGGCATTGTTTCGGCGTTAGACCACATTTGAAATCGTAAAAAATCATGGCACGAAAATTTTTACGCGAAAAATCCATGTTTACACAAAATTACTTTTTCTCAAATGCTGTACAAACAAAACTAGTTCACTTGGATAGGAACTGTCAATAGAATTATAGGCGAAAAACGTCAAATTTTTCAAATATGACAGTTGATAAACGCTAACAATTCTAGACCTACTAGATTCCAGAAAATTTTCCAGCAGCCCACGTAATGTCCTTCATCTTAAACAACTATTAATAGTTGAAAAATAGCTTTCTTATCTATTCAAAGTATTCGAAATTTGAGAGCAAACAATGATAAATATTTTTATCTACGACTGCTGGGGTGCGTTCAAAAATATCACACTCCGGCCTGTAACAATTATAATGCCTAGAATAAGATTTTATATATGTTTCTTATCAAAATTGTTTAATTATATTGATTTGGATCTTATATCATCATCTGCTGAATTCTAGTGTCGTTATAATTTACTTTCCAAATGTATTTGCTCGCTCTGGGCCACGTTCATCAAATGGAAAATTCGAATTTTAAAGACCACGGGATTTTCTAAGAAATCCGATTGGCTGGTGGTTAAAACTGGCTTCGCCGCACAAACTGGGGGACAGTTTCTATTTGATTTGCATCTCTAAGTGGTGTGAAAAGCCATCTTTCTTTTAAATTCACATGGTGTGATTACTTCAAATCACTCACTTATCATCCAAAGATTTTGGTTTAAAATTTTCCCCTAATTATACCTGGGGTAAGTAATTTTCGATTATTTCTTTCAATTTCACACCGAAAACTTTTCCTTTGTGCAACCGCGTGGTGGAGCCTTGCAAATTTTTCTATTCAATTTTTAGAAAAACCCTGGGTGCCCTCCTAGATTATTATTTCCTCGTGAAATAAACGCAGAGTAATTGCATACTCAATTTTCACTCGGATGAGTCAACGTGGACGAATTTTCTCTCGATCTTCGATGTCTGCAAGGATATCACATTTTTTTTTGGGGGGGGGGGACTCACCGATGAATCCGTGAACATCAGCGAGGCCTGAACCTGCTCCCCTTTCCGTGGTCTAGCTTAGCGTTGGATGTTTTGATTTTGGAAGGTGTAGGACGAATCCTCCAGGTAGCAGTTCATTTAATTATTTTTTTTATCTGTCCCATTTTAAAATTTGCTCTATATTTTTGTTACTAAAAATTCATATTAAAATTTATTATTTCTCAAGATCTTAAATATTATTGATATTACCGTTTAAAATATTTATCTTACTCATTGTATTGGAATAGTACCTTATTATAACATAAAAAGAGAAAGACATCAACAAACCAATTTCATGAAATATTTCAGTGAGTGAACTCACGAAAGTATTAATTATTCACGTGATTTCTAAATATTTTTCCTTGAATATAATATTTATATATACTTTCTTGTTTACCAAATTATATTATTGTACTCATACATGTTTCATTTACATTATATTTAAATTTTTTGTCCCTTATTTATATCTTAGAAAAATTTTGTGCAAATCGTTTTTGATTGCAGTGAGAACCTCGAGCAGCCTCTGGACAGCTGTTTCAGCCCTGCTTGGGGCTTCTTCAGCAGAAACGTAGCTCGACATTCCCACTGCAGACCAAAAACGACTTGCCCAATTTATTCGCAAATGCAATGTTAGGTCAAAAAGCGATAGTAAGATGTCGCTGTTTTATATGTTCTTATTTATATCATTTATATTTTGCTCAGGGTTACCAATTTCATCGCAATGCTCACCGTTATTAGAACTGAGAGCCGTTTGCCGTACGTACTCTTTTTTTTGTTTTTATCTTTCTCAAGTTTCAACTTACGAAAAGGTGGTCATAGGGTGAGAGTGATACTTGGGCGAACCACAATTTTCCACCGAGCGTAATATGTTATTTATAGTTCTCATCATGAAAAACACTAGGAGTATTATATTACACATAAATGCTGTCTAGTTTAACAACAACCAAAAAAATAGTGGCTTAGAGTTTCCGAGTGCATTTTAATAAATAGTGTAGTTGAGTTGATTAAAATCTTATCCAATAAATTTTTGATGACGGATTGTATTGAAGTTGACTTGAATAAGATATTATCCAATACATTTTGTTTAATCAATTAACTTCCACATTTACTCATTTTTTTCATTTTCAATTCCTCAGGAAATTAATACGTTGCGAGTATTTGTAACCAAGGCTGTGAAGTCGGAGTCGTGGGGTCGGAATCAGAAGCAATTATTGCGTATTTTTTTCATTATTATTTTTTTAACTTCTACAACTTGATATGTATTAATTAATTAATTATTAGAGGCGAGGTTTGCGTATAGATGGTGCATTATAGTTGCGGATGAGTATACTTGTATTTTGATAGAAATAAAAATGTCAACAATAATGTAATGAAAGGGATAAGAAATCGGCCCACTTGTTCCGAAAGCGGTACGAAAATTTAATATTCGAACTGTATTAGTCTTCGCCCCAAGTAACCTCTGCGAATTAACAACGCTCGCAGTGTAACCCTTCCCCTTCCACTCAATAGCAATTTAAATGCATCGGAGCTGCAGAAGGAGTAAATAGTACATTCGGTGTAAAAAATGTCTAACACTAAGTGGGCCGAATTCTTTTCCCTGGTAACGAGGATTGTGTTACGATAAAAGAAAATACTTGTAGACGTCTGTGACGGTTTGATTGGTATATTAAAAAACATAAAATAATTCAGGCAGGATCCGTTTTCAGAAATTGAAACCATGAATTAGAAATAAAAACATTCTTAACCAATTTCTTAACACTAAAATTTTTTTTAGATATTCTACATGACATTGAAAATGCAGCACACAGTAAACATCAACATATTGTACTCCTAATAATTTTTTGTTAGTAACTTGGGTGTACGTCGTGTATTAAATGATCAAAATTTTAAAAAGATTAAAAAAGAAATCAAGTGGTAGAGTATAATTTCTTCGAAACAACATAACTTTTTGTTCGCCCTATGTTTATGTCACATTGCTGTGCGAAGTTAATTTTAGCGTTGTGGTTGCTGCATAAACAGTGTTTTCTGATGACTCGAGGACGCAAACGCAACAATTTCCGCCAATTAAGCGAATCATGAAAGAGGAAGGATAATCGGAATGCGTGAAGCAGGAATGGGTCTTCGAGAAATTGCTAATAGGGTTGGCAGAAACGCATCTACTGTAATGAGATGTTGGAATACCTTGACGGTAGAGCACAGACATCAACGTCGCAGAGGTTCTGGAACTGTTCGTAGAACAAATGACCGTGAAGAACGCTTCTTAAGAGCGAACGCCTCGGTTTGGGACCACTAGGTCCATTGGGAATGAATGTTGGTTGGCAACTATAGGACAACAGCTCTCTATCAGGTCAGTTCATCGCAGAATAAGGGCTTTTGGTGTGCAATCTTATCGACCGCGCTTCATTTTGCCATTGTCC
The DNA here is from genome assembly GCA_036172665.1 of Prosopocoilus inquinatus. Taxonomy (NCBI): domain Eukaryota; kingdom Metazoa; phylum Arthropoda; class Insecta; order Coleoptera; family Lucanidae; genus Prosopocoilus; species Prosopocoilus inquinatus. Next base: position 2,792,468 of record CM069876.1, read on the forward strand.
TAAAGACACACGGAGACGAAACTCCAATGATGTCAAGAACGCAAGCAGTGGAATCAGGAATGGAATCGGATTGTTTTCAATGACGAATCCCGATTTTGTCTCTAGTCTAATGATGTCCGTACAAGAGTCCGTCGAAGACATGGAGAAAGGCGAGGACTTCCGTACTGCATAAAGGGTGAAATCGCGCTTATCCGAGGGCGTATGGTTTGGGGTGCCATAACATATGGAAGCAGGTTTCTTCTAGTCTTCTTGCAGGGAAACCTAAACGCCGACGGCTACATTCTCAGTATTTTGGAACCCATTACATTGCCATATCTTCAAGAACCAGAAAACCCTGGTTTCCAGCAGGATAATGCTAGGCCTCATACTACTAAGAGGTTCCTTCGTAAAGCTAATGTCACTACTCTTTCATAGCCAGCTCGATCACCTGGCCTCTCGCCCATCGAACATGTATGGAATATGATGGACAGACGATGAGGGCGATTACCTGCGCCCCCAATGGATCTACAGCGCTTCCAAAATGAATTTCAAATTGCTTGCAACACCATACCAGAGGAACATATTGACCAACTCATTCAAAGTATGCATATGCACCGTAGAGTAAGCGAATTGAATTTGATGACAAACGACTTCTCCAAACTTCATCAAACTTTAATCGTTTGATACTCCATAAGTATCCAATTTATTAACAAAAATATATTACAGTACCTTCACGTTTACTGGGTGTTGCATTTTCAAAGTCATGTAGTATAATAATGCGTACCCGTACAACCATTTTCTGTATTGATTTATAAAGAGTTGGGGTGAGAATCAGGGTGGAAATGAGATCGGAGTTGGAGTCGAGGGTACCGACTCGCAGCCCTGTTTGTAACTACAATAATGAGGTAAATGCTGGTTGCCTCACAAATTTGTTAGAAAATCTCAGTCAAAAACACTTATGTAGGACAGTAAAATTTTTAAGAGGTTTGTTCCAACGGTAGCTCGAAATCGTGCTATTAAAATCGGTCATTACTTCGGTGGGCGGTTGACGGTTCCGAACTAATCAGAAACTCTGCTGTTGAAGCAGACCTGAATGGTGACTAAACTTGTTTCTTTCGTCGGATTAAAGGACTAAAGGACTGTTCTAATCTTAATGGTAATGTTCTGTTCTGATTGTTGATTATTGACTACGCACTATAATACTATGAAATCCACTTTTACTATTTACAAGAGTCATATTCCGTTTGCAATTACATCACCTGAACAGCTGAATTACTTGCTTTTATTATGTGGAAATATCACTATCAAGTCTGCGAACATATCTACAAGCATATCAACGGGTATGAAACGGGTTATCTTTCAAGAAGTAAAGAGCCTTAATAAGGACTCGTTCATCTTCATGGTATCCGCGAAAGGTTTGAATTATTAATGTGGCGAATGGATATCTGCACTATAAAGGGTAAACTCCGCATTAACCAATAAAATATATTATCCTTGGAGCAAAGAAACGGGGCGCCGCCTGCGTGTGTGTCCTGCCGATAGCAATCGCGCATGTCGCTTGTTTGTTTACAGCATCGGAGTAGGCCGGGCCGCCGCTGATAAATCTAATATAAATCACGATCGCCGCACTGAGACATTTAATTACAATGTTGAAAACCAATTATGAAATATTTAATTTATGGCTGAGCATTGCGCCCAAGTTGGGTCACCGCATTATAACAGCATCCGAATCGGGGCGTTTAGCTTCTGTTGGCCCGAAGAAATCGTGTACCTAACAATCTGATAGCAATCATAAATTACTGACTTTTTATCAATGGAAATCGATAGGCGGTACGCTATTATTCACTGAAATGTAAACATGATTAAGCGGTAGTAGCGATTTCAACTCACGAACAAATGGAAATCATATTAATAAGGATACCGACCGTCTTTAAATTATAAGGGATGCAACGTCGTAAACTTATTCATTCCTAAATCTTATTAATTCCCCGTTCCAGGAGAAGCAGCGATAAGTATAGCAACATTTTATGCGCGCAGCCACCAGAGGATGTCAATATTTTTAGCTGCGAGGTAATTATATTTTCAAAGCAATATGCAAATTAAACGTTAGTGATTTACAGCAAACGTATTTTAATGGTATATAAATTTATTTTAATGTGGCAGGTAATCGATGAACATGAACTCCCGCGCCCGCTTCGCATTTCAATATTAATCCAACAGATATTTTAAATAGTTCCTGTCCGAACGGTTGCAGTTAAAATTAACATATGGAACTAAATCCAAACAAATTTATTTATTTATTTATTTGAAGCAGACAATATCATACAATACTTTATTTAAATTTCAACTCGGTTTTGTCTACGCGATAAGGATGATATTAGTTGAACAATGATCATTAAAAATATGTTCCGTTATGTTACTTTAATTTCAAAATTCAAATTTGCAAATTTGATAAACATTGAAATTAACAAGTGACCTGAACTTTTGAATAAATTCTCATAACCTCAGATAAACAATGGAATAATTTATCGATCGATAAAAATCTGTTAAGAAAGATGACGAGTGAAATGTCGGAATAGTAGTAGCAAGCAGTAGTAAATAGTAAAACAAATAGAAATAATTGAATTGTAACAATACAAGCAGAATTATTATGTGAAAATTCGCAGTATTATTATTTAACTATCAACTTATTTTATTTTATTTTTATCTATTGTTACTAATGTTGGTCTGCTTCGTGATATTTAAATTGATTGTTCCCGTTCCCTTTCCTTATTTTCTCTATTGTGCTCCACCAATTTGTTTTCTCATTCTACTTCCTTATTTAAAGGCTAGTTTAGTCAAGTAAACAGTAAAGTAGAGAGGCGAGTATGAAAAAGTATGTGTAACTCAACTAGTATAAACATTTAGTCCAGTAAAAAGTCGAGCAAATGGAACGATACAAACGGAAAAAAGGAGCAGACATTTGTTCAAGACGTATTGAAGAAGACGAAAAGCTAGACAAGAAAGACCCTCAGACGAAAGAGTGTTTAACGAAGCCGAGAAAGACGTGTTAAGAAGACGAAGAAATAAACAGCGGTGAGTCGATTTTGCTGAAGTTAAAGAAAATAATCAAATGCGGAAGTTAAGTCAAATTCCGACGATTAAGACGAAAATCAAGCTTGCTTAATGAACTTCAATTTGTGCATTATATAAACTGATTTTTGAATAAAATGGTGATAGAAACAGTCGCAGAAGAATACGTGAATTCACAGGATTTACTTTCTAAGATAATTCGGACGATTTTAAAACGAAGTTACAGTTCGCCAGTTGTTTTTCGTAAGAGATACAACTGCCATGTGCAACATCCTGGGTTTGACATATAAGGGAACTAAAGAGCAACTCTGACAAACTATCATTCGAGGATTAATGGACCATTAATTCTCTTGTTCAGCGTGTAGATGACGAAGGTGATGAAGATGGTGAGGAAGAAAGTGCCAGCGAGGAACTTGACGACGAAGATGACAGTTCTGATGACAACAGTAAAAAAGGTGTCAAAAATCATGCAGCACGTTCCAAAAAGGACTTCACTCAATTTCAAAAACGTAGAAGATTCTGTACAGTCGGTTAGTGGAGGTGATTCGTATTCGGTGGATTGCTGAGTTCGAGGATACCGTCGATCTCTTCGAATGGAATGATTTGCAAAAATTGGTATTCGCATAAAAGTCTTCAATTGTTTGTGCAAAGCGAAGGGGTGATTAAAAGCTGGAGTGCTCTGAAAAAGGCGTTGAAGGGATAATTTTCCTGAAAAATGACAAATGCGGATATTTATATTGGGCTAGGCAACCGAGAAATAAAGCGTACCGAAACTACAAGAATATTATTTAAATTATGAAAAATCTATCGGCCAAAGGATCAGTCGATGATGAAAGCGTCATTCAATTGCATTCAATATAATAATCGACGGTATAAATGATGACGTCGTAAATAAACTTGATTTGTTGGATGCAGCCAATTTAAAGGAGTTCAAAACCAAACTGAGAACTTACGACCAAAGCAAGAAACATTTTTTTTTGTAATGAAGGTGACATCAGATGTTTCGACTTCAGCATAATTTGCAAGTGATTTGCTTAAAAATATTTTATTACAATTATTCGCCTCATGGCCAAAATCATTGCACCTGAAACATTTCTTACCAATTCCCTTCTCATTGCACTCCCTTTTGTGACCCTTTTCACCTCAATTAAAACAGTAAAAACTTTGACCCGTGCTTCTCTTTATTGAATGTGTAGAAGATCTACTATAATTCTTCCCTGAAAAATCATTTCTCGAAAGTGGGTCAACTCTGAAAGATGCTTTGCTATAATTCCATGAAGAATCGTTTTTCGAAAATGCGTCGTCTCTCTCTCTGTGATGCCGAAGTACCTGCGGCGAGATTTAGAAGAGAACTTCAACTTAAAGTACTTTCAATAGACAGAATTAAAATTGATGCCCTTATAGATACAGGCAGTCAGCTTAGCCTGATTCGCGAAGATGTTTATCCTAGCACTCATGTTCCAAAATTACATTACCATTACCAAGGTAATGCAAAACCCATTGGATACTTTGAAACGATTGTTCATATTGACGAAGATTGTTCCTTTGCATCCAATGAAAATTAAGGTTATTATAGATAGCAATATTCTAAATGAAGCAGAGATTAAGATTAGTGAGAACGCGACGTCTCGATCAAAAAAGTTGAACTTTTATTGTTTTTGGCTCAAATTAGTTTAGTTTCTGATGAATCAGATTCAAATACGAATCCTGTAGTGATCAAAAAAAAATAACAAAACTTGCTATTCAGAAAAAAAATAAAACCTTGACGTGAAAAAGGCTTTTGTTTCTTACAATTTTCTACAAGAATTAAGGGCGAGTCGAGTACCGAAACGAGCACTGGGCTCAGTTCACTAGACCGAGCTGCTTGACTAACGTAAACTAGCCTTTAAGGCTAAATTACACCTGGCGAGTGCTAGGCCGAGTCACTCGCTTTGTTACTCGTCCGAGAAACTGTTATTGGAGGAGGTGATTGCTCAGGGAATAGGCCGAGTAGTGTCTTTATTGATGTGATCAAACTAAAGCCTCGGCCAAATACGCTCTCTCGGCCCAGCACTTAGCAGGTATAATTCGGTCTTTATAAATATTTCGTCCATTTGAGCTTTTAGGCTTACACAATCACGACATTGTCAAATCTTTTAAGATTGTTTTAGACTAAACTACCTAACAAGATTTCCTTCAATTTCTACAACAAAAACTCAAGAATAAGGGCTCCAGATACGGTTTGAAAACAGAATTCGTTCGATTAATTCTAGATACTATTCAATTGAATTAAAATTTTGATACAATTTACAGCAGAAAATAAATATCTTATGACATGAACCAAGTCTTCAAAAAAATAGACTTAAGTAAAACGACCTTTAAATAATTCCTAAAATAATACTGGTTGAACAAGTAAAACTGTTTCTGTTGGCAACACAGCATTTTCTTATTCCACTATTGCAACACTGCAACCTGATACGTTTTGTTGATTAATTTGACAGATAATTGACTTAGCGACAAAATTGCAGGTTACGTCGAGCGTTTACTTTGGCTGCGGTAAGTGAATGGTCAAATTGGTTAAAACTAAACCACGTGAGCACTTTTCTCAATTACTAATTGGTCAAGTGGTTGGGTCTGACCGCTGACTTGACGATTTCATGCAATTTGACCATTGACTTAACTCAACCTTTCAATCTGAAACACTTGTCAATATTAAAAGCTGGCAACGTCGTTAACAAACAGGAAGTTACTCCAGTTGTACCATTTCCAAATACAATTCGGCATTGCCAACCCAAACAGTTCTAGTTGACCACTTTGTATTAATATTGTTTATTTCATTTTGTATTAATAATGTCATTACTGACTGAGTGAGTGAGAGTATGCAGTCATCGCCAAAAAGTTCGCATCATATAGGAACATTTTTGTTATAGATCTTTTTCGGTACGATAACCAAACATAAGCAGTATATATTCGGTGAGCAACTTTTAATGCGACTAAAAATGATACATATTTGAAACACAAAAATTTAGAATTGAATTAAATTCGGTAAAAATCTTAATACAAGAAAGTATTCAGTAGTTTAAAATGTTGATCGTAATTAAAAGCGCTGACTTGTATAAAATGTAAAAGTTAAAAGGAAATAATGTAAAAAATGAAAGGAAATACAATATACAACAATATTTTGAAGACGTATTGTTTTGTTTGGTGTTGAATAACTGGTTATGTCGTCATATCTATTTGTAGAGTAATAAATTACGGTTTTATGTAGCAATCGTAAAACAGTATATTACAACAATATTTCAGTCATGCACAAATTATGTGATAGCTAAATTCTAACGTGCAACCTTTAACGTTCCGACTCGAAATTAAATGAGATATTAATAAAAACAAACATTTGTTCATTCCAATCATAATAAAATATGACGTTCGGTTTTATTATTCTAGGTAATAAATACTTTTTCACTTATTTATTATAAATTACCGGCTTAGTATTCTAGAGTCGCATTTTTCCATTCGGAACAGCTTAACTGCGTGTAGTATTTTAAGGATTTATAGATGTTAAAATAGGTGTATCTATGTTTGTAAATAGTCGCATTCCGGAGCAATTTATATATTTAGCAAGAGATTTATCACTTGTCGGGCGAACTTTGAGAATCTTAATCTTAAGCGACTTCCTTGTCGGAAAAAAAGTCCCCGCATTTAATTCTACGGGCCGACTCATTGAAAAAGAGCGCTCGAAATAGAAGCAGGTAGCAATTGTTGTTGATGTGCTCGCGGAATTGTTTCCCAAGAATGCCCAAGTAATTGTAGAAAATCAATTAGTGACAACGTCCGCTCTGCTGAAATAACGAGGGATACTATCTCCGTGTGTGGCACCGGATTATAATAATCAGGGTTAAGTCCGGGGGCCCAGCCGCGGAGACATCTAGCAAACCGCGGATATTTTATCTGATGATATAATGAAGGGACACTTGCATGACTCACTTGTCCACGGGGATAATAACTCGTTAGACACTTGAATTATCCGATTATTCGGTATTATAAGATGAAACTTGAGCTTATCAAGATATTTCTGGGCTGTTTAAAGTATTCAACTTCCGGAGACGTATTTTACATTCGTATTATATGCAAATAAACGTGCGCAACAGTGTAGGTAATTAATAATTCAAAGGGATGTCAAAAAAATAAAGAGGAATCGGTTTAGTCTAGACAAAAAAACATAAAATCCCATTATTAACAGATCCATTGTCTTAAATTTATAACTGCTCCGCTACAACAATATTTAATGCAAACTGAGGAAATAGGTGACGTTAAAGGCAGAAATAAATTCAATTACCAGAATATTATGAAACAAAAATTATAACACTTCCATACAGAGGTGTTTCGATACTTGCACACACGGAAAGTAAAATGACGTTACGTATACAAGATGTCTCAAAACCTCTGTCTGTAAGTTTCTCATTACATAAGAGATTAATTCTCCAAATCTGAAATTTTTTGCCCAAAAATGAAAACCTGACCTAACACAAGCGAGTCTTTGTTTTGAAACCTCTGCTTGGTTTACGACTTCTGTAAGCAATTTATTCCGATAAAAGCAATAAACTGCAATAAAACTTTTTATTTACGTTTAGAAGAACTCGGTCAAGGTCTTATTGTATACGAACATGAATCCGACTTGCTGACATCGGCATGTTTATTTGTATTTTCAACATGTGATAAGTAAGAACGTTTGTTTACGCACCTCTTTCAATGTAATAGACAATAACAATTATGTTAAAAACGAGTACCTAATCTTTGTTAGATTTTTGCTAAAGTAATTAAACATCTTCGCACTCTAGTTTTGTAACTGCGTTGAAAATGCGTGAAATTATTTTTTAATTATCGCACTAGTAGCTGCAGAATAAGTATGGCAAGAGCACAAATTATTCCTATTGTAAAAGCGAAAAGCAAGATTTGGAGTATGGGTACGATGAAAAATTTAAATGAATTAGATTGCCTGTACACACAATAATCTGTGGGTTCAAACTAAGTGATTGAATAACTTCGCTCGCTCTCAATCGAAGTATTTTATTAATTGTTTACATTCCAATACAAAACGCATGTTTTTATAAGGATAATATTCAACCTGAATTTCTGTGTCGGCTTAAAGCATAAAGATATAAAAGCTCTCGCCTAGTGCAGACGTTTATTTCGTCGTTTATTTATTTATTTAAAAAAAAAAATTAATTTATTTTTGCTGTACAAATACAATAAACTTTAGTAATCAACATTGTAAGTTGATTATTGGCAATTTACAAATTAATATGATGTAAGAATTTCCACTTTTTCGATCGCCTTTAGATTAAATTTTTTAAATTTAAGTGTTAAAGTACGGATTAGCACAAAACTAATCATCGAATAATGCAACACGCACAAAATATTTTAAACTATTATTAAGAACTTACCTAGTTACAAAACTTATCTACTTTTAAAATTAACCAAAAAACATTATACTTAACCTACCTTAAGTACAATATCTGTGCATTAGGTCATGGTCTGCATTTTTATGATTTTTTATGACCTCGAACGTCGGAGATTAGTTGAAAACCAAGCTCCGCCGGAAGCTGCATTCAGCGACCCTCAAGCAATTTCTATGAAAAAGTAAAATAATTTTTATCTGCGTTATTATTGCTATCTGACCAATAGTTGTATAACAAATTTTGCTTCTTTCTTGACCACTATTTGTGGTTTCAATTAAAGACATAGGTTTAGAGCCACGCTGCACATTGCACGCAATTGGTTATTTTAGGCAAATGGCATTTTCCTAGATAAATACTACTTGCCTAGAGAAATGGCTTTTTAACACCTATTTTATATTTAAACTCTATCAGAGCGTCTATATTTTATGCACTTTACTAGGGCGTATGCATACGATGCCAGTATGCAGCCGACACTACTTTGCTGAATCCATGATCACGTATAATATTCCTGCTCCCATATAACTTGACATTTACGGCCGTTTGCACCGCATTCCTTAAGTTTTATTTTAACCGTACTAAGCAATACTTAAAACGAAAATTTAGTTTGCACCGGTCAGAAAGACAGATGCTTTATAAAGACATCAAAACCGATCGAATACTTAACAGAGACTTAACGCTAAGTATGTCGTCTGTCTAAAATATATTCAAAATTTATTCCGGAAAATTATAAATTTTAAAATTCGAACCGTATTGATCTCTGAAGGCAAAAAATTCATAACATGAAGACGATTGTAATATTTTTAAAGATTATCCAGAAATTTTCTCTATTTATTGGAAAGAATAGAAGCACAACTAGAATTTGATAACGATTTGTAAATTAATTTTTAATCAGGTTTCTTAATTTTTCTTTATAAGATAACTTTTACAGGAATGATAGTGTTGTCTCCTATAAACCAATTACTATTTTGCTTATATTTTTGTGCAACAAACGGTCATTTCCTCACTATTGGAGATTTGTTTAGCATCCAATTACCGACACTTTCACGAATTATTAGAAAGGTTTCTACAATAATAGCAAGTTCACGCCCCGATTTTATAAAAATGCCAAAAGGAAATCAAATTAAAAAAACTCAAAATAAGCACATCTCCAAGGAAATTGTCTTAATATAAGAGGTGATTTCATTAGCAACTATTTTGCCAATTTGTGAGAATGATTTACGTTTATAAACGCACATTTACCTTCAAAAATAAAAATGTATTTTATAAATTTTCATTTAGTTTTTGTAGTGTGCCAGTCTTTATGGCAATATCTAATGAAAGAGATTGCCTTTCAAGCTCCTGCTTCTCTTTATATCGTTTGCTAGCTTCTTCTTTTCCATATTTGCTATTTCTAGCCAATGATTAATCAGAACGTCATATTTCTTAGCCAAAATGGAAGAAGTTAAAGGCTTGAATAATGCATGTCCTCTTCTAGACTCACGGGGTGGGGTATTTTAACAACGTAAGTAATTTATTTTACATTTACTGAGTTAACGGCTACTACTCCTTATAAATATTATAATACAGTAATCGTTTTGTAGACAGACCATGCTCGTCTGGACTTTAGTTAACTCAATACGATTAATAAATTCAAAAAACTCATGCTAGTGCTACAAAATATATTGTTTGTCTGCATAAGCTTATTCATCCGTTATTGTTTCTCTGTAACGTTAACTTATCATTAGATAGCGGATAAAATAATTATACGAAATATGTTCCGTACCAAACTATGAAGTGAAAAGGCCACCGTACACACAGGCACTTTCAAACGCTCTTGGCTCGTTAGACATTTGGCTCGCAGACTTGCTCGTGAGTTTTTAAGTTAGGGAGAAAAATCCTGCGCTCCCAATACGCCAGTCAAAATGTGCGTCCAGGCTGGCCAGTCTCAAAACTCGCGAGTTTCGAAACCCTACGTTTATAGGCCGTTCAGGTTTTAATAAATTAAATATGGTTGTCTACTTTCAAAAATTTGAAAACGATCACTGATAAATTTAATAGTTCAAACAGCGCCATCCTACAATTGCTTTCTGACCTGACATTGCTTCTGCTGATGAAGCCCCAAATAGGGCTGAAACAGCTGTACAAAGACTGCCCGAGAGATTCCTTGCAATCAAAAACGACTTGCAACAATTTTTTTTGGATAAATTTAATAATTGAAATTAACCTTCGCCCACAGTCTCCTTTACTATTTTTGTTAAATTTTATGTAAAATAATGTTCTAATTAGTATGTTAAAAACGTACGCCAAAAATTTAATGAAAATAAATTTTGCTTTTGGTACATTTAACACTAATAATCTACAGCATATTATTTGGTTACTATACGTACCCAGTGTAGGTGCTTGAAATTTGGTACAGGTTCTAATCGGGCTTTTACTATCATTATTTACACAAGCAAACTGAAACACTTTCTTATTCGTTGAAAATTATGACGGAATCGGTAATTACAATCGTTCGAACATCTAGTAGCATAAAAAAAATCGCCGACGTTTCGCTGTGTACTTTCTATCCTGAGAAAACTATTAAACGCCTAGTGAAATATCAATAAGATATGACAAGAAAATTTCCAGAAGTGTCCGAAAAACGAATCATCAACACACGGTATACAGTTTTAACATAAAATTCGATAATGTATTGCAAAAGACAAGAATTATTAAAACATATTTCACATCTAGGAGACATTTAGCTATAAAATATTTAATTATTTTTAAATTCTTTATATAGAATACAGATATACTTACACAATACCTCAAAAAATAAAACTAAATATATTTATTTAAAAAGAATCCATTTCTCTTGTTTAGTTTTCCTTTGATGACATGTTTAATTACTCTTGACAACTTATTTAGTTTCCATTGACATCATTTTTTTAACTTCAACAATTCATTTATTTTGTAAGAAGAGATCGCAAGCAATATAAAAAATACAGAAAAAAGTACAGAAAACAAATCAACGCAAAATTTCGAAATACAATTAAATTCAAACAGTAAACAAAGTAAAAAATGAAAAGTGAAAGAAAATTTCAGTTTAATAAATCAAAAATTATTGTAACCCCTCAAGAATCAGAATCTATTTTTAACAAAACAAAAACACAAAGTAAACAAAGTGAAATGAATCAACTATTCGCTTCCCGTGGCCAAGCCTATGACTTTCTTTTTTTTTTTCTAGTTTTTCTTGACAACTTGTTTATTTACGATATTCCTGAAGAAGCTGTCACACACAAATGTCGACTTACTACTCAATTTTCCAAGTGTCCGCACAAAAATAATTATATTATATATTTTATAATAATTTTCACCGGACCAGATAGTGTTTAAAATATTTAACGCTTGTTATGAAAATAATTCGAAGTAACACGTGATCCGCGCACTGTTATTTTTTTTTTCGAGGACAAGAAAACATCTTCAAGAGTTTCGCCAGTCTGCGTGAAACAAATTCTCCTAGAAAGTTAGTTAATTTGGTCAGGTTTTGTTGAAATCCCGTTCAGTTAAAATAAGTTAAACTATTACGAGCGTTTGTGCGATTACTGAATATGGTAGTTAAGCTGTCGAAATACGCATCTACTGATATCAACTTAATTGGTAAGGGATTTTTTATTTACTTATTTCTAAAACATTGTCTTCTTTATCATTCCTAGCAGTAATTGATAAGGTAATGGTACTGGATAAGTAAGGCGTTGCTAATTTTCCATAACCTATCACTCTCTTCTGTTTCTTTTAATTTGCAGTTATACCGCGGTTACATTCTGCGCAAACTCCTTCACAGTATCTAGGTTTTCTTGACGTCTTATAGCGTTCTTTTCAATTTAGGGAACGTAAAATGCAGAATAGAATAGAATAACGGTACCTCCTCAAAATGATAAATAGTCTTAGTCTGTAACTTATTAACGGGCTGTTAAAATTTAGAGATTCTTTAAAAAAAACAGTTGTTACTTTAGCAACAAAATTTAACAGTCCTTTAAATTTAAGGCTTTTGATACAGAACAGGTCATGGATACAGTCATGCGCACCTTAAGTGCTGCAATTTGACATTTCTGTAAATCTTGTAGTACAAGGTGTTAAGGGTGAAGTTTGCTTGCAAGAGGTGCAGTTTACTTGCGAACGACTGTACATTGTATCGTAATGATATTTTATTTCTGCGTCGGTGAAAAACGTCTGTAACTGAAGGGGAACATCTTCGTAGTCCAACATAACACAAAATTACTTGGTCGATTCTTCGTTGTCCCAATCAATTTCGGATCATAAACGCATTACTTTCCTCATGGCTTAGAAGTACGAGTAACTAAGCACTTTGTTTACAGGGAAGGGCAAAAGTATGGAACCGGCTGAATATTCCGAAAACTGTTTGACGTATGTATTTGAAACTTGGTGTGTGATTCAGAGTCAATAGGACCTACATTACCAATTTGTTTCAATTGTTTATCTGCTCTTGATTCTGAGATCCAATGCCTACTTGATTTTTTTTAAATGACAACCTACTGATTTTTCTCCTCTATTTAATAGTTCGTTTAATTCTTCAAACGACCACATAAAAATATTTATCTATTGCATAAGCAAATTTTCGAGAAAATCATATTTGAATGAAAAAGTTAGAAAAAATGGTTTACGCTGATATTTGATATTTGTTTTCATGTTTTTAAGGCAATTTTTATTAAAATTTTCTTTTGTGCTGTCTTAAAAACAGTCCATAATCTTGTGGTCCTCCAGTTTTTTGTTAAAACTAGATTTTTTGTCGAATATCAGACAATAAACCATTTTTCCTAACTTTTTCATTCCAACGCTTTTTTCTCGAATATTTTCTTATGTAATAGATAAATATTCTTATGTGGTCGTTTAGAGAATTAGACGAGCTATTAAGCAAAGGAAAAAAAATCAGTAGGTTGTGATAAAAAAAGTCAAGTATGCGTTGGATTTCAGAAACAAGAGCAGATAAACAATTGAAATAAATTGGTAAAGTAGGTCTTATTGACTCTAAATCACATACCAAATTTCAAACAAATACATCAAACAGTTTTCGAAATATTAAGCCGGTTCCATACTTTTGGCCCTCCCTGTATATTCTGTTAATAAGCAGATGAAAACGCTTTCAGAAGTTCGTATTTCTAAAGTAAAATAATATTTGCAGAATATAATCACTTTTCTCTCTAAAAGATCAAATGGAACTTTTACAGTTTAAAAAATCGATAATAAATTCAGTGAAAACATTATTTCCAATAACGCAAATCATTTTCTTCTAATTTTGTTACTAAAAATAATAAATTCAGATAAACTGTTATCTGCAATAACACAAATTATTACTTTTTTTTCTTCTAATTTTGTGAACATCAATTCAAAAGTTGTGAGAAATCATAAAAATTAACGGCGAGAGGCTTCGAATTACAGGCATATTTCAAAAGTAAAATTAAATCGGCCAATTTATATCCAGTATTAAGTCAGCACAGCATAACGAGTAATTTACGGCCAAGCCACATAATGCCAATAAATTTGTTAAAAAAAAGCTTCTTTGCCGTTTTATTAAGTGTTTATACATTTTATGATGTACATAAATCCGCTGGGGCTTTTGATCTGAGAGTTCTGACTTAACAAGAGGAGCTAATTTATTTTTACGTATTTTTATTTCTATTTTCGTTCTATAAATTAAAAACGTAATATTATTGCTACATCGAGCGACATTTATTTTTAAATATTTATTTTGATTGGTGCGACATTTAGTTTGAACGAATCCATTTAATTTTCTTTTTTTTTTTTTGAACTTTTTAATGTGTACTTCTCTTCCCACTTACAAGCATGAATTATTATGTGCTCGTGAATACAAAAGGCGAAATTAACTAAGCATGTCTGATTACCAGACGTAATGAGAATTATCGTCGGCATCAGGTTGGGTACTTCCAACTGTAATAATTAATATCACTCTATTGAGATTAAAACCTAATAAATTTTCATACAATTGCACATAAATACAAGCGAGTGTAAGTGCTGGAGGTAAGCGCAGAGACTTACGAGCACAAAAACATCAGAATTCCCCGAGACACATGTATTAGCACAGTAATTCTCATACAATTGCACATGAAAGTCCACAATTTACTTCGGCCTCGCAAGAATAACACATACTTCTTGCGGTGTATCTGATAAGACTCGGTAGGCTTTTAATTAAATTTACAATTAGCGTTCGACGTGCACCCACTAATTAATACGGCAAAGAAGAGACGGCTTAGACTCCCCGGGGAAGTCGCTGAAAAGCAGCGGCGGAGACAACGAGCGGCGATATCTGGATATGTTAATACGCCTGTCCGTCCATACTATAGTATATCTCCGGCTACTAATTGCATACAAATCAATGAATAAAAGAGACCGCGAAATTTATGTTAAATATCGCCGAGATGCGATCTTAATCTGCCCGACTGTCTGCAGATTTGCTCGAATTGGATCGTTTGTTTTGTTTAATTCGAGACCAGATTGCTGAATTTCTGATTCATCTACCACTTAGATTCACGTAATTGCCAATGTACACTACAGAATTCATTATATTAATCCAGCTGCAATCAGTTAAAACTAAATTTCAATTTTATCTACGACATACCCTTCTAGAGCTAATTTAATTTCAGTTGATTTAAACAGAAGTGTTATATGTGTCGTCTCAGTGAATAAGTGGTTAACGGCCATTTTCATAATCAGACTTTAAATTTAAAGATACTTTAACTTAAAAAACACGTTCGTTTTCCTATACTTAAAATGACTTTAAATTAAAGCTTCCTTAAAGTCTGATTATGAAAATGGCCGTAAGTCAGATTTCGCTACTTTTCAAAGCAATACTTTCAGACGTTCAGAAGTTGTGTAAAATAGGATTTTTGTGATAAATCAGTTTGCATATCACAATTAACTCTTTTTCAAGCCTGCGCCTGACAGCTTCACATACACTGTGGAGAAGCCATTCAACTGATTTTAGACAAATTTTGACTTAACTGCTTATTCACCCAGACGACAGATAAATATATGACCGCATCTTTAAGTCACGGATTATTACATTAGCGAATTAAACTACAATTAACTAGTAGTTGATATGCATACATGCATTCATTATTTAAGTCTATCTTTCACAACAATTCAAATATTTAATTTTGTTTGATCAAATCATTGTGCATTTACTACTTTTACATACCATATGAGGTTAGACCAAAGTTCCAGAACGTTCATATATCTTTGCTACTTTAGTGTATTTCCATATCAATTGTTTTAATAATTGTAGACAATTCGTGACTGGGCTGATGACGTAATGACCACTGTAGCTCTGATTTGACTTGCATTTGAATTGCATTAGATGGATTGTAATCAGTGCATTAATTATATTGATCACTAGAATAATATATTGTAAAAATTTGAAAGTACTTTTTCAATATTTAACCTTTTATTGATTCATTATGTTTTGAAACATACTGAGCCCTCCGCTTCCCTATTCATACCATAACGTTGTCGTTTCACTTGTTTTAATCGAATTTCTGCCGTCCCAGGACATATGTTCGCCCTTCTAGAATTAATTAATATTTTTTTTTATATAGATTTGGAAACGATATATTAAACAAAAAATTAATTTGAATTTTCCGATGACATATACCTACTGGACCTTCGGTTTCACCGGAAGTGATATTAACTTTGTTATTTCAAATGGAACACCCTATATATTTTTACATCTTTGGAGTTTTTGTTTTCCAGTCTTGAAAGCTACGAGTCGTGTATTTTCATTCTAATGCGACCAAGTAATTTGAAAAAATCACTTTTTGATTGTATTTGTATTTTTTGTACTTGTTTTTCTCAGTACGCTGATACCAAATACTTGATATTTTCCTTGAAAATCATTTAAAACACCGCGACCGTAGATCCTAAATGAAACATGCTCTGCCATAAATGATTTAAATTATTATCAAAATACGTACATTATTTTTAAAAGGTTACAAAATCTGACATTAAAAACTTTCAAACTTTTCATCTTTCTTTTAATTAGAAATCGAATTTGAAAAAACTCTTCGTAGTTTTTTACACAAATATAATAATATGTACATTTTTATGTAAGCTGTAAGGGTTATTTAAAAATGTTTTAAACTGCTGATTTTTTCTTTGTTTAAAATTACAAAAAAAAACAAAAGTTTTGTTCTTTTCTTAAAAAAAACAGTTTTTTATTCAACCCTGATCATATTACCATCAATTTGTAACGAACAACCAGGTGAAATCTTTCAACTTTAAACGTACTAACTATCCCATACTTTACGATAAACTGGCAAATACTGACTGGTCACCGTTAGAAGTAATTGATGACGTGAAGGCAGCATCTATCCGTTTCTACGATATATTAAACCAAGTATTTAGTGAAACTGTTCCTACATATACTGTTCTGTTTACGTATTAAACTTTCTTTGTTTAAGAGTTATAAGAAGCATAAAACAGTATACTACCGTGCCTTCAATTGAATTCCTCATTAAAGTGGGCTATAATTTCACTTTTTTTTCTGCTAAGATTTGGAGCACTCATAGCTGTTCAATTATTTAATTAAACAAATGTCAAATTGACACTTTGTATTTTCAATTAATTCAAAATGTTAGAATTACAGCGGAAAATAGTTATTGTTGAAAGTTATTTTCAAACCGGTAGAATAAAAAATGGACAGTTAGTTTATTCAATTAATCAGTGTGTACAGAAGTTTCCACAGGAGTTCCTTAATTTTGCTATTACTTATGAACAGCTACTTAAACATATCCATGCTTGTGTTCTTAAATTTCGTGAAACAGGATCACTTGGTCGCAAAACAGGGAGCGGAGCAGCTAAGAAAAGGACGCCAGCCTGCATTGAAGATGTTCGGGATCGAATGGAACACTCTCCCAAGAAATCTATTGCGAAACTTCAACGAACGAAAAGTTCAGCTAACACGGGGAACATGTCACACTATTCTTAAGAAAGACTTAAAGTTTTATCCATATAAGATTCAAGCAGTTCACGAACTCAGGCCAGTAGATTTTCACAGAAGAACAGAATATTGTCAGTGGTTTCTTGACATCTTAAACAACGACGACATTCTTGACAAGTGTTTCTTTTCCGATGAGGCCTGGTTTCATCTCTCAGGGTATTTAAATAAACAGAATATGAGAAAATGGTCAGCAGAAAATCCCCATGAATTTGTGGAAACTCCATTACATCCATTAAAAATTGGTGTTTGGCTAGCAGTGTCAAGAAGGCGTATCATCGGACCAATATTTTTCAACGACTCAGTAACAGCTGAAAGATACCGAAATGAGTTATTAGAACCTTTCATTAATCAACTACATGATGATGAACTTACAGAATGGTTTTTTTTTTCAGCAAGACAATGCTACTGACCACACAGCTCATCAAACAATGACTTTCCTGCAGCAGTTTTTCGATAATCGGATTGTGAATTTTCCTGCAAGGTCTCCGGATTTCACAATTATGGATTACTTCATTTATCCGCACATGAAAAACACATTTTTTAGAACTACGCGTCACACAATCGAAGAACTTCGTGCGGGCATTAGAGATGTGTGTGCTAATATAACCCCCGAACACTTAGCAAACGGGTTTGAAAACATGAAACGCAGAGTACGCTTATGTATTCAAGCTGAAGCAGAGCACTTTGAACATCTACTTTAAACTTTAATGTTGTGTTTTTATTTGATGTTATGATCAGTACTGACAGTTAGTGACAACTGTTTTCTCTAGAATTGTGTCGCCAACATAAAAAAATCACAGCTTAATTTAATGAGGAATTCAATTGAAAGCACGGTATTATGAACTTTTCAAACGTTATCACTCTAATGCAAAGAGTCTTATCAGTACGGCGTGAAAAAATATTATTGCAGAGATCGAAACTTCTATATCTCAAAATCCAACAAAATTGTGCTCTTTGGTTCAAGCTAAAAAGAAAAATACTAAATACTTGGCTTACTGAAACTTAACAATCGTGAATTTAATTCTCCTCAATCCATTGCTGACGCGTTTGCAAATTCTTTCAATTGTGTTTACATATCTTCTAATCCTAACAACCTGCCTAAGACACAGAACTCAGTAGATTATTAATTTTCGCTGTCTTATATTTCGCCTGATGAAGTTGAAGCCATCCTGAAACGTTCAAAGAACACCTTCATGACTGGTTATGATGAAGTTCCCACTTTTCTGTTGAAAGACTGTGCTACTATTTTCTGTAGACATCTTTACCATTTATTTAACCTAATTTTAGGTTATTCCATATTTCCCTCCGTTAGGAAAAAAGCTTATACCTATCTGGCCAGCTCTAAAAAAAGGACGCTCATGCGTAGTAAGCAATTACAGGCCAATCTCCATTCTATGTAACTTCTTCAAGGTATTTGGGTCTATTTTGTATAAACACATTTAGCCTCATTAAAGAGTTTCATTACAACACTTATGCAAGGTCGTTTTACGATGACCAATCTTCCTTGTTTCACACAGTATGTGTCAGAAGTCATAGACACCAGAGGACAGGTTGATGTAATTTATTTGGATTCCAAAAAGCGTTCGATCAGTTTGATCACTACGTACTTCTAAATAAATTATCTGTATTCGGTTTCTCGCTATCCCTTGCTGATCTGTTTAAGTGTGCCTCCAGAACCGTGAACAACGTGGTAGATAATGTAACGTATGTCGATTCCAATTAAGTCATTTCCAGGGGTATCTCAAGGTTCCAACTTAGGACCTCTATTATTTTTAGTTTTTTTCAATGACATTGCTAATGTTGTACAGTACGAGAAATTAATGTTTTATAATTCATAATTCAAAAATAAAAAAGTTAAGTTAAAGGGGGTGGGAATTCTCGCGTAGTCACCCTGTACAGTTAATTTTAAAAATATCGACTAGAATTAATTTTCTCTGAACTACATTGTTCGTTCAGAGTCACTTTTTACCAAGTGTAAACTGCTTGAAAAATGAGGCTTCAAAATTCGACAGACACAGGTCCACGGCGTCAAAAAAGCTTAAGATTTTGCACTCTTGACTTCTTCGGTGTATTCGATTTTTGTACTTATCTACAGAATGACAACTATGTCTAGTTTTTGTATTTAAAGTTATGCACAACGGAGGTGATGCATTTGACCACACAATTGAAACTAATTACGCAAGTGGAACGGCAAGACTGGGTTAATGACACAAAAAAAAACGACAACACAACGCAGAAATCAAGTTTGCACTTCGCAACCTCTATTAAAATTTCTAGTTTACGAATTAAAAACACGCCTGCTAATGACGCAAATGTCGTTTATTATTCCAGTTATGTAACTCCGAGGTGCAAAAGAATTCCACATAAATACTTTACCACCTGAAGCTATAAGTAGATGGTGTGTAAACGTGGTTAATAAGTACTTGCAGCGCAAGCCGAGGATTTTTAAACAAATTTCAGTCATTAACGGAATTATACGTTGAAGGCTGAAATTTAGTTTTACTAAAAAAAAATCTTGCCGTTTATCTTTGCTTTTTAAAGTTTTTTTCAATGTTTTCTAATAAAATAATAGGAGTATTAATTTCCCACACAGCTGCTTGCTGGTCCTCTGACCAAAAGTACAAACATATACAGGGAAGTTCAGGCAACACATTCATTAAAATTTACGGACTTCTCCCTGGAATTTCTGTTTCATATTTTGCAGTTATAAATTAACGACAAGGATCTACCAAAATTTAACATTTTCAATTTTTGGATACTTCCGTTTATACCGGAACTTGCAGCCAGCTTTCTTATTTTAAATGGTATACTCCATTTTTAATACATTTTTGAAATCTTCGTGAAATTCTAAAAATATTTTGTGCAACAGGTGATACAAGAAAAATTAACCGTTTTCAAGTTATTTCTATTATTTAAAAAAAAAAGCTCAGACTTGTAGAACCTTGATTACGATACTGTCATCTTTGTGCAACAAAAACCACTATGCCAGTTTTTGGCCTGTAGTAGGACACTGTAACATTCTTTCAGATTATGTTCAGTTTTGCACTTGATTGGTTACAGGCTGGTTGAAAAGTAACTTCTATTCGAACTGATTTCAACGTTGAAAAGTCACGTTTTTTTTTAATGGAACGCCTAATATATTTTTATACCAGGTGACTCAGGATTATGCTATTTCGTTCTGTATTAGCATTCCCTATACCTATCTCTTATAGTTCACTCGTTATCCATGATTTCTTTGTAACACCTATTTTTTTCTTCCTTTTTTCGGTATTCTTTTTAAATAGTGGGCTATGAAAACTAGAGAAATTATAATTTTTGAAATCATTCGTCTAGTAGGAATTAAAAAAAAACAATTTAATCGCTAGGAAGAATCAAAAAATGAATGTTCAAACACAAACATATTAAATGTATTTGATGATAAAAAAATCGACAATTCAAGAAGTTAATAAAAAAAATATTATATCGAGGAAAATATGTTATTATTTAGACATAAGAGAAAGTTATTACTGATAATTAATTACAATACAAATGATACAATTTGTGTATTATTTTTAATATTTTTGATTTATTTACACGTATGAGTTTTCATAAAATTTTGTATTGCAAGTATAAATTTCTCTTTGTAAATGTGTAAAACGTCATACCAAGAATTCTTATACATGCGGCATATGTAAATAAAAGTTAAGATGATAGATATGTATTTCTATGTTATTTTTCGGTTTTTAGAATGAGATTGAAATTAAATTAAGTTAAAAAGCCTCATTTTGTTAAATTTTCGTAGCACACTGTTCAGGAATAATACTGAAGAAATTGTTATGTCAAAGAGAAAATCATGAACAGAAAAATAAAGGTAAGAGATGGGTATAGGGAATGCTAATATAGTTCGGAAGAACATTTCATTCTGATTCTTATGGTATACAAATATATTGGATGTTCTATTTAAAAAGCATGATTTCTCAACAGTTGAAATCAATTCGAATAGAAGTTACTTTTCAGTTTTGTGTAAAATTAGGTATGACCTGAAAGCTTATGAGCATAGTCTACTACAGGTCAAAAATTGAAATAATGTCTTTTGTTACACAAAAGTGGCAGAATCATAAACAAGGTACTGCAACTTTGAACTTTTTTAAAAAAATGGAAATACCTGCAAAACGGCTGATTTTACTTGTATGACATGTTGCATAATATATTTTTAGAATTTCATGAAGATTTAAAAAATGGTATAAAAAATGGGGTATTCCATTCCATAAAATAAGAAAGTTAACAGCAACTTCCGGTACAAGCGGAAGTCCCCGAAAGTTGGAAATATTATATTCTAATAGAAAGTGAACGTGAATGTACTAAAAGGAGTTTAAAATCGATTGAAAAGGTTTTTATTTTTTTTTTGTGGAAATTAATGTTCTTAATTTAAAATTTTGATATTTTCTCAAACGAACCACCGTAATAATTTAGGTATTAAGTTCAGTCGTTTATAAATCTGTTAAGTCAAAAAGTTGAAATCTAAATATGTTATGTCACAGAAATCTATTCCGATTCTTGACTTAGGAAAATAAAAAATGTAAACTTTTGGGCCTCTAAATTATTCAATTTATTTATTAATACCGTTTGTTTACTTTTTAACTTCTAGGTAGTAGAAAGGTAATACTAAAAAAGATAATAATGAGTTGATTCAATCTAAAATGTCTACCATTTTTCGACTGTTGTTTTAATGACTTGAACGATCGATTTTGTTAACTTTTATGTTCTTGTTGACTGAACACTTTATTGTTCTGAGCGAATAAAAAACTTTCTATATTAAATGAAATTAATTAATAGCTACATTATCTGAACTGTAAATTAATTTCACCTAACGTAAGAAAACAATTAAAAATATATTAAATAAAAATTAAAAAAAATTACTTCAGTGTATATCGAAACCTAGATTGCAACCTATCTGTGTTGCAGGTGTCTTTTTCTTTTTGTGTTTACATTTCAAGTTTGCCTTCAGATCTATTAATACACGTTTCTTTCTTACAGAAACAGCATACTTTAAAATTAGGTTAAAGGTGTGGTAAATGAATTATCTTAAAAAATTAGGGATAGGATATTATTTGATTAAAAATGAATTATTATATAAGATCAGAAAATATACATAATTTAGAGTATGATATTCGAAAAACACAGAAAGTAGTTACACCAATTAATTAACAATGTTGCTGATAATTCCCCCTGAAGATGAAATTACGAGTGTTGGTAGGTATAATAAATAGTATCTGTAAAGTCCAAGCAAAAAAAAATATTAGTGTCAAACGTAATTAGCCGCAATAAAAAATGACAAAAATCATGGCGCTAAATTAACAAATGTCGACACTAATTTCACTTCACCTAATCATATTTTACATATCAAATTAATTTGTACATGCAAATGTAAACACGGTTATAAACATGATACTTTATAATGTGTATTTAGAAATGTTCATATGCAAGTCGACATAAATTATAATTTTATTTCCAACGGAAGTAGGCAGCAGTCAGCGAAGCAGCTATTATAAACTTAAATTTAGTTTGCAAAGCACCATTCGAGACCCACAAAAATACCTACTTAAATAATTTACCAGGCAATAATCATAAAAATAAAGCACCGGAATAGTCGAAGCTTCATTAAGAGCAGATCTGGAAAACATAAAGTAAGACAGCGACTTTCGTGGCGTGTGGTTAACAAATAAATTGTGCAATTAAGTGGTAAGGTCGCTGGAAAAAATCGAAACACTGTTTACATCCGGTTTGTAATACAATATTGCCGTTCGGTCAACAAGAGCGTAGATCTTCGCAGAACAATTTGGTGTAGATCCATCAAGAGGGCTGAAAGATTTGACACTTTTAAGAGCCTCGCTACATTAGCATCCTAAATCAGACCAATAATGCTGGTGGTGGTAATCGTGTTTCTGTGTAAACGGATATCTTTCAAACCCTTATAACAAGGATGTGTTTAATTTATGTCACATTTAAGCGCCAGATTTTCTAAATTGTCTTCACACACGCTTCAAACTTCTATAAGAATTCTAAACGAATATGGTCAGTACAAACAAAGCAAAATGCGACCAAAAAGTAACGAATGAGTTCATCGTATGCATAGAGGGCGAAGAAACAACAAACCCAACTTTATGTCTCTGTAATGCGACCTGCTAGGCGACTAATGACACCCACATGCGACTCGGGCCAAAAAACCAGCGCATATTTCACGCATTGCTCCTGCCTTGTCATTTATCCCCGTCTAAGATACATTCCCCGGCAAGATTCACTCGAAAAATGCCACTAAAAACTTCTGTCTGCCTCTTTTGTGTTCACGGCGGTCCTCTATTCGTGTCTCTTTCGATTTAGCATTCTCGGAAATTAAAAGCTCTCTGTCTTTTTCTCACTAATTTAATTTGGACGCTGCGGTAACGTTACGCCAAAACAGCAATTCGGACCGTACAAATCAAAACTTCCTACGCCGACCTCTTTACATTGAAATGTTAAGTGCAAGTCGCATTTAATCAAGAAATCATTTAATTGTGCGCACAACTAAATTGTTGCAAGTTCTTGCGTCAAAGAAGTAGTATATGGAATTTTATTTCTGGGACAGCGAGATTTCACATGTATAAGACCAACATAAATGGCACACAAAAGAAAGTACGATAATTTTTAGCCAAACTTTATTGTGTGAAAAAGAAATAATTAAAAAAAAACCTAATTTTATTTAACAAATATGTTAAACTAATTTCCTTTTCTCTTGTGTAGTATTTTTTTTGTATTTAATTTTCGAGAAGAAATCCGAATGACGCGGTCCCAATCAGAAACCAATAATGTTGAATGTTTTAAACATAAAAGACAATTCTGGTAATTCAAAATTGTTATATTTTCCTCGAAATGAAATAAGTAAAGAAATTCGGGCAGTGAATAATTCTGTTTAGAATTCACAAAGTACCTTCAATACCAATAAAATATGTAAATTGTTGGAGACGCGTGATTCTACTGCCAGTATAAGATTCAACATCAAAATCAAGTCATCGTATAAAAAATATTATTAATGCGTTCTGTAAACAAGTCTTGAGAAAACTACAACGAATCATTGGAAGTCGATTTGTTCTACGCAACAAGTTAAATTCCGAGGGGATGGAACGATTCGCTGTCGCCAACTCGCCGTCGCCGATTCACCGTCGCCAATTCGTCGTAGAACCAATTCGTCGTCGATCCAATTTACCGTCCGTCCAATTCGCCGTCCCATGTTACTGCTTTATTTAGCTTGATAAAATTTAAAACACTTTCTGACCATTTTAGATAATATCCAAGTTATACCTACGAATTGAAATTTCAAGTTAAAATAAATTCCTAGTTACAGTGCGACCACCGGAAGACACAAAATTACGAACAAATTGGTGCTGTACGTACACATAATCATAATTCAATTTTTTTTTAATGGAACCCCTTTTTCAATTTATAATTTTAAATGACGAGCTTTCATTAATCAATATTTTGAAAGCAGTCGACTTTTGATGTGTAGTGATTTTGATTGATATGAAAATCAATATGATTTTGAGCAGAATCTGAAAATATAAAAGAGAAGAATTGTAGGGATTTTACGAACACCCTGAAGAATAAGAAATACTTCCTGGAAGACCAAATTTTTTTATCTGTTTCTTTATCTATATATCACATTTAATTAATAACAAATTATTTTATTTTCCATTAATTATGTTAACTTCTTTATTTTATTTACATATAATTATCGGTATATTATTATTTGGATATGTACCTGGACTTAAAACTTTAATCGCTGACGCCGAATTTACCGACGGCGAGTTTTCCGGCGGTGAATTGTACCTACGACGAATCGGCGACGGTGAATTGGCGACAACAAATCGGCGATGGCGAATTGTCCTAGACCCAAATTTCGATGGAACAATTGAGAAACGGAAAGCACGCGTCGTAACCCGTGGATTTTCTCAAAAGCCAGGAATTGATTTCCATGAAACATTCGCTCCTGTGGCCAGGTTGAGTTCAATACGTTTTGAAAATAAAGGCTATTCAATCTGATAATGGCAGAGAGTTCGTGAATAAAGAGTTTGGCGAATATTTGAAAATGGAAGGCATCCAAAGTCGGCTTACAACTGCTTACAGTTCAGAACAAAACGGAGTGGCAGAGAAAAAGAATTGAACTTTAATGGAATCAGCACGAGGTTTCTTGCTTCAGTCCGATTTACCACCGTCATTTTAGGCAGAAGCAATTAACACAGCGAATTACATCAGGAATGGCTGCCCCACTAAAAGGTTTGAGGAAAAAACTCCCCACGAATTATGGCATGGCAAGGTGCCAACCGCGAAATATTTTCGAGATTTTGGATGTAAGGTATTTTGTATTGATAAAACTCCAACAAGAGGAAAATTCGACGCTAGATCCAGAGCAGGAATATTCTGAAGAATCAAAAGGTTACCGGGTCTGGCTTCCAAATTCTAAGAAGATTGAAGTTACCCATGATGTTAAATTTTTGGAGGAACCGCTGAAAATTTTGAAGGAATCGTCTGAAGACTTTTACCCAGAGAAAAAATCAAGAAATCATTGTATCGATGTACAATTATCTTCGAAACGCTTTGGTCAAAATGAAGATGATCTGGAGGAGGTGGTTGAAGAATCGGAAACAATAGAAAGTTGAGACGAAGAGAATATAACTCGAAAACGCGGACGTCCTTGTTTAATTAGAAGTGGACGGCGAGGAAGACCCATAAAAGAATACGTCACAAATGTAAACGAGAAAGCAGAATTAGCATTTATTGCTGAAATTCCTGTAAGAGAAGCGATATCGGGAGTAAATTCTGAAGAGTGGAAAGCTGCTATGGTGTCGAAAGTGAGGTCGTTAATCAAAAACAATACTTGGAAATTGGTAGAACAACCGCAAAATGAACGAATTATTGGAAGTCGATTTGTTCTACGCAACAAGTTAGATTCCGATGGAACAATTGAGAAACGAAAAGCATGCGACGTAGCCCGTGGATTTTCTCAAAGGGCCAGGAATTGATTTTCATGAAACATTCGCTCCTGTGGTCAGGTTGAGTTCAATACGTTTTGTAATAGCGATGGCAGTTCAACAGAAAATGAAAATTGAAGATTGATATTACGAAAGCGTACTTAAATCGTGACGTCGAAGAAGAAATCTTCATGGAAATTCCAGAACATTTAGAAGACATTTTAGACCACATCGTTAATACCGGATCTGCTTTCACAGAGGAAGCGAAGACGATGTTAGAAAGTTAGAAGAAATTCGACGCAGTTTCTTTGTTGAACAAGGCCTTGTATGGACTACGTCAGGCAGGCCGTGCCTGGTATTCTCGACTAGAAAAAAATAATTATGGGGTCTTGGTGTTGTTTCGTCGGATGCTGACCCATGTATATATTATGTTGGACAGATTGAGAAAAGAAGTTTTATCATCGCTTATGTGATGATACTGATATCAGAAGACTGAAGAATCATCTGAAAACCAAATTCGAGGTAAAGGATTTGGGTAATATTAAGTATTGCTTGGGCTCAGAATTTACGAGAAGTGAAAATTTGATCACTATAAGCCAAAAAGGATACATAAAAGAGATTCTTCAAAGATTTGGTATGTTCGAGTGCAAACCCTTATCGACACCACCAGAGCCGGGTCTAAAATTACAGAAAGAAGAAAGCGAAACTGAAGATTACCAAAAGAAAAACCCTACCGTGAGTTAATAGGAGCATTGATGTATGTATCAGTAGGAAGGAGACTTGACATAACATATGCAGTTAGCTATTTGAGTCAATTCAATGACTGCCACGCAGAGGCGCATTGGAAGGCTGCCAAACGCGTGCTGCGTTATCTCAGAGAAACTAGCAACGCAGGCCTTGTTTTTTCTCGTTTTGATATCGTGATGTATGTGGATGCAAACTGGGATAGCTGCAACATAGATCGCAGATCGTACACAGGGTATACCTGCATTATGAACGGGGCACCTGTTAGTTGGGAATTCAGAAAACAACGGACAGTGGCCTTGTCGTCGACAGAGGCCTTTTCAGGAAGCCTTATACATGAAGAAGATGTTAAGAACTTTTAGAGCAGACTTCAAAGAAATTGTTTTGAAAATTGATACCTTAGCTCAGTAGAAGTATTACGGTCGCACAAAACATATAGATATCCGACATCACTTTGCGCGCGATGCGGTAAAGAACAAACTGATATTATCTATAGGATATATACCTACAAATAAAATGGCAGCAGATGTACTGACTAAAGGTTTGGTGAAGAGTCGACACGAAAAGTGTGTGGAACTCCTTGGGCTCAAGTTCATCGAATAAAATAAAGAATTTTTGATTGTTGCCTCGAGGGGAAGTGTTAGAGATGCGTGATACTTCTCCCAGTATACGATTCAACATCAAAATCAAGTCATCATATAAAAAACATTATTAATGCGTTTTGTAAACAAGTCTTGAGAAAACTACATATTTTCTTGTAACTACTCAAGCGTTAAACGTTTTCGTGTATAACCAAGTGCATATTCTATGTTTTCATGAAGTTCCATCATAAATTATTGATTTCTAAGAAGATCCCAAACATAACTCAATTTTAGATTTAAATTGCGCTTTCTTTGGCATTGCATCTGAGTGTTGGTGGTAAGAGCGATAACATTTCTGACATTTTTTTATGACTTAAGTTTGAGATATTTCGGTAGCCCCGTGGCTCTTAAAACGATATTACAAAAATTTTTACCCCTTTCATAAGCAAATTTTTGAGCAAAAATAATGAAAGCTGAGAAGTTGAATTTTGCAGAATTGCACAAAAATTATTACTATTAGCCTAATGAAGTAAGTGTTAAAAAGACAAGAACATAAAACAGAATAAACCCAGAAACCTAATTTATGGGCAGGAATTCTCGGAGCAGATTTACAGGCCGAAATTTGTTTATTGACACATTAAGAGGACAACTATGTCTAGACTTTTTGTCGGCGTTCCCGACATTCCCTACTTTGTGGAACAGTTGGATGAGTTATTGAAAAATCAGCTCAAACTTGGAGGTGCCATTTAAAGAAAATGTCAGTGATGTCATCATTTCTATTTACAACACTGAGTAAATTCGGGTGCAATTCCAGAGAACGCACAATTTAAATCAAAAATTGACTTGTTTCTGGAATTTTCTTAAAAGTCTACTCAAGTTTACGATTTATACTGATTATTTCAAACTTTACACTTACACTGTATAATAGCTAATGCTAAATCTTAAAATCACTTAAATCAGTTGTTCAATGTCTATTTTTTTCTCCTGCTTTTCTTCTTTTGTCAATTATGGTTCCCAATTTGTCAAATGACTTCTTAATCCACTAAATGTATAGGACTGCTGTGTAAAACATTTTGACGTTACACGCTTAAAAATTACATGGCAATTTCAACTATAATTTGTTATTTTGTATTGTTTATGCTACCGTTACTTACTTTTTAGTCAGAAAACTTAACGTCTATAATTATAAATACCGATTCAGAAATTCCATTGAGCTTGTGACAAATAAGACAAATTAGTTGTACAAAATAAAAATTTAGTTATTTCTGTCTTTTCATAAGCTGTCATTCCTTTTTTATTTTTAAGAAATATCAAAATTAGTTTTTACAACTTTTATATTGTTGCTGAAAACAAAAATCATCACGAATATATACACTGTTTCCACAACTAACACACTATTAGCTGGGATTTTTTTCACTAAAAAATTAGTTGTGTCATCAAAGATTTAGTTGGGATTTTTAAGCGTGTATATTATATCATATTCCTTTCTATTAAATCATTTTCACTTTTTTACGCATTAGTGCTTTTCTAATATTTACACATATTACATATTTTAATATACCAGTAGAACGTTTCTAAGTACGGGTTTTTGAAATAAAATTAAATATAAAAAAATTATAATATTTTTCTCTGAACTGACGAAGTCTTAAATCTATCCAGTCTCAAAACTGATCTTTTTGCTATAAGCATAAAATTGATATTGATAATCCATGGCCAGAACTTCTTTTATCCATGTCCTGAGTTCTTCTGGGTGTAGCATAAATTTTTCTGATTTTGATTGCCTCAGAAAATTGAAAATTATTATATTTTTTGGGGTTAGCCTACGAATGACTTTATTTCGTTGTTATATTTTATTATTTCGCCGTTTTTGGTGACTATTCACAAAAGTATTAAATTTGAATGAAGAGCAGCAATCAGGGAATTCCCGTATACTTATGAATCTTAATTGACAAATAATGAATCGAATTTGACATAAATAAAAAATCTTTTTACGAAGTACTAAGGCAATTATGGTAATAAGTAATCATATTATTAAATATCTATTAATAAAGAATGAAGAAAAAATATTTTTTAGTAATAGCAGCGATTTTTATATTTACACATAAAATGTGTCCCACATTTTTTACCAATTCAGAGCCTCTGGTTATTTTCGGTTGCAGTAAAATTAATTCTGCCCTTTTCCACAAACCCTTCAATTACATTATATCAACTTTTACGATTTGGTCAGGTGCCCTAATTAAACGGAATGATATCTCCGCATTCGCATCCTCGCAATGCTATTAGAATTCGCCAAATTGCCGTGTTGAACGTACAATGTAAATCGACTCCACTAATTTGACATCTGTTTTGGCTGCTTTTTATTTCTCGAATTAGACGCTAAGCAGCTCGCTACACATGTTCTTTTCACTCAGATAAGATAGCCGTTTTTTGCTGTCATTTTTCGAGTTATTAAAAAGTAATCTTGGGTAGCATTTCATCCATTACGAAGTACATTATGGATTTGGTTAGACATGTGTTATTTTTTTTTTTGTGTGCTACTCCTACGTACACATGAACAAGTTTTATTGTCATTTATCTATGATTTATTAGAACTGAAAATGTGTTTTTAATTTATTTCGGTAGACAGTTTGTGTGCGATATGATTTCTATCAAAACCTCCGGATGACAGATATTAATGATTCATATATTTTTCATTTTGGTCGATCGACAATCAAGCGAATACATTTTTAGCATCAATTAAGCCGAGTTAGCTAAACTCGATTATTTCAAGCTAAAAGTTTCTGTAAAGACGCTTTGTATGTGTTCCGGATTTCTTTCAAAAGAACAGAGAGGAGCCACGCGTGGAGTTCTCTGCAGATGTGTTCTGCATAAGTGCATTCTTGTAGGCTGTCGTAGAGACCCTGGCCGACCGTAAGTGCATTTACATGTCGCTCTGATCCAAATATGCGAAAAAATATAGTGTGCTTAGACATAATACGACACGAATGGGAATCGATCACCGTGTTCTCCTGTCGGATGAGCTGTTAGGTGTCGTCGGGCGGGATTTTATACAGAATCTGTGAGCTTCAATTTGTTAGCTTGTAGCAGTTACAAGGGTTTTTAAGTGTGGGTAATGAGTGACTGATTACTTCTTGTTCAGTTTGTGACTTTGCTATAGAATTTATCAACGAGTGGTTTTATTACTCGACGCTTCAATTTGCTTAATTTCCCTATGTCTAAATATTTTTACAATTCGGACAAAATTTATAAAAAAAACTCTCAAGTGTACAGCCTGTCCACAAATTTTCTGCAATGGTAGAGTGACATGTAATTTTGGTATATTATTAATTGTTTCAATTGTTTTAAGCATTTCCTAAGTTAAAAAATTGAAACCGCAATTAAATTGGCCCTATAAATTACACGGAAACTTTTATTAGTTTTTAATATGGGAAAAAATTATTCAATGCAATCACCATCCCCCTCTACGCACTTTTCTACCCTGTACCTAAATTCCGTATACACGTTTGTTAACGTTTCAATTTCTATTTCACTGATTATCGTTGGTACTTTTTCATTTAAAATTTCTGAATTTGTATCATGATCAATGTATGGGTCTAAAATGTCCGATCCATCTTCCAGGCAAATGGTCATCAAGCTACTCTTTAATTAAATTTGTGGAATGTGCAGGACATCCATCCTGTTGAAAATAAACGTTTTCCAAACTCACATCCGCCAGTGACGGCAAAGCAAAATTTTCTAACATTTGCAAATAACTGAATTGATTCAAATTTGCTTCCAAAAAAATAAGGGCTAATCATTTCCCATAACTTTAACTAGAGGTATTAATTATCCACAAGAGCTTAAGGAATAAGTTTTAATAATCATTTTGACAGATCCGGGTAATGCGATAATTCTGAATGTAATTTGAACTTAAACAATTTTTTTAGAGTAAGTAAGCATGTTTTCTGTATTTAAAGCCATAAACGAGGCAGTTCGTGAACTTTTCAATCATTTTTGTAGTTTTTAATGCAAGCAAAAATTTTTACAAAGAATAACTTTTTTTCCTAAAACGTAAAATAATAATAATAATATATTTATTACTTCTCTTGACATATAAACAAATAGCAAGGGTTCAGTTACAAAAAAAGAAAACAATTAGAACATAAACGAAAATAAACCACAATTTGAACGTATTAATACTAGCAACACTATGGAAAGTTTTTCCAAAAATAAACAAGATATACAGGCTGTTTCAAATTCGACCCTCACCATGGGGATCTCGCTTATTTGAAGAGATAGAAGGTAGGTTTAAATTTGGCAAAGTTGCTGAATTTGATGAGCATTAATAATCCGGAGAGAAAAAGTTTCTATGTTAACTCTTATTCGAAATAATTGTAAAAAAAGAAAAATTGTCATTTTCTTATTTTGTCTCTATCTTCTTTGTTTATAGAGATATCAAAAAAATAAAAATACTTTCTTAAGGCACTTTTCAATTCTTTACGTAGTGGTACACAATATTTTTCTATAACACGTTTCGTCAAGTTGATACCATCATCAAGTTCATTTTTCCTTATGGCGCCCATATTGAAATTTGGTGGCAAAAGAGTCTACTCATTATGCCGATTACGGCAACATAGCACAAGTTATAAAAATGCTGTAAAACAAGGCCAGAATAAAAATGTTTAATATGAGATAAGAAAAATTCGGGTTAACAGAAGATAGTTGAGGGTTTAAATTAAAAACAATGTGTTCGTTAGACACTAATTTACTAAATATTATTTGTGTGTACAATAGAAACACAAAAACAGTAAGTGAACGGTACTTCAGAACATATCCGGACAACAAACAATAGCTTAGAATAATAATATTAATAATAATATTTTGTCGCAAATCATCTTTTTTTTGGAGTGAATCCCTCGAGCAATCTCTGTAAAGCTATTTCAGCTCTATTTGGGGCTTCATCAAAAAACGATTTGGAACATCTTTTTTTAAAAGTTTGATTATGCTTTGACAACAGACATGGACGATCGCCTTGCATGGGATGACTTATTATGTAGCAAACTGAGTTCAACTTGTCACTCCTAATGCAATGTTGGGTCAAAAAGCGTTTGAAAGATGTCGCTGTTTAAACTATTCAATAATATTACCATTAGATGTAATTTTGAAAAATGAGAATCGATTACAATAATACAAGAACAAGAATGACTGTTATGTGTGAAGTTAAATACAGCTTCTCATGAAATTTGGGTAGTTTAATCATTTGTTAATTCAAAAATAACTCATTAGAGATCTGGAGGTTACGTAACACTAAGCTAAGACATGACGTTGAAATTCCGTGGCAAAAGTTGATAAAAATGTTTAAAAATTACTCTCTATAAATAAACCTGAAAATACACCCACTCACATCGGTAATTTTTGCTAGTAATTGATTTCTTTTCTTCGTCGAATCAATACATTTCAATAATCAATATTCAGCTTTGCTCTCTAAATAGGTTCAAAAGTATCGTTTCTTGCTGTTTCCGTGTTTGTGTTGTACAACAAAAAGTATTTAGCAAATTACTGTCTAACGAACACATTTTTTTTAATTTAAACCCGCAACTATCTTCTGTTAACCCGAATTTTCTTGGCCTTGTTTTAAAAAAATTTTATAACATGTACTATATTACCACAATCGCCACAATGAGTAGACACTTTTGTCACTAAATTTCAATATGGGCGCCATAAGAAAAAATGAGCTTGATGATGGTATCAATATGACGAAATTTGTTATATAAAAATAGTGTTTACCACTGCGTAGAGAATTGAACAGTGCCTTGAGAACGTATTTCTATTTTTTTAATATCTCTTTAAATAAAGAAGATAGAGGCAAAATAAGAAAATGACAATTTTTCTTTTTTTACAATTATAATAAGAATAATTCGAATAAGAATTAACATCGAAACTTTTTCTTTCCGTATTATTAATACTCATCAAATTTAGCAACTTTGCCAAATTTGGTGAGAGTCGAATTTGAAACAGCCTGTATATGCATGGTAATGAGATAAATTAAAGTTTAGGGACACAAGACAATTTACTTAAAATTAAGAATTTATTCACTCGTTAATAATAAAGGAACGAAGTTTTAGAAAATTAATACAAAAATAAGCTACCTCCTTGATTATATCTAGGTTTGGATTATTTAATAGATTTTTGAGTTCGTCAAAATTTTGCGCGTTACTGATTTTTGGACCTTTAATACTCTCGTAAAGCTTGCATTCAAGAAATATGTACTCCACACTTTCAGGTTTAGGAGAGTTGCACATTGTGCATAGTTCGTTACAGTTTATGGAGTGGAAGATACCGTTGTAACAGAGAAATAGGTGCCTTTTGGAGGACAATCTAAGCTGAGTAAAGAATCGAATTAATTTTATTGGTAGAGAGTAGTATAAATGATGAGCTGGATTAGGTTATATGTAGAGCGCGGAGAACTCTGAGAGTTTAGGTCTTTCCGAGTCTTCGTCAAAGAGTTTATGTCGGTAGCGAGACAAAATTCTATTAAGCCTTAAGGTGTCCAACGGAAAGAGAATTCCAAGTGTCCAGAGAATTAACCTTTACAAAAATACCTTTCATTTGTAAGGCCCAATTAAATTTAACAAGATTAGCATCTTGTAACTTTAGCAGTTGGTTGAAGACGATTTTTGGGAGTCTGCTATTTTCCATTTTAAGAATTTTTAGAAGCCAGTTTAGATAGTGCTTTACAATGAGGTACTCAAGTTTAACCGCACCCACTTCTAAGCCAACTAAATAATCAGGAGAGTTTTTTGGTAACAAGAGTAGTCTTTTAACAAATCCCACTTGGGCTTTCTCAATAATGTTTAAATAACGTAGACCCCAAACAGGGATACAATTAGATAGTGCATTCACTATAAGGGTATTGTATAAAGTAATGCTTGCGTCCAACGAGTTTGTTTTTGACTGCGATAACAGTGACATAACGGCTCCAATTGACTGTTTTGACTTAGAGAGGAATATTGCTGCATGTTTACAGAAGATAGAAGAGGAAGAGAAGGAAACCCCTAGATATATATTATTCTTGACTCGTTCGATTTCGGCACCATTAAAGAGGCAACGGTGCGCCCGATTAACTCTGAAATTTCCTCTAGAGGAAGCAAATTATTTTTGATTTAGCAGCGTTTACAGTAAGCTTATTTTCTGTAGTATATTTCTCCAGAAGGTTTAGTTTTCGCGCTAAATCAATTTCAGAAATACCGAGAAGCACCGGATCATCTGCGTACTACAATAATAGTAAGTCGTGGAGATGATCTATGTTGACGCCAACTGCACCACGTTCACGAAAGTAGATTTCAATATCAGCCACAAAAAGGGCGAATAAAGTTGGACTTAGTGGTTAACCCTGTAAGACTCCCTCATTTACTTCTAAGGGTTTGGTAAAGCCATTTAAAGCTTTTACGCAAAAAGTCGCGTTAGAATAGAGAGACTGTATTATTTTTAGAAGTTTCGCACTGACACCCAGTTCGAATAATTTATCCCATAACAGTACATGATTGATTGAGTCAAACGCCCGTTTAAGATCAGTGTAAGCAGCAAACACTTTTCTGCCTTTTCGATGAAGTTGAATTTGAATTACACTGTTTGGTGTGAAAACATTGTCGAGACAAGATCTAGATTTTCGAAATCCGGATTGATTTTCTGGTAGAATAGTGTTGATTTCAATCCAAGATGTCAGACGTTCGAGTAGAATGCTCGTAAAGAGCTTTAAGATGGAGCTAATGCACGCAATGCCTCTATAATTGGAAGGAGCATCCACAGGGCCCTTTTTATGCAACATCATAAGAGAGATGGTGGTCCATTCATAGGGAAAGCTTTCCGATTCCAAAACTTTGTTAAAGAGGTTAATGATATACAACATCCAATTTTGTGGAAGATTCTTAAAAAATTCAAAAGGTATCCCATCAAAACCAGGTGCTTAGTTGTTTTTGCAGGCGCAGACACTACGAACTCTAATTCTTCGAGATCTATGGGCTTATCCAAAAAGGGATGCCTAGCATCAAAGAATTCAATAAAGTAAGCAGACTTTTGAACTACTAAATTGTCGTAATAAGATTCCCAACAATCAGCTGGTAAAACACCGGTATTTCTAGAACCACGAAAAAATTTTAAAGTTTGCCAAAAGGTTTTAGAATCTTTGGTATTACTTAGGGATAGTATAACGTTCTTTTCAAAGCAAGTTCTTTTTAAATAAAAAAAGTATTTCCTCTGTTGCAGAAAATCCGTGGACACAGTGTGTATACCAGTAAATATAAACCTCAAAGTTTGTTATAAATTAAGGCTACTAGCATAAATTTGAATACACGAGTTAGTAAAGAACTCGTACTTTGATTGAAATAAGTAGTAATTAACAATGTCCTTACGAAGCAGTTGCAGTAAACAGATGCACTCTCATGATTTACTTAACACCTTCAAATAAAAGTGCACATAAATCCAAAATTTTTATAACATGACCTACTTATTCTGTCGTTTAAGAGCCCATTCAACGAATTTATCGATATTTGCCTTGGTAAATGTATGTACATAACAGTCAGATATTTTTGCGGTATAAATTATTGAATGCGTATTTGCATATAAAGTGCTAAGTAATTTAACGTTTTCTTAAAATGAACAAGTGGTAAACTTAAAATTGTGAATCGCAACAAACGAGAAGCAATCCTGCATCGTAAAATCTTCAACTACGCCATAGTTTTACAAATGTACTCGAAACAGTGATACAAATCAATATCAAAAACAAGATAAGTTTCAAGTTTCACGAAAATGTCACCAAGTAAATAGATTTCTCGTTGATGAGGGAAAAGTAATGCTTTGTCTAGACCTGGTTAAATAGCCAAGAATCTGCAGAGTCGGTCAGCATAGGCGCCATCGACGGTCTAGATTACGGCGATAACCAACTGTAACTGTAACAGCTACATATAATTATAGTATTAAAAACCAAAACGCTCCATAAAGTTATGCAGTTGAAGTGAAACGCGCACGCCTTCGAAATTAACATATTTTAGTATAAATTATTTTAATTGATTTTTGATCGAGTTTATTAAGAAAAAAATCGAGCACGCTTACGTATGATTAATATTGTGAGTCTTTATAATGGACAAGGACGGTCTATAAATTTTAAATCTCCGATCGATAATTGCGAGAAGTGACGCACACGTCTGCTCGTTATCCTGAGAAATCC
Source organism: Prosopocoilus inquinatus (assembly GCA_036172665.1). Taxonomy (NCBI): domain Eukaryota; kingdom Metazoa; phylum Arthropoda; class Insecta; order Coleoptera; family Lucanidae; genus Prosopocoilus; species Prosopocoilus inquinatus. Next base: position 2,829,463 of record CM069876.1, read on the forward strand.
TTCAAACCTCTTCAAATTACCTCGTTACCAGATGTAAGTCATGCCAAACTGAAATATTACTTCCTCCCTACATGCGATTGTCAACAGCAAAGGACAAACAAGTTTCAAGTTATTTTTGAATTCAAAATTGAGAACTGCAAGGTAATTTCGAGTCATTTTAGAATTCCAAATTCGGAGCTGCGCGGGTGTCTCCAAATATTTAATTATTTCAGTTTTCGCTCTCGTTAATTTGTGTTTGTTTTCTTCTTGTGTCGGACACTTGTCGATTTTTGTCCTGACAACTGCACGCACGTTTAAAATGATAATGTGCGTGTGTGATGGTGCTACTATGCGTGGACCACCCGCAGATTACTGACAGTCTACTGGCAAAGTTGCTCACGCGTGACGTTATTTGGCACGTAGCAGGCGCTAATGATCGTGGTAAATCTTACCTGAAATAATTAACTTATTACCAGCGGGTGCTGAAGACACCGGCTTTACTTCAGTGCCAACTAGTACCCATGGTTCGCATTCAACAGAAAAATCGCATAAATCTCTGACCCGCTAATTAAGCCTAATTTATTCAATCATTTTGCATTTATGATACAATAACTATTCATTTTATGAACAGCATCTCAAATGGGCCAAACGTGTTTTACGAGCAAACATGTACGCAAAAAAAAACAACAAACGGCACTTGTTAGTTTCATTTAACAATGAATTTCAACATGTTGAATTTGTTGTGTTAGGACTGTATGACACGATGTTAAATTTGATATAAATTTTGTTACAAAGTAAGAGAGACAGGCTGTCACAATGTTTATTGGTTGGTTTCACACCAATCACTTTTAATAAATTTTATATAAATTTGCTATAGATTAAGTTTATCTCATACCCTTAATTAGAGTGAAATAATAAATAATGTTTGAATCTCGATATAAACGCCTCCAATTTGTTATTTCAATTCGATTGAGTTTTTATCTCAATCCGCTTGAAACTCAGGATTGGTTTGACAAAGCCGCTTGAAAAATTACAGTGTAAGCACATATTCAAAATATTATTGCGACCGGCTATCCTCATGTTATAAACTTGCTGTGATCTAACCTAACATTTTTATATAAACGAAGGGAAAAGCCATTTTGGTCGGAGGAAGAAGTGCAAGAGTTCTTACTTCTAATTGGCAATATTCAGTTATAAACACATATTATACCTCTAAGCACCTAGTGTTAAATTAGCCACTTATTTAACGACGCATTTCTTCTTGCTATGCGGTCCTCTCTCTTTAGGATTGAAATAATATTTCAAGTGAATTTAGTTTGATCATAACATTACAGATTCACCAACTCACTTGAAATCTTAATCGAATTGAATGTGGGAGATAAACTTATGCCCGATTTTTTCACCTCGTGATAAATTTATCTGCCGGGTATTATTAATCATGTTGCAAAACTAGTTTCCAAACAAATTAACGTCTTTTAAGTAAAAAATGAATCAAAAATATGTACTCTTACTGTAGGGATGAAGTTTCAAATACTTTTCATTAAAAGAGCCAAAGTAACAAAGAAAATAATTATTATTACTCTAATGGGATTAATTTGTGGTCGAAAAATCTAAAGTAAATGTTATTTCAGAAGAATTTGGCGTATTAATTTTTATTTTACGTATAGAGAAAAACTTAAATACAAAAGTTGTACAGTTTTGTGCTTATTAACTTTTAGAGGCAACAGCGCACCTCAAAATAGAGAAAAAATGGAATTTCTTTTTTCTTTTGGTGGTACAGCCCAATTTTTCCTGATTTCAAAAGTATATGCATATACATTCTTTTAAAGGAAAGGTTATCGAAGTAATTGTTTTCAGAAATTTCAAGGAATCTTAAAAACTTTTACATTCACGTGTCGGCAATCCTTAAGAATTTATACTTAGAATAATGTGTAGAATCGAAATTTGCAATAAAAAATATAGTATTCATTTTAAAACACAAGAAATATAATAGCGACTTCCGGCTTATGTGATATAAAAGTGAAAATATTTTAGCCTCAAAGATCACTTTCTCCTAGGGCAATGTGTTAATTAAATGTCTATAAACTGTTATTTAAAATATTAAGGTGGCTTGGAAAATTTTCTAATTTAAAACAGCGATATGGAACTATAGTACGCATATTTCCAAGACGTCTTGATTTTTTATACGTAAATATATTGGTCTTTTAAACTGAAATTGCCTTTAATTTTAGTAAACAATATACAGGCTGCTCCATTTAAAAAGGCTTAAATTGTTTTTTTTTCTAGTTTACGATGGGCTTTTGTTTTTTGTGATAATTCTAGAAGATAGAAGGTATTAAGGTTTACAACTTTTGTGTTTTTCTACAAATCCTAAACTAAAGCCTCCAGAGAGGTTGCATAATATAAAAAAAAGCCTGTACAATACATTTTTAAGCGCATTATTTATGGTGCACGTAATCAATGATATTCGTCAATAAACCTCTACCAATCCATCTAACAAGAACACATAAATGTTTACTTATATGTAATATGCGTTCACCATTTTTTGACATTAAGAGTAGGCAATGTTTCACTAAAAAAATATGAACGTCAGAAAATTGTGTTAGAGTTTCAAGATGATTCTTTCTGAAGATCAGAGCTCCCACTAGTAAATGTTATGAATGATTTAATTTTCTTTAACCTTACCATTACCGACCATGATAAAATCATTAACACAGCCATTATTACAAAATAAGAAGCTTCATAATTTTTGACTTCTCTAAAATTACATGCACGTAACTTAACGAAAGAAAACAACATAACCTCACAAACAGAACACAAAAGATCGTGAATGCTTTATACGTAAGACTTAAGTTTACTTCACAAATGTTTAAGATTTGTTGGCAACTTTGTTCTTCGAAGCTAAAGCTACTGTTACAAGCTTCACTCGCTGCTACTTAAGAAGCAGAGAGTACATGTAACACGGTACTCGCCATTACAGTACTTCAGTACTTTATATTCGGAATAGTTGCTGCTACTAGTACGAGTGGCAGAAGATGATAGCTGTGAGAAATCGCCTCGTGTGACAGTAGCTTAAGCGTTTACAGGCAGGGGCAGTTTGCCGTCGCCGATTCGCCGTAGATACAAGTAGCCGTCGGTAAATTCACCGTCGACAAATTCACCGTAAGAACATTTGCCGGCAGCGAATAAAATTTTATTAGTAGTAATAGTAATAGTAGATATTCAAATGATAATATTCATAAATAAAATACAGAAAAAGAACATATTTAATACAGAACAAAAAAATAAAGTGTGCATTAATTTATTATGATACGAGGGTGGGATGATAATGCTACACAGAAGACCAAAAAAGAGTGAAATAACCAACGGTGTGAAGGTCTCAAAAGAGCGGGCATGCAACATTATAACCAAAGAATTAGGCATGAAAAAGCTTTCCGCGCGTTTGCTTTCACTTGAGCAAAAACACGTTCGAATGCAGCTTTCACAAGTGTCTCTGGATCGTTTTCACAAAAATCCAACAGACTTTATGCGGCGGTTTGTTATCACTGATGAAAATTGGGTTCATTATTGCACGTCTGAAACCAAACTGCAATCAAAGCAGTGGATAGAACCTGGCTGCTCGGCTCCAAAGAAAGCAATGATAGTAAAATCAGCTGGCAAGGTTATGGCATCAGTGTTCTGAGATGCAAACGGAATGTTGATGGTCGATTATCTTCCAAAAGAACTAACAATGAACAGCGAATATTATGCTAAGTTTTGTATCAATTGCGACTAAAAATTCAGCAAAAAAGGCCCGGTTTGGCGCATAAGAAAGTCGTTTTTCATCAGGATAATGCAAGGCCTCTAATACCAATGTTATTGCTATGGCCAAATTTCGACTTGCTTCCACACACTTCCACAGGCTCAAAATTTTCCTAAGTGGACAGAGATTTTGCATGCACGAAGAGGTGAAGCCCTCCTACATTTCCAGACGGACCATTATTATGCCACCCTCGTACATGCAATGAAACCTTGTTATTTTTATCTGAAGTAAGCCATGAGTTTTTATTTTAGTTGACAGCTTTAAATGCGTGATATTCAATTAAGGAAATTTTTAATTGAGCTATAAATAGATATTATAAGCTATATTTAATTTTTTATTCTTCAAATAAACCAAAACATAAGCGTAACAAATTTCTACATTATCTCTCAAAATACTAAGTGAGCATTTTTTTTCTGATTGACCTATTATTCTAATATCTATATCTATTAGTTATGTGTTGTTTAATATGGACTCATAAAAGATAGTTACACTTTTGTCGAAATTAAAGAAACAACTAATTAAGTTTTTCGATGCAATAATTACTGAAAATTCAATACTTTTGGTTGCGCGGGACGTGGCATACCAATCGACGGGTTAAAATCATTCGCCATTGAAAATTACTGAGTTGCTAAGGGCCAGTTGCACCAACCACTTAAGCCGAGCTTAACATTAAGTGCCGGTTAGGATGTGAGTTACATTAACGTATGTAACACCAAATATCATATTATAAGTAATACTTATATTTAAGCTCGGCTTAAGTGTTTGGTGCAACTGGCACAAAGTGATTATTAAAATATAAAGTATTTAAACATGTCCACTCGTCCACTTTTATTACTTAGCGACGAAAGTAAACTTTTTTGAGCGAGAGAATAGTTTGCCAACCGAGACGAAGCCGAGTTTGCTAATGTTCGCGAGCTTGAGAAAATGAATTCGACGTGTTAAACACTATACTTTTTCTACGACCCGACTTACTATTTCTGGTGGAGTATTGGGAAGATCTAAGTCACTTTCTCAATCCGAACTCAAGATAAAACTACGACGAACAGCACAAACTGATATTTAATAATAACTCGATACAGCGCCAGCAGGTAACTAGACAGAATGACACTAGTGACAGAAATCAAGTTTTCGCTGGAAGTACTCGATGACAAATAAAGGTCTTTTCATAAAGGGTCGTAGAAAAAAGATACACAAAGTATAACCATCATTGTACAACCCAAAACAGAAAAAGAGAACATTGAAGACAATTTTTTAATTGCCTGTTTTATATTTTTTTGGTGTTTGCATTTTGTATCCTAAATTAAATTTCAAATGCCCAAACTGTTTCATATGTGCGCAGTTACATTAATCGTTGATAAAAAAAGTATCGATTATTTGGATTTGATTTATGGCTCTTCTAGAAAACCTCAGTCACTATTTTAGAGGACACTTTTAATATTTTGCGTACTGAAATATTTAGTGATATTTAAATATTCGATTAAATACATGTCATTTAATTACTTTTAAGTCAAATTAACTTTATTGTTTTTTAAAGTTTATTGCAGTAGTAGCAATTAAAAAATATACAAAAAATATTGGGAATAAGCTAACAATTAAAGTAAATGAATGGTCCGGGCCTTGATTTAATTCAAATTATCTGACAATCTAAAGACTTAAATGAAAATGTCAATTGTCTTTTCAGAATATAATTGCCAACAACCTTTTTAAAATCATGGGTCACTCTAATTAAAAATTTTAAAAATGATGCGTTATTAATTACGTGACTTGATTATATATTAATCTCCGTGGATATTATAAAATATTATATATAAAATAATATGTATTATAAAATGCATTTTCATAAAAATTACAAACTAATCATGTAATATGCTCGACGGTGTTCTGTTATTCTTCCAGTTTTAAAAATGACCGATTATCAGAAACAAGTTCGTAAATACACCGTGATTTTTTTTTTTTTAATAGGCCAAAGTTGGCATTCCAATCGCTAAGCGACTTATGACTTAAGTAAATTGATTGATTGTCTTTAGTGACAATTAAATTGTCAAGGAACAAACGCTAAAGTTTATTTCTTTTAAATTATGGTCAAGATGCTTCCTCCGAATGAACAAAAATCATTAGTCATCAGTTATTTTCAAAGTGGAATCAAAAATGTAAATCGTACCTCAAAATACACATTTTCAGAGCGATGCATCGAATTTATTATGAATTTCTGACATTAATACAGATAAAATTATTTTGATGTTTGTTTTAAAATTTAAGACATAAGATATACTGTAATTACGTTATAAATAACTCTATTTTAAAATTGAAATTGAAAAATATGAGTGCAGATCATTCTAATTTATTTGAAACATACTTAAATTAATGTATTCATTTTCATGCATCTAAAATAATTAGAAAGAGTTTTAAAACTTATTAACCAGCTTAATAAAACTATAACTGGCGAATTGGTAACGGCGAGTCGGCGACGGAGAATTTTCCCCATTCCCCCTGTAAACGCTTACCTTTAAATTATTTTGTTGGTTTACTATTGTTGTTGAAATTTCATGAAAAAGTTATCATTCACAAGTTCTAGTATTCATAAATTCGGAAGGGCTTTGCTTTATGAATAAAAAAATAGATTGATAAACGTTTTGTTAATTTTTATTGAAATTCGTTTATTTAAACCATTAGGTTTGGGAAATGCAAAATATGTAATTATAACAGAGATTTCGTGAAGCTCTACGCCGATTCTTTCACAGGTAAATAGGAAAGTGCAGATGCACACATTCATTAATTTACACGCGCCCTGGTGGACCCGATAGCGGTATCGATACCAGTACAAGGTCCGCTAATGAAACACGGACCTGCAATCAGCTGTCCTGGGGTATCCCTGGAGGGTAGGCGTGAACACAACCCTCTAGTGCATCGATGAGATGCTGCAATATCCATGTTTAACACTGGCGCTCTAATGAATACATTCCGATCCTCGATTTTATGACGTACCAAATGATTAATTTCGCCGTGGTAAGTCGGCGAGTTTTTTTTATTTAGGTTTTGTTTTACTCTTCTTCGTCTGCCCTTTCACGATTCACCAATTATTTCTGCGACATGGAACCTTTAATAATTAGCGTCATCCATCGCGGTCAAATAAATAACTCAAGTGAACTTGGCGCTTGGGAACCGGAAGCCAACTATGTAGATTCATGAAATCCTAAGTCGTTGTCCTTTAGCGCAAGTTATCTTTTTATTGCCAGTAACAAAGTAGTCTAGTCGACCACAAACTTTAATTCATAAATAAAACTTTTATCAAGGACAATGGCGGCGGCACAATGAAACTACGGTTTCAGATAATCATATTCACAAAATAAATCGTTTTCAACGCGTATATTTCGAAGATCACGTGTAATATTTAGATACTACTGCGTTAATCTGAACGTATCGACAGTTTAACACAATTATAATGTAGTATGGGTTTGACGTATCAAATTAAACCACTAATGTGAGAGCTTCGACGAGACATGTCTTAATTTGAATCAGATGAGGCAGAGAGAATTTTAGTGCTTGTTTATTATTCATGGAATTGACACTTTCAATTGTTGGTTTGTTATACATATAGACGATTTCAATTCGCTATTGATTGCTGTGATTTCTTTAGTGAGTAACACTTTCCTTACTAATCACTTATGCGTTGATTTAAAGTTAAAAAATAGATCTATTTCAAGTATAAAATGCATTAGATAAAGATCATATAAAAATAATTTTACAACTAAATTGAATAAATTTACAAATTAAATTCAGCAAAGTTGGGCAAATTGTATTCATGAGTATGAGGACTGATTACGAGTACTATGTAATCAAACTCTTAATATGAGTAAAGTCTATGTAATCAGTAATCATACAAAGTGAGAGAATGAGTAAAGTACATGTAATCAGAAATCATAAATAATGAGTACGTGTAATCAGTAATCATATAAAATGAGTATGAGTACAGGTAAAAAGTAATGGCATGCTGTTTCATTTTTTCGTTTCCTGTCACTTTGACATTACTTAGCGGCACAATGCTGGTCCGTTGGCTCTCGCAATTCGCAGTGTTTGTACGTTTGCAAATTCGTCCGAACTGTACTGTACAAACTGTCTCATCTTCGATGGCATTCTGTAGATACTCTGATATCTAAATATGATAAGGATGATTTTAAAAATGGGAGAACAAATGTCCATGACGAAGAGAGGAGTGGCAGGCCCAGTATCCAGACCGACGAAATCGTTTCACAAGTGGACCAAACACTGCGATCTGAACGTCGATTGACGATTAGTGGCCTGGCTGACAAATTTCCTGAACTTGGACGCAGTACTGTTCACAATATTGTCACAGAAAACCTCGCATACCGCAAATTGTGTGCAAAGTCGGTACCAAAAATGCTCACCTACCACCACAAAGAGCAAAGAATGTCTAGTGGACGAAAGTTTTTGGCCCGTTATCAACAAGATGGAGATGAGTTGTTTTCTCACATTGTTACTGGGGACGAGACGTGGGTATCCTACGCCAACCCAGAAACAAAACTGCAATCGATGCAGTGGCGACACTCATCTTCACCAAAACCGAAAAAGTTTAAGCAAACTCAGTACACAAGTCGAAAATTGATGGCCACAGTTTTTTGGGACAAAGACGGTGTTCTTTTGGTTGATTTCATGGAACGTGGGACAACAATTACAGCTGACGTGTACTGCGAAACGCACAAAAAATTGAGACGTGCGATCCAAAACAAACTGTCATCCGGCATAATCCTCCTCCACGATAACGCGCGTCCTCACACTGCTGCCAAAACCAATGAGAAAATTCAAGATTTTCGTTGGGAACTTTTTGACCACCCACCGTACAGTCCCGACCTTGCACCTAGCGACTACTTCCTCTTCTTGCATTTTAAACAGTGGCTCGGTGGACGACGTTTTGAAACCGAAGAGGGACTCAAAAACGCCGTTGTCAACTGGTTCAACTCTCAGGCGGCAAGCTTCTATGCAGAGGGGTTAAAGAAGCTGGTGCAGCGGTACGAAAAATGCTTAGAAGTGAACGGCGATTATGTAGAGAAGTAAAGTAAGATTGTACCTAACTAAATCTAACAATAAAATTTGTTTCTTATGAGTACATTTTTTTCTGTGACCAAACGGCCCTTACTTTATGAACGCGCCTCGTATTATTGAATCTTATGTCCCCAAAGCAAAATACGATAAAAATTTACACTGCATCCGCTAGTTCTCAAATAAACATCTACATGTTAATGCTAATGTTCAAAATAAAGATTTCCACAATTCTTTAAATAAACAAAGATTTCGGAAATTGTAATCTTATTTGAAAACCGTATTTTCTATGTTTGATTTAGGCAAGCTTGTTAGCGCACTTGCTTATTTTGCCGACTTTCTTTCATAAAAAATCGAACTTCTCAATCGAACACTCGTTTTAAATTACATAAACAATTTCAAACAATATAAATAAGAAGAAATTAGGTCTATAGTTAAAGTAATTTCACACAAACATTCTGCTGGAATTGACGATGTACCTTGTTCATTGCTTAAAGAAGTTTGTAAATTTATCACATCTCCGTTAGTTAACGTAATAAACAAATGCCTATTGCAAGGCATATTTCCAGATCTACTAAAGTGTGCCAAAGTTATACCCATTTTTAAAAAGGGTGAGCGATCCGACATAAATAACTATCGACCTATTTCGCTCTTACCCGCTATCAGTAAAATTTTTGAAAAGATCTTGAATAAAAGATTGACCTCCTATCTGACGAAATTTGAAATATTACATAAAAATCAATTTGGATTTATTAGCAACACATCTACAAAAGATGCCATTTATAATACATTAACGTATATTTATGAGAATCTAGATAAAAAACATAATGTTGCCGGTATATTTTTTGATCTGTCCAAAGCATTTGACCTTTTGGATCATGATATTCTGTTAACCAAAATGGAAGCTTATGGTATACGGGGTACGGCCTTAAACTTATTCCACTCGTACCTTACTAACCGCAGTCAAGTTATTTCTTTAACGTCGGAACATGATGGTCTAATAAAGACTCATCAGTCCTCAAATGTACCCATTCACCGAGGTGTTCCACAGGGATCCATTCTAGGCCCAACATTGTTTTTGACTTATGTCAATGATTTACCAGTATCAGTAACTTCAGGTCATATCTCTCAATATGCAGACGATACAAATGTAATAATTGCTGACAGATCAGTCGCTGAAATTTCTAATACCAGTACTGAAGTTGTATATAACATGAATAAATGGTGTGCGGACAATAATCTTCTACTGAATCTGAAAAAAACGAATTTGGTAATATTCAAAAATCATATACCTGACTACAGCATTTTAGTTAAACATGACAGCAAATCTTTGCCACTTACAAATAATGTTGAATTTTTGGGTCTTCAGGTTGACTCCAGGCTCGATTGGGACCTACATTGTTGTAAATTGAGCAAGAAATTGTGTTCTGCTTTTTTTGCTATAAATAATCTCAGATTTAATGTGGGAACAATTTCACTAAAAACTTTTTACATTGCCTATGTCGAGTCGAGGCTACGGTATGGCTTAATGTTCTGGGGCTCATGCAGTCACTTCACGAATTTATTTGTGCTGCAAAAAAGAATTGTTAGAGTTATGTGTGGAGCTCCGATGAATACTCCATGCAGACCATTATTTAAACAATTAGGGATATTACCATTAGCTAGCTTATATATTTTAGAATTAGCTGTTTTCGTAAAACAGCATGCGCATCTGTATACTCGGAATTCTGATATGTATATGAGTATGAGCACTAGACACTGCAATGATATCTGCATCCCCAGTCACAAATCAACACTATATCAACGTGGTGCTCATTACAGAGCCATAAAAGTTTTCAATGCACTACCTAGCGATATTAAAAATGTTAGTTTAAAGCAATTCAAAACTTTAACTAAAACTTATTTGCTTTCTAAAAACTTTTACCACATAAATGAATTCATTGCTACGTAACCTCAACCGTAACCTTTGCTTCGGCGACTAACTCCACTAACTTCTGCAAACCCATAATGTTCATTTTTGTATTTGCTAAATACGTACCTTCTTTACCTCTGTTTTTAAATATATATTTTTTTTTTGTTTCATGTTTATCTGCAAATATATGTTTTGTTTCATGTTTATCTGCAGTCGCATTGACGTCACGTTTTCTCTCAATTTCTATTTTACCGACAATGTAATGCTTGTTACGTAATTTTATTTGTATTTTTCAGATTTACATATATTTTGTTATATTTATATTGATACTATCTTTGTATTTGACAATGTCCATATCTGTTGATAAGTGACAATAAATAAATAAATAAATAAAATAAATAAATAAAAAATAAACTAACATGTGTCGCAAGTATTATAATCCAGACGCCTCTAACCAGTAAAAAATAACTTGAATATTAACCAATAATTGATATGGTGGATCAAATAAAGCCCAAGATTTTTAATTTTTTGCATAATTTGAATATTAGACTTTCAGTTTTCAAATAGTCAAATATTACAATTCGAATTATCTCTTATGAACTTATAAGCGTCTAGATTATAAGATTTTTGGGACACACGTTATATAAAAAAAATTGTAGTTTGGCTATTATGAAGTTTTCGTGTGATTTAATTGTTAATTAAGGAACCAAAATCTAAGTTAAAAATCAAACAAAGAAGTTACCATTTTTTAATATCTTTAAAAATAAAAAAGTTATTTGCATTTAAAATGTTGGTAAATTTTACATAAAGAAAACTCAATATTAGGTTCTGGGTTCTTTTCTGTTTTCGTTACTCATGAAGAAACCTGTACAATACCATCGAAAATGGGACACCTATACACACATCTTAGACAAAACAAATAAAATCAAAATCAAAAGCTTAAGAATGTTCGAGGGATTCACCGCAATCAAAAACGATTTGCAATAAGATTTTTTTAAATAATAATTGCCACAGTAAATTTAAGTCCGTTCACTTTAAAGCTTAGACTACGTGGTAAGTGTACAATTAACAGCATTTGGAAAAGCCTGAATATTATTAGACGTGAATAACGGATTTCTATTGGTACTCCATTATGTTTGTATTCATAATTTCAGATTACCAAAAAACTCAATTACTTCTACTACTCAAGGACTTTGTACTCAATTACTTTTTTACTTAAGCAATCTGAGTAAATTTGTAATCGATTACATTGTACCCATATTTTTTAAGTATTTTCGTAAGCAATTACTTTTGTACTTAACCACTGTGAGTAAATTTGTAATCGAGTACATTATACTCATAATTATTGAGTACTTTTGTAATCAATTACTTTTTATACTCAATTACTGCCCAACACTGAAATTAAGTAACTTAGATTAGGGTTATTCTTAAAGATACAAAATGTTACAGAAGGAAAGTTGTTTTACATTTAATTTTCTATTATCTGCCTGAAACGGAAGAACAATTAAGCATCAAATGTGCTAGATGTAGCAAATACATTTAAAATTTTTAATGGAACGCACTTAATTTTATTACGTTTTCTAAAGCTAAAAAAATCTCTTGACAAAGATATATCACATGTCATAGTTAATTAAACCAATTAAAACAGAAATCCGTTATTAACACACACGTGCTTACGCAGATTAGAGCTTTATTTGAAAAAGTAGAGAGTTAAAAAAAGTTATTTTTCAGCTTCCAGTAACAATGTTTCTTAACACTGTTTTGACAACATACGCTTTTCAACTTAAATACAACCTAACAACATGAACAAAGTAACATTAAACTAATACGTAAATTAAATTTGAAATTTCAGTTCATAATGTCGAGAGTGTTTATTCAAAGTGAACTCCGTTCTTTGCAATTATAGGCCATTTTTTATTACTTAATTAATTTACTGTTTATGTTGTTATTTTGTATTATGTTGAATAGCACATGTCAAGACAGTACTTATTAAGGAACGTTGTTCAATTGATAGCTGAAAAATAATTTGATTTGTTTCACCGCCTACTTTTTTTGAAAAAACCTCTAATCAATTTAAACACGCATTTGTTAATTATCGATTTATGTTTTTAATTGATTAAAAAACTATAGCATAAGATATATCGTTGTAAAGACAGCTTTTTTACAGTTTTAGAAAACATAATAAAACTGCGTATGTATATTTCAATTGGTATTTCAAATGTATTTGCTACAACTATTGTATTGTTTTTCCGATTAAGGCAGACAAAAAATTAAATGTAGAACAACTTTCCATTCATAACATTATGTCGTGTCTCTAACAGTGGCCGACATATTTGCCGTGACAGCCAAAATCAAACAGATTGTATTCATAATAATTTGTCATTTCTGCGTTAATATTGGACACTCTAATTCTTAAATATGAGCATGACATAAACCATAACAAAAATATGTATTGCAACTAACTCAAAAATTAAATAATTTAATTTATTATGGAAGATGCTGGAAATGTCGCTCTATGGGATCGCCGGGCAGCAATTCTTGCACAAATGTCATGCGGTGAGGATAGAGCTTTACATAACAATTTGTGGCACGTTCCAGCAGAAAGCTCAATATGTTGTGATAACTGACGAATAGAAGTCTGAGGAGCTTTTTGTATGGTTAACGTGTTGTTTTCTTTGGAAAAGTTCTCCAATTTCACGAAGCATACCGAATTAGGTTGCCTTTGAATATTTTGCAGTCATTGGCAACATTAGAAAGTTTAGCTCTACATTCTTTCAAAAAGTTTTGTAGTAAGTACTCCCATACACGAGTGCCTTTTGAACTGTTGCCAAAACAACTTTCAAAAATTAGGGGCTAAGTTTTAAGCGACTGCACATGTAGTATATCAGAAATTGGACTTTATTTTTATAAAAATTAGTAATCAAAACTCAGTTTTTATGAACACTAGTACACAGTTTACAATTCATACGTCCACATTTTTGAAAATTAACGAAAACAAACCGAAAAGCGAAGGAAAAAATATCATGAAAATTTTTTGTTCTCAATGTTACCACATTACTTTTTGAATTTTTTATTTTTATTAACGACTTGGGAGTTTTCTGGCTTCAATTATTGCTGCACAGCGTCTTATCATATTTCATATCATATTCTTCCAAAAGAGCATTTTCTAATTCCCTAAACAATGTGGCTGAGCACTGTCTTACATTAAAATAAAATTCTCAACTGCAGCATGTACACAAGGTTGTACTTGGACTTGAAGGCCCTCAACAATGTAACGGCATGTAGTTAAAGCTCCATTTATTTAAACAACAATATCAGTTTTGTTGTCAATCAAAATACCGCCCAGATCATCACAGAATCACCATCAAACGGGACTCTCTCTTTCGCTGATTTCTAGTTAAAGGCATTATCTTGGCTGGACGTCAAATTAGCTTCTCGGAGTCAGTCCCTCACTGCTTGATCGGAAATTCGTCGACCTGTAGCCCAAAAAATATCGTTTTGTGATGTATTCGCAGTTCTGGCTTCCGAAGGGCATGCAAAAGTAAAGTACTTTTTTATATAAATTCAAAATTCACCAGCCAAAACATACCGAGTGTCCCAGCAAAACTGAGTCGTAGGAAATTGATCTGTGAATAATTGATACACGGATTGTGATTACAAGATTACGAGGTTAGTTCAACAAAAAAGGTGACTGTTTTTGTTTCGTTACGTTGGTACACACGTCTCCAATATATGTTGACATTCGCAGCCATTTAGCCTTTGTAGTTTGCTTTGGACAGACATAAAGGTTAGACGTGTTTCCATGTGCTTGGTGATTTTTGCTATCGAAAAAAAAAACAGAACGAAGAATCTGCATTAAATTTTGTGTGAAAAATAATATTAAGTGCTTCAACGCACTTGAAATGTTGACTTTTGGTGAGTCTACTTTGCGCCAAAAAAATGTTTATAAGTGGTACGAGCTCTTCTCAGACGGCCGAGAAGCCCTGGACGCCCCAGCGCACCAACAACCGATGAAAACATTGAAGCAGTGAATAGAATTGTTATGGAGAATCGTCGAATCACTATTAGAAAAGTTGCTGAGGGCGTCGGCATATCGGTTGGCTCATGTCATGCAATTTTTCGGATGTTTTGGGCATGAAACGTGTGGCAGCAAAGTCTGTTCCGAAATTGCTAAATTGTGACCAAAAGAACCGTCGTATGAGCATCGCTCAGGAGCTGTTGAATGACGTCAACGACGAGCCAGATTTGCTCTAAAGGGACATAACTGGTGACGAAACATGGGTGTACGGTTATGACTTCGAAACCAAAACCCAATCATCCCAATGGAAGCAGCCAGAAGAGCCAAGACCGCAAAAAGCACTCCAAGTTCGGTCAAATGTGAAGGTTTTGCTCACTGTTTTCTTCGATTACAACGGTGTGGTGCATCGTGAGTTCTTGCCAGAAGGTCGTATGATCAACAAGGAATATTACCTTGAAGTTATGCGCCATTTGCATGAAGCGGTACGAAGAAAACGCACGGATTTGTGGCAAAACAATTCATGGTTTTTGCTAGCACAAGTGCATTATATCAGAGGGGGATTATTTTGAAGGGGACAAAATAGATATTGGTGAATAAGTTAATATTTTTCGATAGAAATACAAAGTCACCTTCTTTGTTGAACAAGCCTCGTAAATTACCTCATGGGTGTATTGCGGATTTTTATGTACCTCATGGGTGTATTGTTAATTTTTATCTCTAAGACAAAATACGGCAAAATTCACACTGCGTTCCAGTTCTCAAACGAATACAATTTCGAAATTATGAAGAATTTTGACTTGTTGAAATTCGACTTAATAACTCTTGGTAGTTTGTTGTAGAAAGACATTGCACTGTATAAAGGCCCTTTTTCGGTTAATTGTAGCCTGTGAATTAGTAGACTGTAGTTCCCTGGTAGTATACTGCGAAACTTCGTGGTAGTTTTCAAATTTATCCTTATGTTTGTGTAAAAACAGCAGACAAGCTTGAATATACATAGCAGGTACAGTAAGGAGCTGATTTTGCATAAAATATCTTCTACAAGATTTTCGACATGGCATATTAAGCATAATACGTAAGATTCTCTTTTGGGTGATGAATACTCTTCCAATGTGCGTACTGCTACCCCAGAAAATGATTCCATAATTTACCAAAGAACCAAAATAAGCGTAATATACAGTCTTCAAAACAGAGGGATGAGTATGGTGTTTTAAAACTCTTAGAGTAAAACAAGTTTTATTTAATTTAATTATCAAGTTATTAATATGCGCCTTATAATTTAGATGTTCGTCTAAAGTAATACCCAAAAATTTCACCTCATTGCTGAATATAAGATCGCCATGATCAATTATATTTACAGTATTTGGTTTTTCATAGCCAGCTTGACTGGTTCTAAATAAGACACAAGCAGTTTTTAATTTGTTTAATGCCAGTTTATTATTAGTAAACCAATTTAGAATTTTCGGCATCACGATTGTCAGAGTTTGTATGACTTCCATAAAATTAGAGCCACGTACCAATAAGTTTGTGTCATCAGCATAATTAATTATCTTCGTATGTTCGTCAGAGCAACTGGCAAGAAAATCATTTATGTATATTACGAACAGAACTGGTCCCTAAATACTCCCTTGAGGTACGCCAATCTTATTTTTCAAATAACCAGATCTAACGGGTATCATTCATGAAACGCCATCTTTTGCACACAAAAAAGAAAATAGTTTGAAACGAATTCTCTGTCACTGCATTTCGTTCTTAGCAGAACTCCATCTTCTCAGGTTAATTTACATAACTAGGAAGTCTTTCAGAGCTCCATCTGTTGTTTAACAGTGAAAATTATTTTAATCGAAGTTCACGCCGACGCGCGACGTTCCCAGCAAAATTCCTTCTCCACTCCTAACCCTTCTGATCCCTACTTCGCCATTAAATTTGCAATGTGTTTAATTTCTAATTTCAAAATAAAAGAATATCGCCGCGACGGGAATCATTCTCTAATTGACCAAAATAGAGAAAGAAGAAACAGTTTCAATCGAATTTCCTTTACGTCATTTCATTCTCAACAAATCTCTGTCTTCTTAATTTCGCAACGATCTTAATTGCAAAATTAAATTGAAAATCTGAAACCCTGGTGTGGTATTACTTAGAGCGCCATCTCTGGACAATAAATGAAAGCTATTTTAATCTAATTGCAAATAAAATGAACTGCGGTACTCAGCCGTATCTTCGGCTTCTGCCTTTGCAATTATTTTAAGCGAATCATTTAGAACACCATCCCGTCTTCGTTTGTCTAGAAATGAGAGATGATTCGATCTTAAATTTCAACTTAACGCGATTTCTCTGCAAAAGGAAAAGCTACTTTTCTTTAAAACTATATCGAAATTACAGAATCAGAGTGCGACAGTAATCACTACAGTGTGTCGTTTTCTTGACCAAAAGAGGAAAGCTCTATCTTCTAAGTGTATCTTTAAAAAAATATTGATTTTTTTTGTTGCTAATGCACACTGTGGAACAAAATGATTGCTTATCTAGTTATATTTGGAATTTTTTCAAATGTAAAGCTTTTCAACTTTGCATTCATATCATCTCTTCACAATGAATCACATTTTGATTTATGATTTTTTTTATATTAGGGTAAGTACTGCATTCTTTCTTCATTTTCGTAGATTGGCACTTCGTGTTTCTACGTGTATAATGCAAAGGTAACTAGATGAGAATTATTTTGTTCCACGCCGTATGCACAAATTAATTAGAGTAATAGGAAACAGATCTACTTTACTAAACCCCGATATGATAAAGAACTTAAATATATTAAAAATGCTTCATAATTACAAACATCAACTTTAGCATAAATGCTAGAATTACTTGAAAAATCACAGAATAGTGTATTCTGTAACAAGGTTAGAATGAAAATTCGATACGAGTGGAAGATTCCGAACGCGAGCGTGAGGAACCACGGGTAGATCGAATTTTCATTCTAAACCGAGTAACAGACTGTATTTTCTCTACGACCAGAAAGTATGAATCAAAAACAATTAAACCTGAACAAAACAAGTTATTTATTGAAACACTGACTTGTTATTTATCAAGTCACAGCAATACAGGGTCATTTCTGAAAATCTTTTTTCGATATTTTTTAATAATCATTCATTTTTGATTGTTTAATATCTATAAATTTTACGTTCATACACGTATTATATTAAAAGACATCTGTGAATAAGCTTATATTATACGTTTGAAACGCGTCAGCTTAGGCGTTATGTTTATGTGACGTCATACTATCCGTTTAGCGTGCAAATCTTGAAAAGTAACTCATCCACAGCAGAAGCGCCTTCGGCTTCCCTCCACTATAATAAAAGGAGTTGATACAGTCATATTTTTACATTTCGAAACCATTCAATAATTATAATAGGATTTATTGCTTGTCATTATTGTAAACTTATTGAATTAAATGACCTACTGATTATTTATTTATTATTTGCGTCATCCTATCGAACATTCCACTTTTAAAAGGGGTGTCAAAGGTTTGCCTGTTGTCGTGAACAGGTGACCGAGACGCAAAATGAAGCAAAAAGTTGGTGAAAATGCAGTTACACGAGATGCCCTGGAGGGTACAGTTAGTTTTCGAACCCACCCTGTTCAACGGAAGATTTGACGTCACAACACGGCCGGCTAGCGTTTATCGGCGGGTTATTTTTATTACTTTTTTAATGGTTAAAATACGGAGAACTTTTTTTAATATTAATTAAACACATGATAAGACGCTAAATAAAAATGGCAAATGAGTCCATTCTATATTTGCTTAAATATGTTAAATCACCGTAGTAGTTAGTTCTGAAGTAGTTTAAGTTTAGAATAAAATAAGTTTTGTTTTGTTAGTTTGATAAAATTTTCCTCGTATATCTTGTTTGTTTCACGTATTGAAAATGAAGTTACTGTTAAATGTGGAATTACATTACTGAATAAATACATCGTGATTCAGAAATGTCTCCACATATTTATAGGTTGAATAGAATATCGAAAAATACGGTCACATTTTTGTATAATTTTTTTTTCCAAAACTGATTAATAAGGAAGTTATAAGAGGTGTGAAAAATGTTGTTTTTTGCCAATATCTTCTGGATGCTTTAAATTATTAAAGTAATATTTTAAATTCAAGGATAAGGCACCTCACTGCGCATTAACAACATATTTGTTGGATTCTCCCTCCTTTTTAAGGGGTAGTTTTGAGGAAAAGACTCAGTATTTCATCCCTAACTTTTCAGTTTTTACATATTTCGTCAAAATTTGTGACGAAGATATTCTTCAGACTATCTGGCATAAAAAGGTTCTCTCATTGTGTTTCGATAAATTGCACCGTTTTCGAGTAAATTAGGTTTAAAGACATCTATTTCATTTTGTTACTGTCTG
The DNA here is from genome assembly GCA_036172665.1 of Prosopocoilus inquinatus. Classification (NCBI taxonomy): domain Eukaryota; kingdom Metazoa; phylum Arthropoda; class Insecta; order Coleoptera; family Lucanidae; genus Prosopocoilus; species Prosopocoilus inquinatus. The sequence continues at coordinate 2,848,633 of CM069876.1, forward strand.
TATCCTTTATAACTTCAAATCATTGTTATGAAAAAATTAATGTTAGTCAAATGTCACTGTTACAGTTTCTTGTTTTAGCATTATTTTGCTGAAATTGTTAATAAGTAAATGTGGTTAATGTGGCATATTAGTTGCATTTTGTTGTTAAATTTACAGTCATCAAATTACTACAGATGCTTTGGAAAACCAAGAATCGGAATGACTTTATCAATAATAAAGCAGATAAACATTTACCTATTTATTTTAAAACATAAGACGACGCACATTTAGTTTGTACCAACATACCATTTAAACATCTTTAAAGTTGTTTTAAAGTAGGTTTTATAAAATTACGTCTCTTTATGAACGTCTGTGATTCTGGTAGACCAACATTACAACTGATGTTGTTCTCCATTTAAGCTTATACGGTTTGGCAATATATTTATTACGGCTCGGTTTCTAATTGGTTGGTAATTGGTTCTCTCAAAAAAAAAAAAACAACCCATCTAAAATTATTCTATAAGTATTTTGCGTCCCTGCAAAGCAGTTTCAACATTTCAAGGTATCATTCTTATACAACTCCATTTTCATATACAGACACACGCATTTTATATATTATTACTTGTTTACCTACGGCAAGTAATAAGTCGAGTTGTTTGAGTCATCAATTTGGCGGCGGTAGAGGAGGGCGAGTGGGCGACCTACTATTCTGTCCACTCGACCACTCGACTTGGCCAATACTCGCCCATTTTCTGGACTTTTACTGGACTAAACGTCTACACTAGTTGAGTTACACATACTTTTTCATACCCGCCTCTCTATTTTACTGCTTACTTGACTAATGTAAACCAGCCTTAAATGTCTCGTTGCAACTCGTTGAGGCAAGTCGAGGCGAGAGTGTACTGCCGGCATAAAGAAATTTGTAAATGTATTGACAAATCTGGCTAAGCGACATGACCTCTAGCAGAAATAGTTGGACTGCATAATAATGAATTCTTATAGTGCTTTGAATTGTATCGTTTTTGTTGGAAATAAACAATATTCATATTTGTTTTGCGTCACTTGAAATTGCCCCCAAAACTAATCCAATCAGAATGTGTTCTTCCCCGCAAATACACACATGTAATATGATACATTTGCGCCAATTGTAGTTTTTACTGCTCTAGTAAAATGTCCACTCGTATGTGAAACTTACTGAATAAATCAGTTAAAATAGAGCCTTCGTGATTTATTCTGACATGGTAGCAGAGCGTAGTTCACGATTTTAGACTCTATGGACATTAGAGGCCTATTTTTAATGCAAGAATTAGACGGGTTAATAAACAATTCATTCGACGAATCTCCGAGGTTAGAGTCGCGTGATGTGTGACTCTGCGTACTGAATGTGCTGTCCAACTTGCAGAACTGTTTAAAAAGTTAAACAGTTGTTTAAAGAGAAAAACGAATGATGAGTGACGATAAGCAGCAAATTGAAAAGTTTTCTGGGGAAGAAAATTGGGCCACGTGGCGGATCATTATTCGAACAATTTTAGAATGTGACGGAACATTTAACGTTGTTAATGGCCAGTTTGCGAAACCCAGAACATCCAAATGCAGAGAATTATCAGATGAAGTTAGCAGTTAAATGCAAAAACAAAGAAGCGCATTATTTTGTCTTTCGATACAAAACCGTTGCTTCTTGTTGGTGGTTGCGAGACGGCGAAAGATATTTGGAATAAACCACATCAAACTTATGAAGCACAATCAGAAGAAAACGTCGACCTTTTGCGTCATAAATTTCGTAATATTGAGTGGGAACCATCAGGTGGCGGTCAAGGTCAATTATCAAAATTTAATGAAGTGCAGATAAAATTGTCTGTATTAAATAAACCCATCGATGAAGGTGACTTATATGCCCGACTTTTACAAACGTTACCAAAAGAATTTGACTACATTTACGTCACATTGCATGATCTACCGCAGGCTGAACGAACTTAGTCAAAATTCCAAAAGCAATGTCTAAATTACGAATTACGAATGACGACTCGTAACTACACAGAAACTGCAAATGCAATGTTATAAAAAATAAAGGTAAGTGCTATCCGTGATAAACAAGAAAAATTGAAGAAAAAATTATCCAATATCGGCGTGACGAAGACCTCTACTTCACGAAAAGATAACATGAGGTGATTGGTGTATCAAACAATTTGACGTAAAAGCCGCATTTCTCAACGGAACGCTCGCAGAACATATTTATATGAAGCAGCCCCAAGGTTATACTAATGGTACAGATCGTATATGTAAGTTAGTTCGGAGCTTATATGGCCTGAAGCAAGCTTCAAAGTGTTGGCACAAATGCCTAATTGAATATCTTGAACAGTGTAATTTACAAGAAAGCAACGCCGATCCTTGTACGTTCTTCAGTGAAAATTCGATTCCGTTATTCCATCTGGATGATGGATTAATTATGGGTCCAAATAATATGGGACATGAATTTATCGAAAAATTAGGAAATCGCTTCGAAATAACAACCGGCGAAGTCGATAACTATCTTGGCTTACAAATCAAAAGATCAGAAGATTCCATTCAGATTAATCAAACCCCATAGGCAAAAAGCTTATATATAAGCACTATAGCTTCCAATTGAACTAGGTTGGACGCCCGGTGAATCACCATTGATTGAAGATACTAATGGTTATCGTGAGATCATCGGTAGCCTGATGTATTTAATCTTGGGAACACGACCGGATTTGGCACATTCTGTCAACGTTGCTTCAAGAGTACAAGATGCACCAACCTAAGCGCATTTTAGTTTATTGAAACGCATATTATGATATGTGAAAGCAACACTCAACGATGGAATTCACTTTAAGAAGACGACGAATTCAACAATAGAGGCCTTCAGTGATGCTGACCACCAGGAGATAAGATTACAAGACGCTCCACAAATGGTGTATTGTTGAAGTTCTGTGGTGTATCTGTAATGTGGAAAAGTATGCTGCAGAGGAGTGTTGCTCTGCCCTCTATGGAGGCGGAATATGTAGCCGCCAGTGAAGCTGCTTAAATCACAAGTGTGGTTAGATCGACTGCTAAAAGAAATTCGTGTCACAAATAAAAAGTCCGTTCCTACGTTACATATTGACAATCAGAGTAACATCAAGTTCATCGGGAACCATAGTTTTCATGAACGGTCCAAATACATTGAGACACGTTACCCTTATGTTCGCCATTTAGTTAGTGAAAACAAGATTTGTGTAAAAAGTGATGTGAAATTCAAAACTAATGAAAATATGAACATTTCGGGAGAGTGTTGGAAATAAACAATATTCATATTTGTTTTGCGCCATTTGAAATTGCCGCCAAAACTAATCCAATCAGAATTTGTTCTTCTCTGCAAATACACAAATGTAATATGATACATTTGCGCCAATAGTAGTTTTTACTCCTTTAGTAAAATATCCACACGTACGTGAAACTTATTGAATACATCAGTTAGAATAGTGTCTTCGTGATTTATTCTGACAGTTTTTGTTCAGTAATTTATATTTGAAATAATACGCAATTAATTTTTGAGGAGGATATTATAACAGAAAGACAATTATTAAAATTGACGAAACCATCGCAGAATCTCTCAAAACAAAAAATGTATTGAAAATACAAGCACAAACTCACATTGTTTACCTCCTGCTTTCCCACTTACTGCGTCATAACACTCTTGTTTCCATGGATACCGAAGGAGGGAAAAATTAATTTAATTCGCCAGTCGTTCATAAAAAAATATTTTGTTACGTAAACCGAAGGCAATCAATCTCTTTTTTTAAATTTTACTAACAAGCTACAAATGACTTGCATCGCGGTATAAACACAGGCGCCAGTTCATTGCATGCAATTTTAACCACACATCCAGTTCTTAAATGAGAGTTGTTTGCGCATCCATGGTGTTTTGACAGTTGATGAGATGGACGACCTTCCCATGTATCCCCGTCAAGCCGGGTGCTACCAGTGTTGCCTCATTACTTCTGAAATACGAGCCGCGATTTTAGTAACAAACACCTTACGTTGGAAATAATTGGCCGGGAACACAAAACGCTTGTTTCTGTTAGGTGGTCCAAAGCTCCCTTCATAATCCCATAGCCGGAGAGATTAAACACATCTAACGTAGGTCATTTTATTGCTCTACCTCAGACTCAGCGCGTGTTGTTTTCCCACATCTCTTATTTTAAACATCATCAACCGAAAAGAGAATAATAAAGCCAAAACTAAAATTCTAACTCTAAATAGTAATTAACTTTTAGAGGGGTAAATGAAATTGATGACTGTACTTTGTGCCTACGTAATGTATATAATTAATTAACGATTTAAATTCGCAATGTCGAAGAAAAAGGTGCAATTAACTTTTAATTGCATTATTACTTTGCCAGTTAATTTCAACGCTTGTTAAATCTAAAGAGAAAAAGGAATAAATTGTCGGCGAATTTCAGGTCTCTTTCAATTACAGTCCAGGCAATTTGTTACAACAATCAACTTTTATATAATTATCCAACAAAGAGATAAATCTCACGCAATTTCGTTGCTGGTATGATTTCGACCATCCTTGTTCATCTCATGATAAAAGAATCTGTTATAATAAAATCCTTCGGCTAACAAATAGGATCATACGTTTAGGTCGCTTAAATAACGAACCTAGATGTTTATAACCGGTAGTCTGATACGGCCTGTACTAAATAGATTTTAATTACAATCAATAATATATTATCTTAATTACGAGATGGTCGGAACGGCCCAGTCAGATAGGTGGGCGATTGCTCGGGCCTGATATATCGCCTCTTTTTGAGAGGGACGGCAAAAAATTTAATTTATTTTATTTGGCCCCTGCGTGTGATTCATTAGCGGTTTGTATATTTAACGACCTGCTTTTGCGGATTAACGACCACGTCTCCCCTCATATGAAATTGAATTTTTACTTAAGCTGCGATAATGCGGAAGTGTGTGCTGGCGATTAGTTTGCCACTAATTAACTACCTGTAATAAAAAAAAGGCTATTTAGTTCTTGCACTTCAACGATTCTCTAAGAGCTCCTAAAAGCACAAAAGAAAAATTTAAATGTCGTTTTAAATTCTAGGAGTATTTTATATAGAAGTTTGTGCGTTTATTTTTTAAAAAAGTTAGAAAATTGTAGTAAGTATTAATACAATGTTTGAAAAATAGTACTTTCGTAGTTTCTTTTTATTGACCTTACGTAAACAAATCACATATTTTGTGTCAACAATCTCTCACATTTTGTTACTCTGCTCTATGCATTGTGTAAATGTTTTACACCTAACAGTGCAATTCTTTACATGTTAGCAAGAATCACACGATTAAGTTGTTAATGATCATTTGTTAATCACTCAGTTTATGAACTTACACATCGTACAATCCTCACACAGATGCAAAAAACTGCGCTGAGATTCATTTCGGCATTTGACCGACAAACTTTTACATGGGTCTTGTATAGGTTAAGAAAATAAATAAAAAAGAGTGCATATATTTAACTGAAACACTACATAATTACATAACATGATTACTCACAATCCTACTTTACTTCCACACAACTGCAACTGAACAATGTCGTAGATGGATACTACGTAGTTTTTAAATTATACGTATAGATGGTTCTCGTCGTAACTTCCTCGGCTGAGCATGATGATTATGATATTTTCTATTTTTTATTGAATTTTGTTTAATTTTTCAAGGTTATTCCATTTTTGAATGAAAAATAAATGGTCACTTTATTTATAGCCTACTTTTATCCTATTTAAATTGGTGAAATAAAACGCTAAGACTTTCGATGGTATTTTTTTCCAGCAGGCTAGTAATTTAATCACTTTCAAAATATAGAAGAAAACGTTTCATGTGATTTTAGTGCATTTTTCCCTCCATTGTAAACTTTTGTACAACAAAGAATCTAGATATTCTCTATTCTTCTCGATTTTAAGAATTTATTATAGTAAAAAAGTCAAAATGAGTGTTAACTTGTTTACTCCAAAATTGAGGAATAATTTTACTACAAACGTACGTAAACATTTTTCAGGTCGAGGTGAAAAAATTCTGAATTTTTTGAAACAAGATCAACAATTATGTTAAAAATATCTACAACTCCCTTTTACACATAATTGTTGAGAATCTCACTTTGTCATTTCTCTCTATATAACTAAAGGCCATTAACTACTACTAAAGCTACTGAAAAAATTTGAAATGCCAGGCAGAATACGTACTCCGCGATAAAATTAAAATAGGAGATTCAAGCTAAATGCAATCAGGAATATTAAAAAAATGTCCAACGAGAAAGCAGTCGGAAATATTTCTTAAGTTTCAAATCAATATCTTCAGGATTAATTACTTACAGAATATCTAATATACAAATCAATTCAAGAAAGAATACATGCACGTCGCATACAAGGCTAGTCTGCTTCAAATAACTGCACTGCATTAATCAACTGTATTATTAACTTCACATATAAATTTGATTTATGACGTATTTCCTGTACGTAAAAATTCGCGTAGTGTTGATTAACGTAGTGCAGTTATTTGAATCAGATGAGTGTTGTACATGACATGCTCGTATTCTTTCATAAATTGACTCGTATTTAAATTTAAATGTTATCAATAAAGTCCGGATTTATATGTGCTAAAAAAGTGGAAAATAAGTTTTTTTTATGCGATTAAAATGGATCAAAATATGGATATTATATGCGATAAAAATTTTATTTTACTTATACATACTTTAGAATAATAAAAACATAAATAGTTTCATATAAGTAATTTTAACACTTAACACTTAAATAGTAGGATTACAAAATATAATCAACAGTTGATTTAAATTATTTGGGGTAAAATTTTGTCGTCTGTCTGTCAAAATATTTTTATAAGAGGAAAACGAACGCTCGACATCGCATGAAGTAATGGGCGCAAATTTCATGGATGCTACATCTTTGGGGTCCATGTCCAAATCCTCTTCACTTTGACCTTTTAAAACTAAACAGATTTTCCTCATTTTATTGTAGTCAGGATTACGTAATAGAACCTTGTCTAATTTTGCCATTAACTTCTCTCCTATCTCCCCTGGAATTGATTTTACACTTTCAATTGCATCATCGACCACTTCAAAAGAATCTAATAGAGCCGTCTGGGATGATTCCAACTTTTTAATGGTGGATATTAAAACCGAAAAATGAGTTTTAATGAATGCTAATTGATTCCCGATGTTTGTGTTCGACATGCATTCCTTACAAATTCTTAAAGCCGGTGAATTGGAATCATCCAATTCTAAGAAAATTTCCTTTAATTGTTTAAAGTTATCTGCGTAAAAATTTGCTGCTTCAAGCCACGTACCCCATCTCGTAATTATTGGTTCTGGTGGTAATGGCAGGTCAGCAGCTAATTCTTTATAGTGTTGTATACGCAGTGGGGCTTTAAGAAACGCCTTTTTTCCGTTATTGATCAACTTATTTACTGTTGGGTATTCTAGTCGCACCAATTCAGCGAGCCTATTCATTGCGTGAGCCATACAAGTGAAGTGCATCAGATTTGGGTAAAACACCTGTAAAGCCTGTCCTGCTTTTATCATGTAGGCTGCTGCATCAGACACCATTAGTAATATATTTTCCGATTTAACTTGATTAGGTGCATATAAAAGTGTCAAGCTGTCGTTAATAAAACGTGCGATCGTTGAATGATTTGTTTTTTTCCAAAACTGCACTATTTACCAAATAAGGTATTGGTGCAACTGTGTTGCTTAATACTCCTGCTAACATATTTGCTACATAACGACCGCAGGCATCTGTCGTTTCATCAACTACTATATAAATATTGTTGTCGCTAAGCTTCTCTCTTATTTTCTTCATCCGTTGCTGGTAGCATATACTTAGATAGTTTTTCCGCAAAGTCGATTCATTTGGAATATGACGATTGCAATATTTTTCCAAAAAAGTTCGAAAACTTGCTTGTTCAAGTTTATGCCAAGGAATGTTTGACTCTGCCATAGCACTGCACAAGTTTAAAAAGAATTCATTTCCTGTGTCACTGCCCTGTGAGTTACTGGCTGTTGAAGAAATAAAAGACTGCTTAAAGTTAGACACACATCTTTTCTCCGACTCCTTATGGAGGTTTGTAGCCAAATGTTGATCAATCTGGTACTTTTGGTCTGACGACACCTTAAAATATTGTCAAAATGAAAATGTGATTTTTAAGAGAATTTGTAAGGTATCTACCTGTTTTGAGCATGCGTTGCAAAAAATAACTTTTCCATCTGTAGTTAGATGTTTAGATGCTTTAATCCATTTTTTTCAATAGCTCGGATCGAGAGGATGCTACTTTCGGCATTTTGAAAAGATAAGCACTGAATTTATTTCGTCTTTAAATTAAATAAGAAAATAACAACTAATTCGCGTTGATAAATACACTAGTCACTAGTCACACACATTCACGGAGTTCTTATCTCAAACTGAAATGCAAAACATAAGTGCAAAATGCAAGTGCAAGTCGCTACAGATTCCCAGAAAATCACATTCCGGGAAATCGTAAAATAAAGTGGCCAGACGTTGAGGAGAATAAATTACTTCTTGGAAAAGCTGCAGACTTGAATATTGACCGTATATGGAATTATAATGTTATTTATATCAATATATGGATAAATAAATAAATATGCGCTAAAAGTCTAAAATATTAAGTTATATGCGAAATAAAACTACCATTTTTGGGCTTCTCTAATCGACAAACATATAAATACAAAACGCCAAGTTTAGGTATGTTAGCGTAAAAAACTTGTAAAAACTTATAATTCCGGTCTCTAGTTATCAATTTAGTACATAAAACTATCGGTAATAAATAAGTTATATATTTATTAGGCATTATTAGTTGCTTTAATGCTTTCTGAATTCTTCTGGGATTCTCTTCCCTCCTATTTTTATGGTTACCACTACTTTCCCATTATACTGTATGACCATGCAACAGCTAAACCATTTTAAAATTGCTAGAAATAATAAACCGTAAATGCTAATCGTTCCACTTATAAAAATATCAACTTATCCTGACGTACTAATTTGCATCGTTTAATTTTCTGCAACATAAAATCCGCAGCCGCGCAAAATTAAATACTGCAAGTATTACACAAACTTCAACATACAGCTGATTAACATTCCAAGGCACTTTCGTGCACGTAAAAAACAGTTCTCCATCAATAAAAAAAAAACTGCACGAGGAAGCAATATTATAACCCAGTACCATAATGCGATTCTACTTCATAGCTTCATAGCTATTTAAAACGGCTGAAGGTGATTAATTAAAATATGCAAGCCATCAAGTGTATCACGTCCACACTGAACTCATCATGAAATAAAGTGCACAGAATCTATCTAATCTTGCTGAAGATTTACGTTGTCTATTTATTCTGAATAATAACAGTGTTGCGAGATTAGGTTTAACAGAATGACTCAGCTTGTGTACATAATACATTTACTTCTTACAGCTTCGACAGATTAAGCTTCTGATTGAATATTCGAAATTTTTGTATTTTAGTAACTATTCCTATTAAAACTAAAATTAATAAAATGACATTTACATGGATTTTACGAACTATCATGTCCGATCAATAATAATAATTACAAACTGTACTATAATATTTAAGGAAGTTCAATTACGAAATAAAAAATTAGTTTTTTTCAAGCAAAGATGTCATTAAACCTCTATGACTATTTTTGTCTACAAAATATCATAATTTTAGCGTCTTCTCTAACGACACTCAAATAAACTTTAACTGCAGATGCTCCGTAGTCGTCTTGACTGCGTCCCCTGCATATTTTATCACACTCGAATTCTGCGTTACCTGCTCCTTATATAATTAACCCTTTGACCATCATAATAAACAAGTGCTTTTTACAAGGAGTCTTTCCAGATCAATTGAAATGCGCCAAAGTAATACCCATTCATAAAAAAAGAGAACCGCTCTAACATTAATAACTGTCGTTCAATTTCATTACTACCCTCCATTGCAAAAATTTTGGAGAAAATTTTAAATAAAAGATTAACTTCACAGCCAATTCCTTCACCAAGATTGCCATTTATAATACCTTAAAATGTATCTATGACAATTTGGATAAAGGTCTTAATGTATCCGGTATTTTCTTTGATCTATCTAAGGCATTCGCTCTGTTAGATTACCGAATCCTATTAACCAAAATGGAGGCATACGGTATTAGGGGTACATCTTTAAATATTTTCAAATCTTATCTCAGCCATCGCAATCAAATTGTTTCATTAACTTCTGAATGTAATGACTTGATTAAAGATCATGTATCTTCCGAAGTTCCAATATATCGCGGCGTTCCACAGGGGTCCATTTTGGGACCTACGCTATTCTCAATTTATGTAAACGACTTGCCCTTATCATTAAATTCTTGCGCACTTTCGCAATATGCCGATGACACCACTGCTGTAATTACTGATGAATCTGTCGCTTCTATTTCGACGATGGGTAACACAATTGTTCATCAAATGGCTAAATGGTGCAGGGACAACAAACTTCTTCTGAACACACAGAAAACTAAACATTCAACAAAAGACCACCAGATTATCGAGCATAATAACAAATCTTTACCAACGTCCGATAGTGTCGATTTTCTTGGTCTATTGGTGGATGCTAATCTTACTTGGGAAAAGCACTGTGATAAGCTCGGTAAAAAGTCGTGCTCAGCATTTTACGCTCTGTATAATTTAAAGCAAAGTGTGGGAATAAATTCGTTGAAAACGTTTTATTTCACGTATGTAGAATCGCGGCTGCGATATGAGCTAATGTTTTGGGGATAGTCTCCCAGCTTTAGGAATATATTTCTTTTACAAAAAATACTTGTCAGAGTAATTTGTGGAATGCCTGTGAAAACACCTTGTAGACCGTCGTTTTATAAATTGAGAATATTGCCATTGGCAAGTCTGTACATATATGAGCTGGCTATTTTCTTAAAACAGAATGAATATTCATATACTCAAAACTATCATTTCTATTCAAATATGAATACTCGTGCTTGCAATGATTTCAGCATACCTAGACACAAATCCACAATTTTTACTCAAGGAGCTCATTACAAAGCCATTAAGGTTTTCAATGCCTTATCAAAATGTATTAAAGAGTTGAACTTTGCTAAATTTAATATAACTATAATAATAACTTTCTGATACCAGATTACTGATTGCTGATGCAACTAGGTTGATTGACTCTTATTTTTCTAGATTTTAGTCTCCCTGTGATTTCTTTTTCAATTTCTATATTTTTGTATTTGTTTTAGTGTACTTGTGACATATTTTATTTGTATATATGTATTTATTTAAAATTGTATTTATGAAATGAAATTCATTGACTAAGATATACAGCTTACTACGTCGTTATGCTTCTATTATATTAAATTAAATTTGACAATGTCCATATCTGTACCTATGATCAGTGACAATATACATTATTATTATTATAAAGATATAAGCTTTATTTACAGTGAGATGAACATTTACTTAACAATATCCAGTTTCATTGAGAGCTATCGAAGTAACTGTTCATTAAAGTCTTACTTTGAAGCAACCCACAGATAATTAATTATTTATTATTTTGTGTGGCGTAAACGGATGTCGCCGGGAACGGGACAAGTATTACTAGAACCGTAAATTGTAAGGTGATGTTTGGGCCTTGTGAACTTTACCTAATACCCCCACTCACCTCTCGACGGCCCAGTGTGTTTCCAGGTAATTATATTTGCTTAATGTTTAGTTGGGTACATTCTTAAGAAACTGATTTTCGCACATCGTAATAACGACAGCCCATTTAATACCAGCATTGTATCAGTATTCAGCTATTTAGGTGTGAGAAATCTTGCTTAAATCAAAGTAAATTCATAATAATAGTAACAATAAAACCACCATATAATCTTTGTTTGATTCAAGCTACCACTGTGTCAAATTATTGTAGTCGAGAATCTGACACTCTGTGTGTTTATGCTTCGCTTTAGCTTTAGCTTTAGCAACATGCAGACTAACTGCATGTTGCTAAAACTTAAACCAGCATCAGTTGCTATGTTAAATATGACGTCATTGATCGCGAGTGAGATTTTCTCTTACACATCAAACTTACCTTCTTATCCTAAAATTTGTAACTTACAAAATGAAATTCGTAACAATATTTATTAATCTGATTACTTTTTGATATAAAAGTAACGTAAAATAAATAGTTAGCTACTTTATTTATTTAAAAAGTTAAGACCAACAGTGACTGAAAGTTTGCGTCTGGAATGTTTAAATGTAAGGTGATAAGCAGTAACAAAATACATTAAATAACTCCAAGTAACAAATAAATTAACCCACATTGTTGCAAGAAAATTATTATTGACATTCTAGTAAAAAATATTTGAAACGCAGTAATACCGCGTTAAGACCTCTTACTTGTCCAACTGTGTACCTTTTGGTCCGGATTTGAAAATTTTCCGTAATCCGGATTGTCACATTGCATTTGAAATAAACGGTATTCGCTGAAAATGCTTGTTTTAACTTGTCTGCAACTGACAACAGTTAGTATTCAAAATAGCAAAGAAAAGCATGAACTGTTGGAAGAAACTGGAGGCTGATGTTAGTGGTTAAGTCTCGCAGAAAAATATGGGATATTGGGAACATCGACCACTTCCGATATTAAGAAAAATAAATTGAAAATAGAAAGGTTTGTTGCCAATTGACACCAACAAATCCAGTCTAGGAAAACATTAAAGCACGCAGAGGTCCAGACATGTTCCCGTTTCTTTCACCATGCTCGCCGCCATAGCGAAAAAAATCTATGCAGAAGTTTATGGCAAGGACATGTGTGTAGCAAGTAGAGGATGGTTAACAAAATTTAAATCTAGACATGGTTTGAGACGACTCCAAGTTTGTGGAGAAAAATTGTCAACTAATGAATCTGCTGTTTCACCTTTTCTGTCAAAACTCAAAGAGAAAATATTGGATTAAATATGGGTCTTTCGCAGATTTACAATGGCGATGAATCGGCACTCTTCTGGAAAATGTTTCCCGGGAAAACAGTGGTAGGTTTTGATGAAAAGATGCAATAGGTTAACCTTTTTATTCTGTACAAATAGTGATGGATCACATAAATTAAAGTCTTCAGTTATAGTGCTCCTAGAGCATTTGAAAATATGACTTGACCTGACAACTACAAATCTTCAAAAATACTTGAATGACTTCATTTATCTTTAATGAACGGGCCTAAAACTTTATTGGACAAGAAAGAAGCTTTCTCAAAGGTCAAAATTTAGAAGAAAAGGCATTGCTAATAATGGATAACGCTAAATGTCATGGTCAAGGAGAAGAAAAAACTGACAGAGAGACTGGAGAATTCACAATTATGTTTCTTACTCCAAACACAACTGCCGTCATTTAACCTCTTGATCAAAACATTATTCAGTTAACAAAAGTGGCGTATAGATAAAATTTAGGACGTCATATTTTATCGTCTGATGAAGATGACATTTCTAAATACGTAAAGTCTTTAACTTTAATAGGTGCGGTCTCTGGACTTTCTCAAACATGGAACAGTATTTCCCCAGCTGCAATATCCAAATCATGGAAAACACTTTTAAATTTTGATGTCACTAATCTCGACGAATATGAAGACGAAGACAATTTACCTTCCAGTATTTTAAAATCACATCATTTCTGCAATGCAAGACAAACATTTAGTTTCTTCTACGCTACACCAGGCCGGAGGAGAAATGTTGACATAAGCCAAAGTTCAGTCTTGGATTTATGGTGATGAAAATTTACACCCATTAGAAGAAAACGTCCAAAATGAGTCCGGCGATGATGAACAAAAACCATTTAGAGAACGATTAAGAATGAAAAAGCAGTAACGGCTTTAAATGTCGCCGTAGACTCGGTCAAAGTAAATGATGTTTCGCCTGCAGAAACAACAGTTTTGCAAAGACTTCAAGAAAAGGCATTTATTATGAAAACTGTTTATTGTATCAAACAAATTTCTTTTAAATTACATACACACTTAGGTATATTTTATAAAAGTTTTACTAGTTAGTGTTTATATTTTAATAACAAACATTTTTTTGCATTATGTGATGTGTACATACTTGATTTTTGTGAATTTTTAAAAATATTCCGAATATTTTAATAATTCGAATGTGTCCCGTTTTAATTAGTTCGGATTAACGAGGTATTACTATACTTCAAACGCCAACCTATAATTATTGTTTTTTACTTCTGTTTCTTCTTGTTTCTCTTCTAAAATAAATGTGTGTGCATCGAATAAAGAAATTTCTTACAGTAAGGTTACATTTTTTAAATTTGTTTTTAAATTTTGGAGCAAAAAGTGCAATATCTCAAATTCTTAACTCTCTTAATGTTGCCAAGTATTGTTTTCACAGAACGCAAACTTTTTTTTGCAAAAAAATAGTAAAATGTAAATGCAATATAAAAAGGAAAATAGTTCTCTGCGAAATTGACATGACAGAAAGTCTCACATCCACCGACACAACGTGAATCAAAGGGATATTTTACGGAAAACATAAGAAAGATAGACCGCAGCGCGGTAGCCGCCACGCAAATCAGCAATGATCATTAAAGTACGTCCACCAGAAGTGACCCACACATTAAGCTGTTTCTCTCGCACAGTGATCTTACTTTCATATGCTTGTACCCATGCACCTATAATATTCTGCACCTTGCTAAGAACAAACCAAAAGTTAAAGTCAACTAATGATTGAGAAACTTACCCTCGATGTTGTGAAATTCAAATGTCATATTGTAAACGTCGCTTAAATTTAAAGTTGGTTTAAGTGGTTGGCGTTTCGGCCATAAGTGGATAACAATAAGTTATATCTAGTCTCAAACTCTTTTCTGAAGATGAACAGTAGCCGCGGAAGCTTTCGAGTTATCTAGAAACCTACTTGTTTCGTTCATCATAACGCACAAGGTGCTGCCACTTCATTAAAATATGAATCAAACACCCAACAAATGTTTTAGTTTATCAAATTCATTTATTCAGTGGTCTGCTGTAACTGAAAATCAAACACTCACAAACAAAATTACGAAAGACTTGAAAAAAAGGGAAATGTTATTTAGAACGTCTAACGGTAAATGAGTTTTATCTCAATTTTCACATTTTACAAATCCTTTTAAACTTCTGTTAGCTAAAAGTGCATGGTCAATTATTTTTTTAGTAGTGTTTCCAATTATCCTACATTTTATTCAAATAAATCAATACTAACGTATTATAGATTAATTTTAGAGTCTAAGTTTGTTTTACATTCGAACGTAAACAAGGTGGTGAGTCGGTCAGTTAGTAACTGGCTACTCGGCGCCTACGGAAAAGGTTCGTTACAGATTATTACTGATCACCGTCTAGACAAAAGGTAGAAAAACAAACGATTTGTCCGATTGTCTTTAAGATGGGCCCAGGTGGAGACGTATCAATCGGATATCTTACCTGGCTCGGGCGATAGTTATCACTTGAGTCCTTAAAACAATAGGGCTGTTTGGGTGTGACTGCTTGTTTTTGAGGCGGAGTAAGATAAACGCAAGCATATGATTTATACCTTGTTTAACTCGGGTGAAAGCCTGTGAAAGAGCTTTCAGTAGCGCATTCCATTCTTAGATTAAATCGAGGCATTAAAGAAAGTTAAAAAGAAAAATTTGGCGCCGGTAGTTTTGAAGTAACTAAAAATGTCTGAACTTACCTTGAGTTTGACGAACTTCGGTTCATCGGACGCCAGCTTGGCCAACTGTTGGTAGTCTCCCTTTGCCGCCGTCACGTACCACTCGGCGCACCTTTTCGTATCCAACTGGAACAGTATATTTTCTATTTTACGACGCGTGTTACCTAGTTAAAATTCTCTGTGCTTATTGACACTAACAGTTTTTTGCGTAGGCCATAAAAATAGGTGAATGACGACCTCGGCGTTTTCCTTTTCGATACCGTCATGTTTAGAAGAATCTCGAAACAAGCTAATCAGATAAGAGCGTGTACTATTTAAATGACGCGCAAATAATTTATGCGACTTGTTAGTCTAATTGATTCGAGAAAATATTGGGTTTACAGTAATTAGAAACCTTACATTGCTGAGCCATAATAATTAAATTTGATTAGTTAATGATTAATCAATAATCAGTGTTTTGTTCAAATTTAAAAATCATTTGATCATATCATGAATGATTAATCAGAGGAAAATTTATTAATCATCGCCTATTAATTTATTTTTATTTTATTTTATTTATTTGCTAGTAAAATTATTGGTAATACTAACAATACTAGAACTTTACATGTTGTAAATTTAAATAACCACTTTAAAAAAAATCAAAATTGTACATGTACAGGGTGGGCCAATTTGCAACGATACTAAAATTAGCTATTTTTAGATAACAGTCAAATATTGGTATGCTGTTTCAAAATCTTTACGCACTGAGATTATAGTGGTATATTCAGCACGTAAGAAGTAATGGCAGTGTTTGAAGCAGTTTCTCATGTCATTTACATAAAAATAGGTCCTAAATACTGTCTTGAAGAACACCTCTATAGTAGAAGTTTCGCTGGCTCGTGTCCCCGGCTTCAACAAAGAAGCATCTATTTTTCAAATAATCTTTAAACCAGTTACGGAACGCCATATATTTCCATCAAGCCTAGCAGTTTACCGTGGTTCTTTTATTCAAGTTGGTTCTCGTCTAAAATACTGAATTCTTCCAAATAACTAAGATTGTTATAAACATGTCTTTTCAGAAGGTTAACTGAGGCAGGCAGGGTTGAAGTTGTCTTGTAATTGGAATACAAATTATGTTTCCTTCTTTTATAAACTGGTCTTAGAATGGTAGTGGTGTTCAATTGTTCTGAAATAGATGCTTGCTGGGCACTCAAGATTATTGCGCTTTATCGCTCAGGTATACAAAATCAATTATTGAGGACTTTTTTTCGTATTAAAAGTGACAGATCTTAAATATCAGTTAAATATTATCTGTTCACAAATTAGAAGACCACAACGAATGTTACCTTTTGAAAAAAACGACTGTCGAAGGTATTCTAATTAGAAATTTAGTCCCACGTGTGTGAAACAAACGAAAAAAAAGAAGCTTTCAAACGATAGTGAAAAGTTGAGCGTTCATTCCAATTTTCGCAGTGTCCGTTTAAAATTTAAAAACTATTTTCTTACAATTTTCATCGGACAATAGGCGACTTCGATAACGTTTGAGTTCAAGATTTTCCGCAACTTTGACAAGATTAATGGGTGCTTCTTTCATTTTAACAATTTAATTTTTTTTTTGGAGGCATGTAGAGGCTTCTTAAACCGAATCTGAATATAAATAATGTAATAAAACTTCGAACTCTTTTGTAACTATCACAGGAAAATTTGTCAACATCATCATCAACGGGATAAAACAAAGTTAAATAAAAAAAAAATTAACCATGAAGACAATTGGGTGGCTTGGCGGAAGCCGTCACACATTGTTGTTATATTTAAAATAGGAATTCTTGCCTTCAGCATATAAACGAGTTATTTAAAGAAGCAATTTTAAAACGGAATCCCGAGTACATTGTGGGCAGGTATTTAATTGGTGCAACAGGTGCAAACCCAGAGCATCATTTGACGTAAAGCGAAAGTCTAACTCTCACAAGAGATGAAGATTTGGCTATCGTGAATTCCGGGGTTCTCACGTGTGTAAAGTAAATAAGTCTTTTGGTCTTCTACGACAAGAGTTGTAG
Source organism: Prosopocoilus inquinatus (assembly GCA_036172665.1). Classification (NCBI taxonomy): domain Eukaryota; kingdom Metazoa; phylum Arthropoda; class Insecta; order Coleoptera; family Lucanidae; genus Prosopocoilus; species Prosopocoilus inquinatus. Next base: position 2,866,358 of record CM069876.1, read on the forward strand.
GGTTCCATTCCTTCAAGAACCCAAAACCCTGACTTTTAAAAGACCAAAGAGAGCTACCAATCGGGTCCACTACTTAGCAATATGTATAAGTGGGTTAGAATATCTGTGAACAAGAAGGCAAAGGGTCTCTTATTATAAGACATGCCCAACGTGAATTCACAAAATTTATAAATGGCGATATTACTCTTCGAAGAAGTCGTACTTCGGGTTGCCCTTTAAAGATAAACTAATATTTTCTTTGCAGTTTATTAAACAAATTCCAGTTACTACAACACATCGATTGTCAGTCAAGTTGGGAGCTTGCAATTCAACCATTTGATGCCACTTAAAGAGGTCATAGTGAGATTATTAAACGTTTACAAAAATTTCACATAATTTAAATGAATCTCAGCGTCAGCACGTTAAACATTTGTATAAAATTGCTCCAAAATTCCCGCGACAATCGTTTGCTGTGATCAGGATTTTTTCAAGAATTCCTACTGTCGTAGACAGTGGTTTAATCCTTGACAAGTATCAGCTTTAGTCGTTAACAAAGATCGTTTTGGAAGATAAGTGGCTATTGCTCAATATTTGATGGAATATTTTTGTTGGAGTGATGCATTTTGAATTTTTCCAAATGCCCGTTCAATTAATGCTGAAACCTTTCGTGCTCAACTTACCACAGTGCACGAAGTTTTACGTTTATGGTATCCTGCGTTAGGAAATACAAATCACGTGATCTACCGCCAGGATAATGTAAAACCGCGTGATTTCAAATTTGAATTTGAATTTGAAAAGTAAATATCCTTCTAACGGGTTGGACACTTATCTCGAATCACCCTGTATAGTTTCATCAAAATTAATATATCTCGTGTAATGCAGACATTTTAATTAAAAAGAAAACAAACATTTTTTGTCTGAACAACCTGATACTTGAAAATTCGTATACGTATAACTAGATAACTCTTATTGTAGAGCGATTTGCCATAAAAGAAAGCATGAATACGTGGGCTGCTGGAAAGTTTTCTCGAATCTAGTAGGTCTAGAATTGTTAGCGTTTATCAACTGTCATATTTGAAAAATTTGACGTTTTTCGCCTATAATTCTATTGACACTTCCTATCCAAGTGAACTAGTTTTGTTTCTACAGCATTTGAGAAAAAGTACTTTTGTGTAAACATGGAAATCTCGCGTGAAAATTTTACTGCCATGATTTTTTTACGATTTCAAATGTGGTCTAACGCCGAAACAATGCTTCGATCGGCTTCATTTGGCTTTTGGAGATGAAGCACCATCAAAGAGCAGTGTTTATAATTGGTTTGCCGAATTCCAGCGTGGACGTACCTCTCTCAGTCACGAATTTCGTGAAGGATGTCCATCAACATCTGTTGTTGCCACTAATGCAGATGCTGTGCGTGAAATGCTTGAGCGAGATCGACATGTGACGTACCGTGAGATTCAAGCATCCTTACGCATTGACATGAAAGCAATACACCAGATTTTACATGATCATTTGAACGTACGAAAGCTTTGCAGTCGTTGGATCCCTCACAATTTAACAGAAGCGCAAAAGCAGGGTCGTGTCAAATGGTGCGAAGAAATGCTCAAGAAATTCAATGGAGGTCGTTCAAATATAGTTTATATCATCGTTACTGGTGACGAAACGTGGATCTATTCATACCAGCCAGAAAGTAAACAATAATCTACCGTTTGGGTATTTCAAAATGAACCAAAAGTGGTCCGTTCACGCAGTGCTGCGAAGCAAATGATTGCTTGTTTCTTTGGTTTAACTGGACATGTAGCAATCATGGCTTTAGAGAATCGAAAAACCGTGAATGCTGATTGGTATACTACAATTTGTTTGCTGGAAGTCATCGATCAAACAAGAAGAAACAATCGAAATCGACGAATTATTCTCCATCATGACAACGCCAGCTCTCACTCAACCCGTCAAACAGTTGATTTTTGTCCAACAAAAATGTTGATTTAATGACTCATTGTCCATATTCACCTGATTTATCACCTAATGATTTCTTTTTGTTCCCAAATATCAAAAATAAAATGCGTGGTGAGCGATTTTCGTCTGCTGAAGCAGCGGGTGAAACACTGGTTTCTGAGGTACTATCTGTAGAGTGGAAAACGAGCTTTAGAAATTGGTTCGAGCGTATGCAAAGGTGTATTGACGTCAAAGGCGAATACTTCGAAAAACAATGATACCGTTTACCAAATTTCATACGCGTTTTTTCATACCTAACCTAACTTTTCCAGCAGCCCACGTACAAGTAATATGCTTGCATAAACGTAATTAATATTGTAGTCTTCTATGTTGTTTGTCATTTCATTTAATAAACGTAAACTGATTTTTTTCTCTAGTAAACGTATGTATTGTACGCACTGAAAAATCTATGTTGATGTGGATCAAATACAAGTCTACCAATTAAGTCATGAAAAAAGACACGATAAAAGTGTAGCTTTACTTAAAGTAGTAAATAAACTACCAATCGCCTCAAAAATAGTGACGTCCTGAGGACGTGCAAGTGTTTTCTAAAATTTTTAATTTTTTTTTCTATTCACTTGTGGGCAGCTAGTTCGAAGTTAGAAACGCGTTCGATTAGAATCTGGTTCGGAGTTGTATGTGACCCGTATTCAAATACGTTGCTGTGTTGCGATGTCTTGTTTAAACAAGTCGCGGCAAAAAACGACTGCCATGAAGAAGAAAGAAGAACGAACGTTGCGTGTTGCCATACAACTGCGTTGAAAGTCGACTTGCAGTAGGAAAGCCGATTACGTTTTAAACGAACTGAATTTAATTTAACTAAAACTAACAAACAAGACTTGTATACTCACCAAAATGACCGAAGCGCCGTCATCCTCGTCGACCCCCTGCGGACAAACACAGTACTAAACAAAAGAGCATGGTGTATAAATTAGCGGGCGCTAGCGATAACATCGCTAACTAAACGGACGAGTCACGCCGTTTTTATTAACGAATTACATGAGACATCCAGGTAATTTGTCTGTCGCAGCAGTAATGGATTTTATAGCGTCACGGGCCATCTTGTTCAGAAATCACTTGTAAGCCTGACTTATATAATCACCGAGATGGTAATGACTTGATTAATGCGCGACAGGTTCTTAACTGCCTGTAATTACTGAAACTAATAAAACAAACTCAAATTCTGCTCATTACCAAAGAGAAACAAGAAAAATACACTCAACACCTTTCCAAAAAGAATGAAGAAAAGCTATCAAATCTTTTCTAAAGTTATTCCTTAAAGAAAAATCCTTTTACTTCTTTATTTTTTAAATGTGCAGGTCGTATCACCTCGCAATAAATTACCAAGAAATGTTTCAACATCGGTTGATAGCTATTAACTGAATATCAAGCATTGTGCAAATTTTCAGTGTCCCTGTGTTCGACAAGTCAATTCCAAAAAATGATGTTTGATATTTAAATATTTCATATTATGTAAAACTAGTTAGATATAAGTAACTACTCCTTTAGTTGTACGCACGCAATATCTTTTAGGGTATCTAAAGCAAAATTAATAAACCTTACATCCGGTCCTGAAACATCTACATTAATGTAAAGAACTTTCCAGAATTTGTAAATATTTTTAAAATACCTCGTGTTAAGGAGCATAAAGTATTTTAAACTGTGTGGAACCGGTACAGCGCCGCGCAGGTAATTTTATTATATATTGTATTTTATCCTTAACGAAACACGAAATGAATTTGCATTATGAAATTAAATTTGCATGTTTTACATATCAATAACCCGGACCATTTCCGTCATTACATAGAAATTTTCAACACGGAGCAAGACCGGCACGCTACATCGAAGCCTAGGTTTTTTATTCGTGCAGGAAAGCACATACACTTGCTTCCAGATTTGTTCGTAAATTAATTATGGTAAAATTTCGATGTGACAGCGTTTTGAACGAAGTATAAGAACAGTATGACACCAAAAAATTGAAATTAGAGATTCATAAAAAGACTTGCACTGAGAAAAATGTACGAACGCTTTATTCGGATTCTTGTTTAAAAAAAACGACTCAGGGTAATGATCTACAAAATTAACAGTTGAGAATGATTTTTCTCAGTCATACACATGGGAAAACCCATTGTAAACTCTTAATTTTACAGTAGTATGCTGAGAAAAGTCAGTTTAGTATGCTGAGTCATTTTTTAAAGAAAATTATCCTTAATATTTTCCTCAGTGCGGAGGTAATTTTTCATAACATAATATTTAGCAACAGATAAAACAGTGACATCCTACGATCGCTTTTTGACCCGACATTGCAGTAGGATAGACAAATCCGCTTCAATTTGTCTATCCTACTGCAATGTCAGGTCAAAAAGCGATCGTAAGATGTCGCTATTTTATCTGTTCATCACTCTTACATCGCAATTGCGAATAAATTGGACAAGTCGTTTTTGTTTGCAGTGGGAATGTCGAGCTACGTCTCTACTGAAGAAGCCCCAAGCAGGGCTGAAACGGCTGTACAGAGGCTGCTCGAGGTTTTCACTGCAATCAAAAACGATTTGCAACAACATTTTTTATAATATTTATCAATTTATCAAATATGATTCAATAAATATTATGTCTCAGGCGGCTGTGGACAAAAATCATGCCTCAGAATGGAAGTGTTAGAAACATCCAAATTCCATCGACGTTTCCTGAAGTACGGAAATAAGATTCCACGCGGTGAGCTTTCTGTTCAATATTGCAAAAATCAATTTATCAAAGTATAAAATAAAAATTTGTTTAATTAAACTAGTGGTTTAAAATTCGAGTTATGAAAGATTATGCACTGTCAAGTTGACGACAAAATCTGTATTTAACTAAGGCATGAAACTTTATTCCATAGCTGCCCGAGACCTGAAATGTATTAAATCTTTTGCTGTTATGTGCATTTTTGTCTCGCAGTTAAGTACGTCTTTTATGAGACAAATTAAACAATTCTTGTCTTTCAAAGTGGGCGGCGATCCCAAAAAGTTTGGGAACCTGTGGTCTAGATACTTTAGATCAAATCATTCTTTTTTTTTACTTTGTCATTTAAGATATTCAAACAATGTAATTATTTTAAACGCGACGTAGGAACATCTACCTCTCGATTCTTTGTTTATTATTTCTTTTATTTTGTACTTTTGTGTTACTTTTAAAGCTTTACAGAAACACGAGATTTTTTTTCAAATTGTGTAAGTATATGAGTTTACCGTTTAACTGAAGATGGATCATCAAAAACTGGATGAAAAAGTTCGGGTTTTCATTAAAACAAAACGGCGGTAAAACAAATGTCCTTCACGAAAGATTTTTGCACTAAAATGTGCCTTCTTTTATATTAAAAATTTACATGTTTCAGGATTTTAAAGCTTATTGCAAGTCAGCTATATTGCATTGGGGGTCTCAAGCTTCCTCTAGACAACGATTTCGGCCCTTATTAGGACTTTATCAGCAGAAGAGTTTGAAAAACTCCCCCGCAATCCGACCAATTCGCCTGACTTAAAGTCAAATCCCCTGCTGCGCGATGGCGTGCCTTAAGCTGTTTCAGGATTAATAAAAACATTAAATGAACAAAATTTTAGCTTGTGTGAAAACACTTTAGTTCGACCGAAATATATTAAATTATGTACAAGGTGACTACGCGAGAATTCCTACCCCCCTTTAACTCTTTTATTTTTGATTACAGAAAAATGTTTAATACAAAACTTAAAGGGACTAGTTTAAAATTTCTCTCTGTGGTCACAAAAACAATTGATGGTCGGATAAAAGAGACATAAACTAAACTTAAGTTTTTTTTTAATGGAGCACCCTGTATTTTATTACGTTTTTCGATTCGAAATAAAATTCTAATGGGACTATACGTATAATAAAACTAATAATGTAGAAGATGTGTATAAAATAATTCCTGCTTAATTTTTTTATTTTTTATTTTAGAAAAAAGGATAAAAAAGTTGTAGAATTTATTTCAGTACTGGTACAGATACTCACAACAAATAATTGAGCGTCGTATATCCAAAAAAATAAACGAATTTTTAGATTTTAATTAAAATCAAATTAAATAAAATTTTACCATTAACATATAAAATCGATTTACATGTTTTGTAAAAATTAACTTTTTAACCAGAAATGAAAAATATTTAGAAAAAATTGAATTTTAAAAAATTATTAAAAATTTAAGTAAAACATATTCAAAGCATCTTCCATTTTTTTACGCGAAGTGTAAATCTTTTTAACATGTTTTGATTCACGTCTCTTAGTATAAAAGAATCATTATTCAAGTTTTCTATTTCTAAAATTCAAAAATAAAATAAATTAAATGGGAATTATTTTATAGACAACTTCTACATTATTGGTTTTATTATATACGTAGTCTCAGTAGAATTTAATTTAGAAAAGAATATCGTAATAATAGACAGGGTGTTCCAAAAAAACTTAAGTTTGGTTTATATCTCGTTTATCCGACCATCAATTGTTTTTCTGTGAGCACACGGAGAAACTTTGAATTAGTCCCTATAAGTTTTGTGTTAAATATTTTTTCCTGAAATCAAAAATAAAGTAGTTAAAGAGGGTAGGAATTCTCGCGTTGTCGCCCTGTACAATGGCGAAAAGTCAATAATTAATATATTTATCGCGAACTGAAATGTTTTCTTCTTCATATTTCATAATAAATGTCATTTTTTTTAAATAAATGTTACGGGTAAGTAATGAAAGCTTATTTCGCATTTGTTAGAATTTTTCTGTGTTAGAAAATCGTATAACTAAACTGAAAAGTCCGCATTAATCAAGAAATATTATTGTGTACCGTCACTGCATTGTAGAAGTGCGAAAATAAAAATAATGCACTTTACAGTATTTTTTATTTTAAAATTTGATATTTTTAAAGGTGTAGTTTTTGTTCGTTTAGTGCGCAAAAATAATCTTAATGCGTAATACAATGCGATCATCGGTATTTATAATTAGAGCAGGCTGTGATATTTTCCAAAAAGTTAGCTACACAGGCTTACAGTTTGAGATTAAAAATTATAAGTGTCAGAATTGTGACATTAATTTTTTTTATTGATTGATAATAAACGTATTTGTTTTGTGGAACCGCCCCCCCCCCCCAATATTCTAAAATTTAAACCAGCTTCCACACAAAATAAAATAACAAAATAAAGACTGTATAAAGTACGAGCTTAACCTCAAATATGACATCTGTCAATTTATTATTAATTTCTCAATGTATCCAATCATACAGCATAAATTATTATAATTATAATAATTATGAATTCCATTGATCACCCGGTATAAATAAAACATTGCTCAATAAAATACTTTTATTTTATTAATATTTATTATTTTAATGTCTAAATAATTTGTTCAAAGTAGCAAAGTATTTATTTTTGGCAAGTTTTTGATAAGTGATGGTATCTTGTGAAGTCTAATGACGTTAGTGATATCTTCAAGAAAGTTAAAAACGATACAAGAATTTCATTTTAAAAGAAATAAAGAAGTACCTAACGGAAAACAAAATTCTAGAGTCGTAGTAGCTAAATACCAGGTGTCCTACAGAAAACGCCCCAAGCCATGACTCCTTTATTTATAGACTAATTTTACAAGAAACAAAAAGGCAAATGAAATGAGACTAAAAACACTATAAAATGTAGTCACTTAATTATTCTTTTTTAATTACCTTCATGGTTAAACGACAGTCAACTATAATTTTTTAAATAGCTCTGAATATTTTTTATTATTCCATCTTTAATTTTTTTTCTTATATTTGCACACTTAACTTTAATTGTTTCATTAATGTTTTCTGCCATGTTTGCAAAACTTAAAGTGTTGCACATCGCTGAATTTAGAAATAGTAGCTCTATCAGACACAATAATAAAAAAAAAACATACAGAGCCATTTCAAAAATAAAAGTTGACAGTCGTTTGACCATGAAAGTATCTTAAGGAACATAATTAATTGACGACATTCTAAAGTGTTTTTAGTCTGATTTCATTTACCTTTTTGTTTTTTAAAATTCTGTAAATAAAAGAGTTATGGCTTGGGGTGTCTATAGGACAGCGTGTATAACCGAAACGAACACCTGTATATTCGAAATAATTATTTCCACTCCACTATGTGTACTCGTTTCTGCAACGATTTTAGAATACCAAAACATAAATCAACTTCTTTACTCAAGGAGCGCATTTTAAAGCTATTAAAGTTTATAACGCCTTGCCTGCGACTATTAAAGAATCATATTTCATAAAACACAAGTCTCTAGTCAAGACTTATTTATTAGAAAAAAACTTTTATCATATAAATGAGTTTATATCATAATTTATCTAAACTCGATGAGTATGTTTCTTTATCGATCTTGTTTCCCCTATGTGATTTTTGTATGTGACAAATTATTTGTTGTAATTTATATGTTGTTTGTTTGCAATTTATGTGTGTTACATAAATGTTGTCCATATCTATACATTTATGCTAGATCAGTGACAATAAATTATATATTATTATATTATTATTATTATGTGTCAGAGAAAGAAGTACTTAACGGATCGTTTTCCATTAAGTACTTCTTTCTCTGACTATGAATATACAGCAACTTCATTAAGTTGCTATCCAGTCATAGCTAAATACAGGCGATGTGATAGATCCTTTTTTGACGGAACAAGTAATTTTTGCTGTATCACGTGATAAGTAATTTATATCTCACATTAACCCCAGCCGTCTCAGAACTGCATAACTAAAGATGCCATTAATTTTTAATCTTTATTTGCAAAAAGATTCTTACAGAATATTGGGTCTGATGAATAAAAATGAAGCAACTGCTTAAAGTAAAAAGTAAAAGCAAAAGCAAATGCTTTGAAGGGAAAAATAGTATGAAAAGCATTATCGTGGATTTATATGAATAATCTTTTGCTTAAACTCCACAGCAAATGCTTCAGAGCAGTAGGTTTTGCTTCTCTCTCTCGCCGCATGGACTTTTACACGTTAAAACGCATTTTAGCAACCACTACAGTAATTATCGTTTTATTCACATATTCTTAGATACAATTGATACCAAATCATAAAATTTTCTTTCAAACAAGTGAAACGAGTAAGTTCGTTATGGTCATTTTGTAATGACTTACGAAAGTAAGTCATTACAACTTCGAATTATTCAATTGCTTAAGTCGTTTTCAGCGAAAACAGGCATTTTATAAAGATACGCTTTTTGTTCTGCATTATTAGAAGCGTTGGATAGAAATATTTATTTCCGAAGTTCTCGATATTACAGTTTTCTATGTATCACCACTTTAATGATTGAGACACTTGGTAGATCTGAGCAAAAAAAAATATTTTTTGGATAGAATGCAAGCAAGTTCTCGTTTTTCATGACGGTCACCAAAAAATTGTTTCCTTCATTGAAATGAAACTACAATACACTTTTCTTTATTCTTTTGCTGCCATTGGTAGATTTAATAACACCATAATTCGCAGTCGTTTTTGATTCGCGCCAGGTCCAGGTCTAGTACGGAGATACCTTACGTACGTTTTTTGAAGTAAATGCTTCAAGTGTCAGTAAATGCTCTGTTTTATTCATAGAATGAGGATGATTCACAATTATGAGTTTTACTCATAATTGTGAACCTATTGCTCCAATTGAAGCAAATGCTTTTACTCAGAACTCAAAGCAATTGTTTCGAAATTTTTTTCGTTGTATGTTGAAGTATTTACTTCACAATTTAGTAGCAAAAGCATTTGTTATGTTTTATTCATCATATCCAACATACTATGCCCACCAAAAAATCTGGGACATGTAATATGGTCCTATTGTAAATATAACGACGTATTTTTACGTTATCATAGAAACAAGCTCTAAATGACAACATGAATGGCTTAAAGTTGCATTCAAATTAATAAAATAATTCGAAAATGCATATAGAGGGTTGTCCCAGATTCTTTCGGCGGGCATAGTACCTAGAGAACACTAGCCATTTAGAAATTCTTCTACAGAGTCGCGAGAAGTGCTAAAGTGAAGAACAACTGTCTGATATCTCGCTTGAATGAATTTCTATTTAGATTTGATCTTATTTCTTCAGTACCCCTTGCTAAAACAACTTCTGTGAACAGGAAAACACAAATTATCACTGTTTCGTGTGATATAAGCTACACTTATGTGGTTATTTACAGGAAGTTTTTTATAAATCTCATAGATAACTAATCAGAGGTTGTATAAATAAAATAAGTGATAAAGTAAATGGCTGGTCATTACATTCAATTGTAAAAGAAGAAGTTTACAATGTTCTCTCCATGTTGCATTAGACATTAATCTTATTAATCTTGGTATTAAGAACAATTTCTTTACATAACCAGCATTTCCCCATATGATTATGCCATTTTTCCAGATGAGAGCACAGAGTACATAAAAGTACATTGGCAGTGGAAAGACCGCTTTTCTCTGGTTAAGGAGGGCAAAGCATGGAATATTCAACCTACTCGCTGCACTATCGATATGTGACTCCCAGTTTAAGTTACAGTCAACCCAAATACCCAGAAACTTGGTGGCTCTTTGCATGGGTATAGGTTTAATGGTCACATTTTACCAGCATACTTTCATGCATGGAAGCAGAATTCTTTTTTGAAAATTGAAGAATTGCCGACGTGTTACGATTAAGCAGTAGATTATTATTTCATTACATTTTTTTTTTGTTAAATGCAAACTGTCTTTCGTGATTAATAATTAGGTAATAATCGTCGTTGTACGCATATGGGAGAATTTTACCAATCCAACATCGAATAATTGGTGTTGCTTTAGCAAATTATTACTATATAATAGAAACAAAAGCGGTCAAAGGATTCCACCCTGTGGCACTCCAGTATGAAAGTTCGATCTGAAGATCGCCTATTTTAATTTTTCAGTATCCTGCTTCACTTCAACAAATTTCCTGCGATCAAGAAAGTAAGAGATGAACCAATTTAATACCGATCCAGTTATTCCGTATTGAGTTAGTTTCCGCCGTAGCAGCTTAAGATCCAAGATATGGAAGGCTCTTGTAAGATCGTAAAATATACCTACACTCGGACATTTGTTGTCGTTGATGATATGATCGATGACAGTAAAAAAAGCACTCACTGGTCGTGCTTTTCCCTTACCGGAAACCGTGATGACTTTCAGCTAGTAGGTTATATTTTTCTATAAAGTTTCTTATCCGATTGTACATGAGCTTATCGATGGCATTAGCAAAAACCTAATAAGTTGGCGACGGCTCTATACTTTTCAATATTTGATATATCCGCCGTCTTTTTGCACAGGTACTATTTTAGCAATTTTCAATTCATCAGAATAAGTTTTTTTTTAAACAACAATTAATTATATCAATTAACAATTAATTATATCAATTAATTGAACGGATAGCAGTTCTGTGAAAGGACCTACGAAAAATCAGGGCATTCCATCTGGTCCTTCCGAATTTTTGGTTGAAATCTGATGTAATACATTTACAACTTCCTCAGTGGTAACCGAAGATAAAAACATGGTAAAATTACTATGGAGGGAACATTAAATTTATATGCAATTGTTAATGGATCAGTTAAATTTTCTAGATTTATATTTAGATGAACGAAACTATCCTTGTTTGCTTTGAGATTTCTATTAATGACTTTCCAGCAAGCTTTACCAAAATTCCTGGATTTTATCAGCTCTTTTGGCTGCTTGCAATTCTTTATTATAAATCTTTTTAAGCTATTTATATGTGTTTAAACATATTTCGTTGTTAGTTTTCTATATAACCAATTAAGTTCTCTCTAATGAACTAACATCGCAAGAACTTCCTGAAACTGTTGAAAAGGTCCTCGTTGAAAGTGTCCGGAAAGAGACAACTTCAAAATCTATTGGAAATAAAATAAATAAACAGCGTTCCACAGTGTTATTATCCACTCCTTTGAAAATCATTTTTAAAGCAAAAAGTGACAGGACAAATAATAACCTTAAACTTGGAGGAACAGAAGGACAAAAGACTGAAAAGAAAATTAAAAACTTGGAGGAGCAGAAGGACAAAACGTTGCAGAAGAGAAAGAAGCAGGCGAAGAGAATGGTTTTTGAATCGTCATCTTCTGGTTGAGACATCAACGAACAACCAATTAAGTTCTTTTAGCTGATTTGAAATTTGAGTCAGTTCACGATTTGTCCAGTTCCCTTTAAAATTACTGCTCCTTAATGGCCTGATGGACCGGATAAGTCTCCTCGGCTTTGAATGATTGAAAAAATAATATCTTATTTGTGGATTTTAATTGTACATGTAATTCATCACGTGACTTACAATAACAAATTTCTCCGTCGTTTGTTTATATCGAACATTACACAGCCCTACAAAAAAAAAATTTGTCTGGTGCCTGAAATGTTAGACCTAAGCTTGACTATATTTGGTGTGCTAATTCCAAAAATGGAATCAGTTTTTCTCTGTCAGGTATACTTTTTGAGATACAGCATCTCCAACCTAAAAGCACTTTTACCATTCAATGCACTGTTATAAACCATGTCGACAACGACAAAAATATATTTAATGATGGCTTATAATAAGCTTAAGTATGAACTCCATCTGTACCAAAAATCTTTTTCTTACAGTTAAAACTAAATAAAATAAGAATAAATAAAGTAGGTACATATTTGATATATAATGTTAAATACCTCCTGAATAGTTAGATTTAGATAAAAATTATGGAATACAGAAAACATATAGAATTTTATGGGCGGCCCAAATTTAACATCACATATAGGGCGTGTGGTTTAAAATAGAAACTTGCATCCGTCACTACTGTTTTGACACATCGAGTATAGATAAATATAATGTTTTGTTGCAGATCTCTAAAATTCGAAAAAAAAAATATCTTAAAACTTTTTTTGTATCTTCAGTGGTTAGCCATTGCCCTAGATCGAACTATTGGGACATCCAGTACGTATTCATATTTTTTTAATTTTTCATGTCATATTATCTCAACCATACGAATGCTTGATCAAGAGTGCAGTAACGTAAATCAGGCCATTGTAATAAAATTCGAAAAAATAGAACATTTATGCGAAAATAGTTATTTATTCAGAGACTAAGGTGAACATGTCGTATCTCGGAAACTAAACCTGATAGACCAAATCTGATGATATTTTTCAGTTCTGCATTCCAAAATTACGTAAGAACACTTACAAAATCACAGGCACCAAAATGTGTGTTGGCCAGTCATCTATGACAAAACGACATCTATATCAACAAATAATCTTCATTTATTCCAGCCAACGTCCCATTTTAGGAAACTCAACTCGAACTATACACATAAATTCAATGTGATGTTCTAACACTTTTGGCAGTCAGGGAACACCTTTTCGGTTTTGTGTTTAATACGTTACTTTTTACAAAAATTATTTTCATTTCAGAAATATGTGTGCCCAGTTTCACCAACTATGAAAAACTAGTTATTCAAAGATAAATTTATTTGACAATTAGGATGTGCCACAGAGAAGATATGCTGTTCATAGAGAAATCTCACACTATAAACGACAAATAAATAAATAACTAGTTATTTATAGTTGGTAAAATCGGGCATCAAAGAGTTGAATTTCGTTGCTTAGTGTTATTATTTTTAATGAACACTTATAGAGACCTAATTGAAAATTAATCTCCTCCCACAATTGTTTTGTATCCGTAGGCACGTATTTCGGCACCTAAGCTGCCATCTTCAGTACGCTACCCACTTAAAAGCACTTAAAAAGATCTAAAAACAACCTAATCATCCTAATAAAATCATAAAAATGCAAAAAACTAACAACATGATTTTATTAGGATGATTAGGTTGTTTTTAGATCTTCTTAAGTGCTTTTAAGTAGGTAGAGCTTAGCTGCCGAAATACGTATCTACGGATATAAAATTATTGTGTGCGGAGATTAATTTTCAATTATTTCTTAAACAGTCTCCTTTACTATTTTAGTATACAGACCTAGATAGTATGATACTTTAGTATCACACAATATTTTACGTATAGTAAATATTTTATGTAGTTTTATACCGTGCCTTCAAGCGAATTTCTACTAGTTTTAGGATAGTGTAAAATAGTAAAACAAATAATGGTACCATAAAATCGCACAGAAACAATTTTATTTGAGTCCATTTCATAACATTTCTTTGCTAATATTTTTTGGTATTATTTTCTCGTAACATAAATTAATATAATGTAAAACGGCCTTAATACCGAAATATCGGTAGGTACTAGAATTGAAATATATTTTGGTATAAACATGAGGATATTTAAGGGTTACGTTAAACGATAATGCCTGTAACGAATTTCGGTATCAAAATAATTGATGGTACATATTCGGACTCACAATGATCTCTAGATTCCAAATATGCAAAAATATACAGGCCGTTCCATTTAAAATAAAAAAGTTGATATCACTTCCGGCGAAACCGGAAGTCGTTCGGTGGTCAGTGTTAAGACTGGTATAACGGAAAATTCAGCTCTTTATTTAATTTATCGATCTCGAATTTTCTGTAAAAAATAAAATTTATATTATAGAAAAGTAAACACACAACAAAAAAGGACACCTGTATTGTGTATTGGTTTTCATCTGTAATATCACCTGCCAAAGTTTGTACAAGTCTTTTTTTATTAACAATGCATTATTTTAGATTTAAATTGTAGATAGACTGTTATTAAATACTAGAGATTACAGGGAAAAGTTTTACAAAATTCAACAATAAAATTATACTCGTAAAAAATACATTTTGTCACAATACTTCCGTTTACGTCTTAATTATATGTCTGCAGTTCAATTAATTATAATAATTTAACAGATCATTAAGTACAATTAGGGATTGCTCATTAAAAGAGAAGAGTAAGCTGGCACTAAGAATTTAATCTAAAGGCGGAGTGATATATTTAAGCATGCGGACGCAAGACCAAAAAGAAGCACCATAAAATATGGCGACGTCAAAACATGCAGTTAATGAAGAATGTATTGCCACTTTTTATATCGTTTCGAAATTTATTGCGGGGGCTTTGGTTAGTGCACGCGAGTATTTAAGAATTTTTGATTTTTTAGCGCTCATGCCGCGCGTACTTTAATAACACCTAGGGAACGTGATGAATAATGTATCCCCATTCCGGTGTTTAATGTAAGAGATGTTTTACTTTTGGATAGTGACAATGATGAATTTCAAACAAATTTTTTTTTTTAATTTATTTCCTGAATATATACAAAAAGTTTCCGAATTAGATCTAGTTTTTTTTTTTTATCAAGAACAAAATATAAATTAATCTTACAACGGATAAGCTTTCATTTGCGATTCCAACCCTAATACATCTCGATCGGCGGGCATTTATTATATGTAATTTCTTGTGCCAAATATGCAAAAATTAAAGTTTTTATTTAAGGCACGTAGAGGTTTCCACATCTTCATGAAAGATATTGAAGAGAGGAACACATGGAATGATCCAGAAGTGAATATGCAAAAACAATTATTAAAGGTCGTTTCCAATTACTCCATTTCTTATATAGAGTAGTCCCGATATAATGTGCCAGATTTAAACAGTTGCCTGTGTAAAGGAACAGAAAAGTCTAATAGTACTTCTAACTTACATTTTTAGTTTAAAAGAAGAACTAAACATTAATAAGGCTAAACATGTTTGGGTGTCACTGGCTTGTATGAAGCCATAGGTAGCTAGAAACGAACAATGTTGTGGCAAATTTGAAAGATAATTTCTGCAGCAAACGACACAATAATCACGTATCACTGTAACGTTTACAAATTTGTCAAATTTCTTTTAAAATTTGTGGATTATTGCGTTTGTCAACGTTCCTAGCAACAATAGGAAGAAGAAGAATAACTTATTTCCGTAAAATATTTTGGTTTTGATGAAACTCTACGACTGACGGTAATGCTGAATTCTGTTTATGCAAATTGGTATGAGCAAAATAGGCGTACCTACTCAAATGTGTATAAACGCACTTTAGGGCGTACTCAACTGTTTAGAAGGTACTTTGAACATTATAAACTGATTGTTTTAGTTTACGGTTAAATAAATATTTCAATAAATGCTTGCTGTTCTTTTATCATTTAATTTATGCTGCAATTCTAAGCTCGGCCGTAAGTATCGTAAGATATAGAGTTATTTAAATACGCTTAGGATCCAGCTCAGAATTCCAGCATAAATTTGATAATAATTTAATATGAGCCGACAACGCCGACGAGATGTTTATGTTATTGCAATTTTAACGCAGAAAACAGCAAACTCGTAAATTTTATTACGATAGCTTCTCTCGAATACGTAAGGCACTGTATACGAATTGCAAAGAAAATAGATCGAGATCTTGGGAAGTTATTAACACTGTAAAATCCACGTCTGTGCTACGACGGAGATTGTAACATAAAAAGTTACTTTTAGGCCTTATTTTTCAATCACAGGTTAACGCTAACTCTCGGTTTATTAATGGCGAACAGTGTCAAGTATGAAGGAAGTTTGTAACTCCACCAGAATAACAAGTCGATAGAAAACTTATATCGCAGGAATAAGATAACACAAAAAATAAACAATTTATTTAATTACTAGGAAATATTGCGAAACGAAAACGCAGATCAAAGGAAAAAACACTGGGTCTTGAGCAGACGACGCCGACGAGATATTTATATTATTGTAATTACAACGCTGAAAACAGCAAACTCCTAAAATTTATTACGATAGCGTCTCTCAAATACGTAAGACATTGTATACGAATTGCAAAGAAAATAGATCGAGATCTTGGGAAGTTATTAACGCTGTAAAATCCACGTCTGCGCTACGACGGAGATTGTAACATAAAAAGTTACTTTTAGGCGTTGTTTTTCAATCACAGGTTAACTCTAACTCTCGGTTTATTAATGGCGAACAGTGTCAAGTATGAAGGAAGTTTGTAACTCCACCAGAATAACAAGTCGATAGAAAACTTATATCGCAGGAATAAGATAACACAAAAAATAAACAATTTATTTAATTACTAGGAAATATTGCGAAACGAAAACGCAGATCAAAGGAAAAAACACTGGGTCTTGAGCAGACGACGCCGACGAGATATTTATATTATTGTAATTACAACGCTGAAAACAGCAAACTCCTAAAATTTATTATGATAGCGTCTCTCAAATACGTAAGACATTGTATACGAATTGCAAAGAAAATAGATCGAGACCTTGGGAAGTTATTAACGCTGTAAAATCCACGTCTGCGCTACGAGAGATTGTAACATAAAAAGTTATTTTTGACACCATAAATGAAGGCCAAGATGACACAAAAGATCGACGTTCACACAGAACTATTTCGCCGCGCCGTACGATTATTGCATTATTAAAATAAATGCGACACGAAATGCACCGTATACAGGGTGACTCTGAACGCGGTGTTTGCTAAAGTAACAATACGTATACGAGACTGTGGTATAAATAACGATGTTTACGGTCGTTTTATTATGACATTCCCAACCACTGTAAATAAATGTGTTCGCCATTCATTTTTCGTTTGCTCAGTGCGTACGCAGCTTTAGGAGAGCGCAAGAAATTAACTCATTTTTTAATCATTCCTTTTCTATCCGGTTTTTTCCTTTGTATTAAAAAAAATTTACTTTATTAACTGTTTAACCAGCAATTTCATTTACTAAAATAATAGTAATAATAGAGTTTATTAAGCATGAATTATACAACAGACACTCAATAATTGTACAAATAAATTACCACGCTTAAATCCACAAACTTCAGTTCAACTTTCAAAATGTCAATTTGATTCGCCAAATAAGCGATGGATATTTCGTACTTATCCAGAACGCAAATTATAAATAACAGTTATTAATGCATGCAGTAGGCGACCATGACCTTGGTTGCACATGTAAAGTACGGAAATCAAATTCTAATGATAACTGATTTGACATACAGTGATGGATAAAGTAAATGCGACGTTGTGTTATAATTCCTGAATTTTTGAAATCAAGGAACTCTTGTTGTTTCGATTATTTTGCGTTAATTTAACTGATTTGACCGATACGTGTTAAGTTTTTTCTTAAACCGAAGACTGGTTTCGAAAGTTATCCAAAACTTTATCACTCATTTTGGTGAGGTGAATTACATAGTCTGAGTTTGGCACGTTGTATTAGGATCACTCTGTAGAAAATTTGATTCAATTTCTTCCGCAATTTAATTTGTACGGGAAACCGAGGGAATAACGCCCTCCCCTAGGTGGTAATGACGCCCACCCACTTATCTAGCAGCAATTAAAAATGGAGAATTGGTCAGCAAAGTATTTGAAGTTTATTCCATACCGAGAAGAACACTGCGTGTGAGAATTAAGTCTGGAAATAATGCTGGGCCTACATTAGGACGAAAGTCTAATTTTAGAAATGGCAAAAAATCACTTTGGATTAACTCGCACGGATGTTCAACAAATTGCATATAAATTTGCTTCTCGAAATAATGTTACACACAAATTTAATGGAACTAATAAACCAGCGGGAGAGCGCTAGTTAGAAGGCTTTGTAAAAAGGCATAGGTCTGTTAGCCTTCGTCAACCTGAAGCAACCAGTTTGAACTTGATAATGGCGTTCAACAAAAATGAAGATTTATTCTTTCACAATTTGGAAGAACTGCTAGAAAAACACCAGTACTCTCCTATTGATATTTACAATATGGACGAAACTGGGATTTCAAATGTGCAAAATTCCCCTAAAATATTAGCTCCTAAAGGTATTAAGCAAATAAAAAGTGTTACTAGCCGAGAAAAGGGCACCACTACCACTATGGTATGCGCTAGTAACGCTGCAGGTTCTTACGTTCCACCTATATTTATTCATAAGAGGTAACGCTTAACTCCTGAAATTAAGAAGCAAAGACCTCCTGGCTCTATTCATGGATGTTCTAAATCTGGATAAATAAATGAAGAATTCTTTTTGTTGTGGCTGCAACACTTCAAGGATGCAATGAAAATTGATAAGCAGAAAGCAATCTTACTGGTATTGGACAATCCTTCAAACCATGCATCCTTAGCCGCTTACGGGTTTTGTAAGGCAAATGGAATTTATATGGAATTATAGGGAATTGTTTAAATCTCAAAAATTATTGACGTTTACCTGTTTATATATTTATAAATGTGCTTTGTATGTACATAAAAAAAGGAAAATATGATAAAAATAACACAAACCATGCGTATGATACACGTCATGCTAATGACATGAGGATAACACTGCACAATACTGCTCTATATGAAAAATCTCCTTCGTTTTCCTGTATTATGATTTATAACAAACTTCCAGCAGATATTAAAAGTCTTAACTTAAGGCGGTTTAAAATGAAATTGAAACAAAATCCTAATAGAAAAATGTTACTATACACTGTCAGAGTTCAAAAATGACTAGGGCCTATGGTATTTTAGTATACTATTTTAATGTATGTATATTTTGACGTGCCTACATCAGGTTTTTTGATCAAAGGTAAATAAAGATGATTATGATTATGATTATTATGCTCAGTATTCCTCCCCACAGTTCTCATAAAATTCAACCATTAGACGTAACATTCTATGGTCCTTTAAAAAAGGCCTATCATAGATAGTGTAATGAAAAGCTATAAGTACTAAAAATTACTCTAAACGATGTTGTTAAAATATTTACGAAAGCGTATTTATTCACGGTCACTGCAGAAAAAGCCGTCAGAGGTTTTGAAGTTTGTGGAATTTTTCCAATTAATCCAAACGTCTTTGGCAATGAACATTTCTACCCATCTAATGAAGCAACATCGCAAGAACTTCCTGAAACTATTGAGAAGATCCTCCTTGAAAGTGTCCCGAAAAAGATACATCAGGTTTCGTTTGAGGACATTTCTCCATTGCCTAACTCCATCTACTTCAAAATCTGTTGGAAGCAAAATAAATAAACAGCACTCCACAGTGTTAACATCCATGAAAATGAAAATCATTCTTAAAGCAAAAAGCGACAGACAAAAATAAAATTAAACTTGGAGGAACAGAAGAAGGACAAAACGTTGCAGAAGAGAAAGAAGCAGGTGAAGAAAATGGTGTTTGAAACGTCATCTCCTGATTCACACATCAACGAACAAAATTTTTGTAATGATGAAGGTTTGTTAGATCAGGACAGCACTGATGGAGATGATATTTGTAAAATCTGTGGAGGGTTTGCGAAAAACTGGCTGGATTCATAAACAGTAGACAGGATACAGGTGAAAACTACAATAAAAAACTAATAATGCCCATGTAACACCTTGGCTTTCTACTGTGCTGGTACCTGGTAGAGTGTAACGTCATGGATTTTGATTATGCTAACTTATAGGTAAAAGTATAATACTTCTCCCAGAATTTGCTCAAATTTTTTAAAAGAAAAATAATATTGTTATTAATGCATTTATCTTAGGTGAGCGTCATTCCCCCGGTCTCCCCTATGCTAATGTGGTATCGATATTTAAATTGAATTAAAAACTATCTACAAAATAGTATCTTTTTCTAAATTTTAAATTTCGAAATTGAACTAAATATTGTGCTAGAAAGAGGGCAGTCTGAAAGGGTCTCATACTTATTGTTAGTCAAATAAAACACGTATAAGGATAAAGCGTTTGGAAACGTACACGTTTTTAAACCAACTCAAAGTCTCCGAACATTATAACATTCTGTCGCAATTATTGTTGCATAATTATCTTTAGCCCGTCGCAGAAAACATGAGAAATTAGAATCTCAGTTTACACGATATAAAAATTTCCAGAAGCTCAGAAGTTTTGTATTACAAATGAGTCTCTTTATTCCTTTTTACAGCGCTAGCGTCGAGCATGGGGTTGCGTGCGTAATAAATAAGAAGATAACTCAAATTATGACTGCCATGACACAGGACGGCAATACGATACTTGTAAATCATATGTTTTTTTATTTCCACAACGCATATTTCAGCATTGCTGATAGAATCTGTTGGCTGTATGCATATTAAACATCGCCATATACAAATATACGGTTCTTTAATTTGTATTTGTTTCGTGTTATTCCGAGTCGTGGAATGGACGAGAGCAAAAAGATTACAAGTACGGTATACGATACCAAACATTTTTAAAGCATATCTTTTATTTAATTGAACTCCAATTATTCGCATATATTCTTTGAAACTATGCAAATTATAATGAATAAAACGAAATTGTAATACGTAACTCATTTGATAAAATAATCGTCTATTCTTTTTCCAATTCAAAAACTACTATGACTTTTTGTGGGAGTTTCAAGAGTTTATGATTCTATCCTTTTATAAAATGCTTTCACAAAGAAACTTTAATTTGACAGACAGCATCTTGACATTATACATCGTGGATGGTTGACCTTTGAAAAATAAAAAAGTTACCACATATTAATAATAGCGTTATCGCAACATTAAAAAGTATGCAATTACTTACAGCAAAATCAACTGACTTATTTCTCACATACCGACTTTACATTTCCCAAATGGAAAACAAACTTGGTTTTCAATACAACTAGGATAAATTTTCAACTTGGCAGAGAACTGAAACATATGGTAACTCGATTTGTAGGAAATGTAATTTCACTGACGGAAGAGACGGAACATTTCAACACCTACTGTATCCTACGAATCATTCAAAACAACCCTGTATAACCAACCTCCAAGGTTATATATATATGCACCTTACTGTACGAGAAACAGTGGCCATCGCTTTAAACTGTTAAGAAGGGTGGCCACCGTTCCCAGTAACATTAAGAATTTGTAGTCTTTACACCATTTTGTTAAAAAACATAGTTTTGATTATGCCATGAATCCAGCCTGAACGAACTGGTATTGGAAAAATTACGCGGACAACGTTGATCGTTTCACAAAGAAAATGGCGATAATAATGATGCCATTGATTGGAATCGCCCCATCCTAGAAGGGGCACCCAGATTAACTCCGAATTACATCGTCATTAAAATATTTTCAATCTACGAAGAAGCTCTTCCCTCGAAATGTCTAGAAAAGATGACACAATTGCAGCATGGATTAGCGCCCAAAAATGTAAGGAAACTAGTCTATGAACTCGCTGTGGCTAACAAGGAGAAAATCCCCGAAATGTGGCGAATAAATCGACAAGCCAAAGAGTATTGGTTTACAAATTTTATGGAAAGAAACTAAAGTTTGTCTGTACGCATAGGAGTGGCAACTTCCACTGGACGAGCGATGGGATTCAACAGACTTGCAGTGGTCAAGTTCTTTGGAAATCTTAAGCAAGTTTATGAAAAATATAAATTCGGGACGAGTCTGATTTACGACATGGCCGAATACAAGTCAAGGTGGTACCAAAGCTATCGCACCCAAAAGTCAAAAACAAGTGGGCCAAATTACTTCTGCAGAGAAGGGAGCGCTGGTAACCATATGCTGCGCAATAAATACCATTGGAAACACGAGATCCTCCCATTACTAATATTTCCAAGAAAATAAATAGGCTCCGCCTCTTCATCAGGTTGGATCACCTGTGAAATATTTGCTAAAGAGTGGATCAACCATTTAAATCGACATTGTAAACCTACTCCCTCAGAATCTGTATTGTTAATCATAGATAACCACGAGACACATATATCGCTTGATGTGATCAAAACGACTCGCCAAAATAACAATACCGCCTCACACTAGTCACAAACTCCAGCCTCTAGGCAAAAGTGTTTACGACACATTAGAACAATGCATGTCAATCGTGGTTGGTCAACCATCCTGGGCAGAGAATAAAAGTTTATCACATTGCTGAAAAAATCAGGGAGGCTTATCCTCTTGCATTTAGTCCAAGCAATTGCTTATCCGGATTTCCAGCGACGGCAAGTTTTCCTTACAACACAATTTTCAACGATGATATTTTCATCGCCTCAGCTGTAACTGATAGGCCACAATATGAAGACAGTCTACAGTTAGCGCCAATTGAAAATCAAGATGTTGGTATTTTCGACGCAGGACCGAGCCGCCAGGATGCTGTATCCAAAGCAGAATCGAGCCGCCACCACGCTCCGCCTAATACAGATCCAAAAGATAATGAAAATATCTGACGACGAACAAAGCCATGGAGATACAGAAAACATAGGAACTTCAACAATTGATCGTCAGTTGAACAATGTAACACCATCCAACCAATTTATTTCCCATGATGTTATAAAACCATATCCAAAAGCTGTCGAAATCGCCTCGAAAAGAAAAGGACGGAAAAAGAAAGTCACGGAGGTTTTGACAAACACCTCAGTATACAAAAGGATCAAAAACGAAGCGGCTTTAAAGAAAGATCGACAATACGAGGGCGTACTTTTATGTGATCTACCTAGTCATGAAAGAAAAAAATGACGATGTCAAACAAATCATTAAAAAATTGCTGTCACTGTTCGAAGTGCAAGTGTTAAGTTGTGTTTAGTTTGTGCCGTTTGCAGAGATATGAGACGGTCTGTTTGTTGAAAAAGGAGTGAAATTAAGGTTGAACATCGCAGCGTAATAAAGTTTGTGACAAAAGAAGGCAATGGTCCAAAAGCAATTTAAGAAAGAACGGTTGCAGTGTATGGGGAAGTGTACCAAATTATTTTCAGATAATTTTTTGGTCTAAACTCTTTCGATGGGATCGAGAATCAATCAATGATGACCCAAAGTCCGGATGACCCGTCGAAACTCGAACTGAAGACATTGTGCGAAAAGTCGTTATATCCGAAACAAGTGTCCTCAAAATTTTGCATGACGATTTCGGTATGAAGAAGGTGTCTGTACGGTGGATTCCCAGATTCCTTACACCTGAACAAAAACTGTACAGAAGAAAGAAGAAGAAGAAGAAGAAAATTTGGCCGAGTTGGAGAGGGATAAACATTTCTTTTCTCAAAATATCACCGGGGTGAGACTTGGGTACATCACTGGAACCCTCCTACTAAATAAGAATCCATGAAGTAGGTTTAGAAGGGCTCTCCACCAATAAAAAAAGCCAAAACACAATTTTCTGGAAAAATACTGATCGCAACTGTTTTCTAGGATGCTGTAGGAGTCTTGCTTATTGAATATATGAGGGGATCTACCATAAATGCAGAGGCCTACGGAAACACAATTACAAATTTATAAACTGCACCGGAGGAAAAACACCCGCATTCTTATCCAAAAAAAAAACTTGTTGCTGCACGACAATTGTCGGGTACATAAGGCAAACAAAGTTCAGCAGATAATCAATGACTGGTTTTATAGAGTTAAGGCATCCACCTTATAGCCCTAACATAGCTCCAACAGATTTCTTTTTATTAAAAAATTTAAAAAAGCATCTCAAAGGAAAGCGTTTTGCTTCTGATGAAGAACTCAAAGAAACTATGGAAGAATATTTTGCAAGGTTAGCAATGGAATTTTTTTATGAGGGTATGGGGCAATTGCAAAAAACATGGAATAAGTGTATTAGTGTTGAAGGGAGTTATGTAGAAAAATAATATTTTTTTGTTCTCTTCTGTCCTTTTTTTTTCATGGCCAGGTAGATAACATAAAAATACGCCCTCTAAGTTTAAAGAATAAACAAAAAACAAAGAGAAAAACTACACCCGCTGAAACTAATACTTCCACAGATAGCAAACAACCTGAATTAATATTAACGGACTGACAATATCATATATTATTTAGAAGATGAATCACTGAATAATCCTGTTTTAAGGAATTTAATGACGTAAATGTTAATTCGTTTGTAGTCGTCAAATTTCTGACAAAGAAAGCAGTGAAGTGTTTTGTGGGAAAACTAATCGGGTTTAATCTCATACATTAGGAATTCAATATTAGCTTCTTAAGAAGACATGGAAACAAATTTTTATTTCCCTTGCAAATCTTCCTTTTGATGAAATTATCCTGCATTTCTCTGATCCCATGCCAACAGGTGGAACTTCCACGAATAAAGGACAGACAGAAAAAATTTATTCATTTGACAGTAGCGTCGAATCATAAGTTCTTTTCAGTTTATTGTTGATCTATCAAGTTATAACATACAGTGACATACTTGTTTGTATTAAAAATCTAGTTTATGTAACAGTTTTCTAATAAAAACAAATAAGAAAAAAGTTGTGGCCACTGTAGTATATTAAATTGGGCACTGCACCCAACAGTTTTCACTGGTTATTTTCACTTCATCTCCTCAGACAATTTTACAAGGCATGAACACGTCAAAGTGTGTATATTAATCGCCACCATGAATGTCATGTAAAAAAATTGTTCAAATCTCACATTTTTTTAATTCTGATTATTTCAATGAGTTGTTTTCTATCCTCCCCTACATAAATAAGTTCTTAAAAGTAATTGATCACATTTCTTTTAAAAATTCCAATTTAAAAGAAAACAAACTAAGAACCTTAATTATTTATCTACTTAACCGTCAAAATTATCGTGAAATAACCCACTTAAAATTTCATTCCGGTATTTAATACTCTAAGGCCCGGTCTTTTCATCTCTCAGTAATTCCTATAGAAACAATTGTAACTATGGGAATAAATCAGCGATTAAAGTTACTCAGAGATGAAAAGACCGGGCCTAATAATAATATTTTACTAACTTTACCGCATTAGCAAAGTTGGTAGAGCTGGACTTATATTAGAAGGTTGCCCTGGTCCAGAGGGGAATAAATAAAATGAATAAATACCCAAACCCTGCCCTGTGGGGTTTGGGTATTTACGTAACTCCTTACGTCACGTCACATGATAAATTCCATTGGGCATATTGAAGAGGTTTTGCATTATTTGATCAATAAGAGCACAGAATTGATTCCATTTTTAATGAATTAGATCAAGCTTTAGGAAACAGATTGAAACTCACAATATTTACTTCACTGTGACGGATAGAAGTTTCATGTGACGTCACGAGTTACTTTTGCGGGGAGTAAGGATCAAACAACCTGCTAGATGCAATATCAGTCTTACCAATCTTACGTACTAGGACAAGTAGCGCCATCTAGTAGTCAAACAGATTTTCTTCGCGATTGCTGGAAATGTTTGCAACTGTTACACGTTACAGTGTGCCCGTTCGAGTCACGCCACCTGTACGTCATTAGAATATTCCAGAAAGTACGCGGAGAAGATTTCGCGATGCTTCCATGCGTATCTTGAAACGGTTGAAGATGAGCGCGCGATTTAAACAATTTAAATGCGGCGAACGATATGTGCGAATATTGTCACGTAGTTAATAGTATGTAAAAGTATTATTTGTTAAATAAGTCTTGTGGATGAGTTATTGTGCTGTGGTTATGTAAGATAACAGTGTTTTATTTAAAGTGTTTTGAAAATTAGACGGCGATTATTATTTTATTATTTGCGGACCCGAAGTCGTAACAATACATTAACAGTTTCGAGCATTGTATTAATAAAATCCATTGGGACCGACTAATACTCTTGGATTGTGTTGAAGTAATAAATTTACCTCTCGCCTGTTAAATGTCGTAAACGTAAAATTTGAACGAGTGAATAATTCTAATTTATTTAAGCCAAATAAAAAAATGATCGGTCATAAAATTTAATTACAAACGCATAACTATTAAATTAAAATTTCTAATATCCGGACATGACTATATAAGGCAGCTTGACGACTTAAAGATTAGATTCCCGTTAATTTACGAAGCAATTAGAAACAAGAAAAATGAATTGCTTTATTATCAAGGATGGCCTTATACGCACAATATCTTCCATTTAATGTGGTCATATGTCAATAGCAACCGCAGGCGCCATCCAATGCGCCCGAACATAAATATTCAAAATCCCAGGGACATAAAAATGTCGCAATATGGGAGCAGTGGGAACTCCATCCTAAACTTGACCCGACCTCCCATGGTCAAGTTAGCTGACAGGCTACCATCAATAAATACAATATTTCTTATTAGTTTGGACGTGACTGAGGATGACAGTCATACTGTCACCTAAAGGTGGTACGAACAGAGAAGCAATTGATTTTATAATCTTTTCAATTTAGTAGATGTTATTGGTACGGCACAATAGAGATGGACAAGGTAGATAACATCACATCATGACGACCCGCTGTGAGGATTTACTACGAAGAATTGCTAGGAAGGAAATCACTCTACTGAGAACCGGCGCCTATAGCTCACGGTCACTTACGGTAACTTTACATAATTCTCCTAATTTATATTCTGGCACAGAATAAATTCAATAATCTGCTTGCATGGAATAATAAAACGCCGGATTTATTAAAATAGCTTGACAAGAGCCCAAGGTTTATAGGAAATTACAAATTGTACTTTATGAATTTACATGAAATAAATTTGACACTAACTGGCCTGTCCATACACGATTTAGAAGTTAGTACCGTGTCAAGATACGCTTTTAATTCAATTTATTAAACCGTAATACCAGATAGCTTCTCGTATGTCCATGCCACTTCAGCAAGATTTTATAAAAAATAAATAAATATATTACTTAGTCCCTAAAGTGAACCTCAAATTGCAGCACATTTTCTCATAAATATCATTAAAAGACAATATAAGTTGTAAACAACACAAGATTACAAAATTTAATACAAAATTAGCATAAACATTTTAATTTATACATCAAAAGAAAAAACTGAAAATTTGAAAAATGTAATAATTTTCTTTTAAAACAATTCACTAGTCAACATGTTTGTAACATGCATAAAAATAGCTTAATTAGTACCGTTTTAGCCAGCCGTATCTGTACTTGCCTAAAAAAGAGTTTTATCACGACTCCTTTTGAAATAGTATACAGCGCGTTAAAAATGTTTACTTCTTCGAGAAGTTCCTCATTTATTATGCCACCCAATTTGAATATTTTACTAAAATTTCAGGTCTAGAACGTGTAGAGTCATGTAGACGTTATAACCCAAACGTGTAGATGTTATGATGCCACAAATATGCAAAAATTGGACACGACTTCTATCCTTAACAGGGCAGTATACTATATCTATATGCATTTTCGACAAGTATTGTCATATTTTCATATTTGTTTCTATGACGTATATCGCCAAAATTTTACCTCTTCGGGAGATATTAAACAATTTAGAAGCAAATTAAGTAATTAGAAAAGTGCATATTTTGCATATTTTATACATCCAGGGAATATTTGGCGAAAAACTACAGTTTTGTAGATATTACATATTTTTTAATTGATTTATTTTCTGATTGAAGCCTGACAAGTCTTGGGCCATAAGAAATAAATTTAACAATCAGTTAATAAATAAGTAAGTAAGTAAGTAAGTAAGCATTTATTTACCCATCATGTGACGGTACATGATGGGTAAATAAATGTAATACATAATAATAAAGTATACATAATAGTAAG
This sequence comes from Prosopocoilus inquinatus, assembly GCA_036172665.1. Taxonomy (NCBI): domain Eukaryota; kingdom Metazoa; phylum Arthropoda; class Insecta; order Coleoptera; family Lucanidae; genus Prosopocoilus; species Prosopocoilus inquinatus. The sequence goes on from CM069876.1 coordinate 2,894,631, forward strand.
TATAAAAATGTCCTTAAATTAAAATTAAAATTAAAATTAATAAAATTATTAAAACAAGATTAGAAAGAACACATTAAAGTATAGGTCTAATAAAACAATATTCTTAACATGTTTTTTCACGGAAGTCGTTGGAAAGGAACTCCTCAATAGAGTAAAACGCACAACTTAAGAGAAAAGGTTTGACTTTTTGCCTAAAAGCTTTTTTAAGTTATTTACATCCCTTAGGTGGTTAGGTAGTTTATTGAATAAAACTCTACCAAGGCAGTATGGAGAGTTTTTACATAAAGATGAATTAGGTAGCGGCAGTGTCAAGTCGTTGCCTGCTCGTGTGTAATGATTATGAACTTTTTCACGTTTAGGAATGAAACTTAAGTGTTTAAAAATCATTGACAGGACTTCTACAATAAAAAGGAAAAATAGAGTTAGTATCTGTTTTTCAATGAATAGAGGTCTGCAGTGAGCTCTAAAATCTGATCCAGTGATTATGCGAATCGCTTTCTTTTGAATTTTAAATAAAGTGTTTAAGTTTTCCTTCGAAGAGAAGCCCCAGTAACAAATACCATATCTTAGTCGCGACTCAAATAAAGAATGATACACAGCCCTTGCCTCAACAAATCCGATCTCCGCCGTCACAACTCTCAGGGCATAACATGTTTTTGATAACTGATTAGCTAATAGCGAAATATGGTGTTTCCATTTTAAAGAAGTATCAACCAGAATACCTAAAAATTTTATGCTTTTTTCTTGTTCAATTTTAATGTCATTAATATGTAAGTCCAACTGACTATGGCTATTGTATAAAATAACTTTAGTTTTGTTTAAGTTAAGAGATAATCTGCTGCAATCAAACCAAGATTTAATTAGAGATAAATCATTAATCATTGTAGTCTGTAAAGATTCAATACTCGAAGCGTGCCAGGTGAAGGACGTGTCGTCCGCAAATAAAGTTTTCCTAGCACTTATGTCTAGTTTCGCCAAATCATTAATATAAAGAAGAAATAAAACAGGTCCCAAAATGGACCCTTGGGGAACTCCGTGGCTTAAGTGTAATTCATTAAAACTGTAAGATGTGTTGTCTTTACGTATCCTTACCATCTGGATGCGGTCATTGAGATAAGATGAAAACCATTTAAGAGTTGAATCACGGAAGCCAATTGAAGATAGTTTTTGTAGAAGAATAGAATGAGTTACACAGTCAAAAGCTTTGGCTAAGTCGCAGAAGACAGAAGCTACATAATTTCCTGCATTCAAATGTTCATAAGTATAGGAGAGAAGATCGTAACAGGCATCTTGTGTACTTTTATTTAATTGGAAACCAAATTGTGAAGGAGCAATTAGATTGAATGTATTTAGATAACTTAATATTTTTTCTTTAACGATAGTCTCAATAATTTTTGAAAAAACAGACAACAGAGATATTGGTCTAAAATTGGAACAACTAAGATCAGAGCCCTCTTTGTGGATCTGAATGACTACCGCGGCTTTCAGACAAGAAGGAAATATTCCTTCTAGGAAGGATGCATTTATTAATTCAGCAAGAATATTGACTGCCTGGTTGGGAAGCCGACAAATAATTTTTAAAGGTAATCCATCGATTCTTGTAGACTTTTTGTTTTTTTAGTTTCAATGAGATGGAACATATTTCGTGCACATTCGTAGGAGTGAAAAAGAAGCTATTACAAAGAGACTTATGGGAAAAAGGTGTTGAATTAGTGGGGGATTTAATATTAGAAGTTATTTCAGAAGCAATAGAGCAGAAGAATTTATTTAAGTAATCCGCTACTTTAGAGGGTTCATTTATGTTTAGGTTATTGACACTAATTTCAATGCTTTTTCCAGTAGAAACTTTAGCTGTACCCGATATTTCGTTAACAGTTTTCCATAATTCTTTAGAGTTGTTTAAAGATTGCTTGATGCGCATGGAATTTGTGAGTTGTTTTGAGAGTTTTATAATTATTTTCAGGCAATTTTTATATTTTTTAAAATAGGCAAGAAACCACCGGTCAGTGACCCACTTCTTAAGATAGGATAATGCCCTTTTATTTTTAATTGATGTTTTGATTCCCCGTGTTAACCAATGTTTTCTTGTTTTATTTTTTTGCCGTCTAATAGGAAAGTGTTTGTTTACCAATTTGGTTAAAACTTCGATATAGTTGCCAAATTTTTCATCCAAGGATCCAGTTATGATATCATTCCAACTGATAGATTCACATGCAGTTTCGAAGTTCTTATAGTTTGCTGGAGTAAACGCGCGATAAGTTCTAACGACTTCTGTGGTAAATTTATCAGGTTCTTTCGTATTCAAAAGAATTTTAAGACCCAGTTTCTGAGTTCGTATCTAAAATAATTTCGGTGACTATTTTTCTTTGGTGAGATTTTTCGGTACGCATTAAACTTTTTTAATGAATTAGACATATATACATATAAGACACGATTAGGTCGGATGGAAAAACTTGCTAACATGAGGTAAACAGAATTTGTAAATGAAATAGAAATGGGATTTAAACAAACAGGTAATGCAACTTATAAGAAACTTCCAACGCTTGAATAGTACGAGAAATAAAATTTGATGCAATAGGTATCCAGTTCCAATCCAACTCAATTATTGTTCCAGCATAAAAGAGGATTTATGCTCAATTTAAATCTAAAAATCTTCCGAATTCTACCCAAGTGCACTACAGAAGCTTCTTCATTATCAGACGATTTTCACTTTCGTCACTTGTGCTTGAATCTATAAGTGTGTTTGGTATCTGCGGTAATCACTATCGTACACTTCTTTAATAAACACGTTTTAGTGCAATTCTTTTGATAAATATGTCAATACGAGTCACATTGACATACACATACAAACTTTTTGAAAAAAGTATGTGGTACCACTCTGCATCAGTGCAGCAACAGAGCTAACATGTTACTTCTATCGTATCAAATAAATATTACATTACAATTTGAGTCCTAAAATTTAAATACAATATTAAACTTTACAGAATTTAAATCGATTTGAAATTTTTAGAATTCAAATTTGTAGAAACTGATAATCTCGAAATAATTCAGAAAACAGTTATATCATTCAATAATGGCCTAATTGTTGATGGGGTTAACTGACCTTGCACAAAATGGATGCATAAATTCTTTTTGAATCGATTTAAATCCATTCAATCATGTAAAACAAAAAACAAAACTTTTAACTCTTCCTTTTGATAAATGAATTTATTTTTTCCTTTATAAGTGATAAAGAGTGTATGTAAAGTTACGCATTTTGTCGCATATTCTTGCATAAGTAAAGGCATATTTTTGCTAAAAACACTGCATAGATAAGCGCATATTTTCTTCATTTCGGCTTGCATAACCTGCTCTATTAATGACTGTAGGAGACTCAAATTAATCAATCAATTATGCAAAATTAGCCACCCAGACAAGAAAGTATAACATAAAAAGTATGTCGTATGTGACCCTCAATAAACATTTTTCCCCTTTACATACATAAATTGTGATTAATGAAACCGTTTGGAGAAAGGCTAAATTTTTGACAACGTCGTTAATTTTCTTTATTTCAAGCAAAAATTTGCAAAATTTATTAAGAGATGTAAAAGAGATAATTGTGGAACCGCGAGCTAGAGCAAATTGCTACATCAAGAATGGGAAAGAGAAATGAATAATAATGAATCATCAGCATGTAAAGTCCGGCTTTTTCAGGAAATAAAAAGCTGCCCTTACACCACCTCAATAAAAACATCCTGAAATCTTATAAAAAGCTGATATGGTTAAATATCACTAAAGACATTTTAATTTGTCGTCACCCACTCCCCCAAAATTTTCAAGAGTGATCAATAGAGCGAATGGCTTAACCAAAATATTTCTACTATGGAATTAGAGTTCCAAGGTCAATAATACCTTAGGATGACGGGAGCAGAGAGGCCATATTTTCTGTTTGCTAAATTCATAAAAGAAATTTATGTAATTTCAAACTTTGGGTTCTAGAATCATTTGAACATAACCTAGATTCGCTGAGGATAAAAAGTATTTTTCTTTTGTAGAAACACTTGGATATGTCGATTAGTACTACAAATTTGCGATAGTGTGAAGTAATGCATTTATTTGTACTGTAGCGTACCGTTGAAGTAAAATATTATTTTTTTTTTTTATGGAAATTCCCCATTTTTATTACAAATTGCAAAATGGCATTTTTTTATGTATACATGTCAAAAATTTTATAGTCAGATAGTTTTTTTTTTTTAATAACCACAGTTTAAAAATTAAAAGTAAAAATAAACACTACAATAATTTACATAACTTTAAATGAAACAAAAAATAAAATTGTGTCCCGCGGCGCATTTATCGTTAATAACTAAAGCGCGGCGATATTAGGATATTTGGCAAAAAACGGAGAAGTTGATGCTTTCTTTATTCGTTACACTGGTTTTTACCCTTTAGCGTGTTATTATAACACTAGCCAACAAATTTTAACTTTTTGTATGTAACATATTTCAGAACATAAGTATTTATGTGTTTTTTGAGTCTGCTGAATCTGAAACTGGCCACAGATATTTTATTGGTTATTTACCTGTCAAGCTTTATAAATAAATCTTTACGAGCGAGCTGGAGTTTGTGGGGCGAGCGACGCAGGAGCCAGCCCCATAAACCAGTGAGCCTACTGAAGATTATTTGCAAAGCTTGTCGCGTACAAACTTTTATTTTCACCTTCACATGGCGACTTTTAAGTATTTTACCTTATACACCAATGCTGATGTAAACAGACAATCTGTTCTCTACAAGCCTGTAAAATTGTACAGGTCTTTTATACAAGTCCGTAGAAGTTTTACAGGCCTGTTCCAGTAATTTACTGTTTACTTGGTTACCGTAAACAGTAAAATTGACCTGTAAAATGTCATTTACTAAGAAGGTGGATATAAAATGTTTAAAAAAAATTTAAAAATTGATAGTTGACGAACTATAAATGATTACGCAGCCTTAATAACCGGCAGTGTGGATTCCCATGAAACGGAATTAAAGCGGACCATTCGAGATCTTATTGGTTACCAGCAACTTACCTAACTACCAGCAACCAATAAGATCTTAAATACACGTTACGCTCCGCTTTAATTCCGCTTCATCGAGACTAACACCATAAGGATCTACGCTTTCGCTTGATAGTCGATAGCATTTAGAACAACTTCTATTTTACGTTCGCATTTAATCGCATGTTTTTGGTGTTTGGTGTAAAAATTAAATTGACACTTATTTTTTACTACTTGAGTTTTCCTCTTTTTGTCATGGAGTCAATACAGGCTGTCATCAAATAAGTTTCACATATTAAAACTGTAAGTTCTTCATCACTTAAGAAAACGAATTCTGCATATCCTAATTTTTTTGGTGAAAAATGTAAGAAATTAAAGCCCCACAAGAGCCCGGAGTCTTTTTGTTTGAGAACCTCTGACCGATCGTGTGTGGATTTTTCTAAGCAAAACATTACATTATAAATAAAACATATAGCAATAAAGCGTTATCGAAATGAAGGGCACTGGGTCAATAAAATCTTCGCTCAGCAATTCCATACCAAAAGAAAATAAACATCCATCACGTTTGTTTCATTACTTACTGGATTAATTAAGTTAATTTTCTGCTGACAAAAGTGTAACAATAAGTAAAAGTTGCGTCGGTATTCATCGTCCCTTCATTTATGATTTGATTATTTTGTTTTGCTTACACTGTATAAATAATTGACATCGAGGAGTATCTGACAAAGAACCTATCTTTTACTTAAATTATTGTCGAATGCTTGTTCATTTTACGTATTTATTTATTTATTTATTTATTTATTTATTTATTTAGTCTTGTCGTTATTGAAGACTCTTTAGTTATTCAATAAAGAATAAAGTTTATGTTTATGTGATTCACACTAAGATCTAATTATTGTCGATTATCTAATAAAACAAATGTAATTCCATATAATCAGTCAGAGTAGATTTAAAATGGTCTTCTTGAATCAAATTGCAAACGTGGGCAACCACCGGGACACTATGAATTTGATATTGTGTTTACATAAAACATCATAGCTTTTAAAAATGCGATCAAGCACTTGACCTTGACTTTTGCTAGAGTTTTATTTTGTGATGTGTTTAAGCATGATCGACCAGAAGTTCTCAAACAAATGTACCAACGCTCCTTTAGTAGGTAATTTTTTTGTTTTTGAGTTAGACCATTGATAATTGCGGCATTAATTCTCTTACATGACGAGGAACTTGCAGTATTAATATGTGAAACTAATTTGATTACACCCGGTATAATTACAGTGCACAAATTAGGTTCCCTCACCAAATCTGTGTGAACACGCATTTCCTCCACAATATGAACTGCATCAGTGCTACACTTAAAGTGCTACATATAGGTGTGAAGAAGTGATCTATTCGTGCAGCGTAGCACCTGCACAAACAACAAATTTAATATAATTTCTGAAAATAACCTTCACCCGGACTTAGATCAATAACGTTAAAGTACTGGTACTTTGAAACTGCAAAAACTTGAAATGTTGAGCGAGAATAGAATACATACCGATTGTCTACGGAGAAGTGTAACAGAAAGCAGCGTAAATTTAAAGTGCGGGTGTAATCCATTGTATTCGCCCTCGCCTGCTGGACTGACTCAAAGTAAAGCATCTTGGGCGAAGGTTCCTACTCAACTGCGATATTAGAATTTTGTCAGTCGTCTTTAGTTGGATGTAACTCTACGCAAACTGCTACGTTACACTTCTCCGTAGACGATCGGTATACGTTTAGAGTTGTTACACGCGCTATCAAAATCGCCTACATGTCATGTTATCAGAAACAGCTGATAGTGAACAAGGAGTACATCTGCATCTAAGTTCTTCAACAATTTATGTGTACCAAAGGTTCTTTTATTTTACTTTATTTTGGGGTTTCGAATTATAAGATGTGTAATGTATAGAAAAATGTGCTTATTTTACTCACTTATGCTGAAGAAATCATTAAGAAATAGTCCTATTTGTTTGTTATAATTTCAGCGACTAATGATGCAAGTTAATCACTTTTATACTTTACTGCCCTTTGAAAAAATAAAACAAAAAAATTCCAAGGTTTTCTAGGAATAAGTGACATTATAAAATTTCAAAAGTCAAGGAGGATCTTCTAGTTAAAGTCGTTTGGAAACAAACTATTTTTTCTTTGCTCTGAACAAAAATGACACTATTTCAGTATTAATTAACATATAAGTTTCGAACACATAAAACAAACATGAATATTCAGAGGACAGATAAATGTCAAATTACACATTACTTTTACACACTTAATTCCCAATAAAGCCCATAAAATTTCGATAAGAAACGGTCAATTATCGAGCCGTAAAATCCGGATCGGGAAACTGTTCGCTTTTTATCGTGCATTAAAATTAGAAACGTCCGAAAGTTTACACCAGAACACGAAATATGCGCCATAAACATCAAGTGTATCACCCACCGTAAGAACGATAAATTACGTCGATTTGCATATTTCGACCGTATGCATAATACTACATAGTAAAAGCGCAAATTAGCGTTACACGGTGTTCATAAAGTGCATATGCGAAAAAAAAGCACGCGAGGACGATTTTTAAACATTAATATGGCGATTACAAGATTAAATTATTCACAGCAATCGCTACTACGTTTGATAAGTAAGTACTCCTAATTATTTTAATAGTTGTATGTAGGGAGCTTAATATGATGAATTGAATTCATTTTTACAGCATTTATAACTCATTCTAAAAACGTTCCTTGTTCAAAATCAACGCACCACTGCAAAAAATTTTTAATTTTGCAGCCATTATTCAATAGCAGTTTATCCTAATACAAAAGCTGACAATTACAGCAGTACAACGTTTCATGTGTGCCAATGATCTTTAATATTCATGAATTAAAGTTTCAGAGATAAAAATTTTAAAAAGAGAAATAAATTTGTTAAACACCAGAAAGAAACAAAGAAAAACTTAACACCAGAAGAAATCAACAACGTGTAGCATCACCTCTAGCTCTGAATTCGTATTGGTAAGCTGCTTATCAAATTCTGGTTAGTCTCTTGTTAAATGTTATCCCATTCTGCAAGAGTGAGATGTTCTAGTTCATGAAGACTTTTGGGAGCAAGTACTTGACAGCTTAGAACATCCCTTTTAAGTGCTCGATGGGGTTCAAATCTGGACTGCGAGGTGAACAATCCAATACTCGAATATTGATCTCATTTAAGTAGCTCAACACATCTCTTGCAATAAGTGCTCAAGCATTATCTTGCATGAAATGAAGTTATTTTTTATAAATGGCGCAAAAGGCATGACATATTCTGGAAAATGTTCTCCAGGTAAAACTGATCATTCATTGACCTTTGTTGACTGGAAACTAAATCGTTCCCGACCATCTGGTGATTTCAAGATTACTCTTGTTTCATCGGTAAACAAGACTCGCTTCCAATCGTCTATGGACCAATGTTCATCATACTGTTTTACAAATCTTAATTTGGCCATTCTGTGTACTGTGGTGAGCAGCGGCGGAATTGCAGCCTTCTACTGACTAGCTCTGATTTTCTTAGCATTTTCCAGTTACACACAGTTACAGCTTATCCTAACATTTCTGACTGTTATAAGTTCTGTTGTCGAAGAAAATGCTCATCCTTTAAACTTACAGACCTCTGCCTACCCTGTACACGTCTTCTTGCGCATGCGCCAGTTTCTCTGTATCTTCTAATCATCCGACTATCAGATGAATGGTCAACACCTTGCAAATTAGCTACATATAGCATACTTCGTTCTTCGTTTAACAAAATTAACGTTCTTTTACAACTCTCAGCAGTTAAATCTCGTGATCGATTCCTGTTTTTGGGGTGCAAAAATATATACTGATATTCTGTTAAATATTCACTAGTTTTCAAATCTTATTGCGTGAGGAAAGCAATTAATTAATTAACTTTAATTTAAACTTAAACTTAATCGTATCTTAATGAAACAACTTCATCTAACGAATAGTTTATTATTAATTTATTTTGAAGTAAGTCACGTATGATTTAGTATAAACCTCAATCAGTTTGCCAATTAAAAAAATGAAATAAAAAAAAGTAAGTGGTGCGTTAATTTTGAACAGGAGTTTAGCTACTGCATTTAAGTTATTATTTATTTGTTAATTATTTTGCCAAGTATATCGGTAACGGTAACATTGTGATACGTGCGGACGCCACTTGTATAGAAGAGGTCGCACCGTCGAGTGCTGAGGCAATCTCATTGCTTTAATTATTACCAGCTAGTTTACATCTAAAGCTGTTTATTGATGTGTACTTGGCAGTCAAATAGGGAACGCGTGAAACGTATATTTTATGTGATGGTGATGGCAAAACCAGTAATACAGTGTTGGATTGTACACCGCTAGGCTATATTTACACTCGCAGAAAGCGCATAAAATATACACACTCCGGTTATTAGTAAAATAGAACTGGTACAAACCAAAAGCAAAATGTACACGTAAACAATTCAGAAGAAAGTATTTTCCGCATTTCTTGCAATTAAGTGAATCTTTACAACTTGACAACCGCTGCAGCATAACGACGTACTAAGCTACAAGGAGTACTATTTTTGATTTTCAATAACCATCAAGTGAGTAGATAATTAACGTGACAGTATAATTTCTGAACGAAGCGATCAGGATGGTTTTGTCTCCAAAAGTAAGACTGCATTCTGCAATCATTTTTTGGAAATGGAGTCCGTTTGTACTCTACTAATCGATCAGAATATTCCTTGGAAGTGGACCGGATATCATGAAAATACAGTAAAGTCAATTAAAGATCTCTGAATGAGCGACCACAATCTTATCAGTTATCAGACATTGAATCAGTGTCTGGTCGCTTCACTCCATAGAATTTCTGCTGGTCTACCTCAGGTAGATAATCAAGGTTCGAAACGTCAAATTGCCTTCAAATGGCGGAATGTTTATTAAAGAACCTTCTAAGGAAACAAGTTAACATTATATAAGCAAAGCGGACATGAGGTTTTGTTGAGTAGTCATTAAATATGATTCAATTCGCTTTTAACAAAAGTGGGATTAACAGGAGAGACAGAATTTTACGCAGAAATGCCGAATGAGGAAAACATCTAATAAGACCATTCTAAACTTGTATGAAATAAAAAGTATCTCATCTGAAAAATAGAATTCCTGATTCGGTCGAAAGTACAGGGTGAGCCAAATTGGCACTTTTAAAATGAAGCACCTATGAGTTAGACAAAAACTAACCTCAGTGTCTGGAGCTCAATTTTTATGAGAAGTTTAATGATTTTTTTTATCTATGGTGTTTGCCCAACGGGGTCCTAAGATAGAGACTTGTCAGGACCTCAGGAGCGGAAGTGTATTTTTGTGTGTGTAAAGTGTTCCACGGCTTTGTTACTTCCAAACCTCCTCGCCGTTGAAGGGGAAGTACTGTCGAATTTTCTCCCCAACACTAAAGGGTACCTAAAGTGAGTAACCACCCTCGAGAAATATCTCGAGCGGGTCCGAACCCACGACCTTGTGACTGCACTGGACCGTTCAGGCGTTGAAAAATCGTATTTCGATATCTTGAACCGTTTAAGAGGTAGGAGCAGTTTTCCAAAATTCTGCTATTTCTGAAAACATTTTTAACTTCTTTGTTTATGAAAATTTTCGATTTCTGTAAAAACTTCTTTTAGACACTTTTTTAACGTAGAATCCATTACCCTTTGTTAAATTTTTCTAAGAAACATAGTTTTTGAAATATAGGCTGAAATTTTGTATGGACTACCTCATAACGAGTGTACAATTGAAACATTCATCTAGTAGGTTTTGATTTTTTGATGAAAGAAGATGGAACGAAAAAGGGACGACTTCAAAACTGATAGAAGTCTGACAGATGATGGTTATCAAGATATAGTGTTTTGCAAATACCTAAGCTTAAGATTTCAATTTTCAAGTTACTCTCTTCCCTAACGGCTTTCACTATCGAATATAAGCCTTTTTCAATCGAAATGGTACTAAGCTTGATGGTGTTTGAGTTCAGTCGGTACAAAATTCTATGAGAGAGTTTCAAGCAGAATTTTCAGATTTTCTGGAAGATTCTATACAGTTTAAAAAAAAGTAGACGGAGTTGTAAGTCTGTTTCATTTTTAAATAAATTAGAATAGTTTCCTACATTCGTCATTTTGACAAAAACGACCATAATTACACATAGCGTTTTGAATAATAGATCAAATATAATTACAGTTTTGAAAATCCGAGGAGATTACAGAACTTAAGCTCTTCGTTTCTTGAAAGCGTGGCTGTATTTCATAAAGTGGTAAATCGATTTTAAAAAGTCATTTTGTAAAAGTGATGTTTTACGGTCACCTAATTCACGACCTGCTTCATAATATTATCAAAAATTCAAAAGCCACTTGATGAACTTTTCAATTGTATAGTCGTTATACTTTTACATTTTTGAAAGAAATATAAAACGCTCGAGAAAATAGGTTTTAAACTTTAAATGGATATTGTAAAAATCGCACGAAATACTCAACGTTTCGCTATCGCTTGATAGCTTCGTCAGGAGTGACAAAATATAAATAAATAAGTTGTCAATGGAAGCAAGTTGTCAAGAAAAACGAAAAGGTAATATGATTTTAAAGTAAAATACGAATTATCCGGAGAAATTAATTTAGTTCTAATTTATTTATTATTACTTTAACATTTCTCCGGACAACTCGCATTTTAGTTTAAAATCATCATCATTTTCGTTTCTTTTGACAACTTGTTTATTTAAATTTTTCACTCCTTTCACCCCCATTCCTTGCGATTTTGCAGCATCCGTTTAAAGTTTAAAAACTATATCCTCAAGTATTTCATGGGACAAGAGTCACCTTCTTTATAAAACACTTGGTATAATGATCAAAAGGAGTGCGATATATAGAGTTTTTAATAATTTAATGATGATAGTAACCTACGAATATCTTGCAGAAAATTAAAATTGTTTAAAAATTGTCAGTCGTAGTCCTAATTACTATAAAATCTTTTTCTATCAATCTTATTTGAAAAAGAATAGATTTATTAATTATGTGTTTAGTTTTCACTATCACTGATCAGGGCTGATAGTTTGGTATAAATTGAATTTAGTTACAGAATCTTTTTTAAATGTCTTGAAACTGCGCGAATGAAAAATTCTCAAACTTCGCAGAGAGATTCATTCTGAAGAGTACTTTAAAAAACCTGAATGGAATTTTGTTGTAAAATAATTAGGGAAGCCAATATCCGAACACCTTGGGATTTCCTATGTTGCGTTTTAAAATGCAGCATATGATCTTGAAAATCTGATAATATTGGTAAATTCAACATTTATACAAAATACTCTATTGCAATGCAAATACTTGAGAAAAGTATACCTGCTTTAACAACGTCAAAACAATTTTTTATTATGAGTGGCTATTTGCAATTAACTACTAAAGGGAATAACTTCATGTCTCTTTTAAGTGACAAATTATTTTAAGTATCGTTATATTGATTGGATTCAACTACTCGCACTAAGTATAAAATTTGATTTCATTGTATCTATATCGTTACAAAAGGATGTCACGACCGAATCTTTTAACCAAAATATTTGACTTGAAAAGCTAAAGTAATTAGAATGTCAGATGTTACAAAATACGAACGATACTCTCAAGAAAACATTTGAGATGATGTGTATTCCTCGTTCAGTCGTTGATATTGGATAGATTTAAATCAATTTAGTCATTATACGCTTTAACACACACCCATTAAAATTTCACAGCTTATGCACAAACTAATCAAGAAGTGATGTGTAAAATTTAAAGCCAAATCAAGGTCCGACCGATAATTATATTTTCTCATTTACATGTAAAGTAGGAAGACTTCAATTAGATATTCAACATAATCATAAAATCACACATTTTACGAAACAATAAAAAAGAAAACTACAATTTGCTCGCGCAATATTTCATAGTTACGATACGTACGTTAATTTTTATATTTTTAATTATCGCAAATAATCGTACAAAATTTTCCCATTAAAATATTTCAAAACTGTTTCATTACAGAATGTAAATGATGAAACGCAATAAACATTCACACGGACGTGCCCGGTGAATAACTGCTGTAAAATTTTAATTCATTTCGTGTATGTGTGTGAAAAGTTTATGATTTAGTATTATTTAATTCAAGCACCCCCAATTACTGACCGGGCAACAGCGTGCGTGTTGAACGCGAATACTTTTCGCCTCTTGTTTTAGAACTATGCATTTGTTGTTCCGGGATGCTCCGGGAATTACCCCAAGCTCCCATGTATGTATATGCGCCCGTATGTGGTTGGCATATTTCAATCGCTTTGTTTTATTATAATGATATACTAAATTGATGTCCACTCGTACCTAGGAGCTTTGTGTTGTGAAAAGCTCCGTTTTGTTTATGTGTGTTTCATCCGGGCTCTACTTTTGTCGCGTATTCGTTCATGTTATATCTCATATAGATGGCTCTCCTATTTATTTATCGATGTGGATTTGTTTGTCGCAAATTGCTTTTGCGATTGGTATACATGCATTCCTGTCGCCATTTGTTTTCCGCTGAATTTATTGGCTAATTATTAATCGTAGTGTGCATTTGCTATTTAAAATTTACGACTTTATTTGTACGCAGACGGAATTTACTGCGGCAAAATCCACAGTACATGTATCTATACAAATTACCTAATTGATAGGCGATTCAAGTGCCCATTATTTTCTTTCCTCAAGAAGTGAACAATGTAGCGTGGATACTATTGTTGGACGCCACGTGGCCCCTTCCTCGGTCTCCTTATTGTTAATTTTGAGTATGTATGAACATGTTAGTTCTTTAATGGCTCACGTAAAAGTAACATACAATAGCACACGCTGTTACTTTATTACTTTTCATATAATGACTCACTTAATTAAATTAACACAACCCTAAATACGTACGAGTATCTTCTATTCATGCGGCAGGGTTTACGATGGATGTAAATGTGCAACCTAAGTCATACACATAACATGACGAAAAAAAAATATGCAATGCCTATATGTTAATGTATCTACTAATTAATTTGAGACAAACTTCAAATAAAATGCGTTGAGGAATTAGATTAGATTAAAGCATGCAAATGAAATTAATAGAACCATAAGAACCATCACGGTACATGGTAAACTAAATTAAATGAAATAGTAAAGACACTTTGTCTAAAAGCTAATAAAAAAAAGACTTAAATAAATCTTTGAAGAAGTAAAGTCATGGGCAGAATTAAAATATTGGATTCGAGCGTGGAAGAAGTAATGAGTGCGCTGTTTTAAAAAAGTAAAGCAGCACACCACAGGATGCGAATGGAATTAGAATTACATGCGAAATATTTTGAGTAACATTTTTTTATTGTAATTGAATCCCAATAATTTATCATTATCTGATTTATAAGATGAAGAAAAGCTTACATTGTTTAAAGTAATCGCCTTGTTGCTGGAGTAAGAAGATGTCAATTTTCTTAAATTTATTATTTGAAGACATGACAAATTTCTGTTCCGCATAAAGTACAAAGACGAAGATGTCATCATGGCTTTCTACTTTGACAATTAGCTTATTCTTTGTAATACTTATGGGAAACGCTCACAGTGGCCGTAACTATTGATAAGAATTGTTTCTCTTCGCTTGGAACGCAAGTTTCTCGAAGTAAAGATGAGGGGATCTTTACCATCAGAAGAATTTTATAGATCATCTTCTCAAGAAATTCAGCATGGACAATTACAACCAGCCTCCAATTATCCACGATAACATAATAATATTATAGTGGATAATGATTAGAAAAATATTCCTATCATGAATCTGTGGATTAAATTATCTTAGGCACAGTATCCCTTTGAAACGTAATGCTTGCCGTGCGTGTACTTTTCCAACGTGTAAATTATTGTTTTACAATTATTATATCAAAAAAAAAATCTACACCAATTGAAAAACAGGAAAAACAACGAAAGCTAGGTATTTCTGTATAATCTCCAAGAGAAGGTAGCAATAATGGAAATAAAATTTAACGCCTGAAAGCACAATGGACCAGATTTGAAATCTAGGAGAAAAGAAGTACCTTCGGACATTGATATTTTATTTTCATACTTCTACGTTAAAGTAAAATTAGTATTAAGTCTCGAAATTTAGAAACAATCACGTACAGCCGTAAATAGTGGGGGCTGAAAGCCATAAACTTCAAATTTATTCCGAATGCTTCCAAATGCGGTCAGTTTATTTAAAATAGTAAGTGTAAAGAGTGTCTGTCTTCTTATTTCAGTGCGACCTCGGGGAGAAAACTTTATCCGTATTCTTATGCGTCAACAAACAAACTGAAGCTCTAAGCGATTACGTTAGTGTCAAATTAGGATTAAGTGATCCCACTCCAGATGTTATAAAGTGAGTGAAAAAGGCTGTAAGTAGATTTAAGAGCGATTTCGAAACACGTTGGAAGCAAGGTTCAAGGAAAAAGAAAAGTTTTTGCAAAAGTATTCTACGTGGCTTGTACTCTACTCAATTTTCCGATCAGTGAAATAAATGTAAGGGAGCTTACTCTTGCACTCCAACCTTCCACATCCCGTATGGGAAGTCCACGGAAATCTTTCGACGAAATTGGCATAAAAACAAAGAAAGAAATGGTAAAACTCTTGCTTCAGCAGACAAAAAATGAACTTCTTCTGGCAGCACAACTCTAGCTCCAAGCTTCTGGAAAAAGGGACGCTGCGTTAGTTATTCAAGAAGTAACGCAAGCATCTCCAAAAAAAAGTAACAAAATATAAGAGAGCGTACCAACATCCACCCCTTATAAACCAGAAGAGACATTACCATTGCTAATCAGCAACAATAATTAAAAAAAAAAACAACGAGATATTAATCTTTGACTTGGAACAAAACAAAGACACAGTGACATATACCCTCCATATAATGTAATACGTCAGGCGAAGTTAGCATGTTACCCTTCAAATGAAACCGTAGAAATAACGGAAATTTTTGCCGAAGTCAAATTACAGGCATTAATTGAGCATACTATAACTCGAATCTCGTTAAGTGAATTTGACGTCATTTCTACAACCATGAAACCAAACATTAAACAATAACCATGATATTTCAAGGGAGTTGCGATGATAGCTCAGGGCATAGGCATCAATACAAGCAAGTATTCAAAGAGCATCCAGATTACCAGGATAGTGAGTTATTTCTTTGCTGCCATTTACTCCCAAAACGGATTAGATAAAGCTAAACTCTAGACCATCTAGTACCAGACTTTTCAGACCGATTAAATTGCTGCTTGAAAGACAAACAAAAGATTTAACTAAGAGAGAAATAAATATAGTTCAAAGCCAAACTGACAACCTCAGATTCACAGAAGTGGAAATTGGCGGCAGAAATTTGAAAATTGTGTCTGAGTTATTACTGACCATGATTGATGGGAAGGTATGTAGTGTCATTACTGAAACGTCAGCGCAAAATTGCTACATATGCGGAGCTAAGTCTAGTCAGATTAATAAAATCCAATCTTTGCAAAAGCATTTTGATGTCACTACATTTAATTTCGGTCTATCAACATTACACGGGTGGATTAGGTTTTTCGAATGCTTATTACATGTCGCCTATAGACTTGATTTTAAAAAATGGCAAAGATGAACGCTTGAAGAAAAAATAGCAATGGCCACTAGAAAAAAATTGATAACTCCTGTATTTCAAACAGAAATGGGTTTCATAATAGACCAACCAAGACCTGGTGGCAGCGGAACTTCCAATGATTGTAACACTGCACGACGTCTTTTTCTTTAATCCAGCTCTATCAGCTTCAATAACGGGTATTAATGAAGAACTTATCTAAAATTTTCTGCATTTCTTCGTGAATTGTCAAGTGGGTATCCTATTAATGTAAAAGCTTTTTATAAGTACTGTGCAGAAATTACACACTTGTACCTATAATTGTACAGTTGGTACTACATGCCAACGAACGTGAACAAAATTTTGGTTCACGAAAGAGATGTTATCGAATCGTTTATTTTACCTATAGGTATGCTTTCTGAAGAAGCCAAAGAGGCTGGATTTCAAGACGTCAAACAATGCAGGATGTTTTTAACCGCCTTCTTGTGAATCTATTACGCATCTTTCTCCGATACATATGAAGAAAAGACAGTCTCTCCCTCAAGATGTGCAACACCTTCTCATAGAATTAAGCTCTGCGCCGGAGAATATAGCGGATGAAACAGAAAAACAAAGCTTGCAAGAGGAAGGACATGATGAAGAGGATGAGAACGATGATTGTGATGGTAATGATGATGATTTCTAGAATTTTCTAATAAATTTGTAAAATGCTAGAGACATCGTAAACTTTTTAACTATAAAAATCAATAATTAATATTAACTTATTAGTGGTAGTTACTGCGACGCGAATACTTTAATTTCAAAGCACCATTACAGAATAAAGAGAATAATATCGCTCGTTGAAATGAATGTACTTAAGTCGTTTTCACTATCCTAAATAATTCCCAAATGATTAAAAAAAGTAGCGGCAATGTTTGAAATACAATTTTTATTAGAAATTTTTATTTTCACGTAATATCTAATTGTAAACAGTAATTATAAAATTTCGAATTGTTGCGATTTCGTTTTAATTTGGTTTATATAAGACAGTGTGAACATCATTTTTCTTCTGTGAACTTAATTAAGTAAGCAAATGGTTTTTGAAATTCTAACCGGACAGAATTATAATTAGGAAAGCACTCAACGTTACACTACTCCTGACGATTATAATTAGCGATGCACCGATATGGGTCTGCCCGATATATCGGTAAATTGTGGCCGATATTTTAGCCGATAGATCGGCCAATATTAAAAATTATAACAACATTGAATGGATTTTCGCACTCCATAATAAATTCGCGCATTGTAGCAAAACGTTCAAAGGCCGTTTTCAATATACTCTCAACAAGTCAACTGGTTGAGTGATTAAACGTTAATCGTGTCCAGAACGCCTTTGCCTCTGTCTCAGTCTTTTCCTCTTGGCTTTTTTTCCTTTTGCCAATTGTGTTTCCCCCTTTGTTCATTTCATCATTTTCCGATTTCTAAAATGTCAAGTCGTAGATAGGTCAAATCAGAAAGTCGTTTGATACATTGGGGAAACATGATTGACAGAAGGAGAAACCCAAAAGAAAAAGAGTGTACCAAGTGATCAAATAAAAAACTAATCCAGTAATCTTTGGAAATTTTCATCATGTTTTGGTTGATCCTAACCTGTATGTAGACGAATTTGAAATTGTAAAGGTACAAATTACTTAAACGATAATTTATGAGTATTCATTTCGTTGATATGAAGGCTGCGGTAATCAAATGTTTAAATCATGTCATCAGTTCTTGCAAGCTCCGATTGATCAGGTGGTTTGATCAAGTGGAAGAAAGTGAGACTCTTATTTCTAAAATGTCAAATTGTCGAATATGAAACGTTTGTCGTACTTCCAACAAAAATACTGATTACAATTAACAAAAGTAAGTATAAACTAATTCTAAGTCTCTGCGGCTTTCTTTCAACTAAAATCTCGAAGGTAATTGTAATCTATGAATCATTTTCAATTAACAAAAGAGCTAAAGCTGAAAATAATCTTGGGTCATGGAATTTATTAAATATGTTTTAATTGTTTTAAATCTGGAAAAAATCATCAACCATTTGCAAATTATGCTTTAAGAGAAGCAATATTTCGGACCTGCTTTTTATTCTTAGAGTAACATCTGCCGTGGAAGAATTTTATGGTCTGCAATAATTTTGTGCCTTTTCTTTAGATTTTGCTTGTTAAACAATCGTATTTCTGTAACAAAGACGGTTTTACTTTCAAAAATTTATAAATTTTTTTTTTTGAAATTTAAAGTTATCGGTAAAAAATTGGCCGATACAGGGGCTCCGTGAAGTTGGCCCCCACAATATTAGTTTATTAACTTACAATTTCGTAGCAATTAGTAATCAATTAGTAATTACTTATGACCGATAGGTAATAATTTGTAAGATCATTGTTCAGGAGAAAAACACAGTTGACTATTTTGGTGCTAACTTCTCGGGAGCCCCCAACTATTTTAATTATTATATTTTTTCGTTACCAATAACTAGTAAGTTAATTGTAAGTTTTTGTAATCCCGAAAGCTTAATTTGTAAGTGATCCTTTTACGCTATTTTCATTATTGAAGTTTGTTCTTGTCCGATGAAAATAGTAAGTAGAAAGTTTTTTTAATCTCAAACCGGACAGAAAAATGAAGGGAAACACACTCAACGTTTCGCTATAGATTTATAGCTTCGTCAGGAGTGAAAAAAAAAGTAAATAAACAAGTTGTCAAGAGAAACAAGTCGTCAAGAGAAACGAAAAGGTAACATGATTTTTAAACTAAACTACGAGTTGTTCGGAATAAAAGTAACTAGAACTAATTAAAGCTACTTTTTTTTTTTTTTTTTTTTTTTTTATTTAAATATATATAATTAAATAATTAATTGACAGATCTATATCTTGTTTAAAGAGTCCAGAAAACTACAAAATATGTCATTTAAATTTTCAAAGTCCGTACGTTTATTAATAGAATTTCCAGACATTTTAATTTTACACATTTCTATGAAACGTCTTTTAAAAATATTAGATTCACTGTACAAAATATCAGTATTATCAAAATCAAAATTATGATTATTTACTAATGAATGCTCTACAAGCATTGAATGATTTTGATTATTTTTTTGAATATGATATTTATGTTGGTCTAAACGTTTTTTTAAATTTTGGCTCGTTTCACCTATATAAACAGAATTACAATTTGAACATTTGATTTCATAAACCACGTTAGGTTGTTTTAATTTCGGTGTTTTGGTTTTTAAATTCGAAAAAATTAAATTTAAATTATTCACAGATTTACTGGCTAAAATTAAATTATGTTTTTTGAAAATGTGTTTAAATGTATTGTGTAATGGTTCAATATAAGGCAAAGATATGTATTTATGATTCGAAGTTTGTCTAATGTTTTTAGAGACATTTGAATTTTGTAAGTATTTAATACGATTTTTAATTACTGATTCAATAAGATTTATTGGATAAGAATTTTGAATAAGAGTTTTCTTTATTAAATTTAAGTTATCATAAATGTAAACTTTATCAGAAAGTAAAATAGCTCGATCAGTTAATGAAATAATAGTTGCAATTTTATAATTTTTAGGTGTGTACGAGTGAAAATTTATGTACCTACCTGACCAGGTAGGTTTATGAAACCAATTAGTAATTAATTTATCATTCTGTCTGATAATTATAATTATATATAATTTCTTTAGATGTTATTTCTTTATTTACTAACATTCCTAAAGATTTAGCTTTAAAAAGTATAAATGATAGGTGGTTAGAGATTAAAGATTTTACTGATATTTCCAAAGGTAACTTTTTAGAAATAGTTGATTTATGTTTTGAAACATCTTATTTTGCTTTCAATGATAAATTTTATAAACAGATTTTTGGTACAGCAATGGGTTCTCCTTTATCTCCGGCTTTAGCTGAAATTGTTATGCAAGAACTAGAAAAATCTGTTATTAACTCTTTATCATTCGATTTAACGTTATATTTTCGTTATGTAGATGACATTTTATTGATTTTGCCTTCTGATAAGGTAGATTTTGTTTTAAATAAATTTAATTCTTTTCATAATAGATTACAATTTACAGTAGAAAAAGAAAATAATAATTCATTGAGTTTTCTTGATGTAAATATTATCAGACAGAATGATAAATTAATTACTAATTGGTTTCATAAACCTACCTGGTCAGGTAGGTACATAAATTTTCACTCGTACACACCTAAAAATTATAAAATTGCAACTATTATTTCATTAACTGATCGAGCTATTTTACTTTCTGATAAAGTTTACATTTATGATAACTTAAATTTAATAAAGAAAACTCTTATTCAAAATTCTTATCCAATAAATCTTATTGAATCAGTAATTAAAAATCGTATTAAATACTTACAAAATTCAAATGTCTCTAAAAACATTAGACAAACTTCGAATCATAAATACATATCTTTGCCTTATATTGAACCATTACACAATACATTTAAACACATTTTCAAAAAACATAATTTAATTTTAGCCAGTAAATCTGTGAATAATTTAAATTTAATTTTTTCGAATTTAAAAACCAAAACACCGAAATTAAAACAACCTAACGTGGTTTATGAAATCAAATGTTCAAATTGTAATTCTGTTTATATAGGTGAAACGAGCCAAAATTTAAAAAAACGTTTAGACCAACATAAATATCATATTCAAAAAAATAATCAAAATCATTCAATGCTTGTAGAGCATTCATTAGTAAATAATCATAATTTTGATTTTGATAATACTGATATTTTGTACAGTGAATCTAATATTTTTAAAAGACGTTTCATAGAAATGTGTAAAATTAAAATGTCTGGAAATTCTATTAATAAACGTACGGACTTTGAAAATTTAAATGACATATTTTGTAGTTTTCTGGACTCTTTAAACAAGATATAGATCTGTCAATTAATTATTTAATTATATATATTTAAATAAAAAAAAAAAAAAAAAAAAAAAAGTAGCTTTAATTAGTTCTAGTTACTTTTATTCCGAACAACTCGTAGTTTAGTTTAAAAATCATGTTACCTTTTCGTTTCTCTTGACGACTTGTTTCTCTTGACAACTTGTTTATTTACTTTTTTTTTCACTCCTGACGAAGCTATAAATCTATAGCGAAACGTTGAGTGTGTTTCCCTTCATTTTTCTGTCCGGTTTGAGATTAAAAAAACTTTCTACTTGCTATTTTCATTAATTAATTTTCTGGGTGCTAACTTCTCGGGAGCACCTTACTTAATGAACTTTAAATATTTATTCTGCTTAATATTTAGTAAGCCTTTAGTAAGTATTTGTAAATGAAAAATTATAATTTGTAACTGAAATTACAACTGAAACAATTAAGATAAAAATGTAAAAATTACAACAAAACAAGTACGTATCCTAGGGTCCGTGGGTTTGGTTGACATTTACCTTACTTGATGAAGTTTGAAAAAAACTCTCATATTCTCTTCTCTATCTTTTCAACGACATAATACCACTTATGAAATAGCAACTATACAAACAACAGTACTTATCGAGTACCCGAGTACTTATCGGGTAACGAGTAACTACTCGGGTATCAGTAACGGGTACCCTGGTAGCAAAATTATGGGTATCGGTATCCCTAGAAGATACTTACGTTTTAAGTTTTTTCTTTTTTGTGGCATATTGAGGTAATAGAAGGAAAAGTAACAAAAATTTTATATTTATTGAATAGACCTCAATGTAACAAAGAGTAAAATTATATAGTATACAGACTGTTCAAAAATAACTCGGCACTACTGCTAACTTTCTTATTATTAAAGTTACAGATATCGTTAAATTAGCAAACTAGTAGTATTTTTTGGCCTGATTGCAACGATGCATTAAAAAAAACAATAGATCATTGCGCTTACGAAATAAAGGGAAAAGAAGAGTTTTTTTTTAATGGAACCCTTGTATATTATTTGACTAATCGATTAAGAATAAAATTCAGAATTAAAATTACAAATTACAAATTCATTAAGAAAGCTGTGTTTCAATTGATGAAGAACCGGAAACTGTAGTTTTGGCATATCTCGAAGTGCATCGTAAAAATTTGACAAGAAACTTAATGACAATAGTTTATGTTTGGACGCTATTTATAACGTTTAATAAATCTTTAATCAAATGAAATTAAGTAACGTTACCCGAGGTCGTGTTGCTCAAAACATTGTCTTATGAAAATTCTTGTTGTTAAAACATTTTTACAAAACTCAGACAGAAACACCTTTTATCACAAATGAAAGGAACTTACTATAGAATAAAATTTATTCTTGAGTTCTAAACTGATGTACGCACAAGAAAATTTGAAAGATATTTCAGCTTTCTAGCCAAGGCCTTTTTCACATGCGATTTCGTTTAAACAGCGACATCCTACGATTGGTTTTGACCTAACATTGCACTAGAATTGACAAATTGAAGCCAATTTGCTACATAATAAGTTATCCCATGGGTATTCTCCGAATATCAGGTATCCGGTAGTTATCGGGTAAGGATTTTCATAAAAGGAAACCAGTTCCATTTAAATAAATGGCAACACGGGTAAGTACGCGAGTCATAGTTTATTATTATTATATGAATGAAGTTGATTCTTGTCCGATCAAAATTCTAAGTAAATGTTTTTTTAATTTTTAACCGGACAGAGATATGATTGGAAAAACACTCAACGTTTCGCTATGAGCCGAAAGAATAAAACACACTATTGCTATTTCATAAGTGGTATGTGGTTGAAAAGATAAAGAATATGACAGTTTTTCTCCAAACCTCATCAAATAAGGTAAATGTCAACCAAACACACGGACCATACATAATACGTACTTGTTTTGTTGTCATTTTTACATTTTTACTTAATTGTTTCGGTTACAAATTATAATTTTTCACTTACAAGTACTTACTAAAGGTTTACTAAATATTAAAGAATAAATATACACGGTGGCCAGAAAAATGCGGACAAACGCCACGCAGGCCAAATCTTTGTTTAATTCTGAGTTGACAATCTTAATTGAAAAAAGTAGTACAGTGCTTTCTTAAGTCACACGAGCAGCTTAAAAGAATTGTAAATTTGGCAACACCTAATCAGACAAGTACTGTGGTAGTAATCATTTTATTATTTACTATAAATCAGGTAAATACGCAAATTAGCAAGAATTTTATGTTAACATGGATACCAACTGTATTCAAATTTAAAGATAATATGAAAAAATTATAAGAACTGTTCAAATTGGTAGCCATCAGTTTCCAGACATAATTCCAATCTTCGAGGAAGCGAATTCAAAACGCGCTCCAACATATCCGGGGTGATTAATCGAACTGCCGCCGTAATTTTATTAATTACATCCTCTTCGTTCACTGGAGGCGTTGCATAGACCTTTTCCTTTAAAAACCCCCAAACGAAAAAGTCCAGAGGATTAATATCGGGAGATCTTGCCGGCCATGCTATTGGACCGTTACGCCCTATCCACCGATTCGGAAAGTGTTGGTTTAACCAATCCCTAGAAATTCTGGCATTGTGAGCAGGGGCTCCGTCATGCATGTACAACATGTTGGGTCTCAAATTCAGTGGAATATTATCCAGTACTTCTTCTAAAACGTTAACGTACTCAATTCCATTTAGACGATTTGGAAGAAATATTGGTCCAACAACTCGGAGATTTAAAATCCCCAGCCAAACATTTACCGAAAATCTTCTCTGATGTCCAATTTCCCTTACTGCCTTGGGATTTTCGTCCGCCCAAAAATGAAAATTATGGCTATTAAAGACGCCATCTCTCGTAAACAAGCATTCGTCGCTCCAGAGAATATGCAATAAAAAGTTCGGCTCTTCTTGAATCCTTTGTAAAATATTGTTACAAAACTTTCTTCTGTGCACATTATCGTTCACATACAAAGGCTGCACTTTCCTTGCATGAAACGGATGCAACAAATTTTGAGATAGTACTGAGTGCACTGTTGTTTTGCTAGGAATATTTAATTCCCGAGCTATTTGTCTTGTGCTGGACGTCGGATCTTCGTAAACAGCATCCAATATTTGCTCTTCTAATTGAACTGTTCGACGCCCTCTAGGTCTACCGCTGTTACGATAATTCGGTATAAAGGAGCCAGTTTCTCTAAGTCGCTGATCCATTCTATGGAACGTGTTGGTGGATGGATGTCGCCGTTGAGGATACCGTATTTGATATTCTTCTTTTGCCAAGTTTGCATTTCCATTGCAAAATCCGAATACCATATACATGTCGGCGTATTCTCCAAAGGTAAACATTGTTCGGTACTAAGAACAGCACAAAATGTTTATCTTATTTCAAGAGCCAAATGTCACATGAGAAACGTCAAAAATTGACAACTACTTACTACTTTTAAACAAGCAGCCTTACAGTACCACGTTGCCATATGTACTTTAATTTCAAAAAAGCCAATGAAGAAATGTTAAAAATGTAAACCATTGGTATTAATCGATTAGTTACATCAATGCATTTGAGATAATTCCATTTCTAAATTTCACCACAATGATTTTACATAGATAAATTTGACGAATTTTGCTAAATTTTAGCCGTACATCTTAAGGTTTGATGGTCTCGTGCGCCTTAAGGAAGGACCGCATAACTTTTTTGGATTAAGATTATCGCCTCAGAATTGAACAAAGAATCGTTCTACCTGGCGTTTGTCCGCATTTTTCTGGCCACCGTGTATAAAGTTCATTAAGTAAGGTGCTCTCGAGAAGTTTAATCACCCAGAAGATTAATTATTGAAAATAGCGTAAAAGGATCACTTACAAATTACGCTTTCGGGATTACAAAAACTTACAATTAACTTACTAATTATAGGTAACGAAAAAATATAATAATTAAAATAATCGGGCGCTCCCGAGAAGTTAGCATCAAAATAGTCAACTATGTTTTTCTCCCGAACAATGATCTTACAAATTATTACCTATCGGTCATAAGTAATTACTAATTGATTACTAATTACTACGAAATTGTAAGTTAATAAACTAATATTGTGGGGGCCAACTTCACGGAGCCCGATACAGGCCGATACCGATATCACAAAAACCGGCCGATATATTGATCGATATATCGGTGCATCCCTAGTTATAATTCTGTCCGATTAGAGTTTTAAAAACCACTTACATATATTTTTCATCGGACAAGAGTCGACTTCATTAATTAAGTAAGTTCATTTTGAATTCCGCAATGACTTTCGACAGGTGTCTAAAACAATGTAGTTGGTGCAGATAATCTAGCCGATATGCAATATTGCATACCACAAATAAACAATCAAAGAAAATTGTAGAATGATAAAAAAAGGTGATACATTTCTAAACAAAATGACTGACAATCCGTCACCTGTTGACACAAACTTAAACATTGAAAACGCAACGAGTTTCTGGTTTCAATCTAGTCCGTCGTACGGGCAAATCTCGAAATCAGCAAGTCATGTGACAGACAATAATTGATATCATAAATATAATACAGAATGCGAGTTGGCCAACGATTTGAAAGTCCGAGCAAGAACAAGACAGCGGAGTGTAGGGCACGTGGGTTCCCGTAAACTAATTTGTGATCTCAGCAGGGATATACAAATATGAATCCTATAAAAATTAAATGAGTGAATGACTGCACACATTCTTGCGGGTAGGTCATTAGTCATTTCCGATACGTTATCATCATGACGAGGTGTACTCATGATGCTTATTACAAGGAATGGTACATGATTAAATATGCGTCATTCACTTAATAAACCTTCTTGCAACCCAACGGGCTGCCTGCCAGACAGGTACGGGTTGGAATGAGTCGATGAAATTATGCGCAAAAAAATAAATAAATAAGCAAACCGACATTTATATATTGGCTGAGCCACAAACGTAATTAGAGATAAGATAACCAGAGATTAAATTTAAATTTGTTTCATGAATTCTATACATTTTTTATACCTTACCAAACAAGAGATATAAAAATGTAATTTGTGTTAACATTCAAAACAAATTCTAGCTAATCTTTCTTGTCTTCCAAGAAAGATTGGATATTGAGATTGTGACTATTTACTTATTACATTTCATTTCGTGTCATCTAAAAACCCAATAAAATCCACACAAGAAATAAATAAATAAACAATCAGAACCCTTACGATAATCTTGTTGTAGAAAATGTTGCAACTCTTTCTTAATTTAAGTATTCGATATTACCTCACAGAGAAAAATGAATAGTAAAAAGTAACACAAATTGTAGTCAGAATGAAGTCAGAAACAAATTGTAACAAATATTGTCACAATTGTAGAAAATATTACAACAAGAATAGTGCTTTGTCCGACAATGGCGCGATTATTAGCTGCAATTTGTTCCTGTCTTCATTCTCACTACAATTGCTGTTACTTTTTACTATTCATTTTTCCCTGTGCAACTGATCACTAGATAACTTTAAAGTATTTTAGAAAAAAAATAATGCAACAACAAATACCTTATCAGGCTGTTTCTTCTTGTGTTGTTTTGAACCCAACACATCTTCAACGGACGCCATCCTATTAAACTTCTGCGTGCGTTCTTTGACACTAATTGAAAGTTTATCACCTTCTGACGTTTCATCTTCATTTACTTCTTCATCCGATTTCTTCTCTTTAACAGGAAATGTATTTATCTCATTACTTTTTTCACCACTTCTTCTCCTAGGAGGTGCTTGTGGCGTAGACTGTTCTTGCATCGACAGGTTAGAAGACGCCAAGGAAATGTTATCAAAGGACGGGCTGGGAGAAGTCACCGGGGGTGGTGGACGATATGGCGGAGGAATTCTGGGGATTGGAGAGACATTGGGAATATAATCGTTCCCGGAAATAGAGGAAGAAGGTGAGAGATTGGGTGCCGATTGGGAAAAAGCGCTTTTCGCGTCATTTTGCAGAGTTGTCTGGCTAGAATCATCTGGAGTGATGGAGTATTTTTGTCTAAGTATCAAGAACTTCTCGTTGCCCTCCGACTTGGTTGTGGCCAAAATATTGACGAATCGCTTAAATTTTGCTCGCGCGTCATCTGGAAAAAGCAAAACATTTTCTAGTAATAGAGCACATTTTTGGTTCACATTTGTTTACTTAGTTTTTGCAACACAAACATAGTAAGATTTGGGCGAGCATCGGACGCGAACTACGGTTGGAACCGCATAAATTCCAAGGTAAAAGATAGTTTTGTTCAGAAATTTTAATAAGACCAAGCGTTAATCTGCTGGCGCGATAAGATATAAGGCTTGTTTTAAAGATGCAATATGCGGTGATTCGTTTGTTTTAAAGTGCAACTGTACGCGTGTTGTGATGTGTATATGTCTCAAGCAAATGATTATTTAGGCAAATAGTTCTTGACTAGGTAGGCACATACTATTTGGATGTGCAAATGATTTTCAGATGCTCATTTATATTTAAAGACTATTTTTTTAGGCAAATATTTGACTGGCCCACTTTGGGCAAGTAATACTTGTTTTGTTTCCAATGTATTACAGTTAAGTTAAACCATTCTTCAGACTTCTGTAAATTCTCATCTAGGAAATAAAAGTATTCAGTTTTATTAGTTCTAGTACTAATTTTATTTTTAATAAGACCTGCCACTCCAAATAAAAAACTAATGCGAATAATTTGCTGGTATAGAACTCGTTAAAGGTGATAACTTTTGTAGAAGACATTTTCTTTTATAATTAGTAATTAAGGCGCAATTGAAGGAATCGATACCAATGACCCACCCTGTATTGCTTGCTAATTTGAAAGGTCACTGTTTCCTGATTTTGAAAATATACCGGCTGTTTCAAATTGAGTGTGCACTGAAAGAATCTGCTAAACCCATACAAAGAGAGATACAAGTTTGTTTAAATGGTAGAAAAGTTGCATTGCACCAATCAATGTCTTATTCGTATCCACTGACAGAATAATTTTCTTTTCTTTTTGAAAGAGCTTGAGTTGTAACTTCAAGTTCAAATTCTTGAATTCTTGAATTCTTCATCTGCAACTGGACATTTTCACCTATACGGAAACAAATAGGGCTTCTTATCCTGAAACTCAAAATGAAAGAGGAGGTAATGCTGAATAAAATGGTCTTTGTTGCAGTGCTCTAGCATAATCCAGTCCTAAGAAAAATAACTTTACGTTAACGTCTGCAAACTCTCTAATTGGTGCGCGTTGCAAAACAAAAATGGCCGCCACCAACAAACGAACTGAGATAAAAATTTACTAACATCATTTTTGTTCTCCCAGTACATATGGCAATAATACGTATACAGGGTGATCTATGACATGTGTGTCAAACGATAACCGCTGATGGGTGAGGTCATTTTAAGTAAAAAAAATGTAAACAAATATATAACCAATCTGCTTTCGTTTCTGAGTTATAGGAAATTTAAACGTTTGACAAGTAAAAAATTAACCCTGGGCCATTATTGTGGAATTATTATTACGGCCCGTGGAGTGGCCTCCACGACCACCGGATTTAAATCCCCTTGATTATAACTTTTAAGGATAACTAAAGCAATTAGTTTATAGTGAAGAAATCACTACACGAGAACAATTAATTCAAAGAATTAACAATTCTCCAGCTAACATAAATAATAATTTGCCTAGAATGAGTGACTCGTTTATTCATCATTGCCATGCATGCATTCATGCCAATGGAGGCCACTTTGAGCACCTCTTATAAACATAATTTATTATTTTTTTTATTAAACAAGTTTAATATTGTTAATTAAATAAGATTTGTTATAACACTGTATGCACTTTTTATTTTCTACTTCTTGAGTTTCCCTAAGCGGCAGTAATTAATTTAACAGTACTTAATTTAAAACTTCTTGTCCTAAACACTAGCCTTGTTACATATATTCCAATAAAATCCATATTAGCGGCTTACGAAAAAGAAAAACGCCAAGCTCAGAAACAAAAGCGGATAGGACAGATGTTGATATGGACTATTTTGCTCAAGGAGACCCCCCCCCTCGCCCCTATCACTGGTTACCATTTGACACACATGTCATAGATGACCCTGTACAAAAAAAAATTAAATACATATTTAAAATGGTCAAGCAACCAGAAATATTTTTATTGGATCACTTCATATGGATTGCTCCAATATATGAGGTGTTCAATTTAAAAACATTGACATTTTTTGTGTCAGCCTTCTGTTAAGTCTGGTTTTCACGATGAGAGTTTCTGTGGTAGTTGCTCTCGTGAGGGTAAGGTCCGAATTAGAGACACTATGTTAAGCAAATAAACAGACTTCAGCCTCGTTTTCAAGGTGAGAGTTTGTGAGAGTTACTCTCGTGAATAGCTCTCATGACAGGACAGCAACTCTCACAGAAACTACCATCGCGCAAACGAATGTTTTTTGATGGATCACACTATCACGAGATCTACTTTCAACTATCTAGGCAGGCGAGACAGTACGAAAGTTATGTCATGAAAGCGTTCGAGCTTTCGAGTAATTTACACGATGATAGCTTCTCTCATGACATCAATAGTTACATTCACAACAGTAACTATCACAGAAATTCTCATCGCGGAAACGAAACTTTCGATTTAAATGGGGTGCGAGTTGTTTGTGAATTCGGCTCTTACTCTCACGAAAGCAACTATCATAGAATCTCTCACCGTGAAAACGAAACTTAATACACTGCATACTTGGAAATATTTTTATTTGAAAATTTTGTGTTTCATATTGCAATGCAATTAGTGAATACAGGGTTACAACTAATTAAAAGGCCACCACGGGGATCTCGTAAATTATAAGAGATACAAAGACGGTTAAGTTACAACAAAGTTGCGTTGTTTTTTAGCCTGTCAAAATATTCAAAAAGAAATCTTTTCTACCTTCATTCGTTTTTCGAAAATCTCGAATATCTTCCTTATTTATTAAAATAGAATCATGAAATTCGATATTCTTATGTTAAATTCGATGGACAATCTAATAGCGTCCGAAGAAATAGGTTAGGATTGACAATTTCGCAGATACGACTATCAAACGTCTTTTTTCTTATGGACGCTATCTTGGGTATTCATACCAAGTGATACAAAAACAAAATCTGAATACCACCATGTGACACAATAATGCTTTTATTTCAAGATAAAATATCAAGATAGTACAAAAGTTTTTGAAAAAAAAATATCTAGTAGGCAGTTGCATATAACCATTCAGAACTAAAATTATTATTAAATTAATAGATCTTATTCAATTATGGTACTTATTTACATATTAACATAAAAAATTACTGTTTAACACAAATTCTTAGTAAGTAGTAGTTTTAAAACAAAAGCATAATGTTCATATGGTCGTATTCAAAAATTATTCCTGCATCACGTGCTATGAATATATAAGTTAACATCCCTAAGAAAAGACAGATAGTTGACAATGGTATCTACGAATCTGTCAAACCTAACCTATTTCTTCGAACTGCATTAGGTTGTCCATCGAATCTAATATAAAAACACCGAATTTTAGGATTCTATCTTAAGAAATAAAGAAGATATTCGAGATTTTCGAAAATGAGAATTTTCAATTTTTTGAATCAAGATATTTCAGAAACGAATAAAAATAGAAAAGATTTTTTGCCTATTCTTTTAGACCTCAAGAAAGGGCAACTTTTCTGTGTAAATGTGTAAGAAGTCATAACAAGAATTCTAATACATGCGGTATATGTAAATAAATGGTTCATATGATAGATATGTATTGTATATGGTATAAAAATATACTAGGCGTTCCATTTAAAAAATATGACTTTTCGACAGTTGAAATCAGTTCGAATAGAAGTTACTTTTCAACTAGCCTATAAACAATTTTGTGTAAAATTAGGTATGACCTGAAAGCTTATGAGTGTAGCCTACTACAGGCCAAAAATTGAAATTAGGGTTTTTGTTAGACAAAGATGGCAGTATCATAAACAAGGTACTGCAACTTTGAACTTTTTTAAAAAATGGAAATACCTCTTAAACGGCTACTTTTTCTTGTATCGCGTCTTACACAAAACATTCTTAGAATTTCATGAAGATTTCAAAACTGCAATTAAAAATGGGGTATTCCATTTAAAATAAGAAAGTTGACAGCAACTTCCGGTACAAGCGGAAGTGCCCGAAAGTTGGAGATATTATATTTAGGCCCGGTTTCACCATCACAGTTCAACTTTAAACTTCGCTTTGTTCCCATAGTATCAATTGCAAAGATAATTTTTTCATAGGAATAAAACGGAGCTTAAAGTTAAACTGTGATGGTGAAACCGGACCTTAAATAGATAATTATCCCAAACTTATAATCGCAAAATATGAAATAGAAATTTGAAGAAGAAGTCCGTAAACTTTTAATGAATGGGTTGCCTGAATCTCCCTGTATATATTAATGTGCCACCATGTATATTTAAACTTTTTTAAATTATCGTCCCTTTAAATTAATTCCTGATTAAATTAAGTTTGATTTTTTTTTTTATAAAATTGGCAACACGTAGTACAAGAATGAGAGATCAACTGTCAATAACTACTAGTATTCATTGTCTAAACTATCAGTCCAAAAATAACTTTCGATAATAAAAATATGCTGTCGTAACGTTTTATAAACTGAAAATACACTGTCACAATTTGACATTGATCTTCTTCTTCTTTTTCTTATTTGTTTTGGCTTTTGGATTAACCCATTTCAGTCAGTTACTTTAATAAATGGAGCCTACCTTAAGGATCGGTTTCATAGTCAAATTAAAGGAGACTAAAAACTAAACCAGTCATATTTCAAAACAAATGCGAAAGCATAGTTACTTAAACGTCAAAATGTAACTTATTTTAAAGTCTCGTTTAATTCGATTATGAAATCGAACCTAAGACATTTCTTTAATAATTTAAATAATTGGAGGCTATCAGTGCTACAAACCTTGAGGAGAAAAAAAACATTGAAATGGCAAACTTTTTTAATTAAGAATTTATCTGAATGCTAGTATTCCAACCCTCACATTCCTTTTTTGTAGACATTATTTTCACAGTCTACAAATTACATAATTTATATTACAAAAGATGATTAAAAAAATTCACACATCTTTCAAGGATATCGTCACCGTAATTAAATAGATACACATTCTTAATGACTTCACAAAAAAATATGCGTGCACATACCCACGCTCCTACGTAAGAAGATTAATAAACCGAAAACCATATGACTAACAATTCCGAAATTAAAAAAAATTAAAACAGTCATCAACTAGATCGACAAAATTAAAATTAAACAAGATGAGATTAATTACAACGACTACATATAAGTAATTATAATTTGACATGTTGCACTATTTTCATACCGTTTAATTTACTTCGTCTCCCTCTAATGACGATAACGAATACGAGTGTATAAAGCCAAACTTTTAACCTACAGTGTACAATCCACAGGTAGGCAAATGTAAACAAATGGGTTAGAAGCAAGACAGGCCGAAAACTAAATAATATTAGCTTACCCTGCGATGACGGATCGGTCAAGTACCTCCTGAAGTGTCGCACCACTTCACGGTTAGCCACAATTCCACCTTTTTCCAATAAATATTTATGAATTTGTTCAATTGACAGATCACTAGCAGCCATGTTAATATGCGGCGCACCTCGAAACGTTCTGAAGTTGCCTGTCTAGCCAAGTCGCGAACCAAATTATCGAGATTAGAAAGCCCGCGTCTCTTTTAAAACTGGCCGTTAAGAAATACATGGGTGGTTCACCTACAGTACAGCAAGCCGTTTACATTTAATAATTCTCTTTATGATAAATGTATCTCGAAATATTGATACGTGAAGGAAAAGAATGAGAATGTTGATTTGCGTGGAAATGCCAATAAAGTATACACATACATGGGTGGAAATCATATAATTCTCCAGTTTGACAAAGTAATGATAAAAAATTTGAAAATTATTTCAAATTTTGTTTGCCAGTATTATAAAATTAAGCTAAATAAGTTCATTTTCAGTATCAGCAACGATCATACATACGTACGCTTTCATATAACTAAGAGAATCTGATTTGATTGTCATCATTTCTGTAATGCACCATTGGACGCGAAATAAACACACACTCAGAATAATAAAACGTTTATTAAATCATCAAAAGAAATAAGCAAGCGATTCCCGAAAACTAATTTAACGTAATTTCGCATGAGAAAAATCAAACAGAAAAATTGTGAAACACATTAGCTTATGGAACTGAGGCAACGTCATGGCTAACTGATAAATATTTACCTAGCAAGTAAGGTATCTTTTACTTGTTTGGTATTTTATAATTGTTTAATCTGTATATATTAATACATCCTTCTTCAGTTAAGTTTCTTTTTGTTGTTGACTACTGCAAAATTTCAGGCATAGGCTTACAGTTTTTTAAATAATTTTTAATGCCTTTTTTCAATTCTTGTAAAACGGGTTTGTAACCGTCTAACAGAATTTAAAGATTTGAGTGATATCTTATTGGCTGGGATTAATTACAAAAATTATTATTTATTATTTTTTGGTATTTTTTTAGAAATTAAAAACTTCGCGAAAATTTGGTAAGATTTTAACCCTTAACTGTCCTGGTGGGGTCCGCCCGGACTTAGAGCGACATCTTTTTCTCTGTAACTTTTGCAGTCGGTGTTGGATGTCGCTGTGGTTTATTGTAATCTTTTGTTATGATATTTTCAAACATCGTGTACATCGATAGGTTTTGACGTTGATTTATTCCTTAATTATTAGCATTTAAACCCGCAAATACCCCACCAGCAAGTAAGTGACCCTAATTTTATTTAATTTTTTGTTAACATTTTTGATTATAATTTAGTATGGCGAGTAGTCGTAGTCTAAATAGACCTTAGACAGACGCGGAGCTGGAAACCATTATAAATGATCCCTCATTTTTTTCTGATCAGGAAAGTGAAGCAGGCGATAACGAGTTTGAAGCAAGCGACCATAACTCCGATTCGGAGGCTTCTTCTGATGGCATGGAAGAAAGTTCAGACATAGAACTTGATAGTGACGAAGAATTAGACATAAATCAGTATTGGTTTCATAAAAACAAACAATATAAATGGGCCAAAAATTGCAAACGCGGAACTCATACTCGACGTCATAATATTGTAATTCACTTACCAGGCCCAAAAGGGAGAGCAAACGATGTAGAGGACAATGATCTTGTTGCTACTTGGAGTTCGTATATTACAGATGAAATTTTGAACATTATCCTAGTGCTTACAAATATGAAAATTCAAGAGAGACGCGAAAATTTTCGAGAACCTCGTCCATCATATACAAAACCATTAGATTTGACTGAACTTAGAGCTTTTATAGGCTTACTTTACTTATCTGGAGCAATGAAATCGGGAGGAGAGGATGTTTCAGGCTTGTTTGCTAAAGATGGAACAGGCCGCGATATTTTCCGTGGTGCATTGAATGTAAGTCGCTTTCTGTTTATATATTCTTGTTTGCGATTTGATGACTTACAAACCAGACAAGTAAGAAAAGAAACAGATAAACTGACAGCAATCAGAGAAGCCTGGGAGTTATTTATTATGAACTGCCAATCTTTATATGTACCAAGCGAGAACGTAACTATTGACGAAATGTTGGTTCCATTTCGAGGAAGATGCAGATTTAGGTTGTATATGCCAAAGAAACCTGCCAAATATGGCATAAAAATTATGTGCATGTGCGATCCTCGCACATATTATTTATGTAACGCATTTGTTTACACCGGTAAAGAAGATTGAGAGCATACTAATGTATCTGTACCAACAAGCGACGTTCTTAGACTTGTAACTACGACTGAAAAAACAAACCGTAATGTCTGCCGACAATTGGTTTTGCTCTGTAGAATTGTGTAAAAACTACAGGAAAAAGGACTCACTATCTTAGGAACATTAAAAATGAACAAACCGCAGATACCTACTGCTTTCAAACCTGACAGGCAAGGGCAGGTGGGATCTACAATATTTGGACATGCAGACAACATGACAATTTGTAGCTACGTTCTATAAAAAAACCGTGCTGTGGCTCTAATATCGACAATGCATCATGATCAAACAATCAGTGCAATAAATGGAAAACCAGACATGATAAATGACTATAATGTGACCAAATCCGGCGTTGATACACTTGATCAATTATGTGCGAACTATTCGGTAGTCAGACGCACACGACGTTGGCCAATGGTTATTTTTTCTTCTATATTAAACATTGCTGCTGTCAACTGTATGACAATTATGAAGACGCAGCCAAAAGAATATCAGGTTAAAAGAAGATCCTACATAATTCAATTAAGAAAACACCTCATACGCGAACACATGGAGCCCCGAGATTGGCGCCGTTTACCAAGAGATTTACAAACTATTATTGCTACACAGTTAGGTAGGGAACTTCACACAGCTTCCCCTAATGCAGAAACGGTGCGAAAATCTAGATATGTTTTTTGCAGTAGGCTCAGAGACCGAAAAGTAAAAACCGTGTGTAAAAAATGCAGAAATCACATCTGTCCCGACCACACGAATATGTTATGCAATAATTGCACATAATATTGTTAATGTAATAGAGAAACAATTGAAATTTAATGTTCTGTTCAAAATTATAATCTATTTTTAATAAAAATACTTTTTTTTTATTCTTTGTTTTGGGGAACCCCACTAGCGTGTTTGAGTTAGTTTCACTAGCACAGTTAAGGGTTAATAAAAAAGGAGCCTATGAAATGGAAAAAAGAACTATTTTATTGCTGGTTAAACAGCCGTAATGCATAATGTAATGTAATGTAATGTATTTGTTGCCGAAATGACCGTTACCGAAATGACATTTTCGGTAGATTTGAAGCTAGACCGACCACCTTTTTTATCTAAAAACTTCTACGAACTTTTTAAGCTATATTCGTGTAACGTACTACCAGCACACTTTGCCCACAAACTAAAATCAAAGCATTGGCAACTTTTAGATTTAGTAACTTTGGTTTTATTACTATAACGCCCCAGCCCATTCAAATCTTGTTGCTAAGCAAACATTTACCGAAATACGCTTTGAATGTTGGCTTAGAACTGCTCATCGAGTTTTACTCCTGGAGGACGCCATGCCATTTAACGTGTATTACTGAAATTACGGTCCGGCCGCGGGCCTCTTGTATGGCAAATCGAACGGAGTGAGTGTAAATATCGCGCACTTTGTCACACATGTGTAGTGTTATCTGGTGCTCTTTATTTTTGCCATACAAGAGAGGGGTGCGCGCGTCGTAAATCGGCTCGTTTTCTGTTCACTCTTTACTCCTCCAGTACTTAACCTTCATGGAACCGCTTCTACATGTAGTCTATTCATCCGATGTATCTCTCTCAGACTTCTACTTATTTCTGAGTTTCAATTTGTTTTTTTTTAGCTGAACAAATATTTAGGTCAAATGATGAGGTTGTACAGGGGTTAACAAATATTTTGCGTATCTAATATACTTACTGAAGTATTTAGTACGACACGATGAAAATTTTGCGAAAAAGTAAGTATTAATAGTCTGTTGAACAAGCATTTTGGAGGCAATTGGGAAAGCCTTCCAGAATTTTCTTTGTACGGTGGTGTCGAAAAGTTTTAAGACGAAATGAAATACCCCTGGCCGTACGAATATCCGTGCTTTGCAATTATGAACCTTAACAACATTTAGCCGGCTGACCTGCTTTTATGGTACGGCCGCCGGCAAGCCTAATAAATAAATATTGGTTACGGTTTCCGGTAATAATAACAGGTATCGTTGGTCCTATGACAATATACATACAATGGAATGATTGTCTCTTCGGTAGTATGTGTTCTGCATTCCATTTTGCCACGAAACTAAACAAAACTTTCCGACACAAGAAATTGTTCAATACTAAAAGATTAATTCGCAGCTTCTTCATACACAGAGAAAAATCAATAGTAAAAAGTAACACAAATTGTAGTGAGAATAAAGACAGAAACAAATTGTAACAAATATTAACACAATTGTAGTAAATATTAGCACAATTGTAGTAAATATTTCGACAATTGTGCGAATATTTGCTACAATTTGTTTACGTCTTCATTCTAACTACAATTTGTGTTACTTTTTACTAATGATTTTCCTCTGTGTACCTACACATTAAATTAGGATAATACGCGGTATTACCGGAAATTTTCCAGAATACCAACATTTTACAAATATATAGGATGTAGAGGTATAAAATCATTCCTGCGCAAGATACTTAAACAGAATTAAATATTAGGGACAATATCCTACTAGTATTAATTTTCATTTTCTTATTAGATGCTTAAATTCCCAGTTTCATGAACAGAAATTTGCATCACTTTTAAGATTATTCTTTATCGTACGTTTACATGATTTAATTAATATAACAGTAAGGTCTGATTTCATAATAGGACTTTAATTTTAAAGTTATTTTAACCTAAAAAAATACATTTGTTTCCCCATTCTTAAATTGACTTAACGCTTCCTTAAAGTCCGATGATGAAAACGGCCATAAGTCCAATTAAAAATTAATGTGTCATTAAAAATACTTTGTTATTCATTCGATTTATACGGAAAAAATAGGATAATAAAATAATTTTGGTTTATTTAACTCGTTTTGTTTGACTCTGTATAATAGTTTGATGTAAATTAACGTTGGAAATTTTTAATTGCAACATATGAAACATAAAAAAAAGTATTTTCCTTTCCTGATCACTTCATTTATTTATTATTCAACAAGAATAACACGTTCAAACTTAAATTTCAATTTAAATACATTCCGAACTTATGGTAGTTTAAAATAAAAAAATCTAAATTGAATCATAAAAAAAAACAGAATATAACAAAACCCGGGTAGGTCTTATTTTTATTACAATTAAACTAAAAACAATTAACACATTAAACATGACTTCACAAAATATAACTATATACCTGAATTAATTTTATTAAAAATTACTGTCATAATACATTACAAATTACGCAGTTCTCATTACCTGGAATTTCCTTATTCAATGCTTAACAGATTACCTGCTCGCTTGAATGAATTATATGACCCTGCTCATCCCCTGGTCAAGAGAGAGAGAGAGAAACGGGGAGGCTCGAATGCAGAAGGTTCTAAATTCAGACGGACTATTTCAATAAGGCTCAAATTCCAACAGATTTACTGCTTTTCGTCTTAAAACTTTTCGACAGTAGTGTACAAGAACCACATTATCTAAAAATATTCCTGCGAAGCAACAAAAGAACAGAATAATTTATGTTCTAAACAATGCTAAAATCAATGCGACAGTTTCTTTGTTTGAACTGTTTGCAAACATAATATCTGCTTAGAAAAATAATTCTTTTTTGTTTATTAAAGATAAATTTAATATTTACCTGTATTTTTATCAAAATGTGAATACATGTGATTTTTCCCTAAAAATCACATGTAAAAAACAAAACTCGCTGTTTGCAAAATTAATTATTTATTTATGAGAAGTAGTTAGAATGTTAGTTTGCAAACTATGATTAATATTATCCCTTAAGTGAAAAAAAATTAACAAAAAAATAATAACAAATGTATATAAATAAAGACAAAATGCGGCTAATATGAGAAAGAAAAATTATGCGCGATAGTTCCACTGCGCCTTTCGGCGAACTAATTTCAACCGAAATTATTAAAAAGGAAGAGACTTAAATTTGTGTCAGACTTATCAGATTAAAATATAATATTACAACGGGAAATGCATTTAATTAAATATTTTGAGGCACATAATCGAGCGAGGCATCTGAGCCATGCACGACACCTGCAATTAGTGCCGGTTCGGGGCCCTGCTAAACGACGCACCAGACGACCCCGTCCCATAATTGTTCAAAATATTGCTGTAAGCGGCTTTGTGCGAACGTAAAATTCAAAACACATTGTAAAAATGATTGTAATTTGCCCGATAAAAAATCGTCGTTACAGCAGAAATGATAATAAAAGTACTACGTGATGTAATATTAGATATAATTTAGATTAAATGCAGTTTGTCAGCTATATAATAAAGTGTTATAATGAAGTGGAAGTAAAATATCCTGACAACAATAAACAATGAAAATAATTGTGGTACCAACAGAACTATTATTTATATAATGTTTAACACGGAAGCATGGATATGTTGCGTATATTTTATAGTACTTAATTCAGGACATTTTACGTAAGCACTTGCAGGCAATTTCATAATATGTTATATATGCATACTAAAATTAAGATGAACATGATAAACGTTACCGATGAGAAGTTAGCAATAAAATTCCAGCAATAAAATTATGAAATTTCAAAACGTTGCCACCGCTAAAATAACGATCACAGATCAATAATATTCAATCTATTACAAAGAGTATAATGTGTAGATTCCCCTCATATGAAGAAACTGAAAAAATATTTGATATTAAGTTAACTATGACTATTTAAAGCAGCATAAGTCATTAATCATATATCGCACCAAAATAATTGCTTTCACTGAAAATTTTCACGTAGTCATAAATTAAACATACATATCTATTTAATAATGCCTTCAGAAAGTTTTAGCCGGTTGATTTGAAGTAATTAGAAATTAATTAAAAGTGGCGCTCGGAGCAATGAAACAGTACCAATTTCAAATGTTCATAACTTTTCTCAGAGAACTTGCATAAAAATTCTGTTTGCAGAATATTAAAGCACGGATCGAAATCTATCGTTTAAACCACCCTCTGAGTTTTAGCCGGTTGGTTTGAAGTAATTAGAAATTAATAAATTGTGACGTTTGCAACAATAAAAGAAAACTTTACTATGCGCTTTGTGAATTATGGCCAAGGTCTGAAGTTTGCATTGAGTACACAGGGTGTTCAAAGTTTTTGTTATAGGCACACAACTTCGTTATTATGGAAGGTACGAAGTCGTTCAAATTGGCAAAAATATACTGCTTTTACTCAAGATAAGTAATTAAGCATTGTCCATGCGTAAGCTGACCGGATCAGTCAGATTACGGTGGAATTCTCGATATGTTCTTCTTCTGATGAGGCCTCAATTAGGGCCGAAATCGCTATGAGAACCCTGTTGCAATTTAGCTGAATTGTAGCAGATTTTTAATGATTTTTTTTAATGATGAGTACAAATATCGCAATAACTCCTTTATTATTTGTTCTGAGGTTAAGTAGTAAACAGTACTTTATATTTAGAATTTACTATTCTTTCGTTTTACAACAAAAAATACGGAATATTTCATTAAAGAAAAGTTTACGTGTGAAGATATTATGAGAACGCGATGCGTAATTGTTTTTTTGGTATCACCGCTTAATTGTGGGTTTATTGTTGCTGATGATTTGAACGATTTCGTACCTTAATAATTATGAAGTTATTGTATGTATACAGTGTTTGCCAAAAGTAACGGATAAAATTCTATAAAATGGTTAAGAAAAGGAAGAATTTTCAATCACCCATCTCTAAGCTATAACCCCAACTTGAAAAATTCAATTAGCAAAGTACCTCTTGTGATACCTCGTTAAATAACACTTTTAATGCTGAAAATTTGTTAAAACTTGCGGTTTATATCGGATTTTCTCTTAATTCAGAAGGGCTTTATTCGAATCGTGAATCGATATTTTTAGACATCTATCTCCAACCATCTTTTCTATTTGCAAATTTTTCTTCTTTCCACATATTATTTGTGCATCATAGTATTTTTATTTAAGCTTTAATCATTCGCGATTACTGGGAATCACTGTGACACACATAACTCGGCACTATTGCAAACTATTTTATTATTAAAGTGACAGATACAATTAAATTAGCAAACTAGTAGTATCTTTCGTCCTGATTGCAACGATGCATTCAAAAAAAAAACAATTGAACATCGTATTTATGAAATAAAGGGAAAAGAACACTTTTTT
Organism: Prosopocoilus inquinatus; assembly: GCA_036172665.1. Lineage (NCBI taxonomy): Eukaryota > Metazoa > Arthropoda > Insecta > Coleoptera > Lucanidae > Prosopocoilus > Prosopocoilus inquinatus. The sequence goes on from CM069876.1 coordinate 2,936,106, forward strand.
TTAAATAGAACACCCTGTATATTATTTGACCAATCGATAGAGAATAAAATTCTGAATTAAAATTATTCTTTATCATTTTATCTTTAATTTCTAATTACTTCAAATCAACCGGCTAAAACTTTCTGAAGGCATTATTAAATAGATATGTATGTTTAATTTATGACTACGTGAAAATTTTCAGTGAAAGCAATTGTTTTGGTGCGATATATGAATAATGACTTATGCTGGTTTAAATAGTCATAGTCAACTTAATATCAAATATTTTTTCAGTTTCTTCATATGAGAGGAATCTACACATTATACTTTTTGTAATAGATTAAATATTATTGATCTGTGATCGTTATTTTAGCGGTGGCAGCATTTTGAAATTTCATAATTTTATTGCTGGAATTTTATTGCTAACTTCTCATCGGTTACAAACGTTATAATTTCTGAGAACTGTCTAAATTATCAAACACTTAATTTAAGTGACATTTTAAACAAAATGTTGGGAATTGAAGCTCTAATGTTATTATTATGCCGAAGACTAAAATACATTTCCGAAGCTACGTGAACTAGCAATGAGTTTATGTTTTTCTGCCATATACGAGTAAACTTATTGTGCAATGTATTAACTTGCTCATACATGCCACAGAAAAAGTACCCACGGCTGGATCACGTACTTACGAATTTCATCTTAGTCCGGCACGTATACACTGTGTTCATGGATTGGGTTCACAATAGGAAAAACTTTATTTTTGTGTTTTCGAAAAAAGTGATTATAAAACCTTTTGCTTGCCCTAAAACCTTAAGAAACTTTAGAGAAACTGTTAAGTTCTGATTAATAGCTGAGAAAAATTGAAAATTCTGTTTCTGCTTTCATAAAATGTGGTAAAGTCCGAAAATTTTTGAGTAAGATCACATTACCTGGTAATATCAGTCACATCAGTAAACGTATGTATTAGCTGTTCAGTTTCTTTTTAGATTCAGATTATGCCCTGTTAGGGGTTAAATTTTATGGTTATCTTTTTGAAAACTACCACTGCCACTATTGCCAGCTCAACTGAAGCAAGACCGAAGCATTCCGTTAAAACGAGAAGTATCGTCCCCAACAAACAGTTGATAATTATTTATTTTTTAATTAAAAAAGTAATTACATGCATGGGAACTTAAATAGCAGAATCTTCTTGCTGTTGCTGATGACTTAGAACTTTTTCCATGGTCATTTGGACCTCATTTAGAATTCGGTCTACTTCTTTCATCATCGCCTCCCACGCACATACCTTTAGATTCCTCTGCTAACACGGCAGTTCTTCAAATCCGTTTGGTTTTTTAAATTTGGGTGATCTTTTATAAAATAATTAAACGCCTTCACTATTGCACATTTAGTTCCGACATTTATAACTTTTGGCATTTTGATGGGGTTACAATAAAAAAAATATATGTTTTAACTTACTTTTTACTTTAGTTACGCCGCTGTTGTTGCTTTTTAATTATGTCACGTTGTTTACGTATCGGTAACACTGTCAGTACCGCTGAAGTGACTGTCATTATTTCTTTCATGTCAGATTTTGACTTCCTTTAGAATACCTGCACGTAACTTAACGAAAAAAAAGCGTAGCCCTCTAGGATCTAAAAAAAAGATGAACAGCTAATAATGACACTGTTACAAATGAAAAAAATCTGGATATACTTTTTATGCTATATAATGTATGTTGTAGAGTTGGTCGAGTAGTAAATTGTGGTATAAAGGAGAAACTCTACACACCCCAAAAGATGATGCTACAGTCAAAAAACCACTTTTCGGTACCTGCACCTACTTAAAAAATTATAACTTCGATTTTCTTTTACTGAGTTTTTATTGTAACATTGCATTGAAAAGAGGAAGAAGGTACCTTTACAACGTTATATAAAAAATAAAAATTGGTTAAAAAATGGCCGAGTACAACATATAAACTTTACAAGTGTTTACCATTTTTGCACATTTTTCGACACTTATCGACAATTGAAGACCATAACTTCAAAAGGGTCTAAGTGCCAAAAAATAAAAAAATAATATTTTCACAGCAAATGAGTCTATGGGCAAACCCCAATGTCATGCAAAATGGTACCTGTGGCCAAATAAAAAGTGTAATAAATGAATCACTGCTGGTGATATCTGTATGCGTGTTTAAGATTTAATAAATCAGTTTTCTTAATAACTTCTAAACATCTTTTTGGCACTTAGACCGTTTTGAAGTTATGGTCTTCAATTTATGAAAAAGTTTACTGTATAGAATTTTCTTTTTAATTTTTATCTAAAAGCAATTGCAGTTTTGCGTTCAACGAACTCGAAATCGTTTGCATGAGAACAAAGGAAACAAATTGGAGTATATGTGTTAAAGACGTAGATGCAGCTATACATTGTACGCCGAGTAGTCCCCTGTCCTCTCCAGTTCGTTCCAAAATTGCACTAATTTTACTTTACAGTGAATTTTCGGCATAAAATACAAAAATATATACTTTTATAAGGCAACAGAAAATTTGAATAAGGCATAGTTTACCAAGGCCTGGAATTGTCAACAAAATCGGTCGCTTCAAGGAGAGCACTTATAGTTGTTACTTTGTCTTATTAGAGTAAGATATTCATTTTTGCGCTAGACAAAATGCAACAGACAATAGGCTCAAGTAGATACAAGAATTTATCCAATTATTATTATCCTATTATCATTTTCTTTTTCAAAATTCTTGTACAATTATAATATATATTCTTAATTTTTAAACTCAATATAAATTTGTTAACTTTAAATTGGCTAGTTCCTGCTTTATAATCGTCTAGTAGTTTACATGCAATTTTAATATTTTACACTTTATGTTTTCCTTTTATCGCAATTTACTACGTTTGCATAAGGCCGTTGAACGGACCCGGGATAGAACAAATTTATAAGTTCAAAGACACAAAAGCACATCACAAGTTTGATTAACAGATAATAAATCCTTGGTGTGAAGAGTCAGCATTTACCATTTAATTCCAGCAATTAGCAAACGTAAAACAAATTTTACATTTAATATACTGGGTGTCTCATAACCTACGGAAGAGATTAAAAGGGTAGCTAGGGGAGATCAAATTAAAGACTTTTTCTTAATTTATTTTTGGGAAGAAAGCAATTACTAAAAAGTTACAAGAGTTTAAAGTGAAATTAATTAACAAGAAAAAGTTACTCCCTGTAGTAATATTTTACGTTTTAGATTCAAATTTGGGGCATTTATGAGTTAATTGAACACTGCTTTACAATAAATAACTATTCAAAAAAATGTAGTCATGTTAAAGTAACGGCTATTTTATTTTTTCTTTTAATGCACAAAAACGGCTTTTCATCTCGTTGTGCACCGCCTACTAATTAAAAACAAAACTAGGAAACAGATTAACATAGACATTTTATAAATGGTGGTTTTGATAAATTTAGAGTTTATTTAACAATAAAGTTGCATTTTGTGTACTAATATAAATTCATTAAGAAGCTACAGGTGTAAATTAAAGAAGAAATTAAGAAAGTTAAACTGCCGTAACTTACTTATTATTCAGTTCTGGTCAAAAGCGAATTAAGAAAAAAGGTTTTATTTGATGTCCTACAGCTGCCCTTTCAATCTCCTCCGTACGTTGTGAGACATCCAGTATATTCATCTCATTTGTTCGTAACAAAAAAAAAGAAACTACAATGAAAGTGCATCCAGCGGAAACGTGACGGCTGAAACACACTCTGCGGCCCGGCCTTTGTTTTATTAAAATTAGTAACGAATGCAAAGAAATGCGTTGAAAAATTAAAATTCCATACGTCAAACATTCAGTATGTATTATTTATGTAAATAAATTTTAACACAAACGCACCACTTAATAAATGCAGCGTCTACAAAATCGACGTGCATTGTTTCTTTCTTAATTGCTTCATTTTATTCATTTTTTCATTGTCGCTATGTTATTGTTTAATTAATATAAGTGCAGCGTTATAAACACTGTGCGAAAATACATGAAATTTTTCCTGAAATTTATGACTTTGAACATGTACATATTTTTATACAATAATAATAATAATAACAACAATAAACTTTATTCTCGTATTTAAAAAAGAAAGAAAAGAGAAACAAAGCATAACTTGAGTTGGTTAAAATCCACACAAAATAAATCGAGAATCATAAGGTTGGTTTCAAAATTTAGTAACCACCCAACCTTAACTGAAATATGATAATATGTAAATATGAAGTAAATTCCTATTTCTCCCTTAGACTAAATAAGAAAATTAGAATAACAAAATAATACTCCTAATAAAAATATGTGTACATCAAAATTACAAAAAAAAGAATCTTAGCGAATATCAAAATTATTTTTACAAATATCATTTCAACTAACCCTCTCTCATATAATGAAGAGGTTCTGTGACAGCTGAAATTTTTCTAAGTAATTGTTCAAGCAATAATTGACTAGCCATCCAAGATTTTTACTCATTTCGTTTAAGCTTAGCCAGTACAAGAAAGTTTGACCCCTTAATTATTTTGGGTAGTTCATGTACTACGACGCACGACTTAAATGATACTTCTGCATGCGAACAGCACCCTTAAGAACATTCAGCGTAAGGGCTACGAAACCGTCAAACGGTATCATTTATGGTGAGCATCGTTGTACATATAATCAAATGCTCGAATTATGTATATGAAATAATTTCTTCTTACTCTGCTAGTAACAATATGTCAGATCAAACAATTGCTTCTTTACTCTTTAATCCGGTCAATGATTTGAGATTTTTTAGGTCTTGGGTTAAGTAATTATAATCTTTTGCTATATAGTAATGGTGTTTTTGTGTACATCTGTCCTGAATTTTATTTTGTTACAACAAGTATGGTAATTGCCTCTCAATTATAATTTTTTGAAATAGCGTTACAGTTTGAATGAATCTTCTCTGTTCCATGTTCAGCCATTTTATACAGGTGAATTTATGAGAAATATCCTCATACTTATGTATACCAAATATTAGCCGAATGCATGCATTTTGCACTCCCTGAATGCGTCCGGACGCTTCATTTATTAAACATTTTCCACAGTACGAATACTACGATAAAACCAATGACTTGCATAGCAAAGATTTAACATGAATTGAGAGGTATTGTTTGTGAGGATATAGTTTAATTTTAGCATAATCATATTTTATATAAGTATTAATTTGAGTACTAAATCTAAAATGTTATCAAAAACCAGTTTTATGTATCTAGCTTTACTTTTCACGGACATCTGGATATTATTTACTTCGAGCCTTATTAAATTTTTTGTAGAATCGCATAATATTTTATTACCAAACAACAATGCAACACATTTTAAAAGGTTAATAAGAAGAGAATGTTTAGTAGATAATTCATTCATTTGTCGTAAATCATCATTAATATAATTTAAAGCTAGATCCATTTCAGATAAGTTAAACGAATAATAAAGTTTTATGTCATCCGCATACATATGTATGTATTTTACAGTTTTTAATACAGTCATGAAATATCAAACTATATAGTGTGAACAACAGCGGTCCCAGTATAGAACCTTGAGGTACGCCACGTGTTATTTCTAGATTTCTGGGAACAGTATTATCAAGTTACACACGTTGTGACCTCTTTGCAAGATAGCTCTCTAATAATTGAACAGCATATTTCGAGACGGCAATATATTTGAAAATTGTTAACAATATACAATGATTAATAGCATCAAATACTTTGCCATAATCCAATAAGGTAAATGGGTAAATGCTGTTATCTTTCCTTGGTCACAGGCAGTAAGCAAATCATTATGTATATTTAGGGGAACAGGCATGGTACAATTATACCCCTGCCTGAATCCCGACTGACATTCCGGTAAAATGTTGTAAAGCTTCAAGTGTTGTTTAATTTGGTTAGCAAAAACTTTTTCCAATATCTTTGATAGTATACGTAGTAAACTGATGGGCCTCAGGTCAGCTATTTCTGTAGAATTTAATTTTTGGGGAACTGGTATAACTATAGCATTTTTCCATAATAGAGGAAATTTATTTTCAAGAATACCTGTATTGAAAATATTAGTTACATGAGGAATAATATGTATGTACTATGGTGCTCACCAAAAACGATACGATTCGGTAATTTGCTTACGGCAATATACAGACACGAAGGCCTGAAACCGCTGTGAGAAGTAACTAACTGGTCGACTACGGTCAGGCCTGGTATCTGCCGTCCGAATACGATCGTGTTTATTTTCGCTGAAAAATAAGAAATATTATGTACGATTATTTAAGAATACTCATTTCTATTAGAATGTTATAACTGAACTTTGTAACTCTGCACTTTCCGTAGGTATTTTGTTTTGTGCTTTACTAGATCATTATTTTGCAACTTGTGTATTTTGAGTTTAATAAACTGAAGCGTATTTCATGCGGAAACGAAGTTGGTGGATTTGCTTACGCGTTTTTAGTGGCAGTAAAATTAGTACACACATCCGTTTTTGTTTGAATCATGAATTCGTCATTCTTAAGAATAAAAAGAACAAAATTAGCGCTTAAAAAAGCATATACATTTTGAAAATTAATGTAAAGAATTGCATAAAAATTAGAAAAAATTATGTATAGAGAAACGAATGCATAAACGTGCATACCATAAGTGACTTCGTTTATAATGTTATACCGGATATCTCTGAAATGAGCAAACAAGTTCTTGTTTGTCTGAAAAACGAAATGCTTTATATTTATAACAAAAGAACTTTGAGTAATTAATATTACATTTTGATATGATCATATCATATCGTATATCATATTGAAAATGATTTAATGATTTGCTGATGAAAAAACATGTCACACATGTAATGATTATAGTAGATTCCTGTCTAATGAATGTGTACAACAAATTCTTTTTTCTAACATTTTGAAAACTGTACACTCGTTCAACTTTTACTGCCTCGTAGATTAATAGCTTTGTCAACAATGAAAAATTAATAAAGTTGTCAACTTGTTAATTTTTTTCACTCTAGTGAAGCGACCAATAACAAACGGTAAACAATTGTGTGATTTTCATGTTTTATAAAAGATTGAATTGAATTTATTATAACGAATGTCTAAATAAAAAAAAGTCGATACAAAAAATATACATTTTTTTTTGTTAAATTGCCCTAGATAAATTGTTTCGTTTTTCTCGGTAAAACGTTTTTCTTGATCCCTAACATCACAAATTATGACACATTTTGCAATAAGAAATTTATTTAATCCAGTGTTAAACATTAAAAAATTTATATCAATTAAATAAATAGTGAATCAGATAATTGGCAGTCAATACATATCTACACTCTAAAAGCATACAACAAATTATTAGTTGCCCGTAATAATATTTGGTTACGTGGTAATTATCTGTTTTAAGAGTGTAAGGAAAAAATTAACTTTTTTTCCTACAAATTAGAACAGAATGAATATTTAAGGCGATTTAGTTAATCCGTTCGGAGCGTTTGGTTCTCTGTCTGTCTCACTCATACGTGCACTAGGTTTCTATATGCTCTCTCTCATTGCTATACCTGTTGTGTTACCAGCAAACTTATTTTCCAACAGGAAATGAATTCGACGAATTTGTTTTACGATTGCAAAGAAGCTTAAGCCTCCTTAAAGTAACCAATATTTATTATAAATATTTCAAATAGACTAAAAATTAAGATTTACACCTTCCTGATTGAAAAATCAAACAAATTGTTTAATAAGATGCTATTATCTTTAAGAAAAATATTATTTTCACTAAACACGGATTTCCTTAAGAAATCGCAAACAGTTGTCGAAATTTCATTAATATTCCCGTCGTATTCAAAAGAATTACGCTTACGCAGGTAGTCTAATAATATTATTGCCGTCCCAAGCTTTAACCGACGCAATAAAATTACAGCGGACCAAATTCGAGTAACAATTTTAACGTCCGCCCAATGTTCATAAGGGTGCAGTTTGCTTGCAGGGGTATCGTTTTTGTTGAGCATAATAGTACATGGAGAACAAATTTTAAGCATGGGTAATCTAAATTCATGATCCAAGCAAATGTCAGAGATGCTATTGCACATTGAATAAATGGGATAAAACATCACAAAACGTTCTGCAGTTTGAATTAGGAGCTCCATAAACAACCCCTAAAAATACGATATAATTACGAATTTTACAAGATATCCACAACTGTTTAATTTCGGCTGAAAATTGCGTGGTTATAAGTAATTGTATTTCTTATATAAAGGCAGTCACCACCACCCCTACTACAGCGATGGCTCCTAACAACATTGTATCCGTTAATATGTATTTCATCATTACTAACATCAATATTCAGTCAAGTCTTACTTATAGCTAAGATATCAAAATTATTCTTGAAAATATAAGAAATCGTTGACTTTTGGCAAACATTTTACAAATTCAACTAATAATATTAAATATAGACAAAAAGTAAGGATAGGTAGTATCATCCTCGTTACAAATATACATCTTCATATTGTCTAAACTAGCATTATCAAATCATTTCCGGTTGAAATACGTTTTATAGATCTGTTTACCTTAGCACATATCCATTTTTTTTTCAAAAAATTTCCTGGGTTAAATTTTTTACTAGCTTCATTTAGCAACTGAACCCTACTTTTCGTCAAGTCTTCTCTAATAACAATTTTACTATTTTTGAGTTTTTTCTCCCTTTCATATATTATAGCTTTTGTGTTTCTGCTTACAAACTTAACAATCATTGGATGGGGTTTGCCCTCTTTAGCTGGTAATCTATGTTTGCAGTCAATAGAGTCTTGGGATATGTTCAAACCAAGTTTTCTTTTCATAAATTTCATATTATCAAATCCATATTTTCGTTTTCATTTTTCGATACGCCATACAACCGTAAATTGTTACGTCTTGAGTATTGCTCCTGTTTTTCAATATTATTTGATTAAAATCCACGGGTATATAAATGGTATCAAAAAGTATACCGGGTGTCCCGCGCCATGTGCTCACCCTTCTAGAATCTTTATTTATTGATCGATTAACCTGAATTTTAGAGACAATAAATTAAACAAAAAATGGAATTTTCCGACATACTGATAGTTGACATAGGACTTCCGGTTTCGCCGGTAGTGATATCAACTTTCTTATTTTAAATAGAATACCCTATGTATTTTTACATATTTAAAACCTACGTATCATTACGAGTCCGAATACGTATCAATTGTTAATTTTGTTTCCATGACAACGAAAAAAGAATTTTTTATTTTTCAATCTAGAAAGCTATTTTAAATTATTTTCAAAGAAAATATGACGTATTTGGTATCAGCGTACTCAGAAAAAAATGTTCTGTTGAACTAAGCTAAGAAACATATGAGGTTCTATCGAAAAAAATGAGTTAAGAGCAAATGAAAATTTCAAATACCGTAAAAATGTTAAAAATCAAAATACCATCAAAGGAGTGATTTTTTCGAAACACTTGATCGCATTAGATCGAAAAAGTGCGATTCATAGCTTTCTAGATTGAAAAATAAAAAAGTTTTTTTTTCGTTGTCATGGAAACCAAAATTAACAATTGATACGTATTCGGACTCGTAATGATCCGTAGATTTTAAATATGTAAAAATATATAGGGTGTTCCATTTAAAATAAGAAAGTTGATATCACTTCCGGCGAAACCGGAAACCCTATGACAACTATCAGTGTCGATGTTAATCGACTAATAAATAAAGATTCTAGAAAGGTGAGCACATGGCGCGGGACACCGGTATATAAGTAAGTAAATATTAACGTATAATTGCAAGTGGTATTCTTAATATTTTTAGAATAGTATAAGCTAAAGTGCTAAATTAAGAACAAAATTTATTTTAGTGATTCGTAATTGATGTACCATCGTAATCACAAAAACCGACATAGTTGTAGATTGACAACATAGTTGTAGACTGAAGCGTGCTTCAAAAGGCACATTTGTCATTTTGACGTTAATGTCATTTTGACAAACCAAATAAAACTACGGCACTTAAATGTATATAACTCAAAAGGCGATAATTCAAACGCGATTGTAAGAGAATCAGCTTTCGAACCATTGCAGGTACGGCAACCGAATCAGCAATTAGCTCTATACCGTTTTATGTCCGAATGAAGTAGTTAATAATTTATAGGTTGACAAATAGGTGACAAACTCTGTCAAAATTAACGTTACACAACTAAATTTTTTGAAAATGGAAGTGTCTACTTCACTTCACGTAGTCGGTTTTTATGATTACGTTGGTATGTAGAACTCACAACCAATGAGATTCATTTGTCATTTATAAAAAGTAGTTTTTCATATTGCGTTTAGACTAATGTCATGAGACTTACTGACTACTTGAGGATTGTATTGAAAATTACAAATTACAAGCGATTCAAATGATTAATGACTTTCAGTAACCGAAAAAAACGAAACGCTGAATAAGCACGTCCGGTGATCATAATTAGTCTAAACGGTGTACGTAATCGTTTATAAATTATAAAAGTAATCGCTGATCAGATATTACTTCTTATTTATTTCCATATTCAATAGAAATACTTTGTTTTTCCTTATAGCTTTCAATTGATTTTAATCACCCTAATGATTGATGCAACAGGCGTTTACTTTTTTTTGAATGTAATTCGCCTGAAAATGTGCGTTTATTAATAAGAACTAACGCATCGTTTGCTGGAGAAAATTTCCTTCGAATTTAAATATATCAAAAGCAAAATGGGGAGTTGACTTTTACAACAAACCGCGATATACACATAAGTTTAGATAAGTAACGTACGGTGCATTAAAAGATAAATACGTTCTTTGAAAGACGCCGACAAAGAAATTTTGATAATGTTCCCTGAACGACTTTATTAAGTGTAAAGATATTTTTTTTAGATATACGTACTCACTTCGGTAACGTTCCGTAAAACTTTTAATTTATGCTTTCCTATTAATTAATTATCTCTGACCGCGTGTGCTTTAAATTCTTTATTATTTCAGTAAATGAACTGACCTTATCAGCTTCCATGAAATATAGAACGCAAGGCGTAATCAGGAAAACAATTTTCGTTATAAATTACGTCAAACAAGGATTTGATTATGAAATTTTATAATGAACTGGGGCTATTAAGACGGAAGCATTAGTACGAGGATAAACAGTATCCAACGGTTAAAAATAAAAATATTTAAAAACCAATTAGATAAAATTACAAAAAAATTGTTATTAATAAGCTAATAAAATGTAGAATTTATGAAAATGATCTTTGATATGTGCAGTGCTTCACACATTATTTAACTTCTGGATGATGTGTAAACTTATTCTTTATTCTCAAAGCTATATTTTATTTGTAGCAACGTCTACTTCTAATACCAATCAACTTTGAATTTTGAAAATGATACCGAAATACGAAAACCTGACAAAGTCAACCATGGAGAATTTATTTACATGGTTATATTCTACTTGGACACTTTTTTTTCAAAAAGATGCTATTGGTCTACTTACAGTGTGTCCCCAGATCGACTTCATGATACATATAATAGACCAGAAATTTTTTAATTCAGATTTCATGTTTTGCAGTTCAGGTCTGTTTAGCGCGAAATAAATGTGTGCCAACTTTGACGTTGAATTTCTTCAAGGAAGCGGAATTAACACAAGAAGAAATAAAATCTATGTAGGTAAAGCATTCCTTCCTTTTAAATTTAGTGAGATGTGCGGAAAAATGTAAATAGAAAGGATAGAAGCGAACAAAAGACGATCGAATAATGTTTCTAAACAAAATGTAAAAAAGAACACAAAAAATTCTTTGCGCGAGCGACAAACAAAAAGGAACAAAAATAAGATTTCAGAAACAAAAGGTGATCAAAAAATTCAAAACAAGAAACTCAATCAAATAATAAAAATCAATGACACAATTGGAAGTTCCTTGGGAAGGATTCTCTTTCGAAAATTTGGAGGAAAAAAAACAATAAATTTCAGAAACAAAGAAGCGATCGCATGAACTTAAACAACAAAAAATCATTCAAAATAAAGAAGAAACCTGACCCTCACATCATAGACAAAGACAAATTGAAAAAAAATCGAAAAATTTTAAAAATGAAGTAAAAATAAAATATCACAACTAAAAGACGATCGAACGATCTTGCTAAAAAATGAAAAAGAAAAAACAAACACAGAATGTTCTCTGCGCAAGCAACAAACAAACAAAGGAATAATAAATTTCAGAAACAAAAGACGATCGCTTTAATTAAAAAGAAGAAATCTCCAACCCAATCAAATTAAAAATCGAAGACAAAAATGGAAGTATCATGCGATCAAGGGAATTTAAAATTACAGCAGGCTGTGATATTTTTTTGCAAAAAGTTGGCAACACAGGCTTACAGTCTGAAATTAAAAATCATTGTGACATTTATTTTTCTGATGATTGATAATAAATGAACATGTTTTGTGGACCCACTCTAATCTAAAAAAATTGTTTAAACCAGCATCTATACAAAATAAAATTAACAAAATAAAGATTATGTAAAGCATGAGCGTAACCTCAAATATGACAACTGTCAACTTATTATTCATTTCTCATTGTATCCAATTGCACAGAATAAAATAGCAACAATTACAGCCTCCTCTAATTATGAATTCCATTGATCACCAAATCTTAGGCGGAATTCTCTTCTTCGAAAATTAAAAAGAAAAAAAAAATTCAGAAACAAAACGCGATTGCTTAAATTTAAACCAAGAAATTGTTTAAATTAAAAAAAAGAAAACTAACCCTGGTTGGGATAAATTGCGAACAAAATAGGAAAAAGTAACTAAACATAAATTAAACAAAAAAAAACAAAAGACGATCGAACGAAGGAAAAAAGCAAATGGAAAACGACTTACGCAAGCAAATAATAAAAATAAACAAATTTTAGAAACTAGAAACATCGATTTATGGCAAACAAAAAAGGACGGGTTAAACTTAAACCAGAAAGATCAATCAAAATAAAAAAAGCGTAACGCTGGGCTGGACGAAGAAAAGTTGAAGAAAAGAAAATCGATTGGTTAAAAAAAAGGAAAAAGGAAAAAGGAAAAATTAAACAGAATATTTTTTGCGCACGCAACAAAGACGAAGACAAATTTCACAGAAAAAATACAATCGCTCTAACTTAGATCAATGATAGAAGGCCTTAATGACAATATAACTAACATTCACGTTTTAATAAATTAAAAGAAAGGAAAAAATTAACGTGTAATATAAAAAAGTGAAAAATTAAATTGTACCATTTAAAATATGCAAATGAATAAAAAAATAATCGGATTAAAAATTATGTTATTATGAAATAGAGGAAAAAAAAACAAGTTAATGAACAGGACGATGAAGTTTGATATATTTCCATAATTTCAAACCAGAATCATTTTATTTTAATAAAATTTTCTCCCAAATTCAAAAGACTTCACCTATTTTATTTCTTCTTGTGTTAATTCCACCACCTTGATGACTTTCGAGGTCAAATTCGGCACAAATTCCGAATTCGGGGACACACTGTATATTGTATTGTCATTGTATTGTAGATAATAGAAATTTACCTACTCAAATACTTCAAAAGATTTTAAGTCTTGATTTAATTATTTTTATTTTATTTTATTATTTTTAGTAGAAACCGCAATTTCTTTAAGTGAATGAAGTTTGGAATTCAGAAAAGGAATATAGATACCAATCTATAACATAATCATAAATCATTATGATTAATTTTAATTTATTTTAGGGATTGCTGATTATTTGTGATTTAATATTTTATTAGAGTCACCATGCATACTTTCGTGTGTTAGTTTCGTTCGAATATTTTTTTCTTTTTAACTTATAAACTGTATTTATTAACAGATAAAATAGCGACATCTTACTATCGCTTTTTGACCTGACATTGCAGTAGGATAGACAAATTGAAGCGGGATTTGCTGAAGAAGCCCCAAGCAGGGCTGAAACAGCTGCTCGAGGTTTTCACTGCAATCAGAAACGATTTGGACAAAATTTTTCTGTATTTATTAACAAAAAAAATTCATAGGTGATCCTGTAAAAGTACTTCCATTTAAAAAATTAAAAATATTCTTTTATCTCAGCGATAAAAATCAATTTAAAACATAATAAATTTAATTTAAATAATAATTGACCTATCCCAACGTTTTTGCAGAAAGAAAATATATAAATTGGTATATACTTTTCGTGCACATTATAGAGTGTGTCTAAGATAACATTTAACAGTATAGGGATCTCTGCTATCATATGAGATCCATATTTGGTTAAATTAACTCGAAGATTTCCTTTCTTCTGTCTTCTTATTAGCGCTGTATTGCAAAGGAGCTGGATTACCTCAGCACTCACATGTTTAAACAGCCGTTCCTCATTCATAACGCTTGGTGAACTTCTTAATTATTAGTTTTTATTTCTAGGTCTCTGTTAATGTATTTCTAATGTATCAATATCTCTCAGTTTGTACCTTGTTCTGGAATCTCTGAATTATCTCAGTGTTGGTTTGTCTAATGAGTTTTCCAGCATAGCTTAAGCATAAGTATTTTGCCACTATTTTATGCCCAACGGGGTCTTAAGTCATAGACTTGTCAAGATCTCAAGAGCAGGAGTAAATTTGGTTTGTATTGTATTCCATTGCCTTTGTTATTTCCAAACCTCCTCGCCGTTGAAGGGGAAGCAGTGTCGAATTTTATCCGCAACACTGAAGGGTGCCTAAAGTAGATACCAACCACCGCCGAGAAACGTCCTGAGCGTGGTTCGGACCTACGACAATGCGACTGCAAGGTCGGCCCATTACCATTTGGACCGTTCATTTGAGTGGCGTATTAGATTATTATTGATGTTGATTGGTGTGTGCTGAATTGCTTTATTAGTGAATTTCATTCGCCATTTTTTTAGTCAAGTAGTTCATTTAGTTGACAGCTATTTGAAGATTCCTTGTCACGCCATAATGTTAACGACAAATATAGCTATGGTATCATTTTCCATTTTGGGAATACCACGTGTGTAAAATTGACACAGCATCGGTCCAAGTATACCTTCTTGTAGTATCCCGCTTTAATCTTTTCTTTTTAATAAGAGTGAGGTTCTTTTTGTTTGAATGTACAATATTTTAGTGAGAGATAAATTTCAAGAATTTATTAATATTGTTTGGGAATAAATAATCGAAGCTTGTGATTTAGAGCTGTCTACCACAATTCGTCAAGGTTCTAGAAATATTGTATTAGATTATAATATTGTATTGTATTTTTTTTTTAATAAGATCTCAATGATATTCGTTATTTTGTGTTCTTAATTGTCGAATGTTTATTTATTGCCAAATCCAAAATGATGATTGGGAATTATTCTTTTTTCTTCGATAATCTTTTTAACAGCAGTTTTTCAAAAAGCTTGGATTTTACAGGCCATTGCCAAATTGAAAATTATATGACAAGATTGCTTGGGGTAGTTTACCAGGTTTGAGGATCGTAATCACCTCAACACATTTCGAAAGGCTCAGTACGTAGTTTAATCTGAAAGCAGCGCTTATTAGGTTGGTTAATTTAAATAAGGTTTTTCTTAATAGTTGTTTTAGGTTGTGGCCTGTTTACCTTTTTTATCAACCTATAAAGGGTTATACAGCTACGAACGGCACTCAGCTTTTTATGGGAGTGCAAAAGTCGAGGATTCAATAAATTAAATATTCCAATATGAAGCTGAACAAAACAGAAGTTATATTTTAACATAAATTTTGAAATTTGAGCGCCACCAAATTTTTTATTATTATTAATAAAGGAATAACAAAAGAGCAAACAAAAGAAAATTTGGAAACCCACCAAAAATGCAAAAATGTTGAATTGAAACGAAATAAGTAGAAGAACGTCCAAAAATATAGAAATATATTTAATAAAGTTGTTAAACCGAAACAATGGGTGATAAATGTGCAATTTAGATTATTTAAGTAAGAAATTTGTAGTTGCATTAAATTTGATAATAAATATGACTGAATACGTTATTATAAATTGACAGTTTGATAGGTTGCACCATATTGAATTCAATTTCGTTTCACATTGATAATACATAGAAATACTTTTCTTTAAATGGTAGCCCTAAAGGCAAATTAATTCTCAACTGAGTAATTAAATATTAAATGACCAAAATATTATTAATTATGTTAAATATAAATTATTGGCAAAATTATGAATTATTATGTAAACAAAGTACGTTAACTAAATCGTAACAAAACTTTACAAAAGTAAGTAGATTAATATTAAACCAAGAAAAATTGTTATGTAAATATTTAAAATATTTTATGTGTGATGAAATCCTGAAGGATATTGAAGAAATTTATTTACTTAGAAAGAATGGTTTTGAAGAGCGCAAATATATCCGGGTAAAATAAAAGAAGAATTCGACCTGCTACTGTCGATCCACACCAATGCCAGAAGTTCCTGTGTTTTTTTTCCAGCTCATCATAGCCCATACGGCGATCGAACATGCTTCGTGAAGGAGGCGACAGCAAGGTAACGATTTTTTCGCTATTTCATTGATTGATATGTCATGAACGACGGAGGAATTTCAGCACTTGGCCAATGGACGATTTCGACTGAAGTAATTAACTTAAGGAAAGGTAAAACCTCCCTCGGATTTTCCCCTTTATGTTTATGGGGAAACAAAAGACATTATTAAATGTGAAATTAACTTGGATGTCCAAGAAAATGGTAATTAAATGTTAATTTTTAAATGAATACTTAAACAACCACCATATTGGCTAGGATTCAAAACGGCAACTGCCCCTCGAAGTTTGAAATTGTCGGCCAATTCCACCGCTCAGCTTAATCCGACCAATGAGGTGTGAGAGGATAAGTTCAGACACGTAAGGCCGTTTTACGAAGAACTTCGAATGCAGCCCAATCATACAGTAATGCCAATTCTATAAATCAATGTGAACGAAAATAAACAGATGAATAAATTACAATGTAAATTGTTGCAACATTCCTTTAAAGTGGTAAATGACAAAATCAAAATACAAAGAGACAAACAACATGTAATCATATATGTAAACTCGTCCAATAACAACTGCGAAGTTACATCAGTTTAACCTTAAAATCAATACAATCGATTTAGTGCTGAAGCGCGAAACAATGAGAAATTTTGCGAGGAGAATATTTTACGAGGTAAATAGCCATATTAATTTAATCATAATTTAACAATATACTGATGGGATGTTAAAAAAGATACAACAGATCCAAGATGCACATTTACAAACACCGTGTCATTTTAAATGTGACAAGGTTTTCACCAATAAATTAGGTCAAATCCAGAAGGCTTTCTTCGGTGCGATATAATTTTTAATTTTTGCAGCTTCTTCTACACTCTCTTATTTCTAGTAATACTTTCTTGTATTATTTCATTCCAGACTAATTTAATCGTGGTGCGATTTGAAATCTTTGCAAGTCTTGAAGACTCTTCTCTAATCGATGGAATTTCTTTAAAAAACTTGAGTTAAATTAATTTGATTTTAAAAATATAAGAAAACGCCTGAACGGCCCAAGTGGTAAGGGAACAGCCTTGCAATCGTAAGATCGTGGGTTCGCACTCGGTTCGAGATATTTCTCGGGAGTGGTCGTTACTCACTTCAGGTACCCTTCAGTCTTGGGGATACAATTCGGCATTACTTTCCCGGAGTTTCTCGGAAGTAACAAAGCCATGGAACATTCTACACACACAAAAAGACATTCTCACTCCTAAGGTTCTGACAAGTCTATGACTTAGGGTAAACATCACAGATTTAAGGTTTAGGCTTAATGTGGTAATGAATAAATTAAAAAAGTAAAATGGAATTAAACATGAGATTTGGAACGGTCCGAAAGGAGAATCAATAATTCCCCTTGTGGGGATTTTTGTTTATATTTAGGCAGGTATTATCAAACACCGCAAATATTTATGCGGTTGCTGTCACTTATTACAATATTAATGCTGAAATAACTGCAGAGTGACTCGACCTATTCTCCAGATCACAAACGTATACCTATACCAATCATTGATTTCAATAGACTCACATGATGCAGTGTAACTATCAATCATAATTTCGAGCGACAGCAGTTCGGAAAAAGCTCAGTTGTACAAATGTTAACATAAGCACAAGTTATCTAGTAGTTGCAATAAATCATACAATTCCGCTTGAGTTATTATTAAAGAACATTGTTCGCTGCACTGACAAAAGCCGGGTATTTTGAATAGAAATATTAGCAAATTTTTTTAAAAGAAAGATAGAATCAGTTCTTCCCATGATAAATGTAATGTAATAAATCGAATTCAAATTTAATTCTGATACACCCAAGACCTTAATTATTGAATACGCGGATATACATTTACTAGTAACAAAAGGCTATTTAGATAACAATAATTACTCCATTAAGTAATTCCTCGAGTAAAAAGTGCGACTGAAACCAAGCGAAGCGTCTTAAAAGTCGGAAAACTAGGAAAACTACTTGACTTTTAATGTAATTGTCATGTATTTTTAATTGATCCGTATTTGAAAGGAAGCCGAGTATGTGCGATTTCTATCGTTTCTCACGTGTTATTTCTATTAGAGGTCTGCGTATTAAACACAGAAAAAAAAAATGTGTGTACCTACATGCTCGACAGCTATTTCGGAACGAGCACGTGAAGCGGACATCCATCAACCGCATTTTTATATGTATTATGCAGTCGAGTGACAAATCACTTACGTTAGACTCATGGTACACTTTTCCGAGGTCCTTAAACGCCGTTTCATAATTCAATTTGTCAAGGTGTTCAACTCGAGACGACGGGACATGTTTATGAATATTGTTGTGGCGTACAATTAAGAATAAAATAAAAATAATTGTCGGTATTAGCGCTAAAAAAAAAAAACTAAAGGAACTGGTTTTTATGTAATAAGGTCAATGTTTTGTATTTCTAGGAAAATATGCGAAAATCTCGTAAAACATTCTACGTACGTTATCAGGCACAATATTTATGAATAATGAAATAGCGATAATAAATTAAATTGTTTAACGTGCGTGTAAACCCACTTCTACATGTTGAAGAAATATTGTAATTTTTTTTAAATAAAAATTTATTTAGAACGCTTATACAAGTATTAATAAATCAGTTACAAATCACTCAATGTAATTTTAAATTTAAACGCAGATTTTGATCTCTTAATTAACATTTTGTCGATTTAAATTTTAATCATACACTCTGTAATTATTGTGTTTCCCAGCGAATTTAAGAAATCAAAAGTCACTCCGATACTAAAAGCTGGTAATGCGACATCTTTTGCCAATTATCGCCCCATATCTATTATTTCAACCATAGCTACAATTTACGAGCATATTCTATTTACTAAAATATACAGTCATGTCAACTCAATAATCACTGATCACCAACATGGATTCCTTAAAAAGAGGTCAATTGTAACAAATTTAACGGTATTCACTCATCAAGTGTCCTGTGTAATTGAAAGTGGCTCTCAAATGGATGTTATTTACGCTGACTTTGCCAAGGCATTTGATAGAGTGGACCATGATATTTTAGAAAAATTTTGTGCAAATCGTTTTTGATTGCAGTGAGAACCTCGAGCAGCCTCTCCGCAAATGCGAATAAATTGGGCAAGTCGTTTTTGGTCTGCAGTGGGAATGTCGAGCTACGTTTCTGCTGAAGAAGCCCCAAGCAGGGCTGAAACAGCTGTCCAGAGGCTGCTCGAGGTTCTCACTGCAATCAAAAACGATTTGCACAAAATTTTTCTAACAAGGAGCAGAGTTAGAGTAAATGGACAAAAAACAGAGTGGTTTCAGGTGAGGACTGGTTTAAGGCAAGGTGATCCCTTATCTACAACACTGTTTAATTTGGCAGTTGAGACAGACTTGCCCAAAAACAGAAACAAAAACGATTTGCACAAATTTTTTCTAAAATCTTTCATTATGCTTTGACAGCAAGCATGGTCGCCTTGCATGGGGACTCATTAGGAGCAAATCCCGCTTCAATTTGTCTATCCTACTGCAATGTTAGGTCAAAAAGCGATAGTAAGATGTCGATATTTTATATGTTCATGATATTTTACTTAGCAAGCTGTCAGCATTTGGACTTTCTATCAATTTGATAACCTTGATTGCATCTTATTTAAGAGAAAGGACACAATTCGTAACCTACAATGGTAGTAGATCTAAGTTATTTACACCTACTTCTGGGGTACTCTAAGGAAGTAACTTGGATCCGTTACTGTTCCTGATCTTTATTAATGATCTCCCATTTTGTGTTAAAAATTCGTATTCTCTTTTATACGCTGATGATGTAAACATTTTTAGAGAAATAAAACGCGAACAAGATTCAAAACTTTTGCAGTTGGATATCGATGCTCTCTATCAGTGGAGTTTAAAAAGTAACTTAGATTTTAATATAAAAAAAATGTTACGTAGTTACTTAATCTCGTCGTAAAAATCCGATACTTTAGTATTTCGTGAATACTCAAATTTTGGAGCGTAAGTTTGAAATTCAAGATCTTGGTGTACATTTTCAAAGCAATTTAAAATTTGACAAGCACATAGTGTCAATGACAAGTAAAGTTTACAAAAGCTTAGGATTAATTAAGCGAAATACTGCTGAATTTAATAATATAAAAACAATAATTCTGTAGTATAATGCTCTCGTACGATCACGTTTAGAATTCGCCAGTACAATTTGGTATCCACAAGCACAATGTGACGTTAATGTAATTGGAAAAGTAAATTTTTAAAATGTATATATTACAAACAGTTTGTCCAACAAAAGTGTTGAATTAATGACTCATTGTTCATATTCACCTGATCTAGCACCTAATGATTTCTTTTTGTTCCCAAATATCAAAAATAAAATGCATGGAAAACGATTTTCGTCGGCTGAAGCAGCGGTGGAAACATTCCGGACACTGGTTTCTGAGGTACCATCTTTAGAGTGGAAAACGTGCTTTAGAAATTGGTTCGAGCGTATGCAAAAGTGTATTGACGTCAAAGGCGAATACTTCGAAAAACAATGATACCGTTTACCAAATTTCATATGCGTTTTTTCATACCGTTTCCAGAAACTTTTCTATCAGCCCACGTAGTAACCATATCGTCGTTTGATGGAAACTTCATATGAATTTCGGAGAATCTTTCCCTAATGACTTTATATGTAACACGTACAATAATACCGACAGTATTATCTGAAATCCTGAGCGAAAACCCCAGTGTTTTAAAAGATAAACCAATTGCTAAGTACCTGCAATAATAACATAAATTTTATTATATTTCAGAAGATGACCTCAAGAAAAAGTGGAGAGGGCTTAGGGATACCTTTGGAAGAGAACTCAAGAAAGTTATCAAGAAAAAATCAGGTCAAGCAGCTGATAGAGAACTTGACTACAAATGGCCTTATTTTAAGATTTTACTGTTCCTCAAAGGTACTATTTCTCGAAGAGATCTTAAAGGCAATACCCTTGAAACATATAAAGACATAGATTCTGAGGGGACGTGTATTACTAATACAAATACAGAGTCTCCTTTACCCGCTGCACCCGCGCCGTAACCTGTTCAAATTTCACACAAAACTCAGGGCCCCCGCGAGAAAAAAATTCTCCCGCGTGCCAATTCATATTTTGGCGCCCTCTCGCAGATGAGTTGGGGCAAACGAAAACTGTCAATTATCAGAATCATTAAAAATTAACAGAAAAGAAATGGAAAAAACAAAAAAATGTTTAAACATTTTTTAAACATTCTCCTTCACTTTTTCTAAACATTCTCCTTCACTTTTTTCAAACATTCTCCTTCGCTTTTTTAAGCATTCTCCTTCACTTTTATTTAAACATTTTCCTTCATTTTTTTCAAGTTCCTATCTGCTGCAAGCCCCCAAAAACGAGGCGAAGCGTTTTCTTCTCATCTGACCGAGAAGACCTCTATTTAGACGCCCCCTCCCCCCTTCCGAATGCAAGTGGGCGAAGCCCGCTACTTAATAATATTAGAAAAAACGAAACAAAATCACAAAAGCAAAAGGAACTTAAATTTATAAAAACTTAAAAAGTGAAATGTAATTTGTTTTTTTGGTAACCAAACCGTAACAGCTTACATAATTTATTTTTTACCTAATAAAATTTTTATGAAAAATTTAGCAAACGAAAATTACAAAAATTAGACTTTTCTACTTTCAATTGCCGCAGTTAACTGTTCTAGTTTAGTCGACGTTTTGCCGTGAGGTTGACGGCTTCATCAAAACTTGTGGCTAGTTTTTCGAATAATTTATACCAGACAAAAAAAAATTCCCATTATTTTTCTTTTTTTGGGCGAAAAAAATGACAAAATATGTCCAGTGACCAAGAAGCTAATTGCCGCCCCTTGAACATGGCGCCCGCGTGCACTGCACGCTTTGCACACGTGGTTACGGGGGCCATGACAAAAGTACGAGAAAACTTTGACGAAAACATTTAAATCTCCACCGAAGAAGAAAGTTAAACGACAAAAACCAGATGATATTGATACAAAACTCTTGCAGAATGAAGAGGAAAAATTAAAATACTTTTAAGAAACTGCGAATGATTCCGATGTCCAGTTTCTGATGAGCCTTTAACCATTTTTGAAAGATGTCCCTAAACACCGTGAACTAATGGTACGAGCAAAGTTACAGCAAGTTTTTGTAGATGAACAGAATGCTATAATACCTTCAGTGCAATTCTAGTGATTCAAGTTGTGTTTTCTAGTTAAATCCAAATTACAGTGAATGAATGGATTATTTTTAATAAAGAGATTTTAATAAAAATGTATATTAATTTTCTTACCTCAAGGTACAACTAATCGTTCTTCAGGTGACATGGTCTTGCGGAAGTTGCTGAATTTGGTTAGAACAGTCGTAAAATATTTAGAATGTATTCATACGTATCTTTGTCCATACGTATGTAATCGCTTGAAATCATTATTTAAATCTGTCATAATATGATAGAATTCACCGAATTCATACCTTTTTAAATACAGGGTTAGTTAAAAGTATGGAGACGGCGACTTATTGTCGTTAATATTCATTTTAGGAAATTCTGTTCAATACAAAAGTTTGTTATGAAATTATTATCTACATTTGAGGATACTTGAATTTTTTTTCTTCGATTGTTTTTAAGTTACGATGTCACCGATATTTGTTTGAAATGACAACCTATATTTCTGATTATTGATTTCGATAGTTCATTCTATTCTCTTTTCAACGGTATACGATGTTCAGTATGTTACATTTGAAAAAAATTGAGAAAAGTGCCTTAAAGTTCAAATATTAAAGATCCATTAAATTAGCAGAATTAATTAACACGGTAACTAGACTCATTTATTTGCAATAAACTTATCAGTCACAATCTTATCATTAAAAACAAATTAATAACTAACTAAATTAAAGTAAGTGTTCAAATTGTTCTCCATTTCTAATTTGACAATGGCCCAATCGATTTACAAAACCCTGAATAGAATTTTGTAAAAATTCTCGGGGAATTTCTTCTATCGTTCTGGTAATTCAGATTTTTAAATCTTGATATCGTTGGGCTTATTTTTGTAAGCCTTGTTTTTTACGTATCTCCAAAGAAAAAAACCTAAAGGGCTTAAATCAGGCGAACGAGCTGGCCATTCAATACTTCCTCGTCTCCCAATCCATCTGTTTGGAAAGACGTTATCCAAATATTGACGAATATTTACACCATAATGTGGTGGGGCGCCATCGTGCTGGAACCAGATACTGTTATTGGAAAGGTGTTCATTGTTTTCATCTGGATACAGCATAGCACAAGCAGGTATAATTTCATTTTGCAATAACTGCAAATACAGAGCCGAAGTTAAATTGTCATTGATCAAAAAGGGGCCGATAATATGACCCCCCAGAATGCCAACCCAAACATTAACCTTTTGGGGGTACTGCGTATGATGCTCCATAAACCAAAAAGGATTTTCCGATGACCAATATCTGCAATTATGTCTGTTTATTTCACCGATAAGACAAAAGGTAGCTTCGTCAGAGAAAAGAATATTGTTGAGGAAATTTGCATTATTATTGCAAATATTTGACATTTCTTCACAAAATTGTAGTCTCCTATCAGAATCATCTCCCGTCAACTCGTGTAGAAGTTGTACCGTATAAGGTTTATACTTTTCACTTTTTAAAATTGAAACGACCGATGACCGTGAAATATTGTGATTGGCCGCTAATTGATTGGTTGATAAATGGGAATCTTCAGATACAGTTTTTTATCATCACTTTTCGCTGTTCTAGGTCTACCACTCCTTGGCAAATCTTTAACACTACCGGTTTGTTCAAAGCGTTTTAAGGTTTTACCAACAACGGATTTAGAAATTGGAATTCTGTTTGGATGCGTGTCATTAAATAAATTACAAACGTCTTGTAAACTTCTGCGTCTATTTCCATAACCCAGCATCATAAGTATTTCAATTCTTTCACGTTCACTTAAACTCGCCATTGCTAATATTAACAGCAACAAATTGCACAATTGAAATATGTCAACTGTTTGACATATACAATAACCACTGATAAAGTTACTTCGCTCGCATTTGTTTATCGCCTCGCTTTGGCTATCTTGATTAATTCTGCTAATTTAATGGATCTTTAATAAAATGCGTTCAATTAAATCCGTTATCGAGATGGCTTGGAACTTGCTTTTATTTTATACCGGCACGTCGTAGCTTAGTACGTATATTGAATAACTGCGAACTGTCAGCGGTGTTTACTGTCAAAGGTTTTGTTTACATTTTCGAGGTATTGTGTTCCGTTATTTGTGTTGTCGCTTTAATTCCATTAAAAAACAGTTCTTTTGGCTTATGTCAAATGCAAATTTTACGAAGTCGCGTTAACTTAAGCCACATGATTATAATAAACATAACCCAACTTTTTATACCCATTTATGATTTTCTATAAATTGAATAAGAGAATGCAATTAACGAAAACATTTATTTTTTACAAAAGGTGCTTAAAATGCCCACCACCTACTTCATAACATTTTAAAACTCTACGTTTAAGGGAACTCGCGACTACATTTTCTAACAAGTGCGGATTTTGATTAATTTCTTCAAATTTTTGCCTTATTCGGTGCTGTAGTTCTTCTAGATTGTTCATAGGGGTTGCAAATATTGAATTTTTAAGGTAAGGCCATAAAAAATAATCACAAGGTGTTAAATCGCACGACCTCGGAGGAAATGGTGTTGGAGTGTTGCGACTTATAATTCGGTCATCATAAAATTCATGAAGCATGGCCAATGTTTCTGCTGTACAGTGGGGTGTTGCACCATCTTGTTGAAAGTAACCACCTTCTAACTCATCATCGTGAACGTTCTCCAAAAATTCATTTAAAATTTCATTTCGGTGTCTTGTTGCATTAAGCGTACCTAAAAATTAACATGCGAATATAAGTTTAAAGATTATTTTTATGATTTATATATTTATAAACACCTTCAAAGAAAATTGGTCCAATTAATCGTCTGCCACTTATAGCGGCCCATACACCAATTTTTTCAGGATGCAATGGACGTTCAACAAACATATGAGGATTATCTGAATTCCAAGATCTCATATTCTGCGAATTTATATATCCAGACAAGTAGAACCACGATTCATCAGTAAAGAAAGTCATCCGTAGGGTATCGTCATCATTATTTAAAGTGTTTATAAACCATTGGAAAAATTCTAATCTCTGCGGTATATCAATGTCTTTCAATTCGTGAACTGCTGTTAGTCGATAAGGATATAAATGTAAATCCTTTCTTAACATCGCATGAGATGTTCCAACTGAAACTTCCATTTGTTGCGCTAATTGTCGAACAGTTGTTTTTGGGTTATTTTGCATGATTTCTCGTCCATCATCGATAACCTGTTGACTTCGTTTAAGAGGACGACCAGAACCTTCCTTTCTTAAGACACCTCCAGTTTCACGAAATAGCGTAACACATCGATCCAGCGTAGCATTAAAATGGTTGTAGTCAATAATCAACTCCCGAAATTTAGCTCTGAACTCTTCTAAACAATCTGGTCTAGAATATATCCAATTGCCGTCAATTTTACGTCCATTTCGAAAATACGATTCTAACATAAACACTCTATGTTCAGTAATAAACATTTCTCGGCAGTTTAGTTCCCAAAAGAACTGTTTTCTTAAAGGAATTAAAGCAACAACACAAATAACGGAACACAATAC
Organism: Prosopocoilus inquinatus; assembly: GCA_036172665.1. Classification (NCBI taxonomy): domain Eukaryota; kingdom Metazoa; phylum Arthropoda; class Insecta; order Coleoptera; family Lucanidae; genus Prosopocoilus; species Prosopocoilus inquinatus. The sequence continues at coordinate 2,962,275 of CM069876.1, forward strand.
TTCGAAAATGTAAACAAAACCTTTGACAGTAAACACCGCTGACAGTTTGCAGTTATTCAATATACGTACTAAGCTACGACATGCCGGTATAAAATAACAGCAAGTTCCAAGCCATCTCGATAACGGATTTAATTGAACACATTTTATTTGAACTTAAGGCACTTTTTCTGAATTTTTTTCTAAATGTAACATACTGAACATTGTATACCGTTGAAAAGAGAATAGAATGAACTTCAGAATCAATAATTAGAAATATAGGTTGTCATTTCAAACAAATATCGATGACGTCGTAACTTAAAAACAATTGAAGAAAAAAAATTCAAGTATTCTCAAATGTAGGTAATAATTTCATATCAAACTTTTGTATTGAACAGAATTTCCTAAAATGAATATTAACGACAATACCACCCACTCGGTTCTTCGACGGCGAAGACGCCGCAGTCTACGAATTAGAAGAGGATTTTCTAAGGTACAGATTATACGTATTTCGCACGAGTTTTATCGAAGAACTGCAAAAAGAAACTGATCGTTTTGGACGAAAACGTAACTAGTATGCGCGCTTAAAACGTACAAATACGTGCGATATAAATTGGTATCCAAAGTGCGCTCGGCCTAAGGGTAATTTCAAAAATTTGGAGGAGTAATTTGAGACTTGAACAAATGGAGCTAAGTATGTTACCAACAACCTGACAAAATAAAATCTTGAGTTCTTTAACCAACTGCCTTATGAAACTCAAATGACTTAAATGAGTTTCATAATGTAATCCATTAAAGTAGGAAGCAAAATAGAAAAAAAAATTGAAGAAGAAAATCTGATCCAGAATTTTATGAAAAGGACAATAGACGTAAGCATTTACCCAGAACAATGATAAAACGTTTACTGGGTAATGGATGGTTGTTAAGTCTGTTGAAGTCGGTTGGTAAGTATGGGGAAATGTCCTCGAAAGCTGAAGGAAATTACATGTAAAAGAGTTCCAAGTTTGCAAATAAACGTTATACACCGGTTATAAAGCGCATACATAACACGGTGTAGTTAATTATAATAGAGTTCCGGGGGTGGCCCAGTGCATCACGGTGGGGGTAGAGGGGGGCGGTCACCACCGACCGCACGCAGTCTCCTCGCGCTGCCGACGGCACCGCTGTCCGCACACGGGGTCTCGCATTGTAGCACTCAACCTATCTAAACCCACATGCATAGTCTAGTACTTTGAGAGTGTAGTACGGTTTTTGTATGCGACGGTAACACCGAAGTACAACTTGGTCAGTAAGAGCAAAAAAGTGCTTGAACATTCGAAACTTCTTCGAGCGCCAGCGCGAAATTTTTCCCGCTCTTTTACGTCAACTTCCAAGACATTCTCGCCGGGAAAACTCACACAAAAACCATAGCCAGGTGATTAATTAATTTTTTAATCGGTTATTGTGGAGTGCGTTCTTCATACCATTAAGTCTGTGTGATTTCTTACAAGAACTTGTGCAGTTTAAACCACTTACATAACACTTACGTAACTGTGAAAAACCATTCGCATGATTTATGGTTAAACACACGGTGTGGATGAATTTTTAACGCAGCACCTGTAAAGAATTACTGACATGCATGGAAAGCACCATTTTTCTTACGTGCATAATTAAACTGGCCGTTAAGGAGCTTTAATGGTGGTATTTAAAAAAATTGTTACAAATCTCCGCGGCAATTTGTCAGGAGATTAAAAACAGAACAAAGTGCAATAAATTTTAAGAAACAATTAGAATAAGCGCAGATGATAAGTTCATTAATTTAACGCAAGGCATTGTGTATCCGGTTGCATATTCGAAATCGTGTTAGAATCAGCGGTGCGTGGGCGTAAAGCATTCAAGATGGAGGATACCTGGGAATCAAACGTATCCCCGTTAATGATGGGGGTGGGGATAGGTGACCTAAGAGGAATGGGGGACATGCAGCCCTCTTGCTTGGAAGAGGAGATGCCTCGGGATATCAACCACCAAAACATACCCCAACATCATCAGGACCTACGACACGCGGCGCAGGATATCAATCCTGAAATGCAGGACCTCGATCAGGATCTTGGCCGGGAGCTTAATCATCGCCATCACCATCAAGACAACATAGTCCACAGTGACTATTATTCCAACCACGTAAGTATCCAAATACAATCAGTGTAACTTAAGAAGAACATTTTTACAAGAAATCAGAGTTTATCAACTGCCTCACTAAAAGGAAGGGGACGTTAATTTTAACCGAAATTTGATTTCATTCGTTTACGTGCAGCTGCAAAAACCGGTTAACCTTCGGCGCCAGATATGTTATGTCACTCAGACTACAAAAAATTATAGTAATTAATAATCCCGAGTTCCTTAAATATATTACATCTCCTACTAAGTGATTAGGAAAGTTGTAAAAAGAAAATTATTACAGTTAAAACCAAAAGACACGAATTAGAAACAGATTTTAAATAAAATATGTTTTAAATTTGTAGACGATTTACATCTAAAAGACTTATAATAGAAAATCAAATGATTAGATTTCTTAGGTCCGGTATTATAAACTTTAAATAAATTTACTATACAGTTTAATGCCTTAGTAATTGTAAATACAATGGTTACTAAGTCATTAAACTCTAGGGTAAATTTAACTTGCGTTTATAATACCGGGCCTTAGAATACGATTTTTATTTTGCGCTTCTTAAAGTATATACCGGGTGAGTCATATTTCTGCATTTCTGCAATAACTTTCTCATCAATAGAGGTAAAGCAAAATACTTTTGGGAAAACTTGTTTGGTATGGCAAAGACTATAACACCGTTAAATGAGTTAACGTCGATCTTCAATTGTTTTCGAGCGGCCATACCTCCCGTTCATTTTTTTTTTTCTAAATTACATAGTATACTTCTAATGATGTAATTTAATAGAAATTTTTTTTCTCTTTCTGTTGGTGTAAGAGCCTTACCACCTTAGATAGCAAAAATTCTCAGAAAAAGACCAAAAACATTTCCATCGCAATAAACCACAGATTATGGCGCGAAAGTGACTTTATTCCTTAGATATCATTTTCAAGGGACGTGCGTAGAATTTTAAAGACTTTAGAATCTCTAAACTTAAAAGGCACTATTTTAGTTTAAAAAAGTAAGTATTTGGTAGTCATTAACATGAATTATCCTCATGATGAATTAGTCGATGTGGTACTTATCACTGGAGAGTGCCAAAAGAACAGTGTTTTTGCAATTTCATTAAAATGACGAGGAAATGTATTATTGACGGTCGTATATTTGAATTTACTTAAATAATTTTTTTTTCTAAGGTGTTATTTCGTATGACAATTTAGATTTTTGTTAAAGTGGTTTCGTTTATTAACTTTGCTGGGATTAAGATATATTCAAAAGATAACAAGGAATTCATTAACCTACAAATTTGCAACCCAAATACAGGTACTACAGTTAGTTAAATACACCCTGTGTGGTAATCTCCATCGCCAACGGGTAGGTTTTAGTTCTGGTACCTACATGATTATTGCTTACGACCATTATTTGTTAAAACGCTCGAGACATGCGAAATTTTCGCACCATATCCGTGTTACTGCGATGGAAAAGTTTTTGGTGTTTTCCTGAAAATGTTTGTTATCTAAAATAGCAAAACTCTTATACCGTCAGAAAGAGAAAGAAATTTTCTATCAAAACACATCGTTAGAAATGTATCATGTAATTAAAAAAAAAAACGAAGGAAGCGTGGCGTAGTCCTTGACATGTTAAACAATTTTTCTTAAAAGTATTTTACCCTATCTCTGTTGATAAGAAAGTTATTACGGAAATCCAGAAATATAACTCGCCCGGTATATCAGTTTGATAATATCTTCTGTGGATAGCTGAAAAATCGCACGTTTTGCTATCGTTTAAGTTACCAAGAATGTTAAAATGTATGTGCGATTTGAAGTTGCTTTTGAAAAGATATGAACGAAATTACTACATAAAGTTTGGTCAAAATGAATTAAACAAATATTTTACAAAAAAAAAACAAATTCTTCAATTTTTTGAATCTTTACAGTGACAAGATTTTTAGAAATCGAAATTATCGAAAAGTTATAAGTTATTTCGATGTCTTTATTTGAATGTCTGGCGAAAGAATTGTATTCTGAGATAGTTTAGCTTCGAATCTTTCTAAATATTTTCGTCTCTATTCTTCATTACCTTCTGAAGGTTTTCAGTTGTTCATTTGTAATTTCATTTGAATTCAGACTTGTTCTGATTCTGTCTTGTATAGTACCTACTTCTCTCTAGTTTTTTGTTCGCAGAAATTCGAACTTATTTCTTATTTTTTGCTACAGAAATATCCCGTTTACTTGCGAACCATCATGCTTTCGCAAACACCAATTTTCCTTAGGAAATTCTGTAAATTCTAAAATCAATATTCTGATTGGTTTGACCAATACCTCAGTCAAGTCCTTGCTTTAAACTTACAGGCAACAGACGATTGTCAGATTTCTTATTACTGAATTACAATTATTTGATATTTTTTTGAAACATACAGTCTGTAACATAAAAAAATATGCATTCTTAAATTATTACTTATTTTGTTACGTAGGAATTATTCAGTACTTGAAACTAGTGTCCGACCCAAACCGATTTTTTCGCCGAAACCGAAACCGAATTTCGGCCATTGTTTCAGTTTCGGCCCAATCCGAAACCGAAACCGTAACTTATTCAAAGCGAGTTAGAAATAGTGTTACTAAAGTCTAGATTTTTTATTTATTAATATAATTGAAATCAAAGAAACTTATATTGTAAGACAAAAACAAAACATTTTAAAACTTTAGACTCTGTCATATTTTACAAAAGTTAAAAGAGAATTTCAATTTTTTTAGCTAGTTCGTATATGCGGTATATTTTGTAACAAAACCGTTAAATTTAAATCATGGAACTGTATTTTCAATTTCAAAGGACCTCTAAATTTTAACAGCCCTTTATAAAGTTACAAAATACGCCCCTATACCAGTTTAATTTGTTATTTTTCACCCTAGCTGAAGCCTGAAGTATGCAGTTTCGATTGTGCGGCTGTTTCTTGGCTGAAACCGAAACTTTGACCGAATCACGCAAATGTGGCTGAAACCGAAACCGAATCTTCAGTTGGACACTACTTGAAACATTCATTTTTATCATAATTTCAATATTATGTTGTAATCTTTTATTTTAATTTTTTATTATACAGTAAAATCTCGATTATCCAAGATAACGTGAGAAATAACTGCCTCGGATACGCGAAAATTCGGATATTAACGTATTGGTGTCAATTTTGCAACGATTTCTTCTCCAATCACCAAATTTTTAGTGTACCTATTTCAGTGCAGAGCCACAAAACTATAGAGAATAACAGCTCTGTTAGTGTCTGTTTCGACTTAGCCAGCAATATAAATAGGAAATTCCTGGCTTCGAGCTCGGACAATCCAGATAACTTTTAAAATAAACTTAATAATTCGGAATCTTTCTGAAACGAACTTGGCTGGCTTAATACAGAACCCTGATAATCGGAGCCTAGGGCAATTCGCCGTCACTGATTGGCCGTCGCCAATTCGTCGTCGCCAATTCATCGTCGCCGACTCGTCGTACGTACGATTCGCCGGCGGTAAATTGGCCATGTGAACGTTTACCGTTGGCAAATAAAGTTGTAAATGTGCATATCCACATAAGAATAAGTAGGTATACAAAATAAACTAGCATGTTTATTGAACAAGAAATCATTTGCCCTTAATTCAGTATGATACATACAATGTTTTTTTATTCTAACTGTGGCCATAGGAATTTACAAATTTCAGTTTGTAATAATAAGTTACCAATTCAATACAAAATGCTTATTACTAGAAGAACATGTACGTCATTAATTTAATATTTAAACATATAAAATAGCGACATCTTACTATCGCTTTTTGACCTTACATTGCAGTAGGATAGACAAATTGAAGCGGGATTTGCTCCTAATGAGTCCCCCATGCAAGGCGGCCATGCTTGCTGTCAAAGCATAATGAAAGATTTTAGAAAAATTTTGTGCAAATCGTTTTTGATTGCAGTGAGAACCTCGAGCAGCCTCTGGACAGCTGTTTCAGCCCTGCTTGGGGCTTCTTCAGGTCAAAAAGCGATAGTAAGATGTCGCTATTTTATATGTTCATCATTCTTACATCGCATTTGCGAATAAATTTGGCAAGTCGTTTTTGGTCTGCAGTGGGAATGTCGAGCTACGTTTCTGCTGAAGAAGCCCCAAGCAGGGCTGAAACAGCTGTCCAGAGGCTGCTCGAGGTTCTCACTGCAATCAAAAACGATTTGCACAAATTTTTTTTAATATTTAAAGTTGAAATTATTAATGAGGAGCAAAAATTAATCGAATAGGTCCGTTTTCCTAGGTAAAACTTGCATGTCTAAATAATTCAAAAGAGTTTTAAAACTTTTCAATAAGCTGAATAAAACTAACTGGCGACGGCGAGTGCGAGTTGGGCCGACGACGAATTATGCTGACGGCGAATTGGCGTTCGCCAATCGACGACGGCGAATCATCCCACTCCTGTTAATCGCGGTTCAGATAACCGCGACTCTACTGTACCTTAACTCTTAACATTTTAAACATCTTTTTCAGTTTTACGCATTATTTTAAAATTTCTTTTTCTTCAATTTTTTATTAGAGCGGTTGGGTAGTCGTGTATATGTATAACTATAAGTATATCTATACTTATATACTTATAGTTTTGCGATGTTTTACGTATTTCATCTACACTGATAAAAATCTGGAGTTAATTCCAACACTGTTTGGACGCCAGGGAACACTTTTTCGGTGTTCTCGTGCGTCCATCCGTTTGCAGAGTTACGAAAAACGGAGTAAGTCCCTTCAAACGTGTGTAGTAGAGCAGAGTTAAGCTTATCCTTATTGGAGTAAACACTCACTTTTAGATACAATTTACTCCTAAAAAGAGAACAGTAACGCCAAATTAGATGAAAATTAACAACTTTTCAGATAAAAGTTTATCCATATTTAACACCGAATGGGTAGATTACAATTAATCCCAACAATTTTTATGTGTGTAATTGTAAACTAATGATTATTCAGTGTTAGAGCATTTAATTTGTTTGTTAAAAACAAAATCTGCCTAAATATGTAAAATGTGTTGAAAATTCTCATAATACGGAATAATAATTCGTGACAAGAAAACCAATTAAATTTCTTTTATTGTATATTAAATAAAATGAAATGTGCCTTATTATTTATCTTCCTGTATAAGTATTTTATTGCTATACATAAAATATTTTGCTATGGAAATGTTGGTTTTAAATTTCTTATTTAGTTTCTCACACTTTTGAAAATCATTCTTAAACTATTACATTTTTTAGTTTTCCATTTCTAATTGTAGTTAAACGCCAAAGTAAGGACGACCGTTTAAGTTTTTTTATCGTTAATTATTTTCGACATTCACGCATTTATTTATAGGAAAAGAAAAGCGAGCGCTTTTAACAACAGCATCTATATAAGGCAGTCAATAAGCTATAAGAACAGAATAATCGTGACCTGTTTGGTTTTGTAATGAGGCTGGCACGAAATTTAAGGGATCCATTTGATGTGCAAGTGCTACCATTTATTTTCTAATAATTTTTATTCTGAAGAATCTTTTGTCCGCTTCAGGTGATTTATAATGGACTGGATTGCGTAAATATATATGATTAACATTTAAACATTTCAAGTATTACATGAAGAAATTTGGTAAGTTTAAAATTCCCCCGTGAATATTTCAGATGATTGTCGCATATAAAACAGCGATGAAATTACGTAACTTAAATTTTGTTTCAGAGCATTTGCTATGATATTAATTTTCGTGTAACATTTGTTAGAAAGTGAGAGAGACAATGAATCTTTATTGGTTGATTTGGTAAGTACAACGATGCTCACCATAAATGATACCATTTGACAGTTTCGTAGACCTTACGCTAAATGTTCCTAAGGGTGTGGTTCGCATGAAGGAGTATCATTTAAGTTCAGCGTCGTAGTAGATCTATTTCAGTTTTTAACAAATTTTGCACATAAATTAACGCCGTGTCATTGGGCTGTTAGAGGAATACCAAAAGTAAATTAGCGTATTCTAAAAATATGTAAACAATATTTAGCAGATTTTAAATTATGAGAATAATTCCCGGTAGAATTCTTCATTATGCGTTGATAAGTGAAAATACTGTATACCACCGGTTGCATTCCAGAAACCATTCCGTTTTGAAATCCTGCAATTTTACGATTTAAAAGTGGCACTAAATTACAGCGCACGTCGCTTATATGTTTACGGCATGCAAATATTGTATAAAACTTGATTAATTTGTCAAGTCGCTTTATGAATATTTAATCTCGGCTTTACACTGCGAGATTACATACGCGAAACATGCAACAATAGTCAGGAGCGTATAATTTTAAAGAACAAAAAAAATTACAATAATTAATAATTCCTGTAGGAAAGCGGATATTACGCACACAACTTGGTAAAATAAACAGTGGCAGGATTCTAATCCTGCTTGTTATCGTTAGCAAATTGCGTTCTCTATTAGCGTCAGAGTACATCAAGGTTAAAATGCATTAACCGCGATAACTACTATTTTTTGAACTATTATAACAGCCTTTAGTTGAAGAATATAGATAACCTAAGTAGATTCCGCTACTACCATGAAAACCGATTATATTTATCAAGATATTACAGGTTTATTATGTGGATGGGAAGAACACTCAAGTTCTTCTATATACTTAGAGCACATGCAATTTGTTATTATTAATTTTCTTTTTTTTTTTGTAAAAAAAGAAGCCCCTTTGAAAATGATTGTCTTTTATTATAATGCCTTGAAACAATAGTTTACAAAGTTACATGTGAAGGACGTTTAATCGCATTGTCAGACTGAACAAATCAGTGAAATATATGTAAACAAATTAGCACCGACATTCAGTTTTTGTCAAGGAAAATGTAGGAAAGTTTTCAGTTTCATTAATTTAATACAGACGTATTCCTTTGAATTCTAAGAAATTCTAATTTGCTTTTTTATTTACAAAATTTCCAAAGTTGCTTTAACCGTCTGTTAAAAGTAATCAAAATCTTACTATTTAATAAATAAATCATCATCATTTTCTTTCGTTACCGGATACCAAGATTGAAGAAACAGGAAGATGGGTAAACACGTAATAAAAATCTATACAAAAATATTTCGTTTCTTTAAAGAGAGCACATCTGAAATTTATTACAACTGTATTATAATTGCTTTTCTTCTTTTGTACACGCTTAAAAATTTTTGGGAATAATTGTAATCGATGTTAAATGTGCATAAAGTTTTACCTGAATACTTGTCAATTGAATTATCTAATTTGGCATTGTTGTTGTCTTTTCCCGATTAAATTGTATCTAAAAGTGATTCTTTACTCCAACAAGGATAAGATCTATTCCTATTTTTACGTAGTAAACATCATAACTCCGTTTTTTCTAACTCCACAAACGGTTGGACGCGAGGAAACATCGAAAAATGTCCCCTGGCGTCCAAAAGTGTCATGGTTTGGATCTATTTGATAGTGCTGGCAAAAACCGGAAAAAATTGAAACCGAATAATCGGTTTCTTTAAAAACCGGTTTTGGATAAAACCGGTTATCCAAATAATGATTAAAACCGACTATTCGAATATCTAAAAACCGATTATTCGGATATTCGGATATCCAAGCACCGATTATTCGGATAATCGAATATCCAAAAACCGACTATTCGGATATTTGAAAAACTGTCTACTTGAATATATTCAAACACAGACTATTCGGATATTCGCGAAATCTGTAATCAAAAAACCAGCTTTTGGATTACCAGAAAATCTGATTCATAAAAAAGAGACTCGACTGAATTTTAACTCTAAAGCCAATTTTACAATGGCCACATATTTTTGAAATATAAAATGAATGATAAATTACGTATTATATTACAGTTCATAGTATAGAAGGAAATACGATGTACTAGTGATTTAAAGATTGGTATTTCCAAGGCAAGAGTGCCGCTAATGTTCCTGGTTTTTATTCAGATGAAGATGTTTTCAAGCATTTCAATGTTGTGCTTCTCTTGTCCATTTTAAAGTATTAACTTCATTTCTAATTTATAAGGACTCACACATTTAAAACGTGACCTAAACTCAGTAATAATAGTTTTCGTTTTTTTTGTTAAATACTAGATAAATGTCAATTATTCTTGTTCTAACTAATGAAAAATATTCAACAAATTGTAAAAGTAATGCAAATATTTTGTGCTGTAAAAATTCATTACGGTGCCATAATAAACTTTTATTGAATTCTCCGAAAGACGGTTGGATGCGGTCGAAAAGGCTACTCACAACAAAAACCAAAATTACTTTAATTCTTCTCCTTCGACTTCTAATATGTGGATTAGAAGTACCACTTGACCACCTACATTTTTTTTTACGTAGTGAACATAACAGGTAAGATTTACCTTATTTTTTTAATACTTCCATCATTTACTCATTTTCAATTTTATTTGAGTTTTCCTAAGATTATCTTTAAATGGATGAGCAAAATAAATACGTTATTGTGTGTACAGTTATTTGAATTTCAAGTAGTTGGGCTATTTGAAAATATTTCACCATTCGAATAACCGGTCTTTCGAGTATCCAAAAACCGATATTATTCGAATATCCGGTTATCCAAATAATTGGATATTCGAATAACCGATTATCCGGATAACAGGTTTTCGGTTTTGTTTAAAACCTCGGATAATCCAAAACCGGTTAACCGGTTATCCAAACAACCGATTTGGTTGTCAGCACTACTATTTGGATACAATAGTTTGGGAGTTCTCAAGTATACTATACGCCTCTTGGAAGCTTTGCCTTTAAGAAACTGCCATACGATCAAATCTAAGGACCGAGAGTGAACTGTAATGTGGTTATATTATCTTATTTTATTATCAAATGGTTTTTGAAACAATACAACAAAAAATGGTGGAGACACGCAATCAACTTGGTAATATGTTTAAGATTCAGAATCATTTCTAGCAGTTACCGACTATTTTGTTTTTGGTGATTTCTTGCCACGTTTTTAAATCTTTAAAATGAATCAACCGGAAATCTTACTTAACTGAAGCGATACAGTTATTGTGGGTAATTTTAAAAAGGTTTCCGTATTTGCAGTTTATTGCATTTCTCAAATCTTGTGCTGGTTCGATCTTCTTTTCTTGTGTAAAAAGAAAGGTGTAGGTTGCAACCGCGCTGATCTTTTTTCTTATGGGAAGAATTGTTTCAACTTGGAAGCCAGGAAATATTTAAACGTGCGACTTTTCACAAACCAGTACTAAATATTAAAATCGTAAGTTCGAAGAACTTTCAATTCAAAATAGACAAATTTTAGGACTTGTCATTTTTCACGTCAAAAACAAAACGTGGTTTGAAAAGCATGTTTCGATTGACTGTACTACTAAGGTGAGGTACATTTTGAAAAAACCTCAACGTAATTATTTCTTTCGATAAAATTCTTAATGCTTAATGCTTAATTCATATCAAAATTTTTATATTTTCAGATTAATCTTACTCGGTTTTGTTCGTTTGTGAAAACCAAAAATATTTATTTCATCTGCTCGCGAAATTTTTGCGAAGACATTTGTTATTTTGGTTTTTGGTGACATTAATTAAAAACATAGAATGTATTTAAAGTAATATTTTAAGAAAATTTTGTAAAATCTATAGTGGTTTAAGTACCAAACGAACAGACATTGATTGAAATTAAAGAAATAATCAGTTCATTTGATCCGACTTGATTAATGAATAATTATTATTGTATTGCAACTAGTTAAAAGTACACTTTCTGCAACGATACTTGCTGAAGTTTTAACATTACGTAAAAGGATGTTTTTTCCCCCAAAATAAATGATTTCACTTAACAAATAATCGTTATTATTTGAAATAGTTATTTTCATATTCAAATTCTTTATTTATACTCGGTCATTGACAAACAATGGATGTACATGTCAATCTAATCTAGTATACAAATCAAAAATACATAAAATGTTAGCTAAATTAATTAGGGTCCTCAAGGAACTCACTTGTAGCAAAAGTACCGTTTACCAGATAATATTTTCTTATAGATCTTTTAAAAGAACTCAGGTTTTGAGTCCGCAACGACTCCGAAAATTTATTATACAATTTGAGATCCATATATGTCGGTGATTGTTCAAATTTAGTGGAGTTATGAGCTTGGATAGAAAGCGAATCTTTTGTCCTGGATTATAATCATGAAAATTAGAGTTCATGCTAACGAAAATGACGTTTATCTGATATAAGGTGAGATTTGTGGCAAATGGAAAGCACCTAATAATGGGGATGGGATGATTCGCCGTCGCCAACTCGCCGTCGCCGATTCACTGTCGCCAATTCGTCGTAGAACCAATTCGTCGTCGATCCAATTTACCGAATGCCCGACTGGATTTGCATATATTTGTATTGTAGTACACTTCATGCTTTTACCTAGTATAGGGGTTGTATGTACTATCATCCTCAGTTAAAAGGACACCATTTGACAATTTCGTGGGCCTTACAACAGTTGAGAGGGAATAACTGAGATGTATTGTTTTAAATGCTTGCTCCTGAATGTTCGTAAGGATACGGTTTGTATGCAGCAGTATCGTTTTCACTGAGCATAACAGTACCGCCCTTCCTTTGTCGCATGTCTTAAAGAGATTAATTAAAATAATGTGGTCAATAAACATTGAATCAGTACTCCCCTCTAATACCGTTGAAGTTAATGATTATCAATTTAATTGATCATGAGTACGCATACATTCATGCAACCGAAGTATAATCACATTTCTAGAAACAAAATAGTTTTAATAAAAGCAGGTCTTATAACGAGAATGAGTGAAAGAAGTTGTCCGTCACTTCTTTGAAGAGACAGTCGAATAAGCAGAATAAAAAATAGAGAATAAATTTAAAAAAATTGAATCAGACATACTTAATCTGAATGTATACACCAGATTTTCTTTTCTTAATTAATCAGTCTTTCTCTTATTCTAGTTGACAGACTTCCTGTTTTTTAGTTTGAGGATTATACTGTTATTGACAACCTCATTTTCTTATAAGCCTGTTTCTTTCCACATTTTCTCTCTTAGGAAGTCTTAAAACTTTTATATAGCCATCTCTATTTAACTTTCAAGAAACAATCTTGTCACTTTCGGAACGTATTCTATTAAGAATGACGCACTTTTCTTTTCACTCTTATACACACTACTAAAGTAACGTAGAACCAACATAAAGAATTAATAGGTGGTAGCACGAGCGTTCGGAACGTGCACGCTGCCAGAAATACTATAATGTTATCTCATGCTGAAGGATTAAACAGCGTTCTCTCTCGCGCATTGACATTTTGCACCTTTCTTTCAGCTGTCGCTCTCGCAATTGATCTCGCGCTATCATGCACATATCGACACACGGTCGAATGCTTTTGTTGCATCACCTAATACTCGTATATTGTTTACCGCGCATAGAACGTATTACGCATGCCTTGTTTTGTTATTTTCTTTCTAAAAATGTCAGACGATCTTGTTTAGGTTCAATGACTTTTTAAATGCATTAATTTGTGACTTTGTGTTACTGCTGCTCATTCATAAACAAGGGGCCATAAGCGCCGGGGATGGGACGATTCGCCGTCGCCAAGTCGCCGTCGCCGATTCACCGTCGCCAATTCGTCGTAGAACCAATTCGTCGTCGATCCAATTTACTGTCCGCCCAATTCGCCGTCCCAGTTACTGCTTTATTTAGCTTGATAAGCTTTAAAACACTTTCTGACCATTTTAGATAATATCCAAGTTATACCTACGAATTCAAGAAAATAACTATAATTTCAGTACGTTTCAAGTAAATTAAAATGGACTTTACTATTGTTCTTCTATTTCAAGTTAAAATAAATTCCTAATTACAGTTCGACCGCCGTAAGACACAAAATTACGAAAAAATTGGTGCTGTACGTACACATAATCATAATTCTATTTTTTTGTAATGGAAGCCCTTTTTTAATTTATAATTTTAAATGACGAGCTTTCATGAATCAAAATTTTGAAAGCAGTCGACTTTTGATGTGTAGTGATTTTGATTGGTATGAAAATCAATATGATTTTGAGCAGAATCTGAATATATAAAAAAGAAGAATTGGAGGGATTTTACGAACACCCTGAAGAATAAGAAATACTTCCTGGAAGACCAAATTTTTTTATCTGTTTCTTTATCTATGTATCACATTTAATTAATAACAAATTATTTTATTTTCCATTAATTATGTTAACTTCTTTATTTTATTTACATATAATTATCGGTATATTATTATTTGGATATGTACCTGGACTTAAAACTTTAATCGCTGACGGCGAATTTACCGACGGCGAGTTTTCCGGCGGTGAATTGTACCTACGACGAATCGGCGACGGTGAATTGGCGACGACAAATCAGCGATGGCGAATTTTCCTAGACCCCCTAATAACTCATAGCAAAGTACATGTTAAGTAGCTGAGCCGTAGTTGCTTGCAGACACTTTCAATTTATTGTTCCCGGTTCAATTGCTGGTTAATATGAATGCCGAGGAACTTGGTAGATGTTCTAGTTTCAATTCAATTATTATTTATTTGACAAGTTTCATGTCCGGGTCTTTCCTATTAAATTAACGCAATAAACTGTTTTGTTAATGTTCAGCATTAATCTATTTTTATAGCACCAGTCACAAAAGCGTGCTAAAACCTCAGAGTCACATTAGATCTTAGTTCCTCAGGACTGGGAGCTGACACTACCATAGGTGTATAATAATATGTCTGCAAAAATGGTTATATGGTCAGCAGTAAAAAATCTTACTACATCATTAATACATAATAGAAAAATGAGAGGTCCCAGTACAGACCCCTGAGGAATACCGCTATTAATGTTATATTCGGAAGAGTAAGTGTTTTTTTATCCTAACGCACAATTTGCGTGTACTTAAAAAGGACTGACCAGTTGAGTTTATTGCCTGGGATATAACTTAGGGCCTACAAAATTGACATTTAGACAATCAAAAGATTAAAGAAAAAATGCGTTTTAACTTACAAGATGTATCAAAATCGTAATACGTAATATTATGGATTTTTGATGCTATGAAAACAACAATATACATTTTCTCGCTGACGATGAACATACTTACGACTACTGTTTTGCCTCTTATAGGTTACTCATAAATATTTGGGCGTTAATATCTTCAAATAACTTCTTAGAAAGTGCATTTGCTTATGGATATACGTAAATGTAATATATTTCGACGTTACTGGAACGAATAGTCAATTATTAAAAAAATTAAGCCATATTTATTTAGCGACACTTTATTGCTATCCAATTGATGGTCAACAACATACTGCTTGCATGTTTTTTTTTTGTTAAAATAAAACTATTCCCTCTTTTTGCATTACTTTAGATAAAAATGCCAGTAAACCAGTTTCTATAAAATTAAAATAAAATAATCTGTCATACACAAGAAGAAACTTGTCAAGTAAACCATTGTTTAATATTATTAGCAATAATTTTGTACAGATCAATGTACATTTTCCTCATAATAAAAAAAAGTCTTTATCTTAGCCGGACACTGTGAAAAATTGCAAAATCGTTCAACGTTTCAGTGTTAGGTTAAAAATTTAAAGTTTTTACCGACCTCAATTTTCCTCAGAATAGAAATAAAAATTTTCTACATAGTTTATTGTCGTGGTTTAGTGTAGAAAGTACATTGAAAAAACTGTGTTGTTTGCGTTCGATTGTGAAAACAAACAAGGATTTTATGTTTGTAAATGTTTCATATAAAATACGAAAATATAATTTGGACCATGAGTAAAGCATGTGTTTCAGAATTACAGGACAGTACTGAGAGCAACAAAAACCCAAGTCAAAGATACCCAAGGAATTTCGAAATCTTATCTTTAAATTAATTCGGAATGATTAAGACATAAATAACAACAATTTTTTTCTGTTGTACAACATTTTGACTTACTTTTTGATGTATGAAGCTAATGGATTCATATTTGAAGCACCATTGTCTTGGGTTTTTATTGCTCCTATGGCATATTCAGATATTCTTTTTACCTATATTCACATAGGGTGGTCCTTATTTTTCCCTTTTTTTTTGGAAACATAAGACGGGCGCCCCTAAACACATTCCACATTACTTGACATGCAACCCCTACAAATAATTTTCTAATTAGTTACTGTTTAAGGTATGCTCAATAACCTTCAATTTTGTTAGGGGTACGCTTATTTCGTTATTCTAAGGTTGTTTATCCATTTCCATTTCGTGAAGTCTGTGCATTTTTCATGTGAAAAATGCAAGTGGGATTGGAATGAAAAGCGGATGTTAGCGTAACGAAATAGGCGTCCCCCAATGAGAAAATTCAAGGTCATTGAACATAACGTAAATAGCATTTGAATTGACAAATATTTGTAACGGTTACATGTCAACTAACGTGGAATGCTTTTAGAGAACGCCCCCATGTAATATTTCAAAAGTTAGAAAGAATAAGGGCCATCCTAATATACTGTTACGATTTCGGGGTTCGCAAATAATAATGATTAATTTCAAGCACTTTAATTCAACACAATCGTTTAATAAAACTAGAGTACACTTTTTTTTAACAAAATAACATTTCTATAATTCACTACTTCACAATACGCATACTTGTCGCTCGCTAAATTGTTTAAATCGCGTGCCTGTCTTCGTCTTATACAGGGTGCTGCATTTGTGAATACAACATAACTAAATTCCATTTAGTTTTTTTAAGGTAATCTTCAAGATGGATCTGTGCAGCTTGAGAATTTTTCATTTGCTCAGTTTCAAAATATTTTTTTAAAATTCAATTTAGTTCAGTCTTTTACAACAACGAGTAGATTTTAAAGTTTTGATTTTTCTTTTAATATATTTTATTCGTTTCATTTTTATTTTTTAACTACCATTTATCATTATTTTTTCGCTGATTTGATTCGGTTTTCACTTATTTTATACTTTTATTCCATTTGACTTTATTTTGTTTTTAAGTTATTCACTGATCGCCCTGTTTCGTTAAAATTTACAGGTTATTCTTTGGATCGTCACAAACTTTGTGAATTTTTAAATCAATTCGACTTATTGCTAGTTCTATATAGGAGTAATTTTTATTTTGGTCCTAACTTTATCATCACCCTTTATTTTTATACATTTCTCATTAGCCTCTATTTTAATTAACTTTTAATATAATCAATTGACGGATCTTTGTTTTCTCTTTTAATCGATTTCATTGGTTTTGTTTTTTACTTTTAAATTAATAACTAATCGTCTTGTTCTTGTTTTCTGTTCGGTTTGATTTTATTTGACATGACTTTTGATTCTTTTAATTATCAATTGAACGTCTTTTGTTTTTTTTACACGATTTAAGATTGTTTTACATTTTAATTCCGCCGACTGATCGCCACATTTGATGAATGTATTTTAATTTTTTAATTATTAGATTGTATTAAATTTTTGGTTCTAATGGAAGTCAGTTTATATAGATTTGACTTAATGAGTTTCACACAACTTTTATTATCGTCCTGTTTTGTTTGACGATCGCCTTCTGTTTTTATTTCATAATAAAATTAGTTTTGGAAAAAGAAAGGCCATTAAAATTTCAGATTTCAAATAAGTAAAAAAAATACGAAGTGTTCCGTTTAAAAAATTAAAGTAAAATTTCAGTTTATACGTCAGTTACCTCGATGTTCACTTGTTTTTCTGTAAACATTAGCAGAAATTTTTAATCAATCTATATAAGATTTACAATAAAGATTTCTTTCTAAAGTCAAAAATAAAAAAGTTAAAGGGGGTGGAAATTCTCGCGTAGTCAACCTGTATAAGTAATTGCTTATAAAAATGCAAAAATTAGTTGCAATTTGCGATCAATTTTTTTGTATTTCTTCTGCTGCGCCTCCATTGGAAGACTTATGCGCCCCTCCCCCAAGGGGGCGCGCCCCGTAATTTGGGAAGCACTGCTTTATTTGTTTGGGAATTCAGGAAACAAAGTTTGCGAATCTCTCATCAATCCAAATTATTTTAACTTCCTTTATTCTTAAGTAACACATAAAAACATAAAAACCGGTAAACCGGTAAAAAGTATGAGTTGGTTTAACGTGCAGAAAAATTAGAAAAACTAAAAAGTAAAAACATCTGTATTCCTGAATTTTTTTTTAAAAGAAGATGATTATTTAAAGAATTTATTAATTCAAATTAAATTTATTAATTTAAACAATTAATTTTCAGTTTTCCTGCATTTTATATAATTTGATCATCGGCTTTACGTACCTCTCGGTTTCACATGTGTACTAAACTGATAAATATACATGTGTATAATAAGAACGGGTTTGCTTTGACGACATTTGCTTTGAATTTATGCATGCGTAAAACGCAAAGTAGTAATAAACATTTATTTATTTACAAAATATCAACTGGGGGAATTTTTTTGTTACTTTAATTCCGACTAATAGGAGAGGAAGGGTCTAAAGTAATTAACACTTTAAGTAGATGACACGCATGGGTTCTGTGTCGAGCCGAAAATGTACAGAGTGTAAAATGCAGGTAGTGACCAATCACGAGTAGGTTTTAAAGCAGCCCATGTAATATGATCAATATTATTGCAGTATTGAATATTGCACGATAATACTGACCGTCTTGATTCATATTGAAAGATCGTACAACATAATTATTGTGTGAATCAAAAATGATTTAATTTTTATTATGCAAAGTGGATCCATATATGGATTAAGTTCATGATAGAACCGCGCATTCTTAGAGTTAGTTTTATTTAATTAGGTCTCCGTAGAGATTTCGGTGCGCCATAGTTTTAATTTAATTTCATCCGATGAAATGGCAGCGTACAGATCAAGAGCAATATGCTTATAAATTTTCTCACCTGTCGCCTTATTCATACCCGCACAGCTGTTTTAATATTCTTGAAACGAGTATTATAATCATCTCGAACATAATAACATCTTGAGAGTCTTTAAGATCAAATTGTCGAAACTGAAATTTTGAATAGCTTGTCAGTCACTTCTGAATACATCACGTCGAAAATAATTACATGTTATTTTCATCATTTAAAATACATAAACAAGACATTAACGGATGTTTATTTTTAATTTAAAAAAAGTATGATTAATGAAAGCATGATGATATAATAATAATAATCTGACATTTTTAAATTTTTGTAAAAATTTTTGACCGTTGCGAGTGGTGTATGAGATGTAAGTACAATTTAATTTCTTCTCGTTTGTGGTAATAACCATTTTTTGTCAAACTTTTTTCATATTAATAATAATAACAATTTTATTGCCACATGATTGTCAGCAATTGTCAGTTTGTATAAAACTATAGACTAAAGAGTATAAACATTCAAGCAGAATTTGTCTAATTAAAAATAAAAATAAAATTATTGCCTACGTGAACAGTAGAGAAAATGATTAACGCAAGTGACAAAAGACAAAGATAAAAGGTCACCTAATTCATCATTCATCAATCGAGTAATATGGATTTTCTACAAAGTATTCTTTAACCTGTTTTTTGAAGTTGTTAAATGGTTTTAACAACCTTAAATTTGTAGGGAGGTGATTGTACAGTTTTAATGCCAAATGAAACACACTGTTATGAAAGTTTGACGTACGGTGTTGAGGCAAATGGAGATAGTGTCTATGTATCTAGGGAGCGAATATTTACATAAATCTGATTCTTTGATTAGCAAGAATTCATTTCTTTTTACACACAATAAGCAATTATACATAAACAAGGATGGAAGAGTGAGAATCCTTAGTTCTTTAAAAAGAATTCTGCAACTAGTTCGTGTAGTTAGATTCATGATGGCTTCAATAATTCGTTTTTGAATTGTGAATACAGATCAGACAGCGGAAGAGTTACTCCAACAAGAAATGCCGTACTGTAACTTCGATTGTACGCAACCAAAATAATACTATCTCATTATCTCAATAGACATACTATCGTTCAATTTTTCTTAGTGTGTAGCACGCAGTATTTAGTGATTTTCCTAAAATAAGGCAATGATTACTCCATGCTAAGCCGGAATCAAATGTTAGTCCTGGAAATTTTACACTTTTGTCAACAGGAATTTCAAATTACAGATCAATTAACTTGGACTTTATAATGAACATATAAAATAGCGACATCTTACTATCGCTTTTTGACTTAACATTGCAGTAGGATAGACAAATTGAAGCGGGATTTGCTCCTAATGAGTCCCCCATGCAAGACGGCCGTGCTTGCTGTCAAAGCATAATGAAAGATTTTAGGAAAATTTTGTGCAAATCGTTCTTGATTGCAGTGAGAACCTCGAGCAGCTTCTGGACAGCTGTTTCAGCCCTGCTTGGGGCTTCTTCAGCAGAAACATAGCTCGACATTCCCACCGCAGACCAAAAACGACTTGCCCAATTTATTCGCAAATGCGATGTAAGAATGGACTTTATAGAAGACAAAGTATTATAGGGAACTAAAACCGTTTTACTCGAATTTAATGATAGATTGTATCGGCCGCATTAATCTGTCATGCTCGTAAGCAATAATAGAAGTCGCTCTGAAAGTTGTTCATTAGTTTTATAATCTAAAATTGAGGAAGTGTCATCTGGAAAATGAATAACATCACCTAACTTAATGAACGAGTTTAAATCATTCAAATATATATGTAATAAAAAGTAATGGTCAGAATATACTGCCCTGTAGAAGCCCATAATGCACTTGGGTAAGTCTCGACTTAGCACCTAGCCAGGAGATCATCTAGAACAATTTTTTTTTAAAACTAGCAATCCAGTTGACAGTAGGAACACCAGATTGGTTTAATGCGTCAAAAGTGAGATAAAAATAAATTCCAACAGTTTTTTCTTTGTGCCCGATATTCCGCGAAATAATATTGTATGTCAGACATAGGGCATCATTTGTCCAAAGATCGTTTTTAAAGCCAATCTGATTATTATTTATGATGTTCTAGATAATATTGCTTTTTCAAAAACTTTTGAGAAGATCGACAAGACAGAAATAGGTCAGTAATTTCTTACATCTGTTTTTTTTGCCTTTCTTATATACAGGAATCCCTTTAGCCGCTTTTAGAGCTGTGGGAAAAGAACCCTCAATGAATGACTGATTTATTAACTTGCAAAGTGGAGCCGCTAAACATTTAAGAAAAAACAAGGGATATCATAAAGTCCTGCAGATTTCTTACATGAAACAGAAAGAACTATGTTACAAGTCTCAACTTCAGAGATGAGAAATAAAAACATGTTGCAATCATTGCTTTTTATATTAATTGCGTTATCCGAAGTTTGGCGAACAAGTTCATTAACTGAATGAACAAAGTAATTAATTAAAGTCATTACTAATATTTTCAGCATTAAAATGATCGTGATTATTTATATCAGTGATATATTCCGGAAAATCAATTGAGTTATTTTGTTTTAATAATTTCCACGCAGCTTCATTTTTGTTGGAGGAACTACAGATAACATTTTCATTAAAATTTCTTCCAGCAGATTTCAAATTTAGGCAATGTTTACTTTTCAATTCCCTATAATGTAACCCGAGATCAGAATTGTTATTGGATTTTTTTTTAATTAATTTTTAATTTTTATATGAAAACGACGTCCCTCATTGATTAATGCCTCAGAGATCCAGCTTCTATTACGTTGTTTAATGTGATTTATTTGTCTAACTGGAAAGTAGTAGTTAAAGTAATAATTAAAAGTATTTAAAATATTTACATAATTCGAATCGAGATCCTGATCATCTCTGACACAATCAATTTTTTCTGATTTGATAGCATATAAAAAAGTGTTGATTAATCTTTCATCAAAAATTCGTTTTTTTTTAATAATAGGAGTTGCAGTGCGATCAGGAAGTTCACAGTGCACGTACAAAGTTATCATTTGATGATTAGATAATCCAGGTTCAGAAATATTTATAAGTTATCCCTTTCAAAATTGGTAACGAAATCATCAATTCTAGTAGTCCACGAAGCTATCAAAGGTAAATCATTCAAGTCGGTCAGATATGCTGACTCTGGTGTTAATTTTGAAGAGTCAACATTAAAATCACTTCCAATAATAATATGCGCCCATTAAAAGAGGGAGACATGTTTAAGACAACTTCAATGTTATTAAAAAACACATTTATATCTGCATTTGGTGATCTGTACAGATTGACCAGTAAAATATTACATAGTTGTTCTCAAACATAACACTGCGGAACATATTTCAACATTTTTTCAGTAATATCGATGTCATTAATAACATAAGGCAGCGTTTCCCAAACTTTTAGGTTTCGCGACACCGTTTTGAGCTGTGTTATGATTCACGCCCCCCTTTCCCTTTCTTTTAATATATTTTATTCGTTTTGTTTTTATTTTTTAACTACTATTTACCATTATTATTTCCCTGTTTTGTTTTGGTTTTCATTTATTGAGTGTGAATTTATTTTACACATTAATTCGGTGCAATGATTGCCATTTTATTTTCTCCTTTATTTGATTTGACTTTATTTTGTTTTTAAATTATTCACTGATCGCCCAGTTTTGTTAAAATTTACAGATTATTCTTTAGATCATGACAAAATTTGTCAATTTTTAAATCAATTTGACTTATTGTTAGTTTTATATAATTTTTATTTTGGTCTTAACTTTATCATCACCCTTTCTTTTTATACAATCCTCATTTGACTCTATTTTATTTAACTTTTAATATAATCAATTGATGGACCTTTGTTTTTCCTTTTAATCGATTTCATTCGTTTTGTTTTTTTACCTTTAAATTAACAACTAATCATCTAGTTACTTGTTTTCTCTTCGGTTCGATTTTATTTGACATGACTTTTGATTTTTTTAATTATGAATTGAACGTCTCTTGTTTCTTTTTTTACACGACTTAAGATTATTTTATTTTACATTTTAATTCCGCCGAATGATCGCTATTTTCGGCGAGTTTATTTTATTTTTTAATTATTAAATTGAATTAAATTTTTGGTTCTGGTGAAAATCAATTTATATCGATTTGACTAAATGAGTTTCACACAATTTTTAATTTTGTCCTGTTTTGTTTGACGATTGTCTTTTGTTTTTATTTCATTCGATTTTATTCGTATTTTAGGAGTGTTTTGATTTTGATAATCAATTGAAGGTCTTTTTTCTCCTTTATACGAGCTAATTCAAACTCTTTTAATATTATACGTACTGTCTTTACTTTTCTTATAAACTATTCAGCAAGACCTTCGTTACACAAGACTTAACAACTGCGACACCCTGAAAGACCCCCAGCGGACCCTTAATAAAGGTTCATCGACCTCTCTCAAGTCTTCATCGACCTCCAAAGGGTCGATATACCTGTGCTATAGAATATGAATAATCGTCTCTTAGACGCAATGTTACGTTTTAATTAAACAAAGTTTTAAAAGATAAAATTTGTTTAAGAAAAAGAAAGGCGATTATTATTGCAGACACCAAATAATTAAAAAAGTTTTCCGATTAAAAAATTAATATTTCAATCTATATCTCAGTTATGCAATGTTCATTGGTTTTTCTATAAATATCAGCAAAATGAATTAGTCTATGTAAGTTTTATAATGAAGACTTCTTTCTAAAGTAAATATAAAGAAGTTAAAGGGGGTAGGAAGGGGTGCATAACAATTTCTTGTAAACAAAGTTGATAAATTAGTTGCAATTTGTGTTCAATTTTTTTTATATTTATTTTGCTGCGCCTCTCTTTGAAGACTTAGGCCCCCCCCCAAGGGGACGCGCCACACAGTTTGGGAAACGCTGACATAAGGTTTACAATACGATTCAACCGAATTTGAGGTATACAATACGACACCACCTCCTCTACACCTTTTTCAAGCAAAATGCTTTATTACATTGTAGTTGTCGAGATTCATAATTTCAGTTCGATTGGGATACACTTTGTGCACTTAGTGTACCATGATCTCGTTGTATCCTTGTGAAATAAAATGAGATGAAGATACAATGAGTAGAAAGCCCCAGTCGAAAATGCTGTTACAGTTGTGCGTAAACCTTGAGAATATTTTAGTTGCGGATGAGTACATTATCATACAGTGAATTAGAATCTGTATTTAGTTCTGTTATATTTTTAGTTCTTTCAGTTCTGGTTTTCCATTGGCACTAGTTCTCATTGCAAACCTGACTGTTAATTTTCCATAGTTTGAGAACTTGCTTGTTATTTGCCAAGCCGGACGTATTGCGGAATCAAAAAAAGTAACTACGCAAAACTTTGCTGTGATAAATTCCAGTTTAGTTCAAAATACGATAATATTGAATCTGGAGTATGTGTGACTGCATGTTTTGCCCTCATAAATAAAACGAAACACAAATTTCAGGGCGTATTTTAAGAAACGATGTCAAAATTGAAATGTTCTGAAGGCGAAACGCATCCATCATCATTTATCGTGCGGTCGTGTCATGCGACTTCGCCGGAATATCTGGGCGAATTTGTACACTTTCATTTTGTTAGTCATGATTTCGATAAGAATTTCCATAAAAAACGCTTAATAGATTAGAATGACCGCGTGGATGCGGTTTGTGGTGTTTATTTTTAATAAAGGTCGCTATCATCTCACTTTCTGTTGTCTCTAATTGCGCGGCCTTAATGCGCATTTTATTTTACACGAAACGCCTCATATGCAATTTCACTGAAAACAAATGCGGGTAATAATTGCCCTACGCGAATAAGTCAAAAAGTACAACGAAAATTTCAGCAACGTTTTGTCTTTTTTCGCTGTGTTCACTTTAGATAAATATGCTAATGCTCGCGCTCACATAATTTTAATTTTTAATCCAGTCATTACCGCCTCATTTGCATGTTTTGTCTTGCCTATACATGTGTAAATAGTTATAGAATTAGCATTCGTTTCTATAGTTGCTTACATTGCACATTAGGGAAACATGTTAAACAAATTGGTTCGAACTGATTTTTTTTTCAAGGAACTATTTGCTATTTCAAGGTTCGGTTAACAAATTTAAAAGGTTATGTTGCATTTTATAAATAAATCACTCTGCGTGTAAAAATTTATATTTTTATTTATCATAAACGTGCTTATGTCTGGAAATCACTTGAGTATTCTGTATTGTTAGTTTAACACACAATTTGCAAGCAAGCTTCAAATTATTTAATTTTAGGTTTATTAGAGCCGTTTTCATAATCAGACTTTAACTTAAAAGTTACTTTAACCTAAAAAAATACATTTGTTTCCCTATACTTAAAGTGACTTTAAATTAAAGCATCCTTAAAGTCTGATTATGAAAATAGCCGTTAAACGCAATATGAAGTATTATCAAGAAAATTATTGCCCTTAAATGTGTGACATATTACAAACAGAATTAATTTTATAATTTACTCATTACGTTCATCAAATTCAGGCCCAATCTTTCCAGCTCCCTATAAATTTATCTGCCAAATAATATCCTTGGGAACTATTGTATCGACAATTTATAGAAAGGTAAAAAGATCGGGCCTAAGTCCATTGAAACAATAGTAATTTAAGTAACAAGTGCGTGGAGCGTGTTCTTGTAAATATTTTCGAAAATGCGTCGAGACACTACTTTACTTTTTTCTGTACAACGCTCTGTATATTTTTGCATTCTCTAAAAGCCATATTTTGCAGTCTAGGTAACGGAATCAAATAATGTACGCATACTTTTGAAAATGCAGTTTATTTTTATGTTTTGGCTTTATTCTTGTTTGCTACGGTGGTTGGCGTAGTGACTATACGTGGGCTGCTGGAAAAGTTTCTGGAAACGGTATGAAAAAACGCATATGAAATTTGGTAAAGGTTATCATTGTTTTTCGAAGCATTGGCCTTTGACGTCAATACACTTTTGCATACGCTCGAATCAATTTCTAAAGCACGTTTTCCACTCTAAAATGGTACCTCAGAAACCAGTGTCCGGAATGTTTCAACCGCTGCTTCAGCCGACGAAAATCGCTCACCACGCATTTTATTTTTAATATTTGGGAACAAAAAGAAATCATTAGGTGATAAATCAGGTGAATGTGGACAATGAGTCATTAATTCAACGTTTTTGTTGGACAAAAAAACAATTGTTTGACGGGCTGAGTGAGAGCTGGCGTTGTCATGATGGAGAATAATTCGTCGACTTCGATTGTTTCTTCTTATTTGATCGATGACTTCCGGCAAACAAATTGTAGTATACCAATCAGCATTCGGTTTTTCGATCCTCTAAAGCCACGGTTGCTACATGTCCAGTTAAACCCATTTGCTTCGCAGCACTGCGTGAACGGACAACTTTTGTTGGTTTTGGTTCATTTTGAAATACCCAAACGGTAGATTGTTGTTTACTTTCTGGCTCGTACGAATAGATCCACGTTTCGTCACCAGTAACGATGTAACTAAATTTGAACGACCTCTATTGAATTTCTTGAGCATTTCTTCGCACCATTTGACACGACCCTGCTTTTGCGTTTCTATTAAATTGTGTGGGATCCAACGACTGCAAAGCTTTCGTACGTTCAAATGATAATGCAAAATCTGGTGTATTGCTTTCATGTCAATGCGTAAGGATGCTTGAATCTCACGGTATGTCCCATGTCGATCTCGCTCAAGCATTTCACGTACAGCATCTACATTAGTGGCGACAACAGATGTTGGTGGACGACCTTCACGAAATTCGGCAAACCAATTATAAACACTGCTCTTTGATGGTGCTTCATCTCCACAAGCCAAATGAAGCCGATCGAGGCATTGTTTCGGCGTTAGACCACATTTGAAATCGTAAAAAGATAATGGCACAAAAATTTTCACGTGAGATTTCCATGTTTATACAAACTTGCTTTTTCTCAAATGTTATACAAACAAAACTAGTTCACTTGGATAGGAACTGTGAATAGAATTATAGGCGAAAAACGTCAAATTTTTCAAATATGACAGTTGATGAACCTACTAGATTCCAGAAAATTTTCCAGCAGCCAACGTAATTGAGATATGCCGCACTATTTGTTGGCCAATCGGGAAGAAAATTCAACAATTTCGTTGCCGTTATTGTCAAAGTGATATTTCTGAGATAGCAATCGCCATGACATTTCTAAGTTTCTGTCAATTTGAGGTTTATTGACAACTGTCAGTTTGACGTTTCTGACTTTTTGACGTCTACTGTGTCGGTCCAACTTACCTGACATTCGTCATTTTGACGTTTGTCACGGTAACGTGTCACTTCTTGGATTACTGTGTGACGAACGGGAGATTCCACTAGGAAAAAAATTCTCGTCCCTCGAGCAGCCTTTGTACAGCTGTTTCAGTCCTATTTATAGCAATTAAAAGCGATTTGCAACAAAAAATTTAAAGATTTTCATTATGCTTTGACAAGCATGCGTGGGATGACTTATTAAGTAGCAAACTGACTTCAATTTGTCAATCCTAACACAATGTTAGGTCAAAAAGTGATCGTAGGATGTCGTTATTTAAACTATTCATTAAACTATTAAGGTTTCAAGTTTATCGCAACTATTAAACTCGCGCTGTATAATGGTGTATTATCGGAATGACACAAAACAGAAACCTTTAAAAAATAAATGTTTTAAATGAGAGTTTTAAAATGCTTTTTGCTCCATAAATTGCGATTCTAAATACAAAAATAAGAAATAGAATAAGAGTTAATTGACCTTAAGGGTAAAGCAGATCATAGGTAGATATTATTCACTTTTTAAGTTAATTAATAATAACAGTAATTTTTAATTAGAGTTTTTTTTCAAGGTAGTTTGAAAGTCAGACTATTTTTTTTAATGAAACTTATATTTATTGCATTTTATTCTTATTTGTCGTTCTAAAATACACAATGTTTGTATAAGCCATTTTGAAACTTGCAAAGTGTTGCACACTATGATTTTTCTACGTCTTAAGATTTAAATATTACACACTTTCATACTTTTGTTCATAGTTATAAATATTTTTGAGAATAATCAATCAAGATTACATATTAAACAAGCCTCGGACTTAATAAGCCGCTGACATCTGCAGAAATCAACTGGCTATCGGTAAAACAAATACTGGTCAAGAAAAGAAGCAAAATTTGTTATACAACTATTGGTCAGATAGCAATAATAACGCAGATAAAAATTATTTTACTTATTCATAGAAATTGTTCGAGGGTCGCTGAATGCAGCTTAAATGTTCCGGCGGAGCTTGCTTTTCAACTTTTCTCCGACGTTCGAGGCCATAGAAAGTCATAAAAGCACACACCGTGACCTAATGCACAGATATTGTACTTAAGGCAGATCAAGTATCGTGTTTTTTTGTTAATTTTAAAAGCAGATCAATTTTGTAACTAGGTAAGTTCTTAATAGTTTAAAATATTATGTGCGTGTTGCATTAATTAATGATTAGTTTTGTACTAGCCGTACTTTAACAGTTAAATTTAAAAAAATCAGTCTAAAGGCGATCGAAAAAGTGGAAATTCTTACATCATATTAATTTGTAAATTACCAATAATCAACTTGCAATGTTGATTACTAAAGTTTATTGTATTTGTATAGCAAAAATAAATTTGTGTCTTTATTAAAACTTCGAACAAACGACGAAATAAACGTCTGCACTAGGCGAGAGCTTTTATGTCTTTATAGTTTAAGCCGACGCAGAAGTTCAGGTCCAATATTATCTTTATAAAAATATGTGTTTTGTGTTGGCATGTAAACAATTAATAAAATAGTTCGATTGAGAGCTAGCGAAGTTATTCAATCACCTTTTTTGAATCCATAGATTATTGTGTGTACAGGCAGTCTAATTTATTCAAATTTTTCATCGTATCATACTCCAATTCTTGCTTTCCGTTTTTACAATAGGAACAGTTACTGCTCTTGCAATACTTATTCTGCAGCTATTAATGCGATAATTAAAAAATAATATCACGCATTTTCAACACAGTTACGAAAATAGCGTACGAAGATGTTTCATTACTTCAGCAAAAATCTAACGAAGATTAGGTACTCGTTTTTAACTTAATTGTTATTGTCTGTTCCAAAGAAACAAACGTTCTTACTTATCACATGTTGAAAATACATGTCGATGTCCGTAAGTCGGATTCATATTCGTATACAATAAGACCTTGATCGAGTTCTTCTAAACGTAAATAAAAAGTTTTGTTGCGGTTTATTGCTTTTATCGGAATAAATATAAATTGCTGAAATAAGTCGTAAACCAAGCAAAGATTTCAAAACAAAGGGACTGCGCTCGCTTGTGATAGGTCAATTTTTCATTTTTTGGCAAGAAATTTCGGGTTTGGAGAATTAATCTCTTATGTAACGAGGAACTTACGGTTCCTTTAAAAACAGAGGTTTTGAGACTCCCTGTATACAGTATATATACATATAACCAAGGTGTAAGATAACAACATGAAGATAAATAACTGTTAATTATGGATAGTAATTGAGACAACTTAGAATACTGAACTTAAAAACTTGTAATGATGATTAAATACACGAGACAATGTAATAATGTTGAAATAGAGAAGTATTAGCAAAACAATCATTTTGTGGTTTCTTTCAGGTAGGTTAATACTAGACAATGTTAATTAGCTGTAGACTGATACAGATACATATGTTATGTGCCACGCTACGTACATTTTGTATGCATTTCACAAACAGGAATTCTTTTAAATTTATAGTTTATATTCTCGCATTCAAAAATATTCTAGAACTTTCCAAAAAATTTTCCAAACACGAACTGCGTGATGAATTAAAAATAGTTCCGTCAACGTGTGCTCACGTGTGGTTTAAAACTCATTGGGGCAATTACGAATAATAATTTGAATCATTTTCATTCCATTAATACACCTGTCATTGTGCTTAGCAGCGTAATAGTTTTCGGTAACTATAAAAGAAAAAGCCGAGGTGCGTGAGCGATTGTAGAATAGTGTGAATCGATTAATATTCCGTGTCAGTTTTGATAAACCCACGAGCCGTTCGATTGGTCGAAAAGATTTAGGAACCGCGTGCCGTGTACACGACTACGAGGCCGGAATATTTTTGGAACTGTTTATTTTACGGTCAATTTTACGTATTGTCTCCGGCGCGCTAGATGTCCCCGACAGAATTTCTGATTAGAACACACATGTAGATCGGAAGATAATGCCGATGGAATTATTTATCATGTCGGGTTGTTATTGTGCTTTTTATCGACGCTCGCGATGATGGCATTATTATATGGATTTCTTTTTAAACATGGAAAATCCTTGCGTGAAATACCATTTTGTGTAGTTCCGTGACATTATTCTGTCAGCGTGAGGACGAACTTTAATATTTTTTTTTATCTCTGCGTTTTAAATCTAGAAAAATTATTGCTTTTCCACTGCTTATTATTGTGCTATTAGATAACTGGCAAGGTAATTGTAAAAAAGCTTTTACGAGAAAATACGTAGAGGTTGTATCATAGCTGTTGTAACTTGAAGATGCACTTTATTTAAAAAAAAAACACTATTTGTTACATAATAATAACACTGAGCAACAAAATTTAACTTTCTGAATGTTTCTGAAATGAAAATGCTAATTTTTTATAAAAAGTAATGTATTAAACACAAAAATAACAATGAAAACAATTTGGTAGCTCTGTTTAAGAAAATAGCTTATATTCAGGTATTTTATGCCTTTGAGAAGCTTTACGATAAATATAGCAAGAAATATCCGCTATACTTACACAAGAATAGGGAATTGTTGCAAAAACTAACATTAGGTAATATAAAATCACTTTTTTACATATTTTGGTCTATTCTGTAAGCACTTCATATTGAATATGATACTTGTTACGATTCATATGTAGCAAGCATAACATTTGATTTGATTTGATTTGAACCGTATTGTCTTGAATTGATATGGCGTTTTGAAGTGTCAGTGGAAGATGGGGTTACGTATAAATTCATTTTCCGTCAGTTATTGTTAGATATACGTTGAAATTAGTTAATGCCTACACCTGAATGTCATAAAAAAATGTGATTTTTTTTTATTTAAACGTTAGGTTTATTACAGACAAAGTGGCTGTTTTTTAACCGACTGGGTCTAGGGTTTTGTGACAGTTTCACTTTTACTCATTCCCACGGTTATAGCGAATAGTGAATATTTATTTAGTCAACGACTACAAAAATAATCATGAGACTTAGTCAATACAATACAATTATAGTAGAAGTAAAAAGAACTCCCGATTAATACCGGGTGTAATCAAATTAGTTTCACATATTAATACTGCAAGTTCCTCGTCTTGCAAGAGAGTTAATGCCGCAATTATCAAAGGTCTAACTCAAAAATAAAAAAAAATGAGCGTTGGTACATTTGTTTGAGAACTTCTGGTCGATCGTGTGTAAAGACATAAAATAAAACTCCGGCAAAAGTCAAGGTGAAGTGCTTGATCACATTTTTAAAAGCTGTGATGTTTTATGTAAACACAATATCAAATTCATAGTGTCCCGGTGGTTGTCCACATGTGCAATTTGATTAAAGAAGACCATTTTAAATCTACTCTCACTGATTATAGAATTAAATTTGTTTTATTAGATAATCGACAATAATTAGATCGTAGTATGCATCACATAAACATAAACTTTATTCTGTATTGATTAACTAAAGAGTCTTCAATAACGACAAGTCTAAATAAATAAATACGTAAAATGAACAAGTATTCCACAATAATTTAAGTAAAAGATAAGTTCTTTGTCAGATACTCCTCGATGTCATTTGTTTGTACAGTGTAAGCAAAACAAAACAATCAAACCATAAATTAAGGGACGATGAATACCGACGTGCGTTGTTTACGATAATTTTTAGAATGTTACCCTTAAATGTTTTTATTTCCTAACTTTTACTTATTGTTACACTTTTGTCAGCAGAAAATTAACTTAATTAATCCAGTAAGTAATGCCACAAACGTGATGGATGTTTATTTTCTTTTGTTATGGAATTGCTGAGCGAAGAATTTATTGACCCAGTGCCCTTCATTTCGATGACGCTTTATTGCTTTATGTTTTGTTTATAATGTAATGTTTAGAAAAATCCACACACTATCGGTCAGAGGTTCTCAAACAAAAAGACTCCGGGCTCTTGTGGGGCTTTAATTTCTTTCATTTTTCACCAAAAAAATTAAGATATGCAGAATTCGTTTCCTTAAGTCATGAAGAACTTACAGTTTTAATATGTGAAACTTATTTGATGGCACCCTGTATAGCTATTTCTGTATTTTCAAATAAAGAAGGGAACTTTCGTCTTCGAAACGAGAGCTAAAAAAATATTTTACAGTCATATTGGTGTTTAACAGCGCAAAGTATTTATGATTTGGTTATTTTTATTTCAGAAACAATTTTAGTGTTAAACAGTGTAATTAATTTTTCCGCGCTTACAAAGTTCTTTTTTTTTTAAGGAAATTGTTAACATTTTCATGTATAATCTCGCAGATGCTCCGATGGTCGATGCATTCTGGTGGAGCGGCATACCGGTTGATTCATATTTTCAGTAGGTTCAGTAGGTCGATCTTGATCTTCAGCAGTAACGTTTGGGTTAGATTGGTATGATGGAATTCTTACAACATCTCCGAATTCTACGTTTTGATCATCCTGATTGACATTTTCTGGTTCCTCAGATTGTTCCTCGGGAACTTCAGGAGAAAACGAGACGGTTTTCTTCGGACACACGTCGGTAAGTGTTAACTGATTGATCTGACGTTTCAACTGGTAATCGTCGTCAAGTTTTATCAAATAATGAAGTTTCCCAAACTTTTTGATAATGACTCCTGGCTCCCATGGGCTTTATTCTTAGAATAATAACGTGCCATTACACGAACTCCCACCTTCAATTGTCGAGCTGGAACGGTTGCAATAACAGAAGACTTCAATTGAATCGGTTTGACTACGTCAAGTTTGATACGAATTTGTCGCCCTAGGTACCTCTCCGCAGATGTTTCATTGTTACATAACAATATAGCACGATAGCGAAAAATTATTTCACGGACATTTTGGTGCATCGTTAAGTGTTCATTGGTCATTGCAGCCAGTCGATTTTTGAGGGTCTGAATATTTTTTTCTCTGCTAATCCGTCCATAGCCAGATGACCCGGAGCAATAAATTTTTGATAGATTTCGACTTCTTTGAAAAACTTTTGAAACAATTCACTAGTGAAGATTGTTGCATTATCGGAAACCATAACTTCTGGGAAACCATGATCAGGAAACACGTTTTGTACTAATTCGATAGAAGATGTTGATGTTGGTGCTGATATACATGGTTCTATTTCTGCTTGTTTTGATTTTGCATTTGTGATTACTAGAAAGTAATAACCTTGAAAAGGCCTCACATAATCTATGTGGATGGGCTGCCAATTACCCTCCAGTTCGTCCCAGGGGTGCAGAGGTGCTTGTGGCGGACTATTCTTGATCCTTCCACATGCAGAAGAGCATGAGCGAATCAGTTGAGAATTCTGATTCTGCTGTGCTGTTTTCTTTGAGTTCCTGTAAAATTTCAGAAAGGTGTTGATCATTGTTGGTTTCGTTTGGAATTGATTCAAACGTGATTTGTGGATTATTGATTTTCTTGATTGTTTCTTCATAGAGTAGTTGGAACTTTTTCATTGATGATAACGTCGATATGAGAGTGCTGTACTTTCATTTAAACGTGCTCGTGATAAACAGTCTGTTTCCGCGTTTTTTTTGAACCCTTCCTGAACTCAACCTTGTAATCGAATCCCACATTTTTGTTTATTTATTGCTCGAGGCATTTGATCTTTTTGCACAAAGGATTATGGTGGTGTTATTTGAAACTATCCTCTTCTATTACGTGTCACCA
The DNA here is from genome assembly GCA_036172665.1 of Prosopocoilus inquinatus. Classification (NCBI taxonomy): domain Eukaryota; kingdom Metazoa; phylum Arthropoda; class Insecta; order Coleoptera; family Lucanidae; genus Prosopocoilus; species Prosopocoilus inquinatus. The sequence goes on from CM069876.1 coordinate 2,996,143, forward strand.
ACTTTATAAAAGAAGTCACAGTCAAATTTAATTCAATTTTAAATCAATGAATCTAGAATTTAAAAGGGGAAGTTAAAATTTTATTCGCTCAAAAATAGATGACGTTTCTTCGTTGACTCAGTTTTACTACGTATTTGAAAAATTCCTTGAATTGAAGGCAGAGATAAATTTTTTATTTGCATTTATACAGTGACACTATTTTATTGTGCAATATATCCTTATGTTGCTTTTTAAATAAACGTGTTAAAGCATGATAATCATAGGCAATCCTCAAATACAGCAAATTTTAAAGCCCCTGGTACCAACACGATGCCTGGGTATTAACAATCACATTTTAGGATGAATTTTCTCAATAAAATATTTCCTGAACTATACCCATAAGCCAATGAGCTTGACCAGCCAGAAACTCTCCACGGACAAACTTATTAAGTCATTTTAATTTTTAAACATCTTTTAATTTCTTGTAGACTTCACGATAATATGTGCCACACGAAACAGTCAACATGACAGATTCAGAATAAACACGGAGTAAACAACCGCGAGTGTTATGTTGGTTGCCTGGATTTACAATGCTTTAACACGATTATTTTAAAATGCAACATAGGGATATATTGCCGAATAAAATAAAAGCATTGTTTATTATGTCACCAAAACGAAAAAAATAAACATTCACTTCGTGGAAATGCATAGATAATTCACGGAGTCCCAAGCACTTGGGGGCCCCGGTACATCGCACCCAGCTGCTCTATGATAGCTACGCAACTGCTTAGAGTTTAAGTGTTGTTCGCCTTTTAACTGTGCATTTTTTATTTTAAATCTCTTCCAATTTTCTTCCCTATCTCGTTTGTTACGGACCTTTTCGCTGGTACATATGAGTCACTTTCATCCTCAAATACACCGTCACTCATTATTCATAACAAAATTAAAACCACGAATCAGTATTAACTTAAAAACGGGCAGCTGGGATACCTGTTTTACCATCGTCATTTTAATAATATTTATAAAGAAATGAATACATAAGTGTGTTCAGTCCTGGACTTAATTTGTTTCTATGGTCACTGCAAAATTTAAATTGATAGCAATAATAATCAAGATTACGAACTGGTCTCGTTCCTATGAAAATGCCGAATTTCAATAAAAAGAACACAAATTGTATTTTTTCCACTCTGCGGTGCCCTTTTGTTGCTTGTGACAGCTCTGAAAAATAATAAGCATAAAACACTATAATTTTGCCCCTTTTTTACCATTTAGACTAAATCATCCAGATAGGGTACAAAATATAAAAAAAGGACAAAAAATCTACCTAAATACTCTTTTCTTCAAGAAATAATTAATTAAATATTATATCCAAAATCACGAAACTTAAAAAAAAAGAAAGCGTTCAGAGGAACTTAAATAAAAAAAGAACTAGCTAACGTGTATCAACAAATTTTGTCTACAGGTATTCGAAAAGTATCAAATATCTTATGAAGGACAACTAGTATCTAATTTTTGTTTTAGTTTCACAATCTGATGGGGCATTCCGAGCTCGCTTCGCTACGCTCGTCGTACCCCAACCCCGCTCGTGCTACAATAAGTCTTCTTGTGAAACTTGTATAATAATACATTAATGTTAATTCCATCACCTCGAAATTCAGCATCAAATTTGGCTTCCATTTCGCGCCAAGTAGACCACAACTGCAAAACATAAAATCTGAATTCAAACATTTTTGGTCAATATACAGACTATACCGTTAAAAAAACACACTGTAATTGTAAGTTTTTAAAATATAACCTGTACGTAGGGTATAAAATATGAAAACAAACCTTTACGCATAACTGGATCGAGAATTATAATTTTTAAATGTGGTGTTACTGTTAACGTCATAGTATTTAGTATTTTTTAATACTGAAGGCGTTCTTAAGAAATCTTCAACGAGTGTTATACAAAACGAACAGTTAGACAATTTTCATTGGCCAACGCGTGCTTGTAGTAGAACTAAATCGTTCCAGGTAAACCATTAATTTTAGTTCGTTGCCATTCCAGCCTGCCATTAATTATTAATAATGAATACACTGTTGTTGTTATACTGTGTGTGCTAGAAATAATTGAAATTCTTCTCATGCAACAGATTAATTAATTAAATTAAGTGTAAACTAATACGTTCATTAAATCACGAAAATAATATATATAAAATTAATTTAAAGTTATAACATCAGCTTATTACTCTAATTACATCATATATTATTTTGTATGCAGTATGCAATTATTATGATTCCGAGAGACGGTCTTGACTTAATTAGTTCATTTTTCTTGAAACGTTTTTAATGCTCAGGAAACTTTCCTTCTGTTCTTCCGCATATATAAATCGTTTTCTAACTGGCTTCTATCAATAGTTTATCTAAAATATTTTTAATTAAGTGCCTCAATATTAATTAACGTGTTTGAGTAACACGCGGCTAATTGCCCGACTTTTTAATTGAACTCGTATTAAAATTCGTTTCACATTTTGACTTTATCTAATCGATTGTGCGTCCATCAAGTTGCCTTCTTCGAGGTGAATAATTAAAGGAAACGTGACAGTTCTTAAGTTTGGCCACTCACGATTTAAGAGCGAAGGTAAAACAATAGTTGATCTTAATTATAAAAAAAAAATCATATTGTTTTTCGGATGGTTTTCGAAAGGTATGTACGTGGCCAAAGATCATTGTCCCATAGATATCATTAAAAGTAGGAAAAGAAGATAATAGGCATTAGAAATACCTATTTGAAAAGAAGTAAGACAAATTACATCTAAATAAAAGAAACTAAGAAATGCAAGTGTGTTCTAAATAACAAATATAAATTCATACTTTATTCATTAATTTTTTAATTATACATTAATTATTCATGTTCATGTGACATTAGCTTCGATAGCCTAACTGAAATACTTAGGGAATTTAACATTTCTTTTGAGTATGTGCGTGTTCACTGATTTTTGATCTCTGTTATTATTGCTTAGTTCTATGTTACTTATTCCTTACCTTAGCCTTAGTCCTAAGTACTTAATTTTTATAAGTTTTGCGTCTCTCTTCTTGTATTTTGTCTTGCAATTGGATATTTGTATCTGTTGGGCAATAAATATATATTATATTATATATTATTATATTACTGATAATTAGAGCACGGAATCACAAATTTCGACTTAATCAATAAGAGATTTGATGATTTCTTGGTAAAACAAATAAAATTATTGTTAATTCGTTTTCCAGTGCCAACTTCTTTCCGGAATAATGTTGGGAGAGCGCTGACTTCCAAATTGCGTTCACAACAAGAAAAACTGCTCACACCAAGACATCGAAATACGTGATTCCGATCGCTAGTAATAATGTACAGCTATTTTTGGCATGTTACTTGTTGACTAGTATTACATTTATATGAAAGATTCGAAAGATTAGAGAACTTTTTATGATTCGGATTCGGATTCGCAAACAAAAAAATTAGGCTTCGTTCTACCTTTGCAAATAAAGTGTGCTAAATATCAGTTTCACATAAAATACAGAATGGATGATTCTAGTAACGTTTTTGTTGTTTCTTCCCCAGTTTATTTATAATTTTATATTTAGCAAATGTTTCACATGTCGCAATTTGAGAGGGATTGAAGCGTGCAAATGTGTTTCCGGATAATACAGAGAATCCCATGATATAAACATTTACCGGTAATTATATATAATGATGATCGACTTAAATGATACCATTTGACAGTTCAGTAGTCCTTACGCTGACTGTTCTTAAGGGTGTGGTTCGCATGCAGGAGAAACATTTAAGTCGAGCATGGTAGTACACTTTTTTGACTTCATAGTTTTGTTTTCGTAACTCTGCACAAATTATATAAGCTCTCTTTGCTTAAATTTGATCGAATTTTCAATAGTGCTTTCCCAAACAGTTGTTTTTTTTTGAGTTGTGTTAATTATCGAGTCCACTGTGTGTGATTATGTACCAGAATCAAAGTTCAATACAAAGTAATTGACGTTGATTCTTCCATAAAAGGAAGATGCCTAATAGTATAAATTTTAAATTTAATTTAAGGCAAATTACATAAATTACAGTCTTGTTTATTAAATTAATTAATCGTTCCGTAAATTTGGGCAACGGGAAGTAATGGAAGTAATTTAAAAATTCGTCGAAATTCGCCGGAGATTATACGTGTACACGTAGGCCCCACGTTCGTAATTATTTCGGAGGATTAAGGTACGCACAAGAAGTTTATGTTCTCTGTAATGTATTATTACATCGTGTATACTACAAACCACATATTTTAGAGAATGCTTGTTAAGCAGAACATTTCGCAAAAACTTTCCCTGAAAAACTTGATTGAAACGCTCGCCGTAATAGCACGGTGTATTTAATTTAAGGCAGTGCTCGCTTTAAAGTAACCACAATAATTTATATCGAATTTTCTCTAATCGCAAAGAAAGTCGGGCGAAACGTTAAATTATAACGACGCTAAACACAGAACGAGTTTAATAGAGGAACAGTGTAATTGCCAGTTCACGTTACTGCACGTCCGACGTGTTCAAAACCGCTTTAAATTAGCGGCGGTTCCGTGAAAACTATACGACACTTTCTGATAACATCAAAAATCTACGAGTATACTTTACAGTACCACTGTTAAAATGTAATTAAGTATTTTATTTGTGACGGGCCTCCTCAAAAACGAGGTTGACATTTGTAAAGATTTTGTTAATAGTTGTTATAATTATTAAAGTTCTTCTGAAAATGTAAATCTCACCTTTGAAAGGTTTCTAAATTAAGGATCTAGGACAATTCGCCATCGCCGATTTGTCGTCGCCGATTCGTCGTAGGTACAATTCACCGCCGCAAAACTCGCCGTCGGTAAATTCGCCGTCAGCGATTAAAGTTTTAAGTCCAGGTAAATATCCAAATCATAATATACCGATAATTATATGTAAATAAAATAAAGAAGTTAACATAATTAATGGAAAATAAAATAATTTGTTATTAATTAAATCTGATACATAGATAAAGAAACAGATAAAAAAATTTGGTCTTCCAGGAAGTATTTCTTATTCTTCAGGGTGTTCGTAAAATCCCTCCAATTCTTTTTTATATTTTCAGATTCTGCTCAAAATCATATTGATTTTCATATCAATCAAAATCACTACACATCAAAAGTCGACTGCTTTCGAGATATTGATTCATGAAAGCTCGTTATTTAAAATTATAAATTGAAAAAGGGGTTCCATTAAAGAAAATATAGAATTATGATTATGTGTACGTACAGCACCAATTTGTTCGTAATTTTGTGTATTACGGTGGTCGCACTGTAATTAGGAATTTATTTTGACTTGAAATAGAAAAACAATAGTAAAGTCTATTTTAATTTACTTGAAACGTACTGAAATTATAGTTATTTTCTTCAATTCTTAGGTATAACTTGGATATTATCTAAAATGGTCAGAAAGTGTTTTAAAGCTTATCAAGCTAAATAAAGCAGTAACACGAATTGGCGACGGTGAATCGGCGACGGCGAGTTGGCGCCGGCGAATCGTCCCATCCGCCTAAATTAAGTGGTATAATGATAATTAAATTGTAAGTACAAAGTTTTTTTTAATCTCAAACCGGACAAAAATATGATGGGAAACACACTCAACGTTTCGCTATAGATTTATAGCTTTGTCAGGAGTGAAAAAAAATAAATAAACAAGTTGTCAAGAGAAACAAGTCGTCAAGAGAAACGAAAAGGTAACATGATTTTAAACTAAAATACGAGTTGTCCGGAATAAAGGGAAAAGTAACTAGAACTAAATTAAAATATTTTTTTTTTATTGGCAGATCTATATCCTGTTTAAAGAGTCCAGAAAACTACAAAATATGTCATTTAAAGTTTCAAAGTCCGTACGTTTATTAATAGAATTTGGAGACATTTAAATTTTATACATTTCTATGAAACGTCTTAAAAATATTAGATTCACTGTACAAAATGTCAGTATTATCAAAATCAAAATTATGATTATTTACTAATGAATGCCCTACAAGCATTGAATGATTTTGATTATTTTTTTGAATATGATAGTTATGTTGGTCTAAACGTTTTTTTTTTTAAATTTTGCCTTGTTCCACCTATATAAACAGAATTACAATTTGAACATTTGATTTCCTAACCCACGTTAGGTTGTTTTAATTTCGAAATTTTGGTTTTTAAATTCGAAAAAATTAAATTTAAATTATTCAAAGATTTACTGGCTAAAATTAAATTATGTTTTTTGAAAATGTGTTTAAATGTATTGTGTAATGGTTCAATATAAGGGAATGATATGTATTTATGAATCTGTTAATTTTATAATTTTTGGGTGTGTACGAGTGAAAATTTATTAATTTGATATTTCCAAAGGTAACTTTTTAGAAATAGTTGATTTATGTTTTGAAACATCTTATTTTGCTTTCAATGATAAATTTTATAAACAGATATTTGGTACAGCAATGGTTTCTCCTTTATCTCCGGCTTTAGCTTAAATTGTTATGCAAGAACTAGAAAAATCTGTTTTTAACTCTTTATCATTCGATTTAACGTTATATTTTCGTTATGTAGATGACATTTTACTGATTTTGCCTTCTGATAAGGTAGATTTTGTTAATTAAATTTAATTCTTTTCATAATAGATTACAATTTACAGTAGAAAAAGAAAATAATAATTCATTGAGTTTTCTTGATGCAAATATTATCAGATAGAATGATAAATTAATTACTAATTGGTTTCATAAACCTACCTGGTCAGGTAGATACATACATTTTCACTCATACACACCCAAAAATTATAAAATTGCAACTATTATTTCATTAACAGATCGAGCTATTTTACTTTCTGATAAAGTTTTCATTTATGATAACTTAAATTTAATAAAGAAAACTCTTATTCGAAATTCTTATCCAATAAATCTTATTGAATCAGTAATAAAAAAATCGTATTAAATACTTCCAAAATTCAAATGTCTCTAATAACATTAGACAAACTTCGAACCATAAATACATATCTTTGCCTTATATTGAACCATTACACAATACATTTAAACACATTTTCAAAAAACATAATTTAATTTTATCCAGTAAATCTTTGAATAATTTAAATTTAATTTTTTCGAATTTAAAAACCAAAATACCGAAATTAAAACAACCTAACGTGGTTTATGAAATCAAATGTTCAAATTGTAATTCTGTTTATATAGGTGAAACAAGACAAATATCATAATCAAAAAAATAATAAAAATTATTCAATGCTTGCTTAATGAATTATCAACAGAATTGAAAAACAACAGGAAGTATCACGGTAGAAATCGAAGTAGTGGGAAAAGGAATGACAAAACAGCACTGATAAAAATGTCATAAAATCTACAGATAAAATAGCGACATCTTACTATCGCTTTTTGACCTGACATTGCAGTAGAATAGACAAATTGAAGCGGGATTTGAAGAAGCCCCAAGCAGGGCTGATACAGCTGTCCAGAGGCTGCTCGAGGTTTTCACTGCAATCAAGAACGATTTGCACAAAATTTTTCTAATAAACAGTTTTTACAGTTTACAGTTTAACTTTATAGAATTGTTAAAAAATTGTGGTGTTTGGAACAAAATATTGTTTGTTTATGGGAATTTTTCATCTGTTCATAAATTTTCCTTGTAAATATAAAGAGAGATTACGAATTCACAAATTATTGTAAATGTATAGAGCAAAATTACAGTTTGTTGTAATTATACTACAGGCATTAAATTTTAAATTGTAATTTTACTAGACATATGGAAATGTACGTTCCCGTTGCAAGTAATTTATCAGCTATTTTGCATCCCTGATCCGCGCAGTTACAAGTCTGTATGTGGCTTTAAACCAAATCTTTTAATGTTTCTTACGAATGACAATAATATTCAACGTATACACACAGAGTGTTACTTAATTAATCGTCTCACCTATCTAGAGTCCTACAGCTGAGCCTCATTCATTAAAAAAAAACATTTAAAGAGCACGTTTTGTATTTAAGAGCAAAAAATTGCTGACTTTTGAACCCTTACAGCTTGGTTATTTATTAATATTTCGTCTTGAATTTTAGTGCATGTTAATACTCCTTTTCTGCATTAATGGAACGACCAGTATAATAATTGTTCTGAAAAAACTGATGTATGAATTGTTTGAAATTAATAACTAAATTGTTTTAAACGCTGAAAGCTTACTAATAATTTTTATACTTAAAAATCTTATAAACGTTTAATTAAAACTTATTTTACATATTGCCAATCCTCTACACGTATAAATATACTGGACATTCAATTAAAGAAAGTACAACTTTGGCATGGTTCTCCGGATTGAAGACCCTCTAGAAAATAAATAAATAATTTTATAAAATGGACCTGATGAGTTACATCTTAAGACGTGTGAATATTTTTTTAACTTCTGTGTGTGTCTATATGCACTAGAGAAGATCGCAGTGCTTGAGGAATAGCTTGGATAATTTTTTCAAAGATAATTTTGCGAAAATATATTAAGAATATTTAGGAGTTAATAAAAATCAAATAAAAGTCAAATTCTGTATGCGTAAATAAGGTAAGATATATTACGAGTATTTAGGAGCGAATAAAAATTTAAAGTCAAATTTCAGTGTCCTCTATATACGTAAATAATAAGGTAATTAAGTAAGCTATACGATTTCATAGAATATCAGAAAAAGATAATCTAAAAGTTTTAGGATTTACCTAAATCGGGAAACAAACACACAACTTACTGTTGTACGTAAAATTCTAGTCTTTTTACTTTGCTGCTTCTGAAATTCTATACAAAGTGAAAAGTTTAACTGAAATAAATTCTGTGGCTTAAGAAATTACGATTTATCGAAAAATACCTTCAACAGGTCAATTTCTATTTTTAATGGCACATATTTGTAGAGATGAAATGGCCCCTAATTTTTTTTTTTTTTTTGAAGAATACGTTGACCATTTTTTAAAACTTGTTCCGTTAGGAATACAACTACGTTTTTATCTTGCATTTTTCTTAAACCATAAAAGAGAAACAAATAAAAATGAAATTCTCAAAATGCTTATCAGTTTTTTCTTGGCAATAACATAAGGTTTTTAATTTTTGAAATTTATGGCATTAAAACCTGTTTCAGTAAAAAAGAATATTTTTATTTTTTCCCGTTTAGAGTTTCAGAAAATTTAATAAAATTAAAACCTGATTGTATTCCCAAACAGACTTTTAACAAAATTAAAAAGTTAGCAATTATTTCACCCCTTCAAATAATTGAAAAGTTAAAGAAATTAGTTTGTAATATGCGTCATTAAAAATAAAAACTTACCTGTTCAAAGAATTTTTTGACAAATCCTAATTTTTTTTAGTTATCGAATTTATTCTAGTTAAACTTTCCACTCTGTGTAATAAAATTCGTACTTACTTATAAGTCGTTTGAAACTCATATAAACGTACACAAAAAATTAAATTTAAATCTCAATTTTCATTTCGCAAATTAATTTTACACTGTAATTACATCGTAAATATGCTGTATATAGACAGTAAATATTCGAATGTATATTTCATGCAACCTAAAATAATTTTATGGTTTAAAATTATTATTATATTTATATTTCCTTTAAAATTTCTTGTGAATTTAAAATTCCCGTACGAATAACCGGTAATATAATTGCCTGTTATTCGTACCGGAATTCCTTTTTACGGTGAGCTCTTGTTCAAACCATCAGGATATAATGGAAAACACATCTTGACAAGTTTCAAAAAGATATATCAGACGAATAGATGAAATTCTTAAAATAGTAATAACTTAATTAATTGACAGAAACTTAAAGTGACAAATTTTCTAAGAACTTATATTTGATTATATTATCAGTTGGTTATGTGTCTTTTCTTACGTGAACTCTATTTGTACATTGAAAATTACTCATTCTTTGAAACTGCTTATTAAGTAATTAATTTTTTGTTTGAACAAACAATTTAATTATAGTGGAAACCACTGTTTATACAAACTATATCAAAAATAGCGTAATTACAAAAACCCACAAAACACATGTAAAACTTGAAAATAGGTCGTATCAAAACGAAACATAAATATGTATACATCCAATTAGCTGAGGGATAATTAGTTTTTTTGGGTACGTTAAAAGTGTGGTATGAGATAAATTGAAACACATTATAAAGGTCTTTAAGTCAAACATCTGCTGCTCCGACTGTATATTAAAAATATATTATAATAAGTGTTCTATATTCATGAACTTATAAACAGAGCATAAAACAATCTGTAAGTTATAAAACGATAGCATAAATATTCCGGCAAGTGTTTAGAATGTACAAAAACAATTAACTTATGGACCACACAGTCAACGTAATTAAGTACTTCGTTCTAATCGGATGCGAACAATACAAAGATAGAAAGAAATTCATGTGCAGTAGACGTGACATTCGTGAAACTTATAATTTCCTTTGCGCGAAAAGGTGTTGGAAGTTTTAATTTATATTTCACTCTCGCCGTAAATTTCGCGATGAGACAACAAACTGGTTTCATGAAAATATTAAATTAATATTCTTGTTTCCGTTCCCAATCGGGATTAATAAATTCTTATTTTCTTAATGCTGACTATCAAAATATGTATTTTAAACGCATATATTAATACCGAATTGCCAATAATTCTTTCCACTCGAAATTTATCCCCTTATATTGAATGAAAATAAGTATACACATTTCTGCTCTGTCTTTAGAGTTATCATATATTTTCTTGATCAATTGCTAATGGCGTACCTCTTTGAATTAATTCACTTTTAATGGTTGAGGGATATTTTACGGTTGTAAATTTTACTAAATTATTTATCGCTTTGATTGCCTTACTGTGATTATTTTTAACAGTTTAATTATTTTTTTTTTGTTGGTTTCTTTAATATTGGTGGTGATTTTACGGAGCTATAACCTTAGTTTATTATTAATTTTATAGTTTTAGAGTCACTAGCAATTATTTTTTTTTATTCAAAATAATTAAAATAACTACAATTGAAGTTTGTTCTTGTCCGATGAAAATTGCAAGTACAAAGTTTTTTTAATCTCAAACCGGACAGAAAAATGAAGGGAAACACACTCAACGTTTCGCTATAGATTTATAGCTTCGTCAGGAGTGAAAAAAAGTAAATAAACAAGTTGTCAAGAGAAACAAGTCGTCAAGAGAAACGAAGCTATAAATCTATAGCGAAACGTTGAGTGTGTTTCCCTTCATTTTTCTGTCCGGTTTGAGATTAAAAAAACTTTGTACTTAAAATAACTACGTTACTATAAACTTACCATGTAAAAATCAAGGTTAGTACAACCCTCAAATAATTAGTTTTGTACACTTATTGTTAGTTCCGAACAACTAGTTTAATTGTTGTTGGTCCTTGTTTCGTCTTCAATAATCTGTTTATTTGTACAGTGTTCTGCCGAGAATTTTCGGCTGTAGATGAGACTGCCCGCTTATTTTGAGGTGGACCACTGGCTGTTCACGCTGCTATGGGAAGGGTGTATAGCTGTTTCAACCCCATTTGGGGCTTCGTCAGGAAGCATGGCCGCCTTGTATGAGATGACTTATTATGTAGGAATCTGGCTACAATTTGTCTATCCTAACCTGTCCTATTCCAAAGTCACGTTAAAAAGCGATCACAGGATGTCACTACTTAAGCTTTTTATATCTTCTTAATTAAGAGAACTTATTTCATAAACTGCAACTTTATTATTAAATGAACTGTAAATTTATCAAACTATTATTCACAAAATGTCTAAGTCGACCTGTTTTCTAGTCGTGTTAATTAGCCAGTGCTGCTCAACAATATGAACAGCCGTTTTTCAGTGTTAAAAGAAAAAATGAAATAGTCCTAATTATTATGTGACTAGGTACATTTTTTTAAAGTACTTGTTTCATGTAAAGCGCTCTAAAACCAACACTTATAACCCAAATTTGAATTTAAAACGTAAAATATTACGAACATATAAAATAGCGACATCTTACTATCGCTTTTTGACCTAACATTGCAGTAGGATAGACAAATTGAAGCGGGATTTGCTCCTAATGAGTCCCCCATGCAAGGCGGCCATGCTTGCTGTCAAAGCATAATGAAAGATTTTAGAAAAATTTTGTGCAAATCGTTTTTGATTGCAGTGAGAACCTCGAGCAGCCTCTGGACAGCTGTTTCAGCCCTGCTTGGGGCTTCTTCAGAGTCGTTTTTGGTCTGCAGTGGGAATGTCGAGCTACGTTTCTGCTGAAGAAGCCCCAAGCAGGGCTGAAACAGCTGTCCAGTGGCTGCTCGAGGTTCTCACTGCAATCAAAAACGATTTGCACAAATTTTTTTTGTAAAATATTACGTTTCGTTTCTTTTTATTTTCACTTTAAACTCTTGTAATTTTTTAGTTAATGCGAGTTTATTAAGAAAAAAACCTCCTCCGTACGTTATGAGCAAAGAAAAGAATTCGGGCCACTTGTTCTGCAAACAGTACGACTTCGGATTATACTGATACCGCCCGCAGTAATTTCTGCAAAATGCGAGAGTTCGCATTGCACGCCTTTGCCTCCCACTCAGTAACAATAGATTAGGAAAGTGAGCGGCCCTAAAGGTGGCGCGAAATTTGATACGGCGTCTATTAGACTGTAAAAATACATGGGTTACGCTAAATAAACTGAAAATACTCGCTTCACAGAGTGCTGTAGTGTAAGATTTTGTTTATCACTAAAACTTTGGATGAAAAGCTTCAATAAAATTATTTTAGTTGTGCTTATTGTACGTAATTAGTTAATTTGTTATTAAAAAATGTATAAAATGCTTGTCTGAGCTTAGTTCAGCTGCAGGTCAACAAACCATTAATAAACATAACCTAACACAACAAAATAAACAAAATGTCTCTGGGAAAGCATGTAATGAGTTAGTCAAAAATTTTCCAATACAATGTACAAGATACCAACTTATAAAACTATAATATCTTGTTTAATCTCGTTGTCTTAACATCCTTAAATGTTAGGTTACGACGCAGAAATTCAGGTTCAATATTATCCTTATAAAACATGTGTTTTGTGTTGGAATGTAAACAATTAATAAAATAGTTCGATTGGGATAGCTTGCGAAGTTATTCAATCACTTATTTTGAACCCATAGATTATTGTGTGTACAGGAAATCTAATTTATTTAAATTTTTCATCGTGTCATACTCCAATTCTTGCTTTCCGTTTTTACAATAGGAATAGTTTCTGCTCTTGCAACTTGCAATAATTATTCTGCAATTATTAGTGCGATAATTAAAAAATAATTACACGCAGTTCCAACGCAGTTACAAAATCAGTGTACGAAGATGTTTAATTACTTCAGCAAAATTTTAACGAAGATTAGGTACTCGTTTTTAGCATAATTGTTAATATCTATTACAAAGAGGTGCGTAAACAAACGATCTTACTAATCGCATCTTGAAAATACAAATAAACATGCCGATGTCCGCAAATCGGATTCAAATTCGTATACAATAAGACCTTAACCGAGTTCTTCTAAACGTAAATAAAAAGTTTTATTGCAGTTTATTGCTTTTATTGGAATAAATTGCTGAAACAAGTCGTAAACCAAGCAGAGGTTTCAAAACAAAGGGACTGCGCTCGCTTGTGATAGGTCACTTTTTCATTTTTGGGCAAAAAATTTCAGATTTGGAGAATTAATCTTTTATGTAACGAGGAACTTACAGTTTCATTTAAATACAGAGGTTTTGAGACACCCTTTATTTATTCTCATACAATCCTCTGATACTTTTATAAGACAATAAAGAGAAACAAATACTCACATAAATTTATCAGTTATTTTATTATTTTGTCAAAGCAAACTTACGAAACACTCCCTGTTTGAAGAAAAAAAATTTAAGAGAAAATTAAATTTGTACAAGTGTTTTTGGAATTTGAATTAAATTGATTTTAAATCCAAAAGTTTTTGCTGCAGAAACCAATTCGAAGAAAAATCTCACTTCTTATTAATTTACTAATGTTGCTTTTCCTTCGTCATGTGTAATCCGGGAAACTTTAATAATACATTAACAGGGGAAACATGCGAAAGTCTCTCGAAATTGTTGAGCTAATTCAGTTGGCAGAATGGGTAGATACATTGGAGATAATATATTACAAATTGACACTTTAACAAAGCTAAGAGAAACCTGGGAACTGGGAACATTGAATGGGCCGTCACGAACGCCTCCTACTACGTACGTCCTTCCGCTTTCGTTTTGTTGTCTGACTAATGGAGCAAATAAAACCGCAATGATTACAACTTTATCAAATGCGGGAAATGTATGTATAGATGCTTCCTATTATTATAGGGAAATGTTCATGTCAAGAGGATGATTAGACCTATAATCTGGCCACAAAGACAGGAATGTAACCTTCACATTTATTAGTGGTGCATGCAATTTTATTGAAATCGATAAACGTCGTCGTACTACTACACAGGGTATCCCAAAACCTCTATCTTTAAATAAAAACTGTAAGTTCCTCCTTACATAAGAGATTAATTCTCCAAATCTGAAATTTTTTGCCCAAAAAAGAAAAACTGACCTATCTTAAGCGAGCGCAGTCCCTTTGTTTTGAAACCTCTGTTTGGTTAAGATTTGTTTCAGCAATTTATTCCAATAAAAGCATTAAACGGCAATAAAATTTTTTATTTACGTTTAGAAGAATTCGGTCAAAGTCTTATTGTGTAGGAATATGAATCCGACTTGCGGACATTGGGTTGTTTACTTGTATTTTCAACATGCGATAAGTAAGAACGTTTGTTTACGTACCTCTTTGTAGTAGACAATAACAATTATGTTAAAAACGAGTACCTAATCTTCGTTAGATTTTTGCTAAAGTAATTAAACATCTTCGTACACTAATTTATAACTGCGTTGAAAATGCGTGAAATTATTTTTTAATTATCGCACTAATAGCTGCAGAATAAGTATTGCAAGAGCAGAAACTATTCCTATTGTAAATACGAAAAGCAAGAATTCGAGTATAATACGATGAAAAATTTAAATAAATTAGGTTGCTTGTACACACAATAATCTATGGGTTGAAAATAAGTGATTGAATAACTTCGGAAGCTATCTCAATCGAACTATTTTATTAATTGTTTACATTCCAGCACAAAACACACGTTTTTATAAGAATAATATTGAACTTGAATTTCTGCGTCGGCTTAAACCTTAAAGACATAAAAGCTCTCGCCTAGTGCAGACGTTTATTTCGTCGTTTATTCGAAGTTTTAATAAAGAAAGAAATTTATTTTTGCTGTACAAATACAATAAACTTTAGTAATCAATATTTTAATTTGATTATTGGCAATTTACAAATTAATATGGTGTAAGAATTTCGACTTTTTCGATCGCCTTTAGATTGATTTTTTTTTAATGTACCTGTTAAAGTACGGATTATCATAAAATTAATCATCAATTAAAGCAACACGCACAGAATATTTTAAACCATTAGTAACTTACCTAGTTACAACAAAATTTATCTGCTTTTAAAATTAACTAAAAAGAACGATACTTGACCTGCCTTAAGTACAATATTTTGTGCATTAGGTCATGGTCTGCGTTTTTATGACTTTTTATGACCTCGAACGTCGGAGAATAGTTGAAAACCATGCTCCGCCGGAACATTTAAGCTACATGCAGCGACCTTCAAACAATTTCTATGAAAAAGTAAAATAATTTTTATCTGCGTTATTATTGGTATCTGGCAAATAGTTGTATAACACATTTTGATTTTTTCCTTGACCACTATTTCTGGTTTCAATTAAAGACATAGGTTTGGAGACACGCTGTATATTAATTGCAAATTGCAGATGCAAAAAATAACTTGGAAGGCACTTCAGAAATGGATTGCGCACTAAATTTGCGCAGATATTTCTTAAACATTTAAAGAATTGCATTTCTTTACAATCACTGCGCAAAATCTTTGGTTTTTACCCACTGTAGTATTTTTTAACGTGATGCAATATTTCGCATTTTTGAAAAGGAAGGCTTGCATATCACTATTTCGTTACATGCAAGTTATTTAAATTGGCGCGAATGAAACTGTTAGAGGCATGCAACGGAATATTTCTAAATAATATTCTCGAAAATAATTTCAGAAATTTAAAAAGTGCAAAAGATATACCTTTGGATTATTTATTTGATGATTACTTAATACCAATTTTGCTTTTTCAGAGGTGATGAACGCTACCGAAATTCTTTGGTTTTAAGAGTAGAGTTAGAGTTTTAGTTGCAGCGTGAATATGAGATTTTTTTTGAATTTCCATGGATTTTAGTACTGTTACGGCTTCGGGGTTCGCAAATAACAAACTTTAATTAAACACCAGCTAAACACAGTTCAAATTACACAAACGATAATATGAAACACTTATTTGAATAAAAAGCACTTACAACAATATTTCACCGTATATGTCGCCCAAGATGCTCGCACTATCACTCGCTACATGTAGTCCTCCTTTAAATATCGGTTACCACCGTTAGTAAAAACGCCCGGAACGCCATTGAATTATCACGAACTCTCTGCAACATTCCGGACAGGTGGCGTGCTTTCTCCAGAATGCTGGTAAAAATCATTCCGTCAACCTGAGAGGGAGGCGATCGATCGACAGATGGCGTTGCTTATCGGAATATAAAATATATTAATGTCCGGTGGTAACAGTACTTTACTTAAAAACTACAAACTCGAAGGGTCTCAAAATTTAATTCAGAAAATTGTACATGATGTTGAAATTTAGGGCAGATTTCGATTCATGTAAATATTTTATAATTGAAGCTTTGCACAGATTAACACATGAAGATGAGTACAGGTTTAGCAAGTTTTGTTGAACAACAGTTGAGCAACAAAGGAGTTTGTATTTTTTAACAGTTGCCATTACTCGATGTTTGCTCTTAAGGTGATACTTCAAAGTAAATGTGTATAAACAGTTCGCTTACAATGTCATTAGAGTATACAGGTTTTTTTTTTTTTATTTTTAGAAACTTTAACACATTTCATCTCCTTTTGTCCCCAATTATTTTAGCAATCCGTACGACATTGAATTTCGATATCTTTGTTAGTAGCATCTTGATTTTTAGCATGGAAAACCAGAAATCTATTTCCAAATCGTTTTCCACGAATAGCTCGAATGGCGTCTACTTATATTTTTTGGAATTGTCGAAAACTGTCCACTCCTTATCTCTTCCTGTGTTTACTTAATCCTCTTTCCTCATTATCATTTAAATAAAAATCAAAAGCTTTAAATTACAAAATATATTCAAACGAAAGAGAAATTTTAGTACAATATGATAGATTACAAACAAGATAATATGTGAATTTAATTAAAATTTAACAATTGACATAAAATTAAAACTAGAATATGAAAGAGAAAAGGAAAGATTAACAAAAATCAGTTTACTCCTAAACCGTTGAATTCTAAATTTTAAGCAACAAAAATTTTATCCTATTTAAACTCACCCTCGCCGATTCGTGGATGCTTCTTAGGTACACTTTTAAATTAAAATAAATTAGGAAAATTGTCTGATTAAAAAAGGAATTTAGAATTTTGAAAAAAAATAACGACGCGTGTCACTAAATTACATTCGCTATCGAAGAAGCACTTTTCTAGATGACAGGAGTTCGTGCCTCGGGCAACTGTCTTGACGAACTCTCTTCTCATCAGAAAGCTCCCTATTTATTGGGATTGGATGACCTACTTTATTCTACGTCAGCTTTGCATTAGACATCGGTATTGAGAAAAGACCTTGATGACTAATTCTATTTTTTGTAGTATCAAGGCTCGATTAAGATTCTTTTGCAGGAGTCAGCGGTCCTTATATAATTATTTCTTTTATCGCCGATGTTCCAGCGATATTAATGCCCTTGATCTAATTTCTCGGTACATACATCGCAATGCTTTTGTTACAAAACGCTGCAATTGTTTTGTATTTTTCACGAGTCATGATACGAATTCTAATTTAATAAAAAAATCCGAATTAAATAAGTGTACTGAATTATAGAAAATAATAATGAATAAGTATCTGGATTCTTACACCATCATCGCCGTTTCTGTTTTTTTTCTGGTAATTTAGTTCTTAATAAAGGTGCGTATTTAACAAAACTACCTTCCTTTTACAACCTGCTCTTTTGACCAACGAGCCACCGCTGGAAAGCAATTTTCTTGTACGGTAGCTAGTTCGAGTCGAAAGCTGAAAAATACTCTCACAACGGTGTTTTCCCTCGAGTTGTAGAAACAGGGCCGTTGTTTGCCTGAAGATTGTCAAATTTTCCACTCTCGTTGTCTCTGTCCTTATGAAGATTTCCTCTTCGAAATAACTTGTTGCAGGTTAAATGAACTTAATTTTAACAAATATATTGAAAGGAAAGAGTAAAAAGCTAATACAAAAATTAATAAAATAACAACCAATGGCGAATAGACAGTTTCCAAAATAATTCCTTTAAAATTACAACGTTATAAGAAAGAATTTTTACTACTACAAATTAATAATATAAGCGAGAGAGAGAGACACGGATTTTGGGTCTTTTGTATTGATTAGTTCTCCAAGCGGAATTGATTCGTCTTACGAAAGTCTTGTTCAAGAGAAAAAAAGAAACATAAAGACATGAGTTAATATCGTATTTTCGTATTTATTTATTTTTATTTTACTTCCTATATACATATCAGAATTTCGAATTCTTACATTGGGCACGAACGCTTGATGGCGGTACCGTAAAATTGGGTTACTTGGGACAGTTTCTAACTTTGGAAATTTCATAAAAAGCTGTGAACTTTATTTATTAAAAAAAAATCGTAAAATATGCAAAACGATGGAAGGTAACAATTGCAATGCAGAGCAATGACAAAAAAATAAGATAAAATAAAAAATGACTGTCCGAGGTTATGTATAGATTTTGAAGCCTTGGGACAGCTACTTGTTTTCAAGTTAATTTTCAATTACGTCTTAATTAAAATGTAAAAAAGAACAGATCATGTGCAGCAGCACGAAAAGTCAGTATACAGTAAAATTCATTTATTCCAACCCGTCAAATTTAATCTAAAATTGTAGAACACATTGTTACCGGCCCGTACATATATTTTTAGTTCGTTTACTACCTATGCACTCAAGCGTCATGCTGTAACCTGTTGTCCCGAAACACACGCCTGTCCCAAGTAACTCGATTTTATGGCATATCAAAAAAATTTGCGTATTCGAACAACTTTGGATGTAATACTGATACTGTGATAGGTCTAGTTTGTTCTTCCATATGTGTTTGGTCTTCTCTTTTTATTTTTGGTTAATAATGTATTACACACAATAATGAAAGCAGCAGCTGCAATAGAGTCGTCGTTAACGTTGAACTGATTCAAACAAATTCATCGCGCATTTACTGCAAAACTACAACCTTACATATTTAACGTTACAGCGGTTTATATATCGACGTGCCAATTGTTAATAAACGTTCGGGAACGTTTTGCGCACTATTGCGCGGCGGTGTGGATGCACCTTAAGCAACTGACGTTTGTTTTCGAATCGTTGCACACAGACGGAAGTTCATAAAATTCTGGCCAAAACCCCAAAAATTAAAGTCACTTAAATCAATTTCCGCTATTTTTATCCTAAATGTCGACATCCCATTCTAATCAATGGCATGATTGATCACATGAAAATCATGAATCAACAAAAAAACAAATACTGCTCTTACGAAAAACGTAAAAGTTGATTTTGTCGTGTAATTCATTGCTATTTTTGAAATGAACTCAGAAACTGGAGGTGTGTGGCTATTTATTTTTGATTTAGATAATTTTGTTTCTTTTTAATAAGGTCGTTTTGGAAGATCATATATATTTAAGTTACAAAATTATATGTTTTTATGACAAGTTATGGTTTGTCCTACTTAAAAGTTCAGGATTCATTCAGACAGCTTTATGCATTTTTTTATAAAGGTATAAGTGTAAACTAAATATTGGAAAAGGTTAAAGTTGCTAATACGTGCTAATATACAGGGTGAGGCTTTAATAGTAAATCTATATCAGCCTGTTAATTATAAATGCTCCAAATTAAATTCGTCATTTCTTTTTTTTTGACAATTCGAAGAAACTCTCTGACAGGTAAATTTTGTTTTTAAGAAGTAGGTACACATCTCTTAGTAAAAGTCAAGTTTTGACAGGCATTTGTTTTCCAAGTAATGACGTCGTCGACTTCTTTTTAAATAATAACCCCCAATTTCTTTCTTAAATCCGATAGTTCGTTGAATTCTTTATCCAACTACATGAAAAATACAGTAAAATATTGTCCATCTTTTACGCCACATACCACATACAATCCGAATTTAAAATCGAAAACTTTTCCTAATATGGTTATTTTTCAAGTTATAATCGTATGAAGTTATCTGTGCAGATTCGTTATTTATTTATTTATTTTTTCTAAATATCATTTAGAGATTTTTTAGCACTAATTTCGGAAAAATAATAATAATTAGCTTAAAAGATACCTGGTAACTCTGGCAATTCTTGTAACACTTTTCAGATTTTTTTTGATACTTTAAAGTAATAATAATAATAACAATAATAATATATTTATTGGTCATTGTGGCCACTATTTAGTGAGTGGATATGACATGTCATTTTAACAAGGAAAAAAAAAATCTAAAAATATAGTTATGTTTACACTGCAAAGCAAATTTTCCTTTGAGTCATTTAACATTGAATTTGTAAAATCGAACATTACAGTGTAAAGAACTTAGGACATTTAATATTTTACACAAACAGTCTTCCACAGATATACTTCTACCGAATGAAAACCTCAACCAACATATTAAGTGTGTATGAGTAACGTTGACGAAGCAAATCAGATAATTTAGAATGCAATAATAGAATTAGAATAGAGTAAAATTATAACTCATCTGTTAGAAATTCTGTTGTTGAGTAATAGCATTTATTTATTAGTAATTTCTTTAGATTACTTTTAAATATTTCAAAGGTATGTTTCAGTGAGTGAGGCAGTTTATTGTACAGTTTTATTCCCATGTAAGAAGGTGAATTCTCATATTGATTAGTGCGATGTTTTTTAACGGATAGCATGTCATTCGAATGAGTTTCATAATTATGGAAATCTGAATTTTTGGAATGTTTATCAAAATTATTTCTGTTGAGTAATATACATTTGTAGGTGTAAATTGAAGGAAAAGTAAGTATTTTATTATTAATAAAGACATTTCTACACGTTTGCCTATGTTTCAAGTTATACATCATTCTTATTATTCTTTTCTGAGCAATGAAAATTCTGCTAATGTTACTTCCATTACCCCATAAAACAACGTTATTTGTTAAATGACAATATACCATACAGTAAATACAGTAATATAAATCAATCAGTTTATACGCAGGTAATATTTGTTTCCATTGAGATATGGCAAAGTAAGCTTTATTAATAGTTTTACTAACTTGATTGATATGTTCATGCCATTTTAAACCTTCGTCTAGTTGTCTAGTTTAAAGGCACTAATAATGTCAGCTTATGAAGGATGAACACCATTTCTGAGACATCCTGTACATGATGTTTTATGGAAAAAAGAGCTCATAATACATCATTTCCACATTATACCTATTATTATTTCACTAGATAGATGCGGTGTACAAACACATTTTTAATATTTTTTTTCTGTAAATTTCCTAGACATCTGTTTGGTTTCGTTTAGACACATATTTTTTTCCTATTTAAGCTGCATTTACATAATAAAGTTCTTATGTGACTCTATAACATTTTTATGCAAATATACAGGTGTCCCAGAGCTCCGAAAAAGTTACCTAATTTTCTTCCTATTCCAGGTATCGACTCAATTTTTCGATTATACACTAAATTCTGCGTTAAATTTATTTGTGTCATTCTTACATATCAATCATACTTTTTGATGTGAGTCAATTTTTTCTTGAAAATTCCCGGATGCAAGGTTCCATGCAAAAAATCGTAACTTCTTAACCACTAAAGATAACGCAACCTATTTTTTTCAATTAATGCCAAGGCTGTGGCCAATCATTCGAGATCAGGCCAAGTCGTGAAGGGATGTTCAAAGGCTTGCTACGATTTTTTGAATATGAATAATTATAAATAACAAAAACTCCATTTTTTTCAAATAGAACAACCTGTCTATTTTCACCCAATCCTTGGCATTTATGACAAGCTTTTCTTTTTCTTTGCAGGATCCAGTTCTGATATTCGACAAGTTATTGAGAAAACAGTAATTTTTAGATGTAAATATTTAATCAGCAACTGAAAGTTTCTAGTAGTCTAGTAATTTTCAACCAACGTCGCACCAGTTACGAATATACTGTGTCAAAAAGTGCGAATTTCATTGGTTTAATATTTTATTCGCTGTGTATATTATTCGCGATCAGTCAATAAGACAGCGGCTTTAGTTTAAAGATTATCCTCCCAGTTCATGATTCATGAAAATTCCAACTTGAGTGCTCGGGAGAAACTGATATACAAGTCAGTTTTCCAGTCAGATTTCCCGAGTACTTAAGTTGAAATTTGAATCTCTTGAGATTTCCTGAGTACTCAAGTTAGAATTTTCATGAATCATCAATAGAATCAAATTGATGTGTTTTCAATCGCTTTACACAATGATTAAGTTTTGACCAAGATTTTTCGAAATTCTGCCTGTGTGCGTCGGTTGGTCAATCAAATTTCTGATAAATTTACTTTCAACTGGTTCGCAACAGCTGACCAACTGTTGTTCAACAACTTTTACTTCGCCTAAGTCCATCTTCAAGTGCATCAGGGCACGCAAGATTTCAACTGTAAATTTGAGAAATGATTAATGGTAGAAAAACCACACCAACCGTTTTATGGTACGCTTCTGTCTTTTTCAATTCTTTTTTATGCATACATTTCAGTGAACTCCATAAATTTATGCATAAGAAAAAGCGTTATAATTTTATCCATTATTAATTACAAAAATAAATAAGAATTGATTTATTATAAGACAATTAATATATCATTTCTAATTGCGTTGCCGTTTGCAATTAATATTCACCGGCGAACTCGGTGAGCGGGATAGGGATATTTATTTATAAACCATTAATCGTGGCGACGTAAAATAGTTCCCAGCGTATATCGCACGTGTTGTTTTAAAGGAATGGACGCAATTAAAAACAACTTCCGGACTGGACAAGCATCCTACATCCCTTGCCTTGCATGAGACACCTGCAAGTTTTGTCGGCGCACCTCGCAGGGTGCGATAACTGTAAGTCATTGACTTGCGTACTAATTTAGAAGCCTTCTTAGAAAACTATTAATTATGCTTCCTCCATTTTACGACATCGAGGCCGGCTAATTCAAAACCGTAAAGCAGGAGGTATGTGTGATTAAAGGTGTGTTACGCAAATATTAGATTACGACAGGATACAGATCACGAAGTACCATTGACGACTTGGTGTTCGGTTACAGGGGTACTAAAGTACTGTAACCAGATCAATTTGCTCGCTGCATTTGCTTTCTGTATCATGTGACATAAATAAACATTTCGTTCGTTAATGCAAACAGAAAAGAAGTTCAAATGGAAAACTAGGATTAAAAAAGTAGGATTTTGTAGGTCTTATAGTTAGAGCAAGAAAAATGATGCAGCACCTTTGATATTGTCGGAAATAATTACGAACTTGACTGAAGTTATCGACAAACGACAAGAGACCCATTTATGCCGGAATATATAATGTGTCTAATTTAATAGGGAGATTGATACAAATTGAGAACGTATTCAAATGAGGAAAATGCTAATAAATATTGATAGATTGTGATCCAGAATAAAGTACAGTTAATAGATAGTTCTCAATCAATAATGCACCATATGTTAAGGCTAGTTATTAATTATAGTTTTATAAATAAATAAATAAATAATAAAAGTAACTAGAACAAGGAACAAAAATCAAATCCTCTATTTTCCGTTTACTTATCTTTTTATGGTAAGCTTAGACTTAGAATTTTTGTTTTCAAAAGCGAGACTAAAAGCTTGAATAATAAAATTGTTTAAACGAAAACACTTTATGTTCCTTCCAGCAAGTTTACGAGTGTGTAGAAGTTTTAAAGTACACCAGTGTTCAAAAAAATTAAGGATTTGTCTTTTGCTTTATTACCATGAATAAATTAAATAGGCAACCACTTGAAATATAAAATAGTTTTGTGTTATTCCACAAATTTATGCCTTGCAGTGTGTAATTATTGTTTGAAAGAGATTTAGAAAAATTTATATCCAACGGTCACGGTATCAATTTTCTTGACACTCCAGAAAGAACTGTGGAACGACATCACGTATAATTGTAGGCGACATGCAATTTGATTTAGCGTTAACAAATTCGTGTTTCTTCAAGTCGGAAAAAATGTGCACCTTGAAGGTGCTCCGGTGCATTCTCACGCATATGACCCGCATGGAACAGAGGGTCATAATCATAATACTTTTTTACTAACGTTAGAATTTAAGACCTCTTTATACTTAAGCTTCCCTGGTAAATCTATTCACGCAACTTACGACTTACTAACACGTCTAACATTATGAGTTTGGAAAACTCTATAATGGTGAGACAGCAAACAAAACCTCTCAGGAAACGGAATTATTACAATGCTTAATTCTACAAAATAGGTATAGTTTTTTTGTTTACTATTCTTTGCAAGAATTTGTTGAAAATTAAGAATAATCTCGAGGACGGAACTAATTATATCTGTAACTTTTATTGTGTTGTTTTCTTGAAATAACTTAATAACTTATTTGACATTAATTCGTAACAAAACTTCATTCAGACAACTTTTGTTAGATTAAAACGACACGCAAGATTCTAATCAGTTTTTCGTACAGCTTTTATCTTTGCAAGAGGAAGTGACGTGTTTACACTTGAAATATAGGCAATTAATTTTATACACTCTTAAAATAAAACAAAAAACTTGTATAATATTGCTGTGATAATAACCTTAATAAGGTTAGGGAATTAATTTTAATATTTCGAAAGGCCTTATGTAATATTTAAGAACGCCTTACAAGCTCCGTGTGTTTACGTGGTTCGCTCTAAGTTGGAATAAGCCATTATGTTCTTCCATTTACAACTGCTACTTTATTGCCTTGAACAACGTGAAAAGGGAATATTTTAAAAACCTTTGGTGTAAAATGTGTGGATATTATTGAAAAAGAGGGTTAAATCATTTCGAAATGGCTTCTAATCAAGTAACAATAACGAAGTAAAAGGACTTTAAATTTAAAGTTACTTCAAAATTAAAAACATGTTTGTTTCAATTTTCTCGACGCAACGAGCGTATGTATAGTCGCGACCATCACAATAGAGACCGCTGCCAGAAAATCGCGCTTTTATCAGCGCTGGCAAACGGTCGGAAAATTATCGATCGTTCTCGATTTATTTGATGACGACTGTACATAAATCGTGAAATCGTTACAGTATACTAAAACATCGTGTCCGAAATACAGCGAACAAAATACATGTAATGTAACGTTTTCACATGTTCTGTAATTTTAATTTTTTAATGGTTTTTTATACTGTAAGCACAGTTTTCAAATTAAAATAATTAATTAAAATGAAAAAGCTCCAACTACAGTAAGAGATAAAATCAGTGATAAATGACATTGGCGTCCTGTTTATTGAATTTGGAAAAACGTGGTAGTTGATCGGGTTTTTAGAACAAAAAAGATTCTATATCATTCACCTGACCAGTTTCGGTTTTATTTCAAAAGCTTCCTCAGAGCCTAAAAGGTATACATTGAGATTCTATCAACTAACAATTAAAAAGGATTTTACCTCTGATTAAAACAAAACGATAGACTACAAACCATCGTACGATTTGGGGTGAATTTACGTATTAAAAGCCGCTGTAAAAAAGAAAAAAACCACAGTCAGTCTAAGACTGGTAGATACAAAAATGTAAACACTTACGGTTCCATTAAAACATGTTTAAAGCAAAGTTCATCAATAATGGGATGTAAAATAATTATTTTTTCTTAGGTTGGCCAATACTTGTGGAATTTCACTCTAATCTGTAAGTTGGTTAACTTGTCTCGTTGCTGAGTAAAAACCAGCTTCAGTCTGTCATTTGGCGTACGTTTTCTAACGTTACTTTTAATTTTGTTTTATCCTTAATCATTTATTGTTAATTGTTAAAAAAATCCCATTATTGGTGAACTTTGCTTTAAACATGCTTTAATGGAACCGTAAGTGTTTACATTTTTGTATCTACCAGTCTTAGACTGACTTGTTTTTTCTTTTTTACAGCGGCTTTTAATACGTAAATTTCACCCCAAATCATACGATGGTTTGTAGTTTATCGTTTTGTGTTAATCTCATCATAATCTAGAATCTTACTGTATACCTTTTAGGCTCGGAGGAAGTTTTTTAAAATAAAACCGAAACTGGTCAGCTGAATGATTTAGAATCATTTTCTTGTCCTAAAAACCCGATCAACTACCACGTTTTTCAAAATTTAATAAACAGGACGCCAATTTCATTTATTACTTGTATCGTATATCATAAAGTTTGCACTTCTTCGTAATTTTGTCATGGAGCAACTGCTGCTACATTTTTCAAATTCTTCGAACAAGGTTACGAGCTTGTTTATGTGTGTTTTGAGGTCTTAATGCAGAAGGGTGCATACGTATTTAATGATGATATCGGAAGAACACTAGGAATGCGTTGATATGCTGAATGTTGGTTCAAGTTCACAACTGTATATGTATAGAAGATGCAACTGTTCAAAATAAAAGAAAATAATACAAATAATTGAGGAATGGTTGACTTACGATTAATAAGGCTTATGGATCAAAGAAACTCACAGAAATATGAAATACAAACGAGATAGTTTTACGTCTTAAGTACAGAAATGCCACGCCTCCACAAGAGGCTAGAGCATACAAAGGTCTACTCCATTTCTTTTGCATGGCTCTACCGCTCTATCTGTTATGTTGCCTGTTATCACTTTACAACAACAACCGGTATTTAATAAACACAAATGTTAAAACATTATACTATAATGGGCGTTCTTTTTTTAGGTTTAAAGCACATTTTTATATCTACCAGTCTTAGACTGACTTGTTTTTTCTTTTTTACTGCGGCTTTTAATTCGTAAATTCACCCCAAATCGTACGATGGTTTATGGTTAATCGTTTTGTTTTAATCAGAGGTAAAAAATTTTTTAATTTTTAGTTGATATAATATCAATGTACGTGTATACCTTTTAGGCTCTGAGGAAGGTTTTGAAATAAAACCGAAACTGGTCAGCTGAATGATTTAGAATCTTTTTTGTCCTAAAAACTCGGTCAACTACCACGTTTTTCAAAATAAAATCAGTGGTTAATTTTGTTAGAAAACCTAAAAAAATATAGAGACTTAGCGTAATGTTCGGTAACGTATTACAAGAGAGTTAGTCAAAAATGCTTAAAGTCTCATTTTTGCGATAACTGTCAACCATTACTGTCATAAAAGCAACTATCAAAGTAACTATCAGCATAAATACAAACATTTTGTTGCAAATCGTTGTTGATTGCAGTGAAGCAGCCTCTGTACAACTGCTTCAGCCCTATTTGGGGCTTCATCAGCATAAGCGTAGTTCGAGAATCTCACTGCAAACCCAAACGACTTGACCAAGGATATTCGCAACTCCATGGGATAACTTGTTATGTAGCAAACTGGTTTCAATTTGTCAATCTCGATGCTATGTTAGGTCAAAAAGCGGTCGTAGGGTGTCGCTGTTTAAGCTGTTCTTCAAGGTTGGTAGAGCTGGACTTTGTATTAGAAGGTTGCTTTGATCCAAAGGGGAGGGTTCGGGTACGTTCCTCGTTACGTCACGCCAGGTGATAAATTCCATTGGGCATATTAATGAGGTTTTTGCATTATTTCATCAATAGGACCACGGAATTGATTGCATTTTCAGTGAATTAGATAAAGCTGTAGGAGACAGATTAAAATACACTCTCCCTGCGACAGATAGAAATATCGTTTCAGGTGACATCACGAGTTACTTTTGCAGGTGATAAGGATCAAACTATACAATTAAGTGGGAACGAGGCAACCTGCAATATCAGTTTTACCAACCTTGCTCTTCGTAAATTGGACATCTTTCAGTCGTTTTCAACTTATCACGACAGAACAAGATGGTTCACAATGCTAGTTTCTGTGATAGTTGCTTTCATATCACCAACTGTCACAGAAGTTATCTCCAAGAAATCCAGCCTTTATGGATTTGATGTAAAATTTTTAATAATATTAGCACTAGCTTCTCCGATGAAATTTATTATGCCTTATTTTTCCTTAGTTCCGTTGCACGTCATCGTCAATGAGGACGTA
Organism: Prosopocoilus inquinatus; assembly: GCA_036172665.1. NCBI lineage: Eukaryota > Metazoa > Arthropoda > Insecta > Coleoptera > Lucanidae > Prosopocoilus > Prosopocoilus inquinatus. Next base: position 3,024,487 of record CM069876.1, read on the forward strand.
GAATTTCGACATAGTTGCCAGGTGTAACGTATGCAAAACTGTATGATTTGTTACGGAATGTAAACAAACATAAAACAGCTTGGAATTTGTATTAATAAGTAGAGTTATCGTACAGACCTGTATGTCTTCTTCTTTAAATATAAAAGAAATTCAACGTCTCGTGAAACTTTCGTGCTCTCGATAAGAAATGCCATAAATATGGAACTTATTTTTTAAAGGTTATGAAGAGAAGTAAATTTGACAATTAAAATTTGTCAACATGGCAAATTATTGTTGTTGCTTTGATGACGTGCAACGGAACTAAGAAAAAATAAGGCATATATAATTTATTTTTGTGCTGATATTTGAAAAACAATAAAAATTTAAAAAAATTTTGTTGCAAATCGTTTTTGATTGCAGTGAAAACCTAAAACTTGTCCTACTTATTCGCAATTGCGTTGTAAGAGTGATGAACAGATAAAACAGCGACATCTTACTATCGCTTTTTGACCTGACATCGCAGTAGGATAGACAAATTGGAGCGCATTGCTCCTAATGAGTCCCCCATGCAAGGTGGCCATGCTTGCTGTCAAAGCATAATGAAAGTTTAAAAAAATTTTGTTGCAAATCGTTTTTGATTGCAGTGAAAACCTCGAGCAGCTTCTGTCTATCCTACTGCAATCAGGTCAAAAAGCGATCGTAAGATGTCGCTGTTTTATCTGTTCAATAAAAATTAAGTCGACGTGTCGCTGTATGTATTTAACAGCTGTTTGCCATATCGCTAAAACATTAGTAATCATCGCCCTTAATCACCAAAACATATTATAATTACTATCAGTGACTAAACGTAATTAACTGCCTCAAGAGTGGTTTTCCGTTCAGGCACAGCACAGCATTTACAGACCGTCTTTTATTAAGGGGGATTCCCCTATGGGAAGTCCCTTTCTTCGAATATTCTTTGGCAGGTCATCATGAGGCCTCAATAGTGATTTCTATCCAGACATAAAAGTAAAGACTTTTACGGTTTTCCTTTTTTATATGAAAAGCAATGTATTTGGTGAATTTAATAAATAATGAATACAAAAAAAAATGTTATTAACAGTGGTTACAAGAAATACGCTTTCTCTTCTCAATTTTTATGTCGTGAATTATTAGAAAAGGTCAAATTAAATTCTGCATTCATTGAAAAAACCAGAAAAATATATTTGTACATATACAGGTTTAATCAAATATGCTGAGATTATAGACTCTAAAGATGAGTGCAACAAGGACCAAATATTCGTCTGTACTGAAAAAAACAAGGAGGAGGAAAAGATTCCTTACGTTCTCTTATAGAAGTTTCTTTTCAGAAACGTTATCAATCTATCTGTACTCACTCTTTACTAAGGAAGTTGACTTGTCATCGCCGTTTCTCTGTCCATGTTCACGCAATTTAGAGACACCCTGTAGATTTACTATTAGTACAACTTATGTTTACGTAAAAGCAGTTGTAAATTGAAATTAAATAAAATAGGTTTTTGACACAGAATTTTTTCACTTAGAAACTTTGTTTCTGTAATCTTTTCAATCTTTGCAATTTTTACGCTGGCTATGAACACAAAAAAATAAAATACAGTTTATTAAAAGGGACCAATTCGCAGAATTATTTAACCGAGGATATCTAATCAACGCAAAATTTGATAAGTCGGTGGTGTAACCACGAAAGTTTCGCCGTCGCCATCGGGGATTCCCCTGTGAAAGAAAACTCGATGATCACGCGCTGTAAACTGTTGACATTTAACCTGCCACGTTATTTATAGTATACGACACAAATATTTAGAAGGGTGCAAATTGAGTTACAATAAATTATTCTTGAAATTGCTGTTAACATCTAATTAAATTTATCCTAAAAATATCATTATATTATTATGCAGTAAAACGGACGTATAAATTGAAATTTTATTATTCTATAATAAGAAACTAAAATGTAGCACGGCAACGCAGATGGCAACAAGGAGTCCAGGGACCGTATTCTCGAATCGAGCGACAAGAGTCGTATGCGAAAATGACGTCAAAATGATGCAATTCTCGAACGATTTCTACAGTTTTGTATAAGAGTCTACGTCATTTTGACGTCATTTTCGCATGCGACTCTTGCCGCTCGACTGGAGAATAGGGCCCCAGGCCTCACGAAAGTTCCGCACACGGGGATTCCCCTGTTTAAGACAACTCGAGGACTATACGCTTCGCTATTTATACGCGTTACGTACCAAATACTTTCAAGCTTTGAATGAAATTGTCTTGTTTTGAATTTTATAGAATAACGGAATGTGATGGTAAACTTGAATTAAAATATTTCGTTCTGGGTTAATTCATTTGCATTATTAATTATACCGTGCGATTCGCTGAAATAGGAATTATGAAACAATCGATAAATGCATGCATATCACCTGAAATAAATTATTATTCAATACAAAACAAAAATAACAATATTATACAGATACTTTCTTTCTTTCTAAGTAGTCTCCCTAATTCTTTCTCCCCTGTTAGTTGTGGTCTTCCTCTTCTCTTTCTTTTCTGTATTTTAGCTAGCCATACCCTTTTAACAAGTCTTGCTTCTTCCATCCTTCGTGTAAATATCCCCACCAGCTCAACTGTCTTTCTTCAATAAACTCAAGTACTGGTTGTATATCCAATTCTTCTCTTATATCGACATTTCTCATTCTATCTGCCTTTGTGAGTCAATTCAATTCAATTCAATTCATTTATTGCCTTATGTTTCACAGGAAACTTCGACATTGTCAAAAAATTACATGTATAAAATGTACACACGACTCCTTCTAACTCTTCTTAAATATTTCACTTCGATCGCTTCTATTTTATTCTTTAGTTTTCCATTGATAACCCATGATTCACATTAAAAAAAAATGGAGAAATATGGCATACGTGGTCTAGCTCTGAGCATTTTTCAATCTTATTTATGTAACCGTAGTCAAATTGTCTCATTACCTCTTGAAATCGATAACACAATTAAAACTTACCATTCAACCGAGTCACCTGTTCACCGTGGAGTCCCTCAGGGATCGATCCTAGGACCGACCTTATTTTTGATCTACGTAAATGACTTGCCTCTTACCGTCTCACTCGGACACCTATCACAATATGCAGATGACACTAACGCAATTGTAGCTAATAAGTCAGCTGAGGAAATTTCCAAAATCATTTCTAAAATTGTCGAGAAAATGAATAGGTGGTGCTCAATCAATAATCTTCGCCTTAATATGAATAAAACCGCGATTGTCACATTTAAAAAATAACCTGCTGCCTTTAGCATCTTAGTCAAACATAATAATAAATCGCTACCGACATCGAGTTTCGTTGAGTTCCTGGGTCTCACTGTCGGCGCCAAACTTGATTGGGAGCAACATTGCAGTAAACTGAACAGTAAGCTTTCCTCTGCTTTCTATGCTTTAAATAACCTAAGAGCCAATGTAGGAATATCATCCCTCAAAGCGTTTTATTATGCTTACATCGAATCCAGGTTACGCTATGGCATTCTTTTCTGGGGATCCTCCTGCCACGTTACGCGTCTATTCCTTTTACAAAAAAGGATTGTCAGAACCATGCCTGGAGTGCCGATAAAAAGTTCATGCAAACCATTATTTCAAAATTTGGGAATTTTAACCCTTGCTTGTTTATACATCTATGAACTAACCACGTTCATAAAAAAACACGAGCGTATGTTTACTCGTAATCTTGATATGTATGATAATATGCAAACTAGACAACGTAATGACTTCAGTATCCCAAAGCACAGGACGAGTCTCTATCAAGGTGGAGCTCATTACAGAGCAATAATAATCTTTAATGCATTACCTATCAATATCAAAAGTGCAGATGTTAAACAATTTAAGATATTACTAAAACGCTACCTACGCGAAAAAGCTTTCTATTATGTCAATGAACTAATAAGCTCTGACAATTTGTCGGGCAGATTTCGTTCACATGCTAAAATTTAATTTATTGCTTGCTGTGGCTGGGTGAGTTTTTTTTTTCTACACGTTTTCCCAGCGTATTCTTATCCTTATAATTGTGATTTTTATATAGTTTGTGTTGACTGTGATATGTTACATACCCATGTCTCATATTGGTTTTAATTGTATTGTGTCACATGTACCTGATTTTGACCATGTCCATATCATTATAATGATCCGTGACAATAAACTATTATTATTATTATTATTATTATTATCCAAAAGTCAGTACTGGTCTGTATATATTTATAAAAACTTTTATTTTCGCTTGTCTTGAAATTTCTTGTTTTTTGTTAATAAACTTTATTATTAATTGTGTAGAAAAATTTCAACGTGTTTTCAATTCTGTTTACAATATCTTTTTCTTGTTTTCCAGTGTCATTTATCGTGACTCCTAAACATTTAAAAGTTTTAACTTGCTCTTTCTTTTACCCTTCTATCTGTATGTTTAGTATATGCGCCTCTTTTCCGATTATCATCACTTTTGTTTTCTCTATGTTCATTTTCATTTCGTTTTTGTTCAGGTCTCTATTCCAAATTTCTGTAATTCTCTCTCGTTGATGAGATGATGATCACTATGTCATCCTCTAAAGCTCCTTCTGATATATGTACAAGCTGTAAATTTTTATATGCTACATGTAAGTTTGAGCATTCTATTGAGCATTTTTTAGTATTTCATCCATAAAAATTATGAATAATATGGGGCTTAAACTTCCACCTTGTCTTAGTCCTCTCTCTGTTGTAAATACCTCCGATATATTGTTATTGTTGATAACGTGGTTGACATTTCCCTTATATATTTTCTGAATGATTCTGATCTTTTTGTCTCGGATTCGTTTTCTTTGTAATATATTCCATAACTTTTCTCTTCTAACTTTATCGAAAGCTTTTTCCATATCGATGAAAGCTAGGTATGTTTTCTTCTTCTCTTGTAGTCTCTTCTGTGTTAGTTGTTTGATTGTAAAGATATGGTCTTGCCTGCTTCTTTCTGTCCTAAATCCACTTTGCGTCTTCTCCAAAGTATCTTCGAATGCCCCTCTTATTCGTTTTTCAAGTATCTATTCGAATATTTTCATGATTGTTGTTATTGGGCTTTTTTCCTCCGTAGTTACTTATGTTGTTTCGATCTCCTTTCTCATCTATGAGAACTATTAGTGTTATTTGCCAGTCTTTTGGTATTTGTTCTTCTGTCCACGCTTTATTATAAATTTGTAATAGTAACTGCATTCCTCTCTGTCTCACTTTTTTCATCATTTCCGCTGTTTTTTTGTCATAGCCTGGTGCTTTTCCATTCTTCAATTTCTTTACTGTTGTTTGTACTTCTTCCATCGTTATTTCTTCATCTTTGCCTTCTTTTTCTATTTCTGATGTAATTACTTCATCACTGCTTTTGTTTGGAACAGGGTTAAGTAACTCTTGAAAGTGTTTCTTCCATCGTTTCATTACCTCATTTCTTTCTTTTAATATTTCCGCGTTTCTACTTTTTATTACTTCACAAATAAGATGTCACCATCAGTATTTTGTGTTATATAATTAGCACTCTTAAAATCATATTTCGCTTTGATAACTAGAGAGAGAATTTTTGCGGAATTCAACGGCAGAAGGAGTCAACATTTGACTTGCAATTCTGTAAAAATTCCGCTCCCTGTTGATAACTAAAATTATTTAAGTTTTGATATACTAGAATGAAGTTTATGACCATAATAGGACGTCCGTTGTTTTACTGCTTTCAATTATTGGAACGCACTCTATATTAATTTTACTTTTCTGTAGTGGGTAAATATGTACATAATAACAGATTAAAGAGGTAATATTTTTTTTGGTTTCGAGTAGGTTATTAAATATTCAAAGCACGAGCAAAAATAACGGTTGCGTGATGGTTGTATCATCATCCTCTGTCCCTAATTCGTCATGGAAGAGTCGTGCAAAATGCGGGCGCATTTAAACCATCCACCCATAAACGCCAATTAAGCGCGCGTAAAACTGGAAATACGACACTAAAAATATGAAATTATTTTCAACAGTTTCAAGCTCGTGCGTTCCACACTTCATTAATGAATTTCCAAATTGGACATAGTCTCGACCGAAGTAAGCGCAGTAAAGCAAAGGAAGTCGTTAGTAGAGTTGCTGTCGATGTATCGGAGGTTCATCATGAAAATTTCAGCTATCTAAACGCCATCTGAGAATTTAAGTTGCAAATATTGTATAACGACAAGGCGTGAAGTTATAAACAATATTACGACGCAGCAGTTAAAAACCAGCTTCGAAAAAATTGTTTCTGGATTATGTGGTAACGGTTGTTATAGACTTCCTCTTTAAAACAAAACTGTTTGCTGTGTGAAATAAGAGTGTTTCGAAAATGTACCTAATTAAAAAATATTCAACGAAGCGGAATATTTATTCATTGCCTCCGTTTTGTTTTTATTTGTATTGAATATGCAATTCAGATCTATTAGAAAGATCTGTATCTGATAACAAGTTAAACACGTGAATTAATGGAAAAATAATGCATTTTCATTGGAAGTAATAGGTATACCTAAACATGAAATTCAAAGATTAAAGTGTAGACTTTTTATACTGATATCGCTTTAACTCTCATCGAAGAAGAGAATCATGAGTACTATTTGAAAAATATGAACAATCTATTTGGGAGATGAGTGTTAAGAAGTATTAAAGAGCTGATTGTGGAACGCCAGAGAACATAAGAATAGTTTCTAAATTTCTAAATGTTTGCCGCGGCAAATACAAAATTAACAAAGGTTGTTCACATTGTAATGGCGTTCAAGCAGCAATAAATTATAAAAGACAGTCAACACATGTTAAGCCTTTAATAATTTGATTATATCTTTCATGTCATAATTGTAACGGCGTTGGCGAATGAAGTTTGAATTTTATTTCGACTTGCAATTCTTAGATAAGCACAATTATCAATTCCCATCTAATAACAGGACACAAGAAATCTTGTAAAACATGATTTATGCACCTTGCACATAGATAATCTTTTAGTTCACTTTTCTAAATACCTGTGAGCAAAAAGAATTCTCCAAGTTTTGTTTTTGAACAAAATGAACAAAAGTAGTTTTACTGAAGGAAACGTTCCCAGAAATACGTAAACGGCTTTAAACTCTCTAAACCTTTCATTATCTGTATGTACATGTTTCCGGTGTAAATACAAGAAACGTCAAGTAAAATCCAAACCGAGTTAGTCATCATTATTGTTGCTCAATTTGCTTGCTTATTACTTTAGGTTAAATTATTTCTTTATATTTAAAGTCTTGAGCAATACATACATATTTTTAATTGCAGACGTTTATAAAGATTTTACCTGTCAGAAATCTTCATTGTCCTTTCCGTTAATTGAACCCGACATTAGTATTCTTATAACTTCCGTTTTTTAACGACATAAATAACTCGTTTTAATTTATTGTAATTTATATTTAATTTGTTTATATAATTAATGCACATCTGATATCCATCTGACGAGATGTAATGTTGTGGCGGAATAATAGTTTTATGCAAATCTACGTCTGGAATTTAAATGTTTCGTCTGCGGCATTACGTTAGCTAATAACTTTAATAAATTTTCAATTTTTTTACACTCTTGGTTTCTGCTCATCATTGTGGGAATTATAATTAAGTAGTGCAATTATAAAGAAACATTGTTCAAGTAAATTTCTGAAGATGACGACGTACTTATTTGTCTATGTAATAACACTACATTATAGTTATGAGAAACGTTTATTTCAGAAGATTTTATCTTTTAAGAATAAATTGGCTTAGAAACGTTTGATTATTTATCTGAGAGAAGTGCGAAAATACGTATAATGCGTTCTCGCGTTTTACAAATTTTTTAATCATAACCGTTAAAAGAGCACTCAAATTGTAGTATACAGAGTGTCTCCAAAACCTCTGTCTTTAAATGAAACTGTAAGTTCCTCGTTACATAATAGATTAATTCTCCAAATCTGAAATTTTTTGCCCAAAAATGAAAAACTGACCTATCATAAGAGAGCGCAGTCCCTTTGTTTTGAAACCTCTGCTTGGGTTACGACTTGTTTTAGCAATTTATTCCCATAAAAGCAATAAACTGCAATGAAACTTTTTATTTACATTTAGAAGAACTCGGTCAAGGTCTTATTGTAACGAATATGAATCCGACTTGCGGACATCGACATACTTATTTGTATTTTCAACATGCGATTTGTTTACGCGTCTCTTTGCAATAGATGATAACAATTATGAACATATAAAATAGCGACATCTTACTATCGCTTTTTGACCTAACATTGCAGTAGGATAGACAAATTGAAGCGGGATTTGCTCCTAATGAGTCCCCCATGCAAGGCGGCCATGCTTGCTGTCAAAGCATAATGAAAGATTTTAGAAAAATTTTGTGCAAATCGTTTTTGATTGCAGTGAGAACCTCGAGCAGCCTCTGGACAGCTGTTTCAGCCCTGCTTGGGGCTTCTTCAGCAGAAACGTAGCTCGACATTCCCACTGCAGACCAAAAACGACTTGCCCAATTTATTCGCAATTGCGATGTAAGAGTGATGAAATAATTAAACATCTTCGTACGCTAGTTTTGTAACTGCTTTGGAAATGCGTGTAATTATTTTTTAATTATCGCACTAATAGCTGCAGAATAAGTATTGCAAGTTGCAAGAGCAGAAACTATTCCTATTTTCAATACGGAAAACAAGAATTGGAGTATGATACGATGAAAAATCTAAATAAATTAGATTGCCTGTACACACAATAATCTATGGGTTCAAAATAAGTGATTGAATAACTTCGCTAGCTCTCAATCGAACTATATTATTAATTGTTTACATTTCAACACAAAACACATGTTTTTATAAGGATAATATTGAACCTGAATTTCTGCGTCGGCTTAAACCATAAAGACATAAAAGCTTGTGACGATTTCGTCACCTGTTAAAATAATTTTGGTATTAACCGTAGTATTTAAGTTAATTTTAAGTAACAAGGTTCCAGTTGAGATTTCCTTTCTTCCCTCCAACAATTCGACTCACTCATGTTCTCTATTGGTGTTCTTTTACCGAAGCCACTTTCCAATACTTTTGTGAATTTTCTACCCATTTCGTATTAGGCCACTTCCTAAGCACCTAATAATTTATCTTACAATACCCCAATTTCAATAATGAATATGTTAATATGCCGAAAACCGGTACTTATTAGTTCTTGCGAGCCCGAGCTCTTGCAGCTTTTTCGTTGCTGATGCACCGATCGCCTCGTCAAGCGAATTCGTTCTCTTGGTTAAAATATATAAAAATAACCAATATATTTCAAAGGCCCAAGACTTTAATTTGCCCAAAACCCTTTAAAGTTATTCTTGAACCACCGCTACAATCCGGAAGCCACTACGTGCTTCGTCCAGAGAATTCCATATTTTTCTTGAATTCTTGACCAGGAATGACAAGTAGCAGTTGATGGTCTTCCCATCTCTTCAAGACCGTTTTGTCACAAGCGATGACCCACGTCACCGTCCAGTAGCCAAGAGCAATTACTGCCGTGAGTCTTTTTTATCCTACTCTTTCTTTCTCGTCGGCCCTGAAGAAAAAAAAAAACTGTCCTCATCTGGAACTAAAAAGAGAAAGTGTAGATTTGTTAATTAGTAGTAGATTTAGGCTTACTTATGTAACCATCATCATCATCTAATTCATCTAAAAAAAAAGAAAAAAAAAAGAAAAAAAAGACAAAGAAGCACTTTACGTAAAATTTTGTTAATTTTTGTGCCGCAAGTTTCTTTGTTTATTAAATTTAATGAGTGCTACTTACCTTATTTTTTATTGCTGTCCAAACCTTGGCCTAGTTTACCGACTGGCCTAAAACGCAGAGTTTAGCCCCCGCAGTACTTTGCACGTGCCATCCACTTATTTTTGACTTGATAAAACCAAAATTGGGGCAGCACGCAACACCACAAAAAGGGGAATAAATAGCAAAGCAAACCGAAGAAGTGGTTAGGCATGTGACAAGCTCTCGCCTAGTGTAGAAGTATATTTCGTCGTTTATTCGAAGTTTTAATAAAGACACAAATTTATTTTTGCTGTACAAATACAATAAACTATAGTAATCAATATTGTGAGTTGATTATTGGCAATTTACAAATTAATATGATGTAAGAATTTCCACTTTTTCGATCTCCTTTAGATTGAATTTTTTTAATTTAACTTTTAAAGTATGGATTAGTACAAAACTAATCATCAATTAATGCAACACGCACAGAATATTTTAAACTATTAAGAACTTAACTAGTTACAAAATTTATCTGCTTTTAAAATTAACAAAAACACGATACTTGACCTGCCTTAAGAACAATATCTGGGTCTGCGTTTTTATGACTTTTATGGCCTCGAACGTCGGAGAATAGTTGAAAACCAAGTTCCGCTGGAACATTTAAGCTGCATTCAGCGACCCTCAAACAATTTCTATGAGAAAGTAAAATAATATTTATCTGCGTTATTATTGCTGTCCAACCCTAATCTAATAACATATCTTGCTTCTTTTCTTTACAATTAAAGACATAAGTTTACGGACATGCTTATACACGGTACGAGTACCTTCGAAAAAACAAGTGACAAGGTCTTAATCTTCATAGGTCCGTCAAATCAACCATTTCTTAGATAATAGCGATTCAATCGCAGTACCATAATAATTTGTTTCCTTGGGTTTTATTAAGGTTTTGTTGAATTTTACAATATTAAAGAAGATGTCCAAAATCTTATCGTTCCATATCAATATAAGATCTGCATGACACGTCGAATCTTCAACAGAATAGAAAAGCACCTCGAGTTAGGCTTGGAAAAATTGTATGGCATAGTTTGCATTATCAATTTCATATAATTGTATTTTTTAGAAGATTTTGATTGTATTTTATTGTATCTTTTATGTACATTGCATTGCATTGCTCTGAGAAAGAAAAACTGAGAAACTTTTCCAGTACTCCTTTTGTCAAGTAAAACTTTTATTTCTTTTCATTGTATTCCTATTTTTATTTTTTTTAATAGGCGTGTTATTTCCCAAATATTATTATTGTTGCAGTTGTGACGCGCAAATAAATCTATTTTTATTACGAGTCACGCCATTTTACGTCACAGAACGTTATCGAAATTTCTTCTTGCCTCACGATGATTCCTGCATGTTCGAGACCCTCAGCAATCTAGTATAAAAGCTCGTACAGGCGCGCCATTAGATCAGTTAGAAGTTGGCAAGAGAATGGTTCATAACACAAATAAATAGAAAGCACATTTGGTAGAAGTGTTACTTGATAGACAAGTGTTGCAGCTTATTACTATTACATTTTTTTTTTAATTGTGTAAAGCGACAGTTTGTAATTAAAGTGTTCTGAAATTTAACGACTATAATTTGTGAAATTCATGACATTATATTACTATCCTAAAAATATTTTTATGACAGTATTAGGAGGAAACAATAAAAAGGATAAATGGCATAACAAGATTTAATGTTTGCAGTGTAAAAGTTAAAAATGTGAAACAGTTCGAAAATTTTCTCTTCATCGATTGGTCTTATAAGCTGGAAAGACTCAAAAAAAAAAACAGTTCTAAGTTCATATGAAAATTCTCCCGCATAGATCTCTGTTAAAAGTCCGTTGTTAGCTGACTGATAAACTCGGCTACGCAGCAATAGTTTCGTATATCATATGAAAAGCTTCAAAAAGTGTCAAAGACATCTACCTTACAGTAGTTCTCCAATTCCTACTTCCTTTCTGCAACAAGATCTGTTATATAAAAATTAGTCCGGTTTACAAAGAGTTAATTATTCTTAGGGAGACCCTATATATACCAGGTGTTTTAGACCACCCGTCCTAGTCTTTTCTCTCGAAAATGTGAAGTTGAAGAAAGTTGCGAAAAAATGTAATAAAAGGCTACGTGACGTATTTCATGGTGGTATAATCATCTTTCAAGGTCAACTGGAACTAGATATGACTTACACATGGAGAAAATTAGTAGTATAACAGAATTCTTACACCTAAACCTTACAATATAAATGAATTTAAATTTTAATAAATAAACTACACAGAATGGAAAATTAGTAACAGTATTATTGTAACTTTAAAGCGTCAAATTAAATAACTGGAACTGAAGTTGGTTGTGTTGAGATCAGACCATAGACCTACGTTTACTAAGTACTCAGTACTCAGTATAAAAATTAGGGTTATTGGAAACTTAGAAGTGTCTTGATTGGGATGTACATAAATTTTACAGGAATTTTAATTCTGCATCCAATGACATGATCGCCTTTCAGTTTCTGCAATTTGTTTTTAAATATACGTAACAATTATCTCTAAAATTGATTAATTTTTTATTGTGGAAAAAGGGTTAATAGATCTCTATTTTCAATAGTTGCATTCTGAGTATGATGTTGCGAAACATCCTGTATACAGACTGCAAACCCTATTTTCACTTATCTTAGGAGATACAAGGCCGGCTAAATTTGCGAAAAAGTTGCGTGTTTTCATACTAATTAATAATCTGAAAATTAAAAATATGAAAATCCAATATGACGCCCATAAGATAAAAGTTGACAATCGTACTGCTACAATTTTGACAGCTCGGGCAAATGTAAGTACAGATTTACATTTTCTGGAAAAAGTGCCTTTATAATGTGTAAGTTTCAAATGTTTATTGTTTTTCGGTTTAAAAAAGAAAAACAAAAATGAAAAATTTTCGTTCTTTTTCAAAATCTTCAAGTTGAAAAGGAAGAAGTGCAATTCCTCTTCAGATTATTAAATAGTACGAAAATATACGTCTTTTTCCAAATTTACTATGCACCCTACATAAGGTGGCCAGAACACTGCACGATCAGTGCGAATTGGGCGCCACTTAAATACTACATATATACAATACATACTAATTTAAATTTGGTACATGTTCTGAAAAATTCCTTGCCAGTTCCGGCATTCAGATATTACAAAAATGTTAAGACTCAACAAAACAGTGGCGCAAAAACCTAAGGACTTTAAAATACGCAGGACATCCACCAGATATTCCTTTAATTCCGTTTATCGGCGGACGTTGTTGTAAAAAAATCCGCCACCGTCGCAAGGGAATAGTTTACATTACATTTTAATTCGAGAACGTAAAACATTTGCGTTCGCATATCTTTTAATTGAAGAATGTCGAGATATCGGTAATTTCATTATTTCAACGCTGTCATTAACAGCGTCGTAAATAACATTATCGCGGGTCATAAATTTGCCGTTATGCGCACTTAATATGATTTTTAAAAATGCAAAATATATTTTGAGAATTAGCAATTTCTATTTTATATTCCATAAAGTTAACAAGGATTTGTTGCCATTCTGCTGATTGGTTGTGTGTTGATTTGCTTTGGAGAGGTATCCACACGATCATACTAACGAAGCTCATACCTACATGCACATAATAAAAATAACGAAACTATCTTTTGAAAGCTCAGAGAGATTTTTGACTTTTCTGAATATTTCTTTCTCGCACATTTCAGCAGTTCCAAACAAGTGGAAACTCCGAAATTTTTTGGGTTTGATACGGTAGCCACCGAAAGAAGGTACCTTTTCGTGTACTTGTACTGAGGCTATTTTATTTGCACGTAGTAAAAATTACTGTGTATATCAATATTATTATTGTTGAATGAATCAATTAATAGACACATCGATATTATCTGTCTCTGGAAACTATTATCGGTATTCAATAATGAAATTTTGTCATCGTATAGCCCTGAGACAGAGATCCCAAGTTTTAAATTAAAAAATATTAAATAAATTTATTATTTATTTTGAAGCAAAACATAACGTAACTATTCACATTCAAAGTCAAATTACGCAAATTTTCTCTGACTGTAACGATAATTAGTTATACTTAAATTAAAGGTAAAGTTTCCTTATATTTATACGAAAGTGACCCAATATTTATAATAATGTCTCTTGGCAATAAAAAAATATATACAAACTTTAAAAGAAAGATTTCGTATACAATACGATAACTGTCTTTTGAAACTTCATATACGATACGAAAAGAAAAAAAAGATGTGATTTCTTACTTATCCGATCAAATACTTGACCTGATGAAGCTCATCTCCTCACGTAGAAACTTGACGGCAGACGATAAACGACAAACGCAGAATTCTTCCAAACAAGCCAACGCAAAATCTTCCCAGTTTCATTCCTTCAAATGACAGGCACAGAATTCCTCCAAGCAAGACAACGCAAAATGTTCTCGGCTTCAGTCCTTCAAACGAGACAACACAAAATCTGGCAAAAATCCTTATGCAATTTCTCATAAATGACAGATGGCTTCGTCCGAATCATTGAAGGTTAGAAGAAAAGGCAGCTGCACCTAGCAGTAGGAAATCTTGTGGTAGCAGAAAAAGTAGCTGCACCCAACAGTAAGACAACATCCGGTAGTAGGAAAACTTGCGGTTGCAGAAAAACGTTCGGTATTGGAGAAACGCCCGTTAGCGGAAAGACGTCCGGTAGTAGAAAAATGTCCGATAATGGAAAAACGTCCGGTAGCGGAAAAACGTCCGGTAGCAAAAACTCTACGTAAATAATAAAAGAATCTTAGAAAATATTTTCCTAATCAACCAAATGAAAGTAGAGGGCAGGAACTTACGTCACAGTACAATGTACGATGAACGACGGTCCAATTGGGAGATTTTACGAAGCCCCCAGACCCAACAAAAATACACAAATTGCACTCGCGAACAACGCGTCTGCAAAATAGAGGCATTTGAATGATAATGCCGTGAAATGAACTTGCAAAAGGAAGGAAATACGTCACGAAAACACTACGTCATTTCCGCTGACGCCAACAGAAGGAATCGATAAATATATTGATTTGATTGACCTCTGGCGACGTCCAAAGATTCTAAAGATTAATTTCCGAAAATTAGAATGACCACCGAGTATGACTGAAGAAAGGTTCGTCACTAAGATAACAATGTCCCTATTTAAATTGAACCTAAAACAAAAGTCACGAGAAGTAAAAATTTTAACGAAGAATTCACGAAACAAAATGAAACAATGTAAAGAAACGGTTAGTGAAAAATATGAACGTTACAAGACGCTCAGCCCAACGGATCCACTCGCAACCGCGGGTAAAACGTCCGCCCCAGAAGGCTACCCTGTCCGCTATGAGGACGAAAAGAAACCGTAGAACTTTTCATTCCCGAATTCCAAATTTAGTGACTAATTATTTAGGAACAATAAAAACGTGTAAATGAAATTTTGTACCAAATTATTTCAGTCATCCCTAAAACCTTTGATGGATTCTTCCGCATTCTATATGACATGGTGAAAGCTCCTTTGCAGCAATACGGGATATTTTTGGTTTTAGTATATAGAATACCAAAGATATTCGAATTTTATTAGAATTATTACCTCAAAATAGAAGCGATTCGTCAATTAAACGTTTTCAATTATCTCAGAATACATACAACTCGTGAATTCAACATTATCTAGACCGTCAGACTAAATTCAACACGTGTTTTAGACTCATTCTCAGGTACAGAATGGATTACATGGGTTCATCATTTTAGTTGACTGTGGACGTGATAGGTAACTTTTAACTGACTTCATAAAGAGAGAGGGAGGTAAGGGTCTCAATATGTGAAAAGCGTCACTAAGAAATAGAGACAAATCCTAGGCAAAATACGAATCGGTGGATTTGCTGCTGAAAAAAATTAGGAAAATAACATTTCATTTCGTCGCCTAGGTTAACGCTATGCGGAACATAGGGATATCTTCCTTGCACTTCATATTTCCGGTTATTAAACATGTGATAGCATTTTTTTTTTAATTTGCCTTGCATAAATTCTTGCTTAGCAAGATATTCCAGGGAGTGCGTTAAGAGTGCAGGTTATTTTCAATTTCTCCCTAAACATACTCCTTTGATTCTTTATCTCTTGTACTAAATATCATCCAAATTATTAGGTACAAGCGTTCCTTTATTAGATATATGTAGTGTTACGTTGGGTGCCAAAAATTGTTACACGTTGGGATTCAACTTGTTGCATCAAATAAATAAACAACCGTAACATGTGTACATAGAGCGAGGCATGGTAGTTCTTACCTGCGTACGCGGGACTTCCCTGTCGTCCAAGTCCACAAAAAACAGTATATTTTACAATAATTAACCGGGAGGCTCCAACTGGAGGATACAGACCATGGTATCGACTATAATTCCACCCCAAAATTAATTCCAGTTTTAAAAAGGCGGAATGTGTCCAAGGCCACAATTCAATGACAGAATAAAAAAAAAAACAATTTACGGCAAATAACAACAAATAAAACGCTAACGTTAAAGTTTGGTTCAAAGTATTTCATCAATTGATCTCAGATATTTCAAAATACAAAAGGGTTTGTACGTTCGGAAATTTCCTGTCGTCTCACAATAACTCATGTAACTGAAAAAACTAGAATTGACTCAAACGTTAACAACGGCAGTAAAGTTATCATTGCCAATTATTACCGAGCAAAAATTAATTAGTGACTTCAATAAAAAAAAATTGTATTGATTGAATTAAATTATCTGACGCAAGGGTGAGACATAAACTAGGCCACTAAAGTTTCACGTCAGTTGAAAGAACAAAAAAAAAAGGTATTCCGCAAGACGAGTCCGGCTGTATGTTGCGACGATCAACCGAAGTGACGAAGAAAAAGGTGTAAACGGTTACCTTATACGACAGAACCTACGGTGGTAGTCAATCCCGAAGCTCCTTCGAGAGTCCTCTTTGGAGTAAGACACCAGCCTTCCGGAAGAAACAAGACCCGTGAATGGTGTTCGATATTTCGCTTCGCGTAGATAAACTTTCTTGTCAGGACGACCGTTTGATACCCAGTGATTTATCAGACCAGAAAGTGTAACAGCACTGTCGTAATCATAAAAGAGAGAATGAACTCACCAACTCAGCGCGAGTCAGTAATAAACGACTGACCTTCGCACCAAATAGTGTTTCTCAAACGAAGAAAACCATTCGCCCTTTGGGAAAAAAAGGTTACGTCAATCAAAATAGTTAACGCTTGTTAGCTTTTGCACGAGCAAACGCTAATGGACGTGTGCCCCGTACCAGAGAAAGTTTTACACTAAAACCTGGGCTAAATGAACGTGCGGAGTCGAGAGGAAGTAAGGGCACAAATGCAAGCGACTTCGACCGTAACAGAGTTGAAAATTGGTGGCGAAACTGAAGATGAAAGATGGCCACGCGTTAAACAAAAAAATTTACAGAGACGTTTTGGTCGAAAACTCGATGACTCGGGTAAAATAGAGAATATAACTCGCTCGGTAGAAGCAGCAAATAAGTTAGAAGCCAAGTTAATTAATCAAAGAGCGATAGGTTTCCAAAGAGCAAAAATTCTGGTCGAATGTAGCAGCAAGAAAAACTAGGAGAGAAATGGACGGGTTTAGGTGACATAGCCCGAGCATAGAGCTGCAGCAATCTGAGCCTGTAACAATAGAAAAAATTAGTTTTTTTTTTTCAGAACTTTGATACAGAATACTGACAGCACTTTTAAATAAGTTGAGTTACCTTTAAGTTTTGACAGCAAGCATGGCCGTCTTGCTTGGGGAACTTATTACTAGAGACCGGATTTATAAGTTTTTACAAGTTTTTTACGCTAACATACCTAAACTTGGCGTTTTGTATTTATATGTTTGTCGATTAGAGAAGCCCAAAAATGGTAGTTTTATTTCGCATATAACTTAATATTTTAGACTTTTAGCGCATATTTATTTATTTATCCATATATTGATATAAATAACATTATAATTCCATATACGGTCAATATTCAAGTCTGCAGCTTTTCCAAGAAGTAATTTATTCTTCTCAACGTCTGGCCACTTTATTTTACGATTTCCCGGAATGTGATTTTCTGGGAATCTGTAGCGACTTGCACTTGCATTTTGCACTTATGTTTTGCATTTAAGTTTGAGATAAGAACTCCGTGAATGTGTGTGACTAGTGACTAGTGTATTTATCAACGCGAATTAGTTGTTATTTTCTTATTTAATTTAAAGACGAAATAAATTCAGTGCTTATCTTTTCAAAATGCCGAAAGTAGCATCCTCTCGATCCGAGCTATTGAAAAAATGGATTAAAGCATCTAAACATCTAACTACAGATGGAAAAGTTATTTTTTGCAACGCATGCTCAAAACAGGTAGATACCTTACAAATTCTCTTAAAAATCACATTTTCATTTTGACAATATTTTAAGGTATCGTCAGACCAAAAGTACCAGATTGATCAACATTTGGCTACAAACCTCCATAAGGAGTCGGAGAAAAGATGTGTGTCTAACTTTAAGCAGTCTTTTATTTCTTCAACAGCCAGTAACTCACAGGGCAGTGACACAGGAAATGAATTCTTTTTAGACTTGTGCAGTGCTATGACAGAGTCAAACATTCCTTGGCATAAACTTGAACAAGCAAGTTTTCGAACTTTTTTGGAAAAATATTGCAATCGTCATATTCCAAATGAATCGACTTTGCGGAAAAACTATCTAAGTATATGCTACCAGCAACGGATGAAGAAAATAAGAGAGAAGCTTAGCGACAACAATATTTATATAGTAGTTGATGAAACGACAGATGCCTGCGGTCGTTATGTAGCAAATATGTTAGCAGGAGTATTAAGCAACACAGTTGCACCAATATCTTATTTGGTAAATAGTGCAGTTTTGGAAAAAACAAATCATTCAACGATCGCACGTTTTATTAACGACAGCTTGACACTTTTATATGCACCTAATCAAGTTAAATCGGAAAATATATTACTAATGGTGTCTGATGCAGCAGCCTACATGATAAAAGCAGGACAGGCTTTACAGGTGTTTTACCCAAATCTGATGCACTTCACTTGTATGGCTCACGCAATGAATAGGCTCGCTGAATTGGTGCGACTAGAATACCCAACAGTAAATAAGTTGATCAATAACGGAAAAAAGGCGTTTCTTAAAGCCCCACTGCGTATACAACACTATAAAGAATTAGCTGCTGACCTGCCATTACCACCAGAACCAATAATTACGAGATGGGGTACGTGGCTTGAAGCAGCAAATTTTTACGCAGATAACTTTAAACAATTAAAGGAAATTTTCTTAGAATTGGATGATTCCAATTCAGCGGCTTTAAGAATTTGTAAGGAATGCATGTCGAACACAAACATCGGGAATCAATTAGCATTCATTAACTCATTTTTCGGTTTTAATATCCACCATTAAAAAGTTGGAATCATCCCAGACGGCTCTATTAGATTCTTTTGAAGTGGTCGATGATGCAATTGAAAGTGTAAAATCAATTCCAGGGGAGATAGGAGAGAAGTTAATGGCAAAATTAGACAAGGTTCTATTACGTAATCCTGACTACAATAAAATGAGGAAAATCTGTTTAGTTTTAAAAGGTCAAAGTGAAGAGGATTTGGACATGGACCCCAAAGATGTAGCATCCATGAAATTTGCGCCCATTACTTCATGCGATGTCGAGCGTTCGTTTTCCTCTTATAAAAATATTTTGACAGACAGACGACAAAATTTTACCCCAAATAATTTAAATCAACTGTTGATTATATTTTGTAATCCTACTACTTAAGTGTTAAGTGTTAAAATTACTTATATGAAACAATTTATGTTTTTATTATTCTAAAGTATGTATAAGTAAAATAAAATTTTTATCGCATATAATATCCATATTTTGATCCATTTTAATCGCATAAAAAAACTTATTTTCCACTTTTTTAGCACATATAAATCCGGACTTTACTTATTACGTAGCAAATCCGCTTCAATTTGTCTATCCTACTGCAATGTCAGGCAGTAAATAGCAAATGCTATTCTATCTGTTTAAGTTTTTAGTGATACTCAGCGTTTTTATATGTTGTATTTTAAAATCATATTTCATTTACAGATTCCTCAGCAGCATGTTATTGAATGAGCATTAATTTTATTGTAGCACTTTGGCAATAAAGAATATTTTATCTAGATGATTAATAGTCGTATCAATAGAAACAGTTCTAAGTTCTAAGTCCTTTCCATATATTTATCACCGAACACACCGTGTTAATTACCTACGCAACCAATTATTTTTATGCAAATAAATAGTAATTAGACATCACCGACATATGTTTCTAATGTTCTACAAACACTTCTAGCAAATATAAGCTTGTTCTCTTGGAGTGGGCATCTAATGAGCGCCGCCAGTTATTTTGCGTTCATACCAACTACACAATAAATAAAGCGGACCGCGCGAGGGTGACATGAATATTCATGAATTTCATGCACTCATAATGAGCTTAAATTTTATAAACTACATTGGTGTTAATTGTTTCTTATTTAATTAGTTGTCGGGCCAACGCCGAGACCAATTAAAAAGAAAAAGGCTTCTGTGTAATTTGCATTTCTTCAGTTTTTGCGCGCAAGAATTAAAAAAAAATCATTTTCCTTGTATTAATAAAATATTCAAGATAAAACAAATGCAAATATTTCAAAGTGACAATTTTTCATAGATGTAGTATCCTGTTCTCAAATGCATAATTTAGTGAATTAAATTCGAATCTAACACGTTACTTTCATCAGGATTGTGCCGGGCAATTATACATGATTTATTATTTAAAAGCCTTAAAACGCCGAGTCTGAAATATTTTAAAAAATTACACTGTGGACGTTCGCCTGCAATTTAAAGTTTTAAATAATCGTCGACACCTGTTCGGTAATTAGGGGTTCTATGATGTCTGCTTTCTGGTACGTACGGGGCATAATCGCGGATACAACTTGATCACTGTCATTATGCCCGCCGATGGTCGTTACATGATAGAGCTACTTGAGAATGATACGTTTCGTTACGATTTCATTATCTCTTACGACTGTCTTGCTGTATTTTAAAAGGGGGTCGTTTCTTTTATTTGATTTTAATTAACGAGCGCTTTTATTACTCGTTGGATTACTATAATTTAGCAGATTGATAACGGACGTTTATTATTTACGAGGTAATTTGAACTGTTTGTGTAAAATGGAATTATTATAAACAATTATTCCGTTAGTGCATAGATTGAAGTATAATTAAAATGTTAATTTAAAACTTTTTAGAAAAATTTTTGTGCAAATCGTTTTTGATTGCAGTGAGAACTTCGAGCAGCCTTTGGACAGCTGTTTCAGCCCTGCTTGGGGCTTCTTCAGCAGAAACGTAGCTCGACATTCCCACTGCAGACCAAAAACGACTTGCCCAATTTATTCGCAAATGCGATGTAAGAATGATGAACATATAAAATAGCGACATCTTACTATCGCTTTTTGACCTAACATTGCAGTAGGATAGACAAATTGAAGCGGGATTTGCTCCTAATGAGTCCCCCATGCAAGGCGGCCATGCTTGCTGTCAAAGCATAATGAAAGATTTTAGAAACATTTTGTGCAAATCGTTTTTGATTGCAGTGAGAACTTCGAGCAGCCTCTGGACAGCTGTTTCAGCCCTGCTTGGGGCTTCTTCAGCAGAAATTTGCGAATAAATTGGGCAAGTCGTTTTTGGTCTGCAGTGGGAATGTCGAGCTACGTTTCTGCTGAAGAAGCCCCAAGCAGGGCTGAAACAGCTGTCCAGAGGCTGCTCGAAGTTCTCACTGCAATCAAAAACGATTTGCACAAAATTTTTCTAAAATCTTTCATTATGCTTTGACACCAAGCATGGCCGCCTTGCATGGGGGACTCATTAGGAGCAAATCCCGCTTCAATTTGTCTATGCTACTGCAATGTTAGGTCAAAAAGCGATAGTAAGATGTCGCTATTTTATATGTTAATTTAAAACGTTTACATACACTTTTCACTAGTCAAAATATTTGTACTTATCGCTCACTAAATTTTCACTCATTCAAATAGCGCGCCTCTCTTTGTTTATACAGGGCGTTGCTTTAATGAATGCAGCATAAGAAATCCCATGTTAATTTAAAGGTATTCAAATATTGGCTACTGAAATATTTTTTTTTGTTTATATAGTTATATATAGTTATAAATGGTAACTAAATTAGTTAACTATGATTAATTTAGATACTCCTAAAGTTAGGGTTACGTTACAACATCTAAAGTCTAAGGTCCGGTTTCATAATCGAACTAAACGAGACTTTAAAATTTAAGTCCGATGTATAAATAACTGTTTTCTCATTTGTTTTGACATGTGACTGTGACTTAAATTTTAAAGTCTCGTTTAGTTCGATTATGAAACCTGGCCTAAGTAGTAAAACAAAAATTGCAGTGCTTTTTAAACATTTCCGAATCTTTCCCATCCTCGTTTATTACTATTTATTATTTGCACAATTTTTATTTTGTTTGGCTTGGGCAGTCTTATTTAAATTAGTACGAGGCTATAATAAAATCGAATACTTCTTCTTCCTAGGCGAGAATTTAAAAGTCTGAAAAATTGCTTGTATGCACATAAACTCACTTAGTAATAACTGGAGATAAAATTTTATTTGCCCAAAGCGGGCCAGTTAAATGCTGCTTACCTAGGAAAATAGTCTTTCGATGTAAAGGAGCATTAAAAGTTTATTGCCTAGGCAATTAGCCAAGTTAAAAGCTATTTGCCTAAAATAACTAAATAAATGAATTTGCCTGTGACATATACATCGTCTGCAGAATACTTCAATGTTAGCTTCATTTTCATACGTATTCATTCAGGTCTTTCTCTACTCTGCAGATAACTGACGGAAAACGATGTGTGCTCTGAATTTTGTGATAGTTTAGATGTGGTAACAAACATATTTTCAGAGTGTTATGTCAGCTTTAAAAAGGAAGTGAAAGATATCCAATAGTAACAATTCCAGAAAAATAAAAGTGTTCAAATAATAGATCATTTCATTTTATTTTATTTTTAAAAGAAATGATAAACAAAAGGAAGTTTTCGCTTGTTCAGGGTGTCCCAAACTTCTGGAAAAGTGCAAGAATGTCCCTTTAAATTATATCAAGAGAATATCTTAACAAAAGTTATGCGGTTTTCATTTTTCCTATAAAATTAAAAACAGCTGGGTAAATACTAAAACAAGTAAGTATAATGTTATATCATTTTTATCGTCTCTTTAAGGGCTAACCGTAATAAAATATATAGTATTCCATTTAGAAAATAATATGTTAGATTCGTAATTTACTAAACGAACAACCTGTATATTTAAAAATAATATTTAAGTTGCGCAGAATGAAAACCTACCATCTTGTCGTAAGACATTTTGATGATAAAATGAATTTAAAGGGACAATTCAACACTTTTCCAGTAGTTTGGGACAGCCTGTACAGTTGTGATCTTTGAAAACTGATACACATCAATTTGAAACCAAAGTCAAAAATTCGTGATTTTATAATGCGTAAATCAAACCTTCATCTGTAATTTTGATGTCAGTGTCAAAATTGACAAATCCTTCGCTGGATTTATGCTGGATTTCGACACCTCCGTCACTCGGCATTCGAAATTCTATTTAAAATTTCTGAATGTTGAAAAAATCATAAATTTTAAATCAGCCATTCACGAGTCTGTTCGTTGATTTAAAATTTATAAATGTTAAAATTTTAAATCAAATCACAAATAGAATTCCGAATGCCGGACTTGTGGAAACCCAACAATAGAGTGATCTGAATAACTTCTAAAAGCTTCAGATTTAGGATCGCCGAAGCAGTGCATTTGTCAAAGTGTACCAGTTTTCAAAGGCCGCAACTGTACTAATTGTAAGCGGACGACAGATTTGATGTTTTGATTATGACTGTATTATACTAATATGGTATTGGACACAACGTAAGTTTATTTGATCAGAACTATCCGAACAAACTTCCGTTTACATGGTTTACCATCATCAAAACTAAAGCCAGGTTTATAAAACTTGACTGTGTGAGATTCTTTCAAAATTGGTCGACCTTGCGTTTCAGAAGACACCAATGAATAAGGATATCGGAAATGATTTCAATTTGTGTAACCCTTGAAACTTACCAAAGTAGGCAAAGTGCAATTAAATACAGTAGACAGTACACAGTATAAATCTTGAAACAGAGACTTAACTTTCCTTAGTTATTTGACACTTTGTAATAGTGATGGGTCTATCGATAGTAACCGCTATCGATAGCAGTATCGATAATTCCGACTATCGATAGACCCATCAGTCATGTAATTTAACATAGTTCATTCGAATAATTCTCTCGATAGTACTATCGATACTGGAAACTATCGGTAAGACTATCGATAGGATTATCGATAGTACTATCGAGAGAATTATTCGAATGAACTATGTTAAATTACATGACTGATATTACTGAAAGATTTGGCTGAAGCTAACAATGATAAAAGTGTTTACTGACAAACATATAACGTCAATTAAACCACATTTATCAGAATAGTTATTTTTATATTAAGCACGCGAACTTTGGTGTTTCCTGCCTTTAAGAATATCACTTTTTCTAAGAGCAAAACATACATTAAAATGATTATAATTTTAAAGTGCGATTATGAAAGTAATTTAGAAAATTTAATATAAAAGTTGACATTATTTTGTGCTGACATTAACAAACGTTTATCTATGTTAGCTCCAATTAACTCCTTCAATAACATCAGTCGTGCAATTTTACATAATTGATTCGAATAATTCTCTCGATAGTACGTACTATCGATAGTTCTACCGATAGTACTACCGATACTATCGATAGCACTCTCGATAGTAACCGCTTTCGATAACACTATCGATAGTTCCGACTATCGATAGGCCCACCACTACTTTGTAATGACGTTGTTTAAATTTAGGTACTTCTATACTGAGAAAAACGGAATTGTTCAGCCAATAAATTTTAGAGTGTCAACTTTTTGTGCGTTGGCTTAAATAAAATTGTTGAAATAACACCAAAAGAAATGTTAAACTATTACGTTTGACTGAAAGACGTAACCGTTTTGCCTAAAATTGAAACTATTTAATTTGTTAAGTCAAAAAGATGAAAATTCAACATGATTGTAAAGCGCTGTTGTCTCAACAATCTTTCCACTTGTTGACTAAAGCAGAATAAAAAGTTAAATCCAGTAACAGTAACAGCAAGTAGTTAGTGAGGTTCTAGCTTTTGACTTGTAGATGACGCTTGCAAAACATTCACGCAAAACATTTCGCATTTCTTGATAATTATATTCTTTATAAATAAGAAGCAGATATATATTTATGAAAATTTATGTGAGGTATTTTTTCATGGTTCACCACGAATCAGAACAACTGAAACGCTCGGACTTTTCCAATGAATGAACTCTTGGTTGTGTGCTCTGTTTAAGCGTGGTTAAGGGATTCCTTGTTCCTGCAGGAGGTGAAACTGACCCACACGACGCCATATCCGCATATTCTAGACCGATTGGTTTTAACCATTGATACCCTTGAGTTTTGAATAAATTTTTTTGTTCATTGAAGTGACATGCCTAAGGTCTTGTCTCAAACGAAAAATGAGTTGATTCAATCTAAAATATTTAATATTTTTTTACTGTTCAATTACCACACTCAGAAAAATAATGTGTTGGGTCAGTTGCATTGTTTATGTACATCCCAAAAGTGATGTTAATTTAACGTATTTTCTGTTGACCCAATTAATTTTTATCATCGTGTACACTCTCAACGGAAAACACATTAAATGAACATCACTTTTGGGATGTACATATACAGCGTGGAAACTAAGTAGCGGATAAAATCCATAACTCCGTTAATATTTGTAATAAAGCAAACATCTAAAAGGGGTATAGCGATTCAAATTACAGCGCATAAGAAGAACTATATTTTGAGATATTTTCATGATTTTTTTTTAAGTTATGACGTCATCAAGATTTTTTTTAAATGACAACCTATATTTTTTATTTTTTATTTCGGTGGGTTTTTTTAACCTACTTTCAACAGTATAAAATTTTGGATCGGTTACATAACAAAAAATTCAAGAAAAACGGCCATAAAAGATTAATTGTAAAGTTGAAGAAATAAATAGAACATCTAGTTAGCTAGGTTTAAAATGAAACAAAATTAAGGTGTAAATAAACAAAATTTGATTTTGACAGTCATTGAAATCACAATAAATGTTCAAACTGACGACCATGCACCAACTGACAATACCCAAGACACTCATAAAATTCATTTATTACATTTTGAATAGTTTGAGGTGTTATTAACCTACACTCCTGTCGAATTCTTTCTTTAAGATCGTCTAAGTTGTTAGGTCTATTTTTATACACCTTGCTTTTTAAGTACCCCCATAGAAAAAAGTCTAATGGCGTTAGATCAGGGGATCTAGCTGGCCATTCCATTGGACCTCTTCTTCCTATCCATCTACCTGGGAACATCTCGTCCAAATAACGTCGCACATCAACTGCGTAGTGTGGCGGAGCATCGTAGTGTTGCATCCAAATGTTATTGTTTGGTACGTCACAGTCATTTTCATTAGGAAATAATATCGCCAATGCAGGTACTAATTCGAATTGTAAGAAGTGTAGATATTTCTCACCAGTTAAATTACCTTTGATAAAGAATGGACCTAAAATTCTGTCACCGACAATTCCTGTCCATACGTTGAGCTTCTGGGGATGTTGAGTATGAGCTTCTTGCATCCAGTGGGGATTTTCCCTAGACCAATATCGACAATTATGTCTGTTAACAGTTCCATGTAAAGTAAAACTTGCCTCATCAGAAAAAATTATACGCTGCGAGAACATTGGATCACGATTGCAAATTTCCAACATTTCTTCACAAAATTCTTGTCTATGATCATAGTCAGTTTCTGCTAACTCATGGACTAATTTTACTTTATACGGATGAAACTTTTGCATTTTTAAAAGTTTCAGTACCGAGGTATGGCTCAGGTTGTGCTCTAAAGCAATGTCTCGACTAGTCGAATGCGGATTATTTTCTATTTCTAGTAAAATATCAAGCTGCACATCGTCAATTAATTTTGTCTTAGGGTGGCCAGTTTTTGGAAGGTCTTTCACAATACCGTAATTTCGAAATTTATTTTCTATTCTGCTGACTGTGGATTGACTTATTTGCTGATCAGGATATTTGTCTATAAAAAGTCGACACACCTCTTGATGAGTTCTAATTCGATCGCCATACCCAATCATCATTAGAACTTCAATTCTTTGTTTTTCAGTCAGCAATACCATTTGGTAAAAGGTTTTTAATAATTAGTGTAACTCCTACTATCCACAGGGAATAAAAATACTCACTTTATTGTGATAGGTATTTACAAGTTCTTGTCAATCAAACAAATTTTGTTTGTTTTACACCTAGCTAACTAGATATTCTGTTAATTTCTTCAACTTTACAATTAAACTTTTATGGCCGTCTTTCTTGAATTTTTTGTTATGTAATCGATTCAAAATTTTATACTGTTGAAAGTAGGTTAAAAAAACCCACCGAAATCAAAAATAAAAAATATAGGTTGTCATTTAAAAAAAATCTTGATGACGTCATAACTTAAAAAAAATTCATGAAAATATCTCAAAATATACTTCTTCTTATGCGCTGTAATTTGAATCGCTATACCCCTTTTAGATTTTTGCTTTCTTACAAATATTAACGGAGTTATGGATTTTATCCGCTACTTAGTTTCCACGCTGTATAAACAATGCAACTGATCCAACACATTATTTAGTGCAGGCATTATTGCTAGTAGGTGAATGAAAAATTTTGTTAACTTAATGCATTTTTGGTTGACTGAACATTTTATTTTTTTTAGAGTAGTACTTACATATAAGACTGGGCACCGACTAATCCTCATTATATGAGGGAGGTGCTTACCGTCAAACATGTTCAATAGCTTGTGGTGCGTGGAGTCCAGAGGAACTCATTTTATTCAAAGCAATCTTCAATAACCCTGGAAATTCTTCTTTTCTACAGAAGATTGTTTTGGATTTCGCATTTTCCAGTAAAATAAGGTTGACATCCCAGCTGTCTTTAACGGTCTGAAAAAGGTAACATCTAAGTGCTGCGTCAAATGCGTGAAATTTGGCGGCAAACATATAAATGCAATATTATTTTCTTCATGCAATTGTAAAACTTCATTCGTAAAGTGCGACGAGAGATTATGGCCGATTAAGACTTTTTTTTCTGGCAGATTGTCCGTATATGGTAAAAATGCATTTCGGAACCAATCAGTAAAACAACTGGCTTCTATCCAACCACTTTTAGTTTTGTTATATCTGGAGCCAAGGCTGCAGCAACGCTCCTTGTAACAAGGATTTCCTTTTAGACCGTTTTCAGCCCAACGATCCCACATATGGTCAGTCTTGTAGGTAACATACGGTGGTAGTAGTGTTTCAGAAGCTGAACCACAGAACATTATAATGAGAAGTGGGTTCTTTTTGCTCGGGTCGTCTGCCATGTTGGTCTCGTCATAATAAAACAAATTCGACGATGGCACATTGTTAATGTTGTTTCGTAAATTTCTAAAATATTGAGTGATTAAAAACCCAATCCCGACCGGGGGTGTTATTTTTAAAACAGTTAACCTGTCGTCCCTGTATATTTAATAATGATTTTGTAACCATTTGTAGGTCTTCTACACATAAAAGGAAACCCCAGTTACTAACGTTACCATACACTTAATTATCGCTTCTTCCTCTAACTAAAAACAGTTTGACCTCCATGTTTCTGTACAGGGTGTCCCAAACCTCTGGAAAATTCCAAAAATGCCCCTTTAAATTCTTTTCATCAAGAAAATGCCTTAACAAAAGTTGTGTAGGTTTTCATTCTGCATAATTTAAAATTATTTTCAAATATACAGCTTGTTCATTTAATAAGTTACAAACCTAACTTATTATTTTTTAAATGAAACACTATATATTTTATTGCAGTTTCGGTTAGTCCTTGAAGAGACGATAAAACATCATACCTACTTATTTTCAGTATTTACCGAGTTATTTTGAAATTTATGCGAAACATGGGTCATGTTTGATCGTCTGCCAAATTGTCAATATTAATGATAGGACAATCAACTTTAGACCAAAACATTTCTAGATCTCTCTACTTGCACAATATTCATCATTTTTAAAAACCTAGCGGCTATCAACAACACTACGATTCAGTTCGCGTATTGTAAAATTTGTAATTTTTTTCAAATAGAACAGCCTGTATATAGCACATTTGGATAGTCCTTTCTACGAATTTTCTAACCATACCATACTTTATGATCTTATAATTGATAACTTGTGAACATATAAAATAGCGACATCTTACTATCGCTTTTTGCACAAAATTTTTCTGATAACTTGTGAGTTATTATCACTTCTCTATAATCAACTTAAGAAACGTGCTGTATAATATTTTCATTCGTCATCAGTTAAGATATTCATCCATACAATTTATCGTACTTTTAGTGATTTAAATAAAAATAAATAAATAAATTCAGAAACTGAACGATTTTTTCATGTAGTTCCTGACATGTAAGAACATATTACGAATCGGTTGGATAAAGGCTGGATAAAACGTGATAATGCTTTGAAGTGGTCTCCGTGGTTACCAGATTTGTCTCTCGACTTCTTTTATGGGATATGAGAAAACAAATGAAAAATAGGTTCTTTTATCACAATTTGTTTATAATCGTCGATACGTATTTCGACAGCCACGCTACTATCTTCATTTCTATTGGAGATTCAATGAGAATATCTTCTGGCTTATCCCAACCAAAGAGTGTGCGTGTGTGGATGATTGAAAATGGCAGCGTACCTTTCCAACCATACCATATTTTATGGTCTTGGGATTCATAAATTGTGAGGTATTATCACTTCTCTATAATTAACTTAAGAAATTATTAAAATTGACAATTGGGCAGACGATCAAACATGACTCACTTTTTTGCATAAAATTCAAAATAATTCGGTAAATACTAAAAAAAAATAGGTATGATGTTCTATCATTTTTATCGTCTCTTCAAGGACAAACCGAAACTGCAATGAAACGTATAGTGTTCCATTTAAAAAATAATATGTTAGGTTTGTAACTTATTAAATAAACAATCTGTATATTTGAAAATAATTTTAAATTATGCAGAATGAAAACCTACACAACTTTTGTTAAGGCATTTTCTTGATAAAATGAATTTAAAGGGGTATTTTTGGACTTTCCCAGAGGTTTGGGATACCCTGTATATGCAAACCTTTCTATTTATTGAATAAGGCTCCGTATGGAATTTTAAATTCCTTCAAAGCCTTATTAATGGACCAAGTTGAATCGACTATCTTTTCTAACATAACAAACATATCTGAAATAAAAAATTGAACTTCTACATTAAAAGAATCAACGGATAAGTGAGAATAAGTTATTTTTTTAAACTGTGGGGCTATTTTGATAATTACCATTTGGTGTCAAATGGACATGAAGTATGAAACACGAAGTCAAACAATACTACGACATCAGTAATATTACTAAGAAGTAATGAAAGAAAGGTCTCGATTTGACGTCATGTGTGTACCTTACTTTAGCAAATCCGGCAGAATATAACTTTCAAATGACGCCTGCGTGGATGTCGGCTGATAATAATCAACAATTTCTAGAAAGTCACCTGGTTCCGTTATTTTCTGTCTTTCCTGTACCGATTAAGGACCGGATACACCAAATGATGACTTATGGCCGGTTTCACAAAGCTTCGTCAAATATTTAAGTTCCGATTAACTCTGTAACGAATGATTAAATAGGAAAACAACCGCATTTAACGATGATTAACTTAACGATGATTACTAAACGGCTCGCTCTCTAATCGGTCGTCAAATAGTCTTAATGCTCCGTTAAGTGTTTCACAAAGCTCGATTAAGAGATAACGCTTCGTTTACTTCTGTCTAATCAGGCGTTAGATTAATCGATAGAATTCCAGCGATTAAAAAGTAACGAGTGAATTTTCCATAGTTATTATCAAGCTTTTTTGATATAAAAATTCCTCACATATATCTAAAAAATAATTATAATTTTATTTAAAAATGTAACGTACCTTAAATATTAAAAATAATGACATTTCTGTACTTTTTACTCACTTGGTTTATTGATTAATTTTTACGACACTATTTTGGAAATTATTTTCAAGAACAAACAATTCGAAATTATTTCAAAATGTCTGCAACCTCACTTTCTTCTCTGACGATAAAGAAATGCCTCCTTAAGGTAGAATTCATTTTATAAGAGACAGAAATAATCCTTTTAATGATTTGGATGATAATGAATTTAACGTATCGCTTTTCCAAAGGAGTTATGGAACTCTTTGGTCCCACACTAGAACCTGACTAGAACCTGCAACAAGCAAAAATAAATTTAATTTATGGTACAAATCAGTTGCTGATAAACTTACCTTATTATCCACTGAAATATTTCAACAGCTGATTCCCTATACTTTCAGAAACCATTGATACGTAGAATAATTCATCGTGTCATTCATTTGATTGCAAGGCAAAGCAAACAGTTAATTAAATTGCCAATAGAAGAAGCTCTACAAGTTTATGCTTTTCTCATGTCATTGGCACTACATATTGTACCCCATGTTAAAATTATTTCACCTGATGGTAACCCCGTTGAGCTGTACCACAACAGAAAATGTGTCTGTCATACACATATGTTCAAGTAATTCAACTGCACTAAAGTTTCCTTCCTCCCTTTCTCTTTTCCTTTTTCATTTTTAAAAATCATTAACTGCACTAATGCGAAGAATTTAAGATGTATGTATTTATTTTGAGTTTCTAACCTCGCACTACCTGATTGCAGGGCTGACGCCATGACGGCAGATTACTTTAAAGCGGTGTCAAAGTGGCAATTTTTCGATGTTGCCAAACGTAAACTCCAATTAGTTAATCAGAGATTAACATAATAGTTTTTTGTTTTGTGAAACAGCATCAAATTTTTAACAATGATTAAACTTAACGGTTGATTAGTTAATCAACGCTTTAACAAAGCTTTGTGAAACCGGCCATTAGAGTATCAACCGAACAAGGGCAATGCAGTGGCCAATTGACCAACTGGATTTCTTTAATCTAACGCCATCCTATTTCTTTTTATCTGTCTAGATCATAGAAGACATTTCGCAGTAGTTTGTTCTTCGTTTGGGTAATACTTCGGATATGATTTATTACTTGGTCCGAGTCCTAGTCATATGA
Source organism: Prosopocoilus inquinatus (assembly GCA_036172665.1). Taxonomy (NCBI): domain Eukaryota; kingdom Metazoa; phylum Arthropoda; class Insecta; order Coleoptera; family Lucanidae; genus Prosopocoilus; species Prosopocoilus inquinatus. The sequence goes on from CM069876.1 coordinate 3,056,602, forward strand.
TTTACTACTTTGTTCGAGTCCTAATTATTTTCTCCAAAATAAGCAACGTACGCAAAATATATTTCACTGACAAAAGAATTGTTTAACATTATCATAAAATGTATAGAAGATACGCGGGAAATTGTCGTGATTCGAAAACCTTTTTAATTTGGTTTCGAATTTGAATTCCAGTTATTAAATTTTAAAAACCAACAGATGGTGCTTTCACTCGAAAGCCAAGCAATGGACACTTTCAAAAAGAAAATTGGAAAATGTTCCCAGAAAAATTGTTCTGATTTACCATTTTCGTTATTTTATTCCTTTCAAAATTTTTACTTCACACTTCATATCACTTATACATTGAATTTTTTTTAACGTATTACATTACTGTCTGAAATTGTAGTACTCCCAGTCGTCTAGAAGTCACCGACGCGTAAAATATGCGTGCCCGCCACAGGTATTAATATCGTATTTCCGCGTACTTATTTTCTCGTTTGGTTTGAGATATTAAAAACACAATTAAATGAAAATAAACTATCACCGGGAGGATCTTTACACCAGCTCAGGTTATTATACATGTGTGAGCGTTTTACATAAATAACGCGGCTAACTTGTCGGAAATAAATGCTCCTCTAATGTGCACCAAACGTAATTATAAAGGAAACACAAACACAAGGAAGTACGTAATTATTATAAATATTGCTTGTTGATGTTATTAATTTTGATTCTGTGTATAGGCGAGAAAGGTTTCATCCTTTTTATTTCAGTACTCTTGGAGTGCACATTTGGTTTTACAGCATGTAATAATAATTTAAATCATGCTTGTACGGTTGATGCTTCTCAGTACACTGTTTCAAAGATTAACAAATAAGGCCAAACTGAATTTTTCTCAGTTTCACATCGTGTTTCGTGGATTCGCTTGACACTTTCCTTTTCGGTACATAAATACATATACAGGATCTCCCAATTTGAGTGGCCTTAAGTGTAGCTTGTAACTCAATAAATATTTTTATTTTGTGGACACTTACTGCAAAAAAATACCATAATTTTACCAAAATATGCAATTATAAGAAACAATAATTGATAACAAGGAAACTAATGGAAAAACGTTTAGGGAATGCTGCTACTAATCAATGTAGAATTTGATTCTGCATCTCACGATGCAAAAATATACAGGGTGTTCCATTTACCAAAACTGAGTTTTGGGCACTCGAACAGAACATGGTTCGATACCATATTTTGACCATCCTGTGAATTTTTCAATAACTGGGATAGGCTTTGAAAGGCTGAACGTTATTTTTTCAAACGACAGCCAACTTAAATCTTGAAATTTGAAAGTACAAAGTAAAATACATTCTCTTAAATGAAAGCCCACCGAAAGAATTCTTTTCAGAAATTCGATAGATACTGCCGCCGCCAAAAGAGTGGGCACTTTGCAATAAAAAGTATAACATTCCGTTTAAAATAATTAATGGCAACTTCCGGTATAAGTGATATGATCTGAAAGATCACTTCACTGTATAAGATTAACCGATTCTCAAGAAAAATCTTTTTGAGCGTGTCAAGTATGAAATAGAAATTAAAAAGGTTAGGTCCAATTCAAACGCAGTGTGGCCATATTGTGACATCGTTGGATCTGTGCTGTCAAGCTGCTTTTCCTGCTTTGGAGATTTGGAGAATTGCCATTTAAAGAGGGGTACATAGCCTGTATGTTTGACGTAAGTTGTTAAGAGAAATCAAGACAAATGCAATTTACAAACAACTCGGACATAAACTGCTTAATGAGTTAAAGTAACGAGAAACGCGCATGCGTTTTAAAATTGCCAAAGGGAAGTTGAAAACACTTGCTAGTGCCTCCCACACCAGTAGGGGAAGTGATCACGTGATTGACGAAAAGCAATGACAGTAATCCCCAAATACTCAATTTTAAAAATCTCCAAAGCAGGAAAACTAGCTTTATTGGCTCTAATACGTTGAATGCGTTGAGTGATTGAACTGATATTTTACTACACATTTACAACAATGTACCTACGTGATTGTTTTAATTTTAATCAAAAAGTTAGAGGCACCGAACAACAGGAGAAACCTTAACAGTCCCATAATATAAACAAATGCCACATATTCCTATTAACGTTTACTTGCTGTGCCATCAAGGTGTAATAAATTGAAAAAAAACTAAATGGAGAAGTAGACTCAAACAGGAAAGCGAGCTGTTTCTGGAACGTGTAGCCCCAACTCATGTCGGACAAAAATAATGACCAATGTCCTACAGAAAATCAGCTAACGCAGGAATACGGCGCAGCGTTCTCCAGCTCTTGATGCTGTGGATACATTGACGTCACAGATTCATTGCGCGCCAATCTCAACTTTTCAAACGTTTATTAAATTTAAACTCGAATGTCTCGTAACAGAATTTTTTTGTTAATTTAGTAATCCTGTTCCATTTAGGCTTAGGTTTTTCTAATACAATTGAGTTTATTTCTTTGATTTTTTTTTAATTTCTTTTCAAAGCTTATGCTTAATTATCATATCATTAATATTATTATTATTATCAAGACAGAAGTATAAAATCAGACCGCTTTCAACACATATTAATTTACTTTTAATGTTTATATCAATTTATCGTTTGCTGTCACGTTTTAGGGCTTTTAAAACAAGCAATTTTTTTTATAAAGAATGACTTCCCTGTAGTGAAACTGATCCTTTGACGTCGCAGCCGTAAAGTGCGCTATTAAGGAAATGATTTTATTAAGGTTATAACTGTTATAAGCTTCGTAGGAAAATTATTTTTCTTAAATATCTTATAAATGTAGCTTTTTTAAAAGTAAATCAAAGTACTTCCGAAACGGTTAATTTTTCTTATCACACGTTGCAACACGATATATTAAAACAAAAGGTATACCAGACTTTCCAAGGACGCGTCCGGAACTTCACTAAGAGACACTGAGCCGTGCAGCGAAGAGTGATGGAACGGACGAGTGTTTGAATAACTTTCTGTAACGAATATTTTATATTAGTTTTTAAAAGTTTATAGTGCCTTTAATATCCTTTTTAATAAAGAAAAAGAGGATATTTTAAAATTTAAGAAATTTTCCTGTAGTTGGTGACATTTATTTAAAATCATTCGCATTTGCGAATAAATTGGTCAGGTCGTTTTTGGTTTGCAGTGGGAATTTCGAGCTGCGTCTCTGCTGACGAAGCCTCAAATAAGGCTGAAACAACTGTACAGAGGCTGCTTGAGGTTTTCACTGCAATCAAAAACGATTTGCAACAATTTTTTTTAAATCATTTAAGTAAGACAGTGGGAAATTCAATTTTTGACCTTTATTTCTTACTTGAATTAATAATAATCACCATTAAATAAATGAACTAGGCCAATTCCATCGAAGTACTCAAAATCTTCTATCAATCCACTCGTTATCAACTCAAAATAGAAAAAAAGAACGTTTTCGAAATTTTCTGAGGAATTTTAAAGTGCAATAAAAATTGGGTATTCCGTTTAAAATAAAGAGAAAGTGCCTGGAATTTGATAATACTCCTATATATTGGATTTATGTTTATTATAATAGATTGTTATCGCTAACCTATAACTGTTAAATATGAAATAGAAACTCAGAGACGAAGTGCGTAAACTTTTAATGATTGGGTAACCTGAATCACCCTGTGTAATTTTTATGAGTGAACAGGTGGATCAGTAATCATAATTATGTTACAAATTTTTATCGTCTCTTTAAGGGTTAACCGTAATAAAATACATAGTATTCCATTTAGAAAATAATATGTTAGATTCGTAACTTATTAAATGAACATCCTGTATATTTGAAAATAATTTTAAATTATGCGGAATCAAAACCTACACAACTTTTAAGACATTTTCTTGATAAAATGAAATTCAAGAGGCATTTTTGGACTTTTCCAGAGGTTTCAGGCACCCTGTACAGTTGTATCAAATCTGGCATTAAATACTACTTTATCGATAAATTCCCATTAGGGCTTATTCTTATTCAGATAAAACAGCGACATCTTACGATCGCTTTTTGACCTGACATTGCAGTAGTACGAGTACGTTAAATGTAACGGACTGTTGTTATGGTAACAGCCAATCAAAAACCTTTATAATTGGTTGTTACCATAGCAACAGACCTTTAAATATAACTGAAGTTGGTTCTTGTCCGATGAAAATTGTAAGTACAAAGTTTTTTAATCTCGAACCGGACAAAAATATACTCCTGACGAAGCTATAAATCTATAGCGAAACGTTGAGTGTGTTCCGTTCATATTTCTGTCCGGTTCGAGATTAAAAAAACTTTGTATTTAAAGATAACGTATTCGTACAGAATTCAAACAGAATGGCCAATTTCTTCATAAGGAAATTGCTGCATAATCTATGGTACTAATATTAAAGACATTCTGTATACAAATCTAAAGAGAAAATACAATTTAGTTTTAAACTCATTTGTTATCAGATACTGCCGGTCATGTAAAAGAGGTAGTTCAGATGATATCAAGTTATCATTTCAGCAGTTTACTTTTTTTACTTTAGCGTTAATAAATAAAATGTGTGGCATTTATGTTTTACAATGTGACAAATACAAAATGCGTAAAACGAGAAATATAACATATATATATAAATGATATACTATATTCGAGACTTACATTTGAAATACTCCTATAATATAATCTGAAACTTATGCGCTCAGTGATTTCGATTAGATAACGAATATTTGCCGCATTTCTTGCGGTGTATCGTAGAAACAAAGGAAAAACGTCCGTCAGCCATCTCCAGGTGATTTTTTTTATCGTTGGAAGGCACACAGGAACTTATCAAAAGCCTCTTGTTGAGCTTTAGTGGTTTTAATTGCTTTTGTTTATACGTTGGAGGGAAATAAATCTTATTTTATCTGATTGTGTCATTGTTATTAATAATGATTACATTTTCCCCTTGAATATCAATTTCTGACACGCTCTGTACCTGTAACCGTAATAATTACTGTAAGTATGAAAAATGCGTACACATGTACGTTAATAAATACACACGAGACTTTGTAACAGATACGCACAGACGATAGCCTAACGTTTTATTGTTTTCCTAATGTGACCGAAGGCAAGAAAAGGAAAAATGAACCGAATATGATAATTATAATTGTTACTGTGGTTGTAATTACGTATGTAAAGTTATGCTGGACATGCGTCCTTTTTTCTCAAAGCAAAACGACGTGTGTCAAGAAGTAGAAGTAGAAATGAACGCTATAATTTCTGTGCCAGCAAAAATTACTCTGCGATAATATTCTAAAAGCTATTTGGATACACGATTAAAAGTAATTAGTCTTTTTCTGACGGCCTTATCTCGATAACATTTAAATGTCTGTACCTGAATTAGCTGGAACATTTATTGACCAACTTTCTAATGCAACGGCTTACAATAGCCTACGCATATAACATGTAACTACGAAATGTACCTGTAAAAGAAATTTAGAGAAACTGTGAAAATGTTGTTGATAAACTTTCAAATTTTTAACTGTATACAGAAATTTTACTTGACCGGTTCCTTTTCTCTTCTTTCTTCCCGAAACTATAGTTTCTTCTTTTGCAATTCATTTACCGGGTGAGTCATATTACTGTATGTTTGGGAATAACTTTCTTATCAATAGAGGTGGAGTAAAATTTTTTTAAGAAAAATTGTCTGATATGTCAAGGACTACAACTGTGTTAAATCAGTTAAAACTGATCTTCAATTGTTTTCGAGCAACCGCGCCTCTTCATTTCTTTAAATTACGTGATATATTTTAAACGATGGATTTTTCAATTTTTTTTTGTAGGAGTTTTGCCAGCTTATATGTCAGTTTAGTTTATTTTTTGAAAAGTACCAAAATTTTCCCATCGGGATATGGTGCGAAAATGACTTTGTTCCTTGGATGACAGTTTCAAGGGATGTGCATAAAAAAAATGGATCTGTTTTGTTTTTTAATCAAATTACCCATTAAAAGAATAATCCTTTTATAGTCTATTAACAAGTTCGTATTATACTTCAGAATCTCTAAACCTAAAAGTAAAAGTTTTAGCTCAAGAAGCATGTGTTGAATAAATGGTTAAGTAAAATTTTGTTCAAAATGAGTTCATTGGCTTGCGAGAAACGGGGAGGTGTTTTTTCCAAAGTATACAGGCTGATTCAGAATAAGTATCCAGCCCATTAGGAGCATATTTACTAAGGTCGTGCAAGTGCAAAATTGCAAAAAATAAATTTACCAGAGGCATATCAAAAATCAACCTCCTTTGAAACCAAAATGGAAATCATGATTCATTTCTTAAGGTAACGTATATAAGTCCGAAATTCGTATGAATAAATGCGTATTATACACTTTTTGCACAGGAAGCCATAAATGAAAACGTTTTACAGTTTCATTTCAAGGCAAACGCTAGCGTTTCGTTCTATTTCACGCGATTTCACGCATGCTCTTGTGACGCAATACGGCTGTACCAGTGTCCATCAACCAATTTATATCTGAATCTTCAATGCATTCTATCTCAAAAACTATGCATAAACACTTTTTGCTTTCTTTTTCTGTGTACTGCATGTGGTTGACGGGTCGGACACTTATTTTGAATCACCCAGTAAGTATTTAGCGAAGTCAAGCAATTCCTTGAAAGTGCTTATTGTAGCGTGTGTTTATTTATTACAAAAACCCTGTTTCGCACAACTTTTTTTAACTCCCGAAATCGTGCTCTAAAAAGTAGGAAAATCTTACTTAAGTACTCATTCACCGGGATGACAGATATGTGTGTTATTCTAGAAAGTTTGAACATTTGAACATTTACTTAAAAGAAATATTTTTTCTCTAAGGTGTAATTCCCTGTTGATAAATTAGAATTTCAATAATTATATAAATAAATTAGATTAGTTTTCTACCTGCGTTTCTTAGAAATTGAAACTTTCTGTACTAGCTATAATGTCTACAATTGGTGGTTTTTATACGCCAGATTAAATTTCAAACCTTTATCCAATAATGCAATTGCCTTCTCAGTGAGTGAAGCATTTGATTCATAAAAAGAAACTCCAGTCACTTTTACCACCAGCAGTTACATCTCAAGATCCGATAATTGAAAATTTGGTTGTCAATGAGTCTTCAACTTCACTCACTGTGAAGGAAATTGCATTATTGGATAAAGGTCTGATATTTATTCTGCCGTATAAAAAACCACCAAATTTGATTAGATTTTGTCGAAGTATTTTTCTTTATTAACATTGCTGGGATTGAGGTAATTTCTAAAACCTAACAAGGAATTCACCATTAACTTCCTAATTTGCAACCGAAATAGAGAAACTACGATGAAATACTTATTTAAAAACATCCTGTGTGGTCATCTACATCATCGTTGGGTGGATTTTAGTTCTAATATTTGCATGATTATTATTTACGATTATTATTTGTTAAAACAAACTACTTCGATGGAAATACTTTTGGTGTTTTTTTGAAAAATTATGTTTTCCGAGTTGGCAAAGCTCTTAGACCATCAGCAAGAGAAAGAAGATTTCGAGCAAAATCCACTGTTAATCTTAATTAAAGAAAAAATGAAAGAGGCATGGCTGCTTGAAAACAGTTGAAGACTGATTTAGCAGATTTATAATCCATGATTATATCAGACAATTTTTCTTAAAAGTTATCTCTATTAATAAGAAAGATATTACAGAAATGCAGAAATATGACTCACCCTGTATAAGTGCTTATCTTATCGCTACAATTGCATTATTCTATTACTGATATACATATTTTTGAAAAATTAAAAATAAGCAAAATTAAAAGGCAACAGTAGAACACTTTATTAAAGGCTGAAATACAGGGTATTTCGCAAGTTCATATATAAATTGCAAGTGAAGAAAATAGAGGTGAATAATGAACAAAGCTTTCTGTCCTTAGCAGAACATTATTAAATCTTATAGATATGGTTACACATAATTGAAATTAACCTCCGCCCACAATGATTTTTTATATCCATAGATACGTATTTCGGCAGCGAAGCTGCCATCAGTACGTTACCAACTTAATAGCACTAAAAAATGTCTTTGGACATTATTTTTAAACATTTTGTCTTTAGACATTGTTTTGAGACATTTTTTAGTGCTTTTAAGTTGGTAGCGTGCTGAAAATGGCAGCTTAGCTGCCGAAATACGTACCTAAGGATATAAAAATTATTGTGGACGGAGGTTAATTTCAATTATCTCTTAAACCACAGTCTCCCTTACTATTTTAGTATATAGTTACACGTTTAAAAGCAAATTGTAGAGACTAAAAACTGATAATGACTTCAGATATAGAATTAAAACTCCTTTAAAATCATACGTCATTCAAGCCGTATACCATTTAAAATTTTCAAGTTTATACGTAGCACGTAGTGAACGTTTTAATCAAATTTTATCTCTGGTCTTATTACTTTTTTACTTGCTTTGATTTAGTTCTTGTTCGAATTTCCAGTTTTATTTTGTTTCGGAGAAAGTTCTTTAGGCAAATGCAAATTTCCTGTAATTAATTCAAAAATAAATGAAGATTCTTAAAAACGATAAATAGTTGGACGTAGAGTTTATTTCTTTAAAATATGCTAATCATCTTGCCATTTACAAACTCAGCGCGCCATCTAGCGGATGTTCTAAAGTGATTATGTCTCAAGGCTTAGTACTTGTTATACACATTGACTTTATCTATTTCTGTACTTTATTTGGTTCCAAATTAACAGTAGGGAAGAGACTTTAGACAAACACAGTGTACGAAGAATCTGTTCAAAATCAAACAATCAATGTTGCGCAATATTAAGATTTGCAGTTGTCCAATACTGTTTAATTTTGTACAAATTCTTCTTATACAGTAAGGCCCTTTCCGCTTGTTAATTTTAAATCAAATAAGATACAAGGGACGGACAGACAAAATCAAGGTAGGACATAAAAGGCATTAATTTTTGAGATGTAATTACTGTCCGTTAGATGGCACTGTGCGCACTAAAAGCTTTTGAAAGACAGGATGAATTGTGAGGTACTTTAAAGGAATTTCAAGTTTACATCCAGCCATTTGCCAGTTTTTAAAAGTCATTTATTTTTGAGAATTTTGAGACAAAAAATAAAACAGGACACAAAAGCCAGATCAAGGTGACTTTGGTGGCATATCATTTTAAAGGAATTTTAATTCTACAATCAATTACTTCAGTTTTCTGGTTCAGCAATTTGTTTTTAAACATGTGACCATATCACCAAAATTTAGTAATGTTTTGCTACGTAAAAAATAGCATCAGCTATATGGTTTATGTCATCTGTTTTTTGTCAAATATCCTAAGAATATCCACTCTTTAATAATAATAGTAAGAGCTTCTCGCTCTTACAAATTCAATAATTACAGACTTAAACGTTGACATTAAGAGGTAAAATGGGTCCATTGAGTAAGACATTCTTATACCTACAGTCGCGAGCATTAAATTTTGGTCGTTACTGTTAATCGAAACGGCAGTTTTGGTCCGATAAATTGAAAAAGTTCATATAAATATCGTCTTTTACAAAAAAAAGTGTGGAAAATAGATTTAATTTTGAAGAGATTATTGCCTGTATTCAATATTAAGGCATATAGGGGCCTATTCTGTATCAAAAGCGTTAAATTTTGTTGCCAAGGTAACAACCAATCATAAAACTCTATTTTAAATTTTAAAGGACCTCTAAATTTTAATTGTTCGAAAATAATTTACAGAATCCGCCCCTAATCTCGTTATTTTTGATAAACGTTTGTCAGGAAAAAGCCAAGTATTAGCAGTTCGTTATAGACAGAATGTCGATGTCGTAAAGGCAAATCATTAACTAACTATGTATTAAAAAATGATTTTGGTTACTTAACATTTTTTTTAGTTTGTCATTCAAGACATCTTAAGTTTAACTGATGCTGATTTTTATTAAGTTTATGTGAATACAAATACTTCACATTATTTAACGCGCTTTTTTACATACCGTTAATGTAATAAATGTCGATTATAAAATTGAAGATAATTAATAGGCGTACTTCCAGATATAAAACGAATTTTTTTTTTGTCAATGTGTATAAATATTTAAAGTGGGAACATAAATTGCATAATGCAACTTATCTTACGACGTAATTTACAATAACATTCCTAAAACATCATATTTACATTTTAACGTATTAATTAAAGCCTTAATGAAAACTTTACGTTACAATTATTTTAATTGCAACGTTAAATAACAATTATTATTAAAGTATAATTTATGACGTAGGCATCTTGAAACACTAATGACATTAGCCATCGCAGGTACATAAGTCTAATTTATTAACTATAAATTATTCGAATGTCTTTCTAATAGGCCATTTGAATTATTTTATTAATTTAAAGCTGTGTAAACAAAGGCGAACGTGTATTCTTCCAGGCGGAAGTGAATTTGTTTGTGATTAATTTAATATATTCTGAGATAATAAAAATATTAATTATGGCCAAGACACATTTTAACAATGCATTTCTGGAAATATTATTTGAAATAATGAAGTAGTTGTGCATGTTAATGAAATAACAGTTTGTTATCTGTGACTGTTATAAATTTATGACTGAATACACTAATATATCTAACTGTTTAATTAGTTTATATTAAGATTAGATTATGTAGGGAAGTACTTTTTAATTAATTGCTGTGATCTTATCATAAATATTGGTATACTTTTATGCAAATGCAAAGATGAATTAATATTTCAGCAAATTTGTGAGTGTCGTCATGTGTACAGGATATTCAGTTACAACCGTTCACCACTGCTCATTTTTTTCAGATATAAATTTCGTTTAATTAGAAGTAGCAAAGAATCTATGATTTTCATATTTATTTTTAATTTTCCATGGAAAATAATGCGTTGCTGCTCGTTTTGTACCATCGCATTTTTTTTTTTAATGGAAATGTAGTAATTTTTGTAATCCATTTCTTTCTCTTTATGGCGATATATTCCTTAATGTATTAACAATAACATAATAAAATAAATCAGTTTCAAATCTTTCTGTCTAAATTGAACCTAAGTTGTTTAAATAATTTACAAATGATATGTATCTGTAACGCGTAGGTAGACAATTTTTCAACCCTAAACTAAGAAAATATCTAAAGAAATTTAAGTTTTAACTTATACTTGTCCATATTGCAAATCCAAAGTGATACAACTTGATCAACAACACGTAAATAGTTTTATTACAAATTTATTTAATTTTTACATCAAACTTTTCTAAACGTAATTAAAGATAATCGGTGAAGCTTTGCTAATTTACTACTACTACTAACGAAACGTCGGCACTAGAAGAAATCCAAGACACGCAAATTTAGTAAATCATTTTAGATAATACGGTCATTACTTGTTAGGAAAGAAGACATATGAGACGATTATGGCTTACCCTAACCTAACAAATTTTCACATTTATTGTACAATTTATAACTGAAACTTATTACTACAATTACTATAATTTTTTGATCATATTGTACCTCCAAATTATATCGGCTTTATATGCACTTAAGTTAATCACTTCATCAAAGTTTCACAATCATTTAAGCAAAAAATTTTTATGGACACGCTTTCTGCAACCTCAACAGCATGCCGATGTGGAATTGAAATAACAGAAGTAATGCGTTACACAAGCAAAACGGGAATGTGTTCAACAAGAGTATCGATTGTGAAAAAAGCTTTCAGAGGAGTGTTAAATATTCATCTCCTTAACAAACAAACACAAAGAACGAAATTATTGAAGCGTAAAAAATTGAACTGTTATATACTACGGAAAGGGCTTGAAGCCTGTATTTTTTCACAATAAATCATAATGATTCAGGTAATATATTCTTAACCAATAGTTAATAATTTTCGAGAAAACTGCAGTTGAAAACTGAAACCAAAACTATGGAACGCCACTGACATTACTTTAATGCGAACTATACAACTGTAACGAATCGAATTTTATTATTTTGTATCTTCATTTCCGATCACCTCGACAACCGAGCTATAATCTTATAATATTGTACATGAATCAGAATCTGAATTCCTGGCTTCCGGTGGGAACCGCGTCTCTCCTCGGATTTCTTCTACTACCGACGTTTCGTTCTCCATTGCAGAACTGCCTCAGGGCTGCTGTTACTGGTGGTGGTGCTGGTACTGTTGGTGGTCTAGCTGCTGCTTCTTGTAAGTCGTTGAGACTGACTTGGTATGTCTGTTGTCGTGGTATTTATAGTGGTCGGTGGGGGCAGCGGGGTAGACCGGTGGGCGAGGATTGGTGCGTCTGGAAATCCGAGGAGAGAAGCGGTTCCAACCGGAAGCCAGAAATTCAACAATGGCCGCAGAAGTCTTCAAGTTAAACCTAGAATCTGGTCTTTTATTAAAAATTAAAAAATAAGATTTTGGCGAATATTGGCGAGTATTTTAGTTAATTTAGACATAACTTGACGCAAATCTTTGGATTTCCTAGCGAAAACTAATGCTTTCTTGTAAAACTTTATTGCGGTTTCATCGCTTTATTAAAATCGATCGCATTGTATTTTTCAGGCAGTATCGCAATGTGTAGGGTAAATTTTTAATTCATTCTAAATTATTACTTAACATTTCTACTGTGATCTCATCTTGACGGCCTTACTTCTTGCAATATTATTAACCACGCCTGTCTAATTAAAATGCCTCAATTTCCCGTGCATAAAATTCGTTTAACATTTTTAGAAATTTTTAGTAACGATACAAGTTTCATCAAAATATCTTCTCTAATAAAGTTATGGTCATGATCAAAAAATCTTCTACCATACCAGCAGATACGTATTTCGATAGACATGTTGTTTGCACAGAGTGACGCTAAGGTGTAGTAACATAAAATATTCGATAAAAGTCCCTAACAATGGGGGAAAAGTAAAGTTACTAAATAAATTTAAACAAATAAACAAAAAAGCCCAAAAGGGGCAAAATACGGTTAAAGTATACAATAACAATGATTAAAGTTGAACAAATAACGCAAAAATTAAAACTAGCAAAAACTAAATCAAGCCAACAAGAAACCAAAAAGGGTCACCTTATTGAACGATCAGATTATCTTCCCTCAATTTAATTTCTTTAAATCCATAAATTGGAATATCTCTTAACCCTTTTTGGTTTCTTGTTGGCTTGATTTAGGTTTTGCTTTATATTGTATTTGATTTATTTGTTCAACTTTAATCATTGTTATTGTATACTTTAACCGTATTTTGCCCCTTTTGGGTTTTTTTTGTTTATTTGTTTAAATTTATTTAGTAACTTTACTTTTCCCCCATTGTTAGGGACTTTTATCGAATATTTTATGTTACTACAACTTAGCGTCACTCTGTGCAAACAATATGTCCTCCTTTTCGTAACATGTTTCGACCTATAACTCGTTTACTCGACTTTTACCAAGATTTGTCTTTGTTTTGTTATTTGTCTACTATTTTAAGCTTTAATTTCTTTCTTGTAGATTTGAAAGTGGTCTTTTGATCGAAACATGTCATTATAACGACTTCGACTTTTATTAATAAACTACTTTAAGTTGACAGCGTTTTTAGTGACTTAAGGCACCTCAAGATTTCAATTTAATTAATTACAGTAACTAATATCATGGATAATCCACTACATTATATATTTTGTTCGGTTTATTTCGAACGAGTCGGCAACGAGATTGTGGGCATCGCTGCACCACTATACGTTTGCCGCCTCGTTTGTATTTAATCGAACAAAATATGTAATTCCGTTCCCCGATCATCTTTAATGCCGGCTGATGCAATCATTAATAATCAATAAAACAGGTTAAGGCTGGTTGCCCAGCCATAAAATAGTTCTTTTTTTCCATTTCGTGGGCTTGTTTTTCATTAAAATTTTACCAAATTTACTCGATTTTTTTTAAATAAATTCTTTTAGACGTGTAACGGCCAGTTTTACAAGAATTGCCGAAAAGGCCTTCAAATATTCGAAAATGTAAGCCTTTACCAAAATTTTGCAGTATTCAACAATATGAAACCATTTTATTTATTTTTTTCAAACTTTACAAATAAGAACAATTAAAATAGCGACATCTTACTATCGCTTTTTGACCTGACATTGCAGTAGGATAGACAAATTGAAGCGGGATTTGCTCCTAATGAGTCCCCCATGCAAGGCGACCATGCTTGCTGTCAAAGCATAATGAAAGATTTTAGAAAAATTTTGTGCAAATCGTTTTTGATTGCAGTGAGAACCTCGAGCAGCCTCTGGACACCTGTTTTAGCCCTGCTTGGGGCTTCTTCAGCAGAAACTAATATCAAAAACGATTTGCACAAAATTTTTCTAAAATCTTTCATTATGCTTTGACAGCAATCATGGCCGCCTTGCATGGGGGACTCATTAGGAGCAAATTCCGCTTCAATTTGTCTATCCTACTGCAATGTTAGGTCAAAAAGCGATAGTAAGATGTCGCTATTTTAATTGTTCATCATTCTTACATCGCATTTGCGAATAAATTGGGCAAGTCGTTTTTGGTCTGCAGTGGGAATATCGAGCTACGTTTCTGCTGAAGAAGCCCCAAGCAGGGCTGAAACAGCTCTCCAGAGGCTGCTCGAGGTTCTCACTGCAATCAAAAACGATTTGCACAAATTTTTTTTACAAATAAGGTCACAAAATGAGAAACAAATCAGAAAATTTCGAATTAGAATTGTTGAAATTAAACGTGGTTTGAGGGACACGCTAGTCTCCGCTTTCCACCTAGTGCAAGAGGGGCGAGTTCATGTAATCTTTCACTCACATGACAGATCAGAGTGTGAGTGAGAGCGAACGTGTTTCAGCACATAAGAGTGAAAAACAGAGTAAGCGCACTCGGGAACTCGCTCGAAAGCGCCTGCGCGTATATGCATAAGCCCTTAGGTTTGCCTATTTTATTTTATCCAATCAATGATAAAGATCGGACGTAATAGAGACATAAATGTTGAGGTGGTGATTCTCTTCTCTGTACTTTTCGTTTGTGTGTAAAAATGTAGAAACACATGTTGATCGCATATTTCTTCTATACAGGGTGATTCATAATAGGTGTCCGATCCGTTAGGGGTGTATTTACTAAAGTCATGCAAGTCCCAAATTGCAAGAAAAAAATTTATCGGACATTTCGAAAATCAACGTCTTTTGTGCCCCAAACGGAAACCGTTTGAGTAGCCTCGTCGACTATTGGAATGCGATGCGTAATGTGTTTTAAAATCGGGTTGACTAACTGTTTATGTTTTAGAAATTGTGTCACTGTGTCAACAAAAGTTGTGATGTAACTTATGGTTTTTTTAGCAGATATTCGATATGATTTTATTGTTAAGCGTCTATTCACATGATTGATGAATAGGCCGCCATACACAACGCGTGTTAGGGCTAGCTTACTCGGCCAAATTTATTTAATTTATTAAAACTGCACGTTTTGACTCGCGTACTTGAAGTGCAAAATTTTTCTTCTTCGCACGAGGAAGTCTGCGTGCCAAGTTTTCTACAACCCATGAGCGTTTAAAAGTTCTGTGTGAATGTCAACCTAATGAATCACGAAAGCCGGGCAGTGATTTGAATTCTTTTGATTTCTTTTGCTCTAGGAAAAATGCAGTTCCCTCAACTGTGTTAATGGAGTCTTTATAAACTGATTTTTTTTGTAATATTTGTTTAAACTGATTCGTTTAACTTTAATTCAATTCATTATCTCGCACATGAAGCAATTGCAAATTCGTAAGACATTGTGGTAATACATACGTTCATTTAAAAAATCCTAAAGGGCCACGTTTGGCATTAAGAGCACATCATTCAATTCTTCGGAGGACAAGTAATCTAAAAGTGCACGAATTTTACTAAATTTCTGTGAATTGATATGCATGTTGACACCAACACGATTCCACTGAAAAGAAAATATTATTGTATCCCTACTACATTATAAAAAAAAACAAGTTCATTGTTCGCATTATGCTATCTTTCCTCAGATAGTCGTAAACAAATCGTTTTATGGTTTCAGTTCAAGGTTAAATGTTAGCGTTTTGTATTTTATTCCTCGAAAGTCTATTGCTGTTGTGATATATTCAAGTATTCCAGTGACCACCAACAAGTTTACAAGTGAATTTTTAATCCATTTTTTCTCAAAAACTAAAGTTATTTGTTTTGTTTTTTGAAGGGCTACCTGTGGTTAACGGGTCGAACACTTATTCTGAATCACCGTATGTACGAAAAATAGTGACTTAACATAGATGAAATTCCAGAAAATAACGAAAAGTGTGGACGAAAAAAATATTGGAACCCATTTCACTTTAATAAACAAAACATCTCATTTTTAATATCATTTTCATTAAAGCGATGTCAGTAAAACAAAATTCAAGATCAAACCATTTTGAAAACATATTTGATTAATCTTCTCTTTTTTGCTTTTGTACATCTTTTATGTTATATATTTTGCAAAGAAATCTTGAAATTGAAAAAAAAGCACAATTTTTAGAATTGTTAACTAGCATTAGATAAATTAAAAACATAATTTAAAAAAATACAGTATCATTATGTAAAATGATTAGTAACCAAGGACATCTTTCAGCCGAGCAAAGAGAAATTTAATTCTGGAAACATTCTCAGGTCAGGTCTAAGCAATGCGTAACCCAGGTGGATGGTCTGAAGATTATCTAAATAGTTTCTAAGAAGGAACCAATTGTACCTACTCACTCCGGATAGATTAGGAAAGTTAATGATAATTTTAGAATTAATGAGCGTGTGATGCTCAGACTATTTATCGGCATTATTGTTTCACGATAGGGGGTTGTTATCGTGGCTATCCTTGGGGGGTAGTAAACGCCGGTCCATTCATAATGTAGAATTGTCATTTCAAATTCCTATCATTGCTCGTTCGACCACGAAGTATTTCCCGGTCGTCCTTACAGGTAAAATTCGTCTGGCGCCGTCGGAAGTACTTGATGTATTTTAGTAGTTTTACTATGTGGGACCGAAACTATGACTTTTATGGAATATTAAGTTAGATAAGGGTTGCAGTTGTATTTCACCGAGTCGGGGTCGTTCGTTTCTTAATTTTACTGCTATTTTTTTTTCTTCTTTCCTTCTAAACCAATTAGTTTTATTAGTTTCGGTTTGTAACAGTATTCACTTTACAAATTCCATTAACTTTATGTATGTGCTGGAAACTGTTAACGTTTCATTATTGTCTACGGTTATATTAATTTAATTAGCGGCAAGTAAATAAAATGCACGGAATGCATGTCTAAACAAGTAGGCGCGCTTCCTATAATATTTAAAAAATTAAACGTTTCTTTTTTTTACCAACGCAACAAAATTCTTTAATTTACGACCATCTTTAAACACAAGCATTGGAATATTTCAGTAGTACTAGGTAAGCAAATCTACAAGTCTTACAAGTCTTTCGATAATACCTGATAATAATAAACAGTTACAAGCGATAATCTTTTAGGCAAACTGTGTTTACACCTTCTGAATGAGGGGATTTTCTGCAGACTTCTGTGAATTACTAAACGCAGATGGAGCTTTTGGGAAGCTACTTATTGTAATAATCTTGGCTTTAGCAGAAATACTCAATTAACCAGTATTCAAAATTTGACTCGTATTTGACTGATAAGACGCTACTAAAATAATGATAATTATAGTTTCACGATTGAACTAATCCATGAGTCAATTTCTGTGAAATATTAAGGAATTCTTTGATTTTGAATTGACCTGAAATTTCAAACTTTCACCGGCCATTTACTGAAGAGCGAAGAGGCTTGTTTAGGTATATTTCACTCAAAAAATATTATTAATATGAAAATAATTATATAATCATGAAAATACTAACAAAAGTAATAGTATCATTGAACTCATTTTACTATAGGTGTTCAGCTTACGCTTTTGCGATCAATTAAAGATTAAATAATAAAAAGCGAATAAAAACTTCTCATAAATTATAATACAATAAGTTTTGCTTAAAGGAATTTAAAATAAGTATAATTGGAAATAAATACGACATTGCATTTTAAGTTTTTTTCTTTTATTTCAATTTATATGGTAATTATATAATTTAATATAATTATGTTTCATTAAATATACAATAAAAAAATTAAATTTACCCTCTGTAATATCAAATTTATAAATTTTGTTTATTTTCTACATCCTTGATATCTTATGTACGTACTGTTGGACAGTAAAGCTTATTATTAATATTGTATACGGGGTGGAACAAAAGTATCAAACAATAGTTGAAACTTTTTTATTTGGAAAGTTATGGAGAAATATTTAATACAAGAGTTATTTGATGTTCTCCTACGCAGGCTTTGACGTATATAGTTTTCCTGCATCCTCTTTTGTTTTGTTGTCATGACAACCAACTTTGTTTTTTTACGTGGTACCTATAATAATTTTTACTGATTTTCAAATGCGGTGTTTTTCTGGTTTTAATAATATAATTTTGTTGAAGAAAAGAAACATTAAAGAAATAAAAAATCAGGGAGAAAAAATATTTAGTACGACTGCTAAGAAAAATACAGTGAAAGTTTGCTTGAGCGGACGTTGATGGTCGCCAAAATTTTGTCCGTGCAAGGGAGACGTCCGCTAAAGGGAAAGATATTAGTTTCTTAAAAGATTTATTTTAAATATCCAATATAAATAAAGGACACATAATTTACATAACTGACAAGTAATTATTAGTATTAAAGAATTAATTTTTAAAGTTGAAAAAATCCAATAAGCTCGTTTGCCGCATTTCTTGTTTTTGCAAGTAAAGTAACATTTTTCTATATTATTTTTTAATTGAAATGCATTATATTATAGTCATACATCTTTTTTACAAATTCTTCAAAATATCAAATATTATTTAAATAAGAGAAATAAGATAAAAAATCAAGTTTTTATTGCCGCCTCCATTAGCGCATAACTTATTTATTACATTACCCTTTATTATTGAACTGAGAAAACCAACATGTTCTGCAGATTGTAGATATTACAAACGGGAAGCGGGATTTTATTTTTAAATTATTTAACTTAAAACAAAACAAAAAAATAAAAAAAAATTATGCTATAAAGTAAGTTTGGTTTTTGTACCGTCTGTATGTACTTCGTATGTAATTTTGAAAACGTGGTAGTTGATCGGGTTTTTAGGACAAAAAAGATTCCAAATCATTCAGCTGACCAGTTTGTTTTATTTTGTTTTTGTCCTAAAAACCCGATCAACTACCACGTTTTCAAAATTCAATAAACAGGACACCAATTTCATTTATTTTTGTATGTAATTTTGCTTTTTTGTAATTTTTATGTTTTGTTGGTTTTTATATGTATACCTACACCTTTTACAATTGGCACGTTCAGCGGACGCTCAGCCACTGAGTTGCTTACTCAGCAGTCGCTGGTGATTGGCTATTACCATAATGTGAGCCAATTACAAACGATTGCTGAATAAGCAACTCAGAGGCTGAGCGTCCCTGAACGCGGTCATTGTTTATGTTTTTGATAATCATATTTTTTTTAATTGAATACTCGTACAATAAATTTAAAAAAATAACATAGGGGTAGGGATGCTTTTTATATCCGCTTCTAGGGAATTTTGAAACATGAATCCAGGGAATTTGGAAACTTTGATCTGCCAACCCTGTGTCAGCCTCCGAAAAACAGCTTCGCGTCCGTTCAAGAGAAATTTTAAATCAAAACGGGAGAGAAAACATTGTCCGCGAACGTTTAAGAGAGCATCCGTTTAAGGGGAGTTTCATTATAATAAAATCAGTACAGTTTAAATCGGTATCCCAAAAAATGTTCGTTGAAAGGAGATGTCCGCTCATTAGAGATGTCCGTTAAGGGGACTTTCACTATATCACAATTAAAAAATTATACTGAGCTCTTGTGTGTCATGTATAATTTCAATTGTCAAATTTCCATGGCATGCTTGACCAAGAATGATAATAATCCTGTTTTCTTACTGAATGAATTTCTTCTCCTCTATTTAATTTTTGCCCATAATGACAAAATTGTATCACCTGATGCTTGTTTCAAAATCGCTCAAAATAATTGCAGGTACTATTTAAAAAAATGACGTTGGTTGCCATAGCAACAAAACAAAAGAAGATAAAAGCAAACTGAAGAGGTCACAACATGCATGGCAATAAACAAATATCTTTCAATATTTTTTCATAATTTGCGTTTGCATTACACTATTACAACATAACCTCCTTAATCTGAACTAATAATTGCATTGGTTGATCGAATTATCGAAATATTCGGATTATCGAATAAAGACAGAAAATATAAAGTCGCTTTGAAAACTTAACTCACACTCATTGTCAGTAAAGCTTCCTATGATAGTAGTACCGTAATGTAGCGGCCGTCATCTATGAGAGTGAATGACTTGATTCAACATTACTAATTAACATTTGGAATTGAAGATTCACCAAAAAAGATCCAAACGTGTAAAAAATTCTTCTACGTTTTCTTACGGTGACATTTATAGACAAAAGTGCTTAAGGTCACTGGCAGGTTTATTGTGACGTTATTTACCGCCAATTTACGACCGCTACTTTGTGCTACCGCTACCCTACGAACCTTAGGCTTAGAGGTTAACATGCTAATGAACATTGAACAGTTAATGAACTGGGCATTTCTCAGAAAACATGAATCCAAGGGATTTCCGGCTGGAATCACTTTTCTATTCGGATTAACGAGACGTTGTTCGGATTATGGCTTCGAATTTCCGCTGTTCGGATTACAGAGGTCCTACTGTATTTGATACTTTTGTTCCACACTCTATGTAAGCAAACGGTATTGATAGCAAAGTCTGTGATATTGAATATCAAACCGTAAAAAATTCTACTTCTCAAGACACCCAGGAAACAATGCTTTAACTTAAATTTTGAACTATAGTCTCTTTAAAAAATTCAGATTACTTAATTTCACGTTAAAGTAATGAAAGTATTGTTTTTTTATTATTGATTAAAATATAAAAATTAAAAACCGCACACAAACTTAAGATTCTTTTTGCTCAGGATATTTAAAATATCGTCAACGTGGCAGCATATTTTGATGGTGTAAAATTAATTAACGTGTTTAAAAAATATTCTTTTTTAATTAGGTACTAAAAATCATTAATAAAAACGCAATATTAATTTCAAAGTATTACGATATTAAGTAATGCGGGGTAATTAATAATGGATTCATAACGTCAAGAAAATACCCGCCCCCTTACAATTGCAGCCGTTCGAAACCTGCCGATGAAAATAATTGTCAGATAAGCATATGTACGCATACTATTTAGCAGGGCATAAACGAACGAACAAGAATGAGGTCAAAGATGTATATTACTTTACAAATATGAAAAATTAATTCTTCCACCTGTACGCCAAATTAATTTGCTTAAACCATCTCTGCAGTACCGGGTGCAAGGCACCTGTTTTAATTATTTTCACGTGAGACAATGCACAGAATGCAGGAGAGAAATATGTGCTGTCCTTATTGAAAATTGTTTTTGCAGGAAATCCCCGGCTCCCTACAATTAGCGATCCAGAATATTTCCAGCTCGATAAAAATCTGAGTTAAATGTTCTCATGCCTAGAAGCGTCTACGCAACGCTAACCGAAGTGACAGTTATTCATAATTCAAATCGCGCACTAATAATATGCTTTACTACATTGTTGTATTGTCTAGCGTAGTACCTATTTACAGGTTATTAAAAAGCAGTTGAGACCATCATTTGAATTCACTGTTAGACTTTCATTGTTTCCATTGAATGGACCCACGGTATAAATAAGAAATTAAAAAGTCTGTTGTTTGGTGCTTAAAACAAAGCCTTCCAGATAGTATACAGATAGTGTGGTGTAGTCTTACAAAACGTTTATATAAGAATTGAAATGTTTGTACACACCTGAATATGAATTCAATGAAAGCTTCTATTTTCTATTTCGATTATTTCATTCATGCTCAACATAAGAGAAATTAACATTATGTATAACAAACATTAAAAATAAATTAACAATATTTTGTGTTGGGAATAGAAAACATATCATATGAACATACTATACACCGCGACGTTCATTCCGTTC
This sequence comes from Prosopocoilus inquinatus, assembly GCA_036172665.1. Taxonomy (NCBI): domain Eukaryota; kingdom Metazoa; phylum Arthropoda; class Insecta; order Coleoptera; family Lucanidae; genus Prosopocoilus; species Prosopocoilus inquinatus. Next base: position 3,078,635 of record CM069876.1, read on the forward strand.
GTTTAGTTTCAGTCGTTTATAAGCATAGTTTCCATTCAGACGTGCAATCTGCGGCGGAAAACTCGCTCGTGTAGTTTGGCTCTTAAATCATCCAAGGCTTCGGAACTTGCTTGAATCTGCAAAAAAGAACAGGAGTTTCGACGAGAAGATTAGCCCGAAGATTTCACGTATCTCATATGACAATCAAGAGGGAAATTTCCAGAAATAATTTGAAGTTCAGAAAGCAACAAAAGTGTCCAAAATACACGGCTGCTCAGTTACAGAGGATTCCAACGGTGCTGTAGACATTTAAGACTAATACATTTCAGAAACAATGCCTTAATAATTTTGGACGAGGAATATTTAGTTATTGTATAAGCGTTTAAGATAGCGTTTTATCCACGCAAGAAAATTTAAACCCGAGAGCGAAGCAAGTGGGTTTAATTTTATTAAGTAGATAAAACGCGTCTAAAACACGAATGCAATACAACGGTTTATCCACAATCACGGTCATTTAGAATCAGATTTCATCAAAAAATGATTTGACATTTTGCTCTGACAGCAGCAGTAACGTCAAAAATTATTGAAATTAATTAAAAAAGATCTTGGGAGGTATTGAATGGTTGCTGTTTAGTTTCGATTGTTTATCGACTCCATTTGTGAAAACTTGTTAAGTTGGTGAAAAATGCACGAAAGCGATCTTGTTCCTGAGATAATTCTCCAGGAAGCTGAAGAAGCAATTCTCCAATTATTGCCTGCGAAGTCCAGGGAATATTATGAAAAAGTATTTTTCGAATTTAATGAATGGAAAGAAAAAGGGACAATAAGTGAGGAAGTTTGGCTCGGTTTCTGAAGAACCTGATCGTTCCTCGTTTGGTATTTTCTGTTCTAGTCTGGATATCAAAATCTCCCGCCGAATCAATAATTTTAACTCCATATATAGTTCGGAACTTTGGGGGATATTTACCGCCATCAAATTAGCCCTAGACAGCTCTTGTTCGGATTTTGTAATTTTCTCTGATTCCTTAAGTGCTCTTAAAGCGCTGGGCTCAATGAATTACAAAAACAATACTCATTTTTTAATTTTTGAAATCAGAGATCTTCTTTCTGAAGCTTTTTGTGCAAATAAGAAAATCACTTTGTGTTGGATCCCTGCCCATAGAGGTATGAAGGTAATGAAGTAGCCGATCATTTAGCGAAATTAGGTGATATGTCTCCTTGCAATAACAACAAATTTTTTTATGGTGATTTGTTTAAATTGCTCAGGAAATTCATGTTTAAGTCTTGGAAAGAATATTGGGAAAAATCTTGTGAGCAGAAGGGAAAATGGTATTTTAACATCAATCCAGATGTTGAACGTTAAACCCTGGTTTTCCTTTGAGCCATTCCGTTGTAGATCTTACATTACTACCATGTGCCGGCTCAGAACAGGGCACTGTTGTTGTAAATTTCACTTGGCTAGGTTCAATATAATTTCACAAAACTCTTGTATATGTGGTTCTGTTGAAGATCTGAACCACATTTTCTTTAACTGTCAGCGCAATAATAACATTCTGCTCCTTTTCAAAGAACTTAATGATCTTAATTTCTGCTCTCCCTACTCGATAAATTCTCTGTTATTTCACAAGACAATAATCTTTACAATTGCCTATATAAATTTTTAGTTGTTTCAAAATATAAATTATAATATCTAATATATCCCTCTAGGCAAATTTACTTTTATATGTTGACCTCTATGATCCAGGAACATTTGATTTGATATCAGGAATTATTAATTCATGGGACTGGTTGAAATGGCTTTTTAGCCGTAAACCAAAAGCTTTATAAAGAAGAAGAAGAAGAAGTGAGGAAGTTCTGCTATCGTATTTCTCAAATTTGAAGAAGATGTAATTGTGTAATGATGATATATAATTTCATCCATGTGCTCGATGCTGAAGGCCACTATAAAGGTCCATAAAAACATGGATATTGGAAAATATAGTAAGCTCACTGTCTGTGTGAAGAGTGAGTCGAGAGGGTACAAGGCGAAGAAAGCTGCGGTATTGGAAAGAGCATACGTGGAAGAATTTTTGACAAGGGCTTGAGATAAAGAATATTTGAAGATTAAGATAATAGCTCTTATGCCCGGTTTCACCATCACAGTTTAACTTTAAACTTCGCTTTATTCCCATGGTAACAATTGCAAGGATAATTGTTTCCATAGCAATAAAACTGAGCTTAAAGTTAAACTGTGATGGTGAAACCGGGCCTTAATAATAAACTTTGAAATATTTTAGGTTGCACTAATAATGGAGGCGTCTGGTGCCTGTCGTTGCTGTGAATTAATCCTAGAGTTAGACCTGGTTGTGCATTTGTTTCTTTGCCGGTATAAAGTATAAACTTATAACAGTAGCCACTTGAAGCGCATAAAGACCACAGTTTATACCCAAAACGAATAGGCTTACCTCTTATAAATTGTTGCAATCCATGATGCCCATAATACTTGACAATCATTTCGTCAATAGACAAATAAGAGGTAAACATTCCAAACTGTTGGAAGCGCTGGTTCATTTTATCTATAAGGGGTTGAATTTTATAAGCACGGCCTTTTTTATCCAATTTATCGTTATCTGCCAAATGTAACATGGATTTTATTTGAGAGAATTTATTCCGCGACATTGCGGCTTGCACAAGTGGAACGCCCAAATTTGGATCTGCAGACCAGTACATTCTTTCAGATGGAACTTGATGATATCCCGAGAATAAAAGTATTCCTATAAAGGATTTTAGTTCAGCGATATCTACGGTAAAAGATATATCATTTTTCACACGCTGGGCATAACGTAAAGTTTCTTCTTGAATATATTCCAATATATCATTCGTAAGAAACTTCTTAAAAAGCTGTAGCGGAGTAAGAACGCCAAGATCTTCCAACAGGGTTTCAATTTTTTGTTTATCTAAGCCATTAAAATCTACGTCCGTAAAAGAATCTCGAGGATCACATTCTTTCCAATTTGGCTGTGAATCAGTGAGCTTTCGTTTTTTCGTACGTCCTCCTGCACTGGAACTTGGGATTTCACTAGGGTTTTCCATAATCTGATCTCTATTCCCGAATTGTACCTCTAACTGACCGGGAACATCTCTTATTTCTGCTATCCCTGGTTCATCAGCGTCTGCCTCGTCTTCGTCAGTCACGTAGTCTGGGTCTGGTGGTAATATAATGCAATCCAAATTATCAGTATCATCGTCAATAAAAAAATTAGGATCATTTATTATATCCTCTAATTCTTGAATTGTAAGTGCTTTCTTTGAAGTCATATTCTACAAGAAACTCTGTAAACATTTATAATAAAGTGGTTTTCCATGCATTACGTACCGTAGGTACTTTTTAATTGCAGCAAAACTAAATTTTTTACTGAAAACTACTTTAAAACTATTAGACGTCTTCTTCGCATGCCGAGTACCACAAAAATGAATCATAACGTGATTGTATTAGCACAAACGTGTCAATGCTTGCAAGACATTGTTAGATATCGCTTAGATCAGCAAAAAAGAAATGATAGTAACTTTATATTCAGAATCAGTTCTCTAATCACAATTATGTAGACATAATTCCATGTGTTTTGAAATTCTATAGTAACATATAATACAATTTAGAAGACATTATTTTTTTGTCAATAAATAAATAACCGAAGTAATGCGAATGATACATTTTTTTTTTTTTTTCAAAAATTCATAAAGAGACTTTCCGATTTAAAACATTTTTTTTATAAATGGACCAATAATGTTAAAATGGTCTTGAATTATATATCAGTTAATTAAAACAAACGAAAAAATGTACAGAATTTGTGTACAAAAAATAAGTTTGTTACGATCTATAAATAGATCATTGAACGTTAATGGGTTAATGGAAACGAAATGAAACATGATAAAACAAAGAACGAACTGTCTATTAATATGATTGTTAATGATAATATTAATAATAAATAAATATAATTTAAGATTTAAGATTGTATTTTTCATTATTCCACTAGTGGATAAAGTGGTACTTTATATGCTTCTTAAGTGTGGATAAAATTTCAATTATAATGGGATAGTGGATGAAAATATTTTACGTTGTCTAACTCCGAAATAAAAGGAAATGAAAGCTTTTATACAAGCAACATGGAGGACGTTCCTAATGATGTGAGCTACAAGAAAAAAGCGAAATTCGAGGACAAGATACTGGTGTAGTGTGCCATTTCAGAAGCTGGCCTTCCAAGACAACTTATGTTGGGCGAGTTACGGGAGAAGCTGAAAATGCAGACATTTGTATTAGAAGAATGCCTTTATTCAGATACATCATGTTCATGATAATATTATGTTCTGGCCAGATCTGGTATCGTGCCATTACGCAAGATTGGTTAAGAGAACAAAATATCCCATGTGTAACTAAGAGAGGAAAACCCTCCAAACCAGGCCCGTCCCATAGAGGAATTTTGGATTTTATTCGGTAGAAAAGTTTGCGATGGTGCCTAAAATGAAGAAGAGCTGCGACGAAGAATCTACCAAAAGATTCAAGAGATTAACCCACTTATAATCCAAAGGCTGATGAGAGACATTCGCATTAAATTGCGAACCATTGAAACCTATGGCCTTTTAGCTACTACGTAGGAGTAATACATTATAATTTTTGATAAATCATCAATAAATAGTTTTCTTAAGTATAAATTTAAATAAAACAATCGGCGTGTATTATTAGTAAGGGTCGGACATTCCTAGGATATCTGATAAAAACCAGTATAAAGATAAACACAGCAGAGGCGTAGATTTCAACGTCATCGCTGATCGGTTTATATGCCCGAGGCACTCACACCCTCGCGCTTATTGCATCAGAAGCAATCGTTTGATGTAAATTACGTGTGTAACATAATTGCCTTTAGAGTTTCTTTCAAATTAATAATTATAATTATTAACTAATTTAATGTAGCTTTTAAAAAGACTAGCATAATATATTTAATTCATATCTATTATAGCGCCGTCACTGCAAAAAGAATGCCAGTTCATTTCGGAATGAATCGATTATGTAAACAAGTTTTTATATCCAGTCGACCAGAACTGTAGTGGTTACTGCGTGCCGCATAAACTTCTCGGGCTTCGACTGGTTTATTGTTTTGTTTTTACAGTGCAGACGCGTTAAAGATTAGAACTTTTTCCGACCATGATCGCTTCAGAATATTAGTAGTTCTTCGTATAATTAACGAAACCTTCCGCCTAAAATGCGCCTAGGCCTGATTATTAGATTTGAAAAAAAAAAGCTTTTGTCACATATGTTATTTCATTATTTCCATAAAGGAAAATTATAATGTATTATTTTTATACAGTTCCATATTGTCGTTTAACGAAGTTTATTTTTGTGTATTCTCCTTTTCGCTGTATTTGTTGCTAAAAACGTGTTTTTAATTTTTTTAATTTGTCTTCCAAGTCCACGTTTATTCTTCTAAATTATTTATAAGAAACATACCGTGTACAGCCTTTGCGCTTCCTACTTTTGCATTTGGATCTCTTGTCTATAAATATACTTTGCAATTACCATAAAATATACCATGAAAACTTTTTAAATGATACGTGTGCATTTTCTTTTAATTGATATACTTGTGGCATCGTCTCTGTTTTACTCTTATTACTTATAATTTATAAACATATAAAATAGCGACATCTTACTATCGCTTTTTGACCTAACATTGCAGTAGTCAAAAACGATTTGCACAAAATTTTTTTATAATTTATAATTTTATTCAAGTTCTCTATTTCCTATTCTTTCATTGACTTGATATATTAGGCTGACTTCCAAGATTGTTTAACATACACATATATTAACGTTTCTTTCCGCTGCTGTGTAGAATGAAACCACTAAAAGAGAAAGGTATTATTAGTTTACATGCACTCCCCAACTAAAAAATGAGGTTTAATGTTTAACGAGCTCGGATATTAAATATGAAATTAACGCGGTTAATTTATTATTGCCGTAATTATCGTCTACAGCATCAATATAATGTGCTAATCTTAATAAATGTAAATGAATTGGAAAGTAGCGGAAAGGTTGAGGTAAACGATCTTGCAGAAGTACAAATTAGTTTGTAAGAAAATTACGTTTATGACGACTTGTTGTTTTGCCTTGCAAATTGTTACTCCTGTAGTACTTGATACACTGATTTTCGATAAACTTCTACTACGTAATAATGAAAGTCGTTATGTTTTATTATTACGGTCTCGACAGGTTTTACCGTCCTTAATGTACACTAAATTTCATGGCAAGAATTGAAAAATAAAAATAAAATCAAGGTAGTATAAATAACAAAAAGAAATATGTACAGTCGATATAGATTTCTTAAGATTTATCAAAATCATAAACTAAAACTACCGTGCCTTCAATTGAATTCCTCATTAAAGTAAGCTGTGATTTTTTTATGAAGTTGGCGACACAATTCTAGAGAAAACAGTTGTTATTAACTGATCATAACATCAAATAAAAACACAACATTAAAGTTTAAAGTAGATGCTCAAAGTGCTCTCCTTCAGCTTGAATACATAAGCGTACTCTGCGTTTCATGTTTACAAACCCATTTGCTAAGTGTTCGGGGGTTATGTTAGCACACAAATCTGTAATGCCCGCACGAAGTTCTTCGATTGTGTGACGCGTAGTTCTAGAAACTGTGTTTTTCATGTGCGGATAAATGAAGTAATCCATAATTGTGAGATCCGAAGACCTTGCAGGAAAATTCACAATCCGATTATCGAAAAATGTCATTGTTTGATGAGCTGTGTGGGCAGTAGCATTGTCTTGCTGAAAAAGCCCTTCTGTAAGTTCATCATCATGTAGTTGATTAATGAAAGGTTCTAATAACTCATTTCGGTATCTTTCAGCAGTTACTGAGTCGTTAAAAAATATTGGTCCGATGATACGCCTTCTTGACACTGCTAGCCAAACACCAATTTTTAATGGATGTAATGGAGTTTCCACAAATTCATGGGGATTTTCTGCTGACCATATTCTCATATTCTGTTTATTTAAATACCCTGAGAGATGAAACCAGGCCTCATCGGAAAAGAAACACTTGTCAAAAATTTCGTCGTTGTTTAAGTTATCAAGAAACCACTGACAATATTCTGTTCTTCTGTGAAAATCTACTGGCCTGAGTTCGTGTACTGCTTGAATCTTATATGGATCAAGCTTTAAGTCTTTTTTAAGAATAGTGTGACATGTTCTCACTTATAGCTGAACTTCTTGTGAAAGTTTCGCAATAGATTTCTTGGGAGAGTGTTCCATTCGATCCCGAACATCTTCAATGCATGCTGCAGTCCTTTCTTAGCTGCTCCGCTCCCTGTTCTGCGACCAACTGATCCTGTTTCACGAAATTTAAGAACACAAGCATGGATATGTTTAACTAGCTGTTCATAAGTAATAGCAAAATTAGGAAACTGCTGTCGAAACTTCTGTACAGACTGATTAATTGAATAAACTAACTGTCCATTTTCTATTCAACCGATTTGAAAATAACTTTCAACAATAAATATTTTCTGCTGTAATTCTAACATTTTCAATTAATTGAAAATAGAAAGTGTCAATTTGACATTTGTTTAATTAAATAATTGAAGGCACGGTACAATATTTCACATTTTCGATATTATTATATTATTATTGAGTGGTGTTTACTCACTTTATTGCGTCTGTCGCTCGCTTATTTGAAGACACATACGGTAGGTTTAAATTTGGCAAAGTTGATGAGCATTAATAATCCGAGAGAAAGAAATTCTATGTTACTCTTATTCGAAATAATTGCAAAAAATATTTCTTTGTTTTTCTGATGTTACCATAAAATCGAGCAGGTGAGGTCCTGAAACTTTTCTTATTTAAACTACCCCGTAAAAATTCAAATAAAAAAGTTAGCTGTTGTGTCCATTTTCCGTAAACAGCCTGTATAGGGCAGATATAAGCAAAATTCCAAGAGATTTTTGAAATTCAATGCAAATTACCTAAAATATTCTAAACTGAGCTACAATTGCTGTCTTAAATGTACAGATTTTTGTTTTCTTAATTATTCAGGTTCTTTTAGTTTTTTGAATATAAAACGAAATATGTTGTATTATGGAAATGATGTTTTTGAATAAACGTTGATTTTTTTTTTTAATTTTCCAGTAACAGCGTTCGCTCTTTTGATTAAGTCTAACATCATCTCGACCATAATAGAGAAATTATTATTTTTTACAAGGCGAAAATGCCGCATGTTCGACGTGAGTTTTTGCTTTCCTCATTAAACGCAAGCGCAATTTTCCATAATTGAATGTTATGTAAACCATATGAACACAGGAAACCTATTAACGATTTGTGTTATTACGCGAAATTATAACCTCTTAGGAACGCGCATAATATGAGTATTTCCAGATTGAGAGTGATTGAGTTTTTTATAAGAAAGCAAAATAGTAAACTTTCTGACTTTTTTCTCTGTATAAAAACATTTCCTTAAGGATCAACGTTTAAGCTTTTTGCCTGATAATAGGATTACAAAGTAAAACACTTCGTATGAGAAAATGTAAATAATGTAAAAAATTGCTTAGTTGTTTGACTTCACATTTTTTTTAAATTTCTTTCTTGTGATAAAAACGAAGCTTTCTAACTTCTCTATTATTTGAGATGCAAGCCCAAGGCGTTTCTTAATCAAATCAAATTTCCGACGGATATAAATTTAACAACTTGTTAGAATATAGTTTACACAATTTAGTCTTACATACAAAGTCATGTATTTCAGACTCGTCTGATTGTAAAAAAATCATTGTTACTTCACGACATTAACAACGTGGTGAAGATAAGATAGTAAGACATCGAGTTCGAAACTTATCAGTTTTTTATCTCGAGAAATTTATTATAAACAGTAAGAGAGTCCATTGACGTTAGATCATATAACAAATTTGGAAATAAATTTTGCTGGGTTTTTATCAGTGAAATTCTGACTGTTGCAAACACTAAAATATGAAATTTTATGTGTAGAAGCAATAAGAAAACAAATAATAACACAGTGGTAGTTAAATAAACAAATTTTATTTCAATGTGCTGCGTATTTTGTCTAGGGTACATCATAAAATGTCACCGTACAAATTTTTCTTGAAAATGCGAAACCGCGGTGTAAAATATCACAGGACGCATATTTTCGGGGCCGCGGGCGATTTAAGTGTGCGTAAAATGCCTGAAATTATTGCTGTTATTTTTGATTCAGGGCTTATTCTAGCGACACCGACGAGAAAAAAAATAATAATGTGGTAACACGACCCACCGCGAAACGTCGTTTCAGAGGTCGTAAATTTGAAGCAAAAGAATTTTTGTGGCTTAAAATCTATTCCAAACGTTAGAAACCTTACCTCCACCTGCTATTTTGGTTTTCTCTAACTTTTCGCATTCGTTTATATTTATTTGAACAGAGAGATTCTGATTAATATTAATAATATAACTTACAACTTACAAGAAAGCGATCTGAAAACTAAGCAGTTCTATTTCTTAAGTGAACAAGATGATTAAATTACATTCATGAAATAAAATTAGAAGACTAAATTAAATAGAAACGAAAAACAGAATTTTTACGTAGGTTTTCTTTAGTACCACTAATGTCAATGCTAATTCTTTTAAAAGCTTTGTTAGAACACCTGAACGGTCCAGTGGTAAGGGACCGGCCTTGCAATTGTAAGATCGTGGGTTCGCATCCCGCTCGAAATTTTTCTCGGGAGTGGACGTTACTCACTTCAGGTACCCTTCAGTGTTGGGGGTACAATTCGATACTGCTTCCCCTTCAACGGCGAGGAGGTTTGGTAATCATAAAGCCATGAAACATTTTACATACACAAAAATACATTCCCGCTCCTGAGGTTCTGACAAGTCTATAGCCTAGGACCCCATTGGACAAACACCACAGATTAAAAAAAAAGGTATGAAGTCTAAAATGATTGAAGTTGGTTCTTGTCCGATAAAAATTGTAAGTACAAAATTTTTTTTTAATGTTAAACCGGACAGAAATATGATGGGAACACACTAAACGTTTCGCTATAGATTTATAGCTATAAATCTATAGCGAAACGTTGAGTGTGTTCCCATCATATTTCTGTCCAGTTTAAGATATAAAAAGCTTTATATTTAAAATTATTATAGAAAGACTTGAATAATAATTTTGAGATGCCACGACTTTTCATGGAGACCTGTCATTCCGACGCGTATTTCTTGCATAAAGCTTTAAAGAACAGTTTTTAGTTCCACGAGAACAGAAGTAAAGAAAACCATAAGAGCGATTTGCAGAAATTAGAAATGTAATTAATGTTGCTGCTTTATTTTGTAAATTTGTGTTATATTTTTTAAGATGTAACGTATAACTCATAACATAACGATATAATAAATAAATGTACTACAGTAATCATTTGAAAATATTTCTCATTTTTAATGTACTCCAGAAATTCTAGAAATGAGAAAAAAAATTAATGGTTGAATTAGGAGACAAGTTATTCATTTAAGTAGTTTTTATCTAGTATCTGGCCTTCAACAAGAAAGCACCTCGAAAGAAACCGTATAGGTATTGTAACTGTAATTTAATACTTACGTACCAAAAATTGATAATCGGTTATTCTCAAAATCTTCCTCTATGGCCAAGATCTAGCTTTCAATCGTTAATTTCAATGATTGGAAGACACAAATTGGAAACTGTTTTTTTTTTAAGAAATAAACTCTATACTGGATCTAAGCGAAGGCTTTTGGATTTATTCATTACTAAGATTTTAATAATGTTCTTCCATTTGGTTGTTTTTTGGAGCCCTAGGACACGATGTTAACTTTTGTGTAAAATTTGTAATTTTGTAAAAGTTTGTTACAAAGCGACAGAGACAGGTTACCATATTGAAAGTTTATTATTAATAATTGAAGTTGGTTCTTGTCCGATGAAAATTGTAAGTACAAAGTTTTTTTTTAATCTTGAACCGGACAGAAATATTATGGGAACACACTATAGCGAAACGTTGAGTGTGTTCCCATCATATTTCTGTCCGGTTCAAGATTAAAAAAACTTTGTATTAGAATGTTTATTGGTTAATTCGATACGTTTCCTTCAGTTTCTCATAAATTTTATGCAAGAAATATCACCGTGTGGTAAGGGCATAAAGAAAATGATATGTATATCAACCTATTTTATGAAAACTTTTTATCTCTTTTCGTATTCGTAAGTTTTGGCTTTGAGTTTGTCGTTAGATACATGTACAATTAATTAAAATAATTTTGTAAATAAACCAAAAACATGAAAATGTGGCCATGAGGAAACGTTACGTTTCGAATTGTACAGTTTCGGCCCTTGAAAACTGGTACACTGAGAATTAACAACACTGTCAAAAATTGTAATGTGTTTTATATTATCATGTCAAATTTAACAAATCCATCGCAAGATTTAAGCCAAATTAATTGCTAGGTGCTTTGCGTTTGCGTTAAAATTGTACACGATTCTATTGGCCCAATTTAAAATTATAAATTGTTTAATTAAACCAACCAATCAAATATCTATCCCGTAACGCGGTGATGAAAAATCGCCTAGCAATGAATCCAGCTTTAGACTGATTTGAGTGACGTTTCGAAACGTCAAATTTAGATCAGTTTACATCGTCGAAACATTGTATTTGTCAAAGTGAACCAGTTTTCAAAGGGCGCAACTGTACATTTCCAGGATTCCATGGAACCGACAAAATGACCAAATCTGATAATCGAGAACTCTCATTTCTTTACCTTCATTAATAGTGAAAGCAATTTAAAATTGATTGGAGGTATAAACACGACTAGAATCAATCGGAAACTCAATTAAATTTCGATATCTTACCGTTCACGGTTCACGGCATCGGTATTACAAATTCACGTGGTTTGTAATAATTATCCACCGGACAGCTTGCATTCGCTTCAACGTTTATTAGAGTGTTAAATATCAATGTATAGCGAAATGTAGATTATTTTATCTTAAATTAAATTTTTAAAACCTTATCATTTATATCTTCAATAATGAGTTTCATCAGAAACTGTCATGACTGTTAAATGTTTTGGATTTAAGCAAAATATATATCTTATGGATCTTTGAATAGTTCGTATTACATTATGCATTACATACCAAGTAACCAAAAATGCTTTATGAACATTCATAAGAATTTAATAAAACATTTGGTTACTTGGGATATATGTATGTAGGAGACTTTGCTTTAACAAAATAAATTAGAATTAATGTGTTTCAATATTGGTGTTAACATAGATACGTGTGTCGCCAACTAAGCTATTCTCAGTATAAAAATATGTGATATTTTCCTCACCAAATCTTCTATGGAAGTGGACATTCCACTGGAGGTCTGGTAAATAAATATAGCTGATCATTCCAGTTTCTAAATCTAATTCATCTAGCATCAGATTTGATCTCTTAATAGGTAATCGGTATTATAAAATTAAAGATAACCAATTCATCTGATTTCCAATGGCTTTTAGAAAATCCGATTTAGCAATTAGCTTATTTCAAATGATTACTTGCAATCTTAATGCATCCAATAAATCATGTTGCTTTTAGAGTATGTTTTGATGGAAAAATTTAGTGTAATTTTATCGCTAGATGTTAGGTATGTAACACATTAATTACATTTGTCATTCCTTATCACGACAATAAAACAAATTATCAATATAGCACTTAATTAGTGATTTTTAAAATTAAATCGAGGACGGATTTATTATTATTACCTATTTGGTGATCAGTATTCTTGCTCTGTAATTAGCATATATAGTTCTTATTTCTGCTAGTTAAAAAATTGTTTGTTTAATTCTGAATTCACACGCGAAAAATTAACACAGGTTTAAGTTAATGTAATTTAATTTTAGTCAGAGTGTAGATGATGATTCATGCAAGCTGTAAACTAAATTAAGACGAGATGTTCGTTTTAAAATTGCGGCAGCAATGCCGCCGTCATGCGCAGACACTTTTCGTTTAGCGTTGAACTTGAAAGATAAAAGTTAACAAACTTAAGCCTAAAATTGAATTAATTAATTTCAAAAAACTCATGCGTGGATGTTCTCGTATGTTACTATAAGTAAAAAATTGTTTTTAATCTTAAACCGGACAGAATTATGATTGGAAATACACTCAACGTTTCGCTTTTAGCTTCAAGTAACGACGTCATACATTAGTATAGAAATTAACTATCTATAATTTTAAATTAATTTTAAATTAATGTTAATTTTCCGTGCATTAACCGAGCATAACAGTTAACCAACTAACTTTGGAATAAAATTAAATTGACTAATTTAAAAAAAAATCCTTATGAACGTTCCAGTATGTTATACAGAAGATAGTTTTTTTGTAATCTTAAATTAGCTTTAAATTATTATTTCTTTTTGTGCATGAACCTAGCATAAGTGCTGCTACAATTTCGGGTAGTACATTTAAAAATAATAATTTAATTAATTATTTAATTTATCATAATATTAATGGCTCTGTTTATTTGTTTATTGTTTCCTTGTACTAGATTAGCTAGCTAGGTTGAAGTTTATTAATAGATCTATATTTTTTCTTTATTCTGGAAGCTATGCACCTTAAATTGTCATCCCTTACACTGATGTATGGAATATTAAATACATCTAATCTTGTACAGACAGACAAAAACATTTTGGAACAAAACAAATTATTTCCTCTTGAAACACTTATTCAGAAGAATTTGAATCTTTCTCCTTTTTTTTTGAATTTTTATAAAGTAGGTATTATGCAGAAATAGGTATATAGCAAGTTCGAAAATCATTTCTTTCAAACGGAAAAAATTATAGTAATGTTAATGTACTCTACGTACTAAATGTGGCATTTATACATATGTTTACTATGTGTATATGTCCTGCTCACATAGTGAAATCGACCTTTTCATGAAACGGATGTCCACTTCATGAAACGCATCCGCTTAGTGTATATTATCATTTGTATACACTGTCAGCACAAAGTATTTTGTCCTTTTCATGAAACCGTGGTGCTTTTTGTGCTCTTTCTAAAATTAATTACAATTTCATCAAGTGGATGGGCGATTTTACTCTTTTCATGTATAATCGTCACAACCTTTTCTACATAAACTATACACTTCATGAAATAAATAAAAAATCAGCGTTAGAAACATTGCAGAGACGACAGAACTAGTGTTCTTCAGGCAGAAATTAACGCTTATTACACAAATAAATTTTTTTGGGATTAATTGTAATCTGCCTAATCGGTGTTAAGTGTGGATAAAGTTTTGCCTGAAAAATTGTTAATCCTTATCTAATTTGGCGTTATTGTTGTCTTTTCCCGACTAAATTGTATCTAAAAGTGAGTGTTTACTCCAAGAATAAACTCTACTCCTACTTTTATATGGTGGTGAACATCCTAACTCCACAGACAGATGGACGCGAGGGAACCCCGAAAAAGTGTCCTCTGGCGTCCAAAAAGTGTTAGAATTAACTCCAGATTTTTATCAGTGTATGAAGCGAAACCAGGAAAAAAGTTTGCAAGTTATTTTTATAATAAATGAGATACAAGTTGCTAAAATAAGACTAATTGCAAGTACGACGTTAAAAGTGAGGTTATTTGTATGTAATAAGATTTTCTATTAAATTTAATCAAATCAAAATTTTCACGTAATTGTTCGTTTTTTGAAGTAACACATATAAAGCCGTTCACGAGAAAAAAGTGAAATCAAAAGTTGCTCCGTTTCATGAAAACACAAGTATTTTGTGCAGATAGTGAATACAGATGATAATGCAGTAAGTGGATCTGTTTCATGAAGTGGATATCCATTTGATGAAAAGATCGATTTCACTACGTGAACACGACATATACACTGTTGAAAAACGGTGTGATTCGCGGTCCAATGTGAAAAAGAACACTGGTTTAGTGTGAAAATATTATATATTCACACTAAAATGTGTTAATTTTAACACAAAAGTTCGGAGTGGATCGCAAATAACACCGGCCGGTGTTATTATTTTCAACAGTGTACATACATTTTTGGCAATGTTATGTTCAACAGAGTTCCTTTGTTTTAGCTTACTAGGGAAAATCCACAAGGGAGCAGCTGCTCCACTCGCATTCTTTGTGTTGAATCTTTAACTACATACTGTCGCCGCCAAAAAAAAGGGCTACGTTCCTTGACGTAATTTAATAATAACTTTAGCTGGGTAGCTTTAACTGATAGTTAAGAATGACAAACAAATTAACTTTTTTAAAGATAAATTCGTTTTCAATTTTTGCCTTAACTATATGGCTAATAAAAGTCAATATTTTTCAAAATGGAATAATGTTATTTATTAACTATTGTTTGTCATCTGTAGAGCTGATAATTATATACACTAACGATGTTTTAAATGTTTAGTTTCTAATATATTTTTATTATATATTTTTAGTTTCTAATATATTGTAATAGCCCATTAGGATATATTAGAAACTTAAAATATATAATGCATAATAATAATATAATAGAAATATAATAATAATAATAAATTTATTATTCAAATTTAAATACAAATACAATGAACTTAAATTTTTGACAAAGAACTTACAAAATTAGCAATCAACAAATCTTAACGCTAAGTACATAAATATAGAACATAATTAAACCTTTGAAATAAATTCATAAATTCAGTTAAGAATTAAAAATTAATGATTATATTCAGTATATATTAAGCAGAGGCCAGAAAGTCCGAAGACTTGACTGTGGCGAATACAGAAAGATCATGTCTATAATAGACCAATAATACAATAAGTTCTGTATGGGAGGAGCGCCTAATAAACATAATTATATGACATATTATAAGTAAACAGTATTTAAGTTGGTAATAAATAAGCAGAAATCAAACGAGAAAAAAAGAGAAAAAAAGAGTGTATACAAAACATAAATCACATCTTCTGTGTCTTCGCGGTTATGACTGTAATAGTAATAAATAAATATGCAAGGCGAATGAAAAATAATAAAATAAAATAAATAAAAGCGATATTTAAAATAATCAATATTTAAAAGAAGTGTCATAATTGCAGCCACTCAGCAAAGTTCTTAGCGACAGTTTGAAAGAATAGGCTAGGGGTTTCACTGCATTTCTATAAGAAGTATTATTTTCTCTAATTTTTAATTTCTGGGAATTAAGTTCTATAAAAATAATAAATAATTAAAATTTTGTACGGCCATATTGAAACGTTCTTGTACATAAGCACGGTAAATAAAATTATGGAGTAACTTTTAAGAAAAGGACCATTTAATGTTTATTTTTTGCGTTATATATTTTTTTTATATTTAATGAAGGAGTCGTGATTTTATTTTATTAGGTTGGCTATTATAGTAAAATTAGACAAATTAGTTTCGTGTCATTATAACGTATGCCAAAAGGTGTTTTCCTTCGCTCCCAAAATCGAGATCCAAACGTGTTTTTATTCAAATAAAAACATTCTTTTCTTTGAATCTCTCTCTTTTTAAAACTTGTTTGGATTGAATTGTGGTTATTTACAAATGAACTGTCAATAAAAAATTCAAGTCAGGTGTTTTGTTGCAACAACTACGAAATTCAGGTCCAAATTATTCGAAACACGATTCAAACTTTTAAGCGAAAGACAGCACCTAAAATGTGACACTTCAAATCAGAAAGATCAACCGGTATTGTCAACTCTCAACTTTAAGAAATAACCGTTTTTGTCTAGTAAGTTAATTCTATTAATCAATTTGTTATGTGAATAATTAATTATTTTATGTCAAAATCGTGAAAATTGTAAGACGTGAGATGAAAATTGCTATACAGAAAGCATTTGTAGCAGGTACCAAACGGTAAGGCCAGATTTGGGGAAAATGAAAATTATTGAAAGCTTACAGGAAAGTTTTGCAGGGGGTATAATATTTCAAGTTTGTAAAATACTTATTGTAGGTGTCACAAAATGTGTCGAAAAAACAAGACGAATTGAAAAGTTCGTCTTCTGGCAGACGTACTGCTACGGACAATTTTTTTAATTACGTGTTTAGAAAAGATTTGCAACGACTAATTTGGCAATACAATTTAAAAAATAGAAAAGTACGCCTTGTGATGAAAAGAAAATATTGCGACGCAGTAACCTTAAACTCAAAATCAAAATGACTTTCATTGTCAAAGTTTAGTTACCACTTTTTCCCTAAACTTTCACGACATACTTCGATGGTAAATAAATAAAAAATACATGTTTAGGCATCGTATGAAGAATAAAATAGAAAAATCTAGAAAGGAAGTGTTATCATCCTGTTAATGAACATTTTTATATAACAACAAAGTATTTAAGATCGTGAAACGTTCGAGACAGGCAAGCAAAGTTTCGGAATAATTTTTCCGATATCAGATCCGGAGCGCTTTAAAATTTAGATCGGGACATCGGTAGTGAGCATGTCGCTTTTATCGCGGATAGTTGAATTTTATTCCGTGTTCATTTAATAAACATATCTGAGCATATGCGCTCGTATCTTTACTGCTGTAAGGACACGTGTGACAATAAGAACCAAACGGCGCGAGGTGTAAAGTGGGTTTTCATGTAAAAAGCGGAGCATCATTCGTCCGAATCAGAATACAAATGATGCAAGCGATTCATTCAGACAAACACCTTGTATCCAATAAATTCTGTTAGCGTTTTTGTGCATCGAGGTGGGATTTGTTCGGATCTGTGGAGCCCCATAAACAAGATCCGTCCCTGTCCCCTCGTAAAAGGCGTGAGGAAACGCCTGCCGGGATGGCTTTTAGTGGGGGGGATCCAATAGCTTTTGGAAATGCGGAACAAATCCCACCTTTTCCGTGTAGTTACTGGTTGTAATGCGTGGCCACGCCTCGCAGAGGAAACCCAAAGGGTGACACACTTCCCGTTGCCGTCCACGGAGGCAGTCTGTTCCAGTCACTGTTGGTACGCCACGGTACTAACCTCGCTTAGTGATTCGTTTTTAGCATACATGTTGTTGCGTCGAGGGTGCCATACACCCTTTGGACATGTTTTCAGTGCTGTGCGGACCGAAAGTTAGTGAGTGAGTGTTAATAATTGTGATCAGACTGAGGACATAGTGCCATGGCAGCTTATGCTCAATTTGGTTATTCTTATCCGTCGGCATCGCAGGTACACCTTCCTTTTAAAAAAAAGTCACCATAACACACCCTCACAAGCTCAGAAAAATCCAATTGAAATTTTCCATCAAAACCGTATAACTATAATAATAAATTCAAAAGAACAAAAAAATAAAAATTCTCAGAAGGTATACCTACAGACTTATCAGGCGATGAATAAATTACAAAACTTAATTATGCAAGGCATTTACGTCTCTCATTAGAATTGCACCAATCTTCTTATGTGTTATCATCGGAATTATAATGTTTCTGTCTTTATGTCCATAATTGGTTCCATCAGGTGGGAAAGCCGTCGGCACCTGCCGTCAAGATTGGAGCGAGATAAAACGGCCGTTTAACGACTGCTGGACATATAATTAAACTTAATTTAATTGGAAGAAAAGTCTTTTACGTTTTGTTTTGTTTTTTTTTTATGATAAGCCGGTAATTCCGAATACAATGTTGCACATTTTAAATTCAAATTTACCATGTAAAAAACAGAACGGGAATGTGAAAATGTGTCAAACTGTGATTTTTAAATACGTCAAATCCACTCGGTTTTTGCTAAAATTAATTAATCAAGGCTTTTTAATGCAACCAGTATAATACTGTTTTTTTTGAACAAACTAAAACGTGAATTTTTCTGAATTCATGTTGAATTTAATTAAATTTTATATAGAGCGGATAGGGTGTTCTTTGTATGGGAAAATCACTTTCGCTTAAATGCATTCAAATTTATGAAGCAGAAAGTTGTTGCTTTAATGTACTCAAGATTTACACACTGAAAAATTCTTATATTTTTCTCACATGTTTGGCGTGTATATTTTCTTCCTAATTCTAATTGCTATACTGCGGAATAGAAAAAGAAAAACATGTATTTAAAATTAACGCTAATTCTTAATTCGCTTTCTGTTCAATTTGGATAGCCTTAAATTTAAATTTTAGTCTCTTTCTTTTCTTAGAAATAAAAATCGTCTTGTATTGTTGACTTTGGTATATGTTTTTCGTGCATGCAAAAATAGATTGCCAATTTGATACCAATGTCGAAATTAGGAGTTGACGGCCTTTGATGGGACTATAATTTATGTTCGTACGGTTTTTAAGTTTCTGTTAAACACGTGATAATAATTATGAACGATGCATTGTGGATTTTTCAAATACTGCAGTATGGTTAAATACTAAAAAAAATCTTTGTGTAAGCAAAAACCTTGTTGGTAACTTTGGAAAGTACAGCACTTAATAAAAATTTATGTATTATATTAGCTAGTGTTTGAGAAAGAACGGAGGTATTAAGTACTTCTACACTAACAAAAAATATATGTATAGGTACTATTACTATTGTACGGTGCCAGTACTGGGGACAAAGCAATTGCCATATTTGATGGAAATCAAACAAAATGTTATGGTTTAAACCCAACTTTGAACAAAAGTCAAAATGAAGTTCCTTTCATTGTCTTGCTTCGACAATAAAACAGTTCTTATTTATTCTTAATTAATCAGAAATTGTTCGTATTACGACAGCATCATTTTTGCCCGATTTCTTCACCTCCTGATAAAATTATCTGCGAGGTATTATCCTTGGCAACCATTGTATCGATAATAGTTTCCCAGGATACTACCTGGCAGATAAATTTATCCGTACGTGAAGAAATCGGGCCTTAATTGAGTAACAACTGCTTCTTGTTTTGTGGATAAGCACAGCATCTTACAAATATTTATAAATTTTGACAGTGAAACGTCATGAATGAAAGTCCTCTTTAACTGATAACATCTTTGCTTCTCCCAGTATTTTGTGTGGCCGGTGGGTGGCACCAACTTCAAATAGCATCGCAGAGTTACAGACATGTCAAAATTTGCTATTGATTCATTGAAATGAAATCTGATGTTTCACTGCATTAATATACACTGTGTCCACGGATTTTCTGCAATAGACGAAAAACTTTTAGGAAAAAAAGTTATTCTTTATAAAACTTTAGCTTGCATTAAAACCTACAAAAATGATAGAGTAGTTCGTTTATGGCTTTAAATTTAGAAAACATGCTTACTTACTCTCAAAAATTTGTTCATGTTCAAATTACATTCAGAATTATCGCATTTCCCGGATCTGTCGAAGTGATTAATGAAACTTATTCCCTAAGTTCTTGTTGATAAAATTAATACCTCTAGTTAAAGTTAGGAGAAATGACTTGCCAAACAACCATTGGTAAATTTTATGCAAAATATCCGGACAATTAAAAAAGATTACAAGGAAAATATACGTACGTCCATACAAACCTAAGTTTATTGACACTTTAGATCATCAAGACAATGGATTTAGATTAGAATTTTGCTCGTGGGTTGATGAAAATGGAGATAATCGACTTTTTTATCATAAAATTTTATTTTCAGATGAAGCCAACTTTTCTAAAAATTATTATTGGTCAGAAGAAAATCCAAGTTTTAAAATTAAAACAAATAATCAAAGATTTAGGAATGTAAATGTGAGGTGTGGGATTCTGGTAGACAAAATTATTGGCCCTTATTTTTTAGAAGAAAATTTGAATCAATAATTTCCTGGAAGGGGAATTGGCCATAGTACAAATTTGAAAGTTTTAAAAGAAAAAATACCAATTGTAATTTGTGAAACACAAATTAAACGTTAAGACACGTGTATGGGGAATTTAGATAGGGTAGAAAAGTGCGTAGAGATGAATGGGAATTACATTGAATAATTTTTCCCCATATTAAAAACTAATAAAAATTTTCGTATTAAGAAATGTGTAATTTATAAAGCCAAAGCCAATTTAATTGCATTTTCAATGTTCTAATAAAGGAAATGCTTAACACAATTGAAACAATGAAGAATATACCATAATTATATGTCACTCTACCATTCGTAGACACATTGTATAGTTATAAAGGCGAACGTTTATATATGTATTTCAGAACGAAATGTACTGGAATTGCAATTGTTGTTAGACACTCTGTCATTAAGCTGATGATGCTTAAGTTAATAAAATGCATAATTGCAAGAAATGGCAAAGATAAATGAATACGTTTTTCTAGTTAACATTGCCAGGATGTTACTTCATTCAAATTCATGTGAGATCCTTATTAGTAATTAGATAACTTAGAAGATTTATTTGTTATAGTACACATAATTAATTTTTGAAGCACTGTCTTAAGTTAAAACACATTTATCGTACACGAAGTAGTAGATATATTACAGGTAACTAAAACAATTCTGTTTCTCTTTAACTCGCTGAAATAATTATTCCTGTTTATAGGTAACTCCATCGTTTTCCAAATATAAGTTTATGGTGTGTAAAACAGAACATCTAAACGAATTGTTGTCGACATTTAAGTTATTTTACGAACATCAGCATATACCTACGAGAATAATGAAAGCTAATGCACCTACTGTGTATTTAATGAAACAATTAAAAAAAAAGAATGGATCATTACATTAAAATACACGAGAATTAATGTCTTTTCACAATATGCATCTCGTCACCTCTTTTAAGTGTAACTAACTGAAATGACCTTGCGCGTTGTTTAAACAAGCAAGAACAATCGATTTTTAAACAAATAGTTTAACATTTTGTGAAGAGGTACGTACTGAAATACCGGTTTTTGTTTAAATCAATTTGTTATGTAGCCGGATACTTTCGACTTTCAGAGTTTCACTGCGAATTTTCGCTTATAAGAAATCAAAAGGATTTGACCCAATCTGATAGGTATATACATATATTATAAATTACCTATATACATAAAATATATTCAGATTTGTGAAAATTATGTTGTTTCTATAACTATTAATTAATTTTTTCCTAATCAATTTGTCTTCTAGATTTTATTTAATAGATTGACGCCATAAGATACTAAAACTAGGAGGGATTATATTAATGAGCATTCTTTTCAAATTTTATTGCTGCTTAGTAAATTGTCAACAAAAGAATCATTATTTCGAATATTTCAGCTTGTAAAGGCGATGTGACTAAAAAAATTTATGAGAATGGCAAAAAGAAAAAATATTGAAAGGGAGAGATAAGACTTCCTCGATTTAATTAATATCCGCAACTACTGTGACTTGGACCTGATTAACAGTTGAATGAAGGTTCATTAATTTATCTTTTAACTAAATTTAATATTTTGATGGTTTTGTTTTTGCATCATGAAGGCGCAATACTTTCGGAACGACTATGGCTAGCTGTAAATACTGTTATGAGTCGTTACGTTTTTGAAAATTTTTCG
The DNA here is from genome assembly GCA_036172665.1 of Prosopocoilus inquinatus. Lineage (NCBI taxonomy): Eukaryota > Metazoa > Arthropoda > Insecta > Coleoptera > Lucanidae > Prosopocoilus > Prosopocoilus inquinatus. The sequence continues at coordinate 3,100,965 of CM069876.1, forward strand.
ATCGGTGCAACTTAAAGTTTTTTATACCAAAATTTTGTTGTCGGTTTTTGTAAATTAAAACGATTAATAAGTGCTCAACAATTTTGAGAAATTTTGTGAGCAAAATGAAACTAATTGATTATGTTTCTTGTGTAGGTTCACTGTTATGTACAGGGTGGATTAATCTCGATGTCTCTTGTGGGCATCTCCGTAACTATAAGAGATAGAAAAACACCAGTGGCCAAGTCTCGATTTATTTTTTGGAAATTAAGTCATTAGTGTAAATTAAAATTGGCTATCTTCTTTTGTTTTCAAGTTCAAGGTAAAAATTGCCATTTTCTATTTTTTGTTTTTCGGTCATACCTCGTTTATTTCTAGAGATATTAAAATATTGCTTTTAATATTATTAGGACATTTTTGGAATACAATTCAGCGGTGATAGTTGATTTTTTTAATATTTTGTTAAATTTTCGAGTTATAACATATTTTTAAACTTTTTAAGCTTTATGCTATAATTCCAAAATTTAACTAATTATTAAAAGACTAACTACACTACTGAATTGTATTCCAAAAGTGTGTCCTAATAATATTAAAAGCAGTTTCTTAATATCTCTAGAAATAAACGAGATGTGACCGAAAAACGAAAAGTCGAAAATTGCAATTATTGCTTATAACTTGAAAACAAAGGAAGAAATCCAATTTTTGTTTATACTATTGACTTAATCTCCAAAAAAGGGATCGGGACTTGGCCACCGGCTTTTCTATCTCTTATAGTTCCGGAGATGCCCATAAGAGACATCGAAATTGATCCACCCTGTACATCTGTAAATTAAGTACAGTGCTATTATAAGAATTAAATCGATGAATGCGTAATGGTGTTCAGTCCAAATTTACTGTGTTGACAAAACAACAAATAACTTTGTAGATTTTTATTTTAAGTGAATGCTTGACTTAAAATTCTTTCAGATAAGGATATACGAAGCCTCCTGAAGCCAATAATTACTTAAAATAAAAATCTAGAGAAAGTTATTTGTTGTTTTCTCGACACAGTAAATTTGGACTGAACACCATTATGCACTCATCGATTCAATTTAATGTTACCTTTATAAAATTTTTTCGAGATCATTCAGTTACGTAACTGCCTCAAAAATAATCTTCAATATTTTGCGACAATAATCGTTTAACCATTAATTCATTTCTGCTAATCTAATTATTATCTCTTTAATCAAATCTAATGAATCTGTTTTAATCTTGCTTTAATCTAATCAAATTACTTCAATCTCTTTAATTGTTAATGTTTTTCGGTGAAAGGAAGAATTAATTGAAAATCGTAACTTAGTCTTTGGAAAATGTCACTTTTAGTTACTGTTTTTGTTTATTTTTATGTTCTAATTCTAGAAACTATTTTGTTTCAGTTCTTTGGTTTCATCTAACCGAATTCTTCCTTTATTGCGGTCCCCTGGAAACCAACTCTAAAAAACCGATTCCAAATTCCGCTTATTTTTAACCGCCGTCGTCGGAAACGTCGCTCGTCGTGGTTATCGATTATTGATTTTAACGCGACGCCCGTGTGACTCGGTTGAACCCCGTTTTTTCTCGTGATGTTTCTATTCGATGTTCGAAATCGCCGTGACGAGATTTTATTTTAACGGCGACGGTTATATTTGTCGATGGCGCGACAAAACGCGAACGCGAAACTTGTGGGCGTTCGACAGCACAAATCGGCCCGGTTAGCTTTTGATAGATGAACACGTGTTTCATCCCTAATCCCTTCCCCAAAAAAGTTTTTTTTTCGGAAAATTTTGTCCTAAAGCGCAAACCATTTCGTAAGAAATAACAAAAATCGACACCATTCGCGATCTGTAAGATCACGAGAATGTTGACGCGAGACTGACTTTGAATGAATAATTAAGCCGAAAATTAATCGTCTGAGTGGTGAGTCTTTCTTCCACCATCAACTTTAAAAGTAATCAGAAATAGGTATTAATACCTATTTAATACCTATTTCTGGTTACTTTTAAAGTTGATGGCGGAAGAAAGACTCACCACTCAGGCGATTGATTTTCTGCTTAATTATTAATTCAAAGTCAGGTATCAAATAGGTATCAATAGGTATCAAAGAGGTATCAAAAAACGACGTCATTCGCTACCTTTAAGATCACAGAAATGTTGACGCGAGTCTGACTTTGAATGAATAATTAAGCAGAAAATCAATCGCCTGAGTGGTGAGTCTTTCTTCCGCCATCAACTTCAAAAGTAACCAGAAATAGGTATTAAATAGGTATCAAAAGGTATCTAATAGGTATCAAAAAACGACGTCATTTGCGATCTTTAAAATCACAGAAATGTTGACGAGAGACTGACTTTCAATGAATAATTAAGCAGAAAATCAATCGCCTGAGTGATGAGTCTTTCTTCCGCCATCAACTTCAAAAGTAACCAGAAATAGGTATCAAGTAGGTATCAATAGGTATCAAAGAGGTATCAAAAAACGACGTCATTCGCGATCTTTAAGATCACAGAAATGTTGACGCGAGACTGATTTTGAATGAATAATTAAGCAGAGAACCAATCGCTTGAGTGGTGAGTCTTTCTTCCGAGAATTACATATGATTGTTCATTATCCCTCTCTGTCTTATTCCTTTTTGTAATTAGATTGAGACCTTCGAAGATTAAGATAAGTCATAGGCGACCAGAAATTTGCTTAAGAAAACTTAACTACTCAGAAAAAGCTTGACGGCGCGGCGGATTGATGATGTGAAGCCGGTGACACGACTAATCACAAGCGAATTGAAAGTAAAACAAATAATTAAGCACGCAGTTTATCGGCATAATTTTCCAATTAGCAAAACTGCAATTATTGACATTAATTACCGTCGTTATTGCAATCGCTGGAGACTGGCGTCCAGTTGTCTCCTCTTCGGATTATTACGTCGCCGTGTTAAGATAACGTATCTAACAACTCGATTTATCACCGTTTCTTCGTGTGTTTTAATGACGTAGCCGCATTCGAAAAACTTTAATATCTAATGCCTTTGTTTTAATCTGTACGTGAGAAAGTTTATAAATATCTCCTGCATTTATCTAAGAGAAATAAACACGTAAGCGTGGATAAATGAATTCGAATCGATGAATTATACTGTAAAATTCAAAAATAATGATCTAGAACTGATTGCAATTCAAAAAATTTAAAGAGATTTAAAGAAGGAAAATAAATATATCTAAGTTATTAATCTATAACCGGAGAGAAGATAAATGGAAAAGCACTCAACGTTTCGCTATCGATTGATTCTCGACGAAGCTGACAATCGATAACGAAACGTTGAGTGCGTTTCCATTTATCTTCTGTCCGGATATAGATTAAAAACTTACACTTTGCAGAGGGACGGAGTCAACTGCTATTATGAAAATAAATATGCACGTTCGGGGAAAAAATCAATTTGTATTTATATTTTATATTTCTATTCACAACCGAGCGTAGACAGTAAATGGCAGGTTCTATGACAAAATCGTCATAGAAATAATGTATTTCTCCTTAGGGAGCGAAAATGGTGGTATACTCCCTAGGCAGTATTCATTATATTGACAGCTACATCTAGCTTAGATTTTTTCTATCTCGTGATTTGAACGCAATAAATTTAACACCGCTTCACTCGTTGCGTTCAACAGTTCTTGTTCTTCCATTTTTCACGAATTTTTATTTCAAATAATAAACTTAAATTCGTTTTAAGCGTAATTTGTGTTGTCGAATAACAAATGTCAACGACTATTTACTAATTTCCGAAACTGCTTGAAGCCTCAAAAGTGGTGTGGGTCGTGAATAAAATAGTAGATACACCTCAGAATAACCATCATAGATCATACCCGATTACATCCCCCGACTATGATCATTACATATACCTTCCTAGTTTTATTGTTTATACAGTGGTTCCGCGGATCCACTTTTGACAAGAGAAAAATCGTTTTTAATATCAACTTTCCGCAAAAAAAAAATTCTTTATAAAAAGTACTGCTTTTCGAGAAACTTCAGGAACAATGTTTAAATTTAAATTTTGAATTACAGTTTGTTTAAAAAAATTCAAAATGTCTTAATTTTATGTTGCAGAAATCAAAGTAACGTTTTCATTATTGATTTTAGGGAAAAAATGTATGCTTTAAAAAATGTAAGTCTAACCTAAATTTAGATCTTTTTAGTGCTTTTAAGTTGGTAGCGTACTGAATATGGCATCTTAGCTGCCGAAATACGTATCTACGGATATAAAAATTATTGTGGGCGGAGGTTAATTTTATATTTAATTAATAATTAAAACTTCATTTAAGTTTTCACGTTCATTTAAGTTTCTTGACTAAAGGTGTCTAAAATGTTCAAATATCTGAATTTATAAAAAGAATAAAACTTTATTGTTGTTAATGTTCATTTCGTGTAAGAACATTCATCTTCCGAAACCATACTCAAGTTTGAATTTTGAAATACAGAGTGTCTCAAAATTACATATTTTTTAAGGATTTTTCTTCGGCTTTTCTATTATCGAATTTACTGCTAATTGTATTTTCTTCAACTCTTTCACGTCCAACACTGATTCGGTTCCACCGATTTTTTGTTTTTAATAATCGGAATGGTTCATGTGACATCATTGTATCATGAAAAAGATCAGTTGCATACTTTAAGAAGGAGACATTACCAATTCCAAAACATTTTATCAAATAAACGCGTTCTTCCTTGGTCAACATCCTTGCGAATAATCATGCTAAATGTTAAAACTTATCTGATAAAGTTTAATAGTTTCTTCTCTAAAGAACACCAGATTTATTATAAAATTATCCAATGTAACGGTCTTTCGAAAAGCATTCCATAATATTTACGTTACTCTGATTTCTACAAAATGAAATTTGTATTTTTTAGACAGACTGTAGTTCAAAATTCAAATTTAAGTGTTGTCTCTGGAGTTTCTTGACAAGCAGAAGTTTTTGTAAAAAATAAAATTTTGCGTAAAGTTAATATTAAAAAAGTATTTCCTTTGTCAAGTCGACCCGTGGACCCTGTATAAATAAATAATCTGTTCAACATTTCGTTGCCTAATATTATAAACTTCTTCAGGAACCGAAGTTGAAGAAAAATAGCGAAGTTTTGGTATTGAATGAATTACGATTACCCGTTATAACAATAAATAATAAATTGAGGCACTTGTCCAGTGAAAATTATGGTCGAATAAGTAATTAAAATCGAAATCATGAGACAACTAATGAAATTAATCATTTCTTTCTGAGATAGCTGTAAGACGCACAGCGAAACGTAGAGAAATTTATTAATGTTACTAGTTGTTTGACTGCTTTTAAATGTTTCCTTATTCTCCCATAAATAGAAGATAAATGAAAATGAACAAAAGCACGACCAATATTTTTAAATAAGTTTCCCATAAACTTCTTTTAAGATAGAAACTTTCTAGTGTCTAATTTTCCAGATAATGTCATATTATGAGCACATAATAATTTTAATTTGATGGAAAAGTCGCCAAAATGACATAATAGTAAACGTCGAAGTTGATACAGGTTTCGAATTTTTTTCGAATCTTACATACATACAAAGATTCTCTCCATTTTGTATTCTTTAATTTCAGATCATAATTTAGACGATTTTAACTAATATACTACGTTTTCTATCGTCATTAAACGAACACCGTCGTGCAGAAAAAGAGCAACAAATGGTATTTTTTTTAATCAATTTTTGTTAATTTTTATCGATGCAGAACGTTTCTGCATTCTCCAACTGGCTGGTGAAATTTACTTCTTACAGTTTACAGCGTGGCCGTTGAAGACCGATAGTAAAATGCCATTATTTTAATAGACACAGGAAAAAAAGTCGTAAAAAAATTAGAATCAAAAGTTATAGTTAAATAAACAATTACCCACTTCTATTTCAAATATTAATACAAAATCTTCTTGCGTTACAGGCACGTCATTAGCAAATACTAACTGGCCTATTCGCCATGCTAAAATAAAAAAAAAGATTAAATTTATTGTTGATTCCCAATCGAAATTATTGTTGTTCCTCTATTATCTAATGTGGTAAGCATAACTTTGTGATAAATTACATTATTTTTTGAAATTGGGAACAACAAACAGTTGAAACAAAATTTCTGTTTGTTACACACTTTTTGAAAGACACTGTAGATGTAGCAGTAATAGATTATGAAATACTTTTTTAGCTCGGTAAACGATTTACTGGGTGTCATTTAATCATAAGAGGATCAGTAACTATTTTTTTAAAGCAATTTTAAGATATAAACCTTTGCATGGAAGAAGCAACGTCATCTAATAATATCTTCACCTCATAAGTTCTTTAATTTTTAATTATACAGAACACTGTAAACTTACAAAATAAAATTGTAATAATTCCACATAAAATAGTTTGACTAAATCCAAATCTTAAATACACAATGAAAGAAAGTTTTTTTTTTTCATTTTATATTTAAATATTCCGCATAATGCATTAGCGTAAACACTCATCGCATTTCTAATTATTTTAACTATTTTTAGAGAAGTTGGCTAATTATTTATGTAAATTATTTCTTTTAACCTTCATATATTTCTTAATTTAAAAACGTTTTTCTGCGGTTGTTATTCTTTTAGTATCCAGGTGTAGATAAGAGTTTTTTTTTTTATCGTGTCATGTTCATAATCGTGTATAACAGACAACATTCAACTACCGGCACTTAAACAATTTGGTTATCAATCTATGTACAATTTAAAAAATTAATTACCGAAATTTGAAAAAGACGAAAACACATTTATTTTACTCGTAATAATCCTTTTTTTTTAAGATTATTAAGTTGAATTTCGGAAATGTTATATACAGAACGTGTTGCAACCCTATTGTCATATGCTTCAAAATCCTGAAAAGGCTCATATCACACAGTGATATTTCTTACATAAAATTTGTATAAAACTGATAGAGAAGTGTCGAATTAGCCAATAAACATTCACTACGGTTACCTGTCTCTGTGTTTTTGTAACAAAAGTTTTGATTTTTCACAAAAATTGACATCGTGTCATGCGACTCTGATGTGCAGCGCAATAAAACTTCTAATGGCCAACGTGAAAGTCTTCATGTTATGTAACACTAAATATAGTCTAAATTGTTTAAGTTAAGTTTAAATAAAAATGCACCAAAAGAGAATTTTTGATTCGACGCGGAAGTATAATAAGAAACGCACTGTCGCAAATACGTAACTTCTAGTGTAGGAATAATAATATGGGCCTTAAAGGCACCATTAATTGCAAGAAAGAAAATGTTTACCTATACAATTTTGTTTTTCCAACATCAGTGTTAATTAGAATTATAACGAATCGAACTCAAAAAAAAATTATGTAAAGCCAGCTGCTTCGACCAGGTTTTTCTTTCTTAATTGCTGCCATCTAATGCAATTAACGTTGCGTATGTTTAACGCAGGTATCAGAAAAAGTTATTCATTAGTGAATTGGAATAACAGAAATGAAGGCAAAGGTGAATCAAATATGCATATACATATATACTGGGTGTTTGAAAATGCTGGTACAAAAGAAAAATTGGTAATTGATGATGGTGAGTGAATTGAAGTCATCGGCAGGAAAAATTTTTAATAAAAATCCTTTAGTTTTAGAGATAAAAATTACGAAAAAATTGGCCACAATTGTTGTTACGCCACTGAGTTAAGGTAACAAGCTGTCACAACAGTCACAAATCGGTACATTGTTATTACCGAAATGTATGCCGCTTACACAAATAATGATTTGACGGACATGGTGTTATTTTATGGCGAAAAAGTAAAAAAATAATAATAAAAAAATGGGTTCCTTGGATTTCTTAGGATTTCCAGATGCCTCAGTTTTTTGTACTAGTAATTTTGCCTATATGGTAAAAATACTTCAAAAAAAATTATTTTTAAATTTTGGGTAATTTCTAACACGTGGTGTAAATAAATAAAGGGCATTTAAATACTACTTGTATAAACTAATTAAAATACTACTTGTAATTTGATTTTCAATTTTAATAAATCATTTCTGATAATAAAATTTTTAGCAAACATTTTAAAATACTTTCTTTTAAGAGTTTTTCTCTGAATATTATTTTACTTAAATTTTCCTTAAAAAGAGCCTGTAATTAAAGTTCTCGTAGAAAATAACATAATTTAATGTAGCAAACAAACAAATTACAGTAAAATAAAACCTATTTTTCTACGTTTGATTTCTAAAAATAAAAATTCACAATCGATTTATTGCTTGTTTTCCCCGTAATAACAATTCTTGCGTTGAAGTGTCGATTAAATCACAATATTAATTTGATTTATCGGTGACAGGTAACTTGAAATAATTTTCGTACGATAGCTTTGCATGATCGATTGACAGAAACTTATAAGTTCAAAGTGTAAAAGTAAATACGCAATAAATTAAACTTAAATACTTTTAATTATATCAACAACTTTTCTCACAATTGATATTTGCATTCGATTACTTATATTATTCCTCTTATTTCATTTTTCTTAGTAAATGTCGTCTATAACTTTTTTCTTATGTTGAATTGGACGTTGATACAGGATGCTTTAAAAAGTAAATTTGATAATCTTTTTTTAAACTGCAATTCACGGAATACCAACGGGTGTATAGAAAATAGTCAATTTTAATAACTATTGTACGTCCGGCCTTTCAGGTATCTTGACAAATATTCAATAAATCTAATATTAGAGTAAAATCGGCATATATGGAATACCCATTCTTTGGCCCGTCATAAATTCTGAACTAAAATATTAAATTGTAGTAAAAGAAAACACTTGTATTTAACTGTTTCACGAGTTCATAATGTTTCACCAAGAGCCCACTGCACAAACAATTAAAGATAATAAAATATTAAATACTCAAATATTTTAATTAAAAATACTTTGTGTTGCTTTTTATAGGTTACATACGTATAATAAATTTAAGAAATACATTTTTTTTGGGAAAATTTCTGTAACAAATTAAAAGAAAAACTACATTTTCATGACATGATGTAAAATGGCGGGTAATATGGAATAGTCAGTTGAGACAGTACGAAATAAGGAAAAATATGCAACACTTTGAATTAACAATGTGAAATATCAACAGTTGCACTGACTTACACTATAACAAACTTACATTGGTGTAAAAAACACTTTTATTTTTAAAAATTCCGCCAAAATACGTTTTTCTGGCACCGCGCGAAAGCTTCCAAAACGGTAAATTCACAAACTCATGTACTGTAAAGTTATGCAATCTTACCGGCCGGGAACTTATGTAGCAGCGACCTACAATACCGAAACTCATATTAATACCAGCGTCGTTTAACAGATGGCGCTTCTTATTTCAAAAATACCTGGTATTCCATATTAGCCGGTCTATTCGATATATGCCGACTTTAAATATGTAAGCTTTGCACCATTAACGTAGAACCGTAAATAATAAAAAGCAATTTTATGTGAAAGCCGTCGAAAACTCAAATTAAGCAGGGCAGTTTAGCTCGATTAAATTTTGCAGGAAGTATCAAAGCTCTTCGCGAAGTAATTAGCGAGTGGTATTGCAATCACGTGTGCGTGAGAGAAAAGCAAACAACGAGGGTTGCAAATGTTTACATTGCTCTCGTGGATCTCCTGTAATATCTAACGCGATGACCGTTTTCGGAAACCGAGGAATCTTTGGCAAAACTAGACATAGAAAAACTAGTATCTAGATATAAATCCAGCCAATAAGGATTAAAATAATCGTTCAAGGCTGTGCTCTTTAGAAATCTTGTGAACGGCGCAGGATAAAAGCGCGTTGTTCTTGTAAAACTTTCAGAAGGAATTTGTTTGTATAAGCGGATGTGTAGTATTGGCTTAAACTCTTAACGACTCACTTGATGCTTAAAACATATTTCAAGTTGTTTACCGAACGAATGTGATATGTGATATTTCTGGTCCGAAAAAAAAGGAACTCGTCGGTAATCACAATCACAATCACAATCACATCAGAGTCCAAATTTATATTACATAATCCTCGTTTCTTCAAATACGCGTTTTCGCGCTTATTAAAATATTTGCATAAACTAATTAATGCTCTCACATACTCGACGTGCACTGTCAAATAAGTATAATACATCATTAACGCATTCGAAAGAGTGCCTTATCACATAATGCGTCGCATATGTAAATATGCCTGAACATCTGCTGATTATAACTTTGCCTAATTAAAATATTAAATTATTATGTTAATAGCACGGAGCACTTCACTAAGAAATATTAAATACAGATCACCCTAAAATGCGAGGCGATAACGCCTCTGTGTTTGTTTTCATTTGATAAGGGCGATTTATCGGTATGGGAAAAATATGGGGCACGTGATTGACAGCTTGTTGGCATAGGTTTTGAAAAGTCGAACTCAAGGACCCGGAGATCTGTTCCGGATTAATTCGAATAAGGAGCGGCTAAAGTAAACTCCGCGAGCAAGGCTACAACTGCGTAAGGAATAACTGAAAATAATTAATTAGCGAATTAACGAGACACTTATAAGTACTTCCTGAGTTTCTTGCTCTCTTCGACAGTCTTAAATATGGCTTTCAACTCATTGAAAACGAAGTAAAAAGTTGTTAACGTTCAAATTTCATACGTATAGGTATGTCTGCAATGTATAAATAACACGTACTTATAAAATGTAAACTGTTTATTCATGAAGTATAAATTGTTTTTGAGTAATTTTCATGACTAAAAGATGTTGTCCAGAGAACACACACCTTTCTTGTTAATTAATGTTTTTTATTTCACTTTCCAGGTATTAAATTAAAAAAAAAATTCAACATATGCTCCTTTTGTAATCTACATCCATTGATTACTCTTACAAAAATGCAGTAGTTTGCAGCACGTTTATTACTCTACGATTAATTTTAACGTTTGAAGAAGGATACGTTTAAAAACTCTTTATCTAAAATCAACCTTTTAAAGGCTGTCTTCTTTCAATTTATGGTAACGCTTTTTCAATGAATTTAAGGGCAGCTCTGGCTCTTCATTTAAAGAAAATAAATATAAAACGGCGGCTGTTACTTTCCCTTTTCGTTTCGCTTTGCTTAAAAATACAGTTACGACCTTTCGGTCAGCCCTGCCCCATAAATCTTCTGTCTCAAGTAGTCAAATATTTGCTGTCCGGATACGTACTTATATATGGCTTCCCTTTTCATGTGACTGACATCCTAACATTTATTTTACCTGCAATATGTTTATTATTAATTCGTATTAGCATTCGGCTTTAAGACACTAAAGAAATACTACTTGATATTTTATGTGTTTTATAAAATCTAGGAATTTGTCAATTTGAAGCGAATATACAGGGTGATTTGTCAGCCTCTTTACAAACTTTACCAAATTAAAGTGGATGTAATTTTATGAAAAGAATTTCTTATCAACTTGGGTCCGAATTGCTTTTGTTTAGAAGTTATGCTGATTTTAGTTTTCTATTTACTTGGAAAGTTGCCTTTTAACCATTGTATCAACAACCGTGCTGGGGGTTTTCATTTAGAAGTTATAACCTTTAAAGATACTTAAAAAATAATGGAAATAGAAACAAAAGTTGTTAGAATGTGTCATGGTGCTTTATTTTTTATTAAATTGGAAATAAATGATCGCAACCAATTGGTGCAAAGGATTCAAGAAGCGGCAACTGATATTAAAAATAATGTTAATAATTTACCACAAATACAAAAAAGTTTCCTGCGTCGTTTCTAATTGCAGTTGAGAGGGTTAATTTTTGAACATCTGCTATAATTTCATAACTTGAGTTTTGTAGTGTTTATTTACAAGTCTGTAGAATTACAATACAAAAAACTAAAATCACCACAACTTCTAAACAAAAGCAATTAGGACCTAAGTTAACAAGATGTTTTTTTTTTCCTAAAATTACATCTGCTTTAATCTGGCAAAGTTTATAAAAAGGCTAAAAAATCACCCTGCTTAAGAATAGCTTCTGTAAAATAAAAATTAATAATTTTTAAAAATGTTGAATATTATAAATGTGCAGAGGTTTAAAAATGTTTTTATCTACGGTTGATTGTTTCATTGAAATAAAGAATTTGGCAACCGATCAATTACAACCCTTTTTTGCATACAAAAATAACTCGATAAGTCCTTCAGATAAGTGATTATAATGTTGTGTCATTTTTACCAGCTCTTCTAGGGCGAAAACCAAAACAGTAATAAAATATACAGGTTTACAACTAATTAAAGGCCCACCGTGGGGATCTCGTAAACTATAAGAGATACTAAAACGGTCTGTCTCTGTTCATTCTGAAATATCTTCAAAAAACTGAAAATTCTCAATTTCGAAAATCTCGAAATATCTTATTTATTATCACAGAATCAGAAAGTTCAGTATTTTTTTATTAAATTCGATGGATGACACAATGCAACAAGGTTTTTGTTTATGGAATTATTTTTTTATAAAACATATGTTAAAATTTCCTCATTTTATTGTTTAAAATGAGTCTAAACGTGTTTCTAAAACTCAAATAATAGCTTTTGAAGTCTGGAAGGGTGAATACATCACGGGGAACACCCGGTATATAAATATATCGTGTACTTGGTTCATTAATTTTTGTAACATCCGTTAAAAAAATTATAGGAATTTTAAGATAATGCGAAGCAAAAGCATTTTTAAAATATTGTTAAATACCGTTTTTGTTTGATGTTTATTAAAAGAAATCTATTAAACATGAAGCAGAAATAACATTTAATAGTATTTTGATTTGCTTTTGTTTCACGCGACCTTAAAATTCCTATGATTTTTTGACGTATACGTATACGTATAAGTACACAAAATGTATATAATTATATTTGGATTCAAAATAACTCAGAGAATCGAAGTAAGTCAGAATATATATAGGGTATTGCATTTAGAAAAATTTTTCCTTTGCTCACCCTGTATAAAGAAGAAGCTACTGCTGGACTATTAGCATGAATGTGAATTTTTTAGTTCTTAACGAAACAATACCATCAATGTTTATGATAAATAAAACGTGCAACAAGAACTTCAAAATGTATTTAATCTTCCTTTCACTGAATTGTCTCTGAAATTGAAAAAAGAGTAGGTATGTTCATACAAACCAGGATTTATCTATTTTTCAATGTTTTGCACATGATTAAACACAAAAATCAAGTCTTTTTTGTTTCGTTGTGTAATCTATGACCGTCAAAAGATATAGGTTAGGATTGACAGTTTCTCAGATATGACTATCAACTGTTTTTTTCTCTTATGGGCGCTACCTTAGATATTCATACCACGTGATACAGAAATGAATTCTGAACACGACGATATGACATACTTATGATTTTGTTTGAAAACAAAATATTAGTTTACTAAAGAATAGTTTTAGAAAATAATTCTTTTATGTAAATACGTAAGTGCGTGCTATAATTTCATAAGGTTCGTTAATTTAATAATCATTTCAGTTGTTAATATTTGTGTAAGTATTCAATTACTTGATTAAACATTTTCTGAAACATTTTTTAGTAACTTAACATTTTGTTTTAAAACAAAAGCATAAATGTGTCATATTGTTATATTCAGATTTTAGTTTTGTATCATATGGTATGAATATCAAAGATAGCGTCCTTAAAAGAAAAAAAAAAACGAATTTAATAAAAAATTACAGAATTTTATAATTTTATTTTAATTAGTAAACAAGATACCCGAGATTTTCAGAATTGAGAATATTCAGTTTTTTTTGCAGATATTTCAGAAATGAATAAAAGTAAAAGAGGTTTGTTTGCATATTTTTATAAACCCTAAAATAGGGCAACTTTTCTGTAATTTAACCTTCTTTGTATCTCTCCCATAGTGGGCCTTTAATTAGTTGTAACTCTACATTTCAAAAATAATAAGATAACATGTTTGTAACTCGTTAAATGAACAATTTTTATATTTGAAAATAATTTTAAATTATCCGCAATGAAAACCTCCACACAATCATACATTGTTTTTTGGATAAAATACATATAAAAGCGAAATTACGTACTATTCCGAAAATTTGGGACATCCTGTACAGTTTATAACAAAAACTTGCGTGTTGTTAATGTTTAACGGGAATTGTGATACACCCTGTACATTCTATAAAATATTCTTTTAGGGTAGAAGAAGAAATTTGATGCGCATGTTCCCAGAGTTTTTTCCTGAAAAAAAAATTATTATAAAATTAAAAACATTCTTTCATTTAGGTTTTGTTCTACGTATTGGAATTTTTATTGTAAATCAACAATTACTATCTAAAATTGTATTTACCAAAATGTTTTCGGAGTTTTAGATTTTTTAATCACCCTTTAACATCTGAAATGAAATTTCTGGGAAATACATACTTATAGAGATGCAACTAAGATTAAGGTTAAAAATTTATGCAATTTAAATGTTGTAAACTTCGTTGATATAAAATATTCAAAAACTTTGTAAATAAGTAAATTGTAATAATATAATCAAACACACAGGTTGTCCCACAAAGAAATGTAATTACACGTTTAAAAAATCCAAAACCCTTTTTAAATATGAAGAGTAGATTTTCTCATCCGTAATAATAAAAGTTATGCCATTTACGTTACCATTTTTATGATACAAGAAACTTCATCCGTGAAAGCCACAACATTCAAACATTTCTCTGCATTCGTATTCTTCGTGTTATAAAAAACCTATTAATAGATTTGACTGCTGTTGTACCACGATAAAACTCGTTTGGTGTTTCATGAATAATATGCCATCCTGTATTATATTTTGTCAAATGAATATACGGGGTGTCGCAAACCATGTGTTCATCATTCTAGGGCCATTATTTCTGAGTCGATTTACTTGAAATTTGGAAAGGATAAATTCTACAAAGAAATGAATTTTCCATCATACTATTGAGTATTGTAAGACAGTTTCAGCGGAAATGATTCAATTTTCTCATATTAAATGAAACATCCTATCAGTATTTACGTATTTGTAATCTACGGCTCATGGCCAGTCTAATGTATCATGTGGTAATTTTGGTTTCCATGACAGCGAAGCAAGATTATTTTTGCTTTTGAAAGTCGTTTAAAACAGAACAGATATACAATTTCAATAAAACATACTCTGTTTTTTAATGACTTTCAGAGAAAAATGCGAAAACGGGTTGGTGAAATAATCATCTTTGTGATATTAAATCATTATTAGTTAAATATAAACTATTAATTTCTACGGAGTGGTTCATGTACAGTATTTTAGAAAGCAAAAGAAATCGTGACTTTACGTACACGTTACGGCAGCCATAAATCCGCAGCTGATTCGATAGAAAAACGTAAAATCGTTTCTTATTTCCACATAAAATTATCCTTCCGGATAATTTCGACGACAATGTTTACAAACATGACTCTGTATGCAGTTCGCGGCGTTCCCGATGGCTATTATTAAAACGTGCGTTCAGAAGCTCCGATACGTTTAAGCAGCTCTAAATCTAACTTTACGACACGTATGTTACTTCCGTGAGCACTTTCCCATTTAAGTGTCCGCTGTCGTAAATTCGTTTCCCCTTTTAGTTACGCCCAGCTCCTACCTACATAGAGCTCGTATTATATAATTTAATTTTTAATCATGTGTCAAAAAATAAAAGATTTATTTATTACAAAAAGAATCGCATCGTCAAGTTATACATCTTACAAATCTGACTGAACACGTTTATGAGAAAGAGCTGCAAGCTTTAACAAATAAAGTCGGCATATATGGAATAGTAGACCGGCTAATATGGAATACCCGGTATTTTTGAAATAAGAAGCGCCATCTGTCAAACGACGCTGGTATTAACGTGAGTTTCGGTATTGTAGCTGACTACTACAGAGGTTCTCAGCCGGTAAGATTGCATAACTTTACAGTATATGAGTTTGTGAATTTATCGTTTTGGAAGTTTTCGCGCGGTGCCAAAAACATATCTTGGCGGATTTTTTTAAAATAAAAGTGTTTTCTACACCAAGGTAAGTTTGTTATAGTGTAAATCAGTCCAACTGTTGATATTTCACCTTATTAATACAAAGTGTTGCACATTTTTCCTTATTTCATGTTACCCCAACTGACTATTCCATATTACCCGCCATTTTAAATCATATCATGAAAATGTAGTTTTCTTTTTAATTTGTTACAAAATTTTCCCAAAAGATATGTATTTCTTAAATTTATTATACATGCAACCGCTAGGAAACCACATAAAGTATTTTTAATTAAAATCTTTGAGTATTTGGTCTCTTAGTTCAGAATTTATGACGGTTCAAAGATCGGATATTCCATTTACGCCAACTTTAAGTGTTTTTCAATTGCATTACTCGTCTTAAATTATTATAATTGTTGTTGTACGTAATGTTATAAAGATTACTTCGCAAAATAATATAATTATCTAAAGCAATTGCCAAACATAAAAAAAGCTAGTTATTGCCATTCCTGATTCTAAATACCATGATTTTACATAACTCAGGACACATGTAAAAACAAAAAAAAGTCAGAATTGTAAACGTCAAAATCTACGTCAATTCCTCCAATTTCACCGTCATTATACCATACTTTCATATTATTTGCCTTGATTTATATAATCAAATGATTTAATTATAATTCATTATTTAATAATAACTTGAGCAGAAATTAAATTTTTCTCCCGAGACTTGAAAAGCGCGTGCAGAAATATTAAAAGCAATTTCATTAATTAACGTCATTAAACATAATTGCAAATTAGAATAAATAGCTGTTTTAATTAAATAAACTGTCGTTGAAATACTAATTTTCACAGCATTCACAGTCATTCGAAATCCATCAGGCGAATTTCTGATTTCGATTGAAGCGAACACTTTTAAAACAGTTCTTAATAATGGCAGTAATTAAATAATTAAACGTTATTCTTCCGGGAGGATATCCTACATGGCGAATGAACACCCATCATGGTTTATCTTCCTCGTGCAACACGGAATTAAATTACTATCACGTCTTTATTATCTGAATATATTTCCATACTACACGGTTAGTCTCCATGGGAAAATGTTTATGGGTAGGATTATTTACGACTCAAAACTGACACTGACAAGCACAATGTTTCATAATATAAATTATAAATAAAGTAAATAATGAGTTTCAAATCTAAGTTATTCTGTTGATAATGATCGTAGGAAAGTAGTGGAACCCAGGAAGGGTTTTCTTTTATAAACAAATTATCTTACGTAAATGAAAATCATCATCTCAATTTTTATCACAGAAATCAAAAGTCCAATAAGGCCCGATTTCTTCACTTACGAATAAATTTATCTGCCAGGTAGTATCCTCGGAAACTTATCGATGCAATGGTTTCCAAGGATAATCCCTGGCAGATAAATTTATCAGGAGGGGAAGTAATCGGGCATAAGTGACATAAGCATTGTTAATGATATCTTTGTTGCGTTAAGAATAGCCTGCTACTCTTCCACACTTTCAGTAAGTCCAGTAGGTACCTACTTCTGGTTTATTATTTCCATTTTTTCACGTTTGAAGAAAAATATGTAACTTGCAGTATGTAAGAAGAAGAGGCATTCTTAACGTGAGTAGTGGGTAAAGTGTAGCGGGGATCACGTCTTTAGTAAAGACCGAGATGGGCGAATAATAATCAGAAGACTATTTTAAATATTATTTTCAAAAGCATCAACAAATAAATTAGTTTTTGCTGGTACAGATTTCTCGCTGGTGTTGTTTAAAAATTTGATTTTTTTTTTCTACAGCTTTAACTAATGGTATTTCATTATTTCTTTTCAAATAAAATATTTCAATATTTCAAATAAAATATTTCAATATTTCAAATAAAATATTAATAATAAGGAATAACAGTGTGTAGGACTAAAGTCTGATCAGAGACCACCTATGAGCACAGAACCGTCTCTTTCAACCATACGTATGCTCTTTGTTGCTCTTCATGAACCTGACCTGACATTTGCAATATCAGGCCAAAAATTTCATAATAATTTTCGTCGAAATGTTTCTTCAAGTTCTTCAGTACAGGCACACGAATGTAAGAAACGTAAGAAATATTAGATGTTATGTCATGCTCAAAGAATAAACACTATTGACTCGCCACTCTCTGCCTTCCTTCCTTGCCTTCAGCAATCTCTCTTGCACATTGACTTTGCGTTCTCCTGCACTTACCAATGCACAACCGAATGCTCTGTCGGATCACCTATGTTAATATTATGCGCTGTGGCTTCAATAATGTACCATTTGTCCTAAAATTTATAGGAATTTAACACGGAGAAATAGAAGCTTAACTGTCAGATTGGGGGATCAAACCCAGGCGACGATTTTTTTTAGCTCAAATTAATTTTTTTAAATGGATCAGAACAAGTTCTTTCTTTTTTCACATAACTTATTTAATTAGCAAAATACCCTAATGATTTTTTTTAAAGTTGTTTTCTTCGGATTTGAACGTGGAACCTCTCGTTGACAAAGTCATAACAACTTCACCGCCTGGCCACACACACACACAGGGTGCCCCAGAACTCACTTAAACTTTTTTGCCGTTCCAAGTATTGACTCGGTTTTTTTCTATGTAACAGGAGCGCTTCTGTTGCACATTTGAAAAATATTTTCGTTTGTATACAGGTTGTCCAAGCATTATATAAATATGTTATGTTTTTTTCTTTTAAATTGAAACACCCCATTTTGATTTTATTTTTGAATTCTATATTAAATTCTGCGTTAAATTCTTTCGAGTCATTTTTAAGTGTCTCTCTTGATGTGAATCAATTTTTTCTTGAAAATTCCCACGTGCAAGGTTCCATTCAAAAATTCGCAACTTCTGAACAACTATCCCCCAGTTTCAAAAAATTATTTAATCACTGATTAATTTAACAGCGTGATTAAAGCCTGTGATTGGTTGGATGAAACATTATAATTGGTTGTTTCAAATCTATTGTTAACTTCGTCCAATGACATTCCTTAATCAGAGAATTAAATTAATCTCTCGTTAACAATCTTTTTGTGAAATCCGCGTAAAGATAACGCAACCGATTTTTTTTCAGTCGACGACAAGGGTATGGCTAATTTTTTGAGATTTTGCCGAGTCGTTAAGGGATGTTCCATGAATATGAATAACTACAAATAACAAAAACTCGATTTTTTTCAAATAGAACGTCCTGTATATTTTAACTTTGATGTTTTTTTATAATACTTGGACACAAATATTTTTAAAATGTACGAAGGAGCATTCCTATTACATACATAAAAAAAAAATTATAGTCGATAGGTACCTGGAATAGCAAGAAAGTTATAGAACTTTTACGGAGTTCTGGGACAGCCTGTATGTTCATTTTTCGTTTCTAAACAAACTGTTAAATCTGCAACATAAAAAATACTACATTTTTTCTTGATTTGTAAGTAATTAATGTTAAAGTGTCATAAATTTAATGTCAAAATACTTTAAATACCCAAAATAGTACGGTATATTTGCATAGTTCGAGTATTTTGCATAGTTTTAGTTGTACTGTTAAATTCACCCGGTATAAGTGAGAAAAAGTAAGAAAAAAGTCCTCGCCATCTGTTGACTATCATAAGTATTAAATTGATGAAAAGGTGGATATAGTGAAAATTACTGAAATCTTCCACCTCCATTAATTTTTTTAAGAAAATTAAATTAATATAAAAAGTTATGGAAAAATCTATATGGTAAAAACAGGTGTTAAAAAATATATCGTAAAACTACAGTTTAAAACAAATAGATCGTTTTTTTCTTTAAGAAATAAATAATCTACGTTTGCAATAGTTGCATTCAGTACTTTTAAGGCGATAATTAATTAATTATCAAGAAGTAATGCACTTAACGACAATATTAAAACGGTTGTTTGTGTCATTTTAAATGCGAAGTCCTGAAGATTGTTTTAAAATATTATTTCCGCCTTCGTAGTAAATGACATTTTACAGGTTAATTTTGTTGTTTATGGTAACCAAGTAAACGATAAATTACGTGAACAGACATGTAATATTTTACGGCCCTGTATAAAAGACCTGTAAAATTTTACAGGCTTGTAGAAAAGCAATTTCTATACATCACCTTGAATACGTCTAGCGAGCCTTCGATAAAAAAACGTATTCATAAAAAAATTAAACTAAACTAATTAAAAATCGTCAAGTGAAGGTGGTGAAAATAAAAGTTTGTACGCGACACGCTTTGCAATTAATCTTTATCAGGCTCACAAACCAGCTCGCCCGTAAAAATTAATTTACGAAGCTTGACATGCAAATAACTATTAACGGACGAAACTGTCCGCTTTTGATGAAACATTCCGGATTATTTCTTTAATCCATCTTTAACTGAAGTTTTTATAATGATCATAAATACGTATTCAAATACATTTACTAAAATCGCCACCATCCTGAATGCAACTTAAAATATTTTAAACTCTGAGGTCCAGTTTCACTCGTTTACGGTCTATAAGAAAACCAATTAAACGAACTCCCACAAATCATCTTACTTTTTGCAGTTCATTAAACCTCAGCTTAATTATCGTTTTGTTTCAGCTACTCGTCTCCGGGCAGCCGACAACCAATTCAGGGTCGTCTCCGGTATCCGGAGGTAGTTCCTTAAGTCCAGGCGGTTCGGCCGGTGGTCCGGGCGCTTTGTCTCCTGGTGGGACGTCGTCGTCGGGACCCACGCAATGCTGTGAATCCGGAAGACCCCTTGTAACCGACCCCGTGACAGGACAAAGCGTTTGTTCCTGTCAGTACGATTCCGCACGTCTTGCAGCCCTTCAATATCCCAGAAGTGTCGGAGTGTACGGAACGCCTTATCCCTCAACAGACCAAAACCCTTACCCTAGTATAGGAGTTGAAAGCTCGGCCTTCTACTCACCCTTGGTAAGTATCATATTTCATAGCTTGTTTGGCTTTCCTTGTAAGACAATAAATTTATTACTATCGGATTAAAAAAAAAGGTTTGACCTCTTGGTTTGCGTGCAAATTTAATGTGCAGTAGTTAGGTTTCTGTTTAAATTAATTAAGCATTAAGAACACGTAATAACTAATTTTGTTTTAATTTTGTCTTTGGATATATCGTTTATTTTCCGGTTTATGTAATAAAGAATCAGAGAGTACATTTTTAATTTCTTTTCCTCGAGAGTCTATTGCCGTTGTGACTCATTCACCTATTCCAGTGACCACCAACTAGTTTACATGTGAATTTCTAATGCCATTTATCTCAAAAACTACACAAGTTAGACCCCCTTATGTCTACAGTTATTTGCTTTGTTTTCTCATGGACTAACTGTGGTTAACGGGTTGAGCACTTATTCTGAATCACCCTGTATGTAAAATCTCCTTCACTTTTAAATAATTGAATCCATCTTTATATATTTTTTTCAGAACCAGAACTTTGGAAAATCTATGAAGGGCTTTCCTATTTTGTTGATTTTAATGCTTTTTTTTATTTAGTCACAAAACCAAGCCACTATTCCATGCAAACAAAAACATATTTACATAGCACTCTACTTTCCCTATCTTTTTGTAATTAGTACATGTAATTTTTATATGACTGCGATAGATCGGCTTTTGCCTTTGATGAGTTTTTATGTAGTGCACAACAAATTACTAATTAACACATCGGGGCCTTATCTGACGTGTTTGGTGTAAAATTCTCGATGCAAAACAAATTATGTCTTGTAAAGTTCGCAATCGACTCCCGAGATCTAAGCATCTTGATCAAAAACGAGAGTTGCATTACTATAAATAAATTAAATTTTGAAGTGCATTAGAAATGTATTGATAGAGATCTCCGCCTTTGTAAGTTTACAGGGTTCATTTATGATTGCTTGCGCATTTTTGGAGAAGTATTTTAAGATAGGTATGCTTCGTTTGAGGAGATTTCTTTCAAATTTACGATCAAAATTTTGACGTAACTACTCTAAGGCAGTAATATACGAATATTTGATAATTTTAATTAGTTGTCATGAATCATTATGCTTGTAGGATTGTAATCTTTAATTGCAGGATCTTTGTAACAAATTAGCAAGTGTTAAAGTTGACAATAGATTAGGTCAGATTGATCGCAGTGGAGTTCTCGAGCTACTCCCTTGCTAAGAAGGCCCCAAATAGGCTGAAACAGCTATCCAGGAGATTCACTGCTACCGAAACTGACTTGCAACTATTTTATTGCATTTTTAGGCATCATAGTGATCATAAATTTTTACAAATTTGTAAAAAAAGATCTAAAAATGTTCTCTAACTAATTGCATGTGTAAACAAAACGTAAATGAAAAGTAAATTTTAAACTATTCGAAAAAAATGATAAGGATCTAGCTTGTTAATGTAAATGAACTTCTAAGTCACTGGTTATATAAGCGAAATAGATTGTAAATTAACAATTTATCATGAACAACGAACCAATCCCACTCGTACGCTTTATCTATAAATAAGTAATTATCAAATATCACAGAACTATATCCACAAACATAATTACAGGCCGACAAGTGCAAATTATAAAATGAACGAGCGCCGGTGAAATGTAATTTACCATAATTCATAATTGATGTCAGCTCGAGGCGCACTTCTCTGCGAAGCCAATAATTAAACCTCTTAGTAGCTGCAGATGCACAAGTCCGATCGGACCTCACCATATATCATAGCCCTAATCGCACTTGTATCTAAACTCAAAGAATCAATACCAATAGCAATTTGTTGCTTGGCTCAACT
Organism: Prosopocoilus inquinatus; assembly: GCA_036172665.1. Taxonomy (NCBI): domain Eukaryota; kingdom Metazoa; phylum Arthropoda; class Insecta; order Coleoptera; family Lucanidae; genus Prosopocoilus; species Prosopocoilus inquinatus. The sequence goes on from CM069876.1 coordinate 3,123,645, forward strand.
TCAATTACATCTGTGCCTACCTACCTTTCTAGTCGAGGTTTAATCTTATGCCTCGCATTGTTTAGCATAGGGAATATTGTTCTACCTACAATTTAATGAATTGGAGCACCGCGTGGATTACCATTTTAAATGGATCGCTGGCTTTACTTTTGGAAATGGAGAACTGGCTGGGTAGCTTCTACATATTTATTTATACAGGCATCTTGGCCAGAGTGAACAAATAAAACAATATAAATTTTAATGAACGGTATATACATAGTTAATTGAGTGTGTAGGTTTATCTGTGAGCAAAGAAAAAAAATCTGAATTTTAATCAAACGCATTTGTTCAGATCAGCTTTTAATTCTTAATCTATGCATATATATTAATTTTATGACGTTATCAGTAAGATTGAGCAAGAAAATCAATTTAATCGATCATGTGTCGAAATAATCGATTAATACCCAGAGTTGATGAATAATCGAATGAGTTAATCCTTCTTTTTTTTCACATTAACTTAATTTTAATCAAATGTTTTTTTTCTTAGTATTTCATTATTAGATGTTGATTATCGGTTATCAAATTTTTATTTGGGGGTGTAACAAGTTTGACTTAGGACCATCCGTTCGTTTTATTTGAAGTTTTGAAGAAAAAACAAGTTTTTCCTCCAATGTTGCCGCAACTTCGTTGCTGCTGAAAAAATATACATGTTTTTGAAAGTTACTCTTTCCAAAATTTGCTTTTGTTTGGCATAGTGTTACAAGACCGTCTCATTGAGGAAAATACTTTAAAAATTAGAAAAACTACTTTATTGAGACAATTATTTGTTTATTTCTGAGGAGCACCTGGTTTTGCCCCACCATCTCAGAAAAAATACATTTTGACTTTCTTTAAAAACAAAAATAGTAAAAGGAGACTGTGGTTTACGAGATAATTGACATTAACCGTAGATACGTATTTCGGCAGCTAAGCTGCCATCTTCAGTATGCTACCAACTTAAAAACACTAAAAAAAGTATCTAAAAACAACCTAATCACACTGATAAAATCATGACTTTCTTTGGAAAAACAATTTTTCGTGGTCAACACACATTAATTGCAACTAAATGAACATGGTAAACCTATGCCCAACGGTCACCCAAAGGCCTCTATGGCATTTTTCCTTTTTTCAGGTTGATGCAGATAGATCTCTGCAAGAGAAGCAAAATAGCTCCCGGTTTTGCCTCATTCTCCGCTACTAAATTAAAACCAAATGTTGTGGTCTCGATTTACTGTTTTAACTTTCCCTCTAACATTGCACAGGGTGCATCTGAATTATTTGGCCAAACTTTACCAAGATGATCTATGGAACAAAAGTATAACAAAAGCTTCTATCAACAAGTGTCCAAAAATGTTTCCTTAAAAATTTACGGGCGAATTTCAACATTGCGATTACAAGGAAACTTTACCAGGCAGATTAATGGACCAAACTGTAGGTTTTTCTTGGAAAATGGTTCACCCAGATGCACTGTTTTACAAAGAAGTATTCGTGGTCGGACCCTTTTGTTATTTGCTTGTATAAATTTTTTTCACGAACGTTTTAAATTCCTCTTTAATTATATTAGCGTCCTTAGTATCTAATCTTATCAGCTTGTAATTATTACAAACAGTTTGAACACAGACTTTTCTTACTTCTTGTCAATTGTCCTATTTTTTTTACAATAAAGCTTTTTTGCTTTACTTTACGATCGACTATGCTACTATTAAACTAATACACCAATCGATCTGAAACGATTTGAATTAACTAACTAATCGAAAATCATCAATTTTCAATAGCAGTTCGTAATCATATATTGTTAACTCAATGTGAGAATCTTCCCGAGCTGCATGAAATTCTCTTATCGGTTTTTGTTTATATTAATAAACTATCAGTTTAAGGAAGAAAGTCAAGCAGGAGTACAACGTCCACTAAGCCAAAAAAAAAGAGAGAAAGTATTAAAATTTTGGTAAAATAATTTTTGAATTATTGCAGAACACCAGTAATTTCTTCGGTTAAAAGCTCTCTAGTTGACTGCAAGATGATATTTCACTTTGGTTACTAAATTAGTTTCAAATTAAAGACTTTCTTCCCTATAATGAATAATGTTAAATATGTTTCTAAGGCTCTTTTGATACTCTTTTTTTTACAGATCTCTACATATTTTCTTCTTTTGAACCCTTTCTGTTTTCTTTCCACGCGTCTTCTTATTAACACTTTTTGAACTATCTACGATTATGTCGGTTCTCTGATTTCGTAATTTCTGATTTCGTTCAACGTACTGGTTTTCTTCTGCTGAGTTTTTTCTGGGTTTCATATCATCTTCTTCAGCATGTGTTTAATGCAAACCATTGTAAACCGACAAGGGTTCAGATGAAAACTTTCTGCATCAAGTTGGTCTTTACTTTTTGGTAAAGGAAGATGAAGAGAAAGAGATTGACTTAGTAAACGTCAAGACTGGCGCTTGATAGTTTCGCAAAAATCAGAAATTCGTCAAAATCAAGTCCTAACCTACTTCACAATGTTGGTTTGTCCTAAAAACAAAAGTTTCTAGTTCAAATTTATATTTTATTTCAAAGAATTATCCATGAGATTAGTGACTAGTTAACATTTTTTGAATAAAATTCAACGAAGGAGAAGCCTCGAGTCACTAAAAAATTATTTTTTTTTTGGCGACTCGTGGCTTCTCTTTCGTTGAATTTTGTTCAAAAAAACTACTATTTATAATAATGTTTATTTTTAGTGTCCCTTTGGCCATTTTGCTGAGTCCAGTTCTAATAACACAGGCTGGCAAAATTACACTTTTTATCTGGGGTGCCCGTACCAAGCAAATTTGGTTTCAGTTCCCAAAAGGTTTTTAGAGTTAACTCTCGAACCTAACAACTGCCCGGTTTCTTTTGATAAATTTAATTCTCTCACCTAAATCATCAAGTTCTGTTTGAGTAAATATTAGAAGAGTCGATTTATCAGAAAAACTATCGCTAGTCTCACTGCACATGAATTTAGGAGAAATATTCATATCCAGGTCAGTGTCAGGTAGTTCAAAAATATTCGGAGGGATGGTACTGGAAAATCAGGTCCGTAGGGTGCGGGTTTAATTATCGAGGACACGTTGGGATATGTAATTTGTGTTTTATTTTTTATTATTGAATCCTGTCACATTGGTGAGACAAATATCGCAGATATTCTAGAATTAAGGGATTTCTTTTGTCGTGAAATAATTTTCTTAGATGTTCGAGACATGTATGACAAACTTGATGTGAAACCCAATGTTTATCTTGATTTCCAATGGAAAAACGGAAATACATATTATATGTATTTTTAACAAAATTCAGTTATAGTTCTTCGTCCCTTTTTAATTACATACAGACCACATATGTAACAAAAGCTCTCAGGATTGTTGATACAGTTTCTACGGGATGAAGTTGACGCCCTTTTATCACTTTCTAATATAGTTTTGAAAGAAAACTATAGCGAACAGATGTAAACATTTGTTTAATTTGATTTAAATGTCAAAAATGTTGGTAAAGTAGGGACTATTTCCAGCGCCATCTACTTTCATAGCTTGTTGCGAACGTTATTTTATCAAAATACCACAAGAATTAATGTTTTATCAAATACAATTTCAATGGTAAAAGTAAATTTTATTAGTTTAGATTTTTTTTTCAAATTCTATACAAAATTTAAAAAAAATTGTTTCTTTAAAAACTGTGCCTGATTGAAAAAAAAAACTACTCAGATTTGTTAATGGTACGTGACCCTTTTCTTAAAATAACAATAAAAACCCCAGATTTATGCCAACTTACGACCAGGGCTGTGAGGTATTTTATCGATATGTCGATATTATCGATAGTATCGATAATTATCGAAAGTATCGATAATTATCGAATAACGATATTTCCATTTAAGATATCGATATATCGATAATATCGATAATATCGGTAATGTCGATAATATCGATATATGTCGGATTTATCGATATTATAGTTGGTATCGCTGTATCGATATTACCGGCGGTATCGATATTATCGATAACGTAATTTTCCTGAAAATATTAATAATTAATTACCTTTTATTACCTATTTCAGTTTTTAGTAAAACTGTTATTGGACAATTTATGCACGTCATAATTATTAATTTTTGGAAAGTTTATTTTCCAAGATCAAAACCATTTAAAGAAAGTAAATTACTAATTATATCGGATACCGTCGATATTGTAGTCTGTGGCGTTCAAATTAATTCGTCCAATTCGCACTAAACCTTCTAGAATATGAATTTTATTAAAATTCAATTTCATATATGGCAAGTGATCACGACTCACGGTTACGATATAAAGAAAATTTTAAAATATTTCAATTAATTTTTAATCTAGTCAAAGTTTATAATAATCAAAATGAAACTAGAGTTTTTCTTTAACTTTCGTGGATTCGACACTTATTCGTGTGTAACGTAAAAGAATAATTAGAAAGGTTTAAAATTTTAAAAACACATTGCTAACAAAACTACCTTGTACCAAAATGTGTGAAAATGCCCTTGTCCGACTTGTTCGATATTATCGATATATCGATAATTATAGATATTATCGATATATGGATAAATATCGATATATCGGTATATGGATAAACATCGATAAATATCGATAAATATCGATAATGTCAATAATATCTATAAATATCGGTAATATCGAAAAATATCGATATTTTTTAGTTATCGATATCCGACATCGAAAACAGGATATCGCGCACTCCTACCTACGACGGTTACACAAAAAGTTATAGTAAAAATGGATACAGAAGCAAATTGTAGGAAATATTCGCTTCCTTCCAAGTATCGGGCAAGACGCTATTTTTATAGTAAAATTTATTACAGTTGTTCTTTTTGGTATAATTTGTGTCTGTCTCCATTTTTATTACAACTGTGATACTTTTTACTACTCATTTTTTTCTGTACAGCCCCAAAGCGACCTAGAAGACGTCATTCACTTTAACCAACAAAATAAGGAAGTTCTTCATGACAAACATGTGATATCTTGATTAGAGAAAAAAAATGCAGTTGGATAGTTACGAAGAACTGAGTGTGTAAGGTTTAAGAAATTGCAATACACACTTATCTGGAATCAATTTATAATATACGCACACCTATTTGAAGTTAATGTATCGCTGTTTAACAAAATCGAAATAAACTAGAACTATAAAGACGTAATTGTATGAAAACCGCCTACCTGAATCCATATTTTTTGCGGAGTGCAGTAAATCACTATAATTGCAACAAAATGATTCAGTTTAAGAAGGGTAAAAATATCATTTCATGATTCAACTTCAAAGAGAAGAAAAATTATGCTGAAACTATGCAAATTACATTCGAATTTTAAAAGATCACTTATTTACGTTAATATTATTCATAAAAATTAGCATCAAGTTAATTAAAGTGTAATTTAAAATCATAGTGGGCAGGTTTGAAACAATGTGTTACACATGTAATAATTACATGACGTGGCGGCGATTTTACGGCTGCCTTTTGATTCTTTTGTTCCACTTTTATAGTTTCCAAAGGATTACGATCGACGGTGGCGGCGGCGGTGGCGATTCGTGGAAGCCGCGGTGAATATTTTATTCGCAATCCGGTACCACATTACCGGCATAATATGGTGTAAATAATAGCGTAATCACGTTGGTCTCGAGTTTGGAATGGGTGGCCGCGTGGTAATTATCTCCTGGCCGCTGATTGCCACTTTGCTGATTACCACCGCCATGATAATGTGCTGATCTGAACGATAATGAAACAAAGGAAGGGGTTTACTGTGCATCTCTGCGTAGCTCCATGGCGTTTGATTTGGTTTAATTTTGCTATATCGTGTCGTTCGTGCAGTTTGGTCGATAAGTGCATTTCAATGTGGTCATAAATTAAACCAATTTTTATAGCTCTGTATACCAGACTCACAGATTATGGCTTTAGTTATTTAAATTTTTTACTTTTGTTGGGGTTTTGAAACTTCATCCTAAGCTACCATTAATAACAACCATTAAATTATGATTAATGAAGAAATTAATTTTAAGTAGCAATTTGCAACAAAATTTTTTAGAAGAAATTCTTTCACAAATAGCACATTTTTGTAATAATTATCTGTGGATTGTTTAAGGAACAAAGAGAATTTTTGTTTTAAACCACAGATTTATTACGTGACCAAAAACGAATTTCGTTTCACGCATTTTAAGCAGTAAGACGTTAACGAAAGGCTCGCATAAAAAATTAAAACATCGTTAAAACTAATTTACACACTTTATTAAATTTCGTATGTCGAAGACTCGTTATGTCGGCCGATGCGGATAGCCGGAAAGGCTCTTCTTTTTATTTCACACAATGTAACCCGATATTTTCTGTGTACTTATATTTTAGGTAGACTAGTAAAAGTTTTACGGCCGTGAAATGCCCGAGTTCAAAGCAATGAGTGCGTTAAATTTTAAGTGGCGAAAGACGGGAATGTGGATAAATAAATTTTAATTTTTTTTAGGCGGCTTCCAGTCGTATTCAATTTTAATTTCATCTAGCCATATTTTGAGAAGAAAGGAATTTCTTTTATGTTACATTAAATTCGTCAGTTTTGAAAACAGTTCCTCTACACCTATAATTACTTATCGAACAGAAACATGGTAAAAATCACAATAAGTATAAAAATGTTGCTACCGGTAAACATTCATGCTTTCTTATTATCAAATCTAAATTATATGAACAAAAAGGTAAGATAAGATGAATAAGGTACAGTTTGGATTTACAGCCAATTCTTCCACAAAAATGACATTTGTAACACTGTAACATCCATGTATCTATGAATATTTGGACCAGAGTTTTAACGTATCCCGGATATTCTTTGACCGACCTAAGGCGTTCGATCTTTTGGACCACTGATTTTATTTTCTAAAATGGAAGCATCATGGAATACGCGGTTCATCATTAAATATTCTTCAATCTTAACTTTCCCATCGTAGTCAAATTATTTTGCTAACCTAAAAGTATAATGGCGCTGCGAAAGATCCATCTTCAGAAGTTCCAATACATCGCGGCTTTCCACAAGGGTCTATTTTAGGTCCTACATTATTTCTAATTTATGTGAATGGTTTATCCTCTTCATTAAATTCATGCCTGCTTTCACAATATGCAGACGACACCACTGCCATAATCGCTAATGAATCCGTTGCCTCGGTTTCAATGATTGGTACTGCAGTTGTTCAACAAATGACTAAATGATGCAATAATAATGAACTCCTTTTAGATACTCAAGAAACTAACATTGTAACTTTTAATAAAAGAAAGCTGGTAAATAGTATATACAGGGTGCTGCATTTTGAAACGCAAGATAAGAAATCCCACGTTAATTTAAAGCTGTTCGAATATTGGCTTCCCTAATTATTTTGCAGCAAAATTCCATTGAAGTCTCTTAAAATGCTCTTTAAGATGAATCTGTCTGTGAAGTTTGAAAATTTTTCATATGCTGAGTTTTAAGATATTTAAAAAATTCAATTCAATTTATGCCAAACTGTCAGCACAGCCTTGATCAATGGTAGTGAAAACTGAACAGATAATTAATAAATCTACTTCGTTTTTGAAAAAGACTGACTGAGAAAGCTTTTCTGTAAACATTTACTGATCAAGACCGTTTATCTGTATATTTACAGTAATTAAAATTCTTTCACTTAATATAGATCTGAATGTATAATTTTAGCCTCAAAAGTTTAAATATTATCTACTCGTAATATTATACTAACATAACATCATACCGAATTTATCTTCCTTAGCTTTTAGAATCAAAATGGTTATTAATAAAATTAACTATTTTTACCGAATCTGTTCACGTTAATTTTTAAAAAATTAAATCTAAATTGTTACTTTCGTTTGAAAGTAAGACAGCCAAAACGAAAAACACAATTTGAAATATTAAAGAATCAAAATTAATTTATGTATTTAAATGCGCTTTACCTAAGATTTTCTTAATCTTTTGTACATATTGAATTTAATTACTGAATCATTTTAAAATATCTTGAAACTGAGCATATCAAAGCTTCTCAAACTGCATAGACAGATTAATCTTGAAGAGTATTTTAAAAAACCTATAGAATTTTGCTGTAAAATAATTAGCGAAGCCAAAATTTGAATGTGTTTAAATTAATTTGGACTGTTAAATAATGACAGTACATTTCATAAGGCATACAGGGCTCTGCGTTTTGAAACGCAACATAGGAAATCCCGTGTTAATTTAAAGGTGCTCGAATATTGGCTTCCGTAATTATTTTACAGCAAAATTCCTTTCAGGTGTTTCAAGGTGCTTGTCAAGATGAATCTGTCTGTGAAATTTGAGAATTTTTCAATCGCTTCAAGACATTTAAAAAGAATCAGTAACGAAATTCAATTTATCTATCAGCACGGCCTTGATCAGTAAACGTTAAAATAAATTATCATCACTCCACCTTCTCACAAATGAACTTGTTTGAAAGATATTTTTGTTATAATGCTGCTAAAATATTTAACATGTTGCCTGAAGAGTCAAAATGCTTAGATAAACCTAGTTTTAAAAAAGAATATAAACGTATTTTCTTGAATAGACAAATTTTCAGTCGTTACTCAACGAAAAAATCTTAACTTTAGCTATTATACATACATATTATTATTACTATTGTTATGAATATCACTAATCCATTACTATCACTATTTTGTTATTGAACGTAAAATTTTTTCATGCATCTCTAAGTTTTCATTATTTTTTTTTTCGATAAGTTTTAGAGGTTAAGTGGTAGAGCAATGTTTTCGCTGAAATCATTGTACTTCGCCTCAAATCCCCTTGTATTGTTGTATTGTACTTTTTTACACTTTTTGTTACACTATATTGGTGGGGATTAATAAAGCCAATTATTATTATTATTATTTATTTATTATCTGATCAGTTTTCATTATCATTAATCAAGACTGTGCTCATAGTTTGGTATAAATTTAATTTAGTTACGGAATCTTTTTTTTTAAATATCTAGGATATGCAAAATTCTCTCAAATTTCACAGACAGATGGATTCATCTTGAACAGTACTTTAAGAAACCTATAAAATAATTAGGGAAGCCAGGTTTCGAGCACCTTCAAATTAACATGGGATTTCTTATGTTGCGTTTCAAAACACAGCACCCTGTATATTAAATGCAGTAGCATATCATTACCGGTATCTGATTTTCTTGGTCTTTTGGTGGATTCCAAACTTGATTAAAATTTTCTAGTCACCCCTGTGATCTATTTTTAACTGTGAGTTTTTTGCTTTTGTTTTAATTTGTGTGGTGTTTGATCAGAATCTTACAATTGTATCGTTGACTCAGTTATACTCTATAACTGTATTATCAGTGATTTTTTTGTGATTTTATTATATAAATCTTTGTGATACATACTGACAATGTCCGTATCTGGTTAGATCAGTGACAATAAACATTATTATTATTATTATTAAAAACAAGATAACATTCACCAGACCAAAAAATTAAAGTATCGCGGGTATATTTTAATTACAAGTTACAACAACAAAAACACAGATGATAAAAAGCGAAGATTAAAAAATATTAACAGCATTGGCAAACAAATCTGTATTGATTTCGTTATTATTTTAAAGCGCGCCCAGTTCAAGAGCGTACTTGGGAAACTAAAATACACCAATCGACCATTTTGATACAATACATACACACATTTTCAAAAAGGTTTATGTGATTTGAATTTACTAAAACAAGTGTTAAGGACACTTGCAAATGACAAACAGCTTTCTCACGAGCATCGCTGCAAACATGGCAGCATACACGACCACGAGCATATACGAACGTTTGGATACCCTTTCAGTATATTGTAATATGAAAATCGTTGTATCCAGAAGATATTTTAAGCGAGGCAAATTATTTAATTAAACGTAATCATTTCATATTTAATACTAATAATGTTATAATAAATAATAACTATTGATGGAATTATTTCTTTATTATTAAAAAAAGACTGTTTTGATTTATCTTGCTCGTTGCGTCGTTAAAATGATTTACAAGTTATTTTTAGATGTGGTTTAATTTACCTACATTTTTCCTAAATTACAAAACGCAATAAAAAGAAATACATTACACAAACTGTAAATAAGATGATAATCATACAATTTTAAATGGATATAGTGTACCTATCGATGGTTTAAAATGCATTTTATCTAAATACACAGAAGCTTAGATTCAGCATTTATTTACTTATCACAGCAGCTGTGTGTTTGTGCATTATTTTTATGCAATCGTCTATGTTTACCTTTCAGATATGTTTGGACTGATATTTTATGTCTTGCGTCAGGCCTGTACGACACGATAATATTCCTTGTATCAAATTTGCGAAAAACTGACGAGAGAAGTGTCGAATTAACCAATCAGAATTCGCTATGGTAACCTGGCTCTGTCAATTTGTAACATTTTTTTATAAAAATTATCATCGTCTCATATGGTGGCTCTTAAGCCAAGCTAAGCTAAGGTAAATAGTAAATTTTAGGTGCAAAAGTCTCAAAAATGAAGGAAAATAAACTTATTGGGGAGACCAAGAAAACTTTGCGGTACATTTTGAATGCATGCTGTTGTTAATTTCTGTTGTAAAAGTTATAGAAGCATCAGTCTTAGTGTTTTGTTTTCTGAATTTCATACATTTCGTGGAAAAAAGAATTACTTTTGCACTTCTCATTTAGGAAAAAAAGGAGAGGAAAATTGATAATTTGAGGAAAAGTTAAAGAATATAAAAAAAGGAAAGCTGGTCACAAAAGTAAAATACTCTGGCAATCCGGCGAAAAGTATTTCTTTGGATTGTGCAAGAAAAATTAATGGTTACGCATTTATGAACAAATATACACAGCAGTCAAGAGAAAGTAATTGGAAAAGGGTTTCGAAATAAAGTGAAAAAGAAAGAGTATCGTTGCTCTCAGTTATTACCCTACGGTTTAAAGCGTTTCGGGAAAAGATATCTCGGTACCACCATGATGCGCACCAGGAACAACACTACTTCAAAAGTATTGCACGTAATAAATTTATGAGGCAGATCAACAATGGTGGACCAGTCATGAACAAGTGATGGAATGAAGGGTACAAAAGGCATCGAGTGTACAAAAAATTGAAAATCATCGAATTCGAACTAACCTCTGGGTTAGATGCCCGTAGAGACAAGAGAGAGGTTGGATTGGTGGATTATGAAAAGGCATGATAAGAAAACACCTGAAGTGTAAAATCATGATGGAAACAGGTCTGATATACAGTATGTCCACGATAACATTCCCAGCAAGGGAATCTCCGAGATACAGATTCTGTTAAATGGGATGAATTATAGAGAATCAATAAGGTAATTAAACTAACCCATTAAATTTCAAAAATTTCCCATACTGTCGAAATTATTGCAAATGAAAAGTAGAGGAAAATGCGAGTTTAAATATGTCGTGGCGTTTAACAATCGAATTGTTTTGATTTGGCTGCCTGGACGCGTGCGTTTTGTCGATCACAGTAATTTCAATAAAAAATTTACCAAGTTTTCTTTAGAGTTTGTGTTTTCTGGAGAAAATAGCTAAAAGTAAGAAAGAAAACAATTTCGCATTTTGAAATACAGGAAGGAGATGGAGACCCACTGAAAATCCACGATAAATGAAATATCTTTACGTTTATTACTGCACTCTCTTAAAAATTAAACGAATTACTAATTCTATTAATTTCAAATTAAGAAGAGCAACTTCTTATTCGTTTCAAGTGATCGTCTCGAGAAAGACCACGGCTAAGCAGCTGTCCCGTTTTGTCCCTATTTTTATTTGCTCCGAGTAATTGCTAAAGATAAACCATACCTCAAGAGATAGATATAAGGAATGCTAATACAGAAAACTATCCTGTAAAGTTGAACATAATCTGTTATTGTTACTGGTAACAGAATTCTAGACCTACGCCAGAAGTTGTCGTCGGGTTTTTTGTTTTTTAAAGATAGCAGTAAGGGCCTGCTATATCAAGGCGGTTTAAGGGGACGTTCAATTAAACTAGGTTCAAAGTAAACAAATTCGCATAGGATTTTAAGTACACAAGACAATTAATGCATTCCTAAATAAAAATTTGATGCGATTTATTGAGTTTGGTTCAGTTTAACGTCCCTTGGTACAACTGGCCGTAAATATAATAAACAAGATACTGTAAGTTTAAACTTCGAAAAATCGAAATCTCTTGGTAACAGTTAAATTATGATTTTTTATATGTGGAATAAAACTGCTGTAGAATTTTGAAAGGAATTCGGAATTGTCTTATTACCATTTCGAACTGTAGTGTTTCAGAAAAATTTTGTGCAAATCGTTTTTGATTGCAGTGAAAACCTCGAACAGCTTCTGGGCAGCTGTTTCAGCCCTGCTTGGGTTTTTGAGGTTTTCACTGCAATCAAAAACGATTTGCACAAAATTTTTCTAAAATTTTCATTATGCTTTGACAGTAAGCATGGCCGCCTTGCATGGGGGACTTATTAGGAGCAAATCCCGCTTCAATTTGTCTATCCTACTGCAATGTCAGGTCAAAAAGCGATAGTAAGATGTCGCTATTTTATCTGTAGTGTTTCACTTAAAATAATTCGCCACAAACGCGAACTCACTAACTCACTGCGACCTACTCATTTCTATTAATCGCTCTTTAATAATGAATCTCTAATACTGAATATATTGATTTACAAATTTCCTTTTTTAAATTCTCAGTAGTAGATTATCAGCGACTCGTTGAAACATAATTAGTAATCTGCTGATGCAGCATTTCAAGTAAGTTCAATAACTTGAATTTCAATTGTAAGCACGAAATCCCTTCATTTAAACGTTAATTTTGCCTGCGTTCCAAAGACTGAAAAGAACTTTGATTTGCAAGCAACGTCGGCAATTCGTGTATACAGTTTCCACAGCAATTAAGGTTGATCGAACCTTGCCTCCACTTTGAAATTTGCGCCTAATATGCACACTACCAGACGTACACCCGCGTTGCCAAGTTTAGGAATTTCTGTTTAGATCTGGGGAATTCTTACTTATGGAAAGCAGTACAATTTATCGTTGGAAAGGGAAATTTTGCATCTGGCAACGATCTTGCGCCTCTATCGACGACTCTTATGAACTAAATGGCAATCTAGAGCAATGTAAATATATAAATTAATCAAAATGAAATGACTTTTAATATCGCTTATTAGTACACTGTTTTAAGTACATTATGTCGTTTAAGTGGCCTAATAATTGTTAAATTTCGAAATATACGAGTATTAACATTAACAAAGATTTAAGATATTTAAATAGTTTATATTTTATATGCATTAATATTAGTTTGACCCCCTCTATAATTACATCCTTTATTAGTGTGACACATTTCTTTTAATTTGCTGTTCATTTAGACATCTGAAATAGGAAAATAGAAATCAAAAAATGGTGTTTTTCAAAATTACAGCGGGTTATAATTTTTCAACTAATGAAATTAGTTTAGTCCCCTATAGATTTAAAATGCGCGTATTTTGATATATTAACAAAAAGTTCAGTTTAATACCGAAAAAAGGAGAAACAGTTTTTGTTAGGTGGGTCAGACTCACAGTTAATATATGAGAAGTTATCTCATATGCTTGGATTTACATGCATAAAGTTGAATGCCTGGTCGCGCTGGTAGGGGTGTCCTTGCGGTCTCTCGTGACGTCAGACTAAACTGCAGCGATGTTGATTGGTCGCGATCCACGGCGCATGTACAGTCGGTGCCGTTACCATAACGACGCAACTATTCTGACGATTTTAAATGGAGCTTCAGCTTGAACGAGTGACCTAGACCTGAGAGCGGTATGAAAAATGTCGAATCCGTTCGATATTGCATGAGGAAACTTCCCATATACTAACTTTTGGTCAGACTAGCCTTAAGCCGACGTCGCTGACCGTATTTGCGCGAAATATTAACTAAACAGTTTTGTCAATTGAATTTTGTGTAAAACCAAATATTAAAAACGAATTTAGACGTACATACAATACCAGTTCGACTTTCCTCTGTAACTAGTACGTCTGCTTGTTCGAGATTAAAATTCTCCGTTATTTTAGAAAAAGATCTGAGGTCGTTCTTACGTATATAAAAGATTTGGCGCTGCTAAAGCGAGAAACACAAAAAGTTGTAATGTTCGGTATATAAAACAAATAACACAGAAACACTTTTATGCGCCATATGAACGACCGTCGAGTTACTTTAGCTTCATATATAACTGTGCGCCTCGGCATCACGTCGACAAGAACTGTGCAAAAAGAGCATAATATCATATAAAGTTTCTTACAGTATGTTATACATACAGTGTCGAGTGTTGTAGCCATATATACCCATGTCGCGGCGAGTGAAATAATGTATGAAGTAACTAATTATATCCGTTGTAAAAGGCATCTGAATCAGATTGAAAAACTGCAGCTGGACCTCGGCATGCGGTTTAGCCCTCGAAGACTTGCACTAGGCGACCAACCGGAATGTAGAAATTGGATTTTTATTGTCACGCCGCGTTTCATAACAATACGTTCTTCGTATTCTTCGGGAAAGTGTCTGCAGCTCGTCAAGTGTTTTTTGCGGCTTCTCTCGCCGTTCAACCGTCTCGTCGATTTATACCGGAATAAATTTACCTAATAGATACCGCCGCGACACTTGAGGATGATACATTTGTTTGTTTTCAATGCCCCAAGTTCTCACGAGATTTACTGATACATGTGCGCCTTTGTATTTTACACTTTTTTTTCCTAATTAATTAATTCGATATATTCTGGCGATTTATACTGTTTGTGGATTTCACTTTTAAATTTGACTCACACATGTGCATTCTGCGTGGTCCAAATTAATTCAGCGATGACACTGTTTGTGGTGTTTTATGCAGTGGTATTATTTTGCATATTATGCAACATATCTCTATGTTCCTTCTTAAAATAATCATATCAAAGCATGGTAACCACAGGCAACTAGTACCGCTAATTGAAATAATTTAGGCATAATAATAATAAAGTCTAGCACACTTTGAAATAAAACAAACTAAAAACTCATCTATGTTTAATCTTTTGCAAATCAAATGCAAATTTCAGATTAATCCATTCTTAAATAGATACTGAGTATAAAAAACGTTCACTTGCTAGCACTCACATGCAGTTCAAGAGAAAAAGTAAACGTCTGGTTAGGAATAATAAATAACATCCTGATTGGTCAATTTTTTATCATTTAAATCTTCTTCGTAACTCAATACTTCCGCAGACACAGCGAATTCGTAAGCCCCTGGTATCAACACGATGCCTGGTATTAACAAGATGGCGCTCCATCACATTTTACGATGAATGTTCTTAATATAACATTTCCCAAACGATACCTATGAGCCAATAAGTGTGACCAGCCAGAGATTCTCTACGAACAAACTTATCAAGCCTTTTTAATTTTTAAAAATGACTTAATTTCTCACAGACTTCTTGGTAATATGTGTCACATAATAACAGATTGAGAATTAACGTGTAGTAAACAACCAAGAGTGTTATGTTGGTTGCCTAGATTTACAATGCTTCGACAAGATTATTTTAAAATGCAACATAGGGATATGTTTCAAAATAAAATAAAAGCACTGTATAAGTAATATAACAAGCTTTGATTTGGATTTTAATAAGCTTATGATGATGGTTTCAACTATTTCATGCAGCTACTCTTGAAATGTTTTGATCATTACTTACCTTTAAAAATAAAAAAACGTGAATACTGGGTCAAACAAAAAATCGTGGATTAATAATAAAGTCAAAAGCTCTAGCTCGAAACTAAAGACTTATATTACCTGCAACATAAATTTCCTGAATTAACTAAGGAAACCAAATGCCAACATAACCAGTTAATTGTAAATGAGAAAAGCAATTTATTCAAAATAAAATTTTCAACTCAGACAATCCTGTGAAAATGGCATGGAAGATTATATCGGATTTGTCTACTTCCTCAATAAACAACGATAACATAACAATAATAAACAACAGCGAAGAGATTACAGACCCTTTCGAAATTGCCACAGCTTTTAATAATTATTTTAAAAATGCTCCTACGCAAAATATTTTCAAGGCACGTAAGGATCAATCTTCTCTAACTGGTACTTTATCTTGTATACTCAGAATATTTTTTAAATCCTTTGACTATAAGTGAATTTATGACATATTAAATAATAAACTTAAAAACTCCTGGATAGCAAGGTCCGACCATATCCCCATGTATCTTGTAAAGAAACCTGGTAACATATTGAATCCACCTTTACTGTATTTAGTGAATCTTTCTTTTACTTGTGGATTATTTCCGACTTTCTTAAAAACGGGCAAAATTATACCCATTTTTTAAAAGAATAACCGTTCATTGATGGAGAATTACAGACCTATAACTGTATCATCAGTTTTCTCGAAGATATTTGAATATGCTTTTCTTGTAAAATTATTTTCTTTTGTTAATTCTAACCATATTCTTTGACTCTTTGTAAAAACCAGCATGGCTTTGTCGAGGGTAAATCCACTAATACTGCAATTAATGAATTTTTGTCTAATATTGTAATATATCTTGAGGAAGGGGAATACCCTGTTGGTCTTTTCTGCGATCTTAGTAGCGTTTGATTATGTAAACCACAATATTTTACTGGATAAGCTATTCTCATACGGCCTTAGAGGGAACAGTCTCAATTGGATTAGATAGTTTTTATCTGGTCGATAACAATATTTCAGTATTACTCATCAACAATCTTCACAAAAATACATTACTAATTCTGATTACATTCATATCACCGTGGAAGTCTCGCAGGGCTCGATCCTAGGTCCTGTACTCTTACTGCTATATTTCAACGATTTATCTAAGGTTACTCCTCATATTGACTTTACCATTTATGCAGATGATATTTCATGTATGGTATCCGAAAAAATTATAGATATCTATCTGATGCTATTTCTTTCCATCAGGTTTTAGTACTGCAATCTGTAAATGGTCCAAAAAATCACAAATTGATAAGTCATAGTAACATCAAGTTTTTTTTTTTAATCTGGTATTGTAAGCTTTTTTCTAAACTAAAAATTTGACGGTCATTTATCTGAGGAATTTTTGAAAAACATTGTTAAGAAAACTGTTTAAACCGAGAATTCATCATTAACGACAAAAGTCATTTTATAATTTCTGTGTTTATATCTTTATTCCATTCGATTGGTAAAAAAATTAATAAGTTTACATCATCAAAATGATCTATACCTCTATACGTATAGTTTTCGGAAGAATGTTTTTTTTTGACCCACCTAAAATGTTAAAAGTTCTTTGTTGCTGTGTTAGCACGTATTTAATATTTATTAAAGTGATTTCTCTTTCGTTCAAAATACCACATATTTTATAAGCATAATTTGTTGAGCTGTCATACAAGGTTATTCAAAGTGAACGAATATTTGACGATATTGAATACTACACGTAATAGAGCGCTGAAAACTTGCAGATATAAGATGTCGAAGATAAAATGACACTTCAGGTTCTACCGGAGATCCATGCTAACTTTTCTGTTTTAAATGAAACATGGTGTATTCTATTGACTTTTTGAATTGGTTTGCATCGTATTCATACAGATGTTCTTCTCAATATAGCATAGAATTTACGATTTTTATTTCTTTGCTGAAATGTTTTTGTCTGGTTGATAAAAAAAATTAAAATTTCTGGAAAACCACTGAAGGTACGGAATGTTTCTTTTTACTGCACTTTTGCAATAGGAAGAAATAATCATTTCAATGAGGAAATAAATTCGAACATTTAAACAATGGATAACTATTTTTACCTTTTTTTTAAATTTTTTTGTTCTGTTATACGTCAATAGTATAAAGTAGGCTCTAACAACACAAAAGAAAATTTCTTGCACAAAAAGGATAGAACAAAAATGCATTTTGGATTAGATAGTAGTAGAAAAATTATGTCGATGCATTTAAAATAGTTTTGTTATCGTTTATTTAAAACTGTCGAGTTAATTTGAATACAAACTATAAATTGAAC
Source organism: Prosopocoilus inquinatus (assembly GCA_036172665.1). Lineage (NCBI taxonomy): Eukaryota > Metazoa > Arthropoda > Insecta > Coleoptera > Lucanidae > Prosopocoilus > Prosopocoilus inquinatus. The sequence goes on from CM069876.1 coordinate 3,141,689, forward strand.
CAAAATGATTATTTGCTTCTAATGTAAGTATTCGGTAGTAATAAGAAAAATTTTTTTTCTTTTCAAGTACTTAAAAAATCCTACTGTTTCGTAGACGTAGTAAAGGTAATTTTTTTTTTAAAGAGAAAGTGAAAATCGCCAAAACTGCACCTTAATCACAAAGTATTTGGATGTAAACGTTCTAAACTTATACGAAGAATTCAAAAATAGAAAAATATGTTGAAATAAATTGAAACGAAGTATCGGTAGGACTACGGTTGACATGGTATTAATTATACTGTTCACCATCGGCTTCTTACATGTAAATTTTCAGACTTCTACTGTATTTATCATCGAGGCTAAGTATATAGAGGACGTCATGCCCTATAACGTGCATTACTGAGAATCGCAGGCCTTTAGTATGGCAAAACGAACAGAGTGTTGAGTGTCGCCCACTTCGTCACGCACATGTTGTATGTTGTGTTCTTCGGTATCCTTTTTTGCATGTCCAAAAATCGGCTCGTTTTCGGCTCGCTTGTTACTCCTCCAATTACTTAACCTCCATGGTATTTACTTTCCACAGTCTCCTAATAGGCCACTTACTTTAAATGACCCTGTGTAATAAAACAAACAGAAAAAAGTCATCACTCTTATCAATTACGTTCTATTTCAATAGTTGCAGGAGCTAACTTTAATGTGACAGTTTCCCAAAATATTCTCACTGGTATTATAATATATAATATTGTATAATTGTACAAATACGAAAAATTGTGCGTGTTCTAAATTTGATTTATTTTTTCTGCGTTCGTATCTCGCTCTTTAATATATAGGATGATTTGAAGAATTACAAAAGCTTGAAACCTTTCAACATGATTAGCAAGCAACGATAACTAATATACCCTTAACCGGAAGTTGTTGTTACAAATCGCTTTTTTGACGTCAATTTGTCAATCCTAATGCAAGCTCATGTCAATAAGGGATCGCAGGAGGTAGCTACTTAACCTTTTCAAAAGTTAATAGTTTTAAGAAAAGTTTTGTAGTTGAAAATTGAACCCAAAATCCTGAAATGGCGCTGGCGTAATAATAGTTTATTATGTTATGTCTAAGATTATGAATTACGACCTTCACATTGGTACGGTAGTTTTTACGACTACTTACTAATTTTGTAGTTATGAACGAATAACGAGCTGGAGTAGCTCAATGTAATAAAAATAACAAATTTCTCAGCGATGGATTGCAGATTGAACTAAACATTTAGCATTTTTGGAAAAAAAAAACGTTTTAAAAATGTTTAGACGAGACGATTCCTTGCAATCGTAATATTTGTGATATATGATATTTCCCACAATTTAAACATCAATGTCTCCAGTGTAATTAGTAATTTATCTTAATTTATTTAATATGTTTAGAAAATCGTTAAATTATTTATGGTTTACAAGCGTACTTACTGCAGAAAAGCAACGTTTAAGCCCACTAATAAAATAACGAACACAGAATTTAATTGCAATTAATGCGGTCCTGGTACTTTATTTACGCTTGTAAATTCTGATATTCTCGTTCGGTTACTGTTTCGTCTAAGAGATTTTATTCTTGGGGACCAATTAAATAACTACGTTATTATCAACATGGTTTTAGACAACATAAATACTGCCTTATGTGAATTTTTTAAGCACATCTATAATGATTTAGACAGTGGTAAAATATGTTCAAGTATTTTCATAGACTTATCCAAGGCTTTTGATTGGGTTATTACATAAATCAAAACGTTATGGGATTAATGGTATAGCTTATCTTTGGTTTGAATCATTTCGTTCGAATCGTACCCAATTAGTTCAAATCAATACCCAACTGTCTACTGAAGGTCATTCGAATATCAACGTACCTCAAGGATCTATCTTGGGACCCGCTCTCTTTTTAACGTACAATGATTTTATTATATTAACTTTCTAGGCACCAACCATGATTTCCAACAAGTTGATTGTAAATGATGAAAAAACTAAGTGTATATAATCTTTAAATACAATTCCAGATATAAAATGTCTAATTTCAGGCTCTCCGAAGGTATTATTTCTCTTTGTGTCTCTTCAAGGTTACTTGGCGTGATCATCGACGAGGATTTGAATTGGATTTCACATGTAAATTATCTTTGTAATTCGTTATCAAGGGTTTGCTTTGCCTTCTACCAGGTTAAGAAATCCTGCACTTTCAGTTACTTTGAAAGCCTTTTATTATTCTAACTTTTATCCCAAGTTGAGATATGATGTAATATATTGGGGAACAAATTCTGAGACTCATGGAATATTCATTGTACAAAAAGGAATTATACGGATAATATGTAATCTCGTATAGAGATTCTTGTAAGAACACATTAAACAATAAAAAAAATCGACTTTTTATGACATATGTATATGTTAGAAGTGTTGCTTTTTGTTTTCAAATATAAAGAGAATTTTGGAGTTCTTCAAAATCATGATTATAGTACACGTAATTATAATTACTTGTTATCTCCCTCGCATAGATCGTCCTTATTTCAAAAAGGTCTGTAATTTTAAAAAATATAAAAAAAAAAACAAATAAGAGACATTCTATTAACATTAAACTGTTATTCTGTATCTGAATTTTCTAATTATTATAAAGGGTACCATTTTCATTAATTTGAAATTTTTTAATTATTAATTTTTAAATACTTTTCCAATAATCTGCGACATGAGTTTTCTTAATGGTTTTATGACGGGTAGATATTACTACAGTCGTCTTTAAAATTGCTGAGTACTTCCCTGAAGAGCTTTCATATATCCCTGGGGCGCGCGTTTCATGGTTTCAGAAATATTATCTGAAGTAACATAAATGTTTCTTTTAGTTCAAACTACATTTTAATGCAAATAAATAGAAGTAAACGTTAATTATTTTTTATTAATACTTCTTCACATAGGTACTATATTTAAAGATACGTTTTTGACTGAAGTACGTTCCTCACCAATGGAATAATATATTTTTACAAAAGAGTCTGATATAAACATAGTATTTATTCATTTTTTACATAGTTGGTAATTTAGAAACCATAAACTTCTCATAGTGTAAGTGAACTGCGTTTGGAAGGATGTCTTTTCAACTTTGCAATCTAACGTATAGCATAATAGTTAGTAACCAGTAATTAAAAAGTTTTTAATCTTATTAAAACGGACAGAATTATATATTTTTTTTCACTTCTGACGATACTATCAATCCATAGTGAAACGTTGAGTGTTTTTCCCATTATAACTCTGTCCGGTTTAATATTAAAAACTTTTTACTTGTAATTTTCATCGGACAAGAGTTAATTTCATTTAGTAACCAGTGTTAGGATTGTTTGGGCTTCGTCTTGGTTACACTAGATGGGGACCAATGATTAATGTGCGTCGCAATACCAAGGCCTATGAATAACATACATTCGCTACCCACGCATTGGAATCTATTTGATTCACTTGATACGTATCGATTATTGCTATGTAAAAAGTGACCTTGGAAAATCAGCATTCTGTAAAGGATTTCGTAACAATATGAAATCCGTATCAAGTGTGATATGAAGTTTATATGCATCTCTCTTCAATTGGCGGTCGGCAATCCACTTGAATTGTTATGAAATCGTTTCAAGTTCTCTTCAATTATTAAAGACCATGCTATTTGGTATGCATGTCAATGTTACAGAATAGCTCTAATTGTGTAGCCGCAGCAAGACCCGAAACATCCGAATTATAGTAATAACAATAGTATGCTACTAGTCAGCTTACGCAGAAAGCTTCTACTAAGTTCTTTTGGGAAAATTATTAGTCATTCCAATCAAATTTGACCACCATTGCCTAATTTGATCGTGCAGAATATTTTGCAACATTCGTTTTGTTTATATCTGTCGTCAATAAAATCACATTTTTCTTATTTTCAATAATAGCATAAATTTCCGAACTGTTTATTTAAGTTGCAAGGATGCTATTTAAATTTGGTTTAGGCACAATCTTCCTTGGATTTTATAAAAATATACACGTTGAAAATCAGATGACAGACATACAACTGCGAAAATAGAACTGTGCCAGCCCGAGAACAAATTCTGTCACACGTTCTCTCAGTGTGTGCGTCCTATTCATTAGTTTAGAATTTTTCAAAGCCATCGAAAGCTCGCACGGACATTAACATAAATATGTGGCGACGAAACACCTCTTGTAGCAAACCTGAAGTCCGAGGTGAATGTGGCGGGTATCGATTATTCTACACACGATTTTCTCCACGGCGACATTGGTTTCTTCTCGGAACGTCGTATTTCGTGCGTTACAGGAGAAAACTCCGAGGCGTTCACATAAAGTCTCCTCGATTTCCCTATAAGTACGGTGAAACAAGGACTACAAATTGCTGCTTCGCCTAGGCGATAAACGTAAATAATTCAAGCGGACGTATTTCAGGATTATGTCTAATAGATTGCAGGAATGTTTACATATGAACAGTAGAAGCGAAACGATCCATTACTATTGGATAGAAGAAAACAAATTATTACAAAACGTCAAATATTTAACAAGGGAAGGGTTTCAACCACTGGATTTCTAAAATCGATTTTTGATTTCATTGTAATATTTTATTTTACTGGAAATGAACCTGTTTTGTCATTTGGCAATGACTTAATTCTACTGCTAATTTTGGTGTTCTCTGTTCTTTCAGAAATTTACTTGGACAACCTTGAAGTACTTACAGAAAAGAAAAAACTCTTAATGATAAGTAAACCGGTGCGATTCAGGCAATATCGAAGCTATTTTCGATTCTCCGATAATATCAATTCGAGTTGTTCATTACAAATAAATTCCAATCATCAAACATCGACGAAACATAATAATCATCTTCAAAAGCGACGAATCGTTTGAAGCAAGCACCATGTTTGAATTATATTCTCTGGAAATCATCAGAAATCATCGCACCAAAATGGTCGCAATTTAAATTTATTTTTGAACTTTCCTCTCCACTTCTTTTCCGCTTTGATATGATGTAAAATAGAACCAGTTGAATTTTCTTGTTCTGTGTCAACGCCAATTTGCTTCATTGTTTTAATAAACTTCTTCTTGCTTTGCGCAGTAATTTGCAAATTATGGTCTTCTGGCATCACCCTTCCAGATAATTTCGTTTGTTTTACAAGCGCTGTCATAATCTGAACAACACAAACAACCAGGGCTCGTTGGTATTAGAACCCACAGAGTTGGTGTAAATGATTCTTTGGGCGTAGTAGGCACTGGAACGCAGTGGCGACCTTAGAGGCAGGCAGACCAGGCAACCGCCCGTGGACCTGCACTTTCAGGGGCCTTCAAGGGCCTCGCGCCTTTTACATATGTGAATTTTTCAATTTTATAATCTAAGATAGCTCAGTTGTGATTAAGATTTATCCAATATATAATAACTATAACAGGACAACGAGGTCGATGAAGACTTGAAAACAGTCGATGAACCTTTAGGAGTCGAATCGGGACCGATGAACGTCAGGAGTCTTCTAGGGCCTCGAAGTTATGAGTGCTTGTTTAGTAGAGCTCTATCTGAGTAGTTTATTAAAAAGAAGTAGAAGATTTAAAAATAATACAAAACGAAATCTAATTAAATATTGTACAGTGACGGGCATAGATAACGGGACACTATTTTTTTCCTCCAGCTTTCATTGGCAGTTCTGCATGTTATAATCTCAAAAAATTCAATAGAGCCTTTTGTACAATTTCCTGCCAAATTAAGGAAAAATACACTGCGATCGTAAATGGTTGAACGTGCCGCTTCATACAAAAATTTCTTGGTCCAGTTACTAGAAATCATGTACCCAATTTAAAGGCGTGCGGATATAATTTTAACCTAAAAATTGTGTAACATTAATCATAAATCGAGACGCAAAGAACGTTACTTACTTGTAAAAACAAAGTCAACTGAATAATAGTATTCAAAAATACTTATTTACTGATTTCGAATGATTTAAACTGTAAATTGTAGAAAACTCAAACATAAACAAACCATACACGAACGCTACTGCTTGCCAGCTGATCTGGAGCATTCAAAAACGCGAAAATTCCCTAGGTGGAAAGTAGTTTTGATCACCTTTGGGTATTTACTTTCTCAAGGACGCTCAATCATTTACGACCACAGTGTACGATCAGTTAATAACTGAAAAATAAAATAAAAGTCCAGTCGATAAAAGTCAGTAAAAGAATAAAAGAAAAAAATCGACGACGACAGTTGAGTAAAAGAAAACCAAACAAAAGACGATCAATTAGAAACAATTAGAAAAGAAAAAAGTCATGTCAAATAAAATGAAGCAAAAGAAAAAAAAACAGCTGGCAAATTGGTAGATAAAAAGAAAAACAATCGTCAATTAGCTGATTAAATTATAAGTAAAGTAAAATAAAGTTGAATGAGGAAAAAGAAAAATAAATGACATCTGTATGTTTATTTCAGAAACAACTATACAATAGAAAAATATAGAACTTAAAGTTCGAAAACATGATGATAAAGTTAGATCAAAATAAAAAGTTGTATAATACTAAGAATAAATCAAATTGATTTAAAACCAGACGAATTTTGTCATATTAAAGAAAAAGGACGATCAATTAATAATTAAAAGATAAATTTAATAAAAGGAGAAAACAAAAATGGCGATCAATCGACAGGATTAAAGTCTAAAGCAAACAAAAGACGATCAATTGATAATTGAAAAACAAAGTGATGTCAAATAAAATCGAACAAAAGAAAAAATGACGACAGTTAAAAAATAAAAACAAAACAAAGAAAATCCATTAAAAGAGAAAAAAATTAATATCGATCAATTGATTACATTAAAAACGGAATTAAAAATAAATAAATAGTGAATGAATTAAATAAAAGTCGTAAAAGTTATTAAAGAAAAAAACAAAAGACGATCGATGATGAAGATAAGACTAAAATAAAAAATTATGTAAATTTAAGTCCAATCGAATCATGAACGTTGACGAATATTTAACCGAAAGTTTGGACAAAAGAAAAAGAAACAAAAGATAATTAAATTGATAATTCAAATATACAATAAAGTGAAAACGAATTTAAATAAAGTGTTTGATAATTTAATGGTATTCAAGAAAAGGTTGGAAACCCCTAATTTATAATCATATAAATACGTATTTAAGTATTTAAGAGTCGAGAGGAAAAAGAAAAATCTTTGTAATTTGCTATACTTGCATATAAATAAATAAATTTAATTAATACTCCCTTAACAGTTCGTACTTTTAGAGCAACTACCTCTCCAACCAGCTCTTATTCATAGAGTTAACATCTGTTGTATGAGGAGTAGATGTTATGGTCTGCAATAAATGTTTGCCTTTAACCGTAATTTACGCAATGAGTTTATAAAACGTGTCTGTCTTCTTTTACGAATAAGAAACACACTTGCAACATTTAGGGTACCTCAATGTTAATATTATATATATTATTAGTCATATTTTTATTTCACATTTTCAGTTCTTTGTTTCTATAATTACATTTTTATTTCATACTTTCGCACAGTAACATATTCTAGAAATTCAAGTAAAAATTATTTTCCTGCTTCTTTAATGCATAGAAGACCTATATAACTTCCTTTATCTAAAGGGGCCTCGCAAGTATTTAGGCCGCCTCTGTTGGAATGATCCGCCATTTTCTGATTATAAAATTACTGCATTTCTCACAGTTATTTTTCAGTTTGACAGTAATATTCACTGGTGTGTTACTTCTTACTTTGCTCCGAATATTGAAAGTTTAACGTGTCTGTTTTTAAAACTAATTTTCATGTGGCGAACGCAATGTTTGTATGAGAGAAATCAATTAGTTGATGTTCATGGTGTGTAGTTATTAACAAACGCCAAATTTTGCATTTCTTTTCATTTCGTAAGTCACTGAACCAATAAACCGTTTATAACAATTGTGTGGAAGCAATTGTTCCCACCTTCAGTAGAACTAATATTTAAGAAGGGATTCCCAAAGAAATTTGTAATGAAATGCTATCAATATTTTGTATTTTATAATTTTGCAAACAACATACTTTTAGGAAATCAAAACTTCACATTTTTCAAAATGGGAACATGATTAGTACAAGCAGTAATGAGCGTATATTAATTAATAAGCAAGGAAAAGAAATCGGCTCACTTGATCTGCGACCAGTACGAAACTTTAGTATTCGGACTGTATTAGTCACGCCCGCAATAATTACTGCCAAGGGCACTCGCACTGTACCCTTTCCCCTCTCACCCAATCACAATTAAAAGCATCGGAGTCGCTGAAGGCGTAAGTAGTACATTCTGCGTAAAAAGCATCCAGCACTTAGTGGGCTCAATTCTTTTTCCTGTTAATAAGTTTTTCCTCACATTAGAAACCCTACTTTGTCTCTAAGATTTATTATAAAATTTATTATAAAAATTTTGTGCAAATCGTTTTTGATTGCAGTGAAAACCTCGAGCAGCCTCTTTACAGCTGTTTCAGCCCTGCTTGGGGCTTCTTCAGCAGAGACGTAGCTCGACATTCCCACTGCAAACAAAAATCCCGCTTCAATTTGTCTATCCTACTGCAATGTCAGGTCAAAAAGCGATAGTAAGATGTCGCTATTTTATCTATAAAATTTATAATTATAATTCATGAGACATTAAGTTTGTTCCTACATAGTTCTAAATCAGTTCTGAACTACATTATTGATGCTCTCTTGCGAAGAGTGTTGTATAATTAACAAGAGTGCATGAGCAGTACAGTTTCGAACTGATTTACGGTTGTGTAGGACAAAACCTAGTATAAATCAGTGTAAGTGTTGATGTTATTTATAATTACATTTACATGAAAAGATAAGGAAGAATTAGGATAAGAATAGGCAGAACTAATTGTTCTAAATCAGCTCTGAACTGTATTACTCTTGCGCTCTTGCGAATAGTGTTGTATACTTAGCAAGAGTGCATGAGCAATACAGTTCCGAACTGATTTAGAGTTGTATAGGAAAATACCTACTATAAATCAGTGTAAGTATTGATTTTATTTATACTTACGTTTGCCTGAAAAGATAAGAAAGAATTAGGATAAAAATAGGCACAACTAATTGTTCTAAATCAGTTCTGAACTGTATTACTCATGCGCTCTTGCGAATAGTGTTGTCAACTTAGTAAGAGCGCATGAGCAGTACAGTTCCGAACTGATTTATAGTTGTGTAGGACAAAATCTAGTATAAATCAGTGTAAGTGTTGATGTTATTTATAATTACATTTATATGAAAAGATAAGAAAGAATTGGGATAAGAATAGGCAGAACTAATTGTTCTAAATCAGTTCTGAACTGCATTACTCATGCGCTCTTAGGAATAGTGTTGTATACTTAACAAGAGCGCATGAGCAGTACAGTTTCGAACTGATTTAGAGTTGTGTAGGACAAAACTTAGTATAAATCAATGCAAGTGATGATGTTATTTATAATTACATTCATATGAAAAGATAAGAAAAAAATTGGGATAAAAATAGGCACAATATACGCAAAAATCAGAGCTCATGTTGACTTGCCCGATTAGATATAACCACCGAGTTCCATATTATTATATTTTGAAAAGCCATGCCTGTGTGCTTTTCCGACTTGTTTGACTTACCAAACGATGAAGTTTACTGAATAGTTCAGCTGGGCCCGCAATCGAACCGCGCTCCGATAATATTTTTTATCTGTCGGCCGAGCCATCGGCCGTGATTGTGCCTTTTGTCGGCATCTAATGGCGACATAACAGCGATTATCGGTGACAAATTGTGTACCGAGGTGACGATAACACGTCGATAATTCTAAATCGCTCACAAATAGATTGTTGTTGGCCTGTTCAAAATGGCCGCTTCCCGAAAAACGATTACACGTTCAAACACGTAATATTAATTCCGTGAGGCCTCCCCGAGGTCTAAAACTGAGGAGAAAAAGAAAGGGCCTGTTGAAACAAAATTCCAACAAGTTGTTTTAAAGTAAGCAAACAGAGAGAGTTTTAAGTGTTACGGCCAAAATGCTTTCAATTTACTGCTATCAATTGACTGGTGTTTACTGTCGGATAATACCAGTAATTTAGTGAGCAGTGGTTGGAAATGAGGTTTTTTATAGGCACTCTAACGGCGTTAAGCGAGAAACCCCTCTATCCATCTTCTCGGTTCCCCCGGGCTTCCCTGTTAACGTCTTCCCCCCCAGAAAAGATTTACGCACGCAGAATAAATATAGAGCGGCTTTAGTTTCCGGACTCCGAGCCCCCACACTTAATATAAAGTGGATTTTGAAATCATATTTATCAAAACTGCTGTCGGAGAGTGTCTAACACCTGCTTCTAACTATTCGCGAGGTGTTAATTAAGATTCTAACAGTAACACATATTTGATTTATATAGCACGTACTGGTGCTACAAGTTCTCAAGTGTGACTTATAAATGTTCCTAATGAGATCAGTGCAACTGCACTGTCCTCTTATAATTTCCATGCTTTATTTAATTTCAAACATAGTTTATTATTCGCTACTTACCAATTTTGTACATCTGATAAAGTACTAAGAATATTATAAATAGGCGTAATAAGAAACTGGAGATACTGGAGGAGTATTTCACTTAGTGACTGTTTTAAGAAAAGGTAGTATTTTGATATGTTCACGCCATCGTTTCAGTAGCGCCGTAAAAATGCACCGAACGGGCATATCGTGTAATGGGATTATTAAAATAATTTACGGCGTTCTTACTATACCGGGTGGAAAGTTTCAAACCCGAACATAGCAAACTGGTATTGAAAACGTTTCTGTGAATTGCTGCTCGTCATTTGATGACACAAAAATGGCAATGGTTATAAAGAAAAGAGAAAATTATGGACAGCATTATCGCGTTAAAATTATTCCTAAATATTAATACTTTCGGAATATAAATTAAATTTTCGAACTTTAAACGAAAAATTTAGTCGCTTATGTCAGATTGGAAACTTTCAGTTCTTTCTATTAATGGAAAATAATTTATACGTCTTGCGTCAGTCAGAAAGTATTATGAATTATTGTACAGAGCAAATAATAGGTAGGTACTTTTATTGTTTAAGTTATAACAATTATTTCTTTGTTAAAATGATAATTGTGTCATTGCATACAAAAATACTGTCGTTTCCGACTATGGTTTCTGATACTATCAATAAACTTGATAGAATGGCATGGGCAATCGATATCGACATAACTCGATACTAAATCAGTTATAAATTCAATTGTACTAAGAATTAAAAGTTTCTGACTGTTCAAGAATAAGTAACACATAACTGTAAAGATTAAAAATAAAAACCACATTAATTCCACAAATTCAGTTGTCATCAACATTGTTTTGAAATTAACAAGAAAAGCAAGAAAGTATTTTGTGAACAAATGTAGGTGCAAATAAATAAATCGTAACAGTTTTTCTTCGTCATTATGCTAAATAGATGACGGAATTTTATTTTGAATAAAAAGCCTGTTGTATAAAATTCTGGTTATTGACATACTAAGGCGACTATATTTTTCATTTGAAATTTAAAAATTGAATTTCTATTTCAAAAATGTTAACACAATAGGAATAATTTTAAGATGATAGTATTGGCCTTAATTTTGTCTTTCATTTAATACCATTACCATTTGTGTATCTTTAAATGGCGAGCAGTAATCTGCAGAAACGTAGTTCTCAATGCAAGGTTACTATGTTCGGGTTTAAAACTTTCCACCCGGTATAATGCAACGTGGCGATATATTCCGGAGGTCGAGGCACACCTGGTCGACTATTTACTTTTAAAATCTTTACATATTGAAATAAGAAAAGTTGATTGCATAACTGTAATATCCTATATTGTTCACTTCATTACAATTTGAACCGCGCAAAATATGTGGCCCCGACCCGTAGTTATAAGCAAAAAGAGATCATTAAGCTTATTTTTTTATGACAGAAAGAAGAACTGTCAGTATTATGTTTGCGTAACAATTTTAATATTTCCTTTCCAATTCTAATCCTGTTCAGAAACTGAATGAAAATCGAGAAAAATTTCGCAAAAAAAATGAGTCAAAAGGAAATATTTTTTTTCCGCTGAATTTGTGTAATCCTTCTCATTCAAATGATATCGCGCGACTCTAATCTATAACTTTAAGGACTTTTCTACAGCTTCTTTCAAGTTTTGTGAAACATTCAGAAGACACATCATATTCTTAAAACTCATTCTATCGAAATACATACAGGGTGATTCAGAATAAGTGTTCGACTCGTTTAGACAGTATTTATTAAGGTCTTTCAAGTAGGAATTTGCAAGAAATAAATTTAACAAAGGCATGATACTTCCTTCTTATGTATGTATACACAAGTTCGATGTCCGAAAGAATGAATTGCGTGTTATACATTTTGTCCGCGGAAAACCATAAAGAAAACCGTTTTAGAGTATTGTTTCGAGGTAAACGATAGTGTTTCCATTTAGTCCGCGCAGGTTCATTGCTCCTCTGAAGCAATGCAGGTATACCATTGCCCATTGACCAATTTATATCTGAATCTTCAATGCATTGTATCTTAAAAACTATGCATAGTATACCCGTTATGCATATAGCCTTTTTGTTTTGTTTTTTTCCTGTACTACCAGTGGTTAACGGGTCGGACACTTATTTTGAATCACCCTGTATAGCACTCCCATTTCTTTTATAGCCTTGGAATATTTTTTAATGTTAAAACTACGTTTATAATCAGCCGGTGCCGCGCATGGGTTTTGTATCATAAATAAAAATATTTCCTTCCCAGAAAATGTGACAGGACCGTACCAGTTGAAATAATAATTTAAAAAACACGTGTTTGTTTTATTTTCTTAAAAACAATTTTAAAATATTTTAAGGCCCAATCAGGGCATTTGCATGTCGGAAGGTAATGAATGGATTTAAGGAGGGTCTACAAAAAAAGTAGTCAAAAGAAAATGAAAATAACAAACGAAAATAAATTAAACAAAACTTTATTATGTATAAGCACACGACTAAATAAGTTAACTTAACTTAAAAAACAACTTTTGTAATTAGGACTTAATTTGGAAGAAAACCTTAACTTTTCTTTTGATACCGCGTAGCATTCCACATTCGTTTAAAATTATTCCCATCCGCTTCTTCAGTTTGCGTTTAATAGTTGTCCAATATTTTTCAACTGGACGTAATTCTGGACAATTTGGAGGATTGACAATTTTAGGTACAACGGTCATATTATTGGTGAATAGATAAAATAGCGACATCCTACGATCGCAACAAAATTTTTTAATGGTCATATTATTGTTTGAATACCAATCCGGAGTGGTTTTAGCATAATGGGCAGTCACTAAATCAGGCCAAAATATCACAGAGACTTTGTGTTTTCGAATTAGTGGTAAAAGACGTTCTTCTAAATACTCTTTTTTGTACAACTCTTGATTCATTGTACCAGAAGTATAAAATGTCTCGGTTTTCAAACCGCAAGAGCAAATTGTCTGTCATATAAGACATTTCTCCGGAAATTTATCAATCTTTTTTATTTTAAATTTATCTGCAACATCGCCTCGTTGATATGCAACATAAAACTGTTGACCTGGTAGTTGTTTGACCATTAAAATGCAGCCATTTCCGTCAAAAAAAATTCGTACAATTTACGTGCACGCATTTTACACAACTGCTCTTTTGTGGAATCGCGATTTGGAACTGTAGATACTTTGTAGGTTCGCAATTCTTTTTAATTTTCTTTACGTATGATTTGATACACCACATTTGCTTGCAACGTCATGGACCAAAAGGCTTTGATTTTTCTTAAACAGCTCCATTACCTTTTTTGCCTTTGATTTATCCCGATTTTCTGCCAGAACCCTATCTCCTTTCGATGGACAACGTTAATTCATAATTTGCCGGCGCCTTTTGAACAGCTGATTTTGCAAGTCCTAAAGATTTTGCTAACTTTGACTGAAACGTATTCCTATTTTGGTTGTACATGTGCGCTATTTATTTCTGCGTTTCGACTTGTCTTGAAGGCATTTCATTAATTGTATTTCAATTTAACAGGTAAATATACTGTCAAGGTGAATGTTGATCAGTTTTTGTTTTACCGCAATTTTTCCACGGCTAACGCGACCACTTTTTTCGTGGGCAGTCCTTATATCTGGGATTTCAGTTTCCAGTTGTGTCCGAACAGTTAAAATAATCACTATATCTGAATTACAAAAACCAATTTAAAATGGGATTGCTGTTATAAAAAAAAAAAATCTGTATAAATGGCGTACAGTATACAGATTATAGCGGCGAATTGTAACGTAGGCAACAGTTAAAATAATCGCTATTGCTGAGTTATAAAAACCAATTTAAAATTGGATTACTGTAATAAAAAAAAATATCTGTGTAGATGGTATACATATTCAGACTATAGCGAGGAATTGTTACATAGAATCTTGTTTGAAGTGTTTGTTTGTCTGATTATTTATTACTGTAATCGAAAATAGAACAAGAAAATTCAAATAGAACATTTAGAAATCTCGAAAATTACTAGAAGTAAAGAGCCTGGTCGCATGAGACGCATCGACTAACCCAAGAGGGGGAGTGTCCCCACGTAACTAAGATCTTGTAATTTTTTACCTCGTTCAATCTTTAATATAGTGCAAAATAGTGTGTCATACTTCATACTCATTGCAAAAAGTTTGTGCTGGAATTATATTTTGATTCGTTTGAACAAAAAAGTTGAGTTCAACTAATAAGTAGGTACATGTTAATTTTCTGCCAAAAAATTGCAAGATTAAATCAATCTTCGATTCGTATTCACAGTTGATAATTTATTTCTCGGTGACTTCGTATATGTTTTTACAGTGTTTGTCAAGCATCAAAGTCACTACCTTGACTTTGAAGATACCATCGAGTCATGGAGTATTTTAACGTTCCATAAAAAGCCGGCGACATTTTCTTGGTCGTACTCATGGTGTGTACTCACTGCTCTTATAATGAATCCATAAAACAACGGGGGAATTTTATATTTTTCTGTTAACAACCATTTATTTTATTAGTATATTCGAGTTTAACATGTTTACGTTTAATATTATGGTTTTAAGCACTATAAACGTGGGCAATTAAATGGATGCGCTCGATTATAAAATTTATACGCCGTTTTAACGTTGCTCTCCCGGCTTCAGATAAGTTGAAAACTCCGAGTTGAATTCCCTCAACTGGCAGACATCGATCCTGCGGCCGTGAGAATCGCAGCGAGCGGTGACAGGACAATGTCTCCTGGCAGGGGTTCTAGCCTGACTTACACAACGCTACGCGTTTTAAAATTTAACAAATGGAAGCACGATTGGCACCAATGTGTTTTTTTTTATAATTTATTTTTCCTTTTTTTTTGTTTCAGAGTAATCCCTATGCACTCAAAGATGCAAGCGGAGCAGCGGCGGATATGTCTCCGTGGACGAGTGCAGGCCTTCAACCAACCACCGGATACTACCCTTACGACCCCGCATTAGCCGCATATGGGTAGGAATCATTTTTTTTATAAAATTTATTAGTGCTCTTGAAAAACGATGCTCTTAACAGACTTAGCACGGATTTAAAGTGACATGTTTTCCGGTTTCAAGCACACGGTTTTATCTCTAACTAGACCCATCAAATTCCATAAAGTGAGAAGTTATCAAGAGAAGCTAATGAGATATTTAAAAACTTCCGATTCCAACAATTAATTACCGAGCGGCAGAACAAAAAATTATCTTCCATGATAGAAGCAGACTTATCTCTGAACCTCAAATCTAGAAAGTGGAGTTGATCACGGAATGCTACTGATTAATAACATATATTTAAAATGTTGCTCGGGTTGCAGAAAAGCTTGTCTGTCGTAAATCATAACCTATAACAGCTGATGTTCTCTTCGAGTTCATTAATAACATCATGTCTATATATAGAGTGATAAGTGATAACTAATTACTTTCTTATACCTATCCAGCATGTTTCACTCCTTCTTACGTATTGAATCCAAGTATTGCCGTTGTCTAGTGATAGGTTATCGATGAAGGTTTGTAATGCATTTGAATACGCATATTTATAAATTACGAAATTTTTCAACCATATACACGTATAATTTCAGAAAAGGGTATTCTTGGGATTTAAGAATGTAAAAAAAATCGAATTAAAACATTTCTGCACGAGGTACACAACTTGATGATTAAACTTCCAAAAGTAAAAGATTTTACGAAACTACTTTTACATCTAAAGTTTCGAAAATATCTCTTATTTAGACTGGGTTCCAAAAAAGATTTAAACAAATATTAATGTTAACAATGAATTACAATATGACAGATGAATATCGCACAGTATATTGTATTGTATACATTTGTGAGTTTCTATAAATCGCACACCGGTTTTGAACGAAACTGAGTTCGTAGAAATTCAATTAAAACTAGCAGATAATGTAGATAATTGAACGAAGTGCGAACGGTGTAGTATTAGTATTATAAGAGAAGCCTCCGTACTAGAGCGTGCCGGTACCATGTTGCTTATGATCTCACTTTAGAACAACGACCGGTATGTTTAGTAACAGTAAGATTGAAACTGTGGGGTTATAAGTGAATCATGATGAATATTTTGACCGTCGGTTTCACTAAATTCAGAAAACAAATCAGGCAACGGCACAGTTACTACATACAAGTGCGAGGGCTGGCTTTCCCGCCATTTCTCATGCCGCCATTGTTTAGGTGGTTTACTAATCAGATAGAGTGAGGTTGCCAATTACAGTGCATTGTTCATCAAATGATTTCACGGTATCTTCATTATTACTATCTTTATTCGTTGATCAAAATATGTATTAAAGCTGCAATACGCCACAGTTTACAAACTTCGCATTTTATCAACCACCTAAACAATGGCTGAAGGTTACGGAATCTTACAGCGCAACATCAAAGGCGCCGCCTGCTGCCTTCGTACCTTTGTGTTAATCTGTGGTATCGGTGTATACGAATTTTAATAGGTACCAAGTTCTCAAAATAACGAATTTCCTTACAATCATCGAAAAATTCCTCATTTATCTCCAGTTTTTCTTTCCTTCGTTATAAAAAATGAAGGATAATTTATTTAGGTCACAGAATTATGATCACGAAGTTTAAAATAAACTGTCATTACACGGTTTTCTTTGGGTTTTTATATTAACCGTTTTTATATTATTTTTCTTCGATTTTGATTCACGTACATATCTTTGCCGAATTAAACCATCTTAGAATAAATTTCTCATTAACCATTCTTTAGTTTCGTTAGTTTTTGTTGGTTTTAAGTTTTCAAACTGTCTCTCCCACCTTTTACTTGTACTAATTCGTGTTGCAGATAAGAGTATTGAGTTTTGGCCTGCAGAATCTTCTAGTTTGAGCAAGAAGGTAACGATCATTTTTTTTTATCTGTGGCGGGGTCCTAAGTCTATAGGACTTGTCTGGACCTCAGGAATTGGAGTATATTCTTGTGTGTATGGCTTTGTTACTTCCGTTGAAGCAGTGTCGAATTGTGTCCTCAACACTGAAGGATACCTGAAGAGAGTAACGACCACCTCCGAGAAATATCTGGAGCACGGTGCGAACCCACGACCTTGCGATTGCAAGGCCCCTTACCGCTTGGATTGTTCAGCCGTTAAATGATGATGATTACGAGGAAAAAGGCAATTAATTTTTCAATCTTCTATAATCACTTTTCCTACCTTCGGGCATTTACGCTTGTAATTTTTCGCGGCCGTCGTCGCCCATTTTCTTAAGCTTCTGGAGAGCTGGGTTAATACTTCTTCTGATTCTTCTTCGACTTTTCATCTCTCTTACAAAACGCTTCTTCCGAGCTACCGCTCTGTCAACACGGCAGCAACTGGAAATCGTCTTGAGCAAAACGACGCACGTTATTATTGTTCTCGTAACTTATCTAATCGATCTTTACTATATTTGACGTTATTCTCTGGTGCTACTTTCGCGTTGCTACCGCTCGGTGGAAACGTTGGCATTAGAAAGAACATTGAACTTAACTATGGGATGCCGTGTAGCTCATGGTAAGCCTAACCGAGTAGCTGACCGAGATCGCGTCACGCTGGTGTCAGCGTTGGTTGGAATCCTTGGATCTTTGTTTCTGTTCGATAATTGACCTAGCTCAGTTTATAATTAGTAAATACCTGAAATGGTTCAATCCAGAAGGCTATATGTCTGGAATTGCACAAAACGAAAGAAACCACCGTAGGCTTCATTTTGGCTAAAAATTCTAGGTGGTGAGCAAATGTAAATTGAAAATCGCCGTTTTTAATATTTTGTTTTAAAGATAATTTATCACCGAGAAATCCGTGCTAGGCCTGTAGGAAGTACCACGTCGAGCGTGTCGTATGGAACGTTGCATGAGAATCGACAGCATTATGTACGCTCACAATTCTCTCTATGTAAAAATAGAGATCTATTCTAGTAGATAAGTTGTGATGTAGCAGGCGACATGCTCGTATACTTCCGTTCGTCGAGCTATCGTCAGGACGGTAATCCATGGAATTAATTGTGTGTCTCTGTTTCGTGTACCGCGATATCGATTTGTTTATGTATTGTTCTCGGCGAATATAAATTTCATTGTTTGAACGTATTCCGCACGAAGGGAATTTCGATCATTCTGGTACAAATGTCGGCGCATAAATTGCGGAAAGTGCCGGGCTTAGTAGCGTCGCAGGGTATGAATCCTGTACGGATTGTGCTGTGGCTAATTCCCGGTCGCAGAACGAACGATGTTGGAATGGCTTCAAGACAAAATGGCTGAAGAGGGAGCGCTATTGATTGGCGCACTGTTGCGGCGTCGCGGCGCAGGTGGCGGCTGCCATCGCAATGCACCATTTGTATTTATAGTCGATAAAATCGGTTCCGTTCATTTAGCAATTTACAAATAAGTAAACTCCACGAGGGTGGCCTTCAATATCCGGTGCGCGCAAAAACCAAACCGTGAACTGCTCTTCTCTAAGCCGGGCGATTTCGAAGTCATTAGTCGTTTTAAAAAGAGCTGACTAAAATAAGCCGTTTGAATTACTTCGCGTCGAGCAGAGGCGGATAAGGCGGAACCAATCGCTCGCTCAGCGGAAGTGTATCAATAATGTCTGAAAATCGAGGGAAACTTTATTTTTCTGCTTTTATTGACGTCGGTGGCCGCCTTTCCCTTGTCTATCGGGAAAAAGTAGCGGGCTTAATAGGGGTGAAACCACTCTAGCCGTAATCAAATCCCGCTACTGGGGATGCGAGGGTGAGCACTACATCAGCTTGACAGCTCTGCACAAAGAAGCGGGCGGTAGAACAAATTCAACAGCTCGCTGACAAACTGCGCTATTGTTTGCGACGGCTCGCGGCCCGCTAAACACGCTTACCTGGGTCCGCCTGTAATGTCATTGCCAGGGCCGGTTTTAGATAGAACCTGTACAGGTGGACGCCAAAATGTGGTTGCGGTTCAAGGTTTCCAAAACGTTCAAAATTTTAAAGGACACCTAAAACTTTTCTAGTCAACTGATCACGTTTACCATTGAAATGTGAAACTCTTGAAGTAAAAATGTCTCATTCTAAGGCCCGGTTTTTCCATCACAGTTTAACTTTAAGCTTCGCTATATTCCCATGGTAACAATTGTAAGGACAATTATTTCCATAGGAATAAAACGGAGCTTAAAGTGAAACCCCGATTGAAAAACTGGCCCTTAGACCCGGTTTTTCAATCACAGGTTAACCCTAACTCTCGGTTTATTTCCGTGGTAACAAGTACGAAGACAGTTTCCATCGCAATAAACTAAAGATCAACGTTAACTTAAAGTTAACTTGTGATTGAAAAACCGACCCTAAATGTCAAGCTTGAAGTAATAACTATTTAGTCGAATCTAAACAAACAAAATTTCTGAAGGCAAAATTACTTAAGCTAAATTAATTGCAACAGTTAATATTGCAACAATTATTCAAAGGAAGAAATGCCATTTGCTAACAAATGAAATTACAGACATAAAAAAATGTCCAATATTTTGAACAGAATTGATTGTTTATAACTAAAAAGCACTGTTAGAGTTTCGCTGCTGTAATCATGATCTACTATTAATAGTTTGCGATCTCTTAAGAATTTATTTTAATACTTATGTATATGCTTAATGGATGACTTGCTATTATTTATCTATTTATAGTAACCATAAAACAAGACACATGATAAATTGTTATGTAAGCATCTTGCATTTAAAACGTCGTTGAACTGATCTTATACACATGTCTACATCTTTTCCTCATTAATAAGCTATACCTAGTCTATCTTGTTACCGATACTTTCACAAAAAAAAAGATGAGACTGTCATTTAATCAATAATTTGGTCTCGCATTTTCCAAAGCATTTACGCACATCCCTAAAAAGTGAAAGTTGAATGTGAAAGAAGCGCAAACTTTTAAAGAAATTTTCTGAGACAGAAACAAAATAGAGCAAATGTGTCAACTGAAGGATTTAGTAAAAGAAAATTGTATCAGAAGCGCAGTGTTTTAAGTCGAAGAATCAAAGATTGTAGAGCAGCATGGGGCCACCATTGACGGGTGGCAATAAAGAAATGCTTACCATTTATACAGTAGTGTAAACCAATTACTTAATTCTTTGACTTTCATTATGTAACTCTGTAAGGTGGCACGTTAATGGGCATACACACGAGCAGGTAAGTCTTCGCGCCTAACAGAAGGCTTGAACTCTCGCAGGTAAAAGTGAATGTGTGTACGCTGAACTACAGTACGCAAATAAATCTATCGTACCTACTTGCTCGCAGACCTGCCTCTTCAGGCAGGCGCGAAGGCCTACCTGGTCGTGTGTATGCCCATTTAGAGTGATAGCAGTTATGGATCTAGCACACTGGCGACGGATTGTGGGAACGGGAGCGTTGGGGGAATGATTCAGAAGTCTAAATGCATCGCGGAATATGGACGAACGAAAAACGCGTTATATGCGCCCGTGTATATCCCGCCTAGTATTTGGCGTTCCGCATCATTCTCACAACGCTCGTAGACCCGCGATAGTGTGCCGACTCCTTTAAGCATTGTTCACACTAGCGTGACTACGGTGGCGGTCACTGTCGTGGTGCGGTGGCGGTCAATCTCAAGCTGTGTAATGGCAGGCCACCGTCGATGTGATGGCGCCGATAAGTTTACACAAGTTCCGTTTGAACGCCCCCATGGCGGCGTTTAAACTCCACCACGATCATGGCCGTGGTCCCTCCAGTGTGACCATCTCCTTGTGGAAGAAATGATTAGAACTATGGGTCCAAGAAACATGCCAATAGTACAGCATAGTTTAATATACGTGTATTCAACCACATTTTGGTAATTTTTTGGTTTTGGTTTATTTATTAAACGCTTATGGTCAATGCATGTTTTAGGCCATATATACGGTATACCACCTAGAGATGGGTCTTTCACAACTGAACCGGTTGACTAATCCGGATCTTTTAAAAGATGCATGTGAGCCGAATCCTTTAAGAGATCCATGTGAGCCGGGTACTTTAAGAGATCCATGTGAGCCGGATCCGAAAATTTTGGTATCCAACTCACGACTCACGGTTACCGCAGGACTCGCGAGTCAATCGAACGACTGACCCGCGATTGACTGAATCATGCACGACTCGATACTGCATTCGAAATACAATGTGAATGGAGTCTCTGCCATGAGATTGAGCATCAGTATTAGTCATTAATATTAATAGTCATTAAATTTGAGTATTTGGTGTCAGTTTATCTTAAATCTTTCATTTAAGCTATTTTTTTTGTAAGAAACAGTTTCAATTCGTCAATTAAAATAAGAAACATGTAGATGACAGAAAAGTAAGGAACTACGCACAAAAGTTCATAAATAATTATTTAATACAGAATTCTAACCTTTAACACGATTTGATCGGAGTCATCATTTTATTAATTTTTAACCTGGTCGTAAGGTGGCATAATATGTAAAACCGACCTAGAGAGTCTGGACAATTCGTAACTAAGGGCCAATTTCATAATAGAACTTTAAATTTAAAGTTATTTTAACCTAAAAATATACATTTGATTCTCTATTCTTAAAGTGACTTTAAATTAAAGCTTCCTTAAAGTCTGATTGTGAAAATTGCCATAAGTTTTAATCGTCGCAGTCATATTATATCACAAACGAAACTTGACAACTGTAAAACGTAACAGGCGAAAAGGTAATGCCATATAAAATGGCGGTATTGTCCAGACTCTGATTAAAGGGTCCGACCTAGAAACCGACCAACCTTATGAGCGAATGGTTTAATTTCTTAGAAAAATTTTCTGTACAGATTCTTCGAATCCGAGATAGATTCGGTTCTGTATACTGATCCAGATTCCAGTAGCCATCTGTAGGTATACGGAACGCATCTTTTTAAAAACAACTATTCGCGGAAAATTTATCCTTTATTAAACGTTCAATTTATACGTTTATTCAGTTATTGAGGGGTTAGTAACAATCACTTTTATTTTTGAGAATTTTCTGCATGTTACAACTTTCAGTCTAACCTAATTTTAGGTTTTGCCCGGATAAGGTTTGGGGTGTTTTACGCTTACGTGAAAGACGGCCTCTATACTTTAATCGCATTACCTATTAATAGATACACGATCAGTGTTCTGGAACCGCCATTCCTCTTTCTTAGGACAATTAATTAACTTTTTGTAACAAAATTTAATCTCGTATAGTGATAATTAGGTGAAAGTAGTTGGAAAAAGAAAAGTTCATCTGTATAAAGTGATGGTTTCTAGTGTGGTAGGCTTAGGAAACCAACATTTCCAAAACTTAATGATTAACGTTAACCAAATTTAATTAGCGTGAGAAAAGATTTCTCAACCAAAATCGAATAACTTGCCTGGTCAGTTAACTGAATCTCTGCGTTCTTATAAGAAATGTTACACACCCCTAGCACTTTTTCAATATACATTCTTTTGAAATTTTAATAAGTTTTTAGTGAGCTCAACATATTACCAAATTTTTAAATTTATGTTAGCGCTTTTAGTATTTTTTCCAAATCTTGCTCAGTTTTACAAGTAATAAGAAAACAGAAAAATTCTTACACTTTTGTTAAAATGTGTCGTTTTACACGAAATTTTAATTTAGAGTTATTGGAACATCTAGAGCCGGTCCTGGACCTTGTTGCTTCACGCAACCAAAACGAGCCATTGCACGCATCCATTATCAGTCACGGCACACATAAAATACGTGGAAGCCAATTCAGTTACCCCGAAGACGGGAATTGCTCGTAAATATCGCAATATCTCAAATTTATTTTGTTTATTATTACAGATATGGTGCCGGGTACGATCTGGCGGCGAGACGCAAGAACGCGACCAGAGAATCCACGGCGACTCTGAAGGCGTGGCTCAACGAACACAAGAAGAATCCTTACCCTACCAAAGGTGAAAAAATCATGCTGGCCATAATAACGAAAATGACCTTAACACAAGTGTCTACGTGGTTTGCGAACGCGAGGAGGCGACTCAAAAAGGAAAACAAAATGACGTGGGAACCGAAAAACAAGACCGACGATGACGACGACGCGCTCGTATCCGACAGCGATGATAAAGAAAAAGACGAGGAAGACAAGCGAGACGAAACAGGTGAGTGAGCGAGAACTAATGTAACTACTTGTTCTTGCTCCTTCGTCCATTAAATGACACTCCGAGTGTTGCGCGCATTAAGTCGTCCCCCATCTCACTTAATCGGATCAGCAGTTAATACTCATAGAACTAAGCGAAGATATCACTTGCTGGCGCCCCCAATATGATGATCACTTAGAAGGGGCGTCTTAAATTTTCAATTAGATCTTCTGTGTTTCAGACGTGCACGGGAGGATCAAGTCTGAAAGGACCGGGAAAGACATCGACGACGACGAAATGACCGACGACGACAGAAAAGATGACCTCCTGGGGAATCACATGCACCACATACTCGGAAACGGTTTCGGCCTCAAGCCGGAAATGAAATCGTCCGATTGTGGAGTTCCTTTACCACCCTCCAAACCAAAAATATGGTCGCTGGCCGACACGGCGGCGTGCAAAACGCCTCCACCACCTCCTCCTTCACAACAGCAACAGTGGCTGGGCAGTAACGGCTTTGCGCTTCCAAATTCTCGGTACGGGGGTGGTAGTTTTCTTCCTGGACATTGTCAGCAAGGTTTTCCCGATGTACAAACTGATACGCCTCCGCAGACACCTCCTAGTATGAAATTGCCTAGTGTCGCTGGAAATTTATTACCGGGGCAAGGGTCGTGCATAGGCGGTTCTACGGGAAGTAGTGGATATTCGCAATCGAGTTTTCTGGGAGGATTCGGAAGAATACAGTCTCCGCAGAGGCCGCAGGCACAGCAGAGTAACCAAATGTCAGCGAACAGTACGGAAAATGCTGCCTTCAAACCGTTCTACAAAAGGTAAGTGGAGATTATTTTGCGGTAGACTCTCGATTACAACAGAAACAGTACAAAAATTTCAAAATGGAAACAAATAGTTGCAAGCCAGTTTGGATTGCAAAATTTCTAATATCGTTATTTAACCAAATTGCTGAATGGAATTTTAGATAACAAACTTGTGCAACTAATTTTTTACGTTTCCAAATTTTCAAATCTCGCTGCAATGGCATTATTTGACTTCTTCGTGCAGTTAGAGTATGGTTTTAATTCAATTTGAAGGACAATTAGCTTTGTAAAATATTATGAAACTGTACAGGGGATTCTGTAACTGCAATTTAATAACAATGAAAAATATTGCAGATAACTAAACTCTACGTATGAATTTCAAAATTCTTTACATTTCAAATTATCAAATTCAGAGGTTAATATTTTTCTCATATTTAATTTATTGCTTCAACTTGGCTTTTAGAATAGAATAGAATATACAGTTGAAAACGTTTGGTTTGTTTTATGGATAGAATATAAAATCATATACAGGGTGAAATTTAATGATTGCAAAACGTTTGAAGAGGCAATACTGGTCGATTTTAAGTTATACAGCTCCTATAAACAAATTCCTAAAATTAAATTACCAAAATTAAAATTACCACCCAGTCTCGAAGAAAAAGCATTTGCAACCTGTTTTACCAGCTCCATATTTTGAAATTTCTTGCAATCACTAAGTTACATACTGCATATTGTATTGAACGTACAAAGGTATCCGCTCACTAAACTTGACCGCTAATGGGCATACAAACGATCAGGTAGGCCTTCACGCCTAACTGAAGGTTTGAAGGCCTGGAGGTAAGTGTGAATGTGTGTGTGCGCTGAACTACAAAGCGTAAATAAATCTATCGGCCTTGTTCACAGACTTGCCCCTTCACGCATGCGCGAAGGCCTACCTGATCGTGTGTATGCCCATTTAGAACCGTAACCGGACCGTCACCGGCACCACTTGAAACCGTGCGAACTCGAAACACCGTCTGAAAGCAATGATATACCGTTGCGTGCCGGGAACGAAACCCTTTATCGCCAGAAAAATATTTCGCCTGAAAATATCTGTCTAGTCCAAAGTTGGGAAGTTGTTTCACATAATATCAGACGGATTTGACATTTGTCGCATGGGTCTTTAGTACACGTCAATCGTTTAAACTGAAGCTCCATTTAAAATCATTATGATAATTGCGTTGTTATGGTAACGGCTGAGTCGACTGAGCGTGCGCCGTAGATCGTGACCATTTAAAATCGCCGTGTGGATCGTGACAAATTAAAATCGCCGTAGTATGGTCTGACGTCATCAGAGACAGCACGGACAACCCCACCAGCGCAACCAGGCGTTCGGCTTTATGCATGTAAATTCAAGCGGATGAGAAAACTTCTTATATGTCTGATCTGTCTAAAGAACTCGGTACAGTCGCGGTCAAGCTAATCGAGACCTGTAACCCTTACTACCAGCGTCAATAAGGGCACAGTTGGCTTACAGTAGTCTCGATTATGGTGATGGCGACTATATGTGCCAGTGTATCATAAATCTACAGAGAGAACGATTTCTTGCGTGTATCTATAGGGTTACGGTTTTATTACTGTCAGGTCCGGTAAGAGGAGACCTTATGACAAAGGCTGCAACGGATAACGAGGAAAAGAATTCAGTCCATGTTGTGTAGGATGCTTCATACGTCGAATGTATTATTTATTTCTGCTAACTTTCTACGGCTTCGATGCATCTAAATGTTCTTGAGAAGTAGGAAAAGAGGTACAAGACGTGTGTTCTTACTTCGCAGATGAAGCTAATACTATCCAAGTATTCAATTTTCGTACTTTTCGTGGAACAAACGGGCCGAATTCTTTCCCCTGGTTATTAATGTAATTTTTGTCTCTGCCACCTTTACTTCAATGTACTTTGTCCTTCTTCTTGACCTTATAACGAATTGCTGTGTGACGTAAGTTGGTTTCCGACTTGTACATAAAATATTGAAAAACGTTGGTATTCACTTCAAGTCATCAAACAGGATTTATGCGAGGAAATTTCATGCATTAAAGAACGCTAATTCATACGAAAGCCTATCGAATAATAAAACTGTTGGCTTATTATAGAGGTCGTATCGATTACCTTTGGTTATAGAAAAGACGAAAGAATAAGGTAAGAAAATAATCTTACCATCAACAGCTAACAGATACTTGGCCGACTGGCATTGCGTCAACTCTTAGGACGTTTTCACACACACCAGCAAAACCGGATCCGGTGCCGGTGTCGGTCAACGGCACCTTTCGCACACTCCAGCATTAACGGAGACGTTACTACGTAAGTTTTCGTACGTGAAAAGCCCACGTAAAGCAAAATGTGTGCTGCTCTTAACAAACCTTCCCTTCTTAGATTTTTGTGTCATCCCCTGTAATTGTGAGGTATTTGTAAGACAGTCTTTACAGGCTCTTCGATAAACTTTGAAACAACCTGCTCTTATCCCAGAAACAAGGTTTACTTTCTACAATCGTACTTAAACATTTTACTCATTTCGAATAAACAAAAATGTACACAATTAAAAAAAAGACCACGAGTACAGTTACAATATTGAAGTTAAATTAAACAGTTTTCCGTTACCGACATGTTCAGGCATATGTGGACAAGTGTACATAAGAAAACATTGAAGTCGACGTATCGGATACTGATCTGGTATCTGAACCGATCTGGTATCGGAACTGTCGAAATCAATACCGATTGCAGTTGCGTTAGAAATTAGGAACTGGCTGCTGGACCAGGATACGTGTGAGGGACCGTTATCAGCCAGGCGATACGCGTTGGTGTTCGCTACCACACCATAGTGATTGACTAACTCAAATAGTAGCGCAAACGTTCCTTTTGAATTACTCAATCATTATTTGGATCGCAGCTAACGCCAACACGTATCGCCTAACTGAGAATGCAGCTTGAGAGCATAAATTTGATCACATTGCGCCATCATCGGCTCCGGTTTTGCCGGTGCGTGTGAAAACGCCCTTAGAGAAGATCGTCCGACAACGCTGATTTATTTCGAGTATGGTACGAAGTCAGACGTGTGCTCTCTCAAACTTATTGTTATGATCATCCAAATATGCCAAAACCTGTACAGGTACAGAAAGCATTGTGGATTGCAAATGTCAAGCAGATGCCCATTAGCCCATTATTAATTATTTGACACCATTATTATTTAATTTCTGAGTTTTTAAGAACGGAGACGGAGAGAAAACTAAAGCAGAATTAAATGGCCATTATGGGGATATCGTAAACCGTAAAGGCGCGTCCATGCCGGTACATGCTAATTGGCAAGGCCAAATGGCACTGTCAAGAGGTGTGATTGAACGAGTAATCGATTACATTACTCAAATATTCAGTAAACCTTTATGGAATTCGTTACTTGATTATATGGATTACCTTGATTACCAAAAACCAGAAACACCGAAAGAAACACAAGGCCCGTTCGTTTGCTGCACTAGCGCACTCTAAGAATATCTTCAACTCATGTGTGACTAATGTGTGAGGTTAAAACAAGGGCAAATATTCAGAGGCTCGGACGAACCCCAAATCGTAGATACCGTGGTTCATCATCTACTATTATATCAGGAGAAGCAAGGCGCAAGTCCTCGTTGTATACACGATATCTAAACGTCATTTCTAATATGAACACTGTGATTTGCGTGAGGCATGCTGCAGGGGCAACTGGTTTTCAGCCATTTGCGTGCAGCAGCGGCAATTGCCATTTTACTTTGCCACTAGGCATGTATCGGCACAATGTGGACGCTACTTAAGAGAAACAAAGACGGCTAAATTGCAAAAAGTAGCGCTATTTTGAGGTCTCTAAAAGTGTGCAATAAAATCCTTATTTATTTCTAAAATATATTCAGAAATCTCTATTTCGAAAATCTCGAATGGGCATCTTCTTTATTTATTAAAATAAAATTCGGTAATTTTACAATAAAATCGATGGACAATCTAAAGCGACGTACAGACTTGTAACCGCACCAAGTAACGAACCACGCTACGAATCGCGCAGCGGATGTTCCCACGAACTAAAGATGGGCAAAACCGTTCCTCTCCCGGAGCACGACATTCGCTACCGCGACAAGAAAGGAACGTTCCAAGTAACACGTTCTTTTGGGGCGCCGTTACAACTTGTGATTTATGTAATTACGTTACATGCGTTACAATTTCACGGCAAGCAGACCATGATAGGGCGCCAGAAAGATACGTACTAGTAGGCGATGGCCGACATGATTTTCAACTAATTGTTTGCATATCTTACAAGAAAATCTGAATATCTCTTCATTGTAAAAGTACATTATTTTTACTATTTAATATTTTTATTTTAACAGGCTTTATTGAACTTGTAACGCAGATTAATGTCCAAACCGATACGAAACTTGCAAATTGAATTAGTATTTTGCCAAGGAAAATTTAATTATTCTCAAACAATCGTCTTAGTAAAATGGTGTTTCAATTTGCAACATTCCAACTGCAATTTTCGTTTATTTATATTTTCTTTTTACGTATTTATTGTGACGAGTGTCTAAATTAAAAACTGCTCAAGCAGATTGTGGAAACAAACGAGGTGTGCATTCTAATGTATGTCTTAAAAAATCTCGTAGTTTTAGCGAAGAAATATACCGACATAACGTAATTTGCTAAATATGTTATTTCAGTGTCAAGCTAAATGTAAACATAACTAAAATAACCGAGCAAAGCCTAGAAAGCTTCCCGCATCCAATTTTTCGCTTCTGGTTCGAAGGATTCTTAGCCTGCGGCAACTTTCGGCACAGCTTTTTCATCATTCTGGCAATTTTACATCGCGCTCAATCAGCGACATCGACAAACTCAGCAATAGCGTTTTTTCATATTTTTTAAATATCGTTCCACATGAAACGCGTTATTTTTGTATTGAGGAGCGCAACAGTCCGTTCCCAATATGTAACGTTACAAAAGAGCGGTTCTTAAAGTAACGTTCCAACTCTACCACGAACGTCTTAAAGTCGCGGCGCGATTCGTTGCGCGGTTCGTTGCGTAGGTCGTTACTTGGCGCAGTTACAAGTCTGTACGTCGCTTAGTAGTAAGAAGAAATAGGTGAGGATTGACAGTTTCGGAGATATGATAGGTGAACTGTGTTTTTTTACACATTCACACGAATACGCGACGCGAGCGGACGAAGCGAATGTGCAAACGGTCATTCGGCATTCGCCTCGTCCGCTCGCGCGGGAGGCGCGGCCTTTTTGGGACAAATTAAAAGCCTAACGAGGTGAACGGACGAAGCGAATGTGCAAACGGTCATTCGGCATTCGCCTCGTCCGCTCGGGCTGGAGGCGCGGCCTTTTTGGGACAAATCAAAAGCCTAACGAGGCGAACGGACGAACATTCGTCCACTCGCTTCGCGCATTCGTGCAAATATGTAAACTGGTCATTGGCGTTGTGGAGTCGAATGTGCGAAAGCTACTTGCGAGTCTGGCGAGTGACGAGGCGAGACACTCGCGCGAATTTGTAAACGCAGTATTAGATATTCCTGTCATGTAATGCAAAAATAATACTTAAATACGACAGTACGATAAACGTATGCTTTTGTTTTAAAGTCTTATTCTCCTTACATTTCTTCGATGAAGAAATGTATGTCATTGACCGATATGAACATATTTTCTCATTTTACAAAAACAAAATTTGTTCAAGTTATAAAAAAAAAAACATATTTCAAAAGGCATCAACCGACCGAATTGCTCACTCAGCAATAGTTACTGAACAGTACTGTGTTTGCGACTGGGAACGCTGCAAGTCAAACTGCTACCTGTTTGAAGAAGTGCAGTAATTGCTTTAAAACGAATGATGCTATCCTTTCCTATCACTTATGTCTGACGTCTATCTGACTCATATTTTCTGTACTAACGAACAGAGGATTTTTTGCAAGTTGTTCGTTTTAAGTATGATATACATAGATAAATAATTAGTACTACAAATAAAATGTCAATGTGATTGTTAACTTAAATTACAACAAATCATGCTGAATGCTGACCAACAGCCGCTTGGTCTTTTGAATTTGCCTAATATTAAAAGCGTTAAGACCCGATTTCTTCATCTACAGATAAATTTATCCGCCAGGTCAAAATCCTTGGAAACTATTATCGATACAATGGCTTCCATGCATAATACCTGACAAATAAATATATCAGGAGCTGAAGAAATCGACCATAAATGTATTGCGGATATCTTGCGAAGAAGAAGGTATGGCAGTTGAAAGAATAAGTAGTTTGCGCTAAAAGAGTTTATGTGATAGTTAAAGTGTTTTCGAAAACCCACGCGTTTGGAGTTGACTATGACTTGAGAGAGCAAGAGAAATATGGTATGTCTTTACTTATTAGGAAATTCTTCAATGGACTTATTACGAAACTCAATGAATTTCTCTACTGAACAACTACAACTTTCGTCAACCTTTTTGTTAATAGAAAATTTTTTGTGCAAATCGTTCTTGATTGCAGTGAAAACCTCGAGCAGCCTCTGGACAGCTCTTTCAGCCCTGCTTGGGGCTTCTTCAGCAGAGACGTAGCTCGACATTTGGTCTGCGGTGGGAATGTCAAGCTACGTCTCTGCTGAAGAAGCCCCATCAGGGCTGAAACAGCTGTCCAGAGGCTGCTCGAGGTTTTCACTGCAATCAAGAACGATTTGCACAAAAATTTTTCTAAAACTTTCATTATGCTTTGACAGCAAGCATGGCCGCCTTGCATGGGGACTCATCAGGAGCAAATCCCGCTTCAATTTGTCTATCCTACTGCAATGTCAGGTCAAAAAGCGAAAGTAAGATGTCGCTATTTTATCTGTTCATCTTTTTGTTAATATTTTCTAAAGAGAGAACATAAACCGAATTAATTTACGTACGTTTACCAATCCAACGTCAACTTCAAATGTGGGAGCTTTTGAACACGTGATACATTAGATGTCATGCTAGTTGTTAGTTTTACTTTGCAAGAATTATATGAGAATGGTGGTATAGTTATTTAAACGGGTTTGTTTGGGGGCTAACTGAGATAATCGAGAGTCTACTATATTTTCTTGTCGTTTTTAAGGCATGAATGAATCAGCTCTTTATGCAAATTTTATTTCCAGCCCCCAGAGTATGAACGGAGGGTTCGTGTCGCCGGTGTGAGCCGCTCCTTGCTGGACCATCCGCTAAGTAAGTGCCCACGCTAAATTATACTCAATGAGGAATGCCCGCTATCGCCACCTTAGTGACATTGACAAATGACGCGAGATTCTGATCAGTGAATGGCCCTCACGCGGCCGGACCACTAACTAGCCCGCGAGTTACTCAATCGGATAAACCTGGCCAGCGTGAGTATTCCGTCGCTCCCTGTTGAGAATCCATTGTTTTAAATCAATATCTACTCTCCACACCCTTTCTATTAGACGTGGCATTTATCCGACTTATTGTTATTGTCCACCGCCCCCGAATATACTAACAATCTAACAATTAGTGCGATAGTATCTGTGGATAACGGACATTCATCATTTCATTGTGCGGTGGAATTGTAAACCAACACGTTCTGCAACGGGTTTTCTCTTGTTACAGGTTGACTGGGCGGACAGAGGTTCAGCGACTGCCGACGGATACAATTGGGCAAAGTGCAAGAAATAGTTAAATGTGTGAGTGTTAAAGAACTCGCGTGCAATCAGTTGTATATTTTGTGTAAATGCATTTATTTATATCTGTGATAAAGAACAAAATTTGTCCACAAACTGGTGTCGTCGTTTGGAAATGGGGACCTTTCTCTGTTTTTCGTTTTCGTTTTTCGGTAGTCTTCAAAATAGAAATGCGCGCACCTTTGTTTGTAAACCTGTTGTGCATCACGAGCTGCTATTTACGTTTAGCGGTTTCTGCTACATCACCTTTATTGTTATTTTAATTTTTAGAGAATTGTTGTGTAAAAAGAAATCATATCATGGATTTGTAAGATTATATTATTATAACTAACATTTAGTTTGGCTCTCAGCCATAAATTATTGTACATTAACTTTTATCTGTTTGTAAATAATTCTGTGTGTATAGAAGGATATTATTATAATTATCATTGTCTTAATTAAATCATTAACAGAGACTATAACAATGACTTTTATTTATTTTAATTTTAACGTGTTTACTCCGGGTTGAGGCAGAAGAAAAAACAGAAGGCAACAAAAATATGTAACTGTCAAAAAAATAAAATCCAATAAACTTTGAATATCCAGCCATTTTAAATCGTTTAGATTACACATAAACATCTTTATCTACTGAGAAACTTCTTATTTTCAAAGTAGATAGGAATGAAAAATCTGAAAATAGGTATGCGAATAACAGAACTGTAAAATTGAAACCGTTTCGAGATGAGATATTCGAAATGAATTCAATGTTTGATTGCTGATTTCATCTTTCTTATGTGAAAAGGATTTTACAAATTACATATTAGAAAGAAAGAAAGAAAAATGACTTATCTATCTTTCTTTCCAAACTAGAAGCGAAATATGTCATGTCCTTTTTTAAAATTAAATTGAATTTTTTTCCAACCAATCACATACTCGTCGTATAATGTGACAAACAGAAAATGGTAAAGGCTCGTAAAAGGGATGAGTCATGTGTTTAAGTAATGTCTTCCTTCTAAAATTTTATGTCGCGACCTAAAAGGTACACAGACAAGTGTTGAATTTCGTTTCATGTTTGTTTACCTGCTTGCTGGATTGCTTGTCTGTGTACCTATTGCTGTAGTCAGAAGACATTAGGCGGCAAGCTAACATTTTTATGGGAGACATTACTAAAAAACATGACTGTACATTCCAACCCCTTACGGATATGGGACGTCCCAAACCTAATACTTCCCAAACCTAATACTTCCCAAACATCAATCTTAAAGTATGTGCCCAGATTCAAACAATTAACAATGAGTGTGCAACAAAACTGGAGGCCACATACTCTCTGATTTAACTGCATGTTATTCTGCGCAAAAGCAAATGCGAAGAAATAAGAATTTACGCAATCTCAACTCAAGGCAACCAATTCAATTTCGATCGGAAATGATCTGCTTCATTAATTCTTAAAAAAAAAACTTCCTATTGATTCTTTTTAAAACGAGTATTTTAGTGGCGAGCTTAAGCAATGTATACAGATTTTCTAAGCTTTATAATTTCTAAATTCAAGTTTGAATTCCAAGAAATAAAGATCCTATACTGTTTCCTTTAAAAATATAATATGACTAAATACTTTAAATTGAATTATTTTTCAAAGCGAAAGATGTTTGGTGTTTTGCAGCTTATGTAATACGCTATCAAAAGGGCACTAATTAATTAGGCATTTGAGGCGAGAAGTTCTTGAAGTTTAACCGTGATGGTAGCTATACATAGAGGTGTTCCGGTGCCGCTTTCGGTGTGCAAGAGAGATAGTACAGTAAGGAGCGACGTTTCAATAAAAAAATCCTAAGACTGTTGGAAGGAATCACACATTTTGTTAAATAAAACTGTGTTAAGCTACCTGCTTTAATTCTCATTTACATTTAAGCCTAATTAAATGATGTACAAGCGGTAAGCAAGAAATGGCAGGAAAGCAATATTATTTTTTATTACTTGAATATTTTATGTGTACGTACCCAGAATAGCTTACTGTTCGCGAGAAATATACTCACATAAAAGATATGTTTCATTTCCAAAAAAATTTTAACTTGAGGCGTGATCCTTACGATAAATAATCTTCTGCCATCCCACTATCTGCTCCCCAGGAACCCGGAAGAGCGTTTTTTTTTTTCAATTTTTAGCCCTTATACAATATGTTTTACTTATACGCACCATACACGTTCTACTCATTTTGCACACGAGCCTTAGGCCCGGTTTTTCAATCACAAGTCAAAAAGCGATCGTAAGATGTCGCTATTTTATCTGTTCATCACAAGTTAACCCTAATTCTCGGTTTATTTCCATGGTAACAAGTACGAAGACAATTGTTTCCGTGGCAATAAACTGAAGGTTAAGGCTTGAGGCCCGGTTTTTCAATCACAGGTTAACCCTAACTGTCGGTTTATTTCCATGGTAACGAGTACGAAGACAATTGTTTCCATGGCAATAAACTGAAGGTTACAGTTAACTTGTGATTGAAACATTGGCCCTTATGCCCGATTTCTTCACCTCCTGATAAGTTTATCTGCCAGGTATTATCCTTGGAAACCATTGTATCGATAATAGTTTCCGAGGATATTACCTGCCAGATAAAGTTATCTAGAGGTGAAGAAATCGGGCCTTAGTGATACAAATTTTATCGAAAAGCGAAAGTCCAACACCAACATTCCTAAGAAAAAATTTGGAGCGCTCTTCTTATGTGCAGATATGCCCCCCTTCAGGCTATCTTTTATACCGTTCTCTTTCTCGTATTGGCTTACACTCGAACGCCACCGAGACGCGTTCATCGGTATACCGGTCTTGACAACCGAGAGTATAATTAACAATAAGGCAAATTACAAATACAATTAAAAGAATGTGCATTATTTCACCCAAGCAACTTCACACATAGAAAATTTGAGACCAGCC
This sequence comes from Prosopocoilus inquinatus, assembly GCA_036172665.1. Classification (NCBI taxonomy): domain Eukaryota; kingdom Metazoa; phylum Arthropoda; class Insecta; order Coleoptera; family Lucanidae; genus Prosopocoilus; species Prosopocoilus inquinatus. The sequence continues at coordinate 3,176,638 of CM069876.1, forward strand.
ACCTCTGCAGTGGAGGTATAACAATTAAGTTTTAAACCCAGATATGAAAAAGCAGGTAAGCACAGTCTTAGATTATTTAATTTAAAATGCAGAATGTCTGTAAATAAAAAATAACTGAAATGAATCTCACATTCTCCAAATAAATCAAGTTCACATTACACACAAAAACAAAATAAAATAAAATAATCAAAATAAATTTATTCCGCACGTTCACCGTGTTAAAATAGGTTCAGTTCTGCTAGCATTATTTTTGTGCATTGTGAAAGCAAGCCTGGTTAGTAAGGTATTTATCACACTTTTAACCTGTCAGGCAGTTCTGAACATTTGTTCGTCGATTAATTTCAGAAATGGCAGCCTTTAACGACGGAACGTCGGGTCGTTAATACGTATTAACGTCGAAGGGCAACCCGTACACACCCATGCTGTCTAACAAAGCGGCAGTATATTTAGACAAAACGAGTGTAAATATATCATTAATAAAGTTCTTTTATTTACGCGCCTTCAAGAAACGTTTCGGGCCATATATCATCTTGTGTAAGTAATGACCGCATTTCTGGAAGTACGGGGATACGTTTCAGGAAAATGTCGAGTATCAAGTTCCAACTGCCGCCGATTCTCAGCTAACAATAAGTAAGATCGAAATTTTCACACACTTTAAATAAAATCAAGCAGAAAAATGTGAATTTGTGGGCAATCGAGTACAGAGATGTTTTTTTTGCAAAAAAACATTGCAATTTTATAATACGTGGGCTGCTGGAAAAGTTTCTGGAAACGATATGAAAAAACGCATATGAAATTTGGTAAATGGTATCATTGTTTTTCGAAGTATTCGCCTTTGACATCAAAATACTATTGCATACGCTCGAACCAATTTCTAAAGCACGTTTTCCACTCTAAAGATGGTACCTCAGAAACCAGTGTCCGGAATATTTCAACCGCTGCTTCAGCCGACGAAAATCACTAACCACGCATTTTATTTTTGTTATTTGCGAACAAACAGAAATCATTAGGTGATAAGACAGGTGAATATGGACAATGAGTCATTAATTCAATATTTTTGTTGGACAAAAAATCAACTGTTTGACGGGCTGAGTGAGAGCTGGCGTTATCATGATGGAGAATAATTCGTCGATTTCGATTGTTTCTTCTTATTTGATCGATGACTTCCGGCAAACAAATTATAGTATACCAATCAGCATTCACGGTTTTTCGATCCTCTAAAGCCACGGTTGCTACATGTCCAGTTAAACCAAAGAAACAAGAGATCATTTGCCTCGCAGCACTGCGTGAACGGAAAACTTTTGTTGGTTTTGGTTCATTTTGAAATACCCAAACGGTAGATTGTTGTTTACTTTCTGGCTCGTACGAATAGATCCACGTTTCGTCACCAGTAACGATGTTATAAACTAAATTTGAACGACCTCCATTGAATTTCTTGAGCATTTCTTCGCACCATTTGACACGATCCTGCTTTTGCGCTTCTGTTAAATTGTGTGGGATCCAACGACTGCAAAGCTTTCGTACGTTCAAATGATCATGCAAAATCTGGTGCGTTGCTTTCATGTCAATGCGTAAGGATGCTTGAATCTCACGGTATGTCACATGTCGATCTCGCTCAAGCATTTCACGCACAGCATCTACATTAGTGGCAACAACAGATGTTGATGGACGAGCTTCACGAAATTCGTCACTGAGAGATGTACGTCCATGCTGGAATTCGGCAAACCAATTATAAACACTGCTCTTTGATGGTGCTTCATCTCCAAAAGCCAAATGAAACCGATCGAGGCATTGTTTCGGCGTTAGACCACATTTGAAATCGTAAAAAATCATGGCACGGAAATTTTCACGCGAGATTTCCATGTTTACACAAAATTACTTTTCCTCAAATGCTGTACAAACAAAACTAGTTCACTTGGATAGGAACTGTCAATAGAATTATAGGCGAAAAACGTCAAGTTTTTCAAATATGACAGTTGATAAACGCTAACAATTCTAGACTTACTGGATTCCAGAAAATTTTCCAGCAGTCCACGTACGATACTAATGCCCGGTTTCTGTAACGAAGCATAACTTTGTGTAGAGATAAACTCAACATAAACTCAACTATAACTTTTTCTCAAAATTTTCATAAAGTTATCTGTCAATAAATTTTTCTCTGTTGCATAAAGTTATTTGTCGTTTCAGAAACCGGGCATCAATTATGTAAATTTCGTAGTATTTTTACAGTAAATGAAAGGGAATGGCTCCGAAGTACTATTTTAATTGATTGCATCTAAATTGTTCATAAGGGCGCGGTTTGCTGTTTTAAATGAATGTCATCATTACAGAACGGAAGTACATGTACTGGTGAAAGGGAGGAGTAGGAGCTGGTGGTCGCGCCTTCGCCTCCTGCGTTGATTTGAATCACAATCCTATTACATTCAAATCCACGCAGGACGCAAAGGCGCGACCCCCGCTCCTACTCCTCCCTTCCACCAGTTCATGTACCAAATTCTGTTCTGTAGTCATCATACCTGTAATGGTTGCCAAAAGTGTCCTGAAAAGGAATAAAACTGTGCGAAACTAATCTTATTGAAATACCCCTTAAAACCGCTGCTTAATGTTGGCATTTTAATACTTTTGAAATCCCTTTTAAAATATTGTAACATAATCTTTTAATGAAAGGGACAGTGTCCTTACTGGAAAGATTTTATCGCGTAAGAATTCAATGCCATAATTTCCTGGCAACATTTTGATAAGGGGATACGGACGTTTTGCCCTCGCCGTTTCGTCCCCAGCTATTTTGCCCCCGAACTGTTTCGCCCTCGAACCGTTTCGCCCCCGAAGTTTAGTCAGCCTCAGCTGTTTCCAGTTACACCATGAGGATGTGGCTAGTAGGATTTTTGCAACCATTTTCTTTTAATTTTTATTTTTTTGGAGTTTGTATTTTAATTTTAGAGTTTTTTTTAGGTGCATGTAAAGTTATCCCATGCAGGTAACAAGGGCCGGCAAAATTACACTTTTTATCTGGGGTTTGAATTATTTTTGTGTAAATTTGTTCAGTTTGCGTTTACACATCCCTGGAACACTATCAAAAGGTTTCTATCACGTAAGAATTTGAAACCATAAGACCAAATTAAAAAATAGTTAATGTTTGCTATATTTGAAGAATTTCAGCATTTAATTTAGTAGTTTAGCATATTACATCGTTCTAGTATCTGCAGTTATGCGAGTCATTTTTAGATACTCCTTTTCTTTTTGCGCCAATTTATGAACAGGACCCATACCACGCTTTAAATTCCATAAAATTCATATTCCAATGGCCTGGATATTGTTTTTCCACCTTGATGGAACCTTTCACCTTCCTCGTCACTCAGTACACCAAGATATACTGGGAAATAGTTCAAATGATAAAGTAGAAAATGAATTTTTAAGTTTCTGTTAGAATCAAAAATGGTCTCTTGGGCTATTCCCTTTTTTGGCCAACGTAAATTATAGGCCCAGAATACTTACGAAGGAAATACAGTATTTTTGTTAAGCCTGATTATTTTTAAATCGCCACTAATCTTTCAGCGACTTAATTTTATCCAACAGAATCTTTAAATTTAAATGTTTCCTTTAAAAAAAGCAAGTTGGTTGCCATAGCAACAAAACAAAAGAGAACGCAGATAAATTATGTTCGTCAAAGTATGCGTAGAAATACATCAAGGAATTGTTGTATTGTACATTTTTTCATAACTTTCCAAATAAAAAAGTTACAGCTATTATCTGATACTTTTGTTCCGCCCTGTATAAAGACCGCACATGTGTAACAAAAACTGTCAGGATTGTTTATACCGTTTGTACGGGATGAAATTGAAGCAATTTCATCACTTTTAATAGTTTTGAAAGAGAAAAAAAAAAAACGTTAAATGTTAAAAATGTTGGTAAAGTGGGGTCTGTCTCCAGCGCCACATATTTTCTTAGCTTGTTGCGAATGGTATTTTGTCACAACACCACAATGATTAATGTCTCATCAAATACAATTCCAATGGCAAAAGAAATTTTTTTTTCAGATTTTACACAAAATTTTAAGAAAATATTTTCTTCAAAAACTATGCGTGATAGAGAAAAAGTGTTTACAGAGTTTTTAATGGTTTGTGACCCTTTTCTTAAAACAGCAACAAAAATTCAAACTCCAAAACCTTCTACGATCTTTTCACACAAGCTGATATATTTTTTATTTCTTCGATTTTCTTAATTTCCAGCAATCAGTTGTACTATTTCGTAGTAAATAATATATATATAATAATAAATACTTCTGCAAATATTCAACAAAACGAAAAATATTTATAAATTGCGATCCACATGCGTTTTGAAAAGCGTTGCTATCCTTCCACGTCACTATTTGTGCGACTTTGGTCGTTAAGAGTGCGCTGATAGACATTCCAAAGCTGAGTGGAAAAATTTGTAATTTCGTAGTCTTTGATCAGTATTACATCTCCGAAGTAATTGGCTTCTCTTCAGGAAATCTTTCACATTCAACGCTAATTCATCGAATGCATGTTATCTTCAAGAATAAATGCCAAAGTCTGAATCATTCTGACCCAACGAGCGAACTCGTCATCACTTTCGCATCGAGCTTTGTGACCTTCAGTTTAGACTTTTCTGCAGACGAACAAAAGCTTGGATGCCAGCGAGTTCGAAATCCGTCATGAGTAGAGTTAGCTGCAGTGCAGGTTACAGACGTTTCAATTCTTGTAAAAATTTCACATACGTAACTTTTTTTTTATTTGGTAAAAGAACGGCACTGTATTTTGTGGCATGTGGATTGTGTGAAGTTGTTGAAACATGGCAGGTGCAGTACTGAAAGTACCATCCACAAACCATTCTTGACTTTGGGCCAGAAGATGAAGGTTGCTTCTAGTTGAAAACATTGAATCATACATCAGAAACAGTTGCACTTGACCATCAATCACAATTTCACTAAACACTCGAGGAATCACCATTATTGGATATTTTTTGAAATGGCAGGTGCGGATAGTTTTTTTTTTTATTGAATCCTTTTTTTGGCAGAATTGCAGCAAAATATGCGTGAGTTTCTTCGAAGACGTTTGGAATCATCTGCTGAGGTCTCTTCTGTGTCTCCCGTCGTAGTACACTCCTTCGCCATTGCAACCAAAGGAATACCTGCTGGCCTGGCAGCTTGTGCTGCATGATTATGATTCGTATGATTCGATTTTCACAACTTCACCATCTATGCCGTCTGTCCCTTCCAGCTTGATCCATGTTCGCACAACCCATACCCATGTTCTTCATTTTTGTTTTTGTTTTTTTGGAGAAAACGTAAATGTTTTCGCCTGTTTCATTTTGAAAAAATCATACTCCGCCATTAATAGAAATATCCAATCGAACTGAACTGGTCGTAATGAAACACACAGTAAGAAAGTTCACAAGGTAATGACGTAAACAAATTTAAAAAATAAATAATATAAATAAATTAAGGAGCTTAACTTTCTCTTTATGTTTGAAGGTACAGCGATTTTGTGAGATCATACCTAAATATGGCTCTCTGAGGTCAGTCAAAGAATTACAGTTTTCTGTTTTTGAATTTAGGTATGGATGGTATACACTATACAGTGAAATCTGTCTACGAAAGTCTACCCGAACATGTCTCTGTAAGGGAAAACTTTCTGGGAACACCGATTAAATGCGTAAGGCTTCACTCGCACGAGAGTTTTCTAAAACACTTTTTCTAACGTCATAAATAAAACTTATTGGTTTAATATTCGTATAAAAATAGGTACTTAATTTTCATATCTAAAGACTTCCAAATGTTTATAAACTTGCTCGACAAAATTTTAGAAAAAAATTATTTGTTAGGTGTACATCCAAAACGTCCACTGTTGAATTGATATTAATTGGCGATGGTTTATTGTTAGATATTTTGTGATAGTTAAAAGATATAGTTCCTTTACCGTTTCGACTTTATTTTGAGCAAAAATATCGGCTATGAATCAATTTTGGTTCACCATATTTGCGTTGAACCTTCTGAGTTTCTCTGCTCTTTTCTACTTCCAATGTCGCTTTTCAATTTCGAATGCCTTTCCAGTCCAGTGGGCTCGATTGCTTCTTTGAATTTATCCAAATGGAATTGGACAATAAACATGTCGTGATTTCTGCATTATTGACTTCTGTAAAGCTCCAGCTATCCCTCTGTACACTTTCAAATCTAATTCTTCACAAAATTTTGTTGCGAATCGTTTTTGATTGCAGTGAATTCCTCGAGCAGCCTCTCTATAGCTGTTTCAGTCCTATTGTAAAACTTTGATTATATTCTAACAGCAAGCATGAGCGCTTTGCATGGGATGACTTATTATGCAGCAAACTCGCTTCAATTTGTCAATCCTTATGCATTGCTAAGTCAAAAAGCGATCATAGGATGTCGCTGATTTAACTATTCCCAATTCTTTACGTTAAAGTCGACTCTTGAAAATTGTGAGAAAATAGTTTAAACTTTAAATGGACATTGTTAAAATGCTTGACATTTCACTATCGTGAATCACAACAGAACTCAACAGTGGGTCGCGAAATCTAAAAGTTTGGGAAACGCGGCAATAGTTCAATAAAAATGATTCAATAAGAAAAGTTTTGTCAAATCCTTACATTTACATATATTTTAAAATAGGTTCTATGGTTGGTTAATTGGCAGAATAGCTTACCTGAACTTCGCCAACAAAATAAAGGCCTATATTATTATTATTATTATTTTTAAAAAATATTGTTGCAAATAGTTTTTGACTGCGAATAAATTGGTCAAGTGGTTTTTTGTTTGCAGTGGGAATTCCGAGCTACGTCTCTGCTGACGAAGCCCCAAGCAGGGCTAAAACAGCTGTACAGAGGCTGCTCGAGGTTTTCACTGCAATCAAAAACGATTTGCAACAAAAATTTTTAAAAACTTTCATTATGCTTTGACAACAAGCATGGCCGCCTTGCATGGGGTAGCTTATTAGGTAGCAAATCCGCTTCAATTTGTTATCCTACTGCAATATCAGGTCAAAAAACGATCGTAGGATGTCGCTGTTTTATCTATTCACCATTATTATTCTTATTAAATGGCAAACGATCACGAATTTCTAAGGAAAAGATTCAATAATAACTTATACAGTAGATTCCCGATTATTCGACTTAATGTGGACCGAACCTAGGCTGGATTATCGAAAAAATCGAATAATAGGAGGTATTTTAAAGTTATTAATTATAAATAATACAAATGTGTAAGACATTGGCCCATGTTCTCATCTCATGATTAAAATCATCTCTAACTAAAGTAAAGTAAACAAGAAACGATATCGCGTTATGCCAATTTCAAGTGAAAGACAGTGACGAATGAACATTGCCACGAGAAATGGATGTGTCACTCTTTTACACATAATTAACATATAGCTATATCCTCTTTCGTTTATTTTGATTACAATTTAAATTAAGGATTTTTTAGTTTAATTTAGTCATAAGATGAGAATTCGGCCCACGTTGTTAAGTAAATTTTTGTAATTTTGTATTAAATACAATGAAGTAACAAAAACACGATTTTTACTTCAATTAATTGTTTAGATCGAATAATAATGCGGCGTTTTTTTAAAGGGTTAAGATGAACGGATTCATAGGGTCGTTTAAAGCGAAGGACAGACAGTTAAGAATAATAAAAAAATATTATAGAAAAATGACAAACGATTTCACGAATTCAGGATATTTGCGCCACCGATACATTTGCGCCATTTTTAGAAAAGTGCTCAATAACCGTGTAGGTCAAAACTTAAAGTTTGAACATTTGCGCCTCGGTTCTCGCGTAGACAGAAATTTACATGAAAACTTCTCATTTCGTGTGAAAATTTATCTGAAAACTTATTTCTTGGAGATCAAAAATGATCACATTTATTAATTCTGTTTTATTAAACCCGGTAAACATACTTTCCAGAAAATAGAAAAAAATAACCTGCCAAATTTTAGTAAAATTAATCAATAAATAACAATATTATATTAGGAAAGAATTTGAAACAAATAAAAAAACTTTGGAAACGAGCTAAAAAATAATTTTATTACTTACCTGACGTTTCGCAAACTTGGTTGTTTCTGCTTGAAAATGAAGATATTAGGGGTAAGGGCCTTGACTTGGACACGTTGAATACAGGGTAGGGCAAAATTATAAAATTAATCCAATGGGGGGCAAACGTATCGAAGGCGCAAATGTTCGCGGCGCAAATGTCCCGGCACCGATTTCTCAATATTAAAAAACGTCACGTTAGATAAAGTACAAGTCATAAAATCACATTTTACATGATTGAAATAGCTTGTCTTTAAAAAAAAAGTCAAATTGACATTTGTATTTTTCTTTGCTGTTCTTTTTCTCCGAAGATTTTTTTAATATCTCTGACCATTCATTTTTTCTTAGTTTGCCTGATTTATAATCTTTTCGTTTTGATATTTTTATATCTATATCTATTTATTTATTCATTACACTTGATTTGAATTTTTTCATTTAAAATGGTTTATTAGAAGATTGCACTTCGACAATCGCCTGAAATCTATTTCTTGTAACACAGAAACGTAATTATGAATTGAGATAAATAATAAGTTGAATGGTACATATTTTATATCAAAATGGTCAAATTTAAAGGGCTGTTAAATTTTGTTGCTGCAACTGGATTTTAAATTTTCAAGCACCTCTAAATTTTAACGGCCTGTATGTGTAAGTTATAGAATCTGCTCCATAAAACACTCAAATTAATATTGCATGATATTTTGATTCAATATTTTACATATTTGAACCATAACTTCAACTGTGCTCTGTAAATGAAGAATATTATTAACATAGTTATTTGAAATGCTTAATATACAATCAGTTTTGCAAAATATTAATGACAATGTTGCGAGCAATTGGTTTTGCACAAAAAAAAAAATGATGGAAAACCTTTCATTATCGCTACGTCAGTTCACACAATGAGTGTTATTTATTTAGATTTATTTACTGTTTTCTGTTTGACTGATTAATGGTTGGTTTCCGACGATTCCTTTTCAATGTAAAATTACTCAATACATATTTAACAAACCCAACCATCCATAAAACGAATATTGAAATTATAAGAAACTTACGCACATTCCTCGTAAACCTTCCTCCGTACTAACAAGATCACAAGGAGCTAGGTGAACGTAATAGCAGGCTTAATGAAGATGGCTAATTAATAACGAGCCTTTAATTTATGATTTTATTAATTGGTTCACTCAATTATGCGTGCTAATCACATATTGTTGAGTAATGTTCCGTCCTTGTTTGCGCATAATTTATGGTGCGATGGCGTGCTGCGAACGTTGTGAGAACGAACTATGAAAAAATAACGGGCGCATTTTCCTGAGATTTGTGCGGCGCTCAGTCCTGCGTGCGTTAATAAATTTCGATGATGAAGTCGTTTCCGAATAATTTTGCCGGCATTCAACCCACAATTTACCTAAATTATACAAATAAAATTTAACTCTATAAAATGATTTTTAATTGTTTTGTTAATTACAAAAATAAACGAGAAGGCATAAAATAATATTAGAATTATAACTTGGTTCGATATATAACTTTTTTGTTGTTTAAGGACGCTTCGCACGTATGTAATGCAATGAAAATTGCTCCGAAAATTTAAGTTAAAGACTCGTTTTCACGGTGAGAGTTCCAGTGATAGTTGTTCTCGTGAGAGTAAAGACCGAATTCAGAGAGTGTTACTCGCACCCCTTTTGAGTCGAAAGTTTCGCCTCCACGATGAGAGTTTTTATGATAGTTCGTGAAAGTAATTATACCTATCATAGAAACTATTAAGAGTTTCTGTGATAGGTCATGAAAGTAACTATTGTAGCGATTATAGAAAATGTCGTGGTGTAAAGAGTCGCTTTCATGAGTCAACTTTCATACTATCTCGTCCGACTAGATATTTGAAAATAAGTCTCGCGATAGTGTGTGATTCTTCTAAAAATCCTCGCTTCAACGATGGTAGTTTCTGTGAGAGTTGCTGCCATAAGAGGAATAGTTACTCTCACGAGAGTAACAACTATCACACACTCTCACTATGAAAACAAGGATGTAGTTTGTCGATTTGCCTGAAATCGTGTCTCTAAATTCAGCCCTTATTTTCCCGAAATCAGCTATCATAGAAACTCTCATTGTAAAAACGAGGTTTAACTCTCAACCTTGTATTTCAGTATTTTCTGTGTAATTGCAACGAACGGTGACAACTTATGAATGCTTAGTAGTAGTAGTATTTCATATTTTTCACAAGATTTCAATACATGTACATTAAATGTATACATATTAATCACACGCACGTCAAAATTTTGTAAACACAAAATACAAAAAACACAAATGTACAAAAAACAATTTTTACATAAACAGTGTTGAAAATTGATCTTTAAAACATGAGAAGGTAATTTGTGATTGCGGTTTTGAACTGCCTAAATGGTAATTTTTTTTACATCTTCCTATAAGAGATTGAATAATTTAGGCGAGTAATAGTATACTGCGTCTCTACTATGGCTTAATCTCAAAAACTCTAATTTGATATTATTTTGGCCTCTGGTATCATATGAATCTTCATAGAAATTGAAATTGTTTACGTATGTACAAGGTGACTACGCGAGAATTCCTATCCTCTTTAACTCTTTTATTTTTTTATTACAGAAAAAAATGTATAAAACAAAACTTAAAGGGACTAATTCAAAGTTTCTCTGTGTAGTCACAGAAAAACAATTGATGGTCGGATAAAAGAGATATAAACTAAACTTAAGTTTCTTTTTAATGGAACACCCTCTATTTTAGTAAGTTCTTCGATTAAAAATAAAATTCTAATGGGACTATATGTATATTAAAACTAATAATGTAGAATATGTGTATAAAATAATTCCTGTTTAATCTTTTTTATTTTTTATTTTAGAAAGAAAAAAGGATAAAAAAAAGTAGAATTAATTTCAGTACTGCTACAGATACTCACAACAAACAATTGAGCGTTGGATACCCAAAAAAATTAAAAAAAGTTTTGGTTTCAAATAAAATAACATTAAATAAAATTTTACCATTAACATATTAAATCGATTTACATGTTTTCAAAAAATTTAACTTTTTAACTAGAAACGAAAAATATTTAGGAAAAATTGAATTTTAAAAAATGATTAAAAATTTAACGTAAAACATATTCAAAGCATCTTCAATTTTTTTTACGTAAAGTGTAAATCTTTTTAACATGTTTTGAATCACGTCTCTTAGTATAAAAGAATCATTATTCAAGTTTTCTATTTCTAATATTCAAAAACAAAATAAATTAAATAGGAATTATTTTATAGACCTTCTACAATATTTATTATATACGTAGTCTCAGTAGAATTTAATTTAGAATCGAAAATCGTAATAATATACAGGGTGTTCCATTAAAAAATCTTAAGTTTAGCTTATATCTCCCTTATCCGACCATCAATTGTTTTTCCGTGAGCATACAGAGGAACTTTGAATTAGTCCTTATAATTTTTGTACCAAACATTTTTTCCTAAAATCAAAAATAAAGGAGTTAAATGAGGTAGGAATTCTCGCGCAGTCATCTTGTACTATGATGCTCAACATAAACGATACTCCTGCATGCGAACCGCATCCTTAAAAACATTCAGCGTAAGGGCTGCGAAACTGTCATTTATGGTGTGCGTCGTTGTACATACACGGTAAAGTTAGAAGTTTCAGATTTATAAATGCTTCCCTACAGTCTCTTCTGTATAAGTTTGCCATAATTCTTATTGCACGGCGTTATAGACTAAATATGCGACTTGTTGAAGAGCGGTGTCCCCAACAAAGTAACGCGTAAGATATTACTGAGGATATCAGCCAGAAATAACATGTTTTTAGGCTCTCATCATTTAATATCGGTTTAAGAATTCTTAACAGAAATATATTTTTACTTAATTTATTTGCTGCAGCATTTGTGTGGTTTTTTCATCTAAAGGAAGGATCCAGTCGCACTCCCAAAGAAGTTTTCTCCGAAGAGATGGTTCTGAACGCGTAATTTTGAGAAAAAAAAAAACAATTTTTGCCGTTTTGCCATTATTTAAAAAGAGTTTATTCGCCTTAAATCAATCAGCGACTTTCAACTGCGTATTATCCATTGCCCTATTTAATGCATCCATATCTGACTCCGCTAAAAGAATAAGGTATTAGTGTTTTCAGCCTGCCCCGCAAAAACAGCACTGAGATCCGCATATTCCAATCATTCACGTAAAGGATAAACAGTACAGGACCCAGTACCGATCCCTGCGGCACGTCTATGTCCACTTTTGCGGTAAAGACCTCTCATGGTTCCGTTCAACAAATTGGCTGCGATTTTTAAGATATGGTTTGAGTAGAAAAAGAACATTAGAACTGAAATTATATATTTCCAATTTTTTTTAATAAAATGTCGTGTCGCCGCAGTCAAAAGCTTATCATAAATCACAAAGTTTGCCACCGAATCGTTTTTTCGCTTCACAGTTTTTATTTATAAATTTTGTGAAGTTTAGAACTGCATTAGTAGTGCTGTTTCCTTTTCGAAAACCAAACCGACTGATTATATTTTTCACAATAATCAATTATTCGGTTTTTAAGATCAGTTTCAAACAATTTATCCACTGCTGGAATTAACGATATCGGCTGAAAATCATTCAAGCATTTTGATGAACCATCGTTAGGAATTGGAACAACACGATTTATTTTTAACACGTCAGCAAATGTATTACCTTTGATGACCACGTTTATTAACTAAGTGATTGGAATTATGAGTAATTTCTTCAAGTATTTTAAAATGTTTGTACTTACATTATAAATATCGAAACTGTTGTTTGCTTTTTTAAAGTATTTAAAATATCCCTTACCTCTATGAAACTTACCTCGTTGAACTAAAAAAGGATTTGTGTTCGTAATGGTTGGCAAAAATGACAATGGATCCGAAATCTTTGACTTAAGATCGTTTCCAATATTTGAGAAATAAAAATTAAAAGACTCTGCAGTAAAAAGTTCATTTAAGCTATTGTTACGAATTTGGGGGTTCACAAATTATAGTCGTCAAATTTCAGAACACAATTATAAGCTGTCGATTTACACAATAAACAACACAGGAGTAATGAGCTTGTCTATAAAATAACACTTTTACAAAATGTACTTTCTATTTATTCGAGGTACGAACCCTTCGCTGGCTATCTTAATAACTAATCTCCTGGCGGATCGTACAGCTTATATAGCAGATCCTTCTGTTGCTCGAACGTACTAGAATGATCGAGTAGTCTTCGGTCATGTTCTGTGATGCAAGGTGGCGTACTGATGCTAAAAATAGATCTGTTTGCGCATCACGACTGTAACACTATATTTATTTACATCATATTTGGGTGCTCTTTTTAAAGTTAATTATCGTTCATGCGCATTTACGGATGGAGCATGTGGATATTACATCTTGCTGTAATACAAATTACATGTAAAGCGACTTTTACGTAAAGCGCGTTCGACTCGTCAAAAATGCTTATGCTAATACCAACGAAAAAATGCCGGGAATTTTACTCCTATTGTTGTCTCACTGATATTTTGGTTTTGGGTGTATCCAAATCGTGTACATCTTCCTTTTAATCTTCTTTCTGTTAATGTGTGCAGAAAGTATAATTATCTTGCGATCTTGATCTTGAAGTGGCTGTCAGCGCAATACTTGTGCAATTTGATATTAAAATTCCAATTAAGAAGATAATTATGTTTTTCGACACTAGAAATTCACGTTGTGCAAGTCAAAAAAGAAATTAAAAATTATGTCACACAGTAAAAAAAATTGTAGTAAAATACGGGATAGCTACAATTGCAGCAAATTTTCTTACAAATTGTAGGACATTTTACTACACACACACATTTTAAATTCGTGAAATTTACTGCAATTACGTGAAAAATTTCTACAATTTGCAACTATCCCCTATTTTACTACAAATTTTAGTAGTTTTTATTAAACAGTTTTTTCTGTGCGGAATTCAGTGGGTCCGACAAAATTTTTGCATTTTATGTTGGTGGTAATTCATCATGACCTTGGCACTAGAAACGTGAGTTGTATTTACAAGTAAATTACAGGCAGTATTTCTTTACCTATCCTCGTGCGTATTATTTAAATGTGACAACTTACTTGTGCAATTTGATTAGTCGGTCTGGCTATAATAATAATTCAGGGAAATAGGAGCATTTGAAAGAGTGAAATATTTTACCATAAATATCACAAAATAAATATGTATCAGTTGAAATAATGTTATGTCAAAGACACACAAAAAAAGGTAAATTTATTATGAGCATTTTGTAACACGGTTTCTTTATAATGTCATTAGACATAAATCAAGACCGGCATTTACATTTCCATTAAAATATCAAGTATAAATCAGGAACGTCATAACGTGGCCATACACGGTTAAAAAATAAAAAAATGCTAAATATCTTAAACACTAAATTTACAAAAGATAAACAGAGATACATCTGTAGATAAACGTGACAAAGGTTATAGTTAGTCAAACAATAAGGTAGTCAGATCCAAAGCGCCATAAATAACTCTGCAAGTGCCCGTTCAATGCAGGGTTGGACGCCCCGTGTAGTTTAGCCTCGTGACTATTACTATTCCTGACTGTTAAACGTACTTCGAAAACAACCATAACTGATTACAATCTCGCTCAACTTTCTCCAGTTACACTGGTCACAAATTTGAATATGTTAATTTCAACTATTCGGCTGAAATTTATAGTAATGCGTTTGTGGGGGTCGGTGAGGGCGCGACACGATCGAAACGGGGTGTTGACACGATCCTGTCATATTTAACACGGAAAGGTTAATCTAAGCTCCGTTTTCTCCACTCGCATGTTACACACTCGTTGCCTTGTGCAATGCTTTTATCGGTTCGGTTTCGTTAAAATGTAATCATTTATTTTGAAAGCTGAATGCGTAACGTTTGTTTATAACGCTCGTAAAACGTCGATTAATATTTTTCAAACGTTTTATAACTTGTAATTGCAACTATTACCGTACTTGATAACTTGTTTAGAACATACATGCTACTAATAAATATGAGTTTGACGTTACGAAACCGATAAAAAATTCGCTCGTTCCGTGCAAATCAAATCACACGTTTGCAACTTTGTGTTTAATTCAATTACAGATTATCGGGCAAGTGAAAACAAGACAGTCGCTTGTCTTTCTATATTCCAACTACTAAATTTCATGTGAAAATAAGGGTGAGAGCTCAGGCTTTGCGAGACTAAACTAAAATAATCAAACCTGTTTTGCTGTAAATGCGAAACGAAAGGTAAAGTTCAAGCGTGGGCGAAAACGGCGTTTCTTATCTGAGGTAGTCATTTAAATGAATTAAAATGGAATTACCGACTGTTATAATCTATTATATTACATAATTTAAAAATAAAAATGCAAATTCCTGATCATTCACTTTGTTATATGTTAAAATACCGGATCTTCGGGAGAGGCAAATTAATGAGGGATTTGCATTTTTTTTTAATATAAATTTGGTTTATGTGTATATATAGTACATAGTAGTAGTATAACATGTCTATTCTGGCTTATTTTATGTGGTATTTGTTTTAATATTAAATACATCATAATAGTTTTCATTTGGCTCAAAATAACGTCGTTTTAATAAAACAAAATTATTAATTATTATTAAAAGAACAAAAATCATTTTCACGTTCTGTTGTTTAAACGAAAATAATTTTTGCTTTCAGAACAAATAACTATTTGATAAAAACGATGAGTTTCACGAATGATTTTTCATTTCTTATAGACGGCACATAAGAAACGGTGAGACCAAAAAATTCTCACGGTATCATCATTAATATTATCGAATACATAAAACAGCGACACCCTACGATCGCTTTTTGACCTAACAATGCAATGCTAGGTTTAGAAGATCCCTCCAGTGCACACTCAATTTTAACCAGCCGGTATATTATTTAATTTTCAGACAGACAAGTTAATTAATTTCGTTGATAAAACACCCATTTATAAATATAGCGGATTTCCAAAAGGTATTACAGTTCTGAGGTAGTGTCCAAAAGGTCTTACGGCCCAGAACAGTTTTGATTTTCTTGATACAGTTTCACTATAAACAAAAGTCATAAAACATGTATTACGGTTAAATAAAAATTATTTCCTATGAAACCCTATACAGCGTTTTTAAAATAATCATGTCAAAGTATTGTAAATCTAGGCAACCATCGTAACACTCCTGGTTGTTTATTCCTAATCTACCGTGATGACTGTCTCATGTGACAGAGAAATTATAATAAGTAATTTGTAAGAGAGAGAGAGAGAGAGAGAGAGAGTTTGTGACTGTCAATCTGTTGGCTCATGCGTATACTTCAGGAAATATTATATTAAGAAAGTTCATTGCAGAATGTGATCTACCACATCTTAATGATACCAGTGGCTTTCGATAGCGATTTGCTGTATTTAAGAAAGTATCGAGTTACGAAGAAGACTTAAATAAGGAGAATTTAAAGTGCCATTAATAAAAAAAAGTGGACCAATCAGTGTGTTATGATTCTTAACCAGACGTTTACTTTTTCTCTGAATTGTATGGCTGTAGTGGCGGGGGACTTCAACATTAACTTTTTAGCGAATACACAGATAAAAATTTTGCGGAGTTTAAGGAGTAAGTAGTTAAAGTTTATACCAAAAGAGTAAAAATTTCACCTAAAGTAGTAAAAACTATTTTTTTATTTTGTCAAAGTAACTCCTTTTGATGTGTATTTAACTACTTGTATAGTAGTTACAAATTTTGAATATACGAAACGGATAAATATCACCACATATTACACTTTTGCTTGGTTGAAAATAAATTTAACATATTTATGTGTTAAAATATTTCTGAATCGGTAAGCATCTAACTCATTTTAGGAGAAAAATATTATTTCAACAACAAAATGGTGTTAAAAAGTTCCAAAAGCATTCTGTTATATATTTATGTGTTAGAGTCTCACCTAAAAATTAAAATGTAACTCTTATAGGTAGTTAACCTGATGAATGGTTAAGTTGGTAAAGGTGCAATTTAACACCATTAAAGTGTAATATTAACACAGTTCAAGTGCAAAGTCCAACTTCAACTCCCTAAAAGAATATTTGTAACACCCGCAAAATGTAATTTTAACACCATTAAAAGTGTAACTGTAGCTCCTTGAAAGAATAATTTCAACATATTTGTGTAGTCAAACTAACACCTTTCACTCCTTCAAATTTTAACATTTTTGTGTTTAACTACTTGTGCAAATGAACGCGAAGGAACTACGAAAAAGAGTTAAACCGGTGTTAAATCTAACACATTTATCTGTGTACTCATGGAAAAGAAGATTTAATAAATTTGTTTGCGAGTTTCGGCATGACTTTTACCATCTCAGGTTTTACTACGGCAAGAGCTGAAGTTGTATTGATAACATTAAAGTTGTAACATTGTTACAGACTTCAACATATACCAGACACAAATAATTAAATTAATCGCTGAAATTCGACCTTTCTCTGGAGAGGTTTCTAAAAATATTTAACGAAATATTTCGATCATTTGATCGAAATGATTAGTTATTTGTTATTGGGTTAGTAAAATCTGAAAAAAATTCTTTGTGTAAGATCACCAGTTTCGGATAACGTTTTTTTTTTAATAAAATCTAATTTAAATTAACACTTATGATACACATACATGCTTTTCTAACTTTGGCCATAACGTTTTACATGGCAAAAATGTTAATCTAATCACAATCAGTTACAAAATGTATTACAAATTATAAGTTAAAAGGGCCTCATTAATTTTAATTATTTTAATATTAAAGGTTTAAATTGTTAATGACCAACTATTAATACAGTAAGTCAACATCAATACTTTTAATTATTACTTTAACTACTGCTTTCCTGTTCAACAAATAAATCACATTAAACAATGTAACAGAAGCCGGATGTCTGAGGCATTAATCAATGAGGGACGTAAATTGAGGAGTATTCATAAAAAAATAAAATAAAACCCTTCCAGTAATAATTCTGATCTCGCGTTACAGTATAGGGAATTGAAAAGTAAACATCGCCTAAATTTAAAATCTGCTAGAAAAAAATTTAAGGACTGTATAATATAATAATACTATATATTTCATCTGTCATTTCATGTTCATTAGCCAACGAAAAAACTTAATTTTAATCATTTCCATGGTTACAAAAAAATTGCAGCGATAATTGTACTCGTACAAATTACAGCGAATATTGTACTAGTACTTTAAGTGATAATTTTAAACAAATGATAATTTAATTTGCGTAAAACGGGATTGAAGAATTTTATTCATTAAGTAGTCCTCCGAATACCATTCGTAGTCAATATTGTGCCCGTCATTTTTGCGGTTTTGACTCATGTCAACTGCTGCGCACTGGTAAAATTCATATACTAATGCCGTTAACATTCGTAGCATCACCACAAAAATAATCGCCATAACCTTGACTACTCATCGTTTACATCTGAAAATTTTATCCGTAATTGGAAATTATTAAAACAGAATAACTCACTTGATTGTCTAGAATATATCACTGACATAAATAAACACGATCATGTTAATGCTGAAAATCTTAATGCCTGATGTAATTACTTTATTAATTCAGTTAATGAATCTGTTTGTCAACCTTCGGGTAACGCAATTAATATAAAAAGTAATGATTGCAACATGTTTTTACTTCCTATCTTTGAAGTTTAGTCTTATAACATAATTATTTCTGTTTCCTGTAAGAAATCTGTAGGAATTGATGATATCCCTTGTTTTAATTTTAAATATTTAGCTGCTTCACTTTGCAAGTTAATAAATCAGTCTTTCAATGAGGGTTATTTTCCTACAGCTCTGAAAACACTGTATATATGAAAGGCAAAAACACATATATAAGGAATTACAGACCTATTTCTGTTTTGTCCATCTTCTCAAAAGTTTTTGAAAAAGCAATGTTAGGCTAGATTAATTAATTTCTTCGATGTCAATAACATCATAAATAAAAATCAGTTTGGCTTTAGAAAGAGTCTTTCGAAAAATGATGCCCTAAGGAATGTCTGGCATACAGTATTATTTTTGACACATTAAACCAATATGGCGTTCGTGGTCCTACTTTCAACTGAATTGCTAGTTTTTAAAAAAATCGTTTCCAGTTTGTCTCTTGGCTAGGTGCTAAGTCGAGACTAACCCAAGTGCATTACGGGCTTCTACAGGGCAGTATACTCGGGCCATTACTTTTTATCATTTATTTGGATTATTTAAACTCGTTCATTAAATTAGGTGATGTTATTCATTTTGCAGATGACATTTCCTCAAAATGTTTATAAAACTGATGAACAACTTTCAGAGCGACTTAATTTATTGCTTAGGAGCATGATAGATCGGTGCGGCCGAAACAATCTATCATTAAATGCGAGTAAAACGGTTTTAGTTCCCTGTAATACTTTGTCTTCTATAAATTCCAGGTTAATTGATCTGAAATTGGAAATTCCTGTTGACAAAACTGTAAAATTTCTAGGACTAACATTTGATTCCCGCTTAACATGCAGTAATAATTGCCTTATTTTAGCAAAATCACTGAATACTGCGTGCTACACACTAAGAAAATTGAACGGTAGTGTAACTATTGAGATAATGAGATTGTATTATGTTGGTTGCGTATAATTGAAGTTACAGTACAGCATTTCTTGTTGGGGGAACTCTTCCGCTGCATGGTCTGTATTCATAATTCAAAAACGAATTATTGGAGCCATCATGAATGTAAGTACATGAACTAGTTGCAGAAATCTTTTTAAAGAACTAAGTAACTCACTCTTCCATCCTTGTTTATGTACAACTGCCTATTGTGTGTAAAAATAAATGAATCCTTGCTAATCAAAGAATCAGATGTACGTATCTGTAATACTCGTTCCCTAGATACACAGACACTATCTCTATTTACCTCAACACCGTACGTCAAAGTTTCGTAACAGTACGCTTTATTTGACATTAAAACTTTACAATCGCCTCCCCACAAATTTAAGGTTGTTAAAACCTTTAAACTTCAAAAAGCAAATTAAAGAATGCTTTGCAGAAAATCCTTACCACTCTATTGATAAATATTTCTTCAAATAAATTCATTAGGTGACCTTTTATCTTCGTCTTTTGTCATTTGCGTTAATCATTTTTTCTTCTGTTCATGTAGGCTATCATTTTACTTTTATTTTTAACTTGACAAATTCTGCTCGAATTTTTATACCCTTTACTCTCTAGTTTTGTACAATTAGTTAAACTGACAATTGCTGACATTCTTTGTAATCTTATGGCAACAAAATTATTATTATTATTAGTTTGCTAGAAGTCATTAACTACACTTTAGTGATTAGGCACATACTCGATCCCAAGCAACACACATATACGTTTAATAAAGGATAAAATATTTGCGAGATAGATGTTGAAAAAACGTCTTCTATATACTAATTGCGATGTTTCTGTATCAAAGCAGTGTGACCCAAACACACCTGGGTACACGTAAGCCAGTGACTAGTCAATGTTTGTAACGGAGGCAAGGGTCGTGATCTTTATTTATTTATTATTATTTTTTTATGGGCGCCACCAATTTTATTTTTATTATTAAAAGTTAATTGACCAACCCAAAATTGGAAACAATTGGCAATAAATAATAAATGAAGTTGAAAAATAATTAGGAAAAATATTACTGACTCTCTTTTAAAAAAAAAATATACAGGGTGTAATCAAATTAGTTTCACATATTAATACCGTAAGTTCCTCATCATGTAAGAGAATTAATGCTGCAACTACCAAAAGTCTAGCTCAAAAATAAAAAAATGACCTAGTGGAGGAGTATTGACGCTTTTGTTTGAGAACTTTTGGTCGGCCGTGCACAAAAACAAAGTTATAAAACAAAATTCCAGCAAAATTCAAGGTCAATTGCTTGATCGCATTTTAAAAGCTTTATGGGAACACAATAAAATAGAATCACCGACCCATTAAAGACGACAGTTCAAATCGACAACCTCTGGGTCGTAGCCCGTGTGTGCAATATTATTAAAGAAGAACAATTTAAATCTGCTTGCATTGATCAGAAGTAAATATGTTTCATTAGATAATCGACAATAATTAGATCTTGATATCCTGGTCTTTGTAAACCAATAGTACACATGATTTACAGTGCTAACTTCGCTTATTGAAATGATTAAAAAAAATATTAGTCGCTTTGATTGATTGTTGCTTTGTTAATTATTTCCATCAACGAATACGTTTCTTCGTAGTTCGAGTTCGATGACGCTTTATTGTTTTGGTTCCACAAAATAATAAAAGCGATAACTGCGTTCAATAATGATTTTCCGAAATGCAGAAAGAAGACATTCTTAAACGTTTTGCGCAATAAAGAAATAACAATGCAGTCTATTGACGACCAGCAAATAAAGTACACGATAATACATATGAATTGGTGAAATAATTTTAGAAAATGGAATTTCTAATTTTTATTTATTTTTACATTTTTGTGAGCAGAAAACTATTAACAATTACGTGAAAATTGAGAAAATTGATTAATTTAATAAGCAACGCGATGGATATTTATAATTCTATTCCGTTATGTAATTACATAAGCGAAGATTTTAACCCAATGCCCTTCAGTTCGATGACGCTTTATTGTTTTACGACGTTTTATGATGCGCTTGTAGAAACTGATACACGGCCAGTCAGAGGTTTTCAAACAAAAAGTTTCCGGGCTCTGGGGGGGTTTTAATTTCTTTAATTTTTCACCAATAAAATTCATATTTGCAGAAATCACTTTCTTAAGTGATAAAGAACTTACAGTTTTAATATGTGAAACTTATTTGATTACAGGCTGTATATATACATATATATATATAGCATATTATAGAATGAAACAAAAAAAATAGACACCTGTGTAATAAAGTACTTTAATGAGTAGTTCAATTAAACTACAAAATGAATGGTAATTGTGTAAATAATATAGCAAAAAAAATATTTAAAGTGAATGGTAATAAAAAATACATGGCAAAAAAATATATTTCTATACCGTAGTAAAGGTTTACTTCAGTTTACATTGTCCTCAACAAAACTCAATATGAGATAAATTCAAATTATATAATAGTATAATTAAATAGTAAATTAAAGGTTTAATAATCAGGCAAAAAAAATGTATAAAAAAGATTAAGATGAATAATTATAAATTAATTGAATAAATCTGTGAAGTAGGTACAATTGAAGTCTAATAAAAATGTGACGATTTAAATTTGTGTCATCGTTGGCCGATAATTTCAAAAAAAAAAAAAATGGAGCTCGAGGCAAAATAAAATAAATGATCTGATTGGCTCACCGCTACCGTTCGGGTTTTTGGTCAGTAGTTTTCTTTCCCTTAGGTATGAAAAAGGATTTCCCTTTCGGAACAGCTTGCGGAAATCCTAGCCCGGTGGCTTGGTGTTGTTAAGTTGCCCAAGGACTTTTCTCGAAACACGTGAGTAAAATGGTGTCCTTCCAGCGACCACACCCTTCGGCATTAATTTCAACGGCAATTAAACTAGAGCCCTCCTTGAAACTCTGCGTGTTAAAAACACAAAGAAAATTAGGATTTTGTAAAAGAAAAAGGAAAAGATAAGTTTACCCTGCAGCTATCAGGAGTTTCACGAAATTACGAAAACTTAAATATATTGTGCCGTAAACAACACAAAGGCGGCTGTTACGAAAAATATCGAGGGAGATTTCACCGAGCTGTACAGAGCGGCGAACCCCACTCTGAAGAATCAAGTTCCGAAACCTTTTCTTGATAATTTCGGCAAAGATGAGAAAATTGTGGCCTATACGCTAGGCGTATTTTGGCTGAGAAAATTTGTGTAAAATTAAAATGTTACAGCAGTATAACGTATACGTTTATTAGGCGGTTTAAAACATGTACGTTGACCCTAACCGTTTAATAAATGTAAACTTGTCCAACCAAAACCAAAATATGATTGAATACACGAAAATTAAATCAAAGCGTGTTGATTGGGATCCTTCAATTTCGGAGTAATCACTAACATCTAAGGAAATCCTTTACATTTAAAAGGCATGAGTGTGTTAACTTTTAAATCGCCGAGTTATTTCTTGCCTTGATATTTAAAAGCTTTTTACATATTTCTTTTAAAACCAAAAGTAGTACGGATGACATCATTCCGAGTCAGTTTGTAATATCTCTCTTGAAAGTCTTCATATTCGTTTACAAGTTTGAAATATGACTTTTCGAATTCTAATGAACACCTATGATGTAATAATCTTGGTAAATTTCAATTTTTATTTTTTGGCATGATGGATCGAAATGATTAGTTATTAAACATAACCTTTAGAATAGCAACTGACAGACCAGAATTATACCCCAGCCAGCTCCTTCACGTTCAACACTAGAACGTCCTGTGAAGTCCTTCAAATGCGATCTCTACCTGCCGTGCGCGTGTGGAATGGGAGCTTCTCCATCGAGACTCATTAATATTACCACTTGTCCGCACAATTAAAATATATAATCGCATTTGGACAATTTATATTATTGATCGGCGATAAACGACCGGCGCTGATCATTTATCTTGTTTGTTGTGAGCACGAATTGCCAAACTAAATAAGAGCTGGATCACATATCTGTATTTATGTCTTCTTTTTACACCACCTGCTGACCTAACTTGAATAACATTAAAAATAGTAACGGCTGTTTTCTCTGAATAGAATAAAACGGCTATATCAATATTCATATACCCAAATCGGTAAATATATCTTCATGATTAATTTCGCAGCAATAATTACTATGCGCACACCGATCAAAGAGAGGAGGTAAAAGTAAACCTGAGACAAAAATAATTTATGTTCCGCTTACTTTTATTTTTCCACGGCAACATCGTAAATATGTGCAATAATAAAGTGGTAACCAGTCGACAATGCAACAATAAAACTAAAATAATTCACGAATAAGGCGAATATGATTATTTAATTACATTATGCAAAACCAGTTTTGGCAACTTTCATCCGCCCCAAACAAAAAAAGGAACACGTTCGAAACGAAAAAAAGAGTGATAACATCCCGACAAAGAACTGTTTTAATGTTTATTCTGGCGCATCAAAAACGAATAAACCGTCTCTGATTATTGAATATTGAAATACAAAGAGGATACTCAGATCAGGTAAGCTGGTGCGATATTATCAATATTGACACCGGAGTTATTAAAATCAAAGTCGGAAGGAACACCCCTGTAAGCGGTAGCTCAAAGATTTATTATAAACACAGACAAACATACATACTCATACATGAAAATGGAACATGCTCGGTGATATTTTTAGAAGATTCTAAAAATTTGTTGATGATAAGAGAATGGGCGCCTGGTAAGGTGGCGCCTGTATTCGGCTCAGAGACTGAGGGATGGGTAACAATATACTTTCCTTTAAGGTATATTCGAGTAAATCTTCGATTGCAATCACCAAGCTGTTAATCTTGAAAGTCTGGGCAAAGTTTGAGCGGTTATTTTTAATTTGAGATTGTTATCTTATCACTTATTACATACATAGTTCGAACGGTATCGAACGTTCAAAATCTGCTACTGTGTCTTACATTTAAATTTATTCCGTATCAAAACTTCAAATGTTTTCTTTTCAATGTAAGGAACAATAAGACATTTTGACATATCTGTATAATTTTATAATTTTCCCGACGACTTGGTCAACTCACGTCAGAAATTATAAATAACAAAAAAATTAAACTTACTCTGAAAAAAGAACCTTACTTTTAAAGAAAGTGATCCGAACAGGTTTAAAAAATTTTTAGCGTATTTTTGAAAAAGAAAATGGTAGAGGTAAAGTCGACATAGTATATGAAATAGACCGGCTAATATGAAATACCCGGTATTTGTGAAATAAGAAGCGCCATCTGTTAAACGACTTTGGCATTAACATGAGTTTCGGTATTGTAGGTCACTACTACAGAGGTTCTTAGCCGGTAAGATTGCATAACTTTATAGTACATGATTTTGTCAACTTATCGTTTTGGAAGTTTTCGCACGGTACCAGAAAAATGTATTTTGGCGTATTTTTGAAAATAAAAGTGTTTTTTCTACACCAAAGTTAGTTTGTTATAGTATAGATTAGTACAACTGTTGATATTTCACCTTATTAATTCAAAGTGTTGCATATTTTTCATTATTTCGTATCACCCCAACTGACTATTCCGTATTACCCGCCATTTTAAATCATATCATAAAAATGCAGTTTTTTTTAATTATTACAGAATTTTCCCAAAAAAATATGTATTTCTTAAATTTATTATATGCAACCGCTGGAAAGCAACATAAAGTATTATTAAGACTTATTATCGTATCACCATTAATAAGGCTGGAAGAAACAGTTGATGTATTTACTTGAAAAAATATCATAACTTGTGTAATCTCTATCGAGCTTCAGCTCATTTGAAAGGGAATTTTAAGCTAAGCTTAAATGGAAAAAACATAGACACTAAAGAACAGTAATGAACAATAAAATGTTAAATGAAATTTATGAAATGCATTGTAATCAAGTATTGAAAGTTTGCACCTAAAATCTTTCCAAAATATGATCGATCTTTAACTTGGAAATAGCTCTCTGCAAGAATATCAATAATAATTTCTAAATAACTCTATGCGGAAAATAGAAAAGTATAGTAGAGCGGCACAGTGAAATTTTGTTATAATCACAGTGCATGTTCATTATTGTTCGTTGCTTCAATTTAGTATTTGAGGTAATCTTCTTCCTCTATTCGTTGTTTTGTCCTTGTTTTTTAATATTCTCTGTTCCCAAAAACAATTAAATGCTTGTAAATAATCTCCTAACATTAACAAAAAAAAATATGTGCATTATCTAACCGTAAAATGAAAAGTATTAATCGATAACATTTGTTTGAACTTTCTCCTTCCGCTAATATCATCAATTAATATACATACATATAGCGTCCTCTAGCTGCTTTATAACAAATTAGCTGGAATCTTTGAATAGAAACTTTAAATCAGCCTAAAATTTCCTGTCAAGAGAGCCGAAGTTCGTTAATTTCTGATAAATAATTTAGAAGTTATGATAAATAATTCAACTGTTTTCTTCACTATTATTAATGGTGACACGATAATATGTCTAGAATCAAAGTTATGCAGAATTAATTCAGCTTTCCTTTAGTGCTACCAAAGCTGTAGCTTCTTCTGAATCTTTTTTTAGTAAAATTAATTTTTATTACTGAACTTATTTTACTGATTGCGCCCCCTGCAATCAAGTCAGATACTTAAAAATATTTTCTCTAATTTTTCCTTGATCTCTTTGACTATATTTTTTTTGATCCCGAAAGCTGTAGGTATGTATGTATCCGGTCGTCGCCCTTATTAAGACACCCAGTATACAGGATGCGTAAAAAGTATTGCACCAAATGGGATTATGTAGAAACGGTTTGACATTTACATTTGACGTTTGGTTCATTCCCTTTCCCCTCGAACAGAAAGTACCACCGTAGTCCGCTATGTGCTAACCTTATGATAAAGAGACTTTGTATCAAACCGCGTTTTTTAATTTTTGTCGAATATACTTTGACATGTATCAAATCCGTGATTTCGAGACCTGATAACTGAGTAGATACTTTACGGTAGATCAAAAAATATCCACAACAATAGGGGCACCAAGAAAAATGTTTGTGTGACGTACAGTTAATGCATTTACGCGTGTTAATAAATGCATGATTTATACTTTATGTTAGAGATGTTCTTAATCGTTCCTTTCGCGACCCTGGGTCCAGCCGTTCGCTCACTCTTGATGAACGGGTACGCGGAACAGAGTGCACGGGTCCAAGTCCGCAGGAACAATATTCATCCATTGTTCCATCCATTATTGGTATTGTAAGGTTCACGGATCTAAATAAACTTATTTGTCATCTCAAAAGAATATGGGCCTATACCCCCTTTGTGAGGTCAATATTATTGACCTCATTGAGGTCATAGTTAAGTATTAAGACTCACTTTTGAACTTGCAAATCGTAGTAAGTTAGGTTAAACAAAATTGAAATCTCATTTCTATATACGTGGGTAAAAATACAATGAAATCAAAATTCCGTAATTCCAGTCGATAATATCAAACACGGTAACTGTACAAGGATTAAAAAAATGGCACGCTTCAAAAAGTCAGAAACAAAACAAGAACTTAGGACATGGTTCAAATGGAAACCAACCTACAACAACCAACGCAGAAGTCTTATGTACAACGGTAATTCCGTATATAAAAGGTGTCTTCTAAAGAATCACGAAAATAGGAAATAGATTCAACATAAGAACCGCATTCAAATCCTCAGACACAATAAGATCTGTGTTAACCAGGATCAGACCAGATAATGAGGACCAAAGAACCTAAAACTGCATATAAGCGTTATCCTGCGATTGCGGTAGGTACTACATTGGGGAAACAAAGACCTCTAGGAATTACAGTAAAAGAACATCAAACCCTAGCACATGATGATGAAAATGGAATATAAAATTGCTCAACATGTTTGACTCCAAGATCACGAAATGGGATGAAGCTACGGTGGTATCAAAGAAAAAGAAAACCATATCTAGGTAATTGAAAAAAAAACATACATCGGAACTACAATCAACCCCATTAGGCAAGCAAGCCTTGAAATTAAAAATATGTGGGTAAGAAAGAATCTGAAGAGGAAAACCACAACACTCAAACAAATCCAACGATACAATGTATCGAGGACCCAAGAACCTCTGCGTGACACCAATCGCGCAACTACGCTTCCGCGCAGCACCTACTGCACAACAGATGGTAGTTTATGTATAAATTATAAACTGTAATAAGTTTCCACCTTAGTGGCCAAGTGAATTGAACACCTAATTTGATAAATCAACAATTAGAAGAATATAGGTTCAGATCCCACACAAGACGAAAAATTAAAAGACGTACATACTGTGGCGAGCCACTCAGCACTACGTCACACTGAAGGCGTCAAGAAGTCGGTTCGTTATTATGCGCCATTGGCCGTCACGCCACCATCGAACAAACTCGAATTTTCCAGCGTTGGAATGAACGAGAAGGCAGCAAAGGATATAAAATCGGCCGGAGTTGACTCAGGAGTCAGTCGAATTCTAAATAGCGATCGTCGAAGTTAGATTTAGTGAGTAAATAAATTGTTACAAATAAATTAGATTGTAAGCATTAATAAATTACGGTTAAGTTTTTACAGAGTGTTTTGTTCGTTTAAATAAATAAATCTAAACCCTAGAAACGTAACAATACATACAAAGTCCAACTATGCCCTTTGGAGAGTTTGGCAAACAGCGACCTTTCTCAAGGCAAAACTAATGAAGACAGTATCCAACAAATTGTTACCGAAACGTCGGATAATAACAATGGCGGTAATAGCCCAACGAATAACATTAACAACCGCACCTCGTTCACTAAACGAACTCTATCAAATTTCTTTCAACTTTCTAACATCGTCCTCGCTTATTTCCTAAGAGAATTATGGTCTTGTTTGGTATGAGCGGTCTAAATATTCTGGAGTTTTCATAAAGATCTTTTCTTCGACGCTCCGATGCTTCATCAATCTTTTAAGTATGCTTTCACAGTTAGCTAAATTTTCATTTTCTATTGAACGTATCAAGGCCACAGTAAGTTTAAGTTCTTTCATAACGACAGCAGTTCTTTTCGATTTTCGGAAAGGTTTATGGTTCATGGAAAGAAAGGTCTTATTGCACTATCATGGCAACTGTAAAACGCATTGGACTGAGAAAATCCACGTGCTTTTTGTTTTTTGTTCATTCGAAATGCATTGGCTGCTGAAAACAATTCGACTTGCAATGATTCATTGACCTTCCTGTTGTTCTACCTATTTCCAAGATTTTTCTTGATTAACGAACTAACATACATACCTTTTCATTCTTTAGAATTTACTCCCGATATTGCTTCTCCGACAGGAGTTTGAGCACAAAACGTTAACATTACTTTCTCGTTTACCTCGCATGTTTTTATCAGTCAGTCTTCCTTCCCATCTATTCCTAACAAAACTAGGAAGTTCGGGCCTTCGAGTCATATTTTCTTAGTCCTCACTTCCTATTGTACTTAGCTTTTCAACCAGATTCCCTTAATTTGCATCAAAGTGGCTCGAAGATAATTGGGCGTTGCTACAATATCTTCTTGAACTATTCCTTAGAAGTCTTAGGGGCATATCTATCTGCATCAAAACCGCTAAATTTAGAGGGGTGTTAAATTTTGTTGCTACGGTAGCAACCAATCATGGAACCGTATTTTGAATTTTAAAGGACCTCTAAATTTTAACAGCCCGTTAAAAAGTTACAGAATACGACCATTCGTCTTCAATACAAAAATTCCAAAATCTCAGCGATTCCTCCAGGAAATTGGGGTAATCTTTTTTAGACATTAGGAGCCAAACTTCAGTAAGTTTCGATTTTTCAGAATATTCGATGATATTCCTTCTCTTGATCTCATGAATACTTCTTTTGTTGGAGAGATTTTTCAATGCAAAATTTTACACCCAACATCTCGAATACATTTTATTGTGGGCACCATGCCGTGCCATAACTCATGAGTTCTGAAATCCGACTAGAAAGAAACATCGTGGTGATTCCACCAAGCTTCGATTCTTCATCTCGGCTTTCATGTTCAGTTCTAGACTGTAAACAGTTTTAAGTAGACCCCAGGTGCTTTCCATCATTAGGTATTCGTTAAAGTCCTTATTCACGAACACTCTGTCATTGTCAGACTTGAGGCCTTCATGTCGTATTGCTTCTAAACAAATACTTTCCCTGCTTCTGAGGAATCTCATTTCTGTCTTTCTCGTCTGGTCAATGAATATGAAGTACGTGTTATCTTCACCTTAAATGCATATTTCTCAGATCATATCACCTCTTGCCGGTTAATACCTTGAATAGTTGCTTTCTTCCATGCAGATGAAGTGAATGTTTCTGCAACTGTTTCGGCAGCCATTTAGTGTAGTTTTATCTGCACAAGTCCTCTTGCTTTTATAATATGAGACTCACTATTTGCTAACTTTAATGCACCTGGTTCACTATGGTAGATCCTCATGAACAAATTGATGTCTCTACAAAGGTGTGAAATCCTTCCCACTATCAAGATATCAAATATTCCTGCTGTCAGTAATTTGACGTACGTCATTAGTTCATGTAAGGGCCGGTCCAGACGGGCGATTCTGTGGCTCCACAGAGTGGCGAGGAGTCGCTTTCCTCTTAAAATCCTGCATTTCTAGAGTAACCAATTCAGACGAGTGAGCGTGGGGCGCGTTTGCTCATTTGCATTTGAGCTTAGTAGAAAAAAATTTGAGGCGCTACTCGGTGGTGCAAATGCGTGGCCCGTCTGGAACGGCCCTAAAGGATTACCCGATCTCATGTCCACTTTTTCAGATATGCAATCAGAAGCCTTGTGCCAAGGTTGG
Organism: Prosopocoilus inquinatus; assembly: GCA_036172665.1. Lineage (NCBI taxonomy): Eukaryota > Metazoa > Arthropoda > Insecta > Coleoptera > Lucanidae > Prosopocoilus > Prosopocoilus inquinatus. Next base: position 3,207,146 of record CM069876.1, read on the forward strand.
TAGAGCTGGATTGTGTGTTATTAGAAGGTTGCCTTGATCCAGAGGGGAGGGTTTAGGTGCGTAACTCGTTACGTCACCTCACGTGATAAATTACATTGGGCATATTAATGAGGCTTTTGCGTTATTTGATCAGTAGGACCACATAATTCATTCCATTTTTAGTGAATTAGATTAGGCTTTAGGAGACGGATTAAAACTCACTCCATTTACTTCATTTAATGGATAGAAGTTTCATTTGACGTTACGAGTTACTTTTACAAGGGGGGTAAGGATCAAACTACATATTTAAATGGGAAGGAGGGAACCTGTTAAATGCAACATCAGTTATATCAACCTTGCCTTGTGCTCTTTTAAGTCACATCTGGTGCATCTGCACTTGACCAGCTTTTCTTTATTCTTTCCTGTCGAATGAATGCTCTATTGTTTCTTACATTTCTTATCTAACGTGAAATATCCTTAGAGAGCATTATCGATACAATTGTCTCCTGCGTCTTTATAAATTTGAAATAAGGTGAATAGAGATCAGGCCTGATAGTATAATTAACAAGCGGAAAATATTTTTATTTTATTTTGCTAAGGTCTCTGGACCAACAACTGTGTACATCTATATCAGATAACTTGTCCACAACATCTTATACAAGTCTATATATAGGGTGTAATTTTAATGAGGGGTACACGTCAAGACGTACTTCTGCAAACCGAAATGTGCAAAAAAGTTCATAAAAACTTCACGAGTAGTTTTTGGGATACAACAAAAAACAGGTAGGTATCATTAATTCTAAAATCCATTAAAAGTTATTATTACCAACAGGCCAGGCTCTTCGTTCTAATGACTAATATTTCAAGGGGAATAACTTCCAAGAGTTTTGGCAGAGAATTTAATAGAAATTTGTGTGAATCTTTCCTGTTAAACGGAGCAACATATGAGGGCTGATTTGACAGTCACCTACAATTTCCGCCCTTATATTGAACCACTTGTGATGTCGAACATTAATCATAGCATGATGATTTTCTTTTTGCCAATATTCACAATTCCATCTCTGCCGAAAATTGATTCATCCATGAGTTAATACATCTAGAATTTACCATCTTTTGTTGACGTGGTTACTGTCAATCTGGGAATGACGCCTGGTGCAGCCCATTGTCATTAACACGACCGTACCTGAATATCATGTTTGCCTTCTCGAGAATGAGTAGCTGTTCATGATTACTGTGGCTGCAAGACTAAAAACTAATTGTCAGACAAGAAAACCGTCTTCCTGCGGTGGCTCGTTGGTTATATAATAATAGGTTGAGTGGTTCTGTTGTCTATCAGAGCAAAAAGAATTTAGGGTGAGTATTTAAGCTGACCACTTGACCTTTAGATAAATAGCCCGCCGTCATTACATTTTCTGTTCATGAAATTTTAACTGTATTAATTATTCAACTTATTTTGAACATTTAATTGGTAACCAACGCCATTGCCTGAAAATCTGGTCTTGTGCTAAAATTTGCTAGCTTGTGAAAAAAATACAAAATCTCAGATAAATTAATTTACCTCATCCGTTGGAATGATACATAGACAGATAGTAGTTTACTTAATTACACTTTTACTCAGTTGTTAAAGAAGATTTCTGGAGATAAAAATATGAGAATAATATTGATGATGACAAGAGTTATGGTTTTGATCAAAATCGGTATGCCATCCATGAGAAGTTATTAAATGCAAAATTAGCTATTAAGAAACTATATTATAAAATCCTGAAAATCAATGCAATGTTGGCGCTATTATAGACTTCTTTATATCTAAACCTCATTCATATAGAGTCTTATCGCATATTTTTCTCAGAAACATATCAGTACTAAATTAAACTAAATCTATTAATAACTTCTGCCGAAATACGTGCTGCAAAATCATTACCTGTGATTGTAACATTTGCAACGTTTTTAGATCATTATCTTTGTCCGCTCCGCGAAAAGTGAAAGCATATCCATGTAATGCACCGAGACACATACATACAAATATTTACGTCGCTGTTTGCAAATGTGTTAGGAAAGATTTGTGCAAACAGCGAGACATTCGCCTACAATTGCCAAAGTATTTACCGTCAGGTAACTAAACAATGTTTCGTTCATTTCGATATGTGCGACATGCCTAGTTATATTTGTAATCATGTTTGAAATTTTTACGCCGACGAATATTGTAAATTCTATTATCCGCGGTTTATGTTTCTGAGCGGTTGTTTGTCATTCCAAGCGAGTGAAATTGTCAGTTTACATAATGTGTGAAAAGTTACTACTTGTTAAATATTCCAAAAAGAAAAATGAAAGTAGTTCTAAAATTTAGCTTTAGGATTTGGTTACTGAAGAAGCAGTTTTTTTTTAAAATTGAAAGTAGCAGGAAATCATGGAAAAAAAAATTAATTACAAAGAGATGCATAGCGAAATAATTATCTTCCAAGGTCAACCAGAAGTAGATGCAACAGAGATCAACTTTGAAAATTGAAATGGAAATGAATGCGAGTTAGGTACGAGTAGTGCCAAAAAGTCGATAATCTATTATCTCACTTAAAGACTGTTTCAGCAATTTTACGAAGGACACGTTTGATATTTTGCTACCTAACTCTTTGCACTTACCTGAAAACTAGCAAGTTATCGACACTGATGGAGAGTAGCAAGAAAAGTGCGTAGTTACATATGTGTGGAATTCCCTAGCTCAAGTGGAGGATCGGGACGTGGGTCGAACTGTGACGATGTAGGTTTACGGACGCCAGAGATAGTTTGTCCAACGGGATTCCTTGTCAATCCAAAACGCTTATCTCTACGAATGGATCGCCTCGCTAACGTGTTTTTACTTTTACTATTACACAACAAGGTGGTAGCCCACATAAATTCAACACAAAACTAAAAGACTGGCAATTTATTGCTCAAACAAAGTCAAAATAATGTTCCATTTCTTGATATCAACTATTTACGGTAATTCTAAAAAACAAATATTAAATTGTAGTTATTCGAGCGCCTCGATTAACCTAACATTAATTCAGTAACAATTGAAATAACTTTCCGAACGTTAGTTAACGAATAGTCTATTTTCGGCATAGCCTGTATATGGTCACGATGAGGCTTCCCAAAAAAGTGTAAAGAACTTACGGGCTAATTCTGGCTTGTCGTCAAGGTGGCCATGAAGTCCTGTTGATGGCAGTACGTCGTCAAACGAGGCAAAGGAAAAAGACAATAGTAGAGATATATTTTACGGGCTGGCGACGTTAAACGCCGAGAGGGGCGGCATATCTTGTAGGATTTACAATAAAATTACAGAGTAAAAGGGAAAAGACTAAGAGAAAGAAAAGAACGAAATGTTACGATATGGCTAAGGTCAATACATTACGCAATAATCTTACCTGTGCAAAACTTCACAGGCTTTTCAATGAATGCATCAAAGATGCATTTTGCGTCAAAGACCGTCTATGAATCCGACATTGCTATCGTTTCACACGGACAAATTAATTCCCAAACAGGAAACACACAAGGCAACTAAAACGCAACAGGACCCTTGACGATTTACCCAAGTAGTGTGGATGCCGTGATGGCCGTTTCGAGCGCGGAAACGCTCGTCCCACGTGTCCAGATTTAGCCAATCGTAAATTCAGAAAATTAACTCGAAGAGAAGGCGCATGCCTCAGCGCTAGCAACGTGCGGATCATAGAATAAAGAGCAGATAGATAGGGTCGGGTTCACAGAGTAACTATCGAGAGTGAAAATAATGACGATGTTGCAAGACAATTTTTAAATCCCCTAAAATTGTTCACTTTCCTAAATGTTCGAAATATCGTAATTACTACACTTTGGATTTGACATTTTATGATGTCAGTAGTTGAGTCATATTCGTTTACAAAATTAATAAAATATACATATATAGAAAATTAAAAAAGCAAGCAATAACAAAACGTATAGAGCCATTAAAAAAATTGAAATTCAGATTAATTTGAAACATGCGTCATTTTTTGCACCGTAATAAAGCCACCAACAACGTAAAATGTCGACTACAAAAATGTCATAAATAAAGGTGGCAGGCCCTTTGAGCACTTATGGAAGCAAAAGAAAAATCCGGCATTTAAAATGTCTAATCTGTCATCTCTGATATTTATCCAACGTCGTGAAGTTTTAAATATTGTCGTTTGTTTCTTTTTAAGAACCCTGTTCAATGATACTCAACTTGACATATTTTCACTTCTAAATTTTAAAGTGTGCATATATGTACATCTACTTCCGATTGACCTTGAAAAATAACATACCCTTTTATTTCTATTTTTTTCGAAACTTCCTACGACTTCTAATTTTCGAGAAAAAGTGGCGGGACGGCTGGTCCTGAACAACCGTTATAGACATTACACCCTTATTTTTTTTATACAGGATGTTTGTAAAATGGGTACCGAAATTTTAATTACATTACCGTGAAAGTACATAGAACACGAAAAAATGAAAAAAGAAAAATCTTTCATAACAGGGATTTATCCGCTTCTTTTGTGATGCTAATAAAGCAACAAGAAACTTGCGGTACCCAGTTTTCAGAGACTGAGCCCGCTCACTGTAGCTCACATAAATGTCCACCAAAGTAATTTACAAAATATTAAAACTTGTTTAACCGCTTATTAAAAAATAATAATAATTATAATATAATAATGGGTGTTGTTTAGTTCGAGAACTCTCCTAATACTAACAGCACACAACCTATCTCAACCATTATTCAAATACTAAACTGTGATTAACAAGTTATCATCAGGGAAAAGAATTCGGGCCACTTGTTCTGCGAACGGTGCGAAAATATAGTACTTGGAGTGTAACAACGTGGAAAGGCACGCGTTACACGACGACACTCCTTTCCCACCCCCATCAATAGCAATTGGATGGCAGGAGTAAATAACAGTACATTTGGCGTGAGAAGTATCCAACACTAAGTGGCTTGAATTCCCTTCCCAGGTTATCATCAAAGCAATGAATTATAAGCACGGAAATTCTTTACTTAAAAGAAAACTTCTTATAATTAGCTCATTACTCAACTGAGCGCTGTTTTCTGTTGCAGCAAAGCTACTGCCGAACATACTATTGTTAACTTTGTTTTCATTGGAACTACCAAGTCGTCACGATCAGCAAAAAAGGTCTGTTTTTAATCAAGATTACAACGGCGCCATGAAAGAAACAATTGCGCATCGCATTTTCAAAATACCAACACTATTAGTATAGTTTTCTTTAACGAAACACCCTGCAATTTATGCAATTACTTTTTACTAAGGGTAGCTCGAGAACTCCGCCGCAATCTTCCCGATCCGGCCGAATTACGCACGGACAGTGCTTAATTGCAAGCTGCAGCTTAAATCGCAACATCACGTTACGGGATTTTGAACTTAAACCGTGCGAGAGCAGAAAATAACAATGATGCTGCTGTTTTATAAGCTATAACCAGGGAAAAGAATTCGAACACTTAGTGTTGGACACAACTCCTTCCGCGATTCCGATGCATTTAAATTACTATTGAGTGGGAGGGAAAGGGTTACATACAATGCAAGCGTTCGCACTTCGCAGAAGTTACTCTGGGCGGGGACTAATCCAGTCCGAATACTAATTTTTTGAACTGCTAGCGGAACAAGTGGACCGATTTCTTCTCCCTAGCTATAATACACCACAAAACCAGTCAATGCAAATACAATTAGCGTATCCTAAGTTCAAGTCGGCTACCAATTACAAATATCGTAATGTGTACCGTCTAGAAAGTATCCGGAATTTTGAAATTTTTGTGAATTTTTGCATATAGCAGCTGAGGAGCGAAGTAATTTTGCAAAATGATTTTTCCAGGAAATCAATAAATAAAAGTGACAGGCATTGAATTTTAACAATTTTAAATAAACAAGGAGATTTGAGCAAGTATGACAAATTTAAGAAAAGAGAAAAAATATGGAGTATTTTTTCATCAGAGGGATTCATACTGAAAGACTAAGGGTTGAAAAAAAAGTTTCGATCAAAAAACGTAAGAAAAAATAAAATAAAGAGCCATTTTGTGCACTGTAGTACCAGTTGTACGTTGGGTGTAATGATTTGATTTCAAGTTTCTCGAATATTACATAAACAAATAACTAAAACTGTCTTCTTTCTCTATTTGAGTGCTTCATTTATAAATTCAAAAACTGGAAGCAGAATTGTTTGCTTTTTTCCGGATACTTTCTAGACGGACTATAATTTCCTAATTATTCGTTTTAACAGCATCGTTGGTGAATTTCCCGAACGACTCTTTGCTGATGAGACCCTAATTAGGAGCGAAATAGTTCTACAGAGAATGCTTGAGGACCCCGTTGCGATTTATAGGAAACTTTTTAATTAAAACTAGTTATAAATGATGAATGAAAACATGGCAATAACTTTTGTAGTATTCGTTTTAGGTAGAAATGGTAAAGAATAGTTTGTATTTATAATTTGATGCTCTTTATTTGACAACAAAACAAATAGCGTGTTCCATTAAGGAAAACAATACATATTCAAGTATTTTGAAAACGTGACGCCTAATTGTTTTCTTGATATCACCACTGTTATCCCGATTAAAAGCAGTTCATTCTTACTAATTTGAGTGACTGCCTAGCTCCATTAATAATGAAATTAATGCGGCTGTAACTTTGATCACCCTGTATACTTCCTTTCTCTTGACCTACCTCAAAATTCATAGGCGCACTATATCTTTGACTTTGACCTGCTCGATTAATATTTGCTTATTAATAATTTCAACTTATAATGTTAATAATAAAATTAAATTACCAAATCGTCATTAATTTTATTTTATTTTAATGTTATAAGTTGAAATTATTAATGAGCAAATATTAATCGAGTAGGTCAAAGTCAAAAATATAACGCGCCTGGGAACCAGAACAACAGGCGCGTCATTAATGCGTAATTTGTAATAAATAGTGTAATTGATTATTAGATACTGATTTTCATTTTTTTTTTTTTCAAATTTTTAGCAGAACATAAGTTGACATTTTTAGCATATAAATCCCTATGACTACAGTTGAAAAAGCAGTTATATGTATAGAAATATGTGTTCACATTTTCACATGCACTCTACTCATTCTTTTTAAAATTGAACGTAGGAATATTTACGATGTACGTTTAAAGTTTAAAAAAACCTATTTTTTAATTTAAACCAAATAATACACAACATACATTTCTAGACACACAAAATTTTATTATTTTTGCACAATTTTTATTATTTTTACACATTAAAGGGTGAGAAAAATAAAAAATCATATAATAAGCAACGGAATTAAGTTTAAAAATAAGTGGTGGGAAAGACGCTAATGTGCGGCTGTGTTTATGAAAGTATTTAGTAGTATTTACCGAGAAACACTTTTTCCATACCAGAAGTATTTACCGAGTACAAACTTGAAAATCAGTAAAGACAAAGGAACAATTCTTCCTTTATTTTAACAAAAAACATTTTATTTTTCTGTTCCGTTATCGGCTTGCTTAACGTTTAATTTAATTTTTTTTATTTGAATAGATAAATAGAGTATCATCAAATGAGAACTATTTGATATTGTGCAAATATGAGAGTAAAAAGAGAGATGAAAGAATGAGTAAACTACTCCTTTCTGTATACTTACGGCGTGTTTGCACAAGTTCCATGATACAGTTCAGACCAATCGTTTTCTCGGATTATGTTATGTTGATATAATCTTTTAGCACCCAGTTATCTAAGGTCACACAATTTAGCGATTGGATAAAGCATAAGATAAATATCCTGTACTTATAAACCATGTGCGTTAGTCCATCTGTATTAATGAACGATTACGCTTCAACTTGAAAATTATGTATTGATTTAATAACTGTAAAATATTTAAATTACCTTAACTATTGATTAATGACACGTACTTAAATTTAAATATACTGGGTGTATCAGAAATACGTGTGTTAATTTTAACACGGAGTGCAGTTAGGCAAATGAAATATTTTTTCTATTTGACTTTTTTTATTTAAAGCTTTCTAAACCGATTTAAAAATTGAAACGCTTTACATATTAAAATCTATACCCGCAGAAATTGCGTTTATAACTTGTCGGAAACAAATAATTGTTCGTTACAATAGGTTTCCATAATCCTTAAACATAGCGAAGGTAACTGTAATTGCACATAACTATTGCACTTTTAAAATTTGCCAAACTGTCAAATACGATACACGTTGCTGAAGTCTTCTTGCTACGTCTTCGGATAATTGTACCAGCAACAATTACAGCATCCAAAATATTTTCTTCAACATTCAGTACGAGGTCTTGGGCTAGAAGTTGAAATGAGCCATGATCCTGGAAAATTTGGACAGTTAATTGAAATGTATGCCTGCTGGGTAAAATACGATTAGAAAACGAATACACAATGAGAGTATCTCTTAATTAAATTAGAAAAGTTGAGTGCGTTTATGAAAATGACAACTGTTTTGACACATTATACATAATAATTTTATCCGCCACGGTTGCCATGGCTTTTCGAAAGATGGTTCAGTTCAAATACCAAACGACTCGTTTGCTTAAAAATCGCGGTAAAAAAATTACGAAAAAATTGATGATATTTTTATTTCTGATACACCCAGTATATTAGGCAGACTTTCTGTCACAGCAATATTTCTCAAGCTAACGGGAGATAATGAAAAGACGTATCAATCACAAGTAGAACAATTGTAAAAATTATTGATATTGCCAATATGAATTTGGGACCTTTAGGGGCATCAGACTACACATCAAAAGCATCCATAGACAGGAATACAATCAGGAACTGGAAACGCTGCCGCCGGGGTGGGCGAGAAATGATCCGACATGGAGGAATTTGAAATGGATCTTGCTGAGGCCAAATACGATGGTTTTAATGTCAATCAGCGTTTGACCACCTTTATCAACCGGACGGTCGATGTCATTAAGGAGAGAAGGAGAAAGCAAAGCCCTAAGACTCTAGTTATCCAAATCAAAAACGACCTCCTCGAACATGAAGATATTCCCGATGTTCCAGACTCTAACAGAAATGAGATACCTACCTATTCTATCTCCTCCTCTCCATTAACTTGGGCAAGCAGTCCGCTTGATAACGTTTTTGATTTCGATACCTCCCAAAGAGCTCCCCTGCCCCAGGTTTCCATTCTAGACGAATCCGACTCTCTCGTCTCATACATTAAATCCACCTGCTTCTCAGGTGATCAAGACAATGCATTTCTCGGGGAAAAAATTAGCAACTCGTATCGTCTAACTGGCGCTATTAATGGCTATACAGACCACTTGTACTGGATGGCCGAAGTCAATATTGGGTAGAAATCTAAAACCAAAACATAAAACAAATCGCAAGGCCGTAATTCTCGCCCGTACAATAAGCATGCCGAAAGAGCTGCAGTCTATAAAATCTCCTAGCAGTTATATGTAAGGGACAGGGCTAGATTGGCTAATGCGATCCTTGAAGATATCCCTGTTTGGGGCAAGAGCCAACTTAAACTTCCGTCCACGGATAAGGTTTACGGTCATTACAGTTCGATTTTCAATGTCATTTCTCCATTTGCTCTCGAGCCGGCTATACCTTGCTCCGATCTTCCCACCACCTTTATATTCTCTCCCATATAACGCCGGAAGATATTGCTGAAGCCATATCCCATAATAAGTTAAATTCTCCCGGTCCTGTTGGAATCCGTATTAAACATCTTAACCCTATCCCCATTTACAAACTTAGCATCTTGTTCACTACCATGACACTGAAATCTTATACCCCTCCAGTATTCAAGGATTGTCGAACTGTCCTAATTCCCAAATCAGGTGAGACAGACGACATATTCAACTGGGGGCCATCACGGTGGGTTCCATGATCATTCGCATTTTTCATAGAGTTCCAGCCAAAAAGCTAGAATTGATGGTCCTGGACAAAGCGCAGAGAGATTTTCGCAAAGTAGACGGCTGCTTGGCCAATAATCTTTGTCTGCATTCCTTCAAATTCTATCGTAAGAAAGCCAAGCCTCATCACGTTACAACTTTAGATCTGTGCAAAGCTTTCGATACCCTCTCCCACAATTCCATTACAAGGACCCTAAGACGCCTGGACATCGACGAGCGATTGATAAACTATATTCGGGACTCCTATTCTGGTGTTAACATTAAAGTGTTCATCGGAGGCAAATCAACACCTAGCATACCCATCGGACGTGGCGTTAAGCAGGGGGATCCTCTATCTCCCTTTCTCTTTAACGCTACCCTGGATGAGCTGATTGTCAACATCTCTATCTCCGAAGGTGGGAGAATTAAAGGTCTCTTGTCTTGCTTACGCAGATGATACTAATTCTTCTTGCCTCATCTACATCCGCAATGCTAGCCTTGATTTGGTTAGTGGATGTTAAAGCGTCATAAGCATTAATTTGTTGATTTAAGAAAATTGATGAATCTTTCGTAACTGAGAATTGTGGCTGTAATGTGGTCGTGGGCCACTTCACGACAAATTTCGAGACGAAATATGTTTAAGGGCTTTTTAAATTATCCTTATTTTTTGTTTGAAATTCGATGCTATTTCTGTAATAAATATTTAGAATAAGAAATTTTTGGAACGTGGTTTGGAAACAGAATACGTTCTATTTTTCCAGTTGGTTCAATTTAAATTTTCTCGGAATTTACTGGAGAAAATAAACTGAAAATAGAACCAAATTTGCACAATTAAAAGCTTAGTGTAAAACGGTCCTATGAAGAGTGCACTGTAATGAATATTACCCAATAATATCGATGTCTATAGTGTAAGTTAGTAGAGTTGTGGATGTGTCTTATTGACAAAGAAAATAGATAAGTGGCATATAACTGGTATAATAAGGAGTTTCTTATTCGTTATAATTTATAGACCAAACTTCAACAGTAAATAAAACGAAAGCAATACAATATTATTGGATTCTTCCTCAGTCTTTTCCAGTTTCCTTTCGGGTACTGTTAAAAATCATCAAAACGGCGCATTTTTGCTGAAAGCATGTGGATAAATCGATTTTTCGCAGATCTTCCGATGTAGGTATGCGAATAATTCAATTCAAAAAAGAAAGCTTATCACTGAGATGTTCGTAGCGTCTTGGTTAATGGATTTTTGGCCTAGGAAAATTTACGGTTCTTTTCATTAACGTATTAATTATTAACTTTCTTCAGAACCGTGTTAGGAAGCAAATATTTTGGGATCGGTGTGGAGGCGATCTGAATCAAAGATGTTAATTCTTGTTATACTTGAACAAGACGTTACTAAGATGTGGACAGCATTTCGGACCAACAGAAACGGGAAGATGCGTTTTCCAGAGAAACGTTCATGACTTAAATACCAGAAATAAAAACAATTTAAGGCCAGAATTTCTTAGGCTCGAGGTGGATAGATATGGACCGGATTATTACGGAACAATTTTTTTTAACAAACTGCCGATCACTATCAGAACGCTGCCACGAGGTGAGTTCAAAAGTAGAATAGTATTGCATGCCTAGTAGGTAATTGGGAGAACACATAACGTAACTAAATGTAAATTAAATCAACGTACAGATACACGTACCGTTTTTATGACGCCATATTGCGAAGAATAAGAGAAAACTCATGGTATGTCATGTCACCTTGTTAGACCTTATTGTCTAAATTGAAAATTGACTTTTGTTTATGACAACGTGATCTGTGTATTCTAAATTGACCTGTGTATTACAAAATATAGAAAATACTAATAAATTTATTTATCTTTATCTATCTTAGTGACAAAAATTAAATTATCTTTTTTTGAAATTTTGTTAAAGTGTATTACATAATGGCTCAATAAAAGGTAATGATATGCATTGGTATGTGTATAAAATAATATTATATACTACCCTTTGTGATGGGTTATTTGTTAAAGAAGACTGTAAAATAATTTTTTATCGATGACTGAATTAATTTTCAATTCCAACCCATTTCTGGAAACATACAGTTCAATAATGAATAATAAACAATAAATTCTCATGTGTAAACATAAAATGGTATACCTTTTCGACTTTAATTGCAGAAAATTTTAATTTTCACTTTCCTCAATCCAAGAAGGAACCATTGAAAACCAAAGAAAATCATTATTACTCCTGAAATCATGCAGTATCCGGACAGAACTGGATTTTATGCCCTGATAGAGTCTAACTCTACAGCTAATGCAAACACAAGAAACAAAACTAAACCCATTATAATCCTTCTTACGCAATAAAGATCCAGATGTTGTGAACATTTAATTTCTAGCTCTAAAATAAAGCAAGAACCATGTGGTCTGGTATGTCTTTTTATCTCGGAAGCAATATTAATTAAAATCTGATTTGAAGATTTATCAGCGGTTAATATTAGTAAACGCTATTTCTGTGCACAGAATTTACTTGACAACAAGACATCTAGATAAGTATCAAACGAGGGTAACATCCCTGTAAACACTGTATCGCGCATCCAGTTATTGAAGAGGACATTTTGGAAATGTTAAACAAATTTAAGAAAGATCAGGTTTCGACTACTTTCTGTTATTTTCATTGAAGAAATATACCTCTGTTTTTCATAAAATCGTTAGTAAACTTAGAAAACAATTCTTTGCTGTATGGTATCTTCCCTATCAGTCTCAACTTTGTTGTTATCATGCTATCATAAACGAAACCGTACGGAATTATCGAATTACAGACCGATTAGTCTATTATTTTTTTCTTTGTGAAACTTTTTGAACAATGTGTGTCAAGATATACGAGTTTATTTGAAACTTCAACATGTGAAACTCTAGGCATAGTAATCTTTTAAAAGGGAAAACTATTGAAAATGCATTATTAGACTTCACGAAGTCACATTTTTCACGAACAATATTTTTAACAAAAATGAAATTGGCGTCCTGTTGTTAAATTTTGAAAAACGTGGTATTTGATCGGGTCTTTTTAGGACAAACAAATAAATTTTAAATCATTCAGCTGACTAGTTTCGGTTTTATTTTAAACCTTCATCAGAGCCTAGAAAAAGGTAACAGTGAGAATCTATCAACTAAGAATTTAAAAAGAACATTATTACCTCTGATTAACAAAACGTTTTGTTGAATTTAAAAAAAAAACATTATTACCTCTGATTAACAAAACGTTTTGTTAATCAGAGGTAATAATGTTTTTTTTTTAATTCTTAGTTGATAGATTCTCACTGTTACCTTTTTTTAGGTTCTGATGAAGGTTTAAATTAAAACCGAAACTAGTCAGCTGAATGATTTAAAATTAATTTGTTTGTCCTAAAAAAACCCGATCAAATACCACGTTTTTCAAAATATTTTTAACAGTTGGAAAGAAACAAGTTTTGCCTTAGACTTAAGTAAGGCCTTCGACTGAATGAAATCTTATCCATAGCCATCACATCATTGGAGGAGTTCCACAGGGAAGCGATCTGGGACCACTGCTGTTTATACGAGTGAATGATTTGCCATAAATGGCGTTGTAGTGTTATTAAATAGTATTTTTAACTATTTTTAATTATTTAAGTATTTTAATAAAGAAGGAACTGTTCGTGGATTTTCCAAAACATGACCATTGCCTGCAGATATAGTTACTTGCACGACTCGCCTGATGAGATGATTTTCATAATTTTTAATTTTATCGCTATACGTTTTCCTTTTTGTCAAAACTTTACAAGAATATTTTCTTCCCAATGGTTTAAAACTTGTTCTTTGTGCAGTAACATATTATGTTTCTGTCCACACTTCTTGCATCTCGATGATTTGCATCTTTTTTGAAGCTCCTTTGGTCAAACAGTTTGTGCATAATTTTATAAAGCATTCACGATCTTTTATCTTTCTAGTAGGATGCGTCTTTTTCCCGATAGGTTACGACATGTAATTTGATAGAAGTCAAAGTGTGAAATTGCCAAAAATTATGAAGCTTCCTACTTTAAAATAATGACTGCTTTCATGATTTGGGGGAACTGATGTCATGGTGCGTAATGGTAAGATAAAAGGAAATTAAATTATTCATTTACTAATGGGAATTCCGATCATCAGAGACAATAATCATGAAATTCTAACCAAATTTTCTGACGTCTGATGATTGCTTTTTTTTTCGGATACCAACAAAAATGTCACCCTAACACGGCCTACTCTGAAAGTCAAAAGATCGTGGACGAATATTAGTTGGAAGGTTTCTTGATAACTTTTTCCCGGAGACAATTTCAAAAATTGATCGCATTTGTACATGGCATGCTTTTCTGAGCGTTAATAACATTTTTATGACACAGTATATCTATAATTTGCAGAAGTTCTCGTTAGGAACTTCTTCCGCAATCTGTCATTTTCAATATGGAGCACCTCTTTTCCAACAACTTAAGAGTGCCCCATAACCTACGGAGGAGATTGAAAGGGTAGCTAGGGAAGATCAAATTAAAGATTTTTTCTTATTAAATTTTTGGTAAAAAATCATTAATTAAAAAGTTACAAAAGTTTAAAGTGAATTTAATTAACAATCTAAAGTTACTACCTGTAGTAATATTTTACGTTTTAAATTCAAATTTGAGGCATTTATGAGTTAATTGAATAATGCTTTACAATACGCAACTATTGAAAAAAATGTAGTTACGTTAAATTTACGGCTATTTAATTTTTTCTTTTAATGTCCAAAAACGGATTTTCATGTCTTTGTGCACCGCCTGCTAATTAAAAACGAAACTAGGAAACAGATTAACATAGACATTTTATGAATCGTGGTTTTGATAAATTCAGAGTTTATTTAATAATAAAGTTGTATTTTGTGAAATAATTTTTATTAATTAAGAAGCTACAGGTGTAAATTAAAGAAGAAGTTAAGAAAGTTAAACTGCTGTAGCTTTCTTATTATTGGAAATTAAGAAAAAAGCTTTATTTTGATGTCCTACAGCTGCTCTTTCAATTTCCTCCGTACGTTGTGAGACACCCAGTATACTTATATCAGAACGAGCTCTTGCGGATGATATAGTGGTCAAGACGAAAGAGAGTTAAAGAAGAACTTCGAAATTTGAAACGGAGAGCTGAACAAAAACGAAATGAAAATGAACATAAAGAAAACAAAAGTGATGATAATAGGAGGAGAGAGGCATAAACTAAACGTACAGATAGAAGGAAAAAAGTTAAAACTTTTAAATATCTAGGAGTTACGATAGATGACACAGGAAAATAAGGAAAAGATATTGTAAAGAGAATTGAAAATACGTTAAAATTGTTCTACACAATGAATAATAAGCTTATTGAGAAAAAAAGAAATTTCAAGACAAACGAAAACAAAAGCTTTCAAAAGTATATACATATACAGGCTGTTTTAAAAAAAAACTTCGAATATTATAACCATGAATAGTACTCATCAAGAGCAACAGAAAGACTAAGTAAGTATAGGTCCGCAAATAATTTTTTTCCAAGATAGACTTGATTTTCCAATGAAGTTAAAACATTGTATTATTATAAGGAAACAAACAGTAAACGTTTGATTATCTAGACACAAAAATAATTAAAGTAAATGTCCACCTCACTCGCTTCGTAGAAAAGAAGCTATCTCTCTTTCGAATAATCCTTGATTTTGTCGAATGGTTTAGCAGTTATGTTCTATTCGCTGCTGCAGCTCATTTACGTTATTAACGGGTCTTGAATACACCAGATATTTGAAATATCCCCAAATGCAGAAGTTTAATGGGATTAAATTAGGAGATCTAGGTGTGGCTTCAATCACGTTTTCCAGGAAAAATATAAACAAATGTTAGTCGTTGTTGTGTTCTGCGTATGTTTCTTTATTATCTGTCATTAGTCTTGTTGCGGTGTTTTTGGTATTCGATTCTGTAAAAATAATGGCATTTTATACAAATACAGAGATGACTGATATGCACTTTATGTACGGCATGGCTAATGGTAACGCTTATGAGGCATGGCGACTATACGCTAAAGCATTTTCTAATCGCAGAATTCCATTCGATAAATTATTTTGTAATCTACATCGACGATTATGTGAATGTGGTTTATTCAATGTTACTAAACCTGATGCCGGACGACCAAGATCAGTAACTACTCCTGAAACTGAAGTTGAAGTTTTAAGAAGAGTAGACGAAAATCCGAATGTCAGCACCAGAACAATAGCCAGAAAACTAAGCTTTATCCTTATCACCATGGAAAAGAAATTGATGGTGATTTGCAGTTACATGCATTTTAATGTTTTCAAAGAGAAACTTTCTACTGTTAGCTCTCTAGGATGTGCGAAAAACGTTTTGACGTTTAAATACATTCATATTGTTTGGTCGTCGAAGCAAAAACCTGAACTAACTCGCACACATTCCCTCTTCATTCAGTAACAATTAGAAGCATCACAGCCGCGCAAAGGTGGAAGGAATGAACAGTACATTCGACGTTGAAAGCGTCCGTACTAAGTGGGCTCAATTCTTAAGCTTGCTTATCACATTCAACGGGTGCAAGTTCTTCTAGTCCCCGATTTGGATTCCAGATACACATTTTTTGTTGGTGGATGCACAGAAAACTTGCATAAAATGAAAATTTTGTTGCTGGTATTTTATTTACTGATGAGAGTATTTTTACAAACAACGGGATTATGAACTTCCACAATAATCATGTTTGGGTTTCCACAATAATCACGTTTGATGAAAATCCTCACGCTGTTATTGAGAAAAGGCATCAACACCGGTTTTCTTTGAATGTTTGGCTAGGTGTTTTGGCAGACCGCTAGATAGAACCAGTGTTTTTACCAAATCATTTAAATGGCGAAGTTTATCTTGACTTTTTAAATAATACTTTACCTCCATTATTAGAAGACATTCCTCTGACTGCTAGAGTTAATCTTTGGTTTTTAAATGATGGGGCTCCTCCACATTTCGCCGTCGTTGTAAGAAATTTCTTAAATGCAACCTGCAACAATAACTGGATAGGAAGAGGAGGCCCAGTGCACGCGTTTACTGTTTGTTTCTTTATAATAATACAATTTTTTAACTTCAATGGAAAATCAACTGTATCCTTGAAAAAAATTATTTGCGGACCTATACTTACTAAGACTTTTTTGTTTCTCCTGGTGAGTACTATTCATAGTTACAGTAGCCGGACGTTTTTTTAAACACCCAGTATAGACCAGTACTGACTTTTGGATGTGAATCATGTGTTATCAATGGAAAACTGAAAAATAAAATACAAGCGCTCGAAATGAAATATGTAAGAAGAGTGAGAGGAGTCACAAAGGTAAATAGAATGAGAAATGTCGATATAAGAGAAGAATTGCATATATACAACCAGTACTTGAGTTTATTAGAGACAGTTGAGCTGGTGGGAACATTTACAAAGGATGGAAGAAACAAGGCCTGTTAAAAGAATTTGGTTAACGAAAATACGGAGAAATAAGAGAAGAGGAAGACCACAACTAATATGGGAGAAAGAAATAGGGAGACTACTTAAAAGATTAGGAGAAACATGGAAGGAAGCAACAGAGTTGGCAATGAACAGAAAAGACTGGAAACAATTTTTACATGGATGAATAGTCAACATTATACCCTACACTACTTGGTAGTATCAAGGATTTTCGATTATATATATATACTTATACTCGTAAATGAGTCCTTGTGTTGTCAACTAGATTTCAAATGTTGTTTTGATTAGCTTTTAATATCATGGAAAGATGAAACAAACCATTAAAATGTGTTTCCCAACAAACAATTTGAGCTGAATAAACGTTCATACAGCTGTATATAGCTGTGTAAACGTTTATTCAGCTCAAATTGTTTGTTGGGATTGATGATAATTCTGCTCTTAAAGTATCTGTTCTCCAATAACTGCCAAGCTTCCGAATAAGCTTTTCTGTAACTTCTGATGCCAATATGATTTTAAGAGCATCATCTTTCAACAGGCCTTTATTTGGAACTTTGGAACAACAGGCAATTTCTTCTTGTTCATGAACAAGCTTTTCTATAAGAATCTGCGAATGACGACCATTGATCAGAGGAGTTCTAAACTCATTTGCTAAATTATAGGTTGAGATATAATCACATTTGTTATTTTTAAATGTTTTGCTCTAAAGTTACGAGTTGCAAGAGAAAAGTAATTTTGCACGAGGAGTTTTATTTAAGTTATATTAGAAGTGAAATAAATTAAAAACAGAAAAAAAAAACAGATTGAAAGATTTAAACGACCGTCAAGGTGAAGTGGGACAATTAAAAGAACAAAGTATACATTTTTTAATCTTTAACTTTTCATGTAACAAAATTAATTATTTTTTTAAGATGTACAAGTACTTGAATATTTTTAGGGTACTTGAAATCGTTGAATCTGACGCAGAAATATGACTTGTTAATATAGAGATTTCATGTTCCATTGCACAAATTATTTCATTACAAGTACCACGCGGCTACCGTTCGTTTGTAACATCTATCTCTTAACAATGGCATTTCATTTGATATGCATCTCGTAATTTTTATCGCCCGATACGGCAGTCCATCAGGAGGAGTTCAATGCAATTTGCAATTTAATTAACTGATTAGTAATATTTTTATTTGAAGCCTTAACGAGCAGTTTTTTTTTTTTTTTTAATTAAAATCTCTGACGCAATTTATCACAATGCACACGATACTCGACAGGAGAAACGAACGCGAAAATATTTAACGTAGTAATTGAAAGCATATTAAATTTCTTCTGTGGCGGTTGGAATAGGCAACCTCCCGAGTTGTTTCGTGACTGAAAGTCATAAACACTTTCGAGCTGTCAGCCAGTAGTCCGGTCGCACTCTGAAGTCGAAACTCCAAGAAAAAATAAACAAAAACATGTTCATTCAGTGTATCCCGAGCTGAGCTGATACGTCCTGTATGATATTACATATTAAATGTGAAAGATGAGTGGAAAAGAAAGAGTTCATATTCAATATGGGAGGGGTCTTCAAACATGGTTGTTACGCAAATATTTACATCTTATTCAAAGTGATTTGATTACACACAAAATACGTTCGGATTCAGAGTAGTTGCTTCGCCATTTTGTATTTTAGAACATGGCTTAGTTTAAATACAGTAAATTAATACTTCATCTTATCTCCAGTAATCTTGGATTCATTTGCTCAGATCTGTGCAAATAGCGTGATGGTGGCTAATGAATATTTTATTTTAGTTAAAAAATAAAGTATCAGTATTTTGTAATCGATTTTATACAGGTACCGAGGGATCATTTTCAATTCGGAACATAGGAGGTTAGTATGATTGCCCTTGGAAATGAATGTTTTGATGATTTTTATTAAAAATGTCATTATTATCACTCCTATGTTTCGGATTGAAAATGATCATCCAGTATAAGCATACTCAAAAATGGTTTCATTAATTAATCTAAAAAATGGGAAAAATCTGTAGTATTCAATTTGTAACAAAAATTTGAAAATTTTACATCGTGAGTTTGAAAAGTAATTATACAAGGCTTGGCTGTGGAAAATATGCAGCAAACTACATTGTACAGTCAAAACGCTTGTAAATGTAACATGACTAACGTTTCAAAACAACATTATAACGAGTGTTCAATAAAAAAAAACGGTCAAGTAGGCTGTAGCAGGCTTTTGTTGTCAGGAACGCATGTCGCGATTAACTTCATTTAAATTTCAACTTTGACAAGTTGACGGTTAAGCCTAACCAACAAAACTCGAAAGCTGCTTCTGCAATTTTTTTTTAATATTTATATTTAATATAAACATTCGATAATAAAAGTTTCTTTTTGAAATGTCTTCGTTCAGTTAAAGTGAGGTTAGAAATGCAAGTGACGCTAGTTCACGCTAGCCGTATGAAGAACCCTACGATAGACGTTCAGAATAAATTCATGGCTATCTAGACCGTTTTGTTAATTGAACACTCGTTACAATAGCACCGACGACAATTGACAACCTTTCAGTAGTGATTACTTTTCTTCTTGTGAAACCTTATGTAATTACTTTTGGAACACGTGTTATAAATGAAATAGAATGATGGATCCGGATTCAAATAGTTTTCTTTACATCTGCGAATTTAAGTGCTAAATTAATTCAAGCAATATGGGAAACAGAAAAGATGACAAAAATATGCGAAATTTTGTATCATGCTGCAACAAAAAAGGCAAAACGTTGCCTTTACTTGGAGATGAAAATGCATATACAGTACGTCCCCGGATTGAGTTTACAAGAGGAAAAAGAAATATATTTTTAATTTTACGAAAAGAAAAGCCAAAGAAAAAAGAAGTTTCGCTTAATTTATAATTAACATATCTGTAATAAAAACGTGTGTTCTTGAAATCGAAAACAAAATCAACATTTTAAACTATCCAAATAACCTTCCACTTCTTTCAGCATAATGTTTAAGTTTACGTCACATCTCCTTGAGTTTTAACTTCTTTTTAACTCTATAGTTATTCTGTCACGTTTGAAAAATTATTATCAAAATCCGTTTTTTTATTTTTGGAACAACACAAAATTTAACGCGGCTGTTTTTAACACTTTGCAAGTACGGTCATCGACTCAGTCGCCACGCAAATTGTCTAACATAATTTATCGACTTCTGCTTAGCTTGCAGATCAAAGCCATTTTCGGTCGCGATGAAACTAAAGCTATTGGTTTCCTAGGCAGTCAGTCGGCTGAAACTCATCGCGACCGACGCGACGTCCGCTCTAGCTAAAAACAATGAAAACCGAGCGAAGTCCAGGAAACTATCCTTATTCAATTTTTCGCTTTTGGTTAGAGCAAGCGTCGCCGTCGGTCGCGGTCAATTTCAACCTCACTGACTAGCTTTACGCAATATTAACGTTTTAACAGAGGGAATTCCATGCTGACAAAGTCGGCTGAACTTGCTGGAAGAATGCTACGTAAACGGATCACATTACAGAAAGCAATTAACATGCTCGCAGGTTGACAATTTTGATACGTTGATCTTTGGACTCGGACTTTTAGAATAGTACGACAAAGGCACTCTGTGACATCTGCACGGGTAGTATAATTTATAATTCAAAAGGATCAGTTCTTCTTCTACGTCTTAAGCTTTGTGCAGTATCCGCCATTTGTGTTTTTATCGGTAACAAACAGTCCAGGCGGTCACACAGTTTATAATGAGTTGAGTCTGAACTTAAGATAACACAAACATTCTTGCCCCTGTTGGGATTCGAACCCACGCCGACGAGTGACACGACTTTATAAGTCAGCTAGACTAACCGCTGAGACACCCGCCTTACCAATGATCAGTTCAGCTAGTAAATCAATCAGTTACTCAGTTCAGTTCAGTAAGTCAGATAGTTAATTTAATAGTCAGTCAGTGAGTGAGTTAGTGAATTTGTTTGGCCTCGAGTGCAGGGCTACCAAGAACGTCTATGGTAATGTAAAAATTTTAATTATTTTTTTAGTTCGTTAGTTTTTTATGTTCTGTCCTGACAGCTCGTAACGTTTTTCTTTACGAGTGACTTATGTGTTTTAATGTGACATGGTGGAAACACATTTTAAGAAAGAACGTTTTAAATATCCCAAAATATAACTTTTATCTTTCACACTTACCTAATAATAATAATGTGAAAATACTATAATATCGGCTAAGAGGATGCTACAGCGTAAGAGTTAGGTGCAGTAAACTTGAATTATGTACTGGAAGGGATGGTGAATTAATCGAATAGTATAAAATGTTGACTCTATGATTATTATTATTAAAAAAATTTGTTGCAAATCTTATTAGGAGCAAATCCGCTTAAATTTGTTTATCCTGCTGCAATGTCAGATCAAAAAGCGATCGTATCCTGTCGCTGTTTTATCCGTTCATTATTATTATTACACACTGTATTAATGTTGAAAAAATTAAAATTAAACTTCTTTTCCCTCTTGTAAACCCAATCCGGGTACATACTGTATACCACCTACGTCAAATTGAAAATTAAATTTCATTATTCGTGTTTTTTAAAGACCTAAGGCAAGGTCAATTTAAATTAAATTAAATTATTAATTGTCGACAGGAAATATTTTTGCAAGCTACCCTTGTAAGAAACAACCCCATAAATCAAAATACCCCCGTCCATTTTCCTGAATTGCAAAAAAAATTGCTTAGGAAATATCTGGAAGTTGATTTTTGCTAACTATTCATAACTTTTGTGACGACATACCGGTTGCAAAGAAATTTTAATGAAACTACTATTTATCTGGTGATCTATCTTGATTCTACTTTTAAAATAAATCGTTTCAACTCACAGATGAGAAATATGGATGCAAAAACATCGTATTAATAGAAACGTATATGCGCAGTGAAAAGCTGAAGGAATTAAAAAAACGAGAAAGCGGAAAGTAAATCAGGGGAAATAAGGCAGATCCTTGGTTCAGATGGAAATGGTTTGCAATTGATGCAACTGACCTAAAGAAAATAATAATCAAGATTTGAAAAGAAAGATTGAAAGTGGTTATCAAGGAGAATGATTGTCAGAAGAAGAAGAAATCGCGCGATTAAAAATTGGACTAAAATGGCTGAACATTTTATGTTTGCACCGACTTTATGTAATTTTTTTAATTTTTAAATGAGTGAAATTAGTAGTGAAAGTAGTTGTTTTACGTTGATAATTTCTCAAGAGTGGCAAAGCTTATAACGAAATATCTGTTATACAGCCTGTAATCAAATAAGTTTCACATATTAAAACTGTAAGTTCTTTATCACTTAAGAAAG
The DNA here is from genome assembly GCA_036172665.1 of Prosopocoilus inquinatus. Classification (NCBI taxonomy): domain Eukaryota; kingdom Metazoa; phylum Arthropoda; class Insecta; order Coleoptera; family Lucanidae; genus Prosopocoilus; species Prosopocoilus inquinatus. Next base: position 3,229,801 of record CM069876.1, read on the forward strand.
TGATTTCTGCAAATATGAATTGTATTGGTGAAAAATTAAAGAAATTAAAACCCCCCCAGAGCCCGGAAACTTTTTGTTTGAAAACCTCTGACTGGCCGTGTATCAGTTTCTACAAGCGCATCATAAAACGTCGTAAAACAATAAAGCGTCATCGAACTGAAGGGCACTGGGTTAAAATCTTCGCTTATGTAATTCCATAACGGAATAGAATTATCAATATCCATCGCGTTGCTTATTAAATTAATCAGTTTTCTCAATTTTCACGTAATTGTTAATAGTTTTCTGCTCACAAAACTGTAAAAATAAATAAAAATTAGAAATTTCATTTTTTTAAATTATTTTACTAATTCATAGGTATTCATCGTGTACTTTATTTTCTGGTCGCCAATAAACTGCATTGTTATTTCTTTATAGCGCAAAACGTTTAAGAATGTCTTTTCTTTCTGCATTTCGGAAAATCATTATTGAACGCAGTCATCGCTTTTATTGTTTTGTGGAACCAAAACAATAAAGCGTCATCGAACTTGAACTACGAAGAAACATATTCGTTGGTGGAAATAATTAACAAAGCGACAATCAATCAAAGCGACTAATATTTTTTTAAAATCATTTTAATAAGCGAAATCAGCACTGTAGATCATGTGTAGTATTGGTTTACAAAGACCAGGATATCAAGATCTAATTATTGTCGATTATCTAATGAAACAGATTTAATTCTGATCAATGCAAGCAGATTTAAATTGTTCTCCTTTAATAATATTGCACACACGGGCTACGACCCAGAGGTTGTCAATTTGAACTGTCGTCTTTAATGGGTCGGTGATTCTATTTTATTGTGTTCCCATAAAGCTTTTAAAATGCGATCAAGCAATTGACCTTGAATTTTGCTGGAATTTTGTTTTATAACGTTGTTTTTGTGCACGGCCGACCAAAAGTTCTCAAACAAAAGAGTTAATACTCCTCCACTAGGTCATTTTTTTTTATTTTTGAGCTAGACTTTTGGTAGTTGCAGCATTAATTCTTTTACATGATGAGGAACTTACGGTATTAATATGTGAAACTAATTTGATTACATCCTGTATAGTGTTAATATATTTCGTTCAAGAAAATATTAATTAGACTAAACCATTTGAAAATGAAGATCAAATAATATCTATGAAGGAAATTAGGAAGTTCTTTTCAATTTTTAAGTCTCCAGCAAACGATATTTTAATTTTCTTCTTAATTTTAAGGTGTTTCATTTATAGTTTGGAATAATATTCTAAGAATTTATTTAAAAAGCATTTATAGCATCTTGTGTAATTACCTACATTGTTCTTATAACGTGATCATTATTTAATTTAATTATTATTTATTTACAATATTATTATTATTACAAAAAAAAATGTTGCAAGTCTTTTTTGATTGCAGTGAAACCCTCGAGCAGCCTCTGTACAATTGTTCCTGTCCTATTTGGGGCTTCTTCAGCAATGGAACTCCCGAGCTACGCTTCGGCGGACGGCTTATCAACATTTTATTATGACCAGACAACTTCTTTGGAGCTAAAGAGAATCGTTGCGAATCATGCAATCTTTTTAAGTTATCTCTTTGTAATTATGAAGGCAATAAATCAATAAAAGCAATCAGTCTAATAAAAAACAAAATTTTATTTTTTTAAGAAGTAAATGAAATATCCTTTGATGAAACTCTTTCAACGTACATAATGAAGAATTTACATTAAAATTAATTACTAATAATAAGCTTTAGATAACTAAATCTTAAATTTAGAACAAACTCCAATTCTTCACTTAATTTCACAACAGTCAAATTTTATTTATAGTTACTTTTCGAAAACTTCAGCGAAAACATTCAAACCCTTCACATGTCCTTTGAAGTCTAATTTTAATTTATGCGTATTATTTTCTCTTTACACTATGTAATTTATTAATAAATCTGAATTATCTAGAAACAGATTTTCTTCATTGGGCAATTTGTGAAAGACAATTAATGGCCAGCGATATTTCTCGTTAAATAAATTAATCAAATGTCTAAAAGTTTCGGCCAATATCTTCAGTTCCCTCCATCTATAACTTAAGCAATTTCTAAGACATGTTTTGCATAGTATTTTCACGTAAATCATTTTTGACGACTTACACGATCCTAATACCCTTGGTTTGTAATAATAAATCTTGTTCATTAGCTAATTTTGCAGGCGATTTTCGCCAACGATACTTTTAAATAAATTATCGCAACTAATTTGAAATGGAATCCGATAAAACTTAAAAGTATAAAAGTGTGGTGACTCATAACTATGAAGTAATGATTTATAGTTCAGGAACCGGCTGTGAATTCCTCAAAATAGCAAACACGTGTGTGAGTTAACTACTTTTATATTCTGATAAAAAAAAGAAACGCAAAGTGATTCGAAATAGTGTCCGATTCATTATGAGTATTTACTAAGGTCATGCAAGTAGTACGAAATTGCGAGAGATAATCAAAGGCATTAAAAAATTACCTGCCTTTGAAATCAAAATGGAAACTCTTGCCAAGAAAAACGTTTTGCAGTTTCAGTTGAAGGTAAACACTAGGGTTTATTGCACTGGTGACTCGATACAGTTGTACCAGTGTGCACCAACCAATTTATACCTGAATCTTCAATGCATTTTCCCTAAAATTATCCGTATTAGATCCTCTGTACCTCCAGCTTCGTTGTTTATTTTTTGTGTGCTATCAGTGCTTAACATTTATTTTAAATAATCATGTATAGCTCAGAAAAATGACTAAAGTGTTAAGAAAACGTGACCCAAATTAGATATAATTTTAGTAAAGTAAGTAAATATAATTAACAGGATTTTTCGATTCACTGTTCTAGCAGCACAGCATTCTCAGTGTATGCTAACATATAAAGTCAGAGCAAGATGAGAATATTCTGAGAGTGCTGTAGAACTGTGAATCAAAAATATTATATGATGATTTTGAATCACTTTTTAGACAATTTTTCTTAAACTGTTGTCTGAAGACGTATTTACCTCCTTATCAGAACAAACCCAGTCATTTTATACAAATTCTTCCTTCATCAATAACTTATTGGGTGCTCTCCTGTTTGAGGTAGTATTTTCAAAAAATGTTTTACGTTGTGGATTCCTCAAATAGTAAAAATGGGAGAAGGCTTTATTAATGATAGAAATTAACGCCTGTTTGTGAATGTTATTCGATGCTACTAAAGTCCGTTGCAGATGAATAAGGTCACTCAAAATTTTAAGGTTTCAGAACTACATTCAAAGTTTTGTTACAAATCGTTGTTCCCGTCATAATGTGTATTTACGAAAACATTTGTTGCCATCGTAAATTTGAAAGTATAGCTTGCTTTGACTTGTTACTTAGGAAAAATAAAATTTGGCCGTTTCAAATGAATGAAAAGGTCACCATCGTATTTTAAGATTTATTAAATAAGAACGATGAACAAGATATACGACATTAACATTTAATAATTTAGGTTAATTTACCTAAACGTTGAATTAGTTGAAAAACGCGACTGTTCATACTGTTTATCAAATTGTTTAATATGGCAACTTCAATGTTATTCCAAGCATTCAAAATGGCTCTCTTTAGATCTTTTACATTGTTATACTGTGTACAGTCAGCGTAAATACAACGAACAATGATTGCCCAAAGATTTTTCATGGGATTTATATCTGGTGAACATGAGGGCCAGTCGAGAACATCGATTCTACGCGCATTCAACCATGCCTTTGTTTCGCGACTAGTGTGGATTCTTGCATTGTCATGTTGATAAGTGAAGTTCAGAGGTTGTGGACGTTGTAGAAATGGTATCAAACTTTTCTGAAACACTTCTACGTATTCGGCGCTGTTCATTTTAGAAGAAACGAACTGCATTTCCAACTTCCCAACATTACTAAACGCTGCCCAAGTCATGACTGTGCCGCCACCAAAATTTCTCTTGGAGAAATACCGCGGCTCTTTGCGTAAATCTCTCCAGTAATGTGAGAAACCATCCGGTCCGTCTACATTAAATTCCTTTTCATCCGAAAAAATTACCTAAACACATTTCTTACAGTAAATAAACACGATTTATAACATTACTTACAAGTTTCCAGTTGCGGGTCATGTTATTTCTGGCAAAATTCAACCGCGGTTCAATATGATGTGGTAGAAGTCGATGAACAATATGCATTTTGCTGCGTTAGGTATTTGGATCTTCGTTTAAGACTCTCCAAACTGTTGTTTTTGATACAGGCAAATGGAGATCGGCTTTTATTTTGTTGCAACTCACGGTACTGTTGGAGACTGAGTTTCCTATTTGGTCTTCTTTGGATTCTTCAAAAAATTCTGTATGACGCACAACGATCGTCTCAATCGACGCGGTATTCCACGAACAGAAAGATCAACGTTTCTGTACGCCAAAATTGTAGTTCTTTCAGCAACAGTCAGCACTTTATTCATTTGAAACGGTAAAATTTTATTTAATAAAGCAATATGTCAAAAACAGCCTTAACTTTGAAAATTATTAAAGCGACAAATGTTTTCGCAAACACTCATTACTATGGCAACATCGGTTTCCAACAAAACTTCCAACAGAGTTCAAAACCCTTATTATTTTGAGTGACCTTATTCATGTGCAACGGACCTTATGAATTGATTTAATTTAAAAAAAAATCAGTTGTAGATTGAGTATAATAAATAAAAAAGATTTTTGACAACCCTATATTTTTTTGTCCATCTTTTAAGGTAAAAAGAAGACAATCTTTAGTATTTTCTATCTACGGACGAGTTTTACATCGGGTAGGTGGTAGATTCATTACCTTTTTTTGGCGACTAGAGAGCCCTAGAAGTTTATCGCAATTCTTTTTGTAAGATCTATGAGGCCACTGAAAAGGCATTGAGACAAATAGATTCTGATGTGTGCGCGAAGTTCGTTTTATGGACCAAGAAGTAAAGATGCTTAATGAGCTGCACAAGGAGACGACAGACATCTTATTAGATGAAGACTGTACCGAAACAGATTTAGAAACAGAAGTAGAAAAAGCTGATGATTTGGTGAGAAAATTGAAGGGACTTAAAGTAGAAGTATAGAAAGGCTGTCAAAGAATCGCTTGTCGAAGTTAGAGTTACTAGAAGAACATGTAAGCTCCCCAAAGACAGAATTTAATATATTCGTTGGCGATGTTAAAAACTGGTTACCTCTTTGGAATCAGTTTAAAAGCATTAATGATGATGAACAAATAGAAAGCGAAGATAAATTGCAATATCTCATACAGGCAACAATTCCAAAAGTCTAGAGTAAAAAAAAGGTAAAAGCTGTTAAAGTTGATTTTAAATAATGTAAACAGTGAGTTGAAACTTGGCACTTTATTTGATAAGGTGGAGTCTCAATTGCAAGCATTGATTGGATACCCTAGGAGTAACTTCTGAAAAGTGTGCAGCCCTGTTGTATCTCCTTGTTAAATCTAGTTTGCCAGAAGAAGTTCAGCGAGTCTGGCAAAGAAGTATAAATTTTAATGCAGAAAATTCCTTGAAATGTCGACTTGACAAGCTGATGATTTTTTTGAAGAAGGAAGTCGAAAGTCAAGAAAGAATTCAATGTGAAGCAAAAAAAATAAAAAATTTGATTGATTGATTTTACAACCCAAACATTTTCATGGTAAATCCGTGAAGGTAGAAGAAGTGGTATTGGTTGAAAATAACAATGTAAAACGAATTAATTGGCAATCAGCACGAGTTGAGGAAATTACGACTGGAAAGGAAGGAAAAATTCGTTTGGTTCGGTTGAAAACTGCTTCAAGTTTAATGTTGAGACCAATTCAAAAAATTTATCCTCTGGAATTAGGCGATGCTGATGCAGTGAAAGATAGTTTTATCAAAAAACAAGAGACGGAAAAGAAAATACCTGCCACTGATGAAAATTTCGTCCTGACTACTAGGCACAGACGGAAAATGAAATTCCCAGATTTTATCACTCCACGTGACTTAGGTGGGATAATGTCAAAAATCAACGCCTGTATGTGAATGTTATTCGATACTACTATGATTTGTTTTTATTAAAAAAAAAACAGTTGCACATTGCGAATAATAAATAAAAAGAATTTTTGACAAGCCTATATTTTTTGGTCCTTCTTGTAACGTAAAAAGAAGGCAATCTTTAGTACTTTGCTGCTACGGACGAGTCTTATATCGGATAGGTGACAGATGCGTTAAAATTACAAGTTTCCAGATTTGACTTTTGCCATGTTCAACCTAAAACTCCTCAAAAGATTTAGACTAACAACATGAAGTAAACTACCAGACTTGATTTTTGCCATATAATGTTTTACTTCATTCTTATGTTTGTATTCCTATTTTCTTGCGAAGACTCATCATCGGATACTTGACGTGCTATTTTTATTTTTTTTTGGTTTGGTTAAATTCAAAGTAAATTTTAAGTAGTCGATTATTAAGATGCTGTAGATATTCAATTTTGTATGACCATGATTTATGCAGATTGAAACAAGTTCCGTCAATGAGGTCGTGAAGAACGCAAATAATTATTGGTTAAGACAGCAGTACTCGTTATTTTCTATTTACGATCAGTACCGCCGACCGAGTGGAAACCGCGCTCACAATTGATAACCCGTAGTGTTTACAGGCAGAATATTATAATAAATATAAGGGCAGGCCTAAATCTTAATTTGGTCTGTTTGCATTGACATTTTTTGTATTTTATGGCTTATTTTAGAGCGTGGCCGTAGCTATAGGAGGGCCGCGGGGCACGCCGATGGGGGGCACTTCCTTCCTACTGTAGGGGGCCGCTCCGGGAATTCCAAGAAGAATGCCTTGCCCAGGCGTGTCACTACTTCTTAGGCTCCAGAAGACATGTACGGAGTCTACACGTTGCATGTTGCCATTGTTACCCGAGATCTAGTAATGGTCGCTATGCTTTGCTCTTGCTCTTGCTCACTGGAAGAATTTGTGATCTATGGTTTGGAGCCAACAATGTGATGCTATGAAAAATTATTACATCGCTGCGGATTATACAGCTCTTATTTTATTGCATAATGCGCTGGCAATTAAGACAGGAATGTTAATTGCTTTCTTATTTAATCTTTACCTTATACAAACACTTGTCTTATTGTCTTATCTGCTTAGACGTAATTAACATTAAAAAAAAATTCTCAGGAACTACATACGATAACAATGATGAGTACAATGCAAAATTATGTCATACTAAAAGTAAAAAAATTAACAGAATAACCATTGAAAATAATAGTTATATGACACAACTAAAGGTTTTATAAAAGTTCAGTCCTTATACTTTTGTCTTCTATGTATACTATATGATTATTACATGTAATGTAATGTAACTGGTTTAATAAAATGATTTTACGTAAATACGAAAAACTATTGTGTTTGTGTTCTTCGAGTTTTCATATAAATTCTGAGATTTTTTTTTTGATCTGTAGTGATGCCCAGCGTCTTCAGTTATAGACATGTCGTGGAGACCTCAGGGGCCTTATTCTCGAATCGAGGGAACGAACTCGCAAAAGAACATGACATCAAAATGAAGAATTACGTCATATAGGATTGTATGAGAGTCTACGTCATTTTGACGTCAGGATCTCTTGCGAGTTTGATCCCTCGATTCGAGTATAAGGCTTCAGGAGAGTAAGTGTATTTTACATGTGTAAAGTGTTACCCGACTTTGACAGTTTCAAATCTCCGCGCCATTGAAGGGAAAACAGCAATGATTCTCTCTCTTCAACACTGAGGGGTACCTGAAGTGAAATCCGACCACTCCGAGAATTAACTCGAGTGTGATTCGAGCTCATCATGACTCTGTGTTCACAAGGCCGATCCTCTAACCACTGGACTGTTCGGGCATTTAAGAGATAATGTGTATTTGTTTATAATGCCTCTTTTATGTCTCATTAAAAATATTAATTACTCATCTATGTATGTACAAAAATAAAGCCGTATTCCACGTTTTGCATGAAGAATTAAAAAAAAAGAGATCATCACTTATGGAGAATGTCACTGCAATGTTCTTGAAATACTGCGTGCCTTAAGAGGAAGACTTCTAAATTAAAATTTTTCAAAATTAAAAATTAAAACATGTAACCAAAAATTAAGATACAGTGGCAGCACAGTTCTCATTACGGATTACGGTGATGAAAATTCCTAAATCAGTGGTTACAAAGAATTACTACGAAAACACTACCCTTTCGGTATTTCGGTACACGAAGAGTTGTTCCAAAATGATAAAACCGCGTCAATTTTTGCCTATACATACCGCAGATATTTGAACAACAATTTCCCGACAGTGCAGTAAATCATAATATGCACTACTGAAGTGCTGAAAATTAGCGCTGAGTAATACTTGGATCTCTACATACAGAGATTATTGGACATGACATAATTGGACCCTTTTTTCAGTGCAAATTTAAACGGAGAAATATTTATATTTAATTTTATCTATACAATAAGTTTCAAGACATATTAGATAATATTCTTCTCGCCATTTTTCGATATTTGCTTTTAGAGCTCTGGCATATTTTGCAGTTAATGTGACACATGTAAAATAAAAGATTCCATCCTCAAGCTCTTCAGATCGTCTGACTACCCCGTGTGAAAATTTTTGTGGGGTTATGTTAAGGAACAAGTGTACAGAATTCCCGAAAACAACGGAAAATTTGCGGTGTGCACGTGGAATAATAAATCATTTGACGCTAAAGAGTGTTCTTAATGATTTCCGTATACATTTAGAGTTATGTTTGCAAGAAGATGGGGAAATATTGAATAATTTCTATAAATTTTCTCCAGTTAAAATTTTTCATTTCCTTTTAATCGTTTATGTACCACTGGCGACATAAAACATGAGACTTAACAGTGATTTAAACGTAACGTTTTTTTTTAATAGTGTAAATGATACTTCTAATTCAGTTTCTAGTCATTTCCATAGCAATATGATCATATCATAGTAAACCTGAAATAACCAAATCTACGTTCAACATCATTTTATTAATGTTTTAATTTACTTACAAAATTCTTTTGCTGTTATAGTGGTTGCAAAGGGGTTGTCGCGAAGGCAACTGATAAATGCTGTATCGTCGTCTGTAGTAGTTATTTTTGTTCTACCGGATCCAACGCTTCTTCTCAGTCTACATTCATGAAACCATCGATTTTTTTATTCAAAAACAAGTTTCTGTCAGCATTAAGTTAGTGTCTATTAATCACCCATTTTCTGACATCCTAATCGCTCCTTAGCTCTGTTAAAGCCATTTTGTGCAAGACTAAAATATGATTTAAGATTTGACAATTAGCTTGCCAAATTAATTTCGTTACTGCGGCATTTTTTTATAGCGCTCGTGGTACTTAAAATGACATCAATTCTTCGACAACAGAAAGTTTAAACATAAAATTTAGCATTCATAAGGGATTTGACAATGCAGATTCTTCAGTAATCCGTATGATGCGAATATACGAATAATTGATAGATTTGGTCATTTAATCCTGTAAATAAACGGTTGATCACACTTTAATCCGTATACATACCATTTGTCTTTGAAGATTGCAAATACATATATTAGGTATTACATAGAAAACAACTTGAAAAGGTATTGTTCTTCTACATCTTCTCAAAACCAATTAAAACGAAACGTTTTGCATTTTAAAATATTTTAACAGGACGAAAAAGATTTTAGTATTCAATTTTCATTATTACCAGGCACTTTGAACTGCACAAACTGTTTTCAACCTTGCATCCACATCCTACCTTACAGAAACCCAGTTAAAAATTGTATGGCCATTATTTCATGTAAAGGTGTTTCAGGACCGGGAACTTTGTTAACGGATAAAATTCTTGTTGACAAAATGTAAAGTGATTTCTTGCGAAATGCTGTTTTAGCTTCCTTTTTTGGCACACAAAACGTAAAAATCATTATTTACAGACACAGTAATAATACAAAATAAGTTTTTAGGATTAGTACTACGTCGATCAACATCGAGAATATAAGATACTTTGACAGTATCTCCTACAACAGCACGTGGAATTGCTTTATTAGACAACTTAAGCATTGCATTGGCTTGTCCTTGAACACCATGGATTGGGTCAAAGTAATATCTCGAGCTACACTTTTTTTCTTTTCCTGTTTTGCTTTTTGACTTTTTATGACACGATTCACACAAACTTAAATATAACATCATGCGCTGAATTGTGATATTTTTTTGATTTATCATGGATTTCTGTTACCATTTTATGGCGACCACCGTAGCTTAAGTCAAGATTATGAGTAATTTCAAAAATGTCCTGTAGAGCAACAAAAATATTTAATAATTTTGTTAGTATCTATAGCAATTGCAATTAGCGACGATTTTTTTTATTCTTCAATAGTGATAATGTACTGTTTCAAGCGTCGATAATCCAAATCCATTTCTCCTCTGGATTTTGTTTTAGTTCTAGAATAATTTTGTCGGAAGCTTTATAAATTTTTTCTTTCATTTTTCTAAATTAACTGTCACCATAAATAAAATTTTACACTATAACCACGCCTCATTGGTAAATGTCTACATTTCCCAATTTAAGAAGAGAAGAGATGGAAGTCTTAGCCGGCAAATTCGACGTTGTTTAAAACAAAGATAAGGAATTTTAGGCAATAATCAAAATCAAATTTAACAGCAACCGGTTTCGGCTGATTAACAGCACCATAACGTGACGTGGTGCTGTTAATCAGCTTGATAATTAAGACATTAAGAAGCATCATAAACTACCGTGCCTTCAATTGAATTCCTCATTAAAGTGGGCTATGATTTCACTGTTCTTTTCTCCTAAGATTTGCAGCACTGATAGCTGTTCAATTATTTAATTAAACAAATGTCAAATTGACACTTTGTATTTTCAATTAATTCAAAATCTTAGATTACAGCAGAAAATATTTATTGTTGAAAGAATTGAAAATGGACAGTTAGTTTATTCAATTAATCAGTGTGTACAGAAGTTTCAACAGCAGTTTCCTAATTTTGCTATTACTTATGAACAGCTAGTTAAACATATCCATGCTTGTGTTCTTAAATTTCGTGAAACAGGATCACTTGGTCGCAAAACAGGGAGCGGAGCAGCTAAGAAAACGACTGCAGCCTGCACTGAAGATGTTCGGGATCGAATGGAACACTCTCCCAAGAAATCTATTGCGAAACTTCAACGAACGAAAAGTTCAGCTATCAGGGGGAACGTGTCACACTATTCCTAAAAAGGACTTAAAGCTTTATCCATATAAGATTCAAGCAGTCCACGAACTAAGGCCAGTAGATTTTCATAGAAGAACAGAATATTTTCAGTGGTTTCTTGATAACTTAAACAACGACGACATTCTTGACAAGTGTTTCTTTTCCGATGAGGCCTGGTTTCATCTCTCAGGGTATTTAAATAAACAGAATATGGGAATATGATCAGCAGAAAATCCCCATGAATTTGTGGAAACTCCACATCCATTAAAAATTGGTGTTTGGCTAGCAGTGTCAAGAAGGCGTATCATCGGACCAATATTTTTTAACGACTCAGTAACTGCTGAAAGATACCGAAATGAGTTATTAGAACCTTTCATTAATCAACTACATGATGATGAACTTACAGAAGGTCTTTTTCAGCAAGACAATGCTACTGCCCATACAGCTCATCAAACAATGACATTCCTGCAGCAGATTTTCGATAATCGGATTGTGAATTTTCCTGCAAGGTCTTCGGATCTCACAATTATGGATTACTTGATTTATCCGCACATGAAAAACACAGTTTCTAGAACTACGCGTCACACAATCGAAGAACTTCGTGCGGGCATTACAGATGTGTGTGCTAACATAACCCCCGAACACTTAGCAAACGGGTTTGAAAACATGAAACGCAGAGTACGCTTAAGTATTCAAGCTGAAGGAGAGCACTTTAAGCATCTACTTTAAACTTTAATGTTGTGTTTTTATTTGATGTTATGATCAGTACTGACAGTTAACAACAACTGTTTTCTCTAGAATTGTGTCGCCAACTTCATAAAAAAATCACAGTTTACTTTAATGAGGAATTCAATTGAAAGCACGGTGCTTTCTTCTCTATTTTATGTCTGCCCTTGATTTACCAATGCTTCGTAACGGACCAACGTTATTTGATTGTCACAAGTATTTGTCAAAAAATGTACCGAAGGTGGTTTTAGAAAACTAAAATAACGCAAAAATATCCTCAGAAATCATTTCACTTTTATTTGCACCTGATGGTACATCAAATACTTCCAACTAACGCTTCTCAGTCTCGATTGGCTGCTTTATTAAAAAAAAATACCAAAAGAGAAACTCATGAACGTAGTATTCCTGAAATCCTGTCAATAATGATTAATTTTAAAGTTTGCTGCAATGCAAGTTCGATTGCACTGGGATCTCCGAACACGCTTTTTGTAGCTAGTTTGGTCTTCATTGATTGGAACGGAACCCAAGTAACCAAAATGCTTTATAAACATTTATAAAAGTTTAATACAGCATTCGTGGTTACTTGAGAAGAGTAGCTCGAGAGTTCCATTGCAATTTAATAATAACAAAAATAAATTACTTTATTGTTCACAAATACAATAAATATAGGAGAAAAGAACAATAATTGATAATAATAATGAAGCGTTTATTCAAGCAGGAGTTTTTCTTCTTTTACACGTAACCTTGACGAAATAATTTTTTTTTTTTGAAAGAATGCCTGCATTACTAACTTAAAAGCTACATGGAAAAGGAAAAATGAAAAAAAAATGATAAAAAATTCGCCGACCAATATGCACAACGCCTAGGTTTATCAGAAATAGCGTGACGGAATTTTGACCTAAACTGTGCGAGTATAGCAAATAACAACGATGTTATCACAACAAAGCTACAATTAACATAATTTTGAAGTTTTCTGGAAGTCCGTTTAACTGTGGTGTTATCCTCGAGCATTCTCTATACAGCTATTTCGATAGGATTGGTGCCTTGGGGCATCATCAGCAGAAGAGTAGTCCAAGAATTCTATTATTAATAACTATTTTCGCGCAGTTTAGTTCAAAATTCTGGCAAGGTGATGTTGCAAACTAAATCAACAAATTAATTCCTGTGCATTCAATGGACTGATTGCATACCAATCCACTCTTATGCGTCTCTTTGGTCACTTTGGTTTGGATCGAAGTCGAAGCATTAAGTGTGGGCAGTTAACTTTTCAGAAACTTTAATTTTTAGCTCAACGTTTCCCAAACATTTAGGTTTCACGAAACCCTTTTGAGCCGTGCTTTGATTCACCCCAGGGGGGCACACCTCACAGTTTGGGAAACGCTGTTCTAGCTCGACTAAAGATCGGTTTTATAATGTCAAGATGACTGAAGGTCGAGTTCAAACTTTTGTTACTTTTGGAATCGAATTGGTCCTTCGCTGATCTAGACATTATAAAACGAATATAAAACTGCTTGCACGATTAAAAAATATAGTGTTTCCTTTCATTTTCTTAAACCAAAAGAAGATTTTTCTTTGCGGATTTCTTGTTCTTTTTCTGTATGTGTTAAAAAGAAATTAAGGGGATGCTACATTTTTTTTTTAATTTTTGTATTTTTGTACAAAAGTAGATTTAACATTTTAAAACGTAAATTCATGAGATCACCTGAAAATAATTTGCTAAATGCATGTTTCACTGGTTTATTTCATCTCCATTTATTTTTACGTTAATATCTAATCTCAATAACTGAAACAATTTGTATAATCTACGATTAAGCCAATCTGGAGTGTTAGATACATTCCACGTGCAAGAAATCTGGCGACAGTTAATCTTGTTCAACAGATAAGGGTGTGGATTCCTATATTTAAAAACAAGCGATAAAGCCAAAACTCCTGATGTATTAGTTAATAAAAAAAAAATAGGCGATAATTCCTTAAATTGGAAAGCAAACAAACGCGCAAAAGAGCTTTTAATTATCACCGTCGTCCATCGCAGAACTAAGCAAACATAAGCAACTTTACAGTAGGAGGTTTTTATTTGTTAGAATTTAGCGATACCCATGTACTATTTTGTTATGTAATTACGGCAATTAGAGTTCATTTTTCGGCATTTTGTCTTTTAAGAAATTCACCGGCACACATCCACCACCTTGAGTGCATTAATCATTTTATAAAACGAACGCAAAGTGATCGAGATAGACGCAGGATAATGCTTGGCCGATGACAGAAACAGTCTCAGAGATGAAAGTTTCGAGATAAAGCGTTCAATTAGTTTCAGAGTTGTTCTTAATTCATCAATTTTAACAATTCACCGCGTACCATCATCGTACAACGCCTTTCCAAACTTTCTACTGCACACGTGCTTTCGGTGAAGATATTTCTCTGTCATGGGTCGTTTAAAATGTTGTCGATACTTGTCAGGTATAGCTTGCATAATTTTTAATGCTGAAATTAAACACTTTGGACTTTTGTAATAAAAATGTTCGTTACGTAATATCATCTGAGACAGTCGAATTTGGGAGTGATCCATTACATCAAGTTGTAATACTATTGTACTACATTGGAAAGAAGAAACTAAAAATAAAAATTTGACACTTGATGTTGTTCGCTCGCTCCTGTATAAACAATGATAAAAAAATCGGTTCAGCTTCATTAAAAATGAATGTAGAAGAGCCAATCTGTCAGATAGGATGAACCGTGTGATTGGATTTAAAGGGCGAGAGGTCTATCCGGGGGTGAGCTAGGATTACAAAAAATACCGCTGGGACGCCAATACCGTCCGCATGTCAGCATGTCCAGCCGACGAGCGACGAAACAATTACTTATTGTCAGTTGCTCAGGCGATAATAACTTATCATTCTGACAATTCGTGAATTGAAAAAATTGCCGCTTGTCTACGAAATAAACTCAATACCAAACATTTCCTTTAGGCCTATTCGTTTTATTTGATGCTGTGGTCGACGCAAACACGTCAATAAACTTCCTTGTATACAAAACAAAATTAATAATGTTGAATAATAATGATAATAATTTGACCCTGTTATATCTGTTTCTATGTATATTGAAAATATTTACACTACATGCAATATTAATAGCCGTTGGCACCATGTCTAGTTAAAAATTAAACCAGGTTTAATAGTAAACCCAGTTTGTACTGCAGCTTAAACCGTAGTTAAAAACTCGCTAAACCAACTCAATTTAATCCGCCGTCCGTGATGGTTTAACGTTGAGTTGGTTTAGCGAGTTTTTAACTACGGTTTAAGCCGCAGTGCAAACTGGTTTACTGTTAAACCTGGTTTATTTTTTAACTAGACATGGTGCAAACGGCCATAAGAGTAAGTGATATTTTTTGTTTTTTGGTAAACATTTTAAAGTATCTTAAAGGTTTGAAGCAATTGTTTGCTATTGATGGGATGCTACTGACCAAATAGTTTTGGCAGAATTTTTTTTTTGGGAAACATAGTTTTTTAAATCACCAAAGTCCGACTTCACAAACGCAAGTTGACTCTCGGTTTATTCCTAAAGTTATAATTACTCTTGTGGTTGTTACTACGAGAACAAACATTTGTAACTACGGCAAGAAATTTAATCAAATTTAAAGTTGCGTTTATCAAATCGGGCCTTACCGGTAAATTTAAACCTCGATTTATTCTCGTACGTACCAACAGTTATGAAAAATGGTTTTTATTGTGGGTTTAACAGCCATTATAAACTGCAATGAAAACCAAAAGGAAAGATATTTGTCCCTTCCAAATTCAATATAATTTACCTACTTATGGAATTTGACTGAAAAATTACTGAAATATTTTAGGCAATCGCCATCTTCAAAAAATGTCTAAAGTAGACAAGAGTAAATATTTATTTTTATTAATGTTTGTACGTACCCTAAATCAGCGCTAACTCGCAAAACTTGCACAATGCATGTTTGGTTGCTTACAACAATAATTGCTCCGCTTATAATGATTCATTTATTGCATTACGGATAAAATAAATTTCGCGTTATTGTTAATTAAAAAAAAAGCATTTTGCGTTAGTATTTGTGTATATTCGCCAATCAAATACACGCAGAACAGATCCGACGATTAATTTTTAGTTTGGCTAAAAAATGGTACAGACCTTTGAAAACTGGTACAAATATAATGTTATGTCCATGTAAACTGATCCTAAATCGGAAGTTCTTAAACGTCACTCAAATAATTTTAAATTCTGCTCCGGATTTATCAAATTATGATAGTGTCAAGATGATAGATGAAAATTTGATTAACTCGTCATAAAATTACGAATTTTTGACATAGATGTCAATTCTCAGCGTATCAGTTTTCAAGGGCCGCAATTGTACATAAATAACGTGTCAAATCATTTTTATTTCTCGTACGACAATTCTAATATTTCTACTTAGGGAAGCAGACCGAAAATTGGAATTCGTCTTACAAAAATTTTCATAAAAAAAAAATAAAACACTATAAAGATTTCTCTAAGAAAACAGAATATTGAAAACAAATTCAACTAATAGTAATTTTTATAGTATTTTAATTAGTGTTGTAAAGCCGAAACATTTCAAGTGACTTATTTCACATAAATTTCATTTAATTGAAATATTTCGTAGCATTCAGAAATTTCATGAAACTTATTTTAAATTGACCGCGCAGAAAGCGTCTGCGCGTCTGCGCATGATTTGAATTTGAATGGTGACAATTATCGTGATAAACATATATAAACCCGATACACATATTTACAGCTGAATTCATAAAATCTGGAAATATCAAAAAAATATACACCTTTTTTCCTAGTTTTCTCACAGCGCCATAATGATTTATTAGTAGAAATCGGAATCACGTATTTTGACGTCATTGTTGGGCGGCGCTTGCCATACTGCAGCTCTGCAGCAAAGCTGCCAATCGTTTGGTTATTTTAGTAGTTGGTAATATGTACGATTTCATCTTAAGAATCTTTTGTATGCTTGAGGTGAATTTTGGATTTTGGATGGAACCAAAACGAAATTTTTCCTTTTACATTATTTAGTCGTGCGCGATAAAACTCGAAATATGTCGATTTTAAAACTGTCAAGATGGTAGCTAATAGCAAGCATTCAAAATGAACTTGACGGATTAAGAAAAGGAAAAAGGAAACAAGAGACAAACGAAATAGTTTGCGAGAAAAAAGAACAAACAAGAAAGAAAAGGAACACGATCAGAAATTTGAAAAAATGAATTCTTTTTTTGATAAACGAGAAACACAATCAAAACGCGGAAAAAGTTATTTATTAAAAATGGTAAACAATTGAATATTAAAACAACATGAAGAACTTTTTAACAGTTGAGAAAAACAAAATATAAATTCCTAAAGACAATTATTTCATTAAAAAAAAAAAAAAATTATTACACATTCGCAAGACACGACGGTAATTCGAAAATTTACAAAAAGAGAACACACAAAGAAAGACAAATCACAATCACACTACAAAAGCAACGAAAACAAAAGCTGATTGCAATGATCAATGATTTGTAGACTGTAGAAAGTTTCTAACTATTCAGTTTGAAAATATTTGACAAATAAAATAGAAACAAAATAGTAGTAAATTTTCGTTTTCTGGAAAAATGTAATCTGAATGGTACTTGAAATGGATAATTCTAACGAGAAGAGAAAGAAAAACAAATCACGATCGTATATTTTACGACAAACAGTGATTGGTAAAAAGTATGTAGGTATGAAAAGAAACAATTTCAGAAAATATAGGAAATAAGCGAAAATAGTAAACTGATTAATCATAATCGATAATCAAAACTGCCGGGAGATATTCTCGTTAAAAATCGATTAAAAAGAGATCGCATTATGTTCGAGGAAAAAAAATAAAACAAAACAATAAACAAATTGAACGAAAAAAAAAAAACAAAACGTTACTTTACTATTTAATAATCTTGCTGTTTGTAGTATCAAATCGAAAAAATTCAATTTCAAACTTAGAAATTGGCAATACTCTGCAGCCCCTTCATGGAGAATTGCCGGGCAAACCAATCGTAATCGTAATCCCTCCCCCCGCGGATTATTCCGGAAAAGATTACGCAATAAAAATCTATTAAAAATAATTTTCTATCCAAACCAAAACTCTTAGGTCCAGTTTTACAAATGGGGCTCAACTTTGAGCTGAGGCTTAAACCCTTAGCAACGATTATTTCAACAATTGTTGTGAAGGGTTTAAGCTTCGGCTCAAAGTTAAACCGTCATTGTAAAACTGGGCCTTATTGATGACGTTGAAATATGTGAAATAGGTTAGAATTATTTGATGACGATATGTTTTAAGTAAATAAGCGACAGAAAAATTTTTGATAGGTAGACAAATAGACAACTGACAAAGAGAACCATATTTACACTGAAGATGGCAGCTTAGCTGCCGAAATACGTACCTACGGACATACAAATTTTTAATTAATTTCAATTATTTCACGAAATTTTTCATGAAATATTTCAAAAAAAATATGCTACATGAAATTTGTAAAACACTATTTTAATGCGAGGGAAAAAAATCAAATAGGAAAAAGCAACTTTGCCAAATTCCAAACAACAAACAAACTCATAGGAGCAAGGATGAGATAAAAGTAAATAAACAATTAAGAAAATTAAAAGTTAAGTGAAATAATTATTTAAAACATTATGTAATGTATGACGAGAATAATAATAGTAACAATCTAACTTCTGAGACGATTTCTGGAAGAACTATACCTTATTTTCTAATTCGCAGGAATACTTTGAATTTTTGGCGCTAAAAACGAGCTTTGTCATTGGTAGCTTGCCAGAATTGACCAATGACAAAGCTTGTTTGACCAAAAGCAAAGTTTGTTTTTAACGCCAAAATTTCAAAATACTCCGAATTAAGAAATAAGGTATAGCATTCTTGAATCTGAATCTGTGTTAACCGTATATCAAAATTAAACGATTCTGATTAATAAAATATCTAAATATCTGGGAAATTGGGCAATGTCACTTATGCGACAATCATAGCGTATTTTTTAAGTTTCATCATTTAATATATTTTAACTCTTTTAAGAATGACTTTTTTTGAAGACGTTAGAAAAAAGTTTAATAGTTAAAGTTTAAAATCACATCTATTTTATAAAAAAGTTTTAGCAACTTTTTAATTTTTTAATTACTTACTTACACTTACGCGACGTCTGTACAACCTACGTTAAAGAACGTTAATAAAAACTGCCAGTTTCACTGAAGATATCTAATTGTTCAAAACACGCATGACACTGATCGAGGTACATGTTAAGTTAATAATATACAAATTTGGAATACAAATCAATACAAAATTGAAAAATTTCGTGTCACTTATGCGACACAGATTTGCCACTTGTGCGATATTGCGAAATCAGAAAAAGAAAACGAATTAGAACATTGTCAGTCTCGATTTCTTTTTCTTTTTTGACGTTTCAATCGTTTTCGTTCACTATTTCTTAGTTTCAAAACGTTTTTTAATCCACACAGTTTAACGTATTCTTAGTACCCTTTTGATGCACTTTGTATCTCTCTTTGTATTCTTCATACTTATGAGAATTCTTTATTTTTCCTCGGAAAGTACGCATTCTTTGTTTTGAAGAAGACATAATTTTTAGAGGAATTTAGCTACTTGTCACAGTAACGGACGTGAATAAACAACAATTGAAAATAAACAATAGAAAACTAACAAAAAATATCAACGCTGTAAACGTCATTCAATGCCCGCTTGATTTGTCGCGTAAGTAACGCTAATTTAACATGAAGTAACGTAGCTATTTAATAAGGCCCGGTTTCTGAAACGATACATAACATTATGCAGAGATTAACTCAAGATAAACTCACTATAACTACTAAAAACCGTTTCTCAAAACTTTATCTGTAGGTAAGGTGTGTACGTAGCAACGTTAAAAATTTATACTTTTTGTAATGTTGTCTGTCAAAGAAAAATTATGTTTACTAAAAGTTATTTATCGTTTCAGAAACCGGGTATAACTGTTCTAAATGGGAAAATAAAGCTAAATGTTTGCAGAAAGAGATACAGTGTTTTTGAGTGATCATTAGAGCTGGGATTATATGCAAATTGCATATTTGTTTCTATGACGTATACGAGCAAAATTTTATGTTTTTTGGCATATCAAACAATTTTGAAGCAAATAAATCAATTTAAAAAATACATATTTTAGACATACTGAGTACATATTTGTGAAAAGAAGCATATTAGTGCACATATATCTGTAATTTGTCAGATATATTTCTTTTTATTTTACTTATTGTCAGGTTGAAACCTTGAAAGTCTGCGTATTTGCAGATAAACTAACAACTTTTTTTCTTACAAAACCTGCATTCGATTTGCATTTTAATTCAATTCGTTTGGATTACTTACAAAATTTTAATCTCATGTGAACTTCAAAAGCGAAATGAATGCATTTCGTACAACTGTTTGATGTTTATAGCCCGATCGGGTCTACTGTTTTTATAGTACGATAATACAGGGTAGCGCGGAGCTAACTGACATTTTCAACTAGTAATAATTATAATATATACGGAATATACGGTTTTATAAGAAAATTGGCTTTGGGGCTCGTGGACTTTAGAGTACATAATTTAATTCACGAGATATCCTCATCATAGAGTCAATAGAGCCTTTTATACTAAAATTAACTTGTATAATCCAGTTGTGAGCATCTTAAACGCCAGAAGTTGATTTTTGTGAACCTTAACAAGGTTTTAAGGGTAAGATTTGCGTGCAGGGGGTGCATCTTAGTACGGATGAGTATATATATATGTTTTACATCTTCTTTTGTTGCTTCTTCGGTGTAGAATTACTTTCTAAAGTTGCAAATATGCAAACATTTTTGATGCACGAAGCTAGGCGCAAGGCATTCGCTTACAGACGAACAAAAACGAATTCTCACGAAGTCTAACATGTTTGGACAAAAATTTAAATATGTGAACATAAATTCACTCTTTTATTATAGAAATAATTAATATCAATTATAATTTCTGAAAATATTATTCATAAAAAATATTCTAAGTCGGCGCTCCTCAAAATTGGCTTCCCGGTCAGTCGCCTGCCTCTTTATCCGACCCTGGTTTGCAGTCATATACGATCTGTTTCAAAGTAAGACGACACCGTTATTTACTTTCTTATTTTTGGAGCTATAGAGTCGTTTAAATCAGCAAATTTGTTTGTCCTGTTTTGCTGATTACAAATTACTGAAAAACAGTACATGATTTAATTTAAACGTTAACTTTAAGACTGTATAACATTGCTTTAAAATGTTCTAAAAGTTGAATTTAATATTTTGGCGCCTACCGGTATTGAATGTTTTTAAATATACTACTTTTGTCGATTTCCTCTTATTTCTCCACGACCCTCTCCGACTTTAAAGTTCGCCGCTGGTATCACGTTGTGTCCCTGTGCGATGTCAATAATCCCGAGTGCACAGGTAAGAAACGCCCTGCTTTGTTATATGTACCTTAGTAAATTAGTTAATACTACATTTTTTTAAATCGGTTTTTAGAATTTAAGTCGAATCTGATAGCCTCGAAATAATTTAGAAAACACTAATAGTCTAAATCCGGAGTTGGCATGGTGGGGAGTATGACGCGGTATATTCCCTTTCTTCACAATATTAGTAGCGTGCTAATCACAACAACCAATGCGACACGAACATTTTTGTGACTTCCATGAAATCACACTTGTTTGTTAATGGATTCGTTTATTAATTTTTATCATGGCATGGCCGCCGCATCCAATCCAATTAAATGCGAACATAGTATCTACCGTGCCTTCAATTGAATTCCTCTTTAAAGTGGGCTATAATTTCACTGCTTTTTTCTCCTAAGATTTGCAGCACTGATAGCTGTTCAATTATTTAATTAAACAAATGTCAAATTGACACTTTGTATTTACAATTAATTCAAAATGTTAGAATTACAGCAGAAAATATTTATTGTTGAAAGTTATTTTCAAACCGGTAGAATAGAAAATGGACAGTTAGTTTATTCAATTAATCAGTGTGTACAGAAATTTCGACAGCAGTTTCCTAATTTTGCTATTACTTATGAACAGCTAGTTAAACATATTCATGCTTGTGTTCTTAAATTTCGTGAAACAGGATCACTTGGTCGCAAAACAGGGAGCGGAGCAGCTAAGAAAAGGACTGCAGCCTGCATTGAAGATGTTCGGGATCGAATGGAACTCTCTCCCAAGAAATCTATTGCGAAACTTTCACAAGAAGTTCAGCTATCAGTGGGAACATGTCACACTATTCTTAAAAAAGACTTAAAGCTTCATCCATTTAAGATTCAAGCAGTCCACGAACTCAGGCCAGTAGATTTTCACAGAAGAACAGAATATTGTCTGTGGTTTCTTGATAACTTAAACAACAACGACATTCTTGAGAAGTGTTTCTCTTCCGATGAGGCCTGGTTTCATCTCTCAGGGTATTTAAATAAACAGAATATGAGAATATGGTCAGCAGAAAATTCCCATGAATGTGTGGAAACTCCATTACATCCATTAAAAATTGGTGTTTGGCTAGCAGTGTCAAGAAGGCGTATCATCGGACCAATATTTTTTAACGACTCAGTAACTGCTGAAAGATACCGAAATGAGTTATTAGAACCTTTCATTAATCAACTACATGATGATGAACTTACAGAAGGGTTTTTTTTCAGTAAGACAATGCTACTTCCCCACACAGCTCATCAAACATTGACTTTCCTGCAGCAGTTTTTCGATAATCGGATTGTGAATTTTCCTGCAAGGTCTCCGGATCTCACAATTATGGATTACTTCATTTATCCGCACATGAAAAACACAGTTTTTAGAAATACGCGTCACACAATCGAAGAACTTCGTGTGGGCATTACAGATGTGTGTGCTAACATAACCCCCGAACACTTAGCAAACGGGTTTGAAAACATGAAACGCAGAGTACGCTTATGTATTCAAGCTGAAGGAGAGCACTTGGAGCATCTACTTTAAACTTTAATGTTGTGTTTTTATTTGATGTTATGATCAGTACTGACAGTTAATGACAACTGTTTTCTCTAGAATTGTGTCGCCAACTTCATAAAAAAATCACAGGTTACTTTAATGAGGAATTTAATTGAAGGCACAGTAATATATACCCAAAATCCTGCATTAGTAAATTTGTTTTTTAATTTATACAGCATATATGCATAATTGTTTGCATATTCGTGCATATATTAAAGTATATTTTACCCAAAAAGCTTGCATACGTATGCGCATATTTTATTCATTTCTGCTTGCATATAATCCCAGCTCTGGTGATCATTAATTTTCCAAAATGAGTTACACAAATAAACGTGCTTTTGACACTTACGCGGAGTGTAAAAAATTGGATACTTTGTAAACCCTTTTTATTGTAATTCAAGATCAATTTTTATTATTTCGATACTTATTACAAAACCAACAGTAACAGTAATGAGAGGGTAATCTCAATTGCATCTTTATTTTTTTAATGAAATTTGGACAACAGTTAATGATTGTGTTATTCACTTAAGTATTTGTACGTTGTACTTGTATTTTAAAACCCCAATATAACATTTTTCGAATACTATAAAGGAAAATAATTACAGAAAATTTAAATTTATTATTTTTACTAATTACATTTGAAAAATTGGACAATAAAATAAAATAAATTCATGAGTCATTTCTACGTACTTGAATTGGTATCTTTAAAAGGAATCATTTGCAGTCAGAACTTTAGGTAGCAACTTTGTGTACAAGGTAGAATGGTACAGATGAATGTGAACAAAAACTACTGATTTTCTAGTTAAAATTTCATCCGTGCGCCCCGGTTAAAATTCATTTCACGAAAAACGCGAACAAATACCACAAAACCCCAATCAGGCCGAAATAATAATAAAAATAACGCGCTGTAACCACGCAAAACAATAGAAATTCCGAAATAGTCCATCAGGACATGTAACAAATACAATAACCGTGCTCGGGGGCCACGGCGCCCCCAGTGGCGCCGGCTGCATTCTCCACGTGCCCCGATAAATCACGGGGCCCCCGCTAGGCGTCTCACGAGCGCACAAACAATGAAACAATAGGGGAAATAAAACACGGCGACATCACTTTGTTTATTCCGTATAATTGTTGGCGTGCATGTCCTGCCTCGAGATTGATGGAAGATCCTTACTGGAATTTTATTTTCACTTGTGAATTGCTGCACTATTTCTGCAGGTGTTTTTAGATGTCCCCAGAGAAGTTATTATTCTTATAATTTATTCCAGTTGTTTTTATTACATTACACAAAATGATTCAATTCGTAGTTTCAAAAACAATAAGAAATTCATTGATTTTGAAAAATAAATTCGAAAAATGAGATAATAATTGTAAGTACAATTAAATTCAACAAATTTTTATGTATACGGCTTCAAAGAATAGACATTTCCTTCAAGAAAAGTTCTGCACAAAACAAGTTTCATATTATTTATTGTGATTAGGTACTTAATTAACATTTCTCTTGTATGTACAGATAATTATAACGTAATTTGTATTAGTTTTACAATGGTCGTAAATAACATTCATCAGATATCTTACGTGTCGGGTTTCATGTAGCCTAAAATAAGCTTGGTCACTCTACATGTATTTTCAATCCGTATGATATTGTGAATTCATCATGTTAATGTCGGTCTTCATTTTATGTAAATGATTTTATAATTTCATTAACCTCCCGAAGTAGCTAACATGATTGAAAATTAATTTTGGCACTCCGACATTTCATCTGTTATTAGCAGGAAGTGCAGATGCATGCCGAATAACAAAAAATGGTTTACATATTCCTGATCATTTCCGATAATTGATTTAAGTTAATTAACTCTTAACTGAAAGTGCTTCACTTCGCGTGATTTCGAGTTCGAAAATCACAGGTATCATCATAATCAATAAATTGAAGCCAGGAATATAATATAATTAATAAATTAATTGGTGTACTTAAAAAGGGATTAAGAGGAGCTTGCTTACAAAATTTATAATTGTGGTAAATCATTTTCGCTTAATTGTAAATTAAGTGCATATATAAAGCTACTTACCGGGTTGTAATTATTTAAAGAATGTTTAAGGTTAGAGAGATTAGGTCTGAAAGAAGAACACCCAGGAAATTTGCTAGAACTAATAAATACATCGCACAGACAGGGGACCTTTTAGTTCGTAGGGTCAGTTACAACTGTGTGAAACAGCAGACCCCTGACCGAGAGGCCACCATGAAATTTCTTTACGAAAATGTTTGTCAACAAAGATATTTCGTGTAAATACAAGCATAATGCTGTCGGACGGAGTCTCTAGTCTGTCCTTACACGAGAATAATAGCAGGGTCGACAGAGAATGATGACTTCGTGTAACTGAATAGGATGACAACCTAATTTAAATGCCAAAAATTGTTCGCAAACTTTCACATTTGCTTCGAATAAATATGTAGGGTTTCTTTGTATAAAATTTCTTGGTAATTATCTGCACTACTTGTTCTTATTGAGTATTACTGATTTCAGTTTCAGTGAATTACTGATATGGAATGATATAATAGACATATATATGACATTGTGTATTCATCACAGATAAAATATTTATTTCTTTAACGAAGGTAGCGTACAATCAAACCCGGTCACATCATTTCTACAACCGATCTCACATTTGTAGTTTTGACATTTAATGCAAATTTTACTGTTAATAATTCGTATTACTGATCGGAAATTAAAAGACCAGAACCAGTTTTGCCTCATGAAAAATACAACTGGCGACGGTGTCCTATTAGAAATACGGTAACAAAAAAGAGAGGAGTTTGAAATAAATGACAAGGTATGATTTCTGATAAATATACATTGTGTCCACGGATTTTCTGCATTGGTAGAGTGACACTCTTTAATTAAATTAATTAAATTTCAATTCTTGAATCATAGTCATATATTTTCTTCTTGTTCGTTACATTAACGTTTCCGACAAAACGTTTTTGTCATCTTCAGATGTACTGCTTACAATGTTTTGAGTCTCATCAACATTAAAATAAACGAGTTGGTCAGACAGCGGACGTAGACTATTCCTGATGAAAATAAATGTTTTCCAAATTCAAGTTCGCCAGCGACGGTAAAATATATTTTGATTTAAATTTTCTTGGAGAAAATAAGGATTAAAAATTTTGAGCCACTGGTGGTTCTCTTCCTTAATGAATTAAAAGAAATTTGTAATTTTTATTTGATATAATGTACCAGTTTTCATAATAAATGCCTTTTCTTAAAGTCTCTGCAAAACTGTTATTTCTGTAGGCGGAACATCATTTTCTTTGGTCTACTCTATGGCAACAATTAAAGCCATTACTGCTTCTTCATTCTTAACTGTTCTTCTAAATGGTTCTGGTCCATCGTCGCCGGAATCGTTTCGGATGTTTTCTTCTAAAGGGAGTAAATTTTCATCACCATAAATCCAAAACTGAACTTCGGCTTCTGTCGACACTTTTCCTTCGGCTTGGTGTACCTATACAGAAGAAACTAAACGTTTATACTACCTTGCCGAAATGATTTGTGATTTTAAAATGCTGAGAGGTAAATTTCCTTTGCCTTCATATTCATCGAGACCAATGACATCAAAGTTTTTTCCATGATTTGGATATTGTAGCTGGGGAAATGCTTGAGAAAGCAAAAAGACCGTATCTCTTAAAGTTAAATACTTTATGAACTTAGAAATGTTATCTTCATCAGACGATAAAATATGACGCAATAATTTTTTTCTATACGCCACTTTTGTTAACTGAATTATGTTCTGATCAAGAGGTTGAATGACGGCAGTTGTGTTTGGAGAAAGAAACGTAATTGTCAATTCCCCCGTCTCTGTGTCAATTTTTTCTTCTCCTTGACCTTGACATTTGGCATTATCCATTATCACCAATACCTTTTCTTTTAAATTTTGACTTTTGAGAAAGCTTCTTACTTGTGTAACAAAGTTTTGGACCCATCCGTTAAAGATAAATGAAGTCATCCAAGCATGTTTTGGAGATTTGTAGTCGATAGCTTAATTCACATTTTTAAATGCCTTTCCATCAAAACCTACCACCTACAGACTCTTTGACAGAAAAAGTGAAACAGCAGATTGATTACTTGACATTCTTTCTCCAAAAACTTGGAGTCGTCTTAAACCATGTGTATATTTAAATTTGGTTAACCATCTTCTACTTGCTACAACATTGTCTTTGCCATATACTTCTGCATAGATCTTTTTCGCCATGGCAGCGAGCATGGCAAAAGAAACGGAAACATGTCTTGACCTTTGAGTGCGAAACCAGTTATACAATCGTTTTTCCATTTCTGAGTACTTTGCTCGATTTATTTTTCTTAATTTCGGAAATAGTCGACGTCCCAGCATTATATTTTTCTGACACCACTAACATCAGCCTCTAGCTTCTTCAAAATTTCATACTTTCCTTTCATACTTAAAGTAACGTGTTTTCTCTTTGGAGCCATTTTGAATACTAACTGTTGTCAGTTGCAGACAAGTTAAAGCAAACATATTCCGTTTATCTAAATGAAATATGATAATCCCGAATAAGGAAAGCTTTCAAATAGGGACTACAAGGTACACAATCCAACAAGAAGTAGGTTCGAATTACTACATCATCTGGATTGTTGGATATTCGGATTAACGAGGTATTACTGTATTGCCAAATTAGTATTTTGGGGAAGTTTTATATGACGAAATTGCAGTTTCATTTTGATGTTTTAAATCTCAGATGGTTTCTTCCGAGATTTATTCTTGACACTGTTTATTCATATTCTTCATGAGAAGTTTTCAGGAATTAATCCAGGTATGTTTAGTATATTAGTTCAAGAGAATAATTAACAAATTACAAATAATTCTGTTGCATCGTTTTCAATTTTTGAGGACTAATACAAAATAAACTTCGATTTACTCACAAAAGCAAAACCAAAACCATCAGTTCTCAGCGAAAACCGTTGCTCTAAAACTAATCATATGTACAGTAGATATCATTCTTGTATTTATTTGTACTGTACTACTTGTCACTGGTAGTCAAATGGATCTTTAAATAGCATCGTATTAAGTTTCACAGATTAGGAATAAATTTTATAATTTTAAAGTATGTTCTGTTATAATGTTACATTCATACGATGACAAAAAAATTCCGAGCAATTTATTAAACTTAGCGTAAGCATTTGTGTCTAAATTTGAAACATGATCTCGGCTTAGGGACACACATCTGACTTCTGATGTCCTGGGGAGGAGCACTGAAGGTTCTTTGCGTGCCATAACGAGCAGCGTTATACATGGCCATTTACCGCCCACATGGAAGCATCATGCAAACTGACACCAGGCTTGCCATTAGTGCAGTATCACGGTAACACCTCATACTTGCGGATACACGCGGTTCGAGTCACTTAAAACAGGCTTATTACGAGAAATCTGTATTAATTGCGAGCGGTAACAATAAATATCTGCGCATTAACTTATAAATTGCGGCCACAAATCATTCGGATGCTGTGTAATTAGTTTAAACTAAATCGTTACTAATAAATTATCGGTCGTTTTGCTTGTGATTACTGCACTAATAGTTGTGGAAGTTCGTTTGGCATGAAGTTGGATTTTAATTAATTAAAACTGTCCTCAATTACAGAAACCTTGCCAAATTATTAATAGCAAAGAGGAGAAAAACAA
This sequence comes from Prosopocoilus inquinatus, assembly GCA_036172665.1. Taxonomy (NCBI): domain Eukaryota; kingdom Metazoa; phylum Arthropoda; class Insecta; order Coleoptera; family Lucanidae; genus Prosopocoilus; species Prosopocoilus inquinatus. The sequence continues at coordinate 3,258,455 of CM069876.1, forward strand.
AGTTTAGGCAGCGTCATCGTGCGGCCACTTTTTGACCTAAAATTATGTTAGAAAGACTTAAACTCTTATCTGTATACTCGATTTCGACGTAACCTCGTACAGGTCAGTTTGATTGACGTACCTCTCGAGTTATTACCTTGGTGAGGAGACCCCAAAGCGGGCCAAAACAGCTCTCCGGGATATGCTCGGAAAATCTCTTGCAACTGAAACTAATTTAGAAACAAATAAAGTACTTTAGACTTAAACTCTACGAAAATAATTTATTGCAATTGTAAAAGACACACTTTTAAATATGGCTTTCTTCTGCTATTTTGAAATTCGTGTAACAATTTTGCTACGTGGAGGCCTTTTTCTACCACTTTGTAACAAAATTGATTTTAAATTTAACATCGCATCATAAGGACCCAAGATGACTACCCGTGTATAAGTATGAATCATGTATGATATTTAAAATCTGTTACATGAATGTAATTTATTTCCACCACTGAGATGACCAAATCATCACCATTGACCATTTCATCGTATATACCGATTCTTTTAAATTATGTTGGGTCGTTATATTATAGAAATAAGGCCACTAATTGGGTTTAATCAAATGTGTAATTTACTTCTCATTAAACACTCTGATAAAACTTGTTTATCCCCAAAGCCTACTTTTTCTATTCCCGTATTCGGCAACCCAACACCTCCCCTTTTAAGAAATTACATGAAATAATTAAATAAGTAAATATTTCTTTTGGCGTGGTTATCATTAATTCTTTAACAGGTTGACGACTTCTACTAGATCTTCGAAGACTTGATTCTTCTGAAATAAGATCAGTATCTTCTTTTTCGTGCGGTGCTATTTCAGTAGCTAATTCCTTCGCTTGCTGAGGAACAGGAGTCTTTCTAGGAATGGGAATGGAGGAAACATTTGATGACATGAGCATTTGGTTCTGTGTTTGTTTTTATCAATTGGTTAACATGGAAACGGCGGGTTTTCTGATCATTTAGTTGTACTTATGAGCGCCGTGCTTAATATTAAATTGTTGATCCAAACTTGTTCCGAGTTTACGTCTACACAGTAACTCAACTGATGTTTTATTGTCGGGAAGCGCAGAATTTGGGATAATGGGATATGCTCCAGGAAAGATGTCGAGCGAATGTTGAATATTTCCGTCCCCTTTTAATTTGAGAAGTGCTCGTTTCAGCATATCAACAAATCGTTCCGCTTGTCCATTTGGTTGTGGATGGTACGGAGATGAGAAAATATGTTCAATTCCATTTTCTTGACAAAATATGTTGAATTCGTACGAACTAAACTGTGTTCCGATATCGCTGACAAATAACTTCTGGTAACCCATGTCGAAGAAAGAGTTTTCGAAGTCTATTAATTGTTGAGATTGATGTTGTACTTGTCATCGTGCAAATCTCTGGATGTTTGGAATAGGTGTCTACTACAACTATATCTTTTCAATTTCAAATTGAGACTAAACATATTCAAATTGAAAATAAACAAATTGAAATTGATACTATACAAATTCAAACTGGGATTAAACAAATTCAAATTGGAACAATATATTTTAATTTAAAAAAATACAAGCTCGTAGGAAATAATAAAATAACGAAACGGAATATAACTATCTAATTAATAATTACTTATATGCCTAAATCAAAATTATACATCAATCATATTTAATGCATCAGGTATAAATCTTTGAATGTTTGCAACGAATCTTATGCAGTTAACTACGGTAATTTTATTCGTTATATTTTGTTGCACTATATTTTCTAATTTTTGTAGCCGATATTCCGTCTGCGCAATGTTTGCCCTGGCTTCACCTGCTAAAATTTGTGGCATTTGGATTGCTAAGTCAGCTTTAACACCAGCTTTTAGACAAGACCACGCGAGTTCAATTGGATTCAACATCGAGCTGTAAGGGGAAAGTCTTAGCAAATAATTATCGGCAAATTCGTCCTCCCTAAAAACATCCTCAATTGAAGAATGACACGGAGCATTATCGATGACCATAACGACAGGTGTTTGATACAAATTTCGGGCATTTTGGAGGCATCGACGAATGAAATCATTAGCTTGCGGTTTTTTAAATGCCCCTTTTCTAATTTCATAATGTATTAGGCCCATGCTTCCAATACATCCGATAACATGAATATTTGACCCTCTACTCCATGCAGAAATATGAGTGCAGCGTGTGCCTTTCTTAGATCTTCCTTTTGTACGTGAAGTGTATAAATTAAAATTCCTTTCGTCCATGTAAACTGTTGGAATATTATCTGCTTGATAATCTAATAGCTGTCGAACAAATTCACATCTTTTGGTTTTGTTATCCGCACTATTTGCCCTTTCAGGTTCTTTTCTCACATTTTTTAAAGTATACATCAAACCATCCAAATGCCTTCGAAGGCATTCTATCGAGACAACAAGTTGATGTTCAGTTTGAAACTTCTCTTTCATTTGCTTTAATGTCATGCGCGGATTCTCTTCGATGTATTGTTCCATGAGATTATGGTGGTCATTAGCGATTTTTATTTTTCTTTTTCCACCACGTGTATTTTCAGGTTCTTCCTGGTTTTTCACCCAACGATACACGGTTGATTTTTTCACTCCTAAGGTATTCGCTAGTATTCTCCAATCTTGGTTGTTATTCTATAGGACACAGATTTGTTTCTTCATGGCATCAGCGTCCACTTTCTTAATGTAAGACATTTTTTGTGACCTTATTCAGTTTAATGTATATAGTTTAATGGAATCAGAATTAAACACTTTTTTGAAATGACGTGACTTGTTTATCTCATTTTGAAATTGTTTATTCCCAATTTGAATTTGTTTGTTCCCAATTTGAAATTGTTTAGTCCCAATTTGAAATTGAAAAGGTATAGAACATTATTTTCTCGATATACTCACAGACCTGCATAATCCAAATCAATCCGTTGCCAAGGAAAATTTGGTTTCAGCAGTTCGACAGTTCTGAGGTATTCGGGGTTGTTTGATTGCAGTGATACATGAAGAACATTGACATTGATTCAATTTCCTGATCCATGTTCGGCCAGGAGGCGTACGAATGAGCTAAGGATTTCATACTTCGTATGCCTGGATATCCACCACAAAGGAGTTTGAGAACCTTCTTTTGTAAAACAGTAGGAATGATAACGCGATTATTGTAGAGGAGGCAATCTTTTTCGATGGTAAGACCGTCACGTCGTCGAAAGAAATGTTGCATACTATTCCAATTTGGTAACTACTTGTTGTTGGATGGCCATTCTATCTGTACGTACTGTTTCACCGTTCGTAGGAGTTTCTCCTCTTTCGTTTGCTCACAAAGCGTGTCGAATGTTACCGGTAGCTGAGATGAAATTGATGTAAAATCGAAATATGGTTGAATTGCTCCAATGAGTACGTGTTCATCTAAGGTTGGTCGATCTGAAATCAGTCGTGATAATGCATCAGCTTGTCCGAATTCAGTCGTTGTCCGGTATTCGATCATGAAGTTGTAAGCAATTATATATATCGTTGTAGACGATTTGCAGTATGAGTTGGTATGCTTTTCTTATTTCCAAAAATGCCAAGAAGAGGCTTATGATCAGTAAGTACCGTGAAGCGTCTTTCGTAGATCATCTTGTGGAACTTTTGAACGGCAAAAATTAGTCACAGTGCTTCTTTTTCAATCTGGCTGTAGTTCTTCTCGGCAGGTTTGAGAGCCCGAGCAGCATGAGTAATGGCCTTAATTTGTCCGTCTGGTAGACGATCTTGAAATACAGCAACGAGTCCAAGATTTGAGGCGTCAGCAGCAACGATAATGTCTAATGAAGGTTCGTAGTGAGTAAGGAGAAGATCCGACTGAAGTACATCTTTAATTTGCAGAAAATTTTGCTGACGTGCATTTGACCATTGCCATTTTTGAGTTTTTTTTTTTAAGTTTATCAAGTGGTTGGCGAATGTATCACATTTTATTAACAAATACTTGGTAATAATTTACCAGACCAAAAAATGAAGAAAAGTTGACATATCTGTGGTTGGTGGTATTTTAGCGATTGCGATAATTTTAGCTGGTCTTTGGCGGCCTCCATTGCTGTGTGCAATATAACCAAAATATTTTATTGGTATCTTGAAGAAAGCACATTTTTGCATACGAATGCGAAATCCATAGTCATGGATACGACGAAACACTTCAGGAAGACGTTGTTGATGTTCGTCAATATTTCCACTGACGATGACGTTTGAATGCCGCCGAATTCTACTTATCTGAGTTAACTATTTGATTAAATCATTTTTAATAACGTTGTTGTAATGTGACGGTAGTGCATTTATTAAAAGATTAAAAGGTGTGGAAAACTCCAAAGAATGCGGATTTTCACATGCTTAATCTGTTTATTATGAATTTCTTTATCATTGAAAGTTTCTAATCTTGATTGATTTTAAATGTACGTTCATACATAATAAAACGTCTACTGTCCAAGTTTAAAAGCTATAAGAGAGTCTTATATTGTTGTAAACCTTAGTGAGAGATTTTTTAAAACATATCGCTATATAGCGTGACCCGAATGGACTTAACTGTATTTGTAAACTTCATTATTTCGCATTTTAGTAAGAACAATAATTTTTCATGAAAAAAAAAAATCTTTTTTTAGGTAGTCCTCGGCCACTAACAAAATTTCGAAAATAATATGCACGGTGTTTAGAAAACGAGACAACGTGAAATTTATTTACGAGTAAAGTACCTCTTATTTGAAAATAAAGTAAGATAGTACTGGAAAAAGATGTTTATAATGTCAATAGAAGCTTAAATGTCTAATCTGAACTTTGGATTTTAAAATTTAATTTGATTAAAGTACCGGTAGAAATTTCGAATTGATCACGTAGTTTTGCTTCGCAATAATCAAAAAATTTAAGAATAGCTAATTTACAAAGTCAAAAATATTGTCATTTCTTTCTTGCATGTATATTATCAATACTTAAAACCATGAACTCTATATTATTTTCATCCATTCGTAATGAGCTATTTAATCGTGCAATAATATGTAGGCTGTTCCACGTTAGGATTGCCATACTCTTACGGGACACTCTGTATAAGTCTAAATAATTTTAGGTTACGTTTCTAATCGATTTGTACCTATATTAGGACGTACACAGATTTTAAAAATCTTCAGTAGTAATGCCACAATTTTCCGGCCGTGCATTGTTGGTTCAACCTGTACGTGCCATCTTTCCTACTACTTCAGTAAATTATACAGGGTGTTTGGAAAAAATAAAGTGAGTGTTCCTACAAAAATTTAATAACTTACAAGTTAGTGTTTCTCAAACCCTGAAATTGTATACCTGTCTACATTTTCTACTTTGATTGCCACTTATAGTTGATAAAGAACGCAGGGAAGCTTACAAAATTTTATAATCTTCAAGTAAATTAAATCTGGAATACCTGTGTGTTTCGTTTTTTGTCTGTATTTATGTTGTACATATACAGTTTAGAGCAAATATTTCATGTTTCAAATCATTTATCGCTTATTGATATAAACAACCATGATTTTCACTCGATTACATACTTCAGAAAGAAATAAGTTATAAGAGTAGGTACACAAGCCCAACGATAATATAAATGGCTACCAATATTAGTAAATAATTTATTTTACTTGATTATGTAAACAGGTATATTAATACACGTCAAATTATATTCGAGATAAGTATCGCACGGCGTAATAAATCTCGCGGGTTAAACATATCCGATATGTCAAAACGTTTGCCATAAATTCTCCTGACAACATATTTCTTATTGTTGTAAGCATTTCACCAAATAAAAATTGCGGGCACGGAAAATGTAGGTTGCTCTAATCGGTGCGACTCTTGCAGCCAGATAAATGCGATAAATTCTTACTGAGCTTGTGCAGAAAATTCTGCACACTTTGTCGGTTGGGATTGTTGATAATTTACATCCGGTCCGTTTTTATTTTTATTTGCTTGAATACGCGATAAAGAACACCTTGTAGACTTCGAAAATAACATTCTGAGAATACTATCAATGTGCAAGTTGCAATTATTTTTGCTGGAGTAATTAACATCAGCATGTGTTCTTTAAATAGAGTGTTTATAATTATTATAATTATGTATGCTGGCACAAACTTGAAATAGTAATTCTGAAACTAATTAACTTTATCACTTCTTTCGTAGATTTTTAATTTTTCTGTTCTTTTGGTGAATGTGCCTTCGAACTGTGAGAATTTCGAATTTATTTTTGAAATTATCACAGCTTTCTACTGACTTGAAAACCTGTTACCATGTACCGTGCCTTCAATCGAATTCCTCATTAAAGTGGGCTATGATGTCATTGTTTTTTCTCCTAAGATTTGCAGCACTGATAGCTGTTCAATTATTTAATTAAACAAATGTCAAATTGACACTTTGTATTTTAATTAATTCAAAATGTTAGAATTACAGCAGAAAATATTTAGTGCTGAAAGTTATTTTCAAACCGGTAGAATAGAAAATGGACAGTTAGTTTATTCAATTAATCAGTGTGTACAGAAGTTTCGACTACAGAAGTTTCGACAGCAGTTTCCTAATTTTGCTATTACTTATGAACAGCTAGTTAAACATATCCATGCTTGTGTTCTTAAATTTCGTGAAACAGGATCACTTGGTTGCAAAACAGGGAGCGGAGCAGCTAAGAAAAGGACTGCAGCCTGCATTGAAGATGTTCGGGATCGAATGGAACATCTTCCCAAGAAATCTATTGCGAAACTTCCACAAGAAGTTCAGCATATCAGTGGGAACATGTCACATTATTCTTAAAAAAGACTTAAAGCTTTATCCATATAAGATTCAAGCAGTCCACGAAGTAAGGCCAGTAGATTTTCACAGAAGAACAGAATATTGTCAGTGGTTTCTTGATAACTTAAACAACGACGACATTCTTGACAAGTGTTTCTTTTCCGATGAGGCCTCTCTCAGGGTATTTAAATAAACAGAATATGAGAATATGGTCAGCAGAAAATCCCCATGAATTTGTGGAAACTCCATTACATCCATTAAAAATTGGTGTTTGGCTAGCAGTGTCAAGAAGGCGTGTCATCGGACCAATATTTTTTAACGACTCAGTAACTGCTGAAAGATACCGTCATGAGTTATTAGAACCTTTCATTAATCAACTACATGATGATGAACTTACAGAAGGGTTTTGTTTTCAGCAAAACAATGCTACTGCCCACACAGCTCATCAAACAATGACATTTTTCGATAATCGGATTGTGAATTTTCCTGCAAGGTCTTCGGATCTCACAATTATGGATTACTTCATTTATCCGCACATGAAAAACACAGTTTTCGAAGTACGCGCCACACAATCGAAAAACTTCGTGCGGGCATTACAGATGTGTGTGCTAACATAACCCCCGAACACTTAGCAAACGGGTTTGAAAAGATGAAACGCAGAGTACGCTTATGTATTCAAGCTGAAGGAGAGCACTTTGAGCATCTACTTTAAACTTTAATGTTGTGTTTTTATTTGATGGTATGATCAGTACTGACAGTTAATGACAACTGTTTTCTCTAGAATTGTGTCGCCAACTTCGTAAAAAAATCACAGCTTACTTTAATGAGGAATTCAATTGAAGGTACGGTATTTCCTGCAATTATAAGAAACTTTACTTTATATATATACATATAAATTTAATTTTAAAGTATTCGAAGCCAAGTATTATATTATCCAAACAATCTTTTAATAAAAGTAGGCCATGAAAAACATTTATCTCAAACGTTTACTACAACAATTTATGCTGCAATTCTAGCTTGATTGTAAGCGTAGTAATTCCCCATTTAGTAAAATTTATTGTACAACCAAATTTGAATATTTTATTAAAAATTGAATTTAAGATTTGCCAAAAGGTTGCAAAGCAGAATCTAATAAGCCAGAGCATGTATATCATGTAGACGTCAAAAGCCAAGCATGTAAACGTTATATATATATATATATATATATATATAATAAGTAATAAATAAATAATCAATTGACGAAAGGTAGATTTTACGCAGTCGTGACACTGGAAATTATTGCATGTGGCGATAAATATTCTGGAAGTCACTTTCCGGAATAGCGAATTTAGAATGAATTCGGTTGTCATAATTTATCTTCAAGAAGCTAAAAGATTTTTCTTTTTCTCTCAGGGCACGAAAGTTCACTGAAATCAAAAACAAACTTCTCGTCCTGATATCTGAATACCATTCGTTTTCTTGTTTTGTAACACATCTTTTCTCCCGTTTCCTTTTCAATTTTCCTCGATGAAGATCTTTCAAAATATTTTATTTTTTATTTCTACTTAGAATCTCAGTATATTTTGGTATTTTGATAAACTTTCCTTCCAATTTTCTTTTCATTGCTTCAAGTTTTAGTTTTCCGTTAACTATTTGGATTTCCGAACATGTTTATTAAGCACCTGTTCTATCGAACTGTACTTGCAGATAACTATGATTCCAAACTTTAGGGAAAAAGCAGCCTTTTAGTGTTGCTAGAAATACTCAAAGGTATTATTTTGATATTACTTGTGCAACGTAATTAATATAACATGTGTTCATCCGAATTTGTGATCTAGTGAGCGTTGGAATTGTTAAACTCATATCGTGAATTAAATCATACGACTTATCTTTCAATTTGGCCTTTGCAAAAAATTACACAAATTTATGATAACAGTTATTTTTATGTACAAAATCGGCCTTATGTTGTATTCATTTACGTTAAACATAACGTGACGTTATCAACGAGTTTACGTTCAAATTCCTATTTCAAGAAAAGATAACAGTACATTATGTTTAACGTAAATAGATACTGCGTAAGGGCGAATGCCATTTATTTTAACCCCATTGAGAAAATAACATTTTTAGAAATACCCGTTCTAAGTATAATTTCACGGAATACTTCTGGGTTAGGAACAAATACTTTTGACACATGCCGGTAAACAGACTGACGTGCAGACGCGTGTGACGTACGCTACAACATACGTTCAATATTGTAGCTAACTTTAGCAAATGCTTTGTATACGTTACTGATAATGTGTAATTACTAATAATTGCTATAAACAACACTGAAAATCGGTGGATGGTTGACCAGATTAAAAATGTTTAATTTTTAGTCAAAAGTGATACAGTAATAATCTAAAGTTCCTTCTCCCTATATTAATTTTGAAACAAAATGAGACAGAAAATCCAAAGAAAAAACAAATTAAATTGCTTAAAAAATGATAAAATTTAGCATACAATTATTTTATAAACTTTGCCATACCGCGCTATACACATCAACTAAATGTTAATATTGGGTTAATATTAGGAAATTTACCTAACCACAAAAAGTATTTTAATACTAAATACGTATTTCGGCAGCTAGGCAGCCATCTTCAGTAGATGACTTCTTCTTAATCAGAAGAGAAGCAGCTGCTTAAATTTTTATTGTACTGCAAACCACAGTCTCCAATACATTTGAACAAACTAAATATTAAGTTTAAACAGCAGGGTTTACTCTGTTCTAGGTCGTTTTTGGGTTCTACATTGCAGAACACTTTTAATTACAGATTTCTATTAATTACTTTTAAACAATTAACAGATGTTTATTAGTTATTACTGAATCAATCAACTTTCTATTTCATTGTACTCTATTCACTGATAAGAAAATGAAAGTCAAGAGAAAGTAAACAAATCTAATAGACTTTTTTCACTTGATTCTGATTTTTCTTTTATTGTTAGCAGAATAACTAATCATTATTAAACACAAAACAGTGAAATATTAGCGTTGATTCGATAATAGTAGAAAGTATCTGCAAATAAAATTTCAAAATTGGATAATGTTTTGCTAAATTTTTGGAGCAATTAGTATATATAATTATATATTTAAATTGGTAAATAACACACCTCAAAAAATATCATATAAGGGTTAGAGTGACTGACTGAATGAACATTGAATCATGAGTGGGAAATTGGAATTAGTGTGGCATACGTAGATTGAGCATAACTTTTTTTCTAAAAAAATAATAGTTTTGCAAGAAATCTTCTATCTTCCCTTAACAATTATGTCATGATTATAAAAAATGAATGACGGGTAGTATTTTTCTCTAGGACTATTATTTTCTGAGATAAAATGAGTACTCACATGTACTCGATTCCGCATTCTTACCCCACTTTTCTCTAATAACCAGGGAAAAGAATTCAGGCCATTTGGTATTGGATGTTTTTTACGCCGAATGTATCATTTATTCCTGCCCTGCGGCTTCCGATGCAATTCATCCAATTGTTATTTAGTAGGCGGGGAAGGAGTGCAATCTTGCAATTCAAGCGTTCGCATGTTGTCGGCGAGGCAAATACAGTCCGGGTACTAAATTTCCGTACCGTTCGCGGAACAAGTGGCCCGAACTCTTTTCCTTGCTAATAAAACTACAAGTGCTTAGAACTGTACAAAGAACCAAAAGCGCAGGTTCATGGTATTAACCAGAGAGTACTGACAATTATACAATATAATTAGTTAGGGTAGTTAATTTTAGAAATATTAATTTGACGAATTTTGCAAATTAACTAGACTAACAGGTTGTTATGCATAACAACAAGTTTTTAGTTTACTTTAGGTGCGAACGACTGTACATTAAATAAGTTATCTCCTCTGTTTTTGTTAAATTTTGTAGCAAATCGTTTTTGATTGCAGTGAATCCCTCGAGCAGCAAGCATGGCCGCCTTGCATGGGATGACTTATTATGTAGCAAACCCGCTTCAATTTGTAAATTCTACTGAAATGCCAAGTCAAAAATCGATCGTAGGGTGTCGGCTGTTTAATCTATTCTGTTTTTATCGTTTATTGAAATGTAGTTTTGTTATTGCATTTATATAATTGAATCAATGAATCGGTGAGAATTGAGGAACTAACTGCCAAACTTGAAAACAAAATTACGTGTCTCTGCGGTGGTCTGTTGAAAGTATTGTTCGTCGGTTGGTGATGGAAGGAACTACCTTATATTTCGCGGTTAGGTCACAGCGTTAGAGTGATAGAGAAAAACGCTTTCCTGGATTTAGTGCCCTTTAATACTCACCGAATCAATTGTATATTTCATTTTTAACTTCTGTTCGATCTTGTACTAAAACCATTTGTAAAACTATTTTCCAATATACTACGGTATATATCGTATCGTAACCGAAGTAGACTCGTAGACTCTCCAACTATAACATAGATATTAAATGACTTCAAATCTAATGCTGCTGGTAGTGATGGAATTGACGTTAAAATGATAAAGCTTTGTTCTCCTTATATTATTCCCTTTATTACTCACATAATCAACTCTTGCATTATTGAGAACACCTTCCCCTTGCCTTGGAAACAAGCTATAGTGCGACCTCTGCCTAAGGTTAAATCTCCTATGCAGTACAAAGATCTACGACCAATAAGCCTCCTGCCTATTCTCTCAAAAGTGTTCGAAAAAGTTTTGAACAGCCAATTAAGAAGATTTCTCAGTGACAATTCTGTACTGCCAGATGTTCAATCAGGGTTTCGTGCTGGTTTTAGCTGTACAACCGCTTTACTAAATGTTACCGACGATTTGTTGAGAAATTGTGACCAAGGAAACATCACAGCCCTAATATTACTCGACTACAGCAAAGCTTTCGATACTGTTAATCACGATATGCTCATTTCATTACTGTCTTATATTGGTCTCTCGTGTGATGCAGTTACTTTGATACGCAGTTACCTGTTGGGCCGGACTCAAGCTGTTAAATTAGACGCTTCGACATCAGGTTCACTGCCCGTTACAAGAGGAGTACCTCAGGGTTCGGTACTTGGTCCCACTCTCTTCTCCATTTACACGTCAACCTTTGTTGATGGTCTTAAGTATTGTACAGCGCAAATGTTTGCAGATGACACGCAGCTATATATCAGTTTTCAATCATCAAGTTGGCAGCAGGCGGTATCAAATATTAATGCTGATTTAAGGTATATAGCGGATATTTCTCGTGGACATTCTCTGATAATAAATCCTGATAAATCTGCAGTATTACTTTGCGGTAATAATACCATTTGCAATAATTTAATAAATCTTCTTGACATAAAAATCAATGGTACTAAAATTTCAGTAGTTAACAAGGTTCGAAGTCTTGGACTGATATTAGATAATTCCTTTAGATACAGGGAACATATTACTAAATGTATCAGTAACGCCTATGTCGGTCTGAAGATTTTGTTTCCTCACAGAGCATACCTAAACGTCGAGTTAAAGAAAAAACTGTGTGAAGCTTTGATTATGTCTCAGTTTACGTTTTGTGCTCCGATATATCATGATGCTATTGATAAAATAACTACTTACCGTATTCAAAAAGTTCAGAACTCCTGTCTGAGGTTTATATACGGGATAAGAAAATTCCAGCATATATCACATAAACTCATCCATGCTGGGTGGCTAAGCATGTACTATAGGAGAGAATTGCAAACACTATGTCTGTATCACAAAATATTAATGTTTCGTTCTCCTCCTTACTTATATAACAAAATCAGATTCCGGTCTGATGTTCATAATATTACGACAAGATTCAGAGGTCTCATTTCACCCCCTAAACATGCCTCTTCACTTTTTGAAAGGTCATTTTCTTACCAGATTTATCATAAATATAATGAACTGTCTCCAGAACTCAAATTTTTTTCGCTATCCGTTTTTAAAAGAAAACTTCGTTCTATATTGTTCAGCAGACAATGTGCTACTTCTTAATAATATGAACCACAATACTCTCAAAGCATTTGTAACGTTTGTACTTTATATATTTACTACTTTCTTTCTTCGCAGAATACCTCTAGGTTTAGTATTTTTTTTTTCTAAATTTAGTATTTTTTTAGGTTTGTTATTTTTAGGCATTTTCTGAACTGAACTATTCATTTTGTTTTGTTCACGGTTTAAGTGGTAGATCAGGATGTAGGGCAACCTACAAACTGAACTTCGCCGTGTGGTTGCAAGCTTTTTTTTACGATTAGCGTTATCTTACCTTTCAAATTTTATATATACTTTTTTTTTATGTCGTAAATGAACTTGCAATAAAGAACATTTATTATTATTATTATTATTATCTTTCGGTTCAATTTTCCTCAAATCCGGTTTAAGTGAAACCCGTTTGCAATTTTGATGCCTGATTAAATTAAGAGTTCCAGTATTTAAAGTTTTGTACTTAGATTTTTACAACCAATTATATGGTAACCATTACCGTTGGAGAAACAATGTTTTTACAGGAAAAGTAATCTTAGAAGCATCGATTCGAAACTTTTTCGCAACAACTTCAACAACAGCATCGATATCCGTCAATGCACAGATGCGAACTTATGAATAATTACGCGCAAATCAATTATAACTACAATTTATCACACGGTTCTCCTCTCTCGCGTCGGATTTGACGTCACAGCATCAATCATGCTCACACTTTATTACGCTTAAACTATGGAGTTTGTGATACATTTAAATGCTTAACAAAATTTAAGACTTGCCAAGAACTAAGCCTGGTTTATATTATGTTTAGACCGCTGCTGGAAAGACGTAAATTTAGAAATAAGAAAATTTTGTGAATACTAAAAAATTATGAATTTATGTGCTGGATAGATACAGAAGACAACAAATCAGAGAAAAACCCGCACTCATTATCACCTTACATACGAATTATCTCAGACTACTAGGTCATCATCATCATCTTTATTTGTCTTGATTTGTCACAAATGACATTGACATCGTCAGTTAAAACTACAGCACTAGTGTACAAATACATAAATAGTACAAACAAATAAATAATAATTTTAAAACGCCTGTATGGTTCCAATCATTTGTTCATATTATATCTATAAATAGTTCAAGGTATTTTTTTGCTACTCTTAAATTCTGGGACTAGAGATAGGTCTTATGTGTTTCGGATGTATTGGGTATATTGGCATATTTAATAGTTTATATAAAAGCAAATATAAAATTGTATCACATTTTTACTTTGTAGAAATTATTCACTTCGCATAAGCTTTCTTCATTTCGCCGTTTACCCAATCTGAGCCGAACACATACGAGAATCCGCACCACCTACTCGCTTGCCTGAATCAATCTGTGTATTGCAAAACTATTTGCCACCCAATTAAGTAAAAGAGAAATGAGGTTGCTTTTATTATTTAGGCTAAATAATAAAATAAACGTGCCAACGAAAGGTATAGTTGATAATGACAGTCTGAGTTATCAAAAGTGACCTGAGTGATGTTTAATTTTATTTGTTGATGGTAGTACAATAATTTATCTTTATGTATTTATTTTAGTGGAATCACTTATCTTTTATACTCGGTAATGGCCTTTCAAATGGCATTCACATATGTTAAATTTATTATGTTATTAAGTTAAAAGTGCCTATAAAAATTTTAGGCATATACGAAACGAGATTCTTCGTTGGCGATGTAGTTAGTTTATTATGGGCATTAACAGAGGATTCATAAAACCGACGACCGTTTACATCACTACTACTGATATCGAACCTGGAGCCCTAACAATGCTTTAGTGTTTTAGTAACCTGTTAATGGACTTCCAATAGTCGAATACAACCAGTGAGGAACTATAACCTAGATAAATTATTTATGGCGTTTAAGAATTTAAGAGTTTAAGAATCAGTAAGGCCGAGGAAACGTAACAGACGTAACCTACACTAAGAACAAGTATTAATTTCATCATTAAATTATTTAAATATTAAATAATAACATATTAAATATTCTTACAGGCAACTAACAATTTTCTGCATGTAATAATATTTGGTTACTTGGTAATAATCTGTAGAGTATGTGTATAAAATATCTGTAAATATTTTTATATAATGTTATTAATGGCCGGTTGCAACAATATTTTAATAATAATAATATGTATTTGCCCAACAGTTATAAAAACCAATTAGAGAGCAAAAAAAGCGGTAGAAAATAACAAAAGATCTAAACCTACGCTACATCTAAAACTAAAACTAAATGACTGAAACTAAAACTAAAATCAGGTATAATTGAAAGGAAAAAGAAAACGAAAAACGAAAGAGAAAAAAGAAAGGCAATAAGGCAAATAAATGAAAGAAGTAAGTAAAAAGGAAGTGAAAGGCACGGCGAACGCAAAAAAGTGTTTATTAAGAAGAGTTAAGAGGAGGGTTGGTGTAGAAATTGACTAAACTCTTTCTAAACGCGACGACATTTAGATTGTAGATATCAATGTTGTTACAAACATTATTGTATAGGATACAGGCAATATAAATAGGAGAACGTATTAAAGCATTGGTATTCGGGGTAGACAAATAAAAAGTCAAAGAGTTTCTGGCGGCAATGCGCGGTATATGAAGACTAAGCTTTTCCAAGAGAGCACCAGCATCAATGAGATTATGGATCAACTTATGTAAGAAAACCAAAGCCGAGATATGTCTCCTATGAACAAGCGATAAGCTATTAAAAACCATAAGTAGGGTTTCATGAGGAAAACCTCTAGGAGGATACACACCATATTCTTTAAACCAAAGAAACTTAAGAAACCTGCGCTGAACTTGTTCCAGGACATCTGTATAGCAATTATAAATCGGATACCAAATAAGGGATGCATATTGGAGTCGTGAAAGGATAAAAGCGTTAAAGAGAACAAATAAGGCAGCAGGATTAGTAAAGTCACGAGCGTTCCTGACGATAAAGCCCAAAAGCGATATGGATTTAGCTACAATGTCATTGACATGGTGATTAAACAGAAGACGGTCGTCAAAAAGAACGCCGAGATCTTTAATAACGGTGGAGTATTCCAAGGATTGACCATTTAGTTGATAATGAAACGACAATTTGCGTTTTTTACGCGAGAAGGAAATGGTTTTGCATTTGTCAACATTTAAAGCGAGTCGGTTAGAGGTACACCAGTCAGAAAGGGAACTTAAATCCTTTTGAAGAAGAAGAGCATCTTCTTGGCTATCAACAACACGAAATAATTTAGCATCGTCGGCGTACATTAGGATATTGCTATGCTTGGTAAGAGACAAGGGAAGGTCGTTTACAAAAAGTATAAAAAGAAGAGGTTCTAAGTTCGCACCTTGAGGAATACCGGAAAAAGCAGTATAAGTTCGAGAAGAAAAACCATTGTAATAAACTCGTTGCTGCCTATTCAAAAGATACGACTGCAAGAAAAGTTTTAAAGAATGGGTAAGACCATAGGAACTTAATTTGGAGATTAAGAGCTTATGATCTATGCGATCAAAAGCTTTAGCAAGATCTGTATAAACGACATCAACTTGAGAGCCACGGTGAAGAGATTCGCATAGAAATTGAGAGAAGCAAGCAAGATTTGTTACGGTGGAGCGCTTTTCCACGAAGCCATGCTGTTCTGGACATAAATATTGCTTAATATGAGGATATATTATTATATAGTATTTTGATATAGTATTTTCTTAGTGGAAGTGAATTTTTTATGATAGAAAGATTTTAAACGAATATTGTTAATAATTTCGGTCGTGAACCAGGGAGGAAAAGTTTTTCGATCGCGGACAGCGGCGTAACTGGGAATAAATTTGTTAAATAAGTTGTTCAAGATATCATAGAAATGTTGAACCAAATTATCAATATTGGAGTAATTGTTCAGATTTGTCCAGTCAACAAGAGATATGTGATGGTAAAGTTCCAGATAATTGGCATTTTTTAAATTATAAACTTTAACGTTGTTGTTATTATTAAATTTAAGAGGAGAATTAGAAACAGTTAATGAGATAGACAGAGCTGGGTGATAAAGATCTTCCTTGATTAGGGGGACAGAATCATGAACTACGTCGCAGTGATTGCTGGAGAACACAAGATCAAGCAATCCACCGGAGATGTTTTTAGTTGAATTGTATTGCTTCAAGTTTAGAAACTGAGTACAGCTATTAAGAGTTAATACAAGATTGTTCATGTCATTTGAAACATATTCAGGTAAGTTAAAATCACCTACAAGTAAGATATCCGCACAATACATTAATAACTCTTCAATAAAATTACAGAATATTGACAATTCCTGTAAGCAAAGCTTAGATTTAAGTTGTGTTTAGAACATGACATTAGAATAAGAAGAATATCAGACACATTCTAACTGATATTTAAATAAAGTTTAAGTGTCACGTAGGTGTCATTCAGAATTTGATAAACATTATACTCGCCAAGCATATAAATGTTATAATCTAAACCTGACTTAAACTTAAGTTTTGCTTAAAATATTGGTGCAACCGGACATAAGTCATACATAAATATTTAAGAAAAAATTCTTATTCGTAGCTGTCATAAGAGAGGTAACAGTAGTTAGAGCTATCAGTCATCAGGCGTATGGTCAAAAGCCAAATTGCACAGTTAGGCAACAATGTCTCCATCTGGTACACGAATGCATCAAACTCTACAAGGGGGAGAGGCATAGGCATTTACAATCCAAAGTACCAGGCTGTGTTTGGGATATTCAAAATATCCTTGTTTTCTGGTAAGTGTTTTGAATTAGATATTTATCGAAAAGTTTTAAATTTTTTGATAAATAGGTAAGACATCTGTAGATATATAAACCATAGATTGATAGCTTTTTATTTCATTTAAATACATTATGAATAGTGTCACGCATTTTCATTTTTAATATTAATCTTATTGCTTTTTTTGAATGATAAAAAGTTCATCTAGATTGGAAGCACAACCCCATACTAGGATGCCATAATGCAAACGAGAGTAGACTTGAGCATAGTAAGCAGAGATAAAAGCTTCTGTCTGAAGAGTTTTAGATAAAATTCTAAGAGCAAAACACGCTTTACTGATTTCCTTACAGGTTTCACTGACATGAACTTTCCATTTCAGGTGGGGATCAATGTAGATACCTAAAAATTTATTGTCATCCTTTATATATTTTGTTATCTAAACAAATATCAGATGGACAAGATATTATAGATCTGTCTGTGCGAAATATAATACATTTAGATTTATCATTGTTCATTAAAACTCCGTTTTCTGAACACCATTTCGTGGTATTTGCAACAAAAGTACTACTCTTGGAGACCATCTGATCCAAATTTTCAGCGCGAATTATTGCGTTGGAATTGTCAGCATAATTAATAAAGTTTACCCTGTCAGGTGAGTTGAATGCTTTTCTTATATCATTAATATATATAATAAACAACAAGGAGCCAAGAGTGCTTCCCTGAGGTATACCTAAACTGGAACAGTTCAGAATATCTGATTTGTTTTCCTGATTATGGTGGTATATGACTACCCTCTGCCTGCGATTAGAAAAGAAAGATTTAATAAGTCTATTTGCAGTCCCTCTGATGCCTGCGAGGTCTAGCTTTCATAGAAGAATGTTATGCTTTATACAATCAAATG
The DNA here is from genome assembly GCA_036172665.1 of Prosopocoilus inquinatus. NCBI lineage: Eukaryota > Metazoa > Arthropoda > Insecta > Coleoptera > Lucanidae > Prosopocoilus > Prosopocoilus inquinatus. Next base: position 3,276,805 of record CM069876.1, read on the forward strand.
CTTTGGAGAGGTCAAGAAATAAGCCACAGGCTATACATGTAAATACATTATAAAGCAAAGGGCGGTCATGTAATATTGCTCTTACACAACTTATAAAATAGGTTTATGGTAACTATTTTGTTGTCTAATTACCGTGGACTTCTTTTATATATATTCTAAAAAAAACTAATTCGCTGGATAACAGTTACCAATAGTAGAGATTCATTTTATTAAGGTCAGAAAATATCTTCCTAAGTATACAGAGTATCCCAAGATGGGTGGCCTATTAAAAGTTTTCACGGAAAAGAATATACAAACAATCCGAAAGTTCATGCACTGTCCTAGAAGGAACTGATCTTTCCGACTAAAATATTTAGGGGAAGCGGCCATTAACTTTCTTATTTTAAATTGGTTCTAAGTTTTTTGTTACAATTCCGATTCTACACATTTTTCTAAGTAAAAATTGTTGATACTTTTCTACACTTAAATGTAATGGTTTTTCAGATATTTTCAAATTTCTTGAAAGAAACTATTTCGGTAACCTTTCAATGGATCCTCTGCATAACCTAATTTAATCTTCAGTACATGAAATACTGAAATTGTCGTCAGGAGGCATCCACGACTTAGTTTTCCATGCAAATCGAAATTAATCTTCAAAGCTGTTTCTATACTTTTAAAAATTTTACGCGCCACGTGAAATACACAAATTTGTTCCACTTAAATATTTATTTTCAAAAGTTATTATTATTATTATTTTTACTTTAATTACTTTGTTATTGATTTATAGATAATTGAATTCAATAGGTAATTCATTATATACATCAATTTATTTTTCTTTATGCAAAATAAAAGGATTATTCTATACGTGCATTAAAACAATGGCCGTAGCATCCCATCAATTCATTTGAGAGCTAACATTTTTACTGAAAAAAGAGTAATTGATATTCACGGTATTTTTTGATGGGATTTTTTTTGTGACAAATATTCCTACACATATGAGGGCGGTTCATCAATTATTGTCCCTAACACAGAAGCAATTGAAGTGGATACTCAAAAACTTTATTACTTTTCTACATAATCTCCTGAAAGTCAAATATATTTCTCATGAAACGATACTAAAGCGCTTGGAAGCTTTGAAAATAAAATTGTTTATCTTGCACTCCCAACTAGGCGTTTACAACTTCAATCACTTCTTCATCGTCCGAAAATCGAGCGCAACGCAGTTGTTCTTTAAGTTTGGGGAACGAGAAAAAAAATCACTGGGTGCCAAATCTGGTGAATACGGCGGATGTCCTAAAATTTCGAAGCCTGCATTGTAAATGGCAGCCATTGAAACGCCGCTCTTGTGAGAGGAAGCATTGTCTTCATGAAGGAGAACACCTCGACGCAGTTTGCCCCTTCGTTTCTCTTTGATTGCTTCGCGAAGTTGTGGCATCAGATTTGCATAATATTGCCCATTAATGGTCTGACCTTCCGGTAAATAATCAGCTAGCAGAACTCCTTCAAAATCCCAAAAATCTGTCCACAATATCTTTCCAGCAGAAGCGGTAACACTCAATATTTTAGGGGGCGGAGACACCGGTTACCGCCACTCCATATTCTGTCCTTTTGATTCAGGGTCATAATGATGAACCCATGTTTCATCAACGGTAACAAATCTTTCCGCAAATTCTTCAGGATTCTTATTAATCATCACCAAATTGGATTGAGATGTTAATTGGCGAATGTGCTCTTGGTCGGCCATTAACATTTGGGGTATCCAACGTGATGCGACTTTTTTATTTCCCAATTCGTCGTGTAAATTTTTTTCAACGGACCCAACATGTCTTGGCTATAAATCTGACTGGGATTCGGCATTCCTTACGAACCATGTCATGGACTGGATTGATGCTCTCTGGCGTGGCAACTGGTTTTGGGGGTCCAGGACCAGGAGCATATTCACAAGACTCTCTTCCAAATTTGAAATAGCGACACCAATTTTTAACTATTTGATACGAAGGACTAGCATCACCTAACACTCCGTGCGTATCCTCGTAAATTTCCTTTGGAATCATTCCTTTCTTTTGGAGATATTTATGACCGTTCTCAATTCATTTTTCTCCATTTTCTCAATTCACTGTGCACCACCGCAGAATAAAAACTTTTACTCGAATATTTGAAACGATGTGGTAGAGAAATTTGGCAGGCAAGATGTTGACAGTTGCGCTACTAGAGTCCCTATTGCTTCAATCAAAGCCAAACTAGTCTAGGAACAATAATTGGTGAACCGCCCTCGTACATGTTTAGTTGCCTATGTATGTGTACCAGTCATGTAACTCTCAAGTATAGATATAGCATTTGATCTCAAATTCAGGATTCATCTACTTACTTAAAATAATCAGATTTTTACTATACAATATGCGTAATAAAAAAAAAATACGTATTTAAATTATAAGGTGAAGAAGAAAACAAGCCCTCGAGTTTCAACAAAAATTTTATCCAGAAGAACAATAAAAACGAGTATCTGCCTTGAAATCAATTTATAAATGCCCGCCTCCGAGCCGCTCGAAATGTCTTCGCAAATTTATTTGGAAACTGAATGAAGCAAAGTGTCATTACTCATGGCCGGAATGCGACCGGAGCGCCGTGAAACATGTGAGCTTATAAATAACACGATTTCATAACAGCTAACGTTCAGCCGTTACTTGGCCTACGGTTACCGTTTAACGTTTTGATGAAGTGCTGCTGTGCGACTTGATTAATTTTACATTTCATCAAAATCATTACGGTGTTGAACTCGGGAATTACACGCGGCGCAAGTACCGAACGAAATTTCAGAGTTTTTCAGAAGAATCAAAGCATTACGATCTTTAATTTTACAACAGACAAAATCGCTTTTTTACCACCTTTTGAATATAGTATTAATAATTTGTCTGTGACTCATGCTAAAGATACAAGTTTTCTTGGAATAAATTTAGAACCTATATTGGAAAGTTCACTGTTTAAAATTATAATCTCTTTTGAAAGTGGTCGACTTTCAGGTTATTAAGGAAAGTTCTTTCGAGACGATATTTGAGTGGTAGCTAGATTTCAAGTTTTACTCCAGAATGTCTTATGAAATTATTCGCGGGAAGGTTCTTCAGCCGCAAATCGTATATTCCTACCAGAAGAAGATAGTAAGGTTATTAGGTGATGTCTGGTTTCTGGAATCCTGACGTAACTTCGTAACGTATTTAAAGAAATTAAAATGTTAAAGTTACTTGTGTTTACACAATACATATATGCTAATTTATTTATTTAAAGCTCGATTTCTTCACCTATGGATAAATTTATCCGCCAGGTAGTATCCTCGGAAACTATTATCAATACAATGGTTTCCAAAGATAATACCTAGCAGATAAATTTATCAGCAGGTGAAGAAATCGGGCATGAAGAAAGTAACATTTATAAAAAATAATTGTATATTAGAAATTAATATTTATTTCATTTAGGTCTTCTATCTAATTCAATATATTGAATTCAATATATTTCACAAACCAACCCGCACAGATGTAACTATAAATAACATTCACTACATCCACATCAACACGAACTAGGAGCGTATAACAGTTTGATCCGCAGAGCAATCAGTGTAACCTTATCAAAAGACAATTTTGAAAAAGAAATCTATTTAATAAAACAAATAGCGATTAATAATAGTTTTAAACCCTCTATAGTCGACAACATACTGCATAAAAAAACTTTATAAAAAAAGCAATAAAGATTGATAGTAAAAGCGGATGACTTGGCTGCAAAAATTACCAATAACCTCAAAAAGATGGAAGACTGGTTTACAGAAAATAACTTAAAACTGAATGTAAACAAAACTGCTTTAAGTGCATATCATGCTTTCGTCAGCTCTCACATGAACTACGGGATCATCTTCTAGGGAAATTCTACCGAAGCAATTCGAATCTTCAGACTCCAGAACGCCTGCATAAGAAGTATTTTTAGCCTAAAAAGACGAGAAACTTAAGCTTTTTAAGCTAAATGGTGTACTTACATTTCCCTGTGTATACATTCTTGAATGCGCGTGTTTCGTGAAAAACAATTACAAAGACTTTATGAGCCAATATGAACTCCAACATATCCACAACACCCGGGGTGAAAAAAAACCTACAGTTATGTGTACCGCAAACATCCTTTTTGCGTGTGCAGAAAAACGCAGTGACACAAATGATTAAAATTTATAATCACGTTCCAAAGACCTGGAAAACACTTTCAAACTATTTGTTTAAGAAAAAGCTGAAAAAGCATTTGGTAACGTACGCCTTTTATACTGTCTCCGACTTTCTATACCTTTTCAATTTCAAATTGAGACTAAACATATTCAAATTGGGAATAAACAATTTCAAATTGAGACTAAACATATTCAAATTGGGAATAAACAATTTCAAATTGGGACTAAACATATTTGAATTGGGAATAAACAATTTCAAATTGGGACTAAACATATTTGAATTGGGAATAAACAATTTCAAATTGGGACTAAACATATTCAAATTGAAAATAAACAAATTGAAATTGATACTATACAAATTCAAACTGGGATTAAACAAATTCAAATTGGAACAATATATTTTAATTCAAAAAAATACAAGCCCGTAGGAAATAATAAAATAACGAAACGGAATATAACTACCTAATTAATAATTACTTTTATGCCTAAATCAAAATTTTACATCAATCATATTTAATGCATCAGGTATAAATCTTTGAATGTTTGCAACGAATCTTATGCAGTTAGCTACGGTAATTTTATTCGTTATATTTTGTTGCACTATATTTTCTAGTTTTTATAGCCGATATTTCGTCTGCGCAATGTTTGCCCTAGCTTCACCTGCTAAAATTTGTGGCATTTGGATTGCTAAGTCAGCTTTAACACCAGCTTTTAGACAAGATCACGCGACTTCAATTGGATTCAACATCGGGCTGTAAGGGGAAAGTCTTAGCAAATAATTATCGGCAAATTCGTCCTCCCTAAAAACATCCTCAATTGAAGAATGACACGGAGCATTATCGATGACCATAACGACAGGTGTTTGATACAAATTTCGGGCATTTTGGAGGCATCGACGAATGAAATCATTAGCTTGCGGTTTTTTAAATGCCCCTTTTCTAATTTCATAATGTATTAGGCCCATGTTTCCAATACATCCGATAACATGAATATTTGACCCTCTACTCCCTGCAGAAATATGAGTGCAGCGTGTGCCTTTCTTAGATCTTCCTTTTGTACGTGAAGTGTATAAATTAAAATTCGTTTCGTCCTTGTAAACTGTTGGAATATTATCTGCTTGATAATCTAATAGCTGTCGAACAAATTCACATCTTTTGGTTTTGTTATCCGCACTATTTGCCCTTTCAGGTTCTTTTCTCACATTTTTTAAAGTATACATCAAACCATCCAAATGCCTTCGAGGGCATTCTGTCGAGACAACAAGTTGGTGTTCAGTTTGAAACTTCTCTTTCATTTGCTTTAATGTCATGCGCGGATTCTCTTCGATGTATTGTTCCATGAGATTATGGTGGTCATTAGCGATATTTATTTTTCTTTTTCCACCACGTGTATTTTCAGGTTCTTCCTGGTTTTTCACCCAACGGTACGCGGTTGATTTTTTCACTCCTAAGGTATTCGCTAGTGTTCTCCAATCTTGGTTGTTATTATACAGGACACAGATTTGTTTCTTCATGGCATCAGCGTCCACTTTCTTAATGTATGGCATTTTTTGTCACCTTATTCAGTTTAATTTATATAGTTTAATGGAATCAGAATTAAACACTTTTTTGAAATGACGTTAATGACAATAGGAGACTTGTTTACCTCATTTTGAAATTGTTTATTCCCAATTTGGATTTGTTTATTCCCAATTTGAATTTGCTTATTCCTAATTTGAAATTGTTTATTCCCAAGTTGAACTTGTTTATTCCCAATTTGAAATTGTTTATTCCCAATTTGAATTTGTTTGTTCCCAATTTGAAATTGTTTAGTCCCAATTTGAAATTGAAAAGGTATAGAGTGCAAGTTTGAAAACTGAAGAAATTTTAATTTGTATGTGTATATGTTCTTGTTTCTCTTTTATATTATACATTTGACGTGTTCCATACCTTATTGGTAATATGTGAATAAACAAGATATTATTATTGTACTCTATTGACAACAAAGTACCCCAAATATTCCACACCCTCACTTATCTAGGTAATGCGACAAATAAAATAAGTAAACAACTTAAACAGTACGAATTCAAACTAGCTTACAGAACTAGAAACACATTAGCAAAACACATAAAAAAACAAATAAAGTAAACGAGACAAACAAACAAAGTCCGGATTATACAAACTAAAATGTGGGACTTGTTCAAAAGTGTACATAGGATAAACAGGACGATCATTTAATAAAAGAATCAATGAGCACAAAAGATGCTTTGAGAAAAACAATAAGGAATCAACGTGTGCAAGACACCTAATAGAAAATGATCACCATATAGAAAGTAATTTTGATATACTCCACGTTGAAAATAAAAGCCCAAAATTAGATTTGTTAGAAATCCTCGAAATTAATAGAATTAAGAATACCGGAAATCTACTCAATGAACAAGCAGATTTCAATTATTCCTCCCCGTTATTATCAATATTTCAGATGGACCAGATGTAGCAATTCGGGTGAATTTCCACCCCCTCAGTTCGTAGAAAATAAGTTTAATACTGGCACTATAAATAGCCCGTTTTGTAAAATTTACGCAAACATTCTTGTTATACCGACCTGACGAAGCTACAATGTAGCGAAACGCGTCGTATTACAATAAAAAGATTTGTGAAAATCAACAAGTGTTTTGTTTATTTAATATAAAGGTAAAATATTTGAGCTTAACATTCGTCTATTAATTTTTGCAATAATTACAATAAATGAACAAAGTAACTCACAAATTACATTTTTATATAGCCGTGCTTAAAATGATTCATAAGGTACTGGTTACTTTTAATGGAAGCAATTTTCATCCTGCCAAAGGTCTTACTAGAATATTATCAGTCAAACTCCATAAGCCTGCTTACGAAAATTTAGTATCACCATACAAATACTATCAATGCTAAAGTTGATTCGAATTATTTTCAGTTTGAATCAAGAATTTTGTCGTCTACAAAATGTGTTGTGCAAGTAAAAATTCTCTAAATGCAAGAAAACGCCAATAATTTCATTACGAAGAATAAGATTAGATTTGTATTAATGCTGTATAAAGTAACAAATATAAATTATGGCCTAGTTCTCATTCTCCAAAAAAAAAAAAGAAAATGTGGAAGAAGAAAACAGTGTACACACTACGCTTACTGATTTCATTTTCAAAAATGAATCATTACTTGAATGATTGAGCTCTTATTTGCATGAAAGATTACAACACATTGTCATGGACACATGTCCAGTGAAATTTTAGTCTCATCTTGTGTTCCTCAAGGATCTCATTTCGGGCCTACACTATTCTTGGCGTTCATCAATGATTTGGGCGTCAAACTAACTTGCCAGCATTTATTATACGTAGACAATTTAAAATCATACCTCCACACCTCTTGATGCTAAACTTCTGCAATATAATTTAATTATTGTTATTGACTGGTATTAAGAAAATAAGCTTGCCCTTAATATAAGCAAGTGTTTTTGCATGCAATACAGTTTGATTATTTTATTTGCAATAGAATGTTAGGTAAAGGGAATGCCATCGGTGATTTAGGAGCCCCTTTTTAATTTTCATGTTGTAACTTTATTTAAATCTCAGTTAACCAATGCCTGCGGCTAGTCAGCTTTTTCTTTTTGACGGAGGCCAAGGGTCGTGAGTGTCAGTTCAAAAAAATAATGGGCGCTACCAATTTTTTTGTGTGGATCATGCGACCATATAAAAAAATTTGAAATGGTTGGTCGGAAGACGGACCGGATCGTAAGTTTCAAGTAAAGAAAAGGTAAAAAGAAATTAGAAAAGAAAAACAAGTTTAACGAAACATGAAAAATCAAAATTTGATACAATTAAAATAAATATTGTTTATAAATTAAATTGGATTTATCGAAAAAATCATTGACATGTTAAATTTTGAATACTGTCGTAAAGCTTTACTCAGTTTACAGTTTGTTGTAAACCGTTTAAATTAATAATAAATCAAACGAATTAAATTAATAATAATGAAATGGTAAGAATTAATTTAATAATAATTAAATCGTTTGAATTAAATAAATATATATATATGTAATGGCAGAATTAAAAGACAAGGTTACGCAATCAGAATTGAGGGGTGTATTTTTCTATTTTGTACCAATTCTTTCTTATGGGCAACAAGAATGCGGTGTGGATAAAAACGTAATAAAAACAAAACGCTCACCAATTTACTTAGCCTTGTTTTTCTTTCGGCTCGGACGGAGGTGACTATTTTTGACTTGGAGTTTACAGCCAAAATAAAGAAACTTTTAGGCAGGATAAAATCCAACTCTTCGGGAACCTTCTTTATCTAAGGCTGCCCTCACATTCATGAAGCAAAAACGCTTTAAAGCAAAACGTTTTTGACTAATCTTGTTAGAACGTGCTTTTTCAATGCTTTAAATAGGACCATGCACACACTGGTAGAGCAAAACATAAAGCAGTTTAAAGCACGATAAAGCAATTGCAGTCAAAACGTTTTCACTTAAAGCGTTTCGATCTGTGAATGTGTTTTTATCGTGAAACTAAATGTTACGCAACCAAAAAAAATATTTCTGCTAGACGTTTTTTCGTCCTAAACTATTTCACTTTTCTTTAGCAGAGAGATACGCGTGTATCTACTTTCGATGAAACAAGAGAAAAGAAGAGAAAAAAATGCAACGGACAAAGTGTAGTACAGGTTCCATAGGTTTTCAGAGTATTTTTTTAACCATTTCTTCATTTACAGGATGCATCCAATAGCGTTTTTTTTTATTACTCATCTCTTTTTTTACACACATTTGCAAAAACTGCCACAGACTCATCGTCCGAAGTTATTGTAACAACGAATTATAATAACGAGTTTAATAAAAAAAGAAATTAATTATGGCAGCGAGCACAGGTAAAACATTTTTCTAAAAATCGTAAGATTTATCTGTACGATTTAGTTTAATCAGCAAAAAGAGGTAAATGATTCATACGGAACATTTTTTTTATCTCTTCGATGTTACGTCGTATTGCTTTATAATGCAGTAAAACGTTTTGCGCGAAAAAATTTTGATACCTAAACTTATATTTGTGTATCGTCAGCGTAAAAATGTACATTACTGTACTTCAATTGATTAGCAAAACTATGTGTATAAATACAATAGAGCAGTGGACCCAATGCTGAACCCTGGGGGATGCCCCTGACAAATCTGCGAGCGCCCGACAAACGATTATTGACTAAGACATCTATCTTTCAAAAAACTACTGATTAGTTGTGTACTGTTATCATGAACACCTATGTAGTGCAGTATTGATATTAAAATTTCATTATCGATAGTTGCAAACGCCTTAGAAAAATCCAACAAAACCAAAATAGTCAATTCTCCATAGTCAATAGCTCGACAAATGTCATCAGTAATATCCAATAAGGCCGTGCTGCAACTATGGTGTTGTCTAAAGCCTAACTGAGTTTTAGGTAAAATATTATGGTTACATAAGTGCGTTCTTAATTGGGACTCAATGACTTTTTCAAATAATTTTGCTAAAACCGGTAGCACACTGATAGGTCTGAGATCACTGAATTCTTTGGGATTATCAACTTTTGCTGTTGGAGTAACATTTGCGCGAAAACGTTTTGCTCGAAAGCGTTTTGCCTGAAAACATTTTGCTTCATCAGTGTGTGACTAACCGAAATGTTTTGCATTGCAGCAAAACGTTTTGCTTTAAAGCGTTTTTGCTTCATGAATGTGTGGGCAGCCTAACGATGAAAAGAGGGAGTCTCCAAGCCGTTAAAAGAAAATTTGCGAAATGTGGGTTTGCCTTGAAACTCTGTAGAAAGGGAACATGCTGAAAATAAAACAATTGAGAGAAAAAAAAAGGTAATGCCTTGTCCTAAAAATATTAGGAGTTTCATACCGAAAATAATTTGCATAATGCGAGTTTTACAAACGATAAAAGTGTACCGCACACACAGCAAGCGGTCGATAGGCGAAAAATCGCTTAGCAAACCTGCTTAACTTGGCCGAAATCGTAGACCCCACTCTACCGACCAAATGCTAAAAGTTTTTATCAAACCCCCTTTATCAAAACAAAAGGATATGTAGAAGTTGTCCTCTAAGCGTTAGGCATTGAAATGGCTAGAAATTTGAAATTAAATAGGAAATTAAATGTAATAAAAATTAACCGTTACAATGTAGATATAATCGTTACTAAGGCGAGTTGCTTGGGTTTATTTTGGGAATTACAGAACATTTTTTCGAAGCTCACACTATGAAGTTACTATTTAGTATATACATCAGATCACATCTTGAATATGCTTCCGTCATATGGTCCCCATTCTATGCTATTCCTATTAATAGAATGGAAGATTTAGATTAAGAGTTATTTGTTACCCTCATAAATTACAATTGAAGCGTGCCATATGCGAAAGGTCATAAGTGTCCATTGTTCACCATAGCATTTTATATGCGGAATAGGTACTAAGTGACAGGTGGACAGAATTGGGATACAATTATCAAAATGCCGCCATAGTACTTTTATAAAGTGTTATTGTAAAATGGTAGTTGCAGTCACATTTGTGGTAGTTGGTTTAAGAACAGTTTTGGAAGATATTAAGGAAATATAACAGTAGACAACCATTTAAATAAAAATTCCGGAAATCCATACCTAACCATAAAACCATTTAAAATATGCTCACCGTGTATACAGCGTGTCTCTTTAATTGAAACCACAAATAGTGGTCAAGAAAAGAAGCAAAATTTGTTATACAACTATTGATCAGATAGCAATAATAACGCAAATAAAAATTATTTTACTTTTTCCTAGAAATTGTTTGAGAGTCGCTGAATGCAGCTTAAATGTTCCGGCGGAGCTTGGTTTTCAACTATTCTGCCACGTTCGAGGCCATAAAAAGTATTAAAAACGCAGACCGTGACCTAAGGCACAGATATTGTACTTAAGGCAGGTCAAGTATCGTGTTTTTTTTTGTTAATTTGAAAAGCAGATAGATTTTGTAACTAGGTAAATTCTTAATAGTTTAAAATATTCTGTGCGTTTTGCATTAATTGATGATTAGTTTTGTGCTAATCCGAACTTTAACAGTTAATTTTAAAAAATTCAATCTAAAGGCAATCGAAAAAGTGGAAATTCGTACATCATATTAATTTGTAAATTGCCAATAATCAACTTGCAATGATTACTAAAGTTATTGTATTTGTACAGCAAAAATAAGTTTGTTTCTTTATTAAAACTTCGCATAAATGACACAACGTCTGCACTAGGCGAGCTTTTTTATGTCTTTATTGGTTTAAGCCACCGCAGAAATTCAGGTTTCATTCATAGATTCATAGATTATTGTGTGTACAGACAATCTAATTTATTTAAATTTTTCATGGTATCATACTCCAACACTTGCTTTCCGTTTTTACAATAGGAATAGTTTTAATTTATCTATTTATCAATGTTTTGCACATGATCAAATATAAGAATCACGATAAAACAAACAATTTTTTTTTGTTGCGTTGTGTAATTGATCCTAAGTTTAGTACAACACTAATAGCCGTTTGCACAACGTCTAGTTAAAAATTAAACCAGGTTTAACAGTAAACCCAGTTTGCACCGCGGCTTAAACCGTAGTTAAAAACTCGCTAAACCAACTCAACGTTAAACCATCACGGGCGGCGGATTAAATTGAGTTGGTTTAGCGAGTTTTTAACTACGGTTTAAGCCGCGGTCCAAACTGGGTATACTGTTAAACCTGGTTTAATTTTTAACTAGACATGGTGCAAACGGCCATTATACTAGCAAAGATAATACGTTGCCAGGAAAAGCAGCTCCGAACGAGGAGGGTTTTCAAAATATGTTTAACTCTATTTAAATATTAAAAAATTAATTTTTGTAAGCGTCATGCAACTTTCCTTGCAAAGCAGTTACTTTGATTTTAGTGACAGCAGACTCCAACGTTATTTTAAGTATTTTTTTGGCGCTTACTGGTGCTTCTGAAGTGCAAGTATGTAAAACTATATTTTGCAAAACATTTGGGATAACACAAAGCAGGTGAAGTGCAAGTATGTAAAACTACATTTTGCAAAATAATTGGAATAACACAAAGCAGGGTAAACCTTCTTTCAAAAAAGACTTTGCCTGATGATCTCCGTGTTTGCGACAAAAGAGGTGACAAAAGTCCACACAGAAATCAAGCTTTGAAACAACAAATCATGGAATTTATTGCATCAATACCTAGCAGGGAGAGCCACTATTGACAAGAAAAGCATCCTAACAAAAGATTTAAATATCAAAAATTGTATACTGCTTTTCTTGAGAAATACGAACTTTCTGAAGGCAACAAACCGCATGTTTCACGGCTTAAAAAGGAATTTAGTTTATTCTTTGTTCCACCAAGGCTTGACACATGTAGTACATGTGATGCATATCAAATAGCCATATCTGCAGCTGAAAGCTTCGAAGACAAGCGAACTGAATAACTGAAACGGGATATTCATCATCGGAAAGCAAAAGCAGCACAAACTAATGGCTCAGAGCATCAGAGATTGTCAACAGCCCACTTCTGATACATCTGTTATCTCGTATGACTTACCAAAGCAATCATAATCCTACACTTACTCAAACTCAAATGTATTACAGTAGATAGTACATTTGCATTAATTACTCATACGCAAATGTATTACACTACACAGTGCACTTGCATTAATTTAAGTATCCATTTGGAAGATGAGGAAAGAGGCTTCATGTACATTTGGGAAGAAATAGCAGGCAAACGCGGAAGCAACAAAATTGGCCGCTGTTTGTACGGCTTTCTTACAAAACAGTTAAAAAGTGAAAAGAAGTTAATGTTCTGGTCGGAAAACTGCGGCGGCTAGAACAAAAATCAAGGTTTGTTGGCTACGTACAATTACACTAGTGGCTAAAAGATTCGCGAATGAAGTACTTCATGCTTTTCCACAATGCGGCTATACGTTTCATTCCTATGATAGATATTTTGGCCGTATTGAAAAGGCGAAAAAAGGTGTAAAAGTTGTAAAAGTTCCTATGGACCTCATCAGTGTGCCCCTAAACAGAAGCCTTTTGTGGTCACTCATGAGGAAACTTTTTTAACTGGATGCAAGTAATCACAGCAGCTCTCTCAATCAAATATCTAGGAATTTCACAAGCTTGTATGATAAAACCGGTTGAAATCTTCAAATCCGGATTTGGTGAACAATATTTTCAAAACTTAAACATAGAACCAGCCTAGCAGGTTATGCGTCCTTGGAGTCGGGATAAAATCTAGCAGATCAAAGATATAATACCTCACGTATCACATGAAAACCATGACTTTTACTAAGCTATAATCGCCAAACAATTGGCCTTATCTGATTGAAAAGAAGCACTCTTTCTTATTTTTTTTATATTGAAATATTTCTTTTAGAATGTAATAATAAGGCTTTCATAATTTTTTCATGTTTAGTAATAAAAGTTTTAAATGATATTTTATTATTACTAAGAAAATGTAGGCAAGTTGGCACTTAGGACGTTTTCATATTCGACATCTGTCATAAAAATTTAAATTTTGTATAATTTTTCTGTCAGAACTATCAACCGCCCCATAGAGCATTTCCAGAGTTAAATTCAGCAAACCAGTTAACTGGTGAGGTTGAACCATACTTCTTGTTTTTCCTGTAAAATTTGTTACCTTGGTACTCAAGACCTTCTGCATATGGCAGGCTTCAATTAAATAACTACGAAGACCATCGTACTTATTTTAATTTAAACATATTTAACAAATTTAATTCATCATATTTGCTACAACAAATTTCTACAAATGTACCTCAAAGAGGTAATATTTTCTTAATTACCTTTTACTTTTTAACTTTTCGTGTTTGAATTTCAATTTATATATAATTTATTTATCTATTCATTTTTTGCGCAGTGTTATATTTACTTATTTTTTAATTAATTAATTTAGATTTATATTGTTTATATTATATTAGTGTTGATCTGTAACTGGGCGTATGCCATGTGTTCATAAATAAATTAATTAATTAATTAATTAAAATATGTTTTGTTAAGAAAATCAATAAAGTTCAAAGAAGAGAAATTATGTTTTTTGTTTAATTTTTTAATTAATTACCTATTGACAATTAAGAAAACTGAATAATATTCTAATTAGCAAAAATACTTCTGATGAAGTTCTTAGTTATTTTGTTTTTTTTTTTTTTATAGTATTAATAATGTTAAGACAAACACTTAGGGATTGACAAATAGTCAATAAAATGAAACGAAATCCAAATGATATTTTAATGTGACATGATTATTGCGGGTTATTATAGGTACGAAGGGAAATGTCACCAGGCAGGTCCAACAACTGTTGGCTCGAGTCGCGCTTCATTTGTCTTGCGGCCCGTCATCTATCTAGTACAGATCGGACCGCGATATACCGGACATTTTAATGGCCAAACCATGTCCTGGCCCGGTATTAAGCAAAACAAAAACGACACATCAATTAGGCAGGTTTTGGACACTCTGTTTTTTACATCTGTGCGTATGTTGTTAATATATTGACCCTAGAATAAACCGGGGGAAATTTATTTTTGTTTATGTTCGCCTAAAAGCCAGACGAAATTTTATCTTAAACATTGAAGATATTTTTAAAGGTTGTTTTATTAATTATTTACAAATGTAGGCGTTGTCCAGCGATGCTGGTTTTATTAATTTACGCTTTAAATTTAATGCTGTAACATTCGTTTTGATAATGCTTCAGATAAATGTTTCCAATTTTCAATTAACAAGAAACAGATGATATTCAACACTTACGTCTTAAACAAATTCACGTCTACATTTTAAACTGGCAGCTGTTTTACATGCAAATTTTTATTTTAATATTTGAGTCTTCAGTACTATTACGCTCATTTTAAACGATACACTCTACAGCTCCCAAACGATTCATGATATCAAAATCAGTCTTTACTAGGAGTATTAATTTTGTATTAAAAATTACAGACATCGAGGTCAGCTTTTATCTCATCTAACTGATAATCTAAAAATAGGTAATTCCTATCCAAAGTATTAAATTTAGGCAACCCTGTACAGAAATTTTTTTTTTTGTTTAATTCACTTGTGTCAGTGCTCTTTTGTTGTCATGTGATGGATATTTTTATTGATTTTTATCGTTAAATGTAACCTATGTGAAAAATAAGGCTTCAGAATTCGAAAAAGTCAGATTTACATTGTCACACGTTAAGAAAATTCTACTTGTGTAAACTTGTTAGAGTGCCTTGTAAAATATTTAGAGTAAAAACTCTAGTGTGAAACTTTTTACACTATGAATAAACTTCATACGAAATAACTCTATATTCACTTTGTAGACAAAGTTGATGACTTTTTATTCTCTATTTATCATTTATTTACTCTAATTAGTGTATTGTAACTTTGATAACTATAGTGTGGCAATAGTAAAGAAACCGTGAAGCACGTGTCATTCTAGTTATAACATAGCTGACATAAATTACATTGCACTCCGTGCACAATTATCGAAAATACGCTGTATTGTTTAACTCCACCTCACTCCAAACGAGTGGCCCGACATACGAACGGTAAGTCTATAATAGCAGACTAATAATGGCAATACAAATAATTGGTTTTGTCAAACTGTTATTACAGTATTTTTAATAATAATAATAATAATAATAAGTTTTATTGTCCAACAGTACAAAATATACCAGACAGGACAAACAAATCAGTAATAATAGTAAATAATAAACAACACAAAATTATAATCCGACAAAAGATACAGAGTAATTAACACTAATACTAAATATAAAAATTAAGTTTCGCATATCTGTATAACTACATTACTTTGTATAACAATAAACTACGGAAATATTTTGTAAGAAAAAACAGAATTTGTATCAAGAAACTATAGTATTAATTGCAAAATATCTCTTAAATGCATATTGTGAATATCACAGTCTCTGCATATGGCATTAAAATTATTGCACATTACAAAAATAGGGGATTTTTTATAATATTCGTACGGTAATGAGTGAAGTAAAAAGTTCTATCATAACGAGATTCACATCTAGGAACAAGAAAATTTAATTTTTGCATTAAGGCAGGACAATCAATGCGATTATTAACTATACGGCGAGTGTATAACGACCTAAAGTTGAATCTGTCTAACAATAATTGGTTATCAATTCCACGAAGTGGGTAGAAATTATCTACTCTAAATGCTAAGTATTTTAAGAATTTACGCTGCACACTTTCAATTAATTCTATGTAATAATTATAAACAGGATACCATATCAAAGTATAAATTAATCATAGTTTGCACGTTAACAAAATCTCTACTATTTCTGAAGACGAAACCCAACATTTTTAACGCAGACTGTACCATGTTATCGATATGATTAGAGAAGTTGAAAGCAGAATCAAATATGACTCCCAGGGGCCTATTGTATAAAAGTACAAGTTACAATTATACAAATTTACAATTACAGGTACTTGTACTGCACTATGTACAATTACAGGTGTTGCACAAATAATTATTACAAATGTAAAACATTTTTACAATTTTACACGCCTTAATCATCAGTTCTACAGGCGTTTGTTGTTAACATTAAAGCGGTAAGTTATGAATAGCAAATAAAAATTATATTTTATTTAATTAAAATCATGTAAGTATGCATTATGTATTATTTAACACTGAGAAAAATATTAAGAGCCATTTTATTTTAAAAACAGACTCAGCGTACTAAACTGACTTTTCTGAGCATACTACTGCAAAATTAACAGTTTAGAATAGTTTTTCTTATATGTATCACTGAGAGAACTTATTCTCGTATTATTACAACAATCAATACATCGAGTCATTTTTTAACACGGATTCGAATAAAGCGTTCGTACATTTTTCTGGGTGTATGCAATTTTTAGGCATGTAGCTTTATTTTTGATTTTAGGTTTTATAATGTCTGTGAAAAAGGGGAATAAATTGGAAATGTTGAAAGAAATACGCGAAGCTAATGTCTTGTTTGGCGCGTTTTCTGTGAATGTTACCAAAGAGGACAAAATAAAGAAATGGAATGATTCATGTGAAAGCCCAAGCTTTTGGTATTGTCCCTGCCGATAAAGAATTGATTGCACATAGGAGGCGTTGGAATGTTCCGCATTTTTGGCATTTTTCTGATACTGCATTTCTGACAGCTGTTTGTCAATTTGACAGAAATATTCGTCGGTGTGTTGCTTCTTTCGTTGCGGATGTATAGCCTTCTATTATACAGAGCGAGTCGGGAGGCATGAACCAAGCGGTAGGACTATATTCTACCCGTCAATACGTCAATATAAGAGAAAAAAACCTAAAAGTTGTAATCCGATTTTCATTTGTTTTCGAGTTGTAACATTTTAATAAAATACCTTACATAATATTTTTTTCTCAATTGAAATATTCAGATCAAAAGATTCGCTAGTATGCAAACGCAGTTTTTTTTTTACGAAATTTCAATATTTCAGAGTAGCGCAGTTTTTAAACTGTGTATTTAGGTAATGCAGAACATCAAAATATCTAAGGAATATTTGAGTATTTGAAAGCAAACTTCACTTGCTTTCAAATAAGCTGTATAAAAAATATTAAGTACGATATTTTTGTTAAAACGTTACAACTCGAAAACAAATGAAAATTGAATAACAGCTTTTGTGTTTTTTTTCTCTTATATTGACAGTAGAATGCACTCCTACAGTTTGGTTCATTCCTCCCGATTCCTATAGAATTTTCTACTAGTCTTCGTGTATATTTATGCTTCCTATTAAATCTTGCAACAGCTGGATCCTATATATTTCGACCTGTAGGAGTTATCAGCCATTCTAATAAGGGATATCCCGAGTCTCCTAAAATAATTGCACCTTCTACAGGGCGCCACCCTCCTTGCATACGTCGATATATGAACTATTCCTGAGAATTCTACTATCATGAACGCTCCCTGGCCATTTAGCGCTGATATAGTAAAATGTACAGTCTGGCTCACAAACAACCATACAATTCAAGGAATGCTTTCCGTGTCGATCAACAAACTGTGGTTCATTTTGATGCGATGCATCAACATTAATCAGAGTTCTATCTACACAGCCAATGACATTTGGCATTTGTGCAATTCTATAAAATTTCTGCACTACCTCTACTGTATTATCTGGCCAATCTACTACACGAGGGAACAGGATCTCATTTACTGCTTTTACTACAGTATGAACAACTCGACAAACAGTGGATTTATCTACCCCGTGCATGTCAGAAATACCATGATACTGCCCTCCATTTCCAAGCCAATGCAGAGTAATACACAACCCTTGTTTAGAAGAAAGTGCATGATTTCTTGCTGTTTGACATGTCAATCTACCACCAATCACATTTAACAATTCCTCAAGCTTTATCATGGACATTCGATAGCGTTCATTGACCTCAAAATTACTTGGAAATGTACAATTAATTCTTGCCCTAAATGTTCTTGCTCTGCGTTGAATAATATTCCTCGCGTCCTGTTGCTGCAGATCATCATCTTCAGCAGAAAAACTACTCCACATATTCTCTAATTAAATTAAATGTAATTTTGTAAAAAAATAACACGCCTAACGAGGTACGTTTAATATGCATTACAATTTTACTATTGTATGTAGAAATGTAATTTGTCACCTGTAAATCTCTTCGGAAACGCTTGTAAAATAATAAGAATTCTCCTGTAAGATTGTAAGTTTCATAGGGACTTACAAATTTGTACTTTTTATTTATGCAACGCCTGCAACCGAAATTTTTACAAATTGTAAAGAAATATCACCTGTAATTTGTAAATGTACTTTTATGCAATAGGCCCCAGGTATTTTGTATGATCAACACGTAGCAAAACTGTATTATCAAGTTTATAATGATATATAATGGGATTAACTTTTCTGTGGAAGTTTAACGATTTACATTTGTTTACATTCAGTTTCAAATTATTCTTAGTCCACCAAATTTTGACCAATTCTAACGCAAATTGTAGGTCTAAGCAATCTTTCTCTGTGTCAATTCTATTATAGATTTTTAAATCGTCTGCAAATAGTAAATTGTTACTTTCTATGCATTTAGATAAATCGTTAATAAATATTAGAAAAAGTAAAGGACCAAGATTCGACTCTTGCGGTACTCCAGATGTAACTCTCATTAAGCGTGACCTACAACTACTTACTTCTACGTACTGACGTCTGCAAATAAGTAATTCTTAAATAGTAGCAGCAGAGAATAGCATCAAGTTTTTTCAGTAAAATGAAATGATCGATTTGATCAAACGCTTTGCTAATATCTGTGTATATAACATTGACTTGTCCTGAATTATCTATTATTTCAGAAACATATTGAGTGAATGTACATAAACTTGATATTGTTGAACGTCCTTTAAAAAAACCATGTTGTGATTCCGAAATGAAGGGTTTCACCTGATTATAGATAATATTGTAAAGCATTATTTCAAACACTTTTGCAAAATTGCATAAGATAGAAATTGGCTTATAATTTGACACATTCGTTGCATCACCAGTTTTCAAGACAGGACATAATTTTGATATTTTCCAAATGACTGGCATAGATGAAGAAGAAAACATCAAATTAAAAATTACAGACACTGTACGGTATCTTAACTTGCAATAAATATTTTCATTTGCAAATTTCTTTTCTCTAGTATCACCATGAGTAGACACATATTTTTGATTTTGTAAATTCCGATCAATATAGTGCGGTCGTCCACGACCAATTTATGTATTCAACGGACGTGACCAAAAAAATAGCACCAACCGTGCATTAACGCCCATGAAACGGGCATTCCGATTCAGTAATACCACAACAACATCAATAAACGTCGGCATTATGAGCGCAGCATCGCTCTGAGTCCGGTTACAATACACCTTTTCACTGTCTGCAGTTTATGATTCTCGCGGTTCGCTGGTCATAATAACCGGAACCGACCGGAGTTGGGTTACCGGACCTTCATTAGTCCTTTGAGTCTGGCGCCAACCACAAGTTTTACCTGAGTTTAAACGCTTTTACTGTTTTCTAATACTCTGTGATTTAATTGTTTTTTTTTTCAGAACAATAATTGTTTTAAAACTAAATTGTTATTAACGATTTTCTTTCCTTAAGTAAACCAGAAAATAGATTTGGATTTCGTACAATCTCTTTTAAACTATGCGCTTCTAGAGCAAATGACTTCGTGGAGAATAAAACTAGTTTTTCAAAATAAATTACAATCCGTCATTCGTTCTCTTTGTTACATAATTTTACAAGTTATCTGCCATTAGCTAACACACACGGTACAAGAACGATAAACAAACGTCAAACCGGTATCAATTAATGTTGTAGAAGGCTAATTGAATACGCCGAAATAAAACAAACCGTAAAGTCATTTATGCTGTTCTAAATCAACTTTTTAATTATTTCGAAATCAACGGCGTGTAATTATCTCGCCGGAGTCCATTAGCCTATGTCCTCAGTTTTGATAAGTGGACAAGAAACATTACGAGTTATAAAATCAAAAAGTTGTTCTACATGCGTGAAATCAGGTTGGTATCGTCTCCGGGCTTGTTTAACCAGGAAATAATCGCCGTTGAGTAATTCTATCAATAAATGCCTGTTAAACACAAACCTCGAAACGATCGGTTTTAGAAAACACGTGTTTTGATAATCCGACCGAGCTGCAAATTGGTTTTCTTTATTTTTCGCGAACAAGAAGAAACATTGGAACAAATACTTTGCGAAATAAGAGGCTACATCCCTCGAACTTCGCAAGTTCGTGTTTTAACTTTTGAACTTCCTTGTTCGCATTACAACTTTCACAAGAGATAAGAGCTGCTTGCTTGTAAATGCCGGTAATGCACTGCGTTATATTTTTAATGACTGTTATATTTCGCGTAATTTGTCACAGAGCATTACTTTAAGTAAACATGTGTAGCTACTGTACACTTACGCCAGGAGCAAAGTTTTAATTATTTTCAAGAATTATCTTTGCCTGACTTTAAACCGAAAAGGAAGCAGCTGCACGTCAGTGATAATCAAGCAAATATTACAGCGGATTGCATTGCAATATTGCGAAATGTTTGAATAAAACTGATACAGATGTGTTACATACATAATGTATTATTTAGATCGTTAAAACAGACAAATTATTATTACGTGGGCTGCTGGAAAATTTTCTGGAATCTAGTAGGTCTAGAATTGTTAGCGTTTATCAACTGTCATATTTGAAAAATTTGACGTTTCTCGCCTATAATTCTATTGACAGTTGCCATCCAAGTGAACTAGTTTTGTTTGTACAGCATTTGAGGAAAAGTAATTTTGTGTAAACATGGAAATCTCGCGTGAAAATTTTCGTGCCATGATTTTTTACGATTTCAAATGTGGTCCAACGCCGAAACAATGTTTCGATCGGCTTCATTTGTCTTTTGGAGATGAAGCACCATCACAGAACAGTGTTTATAATTGGTTTGCCGAATTCCAACGTGGACGTCCCTCTCTCAGTGACGAATTTCGTGAAGGTCGTCCATCAACATCTGTTGTTGCCACTAATGTAGATGCTGTGCGTGAAATGCTTGAGCGAGATCGACATGTGACATACCGTGAGATTCAAGCATTCTTACGCGTTGACATGAAAGCAATACACCAGATTTTACATGATCATTTGAACGTACGAAAGCTTTGCAGTCGTTGGATCCCACACAATTTAACAAAAGCGCAAAAGCAGGGTCGTGTCAAATGGTGCGAAGAAATGCTCAAGAAATTCAATGGAGGTCGTTCAAATATAGTTTATAACATCGTTACTGGTGACGAAACGTGGATCTATTCGTACGAGCCAGAAAGTAAACAACAATCTATCGTTTGGGTATTTCAAAACGAACCAAAACCAACAAAAGTTGTCCGTTCACGCAGTGCTGCGAAGCAAATGACTGCTTGTTTCTTTGGTTTAACTGGACATGTAGCAACCGTGGCTTTAGAGGATCGAAAAACCGTGAATGCTGATTGGTGTATTACAATTTGTTTGCCGGAAGTCATCGATCAAATAAGAAGAAACAATCAAAATCGACGAATTATTCTCCATCATGACAACGCCAGCTCTCACTCAGCCCGTCAAACAATTAATTTTTTGTCCAAGAAAAATGTTGAACTAATGACTCATTGTCCATATTCACCTGATTTATCACCTAATGATTTCTTTTTGTTCTCAAATATCAAAAATAAAATGCGTGGTGAGCGGTTTTTGGTCGGCTGAAGCAGCGGTTGAAACATTCCGGACACTGGTTTCTGAGGTACCATCTTTAGAGTGGAAAACGTGCTTTAGAAATTGGTTCGAGCGTATGCAAAAGTGTATTGACGTCAAAGGCGAATACTTCGAAAAACAATGATACCGTTTGCCGAATTTCATATGCGTTTTTTTTATACCGTTTCCAGAAACTTTTCCAGCAGCCCACGTTAGCCCATATTAAGACTGAAGAAATTAGAAAAACCTATAGTTCATTAGAAACAAATGCTGGGAAAAATTTGGTGTCTTTGTCACTTATTAGGTAGTATGTGTCTGTGATGCATTTAGAAAATAAGCAATACTTTAACAGTACACTGAAGTTGTCAATTTAAAAGAATATCAAAAAGAAAACGAACCAATTAAGATTTCTTACAATTCCAATCCATTCAGATATCGAAAGGACCCTTTAACTTTTTGGTTAATTAAACAGGAGTATCATTTGTTCCCAGAAATACTCTCACTTTGAAATAAACCGAAAATTCAGTTGTGTAATTGTATATTAATGGTATGTTAAATGTAATTGTAAAATTAATTTATAAAATACATCATTATTTTTGTGTGGACACACACAAGAATTGAGAATTAAGTAAACTTTTCGCTAAAAGTATGTTTGACAGCCTCCCAGCTTCCATAAATAAAATAAACTAAAATAAAATAAATTGGTTAGAGGATTGTCCTTCTAAATGCAAGTCCTGGGTTCGAATCACATTCGAGTTAATTCTCGGTGGTGTTCGATATTTACTTCTGTTACCTTTCAGTGTTGAGGAGAATCAAATCAGTTTTCCCTTCATTGGCATCATTCTCTTCATTGGTATCTACACAAATTAGGAAACAAGAAGGGAAGCCATAAACACCATCTTGTCAAGTTGTCAAGAGTAACTCTGCTTGTCCAAAAATAAGCCATTTCTCTTGTTTGGTTGGCCTTGGTATCTTGTTTAAGTAGCTTTCCTTGACGACAACGTTTCTTATTTCTACTTTTCCTTAACAATTTGTTTAGTTATAATTTTCCTGAAGAAGCTGTTATATACACACTGAAATGTCAACTTAATTCTCAACTTATTTAAGTGTTCGCGTCGCAATTATTGTACAGTGATCGACAAGAAGTTCGCACCGTAAGGGAAATTTTTTTATTTATGATATATAAAAAAAAAACTTTCTGCGCCAATATTTTGTGCATGCAGGATCTATAGTGTGTCCCCGGATTGACTCAACGACAGGTATAACAGAACAAAAATGTTTGAATTCAGGTTTCACGTTTTGCAGTTCAGGTCTTCTTAGCGCGAGATAAATGTGTACCAAATTTGACGTGGAATTTCTTGAAGGAAGCGGAATTAACACAATAAGAAATAAAATCTTTGTGGGTAAAGCTGCCTTTCTTTTGAATTTAGGGAGATATACCAAGTTCCAACATCTCAGAAAGAAAATTTTATTACTGATCACCAGGGATAAGAAATCAGCCCACTTGTTCTGCGAGCAATACGAAAATTTAATATTCGGACTGTATTAGATTAACTTCTGCGAAGTGCGAAGCTCACACTGTAACCCTTCCCCTCCCACTCAGTAGCAATTTAAATGCATTGAAGCCGCGGAAGGAGTAAATGGTACATTCGGTGCAAAAAGTGTTCAACTCTAAGTGGGCCGAATTCTTTTCTCCGCTATTCACATATAAATAGTATCCATAAATAGAACGTCAATCGCTTTGCCTTCATTTTTAATGACTTGCCACCTTGATTGTTACTCTTACTTTTATTTATTTAGTTCGTTTGATGTTCCATACACCCTTCGTTCGTTTTAAATGCGCAAAGCAAATATTGTCATTTCATTTGATTGACTGTTTCTCTTCTTATGTATTGCATTTATTGTTGTGCCCCTCGACTTTCAAGTTTTTTTTTTCGCCCGTCGATTTATATCAGTTTTCTGTGTTTCGATTTTTTCTTTACGCCTTGCCTATCTTCTTTTTTTTTTCATTTTTCATTAATTTTGTTTTTGGATTGATCGACTGTCATTTGTTTTTCCATGGTTTATTTACGATTTTTGTTTTTATTTTCAGTTTGGCTTTACTTGTTTAACTGAGAAGAATATTTTTTTGTTATCGTTGTAGAGCATTGTTTTTTATATTTCGCGTACGTGTCTTTTATGTCTCTCTTTTAATTTCGTTTTGTGTTTCGTTTTTGAATTGTTCGACTGTTATTTGTTTTTTTTTTTTCATTTAAATGGGGCTTTACCTTATTCGTTTAACCGAGAAGATTTTCTTATTACTATTGTAAAGGCTTCGTAGCGTTCTTCTTTCAATCTCGTATTCCTCCTATGTGTGCTCTCTTTTTATTTCGTTTTGTGTTTTGTTTTTGGATTGATCGACTGTCATTTGTTTTTCCATGGTTTATTTACGATTTTTGTTTTTATTTTCAGTTTGGCTTTACTTGTTTAACTGAGAAGAATATTTTTTTGTTATCGTTGTAGAGCATTGTTTTTTATATTTCGCGTACGTGTCTTTTATGTCTCTCTTTTAATTTCGTTTTGTGTTTCGTTTTTGAATTGTTCGACTGTTATTTGTTTTTTTTTTTCATTTAAATGGGGCTTTACCTTATTCGTTTAACCGAGAAGATTTTCTTATTACTATTGTAAAGGCTTCGTAGCGTTCTTCTTTCAATCTCGTATTCCTCCTATGTAAGCTCTCTTTTTATTTCGTTTTGTGTTTTGTTTTTGGATTGATCGACTGTCATTTGTTTTTTAATTTTTTTAATTGCGCCTTATCTTACTTGTTAAACACTTATCACTTAAGAAAACTGTCACGTTGAAGAGAATTTTGAGAATATTGATTTCTTTATACATATAGAAACATATACATATACTATCATAAATTGAAGAGTAATTATTTGCTTGGTTTCAAACTTACAAAGTATATAATTAAAAGAAAACAACTTGTATTTTTTTAATTAAAAAAAAAAAACAGGTTTCTTGCAACACTGTAATAAAATTAACTGCAAAAAGTGTATACATTAAGCAAAGTATGAAAAAAAACCGAGTGTTATTCAAACAAGTCGTCAAAATCGAAGAGTTTAATCTGATTCGAGTGTTGACGCCAGTTTATGTTTAACTCATATTGGCGAAACGCATACTTAGTTTTAACACTCGATTTAATCCGACTGTTAGTGTCAATCCGCATTGGTGAAATCAGGTATAAAAGTTGCTTACTGGATCTGTTCTGCTTATATTTGGTTATCGATCTTGCGCAAACTATTGGCGCAAAAGCTTTTCTAAAACAATCAATAATAAAAAATTTCCCGTATGGTGCAAACTTTTTGGCGGTCACGGTATATTTTATAATAATTTTCATCGAACAAGGCAGTGCTCAAATTATGTATAGAATTACTGTATAGTTACATTTAATGAAAAGCTTAAGTAGCGACAATTCTGAGATCCGCAGACAAGTCGTTTTGTTTTGCAGTGGAAATCTCGAGTTATGCGATTGTGCGTTGACGAGGCCTCAAATAGGACTGAAACAACTGTACAGAGGACGCTCAAGGGATCCACTGCAATCAAAAACGACTTGCAACAAAATTTGTTACGTTTGATGTGAACTTTCGGTTTACTTCTAAGTGAGACTACAATTGTAAAATTTTCTTAGCACCACAAACAAATAATTTATTTATTCTGAGTTCTGAGTTTTAGTTCCGGGTTTACAGTTCTAAATAGTATTTACATTTACTGAGAGCGTTGCATTTGACATTATTAATGTGTGTTTCTCACAACAGGTTAAAATCAATTCCTGCGTAGATTTGATGACTTTAAGATAACGCGAACATGACTGCTTAACTATTGAAATGCATTAACGACAATATCATGGAGAGAAAAATTTTAATTTAATTAATCAGATAATCTTGGCACTACAAAAATGAAAAATGATTCAAATAGAATTAAAGCATAAATAAAATGAATCAAACCGGATGATCAAGATAATAAAGTATCAAAAACAAACAAAAACGACAAAAAGAGCAGACAAAGAGGAAATTAAAGACAGAGAGGAAATTAAATTGTAAATGAAAATGAAAGAAAGAAGGACAACGAAAACGTAGTAACCATTGGAAAATTGAATAGAAGAAAACTTTTCGTCCGAAAACCCAATAAAATCTTTGACCGAAGAAGTGTTTAATGAAATGAATGAAAAAGTATGGACTTTGTATATAAGAGGAAGATTACAAAAAACAAGCTGAAAAAATAAATCTGTTCTCCACTTTTTCAGATAACATGTTTCCTTCTAAAATACTTAAAATGAAGTTGCAATTATTAGGCTCACACGAAATGAACAGTTCCTTGAACTAACGCCCATAATTAGTTAAGTTCTACATATATTATGACTTTCATATGTACACATAAAGAGGAAGTATTTTATTAATCTAAATTTAAATATTTAACAATACACCTAAGAATAATAATTTCTCAGAAACTAATTAAATCTAATGTTATTAGAATATAGTAGTAGTATTTAGAAATTGTTGCAAATTATATCACAATTTTTTTTTTTTAATTAATTACATGTTTGTAATAGTCTTTACGTCGGTCGTTTCATAAAAGTGTTAGTAAATTGAAGTCGATTTTTGTCTGATGAATACTGTAAGAAAATAATTTTTAAAGTTTAAACAGGCACTATTAAAAATGGAGAGAGCACTCAACGTTCCACTATCGATTGATAGCTTCGTCAGAAATGAAAAAATGTAAATAAATAATTTGTCAAGAGGAACAAATTGTCAAGAGAAACAAAAAGGTAACATGATTTTTTTTAAATACTAAAAATACGAGGTGTCCAGAGAAACGTATAGGTAATACGAACTAAATTAAGTTTTCCTAGAAATTATTTATTTAAGTAAATTGACAGACCTATATCCTATTTAATTATTAATCCAAAAAACTATAAAATATGTCATTTATTAACGTACTGATGTTGCCAATTTACATGAAGTTTTTTGTAGTTTTTTGGGATTCATTAAATAGGATGTAGGTCTGTTAATTTACTTAAATAAATAATTTCAAAGAAAACTTACTTTATTACTTACTTTACTTTATGTCGATGTCTTGTTAGCTGTACGGTTTGTCCGGACAACTCGTATTTTTAGTTACCTTCCAGTTTCTCTTGATAATTTGTACAACTTATTTGTTTAATTTTTTTCACTCCTGATGAAACTATCAATCGTTAATGAAGTGTGCTGAGTGCCCTTTTCAATTTTAATAACGTCCGTTTAAAAACTATTTTCACTTTGCTCTAACAACAACTACTGGTCAAAAATTGTAGAAGAAGATGTGAAAATTTATAACTAATGTTCTGCACAAATATGAAGAATGTTTTTCGATAAATTAAGATATGGAGATATTTTAAACGCAAATTGTAGCATCTTGTTTTACAACTGTAGTAAATACTCTTATCCACTCTTCTTTGGGTAGTATGTGCTCCCCATTGTTTCAGAAAATCATAAAAGCGCAATATTCCACTGAAAAAGAAATGTGTCATGTATTATTTAATAGTACACTGATAAAAATCTGGAGTTAATTCTAACACTTTTTGGACGCCAGGGAACACTTTTTCGGTGTTAAGATTAACAACTTTTCAGATAAAACTTTATCCCTATTTAACATTGAATGGGCAGATTACAATTAATCCCAAAAAAATTTATGTGTGTAAGTAATTCAAGTAATTAACGAGTAATTTTGACATAGGTCAAATCCAAATACGTTGATTTTCACCTGAAATCTGCACTTCCAAAATTTATTATATCGGTGTAAAAATATGATAAAAGTTTGTCAAACGAAAGTATAGTTGTGTTTAGAATTTTAAATAAAGAAAAAGATTAAGTTAAAAAACAGCAGATGTTGCAGGTAATCGTGACATACAAAATCCAAGTCAATTTTAAATGATGGTCCCATTGAGATAACCCCGTAATACGAAAAAAATCTTAATGAGGATTTTCTTCCCAATTAAGCTCACTCAAAACACGAACCGGAGATACGCTAACAAGCTAACGATCAATAAATTCCCGGATTTGTGAAAAGTTGCCCACGCGAGCGCTTTTATCAATGTGTCCTGAGCACCACGGTTTCAGGACAAATTAACATTTTCTAGATGTCGATGTAAAATATACGTTCCAAGTGAGTCTACGTAATGTCCTGATATGCTTGGAGTCTCTTGAACGCCGACGGCGCTTGGGTGGTCCTCATTCGGTGTTACCCGCCGGACATTAAATATTCTCTAGTTGTACAATTAGGCCATTGTGATTGTGACCTACGATAGAGGAAGGATAGCTCACAAATATGGACATTATGTCGACTGTCTACTTTTATGTATAATACAGATGTATCCATTAAATTTTTCGAATTTGTCAATCTTATCTTTATAAAAGAACATCTTCCATTCACCACGACCACTAAACATGAATATTAACTAATAGTAATAATTTTTCACAGTCAAATTTTACGATAAATAACCATTATTACGAAAAAGATACTTCAAGTACAATATTTTCTGCATAATTAATAGAGAGTGGCGAAGTCAGGTTTTTGATGTACGAAGTAAGCAAGTTGCCTTAAATAAAATTAGACTAAAAATATACAAGATTCAGTAAAAACAATCTTGATTCAGCATTTATGGTTTGAATGACCTTAGATGACTCCTAGGATCATCAACTAATAATTTTTTTTATTGAGGTTGAAGACCTTCCAAAGACTCTCTCAAAGAGTTTGCTCGATTGGGAAGTACTGGCTAAAACCCTTTGCTCATTGACTTATAATTTCGGACAGCGTTACCTTACGGCTCTCCTTTACCGCAGCGATCTTGACATTGATTCGTGCAACTTTTCTTCCATTTAATCATATTTGTAACTCTTACGGTTTAGGAGATCCCTCTTGCCTTTGTCAACTTTTATCCAGTATTCTCCCGTTTTCCTCCGTCCTCAAAATCTTTTCCGCCATGTCTGTGAGCCAATTTCCATCATCAGTTTGACTATGTTTTCTGATGTTAACACCTGGCGAAGTTTAATTTGTGAGTCATTTCTTAGGGCACTCCTTTCCTGCATCTAAAGGACGTATTCTCCATGTTTTCGTCCAAAATGTGACAGTAAGCGCAGGCTTTTTTTATTTTGCACCAGCATTCCTCAAACTCAATCTCCTACCATCTTACTAGGTTCGGTATTAGGCTTTTCGCATACTTCGCCTTCGTGCCTTCCTCCTAGACCTTCTACCACATCCTCGTGATTTCTTTTCGCAGGTTTAATCCTGTTTTCTGTTCCGCACCCATTTTCTTCCTTTCTTTCACCAGCCAAGTCCATTCAAATTAGCCTTACTAGACCCTATTATCGATACTGTACGATACCCCCTTCACTCCCTTATTACCTATTATCAACGTCCTTGGCGTCGCAGTATCAGCTCTTTATTTTTCTTTATGTTTCATACATTTTCCCATATCTCTGCGACTTATAAAATTATTTACTCTGCAACGCAACATAGAAGTCCTTTTTTAGCCTCCAAAGCACCCATGTGTCCTTGGCATTAAGATTTGTCAGTGCCGTGATGCTGCCTGTACTCTTCCAGTAACTTGCTCTCCGAAAGATAAATTTTTATCAATGTATACTCCCAGATATCGAAAAGCTGCTTTCGGTATTATAGTCTTCCCTTTCATGAATTTGATAAGTTATTTTTTTTGACCCAGTCTCTTATCCTTTCTTTCACGTTACATATTAGGTCGTGTTCCATTTTAATCCTTCCTACAACCGCTGGGTCATTTGCAAAGGCGAGCATTCGATTCCCTATGGTTTTTTTATCTAGAAAATTTCATCATAAGAATATTTAATGATGTGAACCTATTACCAAAACCTGTAGAACTCCAGCTAAGACTTCCATCTGAACACCCAGTCCTATTTTTATGATTCTGTTCCTCAGACTGTTGTGTAGGACTTTCCTTAAATATGGGCTTATTTACTTACGCTCCAGTTCCTCCTTGATTAACTTCCAGTAGGCTGTGATAAAGGCATGCTTTACTCCCTAATTAATAACATTAGGCAACTAAGGTTTTTATCGTGATTGGAGGGGTGGTTTTTCTAAACGCTGCTCATGAGTAAGTTACCAGAAAAATAATAAAATAAATAAATATAATTTTTGTCTATTCTGACCTGGTCCTCTTTACTAATTTAATTATAAAGAACGGATTGCGAGGAAATTTTGAATATAATTTTCGTATCCTACCCTTTTTATCAGCTAATTAAACATTCTATTCAAAACACATTAATATTCGGCTTTTTGAACTTTCCATGATTAGATGAAGTAAATGTTGTTGCTCTGGTTACACATGTAAGAAATTTCAAATTTATCTTACGAAAAACGAGCTAACGCTGGACATTAGTAATTTCCAGTTTGGACTTTTTGGGCAACGCCATGTTTACGCATACAATGTATTCTTTGACCCTCGTATTGCGTAACCATCATAAACAACGGGCGTTGGTCTTTCATAACGTTCATCTGTTACATAAATAAAATTGCGGAGTTAGATTTACCGTCAAGCGACCACGAGAGAACTACCGAGGAGATTGAGATAGTGTCAAATCTAATTTTGCATTTCTGTATACATATATGAACACCTTTGTTAAGACCCATATGATGCAGTGTTATTTCTTGTAAAAAAATTGTGAAAAACTGAGAGATGTGTTAAATTAACCAATAAACATTGATTGTGGTAACCCATCTCTGTTTACTTTCTAACAAATTTATGTAATTTACACAAAAATTAACAACAAGGCAATTGGATTCCAAATTTGCTTGCAGGCTAACGAACTGGGTTTTTGCGATTCTCTGTTTGTGACCCGAATATCGAGGGAGAAAACATGTAGTAAATCGGTCCCAGCCGCAGCAGCCAACGCCTTTCCGACAATCTCACGAGTATAATTAGTGCTAAAAACATAGACAACTTCTTCTGATGAAGAGTTCTTCTTTAAAGCTCTTGACTTACTAAAATAAACAATGTTATATTTTACTTTGTAATTGATAGAATTAACAGCCATAATTTGGTTTACTTTGCTTTTAAAGGCGAGACGAATCGCAAATTTTAGAAGTTTGGAAACTTTTTGTTTGCCTTAAGTCACTAATGCCCGGTTTCTGAAACAATATATAACTTTACGTAGAGACAAACTCAAGATAAACTCACCATAACTACTAAAAACCGTTCCTCAAAATTTTTTCTGTAGGTAAAGTGTATATGTAGCAATGTAAATAATTTATACTTTTGATAAAGTTATCTGTCAAGAAAAATTACCTAAATAATAATTACCTAAAAATAATTTACCTAAAGTTATTTATCGTTTCAGAAACCGAGCATAAAATGCGTTTTAGTGACTTGGCAAAAACAAAAACTTTCCAAATTTTTATTGTATTAGTTACTAATATCAATTGGACAACCCGTTACAAATCGTAAATTTTGTCGTTTCCTAATCTAATCTCCAAGACATTCTCGAATCCTTGGAATCTCTTGAATCGCAAATCTTTGAAATCTTTCAGTAAGAATAATAATACAGATAAAGGAATATTTAATGAAAAACTCAATTAGGCTGAAAGAGCTGTTATCGAACTTTGACTCAAACTTGATTATGAACCAATATCTAATTTATCTTCTTTAGCACCTAACAGAAAATATACATATTTTATATATTGTTGTTGAGCTTAATGCCGCTTAAACGTCTTATAAAAAATTTATTGGCTTTTCAGAACTTCATTTCAGAATTTTTGCAGAGTTTAAATATTAAATTATCGGCCCGACATCTTAAAAATTGGTTCCTACTAGCACTAAGTAAATTTATTATTCCTTATTATTAATTATAAAGATCAAGCAGCTGTTTTTAATTACTATTTATTTTAAGTATGTTTTACATTGGAGTCTATTCTGTATCAAAATCGTTAATAAGTTACAGAATCCGCCTCATTGTCATAATATATGAGCCACATAATTTTTTTCAGAGTTGGCTATGAATGAGAGGTATACACATTATTATTATACTGTAAGTCCGTCTGACATTAGGACGTAGCGATTAACATGGAGGAATAGATATCGTTTTATATTATCTGCCTGTATAAATTTATATGAGTACATAAGATATAATCAGAAAGACCATAAAGTTTAAAACATTTTAATACCAAATTTGCTGGATTTTAGCTGTTAATTTCTTGTAAATTAAGAAAGAAAGCAATTAAATTTTTTTATTTGGCTTGAACATTGTGTTTTAATCAAAATTATAAATGATTGTCGTGATCAAGTGAATCAAGTGAGTAGTGTCAAATTTGATCGAATTACGTAACTGTCAAGTTACGGTGTCAAACCCAGACAACGACTTTTCATAATTTTTTTTGAAGCTTGAATTTGTTTTTAAATATGCCTCAGAACAAGTTTCTTCTTTCTCTATTCACATACTTTATTTAATTAGAAAAATATCACGTTAAAAATTTTTTAAACAAATATTTTCTGCTTCGGATTTGAACGTGTTACCTCTCATTGACAAGAAAACGACAAAAATCGTAGCAACTTCGCCGCTAACTGTCTGGCCACACACACATGCTTTATTTATGATTTCTGATCAGACTGTTGAGCGTACAAAATAAAAATTATTTCCTTTTTTCATTATTTTTAAGTAACTAACAGTACCATACATTTAATATCAAAATACATTAAATGCCCAAGTCTTTCCGACTGCAACCTTCAAATTCGTACCAATTTATTCAGGAAGATAATATAAATTAATTTCTGTTTTCCCATGTTATTTCCTATGTCCTAATGGCAGACGGACATACCGTACATGGTTGGGCTGACAGCAGCTCTAAAAGAACTATCAATGTCAGTGCCTGTTATTGTGATTCTTTATTTATGAATGAATAAATAATGACTTTTGTGTTTCATGAGCTTCAAAAACGATACTTGGTTGAAATTTATTTAAGAAATGGAAGAAAAATAAACGGCGAATGGGTTGATGATGTAAGAAATGACATTAAAAGAGAGTGAAACAGATATTCAATATAACTACGACATACGTGATTTTTCTCACAGCCAACTCTGAAAAAAAATTCTGTGGCTCACACATTATAAAACACAGTAAAACAAATTATGCACGGAGAGAAATCATGTTAATTCAATCGCAAGCAGAATTGTTAGAACATTGGTATTCGTTAACACACAAATATTGAGTTGAGCGCAGAAAAAATTTAGGTGGAAATAGAAAATATCTATTTAAATTTGGTACCCAAAAACTAGTTAGACACACAACTGTTTATAGTTAAAAAGTGAGAGATATAGTATTCACAACTTTATGTTTAATTCATCAATACATCACTTCCGTGTTAACAAATGCAATATCAGTAAATTTTTGTTTTGTGTGAATAGACGCACAAAATATTATTATTATGTTATGAAAACAACATGAATAATGTTAGGTTACTGCCTAGAATAAAGTAATATTAACAAAGTATGTTGTATGCCAGTTTCTTTTAATTAGTAATCAAAACAACACTTGCAGATTGCACAAGAAAGACGTTGAACCAACAACATAACATTTGTGTCGTATGTATGACACCAAATTCTTGATACAAGAATCACAATTCTGGTTAATTCAACAATAAATTTTTCTCTGTGTGGTGGTACCATAAAATCGTACAGAAACAGATGTATTTGTGTGCGTTTCATAACATTTCGTTGCTAATAATGTTTGCTAGTAGTTTCTATATAATGTAAAACAGTTTTTAATTAGTCCTGGTTTCTTAGTATGGTACGTTCGCTAGCAAGTGGATTTAAGCGAGTATGCTAAGAATCCTTGGTGTTATCCTTAAACAAAAATGGCGCACGTCTTATTAATACGGGCATACTTATAAGGTGGAATTGTATAATATGGTTTTAGGAAAGCAAAGTAAACCGGAGTACACATGCATCAAATCAAGATAATAAATCTCTTGCTCTAAATTCCGCGTTGCTTTTTCCACCTCTTCGTCACGGGATGGGCAAAAGAGAACTCTGATTGGATAAGGCCGGTTGACAAGTGCTAAAGTACCTTTACTTATACAAGAGCACGGACAATTGCACCAGCCATCGATGTGTTGTAGTTTATGACTTCCAGTTTCGTGCATGTACTACTCCATAGGTGGCATAGCCGTGTTGATTAATAGGTTCGGTGCGCTGGCCTGACAAAAATGTACGATTTATTGCTCTTACAAAACTTCTAAATTAATTAATAGTATCAAATTTCTTGGTTACAAGCTCTAAACGGACAAGTAAATTTAATAGGCGAAACATAAATTATCCTATATCCTAGAGCTTGTGTGTGTGTGTATAAAAGCTGTTTCCTGCGCTTTATAAAAAATAGATATATGTGTATTTATGTGTAAATATTTCGGTTTTAATCGCGCTTGACAGGATAATTTACGGACTAGCGTGGTTAACACGTGTCTTTATTGTATATTATCTTATTAAGAATATTTATTTCAGTATTTTTTGTTGTAGTAAAGACGCTTATACAGCAACAACATTTAAATTTTTTCCTTTTTTCTACTCTTATTTAACAATAAACTAGCAAATTTCATCATATCATTTGGCCCAATTAAGGATTGTTCGAGAATTTCTTGACATTTATTACTGCTCAAGCTGTAACGCAATATCACAATTAAGTAACGTGAATCAGAAATATTTTCTTTTGGATTTACAAAAGAAACGTTACTTGTAAAATCAACGCTTGTCAGTCTGTGGAATATGTGTAGTCCACTTGTAAGATTTATCGGTAAAGAAATTAACAGTTGGTGTTTCGTTTATTATAGTACTTCAGAATATATTGATTGTGAATTAGCGAAGCAATGCTAATAATAATAATGTAATAATAATAACAATAATATATTTCGCTCCATAAATACCTCGGTGTAGAACATATACAAAGTCAAATGATATGTACATATATACAATAAAAAAAAATAAAAAAAAAACAAATACATATATGATAACAAATAAAAGTGTACGAGTACAAATTACATTTAAATATCACAGACTATGCTGGTTTTAAAAAAATCTTCGTAAGATTAAAAAACGCTTTTATGAAGATGTCTTTGTAGCACAGCTCTGAATTGCTGACAAATTAAATCCCTAATTTTTGAGGGAATAACATTATAAATTTTTATCAATTGAAATACGACGTTTCTCTGAACCTTTGACAAGTTAGTTTGAGGTATATTAAGATAATGGTGATTATTATCTAATATGTATTTTTCTTGAAATTGTTTGTAATGTTGTTTCACGAAAACAGCGCATTCGAAGATGTAAAGTCCTCACAAGGTATGTACCTTTTTAGTTCTGAAAATATTTTGACATGATTCTCTCACATTTAAGTTAAAAATGCTTCTGATGCAACGTTTTTGCAGCTTAAAGATCCTGTCTTTGTCGGTCGAATTTCCCCAGAATATTATTCCATATTTCATTCTTGAATTGACATAAGCATAATAAACACAAAGAGCAGCTTCTTGATTGACTGAAGTAGCAAGCTTTCGAAGAGCATAACTTAGTGGTCCAAGCTTAGCAGCTAGATAATCTACATGGGGTTTCCAGTTGAGACATGAATCCAGCTTTAATCCAAGGAAGAGAACTTCTTCAGCACCGGTAAGTATTTTCTTATTATATAATAGGTTTATATTATCAATTTTAGTTGGCGAAAACCTTAATATATTTGTTTTTTCTAAATTTAATTTTAAGTTACTAGCATTAAACCATTCTTCTAGAGCACTGAGAGAGTTACAAATATCTTTTTCAAGTAATTCTATATTGGAAGCTTTAATAACAACTGACGTGTCGTTGGCGAAGAGAGCAGTAAAACTATTTTGAACTAGTGGCAGGTCATTTATATAAATCAAGAATAGTAATGCACCTAAAATTGATCCCTGTGGAACTCCCTTTGTTACATATTCCCAAGAGGAAAATAATTTTTTTCCTTCAGTTCTCGCCACAACACACTGTTTTCTCTCATGTAGGTAAGATTTAATTAGTTGTAATGTCGAACCTCTGGATCCCATTCTTTCCAGTTTCTGCAGCAAAATGTGATGATCCACACTATCGAAGGCTTTGGACAGGTCCATAAACATTCCTACAGCAGTATCTCCAGCATTAATTGCTTCAAGTGTTTCGGAAACAATTTGATAAATTGAACTTTATTTATCACAATTTGTAGTTTATATACTTGCGGCGAAATCTTTTAGAACGCGTAAATTTCCCGAATTCAGGTAATGTGAGGTAAATCAATTTGTTAAGGGTGGATATCATATAATTGTTTAGTTTGACAAAGTAATGATAAAATTTGTTTAAATTATTTCAAATTTTGTTTGCTAGTATTACAAGTTCATTTACAGTATCAACAAAGATCATGCATACAGTGTTTCCCAAAAGTAACGGACAAATTCTATAAAATGGTTGAGAAACATGTTGCAGAAAAATGCTCGAACTGGTCGATTTTTATTTCTAAATCGTCATTTGGAGATGTTTTTTTTTTACCCCCCCAGCCCTCAATCCCTAAGCGACAGCAACTCCAACTTTAAAAATTCAAATGGCAAGGTACTCCTTGTAATACCTCATTTAATAGCATTTTTAATTTATAATTTTTTACACTAAAAAAACCTTTTGCAAAATCGATTGATAAATAACTGAGATATTCAGCAAAAATATTTGAAATGAAAGTGTTTTCCAACAGTAAAGGATAAATTCTATAAAATGGTTGAGAAAAATGTTGCAGAAAAATGCTCGAACTGGTCGATTTTTATTTTTAAATCGTTATTTGGAGATGTAATTTTCAACCCTCCACCCCTCAATCCACAAGCGACAGAAACCCCAACTTTAAAAATTCAAATAGCAAGGTACCCCTTGTAATACCTCGTTTAATAGCATTTTTATGGAGAATACAATAAAAAAAAACAATCGCTTGATAAATAACTGAGATATTTAGCAAAATATTTGAAATCCAATGAGTGATAAAAACAATTGTAGTAAAATGTCAAATACAATTTATTGACATTACGTATTGGAGTATTTGTGACTTGTTTAGCGATTAGAAAGCCGAAAATGAGGCTTACTGAAACTAAAATAATTGAGATATTATTGATGATTGGGTTTGGACGAATGAAGAACTCCGTTTGTTGTTCAGTGAAACTCACCCAAACCGACCTCCAATATCGCAATCAACGGTAAACCGAATTGAAAACAGTTTTCGCGATTTTGGACATGTACGAGATAAACCTAAAACCGGACGTTCATCGACTTTAGATGAAAACAGACAGTTGGATGCAATGTTGATGGTACAGGAAAATCCACATTCAACCCTTTTGGGTGTCGCTTCACATCTGAATACATCAAGAAATTCAGTTTATAGACTACTTCACAAGGAAAAATTGCATCCCTACAAAGTGCACTTGGTGTGCAAGAACTGTCCGATGATGATTTTGATCGACGAGCGCAATTTTGTGAGACAGTGACTCCTGTATTCATTAAAAACATTCTCTTTTCTGATGAGGCAACATTTTGCTTAAATGGTACCGTCAATAAGCAAAACTGTTGTTATTGGGCGATCGAAAATCCACATTGGATGATAGAGGCGTATGCACAATATTCCCCAAAAAGTTAACGTGTGGGCTGGGATAATGGAAATTGTTGGACCGTACTTTTTTGTTGGGACACTGAGTGGTGAACAGTATCTGGACTTCTTATAATTCGAATTAATTCCGGCTTTAACGGTACTGTTTCCTAATGCAGAAAATCCTAATTCACTCGATCCTAGAATTTGGTTACAGGAAGATGGTGCGCCTCCTCATTATGCATGTCCAGTACGGGAATATCTGGACCAAATATTTCCTAATCGCTGGATTGGTAGACGGGGGCCTATTGAATGGCCGGCAAGATCTCCGGATTTAACCCATCTGGATTATTTCCTCTGGGGTTATTTAAAAGCCAAAATTTATTTGAATAGACCTCCGAACATTGAGGAATTAAAACAAAGAATTCGACAAGAAATTCGTTCAATCACCCCTCAAATGATAGACAATATTCAACAAGCGTTTGTCTCTAGATTAGGACATTGCTTCGCCGTCAACGGGCAGCAATTTGAACATTTAATTTAATTCTAATATTGTTTTATTTAATTTTTTTAAAGTGTGATGTTTTCTGTCGTTTGAATATATTTTTGTTGAATGTCTCAGATATTTATCAACCGATTTTGAAAAAGGTTGTTCTTTTAATGTACTCTCTATAAAAAGTGCTATTAAATGAGGTATTACAAGGGGTACCTTGCTATTTGAATTTTTTTAAAGTTGCTGTCGCTTAGGGGTGAGGGGTGGAGAGTTGAAAATTACATCTTTAAATGATAATGAAAAAATAAAAATTAACCTGTCCGAGCGTTTTTCTTTTTGGAAACACTGTATATACGTTTCAATATAACTAAGGGAAACTGATTTGACTTTAGTCATTTCTTTAATGAACAATAGTGATTTCGGTAATTTATACAAATTTCAGTTTACCATTGGACGGGAAATAAACACACACTCAGAATAATAAAACGTTTATTATATTATCAAAAGAAATAAACAAGTGATTTCCGAAAACTAATTTAACGTAATTTCAAGCAGAAAAATGAATGAAATACATTAGCTTATGGAACTAAGGCAACGTCACGGCTAACTGATAAATATTTACCTAACAAATAAGGTACCCTTTACTTGATTGGTATTGTAGAATTTATTAACATGTATATATTAATATATCCTTCTTCAGTTGCGTTTTTTTTTTGTTGTTGACTACTGCAAAATTTTAGGCAAAGGCTTACATTTTTGAATTTTTTAACTTAATTTTTTTAAGGCCTTCTTTCCAATTCTTGTAAAACGGGTTTTTAGCCGTCTAATAGAATTTATAAAATTGAGTGATGTCTTATTGGCAGGGATAAATTACGAAAATTAGTAGGTTTCCTTGAACCCAATTATTATTTTCGGGTTTTTCACACTAAAATCCTGAAGAAAAATGTAGGTTGGAGAATATGTGCTTATGTTATTACACCAAATAGAAATGAACTATTATTACCTTTCTAAGTACTCTTGAGGCTTCCAAATCTTTAGCATTTAACAAAACTGGAAATGACAGGAAATTGGTCAATTATATGAGACAAACCCTTAATATCAAATTATTCAATTTAGGGTTCTGAGGAAACTTAAAGCTCTCATAATTTTTCCAGTGTTCTTTTATCGATTTTTTTATCCAGTTTAAACAATATGTAATTCGTAACAATAATGAAGTTATGTCTTACCAATTCCAATTAAAGCGCTTTTCTCACACTACAATTATATTTGTTATTGCCTTTTCTGATTTTGTACAACGCAGACATAGTCTAGATAAAACGTTAAACATAGACACAACAGCTACAACAACAACAACAACAACACGTAAATGCATTTCGCCGAAGCGTTGATTGATGGTAACTTACAATGTAATGGTAAATAATGTATAGCAGCAATCCGCATTAACGCTGCTCGGCATTTCTCTTCATACATATCAACTCCCACAAAATATGTTAGACATTCAAATACTAATTTCAAACAATACTGAAACATGGCATGTAGCCGCGCATTAGTTACGATATTGATTTCGATTTTACATAATGGAATGTACGTGTGTGCATTCAATACAACAATCATAAGCCTTTTTACGATGCTAATTCATACTGCCGTTCGATTGTTTTCGATTGCATAAATTTAAATAAATGTCGGCTAATAACTAATTTTTAAAAATGACCATTGTACTGCCGAGTGTGTTAGCATATTTCATTCGACATAATATTTACAAGTGTCAATGTATCGTTTAAATAAACACTTTATCGAGCCCAATTATCAAAACATTAAACGTTCGAAAATAATTCTGCATATTCAGTAAAGTTTCTAAATATATGTACACATTTTTCTCGGTCAAAGAACTAAAATGCTTTAACGATTTAAACAATTTTTTTCTGAAAACTTACCTAGAAACATGTACACGCATTCAGTGGCGGTTTTAGAGGCGGGCACCCGCCCAGGGCCTCGCGTTTTCAGGCGCCCCGCACCATCAGCAAGACCATGACAGTATGCAGCGTGTAATCAAATAAGTTTCACATATTAAAACTGTAAGTTCTTTATCACTTAAGAAAGTGATTTCTGGAAATATGAATTTTATTGGTGAAAAATTAAAGAAATTAAAACCCCCCAGAGCCCGGAGACTTTTTGTTTGAAAACCTCTGACTGGCCGTGTACCATCGAACTAAAGGTCACTGGGTTAAAATCTTCGCTTATGTAATTCCATTACGGAATAGAATTATAAATATCCATCGCGTTGCGATAAATTAATCAATTTTCTCAATTTTCACGTATAATTGTTAATAGTTTTCTGCTCACAAAACTGTAAAAATAAATAAAAAATTCAGAAATTCCATTTTCTAAAATTATTTTACTAATTCATACGTATTCATGGTGTACTTTATTTGCTGGTCGTCAATAAACTGCATTGTTATTTCTTTATTGCGCAAAATGTTTAAGAATGTCTTTTCTTTCTGCATTTCGGAAAATCGTTATTGAATGCAGTCATCGCTTTTATTATTTTGTGGAACCAAAACGTAAAGCGTCATCGAACTCGAACTACGAAGAAACGTATTCGTTAGTGGAAATAATTAATAAAGCGACAATCAATCAAAGCGACTAATAATTTTTTTAAATCACTTTAATACGCGAAATTAGCACTGTAAATCATGTGTACTACTGGTTTACAAAGACCAGGATGTCAAGATCTAATTATTGTCGATTATCTAATGAAACAGGTTTAATTCTGATCAATGCAAGCAGATTTAAATTGTTCTCCTTTAATCATAATTTGAACTCTCGTCTTTAATGGGTCGGTGATTCTGTTTTATTGTGTTTTAAAAATGCGATCAAGCAATTGACCTTTTGCTGGAATTTTGATTTATAGCGTTGTTTTTGTGCACGGCGACCAGAAGTTCTTAAATAAAAGAGTCAATACTCCTCCACTAGGTATTTTTTTTTATTTTTGTGCTAGACTTTTGGTAGTTGCAGCTTTAATTCTTTTACATCATGAGGAACTTACGGTATTAATATGTGAAACTAATTTGGTTACACCCTATATATATATAAAGGTATAAAATGAACACATTAGATACTTATTCAGTTAAAAAGAGTAAGAAAAAATTTCTAAATAAACAGATCTCTGAAATATGTCAGTCCTGCTCTTATTCCAATAATATCATCTGTTGTATGAGGACCAGATCTTATCATCGACAATAATATTGTGCCTTTCCTTAGAATTTAAATTTGCTTATAAACTATAATTGGCGCCCTTTTTCTAAAAAGAAAGAAACAATTCCACGTGAATTTATACAATAGTCTCAAAAAGAAATACTGAGCATCATTTATGTGCTTCTTATAAAGTGTGAAATCGATTGCAGAAAAAGTATAATTAACTCCATACTTGCCAGATTTTATTTTACATTTGAATATAACTATGTGTTAAAAAGTTAATTTTGTCAAATTTTTGCTTAACTTTGAACCAGTTTAAACGATTGCTACCGAAATTGACTCGCAACTTAAAAAATAACCATCATAGGAAAATTTCGTATGTGATTTTAGAGTCAGAGAGTGTTGCCAACCGTGGTGATTTATCCTGCCAAATGGGCTACTTTTGGTTACCGTTTGTCATACCTACTTTTTTCTAAGATGGCAACTGGCGACCAAAATAGATTTCTATTTCCGTTGTGAGTGACATTTCTAATGTACAACATTCAATGGATTTTTTTTAATTTTTAATTTTCATTTTTGCTTGGGTTGAATAGAACTAGGTTGGGTTAGACGTTGAAATTGGTTGAGCTTTATTTTAATAGATTTCTAATTTTTAACAATTTTTACGCTTTTAATTTTTCTGGCAATTTTTAATTTTTATTTGTGTTAAATGAAGTTAGGTTGAGATAAGTTGGGTTCGATTGACCTTGACGTTGAACGTTAACTGATTTGGATTGACCTTGAGGCTTGCTTAACTTAACTTTAATACATATACAATTTTCTTTTACTTTTTATAGTGTTTTTCTTAAATCTTTTTACTTGTGTAGGGATGGAGTGCAATGTGATATAATAAGTTGAGAGAGTTCAGTTGATCTTGAGACTTTTTGAGGTTCATTTTAATTTGCTTTAAATATTTTGCTTGGGTTGAATGTAGTTAGGTTTGGTCAACATCGAAAACTTTTTTCCATTTGATTTTTTTATTGTATTTTGATTTTAATTTTTTTTAGGTTGAATAAAATGGAGTTCAGTTGTTGGGGCGAGTTCGGTTGAACTTAATCGCCTTAACCGCTTTTTAAAATTTTTTACTTTCAATTTTTTTGGATTTTAAAGTTTTTGTTTCAATTGAATAAGGTTAGGTTGACTTCAGCTGAGTTGGGTTGACCTTGGATTTTTTTAAGCTTCAATTTCACATTTTTTTTAACTTTTAATTTCTTTATATTAAATATAAATATTAAACAAATCTCAAGGTCAATCCAACTCAACTCAACGTAACTATATTCAACTGAAACAAGAAAATTAAAATCCAATTCACTTTTTTGCTTGGGTTGAATGGAGTTAGATTTTTCAGTTGTGGATCGAGTTAGGGTTGACCTTGAATTTTTTTTGAAATTGTTTCGGTTTTAATCGGTGCCCTCATGACTTGCTTACCTTGCTCCGGCCCTGGTAGTCAGAAACATGAACATTTTGCCTTTTGTTTCATAATCCGAATATTTCGAAAATCCGGATCAACCAGTGCAATTATTAGTTCCCAGTAAAAAGATCCTGCTGTATTTTAGAAATTGTATCAGTTACTAATGTGTTGCAAAAATTATTTTACCTACTTTATTATTTCTTCAATTTATTTAGTATTTTTCTGCTCTTTATAATACAAAGAATATGCACTTTATTCATCGCAAGCGGGGGCTCAGGGAATTTCTCAACCAATCCAGCCCAATAGGTCGACCGGTCTCGCCTGGGGCCTCGCAATTATTAAGGCCACCTCTGTACGCAAAAGGTTTTAATTATATTACATACCATAATTTCCTTT
The DNA here is from genome assembly GCA_036172665.1 of Prosopocoilus inquinatus. Lineage (NCBI taxonomy): Eukaryota > Metazoa > Arthropoda > Insecta > Coleoptera > Lucanidae > Prosopocoilus > Prosopocoilus inquinatus. The sequence continues at coordinate 3,320,403 of CM069876.1, forward strand.
AAAGTTACTGATTGCAGTGTGAGCAAGATTATTGACACGTTATGAATTAAGTGCTCGACATTATTCTGCAAAAAAGCAAATAATGCTACCTGTTTCGTCGCTTTATAGCGTCGTTTTCAAGCAATATTTTCAATCTACACAGACAAAATTATTCGTATAAATAAAATTAATTAAAACTTATGTAGAACTCATTAAAACTAAAACTTAAAACTAAGAAATGTAGGGGAAGTTAGGGTCGACTGATAAAATTCTGGAGTTAATTCTAATAATTTTTTTGGACGCCAGGAAACACTTTCTCCGTGTTCCCTCGCGGCCATCCGTTTGTGGAGTTACAAAAGACGGAGTTACGATGTTTACCATGTAAAAGTGGGAGTAGAGCTCATCCTTGTTGGATTAATCACTCACTTTTAGATACAATTTAGGAGTTTGCAGACGGCGAATTGTACCTATGGCGAATCGACGACGGTAAATTGGCGAAGGTAAATCGGCGACGGCGAATTGTCCTAAACCAGCATTTGCCAAACTTTTGGGTTTCGCGACCCCCTTTTGGGCTATGTTATGATTCACGCCCCCACCCCTTCGCCCTTCACCGTCGAATCTCAAACTTGAAACTGAAGACTGATGCTAAATGATAATCAAATGCTTTCATAGTATTTGTGTTTCACCACGAAAGTGTAAAAATAAATTAAATATTTAAAAGACTTTGAAAATTAAGACAAAAATCTGTTTAATTTTAATAAAATACAACCAACCTTTGATAATTAATGACGACAAAAGTTATTGCTCGCCACTATATTTGTGTATCTAAATGCAATTTCCTTTAAAAAGATTACATGATAAATTAGTTGCAATTTGTGTCCATTTTTTTTATATTTATTTTACAGCGCCCCCTTTGCAGACTTATACGCCTTCTAGGGGGGCGCGCCCCACAGTTTATTCATGGATTTTCATGAGAAAGTCAACATTCATGTTTTATATACAGAAAGTAATCAAATTCAAGTGTCTGAGGTACGTATCCCATAAGTACAGTTTTATATTTGCAAATTTATATTTCTTATTTCTGCAACATGAACTGTCAAATGTGGTATTGTCTACTTGTCTTTTTTTTATTTTTACTTTGCTGGCACTTCTGTAGAGGAAAGATACCAACTAACAACGATGCTGCTGTCTCATAAGCTATCACACATGCACAAAGTTGTCAATGCGGACATAATTAGCGTGCCACTGTATAATTTTTAAGTAATTAAAATAATTAGGGCCGTTTTTATAATCAGACTTTAAATTGAAAGTTATTTTAACCTAAAAAAATACATTTGTTTCTCTGTACTTAAAGTTTAAACTTTAAATTGAAGCTTCCTTAAAGTCTGATTTTGAAAATGGCCCATAATGCTTCAAAAATAAAAGTGTCCTGTGATAAATGTGAAAAAATGAACGCAACACTTGAAGACTTGATGTTTCAAACTATTGTGCATAAAATTAAAATGAAATGAAATTGTTTGAAAAACGAAATGCACAAACGTGGTATTCTTGAAACTTTCGTAACTTCAATTATTCCAACAAAAAAATCATCAAAAACTTTTAACAAGTTTAAGTCGCGTAATCGCGCGTCCAATTTTGAACTTTTACAACTATTTAATGTATTTTCAAAAAGCTTTAAATTTTCAAGGACATTCCTATTTTATTACAAACACATTTACAGACGCATCCAGTGATATTTAAATCTTATGTTCGGTGGGTTGTTTTCATATTTATTATCAACTTGAAGTAGGTACTCTCACATTTACTCACATTTTATAAATTTTATTTTTCAAAAAATTCCAAAAATAAAAAAACCCGCAGGAAGAATATCTGGCGAAAGAAGTGGAACGTCTTCAAGCCCTCCGATTAATAGACTTGATTTTAGTGAACGTCAATTTTTCCAAGGCTTTCCTGTTGATAAATGCGAGCCAATGTCCCTATAACTTTTTATTATACATTTTAAAGTGAAATAAATAAGTAAAAGACAACAACATCGTTGTTATCTTACTATTCTCGCGCAAGATCATAATCTGACTGCATAATGTTGCATTGTTGAATTGTAGTTTACAATTAAGTACTGTTCAAGTATAAGTGGGCCTATCAGTCAGATTACGGTGGAGTTTTCGAACTACAAGCTACTATTCTGCTGATAAGACCTCAATTCGGACTGACATAGCTAAGGAGATAATGATTGAGGACTACCTTGCCATCTAGCTGATTTGCAGCAACCTTTTCAATTAAATATAAAACAGAAAAACACTTTAATTCGAGGTAAAAATATAGCTTTCAGTTACTTTCAAAGACGTGTTGCACGAGTTATATCTTCTTGATTCAATACAAAAAATTTAGGAAACTGCATTGTCATGTTAACGTCAAAGAAAGTGCTTTCTAAAAAAGATTAATAAAAAGAATACAGCACATCATTTTCTTTCAGTGGATTTCTAATAGATGACGATAAAGCAATAAAAATAAGTAAGTTGTGTCTTGTTTAACATTTTTTAACAATAACGAGTATTTGAATATAGCAAGTAGCCTTGTTAAACAATTTCTGTCTGTTATCAGCAATCAAAAAGTTAAAAACTACAGTTGAAAACTCTTCGATTTATTTAATTCGTATTTTTTGGTCATACGTGTTGACAAACTAACTGTCGTACATCATATTCTTTTGAGCTTCCGCTGTTTACTTACAGAATTCAAATCGGAAATGTTTAGACGAAAATGAACACAGTAAACTCGGAACATGCTTCCGTTGACCGATACGTCCCTGGGTCTTTGTCAATTATGTTCGGGGCACGCCTCAAACCACTCTGTACCCGCATACTAATGCTGAAAAATCGTATGAATCCTTCGGCGACACATCAATATATTACTGCATATTAAAGAGAAGCGGAAGTTATTCCTACAATTATCCGGTGCCACCTAGCGGTTTACACGTGTTGGGCATGTCTGTGCAACCGGAAATTAGCTGTGAATACAAATCACACCGAGCTGATCGCAGGCACTGACACTTGTCTAGGCTATGTAGGACCGTGTACTCACTTTGTCATAGATTGTTGTGTTGCTGCTATATCTGTATATTTTACTTGCTGACCATTACTGGAAATTACAATCTGCATATTCTGAGTTTATAAGCCATTTAGAAACTAGTAAAAGCTTATGTATCCACTTTAGTGCAATTCATCTCGAATTAGGAATGACATGCTTAGAGCTTTCAAAGTTAGTTCAAAACATTGATCTTTCTCGTTAAAAATACTTGTTTATACAAAAAATATTAAAACTAAAATTCGTTCACGATCTTTTGATTTTCAGATTAAGCCGTGATAGGGTGACATTCTTGTTGGTATCACTAAAAAACATGGACGTCAGAAAATTGGGTTAGGATATCATGATTATTGTTTCTGAAGATCAGAACTCTCACTGGTGAATGTTAAGAATGATTTCATTTCCTTTTATCTTACCATTACCGAATATGATAAGTGTTCTACCAAATCATTAAAGCAGTCAAATAGGAAGCTTCATAATTTTTTACAATGTCAGAGTTTAACTTCTATCAAAGTACAAGAACGTAACCCAACGGAAAAACAGCCTACTAGAAAGTCAAAAGGTCGTGAATGCTTTATATAGCGTGGAAACTAAGTAGCGGATAAAATCCATAACTCCGTTAATATTTGTAATAAAGCAAAAATCTAAAAGGGGTATAGCGATTCAAATTACAGCCGTCAAGATTTGACGTCATCAAGATTTTTTTTAAATGACAACCTATATTTTTTATTTTTTATTTCGGTGGGATTCTTTAACCTACTTTCAACAGTATAAAATTTTGGATCGATTACATAACAAAAAATTCAAGAAAAGCGGCCATAAAAGTTTAATTGTAAAGTTGAAGAAATAAACAGAACATCTAGTTAACTAGGTTTAAAACGAAACAAAATTAAGGTGTAAATAAACAAAATTTGATTTTGATTTTCCAAATGTTATTGTTTGGTACGTCACAGTCATTTTCATTAGGAAATAATATCGCCAATGCAGGTACTAATTCGAATTGTAAGAAGTGTAGATATTTCTCACCAGTTAAATTACCTTCGATAAAGAATGGACCTAAAATTCTGTCACCGACAATTCCTGTCCATACGTTGAGCTTCTGGGGATGTTGAGTATGAGCTTCTTGCATCCAGTGGGGATTTTCCCTAGACCAATATCGACAATTATTTCTGTTAACAGTTCCATGTAAAGTAAAACTTGCCTCATCAGAGAAAATTATACGCTGCGAGAACATTGGATCACGATTGCAAATTTCCAACATTTCTTCACAAAATTCTTGTCTATGATCATAGTCAGTTTCTGCTAACTCATGGACTAATTTTACTTTATACGAATGAAACTTTTGCATTTTTAAAAGTTTCAGTACCGAGGTATGGCTCAGGTTGTGCTCTAAAGCAATGTCTCGACTAGTCGAATGCGGATTATTTTCTATTTCTAGTAAAATATCAAGCTGCACATCGTCAATTAATTTTGTCTTAGGGTGGCCAGTTTTTGGAAGGTCTTTCACAATACCGTAATTTCGAAATTTATTTTCTATTCTGCTGACTGTGGATTGACTTATTTGCTGATCAGGATATTTGTCTATAAAAAGTCGATACACCTCTTGATGAGTTCTAATTCGATCGCCATACCCAATCATCATTAGAACTTCAATTCTTTGTTTTTCAGTCAGCAATACCATTTGGTAAAAGGTTTTTAATAATTAGTGAAACTCCTACTATCCACAGGGAATAAAAATACTCACTTTATTGTGATAGGTATTTACAAGTTCTTGTCAATCAAACAAATTTTGTTTGTTTTACACCTAGCTAACTAGATATTTTGTTAATTTCTTCAACTTTACAGTTAAACTTTTATGGCCGTTTTTCTTGAATTTTTTGTTATGTAATCGATTCAAAATTTTATACTGTTGTAAGTAGGTTAAAAAAACCCACCGAAATCAAAAATAAAAAATATAGGTTGTCATTAAAAAAAATCTTGATGACGTCATAACTTAAAAAAAATTCACGAAAATATCTCAAAATATACTTCTTCTTATGCGCTGTAATTTGAATCGCTATACCCCTTTTAGATTTTTGCTTTATTACAAATATTAACGGAGTTATGGATTTTATCCGCTACTTAGTTTCCACGCTGTATATTGTAATTATTAAAATTACAATCGTAGGAAGAAAACTAATTAGGTACAACAAAATGACTAAATACGGAATTATTAAAAAGAGGTATGAAATACTTAATTTTTATAGCATTACAAGAAAAGGGATTTAACCATGAGACCGTTTACATTCTAAAGACCGTTTTTCCGTAAATTTATAACCTATGAATGCATTTGCTTATTTCGGTGGCAGACGTCATCATAACTCATCAACCCTACGCCTGAAGGACCCCATGCCAAGTCTCAGCGACGTCGACCATCGCGCGCATTCGAAATTAATATTCTTAAATATGCTCGGAGTGTACCGCCACCTGCCGTGACACGATGATTCACTAAATTAGCGTAGTTTTGGATTTCTTAATAATTCTTGTCTCTGGGAATGTTACACACACATCTGTCTACACTGTCAGCGTAAACGCAGCTGGTCGCGGTTTTGCGTCGCCCTGAATGCCGCATTTCTTCATTGTAGCAGTGTAGGCAAATATGTCCGGAATATTTGTCAGGCGCTCGAAAATAAAAGAGCGCCCGCTCTCATATTTTTTCGGTATTTATGTTTTGTCAGGTTTAATATGTTGAAAAAAGTACCAGTATTTTCGTGGTGAAATAAAATGATTGCTTTCAAAATACGTCATAAATTGCCGAAAAGTATTTGTTTGATACGTGGCGGCGCAAGAATCGCTCTGGCGTTTTGTGAATTATTAATGCAAACACATGTTCTCGATTTTGTTCACTCGAAGAGTTATATTTTAAATCACAGTTTGGTAATTTCTCATAAACAGAAACGACACTTAAATACAATATATTTATGACATGAAAAGCGAATAATATTGCAGCTAATTTTCCTTGATGAAAAAATTGAAACCTTATTACAGTATGAGGTAAAGGAAAATTTTATTACACTTATCGGTTTAATACTCTAATTAATAACTTTCTATTTTCTTTACCGATTTAATACTCCGTTAACAGGTCTGTTCCAGTGCACGTTCTGAATCAGTTCGGAACTGTACTGCTCATGTCCTATTGCTAAATACATCGCCATATTAGCAAGGGCGTGATTAGTACTGTTCGGAACTGATCTAGAAAATGACAGACCTAATAACTATGGGAAAGTTCCTAATTTATTGGGGATATTCCTGGATTTTCCTTAAATACAGGGTGTTCTTTTACTGTGTCCAAATATTTAAACCTGTAATATATCACCATAAATGGCAACGATTGAGCTCATAAGTTCTTAACAAAAATTTAATAGTTTTTGAAAAAAATGCAGTGGTAGATTTTCACTAAACCGTTTGAGAACTGCTGGCAAAGCTCAAAGTGGAACGCGGCCGCCTCTTCAATTATAACCCGAAGCGAAGTAGGGCAGGGTCAGTATTTCACTTGATCTTGAGCACGAACGACGTAAATCAGCCGCTCCGATCAGCAGGTCAGTCAAAACGTTTACAATTTAAATTAACTTCACTCCAGGTAATTACATACAAGTTTAAGTACTTTTAAATTAAAATATCGTGCAATTCAAGAAGCTGCGGTTCGTAATCGCCAAACAAAATAAAAGCGAGGTACAAACAAATTGTAATTTCTCAGTCCATATTGTTTTTGATAGACTTATAAAAATTTGACATTTACTATTTTTCCATGGATCGTAAGTAGTAATACTTTCATAGCTAGCAGCGAGATTATAGTAAAAGTTTATTTATGTGAAAGGGTGAAGGAAGAATATTTTTAACGCGCTTGCCTAATTGGTGCATAAATTTTAAATTTATTCATCAATAGTTGATATCGTAAAACGTATTACTTCGCTCAGTGAATTAAAATTTTAAACAAAATAATTAATAAATGATATCAGTGATTATTATTACGAAAAAGCTGCGTTGAAAATCGAGTGCTGCATCGGTGGGCGTGTTCATACCGAGAGGAAGGCGAAGTTGACCTTCCTATCTTTTTCGCACATTTCAGCAATTCCAAACAAATGGTCCATCCGAAATTATTTGGCTATGATACGGTAGCCACCAAAAAAATACCCGCAGAAGGTAGCATTTCGTGTATACTGAGGTTTTTTTTTTATTTGCACACAGTAAAAGAGCAGCCTGTATATAAAGTGATTCAAAATAATTATCTAACCCATTAGGAGCTTATTCACATGCAACTGCGATTGCAAGAAATAAGAGACACTTCAAAAATCAACCTCATTTGAATCCAAAATGAAAATCATGATTCATTTCTAACGTACATATACACAGAATTCGAAATTCGAATGAATGAATTGCGTATTATACATTTCTCACTCACGAATCTTCAATACATTTTGTCTCAAAAACTATGGATATTAGACCCCCTATGCATATATAGACTTTTTGTTTTCTTTCTCTGTTTACTACTTGTGGTTGACGGGTCGGCCACTAATTCTGAATCACCCTGTGTAGAAGAAACAACTTAGGATATTGGAAGAGAAAGACTATAAAGCAGGGATGTTCTTGGGCGCAGGGTTGGAAACAAAACTGTTTTTTCTTTTTCTCAAAAGAACAAAAATATTGTTCTTTTGGTGTTAACCAGTTTTTTGTTTGTTTAAAACTGACCCAAAATTAAACATGTTTTAAACAAAAAAAACCGAGCAGTTTAAAACACTTTCAAACGTTTCAATTACTCTTACAGTTTACACAAAAAAGGTATTATTATTTGATATTTGTATAAAAAATACAAAGAACTTATTAGAATTCGATATTTAATTAAAAAAAGGATGAAAAGTTTGTAAACTTGTAATGTTAGATTATCTACCCTTTTAAAAATAATGTATTTGTACTTTGATAATAATTTAAATCATTTAAGTCAGAGCATATTTTATTTAGGTCGTGGTGTTTTAAATGATTTTCAAAGAAAATGTGAAGTATTTAATATCAGCATACTGAGAGAAACATTCTCTATTAAACTAGACTAAAAAACACGTCAGTAACAGTCCAATAAAAATTTTAAATTCTGTAAGAATATTAAGAATTAAATACAACCCAAAGAAGTGATTTCGAATTACTGGATCGCATTTAAACGAAAATACATGACTCGTAGCTTTTGAGACTGAAAAACAAATATTTCAAATATGTAAAAATATGTAGAGTGTTCCATTTAAAATAACAAAGTTGATATCACGGCGAAACCGAAAATCCATTACGTCGGAAAATTCAAACTAAATTTTTGTTCATTTTATCGTTTATAAATTTTTAAGCAAATTTATAAAAAAAATCAAAATTCTAGAAAGGCAAACATATGATCTGGGACACACGGTAGAAATGCAGTGAAATCAAATGAAATGATAATGCTATAGTATGAGCATAATCCGTGAGTGAAATACCGACCCTAAAGAAACAATTAGCCTCTGGTTACTCTTAATTATGTTGCAGAAACAAAGCACTTATATCACAAGTGTTCTTTTTTAGCTTAAAACAACAAAAAAATAATTTAAAACATTAGCAAATAATAAATGTTTAAAATATTTTGTTTAAAACAGACGGTATGTTTTTAATTCGGTGTTTTAAACACTATGTTTTAAACAGTTTGTTTTAAATTTTCCAACCCTGCTTAGGCGCTTCGAAAAGGCTACCCCCACTCTCGATTGCTTTAGGGAAGCGAGAGTTCATTCACAGAGATGCGCCCGGCAAATAAACAAACGTCGCAGTTGCTTGATGAGAGTACATTTCCCCGCTAGTGCCCATCCTTGCTGCAGAATATTTAGATCAGATTGTTAAAAAGAAAATGAGGTAACTACACTTTTGTTTACTTCATTTCAAACAACTAAATTTTCTTCGAAAAGTATGGAATATACACTGTGTCCACGAATAGGGAAACAATTAAAATGTCACTACCAAGTGTAGCTAGCTATTAAGTTCGACGGAAGTCAAAATTACACATTCTTTTTTCTTTTCATAACTTACTCTGAATTATTTCATTTTGCGAATCGTGGTAGGTAATAAGTTACAGATTTAAATGTTCTCCACGCATGCATTCAACTACTTCATTAAATTATTTATACAAATTGCGACGAAACTTGGCACGGTCGACAAGGGAAAAAAAAACTCGTCAACAACAACTCTGCAAAATGGTACGGCACTCTGAACAATGAAAATTATTAATGAGCGATGATTTACAATTCAATAACAAAATATTAATTGTTAATGATGCAAGAACGTCGGCGTGCTTAATACATATTTATTTACACATTCGCTCTCCTGTATTAATATTCACATTGTATTATTTGCTTTAATATTTATATTATACTGTAAAATTCATGAAGCTAAGCCGATAAATCGGTTAACTGAAGCATTAATATTAGAAAGATAATAAATGGGAAACCGAATCATTAAACTTACATTAGAGTTTTAATATTTTTATTTACAAAAATTCTTATTTAATACTAAGTATTGAAAAAAAAACTACCGAAAAGAAGAATCTATACAAAACTTGTGATACTTGTGATACGTTTCGCAATTTATTTTCAAATTCTCATTATTTGAATATATAGAGTGTGAATGAAATGTAGTAAACAAAGTATAAGGTGCTAATACTTAAGCAACATACAAGGAGAATCTGGATCCGTAAACATTATTTTCTGCTTCTCTAAAAGAAAACAATTTAAGAATTGTTAACCTTGCATCTCATTTGCATCTCACAGGATATTTATTTATTTTATAACATATAGAATAAAGAATATATGCAGTAAAAATAGTTGAAAAGAATATTGATGTTGATCGGTTAAAAGTTTTATTATAATTTATGATACAGATCATAGCAAATTTTGTCTTTACTAATACTTATTAACAGTAATTGCATCTTACGTTTGGACCTAAAATATACATACATATATTAAATCCTTGAGCATTCAGATTTATGATGAGTATATTTTACAGAACGATTTCAAGAATAGCGTCTATTTTTCAGGGTGGGACACATGCTCGAGTATTGTAACTTTTTTCAGGGGGGTTTTTAGATGTTTAAAATTCTTACGGTACTTTTTTGTGTGACAAATACCCGCAGTGTGGTGGATTGAAACATTCGTATAAACAAGCAAGAGTTCGTGTGGTGACAGAATTATGAGCTACATAGACAGTGAGCTATGGAAGTAGCGGATATCTCCGTTCGCAGCGCCGCACTGCAGGGACGGTTCCAACTTCATAAATATGTATGCCCCGGGAAATTATACGTGTAGATGCGCGATAGATATCAATATGCATGTAAACATTCTGCGCCCCATGTTAACTTTGAGTTATTAGATTCCTGGACGGGAATGTATCACTCCACCGACTTTATGCCTTGCACTCTTAGATTTGTACTCCTATATAAATATTGTTGCATAAATCAATATAAATTATCGATACACGGATGTGTTTATTTCTACATACGCATATATTCATGTCCTTTCCATATCTGTAAAAAATACAGCAAGTAACTGAATCGAGCAAGTTTCCGGTTCACGTACGCAATAAATGTGGAAACACTAGCAGAATACCTAATGCAATAATGTTTCAAATTTTTAATAATTTATTATTTATTGCAATAAAAGAATTGCGTGTACACCTGTGACCATCGCCATCTCTATAACATTTTTTTTCAAAAATATTAGCTTAAAATTCTATAGTATAGAGATATACACTGTGTCCACATTTCGATGCTCACCATTGGCATCTCGGTTATTAGAAGACATAGAGCAACGGTTAAGTGGGGAACGTTTTGCAGAATTTAATGCTCGCAACAAATCTCATTTCAAATTCACCATAACTTTTTTAAATTTCAAGATAATTTAAGAAAACCAAAATTTGACGATTTCAAAATTCCTCAATAACTCGATAACACCTGATGTAACCTCTTCTAAACTTTTACATTGTTCATACAGTTTCTTAAGACAAAATTTTTGATGCAAACAGAAACCTCCGATTGTCATTTGTTTTCAAGTTATTAGGGCTAACTTTTGTTTTTCATATGGCACCCATATTAGGTTTTTAGTTAGTTAGATAGTTTTTGAAAAGAGCTTTTCAACGATGTATGACATACCCGAAAAATTTTTATTTTTAGGGGAGATATTAACAAAAACATAAATTAATCCCTTTTGAAATTAGTAGGCTATGAAATTAAACACTCAATACTGTAAAATAACGAAACGATATTGACGTAACAGATATTTGGAACTACTAATAAACGGAAAAAACCTGCTTCGAGACAAATTATTAATCCTGATGACATGCCGCAAAGCATTAGGTTCCATCAGGATGGTTACTTGGCCCATAACACTCGTGACGTACATTTTTTGAGAACAAATTTTAATTAAAGTGCTTTCAAATAATGGACCAGTACAATGGTTTGCAAGATCACCCGACCTTACCCCCCTTGACTGTCATTTATGGGGTACCACTAAAAACAAAGTATTTAATTTTGCATCGCCACTGAAGGTGAAGTATTTAATTTTGCACCGCCACTGAAAACGAAGTATTTAATTTTGCACCGCCAGAATGCTGGATGTGCTAAGATTATTAAACGAGAACACTTTTTGTAGTGTCTGAAACTCTGTTAGAATAAGGTGTCAAAATTGTGTGGAACAGAATGGTTGTCATATTGAACAATTTCTTTAAGTCAACCTCACCTTTTAGTACGCTTTCTTTACTTTTTTTTTCTTTTGTGACTTTTATTATCACTTCGTTATTTTACAGCATACTTAGCATATCTTTAAGCTTTATAGTTGGTGTTTAATTCCATAGCCTACTAATTTCTTAACGGATTAGTTTATCATTTTGTTAATATCTTCCCTAAAAATAAAAAGTTTTCGGGTATGTTATACATCGTTGAAAAGCTCTTTTTAAAGACTATCTAACTAACCAAAAATCTAATATGGGTGCCATATCAAAAACAAAAGTTAGCCCTAATAACTTGAAAACAAATGACAATCGGAGGTTTCTGTTTGCATCAAAAATTTTGTCTTAAGAAAGTGTATGAACAATGTAAAAGTTTAGAAGAGGTCACATCAGGTGTTATCGAGTTATTGAAGAATTTTGAAATCGTCAAATTTTGATTTTCTTAAATTATCTTAAAATTTAAAAAAGTTAAGGTGAATTTGGAATGAGATTTGTTGCGAGTATTGAATTCTGCAAAACATTCCCCATTTAACCGTTGCTCTTCGTCTTCTAATAACCGAGATGCCAATGGTGAGCATCGAAATGTGGACACAGTGTATAATATATACATCCCTTTTGAGTTTCGTTACCTTTCACGAATGTCAGAAGCAATCAAGGAATTTACTTTTCCTAATAAGTAGTAAGCGAATAACATAATAAACAATAATTGAAATAATACTATCAAGAACAGAGAAATTTTGGGGCTAAAAACGAGCTTTGTCATTGGTAGCTGGCCGGAAATTTCAAAATATGTACTGCTCCAAAATAAAAAAGATAGAATACAGTAGCATTAACAAGTAATTCCAGTTATGAATTTACTGAACATTTTTGTATTTTGTAATATTTTATGAAAATCGGAACAGAATTTTCAATTTTTTTCAGTTATCAATAGGAATTTATTGTTTCCTGTAACAGGGCTTTTAAGAGGAGCAAAAACTTTTATAATTTTTTTCAAAAGCTCAAAAGTAAAGAAGTCTTTTTTTCCTATGGTGAACCCAATCGGTAGGGATAGTGCGTAAAGGAATAAACTTATGCCCGGTTTCTGAAACGATAAATAACTTTATGTAAGGATAAATTTTTATTAACAGATAACTTTATGAAAAGTATAAATTATTTACGTTGCTGCATATATGTTTTATCTACGGATAAAGCTTTAAGAAACGATTTTTAGGAGTTATGTTGAGTTTATCTTAAGTTTCAGAAACGGGGCATGAGTTTATCTCAATGTCGGTATTTCTCGATATTTCTCGACTGACTCAAATAGGTTAAATTGTACGGTGTTCATATACAGGGTTAGTTAAAGGTGTGGAGACGGTCATTTATCGCCGTTAATATTCATTTTAGGAAATTATGTCCTGTATGAAAGTTTTTTGAGAAATTTTTATCTACAGTTGAGAATACTTGAATAATTTTTTTCTTCATTTGTTTTTGAATTGCACCTATCTGTGTATTTTTTTTTAATGGAAACTTCTTAATTTTATTCTACCATTTGGTAGAGTATTTTCTTCTCTTTCCAATAGTATTCTTGTTTTTTTTTCAAAATTCAGGGGTTTCCAAGAAAAAAAAACAAAGATTCAAGTATTTATTTCCCGCCGTGCATGCTTATTAGCTCCAGGTCAGGTACATCTAAGTAAGCGACAAACAAATTGATGAAATACTGATATCCTTCAATATCCAATCATTATTTCCCAGTATCCTCATTCCAACCACATTAAACTACGTGCAAGATCTCCTAGCTAGCCTCCAATAACATAGAATAATGTAAGAATTTTTGCAACTCACAAACTTATGTATGTCGCAAAATTGTTTCCAAGTGAATGAGGAATTTTTTAAACAAACCGAAGGGACTGCAATGGGAAACTGCATGTCACCATATCTTGCTAATCTTTTCATGTGTAATTTAGAAACTTCCCTCAAAGAAAATTGTAATTATTTCCCAAAAATTTGGTTTAGATATGTAGATGATGTTTTTGCTGTTTTTAATATCAAGGAATGCAGAATAGGGTATTTTTTGGATATTTTAAATTCTAAATTGCCTAGTATTAAATTCACGGCTGAAAAAGATGTTGATGGGAAATTACAATTCCTAGATGCCTTAGTTATTAGAAATAGTGAAAACAAATTAGATTTTGATATGTATAGGAAAGAAACAAACACCAACAGATTTATTGTTAATTACTCACAACATGTCTTATCGCATAAGTATTCTGCAATTTCTTTTCTACTTAATAGATTAGTCAACTTCCCACTCTCAAAAGAAAGATACAACAAAGAACTCAGATTTATTAAAGATATAACAGTCTACAATGGTTACTCAGTAGATGTCGTAGAAAATACTTTAAGTAAAATTATAAACAAAGCCAACATCAAAAAATTTATCACTTTGTTACCGGTAGAAACGAACACATCCAAATACATTAAAACTCCATTTGAAAAATATTGTTCTAAAGGTTTAAATAGCATTTTTAAAACGCAAGGATACACAATCGCACATACTGATAATAATACTTTAAAACGTTTACTGGCAAACCCTAAAGACAAAACTGAACCAAATCAGAAATCAGGAATCTATGAAATATCTTGTCAAGGGTTTACTAAAAAATATATTGGGCAAACAAAAAGAAATATACTGTCACGTTTTAAAGAACACTTAGCTCATTTAAAGTACAATAGAATTGAAAAATCCAGTGTTGCCCAACATATTTTTGACAAAGGTCATAAAATAGATTTAAACAATCTTAGGTTAGTAAAAGCAACGTCACGCAACAGGGAATTAGACGGGTTTGAAACCACTTTTATATACAAAAATAAGAGAGATTTAATGAACACCGATCATGGACCTTTGGCAGGTTCCTTGTTACTTGACTTGGATGACGCAATCCGGTGAGACGCTCGCTTTAAACAGCACGCTTCATTGGAGCGAAACGAATTAGTATATAAGGTAGCGATAAGCATGACTCAGTCACTTCTCTTGTGATCAAGAAGAAGGCATCTACTGAAGATGGCAGCATAGCTGCCGAAATACATGCCTAGTTTTTAAACAAACTTTTTGTGGTTAGGAGGGTAAATCTAATTTCTTTGTACTACAAACCACAGTCTCCAATATATTTTAATATTCTATTTTCAGGTTTAAAAATCTTGCAAATAGAAATTAGGTATTAATATCTTCAAGTTGAATGTTCTAAGAAATAACATTAAATTTAATAATACCATAAAGCTAAACAAATTCATAAGGAAAACAAGACAGAAACCGAGGCCAACTTTTGATTTATTCGTCTCTTAGATTTCCCAGGCGCGACAATTCTGCAGTCGCGAGCACTGGGGAAGGGTTGAATTTTATTAAAACAACTTGTTAATTCAGAGCGTCGAGTGTTCGGAACTTTGCAAGAGACATATTGCTATAGTGCGGAGTAAAACTTACTACAACTTTACGTTTACTTGTTGGGAATCGAGCAGGCGGGCGACAGAGCGAGACGAGTGAGCGCTCCGCACTTGGGGTAGCTCGAGAACCACCCCACTCGCAATAAGTTACACTAATTAATATACATCAACGCATAAACGCATTAATTAAATAGGAGCTAATAATTATCGAACCAAGTGTTGCTGCACAATAACTTCGAGATATTATAATCGAGGCGAATTTACAGAGGGGTGGCTTCCATAGTTACGACTTCAACGCGGCCGTTTCTCTAATGTACGCTATGTTTTAATTTAACTCATTAAATGACTTCCTTCTTTCGTTTCAAAGACCTACACCCCTTGCCGAACTAAACCTGAAAATAAATTTGAGATAACAATAATAGGTGTACCGAAAACAAGACGGTATACAACATCACAAAACAAGAAGAAAGAATTAACAATAAAATTACTTAAATAAGAAGAAAAAACGAATCTTCTCAACGGAAAAAAAAAGACAAAAGCGCAAGTAGCCAGAAGGACCAATAAACTGATCTAAGAACGGTGATCAGGAGACAAGAGAAAAACAAAGTCTAAAGTCCCATCCTCTCCTATTTCAAAACCAGGTAAGATCGAAAGTTCGAAAAAAAAAACAAATCAAAGCACATAAAATTTACTAATTCTTCAGAGATAATTAACGTGGAACATAGGGTAGGTGGTGCCGTGCGAACTAAAAACCAAGGTTGGTAGGACTGAATTGTATATTACGTGGAGGCAGGTACGTGGGCTGCTGGAAAATTTTCTGGAATCTAGTAGGTCTAGAATTGTTAGCGTTCATCAACTGTCATATTTTAAAAATTTGACGTTTTTCGCCTATAATTCTATTGACAGTTCTTATCCAAGGGAACTAGTTTTGTTTGTACAGCATTTGAGAAAAAGTAATTTTATGTAAACATGGAAATCTCGCGTGAAAATTTTCGTGCCATGATTTTTTACGATTTCAAATATGGTCTAACGCCGAAGCAATGCCTCGATCGGCTTCCTTTGGCTTTTGCAGATGAAGCACCATCAAAGAGCAGTGTTTATAATTGATTTGCCGAATTCCAGCATGGACGTACCTCTTTCGAAGGTCATCCGTCAACATGTAGATGCTGTGCGTGAAATGCTTGAGCGAGATCGACATGTGACATACCGTGAGATTCAAGCATCCTTACGCATTGACATGAAAGCAATACACCAGATTTTGCATGATCATTTGAACGTACGAAGGCTTTGCAGTCCTTGGATCCCACACAATTTAACAGAAGCGCAAAGGCAGGGTCGTATCAAATGGTGCGAAGAAATGGTCAAGAAATTCAACGGAGGTCGTTCAAATTTAGTTTATAACATCATTACTGGTGACGAAACGTGGATCTATTCGTACGAGCCAGAAAGTAAACAACAATCTACACGTATGAGACGATATCTCATTGTGTTACACATTATCGCTGAAAAAAATTGATTGAGCATATTAATCAGGTTTTAGCATAAAATAATCGACAGGAGCACACAATTAATTCCATTTGTGATGAGCAAATTAATCTTCTGGAGACAGATCAAAACTCACTCTATTTTATTTACTTCGAGGTGAAGGATACAAGTTGTGTGATGTCACGAGTTACTCTTACGAGGTTCAACCTACAGATTTAAATGGGAATGAGGCAACCTGCTAGATGCAATATCATTTCTACCAACCTTGCTGAAAACTTCAAAATTTAACTCGATTTTGACAACTTTAACACACTTTTTTGAGTCAATAACAAAGAGGAAACTTGTTTTGCTAAATATTATGAAATCACCATTTCTAGTAACCATATTTCCTTCCATTTAATTTTCCTTTACTATTTTTACTATTATTATGACTGTTAAGGGTAATGTTTATTTATTTAATAGTACCAGAGATACTCCCATTTAATGGAATTAATTGTTTGGATGTAGAACTAAAATTCCTTTAAAATAGTATGCCACTCGGCATTCAAATCACCTTGACATTTAAAAATTCTTAGCAATGTTGGTAGAGCTGGGCTGTGTATTAGAAGGTTGCCTTGACCCAGAGGGGAGGATTTGGGTACGTAACTTGTTACGTTACGTCACGTGAAAAAATCCATTGAGTATATTGATCAGGTTTTTACATTAAATGAACAATAATACCACAGAATTGATTCTTTTTTTCAGTGAATTAGATTAAGCTTTAGGAGACAGATTAACACTCATTCTCTTTACTTCACAGTGATGAATAAAAGTTCCGTGTGACGTCTAGTTAGTTTACGGGGGCGAAAAGTTTCAAACTACAGACAGGTTACTACATACATATGCGAAAGCTGGCAATCTCGGCATTTCTCATACCGCCATTATTTAGGCGGTATATTAATCAGATAGTTTGAGGTTACGAAATACAGTGCACTGTTAACCAAATGATTTCACGGTATTTTCATTACTGTCTTTATTTGTTGATCAAAATAGCAAATTGATGAATGGTACAATAATGTATTAATACCGCAATACGTCGCAGTTTTCAAACTTCGCACTTTATCAACCGCCTAAACAATGGCTGAAGGTTACGGAATCTTACCGCGCACAAATCAAAGGTGCCGCCCGGAGTCTTTGTATCTTAAGGTTCTAAATCGACACACTTCGTGTTCAGGTAGCGACATTAGTGATTTTTTCTTTCTATATCTTGTCTAGGGATAAAAAAAAAACACAGTCGAAAATTTGTTAATCAAAGTGACATTTCACAAATGACATTTTACTATGGCTGCGGAGAATAACATAACCTAATACATTTTTGACTAGACAGTCGGCTATAAACTACTATCACCGTAGTAAACAGAATTCCCTAAAAGTGTTGATTTCCTCGTTGCTCTTGCGACATTTGTATTTGTTATCTTTGTTACACCAGAATCTCGGAATGGGAATGTATTGGCGTTACCTGAACACGTAAGTGTGTTGATTTAGTGATCTTATTGTATCTGTGTGTTAATCTGTGCTACAAATTTAAATTGAGACGAGGCAACCAGCTAGATGTCGATATCAGTTTCACCAACCTTGATTCTTGGTGCACACAGCGCCACCTAGCAAATACTCTAATTTCATTTTATCGACTTAATGCAGCGTTTCCCAAACTGTGGGGCGCCGCAGTTTTCCAAGGGGGGCGCCGCAGAATAAATCTAAAAGCAAATGAACGCAAATTGCAACTAATTTATCAAGTTATCATATATTGGCATCAAACTTATATTTGATTGAAATTGAGGAGATTCTAATTTCTGGAATTAAAACTGACGTTATGTTTGACAGTGACAACTCAAATTTAATGCTCGCGATTGTACATGTATCCGACGTACCGCATGAAAATGAAATGATGAGTCTCAAATATTTAAAAATTAAACATTTGACAATCATTTGGCATCAGTGTTCAAGTTCGAGTATGGGGGGGGGTGAAACATGATACAGCTCAAAAGGGAAAGGGGTCGCGAAACCTAAAAGTTTGGGAAACGCTAACTTAATGCTTTTTATTTGATTTGATTTGGCTTTCGTTTGAAATTCTCATCTTACTTTCTTTCAAAGAGAAAGCGTGGAAACAAATAAATAAAAGAAGACAACGTTGGAAAGAAATGTACAGACCAATAAGTAAAATAATAAACATTTCGAGCACAGCTGAGGCACCAGTTGTACTCAGGCTGTAGTTTCCTGAACATTCAGTATAATTTGTAGGACTAAACGGAAATTACGTAAACAAGTAACTAAAACTGTCTTCCTTCCCTATTTGAATTATTTCATTCATAAAATCAGAAACTGGAAGTTGCAGAGTTGTTTGTTTTTTTCCGAATACTTCTATAATAATAATAACATACGTACAAGAAAATGTCAGTGATACTGAAAGTGAAATTTATTCACTGCTGTCTAATCGTTAAATAAAAAGAAACCCTTTAAGAAGAGAAATTCACATAGTAAGGGTAAGTTCACAAAGGAGCTTTGATTACAGATGACAGCTACGATAGTGAATAGTGCTGATAATAAGAAACACAGATTCAGATGCCTGGGTTTATACCCGACCTTCATAATACCTGGAAACATCTCATTAACGATCCGGCAGACCAATCTCCACCCACTATTCGACCCCGCTACCCCCACCGACCGCTATAAATACCACGACAACGGATATACCAACGGATATACCAACCGGAAGCCAAGAATTCAACCTTACGCTAAGGAGAAAGCAAACAGCAAAACGAAATGTCTCAGATTTTGCAGTAAAATTTTGTTTAAATTTAATTTATCAAATTAATTTCAAATGAATCTAAACAAACGATATATTGAGAAAACAAATGTAGTATCTACCTTATGCCTCGGTTTCCTCAGATCACGGCACCGTAATGTAGCGGCCGTAGTATGACGGTGAATGACGATATGTCGCGTTGAAAAATGACTTACAGTGGCGTAAAGTAAGCAAGAAAAGCGCCGATGTGTATTTATTTATATATTTCATAATAGTCTATCTGGATTTGACGTTACTAACATATTTAGAAAACGAAGAATTATCAAAAAAGGACTGCGAACGCTTAAAAAAGCTTTTACGTATTTTTAGATGACGGTGACGTTTGCCGTTTTCTAGGAAACCAAATGGGCTCAGTGTTCTTAGCACGTTTTATGTGACGTCATTCACCACCAACTTACAGTCGCTATTTTACAGCACCGCTATCCTAGGAAAGCGAGGCTTTAGTGAAGGACAGAAAGCAGCAAGCAAAAGTTTACAGTAATATTTTTAATTTTAATTTTTGACCTACATTAAATCTATCGAATTATAAATGGTTTAAATTATTATTTTTTAAATATTTTACTTATAACTGATAATATTTTATTTCAAGCGGATTCTTCCAATGATGAGTAACGTTTGACTTATCACAAACAATTTTAATGTGCAGTATTCATGAAACAATAATTAATTCATATGATGTATTACAACATGATTTACAAGCCAACGGAATGCAAAAATATCTTGTAAACACAGTCATAATTACACACACCTAATACTTATTAAGCGGTGTGATACGCATTGAATTACAATCTCCCGACTGACCATTGGGTAGGTAAACAAATTCATGAAAGAAATTACGAGGTGTAAATAAAGTATCTTATATCTTGATTAGTAAAGTCGATAAATTTCGGTGTGCAGGTGGAAGTAATGCGTTTAAAGTTTCAAGAGTTGCGACAAACGGAAGTGACAATTTACAGATGTAAACATGGCGACAATTGTGATGCGCGAACCGCAGGAAGCAACACTAAATAAAGATTCTTTTGTATCGATAAGGACGTCAGGTTTAACGAACCCATTGTACTAATAAATTTGCACTGTAATCTTTGCGTCATAACAATTTCATACATCCGTTAAGAAAAATAAAGAACAAGAGTTTGAAAAGCATAAGGATATTTCTTGAATGTGTTTGCTGATGGTGATGAAACTAGATTAAAGACAAAACGTTTAGTTAAGATAAGATTTTTGCAGAAGCTGAGGAACAGGATACTTCAAATTTTGTTCAATTGCTTTCAAATGCTTTCTTGAAAATATCTTCGAAACTCTATTAACTTCCGTTTAAGTTTTATTTTCTTTGAACGGTTGCATTTTTATAAATAAAATGTTATAGGTACTACAAAGCAGAGAGAATTGCAATCATTAGGGAGAAGAATTCGGGCCAGTTGTTCCGCGGATGGTACGAAAATTTAGTACTGGGGCTGAATCAGCTTCGCCCGCGGTCACATTGCACTCCTTCCCCTCCCCTCAATAATAATTCGATGCATCGCATAGGAGGCCGCGGAGAAGTGGTAAGAATAAATAATACCCTCGGCGTAAAAAGCGTCTAACACTAAGTGGGCTGAATTCTTTTCCCTGGTAATCACATAAATATAATTCCTCAAAAATTAATAGTTAATTGGTACAACGTTTCTAATGTAAAATAACAAACAAGATTCTTATCAGTAAATTCAATTTAGTAAAACGTATAAGTTTTTTTGAGATAATTAATTTAATTTAAAAATGTATAGATAATATAGTTGCAAAAGTGTTTGCCAATTTTGTAAAATTCGATAAACAAGCGATAACTTTTAAGATTGTTGCTGGCAGATGTGTTCGGCCTGTTGTAGATACAAAAAGCGATAATCATTAATTTAGATAAACTGTGAATTTTAAATTCTGGTCGTAAATAGGTTCTTGCATAAAAGAAAAAACACATTTTTCTTACGTACAGAGTATTTCGTAATTGCATGGTATTAGTTTAGAGATGTAATCAGTGGCATGAAATGAACAAAAAAATTTAAATAAACATTTCTTTCTTAATCTTAATTTATTGTCCAGATATTATATTAAGGTTAAAGATAAATAAAGCATCTGTCCAGGTAAAGTATAGTGCTTTAATAAAACACAGTTGGGATTTTAATTTGTAAATTTTTTTTTTAATAATTCCTGAAGCAATAATTTTCATTTAAATTAGTCACTAATAAAAAGTATTACACTTTGCAAGTTACAACAAGGTAGGCATGGAAAATAATTGCATATTTGTTAGTTATTAAAGTGTCATTAAATCTGCTAAGTACACAGATAAAAAATCTGGAGTTAATTCTAACATTTCTTGTCTATCCACTTATGGAGTTAAAGAAAACGAAATTACGAAGTTTACCCTTTAAATGTAGGAGTAGGGTTTATCCTTGCAGGAGTAAGTACTCATTTTCAGAGGCAAATTAATCGGGAAAAACAACCATAACACCAAATTAGTTATGGAGTAACAATTTTTGAATTAAAATTTTATCAGAAAAGTTTTGTGCAAATCGTTTTTGATTGCAGTGAGAACCTCGAGCAGTCTCTGGACAGCTGTTTCAGCCCTGCTTGGGGCTTCTTCAGCAGAAACGTAGCTCGACATTCCCACCGCAGACCAAAAACGACTTGCCCAATTTATTCGCAAATGCGATGTAAGAATGATTCAATTTGTCTATCCTACTGCAATGTTAGGTCAAAAAGCGATAGTAAGATGTCGCTATTTTATATGTTCATCATTCTTACATCGCATTTGCGAATAAATTGGGCAAGTCGTTTTTGGTCTGCGGTGGGAATGTCGAGCTACGTTTCTGCTGAAGAAGCCCCAAGCAGGGCTGAAACAGCTGTCCAGAGACTGCTCGAGGTTCTCACTGCAATCAAAAACGATTTGCACAAAACTTTTCTAAAAAATTTTCATTATGCTTTGATAGCAAGCATGGCCGCCTTGCATGGGGGACTTATTAGGAGCAAATCCCGCTTCAATTTGTCTATCCTACTGCAATGTTAGGTCAAAAAGCGATAGTAAGATGTCGCTATTTTATATGTTCATTAAAATTTTATCCATATTTAACACCGGTCAGGATGATAACGATTAATCCCAAACATTTTTAAGTGTGCAGTATTAATTTTTTTTGTGTATCAGTATCATTTGAGTTGGATACCACTTTGAACAGTTACTCTGAATGTTTTATTGTTAAATTTTTATACCTCAGTATCTCGGTGATAAATTAATTTCAGATTAATGTTTGTATGAACTTTTTCTGTTTCTTTCCTGCTACAGATCACATCCCTAAACTAATGTCCTGCAATTACCAAACACCTGGTACATGTTATATAATTGTGTATACATTTAGTAAAGAATAGTTGATGGATTCGGCCGTTACTTGATGAGCATTCATAATGATCAATTAAAACTCTTGAAATCGATTTTACTTATTTACTGTTAAACACAATAAATGATTCCACATACCGTCCAATGTAACTAAACTCAATTACAAGTAAAGTTACAATCACATTTCTATTTCGAAAATTTGACCTAACTCTTTACAATACTTACAATGTTACTGTTTGCATTAAAATACTTGGATAAGTTTATGAAATGTAAATATCTTTTAAGTCTACTTGTAATGTATCTGTCGACTACACTGTGTGTTGAAACAATTGCTATGTTTAAACAATAAATGAGTGAAAATTGATTTAAGGAGTTTAAATTTATTATAAAGGAATAAAAAACAGTATTTATTTCATTAAAAAAATGTTTTATTCTTGCACATCAAACGGCAAGCGTACATTAAATTAAATTAAATCAAAGTCAAAATTGAGTAAACCAAGATGAAGTAATAGTTGGCAACGTATTAAAAAAAAAAACTTTTGAATAATATTGTATTTACTATATTCTGAGTCAACGAATTTTCTGCAAAAGCGGAAAAACTTTTGTATTTGATGTTTTAATTTACACTTCATAAAAGATTTGTTTCCATTAAAATTTAGGAAAATTGTCTTAAAATCTTTATTTACTTTCAAAAACGTAACTAAGTAAGAAAAAATGATAAAAAAATCGATCCATAAACACTACAAATTGGTAGAATTTTCACTTTGTTTTACTGTGAACTGTTATAAGTAAGGATAGGACAGGCATATGTTCACGCTATCGTTTCAGTAGCACCGTAAAAATGTGCCAAATAGGCACATCGTGTAATGGCATTGTTAAAATAATTTACGGCGTTCCTGCTGAATGACGCAACGTGTCGAAAGATTCCGGAGGTCGGGGGTACAACTAGTCAACTAATTTCTCTGAAAATCTTTACATATTGAAACAGGAAGAGTTGATTGCACAACTGGCACAACTTTTTATTGCGATAACATTGCTCTGTTTTTGGTTACACTGAATAACACCATTGCTGTAGCGGTGGTAATTGTCTCCGCAGCTCTCGCGTTTGCGTTCACGCTGCGCTGTAATATCTTATATTGGCCGCTTCATTAGAATTTACACCGCGCAAAATCTATGGGCCTCGGTCCGTAGTTATAACCTTTTTCTTCATGTGGATATGTAGGTTTTTTTATATCCTTTGATAGACTGTTTTTTACATTCAGTGATGTAGTATAAGTTGATTTTGGTCCAAGGTGAACAATGTAATAGGTGGTCCGACAGAAACATTCGGCTGTGCACTGATATGTGCAGAAGGGCATAAGATTAAGATCAATGTGCAAGAGTGATAGCTAAAAGCAGGGAGGCAAAGCATTAATGCGCGAGAGAGAAAAGTTTTTACGTCTTCGGCATTAGAAAACATCTACCGCACATTAAAGTTTGTCACATTTGTGTGCCCGTATTACCTTATTACCTTACAATCATTGCCTCTCAAATTTAATTCAGTTTTCATTGGCATGACATGAATAGAGAGCTATCATGACCAACGACTGCTATTCCTTCCGTCAGGATCTAAGTACACGACGCTGAATCGCGTTGAGTGGGAGACTGTACCGCGTTCGTGATATAGTTTAAGTTTGAGATCCCCCTCCAAATATGTATAATATTTTCTATATCATTACAGAGTCCGTTCCATGTGCACGTTGTGCACTGTTGTGCATTGTTCTACTACAAATTTATGGTTACCAACTTTTAAGTTTCACAAATTGGAACATTGTTCTTGGAATTTCGCGGCTTTTTAAAATTTTAATCAAAAAAGATTTGCTACGCACTAACGTACTCGCCAACCACTAAAGCAAATACTATGCGTCGGCCACTCTAGCCTGTACTCCTAGAGTCTATGAGTATTCGAACAATATATTTAACAAATAGCTTAAATAGCGACATCCTACGATCGCTTTTTGACGATCTCCAACAATTTTTTAAATAAATTTTAACGTTTCTTTGAGCTCCAAGCTACCAAGTTGTTGCATAATTAATTACAGTTCGAATGGTAACGTTGCCATTAACTGTCGCCTACAAACATTACTTCACTTCCCTGAAAATAGCAACAGGTAACGCCATAAGTACGGCGCTTAGTGTGCTAAGGTACGTTTCAAGATTCCAATGACGTGACCAAGGTACGTTTCAAGATTCCAGTACCGTGGCCAAGATACGCGTGTTTAGATATAATCAGGCTTGGTACGTTTTGGGTATGGTTGCCGACGTCTAGGTTTCGTAAATTGGGACGTCGTCTTTAAAAAATCGGACCAAAAAATACAGAGTTTTGGAAACATCATTGAGGATTTTTCTTTAAGTTAGATTTGCGACGCAATAACATTATAGCCGGGTTATAGATGAGTCGTAGTCAGTGTGTTGCTAGACGAATAAAAGAAGATTTCGCCAAATATTTCAATTTGCGTTTACACAAAAAAAAGTAGACAATTGCAAAAAATAATTGGGATGCAATGCAAAGGCTTTGAATCCGGGAGACACCGCAAAATACGGGATGGTTGGCAACCGTATCTACGTAGATTTGGTGTTGCAGCTCTAATCATTTTGATTGCAATTCTATCACACATTATTTTAAATGATGTTTAAATGAAAAATGAAAATGTTGAAACAATGTTTTTTGAGATCCGAAATTTGAGGCCCCCTTGATTTAAGAGGCCCCAGGCACGCGTCTCATGCGCATGTGTGAAAATCCGCCACTGGTTTTGATCCAATATTTAGCAAAACAAATGAAGAAAAAACTTCGACTGATTATCTTCAAAAATTTCGATTGCGCCTTGAAAAGTATGGCGAATTGTTAATTGACATTCTCTTACAAACTCGTATAGGAAATTTACTAAATGAAAAAAGAATAATGAATGTTACAAATATTTTTTAAAATTATTGACGTCCACCGTATTCAATGCACGCCTGACACTCCCCTGCTGCAACGTAATTGACACTCAATAATAAATTTGCACTTGTTGATATGTCATATTAATTTCTTTTTCTAAATATTCAGTCATTGACCATATTTTTGGGTATGATCCCTGGAATGCCAATTCTTTTCCTTTATTTGCTTTAGTGAATGTTGGGCCAAAATCGACTAACGGCACATCGCTGAATGCAGAAGAAAATTTCTCTTAAATAATATAAACATTCACATACATGCACATCTATTGAAAAAAAAAAGTGATAAAATACTTGTTATAACAGTTGTCATTAAAATAAAATAAATTCAACTTGTACTAATTTGTAATATTTATGGAGGGACTTTAGTTATTTTTTACTTAACAATAACAGTCCTTTAAGCTGCCTCCAGAAATAATATCACACCCTTCTCTTGATACTTTGATGATGAAAATGATCAAGCCAAGTTTTCTGACATTTGTCAACTATGGAAAACCTTTTGCTGCAGCTTTTAGCTTAAAGTCAACAGAGAAACTTAATGTCAGTTTGCCACTACCAGGAAGAGCAAATAAAATGAACAATATAAGTAAAGAAAAATTGTCGCAAATCGTTTTTCATTGCAGTGAATTCCTCGAGCAGCCGCTGTACAGCTGTTTCACTCATATTTCGGGTTTCATTAGCAGAAGTATAAGATGACTTATTATGTAGCAAACTGGCTTCATCAATTTGTCAGTCCTACTGCAATGTCAGGTCAAAAATCGATTGTAGGATGTCGCTGTTTAAACTGTTCAATATAAGTAAAGATTTGTAGTATAAATAGTGAACAATGACATTACTGAATACAGAGACAAAATAGTGACATAACTAATTATGTCAAGATAAATTTTGCCTTCAATATTTAACATTTTTGGATCATATAACGAGTCTTAAAATAAAATTAAAAAAATTTCTGTAGCATAATCTTTCTGTGAAGACCTACGTCCGTTCTTGTAACGTGTAACCGATAAATCCACTTTGCAAAAAATGCAACGTTTGAAAAACTTGTCGGTGAAGCGTATTGGTTAGTTACTGTAAGTTGTCAGCGCTAGCGGCTGCGACCGTCTTGCAGTTGTTATTTCTCGCAAAAACACAGAAATTTTATTTGATAAATGTGCGAAAGTTATTCATCTTTGCCTGTACGAACGTATTTTAACTTTCTCATCTTTACTGCAGCCATTACATTTTGGAGTGAAGCGCAGATGCAAAATCAGCTAGTAATTGATAACACAACCCCCTATTTAATCAAGATATTCATTTCTCAGTTTACATAATGTCTAGCCATTTTCAAGAAGATATTTTTGAAAGACCCCGTACTGAGTTTACAAGAGGAAGAAAGAGTCTGTTTTTTAATTTTATTAAGAAAAAAATATATCAAAGGGAAAATAGTAAATACAAAGTTTCTTTAATCTTGAACCGCACAGAAATATGATGGGAACACACTCATTGTTTCGTTACAGATTTATAGCTACGTCAGGAGTGACGAACCTATAAGTCTATAGCGAAACGTTGAGTGTGTTCCCATCATATTTCTGTCCGGTTCAAGATTAAAAAAACTTTGTACTTTGTACAATTATCATCGGACAACAATCAACTTCAAAGTAAAAAAAAAAACATATATTTTGCTTGATTTATGACGAACATATGTGTAATCATTTTGATCTTAACGTAGGGTATTCTTAAAATCGAAAAGAAAGAGTTAAAATCAATATTTTTAACTATTCGTTTAACCTACCAACGTAATTTGAGTAGTTCTTGTAATTGCTATCAATTCCTTTCATTGTTAAAGTTACAATGGCATTTCTTATCTGATTTTTTAACAGTTCCACATTATTAAGGTTCTTGTAAACATTTTATTTTAAACGCTCCCATAAATAAAAATCTGAAATTGTTAAGTAAGAGTTCCTTGTCTGAGCCATTTTTATCAATCCAATTTTTTTTGTAAATTTCAAGACACTTTTTTTATATTCTTGTAAACTCAATCCTTGTCCCCATAACAAGCCCCCATTAACAAGTCTGTTTTATGGTCTTGACTTAACAATTCCAGATTTTTATTTATATGTTAAAAAAAATCAATTTACAAATCCGTAACAGTTATGGTGAGGATTCAAGTCGTTGTCAACTTGAAATATGTAGTGAGTTAATCGAAAGTTAAAAACGTTGATTTGGTTTTCTTCGATCTTAAGAATTCCCTGTATTAAGATTGAAGTTTTATTTACAGATATGTTTGTTATAAATCAACCAAAAACAATCTTCCGATGTTCTTTTTTGTAAAATTGAAATTAAACTTTTTTATCTGTTGTAAACCCAATCCGTAGACATACTGTATATGTTGCTTTCGAAAATGTAATTGTGAAAGCTTAAAGCTTATTATATTTAATAAAGAAAATTTAGTTGATATCTCCTTTTAGGTTTCACCATCACAGTTTAACTTTAAGCTTCGTTTTATTCCTATGGAAACAATTATCTTCGCAATTGTTACTATGGGAATAAAGCGAAGTTTAAAGTCAAACTATGATGGTGAAACCGGACCTGAGTCCTTTAAAATATTCCATTACTTAACTTCACACGAATATTTGCATAGGATGTCAATTTATTAGCGGCAATTCGTAACATGACGTGTTTGATAACTGTCATATTTTATCTGTGACGACATTCACTGAGGTCTATTCCAGCGATTCTGTTTGTGTTCATCGAAACTAACACGGTCTACACTTAGTACTAAACGAACTTTGCTTGTTCCATTAGCTATGATGAAATCATAAACGAATGTTTCTGAAATGACAACGTCCGATAAAAAAAAAACAATGTGGATGGTTAGACTGATAGCGGATTTTATGCACGTTCCCGTCGCATTAGTGGATGATCTATCTGGAAAAGTTGGTGTTGTACCTTTGATATAGGCAGCCGCTGGAACAAGAAAAGCTCAGTGTTAGGACACAGCTGAAACCGGATTATCAGGACCAGTCCTAGATATCGTGGACTTCCGGCGCTCCGTCCAGGTAATCACTCACACCTGACGTGTAATCACAAAGAGGCGGTCACTGAAACTGCATCCTTAATGAAGAGAATGCCTCCCATTAGAGAGTACAGCATCCTCATTGGTTCAGGTGATCGCCACTCTAGGCGCGGCAAGTTAAAAAAAATACGCATCCCATACTAAATGCTTACCATGTTAAGATTCTCTTGATCTCTTGTTACGTTTTAAGAGAACCACTCACTTTAAATTGTGGTCTGTCTATTATTTACAGAACTTGTTAAGTCGTTACTTCGCTCCTTACACAATCTCTGAGGCACGGCAATTTATTATCCCCTTAATTAAAACGCTTCAGCTTTCAGGGTACAATGGATGTGCCTTCTGCTTTCGATGGAAGCACCGAGCTCGCCGAGCAACACTTCTACACCGTTTCCCCAGGTTTAATTATACAGGAAAAAAAAGCAAGCTAACTAATTCAAGCTTATTTGGATAACCAGAACGCTGTTTATTTCTACTTGTGTTTATAATGTAGACGTAACGAACACCTTTATGATTTTTATGAAGCGACGCCGTTAAGCTCCACACATTTTATGTAGTACATAACTCGCAGCAAATTATTCAGGGGACCTGCATAATTATGCAAAATGAATTAATTTAGGACATTAATTGATTACTGGTTACATCAAATCAAATTTTATCATACAGCTTATTAATTTCACTATGTTGCTAAAGTCTTGTTGTTATCCGTCGGATAACGCCAGCTTAAATCTGAATTTATAAAGTTAATATTTTCATTCCAATCAATCAAAAATGATTCACTTGACTTATTCATTCAAATCACTGTTTATACGTGTACTAAACATATCATGGCGAACTTTTACAGGTTTATATCCAAAGTCTCTATTCATTTCTTATTATATTTTCTTTAAAAAATCCACGAAGATTTATCTATAGTGTGTCCACGAATCGATTTGCCAAGAGGAAAAACTACTTTTAATTTCAACCTTACGCAAAAAAAATATTTAATTTTATGTTGCAGAAATCAATGTAACGTTTTTATTATGGAATGCCTTCCAAGAAACCGTTATACTGAACAATTTTATAACAAATCTGGTGTAGGTACTTAAAGAACAAACAACTGACATTTTTATTAAATAAGTAAATATATTGTATTATTAGTAGCAAGAGTGTTAAATAATAAGGAAGAATGCATTTATTTGATAAAATATCAAGGAATTGGTAATGTCTCCTAAATTATGCGATTGATCTTCTTTTTCTGAAAAGTTTCTCAGTACAATGGTGTCACGTAGAGCATTCCGATTACTTAAAAAAATGATGAAACTGGATCAGTATTGGATGTGAAGAGGCCGAAGGAAAATTATAACGTAATCTCTTCAAAAACATGAGACACTCAGTATATCAAAACTCAAACTTGAGTATGGTCTCTGAAGTTTCCAGAGAAGAAGAATTTTCCTGTACAGAACGCAAATTGCGTAGAATCAATAACAATAAAAAATTATTATTTCTATAAATTCAGATGTATTTAGTCAAAAAAACTTAAATAATTACTTTTGAAGTTGCTTGGGAAGAAGAATTTTTTAAAGAATACATTTTTTTGTCTAAAATCAATAATAAAAACGTTACTTTTATTTATTATTAAAATATTTTAAAGCACGTGTACGTTTAATACATAGGTTCCCAAACGTTTTTGTATCGCCTCCCACTTTGCAAGACAAAAATTATTTGACTCCCCCCCCCCGCATCGTTATAACAATTAATAGCAAGTGTGTGTAGAGTGATACATTATACATATAAGTTAAGTCATTGGAAAAGTAGTGGCCACGGGGGTAGCTAAGGTGAGGTAAATGGGGCAGTTATCCACCCCCAGTTCACTGAACGATAAGAAACTATTTCAATTCTCTATCAGTAGATACTTTGTTAAATAAAAGAAAGTTGGGCTGGAGTGACCTTGAAACGTTTTCTTACTTTCTTAATTTTCAATTTTTATCATTTTTATTATTTCTTGGATTTTTTCTTCATTTTTAAGTTTAACATTTACATTTCAATTTTTTAGATTTTTAGAATTTTCTTAAAATTTTTAATATTTTAGTTGGTTTGGTTTGACCTTGAAACGTGTTTAACGTTTTACATTTGAATGATTAAAAGAAGTTGAGTTAATTTGGGCTTAGTTCAGTAGGGTCGGGTTCGCTTAGTTTTGGTTTAGTTTGGTTAGTTTAACTTAATTTCGATCTGGTTCGGTTGACGTCTAAATATTTTTTTTTAAATTTTTAATAATATTTAAATTTTCTGATTTTAATTTTATCATTTTTTTCATTTTTATTTTTTAAGATTATCTATAATTCTGACGAAGCTATAAATCCATAACGAAACGTTGAGTGTGTTCTCATCATATTTCTCTCCGGTTCAAGATTAAAAAAACTTTGAACTTATAATTCTTTAATTATTATCTATAATTCTTTTCTTGGGTTGACTTCAGTCGGTTTGGGTTGACCTTGAATTTTTTTTATTAATTTTAAAATATTGTGCTTCAATTTTGACATTCTTCATTTTTTAAATATTTAATTTTTAACGTGTTTTCCTTCGATCTTCTACAGTGTTTTTCGAATTTCCTTAAAATGTGTGCCTCGAAATAACTTAATTTCGATTTAGTTCTGTTGACGTTTAAATATTTTTTTTAATTTTTAAAAATATTTGAATTTTCTGATTTTAATTTTTTTAAATATTTAAATTTTCTTATTTTGATTTTTTTATTTTTGTTATTTTTATTTTTTAAGATTATTATCTATATTGTTTTAAGATTATTATCTATATTTTTTTAAGATTATTATCTATAATTCTTTAATTATTATTTATAATTCTTTTCTTGGGTTGACCTCACTTAGGTTGACTTCAGTCGGTTTTAATTTTTAAATTTTTTTCATTTTAAAATATTGTGCTTCAATTTTCACATTCTTCACTTTTAAAATATTTAATTTTTAACATATTTTCTTTCGATCTTCTACAGTTTTTTTTCGAATTTCCTTAAAATTTTCAATTTTTATCATTTCATTTCATCAAGATCCTACCTACGCCCGTGATAGTGACCAAGGCTTATTTTATCTTAAAAATAATACAATACATTCATTATACTACAAAAACCTATACTATTTTGATGAATCGTAGCCCATATGTAATCATTATAAATTGCAAGCTCGAAAAACATTATCATTAAATCAACTTTTATTCTATTTGATTTTGCATTTTATTTTAAATTAATTTGAGAAAAATGCTCCCAAATTGCTCGTGAACTCGCTACCGCCCCCCTAGAACACTTCAACGCCCACTGGTGGGCGCTACCGTCCACTTTCGGAACCTATGGTCTAATATGATCATATCAGTTGAAAAGTGATATTTTGATGAAAGCATGTGAAGAGTTTGTATAGGAAATTTAAAATAATTCGGTTTCGCAAATATTTTTCCAACGAGTCGGTATGAATACTAAACAAACTCTAACCAGAAATGTTTTTCCTGTGTATTGTTGAATGTTAAAAGATAAAGAGGAAATATTTTATTTTTAAAGTTTTATAGTGTATCGGTGTGGATATAATCAGTTTCCGTCTTCCAGAATTATAACTCGATGGCAAGGCCTAAGGACGTTTCTGACATGTATGCATGTTTATTAGCCAGAAAATTGCGTGTGGTCTCCTCTATATAACTTAGAACTATATACCAAGTGAACACCCTGTATACAACATAAATTCTTACAGTTGCTTTTGCAACAACGTTACTTTCACCCATCACAGTTCACTTCCTCTATTCTCTGAAGCCGACACTATCCATCACTTCGTTACTTTAGGGATCGCACGAGCCTAAATCGTATTATCTTAAGAATATTTCCTAATTGGCTAACTTTCGCAGGTGGTACATTCGTTTTCGCGTCCGCATCTTCCATTACAGCATCCTTCTCCATTACTTGGGAAAACTGTCAAAGTGTGCAGTTGTGTTTTTATTTCGTTTGAATAATTTAAGTTGCGACAGCTATTTGTCCGTGTAAACATATCTCACCGTCTTTGGAATCCACTCTAGTGTATTTCTTGTGCGTTACACACAGGTAAGGACAATTGCGCAATGCGTTAAAATTCATCCATCATTAGTATTTCTTAGGCTTTTAGCTGCCATCGGTTTTTTGTTGGCCCTTAGCTTTTTAACCCCTCAAGTTTTATCGCCTCTCAGCTTATTATCGTCCTCTCAAGCTGTCATAGTTGCTGTTCGTTTGTCCCGATTGACTTCGTTTATGCCGGCCCTTTCTTCGTCAACGTTTTGCGAATCCGTTTCATGTTACGGAGCAAGTATTTGGTCAAAGGGTTATCATGCCGACCATCTCAACTCTGGACGACGGGAAAGAATCAACACCGTAAGTGCTTTGAAATTGATTTTGAAGTGACGTCACAGTTGATGATAAACTTCATGTCCCAGAAACCCCTTTACTTGCTAACTAACGTTCGTGGATTTAATATTCAGTGCATTAGTTATAACTTGAGTCACTGTTAGATTAATCGATAATAGGTACTTTCTTTCGCTCACAGAATCGTGATTCAAACGTGTTTTGATTTGATTGATTTATAGTTTTTTACAAATGAATTGCTAATCAAAAATTCAAGTCAGGTGTTTTTGTTGCAACGAAGCAACGAAATTCAGGTCCAAATTAATCCAAACATGATTCAAACTTTTAAACGAAAGAAAGCACCTAATATTTTATTTTCTTTGTTGTATTTGCACACCCGTCAGCTTTTTGCATAGTAGTATAAGAAAAAAACACGTTAACGAGGCGATTCATTCGTGCAGATAAGCGTTTTGTATTGAAGAAGGAATTCTATTGACAAATTATCTCTGACGCACTTAAACAATTACCGTCGAAGATCGATCCACGACCCAAATCTCCACTGGAGCTAGGGATTTCCCCATATAACTATGCACTTGCTACTCTCCATCCGTGTCGTAATTTTTCCATAGTTTCCAGGTAAGTGAAAACAGTGGGTAGCAGAATTTAATAACGTTTTCGATTAATCAATGCTCTAAGGCAATCATTTTCAAAGTTTCTAACATGGTAGAAGTTCCTCAAGTTCAATTTCTTTTTGGTTGGCTGGCACCATCTATCAACAATTAGTGAATTTTTTTCCTTTCGTTAATTCTCACCAAGCAGCGCATATTCTTTCATTGTTTTCCAGATTCCGGAACTTTCCGCTTTATTCGAAAGAGTGCCAGATGGCACTGGAGCCATATAGAAGTTTCAGTTGAACTTTATACAGAATAGTCTTCAGAATTGATTGCATTCCTCGTGATCAGGTTTTACTTGATAATTTAGACAACCGATAGTTGGTAGAATTGCGGTAGCATTAAATATAGTTACCATTTTTTCACAGGAAACAAGGATTCATTAATTTTAGCCAACTGTTAGGTAGTTGGTTTAACTTGAAGGCTTCCGCGGCCGTCGTCCGTGGTTCAATTATTGGCTTCCGGTGGGAACCGCGTGTCTCGGATTTCTTCTACTGCCGTTCTTCATTGCAGAGGAACTATCTCAGGGTTGCTGCTGCTGTTGGTCTTGCTGCTGCTTCTTGTAAGTCGATGAGAGATTTGCACATTGCAGAAGAACTTCTTCGGGGCAGGGTACTTCGAAGCCTCATCGACTTACAAGAAGCAGTAGTAAGGTGTAAAACCTTACTACTGCTTCTTGTAAGTCGATGAGACTTCGAAGTACCCTGCCCCTGCTGATGGTTATCAGCAGCAGCAGCCTTGAGGAAGTTCTTCTGTAATGAAGAACGAAACGTCTGCAGTAGAAAGAATCCGAGACACACGGTTCCAACCGGAAGCTAAGAATTCAACCATCTTAGGTAGTTGGTTTAATACATCGGGATACAGGATTAAGTGAAGACCTCATATGAGGCAGTCAAAGAAGTTATTTTCACATTCAACCATTTGTAAATACATACCATATACTTAGGAAAATTCCTTTGAGTTGTAGTAACCTTTAAATATGCACAAAGAAAAAGCTATTCACAAAATTTAATGTAAATTAAAAGGCGTATACAAAAGTACTCGCTCCAGACAAAATTAAGTTCATATTTCTCCTTTTACGAAAGATTTGGTCTCTTAGATTCAACAATACAAATACGTGTGAGTATCTTGATTATGGTCAGCTCATTCCATGTAAAGCATTAGGTACTTATTCACTTACTTATATTTAAAATTTCAAGTTTTACTTCAGTTCATTTTATCAATACTTTTTTTAAAATTAAATATCCTATTAAGATACCTTAAATTTTTCACACACTAAAATAAATGTCAAGACAAAGTTAAGATTTGCAGTTTGTGGAGCCGTGAGTTATCTTTTCACTTACTCTACAAAAAACGTGTAAACATTATTTGAAAAAAACTGTATATTCAGATTGAAATGCCACTTCTGTTTTATCGCAAAGTTTATATTCATCCGCCAGCAATGAAATTTATTGACAATAAAAAGAACAAAAATGAGAGAATGAAATGTTCAGTGACAGCCACAACAAAAGCTCATAATTAAATCAACTAATCGGGGCTATGGCCACAAATCAGAGCAAAGTCCATAAAAATGATTTATTTTTGTACAAGTCATTTGATCCCAGTGCATAATTAAAATTGGAAATACATGCATGTGCATTTTTGCTGCAGTGCTGCGGACGTATTTATGAGCCTTTGAAATAATTGTTAACTATATATAACGCATTTACGTACATAATAAACATAAAGCAAGAGGTTACTGCTACAATATGGTCATGATTTAGCATTAATTATTACAGCAAATTAACATACAAGTGTTCGCTATAGGTATGAGTTATGTGCCCGGATGTATGTATGTCTATATTCATGCGGTTTATCGCCCTATATTAGAGTAATAATATAAATGCAAGCAAAAATTAACTCGGCTGCAGTTATTCATGGTTTTAATCGTTTCACACAAAAACTTAATACAATATTTATATACATGTATGTACAAATAACTATAAATATTTATTAAATAAACACGTGTATATTCCTGGTCTAACAACGATTTATTTTTATGGCCGGTTTATTTCGGTGTTAATTACGTAATACATTTGAAAGTTTGGAATGTTATCCGCTTATAATACTACATGATTTTATTTTCGTGTAAATATAGTTTTTTTTTCACTTGTGTAAATGTACTTTTAATTAACATTTTCAAAACTAGAAAGCAAACATCAGTGTTAGATAAATTTAGTAGTAAAGGGGAGTTATTAACGGGATAATACCACTAAGGCTTTAACCTTTATACTTACGTAAATTTATACAGGAGTACATTATTTTAGATCGTGATGTAATTAAGAAAAAGGCTTTTTGATTTACGCGTTAGACTTAGCCTGGGCGTTCACACTGATACGACTAGTGATCTTACATGCAAGTTATTTATTTAAATTCAATGATAAAGTATTTGCTTGTCCCAGCATGTTTTGCCCGAAATGCCACTTAAATGATTTTCATTGTTTTCGAAACTAACACCAAAATGACATTAACAAAAATGAAGCTATGCTAATTTGTAGACATGCATGTAAGATCGCTTGTCATATCAGTGTCGTATCAGTTCAGTGGGCGCCCGGCCTTACGGTATTTTCAATTCTGACAGCAATTATTATGAACATAAAAAATATAGAAATCCTTAGTTAAACTCATTGGTCATGTTCCTACAGTAAGTACTTGAAATTCAAACTAAAACTACTACACGCAGCGAAATACTTGTAATAATAATACTTGTAAAATGACTTTTACTGTAATGGAGAGTCATATACAGGGTGATGTAGAATAAGTGTCGGACCCGTTAGGGGCGTATTCACTAAGGTCATGCAAGTGCGAAATTGCAAGAAATAAATCTATCAGAGGCCTTTCAAAAATCAAACTCCTTTGAATCATGTGGGAATCATGATTCATTTCTTACGTATACATACATAAGTCCGAATTTCGAATGAATGAATTGAGTATATACATTTTTTTTGCGCAGAAAGTCATAAATAAAAACGATTAACAGTTTAAGTTCAAGGTAAACGCTAGTGTTTTGTTCTATTCCACACGAGTTCCTTGCTCTTGTGACGCAGTATAGCTGTACTAGTGTCCATCAACCATTTGTATCCGAATCTTCAATACATTTCATCTCAAAAACTATGGATATTACACCCCCTGTGCAGATATACTTTTTTTTCTATTTTTCTATGTTCTAACTGTGGTTGACGGGTTGGCCACTAATTTTGAATCGCCCAATACATTAGATATTACCCTTTAATAAATGTTACATCCACGTCTATAAACTCTTTACTATTCTCAGAATTAATACCGAAGGCAATAGCAATTTATTCATAGGAATTACTCCGCGACAGTTTCAGATTTACACTGACCAAAGCGGCCGAGTTGATGAGACAAGATGAATAAAAAATTAAACAGTCAGTCTGTATACAATGTTTCTTTCAAAAATTTCACTGGCTTTGCTTTTATGCAGTGCGTTAGAAAAGTGTGGAATAAATTCAGTTTATTTATGTAACTGCATTTTCGTTAAATATCCAGGTCGACTTAATTTTTTTCTTAGTAAAAGTAGCGAATCAAACGTCATCGATGATTTTTTGAAATAGCAGCATTGTACATCGTCATTCAGAAATGTTTCCCGATATTTTCAGGATGAATAGAACTTCAAAAAATAAGGTGACCTTTTTATATAAATTGTTTTTCGAAAAATGAAAAATAAGTCCTTATCAATATTTAAAGTTAAAAGTAGGGATAAAAAACTCAAAGCTTATTTTTTGAAATAGCAACACTGTACACCGTCATTCAGAAATATTTCCCGATATTTTCAGGATGAATAGAACTTCAAAAAATAAGGTTACCTTTTTATATAAATTGTTTTACGAAAAATGAAAAATAAATCCTTATTAATATTTAAAGTTAAAAGTAGGGATAAAAAACTCAAAGCTTATTTTTTGAAATAGCAACACTGTACACCGTCATTCAGAAATGTTTCCCGATATTTTCAGGATGAATAGAACTTCAAAAAATAAGGTGACCTTTTTATATAAATTGTTTTTCGAAAAATGAAAAATAAGACCTTATCAACATTTAAAGTTAAAAGTAGGGATAAAAAACTCAAAGCTACCCCTACAAAACTGTTCCCTTAAAAAGAAGAGAGGATATGACAAATACGTACAAATAAGTTAGGTTCTTACAACTAAGTTTAAACTATTAGTTTTACAACTTAAAATATCCGGAAGATATTGGCAAACAAACAATATTTTTCATCCCTTTTCACGGCTTTAAACTCCCTTATTATTCACTATTTTTGAAAAAAAAATTAAATTATAATTATGGAAGAGCAGAATGCACGTTCATATGAACGTAGCTTTCTGAACTTCGTCCTACTGTTAATTTGGTAATTGTATACTTTTATATTTAGTTATATGCGACTAATAAAGGCATCTATTATTATTATTATTATTATTATTTGCATACTTTTGGATGTTTTATTAACCCTGAAATATCGGGGAACATTTCTGAATCACGGTGTATATTTAAAAATATTAAAATAAAAAAATGTTGAATGCTTTAAGCCCGTTTAACAAGTGAAAAACTGATAGCAAAGTATCGCATAAGCCAATAAACACTCACTATAGTAACCTTTTTTTACGGCTCCTAGAAATATCTGGAATAAATTAAATATTTTGGGAAATGTGTATTTACGGCGAATTTTCTTACACTGGTTCACTTATTTCGTTTGTTCATATTTAGAAATTGGTGAAGTAGCGAATACGATATCATTTCAGTTGTACTTCAGAGTAGTAAATTGTATTTCAGAAAGTAGTAATCGTAGTTCAGATAGATAAATTGTATTTCAGCGTGAAATTCAGGAAGCAGGAATGTTGTAATAATTATTCATTATCTGAAATACAAATACAAATGATATTTAGGTTTGAAATATTTAGAAGACAAATTCATTTTACTGAATTTTACTAGCTGGCAATTCAGTATTTTGCTTGTAATACATTTAACATTTATACAATTTTTTTTTGATAAAGTTAGGCCGCGGAAAACAAAACGTTTGTCTCAGATTACTCCAGCAATTTATTTATTTACTTGACAACTTATGAATTGTACTGCTTGGGTAGGTTACGACATAATTTACACTTTCATTATTCAGAATTGAGGAAATAATGAGAATGAAATTATGACTATCTACGATGAAAAACAAATTTTATGTATTTTTAGATTTTCTTAGTATCAGCATGTATATTGTAGAACTTTGATTGTATACAGATAGACGTTTTTTCAAGTATGTTATGAATATACTCTGATATCTATCTCTTGCTCGTCTACCAAATAGAAATTGAAGTCAATAACATGGAAAGCATAAACTTTTCTTGACAAAAAAAATTCTACGGTAGGTAACTATGATTTCATAATTAAGATCTCATAATTTTACTGAATAACTTTTATAATTATTCAGGTGCATCTTGAAAAATAAAGGTATAATTTCGGACTGAAAAACTGTCTCGTGATGTAAATTTTTTAAATAACAGTGCTCACAATAAAAATGTCATTTCACAATGATTGGTCATTTTAAAAGTGACTCTGTGAACTATATACGGCCATCATTTTAATAAATGACCGTCATTTTAATAAATGACTTCAATGACAATCTTAATAAATGACAGACACATGCAAATAGGCACATGGGCCTTCAGTGTTTAAGGCAATATCTCCACAAAAAAAAGAAACAAATCAAATTAAGTGAAACGTTAAGAGGTCTACTCAGCAAGTTCAGATATACTGGCACTGAAGAAGATTCAAATACTAACTAAATTCGAAGAGAAATAAAATTAAAAAAAACCAAACAATACAATTTACTAAATAGCTCTTTTTATTTTGAAATTTCTTCCGTTTCGTTTTTTTTTTTAAATAAATATTTGTTTATTCTTCAATTTTGTTCGCTTTGTTATTTTCAAAATTACTTCCCATTAAAGGGGAACCAATGACGACTTGTATCTCCAACACTGAAGGGTACCTGAAGTGGATACCGACCACCACCGAGCGCGGTGTGCATTCACGAATTTTCGATTGCAAGACCGGTGCCTTTAACACTTGGACCGTTCAGGCGTTAATAAATTTTAATAAGCTCATTTAGCTAAAAGATTTTAATTCAGTTTTGGGTATGTTGTATGCCTTATCTAAATATAAGTTGTAAGAATTTATGAACTTGTATTTTAGAGTATTACCACTGTTGTTTTGCAAAAATTTGTATTTATTTCATTTAATATGCGCACACATGAAAGTACGCCTGTTTAGTGTTATACGATTGATAATGACTGCAAAATGACGGTCATTTATACTTAAATGACCAAAATGACATCACGATTTTAAATAACCGTCATTTTACATCACTACTCCCAATACATATGACATTTTTTGAACATTTATTATAATATAAGTGAAAAAAGGGTTACCATCAGGAAAACCACACAGTGAAAGAAGTTAATATCGGCACAACTGGCATGGAAAGTAACTGTCGACGTACGTTTCGGTCTTGTTAGACCACATCAATACAGTACGTCAACAGTTACTTTTCTGTGCCAGCTACGCCGATATTAACTCCTTACAATCTATTATAACCTCCAAACTTCAAGGCCAATACACAGTATGTAATTATAATCAAAAGGTCTCTAAATGTCACTACGATTGATTAGGTTTTGGACCGCAAGTATAATATATTCTTTTGACGATTTCGAATAATAATTTGATATTTAAATTTGAGAAGATTCAGGAACTTTTATAAAGAATGATTTTTTCTGAGAAATCAATAATAAAAAAAAAAAACATGTGTGTCCAACTTTCTGCCGGTCACTGTATACCGGCTGTTCAAATTGGGTGTGCACTGAAGGGATCTCCTAAACCGTAAGAGATACAAATTCGGTTAAATGGAAGAAAAGTTGCATGAATCAATGCCTAATTCGTATCCATTGAGAGAAAGATTTTTCTTTCATTTCTTCTTGAGATATTATTGAAAATGTGAAAAAATCGATTTTCTTTTTCTCTCTGTATCTCTTTTATTATACATAATTTTGAAATTCTGATTTAACTTTCTACGGGCACTTTTTGATTCTGCTTCGAATATGAGTAATAGAATTGAAGTCAAACGTTTCGTCTTCCCACGACCATCATCAGTTTCTATTTTTTAAATACAACTTATGCCTTTTTATTGTTCTATTCGATAGCATTCTTTCTCCTGATTGCAATGATATATCACACTTAGTAGTTAGATATAGATATTAATTTGAAGCTTAAATAATTCAGATTTTATATAAAAATTTTATTTAATACGTAATTTCAAATTTTTTGTTCCTTTTCTTATCTTTTTATTATTCTAGACGAAAGCATTTTTTTCTTTTGATTTCAGTGAGTGTAATACTTAATACCTTTTTTTTTCAAGTAAAGTTGGAATATGACAAAAAAACTGATATCGTTTCGTCATGTGTTTCTTAATAAGTAAATTTATTCCTAACCTCTTTTTTTATTTGTTAAGTATTAGCAACAACATTCAGTTGTCGGAAGAGGAAAAGTCAATAAATATTGACTAAATGATATGAGGTGGTTAACACAAACCAAATAAACATCAGTATAAACATATTAAATTACAATAACAGAATAAATAAATTGAATAAAAGTTATAGACGAAGAACATGACTCTGTGAAATAAATAAAGTGAAATAAATAAAGTGAAATAAATAAATAAAGTAAATCCTCGAAATGTCCTCCACTGCTTTCAAGACACAGATTCGTTCTTAATCCTATGTGTTGTCTAGCGTGTCGAACATGAATTCGCGAAACATTTCAGTAAGAATCTAATATTCGCCTTCTTAGTTCCTTCTTATTATTTATCTTAATGCTAGTCACTGTTTCAAGGTCCAAAATATAAAGCCTACTTTATCCTGTTTAAATTATGGATGGTGTTTCCGATATAACGTGCCAAACTTCAACTAGTTAAAACGAGTGAACTTAATCATATTTAAAAAAAAAATAAAGATAGTCAAGTGTTGAGAACCACTGAGTGCTAAAGAAATTAAAACAAATACATTGTTATAGAAAGTATCTTTCAAAATTATTACAAAAATATTCGTTTTAGGTGCCAATGTATTTGTAGAAGGCACTATTCAGTAATAACTAAATATTTTTAGTATAATTAGTATTCACTTTTTCTTTTAATCCAACAGTGCGAGTCAAAATTAAAAACTAGGCTTTTTCATTCCTATACTAAAACTAAGATACTGATCTAGCAAGTTATATTAGAACCACTAGATATTTTTCGGTAAAAATTCATTTTCGTAAGTGCAGTGCATTATTAAAATAACCATACAGAAAAACTTTAAATAGTTTATTATAATTTACACTATAGCTAAGAAAATGAACTAAAAATTTGAAATTATGTATTAAATAAAATTTTCACATAAAAGTCTGTATTATTTAAGCTTCAGATTAATATCAACTATTAAGTGTGATATACCGTTACAATCAGGAGAAAAGATGCTATCGAATAGAACATAAGACATCAGTTGTATTTAAAAAATCGAAACTGATGATGGTCGTGGAAAGACGAAACGTTTGACTTAAATTCTGCTACCTCTATTCGAAGCAGAATCAAAAAGTGCCTGTAGAAAGTTAAATCAGAATTTCAAGATTAAGTATAATAAAAGACATACCGAGAGAAAAAGAAAATCGATTTTTTCACATTTTCATTAATATCTCAAGAAGAAATAAGAAAAAAATCATTCTCTTAATGGATACGAATTAGGCATTGATTTGTGCAACTTTGCTTCAATTTAACCGAATTTGTATCTCTTACGGTTTAGGAGATCCCTTCAGTGCACACCCAATTTGAAACAGCCGGTATATATTGTTTATTTTCATTTAGATTTATGTAGATTTCTTCGTATAATTATTGTATAGTCAGTGCACTATTTGTTTGATCCGTTGTTATAAATAAATAGGTATTGAATTACTTGCAAATCTCTTCAGCAACACGGTATTATTTGACTGACCCTCGTAATCAAACAAATCAAAAATTAACCAACAGAAATGTTAACGTAAGCTCTGTTGATTATACCGCAGTACACAGCAAGGCAGGTAGAATAAAATAGGAATGTCAGTTTTGATGCACGTCCACCTCGCTTTGGATTTTAGGCGTCCATACGCACTCAATACTTGCTTCTTTGCATTAATATTCATTGTATTAGTATATAATTCTCTGCTGAGTGATTACTCGATTTATATTGTAATCATAGGCAGTACGCTATTGTGTGCCAATAAACACGCAGTGATTTACGACTGAATTTCTGATGGTACGTTTGTTATTGCATGAAGAATAATTTCGTTTACTTATGCCGTTTCATCATTACGTAAGTAGATTTTGGTTCTTATTTCTTATTATACTACAGATACTTGATTGGTACGGATAGACAATTTAATTATAAACACTGCGAAACTGACCTTTTTTTATTTTTCCCAGATTTGCGCTTTCACGTTCACCTTAATTTCTTTGTACTTTGT
This sequence comes from Prosopocoilus inquinatus, assembly GCA_036172665.1. Classification (NCBI taxonomy): domain Eukaryota; kingdom Metazoa; phylum Arthropoda; class Insecta; order Coleoptera; family Lucanidae; genus Prosopocoilus; species Prosopocoilus inquinatus. The sequence goes on from CM069876.1 coordinate 3,363,951, forward strand.
TTGCGTCAGTAAATTACATATTTGTTTTCAAGACTCATTAAAAATCTGGTTAACTTGATATGTAAGTACACTCAGAAGACAAAATGCATTGAATGAACCAAAATTTTTATGTTAAATTTGGCTTTTTTTTCTTGGTTGGTTCAGAGTGTAGAGACCAGCGAATTCTGAAACGTAATTTCATAGTGATAAAATTTTAAAGAAAAATATTTAATATATTCGTATTAAAGAAGAGGTCACGTTCATTGATATTTCATATAAGATGCTAAATTTAGAATTAAATGGTCATTTACGATGGATCACACTTTCATAATAATAAGAATTATTAATCGCTTAGTTTGCACATATATTTTCAGCGCATCGTAAAAATAATTTATTGTAATGTGGCGTTAGAAAGTGCATAAATGATGACTATGTTTGCCAACAAACTTCACCTCTTTCTAACCCGCACATAATTTAGTATAAGCATATGTTTACAGAGATGTACACATGTATTGCTGCGGATATAAATATCGAGAGATATGGTATAAATTTATGCCGGTATTTCTAGATAAGATTTGTAAGGAAGTCCTTGTCCTCTCTGAAGAAGTTGCAAAAATTAGAAAACAATTTTCTTTGATTACTGAAAATTTATTTACCCATTTACAGAAAATTGTATAAAAAGTGTTTCAAAGTCCGTGAATGTACGACTGAATTCAAAGTAAAAGCGGGAAATATAGTTTTTCCAAGTCTAAATTTGATTCTGTATCAATTACATATCTGTTTGACAACACATGTCAAAAACATTTCTAGTAAATAATTTTCACATTATGAAATATCTGAAAAAGTGTACATTTTTTGATGTTTCCCGATTTTTTTGAATTCAGCTGTATAATCAAAGTGTCCAGAGATCTAAATTGAAACATCATAAATCAATATATTGAGTTAGTGTTAAATCAAATACTTGACAGGTTATTAGACAGTGCAGCCTATCTGTAATCTGTCGAATAATAACGTGGCGTTCATTCTGGAGATCAAAATATATTCTCCTAATTCTAATGCTACATCAATTTTTGTTTGTTTTTTTTTTAACTGACATTAAAAAGTTATTTAATAAAGTGATAACCTACTTTCCTGGACCTGCGCCACTGGTGAAGAATGTTCAATTCTGCGTATGACATATCCAACCCTGTATTTCACTTGCCTTATCACATCAAATTTCAACCCTCCACCGTTGTAGACATATTAAAAAAAATATACTATTCGAGTTACCTCTTTAGGCGGTTATACCTTAGAAACAAAAAGCTTTTGTATATAGATAAAAATAAGGTTGAATCATAATATTTTGATGCTCTCCATACGTGGTATAATTATTGTCATCATATAAGATAACATCCTGTATGGGTGTCGTGTCTTTCTCGCAAATGTCAAAAAACATTTTATACTTTGAATGTTTATTTCAAAATGGGTTTTACAATACCACAAAGGGCGTTTATTGTGGAGTTATGTTGTAAGTGATTGAATCTATTGCATACCATGTTTGGAAGATTTTCGTAAGAATTTCGCACAAAAATCTTTGACTACAAGCAGTTTTTTAATAAAGTAACGAAACACTCTCTCAATCTGTAGCATACTTTAATCTGAAATGCTGAACAGTATCTTTTACATATCGTTATATTTACTAAGAGTATGAAAAGACGAACAATTATCTCAAAGAGTCAAAATGTTTGCGAAGTGCGATGCAAAATTAAAAATATAGATTTTATTAAAATTTAAATCGAAATTTGCCCTGATGTCGGTAAGTTTTCTAAATTCTATTCTCTCTTCAGGCAGGATAAGTAATTTTTTTATTTCACAGTTTAACAATTACAAAACTTGTTGCAAAACTCGTGTAATTCGATTCTAAGGCCCGTGTTGAGTGTGTTCAGTGTTGTAGGGGCGTAACTAGAAGTCAAGTCGCCGGGTTGCAAAATTTTTACCAGCGCTTTTAATTATTACACTATATTTAGTTTAGTTTTAGGAGGTGGTAAGTTGCGTCCTTTCTATGCAAAATAAATCAGAATTGCTTTTGGATTATCCTATTTCAAAAAAGTTACAAGAGCTGTCAAAATTTTGGGTTAGAAAAGCTCTCGAAAACTAGCGCTAAGCGGAATACAGTAAATTATTTCTAAAATACTTCTTGGAAGAAATTTGTTTTTTGAGCTCTTTTGAAACTGAATTCCGGAATTTAAAGAGAACAAAATCAATTGCGGTTACAGATTAACAGATGGCAGCGTTGCTTACGTTTGAAACTTCTTTCTGACCATTTGTGTTCAACTTTATTTATTTAAAATTATATTTTGTAGTATTATTCCTTGAATCATCTTATCAATTTTCTACTGCCTTGGAAATTGTTTCCCCACAAATAAAGAGGACAAAATTTATAACTCATGATAACAGATGACGCCACATATGTTTTTTTTTTAATTTATCATTAGTCATTGTTTCTGTTAGATTTTTCAGGTATTTTCAGATAAATAAAGAGTACAACATTATGGTTCAGGGTAGCAGATGGCACTACAAGTGCTTGTAAATTATTTGGCTTCAAATATTTAGGTATAAAACTTTAAATTATTAAATTGTTTCTGAACGTTATTAGGGATTGTTTTTGAACGTTTCCAACGTTTTTTTTTAGCTGTTTTGGAATCTCTTTTTGGCAAATTCAAAATGTACAGTTCGAATCAACAGATGGCGCTACAAACGTCGTTCATTCGAAACTGATACTTAAATCGTAGTTTTCTTAGCGTTTTTCAGTCGTTATGAAATTGTTTTCAGGCAACGATATTGATATTAAAATTATTAAAATCCTCCTAGATTTTCTTTCTTTTTTTATTTATTTCGGACTGTATTCTGTATTTGAAGATATACATTTATTGAAACTCTTTTGAGGTGTCACTTATAAACGAGTTTTCGCTTTTCCTCGTTTGTGAATCTTTTCAGAGATTAAGAAAATTTTGAGCTGGGTTCAGGGTTGCGTTGTAATCCCCTGTATTCTGTAGTAACGCCACTGTTAAAACCAATTAAATATTTCAGGCGTTACGATTTTTCTATCTTTCGTAATTTATGTTAAGTTTTGATATCCTTGCGAAATTGTATTCATGTTAGAATTCGACTTTTTTCGACTTCAAAACGAATCTGAGGAAAGAACAAGAAGAAGTGACCGTGAATCATGACTATACTGTACATATATTTTTACTGAAGTATTTTATTTTCTTTTATTTCAAGTAGCAAGATTTCTTAAATTTGACCTCGGATCATCTTGTAGCATAAAAAAATGAAAGAGCTGTCAAAATTTGTGTTGAAGAAAGCGCCCGGTAACTAGTTTTAGGTAGAAATTACTTAAAAAATTTCTTTACCCCGACCGATTGGAAATCGTAATTCATTTAACAGGCCACCATTAGTAAATTAAATATAAAAGCGATAGAAAAAATCAGTTATGAGAGAATGTTTGACTTACTAACAAAAATTTCAATTGTTTGGGCCTGAGAAGGCGCCTGTGATATTTCGACGCCGGGTTGCTTTGTAACCCCTACAGCTACGCCACTGGAGTGTTGAATTAACCAATAAACTTTCACTATGGTAACCTGTCTCTATCACTTTGTAACAAATTTTTGCAAATAAAAAAAAAAATTATTATCGTGCCATATGGCTCTAACTCAGCGTTTCCCAAACTTTTAGGTTTCGCGGCCCCCTTTTGAGCTGTGTTATGATTCACGCTCCGCTTCCCCGTCGAATCTCGAACTTGAACATTGATGATGCTAAATGATTAACAAATGCTTTCGTAGTATTTTTTTAAATATTTGAGACCCGTTCTTGCATTTCACAACTCACGGTATATGTACAGTGGCGAGTATTGAATTTTGGTCGTCACTGTCACAATTTATTGCTTGCAACTGTATCACCACCTGAGAATTTCCTTCAACCCCCTTCAACTTTCTATCAGAAACAAACATTTGATAGAAAACTTAGATAGGCTGATTCTAAATTGTTACTGATGTTTACCGAATAACAAATGCACATCAAATAACCGAGATATAAACTGACATTTTTTTTTCTGAAATGGAACACCCTGTATATCTGTACACATTTGGATCCCAAATTAAATTCTGATAAGAATTTCTCTAAATAAATTTTAAATAAAACGAAAGGTTTTCGAGATATTTATATTTAATAGTATAAGTTCTGATACGTGCGTGGAAATCAGGGGTTTCCAACCTTTCTTTAAAAACTACCCACCCCGGACAAGAAAATAAAAATTTTCGTCGACTCATTGTAACAATTTATTATTCTATTTGTCTTCATTTTATTTTATTTTTTAATAATACCTCGATCATCTTTTTTCTTTTCTTGAGTCGCCAATGTCTTAATTCGATTTGATTTTACTTTAATTTTTTAGAATTTTTCTTTTAGTCTCATCTTCGTCAAGGATCATCTTTTTTTTAATTCCTTATTCGAATTTATATCATTTAATTTTCAGTATGATTCATCGACCTCGTTTTGTTTTTTCTTCTAATATACCTATTTTATTCGTTTTGTTTTTATCTTTTAACTGCCACTTACCATAATTTTTTTGCTAATTTGTTTTGCTTTTCGCCATTTTATTTTCTCTTTTACTCGATTTGGCTTTATTTTGTTTTTAAATTATTCACTTGTGTCGTTAAAATTTACAGATTATTCTTTGGATCGTGACAAAATTTGTCCATTTTTAAATCAATTTGACTTATTGCTAGTTTTATATAATTTTTATTTTAGTCCTAACTTTATCATCACCCTTTATCTTTACACAATCCCCATTTGACTCTATTTTATTTAACTTTTAATGTAATCAATTAATGGACCTTTGCTTTTTCTTTTAATCAATTTCATTCGTTTTGTTTTTTACTTTTAAATTAAATAACTAATCATCTTGTTTTTGTTCCTTCTTCGGTTTGATTTAATTTGACATGACTTTTGATTTTTTTTTAATTATCAATTGAATGTCTCCTGTTTCTTTATTTGCGCGATTTATAATTTTACGTTACATTTTCATTTCGCCCATTGATCGCCATTTTTGGAGAATTTATTTTATTTTTTAATTATTAAATTGAATTAAATTTTTGGTTCCGATGAAAGTCAGTTTATATCGATTAAACTTAATTACTTTCACACATTTTTATTATCGTCCTGTCTTGTTTGACGATCGTCTTTTGTTTTTATTTCATTCGATTTTACTCGTATTTTAGGAATGTTTTGATTTTGAACATCTTTTTTTCTCTTTTATTCGAGCTAATTCAAATTCATTTAATATTATATTTATTTCTTTTACTTTTTTTTATAAACTATTCAGCAAGACCTTCATTACACAAGACTTAACAACTCCGACCCTCTAAAAGAGCCCTAGCGGACCCTTAATAATGATTCATCGACCCCTTTCAAGTCTTCATCGACCTCCAAGGGGTCGATACCGATCCTGTTGGAAACCCACGGTATAAAATTTGAATAATCGTCTCAGACAAAATGTTAGGCTTTAATTAAACAAAGTTTTGAAGAAATAAAATTTGTTTAAGAAAAAAAATGGCGACTATTATTTCAGATTTCAAATAAGTACAAAAACATCGAGCGTTTCGTTTAGAAAATTAAAATTTCAGTTTATATCTCAGTTATGCGATGTTCATTTGCTTTTCTGTAAACATCTGCAAAAAGTTTGAGTCATTCTGTATACGTTTTATAATAAAGACTTCTTTCTAAGCGCTGCTCTAAGTCTTGTTTGAATTTGTCTAACGATAGAGAAATGCTCAGAAATTATTTAACGAAAACATTAACGAAATTGTTATACCTATTTCTACATTAAAAAGTGTATAGAATAGGTATACGAAAATTTTGTACTTTTTTTTTAATTTGTAATTTAGGTATTTTTTGCGATACCAATTCCGTAAACCTAATCTTTGGTAATAATGCATTGCCGTTTTCCTATAACTTCAGAAATTATTTCATTTCAAATTTAAAATCATTTAAAAATACTAGAATTTGCTTTTTCTGGTATTATTATTAGTAAGATTTAAGTTTACTTTAAAATGAACATAGTTGATATTCCTTTACATAAATTTCATTAATATATTTATATTTTTTTACATTTTTCATTAGACTACGGTGTGTAACATTTTGTTATTACTATAATTTCATTCATTCATTTATTTTTTTTTTTAGTTTATTTAATATATTTTTTTATTGAGTACAGGAGGCAGAGCAGCTACTTTTTAAGTAGCTGACACTTGAACATTTTGGCAGTATACAATAATAGTTACAATTACTTCATGTCTTTATCTACAGTCGGAAGCAAAAAAAAATAGACAAACTACAGTTTCCTGTAATCATTCTCTCTGAAAATGGTAGTGATTAAAGACGACTTCACAGATAACATTTAAATTGTATAAATTAGTGCATAATCAGGTAGACTGCCCGTTTCTATTAAACTTTTTAGTACCAAGACCCGAAGCAAGAGAATCTTCTACTTTTTATCTTTCCATAGCAAGAACCAACATGTTATTGAGGTCTCCAGTTCACGTAATGTGTAATCTATAAAACATCTGTTTAAGATGTGACATATTCAATGATAATCTTGTCTCAATAGTAAAGCTTCTACACTGATTTCTAAAGTCTCATTCTTAAATTTATTGCTCTCTTTCTCCATTTTCCATTCTATTTTTCATTCTCCTTTCTATCTTCCATTCTCCATTCTATTCTCTCTTCTCCATGCTATTCTTTTAATTAGGTTAATTAAAACTATATCTACGAATCTGTTACGTATATCTTATTGTTATCGCTTAAGTTAAGATTTAGTTAAGTTAGCTAAGCTTAATTAATTAATGTTTAGTTGTAGCTTATAATAAGTTAATCAGATAAGCATAAACCTCTGTACTGGAGTAGTATTTGCCTTGTAATTGGAACTTTCTATTAGGCAATAAAGAATATTTTTATATTATTATTATTATTTAAAAGCTTTCAAAATTAACAAATTTAAAACTTTGGTAAAATCTGTGAATTCGTCTTTAATTTGTGGCATTTTGAGAAAGAATACATTACAGGAAGCTGTAGTTTGTCTACTTTTTTTTTGTTTTCAACTGTATGTTTATTTGTATGAATGTTGTTGTTAATAAATAGCTATTCTTATTAGTGTTTTTTCAGAGGTATATGGTTAAATACTCAAATATTGTTTAATGTGAACTAACCGTCAACCTAAACAAATATCTGCAAGCAGTACCCTTAGAAATGCACGGCAATGTAAACCGTGCAATTACAGGCAAACAAACGAGCGTAGCATGCAAGTAGCAAGGCAAAAATCACTTTAATTATACAACGCGCACAAACAAAGCATTCGCACTTTATTATCCTTAAAAGTGCGCGAGTCCTTGTCAGACACCAGCCTCATCAATCTTCATAAGATTAATGCTTAAACTTGAGCAGCGCGTAGATCGCGCATCTGACAATGTTTCATCAACTTCGGAAACGTGTCAAATTGTTCGCGAGTTGAGCGAGCGCCGAACGGCGATACCATTAACTAGGTAAGATATCCCCCCACCCCTCCGACGATCAGATCAAATCGTAACCGTGACGATTGCTCAGTGCTGCCATCAGGGAACGATCGTGGAAAGTTATTTTATCACTTTGTATCTGTATCTCTTAAGACTTCGAAATAATCAATGTGCGTATGCATTTGTCGTTTTGGAGAATTAATGTGAGGCGCAAGTTTATTTGTTCTGTTATTTTTTTTTTTAATTTGAACTGTTTGGTGGTTTTGTAAGATGATTTTTAATTGTAACGGAGTTTGTATGTTTGGTGGAAGTGAATCCTGTTAGTGGGTGAATGAATGTAGTATAACAATTGCAAGTGTTGATTGTTAGGAATTTGGTGGATAACGAGTGGTCTCACACCGGTGGTCGACCCGTGTCTGGAGGTGCGAACAGCGGTTAGACACGGGGATGATGTCTGCACGCGGTCGATCCATCACGAGGCTTGGATTGGGCGAGACGAGGGGGCGGGGCGAGGCGGTACCGTCGGCGCGCTCTTCAATCCGCCGCCGGCTCGCCCTGAAGAGGGGAAAAATGCAGTACAGGAGGGGGAGAGAAAAAGAAGTAGGGCGCAATTTTTAGTGGTGGTGGATCAATCGGTCCGCCGAGGGGAGGCCACAAAAATGTATCTCAGAAAGAGCAGCACCGTCCCCGGAGGAAAGCTGCCCCGCCACTCGCGACGATTTTTTACGGATCGCCGCGACTACTGCGCTTGTGTTGTGTGATCGCGACAATTTGTCGCCGTTAAAAGAATTCCGTGACATCAGTAGTCGCGTTCTGTCGGTGGCAAAAACAGGACTCGTTGGAGACGCTTTGACCGCAGAAGACAACCTCCCCCCTCCCACCACCCCACTCCGCTCCACCCACTGGTTAGACCTCGCAAAAATCAGGCGGCAGAAAGAAGCGCTCGACCGACCGCAATTATCACCTGGTGCGCCGTTACTGATTACGCTACCGTATTTTTACACGGCAGTCGTGCGGGTCACGTGGTAAGGACATGCGGCGAGTGTAGTGTCAGTGCGTGCAGGAAGCCATGCTTCCCTTGGCGACGACTCAGTGAGTGCAACAGCAACTGGGACACACCATGTCCCAGTTTGGCTTCCGAGCATCGCCGAATACTCAGGTACTTACTTACCCTGCGCGCTCAAACCCTGCTCAGACGCCCTCGTATAATTCCGTACCCTTGTTTTGAATCACCCGCCTAGCCGCTCGTTAATTACAAGAAACCCGACAGTAACCCCCAAGTGTAAATTACAAGGTACCCCCGAAGCTTTAAACCGGACGCAACGACCATCTACACTTAGCGCTTAATAAACTCTAATCTCTCTTTAATAAAATTGTTTCTCCATAGTAATCAGCAGAATATCCGGAAGTACTTCAAACTACTGATACAGCAATAATTAATAAGGGCCGTACCACACGATGACACCTATTTTTTGTAAAAAAAAAAATGTACAAAAATTTCTCACAAAGTCACAGAGGCAGGTTACCATGTTGAACGTTCATTGATTAATTAGACACTTTTCTTGTCAATTTTTCGTAAATTTGATGCAAGAAATCGCACCCTGGCAAGAAAAGTGACATAACTCAAAAATGCAGTACCTACTTGAGAAATAAGCAATTAAAGAAATCAATAAATCTTAGGTACTTTCTTTTGCTTAAAAGTTTGAATCGCGTTTTGAATAGTTTGGACCTCCTGAATTTCGTAGTTGTTGCAACAAAACATCTGAGTTCAAGTTTTGATTGACAGTCCATTTGTAAATAACCGTAATTCAATCGAAACAAGTTTTAAAAATAGAGAGATTCAAAGAAAAGAATGTCTATTTTTGAATCAAAACACGTTTGGATCACAATTTTGTGAGCGAAAGAAAGCACCTCTTATATCGGAGTAGTACACGATTCTCTTAAATTTAAGTTAAATATATCTGACAATAAATTTTCCTCCTATCATATTCTATTATAGAATGATACTACGGATCTGTAAATTAGTTGTAGAATATTTGGCGCTAAAAAAGGTAAAAATAGGTGAGATGTTTCAGTTATAGCACTTTTCTTGCTTCTCTATTAGAGTATTTTTTTTGTGGTTAATTTGCGAGTTGGAGCTGTGATGTTTTTCTTGCACATGAAGGAACACAATACCTACTTATCATCGATGTGACCCCAAAATAAGCGTTTTTTGAGTTGTCACTTTTCTTGCCGGGGTGCGAAATGTCACCGTGTCATACGTGGACCTAGGAATGGTGGTGTAAAGCCATTGACAAGGAAAAATATCGATCAAAATACTATAAATACGCAAGGTCGAAGATTCGAAACGCCATGGTTTATTCAAAAGTTATTTTAATTTTATCAGTCGCTTCGTCAGTCATTTAACAAAGCAAAACGTATTTAAATAACTACATAAATATTTCCACGTGTTTCTAACCAATATCGAACATAAACTTCGTTCTAATTTCGACGACGGTTAAACAGACCTTAAAAAGAAACAATCACATCATTTTAGATACTATGTCACACTAGTATAGTGACAAAAACCATACCCTTATGTCAACTATTATAAATGTAGAAATATAAAGATCTAACAAATAAGAACCGTTTATGTTAATTCTTAATAGTTGTACATACCTTCTTTAAGGCACATTTTATAAAACAGCTCAAATTTTCAAAAAGGTTTTATTTTTTTAAATTTGTCGAATTACCTACATTAAAACAATTTGTAAGCTGCCGCATTAGCGTTAACAAAATTTACCTATCGATATAACATTTTAATTCGAATATCAAAGCAAGAAATTGGGAGTGTTTTCGTTACAGTCACCCAATAGTTCAATACTATTAAAAAATAAAATAAATCATAATTTTAATAATAATAATAATATAAAAATTGGTTATGTTAATAATTGAAGTCGACTCTTGTCCGAATGAAAGCTGCAAGAAAATAATAACTTTAAACGGACACTGTTACAATTGGAAAGAACGCTCAACGTTTCGCTTTCGCTCGATAGCATCGTCAGGAGTGCAAGAAATAAATAAATCGAGTTATCTAACGATAAACAAACGTTGAGCGTTCTTTCTAATTTTTATAGTGTCCATTTAAATAAATAAACTATTTTCTTATAATATTAATGAACAGTTTAAACAGCGACACCCTACGATCGCTTTGTTAATGTTAAGCCAATGACATTTTTTCCGGTTTATTTGGTAGAATTAATTTCCTCAATAACGTTTTGCGACACGAGAATCACATTTTGTAATAATCAAATCAAGAATGTTACTTTGCATTTCCATGTTTGCCTGTCAGTTTCCAAAATGTGAGTGGCATAAGTCATAAACAACTGCCGCTAAGCGAAGTGTTTTCTAAGGGCAGTTCTCGGCGACTGACGCGACTTCCGGTTTAACCGGAACCTTCATTAAGCATGCAGCACGTTACAATCTATGAATTATTTAAACCCCAGGAATTATTGATTATTATTTTATAATTAGCGATGTCGGTGTATTATTTTTATAAAATAAAGTGCAAATTATCTAACTGAAATAAATTGATTAAAACATCATTATTAGGTGCTTTCTTTCGCTTAAAAGTTTGAATCGTGTTTCGAATAGGAATTTCGTAGTTGTTGCAACAAAACACCTGACTTGAATTTTTGACTGACAGTTCATTTGTAAATAACCATAATTCAATCCAAAAAAGTTTTAAAAATAAAGAGATTCAAAGAAAAGAATGTCTGTTTTTGAATTAAAACACGTTTGGATCACGATTTTGTGAGCGAAAGAAAGCACCTATTGGGTTACTATAGAATTACATAACTAATTATCGTGTTTGATATTTTTTTTATTTAGAAAAGGGCTGATTTCATATTTAGGGTAGTTACGGCCGTTTTCATAATCAGACTCTAAATTTAAAGTTACTTTAAACTAAAAAAAATACATTTGTTTCCCTATACTTAAAGTGACTTTAAATTAAAGCTTCCTTAAAATTTGATTATGAAAATGGCCAAGAGTTTCCAAAGCATTTTAGAATATCTTTTCTTTATGGTGTGAGTCGAAAGTATTATACTTGCAATAACAATTAAACAGATGTGTGATTTAATTTTCCGTTTAACTTAGGTGCGGAATTCTGCAGGTACTATTTATGAGTCAATTTTTAACCGGGATTAACTTCACTCTACTGAAGATAACAATTTATTTTAGAAACAGGTACAAACTGTGATTTGCTGTCCAGTGCGCAAAATTAACACGTGTTTAGCTTGAAAAGTCTTACATATTCACATGAAATTGTGTTAATAACACCGGCCGGTGTTATTATTTTCAACAGTGCATATTTATAGGTTCATACCCTGTACTTAGTTCTGAACAGAAATATTCATTAATGCATTTTCATTCAAGAAAAATTGTGTTTACTTAGATTATGTATAAAATTACATTAGCAATTAATTAAGCTTTTAAAGAAAAAATGTAGATTTTCTTTATTTTAGAATAAAATATGCAAAATGGTTGTAATTGAAGGACTTTCTTTTCCGCTGAAATTATTGCAATATGTAAATTAGTAATAAATTAATACGTAAACAATATTAATTAATTAATTAATTATTTCACACCAACATGCCCTTAATAATATGATTATTATAAACATGTAATTTTATAATGCTTTGTAAAATTGATACGTACCTAGAAAAGTGGACGTTTCGCGGAAGAAGCTGTCAAGCCAAAGGTCAACATTTAATATCCGTTCAATTATTTTGTAGGTATAGTAACATGCATTTTATTAAGACGCAGTTTACAATGCAATTTAGATGAGAAAGTGCGACTTGATTTGATACACTGAATGTTACTATACCACTGACGATATACAGGGTGCTGCATTTTGAAACGCAACATAGGAAATATTGGCTTTCCTAATTACTTTATAGCAAAATTCCGTTTAGGTTTTTTAAAATACTCTTCAAGCTTGAATTTTTTTGATTCGCTCAGTTTCAAGATATTTAGGAAAGATTCTGTAGCTAAATTCAATTTATACCAAAACACATCCGTGATCGATGATAGCGCAAACTGGACAGATAATTAATAAATCTAGTCGTTTTTGAAAAAGATTGATAGAAAAAGCTTTTCCAGTAATTTATTTTAATATTTACTGATCAAGTTTGGTATAAATTGAATTTCATTACTGATCTTTTTTTTAATATCTTCAAACTGAGCGAATAGAAAATTCTCAAACTTTACAGACATCTTCATCTTGAAGAGTACTTTAAGAAACCTAAATAGAATTTTGCTCTAAAATAATTAGGGAATCCAATATTCGAGCACGTTTAAATTAACATGGGATTTTCTATGTTGCGTGTCAAAATTCAGCACCCTGTATAAAAAATGAGGACAAGTCTCAGCAGTGATTTTATATTTGTGCAAAATAATTGTATTGTAGAGGTACTTTGTATAGATGTATCCTGCATCATAGTCACAGTTAATTGTTCAGGTAAATGAAGGTTTCACGGTGTTCTTTGGTAACTGGTTAATTTTGATGCGTACCAAAGATGAAGGTTAATGGTCGAAACCCATGTATAACAATTTAGCCTTATTTTCATTTTATGGTTTCAACACAGAGAGCAATAATATTCTTGACATCTTTAAAAATTAAATTACAAGTGTATCACATATTTCAGAAAACAAATAGGCAATTGAATTTGGGTTCTAAAATTTTATTACGTTAGATGTTTCTGAAGATTTCCAACATTACCAATCTATATTTAAGGATGACCAAGAAAAAACAACAGAGGTTCAAACTAGTCGGATTTATATTTTACTTTTTTTTGTTAGCTCTGACGTTACTTTTCTAAATATTTCAAAATTCCGTGCATGGAAAAATTTTGATATAATTTTGGTTTTCTTGTTTTGACCGTTTTCCACCATTACAAATCCGTCGACTGAACCAACTTATTGTTAGTTCAACAAAACTCTAAAAATAACTGGGAGATAAATTAATAATCTGTCAATTAAATATAGCATTTTTTAAATTATTTTAAAGGACTCTGAGGAACAAATTCTTCTTTTGAAGACGAGAAGAAAAAAAACAAATTATTTTGTCTAGACAAACAATTTCCGCTCGATAAAGTAAGCGTCACGTAAGTGAAATGCCGTTACAACAACGACAAAGCAAAACGTAGTACACAATTTTTATCAATCTGTGGGCGGTGGTATTATCAAACACCAACTTATACCCTACTTTGTCGGCAGTGTGCAAAGCTTCTCAGAAACCGCCGACTGTCGTCCGACACAAAATATTCTGGTGTTACGTTACAATAACATTGCGCGCTATCGATACAAATGTTTTGGTTTGTGGAGTTCTTCGGTGAGTCGGCCGAACATCTAACAATGTTTGCTTAAGTGCCTCAAAAACGCGCCGGGCGAAAACATTGACGTCTGTCGAGGAAGTGCGGCACCGCCGGTTATTTCTATTTTCCAAGCTTGCGGTTTGTAAAATTAACCTGGAATTCATTTGATAATCCCTCATTTTATCTTTAGTTTCTTGGAAATGACTTGGAAAACTTTTATTTTTATCCCTTTAGAAATATTAATGCCATAACTTATTTTTGATTCAAAATCACCTTAAAACCGATTCAAAAACTTAGGCAGTCATTATTTCAGTTCAGTTAGAATCAAAACTGTACCCAAAAATGAAGAAAGTGAGTGAGTTTTAATGATAATTAATGAATATTAAGAAAAATAAAATTTACCTGTCGATTTTGAGTGTGAACTTTAGGTAGAGGATATTCTCCTCACAAAATATCTAGTGAAAGTTGCCTACTAGAGGCTCGGTGAGGAGAATAGCGTCTGGTTATACCATTTAAAGATTACATTAAATTATTATTTATGTACTGAGGAAGATAACATGGCTATTGATCACGTACCTAACATTAAAAAAAAGGATTGTGAGGTGAAACATTTCCATTTTTAATTTAACTGTAGTATATAATATACAGTGTGTCTACAGATTTTCTGCAATGGCAGAGTGACATGTAATTTTGGTACATACTTAATTCTTTCAATTGTTTTAAGTATTTCCTTTGTTAAAAAATTGAAATCGCAATTAAATTGGCCTTATAAATTGCACGAAAATTTTTATTAGTTTTTATATGGGAAAAAAATATTCAATCATCCATTTTTACGCACTTTTCTAGCCTGTACCTAAATTCCGCATACACGTTTGTTAACGTTTCAATTTCTATTTCACTAATTACCGTTGGTATTTTTTCATTTAAAATTTCCGAGTTTCCAATGTGTTAACACGATTTTTACGTTCATTTTAATGAATCACATACACTTGTAAAAAAAAAAAAAACAATTGAAAATATAAATAAAAAACTTTCATATAAAAAAAGGTAATTGTACCAGCGAAATTTTTCTGCAAACAAACACAAAGAAATACAGTCCACTATATCGAATCAAAATATTATTTTTGGTCCGATCGAGCCGGATTCAAGATTTACAAGAACTAAGCGCATCAGCGAAGAAGAGAAACACCGCATAGAAAACTATCGTTCAGGACTACAGATAAGGCTCTAGAACAGTTCTAGAATTTGTAGGCTGCTATCTGTGTTAAGGTAGTACACATTTATAAAACACATTCATACTTTTATACATTTATTTGCAAAAGAAAATATTTTGACAAATATTTTTACACATTAACACAATTTCTTTGTAACTAGGTTACAATAATTCAATTCATAGTTTTCTGAATTTGAAAAGTCATGCAAGACGTCACATCTACTGAAAAACTTGTGCGTAAACGAGGTACTATTAAATACAAACTAACAAATTTTATAAAATATTTACGCACAGTTCAAGATGCATATGCAAGTGATCAAGTTTTAGCAGAAAAAACAATCATTGAATTGCAAGATCGTAGTAGCAAGTTTGCATCGTTGTTTGAGGAATTTGATGAAACTCAGAGTAAAATAGAATATATTTGCGATGAAGATGACTTAGAAAGGCAATATTTAGAGAGAGAAGATTTCACTGAAAAGCATTCATCCGCAATCACAGACGCAAAATTTATTTTAAAGCAAGTCTGCACACCTGTCATCCAAATTCAAAGCGACAGTATCACTGGCATATCAGATTCCTCAAAACAAAACGGTATTTCTCACAACATTAAACTTCCAACAATTAAACTTGCAAAATTTAACGGTGCATATGATAATTGGTTGGAATTCAAAGATACTTTTGAGTCACTAATTAATTCAAACAAATCAATTGACAATGTTCAGAAGTATCATTATTTACGTGCTTCACTAGAAGGTGACGCACTAAAGGTTATACAGTCTCTAGAATTCTCATCCGAAAATTACATAATCGCATGGGAACTACTTTGCAATAGGTATAATAACATCAGATTGTTAATTAATAATCACATCAAATCTCTGTTTGAATTAAATTCACTTACAAAGGAGTCCTCAAGAGGAATAAGAGACTTGATAGATACCATTTTTAAACATTTAAGAGCTCTTCAAACACTAGAACAACCAACAGAACATTGGGACACTTTGTTGATATTTTTAATTACGTCAAAATTAGACAAATTTACTGTTCGGGAATGGGAAAAAGTTAAAACAGGCAATAATTTCCCAACACTTTCTGAATTCAAGAGTTTTTTGAATTCAAGAGCAGATTTTCTAGAAACACTTGAAATCAATCATAATAAAATTGCCAAAGAACATAAACAGTTACATAATAATATCAAACAAGTTTCGTTAATATCCTCAAATGTGAAATGTCCTGTATGTAATGGGGCACATTTAATTTATTATTGTGAAAAATTCTTAAAATTAAATTTGTCAGATAAATTAAAAACAGTAAAGCAGCTGAATCTTTGTAATAACTGTTTACGTTCAGGCCACACAACTAAAAACTGCAGATCTGGATTTTGTAAAAAGTGCAAAGCTAAACATAACACTTTACTTCATCCAGAATTATTATATACACGTGAACCAATTACATCAAAAACAATTCATCCAAATGCATCAACAACAATTTCGCCACAAGTTAGTTTCACAAGTCATTATCCTAATCAACATGTTCTGCTTTCCACTGTATCAATTTTAGTTCCAGATGTTTTTGGCAACATTCATACTGCAAAAGCTTTACTTGACTGTGGTTCTCAGTCAAATTTTCTTACTTCAAAATTTTGCAAAAAGTTAGGATTAGAAGAACATTCAACAAACATGACCATTGGAGGAATCAATGGCGTTTCATCAGTCATTAAAAAAAAATGCAACATTGTGATATATTCACTCAATTATGAATTTTCTACTAATCTTTGTTGTTTTATTTTGCCCACAATTACAGGTAATTTGCCTTCATTCACTATCAACACCAGCTCATGGAATATTCCAGCCAACATTCAATTGGCAGATCCTCAATTCACCGAGCCTAGTGAAATAGATGTACTTATTGGTGCAGGTATTTTTTGGAATATTCTTCATCATCAAAGAATTCAGTTGGGTAAGAATATGCCAGTTCTTCAAAACACAGAATTCGGTTGGATTATATCAGGTACCATCTCAGAATCCATTTCAAAAATTCATTGCAATTTTTCTAAAACTCACAGCAATCTTGATTCTGAATTGCAGAAATTTTGGGAGATAGAGGAAATTAATAACGAGCATTCTATGTCTTCCGATGATGTTTATTGCGAAAAACATTTCCTAGAAACGTTTTCTAGAAATGAAGAAGGACGGTTCATTGTTCGAATACCACTAAAACATTCTGCTTCTAATTTAGGTAACTCAAAACCATTATCAATTAAACGTCAACAACAATTAGAACGTAAATTTTCATACGATTCTAATCTAAAATTTCAATATTCTCAATTCATAAAAGAATACATAGATTTAAACCACATGTCTCAAGTAAATTTAATTCCTTCCAATACAGCATATTTTTTGCCACATCATGGTGTTTTTAGACAAGAAAGTTTGACTACTAAACTAAGAGTAGTCTTTGATGGATCAGCGAATTCTGATTCAGGTTGGTCAGTTAATGATTTACAATTTACAGGGCCACCCATTCAGAATGAAATATTTTCTATACTCATAAAATTCAGACAACATCCTTTTGCAGTTTCGGCAGATATAGAAAAAATGTATAGGCAGGTCGTCATTCATCCTGATGACAGACATCTTCAAAATATTGTTTGGAGATTTAGTTCAGACGATCCAATTTCCATTTACACTTTAAATACAGTTACCTACGGCACTAGATCTGCTCCGTATTTAGCCATAAGATGCTTAAAGCAGTTGGCTCATGAATATCAAACAAAATCTTCTTTCGCATCTTCAATAATAAAAAATGATTTTTATGTTGATGATCTCATAACAGGTTTTGATTCTGAAACAGTTGCAATCAATGTATGTAAAGAAATTGCATCAATTCTAAATTCAGCATGTTTCCCATTAAGAAAATGGAATTCTAATAGTCAGCTTTTCTTGCAAGAGTTTCAAAATGAAAATGAACCTGTGAGTGTTTTAAATTTAGGAGATAATGAGTTTTCAAAAACTTTAGGAATAAAATGGTACAGTAAATCTGATACATTAGGTTTTCAAATCAAAAATTTTGAAAATTCTTTATCAATTAATAAACGATCAATCTTATCTGACGTAGCAAGGATTTTTGATCCATTAGGTTTGTTAAGCCCATGCACTATTTTCTCAAAAATAATTATTCAAAAACTATGGTCTCTTAAATTAGATTGGAATGATCCTATTCCAGACGATTTGAAAGCTACGTGGATACGATTCAGAAATAATTTAACAAAATTAAATCAACTCAAATTAGATAGGCACGTCATTTGTAAAAATTCTACAGAAATCGAATTACATGGTTTCTGTGACGCGTCACAAAACGCATACGGTGCGTGTGTATACGTTCGCAGCATCGATCAAAAAGAAAAGATTTTAATTAATCTCTTATGCGGAAAGACAAAGGTTGCTCCACTGAAATGTTTAACTATGCCAAGATTAGAATTGTGCAGTGCTTTGTTGTTAAGTCAATTAATTAACAAAGTACAAAAATCATTCACTATCGAATGCTCATATCATCTATGGTCAGATTCTCAAATAATATTACACTGGATTAACTCTCCATCTCATTCATTACCAATTTTTGTAAGAAATCGCATTTCTAAAATTCAAGAATTAACACAGATTAGTAATTGGAAGTACATAAACACAAAAGATAATCCTGCCGATCTTACATCACGAGGAATTTCTCCTGAAAATTTACTCAAGTCTCAATTGTGGTGGAACGGCCCTTCATGGTTGTCTCTTCCAACTAATCATTGGCCATCATCCGCATTCTCAATTTCAATTAAATATTCTAAAAATAATGTTTGCTCAGCTACTGTTGAAAATAATTTTCAGATATTCGAAAGGTTTTCTAGTTTGAATAGGTTGAAAAGAACAATGGCATACATTTTACGATTCATCTTAAACATTAAGAAACAAAAATCTGAACGGCCGTACGGATATTTGACTATTGCAGAATTAGATCTCAGTATGAAACAATTAATAAAATTGTCACAACAAGACAGTTTTCCTCAAGAAATTAATTTATTACTAAATAATAAAAATTTAAAGCCAAAACACAATTTATTATCCCTTGCTCCGTTCATTGATACTGAAGGTTTATTAAGAGTCGGTGGTCGATTAAAAAACTCTTATTTAGATTTTGCTCAGAAACATCCTTTGATTTTATCGGGAAAACATCGTTTAGCAAAACTAATTTTTGAAAATACGCATATAACATTACTTCATGCAGGTCCACAATTGTTATTATTTACAGTAAGACAGCATTTTTGGGTTACATCTGGAATGAGTGTGGCTAAGTCAGTAGTGCGAGGTTGCATCAGATGTTTTAAATCTAAACCAAAATCTTTTGATCAAATAATGGCAAATTTGCCAAAAGAAAGAGTTACAGTTAATAATCCATTTTATATCACGGGAATAGATTATGCAGGGCCTTTTAATATAAAAGATCGCAAAGGTCGAGGTTCAAAGACTATAAAGGGCTACATTTGTCTTTTCATCTGCTTTTCTACTAAAGCTATGCATCTTGAACTTGTGACAGATTTATCAAGCGAAACATTCCTTGCTGCTTTGAGAAGATTTGCATCACGAAGAGGCAAACCAGCTCATTTATATTCAGATAATGCAACAAATTTTATCGGAGCAGCTAAGAAACTATCTGCCTTGCATGAATTTTTCTCAAACTCTAAAACAGAAATAACAAATTATTGTACAAATGAAAATATAACCTGGCATTTTATTCCCCCAAACTCGCCTCATTTCGGAGGGCTTTGGGAATCAAACATAAAAAACATAAAACATCATTTATCAAGAGTAATTAATGACACAAAATTAACATATGAAGAATTTTACACAATCTTAACACAGATAGAAGCAACTTTAAATTCTAGACCTTTATACCCTCTGTCATCGGATGTTGATGATCTGCAGCCACTAACTCCAGCTCATTTCTTGATTGGCAAACCATTGACTGCTATTCCGGAACCGCAATTGCTGGACACACCAACAAACAGGCTGTCGCGTTTCCAGTTACAGCAACAGTTGGTACAAAGTTTTTGGAAGCGGTGGTCACAAGAATATTTGTATCATCTGCAAGAAAGAAAGAAATGGAAGAGCAAAAATCCAGGGCTAAAGATTGGAAGTTTGGTAATAATCAAACAGGATAACTTACCTCCTTCCCAGTGGCTCCTTGGAAGAATAGTAGAGCTTCATCCCGGTGACGACAACGTAGTTCGAGTTGCTACAGTCAAGACTCATAAAGGCAATTTCAAGCGAGCAGTAGCGAAGTTGTGTCCCCTTCCAGTACCTGAAAATGGCAGTAGTGACAGTGAAATTGTGCATGTTAAAAACAGTTAAAATAATTCATTTTCATTATTACAATCAGTTCATACTTACCTGCAATTTATGAATATTTGAACACTTTCTTAAAAAAAAAAAAAAATGTTCAAGGCGGGGAGCTATGTTAACACGATTTTTACGTTCATTTTAATGAATCACATACACTTGTAAAAAAAAAAAAAACAATTGAAAATATAAATAAAAAACTTTCATATAAAAAAAGGTAATTGTACCAGCGAAATTTTTCTGCAAACAAACACAAAGAAATACAGTCCACTATATCGAATCAACATATTACAATGTATTGGTCTAAAATGTCCGATCCATCTTCCAAGCAAATGGTCATCAAGCTACCCTTTAATTAAATTTGTGGAATGTGCAGGACTGTTGAAAATAAATGTTTTCGAAACTGACATCCGCCAGTGACGGCAAAGCAAAATTTTCTGACATTTGCAAATAACTGAATTGATTTAAATTTTCTTCTAAAAAATAAGGTCTATTACTTTTGTCATTTCCCATAACTTTAACTAGAGGTATTAATTATCAACAAGAGCTTAAGGAATAAGTTTCATTAATCATTTTGACAGATCCGGGTAATGCGATAATTCTGAATGTAATTTGAACTTAGACCAATTTTTGATAGTAAGTAAGCATATTTTCTGCATTTAAAGCCATAAACGTTCGTGAAGTTTTCTAAAATTTTTGTAGGTTTTAATGAAGCAAAAGTTTTTGTAAAGAATAACTTTTTTCCTAAAACGTAAAATAAAAGAGTTTTTCCTCCATTACAGAAAATCCGTGGACACAGTGTATAATAATGTAATAATATTTATTTATTTGTTATAAATTAGGCGTACAATATAATATACTTGCTGGCCTAATAATCAAACATACATTACATCTGAACTTTTAATTTTGTTTACACGATTTTCTAATAATTTAATCAAATCTCTTTCATTTAAATTAGTCCATTCTTGTATAGTTTTAGAAAAAAAGAAGAAAATTTATGAGTACTAGCCTTCGAAAAGGGTATTTTATTTTAAGTATACTGTACACTTTTAAGTATATTTTAAGTGAAGTTATGTTTTTTTTTCTAATGCAAGAATCATTTACTTTTAATTTGGTTAGAAAATTGTGCATCGAATCGTGCTGAAAATGAATATTAAATCAATCAAAATAAAACTTTCGAAAATGGCGCCCTCTAGTTATTTTATGACAAACTAGCCGTAGTCGTTGAATAAAAACTTTATATCAGCTTAAAATTCTATTTGAAATGAAGCGAAGTTCGTTAATTTCCGATAAAGATTACAAAAGTTATGATATTTTATTAAAGTAAATAATTCAACTGTTTTCTCCACCCTTATTAACGGTGATACGACAATAAGTCTATAATCAAGGTTGTGCAGAATTAATTCAACTTTCTAATGACGCTATCAAAACTGCAGCTTATTCTGAGACTTTTGCTAGTAAAATTAATTTTTATTAATGACGCTATTGAGTGCGCCCCCTTACGGTCAACTCAGATACTTAAAAATATTTTCTTTGAATTTCTCTTGATCACTTTGACTATAAATTTTTTTCTCCCCAAAGCTGTAGGTATTACTGTTAGCTATATACCGCCACTCGTCGCCTATCTTGAGACACCCGGTATATGTGATGTAAGCTTTTTGAAGTACAGGCTTACCAGAGCCTTTCAGATTTCTTGTGATCAAATAAAAAGGTTTATAAGCCTTTTTTTAAGTATTCTGTGTGTAATTATTTCAGTTTAAATCATTTCTAAAAGTAACTCCTAGGTATTTGCATATATCATCATATTTTATCAAATCATTTCCTAATTTATATGGTTGAGCCTGGAACAACATTGTAGTACCAAAAGACATTGCAACATATATTTTTTTTTGTATTAATTTCCATTTTATTTTGATTACACCACATCTGAATTTTGTTTAAATCTTCTCGGAGCAAAATCTAATCTTCTGCATTCTTCTTTGATTGTAAGTAACGCAATCATCAGCAATTAATTTTGTTTCAAAACTCAAATTTAGTGTGAAGTTAGTTATAAATATAATGAATAATATTGGACTGATCACGCTACCTTGAGGCACAGGCTAATGATTAGTTTTGCTTGTAAAGTGTGTCACTTATTGAACACTGCAAAAAAAAAATTCAATTTCGCAATCGATTTTGTCAACTTATTTGCCTTTAATTTTAGGGTTTTTAAATTTTTGCATTCAATAATCAATTCAAACTGAATAAAAAACTTAATAAAGATTTATTCTAAAGTAAACTGTTTTAGAAATAAGCGTGTTTAATAGCCAATTTTTTATTCTTAAAATTTTAAAATTAATTTAATCATTTCTCCTGATAATCAATTCAAGCCAATAAAAAAAATTTAATAAAGCAAAACGTTTTTCCAGAATATTAATCGTTTTGTAATTTTCAGAATTTTTAAAATTATCTCAAAAAATGACTCATTCTAGCGTCCTTCGAAAGAGATATAGTTGCCTTTTGTAACATGTCATTGTTATTTTTAATTAATTGTGTGACCTCAAAAATTTACTGTCGGAATTCTTATACGGTATCTGACTTCATTTGATTCACTAAATTTTTCATTTTCGCCCCCATAAATAATAATCTAACTGGCTCAGTTTGGAGATCTTGAGGACCAGGCGTGAATTCCTCCACCAATTACACGGCCTTCAAATCTTTGGTTAAAAATCGGCTTACACGTGCAGTAAAATGTGCTGGGGCGCCATAATGATATACCTATGCGCCGTACGCCTAGCAAGGAGATAAATAAATACTTAATCCGAACTAATAATTGCACTGATTGGTTCGGATTTTCGAAATGTTCGGATTATCAAACAAAAGACACAAAATATAAATTGCAATGCAAACTGAATTCACAGTCAGTATAGCTTTGGAATTCTAGGACAACGGTACCGTAGTATATCGGCCGTCATATGACCGTAAATAACGTCTTGTAGTGTTGAAAAATGGCGTCACCTAGCACTAGAAAAATGACGTACATTGACGTAAAGTAAACAAAAAGAAAACCAAAAGATACTTTTACGTTTTCTTACGGACTGTGACATTTCTAGCAAACCCGCGCAGTTACTTACTGGGTGTACACCGATTTTTTTTTAATAAATCAGTTGAAACTACAAAAAAAATGTCCGTCTGGAGCTCTTTAAGCTTGGACGCATATCTCTCTTCCTAATTTCCAAATTGATTAAATTTCTCTGAGTATTTTAAGTAATAACAAAAGTTTCTTCAAATTTGCTTATTTGAACATTTAACTTTTAACCGCCAATTTGCGGCCGCTACTTTGTGCTACCGTTATCCCATGAATCCGAGGCTTAGCGGTCAATATTCTAACGCAGGATATAAATAAACAGGGCATTTCTTCCAAAAAACAATGGAAATTTCCAACGGGGGTCGCTGTTCAGACTAAGGAGGTGTTGTTCGGATTATGACTTCGAATTACTGGAGGTTCGGATTATAGATGTCCTACTGTACTTAGGTAATTTAGGTAGGTAGATTTTCCAGCATATAATAAATAAAATTGTAAAAATTAAACTTAAACACCCTATATTTTTGAAACAGAAAACGTTATTAGAGTATTTTACTTAGTTCGAATTGATTAACACGTAGGTGAAGTGGTGACATTACGTCACGGTATACCTAAATACTAAACCTGAAAGATCATTAATTGCTCAATAACTTTCCAAATTTCGAATGTGTTTATAAGTTCTAAAATTTGAAGCTTATGAAGCAATTGTTTGTATTCGAAAAGATACAAATTTTGATAAAGAAACTGGTTAGTATTTTTCTGTGGAATAAAATTTCCTTTCATAAACATTTAAAATCATTTAAAATTTATTAGTTGGACGTGTCTTATATTTTATTTAACAGCGTTTTCTAATACGTGCAAAATGGCAATATAGAAAATCTTACCAATATCTACGTATTTCTAAAAACTAAACAAAAGGATTGTATAAATAATTTATAAGCATAAAAATTAGAAAAAAATATTTCCGCATTCTTTTTCAGTTTTCTTCTCAAAAATAATAATTTATTACTTATTTATCCTCTTAGCTACGTTCCAAATAGGAAAGAAACAAATCAGACTGTTATAATACAAAGAATTTATAAATAGTTTAAACAGCGACATCGTGCGATCGCTTTTTGACCTAACATTGTCTATCGTAATGCAATGTTAGGTCAAAAAGTGATCGTAAGATGTCGCTGTTTAAACTATTTATAAATTCTTTGTATTATAACAGTCTGATTTATTTTGTTGATTTGTTTGTTTGTTGATAACAGTCTGATTATCCGTGGTCGAATCGTTTTGGTTTGCAGTGGAACAACTCTTGAGCTACGCTTCTGCTGATGAAGCCCCAAATTGAGCTGAAGCAGCTGTACAGAGGCTGCAATCAAAAACGATTTGCAAGAAAAATTTTCAAGAATTTATAGGTAACAGAATTTATAAAAACATGACAATTAAAAAATACAGTAGTGTTTGTTTCGGAGAAGCAATTTTCTTATTATACATTATTATTAAACATTCTTTCTTTCACTTATATCTCTACGATCTTTCAGAAAACCATTTGTTACATATTTTCCTAGACAATATAATTCCAAAGTACCGCACCGCATCACTTAATTAGCTGGACAGTTTTCTAAATAAACCTAGATAAAGGCCTTCGAAGAAACGAATTTGTTGATTTGATTTTTTTTATTAATCTGATAATGTAATTCTATTCATTCTATTAATCAGATAATGTAAAAAAGTAGATAAACGCATGTAAAATTGTTCTTCTTAATAATCATAATCAAAAAGTTTGTACATAAACTCGTGCATTTTCCAACAATAAATAATTGTTGAAAAACCAAAAGAAAAAACGATTTAATTATCTCGGCCCGTTGTTCCTCAGGAAGATAGATGACAATAACGAACAAGGGTGCTTGATTCCAAAAATTGTGAAAGCGACAGCTCAATTTCTTTCTGTTTTTTTGTTTTCTTGGCGTGGAATTCAGTGTTTTAGGCTTTAAAATAAATGTGTATAAGTTTGAGGAAATATCCGGACTATATGGGTGCGCTTTCGAGCCCAATTCAGCCAACTTCTCGCGTTTGTTGATCTATGTGTGGTCTAGCAAGAAAATGAGGGAATTCGATAGTTCTTCTTTTTCGCTGAGCCCTATTCAATTGCTCAGAATGCATTTGTGCGATGTTGCGATCTATTTGAATGACACTGTAATTGGACATCTTCTATATTTTCTTCTTGATCGTTCCTTCCTTATATCACTTTTCTTTTTATTCTGACCATTCATTTTCCTAAATTTTCCTCTCTGCAATCGAGGTGCAATTATTTTTATTCACTAGATAATATTGCCAAACCAGATTTTTTCTGTAATTTTTTGTAATCTTTTAGTAATAGCAACAGTTTATTCGTCTTGCAGATTAGGAAATGACATAAGACTAATCAAACTGCACAGGGTAAAATATAATAACACGAAAACAATTAAAGTAGTTAAAAACGGTAACGAGTGGAAGTAATACAATTAATACAAAACTGTTTAGAAATATCAATCACGAGTTTATATGAAGTTTTATATTTGGTCATATAATGTATTCTCAGTTTTATTTAACGTATGGAAGTTTTTCATTTTCGTTTTTTCGAAAAGAATGATTTTATAGAAAAGTTTTGCTTCTTGAATGCATATATTGAATTTGATCCTTTACTAGTTTTATTACTTTATAATAGTTCAGATTTTGTTACACAAAAAATGTTAATTGTGAAAATATCTACGCGCTTAAAAATAATTGTTATTTATGTAATTTACAATACATTTTTCGGCTTGATTTTTCCAACATAGCACTTTTGACATGAGCAAAGCTTTTTTACAAAAGCATTTTTTTTTGAACACACGAACATAAATAGAAATCCATGTAAGTAAACCCGGGTACGTGCTTATAGTAAATATATTTAATTTTTGCCTTCCTTTCAGCTTCTGTTTTTCCAAGATTTATTTACTGTTAATAATTTAAGTTTAATTAAATGAATTTAAGTCGAACTTTTTTAAGTCTGAAGAATTTTAAAGTATTAAAAAATTAGGAGTTCCGTATAAAAGACCGCCGGTTCTGCCTCTTATATGAGGAATATAAAAATGCAACCCTTCAATATCTTTTGTTACACGATTAACCAGCTCCAAATATTTGAAAACCACAAGGAAAAAGGAGGAATGTCAGAAAGAACAAGTTTTGAATAAATCGGTTTCTGAACCTCAGAATATAATTCTTTTGGATAAAGGAATTTAAATGGTACCTTATTTTTATTGAAATTTGGTAAAATAAGATATAAAAAAAGGAAGAAGGAACGTTTTGAAGGAATCACCAGCATCTCGAAACTTTAAATGCGATTGCTTCGGAACTGCGCACCATTTTCTCCAAACTGCAATACTAGCTATACTGGGTGTCTCATAAAATAACGTACGGAGGAGATTAAAAGGGTAGTTAAAGTTGCTTTTCTTAATAAACGTTTGATAAAAAAATACTGACTCAAATGTTACAAGAGTTTAAAGTGAAACTAATTAACAAGAAAAAGTTACTGCCTATAGTACTCGTAATACTTTGCGTTTTAAATCCAAATTCAGGGTATTCAAGAGTTAATTGAACACTTCTTTACAAGAAACAACTATTTCAAAAAATGAAGACACGTAAAAGTTACGGCAGTTTCATTTTTACTTTAATATCCAAAAAAGACTTTTGATATTGTTGGGGACAGCTGATTAATTAAAAGAAATCTTGGAAAGATGTCGACGTAGACAGTTTGTGAATGGTGGTTTTTATAAAGTTTCTTTACTAATAAAGTTGCACTTTGCGAAATAAATTTTATTAATTAAAATTAAATTACAGAAGAAATTAAGAAATTGAAACTGCTGTAACTTTCTTATGATTGGATTTTGGTCAAAAGTGCATTAAAAAAATGCTTTATTTTGATCTCCTAAAACTGCATTTTTAATCTCCTCC
Organism: Prosopocoilus inquinatus; assembly: GCA_036172665.1. NCBI lineage: Eukaryota > Metazoa > Arthropoda > Insecta > Coleoptera > Lucanidae > Prosopocoilus > Prosopocoilus inquinatus. The sequence continues at coordinate 3,391,451 of CM069876.1, forward strand.
GTACGTTTTGAGTCGAGACACCCAGTATATGCAGCTTTCCTCATTAGATGGACTTAATTGTCATTCTTTGATTCTTATTCGAGATATTCTTCTGGTCTTCATTCGTACGCAATGCAGGAGTTTTAGCCAATGAATGAGTTTTATATTTATGTCAAAGAGTCAATAGAAGGTGAAGTACTGTTGCGAATTTGTAGGAACAGGATTTTTAAAAATATCATGAAGATCTAGAGGTACAGGATGTCCACAAACGAACGTCAAAATTTTCACTTGAGACTCCTAGCTCTAATGGCCAATTGCATCAAACTCTTAAGGTCAAATTATCTTTAAGCGCCGCTTAAACTGTGACTCACATTCATGTTATGTAACTGCAGATGTCTCATTATAAGCAATACTTAAATTTAAGCTTAGTTTAAGTGTGTGGTGCAACTGGCCATAAGACACTTTCAGGTGTTTGTACCTTATTTTTTAATTCGGAGGAGTACTGAGTACTGAATTTTTGGCGCTAAAAACGAGCTTTGTCATTGGTAGCTGGCCGGAATTGACCAATGACAAAGCTCGTTTGACAAATGGCAAAGTTTGTTTTTAGCGCCAAAATTTCAAAGTATTCCTCCGAATTAAAAAATAAGGTATAGTAATCATTTCCAAAAAAAAAAAAAAACTTGAATTATGATTCGAACTGCATGCCGTTACATAATATCCTTCCTATCATACACATTTCGTGCTACGGCTAATAAACTAACAAAACCAACTTTTGTCCTAAAAACCTGCAAGAAACTTCATCGCTTGTCAAATATTTCCATTGAAATTTTAATTATTTACTTTATTCTTCTTATTTGTTTTCTGATTTGCAGCCTACGCGCAATCGGAAAGTAAAAGTTTCAACATGTATACTTATTATGTATACTTTTTAAATTAAACGAAAATTTTTTGTTGATAACACGTTAAACAACGAATCGGCTAACTACTTTCATATTGGCAAAGATATTTCCTTCGGAATTTTGATGGTATTTCAGAGTTTTTAGGTGAAATATGTTCGGGGCCTCAGTTTTACGAGCTATTCGAAACTTTTTAATTAACTTTCACAAAGCAGCGTTTTTTACCCGATCTCCTCGTACAAGTGCACAGATAATTTAGCAGCCCAATTTGAATATAATTCACATTCCGACCTGACCGTCGTTATTCACTGTAAAATTAAAACTAGGAAATACATTTTTACAACTATCGAACGTTAGTATGCTAATGCAGCTTTCAGAGCATTAATATGGTGAAGAAGATAGCTCTAATAATGATGATGTCTTATCGAGTTTACAAAAAAAAAAACTACTTTCTAACTGTGTACGCTCAAGAGAGTATTAAAAAGCAAGAATATTATACTGTGGTAAGTGTCAATTAGCGACGAATGATTTCTCTAATCGATGATTTGGAAAAAAAAAGTTGAAGTTATGAAAGCGGAACACCTGTAGGTATTTTATTTTGACGGTTATTAAAAATTAAGTATTAATTTTAAAACTCTTAATAATAAAATAAGCTTTTCAGAAAGTACAGTTGCGGCGCTTGAAAACTGAGACACTCAGACTTGACATAAACTTGAAAAATTCGAAATTTGTAATGTGTAAATGAATCATGGACCATTTTTTAAATTTAACAAATTTCAATGAGATTTGGAAACTTCACTTTTAGGGTCAGTTTACACGGCCAAAGCATCGTATGTGTCAAAGTGCATGACTTCTCAAAGGCTGCAACTGTAAACAAAGAAAAAAATACGCAAAAGCTTTTATGATAAAATTGTCCTTCAATCTAAAAACTTTTGTTGTCTTAATATGACGTTAATTGAACAAGAAATGATTAAAGTTCCATGAAAAAATGTCGTTTCCTTATTCGCAATTTAGCTTTTTTCGAAACAACTTTGACGCAAACAACATAAATGTGCCAACATTACTTACGACAGTTGCTATGCTGAAAGCAGATGTCAGGCGAAATCGTCAACCTTAAAAATAAAAAAACACGTACACACTGTGCGATAAAGCTCAATAAACAAACATCTTTTTTCGTACAATTAACAAATTGTTTTAATAATAAATTAATATCCTGACCTCTAAACACAGCCATTCGAAGTGAATTTTTATTTGATACAGTTGACGGTTTTATGAGGTTAAACTACATGTTGTGAAATCAATGTTAAACGATATCAATTATTAGACGCGTCGTACGTGATCCACTTTCAGGCATGGATTTATATACGGAAAACTGGTCCAAAAATATAATGATAAGTGTGTCAGTGAGCAGAAGAAAGGCGCGGGAAAACCGTGTTACGTCATGGTCTAAAACTCCTGGCCGGCAAATTTGCGTTTATTTTCATTTTATTCAATAAATCCATCATCATTTCATTTTAGTAAATACTTTTTCTTCAATGATATTTCCTTTTTGGTACGCCCGTACTGTTACAAAATCGGAATGGAACAGAATCATTGGAGTAAATTATACTTCTGTGAAATAAGGTCACGGCCGGATTAAAAATATAAAACCATAAAGAAGTTTTATAAACGTGTTCGGGGAGTAATTACAAATATAAATGCAAATGACTTGATTTGCAAACTTGAAAGCAAAAATTCATGTCGCACGTAACAATGTATTATTATTAGATAGGGCCTCCATAAAAGGAGACGACGTCGTCAGTATTTTTTTTGTAATGAATTAATTAAACTAACTGGAATACTTAGGCCACATCTGAAACATTTAAATCCAAATAGTTTCTGAAAATTCTCCTTTAGTGGGTAAATCACAACAAAATATTTTATTTTTCCTCCACTTGAACATGGATATGACAGGTTTTTTTTAAATTTGGTATACAGTGGGCTGAGACGAGCGCGCGGCCCGCTTTAAATGTCTAGAAGCAATAACATTTACAGCACTCTGGATTCTAAAGCGGCAGTAGTCAAACAACTTTAAGAAAGAAGACCCGTGTAACATTCTTCTTGAATGTAAAATGTTTCTAATTTCATGTTGAAAGTTGTGTTCGAAGGATGGAATTATTCTTTGGAACGTGATTATATTTCTCAATCGGTAGGAGAAAGTGGAATAAGCTGACGAAGCGGGTAAGATCGGGAAAGGTTCAAAAATGAACTACAGCCCATGTAATGTCGAATATACGGTGGTGTCATTTCTGGCATTATACTAACAGGAACTACGTAGTTACTAAGGCCGAGGATTCATATACCACATGTCCAAATAAAGTTTTGATAAAGGTAGGCCGTCTTAAACTACTACAATAATTTATTTATGTTCTGGACAATTTACGAATGGATTGGTGCACGCCAAACGATTACACTTTCATGGTCAAACTTTATCCGAAGTTTATTTGGACATATTGTAAGGCCGTTTCAGAGTTCGCATTTTGCAGCTATAGAAAACTGAGCAACATTTATTGCGGAACCCTTTACAGACGTAAAAAAAAATTGCAAATTTACAACGTACTTAAAAAAATCTCTTTAATGTTGAGTGAATTAAAGCGCTTTGTAACAGAAAAGTAATAAAAATTTATAAATAATAATTTATAATCATTTTCTCTTCGACACATAAGGTGAATCAAATAGAGATTAGAATAGTTGGTACCCAGATAGCAAAACGACGTATTTATCACGTCACTTTTAGGTATAGTCATCACCTTAATGTCGTTTAAAAAAGACGTGAAAATCACGTTTGCCTGACGTGTATAATTCGCTGGTAAAATGACGTCACTTAAAGACGTTTCATAGACGTTGGTTGATGTCGTTCCCTTAACGTCATTTAACGACGTTTCATAAACCTTGGTTGATGACGTTTCCTTGTCGTTATTTTAAAGTCGTTCCACAAACGTGTCTCGAATGTCGATTGATAACGTTTTTTTAAAGTTTATTCTAACCACAGCATTTAAACAGTACAAAATCCCAGCTAGCAGAGTAATATGAAAATGGCGTTATAATGACGTCTTTTTGTTACTATCATGTCGTCATCCTAGCATCTAAAAGACGTCTGAGCAAGGTGTCTTAATCTCTTCAACTTGTTCACAAAAGTTATTTCTTTGTAATAACTTACTAGATTATTGAGGATTACTTTGAGATGATCTCGTAGTGATCTCGTTGATCGCCAAAATTGCGCTATCTTGTGTTTACATTCACAACTATTTACATGTTATTATTTTCCTTAATTTGACAATTCTAATATTAATTTTGGGATAATTAGCTTCAGAAATAGTATTCAAAGTATTTGTTTACACTTTCTGTTTAGTCCCAAAAATGTTTTTAAACTAATAATTTTCAAAAATAAACATAGTAACATTTTATCATTTTATATCAATGTGATAATGACGTCACTTTTACTACATTATTAATACGTCACTTTTGGGACATATAACGTCAAGGACGCAAAATAACCTAAAAATGACGTAATTCCGACGTCACTTTGTTAGTTGGGATGGTTCAAAGTAATCATTCGGTTATTTTATGATACGAATATTTAACAAAATATCTGAACGCTTATTTTGAGCCTTCCGAATCGTTCAAACGCTATGGTTCAAACAAACCTTTAAACACCACTTAGTAATTGAAATAAAATATTTACTTATCAATAAATAAGTGTTTTTTACCTAGAAATGACGGCAAAAAGTCGTTAGCAAATACCTTCATATTAACATTCTAACGGTACGTATTAGAATCGTCATTAATTGTTGACGTCATTCGTCATAAATCTTCTACCTGTGCATTTCAATAATTACCAACAAATTACCCAAAAATCGCCGTTGCAATACAAGAAAACTAAATTGAGTTTTTTTCTGCAATGCCATGCAACATTGCCACAGCTGATCGTAATACGAATACTGCGCACGCGTGTAATACGAACCGCTGCAATTTTTTTTTTATTGCCAGCAATGAAGACTGCAACCTGCAAAGAGGTCTGTGGTGTTTTCGATTTATCTGCCTGGTTGCACTCACAGTATTTGCATATTATTTTAACCTCATGTTATATTAACACGAGATGAAAATGCTTTCAGTACACACTAGTGAAGTTAATAGAAAACGTGTCTATTAGGCTGCGCCCACACTTACAAAGCGAAGCCATTTTCTTGTTAAGGCCCGATCTTACCACCTCCTGATAAATTTAACTGTCGGTTAATATTCTAGGAGACCATTGTCGTCACAATGGTCGTCACAATGGTTTCCAAGGATATTAACCCACGGTTAAATTTATCTGGAGGTGGTAAGATCGGGCCTAAAACGATTTACTGTATTGTAAAATAGACAAAAAACGGCATCTAAGAAATAGTTCCTCTGATACAAGAATCAACGAGCATGCTTAATAAATCATATTGATGACAAAGCAAATCGTACTGTTTAGTTAAGTGTTCAGCAGTGTTCAGTAAAAAGTTTCGGCGTTTCAAACCATTTTTCTGTTTTGATTTATCATTTTGGAACACAAAACCTTTTTAAAAATTAGTCCAAAAATTTTGGAGAAAATTGTTTTTATGTATTTTTGTGGACACAGCCTTCCTGCTAGTGTTTTAACCATTTTGTACACGTATTGGTGCAAAGTTTGCATTACGTTGTAGTGTTTTCTTTGGCGATATATTAAGGGAAGGGCAAAATCGGCAATTGAATATGTTGTACGATACCGATTGTAGACTTTTACTTTACGTAGATACGCAGTCACGTCACAGTCTTCAATCGGTATAATTAGACATAATAATGTCAAGAAAGTTTTTTCGAAGAGAAACAGTTTTTGTACAATTTGAAATAAATTCTTAAGGGACAAGATAGACTGCACAAAGAAAAATTTATTGTTGAATTAATCACAATTGTGACTCTTGTGCTAAGAGTTTGGTGTCACACAAATATTATGTTGTTAGTTCAACGTCTTTTTTGTGGAAATTTGCAGGAGTTATTTTGATCACTGATTAAAAGAAACTGACACACAACATACTTTGTTAATATTACTCCATTCTAGGCAATAACCTAACGGGTCTAGGACAATTCGTCGAGGCCGATTGGCCGTCGCCAATTCGTCGTCGGTGACTCGCCGTAAGTACGATTCGCCGTCGGTAAATTCGGCGTTGGCAAATTCGCCGTCGGTAAATTGGCCGTGAGAAGTTTTACTGTCAGCAAATAAAATTGTAAATATCCTTATCCACATAATAATAAGTATATGAACAAAATACAAAACAAACTAACATATTTAATGACTACAAAATTATTTGTCGTTAATTATAATGATACATACACTGTTTTTTTTTTAACTGTGGCCATATGAATTTACAAATTTCAGTTTCTAATAATAATAATAACAATAAGTTACCAATTTATTACCAAATACCTATTACTATATAACGTGTCCATTATTAATTTAATATTTAAAGTTGAAATTATTAATGAGCGAATATAAATCGAATAGGTCCCAGTTGTTCTATTTTAAATTGAATTAAAAAATTTAATTGTTAGTTCTATTTTAATTTATTTCTATTTGAAACATTTTTATTCGTTTCCTAGATAAAACTTGGAAATAATTCAAAAGAGTTTTAAAACTTATCAACAAGCTGAATAAAACTAACTGGCGACGGCGTGTTGGACCACCGGCGTGTTGGGCCCACAACGAATTATTCGACGGCGAATTGGCGATGGTCAATCGGCGACGGCGAATTGTCCCATTCCTTATTCTTGTTGTTTTCATAATAATATTTTCTGCGCCTATTCACACAAAAGAAAATCTTATTGCTATTGCATCAACAGTATTGTGTTAACACGGAATTAACGTATTGATGAATCAATCATAAAGCTGTGAATCTCTCTAACCTTAAACAGTTGTTTGTCTGACTAGTTTTTGGGTACAAAATTTAAATAGAAGTTTTCTATAAATTTTTTTTGTAACCGGACTTAAATTTTGTTTTTTGCTCAACTCTATATTTGTGTATTGACGAACACCAGTATTCTAATAATTTTGCTTGCGATTGAATTAACAACATGATTTTTCTCCGTGCGGACAAGTTGATGAATTCAAAACGAATTTGTGGAAGAGAGAACGTCCATGCTGTAATAAAGTGAATAAGGATGTCCCCATTTATTATAGGTGGCACGAAAAACATGTTTAACAACGAGAGTAATTTATACCTTAAGACGCCTAGATACGCAAAAATTAGTTCAAAATTCCACCATACACATCTTTACCCATATCTATTCCGACATTTTGGTTGTGTTAATCAACCCAATATGTCGGTCATCTTAACCATTAGTGGAGTGAGATAACGAATTAGTTCCAAATTATGAAGATTGGAGTAAAATGATTTCTGATTCCGCAATTGTTCTCTACTTTGATTATTTATAAAAACAGCAAATTTCTCTCGCAAAATAAAACGAATCTGCATTTTTATGCCTATTGCGCACAATAAGAAGGCAAAAATGACTTCTGATGTTATCAAATATTACTTAGGATTCTAATCAGTCGGTCTTTCGATGCTCTTAACAACAATAACGTTCTCCAGCTTTGCAAACATATCTTACAACGACGAGGATTTGCGTTATCCTGATTAAGATTAACTCTCGTAAGTCAGGTACAGATGTTCTCAGAATTCTCTGTATTTCAACGATCCACAAGCTCCGTCTGGCTCCACAAACTCATGTTTACAAATAATAACGTAGTGATAATCGGAGAGATATTATATTTATTACATTCAACGAAACGATGATATCAAAATTAAAGTAGCAGGACGCCAGTAAACCAGCAAGCCCACTTGAAGTACATGGTATATTAAAAATCAGTCGTGATGACTCATTTTGAAGTAGTTGAAGTAAAGATAGTAAATTTATGTGCGCTCGTTGGGGAGTCGCATAAAAATTATATAAATTAATTAGGCCTGGTTCAACGTAAATAAAACGTGTACATGCAGCTGTGGGTTTCTTGCGCGTTTCGAAACGTTACGTTTCCTGTGATCCTGCATCAGATAGGTTGAACTAGTCGCCTCACAATCAGACTTATTTCAATTCTCGCAGCGTACGAACCCTATAAGGCCTGTTATTTATTGAATTATGAGTGATTTGATTAATATTTTTTTGTTTTGATTTGGAACAAGGGCGGTTGTGCGATCCGAGACCATGATACTACACGCGTTTACTTTGAAAAGTGTTTTATCATTTCACGTATGCTGATAATGACGTGAAAGTACCTGGGTTACAATATGTTAATAATGTTTGCTTTATGTACATGTTTTATCGTAAGTGCTGCATACAAAGATGTTTTTTAATTGTTCTTCGTGTGAGTACGTGATATGAAAATCAACGCTGTTATAAAACAATTTCCTGATTAGAAAAATCGAAGCTAACGTTTTATGTCAGTTGATGGGGAACATCCGCCGGGTTTGCATTTCTAACGGCAAAAAGTGTCTTGTACGGTTGATTGCCTTTTGCAATTGATGAATTACGTAAAAGGAACAAGCGTAAGTGACTATTAAATTAATAACTCTTATTATTCATGAACCGAGGAATCAATAACCATCATCACTTATTTTTGTTAAATTCTGGACCAAGAATTTTCGCTTATTATGTTGTGTAATGGTACGTCTTAATTTTATTAAAAAAATGTTGTTAGGTTTTTATTTTGTAAATGATAGACCGATGTATTGCACGTCAAAAACGAATACTTAAAGTTTAAACTCTACTCTGTAACCACTGTATTATAGACGACTCTGTAATTAACACAGTCACGGTTAAAGAAACTTCTAATAAAATAATATGAATCGAGACAGACGTCTCTTAAGTAGCCGTTTCTGATGTTAAGCAACCAACGTTCTTGATAATGAACATATAAAATAGCGACATCTTACTATCGCTTTTTGACCTAAAATTGCAGTAGGATAGACAAATTGAAGCGGGATTTGCTCCTAATGAGTCCCCCATGCAAGGCGGCCATGCTTGCTGTCAAAGCATAATGAAAATTGGGCAAGTCGTTTTTGGTTTGCAGTGGGAATGTCGAGCTACGTTTCTGCTGAAGAAGCCCCAAGCAGGGCTGAAACAGCTGTCCAGATGCTGCTCGAGGTTCTCACTGCAATCAAAAACGATTTGCACAAAATTTTTCTAAAGTTCTTGATAATGTTGGAAGGGATTAAAATAAAAGCAAAAACTGGCGTTCCAAAATTACAGTATCTTTAAAATTACAGAGAATACAAAACAAATAAAAAAGCTTCTTAAAACGAGCTAAAAGATTAATTTATTTTATAAGTAAGTAATTGATTTTCTAAATTACTCTTTTAGCTCGGTTTAAAAAGCTTTTATATTTGTTTCATGTTCTCTGCAATTCTCACGAGCAAGAACTACCCAAAAATTAACTTTAAAACTACATTAAATAAATTTTCTAAGGAAGCACTGCTAAGTTGGCTTTACAATTGTGTTTTGGTTGTTATTTTAAAACTAGAGAACGGAGTAAATATACCAAATTGGTTACGCGAAAATGTTTACCTTATTACAGCTATATTTAAAAATATTTTACTGCAAATATTCCTAAATGAGAACCACAATTTGTACGAGTGGGTATTATTATACAGGGTGCTGCATTTTGAAACGCAACATAGGAAATCCCATGTTAATTTAAAGATGCTCGAATCCTGTCTTCCCCTAATTATTTTATAGGTTTTTTAAAGTACTTTTCAAGATGAATCTGTCTGTGAAATTTGAGAAAATTTTGCATACCCTAGATATTTAAAAAAAAAAGATTAAATTTATACCAAACTATTAGCACAGTCTTGATTAATGATAATGAAAACTGAACAGATAATAAATAAATAATAATAATAATCATTGTCTTCATTAATCCCCACCAATACAGTGTAACAAAAAGTGTAAAAAATACAATACAACAATACCAGGGAATTTGAGGCGAAGTTCAATGATTTCAGCGAAAACATTGCTCTACCATTTAACCTCTAAAACTTATCGAAAAAGAAAAAAATAACGAAAACTTAGAGATGCATGAAAAAATTTGACGTTCAAACTACAATAGCAAAATAGTGATAATAATTGGTTTAGTGATGTTCATTGCAGTAGCAATAATAATAGGGGATGGGACGATTCGCTGTCGGCGACTCGCTGTCGCCGATTCACCGTCGCCAATTGGTCGTAGAACCAATTCGCCGTCGACCTAATTTATCGTTCGCCCAATTCACTGTCGCATGTTACCCCTTTATTCGACTTGAAGAGCTTTAAAACACCCTCTGACATTTTAGATTTCCAAGTTACACATCCGAATTGAATGAAAATAACTACAGTTTCAGTAAATCATAAAATAAAATAAATCCTTAATTATAGTACGACCATCGCATCGTAAGACACAAAATTACGAGCAAATTGCTGACTTTAGTACATAATCATAATTGCAGCATTCTTTTAATGAAACCCCTATTTTTTTATAATTTTAAATGACGAGCTTTCATGAATCGATATTTCTAAAACAGTCGACGTTTGATGTGTAGTGATTTGGATCTATATAAAAAAGAATAAAATTTTGAGCAGAATCTGAAAATATAAAAAAAAATTGGAAGGATTTTGCAAACACCGTGCGGAATAAAATTTAACTTACTTCCTTGGAAATGCAAAAAAAAAATCTGTTTCTTTATCTATGTATCATATCATATCATCATTTAATTAATGACAAATAAATATGTTGGCGTTTTTTATTTTCTTTGCGTATAATTATCGTTTATTATTATTTGGATATGTACCTGCGTTTAAAACTTTAATCGCTGACGGCGAATTTACCGGCGGCGAGTTTGCAGACGGCAAATTGTACCTACGGCGAATCGGTGACGGTGAATCGGCGATGACAAATTGGCAACGGCGAATCGTCCTAGACCCATAATAATATACATGTATAATAGCTAAAGTTAAGATTTTTTCATTGAGTAACGACTGAGAATTTGTTATCTATTATGTTATTTGACTATGGAACAAAATACGTTTATATTCTTTTTGAAACTGTTTATCTAAGCATTTTAACTCTTCAGGTAACATGTTAAATATTTTAGCAACACTGTAACAAAAAGATCTTTCAAACAAGTTGATTTGTGAGAAGGTGGAGTGATCATAATTATTTTAACATTTACTGAACAAGGCCGTGTTGATAGTGTGGTATAAATTGAATTTCGTTACTGATCCTTTTTAAATATCTTGAAGCGATTGGAAAATTCTCAAACTTCACAGACAGATTCATCTTGACAAGTACCTTGAAAAACCTGAATGGAATTTTGCTGTAAAATAATTACGAGCACCTTTAAATTAACATGGGATTTCCTATGTTGCGTTTCAAAACGCAGCTCCACGTATGCCTTTTGAAATGTACTGTCATTATTTAATAGTCGAGAACAATCAAAATCTAAATGACAAAGTTAGGATTGCCATTTGAAATAATTAATGATATTGTCACAGCGGAAAAGCCCTGCATTATACAGGGTGCTGTATTGATAAACGCAACATAGGAAACCCCAAGTCCAAGTTAATTCAAAAATATTCAAATTTTGGCTTCCCTAATTATTTTACACCAAAATTCTATATAGGTTTTTTTTTAAAATACTCTTCAAGATGAATCTGTCTATGCAGTTTGAGAAGCTTTGATTTGCTCGGTTTCAAGATATTTTAAAATGATTCAGTAACTAAATTCAATATGTACCAAACTATATCAGCATGGTCTTAATCAAAGATTAAGAAAATCTCTGGTAAAGCGCATTTAAATATATAAATCAATTTTGATTCTTTATTATTTCAAATTCTGTTTCTCGTTTTGGCTGTCTTACCTTTAAACAAAAGTAACAGTTTAGATTTAATTTTCTGAAAATTAACGTGAACAGATTCGGTAAAGATGGTTAATTTTAGCAATAGCCATGTTGATACTAAAAGCTAAGAAAGATGATGTTGTGTTAGGATAATATTAGATATTAGATAATATTTAAACTTTTGATGCTAAAATTATACATGCAGTTCCTTATTACGTGAAAGAATTTTAATTACTATAAATGTAGTACAGACAAACGGTGTTCGGAAAATAACTTCGGTTTTGTTGAAAATTATAATTTCAGATTTCCCATACATGAAAGGGAAGCATCAGCCAAGGCAATAAAAAGATCATCGCAGTCAATATGCTCGGGCAAGAAATATATAAAGTCATAAACCTTCTAAATTATACTAATTTTATGCACTACGGCAGCACAATTACAACTATAAATGCGCTATAAAGCAATACATCAAATTTTAATTGCCAAGTACACAACATTTACATAAATTAAGAAAAACTAACCAAGACATAAATGTAATAATAACATCGTTACAAAATGAGAAGCCGAGCATCTGGCCGAGTCACGTCTTAGCTCTCTGCATTGTCTCTGTGTGTTTAAATTTCATTCGGTCGTATAAATTTGTAGTTAACATTAATTAAATTGCAAAAAATTACCGGGAATATTAGTTTTAATATTTATGAATCTATTCAGAAGTCAGCTACCTATGGCGAAAATACATCAACGCATGTAGAACATAAACTAGAAAAACATGCAAAAATTAAAACCAAATGAATATCAAAATTAATTTTGTTGTTTCACATTAAACATTATATTTTATTAATCAAATCAGTAAAATAAAAAAATTAAAATCTTGCATATAAACAAACAAAACGTATAGTTGTCCTTAATACTCCCTTACTTTAGAGAAACAACATTTTCCAAACAAGCAGCTCTTATTTCTAGAATAACATCTGTTATATGAGGACTACATTTTTTGGTCTTCAATAATTTTTTGCCTCTCCTTAGAATTTAAGTTTGCCTGTAAATAATCGCATTCTACTTTCAAATATGTTCGATGTAAGATTACTTATTGCAGTTTATATTTAGTTTATTAAGTTTCTAAACTTTCAATATTATAATTCGATAACCTAATAGGTTGTTTCATATTTCAAACAGTATGTGTATATATACTGATTTTATTTGACTTTATTTAATGTTTTAGTTCTAAACCGATCGTATTTTTTCTTCATTTGATTGAATTTGACTTTTATTTTATATTTGAGTTACCAGTTTGATTCCCTTTTGTTTTTTCTTTAGTGCTCTTAATTTGATTTGACTAGTTTTATAGAATATTTAATTTGGTCTTATCTTTGCCACCGATCGTCTTTTATTTTGCTTTTTTAATTCCTTATTTGACTTTATTTAATTCAATTTTTAATACATCGTGGAAGCTAAAGAGCGGATAAATACGATATTTTCAAGACGATCATTTTTTCAAAGACATGCCCTTTCCAGAAACTATTTTTAATACTACAGGGTGTTTGCAAGAAGTTACTGGGCGAATATTAATTTTATTTATAATTTTTTTAATGGTACCTTCCCAATTAGACAAAATTGACGGGTCTAGACAAAATTGACGGTTCCCAATTTGTTTTTTTAATTAATCGTTTTAAAAATAGCGAATTTATCCGCACTTTAGTTTTCACGCTGTATAATTAATTGATTCTCTTTTGTATTTTCTTATATTCGGTTTCATTTAATTTATTTTTATTTTTTCAGTTTATCAGTTTTGATTCGTTACGATTTTATGTTTTAATTATCAACTGATTGTCTTTTATTTTTCTGTTTCTGTTTATTTTTGTGTTTCCATTTGAGTTTAGTTTAATTAATTTTAATCCATTCGATGTGCGATTTGAATTTATTTATTGATTATCAGTTGATCGTCTTTTGTTTTTGTTTTCTTTTTTACTTACTTGACTTGAATTTTTTCAATTCAATCCTTTCAATCAGTGGTTATTTTTGTTTTCTCTTCTATGCAGTTTGATTTTATTTATTGGTTATCAATTGATCGTCTTTTGTTTTTGTTTTATTTTTATTTACTCGACTTTAATTTATTTCGCAATTTAATCCTTTCTATAAATGATCATTTTTGTTTTCTCTTTTATGCAATTCGATGTTATTTATTGGTTATTAATTGATAGTCTTTTGTGTATGTTTTATTTACTCCATTTGCGTTTATTTTACGTTTTAATCCCTTCGATGGAGCGCCATTTTTGTTTTCTCTTTTATGCGATTTGATTTTACTTATTGATTAGTTATTAACTGATCGTCTTTTGTTTTCGTTTTTTATTTTATTTACTGGAATTGCGTTTATTTTACATTTTAATTCCTTCGATCGATGACGGCAATTTTTGTTTAACGATTAATTTTTCTAATACGATTCTTATTTTCGTCTATCTTCTTTTGTTTTTTCTTTCGTTTGACTTTATTTGAGACGATTTTTTATTTTTTAATTGTCAGTTGACTGACTTCTGGTGTTATTTTTTTAATTTATTTTTTTTTTTTTTAGTTTTAATATTTAAATTTTTGCTTGTCAATACTTATATCGATTTGAATTATTCTTAGTTTTACATATTTTTATTTTCGTTCATCTTCATCCGCGATCGTCTTTCCTTTTTGTTTTGTTAGATTTGACGATATTTTATTTTTATTATCAATTAATCGTCCTTTTTAATGTATCTTTAATTTATAGTTACCGTTTTATTTCACAGTCCTATTTTTATTTCAAAGTTTCAAATAACGGCGGCAATATTTTAAAAATTGAAACGTATCAAATAGCAGTCACGTGAAACTATTTTACCTATTTTGTTAAATTTATTTATTATTTTCTGCTTTCTATGATGCAAAGAAACCCCAAGGTTTCTCGCCGGGGGCCTCACAACTATTAAGGCCGTCCCTCTGGTCAACAATATTAATTTTAAGTAAAAAGTTTTTTTAATCTTGAAACGGACAAAATTATGAAGGGAAAAACATTCAACGTTTTATCGGACAAGAATCAACTTCATTTTTAAAAAGTTTTTTTGTAATCTTGAACCGGATAGAATTAAGATTGGAAATAATAATATTTATTTTATTCTTTCTAATTTAAAAGAAATGCTCAGGTTTAAAAAGCGACACAGATTTGAAGTACACTAGTGCTAGCAGAAGAATCTGAAAGTGTGCGCGTTGAAGGAGGTGGTGAAAGCAGACAGAATTCTAAATGAGGTCCAAAGGACACTAGCAACAGCAAGAAGATCCTGCTGTTTAAATTCTCGTGCATGTAATTACTTTCTTAATGAAAAATACTTTCTTAATGAAAAGGCAAAGATAAATGATTATCAACGCCTTGTTCGGAACAACACTTCTCGTATTCATGGGTTGCTTTAGTCGAGCTTGCAACAATGTCAGTGGCCATTTTCAAAAATACGACCATAAAATTAAAAATTAACATCAGTCCGTTTTCTGAAAAATGTATTTTTTTGTGATACCAAAAAAAATGTCACCATAACAGGGTCTACTCTGAGTCTAAAATTATGTTTTCCACGTATGCTTAACAGGTGAGGTGGAGCGTTTAGAGAGCGACCATTCTATTCCCGTTTTTACTTACTTAATAGAAATAGAAAATATTCTGGATTGAAATCAGATTATTTTAAAATTTATAAAAATCACGTTGGACACACAGAATTTGCAGATGCAACAAAGATTGTTTATGCTGCTGCAGTCTACATGATGTTTAGTTGTTATTTCCTTACTTTCATGCAAAATAAAGTTGACTTCAAATATCTGTTAAAGGCCTTATTAAAATAGCCGCTTTGCACTACCTGATTTTCCATTTGATTTTGTGTTTGATAAAAGTATTTGAGAAAATTAAATGGCGAATTCCGTCGTTATAAAAATCACATGAAAAATTAAACCGCGCAATTCAAATAAAAACTCAAACAGTGTGAAGATGAACAGATATTTTTAAAGTCAAATTCAAAATCAAATAGAAAATTAGGTAGTGTAAAGCGTCTTGTATCGGGGATGGGACGATTCTCCGTCGCCGATTTACCGTCGCCAGTTCGTCATAGAATCAATTCGCCGTCGATCTGATTTACCGTCCGTCCAATTCGCCGTCGCATATTTCTGCTTTATTTAGCTTGATGAGCCTTAAAACACTTTTTATTTTAGATATCCAAGTTATACCTACGAACTGAATGAAAATAACTATAATTTTTTATAATTATAATTTATAAAACAGTCGACTTTTGATGTGTAGTGATTTTGTTTTATATGAAAATGAATACAATTTTGAGCAGAAACTGAAAATTATAACAAAAAAATATCTGCTTCTTTATTTAATTAACGACAAGTTATTTTGTTTTTCATTAAATATGTTAGTCGTTTATTTTATTGACGTGTAATTATCGTATATTATCATTTGGATACGTATCTGCATTTAAAGCTTTAATCGCTGACGGCGAATTGTACCGACGGCGAATCGGCGACAGTGAATTGGAGACGGCAAATTATCCTAGACCCGCTTGTACCTACTGCATCTAATCAGGAGCGTCGAGATACGTCATCTGGCTTGGGAAAAAAATATTACTTTGTCCTTAAATTATAGGAGGATAATGATGACGTCTGGTCCCTGCGAAATGATACCCGGATCATTACCGGACCCGGAAAATTTTAGCTCTCCCGTTAATGCTTCTGTATCCGATACAAATCGCTTACGCTTCCTTCCATTTCTAGGCATGGGCGTAGCCAGACTTTTTCTAAACCCGGGTATATTTCATTTCTACTTAATAAAATTATTAATACTGTTAATGATTAATAGATGTTTAACAGTGGGTATTGATTAATTGGTTTAAAAAAACATGACGTATATTTCAAACATTTGAAATGTGAGTTGTTTCTATGTAAAATTTGTAATAACTTTTACTCCTATTTTTTTTTTTCGCTTAGACTATCAACCCCGGGCTTGCTCATACTTGGATACGCCCATGTTTCCTGGTATGTTCAACTCTGTAAAAATGAAAGCATTTGTGTTTTAAACCAATTGCAAACATAGCTCACATTATCGATACCAAAATTGAACGCCTACTGTTTGTACTAATTGTACTAATGAGTTCTATTTTCAAACTCAAAAAAAATTGTTCGATTTGCATACCTATGTATGTTTCTGATGGCTTTTGTGTTTGCGGTATGGTGAATTTATCAAAATAAATTTCTTTTGATAAAAGAAAAAAAAACTGTTTTTATTAGTTTTTTTTTTTCTGAACTCTCCGTTTTAGTAGGTATTGTGAAAGTTAATGCCACAATATTTGGAAATAAACTTGATTAAATTTGTGGATAGGTAAGCTATTACACAATGTCTATCACGTGACGCTATATTATACTTTTATGGTAAATCAAATATTGAACGAATTTATGGTCGTTTTACGATTCGTTTTGTTCTGTGTACAAATAATTGATTTATATTCGTTTTATTGCGCGTTTTACGGTCAAGCGGCCGAATAAATTGCGCCGTAAAGTGTTAATAGCTAATCAAGCAAATATTAATTATGTGTTTAATTATGTATTTACCTAATTTGGTCTTCGGCCGGATAGTTTCGGGATGTGTTTATCAGTAATTCTAGTCACGAGTCGTTGATTTAATAGCTATAGTAAATATACTTAAAGTTTTTTTTTTAATCTTTGAAAAAAGACCTTTTTAAATTAATTTACATGCGTGAGATAGGTGTAGTTAAATTAAATACGCTTTACAAGTTTTTTTGTTTTCTGATGTTTCTGGTTGTTAATTCCCTTATATCTCCCAAGGTTAATAAATTATTCTCGCATATAATCATTTATCGGTTTAATCCTTACTTTCCACAGTTCAGCATCGTGTCCAATTGTTTCAATTTTCTGCTTATTCCTAGATTCTTCTGCCCAGTTTATCTCTTTGCCACGTTTTATTATATATTTTTGTTTATCTCTAGTCTCACCTCCTTGCAAACAGTTATTATTTAAAGAATTTTTGTTGTTAGTTCTGTGATCTTTCTTGTTCTCTCGTTTATCTTTACCCATGTTTTTTCTTTTGACTTTATTATTTCTTGTGTTTAAAAATTCCTATGTATCTTTAAATAATTTAGTATTTGTTGCAATCAAACTGACTTGTTCTAGTTATCAAATCAATTTTATTTTGAACTGAACTAATTTTAAAACGAACAGAAAGTTTCTTACAGGAATAATATTTTGCAAATAAATGAACATAACCTCTAAATATGTTGAAATCACATAAAATTGAATACTGATTGTAAAAACCTGCTTGATCACAGTAGGGGGTGGGGGAGGAAACACTGAATCACTTTATCAATAATCACGAACTGAATAACTGCAAATGAAATGCAATCAGTGATTTTTAAGTGAATTTGAATCGATTAGAATTGTAAATGGAGGACGGCTAACGTAAGTTTAAAATTAACTCAAAATGGCGGGTAGCTATTGAAACGTCCTCATAGGTTCTGTCAGTTTCGACAGATTAATAAAAAGGACTTGTAAGTACAAAGTTTTTATAATCTCGAACCGGAAAATATGAAGAAATATGAAGGGAAAACACTCAACGTTTCGCTGTAGATTTATAGCTTCGTCAGGAGTGAATCTATAGCGAAACGTTGACTGTTGTTCTTTCATATGTCTGTCCGGTTCGAGATTAAAAAAACTTTGTACTTACAATTTCCATCGGACGAGAACCAACATAAAAAAAAACTTGCTGACCTGCAGATTTATAGATTACAAAAGCTGATCAGAAAAGAGTTTTTCATTATTTAGAAGTCTTCAGAATGTAAGAAACGACACACGACGTCAATGGTGGCTTTGCGACTGTCGTTTATTTATTTAAACAAAGTCACACCGAAGTTGTTTATCTATTTCAAATTATTTTTATTTGTAAAATACTCCTTCATAACTCATTTGTATAACTTTCCTCTGCAAAAATTGCACATTTTGTTCAGGTGCTGATGCTACTGGAGACGAAGTAAAAGGTGTATATGGAATAGTCAGTTGGGATGATATGAAATCAGGAAAAATATGCAATATTTTGAATTAATAATGTGAAATATCAACTGTTGTACTAATCTACACTATAACAAACTAACTTTGGTGTAAAAAACACTTTTATTTTAAATAATACGCCAAAATAGATTTTTCTGGTACCGTGCGAAAACTTCCAAAACGATAAATTCACAAAATTATGTACTGTAAAGTTATGCAATCTTATCTGCTGAGAACCTCTGTAGTAGTGACCTACAATACCGAAACTCATGTTAATGCCAGAATAGTTTAACATATGGCGATTCTTATTTCAAGAATACCGGATATTCCATATTAGCCAATCTATTCCATATATGCCGACTTTACTGTATACATTTTTTTAAAGTTTTAACAAGTATAAATGTTTTAATCTTTGTAGGTTATTTATTTGCATTCCAATTACAATTACTAACAACACCGTCGATCAGCTGACTATTCTTTTATTCAGTGCAAACTATAGTCATCGGTGGCTTATTTGACTTTCATCGATGATGTCACACCGTTGCGCTGAAATGATTAATTCGATTGGCTGAATAAAAGAACATGCCTTTTATTTAACAAAATTCTTTCAATTCAATTCCGACTTGCCACGACATTTGGCAATGACATTTAATTTAAAACAACCAAATACAAGCAATCTATTTGTAACACGAATGAATAGATTTTTCATTAAAAAACATAGAAAATTCATTAAAAGTTAATAGTGAATCAAATAAAACTTCAAAACAAAGCTTTTTGTATAAATAAATGTATAATGTTCTTATTTATACGC
The DNA here is from genome assembly GCA_036172665.1 of Prosopocoilus inquinatus. Taxonomy (NCBI): domain Eukaryota; kingdom Metazoa; phylum Arthropoda; class Insecta; order Coleoptera; family Lucanidae; genus Prosopocoilus; species Prosopocoilus inquinatus. Next base: position 3,411,100 of record CM069876.1, read on the forward strand.
AAAATACGGTGTATTTGCGGTACTTTAGCAATCTAGGGACTTGGTAAAATTGGTATTGCATCTAGCATGTTGCCTCGTTCCCATTTAATATGCAGTTTGAAATTTCCTCCCCGCAAAAGTAACTCGTGACGTCATACGAAACTTCTGCCCATCACAGTGAAGTAAATAAAGTGAGTTTTAATCTGTTTCTTAAAGCTTAACCTAATTCACTAAAAATGGAATCAATTCTATGGCTCTATTGATCAAATAACGCAAAAGTCTCATTAATATGCCCAATGGAATTTACCACGTGAAGTGACGTAACGAAATACGCACCCTCTGTCCCCTCCGCTGATCAAGGAAACCTTCTAATACACAGTCCAGCTCTACCAACCTTGCTGGCACAGTTTAAATTGCGTCCTCGGGCGGCCAGTTTTTGAACTTAAAAAGCAATCAGTTTCTTACTCAGAATGACATCCCTCGCTGAGGAGGCCACAAATAACGCCGACGCAGCTGTCAAGGTGATTGATTTGCAACTAATTTATTGCATTTTAAAATTTTCAGATTTCGCTGCAATGTCGTTTCGTGCGAGATGGCATTTCAGGTAACAAACTGGTTAGTTTATTTATCGTTTTAACACAATTTTATAATAATAAATAATAATAATAATAATAATAATAAAATATCTATTTACGGTAGAATAAAATTAGACTTTACATTTTAGCATTTTCAATAAAAATATCCCGAGTGCAGGCCAAATTCTCAATAATTTAATTTAAAATAAATTTAGCGTGCACGAGGGGTACTTTGCAGACTATTTCCTGAACTAATTTTACTAAAATAATATTTGATTTGCGAGAGATGAAGAAATTAGAATTAGTCAGAGCGGCGTATGGTTTCCGACATATTTTCAATAGCAACGAGTAAATAAACAATAAATAATAAAATGTGTGAGGTTTTGATAAAAGTTCCGCTGTGGAAGTCGACAAAAATATAACCAAACTTACACCCAGTAATACCTTAAAAGCAGGATGTTCATGGAAACAGTTTGAATAATTCAGGACCAGTTGTACCAAGGGAGTTCAAAAACAAAAAAATCGCATCAAATTTTATTTAGGAATGCATTAACTGCCACATGTCCTTAAAATCCCATGCGAAATTGTTTACTTTGAATATGGTTCAGAACGTGCCCTTGGACCGCCTTGGTATAACTGGCCCTCTGTGGCGAAAGAAATTATCTTTTAAATGAAGAGACAACAGTAGAACAATTGGCTATGATAATGAAGGATTTTGCCTTCAATATGAAAAGGACTAATGGAACTGACTACAAAGAGCAAATTGTGAAAACCACATTGAACATAAGGTAACTTTTAACCCCTTCGATGATGTCATATTTGCAACTGCTAGACAAGCGGGTGACGCAAAATGGAAACAGCTTCAGTGCGACAGTTCTATAAAGAAGATAAGTGCTGCTACGTTCAGTTTAGAAAAATATAATAAAATAGTTGACTTATGGGATGAGGGCGGTCCCGACGGTTTGCAGAGGAAATTTTACCATATAGTTGCATGTGCACTTGCTTGGTGTAACGGTGAAGCAGCCAATTGTTTAAAAAATAACGTTGTTCAAAGAAGAAGAAATAATATTGCTGAGGTAACTGGGCTGATAATGTATGGTCCGGCTTTTGGTAAAACGGCTCAGGAAGGGAGGAGCTGGAAGACTGAGTGATGTCCAGTTAGGTATACTTCAGTTTTATTGAATTAATAAATTTTTAAGAAACATTATTGTTTCGAAAACTGATGGATGAAAGAAACAAAAACATTACGACTGACAGGCTGTGTTCGACACCAAATCCAATGTGGAAGAAAGTAGATTCCGTGGGATTTTTCAAGATTTGCCCAATTGGGAGAAATGAAATTTCAAAATAGACCAGGGCAGCGGCCCAACTAGTAGAACTCAATGCAGAACGGAGCAAGATTACCAATCATTCAAATCGCTCGATTGCAGTCTCGTGTTTAGCGAAGAATGGTGAAGGAGAACATCAGATAACAAAAATAATTGGTTACCAAAGCAGTTCTTCAATTAAATCGTATTGACAGTTGGATGTAGTGGTTTAGTGGAGCGACTGAGGAGCGCTGAAAGAGAAAAATATATAAAATAAATGCTGTAGAAGAAAATGCAAATATCATTGTTATACTAAAATAATAAAGGAGACTGTGGTTTAAGAAATAATTAAAATTAATTTCCGCCCACAATAATTTTATATCCGTAGAGACGTATTTCGGCAGCTAAGCTGCCATCTTCGTTTCCATTAGTGTAGCGTCCTGAAGATGGTAGCTTAACTGCCGAAATACGTATCTATGGATATAAAATTATTGTGGGCGGAGATTAATTTCAATTATTGTTAACTATAATAATTGTACTTTTAATTGTAATCAATGTAGATCAATTAGACATTTTGCTTATTAAAAATACCTTTCAAAATTAAATGGGGCTTTTGCGCATGTGCAAATTATCGCGTAATTTGAATCTGATTGGATGAATCTCAAAAATTCAAAAGATTTTATGGGCTCAAATTTTGTCAAGGAAATAGTCATTACTGCACTAATGATTGTCAGAGCCAAAGACACGGTTGTTACAGCTACAATTTTTGATAACCAAAACACATTAGGTACAACAATAAGTATCGTTGAATAAATCTCTTCTGTGAAAAAAAAATCTAGGAAGCCGGATTTTTCTGTTCTTTTATTTCATCCATTTCAATAATAAAATTAGCATAGCAGAATGTAAACTTTATGACAACAATGTGTGAGTTCTTTAAATTTATTTTCCCTGAATTTTTCTAAGAAATTCCGACAGGTAATTAATTCAAACATATTTTTTTCTGACTAATCAATATTCGGTTATTAAATTATTTTCTACTTTTTATGTTTGCTTCGAAAAATGTATCTACTGCTTACTTAATTATTCATAACTCTGATGTTGGATGTTAAGGTTAAATTTGGTATTTTAAAACATCTACGTATACAACGAAAGAATACCTTCCGTGGATGGTCTCGAGAAAACTACCACAACGCAGTTATGTTAGGACCATTGCCGTTCGGTAACTACTCTCTTTACATATTAAATTAATTTTATTAATTAAATACTACTTGTACTGTTTAAGTCCGCACGGATTAATAATTATCATACAGTCCCTCATAGTAAATAAAACTTATGGTGTCAAAAACCTTAATTCTTCAATAAAAAAATATCATATTAGAGGGTAATAAAATTTAATTCTTTTCTTTTTCGGATAATTAAAGATTTCATTTTATCAACAGAGTAGCCCCGACATTATTTATGCTTTCTCAGATACATATAAACATTCAGATGGGAATATGTAAAAGAATACTAATCGCTTTAAAACAAATTTTATAACAGTGATATTTATTTAAGTTAACCAATATAAAATTCAGAGCGCGTTAGAATTTTGTCTGTATATAAAATTTCATTGCCCTTTTCCTGGATACAGGGCAGGGCCGTAGCCAGGCTAAATATTCATCGTAAGGTGGGGTAGGCTTTATACTTTTAACGCATTTTACGAATTTTCAAAATATCTTATTGGTTTTGGTCGTTCACACATCATACGTAATAAAATTTCTAAAAGTTTTATTGCAAATCATTTTTGATTCCAGTGAAAACTTCGAGCAGCGTCTGTAGAGCTGTTTCAGCCCTATTTTGGACTTCTTCAGCAGAAACGTAGCTCGAAATTCCCACTGCAAACCAAAAACGACTTCAATTTGACTATCCTACTACAATGTGAGATCAAAAAGCGATCATAAGATGTCGCTGTTTTATCTATTCACTAAAAAAATAACATTCAAAATTATAAACAAATTGATCTTGGTGATACATTGAGAACCGATGTGCTCTACACTATTTTAACACTGAAAATGTACAGTTGCGGCTCTTGAAAACTTGTACATTGACAAATCACGCGAATGTCAAAAATTTAAAATTTGTAAAACGTAAATCAAAGCTCTGTCGCTCAGTTTGATGACTATAGCCGGGATTATATGTATATTCGTTTCTATGACGTATATGAGCAAAATTTATTTTTTTCGGGGCATACCAAACTGGATATAAAATTTGTTTATGTAACCGACGCATTCCTAAATACACACGCGTTCCTTTTGCAGTGACGGCGGTGTAACTGATACGAATTAAATGTATTATGCCGGTCTTTTTAGAAGTTATATGAAAGAGTTATGAAGTTTTAATAACTATTAATTTGAAAGAAACTATGAAGGCAATACAGACACAGTTCACATCCATTAGACGTTTGCTTCTGACGCGATGAGAGTGCCTTGCATATATTAACCGTACTGCGGAGGACATTGGAATCTGCGCCGCTGCTTTGTTTATCTTTGTAGTGGATTTTACCAGATATCCTACAAAAGGCCGGGCTTTAGTAATTCGAGTGAGTGTATTATAGCAACACGCAGATCCTAATATGTAATATAAACTTCAAAAGTGACCAATAGTATCTACTCTTGTTTAAATAATGGAAGTACAGTTTTGGAAAACTAAATGATGTCTTGTGTTTTTATTGGTGGCATAAAAATTGAAAGGCATAATTTTGTTCCTACGTTTGACTTTTATAGATATTTATAAGCACGAGACCGAATAATATTCACACATGAATACGATTTTTCCAACAAAAAGATATATCTTATTGGTTTTGGTCGTTCACATTTTCGTTATTGATTCCACAGATTTACGGTATTCTCGTGATCTCTTAATTCCATAAATCTTCGACACGTACAATTCTCCACCCCATATGTTCGACCAGATATTAATAGATTTACCTATATGAAATACAGCTGAAAAGGTATACAGTATACTTTATTACGGCATAGAAAAGCAGTAAAAACCCTATTCGAATGACAAAAGCCAACCTTTTCAGCTATCAAAATAGAATCGCCGGCAAGCGATTCTGGTCCTTCTCATGTCCTAGCACACGAAACGTCGGCGCGAGTTCCTCTTTATGTGGTATTAAATATAATTCAGCAGCTGGCTCACCCTCCACGGAGAGTTAGTAACGCCAAATTTCACCCATCAAAATAAATATTAAATCGTTATAAATCACCGGGGCAACACACGTAGCCTGAATGTTTCGCATGGACTGCTTTCCGTTTCGGGGGGGAGCAGCTCGTTCTTTTAAGTGACGAATTGTTTTCGATGGCCTTTTTGTGCGCATAATTCACTTTATGTTTATCTAGTGGTTTGTTATTACCAATTAAATCAAGTTGAATAATGGGCACGTAAAACGTGATTACGCATCACTTAAATTTTATGTTACCAAACCTATTCTACGTTTGATTTAGAGCTACAGCGCATTCCTTTTTCTTTTCAAAATGAATTAAAGTCGGATTATTTTTGTTTCGAGGATATTAACTTTTCAAAAGCTTTCATCTCTTTTTACTAGAAAACAACAAAAAATTCATTGCAAGTCAGTTTAGATTTCAGTGGAATTCCTAAGCATCCCTGTAGGGCAGTTTCTGCCGCATTTGGGGCCCCTTCAGCAAGGGAATAGCTCAAGAAATCCAACCTGAATAAAACTGATCTCATCGGGTTAACTCAAAATCGAGTGAAGCTGTTGTCAATTGTATTTAACTCGGTATTTAACATCAGTTTTTAGATTTTTTGAAAATGAAGAATATGCGCTGTAATAATACCCCGATTTTCTTTTATTTCCTAATAAAGTATTTTAGATTCTGAATAAAATACATAGTATAGACAGTAGTAACTTTATATTAAATTTTAACGAAAAGTAATTGTAAAATGTGCGCCAATGTTCCACGTTTAGTGTCGATAGGTACAGTCGCGATCAAGTCAATCAAGGCCGATTGACAGTTCTTTAACCCTTATTATTAGCGTCAACAGATATTTAAAACATTTGTAAAAATTATTTTAAATGGTTAGCTGAAAATAACCCTTTTACTAATGCAATGAACTATTAATTGTGTTATAGCAAGTTATCCAATGTTAGGGCACCTATGGCTCTAAAAAATTAAAAATTAATTGCAAGAGCAAAAAAATTAAAAAAACCAGCACATGAAATGGTGGATAAAGGGCTTCTTAAATGGTTTACACAGAAAAGAAAGAAAATATACCGTTAAGTGGTATTATATTACAAGAAAAAGCTAGTGAGTTGGGTAGTAAAGTGGAAGAAATGGATTTTAAGTCTTCCAGAAGTTGGATTGAACGGTTTAAAAAAAGACATAGTATCCGGGAAGGAAAACTTGTTGGCGAATCTGCGAACGTTGATACTAATGTGGTTACCGAGTGGTTAACTAACGTGTGGTCTGGTATTCGAAAAAAATATGACATTGAAGACATTTTTAATGCCGACGAGACTGGACTTCTTTTTACCAAATGACACCTGATAAGACATGGAAGTTTGCAGGAGGAAGTTGTGCTGGTGGAAAGTTGTGTAAATTGAGGGTGACTGTCTTAGTAGCTGCCACCATGGTTGGAAGTGAAAAAAGAAGATTGTTGGTTGTTCACAAATCCACCAATCCAAGATGTTTCAAAAACAAGCAATTACCTGTAAAATCCCAATCCAATAGTAAGGCATAGATGACGTCCGAAATTTTCGTAAATGAACTGCTTGAATGGGATGAACAACTAAAGCGAAAAAATAGGAAAATTGTACTTTTAGTCGACAACTGCCCGGCTCATCTTGAATTTAAACGAATTCAAATTAAATTGGTTTTTATGCCTCCCAACACTAGTTCGAAACTGCAACCCATGAATCAAGGCGTGATACATTCTTTAAAATGTCATTACAGGAAAATTTTACTAATGACGGTGATCGAGGCAATTGATAATTGAAAAACATTTATGGTTAGCCTTTTGGATGATGTAAATTTTATCCACGTGGCTTGGCAGAAGGTCAGCACGGAAACTACAGCAAACTGCTTCAAGCATGCTGGATTTGCACTGAATGAATGGTTGAAAAGACAAGAAGGAAACCCTGATGTCGTTTCTGCTACCACGGTGCAAAATGCGATAGAAGTAGAGGTAAGAAAGAAATGTAATGAATTTAACTTTGAAGAATATGTTAGGGTTGATAATGACATGAGTAGCAAGAGAAGTGTTAACTGATGAACAGATTATTGAAACAGTGATTGCAAACATTGTAACCAGTGATGGAGAAAGAAAATGAAGAAGAAGAAAATGAATTGAATGAAAATGTCGATGTATAATAAAAGAATTATATAAAAGTAAATCTTGATCTTAAATACAACTTTCCTTAATACACGTTTATATACATATACATACTATTGTAATGACGTGTTCCACACATTTATTGTACACAATGGAACAAAATAAACTAAGTAACTAATTATATTTTAGGTATATTGATAGAGATGAGTAAATACGTAGCGATGAAATATTATACGATAAAATAGCTTTTCACTTTTGGCCGCTCTAAATTATTTCTGTCTTTACTATCGCGCTTTGAATTGATTGTTTTCAATTTGATTTAGAAAAAAAAAGAAAAGGTTTTGCTGAGAGTATATCAAGACGAAATCGCGTTTTTGAAGTTCGATGAGGGCAACTTTTCTTTTTTAACGAAGATGAGTGATCTACAAAGTTCAGTTTTAAGTTTCAATTACCTGAAGGCGCTGCAAAGGCGGAAAAATCATAAGTTATTACTGAGGCTGTCGACGTTAATGCCATTTGAAATTACAATAAAAAAAGAATAGCTTTCATTTCTGATCAAGAGATGGCGCTCCCCCTCATCCCTTCACAACTCGATTTTAGAGTTTCAATTTAATTTTTTGAAATTAAAGTCGCTGCGAAGTTAAAAGACCGATCATGTTGCCGAGAACGTCAGCTGAAAAAAGAAATACCGTTACACGGGAAATTTGAAGGCAGTAGTTGTTTTCCTTTTTAGTTAAGAGATGGCGGCGGTAGTTCTGATAATCATTCCTGTCATGCCGTGAATTTTATTTTGGAAGTTAAATTTCGAAATTCCAATCATTGCAAAGCTAAAAGTCAGGGAACATTGGCGCGTGAAGGTGAAATGCATTTATAGGAAATTTGGCTAAAATAATTTTCTCTTTCAGACGACAGATGGAACCACTCTTATACACTATTACGTGCATAGATTTCTTCACACATTTTTGATAACAAATAATAGAAACTATAATCATGAAGCCTTATTTTCGATTTTCAATTTTCGATAAAATTAATTTTCAAACAATTAAATATGATGCGCTTCAATATGACAAGTCAGATAATATTTTAACAAACCTGTACAGGATAATAAAATTAATGTGATTTTCGATTAAATTGGTTTTCATTTTGGGATAATAGATGGCGCTTTAAACACTATGACGCGCTTCGATGTGACAATTCAAATAATATTTTAACCAACGTGGACTGCATAATAAAATTCATTATAAGTCAACTTGATTTTTTATCTGTAATTAATTGTAATTTGTTTCAACGTGGTAGTAGTAATAATTGAGTTTAAAATAAGGGAGGTCGACACAAACATTCTTTTCTTTTAATAAGGGGTCGATGCTTAAAAAAAAGTTCGGGAATCCCGGAGTTGGTTTCATGAAACATTTTGGATACTGAAGATCTTTATATTCTCACTTCATACTTGATTTGATGATGAATGAACTTTCATAAAACAAACTTTTAAGTTCACGAAAATTGTTTTATTTAATTAGTTTAAATTATTTATTAATATAATTAAGTTATTAATTTAAAAAAGACAAGGTAAATAATTTTTATGTTTTATCAGCGAAATTAACAATCTCACCTCGTTAAAAATTCCTTGTTGCATTTCAAGTGAAAATGTACAAAAAGTAAAAATCCTCGTAAGACAACGTGACAGAAGTTTTATTACTTATGACATTAATGACAACAAAAGTAAGGCGCTCGGAATCGTTAACTTTTTAATTACCTGCAGGCAATTAAACAATTTAGAAAATCGCAGCTGAAAGTAAATATTACGAGCTGATTTAGTGGGGAACGCGATCGCTACAAGAAGGTAAACCGATAAGTTCAGTTCCCATATAAGTCCAAGAATATAAAAAGCTACTTAATTTATATGTCGGTTGGAACAACGTACGGTCATTACAGTCACATAATATTTTCGAAATTAATTGCCTTATGCATCAATTTCATTGCCATTATTGAAACAAATGGACGCGTAAAGAAACATTTTATGTTTCAGGATTAACTGACATGTAAAAATAAAAAAAAATAAAAAACAAAAAACCTGCACTCGTACATTTGTTGCTGTCCTAAGGTATAAATTTAGAAATTTTTAATTAACTTGGCAGAATGTTGATTGCAATGGAGATAACTGCGTTTTAACGAATCAACGTTGCTTTTTTAATCGTGACTTTTGCAATTGTAGTAAGCCAATCAATTTTCTGTTGATAACGAATCTCATTGAATAATTTATAAATCTCTGATTGTATCTGGCTTTTGCGTAATCGAACATGGACTACTTACAAATATAATTTAACTCACTTATGTACTCTTACGTGTAATTAGAAAAGAGAAAAAATAGACTGCAATGATTTATATTATACTTTCACTTACTTTCAATACAAAAAATAAATAAACAACTCACAAAATTACAAAAACTATATACCTACAAAACGTGAATTCTCGGCGTCAGATGAGTGAATAAATTAAAGATAAGTAAGCGAATATACGACTTTTCCTCTGTTTTTTTTTTTATATTCGCAGTAAAATTCGGTTCATTATCATTTAAATTGGGTCAATGTTAAAGAACTGTTACTGTTGTGTTTTGTAAGTTCCAGCTAAAAGCTATAACTTCATTGACGTGGGCGTTTCTTGTTCGAAAAAGCAACTGTTGTATTTGTAGTAGTGATTTAAAATGATGGTCATTTAAAATCATGAAGTCATTTTGGTCATTTAAGTATAAATGACGGTCATTTTGTTGTTGTCATCAATCGCATATTAAATGAAATAAATATCAAAACAACAAAGGTAATGCCCTTAGTCACGAGGACAATTGTTTACATAGGAATAAAACAGAGCTTAAAGTTAAACCCCAATTGAGAAACTGCTCCTTAAACAATTTCATAAATTCTTACATTTTACAGGTAAGGCTTGCAACACACAGCGTATCCGCAACTGAAATTAAATTCTTTTATCTGAACAAAGTTATTAAAATTAAGGCGGCTGACCTTACATTCGCAAGATCTTGGGTTCGAATGACGTTCGAATTAATTCTCGGGGATGGTCAGTACTCACTTCAGGTACTCCTTCGGTGCTAGGGATACAATTCGACACTAAGTGGATGACTTTATACCCCGATTAAAAAAAAATCCATGAACAAGTAACTATAAACCTGAAGAATAATAAATATTGAAGAATAAACAAATGTTTACTTAAAAAAAGAATACAGAACTTTCAAAAATAGTTATTTAGTAAATCGTATTATTTGAATTTTATAATTTCATTTCTGTTCGACATTAGTATTTGTATCTATATCTTCATCACTTATTTCAATATTAGTCTCCATTTGGTACATTTATTCATCAGTGTCTGTATCTGAACTTGTTGTCTGGACCTCTTCACGTTATACAGTTAATTTGTTTCTTTTTCTTTGTGAGGATATTGCCATAAGCACTAAATGACCTTATATTTTTATTTTACGTGGAGTATATTTCCATTACTGTCATTTAAGGAGCTTACATCACTACTTTGTAGAACTTTGGTTTCATTCGTGGAATAGCCTCCCTAGGAAGACAATTATGAAAAATGAAGGGATTGAGTTAAATAGTTTAATGAACGTTCGGGAAAGGAAGCAGAAAATAAATAATCGTCTGTGCTAATCTTGAAAGGACTCCACTATTTTGTCGTCTTTACTGTTAACTGATTACGAACACCCTTACCAGTTTTTTTTTTTTTAATTCTTCAACTGTGGTTGATAAATACATATTTTGCTTTATTAAAGTTTATATCTAATTTTTCGTAGGAGCTTGTACGTTCTCCGGTAAGCAGGCATATTCAAGTGATGTTTAGAGAAACATCCCGTAAATTGTTGGAAAATTTGTGAACTATTCAAAATTAGGAAAATAAAAGCAAATAATTAAAGATTTGATAAGTCTGAAGAATAAAAGTTAAAGGGGTTTACAGACGATCTGATCTGATCCATATGACAGTGTGGCCGACCAAATTGTACGATGCCTGATTTCGTCAGTTTTGGGTGAATTCTTAGATGTCGGTTGAAACTACGTGTCTCGGATTTCTTCTACTGCCGACGTTTCCTTCTTAATTGCAGAAGAACATCCTCAGTTTTGCTGCTGTTGGTGGTTATGGTGGTGGTGGTGGTACTGCTGTTACTGCTGCTGCTTCTGGTGGTGGTGGTGGTCGTCGCCTTGTTGCTGCTTCTTGTAAGTCGATGAGACTGGCAGCAGCAGCCCTGACAAAATTCTTCTGCAAATAAGAACGAATCTTTGGCAGTCGAAGATATCTGAGACACGCGGTTCCAATCGGAAGTCAAGAATTCAACCACAGACGATGGCCGCTGAAGCCGTCAAGTTAAACTTCGCCAGTTCTCTTGAATGTTCTTCTGGTAAACATAATGGTTATCTGCTTTGTAAAAAGTTAAAACTGAATATGAAATATTAATATGAAGTATTTTTCCGGACCAAACAAAATAACTCAACCACGTGAATAGACGGCGCCATGACGTAACCTGTTTTTTAATGCTATGCTCAGTTTAAGTTAAACGGTTAAAAAAACGGGTCTAAGTTAAAAAAAAATGGACCAAATGTCTGAAGGAACGAGAAAAAAATTTGCTAATTAAAATTGCTACAGATGTGAAAATATGGAACAAAATATGAAAATAAACCAAATTTTTTTAACAAATTTTCAATTAATGAAAAATAAAATTAGTTGCAAGACAGATTCGATTACAGTGCACTCCTTGGATATCCTCTGAGAGCTGTTTCGGCCCTACATAAGGCCTCTTTCTTGGTGTAGCTCAAGAACTTCAACTGGAATGAAATTGAGCCGTCTGGGTTACCTCAAAATCGACTGAAAATGTTGACAACTACTTATACTAAGACGAAAACACCATTCCGTTCCACGTTTCTCGTTCCTTAAAAAGGCCGCTCTAAGACATTGAGGGCCAGTTGTACAAAGGAGGTTTAAGCTGACGCTCAACTGAACTAGGTTCAAAGTAAACAAATTCGCATAGAAACTTGAGGACGTATGGCAATTAAAGTATTTATAAATAAAATTTGATGCGATTTTGTTCACTTTGAACTTGGTTCAATTGGCTTAAACCGCTTTGGAACAACTTGCCCTACGGAAGAAAAGGGATATATTCATAACAAGTTAGTGTTGTGGAGTTTGGGCGGAATCTAAACTCGATTTAACCCCAAATTAAAAGAGAGAGAAGAGAGCGACGTATAAAGTTGGCGGTACTTTATCTTACCCAGTAACATTGTTGACAATAGTTTTGGCACCTCATTTTGCGGTCTATTATGCCATCCCACACGAAACGGTGAAATTACGCAATTGCGACGAATTTTTGAAAGGCAATGGCGCGATTCGATCATTTTGTGCGGGATGGCATTTTAGGTAAGAAACTACTTGCTTTCGTCATCCTGACACAATTTTAGGTTAGAAAATGCGCCACAAGATTACGTGCCTAAACTATTTCAAATAAGATCTCTAAATCACGCAAGCTGCGCTAGCTTAGGTATGGAAATACACAGTGGCGTCCTTAGGGGTGTCGCGCTTTCAGGGGCCCCACACCATCTGCTATATATATATTTTTCAATATTTAAACCCACGATAGTTCAGTCAGAATAAAGATTATCGAATATCGAATATATTTACAAATATGTATAAAATAAAATATATTAGAAGCTTTATTCAGTCCAAAAAGTAAAAGAAAAATCTTAATACAAACAGATAATACATATAAATAAATAGTTGTCCTTAATAATCCCTTAATAAATCTTACTTTTAAAGAAATAATCTTTTCGAAACACCATTTTCGCTCTAGAATTTAAGTTTGCTTGTAAATAATCGCATTCATATGTTTAAGTAAAATTATTGCAGTTTGTATTTACTTTAAGTTTTTAAACTCTCGATACTATAATTCGATAATCTAATAGGTTGGTGGATCCTCTTTTAAACTACATTAGTATTCTCAAAACAGTGTGTAGATATACTGATTCTTTTTGATTTCATTTAAAAACCGATCGTATTTTGTCTTTACATAATTCAATTAGACTTTATTTTATATTTGAATTATCAGTTTAAATCTCTTCTGCTTCCTTATTCTTTTGTGCTCTCAATTATATTTAATTTCGTCTTATCTTTATCACCGATCTTCTTTTATTTTGCTTTTCAATTCCCTATTTGACTTTATTTAATTCAATTTTTAACAGCGTGCGTGGAAACCAAACAGCAAATAAACACGATATTTTCAAGACGATCAATTTTTTCAGAAGCAATAAGCTGGGTGAGTGTCATTTTTTTTAATGGTAACCAATTAAACAAAATTGACGGGTCCAAGAGCTTTTCTTAAAAAATTAATTGTCTTAAAAATATCGAACTTATCCGCCACTTAGTTTACACGTTGTATAATTAATTGATCGATCTTCGTTTTTTTCTTTATTCTTCCATTTCATTTAATTTATTTTAATTTTTTAACTATCAGATTAGCTTTTATTCGATTAGAGTTTATTTTACATTTGAATTCCTTCGATCGATGGCCATTTTTATTTTCTACTTTATATGATTTTTTTTTTGCTTTCTCTTTTATGCGACTTTATTTTATTTATTGTTTATTAATCGATCGTCTTTTGTTTTTGCTTTTTGTTTGATTTACTCGATTTGAGATTATTTTACATTCTAATCCCTTCGATCGAAGGTCATTTTTGTTTCTCTTTCATGCGATTTCATTTAATTTTTCAATTATATTTTTTTTAACATCTACCGATTAATTTTTTTTTATATGATTTTTATTTTCATCTATCATCCTTTGTTTTTTGTTTTATCTCTCGTTTGCTTTCATTTGATACGACTTTTTTTTATTATTTTGAATTTTCTTTTCATTTACTCAATTTGATTTTATTTCATTTTAATCATTTACAGATTGAATTTCTTGGTTGTCAATATTTGTATAAATTTGACTTACTCTTGGTTTTATTTTCGTCCTATCTTCATCCACGATCGTCTTTTGTTCTCGTTTTATTAGATTTCGCGATATTTTATTCTTATTTCGAATATCAATTAACCCTCTCTTTTTTTCTTTTTTTTATATATTTTTATTTTATAATTGCTTTTTCCTTTGTAAATCATTTTTTCATTTCACAGTTTTACTTCTTTGTTTCCGCAGTACCACTTTTATTTCACGCTCTCAAATAACGACATATTTTAAAAATTGAAATTTTCCTACCGCAAGGGCTCCGCAAAAATTTCTCGCCAGGGGCCTAGCAACTATTAAGGCCGCCTCGGGAAATACAGTAGCAGAAATGTCATTTCAGAAACTTTAAAGTACCTTTTCATTTATTAATATTTATTGTGTATTTTATTGTAGTTTTTTCTTTTTGTAAATATCATCGTTAATGTCTAATGTAACTCCAATAGACTCGTTTTCTCGATGTGTTAGTTTGCATTGACATACATTAATAAAATTTATGAAAAATATACTAAGATATATTGCTTCAAGTTCACATTTTAACTGCGCTAAATCATCCGACACCGCTACAAACCTATAGATCACGTGATTTTGAAGTCAGGCGATAGACCTATACATAGTCCGATCTTTACAAATCGAGGCCTGATAAAATCAGATTAGTCTGTAGCCCCCTTTAAGGTGCCAATAGACTAACAGAATATTATCCAAAGAGGACATGAAAGCGAATAGAGATAAAAAGTCGACAGTAGGGCATAACAATTTCTCGAATGAAAATCAAGCTTATTTGCGAAGTAGGGAATTGTTTCGAACTTATGATCTCCAACCCCCAGCGTTATACCGAAACCAAAAACTTAGTATTAACTGTGATTTTATTATGAAATGCACTGCAGAAAAGAATAAAAATAATGCAATTATTACTGAACCAAAAATAGTAGCATGAATTGATTACCGATTTCAAATCGGTTATCTCAGATGTAGATTGAAACGATTAACGAAGAAACAGATAATTAAAAATTAGTTGTATCTTTATGTGTTGTTATTCCGATAATTCTGTTATTAGTTAGTTAAGCGTGTCCTCTCAGTGTAGATATATCAAATTTGGAAAAGCTCATGCCTTTTCGAGCTTTAAAGAATACTGTACCTGCGCGAGCGGTGGAAAGGGTAAGTAGTAAGTACAACTGTTCACAAGTAACACATATTTATCGCATCGTACTGAAATTCTCTCTTAAATAAAAATGAACTTTAATTTGCAATAATTTTTTGATTTTAGTCAGAATATGACTGCTTTATAGGTACTAAATTACAACGATATTGGGTGAAATTGCTCAGCCGAAGCCGGGATATGTGATTTAAAAGTAGATCAAACGCTAGCAGGCTATGACTGAGTATGATTTATGGCTTTATTATGCGGTAGGCAGTTTTCACAACGAGAATAACTTTACTGAGAGCTGAGTTTATTATACGTTTCCGATTTGTACTCTTGTTTATATTGTAAAGTACTAAACTGTTTCACAAAAAAAAAATAATTGTCTTGTACACCAGAGAAAATTGTCTTCTGGGGTGCAATAATGAACTAAAATGACCAAATTTTTATTAAATCAATTTATAACTTCCTATTTACGTTAGGAAAGCATACGTAATATAGTGATGAAGGAATAAGAGTATATTTGTAACAAGTATGTATTTTGTACGACGATTTGTGAATGTAAAGGTGGGAAAACTTAAGACCTTAAAAATAAAATATTTAATTCTGAAGTTAACTTTCAAAAGTGTTGCAGTTTGAGCTCCATTTCCGGTAGATAGTGTATCTTATTATTTATTTAACGGGAAGTTGAGCATTAATATTCAACATAACTTCATGTCAGCGTATTCACTTTTTTTTCTACACGCGTTTATGCTAGTCAGGTTGTAATTTCTCGCTTGTTTATCTCTTTTCATTTGAATTTAGATTATACACGTTATTTCCATAAGTTAGAATACTCTGTGTGTTTGCGCATCTTGTTAAGAATGCCAGTATAATTCGTTTACACTCAACTAAACACATGTCAAAACCCTAACGTTTATTTCTAATAAAATATAAGAGAGTTTGCGCTGACCACTTTTTCTTTATTAATAGTTTATAAATATAGATCAATAATTACACTGCTCAAACAATAAAAGTAATCGTTATATCTTATACAGGGTGATTCAGAATAAGTGTCTGACCCGTTAGGACTCGGTGTCTTCTAATTTTAGTGAATAATACACATGTAACAATCTCTTTGATTTATCTGAACCCAGACGCTTTCGCGTTTTATTATGTACATATGACCAATTCCTGAAGACTCTTTCCAATTGGACTGAGAGCGCAGGAACACATAATAATTTTGTTGCTGCAGATACTAAGTTCGGAGCTTTTTTTAAAAGCTAAGTTCCAGTACAGAAGTGGTTGGAGACCTTCTTTTTCGTTCAATATCTTGAATATACCTGTGTTTTCTTTGACATATTAAAGTTCTTCTAAACCGCAAGCATTTAAAGTCAACAGGAGATAATCGATGACACTTTCTAAGTGTACTTAATCCAATTTTTGCCCGCGATATACCGGATGTAAGAAACTTGCTGTTAGGACTTTATCGTTTTGTAAGGCATAAGTTCTTCGCTTAACTAAGTACATCTGGAAAACAGTCTGGTAATGATAAATTTAGCCAGGCTTCTGCAGATTCTGCGATGCTTGCTGTTGATGACTGACACTTTTTTTAGTTAAAATACACAAAATCAAGAAACTTAACAGAATCTTCAACTTTTTTTGGAAAATTTTGGTCAAATATTAGTCCGATTTTATGTCCTGGAATCTTACCCGTATCGTCTGATTCTGCTATTAGTCTTTTGATGTGAGACAAATTAATTAGAAGACAAACAAGAGAATCTCGATGAGAGCACCACGCGTTTTAGAGGGTAATACAATTCTGGTACCGCCACTATCTAAAATTTTACGTACTAGATTTGGTGCATTGAAACATTTTAATATAGACGTTACCTTTGCTGCGAAATTAGAAGGTAGCACATATTTTGATAAAAACTGAGCAATATGAGAATAACATCTAAAATGTAAAGCAATTTGCAATGTCAATTTAATTTTTGGTCATGCTATCTAAATAAGCAAGTAGAGACGAGTTTTATCTTGAATTATTACATTTCGTGAGTATGAGAGGTAATACTGCTCGATGTAAATTCACATTCATCCAGTTTCCTCCGCGGTTACCTCCATTTTCGTTAGTTTCTGATATATATATATATATATATGTTGTTGTCATTTTCAACATCAAAGATTTCATGTCTTTGATCGTTATCGTCACTGTCGCTTTCCAAATTGTTTCTGTCTCATCTTAGGTTTTGTTTACCAAGTGAATCTTCTGTTTTTTTTTTCATACAACTTCCCACTAGTTATATCTTTTACTCTTCGCAAATTATTATTCCAAATTGGATGTGAATTTCAACCCCTGTGCGTATAAAATATAAAAAATTTAGTTCGCTTGTTTGATAACGAAACCGGAACCGAAAATATCATGACCAGTAAAGTAAAATTTAAATTAACTTAAAATTGATCATAAGTTTAGTTATTACTTACAACTAAACTCTTTACTTAAACATTAATCCACTAAATTTTTAATCAATTAATCAATTAATTAATCGAAATTTCAAACTGCATTTCCTCGTCTTTATTGCTATAAAAATATGTGAAGAATATTAAGCCGGGTCAAAATTTGACAAATTTAATTTTCTTTAAGTTTTTCACATAAATATTCATCTTGTGTGAAATTATTTATGTGCATTTCTGTGCGGCGCACAGTCGAAATCAATGAAAATTTCAAAGAACACGAGTAAATTAGTATCAAATATAACGCACAACGCAAAGTTTTATTGATGTGAACCTGGCTTTAGGAACGTACGTCTCCGCGGACAAAGACACACATATTTTATGAATCACATTTTTCTTGCTGGCTATCAGATTAAGGCCTCGTTCGCACGAGCGTTTTCGGAACGATGCGAAATTTTTGGTCGCGATTAATAGGCCTTGACCCATTCCACATCATTTACAAAAAAATTCCTGTATATTTAGGATTCACCGATTACAAGCTTTATTATTGATTCAATTACCAATGCTTCAATAACGATGAATGTTATTTGTGGCAAATATTTATCAAAAAACGACGGTTTAACGTACCTAACTAAAATAAAGCAAATCCCTTAGGAGTCTACTTTTATTTGCATCTGATGGTACATCGCGATTAGCACGTATTTACCGACGACTTTCGTAAATGCCATTGTTATACATGTTTAAGTAAATAGCTTAATTTTACATAAACTCATATTAGTAATATCACTTACATTTTACTGTTGCAACTTTCTATGTTATTTATGTATAGCACAACCATTTTAATAGAATCTGCACTAGACAATGACAAATATTGCATTAGTAAAACAAAATGCTTCATAATTTTGCACATTTACAGTTTTATACCATATAAAACTGTAGCTTACGTACAATTCCATAGACAAGTATTTATACATACATTTTATACATACGTATCATACATATAACGTATAAAATCTGAGTGTTACGTATTATACCATCCCTAGTCCCAGTGAATGTCATTTCAAAACTCAATTAAAACTAGGTTGCTAATGCCCGGTTTCTGAAACGATACATAACTTTATGTAAAGATAAACTCAAGATAAATTCACCATAACTTCTAAAAACCGTTTCTCTAATCTTTGTAGGTAAAGTGTATACGTAGCAACGTAAGCAATTTATACTTTTCATAAAGGTGTCTGTCAAGAAAAATTTATGTTTACCTAAAGTTGTTTATTGTTTGAGAAACCGGGCATAAGTGAAATAAATTTATTTGATGGGAATGAAGTCACCTTATTCCACTAGTAATTGATATGTCACTTTATATAGAAGTATAGTATAACTTTGAATGCTGAAAAGAAATGGTATCAGAACCAGAAAGCAAACACATAATCTTGATGTAAAGAAATAAAGATAACCAACATTATAATACCTTGAAAATTTATTAGTATTTCTCTTATCTATGTTTCTTGAATAGGAAAAATAATTATCTGCGACTATTTGGTTACTATATTCTTGTTTTTTCATTGCGGTATAAAGAAATTTAAAAACTAGATATATCGAATTTTGTCTCGTACATTTACACAATTGCGATGAGATAAATTTGAAGGCGTGTAGTACAAAGTTAATTGCAATGTAACAAAACTCCCCTAATTTCCTCTTTCCATCTATATCCTATCCTCTATTGCGTTCATACTATCTCCCCCTAAAGCGCCTTAACCAACGGGAAGAGAGTGCTCATAAAATTATCTCAAATTACATTTCGCGGTACCATAGCTGTTGATTTCGAGGACGTCCTTATGCGAGGGCACAGGAAGAACCAGAATTAGAAGTAGCGTCCTCACCGTGTGCGGAGAGAGAGTTGTGATAGTCGGTGAGGTGTAATAACCGCATTATTTATTTACCCAGGGGGATGTTCGCTCATGCGGGCACGCATTCGTTCGCCATTATTAAAAATAAATCTGCTTTTTGGGTTCGCTACACTTTTTACGCTTACCCTCGCTCCGTTCGTGAAACTACTTACTTATTGGTAGGTACTCTGCCATTGTCTGTTTCTTTTTTGGATATGTTACCCCAGCTGATTTGAATATTTGAGACCGTCGGCGTCGTTCTCAGATATTGTGCATAGTATACCTATTTATATTTACGTGCCTACCGAAGTAATCACCATTATTGTTTCAGTTGAAATTTTTTTAATTCTGCATATTAATTTGTCCCTTCATTTCTTACAATGAACTAAAAACTAAATATGAATAAATTTCTTGTCTGCTTGGCTTTGGAAATGTACCTGTGTTCAATCTCAGGATATTAATTTAAATTTACAAGTAAGCTGTTCCCGTTTTAGTTCAACAAAATGTAAAATATCGTACTACCGCTAAAAATAGTCTAAATAACGTCATAGTTGTTTTAAATTCCCAAAAATGTTCTTAACAGTAGCGTTAATGGAATACTTAGATGGTAAAGTATTTGGACAATTTATCATACTACGCTGCAGAATAATATTTATGTGTACTTATTGTTTTTTCTGTGTATGTATATTTAGCAGCTAAATATTTATTAGGAGTATTACATATTAACTTTGATGTAGGTACGTCATTAATATAATAAGTAGGGTGGGGCCAAAAAATGAAATTCGAAAATTCAAATAGCACTACCCGCCAAAACTTGTATTTAGGTAAACCACAATTTTTTTCAGATTTTCGAAACATCATCTTCTGGCTCCAATTTGATCTTCAATTACACATTCCGTTCCAAAATATTATAATACTGGATTCACATATCGATTTCTCGAACTATTTACACTATTTAAAGGATACATTGTAAAACATTAACTATTTCCATAAAATAAAACAAGATAGTATAATAGATACCTACTAGTAGATAGCTGTCTTATTCGTTAACTTCAAAAGATGTCTTGCGTCCTGTCAGTAATAAAGACTTTTTAAAGTAGAAATTATGCATCTTGTTAATAATAGTAACGTGGTTCATTGTTTTTCGGCACAAGTAAATTTTTATCTTAATATTATTGAACAGATAAATCAGCGACATCCTACGATCGCTTTTTGACCTGACTTTGCAGTAGCATAGACAAATTGAAGCGGGTTTGCTACGTAATAAGTCCCCCATGCAAGTAGGCCGTGCTTACTGTCAAAGCATAACATTTTTCAAACTTATTATTATTATATTTTAATCTTCTATTTATTAATCTTCTATTTATTAATCTTCTATTTATTAATCTTCTATTTATCTATGTATTTTAAACTTCGTTCCGCAGACGAAAACGATGTCAGTACATACTAATAGACGTCAAGTAATTGATCCAATTATTGGTGTGCCAAAAGACTTCAGTGGTAATATATTACCGACCCAAGAAGACGTTCTTAAGTGTTACTTATGGTTGAGGCATGAACTCAAACAAGATTCAAGAAATGAACCGACGCTGTTAGAAGTGTCAAACGCTTTAACATTAAAATTGAAAAAAAAAATTGTCAGAAAGCCTCAATACCAACGCTTTCTCACCCTCAAATAAAATTACTAATCCAGAAATATCATAGTAATTGTATGCGCTTAATGAAACAAATGAAAGCAGTGAACAGTGGGACATACCACGAAAATTTGAGAAAGTTTACAGAAAATTCTACAATTCAGTTATTTCATGCAACTGTGAGAAAAAAACGAAAAGTACCAATAACTGAAAGCGCTTTTCTCACGGTTCAAAGAACCGTGAGAAGAAAAATGTCTATTGGAAATGTTGATTTTGTGATAAGTAAAAAATTATTTTTGCGAGAAGAAAGAAATCTTAAAAATAATAGTACGGTTACAGTACGTTGTGATGCTGCAGGATCAGATCTGTTTTCAAAAAGCAAGGCAAAGTCACCGATTGATTTCAATTTGAATCCTGACTCATCATCGGACAATGATAATGAATCGGATCAAATAAATGTAAATGGTTCTACACTAAAACATAAGCGGTGCTACGTGCATCGCAGCCAGCGACTATCTCTCGCATGGTGTTTGTCGCGATCGGGACGGTCGAACCTACCTGTGTGAAGATGGAGGGTATTCTCTCGCAAAGTAGTGCCCAGCTCAGGGATACGGTCGTGGGTAATGGGTTACGCGGCGAGATAGCCGTAACAATATTCTCCCGAGAGTGGGGGCGGGGAGAGAGAGAGAGGGGGCGCCACCTAGCGTAGCTTTGCGAGGGAGTGGGCTACCAAATACCTCACTAGGAAAATATTTGGGGGCCACAGTGAGATTCAACACTAAAGGGTCCCAGGATCTTGTTCAAAAACCCAAATGGTTCGTTTCCCCAGTTAAATCCCCAAGTTTTAACAACAAAAAAAAAATAAAATAAAATAAAATAATAAAGAAAAATTAATATTAAATCCTAACAAAAAAAAAAATTAAAAAAATGTCAAAAAAAAGATAACAAAACCAAAATAACCCCGGAAGGGGGAAAATGGGGGAAATTAGCCTGATGGGGGGGACGTTCGGCGAGATATTGTTCGTAAAATTAATCCAATAAATAATAGTGAAAATTGCGGTCACGACAGGAAGGAAAAGTAAAGTAAAAGTTGTTGACTTATCGTTACTCCCCACGGGTAGGCGACTCCGTTAGTTTTACAGCAGCACCGCGGGCTTGGGGGAAACGGCGATCCCTCGAAAGGTGACAAAAGCACGCTCCGAACAACACGCTGAATCACGATGGCGTGGGCCTACTGAAGCATCGGAATCCGACTGCCGTACCAAGAGGGGGGCGGGGGACTTGCTAAATAAAGAAAAGGAAAAATCACACAAAGTACAAACCAAAAGGGAAATATTTAGACATACCCACACCTCTAGCAGTGAAGTAGACGCAACTCAAGAACCAAAGAAGAGCATGTGGCACAAAATGGCGGTGCAGGAGATCAACGCGTGGCCGCGCAAATCCGATCGCACCTAGGCGCAGGTTGCAGATACAACCATCCAACCTGAGGTGGTAAGATCCCCAAACGGGAAAGCGATTCTTCGTCCCAAAATGGAACCTCGAAATCCAACCACAACGGCTAAACCAAACCTCAGTACACGACCAACAAAACCCCTGCACTCTCTTGCAACAGCCAAAGAACAACTGACTCACGAATGCCGGGAAAATGAAGTCGAAAACCCATGCGCATCCGACTGAGCAAGAGGGGGGAAAAGAATAGACGAAAAATCCCTAAAAGTTCGCGAAACGAAAAAGGAAACAAGCTGAACCGAAAGGAATAAACAAACGCGAAAGGAAAGAAAGAAAACAGGAAACGAGATCCTTCGTTGACACACCGTAAAACAAATATGTCACCCTTACATCCGAGAAGTTTACGCTAGGGTAAAAAGAAAGTCGCAGATGGCAACCCTGAATAAACAATCCAACGCACATAACCTCAATCCAAGAAATCAACAAAACTCCTTTCCGTGTTTCGCACAAAGGGGCAAAGCCCGAAGAAGTTTGGGGGGACACGAATAAATACGCCGAAGCCATGCGCGAGGATGGAAAACAATCCGAGATCGCTCTGCGGTAAAACCACCAAACAAGGTACGTGCGACAATAGATAGAAAGCGATTGCACGAGCTAAAATTTTACAGAAGCACGCCGTATGAGAGACATCCAGCGTAACCAAAACAAGGGGGGAAGAAGTGTAACACGGATCTCGCACCGAAGGAAAAGAGCACAGCCTGTACGAACAGGAGGAAACGGAAAACCGAACGTAACAGCGGATTAATATTGATGAATCTTTGAATCAATCTGGACCGAAAAAAGTTTTCCTACGTCTAAACTATATCAGCCTCAAATGAGGATTAAATTACATTGGCCAAAACATGTGACAGATTTGGAGTTTCTAACAGAGCAGCTGCTTCAATCCATTGTCTCTGCCGTTTTACAAGATATTGGTATAATTACCAAGGAAGACACATCAAAATTAATGGACTAGCGTAAAATACTCAAAGGGAAAGAATAAATAAAAGTTCGCTCGTCATATCTGAATGAGCATTAGTTTGACCAAAAATATTTGAACAAAAATTTAAAGAAAATATTAGAGCTCGTAATTCAAAGGAATGCTTACTATGCTCAACCAGAAAATATTTTGTTGAGTATGATAACTAATGAGAGGCGACACGTAAGAGAATTATGGCTGAAGCCTATGCTTAAATCCAGGGCCAAGTTAAGCCAAATTACGAACAATGCTACGAGGCAATTCAAAATTTCGCGTGTGCTAAATTTTTCAAAATATTCCTACCAAACACAATCAGTGGTACGTTGTGTGAAATTGGTGACAAAGGCTAGCATGTCCGTCGTTGGATCTGACTCAAGAGATGGTTTAATCCGAGCTAGAATCAAGTCACGACAAGATCTACCAAGTTTCGCGACAAAATCAAATTTTCAAGTAGTTTCGGAGTCTAGGAGTTTTGCCAACTTCCGGTCGTTTTGATATATTTTTATATTGGAGGTAGAAGAAATTTTTCAAATTTAATAAGATTTTACAGGAAAATTACTTAACTAAATAGGCAACTTTTGATAGGTAATGCGTTTAAAGATTTGCAAAAAAGCCATTTCGCCCCAGCCTAATAATAAGAGCCTTTGATCTTGGCTTTGATATTGCCCTAATTCCTGTGCAAAAATTTAAAAATAGTCATACTTCTGCAGAGAAATTGTTTAGATAAGTCGTGTTTTCTATTTTGCTTCAATTTTTAATGGAACAGTATTATTTAATTTACCTTCTGTTTCATTTAAAATGTAAAACAAATTTTTAAAAATCACAGTATTCTGTAGAATTACAAAAAAAAATGAATTAAAATGTTGCAATGGAATCATTGAGGATCCTCTGGATAGCTGATTTGACCTTATTTTAGGCCTATTCAGGGGAAGAGTAGCTCGAGCAATCTGGACCAGCTGACCAGGGGATGTTTGAGATGTTTTGAAGGGTTTTTAACGAATTTAGAAATTGCTGCCTACCTTTATGAAAATTACGGAAATTTATAAATATTGTAAATATAAAGTGAATATTCTGAAATTTAGAAATTCCATTATCTTGGGCTTGGCTTAAATCTGGAATGCAATAATAAAAGAAAAAACGGAAAAGAGACAAGACGCGTCAATCCGTAAGAGTGAGTAAGACATGTTGTCTGCACTAGGAATGCTTAAGAGAAAGACGAAGAGAATAATAAATAAAAATAAAATCTACAGCATTTAGTTAACAATTGTAAATTTGATTCGTTCTTTATTATCACTGAATTTTGCCCTGCGGTTTTATCTTCTTATCATCAAACACCGGCGATTTGCTTCCCATTCTCTTTCTCTTACGAATATCTATCGCAGTAAGCGGTGTGTCTCACTCATCGGAGTAATATCACAGGGCGGCACCTTTGATGTTGCCCGGCAAGATTCCGTAACTTTAGCCTTTGTTTAGGTAGTTGATAATGTCAGTTTGCCATTTTGATTAACGAATAAAGAATTAATGATAATACCGTGAAATCATATGATTAACAGTACACTGTGTTTCGTAACCTTACACTATCTGATCTAATAAACCGCCTAAACAATGGCGGCACGAGAAATGGCGGGAATGTCAGCCTTCGCAACTGTATGTAGTAATCTGCGGCGATATTACGATTTCATGTTGGCGTTTACTTATAATCAGGGGGTGGAAGTTCGGGACCTTTCCTAATCAATCAGTGTTTTATAATACAACGCTATCCCGCCACGGCAACCCAAAAATACGTCCTCTGCTTATTATCCTTTTATTATAAAAGATGGAGATTTTGATTGTAAAGATAATTTAGTTTAAGCTTAAAACTTTGTGGAAACTTTTTTGTTTGGTACTGCTGATTCATCTTTGGCCACGTGATATGCTTTACGTCTCTTTTCGTACTATTGGTTGTGGTTTATGATTTTGTACTTGCTTGTCTTTCTTTCTCTTAAAAAATTGATTGGCCAAAAGTATTCATTCAATATGAAGCAATAATTTTAAGAATTGCTTCATTCATGACAGGCGTTTTTATAGTAAGTATACAGTTTTATCGGTAGTTGGTAGGATTTTATCGCCGAAAATTGTTTCAGCCTTGAGCTATTAAACCTTTGCCATAACTTAAATCCTTACAAATATGTGGTTTCATCCGAAGCGAATTTGACGCCTCTGTATTTATCCGCAAGCGTGTGAAATGATTAGTGTAGTAGAGTGAATGCCGGGCAACAAAAACAAGTGCTTTAATTTAATTAATAAATCGTCATTATCCTTCCTTCGAAAGGTTTTAATCGCCTTCGCAAAAAGCCGTTTCTAAATGTTTTATTAATATGTGGGTACCCACATTCCTTGCGGCGCTCAAGTTTTTCAGATACACTATATTAACCGGCTTGATATTAAAGAATTCGCCACCATTTAAATTGCTTTCATGCGTGTATTAAATCATCTGCATTAAAATTCAATTTTTTTTTAATGGACGGGGCTTAAATGTGAATATGAAATTAAATTTTTTCATTGGTTTCAGAGTGCAGTATCGTCGGGACCTAGTCAGTCGTCTCCTCCACCTTCCAACATGGCCGTGACGTCTTCAGCACCCACTCCGGGAAGTCCTCCGTCTTCTCAGCGTTGTTGCGATACCGGAAGACCGATTTTTACGGACCCTATAACGGGGCAAAGTGTGTGTTCTTGTCAGTATGAACTTTTAGGATATCAAAGACTTGCGGGTAGTGTACCTGGTCTGCCCGCGTTATCTATGTATAGCGCACCTTATCCTGATGGAATGGCGGCGTACTTCCCCGCTTTAGGAGCTGATCAAGCACCGTTTTATACGACGACGGTAAGTCTAGCAGGATTTTTGTAATGCGAAACCGTTTTATTTTTTACTTCCTCTTTTGGGGATTCCTCACACAACGACCATTTTTTTTCTTATAGATAACAATATCTTGCTTTAATTAAATTATACATATTTATCATTTTATAATTTCTCCAGTACTGAAGAAATGTCATTGAATGCAATATCTATTATGAAAGTAAGTTTGTAGGGAGACAAAATCTGAACAATTCTAAAAATATGGACAAGTAGACAAGTATGTACACCCGCCGATAAAAGTAATGCCCAGGCCTAAGCGGCTCAACTGCAATGCATAAAATTTGGACAGCCCTTAAAATTCGACCTTATTTTACGATGTCTCTCTTCGTTGCGTTTATGTAACTCGCAGGTAATTCTTGCCTGATCGATTTTCAGTTTCACATTCAGAGAAACGAAATTTTAAATTTTGTACGCAGGCATATTGTTTAGTAATTAAAATAATAATTTAAAAAGAATAAAACTTTTATGGCTTTGATATTCTATTTTATACGTCAATGCGTTTAGCAATAATTCTAATATATTTCCCTGACAACCTAAAATGGAAAAAAACAGATTACAAATTTCAATATAAAGAGATCGATAACTGAGAAAATAATAACATTTCCGGAATTGCTAATGAAAGGATAAAATTGTAAATTGTGACTGGTTTCAGGGACCCCTTAAATGAGCCGACACCAATTTTTCTGAAAAAAATGTTTATATTACAAGAATCATGTCAAAATCACTTCAGGTATTTTCTTGTAAAAAAAGAAAACAAAATCTAAGCAACCCATGAAAAAATGAAAAAAATACAGCTAAAATTAATCTAGTATGTTTATTTATTAGGAGTATTATTTTTTGTAATTTTGGATGGATTTGGCAGAAAAAAATTAAAACTATTTTAACAATAAATGAATAACAGAATTACGTAAATACCATTTACTTAAAATTTTTATTGTCCCTAAAAGCAAACTAATAATAAACATGTAGATTACTTTAAACTGCCTTTAATTTATTTTTCCCAGGTTTGCTTCACTTTTTTTTTAAGAGCAGGCTTGAAATCAACTGAAAATTACCAAAAATTAATTCTAACATAAATCCTTTTCAGGAAAGATACAGGGTGACTACGAGAGAATTCCTACCCCATTTAACTTCTTTTTGATTTTTGATTTCAGGAAAAAATGTTTAATACAAAACTTATAGGGACTAATTCAAAGTTTCTCCGTGTGCTTATAGAAAAACAATTGATGATCAGATAAACGAGATATAAACTAAACTTAAGTTTCTTTAAATGGAACACCCTGTATATTATTACGATTTTCGATTCTAAATTAAATTCTACTGGTATTACGTATATAATAAAACCAATAATGTAGAAGGTGTCCATAAAATAATTCCTATTTAATTTATTTTATTTTTGAATTTTAGAAATAGAAAACTGGAATAATGATTATTTTATACTAAGAGATGTGAATCAAAACATTTTAAATAAATTTACACTTTGCATAAAAAAAATTGAAGACGCTTTGAATATGTTTTACGTTAAATTTTTAGTCATTTTTTTTAAATTCAATTTTTCCGAAATATTTTTCGTTTCTAGTTAAAAAGTTAATTTTTAGAAAACATGTAAATCGATTTAATATGTTAAGGGTAAAATTTTATTTAATGTTATTTTATTTAAAACCAGAACTTCGTTTATTTCCTTGGGTATCCGACGTTCAATTGTCTGTTGTGAGTATCTGTAGCAGTACAGAAATAAATTCTACAATTTTTTTTAACATTTTTCTTTCTAAAATAAAAAAATAAGAAAAATTAAACAGGAATTATTTTATAGACACCTTCTACATTATTAGTTTTATTGTACATGTAGTCCCATTAGAATTTTATTTTGAATCGAAAAACGCAATAAAATACAGGGTGTGCCATCTAAAAAAAACTTAAGTTTAGTTTATATCTCGTTTATTTGACAATCAATTGTTTTTCTGTGACCACACAGAGAAACTTTGAATGAAGTAAGTTTTGTATTAAGCATTTTTTCCTAAAATCAAAAATAAAAGAGTTAAAGGGGGTGGGAATTCTCGCGTAGTCACCTTGTACCATTTAAGGGGTTCTCGAATATAGCGACATACTAAGACTTTAAGTAAAAAAATGCTAATAATCTTAATAATAATAATAAATTATATAAATAAATAATAAAAAGTCATAGCAGACCTTGAGAATTAAAACTTACTGTCGGGAATTTTCATCAGAGTAAAGCTTCTGAAGCTCGCACTTAAAAGAATCAGGAAAACATATTTATTACGTTGGTGTTTCCATTCTAAATGGGTTATACTGTATAAAACGTCACACGTTGAGAACAATGTAAGTGACACTATACAAGAATGTTCATTTTTGACCTTCATTTATATTTAACTTCTACTACAAGAACGTCACTGTACGAAAATTAAAACAATACTAAATTGTTTCATTAATAACAAAAGAATTGCTACAAACAATATTTTAATGGTAATCTTTTTAGGACAAAATATTATTAATTAAAATAAATAAAATATTAGAACGAAAAATGTAAAGTGTAAATTTTCGAAGTTAGATTCCATGTAAATATTACCGAAGACGATTGAACAAATCGCGAATTTTGCAAGAAATACCTAAATTGTGGTACAACTAAGAAACGGCTAAGGGTGAACTGCTCCACCAAAACAATTGCAAGGCGGTTGCATCAAGGCAAAACAATGTAGATAAATTCATTCATTCTGGAAGTAAATTTTATTATCTAGTGTCAGTTACCTGCGAAAGCAATGGCGTAAACCCCGATTTCAGTGCAGAATTTTAAGGGTTGTCCAATACTAATACACCACAGTTAACAGCGTCACTAACCTGGGCTTTACTTTTGTCGACAGCTATACCTATCATATTACACAATGCTATAGAAAAATCAAACGTTTTTTATTTTATTGTAAAATATGCAAAAAGAAAAAAAATACGGTGTCACTCTGCATCAATAATAATTTATTTTTCTCTTGTCCTGTAACCACAAAGAGGGCATAACCTTAATATTTCTGGCTTTACCTAACAATTCAAAAAAAGTAAAAAATTAAACTAATAGTTATAAAAGTAAGTGCGTAGAGTCAAGGTGGAAGTGGCTAATAAGAATAGTGGCATTTTAGAAAATCGAGGGTGCTGATTCCAATTCGGGTGCCCGTTTCTGCGTAATAGCTTTCTTTTGGACGAGGGGAGCAGTTCTTTAAAGATACAGTCGATTTGTAAGCTATTTTAGGCACTTTCTAATTACTAAAATGAAATACTCGAAGATACTCTGAGTAGCTCCGAAGTAGCCCTGAACAGTTCCGAGTAGCTCATTCTTGTAAACGGAAAACACCTTTTTTTGCAGAGCAAGTAATTCGGACTTGTTAGTAGAATTTTTTGTCACGATCGGAACTGTTACGGTCTTGGAAACATTAAGCAGTACACCGTCAGATTAGCACCATTTTTCCATTTCTTCCACTATATGATTTGCCTTAACGATAGCTTCAGATACGGAATTATCTGAAGAAACAAAAGTTGTGTCATCCGCATATCTAGTTGTTAATGAGGTTGCTTGACATTCACTACTGGGCAACTCATTTATGAATAAGGCAAATAGGATTGGACCCAGTACAGAAACCTGGGGCACACCCACATCCACCTCAACAATGTCAGAAAACGTGTTATTTATAACTACCCTTTGAGATCTATTGGATATAAATGATCTAATCCAATCATTATCTCTGCCTTTGATACCCACTGCATCAAATTTATCACATAAAAGCTGGTGATTTGCCGTATCAAATACACGACTTAAATCACAATGTATAGTACAGTAAAGTTTTCTTCCTGTTATTTAATTCACTAATAGCCGTTTGCACAATGTCCAGTTAAAAATTAAACCAAGTTTAACAGTAAATCCAGTTTGCACCGCTGCTTAAACCGTAGTTAGAAACTTGCTAAACCAATTCAATTTAATCCGTCGTTCGTGCTAGTTTAATGTTGAGTTGGTGTAGCGAGTTTCTAACTACGGTTTATTTAAGCTGTGGTGCAAATTGGGTTTACTGTTAAACCAGGTTTAATTTTTAACTAGACATGGTGCAAATGGCTATAAGTAAATAATTGTATGTTGTGATTAGGGCGATAATTGTTGATCTGCCGTTTCTAAAACCATGCTGAGAGTCATTGTATAGATCGTATACATCGATAAAAGAATTAACTCTTTTGTGAAAAATCTTCTCAAATACATTTGCAATTTGATTTTGTACTGTGTCTATAGTTGCTTACATCACGATGGATTCCTTTATTTTCGTATACGGGCACAATCTTCGAGAACTTCAAAGCAGAAGGATGTATTCCTGTGCGGAAGGATTCATTAATTATATGGCTCAATGGAAAGGCAACTAATTCAGCCACTGATCTCAAGAAAAACTATGAATATTATCAGGTCCAGCGCATCGTTTCGTACACTTTTCGAAATAGAAACATAGACTGCATTAAATTTTTCTTGGCGACAGTATTATTTGACACAAAACAGCTGGAAGAACTTTCTATAAAATAGTTATTTAGGATATTGGAAACTGTTTTAGCGTCAGATACTTCGTTATTCATTGAATCAAGTTACGTTTTCATTTTAGAAAATAAAATACTGCTTATTGTTTTCAGTTAATCATTTGATTAGTAAATAATATGATTTGATTAATAAATAGTTATTTAAGAAAGTTTATGACGTAATTTATCATTTGATATAAAACAGTAGTTTTAGGAACTTAAGTACGAGAAGGTTTAAAACATAATACACCAATCGATTAAGTTAATTATGCGATTAAGCAATATCACTGGAAGAAAGTAAATACTATAAATTAAAATTATTTCAATCGTTGTTATATAACCTATCACAAACCTTAACAATGATATTAAGTAATTGTGTTTAACAGCATTTTATAAAACCAGAACTTAGTAAACCTACACAAATGATCTTTTATTCAAAGCAAATCAAATATTTCAGTAAATACCTTCTTTTTTATTATTGCATGTATTAAAATGTAGAAATTATGAAATAATATTAAAAATCTCCTTAACCGTTAATAATTAGCGTGAAGGTAGCAAATTGGAAGTTATTTTTATGCAGCATATCACGAAGGCATAAAAATAATAACCGTTCGATTAAAAAAAGTTATTTCTCATAAATTGTTATCATTATCAAAACAGGGATTGTTTTACTGGAGCCTTCTTTAATGAAAACCAAAATTTTGTTACTCCGGTAAACAAAAAGTATTTTCCGAAAACGTTGAACAAATATCTTGTAAACTATTGGACATAGCTCAACTAACTTATCTTAAAATAACTTAATAAAGTCAAATTCGTTATGATATACAGAGTGTTCGATTTAGAATAATAATAATACACCTTACAGACAAAATGAGGCACTCTGTACAGATGTATTCAAAAAGGCGTTGTACAGCTAGTGCTGCGTTGAATAATAATTTTAATAATAATTTAATAATATTTTTGTTGAATAATATTATTATTGCCAGGAACCGTGTATGTAACAAAACTTGTACAACTTTTCTTGAAGTTCATGAATGTACGTACAAGTTACACAGTACAAATTCTGTACAACACTTTTTTGAACATGACTGTATCTTCCAAACTAATGGCCGAGCGTGAAAAGATGAACTTATCTATAAAATAATTTTTTCGTATTAATCAACAGGAACGGAGCTATAGAAGAGACCATATGTGATGACACAACCTGTGTATTAAAATGTGTTACTTTACTTACGGTCGATGTTAAGGACAGAAACAAATGAACCAAATGACAACAAGGAAGTTTCTGTAAGAAACTGATGAATATCATTGAATGAACTTTATGAAAACAAGAAAAGCTGACTATGGACGACCCTACAAAGATGAGCTCGGCCACTATGTCTAGCATTCTGGCGTTTATATTTAGGATCCCCTTTAGAATAAATAAAAGTTTACCGACATAATTGCTATACCTATATTACAGCAAAATATTGGATTTAAATTAAAAAGTTAAAAAAATTCAATAATTTACTAGGTAATTTCTCCTCATGGAATCTTCGTTGCAATAATTCCCAGTAACTATAATAATTGCAATTTCACAGCGTAATACGAATAGATTTTCGATTTCCAGTGCCAGTTAAACCTGCGGAAATGGCATGGATGTAAGTACATTTATTTGCATGAACGTGTAATCACTTTTCAATGTAAAACATGCAGTCGTAATCAGTAAATCCTTGTGCTCGACGTACATTTGCCGGTTTCAGGTTTAAGTTTTATGTGTAATTTGTTTGGCATTAAACATGTGTAGGTATGTACTGGGAAGTAACAAAATGCAGACAGAATATGCAGTAAATTGCAACAAAACAGTTTTATAATATCAGTAATAGTGTCAGACATAACACTATATCACACACTGTGCTCTTATACCTTGGTATTTAACTATATGGTATTACCTATTGCAGTAACTTTCTTTTTCTAACAAAAATTTAGCTTATTTATATTACAGTTGAAGTTTGTTCTTGTCCGATGAAAATAGTAAGTACAAAGTATTTTTAATCTCAAACCGGACAAAAACGTTGAGTGTGTTCCCTTCATTTTTCTGTCCGGTTTGAGATTAAAAAAAACTTTGTACATACTATTTATATTACTAGAAAAATTTTGTGCAAATCGTTTTTGATTGCAGTGAAAACCTCGAGCAGCCTCTGTACAGCTGTTTCAGCCCTGCTTGGGGCTTCTTCAGCAGAGACGTAGCTCGACATTCCCACTGCAAACAAAAACAAAAAGTGATAGTAAGATGTCGCTATTTTATCTATTTATATTACGTTTAAATCTCCAAAATATTTGCGAATTCGGCTTCTGTACCGTTTGTTAATAGCCTCATTGAATTTCTAACAGATTTAATTACATCGCGTTTCAGTTCTGAAGCATTAATGCGTTCCACGTCGCACAGAACTGCATTAAATATTCACACTACATCAAGGGATGCCGTGACTGACTTGCTGCGTTGTTATAGCATTTCCATGATATTTGAAATTTGAAATATATTGGCGTGTTCGAAATCAATATAACAGTTTCATAATGAACCATTAGCGCCGCGTTTATAATAATAAGTCATGTAATATTAATGTCATGCGTGTTTCAATGAAATCAATTCAATTTACAGTAATTTAACAACTTCGACTTTTGCACAGTTATATTCTGTCTAATTGAGCCGTTGCTAAAGTGAAATTGCTGTTAAGAAGCAAAACAATTTTTTCGACTGCGGTATATTCGTGGTATATTGATTAGTTTATTAGGCATGCAACTTGAATTTTTAATGATTTTCTACGTCTAAAGTGCGCTTTTTGTTTGTTGATTTTAACGTTATAAGTTTGCCAAGGGCAACAACGTTAGCTTGTATTTATTAAACATTAATTCAAAACTGATTTTGATAATATTATTTGACACAAAGCAATACTTTATATTATTCTCATGAAATGAGTATGTTTCTTTTTTAAGTGAAAAAAAAATCTATTCATGCCTCTAGCTAAACAGTTTTGTTTCTGAAAACAAAAGCAAATGTTTTATCTGAACAACAAAAATAAAGCAAGCAAAACGTATTAAGTTCAAATAAAATTAAATTTGAACGTTCCCTAGGTAGGGTGAACTCAGGGGCATATCATTTTGATAGTACAATAAAGAAGAAGTTTCATAAGACGTAATTTTAGCGCACCCGTCCAGTTTTAGAAAACGAGTCGAAGACGAGTTTTCTAAATGCACAAGTGCGCCAAAAATAAAGTACACAAATTCTTTATTTTAAGGCGAGAAATATAATATGTACATAAGGGAAAATTCTAATACTTTCAACCTAGAATAATACTAATAATATTGGAACAAACCATGTAAACATTAAAAAAGCGTTTGAACATATTAAAAAAATACTCTGGTGGTTAACAATTTAAGCTTAAGATATTATTACGGTTTCAGTTATGTCTTCACATACATTATTGACATCTTCTTCGCTACTTTCATTTTCATCACACTCTACACTCATTTTGTAACAACCTGCTTGTAATAACATGTTTGCAGAGTAGTTCATTGACATTCTTCACTTTTATAGGGTTTACCTTCGCTGTGTTAAGCTCCAGCCGCTTTGGGTTGCTGGATGAAATTTGTTTCCCTTTTTTACAAACATCTTGGGAATTGTTGACATCGATTCGGTAATCCGGCTCTCCGTGAACTAAAATGCTTCTACTTATCGTCCTACTGAACACTATACCCTTGCAAGCATTTAACTTATAATGAAAAGATGATGTAGGTTTTAATACCTGTTTGAGCTCATCTTTCCGATCTAATACCATCCAATCACGACCAAGCTTTTTTACAGTTCCAACGGCCTCAAAACCATCGTAATACTCATTTATGTCTATGATTGTGTCTTTTTTCTTAACAGTCTTTTCGATGATTCCAAATACTCTGTCTGGTGGTAGAATGAATGACCCGTAACGGGGAATATTAGCCGAACCTTATTAATATATGCAGGTGCTTTCGATAACCATTTGGCACACATGCCAATCATTGTACTATTGTTATTTTATCCAGCACAACCATCGCACATAGTTTCAGGAATTTCTATTTTCTTCAATGTATCATATACTGCAGAAGCGATTTCATTAGACCCTTTATAACTTTCGGATTGTAGCCGTGTGTGAATGCAAACGTTGTCTCTTGTTAATTTGAATAGAGTGACCCACAATGACAGCAAAGTTATGCAAATACAGTTGAACTTGTACCCTTTTGAACAACATGCGATGTGGCTATTTTTTCTAAGTCTATTAGAACCTTCATTCCTAACACGTTTAATGTGTGATGTGGATGATCTGCCATAGTCGGTAAAGTACACTGATATCGTTTTGATTTATGTTTGCAACGAGGATATTCCGGTAATTCACACGCAGAGTATCTAAAAATTGACTCTGTAAGCAACCGATGTCAGCAAACCTCAATCTCCTAGAGACATTCTTTTTCCACTGTATTGGATCTTGTTTTCTCTTCCTGGAAGCACCTAAAGAAGTTTCTTGACCTTCCGTTACTAAATTATAACAATTCACCACTAGTTTTCTTTGAAAATAAACAACGTACTTCTCTTACAACTTTTTAGGTTATATTGATGGTCATTGAGATCATTCGCGTTCATTAGAGTTGGTTCTCTCGATTGAATGGTCATTCATACACAAATGAGTCATTTGTGTATCGAGGACTCATCATTCAATCGACAGAGCCAGCTCTGGTGAACACAAATGATCATTTACTCAGAGCTGGCCCTCGTGCATGATGATGAATGATTATTCACTCGAAGGAGCCTGCTGTTGCTCTCGTAATGGGGAATGATCATTCATCCAAAAAAGCCAGCTCTCGTAAACGACTAACGATGAGTCTTATGGGGAATGACCTCACCGGGGAAGTGAACGATCGTTCATGAACGTCCATTCATGAACCTTTCCGGGGAATGATGAATGACCTTAGCAAAACGAATGGTTTTTTCCATCACTATTACGCACAGCATGGATTTAGATGGTTTTGGAAATAACATAAATTGCATTTAGGGACTTTTGGAAATTCGGTCAAACTATAGCTTTCAATTTAAATGCTTTTTAGTGGTGTTTGGAAGTAACGCTGTAGATTATCTTAAAGCTCGTTAATTATACTACTAGATGGCACACACAGTCGGATTTCTGGAAAAAGTGGATTTAAGGGTTTTTGAAAACAGTCGACGGACAGTCAATTTAAAGGTTCTGTTTTTAATTAAATATTTTATGAGTTTATAAAGTGTTTTAGTTATTTTAAAGCTTGAAGCAAATCAGCTCAGATTGTAGAGCATCATCTGTATAGTGCTATTTCAGCCCTAATTGGGACTCATCAACAGAAGAATAACTCAAGAGACTCCACCGCAATCCGAGAAACTCGCCCGATTTTAAAATGGGTACTCATTTGATTCTATTAAATAAAAAAAATCACTTACATAGTTGAAATAATAAATAATAAGTGTCGAAACTATATAAATTTGTTAAAGTTGCTCTAGGAAAAAAAAGTTATTTTAGTTATAAGTAAATATTAAACAATGACATTTCATGAATTATTTTTATAGTTCTACACGACACGCTGTTGTGATAGTTGTCAGCAAATATTTTTAGACGTTTTCAGTTTGGCAATCCAAGTAACGAGCGTATCTCCGACGATGTTGACACGTACTGTTTATAAAATACGACGTTTTATATTTATTTACTTAGTACAATTAATTCGAATATGTAAATTATTTCTGGCGTACTGATAACTGCTAAGGTCGTGTCCTTGCAATTAAAACACATGTCGCCTTTTTTTTCTTGAATTTGAATTGTAAATTCGCAGCTATCATTTCAAACAATTACTTGCGCCCGACGCCTTCACACTGTACTGGAATAAAATAGCTTTCGAAACGTGTGTTAGTAATGTGTAATGTGTAACAAACAGTAAAACCAATTTGCTTATCTACTAGAAGGTGTGAGTACCATTGTAAAGTCAAATCGGTTACATGAACATGGCTTTGCTCTTTTGTGCCAGGAAAAACATGATTTGTGTTTCAGGGCAATTCTCAAGTCTGGACGAAAGAAATTGGTTAAAAAGGTTGCCTTGACTGTATTGTTTGTTTTCGTGGAAATTTATTATTAAGTGATTCGATTTGATAACTACATGGTCACGTTCCACCAAAGCTTTTGAAAAACTTATTTTATTATTTCGTAGATACTTGAATAGGTCAGAGAGGCAGAGATTTTATGGACGAGTTTGGTACAAATATTTTGATACAGATAAGCACATCAATGCGAACCGCAATTTAATAGCCGAATAATCTTGGAAACGTCTTATCTATACTACCGATTCTTACACTGTTATGATTTATAGACATAAGCTGTGTTCGTTAATGGTGGTGGAACACTGTCGTCATCACAGTTAATATTCGGTTGTCGTTAGACATTTAAAATTCATTACTCTAGAACACGGCAATCCAGGGCATATCTAATCACCGACATTGTTTCAGACCTCTTGGTAATTATGTCTGGCGATGTAGGAAATTTCTGCAACACCGGCATGGCATGGCAATTCTGTGAAATTCCAACGCAATTTATTTAGGGACAGAAGTGATAAGAATTAATCATTTTGGACTTGTCTTCAGAAATTTGATCTACATATATTATGCCCACCAGAGAAATTTGGGACAGCTCTTTGCCTGCACTTTTGGGTTGTTTTATTAGTTTGAATGCAGCTTTAAGACAATCATCTTGTTTCTATGTTAATGTAAAAGCACTTCGTTATATTTAGAATAGGACATATTACGTGTCCCATTTTCTTTTTGGCGGGCATAGTACATTTACAAATTAAAAAAAAATCTTTGTATTTCATTTAGAGAATTTGAGAAATCATATCGTCAAATTTACTTATTAAATTCGACCCTTCCGTACGCATATCGAGATACACTTCAAGTTTTACGTCGTGCCATCTTTCCTTGGATCATTTTGGCGTAATTAAACATTGTAAATGTAGATAGCTGTATCTGACAAGTAGTATCTAAACTTGATAACTGTAATTAAACAACTAACAATATGTGTAACAGCCCAATCATCCAAGCGCCATTGCTTCACCAAGTACTTCAAAGATAAGATTATAATAATCCTATAACGAAAAAATGAAAGGTGCAACATTAATTATATAATCCATAATAATAATTCCGTAATTCATAATTTTAACATAAATAATGATTTTATTATTGGATAATTGTTTTCAATTTTATTTAATAGAACTGTAGGTATTATTTCACCAAAAAATATAATTTATTACTCGATGGGCGTCTCGGCTTTTCAACCAAATCACTGATGATGGTGCTTTGACTATTGATATTGTTTTCTTTTTAAAATTTTAGGTCTGAAATGCTGTGAATGCTTTTGTTTGTATACATTGTAAATGAACCTCGCACTACTCACAGCCCACTATACGCTGAATAAAAAAAAGCACTCCTTATATTGACAATTTCGAACCTTATATGAATGTAAAATGACCAGAAATACATCTCCATGAAATTGCTCGTCTTTAACAAACAAGCGGCTCTACAGAAAAGTATGTTTAACAAGTTTGATTTTTCTTTAAACACAAATTCATTTGGTTGGATTTAAATTAATTTTTGTGGCATTTTTAAACAAGGAATAGCTTTATAGGAACGCTGAGTCATACAGGAAAATGTCAAGACTTAATGAAAATACTCCTACAGATTACAATCCGTAGCTATTCCGTTAAAAATCCTTCATAAATCATTAACACCTAGCAACATGAGTATAATGTCTTCTAAAAACATGCACTGTGTCTACGTATTGAGTTCATTGCAGGAAGAGCTTCTATTTTGAATTTTGGAAAGAAAGTCGTTCTTTATTTAAAAAAATTTGCTTGTTTTAAAATCCCCAAAAACATCATACATGATAAATCCAGGTTGATTGCTGAAAAAAATTAAAATTTCTCTTTTGACTTTTCCAAAATATGGTAGCATCCAACGTTTTTCCAAGTAAAATCACATCAGTTCGTATTGCCTACACCATGACCATAACCAAAAAGTTACGGAAAATAAACGAAATTAGGAGATTTTGGATTTTGTAAAATTTTAACCAAGTTGGCCATGACAAGTACTATTTGAAAATGGATTCATAATGAGCTCCTTTTAGCCAATTTAGCCATTTCTGTATCTCTTCAAATACAAAAGTTACCCATGTTGTCCCTACGAAATCCGGGCACACTGTATATCAGCGCTAAATGCCAGATCGATCCATGCCTTCTGTTTGGTCGTTTGGTCCTTTCGTCTACAGGGTATACTCAATAGCTTTCACTGTCTTGCTTCACTTTTCCCTATCTCCGACTCTCTCTTACCATCTTTTGAATCCAGCATCCAGCATTTTCCAAAGCCATCTTCACTGCATTCAGCCTTTTTCTTCGGACGCCTTTTTTTCTTTTTACCTCCCTTACCACTTTGTAGTACTTTCCTTGGAATTGTTATTGGCTCCATTCATAACACATGCCCTAGCCACCTCACCCTTTGTGCTCTGATAACTTGTATTATAATAGGTTTATTAAATATGTGACTAACTTCTTTGTTGGCTCTTCTCCTCCAATTTCCTCTTCCGTCCTCGACTCTTCCGTATATCCCCCGTCGCACTTTCCTTTCCCAAACCTCTAACTTTTTGTACTCTTGTTTAATGAATACCCATAGTTCAAAGCAGTACATTACTACTGGACGGATTACCGTTGTATAACTTCGTAGTTTAGCTGCTACGGATATGTATTTAGATTTCAACATTTCTTTTAATGCTCCAGCGGTTTTACTTCCTTTTCCAATTCTCTTGTCAATTTCGTGATGTTCTTCGTTTTTATTTGTGTTTGTTACCCCTAGATATTCAAATTGAGTTACTTCTTCAAAACAATATTCCTCTCCGTCGCTCGCCTGGACCTTCAAATTATATGCTTCCGTCATATTTTAACTCCTCTTTTCTCTCTTAGGTAGTTCCTGTTTCATTTTTATCATAACAAGAAAATGATTCGCATTAACATTTGCTCCACAGTAGCTTCTAACGTCCTTCACTATTCTTGCATGCTTGGCCTTGGACATGATCCATTGGATTTTGAGTTTTTGCATCGGGTGAAATCCATCTAACTTTATGTATTTACTTGTGATCAAATTGGGTGCTCAAATTCGCAGTTTATCGTAATTAAAACAAAACACAAAAACAAACAAAAATCATTCTATATGTTGTCTTTCTAGTGCTACACATTTGGCCACATCTATACCTGTTACTTATTAATCGCAATGAAGACATTTGAGGCTTCTATTAACATTACAAACACCTTTTTCCAGTAATATTTTATTTTCCTGTTAAATAAAAGGGACTTTACGCTTGGTCTAATTTTCTAACCACCCTGTACGTTATTTCGAAATTTTAGTAGTGGCTGAGAATTTGCTAGAAGAAGCAAAACGTTTCGTGAATAATGACTCTTCTTCCTAAAGGGCGAAATAAGAAAATTATACTTAAGTCTGTTCCTGAACACATTGTATGCAGATATTTATTAAGCCTGCTAATTATTCAATTT
This sequence comes from Prosopocoilus inquinatus, assembly GCA_036172665.1. Lineage (NCBI taxonomy): Eukaryota > Metazoa > Arthropoda > Insecta > Coleoptera > Lucanidae > Prosopocoilus > Prosopocoilus inquinatus. The sequence continues at coordinate 3,451,921 of CM069876.1, forward strand.
GTTGTTACACAGATGCCGGATCGGAAATAGCCAAAAAATATTAGGCTTAATCCAATATTTATTTTTTTCAAATTAAACCCTTATATTGTTTCCAATACGTTTAGGAGCATCATTGGTTCTTATATTTATACGTTTTTTATTGAACCCATTTATTTACTACATATTATACATTTAAAACGTTTAAATTTGAAAACAAATAAATATCGGATTAGAACTATTGGTTTGTTTCGTCTTATATTTGTATGTAATATACATACGCTTCCTGCCCGTCACCCTGTACGTTTATTAGAACCTTTTCGACATATTGAGTTCTTGCAACACACTTTTAGAGTTCTGCTGAAAACTAAAACAAACATCAAAAGTAATAATTTCCCTATCTTACTGTCCTTCATTATTACCCATTAGTATTGAGCAAGACATGTATATATTTCATCTTTCTTATCCATCTTCCCTAGAACTGTGTGGAATAGTCGTACCATGATGTACACTTACAGACAAAAAATTGACCCATCAAGTCCGATTTCTTCAGATTCTGATAAATTTATCTCCCAGGTATTATCCTTGGACACCATTGTATCGATGATAGTTTCCGACGATATTACTTGGCAGATAATTTTTTCAAGAGGTGAGAAAAGAGACAATTTGATTATGTTTACACAGTGCCTTAAAGTTTGAAGGTTATAATAAATGTCATGTGTATTAGCCCGAAAGCTAATGGACTTTTTTGATAAACAGTTTTATACCGGTTGAAGTTTTCTCTGAAGATGTTAGGTGCACATCTAAATACGAAACCGTCGTTCTGTCTGGGCAAATCCGTGCGTCAGTGTACCCATTAAAAAGTTGTATAAAATTGCTATAAATTTAGTAAAAGAGAAGTATACCTCTTCAAATTTTTGATACATTACCTTTAACACCTTTTTAAGCGATATACAAAATTGACAGACTTGAATCTTTTTTTAGGTACATTGCACAATTTTCTGTGAAGGTATTTGGTGTAAATCCATGCGTCAGGATTTGCACCAAATATCTTCACAGAAAATTTCAATCGATATAAAATTCTCTAGCTCTCGGGTTATATTGGGAGTTATAATAGCAATGTGGTACAGTATGACAGCTCTAATAATTTTACTCTGACAGGTCCAAAATCAATTTACAATACAAAGAAAGAACGAGGTAGTTTTCTCTTGTACGCAAGTGTACAGTGTTAAAAATTCTTCAAATTATTCCTACTATACTCATATTAAAATAACTTATGTTTTCAGAAAGAGCATTTTGTTTAATCTTTCATTAAAGGATACGTATACATTTTATATCTTTTGATATTTGTCCAAATAGAACACGTGTTGTCCAAATTCATCAAACTCATCTGACCAAAAGCTTAACATTTTAACACGTGTAAACACGCCGTACAGCGTTCTCGAAATTAATTATTTGGGCGTGACGTTTTATTGGCTTTGTCTCGCAATGGCGTATTTGGCACTGTTTCTCTATTTTAGGAATGCAATAAAAATAGGCCTCTCTCGTCTGGCATTGTTGCAAAGGGTGATTGCTCAAAGTCCACAAAGTTATACAAATAAACCAGTACTGAACGTAAGCATGTGATGTGGATGAAGAGTCAAACTCATTACTTTCACATAGTAGGAACTGTCAAGTGCATTGTTAGGCCACAAGCACCTCGTGATTAATATAATAATCCGTAATGAAGTTATAGAGACACGTTCCAATCCTGATTTATGACAAAACACATTTCATTCTGTATAATCTTCAGGCGTGTTTATATACAAGAACTCCTCTCTCGCGGTTAATCCCTGGAGCCAACATCTACAATGACCGCATTCATATTCATAAAGCGCGCCGGACACATAATTAAATTTTAACTGTCATGTTAACTAAATTATTCCGTTTAGCTCACACACACGGTCTTGGACTTATTCAAGTGACTTTAATTATGACTTTTATGGAGGCCCTGTTCCCCTGGAAAATTTATTTAGCACAGTTACTGCTCATTTCCTAGTTACTTGCGTAGTTTTATTTTCCCACTTTACTCTGAAGAAATGCTTAAATTTATTACAAGAAATTGTTTGACGGGAAATAGTCTACTCCTGTCCATTTTTTCTACTTCTATTTCAACTTAGAGGGAAAAATTTGACTACTAGAACAAATTCTGATTCATAAGTTCAAGACTTATATATTGAGGATACCACTTATGAAATAAAATTACTTTTGAATCTGAGTCTTTTAAAATACCCCTAAAATTTAAATGTACAGGATGATTCATGTTTCAATTACAGTAATGCATACATAGGCAAGTTTGTCAAAAGGATCACTCTGTATATTTGTATATGTTTGAATTCTACTTTATCAATTGAGTTTGAATGATAAAGGTATTGATTTAAAAGAGACTTAATGAAAACGTAAAACTGAGGAACATTAGGGGTGGGTGTCACAAAAGATTTAAGGCAGGATTAAATTTAAGCCCAGCTTAGAATGTAATCACACAATAAGCTGAACGTCATCCTGTCCATAACATTCTAACTTAGGATTACATTTAATCCTTGCTTACCTGTTTTAAGCAAGTCAGCCTAACATTTGAAAACTAAAAATGTTTTTCTACAGATTATGTTGTTGTTTTCTGCACGTCATAAAGGCTGAGTTGCACAAAACATTTAAACCAGGATTAAATTAAACTCGAAGTTAGATTGTGATGGACAGAATGAGGTACAGATGTTGTGTTTCACAATCTAATTCAATCCAGGTCTAAATCTTTTATGAAATCCACCTAAAGAGTGTCACATTTTAACTCAGACTTAAATATTTATAATTGAAGTTAGTTCTTGCCCGATGAAAATTGTAAAGCTGACGAAGCTATAAATCTATAGCGAAACGTTGAGTGTTTTCCCTTCATTTTCTGTCCGGTTTGAGATTAAAAAAACTTTGTACTTAATTATTTATGTTCAAAATATTTTCTGTTGACATCCTGGCAAAATCCTGGTCCGTAGTAAACCGCCTGCCTAACTTTCTCTAAAATATTTTGTCTTTCTGTGCGTATCTGTCATTTAAATCACAAATAATTAGGTCGTAACAATCAAGTAGAATTCAAAAGCATACAAATATATCGCTACAGGGCGATCCGTTTAACGAAACTCATCTGTCTGTTAGTGCAAATACATGAATCATCCTGTACATTCAAATTTTACTTAAAGAGACGTACCTATCAGATTAAATTAAATTGAAGTGTTCGAGCTGTTTTCATTTTCTAAAATAAGGTTAAAATTAGTTTTACCTATTCCGTTAGTGATATCCACAGTATGGATATAAGAAGCCAATTATGTCAGCGTGACATTTAATTGCAACTACTCTTACAAGTTTATTACTGGAAACCTTTCCGAAAATACTTAAGAGATGACGCTGGGAAACACAACACGTGATGAAGTTTCTAGAAAATAATAATGGCGAGTTATTGGCAGGTCATGAAAAATGCATAAGTTATTCGAGTCTTATCAACAAATTGCTAGGTAAACGCAAACGTACAACATTGTTTATTATTCTTAAATGTTTTCGTCTTATCAGTCGCAAGGAATTTGCGGTATTATCAGTATTTGAAATTTTCGTTTTGCTATGTGTACGACAAACGCACGAGCTTTTCACCGGAGAAACCAAATCCCATTAGATCTGCTGCAAAATTTAAATCACGAACCACTCGCAATTCATCATTATTGCACTAGCTGGACCAAAGACAGTCGTAAATAGCTTGTTTACACGTGTCATGTACTGAAAGTTTGATTGGCGAATAGACAGGCTCCATTTCAAAGCAGTGATTAGCTCAGACGTGTCCTGTTTGCTCGTTAGTTCGTCCTGGAATGCCCCGTGGCAATTATACAACTATGTATCCTGTAATTTTCACACAACGAGCTTTGCCATTGGCAAAAGATCGAGTATTAAAATTAAACACTTTTAATTAAGATCTACTGATATTCCTAAATCATTTTCTGAATTATCCGTGAGTCCTGGATTATGTAGAAAGAAAAAGCAGGAGCAGGATAATAACTAAAAATTAAATAAATTCTTTCGGTATTTTCTTCGGAATGTTGCATTTTGCGACTAATTTTTTTTCTTCCTTTTTCCCCTAAGCAATCTCACCGTCACGTTCAATTTTCCTTCATAATTACATGTTATTTCCTCCACAACTTTTTAATTTGTTTACGTTTGTTTGCAACCCGACCGTGAATTAATGTAATTCTGCACTATCTACGGTTTTATTTCGCTTATTAATCACCGTGTGTAATAATAATAGGGAAATCATAATTTCAGCTTTCTTTCAACAATGGAGGATTAACGATGTGCTATATCAGTTACGTGTGGAGATGGACGTAGTCAAATTAGTTCCGTTTAGTTTTTGTTGGCGTTGATAATTGGCCATAAATGGTTCGCACGGAGAAATTTTTGATAGAAACAAGTTGCTTGATTATAATATTAATGGCTGAAGTAAATTGAGGAAGCCACAAGAATATTTGCATATATTGTTGATTAGGAGAATCACTCATCGTTATGCGTGAAGAAAAATTAATATTTATCAAAATTGACGCCATAATTTGCAATAAAACTTAATGCTTTGTTTTACTCAGCAATTTTTACATAATTTTTTTGGTTTCAGAATAAAAAATCGGGTTGAACAAATTTCTAAGTATAAATATTTACGTATACAGGACCGATTCTGACTTGTCAATAGTCTGCGTGCCAGTGACATTTCTACGCCTCTCACTTGAATTTTGTTACAGACAAAGAACAGCAAAAGAATAAAAAAATAATAATTTGATATACGTATGGTTATATAATCCAGCGCTTCCCAAACTTTTAGGTTTCACGGTTCCCTTTTGAGCTGTGTTAAGATTCACGCCCCCCCCCCTTCCCTCCTTTCCTGTCGGATCTCGAACTTGAACAATGATACTAATCGATTGACAAATGCTTTCATAGTATTTTTTAAATAGAACAGTTCTTTTATTGAAGCTTGTTTGCATATTCTCAAATGCATTGACTCGTTCTTTTTTTCTAAAACTAAACCTGGGAATATTTATATTGTATATTCAAAGTAAAAAAAAAACAGATGGTATATGTACAGTAGCGAGTGTTAAATTTTGGTCGTCGCTGTCAATCAAAACGTTAGTTTTAATTCCACAAATTAGAAATTTTCATGTGTATTTTACTATGAATGTGTCAAAATAAATTAAATATTTAAGAGACTATTCCAAGCATTCAAAATTAAGACACGAATCTCCTTAGTTTTAATAAAATACAAGTTTGGTGTAAATCTTTGAGAATTAATGGCGACAAAAAATTTATTGCTCGTGATTGTATGCAATCTTTTGTAAAAAATTACAAGATAAATTAGTTGCAATTTGCGTTCAATTATTTTATACATATTTATTCTGCTGCGCCCCCTTGAAAACTTATGCGCCGCCACAGGGGGGCACGTCCCACAGTTTGGGAAATGCTGATCTCATCTATTACACGGTTACCAATCAAGTAAAGAGTCACTGTGGGGGATCTACCAACAGGGTTGCAAGATTGGGCGGGCGAAATTCCGCCCTTTGGCCTACATTTTGGTCATATTTGGCTCTTAAAAAATTTAGCCTGATTTCTGCTATTTTTCTTGTCTTCATATAACGATACTTGGAGCATCGTTTTCTTTTGTTTCTTATTCATTTCATATTTGTTATTTCTTTTTTGTTTTTGCATTTTAGCGTTTGATTTCAGTAAACTTAAGTAAAGGATTTTTGTTTTATTTTGACAAATGTTTATTTGTTTTGTTTGACGTATGTAAGTACTCTGTACGTTAACATTAATAAGTATTATTATTATTATTATTAGTTTATTCATGGTTCGCTTGTTTTATTTTGTCCTTTTGTTTTCTGCCAGCTTCTTGACTTCTTGCAAAAGTCTTCGGTTGGAGAATCGTCGTTTCTTCATTATTTTTTAATCTATTTGTACTTCTTTTCTTTTGTTTTCCGCATTTATCTTTTTTCTAATCAAATCGACATCCTGCATTTTATAGACTCTTACAATTCTCTTTTTTTCGTATTTTTTTGTTTTTCTTTGCAAAAACTTCCGACAATTTTCATCTTTTTCCGTCTTAGTATCTGTTTTTTTAAATTCATTTTACACTTTATATTTTTCTTTTATTTATTTCTAATTGATCTTTTCACATTTTGTTGGCTGTATCTTGTTTTCTATTAGTTTTTTTCGCTTGGAGATTCATTTGTTCTTGGTTTAGACGATCTTCTTTTGTTTTTTTCTCTGTTCTTTATGCTTTTGCACTATATATTTCTTTTATAGCTTCTTTTTATTTGCAAAATCTTTCAACGATTTTCATTTTCTTGGTCACCTTCGTTTTCTAGTACTCCTGTTTTCTTTTTTAAATTCGTTCTAGTTCTATGCTGTCGTATTTCTCTTTTGTTTATATTTATGAAATTGATTTTTCATATTATGTCGATTGACACATTTTTACAGTTCTCTTCTGTTTCGTATGTGTCTGTGTTTATTCGCAAAAACTTCCGACAATTTTAATTTTTTTTCATCTTAATATCGTGGTATTTCCGTTTTTTTTAAATTCATTTTATACTTTATATTTTTCTTTTATTTATTTCTATCTAATTGATTTTTTCACATTTTGTTGGTTGACGTTTTTCTTACAGCTGTATCTTGTTTTCTATTAGTTTTTCTCGCTTGGAGATTCATTTGTTTTTTGTTCATTCATCTAAGCAGACGATCTTCTTTTGTTTCTTTTTCTTGTTTGTTTTTGCGCTTTCATACTATGTTGTATTTTTCTTTTCTTTTTTTACAGAATTTCATATAAAATTGATTGTGTGCATATTATTGACGCTTGTTTGTAGTTCGTCGTTTTTCATTTGTTTTAAGTTTCATATTTCGTTTCATTTTTTTTTTTTTTTTTGTTGTGTTATTGACTTTTCTCGAGGTTGCTTTAATTTTCTACGAATTTGTTTTGTCGATGTTCCTTTGCTTTTTTTTGGGTTCACCTCATGCCTTGTATTTTGTCGCTACCGTGTTCATTTCTCTTTTGTTTCTGATTTTTTGTCAGGTGTCATTTGTTTTTTCTCAACTGTTCTGATTTTTAATGTCGATTTTTGTTTTTTTTTTGTTTATGACTCTACGAAAAAAATCGGCACCTTTTGGCTACATTTTGTTAACAAGTTGGCGACATTGCCTGCAAAAAATCTGGCAACTCTGTCTACCGAGAGATAAAAAGATGGTTTAAGTATCCGTTACATTTTAACGTCTCCTTTAAGAGTGCGAAAACAAATGTATTTTGCGCCTTTAAATTTAAATGTCCGACTATATGAAGCCCTGCTGTATTATCAATAACGATATGCAGAACTTAAAAAAAATTAGATTTTGTATTTTCTAACTCTTTTATAACTCTGAAAAATTGAATGACTATGGATCTTTTTTTCAAAATTGGCTGGACATTTTACTAAACTCCGGCTAACTAGTTTTGTGTACAATATGAACTTAAAAGAAGTAAGAAAATATTTTCCTTTTAACTTAAGTGGAAAGACATTTTAGACCACCGACAAAGCAAGACATGCAATTACTGTACAAATACAAACACAGTAATTGATAATACATAATTGTAAAAACGAAATAGATTACGACAAATGCAGGAAATATGTGAGATAATGCCGGTTTTTTTTTTTCGAGTAATTTGTTATGGAATAGTAACCGTTAACTCGGACAAGGAAACAATCAGTGCATATTGTAATCATCGTGTGGAGAAATAAACTCTAATTAATCACAGCATATCACGAATTATGACGGCATAAATAATACTGTGAAGGAAAGAATACAGCTAGCTCACAGTACTAATTGAATAACAATCTTACCATCATGCAATATGTTTACTTTTTTTTAGTGTAATTAATATGATGGGGCCTTAGGTCAAGCATGTTATATTTAAAATTAGTCATCATTAGATTAAGTTGTATCATGTTTTCTGGTTTCATTAATAAACACGTCCAGTTTTACTTCAATAATTGATACTAACGTGAGTTAACATTTTTTTCTTTTCTGATTAATTATTTCAGTTGTACTTTATGCAGCAATGCCGTTTACTTTTTTAATTTTAATATATCATTTGTTCTAAGGCTAGTATGACACAGCATTGAATTCGATATCAATTTTGTTACAAAGTTGTAGAGACAGACTACAGGAGTATATTATAAGTATTATAATAATTAATAAATAAATAATATTATAAGTTTAAAAAAAGATGTATGTAATTTTTTTTGTTTTGATTTCAGGCAGCTGGTTTGGAATTGAAAGAAAATCTGGCGGCGGGAGCGACGTGGCCCTATCCCTCGGTTTACCATCCTTATGATGCTGCATTCGCAGGCTACCCCTTCAACGGGTGAGTTTTTCAAAATAGGTACATTTCGAGATTTTTTTAATTTAGCGTCCGGAGTGCTGTGAATGCTTTTAAATTTGCCGCACGCTAGTCACAGCCAGATTAAAAAAAAGTGTTCTTCTATTAATAACAGATAGGAGTATTTCTCAAGGTTGGTAGAGCTGGACTGTGTATTAGAAGGTTGCCTTGATCCAGAGGGGAGGGTTTAGGTACGTAACTCGTTATGTCACATCACGTGATGAATTCCATTGATCATATTACTGCATTATTTGATCAATAGGACAACAGAACTGATTCCATTTGTAGTGAATTAAATTAAGCTTTTTTAAGGCAGATTAAAGCTCACTCTATTTACTTCACTGTGACATATAGAAGTTTCGTGTGACGTCACGAGTTACTTTCGCGGGGGGAGGGGGGAAGGATCAAACTATACATTTAAATGGGAACGAGGCAACCTGCTAGAGTGATATCAGTTTTACCAACCTTCATATTTCTGATGTTAGTTGAAACCGAATGAAAATTTAGTATATCGTTTACCATGACATACGTAAGTACGTGTTTTATAATAAAGATTATTTTTGAGAAAATCTATAGTATGTATTAATTACGTGTATAATTTACAATTCACGTATATAAATATACAAATCAATGTAATTCACTTTACTTAATTTCAGGTAAAGTAAATTGATATACTTTGCTTGTTCTAAAGTGTTTTCTTTTCCATATTGTTTTAAAATTATTCGAGCAAGAACCACTTTAAACAACAAGAATGTCCTAAAAATACATTTAACGTTTCACAATTTGCTTGGCTGCTCTATCAAGGTGAAATCAAAAAAATTAATCAAAAATATTTTCAAGGTAACATTGCCCTGAGGCTGTCCGGTCAACTGTTAATGATTTTTTTGTATATAAAGAAATTAAAAAAAAAACTATTCGACTAACACGTTAATTAATGAATTAAATACGCATAAGTGCATGAGTGAATTATGTGAAACAGGTTAAGAGATGTATTAGAATCGGATTCAATGTTGACCGTACAATGTCCGCTACTTTCTTGAGATGTTGACAATGAATATTTTTCTGGTAAGGTAAGAAATGAAGTTGTGTGGAACCCACGTATACTCATAGTGAAGATAGAAGATTAAACAGAAGAGGGAAATAAACTCGTATCTTCATCTTCTTCACAAAAATTGTTTAATAACTGAAGCGCTACATATACATATGTCTTTCGGCCTTACATAATGAAACTAAAAAATTAAAGCCCATCTTCAGGCTGAAAGGTTAAAAAGTGAGAGTTAATCTCAAGATGAAAAAATCATAAATGGACTTACCAAAAATTATATAAAACAAAAAACAAAAAGTTTAAGACATTTTTAAAGTTCAAAATTACATGATCTGAAATCAAAAAGAGTGTAAACGTTGAGGCAAGGCAAGGGCCAAGGCCGCGTGTTAACAAGAAGGGAAACAGACGGGTTATGAACAGTCGGTAAAATAGATAACTAAAAGTTAAGTAAAGGAAAGGAGGCTGTGTTCAGAAAGGCCAATTGATACGATTGATAAAAATCAGTTTTTTTAAATTCTGATTGGTCGTTTAAGCAGTGTTTTTTTTTATTGTTAAAATTTTTGAAAGATTTAAATATTTCTACTTATTCTAAAATGTCCGAATCTTTAAAACTATTAGTGACGTGTAAAATTTCAATGGAGTCTTAAACTTTTCGTCTTTTGTTTTATAATTTTTGGTAAGTCCATTTAATGAATATTTTCATCTTGAGATTAACTCTCACCTTTTAACCTTTCAGCCTGTATTATTTTATTATTTTATTTTAAATTTCATTATGTAAGGCCGAAACACATAGGGTGTTCATGGGAAGCCGCTACAATAACTAACTTTCTTATTTCTTATTTTTATGAAGTAACTTAAATTAGGACAGTATTAGGACCTCTCCTCTTCGATTTTATGGTACTTCCAAAAAACAAATGACAATCAGGTTTTCGAGATTTTCAATTGTTTTCAACTTTCTTTTAATGGAATGTTAGGTTTTTTTATCATTGTATCGCGTTCAGGATGTCAAATTAAGTATGTCTGTGAAATAATATCTCTCAAAACAGAATATTTCACAAATAATTCAGTCTTGATATTCGCTGGAAGAAGTGTATCGTTACGATAGTCTTTTCATTGACGAATACAATATGGTGCGCGTTGAAACAAGAGAATAAAGGAAGTGTGTTCAAACTGTCAGACCTTTGTGAACTGTCATGATTCAAGATTTGTTTAAATTTAGTTCAAACTAAAAACTCTTGGATCCAAATATTGAAAGCGCGACAAGTTAAAATGTCTAACACCATTATTTACCAAATAATTTATAAAATAGTAGACCTAGGAGGGGAATAGTTTAAAGAAGTACTTAATTTGGCATCTTGAACACGATACTCTGATAAAAAATATAATGTTCCATTTAAAAAAGTTGAGAGCAATTGAAAATCTCGAAAATCTGACAGTTATTTGTTTCTCCAAGGTTACCATAAAATTGAGCACGGAAGGTCCTGGAACTTTTCTAATTTAGGCTATTTCGTGAAACTTCAAACAAAAAAGTTAGCTATTGTAGCCATTTTCCGTGAATACCAAGATTTTGTTACTAAACCATTTCTAAAATAGTAGGCTTTGGGAGATGATATTTTAGAGACATAATTAATTTAACATCCTGAACGCGATGCGATGATAAAACAATTGAAAATCTCGAAAACTTAATTGTCATTTGTTTTTCCGAAAGTACCATAGAAACGAGGAGGAAAGGTCCTAAAACTTTTCTAATTTAAGTTACTTCGTAAAAATGCAAATAAGAAAGTTATTACTGTTGTAGCGGCTTCCCATGAACAGCCTGTATGTGTATATGTAGCGCACAGCCATTAAACAATTTTTGTGAAGAAGATACGAGGTTATTTCCCTCTTTTGTTTAATGTAATAAATATTCCGATGAATTTCAATCTAAGCTACTATTATTCTTTTAGTGTTTTTGTGCACCGTTAACAGATTCCTAAGTTACTACCAATTTATATAAGTATACCGGGAGTACAAACGTTTTCCGACAAATAGGATTTTACATATAAAAAATAAGTGGATTTTACATGTACAAAATAAGAGCAATGTCCCCTTTTTTGGATACAAGATTTATCAGAAGTGGGAATAAAATCCTCCCAGACTGGTATATCAAACCCATGTCAACTTGAATAGGTATACTATAAACTATAACTCTTACCATACCCTCAAGTTGAAGGTGAGTGACTGTCGAGATCGGAAAGAATTTCTGATTCTCAGTTTCTCAAAACTGATTTACTAAAATTAAAAAAAAAATATATTTTTTGGAGAATGGTTACCACTTGGAGTTAGCCAAACAAATCACTAAAACTACTCAAACTAATTTGAATACCACCCGCAATTTTCATTTTATACATATGCCTGACACTGACGATAACTCGGTTAATTTAACTAATAAAGATTATCAAATGATGTTTATTATCGTTTATTCACAATCTAACTCCCAAAGTCCAAAAAAATAAGAGCATATTTTGAGAAAAATATAAAAATTGCCATCAAACAAGTGTTCATTGTTAAACCTATTTTTACTAAATTGAAATCCCCCATTGATAAATTAGATTGGTCAAACGTAGTTTACAAAATTTCTCCTAGTGATTGCGACAAGGTTTATGTAGGTTAAACCTGTAAATGTTTGAAAGCTCGTATCTTTTCACAAAAAAGTGAACCAAAAAACTGCTTGTTGCGCTTTAGCTCAACATTTTAAACACAACATAACTTACCAAGACACTGTCACTTTAAACATCGAATCTAACAAGTCAAATATTGCTTTCTTGAAATGCATCATATTTTCACCACAAACAGTACTTCAAACAAACAAACAAACTGGTATTTCAGACCTCATAATTAATTAGAAAACTAATCAGACCTATAGTTTCAAATCGACTTAAAAATTTTAACGTGCTTGTACTAGTGCTTGTTCTTATTAGTAGTCTCAAATGTACACTCTCACACTTAGTTGTCATTGAAAAATGTTTTTCTGGTTGTGATGTGCTTGCATCATATAGTTATACCCCTGGAAAAGGCCATGAAATACCATACGAGCAACGGAATTTATAATTAGAGCAGGCTGTGGTATTTATCATAAGTTGGCAACGCAGACTTGCAGTTTGAAATTAAAGATTTTAAGTGTCATAATGACATTTAGTTTCGAAAATGTTTGATATTCGACATAACATTTTTCTGACTGAAATTTATTTAAAAAATGCACAGAAACAAGAAAATGGGATATGGAGCTATGCGATTCCTGGTTGCATCCAAGATTTTCGGGAAGGATTCTCTAATTTTGGAGTTGATTATGAATAATGCAACTGCATACACAAGGAAAACCATTCAACTGATACAGGAGTTTTTTGACAATCGCCTTGTAAATTTTCCTGCCCAGTCTCCAGATTTGAGAATCATCGATTATTTTAGTTTTCCATTTCTGAAAAATACCAAGCATTTACAGAAGCGTGCAATTTAATTAGTCCTCAAAAATTGCAAAATGCGTTCGACAATATGAAAAAGTGTGTTGAAGATGACGGACAACACGTAAAAAAATTAAAAATATCCACTTTTTCCTTCACACATATTTTAGAGTTTCCGCAAAATAATGTTTAACTATATCATTGAAGATCGAACGCACAAAGCACGAACATAACCTCGAAAATAACAGCTGTCAATTTATTATTAGTTTCTCAGTGTTTCCAACTACGCAACGTAAAAGAGCAACTCTCACAGCCTCCTCAAATTATAAATTCCGTTGACCACCCGGTATAACGTATATTACTGAAAACCGGTCAGGCCACGGGCCTTTTATATGGCAAAACGAACGCAGTGTGAAGTGTTACGCACTTTGTTACACACTTGTTGTGTTCTCCGTTGGGCATGGATACCGGTTTTCGGTAATACCGATAATCCGGAATACCGGACACTTTTATACCTTTTAGTAAAACCGGTAATAACACTTGAAATACCGAAATATTGATATCGGTATTATCTTACTTAACGCCAACAAAATTATCCTAATTTATAACTTTGACTATTAGTTTTCATTATTCTTTGTTGATTATTTTCGGAAATTTACTTATGTGTTTATGTATTGTTTTCTAACAATTATACTTTTCAACAAATGAACCGGGTCACTTAAAAAAGTTAGATTAAATGAGAAAAGAATTAATATAATAATTCGTTCGAAATATTTTAGTGGTCCACTTCATTTTTTTGTTATTATTATTTTTTCTCACTCTCGCACTTATACTTTTATAATTAGTATGTATTAATTGCATGATTTATGTTTATATTAAATATGTTCTATTGTTGGGTAAGTGGCAAAGCAGCTTGGCTGAACTTCGTCAACATAATAAAGATGTTTATTAGGTATGAAATAAAATAAAGACATTTGTTATGTATATTTATTATTATTATTATTTATTGAATAGTATGTTATCACAAAGACAGAAGCTTTATTGTTATTTTAGTTATTTATTGTTATTTAAAACAGAAAAACTGAGTATTTATAAAGTATGATGTTGATAAACTTAGTTTTAATGTGATTTTGTTTCAATAAATGCCTGATTTTCTTTCTAAAAGGATTTCTAGCTTCTGTCTTTTGTACTACATAATCATATTTATTTCAATACCGAAATCCCGGTATTTTAAATATAAACATCAAATGAATACCGGTATTGTAAAAGTGCGCCGGTATTCCTTGCTCTAGTTCTCCGGTGCTCTTTATTTTTGCCATACAAGAGAGGGAAGAGCGCTTGCGAAAATCGGCTCGTTTTCTGCTCGTATTTTACTCCTCCAGAGATAAAACTCCATGGCTTTCATAGCATTCACAACATTAACCTCAAGCGATGTAAGTACTAAATGCTTGTATTATTTCTAACTTTGTAGTTCGGTTTGTATAAAGGTAATAAATAAGCTTAGGATAATTATACTGTATTAAAAAACTTCAAAATATGCATGCAAATATGTACCAAAATCATGAAAATATGCACTAAAAATTAACTTTTATAGAATAAATAGTATATTTTTATATTAAGACATTTAATAAATTATTTAGTCAAATCATTATATAAAGAAATATTTATTATTCCAAATCATAAAGTTTTCTTCTGAGCTTTCTCGTACCGGAGATGAGTTGCGCGCTGCAAAAATTCAAATTGCTCGCGTCATTTAAGAATCGAAGAATGCGCAGTGGTTAGAACATCAAAGGTGCCGACACTCAGTAAAAAGACTGTGCCCATACCCCGATAATCCTCTTATTATTGCCAAGTAGTCTGATTTTAGAACACTGATTGTCCAGATTGTCTGCTGTAAAGTGTCGGTTTGCACTTGGCGCCAAGAAAAAATGACAAATTTTCAATTAAAACAAAAAAATGCAGCAAATTATGCATTAATGCGCTAAAGAATTAAAATAGGTATGCATTTATTTTTAAAAATGTTCAAAATATGCAAATTCATAATTATCCTAAGCCTAGTGATAAACATTACCGAAAACTTGGTACATCGAAAAGAGTAGCTCTTCATGCCCATAGTAGACTGTTTCCGGCGACGCCAAGTGTTTCCAAAATTTCTCATAATAAAACAATTGTGAATATATCGAAATTCAGTGCGAACAAAAGTGACATATTTCAGATGTAGACCCATTTATATTTTCTTTCAATTTTAAATTGTAGGTACAAAATGTTATAGTTTGTACGCAAAAACAATCTACTTACATCATAACATAAAATATAACTGTAATAAATGTTCAATTACGCAAGCTATCCAAATTATGACAATTTTTTAACGTATCGTTAGTTCTTATTTTGTTTTGAAATACATTCGATCATAAAGTTTATTTACCAATAATTTTTAGCGTTAGAAGGACATTAAAGCTACAAATTTTCGAATGGAATCTTGTAAAATTAAATATGAATATTTTACGCATTCAAAACTATGAAAATATTTGAACAAGGGCTCGTTAATATCTAATAAAAACAAAAAGTGAAATAGTAACGATGAAAAAGCAAATTTCACGTATTTTTAAATTTTCCTGGTATTCCCCCAGGTTCATGTAGAATTTTGAACGTGTAGAGCTAGATGTTTCTTCAGGTATGATATGAATATACTCTAAGATTTCTTTGATTTCTCTGATGTACAGAGTGTTTTTTTACTTTGTGCAAATAAAAACACCTCAGTATAAGTACACGAAATGCTACCTTCTGCGGGTATTTTTTGGTGGCTATCGTATCATAGCCAAAAAGTTTCGAATGAACCACTTGTTTCGAACTGCTGAAATGTGCAAGAAAGATAGGAAGATCAACTTCACGTTCCTCTCGGTATGAACACGCCCACCGATACCGATCTCGAGTTTCAACGCAGCGTCTCGTAATAATAATAATCACTGATATCGTTTATTAATTATTTTTTTTTTAATTTTAATTCACTGAGCGAAGTAATATGTTTTACGATATCAACTATCGACGAATAAATTTAAAATTTATGCACCAATTAGGCAAGCGCGTTAAAAATGTTCTTCCTTCACCCTTTTACTGTAATCTCGCTGCTAGCTATGAAAGTATTACTACTTTTGGTCCATGGAGAAAAAGTAAATGTCAAATTTTAATAAGTCTGTAAAAATAGTATGGAATGAGAAATTACAATTTGTTTGTACCTCGCTTTTAATTTTTTAGGCCATTACGAACTGCAGCTTCTTGAATTGCATTAGATTTTAACTTAAAAATACTTAAACTTACAATTACTTGCAGCGAAATTAATTTAAATTGTAAATATTTTGACTGACCAGCTGATTGGAGCGGCTGATTTACGTAGTGCGTGCTCAAGATCAGGCCTGGACATAAAATACGAGAAGAGCCTGCCAGCCGATCGTGTATCAACAGAAGTTATAAATCGTGTGGCTCTCGTGAAATACAAACATGAACCAAAATTATGAATTTAAGTACCTGTGTTTTATAAACAGTACAGGTAATGCATAATGTATTATTTGCGGTAAACTGTTGAGTGTAAAACGATATAATATTGCTCGTCACTACAACATTTTCCATAAAGAATATTATCTACATAAGTTTGTATATCGTTAGTTGTTGAAATTGAAGCGACTGATCGTCAAACGGGAAACGGCACTGTCTGTGCGATGGTAGAAGGAGAATATACCCCGACATATTCCCCTCGCATGATTAGGCCTGCTCAAGATCAAGTGAAATACTGACCGACCCTGGCCTGCTTCGGCTTGGGATCATAATTGAAGAAGCGGCCGCGTTCCACTTTTGATTTTATGTTTTTAGGTTTAGTGAAAATCTGCCACTGCATTTTCTCGAAAACTATTAAAATTTGTTAAGAATATATGAGTTCAATCGTTGCCATTTATGGTGATACATTACAGGTTTAAATATTTACACACATTAAAAGACACCCTGTATGATAAGAGGTATTCAAACTTTGATACTGCATCTTGATTTTGGGAAAACGCAGAAGCGAACATAAAGAATAAACTTTTATGGGAAATCAATATTATAAAAAGTTTTTCATACTGTCCAACTTTCTGACGCTCACTTTATAAGCGATGGAAACATTAATTTTGAAATTTCTATTTGACTTTCAATGTTGTATTTTATTTATCATTAATTATTCTCAAAATTAACCGACTTTAAATATCGGTGTTCCTTTATGTCGAAAAAAGACAGAGAAACAAAATTTCCTGTGTGAATATGTTTCTAGAAAACTATTTGATACACGTATTAATGAAGCCATTTATTTAATTATGTTTTACATAAAAACAGTCCAATTAAAAGGCGGAATAATTCAGTGAATTACAGAGATTAATGTCCGCCAGAAACAAGAGTAAAACGTACTATTTCTTCGTTTTGATAAGACGAAAGATAAAGTTGCTATTTCCTGAACATTAATTCATAAAAATCCGTTGAAATAGAAGATAATTTGTACATAATTAGGCGACTCTGTTTCCTCAGGATGATACATAAGTAATCAGGTCGATTTGCATGTCACGGTACATTAAGTTATTTCAACATTTGCCTAGTTTGTAAAGTTTCGTGTAGAATTTTTACGTAGGAGCAGTGACTGATGGTGCACTAATGTGTCGGGCCGGCCACGAAACCGACGCTTCGCGGTTCCGACGCCCACAGTCTCGATGCACGTCATTTATTATTTACAGCGATAACGAGCCAGGACACCCCAGTCATTTAATAGTTGCTCCCTGATCCCTCGGGAAATCCGCACGTCAGCTCCGCTTCTAAATAATTCACTGGAAAAGATTCTTTTAATTGAAATTAAATGTACACTGGCGTAGAAAAGTTTTCCACCAACTTTTCACTTATAACAATGTTGACAATTCTAGTTGAAAAATGCACATCATTTTGCTGAGAAAATGCCTGGGAATAAAAATTCTTGTGAAAAATTTGTGAAGTATAAAAAAAATAGGTCAAGAGCTTTTGCGTTTTAGCTCAGAAGATACTTCATTTTAAGTTGTTAGGCAGGATTTTTTAAACATTAATTCTGTAATCTGTTACTGCATTAATTTCACAGAGTTTAATCTGAATCACCCTGTACAGTATTTTTAAATGAAGTGAATAATTATACACAGGTCGGCATAAATCTGGGGTTAGAATTTTTATTGTTGTTTTAAGAAAAAGGTTTACATACCATTAACAAATCTGTAAATTGTTTTTTTTCTATCACGCGTAGTTTCTTTAAAAAAAAACATTTTTTTTTTAATTTTGTATAAAATCTGAAAAAAATCTAAATTTATGAAATTTTGGAATTGTATTTGATGAAACATTAATCTTGGTGGTGTTCTGATAAAACAACATTCGCAACAAGCTAAGAAAATAGATGGCGCTGGAAATAGTCCCTATTTTACCAACATTTTTAATATTTAAATCAAATTAAACAAAAGTTAACATCTGATCGCTATATTTTTTTCTTCAAAACTATTAAAAGTGATATTATTGCTTGAATTTCATTGCGTACAAACTGTATCAATAGTTCTGACAGTTTTTGTTACGTGTGTGGTCTTTATAAAGGACGGAACAAAAGTATCAAATAATAGCTGTAACTTTTTTGTTTGGAAACTTATGAAAAAATGTATAATACAAAAGTTCTTTGATGTATTTCTACGTATGCTTTGACGAAAATAGTTTGTCTGTGTTCTCTTTTGTTTTGTTGCTATGGTAACCAAGTTTGTTTTTTTTTTTCTAAATGGAAAACATCCGAAAATTTAAAGTTTCTTTTGGATAAAATTAAATCGTTGACAGATTATTGGCGATTTAAATTTTTTGAGAACGCTTCTGCGTCAATAATCTGACTTTATAAAAATATAATGTTTCCTTTATAAATATGCTGGACTTATAATTAAAGGCTGATTTACATTATTCGATTTTTGTATTTGATATTTCTGTTCGATTTTATATTCAAGTTTGTTTTGAATGAATCTAGCTTCTGGAATAGAAAATCGATTAGTGGAAAGGCAAAATATCACGTTTGAGCGACTAGAAACTGAAAATACAAAATCGAACAATGTAAACTAGCCTTTACGTTGGACAAAAAAAGAATGGCCCAAGTGAACATTTTGGATTGTAACAGAAACTTAAAGATTCATTTTCTACTTTCTCATTTCGACTATTTCCCAGAAAATCTTGATGAGGTGTTTGAGGAGCAAGGTGAAAGGTTCCATCAAGATATAAAAGGAAAACATGGAAAAACAATATCAAGGGCATTGGAAGGTGAATTGATAGAATTTAAAGCGTGATATAGATCCTACTTATACGAAAAATATAAAAAAAATCGGTATTTTGGCGCAAAAAGAAAACGAGCATCGAAAAGTAATATAAACTGAACAAATTTACACAAAGTAATTCAACCTCAGATAAAAAGTGTAATTTTTCCGGCTTGTGCTACCAAAACTTCAATGCAGCAATACATCTTTAATAATTAGGTTAGGTTAGCTAAACTTAGCGGCATAAAATTCCATAGAATACATTAATTTGAAGTTATTTATCGAAAATAATTTGAAAATAGGGGGGACCTTAGTTTGTTGATGAATAATTCGTTACCAACTGAATCACACATGCAATGTTCCAAAGATTATTGTATCATTTCTCCTAATTTTCAATATGTTAATTATGTTAGTCTACCTCTCAAATTCTCTCCTTATTTCTCCTGCTAATATGTACAGACAGAACAAAGATGCATAGGCTGCCTTAATATTTGCGAGGCCCCGGCCAAGAAATTTTTACGGAGCCGTTGATGTAGGCGAAGAAGTTTACCTTTATACTACCAATACTAAATAAATTTTTAAAAGGAGGTAAAATAATTTCAAGTGAATGAGTTACCCGACGTGTTTAAATTTTTCAAATATGTAGTGAAATAAAAATATGACTATGAAATAAAAAGATATATGAAAAAGAAAAAAAGACGAATTATTTTGTTTTTAATTTATTTTTAACAAGAGTATACATCGTGCACTGCAAAGAAAAGGAAAACCTTTGATAACATAGTTATAACAACCGTCTATAGCTAAAATGAAACCTAAATAATATGCTAAAACTAAGCAAAATAAAGAAAAGAACGTTAGACCGGAAACCAGGAGACCGAATGCACATTTGTTGCAACAACTGAAGAAGAGCAATATTTCGAGGACAACATCCCAGTATAGCAACGAGGCAAGCAAAGTCAACCTGAGTCGCCTCGTTGCTATACTGCGATGTTGCCCCGAAATGTTGGTATTTTCCAGTTATTGCAACAAATGTCCGGTTGCGTCATTTTTGTTCATCTCCTAGTGTCAACACCTTACAGTTGGTTATACTGTCCTGATGAGGTCTAATAAGATCGAAACGTACGTAGGCAGGTACTTTCCTTGCCAGTTATGCCGATAATAACTCCCTTTTCACTAACATTAGACCTTGAATAATCAAAATAAAAATAAAATAACGTCAAATCTAATAAAACAATAACAAAAGATGATCGTAGACGAAGATTGTCAAATCGATATGAATATTGACGATCAAAAATTTAATCTGTAAATGTTCCAGATTAAAATGTAAAATGAAGTAAACTCAGATTGAGTAAACAAAAAAATCAACAATAAAAGTCAATCAATTCGTAAATAAAAAATAAAAAGTAGTATCAAATAAAGACAAGCGAAAGAGAAAACAAAAAATACAAGATGGTAGACAAAAATAAAAATTATATGAAAAAGAATTAATCGCTAAACATTAAAGAAAAGTATAATTAAAAAATAAAATCGAATCGTATAAAGAGAACCCAAAAATGGTCATGGATCGAAGCGAATAAAATGTAAAATAAACTCAAATCGAGTAAATAAAAAAAAACAAAAGACGATCAATGGTATATATGGGTCAATAATCAATAAATAAAATCAAATCACATAAAAGAGAATACCAAAGTGGCGGTCGATCGATCGAGGGAATTAAAATGTAAAATAAATTCAAATCGAGTAAAAGAACCAAAACAAAATAGGATCAATGGATAATCAATAAACAAAATCAAATTGCATAAAACAAAAATAGCCGTCGATCGAGGGGATTAAAATGTAAAATAAACTCAAATCGAGTAGATTAAAAGAATGAGAAATAAAATAAAAATTAAAATAAATTAAATTAAGTCGAATAAAAGAAAAAACAAAGGTCGATCAATTAATTATACAGCATCAATTAACATCAATTAATTAAACAGTGTGGAAACTATCTAGCAGATAAATTTGATATTTTCAAGACGATGAACAACAAGAAAACGCTCGGAGCCGTTAATTTTGTCTAATTGCAGGGGGTGGAAGTACTACTAAAAAAAAATTAGCACTTGCCGGGCTCTTTGCAAACACCCTGTAGTATTAAAAAAGGAAGAAATTGGTTGAAACTGACGCCCAGCTTTTTGCTTTTGAAAAAATCGATTGTCTTGAAAATATCGTACTTATCCGCTGCTTGGTTCCCACGCAAGCTGTATTAAACATTTAATTAAATAAAGTCAAATAGGGAATTTCAAAAAAAAAGGAGATCAGCGATGAAGATGAGACGAAAGGAAATGAACAATTAGTCAAATCGAATTAAGAGCAAAAAAGACAAAAGGGAATCGAACTGATAATTCAAAAATAAAATAAATTCAAATTGTATTAAGCATAAGTAAAAACAAAATACGATTGGTTTATAAAATGAAATACAATCTAATAAAATCAGTATTAACTGTTTTAAGAATATTAATATTATAGGAATTCCACCAATATTAACCAACCTATTAGGTTATCGAAATATAATATCGAGAATTTAAAAAACCTAAACTAAATATATATTGCAATAATCTTACTTAAACATATTCGAAAGTAGAATGCGATTATTTAAAAGCAAACTCAAATACCAAGGAGAGCCAAGAAAATATTGAAAACCATAAAATCTAGTCCTCATACAACAGATGTTATTCTAGAAATAAGAGCTGGTCAAAAATGTTGTTACTCTAAAAGTACGATTAGTTAAAAGAGCATTAAGGACAACTATTCGTTTATATGTGCTGTTTATTTATACTACGTAAGATTTCTCTTTTTCCTTTTTGGCCGAATAAAGCTTCTAATATGTTCATTTTATACAAATCCGCAAATACTTTCGTATTTATATATGATTGTAGACTTTAAGCAGATATTTAATAATCTTCATTCTGACTGAACTATCCTCGATTAAAATATTGAAAAATTTATGTATATCAGATGGCGCGGGGTTCGCCCGCCCCTAAAGCCGCCACTGCAAAGAGGATTGTCACTCCAGTGAAAAGTAAAGTTGCGGTTTTAATCGCTTCTGAACACTGCAGCGAATAGGCAAACAACCGGACAGGTATTCATCAAATTCTTATTCACGTTTGATTTGCCGCCCCGCCTACTTGTTATGATGACCACAATGTGTAATACACATGTTTATATTTTGTTAGGGTGAACTTACTTTTTGAAGTCAGTGTGTATCTATTTAAAGTTCAATTTTGGAAAGAACACATGCGCGTCATATACATTACTCGTGTGTTTCAAATAAATGCACTACGTTAATTAATACTATAATTAACTTCGTATTTGAATTTTATACCCGGTTTCTAAAACGATAAATAACTTTATGTAAAGATAAATTTTAAGTGACATATAACTTTATGAAAAGTATAAACTCTTTACGTTTCCCGGATAAAGTTTTGAGAAACGGTTTTTAGAAGTTATGGTGAGTTTATCTTGGGTTTACCTCTACATAAAGTTATGTATCGTTTCAGAAACCGGACATTAATGATGTATTTCCGACACATAAAAATTCGCGTAGTGTTGACTAATGTAGTGCAATTATTTGAAACAGACGAGGAATGTATATGACGTGCATGTATTCTTGCATGAATTGAACTTGAAATTCGAGATAGGTAAATATAAGTTTGTTGCAACAGTCGCTTTCAACTTTAAAAACAACTGCGCCATAGATTTGGAAAGTAGTATGAAAAAATGATTTATGTATGTGTACTCGCAGCGTCCAAAAGTAATCATTCATTTCCCCAAGCTTTTTACTTTTATCACCAAGTTAAACCTTCCTTCAAGCAAAATTAACTCATGTTGGATGCATTCCAGATATGTTGAGCATAACTTAACAAATATGATGATTGATGACCTGGTGAAGATCAAACGATGAGGTAGTAGAGAGACGCCGATTTTAAAAAAAGAGGCAGCGCATGCACGTTTCCGAACGTGTTACCGTTTCTCGAAATGAAATTGTGCAATTTCGTGATTTATATTTGAATGCAATGCAGGTACTTCATGTCGCTTTAAATTCTACGTGCACGGCGATGGACAACAATAATGCGACACTAAAAGCTCACCGTATCACATAAAACTTCTGTTTTAATCTCCATGCATGAAACAGTTGCGTAAATTTCTTGTCGATACAAATTAATATGTGTGGATACCAAAGTGCAACTGCTTTGTTTTTAATTGAATTCGTCTATAAATTATAATTATGTCGAGCATGATAAGATATGTAAGTAAATATAAAACAGCCACACACATTCACCAGCATTCTTACACGTAGGCATCGATTTGACGCAAATATTGTTTATGACTCTCAAAGTGCTCTCTGTTTTTTCCATTCTGAACAGAAACGTGTATAGAAAAGCGGAATCTTCATACACTGGAAGGTCTTTGGTTTATCTGCCAGAATAAAAATGTTATCCGTCGTGACTGAGTATAGTTTAGGTCGTCGAATTACTAATTATTTCGTGCGTGTCTTTCATAAGTATCGAATAAAAATCACTGACATTAAAAAAATGTTTAGGATTTTATTATTTTTTACAGTTAATTTTAGAAAGTAATAAAGAAAGGTTACTAGTTAAATATAATTCTCTTGAGTGCATCGATTAAGAATAAAATTGTACACAAAAAACTGCTTTATGGAAATGTTAATGTAGTGTTTTTTTTAGTAGTTTGCAATACAGTTCAAGCATTTGTTTCAATATTTTACTTTTTCAAATCAATTAATTAATAACGGTACTAAGATCAGCTTGCCCTGTTTGTTTTTGATACAGACTGTATAGTGTAACTCATTTAGAATGTAAAAATATGATTAAAATTATTATTCCCAAGGCTTATTATGTATTTTTTTACGTCAAAAATCACTAGAATTTCTTGTTAAAATAGCTTTAATTCTTCCTACTAACAAATACATCCAAAATTCATTCCAACAGAATAATAGGAGTAATAGTTAAATGTAGATTAATTTAAACTGCCTCTCGTTTATTTTTTATGTGACACTGAACATGCCTGAAACCAACTGAAAATTAACCAGTATTAACTTTGAGGCAAATCTTATGATTATAAACATCTTTTCACGAAATTAATATCAATTCATTTAAGGGGTTCCTGAATTTAATAAAAAAAGAAATTCATAGTAGGCCCCGAGAATTAAAAATTACTGCTAGGATGTTCATGAAACGATTCGCCATCACCGACTCGCCGTCGCCGATTCACCATCGCCAATTCGTTGTAGAACCAATTCGCCGTTGACCCAATTTACCGTCCGCCCAAATCGCCGTTGCATGTTACTGCTTTATTAAGCTTGCTGAGCTTTCTGACTATTTTAGATATCCAAGTTATTTCTAGGGAACTGAATGAAATTATTTTTCTATTTCAAACCAAAATAAATTCCTAATTACAGTACGACCATCGTGAGACACAAAATTACGAACAAATTGGTACTGTTGGTGTACATAATCATAATTATAATTTTTTTAACGGAACCTTCAATTTTTTTAATATATAATTTTAAATGATGAGCTTTCATGAAACAATAGGTGTGTTCTTTTTACCGCAAAACTCACTTCAACTCAGATAAACGTCATTTCCGTTCGCACGAACAAGTAAGATTGAATGAGTATTTCAACCAGACAACCAATAGGGGTGCACAAGTGATAAGATAGGAGATCGAAATCACAGTTCATACTTACTTGTTCATGCCAACGGAAATGACGTTTATCTGAGTTGAGATGAGATTTGTGACAAAAAGAACACGCCTATTATCTCTCTTGGGGTGTAGTGATTTTGATTTATACGAAAATCAAGATGATTTTGAGCATAATCTGAAAATACAAAAAAAGTAAAATTGGAGGGATTTTGCAAACACCCTGCAGAATAAAAAATACTTCCTGAAAGAGCAATCATTTTTAAATGTTCAATTATCTATGTATCACATTTAATTAATGAGAAATTTTCCATTAAATATGCTAGCTTTTTTATTTTATTTACGTATAATTATCACATATTATTATTTGGATATGTACCTGGATTGAAAACTTTAATCGCTGACGGCCGGCGCCGGCTAATCGGCGACGGCGACTTGTCCTAAACTAGACCCTTTCTGAAGCGCTACCCTCTAAAGAAAATTCTGTTTGAATCGGATAATAAAGATATATTTTACAGGAGGATTTGCGTTTTAAATAAGTCACACTGTACAACATAATTTAGCGATTTTTATACGGTAAGTCATAATTTTCGTATCAAAAATTAATTCCGGAATAAATCATCTGGACAGCCGTGTTAAATCGTGCTTGTTTAATACGATTGATTAAAACAAAATCTTCCACTTGATTGGACATTTTTTAAACTAATGTTAAATTAGAATTTATGTATTCGAGTATTGATTTGTTGGCTTAAGAATTTTTCTTTTAACTCATGTCTTGAATTAAAGGTCACAAGAAGTATAGTGTGCAACACGCGCCTAGAGTACCCCACGTTCGTGGAAAAATCTGATTCGTGCCCTTGTAAACATGTTATATAGGTATATTGTTTTTCTAATTTGTGTTCGTAATAAACTCATTGTAACAGTTTCAAAATAGAATTGACCCTTCTAAACGTTCTTCCTGGTACAGACAGGCAATTTGACATATTTTTTAACATTTATTCCTTTAATACAGAAGTTCAATTCACTTTAGAGAAATAAAATTTAGACGAATCTATTAATTTCTTAGATCTCACCATCACGATTACAAATTTTTTGATTTTAGTGTTTACAGAAAACCAACAGCGATTCAGTTATACTTAATCATTCGAACCACCCACATAGCACAAAACTTTTCTATTCAATGTTCTATAGACTGTGGGACAATCCCATGAATAAAACACAAATTTTCAAAAAGAGTTAAATACAATTCATAGTATAGCAGGTCAAAAACGGATATAACATTTCAGCAATATTGCACAGCCTTAATATACATCGAAAAATTATAATAAATTGAATTAAGTGAAACAATGCCAAGTGTTTTTATCTACTTCTTAACTTTCTTATAATACAATAGCCCCTAACAGGGCCAATTCTATATCGAGTACGTTAAATTTAACGGACTGTTGCTATGTTACCAAACAATCATAAAGTTTTATAATTGGTCGTTCCCATAGCAACAGTCCGTTAAATTTAACGCACTCGATACAGAATACCTACCGTAAGCTTCATCTCAGTAAGTTGGCATTCTAGGACATAAGTTCATTAACAAAATTTATTTATTTTGATGTCCTTTACTCACTCAAAAAATTTGCGTACTGAATTTTGAAACTCCCTGTATATACTTTACAAAAAATGCGAACAGCAAAACAAATAGTAAATTTAAATTTAAACAGAAAAATAAATATGAAAAGATACCGCTGGATACCACTATGCCGGCACTGTTAATTGTTAAACGTTAGACGATTTATTTTTCTCTTTTCGACTCGTGTTTGCGGCGCCTTATTGCCTCGGCGCCCCAGTGCGGTGCACACCTGACGCTACCTTAAGGGTACGAACATGCTGAAGATGCCTTGCTGTTCACCCTCGATGTTTAGGTCGCCCTCGATACAGCGATGTCGCCTCGATGTAAAACAAACATACAGTTTTAAATAGGACCATACATATCGAAGCTGACTAGTAGCGCGTATCTTTAACATACAAGACTTCATTTAAATCTATGCGTTTGTTTTAGGTCGAGCTATCGAGAGCGACCTAAACATCGAGCGTGAACAGTGAGGCATCTTCGTCATGTTCGTACCCTAAGGCCGGCACTGCGACAGTTTCAAGTTTCAGTTGATATTTTATCAAACCTATGCTATAAACATTTTTACTCTTTTCAAAAGAGAATTGTTGAGATTGTTGAGAAAATTAATAATGAAAACGACACAATTATAGAGCAACACCTACAATTTTTGAAAATCGAATTAATTTCTACCTTGGTTGCTATTCGAAATCCAGGTTTCCGATATTCCTAGATTTTGAATCAGTAGGGTGGAGCACCACCACATTATGCGAGACCCGTCTCAAAATATTTAAACAATGTTTAATGTTTCTCCCCAAACGGTGGATTGGAAGACGAGATTCAGTGGACTTTTCCTTTGGAAGGGATTTGATGAAAGTTTGGTTATAATAATTTAAATTTAATTTATTTAAATTTAATAAATTTAAATCATTGAACGTTTTTTTATCGTTGTGGATATGGTTTATAACAGTGGGTTGAATGGTAAAAGTGCTTTTAGGTTAGTGGCGCTGTATCTCAAAAAATATACTTGATAGAGAAAAACTGATTCCATTTTTAGAATTAGCACACCAAATATTGTCAGGTTCAGTTCTAACATTTCAGAAACTAGATAAGAAAAAAATTTGTAAGGTTGTGTAATCACGGAGGTTATTGAAATATCAACTTAAACTTGGGGGTTGTCATTTAAAAAAGAAATGTCACAGACGTCAGAAAAAATTGACCTAATCTTGGCATTTTCTTAAAAATCAATCATTTAATAAGCATTAAATCTTATTTCTCGTAAGAGCAAGCCGTATTCTAGTTTCCTTCCGTTGATTACATGAATTTTGTTAGATGCCAGAACCTGATAAGAAAAATATTATGACAACTGCACACTAGTAATACGACTATACTGCTAAATATGAAGAAGCACCCATCTGCGACCGACTCTGGCATAAATAAACATAAATAAACTTGAAATTCAAAATAAACATAACTTCTCATCTGACGTTTATATTTCATTGTGATACTTACAAAAATGTCACCTTAACTCGCCTGTTCTGACGAGAAAAAAGAGTTAGGTCCAATTTTACAAATGTGACTCAACTTTGAGCTAAGGCTTAAACCCTTAGCAACGATTATTTCAACAATTGTTGTGAAGGATTTAAGCTTCGGCTCAAAGTTAAACCGTCATTGTAAAACTGGGCCTTAAGGCTTAATATGTTTTGTACTGATTGTTCCAAACTGTACGCTCTCGGTGTATTTGTAATTTTGTGCTTTTTCTAAACCACTTCAATCAAAATAAATATTCATTCTTATACAGATAAAACCACTCCAAGTAGACACGGGATTTAAATCGGCAAATGTAATCGAGTGGGGAGATCATGTTATGTGGTGGATATGCCGCAGTCGCTTATATGCTAACGTGTGGGATGTCACATGCGCAGTAATATTTCTCGAAACCCATTTCCAGGATAATTCACTAAGATTAATTGTGTCCCACGATATCCTGAATATTTGCATTACTTCGAAACAATTATTTAATATGTTTATACGCAAAGTAATTACCAAGGAAAAGAAATCGGGCCACTTGTTCCGCGGTCAGTACGAAAATTTAATACTCGGACTGTACTAGCTCCGCCTGCAGTATTTGGAAGGGAGTTATCTCATCTGGCTGCATCGAGCACAATACTGTCGACTTGTAGGCGCTTTTATTATTTGCAATTAAATATTTAAAGTATGTGGTGATTTGCAGCGACTACGTGGGCTGTTGGAAAAGTTTCTGGAAACGCTGCGAAAAAATGCATATGAAATTTGGTAAACGGTATCATTGTAGTATTCGCCTTTGACGTCAATACATTTTTGCATACGCTCGAACCAATTTCTAAAGCACGTTTTCCACCCTAAAGATGGTACCTCAGAAACCCTTGTCCGGAATGTTTCAACCGCTGCTTCAGCCGACAAAAATCGCTCACCCCGCATTTTATTTTTGATATTTGGGAACAAAAACAAATCATTAGGTGATAAATCAGGTGAATATGGACAACGAGTCATAAATTCAACATTTTTGTTGGACAAAAAATCAACTGTTTGACGGGCTGAGTGAGAGCTGGCGTTGTCATGATGGAGAATAATTCGTCGATTTCGATTGTTTTTTCTTATTTGATCGATGACTTCCGGCAAACAAATTGTAGTATACCAATCAGTATTCACGGTTTTTCGATCCTCTAAAGCCACGGTTGCTACATGTCCAGTCAAACCAAAGAAACAAGCAATCATTTGCTTCTCAGCACTGCGTGAACGGACAACTGTTGTTGGTTTTGGTTCATTTTGAAATACCCAAACGGTAGATTGTTGTTTACTTTCTGGCTCGTACGAAAAGATCCACGTTTCGTCACCAGTAACGATGTTATAAACTAAATTTGAACGACCTCCATTGAATTTCTTGAGCATCTCTTCACACCATTTGACACGACCCTGCTTTTGCGCTCCAACGACTGCAAAGCTTTCGTACGTTCAAATGATCATGCAAAATCTGGTGTATTGCTTCCATGTCAATGCGTAAGGATGCTTGAATCTCACGGTATGTCACATGTCGATCTCGCTCAAGCATTTCACGCACAGCATCTGCATTAGTGGCAACAACAGATGTTGATGGACATCCTTCACGAAATTCGTGACTGAGAGAGGTACGTCCACGCTGGAATTCGGCAAAGCAATTATAAACACTGCTCTTTGATGGTGCTTCATATCCAAAAGACAAATGAAGCCGATCGAGGCATTGTTTCGGCGTTAGACCACATTTGAAATCGTAAAAAATCTTGGCACTAAATTTTCAGGCGAGATTTCCATGTTTACACAAAATTACTTTTTCTCAAATGCTGTACAAACAAAACTAGTTCACTTGGATAAGAACTGTCAATATAATTATAGGCGAAAAACGTCAAATTTTTCAAATATGACAGTTGATAAACGCTAACAATTCTAAACCTACTAGATTCCAGATTTTCCGGCAGCTCACGTATTGCATCCATTTTTATATTTTCAAACAGAAACTTTCTTCTATTAGCTTTTTAGGATGTGCGAAAAACGTTTTGACGATTAAATACATTTAAATTGTTTAGTCGTCAAAGGAAAAAACTTAGCTAACTCGCACACTTTCCCTCTCCATTCAATGATAATTAGAAGCATCGCAGCCGCGCAAAGGTAGAAGCAGTGAGCAGTACATTCGGCGTGAAAAGCGTCCGTACTAAGTGGGCCCAATTCTTAAGCTTGGTAATTACGAATCAGATTACAAAGAAATGAGATTTTCGCTAGAGCTTTCGAATAGGGATCGCATGTATGTACTTACGTTCACACTGTAAGAGATGTCTTGTGAGTCGTGAGGACTCTCGGATGTGCCTGCTTAATGTGACGGGATCTGTATATTTAATTAAGTTGATTCTGGAATATCCATATTATTTGCAACTTTAAATTTAAAATATTGTTTGTTTATGGTTAGATAGGTAACAAATATTGTAGTAGTACATTAATTAGTATGCGAAATTGTATTTCGGAAGTGTGTTCATGTCGTTTCCTCGTTAGTGTTGCAGCTGATCAATCGTTATTGTGGTGGCGTACGGTGACGTGCAGAAGACGATGCCCTCGCACGTGGACGGAAGACTCACACCAATTACACCTTATTGTCACCACGAACAAGAACTTCTTTTTCCTTACATGCTCATTGTGACCGCATGTAGAATGTCTATTAACTGTGAGTCATGTGCCACGACTGGCATGCAGATTTAGTGTTATAGCGTACGTGATTGATTTTAGTTGGAGCTAGACAAGTCGGGATTGCAGGTAGTGTGGGCATAAATAAGAGATAAACGGAATTGGCTTAATCATTTAATGGATTCTGCAACTGCTCGCTCCTGATTTTATGTGCGTGCGTGTGTGTGTATAACAGGAAATATGAAGTAACAAAGAAATAAACGACTTTTGAAACGTCATGTATCTTTGCTTGAATAATGGGAATCATCAGTGACACGTTAAGTATAAGGGAGCATTAAGAACTTTGGAGATGGGAGCTGATAAGCCAGATCCGCGCACTGATAAGTCGGCTCACTGTTAACGAGAGACGTGCATAGCCGCCAGGTGCAATCCGAGCCGAGCATTTCTACACGAATGAACTTCCACTGCATCTGCTGTCGCTATTTACATACATTCTTTCTTCTAACGGATTAAACGTGATTATAAAAGAATTCGGATAGAACCTAATTAAATGTCGATACATCATGTCTAATTTACATGGTAGCCTGTGTCGTTAGCCAACGTTAGCACATGTGCAGAGAGGACGAACCATTTCTAGGACTGTCAGAGGAGTGATGGAACTCCCTAATGACTTCGAGCGACGCCTGGTCGTAGCGGGGCTATTGAATCTTTCATCACAAAAGGTGTCAAAGGCAGCAGTCGACACGCGCTGTTAATATGACTGGCGGTATGAATAAAGCGCGACCCAGCAATATCACCGCGACATCCGCGGGGATCTGCAGACAGGTAATCGATGCGTTGTCCTGACATCACTATCGCATTTTGTACTCAAAAGAATCTGGTTTATTCACATTATCTTTGCAAATTTAACTCCTCCCAAAATTCGGCTTTCACTACCAAACTGCCTAGACCAATCAGTTTCTACTTATTTAATAAACCCTTTACTTTCCTAAAAGTATGAGTGATAAGCTACCTCTTCAACGATGAACTAAATTTTAATCCTTACTCTTACTCAATTAATACTTTACATTCTTTGCAAAAATCTGACTTTTCAATGAAATTTACTTGTAACTACCAGTGGCGGCTCGTGATGATTTACTGCGGGTGGACAACAACTGCAACATGGAAAGTGAGTGCATTCTCCAAATAAATGTATTTCTCGGAGCTTGTAAGCTTTGAACTAAATTCAAGTGTAAGATTTGCTGAGCTTTCTCTCAGCTTTCCAACGCCTTTTACCAAAAACCAATCGACGAACGCGTTCCTGATTCACAATCAAAATTCAAAAGCGACGTGTTTTTTATTTGCTCAATCAACTGAACGTCTCTCCTTCCCCTCGCTATTGCGCTTGTAATTTTTGAATTCAATTTAAGTGGAGGATTTACGGAGCCTGCATTTCTTCCATACCTTCCATTCTCCTCCTCAGTTTTTTTATTTTCATTTCTTCCATAGCTTATATTCTCGTCTTTAGATTTTTGCATAGCTTCATTTCTTCTTTGATGTTGGCTTCAGTTCTTTTTGGATCTTTGGAATTTATTCAACGATATTCCTAGAAACTTGCTCGGTTGTATTTTCCGTTTCACCTCTTGAATGACTTTAAGGTACAGTTGGGGAAACAAAAAGCGGGACAGTAAACTTTCGTTAGATTAATGGCCGGTTTCACAAAGCTTCGTTAAATATTTAAGTTCCGATTAACTCTGTAACGAATGATTAAATAGGAGAACGACTGCATTTAACGATGATTAAATTAACGATGATTACTAAACGGCTCGCTCTGTAATCGGTGATCAAATAGTCTTAATGCTCCGTTAAGTGTTTCACAAAGCTCGATTAAGAGATAACGCTTCGTTTACTTCTGTTTAATCAGGCTTTAGATTAATCGACAGAATTCCAGCGATTAAGAAGTAATGAGTGAATTTTCCGTAATTATTATAAAGCTTTTTTGATATAATAATTCCACACATATATC
This sequence comes from Prosopocoilus inquinatus, assembly GCA_036172665.1. Taxonomy (NCBI): domain Eukaryota; kingdom Metazoa; phylum Arthropoda; class Insecta; order Coleoptera; family Lucanidae; genus Prosopocoilus; species Prosopocoilus inquinatus. Next base: position 3,484,657 of record CM069876.1, read on the forward strand.
TAAAAAATATTTATAATTTTATTTAAAAATGTAACGTACCTTAAATGTGAAAAATAATTACATTTCTGTACTTTTTACTCACTTGGTTTATTGATTAATTTTTACGACACTATTTCAGAAATTATTTTCAACAATAAACAATTCAAAATTATTTCAGAGTGTCTGCAACCTCACTTTCTTCTCTGACGATAAAGAAATGCCTCCTTAAGGTAGGATTCATTTTATAAGAGGCAGAAATAATCCTTTTAATGATTTGGATGATAATGAATTTAACGTTTCGGTTTTCCAAAGGAGTTATGGAACTCTTTGGTCCCACACTAGAACCTGCAACTAGCAAAAATAAATTTATTTTATGGTACAAATCAGTTGCTGATAAACTTACGTTATTATCCACTGAAATATTTCAATAGCTGATTTCTGATGCTTTCAGAAACCATCGATACGTAGAATAATTCATCGTGTCACTCATCTTATTGCAAGACAAAGCAAAAGCAAACAGTTAAGTAAATTGCCAATAGAAGAAGCTCCGCAAGTTAACATTAGGCTTTTCTCATGTCATTGGCACCACAGATTGTACCCCATGTTAAAATTATTTCACCTGGTGGTAATCCCGCTAAGCTGTACCACAACAGAAAATTACCATATATGTTCAAGTAATTCAACTGCACTAAAGTTTCCTTCCTCCCTTTCTTTTTTGCTTCTTCATTTTTAAAAATTATGAACTGCACTAATGCGAAGAATTTAAGATGTATTTATTTATTTTGAGTTTCTAACCTCACACCACCTGACTACAGGCCTGACACCATGTCGGACAGATTACTTTAAAGCGTTGTGAAAGTGGCAATTTTTCGATGTTGCCAAACGTAAACTCCAATTATTTAATCAGAGCATTAACATAATAGTTTTTTGTTTTGTGAAACAGCATCAAATTTTTAACACTGATTAAATTTAACGGTTGATTAGTTAATCAACGCTTAAACAAAGATTTGTGAAACCCGCCCTAAACCTTACTTCTAAATTTCGGTAACTATGGTAATTTATCAACCTTCACATTAAGTAAAATGATTAATCATTCCGTTTATAATTAAAAATTATAACGAACAAACACCTCATACAAATAAATCATACCAGTGTAATAGTTAGTTTTTATTTTACTTACAATTATTGCCATGCGAAATAAAATGAAACAAAATAACAGTCGGGCAGCCTTTCGATTGAATTATTGAATGCAAATGTCCGGACATTGATTGAATCAAGAAATCTAATAATATACATATTCCACGTCCAAAATGTCACATAGTTCTTCCAAAGGCTTCACTAATTCCATTTGATTCACTGGTTGAAAATTTTCACTTACATTTCCCTTAGAAAGACGATGCATTCTTAAGAACCCAATTTGACAAGTTATTTTTGACGTTCACTGGCGGTAATAAATTAATTAGGAGGGTCACGACCGTCACCAAGGAAAGTTCACACTATCAAAATAATCGGAAATTTCGTTATAAGACTTGTCCCGCTTTATGTTTCCGCAACTGTACCTTAAAGAACCAACTGGATTGGCTAAACAATACACCGACCCCATATGGCGGTGGAATTATTGTAAGCACATTTCCTTGAGCTCGAACAAGTTAAACCAAAGATAAAACAGACTTGAACACATCCACCCCCTCCCCCCTCGTTTAATTTCTTTATCTAATACTTTCATTTTTTGGTAGAGACGGATATTACAGTCTTTTTCTTTTGGTTTTCCGCTTTGTCAATGAAGTTTCTCAATTTGTCAAATGACGTAGGTACCCTACGACTTTGTTTTTTTGTTTCCGAAATTGGAAAATGATTTAACAAATTACGAAATTCAGCTGATGAAAGGGAAATACCAATAGAGAAAGACTTTACACGATTAAATATAATTTGTTTTGCAATGAATTCAATTCGATGCTTCCAGTTTCCTTCTCTTCTTCTTCTTCTTCTTCTCCCTTCATTCCGGTTGTTTATTTTCTGCAATGCGAAAACAAATTCCAGTAACAACCCTCGAACGAGGGAACAAGCATGTGCTTGTCAGCTGTCCGACGCCGTTTGCAAAAAACAATCGGCAAACGCATTCTTGAGTTACAATCAAGATTCAAAAGCGACGCGTTTCTTATTTGCTCAATTAACTGAACGTCTCTTCCTCCCCTCGCAATTGCACTTCTAATTTTCGAATTCAATTGAAGCATGGAATTGACTGAGTTTTTTCTCCGCTTTCCAACGCCGTTTACCAAAAAACAATCGGCAAACGCATTCTTCAGTTACAAATCAAGATTCAAAAGCAACGCGTTTCTTATTTGCTCAGTTAACTGAGCGTCTCTCTTTTCTCTCGCTTTTGCACTTTTAATTTTCGAATTCAATTTAAGCACGGAATTTACTGAGCTTTTTCTCAGCTTTCCGACGCCGTTTACCAAGAAACAATCGGCGAACGCATTCTTGAGTTACAATGACGATTCAAAAGCAACGCGTTTCTTATTTGCTCAATTAGCTGAACGTCTCTCCCTCCCCTCGCGATCGCGCTTGTAATTTTTGAATTCAATTTAAGTGGGGGAGTTACAGAGCTTTTTCTCAGCTTTCCAACGCCTTTCACCAAAAAAACAATCGACGAATCGACAACAACTGCAAAAGGGAAAGTGGGTGCATTTTCCAAACAAATTTATTTTTTAGTCCTCCGGCCAGAAATGTTGGTATTGCGTTCGTCAAAACCGTCCGTAAACAGCCCTACTGAAGGCCTAGGCCGTCAAAAAATTTACCAAACGTTGGAAATATTGACATTTGTGGGTGACATTTCATAAATAACAAGAGATTTGATGTATTGAATAATTTTTTTTTAATTTGGAGTTAAGTTTAGCTGAAAACTTATGTTATAATACGTTGCAGCTTGTTTTATCGAACGCGAGTTCGATTCGATGAATGAAATTTCTTTATTTTTTAGGTTAGATCGAAAATGTTTTGCTTCAATTCGAAATCTGGTGTTAGACATGGAGTTGCTAACCTGAATACATACTTCCCTAGCGCAAACTATTTAATTTTTTCTTTAACTTTTTGAGACAATTTAAAATAGGTCGGACCAAAAAATAGTGTGTATCACACGGCCAGAAGAAACTGCTTTGCAAGTGCTCTCACTTGCGAAGTCTCGACTAACGCCTCGTTTTCGCAAAACTGTATTCGCACTTGCAAATGACAGTTCCTAGCCTAATGATACAAGTAACTATTTCGGAGTTACCCGGTCGAGGAACTGAGACGTGCAGCTTCATAAGACAGGGTGGGCACAGCCCGTCTTGTCCACCCCCGACGATCCGTCACTGGTAATTAGGTACACTTGATCTCTACTTAGCAAGGCGAAATAAAACCACTTTCTACCTTGATGTTACTCGTGCAACTAACTGTATTTGTACGAGAAGTTAATTAAATATTTAAATATGTATTTTGAACATCTTTTTCGAGTGTGACTATTTCAAAAAAGAAGACAACCCTCTTAAAACCATATCACAAATGAAAGAAACAGAGGAAAGGTTATTATTAGTAAATTGGTTCAATTTTTGTTTACTGACGCAGGTATACCCACTCAGTTATCCATCTCACTTTAGAGACCTTGTAGTTATAAGCGCCGTCTAACTTGTAAATGTAATATGGTACAGAAATATGTTGTAAACTATTGAATATTCTGTTTAACCAATCAGGTAAACTTCAAATAAATAAAAAGGTAACTGATCGGAATTGATTTGTTACGTAGCAATATATTAATGACTAAGAAAAAGCAGAAGACTTAACGACAAGGGATCGGCTCGCGCGTTGCGTTTCCCCACATCTGACTGACTTTTGCAATATACATATGTATTGACCATCACACAATCGATTTATGAATAGTATAATTTTAACAATCTTAGTGATATCGTTTGCATGCTATTCTTGAAACAGCTTACATTTTCACAATGTACACCATCACTTTTATTCGATAGAAGTCTGTTTAGGAAATAGTAATTACATTCTGTGGTATAGACATGTACATGTTAAACTAGAATCTGTCAAAGTGCTGGAAAAAATGTTTTGCATAATAAAAAGGACTGAATAAAATAGAAAAAGTGCAGCTCCTGGGTCATTGTTAATTCAAAAGATGCAAGTTCGTAGTTGACCGCGCAGCCTCAGCGTCGCCTCGCTCATTGGCACTCTTCGAAGCGGAAGCAATCTGCATGGCGCGCTCTGATTAGCAATTGCTATGGAAACAAGCTGATAATGCGATCAGTTAGCTAGGGGCGAGAGAAGGTAACACGCTATCACCCTGATTTTTAAATCATCCCCGGTCGTGCATTTTAAAATAAGCGCAAAGCGCCATTTGCGTCTGCAAACATCACGCTCGTCGGGCCATCAGATTGAAACGTTCTGCGTCGCTGCTTCGCTCCACTGATGACTGACAGCTTTATTAATTTTCCATCTATGCGCTCTCCCCTTTTCGCAGCAGCAACATATCTGTCTCTTGTTTATATAAAATATAATCAAACGCTGCAAGAGCATCGTGTTCCGCTTTCAACATCTATGACAGCGTATTTCAATTTCGACGGTGTAGTCCCAGAAGTGTGTCATCTTAGATAGATGTAAGACAGCATCAGACACATCTGTTTCCGATCGGTAATCTGATACTAAAACTCACCCCCGTTTAATCTAAAAGAGTCCTACGATACGGTGCGGAAAATTTAATTTCAATCTCGTCAGTTCAGCAGTTGCCCAAGTTTAATCTTTGATAAGGGTTAAGCCCTATAATAGCGATCGTTTTAGAAATAGACTTACTCCAATCTGAATAAAAACACTGGCATCGTAAAAGCTTTTAGCCCATTTAGATTACGAGACCCTTTTACATTATTATGTATCTTTGTTGCAGATATGGAATGGATCTCAACGGTGCACGACGGAAAAACGCAACGCGAGAGACGACTAGCACGCTCAAGGCGTGGCTTAACGAACATAAGAAAAACCCTTATCCGACTAAAGGCGAAAAAATTATGCTGGCGATCATAACGAAGATGACTCTGACGCAGGTTTCTACGTGGTTTGCTAACGCAAGACGAAGACTGAAGAAAGAAAATAAAATGACTTGGGAGCCTCGCAACCGAGTGGAAGACGAAGATAACAATAACGACGACGACGATCATAAAAGCACGGAAGATGGCAAAGATATTCTAGGTAAGTATTTCTTTCCTATTGCTTTAGGATAATTTTTAAGCGTGCTTATTTATGTAGTTGTTACAGATTCCAAAGATTCAGGTACGGCATCGAGTGAAGATGGTGATCGGCCATCACATCCACGATTAGGGCCGGATACGGGTAGCGAATGGAGCGAATCCAGACCGGATAGTGGACCTGATAGCCCGGAGTGTTTATATGATCGATCGCATCCCGCTTTTTTACCACCGCGGTCTTCAGGTTCTCCTCCTCAGTTATCAGGTTCTTCATCGTCGAAACCTCGTATTTGGTCGTTGGCTGACATGGCCAGCAAAGAAAGTGATGGACCAACCCAACCCGCTTCTTCCACGTTTTATTCAACCGCTGCTAGCCGACTTGTGCCCCAATTGGGGGGAAGATTACCACCGCCGAGCCTCCATACTTCACCTTACGCACGGCCTCATGATTTATATAGAAGTCTTTACGGGCCTGCAGCTGCACAACACCTAGCAGCTAGCGCAAGCGGAGGCTCACCCGAAGTCTCTTTATTGGAAACATACTCAAGAACTTTAGGAGCTGGGTTAATAGCGAGCCAAAACAATACAAGTAGCGGTGCTTTATCAAAATCGAGTGTTTCTGCTGCATCTTCGTCGAGTGCTAGCATTCATGGTTTACCCCTCGGACTTACCACCAGTACTTCTAGAATGTCACCGTCATCCACATCTTCTATATCCTCGGGTTCTGAAACACCTCATAAACCGGTCGCTCTTAATAAAGCCTGACTTCCGGTGTCCCTGTGGCCCTGATCTACCTCGGCATGTGTACATACACAGTGTGGACAATAATAGACTTGGCACCCGCCCTTCGTAGTGTGCTGTACAGTAAATGTGATATACCTTTTGGTTCCTTAAGTTATAATAAACCCGCGTCAGGACGCTGACTAGTTCATTTGTACATAGAATTACTGCGCCTTCGCAGCAGTATAAACCTTGTATGTATGTATGTAATTAGAATAGTAATGTAAGTAAAAAATCTTTGTTATTATAATATGTATTATTAAGAACAATATACATACAAAATATTATACCTACATGGAAAATATAGCAAGCAAGCATTGATTGTACTATATAAATTTCAAACACACGATTACTATTTTTTCCAACTAACATATCATCAGCAGATCGATAATGTATTTATATTTACCTTTACCGGATTTTAATTCGTGTGTTAAAGCTGCAATAAACCGAATCGTTCATTATTTATGTCGGTTGTTTTTTTTTTCTCTCTCTGATTTGCAATATCCACATATCCTATTTTACATTGGCATCCGCGACGATACATAGCCGTGTTTGTTTGTGCCAGTGCGGTCCAAACATCAGGTTTAGAATGCGCTGACAATAGGCATGCCCATGGAACAAATCTCAACGAGGACCACCGGCCGAGGACAACGATTTAGAACACTGTAACAATGCATCAGATTTCAACGACGTTTCAGACTGTTAAATGCGTATATCGTGAATATAATTTTCGAAATAAACGCAATGCATCTCTTGGTTGTCGTCCGGTACTCGTACTCTTCTTGGTATGTACATCAAAAGGTAAGTCAGTAATTTTCTTTTCTGTATAAATACATCGATTAATTGTTACGGAATTGTTGAGTTGAGAATTTATTCAATATTTGTTAATTTTTTAAATTTTATTATTTTCTGTTAAATATATTTGATATATTCGCTCTAGCTAGCCGATTACTTTCTGATAACGGAATAAATTAATTTTTTGCTTCTTTAAATCATACAAGTTTATTATGTATTATAAATTACGTATTCTCGTGTTCTTCGCACGTTTGCTGTGCAGATACAAAGTGTGCTGAATTTTGAAACGCAACATAGGAAATCTCATGTTAATTTAAAAGTGCTCGAATATGGGCTTCCCTAATTATTTTACAGCAAAATTCCATTTAGGTTTTTTTTGTAAAGTATTCAATAAAATATAGTACTTAGTGCTGATCCAGAAGAAAATGATAAATAATAATTGCTAATAGGAAATATAGTCGTGTGCACCTTAAGTGTTACAATTTGACATTTCTGTGAGCCTTCTAGAGAACTTAAGAGCGAAGTTTGCATGCAGGAGGTGCACTTTATTTGCGGGTCACTTTACATGTTGCTCATTTCTATTTTCTAATGGTTACTTTTCTGTTTGAATTCAGTGTTAAGTATTTAAATATACAAGGAAAGGATTATCTTATTAATGGACCACTCATTTTATTTAGAAGAAAATATTCAAAAATATACGTTGAACACATTTTTCATTTACGTAACTTATTAAGTGTAAGTTTCTTATACCGCGTCCACACCAATGCGAGCGAGCGAGCATGAGTAGCCAATCACTTATCCTCAAACAGTGTATGCAGCATTTAAGAGGGAGGTTTACATATTATTGTCCCTAGACTAGTTGACGTTGGCTGAAGCAATCGGTACTCTAGTAGCGCAACTATCAACATCTGCCAAATTTCAGTATCACATCGTTTCAAATATTAGAGTAAAATTTTTATTTTGCGATGGTGCACAGTGAATTGAAAAAATGGAGAAAAATGAAGTGAGAGCGGTCTCCAAAAGGAAGGAATGACTCCAACGGAAATTTACGAGGATATGCATGGAGTGTTAGGTGTTGATACTCCTTCATATCAAATAGTTAAAAATTGGTGTCGCTATTTCAAATTTGGAAGAGAGTCTTGTGAACATGCTCCTGGTACTGGACCACCAAAAACAGTTGTCATACCAGAGAATATCAATCTAGTCCATGACATGATTCTCAAGGATCGCCGAATCCCAGTCAGATTTATAGCCGAGACATGTTGGGTCCGTCGAGACATGTGACTTTTCTATTGGGTCCGTTGAAAAAATTTTACATGACGAACTGGGGCTTAGAAAAGTCGCAGAACGTTGGGTACCCAAAATGTTAACGGCGGACCAAAAGCGCGTTCACTAATTAACATCTCAATCCAATTTGGCGATGATTAATAAGAATCCCGAAGAATTTGCGGAAAGATTTGTTACCGTTGATGAAACACGGGTTCATCATTATGACCCTGAATTAAAAAGTGGAGTGGCGGCATCAGGTTTCTCCGCCCGCTAAAATATTGGGTGTTACCCCTTCTGCTGGAAAGACCTTGTCGACAGTTTTTTGGGATTTTGAAGGAGTTCTGCTAGTTGATTATTTACCGACAGGTTAGACCATTAATGGGCAATGTTATGCAAATCTGATGCCATAACTTCACGAAGCAATCAAAGAAAAAAGAAGGGGCAAACTGCGTCGAGGTGTTCTCCTTCATCAAGACAATGCTCCCTCTCACAAGAACGGCGTTGCGATGGGTGCCATTTACAATGCAGGCTTCGAAATTTTAAAACACCCGCTGTATTCACCAGATCTGGCACCCATAGATTTTTTTTGTTCCCCAAACAACTGGGTGGCACTCGATTTTCGGACGATGAAGAAGTGATTGAAGTTGTACACGGCTGGTTGGGAAAGCAAGAAAAAATTTCTCTTCAAAGCTCCCAAGCGTTTCAGCTTCCTTTATGAGAAATGTATTAGACTTTCAGAAGATTATGTAGAAAAGTAATAGAGTTTTTGAGTATCCATTTCAATTGTGTCTATGTTAGGGACAATAATTGATGAACCGCCCTCGCATTCTTGAAGTTTACCATTTACGAATGAAACACTATTTAATCAGTAAATGTTATTGAAATATATACAATGTAGTGCTCCTAACAGTGGTCGGCGAAGTCTACTGCAATGAGAGTAGTAGTGATCGCGTTGGTGTGGACGCGGCTTTAGATTATACCCCTTCGTCAATCAAGAAAATCGTCATGATGTATATTTTCGTTCACAAGAGATATCTATTTCGTTGTACTTGCATACTTTTGGATTCACGCTAAGTGGAAAAAAGAAAAATGCAGATTTCCGACAGATCTTTCTTTTTCTGTTTTAATATAAATTCATCACACGACATTATTGATAAAACAGCTAGAGCATCCAAACAACTTTGTTTCTTACAGCTGAAAGCGTTGTTTCTTTCAATTGTTTCAAGTTAAAGCATGTTTCTCAGGTGGATTCGCTTCGGTTTCGGCATTCTACGTCTGTAATTTTATTAAAAGAATTTGTTGAAAGTACTTTTTGATTGCAATGAATCTCTCGAGCAGCGTCTGTACAGCTGTTTCAGTCCTGTTTGGGATTTCGTCAGCAGAAGCGTAGCTCGAGAGTTCCACTGCAAACCAAAACGATTCGTCAGGTCAAAAAGCGATCGTAGGATGTCGCTGTTTAAACTGGTAATTTTATTGTTGCTGCTATAAATGAAGTTATCGTTAAAAATTTATAGAAGTTGATATTATCTGGATATTTCAATCGTTATGATGAATTGGCTTAAAATTTTCTGTCTTCGGTGTTGTTTGCGGATTGTAAAAGTGACTCGGGTCGTAGACACAATTAGTTGGAAGCGGGGGCGCCGTTGGACGACGTACCGTAAAAACTGACTCCATAAATCGCCCGTTATAGATTGATATAAGAAAGTTGGTATCTTCATTATGCCGGTGGGTCGTGGCCTTATAGGGCGCTCAGATCGCTAAATTGGCCTCCGCTGACAGCCGATGACAACATCATCAGAAGACTCCCTGCTCGAGACATTGTTTTTAACCGCATGAAACATTCATCGGGTGTATTGTGACGTACCCGCGGAGGTCATTATTAATCGCCGGTAATAAATGCAGTTAGTCGAACATGTGCAGACAAGCCGAGGGCGGACGGCTGCATTCCGTCGAGGACGCCTCATAGCACATATCTCACCCGGCTAATTGGAGAGCATTTTCACGGGTGACGCATCTGTCAAACAACGGCTGCAGCGCCAGTTTATTTTATCTTCTGCTCCTATTTTAGCCCACAGAAAAAAACACCATCCCGAATGACAAGTTTCTCTCTGCCAGATACAATTATTTTAACTATTTGCTGCTCTCCGACTAAAAATACAACCTCTCCGGCGTATATCTGCAATGAAAGGAACATCTGTTTCTGGTGGTTCTCTGCTTCCACATGATAATAATTAGTTGGATTTTTTCAAACGTCCGAAATACATTGGTAATTAGTGTACGCGTGGGCTTACTACAAAACATACTTACCACGTCCCAAACTATTCACAGTCAACTTGCGACAGGATGTATCAACACATTGACTGATTGTGTATTGTCTTGTCTTAAAATTAATAATCCCAGTTCCACATCATTAACGAATTGGAAATAGATTTGCAAAAAAACTCGCTCCTCAGGTTCACAACCGGAAAATATTTAGTAATGTAACACTAACGAGCTCAAAAACCTTCAGTTATAAATGGCCATAATTAATGAGGTACTTTTATATGATTTTTGTCATTCTCATTACTGTATATACCGATTCCGCCACATTCAGTAGGCATACCTGAGCGCTCACCAGACAGCCTTACAGCGTGCGCGCATATGTGGAGCCGATGCAGGCCAATTTAAATTCTGTGCCTACTTGGAGTGGTTTTATCTGTATACTATATGTATATTAAGTACAATTGTGCAAAATATGCTGCTCTATACAGAGTAATTCAGGCAACTCGTTTTTTGAAACTTTACAGACTTCCAATTTGAATTTATATTTCATGTTTTTGCAGTTATAGGTTCGCTCTTAAAATAAACTCCTATTATTACGTGGCTGGAAAAGTTTCTGGAAACGGTATGAAAAAACGCGTATGAAATTTGGTAAACGGTATCATTGTTTTTCGAAGTATTCGCCTTTGACGTCAATACACTTTTGCATACGCTCGAACCAATTTCTAAAGCACGTTTTCCACTCTACAGATGGTACCCCAGAGACCAGTGTCCTGAATGTTTCAACCGCTGCTTCCGCCGACGAAAATCGCTCACCAGGCATTTTATTTTTGATATTTGGGAACAAAAAGAAATCATTAGGTGATAAATCATGTGAATGTGGACTATGAGTCGTAATTCAACATTTTTGTTGGACAAAAAATCAACTGTTTGACGGGCTGAGTGAGAGCTGGCGTTCTTGAGTGTCTGTCGATTTCTCAACCTTGATACAGGTTCTTCGACTAGAGGTTGTTCAGACGATTTATTATTTTTCCGTGCTTTCTCTTGCCTGTTGTTTTCTTCTTCTGTTATGTCTTCCGATTTTTCTGCTCAACTTCTTCTTGAGATTTGTCAGTCAACGTGAGTCAAATGAGATCTGTTCATCATTATTTGTAAATGAACATTGGCTTCCTTTTGCTTCACTGAAGACATCTCTTGAAATCGTTATTTTCTTTGTTTTGTGATGGAATAATCGATAATTTGAAGATTCTCGATCGTATTCGATCATGACTAATTTCTTGGCTCTTTCATGAATTTCTTTCTGAACTGTTTTGGAATATGGACGTCTGCAGATTCAGAAGAAATTAAATGATCTAACTTCGATTTATTACCTGCCCATATTTCAAGTGGAGTTTTTCCTTCTTTTCTTGAAGCAGGTGAGCGGTTCAAAATGTACGCACTGCTTCTGCCCACAATTCTTTTGAAATATTCTTTCCATGGAACATTGAACTGGCACATTCCACAATAGTCCTACTGTCACGCTCCACTCGTCGTTTTCTTCCGATATATAAGCAGCCGTTGTTTCCAATTGAATCCCATGAGTAACGAGAAAACGCATCATATGTTGATTTACATATTCATTGCCTGCTCTGCTCTTAAAAGCTTAATTGGGCGTTGAAATTTATTCTGAATTAAATAATATAATTCTTTAAATTTCTCAAAAACACAGATTCAATACCAGCAACCTCCAACTGATTGTACTGACATGGATCCTCAATATCAGAATGTATAACATCTGGTTTTGTCTCTCGCAGTTGTAGAATTTTATTAAAGGGTAATCGATGTTGCTTGCCAAATTGACATCCTTCGCAGACAGTGTCATTTTCTCTTGACAAATTGTGAAATTGTAAAATACCCTGTTTACTCAACTCTTTCATGGAATTAAAATTCAAATGTCCAATCGTTCCTGCCATAACTGAGCGTTTGTGGCAGCAAAACAATTTTGATTCATGGGAATAACCTGGAACATCATTCTAGATTATTAGTCTGTATTATATCTTGAGCTTTTGGAATGTCATTCTCGTTTATGATGACTCGACTGTTATTACAAATTACACGATAATTTTTCTTCGGAAAACAAATTCTTCGTTAGGCTAGGGACATAAAGAACTTCTTCAAGTTTTCCGTCATACCAATCTGCACGCACAAATCTTTTGATATAAATTATGCCTTTCCTTTTAATCTCGCATACTCGATCGTCACCGATAGAAAAAAAATCATCATTTTGCTCAACAAAATCATGGAACCAGTCTCTTCGAAATGACATATTTTCGATGCTCCGCTTTCCAGATGCCAAACATCTTTCGAATCTTGTTTTAATAGATCACTAATGTCCGATTTCTTCACCCCCTGATATCTTTTTATCAACTCCATTGTATCGACAATAGTTTCCGAGGATATTACCTGGCAGATAAATTTAACGAGAGATGAAGAAAGCAGGCCTTACTCCGTGAAAGCACTTACATTTGCCGCAGTCGAACTTTCATGTTTCAGATTTTGCTGTTTCCTCTTCCGACAGTTTTTTTTTTGCAATGTGTCAGTTTTGTGACAGTAGAAACACTCAAATGATTCTGACGTGTTTTTTCTTGAATTTTTCTATTGTGTTCCAATGTTTACAATAAACAGCGCACGTGTAACATCTTCTGAAATTGATAGACTTAGTTTCTTCCTTGATAAGTCTCGTGATCAAGTTTTCTAAGGATTGTTCCAATGAAACACTATCTCAAGCAGTTACGAATGCATTAAATTTTGTTGGCAGACTGCCCGGTATCTTCGCCATTATGGTAACATCAGAAATTGTTTCACCGACATCCTTAAGTTGAGGAGCTTTATTTTCTACTTTAGTGATATGTTGGGCAACTGAAGCCCTCTCTGTCATTTTATAATCTTGAAACTCAGTAGTAAATTTATTAACTGCCCTCTGCTGTTCATGAATTTGTCTCAATTTTGACCACATTTGTGCCGACGATTCGCATGTCAATAAATATTCTAATTGCGAAGCTTCCATTCACGACGATAAAATGAACATTGCCTTGGTGTCTTTTCTTTCTCATTTTGACAGTGCTTCTTCTTCCTCAGGTTTATCTTCTGTGCCTTGAACAAGTCCCAAAATACTTCTATTGAACTTCGTCATCTTCTTCACACAATGGTTTCAGTCATGATTGCAAATAAAAAATCGGCAATCCTTCGTCGCTCTCCTGGTATACCTCTTGCTTATAAGTAAACACGATTTGAAGCCTTATTGCCGAATCTGGGCCCGTAACCTGTTGAACTTCTTCAGAGTAATGCACAGCATCAAAACACGTGTCTTGAAACGTTGGTTTATTAAGCAATAGGATATAGCAGCGGCGAAATTCAAAAAGCAACCAAATTACAAAGCACAGGTTTTGTTGCTGTGAACTACTCTGAAGAAGTTCAACAGATCTCTTCTTTTGCAGTGTCCTTTGAGAATTAACTTTCTTTACGTTCATCCTTTTCTCTTTTGGAAAATTAGTTGCGAGTCAGTTTCGAATATAATGGACCTACTGAGCATCCCCTGTATAGCTGTTCTGGCCCTACTTGGGGGTCTCTTCAGTAAGGCAGTTGCTCAAGAACTCCAAGTGTAGCCAAACTGACCGGTCCGGGTATCGAAACGGACTTGCAATTATTTTTTGCATTTCAAAGTTCCCCGCAATGACGTGATTTGTGTTTGTTAAATTTAATAACAAAAAGGTCTTAGGTAACTGAGGCAAGACTAATTCTTTCTAAGAGATAGTGTACCTACAAAATTATACATACATATATAAAATGTAGATAGATCTTTCCAGAAGAAAAAGTATTTCTCGTACCACAAGAATAAAACAAATTTATCAAACCCGTTAAAATGACCGTTCATTTATTCTTCTCTAACTGATCAGAAGGGTTTGATTAAAAGAAAAATATTGTCTGAAAATAAAATTATTTATTTATCATCAAGTACACAAAATTAATAATTATGAACTCCAATTGGAAACTTTTCTTACATGATTTCTTTATAAATTTAAGCGATCCTTCAAGGAATTAAAAACCATATCTACGACTCACAAGCGGTTGATTTAGTGCATGGACAAGGGACGAGTGCAGCTCACATACGTCAGCCACGAAGACACTAACTCGTGTTTTTACTCCGTCGTTATGAGTCCGTCCTACGGTACAACACAAAAGAAGAAACGAAACAATTAACTTGATTTGTTTGTGAACGGCCGAGAGCCTCTCCTGGAAGATGACATTTCAATCACCGGAATGAGTGTATATTCAATGAGCTCATTTCAAGTCGAACGTTTAAGGTTTATTATTTGTGTTGGGTATACGAAGATTTTGTTGTTAATTGAGTTTATCAAAACATTCTTTATATATCTATATTCGACACGCAGAGGCTGTTAATTATCATAAAATATTTGAAGTTAATCATTAATGGATTAAGATCCGATTTTTTCACCTCCTGAAAAATTTATTTGCCCCATAATATCCTAGGGAATCATTATCGGCACAATGGTTTCCAGAGATATTACTCTGCAGATAAATTTATCAGGAAGTGAAGAAATCGGGCCTGTATTAGATATTCTGATTGTTGCAAATAGAAATCAAAGGCCAGAAAGTTTAATATAATAGTACAAGAAATATTGAAGAGAACAGAGAACAAATGGAAAGAAAAAAGGTTTTCATGTAAGTCTTTCATTTGTGACTTTCTTTTTCATTTTTTTTTAATTCATGTGGTTTCAAAGTATTATAAGTGGGTCAATTAAAGAGAGATTTAAAACGGTGGTAACTGCTTATTAATGAAAATGAAATTCGCGCGACCCTACAACGAAATCAGATTTACATTTAATCAGAAAGGGTTTGATTGACGATTGACGTGAGACAAGAACATGTTCAGTAATATTTTCTGTCATAATCCATGCACCGTTTTTAAAAGTATCTATTGAATTTTTCGAAACCTTTTTTTATGAACCATATCAGAAGAAATAAATGAGATTTTTAAAAATTATTGTTCAAGAAGAAATTAATTACATATATTTCAAACAACCTTTTATTAGAAATATTTTGTGCTCTAAGGCAAATTACAAGATTGGCAAATTAATGGTTCAGATCTTATTTTTATTATACCATTTATGATTAAGTCCAAAATGAATACGTTAAAATTACATTTTATAATAAAATGAAGGAGAAACTCGCGGACGGTAATACAAAAAAATGTACTGCATATTTTAATGTATTTTCACAAACCGAATGTAAAATTACCCCATTCTTTTCGTACTAATTAATGTAATTTTACGTGAATTTTTTGCAGCGTACCAGTAACCGTTGATTGATATTCAACGATGTTTTGCCAAAAATCTGTTTTGTCTAAAAAAGTTAAAAATGAGTGAAATTTATTCTTCGTCTGTGTGTGAGATTATTTAAAAAGCTAAGCATTCCTTCGAAATTAACTGAGAAAAAATTTCATAGTTCTGAATGCAACGTTAGATCGTTATTACATGCTCCTGAGAAATCTTATTTTTGTACAAAGCGGGTTTTTGACGGAAAAATTTGATTTAAAATGATTCATTTAAAATGTCCAGTATAGTAATGTACAGAAATAGAACACAGAAAAGAGTCTCAATGAATAAGTGGTTCTATCGAAATTGAGAAATGCAGCAAGCTTTTTATGAGCAAGGGGTGAGTCAGCATTGATCGCAAACAGGATTAGTTGTGTTGTTTCTTTACTACAAATTTTCTTCTCAGCAAGAAATTCTGCTTGCTGGGATGGTAGCAATTTGCTCCTTTTCCTTCGATACGAACCCAGCAGAATAATTATTTTCTTTTTACACCATCATTCGCAGGCCGCCCAATTGCTACACCAATATCCCGCCAAATATGTTCTTCCCAATTTTTTTTAATGATTCGCATCTTTCGGATCCCACGAAATAAAATGTGAACCATACGTTTCGATTAGTATAAGCTCATCTGCCTACGATCAGGGACCTACTGCGTAAAAGTACAAGATACAATTGCACAAATTTACAATTACAGGTTGTTGTTCTGTATTATGTACAATTACAGGTAATTATTACAAATGTAAAACATTTTTACAATTTCACAGGTCATAATCATCAAACTTCAAAATTATAAGTTAGACACATATTGCAAATCAAAATTAATTTAATTTAATTGCGTATACGCACTATATCTATATTATTTAATTATGTACGGTATTTTTCGTATTACGATTTAGAACGTCTCCGAGAAAGGGAAACAGATTGAAAATTTGAAAAGAATTGCATGAAGCAAAAGACGTTTTATTTGGCGTGATTTCTATAAATGTGACCAAAGAACGTAAAATAAAAAAATAGAAGAAAATTCATGTAAAAACATAAATGTTTGCTATTGCCCCAATTGCCTATAAAGATTTTAAATATACTGGGTGTTAAAAAAAAGGTTTTAGATATTTCCAATTATAGTATTGATGGAACAAAAAAAGTCGTAATTAACCTAGGTTTGTAACCCAACTATTTCGAGGTAGTTTCTTTTAAAATTTAGAAAAATATGCATTTTTGGATTTTGAGAATGATGGTTTTTGTGAAAAAACTTGTGACTTCTTAAAATTAGTTCATTTATACGTCTGCCACCAGACTACCTACCATTTGCGTCAATTTTTTACTGTTCTCAATGCAAATGCAGAAATTTGGAGGATCCAGAAATTTTCGAAAGGGTGCGCTGATGATTCATAAGAGGAATAAGTGAAAAGTGCTTAAAAATAAAGGGTGAAAGAACATGTAGAGCATTTACTTTAGTTTTAATAATATACAATATAAAATTTCTTTCTAATGTAAATACTTTTCAAACACATTAGATAAAGTTAAATTTTAGATGTACGTTTGTAGTATTAAGAATTTCTCTCGTTCTCTGTTACTGCAGATCATCATCTTCATCAGAAGAACTAGTCCACATATTCTCTAATGGAATAAAATGGAATTTTGTAAAAAATAGCACACCTAATGATGTACGTTCAATATGTATTACAATTTTACTATTGCAGGTAAATTTGTAATTTCTCACCTATAAAATCGCTTCGGAAGTGCTCGTAAAATAATTAGAATTATCCCATAAAATTGTAAAATTCATAGTCGGCATAATATGGAATACCCATTCTTTGGGCCGTCAAAAATTCTGAACTAAGATACTGAATATTCAGATATTTTAACTAAAAATACTTTACGTTGTTTTCCAGCGCTTCAATATAAAATAAATTTAAGAAATACATATTTTTTGGGAAAATTCTGTAACAAATTAAAAAAAAACTGCATTTTAATAATATGATTTAAAATGGCGGGTAATATGGAATAGTCAGTTGGGGTGATATGAAATAAGGAAAAATATGCAACACTTTGAATTAATAAGATAAAATATCAACAGTTGTACTAATCTACACTATAACGAACTAACTTTGGTGGGAAAAACACTTTTATTTTAAAAGATACGCTAAAATATATTTTTCTAGTACCGCGCGAAAACTTCCTTAGCATGTACTGTAAAGTTATGCAATCTTACTGACAAAGAACCTCTGTAGTAGTGACCTACAATACTTAAACTTATTTATGCAACGTTTGGGAATCATTTCTTTTTTAGAAATTGTAGAGAAAAATCGCCTGTAACTTGTAAACGTACTTTTATGCATTAGGCCCCAATACGAAATACTCTAGCTCATGACAAGCTCACAAGTACCGTACAAATTTACGGGGACGTCCTTTTACCATTCTAACTGACATCGAGCATTTCATTTTAATTAGATATTTCATGTAGAAAGTGATCGAAAATTTGAAAATAGCATCTTCGAAAATTAACAGCAACTATTAAAAAGTCATTGGTAACCCTACAATCAGGGGTATAAAAACACATCTGACATTTTAGATGCTTGTACAATTAAGAAAAGATGTACGTTTTGCTGCCTTGGCCTGCTTTGATGAGGTTTTTATTGAATGTCTCGTTATAATCAAATAACCTGAAAACCAAATGACTTTTTTGTCATTAGTGTCAAATTTGAGGAGAAAGCCTGATTGACAAAACTAAAATTTCGACAAAACCTACTACTTGACAAAAAAATTTGCGAAATTTTAAGATCGCAATTAAGGGTACATATCAGTGAAAAATTTCGGCCTCCTTTCAGCACTAAATGTTGTTCGGAACTCTCCTAATTACATACTTATTTATGCTAAAGCTACGTTGGGATCTTCTGTCATGTCGTGACAAATGTGAGTACATTCTTTAGACCTATAATGTTTGGATTAAAATGTCCAAAATAAAGTAAAAACGCATTCGTCTGCCCAAAGAATGTTCAGTTTACCAAAAAGTAAAAAAAACAAAATAGTAAATGTGGCATACCATGAATTCAGAAAGAAATGTTCTACCTACACTATTTTCGCCAATTGTATACTCTGTTAAAACAGATAGAAGTACTTTAAAATTTTATTTGCAAACTATGGCCTACTGCGATCAAAAACAAATTATAAGAAATTAAGAATTCCCAAAACTCCTAAATTTGAGCGAAAATTTAATTTTTTTTTGTTTGATTAACGGCAAAATTAGTTAACTGGAACACACAAAACCAAAACAAGAATCTTCTTTTACATTAATTTTCATACAGTTCTTGCTCGTGATGATTGCAGAGGATATGAAACAAATAAAAAGACTTTTACAAAACGAGTTGTAAGTGTAATTTATTAACTCACTTGACGTTTCACAAATATAATTATTTGCTTTATCAAAAGTGATACGTCTGGTATTGAATGTCCTGATTCAGAAGTGCAGAAACGAAAATTGTTTATTCAGAGTTCGATTACGAAGTGCTGGAGTAGTGTAAAAACAGATTGAGAGCTAAGTTGTTGCGTTGCGATGCATGTAAAGCTGCCTTGTAAAGTACAGAACAGTTCACAACGACGCCCTCTCAAGAATTTTTCGAATTTTGCAAAGAGATAGCAGTCACAGGAGGCCAAGTCAGGACTGTACAGCGGATGTTGTCATTCCTCAAAGCCGCATTCATTGACTACTGCTTGGACAGTTTATGGTTTATTCACTCTGCGGTTGTCGTGCAGAAGCAAAATTTTTTGAGCGTGATTGTGGGATCTTTTCTGGCCTACAGCCGCTTTCAAGTTCTTAATAATTGTGTTGTTATAGACATTCCCCGTTATTGTACTCCCTTTTGGTGTATACCCAATTAAGAGAAACCCGTAAACCTGTGGTCATCACTTTTCCTGTAGAAAATTGCGTTCTCATCATCTTGGGCGGAAGAGAGCTCTTATGAGCCCATTGCATTGACTCTTGTTTCGTAGGAGAGTCCTGGTGGTGTATCCAGGATAAATCTCTAGTTACAATTCTGTAGAAATAGTATTTTACATTATAAGCCAGGTAAATCCGCTTTTACTGGCGATAGGAGAGTTGACTGATGAGTCATCCTGAGCCAGTAAAAACGGTTATCTTGCGTATATTGTACAATATTTTATTCGTTACATAAATATACAAAATTGTAGAAAATATTACCGATAAATTGTCATCAGTGAAAGTGTCATGTTTTAAATCATGTCTTACCAGCCGTGGAAACGCCATTTCAAAATTGTAGTCACAACAACATAAACATAAAGTTAGTAGCTGGTAATGATGACTTTACCTGTACCTGTTAAATACAACAAATAAAAGACTTTACTTGAGATAAAGCGGTCAAATTCTCCTCAAAAATTTGTCGTCTACAAAGTTTCATGTTCAGGACTTGTTCAGCAGCTTGGGCCGACACTTTGCTCATTCCGAAATCTTTCGTAGTGAGTTTTCATAAAACTCTCGTTTCTGATATTCCTGTTTCTCGGGCAATAACTGAAAGTTTTATTCGGCGGTTAGTCAACACCAAATCTTCAACGTGGTTGATGATTTCTTCAGCTCCTACTTTCGAAGGCCTTTCACACTTTCGTTCATCTTGAATGGATTCCTTGCCTTATTTGAACTGCTACCACCAATAGTTGATCTGGAAATAGGACGGGCTATTTTCTTCATACATAGCCACCACTCTCTCATGAATATTTTAAACCTGTCAAATTAAACAGTAGTAGGCTTATCAAGTAGAGTTTTTGTCATAAGGCGTTGAAGAAATCACTTGCCATGAATGCATGCATAATGATTGTCATCCAAGAATTTCGGCTATTAGATGGGCAACAAAGGCTGTCAAAGGTTCTATGAGAATTTAAATTATCTTCGAAATTTAAAAGGAACTCATTTTTACAAGCATTTTCATTTCATTAGGTCCATTCACCATCATTTAATGTTAAATTAGTACAATAAGACATCAGAATGAACGTCTTGCTCCAATGTGTAGACCATTACCATTGCTAGAACTTTCCTAATTCAGCTAGATCTAATACAAACTTTAAAACTTGTTATCCCGGTGTTGCAGTTAAAAAAAATACTCTTTTGTTAGGTTGATAAAAACCAGCACGAAATGTTAGTTCGCTGAAAACATACACCAACGAACAGATGAGACGCTAGGAGGCATGACGTTAGAAAGTCTACACTATGTGCAATGTTAATAATAACCGGCAAGTGTTCATTTTTAATTTTCCAGAGGAGACTCGACGAACTTATTACCACACTTGTCACAACTGCATATAACTTTTCTGAAAGTTTAAGTCTCTAGAGTTTACCAGAATTGCCTAAACTTGACCTCTTACACATTTTGTTCCACATTTCATTTGCCCAACATAAAGTAGTTTTTCGGATCTGCATGGATCAAAACTGTCCAGTGTTATGTAATGACAATGTAAATAAGATACTTACATTTTTCTTGGTAACATAAAAGTTTCTGAATGAAAATTATCATCCATTATAAACAGCTAGCGTAATTATCCAGACAACTATTTCAGCGAGGCAAATGACGAAAAGTCATTTAAATTCTCCGGATTACCCCGCTTTGAAACTATAGAAATTGTCAGGAACGCTGAAGTTGAAGTAAACCTCGATGCTTCAGCAACTTGTAAAGGTATAGCCTACAAACAATGCCAGCGTATTTCACCTTAATTAGAGCTCTCTCATATGGTAATAGCTGATGAAAGTTTAATTTCGCGTCGCTTGCGGGTCCGTAATTAGAACGCGCAAACACCAGGACTCAATAGCAGGAGCCGGGCGCTTTGTGCAAAGATCTGCGTCGGTGCTAATTATCCCGCGTGAGTGTTGAACATAAACGACAAGATTAAGTCTATTAGGCGTCCTAACTCGTGCAATTTGCATTCGCCCGGCTACGAACACGGCTCTCACGTGGAGCTTAGTGGATGTGTCATACGACCTATCAGGATTTCGGGAATCTTTGCTGCTTGTCTTTATTACTTCCTCTTTGAACTTGCAATATCACGTGAACACGATATGATCTTATAACCACATACGTAACGTTATCCTTCCAGCAAATTAACAAAACAACCCTAAGTTTACCATAAAATGAAACATTCAGGGCTATTCTGTAACACTGATATGCATATCAATTGATATGGTCTTCAATATTTGAAGAGAACTTGATGTGATTTCATAACAATTCAAGTAGATTACCGACCGTCAATTGAAGAAAGATACTTATTAACTTGGATATCACACTTGATACGGTTGTTATGAAACTGTTTACAGAGTACCGATTTTGCAAAGTCACTTGATACATGGCAATAACTGATACTATTAAGTCCACATCAATGTTACAGAATAGACCCCACTGAGTAGAGTATGAATGTTATTTGCAAATTTTTATAATTATCCCGTCAACATCGGGGAAGCCCAATTGTAGGACACCTAAATGTATAACGATGCTTACCATAAATGATACCATTTGACAGTTTCGTAACCCTTACGCTGAATGTTCTGAAGGGCCTGGTTCGCATGCGGGAGTATCATTTAAGTTGAGCGTCGTAGTACAAGGTTAATGAATCGTATTTCTTATTTTCGAAATAGTGCAATTAAAAATGCCCAACAATTGCTCAACACAGTTATAATTATAAATAATTTGCAAAAGTAGAGAACCTATTCCTATATCAGTTGTGACACTGGATGCATAAAATATATATTTCTTATTATTATTATTATTTTGTAATTAGGTCTACCAACTCTAAGATAAATTCTAGAAAATAGGATACGGCAATTATGTATGGTAGTTATTAGCTATCACCTTAAATAGGAAAGTTATTCAATGTTCAACACGTCTTAAGGCTAAAAATCTCAGGTTAAATCGTAATCCACCTAGAGGTTATCCTTGAGAAAAAGTTTTATTTAAAGGATATTTATCGCTAACTAAATATGCACCCAATTTTAGGAACCTACGTTGCACCCTTTCAAGCAAAGATATGTATGGGAGACCAAATTAACGAAGCATACTCAAGACGAGATCGGATGTACGTCTTCTTAATAAACATGTACTCTGTTTAACTTGAAGGCTTCCGTCATCGTCTATCGTTGAATTCCTGGCTTCCGGTTGGAACCGCGTCTCTCCTCGGATTTCTTCTATTGCCGATATTTCGTTCTCCATTGCAGAAGAACTTCATCAGGGCTGCTGCTGCTGCTGGTGGTCTTGCTACTGCTTCTTGTAAGTCGTTGAGACTGTCTCAACCAGGAATTCAGACATGTACTCTTTTTGATAGACATACTCCATTAAAAACAATTAAAATTTTCGTCCTTGGATAGCAAATGAGATTAAGGAAAATTCTATAACTGGGCTGTAGTCAAAAGGGGCAATTAAAACTCTTTTAAAGTTCAACTGAGCTTTTGGAAATTTTATTTCCGTCGTCAAGGTTTTTACAAAAAAAAAAACAATTTACGTCAGTATTTTATAAAAATAAAAATTACAATTGATTACTTACTCCTTAATGAGTAGGAGAAGAAGTTAATTCACTAATTGTAAGAAAAATATTCATCTGAATTTAAGGTATAATAATTTTTGGCAATCACATTTTTGATTGACAGCTTGTTCCTATTTGTACAAATTATGAAAATTAAATCAAGATAAAAAAATTGCTTATTCAATGTAAGGTAATATGATGGTCCGAATTTTGATTTTCTAAATCATGGTTGTCAATTTTTTTTAATTTTAAAATTTAATAGGTATGTACGCAACTGAGGCCCGATTTCTTCACCTCCTGATAATTTTATCTGCCAGGTATTATCTTTGGAAACCATTGTATCGATAATAGTTTTCGAGGATATTAACTGGCCGGTAAATTTATCAAGAGGTAAAGAAATTGGGCATAAGTTTCTCAATGTCAGTTCTTTTATTAAAACTTTTTTGTTTCAAAAAATCTGGTATATTTCAATAAAAGTTTTTTGACTCAAAATTCATTCAGTATCTAAATTTTTTGCATCTTGAAAGTTAATCTGATTGTTTATTGGCATGTTCAAATTGTTCAGGTAAGGAACAAGCATTAGGTCTAGATCTAAAATCACCTTTATGTGAAATAATTCTTGAATGAGTAGTTGTTGATGTTTGACCAATATAAACAGAATCACAATCATAACAAGGAATTTCATAAATAGAATTAATTTGTTGGAACTTGTCAAGAGGATCTTTAACTTTTGTAGGAAGGGACTTACTTATTAATGAATTTTTGCAACGAAAAAATAGAAAATAGAATTTTCCTTAACTGATAAGTCGTGATTATACTTCGATAACATTAAACTTCTGATTACACAAAGAAATACCGCTTTAGCGCGCTATAAGCAGGCTAAATTTCCTGAACATTGGCAGCCTTACAAAGTGTTAAGAAACTTTAAAACAGCTGCAGTTCGAAGAGATGGGATGGCTTATTTGCAGCACCTATGCACGAGTCATGGAAATAAAGGTATGTGGAGTGAACTGCTGAACCTAAAGCACTGAGAACAAAATTTTACCACTTCATTTACAAGATATTGATAAGATCAAATCAGTCCTAGTAATTAGCGTGGATAATACTCCTTCGATAAACATTTACTATAACAAAATAATATCTCCTGATGATTTGTTTAATTTCAATCTAGTTTCAGAAAATACATTAAAATTTTGAAATCAAATACTACTGGAATTGATGGAGTTGACTCTGTCATGATAAAACTATATGTTCCGTAGCTAACTTATATTATTCAATCCAATATTATACAATCAATATTTCCTGATCTGGAAGTATGCCTCTGTTGTTCCCTTGCCAAAAATTTCAAGTCCCAAAGAACATTTCCATATTACTGTCATTCTCAAAAATTTTTTTGAAAATTATTATAATTCAGAGATCATCTTACGACGGTTAATGTTTTGCCGGAAAATCATTCCGGTTTTCGCTTAGGGTATTATAATTGTAACACTGCACTACCGAAAATAACAAAATTTACCTAATTTTATAGAAAATTTTGGAATACGACACATTAATTGTTGTGCAAAGAAATTTGAAATTTGAATATGAGCACATTTCTTCTAGCTAAACGTAAGATGACATGCCTAAACTGCTATTTAGTTTTAATATTTTGTTTAATTTTATGGGCTTTTTCAAGAACCTACTATGAGAAAAAGGAAACCTAAATTAGGTATCTTTTTTCGACCTTCTTACGACCTATAAAGTCTGGTCTTTACCCATTACTCAATTATTTTCGAAAACATCAATACCAGTCACTAGCCAACATTCCTTCCTGGCAAGCTTTAGAAACTGAGCTTTGGAAGCTTGGGGCGTAAACTGATGGTAAAAAAATTCTTTAAATTGATTTTTGGTTTTCGCTAAAGAGATAACAGAGCCATACCAAAATGTACCATTTATAATATTCTTAGTACTTTGATATTTGCAAAAATGCTTAAAAAGTTAAGTACCTATTAGCACAGAGTTAACAGTCTCTGCGCATCACTCGGTTTCTCTTTCTTAACTGAACGATCTATTTTTTTTTTTTTTCTGTAACGGCTCATTCTTAGTCTAAGCTTCCCTCTAATATAAGGTTATTCACCCCTGATATTTCTAACATTTTTATACACAGTAGTTATTTTTATACACAGTAGTTAGAAATCACTCATTGGTCCAGTGGACATGAACATTTGCCGTTTATTAATAATAATAATAGTCTTTATTGACCAACAGCAAGAGACTCAGACGGACACAATATAAAAAATAACTTAACAAATAGTAACATATCGAAAAGGTAAATATAACCTAATATAAAAATGTCTACAAGAATACTTAGTAATAACAAAGAATCATGATAAAGAAAAAACTAAAAATATTTAAAACTATCATAAAAAACACATTAAAATAACTAGAAACCAACTATGACTTTAATAATAGCACCTAATGAATCATGAAAAAAATCAACTATTGGGTTAATATTATTAATTAGAGAACACATTCTGAAAACCGGAGATTTACGGATTAGGCAAATAAAAGATCTCATAGGACCCAGAATTAAATGTCAGACAGTTGAGAAGGTTAGGACAATTAATTTGTTGTTTAGCAATCAAAAATAAATTTAAGATTGACAATATTACATCGGAATTCAAGTTCATGAAGATGAAATCATTCCAAGAGAACATTATGGTAAACACCTTGAGGTGGTAACGAACCATCCATCTTCCAACACAAGTATCTAAGAAATTTTCTTTGGATGTTTTCGTGCGCATTAATGTGAATACTATAGTAGGAAATCCAAATAGGTGATGCATATTCAAGTTTTGATCGAACTAATGATTCACAAAGTCTTAACAATGAGAGAGGATTTGAGAACAATTTTGTGTTTCGATACATAAATCCTAGTTTTCTATGACAAGAGAAAATGATGGCACAAATGTGTTCATTAAAACTTAAACGAGAATCGAAAATAACACCAAGATCAGTATGAGAATTAACCCTAGCTACAACTTCCTTACCAAGACAATAATTAAAGTAAAAAGGATTTTTTTTTCTTATTGAAAGACATAACTTTGCATTTTGCGAGATTTAAGGACAATTTACACCAAGACGCCACAGCACAAAAATCTTTCTGCAAGGATAGACTGTCGTGGATAGAAGAAGGATTACTATATAATTTATAAAAATTTTGTGCAAATCGTTTTTGATTGCAGCGAGAACCTCGAGCAGCCTCTGGACAGCTGTTTCAGCCCTGCTTGGGGCTTCTTCAGCAGAGACGTAGCTCGACATTCCCGCTGCAAACAAAAACAACTTGCCCAATTTATTCGCATTTGCGATGTAAGAGTGATGAACAGATAAAATAGCGACATCTTACTATCGCTTTTTGACCTGACATTGCAGTAGGGTAGACAAATTGAAGCGGGATTTGCTCCTAATAAGTTCCCCATGCAAGGCGGCCATGCTTGCTGTCAAAGCATAATGAAAGATTTTAGAAAAATTTTGTGCAAATCGTTTTTGATTGCAGCGAGCATGGCCGCCTTGCATGGGGAACTTATTAGGAGCAAATCCCGCTTCAATTTGTCTACCCTACTGCAATGTCAGGTCAAAAAGCGATAGTAAGATGTCGCTATTTTATCTGTTCATCACTCTTACATCGCAAATGCGAATAAATTGGGCAAGTTGTTTTTGTTTGCAGCGGGAATGTCGAGCTACGTCTCTGCTGAAGAAGCCCCAAGCAGGGCTGAAACAGCTGTCCAGAGGCTGCTCGAGGTTCTCGCTGCAATCAAAAACGATTTGCACAAAATTTTTCTAAAATCTTTCATTATGCTTTGACAGCAAACATGGCCGCCTTGCATGGGGAACTTATTAGGAGCAAATCCCGCTTCAATTTGTCTACCCTACTGCAATGTCAGGTCAAAAAGCGATAGTAAGATGTCGCTATTTTATCTGTTTATATAATTTATGATCATCTGCAAAAATATGTTTATGTTCTGAAATTTTCAACGTAAGGTCATCAATAAATATATTAAATAGTTGAGAACGAAGGACGGATACTTATGGAACTCCCGAAGTTGCTGTATAGACAAATGAGTCAAAACCGTTACATACAACAAATTGTTTCCGATCATATAAATAGGATTTAAAAAGATAAATAGTTGAAAGATCAAAACCAAAATAATGTAGTTTAGATATCATGAGCGAATGATCAAGCTTATCAAAGGCCTTTGCTATATCGCTATAAATAACATCAACTTGTATATTGTTATCCATGCTGTGAGATTTGAAATCAATGATAACTGTAAGACTTGAAACCGTTGAACGTTTACTCACAAATCCATGTTGATCAGATGAGAGAATGCTATGAGTTTGATTACATTTAGAGTGATAAATAACATATTCAAGAATTTTACGGAAATAAGAAATTATTGTAACGGGTCTATAGTTTTTTATATTTGATCGATTATTATTTTTAATACTGCAGTAATTTTTGAAATTTTCCGTTGAGTAGGAAAGACAGATGAGCTTAGACATAAGTTGAAAATCTTTACCAACGGACGAACAAAAATTCTGAAGCAATCTCTTATAAAGAAACTTCCATAATATCCATCTGGCTTGATGGTTTATTTTTTAATTTACTGATCAACGCTAAAGAGATAGTAGCAAAAAGTAAACGGGACGTTGAATTATTATGATGGATATCCCCAATAACTTGGGGATTATCTATTTGTTCATCATCAAGCACCATAAGCACAGGTATTCCAGAAGAGGTGGATTTAGAATGAATGAAAGTCCAAAACGATTCAGGTTTATTAATAACTCCTGATTTAACCTCTCTTATATGATTAGAATGTGCGATTCTTAATAGATTTTCGCAAAGTTTTGAATCTTTTCAAATGAAAGTCGGAGTGAGAACGCTTAAATTGTTCCAAGTTTGATATTTTAGTTTGATATCACTAATTATTTCTTTAGTGAACCAACAAGGATATTTGTAATCTCTACATTTATACAGAGGAACAAATTGGTCAATTTTAGAATATAGGGTGTCTGAAAACCTCTGTCTTTAAATGAAACTGTAAGTTCCACGTTACATAAGAGATTAATTCTCCATATCTGAAATCGTTTACCCGCAAATGAAAAACTGACCTATCACAAGCGAACGCAGTCCCTTTGTTTTGAAACCTCTGCTCGGTTTACGACTTGTTTCAGCAATTTATTCCGATAAAAGCAATCAACCCTAATGAAAGTTTTTATTTACGTTTAGAAGAACTCGGTCAAGTTCTTATTGTATACGGATATTAATCCGGCTTACGTACATCGGCATGTTTATTTGAATTTTCAATATGCGATAAGTAAGAACATTTGTTTACGCACCTCTTTGTAATAGACAATAACAATTATGTTAAAAACGAGTACCTAATCTTCGTTAGATTTTTGCTGAAGTAATTAAACATCTTCGTACACTAGTTTTGTAACAGCGTTGAAAATGCGTGAAATTATTTTTTAATTATCTTACTAATAGCTGCAGAATAAGTATTGCAAGAACTGAAACTATTGTGAAAACAGAAAGCAAAAATTGGATAAAACGTTGAAAAATTTAAATAAATTAGATTTCCTGTACACACAATAATCTATGGGTTCGAAATAAGTAATTGAATAACTTCGCTAGCTCTCAAACGAACTATTTTATTAATTGTTTACATTCCAACACAAAAGACATGTTTTTATGAGGAAAATGTTGAACTTGAATTTCTGCGTCGGCTTAAACCTTGAAGACCTAAAAGCTCTCGCCTAGTGCAGACGTTTATTTAATTTCGTCGTTTATTCGAAGTTTTAATAAAGAAACAAATTTATTTTTGCTGTACAAATACCATAAACTTTAGTAATCAACATTGCAAGTTGATTATTGGCAATTTACAAATTGATATGATGTAAGAATATCCACTTTTTCGATGGCCTTTGATTGAATTTTTTTAATTTAGCTGTTGAAGTAAGGATTAGCACAAAACTAATTATCAATCAATGCAACACGCACAGAATATTTTAAACTATTAAGAACTTACCTAGTTACAAAATTTATTTGCTTTTAAAATTAACAAAAAAACGTGATACTTGCCTGCCTTACGTACAATATCTGTGTGTGGTCATGGTCTGCATTTATGACTTTTTATGGCCTCGAACGTCGGAGAAAAGTTGAAAACCGAGCTCCGCCGGAAAATTTAAGCTGCATTCAGCGACCCTCAAACAATTTCTAGGAAAAAGTAAAATAATCTTTATCTGCGTTATTATTGCTGTCTGATCAATAGTCGTATAACAAATTTTGCTTCTTTTCTTGACCAAACTTGTGGTTTCAATTAAAGACATAGGTTTAGTGACACGCTGTGTAAGATTCGATAGAAACTTTCAACTGCATCATTTACATCTAAGAAATTATCTAAACTTGACCAATTCGTATGCAATAAAGCTTCATAAAGACCAATAAAATCTGCTTTGCGAAAATTGCTTATTAATAATAGTATCACATCAGTCACACACCCGGGACATGTGTTGGGTACCTTCGTTTTTACATTTTACTGGTCTATTATTAATCACCATTAATTGAAATTTGACTTCCTTGTTCAAACAATAAAAAAAATCTTCTGTAGGTTGGAGAGGTAGTTTTTAGAACGAAACCATTATTTTTCTAAACAAAACACGAACCTTGTCGTCACCATATTTACATTCCATTTCTATTTTGCTTATCTCGTAAGCCAGTAATAGTACATTTTCGCGAGCAAGCGAACAACGATTTCCCTAAAACTCAATTAACGAGTCATCTTACTAAATGAAAAGTGATTGAACGTGTCACTGCAATCAAGGAAACAATTCGGTGCGCCATTAAAAGTGACGATTGAGATGGAAATTACCCCGGCTGGTCTGCGGAGATAAACAGCGGTGGGCCTGGAGATAGACCGGACCCCTCGGAGCCGCTGTGTTCACAATTAATCAAAAGAGAATTGACGGAATGGGTTTTAATTACTTCGCAAAAGCAACGGCTCGCAGTCGACAGACGCGATTTTGAAGCGTCGGTTTCATTCTTAACGCGTTCAACTCGAAATTCTATGGGGCACGTTTTCAGCCGGATTACTTTCGTTTATACCACACAAAACAATGCCTTTTTTTTATTTATATTTTAATTAAACATCGCTGCATTTGGAAATCTTAAATATTTATGTATTTGATACTCATGGATGGCGATTCGATAAGAAATTTTTATAAACAAGTTATCCTTCGGATTATTTACGATGTCGTGTAGTGGATCACCCCGTGAAAGATTTAATAAATTGTAGTTTGCTACCATTAGAGGTACCGTGCCCAGGTAATTGCATTTTATGTCAGCAATAAATAACTGCTCTTTGACACATCTATGCGCCATTAAGAATCACCTTTAGTTCGACAGCTTCGGTGTCCATTCATTAATTACAGAGTCCTGCGTATTGTGAGACCTGCGACATCAATATGTCTGCGCGGAAAATAATTAAGCAGGTATTTGTCAAGCATTTCCTGCGCATCATTTCTCCCGATAACATTTTTAGGACAAGCCGAAGCGTCGCCCCCTTTGATGCTACTTTATGATGATAAACGACGTTGCGTTTGTCATTGCTGCACGGCATCCGGTTGGGCGTACCGGCGCACAAAGGCCACAGCTAATAAGGCGCAGGTACTTGTGTTGAATCTAAATATCGCTTGTGTAGAAACTAAATATTTAGCTGTGCTCGTGTAGTTTTATTAGGCGAGAAGAGCTGCTTAAAGAACCGTATCAAAGGATCCGCCTTCATACACAGTTTCGTTTCCACCGTAAATTTACTCCTTTGAAGAAAATAAATTAGAGCAGTGGCGTTCACATTATTTTATATACTGTAAATATCAAATTATTATAAAGCATGTATAAGAGTAATTTCGGATAAACGCAATGTTTTCATAGTTTTGCTCAAGAGGCAATTTTAAGTGCTTCTTTATAATCAGATGAAAATATGGAATGTGTACTGTTACTACGTGGGCTGCTGGAAAAGTTTCCGGAAACGGTTTGAAAAAACGCATATGAAATTTGGTAAACGGTATCATTGTTTTTCGAAGTATTCGCCTTTGACGTCAATACACTTTCGCATACGCTCGAACCAATTTCTAAAGAACGTTTTCCACTTTAAAGATGGTACCTCAGAAACCAGTGTCCAGAATGTTTCAACCGCTGCTTCAGCCGACGAAAATCGCTCACCACGCATTTTATTTTTGATATTTGGGAACAAAAAGAAATCATTAGGTAAATCAGGTGAATATGGACAATGAGTTATTAATTCAACATTTTTCTTGGACAAAAAATCAACTGTTTGACGGGCTGAGTGAGAGCTGGCGTTGTCATGATGGAGAACAATTCGTCGACTTCGATTGCTTCTTCTTAATTCATCGATCGATGACTTCCGGCAAACAAATTGTAGTATACCAATCAGCATTCACGGTTTTTCTATCCTTTAAAGCCAGGGTTGCTACATGTCCAGTTAAACCAAAGAAACAAGCAATCATTTGCTTCGCAGCACTGCGTGAACGGACAACTTTTGTTGATTTTGGTTGATTTTGAAATACCCAAACGGTAGATTGTTGTTTACTTTCTGGCTCGTACGAATAGATCCATGTTTCATCACCAGTAACGATGTTATAAACTAAATTTGAACGACCTCCATTGAATTTCTTGAGCATTTCTTCGCACCATTTGACACGACCCTGCTTTTGCGCTTCTGTTAAATTGTGTGGGATCCAGCGACTGCAAAGCTTTCGTACGTTCAAATGATCATGCAAAATCTGGTGTATTGCTTTCATGTCAATGCGTAAGGATGCTTGAATCTCTACTTATGTCACATGTCGATCTCTCTCAAGCATTTCACGCAAAGCATCTACATTAGTGGCAACAACAGATGTTGATGGAAGACCTTCACGAAATTCGTCACTGAGAGAGGTACGTCCACGCTGGAATTCGGTAAACCATTATAAACACCGCTCTTTGATGGTGCCTCATCTCTAAAAGCCAAATGAAGCCGATCGAGGCATTGTTTCGGCGTTAGACAACATTTGAAATAGTAAAAAATCATGGCACGAAAATTTTCACGCGAGATTTCCTTGTTTACATAAAATCATTTTTTCTCAAATGCTCTACAAACAAAACTAGTTCACTTGGATAGGAACTGCCAATATAATTATAGGCGAAGAACGTCAAATTTTTCAAATATGACAGTTGATAAAGGCTAACGTATGAAAAATTGAATATTGGTAATTTTAAAAATTTACCTCCTCAAATCCGACAATTTCGGATACAGATATTCAACTTGAACCATACACAACCACTGCTAGTATCACTGTTTTTACAGAGGGAAATTCTAATAAATTAGCAACGATTCACAACCACACTTCTCTGTATAGTGCTAGTTTAAAGTTCTTTCGCCTTCTACTAATTTTGGAACCAAATAAGATAAAAACTTCAGACAAAAACCAAGTAAAAGTAGATGGATGGATATCATATAATTATCCAGTTTCACAAAGAAAGTAATGATAAAGAATTTGAAAATTATTTCAAATTTTGTTTGCCAGTATTATAAACAGGGCTGCGAGAATTTATCGATATCTCGATATTATCGATAATATCGATAATTATCGAATAACGATATTTTCATTTAAGATATCGATATATCGATAATATCGATAATATCGATATGTGTCGGATTTATCGATATTATAGTTGGTATCGCTGTATCGATATTATCGGTGGTATCGATATTATCGATAACGTAATTTTCCTGGAAATATTAATAATTAATTACCTTTTATTACCTATTTCAGTTTTTACTAAAACTGTTATTGGACAATTTATACACGTTATAATTATTAATTTTTGGAAAGTTTATTTTCCAAGATCAAAACCATTTACAGAAAGTAAATTACTAATTATATCGGGTACCGTCGATATTGTAGTCTGTGGCGTTCAAATTAATTCGTCCAATTCGCACGAAACCTTCTGAATATGAATTTTATTAAAATTCAGTTTCATATATGGCAAGTGATCACGACTCACGGTCACGATATAAAGAAAATTTTAAAATATTTCAATTAATTTTTAGTCTAGTCAAAGTTTATAATAATCAAAATAAAACTAGAGCTTTTCTTTAACTTTCGTGGATTCGACACTTATTCGTGTGCCCCCTTTTTTACACATTTTGGCAGAAGGCTATTCTTTTTTGCTAACAATATCTTGCTTTTAATTTTTATTGTTATGATTGGGGAAAACAATGAATTCTAATTCTGATGGATAGCGATTCCATGATTTCAAGAAAAGTTATGAAATAATATTTCTGAAAAACGTAAAAAAAAATTAGAAAAGTTTAAAATTTAAAAAACACATTGCTAGCAAAACTACCTCGTACCAATATGTGTGAAAATGCCCTTGTCCAACTTGTTCGATATTATCGACATTTCGATAATTATAGGTGTTATAGATATATGGATAAATATCGATATATCGGTATATGGATAAACATCGATAAATATCAATAATATCGATAAATATCGATAATATCGATATTTTTTAGTTATCGATATCCGATATCGAAAACTGGATATCGCGCACCCCTAATTATAAAATTAAGCTAAATAACTTCATTTTCAGTATCACCAAAGATCATACATACTTACGTTTCAATACAACAAAGGGAATCTAATTTGACTTTCGTCATTTCTGCAATGCACAATAGTCATTTCGATCATTTAGACAAATTTCAGTTTACCTTTGGACGGGAAATAAACACACACTCAGAATAATAATAATAAAACGTTTATTATATCGTCAAAAGAAATAAACAAGTGATTTCCGAAAACTAATTTAACGTAATATTACATGAGAAAAATCAAACAGAAAAATTTTGAAACACATTAGCTTATGGAACTGAGGTAACGTCATGGCTGACTGATAAATATTTACCTAACAAGTAAGGTATGCTTTACTTGTTTGGTATTTTCAAATTCATTAATCTGTATGTATTAATATAAGCATCTTCAGTTAAAATATTTTTTTGTTGTTGACTATTGCAAAATTTCAGACAAAGGCTTTCATTTTCGAATTTTTTAGCTTAATTTTTTAAGGCTTTTTTTCGATTCTCGTAAAACAGGGTTTTAGCCGTCTAACAGTATTTAAAAATTTGAGTGATATCTTATTGGTTGGGATAACTTACAAAAATTAGTAGTTTTCGTTGAACACAACCCATTTATTATTTTTCGGTATTCTTTTTTTAATTTAAAAACTTCGCGAAAATTTGGTAAGATTTTAATAAAAAATGAGCCTATGAATGGAAAAAAGAAGATTTTGTTTTTGGGTAAACAGCCGTAATGCAGTTTGTTACCAAAATGACCATTACCGAAATGACGTTTTCTACAGATTTGAAGCTAGACTACCTTTCTTGTCTAAAAACTTCAACGAACTTTACTCTAACGTAATACCAGATATCAGAGGGTAGGATTTTTTCTTGTTTTATTTCTTTTACTCATTTTAATGCATTACCGAAATGACGAGCAAAAAGTGTACCCATCTAATTTTTGCTATTTATCGTCATGCTGTGTTACATGTACATGTTACAACAATATAAATATTTTACCTGCTCTGGCACTTTAACGCAGCTGTTTCACTAGCAAATAAAGAAATTGTCGATGTGTTGGATAAACTTTTTTATTAGAGCAAAAAAACTGCAGCAATGCGATTTTGGAAGTTTATATCATCTTAAGTACATATTCTACTTGCAGTACTGATCAATAAAGAAAAGACAAATAGGATTAGCTAAAAAAAAGGGCTATTTCTAGCGACATTTATAAATTGGGACCGTTACAGAAATGACATTTTTCACACTGAAATCCTAAAAAAGTTGGAGAATGCGCGCTTATGTTATTACACCAAATAAAAATGAACCTCTTAAATATTTTTGAGGCTTCCAAATCTTTAACATTCAACAAAACTGGCAAAAACAGGAAGTTGGTCAATTATATGAGACATACCCAGATATCAAATACTAATTCTTGAAATAAGATTACTGAGAAAATTAGAAAATTATTTAGAATATCCGCTAGGTAGCGTTGCGTGCACTTTAAAATTTAAAATGGCATGATGTCTTAAGGATCTACGTATAATTTGAAAGGAGTTTTAAAGCAACAGTCAATGACGCTGTCAGATTTAACAATCTTTATTGGTTTTTGAGTTAATGACAAAAAAATTGTTTTACTAAATGTCCGAATTGTTTTATAGAATCATTACTTCTAGTAGGTCTACAAATACTAAAACAAATAAAAATCTATTACTTCAAACCGAAAACACTAAATCGATAAAAGGTGGCGCTGTGCGCACTCTGAACTTCGTAATTTTAAATCGCATGGTTACTTAAGTGACATATCATTTTAAAGAAATTTTAATTCTACATTTGTTTTTAAATTCAAAACGTTTTAATTCAACGATCATCGTATTCTTTTTGTAGATCTTTATTTCGATACATTTTAGTTTAGTGTTTTTGGTTTGAAGTGATAGAATTTTATTTGTTTCGGTATTTAGTTCACTAATAATAGCGATTTTATGGAAAAAATATCCGAAATTTAAGAAATCAAGTTGTTGCTAAAAATAAATGTAGGCTGTTAAAAAGTGACGGCGTCATTGGATGTAGCATTAAAATTCCTTTAAAATGATATCTCACTTAAGCCACCATGCTATTTAAATTTTTGAAGTAATTAGTAATTAGTACTTTTTATTTGCTTTGTTTTGGTTTTTGTCTGAATTTTCTTATTTGGTTTCAAAATTAACAAGGGGAAGGAACTTTAAACTAACACTGTGTAGTAATTTTATCTTCCCCTTCCCAGTGTATTAGCATGAAATATATGGAAACAATAGAACTAGTATGCGAAAAGTAAAAAAGTATTGTAATGTAGTATGCAAAGTTTTCGTATTAAAACTTCATATTTTTACAATTGGTATCACGTCGTTTCAAGAAGTGATGTTCCATTAAAAAAGAATATAGCTTCAGTCTGCAGAAACTTTATGGACTACCAATATGATCAAAAATAATTTCCAATTGTGGACATTTTTCCTGGTAATCATTATCTGGCAAAGAATTTCTAGAATCTTCTTAAAGTTGTATGTATGCATATTTTTAGAGATAATGAGATACAGAATCAAATTCTCCGTTAGCATTCCCTATTTCTATTAGTTTTCTTGATGGAAGGTGAATGAATGGGTGAGGGTATCAAATACTTGTTGATACTAGTTGAATACTAAATTCGGAGAAAGGAAAAGCCGAAGGGTTGTTGATATGAAAATAAACAGAAACCAAAAGCCGCTAGGCAGATATGAAATTTGGGTTTCCTTGATATGTTCACTCATAGCAACCATTGTTAATAAGCATTTTTATTCGGGAAAACCAATAGAAACTGGAGATCAAAAAAGTAGATCGATTTTCCTGTTTGTTGTAGTTAAAGTTTTATACTAGTATTTGATGTTTTTATGGATAAATTGGACGGTTTTGTAATATAAAAAAAATAAAAGCTATAACTTTTCGTATTTTGCATCTTTACTACTTTTATTATTTAATTAATTAATTTAATTCGGATTCCATCAGTTTTTATAAATCAATACAAAAGATTCATTTATTCTCTGCAAAAAAATTGCGAACGAATAAGTTTTTGTTGTTGCAGGCAGCGATCTCATTTACTTGAAACTAATTTTAATAAACACAATTCTTCATATAATTAATTCCTTTCAAATTATGTCTTTAATAAAGACAAATACCAATGCAAAAGTGATACAGTGTATCTTAATTTCAATATCGTTTTGTAAATTATTCGCGTATCCTCATCAAAAACTATATTGGATTTAATCCAGTGAAAATGTTTGATCAAAACACTTCTTCCCAATGCTATAGAATGGGCAGGACAACCATCATTTTAGAAAAATAATTTTCCAAATAGGCTTCGTCTCTTAAAGCCGCATGACACAATGTAAATTTTTGCCTAAATTATTACAAGGGTTATTATAGGAAAAGTCTGTTGGTTAATTCTACATTGCTCCGTTAGCTTTTCATAAATTTTATACAAGAAATATCTCCGTGTCATACGAGGCTTACAAAGAACAACAAAAAAATTTTGAAATAAATTTAAATAAGAATGTCGATTAAAATTTTCAAAATTTGCATTATCTCTTGCCTATTGTCTGTAATTATGTGCCAAAACGGTTTCATCTGTTAAAAATGTAGACTCATCAAACACATTATGTTGACAAACAAAAGCCCAAATGCACTGCATCATCTCAATTTCTTAATTCGTGTACAAAAGTTGAGTTTAATTTTATTTTCTTTCCAAATTCGTTGCAAGAAAACTTCTTATTCCTAAAAGCCGTTTTACATCTATCAAAATTTTTATAAAATCTTATAAAAAGTGAGAGAGGCAAACTGCCACAGTTAACGTTCATTGGTTGAATCGATGCTTCTTTGTCACTTTGTGCAAGAAATTGTAACAAATTTTGACAGATGTAAAACAGCTCTAACTCTGCGTCGCAATGAAAATGGAATTTCAGTTACAGAACCTAACCAATATTATAACAGTAACTTCTTCATGAAGAACATTTTTCTCTTTCTTAAGATAAAACTTCTGTTTAAGATCGCATAAAGCATTCACATTTGAAATAATAAAGATGTTTCTCCTCTTTTTCAGTCCGTCTGGGGACACTATGCATGTAATTATATTTCCTTATTTTACAGAAGTAATGACTCAACTCATATCAATTAGTATTCGTAATATAATAAAAATTTATGGGAGTATTTAATTTCACACGGTTTTGGTTTTCCCCTTGTATAAACGCCCTAATGCCTTACTTGCCTTGCTCACCGCCTTTCGCCGGCCCTGCTGTATCCTGCACCAAAATTTTGGTGCATAGTGGTTAAAGTGAAAATTTTTTTTGCGTGTGTCAACATTTTAGACGCTAATTAAGAAAATCACATTCGGTGAACACCTAGTACAGGCTGTGTTTTCGTAAAATAAAAATGGAAAAGAATAGGTGAGACAAGAAGAATCTTGGTCAGGACAGAAGAAACTAATAAATACATTTCAAATAATGAAGATGAGAGTTGGTTTGTTTTCCTTAAGTCTTTGCTGCTTTTCTTATTTGATTTTTTTAATTTGATTTTAACTAGGTATATTAATTCTTTTCAGGTTAAAATGTCTCTGATTATATGATAGCTTTCTAAAGCTGTATTGTGCACGACGAAACTAGAAATAGAAATAAACTAGAAAACTAGAAAACAAAAGTAGAAATTTGTGTGGGTGCACAAACTAATCTAAAATAAAAGAAATTCGCCTAGAAGTAGGTATAAAATTATATAATTGTTAATCAAATTAGATTATTTTACCGCAAAATTAACTTTGCGCTTGAATTCTTTTCCTAATTTCTACGTTTACAGCTACTTTCTCATGTTTTAAATATCACTCAAAAAGCGTATAATTTTACAACAAAAAGTCGTAAAGTGATAGATATTTCTGAATGCGTTCCGTTGCAATATTCGTTGCCAACTTGAGAATTGAAAATATATTCTAATAATAATATTTTTGCGGCAAAATTTAACGACCTCCATTTCTACACGGTGACGAACTCGTCCGCCACTGAAGCTTTAAACAGAAACTTCGAATGCGTCAAAGCAGCAGCACGTGTTTAACTGCTTGAATATATCTTTATTAACGCTCTGTTTGATATTATTTCTACACCTCCTAAAGCGTCTTTTTGTTTTTGCAGTGTTTGAATTTATTAGTGTTTATGTTGACTTTTCAAAATGTTTGTACGCAGCTGACACATTTATAATTGTTTAGGATCTATTTTGCCGAGGATATCGTACTATTTCTGGGACAGTAATTTTAGGCGATTAATTAGAATGTCCTTTAATGTTATTTTTTTATTAGGTACGAAATTTAATATTTACTTGACCATAATAACTGTAATTATTGTTTGTATTACATGGTATCGCATGTTTTGTTATTAATTTTAATGGTTAGGGCAATTGTTGCATACGTTACAGAAATGTGCGTTGAATTTATGATGGATGATTACTAATGTATCTACACCTGCAAATTTGTTAGCAAGCTTTTGCGTCATGAGCCCGCATACCGTTTTAGATTACATAAGAATTTCCTTATCGTAATATTTTGACGTGCACATCATATATTCATTCATATATTTGTTTCCTGTCCCACTTGTGTACCTACATTATGATATGCAATGTCAGGTCAAAAAGCGATCGTAAGATGTCGCTATTTTATCTGTACATTATGACAGTTGCAAATTAAGAATATATAAACTGTAGGAAATTCAGAAACTTTTCATCTCTTTCATGACCATGACACTCATTGGAATAAAATGGTTTATCTCTTATTTTATTCAGATCGCTGTATAGCATGAGTAGTTTAGTAGGGTACATGACAATAATATAAAATTGTTAATTAGAGCTCTATATACAGGGTTAGTTAAAAATATGGAGACGGCGACTTACTGTCGTGAATATTCATTTTAGGAAATTATGTTCAATACAAAAGTTTGTTACGAAATTATTATCTACATTTGACGATACTTGAATTTTCTTTTTTCAATTGTTTTTAAGTTACGACGTAATGGATATTTGTTTGAAATGACAACCTATATTTCTGATTATTGATTTCGATAGTTCATTCTATTCTTTTTTCAACGGTATACAATGTTCAGTATGTTACATTTGAAAAAAATAGAGAAAAAGTGCCTTAAATTTCAAACATTAAAGATCCATTAAATTAGCAGAATTAATTAACACGGTAACTAGACTCATTTATTTGCAATAAACTTATCAGTCACAATCTTATCATTAAAAACAAATTAATAACTAACTAAATTAAAGTAAGTGTTCAAATTGTTCTCCATTTCTAATTTGACAATGACCCAATCGATTTACAAAACCCTGAATAGAATTTTGTAAAAATTCTCGGGGAATTTCTTCTATCGTTCTGGTAATTCGGATTTTTAAATCTTTGCCATCGTTGGGCTTATCTTTGTAAACCTTATTTTTTACGTATCCCCAAAGAAAAAAAATCTAAAGGTGTTCATTGTTTTCATTTGGATACAGCATAGCACAAGCAGGTATAATTTCATTTTGCAATAACTGCAAATACAGAGCCGAAGTTAAATTGCCATTGATGAAAAAGGGACCGATAATATGACCCCCTAGAATGCCAACCCAAACATTAACCTTCTGGGGGTACTGCGTATGGTGCTCCATAAACCAAAAAGGATTTTCTGATGACCAATATCTGCAATTATGTCTGTTTACTTCACC
Source organism: Prosopocoilus inquinatus (assembly GCA_036172665.1). NCBI lineage: Eukaryota > Metazoa > Arthropoda > Insecta > Coleoptera > Lucanidae > Prosopocoilus > Prosopocoilus inquinatus. The sequence continues at coordinate 3,525,259 of CM069876.1, forward strand.
GATAAGACAAAAGGTAGCTTCGTCAGAGAAAATAATATTGTTGACGAAATTTGCATTATTATTGCAAATATTTGACATTTCTTCACAAAATTGTAGTCTCCTATCAAAATCATCTTCCGTCAACTCGTGTAGAAGTTGTACCTTATAAGATTTATACTTTTCACTTTTTAAAATTGAAACGACTGATGACTGTGAAATATTGTGATTGGCCGCTAATTGATTGGTTGATAAATGGGAATTTTCAGATACGGCCAATAGAACATTCAGTTTTTTATCATCCCTTTTTGCTGTTCTAGGTCTACCATTCCTTGGCAAATCTTTAACACTACCGGTTTGTTCAAAGCGTTTTAAGGTTTTACCAACAACGGATTTAGAAATTGGATTTCTGTTTGGATGCGTGTCATTAAATAAATTACAAACGTCTTGTAAACTTCTGCGTCTATTTCCATAACACAGCATCATAAGTATTAAGGCACTTTTCCTCAATTTTTTTCAAATGTAACATACTGAACATTGCATACCGTTGAAAAGAGAATAGGATGAACTATCGAAATCAATAATCAGAAATATAGGTTATTATTTCAAACAAATATTGATGACGTCGTAAATTAAAAACAATTGACGAAAAAAAAAATTCAAGTATCCTCAAATGTAGATAATAATTTCATAACAAACTTTTGTATTGAACATAATTTCCTAAAATGAATATTAACGACAACAAGTCGCCGTCTCCATACTTTTAACTAACCCTGTGTATATATATGAGACTATAGTCAATAACACACGCAAAAACACCAAATTTGTACGCTGTCTCTATTTATTATTCTCTTAAATTAATAAATAAAATCGAAAATATTCAAATATAAATCACGTGGTTTCGAAAGGCTTCCCATTCGTTGTAACGTTAGTGTTCATACATTGTCCTTGACGTTTGTGTTGTATGCAGGCCCTTGTCAAATAGTTTGAATGTTTGCTCTTAATATGTGCTGAAAAATATAATTTTAATTTAAGCAACAATTACGAAGTGAATATCTTAAAGAAATTATTATATTTTTTTACTTTATTGGTGAGAAATTTGTGGTGGAAACGGGAACTTTTCGCCATTGAGAAGTAAGGTTGGTAACACTAAATTTTGTGAAACGCTTATAAATAATTTATTCGGAGTTCTTGCACAGATATTTCTACATTATAGCAGAGCACAATACTGATAATATGTTTTACTATTTATTGTAACAAGTTTCAAATGTTATTACGATTTGACAACATGTGAACATTGACGTCACACGGTCAGAATGTGCGTTTTGGCGGAAATCTAATCAATTCAAATTACTTTTATATTTTACGGCTTTAATATTCATTTATGAAAAAAAGAAATATATCTAAATTATCGTATTTTTACCTACTTTCAAATAAAATCTTTAAAAAGAAATGTTCATGTACCCTATTATATGTACATCTTATTACATTACTATTCCTCCGAGTTCCATTTATTGTATTATAAGCTCTTCCTAATTTTTCTCAATTTTCTGCGCGACACTTACAAATATATTTTTACAAATAGTTTTTATTCGAAAAGAATAAAAATACTATGAGTATTTCGAGTTTGACTTAGCGAAGTACACGAGGCCGTCGAGGTGATGGTGACCCGGGCTCTCGTATAGGGCAGCAGTACGGTGTCACTAGGGATCGGTCCAGCAGATTAGCCAACCTAGTAGAGGACCGACGATGCTGGAGAATAGTTAGCCGACCAGCTGGTAGCATCGTGCTCCCAAGTTGGTAATGATTTGATGGAGATCCGCGCTCGATTAAAATGCTGGAGGCATTTGTAGGAGACGGTTACGCCAATGATTCTGAAATCGTACGCTCAGAAGGAAAGGTATGCATTAGCATATCTTCTCTATCCAACTGGAGTTTGTCTATATGCATGTGAAGCACGAAGATGGATATTCGAGAACACATTCACCTTGAGTTCCTACCTTAACAGGCAACTGTAGCTTCTAGATTCGCCGCTGGAGTGGGCGAGGCCGGAAGGCGGCCCCGGCAAGTAAAATATTGATGATAAATTGATGTTCGTAAAGGGTTACTTATAATTTGCATGGCCCTTATCGAATTAGAATGGGGTGCCCGGAAGCTAAGAAGTTTACCCTCAGGCCCTGTTGCGGTCAGGGAAGCCATAAAGAAAGAACGAACTCAGAGAACGAGAAACCTAATTTTCGGTGAGTGGATGCTTATTATAATAAACATGTTGACAAAGAAAAAGGTAGCCAACATTTTACATAATTTACATAAACGTATTTAAATATGGTTGTCTAAAGTAATACAGAGTGTTTCAGTAAACAGAACACCATATACATTTGCTTTACTTTTTTATTCTTCTGCTCATTCTAATTTGATAAAATTACTTATGTATTACGTTCTACTTATTAATATGTATCAAATCAAAATGTCTTTCTCAAGATACTAAAATTTTAAGTATCATGTCACGAAATGTTTTATTAAAAAAATCATCGAAGATTTTGTAACTTAATTTTACCTTTCATTTTATTTTTGATGAAATTTACACATTTTCTGAAAGCGCTCTGATATACGAAACTGTTCTAAATTTGAGGAGAAACCTCTACATATTATTTTATATTACATTTTTGAATCGTTCAATTTGATTGATGAAGAATAAAGAGAAAAATCTAAATTTATTTGTGTTGTAACTATTTATGTTCATTAAATAAAACAATGTTTAACAATTATCGATGCCGGAGTGGTGTTATTTAAGCAACGGCGCTATCCATGAAGTTTTCATGTTAAAGTACGGACAAGAAAAAGTAAACCAGTTCAGTCATACTGAATTTATTATAAATTTTGAATGTACAGTATGTCTGGAAATCATAAATCGATATGCCTGCAACTTACTATGACAGTCTTGCTGTTTACGTCTGACAAAGCAGTGGCGTATCGTCTTGTTGTCATGCAGATTCTTTAGCGTGATTTTTTTGATACTCATTTCTTTAATTTCGAACACTTATTTGTAAAGAATTGCATTTAAGTTATAATTTTATAAGAATTACAAATTACGCTTCACTACGTACTTAATTTCCTCCATTATTCACAGTCTTTAAAAAAAAGCCATTCGGTTGAACAAGATGCACACATTCTTATTGTAGTACACTTTCTTAGTGCAACCTCGAAACCTCGATAGTACCTGATCTTGTAATTTGCAATCTTACTTTGTACATTTTTTTAATCTCTGGTGGATGCTCAACGGGATCTTAAATCATTGACTTGTCGAGACCTCAGGAGCAGGTATGTATTTTGTGTGTGTAAAGTGTTCTTTGGCTTTATTTCCTAACCTCCTCGTCGTTGAAGGGGGAAGCAATATTAATTTCTCTTTCCTCAACACTGGAAGGTACCTGAAGTGAACATCGACCACCCCGGAAAAATATCTCGAGCGGGGTTCGAATCTACGACCTTGAGATTGTAGGGCCGCCGGTACCCTTATCATTTGGTCCCTTCAGGCGTTCATTGTGGAAATATTTTCTGATGAAAATGTAAATTAAAAAGCTTTTGGTTATTACGAATGTAACATTGTGTAAAGCAATTTGAAAGAGAAAAAGAACGTATTTACGAAAGTACTTGCCATCAATCATCTTTAAGAATATTTCGGCCAAACCTCGTAGAAATCATTACGAATGTTATTGGCGTAGTCGGGGTAATGAAATTAATGCAAGCCTTTACTTATTTTCTTTTTTGAGACATTAGTAAGACTGGTTGCGCCAAAAATTCTAATGACGACGAGTACCCGTTTATTTAAATGGAACCGGGAGGTGCCCAACAGCCGTTACACTTTGTCTGATCTAACCTTCATTACATTTTGTTCGAATGAGCATCAGTTATTTCAGATAAATCTACATATTGGTTTCTCAAGTTTTATTCGATACTTACCAAATATCTTAGTAGTTATCCGGTATTAGTTAACAGGTAACGGGTAACTACCCTGGTATCGGTATCCCCAATACTAATAGGAAGTTCGTTTTTCAATAATTGTGAATCAAAAGCCAAAAGCAAACCTTCTTGGATAGAAAGTAAAATCGTAGGCCCTATGTCAATATGATATTTGGCACGTTCAAAATTATGATCTGGAGTGCAATTCCTCCGGGTGACATTGCATTCTAGTATGATTGGCAATATAACCTCAATCCTTGACGGCTAAAGCTATAAGGAGTATTCTACAACCCGATACACCTCCCGTTAAAAAGGAAATAATAATAGTTGACTGTCATAATGATAAGCGGCGATTTACTCGACTAAGGCCCGATCTTACCACCTCCTGATAAGTTTAACCGTCGGTTAAAATCCTAGGAAACTATTGTCGACACAATAGTTTCCAAGGTTATTAACTGACGGTTAAATTTATCAGGGGGTGGTAAGATCGGGCCTAAATGCCGGTCTTTTCATTTCTCATTAACTTTAATCGTTGATTTATTTCCATAGTTACAATTACAGAGGCAATTGTTTCTATAGGAATTAATCAACGGTTAGAGTTAATCAGAGATGAAAAGACCAGGCCTTAATTTTCTTCCCTAATTGTAGTGAGGAGGCAGGGTTTCATTTATCTGGCTGCACAAATAAACAATAAACAGCTAGAATTACCAAACGTGGGCTGCGGAAACCCCTGGTTTCGTTCATACAGATCTAGGTCCAATAAAAGTTGGAATTTGAGTTATAAAGCTAAGACGAAAAATAATTTTTTAACATTTTTAACGTAACAAGTAATGCAGCGAGATACCAAACTCGAATTATATTTTAGGGTCACCGAACAATCCAAATTCGACACCACCAGAATGTTTTTTTTTTCGGGTATGTGAAGAATGATGTTTGAAAAAACATTACTTGGACGAACTTCAACAAGCATAAAATTCAGGTAAAACATTGCTATGTATTTGCAAACATGAAACGTTGAATGAACTTGCGCTTATAAACTAATGGGAAACGTTTCGAACTATTATTTTGAAAACAAAGTTATATGAAGGTTGTTACATTGTCAAAACTTTATACCACGCCACTGCACTGAATACCACCAACTGTTGAAAAATAAAATCAATAGCGGCAACATAATTGGCGGATGATCATTTCCCGACACTCTGTATAATTCTGTCGTTTGTTTTCATTCAAAGCCGGTGATACGTAAAGTACTGTAGGTACGCCTATGTTTCCTTTAAAAGGATATTAATTCCTACGACGGCGACCTAAATAAGTAGAAAATAGCTAAAATTGCTCGCGGTCCTAATACGTACACCGCTGAATTACTTATTGATTCAACATATAACAAGCGCGTTGCGGCAGAATGCCATAAAAATTTAATTTCGCATTGCACAAATGAAATAAATTCCGCAGCAAAAGGAAAAGTAAATTGAAAGCAATCCGCAAATTATTTTAGGAGTGGGCATACGACGGATCGCGTCGCGAATACCAAGCAGGTAGATATACGGATCTAATTTATTTTCAGGACGCTTCTTCGGAAACAAAGGTGGCGGTTTGTCTCATTCGTTCGTTTGTCTTTTTTTTTGTCTTTAGCACAGTGAAATTTTGATATTAATTACACGGCCTTCTTTGCATTATTTTACGTAATACACATATGCATATACAGGGTTGGGATAAAGTATGGATCCATCGAAATATCTCGGAAGTGGAATTGACGGTTTTAATGAAATTGTGTACATGCAGATAGAAACAAATGGCGCATGCGAGGGGCTGATTTTTTTTTCCATTAAACTTCCGGTTTAGCCGGAAACGGCATCAACTTTTTTATTTTAAATAGAACACTCTGCATAACTTTACGTATTTTGATACTCCTCTGCCTTCTGCATCCATCCAATATCAGGTTTCTTACCTTTATCTCTAGTCTCTAGCTGAAAAGATAGCTTTTTAATTATTGGCCCTAAACTATATTAATTTATTTCTTATTTGTTTATTTTTTTGTATTTGCAATGGTTTTTATGTATTATTAAAGAGCGAAAGAACTACATTTAGTTATTTTAAGTGTTCATGTCAAAATGTTGGCCATTTACTTCTTGACAATAAGCAAGTCTATGAACAAATCCCTGAGACACCTTTGCGAAAACTTCCCTACGAATTAAATTACATTCATCCAATATCCTTTGCCTCAATTCTTGCAAATTATTTGGACGACTCACGTAAACAGCTGATTTTAAATATCCCCATAGAAAAAAATCCATAGGATTAAGATCTGGGGAGCGAGCGGGCTATTCAATATACCCTCTACGACCAATCCATCGATTGGGAAATGTTACATTCAAAAAATCCCTAACTCGTCTATCATAGTGCGGAGGCGCTCCATCTTGCTGAAACCAAAGATTTTGAGGAAGCAGTCCATTTTCTTGGGGAGCAGGAATAATTTCATTGTTTAAAAGTTCCAAATACTTCGCCCCGGTCAGTGTACCATTAATAAAAAATGGACCAATAAGCCTACTCCTTACAATTCCAGCCCACACATTCAACTTTTCCGGGTATTGAGTATGTGCTTCATGCAATAAGTTAGGATTGTCGACAGACCAATATCGTAAATTATGGCGATTTACAGAACCATTTAAAGAAAAAGTTGCCTCGTCCGAAAATACCAAATTAGTTGCAAAATGCTCGTCGCTATTACAAATTTCCATCATTCTTTCGCAAAATTCTACTCGACGATCGTAATCATCTTCTGACAGTTCTTGGATCAGGTGGACTTTATAAGGCTGGTATTTTTCGCGTTTCAATACTTTGGCTACAGAACGATGACTTATCCCATGGTGTAATGCAAGAAATGTGGTAGAGGTTTGAGGTGACTCTTCCAGTTCTGTAGCAATATTTTCACTAACAATTGCGTTAGTTGCGGTCTTTTGTCTTTTTGGCAAATTTTTTACTGTCCCATTCAAATTGTAGCGTCTAAGTGTTTTACCAACAACCGAGCGCGTTATAGGATTTCGTTCTGGGTGTAAACCGTTAAATAAGTCGCAAACTTCTTGATGAGTTCTAACACGATCACCAAAACCGATCATCATTAAGATTTCAATCCGTTCTTTTTCACTTAAATGAAACATTTCCGATGTAGCAATTGATACTGACAGATGTTGCTGACAATAAAATAACTATCAATTCTACCGGCTACTAGACAAAGAGGTATTATTTGAGAAAACTAAAAGGTTATCTTTTTGGCTAAAGACTAGAGATAAAGGTAAGAAACCTGATATTAATGGATGCAGAAGGCAGAGGAGTATCAAAATAGTAAAATTATATAGTGTTCTATTTAAAATAAAAAGGTTGGTGCCGTTTCCGGCTAAACCGGAAGTTTAATGGAAACAAAAATCAGCCCCTCGCATGCGCCATTTATTTCTATCTGCATGTACAAAATTTCATTAAAATCGTCAATTCCACTTCCGAGATATTTCGATGGATCCATACTTTATCCCAACCCTGTATGTATGTATAGTCGCGAGCATTAAATCTCGGTCGTCACTGTCAATCCGATCGTCAGTTTTAATTTCAAAAATTAGAAATTTTCCTAAAATTTGTTGTGTTTTATTAAGAAAATGTCGAAAATAAATGAACTATTTTATAAGAGACTTCTAGCATTTAAGACTAAGTCACGAATTTCCTTAGTTTTCATAAAATAGAAGTTTGATACCAAACTTTGACAATTAATGACGACTAAAATTTATTGCTCGCATGTACATACATTTCCGGTAATTCTTCCTTTATTTAATTTGTAACGAATTAGAAATCTGTATAGATTATTAAAACACAACATCTCAGGTGTTTGTTCAGCTTTTATTCAAAGAGTAATAAAAAAATGTCCACACTTAAAACAAAAAAATTGCGCGAAAAAGCCCTATTGCTGAAGCATCATCGACGACCTAGATTAGAATATTCTCGCAGTCACCGTGATTGGGTTAAGGAGTGGAAAAATGTTGTTTTCAGTGATGAAAAAAAGTTTAACCTAGATGGACCTGATGGCTTCCAATATTATTTTCACGATTTAAGGTTGGAAGAACAAATCTTATCACGTAATGGTTTCGGCGGCGATTTTAAGTCAGAGACAAATGGGTCTAGAAATTCTCGAAAGAAGACAGACAGCTCAAAAGTACCTGGACTTACTCCAGACGCAAGTTGATAACATTGCAGCTCTATTTTCCGATCAACACATGGTTAAACGAGAACAATATTGATGTTTTGGAGTGGCCTGCTATTTCTCCCGAATTGAATATCATAGAAAATTTATGGGGTTATGGGCCAAAAAAGTTTATGGACAAGGACGACAGTTCAACACCAGAGAGGAGCTAATGGTTATCATAAGAACATGCTGGGAAGCAATTTCAATCAATTTATTAAATAACTTATTTGATTCATCACATCATCGCTTGTTAGACTTTACATATTCTTTCCCTGGACTCTTCATATGTTTATTGAAATTTTCATGCAGTTTTGACATTTAATTAAAATTTAATTTTTACAATCAGTTAATGAAAAGTGTATTTGTTTGTTAAAAGGCTTCAAAAGCCAAGCGATTATCTGGAACCTCTGCAACTCCTAATGCTACTCCCCTGGAAGCATACGTTGTATTTATACTTTTTACATAAACCCAATTTACATGTTTGGATTAAAAATGTAAATGTATTGTACTCGCAATTTATTGTCAAAAGTATTAAAATTGTGCTTTTTAATACTTTGTTTCTATAACTACTTTAACCCATTAGTGTTCGTTTAAATGGGCGTTTATACTGGGTGTATCAGAAATACTTGTGTTAATTTTAAACCATAGAAAAACTTGCCATGCAATGAAATAGCCGTTACTTTAACGTGACTACATTTTTTTTTAAATAGTTGTTTATTGTAAAGCAGTTATCAATTAACTCATAAATGCTTCAAATTTGAATCTAAAACGTAAAGTATTACTACAGGGAGTAACTTTTGCTTGTTAATTAATTTCACTTGCTGTAACTTTTCAGTTATTGCTTTTTTGCTGTAGGTTATGAGACACCCAGTATTCTATTCTATTCACTTCCATTTCAAGAATTGGGCCATATGTACTAGCGACGGATACATGATTTCCTTTGACATTTATGCTGGCAAAAAATCTGATAATGCAAAAAGAAAATTTGGTATTGGTGGAGAAGTGGTACTGCAACTGATAGGATCAAGCGAATTTACCTTCTAATGAAGGATATAAGTTTTTTTTTTGATAATTACTTTTCATCAATACCATAGTTTTGTCACCTAGCTGAGAAAGATTACCGCGCCACGGCTACCATTCAGAAAGGACGAATTAGTAAGTGTCCACTTCCTGATAAAAAGGAAATGATGAAGAAAGCGAGAGGTTCGCATGATTTCAGAAGCGACAATAATAAACACATTTGTGTTATCAAGTGGAAAAATAATAAACTTGTCTCATGTATTACGAACCATGATATAACAGGAGAAGGTACTTGCAGCAGATATTCCTGAAATTGCAAATCAAAAATAGTTATAACTAGAGACCGGATTTATAAGTTTTTACAAGTTTTTTACGCTAACATACCTAAACTTGGCGTTTTGTATTTATATGTTTGTCGATTAGAGAAGCCCAAAAATGGTAGTTTTATTTCGCATATAACTTAATATTTTAGACTTTTAGCGCATATGTATTTATTTATCCATATATTGATGTAAATAACATTATAATTCCATATACGGTCAATATTCAAGTCTGCAGCTTTTCCAAGAAGTAATTTATTCTCCTCAACGTCTGGCCACTTTATTTTACGATTTCCCGGAATGTGATTTTCTGGGAATCTGTAGCGACTTGCACTTGCATTTTGCACTTATGTTTTGCATTTCAGTTTGAGATAAGAACTCCGTGAATGTGTGTGACTAGTGACTAGTGTATTTATCAACGCGAATTAGTTGTTATTTTCTTATTTAATTTAAAGACGAAATAAATTCAGTGCTTATCTTTTCAAAATGCCGAAAGTAGCATCCTCTCGATCCGAGCTATTGAAAAAATGGATTAAAGCATCTAAACATCTAACTACAGATGGAAAAGTTATTTTTTGCAACGCATGCTCAAAACAGGTAGATACCTTACAAATTCTCTTAAAAATCACATTTTCATTTTGACAATATTTTAAGGTGTCGTCAGACCAAAAGTACCAGATTGATCAACATTTGGCTACAAACCTCCATAAGGAGTCGGAGAAAAGATGTGTGTCTAACTTTAAGCAGTCTTTTATTTCTTCAACAGCCAGTAACTCACAGGGCAGTGACACAGGAAATGAATTCTTTTTAGACTTGTGCAGTGCTATGGCAGAGTCAAACATTCCTTGGCATAAACTTGAACAAGCAAGTTTTCGAACTTTTTTGGAAAAATATTGCAATCGTCATATTCCAAATGAATCTACTTTGCGGAAAAACTATCTAAGTATATGCTACCAGCAACGGATGAAGAAAATAAGAGAGAAGCTTAGCGACAACAATATTTATATAGTAGTTGATGAAACGACAGATGCCTGCGGTCGTTATGTAGCAAATATGTTAGCAGGAGTATTAAGCCACACAGTTGCACCAATATCTTATTTGGTAAATAGTGTAGTTTTGGAAAAAACAAATCATTCAACGATCGCACGTTTTATTAACGACAGCTTGACACTTTTATATGCACCTAATCAAGTTAAATCGGAAAATATATTACTAATGGTGTCTGATGCAGCAGCCTACATGATAAAAGCAGGACAGGCTTTACAGGTGTTTTACCCAAATCTGATGCACTTCACTTGTATGGCTCACGCAATGAATAGGCTCGCTGAATTGGTGCGACTAGAATACCCAACAGTAAATAAGTTGATCAATAACGGAAAAAAGGCGTTTCTTAAAGCCCCACTGCGTATACAACACTATAAAGAATTAGCTGCTGACCTGCCATTACCACCAGAACCAATAATTACGAGATGGGGTACGGGGCTTGAAGCAGCAAATTTTTACGCAGATAACTTTAAACAATTAAAGGAAATTTTCTTAGAATTGGATGATTCCAATTCAGCGGCTTTAAGAATTTGTAAGGAATGCATGTCGAACACAAACATCGGGAATCAATTAGAATTCATTAAAACTCATTTTTCGGTTTTAATATCCACCATTAAAAAGTTGGAATCATCCCAGACGGCTCTATTAGATTCTTTTGAAGTGGTCGATGAAGCAATTGAAAGTGTAAAATCAATTCCAGGGGAGATAGGAGAGAAGTTAATGGCAAAATTAGACAAGGTTCTATTACGTAATCCTGACTACAATAAAATGAGGAAAATCTGTTTAGTTTTAAAAGGTCAAAGTGAAGAGGATTTGGACATGGACCCCAAAGATGTAGCATCCATGAAATTTGCGCCCATTACTTCATGCGATGTCGAGCGTTCGTTTTCCTCTTATAAAAGTATTTTGACAGACAGACGACAAAATTTTACCCCAAATAATTTAAATCAACTGTTGATTATATTTTGTAATCCTACTATTTAAGTGTTAAGTGTTAAAATTACTTATACGAAACAATTTATGTTTTTATTATTCTAAAGTATGTATAAGTAAAATAAAATTTTTATCGCATATAATATCCATATTTTGATCCATTTTAATCGCATAAAAAAAACTTATTTTCCACTTTTTTAGCACATATAAATCCGGACTTTAGTTATAACTCAGCTAAGACCAATTTCCAATTATAATAAGGGTGCGGGAGGAGCGGGCAAATTAGATCAGTTAGTTGCCGTTTATCGCACAAGAATGTGCCAAAGGAAATGTGATGGCTAATATTTGCTTATTTACTTGATGTGTCTGTGACAAACGCATGGTTGTTGATGAGAAGAATACGCCCAAATGATGGTCGTTACTTAAATCTATTGTTATTTAGAAGAGACATTGTTACTGGACTTTTGACTTCTCATGGAAAGCTGTCATTGTGAGGAAAAATAATCAAAGCTCCGAGTAATGACATTCGATTTGATGAGCGAAACCACTTGATTGAAAACAGCGACAAAAAAATAATATAGGACTGCACCCCAAGTTTTGCTTCAAGGCTTACGTAGTCTGCTGGAAAATTTTCTGGAATCTAGTAGGTCTATAATTGTTAGTGTTTATCAACTGTCATATTAGCAAATTTTCACGTTTTTCGCCTATAATTCTATTGACAGTTCCTATTCAAGTAAACTAGTTTTGTTTGTACAGCATTTGAGAAAAAGTAATTTTGTGTAAACATGGAAATCTCGCGTGAAAATTTTCGTACCATGATTTTTACGATTTCAAATGTGGTTTAACGCCGCAACAATGCCTCGATCGGCTTCATTTGGCTTTTGGAGCTGAAACACCATCAAAGAGCAGTGTTTATAATTGGTTTGGCGAATTCCAGCTTGGACGTACCTCTCTCAGTGACGAATTTCGTGAAGGTCGTCCATCAACATCTGTTGTTGCCACTAATGTAGATGCTGTGCGTGAAATGCTTGAGCGAAATCGACATGTGACATACCGTGAGATTCAAGCATCCTTACGCATTGACATGAAAGCAATACACCAGATTTTGCATGATCATTTGAACGTACGAAAGCTTTGCAGTGGTTGGATCCCACAAAATTTAACAGAAGCGCAAAAGCAGGGTCGTGTCAAATGGTGCGAAGAAATGCTCAAGAAATTCAATGGAGATCGTTCAAATTTAGTTTATGGAAACGTGGACTATTCGTACGAGCCAGAAAGTAAACAACAATCTACCGTTTCGGTATTTCAAAATGAGCCAAAACCAACAAAAGTTGTCCGTTCACGCAGTGCTGCGAAGCAAATGATTGCTTGTTTCTTTGGTTTAACTGGACATGTAGCAACCGTGGCTTTAGAGGATCGAAAAACCGTGAATGCTGATTGGTATACTACAATTTGTTTGCCGGAAGTCATCGATCGATCAAATAAGAAGAAACAATCGAAATCGACGAATTGTTCTCCATCATGACAACGCCAGCTCTCACTCAGCCCGTCAAACAGTTGATTTTTTGTCCAACAAAAATGTTGAATTAATGACTCATTGTCCGTATTTACCTGATTTATCGCCTAATGATTTCTTTTTGTTCCCAAATATCAAAAATAAAATGCGTGGTGAGCGATTTTCGTCGGGTGAAGTAGTGGTTGAAACATTCCGGACACTGGTTTCTGAGGTACCATCTTTAGAGTGGAAAACGTGCTTTAGAAATTGGTTCGAGCGTATGCAAAAGTGTATTGACGTCAAAGGCGAATACTTCGAAAAACAATGATACCGTTTACCAAATTTCATATGCGTTTTTTCATACCATTTCCAGAAACTTTTCCAGCAGCCCACGTATCATACAACATAAAGTTACTCTGCATAGTGTTGGTTATAACGAATACTTTGTAAATTTAAGCTATGTTTTTTTTCTTGAAATAAACTGTTTCTACCCTTTTTAGGAATTGTGTATGATTAATAAAATGCACTTATTGCTCCAAATTTTTCTCCAGTGGATTAAGGAATTCTTTGTTTAACATATTACTAGTTACTTAGTTACATTTCTGGCGACCGTAACTGTGTTAGTGTACTGACAAAGGTCTCCCTGAAAGAAACGTGGATATTTTTCTGTTTCCGGCTGCTTAAAATTTCGCGCACGCAATGGATTCTTCTTTTCCCGTAAAAAGTCTGCAAGAAAACTTTGTTTTTTTTTCGGCCATATATTTCAGTAATACACTGTGATAACACGACAAAGCACTACATCATATTGAAGACGCTGGGACAGAATATATTCTCCAGGCTTGTATTATATATTTCCATATTGTAGAACATAAATATATAAATATACGCAGGTACATTTGTGAACGAAGCGCTTTATGGGCCCGAAGCTGTATTAAATTGTCTTCCGACTCCGGGGGTTCGCGCACTTTTAAATCTCGCCTTTATTTTAGCCGGATATATGATCAACGCAGTCCTTACCGGCCATATAACTTCACTGTTAATATCAACTCATGTAAACAATGTCTCATATCTGTACGGTAAACCTGGTGTACATGCGTACATACATAAATACCTGCATATGTACATTTTTATCTCAAGTTGTTATCTGCAAAGAAGTACACGTACTTATAAATATTAATATGATTCTTATTAATTCCCAACGACTTTTCTCGTCAAAGAAAAAATTTTGGGCGACGAAATCGTAAATCAGTCCACCCGGCTTCCTTTCAATTACCGCCATCAAAGAAAGACTTTAATGAACTATAATATTTAATAAATTGCTGAAAATATGTTTTTGTAAATAGGATCAAAGGATCTTGTGCACTGGTGTCTACCCATAAATTAATAAGCTCAAACGATGGCGTTGAAACAAAATATTGACACGGACGCACGAGATGAAGACGTCAGATGTGTCTCACGTGTTTTCAAAATGTTCGCGAGACTTATAAACGAAACGTTGACTGGTAATTGGAAACTGATGTGTTGCTGTTTTCGATGTAAAAGATTCCAGTTAATAAAAAAAAGTAATTGGAAATTAAGAGTATTTTCGATTTTAATTGCGAAATGGACAAAAATCATTTTCATTCAATTTTGTTAAATGTCCGATTTGTTAATTGATGTTATCAACAAGCAAATATAAAAATTACTAAAAACGAACATTATTTGATCGAAAAACATGTGAAGTAAACTAGTAATCTGATTTAAATTTGTAGTTGTAATACGGAGTATCATTTTATAATCAAGGGATTAACAGTCGTGGTATTATTAGTAACTGTAAGCCTAAATATCTTTTAGGTAGATTCATTAACACAACTCTTGTCCTTAGCAATGTATTCGAAGATAAGAAAGGAAGAAACTAACGATCAGTGCAGTAAAATATGTTTTAACGACGGCCGAGATAAGTTAAAAGTGGTGTACCGAAATTCCGCTACCGTCAACAAAATGCCTTTGATTTAGAGTGGCCCGATGCAAAACGTAAAAAAAAGGGGACGGGGAATCGAACGGACAAATGTAGGAAACCGTGAGAATGAAATCGGCGCCGTCGCCGCCTTCTAGCGGCAATTATAAATAGCTACTTAACATTCCCAAATAGCCGACAAGCAGATAAAGGCCTACAATGTTAGATCGGGTCACCAGACCATAAATAAGATAGGCCGTGATTTTGAGTAAGTGTTGAGATTCAGTTGATTAGGGTGCTCCGTGTTACGGCGGCCTTTTTGACCGTCGAGCCTGACAACGTTTTCGGACGAAGATATTCCATTCTTGGATCCGGATATTAAAACGATGTTCGTTTCAATGAGTTTGCTAGGCAAGGAAATGCACTTTCTTATCATTAGTCGGTGTAATAATAGGCAACTAGAGAGCCGAAAATAATTTTATCTGCAACTCCTTGGATAAGAAACTATGACATGTATTTGCGTTAGTTAATGAAGTTTGTTATCGCACTGAGTGTGGTAATGAATTGTTATCAAACTAATTTTTTTTTAACACATTTAGGACGAAAACTTTATAGTTGAGTTGAGAACATTTTTATGAACACGAATAACAAAATATTTATTTGTTTTCCCATTTTTTTACCACAAAACGAAGAAAAAGTATAAAAACTTTAACATGAGCTTCAAGGTATTTAAGGGTGTTGCTGTTTTCGAATTAGCCTGCTGTTTTAATAGTACATGTTTATAGAATGTATAGTCAAAACATTAAAAGAAACTAGATTTATATCTTTAAATTAAATTAAGTCCTGACAGAGAACATTGACAAGAGTTGTACAATGGTGCTAAGAAATTAATATTATTGCTAGTAATTGTAATTTAAAGAAACCAAAAAAGGAATATGTTTATTATTTGAAACTAAAATTTTCTAAATAAAAAGTTTTTTTAATCTTGAACAGGACAGGATTACGTTTCTCATCCCTCAAGAAACAACTTCATTTAAAATTTTCTACACTATAAAATACTTCGCCTTTTAGAAAAATTATCTGCATTATTTAAAACTTGCTGTATTTCCATTATTTCCTTTTGGTCTGTACCTCATCTGCATAGAGGTAGATTTCTGCGCTGTAATGTTGGATGGAAGATCATTGATGTATACTATAAATAGTAGAGGTTGTAGAACAGATCCTTGTGGCACCCCGCATTTTAATATTCTTTTTCGAGACAGTGTTTCTTGCCAGTCTACATGTTGAAATCTATTATTCAGGTATGATTCTAAAAAACTTAACGATGTACCTTTGATTCCATACTTTCCACAGGCTAAGTTGCTCACTGGCGGTTTAAACAACGTTTTACGTTAACTAGAGTTTTATTCTTTTCCTTTTTTGGTTGCTCAGACAGTGATTTAAATGTAAAACGTAGCTTAATTATGAAAGAAAACTGAGGTTTGATACTTAAATAGCAGTTAATAAATTGCTAGTTTAATTGAACACTGAGCAACTCAGCCATAATGGTTTAACTTTTGAACGAGTATCTCGTGATTGACTCTGTCAAACGCTTTGCTCAAATCATAAGAAGCACTTAATTTCCACTATCAAATGACGCTCTTATGTTTTCGACCATTTCTGTCATAGCAGATACTGTTTACTTATAATCGGTATTGCCATTTTGGCTTGATGCTAAGAGGTTATAATATTTGAAAAAGTTTACTAGTCTCCTTTATCAAAACTTCTATAATTTTACAAAATGTAGGTAGAATTATGATAATAATTGTAATTGTTACATGATTGTTTGTCTCCTGTTTTGCACATTGGCACAAACAACTCTTCAGGGCATCTGGAAAAATACTGTTACGAATTTAGGTTTCGTTTTAATCTATTTTAATATAAAATATTGGATGTACCTAATAACTAATTTATTAATAACGTTACACTAATTTATTTAATAGTAGAAGCATTTGTACGACTGCCGAACGTTTGAGACTCTGGCGCTCCAGGCTCTGAAAAACGCAGCTTCGATCAGATGTTGATGAATCATTACAATACCATCCCTCATACATGAATTTATGAGTTCCGCTAGTTATTTAGTTTAGTTTAAGCAGCATTTTAGACTTACGGTCCAAAAGGCGTAATATGTGGAGTTGCAATGTTTTTTAAGGTTTTGATGATTCTCATGACCTCGATTTCATCTGCCGCTAATACGTAGGTTTCACAAAAAGTAGTCAGATTCATTTCTAGAGGATGTATTCCTGTTTACTTGCAATCCAATATTTGTTTTTTCCTTTTTTTCTTGTTGTTTGCCCGTTTCTTTGTTAATTGTTCTCCACACAACTTCTCGCTTATTGTTTGAGTTTTCTAAGCACTTACCGTTATACCCCTTATTTGATTTGTCTACAGTAGATTTGTATTTTCTTCAAAAATTTTTATAGACAGCTTCAGATTCTCTATCACGTTTAACCAATCTTACTTTCTTTGTAATGCAAAGAATAGTTGTTATTCTTTTTAAAGAGTCTGCGTACAGTGTACAGTGTGTCCCCGGATTGTATTCGCGTTACGTATAATGGACCAACATTTTTTGAATTCGGATTTCATATTTTACACTTCAAGTCTGCTTGTAATGATGGGAATTTGTGCCAAATTTGACGTTGGTATTGTTCAATATTGCGGAACTAACGCAAGAAGAAATAAATCTGTATAGGTAAAGTGGTCTTTCTTTTGAATTTAGAAAAAAAAAATTACTAAGATAAAATGTTTCCCATTAGGGAGATATATCAAGTTTCAAGAAAAATCTAATTACGGAAAATACTAATTAAATAACAAATATTTGAGTAGTTAACGCCATAACCATTAACCAAAAAACAAAATCTGAGTATTCAAATAACGCTCCACCGACATTAGCACATAGCTCAACTCTTTTCCAAAACTCTCCATAACATCTTCTAATTTCATTTATTGAAATCGCTGTACATCTGTAATTTTGTGTTTTAGTCGGTCTAAATTATTATCAAAATTTTCAATATAAACTTTTTGCTTTACATTTCCCCAAAAATAAAAATCTATAACGGTTAGGTCTGGACTCCTTGGCGGCCATGGCTGTGGTCCAAATCTACTAATCCATTTTTCTTTAAACAAAGTACTTAAATAATTTCTAATTAAAATAGTCGAATGTGGCCCACATCCATCTTTTTGAAAATAATAATTTTGCCTCTTTTCCAAACTTATTTCTTCGAGATAATTGAACAAATAATTTTGCAGTACGTCCAAATATGAAAATTGATTCAAATTTCCTTCTAAAAAGTAAAGACAATAATTCCGTCATATGAAATAGCGCACCAAACATTAATTTTCCTTGAGTATTGTCGTCTGTAATTTATTCTAAAATTTGGATTTACGTCCGATCAGTAGCGACTATTTTCAGAAGAAACTGATCCATTTGTGGTAAATGTGGCTTCGTCCCAAAAAATAACGTATTTAATAAAATTTCTATCACTTAAAATTTTGTCGCCAAGCCATTAAAAATATCTAAACGTTTTCCTTCATCTTACAGCTTACTCAGTACTGTCAGTTTTAGCAAAATGAAATGATGTACAGCCGTGAACGTTACAATCGATACCGTGCAGGCTAATTGCGCCATTATTGCCGCTAGTAGTCTCGATTTACTTGATCATTATTATTGCCTACTTAGATGTCCTGCCCTTACTATTTCTTGATAATCAAGGGTAAAAGCAAAAATTTAATTTTTTTCGTTCGAAACTTGATTACTTGAATTTTTATATTTTTAGATGGCATTAACGTCTTACAACTAATTCCACTGAATGTTTTTATAGTTAAGTTTTTCTTTCAAAGATGTTGAAACTTGGCATATCTCCCCAATTGTAAATGGAAAACATTTTATCTTGGTAATTTTTCCCCTAAATTCAAAAGGAAGACCACTTTACCTACACAGATTTATTTCTTCCTGCGTTAATTCCGCCATATTGAACACTATCAACGTCAAATTTGAGACACATTCCCATCGTGACAAGGAAACTTGAATTACAAAATATGAAATCAGAATTTAAAATTTTTGGATTCATTATACGTAACGTGAATACAATCCGGGGACACACTGTACATCATTTTTTTATTGTTATGGCTTTTTCAGGAAAACCTTTAACACATACGGATTTAAAGTAATGCATAAATGAAGAGAAAGACATTGATGTCGAAAGATGTTAAATACACTTTTCATTCAAAGTTTTGCAAGGGACTTTTAAATTGGTGAGTATTCATTTAATTTATTATTTTTTATCACTTTTTTTGTTGGCTTTGAATTGATTTTACTGCAGTGAATTTACGCTAAGTGGTCAGATAGGTGTGAAAGTTCTTAATAAATTTAATAAATCGTATTTCTCGGGCATATTATTTCGGAAATTAATGTTGAAGTCTCCTGCGACATATACAGATAAAACCACTCCAAATAAGCACAGAATTTTAATCGGCATGCATCGACAAATGTAATCAAGTGAGGAAATCAGTGTTATACCGTATAGGATGCTACATGGGCTGAGATCCTACTGCAGTATTTCTCTTATTATTCTTGTTCTCATTAGGGTGGTTTATTCATTTCATAATTTTAACGAAACCCTTTTCTAAGATAACTCACTAAGATTGTTTGAACCCACCAATATGTATCAATGTTCGGAATATTTACATTATTTGTTAAAAATTGTATAATAAGCAAAGTTCCCTAGACCGTTTCGAATAGGGATAGCATATATGCACTTATGCTCACGCAGTAGGACTGCGTGGACTGCCTTTTGTGTACCTACTTAACGTGGCGGGATCTGTATACATTCTATTTAAGAATCTTCAGCAATAAAAGTTGAATTTTGGTACAATTGTCGTAAAAATAAGTTATAATTGCCACTCTACTTCTGAGCTCCGAGTTTGAGTAAGTTAATCTAATCTGATTAAAATTAAGTTGTTAATATTAAACGATATTGCCTACCTTTACAATGTTAGGGCCATTGTAGGAATAGATTTTAACTACACAAACAATTTCTAGGCGTATAGATAATTTTCACAACAAACCTTCACACTTTCCAGTCTGGCGCGCCGATACTTTGAGGGACGTCAATCTGCTTCGACAAACAGAATTTTCTAAGCAGAGAAGCTTCGTGTAATCAGCCTGGGTTATAAGAACGAGGGGCAGAATTAAATTAAAATAAATTAGTCTGAAGTGTTTTATGTTCCGTTTTAAATAAATTAAGATGGAAGGGTTAGTTAGACCATCCTTCGTAGATGGTAAGGACGTTTTCACACACATCGGCAAAACCGGAACCGATGACGGGGCCGGCATCGGATGCAATGTGAAAAAAATAATGCTTTCACACATAGACCGCTCAGGCAGATTTACCGGTTCGGCACCCGATTTCGGAAAACGTAAAATAACACGCAAAGACTAAACTCGTGACCATGGAAAGTAAAGAGAAGCAAATGATAATTCAAAAAGAAAAAATAATAACCAGGTGTCATAAGCTAAATAACAGGAAATAGAAAGAACTTGAAATAAAATAGAAAAAGCTAAACGGAAACAGAACGATATATTTAATACAAATGTTTGGGCAATGGATGAAAAAAATTGGGTTGATTCGTGATGATGATATCGCCTTCCTTGAAAATTCAAATTTAGCTGCGAAAAGTACCGATAAGTATCTTTTCTCTCGAATGGTTACGTATAGGGAAAGAAACACATACAAGAAAAACGATAGATACTATCATTTTGAAGCTTTCAACAGGAAATACTCCTGAAAAATAAATAATTTCGTCGTAATTATATATTCATAAGTTAAGCTGAGCTGATAACGTTAATTTTGTTAAAAGAAATGCTTAATACGTTGTTTCCATTAGCGATATCAGATGTACACTCGGTTTCTTCCTCCGCTAATGAACAGTATCGAAGTCGGTAGCTTGTATCTGGACGCATTTATATTATAGTTTTACCGTTACGAATTAATGTTAACATATGCTAACAAACAATTCGAAGCAGAGTATTTTAATTATTTCGTATGTATGCAAATTGCATGAAGATTGTGTCGGCAATAAATTGACTATACATGTCGCTTTATCTCACAACATTCAACTTTAAATGATAATTCTTTTTTTATGCGCTACGTGTTATGTGAATAGAAATTATGCGCGTATCGTTTACATAAATAAATTTAAGTTATTTATATTCAGGTTTCAAAAAACTAAAAAAAATAAAATAAATTAAGATGTTCAGAATGGCAGTAATAAAGCAGAGTTCAATAACTCCATTGTAATGTAAAATACATAAAGATTTTTGTACAAGACTCTCACATTAAGGCATTTGCTTTTTAAAGGGAACATTCTGATATTTTTTTACATTTTTGAAGTTTACCAAAAAAAAAAGTGTGCAATGAAGAAGAATTATTACATGTTTTGGATATTCGATAGCCAAGTTATTAAAGAAAATTTATGTTTCGCTTTATAATATAATGTATCATGATAGCCTTAATAATACTACTTCTAAGAAGTACTTAATCAACAATACTCAAACTCAAATAGATCATATTGATGTCAAGTTTAGCATAAAAGTTAGAGATTATACAGGGTGAATTATAATTACGGGTACATTTTTTAACAAAGCTTCTTTAGGCCAAAGCAATGCAATTCAACTTACGTCTTGGTACCAAAGTGCTTCCTTAAAAACACTGTCACTATAACTTGGAAGGTAATTGTTCTAGTAAAGTAATATATAAAGTAAGTGTTAGGGAATCTGCTAAAGGCTGTTAAGGTGCTTTCGTCAAAAGCCAACATACGAAAGCCTATTTCTCTTGGAGCAAAATTACCCATTCTGTTCTTTTAAAACAATACAATTGTGACTTTCAAACAATTAATAACTGTTTATGACAGTCTCAGAAAAGAAAATTCCCTCTTGGACACTTAAAGCGATTTTGCCGCTTTTACTCATCAGGTCGCACATCCTCGCTCTTTATATCCCTAAAAAATCAGTGGTTCTAGGCCCCAAAACAAGGGAGCTGCAATTTTTTTTATGAAACCTTCGGGTTCAACTTCTCGATTTTTATAAAACTCAGAAAAAAAATTATTTTTGGATACTTAAAGCAAGATTCCATTTTTACTCATCAGGTAACAATCAAATACATCCTTACTCTTCATATCCCCAAAAGTTAATTAGGGTTAAGCCTCAAAATAAGAAAGCTGCGATTTTTTAAATCCCCAAAATAAGAGAGCTGCGATTTTTTAAATGTTGAAGCTCAACTTTCCGGCTTTTATAATATATTTTTTTAAACATTTGGAATTCTTTTTTTGGTGAATCTTCATTTTTCAAATATGTTAATGATGTCAAAAGGAGTTGGACTATTATGGAATATGTAATAATAATAATAATAATAAATTCCTTTATTGTACATAGCCATTTACAAGAATGGATGTCTAAATATATCAATAAAGAATGACAAGAAACAGAAACAGGACGAAAACATAAAGAAAAAAAATAACTTAGAAATAATGTAGTGGAGTTAGTTAGTGTTAGTTAGTGATTAATTTGTCCTCTAGAAATTCAGCGACTGAGTAATAAGCTTTGTCTAATAGTATTTACATAACAGTGCGCTTAAAAATTCTAGAATCAGCAGTTTGCAATTTATTAAAAAACTCCATGCCCATAAAACTCGGAGAATTTTCAAATTTGGTGGAATTGTGTCCGGTGACAGAGAATAAATTTTTTGATCGCTTGTTGTAATCATAAAAATCGGAATTTGTAAAAAATTTATCTCCATTAGCTTTAACAAATTGTAAACATTTGTAAATATAAATGCAGGAAACGTTAGCAAGCTTTGTTTCTTGAACGAATCTCTACATGACTCTCTCGGCTTCAAATTAAATATCAGGCGGATCAATCTTTTTTGGGCAAGAAAAACTCTTGAGCAGTTGGTTGCATTTCCCCATAAAATTACACTATAAGTTAAATAACTGTACCATAAAGCGTAGTACGTGGCGAGCCACTGATTGTTGTTGATAACGGTTTTTATATGTAAAATGGCAAAATGAGTCCTATTCAGATGCTTGCATACATTATTAATTTCGTTCGTCAACACAAATGCCGAGAAGTTTAGTAAAGAGTTTTGCAGCAATGTAAATCATTAGTTTTCTTTTAGGTTACTTTACGTCGTTTTTTCAATGCTACATGACGCCATTTCGCAATGCTACATGACGCCATTTCGCAATGCTGCATGACGTCATTGGCGGTCATATGACAGCCGCTACATTACAGTACCGCTGTCCTAGGAAGCCAAAGCTTTATTGATTGTAGTTTGCTTTGAAATTTATATTTTTTGTCTTTCATTCGATAGTCCGAACGAACATTTCTAAAATCCGGATCAACCAATGCAATTATTAATTCAGATTAAAGAGGTTGCACTGTATATGAGTTTTTTGGATAGATATTTCAGTGCTTTTTGTCTGTTTATTTCAGTTCAGCGACCTACAATAATTATGGTTTAAACGACAGAATACGCGCAGAAGTACAAAATATATCACCTCAACTTTTAGAGAAAGTTAGGATGGAGTTTTACTACAGACTAGATTTCTGCTAAGAAGTCAATAGAGAACGTTTTGTACATTTAATGCACTAAGGCCCGGTTTCACCATCACAGTTTAACTTTAAACTTCGCTTTATTCCCATGGTAACAATTGCAAGGATAATTGTTTCCATAGGAATAAAACTGAGTTTAAAGTTAAACTGTGATGGTGAAACCGGGCCTCAGGGCCGTTTTCATAATCAGACTTCAAATTTAAAGTTACTCTAACCTAAAAAAATACATTTGTTGCCCTATACTTAAAGTGACTTTAAATTAAAGCTTCCTTAAATTCTGATTATGAAAATGGCCGTTAAACAAACAACAAGAAGCTCTGTAAAAATACATTTTTTTTTGTTTTAAAACTGTTAATGTTAACTAGGCTAGGGTTTTCATTCATAAATTTCTTTAAACTCTTCGTCATTTAAACCACAAGTATTGTAAGTCATTGAACTCAACTGATCAAGCCTGTTCGACTCCTGTTGCAAATATATGAATCACCCCGCACTTTCAAATTTCACTTGAAAGCTTTTCCATAATTTTCTAAAGTAAGGGCAAAAGTAATTTTATTCCACAGTGTATGTACGCTATAGCCTACAGCATTTAGCTTCATAATCTAATCTGCTTAATACGTGAAATCCTTTTTTATGCCTGCGTATTTCGAACACGGTGCTGCAGCCTAAAACCAGTCCAGTCATTACATAATGCCTCTAAATTTACAAGGGATAGATTACTACAGGTTAACGACGTCAAGTATCGAATTCAGGTCAAATTTAAAACTAGATTTGTTCGGATGCTTCGGGGGTTCGGGGTGGAAGTTTTTCTATGTAGACGAAACAGGGCGCCGCATCGATCAGATACTGTCAACGACTGGACACCATGCAGTTATAAAAAAAAATTCTAGCACAGATTATCATCAACACCAGTTAGGCATTTTAGCTACAGCTATAACTGTAATTTCAATATTTACGAGAACTGCGTTTTGAAAATTGTTAAAAACCATTGGCTGTGCTGTGAGCATCAGAGCAAGAAATATTCAAGTTGATAGTACAATACGTGTTTTAATGAAGAGACAAACACAAACACGCGTCTTCATAACACAACCAAAAATATCAATTCACCGAAGGCATGAATTGTGACTAACTGACGCACGGATGCTGAATGCTGCATTAACAATATTAAAAGTCATCGTACATCGTGTGAAAGTCTTCCTTTTATCCGTCATAATCATCCTTAAATAACGATGAATGCTTGCAAATAGTGTTTGGTTAACGTCTTTATGTTGGGTCCGTTCTCCTCGATGGTCACACAGAAACACGAATTCATTAATCTGGATTAGGCCCACAACTTGAAGGCACGTTTAAAAATTTAAATGCTACGCGGTCTGCCCTGGTTAATACCGTTCTTACGTTATTAATTCATTTAAATACAATTATATTTGTGTGTAAGACGACGTGCTTACAATATTTCAATATTTATAAATCATTCTTTATAACAAACAGGAAAATTATTGTGAATGGATTATGGTAATGCGGCGCTTATTCCTTTATATTTGTAACCTGATCGGTGGACAAACAAAACGTTAATTTAAATACAAAGAAAATTAATAATTATTAAATTTGGTTGTTCACAACACGATACTAAATCGAACATTAATGTCACCGGCTTTCCTATAGAAGCGTTTTATGGTGTCTACACGTAATTCATCTGAACGTTCCATAACTTCAGTAATAATTATGTAGTTTTTACTTTAAGTGAACTTCAGAAATACTTTACATCAATAAAATTAAAAAGAAAACAAGAGGTGAAAGGTAAAAAAAATAGAGAAATAAAAAGCAGTGTAGAATTAAGAATTTTAAGATTTTTTTTGTTTATATACATATACAGTGTGTCCATGGATAGATGTTACAAGACGAAAAACTTTTTTATTACTGATTTCTCAGAAAGTTTTATTCTTTGTAATAATTTTTGCCGTAATTGGACATCTTAATTCTCATCTTACTTTTCCTATATGCAGTCCATTTAACACTTATATTCATAAATTTCCATAGTTTCGTTTAGATTTTTTTAAATCGGATCAAATAGACACCAAAAACAGAGTAAACGTATTTTCAATACTTCAAGCCCAACGTTGAATTCCTGGTTTCCGGTTGGAACCGCGTCTCTCCTCGGATTTCTTCTACTGCCGACGTTTCGTTCTCCATTGCAGAAGAACTTCCTCAGGGCTGCTGCTGCTGATAGTGGTGGTTCCCCTCCGGTTTCTGCGTACGCCCTCGTGCAGAAACCAGACACTGTCGTCCTCTTCCTCTTCGTCCCTTGGGCGTCATGAGCTGAATTTCACATTCAGCTGCTGTTAAAAGACGACTGGCGTATTCGACTGGTCTCTCATCTTCATCTTGTCTTTGTAACAAAACTGCTCCAATGGCATAGTCATTGGCATCTGCGTTTAAAGTAAAAGGCATGTCAGTTTGGCGAAGACTAGGAGCTGTAGTCAATAGAACTTTTAGTTGTTCAAGCGATTTCTTTTGTTCCGCTCCTCACTGCCATTTGGATTTCTTTTTCAGTAAGTGGTCGGAATGTTTCGCGAAATTTGGCACAAACCTTCTATACCATGCACATGCTTGTACAAATGATTGCACGTGTTTAACATTCTTCGGTTCACTCATGTCTACTATGGCCGATATTTTGTCACTAGAAGTTTGTATACCAGTTGGTGTTATCACACGGCCCAGATACTTTACGGAATCGCGTGCGAACACACTTTTTTCTTCCTGTTTACGCGAAGATCAAATTTATTTAATTGTTCAAAATCATATTTTAAATCCTTCAAATGACTTTCGAAGTCTTTAGACAAAATTATCAGATCGTCAAGGTATGTGAGGATAATTACATTTGGCAAACCCGCACGAAACCTATCAATGAGTCTTTGAAAAGGTGTCCGAGGGTTTTTCAGTTCAAAACTCATATGCTTATATCGAAAAAGTCCGAAAGGCGTAATAAAAGCAGTCTTATTTCTATCCCATTCGCGCACACTCACTTGATGATATCCTGCTCTGAGGTCTAATATTGTCATAAAATTTGTTTTCTTGGCAGTACTTAAATACGACTTAAATACGTCTTAGTACCCAAGTACCAAGTCCTCGTAAGTCGTAGTAATGGATACCGATCACTAACAGTAACTTCGTTTAATCTTCGATAGTCACCACATAACCTCATTTCACCATTTTTCTTGGGAGCCAAGACGACAGTAGCAGCCGCCCAAGGACTTTCGCATCCTTCAATTCTTCATTCAATTCTTTACATAATCGCTTTAACTCCTGTTTCAACAGTTCCTACTTTTGCCCTGCAAGATGGTAGGTACGGTGCGACAGCGCAATAGATTATTGATCTGGTTTGATCTCGATGGCATGTTCCACGTATTTTGTAGGTGCTCCCCCTGCAGTAAATAGGCGCGTAACATGTCAGCAGCTCATCTAATCTTGCTCGTTGATCGCCGTCTAGCAGTATTGCTTCGTCTGAGCGCAATTCAATTGTTAGCAAACTTGGTGCAGTGCTATTGGGTTTCAGGTGTCAGGTAAAAATTTCCAAACTACTTCCGGTTCATCCTTGAATTACGAAGCACTTTGTATCCAAAATTATACCCGATTTTCTTAAGAAATCAGCTTCCAGTAATGTGCAATTCTCACCTTCACTCTGCAAAACCAAGAAATCTGTTGGGAAAGTACGGCCATCAATTCTGACAACAATCGTAGTAGATTTAAACTTCTCTCTGGTGCTACTACCATCTGCTAAAATCATGTTGATCTGATCTTCTTTTAAGCTACACACGTCTTAGATCTTGTGGTAAATATTTTTTCCGATAATGTAGCCTTTCCCAAACTTTTACTTTTCGAGACCTCCTTTTAAGCTGTGTTATGATTCCCGCCCCCCTTTCCCTTTCTTTTAATATATTTTATTCGTTTTTTCTTTAAATTTTTTAACTGATGTTTACCATTATTTTTTCGCTGATTTGTTTTGATTTTCGTTTATTGAGTGTGAATTTATTTTATACATTAATCCCGTCGATTGATCGATATTTTATATACTCTTTTATTTGATTTGATTTTGTTTTTAAATCATAAAATTTACAGATTATTCTTTGGATGGTGACAACATTTGTCAATTTTGACTTATTGCTATTTTATATAATTTTCATTTTGGTTCTTACTTTTTTACATCACCCTTTATTTTTATACAATCCTCATTTTATTTAACTTTTAATATAATCAAGTGATGGACCTTTCTTTTTTCTTTTAATCGATTTCATTGGTTTTGTTTTTTTACTTTTAAATTAACAACTAATCATCTTGTTTTTTGATTTTCTCTTCTGTTTGACTTTATTTGACATGACTTTTAATTTTATTTGAATTATCAATTGATCATCTTTTGTTTATTTTTTTACACGATTTAAGATTATTTTATTTTACATTTTAATCCCGCGGATTGATCGCCATTTTTGGGGAATTTTTTTAATTTATTTTATTTTTTAATTATTAAATTGAATTAAAGTTTCGATTCTAGTGAAAATCAGTTTATATCGATTTGACTTAATGAGTTTCACACAATTTTTATTTTCGTTTGTTTGACGATCGTCTTTTGTTTTTATTTCATTCGATTTTATTTGTATTTTAGGTGTGTTTTGATTTTGATCATCAATTGAACGTCTTTTTTTCTCCTTTATAAACTATTCAACAAGACCACACAAGATTTAACAACTCTGACGCCCTGAAAGACCCCTAGCAGACCCCTAATAAAGATTCATCGACCCCTTCCAAGTCTTCACCGTCCTCCAAGAGGTCGATACCGATCTCGTTAGAAACCATTTGTATAAAATGTGAATAATCGTCTCTTAGATAAAATGTTACGTTTTAATTAAGCAAAGTTTTAAAAGATAAAATTTGTTTAAGAAAAAGAAAGGCGATTGTTATTTCAGATACCAAATAATTATAAAAATACCAAGTGTTCCATTTAAACAATTACAATTTCAGTTTATATCTCAGTTATGCGGTGTTCATTTGTTTTTTTGTAAATATCAGCAAAAACTTTGAATCCGTTTTATAAGTTTTATAATAAAGACTTCTTTCTAAAGTCAAAACTAAAGAAGTTAAAGGGGGTGGGAAGGGCTATATAAGCAATTTTTTGTAAAAAATAAGATGATAAATTAGTTGCAATTTGCGTTCAGTTGTTTATACCTATTTATTGTGCTGCGCACCCCTTTGAAGACTTATGCGCCCCACCAGGGGGACGCGCCCCACAGTTTGGGAAACGCTGCCATAATGCTTGCACCTTTAAAATGTTTTCAACAAATTTTGTTAATAACTGTATTTGATTTTGTTGCATACTTTGCAGCAATACATTTAATTGTTGTTGGTCGTTTAAAGTAAACATCAGTGGTGCTGAATTTTCATTTGCCCTTCTTAGGTACCTGGCTCCTCCCTAAATTGTGACATCCGTCTTGCAGGCTCACAAAGTACAAATCACCAAAGCCATTCAGTTCAAATTTAAATATTTAAAAAATCGCGCAACTTTCTGAGTGTAACGTATTCAAGTAAATGCGTCAGCGAACTTTTTTCGACGGCGTGCCAATATGGACGTTCACTTCTTGTTCTTGTACACTCGACACATTTTATCATTCTTCTCCTTTTTTTTTTTCTACTACTACTTCTTCTTTCTACCCCTCACTCCTTTGGTGGGGTTGCGCAATACCAGTGGCGCTATAAATTTAAATTTAGCATTGAAACACAAAATTGATCACAAAATTGAAAATGAAGGAGAAAAAATATGAAGGTATTCACGTCTATCACTTATAGAATGATATTATAATTTACAACATAATTTCAACAAGTTTTGTTATCAATTTTAATAAACCCCCAATTACATCGTAATATTCAGAGCTATTTAGTAACATTGACATGCATATTAAATGAGATACGGTCTTCAATAATTGAAAAGTACTTGATACGATTTCATAACAATTCAAGTCGATTGTCGACCGCCAATTGAAGAGAGATACATATTAACTTAACTTAGCATATTAACTAATAAAGCCTGCAAGTTGTTACGAAACTATACAGAACACCGATTTATAGCAATAATTGTTAGGTATCAAGTACATATCAATGTTGCAGCATAAACCCTACCGGAAGTACGCCATGACTGATTTTATATTATTTATTAATTGTTTCTCTGACATCCCTATTATTTTCGTTGCTCTTTTCTCATCATTTCTCTATTGAAATCAACAGTATACTCAGTATTTCAGCAGGCTATAACGTTTATGATGCTTATAATATATACTACGACGCTCAACTTAAATGATACTCCTGCATGGGAACCCCACACCCTTAAGAATATTCGGCGTAAGGACTACGAAACTGTCAAATGGTATCATTTATGAAAACATAAAATAGCGACATCTTACTATCGCTTTTTGACCTAACATTGCAGTAGGATAGACAAAGTGAAGCGGGATTTGCTCCTAATGAGTCCCCCATGCAAGGCGGCCATGCTTGCTGTCAAAGCATAATGAAAGATTTTAGAAAAATTTTATGCAAATCGTTTTTGATTGCAGTGAGAACCTCGAGCAGCCTCTGGACAGCTGTTTCAGCCCTGCTTGGGGCTTCTTCAGCAGAAACGTAGCTCGACATTCCCACTGCAGACCAAAAACGACTTGCCCAATTTATTCGCAATTGCGACGTAAGAATGATGAACATATAAAATAGCGACATCTTACTATCGCTTTTTGACCTAACATTGCAGTAGGATAGACAAATTGAAGCGTGATTTGCTCCTAATGAGTCCCCCATACAAGGCGGCCGTGCTTGCATGGGGGACTCATTAGGAGCAAATTCCGCTTCAATTTGTCTATCCTACTGCAATGTTAGGTCAAAAAGCTATAGTAAGATGTCGCTATTTTATATGTTCATCATTCTTACGTCGCAATTGCGAATAAATTGGGCAAGTCGTTTTTGGTCTGCAGTGGGAATGTCGAGCTACGTTTCTGCTGAAGAAGCCCCAAGCAGGGCTGAAACAGCTGTCCAGAGGCTGCTCGAGGTTCTCACTGCAATCAAAAGCGATTTGCACAAAATTTTTCTGGTATCATTTATGGTGAGCGTCGTTACCTACAAAGGTGGTAGAAGTATGAGTAGAAAGAATCTCATTACCAATATGTAATCCAAAGATTTTTTTTGTTCGTGACTTAATTAGAAATCGTATAATAGCGGAAACATATTTTTTCTCATAAGAATGAAAAAGTCCGCATTCGCTCCACTTTTTTTTCACCACGACTTTGATTCCGCAACGCTCATCTTGTCTGGCTGCGTGTCAGAAAACCGTCGCAATTCCTCATATTCAATGCTAATAACTGCGATGCAACATTGTAGTTGTATCCACTCGTTATTTGACGTGTATGTGTATACAAACAATTATACATAATACGCATAATTACTTCGTCATGCTTCGCAAGACCAGGATACATATCTACAGAGTGGGAATGAGATTAAGGCGTCGTTGGGATTCGGTCTTAAGTGAATATGCCAGCTCGTATGTTAATTCACATTTCAATAACACTACGCCGTACTAATTAAAACAATTGCCAATTAATAATAAGCGTTTTATCCGAGATGAATCGGTGAGTATTTGTCCTCATAATTTGATGCGTCTTCGATTTGCATAAAGTGGCGAAGTAATTTTATTTCGAGTTAATCATATTCTATGAGAACTTATTTTTTTTATAATTATAAATCGGAATATCTACATGCGGGAAGTACGTGTACATAAATCGTTTTGTACATCTTTAATTATTCCACATTCGCGTGGTAATTTCCGGATTAAATAAATTCTTTCCTTACGTTGGAAGCGGCTAGTCGAATCCAGGAAACATGAAACATTTCGCACTTTACAGGAAGTGTCTAGTTATTTTTACTGTTTTTTAATGGGAATTATGAGTTTCGTATAATAAACAGAACTTCAAGGAGAGTGAAAGGTTTTGCAGTTTAAATCTCGAAACAATTTAATAAGTTATTTGTCGTACACCACACGAATGAAGTATGAGCTTCGAACAAACTTTCCACGTTTTAGAATAATAAGAGTTATCTACTGAATTTTACATTGTGTACGGTTTTCTAGTAACTTTCACTTCAACAATAATGAAATTTAATTTGTATTTTTGATTGTGGATGTAATGGATACACAGTGTGGAAGAAAATTAAGGAACTGATTCGATATCTCAAAAAATATTTTGTTCTCAAAGAAAAGGCCCGGACTGGTCGACTTAGGATTTTGAATGAACACGCTTTAGCGGCTGTAGTTTTCTCTATGGCTACCTACATCAAAACTGTTTTGATTGCAATTTTATTACTTTTCACTTAATTTTTTCGAGAATTTTGTTATTCTATCTACTCCATACGTGGGCTGCTAGAAAATTTTCTGGAATCTAGTTGGTCTAGAATAGTTAGCGTTTATCAACTGTCATATTTGAAAAATTTTACGTTCTTATCCTATAATCCTATTTACAGTTCCTATTCAAGTGAACTAGTTTTGTTTGTACAGCATTTGAGAAAAAGTAATTTTGTGTAAATATGGAAATCTCGCGTGAAAATTTTCGTGCCATGATTTTTTACGATTTCAAATTTGGTCTAACCCCAAAACAATGCCTCGATTGGCTTCGTTTGGCTTCTGGAGACGAAGCACCATCAAAGAGCAGTGTTTATAATTGGTTTGCCGAATTTCAGCGTGGACCTACCTCTCTCAGTGACGAATTTGTTGCCACTAATGTAGATGCTGTGCGTGAAATGCTTGAGTGAGATCGACGTGTGACATACCGTGAGATTCAAGCATCTTTACGCATTGACATGAAAGCAATACACCAGATTTTGCATGATCATTTGAACGTACGAAAGCTTTGCCGTCGTTGGATCCCACACAATTTAGCATAAGCGCAAAAGCAGGTCGTGTCAAATGGTACAAAGAAGTGCTCAAGAAATTCAGTGGAGGTCGTTCAAATTTAGTTTATAACATCGTTACGGGTGACGAAACGTGGATCTATTCGTACGAGCCAGAAAGTAAACAACAATCTACCGCTTGGGTATTTCAAAATGAACCGAAACCAACAAAAGTTGTCCGTTCACGCAGTGCTGCGAAGCAAATGATTGCTTGTTTCTTTGGTTTAATTGGACATGTAGCAACCATGGCTTTAGAGGATCGAAAAACCGGGAATGCTGATTAGTATACTAAGATTTGTTTGCCGGAAGTCATCGATCAAATAAGAAGAAACAATCGAAATCGACGAATTATTCTCCATCATGCCAACGCCAGCTCTCACTCAGCCCGTCAAACAGTTGATTTTTTGTCCAACAAAAGTGTTGAATTAATGACTCATTGTCCATATTCACCTGATTTATCACCTAATGATTTCCTTTTGTTCCCAAATATCAAAAATAAAATGCGTGGTGAGCGATTTTCGTCGGCAGAAGCAGCGGTTGAAACATTCCGGGCACTGGTTTCTGAGGTACCATCTTTAGAGTGGAAACCGTGCTTTAGAAATTGGTTCGAGCGTATGCAAAAGTGTATTGACGTTAAAGGCGAATACTTTCATACCGTTTCCAGAAACTTTTCCAGCAGCCCACGTAGTAACATAGTACACATTCCATGTTTTCATCTGATTATAAAGGAGCACCTAAAATTGCCTCTTGAGCAAAACTATGAAAACATTGCGTTTATCCGAAATTACTCTTATACATGCTTTATAATAATTTGAAATTTACAGTATGTAAAATAATGTGAAACGCCACTGCTCTACTTTATTTTTTTCAAAGGAGTAATACTTTATAATGCGTAAAAAGTATTATCTACCACGTAGCGCAATCAAAACTGTTTACTGTGGCTAAGCCTATTCATTACTCAAAAAAAATCAAATTGCTAAATTGTAACTTGAAAAGCAAGGTATACGTGAGCAGATCCGTAAATTTGGAGGAGTTAGGAGACAGTATTTGACTGAAATGCGCTTAATTAGTTCAGAAGCTACACGTCACTTTCAAGAAGAATTCATTTTTCGTCATTGCCGGGTGACTAACAGGCGACATTTTGAATATTTTAAATTTTTTATTACTCATTTTACAATTTTGAGAAATCTTTTGGTTACTTAATTTTATTACTCCGAGCGTTTTTCCTAGGAAAAAATATTTTCAGAGACACCTAATTAGTTCCTTAATTTTCTTCCACGATGTATACAGTGACCGATAGAAAGTTAGACATAGAATTTTTTTAAGTTACTTGAAAAAGTTATTCAGAATTGTCATGGCAGACTACGAAGAGAAAAAACATTTCGAGGTATTTTTAGATTTTTTTCGTATCCCCGTATACATGGTAGAACTTTGAATACGTAAAGTTAGGCGCTTTTTCAGGTACGATATGAATATACTCTGAGACTTGTTTTTCACTGAGCTACCAACTAGATATTATGATCAATAACATTGATACCCAATTAAATTACACATTTCTGAGTACATTTTTTTTTCCATCGTAAGCGCACATAATTTCACAATTGAGATTAATTCTTAATAATTTCTTCAAGTAATATTATTGCGTATTTTGAAAAATAGAGGTACTTTACTCTCATGTCGATTTAAAAAATATTCATTTCCACGGTATATGACAAAAGGTATTCAAACTTTGATACATACATCTCGAGTTTCGTGAGAAGTTTTATGAGGTTTCATAAAGAATAAATTTTTCTGAGTAATCAATCATAAAAAAATCTTATTTTTGTATGTGATCGTGCATTTTCGTTAAAATCATACCTCTTTGAAAATCCAATTAACCCGAGTAGAAATGTGAGAGAAACTTACAATTGGACCATGTAAAGTGTAAAGAAAATGGATTTAACTTCGTAACCATAAAAAGTTTGTTTAAAAACGTATACGTAAAATACGTATTTCGGCAGCTATGCTGCCATCTTCAGTAGATGCCTTCTTCTTGATCACAAGAGAAGTGGCTGTGTCATGCTTATCGCTACCTTATATACTAATTCGTTCCGCTCCAATGAAGCGTCCTGTCTAAAGCGAGCGTCTCACCGGATTGCGTCAACCAAGTCAAGCAACATGGAACCTACCAAAGGCCCATGATCGGTGTTCATCAAATCTCTCTTATTTTTGTATATAAAAATGGTTTCAAACCCGTCTAATTCCCTGTTGCTTGACGTTGCTTTCACTAACCTAAGATTGTTTAAATCTATTTTATGACTGGTGTCAAAAATATGTTGGGCAACACTGGATTTTTCAATTCTATTGTACTTTAACTGAGCTAAGTGTTCTTTAGAACGTGTCAGTATATTTCTTTTTGTTCGCCCAATATATTTTTTAGTGCACCCTAGGCAAGATATTTCATAGATTCCTGATTTCTGAGTTGGCTCAGCTTTGTCTTTAGGGTTTGCCAGTAAACGTTTTAAAGTATTATTATTAGTATGTGCGATTGTGTACCCCTGCGTTTTAAAAACGCTATTTAAACCTTTACATTTTAATAATTTAAAGTGTGACGAAAATAATGATCAGATTAATGGAATCGAAGTTTCCATAAATGCCTAAAGCTCTGGATTATTATTGAATTTTAATTAATTTGTCTTAAGTTTTCATGATTAATATTCATTTGTACGCTGATATTTACATAGATCGAGAACACAAAGAGTGCTTTTATATTATGCATTTCATACAAACTGCAACAGCACATACACACATTATCTCTAGAGAACATACTTCCAACAAAACGTAGCGCAACAAAACGTGCACTTAGTTTTAAAGGGCTTAAGTTACTCGTCGCTAAAACTTGCGTTTTCCGTCTTTGTTTTCCATATTTTGCCGAGCAAGAAAGTCGTAGTGGCGTGTGTGAACCCGTTCTGCATATCATATCTTCGCAATAACACACATCACATTTCTGTAACGTAAACAAAGTACTCGCTGAATGAAACTGCAAGCGTAGCTTGCGCTCATTGTTTTTGCTGATTGCGAGCTGTGCCCACTTGCGCTATCTATGGTACACCAGACACCTTCTTCGACCGGATATAACGAGCGGCCTACGCTTAACACCTTGCACTTTGCAACAATTAACTGCTGGTTTTAACAGTGATTATTTTTGTTCAACTTATTTCGCAAACGAGACAACGAGATAAACTCGAAAGTTTACCACCATATTGTAAATCTACTCTCTTAGTTTCTTGAGACAAACGTCACAATGATTTTGTAGGTTCATTGCCGATCTATTTACTTGTGATCAACACTTCCAGTTTCTCTAAATAATGTAACAGCGTTCCGCACCACATTATAAAAATCAGCCTGTAGGAATAACATATTGGGAAAACTGGGAAATCGTCGAAAATCATAAGTTAACAAAACAAATTTATAAAACAATAATGATTTTCAGTTGTACACAGCCTATTTATTGTTATATTTTTTGTAAACGTTTTACAGCCTTATTAGCCGCTTCATCAGTACCATCAAAATGTAAAGGGGGACAAAACAAACACTTTAAAAATTTGGAAAACAAATTACATTGTTATTACGTTAAGTTTAAATTGATAAATTGAATACGTTAAGCTTAAGTTAACTGTCGACAGTTAACTGTCGCTCGCTTCCCTTAGGCCCGGTTTTTCAATCACAGGTTAACCCTAACTCTCGGTTTATTTCCATGGTAACAAGTACGAAGACAATTGTTTCCATGGCAATAAACTGAAGGTTAAAGTTAATTGATTGAAAAACCGGCCCTTAACGTATTAACAATGTAATTTGTGTTTCAAATTTTTAAAGTGTTTGTTTTGTCCCCCTTTATATTTTGATTGTACTGATGAAGCGGCTAATAAGGCTGTAAAACGTATACAAAAAAAAAATAAATAAATAACAATAAATAGGCGGTGTACAGCTAAAAATCATTATTGTTTTACAATTTTCCCAGCCAACAAACATCGCTCAAGAAAACAAATTTATGTTCTGATTGTATTGACTGTTATTAAGTATTCTATTTCGAATATATTTCAGCGATAAATATTTTTTGCTCTTTGATCAAAGACTGCGGTCCTTAAGTGTAATTGACATTTAACTTGCTTGGATGGGTTTGAAAACAGTCATTTTTGTTTGGGAATTTCAGATTTTATATTGCACGATATAATTTGACATAAGTGTTTGTCATAGGCGTAAATTTAAAGTTTTCATTTCATAAATCTGCATTTCAAATGACAAATTTGATGTGATTATGAAATATCACACTTATAGAGACGAGAAAAAGTTTAAAAACAAGATTTCAGAAACGAGAAATAATATTCTGAGAGTTTTTGTTGGGGCTAAATCAAAATCAGATAACGCCGCGCCGTCACTGTTCTTTCGCAGTAAGTTAATAGATCAGAATGAATAAAATACAGGGCGATTGAAAATAAGTGTCCGACCCGTTAGCCGTAGACAGTACACGAAAAAACAAAACAAAAAGTCTCTGTGCATAAAGGGTCTAGTATGCATAGCTTTTAAGATAAAATGCATTGAAGATTCAGATATAAATTAGTTTATGGGCACTGATACAGCTGTATTATGTCACAAGAGAAGTGAACCCTCGCGGAGTAGAAGGAAATACTAGCGTTTACCTCGAAGCAAAACTGTAAAACGTTTTTGTTTGTGGCTTTCTGTGGAAAAAAATGTATAACACGCAATTCATTCTTTCGGACATCGAACTTGTATATGCATGCATACGAAATGAATCATAATTTCTATTTTGGACTCACAAGAGGTTGATTTTTGGAATGTCTCTGGTAAATTTATTTCTTGCAAATTCGTACTTGAATGACCTTACGCTCCTAAGGTGTCGCACACTTATTCTGAATCACCCTGTATAGTTTTGCTATTTCATAGATTGACGAGATCGAGTGGTGGCGTATGAAATTAAGCGGCTAGACAAGTCGAAAATCACATGTAGCTGGGTAAAAATTTTGTTATATTATAATATTATTTATACAGCTGAAATCATTTGAAGGCCACTGTGTGCAAAACAAAGGCCGATTTTGACAATCTCCAAACCAAAGTCCAATATTGCAAAATAAAAGTCGCTGTATGCAAATGAAAGGCCGGTAATGTCAGTTTGCAAAATGCCTACGACAAATTAATTAAAAAATACGAAAAAAGGGACGTAATTGTAGCTATAATAGAAGGCGAATTAAAGAACATTAGCCGAACTTTTAATGTAAAATACGATACAGCCAGGAAAATTATTCGAAAACGTGAAGAAAGAATTGAAAAATTAAGGAAAAATCATAAACTCAAGATGACGACAAAACAGAACCAATTTGCAAATGGGTTGAAAACTGTACTGTTTTAACTAAAGATTCAAGATTAAGTCTGTTTTATATATAAAATGTAAATTTGATTAATGTAATATACATACTGGCATTTCATTTGCATGCAGGAGCCTTCATTTTGTAAAATCGGCATTTTTTTTTAGAAATTGAAACTATCATATCAAAATCGGCCTTTGTTTTGCTCACAGCGGCCTTTCTTTTGCACACAGCGGCCTCTCAAATCATTTCAGCTGTAATATATTTCCAGAGATAAGACTGATTTTGATTTTCGTAGTCATCCCTTATCGAAATAATTTTGAATAATACATTACTAACTAGATTTTAAAGCTACTTCGACTACAGTAGTCAAAGTAGCCAACCTGTGTGTGAACCAAATTTTGCATCTGTCTAACATATCGGCAATCACGTTTTAAAATGCGACTATGGCACCCAAGGTCTGTCAATAAATCGAACGAATTTGTGACATGCCTTCTTTGACAACGAGTCGGACGCAGCCATAGTATTCAGGTTGAAACTGACAGAGCCAATTGATTTTCTGACTTCCGAAATTTCATGATTAACTCACTTTTTACAAACGAAAAGCTAAATGCTTTTATCTGATTGTTTCGCAATTAATTACAGGTGTAGAAAGAAAGTGTGTATACGGGATGTCCACCAGGAAATCATACACTTATTCAAAATACCGGTGTAATACCATTATTTTATTTCGGTTTACACTTTAACTCAAATTATTTTGATATCGAAATTGGTGAAGCCCACTGAAAACGTTACCACCCTTATGTCACCCTTATGTATATACCGATATAATCATTTCTTATATACCGGAATAATATTTCGGTTTTACCAACAACGAAATACTACTTAGGTTGTAGTCATAGCTACTAATACAATCAGGTTAACTAATGGACATAGTCCAGGCAAATTTCAGGATAAGAATTTTCTTAAACAGTTCGTCGCGATAAACCATGAGTGCATCAAACGATCTTTTTTTTTTGTATAGGAAAATGTTATAATAACCACATTTATAAAACCCGAAATCCAACTGCGCGCTGCTGTTACGTTTGATAGGGACTTTGGTTCGGGTGCAATAAAAACAATAAATAACAAAAAATGTGTAAATAAACTCGCTAGGGTTCTAGCAGTAGAATAATATGAATCATCATCAAACGGAGGATTTAAGAAAGT
Source organism: Prosopocoilus inquinatus (assembly GCA_036172665.1). Lineage (NCBI taxonomy): Eukaryota > Metazoa > Arthropoda > Insecta > Coleoptera > Lucanidae > Prosopocoilus > Prosopocoilus inquinatus. The sequence goes on from CM069876.1 coordinate 3,564,357, forward strand.
AAACTGGAATCAACCGGTTTTAGACAGCGGCAGCCCCAGGACGGAACCTGCGTTACGTTGATACCCGCGCTCATATCTCATCGTATATGACTACTCGGCCTTTCGCGCAGATAGATATCCTCAAAATATTCACAATTGCAAATTCCAATAGATAACAATAACTCTTCGCTGCTTTTGAATATATAAAGTAGAATAAATTATTATACAAATATGTATTTAAAATCGCGCGAAGCCCGACCTCTACTGACACCGAGGTTTCTGGCGCGCATCTCTGGGCGGACATCCATTTAAGCAGTACGATACTGTGAGTAACGCCACTTCAATGAATGCACTACTTCTCTGACTCGCCGATTGTTCAATATTGCTAGTCGCGCGAAGCCGGCAAATACGTAGAGCCGCCTACACCGAGAAAAATAATGTGTTGAATCAGTTGTGTTGTTTATATAGCGTGGAAACTAAGTAGCGGATAAAATCCATAACTCCGTTAATATTTGTAATAAAGCAAAAATCTAAAAGGGGTATAGCGATTCAAATTACAGCGCATAAGAAGAAGTATATTTTGAGATATTTTCGTGAATTTTTTTTAAGTTATGACGTCATCAAGATTTTTTTTTTAATGACAACCTATATTTTTTATTTTTTATTTCGGTGGGATTCTTATCCTGCTTTCAACAGTATAAAATTTTGGATCGATTACATAACAAAAAATTCAAGAAAAACGGCCATAAAAGTTTAATTGTAAAGTTGAAGAAATAAACAGAACATCTACTTAGCTAGGTTTAAAACGAAACAAAATTAAGGTGTAAATAAACAAAATTTGATTTTGACAGTCATTGAAATCACAATAAATGTTCAAACTGACGACCGTGCACCAACTGACAATACCCAAGACGCTCATAAAATTCATTTATTACATTTTGAATAGTTTGAGGTGTTATTAACCTACACTCCTGTCGAATTCTTTCTTTAAGATCGTCTAAGTTGTTAGGTCTATTTTTATACACCTTGCTTTTTAAGTACCCCCATAGAAAAAAGTCTAATGGCGTTAGATCAGGGGATCTAGCTGGCCATTCCATTGGACCTCTTCTTCCTATCCATCTACCTGGGAACATCTCGTCCAAATAACGTCGCACATCAACTGCGTAGTGTGGCGGAGCACCGTCGTGTTGCATCCAAATGTTATTGTTTGGTACGTCACAGTCATTTTCATTAGGAAATAATATCGCCAATGCAGGTACTAATTCGAATTGTAAGAAGTGTAGATATTTCTCACCAGTTAAATTACCTACGATAAAGAATGGACCTAAAATTCTGTCACCGACAATTCCTGTCCATACCTTGAGCTTCTGGGGATGTTGAGTATGAGCTTCTTGCATCCAGTGGGGATTTTCCCTAGACCAATATCGACAATTATGTCTGTTAACAGTTCCATGTAAAGTAAAAATGCCTCATCAGAAAAAATTATACGCTGCGAGAACATTGGATCACGATTGCAAATTTCCAACATTTCTTCACAAAATTCTTGTCTATGATCATAGTTAGTTTCTGCTAACTCATGGACTAATTTTACTTTATACGGATGAAACTTTTGCATTTTTAAAAGTTTCAGTACCGAGGTACGGCTCAGGTTGTGCTCTAAAGCAATGTCTCGACTAGTCGAATGCGGATTATTTTCTATTTCTAGTAAAATATCAAGCTGCACATAGTCAATTAATTTTGTCTTAGGGTGGCCAGTTTTTGGAAGGTCTTTCACAATACCGTAATTTCGAAATTTATTTTCTATTCTGCTGACTGTGGATTGACTTATTTGCTGATCAGGATATTTGTCTATAAAAAGTCGACACACCTCTTGATGAGTTCTAATTCGATCGCCATAATACCCAATCATCATTAGAACTTTAATTCTTTGTTTTTCAGTCAGCAACACCATTTTGGTAAAAGGTTTTTAATAATTAGTGTAACTCCTACTATCCACAGGGAATAAAAATACTCACTTTATTGTGATAGGTATTTACAAGTTCTTGTCAATCAAACAAATTTTGTTTGTTTTACACCTAGCTAACTAGATATTCTGTTAATTTCTTCAACTTTACAATTAAACTTTTATGGCTGTTTTTCTTGAATTTTTTGTTATGTAATCGATTAAAAATTTTATACTGTTGAAAGTAGGTTAAAAAAACCCATCGAAATCAAAAATAAAAAATATAGGTTGTCATTTAAAAAAAATCTTGATGACGTCATAACTTAAAAAAAATTCATGAAAATATCTCAAAATATACTTCTTCTTATGCGCTGTAATTTGAATCGCTATACCCCTTTTAGATTTTTGCTTTATTATAAATATTAACGGAGTTATGGATTTTATCCGCTACTTAGTTTCCACGCTGTACACTTGCTTGCAATAAAATCGCGTACACCTTCAAAATTAAGTAGTCGAGTTTTTACCTATTTTTTGCTTTGTAAATGAATATTTTGAGAATTTTGTCATATTTCGAAACATACAGGTTAGGAACGGCCGTTGAAATTATTACTATTTTACCTGATATGAGTCAGACAGTAGCTATTCAATAAATATCACGACATTCCAAATACTTAACGGCCCGTAAATGCAATGTAATTGAATCGAAATACAATTGTCGATTGATGTCCTATTCATATAATTTTTTTAACACTTGTCAAGACTCTTCAAAGCTCAATTTGTAATTTTCGACGTGTTGGTGACAAGAATATAGGAAAATTTATTAAAACATGGAATCCCTTGCGGTTTATAATGGATTTTTTCTTATTTTAGAAGGGCATTATCCGAATCGTAAATTGACATTTTTGGACATCTTTCTCCAACCATCTTTTCCATCAGCAAATTTTTCCTCTTCCCACATATTATTTGTGCATTATAGTATTTTTATTTAAGCTATAATCATTCGCTACTGCTGTGAATCACTATTCGTCTTCTAAGTTACTCGTTTTCTGTCAGTCTGAATTTTAACTGTTTGACACTGACAAATAAAATCTCAAGACCAACTTAATACAACGAAAAACAGGTGTACGCGTTTTTTTTTGCAAGCCACAGTACATCCCAAAAGTGGTGTTCATTTAACGTGTTTTCTGTTGTATGAATACTTATGAGTTGGATCAACAGAAAACACGTTAAATTAACATCACTTTTGGGATGTATATAAACAACACAACTGATTCAACACATTATTTTTCACAGTGTAGGTGTTGTATTTATAATATCTCGCCGCTTCGTTGCAATAATAATCTGAACTACTTTTTTCAATCCTTTCAGTGATCATCATATGTATAATGCTTACGTTCAAGCACAAATTAACTGAGCAATTGGAATGCATGAAAAGAGGATCGGGCTTGAAATAGGGCTATACACATTTGTTGTTGCGATTTAATTTTTGTACATATCTTTCCTATTTATAAATATATTATTGTCATGGTCACCTCTTTGCACATTTTCGAATTAAATTCCTTATTACTAAATTTGTCTCGACTCTGGTAATGAATGAATGAAAATGCCTTTTTGTGCTGCCACGACAAAAAAGCTTCCTTGCGATGCTGCTGCTCTTAAACATTCTGTTTGTAAATGAAATAAATTAGTTACAAGTGAGTTTCGATTACAGTAAACCGAAATGTTATTTTGGTTAAAACCGATGTTATTTCGGTATGAGTATTATTACATTTATGAAATATTATTTCGGTTTTAATGTAAGGGCATATCGAACGATAACGGTTTGAGACCACCTGACAAATTACGTTACCGAAATTAATTTCGTTGGATACATTCTCATTTTTACATTATCGATACTATTGTGCATTCAAATAAGTAACACGAATGGATACAAAATAAGATCTCATCTTAGACCGAGATATGAGGTCGTGCCACAGGGATCAGTATTAGGCCCATTGCTATTTTTAATTTACACAAATGACTTACCTGATATTTTATGTGATCAAATCGTAATGTTCGCAGGTGATATATCCTTAATAGTGACAGCTGAGAGTAACGATATCTTGACTGTAAAGACTGAAAATGGCATTTCAGTTATGGATCAGTGGTTTTAGAGTAACAACTTAAAACTTAATGTTAAGAAAACTAAAATAATTGCTTTGCAAGAAGAAAATCCATATAGCCTTACTGCGATAACATACTTACCTCAGTAAACCATACGTCGTTTTTGGGGATTGAGATTGATTAAAACCTGAAATGGAATTTCCATATCCTAAAGCTTGCAGAAAAAATAAACAAGTTCACTTACGCATTAAGGATTACAGCCCAGGAAATAAATTTTGAAGCAGCTTTAAGTGCGTACTATGCGTTTGTTAATTCGCGGATGTCCTACGGCATTATCTTTTGGAGCAACTCTTCTGAAGCTAGCAGAATTTTTAAGTTACAAAAATTATGAATGAGAAACATCATTAACCTGAAAAAGACGAAATCTTGTAAAGAACTTTTTAAAATGAAGTCAATACTTACCCCACCCTGTTTGTATATACTGGAGTGTGCACATTTCGTTAAGAGTAACTATAGTAATTTCATGTGTCGGTATGAACTTCAACATGACCATGACACGCGTGGACATAAAAATCTTTAATTATGTGCGTCAAGGACACCATATTCACGTGTACAAAATATAGTGTATAGTGTAACCCAACAAATAATAAAAAGTTACAACCACATAGCGGTAAATTTAATAACATTTTAAAAAGAAAATTAAATCCTTCTTAGCCAAACTGTCAATCAGCTACTTGTAGAATAATAACAATATAATTCATTCATTTATCGCCCTTGAAACTCTAGTAGTACTTTAGAAAGATATAATAATATATGATCTGAATTTAAACATATAAAATAGCGACATCTTACTATCGCTTTTTGACCTAACATTGCAGTAGATCTGAATTTAGTTCATCGAAACACAAATATATTTTTTTTAAATGGAAGGTACATTTTTCTTTCTTGAATTACTGCAAGCTTTTTGCTTATTTCGAATCTCAGTTAATCCGGTAATGCACCGCGGGTTGAAAGCAATCGAGGATCGTATTTTACGACCACTCGCCTTCAAGGTGTCTCCGACCAAATTAACGACCGATGGTTTTCGCTAATTTGATAACGAAATTAATTGATTGTCAATCTGAGTATTTACCACAAAGAGTGCGCAGGTGTTATTCAAGGACAAATTTCGCTTTGTCTCCTGTACCATCTTTTATTAATGAATTGTGTCTGTCGTTCCCCGAATAAATGGTTATACTTCGCTTAATTCGTTGCTACCTCGCTCTAATCTAAACAAAAATCTCTGGTTTTGTAGCCTCTCTAGTAAACTTCCAGTTGATTATTTTAAGGATTCCAATTTTACGCTATTATTATATTTTTTGTTTCAAATGTCCTGAGTCATGAAGTTTCTGAGGCTCGTTGCTTTTTATGATAATTAATCGGTAGATTACGAGCGGATAATTTACAAATTTAAGTAAGAAGCCTTGTTAAATTATTTCGGGCGTTCGTCCTGTTGTGAGAAAAGGTTACTCACAATGCCCGGTTTAATTGAATAAAAGTGTTTAATCATCGTATCATTCTTCGTGTTTACCGTTACGCGCGCACGAAATAATTAAAAAGCTTCGTCTTGTTTGACACGCAGTTACGCAAACCTGCCTGTGCAACTCATTCTCCTTCATTTTTACATAAAGAACATCGTGTTACATTACGAGATCGTTATCTTCCGTGTGTTGAGAAAATGAACGTACCAGTTTCGTTTATAAATAAAGACATCAGAAATAATTTCAAACGGGAATGACTCTGCAATGTAGAGGAACTCTCTCACTCATTATTTAGATACATAAATAAATATAAATAACTGTTTATTCATTCATTTAAACATTGAATCATTTTCTATAGAAAATGATAATAATTAACAATTGAACTCGTGCATTTATCTTATACTAAAAAGTAAGGAAATCTAAATAAAGTAACCACTACTTCGATGATAAATATTTTATACAATAAGATATTAAAATAGAACCGATCAAAAACTCTTCAAGACAACTTGGAGGGAATCTAACTGGACAAGAGTAATAGAAAAGACAATAATATAAAATTTCACTAATTGCAGTAAGAGTTTGACTTTATTGTTGAAATAGTTGAGAAAAGGTATGACAAGACACTTAGATAATAGAAATAATCATGATGCATAAGAACGCTAAATATATCAGGTATATTCATTTGAAAAATTATTTTTCCGCCTGACCTACGTGAAAGTAACTCTAAATATCTAAATATCAACCCTAAAAATGTGACTGAAAGTAATAATGTTTATCTGCCCTTGGGTTGCTAAACTCATAACAGCCGATTTTGTAGTTAGATCCTAGAAACATTTGTGCGTTTTGACACTACACAAAATTTTGCATTAAACGTTAATGTTAAACAAAGTTTGAATTGAAAACAGTTGCGAGAAGAAACTAGCAATGCTTTTCTTTATTTATTGCCTATAAAATCAATCACGGGCAAGAACTATCCAAAAATTATAAAATCAAAGTAACGAAGCGAAAGATACTATGAATAAATAACATATATTAAGGAAAAGGGTTATCGCCAGCACAGACACATAGTGAAAAGAGAGTTATTATCAGCATAACTAGCAAGGAAAGTAACTGCCTAACTAATTAACGTACTTTTCGGTCTTATTAGACCTCATCAGGACGGTATAACCAAAGTGTAAGGTGTTAATACTAGGAGATGAACAACAATGACGTAATCGACCAGAAGACCGAATACACATTTGTTGCAACAACTGAAAAAGACCAACCTTTCGAAGGCAACATCCCAGTATAACAACGAGACAAACAAAGTCCACCTAAGTCGCTCGAGAAAAGGCCAGGATATATAACATATACATATGTATAAAGGAAAAGGGTTATAGCCATAACAATAAATATAAAATGCTTGCAGAACAGATTTCATTGTGATAGGTCTTGAATTAAAGTTGCGTTCCTTTTACATGGACTATCCGATAATCTCACCTCACTTCCTTCCTTCGCTTAAATTACGCTTTCCTTTTATTTCAGTTGAGGAAGCAGAAGGATGGAAGTTGCCTCTCCCCTTACCGACTTGAAGGAACCCTTAATAGAACCTTTTACACAACTTTAGGTTTGTTACTCCAAAATTTTAAATCAAACTCTACGTGTAAATGTGTAAATGAAAATTTGGAGTTGACGCAATTTGTAGGAAGAGCGCAAAATCAGGTGACCAATTAAACGTGCGTGCAGAAGTACTTCAAGTGAGGAAGCAGATGTGAGGAAGTTGCTTCCCTCCTCACTGATTTGCAGGAATAGTAATAATCCTTTGTCAGTAATGAGTGTGCGTCCCAAAGTAGTGGGGAAATTAATCGTACAGTGCTTAACAAAATATTTGTATAATAATAATAGTTGCTAAAAGATTTATTTAATTAAAAGGAACCCATTTCACTCATCCTTAGATTAATTATAATCAGGGAAAAGAATTCGGTCCATTTGTTCCGCAACCAGCAGAAAATTTAATACTGAGACTGTATTAGCCCCGCCCAAATAATCTCTGCGAAATGAGAATGCTCGCATTGCACTCCTTCCCCTCCTGCTCAATAAAAATTCGATGCACAGCGCCGGCCGAAGAAAGGCGACTTGTATATTTATAAGTTTTGTTTTTGAAATTTTGACATATCTTGACTTCCCCAGACTCTCTCTGTTTTTTCCTCCTCAGTTCTTCCTTTTAGACATAATTTTAACAACTTTGTTTTGTGAGCTGAGACACTCAAGTCAACTGATTTGAGCTCATTTCGTTTCTCAAAAGAACGCGACTTAAATCAATGTGAAGTGTCACTTTACGTTATGTTTTACTAAGTTATAAGCAGGACCTAGATATATTTGGGCAAATTTCCTCCAATCTGTAGAGCAGACAATGCTAACGGTCATGTGGAATACGCTGTGGTATACGCACCTGCTACTACATAGTACTATCCGCTCTACAGAATGGAGGACATTTGCGCAATTATGTCTCAGACTTGGTTATAAGCGAAGCACTAAGCTCTCTTCTGACATCTGTCGTCCGTTAAACATCAATCTGTTTATGAAGTCATTCATTTCCGCTTCTTTCGTCAAGAGACCATAATTAAATTGACGTAACTAGTTCAATTAAAAAAAAAAAAAAACGGTCAAGAAGGTTGTAGCGGGCTTTTGTTGTCTTGAACGAATGTCGTGATTAACATAATTTCAATTTTAACTTTGACAAGTTGACGGTTAACCTAACGAACAAAACTCGAAAGCTGTCCTGCACATTATTTTATAATATCTATACTCAATACAAATATTCTGTAACAAACGTTTATTTTTGAAACGTCTTCTTTGAGTTAAAGTGAGGTTAGAAATGCGAGTGACGCTTCATGCTAGTCGTATGAAGAACCCTACGCTACACGTTCAGAATAAATTCATGGCTATCTAGACCGTTTTCTTAACTGAATACTCGTTACTTTCCAGTGAGCGTACAGCCGAAAACAAAAAATAGTAGCCAATTACAGTTTCCGGTATTTCTTTTTCTCTAAAATGGTACTCTTTAAATACGGCTTCACAGGTGACACTGAAAGCTTTCAGGTTTGAGATTTTAAAAGCTTTTGTAAAATCTCTCAAGTTGTAGTATTTAAACAGCAACACTTTGGAGCATGAAGAATTGCAGGAAACTGTAATCGTCTACTATTTGGTATTTAGTTTGGTCTCGACCATATGTCGTACTTTGAATAGGATTATTAGTTTTCTTGTATTTATGAGAATTATCGCCGAAGCATATGCGGATAATTTCAAAACTAAGTGTAAACGACAAACATCGAAGTGAGAGAGAGATGGTATTACGCACTGTTGCTCTACTCACAACGCCCATTCCTCCGCAGTCGTCTTATGATATACGCACTTAGCGTTTGCCTTTTCAGTTTCACAACACAGAGGCATGGCAAATACAAAAATTTTGAAATTTCGTAAGCGATGTGTTTCTCAACAAACCTGATAGATGTATGTATTCGTGAAGTAGTTCGTAATAATATGTGAGAATTAAATTTACCAAGGATAATTAATTGTTGACTACAAATACTTATGTGCTCCCAATAAATATCGGAGTACTGAGGTTCAATTTTAGGGCCGATTTTGCTTCTACTTTTTGTAAACGATGTTGTTTTATTCGTAAATTACATATTAATAATGTACGCTGATGATACATTAAGCTTTTTTTTCTGGCACAGATTTTAGAGATTTGGTAATTAAAGTAACTCTGTTACTGCAAAAATTAAGTCAATGGTTTCATACAAACAAACTTTTCCTAAACTCCAGCAAAACAAACTTAATTGTTTTTCGTTCAGCTTATTTTCAATCTCCACACTTATGGCCGTTTGCACCATGTCTAGTTAAAAATTAAACCAGGGTTAACAGTAAACCTAGTTTGCATCGCGGCTTAAACCGTAGTTAAAAACTCGCTAAACAACTCAACGTTAAACCATCACGGAAGGCGGATTAAATTGAGTTGGTTTAGCGAGTTTTTAACTACGGTTTAAGCCGCGGTGCAAACTGGGTTTACTGTTAAACCTGGTTTAATTTTTAACTAGACATGGTGCAAACGGCTATTAGATATTCATCTCAATGGTACCATTTTGAGACAAGAATCTGTTGTCAGATTTCTAAGTCTTTACTTAAACGAAAGATTGGACTGGAAACAGTATTGATATAACTTAATAGAAAAAATTGAATTCATTATATTTTCAAATTCGTAACTTCAAATCAGTAATTAGACTAAATTATACAGGGTGTGGATAAAGTATGGAACAAAATTCATATTTCTGTTATCTTGGGTTTGATGAAAAAATCCTGAAACAGGTCGATTTTAGTTTTATCCCATGCACTTTATGACATAGTGAATTTTATTCTGTGGCCATCTGATTACACCCAGGTGTGACGTCATCAGTTTTTTCAAATGGTAACATCCGACTTTCATTATCCCTTGTCGTTAAGTATTCCATTGTGCATACAACGGTATAAAAAGTTTGGTATCTTACATAACAATTTTTTGGAGAAAAACACTTTCGAATTTAAAAAAATTAAAATTTTATTCCTATGATAAACTAATCAAAAATTATCAACAAATTAGATACGTCTGAGGTGTACCTCGGATTGTCTTCAATCGAGACATCGACCAGTCGACATAAGGGAAACAAAAAAACCCTATGCAGGCCTTACCGTTTGTTCCTAGAACCGAATGATTTTTTAAATTTCCGGTTGATGATGTTTTTTACAATTGAAAAACGCAAGTAACTATGGCGTAGACGAAAGTAATGTCAAAGTACTGTCAATTAGCTTATAACCGTATATCAAGTACTGGCCCTCAGTATTCGTTTTGACTAGAACGGAAATTTGGTAGTGTTGAAAGTGAATCACGAAAATGGCTTATTTGAGCGAACAATACAGAATTCAAATTCTTATTATGGTTGGCTTTGGTGATAAAATACGTAGCCATGAAGAAGCCTGTCAATTGTTCAATGCAGAAAATGCAAACCGAACACCGATTTCGCGATCAACGGTGAGCAAAATTGTGGCAAAATTCGCAGAAACTGGCAGTGTGAAAGACAGATCCAAACAAGGTCGTCCAAGAACTGAAGAAGGTACTAGGCTGAACATTCTCTTGGAAGTTCAAAACAACCCCCACATTTCAACAAGAAAATTGCCAGAGATAATGCAGTCGACTTTTCCACAGTCGCAAAGTACTTGAAGAAGGAAAAACTTCATCCATATAAAGTCCATCTCGTTCAGGAACTGAATGAAGATGACTTCGACCGTCGAAACGAGTTCTGTGAACAATTGATGCTACGATGCGATGAGAATCCCGAATTTCTCAGTAATGTGCTTTTTAGCGACGAAGCAACTTTTAAAATAAACGGTCAGGTGAATCGCCATAATTGTAGATATTGGTCGGGCGAAAATCCTCGATGGGTTCGGGAGGGTCACACCCAAACCCAACAAAAAGTTAATGTGTGGGCGGGAATAATAGGAGATCGCATTGTGGGACCTGTCTTTCTCGGGGGAAATTTAAACGCTGAAAGATATTTAGATTTTCTAAGATTTGACCTCGTGCCAGCATTGGTAATACTGTTTCCGGACGAAGCCAATCCTGATGCGCGTCATGCCAGAATCTGGTTCCAACAAGATGGAGCACCTCCACATTTTGGCCGGCATGTTCGCAGGTATCTCGACGAAATTTTCCCAGGGAGATGGATAGGACGAAGGGGAACAATTGACTGGCCTGCCCGCTCGCCAGATCTCATCCCACTTGATTTTTTTCTATGGGGTCATGTGAAATCAAAGGTGTACACAAATAAGCCAAATGACCTGGATGACCTGAAAACTCGCATTTACGAGGAAATTCGCAATATTGACCCAAACACAATACGACGTTCCGTAGGAAGTGTGTACGTCCGTCTTGGCCAATGTCAAATGGCCAACGGTGGACAGTTTGAACACCTCCGTTGATATTTTATCTAATTTGTTGATAATTTTTGATTAGTTTATCATTTTTTGATTAGTTTATCATAGGAATAAAATTTTAATTTTTTTAAATTCGAAAGTGTTTTTCTCCAAAAAATTGTTATGTAAGATACCAAACTTTTTATACCGTTGTATGCACAATGGAATACTTAACGACAAGGGATAATAAAAGTCTGATGTTACCATTTGAAAAAACTGATGACGTCACACCTGGATGCAATCAGACGGCTACAGAATGAAACTCACTATGTCATAAAATGAAACTCACTATGTCATAAAATGCACGGGACAAAACTAAAATCGACCTGTTTCAGGATTTTTTCATCAAACCCAAGATAACAGAAATATGAATTTTGTTCCATACTTTATTCACACCCTGTAGAGGATCCTATATTATTTTTCTCAATTGCATTCAAGATTGTCGTATGGAATTTGCTTTTAGGACAATTCATTCTTTTTAAAGATTCTTCTTGGCTCAGAAAAGAATTATACATTGTTTCAACATTAAATTTAATGAATCTTGCAGACCATATTTTATTGCTTATAACACCTTACCTTTACCTGCACTATACAGACTAGTATGTGCGTCAAGTATTCATGTTCTTGTTTGATAATTAATATTTGAGATGTCGATTCAATGATACGAAGTAAAAATCGATATTTATGTTTTATCTCACAGCCTTTCAGGACTGCAATAATTGTTGGACACCCGTGTAGTATTTGGTCGCCTTTTAGTTCTATTATAAGCGGTCTGTATCTAATTATTACAGGTTTTTTAGTTGAAAACCTAAAAAATAAATGAAAATCAATAAGACTGGTTTATATCAGTATTCAGGTTTCATTAAGTAACTGTTCAATGAGGTAACTGCAACTTAGGAACTACAAGGAATCATTACAAACTCTTGTTGCAAATCTTTTTTAATTGCGGTGGATTCCCCGAAGATCCCCTGTACAGCTGGTTCTGCCCTATTTAGGGCCTCGTCGGTAGAAGGTCAAAAAGCGATCGCAGGATTTGGACTTTTATAAATATTTTAATTATAACAAAATTTAAAAAAAATGTTGCAAGGAATGCTACTTTTTTTATATAAGAATATTCTGTAATCAAATGTAAATATTCTTGTTATATATCTATCTCAAAATAAAGCACGTTGTGTTAAAGAAATTAAAATACTGTATATTAAAAAAAATCTTCCGCATTTCAAACCATATTTCATGTATTATCGTACAGAGGATAAAAAGAAATAAATGTCTATGCGCTGTTATTATTTTATGAAACACTCTGCTTGTATCAAAAGAATTTAAAGTTGTGATTCTCACTCAATTCTTCGTGGAAAAAATATAATTCTATCCTCTATGAGCTACTGGAAACGGGAGCTTGAAGACTTTTCCTGTTTATAAAATTTTTTGAAATACAAAATAATTTTTTATTAACTACATTGACTAAATATTATGTATATTTAATATATTTATACGTATATACAATCTGACATACTTGATAAGATAAAGTTATATTGAGGTTAGTTTCAAAAAAAATGTATTTGCAGAGTATTTTTAACTGTATACAGAACGTATTCCCTGCGTAGATGGATTAGCATTGTGTTTTCCTTGTATTCATAACGCAATTTACATACAAAGACGCTTTCTATTTTGTCGTACTGTGTACATGTGTGTATTTAAATATCAGAAGTTAATTACGCGTTCTCATTTACGTACAAAATCAGCGTGTAAAATGAGTCGGCCCGGTTTCCAACAAAATCTGCAGTGGACATGAACAGCTAATTTGAATTAACTAATAGCTGACAATGTAACAAAATAAGATTCAGGAGTGGCACCTTTGCTCCGAACTGATTGAAATATCTGATTAATAGTGCAATTGTGTCTGACAAACGAGCGTGAAAATATTTTACAACCGAATAAATAAATGTACGTACATCTCGGAATGAGTCCGAAACAAGTTGTAAATAATGACGCGTTGATTTCGATCTTTGCGTAGGTGTTTTGACATACATCAAAGGTTTTACGATGGGTATTAGCACACGCTTGGGATATTCATTCTTCGTTACAAATTTCTAAAAAACGTTCCATTGTTTTTGTTTCTTACTTTGTAATTTAGCATTCAAATGATTCTTTGTTAACTTTTCATTTACATGATATTCTTTGCTACGAAGGTCAAACCTTTTAACAATCACTCAGAAACGTAGGATTACGCCAACCTGAACCAACTTACAGGCTGTAATAAATAAAGTATTACGCGTAAATTACAGGTCAAAACAGTAAACGACTAAAAAACACACGGTTATGGTAATCTGCGTTACTAATTAAAAAAAAAAAACTCGCGCAAGTACTGAAGAAGCTGTTCGTAGACTTGTAGAGAACGAGAGTAAGAATTTGCACTAGCAATTATTTATTATACCAAAAACGAAAGAGCTGGTTTTTACTTAAGTGCTTTCATTAATAATGCAGTTACACTCGATATTTAAACAAATTAGTTTATATTTTATCAGTTTTTAGCCATGAAATTGCAGTTTGAACGAACGCTCCCGTATAATTACGTAATTTAATTCGAAAATAATGATAATACCGGAGTGCACAAATTGCGATATGCAATGTTCCTTTTGAAATAATGCACAGGAAGCTGCTTTAATGTAAAATGCGCCCGAGTGTGAGTTTCTAAGTTATGTTGCTGTACGTGCACACCTGTCCGCCATTATAGGAAAATAATTTCTTTTTATCTACCGGCCGTAAATCTGTCTGGGGTTGCTGATAAATTTTACGTGCCGGATAAAATTTGTTTCATTTTAATTCAATTCGTAGTAAATATATTTACTATATCAGGCAATGCAAAATCGTTTCTACGTTGGGAAAAATGTCAGTTTTATTAAAATGCTAATTTTATTCGTATGAAAAGAATTATGGTATAATAAATATTTCAATAGAGTATAAATTAGAATAAACAATGTAAATGAACAAGAAATAAAGATGTTAAAAAACTAGATTCTAAAGATATTTACGAAACCTTCCTCTTCAAAGTAATATAAATAAAAAATTGAACATTTTATAATTAAATCTCGCTACATCGTGTGGCTATTTTTCTATCCTGACCTGTATGAAGAATACAGGAGAATAGAGAATCAATAGAGAATATCCGATCAATCCATTGCAATTTAAACTAACTTGGAACAAATTTTTAAAAGTTTCACATTTGTTGTGGAGTCTTATGAAGAAGCAAACTGATTATTATAGGTTGGTCTCTACAATATTAAGTCGTGTGATGTGCCGACTTCTATCTCTTGTCGGCCTGTGTGCTCGAACGCCCTGTATAATTGTTCGATTTCCAAATCACTATCAACTGTAACATCTTTCGATTATAAATATTAATAACTTAAGTTTGTTCTTGTCCGATGAAAATTGTAAGTACAAAGTTTTTTTGATCTCGAAAGATTTTACTGATATTTCTAAAGGTAACTTTTTAGAAATGGTTTATTTATATTTTTAAACATCTTATTTTGCTTTCAATGATAAATTTTATAAACAGATTTTTGGTACAGCAATGGGTTCTCCTTTATCTCCGGCTTTAGCTGAAATTGTTATGCAAGAACTAGAAAAATCTGTTATTAACTCTTTATCATTCGATTTAACGTTATATTTTCATCTCAAACCGGACAGAAAAATGAAGGGAACACACTCAACGCTTCGACGAAGCTATAAATCTATAGCGAAACGTTGAGTGTGTTCCCTTCATTTTTCTGTCCGGTTTGAGATTAAAAAAACTTTGTACTTACAATTTTCATCGGACAAGAAAAAACTTCAGTTATATTTTCGTTATGTAGATGACATTTTACTGATTTTGCCTTCTGATAAGATAGATTTTGTTTTAAATAAATTTAATTTTTTTCCTCTATTTCCGATCTAATCGATTTTTGTTTTTAAAACGTTCTTCGTTAGTTTTTATTTCTTTCAAGTTTCTTTTCTTCAATGCCAAAGTCATTCTCGATTGTTTCTATTAGTGCTTTCCCGTTCCTCCAATTCTAATTGGTTCGCTTGATTCATTTTTAAATCAATCATCGTTTACTTTTATTTCTCAAATTAATCTTGTTTCTTTTAACGGCGTTTCTTTTCTTTTCTTCAATTTTTATTTTCAAATCGATCCTCTTTTGTTTTTATTTATTTTATTTTATAGGTAGTTAGCTTTTTCTTCAATGCTAAAAAAGTTTGTCGATTGTTTTTATTTGTCCTTTCGGGTTCCTCTGCTTCCGATTTACACGGCTTTTGTTTTGAAATGTTGTTTTTGAAAACCCATTAAAATTCCTAACTTTCTTCTGCTTTTCTTTATATTGTCATTTATTTTACTTTATTTCTGTCATTCTTTTTTTTCTGTTTTCTATTCGGTTTTCATTTCGAAATCAGTTGTCAATTGTTTTTTATTTTTTTTTAATTTAAGTTTTCTGATCGACTTTCATTTATTTTATTTCTCTTGTTTTATAGAAATGTTTAAATCGTAGTGAAATCGACTATCGTACGTTATTTATTTTTTTCTGTCTCTCTCTGTCTTTCTTTCTCTCTCTAGTCCTCTCCCTCTTCCTCTCCTTTCTCCCTCACTCCATCTTTAATTTTCAATTAAATTATCATAAAATTTTTAAATAATTCAAATTTCCCGCTCAAAAACAGAAGCAGTCCGACAACACTCACCCAGATGGAAGAAGAGAACAAAAGAAACCTTAAACAAACAAAAAATGTGAAATAGAATGTTAGAAAGAAACAGAAAGTAAGACCAAAACCAACGATAATTCTCATTCACTGAAGAATGACTACAACAATTAAAGTAAAAAATAATAACATAAATTTAGATAAATTATTTTGGCGAGGAGAAAACAAAAGAAATCTTAAACAAACAAACAACAAAATGTGGGACAGAATATTAGAAAAAACAAAAACAAAAAGATAAACCAAAACCAACGACGATTCTGATTCACTGGAGAATGACTAAAACAATTAAAGTTAAGTATAAAATAATAACAACGAAAGAGTACGAAAAAAAATTGGTAATACCAACAGGAAAAAAGTATATGAAAAACAAACACAAGAGAATATCGTCGACTCTCTTATTCGGGTTTCCATTTTTCGATTTCTTTCTCCATTTCAGAGCACTCCATTTTTTAAATTTAATTTCGACGTATCTCGTTAGTTGCTTCAATTATCTTTTCGTGTTTTTATAATAATCGTATTATTTTTGATAGATACTATTTTCTTTCTTTTTTTTTGAAACACTTGCTGTCAGTATTGTCAATTTTTTTCTCGATTTTGCCACTTTTCTTTTTTTCATAGTCCTTTCGATAATCACAGATTTTTCATTTGTTTTTCTCATCGGTCTTCTTGATATTGGATAGCTCAATAGTAGCGATTTTTCGAAATCGTTTTCCGTATTTTTCAAATTCCATCGGCGGACTTGATTGATTGATTTCTTTTGCTTCTTCTTTCTCATGGCGTATGACTAAAACAATTGAAGCGGATAATACAAGATAATAAGAAAAGAGTAGTGAAACGATTTCTTAAAATCTCACAGCCAAGAAATGGTTTATCTTTTAATAAGGCGTTTCAGATGCCATCAAAATTTCTTTTCGGATTCAACCCAACGTGATGCCGCATTTTCTTTTAGATTCGCTTTTATCATCAGTTAACAGACTCATTTGATAATAACTCGAAAAAGTTATCAGTTTGGTATTTTTATCAAAATATCTTTCATAACTGTTATACTGTACACGATATTGATATTCGCGACGCAGAAATGAAATACGCGAGAAAAAATGTTTAGAAAACATATATTGCATGCTTTTACTTTTGAAATTAACGTCAAGACACATCTGAGGGAGTTAAAAATTTCAGTAAGACTTTATTAAGTTCGAAAGAAGTTTATTAATTTGTTATAAGTAAAATAGATACATCAAGACTACCCTAATAAATTAAAAGTACAATCAACAAGATGATATACAGAAAAAATGTATAATAAAAAGTAACATAATAGTAGTTAAATAGGCGACAGAAACAAATTGTAGAAAATATTCGAACAATTGTAGTAAGTCTTACAATAAGAATAACATCTTTTCCTACAATTGTACGAATATATACAATTTTACTACATTTTCTCTGTGTACTAAACTCGATAAATTGCAAAATTCTTTCATTTTTCAGTTTTTCGGCGAAATATCACACATCCAACTATAACTTGTATATTATCACAGCATGAAGCACAAATTCCTTTGGCTCTTTCTTGTATAAACCTGCATAAAATTGTTTCATATTTTCCCAAATATTATTTCACTTTTCCCCTAAACAGTGTTTCAATTTATCCCAAAAATTTTAATCACCATTAAAAAAAAGTAACTAACAGAAAAAGAAAACGAAAAGGGTTTTATGATCTACGACCTATTTTCTCTGAAACTGCAATTTATTTGTGTCCCCAACAATGAAGGGTACCTGAAGTAAGTAACGATCACCCCTGAGAAATATCTCGAGCAGGATGGAACCCCACGACCTTAAGATTGCAAGGCCGGTCCCTTGCCACTTGGACTGTTCAGACGTTTAACGTTGCTTTAACATATTTTGTGGTTTCCTTTTTAATTCATTATTGCGTTCTCCTTCGACCATTTTCAGTAAAATTTGGACTTCTCCGTAAAGACAATGTCTTTAATTTGACCACTCTAATCCGCCATATTATATAATTTTCAATTTGGTTCCTGCTAATAATCCTGTCAGCATATAAATATATTTGAGTAAAAACAATAAAGTTAAAGTGGCAGAAGGCGCATGATATTAACTCAAGAGAATTTTCGACGGCAATAGATTGCAATGCAAGAAATTTTTAAAAGTTTCAAAAATATTGTAATATAAATTTAATACTTAATAGAATAAATTATTCTGAAATTTTAGCGCCTAGAATTTTTCACGTCCACCTCTATTTAGGGAATGAATGGCATGTCATATTCTTTCAAATTTTTTTAAATTATTGTTTGGAATTTTTATTTAGCTTTCTTACTGATGTTTCTTACTTTATTTTGTCTTATATTTGGCAGGAAATAAATGAAAAAGTATTTGCTTAGAACGTGTTTATTTCACATCGGGGATTTAAAATCTCATTTCGAGCGAAAAGCAGCTACACGAATTTGCCGAAGTGTAACTGATGTTCGTCCTGCGCTTGTCTTGCGTCTGTCATTTTGTTTACACAAGACTTAACAAAAGCACATCTGCAGATCCCGAATCTGTAGTAAATCACACGTACGATAAACATTCTCGGAATATGTTGCGGTTTTGTTTGATTTTGTGTGCCCCGGAGGTCGCCGGCGGGATTACTTTCCAACCGTGAAATGTTTTTGAGTTGTTTTCTTTTAACGCAGCTTATTAACACAAGTTCAAGTGGGCTATATTTGACACGAACTTGAGGATCCAAGTATTTATCAAAGTTTATGCACTCACTTTAATGACTGAGTGATGACATCTTACAAGTATAATCTCTCATTTTTCAGCGATAAAAGGGTTTCATAATTCACTTTTATTAACGTATTTTTTGTTTTATTACTTTTTTGGCTTGAGTTATTGCTTCATGATGACCGCAATGTTTTATAGTCAGATAATTATCTGTGCAGTTATATGCAAATCCTCGAATACAATAATACATATATCACGTTGCGAAAGTAGTGCTGTTGAAGGAAAAATGACTAGCACCTCCTTTTTCTCGTAAAATTGTGAGAGCTCTTTGCAAACAGCCTGTGTTTATCTCAGGAAGGGTTAATTGTCCGGTTCATATTTCACAACGGACGTCCTAAGCAGGCAGGATTCCGCAAATATCGTCTCATACACAGTCGCTTGCTTAATTAAATAACTCACACTAAGCTCGTGCAGTGGTCAGTTAGAAATTATAAATGCGTCTTGTCATGCACAGGCCATCATTTTTCAATATAAAGCTTTCAAGACGGTCCTATATTTAGGACATTCATAATAAGTTTCTTCTAAATATGCGTTTATATTCATTAATCAACATAAAACAAGTAAATTTATAACTAGAGTGTGATTCTTCTTATAAAGTTAAGTTTATAATTTTCTTTCTCCGTTGACTTTAGTATACAAACACTTGTCGCATTCTGATTGTTTAAATTCACAACGCTTCATAACTGTATCAAATTTGAAGTTCCATGCTTTCGGAGCTTGTCTTAAGCAATAGATTGATTTATTAAGTTTTACATGCTAAATTTGAATTACCAACGAGGCCCTCCGGCTGCATTTCTTCTTGCAAGATGCAGTATAAGAAGGCATTCTTTACATCCGTTTTACATAAAGATCCTCATGATTAATTAGTTGGCCATTTGTACTCCGTCCTCCGAGATCTTCCGCCACATCGCGTCACATAGTAGGAACGCTGAAAATTATTTTCATAATCCTCTTACACGATGAGCCCGTTCGGTGTTTTTACGGCGCCACTGAAACCATGAAGTGAACATATGCCAAATCCTATCCTTACTCATGACTTATCACAGCTAATAAGGTTCGCACTCAACAGTGCGAACCTTTTTCAGTCATGAGTAAGGATAGGATTTGGCATATGCATAACATACAACAATTCGTGTCGTGTCTTTTAATTTTAAATACCCACTTGTTATTAATGGCCCAGTCAATGTCCAAGTGTTATTCTGTTTCAGTGAATCCATTTCGTCACTTACAACATGATACGAGGGTCAAGCTGAATTTATTGAGAATAAAAAATACGGTTAATATTTTGTAGGATTTTATTTTAAATGTGTTCAAAGTAATTCCCTTCAGCAAAGATACACTTAACCATTCTTTCCTACCACTGTTTAAAAGCGCCCAACCAATCTTCTTTCGGAATACCGTCAAAATAAGTGTGAACTGCGGCATCAATCTCTTCTTCAGACGAAAACCTTCTACCCCGCAAATTCCTTTTAAACCCAAAAAATAGCCAGAAGTCGCACATAGCTAAATCAGGTGAAAACGGCGGATGTTCTATTATTTTTATATTTTTTCCAGCCAAAAACTGGAGAGTTAAAGCTGCAGTATGGGATAATGGATTGTCATGGTGCAGAATAATTCCCTTGTTTGGAACCTTACTGAATACTTCAGGCAAACATTTTTCAGTGTACCATTTAGCTGTAACTGTCTTTTGTCCGTCTAGCTTAATTGCTTTTACCAGCCCAGTACTTCTAAAGAATACTGCATACATAACATTTTTCATAGCTCGCAGCTTCTTAGTTATTGTTGGAGTTTCCTCATCTTCCTGAATCCACACACGACTCTCTTGGCGGATTGGTATGTCAAAAAAAGGAACACAAATTTCGTCACCTGTCACTATTTTGGAAAAAATTTGGTGGCCACCATTGTTTAAGAAATTTAAAGTTTCATGGCAAATCCTTACACGTGCTGCTTTTTGTAAGTCGGAAAGTTGATGCGGCACAAAACGACTTTTTTTAAATGTAGGTGATCGTGTAAGATTGTTCTCACAGCTGAGGATCCAATCTTGAATTGATGCTCGATTACCGCATAAGTGGCTTTATTGTCCTCTTCAATTATTTTTATAACAGCAGCAATGTTTTTGTCGGTAACAGTCGTAGGAGGACGCCCTGCTCCTTTTTGGTGAACAGAATTTCTTTCGCGTTCAAATTCCTTGTACCATCGGTAAGCCAAAGAAGGTGCTTGTTCACTGAAAGCCGAATCTAAACTCTCCTTGCACTCATAAGCGCTTAAGCCTTTTTTAAAATCATAATGAATCACGATTCGAAAATGCTCTCTGGTTAATTCCATTTTTTTACTTGTATTGTCACTTTTAAAAATTAATAACTTCGGTTATACCAAAGTTAGATCCAGCAACTAAACTTCAAATGACAGATAAAGAAGTGTTCTAAATAACAATATATGTTTTGTTTTTCAAGGGCTGCTAGATTTTGTTATTCTCAATAAATTCAGCTTGACCCTCGTACCAATCTTTTTCGTAGCTTCTTCCTTTTATATGAAAATAAGAATCGGGAACATCTTCAATAAATGTTTCCACGTTTGAGGCTACTATACCATAACCAACCAGATATGATATCTCAGTCTCATTTTTGTTCTTGTACTTCGCCTTACATCTTTATCGACTTTGGTTGGTTCTGGTTCCAACTTATCATCAATATTTTGCTGTACCAAAGAGTCCAATTCTTCGTGTCTTTCCTCTTCATTTTTCAATTTCTTTAGATATAGACGTTCTGCAAACCACAATATCATAATATCATGACTTTTATTGTTTACTACAGCTTTAGTCTTTATGTCGCCAACATTTGTTGCTTTCAAAATTGTTCGAGATTTAGTACTTTTGATCTTAATCGGTTGATTCATTATTTTAATGTTGTGTAAAAAAAGTTCATCACTTACCAAGTGCTCCGATGCTCCTGATTAAGGAATAAAACAAAAAGCGGAATTTTTCACAAAATTCTCGGCAGTTGCTTCTGGAGCTACATTAGCTCTTCTAACTTTCTTTTCTTTTTCTGCGTCTGAATAGTCTGCAATTGTGACACTTATAACTGTTCTCATTCGATTTAACATTCACTGAAGCACTTCTAGACTTATTTTGTCCTTTGGTAGTTGAAAAAGCAGCAGAAGGTTAAACTTCAAATTTTAACTTTTGCCTTTGACCTTATCTCTTTGCTTGTTCATCGAGAAGACGATCCTTGACAAAACTCAGAGCTAATTGTTCAGCAGACAACGGCATTGTCAACAACAAGTGACACACAATATCTGTTTCTTCCATTATGACGCCAGTTGAACAAAAATCAAGTACTAACTTGTTAAAATTTCAGTGAGATTCCACAGTGTCTGCTTGTGAATTAAATTTAATGCGTAAGAGTCTCTTCCGAATAAGCAGCTGACTTGCAATTCCTTTTTTTTCGAAAGTCACCTTCAACGTTACCCAAATTTCGAATGACGTATTCTTATCTTTGACGTATTCCAAGTGACTGTCAGCGATCCCCGTTGAATTATTTGTGATTTGCATTTCTTATCGCCTTTAGTTAACTGCATTTTTCTTTTTCATTCTCTGCTCCTTCCGCCATCATGTTGTTAACTTCCTCAAACAGTTTTTCGAGTGTTTTTTGCACGTATTTTACTCAATCCAATTCGTCCAGCATCGTTTCAGTCCGAAATTTCCTATTATTAAAGTTGTTTTCATCATTAGCAAATATTGTAAAGAAACGCTTATGCTCTTTTAGAATTGTGCTTCTATATCAAAGCTCTACCAACTGGGCCCGTAACCTGTTGTTTTGCAGAGTAAAAAGGCAATCTTTTAATGGTATGACAGATTGAATTCATCTAAAACTTACAAGTCACTAAATTGCCTTTTTTAAACCCAAATTACTATTGTTGGCTAAATTTTTGTTTGTTTAGATTTTATTGACAAACAACACTATCAGAGGACGGAGTTACAATAAACATTCACTCATCATTGGCTAGGTCTCTCGTTCCCAATGTTCTTTCTTTCCTTCTCGTTTCCCTGACCGCAACAGGCGCCGAAGATAAACGTCTTAGCTTCCGGGCATCGCATTCCAATCCGATAAGGACCATGCAAATTATAAGTAACGCTTTACGAGTATCTATTCAGTAAAACGAAACATTCCACTTACCGAGGCCATGTTCCCAGCCCCACCTGCTCCAGCGGTGAATCTAGAAGCGGTAGCTCCCTCATAATGATATTGGACACTGAAGAAACCATCCTCGGACGATGACTTATTATCTTCGCATGCATACATTCATCTGTGGATATGAAACCCACCCCTCCCGATGGATATTAGCATACCTTGCCTCTTGCGCATGAGCTCTCAGGATCATAGGTGTAACCGCTTCTTATAAGTGCCTCCAGCACTTCGTCCGAGCACGAATATGCACCAAGTCATGGCCGTTCTAGAGAGCACGATCCCCACAAGCATTTAGCTAGCTATTCTCCAGCATCGTCGGTCCCATACAGAGCTACACCAGTGGACCGATCCCCGAAAATGCAATGTTCAACTACATCTTTCTCTCGCATCATCGGTCCCCTACAGTGCTACTCCACTGGACTGATCCCCGACAATGCATCATTCAACCATACCTGAAAGGTCACTCAAAAACGCCTGCCGACGTCTCTGTGCACCTATCCCATGACGCCGGTCTCCCACAGTGCTACGCCACTAGACCGTTCCCCGATGACATCTCACTCCTGCTCTCACTCAAGAGTCCGGGTCACCGTCACCTTGACGGCCCCGCAAACCTCATCAAGTCAACCACGAAATACTTTACCAGATTGCCATTTCAAAGCCGATGTGGTCTCGTAATAAAACATCGTCTCCTTCAGGCTGATATTTCGTTCACAACCCTTACCAAACATTTTAACCACCTTCTCGAGCCCGTACACGTAAAAACGATACCCTACGCGGTAACCCTCGGGAGACTGCCGTTTCTTTTCTGCCTATACACGCTCCCATATTATATTACCAAACTAATAACGGGATATCTCTAAAGCACTAGCATACTTGTTCATGCTAGTGCTTCAGAGATATCCCGAGAATGCATAAACTTTCTTAAATTCTAAACTTCTAAAAAAATACATACAACACTATTAAATTATTTCTTTTAACAGTTGTTATTATTACTTTTGTACATTGAACTGTAATATACAGTGCGATACGTGTAAAAGTTATGACGTCATGGTCTCCGTTTCAAACGAGAATATCGTATTTTTGTTTATATTGTAATAGATCTTATATCTGTCAAAATTGAAATGCGAAAAATTCTCCTCTTGCATAAAAAATTAAGAAAATTAAGAAATAAAGATAATTTGTATCTAAATCCAAAAACAATTTTTCATTTTTAACAGCAATGATTGTCAAACATAAATAATAGTAAAAAAGAGAGTTTATAATAAACAACAAAAACTCATTTCGCAGGATAAACATTCGTTGACCTGTTTTCGACTTTTGTCAAAACTCAACTTTATATTTTATCGAGTTTATTTATTATTATTATTTTTCCATGCTAGGTATCTTTTGATAATTATTGATCTATTTTCCATACTTCTTACAGCTGTTCGACATTAGATTATTGCATACTTTCCCCTAGTTAAATAAATAGTAATTTGTTATTCGACACCTCATTTAATTGTATATCGGAAGGCGGTACAAAATATCGAATATCGGACCCTAAAATATCCATATTGAAAAATATAACAACACAACAATAAGGACGCAGTTAGCTGACAGTGGTTTGGATTAGGATGATCGCGACTATACATACACATGTAGGCACTTATGGCAACTGAAATTTCTTGAAACCATAAGCTAAAAAACTGACTGGCCGTACTGTTTTTATTTCCAGCCAATTTTTTTGTTAAAACTTGTCTTCTTTAATGTTCTATAATTTTAATTTAGTATAACTCTAAGCTCATAAGTATTCTAATTTTTTTGACTGCCTTTTCTAAAACGATGTTTACTTTGTTCAGAATTATTTTAAAACTATCCATGCGTGTTGTGGTGGATGTTTCAAAGCGATAGGGAATGTTTGTAGCCTTATTTGCAGTTCTCACAACAACACAATAAGTGCACATAAGCTCATTGTCCACGCATTCATCCGATGAATTTTTATGTTTATCCGTCATCGCTATTGTGCTAGTTGTGTACTTTTGGTGTGCGTGTGTGCGTGTGTGTGTGTGTGTACGTCATCCTTTGCAACCAACAATCAATCTTACACAAACACAGGAGAACCACGGGTGTCTTTTACATTCGTGTGTAGGTGCGGATGCATTACCCGTGTCATGCTCCGTGTTAAAAGTTTTAATTACTTTTTCAGACTTCGGCGCGGAAAATGTATGTTGGCGTAATTAATTATTTAGTTCGCTCTTTTATTCAGGAGATAATGACGGATCTCGCTGCCCGGCTTTATTAAACCGAGCCAGCTAAATTCCGGGAAAAAATCACAATTCGTCCGGAGTAAACTCACAATCAGATGTGTACTTGGGAAAGATGAAAGTTTGAAAATTACAAAAAGGATCATTGAACATCTGTCGTACATTTATACTTGACTAATTATAATAATTGAAAAGCCAATGTGACTTTCGTGTTAAAATGTAGACGCAGGCTACAAGTTTTGGCCCCTATTAGTGCGAAAACACCTGCTTACGTACCTGTAATTTGCCATAAATTTGCGACTTACATAAAGACTCATTTGAAGAAAACTTAACGTTTTTGTAAGAATTACTTTTATGTTATTGGATACGAAATTGGTTCTGTTATGACTGAAAGTTCGAATAAATTCATAATTTCTTGAAAAATTAATTAACTTTTACTGACACACTATAATGTGTTGAATTATTTTGAGTTACTAAGAAAATAATTATCATTTTGTTATTATTTTTTATTCAATTAATTTTAATTTGTAAAAAGTTCTTTTAGATATGATGTTGTGAATAACATATTCAAAATTGTTTTCTTTTTTAACAAGAACTCTGACTCTCTTATTCAATTTTCGACACCTTAAAAAAAAAACTACAATCTAAAAACAACAATCTCTTATAGTAATCCAACACTGATTTATATAGTTGGTTATACCGGTTGTCTACTTAAATTATACACCCTGAGAACTTCAGTGCAATTATTTTCTGTTGTAAATTCGTGCTTTTTTACTTCTGAAGAATTAGACGACATAATACCTATCCTTGTGTTATACATTAGTTAAGACTACTTTGAATATATTTTTCAATAATAATAATGAATGGTTCAAGTGGTAAGGGACCGGCCTTGCAATCGTAAGGAAGTGTGTTCGCATCCTCATCGAAATATTTCTCGGGGGTAGTCGTTACTAACTTCAGGTACCCTTCAATGATGGGGATACAATTCGATACTGCTTCTCTTTCATCGGCGAGGAGGTTTGAAAGTAACAAAGACATAGAACACTTTACACACACTGAAATAACCTCCCGCTCCTGTGGTCCTGACAAATCCATGGCTTAGGACCCCGTTGGTAACAGCACAGATTAAAAAAAAGAATTAAAACTGTGACTGCATATGCAACCTCAGGAAGATCATTTATGATTTGAATCCGGCTGGAAGACAGTGATATACAAAACTTCCTGCCAAGTTTAGAACTCTTCTTACCTCGCTGGGCAAGCACCACAGATGAAAAAAAAATACACGGATTAAAATTAAATATAGAAATATTTATTTATAAATTGATAGATACCATATCAAATGCTCAATTCGCCGTTTAGGACCAAATGGTGTACCTGCCTGCTGTCAATGAAATTTTTAATTGCTAGATTCTGTTTTTTTCTTAGAATACCAACTCATAGATGCAGACAATGAACAGTGCGTTAGTCAGTCACCACAACCCCAGCTTAGTTTTGTTCGTACGTTCTTATTGTAGATAATAATAGTGTTGAAATAAAACCATAGCGATCACAGCGTATTACATTTTATCACCAATGAAATGAAAACTGGTCGTTTTTTCGTTTCAGATCATCTACAAGAGACTTGAGAGACTGAAATTAGTCCAAATCTGATCCCTGAAGTTGAACCAATCCATGTAAACCCTGCGCCAACCCCTCGCACAAACGTGGTCCATCTCAAGGTTAAGGGATCCACCTCCCAATCAATAATCGTGACAGGCCCCGGCCGTCGTTCCAAAATTTTAATGGAAAACGCGAGCACCCAGCCAAACGATATCACATTAGGGACCCTGGCAACCTCGCTCGAAACCAAAGAGCGACTAGCAGTGAAACTAGCGAACGAGATGTCGAACCAAATGAACAAGAAGATCTTGAGAAGGAAAAAGAACATCGGGATGATGATCTACTCGCTTCCTAAATTCCATTTTCGCAAGCAACATAAGGACCTGAAAGCAAAGATTGGAGAGAATTTGTCTACATTGAAATGAAGAGCCATGTCGATAAAGATACATGGAGGTTTGTTCCGAGACCAAGTGACAAAGTGGTTGGGTGTTGCAGTCTTAAGAAACAAATACAAGGCCGACGACACCTCAGATCGAAATCCTCTGGCGACGATTCTTGCCTTTTGCTCCTGTTGCTAGATTGACGTCCTTGAGAGTTGCCCTGTCAGTCGAAAGCGGAATGAAAATTGGATATAATCATTGCCTACCTAAACTAGCACAACTACACAGACATTTGTAGGGAAAAACCAGAACTTCTAAAAGAAATGGAAGAAAGTGTTCCACACAGAAGGAAATAATGAAGTAGGACTCGAGGTCCGTCATATGCAGGACGAGTTAAAACATGGAAATAGGGTCTGTAAACTCAACAAGACAATTTATGGGTTGAAGCAAGCCGGAAGAAAATAGCAGGTCAAGATCGACGTCACCCTTCGTGCGTTGGACCTTCATCCAACCAACGCCGATCCCTGTTTCTATACAGACGACCTAAAGAAAGTCTTCTTGCTGATTTACGTTGACGACATCCTTGTGGCTTCTTCAGGTGAAGGATAAGCGGAATTGATCAAGGCCAAACTGAGTGATCACTTCAACATGAAGGACCTAAGTGACGCAAAGTATTGCCTCGGAATATTAATTTCCCAAAGATCGGAGAGTATTCGCCTGACTCAACGTGGTTACATCCAAGATGCACTGCCCAGATGCGAAATGCAATGCTGCAGACCCGTCAATATTCCTCTTGCTTTAGCACGAGGTTTGCATGATTAGTCAAATGATGAAGATAACGATAACTCAAATTATCCTTACCGCGAGCTAATCGGTGCTCTAATGAACCTCTTTGTGGGTAGGCGACCAGACATAACTCACGCTTTCAGCTTGCTGAGTCAATATTGCAACGGATTTCGTTGCATTATCATCCACGGAAGCAGAGTCCATTGGTTTAACCGATGCTACTAAGGAAACCATTTCTCTGAACGAGTTTTTAAAAGAGCTAGGTTTCTCCAGGTTAACCAATGTGATTCTTTTCAACGACAATCAGAGCGCCGGCGCTTGGAGGAAATCCAGTATTTCACAGTTGGATCCGGACATTTGGACGCGGCAACCAGGGCGCCAAGACATTACCGCGCGAGATTGTTTGAAAACTCATTGTTGTCTATCGATTACGTAGGTACAGTTGCGGCCTTTGAAAACTGGTAAAATATTTTAACGGTGTAAACTATCCTAAAGCTAAAGTTTCTAAACGTCACTCAAATTACTCTAAATTTTGCCAAATTCCACACTAATAGATGAAGGTTTGATTTAAATATCACAAAATTTCCAATTTTTCCTAATGTACATGTAATGTAATTCCTAATGTCGCAATTGTACCATTGTGTCCTTAAAATTTTGCACGATTTAGTTTTTCGTCATAAATAAGGTTTCAATGACTTATCAAAACTATTTAATCATGTTGTTTGACAGCTTTCGAATTTTAAAGTTGAAATGTTTAAAATGCCAAATAACATGCTTCCTGAAAGCGTTTTTTGCTGGTTGCACCAGTGTGCACTGTGTGTATCTCTGTCTCGTTTTATTACATAAAGCTGAACCGAGAAGGAGATACACTCAGTGCGCACTAGTGCAGCCAGTCAAAAACGCTATGAGGTTCTGTTTGTGTTTCTTTCATTTTTCTGTTAAATTTTATTATTTACGTTCAAATACAACTTTTCTGCTGCAGTTAAAATAAATCAAAACATCTAAAAAGCAAATATTTTGAGCGATTGTGAAAAATGTGTTTTCTCAAAAAAAAAGAAAATTTAGTAATAACGGATACTGTTACGTTTTCGATTAGTGCTTTACCCAATAACCTCGCTTTAAAGATGGTGCGCAGCAAGAGGAATGAAATCAATGCTGCACCTCCAGCTCCGTTGCGGGTTGAAGATTTAATCATTCCCGAAGAATATAAAACATTTGCAGCAAATGTCATAACAGACAACTTTTTGATAGCAGACAGCGGACCGAAACAATTTTAATATTTGTTGAGAAAGAAACATTAATGAAATATTAATACTATCAAAGCATTGGTACGTCCCACAATGGGAAAAACCGTAATTTTGGTGACCAAAAATCTATAACTTTTATGAGGACACTAGTAACCCCTCCGTATGCAAAAAAATTAGGGCTTTTAAGAATTTGCTATTTCGCACTGCTTTCACATGTACACAATTCTATTTGTATGCATGAATTTAAGACAAATATTAAATATGCGATAATTGTTATTTGTAAATGTCAATAGTGCTGGTTTTTTAGAAAAGATAAAAAAGTAAAAAAATAAAAAGTAAATAAATTTTCACTTAATATCAAAATAACTTTCTTATTTAATCCTTGGAAACACCTATGTGCCACATCTTCAATTGTTTCAAAAGGATCACGTCTTCTTTAATTTTTTCAAACAGTAGAATTTATTTTTATAACGGATTTTAACAGTTGGCATCTGTATTTAATATTGTGGAAAGTTTATCCCCGGTGTGGTCAAATTTTTAGAAGAAATGCGAGAAACTGTTACGTTGCGGCAGCATGGAAATGTTTACACATCTTTGTTTCTCTAATAATGAACACTGTTTGTGAAAAAAGTAAAGATATGAAAACATTTTATATGATTTTATGGTCTATCGTACCGCAATATATTTTTTGTATATTTCTCAAAATTAAAAAATTTTGCAAAATTATATTACAAATGTCTATTAAAATCCACCATAAAAAAATACACAAAGCTGTTTAAAGAAATCGAAACAATTGAAGATTGACGTCATTAGAATTCTCCAGGTTGTAGCTTTTAAGGTTCTCTTAAGAAAGTTTTACTCTTACTCTGTTCCTCAAAATAAAAAAATTAATTTGAAAATAAACAACCACGACACACCTGTATATGAATTCTGGAAAACAATGTTACACAATCCACGATTTAATATAAATTTATAAAGTTTCTGTCCATCTTAGTAGTTATTAATGTATAAATACATTTAAAAAGCAAAAATTATTAGTAAAAATAAAACATTCGTCACTCGCCTTTTCTTAATAGAAAGAAGTGCTTTCTCCTTTAAAGTTTTATTACTTCTGGAAACGGCTTTAGACGGTTATGATTTCTTGTGTACTAAAAGAGTAAATACCAAGCAATAGTATTATAATAATATTGAAGTCGTGAAATGTGGTGGTTTTAGTTCATGAATTGATAAATCCTAAGAAACCTGTGTTAATTATATGTATTTTTAAATTATTATATCTTTGTCGCGTATAAACAAATATTATTTATTTTAAGTTTATTTTATTGGTAATCCCTTATAAGGTCTAGAAACATACATATGTAAGCAAAGACGCTTTCAGTATGGAAATGAGAAATAGCATAAAATATTACTTTGTCAGATTGTTAACAGTTGTTAAAGTTTGACATCGCGCAAGTTGAAAACAGAAGCACCTAGAAGAGTCTTCTTTTGAATTTATAACCTTTAAACCTTCATCTTTAGTATAGGCAGAAAAACCTTTAAAAATCGATTTTTGGCCGGCAAAACGATAAATTCTTCCACTGTGCATCGATGGAACTTTTCCACGGCACCACAATTTTTCCACCAGATGTATGTGCTAGGACTATAAATTTCGCAGCCATTTTCTTAAAAAAAAATCTTCTGAAAAATGCACTTAGTTTACTAACAAGTTAGTTATAACCGAAAAATATTTAGATATTTGTATACTTCAAAATTTGTAAAATTTTGCACTTAGAAAAGTTTGATTTCTCTTGCCATTTCGTAATCATTATAACGGAGTATTTTAATACTCGGAGTATTATAATACTCGGCGCCCTAGTGTGTCGCGCCCTAGTGGCCGCGCTCTAGTGTCTTGGCGACCTAGTGTTTCAGGCTTTAGTGTCGTACGTCCAATCAGTTGCGCCCTATCGGCCGCGGACTACTGGTCGCACCCTATTGTCCCTAACTGATTTCACAGTCGATCTAAGCATATCGACATCATTTTGTTTGACAGGCCTTAGCTTCACATCCCATCGACCTTAGATATCAACTCACGTAGGAAATGGTCGCCGATATCCTCACCAAGGCCTTGCCAAAACCAAAGCATCGATTATGCTATCTAGGGCTGGAACTGAGCTAATTGAGGATGCTACAAATTGATTGGGAGTGTTGGAAATATTTCATTTTTCAGCCTCCGTCCGCCCTTTATAAAACATTACAACAAAGTAGATTCTGCTTTCTTCTCAGAATATCAACTCATAGCTTTTAAGATGCAGACAAAGTGCAGTAAGTTAGTCAATCACAACCCTAGCTTAGTTTTATATGTACGTTTATATGTAATGAACAGATAAAATAGCGACATCTTACGATCGTTTTTTGACCTGACATTGCAGTACGATAGACAAATTGAAGCGATCGTAAGATGTCGCTATTTTATCTGTTCATCACTCTTAATTGCGAATAAATTGGACAAGTCGTTTTTGTTTGCCGTGGGAATATCGAGCTACGTCTCTGCTGACGAAGCCCCAAGCAGGGCTGAAACAGCTGTGCAGAGGCTGCTCGAGGTTTTCACTGCAATCAAGAACGATTTGCACATTTTTTTTTAAAGTTTTTATTGTAGATAATAGTAGTGTTAAAAAAAAACTACATCGGTCATTGCGCACATTGCAGAACTCAATAACCCCAACAGGGGATAATATAATAATAATTTTTATTGATTCCTTGTCTAAGAAATGCAGAAAGGGATAAGTAAAATTGGGAGTGGACGCATAAAAATTATAAACACATAAAAATTAATTAAAAATATAAAGGAATACTAGTATTTACAAATGACTAAAGAAAAAACTGTATCTACCGTAATACGGCATGAAACAATCAGCAATTCCCTAAATAAGATAACTTGACATCATAAGCATTTGATAAGAAACCTATTCGCTACTTCCAGGTGCCATTAAAAAAATCACTAACAATATAAAAACAATTTTAGTTGGTTGACTGGCACGATATTTTTAATATTAGTAGGCAGGGCCCCCGCGAGGCCAAGAGCCACCTGCGTGCCTCTCCATAATTTGGCGCCCTCTGACAGATGAGTTGAGGCATATAAAATATTTATTTATATTTATCAAACTTATTATTATTAATTATAACAAAAAAAATAAAAATTAGGGAAAAAAATTTTTAAAGCTTTTCAACTTTTTTAAAACATTTTCCACTTTTTTAAACATTTTCTTTCCTTCATTTTCTTCAAGTTCCCAGCTGCCGCGAGCCCCAAGAGACGAGGAGTCCAAACAGCGCGAAGTGGTTTCTTCTCATCTGACCAAGGAAGTCTCTGTTCAGACTTCATCAAGACACTTCAGTCTGGTGGATAGTTTTTCGAATCATTTTTACCAGACAAGGAACTGTTTTTAGTCGAAAAAAATGACAAAATTTGTTCAGTGACCAAGGGCTTATTGCCGCCCCTTGAACATGGCGCCCAAGTGCACTGCACGCTTTGCACATATGTTATGGGGGCCTTGCTAGTAGGCATATGATTAAGCACTTTTAATAAGAAGCACCTTTGTACTCGTCATTCCAGATGAATCAAGTACTCAACCACAGTGAGTAAATTAGTAATCAATTACTTTTTGTACTCAGTACTCATTACTCTAAAATATTAAATGGATACAATTACTGAACTGTGATTTGAAATACTTTTCTGGAAATTAAGAAAGTTGAGGGTACTTTATAAACATTGAAAACTTATAATTTGTAAACATCCTGTACATTATATATTTTAAATTAATAAATTAGCGAAGTATACGCTCAATAAATTAGAGCAAATGAACCGTGCAGACATGTAAACGAACGCATTATTAAATCTCCGATATAACTTAATTTCATTAATATAATGAAGTTTATCGAGAGCCTTTGCGAAGCCAGGATAAAATATCTTCGAGAAGCAGATGGCACGTGTCACGTACCCTCATTATTTTTATAAGATAAAAACGTACTTTATTAAAATTAATGAAACACTAGTAAGCGGCGTATTTTATTGAAAATGTCCTCTTTTTTGCGTTGAGTATTGCTGCTAAATGACTATAATTTTTATTTTGCAAACAATTGCGTGCCGAGTATCATCTGCCTGCTTTTATGCGGTATGGTTTTACGTTGTTGTAACTTGACTCAGCTGTTTAATAAATTATCTGTACTTACGATAATGGGGGTCCCCTGATATGGAACTCATGATTAGCAAGTTACTAAGGTAATTCGACATTTCAATTAAAAAAAAAAACATTATAAGGAAATTTATTTTCGATTATCAAACAATAACCGATGATTCTGCTGATTATAAAGTCTTGCCAAATTGCGAATTTCAGTTCATTACTCGCCTGGTACATAAGTACATAAGAAGGAATAATAAAATTATACAAAATATGACATAGACAAGCTAATATGACAAAGTCCGTCTCATAAGTTTATCATGGGAACAATAGGATTCAATTCCAGTGGAATACAAATGCCCAATCCATAATATTAAATCTGTCCACTATTGTCTAATTGCAATGAACGGCGATCGCCTGGCTCGTCGATTCAACTCCGTGAATTATTCATGCGGGGATTGTCAAGTCCAGAGCCGGGCTCGATTTGTTACGGTGCAGGAGCATACGCCATAAAATCATAGACATGTGTTTACGATGACGTATTGCAGCTCTTATTACAGGGTTACTTACGTATTTTTGATTAGGGTGAGAATCTAACTTACACGACGAGCGAGAAACACTTCACAAAAGCAAAACAAAAATAAAATTCGAGAATACTTGTAAAGATTTATCCTCGAGGCAACTGAAAAGAGAAACAGCATTTTTTTTAATCTAATCAAAAATAAACTTATTATTATACAAGCTGGCTATGCAAATTTCCAAATAAACATGTTCCATAAATTTACATACATTTTTTAATATGTATACTTATTTAAATTATCACTTAAATATATTCAACTATTCTTCAACTTATCTTCACAGTAGTAGTCCGATGTGTGATGTATTTTCGTAGAAATTATAACTCTGCATTATTAGTCACTAGCTGTTTTTATTGCACTTAGTACGTCCCTGCCTTGCATAATAAGTTAAAACCATCAATTATACGGTAGACAAAAACCATCTCGTTGTATGATATGTTTCAAAATTAAAACATTCGATGCGTTCCGTTTTTTTGTCGTCGCTTTACATATGCGTGTAAAAAATGATGTTGGCCCCTTTTTTTTATACGACCCTGCTTTTGAACGTAGCGGAAACCGAACAGGATACGGATGCAAACTCTAACGTTAGGAGAAGAGAGGTTTATGAATTTAGAATACCTGAAATAACTGTTGTTTTCTGGAGACATGTTTAAATCACTGGCTGTCGTTTTTAGCTAATTATTCATCGAGAATTTTTACTAAAAAGTGAGAGTGATTAATTATTTAGGCAGTTCAAGTTTGCATGCATACATATATTGGGAAGGTAATTAGTTTGATGGATTATTACAACCTCGGAATTATATTGCAATTTAGCAACAAAAAGAAAAAACAAAGAAATATTTTTTAATTTTTAATTACCATCCTATTTCTTGGATTTTTGAAATTTTATGTATGCCTAAGCGCTGAACAATATTGTTTAATGCTTAAAACTTCCATGTAAAATATAACAGTTGAGAAACACGTTAAAGTACTTAATAATTAAGGAAATCAAGAATATTATTTCAAGCTTTTTTTATTTGCGTATTATTTATACAGCGTGGAAACTAAGTAGCGGATAAAATCCATAACTCCGTTAATTTGTAATAAAGCAAAAATCTAAAAGGGGTATAGCGATTCAAATTACAGCGCATAAGAAGAAGTATATTTTGAGATATTTTCATGAATTTTTTTTAAGTTATGATGTCATCAAGATTTTTTTTAAATGACAACCTATATTTTTTATTTTTGATTTCGGTGGGTTTTTTTAACCTACTTTCAACAGTATAAAATTTTGAATCGATTACATAACAAAAAATTCAAGAAAAACGGCCATAAAAGTTTAATTGTAAAGTTGAAGAAATTAACAGAATATCTAGTTAGGTAGGTGTAAAACAAACAAAATTTCTTTGGAACTTGTAAATACCTATCACAATAAAGTGAGTATTTTTATTCCCTGTGGATAGTAGGAGTTACACTAATTATTAAAAACCTTTTACCAAAATGGTGTTGCTGACTGAAAAACAAAGAATTGAAGTTCTAATGATGATTGGGTATGGCGATCGAATTAGAATTCATCAAGAGGTGTGTCGACTTTTTATAGACAAATATCCTGATCAGCAAATAAGTCAATCTACAGTCAGCAGAATAGAAAATAAATTTCGAAATTACGGTATTGTGAAAGACCTTCCAAAAACTGGCCACCCTAAGACAAAATTAATGAACGATGTGCAGCTTGATATTTTACTAAAAATAGAAAATAATCCGCATTCGACTAGTCGAAACATTGCTTTAGAGCACAACCTGAGCCATACCTCGGTACTGAAACTTTTAAAAATGCAAAAGTTTCATCCGTATAAAGTAAAATTAGTCCATGAGTTAGCAGAAACTGACTATGATCATAGACAAGAATTTTGTGAAGAAATGTTGGAAATTTGCAATCGTGATGCAATGTTCTCGCAGCGTATAATTTTTTCTGATGAGGCATTTTTACTTTACATGGAACTGTTAACAGACATAATTGTCGATATTGGTCTAGGGAAAATCCCCACTGGATGCAAGAAGCTCAAAATATACTTCTTCTTATGCGCTGTAATTTGAGTCGCTATACTCCTTTTAGATTTTTGCTTTATTACAAATATTAACGGAGTTATGGATTTTATCCGCTACTTAGTTTCCAAGCTGTATAAGAATAATCATAAATTCAGTTATGCGTTTCATAAACAATATGAAGCTCTGTATAATTTTTCGACACGTGCTGACAGAATAATTATAAAACAAATGCAAAGTAACTATTCCAAGTCAAAGATCACAAAACACTTTTCGCACGTGTTGTATTTAAATTTTTTCCATTATCGTCAACAGTGCATAAGATATGATAAAATTGCAAACTTCTTTGATTTAAAATTGTAATAACAGTTAGAAAGAAAAGTTGACGAATTCAGATGATTCGTATAATTACACAGCGAATTGTCAACATTATAGAGTTGTGCGTATTATAGTGCTTTATATTAGTACAATAGAAATGTTATAAAGTATTAACAGTAGGAGAAGCTTCTTATTAAAATGGTGTCTATTGCAAAAGGTTTTAACCGCATTCAGTTTTACAAAAGAATACGTTATTTTAATAATATTTACAGTTTAGTACGCTGAGTCGGCTTTTAAAGGAAAATTATCCTTAATATTTTCTCAGTGGATTACCATAGCAATTTGGGTACTTTTATGTTGGGTCCGACTCATTGTGGAAGACGTTTAACATTGATACACTCGTGGTCAGACCATGGGCGCAATCGATGGCTTAATGATAGTGTCCAAGCGTCCTACCGGCAGTACGCGCTGTCCTGCCAGCAGGCCTTAATTTGAACACTGTCGTTTCCAATGAGATCCCGTCCTCGCTGTAGGACGAAATATTCACCATTGGTTTGGTCGAAAATTTTGCCTATTTAATGTGTAAGTTTCAACTTGCTAGGACTAGTAGTAACAAAGATACGAGGTAAAGTGTATTTCCTCCATCAGTATTCGCACTTACAGTGGCGTGTGAAATAAATAAATATGGCTGCGCAGAATTATTATTGTGTTCACGATAGAGTCAGTACAAAAGCGACTAATTTTGACAAGAAACCTAATTATAACTGGTGCAAGTCCGTGTTTGGAGAAAATTATTTGAGTGCGGTGTGTTATGGAACTGTAACAGAAATAAGTGGGTGTATTGCAACTGTTCTATGGGATATCGATAATAAACAGACGAAAATTAATACAAAATTACTAAAAAAAAGCTTGGTAAGTACTATTTAGGTACTATATATACTTCTATATATTATTATAGGTATGAGTATAATACATTTTTAATTTAATCTGGAATTTTCAATTATTTTTAGTAGACCCAGGAGAAAATCAGCTAAGAAAAAATGATGACACATGCAGAAGGAATAAGAAATTTGAAATTTCATCATCTTCCTCTTCAAGTGAGGAGGAAGAATCGCAAGAAGATAACAATACTATCGTTAGATAATGCTAACGAAGAAGATGCTCTGCTAGAGCCTATTGTCGAAGAAATAACCATGCATGATACTACATGGAAATTCGGTAAGCACACCAAAGTTGATCAGTTTACTGATATAAAATATAAACCAAAACTGTATGTTGATAATGTACGTGCTATGAATGAACTTGAAATGTGGCTATTGTTTTTTCCGTATGAAGATATTGATAGTTTCCTCGACGCTTGGAATGCAAAAGTAGATCCTGAAACAAAACAAATCACCAGAACTGAGTTTTTTAAAGTTTTTGGACTTCTGTATGCCATGAGTACCAACAATCTTCACACTAGACGCGAATATTGGTTTACAAAAAATGAAAACCAAATATTTCCAAGTCCATCATTCGGAAAACGTTTTGGTATGGGATACCACAGATTTGAATTTATTCTCAACAATTTAGCTTTTTCTACTGAGGACGAAAATAACGATAGATGGAAGCCTATCAAAGATTTTATAAATATGATACACGCAAATCTGAATGACGTTTTTAAACCAGGTTATAAGATGTGTGTTGATGAGTCAATGTTTGCTTGGTACGGTAGGGGAAATTATGATGAAAATATAATTAAAAGAAAGCCAAAAGGGATCGGTTGTGAAGCTAAAACTTTAGCAGATGCTGACAGTAACATAATGATACGAATAGAACTGAATGAAGGTAAGGATATAATGAGTAGGAAAAAGTGGCAGCCTGAACTAGGTGCCGGAACAGCAACAATATTACGACTGATAGAACCTTGGCACGGAACAGGTAGAATCATAGTGGCCGATTCATGGTTTGCGTCAGTTAAAACAGCACTGGAGTTGGAAAAAAGAGGTCTATTCTTCATTGGAATTCTAAAGACAGCGACTAAGCAATTTCCCATTAAAATATTGAAAGAAAAGTGTCCAGAACAAAGAGGAGTCACCATTTTTGCACAAACAACCATCGATGAAGTAAATCTTATCAGCTGTGGATGGCGCGACAGGAAAATACACACTTTTGTGGGGTCATGTAGTACAACATTAGACGGCACTTCTGCAAAAAAAATCGAACCAACGAAAATGGCCAGAAATATATTTTAGAAGTGCCCCGAATTAAAATAATTGAAGAATATTTTCAAGGTGCACCATCAATAGACGTACATAATCACTTGCGTCAATCTGGTTTAGCCCTAGAGGAAGTCTGGCATACACAGAACTGGAAGCACAGAATATATGCGTCCCTTTTTGGAATTATAGAAACAAATGCTTATCTAGCCTTTAAATATTTTAAAAAAGATGTTAAATTGTCGCATGCTGAATTTACCAAAAATTTAGCCTATCAATTGGTTACTCATAAATGGGAAACTGGTAATAGTAATGAAAATAGAGTTGAAAGATATAATTGTAATCC
Organism: Prosopocoilus inquinatus; assembly: GCA_036172665.1. Lineage (NCBI taxonomy): Eukaryota > Metazoa > Arthropoda > Insecta > Coleoptera > Lucanidae > Prosopocoilus > Prosopocoilus inquinatus. Next base: position 3,603,453 of record CM069876.1, read on the forward strand.
AGCGATCAATAATCTAAATAGGACTCCTTCCCATGCAGAGCATTCCCTTGTAGCTTTAAGTACTACTTCCGGAAAGCAAAGAGTGCAACGTAAATATGTAATCTGAAGCAGAACAAGAAAAGTTCGGCAAAAAGCCAGTTATTTTTGCCAACAATGTGGTCAAAATGTTGTTCTTTGTGCTCCCACAACAGGACGTAATTGCTTTTCATACCATGTTCTAGACGGTATTCCTAGAAAAAAATAGTTTCATTAATTAAACAATTATTATTATTATTAATGTAGTTTTAGTTTATATTTTTAATAGTGGCTGTATTTTTTTATTAAAGTTACTCAGCTAACTAGATTTGTTTCTTATTTAAGAAATAAAGAGTAAATAGAAAATATAAAGATCATCTAACCCGCTTATGGAATATACTTCTGTACTGCCGGAAGCCACATACGTCCTTCTGGCAGGACAATTCGTATTTAAAAATATCGTTCTGTCGGCAAGACTCACAGGTATGTCCAGCTGTCCTTCTGGAAGCTGCTTCAAGCAGGACAGACGCCTGGACGTTCTATCATTAATGGCAATACCGCGTAACATCAACATTCGCCATTTTTCGGTTTTTCTCGTTTTGAGATCACTAGAACAACTTACACCATAATCTAATACACACATCTGATCAATAGGAATCGTTTTTGTTTAAATATTTGTAATGTGTTTAAATATTTGTAATACCGCTTATCATCATTTTGTGTTCTGTTGAAGTGAATATCGCGTATCATCCATTAACTATCGCACAACTGTCATTAAAATTATTTGGGTATTATTGTTGCGTTGCTCAAGTGTTTTGTGTATTTCTGTGAAATATTTTTGTTAATTCAGGTAAGAGACATTTCAGTAACACAAATTTTTCTGTCATATTGTGGTTGAGTAATTTTGCACTTTGTTTAGAAAATGGACAATGTTAGCAACAGAACAAAGACAAATTTGGAAAAGGCTTTGTAAACATTGATCCTGACAAAGAAAAAACTTCAAACTTCATACAAGGGGCTAGTAGCACATCCACTGCTGTTTCTGTTAATGCAGGGAAATCTTCAACTTTTAGGCTGCTTGGTCGCTGGTCTGATCTCAACGACCAAAATATCGAGAACTATGTACAAAACAATTCAGAATTCAATTTCAGACGGTTCGGAAAAAGTTCTTCACAATTCGGAACACGATCAAATTGAGATACCAAACTAAACTAGGAAAAGACGAAGAAGACCTAATGACGCTGAGTAGAATAGAAAGAAATCAAAATTGGAATGAATGAAAGGTGTATCTTGAATTCACCAGAATAACAAAAGGTCAAGTTTTTCACAATAAAATGCGAGAAAATAGAATACTTGAAGCACCTTGTACATCACAAAAATATATCAAATACAAGAAACGGTGTTGCAATACAATTACTCAGTAACAAAGAATAGACATCTTTGAGTTGAAGTTTTGGAAAGAATTGGATTGGAACCAGAAGAAAATCTAAGTGATCAGTTTGAAAAAGAAAAATCCGTTGGTAGGAAATTCGTTTCTGGTGAATCGAGAAGAGCTTTCACTTATGACTTATTTTTTGATTGACAATGAAATTAAACAAGTTTTTAAGATGTTTTTTTTTATCCACCTTAAGAATAAAAGATCATATGATCCAAAGTTGGTGTTCTGCAAGCAGTCATGGTGTGCATTCTTCTAAAGAAACAATCAATGCCAGTCGTAGAAAGGACCGTCCAGATATTGAAAAACTGTACGTAATCAGAAAACGTATCTCACGGTATTTTTGTCCAATCTGCCAAAGATGCAGTCTCACTACTGTTGAAAAGACACAAAGATGTTGTACGAACCTGCAAGCTGAGCAAAAGCTCAGCTGTATGGACTATATAAGACAACTTGTGAAGCAAATCATGAAACAGTTCTCAGTAATTGCGTCTTTTTTCAAATGTTTGAAGAAATGAATTTGGCACTGTTTGGCCCCAAGAGAGGCCAGTGTAACATTTGTGCTGGACATAAAGTTGGCAACGTTGACGAAGATGAGTACCAATCTCACGTAAAGGTAAAAGATCGAGCTCGGCTCCAAAAACGAAACGATAAACAGAAGGCTATCGCTGGTGAGCTCCACGTTTTTATTATGGATGTACTTACAATGTACAAGCTGTCAAGCTATGTCCTGCCACAACTCAGATTACAAAGCCATGAAATTGGTGAAGCTTGTGCTTGTAACTTCAAGTCTGTTTGTTAACCTGCACTAGTGCACACTCAATGTATCTTCATCTCGCACGAGGTTAGAACAAGGCACAAATACTTTAGTGTACACTCACTAGTGCAGGATAACAAACAGACCTTATAAGTGTTTTGAATATATTGATGTGGATAAGAGTTGAAATTGTCAAGAAAATTGACGCTTGTAATTCAAACAATAAAATTAACATCTGTCTTTCCGGACTTATAACACTGTTGCCTGTGAAGCGACATAGGCCTAGACTGGACGGCGAAATAGCCAAACTAAGAGATCATACATTTTCAAATCGTGTTCGTTAGACCAGTAATACAAAAGAAGAAATTGAAATACGCCGAAATGCTTTCATTTTTTTACATGCAATAGGAAAAGACAAACTTAATTATTTATTAACCAGCCAAGCACCTCAAGATAAAAGAGGAAAACATTTAAGTCGAAAACATACGTTATCAGATGAGGTGTAACATAAAATTCCCAACCACGTCAAGTCACTTAAAGGTAGAGAGAGCCATTCCAGCTTATGTGATTTTAAGAAAAACGTATTTGCCTTCTGATTTGAATATTTCAAAACTTTTTAAAATGTTTCAAAGAAAAAATACACATGTTAAGGTGTCTTATGAAACATATCGTGCAGTTTTGATTTTAATATCGCATTTGGATATCCCCGAACAGACACCTTTTCATGGTGTGACACTATTGCAGCAGAGATTAAAAGTAAGGAAGAAGAAACTTCACGGCAAAAGAATAAAGAATATAAAGAAAGTCTGCAGTGCCCTTTAACACAATTACTAAAGAACAAATAAAACAGCGACATCTTAAGATCGCTTTTTGACCTGACATTGCAGTAGGATAGACCAACTGCAAACAAAAAAAAAAAACGATTTGCAAAATTTTTTAAAACAATTACTAAACTATAAGGAACTGTATCTTGAGAGCGCCAACACTTGGCTAAAAAAGAAAGTGGCAGAAAACCTTCTATGCATTGTTTTTTGATTATACTAAAATCTATTCTGTTCCTAATATCACAACCAATGATGCACAGTGTCCACGGATTGGGTTCACAATAGGAAAAACTTTTAAATTTTTAAGTTTTCGAAAAAAAGTGATTATAAAAGTTTTTTTTAATGGAGACAACTGAAGTAATAGATACTTCTCCCATAAACTTTAGCTATGCCACTGATCTGTGTGGAGGATGACATTCAAACAAACGTTCACTATTAGACATTTAAAAATGTTTATAACAATTGTTTAACGTGACGTCCATCATTAGCGACACGCAAACGACCTCGGCGAAAAAGTGATTCTTGTGTTCGTATGCATGTCAAGATTACCGCAACTACTGACGATAGCATTATGAACTACTGACGACAGCATTATGAATACACTCCTCTGAAATGCTGTTCTCTCGCCGTTCGCGAATTGCGGCATTTTAATAAGTAATAATACTATGTAGATAGTAATTATGTTTACTTAACTGTTGCTCCCAAAGAATGCGGAGCAATAAATTGTGTGTCGTATTCATAAAGAATGAAGCAAATTCTTTCGCTCAGCTGTAATACGACTTATTGCGACGTTAAAAAAATGCCTTTACTGTACTCAGGATGCAGTGATTTGATTTAAAGTTCCTCCAACGCTGACTATAATTTTTAGCAATAACTAAAACGTTTTTTTTTCCTGGTTATGGTAATTCTTTTTCACATAGAACGTACAACTGTAGATGAAGATTTAAGGTACGGTTAAGATTTTGTTAGTAATGAAAGCTTGTCTATATGAATTCAAAGATTTAATATTAAAATCAGTCTCATCATTCGATTTTGGGTAATGAATAATCGTAATAAAGATGATGTTCAATTTCAGACAATAACACTGTACTGCAGATGAAAACAAACTAATGAATAAAACATTATTATTAAGGAGATGGTAGTATCCAAATATCGAAAATAGTCTTAGCATCAATATAACTCTTAATAGACCTTGTTTATTTTAATACAAACAGCATCCACATTGTTCAATTAACATAATCGACTATCAATAATAAAACCGAAAAAATAAATGTAGTCCTTTGTACAAATTTAATTTTACATTCTGTAATAGGTTTTGAGGGCTGCCTTTTATTGAGAAATAAAAATGTTTTCTCTGAATTTAAAATTAATTGATTTTTATTAAAACCGATTTGACATTTCGCTAATTAGTTTAACAGTACTGCTTAGCCAACTCGGGTGTCGGTGCAAAGACGACCACTGAATGTCATCAGCTAAAATACAAGTGTAATCAGATTCAATGTTCATGGATTAATCGCCAATGAAGAGCAAAAACACTGGTCACGGAGGAATATCTAAATAGATTGACTTCATAGGCAGTGGAAGATTCATCAAAAACATTCATTTAACAACAATACGGCTTTCCGTTTGAAAAGATTTCTAACACTTTACACACACAAAAATACACTTGCGCTCCTGAGGTCCTGACAAATCCATGACTTAGGACCCTGTTGGGCAAACACCACGGAAAAAAAACTATTTAGAAATAGGACCTCTAATAGCAAAATTACCTAATAGGTAATCAGCATCAACAAGAAATTACAATTAGTTCAACAATGGATTATAATGTTTTTTTGAAGGACCAAAAATGGGCATTTTTTCGAACACGGATTCGCGGGAGACTCCAACTGACAATTCTGGCCACCAAAACAGAAAACAATTTCTAAAGCGAGTAAAAGGGACGAGTAAAACTGTGGTTTTGAAATGGGCGTATTTTATTTACCTGTTCGACGAACCAAAACGCACGACGAACCAAAACACAGGATGAACCAAAACACATGAGCCAAGCTCGTCGATTTCTAAAACTGCTATTTTGAAATGATCCTAGCCCCTGAATTAGGCCTTTAAGCTAAGGACCATAAACCTCATTATTTTCAAATGGAATTTTGCCGAAACGTGAAACATCCAACTAACACCTACGTCCAGATGAATGTTAAATAATAGATTTAGAGAATTAACCTGTACCTGGTGATTTTTCATATTGTGACTTAAGGCACATCCCATTTCCATTTGAAATTATTCCTAGACACTATCATCATGGATAATCCTTAATATTTCATAATGCACTAGAATTGCTCGTCATCTCTTTAACTTAGTATATCTTTTAGAACCTTTTGGTACAAAGAAGATAAACGATTCTTTACGTATGACTTTATCAGTTTTTATGTGTTCCGTCGAGACAAACCCCAATCAATATTAACATTAGTTGCGGCTATACCGATATCGAATCACGATCGTGGTCGTCGCCGCACCAGAATTTATGACATACAGCCAACATTTCTTGAATTTCCTCAACAAATATGAACAGGATATTACCGAGTGATTTGCTTGTGTGTGTCTCTAAAAGCCATAAAGCTCGTCCAAGCCTCGCATACATCAGCACGAGGCACGACCGTCCATGTAATCGTTCCGAATCAATAGCTTTTATATCGGCTGCAATAACCCATAAACAACCGGAGACAAAGCCGCTGCTCGTGCATTACATCCGACATTAATTGTACAGTGCTCTACATGTGTTCAACATGCGTCGCGACGCCCGGTCAGAATCTGTCACCCGAACACAAAATTCTGTGTTCGCTTAAGATCGACGTTACAAATATTGCTTCCCCCGGACAAATAAGAAAATAATTTTTATTAACTCAGATATCGCCCAAGATAGTTATTTTATGGGTATTGTTCAAAATAATTATTTTACATATACCCTGTATCCACATTACGATGTTCACCATTGGTAATCATAGTACATAATTTAATGCGATATACTTTTGGATCGTAATATCTTCTTGGATGGCGTGTAGGATTGAATAACATGAAAAGGAAGATTTGCAAAATCAGTTATACGACAGAAAAAGAAACACAAAGGACAGTTTACGAACACGCTCTTTATGTCTCAAAGGTGACATAGAAATGCAGGAATCTGTAAATCTGAGTAAACGATTTGGTCACGATGGGAGTTTTACGTGAGAAATAATTTTCAAAAACTATTAAAGCACGGGCTTGTGAAATCGAAGGCAATTTCAGCAGTGTCGGAATTTAAAAACAATAACAATATAACACGGTTCATATTTCATAATAAAACATCGGCAGAATCGCTGCAACTGGGACAAGCGCTTGAATCAAGTGATGCAAAGAACACAGGGCATATTACGAACAATGCAATATTCAGATAAACAAAAACTACGGGTTAAAATTTGGACGGCAGTCGAGCAAAGCATCGACTCGGTTGGCATTAGTGCCAACTCGAGGAAGGGAAGCCGCCCGGAACCATCCCAGCCACCAAAGACGCTTTTCCCGCGATCATCATCAGAAGCAGCCTAATCTTGACTCCAGGTCAACCATAGTCCCGATGGAGCCGAACCAGCCTGCCCAGCTGTAGCCACCATCGCAACCCTGCTTGCCGCATCAAGGACACGCCACTTCGTCCGTGAGCAAAAGGTCGACCGTAGTCACCACCGCCGATCGCGAGAGCGCCGCAGACGTCGCAAAAAGCTCAACGTAGACCATCGCGGCTACACCCGCAGCCCGGACGCAAAGTACGTCGCCACCAGGGGCCAGGCCAACGCTAACCGCAGTCGCCCGCATGGACGACCAGGACCGCAACCATCCCGGTTTGGACCACGAAAAACACCCAACAATTTAAAACTTAATATTAAATAAAAGGTATCAATTTTAATAAACACTTGTGTGTTGAAGCTCTATCTTCTGCTACCTTATGCCATCCCTCCACTCACGTGACATGGTGGAGACGCTACCCTGTTAGCGCAGCTTGCTAAGGGAACCAACCCCGCTAAGCGAGACAATATTTTATAATAACTGAATATAATTTTTAGTACATTTTCTTAAAATAATTGCAAATAGTTGGGCATTAACAATCAGTTTAAACTTAACAATCTGCAAAGGGGTTTCAAATATGAGTGAGATTCTAATTACCTAGAACATAGAAAATATTAGATGGAAATGAGCAGTCTCTGTCATTTTCTGACATATTTTAACTTGTGTTTAGTAAAGATCGGACTGTTAGGTCGTAAAAAAGTCGAAAAAAGGTACCTAATTTAGGTAAGGTGATCAGGAAATTAGGTTTTTATTTTCTCATGATAGGTACTTAAAAAAGTCCAATAATAATTTACGTGTCAAACTTTGCAAATTAATCTTTCCGGCCAAACTGGAGGTGCCAATAAGCCTAGTAAAGATCAGTTGTACAAACTTTTATTTTCACCTTCACATGGCGATTTTTAATTAATTTACTATATTTTTTTATGAAAGCGCTTTTTTTATCGAAGGCGTTATTCCTAGGTAGACGCAGTCATGCTGATGTAAACACAATCAGCTCTTTTACAAGCCTGCAAAGTTTTACAGGTCTTTTATACGAGCCTGTAAAATATTACAGGTCTATTTCCGTTATTTATCTTTACTTGGTTACCATAAACAACAAAATTAACCTGTAAAATGTCATTTATTAAGAAGACAGAAATAAAATCGTATAAAACATTAAAATTAAACTCATAATCCTGAATTTTGTAAAAAAATTAAGGTGCGCATATTATTGGCTGTTTTTCACGTTTTTTGAAACGCTTTCAACTTGTTGAGTGTGGCAAGACTGTTGGCACAAGCTGTATGTGACCCAACGACTTCTATCGAAACTGTTTTTGATGTCACGATTAGTTTATTGGAAATGCAAAGTAAAAAATATCATTTAGACAAAAAATTAATATTTTGATCTGTAGATACGTATCCATGAATGTGTTTGAATTGTTCCAACAGATGAAAATTTAATTTTTCAACAAAGAATTCTATTTTTTCTGAATATCAGTCTGTATATGTATGTAATTTATATTTACATTGGAAATAAGATTCTGCCACATCCTTCACAATAAGTAAGTCATAAAATCGTCTCAAATTTTGCTTTAAATACGCTTAATAAAAGACGCAGACGAATATATCGAAGGCGAACACATATCTAATAAAAAAGACCTTATTGCTTTATCATCGAAAACAAACTCATCGAGGGCAGCAAAATAAACGAGACCGTCTGCGAAACAACGTAGTCCAGCTTCATCTGTAGCAATCGTAAAGCGATTGATCTGGGACAAGTGTTTGCAGGGTCAATACGAGTCCAGATTTCAATTAGAAGCCAGTATTTGCACAGCTCTCGTTATGATTTCATATCTGACAAGGATAGACCAAGCCCTGCGTCGTTCTATTTACGTTAGACATTTGTTATTTCTCCGTGTTCTTCTTAGTACCCAGAGATGCAACGAAGGAAATATTTATTTAAACAACGATAAAGAATATGCAATGCTCGCGATACTCAATAACAAAATTCAGTACTGCATGCACCTGTAAAAAATTAAATAAACAAGATAAATGTCCTCGCAGAGGACAACAACCGACGAGCGAATTTAATTTAATATGTGAACGATCCGCTTGCGAAATGCTGTGTAAATATTTGGAAAATACCTGTCCCATAATATATGATGACCGAGACAATGGTCCATTGACAGCAATTCCTCATCTGCGGCGATCCAAGAATGCCAAGCATGTTCCTCGGTATATCACGCGAAAAATTCAATATCTGCGTCGTATTGAAGTTAGTCAATAGATGGCTTTGTGTAATACCTCCCGGAATTCCTCCTGGGGGCATAAGGGTAAGTGCAAACCCCGCATACATCTACAACTGTCAATTATATGGAGCCTCATGTCAGATGCTCGTTGAACGACCTGACTGATACGAGATATGCGATGTTCATTTGAATACCGTTTGAAATATTAAGTCCTCCTCTAATATCCTCTCTCCGATGATTTCCTGCCTTGTTAAGGGCCCTTAAATGTTAATGAAACTTCGAACTGTGCTACTGTGTGATTAATTGAGATCGTTATTAAATGTTAAGTTCACCCGCGGACGTTTAATGAACGTACAATTTAATATAAATAAAACTCGTCAAATTTTCTTCCTTCTTGAATAAGTATTTATATAGCAACAGATGAGCCAATCTGTTACATGAAGAGAACGAAATATGATTCATATTTCGGGTTAAATTAATGAAGAACTATGAAGGAAATTCAGGGCCGGCCAAGTACGTATTAATTTCAAAACGTGACGTATCTTTAAAATAGTAGAAAAGTATATAAATTAGAAAATAAACAAATGCAAATTTTCATGTATCAAAATGATTAATTAGTGAAAGCATCTACAGGGTTACAACTAATTAAAAGCTTGCTATGGGGATTTCGTAAACTATTACAGATACAAAGAAGGTTAAATTATATATATAATTATGTTATACCATCAAAAAACTGAAAATTCTCTTTTTTGAAAATCTCGAATATCTTCTTAGTTATTAAGGTAGAATCGTAATTTGGTATTCTTGTATTAACGTCAACGGACAATGTAAGACATTCCAAAGAACTAGGTTAAAATTAGCAGTTTCGCAGATTCGACTGTATATTGTTATTTTTCTTGAGGACGTTATCTTAAATGTTCATACCACTTGATGCAGAAGTAAAACTTTAATACGATCATATGGAATACTTGTTTGCTACCTATTTGAATAGAAACAAGATTTGTGCTGAGGAAATTAACTTACAACACAGCCAGCAGCGTCAGACGTGACGGCCGTGGGTGTTACTTAAATGCGAAAATAAGTATGTCACCTAACTTCAACCGGAGACAATGAGAGGATCAAAGGATTGAATTTATGCAATAATTTAATATCAGTGAAGTCTGGGGACAAAACCAAAGGGTATACTGACTTTCAGACACTTGAAGGGTGTGCGCGTGCTTTAAAAATTTAACACCTGTTAATAATTATAACATTTTAGAGCAAAATCAACAAATGGCGGATATGTCACTAGCTTTACATATTTAAAACTTTACTAACTACAAAATTATTTCTGGTGCTAAGCGCCAAACACGCAAAAGTTACTAATTAATTCAACCAAAATTGACATAAAGCCGTATTCACAATTTCATCGGAATCTCCCACTTGTATCAACTTCATGGAGAAATATTTTGACATTCAGTCCATCCTCGCGTCAGTTGACTTGACTGCTCCCCCAAATGGATCGTTAGTGACAACTTGTAGTACGTCGGAAAAGCGTTGTATATTAAAGCGGTACGAAGAGTACGTCGTAAAATGAAGCAAAACTTAAAGTGGGACTAGAAGCCTGTACGGAAGGCAATAATAATTTGCGCGGAAAAGAGAGCATCAAACGCTTCCATATCTGTCCTTAACAACGGGGACAACGCCGAAACAACTGGAATGAGTTTCCGTTCTCCAGGACACCGCGCAATAACCGACAAAAATCGTACAATTCACGAAACTTCCCCCGCGGTTTCTCGGCAAAATCATGAAAATGGGGTCTCAAATACACACGTCGGATCCTGGGGACACCGCAACGGTGATTGCGTGCTCCAGGCACGTCTCAAGTTAATAAAACCAAACACGGCTTTACCCCTAACGAAGAAAGGAAGGGTTTGCACTAATCGAAATTATCGTGATCAAAAACCAACCGGGTATAAGATGACGTAAAGAGCACCATTGACATGAAATGTCAAAGGTGAACGCAATTTAATCTTTCTGTCGCGGTAACAAAAAGTTGTAAATCACAGAACCATGTAACACAATAGCCGAGATCTTATGATTATCTCGACGTTTAGAATATACATTCAATCTGGCTCTCATGTAAACCTTGGAAACGCAGTTGCAGATGCTTGCAATAGATTGTGAAATCGATGCTGAATTAGAAACTCTGCGTCGATAAAATTCACTTAAGGCAAATAAAAATGCCGAAATGGCGTAAATCGAAGGATGATTTATTATATTATGCAGAAAGCGGGCTGCGAATTACACTACAAAACTAAATCGAAGCATAGGATAATTTGTGTTATAAAAATCAAATTATTTTGCGGTTTAGACGACGATAGAAACTTATTTTCAAAGTAATAAAAGCAAACGAGGACATACAACCCGAGAAGATTAATTTTTTTTTTTTGAAAGTTGCAAAACTAATAAAATGTTATAATTTTACTAAAGTATTGGATAACAACAATTCAACGTGAGAATTAGCTAAGAAGACGATTACAAAAGTTTAATTTGAAGAAAAACATGACAGATATTGTAAAAATACAATATTGTATTGAATGTAAAAATTAAAGTTGACTATCTTTAATGAACTTCCCGGTTATGACTAATGATGCGTATACACTTCGCGTGTCATAATCACTTCAATTAACAGTCAAGCAATCGAACGAAATCAAATTGTTTAAAAAAATTGAGGACTTGGTTCAAATTCTTCTTCTACAAATAAAATTTAGTTATTTTTTACAGATTGTCCTGGCTTTGATATATTGTTTAAAAAAATACGGATTTCTTCTATTGAAACATTTTAATAATAATTACTAAAAGTGTTTTATCGTGTATCACAGCATTAATGTTACAAGGGATGAATTGGGCTAAAAAAATTTGAATTTGATTATCAGGTTGTGGGACTGAATTTTATTATCAGGTTATGTGACTAAGTTCTACTTGGTGTGAATAGAATTTTAAGAATGTTTTCCATTAAAAATTCGGCCTTGACAGTGAAGCAAAAACTATTTTCTTTTCAGGTAAAGTACACATTTTGTTCACAATGTTATGTGCCAAAATGTTACTAAGAAAAGTTATTAAAAATTAAAAATTATTCATTTATTACGTTCAACTGTACCAGGTTCAAAGTAAACAAATTCGCATAGAATCTCAAAGACATATGGCAATTAATGCATTCATAAATAAAATTTGATGTGATTTTGTTTACTTTGAACCTGGTTCACTTGAACGTCAGTTTAAACTTTCTTGCTACAACTTGCCCTCAACCTCGACCATGTTCACCACCTCCTCATCTCCCCCTTCCCTAAAAAAAACTACTATAAAGTTTATCAGAAAATCAATTTCAGAATAAAATCATTGCATATTTCGAGCTTGAGTCCCATTCTATTCGTTTTTGTTGAATACTGCGGTTTGGACCATCAAAATATTACGTCGTATAGAAAAAAAATCGAAAATTTTGCCGATAGGTAAAATTTCCACTCCCTCCCCGCCCCTCATTAAGTACATAATAACATAATTAAAATAATACGTTTGGCGGAGATGATAAGGTTTTCTCGTACGTAGATGTCAAACGTTATTCAGCTGTCACGCTGTCACATAGTGTCGCCACCGCACGTAGACACGTCGAGTTTCGTGCGTGTCGTTCGTTGCCAACTGCCGGACGTTCCTGACCCTAGCGATACCCTCACGTATTCGACCTTCGTTGCGCGTGATTAGCCGCCTCCGAAATACGATAACCGATGGAGAAGTATCGGTGAAATATAAGAGAGCCAGAAGATAAATTCAAAACGAAGAAGCGGAAACGAAAAGCAGATTCTTCTGTCGAAACAAGGAAATCGTATAAAACATGGATAGCCAAAATAGAGTCTCAAATTATCTTTTTGTTTATCGGGAAAAGAACGGTCCTCCGCTTCGTAAAAGTTGGTTTAATTGTTACAGCTCTTACTCATTTACTTACTGTTACTCTGGGGGGCTCCGTCTGTTTGAAACAGACAGAAAAAGTAAGAACTTCTTGCGTACCATTGTTTCCAAACTTGAAAATTTTACCTTTGCCATGTTTATATGTATATTTACTACCTAAAAAAAAATTAACTTGTGGTGTGTGAGTGTGTTTCGCTGTCGTCTGTAGGTTGAGAAGAAGTTAAGAAGTTTTTTCGAGTCTTTCGACTATTTATTTCAGTATTTCCATGTTGTTTGGTTAGCTCTTATTCTTAAAGTTTTTCTGACGGTTAATTTTTGATATTTACATATTAATTTATATTTACTTACATTTAGGCCCGGTTTCACCATCACAGTTTAACTTTAAACTTCGCTTTATTCCCATGGTAACAATTGCAAAGATAATTGTTTCCATAGAAATAAAACGGAGCTTAAAGTTAAACTGTGATGGTGAAACCAGGCCTTAGACGTATATATCTTTTAGGAAGATTAGATTGTTGTTAGTTTTTACATTTTCATGATTTTATTAGGATGATTATGTTGTTTTTAGATATTTTTAAGTGCTTTTACGTTGGTAGCGTACTGAAGATACCTGCTTAGCTGCAGAAATACGTATCTACGGATATAAAATTATTGTGGGCGGAGATTAATTTTCAATTATTTACTGCCTAGCTATGCAATGATAACGAGGGGAAGCGATAATATAAGAACACCTTCCCATAAAATTTCTTTGTACGAAAAGGGACCTGAATATAAAGCAGTAACAATTTACAATGCTTTACCTGACTACATAAAAAATGTCGGTAATTTCAAATTCTCTGAAAGTTATGCTCTTAGAAAACTGTTTTTACACATTTGAAGAATTTATGTATCACACACGTTTAAAGAAATAATACTGTTAGAAATTTGTACACAATCTTGTTTTGTCGAGCATTTCTTTTCTCTCCTTCTTTCCTTTCTTCTCTCCTTCTAATATTACTTGTAATGATTTACTTAAGTAAATTAATTAATGACTGTATTTTTTATACTTTTTTATACTTATACACTGTGTCCACATATTGGGTTCATAATAGGAAAACATTTTTTTATTTTTGAGTTTTCAAAAAAAAATGATTCTTTAAAAGTATCCTTACTGCTACATCGATTTATTTGTCGAATTTATTATTATATTTATTTTCGTGGAATCTTAAATGTATAAAATAAATAAAGACTTTCATCTCTTTGTTTTGATCAAATTTGCAGTACGTCAAAATTCATTATTAGATATAACGTCTGTACAATTGAAAAATTCACCAAGTAGTTTTTAAATTTTTGATATTGTTGTAAAGCAGGTCGTGAAGTAGATGAACGGGAAAAGTCACTTTTACAAAATGACTTTTTTAAATTGATTTACCACTTTATGAAATACAGTCCTTTCAAGAAACGAGCAGATTAAGTTCTGTTACCTCTAAGTACTTACTTACTTCACTTCAGGGTTTGCTGGCTCTTCGTCTTTTCAAATCTGTAATTATCTTTGACCTCTTATTCAAAACGCTATATGTAACTATAGTCGTTTTTGTCAAAAAAACTAACATAGATAAGTATCCTAAATACCATTTCGATTAAAAAAATGTCTTGTATTCCATAGTGAAAGCCATTGCGGAAGCGTATCTTGAAAATTGAAATCATACAATAAACACAACAAGCTTATATGCAAAACACTGCGTCTTGACAACCACCATCAGTCAGACTTCCATTAGTTTTGAAGTTATCCCTTTTTCGCTCAATCTTCTTTCATCAAAAACTCAAAACCTCCTTGATGAATTTTTCAATTGTACACTCGTTACAAATAATTCATTTTCTTTTTCTTCATCCATGCATAAATTAATTTCGCTAGTGAATACTGATTTGTACAGTAATTAACGCACGTCCGATTCCTTCTGAGTGAAAGGAAATTAACATGGGACTTCAAACATTATATTTTCCCAAGCGAAAAACAACAGGAAATCTCATTGTGCCTGCTGGTTCTCGAACGAGTAAGACTTAATACCCCTTATTCCTTATTCTATAACTCCTAACGACATCGTTGAACAACGAAAATCGTCAAGTGATATTTTTGAACTAATCAGTGTATAGAAATGCTTTGTATCTAAGACCTGATTGGTCACTTAACGATTTTTGTTGTTTAACGATGTCGTTATGAGTTATAGAATTGAGAGGAATGTCTGAAATTATTAAGTACTATATCTCAGTAAATTAGAGATGGGCACTCCCGGAAAAATGTACCTCAGCCATGTTAAGCATTGGGCAAGGAGAGGAACTGGAGCAGGTCTGGATTCTCCCATGTAATCAGGAGTGGAGGAGTGCACTTTTCGGGCCCTTCGCCCATCTCTGACTTAAATGATGAAAAAGAAAGACTGTGCACCAGTTGGACCGGTTCTATTTTAAAAACCTACTTTAATTTTCCATTTAAAAATGGCGTTGGCAAAATCCCATAACGTTTTATTTTTATTTTTGTTTACAATTATCTGTATAGCCGGAGAAAGCGTTAAAAATAGGTTACTAAAATAAAACTACATTTTACCAAAATCGTTTTTTATTATTTAAATAATTCTTGCCGCATATTATCGTGATAACAAAAAGATCAACCATATTTGAAATTTCATGTTGATTTGCCGTAGCTGCGAATGATTGGGATGCCTATAAAATTTAATCATAAGTTTAATCAATGGTATAATAAAACAATCGGCAAAACATAATAAAGCGCATAGAGTTGTATAAATATTTACCGAATAAACGAATACATACAAATCATACAATTTCATATATCAATTTAATTCGTTAGCAACTGACACGTGAACATTTTCAAATTTCGGATTATACACATCAAGATTATTCCAATTTCATTCAAATGTAAGCACGGTAATTCGTTGTTATTGTCCTCCCTTCACAGCCAGAGTATGTATTAGTTTGAAAGGCTGTGGTTGGTTAATCAGTGATTAATCTCCTCTGCATTTATTTATTTGTGTTTCGATTTTTTTTAACAAAACTGATCGGGTTAAATTGAGTTGAGTGTTCTTTCCACCTTATACGGAATCGTTCCTGATGATGACAACGGACGGAGTGTGGAAGACTGATAAAGGACCGGTAATCACGAACGCGTGTCTGACCGATGCTGCGTTATCAGTTGATTCACAGCCCAGGACACCTATATGACTTTATTAACAGAATATGTATTTAATTAACTTCATGCCAAATATTTAAATTAACTCGTGCACCCAAAATGATAGACTTCATTATAATACTTTAATATGACATATGTCGCACATATGTTTATTAAAATTATTAATTTATTTATTAATATTATTATCAGCATCCTGTGTTAGCTCCTAATCTTGATTTATCATTTTTTTTCTGTTAATAAACATGTCTATTTATTTGCTAAAATTAGTTATTGTCGATTATTGTGGAACAGATACATCTGCTGTTCCTTTAGTTATTGAAGTTTTATTATATTAATTATTTAATTAATTAGTCACCACAGCTTCTGTCTTATACATCAGGACTTAGAAAATACTGTGACGATTTCGTCACCTGTTAAAATAATTTTAGTATTAACCGTAGTATTTAAGTTAATTTTAAGTAACAAGGTTCCAGTTGAGATTTCCTTTCTTCCCTCCAATAATTCGACTCACACATGTTCTCTATTGGTGTTCTTTTACCGAGGCCTCTTTCCAATACTTTTGTGAATTTTCTACCCCTTTCGTATTAGGCCACTTCCTAAGCACCTAATAATTTATCTTACAATACCCCAATTTCAATAATGAATATGTTAATACGCCGAAAACCGGTCCTTATCAGTTCTTGCGAGCCCGAACTCTGGCGGCTTTTTCGTTGCTGATGCACCGATCGCCTCGTCAAGCGAATTCGTTCTCGTGGTTAAAATATACAAAAATGTAAGTAATTTTCTTTCCAATTTTATTCCATATCCTTTGCATTTCATTAATTTTCTACAGAACCAATATATTTCAAAGGCGCAAGACTTTAAATAAGCCCAAAACCCTTTAAAGTTATTCTTCAACCACCGCTACAATCCGGAAGCCACCACGTGCTTCGTCCAGAAAATTACATGTTTTTCTTGGATTCTTGACCAGGAATGACAAGTAGCAGTTGATGGTCTTCCAATCTCTTCAAGACCGTTGTGTCACAAGCGATGACCCACGTCATTGTCCAGTAGCCAAGAGTGATTACTGCCGTGAGTCTTTCTTATCCTACTCTTTCTTTCTCGTCGGCCCTAAAAGAAAAACTGTCCTCATCTGGAACTAAAAAGAGAAAGTGTAGATTTGTTAATTAGTAGTAGACTTAGTCTTACCTACGTAACAATCATCATCATCTCATCCATCTAAAAAAAAAAAAAGAAGCACTTTACGTAAAAATTTTGTTAATTTTTGTGCCACAAGTTTTTTTGTTTATTAAATTTAATGAGTGCTACTTACCTTATTTTTCATTGCTGCCCAAACCTTGGCCTAGCTTACCGACTGGCCTAAAACGCAGGGCTTAGCCCCCGCAGTACTTTGCACGCGCCATCCACTGATTCTTAACTTGATAAAACCAAAATTGGGGCAGCACGCAACACCACAAAAAGGGGAATAAATAGCAAGGCAAACCGAAGAAGTGGTTGGGCACGTGACAATACTAATTGAATTTTTGTAAATATTATGAGTTGTACTTAAAATTATAAATACAATTTCTATATGTACTTTAAGTTAATTTAATAAAAAATTTTGAGTGATCGACATGATTTTCTTAACTTATTAACAGTTTAAAATAGCAGACGTCGGTTAGATTGCATTGGAGTTGTTAAGCTACTTTTCTGCTGATGAGCACCTAACTTCGGTCAAATAGCTTTCCAAATAAAGCTCGAAGATTCCACTGCAATTAAAACGACTTGCAACAAATTTTGAAATTTTCAAGTTTAGCTATATTCTAAAATAGCATTTTCTGAGTGCTTTACATGAACGCTTACGAGATACCAAATTGGTTGCTATATATGTATTATGTCATTTCTCGCACAATTTAGGTCAAAATTGACCGCACAATTGCGATGTCACGACCTAATCTGTTAATTTAAAGCTGAAACGTTTTCGCGTTTCCATACATGAGCTTGACAAGAATACTTCAACAGTGTTCTAGAGCAGGACTTCTCAAACGTGACTCCTTGGTGACTCCTTTTATCCGAACAAATATTTTCGTGTCCCCGGATATATAATATATGCATAAACATTAAAACAACTGCTGATAAAATATAAAAAAAAATGTATTCGAATGGGATATAAAGGTATCTTCCTAATTGGTGTTAAATTTGGAGTTTTACTTAATAGGTTTTTATTCCTTTTCTAATTTGGCGTTATTGTTGTCTTTTCCTGACTAAGTTGCGTCTACAAGTAGAGTTTACTCCAGCAGGGATAGATTTGCAGCTACTCTTAAATGGTAAACATCATAACTCCGTTTCTTTTAACAGCACAAACGAATGGACGCTGGTTTTCTGAACAACGAAAAGCTGTTATCTCGCGTCCAAAAAGTTAACTTCAGATTTCTATGTGCGTACAAACTTTTACATAAATATTTAACATATAAAATAGCGACATCTTACTATCGCTTTTTGACCTAACATTGCAGTAGGATAGACAAATTGAAGCGGGATTTGCTCCTAATGAGTCCCCCATGCAAGGCGGCCATGCTTGCTGTCAAAGCATAATGAAAGATTTTAGAAAAATTTTGTGCAAATCGTTTTTGATTGCAGTGAGAACCTCGAGCAGCCTCTGGACAGCTGTTTCAGCCCTGTTTCTATAAATATTTAAGTTTTATATGAATTATCATTAGTGTGTGGAGTGTAGAAATGTGGGTAGTTGTGTGTCCAGCAATGATTTTAGTTTTGTTAAAATTTCCGCAACCCCTAAATTTAGTTACGCGATCCCACATGGAATCGCGAGCCACACTTTGAGAAGCCTTGCTTTAGAGCAAGGGTAAAACATGTCAGAAACGGACATATAAAAATGACCAAAAAATGATTTTTCTTCCTTGTAATTTGCTTTTACCTTTTCTATTCCACCTTTCCTTATTCTTTTCTCTCTCAAATAAGAAAAAAAACTGAATGTTGTTACCTAACTCTTTGACAATAGTTGAGATATTTTTTTAGGGGCTGGCGGCATTAAAAGGCGACGAAAACTAGTCAAAAAGGGGCGGCGAATCTTGTAGGATTTACAATAAAATTTCAGAGTAAATGTGAAAAAGCCTAGAAGAAAGAAAAAACGAAATGTTATGATATGGTTAAGGTTTCACTACATTACGCAATAATCTTACCTGTGCAGAACTTCAAAGACATCTCAATTAATTCGTAGGTGTAGAATGTTTCTCACGGAGATGCAGAATAAAACGGTCGGCCACAGAGATAGCCCGCTTGGTGATCTTCGGATTATTGATCATGTAAATAGCATGAGGAAGTGTTTAGTGCTTGAGAATGCATAGTTTTTGGGCGCGCTTTAGAGCAGATTTTTCAGTTCGCTCCAAGTAAAGGTGCAGAGTGCTGATATCGGGGTGTACAGGGTCGCTTGCTCGTAAATACGACCGAGGTACTTGAAGTACTCTCCTGGAGAGATCTGCTTAATCGGGGTACCATTTATGTAGTGACGCGGCCTGGTGACGGCGTAAAGTTGTTTCTTGACGGGAACACAGTTAACAGAAAGAGCTGTGCATTTTTGAACGTTGAGGGCCAGAACGCGTTTTTCAAAATAAGAATTCCACACCTTAATCAAGGCGCGCATTGTGGCTGTAGATGAAGCGAGAAAAATTAAGTCATCTGCGTAAGCAAGACAAGAGACCTTTGATTCTCCCACCATCAGGCCGTAGAAGATAGGGATTTTGGCAATCAGCTCATCCAGGGTAGCGTTAAAAAGAAAGGGAGATAGAGGGTCTCCCTTCTTAACGCCGCGTCTGATGGGTATGCTAGGTGTTAGTGTTGACACCAGAATAAGAGTTCCGAATATAGTTTATCAATCGCTCGTCGATGTCCAGGCGTCTCAAGGCCATTGTAATCGAATTGTCGGAGAGGGTATCGAAAACTTTGCGCAGATCTGAAGTTGTAATGTGATGGGGTTTGGCTTTCTTACGACAGAATTTGAAGATGGAGTACAGATAAAGATTATTGGCCAGGCAGCCATCTACTTTGCGAAAACCTCTCTGCACTTTGTCCAGGACTATCAATTCTAGCTTTTTGGCAAGAATTCTATGAATAGGGCGAATAATCATGGAACCCACAGTAATGGGCCTCCAGTTGAGTATGTCGTTTGTCTCTCCTGATTCCCAAATCAGGAGAGTTCGACAGTCTTTGAATACTGGAGGGGGGTAAGATTTCAGTTTGATGGTACTGAACAAGATACTAAGTTTGTAAGTGGGGATACGGTTAAGATGTTTAGCACGGATACCATCAGGACCGGGAGAATCTGATTTATTATGGGTTATGGCTTCACCCAATATCTTCCCGAGTTATGGGCGAGAATACAAAAGCGGAGGGAGGATCGGAGCAAGGTATAGCCCACTCGAGATCCAGTGTAGAAATGACATTAAAAATCGAACTATAATGAGCGTAAACCTTATCCATGGACGGAAGTTTAAGTTCGCTCTTACCAGGATCGCATTAGCCTATCTCGCCCTATCCCTTATATATAACTGCTGGGAGATTTTATAGACTGCAGCTCTTTCGGCATGCTTATTGTACGGGCAAGAATTACGGCCTTGCGATTCGTTTCATGTTTTGGCTTTAGGTTTCTGCCCAGTATTGACTTCGGCCATCGCGTACAGATGGTCAGTATAGCCATTAATAGCGTCAGTTGGAAGATGCGAGTTACTAATGTTTTCCCAGAGAATTGCATCGTCTTGATCACCTGACATGCAGGCGGATTCAATGTATGAGACGAGAGGGTCGAATTCGTCTAGAATGGAAAGCTGAGGCAGGGGAGCTCTTTGGGAGGTATCGAAATCAAAAACGTTATCAGGTGGACAGCTTGCGGATGTTAATGGAGAGAAGGAGATAGAATATGTTAGTGTCTGGAACATTGGGAGGAGGTCTTTTTGATTTGAATAACTAGGGTTTTATAGCTTTGCTTTCTCCTTCGTCCCTTATTGGCATCAACCGTCCGGTTGATAAAGGTGGCCAAACGCTGGTTAATATTAAAGCCATCGTATTTGGCCTCAGCAAGAGCCATTTCAAATTCCTCCATGACGGACCATTTCTCGCGCGCCCCGGTGGCAGCGTTTTCCAGTTCCAGATTGTATTCCTGTCTATGTGCGCTTTTGATGTGTAGTCTGAGGCTTCTAAAGGTTCCAAATTCATATTGGCAATATTTACAAATATTACCTTCGGGGGGGGGGGGGGGGGGGGGGGACTAACGTCAGTGATGACTGGTGGCGGAACATACCTACAGTATCTGCGTTTGTGTTCTTTGAAGCTAAGTTCCGTAACATATGATTTGCCGCAGTCGCAGACGAAAGGTCTTAAAATTGGATCGGCTGATCTAAAACTCGCAACCACTTTGCAGAAAGGAGAGCCTATGCAGCACTTCGCAGGTTTGAGGAGTACAAACAAAATATTTATACCCCACAAACCTGACAGCGGGGTCCGCGTGAAGGCTTGCTGCTCGAGGTAGCGCTTGTGGCCTTGTCGAAGGTACACACTCGACAACCAGGCGCGGCTCTGGGAAAGGCTTGCTGTGAGCTATCAGCAGGCAAGCGCTACCACCCCCGCCATGCCGAAGATGCACTTGCGTCAAAAGAGCGTCTAGGAATTCGGCACTGCGGTCGTTTGAGTTATGTTATGTCCACACGGACAAATTTACTCAAAAGTCGCGCTTCGAGCGCGAAAACGCTCGTCCCACGTGCCCAGATTTAGCCAATCGTAAATTCAGAAAATTAGCTAACATTAATTGTTTTAAAAATGAAAATTCGGATGCTTTTTTCTGCGGGCAAATCTCGGGACAACCTCCGGCACGGTGAATAAATGGTTAACTCAGATTTCGCTACTTTTCAAAGCACTACTTTTAGACCGTGTAAAATAGGATTTTTATAATAAATCAGTTTACACACATCACAATTAATTATTTTTCAAGCCAGTGCTTGACTTGGCTTTCACTACGGAAAAACCGTCTCCCTGCTTCTCCTAAGCTACTCAACTCATTTTGGACAAATTTCGACTTAACCACTTATACACCGAGACGACAGAAATACGGCTAATAATTTCTTAAATCAGTTTTGTGACCATAATAGGACATCAACCGTTTTACTTACGACTTTCCATTATATTGAAAAGCATTATGTCTCGCAACTTATCGTATGTTACTCCTAAATTTTGTAAAATTGAATTAAGCAGTGTGATTTCTTCTGAACACCTAGTAAGCAAAAGTACGGACAGATCCTAAAATGTGGGCAAATGGAATGTAAACTGAAAGAAAAAAAATAATAGCTAAAGATATTGCAAATGTTAAAAAGTTGATTACGTGACATGATGTAAATGTATGTATTCAACGTAATATGCATGCGATTATCATGCATAATAATAATAATTTAAGATGACGGACATAGGGATCTTATACTGAAAGTTCAATTTTTAGAAAATATACATTCGTATTTCAACAATGGGCCCGAAATTTCATGTGACTTAAATGCATGCACTAAGCTGATTATTCTCAAAGTACTTCCACTTTATTTATGTTGTTATTTATTTAATTTTTTTGAAGATGTGGTGAGTACAGACTAATGTAAATCTTGCATGAAAATGAAGCTTTACAGGAGAGATTTATTTTTTTATAACTTAAATAAAAGGTTCGTAAAATATGGAAAAACTTTTTTGTAATTAAGTTTCAGGAAAAGAGTGTCAGTTCCTGTATTCATCCAAGTACGTAGTACATCACATCTAGTTGGTTAGTTAAAATTTAGCTGGAACCTCAAAAAGTATCACATTGTCTGAGTAAAACATCGTTAGTAATAAATTATTACGAGAAAAATTATTTTTTACAAAAAAAATAGAATTGTGTCTTTAAGAAAAGCCCTAATAATAAGCAATAGTTGAATAAACATATAAATTTAATGTATAAAACAGGATCAAATGTCCGTGAGATGGTTGTTGAAACAACGACACTTATATAATAAATTCGATGCTATCGCGATGGTTGGAAATAGCGGGCCCACAGATACTAGCACATAGGACGCTACGTGGGCTGCTGGAAAATTTTCTGGAATCTAGTAGGTCTAGAATTGTTAGCGTTTATCAACTGTCACATTTGCAAAATTTTACGTTTTTCGCCTATAATTCTATTGACAGTTCCTATCCAAGTGAACTAGTCTTGTTCGTACAGTATTTGAGAAAAAGTAATTTTGTGTAAACATGGAAATCTCGCGTGAAAATTTTCGTGCCATGATTTTTTACGATTTCAAATGTGTTCTAACGCCGAAACAATACCTCGGTCGGCTTCATTTGGCTTTTGGAGATGAAGCACGATCAAAGAGCAGTGTTTATAATTGGTTTGCCGAATTCCAGCGTGGACGTACCTCTCTCAGTGACGAATTTCGTGACGGTGGCCCATCAACATCTGTTGTTGTCACTAATGTAAATGCTGCGCGTGAAATGCTTAAGCGAGATCGACATGTGACATACCGTGAGATTCAAGCATCCTTACGCATTGATATGAAAGCAATACACCAGATTTTGCATGACCATTTGAAAGTACGAAAGCTTTGCAGTCATTGGAACCCACACAATTTAACAGAAGCGCAAGAGCAGGGTCGTGTCAAATGGTGCGAAGAAATGCTCAAGAAATTCAATGCAAATCGTTCAAATTTAGTTTATAACATCGTTACTGGAAAGAAAGTAAACAACAATCTACCGTTTGGGTGTTTCAAAATGAACCAAAACCAACAAAAGTCGTCCGTTCACGCAGTGCTGCGAAGCAAATGATTGCTTGTTTCTTTGGTTTAACTGGACATGTAGCAACCGTGGCTTTAGAGGATCGAAAAACCGTGAATGCTGATTGGTATATTACAATTTGTTTGCCGGAAATCATCGATCAAATAAGAAGAAACAACCGAAATCGACGAATTATTCTCCATCATGACAACGCCAGCTCTCACTCAACCCGTCAAACATTTGATTTTTTGTCCAACAAAAATGTTGAATTAATGACTCATTGTCCATATTCACCTGATTTATCACCTAATGATTTCTTTTTGTTCCCAAATATCAAAAATGAAATGCTTGGTGAGCGATTTTCGTCGGCAGAAGCAGCGGTTGAAAGATTCCGGACACTGGTTTCTGAGGTACTATCTTTAGAGTGGAAAACGTGTTTTAGAAATTGGTTCGAGCGTATGCAAAAGTGTGTTGACGTCAAATATTTCGAATATTTCGAAAAACAATGATAACGTTTACCAAACTTCATATGCGTTTTTTCAAACCGTTTCCAGAAACTTTTCCAGCAGCCCATGTATTGTGCTGATTAATTTAAATCAGCGGCCAAGCTCAAGCTATGTCGAAAGACCACACAATTCATAAAACCGCGTTTACGTAGATCAAATACATCGTATACCATAATTAAACATATTTAATGTAATTAAGGCCAATTAGTTACATTTTGTAATGTAATATAGTAAAAATAAACATTAATTTGTTATAAGTACATGGGAAGTAATCAAATTTTGCACTCATTATCAGTCTGTATGAAAACAGTATACCATATACATACATATATTACACAATATGGTTCAACACATGTGCATTGTACTGTAACCGCACTTTGACATGTTGCTTGTGAGAATGTTGATTTTGTTACGACTTTAATAAGCACTCATAATTTGTTTTCTATTATTTCGTTTTTAATAAGATGCCAAAATTGTAAATCTGTTTTTTCTTTGTGCGAAAATGTTCTTTACATACTTCCTTTCAGCCTCTTTAATAAAGTTCCAAATATTACTCTAAAATATTCGTATTATCTTCATATGGTAAAATAATTAAAATTTAACTGTTGTAAATATTCTCTTTTGAAATTAAAACCAACCGAGACCAGGAAGCTTCGAGGAAAAGGAATTCCAATTAAGTCTAAATTAAAGCTAATGACAACGTTAAACACCAATTAGCACTCTGCTACAGACATCAGAACTCATAGTTCTCATGTTACACATTTATGCCTCCGCGTAATACATTTTTATTGTTAAACACGCTCATTCATCACAATATTAATGGGAATCTTCCCATGTCATATCCACTTTTACGTGTTTGCTTTACCTAACTGTTATGCTTACAATCTCAAATTTAATTTAGCCAGTTTTAATTGTAAGTTTTAACAATTCTAAAATTATAATAACCTCAGTAATTTATATGGGACTAACAACTGTTCACAGCATAACACTTACATTATAATTTTTTTTTTGCACATATTAGAGTACTCGTTTATTTAAATAATCCCTTTCAAATCGTCTTGAAGACACATATAATTGTTTGCGAGAACAAACTATTTTTGTGTTCATTTTCGTAGCACGAGAATAAATTCGTTTCAATTTAAAAACAAAGTTACGTAATAAATTTCAACAAACCTGCAAACGTAGCTACATATCATCTTGAAAGTTGCAACTCTTAATGTATTTACTGAACGCTTGTACAATTCATATGGTAATATGACAAGCAAAGGTAATACATCAACATGACTGACATAAATAAGAATTACTCGGAGTTTTTGTGTAAAAAGGGAGAAAACGAAAGCAACCCTAAATATGGTATCATACATGTATGAAAAGACGTCGTCGATGATTTAGTTTCTATGGAAACAAGCCTCGAAGCTGTGAATTTTGAGAAGACAAGTGAGAGGAGCCCTCGACTTTTTACGAGTCATATATATGCGCGCTGATCTTATTTGAAATTTATTCTTTTTGGTTAAAAATGAGCCTAAAAGGTTGGCGAGGGAGAAGAGTGGTAGAAAGGCTAATCTCGAGTCGCAATCCATCTTGATTACACATGGGAGAGGCGAGCTTGTCTTTACGCCGCATTTCACAAGAAGTGGTGGAATACTTTTCAATAAGCCCCGCTTCGGCGCCACTATTGAAGCCAGTAGACACTGCCCCGACGAGAACAGCGGCCCTAAATTATTTTCAGAAAAAAAAAACATAAGCCAAAAATTCCATTGTTTTCGAGCTTTCGGCGAAAAGTTTTCCAAAAATCGAATGTAGGTAATCGTTTTTTGTCGCATAGTTTTAACGTTACACAAAAAGTTATCAGTAACACAATTACACAACGGAATATGTTAAGAGTTAATAAATAATCTCATTTTGATATTTATTTAAATCAACCATTGAATAAATAATTGCCTGTATATTATATTCTTCTTTAGAATATATTAAATTCACTTCATTTTTTTTTAGTATTACATGATGTTTTTATTTTTAACTATTAATCGTAATTCTATCATTCGTTCAGTATTTATTAAAACTAGGAGTTACTACTGCAGTTTATACAGTGGCATTTTCGCAAGAACAGAAAATTTTCATGCTCTAGTCCAAGCTCTTTTCACGAATTCTGACAACATCATATCGTTCAGAATTAAAAGTTACAAACTGCTGTTTCAAAAATAAAGAAATCACACTTGTGACTCAGTCTTTCTATGCACTATTTATAGCAAACTTTTTCAAACGCGCTGTATGAAAAGTTTTATGTCACATAAAATATTTTTTGAAATAAAGGTAATTCAAAAATGAAAAATGAAAGAGATTTGTGTTTAAATGAAGCCAAACAGAAGAGAAATATTAAATGCGAATTATTAGATTATTATTACATCAACGTTGCTTATTACAAAAATTAACAGTTTTTACTAGTTGTTAGACCGGAACGATTCGATGATAAATAATTCTTGTATAGGGTGTCCCAAACCTCTGGAAAAGTCCAATAATGGCTCTTTAAATTCATATTATCAACAAAAGGTCTTAGCAAAAGTTGTGTAGGTTTCCATTCCGCATAATTTAAAATTATTTTCAAATATACAGGATGTTTATTTAATAAGTTACAGATCTAACTTATCATTTTTTAAACGGAACACTATATATTTTATTGCAGTTACGGTTAGCCCTTGAAGAGACGATAAAAATGTCATAACATTATACTTACTTATGTTTAGTATTTACAGAGTTATTTTTAATTTTATGCAAAAAATGGGTCATGTTTGATCGTCTGTCAAATTGTCAATTTTAATGAAACGACAATGAACCTTGGACCAAAATATTTCCAAATCTCTACTTTCATAATTTTCATCATTTTTAAAAACCTAGCGACTATCAACAACACTACAATTCAGTTCGCGTATTGTCATTTTTTTCAAATGGAATACCCTGTATAGTATAGTATATTTGGATAGTGCTTTCTACAAGCTTTCCAACTTTACCATATTTTATGGTATTAAGATTTGTAACTTGTGAGTTATTATCACTTCTCTATAATCAACTTAAGGAACGTACTGTATAATATTTTTATTCGTCTCAGAAATATTGTATCTGCTGTATCATTCAAGACATTTATAGAAACACTTTATTTTTGTTCAAAACCTTTTCTTGATAAAATGAATTTGAAAGGACATTATTGGACTTTTCCAGAGGTTTGGGACACCCTGTACGAAATTTGTTAAAAACTGAGGGAAAAAAGTCGAATCAGCCAGCGGCGGACCGTTAACTTTGGGGTCCCTGGGTTACTACTGTTTAGGGACTTACCCAATAAATATGAAATAACCCAAGTTAGGATTTTTAGTTTGTGACGATTCATTCCTCAATTTGACGAAACTGATTTTTACTCTTTTTTTTAAATATGAGAAATTATACCCAAAAGACTTTTAATTTCATTTGATGCACTGGAATGTACAGGCTGCTTTTGGAAGTGTGGCTGAAAATGATTACGGATACGATATGACACAAATTTAAAAGATTAAGTTTTCTTTTCTTGTGTTAATTTTGAAAACGAAAAATAGTTTCCTAAATTACTTAAAATTGTCACACGCCACTGATTTTGAATTTCTACTATTGGCTTCTTAATATTTTGGCAAATGTAATATTTTTCCCTTAGTTGTGATATTAGTTTTTGTATTTCAAATTTAATCATCGAAGAAATATTATGTTTTTAATCTTAACAGTTTACTTAAAGCAATATTCTTATTCACCAGTGTCACCGATATTGCGGTTTGATACAAAAACAAAAAAAAAAGGTTTTGTAATCAATAATAAACAAGTAAAAAATAAAATGTATTAGGTATTACTTTTAATAACAAACAAGAAAACGAAACATTCTCAGATCAAGAATGAAAAGAAAAAACAAAACAAAAAAAATGCAGCCGCTTTACACTACCTGATTTTCTATTTCATTTTGAATTTGACTTCAGAAATATAGATTAAAATATCAGATTAAACACTATTCCAGTCTATAAAAGTTACATGAAAAATCAAACCGTACAACCAGTGGCGTAGCAATAGGTGTTGAAGGGGTTGCATGGCAACCCGGCGCCAAGACGCAATAGATACTACCTGCTTAAAATCAAGAAATTTAAATTTACATACTGTCCCATAACTGATTTTCCTTACCGATCTTATTTCTAATTTCCACTACCATGGCCTACTACTGAATTACAACTTCTAAGCAAATCATCAGTGGTTCTAAAATTTGAATACTAACTATATGACAAAAGTGTATCAAAAATTCTAATAAGCGCATCGCGTTTTGAGAAATTGAAGGAACTGAAGTGTTTCACAACTTGGCAATGACAGCCGTCTTGAGGTAGTGTCTCCAATAAGTGTCCTTTGAAATTTCAAATTCCAATTAGAGCGTTAGATATTTCTAATTAATTTATCTAAAATAATAATTTAAGTAAAAAATATTTTAATTGGATTTACTTTTGCACAGTCAACTTGTATTCACATAACCTACAATCTTGTCGCTCTTGACGTAACATCAAACCAATCTGTCATAAAAATAAATCAACAAAATTCATTCGGTTACAGTGTTGGAAATAGCGAAATTGGAGGAAGTAGAGTGTTTAAAGCTTGACAGTGATAGCCGTCATGTGAAAATATTATTTACAAATATCATTTTCTGATAAAACAAAATATTTTAATTGCATTTAGTTTAATGCACGGTCAAACTGTATTCGCATAACCTACAATCTTGTCGCTCTTGACGTAATGTCAAACATCTGTCAAATAAATAAATCAACAAAATACATTCAGTTGCAGTGTTGTAAATAGCGAAATATGAAGGAATTGTGAATGTGAAAGCATCACAGACAAGTGTTATTTGACATTTCAAATGCTAATTAAAGCGCTAGACATATCTGATTAATTTATTCTTGTGATACAACAAAATATCTAGTTACGCCACTGCGCACAACTCAAACAGTGCGAAGAAGAAGAATATATTTTATATTTTTAAAGTCAAATTCAAAATTGAATGACAAATCACATGGTATAGAGCGGCTTTTATTCAAACGAAATAAAACTTAAAAAATTTTGTTGCAAATCGTAGGATGCCGCCAATTAAGCTATTTATCAATAAAGCATTCTAGGAGTCACATAACATCGTTTGTTTATCTTTTAACCGTGAAGGGGCTCTTTGATTGAACGGGGCACTGAGCTGCAGCCCATAAAGACCATGCATAAATCCGCCCCTTGGAATCAACCAATAAATATTCACAATCAACGTCGACTCTTGTCTAATGAAATATGTGAGAAAACACTTTTTTTACTTCTTTGATAGCAATAACTAAACGTTGAGTGTTCTCTACGATTTTACAGTGTCCGTCTAAAGGTTAAACACTATTTTCTCACATATTTCAACGAATAGGAGATGATAGAAGTTATCAAGCGATAGCGAAACGTGGAGTGTTCCTTGCGATTTTACAGTGTCCGTTTGTTTAAAAAACTATTTTCTTAAAAAAATATTCACTCTGGTAACTTTCTTATTTTCATTTTGTAACCAATTGTACACCAGAAATACCATCGTGTCATTAAAACAAACAAAAATAATGCAATAACATTATTTCATTAAAAAATAAATTATTTTTGTACCGCCAGTGTACTCCAGTGTAGAAATAAGTGAACCACTTCAAAAGATGAAAAAATGTATAGTAATAAATAATCGACATTATCGTATGTTTTTGCGAAAAGAAAATATTTTTAGAAATATCTAAGGTGTCTCACAGCTTTTATCCATAATGCCCATTTTTATTTTTTCTAGTTAACATTAAAAAAAAACTATTAACCTAATTTCACCAACCGTCATTAATACAATAAAATTATCATATGTTAAATTACAAAATAACGCGGATTCTTAACCTTTCTTTTAAATCTAAGCACCAAAATAAAAAAAAAAACAGTATAAAAATACACGTTTCATAAGACACTTTGGTGCACTTGTCCATTTAGAAACTGGACGCGTATGCTAAATTCATGTCTTAACTTATTTTCTAATATGCTTACTATTAAATAAAATATTGTATAACCATTTATACCACATAAAAAGAATCAATCCTGATTATTCAAGGTTAACACATCCCGCTATCAATAACCAGCAAAATATAAATTTTGCATCACCCAAGTCTTACATTTTGAATCTAATTGTCACAAGAGAAACATTCTTGAAATGTCATATTAAAATTAACAGCAATTGGATAAATGAGCGATCAGATTATAATAATCTGTTAAACAATTACACCAGCCTGCGAATTTTTTTTTTGCGGATGGAATAAGACTAGGTGTTACTCAATGATTTCAACATTATAAAAAAGAATCTGTTATTAGTGTTTTTTCTATCACGTCAGAATTCTAAAAAAAATTAAATTATGTACAGAAGTTTTGTTTATATCTTGTACGGTACTTCCACACTTTATTATCAGAGATATGAAAAAATGTTAATTGTAAATGTTTTAATGATTTACTTGAACCGCTAGAATTTACTAAAAAAAAAAACAAGTGACGGTTGGAAATGAGAATCAACTTTGCTATTTCAATTTAAGTTGATTTTTGCCCAATTTTAAAACTGTCCGGTTAAAGTTTTAAAAATTATTTTCTTTGTTATTTTACATTGAAAATTCAGTATATTTTCTCGAATTAACAAAGGTATATTTTCCTAATTTCAAAAATATATACAGTCGCACCTCTACACGTTAATAGTTCTCTTTAAAAATACTTTACTTATAATAGATTATAGGAATTGTAAGTCGAAGTTTATTTCGTTTTCATTTTAAGTACGAATCTTTATATAGAGGGTTCTTTTTTGCATGCAGATCAATAAATATGCAGACTTTTGGTATTATCGGCATTTGCCGGCATCTTTAATTTTATGTTTACATAGGGAATAAATATTTAAGAGTTGTTTCACTTAAAATTTAGCTGCACTTTTGGTTATTATCGTGTATTTAAGTTGCTCACCATTTAGGAAATTTTAATGACACTTCAAATCGAGATGGCTCCTTCATTCTTTTTTTTTCGTACATCTCTTGTCATTTGTGTCAAAGTTCAATTTCATGAAGCTATTTTTTTTTTCAAGTTATAGATTTTTGGCAAGAAAAAGTTCGTTTTGCCCCACTGTGGGGCGGTATAATTGATATGAATGAAACGTATTATGCCAATCTTTTAAAAAGTGTGATGCATTGGAGGTATATACGGTAAAAGTTCAATAAGGTTGTCCTTTTTCTTTTTTTCTATTGGCCTTCCATTTGGATATAACAAATCTAAAGAATCTATTTCGCTATACTTCTTTCGTTTTGCTACGTTAACTGTGCTAAATAGGACTTCTTTTGAGTTTGAGTATTTAAACTGAAAACGGTGTTTAGTCACCGAGGTATATCTTAGCCACTGTATCTTCATCCACTGTACTTTACTTCCTTCTTCGCAGATTTTGCGGTTGGTTATCACATCTTCTAGCTTCTTTGTCGAAAAAAAATCATTTTTGGTCATTTCAATCACTGTAAAGGGTACTTTCTTACGAGCGGATTTTATAACAGTGACCCAGTGATTTGGAACAAAAACATTTTTATGCAACTTTTTCTCTTTTTCTATAACCCCGAAATCTTGATCGCAAGGCAGGTAGGAATGGCCTGACACGAGAAACTTGTGATCTATTTCAGAAATAGTGAATTCTTTTGATGTTGTTATGAAATCACAAATGAGCGCTATCTTAATGTTTCTGTTTTGACCTCCACATTGGTCGCTGTACATTACTAGCTTTTTTTCAATGACAAAATGTTTACAGTAATGCATTAGACATGATCCTATTTCCTGGGGAACCCTTGATGCAATAGATTCATTCCAAACATACATCACTGCAATGTTTTTTGCTAGGTCATGTATTCCTAAAAATAAAAACTTCATTCAGTTAATACCAACACATTCATTTGTAAGAGAATTTACCCAGACAGTAGGTCCACAACTGGCGCTTGTAATACACTACCCCTGTCGAAAGCAAAGGAGTAGGAAGAGTTTTCATCAAATCAAATGAAATGGCGGCAGTATTATTTTCTTGCAACGCTGCTTCTGTTCCGTCACTTTTCATTTCATTTCTCGCAAGTTCTGCTTTGCGTAGGTGTAGCTCCTTTTCTATCTCCAGAGCTTTCTTTTCTTCGCCCTAAATTACTTTTAGCTTATTATCAAATTCATCGCATTTCCGGCAGCTATCGGTAATTGGTGCATGGAAATGCAAATTAAACTGTGTGTTGAAAATTTTCCTGAATACATAGCTAGTAACAGGTGAAACAGTCTCTTGTTTATACAGATTATACATGACCGAGATGTTCAAATCAGGAGCTAAATAGAATCTTTCACCGCTTTTCTGTCTAGAGTAATGTGACTCATAAACAGGAAATCGTTCTATGAATTCTTTAATTTCTCTAATCTTTGAGTCAGATGTCCTATTAGCTGGTGGATGTCTTCCTCTTTTATCTTTTGGTATAATGCCATCAGTTTTGTTTTTTAAAACTCTTGACATTCTCCCATCAGAAACTTGTAATGCTTGCTTAAAAATGTCTTTGCAAACTTTTACATCTGATCCATTTTCATTAGGCAAATAGTAGATTCTAGTATAATGACGTCTGCTATCCTCATTTGAAGTGTAAACTCTAAGTTTTTTTGTGACCTTTATTTGCCCAAACAAGTAAGCAGATTGTAAATCAAAATTGGCTATGTTATAGAACTTTTCAAAAATTGTCTTACGTTGAGCAGAATTTATTTTTTCGATGCATTTGTTGTTACATTTGCAAGAAGGACTTTTAAAAATCTTAGCGGGAACAAAATTCCCTTTTGCATTTTTATATGAGAGTCCTGAAGCTCGTTTAAGCTTTCGTTGATTGCGCGCCCAAGTTGCTTCTCTTCTAACTCTTTTCCTGCCTTTTTGCGTCTTTGCATGATCATCTTCACATTCTGATGGTTGATATTCAGATTCATCGTCTGTCTCAAAAGGATCCGGAATATCTAAATGTCATAAAATCATTGCGTACAGTTGTTAACGGTACTCTTTTATACTCGTAGGTATGTTTGCAAAAGAAAATACCTAACCTCAGAATAATTAAAACCAACGTTTAAAACAATACTTTGTTTATAAAAATAATAAATCGATAGTAATTAAAACATAACAAACCTTCTGCTTCTACGACATCCATTTGCAACAAATATGCCTCCTGGAGCAATAATTTGTTTAAGAAGAAACTTATCACTTGACAACAGCACTTGCTGTAACTTGATGCCGTTAAAGTATAGAAGTAATAATGGCCTAACCCACTTTAGGCCACTATAGAATACAATAAAATGTGCAAAACCGCAGTGCTACAACAAAATTTATAGCTCCATCTCTGAACATACTAAGAAACTGAAGTTAGGCCAGTCTTGTATTAAAAGTATAAACTAAATGCCAATCTTAGGAATTATAAACACGAAAATTAAAATTTGTGGCTTAGGGCACTTTGATTCTTAACGCCTCAATTATTAATTTGAGAGACTCTATAAAGGTAATTCCTTATGAACGTAGTTTACAACAGACTTTCCTTCTAATGCAATGAGCACGAGTATGGAGAGTGCCCTACGCATATAAACGGTACAGAGGAGACTTTGAGACCTGCGCTTCTTCTTTGCTTACTTTTATACTGGTTTTTACCAGATATCCTATAAAACGCCTTGTTTTATTGATGATGATAACATAAAAAAATGTCACCCTAGCATGGCCTACTTTTAATGCCGTTTAGTGATCGTGAACAGAAAATACGTAGTTTCGACTAAAATTATTGTTTTTATTGCTGCCCTTTGGTCATGTTAGTAAGTTTCACTGAAAATTTATAGATCATTTTTATAAAATAAAAGTGAAAAGCTTGTGGCACGACTTTAAAGTACATACTTATTTAAATCTACCTGGCGCTGCCACCATTTAGATCACTACATATTTGTTTATGTTCAGCAGTAACAATAGATTTGTAAGAAGTAGCATAGCTTTTTTTATTTAGGTAAGTTTATATAAAAAGTAACTAATAAATCTTTATTATACGTATTACTCATCAAATATTTTATTTCAATGAGTTTGTAACACCGTGTGTGTTCTTTTTTAAATACGACGCCTTGTCTAAATTTTACTTTTCGTATGTGTAAAAGATATGAATAAACTTTATTTCCACTGTATGAAATTTGTATTCTGTAAATTTTGAAATGTCTAGCTTACGAAGATGTGAACTGCGTTTGACGACGTTATCACCCGAGAAGGATAAACATTTTTATAAGCCACTTTGTATTCATAGTTGACTGCAATGTCATAATTCCGTCTACACAATCGATATCGTCGCTCTATCAGGAAATGAACACTTCGACACGCGGACTTTAATTAAGTCGACTCAGTATTGTGTCAATATTTCCCCGAGTCGAGAGGGCGTAGCGAGCAGTGTAATTGCCTCACGTCTATCTCGCGTGGACGGCGATGTCTTTGATGTGTCCGCCATCTTGTGTACACACGCTACATGAAACTTACATGAGCTACCGCGAGCCCTTTGCACTAACATTGGTTCTATGTGTATTCGCTCCTTGTGTGCCGAGTTCTCGTCGTCTGATGGTGTTTATATTGATGAAACTGATGTTACCTCCCCACGATGATATTGGATGAATCTGAATGCATTTGTTTCCTTAGCTTTCAACATCATCTTCCAGGAATACATTCTAGAACTGACTCAATAGCTTTCTTCCTGCAAGCAGAATTCGAATTTTAGTATTTTCTAGGAAATATTCACGTGTGTGGTAATAAGGGGTTGAAAGCATTCTGCAAAAAAATATTCTCAAATGAAGACTTTCGACAAATACGATTCGCCACTTAACTTCACCTAATTCCTTCCGATGTAACAGAATTTACCGATGCATAAAATGAGCATAAAATAGAAGCCGTGTAAACCACTCTACAAGACTGGTAGCAGAACGGTAATCCGTTAACAATGGCTTCATATCTACACGAATTCCCATATATTCTCATGAATGGAAGGCAGACGGACGCACGATTTAGTATAATTTTATACCCGCTACCTGGTGGTCCACTGACGGATGGGACCGGTAGTGCTCGTTACGTCTCGCCCATTCAAGGATTATCATTCTTCTGATATCGCATCTCCACCTCCGCTAGTTTGTAGATGTTCTGGGTGCGACTTTAATAGTCGTTGCAATCTGGGTATGTGGTCGAGGGCTGGTCATTTTGCAATGCCACCGCGAGAAATGAGTTGTACTACTTGTAATCTGCTTATACATAGATTACAGATGGGTAATGTAGGTCTTGGTCATAATCAGGGAAAAGAATTCGTCCCACTTAGAGTTGGACACTTTTTACACCGAATATACTACACACTCCTTCCGCAACTCTGAAGCATTTCAATTGCTATTGAGTTGGAGGAGAACAGTTACAGTGCAAACAATTGCACTGCGCAGAAATTACTCTGGGCGGTAACTAATACAGTCCGAATATTAAACTTTCAGACTGCTCGCGAAGCAGGTGGGTAGATTTCTTATCCTTGGTCATTAAGTTCACAGAAATTAATACGCACTCGTGGCTAAATCGTTCAAAATGGGATTACTGACATTATTCGATTTATAAAACAAAATAATCCTCTAGAAGAGTGCAAAGCTACTAAAAAGTTCTTTATTTTCAAAATTGAAAACTATTTTGAAACTTTCAAATTAAAAATAATAGAGATTTGCCTCATTTGGTTTCAAATTTGTGACAATTTAGATACTGGGCAATTGAGATTCTGAGAATCGGTTAGAAAATGAAAGTACACGGAAGTTAAATATACAATGAGTCTATGGATTGATTGGACAAGAAGAAAACTTCTGCTCGTCAATGCTTAAACTTAAATTTTGAGCTACAATCAGTCTGAAAAATTCAAATTTCTTAATTTCATGGTGCAGAAATTAAAGTAAAGTTTTGATTATTTATTGATTTAAGCAAAAAAATGTATTATTATAAAAATTCTACTGCTGGAGTACCTTCACAAATCGAACATAAATTTAAGTTTTTTGACTACATGATGTCTCTGAATTATTCAAATTTGTTGTAATATAATCATTAGCATCCCGCATAAATACATTCTTCTCGAAAAACTCAGAAAACTGCACAAATTTAAATGATTTAAATGTATGAAATTTTGGAAAGTTCATTTTTTAAGTTTACTTTCTCAAACAAGGAAACTTTTGTTGTTAGTTTTTTACAAAAAAAGCCCATGTCAAGAATAGAAGAAAACTGATTATGGTAATTAGGACTTTTTGAATTTTGTATGTCTGGTGAATTCAAATAATGAAGGAAAATACGAAGATACCTGGGTTGTAATGTGAATTATAAAGTTTATCAATTTTCTGAGAATATAATAATAATAATAATAATAATAATAATAATAATAATAATAATTCATTTATTAACACATGTCTAGGTACAAAAATCAGCAATACAGAATATAAATAAATTGTTAAATGTGTTAAAGGGTTGTTTTCAGATTGTCTGTCAATATACAGACTTCTGTTTTTAAAAACAGCCACACAGCTTAAAATGAACTTAAAAAAATGCTACCTATGCAAAGAAAAGAAATAGCGAGAAGAGAAAAAGTTTGTTTGACAAGGGTTGTCAAACCGGTACATTACCCCCTTCCTAGTGAATCAGTCGAATGTTGATACAAATTGCAAAACATTTTCATATAACTTTACAAGAATTAAACTAAATTTATGAAAGTTTGTGTGATATGATTTTCCAATCATTAACGTTTTCTAAACACAACTCACTACTTCACAATATCTTTCGGGAAATCGCACTTTTCTGCCAGACTTCGTTATTGAATGTGTTCTATGTTCTTTTACTTTTTCTTTGTAATTTTCTGAACGTACCATCGCAATGCCGTACTTCAATCCGTTGGGTAGTTTTCTTTTACATTAATTTTTCACATCTGGTTGGTTCATTTAGTGAAATGTTACTTGATTTTGATTTTTCTAAGCACTCTGTCGCTTTAATGTCCAAAAATGCTGGTTTGCAACGATCTATTGATATGTTCAGCTTCTTACCTTTATTGAGGATCGTTAAATACTTCTCGGTGCTTTGTAATACCTTGTAAGGTCCATCATACGTTTACGTATAAAATCCACTAGTGTAAATATAAATTTTGATGTTTCAAGATCCTTTGGTATGTATACATTTTGTTAACCGTGATAGTGTATGTCGTAGATGTCTTAGTTAGGGCTGCGAGAATATATCGATATATCGATATCTTAAATGGAAATATCGTTATTCGATAATTCGATAAATAATATTCGATAATTCGATATATGTCGGACTTATCGATAGTATTGTTGGTATGGCTGTATCGGAATTATCGGTGGTGCCGATATTATCGATAACGTAATTTTCCTGAAAATATTAATAATCAATCACATTTTATTACCTATTTCAGTTTTTACTAAAACTGTTATTAGACAATTTATGCACGTCATAATTATTAATTTTTGGAAAGTTTATTTTCCAAGATCAAAACCATTGAAAGAAAGTAAATTACTAATTATATCGGGTACCGTCGATATTGTAGTCTGTGGCATTCAAATTAATTCGTCTAATTCGCACTAAACCTACTGGAATATGAATTTTATTAAAATTCAATTTCATATTTGGCAAGTGATCACGACTCACGGTCACGATATAAAGAAAATTTTAAAATATTTCAATTAATTTTTAGTCTAGTCAAAGTTTAAAAATATCAAAATGAAACTAGAGTTTCTTTTTAACTTTCGTGGATCCGACACTTATTCGTGTGCCCCCTTTGTCACACATTTTGGCACGAAGACTATTCTTTTTTGCTAACAATATCTTGCTTTAAATTTTTATTGTTATGTTTGGGGAAAACAACGAATTCTGATTCTGATGGATACGCGATTTCACGATTTCAAGAAAAGTTATGAAATAATATTTCTGAAAAACGTAAAAACTTAATTAGAAAAGTTTAAAATTTAAAAAACACATTGCTAGAAAAACTACCTCGTACTAAAATGTGTGAAAATGCACTTGTCCGACTTGTTCGATATTATCGATATATCGATAATTTTAGATATTATCGATATATGGAAAAATATCGATAAATATCGATAATGTCGATAATATCGATAAATATCAGTAATATCGATAAATATCGATAATATCGATATTTTTTAGTTATCGATATCCGATATCGAAAACAGGATATCGCGCACCCCTAATCTTGACGCAAACGTTGAATTAACTTCTTGTTGTAGTACGTTTTCAATAGGTTGTATTAGATCTGCCAAAAGACGTAGCGTGGTACCGTACACTAATTCTGCTACTGATGTTTCCATACTTTCTCTTACATCACTCCTTATACCAAGCAAAACTATAGGTAAAGCTACAGTCTATGAAGAATCATGACTTTGAAGAGCTGCTTTCAGGTGACGATAAAATCTTTCTACTATTCCATTTGAAACTGGATGGTAAGCTGATGTTCGCTTTCTGTGTCTGCCTAAAATGTCAAAGTTAATAGAGCTGCGTCAAACTCTGTACCTCGATCACTCGTAATCTCGGCTGGTACTCCGAATCGACAAATTCAGTGATCAACTAAAGCTCTGGCACATGTTTCAGCTGTGATGTCCTTGATCGGCACTGCTTCCATCCACCTTGAGAATCGACAGTAAATAATGAAAACCTTCGTCTGGTGGCAGTGGACCTACTATAACGATGTGCACGTGTGCTGGAATTGCATCTGGGTCTTGAAACGTACCCAATGGAGTTTTGGTATGCCTGTGTACCTCTGTTTTTTGACAGTCGAAGAAAGCTTTTACCCACCTTCATGTTTGGCCGAAAATACTTCCTCGAGATCTACTTTTTTTGTGCTTTTTCGACCGGGATGTGCAAAGTTGTGAACGCCGCGGAAAATTTTCCGCCTAAATTTGCAAGGTACGTAGATTCTGTTTCCAATTGATGCCTCATACCAGAGTGTAGTTGGATGTTGGTATTGATCATTTAACGAATTTATATTTGTGGTTTTGTTTCAGCTGCTGCAGTTTACTTCCACGTAAACGATTACGTGGACTGCTGGAAAAGTTTCTGGAAACGGTATGAAAAAACGCGTATGAAATTTGGTAAACGGTATCATTGTTTTTCGAAGTATTCGCCTTTGACGTCAATACACTTTTTGCGTACGCTCCAACCAATTTCTAAAGCACGTTTTCCACTCTAAAGATGGTACCTCAGAAACCAATGTCCGGAATATGTCAATCGCTGCTTCAGCCGACGAAAATCGCTCACCACGCATTTTATTTTTGATATTTGGGAAGAAAAAGAAATCATTAGGTGATAAATCAGGTGAATATGGACAATGAGTCACTAATTCAACATTTTTGTTGGACAAAAAAATCAACTGTTTGATGGGCTGAGTGAGAGCTGGCGTTGTCATTTCTTCTTATTTGATCGATCGATGACTTCCGACAAACAAATTGTAGTATACCGATCAGCATTCACGGTTTTTCGATCCTCTAAAGCCACGTTTGCTACTTGTCCAGTTAAACTAAAGAAACAAGCAAACATTTGCTTCGCAGCACTGCGTGAACGGACAACTTTTGTTGGTTTTGGTTCATTTTTAAATACCCAAACGGTAGATTGTTGTTTACTTTCTGGCTCGTACGAATAGATCCACGTTTCGTCACCAGTAGCGATGTTGTAAACTAAATTTGAACAACCTCCATTGAATTTCTTGAGCATTTCTTCGCACCATTTGACACGACCCTGCTTTTGCGCTTTTGTTAAATTTTAATAATAAAAATGTTTATTAGTCATGATGCTCTGTTACATGTATAATTACAATGCATACACGCAAAAGACACGTCAACTGTTTACAACTAAGAAAGAAACAAAAATGTAAATACATAGTTAAAGTATTTAAACTGGTATAATACTTCAGGCGCATTGATTAGTAGAAATTTTTTTTTTTTTTTGTATTACAAGCTTCTATTTAAGAATTCGTCCATAGAGTAGAAGGCCTCTTCTGTTAATAACTGTTTTAAGATATGTTTGAAACTATTACTATCATAATGATCCATCAAGGTTTTCCATAAGCTTTTAATTTTATTTAAGTATATAAGACCCGTATAAATTGGTCCGTTTTGACCAATAACTAAACGGTTATAGAGTAATCGGTAATCGTTATTCTTCCTTGTGAGGTAATCATGATAGTTGTTTCTTTCAACAGAACGTTCAATTGAACGGGCATATAACACTGCTTCATATATAAACATTGACGGAACAGTCATGATTTTGTGGTTACGAAAAAATTGTTTACAGCTCATACTTGAATTGTATCCAGCGATTAAACGAACTACTTTCTTTTGCAATTTAAATATATTCTCGACGGTGGCGCAGTTTCCCCAGAAAAGTATTCCATAATTAAGAAGAGGGTATACAAGGCTGAAATACATCATCCACAAAATTTCTAAATTAACAGTGTTTCGCATTCTGTAAATCAAAAATATTTGACTACTCAACTTGTGTTCTAGGTATTGTATGTGGTATTTCCACGTCAATTTACAATCGGTTTGAACACCTAAAAATTTGTAATGATTAACGCACGCTATCGAGAGACTATTTAGTCGAACTAAGGGAGAAGCATTGATGGTAGCATTCTTTGTGGTTATCGGCATCATTTGAGTTTTTGATATATTCAAGTTTAGACCGTTACACAAACACCACTGATGCATCTCGTACAGAGTAGTCTTTGCCTTGGCGATCACGTCTTCGGTACTTGGTCCCGAGATGATGAAGGTGGTGTCGTCAGCATAAATTGTAGTTCTCACAGACGTTGGGCAACACAGCGGCAGGTCGTTTATGAAGAGGGTAAATAAGATGGGGCCCAAGATAGAGCCCTGTGGGACCCCTATTTTCACTTCTAGCATCGCTGATAAGCTACCATTGACTATTACTTGTTGGTATCGGTCGCTGAGATACGATTTAATCCATTGGTTCGCTAGTCCCCTTATACCCATTACTTCAAGTTTGTAACATAATAGCTTGTGGTCGACGGTGTCAAATGCTCGACTGAGATCGCAGAATAAAGCAAACACCTTCTTTTTGTTATTTAGTTCGTTCAAAACGAAATTGTATGTATCCGTTATAGCGGTTTTAGTCGATTTTCCTTTACGGAACCCATTTTGCGAGTTGCAAAGCTATCGTACGTTCAAATGATCATGCAAAATCTGGTGTAATGTTTTCATGTCAATGTGTAAGGTTGCTTGAATCTCACGGTATGTCACATGTCGATCTCGCTCAAGCATTTCACGCACAGCATCTACATTAGTGGCAACAACAGATGTTGATGTACGACCTTCACGAAATTCGTCACTGAGAGAGGTACGTCCAC
This sequence comes from Prosopocoilus inquinatus, assembly GCA_036172665.1. Lineage (NCBI taxonomy): Eukaryota > Metazoa > Arthropoda > Insecta > Coleoptera > Lucanidae > Prosopocoilus > Prosopocoilus inquinatus. The sequence goes on from CM069876.1 coordinate 3,645,221, forward strand.
GCTGGAATTCGGCAAATTATAAACACTGTTCTTTGATGATGTTTCATCTCCAAAAGCCAAATGAAGCCGATTGAGGCATTGTTTCGGCGTTAGACCACATTTAAAATAGTAAACAATCATGGCACGAAACTTTTCACGCGAAATTTCCATGTTTACACAAAATTACTTTTTCTCAAATGCTGTACAAACAAAACTAGTTTACTTGAATAGGAACTGTCAATAGAATTACAGGCGAAAAACGTGAAATTTTTCAAATATGACAGTTGATAAACGCTAACAATTCTAGGCCTACTAAATTCCAGGAAATTTTCCAGCAGCCCACGTATGTGCTTTGATTGCTTTATTTCGTATTTTAGTAAATATATTTTGTCTTTTAAGAAAGAGGTGTGTATGATTCCCTTTGGTGGAGTAAAATCTAGTTCTGTTATTAATATTGATTGTCTTTCTTTATGTTGCTACGCATAATAATAACTTGATTTGTCATAAATAAATTTGAATTTAGAAAATAAATAACGCTACCTACTTGCATAAGGTTTTATTTTAGTGAAGTTTCAAGATGTTCAGTTTTATTATGGGTGGCGTGACGTTGACATCTTATTCAAAATTTTCTTCCATAAATGCAATTAAAACAGGAATTACTTAGGCGTTTTATTGCTGATCCATAATTTACACCCATCAGTATCACGCTGATAGAGGTTTTATTAAGTCCCGGATTAGTAACGCCACATAACTTAATTAACTGTTATCTGCATTCGCTACAAGAAAATACAATTATTAACAGGCTCACTTTTATCCGGCCTTTATTATTTATAAATTCAGCATGCGGCTCCCTACATTGTACTTAAACTTTGCTTCCTGCGAACGCAAATATAAATCAAACCTATCGGTGACCATCTGCGTTCTTATGTGGATATCTGCGCCAATTAATAAGACAATAAATATTCCTTACGTTGGTAATCGAAAGGATGTGGATGTCGGAAATCTATACCTGCATAACCGAGTCGACTTAAGCGGTTCACATGCGAGGTATTTGTACTTCATTTACATGCGAATTAATGAAATTGTCTTATATAATACGGGACTTGCCGGGATGCATAAATAAAATTTATTTCATTTTACCGGGACCATTAAAATTCTATTGGCAATTTATTTTAATGTGGAATTGAAGAATAAATTGAATTATCGAGTTCTGACTAATGTAATAATTATAAGCGGAATTTATTAATATACACAGAGCTGCAGGGCAATTATTTGTAAAATATATAGTTGGTAATGTGCGTTTTAAAGGCGATTTGCATACTTGAAATGCAAATGTAGGAGCACTGAGTTTACCTGTTTATTAATTATGTACACATAATTTCTTTAGTAAAAACTGCTAAACATTAATGCTGTTATATAATGTAATAAATGTAATACTTCATCTGCGGCTTCATAAGGTGAGGCGCAAACCAGAGCGCGCGCGGTGGCGGATTTGTATGTTTTTGTTATGGTCGCACCGCCACCGCGCCGTTTCTGCTCTGGTTTGCACATCGCTTAAAATACGTTTATCTCTCATAAAAGAATTTTTCTCTATTATGACTTAAATACCGTTACATTACCATCTCTATCTATTCTTATTTCTTTCCTTATGTTTCTACTTTTATTTTTCCTGTACCATTCAATTTGTTGAGGTTTTGGTTATGATCAAATAGCGGAATCAAGAAAGTGAACTGCCTGAAACCGGTTTGAGACAGCGGCAGTTCGACTCGCCGTGGGGGTCTCAATCGAAGGGTTAAATGTTCCGCCCGCTTATACGTGATTTTTAATCAATCAGTCTAATATCGTCACGGTAAAAACGCGAATATAATTCCAGAAGCTAATAACAGCTCTTTCTTGAATTTAGAAACAAAAATTTAGTTGATTTGAATTAAATAGAAGCACGATACGTCTCTGCAGCACACTCTCTCGTGCGCATCGTGTCCGAGCATCGCAGTCAACCGCGACATTATTGTGAATCATGCCGTCCTAACGAATGCATTATTTCTTTGGCTTACCGATTGTTCACTATCGGCTAGACGTGCTGCGCCGGCAAATATGTTGAGGCGTGTACACAATCTATTTATAACATCGCACCGCTTCGTTGCAATAGTAAAGTTTTACACTTTTTACTATCCTCCATCTGGTTATGATTAAACATATTTGTTGTGAGATTACATAACAGTAATAAGAAGCAAAATCTTTTCGAAAATATTGTTTATTATAAAGCCGTTTGCGAAACTGAAAAATACAATTTCCTCATGCAGTTTTGCATAATACAATTACACAATCCGACAATAGTAAATTAATATTTTATTTATGCATTGCTTTCAGAGATACAAATTAGGTGATAAAGTTTCTCATTCGAAACGAGAACAAAAACATAAATTCGATTCTTTTCACGTCTTTATCGCTTCTCCATTTCTTTGTGTACGGGCGAGGAGATAGCCCAACACATCATTTATCTACGGAATAATTCATGTTTATACATTATAGCATTCTTTGTGGAACATCACGTACAACCAGTAGCAAAGTAATAAAAGCAGCCCACCAACACAAAACAGACAATTGTGTCTTATTAGGCAGTATAACTAAACGACATGTGTACAATAACGAGATCCATCTCGGCCGAGATATAATAACTAGATGACCAACTTAGGAGTATTATTATGTAGAGCAGAGACGGAGGTAGGTATATGTACAGGTGTATGGTGGCTGAATTTACATCACAAACGCAAACCAGCAGATGTAGTTTAGATAAGTCGCTGGTCAGTCAGTGAAAAGAAAACCACTTTCTTTGTTTAAGTCAACAAGTAAACGAAGTTTGATTCTCTCTCACTCACACTTAGAACTGTAAAATGATATTAATAATAAATTATGTCGTATGATATATGAGTGTGAAATTCTGCCGGGGACGAGTCTACTAATTGGGGGCTCGATGTAAATAAATATAAAACTACCTGGGCTTTAGCTAAAGCCTACCACAATCTCAATCTTGTTTTCCTAATAGATACTTTAAAAAGGATTGTCATTCTTTACGATATGACATTCCAACGAGGACATCGAAATAATAGACAACGAATGCTTCTGTGAGAAAGTTACGGGGTGAGTAGAGAACGACGGCAAAAAATCGGATAAAAAAGGGCAGTTGATATGACAACACGTATAGAAATGTGACGTTCTTAGAGTCATTATATCGCTTTTGTGTGAACACGGTTTTAATCCCTTCAAGTATTTTGGTAACATGTGTCGGCTTTTCATGGAAAAAATGTCGTTTGTTATGCTAAGTAAATATTAAAGACAAATTCTTCGTTCTGTTACTTGAAACCACATTTAAAACTAGAAGATATTTTTTTCCTTTAATGTATGATTCATTTTTAAATTATTTGTTCAATTTCGTATTGTAATTTAAGGTAAAATAATTAAATGTTTCATTTGAAAAACTATGAACTAATTTGGCAAAAATAATGGAGTTTCTTAGTCGCGTTTTTAATGTACATATGACATGGAAATTGCAACACCAAGAAGGGGCGAGAATTTTTCGTGAAATTTCGCAGAATCGTTTGGATATCGAAAAATAATTGTTTAAAATCTGTAGATTACAAATACTTCGATTAGGGCTACAGTTACTGAATAAAAATGCTTATTTTTAAGAGGCCCATCGTAATCGGTAATAAAAAATTGGAACATTCCATTTAAAAAATTATAAGTTTGATAGGTAACTCACTTATGGAACATGCTGTATGTCTAAAAATACTTTGCTGATAGAACCCTTTAAAGGCGATAACTTTAGTAGAAGACATTTTCTTCTGTAATTAATAATTAATATAAAGTGTAATTTGTTAACAATCTTCAAGAGAGGCCTACGATCATTTCTGCTTTTTGATCATGTATGACGTGTAATGTAAATTAATTGTGCAATGTTAAATGTTAATGTAAAACTTTTTTTTAATGTATAATGTTAATGTATTAGTTAACATTTTTGTTTTCTTAATTTGAAAGACGGATTCTATCTGAAATTCACCTCGTGATTCAATGCTAACATAGTATAAGTAATATAAGTTATGGTGTTTGTCAATTGTTTTAGGTTAAAATGTCCCCCTGTTTGTCTTTATATTATGTTAATAATAAGTTTCTTTGATTACAGTTTTAAAAACTGTGAACTCGCATTAAAAACTCTTTCACACATAAGTCGTGATCCCAAATAAACATCGTTTTATTTTTAAGCTGCATGAGTTGAGGTTATCTGATGAGTAATCAAAAACATCTATGTGGATGACACATATGTTGAGGGCATCTATCTAATTAACCACCGAAGTTACAAATTACAAATTACAAAAAATTGAATAAATGATACTAAATAAATTAAGTAAACTTTTAAGCTCATACTTAATATTAATCAAATACTTGTTAATTATACGGAAATAATTACCCTGAATTCCTTAACGTACGTCATGTTACTTTGAAGGCATGCCAATTAATCTCATCATTGTCAATTTCAAATTAATGCCATTATAAAGAGTGATGGAATTAAAAAACGAAGATATTTAAGTAAAACCGGAAAACTACTAGCCATTATACGACGTGATCGCCTTACTTAGCTGATAGCGCTAATGCTTCCGTCATTAGTCAGCTGGCGTTAACGAGGGTAACCGATCCGTCGATACGGATGTCCTTCTCCGGAGCGAAAGATAAATCCTTGCTGATATAGGTTTTAAATTGATGAAGTTAATTATACCTTTCATTTGCGTCCGCGTAGAAGAAAACAGATTTCCAATTCGACAAATTAACAGATAATAAATCGGAGGCGTAATTGTTATTAAACAGCGAACGTCAGTCAAGGCATCATAAATTATAATAAGGCATATTGGCGTTGCTTCCTATGTCTGGCTTCTTTTTAATGCAAATCGGATTTCGTTTTGCCTATCTGCGTGTAAAATTAAACAGCAGTTACGCTAATGACTATGTGGACCTTGCTGCACTACTTAACTTGTGTCTATAACAGAGGAAGAAACATACAAACAACTTAATTTAATACATGAATATAGCCTATTTATTCAAAAACGACTTTCTTTAATGAGTTCGCTGTTTTGTACGCAAATTCAAGTAATTTTGGAATCGCTGTAAAATGAACGGAGATCTCTATCGAAGAAATTCAAAACGATGGTTACACATGGATGCTAAAAATAGTTACACGTTAGGATTCAACTTGTTGCATAAAATAAATAAACAACCCTATCATATGTACATAAAGCTAGGCAGGGTATTTCTTACCTGCGTACACGAAATTTCCAATAGTTGATTTATTGTCGTCACCAAGAGACACAGCGTGATACTAACGGCGGCTTTCTGTAGTCGGAGAGGGCGTGGAGTAAAAGAGGAAATTCACAAAAAACATTATATTTGACAATAATTAACAGGGAGGTGCCAACTGGAGCATACAGACCACGGTATCGACTACAATTCCAACCCAAAATAAACTCCAGTTTCAAAAAGGCGGAATGTGTACAAGACAATAATTCAGTGACAGAATAAAAACAATTTACGGCAAATAACAAATAAAACGTTAACGTTAAGGTTTGGTTGAAGGTATTTCATCAATTGATCTTAAATATTTCCAAATACAAAATGGTTTGTAGGTTCGGAAATTTCCAGTCGTCTCACAATAACCCATGTAACAAAAAAAATTTAGTAATTGAACTGACTCAAGCGTTAACAAAAGCAGTAAAGTAACCATTGACAATTGTTACCGAGTAAAAATTAATTAGTGACTTTAATAAAAAAAATTGTGTTGATTGAATTAAATTTTCTGACGCAAGGGTGAGGCATAAACTAGACAACCAAACTTGCATGTAAGTTAAAAGGACAAAAAAGCATCCTGCAAGACGAGTCCGGATGTATGTTGCGACGATTGACCGAAATGACGAAGACAAAGGTGTAAGCGATTACCTTATACGACAGAACTTACGATGGCAGTCGACGATCAATCTCGAAGCTCCTTCGAGAGGAGAGTCCTCTTTGGAGTACGATACCAGCTTTCCGGAAGAAACACGAGGTGTGAACGCGGTTCGATATTCTGCTTCGAGTAGTAAACTTGGAAGGAAGTGTAATAATGCTGTCGTAATCGGAAACGGGATACGACTTGTCTATAAGGACATAAACAATTTTAAGTAAAATTTCCAAAAAAAAGAGAATGAACTCAGTCAGCCCGAATCAGTAATAAACGACTGATCTTGCCATCAGAGAAGTGTTTCTTAAGCGAAGAAAACAATTTGCCCTTGGGGAAAAAAGGTTACGTCAATCAATATAGATTAACACCTGTTAGCTTCGCACAAGCAAACTCTAATGGACGTGTGCCCCTTACTAGAGAAAGTTTTACCCTAAAACGAGGGCTAAATGAACGTACGGAGTCGAGAGGAAGTCAAGGTTGCCAATTGTCTAAAATAAATATTTATCACAAATACAAGCGACTTCGACCGTAACAGAGTTGAAAATTGGTGGCAAAACTGAAGATGAAACATGGCCACGCGTTAAACAGAAAAATTTACATAGACGTTTTAGTCGATGATGAGGGTAAAATGCAGTAAATAAGTTAGAAGCCAACCTAAGTAATCAGCGAGCGATAGGTTTCCAAAAAGCAAAAATTTTGGTCGAATGTAGCAGCAAAAGAGGAGAAAATCAGAGACATGGACGGGTTTAGGTGACCAGTGTCATGCAGCTGAAACAATCTGGTTCCGTAACAAAGTATGTATTTTGGCAACTAGCAATGCTATTATTTCTTTGATAAAATCTTCGGAATCAGCTTCATAATCAGAGAATCTTTGTTAATATAAGCAAATTTCTGAAACTAAAGAACGGTGAATGGTGAACGGTTCAAACTGAATAGCCTAATTATTTTTAAGGATATGTATAATATCACAAACACAGTCATTGTACTAATAGTAATGCATTAGTGATTTATTATAGTATAAACTGACACTGTTTGATACCCCCGTTATATTTGAAACAACAACTATGAAACTTGCCAGGGCCCCCGCGAGGCCAGAAGCCGCCCGTGTGCCAATCCATACATTGGCGTCCTCTAACAGATGAGTTTTGGCAAACAAAAACGGTCAATTATCGATGTTATTAAAAATTAAAAGAAAAGAAACGGAAAAACAGGAAAATTTTTAAACATATTCCTTCATATTTTTTAAACATTCTCCTTCACTTTTTCTAAACATTCTCCTTCACTTTTTTTAAACATTCTCCTTCACTTTTTTAAGCATTCTCCTTCACTTTTATTTAAACAAATTCCTTCATTTTTTCAAGTTCCTAGCTGCCGCGAGCCCCCAAATACGAAGCGAAGCGCTTTCTTCTCATCTGACCGAGAAGGCCTTTGTTTAGATACCCCCCCCCACAAATGCAAGCCCGCTAGTTATTAATATTGGAAAAAAAGAAACAAAATCACAAGAGCAAAAGGAACTTAAATTTATAAAAACTTAAAAAGTGAAATGTAATTTGTTTATTTGTTAACCAAACCGTGACAGCTTACTTAATTAATTTTTGTACCTAATAAAATTATTAAATTTTTTATGAAAAATTTAGCAAACGAAAATTACAAAAATTAGATTTTTCTACTTTTAATTGCCGCAGTTAACTGTTTTATTTTAGTCGATATTTTGCCATGAGGTGGACGGCGTCATCAAGACAATTCAGTCTTATGGCTAGATTTTTCGAATAATTTTTACCAGAGAAGAAACTGTTTCCCATTGTTTTCCTTTTTTTTGGCGAAAAAAATTACAAAACATGTCCAGTGACCAAGAAGCTAATTGCCGCCCCTCGAAAATGGCGCCCGCGTGCATTGCGCACTTTACACACATGGTTACGAGGGCCCTGAAACTTACACAAACTTTAAGAATTGGATTTGCTGCACGTTATTTCGAAAATGCTGAAATTTCTGTGTTATCAGTTAATTTAGTAACATGCAGCTTAACTTAAAATAAATATTTCTTCCTAAGAAGCAATAGTTGAAAAAAATATGGAATATTGTACTTCGTGAACGTCTCTTTTAAGCACCTAACGGTAGTTAGATAGCATTTTAGATCTACGTTAAATTTTCTCTAGTGCAACAGCAATGTACAAATTGTCCATCACTTCCAACAGAAAATGTTATGAAAAAATAAAGGCAAAGAAGTATATAAAAAATTATAAATAATATACTACTCATAAGTTATGGAAATACTTGATTGGAATCTCAGTTGAGCTTTCTTTGTCTTTTGTGTTTTTACAATAGCTGCTGTATGAAAATCAATTCGATTCGCAGTAAGCTATTTACTCCTTGCGAACAAGAGAAGTTTTTTTCTCTTGTGATTAAAAAGTCATGTACTGAAAATCACAGCATAGCTGCCGAAATACGTACATAGTATTAAAAAACTTTTTGTGGTTAGGAGGTTCAATCCAATTTAATTGTACTGGAAAAACCACAGTCTCCAATACATTTCAATAACGTCCATTATTACTATCGATAAATTATTGTTTTTATTACAAAATCATGTGCCTAATTTATAATTGTTTTCACGGTTGACCAACCATAAGCGCTCGGAACACAAAGGTTTATCGATTTGAGTGTTGAATACTATTGTAAGTAATGTTTACGAAAACGGCTTAAACTTGTTGCTTAGGATTTATTCAGGTATTTTACCTCAACAAAACATATTTATAGCCCGACGAGGAATTCGGCGTGGAAAAACACGTTTCAAATAATTAATAACCGAACGGCAAACCCGTATTTAGATGTTAATGCGCTTAGGCGCAGGAAATATGTTCTTTCTCTGCCAGCATAACGGCGATTGTTACGCTGACAGTAAGACACCCTTAGAGGCAGAGTACAACGCGTATGCTGTCACATGTGTTATTTCCATCATTATGTCCACTGAAGTTCGGACGAAAATCGGATTATATTGGCCACCGTACAGCAAGTCACGCGGCTTTCGCACCTTTTCGTATGAGTTTTTGGACAAAATTGCTTTGGCGAACTGTGAACGATATAGAAAAAGGATGAAAGCTTCCTGACCCACCCACAGAACGATCTGACAAATCGGATCAAAAAGTCGACAATATTGTCGCGGTATACAATAGGGTTTCACCAGATTTAATACATGAGTGTATTTCTACAGATGTAACCGTTTCGTTGTATGCAGAAGAAAAACATTCCCTTTAATTGTTCTATTTATTTATTGGAACACTTATAAACTCTTTTACATAAAGTAAAAGTTGAATATGTCAAAACCACTAAATTTAATTGTAGATGTACTACACCCGCCAGAAAAATCTGGGACAAGTCTTTACCGGCATTTTTGAGTTAATGCAACTTTAAACTTGTTTCTAGGGTAATGTAAATAAACATACGGACGAATACATCTTAGCAACAATAAATGACTCGTCATATTTACAATAGGACATGTTACGTGTCCCAGATTTTTTGGCGGGTCACCATAATCGTTGTCTATGAATCTACATATCTCACAAAACGTATCATACAATGCCATTCTCTTCAAAATTCTTAGGTTCAAAGTGGTCCATAGATATAAAAGTAATGCAATGTACAGTGTGTGCCCATATTTATTTAACGTATGGAAATTATTTTATTTTCTTTTTTCGAAAGGAATGATTTTATAAAAAAAGTTTTGCTCGGTGTATGCATTCCTAGTTTTATTATCTTAGAGTTGTTCTGAATTTCTGTAAAAAAAATATTTATTGCAATAATACCTACATAATGAATGTTCGGGTTGCTTAGCAGTTATGCTTCGTCTTGATATTTGCAAGCTTTGAAATAAGTGCGACTTTTCTACAAAATTAATTTTTGCAAAGAAATGAAAGTAAGAAGAACTTCCGTGTATTAAGTAAACCTGGGCACGCACTGTATTAACCAATTAACCGGAAACATTAACGCGTTTAAATGAATCGAAAACCAAGTCAACATTTTTCAACACACACTTTTCTGAATTTTCAACGGATATGTTCATAAGAAAACACAGATCTCGGATGAGGAAGGAGAGACGGACTTGAAAACATACAGCAGTTTCCTTCCGAATATTTACTTTAAACCAAACTTCATTTATTATAGGAGATTAGAAAGAAAAGAAGAAAGATGTCGCAGTTAGTACATACAATGTTTCTTGCAAGAAACCCTTTTAAGCGTCAAAACAAATTGTTGGGGGTCTAATACCTAATGTTGATTCGAACGGTTTGCTAAGAGTTGGAAGCCGATTGAAAAATCAATATTTAAAATTTGAAGAAGAAAAAATGTCGTTGCAAGGTAAACACCACTTATTAAAAAAACTTAGATAGTTCCGAAAACATTCACAAAACCATGCTACTGCAGTTATTGTTCTCTAACATCAATTTTGGGCCACTTGCGGCATCAATAAAACAAATTTAAAGCTAAGAAATTATGTTAAATGTTAGCAGATTTAAAAATTGATCATTTAATCCACTTATTTCACTTACCAATAGAGCGATCCACAGTAATTATATTAATTATGAACCTGTTTCATGCAAGATTAGATTATATAGAGCATTTTATTCCAAAAGTTACGACTCAAAACCATGTACATTGCTTTCGAAAAGATTCCGCTCCCCTCCACAGAGCGGTGGTCTTAAAAGCTATTCCAATAAGGTTCACTTTCGATCTGGTTCATTGTGATGCGAAAAGACATTTCTCAACTAGGGTAGTTCATTTTGAAGTGGTTTCAGATTTATCAACTGAAAGAAATTGAATGGGTATATTCAGACAATGCAGTGAACGTCACCGGTCTGGTAAACAATTATCTGCTTTACGTGAAATCTATTTGAAGCTTACGGGCGAGACAGTAAACTCTCGTGCTAAGGAAATTTAAAATTCGGAAATTTATTCCACCCAACTCGTACACTGCTAAAAATAATAACACCGGTTGATGTTACTTCCGGTCCAAACCTATGTTTCTGTTGCTGGTGGTGATTTGGCTGGTCCTTCTCGTTAGTCATCAAGTCTGACTAACGAGAAACAACAAAAGGACTAACAGCAACAGCAGCAACACCACCACTAGCAGCAGCCTTGAAGAAGTTCTTCTGCAATGAAGAACGAACGTCGACAATAGAAGAAATCAGAGTGACGCGGTTCTAAGCGGAAGCCAATTCAATTATTCCATCCAATACTCCGCAGTTTGGGTAGCTTTAGGAGCCAAAACTTACAAAGCCTAAAAGATCAGGCTGTCGATTTTGCTAGCCCATCTGACCCCATACACTTTGTTTAAATTTGTATTTTCCTTATGTTTATTGCTGTTATCATTTATTCCTCATAAACAACAAAAGGTGTTATCGATATGTACTGTTGTAACCTTAATAATAATAATAGAGAACTGAATCTTGCGAAATTTTATTTTATTTTTATGTGACTTATTATTTTTATTAATTTAAGAGCTTGAATTGACAACTTTTATAAAACCTATACCTTTAGAAGAGTTTATATATGTATGTATTTCAAATCATAACTGTGTTCCCTTATGGATTATGTCTTCATTTCGGTACAACAAGGAATAAATGAGGAAACATCTTACCTTCATGTCATCGGCTTCTCGGACACGTGATCGAGCTTCATCCAGTCGGTAATAACATAAAATATAATAACGTAAAATTAAACGTTTACTTTAACATTCCTCTTACCTGTGGCTTCATATTGAACATGTTTTACAAATCTTTCAAGTCGGTGAGCTTAAGCTAGCGTAAATTAAAATTTTATGTTGCTGTTACATGTATAACGACGCTCAAAATAAATGATACTCATGCATCCGAACCGCATCCTAAGAACATTCAGCCTAAAGGCTACGATATTGTCGAATGGTATCGTTTAAGTTAAGCATCGCTGTACACATTGCAGTGTTATGTAACAGCGGACCAGATTAAAGTTTATTTATTCACAGTAATGATGTTTTCTTTTTTTTATTATATTACCCCAAAAATGCTTGTTTCTGAAGTAAAGTTTTATTTTCTCAATCGTTTATATTTAATCCCATATAACCCTTGTTATAAAAAGTAAGAAATCTGTACAGAGTTGCAGTAAGATTTTTGATATTTTATACAGAAAATGCTTAATCATCAGGACATGCCTTGGCGATCCATAATCCGAGGGCGTCGTCGCGTCTTGAGGACAAGTTAGTAGAACTATTCGGGCAAGACCATGAAGTTGAAGAACAGGATGCAACGAGTGACAGGCCCAAAACTCCTGATCCTCAGCTACAGGACTCATACGAAACAACTGAGACAATTCCTCCCGGTGCTTCTTCGTCTTTGCCCGCCCCGGAGTACATGTCGGAGGAAGCCTTCGAAGAGGCGATTAAGAAGCTCCCGAGGAGCTTTTTTAGGATCGAGGAGAGCGGCAGCAGGCATGTTGAAGTTGCCGGATGGAAGCAAGTTGAAAATTTTCAAACAAGATGCCCTTCGTATGTGTCTGCTGAAGTGCCCCTGTACACTGATGTGGTGTTTTGCAAGGGGGATTCATTTTAGTTCATTTTTATAACATTTTAAGCTTATTTTTTTTCTTTAATTTATTTGAGGTTCGGTTTGGTTTAAAAGTCAGCGCTTCAATACTAATAAAGAGCCCTTTTTAAAATTTCTTCTCGTGGTTGGCTGTGAATTGTTAGTCGTGAACTTGCTTGAAATTGACATGTATGCTAATCTAGTTTTCTTTTTGACGGAAATGTAATGTTTTTTTAACAAATTTCATTCAAAATTTCACTTCTTGGAGTTTTGTACGGACATTATCGGATAAGGGTATACCTAAATGAAGTTCTTTTTTTCAATATTTTGTAACAAGTACAGACAGATCAGTTTACTTGTCGGAACAAACGGCCGAGCTATGGCTATGGCTGTGTCTCAAAAGACCTTAACCAATGATGAGAAATAAATATATCATAAGGAAGTTAAAGGTTCAAATATTTTTCAGAAAACTCATAGAAGCAGTTCTGAATAGAGTACCGCCACTTGCCTTCAATTTACGGCCATTTTATGATCCTGCAAGGAAACTATTTCAGGTTGTTTTATCAGTTTAGAAGTGACATTATGACATTTCTTACGTATTTCATACGTCAAATTGATAAAGGCTAGTTCATAACTAATAACTCATGACCAACCACGAGAAGAAATTAAAAATAAAACACGTTAGTATTCATTTAAGAATCTACGTCTTCTCTTCAATGCTCTTGAAAAATGGCAAGAATTTAATTTACATGGGATGCTGGAAAATTTTCTGGATTCTAGTAGGTCTAGAATTGTTAGCGTTTATCAACTGTCATATTTGAAAAATTTGACTCTTTTCGCCTATAATTCTATTGACAGTTCCTATCCAAGTGAACTAGTTTTGTTTGTACAGCATTTGAGAAAAATAATTTTGTGTAAACATGGAAGTCTCGCGTAAAAATTTTCGTGCCATGATTTTTTACGATTTCAAATGTGATCTAACGCCGAAACAATGCCTCGATCGGCTTCATTTGGCTTTTGGAGATGAAGTACCATCAAAGAGTAGTCTTTATAATTGATTTGCCGAATTCCAGCGTAGACGTACCTCTCTCAGTGACGAATTTCGTGAAGGTCGTCCATCAACATCTGTTGTTGCCACTAATGATTCAAGGATCTTTACGCATTGACATGAAAGCAATACACCAGATTTTGCGAGATCATTTGAACGTACCAAAGCTTTGCAGTCGTTGGATCCCCTACAATTTAACAGAAGCGCAAAAGCAGGGTCGTATCAAATGGTGCGAAGAAATGCTCAAGAAATTCAATGGAGGTCGTTCCAGTTCAGTTTATAACATCGTTACTGGTGACGAAACGTGGATCTATTCGTACGAGCCAGAAAGTAAACAACAATCTACCGTTTGAGTATTTCAAAATGAATCAAAACCAATAAAAGTTGTCGGCTCACGCAGTGCTGCGAAACAAATGATTGCTTGTTTCTTTGGTTTAACTGGACATGTAGCAACCGTGGCTTTAGAGGATCGAAAAACCGTGAATGCTGATTGGTATACTACAATTTGTTTGCCGGAAGTCATTGATCGATCAAATAAGAAGAAACAATCGAAATCGACAAATTATTCTCCATCATGACAACGCCAGCTCGCACTCAGCCCGTCAAACAATTGATCTTTTATCCAGCAAAAATGTTGAATTAATAACTCATTGTCCATATTCATCTGATTTATCACCTAATGATTTCTTTTTGTTCCCAAATATCAAAAATAAAATGCGTAGTGAGCGATATTCGTCGGCTGAAGCAGCAGTTGAAACATTCCGGACACTGGTTTCTGAGGTACCATCATTAGAGTGGAAAACTTGCTTTAGGAATTGGTTCGAGCGTATGCAAAAGTGCATTGATGTCAAAGGCGGATACTTCGAAAAACAATGATACCGTTTAGCAAATTTCATATCTGTTTTTTCATACCGTTTCCAGAAACTTTTCCAGCAGCCCACGTAAGGATAGGATTTGGCATATATTCACTTAATGTTTCAGTGGCGCCGTAAAAATACCAAAAGGGCTCATCGTGTAAGAGAATTATGAAAATAATTTTCAGCGTTCCTACTATGTGACGCAGCGTGGCGGAAATTCTCGGAGGTCGTAGTACAAATAACCAACTAATTAATCATCAAGATCTTTACATAAAACAGATGGATGTAAAGAATGGCTTCTTATACGGCATCTTGCAAAAAAAAATGCAGACGGAAGGCCTCGTTGATAATTCAAATTTAGCATGTAAAACTTAATAAATCAATCTATGGCTTAAGACAAGCTCCAAAAGCATGGAACTTCAAATTTGATAGATTTATGAAACGTTGTGAATTTAAACAATCAGAATACTTTTCCAGCAGCCCACGTATTAATTTGTAAATTGTCATTTGCTGGACTTATGAAATTGTAGTGAAGTAAGATTCAGTCATATCCTACCGGTTTAAAATTTTTGTAAAGCTAGATTTACACAATACCAGAACATCACGTAATTTTGTTTATCAATGGTGGAGTGTCAGATGCTTTTCTGCGGCACTTATTGTTAAATAATCACCAAGAGTTTGTAAGGAAATTATTCGGTTTCTAACAAAGTGTTTATACAATAACTTGTTTGTCAACTTGTTAACGCCAAGAAAGCTCGTTTGTTTAAAAATCACTTTATCATACAAAAAAAAACAAATGTTTGTCTATAATATAAGATTTTGTAGCAGTCGAACAGAATACAAGCGATGTATAAAATTCAGAATTTTATTTGAATTGCGCCAACAAGTATTATACAGCATTCAAAGCATTCAACACAACTTATTTACAGTGTAGAATCTTTTCTGCCCTAAATTTGAAGAATAATCATTTGGGATCTTATGCAAAATATTTTATTTTTAGAATTGTTGTTGGATTATTAGCGTATCTGAATCAATTCTGCCCTAACAATCTTTTAACAATATTTTTATAATATCGCCTGAAACTAGCTGAAGCATAATTATTTGACTTCTCAGGGAAATTATTGTAGCAAACATTTTTACACTGTCATTACTAGAGTTAGGCGAAAATTCTTGAAACGCGGTCGATTTACCTCCACACTACTGACACATCGCGCACAAAATCTGATGCACGATGCTATAATGCCATTCACGATATGCATGCGATACCGTGCGTCTGGACAGATGTGGTAGGAGTCGATCAAAAATTTTCGCGTAGCTTTAGTCATGTATGTCAGCCACATTCTTGCTGGGCTGGTTATACTTTTACATTTTAGTTTCACTAACTTGCCAGGATAATATTTTGTTCAAGCTTGAAGAACCACGTTTCAATAAACAATAAAACTTAACCTCACATTTCGTACTTTTGTGTAACACACTATATTTCATTTACATTAAAATTTTTATGTTTGTACAACTGGTCAAATATAATAAACGTGTTATATTTGGTTATGTGTTATGTGTTTTAGTTACCTATTTCCCTACAAAATGAAGAGTCACAGTTAAAAATCTACTAAATACTCCTAGTAATTTTCACTTTAACGATTCACTTCATAAATTGCTCTTGATATACGCGCACTTATCAATAAAAAAGTGTATATGAACCCCGACAAATTAATCTTTTTGAATCAGCTGAGGTATATTTTGCAGACCCTGAGACAGTAAAATATTCAAAAATTTATATTGCTAGTTTACATAGCAAAATGTACCGTGCCTTCAATTGAATTCCACATTAAAGTAAGCTGTGATTTTTTTATGAAGTTGGTGACAGAATTCTAGAGAAAACAGTTGTCATTAACTGTCAGTGCTGATCATAACATCAAATAAAAACACGCAACATTAAAGTTTAAAGTAGATGCTCAAAGTGCTCTCCTTCAGCTTGAATACATAAGCGTCCTCTGCGTTTCATGTTTTCAAACCCGTTTGCTAAGTGTTCGGGAGTTGTGTTAGCACACACATCTGTAATGCCCGCACGAAGTGCTTCGATTGTGTGACGCGTAGTTCTAAAAACTGTGTGTTTCATGTGCGGATAAATGAAGTAATCCATAATTGTGAGATCCGGAGACCTTGCAGGAAAATTTACAATCCGATTATCGAAAAACTGCTGCAGGAAAGTTATAGTTTGATGAGCTGTGTGGGAAGTAGCATTATCTTGCTGAAAGAAACCCTCTTGTAAGTTCATCATCATGTAGTTGATTAATGAAAGGTTCTAATAACTCATTTCGGTATCTTTCAGCAGTTACTGAGTCGTTAAAAAATATTGGTCCGATGATACGCTTCTTGACACTGCTAACCAAACACCAATTTTTAATGGATCTAATGGAGTTTCCACAAATTCATAGGGATTTTCTGCTGACCATATTGTCATATTCTGTTTATTTAAATACCCTGAGAGATGAAACCAGGCCTCATCGGAAAAGAAACACTTGTCAAGAATGTCGTCGTTGTTTAAGTTATCAAGAAACCACTGACAATATTCTGTTCTTCTGTGAAAATCTACTGGCCTGAGTTCGTGGACTGCTTGAATCTTATATGGATAAAGCTTTAAGTCTTTTTTAAGAATAGTGTGACATGTTTCCACTGATAGCTGAACTTCTTGTGAAAGTTTCGCAATAGATTTCTTGGGAGAGTGTTCCATTCGATCCCGAACATCTTCAATACAGGCTGCAGTCCTTTTCTTAGCTGCTCCGCTCCTTGTTTGGCGACCAAATGATCCTGTTTCACGAAATTTAAGAACACAAGCATGGATATGTTTAACTAGCTGTTCATAAGTAATAGCAAAATTAGGAAACTGCTGTCGAAACTTCTGTACCCACTGATTAATTGAATAAACTAACTGTCCATGTTCTATTCTACCGGTTTGAAAATAACTTTCAACAATAAATATTTTCTGCTGTAATTCTAACATTTTGAATTAATTGAAAATACAAAGTGTCAATTTGACATTTGTTTAATTAAATAATTGAACAGCTATCAATGCTGCAAATCTTAGGAGAAAAAACAGTGAAATCATAGCCCATTTTAATGAAGAATTCAATTGAAGGCACGGTATAACCTTAGTGTTGGTACAGTTAAGCAAGCGAGCTAATATTTTATCAAAAACTCAGTTAACCAGTAAATAGTCCTGATAGATCATTTCACAACATACCTACCTATAATTTGAATAAACTGTATTGTACGAGTTAACCAGAAGTCAGACCAGAAGAAAAGGAAAATATAATAAAGTTTACGTTATTCAGGTTACACAACAAAACGCCAACACGTTCTCCATTGAAATTTTTGAATTAAATATACTTAAAAATTTAACTTATGAAAGGGAATAGAAATTTAAGCCGAAAGCATGATATTTTTTTAAAGGCTCTTAGCATAGTAAACAAGACGTGCTAGTACACTTAGAAGATTTAGTAGCTTAAATATAAAAGTACCAAAATTTATGATCACTTGCACCATTGTGAGGCTTTATTTAAATATATTCCGGCTAGTAACAAAATGTTGCAAATTCGTATTTAAAAAGGATATAATTTTTATTTAAGTGCTTAGTTTAAGCAAATAATTCACGCCTGACATATGTACATAATCCCGTCCGGAGTCTGGCCATAAATAATCAAATCTTCAATGAAAATGCACGGAACGAACATTGAATCGAAACGAAGCCGTGATTAAGTACGGCGATCTCCCGTCGAGTGCCCGAACTAAGCACATTATCACAGCTGTCCTGTTTCCAATGAGTTAGCCGGAAGAGCCAACTCGCCATGATGTATGATCCAGGTGCGAGACCGTGTTTACGGTAATGAAGTCAGCACGCCTAATCCTGACACTTTTCGGCCACCCGCAACCAAAACACACATTCAGATCATGATTTATTGCGCCAGCACATTAGTGAGACTGAGATTGAGCAACGTCCACACAATTTCCACGCTCATTCTTCACCTGAAAAGCATACTCCAGACCAGAAACGAACTAATCAGAGCAGAGACGACAGTCAGGTATGACTTCGCCATAATCTGTTCCAGTTTCTGTCTGCAGTGATCCTCAATAGACGGATCGTAATCTCCAAACGATAGTACTAACATCTCAGGATGAAAACCGGCCTTCCGTAGGTGTATACAACCAGCGCACAAAGACTGAGAATGTATGACTTGTTTGGATTGTGGATTAGGCCTGACGTAGAGGTGGTCTGCCCTAGACCAAATCTATTATTCGGAAATGCTGTCATTCAGCTCCCTGCTTCAGGCAGATATGAGAGATTTATTGTGAATGCCCTGAAATCTATGAATAAGTTTGCACTAAACTATTATTTATGTATAACGGTTTATGAGGAATGATTTAACTAGGAATTCGAATACTGTATCATTCTAAAATTTACTTGAATGGAGCAGGTAATAAATTTTTATAAGAATAAAATTTGTAAAATCATGGTTTACATTATTCAACATTGAGTTTCTAAAAGTCCTGCCCATAATAGTAAGAGTAAAGAATTTATCAGGTTCCTACAAATATTATTTCACAGAAGGCAGTACATTTTGGATAAATTTCAGTTTCAAGCATCAAAAGAACAAAAGAAAATTAATGATTTTCACTTAGCTGATTGATATAGTTAAATAGTGACGCCTTAAAATTAAAAGTTAGGCAACCCATTTTACAATTGCGCGTTCAAAGCATTATAAAATATTTAAGTTGTTTATGATTTGGTTCATGAGTTGCCTATATTCCAAAACCTTCAGAGGCGACGCGGCGATTCAAAATAGGCATACTTTACTAAAAGGAATAATAAAATAATTAAATGATTAGATATTCAAAGCGGTACATAAAGTAATCTAAGTTTGTTAAATTACCAACAATGGCACCACAATGCGAGGTCAAACAAATTACAAATTCACTAACTCAGTGATTCACTGCGATTAACTCTCCGACGTACTGAACTTAACTCATTAGGTAGGCTATATAACTAATAACTGCCTCCTAACTGAATGATTTAATTTACAAATTTCCGTTTTTAAATTATCCAAGCAGGTTCGGGTCCAAGCAGCATTCTCAAATGAGTTCATACAACACTGGCGTCATTTGTCAGCATGGAATTCCCTCCATTAAAACATTAATTTTACATAGGTTCCATCGACCGAAAAGAACTTTGATGTGTAGACATAGATAACCCAAGCTAGACAACTTCCGCAGCAAATAAGGCTGTGTCCATGACCGTACTTGCGAAATGCTAACTAAACAATTTTGTCAATCAAACCAATAATGATTTCCGAGATCTAAATACCCTAAAACAAAAAAAGCAGATAATTTTTGTTTGCTATAGCAAGGACGACAGTCTGAACATCTGTGAAAAGTTAATTATGTAATTGATTTTATACGTAAACATTATTTTAATTGAACCATATCTCGAAAACCATTTGGCATTGGAGTTGAGCTTATTAGAATTTTTACTTTTTATGATCACATGTTACTTCATTACTTCATTTTGACGTTAATACGAATGTAGTCGAGTGATTTGAGAATAGGGCTCCCACTCAGGGGTCCTATTCTTTCAAGTAAAAATAAGATAGGGGTCCGTAAACATAAAAATCGATATAATATTATAAATCAGGACAACAGAATGACTGACAATTCTGAAAAATAATAAAAATTCAACTATTACTTAATTTTCGACTGGGTTTAAGTATTAACAAAAATTTTTTTTTTCATTTTATTCACATGAAATTATTTATTTAAAAATGAAATTTGCAACAAGTTTCAAATTTAACAATGTTTAATATTGATTGGTCTTTGTTTTCCGAAACGACTTAAGACTGAATAAATTGAACTTTTAAAATTATATTTACATTCTGTTGGGTGAGTTTTTGCATAAATTTTGGCAACACTGTCGTGTAAACGATAAAGTTGAAAAAGGGTTTCGCACTTCTCCAATCTTGGGAATTTTATTCCTTATATAATAGCTATTGTAGTATACAAGTAATTCTGACCATATAATTTTTGTTAATAAAATTCTGCCTATTAGAGTGCTTTTATAACACCTTAAAGAAAAACCCATTCCAGTCCATTTTTCAGAGTGTATAATTTTTGTAAGAAATCAGTACTAATAGTACTAATTCTTTCGTTTTATAATTTTTTGATAAAAACCACACTTTAAATGTTCTGCCAGTATATATAGGGTGTTTCTTATAAAGCGGTCTTTCGGTGCTGCGATTGACACTAGTAATATACGCGTGTGTTCCCGTTTCCTCTGGAACTGATGGCTAACACAACGGTCGTCAGACTTCATCGTATTCTCCACAACACGTGTGAAAATAATAAAATTATGTTAAAACTACTGTCAGAAGAAACTTAAGAAAATGAAATTTTTGCAGCAGTGCCTATTTTTTCCACGTAGAATCTTCTATTCTTTAAATTTTGTCTTGCGTAGTAAGATGTATATCATACAGGCAAAGGCATTTGCCACCCACTCTATCTAGATTTTCAACTTCGGTAACTATAATAATTCTAAAATCTAAAAGACATATTCATGGCAAAAATACTGTTCGCGACTTTTGCTCTATAGCTTCGAGAGCAAAACGGTCGCCGCGTTTAATAGAGCAGCTTTCGTCTGACGTGTGTAACCGCCACCTCAAGAAACCGTTCACATCTGCGCACTTTAAGAATGATTTAATATTTGACATTTTGATTTGAGTTCTTACGACATACTTTTGACAGCTCACTGAACGACAAAACAAATAATTTTCACCACACAGGTCACTATTCCCTGTACGAATCAAGGTTGGTAGAGCTGAACTGAAGGAGGTTGCCTTGATCTAGAGGGGAAGGTTTGGGTACATAACTCGTTACGTCACCTCAAGTGAAAAATTCTATGTAGCATATTAATCATTTTTTTTTTTATTACATGACCAATACAACCACAGAATTGATTCCATTTTTAGTGAACTAGGGTAAGTTCTTAGCGCAGTTGTGATGGACGATAGATAGTTTTTTTCTGCTCGCAGAAAAATAGTCCATTTAATAATTCTCATTGCTACAATCGCTTATACGAGGGTCAAGCTAAAATTATTGAGAATAAGAAAATGTAGCAGGCCTTGAACGACAAAACATACATTGTTATTTAGAACACTTTTTTATCTGTCATTTGAAGTTTAGTTGCTGAATCTACGTTTGGTATAACCAAAGTTATTAATTTTTAAAGTGACAATACAAGTAAAAAAATGGAATTAACCAGAGAGCATCTTCGAATCATGATTTATTATGATTTTTAAAAAGGCTTAAGCGCTTATGAGTGCAAGGAAAGTTTAGATTCGGCTTTAAGTGAACAAGCACCTTCCTTGGCTACAATTTACCGATGGTACAAGGAATTTGAACGCGAAAGAAATTCTGTTCAGCATCAAAAAGGAGCAGGGCGTCCTCCTACGGCTGTTACCGACAAAAACATTGCTGCTGTTAAAAAAATAATTGAAGAGGACAATAAAGCCACTTATGCGGTAATCGAGCATCAACTCAAGATTGAATTCTCAGCTGTGGGAACAATCTTACACGATCACCTAAATTTAAAAAAAGTGGTTAGTCGTTTTGTGCCGCATCAACTTTCCGACTTCCAAAAAGCAGAACGTGTAAAGATTTGCCATGAAATTTTAAATTTCTTAAACTGGTGACGAAACTTATATTCCCTTTTTTTGACATACCAACCCGCCAAGAGAGTCGTGTGTGGAATCATGAAGATGAGGAAACTCCAACAATAACCAAGAAGCTGCGAGCTATGAAAAAAGTTGTGTATTCAGTATTCTTTAGAAGTACTGGGCTAGTAAAAGCAATTAAGCTAGACGGACAAAAGACAGTTACAGCTAAATGGTACACTGAAAAATGTTTGCCTGAAGTATTCAGTAAGGTTCCAAACAAAGGAATCATTCTGCACCACGACAATGCATCATCCCATACTGCAGCTTTAACTCTCCAGTTTTTGGCTGGAAAAAATAGAAAAATAATAGAACATCCGCCGTATTCACCTGATTTAGCTATGTGCGACTTCTGGCTATTTTTTGGGCTTAAAAGGAATTTTCGAGGTAGGTTTTCGTCTGAAGAAGAGATTGATGCCGCAGTTCACACTTATTTTGACAGTATTCCGAAAGAAGATTGGTTGGGCGCTTTTAAACAATGGAAAGAAAGAATTGTTAAGTGTATCATTGCTGAACACAAGCATTTGAATATGAGTTTTTCATTATCAGTGCTTTCGGAAATCTCCGCTATCATCTATCATTACAGCTTCGTTATGAACTTACCTTTAGATTAAGCTTTAGGAGACAGATTAAAATTCACTCTATTTACTTCACTGTGATGGAGAAAAGTTTTGTGTGACGTCACGAGTTATTTTTGCGGGGGAAGTTGGTAATGGGAACGAAGCAACCTGCTAGATGCTTGAGGAAATACAAATATAATTGAGGAGTAAAAGTAAGTAACAAAGGGGCTATGTGTCAAAAAATCTAAACTATTATTACAATTATCCTTCATCCTAGGTGGGAAGATGCTGCTACACCAGCATAAACAGCGTAAACCTGTTCAAAATGTAATAATATCAAAATAATTAAAGAAACGCATCCTCTTTGTCGAAAAAGTGACTTAACAGTTCTTCTGTCAAAAAGTTTTAGTTCAATTTCCCTCTAGAAACTTTTATCCCGTTTCATACGATCTAGTCCGCGATATGTAAAATCTTTCTGTGCAAAAATTTCATGTTTTGAAAAACTGGCAACTTCTACCATATAAATTCGTAAAATACGTAATAAAATGTATACAGGCAGGGAAAAACGATGGTCCTAACTACTTTTGATCTATTTGTGGAAGTTCCCTGGAGACCATCCACGGAAACTCTTAAATTTAAGGTAGTTAATTTTTCAACTCGAAGAAGGAGGTAAAACAGGTAATTTCCTCTTTATTGTAGGTTAACTGACTAAATGTGACTACTTATACAAAAGCTTAGAGCCATAGCCAGACTAAATACTCGGGAAAGGCTTATCGTAGTGTAGGACAGGCTCTAGAAGTTATAAACTCGCTTATTTCAACTTCAACAATAAAAAAACTTTTTCGACACACAGAATTCGTCTAAAATAAAAGCAACTCCGCACCCAGTTGTCAAATACATGTTTGTGACAGTCTACAAAGTCCGAGATAACAGGCGTCAGCGAGTTAACGGGAATACTCACGCGTAGCTTACGCTAGGGACGGGCACTAGCGGGGAAGCGTACTCCCACCACCGTCTCTCTATTAATGAAATTACGATTCTCCCAAGAAATCGAGAGTGGGGAGAGGGCGATTGTGTTTTATTAAAGTGTTTCGAAACAATTTGACGAGTATTATTTCTAAACCCCGAAGTCGAAACAGTATGTATTATTGTATTATCAGGTTGGACCGTCGCGTCGTAGGGCAGGCTTAAAACTTTCTAGGGCAGGCTCAGCCTCCCTTGGTGCCCTCTAGCTACAGCCGTGCAAAAGCTTTAAACAAATATCGATAAATACTTCCACTTGATGTATATGAAAGTCATAATACAAGTAGAGCTTCACTAAAATTAATCATTTCTAAATTTAAATTTCACAAACTGTCTGGTATAAGTAAATAGATTATTTAGTAAAAAGGGTAATTAAATGAACGGTACTGATTTTTGTTCAAACACAAAATTTAACCAAAAATACAAACGATTCAACACGACTTCTTCAATAGTGTAGACTGACAATACAAATTCTTAAGTAAAATGCACGAACAAAAACTTATTTCCTGAAAGTGCACCAATAAAATAATTTAATTTATAAAACACATCAATTTGGAAAAATCTGAAAGATGCATTTGCGAAGATTTAAATATATTCCCTTTCTACCTTTATGTAAAGAGTAAAGACAACTAATGTAATGTGAATGTAATGTTGTTCTAAGTTACCTCAATAAATAACACCAATAGAACTCTTTCCACTTAAAAACCTATCACATCGACTTTAATACTAAATGATAATATAGCGTTATCGCTATGTACCCAACAAACACAATAGTCCGGCGAACAAGAATACAAATCAAATAAATGACCGCGTTGTATTATGAAGAATCTCAAGCACGAGCAGAAGAATCAATATTATATTATTTATTGCATCAGAACTTACTGCAGGAAAACAAATGACTCGCAGGTGGACGACGGGGGGTGGTGCTAAACAAACATCCCGCCGAGTTTTGGTTAAGCGAGCTGTGCTCGTCGCGGGAGGCAGACCCTGTGCGCCAGTTCATAGACACGCGTATGTCCAAACAAACCCGGACTGAAATACAGATTGAGTCAGGCAACTTGGCACACAATGGGGTCTGTCTATGTGTTTGGAACGGTAACACATTCGAGGACTTCCAAAGATTACCTACATAGGTGCCTGAATCAATCTGTATACAGGAGAAACAGTGGTACTTAATATGGCGCTAAGTGTCGAAAACAGTGTAGGTAGAAACCCAAAATTCTTCTGAAAATATATTAATTTAAAGAAGGGTAATCCTGGAATGCCATCAACTTTGACACTTGATCACAAATTGTACAAGTTGGACACATCCAGTGAGGATATGGTGAATGCATTTAGTGAATACTTCATCAGTGTTTACAGCCATTCCAGTGAAAGTAATGATGTATTTTGTAGTCAGTTTAACTCCTGTGATATAAAAATCGACAGTATTAACGAAGATGAAGTGGATGAAGCCCTACAGCATCTTAATAATTTAGCCATTGTTCGAGATTGCATTCCAGGATAAATAAAAAAGGGCTGTAAAGAGTACTTTGTAAAACCACTGTGTGCACTTTTTTAAACTGAGTATGTAATGAATTTCCAGCCAGCTGGAAAGAAACTAAAATCTTTCCTGCTTTCAAAATAGGTGACAATACTAAAATTTGTAACTATCGCTCTATTGCTATACTGTCTACCGCAGCAAAAATTTTTGAAACAATTTTGTACAATCGTATTTTCGGAGGGGTTAAAAATATCATTTCTGCCCATCAACAGGGTTTCATGCCAAGAAGATCCACTGTGAGTAATCTGAGTAATTCTACTCAATACGTTTCTAACGCTTTGGAAAAGAAAACACAAATTGATGTCTCCAAGATGCTCGATAAATTAGATCATGATATTCTTTTAAGAAAATTAACAGGTATTGGATTCCATGAACCTCTACTTGAATTTCCTAAATCCTATCATTCTGGACGAAAATTGTTCGTATAATGTATGGGTTTCACTTCTCAAGAATTTATTCCGTCCTCTGGTAATCCCCAAGGAGGTAATTTGGGACCGCTCCTAATCTTACTTTTTATTAATGATATAGTTGATGTTGTCCAAACTAACAGAATATTTTGCACGCAGATGATTTCAAAACTTACTCATACAATACAATACAATACTCATACAATACAGTAAGTACCTTCAATTGAATTCCTCGTTAAAGTAAGCTGTGATTTTTTTATGAAGTTGGCGACACAATTCTAGAGAAAACAGTTGTCATTAATTGTCAGTACTGATCATAACATCAAATAAAAACACAACATTAAAGTTTAAAGTAGATGCTCAAAGTGCTCTCCTTCAGCTTGAATACATAAGCGTACTCTGCGTTTCATGTTTTCAAACCCGTTTGCTATGTGTTCGGGGGTTATGTTAGCACTCACATCTGTAATGCCCGCACGAAGTTCTTCGATTGTGACGCGTAGTTCTAAAAGCTGTGTTTTTCATGTGCGGATAAATGAAGTAATCCATAATTGTGAGATCCGGAGACCTTGCAGGAAAATTCACAATCCGATTATCAAGAAACTGCTGCAGGAAAGTTATTGTTTGATGAGCTGTGTGGGAAGTAGCATTATCTTGCTGAAAAAACCCTTCTGTAAGTTCATCATCATGTAGTTGATTAATGAAAGGTTCTAATAACTCATTTCGGTATCTTTCAGCAGTTACTGAGTCGTTCAAAAATATTGGTCCGATGATACGCCTTCTTGACACTGCTAGCCAAACACCCATTTTTAATGAATGGAGTTTCCACAAATTCATGGGAATTTTCTGCTGACCATATTCTCATATTCTGTTTATTTAAATGCCCTGAGAGATGAAACCAGGCCTCATCGGAAAAGAAACACTTGTCAAGAATGTCGTCGTTGTTTAAGTTATCAAGAAACCACTGACAATATTCTGTTCTTCTGTGAAAATCTACTGGCCTGAGTTCGTGGACTGCTTGAATCGTATATGGATAAAGCTTTAAGCCGTTTTTAAGAATAGTGTGACATGTTCCCACTGATAGCTGAACTTCTTGTGAAAGTTTCGCAATAGATTTCTTGGGAGAGTGTTCCATTCGATCCCGAACATCTTCAATGCAGGCTGCAGTCCTTTTTTTAGCTGCTCCGCTCCCTGTTTGGCGACCAAATGATCCTGTTTCACGAAATTTAAGAACACAAGCATGGATATGTGCTGATTGATTGAATAAACTAACTGTCCATTTTCTATTCTACCGGTTTGAAAATAACTTTCAACAATAAATATTTTCTGCTGTAATTCTAACATTTTGAATTAATTGGAAATATAAAGTGTCAATTTGACATTTGTTTAATTAAATAATTGAACAGCTATCTTAGGAGAAAAAAACAGTGAAATCATAGCCCACTTTAATAAGGAATTCAATTGAAGGCACGGTATATCATGACGTAGATATTTTCCATTTAAATTATCAAGCTTTCAGGAACGCTATACCAGACCTACCGACATGATGCTCATGTGCTCAATAGTCATGGTTAACTTGAAAATTATAAAAGTTAAATGGGTTGTATCCTTATATGAATGAATAAAGTAATATAAAGGCAAGAGTAAGTTTAACTTACAGGGTGTCAGTGATAATAAGTATTTTGGTTTAATCTTAAATTTGAATCTTTTTATCATTATATCCTTCAACCAAGTGTTTTAACCTAAAAGACTTGACGCAACTGATTATCAGAACTCGTAAGTAGTAAATTGCGAACCATGATTGCTAAATCGTGTCTCAGGTATCCCCTAAGATAGATTTACGGACAGGAATTGTAGACTTAATTGTAGACATTCTAGCATTGAAGTTAGGTTATTCTGTATACTCTACATATTCACTAACCCTTGGTTTCTCAATCTGTAGATCGTGATCAAATATACGAGGGGTCGCCATCTGTAACGATACTTACACTTACATACAGGTGGAACAAAACTATTAAATAATAGCTGTAACTTTTTTATTTGGAAAGTTATGAAAAAATGTGTAATACACAAGTTCTTTGATGCATTCCTACGTATGCTTTGACGTACATAGTTTCTTCGCATTCTCTTTTGTTTTATTGCTGTGGCAACCAACTTTGTCTTTTTAAACGGTAATTTTTACTGATTTTCAAAAATGCGTATGTTCCTCGATTCAGTAAAATAATTTTGTTGAATAGAAGAAAAATTAAAAAAATAAAATCAACGAAAAAATATTTAGTACAACCCAATCGTCAGTTTTAGCAAGAGTGCTACGGAAATATCACAGTGAATACTTTTACTATTTTTTATTGATAAGCGAAAATTTACAGAATGTTGTGACGTGTTACACACCTAGCTGACGACAAAAAAAAATCAAAGTTGACCTCAATCGTCACTAACTAATTGCTGTTTTAATAAAAAAGGGAAAATAACACAAATAACTGACTAATATCAGAGCCACATTCATTTAGACTGCGTTTTCCGCCTATTAAAAAAAATAGACTATAGATCTTGTTTGCCATGTATAACTTCAATTGTCAAATTTCCAAAGCACGCTTGACCAAAAATGATAATTGTGTTTTATTACTGAATCAACGTTTTCTTCTCTATTTTATTTTTTATTTCTTGATTTTAAGACAAAATTGTATCATTGAATAGAGAAAAATATACCTGTTTCAAAATTGCTAAAAATAATTATAGTTATAAAACATAAATTATGTGTCGTGGGATCCTGTAGTTTGTTTTTATTGGGGGGTTGCGAGGCTTGAGAGCTTGAGAAAGGATGCTTTAAAGTAATAAGAACAATAGAAATTTTATAATAGTTATTAAGTATGGTAATCCTGTGACTTATGAAAAGTTTAACATATTTATAACGGATCTACCAATAAGAACTTTGAAATAGAT
Source organism: Prosopocoilus inquinatus (assembly GCA_036172665.1). Classification (NCBI taxonomy): domain Eukaryota; kingdom Metazoa; phylum Arthropoda; class Insecta; order Coleoptera; family Lucanidae; genus Prosopocoilus; species Prosopocoilus inquinatus. The sequence goes on from CM069876.1 coordinate 3,673,872, forward strand.
TGAAATAGGTTATATTGAGAGTTCTGTCATTCAGTTTTTTCACATATGTACCGCAGAAGGTTTACCATTTGTTATAATAGGGGCATTCAACAAACCAATCGATTAATTATAATCGGATCGAGTTGATTTAAATCGATTGATAAACATACTGAACGGTGGCGAAACATCAATGGATTGTCGTGACAGGTGACCTTTAAACTCTACTCAGCAATAGTAACAATTAATTTAACAATTCAGTTTAATAACGCCATTTATTATCTCCGACATTGCGGATTCAGGTATCGATTTTTCTAAGGTTGCTACTTCTGTTTTCACCAATGAGCCGATGCTGCTTTTCGCGGCACCGGGCATGTTTCAAAAGAAGCATTACACGCTGAGGAATCCCGTAAAACTGGAATGATAACACTTGCAAATGATGTATTTCTTCATGCGGTGCAAATATAGTCATTTGCACGAGGTATAATTTCGTAATTTATTCATTAATCTAAAGCGGTTGATGCATTCCGAGCATTGCACCAGGAAGCGGTAACACGTCATCGAAGTAGTCAGCGTATTTCTTTTTTAATTCCTAATTCCTAAGGTCCATTTTGTTAAAGAGCGTGAGTCTCTTTTTACTTTTATTTATTTCTGAAATAAATAACTAGAACACATAACACTCATCACTTCTTATCTAATGACCAGGGAAAAGAACTCAGGCCACTTAGTGTTGGACGCTTTTTACGTCGAATGTACTTTGCGATGCATCGAATTGTTATTGAGTGGTAGGGGAAGGAGTGCAACGCAGTTTGCACGTTATGGGCGAGGCTGATACAGTCCGAGTACTAAATTTTTGTACCGTTCGCGGAACAAGTGGCCTGAATTCTTTTCCTTGCTAATGACACTTTGACGACATATTCAAACGCACTTAAATCGTAAAATTTTTACGATTGAAAACTTCACAATCGATGTTGAATCGATTAAGATACGTTGAACGCTAAACTGTACGCAATCAAAAATCGATTGTATCCATTGAATGCCTCTAATGTTTTCAATTTCGCTCAAAAATCGTATTAAAATAATCCAAACCCATTTCAAAAATGCTGAATCCGTGGAAACTACATTTCGTAAATTTCGCGAAATTTTGGTCGTAATGATTGTCCATCTGGGACTGCCATTGCGAATTTAATGCGAAAATTTGAATCCACAGGTTCAATAGCAAGCATAACCACAACAAAACGTGCTCGTGCCGGCCGTTCAACCCAAAAATATTGCTGTAGTAGTTGAAAGTGTTGCCAGAGAATCGATTTCACGACGTTTTCAACAATTGGGCCTGTATACAATGACCACATACCGAATTTTAAGGAGGGATTCGGTTTTAAAGCTTTATAAGATCCAACTGGTGCAAGAATGAAAGCCAGCAGATCATTTTCAACGTCGTGCATTTGCTCATTGGATCATTGAACAAGGTGTTGGTTTTTCAGAAAAAATCATCTTTTCGGACGAAGTTCATTTTCACTTAAATGGGTATGTCAACAAAGAAAACTGTGGGATTTGAGCTTCTGAAAATCCAAAAACAGTTGTTGAACAAGCAATACATTAATCTTGTGGCACTGTATGATGCGGCTTATGGGTAGGAGGCATTATTGGTCCACATTTGATCGAAAATGAAGCTGATGGTACCGTCACTGCCAATGGAGTACGTTGTACAGACATGTTAACCGATTTTTGATGGCCTATTTTAGATGATACGGATGCAGAAGACTTGTGGTTTGGAGCTACGTGCCACACAGCCCAAGAAACAATCGGTTTATTGAAAACCAAATTTAATTTCGCGAAGAGGTGATGTCACCTGGCCATCACGATCCTACGATTTAACGCCGATGAACTTCTTCTTGTGGGGCTAATGTTTACGAGAATAATCCACAAACAATTCAAGAACTTAAAACCAACATCGAAGACGTCATCCGCGAAATAGAATGTTGTAGATGTATATTTTAGAAGTTTAGAATTTAAGAAAGTTTATGCATTCTCGGGATATCTGTGAAACACGAACATGTTTGTTTACTTTATTATTTTGGTAATATGATATGGGGACGTGTTTGGCCTAAGCAGCAAAGAAACGGAAAGATATTTCGACAGTCCCCCGAGGGTTAGCGCGCAAGATGAACGTGGAACAACTGGGGCTCGCGGATGTGATTATAGATGTTTGATAAGGGCTGTTCACGAAATATTAACCGAGAGGAGTGGTCGCGGTGTGTTGTCGGGCATGAAGTAGAGGGTGCCTGCAGAATATGACTTGAGATGGTATGTTCTGGCTGAAGTGTTAAGGCGATACATCCTCATGATTGGCAATGCGATGTGAGGGTCATGAACTTATGCGGAGGTATTATGGCAACAGAATATTGTCCGGGATGCGACCCGGGGCTTTGGCCAAAGGATGGTGCCGTGCACCAGCATGCGGTATCAGGGCCCTTGTAGCGGTGTGCAAGCAGCACCGATGAAGAGCATGGTACCGGAAGCAATTAGCTGTATTCTGCATTCATTGTGAGTGGGAATTCGGATGATTGCATTCCCGACCAAGTGATAGCATTGAGCTATCCAGAAAGGTTTGACATGATGAAGTCATTGGACTGGTACGGAGTGACGCTTGATATTCACGCAGTCGGTGCATCAATTGATCCTGAGAACATATGCTTGGGAGACAAGGTATGCTAATATCCATCGGGAGGGGCGGGTTTTATATCCACAGGTGAATGTGAGGGAGCTACAGCTTCTAGATTCGCTGCTGGAGTGGGTGGCGCCGGGAAACGGCCCCGGTAAGCGAAAGTTCCAGTTTACTGAACAGATACTCGTAAAGGGTTACTTATAATATGTATGGTCTTTGTCGAATTGAAATGCGATGCCCGGGAGCTAAGACGTTTACCTTCAGCGACTGTTACGGTCAGGGAAGCGAGAATGAAAGAAATCACATTGTTTAGGTCTCTCATTAGGGTTAGGACGAGTGAATGTTTATTGTAACTCCGTCCTCAGATAGTATTGTTTGTCTATAATATTTAAACAAAAAAATGGTTCGAAGACTGCAAATGTAATCGTGGTGGACATTTGCCGAAATGTTGTTTTTCATTCATAAATGGTAAAATATCTACAATATATTTCAATAAAGAATTAAAGAATCTTCATAAAAATGTGTGTTTCTTTTAAAATTTAAAAAAGTAGTTCTTATTGGTTGACCCTTATTCGAACTGTACATTTGTGCAGTAACTGTATTAGTTTTCTCAAGGCTAACTAGATATTTTCGACATAAAAACGATTAATCATTTTACCCACAGTGGGTGAATGATGTTGTCAGTGAATCTCGGTATTATTTAATAAGAAAATTGATGGCGAGTGTCAACAAACTTCACATCAAATATTCCCGATGGCGTTATTTGAACCGAGCGGCAGATATATTGCAAATGGATTTCATCATTCGCAATCTACATTTCAACAAACTGGAGAATGTAAACACTGAAAAATACTCGAGGTGAATGTAATATTAGCGCCGCCACTGTGAGCGATTTCCAGAGTGAGGAGTTCGTCGGAGCGTTCTGCGGTACGGTTACGCGAATATGAGATGTGATTTAGGCGATTCCAGCCAATCTTTTGTACCAATTGAGTTTTCTCATTTCAGAGGATTTGGAAGAGCTCTATTCCAAACCAATATCGCATTACACCGAGTTCGGGCTCTTACAAAAATATACATTAAATTTTATGGCCGTTTATGCGTAAGCGCACGGCGAATGAGAGAAAATAAACGAGTGAGTAAAACGAATATAAAAAAGTTTCATTGCAAATCCAGCGGGTCGAGTCCCTGCTTCTTCCTACATCTCATTTGACTGTAAGGAGCCGCACTTGATACTGATACGCGTATCATGAAATATTCATCAGCAACCTAACACTCTCAACTATATTAAAAATCCCAAATAAGTTAGTGAATCCACACCGTGATGAGCTGGTACAGGACCGGACCCCTGCTGAGGCTATACAACATTCACGCCTCGTTCACTGTTTTACTCGAGAAATAATTTCCCCGACACGTCTCGGAACATTTTTATTATGTAAATTATTCAAACTTATATTTAGTTATCATATTTTCGAACATTCGTCTGCGAAGTTCCGTAATTTTATTACCATAAAAACGCCGTAACTTACAAAAAACAATTCTGACGCCTTCTTTACTCACAGTAAGAAAAGATTATTAATTTATTTAAATCGATGCACTCGAATTCATTTGCAAGTTATAAATTATAAATTGTAATACATACACGACTTCTTTCTTTGAAAAGATTTATCATCGGCTCTACCTTCAGACACAGTCAATTGTAGTTAGGAATCTAGTGTTACGGTGTGAAAACCGCTTTTCAGGAAACAACTTATACATTAAATTTGAATCGCATTTAGCGCCGATTGCACAACTGTAAGATTAATTCTTTGTGTTTAAAACGCTCCTCGCCGAACCTATTTCGTCAGATTTTACTGCGATAAAAACAGTTTTTTTTTACCATCGTCTTCGTTGCTTCGTAAAACCTCAAATGACCTCACGCTTTGTGCTTCAGCTCAGTCGCTTTCTTTGCTTTCATTTTAAAATACTCCGGCCATAAAGTAGTGCGAAATTCTCGATACGTCGATACTCCTCTGTGGTTTTAAGTAAATAATATCAAAAAACTTTGTTCCAAATCGTTTTTGACTGCAGTGAATCTCTCGAGCAGCCTCTGCTGTTTCTGCTCTATTTGGGGCTTCATCATCAGAAGCGTGGCTCGAGAGTTCCACTGCCAACCAAAACGACTTGATCAAGGATATTCACAAATGCGATGTAATAGTAATGAAGAGCTAAAACGGCAAAGCGTTTTTAGCTTAAAAAAAACGCCATCTGTTTTAGCTATTCATAAATAATATTCGGACATTCTATTTTTAGATAGGATTCCCTCATATTTTGTAAAAGTTTACAAGTCCATTTCTTCTATTCCGAGATACCATCGAAATTATTATTCCACGTGGTCCGATAGTCATAAAATGTCCGCCGTCTATGAATTACAGTTTCTTGCAAGTTAAGTTTCGACTGAAAGATTAATTTGGTTTCACTTTTGACCGCGATTAGGTTTTCTTGACGTCATCTGCAATGCGGTTGGTTCCTGCTCATGTCACGACGTTTTCAATTCGCGCAAACCCTTCCTTCGTATATTTGAGGGCACGGCGAGTTTTACTTTATTAACTCGTATTGTGCCGGGAGCCAGCCAGTCCATTGGCAATATCCCCAGCACCTGGTGGTGTTATTTGTGGGGGCGCTGCCATTCATTTTTCACCTTCACATTTTGGTTGGCGCTGATGGAATAATAAGGTTGTTAAGAGTTTGCCACGAGCTTCGCCCTTGAAGATCGGAGCAGGTATGCTTGTGACTGTTGCAGTCTCTTTCTCGCAAGTTGTTCAAATTTTCTTCCCTTACAGGCTTTTAATTTTGGTTTGGGCACAAGTTTTGCGTTGAGCTTAGGTTCCCCAAGTTGGTATACGTTTTGGCGACTGCCTGCTTTTCCGACGCTTTTTCGACATACAGCGTATATCCACGACGGTTCAGCTAGGGGAGCAGACTGAAGTCTATCTACCGGCTTCGTGGTGGTAACCTCAAGTCGGAATGATTGTGTTGGCGTCTCCACACGTCAACGGGAATGCATAGTGGACCGAAATCTCTAAAGCGAATCGAAATTTCCGAAAATTTCCGTGACTAGCTAATCAGGTGGGATGTTCCGATGTCGAATTTTACAATAAAAGCACTTAACGTTGCTCCGTGTGCTTCACGCTAAATACTTTATTCGTATTTAACGATTGCCTTGGGCGCTTCATGTCAAATATAATTAGATTCATGTTTTTATCTTTTGTAAAAATGGTGACGGATTCGCCAGTGGTCGGTTTGAATTATTTGAAAGATATTTTATTATTGATACTACTTTGCGACTAGTCATTCAGTTTAAAATTTTTGCAAATATTATAGTTTGATTTGGTGCTTTAAGGCACGCATATACTTGGCTTATGGCTTATCGGATAGTAAACTGATTGCTATTAGTTATTTCTCACATCATTTTGAAATCGGTAGCGAGATGTTACGATTGTTGGCTGAAAGTGTGGTTATTTCCGAGATAACTATAAGCTAGTAACATTTCACTAGAGTTCACAACCTCTTTTGCCGATGAGGTCTAAAGAGATCTGAAACAGCTGTAAAGAAGATGTTCGCGAATTTTCTTATAATCGAAACCTACTTGCGACAAAATTTTTTAATTCCTTTTATTTGATATAATAATAACTGTTGCAGTTTCAGATATTTGGGTCTAGATATTTTACTAAAAAATAATCTCTGTTTCTTGTTTCTGTAAAAATGTTTTTCTACGACCCTTTATGAAAAGACATTCTATTGTCACAGAATACTTCCAGCGAAAATTTGATTTCCGTAACTATAGTTCATGTTTTAACTAGGAGGAGTAATTTAAATTTGCCCGTCAAAAACTGCTACATGCTATTGGCCGTTTGATATCCAGTTTCACACTAATCTTCAATTTAAATGTAAGAATTAATTCATGTGACTATTTCAGTTAAATTCTAAACCATTAAGCAAATTTGTTGCTAAAACTGGTTGCTTTAAGAATTTGCAAACTTTCTAAGCAAACCTAATTACTTTCTGATTTAGTTTCAGTGTCATTCCATCTACAGCAGGGTGACAACAGTCGCTCCTCTTAGTTTAAAAACAAACTATAGTAAGGAAAAATCTCATAACGATAAATTTCGTCTCTAGAAACGATAATGAATTTTACTCCATCTTGTTGCCTGCTGTCTCTACATCGCGTCACTATTAAATGTCAGTGTGTTGTTCTCCGGATTTTTATCACAATTTCTGATTCAGAAAATGATTTAGATCTTCCTAATACTCTACCAGAAATATTAAGTCGGGTCGTAGAAAAAAGTTTAACTCGTCGAAATCATTTTATTGAGCGCGCAAATATTACCACTTTCGCTCAAGAAATGTCACTTTCGTCACTCGTCCAACAATATACTATTTCAAATAATACCAAGTCTATAGTAGATAAAATTAACTTATTAGTTCAAATAAAAGAATTTAGTAAACACAAATTCATTTGGTGCTTTACTCAAACCTAAAAAAGTGTGTATCATTTCATTTGACAGAACTGAGATACTATAACAAATCTAGTATCCGGTATCTATGAGAAGACAAGCAGCCCAAGCAACACGCTTTGGTTTAATTTTCGTGTAATCAACCATATTTTGGTTTTGGTTGAACATTTTTCATTTATTAAACGGTTACGGTCAACGTACATGTTTTAAGCCGTCTAATAAACGTATACATTATACCACTTTGATACAGAAACACCGTATTTAGTATAGGGAACATGTTTTTTCAATATTTATCTCGCGGACATCCTATCCTTTATTAAACGTATATCTGTGTTGCTTGGGAGTCTTGAAGAAGAAGTCAACAACTTCAATTTTGAAAATTTTGAGTTGCACTTGTGATTCTCAGCACTTTGATTATTGTCCAGCTCTTTTTTTTAATGGTATCTAGTACAGATTAAATTTATTATAAAAATTCTATTCCTTCCTTTCTTATATTAATTTTTAGTATTTCTCATTGTCCCTACATAGCATTGTAACTTTTGCTTTCCACATTACAACTTTTTTCTAAGTTTTAGTTTTAGTTTACGGCTTCGCCTCTTATTACAACTATTTTGTCCTGCCCCATAATAACTTGTGAACTTGTGTAAATTGAATCATTAGATATTTGAAGCAATGGGATCGTTAAAATATTCTCAAACACAATTTCTTTTCAAGCATGACAAGGACAAGGGTTCAGCTGATTCATTACTGATAAAATTATATATTATATTTATTTAATTCTTCCTCACTATTTCTCTATTTCGGTTAAATATCCTAAAAAGGAAACACATGTCCAAATTAATAAAGAAAGAAAAAAATTAAACACTAAATTCTTCTTGCTTCCTGTTGCTTAGTTTATTTTGATTAACTTTTGGTAGTCCAAATAAAAATCCAGAAATCGCTTATTCGTGATGTCGGCTCTTATTTATTCTGTTATGGTTTCTTAAAATGCTACCAATCTATAGAGACGACAAAAGGATCAATTTCTATTATGGAAAACAAGACTAACAGGCTTATGCTGCACTCACTTATGAATTACATTCAGTGGCGTAGCTATCATAGGGCAAATCGGTGCGATTCATCGAGGCTCCCTAACTACTTCCATGAAATGAATATTTCGTAAAATAATACATAAATATAAAACATTTAATATTACTCTACTTTCAATTAGATTAGAGGAATGTTTTCATTTTCAAATAGTAAAATTGACAGCCCGCTAATTAAGCGCAGTCAACCAAAACACATCACCTATTCTTTAGCCAATACGATTTTTCGTCCTTCAATTTCTAGCTTTCTTGAATTTACCGTGCCTTCAAATGAATTCCTAATTACCAGTTCGAAAATAACTTAATAATAATAGCATTTATTTAACTGAAATAATTGCTGATAGTGCTACAAACTTTTAGGGAAAAACATTGAAATCATTGTCTGTTTTAACTAGGAATTTAGTTATTAACGCTATTGACCATTAAATATAATATAATTACTTAAAGGAACAGTTAATGGATACTCTTAAATACTAAAAATTTTCAAAAAAAGTTGTTGCAAATCGTTTTTGATTGCAGTGAATCCCTCGAGCAGCCTTTGTACTACAGCTCTTTTGACCCTATTTGGGACTTCATCAGCAGAAGCAACAAAATGGCTGCCTTGCATTTCATGCATAGTCAGGTCAAAAAGCGATCGTAGGATGTCGCTGTTTAAATTATTCATCAAAGCTTTTAGTTTGCAAATAGAAATGTGACGGGAGTTTCGTCCACAGATAATGTTTTAGTTTGAAATATACATATCTAGATTTTTTTTCTATCAATTTTTGCAGTATTAATGATACGGTTGAGAACATACTTTAATGTTAAGTTTATTATTTGCAAATATATTGCACAGTGGAGTAAATAATATTCTATTATTGACTTCATTTCTACACACATAAATCTTTTTGGGATAAATTTAATCTGCCTAATCGGTGTTGAATGTGGATAGTTTTGTTTAAAAATTTGTTAATCTTTGTCTAATTTGGCATTATTGTTGCCTTTTCCCGACTAAATTGTGTCTAAACAACAAGGATAAGCTATACTCCTACCTACTTTTACATGGGAAAACATCAAAACCCCGTTTTTTTTTTAATTCCACAAACGGATGGACGCGAGGGAACGCGTGTTAGAATTAATTCCACATTTTTATCTGTGTACGCTTTAGAGAAGAAGTGAGGGCCCCCAATGAATATTTTCCACTAAGGCCCTATGAACTTCAGCTACGCCACTGACTATATTTCCAGCAAAACTATACAAATTTGATTACAGATTCATAAATTGCGTTATAAAATTAAAAAAAAATAAATAAATTGGAGAAAAGTGATGTATTTGAGTCTTTCTTGTGGTCGAGTTCAACTCACTGACTGATATAAACTTAATTTTTTAATCTTGTTTGAACCTACCTCAGAAATAATTTAATAATATTTCAGTGCTGCTGATGTGATCGAAATGATGAATAGCTGCAGAAATACCTCTTCATGATATAAGTAGCTCTTTGTTTAAAAGGCTTAATCAATTACATTGTGGCTTGATACCAACTAAAATTTTCACTTTGATTTCTCCTATACCGTCGTTTTGTTCTTCTTTGCAGAAGAACTTCCTCGGGGTGCTACTGGTGCTGGTGTTGCTACTGCTTGTCGTAAGACTAGACTAACTAAATAAGACCAGCAGTAGCATCACTAGCACCAGCAAGATCAAAACTTCGCCACCAAGACCACCAGCAACAGCAACAACAACAACACTAGTACTAACAGCAACCCTGAGGAAGTTCTTCTACAATGAAGAACAAAATCAGTGTAACGTAACTCCAAGCGAAAACCAATTCAGTCATAAACGACGGCTGCGGAAGCTTTCAAGATAAAATAGTGATAAAAACTATTTAACAAAAATCTGATTTAGTGTTACATCCCAATCCGAATAGTGCATAAAGTTGATTGTGCCAGAGATTACAGGGTGTTTGGTAATTGTTTGGACAAATTAAAACTGTAGATTCGGGTTACCAAATGAAGCATAAAAGTCGTACAAAAATAATGTCCGTTCTGCCCATTTTTGAAAAATTTCGAAAAGTACCAATTGTTTGGATCCACTGAAGTATTTATCACACAAGCGTCCATTAAAGTAAATATTTGATATGCCCGAACGCATGAATCAGCGCGAATCTATGCTAACACGCGCAAGCCCATCGCTTTTAATAGCTCGGATAAAAGTTACCGCAGAAATAGAACTCCAGTTAAGGCGTACTTAAAACACATAAGGGCCATGATTTCTCCGTTTTTTGTGAACTCGTAACATGTTTGTAAATAAAATAACTTGTAAATATTTATTTCAACGTTCTTTGATGTTTCATCACTCGTAAAATAATAAAACTTTATTAGACACAATTGCAAGTGAGAAAACTGTAACAATTTCATTCTTTGTGAGTACATTTATTCTGACTTGCACACTTTAAATTCGGTTGAGGCACTTACATTTCATCATTTGCGTTGAAAGATGTAAGCAAAAAAAGAAACAAACCGACCGCGGAATTTATGGTTTCTACCCGGGTAGACGATGTTTGCAACATTGGAGACGTTAATCAGCGGTTCCCAAACAATTTTGTTCGGTTTTTGTTTCAATTTTTTGCTTGAAACCGAAAGCTGCAGCACCCCGGATTATCAAGCCTTTTTTACTCTATACGTAGGCTGCTGGAAAAGTTTCTGGAAACGGTATGAAAAAAGGCATATGAAATTTGGTAAACGGTATCATTGTTTTTCGAAGTATTCGCCTTTGACGTCAATACACTTTTACATACGCTCGCACCTTTTTCCAATCTAAAGCACCTTTTTCCAATCTAAAGATGGTACCTCAGAAACCAGTGTCCGGAATGTTTCAACCGCTGCTTCAGCCAACGAAAATCGCTCACCACGCATTTTATTTTTGATATTTGGAAACAAAAAAGAAATCATTAGGTGATAAATCAGGTGAATATGGACAATGAGTCATTAATTCAACATTTTTGTTGAACAAAAAATCAACTGTTTGACGGGATGAGTGAGAGCTGGCGTTGTCATGATGGAGAACAATTCGTCGATTTCGATTGTTTCTTCTTATTTGATCGATCGATGACTTCCGGCAAACAAATTGTAGTATACCAATCAGCATTCACGGTTTTTCGATCCTCTAAAGCCACGGTTGCTACATGTCCAGTTAAACCAAAGAAACAAGTAATCATTTGCTTCGCAGCACTGCGTGAACGGACAACTTTTATTGGTTTTGGTTCATTTTGAAATACCCAAACGGTAGATTGTTGTTTACTTTCTGGCTCGTACGAGTAGAGCCACGTTTCGTCACCAGTAACGATGTTATAAACTAAATTTGAACGACCTCCATTGAATTTCTTGAGCATTTCTTCGCACCATTTTACACGACCCTGCTTTTGCGCTTCTGTTAAATTGTGTGGGATCCAACGACTGCAAAGCTTTCGTACGTTCAAATGATCATGCAAAATTTGGTGTATTGCTTTCATGTCAATGCGTAAGGATGCTTGATTCTCACGGTATGTCACATGTCGATCTCGCTCAAGCATTTCACGCACAGCATCTACATTAGTGGCAACAACAGATGTTGATGGACGACGTTCACGAAATTCGTCACTGAGAGAGGTACGTCCACGCTAGAATTCGGCAAACCAATTACAAACACTGCTCTTTGATGGTGTTTCATCTGCAAAAGCCAAATGAAGCCGATGGAGGCATTGTTTCGGCGTTAGACCAGATTTGAAATCGTAAAAAATCATGGCACAAAAATTTTCACGCGAGATTTCCATGTTTACACAAAATTACTTCTTCTCAAATACTGTACAAACAAAACTAGTTCACTTGGATAGGAACTGTCAATAGAATTATAGGCGAAAAACGTCAAATTTTTCAAATATGACAGTTGATAAACGCTAACAATTCTAGACCTACTAGATTCCAGAAAATTTTCCAGCAGCCCACGTATAGTGTCCCAAATATGATGTGTAAAGGTGTCCAGTCAATTACCTAACATCCTGTACAATGCATGTTTTAAATCGTAATAGTTTTAACACGTACTAGTTTATGAGTAGTATTTCTTAAAACTACAGCTGTACCTAATCGATTATACTTTCTTTTTAAAATCGAAAACAATTCTTAATCAGAAAGTTCTGTTAGTTTTTCCGTGATCACATATGAATAAACCCGAGTACAGCTCTGCAGAAGTAAAAACTTTGCAAATTGGATTTCGACAAGCTAAGGCGATGCAATGCACGGCTCCATGATGACATAGGGATTTGGGGAATATATAAAAACCAATTGCATTAGCATTAGATTCGCTTTAAGCGGCGACACAAAACATTTTAAAACAATGGTTACTTAGGAGATTGGTGCAGAGCTCCGCGCGATGCTTTGCATGCGGCTTTGTGCCGCTACGAAGTTAACATTCTTGCGTTGTGGTAATAAGTCATTAACACTGGAGATGTCATCGGCGGATAATTAATCTTCTCCCGTAACTCCTGCTCCTCGTTTGTCAAACTTCAGCGGTGCGGAATTAAAACAGTCCGTTAATGCACTTAGCGTTTGCAGATAGTTATTGTTGTGTGATACTGTAACTTTAGTATGCATATTAAGGGATAGTACAAGCAACAATGGCAGACGTAAATGTACCCTACAGACACTTTGCTAAATCCAACACGATCCACTCAATCATATGCAAACGCGTTAGAGCATAAGGAAAAGACACCGTGTCTACACCGATAATTGATGATGACGAGCAAACGATACCCGCCCACATCTTTTACGAACAGATTTTTATTTCTTATCTCCAGACTCCTTAGCGTGTAACAAAATCATTTAGAAGTGAGCACGTAAATCACAATTACCGATAAAATTCATTTAAAAGATAAAACTCGGTTTCGTGTCCCGGATTCCACGAACATTTCGTAGCCCTCTATGATGTACAACTCCGTTCACTTAGCTTCATTTTTCTTCATCTACTTTCTTTCCCGCTTTATCAGCGCGCCTATCATTAATATCACTTTTATATCCTCGAGATGCCCGACTTGTATATTTCTTGCATCCAGCTTCCACTAATGGTGATAAACATTGTCTACAATGTATCCTCGAGAACGGCTGCTCGTTGGAATTAGTTGTCCGCACATTACGAAAAGAGGGAAAGAAGTTTAAGACTACAGAGTTTATACAGTCATCTTTTTAAATTTACGACATCCTTGAAGGTTTTTAAAACACCACTAAAGTAATTTTGAAACATGGTTTTAATTTTAACGGGGGTGTGAAATAAAATGAGCTTCACATCTGCTCCAACGCGGAACGATAATGCAGGAAGGAAGCTAAACGTGACATAGTTTCTTTAAGTTATGATAGATTAAGTATCATTTTATGAACCTTCTGACATATTCATTTTAATACCGCCGCCATAATTTACGCACGAGTTATTTTTGTTTTGTCTCCAGTTGTTATTTAAACAGCGTATATATATTCCGTGTTTTTAATCGTTTACATGCAGTTTTATATACAGGACGTTACACAGACGGTTAGAGCATAAACGAATCCATGCAACACGATACGATTTCCTCGCATAATAAAAACCTTCATCATTATTAACTACAGAATAATACTTCGTTAATCAGTGGCGTAACTAGAACTCAAGTCGTCGGATTTCAAAATTTTCACCAGCGCCTTTTATTTTTACAAAATTTATTATTAAAAAAGTAAAACTATAAAATAAAATTATTTAGCTGCTTACTTTCAATACTAAATAAGTCAAGACTGCTTGCTAATTGCTTTTGAATTACCCTATTTCTAATAAAAAGTGACAAAAGCTGTCAATATTTTGGGTTAGAAAAGCTCCCAAAAAGTACCACTAAGCGGAGGACGCTTAAACTATATCTCGATTATTTCCTTGAAGAAATTTGTTTTCAGCTGTTTTGAAACTGTCTTCTAGAGTTTAAAGGGAACAAAATTAAATGCAACCATAGATTAACAGATGGCGTTGCTGTACTTTTAAAATTTCTCTGAAACATTCTTAACATTTCTCTTTAACTTTATTTATCCGAAATTGTTTTTTTTTTTGACATTATTGCTTAAATTTGTTTAGCGATTTTCAGTAGCCTTGATATTGCTTCCCCATAAATAAATATAGTTATGATTCATGGTAACAGACGACGCGATAAATGTTTCTTTTCATTCAAATTCGTTTTTAGAACATTATTCTTGAACGTTCTGAAACCTGTCTTCTTCAGTTGTTTTGAAGAGCAAATAAAGAGAACAAAGTTACGTCTCATGGTAACAGATGGCATCAAAAATGTCTTTCTTATTGAAAAATGTTTCAAGAATGTTGTATTTAAATGTTCTCAGGTTTTTCAGTCGTTTTCCGGTAAATAATGGCGCCACATGTGCATTTAACTTTCTAATAATAATAATAATAATAATAATAATAATAAATGTCTTTATTTTTGTTGGCGGGGTTCAGCCTAAGCTGCTCTGCCACCCAACCAACGATGATAATATTACATTATCATTAAATATAAGAAGAATCATTAAAATATAAAAAAATCATTAAATAGAAAAATAACTCAATTGTAAATAAATAAAATAAATAAATAAATTTAAGCGTAAAAGTTTTTTATTCAAAGTTCTTTTCAGGACATTGTCCTTGAACATTCCTAAGTTTTCAGTCGTTTTGGAATCTCTGCCCGGCAAATTACAAATTTATGTCTCGGATTAACAGAGGGCGTCGTTCATAGATACTTAAAATGTAGGAGTAGTTCTTTTAGCGTTTTCCAACTGTTTTGAAATTGTTTTCCGGCAATAATATCTCCAAAAATTAATTTTTCTTTGTATTTTCATATTCTTTCTTTTGTTTACTTACTTCAGACTGTACTGCATTTAAAAATATACGTATTTCTAAAATCTTTGAAGTATGATACGGAAAAGTAAAGTCTTATTTATATTTTTCCGCGTTTGTGAATCTTTGGAAATCCAGGCAAAAATTTTTACTTTAGACTTCGAACAGGTTCATGAACAGGCGCCTGTAGCGTTATAGCGCCGAGTTGCCTTTGCAATCCTTGCAACCCTTATCGCTACGCCACTGTCATTAATGTTAATTTGAGTAAACCACATCAATAACTATTACATAATAATATAATAAATATTATCACAGAATTACTTACTTTTTTTATAACGTTTTTAGATTATCACTGGAAATAATCTCTGCAATTAACTTACTGAAAAGTTACATAAAATTCCTTTCGTTAAATTTATTTATTGCGGTGAAAATCTTAGAAACTAAAAATAGACTAGACATGCCTGTATCAAAAATATAAATGAAATTTTAGGTTCTTTTGTTCAAACTAATCGATTCTGAACTAAAGTAAAATTGCATGATATTCAGACTGCTGTGACATGTTAACATACTTTTTTGACAATTTCTGCTTTTATGATTTCACTTCTCTAAAATTGTAAAGTTTTCTTCATGACCGAAATTTCTAACTGAAAATTTCCACAAGCTTATTCAAGCTGCATCTAATCTTTTTTTTTAATTCTGTCTTTGTTGATCTCCGAGCTTTTTTTTATTAGATTTATTAAATATCAGCAGTAAAAGATACTAGTCTCAACGACTAACAAGAAGCAGCAGTAAGACCCCCTAGCAGCACGACCACCACCACCAGCAGCGACGCTGAGGAAGTTCTTCTGCAATGAAGAACGAAACGTCGGCAACAGAAGAAATCCGAGACACGCGGTTCCAACCGGAAGCCAATTCAATCACAAATAAGGAGGTAAATGTCAAACATGAGTTAAATATGACCTTGATGGAGAAGAGATTTGGAGTTGTAAGCGATTCGTCTATGCAAGCATCTGCTAATTCGCCAAATTTGGAATCTTAAACCCGAATCTCGTTTATTTATTTATGGAATTTCAAATCTGTATGCGTGGATTAGGTGAGTGGAATGTTTCTTATAAACTCGATTAAAAAATGGCAGATTCGCAAAATAAATGAAAAAGAAGAGGTCAAGAAAAGGAAGGCTAAAATATATTAGAAATCGAAACCCATGTCCTGATATCCCTAAGCTTAGTTACGGATTGTGGTAACACTGCCCGAAGATTTTTTCACGATTCTTCTCTTGCTGTTTCTATAACAGGACTTAATGAAGATTTCTCAAGACATCTCTTTGTAATATTGGTGATAATGTGGTTCAGATCTTCAATCGAACCGCATAAACAAGAGTCCTGTGAACTTATGTTGAACCTAGAAAAAGTGAGACTTACAACAACAGAACAACAGTGCCCTGTTCTGAGTCGGCGCGTGGTGGTAATGTAAGATCTACAACGGAATGGCTCAAAGGATAACCAGGGTTTAACGTTCACATCTGGATTGATGTTAAAATACCATTTTCCTTTCTGCTCACAAGATTTTTCCCAATATTCCTTCTAAGACTTAAACATGAATTTCCTGAGCACTTTGAATAGATCACCATAAAAGATTTTGTTGTTATTGCGAGGAGACACTTCAACTAATTGCACTAAACGAAATAGCCGATCGTTTAGTGCAATTAGGTGAAGTGTTCTTCAATAACTCTATGGGCAGGGCGCCAACACAAAGTGATTTTCTTGTTTGCACAAAAAGCTTCAGATAGAAGATCTCTGATTTCAAAAATTGTAAAATGAGTATCGTTTTTGCAATTCATTGAGGCCGGCACTTTAAGAGCATTTAAGGAACCAGAGAGAATTACAAAATCAGAACGAGAGCTAGCTAGGGCTAATCTGATGGCAGTAAATACCCCCAAAATTGCGAACTACTCGTATTTGTGTGTGGAGTTGAAATTATTGATTCAACAGAGATTTGGTATCCAGACTAGAACAGAACATACCAAATGAGGAACGATCAGGTTCTTTGGGAACCGAGCTATCTGTAAACATTTGGCACGCACCAAATTTCATTGGAAAGTTGACTGGAAAAGGCACTCATTTACCTTTCTCCGAGTTCTATACTAGCAACTTTTTCGCCAAACCCGAATACTAAACATATTGGTAACTAAGCTTAAAGATTTGTAGTCGTTCTGGAACAACTCACGAAAGTGGTTGAACGAATGGTATTTGAAAAATCCTCTAAGAATTCGAGACTTTTTATTAGAAGTGGCACACCTTGGACCCCTGCTGTTCCTCCTACAACCAAATATTCTTACCAAAGTCCGGATGCCGGTGATAGTTGGGTTTGGTTGAATCTACAAGTTCTTGAGGCAGTATGATTTTGATATATAGTCAAGTCTTATTTCAAGTGGCACAATCACAGCTTCCATTTCTAACACATTGGTGGGTGTTGATCTCACAGTTCCAAGACATATCCAGAGTGCCTTTTTCAAATTTGTTAAACCATGTTGGCGATATATGAGTGAAGAGAAAACAACCATATTCTAAACGTGCTCTGTTGAAAACCCTGCAAAAAGTTAGAAGGGTCATGGGATCCGCGCTCCAACGAACCCCGAATTGTGACCTTATGATGTTAAAGCCTTTATTACATGATTTCAAAAGGTAATTTATATGACTTCTCCAGTTCATTTTAGTATCGAATTGGATGCCCAGATAACGTACTTCTTTTCTGGAACGTATTACCATATGGTTGAAAAAGATACTAAAAGTGAAAGGCATTCTCCCTCTACTAAATGGAACAACAACGCTTTTAGAGGCGGACAATGATAAGCCATTCTTCCGCCACACATCTCTTTTTAAAACAGACATTTTTTTAATAATTATAAAACCTTTTGTATGTACGCTATGGCCTACTATGATCGAAAACTAAGAAAATATGTTTATAATTAGGAAAAAAAATCCAATTCCGAAATTTGAATGAATGGTTATTTTTAATGTTTTAATTCCAACTGGAATCATTTTACACACAGTTAAGGTTCTATTCGGCATTTTTAATTTTGTAATTTGAGTCCTAAATAGGTCTAGCAAGTCAGAATAAAAGCTTTGGAATTCAATTGCCAATAAAATTTGAATTGCTACTTGGCATGTTTAAAGTTTTTGTATTTTGTTTCTTTTCATTTCGATAGTTCCTGATGTAATAAATTAATTATTAAATTTGAAAATATAAGAAAATCATAGACTTAGACATGGTTTACGTTTACGCAGTTATAAAACTACTCTAATCAAAATATTTGACTAAAATTTGAACTAATAGACAGAAGTGATAAATATTCCATTAAAAAATTCGCAATTAGTTTTCGAAAAGATACGTGTTATTATTAATTCTAAAGAAATTGATCAGTTAAAACTTAATATTTAGAGAAAGGGGAAGAAGAAAGCTAGCTGGAAAACTCTTGGTACTATTGATTTTTCTACCCAGAAATACGAGCAACGTAAATCCGCACTTACATTAATCATAACTTTAACCGGCCTTATCTCAATGTATAGTGAATGTGTTAATAGACCTACAGAGACTGCGGCTCTCTGGGGATGTTTTAGAGAAGGGCGGCGGGGCTGAAGGGCTCGAGGAAGTGCTACATGTGTGCAGGCCGATGTTTGGCATCCCCAGGGAGTTGCCTGCCTTATCGACGGAGCCACAGCACGGACCTCTGTTCAGATTACACGCTACACAGCTCGGTTTAGTTCATCGAGTGAAAACTTGTGTTACACGAACACCAGATTTACCGTATTGGAATTTCTTCAGCGAGATTGTATAGTTTGTTGGAAATTAGTCTACCACGTTTCGTCGCATTTCTTGAAAGCGACAATGACATCCATAAATATAATCAATTAAAATAGATACATTTAACTCCTCCTTACTTTTTAAGATTGCGATTTAAGTGGCATGAATTACACTCAGTTTCATGTAATGAAAAATTGCAGTTTCCAAAATGGCGTAGAGTTTTATTTATGATTATTATGCATTTATGTTTAATTAAAAATGTAAAACAGGTACACATAAAAGTGATAATGAATAGATTAGCATTTTTTAGGTGGAAAATACGACCTACCATGAATCGAAATCCCTTCCAATTCCTCAGCACACCTGAGCTTTAAATTATTAATCATGGTCAATAAACGTCAACGCTGGCATCACGAAATCAATTTACAAACCATTTATAACGAAAAGCAGCAGCAAAGAAGCTATCATATGAATAAAATAGCGATAACGCAACGCATCCATTGTGTTCATCTTAGGTCCGGGGTCTCCAGACCATTAATATCAATTCCTGTTCTCCACTGGCCGGACTGACCAGGCTGTCCGCAGTCCTGCCGCTGCATTAATACCAATTCGGGGTGAGTGATGAGGCCTGTTCATCATCAACACCTCCGGGATGCGGACCGCGGATTTCCTGAGACCTCCCGGGGGAGTAGCGCGCTGATAGATTTCACACGCAACGTTTTATTTTTACGACTGTATTCTACGAGGCGTCTGTGCATAAATCTCTAAGGCGATGTTTTTGGATATTTTTTTCGTTTCTGACATCTCTAAATTTATCCGACCTGAAGTATCAAGACTTTTTTTTGTTGCTTAAAAGCTTGTTCTGAATGTCTTTTAGTAATTTTATCGTGACTAATACACTTTCCCCTAATACTTTTTTTTGGTAAACTTCATCTAAGGGTATCAGTAAGACAACATTACAGTACCCCTTTTCATTGATGATATTAATCTATGCACAGTTAGCTTTTAAAAAAAATCCAAACATATTTTTACACAAAATAATGGTTCTTTCGTAATCCTCACAAACAAAACAGGAACTGAAAATCTAGATAATTTTTCTGACAGTTTTGGAACGAACGCTCCAAGAACGTGGGCCAAATCTCTTCGTGCAAATGCTTTTGCATTTAAAACGCGTGGAGCCAACACCAGACTTCAAATAGGTCTACTCGATCGCATATGAAGGTCATGTTTCGGGGTCTCAGAGGTCATATTTCGGGGTGTGCTCGCCAGATCTCAGGGTATTCGCTAGTAAGCATCTAGTCGTCGAAGCGTGAGGACACGTGCACTCCGCTCATTAATAGGTACGTTAGGATATTCCAAAATGATGAGCTGCTGTGCTCTACTGTCAACAATTTTCTATCGAGTTAGTTTTTTGGTTTCTTATTGTATCTCGCTGTTTAATTATGCCACCTATTTATTTTTTGACATTATTAGAAAGTTCATTCTGTTCGGTAATCATACGTAACGTAATCGCGTTCAGAATAACGCACTGCTTCAAGGCAAGTTATAAATTTGTAATTCTTTATTGCAGTGGCGTTTGAAAATTTTTTATGGGTCTTAATTGTCGTAAATTGATAAGTAGATCATCCTGAAGAAAAAGCACAACGAATTCGTAATAATAATAATAATAATAAATCTTCTTTATTTGGCGAAGTTTAGCTAAGAGCTATTCTTACACTGATACACTCTACTTACACTCTAAACACGCCGATTCAAGAAACTTTTTTCTCACTCGCGCCATGATTTACATGTTGGAGTCAAGTTTCAAATAGTTACATGAATATAAAGTTTTGCAGTAAAATGGCATGATGGTGTATATGTGCGGTCAGCTCGGACTCCGCAGGACACAATATATTTACATTTTAGTGATTCGACGTTATCTCAAGGTCTCAAATGGGGGTGTTCTTCCACTTAATGCATCAGGCCTATTTACAGTGGGCGTTGGTGGAGCGGAGTTGGTGGAACTTGACGATTTTTAAGCACAGTCTTGGTAAGAACGTCGTAGTGTTTTTATGTAAACGGTGTATTTTTGTAATACTCAATAACGTCTAATATCTAGAGACATTCTAGAAAAGTTTATTGAGCTATACAAAAGTTAAATCTGACGAGTATAGAAACAGAAATTTGAAAAGCAAAGCGCATAAAGAGCTAATAATTTTTTGTATAAATGCGTCAGTCCCGATGTAAACAAAGACTTTGTCTTATTTCAGGGCATACATGAATCTTTTCGTAAGGAACTAAATGAAATTAAAGAAAGTCAAAGGAGTGGTTGTTCTGAAGAAGAAGTGCACAAATCAAACCTTTGGTACTTTGAATTATTGTTCTTTACGGAAGATCAAGAAGAGCCAACAGAAGGTGTGATGAGTAATACAGATACAGAAGAGGATAGCACTTTTAAAGACCCGGATTCTGAATCTGTTACAGAATTTGAAAGCTGAAAGGAAGACTAGAAAAATAAGGCAAAAGATAAAGTAAGTATAGTATGGACCAAATAAGGTTGGCTGCGACTCATCGCGCTTTAACGTACGAATCAATCCTGGAAACGGTACATCTTCAATAATATCATATAGGTTATTACAGATTTCTTTCTTAAAAAAAAAATGTGCTTTTGGATAAATTTTTATAATGGTTTATGTTTCTGGTTGATGTAAAGTAGGAATACAGTTTTCATTTAGCAGATCGTTTTTGATTATAGTGAAAACCTCGAGCAGCCTCTGTGCAGCTGTTTCAGCCCTATTTGGGGCTTCTTCGGCAGAAACGTAGCTCGAAATTCCCACTGCAGACCAGAAACGACTTGAAATTTATTCGCAATTGCGATGTAATAGTGGCCGCCTTGCAAACTTATTATGTAGCAAACCCGCTTCGATTTGTCTATCCTACTGCAATGTTAGATCAAAAAACGATTGTAGGATGTCGCTGTTTTATCTATATTCTTTTTTTAATACACAACAAAATTAGTGCGCATGTATGAAATAGAATACAATCAGTAGGAAAAACTTGTACTGAATAGTTATGAGTCATACCCAAATTGTATATACTTTGTTAATAACTAGTCCAGGATATTTTCTTACAGGTTTCAAGATTCTTAAATGCACCAAATAAGAAGAAATTCAAATCCTCTAAACATGAAATGCCATTTTTTATAAAAGTCTGCACATACGCTTTGAAAAAAGAGGAAGACGAATTTACTGTAAGCAACAATATGTCAATACGTGATTATTTTCAAAATTATCAATCGCGACCACTTAGCATTAATAGTACTTATACATTCACACCTGAGCCTTCACTGGGTACATCTGGAAAAATACGTCAACTTGTCTTCATATTTCTGATTAACAAGCATTAATTCTTAGTTATTATATTGCTGAAGTTACGTTTGGTTTACGAAAAAGTGTTTACTTTCTTTAAACTACCCAAATACTTATGCCCAGTTTCTGAAACGTCACATAACTTTATGTAGAGATAAAGTCAAACTCACCATAACTTCTAAAAACCGTTTCTCAAAACTTTATCTGTAGGTAAAGTGTATACGTAGCAACGTAAACAGTTTATACTTTTCATAAAGTTATCTGTCAAGAGAAATTTATGTTTACCTAAAGTAAGTTATTTATCGTTTCAGAAACCGGGCATAAGTGTACTAATAAATATTACTACCGACCTTCAAATGATCTTTCTTAACATATTATCGAGTCTAAAGTCTACAATGAAGAAGTGGATATGAATAATATAAAAGAAAAGGTGCGTGTAAATTTTATGAATATTTTATTATATCATATCTTTGTTATTTCATTATGTAACATCTCTTTCTGACATAGAATCTTACCATGGTATTTTACCCTCAATATTAAAATATATCATATAATTATTGCGGTTCTGTACAGCCACTGTATATACATTCCTTGGTTTTAATTGTTGTAAATTTTCGAAGTTATTTAAGTTCTTACGCCATTCTCCTTGCAGCATATCTGACTCTGTAGCGTTGTCTTTATCATATGTTGATGCTGTCACATAACTTGGAGTGTCGTGTTAGATAATTATTAACAGCACATATTGCTAAAACAATTAATTGATCTTTTTTTGGAGTCATGTTTATACTTGTCATGTACTTAAAACTCTAACCCCTAGTTTCACAAAAATTATTCCTAGTTTATTCTAAGTTTGATCTTGTAATTCTAATATGTTATGAAATTGGAGAATAAAGACATATTATTATTATTATTATTATTATTACATAATCACTGATTAATTTAACAGCGTGATTAAAGCCTGTGATTGGTTGGCTGAAACAATATAATTGGTTGTTTTAAATCTATTGTTAACTTCGACCAATGACGTTCCTTAATCAGAGAATTAACTTAATCGCCCATTAACAATTTTTTTTGTGAAACCCACCGTAAATCTACTATTTATGAACCCAAAAGCATTTTAAGAGACATTTTGTGCTCAAGGTTACCTATAGTTATAAATATGTCTTTAATAAGTAAGGTATTTTTTCAGGAAAAGGCAAAGAGGAAGTTTTTTTTTTAATTAAAGCAAAGGCTTCATCCCCAATGAAAACGATATTAAGATTTTTTTGTTTCCATTACGATAGATAGATTTAAGTGGCCAAATTTTAGTTTCTTATGAAATTCTTTGTATTGAAGGACACCTCTATTGGAAAGAGATTTTCTCTGGGGTGGTTTACTCACTTCAGGCACCCTTCAGTGGTGGGGATACAACTCGACACTGCTTCCCCTTCAACGGTGAGGAGGTTTGGAAGTAACAGAGCCACGGAACACTTTACACACACAAAAATTACACCACTACTGAGGTCCTGACAAGTCTATGAGTTAGGATCCCGTTGGGCAAACACCGCAGATAAAAAAAAAACAAGAGCCAACAAAACAATGCCATAAAAATCCTTATAAAATTATAATACTGTGCCCCGGTGTTTGGTGGTTGAATTATGCGAATGTGTTTTCCATCAAACGCACCTCTGCAGTTTACAAAATTCCATATTTTATCAAATTTTTCAACTATTTCTAGCCATTCTTCTTTTTTCTTCACTTCCTAGAAACTGAAAAAACAGATGAAACATTTCAAGATGAACCACGAATAGTGTGATGAAGCACTTACTTTTAAACAGTCTTTTTTTAAACACTGCAAATTGACCAGCAGGTTTCCAGTATTATTGAAAAAGTAAATTACATAAATACAAACATGATAAAGGTATCACAATAATAACGAATGCAAATTACGTAAATAAACATGAGAGATCACATTGGTATCCAAATTAAAAGTACAGGAGCTAATAATGATGAAGTGTTTCCAAGTAGGCAAACGTTGATGTTATTTAGGGGTTATTGGCTAAAAAATTCGTCGAGAGTATAAAGAGTATAAAAAGACATTATTTTGTAGATATTCTTTTAGTTTTTTAGCAAACAGTTTCACATTACTCGCATCCGTGATTTCGGTAGGCACTTTATTGAAAATCTTGAAGCTGTTGTACAGAAATCATTTTTCACACGGAGTTGTTTCAGAAATCTTTAATTTGATTTGATTTTTTTTTACAGGTTAAGTAGTCGTGGAAATTTACTTTATGTAAATCATTTCGACGAACGAATTCACACCTGACACGTTGTTCAAAATGTGATTTATTTATTATTCTTCTTTTGTATATTAAGGCTAGTCTGACCCACCTAAGAAAACTGTTTTTTTCTTTTTCTCGGTGTTAAATTAAAGTTTTTGTTAATGTGTAATATGTCAAATTTCATTGGCGAAAAAAATTATACTCCGCTGTAATTTTGAAAGACACCATTTTTAATTTCATTTTTCCTATTTTCGATGTCTAAATGAACAGCAAATTAAAAGAAATTTGTCACAGTAGTAAAGGATGAAATTCTAGAGGGGGCCAAACTAATATTAATGCATATATAATGTAAATGATTTAAATATCGTTGTTAATGCTAATACTCGTATATTTCGAAATTTAACGATTATTAGGCAAAGAGAATACGCCCACTTAAACGACATAATGAACTTAAAACAGTGGACTAATAATCGATATTAAAAATCATTTCAATTTTGATTCATTTATATATTTACATTGCTCTAAATTGCCATTTAGTTCATGAGACTCGCCGCTAGAGCTAGAAGTCCAAGATCGTTGCCAGATGCAAAATCTCCCTTTCCAGTGATAAATTATACTGCTTTCCATAAGTAAGAATTCCCCAAATCTAAACAAAAACTCCTAAACTTGGCAACGCGGATATACTTCTGGTAGTGTGCATATTAGGCCCAAATTTCAAAGTGGAGGCAAGGTTCGACTAGCCTTAATGTACTTACATATGTATCATTAGGTTCGTATGATTTTATTACTTTTCGTTGCATTTCTTTTAAGCACTGCTGTACAGTGGAACATAATCTTTCATGCTGCAACCTTTGTAACGTGGCATTTAATGTACAGACTGTCCGCAGCAAAAATTTTACATAGCAAGTTTCAGAGTGAATCATTCCTGATAAAGATATTAATTGCAGGTCCGGACTAGGGTGTTAGTACATCATATTTTTTTTACTGTTTTGTCTACGTAACAATATTGTACTCTCTTGTACTGAGCACAGCGCATTCAAAGTACTTTTAATTGATACCAACTTTACGAACTTTCCCAACTCAATTTAGATGAATGAACAGAGACAAGAGGAAAGGAAGCAAGAGATGAGGAAATCGATTTATGGGTAAATATTAATATTTTTGCGTAGCTAACTGCTTAAGAATTAGAGCTAATCTGGAGAAACTGACTGACAGCAAGTTAACTAAAAATGTATCATTGAAGTATGTTCTTGTCCGATGAAAATTGTAAGTACAAAGTTTTTTTAATCTCGAACCGGACAGAAATATGAAGGGAAAACACTCAACGTTTCGCTATAGATTTATAGCTTCGTCAGCTATACAATGTTCATCGGACAAGAACCAACTTCAGCTTCTTCAGGAGTGTTTTTTTCACTCCCGACGAAGCTATAAATCTATAGCGAAACGTTGAGTGTTTTCCCTTCATAATTCTGTCAGGTTCGAGATTTAAAAAACTTTGTACTTAAAAATGTATCCTAATCAGTTAAAAAATTCTTGGTAATAATATCAAAGTTCTCCAGTATAATCAATTCTACAAAATTATTGCAATCTTCCGCGGATATAAAAGCATTTCACTTTTGCAGAAAGTCATTCACATTTCTCAGTCTTTGATACACCTTCCTAGAATGTGTAAACTGTTGTTCAACATAAAGTAAACAAGCGAGCGTCGGGAACGAAATGTGTTTCGTATTTCATCATGTGATTATGTTTTCTTACCTGATTTTACAGTCAGAGCAGATCGATTTATCGCTTGTAGCTTTCTAAGAGATTTTTGAGGTCGAGGGTTGCGGGAATGTTACGGACGCCCGAACTTTTGCAGAGCAACGCCGCCGATGATATCACATCCGAGGTAAAATTTCGGCGGACATTTATTATCGTCAGCACGAGATAATTGAAAATGTTAATGGGTCGCTCTTCGAAGCCTTAATTAAGATATTGATGTTTAGTGTTGTGAGTGCCACTGGGGCCACAATTTTCAATTAATGTCGTATCATAAATATGTAACGTATGGGTAGGTAATCCAATTAAGGAATGAGTCTACCTGTCGTGAAATGTTCGACATATTCATTATTTTAGAGATACCCATCGGCTTATCTGTCTCAATATCAACAGAACTCCCTTAATGAATAAATTTCGATTTTATTAGCCGCAATAGATTAACGCAGCGGTTTTTTTAACTTTCTCTTATACCCGTATCAAATACTAAATGAGGAATACCAAATAGGGGGAGCGGGGATAGTTTGGACATTGGGATAGTCTGGACATGTTCATATTTGGCGGTTAAAACCAATATACTAACGTATAAATATGACAACAGGGTGAAGCACTGGTAGCTTGTTATTTGTTTGACTTTAGAAGGCGTTATCTCGTGGTTTGCGTCACTTCTTATAATTTAACGGTTTTTGTAGTTTTAGATGTAATTTTGTAGTTATGGAAATTCACTGAAAATACCTAAAATACATTAGCAAAAAAATTGTCTAATACAAGAACAGGTAAGTTGATTATTTGTGTCATTATTAATGCGAGTTTCATTGTCTTAACTTATCATCTGAAATTGTAACGAGCGTTTTGTAAGTTAGATACTCTTAGGGATACTTTGGACAAATTGTCCAAAGTATCCCTGTACCGTCCAATGTATCCTGTATTCTCTAAGTGAATTTTGAAAAATCTATTTCTATTTATTTTTCCTAGAGTTTAATATGCCCCGAGAGTACAAGAGACGTACCACGCGTACTTTTCCAGAGGGTCCCCTTAAAGAAACAGTACTATGAGTTATTGGAAATATGTCTATTAGGAAGAGTGCTGAAATGCATAATGTTAAAAAATCCCGATTATGTGATTATATTAAAAGGGCTAAAGTAGAAGGTATTGAGAATGTAACATTTACACCAAACTTTAAAGTTAAACAAGTTTTATCAAACGCAATGGAAAACTCTCTTGCTGAGTATTTGGTAAATTGTGCCAACATGTTTTATGGTCTCACACCTATGCCCGAAAAAATTCAATTGAAGTTCCACTCAGTTGGCATAATAATGCTTTAGCAGGACGAAATTGGTTCTCTGTTTTTTGCATCGTCATCCCAATCTATCAATAAGGACACCAGAAGCTACCAGTCTTGCAAGGATGACAAGTCTTAATAAGCAAAACATTGAACCTTTTTTTGATAAATTGGAACAGTTGATACAACGTTATGGTTTCACATTGTCACAAATCTATAATCTAGATGAAGTAAAATCTATTGCTCTTTACAGTTTCCATTAAGCTGCTTATTCTTTTTTTTTGTTCTATAGACAGGCGTCACGACCGTGCAACGTGTTGAAAAAGTGGTGGGAAAAAAAAGGACAACATCAAATTGGTCAGGTTACTTCCAGGGAGAGAGGTGAACTCATTACTCAAGTAGGCATAATTTGTGCTAATGGTACGGCTTTGCCACCTATTTGGATATTCCCAAGACAACGCTATGATGAAAGAAAGATGATGCATGGTTTATCTCAGACAGGAGCTTTAGGACTGGTTCATAAA
The DNA here is from genome assembly GCA_036172665.1 of Prosopocoilus inquinatus. Classification (NCBI taxonomy): domain Eukaryota; kingdom Metazoa; phylum Arthropoda; class Insecta; order Coleoptera; family Lucanidae; genus Prosopocoilus; species Prosopocoilus inquinatus. Next base: position 3,701,913 of record CM069876.1, read on the forward strand.
TCCGGTGGGATGACCTGTGAGAACTTTGTTCTGGTTCTGAAGCATTTCACGAAAAACATTCACTGTAGTTTGGAAAACAGAAAATTATTGATATTAGATAATCATGAATCACACATATCACTGCCATCAATTGAATACTGCAGATCCAATGGAATAGTTATGCTGACTTTGCTACCACATACTTCGAATAAGACCCAGCCATTAGACCGGACAGTATTTGGTCCATTCAAAACATTTTTTAATCAAGGGGCAGATGCTTGGATGTTATCAAATCCCGGCCGAACATTGAGTATTTACGATCTACCACAGTTATGTTGAAGTGCTTGGGATCGAGCAGCTACTCCAGTGAACATCAAGTCAGGATTCCGATGCACAGGTATCTGGCCCATTGACCGGAACGTTTCTTCAGAGCAAGATTATTTATCATCCTCTGTAACGGATCGCGTACCGCATCAAGACACATCAGATGATGCTGAAACTAATCCAGCTACTCTACTATCCATAAATCCACTAACTGCTGCTACAGCCGTGATTTTGGAGGCTGCTACAGTAGCAGAGACATCTACATCGTCCACAAAGCTGCAAAGTTCCAATCAGTCAACCTCAAAAGAAGACAGCTTCATAAGTCCAGAGGTAATACTACTGTATCCAAAGGCGGTCCCAAGGAAAGCAAAGACACGTGGGAGACCCAAGAAAAAATCTATCATTGCAACTAACACCCCTGAAAAAGACGCCATTGTAGCTACCAAAATGAAGAAAGTCGCAAAACCTGATGTCAAAAGAATAAAGAGAAAGATAGTAGATGCTTCATCGGAAAGTGAAGATGAAGTATTTATTGCTAAAGACAGTAGTGATGATGACGAAATATTTGCAGACCCTGGTGAAGATAATGAAGATGATGTTAAAAAATTGAATCTTGGAGACTATGCTATCATAAAAGTCCATAGAAAAAAATTACAAGATAGTAGGCACTTTATAGCCAAGATCACAGAGAAATTTTTAACAGGATATGAAGTGCAGTTTTATAAAAGGCACTTTCCTTCATATCGATTTAAGGAAACAAACGAAGTATGTTCTGTACCTTTTGAAGATCTCAGAACTAAATTGTCACAGCCTCTACAAGATAAATGATCTAGGTATTAGAACATGATATACTTTAACCAGAACTTGGAAGAGTATAGTTTGTTGTAAATTTAGATTATTATTATTTGTTATTATTTGTTATATTTCATCAATTCAAAACTGATATTGATATTTTAAAATATTGGCCAATCTATCTCCCGTTGCGGGGATACTCTGGATAAAAGTTTCTTTCCACGAAATATTTTGTTGTAGTAATAAAAATTTATTTACGTTAAGAATAAAATGTGCAATCTTAAGAAAAGATTTATGATTTTGTATTTCAATCTACCAGCCGCTTACCGTAAACTACCGTGACAAAATTTATCAATAAAACAGAAGTGTCCAAACCATCCCCGCTCTCCCCTACAAAACTCTAAATTGTTTTTTAGTTAATAAAATTTAAAGATACACCTGTACAACAAAGTTTTGCATTAAAACTTCTTAATGCCGAGTAATTGATATTAATCTATGCTCTTTTTTCTAATCAGTATATTCATGCAAATTTACTATTCGAATAACTCGATTGTTTTAGTCCTCTGACGTATTTTGAGACAATTGAGAATAAGAGTTCATGTCACGTAAAACAAATAATTAGTATAAAGTGGTGTAGCTTTTGTCTGGAGCTGTAGCGGTAATGAAAGTGGAGGGAAGGCTTAGTTTGATAAATTTATACAAGATGTAAAGTAAATCCCATTTGCGCCCGATGTTAAATAGTTATATTAATTTATGTCTTACAATATTAAGCAGAACACAATGTTCGGCGGGTACAATTACAACAAAACCAAGTTGTTTGTCGACTAAGCCGAGAGCACGGGGTAGAGCAACGGTACATTAGCACTAATACACCCGGGGCGAGGCCGAGTGGTGTAGTTAGCTAGTTGAATTAATGCCGATGTTGTAGACTGTATGTAGAGAGCATGTAATTAGCATGTCCATGGCTGTCTGCTTTTTGTTGTCCTCGACATCACCAACAGCTCTTGTGAACTTTAACCCTTATCTCGTAGGGTACAGAGGACGTCCGACCCCGTCCCTGTTCCGAACTTAATGGCTAACGCGCTATTGTTGTGTTTTCTAGGTCTGTTCTTATATGCATATTACAGCTGTGTGGAAAGCGAAATTAAACATGTGCTTTTATGTTTCAACAAATGTTAAAACTTGAATGCACATTTAGTTTCTTTCTTCATTTTGCTCCTTCCAATTTCTTTGAAATTATTTCTTTGTTGACAGTCGAAATTCGTACTTCGGGATCACACAGAGACGCGTTCCGCTCCAAATGCGCATGCACTTTTTTTTTCTCGAATGGTCTAAGCCAGTCTTCCTCTAAGTGGGCGATAACGCCCCCTTGTGGGCACTAGAGCCCTACAGGGGGGCGGTAAAGGGCACAGAGAAAATTGGGGGGTGTTGAAGCGGTTTAGGGGGGCGATGGCTGATTTGTGTTTTTTAAATATTTTAATTAAAGTATATTAACTAAAATCAAAACCTACCTACTAGTCTACTACACTACATCGATTATTACGTTCCTGTTCACTTTGATTGTATTAAATAAATAATTTATCATGGCTTTCGTAGGTAGCTCGTGAGCAATCAAGTTTTGACAAGTTTTTGTTAAACAACGCGATTTGTGCAATCCTGTATGAAGCGGCAGAATCATCGATACTTGTTCTAACTTGCATTATTACATCTATATAAAAGCGCGTATGTTTCTTTTATTTTCATTAGCGTTTTCGCTCTCAACGCGTAATCGTTAGCAAGTTTTTTAAACTGGATTTTTTACTTACGTTTTTGTGACGACAAAACCATGTCTGAAGCAAAAAAGAAGAGACGGCAATACAATACGGAATACATAAAATACGGATTTATTGAAAATCCCACAAATCCATCTTCGTCTATGTACCTGTTTGTCAAAAAACATTTTCGAATGAAGCGATGAAGCCTTCTAGGCTACAAGATCATTTGAATAAAATGCATTCAGATAAGAAAGACAAGAATGTGGCCTATTTTCAAGACATGGAAAAGAAGTATATAGCTCAGCCAACTGTATCAAAACTTTTTTCAGCGGCTTCTAAGCAAGACGATGACGGACTTCGAGCTTCGTACAATATCTCTTTGTTAATTGCTCAAACAGGCAAATCACACACTATTGGAGAAGAGCTAATTTTACCAGCAATGAAAGAAGTAATAACAACTGTGCTTCATAAACCAGCGGTAGATATTGTCCGAAAAATTCCTTTAAGCAACAGTTCTGTGCAAAGACGAATTGATGAGATGGCTGAAAATATTGAAGAGTCATTGTGTAATCATCTGAAGACTAGTCAAATCTCAATTCAGTTGGATGAGTCCACTTTACCAAGTAATGAAGCATTGTTGATGTCATACGTGAGGTTTATGAAAGATGAGAAAACATGTGAAGAACTATTATTTGGTAGAAATTTAGAGACAGATACAAAAGGAGAAACCATATTTAATACACTGGAAAAGTTTTGTGATGAGAAAGAAATTCCCTTGAAGAATATTATATCAGCTGCTACGAATGGCGCTCCGGCTATGACAGGGCGTCACAAAGGCTTCATAGCGTACTTAAAAAATAAAGTTCCAGATGTGCTCGCTGTACATTGCGTTATTCATCGACAACATTTGGTTGCGAGAAATTTGAATGAACGACTGTTTCAATCACTGCAACATGTCATCAAAGCAGTCAATACAATCCGAAACAGCTCTTTAAATGACAGATTATTTAATCAGCTTTGTGTTGCTAATGACGAAGATTTCAACCGATTGCTGCTTCACACAGAAGTGAGTTGGCTATCAAGAGGTACTTGTTTGACTCGATTTTACAATCTGTTTGACTCTGTGATAGAGTTCTTGGAAAACAAACACACAGAGTTGCACGACAGCCTCATCACATCAAAGAATGATATTGCGTACTTGACAGATCTGTATAAATTGTTTAATGATATCAATCTCCAACTTCAAGGTGACGACTTGAACTTGATTAAAACAAAAAATGTCGTTGCTGCTTTCGTAGCCAAGTTGCTCTTACACAAGAAAAATATCGGCAGACGTAAATTTCCCTAATTTATCAGCAACATCTTTCAACAACAACGACTTGCTTGTTTACTGCCAACATTTGGAGAACCTCCACAGTGATTTCAAAGAACGATTCCAGGACATTTTAAAATTGGAAATACCAGATTGGGTTTTGGATCCTTTTTCAAATGTCAACACAGCAGGATCATCCCAGCTGGAAGAAGAACTTATAGATCTGACAACAAACGAGGAAATAAAAATCAAATTCAAAAATGGCTACTAAGAATTTTAGTTACAAAAGCCAATCCCACAATTGTTCCCTGGATTGTGGTCGATTGTTCAACGATTTTTGATAGCATTCCCATCGTCGTATTTGTGTGAACGTGGATTTAGTGCTGTGACAACGTTGCTAACTAAAAAGAGAAATCGTTTGCATGTTACTGAACGCGGTGATTTACGGCTGTTTTTGACTAAATTCGAGGCTGATATTAACAAACTTGTTAAAAATCATCAGATTCATCCTTCACATTAGATTAGTTTTAAAATTTAATTGGAATATTTGTTTTAATTTGAATAAAAGTTTTGCTAAATATTATTTATAAATTTATTGCTCTCATTAGAACAGTCTCATTTAAAATGTAAGTTTGACCTCAGAAACAAGAGAAGACTCGGCAGGCTATAATTTAACTAGTTATTAAAGTAATGATTGCGATTGTGATTTTTAAGATGTAGTAAAATTTTAGGGGGCGCTAGAAAATAATTGATTCTCAAAGTGGGCAGTAGACGAAATTAGTTTGAGAACCTATGGTCTAAGCGATTCTAGCCAAAATGTATTTCAAGACAGGAGATATTCTAACTGCTTGTTTATAATTTTATCGACTATTGCTCACCTTAGGTTCGGTCTTTTTACCTTCTTTTAAATCTATTTGCCCCAGAAAGTCCCTGGAGACAATTGTCAACAATTACAATGGCATAGCTACAGGGGTACAGGGGTTGCAATGCAACCCGGCGCCGAAGTGTCATAGGTCCAAAATATTAAAATTTTTCTTAGGTCCAGCTTTACAAAGGCGGTTCAACTTTGAACCGAGACTTAAACCTTTAGCAACGATTATTTCAACAATTATTTTGAAGAATTTAAGCTTCGGCTCAAAGTTTGTAAAACTGGGGCTTAGCAAGCCAAATACTCTCCCATAATTCATAATCTATCTTAAATTTAATTCAAATAATAATTGTGGAATTAGATTTCCAACCGGCCCGGCCTGGGTAAAGAAACATTTGAAGTACACTCCATCTAAAACTAGCTATCGGTTTGCTCATCAAAAATTCCGACGGCTCCTTCATTTTTCAAGATACAGGATGAGCTGAGGTCAACTTTAAGTAATCTTGCTTTATTTAATTGACGAAAAAAATGAAATTCACAAAGGAGGAAAAGCGAAAGCTTATTTATAATAAGTGATACCTCAAAAGATTTCCAACAAATGCATATTTTCAAATACAGAATGCAATCTGACATAAGTAAAAAAAAAGAAGAAAAACTAAGAGGATTTTAATTTTGGAAGATATTATGGCCTGAAAATAATTTCCAAACAGCTGGATAACGCAAATAAATCTGCGTTTTAAGTTTCAATTTCGAATGAATGACGTTTGTACCGCTATCTGTTAATCCAAGCCGTAAATTTGTAATTTGCCAGGAAGAGATTTCGAAACACTCTAGGAACGTTTAAAAATAAAATTTAAATAGTTAAAGCGAAAGAATCTCTTAAATAATTAAAGCGAGAAAATTTACACATGCAGTACCATCTATTACCTTGTACCATTGAACCATGTTTATTGTTCATTTCACGGCCAGCTGAATTGATATGTCATATACGGCCAGTCCAAAGAGCATTAAAAATGATTTTGGAAAAAATGAAAAGCGTGTGTCAAGTGGCTTTCTCAAATTCAAACCTAGTGTCACAATTACTATCATTCTGAAATTTTTGGGTTTGAGTAAAATCAATTTGTCTTGAAATTTAATTTGTCAAAATAAGCGTCGGTGTCGTAACTATGGTAACACCTAATTGATGAGTGTTAGAGGGTGCTAGTTCACATACTCCATTACATTCCATGGCTTGCTTTGCTGCAAGACATTTTTAGGCGTGTTGGACTGGCCGTCATATATCATATACTGCCGTATGAGATACCAGTTCAGCTGGCCGTGGTTCATTTTCATAACATCCCTACTGTAATTAAAAGAGTATGTTACGTGACGTATTCTGTCATGATATGGTTTAACTCGAAAACAAATGAACACCGGATTACAACTTTTAGTTTTCTTATATTCATCAGCAAAATCTATCATTCTAATCCCGAGTTTGAAGGTTCCGCCTGACTCATCCAGTATATAAATGTTTGACGTTCTCATAAGGCTTTGTAAAGAAATAAATAAGTCCACTCTTGTCTGATGAAAATTATGTAAAAATTGTTTTTATTCTTGAACCGGACACTGTGGTAATTGCACAAACACTCAACGTTTCACTGTCGATTGATAGCTGACGAACTGCATGTGAATTTCTCGAGTACCTCGCGCAGAGCCTAATTTGGGCCTCTTCAGCACGCCAGTTACTCGAGAACCAGGAGGAGAGTTAGAGTGCAATGGAGTTCTGGATTTACTTCCTTACTTAGGAGCCCCAAATAGGGCCGAAACAGCTATTCAGGGAATGCTCTGCAAATTCACTACAATTAAAATTGACTTACAACTACGTTTCTTATATTTCCGAAAAAGATGGGGATATAATGAGTTTGATTAATGTGTGCATTGGTAGGGGTGGCGTCTTTGTCTTCACTTGATTATCAAAGTTAAAAATGCAAACCCCGCTATCAGAAACCATAGAAACTTCAGTGCATATTTTTTTAAATTGTAAATTCCTGCATCTTCATTAATGTTTCTTTTTTTAAAAGCTGTATACTGAATTCAGGTTTGTATTTTGTATCCAACAGTAGCGCTACTTAATTGTTTTGCTTCTTATGGGCCCATCTAAAATCAACAATTTATCAGGATTCTTGCCGTAATTTGAACTAGTTAGAAAGATAGAATGGTGAAAAACTGTGCAATTAGGAGGATGGTTCGACAACTGACTTGGTTCGCATATTAATACAGGGGAAAATGACATCTCTGTAGGTCAAAGAATTTGGATTTAATCTCCTAACCAAAAAAAGTTTGTTTAAAAGACTAGATACGTATTTCGGCAGCGCAGCTGCCATCTTCAGTAGAGATACCTTCTTGATCACAAGAGAAATTGACTTCTCTTATTATCAAGAAGAAGGCATCTACTCAAGATGGCCGCATAGCTGCCGAAATACGTATCTAGTCTTTTAAATAAACTTTTGTGGTTAGGAGATTAAATCCAATTTATTTGTAAACAGTCTCCAATACATTTTAATATCTCTGTAGGTAATCATGAAGCTTCCTTTAGTATGAACGACAATTCTATAGTTGCAACTCGTTGTAGCCATAACTTATTGTATGATAGTTGTTTGAACATAAACGTTTCGAGTTAAAATCATTGAAAATTGAAAAAATTGAAACTAAATTGAAACTTGTGGTGAAATTTCATTATTTATTTTTTTGAATGGGAAAAACGGCGAAGGAAATTCATTAAGGGATCACGCCTACATCACACCTATATTAGGCAATTCATGCCCTTCTTATGAGACAGTAAGACTTTCTAGCGTGATAGGATAAGCCTGAAAAACTTCACTCCTGAAACCCCGAAAACATTTGTAACACCAAGATATGTCGAGAAAAACCATGATATGGTTTTGGCCGACAGACGAGTGAAAGGGTGCGAATTAGAAAAGGCTACAGACATCTCAATTGAAAGGATACCTTTTATTTTACGTAATGAAGAAAGTTGTTGCTAAGCAAAATTGACCTAATTATTTTTTAAATTGCTTCCACATCGAGCTTGTTCACCCGATCTCTCATAACTCCAAACTTTTCTGTTTGGACAAAAATTTAGGACAAAGAAACAGGTCATAGAGGGCCTAAACAAGTAAAGTTAGGGTCTTGAAGTAAACCACTTCAGGGCAGGAATCGGGAACCTAGAGAAATACTGGTGTAAGTGCGTTGAACTTCTAGCGGATAACGTCAAAAAGTTTACTTTCTACTTTAAAAAACTTAGAATGTGGTTTGTCATATCGAACCAAGTTATTTTTCGTACCACCCTTGTATTATTCCTAGAATGTTAAGTAATCTTCGTAGAAACAGTTTGGGACAATATTTGGCCGTAAACGGTGAATTGAGCATTTGGTGTAGTACCCATTAATTTACAACTAAATATTTCTAAAGATGAATTATGTTTGATTGATCTTTTTTTTACTACAAAACTATAAAAATCAATAAAGTTTATCAAGTAGAAGTTTGCCTGTTTGATCAAAACTGTCGAGTTAAAAAATATCTACCTATTTATTTATCTTTTTAAATTTTATGTTTGAAAGTCCCTGCATTTGAAAAACATATTTATGCTTTGTGATAAATGTTCACTGCTCCAATAAATTAACGCACCGTGCAATAAAATACGAAGTTTTCTATTTTCTATTCAAAATTTAGAGCAACTGGCATTCCTATGAAATAGCTAAGCATACGAGTTTCATTTTCCAACATTTATTTACATTTGATTATCACTTAAGGGTGATTTCATAAAATTAAATCACATGCAGGTACATTAACCATAAAACCAATTTCAATTTTAATGTTAAAATGTCGGTTTTATTCTCAAAGTGACATTATTGCTTTTTGTTTTTGCGTTTCTTCGTCATTATGCCACACGAATTTTGAAATTTGACCAAGGAAGAATGCACTTAAGTAGTGTTATTGTGAGAATGAGACTGAAGCTATTGTCGAGTAGGAGGAAGATTCGATGTGTCCCAAATCTTGGTGTACCGAATGGTGCGAAGGTATAAAGAGATTGGCAATTATACTTGAAGGCCTAGGAAAGGCAGACGTAGTCAAACTACCCGTGTTCAGACCATTTTTTGACACGTTTTGCTTTAGAACAGAGGTTCTTTACAAGCAAAAATTTACAATTTGAACTAAGGGAGGTGCATGAAGTTCCAATAAGCATCGAAATTGTTTGTTAACATTTTGGGGAAGCTAATTTGACATGTCATATGTCTGTCCAAGGTCCAGTCTTGTCTACAGAACATCGCACAGATCAGTTGGAATTTGTTAGATTCAATGTGATTTAATCACAGGATGATTGGAGCCGAGTTCCCTTTAGAGGCGAATCTAGATATTGATTTTACAAGTGTGGTAGACATGTTCGTGTATACCAACGAACAAATGAGCAGTAGCTCACTGCAACATTTAAATACCACATTATTTGGCGGAAGCTTTTTCATGGCGTGAATAGGAATTTCTTTGACAGCGCGCACGGACATGGTGATGTTAAATAATGGAAAACTTATTGCTTTTCGGTATACAACGGACATCTTGCAAGATCATGTCGTGCCGTTTGTGCCCTATATCGGATACATTTTTTTATTAAAGCAAGATAATGTTCGATGCCAAGGTGTTGGGAAAGTTCGAAATTGCTTGGGCGAGATTAAAGTCGTTGCCATGGTTTATCCAGGAAGAAGTTTAAACCTGAGTCCCATTGAGCAAATCTGGGACACACTTGGTAGGCGTTTGAAAGCACTCAGAGATTATCTGAACAAAGTTAATAACTTAGAAGAGGTGAGGCGTTGGCTTGTGAAAATATGGAAAGAATTTGAACAAAATGACATAACTTCCCTCATTTTATGTGTGGATCGTCGATAATAGTCTGTTATTTTGAATAGAGGTAAAAATACTCGACATTGGTTTCATTTATTCAAAAATTTTATTTATCGAATTTTTCGACTTTTGAATTTATTCATTATTATTATTTATATATTAAACAGCTGTTATTAAATTGTTTCAAATCAACGTCAACCGTTTCAAATTTTATTTGTTAGGGAAGTGGGAATTTAAATTAATAATGTGTGGTGAACGGAATTTATAATTGGAGGAGGCTGAGAAAGTTGCTATTTTATGCTGTGTGGTTGAAAATACTGAGAAATAAATAATAAATTGACAGTTGTTATATTTGAGGTTATATTTGTGCCTTGTGCGTTCGATCTTCAATGATATAGTAACCATTATTTTGCTGAAACTCAAAAATAAAGTAAGTGCGAAGAAAAAAGTGGATATTTTTATTGAATTTACAATAAATGTTCAAAGTGCTGTCCGTCAACTTCAATACATCAGGCAACTCGCTTTTTCATATTGTCGAACGCATTTTGTAATTTTTGAGGAGTAATTAAATTGCACACTTCTGTAATTGTTTCTCTCAGGTCTTCCAATGTGTGCGGGTTATTGGTAAACACTGTATTTTTCAGAAATGGAAAAATATAAAATAATCGAGGATTTTCAAATCTGGAGACCGGGCAGGAAAATTAACAATGCGATTGTCAAAAAACTTCTATATCAATTGAATGGTTTCCCTTGTTGTGTGTGCAGTTGCATTATCCTGTTGAAAATACCCGCGTAATAATTCGTCATCATGCAAATTTTCAAAAAACGGTGCCAGCAAATTATTGCCATACCTCTCTGCTTTAATAGTGCCGTCAAAGAAAATCGGCCCAGTTACACGTCTACGGGAGACTGCCATCCAAACTCCTAATTTTTGTGAGTGAAGCGGAGTTTCCACATGTTCATGAGGATTATCGGAAGACCATATTCTTATGTTTTGCTTGTTTAGATAACCCGAGAGGTGACACCCCCATCCGAAAAGAATGTTAAATCCAAGGTATCGTTATTGTTGAAATTCTCTAAAAACCATTGACAATATTCCATTCGTCCTCCAAAATCACGCGGGTAGAGTTACTGAATGACCTTTATTTTGTAAGGATACTGATTTAAATCCTTAAATTTTCAGAATATTACGGCAGGTTCCATAAGACAAATTTATTTCTTGAGCAAGCCTACGAAGCGATTTATTTGGAGATTGCTGCATTCTTGCCTCAACATCCTGCATATCAGCAGTCGCTTTCTTTGACCTCCGGTACCTGTCTTTCGCGTTTCTCGAAATTTTTCAACACACAAATGGATTTGTTGCACTAAAGTGGTCTAATCAACTCCCAAATTAGGTAATGCTTCCCGAAAATCTTGGATGCAACCAGGAATCGAATAGCTCCACGTCCCATTTTCTTGTCTCTGTGCATTTTTGAAATAACTTTCAGTGAGGAAAATTTTGTGTCGAATATCAAACATTTTCGAAACTAAATGTCACAATTTTGACACTTAAAATCTTTAATTTCAAACTGCAAGCCTGCGTTGCTAACTTATGATAAATACGACAGCCTCCTCTAATTATAAATTCCGTTGCTCGCATGGTATAATTGCATTTAAATGGAAATGGAAAATAAGATAACTGTATATAACGTAGCAATTTATTATAGAGTATATATTATAATTAATCAAATTATTAGTATATGTATTTTGGAATAGGTACAAGTTATTTTTTCGTTAATTCAAATTTGGTATAAAGTGAATAGACATAATAAAATAACTTCAGCATTCGTTTTATGAAATTCCCGAGTGGTATTCAGAATCTTCTTTGTAAAAGATTGTGTTTTATACAATATCTAACTTTACACGGATTCGTCAGAACATTTCCAAATATATTTTTGATTGGAATACACCCACTAGAATTGATCTCGTAAGGCTGGTTGCAAGTTAAAAGAAGCGGAACTCATTGTTCGCTAAGCGCATAAGCGGCAAGGAAAATGTGAAAACGCCGGTGTCGTAGAGATGGTAGTTCGAATTTCAGGACGCAGATATAACAATAGGAACAGCTCGGAACGCATCAAAAAGGGAGCTTAGATAGATATCTCGCAATATGATTCGAATGGCGCTCCACACATCTTTCAAAGTAATCCACGACAGAGGTTCCCTAGATTCTCGCCGGGGGACCTTCTTCACGTCTATTCGTAACCCGTGACACAAAACGATTCGTTTCATTCGTGCTCGCTTCACATCGTCTCTTTGTTCTGAAGGAGATAAAAAATAATAAACAGCGGAGTCCTTATGTAAATCAGCGCCATTACTTAATGTTTGTCGCTCGTTTTAATTATACAGAACTCCTACCGGTGATAAACTGAATTAGAGTCGCAGGTCACGACTGTTGCGACAAGTGTTTTTTCTGTTATCTATGCTAACGAAATGTCCTAATCTCTCGGGTACAGCAAATGTACCCACCCTGATAATAATATAAAAGTTTTTGCAATGTTCCTGTTTAACGGTTTAAAACCAAGATTGAAATTAATTGCCTTAAAACTGTTTCTTTAAGTGCACCCATAAATTTCTGAGATTAGCTGCATTTGCATTTCATATAAACTAAAACACTACTTCCAGAATATTTATTGTTACGCAAAAAACCTGCAAGAAACATAAAAGTTTCACGCGATTAAAATTTTTCATTTTTTCTAGTTTAGAAATTAAAGATGTTTATTTATGATCTATGGAGAAAACTCATAAAAATATTTAAATCGGATAAATAAATAAAGCCTGTGTATAATAAAATCTCATTCTTTTATCCGGGCAACATTTCGATAATTATTGAAGATACAAGAAAAGTTTGCTTTAAACTTTAGAGATCTACAACATCTAAACAGGATGAATCAAAACAGTTGTACTGGATGCAACTTTTTTTATTTCAAGTGAGACACCCTATACATGAACAATAATTTCATAATTTATTTACTATATTTTATAAGTCTAGATTGGATTTGGCCGTCTGTGGGGTCTATTCTGTGTCAAAACCGTTAAATTTAAAGGGCTGTTAAATTTTGTTGCTACGGTAACCACCAATCATGGAACTCAAATTTTAAAGGATCACTAAATTTTAACAGATCGTTAATAAGTTACAGAATCCGCCCCTGTACCTGTTATCGTTCCTAAACATTTATACTGATTCCTTTTCTATTCCAAACAATTAATAATAATTGCGGCAAATTGATTGCAAGGTAGTTTTGATTGTAATGAATTTCTCGAACACTCGCAGACAACTGTTTCGGTATTTTGGGCGTTCCCAGCTTTGTTTGGGGTGGCACCTTAAGTAACAAATGCCATTATGACACATTTTATGACAATATTGGCCGCAGGATGTCGCCATCTAAAATGTTCATTCATTCGTCCATCTGGGGCTTCTTATGAATATGATTTAAAGAAAATTATTGCTCTTTCAAATTTAAGGCAGTTAGGGATTTCTTTGTTCTTCTGTTTTCTTTATTAAAATTACCTCATTCTTCTCAATATCTCTACACTTCCAGTTATTGATTCTTGCTTGAATTTGCGCTCCTCTCTCTTCTCGCCATGTTTTTACCTATAAAACCATATGCTTATAGCGCTTTCCAACCTTAGTATGAAGTATGGCTATATGCGTCCCTTTCCACCTTTCATGGTTTTTCAATAAACTGTCTTTATCGTCCAAATTCTCCATAAGGCGGACACTATGAAATTTTTAACTTTTCAGTACGGACAACTTTCTTGATATTCGATAAGAGACCTGTAACTCCAGTACAAAATTGATAGCCTTAGCTATTATATGTGCAAACGTTTAGAGTGAATCAAACACAAGGATTTTTAAATGTTTGAACAAACGCATGGATTACAGAAGTGAAAATTTGGACTACGTCTGCGACCGACTTACGAGATAGTTTTCTTCTCCGGCATTCGCGTTACAAATGTGAAATTAAACCTAATTTGAAGGAATATAACTTTAAAAGAAAACAAATAATACGCTGGGGAGAAGAAAATAATATTGAAGATTTGTTACTCCTAAAACGCCGTCCAAAATTTGTGTTTTTTAGTTATAAAAACAAAAATATGCATTACGTACCTGGACTAAGTTTACAAGAGGGAAAAAGTTTATTTTTATACTTACAAAACATGCCAAAGGAAAAAAGTTTTGGTTGATTTGCCTGTAATTAAAATTTCAATATTAATACAGTGTGTTCTTAAAATCGAAAACAAAAGAAAAAATCAACATTTTGAACTATTTGATTGACTCGCTATCAGTTCCAGCATATAATTTAAGTCTATGTCCTGGCGGTTGAAGTTTCCTTTGACTTTTTTTGTAAATTAAAAATAAACTTTCTTTCTCTCTTGTAAATTCAAACTTACTTTATTTGTGTCTACATATTTACATACCTATTTTTCCATATTAAAATATCTTCTTTAATAATGTAAGTTAAACACATTGTTTTTTTTATTATTCAGTAAACTCTGTTCATATGATTACCTCGCTGATCCGGAAAACTTGTAAATCCGGGGGGGGGGGGAGGAAACTATATGTGTCCGGACTAATGACACTGTACTGTATAGTTTCTTAATACGGAAGTAAATGTGACAATGGTTTCGAAACTAATACATGAGCATAATCAATATTCTTCGTGTTTAAACCTTTATTTACACATAGAGTAGGTACAAAACTTAATTTTTGCTGGTCCATGTCCCCCTTGCAAATGGGAGAAATGACCTGCTTTTGTTGGGGATAGATGGACCGACTGTAACATGCAATTATATATTATTTCCAGATTTTAGTTTATTTTCTGGCAGCATTTGCCAACGAAGTACAAAAACGCAAACAGAGTGCGTGTAGAGGAAACTGGACAGAAGAACTTTATGGCATTTACAGCAGCTTAAAGCTGCTGTAAATGCCATAAACAATGGTACAATGGGCGTTAACAAAACAGCCAGAAGATTTGGTATTCCAAAACCTACGTTACTTCGACAAAAAGCAAATTTGGTAAAGGCAGCTTCTCTAGACCCCTGTTCAACGTTGGGGTATGAAAATGAAAGGAAATTAGTTTCGCATATAAAAAAAAACTTGGAACTCTAAGTCGTAAGGATCTCTGAGTTGGTTGAACAGTTAAGTGTGGTTCATTGCTTTAATAAAGAAGAGATTATGACTAGCTTTAGCTATTTCTTCAACGAAATCCTGATTTGTCAGTACGTGTAGCCGAGGGAACATCTCTTCACGTTGTATTGGTATAAATAGAGAGATTGTTAACAATTATTTCCGTTTAGTGGAAGAAGTATTTTCAGCAAACTTAGTCTTTGACCAACCTGGAAACATATTGAATGTCGACGAAACCAGTTGAATAATAAACCATGTCAAGTTATTGCTATTAAAGACTCTGAAAACGTTTCTTCCAATACCTCTAGCGAAAAAGGCGAAACGATCAGTATCGTCATGTGTTGTAATGGCGAAGGTAGCTTTTTACCTCCGTATTGCATCTTTAAGGGGAAAAACCTAAAACAAGAATTTTCAAACGGAATGCCTCCTGGTTTTGTAGTTCGAATAAATCAAATCTTTTTAGATTGGCTTAAATACCATTTTCTGCCGAGAAAACCAGCTGGCAAACTTGTTTTAATTCTCGACGGCCGCACCTTGCACTGTAATTTGTGCGAAATGCTGGAATTTGCAGATGAATATGACATAGTCATGATTTGTTTGCCTGCCCATACTAATCATTATCTCCAGCCATTCGATAGAACAATTTTCAAGTCCCTAAAAAGCCACTACTATGAGGTCTGCAATAATTTTATAAAACGGAATCCACAACAAATAATCAGCAGGTTAAATTTCAGTGGTTTAGTGGCAGAAGCTTGGAGAGAAGTAGATACAGCGAAGTGTGCCACAGAATTATACCCATTTGCAATAGGAACTATACCAGATTATGCTTTTCTTACCGAAGATGATACAACAAACTGTTGTGATCAGCCATTCCTTGAATCAGGAATAAGAATTTTAGCTCTCTACAAATCCACAATCTTTTTTTATAAGGTATTATATTTTCAGGGTAATTTCATAAGGACAGATGACAGATAACAAGAACTGCAGCCCAGTTGTAGTGCAAGTGTCACTGAAGTGCCCCAAGATTTAACACCAGACAAGAAAATGAAAATGATTACGCCTATTCCAGTTATAAGAAAAACTGATGCTTTTAGAAGACGAAGCCGTTCAATTCTGCAATTGTACGGCTTCGTCGTTTAAAAGCATCAGTTTTCTTTTATAACTGGAATAGGCATAATCATTTCTTACCTATCCGGAACATATTGCAGAAAGAAAAGAAATAACTGAAAGGAAAGGAAAAGGAAAAAGTGCCGTTCCAAAGAAGACAGCAAATGAGAAGAAGACGGTAAATGAGAAGAAGCCAGTAGACAAAATCAAAACGTCAAAAGAGAAAGGATTCCGGAACATCTAGCAAATAAATAAGGAATGGGTTACATGAGTATCATCAAGAGGACAACATTCTCACTACACTTTCACGGTATACTGAGATAACAAATAATAATAAAGTTATTAAAGCAGTTAAAAATGCGGTTTTTTGATTTAATGTTAAATTCTAAATCCCTGAGGAGAAGTGACCACCTAGAAGATTTTTTATTCATAACTCATTTTTCTGTAATCCACTGGCATTATATTACAGTAGGCTATGCAGTTCGGTTAAGGTACACTTATCATGTCAGGTAAAATTTATTGGCCATCGTTACGAGAAAATTCTATACAACGTCATACACATTCATCTGCAAAAGTAAGAATAAGAATCGGAAACGGACGGCAGTTTTAAAGCCATTATTTTTAATAAAAACCTCACAAAAATTAAGCTCGACAGAATTTACATTTGAAAGCAACGAAAGAAAGTAAAACTGAAATATCCTTCATTGTCGTTGCAGCCATTGTTAGCAGCTGAGGACATTTGTATACGGACGATAAACATAAAAAAAGCAGAAAGAAGTGTCGACAATTAAGCGGAACAACAACCGAATACTAGCCGGAGGCATTGTATTTTTGCGAGCGAATAAAAGAAATTGTCTTTAATAATGTAGTTCAACACTGCGAGGCGAGTAGTATGAAATTTGCATGTCGTGACGTCACTCGCTTCGGGATCTTATGTCAAAAGCTTTTGGGGCTCGCGACGAGAATTAGCTCTGCTCCGCCGTGTACCGACTTTTTTATTTCGGCTGTAAAGTTTGTAATACAGTCGCTAAATTAAAAACCAGGATTATGCTAAATATATTGTGCGCCCCTAAATTTTTGTTGGTTTACATTTATATTGCGCGCGGTTTTAAATTACTTCATTTCGGATAGATTACTTTTTCCCTAGCAAAACGGGCAAACGGTAATTGATTTTTCCTCCAAATGCTTTTACTTTACGGAACCTAATTTACTCATACTGCTTAAGACGGTAATTCATAGAATGCAACGCAAAAGAAACACATTTATGTGACTTTGAAATCAAAATTAATCGGTTATGACTAAAGTCCGGATATTTAGGCGCTTAAAAAGTTTGAATTAGGAAGTTAATGTCTAAGAAATAGGGACACTTTTAGGTAACATATTTTACGTAGTAACCAAAGAGTGTCTGCCCAATTCGCCGTCCCATGATACTGCTTTATTTAGCTTGATAAGCTTTAAAAAACTTTCTGACCATTTTAGATAATATCCAAGTTATACCTGTAATTGTTGAAAAAGATAACTATAATTTCAGTACGTTTCAAGTAAATTAAAATGGACTTTACTATTGTTTTTCTATTTCAAGTTAAAATAAATTCCTAATTACAGTGCGACCATCGTCAGAGACAAAATTACGAACAAATTGGTGCTGTACGTACACGTAATCATAATTCTATTTTTTTTTAATGGAACCCCTTTTTCAATTTATAATTTTAAATGACGAGCTTTCATGAATCAATATTTTGAAAGCAGTCGAGTTTTGATGTGTAGAGATTTTGATTGATATGAAAATCAATATGATTTTGAGCAGTGAGAGGTTCTCACTGCAATCAAAAACGATTTGCACAAAATTTTTCTAAAATCTTTCATTATGCTTTGACAGCAAGCATGGCCGCCTTGCATGGGGGACACATTAGGAGCAAATCCCGCTTCAATTTGTCTATCCTACTGCAATGTTAGGTCAAAAAGCGATGGTAAGATGTCGCTATTTCATATGTTTATAGTAAAATAGTTTGATTGAGAGCTAGCGAAGTTATTCAATCACTTATTTTGAACCCATAGATTATTGTGTGTACAGACAATCTAATTTATTTAAATTTTTCATGGTATCATACTCCAACTCTTGCTTTCCGTTTTTACAATAGGAATAGTTTCTGCTCTTGCAATACTTATTCTACAGCTATTAGTACGATAATTAAAAAATAATTTCACGCATTTTCAACGCAGTTACAAAACTAGCGTACGAAGATGTTTATTTACTTTAGCAAAAATCTAACAAATATTAGGTACTCGTTTTTAACATAATTATAATAGTCTATTACAAGGAGATGCGTAAGCAAACTTATGGCATGTTGAAAATACAAATAAACATGCCGATATCCGCAAGTCGGATTCATATTCGTATACAATGAAACCTTGACCGTGTTCTTGTAAACGTAAATAAAAAGTTTTATTGCGGTTTATTGCTTTTATTGGAATAAATTTTTGAAAGAAGTCGTAACCCAAGCAGATATTTCAAAACAAAGGGACTGCGTTCGCTTGTGATAGGTCAGTTTTTCATTTTTGGGCAAAAGGTTTCAGATTTGGAGTATTAGTCTCTTATGTAATGCGGAACTTGCAGTTTCATTTAAAGACAGAGGTTTTCAAACACCCTGTATAGAAAACGTCATTGCTCTTAGCATAAATAAGATGTAGCAAATTTTCTACAGTATCGTGAAGGTGAATGGGATGCCGCTTGTCATTAAAAGTGAATTTTTTACAATCATATTTAGATTTTTTAAAGAAAAATCTTGGTAATGCAATTGAAGAACATCGTGAACGTTTTCACTAAGACATTAAAACAATGGAAAACGTTACCAAGGATAAGGTTATGCAGCTATGAGGGGCGGCTATGTGTGGGGGTTTTGCGAGTTTTAGTTTTAGTTACATTCCCTTGACGAAGTTACGTTAAAAATGGAATTATTATCTTTTTTAATTTTCAACGAAATAATACCATAAATGTTTGTTTTTTATCAATAAAATGTACAATAAAAATCTCAAGATGTATTTAATTTTAATTTATCTATTTATCAATGTTTTGCACATGATCAAATATAAGAATCACGATAAAACAAACAATTTTTTTTTGTTGCATTGTGTAATTGATCCTAGATTTAGTACAACACTTATACTAGCAAAGATAATACGTACCTGAAATTTTTATGAACCTATAAAATTATTAAACAGTAACATGATAATGTAAACACATAATAGGAAAAAGGGGTAATATTAGTAGCTTGGAAAGTTGTACCGGTAAAATATATGTTTAATTTCTGTTTGAAAGAGGGTCAAATTGAAAGATATTTTAGGTCGTAAAATCGTTTACAATGAGAAGGTAACCACTGTGCACGTTGAGAAATGACCAGAAAATCGCATTCACACATTGTCGTATTAGGCCTGACATCTCCAAACATCTCTTTCATTAAAACAGCCATTATTTAGATTAATGTTGCCCCCGACTGCGGTTTAGAATTACATTGACTCCATTGCCAACTGCCAAGTGCTGGTCGATGATAAAATACGTGGCTTTTTTATTGTAAGCAAAGTTTCGCCGTGATATGTTTGGCATCCCGCAGGGCGGGAACAATGCCCTGCGTGCCCTAAAATAGCGGGATAGATTTCTAGAAGCGCTGCGCATTTTTAATGGTTACTTCTGTTACAGCTGTCTCAATTTCAGCTACAATAGCTGGTACGGGTTGATATGTCACGGGATGTTACGGCGCTGGTTCGCTCGCGTCCGGACGCTCTACATGCTGGCGCTACCCGCCCATTCTCTGTAAGATGAAATCACTTCTACTGATATCCTGATTATCCTCTCTGCTGTCGTTTGTTATCCGAATTCGCTGACATCAGGTTCGACAGTTCATTGTTCATGTAACATATTGGTTTTCTGTGCAATTTATTCTCCGACATTTGCATTTGAAAAACTCATCTCCGCGAAACTATATTTCGCGGATAAAACGCAAACAGCATACAGAAATTTATAATCTCAAGGAATATAGATTTACTTCTAAAAATTTTGATTAATAAAATTCCAGTTTCTTCAAGTTTCTATTAACCTGGGTTAATCGAATCTTTAAACAATAATATACCAAGCTAATTTTTGCCATTTCTTGAGAGATTTTGATTTTGTAATCATTAACTGACAACCATTATTCAAAACTCTCAAAATCGATTAACTATTTTTCTTGTTTAAGAAATTCTAAAATATTGGTAAATTCAAAACTCAGGCAATTTTTATATTGACGCGTTGTTGTTATTAATTAGATGCTGTCCTACCAGTAGTGATACATTTACTTTCTCAAATGTATGTTTTCATTTTCTCAAACTTGCACGTGAGAGACAGAAAAGTCATGTCGTTAAGAAAAAAACAATTTCTTTACACAATCTCTTGTAAGAACTGAAATACGTGGGCTGCTGGAAAATTTTCTGGACACTGATACTCTGCCAAATTTTTGATAAAGGTAGGCTAGGAAAGAGTAAACGTATGGCGTACCTTTCAACACCAAGCATTGTCAATTTATAAATTGTCAAGTAAATCAGTAAATAAATATACCTATTGTAATCTAAGACAAACGTTTTGTATTCCTTGATCTACCTTTATCAATTTGGATATATGATATATGACAGCCGCGTAAGGCTTCGAGAATGCCTGAAAAAGTCCATCCACATTCAGCTTTCAGTTAAAAGGTACTTGGAATGTGCACTATCTTGTGAACGTTGTGGTATAGGGTCCTATTGCTTACGGGAATAAACAACCTTATTATTCTTAAGAAACAATATAATTACTCAATATTTTGTTGATGAAGTATTTCCGGCCTCATTTCTTCCATAATTACGACGGTTTGTAAATCCTCTTTTCAACAAGGCAAAACATAACCTCTTATTTCGAAGAGTCCGAATCAGTCTGTTAACGTAATCGCCTAGATCTAATGATTTTTCTCCAACAGAACGTGCATGGAATATGATGGAGAGGGGATTGAATAATTTGTCTAAATCTCTGCCGACGTTGGATACTCTACGACATGAATCACTGATTGCTTCGGACATAATACCATAAGAAAACATAAACCACCTTTGTGAATCGATACCACGAAGTATGAGTAAGTTATTAATTCGTGTGAAATAAAACATTATTGATTTAAATAAATATATTGAAATTTCGTTCTTTTCTTCTAAATTTTAAGTCTTTGGTAATCCATCTTTTCTGCTAAACATGGGTAAAAAGCTTTTGCTCTTTCTTTAATTTCCATTAAGCAGGAATTTAAGTGTCTTAAATTCTTTTCCAATATCAGCAAATTTATGCCTGCTTTGGATTTTCAGTGTCCAAAACCCCACAACAAAGAAGTGTCAAGGAAAATAAACTCCGGGACAAAATTAACGAAGCTGCAAAACTTTTCATTATTACTTCTAAGTTTTAAATCATTAAACATTTTTTGTAGTTGGCCTAGGATACCATTTGGTACTGTAGATAAACAATTGCAATGTTTGACAGAAGTAAAGTAACATTTTGCAATTATTTGTTAAAAAGACTTTTTACGCTCTTTAAAGTGATCTATAAAAAGCAATAGATTCGGTTTTGTCAGTGATTTCTTTTAAATTTAATGTCATTAAGTGATTGAAACAGTTTTTTCAGTACACTTAGAGTAAACAAAATGAATCGTTCACCCAATTTAAGAGAAGGTGAAAGCATTAGGGATGTAGGCAGCGATATGTAGCTAATTGGTTAGGCGTTAGAGAATCAACAATTAGTCGAACAGTTAAACGTTTTAATGAACTTGACAGTTTCTGTCGAACTCCAGGACAAAGCCGTAAAAAGTCCCCAAATGTAAGAGATGAGCGACATCTTAAGCAAATCGCGTTAAGAAACAGGCATTCTACCAGTTTAGAGCAGAGCTCTAGCAGGAGCTCAAAATGTAGCAGTTTCTGCAAGAACGGTCAGAAGAAGGCTTAGTTAAGGAAAATTGAATAGTAGAAGACCAGCTATTGCACCACTGCTCACTAGGTAACATAAAGTTACTAGACCGCGTTTTGCAAGGGAACACGTAAATTGGACCAATGACGACTGGAAGAGAGTTTTGTTTTCAGACGAAATAAGAGTCAATCTTAATTCACCGAATGGACGTGAACGAGTCTGGTGGAGGCCAGGTGAGAGGTTTGCTGCCTGCAAATATATCTCGTAAGATCCCATTTTTTGGTGGATCCACAATCTTCTGGGAAGCTATTTGTTTCGATGGACGCACAGTGTTCGATTAGACCAATCTAGAGGGACAAAATTTCTACGCGCCTTCTTGGCAGGCAATCGTTTTCTTTTTTAATTGATACGCTTATATTTTTTTAATAACCTTTTTAAAATTTTAATTCTTTTTAAATATCAAAAAAAAAACATTCAAACCTAAGTTTACTTGCGGCTGACCGCCATTATTCAAAGATCTCCTTTCATCTAATAGCGTTTCCGATTGACTGCACTAGAGCACTTTGAAAGTATCTCTATTCTTTGTTTTTACACGAGGTTAAAACAAGATGGAAATACTCTAAGAGTGCTCCAGAACGATATGACGAAAACGCTGTAAGAGTGCTCCTATCCTGAGAAAAAGCATGTAGTTCAGTTATTGCATAAAATCGCACTAAATGATCATGTCTACTTAAAATAACATATATAATAGATTGCTTAAAAAATATGTTATAAGGTTACTATGTATAACACAAAATATTGACACGCAAAAGTAAAAGAAATCATGTCCAATAATACGAAACGTCTTTTAACGTTTTAATGTATTACTGATAAAAAGAATGATGAACAGATAAAATAGCGACATCTTACTATCGCTTTTTGACCTAACATTGCAGTAGGTTCTCATTGCAATCAAAAACGATTTGCACAAAATTTTTCTAAGATAAAAAGAATATTAAATATGTGTAATTTTAACAAGAAATGAAAGAAAAAATATTTATAGAACTTGATTCCATTGCAAAAATCATTCTAAACAGAGATAGAGATAATGCTAACAATATGTAGAAACATAGAAAGCAGAAAGCAGATAAAAATAGTTTTGCTTGAATGATAAGGGTAGGGCAACTTTCAGCTACTGTTTACAAAAGGCACGAGTACTTATAACTTTTTCTGTTGTTGTTCATTAACCACTGACTATTATGACATCTTAAAATCTTTTTCTTCAAATCGAAGAAAGTTGGACTTTGAAATTTTGTCCCTCTGGAATGATCGAATTGAACACTGTGGGACGCACGGATTTGGTTTCTACGGGGAGATCCATGAATGCACATTTCTACGCAGAAAACATCTTAGAAGAACAGTAACGCCTTTTGTTCCATTTGTCGAGGACAACTTTATTTTTATGCAGGATAACGCTAGGCTCCGTATTGCTAGGGAGGTACTGGACTATCTTCGATTCGTGAATATTCCAACTATAGACTGGCCACCAAAAGCCCAGATATGTACCCCATAGAGCATCTATGGGATGTACTAGAACGATCAGTTAGACGCCATATAGCTGCTTCTATGACTCTTAGGGAGCTCGTACAAGTCGTTCTTGTCGAATGGGAGAATATTCCCCAAGAAACAATTCACAACTTGATCAATAGCATTCTCAGACCAAAGGAAGCAGTGATAAGGGCTAGAGGAGGATCTACATGCTATTGAATTCAAATTCTTACAATTTATCAATTTTTGTTTAAAGCTTTTCATTGACAATGTTTTTATTGCACTTGACATTACTGTTTCTTTCTGTTATACAGGGCAACCCATTCATTAAAAGTTTACGGACTTCATCCTTGAATTTCTATTTCATATTTTGCGGTTCGCGATAATGATGTATTAAAATATAATATTTCCAACTTTCGGACACTTCCGCTTGTACCGGAAGTTACTGTCAACTTTCTTATTTTAAATGGAATACCTTATTGCATTTCTGAAATCTTCATGAAATTCCAACAATATTTTGTGAATATATGAAAAATTAGCCGTTTTAGAGATATTTCCATTTATTAAAAAAAGTTCAAAGTTGCAGTACCTTGTTTATGATGCTGCCATCTTGGTGTAATAAAACCATAATTTCAATTTTTGGACTGTAGTAGGCTACGCTCATAAGCTTTCAGGTCATATTTAATTTTACACAACATCGTTTACAGGCTGGTTGAAAAGAAACTTCTATTCGAACTGATTTCAACTGTCGAAAAATCATGTTTTTTAAATAGAACACCCAGTATATTTTTATACCATAAAAATCAGAATTAAATGTTCTTTCGAGCTGTATTATCACTCCCTATACTCATCTCTCACCTTTCGGTTTCTATTCATGATTTTCTCTTTGACACATCAATTTTTTCAGTTTTCAGTATTATTCCTGAATAGCCTGCTATGAAAATTTAACAAACTGAGGTTTTCTTAATTAATTTTTGACTGTAATTTAAATTTCATTTTAAAAACTGACAAATAATATTTAAATACATATCTATCATCTGAACTTTTTGTTTACATATGCCGCATGTATTAGAATTCTTGGTATGACTATTTACACATTTACAAGGAGAAATTTACACTTACAATACAAAATTTTATGAAAAGTAATAAATAAATCAGAAATATTAAAAATAATATACAAATCGTTGGTTATAATATTGGCTCTAACTTGTCCTCGGCTATTATTTATTAGTAATAACTTTCTACTGTATCTAAGTAATAACGCATTTTCCTGGGTATAACAACTTTTTTCATTAACTTTTTGAATTATCGATTTTTTTAACAACAAATACCTTTAATATGTCTGTGTTTGATTATTCACTTTTTGGTTCTTCGTAGCGATTAAATTATTTTTTTTTAATTCCTACTAGACAGATGATTTCAAATATTATAATTTCTGTAGTTTTCACAGCCCACTGTTTAAAAATAATACCGAAAAATGGAAAAAAATTACGTGTTAAAAAGAAATCATCGATAACGAGTGAACTATAAGAGATAGATATAGGGAATGCTAATATAGGACGAAAGAACATTTAATCCTGAGTCACGTGGTATAAAAATATACTAGGCTTTCCATTTAAAAAAAACATGACTTTTCGACAGTTGAAATTAGTTCGAATAGAAGTTACTTTTCAACCAGCCTCTAAGCAATCAAATGCAAAACTGGACATGATCTGAAAGAATGCTACTGTAGCCTACTACAGGCCAAAAATGGGTTTCATGGTTTTTGTCGCACAAAGATGGCAGAATCATAACCAAGGTTCTTCAAGTCTGAATTATTTTTAAAAACTGAAAATGTCTCGGAAACGGTTAATTTTTCTTGTATCACATGTTGCACAGAATATTTTTAGAATTTTATGAAGATTTCAAAAATGCATTAAAAATTGGGGTATTCTGTTTAAAATAAGAAAGTTGACAGCAACTTCCAGTATAAGCAGAAGTGTCCGAATTTTGAAAATATTATATTTTGATAGATCCATATCGTTAGCTTATAACTGCAAAATATGAAACAGAAATTCAAAGGAGAAGTCCGTAAACTTTTAATGAAAGGGTTGCCTGAATCTCCCTGTATATTCGTGTTTCTTTCAATGATTCCATTATAAATTCTCAAAACTGCATTGATTCGCAAAAAATGGTATACACTAAAATATTAATAATTGAAATCACAAGTCAGTCTGGGTAATGTATTGAGAATGACATTTCACGTAATCCCGCTCAGGATGTGAATTTATCCAGTGAACGTGTTGTGCGTGCGCGAATTTATCTCTTAAAATGAGTCATTCTTACACTGATGATCGTAAAGACAAAAGTGTAGGGTTCGTTCGATAAATATATGCAATTTGCTTAAATCCTCCTTATTAAAAATCAGAAAATCAGTGTACATATATTTAAACCACAAGTGACAGGCAACTAGTGTAATGTGACTAGGTGTAAATAATAATTAACAGCTGGAAGCCAAATCTAATTTATATAATGGACTAACGTTTCCCAATTCAATCGCAAACCATTTAGCAAATAATGGTCCGCAATTGAATACATTTGCAGTAATAGAAGCAAAACCAATGAATCACAAATAGCGGTATAATCAGAGTTCGGATATAAACAGCATCTGATTGAATTCCCGTCAGAATCCCCGCACACAAACACTCATAGGTGGGCCCCGCAACCCTTCAGCTAATGCGTCCCGTATGCAGGCCGCGTAGCGACCCCAAAAGCCCTAGCACTTCCCAATCTCGGCGCGACCCGCCCACGACTGTGACTAATACCCTCGGTTTATTTAATGCATATATTTAGTCCGTATGCCGGAATAAACGATGTTAAGTGTGAAGTGCAATTTGTTAATGTTGTATCGCGCGCGATATATCGGTTTGTTATTGCGGGGAGGATCTGTTTTGAATCCTGCGCGCAATTCCCTCTTAAATGAGCTTTTAGAGCGCAGATGTGAGCCTCGTTCGTAACGACTCAATGTTACATATTACCTACAGCGTTTAATTCTATTTTACAATGAAGCTATAAAGGAGACGCACATAAATTATTCCTGTTGCCATTTAAGTGTCAGCTTACGCTGTTTATTATGTAAATTTGATCATAGTTTGAATCACTAAAATAATTTTATTAAAGATTTTCCTCGGTACAAAAATTAGTTTAAACATAAAATCTTTAGCGATACGTGAAGCAGACAAAACTGGAACACCCAGACAAACACTAAGAATACAAAAAAAAGTTAGCATGGGTAGCAAGTTTTTCTACGTGCGAAACGTCATTTCCGAAATGTTCTGGAAGAAAAACGGATTTTCTGCGACATTTTTCATGCTGACGTTTGTGGGCCCATGAGAATCCAGTCTAACGTTAAAGCTCTTTATTTTGTTACATTTATTAATGATTGTTCTAAGTGGTGCAATACTACCTTCTTTATTAAAAGAGCGATGTGCTTTAAGAATTCGAAAATTATAATCATGGTGGAAACACAGAAAGCAGACGTGTGGAATTCTTGCAAACGGAGGAAGATATGGTATTAGTGAACAAAAAATTCGACGAAATCATAATTCAGAACAAATGGGGCGGCAGAGTAGAAAATCGTTCACTCGTAGAGACCGGCTTCTACAGGTCTTCCTGTGAGATTTTGGTCTAAAGTCACTTCAGCGGCGAATTATCTGCAAGCAGATGCCCCACCAGTCCATTAAATGGAAAAACGCCGCATGAAGTTTGGTTGAGAAAGGTTCGAAAATTTAACAGTAATCAAGAATCTGGTTGTGAAGTAATACTACCTTAATAGAAAGAACAGCAAAGGAAAATTTGAACCGCGTTCGAGAAAATGATATTTAGAAGATTCTAAAGCATACTCTGTCCGGATTCCAGAATAATGTGCATAATAACAATAAAGTAACAAAGAGAGACTAAAACTTTTGCAAACCATTGACTAACAGAATTGGATTGATGGGGTAAAATTAATTTCTGTGGAGATGTTAAGTTAATTCGAGCTAAAGTAAATGAGAAGTTTGATGAACGGATAATCTATCCTCAAGTATAGTTAGTGAGTCGAAGGCAAAGTAGTCCAAGAAAACTAATCGCAGATCAAAACCTACCTACCATACCATACATACCTGAAGAAAATGAAGAAGAACAAGTAAATTTTGCTGTCATGTCTGGAGTATCGGTAGATATTGTGAGCTTCGAGTCAAAGGAATGGATAAAAGCGATGGCTGCTGAGAAATTATTGATAACCGAGTGGTACTTCTAAGCTAGTAGGCTTTGGAAGGAACGATTGTGAAGAAGAAAGCTCGTGTTGTGATGAAAGGTTTCTTTCAACCACCTGGAACTGATTTTCATGAGACTTGCTCCTGTAGCTCGATCGAGTTCATTTAAATTAATGAAAGCTCTTGCAGTTCAACATAGCCTCTGCCTACTTGAATGAATTTATAGAAGAAGATATTAAACTTCTGAACGGTTTGAATTCATTGTAGAAACCCAAAATGATACCCCAGATGTTATTAAGAAGGTCAAATGTACGTTGAACAAGATACCAAGGGCAGAAAAAAATTGTCATCTTAAAAAGGCTCTTTACGGATTATGACAAACGGAAGAAGCTGGAGCAAACGTCCGGTTGAGGTAATGAGGAAGCCCAGACCTGCACTTATAGAATCGTATCCAGTGGCTGATCGAAGAAATGAAAAGATTTCAATTACATTTTGTTAGTGAATTATAGCATCAAGTCGAAACAAGAAAAATCGACAATTTTGAAAACCTTTTGACTCAGAATTTTGACATCAAGAATCTTGGAGTAAAATTTAGAAAGAACTTCGATATTAAGAGAACAAATATTAGGTCAACCCCAGACACTTTAATGACATTCTTCGGAGATTTGGAACGTGTACATGTAACCCAGTTTCTTCTCCTTTGGCAGCTAACTAAATGCACTCGACTTTTTGGAGTGATGACTGAAAGAAAAGTGCTTTAGAATAATTTGCTGAGTGTTTTCAGAAAAAAATATCATTCGAATGCTGCTAAGCGCGTTTTGCAACCGCAAGTAGATTCATTTTTCAGAGGCTCAAGAATTCATTACGAGGATAGAGTTAAATTGCGGTAGGGGGAACTTCTCTAGGCGATAAACGGTCTTTCACAGGAAATACTTTCAATTTAATGGTGACATTGCATCGTCGGAGTTGAAAAAACTGAGAACCGTAACACTGTCTACTCTGGAAGCTGAATAATAATATGGCATTAAGCGAAGCTGCCAAAACGACAATATGCCTAAGGAAAGTCTTAACTTAAATGTGTATATTTTGATTATTCCGAATTCGTAATGATTTACAACGATAATATTGGTACTCAAGGTAACCCGGATTTCATGCGAGCCCCAAATACATTGATATCCGGTATGTGGCATCATTTTGTGCGTGAAGTATTGCAGATTAGCCAGATCAGATTAAAACATATTTCTTCTGATGAGATGGCAGCTGACGTGCTTACTAAGGGACTGTTAAAAGCGAAACGCAGAAGAAATAATTGAAATGTTATGTTATTTTCTTTTTCTGCGTACTTAACTTTTGAATTACGCATCGCTATAGTCCAATTCTTCTTAGGTAACCTTTTAAACGGATTTTTTTCCGGTGTTTATGGCAATTACAAATTGAATAGATTCAAATTCTGATAACGACTTTCGAAGTTCTGTTGTGTTTGCGATTCAATTACGGCGTTCTCTTTCCTTTAAACTTTTGAAACTTAATAAAGATTGTGTATCTGATTCGGAATTTTTCTCGTCTCTTTTTTTTCTACGTACGTAATGTGTCAGTTACAGTTGGACTGAACTCCAGGATTCACTCCTGGCGGTGAATTTTCAAGATAGGACTGTACTACGACCTTCAGCAGGCGGTGCTCTTATTAAGTGTATTACATTTTTTTGTTCGTAGATACTTGTGCAGAAAGTATTCTCCCATGACCGTCTCTACTAGCTCGGATCATTTGTCATCGCTTTGCTAATCCAGTCCAAATAATAAAGATAGGTCCATCGGAAGATGTTACGCCAGCTCTCCATAACATACACGTATCCGTTATAGCAATCCACAGCTCGTCTCGGAAAAGGTTGTTGTCTTTAAGGATAATTATTTTATTTTTACAATTAAAGCTACAGCAATATTTAACAAAAAATTTTGAAAAATGTCTTTCCTTTACGAACTGCATCACGGAGTACTAATAAATGATATTATTCTGATTGGAAGAATGACATTCAACACAAGTGGGAGTGACCAGTCATGTTTCTCTCTTTTTACTCTTATAGTTTATTCTATACAGGACGTCAAGCTAAATTTTCTATCCAATCTGTGTGTTCATGACCATGATAACCAAAGCGTACATTTAATACTTCTGTTAAACTAGAATGTACTGTATTGTGTTCGAAAAGATAAATAAACCATTTCATATTAATTAAATTTTTTATTTCTACCTTCGCCAACCTATAAAATTAGAAAATTATTCGAAATTTTGTCTTTAGAATTTTAGAATTTATTGGCAAGTCCGTGTACTGCTCGTTTCTAAAATGAGCAATAATAATAACATTTTCTGTAACAACCGCTAGCCCTCGATTTATTCGATTGAATCATTCCG
Organism: Prosopocoilus inquinatus; assembly: GCA_036172665.1. Taxonomy (NCBI): domain Eukaryota; kingdom Metazoa; phylum Arthropoda; class Insecta; order Coleoptera; family Lucanidae; genus Prosopocoilus; species Prosopocoilus inquinatus. The sequence continues at coordinate 3,732,210 of CM069876.1, forward strand.
TAGAGATGCATATACCTATTAAAAAGAAATTAAAATCAGGATGATCTTAAAACTATATAAACTACATATTTAAATATATTCTTATGATTTTCTCTGTGTATGACAAGAGGTATTCAAATTTTGGCACTTGCATCTTGAGTATCTTGAGTTAAGGAAAACTTTCATAAAGAATTTTTTTTTTCTGAAAAATTGATAAAAAAGTTTTCATAAGTAAAACATTTGATTAATTCGCAAATATGCAAATGAGATTTCTGAGAAAGATTGAGAGCAAAGCAGAAAAGATAATTAAATTAAAAGAAACATTAAAATTTACTAACGAAACAGTATGTTGACAACAGGTAAGCTCACGACATCGCACGGCTATATTTTTGCACAATATTGTGGTTGAAACCCTGTAGCAACCACTTTGCTGCTTAATAAGTCACCATATACAAGACGACAACATAATGTTTTACAGCAAATTCGCCGGTTTTGTATTTGTTGTCAACATGTGCTCGAGTACGAGATTACTAGGAAGGCTCGGTGAGACCACACTAAAGTTTTCTAGCTGCTCTTGAGCTGACGAATTCCCAAATCTAGTCAAAGCAGCTACACTACACATTGCAATGAAACCAACCTGCATTGTTTCCTAAATTTAATTTTATTAATTTTAAATTTAAATTTAAATAATTAATGAGACAATGGTAAACACGAAAAGCTAAATTTCTTGAGACATAGACAAAAAAAAAGGAAAGTAGGAGAAAAGAAAGGAAGCATATTAAGGTGAACATGGAGAGCAGTTGAAAAGGAAGAATTGCTTGCAAAAGACAATCACAAATGGAGAGAAATTTCAGATCAGATGTGGAGGAGGTATATGTACTCCGCAAAGGATCACTTGCTTCAAGAAATCAATGATGTAAACAAACACTTAGAAATCGGTTAAACAGAAAGGAAGCAATCGGTTTTATCAAAAGAAGAAATTGAAAATAAAACAGGAAAAAAGTTATGGAGTGAAATGGCCACGAAACTTCTTGTAATGAAATTGATTCGATTGATGAATCTAGTGTGGAAATTTACGAAATCATTCTCGGTAATACTGAAACGAGCGTAGATGCAGTGGGAGAGTAGACACAAAATTTTGTTGAATGTGATCCTGTAGATTTTTCACCTCAGTCAAAATATGAATGAAGTTGTACCAGTGAAGTTGAGAAGGAAGTATCAAATTTTCAAATGACAAAGCAGAGACCTAGAAAGTCAACAAAAATACTTGGTTAAAACTAATCTGACTAATCATGTGAAGAAGGATGCACTGAAACATTTAAACGAAAAAGCTAAGAAAGAACATAATTTGCAAAGCAGACAGTTAGATATCAAGAAACAAAAATTACTGTTGGCTGAAAGAAAAATAGCTTTGGATGAAAAACGCTTGGAATTGGAACTACAGAAGTTGTTTAAAAAGGACTTTAAAGGCGCGCAAAATAGAAAAGAAAATAGATAACTAGACTACTCGTTACAGAAGGCTATTCAAGCACTCATCCTTTCCATCAGTCAGTGCTACAAGACTCCCGCCGGTATTCCGGACTCGTGCATGAAAGATTCGTGTTTTAAAGTACTATGTTGCTGAAGTGACCAATCCAAAATAACGTTCACACAATTTTCATAAAAAATGACCCATAAAATTGATATTGCCCTTATCAAATTTTTACTACAATGAATGGTTTAATAAATATAAACCTTTAACGAGTGGGAGAGTTCAAAAGTCACGCCGAATAATTCCGTTTAATAAATAATAGAATCGTGTAATTACTGGCTGCAAGTGATCTGTAACCCTCGTTATATACAGAGGGGCGAATGTATGTGTTCACAGACCGATGACTCGCGTAATCTGAGATCACGGGCTGAACGCTGAGCCTGGCATATTAATCATCTCTTGTGCACACATTCTCCGTTATTTATATATTTGATTTGCGATCAGCAGCGGTGTGAAGTCAAACATAAAGTAACGATCGTTTCGTTTCGTAGACGTATTTAGACTTCAGAGTAAAGCCGGTTAGATTTACACTATTACATGTTTCTCAAAAACAGATCAATTAAAGAAACGTATTGCTGTGATATTTAGTTTAATAGAAAACCTGGAATGAAATTTGAGTTTAGTTAAAAGAAAAGAACAATATCATCTTTAATTTATTTAATGAACGTTTGATTTAAAATACCTGTGATTGTTTATCGAATAGAGTGGTAATGAACGGTTTAGTTAACTGCAATTTTTGAAGTTCGGTTATCAGAAACTCTCAAAGGAAACTTAGACGCTAAACTTGTGTAAGTGCGGGGAATTTGCTTTTCCAGAGGTGAAAAAACAATTGGTGCCTAAAAAGACAGACAATTAGGCTGTGCTTTAAATAAACAAAAGGAGGCCGAGATCCAAATGAACTTACCGAGTTGCTCAGGCTTTTTACAGCTCAACATTTAGGCAGAACAAAGTCACATGCAATGAGAAAAACAGTTTTAGTTGAAACATTAGTTTCCTTACTTTAGTATTTAGGTTTAGAAATTAGATATTGACTCATTTAAAGTAAAGCAGGGGTAATATTTAATTTAGAATTATTGTTAAACATCGTTAAGTTTCAAACAAACATTTGAGTTAGGTTAAGAATTCTTTAAACAATGTTTTGGTTGAATTCATTTTGTTTTTAACATTAGGAAATATTAAGACAAGATTGCACTGTAAACTAATAAAAACTGTGTACTTACCTGTTCATTCATCGAAGATATTTTAAATGTTTGTAAACAACAACATAACAATATCAAATGTCACAGTTAGTACTAACTGATATTTAGATTGTTTTAAACAAGTTAGGCATTCTAATTTCCAGCCCAAAAATGTCCCTAGGTATTGCTAAAGTTGAAAGTTGAAAGTGGATTTTAATTGGAGACAACAATATCCGGAATTGAGACCAGGATTACGTCACCAACGTCATCATCATCAGCATCCAGACTGGATAAAACAAAGTTAAATCAAAAAACTTAACAATGGTAACAATCGGATGGCTTGGCGCAAGCCGTCACATATTGTTAATATTTTAACAAAATAGAAATTTTGACTTCAGCATTTAAAAGAATTTTTTAAATAAGCAATTAAAAAAAACGGAATCCCGAGTTCGGGCAGGTGTTTAATTGATGCAAAAGATGCATACCCAGAGCATCATTAGAAAGTTGTGCGTAAAACGAAAGTCAACCTCACACAAGAGGTGCTAACCCGGAGTGATGATTTGGTTATCGTGAATTCCGGGGTTCTCACACGTGTAATGTAGACAAATGTTTTGGTCATCTACAACAAGAGTTGGAGGGTTTCCATCCCTTCAAGAGTCCAAAACCCTGAGTTGAAAAAGAACCAAAAAGAGCTACCAGCCAGGCCCACTACATAGCAGTATGTGTTACCACGAAATAATCCGATTCTGCTTTTACTCCAGGAAATGATCTGGTTCAATGTGTTCATATTTGATTCTCAAGTCTTTATGCGCCATATTTTGTCTTGGGAAAATAAAAATCGACAATATTATTTGGTCTCCCATAATAATTCCTTGTAGTTTAGATAATATGAAATACCCGCTATGTTATAATGCACAAACATGATGGGTTCATTCGTTAGTTATTAATTAGGAAATGCGGTTTGTGCTTATATTTAGAAGAATCATTGTTTTTTTTTTTTTGATAGCCCCAAAAATTCTCGTAGGCCCGTTGTATTAGTTACATTCTTGACGAATATCCAATTTTTTACATTTAGGAGTGAAGACGAAAATATTACTTGTAAATATTTATAGACAGTTGCTTTAGTTTCTTTTAAATGATTTGTATCCACGAGAGAAGATTTTGATAATGAGTTGAAATCTACATTATCTACATTATTTTAAATCACCGAGTATAATACTGTTTCTTAGCGCAGAAATATTTCACTTTCCGTTTTGAAACCACTTTGGTTATATTAGTTATTAGTTATTTCTATAACCAAGCCCTTGGGTTTATTCTTCCGTAATATTTCGTGTACCTTGCTGACAACCCTAATAATAAACTCGTCTTAAGGGGGCCACACACTTCGTTCAGTTCAGGCGAATTAGTCCGAACGTGCTAGAAATCCAATGTGTGGAGAGGAAAACGGTACGGTGCAAAATCTGTTTGGTACAATTTTTGTTCACGCGATTTGGTTTGTGCGCTCCAATTCGTGCGAATTAAACGAAGTGTGAGGACCACTTTAAGTAGATCTCAACGTCTCTTAAATATTCTTAATGTTATTCATACTTATTGTCCATACCAAACTAAAATCCATTTTGGACCGCTTTATCTTTGTGCAAGATTTGGTTCAATTTCTTACGCAATTAAATTGTGCTGCATCACACAGTAAATTATACTAAAACTTAAACTCGTGTGTTCGTGTTCGATATTACCAAACAGCAGCTCTTGTTTCATAAGTTCTAGAAATTACACAAATGAAAGGGTACTGTAAAATGGTCTTTACGTGTCACAACAGAAATCCAGCAGCAATAGCAGCAGCTATAGTATTAGCAAAATTGGAATGATAATAACTAAGATTGTAAAGAAAATAAATCTTTATTACACTCTTCAAAAATACACGGTACACAGAGAGAAATAACAAAGTGAAATTCTCTACAATTATGTGTAAAAAGAGAAGGGAAGTAGGGATTTTCGCTCACCCCAAACTATAAAAACGTTATATAAACTCAAAACTGACTTCACCAAAATAACATACCTTTTGTGCCAAAACAAGATAACCCCCTTAATTTACCTCAGGCCCGAAGAAGATTGAATTGAATTGAAGATTTTTGGGTACTTTTATCTCGCAAAGCGTGTGGATATGATGGAGGGTGGCGAGCCGAAAATGAGGAACAACTATCGCGTAGAATTTTTAGAAAGACACACGAAACAGATGTTCAAGTCGTTCAAAACCGGATGAGAGATGTTCGCGGAGGATTGCGTCCAGGTGAGGGGCATGGGCCACTTAATTTAGTTTAAGTCAATAATTCTGTTAGTTACTAAGCCGTTAATTTTTGCAAATAATAATAGTTTAAATAAAGTTACTTATTACAATAATGTATGGTAAAATATTTTGTGCCAAAAGTATTGGGACATACGTTACATTATGTGTTACTGTATCTTGATAATTGTATTTATATTTAATGCTTTTAATTAAGATTAATCTTAATTTTGAACTGCCATCATAAATTCATACTATGCTTCCCACAAATAGAAGAACAGAATTCTATATAAAATAGAATTTAGTTCAATAAGATACAGCGTGTCTCTAAACCTATGTCTTTAATTGAAACCACAAATAGTCGTCAAGAAAAGAAGCAAAATTTGTTATACAACAATTGGTCAGATAGCAATAATAACGCAGATAAAAATTATTTTACTTTTTCATAGAAATTGTTTCAGGGTCGCTGAATGCTGCTTAAATGTTCCCGAGGTGCTTGATTTTCAACTATTCTCCGACGTTCGAGGCCACAAAAAAGTCATAAAAATGCAGATCATGACCTAACGCACAGTTATCGTACTTAAGGCAGGTCAAGTATCGTGTTTTTTTTGTTAATTTTAAAAGCAGATAAATTTTGTAGCTAGGTAAGTTCTTAATAGTTTAATATATTCTGTGCGCATTCCATTAATTGATGATTAGTTTTGTGCTAATCCGTACTTTAACAGTTAAATTAAAAAAATTCAATCTAAAGGCGATTGAAAAAGTGGAAATTCTTAGATCATATTAATTTGTAAATTGCCAATAATCAACTTAAAATGTTGATTACTAAAGTTATTATATTTGTACAGTAATAATAAATTTGTTTCTTTATTAAAACTTCGAATAAACGACGAAAAAAACGTCTGCACTAGGCGAGAGCTTTTATGTTTTTATGGTTCAAGCCGACGCAGAAATTCAGGTTCAACATTATCCTCATAAAAACATGTGTTTTGTGTTGGAATGTAAACAATTAATAAAATAGTTCGATTGAGAGCCAGCGAAGTTATTCAATCACTTATTGTGAACCCATAGATTATTGTGTGTACAGGTAAATTTATTTAAAATTTGCATCGTATCATACTCCAATTCTTGCTTTCCGTTTTTACAATAGTAATAGTTTCTGCTATTGCAATACCTATTCTGCAGCTATTAGTGCGATAATTAAAAATTTATTTCACGCATTTTCAACACAGTTACAAAACTAGCATACGAAGATGTTTAATTACTTCAGCAAAAATCTAACAAATATTAGGTACTCGTTTTTAACATAATTATAATAGTCTATTACAAGGAGATGCGTAAACAAAAGGTTTTACTTATGGCATAAATACAAATAAACATGCCGATATCCGCAAGTTGGATTCATATTCGTATAGAATGAAACCTTGACCGAGTTCTTCTAAACGTAAATAAAAAGTTTTATTGCGGTTTATTGCTTTTATCGCAATAAATTGCTGAAACAAGAAGTAAACCAAGCAGAGGTTTCAAAACAAAGGGACTACCCTCGCTTGTAATAGGTCAGTTTTTCATTTTTGGGCAAAGCATTTCAGATTTGGAGAATTAATCTCTTATGTAACGATGAACTTACAGTTTCATTTAAAAACAAACGTTTTGAGACACCCTGTATAGAATACGTTTACACTTGATTTACAAATTTAATTTATACATTAAAACAATAAACCCTTAAATATGTATGTGTTAAGAGATTTTCTCAATAAAGTATAATATTCTACTACAAATTTTACTGTACAATTGCATGTAAATGTTGCGCATTTATTGTTCCCGTCTTTATATCAGGCACAATTTGTACACGCCATTGTTTTTTCTCTGTGTAATTTCAACTGTAATTTGCTTCGTTGTACTATTTATGCTACCGCAACTTACTTTTCAGTCAGGAAATTTGATGCCTCTAGTTTTAAATATCACTTTAGACATTCCATTATTCTTGTGTCAAATAAAACAAATTAGTTATAGGTGGCTTAGTTGTATAAAATGAACAGTTAGTTAAATTATGTGAGTTGTTTTAAGCAAAGTATGTAAATATGTAATAATGTATAAAATTGTAATTAATTTTTATGCAACAGTACACAGAAGTTTATGGATTGAACAAATTATAGGTTACAAGTTCTTAATGTACATGGTAACTTCCGGAAAATCTTTCCAACATCTTATGTTACATCTTATATTTACATAAAACTATATTAAATAAAATAAACCTGTACTGAAGTTTTAAGCTTTCGGCACAGTCTAGTTGCAATTAAAAGCAAAACAAATTATTCAATTAAAATAATTATTGGATATCAAGTGCCTTGAAATTTGGGCGAACTTGGAGGAACTATTTCAGCCTAAATGAAATTTGACTCCTAATCTGGACAGCATTATTAACCGATGATGACAAACGGCCTTTACATTAGATACAATGATTGCATAATTTCTGTTATCCATCTACAAATTGAATTTGCATTAATCGCTGGCTTGTGCTTGGTCATCGCTGATGATCACGTGATTGACTTTATTAAATCAACTAATTAAATGCTCCACCTACTCGATCCGCCCTGGCCTCATTACTCTAATGTGCAACTCTTGGACATGGGCGGGGCCAAGCTTCCATGGCCTGTTTGATGTGAAACTGTCACGCGGAGGTTAACAAGATGCCAACCAATATACCTAAGCAATTCAAGTTGTCACCTTTGTGGAAAAATCGTAACAATTTACAGTAAAATAATGTACATAAGAGATTTGCAAACAGTTTTTAATGATTCAGTCCTTCAGTGCTTTCGAGGAGCTTGTATTTTATGAACTCACCGGCACGAAAAACGGAGTACCTGCATTTTTTTTTAAATTTCTTTAAAAAAAACTTAACATTTTAAATTTGATATTATTAACTATTACTTTAGCTCAAATCTGAACAAAACAACTCATTTTAAGTATTTTTTAATATCACAGAACCATTATTAAAGCTAAAAGAAACGCCTAAATCCAAGTAGTGGAAACTGCAAAGCTAGGTTGCGGGTATTGTTTTGTTTCGATTGTTCTGAGTAAATAAACAAGTCAAGTCAAGAGTTACGTTCGCTTGGTATCAAAAATTATGCTATAAATCCTGAAACAGTGGCTGCTGTGGTTGCATTACTTCAAGGCGGAAGAAGTAAGCGATTTTTTGCCCGCCAGTACGGAATATCCAACAGTACATCATTGTATTTTTACACGCTTCGTGGAAACCGGAAGTAACAATAGAAGACCTGAAACTGGTTCACAACGCAAAACTAATGCCTATGATGATCGTTTTATCCTTTTATAAAGTTTGTGAGATCGTCGTACTACAGCTGTAGAAATCAGAAATCGACTTCATCACGTCCGGTATGTCAACGTAAGCGAACAAACTGTTAGACGAAGACTTGGTGAAGCAACCCTCAAAAGTCGCAGACCTACGACACGTCCAGAACTTCTCAGATGTCATCGTGCAGCAGTTTGCCAGAAACCAGAAAGCGCAAGCACTGGGAAGAAAATCAATGGGGGCACGTTTTTTTTACAGATGAGTTCAGGTTTTGACTGCGTTCTCTAGACGGTCGTGAAAGAGTATGGCAAGGAGAGCGATTTGCTGAATGTACTTTTAGCCTTAGAGTCAGCTACCAAGGGGGTTCAGTTATGGCGTGGGCTAGAATTTCTCTAGAAGCACACACAGAGTTGTACATCATTCCAAGAGGCTCCTTAACAGCTTTTAGGTTCATCGAAGAAATTCTGCAAGATTTTGCTATCCCGTATGGTCCTTTTATTGGAGATAACCTCCTATTGATGCACAATAATGCAAAGCCTCATACCGCTGGATTATCGGACTGAATTACTCGACAGTACTTAAACGATGTTAACATCCCTGTTAAGGAATGGTCATCAGCGAGCCCTGATCCAAATCCAATAGAACATGTTTGAGACAGGCTTGGGCGCAGAATTCGAAGTCGTGTTCCCTCTCCTTTAACTTTGAATGAGTTACAACAACGTCCTTTAGAGAAATAGGCAAATATTCCTCAAGATGCTATTCGATACTTGATTCTAGGCATGCCAAGAAGAACGCAAGCAATGATTCAGGCACGCAGGGGCAATACACATTACTGAAAAGCGTTTTTCTTTTAACTAATGGCATACAAATTGTTTGAGTTTACATTGTTTGCGTACAACACAAAATTGTGTTTTTGGCCCTGTTTTTAGTTTGCACCCAAAAACACCTTTTTACATTAAATCAATGCTCAATAATCAATTACTTACAACAACTTGTTACATTTGTATTCAAACTATAGTACTAGTAAAACTTTGTAGAACGATTAAATTTTTTAGTTTTTTTTTTAAGAAAATGCAGGTGCTCCGTTTTCCGTGCCGGTGAGTGTATATTCTTGACTATAAGAATAATAGGTTGATCAAAAGAAGAATTCTGGAAGGTTTTTACTCCAGGAAAACACAAACGATTTTCTGTTGTACAATTATGTAGTCGCAAAAATAGAATTCACAGTTTATGTAACGTACGACTCAATAAATTTTAGGTCTGAGGCGGTTGTGGTAAAAAAAGCTCATATCTTATATCATATAGATGCATTCGTACCTCGAAATTTGATCGACTTTTTGTACAGTGTAGAAGTAAGATTCCACGCAGTAAACTTTCTGTTTAGTTGTAAAAGCCATTTTGTGAAAGTATTAAAAATATATCTTAATTAAACCAGAGGTTTAATATTTAGTTAAGAAAAATTAGGTACTGTCAAGTTGGCAGCAAAATCAGCAACGACGAACAAAAAAGTAATATTTTTCATCTACATCTATCTTATACGTCATTCAAAGGTGAATTTACAATTAAATGACATTTCTAAGTCTTTTGAAACAAGTCAACGTTTTTGCTGAGGTTAACGTAAGTTGATAGTCGAATAAAACGTCATTCCGTATTTTAGTATACTAGTGTACTTTACATTTGCTCATATGATTTTTACTTTATTATGTTTGCAGTAGTCTCCAAAGCGATCAAGTATTATTAGGTATTATGGTACGAACTGACAATCACAAATTTTCCCAATCGATTTAAATATGTATTTCTGCGACATCAGTGAATAATAACATATCGCTATTGATGATATCAGATAGATCAAATAGTTGACGGAAATCAAAAATAATAAAGGACCTAAATTCGAGCCCTGACTAACGCAACTAACTTATGACAAAATCCAGCTCTTAACAACTTTCGAAGGAGTGATCTACGCAGTCAAATGCTTTTTCAAAGTTAGTATAAGTGACTTGTCCAAATAATTAGCTATAATCAGCAAAAATGGCATAAGTTGGTGATTGTAGATTTATGTACTTGCTTTAATCCATGCCGTCTGGGACTAATAAAATTCTTAACCACCGAGTACATATTAGAATAAATAAGCATTTTAGTTGAATACCTTCGAAAAATTTCAACTGCTACTGAATGATAACTAATATTAGACACGTCACCATTTTTGGGAATGGGAAAGTTATTCTGCGATATAAACTAAAAATGCATAATGGATCTGTCTATACTGCAGCATAATGCCACATAAGAAAGAAGTGAGAATTTTTTACTTACTATTTCGTAATTGATCATTTTCGTTTAAAAATTTGCATAAATTTGTTACCAAATCAGAGAGATAAGTTACCATACTGAATGTTTATCGGTTAATCCGACATTTTGTTGTCACTTTTTCACAAATTTTATACAAGAAATGTCACCGTGTCGTACGAGCTTTAGATTGAAAGCACACTCAAATGATGACCTTTTCTTTGGGTCGATGAAAGTTCTTTTGAAAAGACGACTCTATCGATTTGCAAATTCATCATCATATTCAGGAGATTCATCATCATGTTATCAGGAATATAGGGTACCATAAAATCGAACAGGAAAGGTCTTAAAACTTTTCTAATTTAAGCTACTGCGGTTTCTCATGAGCAAGCCGTATAACGCCGGTCGCCACCCTTGTTGAGACACCCATGTTGTAGTTATTTATTTTAGAAGTTTAGAATTTAAGAAAGTTTATGCATTCTCGAGATATCTGTGAAGCACGAACATATTTGTTTACGTTATTAGTTTGGTAATATGATATGGGGGAGTGTTTAGTCTAAGCAGCATAGAAACGAAAAGAGATTCCCACAGTGTCCCGAGGGTTGACGCGGACGGTGAACGTAATGAGGGCTCGCCAAGATGATTAAAATATGCAGTAGATATTTGATAAGGTCTGTCCACAAGATATTAGCCGGAAGGAGGCGTTGGTTTATTAGAGATGTGTTGTATGTGGTGGCCGCGGTGTGTTGCTGAGAAGACTTGAAGGTACCTACAGAATATGACCCGAGATGGTATGTTCTGGCAGAAGTGTTAGGGCGATACATCCTCATGATTGGCAATGCGGTGTGAGGATCATGAATTTATACGGAGGTACTCTGGTAACAGAATATTGTCCGGGATGCGACCCGGGGCGTTGGCCAGAGGATGGTGTCGTGCACCAGCATACAGTATCGGGGCTCTTGTCGCGGTGAGCACGCAGCACCGATGAAAAGCACAGTACCAGCAAGGCAATTAGCTGTATTCTGTATTCATGGTGAGAGGGAATTCGGTTAATTGCATTCGTGACCAGGTGATAGCTTTGAGCTATCCAGAAAGGTTTGACATGATGATGTCATTGGACCGGTACGGTGTGGTGCTTGACACTCAAGCAGTCGGTGACATGAACTAATCCTGAGAATGTATGCTTGTGAGGCAAAGTGTGCTAACATCCATCGGGAGGGGTGGGTTTCATATCCACAGGTAAATGTGGGGGTTAATGCATGCGAAGATAAGAAGTCAACGTGCAAGGATGGCTTCTCCAGTGTCCAATATCATTATGAGGGAGCTACAGCTTCTAGATTCACCGCTGGAGTCGCTAAGTGGAGTATTCCATTTTACTGAAAAGATACTCTTATAATTCCATTTTACTGAATTCCAAGTATTCCATTTTACTGAATTAGATACTCTTATAATTTGCAAGATCCTTATCGAATTGGAGTGCGATGCCCGGAAGCGAAGACGTTTAACCTCAGCGCCTATTGCGGTCAGGGAAGCGAGAAAGAAAGAAAGAAAGAAAACAGGGAATAAAAGACCCTAACCAATGGTGAGTGTATGGTTATTGTAACTCCGTCCTCAGGTAGTATTGTTTGCCTATAATATTTAAACAAAAAACAATCTAGCCATCACCAGGTCGGTATATTGAAATATTATAAAATATTAAAAATAAAAGTTTTCAATAAAAATGAAATAAATACATATATACGTATTTTGCTGGAGCATTTTGATAACAAAATGAAACATTAAATTTATCACGAACGCTTTAGATTCTGTTCATTTGCACGTTACAGTTGTACAATAAATTCGAACAGGTTATGAAATAAACGTTTCCAGCTGCACGGCTGACACAAACGAGCTAGTTATCCAACTGAAGCGTTTATAATGATGAGTGCATTTGCAGTCGCATTTAAATTAAATCCCACCTAGTCCGTATATTGATTTGACCCTTCAAACAAACGGATCAACGTGTGATCTACATAATAATGACATCCCGGAGTCCCCCCGGACACGAGTCTAGGATTAACTCCAGAGCCCGGACTTATTAATTGAATGCCACGCACGTCCGTTCATCATTGGCTGCCACTTCATTGCCAGTAATACCGGATGTGTGTCCATGTGTGTGTGTGTATGTGTGTATGGGATATTACTTTATGAGATAACTGGGATCACTATCTTTTATTAGATCAGCTATGCTTCAGGATGCTTAATTGAAACTGAAAATTATTACCGCTCGTTGATTAGCACACGGTTGAACACTTAGCGTATCAATTTCTTGATGGATTTTTATTAGTTTAAACAGATATCAGTTACCGCAGTTTCTGGAGTTCACACGAGGAGAATTTTAAATTGCCCCGCAATTCTAATTTAACTTTTGTTTATTAATAGTTAAACCATGCTTTAAATCCAACACGTAATCGAATTTCTGTTTTCCTTTTCTTAATCGAAAAATTCAAACAAATGACGTAATTTATATGAAATGACATTTTCGGTGTATCTGTGTAAAGTTACTTCATTTATACCTACTCATATTCTTTAAATTATTTAATTAAACTTTGTCTCGATTGTGTAACCAAGAAATGCATAGGCAGGCACCTAGCAAGATGAAACAGAATGCGCAACGTTTAGTGGGAAAAGTAGAGAAGAATAATATATATATATAGTAATAAATAATATTAATAAGAAATGGATGTTTCATGAAAACGTAGTAGTCAAAATTTATGATGTGTTGAGAACAAGAACCTGTGGTGCATTCTTGTGCATAGAATCCTCTTTGCCTTTGTTTTTGTCTTTTTGTTTTTTGTATCCCTGTCTTTTTATCTTTTTATTCCTGCCTATTTATTTTTTATTCCTGCCCCAAAATATTACATCAAGATTATGTCAGAGTGACAACTAGCAGCCACTTTGTTACGTAAAATGACTTCCTACACTGTGCGGTCAAAGAACGCTATTGCAGCAAAATTTGAAAATTTAGAAATGTAAAAAAAACAGGTGTAAGTTCTCCAGCAAGTCCCTTACTGAAGAAACTTCAAGTAGAACTGAGATAGCTGCTTGACAAATCCACTGCAATCAAAACTAAATTGCAACTATTTATTATTTACATTTCTAAATTGTGTAATTGAAACATTTCTAAATTTAAAGTGACAAGAACTAGTTTGTTTGTTTTGTCTTGCTCGTCTTTTGCTTGGTAGAGTAATACCAAGGGCTCAGTTTGCTAAGTTGTGAGTAGTAGTTTTTGACATGTGTTTCAGAAAAAAACTTTAAATTTTAAATTTAGGATTTCGAATTTATTCTGAATTTTTGAATGACCAGTCATGTACAGAAATAATTCAGGATTTGGAAACGCCCACTCATGAACAACTCGCGAGTGAGTATTGAAAAATGTGCTGGAAAGAAAATGCTCGTGTTCGTGAGAATAAACGTTATTATTTCGTGTACGCACTTGAACGAATACATAAAACTCATTTCGTAAGAGCTCACGTCTCATAAGAGAGCGGACGTCAACCGCACACGAGTTGCTCCGGGAATAGTGCATGCGAAATGTTTACGTGCAGTGTGCAGACAAAAAATTTTAAATCTTTCATTAGGTTTTGACAGCAAGCATGGCCGCCTTGCATGGGAGACTTATTAGGTAGCAAATCCGCTTCAATTTGTTATCCTACTGCAATGTCAGATCAAAAAGCGATCGTGGGATGTCGCTGTTTTATCTGTTCTTCAATAATAATATAATTTATTGAATTTATTACTTTTCCATTATTTTTCAGACCGAAGTCAGTCAGGGAATAGGATGATTCGTCGCCGTCGCTTATTCGTCGTGGAGACAATTCGTCGTCATCTAATTCACCGTCAGCCCAATACGCAGCCGTCAGTTCAAGTTTGATTTTGTTTGATGAATTTTCAAACTAGTTTTGATTATTTTACATATCCAAGAAATAGATTACACATTTTTTCACTGGGTCTCGGCACTTTTGATGTTTGTGTCTTCTAACCACTGCGCATTCTTCCACGGGTCGATTCTTAAATGGCGCGAACAATTTAAATTTAAATGTTTGCAGCTCGCAACATATCTTCACTACGGGAAACATAAGAAGAAAACGATATAATTTGGAATCATAAATATACTTACGCCCTACGCCTACATTCCGAGTTTCGTGTGTTTTTAATGCATAATTATCCTAAGCTTAATAATAATATTAACTAGGTACAGATAAAGTAATGATTAAATTCATTTTACAGTCGATCAGACCAATCAAGACTTGTTTTACTTTTTGCCTTTTCCAGGAAATACTTTTTATGATATAATGTGTACTGTTTTCGGGACTTTGTCGATTGAAAGTTGCATACCATGTATCATATTGGGTTGATGAAATTATTACTCCTATTATTTTTTTCAATAAAAATGTTAATTTGTTTTATTCACTTAGTCTTATAGGCGAGAGGTTCTAGATTCCCAGTTCAACCTAGGAAAATATTTCTATTCCTTGAGTGACACTCAAAGAAACGATGAGTAAAAAAGAAATTAGAAAAAAGTGCCAGGCGTACACTGAATCGGAAACGATGACTCTCAATAGATTGTTAAGTTCTAATGTTTTAAGATACACTTGTATTTTGTTGTATTGCATTATGGGGTCGATGGACTCTTAAGTAGCCTCACAGAACTGCGACCAAAATTTGATCTATTGTTCAGACCCTGAGAATAATTAATTTTCTAGAAACCCTATCTTTGCAGCGAAGTGCAGAATGTTCTTAAGAGGCTTAGCTTTGACTTTTTATTCATTAGGTATCACACTGTTTAATTAGCTAAGTCGAACTCCAGCTAGTGCTACGCATTTGCAAAGTATGTGTTCAGCCGTTTCAGTTTTTATGATTCACATAATCTGCAATTCTTTTTTGTTAAGGTGGTAGCTCACAAGGCAATGGCCTGTAATAGTTTTTAGATCTTTCTTTGTTAAAAGTAGAAGCTTTTGAGTAGTTTTGGGCGAGTGACTGATGAACATCTTCGCATGTGTTTGTCCTGGAATGTTATTCCAGCAGGATACTTTTTTCCTTTCTATCCACGTGTTAGTCTCTTTTCTATACAGTCTCTTGCATAGACCACAGTAAGGTTCGGGACCCGTAGGCGAAGCCTAAGAACCAGTATGAGCTTGTTTGTCGGCTTTTTCGTTCCCTTCTATATTCACATGGCCGGGTATCCTTTTCATGATAATTTTGTTGCCCTTTAATAGTTCCTTGAGAGATTGTTTGCATTCCCATAAGGAAAAGAACTCAGTGTCATATACCTTGAGTGCCGTTTTAGTTGCTTGGCTATCAGACAATCTATAGATCTTTTTGCCCTTTATGTTCCTTCTCAGGCGTTCCTGGGGCACAAGTGTCTCAGCTTGCATGATTGTTGGGATGATGCCTAAGGCTATTAAAGCCTGGTCCTTTGGGCCGTAAAAGTCTATACTTGCCTATACTTTGTAGTCTTCGATCCATCCGTGTACCAGATGGAGATATTGTTGCTTAACTGTTGGATTTGGCTTCTGACCGTATGGCGGCTACTAATGTCCATTTTATAAGGTCTATCAAAGTCAAACACTTTCGGCATCTCATTCGACGGTTTTTCTAATATTTCTGGCTGCCAAAAATCCCGTATTCATAGATGTTCTCTGCGGTCCCCTGGTTTGAATCTCCTAGTCCGAGTTAGTCTCAAAGAAGCTTGCATGCTCTCCCTCTGCACCTGCAAGTGGAGTGGAAGGATGTCTAACAAGACTTCCAGAGTTGCTGTTGGGGTAGTGTTGAAGACCCTTGTCATACCCAGACATGCTAATCGCTGCAATATCTGCAGTTTATTTTGCGTAGTTACGTCAGTGATCTTTGTCCACCACACTAAAGAGGCCTAAGTAAATATTTTTGCCGTATATTACCATTCGATCTTTCGCAGTTTCTGACCTCATGTTTTATTAAAGAGCTCACGATATAACCAAAAAGATGACGCTGCCTTTGTGTATGGACATTTGCTTTCCAATTGAGCTTCGTATTTAGGGTTACTCACTCCTAAGTACTTCAACTCTCCAAATCTGAAATTTTTTGTCCAAAAAAAAAACTGACCTATCACAAGCGAGCGCAGTCCCTTTGTTTTGAAACCTCTGCTTGGTTTACGACTTGTTTCAGCAATTTATTCCAATAAAAGCAATAAACCGCAGTAAAACTTTATTTACGTTTAGAAGAACTCGGTCAAGGTCTTATTCTATACGAATATGAATCAGACTTGCGGACATCGGCACGTTTATGTGCTTTTTCAACATGTGATAAGTAAGAACGTTTGTTTACGCACCTCTTTGTAATAGACAATAACAAATATGTAAAAAAACAGTATCTAACCCTCGTTATACTTTTGCTGAAGTAACTAAATATCTTCGTACGCTAGTTTTGTAACTGCGTTGAAAATGCGTGAAATTGTTTTTTAATTATTACAATAATAGCTGCAGAATAAGTATTGCAAGAACAGAAACTATTCTTATTGTAAAAACGGAAAGCAAGAATTGAAGTATGATATGATGAAAAATTTAAATAAATTAGATTTCCTGTACAACAATAACCTATGGGTTCAAAATAAATGATTGAATAACTTCGCTAGCTCTTAATCGACCTTTTTTTATTAATTCTTTGCATTCCAACACAAGACACATGTTTTTATATTGAACCTAAATTTCTGCATCGGCTTAAACCATAAAGACATAAAAGCTCTCGCCGAGTGCAGACGTTTATTTCGTCGTCTATTCGAAGTTTTAATAAAGAAACAAATTTATTTTTGCTGTACAAATAAAATAAACTTTAGTAATCAACATCGTAAGTTGATTATTGGCAATTTACAAATTAATATGATGTAAGAATTTCCACTTTTTCAATCGTCTTTATATTGAATTTTTTTAATTTAACTGTTAAAGTACGGTTTAGCAGAAAACTAATCATCAATTAATGCAACACGCACAGAATATTTTAAACTATTAAGAACTTACCTAGTTACAAAATTTATCTGAGCATTAGGTCATGGTCTGCGTTTTTTTATGACTTTTATGGCCTCGAACGTCGGAGAATAGTTGAAAACAAGCTCCGCCGAAACATTTAGGCTGCATTCAGTGACTCTCAAACAATTTCTATGACCAAGTAAAATAGTTTTTATCTGCGTTATTATTGCTATCTAACCAATGTTGCATGACAAATTTTGCTTCTTTTCTTGACCACTATTTGTGGTTTCAATTAAAGCCATAGGTTTAGAGACCCGCTGTATATAATAGTCCAATATGCGAGCTCAATTTTGGAAAAGATCAGAAATTTGGAAGAGGTTTTAAACCTTAGGACTTTTTCAGTTTTCTAGTAATTTCAATAGTGAAATGTAAATGGATTGGTTCTACCTCTAATAACCACCAACCTCCTGGAAATTTCTATTTCATCGGACAAGAGTCGAACTTCTATTTATAAATCATTGCTAATTACAATTACTAAACGGAACATTTAAAGTAAATGACGCTTTGTGAATATTTACGACCGTATATCTTTCCAAACAGAATTTGTCTCAAAATTAATATTTGTTGCTGATTCACGACTAAAACATCAAAAATATTTAAAATTTTTTACGACTTTTCCAAGAATCAATTCACACAAAGCAAAAAAAAAAATTCTTGTATTATCTCAACTCATGCATGGGAGTTCTGTGGATCCTCTATCCTATCTTAACTGCATCCGCGTAAATAACTCCCATCCCGGGTAAAATAAACTAACATAAACTAACATGAAAGGCATCGTTAAAGGCGTCCATAAAACTCAATTATGTCAACATCGAAATAAATTAATCATAAACGAATAAAACTTTTGGAATTTCAGACACAATGGGAGCTGACTGATTATCCGGGCTTCAACCATTTTACTATCGACTATCATAAATAACATAACTGTCTTCAGTTTCGATGACTTCGCTTCATTTTTCCAAAGATAACCTCACTTAATGAATTTGTTGGTGGCTGAGTTCTTAATAATCATTACGCCACAACATAAGTTTGTTTAAATAAGCAAAGAGCAGAGGCGATAGTGTTTGTTAGTGGTAGGTCTCTGTGTTAGCGTAGACAGTGTTTTCGAACACGAAGTGATAGCAAGAAATAAATTTACTCTTTATTCTACTAAAGCAAAGCCTCTTTGTTTACATATCAGCGGCTGAATTAATTGTTCAAGATAAAGTAATTTATAAAAGCAACAATTTGTACGTACTGTGTACATTGTGCGAGTGATTATAATTAAATCAGAAAGCATTAATTAAATTATAACAAACGCAGCTGTAAATCTTAGCAGTAAGTGAGCTGTCTTTTAATCAGTTGTGTTTGTATGTGAAAAAAAGAAAAATCTTAATTGAATAAATTATAGTTTTGTTGTTTATTTACTTTCGCTAGTGTTATTCGCGCTTACTATTTTTTTTTAAACGCTTTACTGAATAAATTAATTTATGATTGATGTGGTTGTTTATTTACGCGAACCGCTAGTTAGCATAAATAATGCTTTGTTTGTTTAACTGAAAGCCCCAATCTACTGTAAAATAATTTTGATTTAATAGATTACTTTGTTGAAACAAATAACGTATTTCAACTAAATTTTGACTAAAGTCAAACTTCGTAAATAGGAAATATTGCGGTGATATTTTTATTACATACAGAGTAATATTTTCACCAAGTATTCGGTTCAATGTAAAATTGTCAACAAGTAAACAAAAACAAACTTAAAATATGAAGAAAATTCTGAGTTATATTTTAAGGAGTGCACGAGTCAATGATTACATATATTTTATACAAATCAGATTTAAAAGGCTTTAAACTTTCACACTAGAATTAAAGCCGTTACTTTATTTTGCTTATTTTAAATTATTATAATTATAAACTATTACCTTATAATTCTCATCGAACAAGAGTGAACTTCACTCAAAATAACATAGTCGAGCTTTTTAGGTATGACGCATGACTGCGACAACATTAGTATTTTCATGAAATTATCCATTTATTGACGGTTCCCAAGTAATAGGGGCTGGGAAGATTCGCCGTCGTCGATTCACCATCACCAATTCGTCGTAGAACCAATTCGCCGTCGACCCAATTTACCTCACCCCAATTCGCCGTCGCATGTTGCTGCTTTATTTAACTTGACGAGCTTTAAAACACTTCCTCATTGTTTTAGATAAGTTATACGTACGAATTGAATGAAAATAACTATAATTTCAGTACGTTTCAAGCAAATGAAACTTCACTATTAGTTTTCTATTTCAAACCAAAATAAATTCCTAATTACAGTATGCTCATCGTAAGACATAAAATTACGAATAAATTGGTGCTGTTAGTGTATATAAGTATGATTATAATTTTTGTTAAAGGAACTCCCAATTTTTCTTAATTTATAATTTAAATGACAAACTTTCATGAATGAATCTCGAAAGCAGTCGACTTTGGATTTGTAGTGTTTTTGATTTATACGAAAATGAATATAATTTTGAGCAGAGTCTCAAAATACAAAAAAAATTGGATGTATTTTGCAAACACTCTGCGGAATAAGAAATATTTCCTCGAAGTGCAAAAAAAATAACTATTTTTTCTTTGTCTATGTACCATATTTAATTAATGACAAATTAATTTATTTTCCATTAAATATGTTAGCTTCTTTAGTTTATTCATATTTAATTATACTATATTATTATTTGAATGTGTACATGGAATTAAAACTTTAATCGCTGACGGCGAATTTACCGACTGTGAGTTCGCCGACGGCGAATTGTACCTACGGCGAAACGGCAACGGTGAATTGGCGACGGCAAATCGACGACGGCGAATTGTCCTAGACTCCATATAATTCTACGTATATGTGTAAAGTCTATCCGGTTTAGATTTGAGCATAACTAATTTTTTTCATTAATATTATTTTATTTAAAGAAAAATAAATCTTGTCTATTTTAAAGCAATTTCAGGGCAATTCCGCTTGCAAGTACAATGTACTAATTCAACGCCCACTCTATACAGGCTTGATTCATTAGGTGGGAGAATACTCCAACATGAAAATTGATTCATCTGAAATGCAGTTCAGCACAGAAATTCACCATTTTAAGTTATTTTTTCGTTCATATTAGTAAGCGGAGTATATAAATTTTTACGACTCAACAACGAAATTCTGCGTCGCAGTCCTCAGAAGCTGGATAATACCTTCAGGTCTGATATTCCTACGCCATGACTCAGGCCTACTTTTAAAGACGGTGTTGACTAACGGCATACATAAACAATTAAAATGTGCCGCTTTCAAAAAAATGTGAAAATTGATAAGATATACATTGACAAGATAAAAAATAGGTAAAAACTTTACTTTTAAGATGTGATTTCTTGCAAGCCCAGTATTAATACAGAAAAAGCTGCAGCGTTTTGAACATTAATTAAATTCCTTTTAGCTAAACATATTCGCATTATTGGCAATGGAAAAATGCGATCAGTTGATAAATATTTATCGATTAGACACCTTTCAACAATTTACAAAAACGACTTGACCGATTTATTCGCAATTGCGATCGCTCAAGTCGTTTTTGGTTTGCAGTGGAAATTTCGAGGTACGTTTCTGCTGACGATGCCCCAAATAGGGCTGAAACAGCTGTACAGAGGCTGCTCGAGGGTTTCACTGCAATCAAAAACGATTTTCAACAATTTTTTTTATAAAATTTGGTGTCTTCAAGTATCGGACCACACAATAGGTAGAACTATAAATTTTATCGTTTAACTTGGAACACATTTGGATCAGTTGCTTGATTCAGTTATCTAGATCGCCTCTCATTTACAAATTTGGAGCTTTCAGCGTATTTTTTTATTAGTTTATCATCACTACAGCTGATAATTATATGCATTAAAAATGTTTTAAATATGCTGCATATATGCAGAAAAAATATGTGAAAATATGCAAAATAAAATAAATCAGATATGTATATGCTCTAGAAAAAATTAAACAACAGTTTTTAATATCTATCATTAGACCTTATACAGATAATTTTGTTAGAAAGATTGTTTATTTTCTCTCATCTTGTTTCCATAAGAAAAACAATAAGAATTAGCTAAACCGAAAGCTATTAACAGTGGACTGTTTCATATCCAGAATGAAAAAGACATGAGAATTAATTTGAATTCAAAAATAATCATATGGGAATAAGAATAAAGAAAAGGTATTGACGCAGAATTTAATTATTTTGTTTAAACCGGAAGTTATAAAAGTTGCGCCATTTTTAGCACAGTTCCAGTAAAAACACGAGCACATCCGTGTCAGTGATCAATTGAAGAGTTTCAGGTTCCTAAAATTTCTGCATTATTTTATTTTATTATTTTTATTAACTTTCATTTACAACTGCTCTATTTTTCATGTTTTATGTATTATTTTAAATGGGTATTTTGAAGATATATAATACTCAGTTAAATCATCCTTTTTCTATAAAAAAAGCATGTGTGCAGACAATACTTGTATGAATCAGGTTCTTAAGTCATTCGCCTTTGATTCTTTCTGAGCCGAAATGGAAAAGTCTTACAGTAAACGATTTTCTGATCCGTAACAGGACTTACGCAGTTACGCAATAATTGCCTATTCGGAACCAATAACCAATTGAACGAACCATAAATTCACTACATTTCTGAAATAAATTAAACAATGACAAAGCATAAATTACGTCGGTACGTATGAAAGGTTCCGAGCAACGCATAAATATTTGCGAAGGTAATTACTAGCTTTATAGTTTGTAAGGACTTGATTAACGGAGAGCAGATCAATACGACATAAAGCACCTTCAGCCATTTTATTTTATTTTTCAGCAAGAATATAAAGGAAACGCCTTGAAGAAGAATAATAAATTATTTATAATAAGGGCTGCGGATTTTAAAATTTCGCTCTGATTAATTACACACTAAATTAATCTCGAACCAAAGTTCTTTTCTACATTAAGAAGGGGGAAAAATGTTCTTAATTACTCGGTTAATTCTTTTCAGAAATGTCAACGTCGATTTAAAACCGCATCGCCCAACGGAACCAGATAAAGAGAGAGGTAGCACTTTTCATTTTTAACTGGGAGGCGAACAATAATTAGGAATTCCTTGATTATTTCACGTAATTGTCCGGGCCTTAGAAGTTCTTAAGAGTGTCATTAGCAATAATGGATGAAGGCGGTTCACCAATCGGCGGTCAGGACGATTCGAACCTGAATCGTTAGTTCTGAATAAATTATTGCTTCTCAATTAGTCTGTCTTAAAGAAAAAGTCGTCGGATTTAGAAATTACCATCGTCCACAATTAATTCAATAGTTTTGTCTTTCTTGACTTTATTCTCTCAGACAGAGCTCAATCGGGTTTCTTATCCTGGAATTTTAGTCTCTTTAAATATTCACTTAGCTTATACGAAACCAAAAATATCATACGTAATATGTATTTTTGTTATTAAATATAAACGACCACGTTTAACTATTTACTATTCAAAACGAAAAAAAAAAAAACATGTAGCATGCAAAATAGAAATAAATCCAATCATTTTTGAATGGTTTAAAAATCTAGTGTGGAAATTCCCGCGTGCAAAATATGGAATTAAAAACAAGGCATAAATAAGGAACAGGATACTATCGTGGTCACATTTCAACAATATATCATTTTTGTTATACAATCCACCTAATCATAAACTTTTTATCGGCGCACTATAAATAAACATCGCTTTCTTCTATTGCTATTTAGCAGAAAGTTCGCCGCAAATAGTAAGTGTAATTATTAAGCGAGCTCCCACGCAACGATAACAATGATAAGTGGTATCAACAATAGGGTGGCTAACCCTAACAGTCGTTCAAAACACACGCGACATGACTCGCATTGTTTGCTCTTTGTTTGGAGATGCTTTTATTAAATTCTAGTGTCACGTGACTAGAAATTGATTTCCAGAACTATATTATTGCACTAATACTTCATATTGTTTACTTTTATAAGAGTCTCTGTCAATCAATAGAAACCCACATTAGATAAACCTACACGTTTCAATACATTTTCAATCTTAACAATATAAGAAATTTCAATCAATATCCAAAACGAATGAGCAAAAATAAAAATGATTATAATTTATTTAATATATTAGTTTATATTTTTAAACTTTATAATCATGGTTTTTCAGTTAAAAAGTTTTTTTTTGTTCAAAGTATATTAGTTAGTAAGTGGGCTGCTGGAAAATTTTCTGGAATCTAGTCATATTAGAAAAATTTGACGTTTTTCGCCTATAATTCTATTGACAGTTCCTATCCAAGTGAACTAGCTTTGTTTGTACAGCATTTGAGAAAAAGTTATTTTGTGTAAACATGGAAATCTCGCGTGAAAATCTTCGTGCCATGATTTTTTACGATTTCAAATGAGGTTTAACGCCGAAACAATGCCTCGATCGGCTTCATTTGGCTCTTGGTGATGAAGCACCACCAAAGAGCAGTGTTTATAATTGGTCTGCCGAATTCCAGCGTGGACGTACCTTTCTCAGTGACGAATTTCGTGAAGTTCGTCCATCAACATCTGTTGTTGCCACTAATGTAGATACTGTACGTGAAATGCTTGAGAGAGATCGACATGTGACATACCGTGGGATTCAAGCATCCTTACGCATTGACATGAAAGCAATACACCAGATTTTGCATGATCATTTGAACGTACGAAAGCTTTACAGTCGTTGGATACCACACAAGTTAACAGAAGCGCAAAAGCAGGGTCGTGTCAAATGGTGCGGAAATGCTCAAGAAATTCAATGGAGGTCGTTCAAATTTAGTTTACAACATCGTTACTGGTGACGAAACGTGGATCTATTCGTACGAGCCAGAAAGTAAACAACAATCTACCGTTTGGGTATTTCAAAATGAACCAAAACCAACAAAAGTTGTCCGTTCACGCAGTGCTGCGAAGCAAATGATTGCTTGTTTCTTTGGTTTAACTGGATATGTAGCAACCGTGGCTTTAGAGGATCGAAGAACCGTGAATGCTGATTGGTATACTACAATTTGTTTGCCGGAAGTCATCGATCAAATAAGAAGAAACAATCGAAATCGATGAATTATTCTCCATGATGACAACGCCAACTCTCACTCAGCCCGTCAAACAGTTGACTTCTTGTCCAACAAAAATGTTGAATTAATGACTCCTTGACCACATTCACCTGATTTATCACCTAATGATTTCTGTTTGTTCCCAAACATCAAAAATAAAATGCGTGGTGAGCGATTTTCGTCGGCTGAAGCAGCGGTTGAAACATTCCGGACAATGGTTTCTGAGGTACCATCTTTAAAGTGGAAAACGTGCTTTAGAAATTGGTTCGAGCGTATGCAAAAGTGTATTGACGTCAAAGGCGAATACTTCGAAAAACAATGATCCCGTTTACCAAATTTCATATGCGTTTTTTCATACCGTTTCCAGAATCTTTCCCAGCAGCCCACGTGTTAGACTTAAATTGTAGTATTCAAAGAGCGTTATCATACAAAACCCAAATATTACATACGTCATCTGCTTGGTCTGGCATACTGGCCATTTTAAGAAAAAGTTTGTTAGTTACATCGACTAACCTGTAGATACCGGCAAAGTATCCTCACTAGCGCAAGCGAACCTTATTGATACTATAAGAAGAGTCTACAAGATCTATATTCGGCCTGTATGATACTTAACAGATAGTGGCTCATTGATTTGTATACAAGTTCAGTACCATAGGGCGCATAATCAAAATCCAAAATTCAGAACAAGAGTTCGATCGTGTTAAACTTGTACGGACGATATGTTTACAGAATTGAGACAAAGTAGGAAAGTGAAGTGGGCGATAAAAACTTATCAGACGACTGTCAAGTAATTTAGCATATTTATTGGTTAGCTTCGTAGATATAAGCTGTTATAGTTTACGGGTTCAGTGTTAAGTGGGTGGATGCATCGTTATTTATTGCACGGCGTGGGTTTCCATATTCTGATATAGACACACATTCATTGCTCTCGAGTAGACGTGATTTATTGGAGGTAACGATAATAACTTAAAAATTTTCGACTTTATCGACCGGCAACGCCTCCCGATGCCTCTTTAACTTCAGGAATGAAGAGTGCGGCCACTTTGTTACGCTATCTTTCAAAATTATTTATTGTCCGTCAAAATTCCTGACAGGTCTAGAGTGAAGACCTAAAGTTTAATTTAGTTGAATAACATACAACTTTTGCCATTGTCAAATTATCATTTTCATAGATATACATAATTTTATTTATCCAACATCTGTTTATTATGAAGACATAAAAATGCCGATTTTGAATAGATTATGAAGTCTAAAACACTACATTAGTGAAACTATTAAGCGTTATTCAAAATCAGCACTATTATGACTTCATAATAAATAGATGTTGGATAAAACTATGTATTACACACGTGATTTATTTGCCTTATAAGACACTTGTATAATAAATAGCTATTATGCACCATAATATTTATAAGTTACTATTTACTCTCCTCTGAAAATTATTTTACAAATTGTATAAAGACATTAAGATCCTATTGTGTACTAGGAAGATCTCAAAAATTCTTAAATATCTATCCATTTGATTGATTGATGTTATGACTTTCACATTCATAAAGTAGAGGTATTTACCGAAATATGTTAAACGCTTTTGTACAAGAAGTTATATTTAGTCATCTAACTTACAATAAAAAGGAAATTAGCCACTTTACCTTCTTCTTGGAGTTAAAAGATTCACCAACGGAGAAACTACCACAAAGAGTTAAAAAGTGCAGACATTTTTAAAGACCATAGAATTTTGTATTGATCAAAAACCATTAGATTAATCAATAATTAATTAAATTAGTACCCATGAGAGTACTTTAATTATTTCATGAAAGTAAAAACCTACAGCCAAAAACAAAATATAAAAGCTAAAAACTTTTGTAAAATTTGTGATGTCATAGTTTAAATTGAAGGTTTCCGCGGCCGTCGTCCAATTGTTGAATTCCTGGCTTCCGGTTAGAACCGCGTCTCTCCTCGGATTTCTTCTACTGCCTACGTTTCGTTCTCTATTGTAGAGGAACTTCCTCAGGGCTGCTGCTGTTGGTGGTCTTGGTGCTGCTTTTCAACGACTTACAAGTAGCACCATCAAGACCACCAACAGCTGCTGCTTCTCAACGACTTACAAGAAGCAGCAACAAGACCACCAATAGCAACACCGCCACCACCACCACCAGCAGCAACCCCTGAGGAAGTTATTCTGTAATGGAGGACGAAACGTCGGCAGTGGAAGAAATCCGAGGAGAGATGCAGTTCCATCCGGAAGCCAGGAATTCATTGTGACGTAATCTTTAATAAATACAATCTTAAGGCCTCGTACAAATTTGTTTCACGAATCGCAGAACTGTTCTATTGAAGCCTAGTACACACTGCGAATCAAAATCGCGCAACTGTGTTTCAAACCTTTCTTTTACGATTGCTCCGAAGCAGTTGCTAGACAAAATGCAGTATATTCTGATGAGTTATAAACTGAATCATTATTATGTTTTCCTAATCTAGTGAGTTTAGTATGTACTGATATACTATTTTGTTATCAACAAGTCAGTTTGTATATATATTTCAACTCGCCGTTTAATTAATTAAAAGTATATCCAACCATCCATCCAACCATCTCATATTCGGGAATAAAAGTCGCAGAACTTTTGTTTCACATTTCAAAGGGAAACTTGAGACAATGTTGCGCAATATTCGGACGTGTAGGGAGAAGAAGAAGAAAGACATAGAGAAAAATGTCATTATGTCATTACCATAATGCTCCTCATGCTTATTTTATTCCAGATTAACTTCGTATACCACTGCCGCTTTAGTCTTAGTTAATTTCTACTCGAGTATACCCATTTACGATATTTTGACTTTCTAATAGGCTGCCTTTTTTTCCCGTAAGGTTATGTGCATGTAATTTGAAAGAAATCAAAATTTGATACGCCAAAAATTATGAAGTTTCGTTATTTTGTAATTGTAGGTGCTTTAGTTCGCTCACAAAAACGTTTTTCTGCAAACGGATTAATTCCCACTCTCCTTGAAATCTCAGTGTAGAATAGTAATCTTCTTTCCTCTTCAAATCAAAGTATTTTTATGTTTCGTTTGGAATGAATTATGGTTATTTGAAAGTGAACTGTCAATCAGTAATTCAAATCTGAGGTGTTTTGTTGCAACAACTGCGGAATCCAGATTGAAACTATTTGAAACTAGATTCAAACTTTTAGGCAAAAGAAAGCAGCTTGAGACTGTGTTAATGATTTAGAAGAATACTTGTCATGATCGGTAGTGGTAAGTAAAAGGAAATTAAGTCATTCACAACACCTACAAGTGGGAGATCCGATTTTCAGAAACAATAATCATGAAATTTTAAACCAATTTCCTGACGTCTATATTTTTTAGTGATGCCAGCAAAAATATCGCCCTAACGCGGCCTACTCTGAAAGTAAAAAGATCGTGAAGTAATATTAACTTGTAATTATAACATTAAAATGAATTAGCGGCAATATATCGCATTTGAAATTTGTTCATTAAGAGCCGCTTGACACGCTGTCAATTTTTATGCAAAATTTACAAAAATTTATTATAAAGTGACAGAGACAGTTTATCACAGTAAATGTTTATTGGTTAATTCAACACTTCTCGGTTACTAGTTTTTCACAAATTTTATACAAGAAATATCGTTGTGTCATACTCACCAGATTTCGAAAGAACTCAGTTATAGTTTTCCATTTCGTACTTCTGTATTTTATTTTTTCTTACTCCAGTTCTTTTTTTTTGAAATTTCTAGTAAAAATGCAACAAAATAGTGTTATTATAAAGAACTTTTCTATTCAACAAAATGATATTTGATTCTCAAATATTACAAAACTGTTGATGATTAATAAAAAAGTATTTATTTTCCCTAAAATACAAGTATAAATAAAAGTAAATATAAATTAAAATACAAGTAAACACAAAATATAACTGTATGAAACATTAAATGTTTATGAAAGGGCAATCAATAGAATAAGAATAAGAATACATAGAAAGGGTAGCAATTATAGTTTGACCAAAAAATAGGTAAATAAATATAAACAATCCACAAAAGTAAACTTGTGTGTGGATAAAAAGTGAGGACAAAAATTGTTCTGCAATATTTTTTTTTAGTATCTCAGGGAAAGAAGCCGAAGTTGTCAGAGAATTATAAAAAATATATATTCAGAAAAAATAAAATTGAGGTTATTATTTTTTTAAGATTGATGAATAGAACCGATTCGTTATGTTTTTAAATTATTTTTATATTCCCGGATTAGGAATTTTCTTTTTTTTGCTTAACTCATATACGAAAAAATTGCTCTATTCTTGACTTAAATTAATTTGGCATGCGAGCAGAAGGAAATAGATAAAGTATTAGTAGAGAACATTGTATTGCTATAAGAAAAGTATTTTTCGTTATTTTAATAGATAATTTAATCTATTCATAATAGCATATTAAAGAACAAGTTTCGTAAGACGTAATTTTAGCGCAAGCGTTCAGTTTTAGAAAACGAGTCGAAGACGAGTCTTCTAAACGGACAAGTGCGCCAAAATGTCTTATGAAACGTGTACTTTATATTACTTTTTTTCCATTTTGGTCTTAGATATGAAAAAAATTAAAACTGCATTATTTTCTAAGTTAATGCAAACAAACCTCACACTGAAGATTATGCTTGTAATTAAATGTTTTGTGAGTTTATAAAATGTTTTTAGTTATGTTTATAATTGGCGATGTCAACAAATAAAGGTAATTCCAAGCATCAGTAATTTGGAAGTAGGTTATCATTTGTAATTTGAGATTTGAACAAATGTACCTAAGTATGTTGCTACCAACCTGACAAAATAAAATTTCCATTACCTTTATGTTCCACTTTAGGAAACCCATATGACTCATTTGAGTTTCATAACGTAAGCCTTTAAAGTAACAAAATAGAAGAAATAATTTTATAATTAGCTATTCTTTTTGAAGGATTCTTGCTAGAACCCCTCTGCAGAGACTATAAAAAACCTCCAACAAAAGTTAACGAAGAGTCATGTTGCAGTTTTGTTTCCGAGCTGCAGTTATTTATTTACGAGCTAGCTTTTCCGTTTGAAACTGGAGCGATATTACAAGAATCGTGTATTCTGCCGGTAACAACGAGAGCATGATTGCCGGCTGGTTTATGGGTCGCGGTGGGTGGTTGCCCTGATATCTTAGGTCGCTGATTGTCTCGCAGTTCTTCTTCCTTTGAACTCTGACCCCGTGTCTTTATGCCTGCGCGATACATTGTTTTATTGTCAGTCTATCCGCTCGGAGAAAAACAATTTCGCCTTATTTGGTGATTAGAATGTTTCAAGGATGTGGCCTGCGGTAATACGAAAAAATCATGGATTTTTATTGCGCGATAAGAGCGCACGCTCTGGTGTCCACCAGCATTTATTATTTTTTCCGTCCATTCACCTACCGTTTAGATATACACCCAAGGTAGTTTTGTCAATAGCAGAAGGATTGTGTAATGTAATATCATGCAAACACGAAATCCACTAAATATAACGCAGGTGCACCAACAAAAAGGTACTTACTCACTTTCAATTTTTAATTTTGTTTTCTGAAATGATTTTCATAATTTATTTCGGTAGCAAAAATGTCGAGATTACTCGCGAACATATTTTACAGTAATTTATTGGCTAGGTGCCTCAAGTTGGGGCAATAAATCCTCGCCGGATTTGTGTAGTGTACTTAAATATATTAAAAATCTAGAATCATTAATCCACAACGAGCTAACAAGGTAATCCCAATCTTTGGAGGAGGAAATGCTTGATAGTGATATATGGTTTAATTAAGCTTGTCTTACTCCTTGTATTCATTTGTTTCGGAAACAGATTGCCAACCTTTGTGCGTTCTCCGTACTACCAACTCAGACAATGCACTTATCTTTACTAGCTCTATTATCACACAATTATGCTTTCAAATAATCTTGATGTAAAATACTTCTGACTTGACGTTTACATATGTTTGAAGCGGGATTCAAGAACTTCTTACGTCAACTTCTATTGTGATGAAACACGATGCACTTGGAATCTTGCCTTATTTACATGCGAAATTATACTTACTCGTATTCGAAATATGCCACATTTTTAATGAATTCCATGTACAATACAAGGCACTCACTAAAATTCAAAAAAATAAAATTATGTATAATTTACTAATGTTTCCCTTACAAAATTATATTGCAGCCCAATGCTTTCTAACTTCTAACCATTATAATAGGTAAGCAAAAGAGGTAAACACACATAAAATAAAAACATGTTTGTTTATCTTTGAGATCATGGCTTAAAATTTTATTGATGAGTCATAAAAGAGGATTGTACTTATTGTGCATGTTTACTAATGTTTCAAAATTCTCTCATATATTCAGAGTGTTCTTGAAAAACTAACGTAAGGATTCTATAATTCAGTTTCCATTGATATATCACCTATTACTACAAGGAAAATAGGTATGGATGCAAAGTATAATAGAAGTAAAGTATAATAATATCTCATTCCTTTAAGAGTCCCAAGAAGAGTAGACTAGGTTTTGCCAATAATTTTCAATTAAATAACTTTTTAGTCTATTTATTTATTTACTTTTATAGTCTGTTATTTTATTTCTCCGAGAACGTATTCCACACAAGCGCATAAATTTGACGTTTTATTACAGCATCTCGGATATAAGCACTCGAAAAATACGTTGTAAACACAGTTATATTAAGGATTTTACGAGAACTTAATGATATAAAAATTTACACCGATAACTGCCCATGCTCGTAAAGTCTCGGGTTTCAGATCTGGTCCGCGCGTTAAATAATTCCACCCTGATGTCTCCATGCAGGACGACCCAACTTCCAAAAACGGCCTTTACGACGCGTTGCAGGGCTCAAAAAATTTAGAGATTATCGGTCGGCTTATAAACAATAAGATAGCATCTTAAATATCAAGTAGCAGCGTACGTGGTCCTTTGCGGGGGTTACCATTTTTACATCCGTATAGAGATGTAATCTTTTAACTATGACATTTTAGAAGCCTGTTTTACGTGACCTGAGAATTTGAGACTTACTAATGTGAAGTTTGACTGTTTCTTGTTCATTTTTCATTGTTTTTTTTTATGAAATAGAACACACTTATTATAACTAAAGTATGATAAATCCAAGATATGAAGGTATGTATTTAAAATATCCAAGATATTACGTAAAATAATGGACAAGTCCAACGAAAATAATAGTTTATGCTAAAGAAATGGCTCCAATAACATCAAATAAACAAGTCTATATTGTATTTATTTAATAATTTTCACATTCCATACATGACCAACGAACAGTGTCATCGAGATGATTAATTCTCACGTTTGTCTTTTTTCTGAAGGTTTCTGTCGCAAAACTGTACAACCAAAAAATTAGTTTGCTTTATCATTCGAAGTAGTTTCTATGTATCAGGTAGTCTCCATTAAGATAACTGAGGACCATCACTTCAAAAAGGTCTAAGAATCAAAAACCAAAAATTGAATTATTAAGGGCGGGTTTCACAAAGCTTTGTTTAAGCGTTGATTAACTAATCAACCGTTAAATTTAATCAGTGTTAAAAATTTGATACTGTTTCACAAAATAATAAACCGTTATGTTAACCTCTGATTAACTAATTGGAATTTGCGTTTGGCAACATCGAAAAATTGCCACTTTCACACCGCTTTAAAGTAAACTGTCCGGCATGGCGTCAGGCCTGCAGTCAGGTAGTGTGAGGTTAGAAACTCAAAATAAATACATACATCTTAAATTCTTCGCATTAGTGCAGTTAATGATTTTTAAAAATGAAAGGGAGGAAGGAAACTTTAGTGCAGTTGAATTACTTGAACATATATGGCAAAGACACATTTTCTGTTGTGGTACAGCTTAGCAGGATTACCACCAGATGAAATAATTTTAACATGGGGTACAATCTGTGGTGCCAATGACATGAGAAAAGCCTAATGTTAACTTGCGGAGCTTCTTCTGTTGGCAATTTAATTAACTGCTTGCTTTGTCTTGCAATAAGATGAGTGACACGACGAATTATTCTATGTATCGATGGTTCCTGAAAGTATCAGGAATCAGCTGTTGAAATATTTCAGTGGATAATAACGTAAGTTCATCATCAACTGATTTGTACCATAGAATAAATTTATTTTTGCTTGTTGCAGGTTCTAATGTGGGACCAAAGAGTTCCATAACTGTCCCAGGATCCCGCTAGCTATAGTACTCCTTTGGAAAAGCGAAACGTTAAATTCATTATCATCCAAATCATTAAAAGGATTATTTATGTCTCTTATAAAATAAATCCTACCTTAAGGAGGCATTTCTTTATCGTCAGAGAAGAAAGAGGATGCAGACATTTTGAAATAATTTTGAATTGTTTGTTGTTGAAAATAATTTCCGAAATAGTGTCGTAAAAATTAATCAATAAACCAAGTGAGTAAAAAGTACAGAAATGTCATTATTTTTCATATTTAAGGTGCGATACATTTTTAAAGAAAATTATAATTACTTTTTAGATATAGGTGTGGATTTTTATATCAAAAAAGCTTGATAATAACTATGGAAAATTCACTCGTTACTTTTTAATCGCTCGAATTCTATCGATTAATCTAACGCCTGATCAGACAGAAGTAAACGAAGCGTTATCTCTTAATCGAGCTTTGTGAAACACTAAACGGAGTATTAAGACTATTTGACGACCGATTACAGAGCGAGCCGTTTAGTAATCGTCGTTAATTTAATTATCGTTAAATGCAGTCGTTTTCCTATTTAATCATTCGTTACAGAGTTAATCGGAAATTAAATATTTAACGAAGCTTTGTGAAACCGGCCGTAAATCTAATTACTTTCTCCAACCGAAAATTAAAAAAATATTCTCTATATTAAAGAAATGTACAAATTTAAATTTAGAAAAAAGAAATAATAAAAATCCTGACATCTGTGATTTGCACCGCACTTATACCTCTTTCAATTATGTTAACGTTACATTTTAGATTTAGTATTTTGCTATTACTACAGAGTTTTTCTAAAAACTTAAACGAATATATTTAAATAACGTTTTGCGTTTTACCTATTTATATTAGGTATTCGGTGTGAAATTAGATAAAGGAAATTCTTGAATCACAGCTAGTGTTGAGCAATACTTTATAAAGCATCGATACTAGGAATGGAATCGATACGTATCGTTCTTAAATGTATCGATTCATAATATCGATACTTTATTTATTTATTTATTTGTCAATGAAACTACATGATCAGGTCAACAGGTTGCAAAACCCAATTACAGACTGACACAAAGTACTTTAAAGTAAGAAAGTAAATATATTCGTAATATCGAATAAATATAATTTCGTATTGTGTCTCCGTTTGAATGATTATGTAGTAAAAGACGATGAAAAGAAAATTTTATTGCCTA
The DNA here is from genome assembly GCA_036172665.1 of Prosopocoilus inquinatus. NCBI lineage: Eukaryota > Metazoa > Arthropoda > Insecta > Coleoptera > Lucanidae > Prosopocoilus > Prosopocoilus inquinatus. The sequence continues at coordinate 3,766,318 of CM069876.1, forward strand.
CATAAATAAATTAAATTACATAGTTTCACTTAGTTAAATAGTAATTTGTTATTAGATATAGTATATTCGATACTTTATTTAATAGGATCCATCCACCAAAATATCGGGTCCCGGACCACAAAATATCGATACTGGAACTATCGATACGTATCTCCCAACACTAATCACAGCCAAGATATATATTTTTCTTGCTATCACATAAAATGAAGTTGATACTCTGATCGGTCAGCTTCTTCACAAACAATCGGCATCAAAGGAGATCGCGTAAAATTCAAAACTCAAGAACAAAGTAAAATATTTTCGGAGTAGAAAAGTAAATTTCGTTGAAATAAAGGGGTATTTTTTTAAGAGCAGAGTTTAATTTTATTAGAGTTGAGTAGAAATTGTTGAATATGTGAATAATATCCATTTTTAATGCCTTAATTTATTTATTTTTTGTGGTCCGTATTCATTTATATTACTATTCATTACTTGTTCTAGTTAAATTAACTTATTACTACTAAGAAATCACTAATTTGAAATCGAACACAATTGAAGGGGTCAGTGCAAAAAGTGGCTAAGTCCATATTTTGCATTTTTGAGATAACCAATGCCAAGTACATTAATTTACATGCACTATCGTCTGGTAAACTCAGATAAACTCCAAGAAGTCTATAAATTTACCAAACAGCAACAGCAACAATTTCAGTCGAATCCCAATTCAGTGCAAGAAATTGTTAAGTAGCAAGAAATGACCCTAATTCTCGGAAATAACTACTTCTTGATGCGAATGTCGCCTGAAAAGTTGTGTCAATATCAAATTCTGTTATCCTGATTTATCAAATTTGTCAAAATACGCTTGCTATTACTTACATTTATATTAAATTCTTGTCACGATTTAATGCCCGCTACTAGACCTTCATTTTGTTAAAATTTAAATTGTTATAACTTATGCTCTATTTTTTAATTGTTTATTATATAAGATCCAGTTCTTAGGCGGCTAGGAATAAATTTCATGTCTTAGCTAAATACAGGATATTGTTGTTAACTTGATAGCGCACATCATTTCTTAACTCAAATATTATACCACTAGTTTAATATAACTAATTTTTACTTTATATTTTTACAAAATGGTTTTTAAACAAACACAAAGCTTACATTACGGAATATTACTTTAGTTTTGCACAAAAAGTGGACGAAATTTTGAGGTACTGGTATACCTACCTGTTCTAAATTAAAACACTCTTTCTTTTTTGCACAAGCAACTGAGATTTGAGATTTAAAAAGTCATACGTTACTTTTGTAAATAAAATAAAATTCATGTTCTTCGTTGAAATGTTTCTATCTATTGTAAATGATCGACATCACCGAAATTCAGTGCAGAAAGTGGTTAAGTCCAAAACAATTTTGTATTATTTTTCAGGGCCTAAGCAAATTTTCTAAATTTGAACCTTGGCTTTTATTGTACACCAATGTATCTCTGTGTGTAAAAAAAAATCAAATGCCTGCAGCAATAAATAAAAATGTGCGAGTATATTGAAATATTCAGTTCACAATAGCTCGAAAACATAAAAGTGTGACTTAGCTACTTCTTGCACTGACCCTTTCAATTAGTAATTAAAAAGACCATTTTCGCTATTAGCTTATGTAACAGTTTGCATCCGTCTCGGAAGAGTCTTAATAACACCTCTGATGTAGTCTTGATTTAGATGGTTCCATTCTTTAATTACTTTTGCTGCTAAATAGTGATTTAAGACTGTTGTTAGAGGATCTGTAAGGAGAATCCGATATGGTCCGAAACATGGTCAAACGCATTCAAGTTCGGGCTTCTAGCAAGCCAGTCCAAAACCTTCATCCCGACTTCATTAGGGTGCGAACATGCTGAAGATACCTCGCTGTTCACTGTGGATGTTTACGTCCTCGTCGACACCTCGATATCACCTTGATGTAAAAGGAACTTGCAGTTTTAAACAGAACCGTGCATGTCGAAGATGATTAGCAAGGCGCATCTTCGGCACACAATCGTCTATTCAAAACTATACGTTTGTTTTACATCGAGTTATCGAGCGCAACCTAAACAACGAGGGTGAACAGCGAGGCATCTTCAGTATGTTGGTACCCTTATTGTATTCTTGCATAATCTGAGCAATGAGCGTTCGTGCGTTATCTTGCATTGAGGAACTTTGGGACAGTGAATGGCGCGTGGGGTACAAAATATGCTTCAGAAATCTACTGATATACTTATCAGCATTCATACAGCGATTATTCACAATCACTAACTCTGTATATGCGTTTAAGGCTATTCCACTGGAGACTATATTCGAATCTCTGCCGCCGAAATTTGACAGTGTTTCTGAACTAAATAAACAGAACGACAGACGACTTCTTATGATCTGTTTGGCAACTTGGACCCTTTTTGCACGATGCAATTCTATTTTAAGCGTGCTTGTGTGCAATGTCAAGAACACAGAGCACTTAAACGTAAAAATCAGACATCTAGGGCCTCTTATGACCTTGTTCTGTAGTTTTGTAATCACTAGTTTTCCTAAACCGATTTATAATTCTAACAATTCTTGAAATTGTCAACTGCTGAACACCAATAGTTCTTCTGACTGCGTTCAATCATTCAAGACTCTAACGATTTTATCTCGACTTTAATTTCTAGAAATGTGGACAGGGGTATCACTGTTCATTCTTGAAAACAATGTAACATTTTGAACATTTAACTTTAGAAATAGTTAGATTATTTGCGTAAGTACAAGAAATATTTGCAAGAGTTTAATTTGCTATTATGATTATACCGTGCCTTGAATGAATTCCTAATTAGAGTAACAATGCACAAATTGTATTGTAAGTAGTGATGCGACGAGTCGAGTAGACTCGCTATCAGACTCGATTCTCAAAGGTACTCATTGTACTCGAGTAACTAATTCTGTGAATCCGAGTCAGCGGTACTCGAGTCGACTCGAGTACGATACAAGTACTCGAGTATCGACTTTAGAATTTGTAGACTCGTCGTCAGACTCAAGTCCCAAAGGTATTCGTTCTACTCGAGTAACTATTGCAGTGACACCGAGTCAGTGAAACTCGAGTCAACTCGAGTTCGATTCAAGTAATTCGAGTACCGACTTTAGAATTAAATAGCGAGTCGAGTAGAATCGATGTCAGACTGGATTTTATTGGATTCTCTTTATAGAGCCTCCTTAACGAGTGAATGAGTACCGAGTTTAGGATTGAGATTATGCGTGTAGGCAATAAGCGTTAACGTTTGACAAGTTTCATTCGTTTTAAAAGTACTATGCTTTTGCTAAAACATTCGACTGCCGCAATAACTTACTGTGACAGTCAGACGCTTGATATCGGGGCGGCTTGGCGGCGGTCATTGTTTTTTTTTATAATTTATGAAAAAGATTACATAAAAAATGAATAAGTCCTAAAATTTCAAAGGGAAAGCAAAAAGGCTGTTAAATATTGTTAAATAAAAACTGAAGACTCATACTCATTTAATGAATAATTTGTGGCTCTATATTCTACATTTTGTTTTCTTTTAAAGAAAATAATTTGAATTCAACTAAACATGCAATTACATAGTAAATAAGTTTTTCTTTTTATTTTACAAAGTGCCTGCACACTTTATTATGAGACATATCATATTACATAGTTACAAAATTTTAAATTTATCTGAACCGCCAGAATATATTAAAAAAGAAAACACGTGACGATCGGAAATCAAGTAAAATATAGAATGAACATTGTTATTTTAAACGGAACGTTCAATATGCAGTTGAAAACAAAAAAAGTAGACAAATTACTGTTTCCTGTAATTATTCTTCCTCAAAATAGTAAAGCCGAATTCACAGATTTTACCACAGTTTTATACTTGTTAATTTTGAAAGATTTAAATTTTTTTTAAAGTTATTTATGAAGTCGTCTTTAATGACTTCCATTTTCAGAAAGAATAATTATAGGAAACTGTAATTTGTCTACTTTTTTTGCTTTCAACTGTAAAGTCGGCATATATGGAATATCCATTCTTTGGGCCATCATAAATTCTGAACTAAGATACTAAATACTCAGATATTTTAATTAAAAATACTTTATGTTGTTTTCCAGCGGTTGTATATAATAAATTTAAGAAATACATATTTTTGGGGAAAATTCTGAAACAAATTTAAAAAACTGCATTTTCATGATATTATTTAAAATGGCGGATAATATGGAATAGTCAGTTGGGGTGACATGAAATAAGAGAAAATATGCAATATTTTGAATTAATAAGGTAAAATATCAACTGTTGTACTAATCTACACTATAACAAACTAACTTTGGTGTAAAAAAAACACCTTTTATTTTAAAAAATACGCCAAAATACATTTTTCTCGTACTGCGCAAAAACTTCCAAAACGATAAATTCACAAAATCATGTACTGTAAAGTTATGCAGTCTTACCAGCTAAGAACCTCTGTAGTAATGACCTATAACACCGAAGCTCATGTTAATGCCAGAATCGTTTAACAGATGGCGCTTCTTATTTCAAAAATACTAGGTATTCCATATTAGCCGGTCTATTCCATATATGTATGTATGCTGACTTTACTCTACATATTTTCTTGGATTAAGAAAAATACTTAATTCCTAATTCAAAATATAGGTATATGTTTATGTTGTTTTGTTTATTTGCATTTTCATTTTTTTACGATATTTAAGTTTAAAAAAAATGTGTATTTATTTTAGTAGACCTTTGCATTAACAAGAGCTTTTAATGCGTAACAGGAGCTAATTGTAATTAACAGACAAAACGTTAACAGTTAGAACAAATTCACATTATAGAGAAGATCAAATTAAAGACTTTTTCTTAATAATTAAGTAAAAATCAGTAACTAGAAAGTTACAAGAGTTTAATGTGAAATTAATTAACAAGTAAAAGTTACTATCTGTAGTAATATTTTACGTTTTAAATTTTGGTATTTACAACCATTTAAAAAAAATCTAGTCGCGTAAAAGTTACGGATATTTCATTTTTGTGTCAATTAAAGAAGAAATTAAGAAACTTAACTGTGACTTTTTTAGGGTTTTGGTCAAAAACTAATTAAGAGAAAAGCTTTATTTTGATCTTCTACAGCTGCCCTATCAATCTCCTCCGTACGTTATAAAATAAATTAATAAAAATAAATCAAACCCTAATAATTTCAAGCTCAAATATCATGAAAAGTATGAAACCAAATAAAGACAAACTACAAATTGTTGGAATTAGGAATCCTTCTTAATTAAAAAAAATATGTTGCGAGTTTAACATGAATGCTTCTACAGCCGTCATCCATGATTGAATTGGCTACCGGTTGAAAACACGTCATTACTATTTCTTCCACTGCCGTCATTTCGCCCTTCATTGTAGAAGAACCTCCTCAGGACTGATATTGCTGGCTGTAGCTTTTTCCTAGTCGTTGAAACTGACGGGAAGCAATAGAACACCATTAGCAGCTCTGAGGAATTTCTTCTGCAATGAAAAGCAAAACGTCGGCGTAGGAAATATCTTGATGCGGTTCCAAACGGAATCAGTCATTTGGGTTTCCGATCGGCACTTGTTTAATTTTTTCTTAATAATTTCTTGATTCAAACAAATTCCTAAAAGTTACATTTTACATATTTTGATATACCTATCTAAAATAGAGTGTTGATAACGTCAAAAATGTAAACAAAAACACTGCACCTTTAATCTATCGATTCTACTAACAGTAATGTCATGAGTACTCATATTTCCGGGTTCAGTTAAATGTTCGAAACTTTTAATGTGGACTCGAGTCAAAACTCGCATTTTTTATAAAAAAGTTCAAGTTTATTACATTCTTTAAAACGGCGAGTCCCGAGTTCAATTTGAGTACTCGAGTACTTTTATCTGAACTCGAGTCAATTGACTCGAGTCGACTCGATTCTTTTAAACGGCGATTTTCAGCCAAGTACTCGAGTCTTTTGATCTGGACTCGAGTCTCTTGACTCGAGTCAAGACTCGATTCTTTTATAAAAGTATTCGAGTCGACTCGATTCTTAAAAACAGCGACTCGTCGCATCACTAATTGTAAGAGATGTATGAGTTATACAGTGACAGATGCATTTGTTCGGTTCTGATTAGGTTCTGACCAATATAATCTGACCAACATAGTTAATGAAATTGGATTGAACCTCCTAACCACAAGAAGTTTTTTTTAAACTATACCGGGTGTAATCAAATTAGTTTCACATATTAATACTGCAAGTTCCTCGTCATGTAAGAGAATTAATACCGCAATTATTAAAGGTCTAACTCAAAAATAAAAGAAAGACCTACTAAAGGAGCGTTGGTACATTTGTTTGAGAACTTCTGGTCGATCGTGCGTAAAGACATCATAAAATAAAACCAGCAAAAGTCAAGGTCAAGTGTTTGATCGCTTTTTTAAAAGCTGCGATGTTTTATGTAAACACAATATCAAATTCATGGTATCCCGGTGGTTGCCCACGCGTACAATTTGATTAAAGAAGACCATTTTAATCTGCTCTCACTGATTATAGAATTAAATATGTTTTATTACATAATCGACAATAATTAGAATGTATGTATGAATCACATAAACATAAACGTTATTCTTTATTGAATAACTAAAGAGTCTTCAATAACGACAAGACTAAATAAATAAATAAATACGTAAAATGAACAAGTATTCGACAATAATTTAGGTAAGATAGGTTCTTTGTCAGATACTCCTCTATGTCATTTATTTGTAGTGTAAGCAAAACAAAATAATCAAACCATAAATGAAGGGACGATGAATACCGACGTGCGTTGTTTCCGATAATTTTTAGAACTTACCTTAAATGTTTTTATTTTCTAACTTTTACTTATTGTTACACTTTTGTCAGCAGAAAATTAACTTAATTAATTCAGTAAGTAACGCCACAAATGTGATTGATGTTTATTTTCTTTTGTTATGGAATTGCTGAGCGAAGATTTTATTGACCCAGTGACCTTCATTTCGATGACGCTTCATTGCTTTATGTTTTGTTTATAATGTAATGTTTTGCTTAGAAAAATCCATACACGATCGGTAAGAGGTTCTCAATCAAAAAGACTCCGGTTCTTGTGGGGCTTTAATTTCTTTAATCTTTCACCAAAAAGATTAAGATATGCAGGAATCGTGTTCTTAAGTCATGAAGAACTTTTACTTCAGTTTTAATATGTGAAACTTATTTGATGACACGCTCTATACTATACGCGTTCCGCTCCAATGAAGCGTACACTCCAAAGAAGCGAGCGCCTCACAGGGTTGCGTCAACCAAGTCAAGCAACACGGAACCTGCCAAAGGGCCATGATCGGTGTTCATTAAATCGCCCTTATTTTTGTGTATGAAATGGTTTCAAAACCGTCTAATTCCCTGTTGCTTGACGTTGCTTTTACTAACCTACTAAGATTGTTTAAATCTCTTTTATGACTGGTGTCAAAAATATGTTGGGCAACATGCTCTTTAAAACGTGTTAGTTTATTTTATTTTAACATAGTTAAAACAAAGCAGGACGATTTTAACATGATAAGAGAAATTTTTATCAATGAGAACGGTATGCAGAAAGATAAGGAAGGTTTATTTTATCAACACAAAATTTCTCTTTCTGTAAATATTCATGTCGGTTAGATTTCAAGTATTTCTCAATTATTCTCTAAACAGCTATTTTGGGGTCTCAGAGTAGCTACAGAATTCCACGGCAATCGCAGTGTTTCGACTTAAAGATACAATGCGCACGTGAGTTAGCCTTTTATTGATGAGGCCCCAATTAGGGCCGAAAGAGCCGTGCGAAGAATGCTGGAGAAACCCTTTGCAACTTAGGGTAAGTTCACAACGAAGCTGTGATGATAGATGATAGCAGAAATTTTGAATAGCGCTGATACAAAGAAAAAATAAAAGAGCGATATGTTTTATAAAAATTTTGTTTTCTGTAAACCTACAGCTTGTATTGGAAATTAATAAAATGGAAGGATCTAATTCTCTGATACCATAACAATTATAAAAATGAATAACTTCGTCGTTAACTTTTATCATCTATTATATAAACATAATAGTTTTTATATTGGCCGGGCTGCAGTCTTAATAAATTTATCTCTAGAAGCAATTACGCTATCAATATTTATACGGCAGTAACTTTCAAGAAGTTTTAGTTTAATAATCGTCGGCATGATTTACGACGGTATAAGTATCCCCATCAATTGAAACCGAAACGCTGAAAGATAACCTCGATCTAATAGTAATAAATAGCTGCGGCACATTAACACGTTTACAGATCTGAAACAGACCCATTCATATACAAACACACTTTAAGCAGTCGTCATTTATCGTAAACTTTATCCCGTGTTTACATCAGCACCAGAATGTGTATTAGGTGATGATCTGTCCTCACACAAATTCGGGATTTTAATGTAAACTACTTAGTTATATTTGTTGACGCCAGGCAGAGAAGTGCGAGTTTATTGAGTGCCGAGTACCAAATGTGTGAGATATCTAATCTTCGAGTTAAGTACGTACTGGTGCTACTGACATGTTGCATGCATGTAGCGAGAAATGAAAATAGACGACTTAAGCAACCCAAGGACCTTAAAATGTTTACGTAAACTCTTACCACTATCAGGATAATAAATATTAATTACAGGCAATTTGCATGTTTCAAATTTCAGATACCGCAGTACACGTTTTAATCGAAAAAAAAAAAACTAAAAACAATAAGGTGATAAATATGCAAAAATGAACGTTTCGTTTTTTTAACCCATACAAAATAATTTCTTTTTAGAAATAATACAAAGTTATTTATTCTGAAAGACATTTATCGTTTGATTTATTTTGTTTGTTTTATAAATGTAAAGTAAAAATATGTCTTGATGCGATTAAAAACATAACTAATCTTAACTTTCAACCGGTCAGAAGTTAGCAACAACTCTGCAGCAACAAACCTATAAAATTTACCGATGAGAAGTTAGCAATAAAATTCCAGCAATAAGATTATGAAATTTCAAAACGCTGCCACCGCTAAAATAACGATGACAGATCAATAATATTTAATCTATTACAAAGAGTATAATGTGTAGATTCCCCTCATATGAAGAAACTGAAAAAATATTTGATATTAAGTTAATTATGACTATTTAAACTAGCATAAGTTATTATTCATATATCGCACCAAAACAATTGCTTTCACTGAAAATTTTCAGATAGTCATAAAGTAAACATACATATCTATTTAATAATGCCTTCAGAAAGTTTTAGCCGGTTGATTTTAAGTAATTAGAAATTAATTAAAAGTGACGCACAGACCAACTTTAAATGTTCATAACTTTCCATTCCGCACTTGCATAAAAATTCTGTTTGCAGAATATGATAGCACGTATCGAAATTTATCGTTTAAACCACCCTCTGAGTTTTAGCCTGTTGATTTGAAGTAATTACAAATTAATTAAAAGTGACTCTCAGATCATTGAAACAGTACCAATTTCAAATGTTCATAACTTTTCTCAGAGAACTTGCATAAATATTCTGCAAACGGAATTTTTATGCAAGTGTTGTAAGAAAAGTTATGAACATTTGAAATTGGTACTGTTTCATTGGTCTGATCGTCACTTTTAATTAATTTCTAATTACTTCTAATCAACCGGCTAAAACTTTCTAAAAGCATTATTAAATAGATATGTATGTTTACTTTATGACCGTGTGAAAATTTTCAGTGAAAGCAATTGTTTTGGTGCGATATATGAATAATGACTTATGCTGGTTTAAATAGTCATAGTTAACTTAATATCAAATATTTTTTCAGTTTCTTCATATGAGGGGTTTCTACACATTATACTCTGTGTAACAGATTGAATATTATTGATCTGTGATCGTTATTTTAGCGGTGGCAGCGTTTTGAAATTTCATAATTTTATTGCTGGAATTTTATTGCTAACTTCTCATCGGCATAAAATTTCAATTAGCTGTAAAAAACACCCTAATTGTTACACAATGATAACTTAATACCTTCATGAAGGTCATTAACTGCAGTTTGTCCTGGTGTATCATAACTGACAAAAGAAAAACGAAACCTAATTTAATTATAATATTTAAATGATCAGTTTTTAATTATAAGGAAACCTCATTAGAGGAAATATTTACGTTCGAAATTTTCACGCAAATTGAAACCAATTGACCAAATTTATCCAAAAATACCACCAATAAGTTTTGGCCCATCGATTTGATAGAGTACTGATTAAGTGAAAATAGGCAACTTCCGGCTATTAAAATTCAACGTATACAAACGCACATAACTCTTTGTACAGACGTCGCAGAAATGATATTTTCACAGAAAATGAAATAGTATGGTCCAATCTATCGATTTATGCTATTTGTGAGTTTTGGCCAATCGATTTGATTGACTAATTATCGAATATAATTAGGCGTTCTGGGAGCAGGACGTATTTAATGCAGCGTCAACTATAAACGCACATAACTTGTTGTACAGATGTTGCACAAACGAAATTTTCAAAAAATATGAAAGAGCATGTTTAAATCCATCGATTTATGCTACATGCGAGTTTTGGCCGATCGATTGATTGACTAATTATCGAATGTAATTAGTCGTTCTGACAGCGATAATTTGTAAATCAAATCGATCAGCCAAAACTTACAAATAGCATAAATCGATAGATTTGAACATACTCTTTCATTTTTTGTAAAAATTTCATTTGTGCAACGTCTGTTATGTGCGTTTGTATACGTTGAATTTTAATTATCGGAAGTTGGCCATTTTCACTTAATCAGTACTCTATCAAATCGATGGGCCAAAACTTATTGGTGGTATTTTTGGATAAATTTAATCAATTGGTTTCAATTTGCGTGAAAATTTCGAACGTAAATATTTCCTCTAATGAGGTTTCCTTATAATTATATACCGATCATTTAAATATTATAATTAAATTAGTTTTCGTTTATTATAATTAAATTAGTTTTCGTTTTGTCAGTTGTGATACACCAGGACAAACTGGTTTGCTGTTTTTTACAGCTAATTGAAATTTTATAGATTTGTTGCTGGAGTGTTGTTGCTAACTTCTCACCGGTTAACTTTCACGTATTCTAGAGCAAGTTTTCAATTTCCAGTTTACTGTACTTGTTTCTACCTGAAATGGTTTGACTCTGTGATTGAACTTCTCTGTTTAAAATAACCAATGGTATGAGTACATAATTTTCTTGTTCTTTTCTTGTCCTTAATTTAAATTACGAGATTTTTTCACGAAGACGAGGCAGCAGGATTGCCTACCTAGTAACACGCCTTCCATTACCAAAGTGATCTTTCGGTTTAAAGGTGATGAACTTAAACGTGTATATGAAAATTCTGGTTTTATTTGAGCTAACAAACGTCTGATCACAGTAACCAGCAATATGTATATCCAAACGAAACGAAACGAAACTGATCTACATTACACATAATAAAAAAATATTAAGTAACAGTAAAAATGAGATGAAGACAAAATGTAATGGAAATGCTTTCAATCTAATGCTTTATCGACTCAGAACCCTAGAATACTTTCTGAATATCTTCATCTTCTCGTCAAGAATCGAATATTCAGTACGTCAGTGAGTGACGTAACTAGACATATCCGGCCCCGTGTTCAACTTTTTTGTCGGGCCCCTTTTTGTTTATATTTGAGCCGTAAAGCTCAGAAAACGGATTTAAACTTGAATTTGTTGATTTCATTAAACCAAAAAAAAAAAGAAAAGAATGAAAAAGAGAAAATAAAACAGTATAAGTTTTTTCTTGTAAACATATAATATGACTCTGATATGATTATGAAATATTAAAAATAACGCTAATAAAATCTGAACTGGTCCAAATAGTATACAGGTTGCTCATGGTAAACTGCTGCAATAGGTAACTTTCGTATTTGAATTTTTACAAAGTAACTTAAATTATGACAGTTACAAGACCTTTTCTGCTCCGTTTTATGACACCATCGGAAACACAAGCGTTTGTCAGGTTTTCGAGATTTTCAATAATTGTTTTCAACTTTTTCAAATGGAACATTTATCATTATATAAAATTGTGGGTAGAAAACAAATCGGCTTTCTGTTCGAGTTTACAGAATATGACGTGGAGCCAGGTTTACCAGATTTCTTGCAGGAAATGTCGCCAATTTGTTGATAAAATGTAGCCAAAAGGCGCCAAGTTTTTCTCTAAAGAAACAAAATAAATTTCAAGCAAAGAACAACGATATGCGAAAACAAAAAATTGCCGATTTGGGAGAACACAAATCCGGAACAAATAAAAAAAAAAATAATCTGTAAAAACAAGGGAGAAAAGAAAAAAATTGAAAATAAAAGGAATGAAGCGAACGAGAAAAGAAAAACAAAAGAACATTGACAACATCATGCTGAACGAACAAACAATTTTCCAGAAGAATCAAAAAGAATCGTGAAAGTAAAACTGTAAAAAACATCAGTAATACGATAAAAAAATATCATACCTGAGATGAACACAAAACAAATGGAAAACTATGAACTTCAAAAAGTGTAAACAAAACCTGAACAATCAATATGATAAGAAAAGAAGCAAAGAAAAATAGGTAGTAAGAAAGTGTAAAGACAAAAAAAAAACAAAAGACTGACGACTAATACGAATAAATAAATAAAAAAAATATTAATCTCCAGGCAAAAATTAAAAAGAAAAACTAATAAAAAACAAAACGCAACTATAGGAACTATAAGAAGAATTTTGAATTTGAATTTGAAAGCGTCAATCAACAAAATGTAAAAAATCAATTTGATAAATATAAACAAAGAGAAATAATAAATGTCTTTACTGTCCCATACACATTTTACAGGAATATATAGATATTATTCCTAATTTCTGCACTTAATTAAGGATAATTATTGCGTAGCAAATGCAACATTTAATATTCTCCATTTGCGCAGAAATCTGGAAGGGAATAGTGCTTAAGTAGAAGGGGACCGTACAAGAAATCGATCTTCTCGGTCATTGGTATTTATTTATGTTATTATTATGAATTGTTTTTGGTTGATTGTAAAATTTCTTTGTTAATATTTCAACATTTTATTCGGTCTTAATTAAAAAGAAAACTGTTCATATTAAAATAATATTTTTTTAATGTAATTGTATTGGAGCTAAATATCACGTTTTCTTCTGTATTTCCGTATTAAATTTTTTCGAAATTGTAATCTGAATATCACGTTTCTGTTTAATATATTTTTGTACTTCAAATTTTCCTAAATTGTATTGTAAACAATATTTTGCTATTTCTTATAACTTATTAAAAAAAGTCAAATTTTTATTCTATTAGTCCAAGAGAGTAAGAATCAGCAAGAAAGGAAAGGACGAAGCATATTCGCCAATTCTGAAAATACATAAAAATGCCATTTGAGCAACCGTTAAATACCAATTGGAACGATTTCTGGTTCTTTACCAAACCAGAAACCTTACCAACAAAAACAATCGAGACCCAACTTTGTACGTATTGTTAAAAAAAAAATTAGGGACAATGCGAGATGAAAAGTAGGTTTCCAACCCCCGTCCAGGCATTTTTACAGTCTGTTACTGCATGATTTAAAGCAAAATGAAAATATTTGAGAGTAGCTTCAAGTAGTAAATCGAAAAAGTATTAGAAACACAAAGAAAAAGTTAGTCAACATTTATGAATGAAATTTATTTTATTTTTTTTGAGATAAAAACCTTGATTGATTTAATTTATTAATTAAATGAAGGAGGTGCGGAGCCGGCCGGCCCGAAAACGTTAAAGAACAGAAACTAATAAATCACTGACGGAGGATTCAAGTTATTTTAATTAAGAGAACCAAACTTAAAAAACATTTATGAATGAATTTTAAAAGATCTCTTATTATAAGTCATAATGTTCTAATAAGTTTTCAATTGGGGAAAGTTTAGTTTTTAATTCATGTTTTGGTATTTGCTTTAATTGTGATAGTTTCAGTTTTTCTGTGAATTTCCTTTCATACTTACTCACTATTAAGAAACGCCGGCGAGCCTAGGTTATCCATGACAGTAAAATGACTAAAAAATAATAAATAAAAATTCATTCAATTATAATTTCAGTTGTTTTGTACAAGTGAGCTTCGAAAGCAAATAAAAACAATGATTTATCTGATCTGTTAAACTAGTGTATTCAACTAGAATGAAGTTAAAGTTGTTGCTAAGTTACTTTCGAAAACGTCGCATTCTCATTTAGAAAGGAGAAAACTGATTTTGTACACAAAGCAAGAAAATTTTAATTAGTTTCAATATAAAATTGCAAAACATGTTGGAATATCACGTGCCACTGTTCAAAGTGTTTTAACTAACTTCAGGCAAACTTTAACAGTAGAAAGAAAACCAGGTTCAGATAGAAAATCAGGTCAAATTAATAAAAATTTGGCAAGGAAGGCCATCGCTGCGTTCAAGAGAAATCCTAACATTTCTGTAAGAGATGTGGCCAAAAACTTAGGTTTGTCGAAAAGTTATGTTGGAAAAATTAAAAAAAAGCTTAGCTAAAGTCATACAAAATTTTAAAAGATCAGTCCGAAGAAAAGGATCCAGAGGCGAAAAAAAAGTTAGAAAATTGTATACGCAGTTGCCAAAATTCAATTGCATCGTTTTGGACGATGAAACCTATGCCAAAGGGGATTTTAACTACTTTCAAGATAAGAGTATTATATTTCTACAGTTCGAGGAAGAGTTGATAAAATATTTGTGGTGCGTAAAACCTCAAAATTTCCAAAAAATATTCTAGCGTGGCAAGCAATTTGCACTTGTGGTAGGAAAAGCGATTTTTTGTATCAATGGGCACAATTTACCAAGAGATCTACTATTGTTAATTTTTGGATAGTTCTTGCTCGTGAGAGTTGCAGGGGATATAAAACAAATAAAGAAGCTTTTTAAAAACAGTAAAAGTAAGTCAATAAATTACTCTTCCAGCTTACTTAACTAAGTCAATGAAAGATCTACGGTCAAGAATGTTTGGAATTTTTCTACGATCACATGATGATTCAGTTTTGTTTTGGCCCAATCTGACAACACGCCATTCTGTTAAAATTGGGAAGAATTGGTAAGAAAGAAATCAAGTGCAAATTGTCCCAAAAGAAGCTAATCCCTCCAACTGCCCGGAGCTTCGGCCAATTGAACAGTATTGTGCTATTGCTAAGCGAAAATTAAATAAAAGTCTTAGGAGAAGCTTCAAACATCACGAGTACAAGTAAAGGTTTTACGGTACAAAACTTGATGAAAGTAATAAAGAGAAAAGTTTGGCAGTTTCATATGTCTATTTAGATTCTCAATATTTTTTGTTTTTTTTTTTTCGTATGTTTAACTATTAGAGAAATGTTTAGTAAACAAATGAGTTAAATCTGATGTTTATGTCAACGTTTCCCAAACTTTTGGGTTTCGCGACCCCCTTTTGGGCTATGTTATGATTCACGCCCCCTCCCCCTCGACATTGAAAATTAAGACAAAAATTTCTTTAATTTTAATAAAATACAAGTTCGGTGCCAACCTTTGATAATTAATGACGACAAAAATTATTGCTCGACACTGTATGTGTGTATGTATATGCAATTTCCTTTAAGAAAATTACATGATAAATTAGTTGCAATTTATGTTTAATTTTTTTTATATTTATTTTGCTGCACCCCCCTTTACAGACTTATACGCCTCCCTAGGGGGGCGCGCCCCACAGTTTGGGAAATGCTGGTTTATGTACTTGTAAAAATAAACGTAGTTTATGGATGAATTTTTTCGTGGACAGACATTAGAGTACATATTTTTCTGCGCTAATTATTTTAAAAATTTGAAAATTCACACCAGTGAACCAAATCACCGACGGACATAAAGCGATAAAGTGACAAGCAGTTATTGTTTGTACGATTTGGTCCAAAGGCCAGGTCAAACCATTGCGTAAAAGTTCAGATGTGTGCATTACTCTTACCAGTGGCGTGAACTTTTTTACGGATATTTATGAAATTTGACAGACGCATCGCATCGAGAAGAAAATATTACTTTCTTTAATTTTATATGACGCTACGTTTACTAGATCTTATTGCAGTCATCGCATCTCCGAAGATATTCCAAATGCAGTGCAATTCTTTCTTGTTGTGCTTATACGATATCTGCGAATTCTTACTTTTAGAGTCCGACGCTTATGGAAACAATATATCTCTGATTGCTTCATTCATTTCTTTTCTTTTTGTTAAAAGGATGGGAATAATGACATAAAAGACGGAATGCAGTCGACACTAAAATCAAATAAAAATATGCTCGTTAACGACTATATTTGTAATTCTCAGTATAAAAGTACAGTTCAATTCAGGAAAGAATACATGCACGTCATATACAGAACTTGTTTATTTCAGGTGGCTGCACTATGTAGATCTATATCAATCCTTCCGGCTTTTTCGAAAATTTATGAGAAATGTATGTTCAATAGATTATTAAAATATTTCCTTAAATATAATCTTATTTCGAAAAGTCAATTTGCATTTTTACCGGGTAAATCAACTACGGATGCTATTTTTAAATTTTTTAACATAGTATATAACAGTCTTGATCAGAAAGAACGTACAATAAGTATTTTCTTTGACAATAGTAAAGGTTTTGACACCATTTGCCACAACAGTCTGCTTGAAAAGTTATATATGGCTACGGAATTCGTGATCCTGCCTACAAATGAATTAGCTCCTACCTATATTTGGTCGGTTCCAAATTATTTATGTCGAATCTGCTAAATCCTCCGTCTGTCCTTTAATAAATGGTGTTCCACAAGGTTCGATATTAGGACCTTTATTATACATTATATTCGTGGCTGATCTTCCATCTCACGTTTCTAATGGAACTGTTTGTCAATTTGCCGACGATACATCAATTGTTGTTAGTTCAAAATCAATGCAATCATTATCTAAGGAAATAAATAAATAATAGTGTTAAAGAAATAGTTAAATATAGTGCTAAAATCAATGTAATTATTAATGAAAAGAAAACCAACTTTATACACTTTAAATCTTTTAAAAACAATGACTATAGTTTGCTAATTCTTGCTTAATGTTGATGACTATCTTAAATGGACTACTCACATTGATCAATTATGCAATAAACTTAGCTCATTAAACTTTTTAATATTTAAGCTTAGATCAATTGTTGATTTAGAAACTCTAAAACTCTTTTATTATGGAAATATTGAATCTCGTGTTAGATATTACATAATGTTTTGGGGAGTAACTACTCAAATATCGAGAGTTTTTGTACTACAGAAAAGAATTCTTAGGAAAATGTTAAAACTAAATACACAAACTCACTGTAGGCCTATTTTCCAACGTCTTAAGATATTGACCATTTACTCATTAATGATCTGCGAATGCTGCGTCTACTTTAAGAAAAATCCGGGCTCATTTAAGAGAAATTCAGATATACAACAGCGGTATACTACTCGAAATGCACAAACTCTAAATTTTCCGTCACACAGCTCAAATCTTTTTGAAATAAGCCCTCTCCATATTTGCACTCGAGTTTTTAATCAACTACCTTCCGAGTTGAAATCTATCAATATGTTGTCCACATTCAAAGTTCGTTTAAAGTCATGGCTCATTGATAAGAGTTTTTATTTCTTAATTGAATATTTTGATCTATAAACATTTTCTTACGATTATGTAAAGTTTACATTTATATGTGATTTTTAAATTTTATTATACAGGTTGGAAACTAAGTAGCGGATAAAATCCATAACTCCGTTAATATTTGTAATAAAGCAAAAATCTAAAAGGGGTATAGCGATTCAAATTACAGCGCATAAGAAGAAGTATATTTTGAGATATTTTCATGAATTTTTTTTAAGTTATGACGTCATCAAGATTTTTTTTAAAAGACGACCTATATTTTTTATTTTTGATTTCGGTGGGTTTTTTTAACCTACTTTCAACAGCATAAAATTTTGAATCGATTACATAACAAAAAATTCAAGAAAAACGGCCATATAAGTTTAATTGTAAAGTTGAAGAAATTAACAGAATATTGTCACGATAAGGATTTAATTTTTAGCCTAAAATTAATAATTATAAAATGTAAAGGTATCGCGATGAAAAATTTCCGCGAGGAATAAAGTAGAACAATTAAGACAGCAATCTTGCGAAATCTAAGCTACAAGTGGTTCACGTTTCATAACAAAACACGCGCTATATGTGGGACAAATTAATACAACAGGTGACGAAAGGAGAACACAGAAACATGTCATAACAGTCGAATAGACAGATTTTGACCTATATAACGTACGGAAGAAGATGGGAAGGCAGTCGAACCCGACTCCGGTAGGCTTAGTGCCTACTGTAAGAAGGGCAGCCGCCCTCGCAGTCGAACCAGCCGTCGACTCAAGTAGGCCTAGTGCCAACTTCCCCGGGAGGACCTTCCTCACCGACGCCGTGCGGCCGCCGCCGCGTCGGGACGCTGCCCGTTCCACGGAGGCATCATCACCGACGCCTTGCCGCCGCCACCCGCATCAGGACGCTGCCCGTTCCACGGAGGCATCCTCACCGACGCCTTGCCGCCGCCACCCTCATCAGGACGCTGCCGTTTCCAAGAAGGATCATCATCACCGACGCCTCGCTGCCGCCACCCTCATCAAGACGCTGCCCGTTCCATGGAGGCATCCTCACCGACGCCTTGTTGCCGCCACCCTCATCAGGACATCTCATCGCAATTGCTGCAGCCCTCGAGATTGCTCTGGATCCGGTTAGCCGAATCGTCGGGTCTCTTCAACCCCAGCACAGAGGGATTCCTCATCCTCGCTGTCGCAGCTGACCCGTCGCGATTACGAGAATCACGAAAACGCACCCCCGCACATTTAAAGATCGTCCGCCGATAGATAATAATATTCATTAAATAAAGGTATACATTGTTTTGGTAAACTGTGTTTTCAAGCTCTACCACTGAGAACCCGCTACCTACCCCTAACCACGTGACAATATCTAGTTAGCTAGGTGTAAAACAAACAAAATTTGTTTGATTGACAAGAACTTGTAAATACCTATCACAATAAAGTGAGTATTTTTATTCCCTGTGGATAGTAGGAGTTACACTAATTATTAAAAACCTTTTACCAAAATGGTGTTGCTGACTGAAAAACAAAGAATTGAAGTTCTAATGATGATTGGGTATGGCTATCGAATTAGAACTCATCAAGAGGTATGTCGACTTTTTATAGACAAATATCCTGATCAGCAAATAAGTCAATCCACAGTCAGCAGAATAGAAAATAAATTTCGAAATTACGGTATTGTGAAAGACCTTCCAAAAACTGGCCACCCTAAGACAAAATTAATTGACGATGTGCAGCTTGATATTTTACTAGAAATAGAATAATCCGCATTCGACTAGTCGAGACATTGCTTTAGAGCACAACCTGAGCCATACCTCGGTACTGAAACTTTTAAAAATGCAAAAGTTTCATCCGTATAAAGTAAAATTAGTCCATGAGTTAGCAGAAACTGACTATGATCATAGACAAGAATTTTGTGAAGAAATGTTGGAAATTTGCAATCGTGATCCAATGTTCTCGCAGCGTATAATTTTTTCTGATGAAGCAAGTTTTACTTTACATGGAACTGTTAACAGACATAATTTTCGATATTGGTCTAGGGAAAATCCCCACTGGATGCAAGAAGCTCATACTCAACATCCCCAGAAGCTCAACGTATGGACAGGAATTATCGGTGACAGAATTTTAGGTCCAGTCTTTATCGAAGGTAATTTAACTGGTGAGAAATATCTACACTTCTTACAATTCGAATTAGTACCTGCATTGGCGATATTATTTCCTAATGAAAATGACTGTGACGTACCAAACAATAACATTTGGATGCAACACGACGGTGCTCCGCCACACTACGCAGTTGATGTGCGACGTTATTTGGACGAGATGTTCCCAGGTAGATGGATAGGAAGAAGAGGTCCAATGGAATGGCCAGCTAGATCCCCTGATCTAACGCCATTAGACTTTTTTCTATGGGGGTACTTAAAAAGCAAGGTGTATAAAAATAGACCTAACAACTTAGACGATCTTAAAGAAAGAATTCGACAGGAGTGTAGGTTAATAACACCTCAAACTATTTAAAATGTAATAAATGAATTTTATGAGCGTCTTGGGTATTGTCAGTTGGTGCATGGTCGTCAGTTTGAACATTTATTGTGATTTCAATGACTGTCAAAATCAAATTTTGTTTATTTACACCTTAATTTTGTTTCGTTTTAAACCTAGCTAACTAGATGTTCTGTTTATTTCTTCAACTTTACAATTAAACTTTTATGGCTGTTTTTCTTGAATTTTTTGTTATGTAATCGATCCAAAATTTTATACTGTTGAAAGCAGGTTAAAGAATCCCACCGAAATAAAAAATAAAAAATATAGGTTGTCATTTAAAAAAAATCTTGATGACGTCATAACTTAAAAAAAAATTCATGAAAATATCTCAAAATATACTTCTTCTTATGCGCTGTAATTTGAATCGCTATACCCCTTTTAGATTTTTGCTTTATTACAAATATTAACGGAGTTATGGATTTTATCCGCTACTTAGTTTCCACGCTGTATATATCTCCATTGACATATACCATATCATGTAATATGATCACAAGGTATAAATATATATTATTATTATTATTACGTTAATCAACACTATGCAAATTTTTATGTATCGGAAATACATCATCAAATCAATCTCAAATACGAAATTAATAATAATATGACGTGCATGTATTCTTTCCTGAATTGTGAACAGTAGGTAATATGGCCGTGAAATCATTTGGTTGGGTATAAGCAGTTACATCTCAGAATTTAGTTTCGCATTTATTGCATCTATTAAAATTTGTTTTTATTCTTAAATAAAGCTTTAAAAGTATATGACTGTTGAAAGGAATAATGTACGATCATTTAATTAACTAAATGTTCAAACGAGGACTTATTAACACGAACGCGAAAAATATTAATTAAGCGACTGCCTGCATAGAAACGGTACAAATTACCTGACATACGTACGCCTACGCACGCATTTATTTAGAAAATATCGCACACGGATGAATTAATTAAAACAAATCGAATGAATAAAATAGTCCAACATAATTTAATTAGTGTACACCGCATTTGCATTAAATCGACCAATTTATAAAACGCGTGTTTTTGCCACAAGCGCAGAAAAAAAAACGCTCGTGTCATTTCGCTCCGCAATAATTTATCTGCTCTTATAATTAACATTACGTGTAGGAACAGAATAAAACACATGTAACATCGAACATGGAAGTTGCTATAATTTATTAACGACATGGACGGGGAAAAAACTGAGAGTTTTGCGTAGGTTTCCATCTCCGACGGGGAAATTTTTCCACGTTTCGAAATTTCGCGTGTAAACAAGAGCCAAGTTACATGGGATGCATAATTATAAATCCGAACAATAGAGAATGTATTACGGGCAACAAATTAAACAAAATGAAACAGTTGTACAAAGAAACCAGGAACAATATCGCAACAAAAGCTACCCTGTTAACTGAAATGAACATCCATTACAATCAGTAAGAAATTAGCATTCCGAAAAGCGGATTCTGCGGCTCTGGAATTTAATTATACACAATTCGGTGATGTAATATTTATGTATTTATTTAAATGCGATGGTAATCCCTTGGCCAAGAGGAAACCGATGACGAGGGGAGCTTATGGAGCTGCTTATTTAGCTCGCTTCCAGAACCGACTCCGAAGACTGTTTACGGTCGCCAGACTTAATGACTTTTAAAGGTGTCTTAGGGGTCTTAGGTTTTATTTTCTTGCGTTACATTTGTGGACTTTAAATTTCCTATTAAAAGTGTTGGGTTGTATGCAGTACAAAAAGAAAATAAGCGTCCTTAAGCTGGAGCTATTCAAAAACGCAGAGCAATTTATTGAAATCTTTAAACAGACAGTTTTTCCCTTAACATATTGCTACGTTATTTCAGTTGATGGGCTTAATTTTGATTGTATTACTTAATTTTCAATGTACTGTAAATAATTCAGTTTGAGATTTTGTTAAACGTCACGTAATCTTCGTGTATCGAGGAAGCATTGTAATTCAAAGGCTGTTAACAGTTAATCTTAACACTAAAACACAAAGTTTATTACAATATAACTTGGGAATCGACGAAAAAAACATTCGAACCACAACTGACTCAAACCTATGTCGGTCTTGAAGTTATTCCAATGAGCAGTACCCTGGAGGATTTCCTATCCTTTGAAGGCATCTTTAAAGCCACATCGTGAGTTGCAATGGCCATCGGCTAAGAAAGTCCACAAGCATCGTGTGTACCAAGAAAGATGCATGTCCGATTATAACAGAATTAATACATGTGCGTAATTTCATGTTTGAGAGTTTCAATAAGAATTTCATAGAGAAAAGTTAATATGCTTAAGCTTCTAGGCCTAAGAATAAAAAGTCAAGAAACTGTCAACCAGCAAATTTTAAATGAAGGAGAATTTTAAAGAAGGGGACATATTTTCACATAGTCTATAAATAGAGACAACCTCAGTTAAAGGGCTAGTCGTCAATAGTAATGGTTAATCATAAACAATAAATAACGCAGCAATATGTACGTTTGAACAAAATATTTTGTTTTATAAGACTCCAGATTCCTAGCATTATTATTTTTTACTCTATAATTCAGTACACTTATTTAAATTCGGAAATTTTATTAAATTATAACTCGTGTCATGACTTATCCGAAATCATGCGTCAAGCTTGCGATGTATGTACCGAGAAATTAGTTCAAGGGCATTAATATCGGTAGAAGATCAGCGATAAAAGAAATAATTATGTAAGGACTAATGATTCCTGCAGAGGAACCTTGACTAAATCTTGATACTAACAAAAAAATTGAATTAGTCATCAAGGTTATCAATACCAACACTTAATGCAAAGTTGACGTAGACTAAAATAGGTCATCCAATCCCATTAAATAGGTAGCTTTTCAAATCAGAAATGAGTTCGTTAAGACAGTTGCCCGAGGCATGAACTCCTGTCATCTAGAAAAGTACTTCTTCGATTCCGAATGTAATTTAGTTTGTGTATCACGCGTCGTGAAGTTTTCAAAATTCTATGTTTTTTTTAATCAGTCAGTTTTCAAAATTTATTTTAATTGAAAAGTGTACCTAAGAATCATCCACGATCGGAGAGGGTGAGTTTAAATAGAATAGATTATTTATTGCTTAAAAATAAGCATCTAACAAAAGTTTCAGGGGTAAACTGATTTTTGTTAATCTTTCCTTCTTCTCTCTTTAATATTCTAGTTTTAATTTTATGACAATTGTTAAATTTTAATTAGTTATTTAATTTAATTAAATTCACATGTTATTTTGTTTGTATTCTTTTATATCGTACTAAAATTTCTCTTCTATTTGAATATATTTTGTAATTTAAAGCTTTGGATTTTTATTTAAACGATAATAAGGAAGGACGATTAAGGAAACATAAAAGGAGATAGGGAGTGGACCGTTTTCGACAATTCCAAAAAATATAAGTGGACGCCATTCGAGCTATTCGTGGAAAATGATTTGGAAATCGATTTCTGGCTTTCCTTGCTAAAACCAGGGCGTTACTAACAAAGAAATCGAAATTCAAGATCGTACGAATTGCTAAAAGAATCGCGGACAAAGCAGGGTGGAAAGTGAGCTTTCAAACTCCGTCCGGACGTGCTCAATAGTTTGATAGATATATTTACATTGAAGAGGAACGTAAACTCGTTCAGACTATAGTTACACAATAACCTGAATGTAGACTTGTTCGGACTATAGTTACACAATAACCTACACGCTTTTGTTTCAAATTATAATGCCACATAATATCCACCACTCTTATATTTTAGTCATCAATGTTAAGTTATTTATTAGGCTGGTTAAATGTACAACGACGCTCAACTTAAACGCTACCATTTGACAGTTTCGTAGCCCATAAGCTGAATGTTCTTAAGGGCGTGGTTTGCATGCAGGAGTATAATTTAAGTTAAGCGTCGTAGTACATATTTTCTCCAAGAGTCTGTAATAAGTGGACTGAAATTACACAGGCTGTTCTCTTGGTTACTTGTAAAAAATACACCATGAGTTTTTCTTAACTCTGAACATACAATGTAAATATCCCTATGTTCAGTATTAGAAGAAAAAAAAAAGAAAAACGAATTAATGCATCGCCTGCTATCTGCGATGAAACTAGATAGATTTTTATCAATTTGTTTTTAAACAAAAACATTCCAATTGTTAGAAATATCTTCGTTCGCGTCTTAAATAATGACGCCAAAAGATTATCAAGTGCTTTCATAATATATTTTTTTTATATTTGAGACGTACGTAATTCATGACATTTCATAACTGATAGTAACAGCACGTTTGTTTTATTGAAGCCTGTTTGTATATCCTGCAACGCATTGACACATTTTTAATATTATTTTTCTTTCTAAAACTGAACATGGAAATATTTATGTTGTATGTTCAGAGATAAGAAACTCACGGTATATATTTTTTTAAATATTGTGCTTTAGTACTCATAACTCTTAATAGACCGCGAAATCGCGCCAGCTGTTATTTAATATCTAGTGTCAGCTAAAAAAAAAAACTCCTGAAGGCATAATGCTGTTATTTATAGTCTGATTTGAATAAGTGAGAAAACATAAAATAATTCCATTAATATTTAAAACTGGTAAGAAGCCCCTTTTTTTCAGCATCAACTGTTGTGTCATATGTTGATCAACTTTAATAGTATATTATTGTTGAACGAGTGATGAAAGGCAGCATTTTTTGATAGTTTACCAGACGAGGCGAAGCCGAGCTTAAGATAATTATTTCGACGAATTGTCATGAAGACTCTTTCGGGACAGCTGTTATAATTGTTAACGGGGCACCGTCCAAGGAAGGTGGGCTCGGCAAGGTGGCTCTATAGCGGTGCTCCATAAAGCCTAAAATTGTTGTGGGGAGTTTTTGTCTGAAGAGGACCTTCCTGTTTCGAGACAAAACCGGGACGAGGTAAGAAACTCATTTGTCTATCGGGTAAACTACCCCCCTGGTGTCTTTAGCCCATACCAGAGCGGCACCTTCTACCCAGAGCTACGTTACCCCAACGGTTACCTTTATTAAGATAGACTATGCTTTTTCTGCGAACCGATTTACTATTTCAGGTGGAGTATAGGCAAGATCTAAATCACTTTCTGAATCACAACTCGTGATAAAGCTACGACGAATAGCACAAACTGACATTTAATAATGAAGCGATACAGCGACAGCAGGCAGCCGAACAAATCAAATTTTCGCTGGAAGTCTTCGGTGACAAAACAATGTTTTTATGAAGGGTCGTAGAAAAAATATATTCACTATTCGACAAAGTTACTGCTAGTATGCCTTGCCATGATTGAAATTTTCTTCAAAAAGAAATATATCTAGATAAAAAATTTTATATTTTGCAAATATTGTTCAAATAAATCTCGGCCATATTCAGTGAATATCTTTGGTATACTATTAATTCAGTATTAAATTTGACCCTTCTTAACAAGTAATATCTAAGTATTCTTTATCGTAAAACTCTACAGTCCGTCTTGAAAGAATCCGGAAAAAAGCAAATAACTTAACTTAACTAAAAAGCAACTTCCAGTTTTTCAATTTATGAATGAAACAATTTAAATGTAGAAAGAAGACAGTTTCAGTTACTTGCTTATGTAATTTCCCTTTAATCCTACAAATCACTACGGCCTGAGTACAACTCGTGCTTTATCTGTGCACAAAATGACACTATTCTCTTATTTTTTCTTAGGTTTTCTGGTCTAAAAATTTTTATCAACCCTTTTTTTTATTATGATCCCCTCTGTTGAAACTATGCTCCATATTTTTTCTCTTTTCTTAAATTGGCCATACTGAAATCTCCTTGTTTATTTAAAATTGTTAGAATTCAATGCCTGTTATAATTTTTTATTTGATTCTTTTGAAAAATGATTTTGACACAAATACTACTCTTCTCAGCTACTGGGAAAGCCATATATTGGAAAATAATTCACAAAAGTTTCCAAAGCCGGGTACTTTCTACACGGTTTATATTAATTATTACGGCTCAAACTTTTGTAAAGAAAATACACACTGTAACTCATTTAGAATGATTACACCCCTGTAAAAAAATACCTTTATCTGATTCCAACATTTTTTTTTGAGCAAGTAGAGCTACAGAGGCTCTACTTTGATAAGAAACTTTACACTGATGAGAAAGTCTACTTTGATGAGAAACTCTACTCTGATGAAAATTTGCGGCAGTAAATTTTGCTCCTAATTCTCAGGCCTACTTTTTTGCGTCAAAAATGATTAAAATTGATTAGCGATTTTTTCTTAAAATCTACGAGTACGTAATTGCAACCCTTAAATGGTTGTACGCTAAGTGTCATGGAAAAATGGTAATTTTTTTTTGGAGAAACCACTACATGAATATCTCTTGTAATTTTCTATTTTTTTTTTGTTATTACGACCACCATTCTTTAGTGTAAAAATTGACCACAGAGAAACAACTATAAATAAATCGAAATTGAGTGTGAACAGAAGCGATACACTTCAGATGTAGAACATTTATATTTTCTATATAATTTTAAATTGGAGGTAGCTATGGTATAGTTTGTAGGTAAAAAAAATAACTTAATAAAATAAATTATAATTCTAATGAGTGTTCAATTATCTAAGTTAATGCTGACAAAAAACTGATGACAATTTGGAAACAAATTGCTGTTGTAACTTTTTTTGTTAAATCAATATTTTCATAATTCTAGCTAAATTGAATGTATCCTAATAATGATCATGTACCATTACGTATGCTCATACCAACAGTGCCGTAAACTCTGTCATAAGAAATCCTATACATTCATTATACAGACGATTATTAGATTGATTCGAGAAAAGCACTTAACTAACTTCACGACAAAATTTTAAAGCTTCAAAAAATCCTCTGAACATGATATAGATTACGGAGTTCCCCAAGGGTCTGTGCTGGGCCCACTCATTTTTCTAATGTTCATCAATGACATGGTTGATTATGTCCAAGCTGAAAAAGTCATAATGTTTGCAGATGATACGTCCATGGTCATCTCTGCACAGACCCTTGAGGAACTGAAACGGAAAGCATTAGACTTGTCCAGCGGATTTGAAGACTGGTGTAATAAAAATAAAGTAATCTTGAACGTGAATAAAACAGTAGTCATCAATTTTTTCAACAGAAAGAATTCCGGTAAAGAAGTCTTTACGCTAAGCAACTGTATTATTATTGTATTACTTCATCGTCCACGAAATTTCTTGGGTTAATAATTGATGAACAGCTGTCATGGCAAGAACAAATCAACTCAGTATGTAAACAACTCAACCAAGCCTACTATGCCAATTTGCACTTAAATCAGTCCTTACAGTGGATAAATTAAGAGATTTGTACTATGCTATGGCATACTGCCATCTATCTTGTAATACTACACTGTGAGGAATGGCCACTAATAATAATAGAATTTTTTTAGCGCAGAAACGTATTATAAGGCTTATTTTTAATGTACATCCCAGAAACTCTGTTAGGGATATATTTATTCAGAATGACTTGCTGACATTTCCGTCAATTTATATATATATAAGTGTCTACTTCAGGTAAAATCAAACATTAATATTTCTTACTACCACGAATATAATACACGTTCGAAAGATTTAATTACAATTCCTGCTCACTCTTCCAAAAAATTTCAACAAGCGCCACTTTCTATGGGGACCAAATTTTATAATGAATTGCCGGAAATGATCAGAGCACAAAATTTTCAATTATTTAAAAAATCTGTCAGAAAGATTCTTGTGTGCAATGGCTATTATAGCACATCTAGATTCCTAAATGAACAAATATTGTAAGAAGGAATAGATATTTAAGTAGTCTAAGTCCAGGTATATAGTACTTAAGATGTTCTATTTGACATGTACATCCATTTTGTTGAATGGCTAAAGTACGAATAAAGAATATGAATAAGACATTGATTTCTGAATTTTTTGATCACACTGTATAACATATTAATACCTACCTTGAATTTTTAGAAAAACAAGTAATGTAGAATTCGATTACCGTAAGGTACACAGGGTCAGCCATTTAAAAAATTGAGTTTTTTAATCATATGAGTTTTGCCAGAAAAAGATATTCGACCTGTATTGAGGTACATTCACAATCACAAAGTTAATTTGCAAATTACTACTACCGATAGAGAGGTCGTTAAAATTATTTTGTTTTCTAGATAAAAATGGTCATAACTTGTTAACTACACAATACACAATATTAAACCTTTATACATTTAGAAAGGGCATGGTCAGAGTATTCCAAAAAGTGTATCATTATAGAGTGTAGATACTATTAAAAAAAATATTTGATCCTCAGTACACTTTACGGTACACCCCCAACTATCAAGAATAGTCTTCAATTGTGAACATTTACCGTAGTAATCATTTTCTGGAGTTGAATTTTGAATTTGTATCTTTTTAAATGATTTCTTAAATAGCCAAATTATTACACGCGCAGAAGTCGACTCGACTTTTTCCTGAAACATGTTATTTAAATACTTGATCGGTAATAGTTACATTACATACTTAATATTTTTCTTCGGGGAGTTATTTAATGAAGATCAGAAGCGTTATATTTCTGAGCTATTGTCTTTCTTCGGAAAAGTTCTCCAGTTTCACGAAACAACTGCATATACCGACACAAATCTTCGAATGTTTTATAGTCAATAAAAACATGGAAAAATTTAGCTCTAGACTCTTCCAAGTAGCTTCGTGCACTTGCTCTCCCGTCCTTATTGATTTTTAAGGCATTACGAAGATAACTAAATTATAAATGCTTTCTTCTCTAATCTAATTATTTTGTAATGCAAAATAAAGTAATACGAACATAAATGAGTTCAGAAAGCAACTTATTTTTTTAAAAGAGACACATAATTCAAGAAACCTAAGAAGCCCTTCACTTGACAGTTGACAGAACGAATGACATTAGTTACCGTTTTTGAAAAATTTTGTTGCAAGTGGTTTTTGACTGTAGTGAATCTAGCAGCCTCTGTACAGCTGTTTCAGTCCTATTTTGAGCTTCGTTAGCACGAACGTAGCTCGAGAGTTCCTCTGCAAACCAGAACAACTTGACCAAGGATATTTACAAATGCGATATGATATTAATGAACAGCTTAAACAGCGACATCCTACGATCGCTTTTCCTAACATTGCATTAGGATAGACTAATTGAAGCCAGTTTGCTACATAACAAGTCATCTCATGCAAGGCGGCCATGCTTGCAGTTAAAACATAGTGAAAGTTTAAAAAAGAACGTTGCAAATCGTTTTTGATAGGAGTCAATCCATCGAGCAGCCTCTGCAAAGCTGTTTCAGCCCTATTTGGGGTTTCATCAGCATGGATAAACTTATACTCGAAAAAGTGGAGAATCTTTCATAAATATGATACAGGTGCATAGGTTAGTTGTTTTCTTAGAGAAATTAATTACATTGATACAGAGTCATTCAATAAGTAGAAACACAACGTAATAATTATAAAATCATCTAATATGCAGAGTGCAGACTGTGCGCGCATTTTCTGAAATTCACATCCCCAAGAAAGGAGAACTTGCTAAACAGGAATGCGCTCGCGAATTATCATGTAGCTTCAATTAAGTTTTACAAAACGCACTTGAATTTAACTAAGTGACTTCATAAACAACATGCATATTTATCTTGGGAGCGTCCCGGCGCGAAATTAATTTAAAATTAATACGGAATACGCGTCCTTTATATAATTCATGCACAACAAGGCGGGCCGATGATCAAGCAAATGCTGGTCATGTAAATCGCTTCATTAGCGCAATACAGTCTCGAAAATTGCTCTAGATGTTGCTCGAATGGCAAGTCGTACATTAAGCTCGCTGTTATGCGCTCTTTATTAACGCGGCGCTATGTCCACGTTCCAATATCTCTAAGTTTACGATGCCGCAAGAATGTCATATCACTGGTTTTTATGAATATAAATGAAGCTTGTACTTTGAAACTCAATTTTTAGATAATTGAATTTAGAACTGCCGCTTTTACGAGTACGTTTATGGCGCTCTTACTTCGTTTTATTACTAGTTTTATTTCGCGCTTTTAACTTTACAAATCAAATTCTTTGTTTTGTGTGTGTTATTACATCGCCACGCCGGTGTCGTAAACTTTAATGAAAATATTACGTCCGGTACACCAGAAATATCAGAAGTGTACGAAACGTAGTCGTCTATTTAGGGTGGGGCATGTTCTCTAAAGGTGCGTTTAGATTTGAGCACGCACGCACTGATCCTCCGCGAACGCTCAAGTGTAAACGGCTATGCGCGCACGCTCACGTTGTGTTTTCCTGTGCGCGAACAGCCGCGAGCTCGAATAGCCGTAAATATAATTCCCTTTGGTGCATTTAGACGAGCACGAACGCACTGATCCACCGCGAATGCTCAAGTGTAAACGGCTATGCGCGCACGCATATCATGCGCGAATGGCTGGCAGAGCGAGCCGCTCGATGTCGGTCTCGGGTACGTGCTCAAAGGAATTAATTGCTTCACGCATGAATGCGTAGTTTGAACGAGAAAAAAGTCGCATATTGAAAGCCACGCGACACAGTCCTCGCAAAAAAAGGTTTCTGAATTTTCAGTTAGTTATGGAATGGACCAATGAAACAGCTTCGTTGCTTTGCAAGATTATGAAAAACTGCCTATTTTATGGAATGTGAAGCACGCAAAATATTATTTTTAAAAAATGACCTACCAGAAGCTTGTGAACAAATTAAATATTGAAAATTTAGACAGTGCGGAAGCACAAAAAAAAGATAAAATGTTTCTTGGGGCGATTTTAGTCATTGTAGTAAAATTTTTGAATTACTTATGACAACTCTCTGACACTAAATAATAAGTAGAGTAATTTATTTTGTCTCATAAAAATTAGGCGTTTTCCACGAAAGTCGGATGTCTCGTTCGAATTTCTTTTTTTTATTAAAATATGAATCACAATTATACAGCCGCTGCTATTTTGTCGTCCGTTGTGTGCGCGAACAACTGGATCAGCCCATGCGCCAGAAAATAAATGCTGGTGAGCGCGAACGAATGCCGTGCGCGTATGCTCAGCTCGTTCGTGCTCAAATCTAAACGCACCTTAATGTATCCAGAATGTGCACACATAAAAAATGCGCAGTGTAAGGACTACGGAGTACAATATGTATAGAAAAGAGAAAAATTTTCTCTTAAATTAGTTAAAACCACGGCGAATAATAAATACAGAGTGTCTCTAAACCTACGTCTTTAATTGAAACCACAAATAGTTGTCGAGAAAAGAAGCAAAATTTGTTATACAACTATTGGTCAGATAGATATAATAACGCAGATAAAAATTATTTTACTTTTTCATAGAAATTGTTTGAGGGCCGCTGAATGCAGCTTAAATGTTCCGGCGCACAGTGGGGCCAAATGCCGGATTTATGGAAAAAACCTTTTATTACCAGAATTTTTGTCCAATCGAAGTGAAACTCGGGAAACTTTAAGAAGGTACTAAATAACAATTTTTGACTTTCTCAAAGTTTCAAAAAATTTATCGGACTACCTTAATTCGGACGAAATTTTTGAAAATTTACTCATCGATTTTTTAAAGGGATCATTTATTTTTAAGGGAACTTAACGCTGCGCTGGAAACGTTAATGATTTTAGATTTTGCCAACTTTCTTTTAATTATGGAAGAATATGTAAAAAAGTAATGAAAATAGCATGGAAAGTTATTTATATTTTAAGGTATGTTAATTATGAAAGTGACTACGTACATGAATTTATACAGGATAATTCAGAGTAAGTGTCCGACCCGTTAAACACAGATAGCTCTTCAAAAAACAAATCAAATAACTGTAGACATAGGGGGGTCTAACCTGTGTAGTTTTTGATATCAAATGGATTACAAATTCACATTTAAACTTGTTGGTGATCACTGGAATAGTTGAATGCGTGACAACACCATTAGACTTTCGAAGGAAAAACACAAAACACGAACATTTAACCTTGAATTGAAACCGTAAAACGACTTATTTGCATAATGCGAACAATGAACTTGATTTTTTTATGATCTATGTAGGGATACAATAATAATTTTGTCAGTGGAATCGTGATTGTGTCTACGTACGTATCAATTCACAGAAATTTAGTGAAATTCTGGCATTTTAAGATTACTGTCCACGAAGAATAAAAACAATTAATCCCAAAGCAGCATCGGGTTCGAAAGACAATTGTTTTTGATTTTCAAATGACGATGAAGCAGCAGCATCAATAAGAACCTGAGACTGTGAGGCTCTAAAGTCATTTACTTTATATTTTTTTTGCTTTAGAACCACAATCTTCAAATTTCTCGAAGGGTTTGCCACTTCTCTGCAAATAATTTACTTGCGCTGATTGTGAGTCAAAAGTAATAGTAAATTCGCCGTCCAACCATTCTTTGTATTTCTTCTTAAAATTAGTTTTATTGTGACACACCGCCTTCAATCTTTTATTAAAATTGGGTAGGAACCGTTTACTTATTTCCGCACAGATACGGCCGATTTCATTGTCATTTAGTTCTGAATACTTCTGCAAATAATTTTCCAACGTAATTTCACCTCAGTGACAACTCACTATAAGGTATAATCATTTTAATGTGCGGAACGTTTCTATTTATTACAAACTGACAATAAGGAGCTCTGTTAGCCTCCTTGATTCAACAAATCATGTTTATACGGACTGCTGACGCTGTTTTCCACATCTCTACTCAACTTCGTATTCAATTAATATATATCGCATGCGGTTGATTTCGGCTATGATTTTTTTAGGGTAGTTAGTCCAATATTATAACTTTCAGAAAAAAAATATTACAAACCGTAGGAAAGTGAAACGTTTTTTGTACGCTTACTGAAAATTCGTATTACGCCCAGAAATCTAATTTCGGCTTAATTGTTACGTCTAAGCTTCTTTACAGAGTAATTAACTTTTTTAGTTAAAGCTGTTAGTCTGTACTAACCAAATATATAATGGACTAATTCTTAAAAATAATCCATGAAGCTGGCGGAATTACAGAACATTACTCTGGTTAAGGTTAATAACTCAATGAATGGGATTTAAGGCCTTATATTAGATGAAAACAAATTTTTACCAAAAAACCATTATCACAGCCAGATTCTACGGCTAAAATAATGTAAGAAAAGTCAGTTAGATCAACAAATTAACCATCTTGTAAACTGGGTTTTTTTCCATCTCGGCCCTACTGTGCGGCGGAGCTTGGTTTTCAACTATTCTCCGACGATCGAGGCCATAAAAAGTCATAAAAACGCAGACCATAGCCTAATGCACAGATATTGTACTTGAGGCAGGTCAAGCATCGTGTTTTTTGTTACTTTTAAAAGCAGATAAATTTTGTAACCAGGTAAGTTCTTAAAAGTTTAAAATATTCAGTGCATGTTGCATTAACTGATGACTAGTTTTGTGCTAATCTGTACTTTAACAGTTAAATTTAAAAAATTCAATCTAAAGATGATCGAAAAAGAGGAAATTCTGGCATCATATTAATTTGTAAATTGCTAATAATCAACTTACAATGTTGATTACTAAAGTTTATTGTATTCGTACAGCAAAAATAAATTTGTTTCTTTATTAAAACTTCGAATAAACGACGAAATAAACGTCTGCACTAGGCGAAAGCTTTTATGTCTTTATGGCTTAAGCCGACGCAGAAATTCAGGTTCAATATTATCCTTATAAAAACATATGTTTTGTGTTGGAATGTAAACAATTAATAAAATAGTTTGATTGAGAGCTAATGAAGTTATTCAATCACTTATTTTGAACACACAGATTATTGTGTGTATAGGCATTCTAATTTATTCAAATTTTTGATCGTAGCATACTCCAATTCTGGCTTTCCGTTTTTACAATAGGAATAGTTTTTGCTCTTGCAATACTTATTCTGCAGCTATTAGTGCGATAATTAAAAAATAATTTCATGCATTTTTCGACGCAGTTACAAAACTAGCGTACGAAAATGTTTAATTACTTCAGAAAAAATCTAACAAATATTAGGTATTCGTTTTTAACATAATTATAATAGCCTATTACAAGGAGATGCGTAAATAAACGTTTTTACTTATGGCATGTTGAAAATACAAATAAACATGCCGATAACCGCAAGTCGGATTCATATTCGTATACAATGAAACCTTGACCGAGTTCTTCTAAACATAAATAAAAAGTTTTATTGCGGTTTATTGCTTTTATCGGAATAAATTGCTGAAACAAGAAGTAAACCAAGCAGAGGTTTCAAAACAAAGGGACTGTGTTCGCTTGTGATAGGTCAGTTTTTCATTTTTGGGCAAAAAATTTTAGATTTGGAGAATTAATCTCTTATGTAACAAAGAACTTACAGTTTCATTTAAAGACACAGGTTTTGAGACACCCTGTATAGGTGGTACGACGCCGCATCTGATACGGACAGAATGTAAGATCTTTGTACGAGAGAGTCAGCTGTAGTTCAACGCTGACTTGGTGGGTGAGTGGAAGGAGAATGTATGATATTCCTACTATGTTCTGATTTCGACTTCAATATTAATCCATTGCAATAAAACCTTTTGTATTGAATCTGAAGATGAAATAATTTCTATTATTAATTTCATGTCAAGTAGTTCAGCATATGACATTTATCACATCAGTAATAAAATACTTAAATTATTGTTACAAGTTTTAATTAAAATTACTTTAAATAAAGCCTTTCAAATGGGAGTTTATGCGACTGCATTGAAGTTCTCTAAAATTTCAGTACTTCATAAAACGGGTGATACAAATATCATCAATAGTTATCGTCCATCGTCATATTATTCCAACCATTTCGAAACCGAAATTGCCTTCAATAATAGATTACCTAGCTTTCTAGAAAAAAAAAATAACTTACTTTCACCAAGTCAATATGGTTTTCGCAAAGGGTTTTCCACTAAACAGGCTATTGCGGAGCTCTGTTTAACAATAAAGGAAGCTTTTCAGAAAGGTGTTTCTATCTCTACCACTTTTTGGGACCTTTCGAAAGCTTTCGGCTGTGTCAATCATGCATGATTAATAAATTACAATATTATGGGATAAGAGGAGTAGCACTTGACTTTATTACATCTTATTTGTCTAACCTAAAACAAATTATAGAATGTTTTTCTAACAGGTTTGGAGTTTTAGATGTATCAGCTGGCATGCCACAAGAATCGATTCTTGGCCCACTTCTAATAATTATATTTGCAGATGATACAACATTATTACATTGTAGACATATTCATATTCATTCTAATACCAATTTATAATTTACAGGAGTCAACAGTTGGTTTTCATCGAATAATTTATGCCTAAATTTCCAGAAAACTAATCACTTATTTTTTCTTTAAAACACACTGACAATAATGACAATAAAACCATTAAATTTTTAGGTATTACATTTGGTACAACTCTTCCGTTTAAACAACATACTGGTACACTATGTATTTCTAAAATAATAAGTCTACAAATAAGACGTCAAGCTTATACGTGGGCTGCTGGAAAATTTTCTGGAATCTAACAGGTCTAGAATTGTTAGCGTTTATCAACTGTCATATTTCCTATCCAAATGAACTAGTTTTGTTTGTACAGCATTTGAGAAAAAGTAATTTTGTGTAAACATGGAAATCTCGCGTGAAAATTTTTGTGACATGATTTTTTACGATTTCAAATGTGGTCTAACGCCGAAACAATGCCTCGGTCGGCTTCACATGACTCTTGGAGACGAAGCACCATCAAAGAGCAGTGTTTATAATTGGTTTGCCGAATTCCAGTATGGACGTACCTCTCTCAGTGACGAATTTCGTAAAGGTCGTCTATCAACATCTGTTGTTGCCACTAATGTAGATGCTGTGCGTGAAATGCTTGAGCGAGATCGACATGTGACATACCGTGAGATTCAAGCATCCTTACGCATTGACTTGAAAGCAATATACCAGATTTTGCATGATCATTTGAACGTACGAAAGCTTTTCAGTCGTTGAATCAATCCCACACAATTTAACAGAAGCGCAAAAGCAGGGTCGTGTCAAATGGTGCGAAGAAATGCCAAGAAATTCAATGGAGGTCGTTCAAATTTATTTTATAACATCGTAACTGGTGACGAAACATGGATCTATTCGTACGAGCCAGAAAGTAAACAATAATGTACCGTTTGGGTATTTCAAAATGAACCAAAACCAACAAAAGTGGTCCGTTCACGCAGTGCTGCGAAGCATATGATTGCTTGTTTCTTTGATTTAACTGGACATGTAGCAACCGTGGCTTTAGAGGATCGAAAAACCGTAAATGCTGATTGGTATACTACAATTTGTTTGCCGGAAGTCATCGATTAAATAAGAAACAATCAAAACGACGAATTATTCTCCATCATGACAACGCCAGCTCTCACTCAGCCCGTCAAACAGTTGATTTTTTGTCATATTCACCTGATTTATCTCCTAATGATTTCTTTTTGTTCCCAAATATCAAAAATAAGATGCGCGGTGAGCGATTTTCGTCGGCTGAAGCAGCAGTTGAAACATTCCGGACACTGGTTTCTGAGGTACCATCTTTAGAGTGGAAAACGTGCTTTGGAAATTGTTTCGAGCGTATTCAAAAGTGTATTGACGTCAAAGGCGAATACTTCGAAAAACAATGATACCATTTACCAAATTTCATATGCGTTTTTTCATACCGTTTACAGAAACTTTTCCAGCAGCCCACGTATGGGACTGTTTCAGGGCCAAATAAGCTACAGTATTCTTTTTTGGGGAAACATCACTGTCTGGGAAAAAAACTCAAATTACAAAAGAAAGCAAGTAGAATAATAACAGAAAACAGTTTTCTGGAATATTTCAGAAAATTTTTCAAAAACCGTTTTATTTACATACATATTTTTACAGTACCTGCCCTTTTTATTTACCAGTGTCTGCTTTACATTCGTGAAAATCTTGCTTCTTTCGCTAAACATACTGACAGTCATTCATTTAACACTAGATCCTGATGATTCTGATTCTTCATTTTCGCAATCAATTTTTTTTGTTCTCTTGCAAACGTATCGAACAGTGGAGTTAGGTTAATACTGCTTGCTTATGATGTGAAGTTATACAATCTCTACACGTAGAAACCGGTACAAAGTAAAACATCAATGACCAATTTACTCTAAATTAGGCCCGATTTCTTCACCTACGGATAAATTCGTCTGCCGGGTAATGTCCTCGGAAACTATTATCGATACAATGGTTTCCAAGGATAACACCTGGCAGATAAGTTTACCAGGAGGTGAAGAAGTCTGGCATTAAAGAAGGATTCATCGTTTGCTGCAGTTCTTCCTGTTTTATACGATTTTTGTTTGTTGAAGAATTTTAGCCACATAAATTATACGAGGAAGAGTCAAATGGAAGTCCTAAAAATTTTGTTAAACAAAATCTATGAAAGCAGTGGTCATTTCTCGACGTAGTCCTCTTTACGTGTCATGGATCTCCTCCACCGTTTTAGAAGTGCTTGAATACTCGAAGAAATTCATTTCGTAGTGTGCGCAGTCGCTTATCGCCGTCTGAATCACTTAATTACTCGAAATTTCTTTCCCTCCTTGCTTCAGTAAGTGGTCCTAAAACTTGATAATCCCTTGGAGCGAGTTCAGGGGGATAAGGAGGGTGTGGTAGGCATTCAAACCTCAAATCCTGGATGGTCGCCGCCCTTGCACGCGCAGGCAAAAATGGAAGGCAAAATGGAAAGCAAAATGCACAGAATCATTTATGTGTGAGAGATGGAATATTATCCAGAGCGCGCTCTTTTCTATTCCCGAAAGAGCCCCAGTATGTGGCCGCATGTTGTCGTGTTGCAAAAGAATACCCTTACTTAAAGATCCTTGCCTTTTATTTCTGATGGTAGATTTGAGGAGTTTCTTCAGGAGTTCTAAGTGTATCGCAATTTAGTAAGAGTAACCCCATTAGCCTTCTAAAACTACCTC
Source organism: Prosopocoilus inquinatus (assembly GCA_036172665.1). Lineage (NCBI taxonomy): Eukaryota > Metazoa > Arthropoda > Insecta > Coleoptera > Lucanidae > Prosopocoilus > Prosopocoilus inquinatus. The sequence goes on from CM069876.1 coordinate 3,804,407, forward strand.
TATTGCATCCCAAAAAGGGATTAACATAACCTTTCCTACCAAGAGATGTGTGCCAACTTCTTTTGGATTTGGTGAAGAAGTTTGATGCCATTCTTTGCTTGCTCTCTTGGTTTCAGGTTGATGATAGTGCGCCCAGGACTCATCATCAGTCACTTGTCAGAATGACATCTTCTTCTGGTTCATACCGCCACAAGAGTTCTCTATAAGTATCAACATTTCGTTGGCTTAACTTGAAGGCTTCCGCGGTCGTCGTCCAAAGTTGGCTTCCGGTTGGATTTTCCGAAATCCGAGGTACGCGGTTCCAAGGTTTCGTTGTTTCAGTTCTGGGGTCAGTTGCTTTGGCATCCATCTTGCAGATACCTACTTTATGAAACTGAAGAAAGTCTTACATATTGTGGTGAACAGAACCATGACTCACACTAAACATTTTAACAATTTCTTCAAGGATAATCCAACGATTTTCTTTCACCAAGGCTTCAACTTCCATAATTGACTTAGGCGTCACAATGCGATTTGTTTGACCAGGTTGGTGGAATCAGCTACATAAGTTACTCCATTTTTGAAATGTTATCAATTCATACACTTGCTGGAGTGTAGTGTAGAGCTTGAATCTTCATAATGTAGTATCATTCTGCTATGAACAACAGTGAATGTCACTCTTTTCGTTGCAATAACCGAATAACAGTAGGCTGCGCCTCCCTAGTGCAGTGCTCTGGCAGAGTTGCCATTTTTTAAATTGTCACTGTGTTAGCACTTTCAATCGTTGCTATGATATATTGCGACGATGATCGCGTTCCTTTTACAAATAAACTGAGCTTAGGCTAGTTGAGATGAGTGGCTCAGCTCACATAAAAAGTGAAGGAAAATATGTCTAAATGGAACGACAGAAAAGGGGAAAACTAAGGAAGTTCTTACGTCAAAATTATAATTACACTTATAAATAATACATTAAAAGACATTTAAGGTTGTTTTCTTTTAATCTTTTAGCGACTTCTAATGAAAATGAACCTTTCAGCATCAAATATTTTGTTAACTAACATAGCTGGCGTTCCTTTTACTTCGAAGTGAGGAAGCACAAGTGAGGAAGTTGTTTCCCCCCTCATCGATTTGAAGGAACCGCTAACCCTTCATCAGCAATGAGTGATCGTCTCTCAGTAGTGAGGAAAATTAATTATATAATAATAATAATAATAAATTGTCTTTGCTGCACTCCCAAGGCATAAGTACAACAAAGACAATTTATTATTATTATTATTATTATATAATTAATTTTCCTCAATACTGAGGGACGAACACTCATTACTGATGAAGGGTTAGCGGTTCCTTCAAATCGATGAGGGGGGAAACAACTTCCTCACTTGTGCTTCCTCACTTCGAAGTAAAAGGAACGCCAGCTCCAACGATGGAGGGGAAGTGAGGTGAGATTACCTGAGAATCGATGCAAAAGGAATGCGACTGATATGTACAAGGCATTCGTTATACAGTTATACAGTTACGGACAGAAAATTTCGGACACCGCTATCACTCCACTGACGTAAGAAAGAGAAACCTTTCTTGATGTAAATCGGTCTTCACTGCCTCTTTCGTTGACCTTCAAAAACTAGATTTTGAAGTTTGTTTTTTTTGTTAGACGTCGACTATCATATTTCAATACAGTTAGAATTAAAGTTATAGTCCAAACAGCTACTATTTAATTACCCAAATGAATATAAAGGCCGACAAAAATGATCTGCCATGGAATCACATATACTTATTTTACATTCTGTGATTGGTATTACTGCTCTCGTTGTTGAAATGACGAGATGAATATGACCGAAGCCAGTTACTTGCTCGGAAAGACTGGTTCACACTGGAATGACAATAGTGTCCGAAATTTTCTGTCCGCAAATGTACAACGATGGTCACCATAAATGACACTATTTGACAGTTTCGTAGCCTTTAAGTTGAATCTTCTTAAGGGTGTGGTTCGCATGCAGGAGTATCATTTAAGTTGAGCGTCGTAGTACATCTTGAAAATAACTTTTCTACCAACTTGACGGGGTTCAGTTCGGCGCAATTTTTTGGTGCACTTTCTAAAGTTTTTTTTTAACTTGACTCTGCCTCATAAATGTGAATACTGTCACGTGGGTCGGCCTCCGTGGAACGGGCAGCGTCCCGACGCAGCGGCGGCCGCACGGCGTTGGTGAGGAAGGTCCTCCTGGGGAAGTTGGCACTAGGCCTACTTGAGTCGACGGCTGGTTCGACTGCGAGGGCGGCTGCCCTTCTTACAGTAGGCACTAAGCCTACCGGAGTCGGGTTCGACTGCCTTCCCATTTTCTTCCGTACGTTATATAGGCGAAAATCTGTCTATTCGACTGTTATGACATGTTTCTGTGTTCTCCTTTCGTCACCTGTTGTATTAATTTGTCCCACATATAGCGCGTGTTTTGTTATGAAACGTGAACCGCTTGTAGCTTAGATTTCGCAAGATTGCTGTCTTAATTGTTCTACTTTATTCCTCGCGGAAATATTTCGTCGCGACTCCTTTACATTTTATAATTATTAATTTTAGGCTAAAAATTAAATCCTTACCGTGACATTTCCCTCCCCTTTAAGCTTGTGCGTCCCCGCACAAGAATAACTCGCGTCACGCGGAAAACTGTCTGTTGCGTAAGGTCACGAAACAATTCCTGCGCGTTGCACTTGAAAAAGAAAACCGTTGAGTTTGCTAAAGTTTTATAGTTCGCGGCGCGTACTTCTTATATTACATAGTATTTACCACCTTGACATTTAATTTTTTCAATGTTCTGTTGAAATAAAACGTAAGCATAAGTCATTTAATGATACCTTGGTAATTTCTTCACCTCCGTTTCGTATTTCAGCCAGGATTTGGGATGACGATTGGCTTGGCAGGGAGCATGTTCGTTTTGGTTTTCTGACGGCACATTTTCTTCTATATCTATATCTTCTATATCTTCGTATACTCATTCTAATGTTGATTGCTTCTTTCTTCGGAGCGTCTAATGGAGTTTCCCAACCTTGTGGCTCAAGGAGGACTTGGCATGATCCAGAGGGTCTTTTCCTTGATGCAGCTTATGGTTTGGTCCATTTAATGCGTCTCCTTTTTCTTTCACAGGATGGCCCGGTCCTGTTTCTTCGAGTTTCTTCTCTTCTTTTTCTGCCTAGTAATCTCTTTAACAACATTATATTTAAAGCAATCATAATAATAACAAATGCAATTGTAGCGACATATACAACTACTTCGTGCATCTCTTGAAGACAGTGGACTGGCGTTGCCGTAAATGCTGTAGCAGTTCTTTAAATAACATAATGCTCAATTCTTAGCATAACTCACATATTTAAATTCTTCATCTGCTGATTTACTCATTTTGATGATCCTGAGGCTCCAGTTTGGATTGACACATCCGGACAGGTTTGTGTATACAGGTTGTATCCAAGAAGTCGGCTTCATCACAAAAAATGTCAACGTTGTCCAAATGGCCAGGAGGATGAGTGCACTTTCTATTCCTTTAGGCCGGGACAAGGGAATCTTGTCGAAATCTTCTTCTTCTGTGGACAGGATATCCGAGTGCTTCATCGAGCTACCTAAGATATGAATGTTTGTTTGTGATGTGTGGTGTTAGATAGCTTAATGCTGGAATTTTCAATGTTCCTATCTGTGTCTTCAACTGCCTTACTTCTTGCAAACTTGTTTTTGAATTGGTTCCAAATTCCTGTAATTCTGCCTGTAGTCCGCGCGTCAATTTCTTGATAGTCCTTCGGATGTCATCATCTTTCGCCATTTACTCGTCCAACTGTTGCTGTGTGGCATTACCACAATAAAAAATCAAACGTCTCTAATCTTCTCCGTCATTACTTCAAATTTTCCTTCTCTCTTTGCTCCATTCTTCTATCCATTGTATTTTCTTTCCTGCATGCTGAAATCTGGCTTCGAAGGTTTCCATTCTCCCTTGATTGATGCTTATTTCCTTAACTTAGTATTACATATAAGATTATGTTACATAGGATCATTATTTAGTTTCTTCTTCTTCTAAAATTGGTAGTTACATCTATTTACGTAATTATACTGCCTATCTCTAATTTTGCTGTTTTGAACTCGCCCATTTCATCATTTCCCTGGACTCTCGTTATTTCACCGCTCCTAATTCTTATTTCCTTGATTATTATAAATATTATTTTCATACCTAGGCTGTTCGTTTTCTTTCTTGTACACGTTTCGTCTCTCCATGCAACTTCTTACAAAATGTTCATTGAACGCTTCTGAATTTGTTGTTGGCCATTTTCTCGCTCGGTGGTTTCCTTCCTCGGTGACCTTGAGAGTGCTATTTTGGGACTAAAAACTTCCTTTTCTTCGTATCCGACTTCTGTACTGCGATGAGGTGGATGAAACGGTGATTCCTTTGCTGCGTTTGATCTTGTTTGGTATGGACCTGGCATCCCCTTCTTATCGTCACGACGTATTATTTTGGGACTTTAGGCGCCTCCACCATGTCACGAGGGATGCAGCAATTGCGATGAGATGTCCTGATGAGGGTGGCGGCGGCAAGGCGTCGGTGAGGATGCCTCCGTGGAACGGGCAGCGTCCTGATGAGGGTAGCGGCAACAAGGCGTCGGTGATGATGATCCTTCTTGGAAACGGCAGCGTCCTGATGCGGGTGGCGGTTGCACGGCGTTGGTGAGGAAGGTCCTCCTGGGGAAGTTGGCACTAGGCCTACTTGAGTCGACGGCTGGTTCGACTGCGAGGGCGGCTGCCCTTCTTACAGTAGGCACTAAGCCTACCGGAGTCGGGTTCGACTGCCTTCCCATTTTCTTCCGTACGTTATATAGGCGAAAATCTGTCTATTCGACTGTTATGACATGTTTCTGTGTTCTCCTTTCGTCACCTGTTGTATTAATTTGTCCCACATATAGCGCGTGTTTTGTTATGAAACGTGAACCGCTTGTAGCTTAGATTTCGCAAGATTGCTGTCTTAATTGTTCTACTTTATTCCTCGCGGAAATATTTCGTCGCGACTCCTTTACATTTTATAATTATTAATTTTAGGCTAAAAATTAAATCCTTATCGTGACAATACGTAGGTTATTAATACTTGTGAAAACTTTTTGAACTATTTAATATTTTTTAGTTACATGTATCTTCATTTAATTTAAACTACTCGATCAGTTAATATAGTAGGAGTCGAAGAGACTGTTACTCTTACCACACTTATCTTCGTGCAAGTTCAACACAAATCAGTTTAACAGGAAATGAAAATTTGGAAAACCACCACATCATTAATATGTACTTACATATATTCAAGTGCTATATTAATGTTGCACGTTTTCCAAATTTTCATTTCCTGTTAACTGACTTGTGAAGAACATTAAATACACGAATTAAATGTATTGGAGTGAAGCAATTGCCTCTTCGCCTACTTATATTTGGCCGATCGATATTAACATATATTAGAAGAAGGCCGCAATTAAATATTTAAGGAGAATTTAAAACTGTCTAAGGACTACAATAATAGGATGTATCCTGTAAACATTCCGACAAGATTTAACAGCCAGACGAACCAAAGGACCGCATTTAGTTAATTCGCCAATAAACGAAACAAGGCACGTATCCCGATATCTAAACGACTTCCCATCATTGTAACACCAATTAAAAGAAGAAAACGACGCAGACGGCCGTGGCGTCAGCGGCCATCTTGAAGCCGAGTCCACCTTGTTAACATGATGATTTTTTTCAGAACAGGTTAGCGATAGTTGTCGTAGGTGTGGTTTGGGAAACAAACTCCTCCCATTCACAGGTAATCGAACATTTGTCGCGACTGTACTCATAATGAAGTGTACATGAGCTTTCGGGTAAGCACTACGAAAGCTAACTGATAGCGCTTTGCAACCATACTTGTGTAACTTTATCTATTTACTCGCCGAGTGCGTGTTCAAACTTTATGACTTTTAAAACGGCTTCCTTAACGCGGATAATGCTATTTCACTTAACATAACGTTATTGATTAAAATGCCAATTTATGTTATTAAACTGCTATAAAGTCGACGAGTCTATTTCGTTTTATTAACCATAAATTTCGTTATACAACAAACTAACTCTCTTAACGACCGTAGTATTTACATAAAAATTTGTCACTTCATTTCTCAATATATACGTATAAATCATCGGGTGTCTTACTTCTTTCCTCTTTAACCTAAATCGAATCGAAATCAGTGAATTTGATACAACAAGTTTTAAGGTATTCCAATTAGAATGCCATAATTCTGCCTGATTTTTGTATTAAAATAGAGTGTTAAATAGCTGCACTGTCTGTCTTCTTTGCGGAGAACTACATGTATTTTTCAAGATATACAGGGTGTCTCAAGATGGGCGGCCACCATCGGTATAATAATAAATATTGAACATTTTGATTTAAAAATATTCCAATTCCTCTCCTAGATTCTGATTCAGTTCGAAAAAAGTTAAAAAATGGGACAGTTATTCATACAAGATGTAAATACTAGGACCCTATTATCTCACATTAAAAAAAAAAAAATACTAAAACTGAAATTTCTAAGTAGTATCGTGTTTTGCAAAAGGAATGAACAACTTTTCATTTGATTTTTAAAATAATACAAAATAGCAAAATGTGTCAATAAAATCTCAACGAATTGTCACATACAATACTTTGATAAGAAATTTTATATCGAGGGTTTTAAAGGATGGAAGAAAAATTAGTAATTAAAACCCTTTTTCATTTCCATTGGTGCTGATTATAAAGTGAACAGTCCACGATTACAAAGTTATTTCCAATTAAATCGATCGCAGCATAAAATTACAGCAGAATTAAACATTAACATTAACTTTATGACTTTCCGTACTAATTACTTACAGGTAAGTGTTGCATTTAATCTTAAAAGCTGTAAATAATTTTTCCTTTTTTTTTGCTAAACGTATGCGTAATTCAACATGAATGAACGAAGAGGTCATGAACAATGCGCTTTTATTTTTAGCTTTGGCAATGCAACTAAATCAAAACGTCATTTACAGATATATAATTTATCGGTTATAAATTTTAATGGGAACATTTCACATTGCAGTATCGACTTCGATTAGTGGAACTACCATTATTATATCGTTGTATCATAAACAATAACGCTGAACCTACATTATGTTTTTTCATCGGCGGGAACACAGCGTTTGTCTATTCATCCGCTGTTTTATTTGCAACGTTATTGTGACCACTAAATGCAAGCTAATGGATTTGTTGAGTGATAAATGCGTTCATTAAAAATTTATCGCTGAATTATATCTATTGTTTTATTAATTTTGTTTGTCGGCCGCTGCTCAAATGGGTCGTAGTATTTCAACAATTTTAATATTCATGAAAATAATAAATTTTGATTTCAACTTTTTGTGAATTACATTTAGAATATGAATCACAACAACGTGTCACGATAACATTTCCATCGTGCATAAAGTTAAGATTTTTCTTTACGCACAGATTATTTTCAAAATACATATTTGCAATATATTTTCTACAAAATACTTTATTTCACATCATAATTTCTACAGTCATCTTTTAACTTCTAAGAGTACGAATATTCCAAAGATGCCTCGCGGTTCACCCTCGATGTTTAGGTCGCGCTCGATACCGCAATATCACATCGATGTAAAACATACTTTGAGTTTTAAATGGAATAGCAGCGCGGAACGACGTGTACGATTCTATTTAAAACTGCACATTTGTTTTACATCGAGGTGATATCGCGATATCGAGCGCGACCTAAACATCGAGTGTAAACAGCGAGGCATATTCAGCATGTTCGTACTCTAAGAGTGAGTGACATAAAGCCTGTTCAAATGGTGTACATTATTATACGAATTGGTCTGGTTATGACAGTCAGGCTCTAACTGAAAGAAAGTTCAAGGAGTGTAATGATCTATTATTTTCTACTTTACTTCATGTGTCTTAAGAATATTAAAATTTTAAATGGGCTTTTTCATATTTAGAAAGTTCTGGTTGCAACATGTGACAGCGCTGATACTAGTGTTTATGATAACTAGTAATCTTTGACTACAGGAGGTTAAAAAAATCGATTTACTTCGCATGAAATACGAACCTCACGTCTCTAACGTTTTGTACCGAGAAAACATTTTGACTTCTCAACGTCACAGTCAAAATATTAACCCTGTACCTGAAAGCGGGGTCTTAAAAACCAGGTGCATTCTTAAGAACGGTTACACTTCCGCAAAAGAGAGTCAGTAGTGTCTTAATATTTTGTGTAAAGTTAGTACTGAATAAGAAGTGCAAAGTAGTGTGTGGTGATTGTCGATTTGTCTAATAGGTAAGTTACTTGTCTTATCGCAAGTATTCTGCAACTGCTCTCTCAAAAGAAAGATACAACAAAGAGCTCAGATTTTAAAGATATAGCAATCCATAATGGTTACTCAGTAGATGTCATGGAAAATACTTTAAGGAAAATTGTAAACATAGCCAACATCAAAAAACTTAGCACTTTGTTACCGATAGAAACAAACATATCCAAATACATTAAAATTCCGTTTGACAAATACTGTTCCAAAGGTTTAAATAGCATTTTTAAAACGCAGGGCTACACAATCGCACATACTAATAATAATACTTTAAAACGTTTACTAGCAAACCCTAAAGACAAAATTGAACCAAATCAAGAATCTATGAAATATCTTCTCAAGGATGTACTAAAAATATATTGAGCAAACAAAAAGAAATATACTGACACGTTTTAAAGAACACTTAGCTCAGTTAAAGTGCAATAGAATTGAAAAATCCAGTGTTGCCCAACATATTTTTGACACCAGTCATAAAATAGATTTAAACAATCTTAGGTTAGTAAAAGCAACGTCAAGCAACAGGAAATTAGACGGGTTTGAAACCATTTTTATATACAAAAATAAGAGAGATTTAATGAACACCGATCGTGGGCCTTTGGCAGGTTCCGTGTTGCTTGACTTGGTTGACGCAATCCGGTGAGACGCTCGCTTTAGAGAGCACGCTTCATTCGAGCGGAATAAATTAGTATACAAGTTAGCGATAAGCATGACACGTTCACTTCTCTTGTGATCAAGAAGAAGGCATCTACTGAAGATGACAGCATAGATGCCGAAATACGAATATAGTTTTTAAACAAACTTTTTGTGGTTAGGAGGTTAAATCCAATTTCTTAGGTAAGTTACTATAAACGACTGAATGAAGAAATGTTTAAAGAACTACCATACGACAGTTGTGCGAAACATTATGTACAACAACTAAATGAATTCAGTTTGCGAAGAAAAGACGGACACAGATGGAGTTCTATTTCAATGCGACAATAATTTATAGTATTACGTTTACCTTGACTAAAAATCTAAGCTCGAAATGTCAAAACTTATGAAGAAACTTGGAATCTTATGATATCTGAAGAAATTTTAGATATTGTAAAATTTCATACCAATGAAGAAATTCACCCTAAAACTCCAACTGGTCCACAACCGAGCTATAAGACACTGACAGATAAGACAGAAGAAAAACAAGTAGCAAAATTATTAATTTTTAGCTGGGGTTCCAAAAACCTCAATGTTCAATTAAAGAGAGGCTGCAGGTGCAGGGTTAAGCATACTGACAAATCGACACAAGGCTTGCAGCAAATACTGTTATTCTTAGAAACCTAAATTTCTTTAGCTAATTCGTTACAATCGTAACGTTCTAGCTGATCCGGGAGAAGTCGGGTTTTTAGTTTGTTGGATGGTCTTATTGTCTCCTTCTCCAAAACACATTTGTATCGAGAGAACCGTTCTTCAAATTTCATAATTCCCAACCTCTACCCGAGTTGTAACAAGATTGTGTTGAGGAGATTAACTTATAACACAGCCAGCAGCTCAATCGTGATGATCGTGAAGTTGATTAAAAGCGTAAAGTTGAGCGTCACTTAATATTAATCATCTTAATCAGATTAGAAAGAAGTGACTATTTCAGCATAACGATAATACAAGTGATTCAGCAAATAACATCACGTGTAGACTTTACCGATCTCAAAATTAAACGGGCTATGGATAATCACATCTGAAAAGCGCAAGGATCGGGGCCCGCATTGAAGACAAAACAGATGCAATACTATACATACACCAATCAGCTAAATTAATAATGTTTACTCTCTCCTGGTCGTCTCACGTCGTCGATAATCAATCTTCCTATAAAAGACCAGTGCTAGAAGGTCGGTACGGTACTAAAACGTCGGTAATAAATGTGTTTTGTAGCTGGACGATACAGTAGAACCTTGATAAGAGTCTGAAGATAACTAATTACTTAAAGGCCGGTACTGCAAACGTCTATTTTCCAAAATAAAACGTCTCGTAGAAGCCGGTACAAAAAGCCGATACATTAAGCCGTCACGGAAAACCGGTACGAAAAGCCGAAACGAGCAGTCTACAAGGAAAGAAAATCGCGATGATAATAATGAACGTAAGAGCAACAATTTCAGAATACGTGGGCTGATGGAAAAAGTTTCTGGAAACGGTATGAAAAAACGCATATGAAATGTGGTGAACGGTATCATTGTTTTTCGAAGTATTCGCCTTTGACATCAAAATACTATTGCATAGAACCAATTTCTAAAGCACGTTTTCCACTCTAAAGATGGTACCTCAGAAACTAGTGTCCGGAATGTTTCAACCGCTGCTTCAGCCGACGAAAATCGCATACCACGCATTTTATTTTTGATATTTGGAAACAAAAAGAAATCATTAGGTGATAAATCAAGTGAATATGGACAATGAGTCATTAATTCAACATTTTTGTTAGACAAAAAATCAACTGTTTGACGGGCTGAGTGAGAGCTGGCGTTGTCATGATGGAGAATAATTCGTCGATTTCGATTGTTGCTTCTTATTTGATCGATGACTTTCCGGCAAATAAATCGTAGTATACCAATCAGCATTCACGGTTTTTCGATCCTCTGAAGCCACGGTTGCTACATGTCCAGTTAAACCAAAGAAACAAGCAATCATTTGCTTCGCAGCACTGCGTGAACGGACAACTTTTGTTGGTTTTGGTTCATTTTGAAATACCCAAACGGTAGATTGTTGTTTACTTTCTGGCTCGTACGAATAGGTCCACGTTTTGTCACCAGTAACGATGTTATAAACTAAATTTGAACGATCTCCATTGAATTTCTTGACCATTTCTTCGCACCATTTGACACAACCCTGCTTTTGCGCTTCTGTTAAATTGTGTGGGATCCAACGACTGCAAAGCTTTCGTACGTTCAAATGATCATTCAAAATCTGGTGTATTGCTTTCATATCAATGCGTAAGGATGCTTGAATCTCACGGAATGTCACATATCGATCTCGCTCAAGCATTTCACGCACAACATCTACATTAGTGGCAACAACAGATGTTGATGGACGACCTTCACGAAATTTGTCACTGAGAGAGGTACGTCCACGCTGGAATTCGGAAAACCAATTGTAAACACTGCTCTTTGATGGTGCTTCATCTCCAAAAGCCAAATGAAGCCGATCGAGGAATTGTTTCGGCGTTAGACCACATTTGAAATAGTAAAAAATCATGGCACGAAAATTTTCACGCGATATTTCCATGTTTACACAAAATTACTTTTTCTCAAATGCTGTACAAACAAAACTAGTTCACTTGGATAGGAACTGTCAATAGAATTATAAGCGAGAAACGTCAAATTTTTCAAAAATGATAGTTGATAAACGCTAACAATTCTAGACCTACTAGTTTCCAGAAATTTGTCCAGCAGCCCACGTATATCTATCTAAACACCTACGATAAACAGGCTGGCATCAGCTACGTGAGCTTCTTGTTTACCAGGGTACCAATCAATTGCCGGCAGAAGCCTTAGAGATACCAAGAACTTCCCAGCTGCAGTCCTTGCCACAAACGATACAAAAATTATGACTTGTCCGCTTCGGATAAGGCATCGATATAATAAATCAACCAACGTGTCCAGGAAAAATTAAGAAATTAACCAAAAACTTGGTTGACTTAAGCGGTAACCAACTCAATTATAATCTGAAGTAAAGTCGCCAATCCCTGCAAAGATCAAATGTGTGTGATTTTTCAAAACTCCGCCGAAATTACAACGTTCACAAAAAATATTAAACAGGCTGAGAACCAGAGTGACAACTACGTTGAACGTCTGAACGATGTACAATCCTGTCTCGACTTAATAATCTCAAATACACAAACTTCAAGATTTGATGATAATATTGTTAAAAAAATAAAAATAAAAGTCGAACGAGCAAAAAAATTGCGGACTTACGGTTGTCGCACAGATAACGCGGCGACGAAGTCTTCTTTTGCTGTATTCTTATGAGAGTGTGCACACTTAGGCGAAGTGCGGCGATGATACCCGACGTATCCAAGTACAGCTAAAAAAAGAGTGGCCGCGCTGTACAGTGACATTTACAGGCCGACGGGACGTGGTGTTTACTAATGAAATTAGAACTTCGAGATGGAAATAATAAAACAACGCTGCGAATACGCTCTTGAAGCGATAAAATCGTCTCTCAGACATAACAAGAAAAAACACTGGGTCGCCTGTGAAATAAAAACGTATTAAAGCCAAGCCTCATACTGCGGCGAAAATACAATATACAAGGTGATTGCAAACAACGGAATTTGAATCTGTAACAAATTCTAACAGGCTGAAACTCATACTTTTCAAATGCGCGAGAAGTTGAAGCAGCGTAGTTGAGAAGCATCCACACTATATCAATACATGCCAATTGGCAAAGTTAAATGGCAATGCCAAGAATGATGTGGACGCGTTTGTTGGCAACATTTTGCCGATTATTTAATTGTCTTATCCCTTATCAATTTAAATGTCAAATTTATCACCGAAACTGTCTTACCTTTATTTTTTTCCGTTTTAAGTCTCAATATTTATTCTGTACAAAATATGTTGCAAAATATTTTACTTATTCTTCGCCGTTTCTTCAAAAAATGTTTGTTTTTTCTATCTGTGGTGTTTTACCCAACGGTGTCCTAAGTCATAGACTTGTCAGGACCTCAAGAGCAGGAGTTTAAAACAGCATTTTCTTGGAAGGAGGCTTTGTTTGTCATTTTACGTCAAATTTAAATATCCAAAAATCAAAAATCAAAAAAGAACGGCGATGGTGTTAATATACAGCTTATTCAAGTTCGTCGTCGGAAATGTAGAGAACCGAGTTATACTTATTTCCATCAGTTTCGCTTTTATTTCTTTATACTTCCGTTCCTTTTCTAACAACAAATTCATGAATCATGATACAAGTCACTTTCGATTGCAATGGGTTTCCTGAGCATCTTCTGGACAGCTATTTCCGCCCTATTTGGGGCCTCTTTAGCAAAGGAGCTCGAGAATTCCACTATAATCTAACTGGTGAAGCTAGTCAACTGATTGTTGACTAGCTGGGATAGACCACATTTCAAAAAAAATTAGATCGCGAATTCTTGTATTCTTTTTTTATTGCCTTTTGCTTTCCTTTCCTCTTTTCTTTTAATTACAGATGCCAATCTTAGATAGGTGTTGCTGTTAACAAAAATATTTTCCCGTCGCAACAGTAAAGGAACATTAAATGTGTTTTGTTTTACCTCACCAATTATTATGTATTTCTTTTTCTTCTTTTGTTTACTTTTCAATTCAAATTTTTGCCTTTCTTGACAATAACAGAATCAATGAAAATGAAAAATTTATGGCAACGGAAGGACGTTAAAATTTATTTTATTCAGACTTTCTGGACTTTTTTTTAATTTGTGTGTAATCAGGAGCGGGAGTGTATTTTTGTGTGTGGGTGTGAAGTGTTCCATGGCTTTCTTACCTCCTCGCTGTAGAAGGGAAAGCAGTGTCGAATTGTATCCCCAACACTGAAGGGTACCTGAAGTGAATAACGACTACCTCCGAGAAATATTTTGAGCGGGGTCCGAATCCACGACCTTTCGATTACAAGGCCGATCCCTTAACACTTGGACCGTTCAGGCGTTTTAAATTCATTTTTCTTTAATGGGAAAAAACTCAGATCAATCAATTTGGCAAGCAGCATAAATCGAAATGGAAAAAGAAATCACAGTTGTCGTCTGTTTCTTTTTCTTTTCTTTTATTCCTTCAGATATTTTTCTATCGCGTGTCTCAGAAATGCAAGCAAATATATTCCTCTATATTCCCGGAATTTAAAGCTCTTGGTATTGGAGAATCCATTCAAGATTCATTTCTATGTTGTTCGTCCTTAACAGCATTAATAGATTAATTAGTTTAGTAAGCAATAACAAATTTATAAAAATATCCCAAGCATGCGGCAATAGTCGCTGGCTGCACTAATGTGTACAAAACGTAAAGCAGACAAGATCAAACCGGAAAATAGGAAAAAAAACTGTCAAGTGAAAACGATAAAACTAATTTTCACATATTGGAAAAAATGCTACCTCTTGCACTTAACTCACGAAATTTTCGATTTTTTGTTAATTTTTATTTACTTTTAATAATTTTTTCCTTCTCAATTACCATAACTTACGATATACTGCTCATTTCATATTCGTTCAAACGGGAATGACAATTTTCTATTTTTTTTTAATTTAAAAAAGGAAGAAATTATTTTAAGAAAGTTATTCATTTTAAAAAAGGAAGGAATTATTTTATGAAAGTTTTCTTGCAAATTTAAAAAGAAGGTTTTTTTTAAGGAAAAGGGCAATCAGTTATTACAAAGCGATGGCAAAAAAACTAAAAACACAAAACAAAAAAAAAAAATAAAACGAGAGACTAATAAATTAAAAGAAGAAAATAAGTAAATTAAAAGAATTTTTACTTTTTTATGTTTCCTTTTATAACTAGTACTCCACTTAGGGTAGGTCAGGTTATCTACACTTTGTTATATTCAGAGGTAATTGTTGTTTTTATGTTAGTCACAATTTTCCAAGCTATACATATTGTTGTAGGCTCTGAAGAAGGTTGAATTACAACCGAAACATTGACACACAGCTGTTGAACAGTAAAACAAATTAAATACAGCACTTGTCCTTTTTACCGACCATTTTACATTTACAAGATTTCTTTGAAGGAGACAGGCAATTAATTGTTATAATAAAACAACGATTGCGTCAAAGATCAAAAACAAAACAAAAAAATAAAACAGGAGACTAATAAATTAAAAGAAGGAAATAATTTCGACGAGGGACAATAAAAAAAATAAGGAAGGAGCAATTGTAATAATGAACAAACGACAGGAGATTATGATGAAAATATAAAACACATGTGCAAAGTGCCAATGTTAAAAAAAAATTAAACAGTGTATATATCCTGTCAATTTGCTACATAATAAGTCATCAAATATAAAAATAATGTAGGAAGAACTTCTTTTTATCATTTTCAAGAATTACATTGTTATTACGGAAGGATTCTGTACGTTCATCTTCAACAGATATTTTACAATTTCTAAATTTCGAAACAGCTTAAAATTCAGTCTAAACTTCTTTTTTGTTAAATGTCAGAAAAATCATCTGATAATTTGACTACACAATTTTCCTCTATAGCTTACAGTACATACAGAATGTATTAGACTTCGGACGCTGTGATTTGTATACAGGTGTCCCACAGTTCCGAGAAAGTGTAAAAATGGCATTTTATGTACACTTCTTTGCCAAAACATTTTGTTACCAGCTTACAAGAAACTTTTTAATTTTCTTTCTTTTCTTACGTTATAATCAGAGCCTATCAAATACAATTCGGTTTGCATTGGCATAACATGAATCGAGGGATTGTGCGGTCACTTGTTGACCTGCATATCCTGTTAGGATCTAAGTATATGACGTTGAATCACGTTGAGTGGGACACAGTTACGCGTTCTGGAATTATTTGTGATGGGCTCTGGTTATATGTAATTCTCAACAGATAATATAAGATATAAAATAAAATAAGATAAGATATCAAGTAATGACTTTTTCATGTAATATGCGGACTAACTGGTTTGTTGCTTAATAAACAAAACAACCAAGTGTTCTGACAAGGCACTTGTCTTGTGTTACCGTCATTTACATTAAAAAGTAAAATAAAATGTTGTATAACAGTTAAAAATTTAATGTTGTTTACACCTTATATTTCGTAAATGACTTCGAAATTCCAAAAAAGAACATGATCTTCTGGTTTTTGGTTTAGTAAATGGGTTTTGGAAAATTTGATTGTATTCTTATAAAAGCAAATTCTAAATATGGTAGAAATTCCTAATAGTTTCTTTCTAATTTACGCGCCTAAGTAAGAGGATGAAAATAAACATTTACGCATGACAATACGCTTTAGTTAGTAAATCTCCAAAAATAACCGTGAATTTACTGCCATCCTAAATTATACCTGGCATAAATTCACCAGCTACATCAGAAAACATTTAAAAGTAATGCGTTCCATAAAAATTTTTTACGCTGGCGTTTACAAACAAAGCTTAAATATAAGTTAACGGGACTATTAAAACATTATGACACCACAGTTTCATTTCTTATCGGGCCTATAAACAAAGCCCGTTTTAATTTTAAACCCTATCAAAGACAAGACAATATAAAAGTCTTTACAACTGCACCCATATAGTTTAGATATTTTTGTTGTTCTGGAGTGACTGCGATATATCATTGCCTACGATGGCGCAGAGATTCAGAATTACAAATTTAAGGTAAAGTAAAAATCTAGCATCTCGAATGTATAAGGAGAAACATAGTAAATAAAAAGAAACTGAAGTTATAATTTCCTAAGGCTGGGCGCCGGCTGAACTCATATGACACTGATATGACAAGTGGTATTACATGCAAGTATGTTTTGGCCGAAATGACATAATATAAATGATTATAAAATCCAATTGGCTTTCATTATTTTCGCAATTTACATCATAGTGACACTAATAAAATTAATTCCTGCGCTGTTTTGTAGGTATACGTGTAATATCACTTGTCATATCAGTGTCATATCAGTTCAGTGGGTGCCTTGTCTAATTCAAGCACTTCTTGTCTGATTAAAGTTATTATGAAATATACTAGAGATGACTATTTCTGCATGGACACATTTCGCTGTGCGTTTCATAGCTTCTTCAGTATAAACAATGCATTTATTATTTATCCTGAAGAAGTAAAAGTCAATTTTCCGTGTGTAAACAATTACATATTATTTTATTATAGCTTCATAATATATGGTTTGTTAACTTTAACGTTCATCCTAATCTGATAAGTTGAAATTCAAATCGATTCTCGCATTTGTAATAAAATTTTCCCATTGAATGTAAATTATATACCGTTTCTTAAAATCAGAAAATTGAATGCGATGTAAAGATGCACCGTGTGGGCGAATTAGTGTTATCTGTTTGTAGAGAGGACCCGAACGAATCCTTGGTAAGGACCAGACCCATGCGACGATGTAAAGCAACGATGTGATCGGCTGCCTGGCCGTCCGTCTGGTCTTGCTGACGCCAGGGTCCATGTTTAGACCAATTATAACACCTTTAACAACTAAATGACTTCGATGGGCATCGTTGACAACGGCCGAAATAAAACTAGCAGAAAAAAGTTTTTGGCGATGCATTTTATTGTATTCAGAAAACCGAAAATCTACACAAAATAAACAGAACTTAAAATATGCCAATGCACGTTTTATAATGGTGCATTGTTTAAAATCTTTTTTCTAAAATAAAACTTCTAATAAAAATTAAAGATCCACTAACTTGATTTTACGCTGTTGCTAACGTGACTATACCAATTCAAATTTTTATTTGCCCCTAATAAATACATTTATTCAAATGAAATAGCATCTTCATCTCTTAACGGTTTTAAAAAGAATAAAAATAACAGTGGGAGAAAATAGGAAGAAGTGAAGGAAATATTTACAAACGAAAGAACAATTAACAAAAATACAAGTACCAAGAAACCTTGCTAAGAAAATAACCCAAAAAGAAAAAATAAAAGGTAGCAACTTAGAGAGAGAATGAATGAAAAAGACAACCAAAAATTGTTCTCTGGAACAACGAAAAATGTGATGAAAGGAAATAAAGAAACATAAATAAATAAAAAAATATATACCACACAAGAAATCAAAAATCATGTATACAAAAGAATAGCGATACCCATATGAAGCAGAAACGTAGACTATGATGAGATTTTTAAGGGGAATTAAAACAAAACAAAAACAAAAGAAAAACAATGGAGATGGTTCGATCACATAAACTGAATGGCAGAAAATAGAATAATGACATAAATATTTGAAGATTATGTAAAACAGAATCTAGAAGTAGACCTAGGAAGAGGTAAATTTAGAGCAGGATAAAAAATGGGCTTGATCAGAATACCGGAAAACTCAACTCCACAACACGCCCTACAATCGTAGAGTACTTAGAAACAAGGATTAAATAGGTAATATGAAATGAAACTTATTTGGATCAAGGAGCACAAGAAAACGATAATTTGATTAAAGCTTTAAAAATTAAAGCATTAAAAGGTGATGATATTCATACTGCTAACCAAAAGGTCAGCTTTATGACATAGATTGCAAGTTCCAGCAATTAATTTGCAAATATTCTGGACTATATATTGTTTATGTTTTGTTGTAAATTAGGCGTATAGTATAATATACTTGGATGACCTAATCTTAAGTTTACACAATTTTCTAGTAATTTAATCAAATCTTTAAATTATTCCATTTTTGTACAGTTTTAGGAAAAATAGAAAATGTATGAATATTAGTCTTCGAAAAGATGTGATCGGCTGCCTGAAAATTGTACATCGAATCGAGTTGAAAATGACTGTAATAAAATAATTTTAGTCTTGCTGTTTTTCTTCTAGAGAAAAGAGTTTCCCATTTTTATTCCCTCAGCATTCATGACACTGACACAGCTATTATATGGTCGTTCCAAATACCTTTCTCCTTTATGCTGCAACATTTTCAGTTCTTGAATTAAATAATAGTGGTACGGATCTCAAACTTCCTTTGCATACTCAACCTTAGGACGAATATATGAGATATATGCTTTTTGAATGCTGGTTTACCAGAGCTTTTAAGATTTCTTGTGATGAAATACAAAGATTTATAAGCCTTTTAAAAGTCTTCTGTGTGTGATTATTCCAATTAAAATCGTTTCTAAAAATAACTCCTAGGTGTTTGCATGTATCATCATATTTTATCAAATCATTTCCTAATTTATATGGATGAGCCTGTAACAACATTGTAGTACAAAAAAAACATTGTAACACATTTTTTTTGTATTAATTTCTTTTTTATTTTCATCACACCACATATGAATTTTGTCGAAATCTTCTTGAAGCAAAATCCAATCTTCCGCATTCTTTCTTTGAATGTAATTAACGCAACCATCAGCAAATAATTCTGTTTCACAATTCAAATTTTGTGTAGTGTCATTTATAAAAACAATGAATAATATTGGACTGATCACACTACCTTGAGGCACGCCAGAAGTAACAATTAGCTCAGATGAAAAAATATTATTTATTCTCACTTTTTGCTTCCTATTCGTAAGGTATTCATTTATCCACTTGATAACTAGCATGCCACACTTAAAATTGTCTAATTTTCTTATGAGGAATTTTATCGAAAGCTCGAAAGAAAATCAATAAAGATCGCATCTACCTGTCCTTATCATCAACAGTTTCTACTAATTCATTGTGAAAATTTATCAGTTGAATAATACAGGAGGAATATTTTTTTTTTCTAAAACCATGTCGATTCCTACTGATTATTTTATGCTTACCACAAAAATATTGCAGGAACTTTTTCTAAAATTTTACATACAAAACATGTTAAACTAATTGAGCGTTAATCATTGCAGTCAGATTTATAAACAGGTAGAACTATTGATGTCTTATGATTTGGTAAAATATTGTTATTAATACCAATTAAAAACAGATGTATTAAATATTTGGATACGTGATATCCTCCAACGTGTAAACTTTCGGCTATTATATTATCAATGCCTGGAGATTTATGAGATTTAAGTTCCTTAGTGATATCAGCAACATTTTTTCGAGTAAAATGAAATAAACCTGTTTGATTTTCATTAAAATTTAGAATCGCATTATTCTTTTCAATAAAAACACTAATAAAATACCAATTTAATTATTTCAGTGTAACTGTGAGGTTTTCTAACACACGACCATCTTTCTTTATCAAAATTTGAGAAGTTGTAGATTTATTCAAACAATATATCGGTATAAGTGTTTTCCATTGTCCTTGTCCATTAGCAGTATTAAGTATTGTTCATTTGCATGTTGCTTTGCTTCATTAAATTCAGAGGATAATTTGTAATAATTTTTAGAAATTTTCCTGAAGCGATAACCTCGACGTAATTTTTTCTTTAATCTTTTCACATGTTTTGAGTAATAGGCAGAATCTGTTGTAGATTTAATTTCTTTGCACGGAACATATTTTAGAACCAAGTTGTGAATCAACGTCACAAAAGATTTCCATAATTCATTAATGTCTGGACTGGAATTTATCCACATTCGTAAATTTTTCTCAAGGTCATTAATAATTAATAGATTGTTTGCTTTCTGATACTGATAAATTCTTAGTATTTTGTCAGTAATCATAGGCAATTGAAGATCCAGGTCAATAACGACAACATTCTGATCACTTATTCCATCTTCAACATCCCAACCTATCACCATATCAGATGGCCTAACAATGGCAACATCTAGAATATTACCGCGTATGTCGTTGTGAAGAAGTCTAGTAGGTTCATTAATTACACTAGCCTGCGAAGGTTTTGCGGATGACATAAAACTAGGTGTATGTAGTAGATTTGGTGTTCCTGAGTTCGAGAAAAATATAATAAATTTTTCATCAGGCACCACTTTTCTTTTAAATAACAATATTTCAAAGTAGGTTTTTCGATCATAGTTTTCGAGAAGCTAACTGTTACTCACTTATTTGCATATTTCCACTTGTCATTACTGGCAGATTTGTGCTTAGGATTGCTTAAATGTTTATGCGTTTCGTGCTATACGAAGTATTAGTTTGTACTATACCGTGTGTTCCTGTTTAAGCAAATATTGAGAAAAAATATATGATAAGGTAAATGTTACTAAAAGACGTTGTCTAAATGACTCCATCAGTTTTGCTACATTTGTGGTTTAACCCAAAAAAGCCACCAAAATAGATTTGCTATATCCAAAGTTCGTTATAACCGGTAAATAAAAACGAAGTACGTATTTAGTAGGGTTATAACCGAGAGTTCTCTACAAATGGATTCACTACAGCCGACCAGGGCTTTTGATAGGCAAACTACAATCGAATCTCCGTAACTCAAATTTCAGGGAACCGGAAAATTACGAGTTATAGAGATTTCCAGTTAAAGAAATAGATAGCAGTTACATATAATGTATAAAGACTATCAATAAATTTCGACTTACAGAAAACGTCAATTTGACGTTGAGGTTCGAGTTAAAGAGGTGCGACTGTATATATTTTTTAAAGTAAAAAGAGGAATTTTCGTTAATTCGAGAAAATTTACTGAATTTTTAATCTAAAATATCAAAGAAAATAGTTTTTAAAACTTTAACTGAATAGTTTTAAGATTGGACAAAAATCAACTTCAATTAGAATAAGAAAGTTGATTCTCATTTCCAATCGTCACTTGTTTTTTTTTTTTTTTTTTTAGTGAATTCTGACGGTTCAGGTAAAGTCCTAAAACGTTTGCAATTAACATTTTTTTAAATGTCTGATAATAAAGTGTGCAAGTACCGCACAAAATAAACAAAAACTCTCTAAAAAGTTTAATTTTTTTTAGAATCCGGACGTGATAGAAAAAAAACTAATAACAGATTCATTTTTATACTATTGAAATCTTTGAAGAGCACATAGTCTTATCTCATCCGCAAAAAGAAAATATTTTTTCGCAGGCTAGTGTAATTTGAGTCAGTGAATATTGTATGATCAAATCATTAATTTTAGATTGTAACTGATTAGAATAGAAATTATTCTTTGAAAGCTTGGACAGTTTTTAACCTATCCCGAATGATTAATGTCTAGACTAACTTATCATTCGCATCTGAATAAGTTGGACATTTATGAAAATCACTTTGACAAAAGCTGCTGCTGTGTTCACCGCTACATTTCGCAAACCTTTTTTATTGCTGCATTTTTTCTCATTTTGATTAACAAAATGACCTATTTCTCCACAATGGAAACATCTAACTATGCCGATATGTTCAAAGACTTTACCAATGCTCCAACCAACATATATAAATTCCTTGGCCAATAAAGCATTAAATATTTTTGCCCGCGCCTGGATAATAAAGTTTATCTTAATTTTGTGCAAGGTTTCGACCAATAAATAATTTTTAAATGTTGATCGTTTGTATCCACATTCAATTTATTTTGTCTTATATTTTTTTCTAAAAGTTTTCCATTATCCTCCGTTGCACCTTCCAGCAATTAGCAACTTTATTAATTTTCGGATGTAACTTACTTGGCACAGAGATTTTATAATTGTTACCAAGTTTCTCAGAAATTACTTTCTGTACTTTAGACATCTTGAATGTTTCAACTTGTAAAAGAATCCCTACTTTCTTAGAATTTTTTCCAATAGATACGCCAGCTTGCATTTCGACCACATTAATTTTATTTTATAAGACCTCCTTAATAGGCTCTTGCAGTGTTTTATCTTTGGGTTCAGCAATTATTACGTTTCTATTTAAAACGTTCGCGAACGTTGCTTCTCGTCCACTTGTTCCACTTGTGTTATTAGAAACCGAATCTTGTAAATTAAATTTTGATTTTAAATGATTTCATCCTTTAGATATTTATTTTTCGGTAGAGCACTATCCAATTTAGCGATAATTTCCTTATTTTGCGAAGTTATTATTTGAAACATGTTAAAGATTTCTTCTTTAGTGCAATCAATGGAATTCATTAGAGTATCTTATCATCCGAAAAATTTCTTGTCGTCGGTTTATGAGACTGATTTATCTGTTCACTCATAGACTAACTACTTTTTAGACTGGAATCGGGAAGGCTGAGAAATTTAGACAAGTATCTGCGCTCTCTTGTGATTGGAATAAAAACTAACCTTGTTGAGCGCACATATGATTTAATATTATTTGCTTTCAATCTGAGGTATCCATGAATAACTTAGCAAGTCAAAATGACACTTTTGACTTACCGGGTTATTTATGAAATGTCTTTCCGTGTAAAAAACTACAAAAATATGCATAGGTTCACAAATTTATATTTTAGGTGCTTTTCTTTTACATAAAAAAGCAGTTTCAAAATATTCAGGGGCTTTAATCTCCTTGTTTCTGTTTATAAGACATTACACACAAAACATTCCATTGAATAAGTAGCTCTGAACTGCTGCAATTTTTGTACTTCGAAATTGTTGTCTTCTGAATGATTTCTGACTAAAAAGTTGATGTTCTTTCTTCTGACATTCGGTATTGCGTCAGTCAAAAATAATTCTTCCGCCTACAGATACCAGAACGCAATATCAATAAAATTCTTTTCGATGGACTAAACTGTGACAGTTGCGAAATTTATATTGGCTCTTCCTCGATTTCTACCCAAAATCGGGACTAGTCTTCTTCAGAAACGTACAGAAAGATTTAATTTCGATTCATTACCACCTCATGGGTACCGTTTATCGTTAAGTACAATTTCTGGATACCGCATCATGTCTTTCTAAAACCACATTTTCTAAGGATGACTGAACAACTTCAATTTGACGTTTTCAGTTAAGTAAAACTTCTAAATGCTTCTAAGACAACGTATCAATGGATAAGAGGACACTTTTAATAGAATTAAGTTTCTAATCTGTGACAGATGTCAAGTCATACAAAAATAAAATTTATAGTTGGCGGTAGAATTACATATTTTCCGGCGTTCTAGTCAGTAGAATTCTGTATTAACTACTTTTGGCTCTCTATTGATTGGAATACGAACTAAAATTCTGGCTGAAGGTTGGCCATATAATTTATAAGGGCCTGTGTCCACTTATACAATTAATGGCGTCTGCCAAAATTGTCACTACTTGACTTACTTGCCAAAAGGGGCGGGCATTCGACGGATACAATCGATTCACAATCGATTTATGATTACATACAGTTTAGCGTTCAACGTATATGAATCAATTCAACATCGATCGTTAAATTTTTAATCGTAAAAATTTTACGATGCAAGCGATACGATTAAATGTGGCGTCTAAGTGTCATTTGCTGTCAAAGATAAGAAGTGGTGTGGTTATGTGTGCTAGTTGTTTATTTCAGAAATAAGTAAAAAGAGACTCATGCTCTTTAATAAAATGGGCCTTAGGAATTAGGAATTGGTAAATAAATTCGCTGACCACTTCGATGACGTGTTACTGCTTCTTGACGTAATGCTCAGAAAACATCAGCCTCATTAGATTAATGAATAAATTGTGAAATTATACCTTGTGCAAGTGGCTACATTTGCATCTTATGAAGAAATACATCATTTACAAGTGCTGTTATTCCAGTTTTATGGGATTACTTAGGGACATGAAAGACAGAAATTACAAGGAACGTGAATTTTGAACGAAAGAAGCGGTTCAGTTTGTGACAGCTGATCAAATCGACCGATTTTTTGCCGAAATTCGAATGTTTCTCCCTCGATTTTTAATTACTTTAAGGTATTTTGCCAAGAACCGCTACCAGCTCAAATTAGGTAAGTAATATTATATTTAATTTTAAATTCAAAAATTAGCGCCTTTTTCAAACGCGCACTAACCACCACTTGGGATACCGTTCCGCGTTTGACATTTGCAAATTGCAGTTGTAAGTGAAATATTCTTGTTTGTCCTTAATTTTATTTTGTAGATGATTCATATGGTCCAATGGAATGTTCCTAGCCAAACTTCACCAACTCGAATTGTATGTGAAGTTTGTCATGGCATTGCAAGCAACTTTTACGCTGCTGCATTTTCTCTTAATACTCATTACAAAGTAGCCAGGTGCATGCTCAAAATTCTCAAATATGAACTTTTTCGTGGTTCAATATGAGCTGAAGGTAAAATGATTGGATTTGTTCATATAATTAGATAAATTAACCCATTTATGTAATTTTCATAAACACATTCTTTTGTTACAGATGTTTTAGATATTGCTGCTTTACTTTCTGGAAGTAGTGCGTTTTTGGCAACAAATTATGTGTTACTATTTGTGGATAATGATTGGACGTTGTAAATTCATTTAAGAAATAAATAATGGTTGTTGAAAACTGGAATAAACTGAATAATTATGTAAAAGCACGATGGACAATATAACAGGTGACCCAACCAGAGTATTCGGCTGTACATTGGTATGTGCAGGAAAGCTTAAGGTTAAAATGCAAGAGCGATAGCTGAATGCAGGGAACGCCAATGTGCGAAAGAGAAAGGTGCTTAATCTTTCAGTATGAGATAACATAAATTATTTCTTATATTTGTGTGCCCCGACTGAATGCGCCATCTTATTGCTGTATCGTGTGTAAAAATAATATTTGTGAACGCACAAAAACTTAACCAATACAGTATTACGATCTCCATGTCTTTTAATTTCGATTAAATATGAAGATGCATTAGCCTTGCATACACAAAATTCATTTGGTTGATGTTATATGTGCATACATAATGCATTTGAAAACTGGTTTGGAAGTATGGTCAGTGTATACTGCGTACAATGTCCTAATTAATAATTGCGAATGATTTGAATGCAGTACATCAGATCTCAATTAAAGAATAAACTTTCTATTTCGCAATTAATTTGCAGCTCCCTTTTGAACACTTAATGCAACTGTTGCTATTTAGAGGTTATAGGTCACCTGTCACGACAAACCACTGACGTTTACATTAATCGATTTATTTGTTGAATGCCCTTAGTGTGTTTATGAATCGATTTAAACGATTCGATCCGATTATAATTAATCGATTTGTTTGTTGAATGCTCTTAAAGTTTCCCAACAGTTTATCGAATCTTCGCCATAGACAATTACATTTTTTAAGTATTTCACACAACCAGGATGAGTTAATCCACCACAAATTATGCATTTTTAAAGTTTCTCTAAATTTGACACTGGTGGAACTTCTTTTGCTGAAAGATGGCTGACTCTACCAGTCTACGGCCAGCTGAGTTGATATGTCATATGCGACCAATCCAATTCGCCTACAAATGTGTTCCCGTAAAGCAAGCCATCGAGTGTAATGGAGTGTGTCAACTAGCGCTCTCTAACTCTCATTAATTGTTACCATGGTTACGCCACCGATGCTTATTTTGACAACTTAAATTACAAGACGAATTGACATTACTCATAACCAAACATTTCAAAATGACAGTAATTTTGACGCTAGTTTTGAACTTGAGAGAACCACTTGACACACGCTTTTCATTTTTTTGGCTGTGGCTAGACTCTAACTAAAGGGTTCTAGGTTTTATGCAGGGATATTCACGGTGAGTGGCCTATTAGATTATATTGGAAACTACACCTTACAGGTCGCTGAAAATTTGTATGTGGTATTAATCGATAACGAACTATTCAAATAATATAAGGTCAGGGCTGGGGTACTTCCGGTTGTACCAGAAGTCAATACTAACTTTCTCATTTTAGATGGAACGTCCCATATATTATTAAATTTTTGAATTCCCCATTCAGTTTAACATCTTTTGTATTCACATACGTCAAAGCTAAAATGAACTGTTTTGAAATATTAATTTTTTTCTAAAAATCTTGGCGATTACAGTGGTCACAATAAATTGGAATGTATCGATAATTAAAAAAGGATAGTGAATTGTACTTTCCTCAGCTTGAATACAGAGATGAAGTAACACTTTTTTGGTAAAACATAAACAGTACACTTTAGAAAGAGCTTACAGGGGATCCACAGAAGTTGACAGTTCTCAACTATGAATAACTTGATTTTTTTAAATGCGACCATTAACTTTTTTCTATGACATCTGATGCAAAATGTAATTTTCTGTTTATTTCGTACAAACCATATAATGGTTATTTCTAATGGTTTTCAAGATATTTGCGTACAAATTAATTTCTTAAATACCGACACTAGAAATACGCAATTTCTTATTGCAGACAGAACTCTTAGCTTGATCTTTCATAATTTTTGTTCAAAAGCTATTTATTTATTAAAAGAACTTTTGTAATGCTGGCGAAAATATTTGAAGATCATTTAATAGGATGTGGTAATCAATGGATTTGGTTTGCTAGATCACCTGATCTAACACCTGTAGATTTTTATTTACGAAGTAAATTAAAAAGACAAAAGTACATAATACTCCTATCTCCTGTAAAAACTAGAGAGAATCTGGATCGAAGGGGCAGAAATGCATTTGAACAATTGGATGGACAAGAAATTCAAAAAATCAAATCTTTATAACGTCAGTACTTAGCAAGAAAAATTATGCACAAATATCTTGAAAACCATTAAAGATAGTGATAAAATTGTTTATACAAAAACGAAATAAAATGACATTTTGCATCCAACGGCATAGAAAAACGTCAGCGTTGCGTTAAAAAAAATTGAATTATTTATTGTTAAAAACTGTCAAATCTTGTGGATTCCCTGTAAACTCTTTGTAAAGTATACGGTTTAACTTTTATCAGAAGAGTGTTATTCCATATTTGCGATCAAACAGAGAATTGTCCAATTTTCCATGTTTTTTTTTTAGTTTTGAAATATTCCAATTTATCGTGACCACTGTAATCGCCAAAATTTTTTGAAAAAATTGAATATCATCAAAACATTACATTTTTGCCAGTTTGTACGTGAATACAAAAGAAGTAGAATTGAAAGAGGAATTCAAAAATGTAATAATATATGGGATGTTCTATTTAAAACAGGAAAGTTACTATCGACTTCCGCTAGAACCGGTCATGAACTGATTTTATATTATTTGAATAGATCGTCGTCGTTTAGTGCCATATCTAAATTTTCAGTGACCTTTAAGGGGTGGTTTCCAATAAATTCTAATAGGCCACTCATCGTGAATATCACTGTATAGTATTTAAACCATGGTTAACAAAGGCATATACGTGTTACGTTCTAACTTTAAGGGCCGGTTTTTCAATCACAAGTTAACTTTAACCTTCAGTTTATTGCCATGGAAACAATTGTCTTCGCACTTGTTACCATGGAAATAAACCGAGAGTTAGGGTTAACCTGTGATTGAAAAACCGGGCCTAAGCCAGTTTAATTGTTTCAGCCTTCACATCTTTATTGTTAATTAGGCCTTCGTGAAAAAAATATTTCCCTGGTGTTTTTCTTTAGTTGTTTCTTCATACAAAAATTTCTGTTTATACCCTACGATAAAAACAAACGTCCAAAAAGATAAAAACAAATGTAAAATCAAGCAAAGGCAAAGTTTTTTTTTTACACTGACTCTCGAATGTTATGAAAAGAAAGACTTTTATTCCTATTTTTCTCAGGCCGACTTCATTAAAACCTCGTAAACGAGAACGAAAATAATGCCCAATAACCGACGAAAAATTTAAAACACCTCATTAACATGCACGGGACGCAGCGTCCACAAAGCTCTTCGGATTGTTATGTGACAATAATACGCCCCATTATGAAGAGAAGTTATTACAATATAAGTCGAAGCAGACTTCTTGCGACCCATTCGCGATATCGACGCAATGTGATTTGCATTTCGAGTGTGTTTATGCAGCAATAGAGCCCAGCTGCGAGGGCCGTAACTGCTGTGCCTCGACACCTCCAGCTCGCCAATTATTAAATATGGAGTGTTCCCTTTGCCAATAACCCAAATACGACACGCTGCTTTTATGTTAATATATGTTAATATTATTAAATGTAAATCGCCTTAATGCGCAAGTGATAACGACAAAATTACTAACAGTTGTAACTGTTAGGTACGTTTCGATAAATTGGTTAAAGTTATTGTTGATAAGCGGAAACGAAGGCAATTTCAAAAAATATTAAATTGAATATCCGGTTCGATATAATCCTCATTACACATTCTTGAATCGTAAAACACATATCTTGTATATTTATATAAACGTTTTTCAGCGAATAAGTCGTTATTTTAATGAAACTTGCTTAATAAACTCGCTCAAGCATTACACAGGTAATAACTAGCGTTTTCTTCTTTCATTTAAGGAAAAATGTGAAACTAAATTCAATTATATGATTGTAAACTGATAGAATCACAAGAATACGGGGTTACAACTAATGAAAGCGCCACTATGGGGATCTCGTAAACTGTAAAAGATACAAATTATAGAAAAGTTGCATTATCTTGAGTTCCAAAAAAATGTTTTCTATTTTCATTCGTTTTTGAAATATCTTCAAAAAACAGAAAATTCTCATTCGAATATCTTCTTTATTTCTTAAGATAGAATCATAAAATTCGATGTTTTTACATTAAATTCGATGGACAACCTAATGCAGTTCGAAGAAATAGGTTAGATGTGACAGTTTCTGAGATACTTAAGCTAGCTTTACACGCAATAGGAGGCAAGGACGCATGCGTCTTAAGTATGCGTCAAAGTGTTTATAGGAGAGTTCATTTCACTGTATATTGCGAAATGAAAGAAAGAAAAGTAAATCCTGTATAAGGCTTCCACGGCCGTCGTCCACGATTGAATTCCTGGCTTCCGGTTGGAACCGCGTTTCTCGGATTTCTTGTACTGCCGACATTTCGTTCTCGTTAAGTCGTTGAGATTACAATCTCAACGACTTACAAGAAGCAGCAGCAAGACCACCAACAGCAGCAGCACCATCACCTGCAACAGCAACAGTAGCCCTGGGGAAGTACTTCTGCAATGGAGAACGAAACGTCGGCAGTAGAAGAAATCCGAGAAACGGGGTCCCAACCGGAAGCCAGGAATTCAACCAAGTATTAAACATTGGCAACAAAAGTGACGATTAGCGCCTCTGGTTTTCGTCAGGCAAACTTCAAGTATTAGCGGGCTTTTTAAATTATTATCTATGTCTTTTTTATAGAAAAATCCTTTTTGGCAATTATTAAAACTAGTTTACTGAATAAAATAAATAGCGTTAGGTTTAAAGACCTTATTTCTACTTAAGTTTATCCTTATTTTATTTATAAATGTCACTGCAAACGTGTTTAAAGATTTATTAAAGGTATGTACTTACATTAAGCAACGTAATTAGCTGTGTTGAAATAAAAAGCAAACCTATGTATGTAAAACGTAATAAAATAAAAGAATTGAATGAGTGCAAAACTGTAATTATCAGATTTGGAATAAATGCTAATCAAAACTGGGGAAAATTAATGCTTCTTCATTGACTCAAAGGTCGCGGGAACTTTCACTATAAAAATACACTACTAAGTATTTCTTGTTAAAAACTTAATAAAATATAAGCACCATAACTTTGAAAATGGACAAAGAAATTTCTCACAGATACAAAGAAAATAGAATGCAGTTGCCATGGAAACAGTTCCAGCAGCTAAGCCTCTGATTGGATGTCAGTATTTTCCTTGCTCTCTGATTTCGCCAAGCCCACATACTCTTTGCTGCAAGTTTGCGTATCTATAGAGTTGCCATAATTGCCATGCATTAATATGAGACGCTTAAGCATTAAATAAGAAAAAAGTGGATCTGGTAATAGTTTATTTCACTCTTAAAAAAGATGAATAAAGTTTAAGCAATCTAATAAAATGAATGGAAAGTTGCAAGGCTAATCCCTTTTAGCCCAGTCATATTTTCAAGTTGATTATACTTTCTTAATTATATCATTTTCTTCTTTCACATAATTATAAAAGTCGTGCAAGTCTTTTTAAAATTGTGATGACATCGATTGCAGTGAAACCCCCGAGCAGCCTCTGTGCAGCTGTTTCAACCCCATTTGAGGCTTCTTCAGCAAAAGCGTAGCTCTGGAATTCCACTGTAAACCAAAACGATTGGACTAAGGATAATCGCAAATACATTAAGATTGACAAATTGAAGCCAGTTTTCTACATAATAAGTCATTCCATGCAGGGCGGCTCTCTTTGTGAATTATAGCTTACTAGGCAGCAGTACAGTGGCCATTTACTATAAATTGTCATACAGTATAAAGTCAAACCCCTAGTCGCCTGAGGGCGCGCCTTAAGCAGCTAAGATCGTAGACTTTTGATTTTTTTAATACTCCTACAAGCTTTGTTGCAACTGGTCGAGAAACCGTACACTGTGCGATCACGAGCATGCGCATTAAACAAAAGTACATGCGCAGTAAACACAAAGACACCAATTTGTTTACTGCGCATGCTCGTGATCGTACAATGAACGGTTTTTCGAGCAGATGGAACAAAGTTGTAATTTTTTAAATTATGTTGTACTTTTCCTCTAATTCAGGTATTCATCGCCCCTCAACTCACCACTTTTATAATTTATATCACTGGAACGCCATAAACATGTCTGTATAACTTGATGAAATTTAGTGTTTCTTTATTATACCACTCCATGACGTCTGTGACTTTTTAGTTCGACGAATGCAAAGGTACGGTTAACAAAAATGCAGAAATAACGCAAATGATTCCCATCAAATTTCGGAATCAATCGCGTCACCTTGCCTTTAAAAAGAGCTTCGCTGTGAATTAACGCAAGCAAGCTAGCACGCGTTTCATTCCACTATAAACGCATGTTTACATCAAGATAAAAGTAATGCGGCATCGTCTAAAGATGACTAAAAAGGGGATGCCTAGTATGCCCATCTCATTCAGTCTCGCTTGCATCGCCTTGCCTCTCAGAGAATAGTGTGCTGCGCTATAAAATTACTCATGCAGCCCTGCATGCATTTTATTGCGTTATAAACGCATGCAACATGATGCAAGAAATGAGGCATCGTGTAAAGCTACCTTTAGTCAATTTTCCTACCAGAGGAGAAAACTGCATTGACAATATTTTTACTAATATTATTCGCTCTGATTGTAATGTTCAGCCAATTAACACTTCATTTTCTGACCATAACGGTATTGTTACTACTGCTAGCTTAGCTTCTTCTGTTACAAATAATCAACCTCAGGTAAAAATCATTAGACCCATAACCCTCACAGGTAAATGGCTTATTTTTTCTATGCTCGAATCATTTGACTGGAGTTTTATTTATGACAATTCGTTTGATATTGACCATAAATTTGAATTATTCATATCAATCATTCACTTGAACGAGCATTTCCAGTTAAGTTTCTGAATTTTAATCCGAAGATTAGAAGCGTAAAGTGGTTCGATGAAGACTGACGTAAAACACGTCATAAATTGCCTGTTTTAGATAATATTTATAAAATTTCACAGTCTGATGATTCCAGAGTGGAAAGAAACACCTTGCGGAATACTTATAGAAGATTGATTAAATGTAAACAAGAGAATTATTTTAAAAAATTCATTGACTCTGCTGACAATAAAACAAAAGCTTTATGGAAAATTATTAATGAAGTATCCAGCAAAAGGAAAAATGGGAATAAGGGTGAAAATAATTGTAGTATCAGTTGTAATAACTTTAACGATTTTTTTTCGAAAATCGCGTCCGAACTTGCTGAAAATTTACCTAAATCTGATGTTGATCCCATATTACTGATGAGTAATGGCTGCAACACTAACATTAATGTTTCGTTCGAGTTTTCCGAGGTTTCCTGTGTCGCTGTTCACGATGTAATTAATAACTTAAAGGATAAAAACTCATTAGATTTTTCTAACTTAAATGCTTCTGTAATCAAATATTTAAAGAATTTAATTATTCTTCCTTTGAACCGCTTAATCAACGAACGCATTAGAAAGTCTATTTTTCCTATGTGCTCAAAAATTGCTGTGGTTGTCCCGTCCACAAATCAGGTAACCTAAACGAGGTAAACAACTATAGACCTATCTCCTTACTTCCAATATTTTGTAAGACTCTCTAAAAAATCAGCTAGTAAAGCATTTTGGAAGTAACAATTTACTTGCTAATTGTCAGTACGGGTTCAGAAATGGCCGAGACACTACTGGAGCAGTGCTTGAACTTGTTTCTTTTATAGCTGAATGTTTTGAAGAAGGGGGATATGGTATTGGAACCTTTCTAGACCTCTCTAAGGCATTCTATTGTGTCCCTCACGATATTCTATTAAGAAAGCCCTATTGCTATAATCTAGAATCATCATTTGTAACATGTTGTAGAGCTGTAGATCTCAATTGGTCAGATTCCAGAGACTTGACTCCGAAAGAACTCCTGTCCTTCAGGACGTTCCGCAAGGCCCTTGTCTTGGTCCTCTTCTTTTTATTATCTTCATTAATGATTTTTCTAACCATATGCAAGTAAAAACCGTTCATTTCGCTGATGATACCATACTGATGGTAAAAAGCGACTCTCTTGAAACTGTCTTAAAACTTGCTGAGGAAACTCAATCCAAGGCACATGCATGGTCTGTCAACAACAGAGTAACTTTGAATTTACACAAATCCGCAAAACTTATTTTTTCTTTAAAAAATAGAATATTTTGACGAAAGGTCTCTCAAATTTTTGGATATCAATGTTGATTCTTCCCTACGCTTTAACGTACATGTTGAAATGAAGAGTAAGCAGCAAGAAAAGTAAGCAGCGGTATTTTTGCGCTCCATAATTTGAAACTTTGTCTTCCAGTTGACTCTTTGAAAACTGCCTATATTTCGTTATGTCATTGTCACATCTCCTACGGTTTATTAATTTAGGGACACATTAGCTCTCAATCTTTGATATTCAGTCTTCAAAGACGCGCTATCAGAACAATTGCTGGTTTACAATATAGACAAGACTGCAGAGATGCTTTCAGGAAATTTAATATTCTTACTGTTCCGTCCAACTTTATCTATCTGTGTTTGATGTATGTTAAATCTAATTATGAAGATTACAAATGCCATTACGCTATTCATGATCACAATACTCGTCATAACGATAAAATTTGCCTTAATAAAAAGCGTCTGAAGGGTACGGACAGTGGCACAGGAAACTGTTTAATAAATTACCTGTGTGCATAACTATGTTATCGTTAAGCTGTTTTAAAAAAACAATTAAAACTTTTTTGTATAATAAGGCTTACTATTCTTATGAAGAATTTCTAAATGACATAATTCTATGTGAGGACAAGCAACTGGTATAATGTTTTTGATACGAGCTTTGTGTATTATCTAAGTTTATTTTATGTATTACGTGTGATGTATCTTATCTTGTAAGTAAGCGACTTGTGCAAAAGCTGTATGTAAACTTATATTTATTTACCTAACTTGTGCAAAAAACTTTGTTTACTGGCGTCAGTAAATATATTATTATTATTATAACTGTTTCTTTTCTTATGGACGCTACCTTAGATATTCATTGCCCGTGATGCACAAATAATTTTTTAATACAACCATATAAACATTTATGCTTTTGTTTTGAAACAAAATATTAGGTTACTAATAATTCTTGTTAAAAATTTTTTTTTTGAAAAAATGTAAATAAGTTCCATTATTAAATGAATAAATGTTTAGACGCATCCAACTACTAGATTTTTTTTTTCAAAATCTTTTGTAGTATCTTGATATTTTGTTTTAAAACAAATGCATAAGTGTGTCGCATGGTTGTATTCAGATTTTGATCCTATATCACGTGGTATGAATACCCAAGGTAGCGTCCATAAGAAAAAAAAACAGTTGATAGTCGCATCTGCGAAACTGTCAATCCTAACCTATTTCTTCGGACTCTATTAGATTACCCATCGAATTTAACATAGAAATGTCGAATTTCATGATTCTATGATTCTATTTTAATAAATAAGGAAGATATTAGAGATTTTCGGAAATTAGA
This sequence comes from Prosopocoilus inquinatus, assembly GCA_036172665.1. NCBI lineage: Eukaryota > Metazoa > Arthropoda > Insecta > Coleoptera > Lucanidae > Prosopocoilus > Prosopocoilus inquinatus. The sequence continues at coordinate 3,839,151 of CM069876.1, forward strand.
ACTTTCAGTTTGTTGAAGATATTTCAGAAACGAATGGAGATAGATAGATTTTTTTTTGAATATTTTGATAGGCTCCAAAATAGCGCAACTTTTTTGTAATTTAACCATCTTTGTATCTCTTATAGTTACGAGATTCCCATGGTGGCCCTTTAATTAGTTGTAACCCTGTATATGGAATGTTGTATTGTTAAGTACTTATTTGTATCACTAATGGAACTTCTTTCAAAGCTCTTCATGTCATTTTTAATATCGTTGAACACCAATTTTGGTGCACATAATCTTAGGGGGACATTTTGAATGATAATCAGAACATGTCCGTAAGTATTAAAAAGAAAACGGCGGAGCTTTAGAAAAAATATGTACTACGATGTTCAGCTTAAATAACACTCCTGCAAGCGAACAACACCCTTAAGAACATTTAGCGTAAGGGCTGCGAAACTATCAAATGGTATCGTTTATGGTGAGCACCGTTGTACATCTTCAATGAAACATGTCTTGATATTATTTAAAAACGTCTACGTAGCTATTGTAGATATTTTCCTAAAGCGCAATAATATCCTGAAATTAAAAAAAAATCAATATTTCTACAGATTTTGAGTTTATTTAACTAACAACTTAAAAATAAATTAGTTTTTTATTTAAAAGAGCGAATTTTAATGACGCTTTAATTATTCCTGAATTTTCGTAAATGTTTGAAACACTTCAGGCAATACAATTTCAGTTTTACATTTTTTTTTTCATGATGAGTATGTTGGATTATTACTTATACATATACATTTTACTTTAACTAATAACCACTTACATTTTTTTAATAACATTCTTCAGGGCCTTATTCTTCATATCTTTCTTGACATGTTTTGAAATAGCGATCGAACAGTAAAAAAATACAAGGCTCAACATATTCAGATCTCAGAGGTACTGTTTATAATTGTAGTCGAATCTTGTCCAATGGTATTTGTAAGAAAATACTTTTTAAACTTCACGCGATAGGGAAACGTTGAGTGTTCTTTCCAATATTTAACAGTGTCCGTTTAAAGTTTAAAACCCGTTTTTGAACTGTATATTCTTTTAGCAGGAATCAAGATATTGCTAAAAAGAATACCTGACATATTATCTTAAGTATCTTCCAAAAAAAGGTGAAGGATTAAGAAATGCTTGCTTTCTTCAGAGAATGCCATACATTGTTAAAAAAAAACATTAAAATTAAATTGATATGAGTGAAGGTGTATCAGTCTTAGAAGAAATATTTGATATATTACTACAACTCGATCGATCGATTTTTGAATAACGAGTGACAACTTTATTTTTATCCTGGTCAAACTCAATCAAGTGTTTAATTTTTCCCAATTAGTTGTCAGGTAGTTTGATCTGACAGTTGACTTAACGATCTTGCACATTTAATTCAACCTTTATTCAAATGGGACGTAATGTTGACACTAGCATATCAAACTAAACATTTCCTCTACTTTTTGATGTAAGATTTGCAAAATCTATTTCCAGAAAAGGTACTTGAAATAATAAAATATAATTTTGCTTTAAGTCGCGTTGGATGACTATGAAAAACAAATTGAAAAACAAAACATTTTCAAATTTTCAATTTCATAACAAATTATTTCTAAGTGCATGTAATTCATGCACTGTCAATATCATTTACAAAATAAAATTATTTTTGGCCTTATTTTAGAAAATTATGGAAAAAAAAACCGGACACTCAATTTTTAATTTTAATGTTGTCTTAAAAAAAAATTGAATGTACAGGGCGATTCGTGTATTTGCAAGTAATAGATGGGCGAGTTTTGTTAAATGAACCACTCTGTATATTGAAATATTTTTGAATTGCACTTGATCTTTTGAATTCAACAAAATACAATACTTTTGGTTTAAATGATGAAGATAATGATTTAAAAGCGATTTAATGAAAACGCAAAGCTTACTAAAATTAACAGTTCTAAAACAAAAAAAATAATTTTCTGCAGAGTTTCTTGTTGTTCGTTTTAGCGTGTTAGAGGTTCATAATATTCCGCATTAACTCCTTGACGGTTTCTCGAGGAGCCAGCTTCCTCTCGTACGTCCATATTAGCACTGTAATATATCATAATAAATTCTCATGAAAATAAACATTATTAATAAAATATTTACCTGTTAATTGCAATTACAGCCGTAGAGCTCTAAAAAGAACAATTTTTTAAACGATTTTAAATAACAATAAGCACACAAACCAAACACCAACACCAAACCAAAATGACATAAATACAACTGACGTTCACAATTCTAGTTATATTTCGCTCTATCCAACATAAAATTAATTCGCGGGAACGAGCGCCGGAATGTCAACTTTAACCATTGTAAACTTGCCTCGAATTTCAACCAATCACAAGCCGGAAAATATTGCCCTATCCTTTCCAACGCTATATTCTTAACGTGAACAGAGTATAGTAACTTACTTAACGTTACTCAAGGCATTTACGGAAACTCCAATCCGATTAACCCAATCATTATTTCTCTCACTCTTACATGCACGAAGTCTCTACGTGTTCTCTCTCACATTTTTTCTCGGATTCATCGGATTAAAGTTTCCGTAAACGCCTTCAATAATCCTTAGATATCATTTATCGAATTATTTTATAATTTGATCCTTTTCAAACCTTTTGAAGATGACTATTTGTTAAGTCTTGATATGATCCTCTGTAATTTAACCTTTAAGTATTTGAAAGCAGCCGAGTATATTCTCTGGCATCGCTCTTATTAAAAGTAACAAATCTTTACTTTCTATTATATAAGTTTGAAGGAGTTTGAGAGCTTCTGATACTTCATTGTGCAGGCTGGGTATAAATCTTGTATTGTGCGCGCGTGTGTGTCTGACAGGCGTCTGAGATGATGGGATGTAAAAACAACTAGCGCCCGCCCCCGAAAGTCGACTCGAAATTACGTGCCTTGTAAAACCACGCGGCGGGCTCGTTTGCATAAGTTTTACTTTCCAAGATTAACAGCGCGCGGAAAGTATAATGGAAGAACCACCCCTGTATGGAGGGTTCGGTTTTTTATGGTTATGTGGCTCCGTAATGAACGCCGCCCGCTGATGCTGTGTGAAGCTTAATTTTTATGGCGACCGCGCACTCTATCGAATCTCGAGACTTCATAAACTTAGGCCCACTTTTTAAGGGATTTTAAGATTCGTTAACAGTTTTAACAAACGGGCTACACTTTCCGGAGCGACCGCCGCTTTTCCTCCGCCTCAACTTCCGCCACACTCACCGAGATAACGGCATGATTACTTTTGCAAGTTTTTTAATATCTACTACAGGGGCGTTAAACATGACACGTAATTTTCGGGAATTCTATTTAATGCAGAAATTAGATTACTCAGGGAACATTCACAGAGTTTTTTTCTGCTTACTTCGTACTTCGAAGTAATAAGCAGGATCGGTGTAAGAGAAAGCAAATGGAAAAGCACTTTTAATCTATTTATGCATCGTGTTTAATAATTTAGAATTAGCGAAAAATTGAATTTTTTTCTAATGTCACTGAATATCCAAAGCTTGAGAAACAAATGTGTTTTACTAGAGTCTTTCATTGACAGTTACGACCTGCAGTTTCTTTGTTTATGTGAAACATGGTGCAAAAGTAACGAAATTTGCAGTCTATCTATAAATAACTACAAACTAATTACGTCCTATTCACGTGTTATTAATCGTGGAGGTGGTACTGGTATCTGGTGTAAAAACAATGTAACTGCCGAACATGCAGACTTAGAAGTTCAGTGTGTAGAAAAAGACTTTGAAGCCTGCTGCTGTAAATTATTGACTCCTTCAGCTAACATCTTTATTATAAATGTATATCGTGCACCTGGTGGTGATCTCGCTTTGTTCGTTGATAAACTAGTGGATACTTTAGACTTTCTTTGTAATCTAGGTAACATAATTATACTAACCGGAGATTTTAATGTTGACTTTGGAGTGCAAACCAGTGCTGCGTCTGAGCTTTTAGATATTTTAAAAACCTACAACCTAACGTCTTCTTTGAACCAGCCAACTCGCTTGAATAAAACTGGAGGTTCTCAAATTGATAACATATTTTCCAACATTAGTGATACTATTGTTAATATTGCTAACACTTTCATCTCTGATCACCGTGCTCTTTTCCTTAGTGCTAATAATCCTTCAATATTTTCGGGCAAAATCATCAAACAAAAATCCAGAAAAATAATGACATTTCTGTACTTTTTACTCACTTGGTTTATTGATTAATTTTTACGACACTATTTCGAAATTATTTACAAAAACAAACAATTCAAAATTATTTCAAAATGTCTGCATCCTCTTTCTTCTCTGACGATAAAGAAATGCCTCCTTAAGGTAGGATTCATTTTATAAGAGACAGAAATAATCCTTTTAATGATTTGGATGATAATGAATTTAACGTTTCGCTTTTCCAAAGGAGTTATGGAACTCTTTGGTCCCACACTAGAACCTGCAACAAGCAAAACTAAATTTATTTTATGGTACAAATCAGTTGCTGATAAACTTACGTTATTATCCAGTGAAATATTTCAACAGCTGATTCCTGATACTTTCAGAAACCATCGATATGTAGAATAATTCATCGTGTCACTCATCTTATTGCAAGGCAAAGCAAACAGCTAATTAAATTGCCAATAGAAGAAGCTCCGCAAGTTAACATTAGGCTTTTCTCTTGTCATTGGCACCACAGATTGTACCCCAGGTTAAAATTATTTCACCTGGTGGTAATCCCACTGAGCTGTATCACAACAGAAAATGTGTCTTTGCCATATATATTCAAGTAATTCAACTGCACTAAAGTTTCCTTCCTCCATTTCTTTTTCCTTTTTAATTTTTAAAAATCATTAACTGCACGAATGCGAAGAATTTAAGACGTATTTATTATTTATTTTGAGTTTCTAACCTCACACTACCTGACGCCATTGCGGACAGATTACTTTAAAGCGGTGTGAAAGTGACAATTTTTCGATGTTGCCAAACTTTAATTAGTTAATCAGATATTAACATAATAGTTTTTTGATTTGTGAAACAGCATCAAATTTTTAACGCTGATTAAACTTAACGGTTGATTAGTTAATCAACGCTTTAACAGAGCTTTGTGAAACCGGCCATAAATGTTGTAAATTATGGGCGTTAACGAAATTCAGTGCAAGAAGTTACCAAATCCAAAACAGTTTCCTACTATTCTTCAGGACTTAAACATATTTTCTAAATTTAAACTTCATGCTTAAAAAAAAAATCAAATGCCCACAACCACCGACTCACAATATCTCGAAAACTTACAAACGTGGCTTAGCTACTTTTTGTACTGACTCTGTTAACTGTTTCCAGTCTTGGCAGTGAACGTTTGGCCTCGATTTGGTATTTTAGACTCTATTAAAGAAATGCAGTTTATTGAGCGTCGCGGTGCTTTAAATACTCATAGTTATTAACGATACGTACACGGACGAGAAACCTTGCACTAACAAATCACTCTGTAGCTCGTTAGATTAGGCTTATTCAAATATTTGTGGTGATATATCGAGTCACCGAGGTTAGGACAGGTGACTCTTAATGTAAACAAGACGCCAGCAACTCTCGTGAGCAAGATGCCTTGGCGCTCTCGTCAATCATCCGGTTGGACACTAATTCCCATTACACGGACAGCAATAGGCGGATAATAGTGAACCTTATCTACCACAAAAAGAGGGATGATGATAACTATGCGGAGCTCGCATTTTAAATGGTGACAGAAATAGAGCCCGTCGGCGATCGATCTTCCCAGGCTGTTAACCTTTGTAACGTGCCGATTAATGCCTGAAACATGTTCAAAACTAAATTCTTTACGTCCACTACAGGTTCTGAAATTAATACGCAATTTGTCTCATATCTTTGCTGAAAATATTGCGTAAACACAATACTAAATTTTCTTCTGCACGGTCGTTTCAAAGTACTAGAGGAGACATTTACAAGGCAATCAAAGCGTTTCTTGTACAATGAATTTATTTCAGAAAATGCAATAATCCGAGTTATATGACTGTAAGCGCTGCGGTGAAACAGTTTATCACAATGTTGCGATGTAAACATTTGGTTGATACGTGTGTGTGTGTGTGTTTTCTAGAAACAACAATATTTACGTGGAGAATGTTCAGCAAATTTAAGTGTTAGACTACGGTAAAATTACTGAATTCATTGTTAATTATCATTCAGCTTTTGTTCCTTGAGGAATTTAAAATGAATTCGTGTGCTTGATGCTCGTTGATAATTCCGCCTGCTTGGCTCATAATGATTTAAGAGGAGCGAGCGTTTAAGACGCTGATTTCATAAGCATCCATTAAGCTATTATACAATATAAGTTTGTTAGCTGCCAGTTTCGCAGCACAATACACACGGATATTCTTGCCGAAGGTAAGTAGAACTCTCAGAAATAACAAGCTTGAAGAGGCATGTAAAGCTGCAATCTGCGAAAGTGGATACTTGAGATTTTGTTGCAGACGGAATTTATAAAATATGTATATTTATAAGTCTGTTCGCTATCTACTGTCGTCGTTCTTTTCAAGTGATCATTGCTAAATATGCTAAGTATAAGTTTCGATTTGTTTCTCTAAAATATATACAGTAATTTTCATATCCTATCAAAAATCTTAACATAACATTCTTCATAATCTGTAGTACCTCATTTATAAGAAGAAAAAACAGGATTTAAACCCGAAAGAAATTTTAAGAAAGTGAGCCATTAAGTTTATTATTCCCTCTCAGAATTTTTTTTAAGTAAATTTACATTATTGTAAAAAGCTGTTCTTGTTTACATAAGCTCAAGACACTGGGCAATCTCTTTCAAATTTCCTAGGTACAGCGTAAAGCGTTTATATAGGGTGACTGGTAAGTCGTGTTAGCAGAACTCATTTATAATTGATTTAACCATAGTATACATTTTACAAAATGCAACAGTTTCTGAGATATTTTAATTTTTTTTTTATTCCTAAAAATACGCTCCCTACTACCATTTATCTAGAATTACTCAGAAACAACAAAAATTGAAACTATTGCATTTTGTATAAAGCAAATCAATTGCAAATGAGTTCTACTAACACGTCCTCAAAACAATATACAGCGTGGCTCTAAACCTATGTCTTTAATTGAAACCACATATAGTGGTCAAGGAAAGAAGCAAAATTTGTTATACCACTGTTGGTCAGGTAGCAATAATAACGTAGATAAAAATTATTTTACTTTTTCATAGAAATTGTTTGAGGATCGCTGAAAGCAGCTTAAATGTTCCGGCGGAGCTTGGTCTTCAACTATTCTCCGACGTTCGTGGCCATAAAAAGTCATAAAAACGCAGACCTTGACCTAATGCACAGATATTGTACTTAAGGCAGGTCAAGTATCGTGTTTTTTGTTAATTTTAAAAGCAGATAAATTTTGTAACTAGGTAAGTTCTTAATACTTTAAAATATTCTGTGCTTGTTGCATTAATTGATAATTATTTTTGTGCTAGTCCGTACTTTAACAGTTACATTAAAAAAAATCAATCTAAACGCTATCGAAAAAGTGGAAATTCTTACATCATTTTAATTTGTAAATTACCAACTTACAATGTTGATTACTAAAGTTTATTGTATTTGTACAGCAAGAATAAATTTGTTTCTTTATTAAAACTTCGAATAAACGACGAAATAAACGTCTGCACTAGGCGAGAGCTTTTTGTGTCTTTACGATTTAAGCCGATTCAGAAATTTAGGTTCAATAGTATCCTTATAAAAGCATGTGTTTTGTGTTGGAATGTTAACAATTAATAAAATAATTCGACTGAGAGCTACCCAAGTTTTTCAATCATTTATTTTGAACCCATAGATTAATGTGTGTACAGGCAATCTGATTTATTTAGATTTTTCATCGTACTCATACTCCAATTCTTGCTTTCCGTTTTTACCAATAGAAATAGTTTCTGCTCTTGCAAACTTATTGTGCAGTTATTAGCGCGATAATTAAAAAATAATTTCACGCATTTTCAAAGCAGTTACAAAACTAGCGTACGAAGATGTTTAATTACTTCAGCAAAAGTCTAACGATGATTAGGTACTCGTTTTTAATATAATTGTTATTGTCTGTTACAAAGACGTGCGTAAACAAACGTTCTTACTTATCGCATGTTGAAAATACAAATAAACATGCCCACGTCCGCAAGTCGGATTCATATTCGTATACAGTAAGACCTTGACCGAGTTCTTCTAAACGTAAGTAAAAAGTTTTATTGCTGTTTATTGCATTTATCGGAATAAATTGCTGAAACAAGTCGTAAACCAAGCAGAGGTTTCAAGACAATGGTACCGCGCTCGTTTGTGGCAGGTCAGTTTTTCATTTTTGGGCAAAAAATTCAGATTTTCAGAAATAATCTCTCATGTAATGAGGAACTTACAATTTCATTTAAAAACAGAGATTTTGAGACACTTGTACAAACCTCTGTTCGGAAACGCTTATATTTCGAAGTACTGGTTGTAAAAGTAAAACTTAAAAGATTTTTAATTTTTCTTATTTTCTATCGCTTCTTTCTAACAATAAACAACAAAAAATATCGATAAATTTAAGCCGCTCAGCTTTTAAATTGATGAAACGGATACAAATCTGTACGATTTTATTGTATCATATTTTGTTTCACTGTTTTACACTCTCCTAAAACTCCATATACCTTTTCCTGGTATCATTTTATATGACAATGTAAAACATAATGTTCCTTATAATAAAATGTTACGCCAGTCGATGGCTTTTAAGATATCCATACAATTGAATAAGAGGCGTTAGCTAAGGAAATACCGAAAATGAATGATATGATGAAGAAATATTGCAATTTATTAAGAAAACTTAGTTTATACAGTCAATCAGGGTCAAAACTATGACTTTTTTGTCAAAAGTACATGACTTTAAGGTTATAAAAAGTCGTTGCCACTCAGTATGATCTTTTAAGTCTCAGGGGTTGCTAAGGATAAGGGATGCATTTGTCGTAGTGGGCGGGAGCGGTGACATGTTGTCGAGAGTACGATGGCTTTTTGGCGGCGGTCTCTTAGCGCCGTTGAATAATGGATGGCGCTGGAGATTGCTGGACATTGCCGGACACGGGTCACACCGAGTATCTCGTATTCAGGACAGCTCGGTAAACTGCAACACCCAAGTATCTGCCGAAGACTCTGCGCGAAGCATTATAAATATTTAACTTCCGAAGCTCTCATAATAACAAAACCAATTAAATCCGCTCTTTGTGAACGGTTTCGGTTGAGCGCCAGAAGTATAATGTCCGGTCGACTTGAATGGCGTCAATGTAAAGTTTCAAAGCACTTGAAGCAAAGCATAAGTTGTGCAAAGCTCTGCTGCGATCGCACGTCGGTTGGCGACAGATAACAATAATCCTTCCACACTGCAAGTGCTCCATGTACGCTTCATTTCTGCCAACTGTAATCACTTGTTAATTATGATACTACCGCCGTTTATTACTACCGGCCAAGTACCACAGGATTAAGGAAGATTTACTGGTAACAACACCAAAACATTAACGACAAGTTACTAAGTAATGCTCTTTCTGCAGAAACTACTAATTGTACATATGTATAAATGTTGTCACTTACGTTACCTCGATTTAAAACTGCGTACAGTACTATACTGAAATGACAAATTTCGCTGGAGAAAAAATAGTAAATTGAGGCAGATCTATTAGATTTTGAAGAAGAGTAAGGAATAAAGATAATCTGGAATGGATACGTGTTTATACAGTCTGTCTAAGTTAAAATTCTCAATATGAGAACCTACGTAATTGGAAGTGTTGCATACAGGGTAGGGCAGAATAATTTAAATTAAATGACGTAATTAATCCTTTTATTATTGTTTTTTTTTTAATTATGCGCTGTCTCCTACCGATAATATTTGCGGATAATGGGACAAATAAAACAAAAACGAGTATAGTTACAGATTAGGTAGCTGTTGTACTGTCATCGGGTTCAAAGTTTCACTGGAGTCCGATGCGCATGCACAGCTTGCAGAAGATTAATTGGGCAACAATCGATCTAATAAACTGCAATAAGCGTAGACCAAATTAAAAATACCTCCGTTAATTTACCTCCCAGTAAAACGAATATGTCTAAATCTAACTGTTCGTTTAAGAATAAATTACAATTTAGTACTTCAGAAGATACGTCGAGTCTCTCTACTTCTAGGCAAACTGTTTTAATTGAATCCTGCAACCCTAATTGCGCAGGTTCACGGGATCAATGAACATACACAACTTGCTTCGAACATGTTGCTCTCGGTAATGGCGAAATTACGACACTCCAAAGCGTATTTCTATTTATTTCCGTTGCTTGTACGTATCAAGATGGCCTAACCAATCGAAAAACGGTGACGTTAAGAACGTTGCCTTGTTGGTAATTGGTTTTTTACCAAGAAGTAATGTGCACTTTAGGGGTTACGTAGCCAGAATTAATATAAGAGAAAATGCGTCATGTCATTATCAATATAAAACACACTTACATGTCAAATTCAAGAAGCACTATTACGACATGAGTTCACGCACTACAATCAGGATATCAATGAACTCTCCCTCTTATCGCAACATCTATCGATACATATGCCTAGAGTTGACGTACTTTCCGCTGTGCGTGTGCGGTGTATGTACCGCTGTGTTATTGAAGGTTTTCTATCAAAGCTTTCTTTGCAATGTAGTAATTATTAACTAATTATTTCTTCTGTTACAATATTTGAGGAAAAAAACCAAATAAGGAGCTAGCAACTCAACCTATGCTCAAAGGTCATTTCCGGAAACAAAAGCGACGTTGCCACGTCTACATGCCAGCCAACGCGGAGGCGCTCGCGCTGTTGCCGAAACCTGTTCGATGGATTCTAACAGTAACAAGACACTTACAACCCTCATTTATGGTTTAAATGTTTAAATGATATAGATATTGCAGAGGATATGAAACAAATAAGAAAGCTTTTCAAAAACGAACTAAAATAGTAATTTATTGACTTACTTGACGTTTCGCAATTCTCACGAGCAAGAACCATCTAAAAATAAGATGTAGATATTGATTTTAAAGAGATTTAATGAACACGCGAAGCTAGGTAACATTAACAAATTTTTAGGTTTTTGTACTTTTGTTATTAATATCTGTCATCCCAGTGAATAAGTGATTAAGTCAAATTTCCCTACTTATCAGAGCAGGTTGTTTTCGATTTATAATTTCACATTGTTTGTTATAACAACATGATTGTTCTTGCTGTGCCAGCAATTATTAAATTATTCTGTGTATTTTGTCATTTTGATTTTTGTGTCTCGTGTAACATGTTTTTATAGCTATCAATTAACTGACAGTGATCAATTTTATCAAGTTTACTTTGATTTAGTTTTAGGGTCAGATTAAAACAATGTTCAGATCCATATTAACTTCCGGCTGTGTTTCATGGATACAAACGAGTAGCCTGAAAAGAAAAATAGAAGTACACAAATGGAATACTTCCGTACAGCCATAGAAGTTACATTGAATGATAGAATAAAAAGTGCAGATATTAGAGGAGAGCTTGGAGTAGAATCAGTGTTAGAATACATAGAAAAAATATTAGGTTAAAGTTAGGTTTTGAAATAGATAGCAATTTTTTAATTGCTTTTCTGAACCTCAAGTACGTTTTATTTTTCTATGTGTTTACATGTTGACCAATAAGGCAAATAAAGGCATTATTATTATTAAATAACATGGGCTTTTAATTTTAAATTATCTCTAAAAGAATAAAACTTGCAACAAAATTCAGACTCTGTGGTGAATTTATGCACAACAAATTAAAATTACTACTAAGATTAATTTAATTGTAAATTAAATTAGATTAATTTAATTGTAAATTAAATTAATCGCTTGGTTTGTGTATTCATGCAACAAATTAAATTCTCCTTTAGTTTGCTGTTTTTCTAAATATAAAAATTTTGAATTTACCGCTCTTTCCTTATTGCTCCTATGTAATACGTACGCCGACGCGAGCGCTAACTACTATATTCTTAACGTGAACAGAGTATAGGTTACGGTTTATAAATATTATCCTTTTCAGATTTCTTCATAAATTTTAGTCGTTTATCAAAAGAGGCAGAGAGAATGAAGATTATAAATGTACATTTAAAAGAGGGACGAAGTCTATTTAAAAAAATAATGAATGAAATAGTAGATCGGATGTAAGATTCCGTTTATCAATGTCCCGGTTAATCAATCACTTTAAATTTGTGGACACGCGAGATTTGAGCGTTTAATGAGGGAACACTGGCGCCACTGGCGGCTCAAAAAACAAAGATATCGGCGATACGGACCGAATCAGATCTCCGGCGCGATAAAGCTAGAACACGGAAAGCACATTCGACAACGGAAAGTATAAGGTGTCCGGATTTGGGCGACAAAAAATGACCGCTGCAAAAAAAGGATTGGAGTGTGGAACAAGACAAAAGAGGAGATTTACGAGAGGCCGCTTCTTCTAATGGGTGGCGCGCCTTACTTAATTACATCACCACCTCAGTCGGAACACTCAAAGTCTCGTATAAATAAAAGAAACACCGAGCGTTTTTTGTATGGTTTTACATGCTGAAGCGGAGTCGATATAACGACTGGACCGCTTGCCATACAATTCATGTCGTTTTGTTCCAAATAAACCAAGCAACTTTTAAGTTATTTGTCTGCCAGGCTAAATGAGAATCCAACGCAAACCATATACAGGGTGCGGATAAAGTCTGGAACAAAATTCATAATTCCGTCATCTTGAGTTTAATGAAAAAATCCTGAAACAGGTCGATTTAGGTTTTGTCTCGTGCATAGTGAATTTGATTCCGTGGTCATTTGATTGCACCCATGTGTGACATCAGTTTTTTGAAATGGTAACCCCCCTTGTCGTTAGGTCCATTCCATTGTCTATACAACGGTTTAAAAAGTTTGGTTTCTTACATAACAATTTCTTCGAGAAAAATACTTTCGATTTTCAAAAAATTTAATTTTTATTGCTGTGATAAACTAATCAAAAATTGTCAAAACATTAGATAAATTATCGTCCTAGGTGTACCTCGGATTGTCTTCAATCGAGACGTCGAGCAGACTGGAACACTCGAGATAAGAAAAACAAAAAAGAACTCTACAGGCCTCAACGCTTGTACGTAGTACCGAATGATTTTTTTAAATTTACGGTCTAGTCCGTCATGATTTTTTTTCGCGAATGAAAAACTATGACCAATTAGTTTATTACCGTTTTTATCCAAACTCTTCGAGAGTGTTATCACAGAACAACTTACAGATTACCTTAATTTTGGTGGTATTATGCCAGATACTCAATCCGGTTTTCGGAAAGGCCACAGCTGTGCGACTGCTTTGCTGAAAGTAACTGATGATATATTTCAAGCGACTGACAAAGGACTTATCACGGTACTTACCTTATTAGATTTCAGGAGGGCATTCGATACAGTACAGCATGACATACTACATTCAATTTTATTGCATGTTGGCTTAAGTGATAATGCTGCTAATTTAATCAAATCATATATCTTTGAACGTAAGCAAACTGTTATTATTGGTAACCAACGTTCCTCTCCTTTAGCGGTTTTACAAGGAGTACCACAAGGCTCTATTATTGGACCTATCTTATTTTGTTGTTATACATTTAAATTTCTGTCTGCACTAAAACATTGTACTGCTCATGTCTACGCGGACGATACTCAGCTGTACTACTCCTTGGAACCTGCTGACTGGAAGGCTGCCACTCTGAAAATCAACACAGATCTTGGGGCTTTGTTTTCGATTACTCAGGATCATTCTCTGAAACTTAATCCAAATAAATCTAAAGTCATCCTTTTTGGTAAAAAGAAATCCTGTGATAATCTCTCAAATATCATTCAGATTTGTATTAATGGCGTTAAGATTCCGTTTGTAACAAAAGTCAAGAATCTGGGTTTAATAATGGACAATAGTTTCCGGTACCACAGTCAGATTGCTAAAAACATTAGTAATGCTTATCTCTTTTTTTAAAGAAAATTTTTCCTTTTAGATCTGTCTTAAACAGGGATATAAAAAGACGCTTATATGAAGCATTTGTCCTTTCCCAATTTACTTATTGCACTCCAGTATATCATACAGCCTTGGATTCCATAACTATCTACCGTATTCAGAAAATACAAAATTCCTGTTTAATGTTAATCTATGGAATCAGAAAATATGATCATATTTCCCATAAACTCAAGGAAATAAACTGGCTGAACATGAAAAACCGGAGAGAACTTCAAACTTTAAATCTATTAGGAAGTAAGTTGAAAATCTAACGGGATATGGTCACTGGACGATTAGTAAAAGGCAACTCCTTTGTTTAAGGCCTCAATATTTCGTTGTATTTAACAACTTCATGAGGAGGTTTACTATAAAGTTAACAAGAGGTTAAATAATCCAAATCTTAAGGTTACACTACTTACAACTAGAGATGGATGAATTGGTCAACAAATACAATCATTGAAGCCACAATTGGGCTGTGATTACATGTTAAAATTACAAGAAAAATAAAAACGTCGTACTACGTTACTTAAGTCAGACATGTGCGCAAGAACAATGGCGGAATTGGCGGTAATTGTCAAAGCATCAAGTAACCAACTGAACAACTTAAGAAAACTAATTACCCTAAGTAACGAAATGAGGGAAGTTCATAAAAAAAAAATTAACTGAATTGAAAACTATTTTGATGATTTTTTTTTTATTTTTAACAAACCTAAGAATATGAGCATAAATGTTGCTGATGTTGTCAATATCCGACCTGAAATTGACAGAATGTTCATTCTTTTGAATATGAATCATTTCTAAGAAAAGTCTGTTCTTTAGATTTTTTTCCAGGGTTAAAATGCTAGTATTGTCAAAATCAAATCGGTGATCACTTTCCACAGCATGAGATGCCAAGGCACAAGCTACCTTCCCTGTTCTAATGTCGCTTTTATGTTGGGAAATGCGATTTTTTAACCATTGTCCCGTTTGCCCAATGTATTCTTTTTTGCAATCAGTACATGGTATTGAGTAAACTAGACCGCTGTTAAACAGAAAAGGTGTCTTGTCCATTGTTTTAGTGAAAACACTATTGATAGTATGATTATTATATTGTACAATGTTCAAAAATTTAAAATCTTTAAAAATATTGATGACTTTATTACTTAAGGAGTTAATGTGTATTAATTTTCTGAATTTCCTATCATTATTGTTATCATCCAGATGACATGGCAATTTGTTGTTTTGGTAAATTAATCTGTAAGTTAATGCTTTGGGGAAACCATTATTAGTGAAAAGTTTGAATAGTTTATCTAAATTTTCTTTCAGAAAGACCGGATGACTAATATGAGTAACTCTGTTTTTCATTGAAATAATTACATTCATTTTTTGTTTCATTGTATGGCTAGAATGAAAATTAATATATCTGCCAGAGGCTGTTGGTTTTTGATACCAGTTTAGTCGTATACTCTGACCTTCCATTCTAATTACTTGTGTGTCAAGAAAAGGTACACTGTTATTTTTCTCTTCTTCAATAGAAAATTGTAGGTGTTCATTAAAACTATTGAAAGTGATCAGAATATATTGCAACTGGTCTACAGGAATTGCAGTAATCAAATCGTCAACATATTTATAAATAAACGGAAGTTGAAACGTTAATTTATCTATAACAAAATCTAATAATTTGTCCATCACCATAAGGGCTAATATGGGGCTAATGGGGTTATCCATAGGTACACCGAATATTTGTAAGTAAATTACATTATTGAATGAAAAATAATTGTTGTTAAAAATGAAATTCAAACACTTCAAAAATTGTTCAAGAGTGAGTTTACAATAAGGTTCGATCCTGTGCCAATCCTCTGTGATGATATCAACAACCAAATCAATTGGAATGTTAGTAAACAGTGAAACTACATCTAGCGAAATCAACACATAATCGTTTGGAAGAATGACATTTTTCATTTGATCTACAAAGTTAAGGGTATCTTTAATATTGTACCTAGTTTTTAAACTGAAGGCTTTATTAAGTATTTCTGACAAAAATTTGGCTAAATTATAGGTCGTGGATCCGACACTACTGACTATGGGTCTCAAGGGCACATCTGGCTTATGTATCTTAGGTAAACAGTAAAGTTTAGGACAAATTTAGTTGTAAGTAATTAGTTGCTTGAAATTGTCAATGTTTATATTTTCGGTTTGTTTAAACTGTTTAAGAATTTTGTTAAGTTTAGTTTGCACACTACTAGTAGGGTCTTTGTTGACCTTAACATATGATGAAGTTGTTAAATACAACGAAATATTGAGGCCTTAAACAAAGGAGTTGCCTTTTACTAATCGTCCAGTGACCATATCCCGTTAGATTTTCAACTTACTTCCTAACTAAGTCTTTGGTCGTGACTTAAAAAAACAAAAAAGTTTAAATCTATTTCACAAAATTATATTGTACAAAAGTCCGCCATATTTGTACAATAAAATACGTTTTCGATCTGATGTTCATAATATAACCACCAGGTTCCAGGGCCTTTTATATCACCACCACCACATAGGATATCACTTTATGAAAGATCATTTACATGTGCCATTTTCTCCAAGTAAAATGACTACCTCATGAATTTAAACTTTTAAATCCAGCCGCTTTCAAATTACATTTAAAAAATATGCTATTCGTGTCGCAGTAAAATTAATTGACACAGATTGCTAATTAAAATAAGTATTTTTTCTTACTGGCTGTTCTTCTCTTCCCTTCGTAATTTCGCTGTTTGTACACAAATGTCAATATTATTTCTTTTATAGTTTTTTTAGCTTTAATAAGCTTAATTTAAATTATTTTTAAGTTTTCTTAATTTAGGCATTTTCATATATCTTATTTATCTTTATTACTCAAGGTTAAATTTAAAAGCAGAGAAGCTTGCGCTGAATCTGAATTTCGCCTTGCGGTTGTGTATATTCTTTGTTTCTTTATAGCTGTACCATACAGTACTTATTTGTACGTATTTTATGATCTGCACAATAAAGTCATTTATTATTATTATTATTTTATTAAACGTGAGTGACGTATGGCGTAGACGAAGATAATGTCAAAATACTGTCAATTAGTTTATAACCATACAGCAAGTACTGCACCTGAGTGTTCGTTGTGGTTAGACCGGAAGTGTAAAAAATGATTTGGTACTTGCTCAATTGGTAGTGTTGAAAGGGCATTGCGAAAATGGCTCATTTGAGCGAAAAAGACAGAATTTAAATTCTTATTATGGTTGGCTTTGGTGATAAAATACGTAGCCATGAAGAAGCCTGTTAATTGCTGAAACTGGCAGTGTGAAAGACGGGCCCTCGTCAAGGTCATCCAAGAATTGAGGAAGATACTAGTTTGAACATTCTCTTGGAAGTTCAGAACAACTCCCACACTTACCAGAGATAATGCACAGTCGCAAAGTACCTTAAGAAGGAACAACTTCATCCATACCCAAGTAGCAATTTATGGTAAAACCCGGGCACAATTTTCTTGTATGTGAATTGTGTCGACACTTTTTATAGCACTTCTGCCTCAGTGCAAATTGTGTCCAAAATATTTATGTTTGTGTTTACAAATTTCCAACTTATTGTGTCAAAAAAATGTACGTGTCTAAATGGTCACATTTCAAACACATATGTTTAAAATGTCTCTAGTTTGCGTTAGCTTGGAATCTTTAAATACATCTGAGCACAGGTGGGTCGACACTAAATAGACTCAGTTTGTCTGATTTGTTTCTTGACACTATGTTTCTATTTTGTTACTGAAATGAGTTGAGTAGACACAATAATTTCTGTATGGGTACATTTTAAACATAGAATTTCTTTATTGTTTCTACGATGTGTTTGTACGGGCACATACAGATCCGTACGGAAACATTTTACGCACATAATTTCCATTTGGTTTCTACAAATGTGTCCTCAAAATCTGGTCAAAGTGTGCCGGATAATGTTAGTTGGGTACAAAGTCCAGTTCTAGTTCAGTTCAGGAACTGAATGAAGACGACCCCGACTGTCGAATCGAGTTACGGTTACGACATACAGATGCGATAAGAATCCCTCATTTCTCAGCAATATACTTTTTAGCAACGAAGCGACTTTTACAATAAACGGTAACGTGAATCGCTATAATTGTAGGTATTGGTCGTGCGAAAATCCTCGATGGGTTCGCTGGGTTACACCCAAATCCAGCAAAAAGTTAGTGTGTGGGCGGTAATAATAGGAGATCGCATTGTGGGACCTGCCTTTCTGGAGGTAAATTTAAACGCTGAAAGATATTTAGATTTTCTAAGATTTGACCTTGTGCCAGCATTGATAATGCTGTTTCCAGACAAGGCCGATCCCGATGCGCCTCATCCCAGAATCTGGTTCCAACAAGAAGAAGCACTTCCACATTTTGCCTAGCCTATTCGGAGCTACCTCGACGAAATTTTTCCCGGGGATGGATTATGCTTTTATTTCAAAAAGTATTTCACTGAAAAATCTCTTCTACTTGATCCCTCATCATTACCACTTCGTCTTTTTATATTTTTCTAATTTTGCCAAGCCTTTTCGTTCAGGCCACGTTAATTTTTCCCAAAATTTCAAAAAAATTTCTTCAAGGCTTTTTTCCGAAATAGTGGAGCACTTCATTTCCATGAGTCGTTTTCCTAGTATACAATGGCATGGTTCAAACTAAAAATTTCCCGGGTCTGCTTATGTCATATTTCCATGAATTATTACCTATTTTCATTTTTCCTTGATAGGAAACCTTTCTTCACGATTTTTTCTATTTTTCAAATTAGGCATCCATTGTTGCACATCCACATGATTTTTTTTGCTCTTTTCTTCACCGTTATTTCAGTATCATTATTACCAGATGGTGGTTCAAGAGATTCTGTGCCATCACCACCTACTACTACTTCCTGCTCTATAATTTTACTATCGTCACCTACTTTTCCACTTGATATTTGAGGTTCTGTTTTATTTTCGTCACCTGGATTCTTACTTAAACTTTGAGGTTCTATTGTACTTGCACCACTTTCTTCAATGCTTTCTGATTTAAAAGTTGTGCTACTATTTCTTCCAAATTCACAATGAAGTTATTTTCGAACGCGTTAGACATATTATTTTGATTCATTACGATGATTTCACAGTTATTACTGTCAATGATTTCGTTGTTATTCGTAACAAAATAATTAGTTAGCGATGATCCGATACTACAATCTTCATTGACAACCAGTCAAAACTAATTCATGACTATTCGTCCGATTGAGAGCCATAGCCACAACTTTTTCTTGTTAGTTCAGACATTATACTACCTGAAAATAAATTTCAGTTTAAAAAAATGTAAATTATAACAAAAAATAAATAAAATAAAAAGAAATCGCAAAGGACGTAAGTCCAGCATAAATTCAATTTTCGCTAAAAAGTGTAGTTATGCGGTTTGTTTGTGTACCCGACGTTATGACGGTTCAAAACGATTACGTGCGCTGCTGGAAAATTTTCTGGAATCTAGTAGGTCTAGAATTGTTAGCGATTATCAACTGTTATATTTGAAAAATTTGACGTTTTTCGCCTATAATTCTATTGACAGTTCCTATCCAAGTGAACTAGTTTTGTTTGTACAGCATTTGAGAAAAAGTAATTTTGTGTAAACATGGAAATCTCGCGTGAAAATTTTCGTGCCATGATTTTTTACGATTTCAAATGTGATCTAACGCCGAAACAATGCCTCGATCGGTTTCATTTGGCTTTTAGAGATGAAGCACCATCAAAGAGCAGTGTTTATAATTGGTTTGCCGAATTCCAGCGTGGACGTACCTTCCTCAGTGACGAATTTCGTGAAGGTCGTCCATCAACTTCTGTTGTTACCGCTAATGTAGATGCTGTGCGTGAAATGCTTGAGCGAGATCGACATGTGACATACCGTGAGATTCAAGCATCCTTACGCATTGACAAGAAACCAATACACCAGATTTTGCATGATCATTTGAACGTACGAAAGCTTTGCAGTCGTTGGATCCCACACAATTTAACAGAAGCGCAAAAGCAGGGTTGTGTCAAATGGTGCGGAGAAATGGTCAAGAAATTCAATGGAGGTCGTTCAAATTTAGTTTATAACATCGTTACTGGTGACGAAACGTGGATCTATTCGTACGAGCCAGAGAGTAAACAACAATCTACCGTTTGGGTATTTCAAAATGAACCAAAACCAACAAAAGTTGTCCGTTCACGCAGTGCTGCGAAGCAAATGATTGCTTGTTTCTTTGGTTTAACTGGACATGTAGCAACCGTGGCTTAAGAGGATCGAAAAACCGTGAATGCTGATTGGTATACTACGATTTATTTGCCGGAAAGTCATCGATCAAATAAGAAGAAACAATCGAAATCGACGAATTATTCTACATCATGACAACGCCTGCTCACACTCAGCCCGTCAAACAGTTGATTTTTTATCCAACAAAAATATTGAATTAATGACTCATTGTCCATATTCACCTGATTTATCACCTAATGATTTCTTTTTGTCCCCAAATATCAAAAATAAAATGCGTGGTGAGCGATTTTCGTCGGCTGAAGCAGCGGTTGAAACATTCCGGACACTGGTTTCTGAGGTACCATCTTTAGAGTGGAAAACGTGCTTTAGAAATTGGTTCGAGCGTATGCAAAAGTGTATTGACGTCAAAGCCGAATACTTCGAAAAACAATGATACCGTTTACCAAATTTCATATGCGTTTTTCATACCGTTTCCAGAAACTTTTCCAGCAGCCCACGTATGTATATCTTATATATTTTAATATTTTTATCAATTTTATCATTTTTTAACCAAATTTTGTCCCAAAGATAAACAAATTTCAATTTTGAATTTAATACGTTTGATAACAAAAGATCTTTGCAATACGTGTGAAGTGATGTATTGCAATTCGTTTGAGCGAAAAACTACACATAGCTAACAAACTCTACCACGGTTAATTAACTCCGGCCTACAGATAAATTAAGATCTATTTTGAACCCAGGCAGCGTTTGTGTGTGCACTTGCGATCTGGAAACATTTACGATTACTTTGAACTGCTCAATTAAAACTTGAGTTATGCGAGAAATAATTAGTAATTCGCATAATTTATGTTAAGTGAAGATCATAGAAATTTCGCTTGTAGTTATTGCCCGCTGCTTTTCGAATTACAGACGCTTCGTGACTTTTATACCGCTCCCTGATTTATGCCGTATTTATTTCGAATTCTCTGCGAGGGAAAGCAGAACGCGCTGGATGCCCCATGTTATGTAGTAATAAATAAATTGTGAAAATATGCATTTTTAGTCATTCTCATAAGTACTCAGGAACATATGTGATGCTGTATATCTTACATTTAGCTTAGCTAGTCTGAATGCTATGTGTATTATATAATTCGTTCGTACTAGTTTATTTTGCTTCTTCGCTATCGCCGGTATAGAACTGTGGCATACTGTTTCCGAAAGTTTTCTCATTTCTTGAAAAATGTTTGAATTTCTTTTTGATATCATTCTTCCCATCTCTTCGAACTTTTCCTGGTAGTTTTTTAATATAGAAGGGATAAGCAAAAAAACTTTAAGGAAATTAAACCCTATTTTAGCGACCACACGTTTAAAACAGTTTGACAGTTTTAAAACATTTACATTTCCGACTTGAAACGGTGACATCAAATGACGAAAGATTCGAATCTCATTCATACTGTTTTCAAGCGTCCTGTGGTGATACCTAAACGTATTTATGGTGAAAGTTTGACATCCATAAACATTGAAACTTGCAACTGGTTAATCTTATTATAATAGGAATGCAACGTTTTATAGTTAATTGAAAAAAACTGTTTGTTTGATACACTGCACATAACAGCTAACACCGACAGATTGAAAACTTCAAAACATAAGTTTTCACGGCGTTTTCAAGTGACGAAATAGCTAATGTGGCTTAAACTATTCTATGAATTACTTTCAACGCCAAAATTTGCCCTTACTCAATGGAGTGAATAAAATAAAAATAGTATCTTAAAATCAGAACACTTGGAAAGCAGGTATACCATTGCACAAGAAAGACAAAACTACAGATACAAGAAAAGTAAAAATAAAGGTATCAAGGCTTAAAGGTAGCTATGCTGCGCAAGTTTCTACATCCATACAAGTCAAGTTAAGAGATTTTAAATGATAACAAAGAAGCATACACAAATAAAGTTAAAAGATTTTAAATGATACTTCTTTAGTTGTCCCATTTCACCTTTTAATTTTCTCCCAATTTAGTTGCTATATGAAAATCGAAAACTAGACATTACAGTTCGAAAATACAATTCTACTTTATTTTATTTTAATGTTAAAGTTCTAATTGAAAACAAAAACATGTAAAAATTAACCTGTTCAAACTGTTCTCTAGTGTTCGCATTTTTATTGCAGCATAACAAAAATTCTTCCGAATACTTCAAACGATGGTCTGGATCTTCCCTATTCTGTTTTTCTCTTAACTTATTATGTAAGGTACCACCTTTTAAAATCACCATTTAACCGAGAGAAAGGCCGATTAAGAAGTTATGGTTGCCATTTAAAAAGTAATAACGTAACATCAGAAAAACAAGTTGCAAATTCGAAGCTCATCATTGGGACATCGAAAACGGTAATATATATATATACGAACACAGTTATTGTCTAATCTACGATTTACAGTTTTTGAAAGATTTTCTTTTTCATATTTTATTTTTTTCTGGCGATATTATAGTAATTCCTTACCTTTTCGCGAATATTTTAAAAACTACCAATCGTAGAATGTTGTTTAAAACGAATTATTTTTTTGGCATTACAATATGCAACTTTGCTTTAATTTAAGCTCTTCGTTTCTCTTGCCATTTTCGAGGTCACGATGGTTAGTTTCATAATAGCCTGAGTATGGCTCAAATCTTTCTAAGTTCTTTGTGTTAATCCCATAACAATCCTCAGAATATTTAGATTTAATTCTTCGAAATATCTGTTCCACTTCGCTTGGGGTGACTGGTCAAAAATAAGCAGATTCGTCAACCATTTTTATGTTAGATATTATGGTTTCAGCTGACTCAGTAGTTTCAGGCAAATTTTGAACAATTTCATCTGCAATCGTAGTAAAAGAAAAGAGTTAAATTCTTCGCTCGTTGGACTATTTTGGTTTATTCTATCAGCCAGTCTCCTTATTTACTATGTTCCACAGGCTTCCTTGTTAATTCTCTGCTTTCTGTATACGATGCTAGCTTCGTTTCTTCTTTTCATTTTCCAATTCTCTATTGTAAAATATCTTATAGTTTGATAGATCTGGAAGAAATATTCATTTCCGGTGGATTTGTTGACTTACTTAGTTTAGTTAGAGGGAATGAGCTGTTGTAGTGATGCTACAGAATATTTAGAAAAGCATCTAACATTTTGTTGGGGTCGTTTTTATTTATAAGAATGAAAAACGAAAATTATAAGAGGCTTCTACTAAGAGGAATAAAGAAACGAAAAAAATGCACTCAGTTCGTTATACGAGCAACAAAAAAGCAAATAGCAATTTTTCTAATTAGGAGATAGGTAGATAGGTAAATGTAACCCAACTGAACGCTATAATTACGTCGAAAACAGTTGAAACTTAGTTTGTGCATACTAATCGGAAAAATGAGAAAATGAAACAACATTTGTGAGTCGATTATTTTGTCGCACTACTAGTGGTTCCTATCAATCTTTTTTGAAAAATGACTAGATTCTATTAATTATCTGCGCACTTTTTGCAATCATTGTACAAGACCGAGCTGATAGTTTTAGAATCTTTTAAAAACTTTTGCTCTAAAATAATTAGATAACCCAATATTTGAACACTTTTAAATTAACATGGGATTTCCTATGTGTGTTAATCAATGCAGCACCCTGCATAAGAAAACACGCCCAAAAAGTATTGAAGGATTGAAGAATATCGTATACAAACTTAAATGGATGGCGAAAGATAAAAATTAAAGTAAAACAAAAAACTGTAATTACATGATTTTAGTACCTATTAATTATTTACTTTCCTCTGCAGATACGATTTCCTGCCAAACCTAATTACTCAGCGATGACCATTGTGGATAATGAAAAGAAAAAAGATGAATTGTATTTATTATAATAGCTAATGTATTCGACTTAAAATACCCCAAAGTAAAATGATAAAACTAACTCTATGTAGAAGGTCAATGAATACACCTTAAATAATATGAATTCATTTAAAGTACTTGAATGAAATAGGTATATATACAACGTACAGAACGGAATTATACAGGGTATCTCAAAACTTCTGTCTTTAAATGAAACTGTAAGTTACTCGTTACATAACACATTGATTTTCCAAAACTGAAATTTTTTGTCCAAAAATGAAAAACTGACCTATCACACACGAGCGCAGTCCCTTTGTTTTGAAACCTATGCTTGGTTTACGACTTGTGTCAGCAATTTATTCCGATAAAAGCAATAAACCCCAATAAAACTTTTTATTTACGCTTAAAAGAACTCGGTCAAGGTCTTATTGTATACGAATATGAATCCGACTTGCGGACATCGGCATGTTTATATTTATTTTCAACATGCGATAAGTAAGAACGTTTGTTTACGCAAGTCTTTGTAATAGACAATAACAATTATGTTAAAAACGAGTACCTAATCTTCGTTAGATTTTTTCTGAAGTAATTAAACCTCTTCGTACGCTAGTTTTGTAATTGCGTTGAAAATGCGTGAAATTATTTTTTAATTACCGCACCAATAGCTGCAGAATAAGTATTGCAAGAACAGAAACTATTCCTATTGTGTAAAAACGGAAAGCAAGAATTAGAGTATGATACGATGAAAAATTTAAATAAATTAGGTTGCTTGTACACACAATAATCTATGGATTCAAAATAAGTGATTGAATAACTTCGCTAGCTTTCAATCGAACTATATTATTGATTGTTTACATTCCAACACAAAACACATGTTTCTATAAGGATAATATTAAACCTGTGTTTATGCGTCGGCTTAAACCATAAAGACAAAAGCTCTCGCCTAGTGCAGACGTTTATTTCGTCGTTTATGCGAAGTTTTAATAAAGAAATAAATTTATTTTTACTGTACAAATACAATAAACTTTAGTAATCAAAATTGTAAATTGATTATTGGCAATTTACTAATTAATATGATGTAAGAATTTCCACTATCTCGATCGCCTTTAGATTGAATTTTTTAAATTTAACTGTTAAAGTACGGATTAGCACAAAACTAATCATCAATTAATGCAACACACACAAAATATTTTAAACTATTAACAACTTATCTAGTTATAAAATTTATCTGCTTTTAAAATTAACAAAAACACTATACTTGACCTGCCTTAAGTACGATATCTGTGCATTAGATCATGGTCTGCTTTTTTATGACTTTTTAAGGCTTCGAACGTCGGAGAATAGTTGAAAACCAAGCTCCGCCGGAATATTTAAGCTGCATTCAGCGACCCTCAAACAATTTCTATGAAAAAGTAAAATAATTTTTATCTGGGTTATTATTGCTGTCTGACCAATAGTTGTATAATAAATTTTGCTTCTTTTCTTGACCACTGTTTGTGGTTTCAATTAAAGACTTGGATTTAGAGATACGCTGTATATTTTGTTCGATTTGTTTTGAACGAGGCGGCAACGAACTTGTGTGCATTCACGCGTCGCTGCAGCGCTTGACGTTTGCCGTCTCGTTTGCTTTAATCGAACAAAATATATAATTCCGTTCCTCAGTATAACGCTTTAAAATTCTGCAAACATCTTTATTCAAGAGAGAAAATTGGAAGAAGATAGAGATATCTATCTAAAAATGCTCCTACACTTTTAATTCAATAATATACCATGTATTAGAGTGGAATATAAGAGAGAAGAAGTTTTTCATTTGAATACAGATTGTGCGGTTTTCTCTTAAACAGTAAAAAATGATAATATTTATAATATTAGTAAATTTTCTTGTATGATCCAGATCTCTTATGTCTTCATCACAACACAGAAACTACAAACCGGATCGCGTATCAAAATGTTTTATTTGCAATGATCTTGTTTAAAAGCCTGTTCATGCAGTGAGATTTGCGTTCACAGGTATGTACACAACGAGTTATATTTCAGTGATTACTGGCAATAAATAATTAATGCAGCTGCATAAATAAGTGCGTCGTGATACAAGAAAGGATGCAGATACGCGGACCGGAATATCGGCGTACGGAGTTTCGATTCAATTATACACGAAGCTACATCATAAACAATTCCGGCGAGCAAAAGAAATCCGTAGCGCCTTGTAAGTTGTAGTATTTACAAAACAAAGATATAGACTGATAAGTTTAAACGACGCCTTTAGTTTATGTTACGTGACACCGGGGGTCGTCTCGTTCACGAGTTGTGAGTGTAGTAGTCGCGAAGAATGTGTTAAATTTACCGCTGAAACCGCGTGCACCGGTCGGAGTTCCAGCCAAATAAAAATATACGACGAAATTCACCGAGCATAGAAAATCCATTATAAAATATTGTATGGAATTTTCATTGTTTACAAGTTTCTAGATATTTTTATTTTTATTTAACATGCAGAACTGAAACTGACAGGATTTATTGATTGGATATGGGTGGAACGCAAAATATACCCCGAGCGACAGATCCGCTATATATTTCGCTTTGCCAATTATTTTTCGACCTATTTAAGACCCGAATAAACTTCCTCACCACAATCTCATAACATGGTGAATGTTATAGGACCATTGGCGACGTCAGCAGACAAGCGGTTTACCGCAAACCGCGTCGGGACGCTGCCTAGATCCTTGTTTGCAACAGTAATTATTATTCATAAACCCCTAACCGAGCTGACCGGGCCAGGCTTGGCCTAAATTAATATCGCGTACTTACACGAAGTATGGATTACAGAAACCCTCGCGTGAACAACGTAAAATCGACGACAAAACATGGGGTTTTAAAAAATGTCAAAAAATAGCATCTCTGTAATTTTTAATAAAAATTAATTTCACTTTCTCAGTGAAATTAATAAAAAGATCCACAGAAAAGATTGTATCTATACAAGGATAGTTAATATTTGAAGAATACATATCTGCATCTTTAATTAAATGTAGCCCTTTGATTTCATAATTTTTTCATAATGTAAAATCTATAATGTATAGTATTATCCATATTATAGCAGAGAGCTCTTACAAAAATAGAAAGAAATATATGTAAAAATTAAAAATGCTCCAAAACAGAAGACAGTATCATACAAAATCGGTAATATGTCTAAACGTACTTTAACGAACCGTCTGTGAAGAATGCAAGAAAAGTGTCAGGTGATCTAATATAATATGTTCATTAAATAGACGGCTTAGAAAGTAAGATTGCTATTAGAAATAATAACAATAACTGAACTGTACCCAAAACTACAAATTTTAACTGATTAATAAATAACATTTAATACGGTTATTTAGAGTTCCTTAATGTTCCATGTATGAAAACATGACATGGTGCAGTTATCTGATTATAACTGAGAAGTTTTAGGTCTAGATTTATTTTATTTTGCAAATAAGAATGGCTTCTTGTAATGGATTACTTTTCAAAGGACGTGGAAGTTGCAAGATTAGAAAATACTTGTGGAAATACGGTAATAGTTAAATTAATGAAATTAAATCTATGGTTTCTAGATTTGGTATTCCTAAAATAATATATTCAGACAATGGTACACACTTTAAAAACTCAAACATGAAGAACTTTGTAGAATCTTGGAACTTTGTACACTACACCTAGTCCAAATTATCCAAGATCTAATGAAAATGTAAAAAGACACATAGCAACAATAAAAACAATTAAAAATTTTGTTGCAAATCGTTTCTGATTGCAGTGAAAACCTCGAGCAGCCTCTGTACAGTTGTTTCAGCCCTATTTGGGGCTTCTTCAGCAGAAATGTAGCTCGAAATTCCCACTGCTTTAACAGAAAACATGGGGTAGACTTATTATGTAGCGAACCCGCTTCAACTTGTCTATCCTACTGCAATGTCAGGTCAAAAAGCGATCGTAGGATGTCGCTGTTTCATCTAATAAAAACAATATTAAAAAAAATTGAACGTATTAAAAGAGATCCTTGTTTAACATTTCTTGAATACAGAAACACACCAGTTTCCAATGAAATCAATCTCCTAATGAAATGATGATTGGAAGAAAGTTAGGTGGATTTTCATCAATTAATATCGATAATAGAAATAAAATAAGAAACTTAGAAATAAAACATAAGTTACAAGAAAGACAAAACATACGAAAATACTACTATGAATAAAATGCTCGTAACTTAAAGCCATTTCTGTCAAATCAAAAAGTGTTTGTCAGAAAGAAAAAATAAAATAAACCTTTAGAACCGGGAAAAATAACAAAGTTATGTAACAGACCACGTTTTTATGAAATACAATTACCTGGTCAAAAAATAAAAATAAAGAGAAACAGCATTCATTTATATGGAGCTCCGAAATAAAAGTTTCATAAGACAAATCGAAATAGAAAAATGCATAGTGGTGTAAGTAATGACGTAAAAAATGATAAAAAAGATGAAAACAAAAACAACAAATCAATATCTAAACCAATACTAAATTAAATCAACGTTTAGTAACTAGTTCGCGTAGAACTGTTAAAAAAATACTTAAATAATTACGTATTTTAAAAGTTAGATCTTAGATGTTATTAAAGAATTATATCAGGCGATCTGATAATTTCTAATTTAATAAAAAATGTTAAAAAATAAAACAGGATGCACAGAGTGATTTGAAGAGTTTAAGAGACAATTTTTTGGAAGAAAACTTTGTACAAGAAAACTTGAAAGACATTGTGGTGGTTCACCCAGAAACTGATTTTATTAGGAAAAACTGCAGGTAAGAAAAATATAGAGAAAATAATATTTATCCAATTTCAAGGTTTTCATAGGTAGAATTCCTTTATTTTTTCTTTTGAATTCATTGTAAAATATTTTAAAATCACTGTGACGCACTAATTCTTCATAAGCAGAGGTAGTTTGGCAAAAAGTTTACTGTTTTCTGCGTGTCTGGAGATTTGTTTTATTATCCGTGTCCACTAAAGCTTCACAAAATCAAACTTTGTCAGAGTCTCATCTAAACGATGACCCAATTTCGATGTTATAAACGAAGTCCAAATTTATTGTCGGGTTTATTAATTGGAAACAAGAATTCCAGCACCACGTGCGGTCAAAGTTACATACGGGAAATGTAAACTCTGATTTGGCTGACATCTTTAATGTTGATTTACATATTGCTATGTATTGTCTGGCTGGTAGCTCTTTTTGTTGTCCTTGTTGTTGCTAAATTAACTGGTACTTCTTTTTTTGCTATCAATAAATGAAAATATAATTTCTAAACCTAAACGAAAGTCCAGAAATGTTTCAACCAAAAATGTATTTCTAAATTTTGAATTTTTGTCCAAAACTAATATTTTATTTTCAGATTCTTCTGTCTCAACTCTTCAATGCACTGTCCCATTGTCTGTTCTTTTAGGAAACTGCACTGTTTTTCACTTCCGGAACCAAAATTTATCCCACACTTAAACGAGCTCAACTTCTGAGTTTCTTTCGGGAGTTTTTGAAGACCGATCTTTAGGAATTGCAGATCACTACACAGTTCACTGCCACAGTGTCAGCTTAACAATCACAGGTATTTCTTGTCAAAAGTTTATAAATAAATTCTACATAACTTATTGTTCTTTTCACCAACTAAACTAAAACTTATTTCAGGGCCAGATTACAAATTATGTACCAAATTGTTCACGGCAATTTTTCAAAACCTGTTGTCGCCTCAAAGTGCGAACATCTTACTTCTTTCTTTAATTTCATGCCTTTAAGCAGTTGCGATGTCGAAAGAACATTTTAAGCTTTTAAAGATGTTTTGTCACCTCTCAATTCTGCAACATACCTCGGCCCAGAAGTTAAGTGGATCGTCCTTTCGAAAACGAAACGGAAAATCAGAGTTACGTAACGGTGCCCACTAAGTGGAGACGGCGTGGAATATCTTTAGAGATGTTACAGAGAAGGGTGTCACCCAGCGGTGGTTACGCAATCCAAAGGTGTCAGAAACACACAGCCGGGAAGGTGTGTTCTTAGATGTTCTCGTCAAGCGCAACTCTCTTGTACCCGCTTTCTTGCCACAAGGGTGGACCAACCCAAAATTGTTGAAAAGATGCTCAATAAAAGAACAAAGTTCATTACGGCCAAAAAGCAATTTATTCAAACAGGTCAAACGTCATATACGAAACACAAATCCAAACTGACATCCTGAAGGGATATTCGGTCGATTTCTTATTTAACAAATGAGCAGTAAAATAAACAATACCCAAAATAGGGCAACCCTTGCTTCTGCGAGAGTACTCTGGCGTCTGCGCACAAGCGCATAACATAAAATAAACACTAAGGGAATTTTAACGTCCACTCAATGTGAGCTCAAGTAAGACAATGCGAGAAGCGTTCAAAAATGGAACGGTAAATACACTTCTGCTCTGAAGGAGCCTCAAATTAAACAAGTAAAACAGGATGAAATAAATAACAAATGTAAAAGGGGCTTCAACAACGGTAAATTTCACGAAAAACCCAAAAGAAATTATAATCCGGACAAACGGTAGGGGTCAAAACACAGTGAGGTTGTCGCCGCAAAAGAATAAATCCGAGGATTTACAAACCACGCCGCTCGAGTCAACGAAACGTTCCGCACAATTCCGAAGCCGGAAGTTGGCCAGTGAGAGGAAAGGAAAAAAAAATTGGAACGAGCTTACGTGGTCACAAAAAATGTTTCTACTCGATCCAAACGTATCCCGCCAGCGATGTTCCCAGATCGGCCATAGTTCTCTTCGGCCTCTCTTGGGTGTTGGTTGCGTCGACGTCACAGGAGCAAAAAAAAGAAGAGAGCCAAAAAGGTTGAGTTACGAATCGGATTCACCGGCTTGTTTCAACAGACTTCCTCGCAAACGGGCGGTGGGGGGTAGGTAGGCCCCGTACAAGTTGCTTTAGAAAGGCCACGAACGGAACGAAAACGTGGCTAGCAAATGGCGCTCGTAGAAGTAGACAGAGTAGGGCAAAAAATACAAAACTCACCTCATTGAAGGATTAATGAGCCTTAAAGGATCGTACTACAGCAGCTCTGCAACATTGGCCCCAAAAGCAAACGGGAAAAGCTTCCTCGATGTGATAGAACCCCACCCAAAAAAAAGGGAGGTTAACTTAAACGTCTTCCACAGCAACACAAAGTCGACCGTTCACCTCAAGTTGATGTGCGAAAATCAAGTGACATCAGGCAAGAGTCCGCCGCGAGCACAACCACTGTGACGCAACGCTGCCTTAAAACGGAACGTCACACGCGATCTAACGGCAAAAGGCCGAAATCGCATCGAAAATTGGAAACTCCTTCACCACAAAAAAAAAACCATAACAGTGTTAACATCTGAAAGAACAATAATACAGATAATTTAGAAATTTTTGTTTATTGCAATCAGCATCTTTAGTAGGAACTAACAATTGATGTGGTTACAGCGTTTTCGATTGGGATGCACTTTGTGCACTTAGTATATCTTCATCTTGTTTTAATTTTATGGAATAAAATGAGATGAAGATACAAGCGCTGTTAGTACTTTGACATAAAAAAAAATATTTTGATCAAAGGTAGTCATGGATTTTAAAATTATTTAGGTTTGTGCATTGTATTAATCAAGAAGTGCTTACTGTTACGTCTTTAGTTTCTTGGTTTTACTTGCTGTTAACAGCTTCCTGAGTATATTTCATGACCGCCCTTGACCAAATTAATTTTTGTTGTCTCAGTATATTGTGGAGGAATGATTAACACACGCTTGAATTGATTTGATTTAATTAATTATTATTTACGTAAATCGTCAGTTTCTGTTACTGATGCTCGAAGTGACGTTTATGGTTACGGCCGCGGCGGATTGATACCGCGCTCTACGATTACCTTTGATTGACCTTGACATTTCCATGCGTCTGTCTGTTGTTCTAACATTGTATCAGGTTGTTACAATTTATATGTAATTGGCAGACTTTCTGTTACCTAGGAATTCATGTGTAACAGAATGAAATGCTTGCCAAGCCATTTTTTTGTAGATTAATTTTTTCCCCTAGTTCTACAATAAATAGTCAATAAATATATCATCTTTGACTTTCGCGATTGACCCAGTTTTATATACAAAGGGGTCAATAGAATTTACTCTTTTGATATCAAAAGTGTGTTTTCCCCGGAATTAATTTAGTTCTGACGGGCCACTTGCGTTTTATGTAATTGTCTGCTCTGCTATTCCAAAGACACAAGGCACAGATGTTTTGTGCAGCCAATTTGTTGTTCTAAGAAAAAGCCCAACAACTTAAAGTCCCCATACACATTCCATTGATGGCGGTCATAATTCAGAGAACGAGTAATGTTTATACATTTTCATAATTTTCTTTTAAATGATCAATAGGAATTGATGGAACATTTTTGCCATTATGGAGCAAAACGGTCTATAAATAAATGCTATTCCTCTGTACGATGGTCGTGGTCTCTACATGACGAGTAGT
Organism: Prosopocoilus inquinatus; assembly: GCA_036172665.1. NCBI lineage: Eukaryota > Metazoa > Arthropoda > Insecta > Coleoptera > Lucanidae > Prosopocoilus > Prosopocoilus inquinatus. Next base: position 3,871,757 of record CM069876.1, read on the forward strand.
TCCAATTACCATAAATGATTTTTTAAGTTCATTTACCTCTTGTAGTTAACATCATGACATTTTTCAGATCATTATTTGGGTGAGGTCATCAAATCTTGTTTAATTCGGTTTAATGCACTCAAAGCAAAAAAAAAAATAATGTCGCTAAAAATACGTACCACACCAAAGTAAGCTCGAAAAAGTTTACATGAACATAAACTTAAATCAAAGTTGTTTTGTGCAACAAATTGTACTTTAATTTCGGTACACATTTTTCCAAACTTTGACAACCTTGTAATATCACTTTCCTGATGTTCACACTTGGTCCACTTCGTCACACATTATTTTGTAGTCGTCGTCGTCGTCGTCCGACGATAGAAATAAGCATTGGATATTTAAATAAATACGTCGAGAGGAAGCGTGAGATATTCGCGAAACCGCGTAAAATTAGACTCCCGCATATTTGTATAACATTTATTTATTAGTCGGACAAGTCATTGCGTGTTAGTAATTACCGTTTTATAACGTACGTCTAGTAAGTGCACTAAATATACTGCGTTTATTCGGATATTTCCAGCGTACGTTAAATAAATTTCCAGTCATCAATTACTTCGTGTAATTGTTTTGGCAACAACTGTTACTTAGTCTATTTGCACGTAACGTAAATTCTCCATTCGCGACACAAATTGCAGCATTAATTTGGTGTATGGTAAACAAATAATTTACACGGTATAATCTATATTTAATCAACATGAATTTTGTGTCCGAGGAAAACTATATAAATAACAATAACACTTATTTAAAGAAATTTTAATAATTTACATTAGTTCTTGTTAAAACTAGTATAAAGCATTGTTTAAGTTAAATTAATTAAATATATTCTACACTCTTTCTCTCTTTCTTAAACATTTCAACTTATTGATCATGATTTACTAATTTCATCGTAACTTCATGATATTTCTACTCAGTTCAAATCTATTGTGGAGCTGTGGGAGAGGAATTTTGGATAGTACATCGAATTTAACCCAAATCCTGAATCCAAGTGTGGAGATACGAGTACATATTGAGAAGGAAACTTGATCTGCTTCATTCATAAAACATTTGGAGTAGTCATCTCAGACAAGGCCATTTTTTTATCAAGCGGTTTATATACATTAGTCAGGGATAGTTTTGGTATTGGTACATGCAAAACCAGAAATGTTCAAAGTTTTATGGAATTATTACCTCAGAAAAAAGCGGTATTCATCAGTTAACACTTACACTAAATTCAAAACGTGTTTTAGACACATTTTACACCTGCTATAGGGTATATCGGGTCCGTGGATTTTAGGGAATCCGTAAATTCTAAGACTTTACGGACTCCCTAAAATGCACAAACCCAATACAACCTTACGTCCCATAGTCTGCGCGATCAACTCACTAACCTATAATGTCTCCAAATATCTAGCACACATTCTCAAGTCATTTGCAGGCAAAAGTGAAACCTTTATCCTCAATTCTCAGTATTTCGTCCAAATAATTCACGATGTATCTTCATCTTCATCTAGCAACTCTCCAGAACTAAACACAAGCTAGAAACCGGTCACCAAATCCAATTTTCCGACACAAAACTCCTTGCCAGCTCATCTCATTTCTTTAACCGTAAAATCCGTGAATGTACAGAAATTTTCTAACACCCCAATAACCTGAACCGTGATAATAGCTTCTGTCTTTACAATACATAGAAACATGGAAACATCTCATTATCAATTCATCATGCACCAACAGACCAATCCCCGCCCACCGTTCAACCCCATAGAAAACGGACATATCAACTCAGTTTCAACGACTTACAAGAAGCAGCAGCAAGGCCACCAGCAGTAGCAGCAGCACCATCAGCAGCAGCAGCCCTGAAGAAGTTCTTCGGCAATGGAGAACGAAACGTCGGCAGAAGAAGATATGCGAGACACACGGTTCCAACCGGTAGCCAAGAATTCAACCAGAGAAGAGAGAAGGAATTTATTTCCGAAAGGAAAAAAGTAAGAATTAGCTTAGAAATAAACGAAAAAATATGATCGTTAGTTTTTCTTTAATTCTCACGAATTTGGAGTTCGTGAACTCAAAGAGTCGAAAGATGGATAAGGTAATAAATTTCGCATGGATCCGTAGAGAGTAACACACAATAAAGCTTTTTAATTTAGCCTACTTTGATGGCATGTGCACTACCACACATCACCCCTCTTACTTTTACAAATTTAGTCTATTGGGAGATTTAACAAGTTGCCCTGATCTTGTTCAGTACTCATTGTGACAAATTTGGGCTTTCACTCCTCCATCGGTCCCAAGCTTCACTGGATTCCGTTTTTCGTTAGTTTCATCGTAATACCAAATGTTAATACTACTGGCGTCTTCTTTCGTACTGGGAATTGGTACAAGGTGAAATCATTCTATTTTACCCATTCTTCGTAAATCGGCAATCCGTATTTTTCGTTCCATCAGTAATTCTGCCGGTTAGAAGCTATTTGCAATTGGCGTCGCCAAATAAATTTGTAGAGCTTTATAAACATCATCACTCTTCTTTCAGGTCCGTTTGATGATTTTTACAGCTGCTTCTAAAAACCATTACTTTGTGAGAATTTTGGACACTCGATGTCACATGTTTAAAACCCCAGTTTCTTGAAAATTCTGAATCACAATTTTTGGCGTCCCATGTCGTGCAATTACCGATTTCAGGTGTTTTATTACTTCAGCTTCCCGGAGACTCGCTAATGACACTATTTCGAGGTACCTAGAAAAATAATCAGTTATTATGAAAAACCAAGAGTTTTGTAGGTGGAATAGATCCATTCCAATCTTCTACCACGGATACTTTGGAAAGTCAGACGGAATTAAAGGTTCGTGCGAATTTTTTTGTTCTTGAATACATTCAATACAATTTTTGAGTTTCAATATCTTTTTATATTCCAGGCCACCAAAGTGAACCACGAATGCGAGCTCGACATTTAACAATTCTTTGGCGACTTTCGTGAATCTTGCTTAAAATATCTGTTCTCAGATTGGTTGGTGTTATTATTTTCGAAGCTTTCATTAAAATTCCTTCCTCTAGTGCAATATCAGAGTTGTACTGCCAATAGATTTTTACAACCATTTTTACTTAAGTCAGTTAATTGTTTGCAAATGTCATCATTTTGTTGCTCAATGATAATCTGTGGGATTCTTTCATTAGTAGCAGGTAAATTGTTTTGACAACTTTTTGTACATAGGCCACTATTGAATTATCGATTTCGTAATTATGTATATTATTCTCTGATGTTATAGGCCTACGAGATAAAATATCAGCTCCTCCAATTTCTTTTTTTGAAACATTTTTTTATACTGTATGTGTAGCGCACAACAGTCGTAGTCGCATCCTCTGTAAGTTCGGAGGTAACTCATCTAATGGTTTGGTTGTAAAAATTGGAACAAGTGGTTCGTGATCCGTTTCTAAAAAAAATCTATACCAGTAATAAAATTTTTAAATCGGTCACATGCCCATGTTAAAGCGTAACCTTCTTTTTCTATATGTACCTAATTTTTCTGTGAAAGAGAAAACGTTTTTTAGACATAAGCTGGTCGAATGGGTCTAGGACAATTCGCCGTCGCCGATTTACCATCGTCATCGCCGTTTCGCCGTAGATACAATTCGTCGTCGGCAAACTCGCCGTCGGTAAATTCGCCGTGAACGATTTTTACAAGTTGTAAATGCAGGTACATATCTAAATAATAATATATGATTAATATTAATAAAAAAAGCTAATGGAAAATAAAATAATTTGTCATTAAATAAATATGATACATAGATAAAGAAACAGATAAATTTTTTACGTTTCCAGGAAGTATTTTCTTATTCCGCAAGGTGTTTGCGCAAAATGCCTGCATTTTTTTTAAATATTTTTAGATTCTGCTCAAAATTGTATTCATTTTCACATAAATCCAAATCACTACATATTAAAAGTCGACTGTTTTCGAGATATTGAATTGTTTGGTATTTGTTTGGTATCTTTGTTTGGTTTGGTTTGATCAAAGTTTGCAGACTTATTGTTAGTTTTATCTTCTGTTTGAAAGGAAGGCGATTAAAAAAAAAGAAAGAAGTAGAGGAACAGTTTCAACAATCCTAAAAGTATACAGGGTTACAACTAATTAAGGGGCCACTGTGGGGATCTCTCGTAAACTATAAGAGATACAAAGATGGTTAAATTATAGAAAAGTCGCGCTATCTTGAGGTCTAAAAAAATATGTAAAAAAATCGGTTTTGAAATATCTTCAAAAAACTGAAAATTCTCCTTTTCGAAAATCTCGAATATCTTCTTTAATTCGTAGATACGACTGTCAACTGTTTCTTTTCTTATGGACGCTACCACAGATATTCATAAAACGTGGTGCAGAAATAATTTTTGAATACGACGACGATATTGGTTCGTGAAAGCTCGTCATTTAAAATGAAAATTAAACAATTGGGGCTTCCATTAAAATTATAATTATGATTATGTGCTAATGGCACCAATTTGTCTTACGATGGTCGTGCTGTAATTAAGCATTTACTTTGGTGTGAAACAGAAACCTGATAGTGCAGTCGGTTTCCATTTACTGGAAACGTACTGAAATTATAGTTATTTTCATTCAACTCGTAGGTATAACTTGGATACCTAAAATAGTCAGAGCTCATCAAGCTAAATAAAGCAGTAACACGCGACGGCGAATTGGGTGGACGATAAATTGGGTCCACGGCGAATTGGTTCTACGACGAATTGGCGACGGTGAATCGGTGACGGCGAGTTGGCGACGGTGAATCGTCCCATCCCCGGTCGAATATATCCGTCGTCTTGCTTTTGCTTCAAAACAGCGCCAACACCGGAAGAAGAGACATTAGCAGAAATTATTGTCTCACGATGCAAATCAAAACGTGCTAAGACAGGTTGTCTTGATAATTCTTCCTTTAGCTTCTTGAAAACAATATCTTGCTGACTTCTCCACATAAACTCATTCTTAGGGCTTAGCACTTATTAAAATATAAGTTTACGTGTATGTATTATTACGACTAATGACATATAATAATAATAACAATAATTGTTTTTTTTTTTCAATTTAGCGTACTTTGGTTACCACACATGTTTGTTGTTATACACATAAAATTTGTAATGTGATATACAGTATGGAGAAAGTAAGTATTACATACAAACATAAATATTTATTATAATTAAATTCATGTGATTTTAGAAGAACACGTTATCTTCCAAGCGATTTTCACTTTGGCGAATAATTACAAATTGGATTTAGTTGGAAGACGGAATAGTTGATCGGTCTTGGCCGGATAAAGAAGTGTAAAATCTACTAAAGTCGAGGAAAAAATGTTTATGAAAATAATACTATATTACACTAAAAATTATGTACATTGTTCTGCATGCCCGAAACGTAAATGGATTTATAGATGGAAAGACGTAAGGCATTTACCACTGGAAATTTTACTTCACTTGTCCTTAGCACTTCTATAAAAAAAATTGAAATTAGGGTATCTTATAACAGGCAGTGGTTGCAGGGCCAAGTTAGCAGATTAGGTGTGGATTCGATTCCTCTCCGAGTGCGTTTGGGTTTCACGTGAGAGGTAAAAATTTCTGCGTTTGCCAAATTTGTAATACTATACTAATACTAATCTCAACACAAAACAATTTTATACCATTACATCACCATATAAGAAACACTATGGTCCAATGTTGGGCATGCGGGCGGCGATAGCGCAGCGGTTAGTCTAGTCGTGTCATTCGTCGGCGTGGGTTCGTGCCCCACCAAGGCCATGGATATTGTCTTAATTTAATTTGGTTCAACATTTCTGATATCTTGAACAACTTATTTAACAAATTTGTTCCAAGTTATGCCACTGTCCGCGGTCTAAGAACTTTTCCACCCTGGTTCACGACTGAAATTATTAATAATATTAATTAAAAAACTTTCTGTTATAAAAAAATCACTTCCACTAAGATAATGCTATATTACCACAATTTTGTAACATACCGTAAACTTATCAAAAAACAAATATCTATCGAATTCTAAAAATATAAAAACAATATTCAGTGTGTCTTAATTGACAATCCTAAAAAAATCTGGTCCTACGTTAGATTTAAAAAAGATAGCACAAGGATTCCTGGTCGTATGCTCTGTAATGGTAATTCACTTGACAGTCTTCAAATGATTGGTTGACTGTTTTGCTTCTTTCTTTGAATCAGTATTTACGCCACCTCTATACTCTCTCCGGACAGCTGTAACAGTCTTTCCATTTTCTTAAATATCAGAGAGATCACTGACATTCCCCATGCCTTATCTAAGTTAAAAAAACTCTATAACTGCTGGACATGACCAAATTCTCAGTTTCTTGTTAAAGGATTGTAAATTTGCGTTTGTGAAACTTTCACATATCATTTTCAAAGAAGCTCTCAAATGTGGTACTTTCCCTTCGTTTTGGAAACATTCTAAAGTCATTCCTGTATTTAAAGGTGGTGATGCTGCAAACATATCTAATTATCGTCCTATTTCTTTACTCTGCAATTTTTCTGAAGTTTTTGAAATTATTTTATACTCTTGCCTATACCCTCACATTAAGCAATATTTATGTGCGGAACAGTATGGCTTTGTGGAAAAGCGCTCCACTGTAATAGAACTTACATGCTTCTCTCAATTCCTATGTGAATCTCTTGACCGTGGTTGTCAAGTTGATGTCGTTTATAGAGATCTTGCAGAAGCTTTTGATCTCATAGATTATGAACTCTTAATCTCCAAATTAAGTTCCTATGGTCTTTAGCCATTCTTTAAAACTTTTCCTACAGTCGTATCTTTTGAATAGGCAGCAGCGAGTTTATTACAGTGGTTTTTCTTCTCGTACTTACACTGCTTCTTCCGGTATTCCTCAAGGTGTCAACTTAGGACTTCTTCTTTTTAAACTTTTCATAAATGACCTTCCCTTACCAAACATAGCAAGATCCTAATGTACGCCGACGATGCCAAATTATTTCGTGTTGTTGATAGCCAAGAAGATGCCCTTCTTCGTCAAAAGGATTTAAATTCCTTTTCTGACTGGTGTACGTCTAATCGGTTCGCTTTAAATGTTTGACAAATGCAAAACCATTTTCTTCTCGCGTAAAAAATGCGTCTTTTTGACGACCGTCTTCTGTTTAATCACCATGTCAATGATATTTCAACTAAATCCTTACCGCTTTTGAGCTTTATCGTCAGAAACGCTCATGACTTCACTAATCCCGCTGCTTTAATTGTTCTCTTTAGTGCTTTCATCCTTTCAGGACTCCAATATGCAGGGCCCCGTAACCATGTGTGCAAAGCGTGCAGTGCACGCGGGCGCCATGTTCAAGGGGCGGCAATTAACCTCTTGGCCACTGGACATGTTTTGTCACTTTTTTCGAAAAAAAGGAAATTAATGGGAAACAGTTTCTTGTCTGATAAAAATTCGAAAAAACTATCCATAAGACTGAACTGTCCCGATGAAGCCGTCAACCTCGCGTCGACTAAAAAACAACAGTTAATTGCGGCAATTAAAAGTAGAAAAGTTTAAGTTTTGTAGTTTTCGTGTGTTAAATTTTTCATTAAAAAAATTTAACGTACGTAATAATTTTATTAAGTAAAAAGATAAATTACATAAGCTGTTACAGTTTGGTAAAAAGAAAACAAATTACATCTTACCTAATTCCTTTTGTTTTTGTGATTAAGTTTCATTTTTCTAATATTAATAACAAGCGGGCTTTGCTCAGTTGCATTCTGATAGGGAGGGGGGAGGGGGTCTGAAGAGAGGCTTCCTTAGTCAGATAAAAGTTTGGACCGATCGCGGTCTAATAAGTCTAATTGCGACTTAAACTTTAAAAAAGTGAAGGAAAATGTTTAAAAATTAAGGAAAATATTTTTTTTTAAGTAAAGGAAAATTTTTTCTAATTTTTCTGTCTTCCATTTTTTTTTTCGTATTAAAAATAATTTTGACAATTGGCCGTTTTTGTTTGCCCCAACTTATCTGTCAGAGGGTGCCAAAATATGGAGTGGCACTCGGGCGGCTTTTGGCCTCGTGGGGGCCCTGCCAATATGCAACCATAATTTGGTATCCGATTTATAATTGCCATACAAATGTCCTTGAACAAGTTCAGCGTAGGTTTCTTAAGTTTCTTTGGTTTAAAGAATATGGGGTGGATCCTACTAGAGGTTTTCCTCATGAAACCCTATTTACGGTCTCTAATAGCTTATCGCTTATTAATTGGAGACATATCTCAGCTTTGCTTTTCTTACATAAGTTGATCCACAATCAAGTTGATGCTGATGTGGCGTAGGTTTAGATCTTTTGTTATTTTCTACTGCTTTATTTGCTCTGTAATTGGTTTTTTATAACTGTCGGCAAATACATTATTATTAATATTAAGTTCAGACCCAGTTCATTACATACCACGTGACTGCGTGGAATGGTTGTTACCGATAAGGAAAAATGACGGGTACTGCGCATAGCTTAAGACGAAGAAGAAGGTGCAATATTTTTATTGCGCTGTAGTAGCATAACAAACAGAACTATTGATTCCACTGGACAGTTCCTCTTCAATATCCAAATGGAGGACAATAATTCTGGTATTTACTAACGGGTAGGTCTGAATATTTACTGTTCTTTTCATTGTTAAGTAGGAGTAATACATTTAGGAATATAAAATTCAAGCTTAATCCAGCCATATAGAGAAAGAAAAAAATTGCACGTCAGTAATAATTTCTGCGGTAAAAGAGCGCGTTTGTGGCAGTTAATTTAGGATTTCAGCGCGAAAAATGTTTGAACGTTACATTTCCACAGTTCTTCTAATATAAGATATGCAGTGAATAAATTAGTCTGACGCCTGCCATAATAAATTAATTATAAAATGTGACGAAACGAAAATTTAATTTCAGAATATAACATGCTTTAACGGTACTCCGGCCGGTTGGTAACTGTTCCGGGAAATTTAATTTATTCGTTTTTGAGACAATGTAAAAACGTATAGGGAGTAATTTAGTACACCGGTAAAAGTCCGGTAATTTTTCAGGTCGGTACGAAACAATTTAATTTTCGAGGTAACAATCCAAATAAAACAAGATAAAATTCCTAAATAGAGATTCATTTTCGGTAACCCTATTTTATTCCTAAATGAAAATATGTAGCAGGAATCCATGTTGGTCTTTCCCCCGACAAACCGTAGCACATATATAACATTAAGCTTAACATAACAGGGTAGGTAACCGGCAAGAACAGTGTTACATGCAGCACATGATATACGAACAGCGGATTAAACCCCAAGGGGGGAGTTTAACACGACCCCGTATTAGTTATTAGCGACTCTTGTTAGTTAGATGAGCATTACTTGCATACATACATACATATTGCAGGTATTATATCCCTGTCTAATACGTTATGGAACTACTACCAGAGCTCTAAGTGCACACTACGTTGGGATTGTCAAATTAAATTAAACGTACAACACATTCATTAATTCTAAAAATTATGAGATACATTAAATTTCAAGAAATAACGAGCTGAGAAAGTTAAGATAAGGATAGGAAGATACGAAACACTCTAAAGCTACGACTAGGTATAGCACAAAATGATACATGATTTCTAAATGCATTTACTTTATTAGAGATTAAGATTTAAGGTTTACTTCTGAATCGCCGTATTAAAATTTTGGTTCTAACAGAAGTGCGTAAGAAATCAGGATAATAGTCCAGATATAAAAAAAGGTATCACTATAACTATTAATACATATTTATACGTTTGTGAACAATGGCGGCCTTTCTTTAACCCACGATAATTCATCGAATATCATAAAATCTACAATCGTATAAAAATGGTTTGTTACGGTTTGGGAAACCGCTTCTCAGGAAACAACCTGCTAAATTTGACTCGCATTTATTCCCGGTTGCACAATCTTAGGAAATCGCGTATCTGGGAAAGCACTTCATACCGCACCTATTTCGTCGGATTTTATTGTGTTTAGAAGCAATTTTCCTTTATCACTTCTTCGTCGCTGGAATATTTAAATTCGTAATAGTTCAAGTGGTCTCACGCTTCGTGTTTTACACAAGCGTTTCTGTGCATTCGTTTTAAAATACTCCGGTCATGAAATAGTACAAAATATCACGAGAAACGTTCGAAATTATTATTCCACGCGGTTAAAGAGTCATAAAAAAGTCCGCCAACGTCTCTTTTTGCTACTGGACTACTCTGTGAGAGTGACATTTTTTTGCAAGTTGTTATTTCAACGGAGAAATTAAAATTGAGATCTCTCTTGACCTTTAACGCGATGAAGTTTTCTATACGTCATCTGAAATGCGGTTGGTTCCTGCTGATGTTACGATGATTCCAATTCGTGCAAATCCTTAGACACAGGCACCTAAAAATATTTCATATTTACTTTTCTTAAATGTCTTTTTTTACGAGTGAGAAGCTGCAATAATTGCGGTACCTCAATATTAAGCTCTAAAGCTAGTGCTTCTGCATATCAAATCTGACGGTTTTATTTTATATTTTTTTCTTTAATAAGTTATATGTATATTTCACAGTTTTACTTCTTTGTTTCCGTAGTTTTATTTCACATTATAGTTTTATTTCACATTATCAAATATAACACATTATAATAATTGAAAACGTCAAATAACAGTCACCGGTGTGTCGCAAATATTATGTTTCTTACTTTTTTTAATTTATTGTATAGTATTTTCTGCTCTTTATAATACAAAAAACACACACAAACATTTTCCCTGACCCAAAGAGCCCGGAAAAATTTCTTAACCAACCCAACCCAAAAATTTATCGCCCGGGGCCTCGCAATTATTAAAGCCGCCTCTGCTTGTGGGCTTCATTAAAGCTTTTCTCAAACTTACGCACTGTTTCCCCCGGAGCTGTGGTTTTTATTCCTTTTATACCAAACACAATTATGCCGTTCTGCATCAGTTGATCAACAATTTGAAAATGACATTGGAAATTGAGGTTCTCTGCTACTCACTCAATCTGAACTTAACGATTTAAAAAGATTTCCTTAAATAATCCGTACAAAGTTGGAACTAGTTGGATCTCGATTTTCTTTGTTACTAGTGTTTCTGATTTTCAGTAAAAAGCCAGAAATCAATTCTCCAACTTGTTTTCCACGGTTGCTCAAATTTAATGGCGTTCTACATGTACATATTTTCAGAATTGTTGAAAATGTTTCACCCTTTTTTTCCCTCTCTCTGGTTCTGCTCTCCTTGGACTTCAGAATGAATTATAAAATGAAATATTCTACTTACGAGACTATTTGAAAATAAATATGCCAAAGTTTTTAAAAATAGAAATTTATTATTAACAAGACTAGAAATTTGGTTTACTATTTAGAAGAAAACCTTTGAATATAAAAATATATTAACAAAATGTGAAATTTAGTTTACAATACAATTATGGTAGAAAAGCAAAGATACTAAATTTTAATGTCAACAATTTTCTTTTAGATCGAATGAATCTATGAAAAGATACTTCCTAATTTGTTTTAAAGTATTTATTCTAGCAACCGGTTTCGGTGAAAATCACCTTCATCAAGCTAGTAACGTCGAAATATTGAAATTACATTGAAATTGTAAATATTGGAAAAGAAAATAAATTAACATGTATGTTATTCATGAACACATGAAGTCCGATTAAATATTAAATAAATTTTTCACAAACAACCAAAAATAATTCAAGATCACAAATCAATAAATAATAAGGAAATTACAGTAATAAACAGAAAAGCAAATATTCAGTACAAACTAAAAAAAAATTGTTAGAAAATGGCTTTGCCTTGTGCGAATAAAATAAATTTTCCTTTGAACTCACCAACCCTGAGCTGGAATCTCTCTTGAAATGGAATTCAAATTAAATGAATAAAACAATAATCGGAGACGATTAATTTGAATAATAAAAGAAACACACCATGAAGTGTTATATGTATCTTCATTCACGAAATTAATTTCAAACTGAGGAAACTGCCTGATTGAAAAAAAAAATAATAAAAATAAAAATATAACTTCAACGAGGAATATGTAATTAGGTCAAGAGACTGCAATCCCGAGACTTGCTGTCCGCTCCCGCTTTATTTAAGTACTTTTTCGTTCCTGATTGTTACGCAAGTGGAAAATATCGGATGTTGCATGTGCTCTGCATAAAAAAACCTTAATCGTGTGCACAATTAGGAGCAATATTGCAACTTGACACGACTTCGTTCTTCCCTATTGCTCGTCTTGCAGTGTGCACAAATCAAGGAAATTCTGTCTCCGCTATTTGACACTGACCTTGTACGCGTTATCATATATTATATTATTTAATCGCAACCTAATTTTTATAACAACATTTTGTCTCCACGTACTGAATATTCGATCCGTTACATTCGGAATTTCTCAAGTATTTTAATTTACACTTAAGTTTTGGAGTAAGAAGTTTCAAAATGAAGACGTTCAAGCTTCAGGTTGAAATACTTAACTTTTATAAGAAGTGAGAATAATAGGTTTCTATTAGTATTATATATTTCCGTTCAGGATCTTTCGACATTAAGAATATGCTATAAAGTATTTACATGCTTTTGACTTTCTAGTAGTTTCTATGTTTTTCTTTCGTTAGGTTACGTGCATGTAATTTGATAGAAGTCAACTTCTGATATTGTTAAAAATTATGAAGCTTCCCATTTTGTCATAATGACTGTGTTAATGATTTGGAAGGATACTTATCATCTTCCAAATCATTAACACAAGTCATTTTTGCAAAATAGGAAACTTTATAATTTATGACCTATTGGACTTTCAACTTCTATCAAATTCCCAACGAAAAGAAAATAATATAGCCTACTAGAATGCCAAAAGATCGTGAATGATTAATACTTGACTTTAATATGATTAATTAGTGATTCTCTTAATTAATCGCAAATATATACGTCACAAGTGTACGCATTATTGCATCATCTCAAAAAGTCAACGAGGTTAAAATGTAGGTTATAGTTCATTCTCATATAGTAGCGTCCTGGTTTTAGCATGGAAAGCCAGAAATCGATTTCCAAATCGTTTTCCACGAATAGCTGGAATGGCATCTACTTATATTTCTTGGAATTGTAGAAAACTGTCCATTCCTTATCTCTTTCTATGTTTACTTAATCGTCTTTCCTTATTACCGTTTAAATAAAAATCCAAAGCTTTAAATTACAAAATATATTCAAACAAAAGAGAAATTTTAGTACTACATAAAAGGTTCCAAACAAAATAAGGTGGGCATTTAATTAAATTAATTAGTTCATTAAAACTTAACAATTGACATAAAATTAAAACTAGAATATGAAAGAGAGAAGGAAAGATTAACAAAAATCCGTTTACCCCTAAAACTTTTGTTACATGCGTAATTTTAAGCAACAAAGAATCTATTCCATTTAAACTCACTCTCGTCGATCGTGGGTGCTTCTTAGGTACACTTTTTAAATTAAAATAAATTAGAAAAATTATCTGATTAAAAAAAGGATTTAGAATTTTGGAAAAAAAATTAACAACGCGTGTCACTAAATTACATTTGGAATCGAAGAAGCATTTTCTCTAAATGATAGGAGTTTGTGCCTCGGGCAACTGTCTTGACGAACTTCCCTCTGATCAGAAAAGCTACCTATATGTAAAGACCGTACGGACGGGGATTGGAAAATCACTTTTCATTCCCTTTTGTCCCCAATTCTTTAAAACAAAATCGTACAAAATTTGGATTTCAATTTCTTTGTTCGAGCGTAAACTAGTTTAGTCAAAGAGCCAGAAATCAATTTTCCAATTTGTTCTCCACAGTTGTTCAAATGGCGGTTTTTTCAGAATTGTCGAAAATATCTCGTCCTTCTCTCTCTCTCTCTCTGCTCTCCTTGAACTTCAAAATGGAAACTCTACTTACGAAAATATCTCTAATAAAAAAAATGCCCAAAATTTTAAATAACAATATATTAAGAAAACGTAAAAAATTTGAACATATAAAATAGCGACATCTTACTATCGCTTTTTGACCTAACATTGCAGTAGGATAGACAAATTGAAGCGGGATTTGCTCCTAATGAGTCCCCCATGCAAGGCGGCCATGCTTGCTGTCAAAGCATAATGAAAGATTTTAGAAAAATTAAATAAAAAATTACTGCAATGTTAGGTCAAAAAGCGATAGTAAGATGTCGCTATTTTATATGTTCATCATTCTTACATCGCATTTGCGAATAAATTGGGCAAGTCGTTTTTTGGTCTGCAGTGGGAATGTCGAGCTACGTTTCTGCTGAAGAAGCCCCAAGCAGGGCTGAAACAGCTGTCCAGAGGCTGCTCGAGGTTCTCACTGCAATCAAAAACGATTTGCACAAAATTTTTTTGTAGAAAATTTGGTTTACAAACACTTTACGAAATTTAAATACAAAAATATATTAAACGAAATGCAAAAGAAAAGATTAAATAAAATGTGAAATTCAATTTACGATTTAGCGGAACTTTCAATACAAAAAAAAAAAAATAATCAAAACGTCAACTTTCTTTTAAAAATACAATTTTTATATGAACGATTTTTATTTAGATTCAAACTGAACGAAATTTGATAAATTAACTAAAATTTTTACAAAGAATCAAAATTTAACTCAAAATTAACAAATAATTAAATATCTAGGAATTTAATTTACGTTAAATTAAACAAAACAAGAAAAAGGGTCTTGGAGAGAGAAAGCAGAGATTCGGTATAAAAATCAAAACCAAAAAATAAAGCTTGTGTTAAAAAAAAATTAGAAAAAAAAAACTTTATGCGTAAAAAGAATTAATACTTCGACTCACCAACGTTGAAATACAGTTTAAATTAAAAATAAAAATAAAATCGGTTACGATTAAATTAATTACCAAACAAAAAAAAACAAACACCCGTGAAGTATAATATAACTTCTCGCGAAATTAAGTTCAAACTGAGGAAAATTGCGTGAATAAAAAAATAAATAATTTAGATCTTTAAACGAGAATCACTGATTAGATAGCTCGAAGGAACGCAGTAGAATTTTCCTTTTGGAGACTGTGCTGATCTTTTTATGCATTTAATTTTTATAAAGCAATAATGCATTCCTGCATATCGAATCTTTACATATTTATTTAGATTGAATGACCTACTTTAGTCTACGTCACCTTTGCATTAGGTGTTGGTTATGACAAGAACCTTAAAGAACCAAGGTTCGATCAAAGAAATGCAGGAATCATAAGCCCTTACTTAATTATTCTTTTTATCACCGATGTTCCGGCGATATCAATGCCCTTGATCTAATTTTTCGGTGCACGTGTTTTGTATTTTTCATGAGTCATGATACGAATTCTAATTTAATAAAATATCCGAATTAAATAAATGTACTGAATTATAAAAAATAATATTCCTAAGAATGTGGTTTCTTACATCCATGAAAGTCTGAAAACATATCTAGAATTTAAACTTGGTTTACCTAAGGCTGTGGTTACGGTGGATACGATGGGTATTGTGACGTCAAAGTGGGAGGACACTGACGTGCGTAGTCGGTTAAATGATTCAAGTATATATGTATATGGAAGCATTCATTGCGAACAAAACACTTAGACCATATAGCTAAACGTATTTAAATTGTTTGTTCGACTAAGCACATATGTTTCCTGTTCCTTAATCGTCAAAGTATGCATTCACTGTAACCGCAGCTTTAAGTATAGCGTGTACCCAACATAGTTAATTAAACGTTACATAGGTACACCTCTTGCAGAAACTTAACCTTACTAACTTTAAAATTTCGTATCATAAACTTTAATTTCATCTCTCAAATAATTTTGAAATTTATAACCCTCATAATTTCAGCCAGATCGCGGCGACGCATAATAATTCCACATGCATTGAAGTTTGCTTTGGAGTTAATGTGGCGGAAAATAAGAAAGGACAATTAATATCAATTATCACTGGAGCTAATTAATTCAGTCGGCGGAATCTTTCCGACGCATTTGTGCAGCGATAATAAAGACGCCCGCCGTAAGACGAATAAAATACGGAGAAAGTAAGAGTAAAGCTGATTTGGAAGGAGGGAAGGGTGCGCTAAATCTAAACACCGTCGAACGAACGAACGGGTTGGAACGACAGTTCTGATATTTAAGGGCTGTTTTATTAACCCGGAATGAATTAAAAAAAGCTGTTGGAAATCTTACCGAGCTTCGGCGGATGGATTAATTTTTGTATCCTGTAACAAGTCGACGTCGTTTTAATTAATTTTTCATTGGTATTCGTGAGACTCATAATGAATAAATCAGTACAAACATTGAATTACAGTGACAACCAAAAAGGTGTTAAACGTACAATGTTCTTTTCTTTTTTTAATTTTATTTGTGTGCTTTTAGAAGTTATTTTATAGATAAAAGTTTTCATCCTATTTCTAGTTAATCAGCGGCATACTGAATATGTCGATACAATGTGTGTAGAAAATTATGTAATATCACCCAAGTAAGTGAAGGGCGTAATAGAGGAAAATTTCGAAAATGTCTTGAGCCAAGCGAAGAGGGGTTTGAATTGATTTTCTCGTCTAAAAAGAGAAGCGCGGGCAGAGTTAGCGAGACATGTGTTCATGCTGTAAAATGAACTCGGATGGCTGCTCGCAGGAAAATAGCTGCACATTTCTTGCAAAATTGCATTCGCATGAATTTTACATTCGCCATGATCATATCCATAATTTATCCGCGCTACATATAGCTCCGACTTATATTAAGTTGGCGAAAATGTAATTTTGCTTTCAGTTTACAGTGTACTTTTCAGTATTAGGGCTCCTTTCACTGAAAATGACTCTCAAGTTATCGGTTTCTGTCTGAAGTCTGGCGAATGTTATTATGAGTATTTTTTTGCAAGATTTCATTCATAAGTAATATCATTTGTAATTAGTGCCTCAATTTTCATCATCCCACAGAGCTCACGTGTATTACTAACAGGGCCTAAATAAATTTTTGACCGTTTTAAGTTAGCAGTGGAACAACGAACGTTAAAGGTACATTAATTGTTTAGTGTTAAAAGGCACTAATCTGAAACAATACATGACTTTATACAGAGATAAGCTCAAGATAAACTTACCATAACTTCTACAAACCGTTCCTCAAAACTTTATCTGTAGGTAAAGAGTATAGGTAGCAATGTAAACAATTTATACTTTTCATAAAGTTATGTGTCAAGAAAAATTTATGTTTACCTAAAGTTAATATCTGTTTTTTTTTTTTTTATTTATTTACCATCAAGTAGGTCGTGATTTTATTTTATTAGGTTGGCTATAAAAGTAAAATTAGACAAATTGATTTCATTATAACATACACCACATGTTAATTTGCATGTGTATGGCTCTTGTAGATACCAAACGTCTTAACAAAGTTCAGCTGTTTTATCCCCTCTGTGTACATTCCTTTCTTCTTTGCGGTAGGGATTTTGAAGTGGTAAAACGTAAATTGAAGAGACATGACAGAATTTTTTCACATTTCACATCGTTATAATCTTCATCTTCCTAAACGAAATCGTCAGATTCACATGCCTACAGACAAAGCCTACCCTAACGACAAAATACCTCTACTGTCGACAAAACTAAGAAATTTACAAGAATTAGTCCAGCACGTGCCAGAAGAAAGGCAAGAAATTTATTATAACATAATTAATAATTGGAAAAGCAAGGAAACACAAAAGTAAATAGTTACCGTAGCAATAATGTTTGTTTAGTGTTTTAAGTTGAAAATGATGATGGATATTTGAGAAAAATAAAAATTATGATAAAAAAGAGGTTTTATATCAAAAAGAAACCAAATCATTTCTTTTTTTAAGTGACTCTCTGACTTATGTGTATAGTAGTACGCATTTAGCATGTGAACTGTGTTAAAATAGGGTTGGTTAACAGTAATACCTAAAAAAAAAAAACTCAATATAAAGTGAAAACATTATATCCGAAACAGTTTTTCTTGATTTTCTCAAAACTACTAAAACTGACTTAGGCCCTTTTAGTAATAAGCGATTCAAATGAAGTCTATTCTTTCCCATTGAAAATTCTGTACAAATAGGTGGATGGCAAACTGTATAACAACATCGCGAAGAAATCAGGATTACTTTCTACTCGTACTTCTAAATGGTGCTATTTATCTACATTGTCAAAAAAAAACATTCCTTCAAATGCTTCTTTACATCCTTAAACTCTTCCATAAGTTGCTTTCCTCGCAGGCCCTTTTGATTGGTATACATATACGTTCCATTTTCAACCAAACTTCTCAAGATGTGACTTTTGCATCGTTTTTGTTCCAGGATTCTGCAGCTTTGGCTAATTTGCCAACACCTGTCACAAGTTCTGGCTGCTTCTTCCAACCGGAAGTCACGAACAACAAGTTGTTTGTACTTATCATTAACATATAACCAAGCATCGTTTTAATTAATAAGGATTCCATCTGGAGTTTCCATGCGTCGTAATTATTTTTTTTTCGGCCTCCATCTAAAATTACCAATTTTTCATTCGTTCAAGTTATCCTGAAAACAGTCATTTGCGTGTCAAGGCAAGAAAATAAAAACAGCGATTTTGCATGAACGATTTTTAGATTGGTAGCACTGAGTGACATTGAAATGTCAAATTAAATTTCCTAACCGACCCCATTTTAACAATAACAAAGGTCACAATAGTACTGATAATCACGAGATACAAATTTATCCACCATTTAAATTTAGAAATTTATTCTTCACAGAAAGAATAAACGATCATATTAAATTTTCCCTTTTTAGTTTTAACATCTTTAATTTTTCAATTTGTTTGTGTACGTCACATATAGCTTTATAGCTTTGTTCCGTTTGTGATCTATTTATATTTGGTTTAAAATATTTTTTTGGTAATTATTACGCCTTCAGCTTATTCTGTTTTTTTGTACAGGGTGGCCCAACGATGTGTATTTCTTCTGTGAGGCTTATGGGAAAAAACTTAGGAAAAAAATCTATAAAGAATTTTATATTAGACAATACGCGGCATATTGTAAAATTAGTTTGAACTATACAGAGTGATCAGAAAAATGGTGGTTCGTGGAAACTTATTTTTTTTTAATGGGACACCCTGTATATTTTTAGATATTTGGATGTGCCACAGTAAGCTGATTACAGCGGTATAAAGATATATTGATTTTATTTCATAAAATAATTTTTTTTCTTGAAGAATTTTGCAAGAATTCAGTCAGTTTGAATATGAATTTCTGATTAATGAGGTAACACAAACAAACGAAAATCTCACACGATATTTTTAGGACTTTGGCCTTTATGAAAATGTGAACAAAATTAAGATATCATTTGGCATTATACTGAGCGATCGATACATACGAAACATTCGGTATCTCATTTTTTTTAATGGAACGGCCTACTTTTTATTTCAGGAATGGATAGCACTTATATGTAGCTTTCTGCTGATATAAGGTTATATACCTTTATTTTTAATAAATTCGTCACTAGATATTTTCTTTTTATAAGTATTTCAATGGTCGGCGTTTTAAACTATATACCCAGTATTGCTACCTTCCTACCTAAATTCAATAAATCGAAGTCATTTTTCGATCATTTGATTCTACTTTCAAAGATCTCTAATTTGAATACCTCCGCGATAGGATTTATTTTACCAAAAATAATTTAAAACAGGCCATTGAAATACTTGTAAAAAGAAAATTTTTAGTGACGAAATTATTAAAAAATAAAGATATATAATCTTATATCAGCAGAAAGCTACATTTAAGTGCTACCTATTTCTGAAATAAAAAGTAGGCCGTTCTATTTAAAAAAAAAAACAAGATACCAAATGTTTCATAAGTATCGATCGCTTGGTATAATGCAAAAAGGTATCTTAATTTTGTTCACATTTTCATAAAGGCCAAAGTCCCAAAAATATCGTGTCAGATTTTCGTTCGCCTGTGTTATCTCATTAATCAGAAATTCATATTCAAACTGACTGAATTTTTGCAAATTCTTTAAGAAAAAAAAAATATTTTATGAAAGATATTCAATAAAATCAATATATCTTTATACCGCTGTAATCTGTTCATTGCGGCGTATCCAAATATCTAAAAATACACAGGATATTCTATTAAAAAAAAAATTAGTTTCCACGAACCACGATTTTTCTGATCACTCTGTATGCTTCAAAATAATTTTACAATATGCCGCGTATTGTCTATTATAAAATTCTTTATCGATTTTTTTCCTAATTTCTTTCCTATAGGCCTCACAGAAGAAATACGCATCGTTAGGCCACCCTGTACAAAATATTTCAAAATTTGTTGTTATTCTACAAGTTCCAAATTTTGGGAAATTTTTTGTTGATGTACTGTCGAAAGCAAAAAATAGTAGACAAAACACAGTGTCCTGTATTTACTATTACACAAATTGGTATTGATTAAATTCGCTTTCACAGATGGCGTTGAAAACATTTGAAAGCTTCCATATTCATCAAGGTCAAGCTTAAGGTTTTTGTCTGTGAAATTGTCTTTAATCAATACCATTTTGAAAAATAATAATTACAGGAAACTGTCTTTGGTCTACTATTTTTTATTTTCAACTGTAACTTAGGTTGGCATTAGGCCTTACTTTATGTTCTCATTTTGTCTTTTCTGTACCGGCTCAGTTTGCAGATGAATATACAGTTTTGAAAATGGATGTCATCTAATCAACCTAATTTAATATGATACTCAATATACGGATTTGGAAACTTCACCTACAAAAATTTTATAGTGACTCGAGGCTTCCCCTTTGTTGAATATTTTCACGAAAAGAAATTTTACTCCCTAATTTCATGAATAATCGTTTGAGAAAGAAATACTTGTTGTTAATGCATCAACAATAATGTGTTAACATGGTACTGATGAATCAAACATTAAGTTATGAATACTTTAGTCTTTCACTTTTTAACCACAAACTAGTTTTGGGTGCAAAATTTAAATGTGAGTTTTCTATAAAATTGTTTTAACTGCCCCTAAATTATGATCTTTTCTCAACTCAATATTTGTGTATTGATGAACACCAATGTTCTAACAATTCTGCTTGCGATTGAATTAACAACATGATTTTTCTCCGTCTATATTCCCACAGCATCCACCCGTTTAAGGGGTTCCCGTATCCAGTAAATAATCAGATTTTAAGTAAAAATAAAATTAATGTGGAGAAAATTCATAACGGTACTGGTCGATTTTTTGTCGGAATAGTGCTTCTAAACTTTTTAGAAGAAAAGTCCGTTCGTATAGGATAATAAATTCAATTAATTAATTATCAATTAATCAATCAATTAAAAATATTTTTCTGATTTAAATATATCCTTTAATTCGTTATTAATGTTATTACACCGAGAACACAGTCTTTATTAACGATACATATATACACCGACAAACGCGCGCACAAGTTCAAACAAACAGAACAGGTTTCTTAAGAATTCAAATCCATGTAGTTGCCGTCGCTTTAATTAAATCAATAGTGAAATCAGGCGTGTTGAGACAACGCTCCTATTTTTTTTAACATGACTGTGATCCTTTCAGAAAAGTTACAAAATTGTGATGATAATTCAGCATCGGAGAAGAGCGGTGGCTGGCGCCTCCACCACAAGCGATAGGGTACCGTAAGGATTGCGTTGTCCGCTCTGTTACGAACAGGTTCGAAGAGCGGCTTTCCGACACAATTAGGGGCAGCGCAGGGCTAAGTACAAAAGCATGTAGTGGCCTGGCGAGTGTGAGTGATGGTTGACAGCTGACCGCGGTCCGAGCGACCAGGACGAAATTACCCGATACTCTCCTGCTTGTGGATTGCAAGCGTACGTCTTATGTCGGACATCGAGGGTTTCAATTTTATATATTTATAAGCCGAACTGCTGCACAACATTTCTGAAAAGTCACAAAAGGTCCTTTGCGTATCCAGACACGTGAATTAATTATACGCATACGCATTCAGTGTTTTGAAGAGATTCGACTTCATAACTTCTAGTTAGCAAGCACCATCGGGTTCAAGGAAAAGAAAGCGAATGTAAATTACTAGAGTACGTTTAGTTTAATTTGTTATGCAACCTACATTATATGTTTATTTAAAAAATAGCAATCCTATTGTAAAGCATGTGTATAAATCACCTTAAATTAATAATTAAATAATTTCTTGCCGATATAGGAATCGTTAACTTGATCAACTTGATGGTACATAAACGAGCAAAAGATTTGTATAACTACATATACAGATCCCGCCACATTAAGTAGGCACACCCAAGTGTTCATAAGGCAGTCTGTCTTAGGCCGGGCGCCTACTGAACTGATACGACACTGATATCATAAATGATCTTACATGCAAGTTATTCATTTAAACTCAGTGATAAAATACTTGTTTCTTCGATTTGGCCGAAATGACACATAGTTATTAATAAGTAAATTACTTTTCGTATAAACATAATAAATAATTGTTTACAAATTATGTAAATATTCTGGATATTAATATAATTTGGTGCCATATAAATAACTTTAGTGAGTTATTCCAGAAATGAGTTTCGTTAAAATTACGAACGCATATTATAACAACTTAATAGAATTATATTAAAATGGATTGGAGAATGTGCTTTGTAGTACAAAGAAAATGTTTAAAACAAAAAGTTTGTTTAAAAACTAGATACGTCTTTCGGCAGCTATGCTGCTATCTTCAGTAGATGCCTTCTTCTTGATCACAAGAGAAGTGACTGTACCATGCCTATCGCTACCTTATATACTAATTCGCTCCGCTCCAATGAAGCGTGCTCTCTAAAGTGAGAGTCTCACCGGATTGCGTCAACCAAGTCAAGCAACACGGAACCTGCCAAAGGCCCATGATCGGTGTTCATTAAATCTCTCTTATTTTTGTATATGAAAATGGTTTCAAACCCGTCTAATTCTCTGTTGCTTGACGTTGCTTTTACTAACCTAAGTTTGTTTAAAAATCTATTTTATGACTGGTGTCAAAATATGTTGGGCAACACTGGATTTTTCAATTCGATTGTACTTTAAATGAGCTAAGTATTCTTTAAAACGTGTCGGTATATTTCTTTTTGTTTGCCCAATATATTTTTTAGTACACCCTTAACAAGATATTTCCTAGATTCCTGATTTCTGATTTGGTTCAGTTTTGTCTTTAGGGTTTTCCAGTAAACGTTTTAAAGTATTTTTATTAGTATGTGCGATTGTGTACCCCTGCGTTTTAAAAATGCTATTTAAACCTTTAGAACAAAATTTGTCAAATGAAATTTTAATGTATTTAGTTATGTTTGTTTCTACCGGTAACAAAGTGCTGAATTTTCTGTTTTTGGCTTTGTTTACAATTTTTCTTAAAATATTTTCTACATCTACTGAGTAACCATTGTGAACTGCTGTATCTATATCTATAATAAATCTGAGTTCTCTGTTGTATCTTTCTTTTAAGAGTGGAGTTGACTAATCTATTAAATAAAAAAGAAATTGCAGAATACTTATGCGATAAGACTTGTTGTGAGTCATTATCAATAAATCTGTTGGTGCATGTTTCTTTCCTACATATATCAAATTCTAATCTGTTTTCACTACTTCTAATAACCAAGGCATCTAAGAATGGTAATTTCCGATCAACCTCTTTTTCAATCATGAATTTAATACTAGGAAATTTAGAATTTAAAATATCCAAAAAATCCTCTGTTCTGCGTTCCTTGGTATTAAAAACAGCAAAAACATCATCTACATACCTAAACCAAATTTTTGGGAAATAATTATAATTTTCTTTGAGGGAAGTTTCTAAATTACACATAAAAAGATTAGCAAGATATGGTGACAAGCAGTTCCCCATTGAAGTCCCTTCGATTTGTTTGAAAAATTCCCCATTCACTTGGAAACAATTTTGCGACATACATCAGTTTGTGAATTGCAAAAATTCAAAAATCTTACATTGTTCTATGTTGTTGGAGGCTAGGAGATCGTGCGGGTAGTTTAATGTGGTGGGAATGGGAAATTTCTTTTTAATAGAATTATAATGAATATAAAATTAACAGAGTTTAAGTTTGAGCTGTAGAAATAAAGAACAAACCACCCTAATGAGAACACGAATAACAAGAGAAATATTACAAGAGGATCGCAGTGCTTGTGACATCCCACACGTTAGCATACAAGCAGCTGCCACGTATCCACTGCTTAACATTGACGTCCCCACTTAATTATATTTGCCGATTTAATTATGTGCCTACTCGGATAATCTGTGTATCTGTATGTGTACCAGGAAACTTAAATTTATTAAAGCTATCTAACGAACTTTCTAAATTAGATTTCTTTTAATCAATTCCAGATGATATTTATTTTAATATAAAAAAAATTAAACTGTAACATAGGGTGACAAGAAGATAAGTTATAACGTACAGACCAGGCAAGTTATAAAAGCTTTAACTTGCTACGTGTAGTTTATTTCGTTAGGGTAAATAAAAATACACCAGTAGTAAAAATTTAATTCAACAAGAAATAAATCTGTTAGGATATTGAGAAACCATGGACACGAGTGCCCTACATTGGCAGTAATGCTTCGGGTAGAATTACATCTAATATTGACTTGCAAAATCGCTGTCAGCTGAAAAGGAGCACGTCCCTGGGCGTGCTAGTGCCAAACGATCCCAGACTTACGGTGATTGATTGGCCGGGTTGATACCTAGGCCTTAATTGCATTCCAAATGTGTTTACATATACTTCATATCCCACATCACCAGCTCTGTTGATACTACGGGGATGAATTCCGTCAATGTTTGCAATAAGGGAAACGCCGACGGTTAGACACTTTTAATTATGACGTGTAAGTGGATTGTATATAGAATCGGCCACTTGTTTTTGCTGCTAATTAATGCGATTCGACGAATATTTGATTAATATTACGTCTTGACATTCTGTATAGTCGTGCGATTCAATTTATTACCGCAAATATTTAACCTACTTTGATTTAATTAATTTACTCTTTTAATGGAAAAAGTTTCTGCAACGTTTCTGTTTACATCTGTTGGACGGGAAAGGATGTTTATCTTCTCTTATTTACGCTATTCCACTTTTACAAAGTTCTACGCCATTTATGTCACGTTTAATTAACTCATATGTATTAGAAAATTTGCATTGCTGTCTTAAATAATTAAAAACAACCTTAGGGGAGTATAAAAATATAACTCAACTCACAATTACAGCTACTGCAGCCTTTTAGATATAACAATATGTGTTTTCATACGCGGAATTCTCTAGCACGAGTGGAGAATTGGGTCGTGGGTTGGACTGCCACGATATAGGTTTACAGGCGCCAGAGTAAATTTGTCCAACGAGATCTGTTTTCCATCCAAAACGCAACAGCATCCTTGACGATTTACCCAAGTAATGTAGATGCCGTGATAGCCGCTTCGAGCACAAAAACGCTTGTCCCACGTGTCCAGTTTTAGCCAATCGTACATTTAGGAAATTAACTCGAAATGAAGGCGTATGCCTTGGTGCTACAACATGCGGATCATAGAATAAAAAACAAATAGACAGGGTCGGGTTCACAGAATAATTATCACAGAATAACATCCAATTTTGTGATAAAGTAAATAAGGCTTTCCTACATCTTAAATTAGAGGTTTTCGAGATACACGCATCCGAAACGGAAAATGCTTTACATCTTATTAAAATTGAAAGGTTTATTCTTCTACGTCTAGTATAAAATTGTGCATGATTCGAACCCAGCATTTGAGAATAATTTGCTTTGGTCGGCTTAACAGATCTTGATGATTCCTTCTTGTGAAGTTGAAGAAATTTTTCCAACTGAGAAATAACGCAGTTTTATGCAAAATCAAATTTGGACTCTACAGATAACTATGTGTAAGAATGTAATGTAAGAATATGAAATAAAAGTAGGCACAATCAGTATAATTCCATAATGGACCGATTATGTTTAGAGAATTTAAGAATTTAATAATAATACTTTTGTACAGAACCTGAGCTCGTACTTTACAAAATTTCCTTAGCCTCAAAATTTGTATTTTTTTATATGGTGTGCGATCTCATGTTTCCTTCTCCAAGAAAATTGTTTTATTTAATTATTTTGAGTTTTACTTCAATTCATAATATTTATTTGTTTCAAATCCTTTATTTGTATTTTGTCATTTTTGTATTTTATCTATGAAATAATTTTTGTATTATTTGATTATACAAAATGTATTCTTAGTTTAACTTGAAGGCTTCCGCGGCCGTCATCCATTGCTGAATTCCTCGCAGTAGAAGAAATCCGGGGAGAGACGCGGTTCCAACCGGAAGCCAGGAATTCAGCAAAATTAAATTATTTTATTCTTATTGATTTCATCTAATATTCGGAAATATTGTTTTCTTAGAAGTTATTCTGACTGTACTTTCGTTATATTTTTTCTAAAAATTATTTAACCTTCTCACCCTCGTCGTAAGTTCAAAGGTTAAAATAGATTTGAACTGGACAAGCCCTTAAACCAGACGCCCTTACACTCTATTATTTGTAAAATATTATTAAAATTGACTTTATAACTTTTTACGTATATATTTTCTTTTATATTTATCAAAAAATGTTTTATAGAAATGTTCGTGAAGACACCACAATTCGTATAATAATTTTGAAGGAATAAAAGCGTGGTAATAAGTATTGTACGCAATAATTTACTGTCACTTGTAGAAGCGATATGAAACGAAGAGAACACCTTAGAAAGAGTTAAAACCATAATTTTTCATTTATCTTCTCTTGATGTTTCGGTAAACAGATTGTTTGCTTTTCAAAAGTGAAGAACAATAGATTAAAGCAATTTAGGATATTAGTTTTTGAATTATTTTATGAAGAGATAGTTGCTTATTTTTTCTTACAACAATCTCCACACGGAATAAATTTGCATTCAAAATCATTTAGGAAACGAGACTTTACAACATGGCAACCATTGCATAATTACATACTAAAATACATACAATATAACGATCAAGTGAACCAGTAATTAACTGACAGTGATTAAAGTCACTTCTATTCAATAATAATAAAATTAATTTTCTCAGGAGATGCGGAAAAATAATATGTGCAATCTCGTTAGAAAAGTATTTTCTATACTCGTATGGCTTTTGAAATTCGCTCTCTCGTACCCAAGGAAGTGAAACTTATTTAATAAAACTTCACTTTTCTAAATTTGAAAAAATAGCGTGGCACAACTCGCAGAACCTAGAGATGATCCCTACACTATGGGGACTACAACGACGCGGCTTATATTCCGTTCACAATGGCTGATTTAATTCGTTATCAACAGAACATTCAAAATGGCACCAAGCACGTGGCGCGATCAGAGACGTTAACACAACTTATTCGCTCCCTGGTCGAAAGCCAAAACGGCCTCAACGCGGCCGGGATCCAGTGTGGCATTGTAGTAGATCTACCGCAATGCACTCGACGTGCGTGTAAGAAGAATTGCCGAACCGACTGGATCGGTCAAAACAAAAATTCAACAGTAGCATAGTCATTTAAATTTGTGAATCCGTGTAAATCACAAGTATAAACTTCGATGCGCTTTTGTAAATGGTTTTCATGTGTAGTGTTATAGTCTATTCTGCAGTTATACAAAATGATTTTACATAAATTCAATCTATGTAAATGTTTAAAAGTCTTTTTACTTATTTCTTATTTTCAATTAAATAGTCACTAGCTATACGTAATTTATCCAAGAGTTTTCATAAATTTTCTATAGAATATAGTTTTTTTTAGACCTTTTATATATTTTTCAGATCTTTTATATTTACTTGATGAAAAATGGAATCACGAAACCGCTTTTGCCCGAGAAAAACGAGTAATAAGAATCCCTAATGGTTAACACCGGGTTAAAAGTTATTTTTTTATTCGTGGGCGACGTAGCGTCGTAAACCTCTTAATAAAAAGCGTAACTTTCGAAACTTGTCAATTATAAATGCATTAATTTCGCAGCCTAAATAACCGATACATTAGCAAACAATATCCGAACTTCTTTTAGAGCTAGAGCACGCGTCTCCCCCCGCCAGCCCGATGTAAGTCCCGGGGGAGCAGCCCCATTATCGCGCCCCTCGACGCTCGGCGACGCGGCACAATGATGCCAATTCCCAGGCGCAACAACGTATACGTTTAGTTTAATGCCTCGGTTGTCACTCCCGAATACAAGCATTCGATGCTCTGTGACCCTGGATCGTTGACGTTGTATCGGTTCCGTTCAGTTGTGCGGATTTATTTGGATTTTGTTTAGACGGTTTTGCCATTTTATTGTGTACACGCCGGTAGGTACTTTGTGCCCGATGTCTTCTGCTCACGAATTTTATGTCGGGATGAGATTCGATTTGATTTCTATGTCATTGGTCCACGATACACAATTCGTTCATTCGAAACAGTCCAATTATTTAGTCAACAGAGTTTTCTTCTCTTCTCTTCTCAGAATTTTTTTTAAATAATCAAAGAATTTTTTAGTTGTTTCCAACATATTGAAAATTATTTAGGGTAGTTAATCACCCAAATTCGATTATTAAGAAAAATAATTGCTGTGTTTAAAATTGTGTTGCAAGCCCGTACATTTCTTTCGCCTCTACATATATGATGCACTCATCGACATGTCTTGGTTAATAATAATATCTGGAAATCGAGCAGATGTGATGACAGCAAGTGGGGTACGGTTGCCCATACTGAAGAATTTTTCGAAAAAATGTCTGTAGGAGAAGGTGGCGGAATCGCGAATATCTAAAGGAAGACTTAAATAAAATCACGTTCTAAAAATTGAACAAATTTTTTATTGCATAAGTCGAAAGAATACATAAATGTGAAATATTACACGCAATTTTGATAAATTTTGAAAATAAAATCTATTTTTAGAAAAGAAAACCAAACCTTTAGTGTTCAGAATTTCCCATTGAACGAGGGGCAATTAAATACTATTATAATTTGTTTATTTTTGTCAGAGATCGCCTAAAAAGTCCTTAAACATGCTCAGCCTGACAGAACATTTTATACACATTATGTCTTGTATGGGTGGCTTTCCATATTTTTCTTATTATCATTATTATAACTTTTCTCTTGTTTATTTTCTTCTTTTGTTTGATATTTCTTCCTTAGTTTTATTATTTATCTGCAAAACCTTTAAAATTTCTTAACTCTAACAGTTTTTCTTTTTCTGTTTAATTTTTGATGCATAGATAAAACAGCGACATCCTACGGATCGCTTTTTGACCTGAAATTGCAGTAGAATAGACAAATTGAATCGGGTTTGCTACATAATAAGTCTCCCTATCCAATCAAAAACGATTTGCAACAAAAAGTTTGATTTTTAGTTTGTTTCCCAGTTTCAGACATCTTGCTTCTCCTTTGCATTTCAAATTGAAACTCCTATTTTGGTGATATCTTTAGCTTGTGTGAATAGTGGTTTTCTGTCACTTTTAGGAATGTCAGCTTTGGCTTCTTCATCTGATCAAACAACATGATTTTGGGTATCAAATTCTTCTTCTCCTAGTATCGTCATTTCAAATTCTTCGAACAGTAACATTTAAAGTGGCAGTCAAGAATAATCTAAAATCAAATGTATTTTACTCATTGCAAGAGTTCTTTTCTTTTTGTTAACAAGTAGACAAGTAAGTTATGACACGCCAATCACCCCTATGTCGTATCATTTTGTGTTATACATAACGTGCCATTATCAATGAATTCACGTTATGAAATGCGAATTTGAACGTGAAATCTTCGATAACGTCACGTTATATATAACACAAAATGATACGACATAAGGGAGAATGTCTCTCTTTTTTAACTTTCTTTCTGTAGTATGTATGTATATTCTGTAATGTAATAATTGAAGAAACTGACACATTTGTAAAATGGTAAATAAATGAATTTATTATTATTATTTGAACGGTACAACTTGCTATCCGCTGCTTGATAAGACCGAAACTGTAAGATAAAAAGAGAAACAGAGAAACTATAAGACAGAAAAAGAAACAGACAGTACAGTCTTTTTCTTTCGGTTTTCCTCTTTTGACAATTATGTTTCCCAATTTGTCAAATGACATTCCTGCATGACATTCGACTTAATATTTCCGAATCTGGAAAACGGTTTGACACATACGGAAATTTAATTGACAAAAGGGGAAACCAAAACAAACAAAATTCTAATAATCGAATTCGTAATTACCCCTCGGTCGTGTTTCTCCCATTTCTCCTATCCTGGGAGCAAGACCATAATCCGTCTCAGGGTTCTAGCCAAAATTAGTGTTGACATTCATATTCAGACACACATACCTGCCATTTCTTACAGTCTTTAAAAATAACCTTTCATATTTTTAAATTAAAAAAGAGTTTTCTCTGCAAACAGTTCTATTAAGAAAAATAGTTGCTCAAACTGAACCATCGATAATTAAAAATGAACTCTCACTATCTGACGCAAAAATATAAAACTTTTAGTTGAGTTCTTGTAACCAAAGTTTAACATGGTAAAAACGAGGAAGCTTTCTGTTTTATAATAATGACTGTGTTAATGGTTTGGAAGCACACATATCATGGTCAGTAATAGTAAGGTTAAATAATAGTAAATCATTATCATAATATTTACCAGTGGAACCACCGAACTTCACAAACAATAATCGTAAGATTCTCACCCACTTCTCTGACGTCATATTTTGTAGTGATACCAACAAAAACACCACACTAACACCGCCTACTCTGAATGCCAAAAGATCCTGAACGGAAAATACCTACATATATGAAAGTGCAAAACGTCAACTAAACTAAAAGTAATACAACTAATTTTTAAGGCAGTCTTGAACGAACCGTAAAATTCCCACAAGGATTTATGATTTATTGGTGCAGGTCTGGAAAAGGTTTAGGAAAACTGGAGTTTATTGTTGCTACTATAAACGCAGAAAAATATCAACTTATTTTAGGAAGAAACCGTCTGCCGACTGCAAAGCTGCAGTTCGAAAAAGAAATTTCATTTTTCAACAGGACAGCGAAATCTGCAAAGAAAGAAATGTGGGGAACATGATATTAAAGTGTTGGCTTGGCGCTCAAGTAGCCCCAATTTTTGAGCTTTGTTGGGGACCTACCTGATGATCTAGGTAATATTTTGATGTCGATTGTCATTTGTCACTGGTGACGTCATTTTTGCTATGAAATGACCACATTTTATACATTTCATTTGAAGGCTTTTGACTTTCTCTTTCCAACTACTAACTCACTATTTGTAACATTATAATTTTAAAATATGTATGTTCAAGATAAGAAGTTAATCTTGATCAGTTAAGAAATCATGAATTACGTATACAGTGCGAGTCCTGGAACGCTGCACATACACAAATATATTTAATATAATAATTATAAATTTCCGAATCATATAAAATTGCACATAGGGCATTTTAACATAACGTTGATATGATAACCGCACTCAATGTTCAATGCTGAATCATTTAAAAAGTGCACATAGGAAGTTATTAGGACGCTTTGTGCAATGCTATGTGGTTCACAGTATATGTAAATGGCATTAGAAAATCGAAAGTGCTGACAAAAATTAAGAACATCGCTTTAAACCGCAGTAAATGAAAAACTGAAGAAAAATAAAAAAAAACTGTCGGTATGAAGAAAGAAGAAAATGCGCGATAATATCATTTTTGTTTTAATTACCCTATAACCCATAACAAAAATACATATTTACCTTTTAATCAAATTTGGATTCAACAAAATGGAATGCCCCCTCATTATTCCAGAAATGCTAGAGATCATTTAGATGTAATCTTTCCTGAGACGTGGATGGTACGTAAAGGAAATATCGAGGGGTCATCAAGATTACTTTTGATTTGCTTTGTATGTTTGTTACGTAATAAGTAAAGACCGGACGTCAGGTTGTAAAGTAGTCTAAATTCGCGTATACCTGATTTAGGTGATTTAATTATGACATCAGGTAGGAGTATTTATTTTCTCGTGGTAGGATGATAATGATTTGAATTTAAATTTTGTACAAAATTTTGGATAATGACTCTAAATTCAATTTTATTGGATTCTTTTAAGAACATACCACGACATCATAATTAAGTCACCCAAATGAGGTACGCCTAAACCTCCGGTCTTTAGTAATAAGTAAGGGTTAAGTAAACTGATAATCTGAATTATCTAAAAGACTTAGATTACTTCAAACATTATATATCGTGTGCTGAAGAAATTTGGCTTCGGAGAGCATATTTTCACTTAAAAAACGGTTGACAGTTTCAATATCTATTATGAAAGATTTTCCTTTATCTTCACATCGACGTGTTTCCTTATTTTTCCTTAGTTTTTCATTTATTACAGTTTAAAATGATATTCTTAACTTTTGTCAGCATTTTTGCTTTTCTGATGCCATTTACGTGCACAGTAAAAATGTTCTTTTTTAAATTTATGTATAAAACAGTACACAGTTGGAAAGAGTAAATCATAAGTCTTCAAACGAAATGGTTAAATTTTGGTTGTTCTAATAATAAATTTAGATTTGACTCGTAACCACAATGTGTTTTTTTTTAAAAAACTAAATACGTATTTCGGCAGCTATGCTGCCTTCTTCAGTATTTGCGACTTTTATCCTACTAAATCACAGGAGAAGTCATAATAAACTTTGGTTGTTCTATTTAAAAAAGTTTCAAATGATGAAGTTGTGACCGTAAAATCTGGAACAAAAATCAAAATTAGACATGGCGTTTTTTTTTTTACTTGAACTTCATTGAAAGTAACTATTTTCGGAAAAGTTTTCATTCATCATCTTTTCAGGAAAATAAAAAAAATCCCTCGTTGTTTTTGACAGGTTTCTTAAAAAAAATGCTAATAATGTGAAATTGAGCTCCTAATATTCGATGCTCAGGAAGATTTTGGATAATATTTTTTGAGAGCAATGCAATGTGTTCTTTCTTACAATTGAATTTTATTCTACTAGATTCTATAAATAAAAGAGAATACCATTTTCTCTTCACCCAAATATTATTTTTTAATGTTCTGGTATAGTATAACACGCTGTTAAATTACAATTTAGAATACGAATGGATTATATTATAAAGTCAAAGGATCAAAGATTATGTTTATTTTTAATTTCATTTTATTGTAGGAGTATTTTAGGAGTGCATAACTATTACACGTAAACTAAACCTGAAGTTTCCTGTTCATAGACTGCACTAAAAATAAGATAAGGATTAATATAATTAATCTGACTGATAATACAATGGCGTCTATTCTATAAGATTGATACGGATTTGATATGTAACAATTATTTCTATTAATCAAGAGACCTTGCAAAATCGTTATTCTGTAAACTTGCAATCCGTATCAAGCGTGATATCTCTCTTCAATTGGAGGTCGGCAATCGACTTGAATCATTATGAAATCGCATCAAGCTCTCTTCTATTATTGAAGACCATATCAATTGATGTGCATATCAATGTTACAGAGTACCCTTGAATGTTTAACGAATGTCACTCCTATTGCTAAGACGGACATCGTGATGATGAGTCAGTAAGTCAACATGCTTACGTTTAATTTGAATGCAGTCTACCCACGAGTGCAAAATGTAAACAAAAAATAAATACAATTTGCAATGTAAGACATGCGCCGGTGCTTACGCCGCAATATGAAACCAAAGGATATGTGTTGGTAATACATACAAGGTTGGTTGGAAGCTTTTAGTGCTCATGATCCCGAAGAAAAATCGACAACAAAACAACAGGAAATAGCACAAGAAAAACTTATATCCCACCGCCAAGTGGATCAACCAACATACACATATTACATACAGAGCTGTGACAATGTTTCGGGGCCTTAACATGTCCGTGCTCGTTGAGGAATGATCTAACATGGAGGTCGTCGTTACAGGGGGCGTGAGCGTCGCTCCTCCTTTAGCCACGCCTAAAGCGAGCACCCTCAGCACGACAGAGCGATCTGTTGGTGACGAAACGAAACACTGTGTTGTGTTGTTTTATTGCTGTATAAGCTGTTTCATTATTTCCAAGAGTTGTAGATAAGATTGGATAGCGAGTGGAGTTCAGATAAAACCTGCTGATTATTTTTTGTTTCTCTTTTGTTTCCTTCTTTAAAGATGAGTCGATAGTCCGCTCCTTCTTTTTGTTCTCCTCTCCACCATTCAATGTGCCCTTAATTACGATCTACGTCGGAAATGTGATTTGCATTAGAATATTAATCGTGTTTATAAATTTAAATCATGAATTTACATCGTGTGTAAAACACGAAACAGTTTCGTATTTCCTTAAATGTATACTTGAGAAAGCTTATTTACCATTTGGCCAACCATTCCGTCGGATACGTTGATAATATTTTATATCTATGCATATTACAAACCTCCAATAAATTAAAATAAATAGTTAATTAAAAAGAAAAGTAAAACCGTTATCATTTATTGGACTCAGTTATCTTATTTCATTTCAACACTTTTTAATTTTTAATTGTCGAATTTTGCCAGATGAAAATCATTTGAAAACTTAGTTTAACTTGAAGGCTTCCGCGGTCAATCATATAAAAACTGTTTTTAATATTTAACGGACACTGTGAAAAATGCACGAAGACTCAATGTTTCGGTATCGATTGGTTGAGAGTTTCATCAGGACCGAAAAGAATAAATAAACTAATTGTCAGGAGAAACAAAAAGGTAAGATGATAATCTAAAGTAAGTTTTTTTTTAATTTATAGGAGTAATAATTATTAAAAATTGACAGATCTGTATACTATTTAATGAATTCAGAAACTACAAAATACAAATTGGCAAAATCTGCACGTTTATTAAAAAAAATCGATAATATTTAAATTTTGCACATTTCTACGAAACGTTATTTGGAAACATTCGATTCACAATATAAAATATTAGTATTATCAAAATCAAAATTGGCTACTTAATAACGAAAGTTCTATAAGCCTTGAATCAGTTTGATAATAATAATAATAATAATAACTAATATTATAAAGTCAATGTTAGGTGGTGTTATTAAAAATATCTGATAACTTGTTATATGTTTATTAAAGTAGTTAATGTTAAAGCAGTTTATTGTTTCTTGTGATATTATGCTCGAATACAAAACCGAATCAAGAAAATAACACTATTGCATAAATAACTATTTAATTAATGAGGCAGGCATTAATTTATTATTCGGCTTAATGATTATTCAATTTTCAATTAAAATTCGTATTTGTCAGTCTAGTATTAAATAAATAGATTCATGCTTGCATTATTGGTAAACTGTTGTACAAAAAATTACAGATTTCTTTCCGTTTGAATGAAATACATAACTCCACGTTATAAACGTTTTATGTAAATACTCATCAAAAACTATACATGTTTAAAATTTTTTTTCAAGCAGTTTGTCAGTTATTTAGAAATACTAAATAATAATTTAAATTAGTTGCATCCAGAACCGTCTTAAGTCATGTGGTGGCCCCTGGCACTTTTGGTTTTGGGCCGCCCTTATGAAAATTAACTGTATGTAAGTCATTTCTGAATATTTATGGCATCTATACAGAGAGACATGTAATTATTTGACAATAAAACGGCGGAAGTCCTTAACGCAGCATTTCCCAAACTTTTAGGTTTCGCGACCCCCTTATAAATTTCATAGTATTCCTTTAAATATTTGACACATTTGATAAGTACAGTCGCGAGCTTTAAATTTTGGCCGTCACTGTTAATCGAAATGTGTTTTAATTCCAGAAATTAAAAATTTTTATTTGTTTTACCACGGAAGTGTCAAAATAAATTAAATATTTAAGAGACTATTACTAGCATTTAAAATAAGGCACAAATCTAGTTAATTTTAATAAAATACAAGTTCGGTGCCAACCTTTGACAATTAATGACGACCAAAATTTATTGATCGGAACTGCGTGTATATGCAATCTCTTGTAAAAAATTAATATGATAAATTGGTTGCAACTTGCGTTTATTTTTTTTAAAATTTATTCTGCTGCGCCCCATTACGCGCCCCACAGTTTGGGAAACGCTGCCTTAACGACTACACTATTGGTGTAAAGTAAAAATTAAAAAAAAGGAAACGAAAAAAGTGGTGAAATATATTTAAAGAACTGGACAAGTAAAATGAAAACAGGAGACATTTATTAAGAACTTTGTTTACATTTAAAAGTAGGCACAGTCCAAAAATTAAAAAAAGAAAATTACTTTAATACAATTGACTTTTTTCCTGACTTTTGATGTGAAAAATCATCAACTACTTCCTCATTAATTCTTCATTCTTCATTCATTAATGACAATCTACAGTTGCGGACAGAAAATTCCGGATACCACCAACATAGCAATATAAACCAGACTTTAGGAACAATTAACCTCATTTTTCGCTTCAATCAAATATACACAATTTAAACGCACACTATTCAGCGGTAGAGTTTCTGTTAGTCTCCTCAGTATTCTCCTGAGGGCTTAAATAGTACCTCTTTGGAAGTTTTTTGAAAGTTTAAATAACGACATCCTGCGATCACTTTTTGACCTGACATTGCTAACGAAATGCCAAGTAAGGCTGAAACAGTTATATGTACAGAGGATACTCGACGGATCCACTGCAATAAGGTACGATTTGCAACATTTTTTTTTATAATTGTCATATTATTAAAATATGATACATCCGACAATTTATGCCTGACAGAAAAAAAAACTTCAAAATTTAGAGTCAGTCAAAATGCCAACAAAGATTGGTTTACACCATGAAAGGTTCTCCACTGTTACGTTAGTCAGATCATTTGAAGGTTTGTCAATCAAATTATTGTCTGTCAAAATTTAATAGTCAATTGCAAGATGCTAATTTCAAAAATAATCCGTCCGAAATTTCATTATCAAACAAAGAAAGAATCATACTTATCATGCATTCAATAAAATTTTGGAAAAACATGGAGAAGGTAGTCGAAGATCCGAAATAGTGATAACGGTGGCAGATATACAGCGTGTTTCCTAAGTACAGTCCGTAACTTCAGGGTATAATTCCTTGCGTTATTTTAATAAAAATCTTTTATGTAAACATGTGTCTGGGAATGTTTATATTTCGAGATACAGGGTGTAAAAGTAAAATTTCAAAGAGTCTTTTCATTGTTTTGTAATGCTACCAACAATACACAACAAAAAAAGGCTCTTGCAATATTAACCGATTATTACAATTATTATTAGAAAAAATAGCCAGATAATAATAATACCCTAAATAATAAAAAGAAAAATATTCAATTTCTACAATAATCATAGCACATGTTGAAAATGACTGACTACCTTCCGATAAAACGCACGATTCCAATCGTTTCAACATTGATTGCCTCACACGTCCAAAAATTCCCGGAGTATTTTGTAGTCAATTTTGTATTTTGTATATCACTATAACCTTGAATTATTTGATCCCTTAAGTCGTTTTAAACTAATACAGGTGTTTTATATACAAGACATGTACCCTGATTAGGGTAGAAATTGAATAAATTTTTGACTGTATTACCCGGCCATTTTTCTAATAATAATTTTAACCATCGGTTAGTATTAGGTAGAAAATGCAAGAGA
Source organism: Prosopocoilus inquinatus (assembly GCA_036172665.1). Lineage (NCBI taxonomy): Eukaryota > Metazoa > Arthropoda > Insecta > Coleoptera > Lucanidae > Prosopocoilus > Prosopocoilus inquinatus. Next base: position 3,909,313 of record CM069876.1, read on the forward strand.
CAGGTTTTGTTGTGTATTGTTAGGAGCATTAAAAAATAATAAAAAAATTAAAAAAACTCTTTGAAATTTTACTTTTACACCCTGTATCTCGGAATCTAAGCGTTTCCGGGCCCATGTTCATATAAAAGATTTTTATTAAAATAACGCAAGAAATTACACCCTGAAGTTACGGACCGTACTTAGGAAAAACCCTGTGTTTAACCTAAAAATAAAAGTTTCGTTTATAAGATATGGTAACTAAAAAAGTCAGGTTTAACGGTAAACTAAATCAACGGACTTTAGTTACTCGTTACAAAATTGTACCGAGTTTATTTAATCTTTCTAGGAACATAAAACAGTCGAAAGCAAAAAATAGTAGACAAAAGAAAATTCCTATAAATTGTTCTTTCTCGAAATTGTATTGATTAAAGACGACTTCATAAACGGCCATTAAAAAATATGAAAAGCTTCAAATTTAGCAATCTTTCAGCCTGGTATACAATGCTTAAGTAAAAGTATTGAGAAAAGGTGTCTTACTTATAAAAAGACATAATATTTAAAGATTTGAAGTGATTTAGAAATTGACTAATGAAACTAAATCGATGATAGCTGACTAATACAAATTATTGAATGCAACCTTTGGCAACCATGGACGATAATATCCCCATAACTTTTACTTAAGCATTGCGTTTTAGACTTAAGATGTAAAATCCATGAAGTCGTCTTTGATAAAGAACAATTTGTTTTTGTCTGATTAAATTAACTTTCTTGCTTTCTGGTGAACCATCTTTTCTTATTTGGTACATAAATAATTAATAAATGTAAGATTTCTTTGTTCTACCCCTAACTTGCAATTTGTCAGCCGGGACAGTCTCGAGGCCGGGCCCAGCAAGCCCATGCGTAAAGACGGCACTGGTTGCCTCGTTCATTGAGTATATAAGGCAGAAGAACAAGGTTAGAGATGCTATTCTTAATGCTTCAAAATCTTTTTTTTTAAATTACTCAGAATAATTATCAGTAGGCTTAGGATAATTATGCGTTTGCATAATTGCATACGCAAATGCATATTTGGAACATTTTTATACATAAATGCATATTTTAACTTTTTAGGGCATTAATGCATAATTTCCTGCATTTTTTTGTTTTAATTGCAAATTTGCGATTATTTCTTATTGCCAAGTGGAAACTGACATTTTATAGCAGACAATCTGAACAACCAGTGTTTCAAAATCAGAATACTTGGAAATAATAAGAGGATTAACAGTGTATGAAAACCGCCATTGTTTACTGCGACCGCACATTATCCCACGAATTTCCAAGTATTTTGTAAGCGTTAATAGTACTCGTACAGACCATGATATGGGGTAGCTCTCTTTCTAATTTTACGAGGAAATTCTGCAGAAAATTTCATCAACCTTCAGTAGTTGTATGCTGATTGCAATAGGATCTCTCAAGATGCCAAAAGAAAAAAAGTGTGTAAGTGCAATTTTAAACCAGTTTGTGAAGGACTACGATGATTTTATAACGGATGGGCGTCAGTTATTTTGTAAATACTGCGAGGTTCTTGTTACGGCAACCAAAAAGTTTCAAGTCACGCAGCATCTTCAAACCGGAAAGCATGCAAGTAATAAAAATCGCAAAAGGGGAAATAACGAACGGCAAGTGTTAATTTCTAATTTACCGACGCCTGGACCTAAACGTTCAGAATTCAATGCAGAACTTTGTAAGGTTTTTATTTGCGCAGACATCCCATTAGCTAAGTTAAAAAATGAAGTTCTTTGCCATTTTTTGGAAAAGTATACAAAGCAAAATATTCCAGATGAATCGACATTAAGAAAAAATTATGTTTCTGAATTGTATACATTAACATTGGATAAATTAAGAGCAAAAGTAAAGGATCATTCTATTTGGGTGTCGTTGGATGAAACAACCGATGAAGAACAAAGATGCATAGGAAATTTTGTGTTTGGTATATTAGGGGTTCCTGAAGAAAAAATAAATCATATCTGCTGACTTTAAAACTGTTGGACAAAGTAAATCATTCAACAGTCGCTGCTTTTTTCAACGACTCTTTAAGTTTATTGTGGCCGTCTGGAATTTTATATGAAAAAGTGCTAGCGGTTTGTAGTGATACTGCACCATATATGTGCAAAACAATGCGGGGACTGCAGGTTTTATACCCAAACATGATACATGTGACCTGTTTAGCACATGGCTTACATCGAGTAGCTGATTTAGTTCGTAATCTTTATTCAAATGTTAATGTGCTAATATCATCTGTGAAAAAGATTTTCCTTAAGGCAGCAAGTCGTATTCAGAAGTTTCGGGAAATTTCGGGTGACATTCCACTTCCACCTGCGCCAATCACTACAAGATGGGGAAGTTGGATCGACGCTGCTGTGTATTACGCTGAAAATTTTGAAATTTTGAAGAAAATTGTTGATGAATTCGACTCTGAGGAAGCGCAGTGCATCGAAGAAGCACAGAGTATTCTGAGAAAAAAAGGTATTCGAGATTTAATTTTTATTCGAGCTAATCTGACATGCATTTCGACTGCAATCTCCAAGCTAGAAGCTAAGGGTCTATATTTACAAGAAAGCATTCAAATAGTAGAACATGTAGTTAACGGTTTAGCAAAACTCAAGAAAAATGTTTTTATCAATAAATTAAACGAAGTGCTGTCAAAGAATACGGGCTATCAGCAACTGAAGAATATAAGTGAAGTGTTGCAAAATGAATCGACCCTTAATGAAAAAAACGAACACTTAAGTGTCAATAACAGGCGCAAATTTACTTTTGAGAATTTGTTACATCATGTTGTAGTTAAATGTAATTATAATTTGTTTCTATAATAACGACTAAATAAATAATTTAGAATTAAAAAAAAAGTTTTTGTTTTTTTGTAGCAAAATAATGAAGAATGTGGTAACATAAAAAATATTATTTATTCTATAAAAGTTAATTTTTAATGCATATTTAAGTGCATATTTTTGATGATTTTAGTGCATATGTGCATGCATATTTTGGAAGTTTTTTAATGCATAATTATCCTAAGCTTAATTATCAGTAATTTGTTTGTTTGAACCAAGAACTAAACATTAAAAATAAAACGAAATGTAAACAAAAAAAAAAACTTTGAACTAGTTACATAATACATTTTGTCATCTTTTATAGAATAAATTTGAATTGATGATAATACAAGATGTTCAAATCGTTTTTTGATGTTGTGCATAAGTTGAGCCAATTGAACAAAAACAAAATGAATAATGAAACCAGAAATTGAAATAAACAGCCTGTGCAATTCCTCGGCCACGTTCTTCGAGGAGTATTAGTACAGCTTTTGCAACGACGGACGTCTGGTCAGACTGTGGAGAAATTAAAGGATAAATATTGTTTTTCGCACTTGCTGGTTTCAGAGAGCGCCGACACGTCTCAGTAAACTCAAGATGAATGCGGCAAAAAAACAAAAACGCATCAATGAGATACTAGGCTTCCTTCGATCCGATCCGATTGAAGATCAAAGTGGGCCGCCATGTTTATGAAGACCGCCAAGTCCGGATTAAGCAGGCCTATACAAACACACCTGGATGAACCTAAATCACTCATTGACAGGCCGTTATAGCGATCTCTCGTGCAATATTAGGCCTTATACTGGGTCCGCTAAGCAGAACTAAATATACAGGCTGAGTGTTGGCAAACAGACAGCTTAGCTGGCGGTAAATGGGCAAACAATGCCGAGGTACCCGGTGTGTTGATAATCTGTTGTCTACATCCCCTTACTTTGTTAGGATAGGTACTACAATATTTATACACGAATTGTGAGGTTTTAAACATTGTCTGTCGGTCAACAATTCAAATGCAGACGATTCGCATTTATCATACGTGTTCCCGTGTGTCGTTCCGTCATTATATGTTTTATTGCGCATTGTCATGCAATTTTATGTTTGCACAGTCGAGCTCATTACTTCGCTAATGGCAGGGGATGCGACTCAAACACGGAGGGACCGTTAGAAAATTAAATTACTCGTTCACATCCTTAAGCAAACAGATAAAACTTTAAAGGCCTCCATTCTTTTGTGTTCGTTTCACACGTCTAAACATGAATCCCATCACCCCAACATTTCTTACAGCCGGAAAAATATTTCGATTTTGCAACAAGATAATGGCAAAAAAAATATCTTAAGCGAATGTCTTGTTTTCTATGATTATCAAAAGCTTATTTAGGCATAAAACTAAGCGTTTACGATAATAGGGTACATGACAATAATATAAAATTATTAATTAAAGCTCTCTAATCGAGACTATAGTCAATAACACACGCAAAAATACCAAATTTGTACGCTGTTTCTATTTACTATTCTCTTAAATTAATAAATAAAATCGAAAATATTCAAATATAAATCACGTGGTTTCGAAAGACCCTCGTCAAATAGTTTGAATGTTTGCTCTTAATATGTGCTGAAAAATACAGTTTTAATTTAAGCAACAATTACGAAGTCAATATCTTAAAGAAATTATTATATTTTTTTACTTTGTTGGTGAGAAATTTGTGGTGGAAACGGGAACTTTTCGCCATTGAGAAGTAAGGTTGGTAACACTAAATTTTGTGAAACGCTTATAAATAATTTATTCGGAGTTATTGCACAGGTATTTTTACATTATAGCTCAGCACAATACCGATAATATGTCTTACTATTTATTGTAATAAGTTTTGTGTTCGTATTGATATTCACTTATTACGATTTGACAGAATATGAACATTGACGTCACATAGTCAGAATATGCGTTTTGGCGGGAATTTAATCAATTCAAATTTCTTTAATTTTTTACGGCTTTAATATTCATTTATGAAAAAAAAGGAATACATCTAAATTATCGTATTTTTACCTACTTTCAAATAAAATCTTTAAAAAAAAAGGTTCATGTACCCTATTGCAGCGGTACAAAGACCGGGTAGAAAAGTAAGTACGATTTTTTCTCTGTTATGACACGATTTTGTAATTGTACCGACGAATTATAATAATAATAATAATAATAATGATAATGATGATTTTTTTATTGGTCCTACAAATATTGACCAAAAGGTCGATGGTTCAGCAGTATCTGCTGATCTTCTCCATAGACCCTTAGTACAAAATAATACAACATAGTACAAATGACACACAAGCAAAATAATATATAACAAATTAGATTTCACGTGTGGATTAAGCATTGAATAAATTAAATTTCTATTCTGCAGAGTACATTACATTTACACGAGCAAATCAACAAGCATTCGAGTGAAGAATTTGAAATTAAGGTAGTATCACATTGAAAGTAGTATTAAATCGAGGATAAAATTACATTGAAGGCAAATGAGCCCAAAATCATGACGCAACACACCCCGTATCTTCAGGTATTTCTTGAAGAGAATAATAATAATAATTTATTAGGACTTTTTCCATTCCATTCCATGGGTGCCTTTGTCAGACAAAATATAAAAATATAAAATATATCACAATATATCACAATTCATAGTATTAACTATGTCGTCATTACATAACATGCAAACAAAGAACATGTAAAACAAACATATTAAAATGTTATTGGTAGAATTCTTTTATATTATAAAGACAACTGTTTATTAGGTATTTTTTTAATTTAGATTTAAACAAGATTGGTGTTCTCGATTCTCTCAGATCCTTAGAAAGTTTGTTATAATAATAAATTCCTGTATATGACGTTGATTTTTGATATTGAGATGTATTCGGATGCTCAGGACGTAGACATTCTTTATAACGAGTGTTGTGTGCATGGATATTTTCGGCCTTATTGAATTGATTGGAATGTACATGTACATACGTAAGTAATTTGTACAGGTATATTGAAGGGACAGTTAAGATATTTTCTTCTTTAAAAGTTTCTTTACAGGACGAGCGTGGAGAGAGATTAAATATAAGTCTAATAATTCTTTTTTGAATTATAAATATTCTATTTAGATCGACAGCTTGGCCCCAAACATAAATCATGTAATTAATGTAGGGGTAGACTGTGCTGAAATAAATGTTTAGAAGATCTTTAGTTACAACAATGTTTTTTAGGTTTAAGATCAAATAATAACTTCTATTCAACTTCGAAGCTATGTCGTCAATATGATTGGCCCAACATAAGTGTTTGTCAATTATGAGTCCTAAGAATCTGGTGTATTGTTTCATTTCAATTTTTTTATAACTAAATTTATTGGTACTGTTCGTCATTTTGTAATAGAAATCGATGCAAACTGTTTCTTCATAGTTAATGATCAGTCTGTTCTTGGTACACCATTCGTTAAATTAATTAGTGACAATATTTAATTTTTCTTCCAAAATACAATGATTTGATGCTGTAACCAAAATCGTAGTGTCATCTGCAAACATATATACCTGACCTTCAGTAATATGATTCGAATCGAATCAAGATTTGACGCTTAAATGAATCAACAGAGCAAGTTTTAAAATTGTTAGGAACGTTGTTATAAAATTTGACAATGTTATAAGAGAACGATCTACGAAATAAAGTGGTGCTATGTAAAGGAGGAGTCAGTAGCCCTCTATTCCTAACATTAATATTGTGGACGTCAGTTCGAAAGGAAATTTTATTGTAAAGATATGGAGGTGTTTTATTTTGAATGATAAAAGAAGCGCAATGAAATTGACGACGTGCAAGCATATTTAGCCAATTGGCTCTAGAAAATAAATGTGAGATATGATCTCTCCGTCTAATGCCATATATAAAGCGTAAACATGAGTTTTGAACTCTCTGGATTTTTGAAATATCAATAGAGTCTAGGCATGGACCATAGACTGTATCGCAATAATTAAACTTAGAAAGTACCAAAGAGTTGCAAAGCATTTTACGAGTATAAGTGTTTAAAAATTCTTTACTATTTGTAAAGCATTTTAAGTTTTGCAAAAGAATTTTGTACTAATTTGCTCAAATGAGTTTTAAATCTCAAATTTGTATCTAGATGAAGACCTAAGTTTCTAGCACACTCAGTTATAGTTAGAGGCGTATTATTAATGCATATATTAATATTGGGTAACGTTGAATTACGTGCTATTTTCCTTCCGAACACAAGAACGCATGACTTATTTGGATTAAGAGCTAAACAGTGGTTTGTAGAAGATTTAAATATTTTAGTTAAGTCTGAGTTTATTTGCAATAAGGCTTGAACTCCGTTTGCTGGGTCGAAGTGGTGTAAAAGTATCATCAGCATACAAATAACACTTACAAAATTCAACCTCGTTGAACATAAAACTGGTATAAATTGAGAACAATAATGGTCCTAAAATGCTTCCTTGAGGAATACCTGCCCCGACTTCCCAGCAGTTGACATATTTTCTTTATAAACAACTATTTGCGTCCTGTTTTGAAGATAACCATTAAAAATTAAAATAGTGAAATAGTTTCTGAAATTTAACATACAGTGCTTTTATTTTGTTCTGCAACATATTCTTATGCTGCATTTTAAAATAATAACGGCAAAGCAATGTAAATCTAGTCAACCAACACTCAGGATGGTTTACTCCGCGTTTATTCTCAAATGTTCACGGTTTCATGTGACACATATTACCGTGAAGTCCGTGAGAAATTAAGTAATTTTTAAAAATTAAAATGACTTAATAAGTTTGTTCGTAGAGAGTTTCTGGCCGGTCAAGCTCAAGGGTATCGTTCAGAAAATATTGTATTAAAAAAATTCACCGTAAAATATGATCTTGTTGATACCAGGAGTCGTGTTGATACAAGGGGCGGGCTAGCTGGGCAGCCGGCCGGGGCCTTGCGTTTCCCGGGGCTCCACGCCATCTGGAATGTGTGAATTTTTCAATTTTTTAACCCATGAGAGTTCAATCAGAATTCAGACTTTCGAAAATCTGCATAAAATTTACTCCTACAATCATATAAATCCGGAAATATTTGCATATCTGAATAAAAAGAACATGCTAGAAGCTATAACTCTTAAAGTATGATTTGTTAAGAGAGTATCAACAAATCGTACTCGTAATAATATTTCAGACCTGCTCATATTCCAAGAATAACATCTGTTGTATGAGGATTAGGTTTTATAATCCACAATATTTTTTCTGTGTTTCCTTAGAATATAAATTTGTTTGTAAACAATAATGGGCGCTTCTCTTCCACAAAAAAGGAACTATTTCACGTGATTTATACAGTTGTCTCAGAAAATAAGTATGCGTTCTTTATAAGCTTCTACTAAAGTCTGAAATCGATTGCAGAAAAAGTATTCTAAGTAATTCTATGCGTTAAATTCGAATACATTGATTTATTTTTCCAAAACTTGTGTTAGGAAAGTTTATTTTGATAAATTTTTGCTTTACTTTGAACCAGTTTAAATAATTGCTACCGAATTTTAGAGTCAGACAGCGTTGGCAACCGCGGTGATTTACGGACCACTTTTGGCTACCATTTGGTTTACTTTCTTTGGCAATTGGCGACTAAAATAGGCGTTTTATGGCATTTAACTGACTTTTTCGCCTTTTTATTTTTATTTTAATTTTTGCTTGGATTGAACAAAACTAGATTGGGTGATGTTGAGATTAGCTAAACTTAATTTCAATTGATTTTTAATTTTTAACAGTTTTTATTACACTCTTAAATTTCTTGCAAATTTTAATTTTTACTTGTGTTAAATGGAGTTAGATTGAGATAAGTTGGGTTGGATTGATCTTGTTAAACTTCATTTTAATTCATTGTTAATTTTTTTTTAATCTTTACTTTTTTTAGGAATTTTCAATCTTTTGCTTGTGTTAGATGAAGTTTGGTTGATGTCAGTTGGATTGGATTGACCTTGTGATTTGTTTAACTTAACTTTAATGCATGTATATTTTTTTTACTTTTTTCAAGTATTTTTCAATTTTCTTTACTTGTGTAGAATGGAGTGTAATATGATATAATAAGTTGGGAGGGTTCAGTTGACCTTGAGATTTGCTGAGGTTCTTTTCAATTCATTTTAATTTTTTTACTTGGATTGAATGGAGTTAGAGTTGAAGTCGATTTTTTTTCATTTATTTCCTGACTTTTTTATTGTTTCTTGATTTTAAATTTTTTTGCTTCGACAATCCTAACATTTCGAATCTTCGGATGAACCAATGCAATTATTAGTTGGGATTGAAGAGATTCTGCTATATTTCAGAAATTGAAACCTGTCATCAGTTACTGATGTGTTGCAAATATTATTTTATCTATTTTATTATTTTTTAATTCATTTATAATTTTTCTGGTCTTTATAATACAAAGAATACAAACAGTTTTCCTTATCGCCATGGTGGTGGGGGGTTCTCTATCAACCGAATCCAAAGCGCCTGGGGTCTCGCATCTATTAAGGCCGCCTCTTTGAGAAACTATTGAGCTATAAAAAAGATTTAAATAATAAAAAGTGTGTTGTTAATTATCCCTAACTAGACATTTACTTTTTCTTTTAAACTGATGTGAGCGCAATTTATAAGTGCATGTTTTCTTGTGCTCGATATCTGCTTAAAAACGGATTAAATAATTGATCTTAAATTTACATAGAAAGTCTTATTTCAAAGTGTACTAGGCTTTTGAATAATTTGAATTAGAGGTATTAGTTGCCTAAGGTTACCATGCTTTGTTATGATTATATTAAAAAGGCAACATAGGGATATGTTGCATAATAAAATAATATCACGGTATAAATTGAACTCACTATTGTGAAAGAAAAGTAAAAAAAATCACTTTTCGTCTCTCAAGCCGAGAACAGTTCAATTAATTAAAAATTTTATGAACATATTGATCAGAGCTGCAGTTATTGTCGATTCTGAAGGTAACCTACATATTATATATCATACTTTAATTGAAATATTGAAGCCCGATATCATAATCGAACTAAAAGAGACTTTAAAATAAGATTCTGATGTGTGATTAACCAAGTCTTCACATTTTTTTGACATATGACTGTGATTTCAATTTCAAATTCTTTAGTTCGATTATGAAATCGGATCTAAATTGCTTAAAAAGTATTCATATCCTTAAAATACAAAGTAAAGAAATTGATCTTGTACGAACAGAAATAATGAATAGTATGAAACAATATTAGTACAAATTTATTGTTCCGACCTAAACCAATTTTCAAAATAATATATAAAATTCGCGGATATATTTCAAAAACAAATGTGCGAAATGCCCACCGCCCGGGCCACCTTCATGTACAAGATATATATTTCACATGTGGAGCAATATTAAAAATATCCCCTTGTTCAATTTTAGAATTTTACACTTTTCAGCTTGGCCGTAATAAAAAAGTATAAATTTGAAACGTCGCGTACCCTGTCTATATCACATGTGACGGTGACGTCTGGACGTCAGCCCTGCAAGAAGGGTTTTATAATTGCGATACCATTGTCATTTGAATCGTTTTAAACCTCCTGTTTAGCATACATATTGTCGAATCATGTTCGCAAATTTTAATATGACGCCTCTGTCTGACGCACTGATTAATGAACTAGGGCGTTTTTCGTTGTAGGATTCACTTATCGATGAATGCATTAGTACTTACGTACTCCTTAAAAATAGAGAGATTATGGCAACATGAAACTTAAATGCGTTTGTTTTATAACAAGTGTTCAAAGAATGATGTCGATGGTGGAATAAGTATAAAAAGATTAGTGACTCATTTTAAAAATCGTTTAAAATGATTCAGATTTAGAAACAAGATAACGAGTTATTTTTTTTAACTTAGAGACCTTAAAGTATAACAAGCAACACAAAACTCATTAGAAGAATGAAATGCAAAGAAAAGCAAAATTCTCTTTAAAGCACTTGTTTAAGATCAAATTTATGTTTTAGGTACGGAAATATGAAATAAATACTTGTGTAAAATATAAAATAACGAATTTAGGATATTTCTAGTTCAAGACCGTTGCTTTGAAAACTGTTAAAAGTTATCCAATACTTCCTGAAACAGTCATTTTAATTCATATGTTGAAAATTATACAGGTTCTTCATTTTTAGGCATTTCTTTCATCGAATTTTAATTCTTCTATAAATGAGTTTTAAATAGAAATCTTGCTTCCTTTCGGAGAATCCACTCTTTAGACTTTAAGCACTAATGTACACTTTTTGTACATATCTAATTATTTTACAAAGCAACATAGGGTTATCTTGCATAATAAAATAATATTACTGTATATATTGATATTTGTAGTTTGTGAAATAAAATGTAATAAAATATTCGAATTCATTGTCATTTGGTGATTAAGACCCGTAAGACACGAAATAAACATTTTGCATAAAATTGTTAATAACTAAGGGAAATGTAGAATTCACCAATAAACTTTAACTGTGGTAAGTTGTCTCTCAGTTTGTAACAAATTTTACACATAAATTAATGCCGTGTCATAAGCTCCTAAAACAACAATTAGAAGTTTTTGGAACACCTTTCAAGATAATCTTTATTTCTTTTGTGAACGTGAATATTTTAATAGTATTAGTAACTTTTAGAGAATTAAACAATTCTAAAAAAGGTGGGAAAAGTTCTCGGTCAAGTAATAAGTTCTCAGTATTTCTTACATTTTTCGACAAAACTAATCCTTTTACGCCACAAATTACTATTCTGTTATTTTAAGTGGATTTTTTTGATTTTCAGTGTTACTTACAATATGTGTGAGTTTGGTTGCCTTTGCTCGATGATGACTTGGTATCCTGATTCAAATCGGATGCTGTAGTGAAAATGATATTATGTCAAAACTAACACTTTTCTGTATCTCGCTTTTGATGATATGCAGCACGTGATAGTCAAATTACTTGTTGACGGTCCAAGGATAACATTCGCAAAGGAATCACCCAGCTCAGCGAGACGGTCGCGGGGTACAGAGATTCGCGGCGAGATATCCATGACAACAAAAGGGCGCCACCTAGTGTCGCTTTGCGAGGGAGAGAATTTTTGGACACTTCACTAGGAAAACTACAACATTCGAAATTAAATTTAATAATTTAATATATAAATAATGGCCATGTCCACAATCTTTTCAAAGCAATACTAATTAAATAGTAAATTATGTACGTAAAGAAAGACACGCACTAGTGCAGTAAAATACTTAATTTTAGCAAAATAGAACAGTTTAAAACTGCCACGCACAAATGTACACACGGTTAATATCAACAGCAATACGTTACCAACGCAATATCAACAGCAATACGTTATCAAACAAACCACAGGTTTCTGCTCTCGCGATGGATCCACGCGTTCGCCGTACAACAAAATTTACAATTTCAATCAAAATAAAGAAAAACTGGGAGGAAAGCAAAATGTGACTAAGACCCGATTACTTGACCTGAGGATAAATTTATCTGCCAGGTAGTATCCTCGGAAACTGTTATCGATACAATGGTTTCCACGGATAATACCTGGCAGATAAACTTATCAGCAAGTGAAGAAATAGGGCATAAGGCCCAATTTCTTCACCTACGGAAAAATTTAACTGCCAGGCAGTATTCTCGGAAATTATGGTTTCCAAGGATAATACCGGGCAGATAAATTTATCAGGAGGTGAAGAAATCGGGCCTAAATGAAATGGAACTTGAACAAAACATTAAAAGTCAAACAAAATTCCAAATTTAAAATATTTAATAAAGCTTTCAGTTGTTTTGTTTTTTATTTAAGAAAGTAAAAAAAATATTGACGGGTAGTAGATTACGATGAAACACGCAAGAGTAATATTTCGATGTGGAAGAAAAGAAAATTTTAAGAAAAATACTTATCAGTATTCCTGTTCATCAACGGCGCCTTCAGAGCAGCTCCCAAAGGGGAGGGGTGGGGGTAAGTCAGAGAACGCCAAATCGGGGTGAAATCCTAAGCAGCCAGGACGATGTCCAGAAGATTTTTGTTTGGCAAAAAATTAACCAAGGATGTCCCAAGCACGCGTCGATTGACCAAGCCTTCGGCAGAGAAGGACAGGCTTGCTTATTGATTTTATCCGACAAAGGGGGGCGGGGGGGAAGTCGCTTTATAATCAATGAGAGAAACACTTACAATACGTAAAAACACGAAAGAAAAGCTAAAACATACCTACACGTAAATCAAAATCTACCCAAATTCCAAAATGAAAAGGAACGTGGCTTCAACAAGATGGCGGGGCCGATGTACCACAATCTGAAGTAGCTTCAAATCCGTTTTAAAACGCCAGAAAAATTCCCATCGAAATTTTGTCTGTGGAAACCAAATCCCAACAAGGAAGCAGAACACCATTGCACCAAATGCGATTTCTAAAATTACCTCAACTCAAAACTACATGGTTTCTCACAATCGTAGAATCACCTCGGAATCAACTGCGTTTACGTGAACGGACTCAATTCTCCAACCGACTAGGACGAAGTTCGGGAGGAGAGGGAAATTATGTCGAATATACAGCGAGATCCAAAACGTTCCAAAAGATCAAGTCTAAATTTAAAAGGAAGAAGGCGAAAAAAAAGGAAAATAATAAGCCAAGCTGGAGTAGAACACTTCCGAAATAAACTCGTCAAAGTCGAAAATAAGCAGCAGAAATATTCCCAAGGGGATTAACAGATCAGGAGTTGGTAGTCCTGTTGGTAGTGAATAAGTAACTGACGCCACGCCCATTACACTAACCCCCGAATGAAAACAAACTGTTTCAGGTTAAATAAAACGAAGACTTCGTAACAAAATGGTAACAAACGACGCGAAAATAAAGTCACAGAACGTATAACGAGTGGCGCCGATAGCTAGGTGAACAAAACGTGACTTGAGACGGCTATTGAAACAAGACATAACTGCCACGTGAAAACAGAGAAGGTGACCGAAATTAACTAGTAAACGGGATGTAACATCAGCAAATTTCGTAGAGAACACAACAAGGAAGAAGTACCGAGCGTAAACACGACAAAAGAGAGTGCGGGGCAAAGGCACTGCAGCCAAACTCGGTGGGCTAAAGCAAGAGACGAGCAAAACTTCCATGCAATATCAACGGCGTCAAAAGGATCAAAAAGGCGCATAAACTGAGAAAAGGAACGTCTGGGAGAAAGCAGAGCACAATAAAATAGCAAAAACGTAATAATGAATGGTGGTCTCAAAAGCCTTCAAGTCAACTTAAAGCAAGCAAGTTCTTTTTTTTTGTATTTTTTACACCTTTAAGAGATGAAGGAACTAAATATAAAACAATTGTACGGAAGAAACACATTTTCCACTTTTCTATTGCCACGTTTGAAAAATTATATTCCAATTTTTTTTTATTTTTGGTTTTACAAAAATTTTAACAGGCGTATTTTGGTTTTAAATTGACAAAATTATTTAGTTAGCATTTCGTAAGTACGGAAATCGTCTATACCGACGTTTGCTTTGATTGTAGATCAAAGTTCTTTTCGATCTTTACAATGTATGCAGAATTAACGATTTAAATGAGGGGATTTCATGCTGAAAATTGAAATTCAAGTTATTGAACTTACTTGTAATACTGATGCACTAACAGATCGTATTTCATTCTAAACAATTGACGCGCTCGCTCATTAATTATGTTTCAATGAGACGCTGACGGTTTTGTTACATCGACTGTTGAACCTGAACTTTTAGAAAATGCACTTTCTCATATCCTGTACTGATATAATTATAAAAGAACATTCGTAAATCATTCTGAATTTGCAGTAGTCAACTGCTTTCGTTTTTCTTTTCTCACAAATTACAGATTGGTTGCAGCTTTAGTTTGTGTGAAGTGTAAAAAGTGAAAAAAATAGCGTGCATTTTTGTAAAAAATGAATGGAAAGGTTATAAATAAAATTACCGCAAATAAGTTTTAATTGCAAATCATAAATACTTTTGGTTTTATATATCACAAATTGCGAAACCATTTCCGAACGTACAAATTTTTTGATAGGTCTTTTTTGCGTTCATTTAACTGACGCTTTAAATTTAATAGTCCGAGAGACGAATATGACGTGAAATAATCACCATAACAACGCTGAGAAATCAACAAACTTTCAGCGAGAATTTCAGTCCGAAATTAAAATCGCGCTCGAAACCCGAAAATATGTCGATACATCATTTTCATTATGCATAATGTCGAAAACTATATTAAATGACAAACAATGCGATCGGCCGGATTGGCATAATTATTAGTTTTTGCCAGGGCGACGGTAAATTTTGCATATTTATGTGCCGCAGCATAAATTTTACCGGGAAAAATTAGCACTGTGCACAGCGATGTAAATGCATTGATTTTAACTTATCGAAATTTCCGGTGTCAGTTGCAATTATTAATGCAATTTATTGGCCGCATTTTGTTTTGTATTTCGGCAAAAAAAAGTAAATAAACGCAAAAGTATTTAAACGGTCTAATTATTATTAATAATTTGCAGAAAATTGAAATTCTTAAGTTCCTTAAAATATAGGAGTAATATTTTTCCAAAAACCTGTGTGTGTCACAATCATTTAAAATAGTTTCCAAGTTCTTCCACAACTAAATTTACATTCATGGAGGAAACGGGTGACGCCACTGCTGTACCAAATTTTTGGAAATATATTTTATCGTTAAGAATAAAACAAGTGGAGTTGAAGAGTTTTATAGCGTCAATGAATTGTTCTTTGTTTATGGCTTTATGGTTTTTAAATACATTCTAACGCTTGTCAATTGTTTTTATTACTAAATATGTACGGATATTTCCATTTCCTCCACAATTGCCAATTGCAATTTAGCTATCCCAGATGAAATAACTAAACTTCATTTCGTCCGAGATTATAATCTACAGGGTGTTCTTTTACTGTGTGCAAATAAAAAAACCTCAGTATAAGTACACGAAATGCTACCTTCTGCGGGTATTTCTTGATGGCTATAGCCAAACAAATTTGTTTGGACTACTTGTTTGGAACTGCTGAAATGTGCGAAAAAGATAGGAAGGTCAACTTCGCCTTACTCTCGCTATGAACACGCCCACCGATACCGCACTCGATCTTCAACGCAGCGTTTCGTAATAATAATCACTGATATCGTTTATTAATTATTTTATTTAAAATTTTAATTCACTGAGCGAAGCAATAGGTTTTACGATAACAACTATCGATGAATAAATCCGAAAATTATTGCACCAATTAGGCAAGCGCGTTCAAGATGTTCTTCCTTCACCCTTTTACGTAAAAATTTTGTTGCTGTAATCACGCTGCTAGCTATGAAAGTATTGTTACTTACGGTCCATGGAAAAAAACTAAATATCAAATTTTGGTAAGTCTATTAAAAATAATATGGAATGAGAAATTACAATTTGTTTGTACCTCGCTTTTAATTTGTTCTGTAATTACGAACCACAGCTTCTTGAATTGCACTAGTTTTTAATTTAAAATATCTACACTTGTAATTACTTGCAGCGAAGTTAATTTTAATAAATCCAGGTACATTGTAAACGTTTTGATTGACCAGCTGACCGGGCGTCGGTCGTGCTCAAGATCAAGTGAAGTACTGGGTCTAACCTTATTCGGCTTCGGATCGTAATTCGACAGGCACCTGCGTTCCACTTTTAGCTATGCCAACAATTCTCAAACGGTTTAGTGAAACTTTACCACTGCATTTTTCCCGAGAACTATTAAATTTTTGTTAAGAACATATGAGTTCAATCGTTGCCATTTATGGTAATATATTACAGGTTTAAATATTTGCACACAAAAAAAGAACAAACAGTACATGTGACTTTACCTGAAGCAAGTCTGCTCAGATTGCAGTGGGGCCCTCAAGTATTCTCTGAATGGCGCTATTCCGGCCCTAAGTGGGGCCTCATCAGCAGAAGATTTGCTCAAGGAAATCCACAGCAATCCGAACGACTTGCGAGATTTAAAACCAGTAAGTCCAGTAATAGCAGACAACATATGAATATGCAATGTACATGTGAAACAGAAATAAAAAATAAAATCAATTTATTTATTGATAACAATGGTAATATTCTTAGAACTTGGTTTACTAAACCTATAATTTCAGGCTGTTACAAAAATTTCTTTTCTCTTTCAAATACAGACATAAAATTTAGAAGAAGTACCAAAAACTTCAAGCTTAAAGACCAGACGATTTGCCGTGTCACATCACTTCCGTGATTACTTTCTTCAAAAACAATAAGATCTGATATGATGGAATTCCAGGTACTATTATTGCAGATGTCAGTGACCTAATATGCACAAAACTTGCAGAAGCTATTAATAATTCTTTCGTTACTGGAACTTTTCCTGATTCTCTCAAGCTAGCCAAGGTCTTACCAGTTTTCAAAAACAAAGGGTCTAAGCTTGACATAACCAACTATCGCCCTATATCGCTTCTTTCTATCTTCTCTAAAGTATATGAAAAACTTATATATGATAGATTGTATTCATACTTGATACATTTTAATATTCTATCTAAATGTCAGCATGGTTTTATTAAAGGTCGATCTACTGAGTCTGCAATCTTTGAATGTCTACACGAAATAACTTCTTGTCTGGATAACGGTGGAGCTCCCATTGGTATTTATTTTGATCTGTCTAAAGCATTCGATACTTTAGATCATCAAATTTTATTATCGAAACTATATGTTATTGGTATCAACGGAGTTGCTCTAAATTTGTTTCGTTCCTATCTCTCTGGTAGATCTCAACAAGTATGTATCAGACACATGAAGAATGGTGTAATTGAGGAAATTTTGTCTGACCTTAGAGTAATAAGTAAAGGCGTACCACAAGGCTCAATTCTAGGCCCATTATTGTTTATAATCTACGTTAATGATTTGAAACTACAATTTCCATCTGTGACATTGTGTCAATATGCTGATGATACCTCGTGTATAGCGACTGGTAAATCTCATGCCTTATCATCAAAAATCACTCTCTATTTTACAAATGTTTAAATGGTGTGAGAGCAATAATCTTCAGTTAAACCATAATAAAACTGTGGTTTTGCAATTTACAAATAGACCATTGCTGTCTAGCATACTTATTAAGTGTCATGGAAAATCAGTTCCAGTCACAGATAGTGTAAAATTTTTGGGTTTACACATTGATGCCGCACTAAAGTTTAACATTCATATTGAATCTGTGTGCTCAAAATTGTCTCGATTCTGCTACGTTGTAAGGAATCTTAGGAATTGTGTTTCTGTGGATATATTAAAAATATATGATACGTCTTTTATTCAGTCTACACTATCTTATGGTTTAATTTTTTGAGGAGGGTCATCTAACTCTTGGCAAGTTTTCATCTTACAAAAATCAATTTTAAGGACAATATTATGCAAAAAGCCCACTGATTCGTGTAAACCCCTATTTAAATTACTTGAAATCTTGCCATTACCTTGTCTCTATATTTACAATCTTGCTGTTTTTGTTAAAACTAACTTAAACTTATTCCCGAAAAATAAAGACAAATATGGATCCGATTTGCTTCCGAAAACTAGGTATTGTAATAATTTAATAATCCCTAAACATAGCACTTCTCTTTTTGAACGCGGTGTCTATTATAAGGCACTAAAAGTGTTTAATCAGTTGCCTGCTCCATTAAGATTGTTGGAATCTACAATTAAATTTAAAAGAGAGTTAAGAATGTTTTTATTGAGTCACTGTTTTTACGACTTTAAGGAGTTTGTATAACCATTTGACAAGTTTTATCCTTTGTATTTTCTTGACGAGGCCTATATCTCTTTGAGATCCATGGCAGATATATATAATAATAATAATAATAATCTGAATTTTATAGCAATGTTCTAGCTTCAGGTAGAGATGGTTTCACTCGAGATTAAGTTCGTGGTGGCATTCAAACGCAACTTGTATAAACTTATTAGTTCCTTCACATCGACAGTGGTCTGGTGTTACACAGTCTGAGAGTTAAAGCTCCGATTGCCACTGCCGCTCCGGTGTGTGGAGTCCTTTACTAACAGTAACCAACAATTTGATGAATTTCTTTACCGTTTAGTTTTCAAAGATATGAAAGTTTGTTACTATTAATATTAATTTTGTAATAAAAAGGTATCGTAAAATACAACGGTTCAAGTTATGCTGGCGAAATATTTCTAATAATATGCAAGAGTGTGGCGTAAAAACATTTAAAACTTTTCGGTTATTGTTTGAACACAATAGCTAATTAAATTAATATACAAACAAATACATGTTCTATAACAAAAGGATAAACGCTGGTTGGCCATGTAGAATTGAATTTTACGCCGCAAAACTGCTCGCGGCAAATTTAATCTCTTGTAAAAACACGCACCCAAACCGCACTATGTGGACACGGACCGATCGGTATTCGCGGTCATCCAAAAATGCTGCCCAATATTTGGCAACGCTCGTGGTGAAAAAGGGGTTACCTAGGAGACAATAAAGGGTAACACATGCACACACCAGTGGTATACTAATTACACAGTAAATTTTACATCCGCGCACAACACAAAACTTTCCAGAAGCCACCAATTTTAAAAACGAATATTTTTTTTTCTTCGTTGGAATTTAGAAACGACCACTGAAAAAAAAATAAATAAACAAAAAAGGAACAAGTACCGCTCGCGCAGGGCAACAGTAAAACTTTATTGTTTTTTAATACCCCTTTTAGATCAATTAACGAGTCGTAAAAAACGCTGTAGAGAATAATTATCCTTTAAATTTTAAACAAATATTGGTTCTGCAGTGCCTTAGCATTACTCGGACGAGCTTCTACCGACCTACCTGTTTAGGGCTGAATAAAATTTTAACGATTATGGAAATATGTTAATTACACGTTCGGTTTCGCGGACCCACTAACTTACTAAACGACCTGTAAATATATCGGATAAGTTGTCAGTCAAGATATTTAACAAGCGAATCGACGGCGGCCAACTGCTGACCTATTACATTTAATTTGGTGTTTTATTATTGTCTCGTCTTGTAACGCATTCTTCATGCGTATTGAATATAATTTTTATGATATACATATAAACAGATAATAAAGCGACATCTTACGATCGCTTTTTGACCTGACTTTGCAGTAGGATAGACAAATTGAAGCGGGATTTGCTCCTAATAAGTCCCCCATGCAAGGCGGCCATGCTTGCAGTCAAGCATAATGAAAGTTTTTAAAAAATTTTGTGCAAATCGTTTTTGATTGCAGTGAAAACCTCGAGCAGCCTCTGTACAGCTGTTTCAGCCCTGCTTGGGACTTCATCAGCAGAGACGTAGCTCGACATTCCCACTGCAAACAAAAACGACCTATTCGCAATTGCTACTGCAATGTCAGGTCAAAAAGCGATCGTCAGATGTCGCTATTTTATCTGTTCATCACTCTTATATCGCAATTGCGAATAAATTGGACAAGTCGTTTTTGTTTACAATGGGAATGTCGAGCTACGTCTCTGCGGACGAAGTCCTAACCAGGGCTGAAACAGCTGTACAGAGGCTGCTCGAGGTTTTCACTGCAATCAAAAGCGATTTGCACAAAATTTTTTGATATACATATAGTTGTTCTATGACATTATAAACAACATAGTAAAAGATGTTCCTGTAAGTTACTTAAAAATCAATTATGTAATAAAAAGTAATAGAAATATAGTAAATAAAGCAAATACGATGTTCATTTCTGTAAACATCTGTAAAATATTTGGATATCAGGTTTGTATTAAACTATTCTTCCTAAATTCAATATTAAAAAGTTCAAGTGGATGGGAATTCATGCGATGACACCGTGTATTTGTATAAATGAATTAATAGTAATTTTAATTGGAGAAAGTAAGTTTAATTTTTTTCTGACTTCAGAATAATTATTATAAGGCTCTCGTAATTGCTCTTTTGCAAAGGCCTCAAGTTAACTTGTCCTGTTTTCCTGTGAAGTTGTTGGCAACTAAATGAAGTAATAACAGAAAACGCAGATGGACATAACATTCCGTGAACCTCACGCCGACACACCGAAAACAAGCAAACACGCAGCCTGATAATTATTGCTTTTATAATTGCAAGTCTGGCTATGATTAGAGGCTGCCCGCTCGTCAAACCGATGCTTTCGGTTGGCGAAAGCTTTTAAGCTCCTTTCGCACAGCGGCCAAAATCGCGAAACGATAGTCAGGATTAACCACAGCACCACTTTGACGAGTGTAATTGAGTTCTCAGTTTTCCGTGCGATTCTTTCTCTGTTTCGCCGTTGTACCGGCGAGGATGTGGTGCTAATTTTACAGAAGGCTAATTATAATGTAATTGTTGATGTAGAAGGTTCTATTATTGCTTGATATTTAATTAAAATCTGATGAGTTGGTTTAAAAGTACTGTATAATTATTGTTACGTTCGAAATCAACCCTGTTTATATGCGTGCCTCACGTTTTCAGTTACATACATGACAGGCTCATATCACAGCGAAGTCTGCGGATGAAAATGTTGAAGTGCAAAATGCTTGTTCCTATTGAGGGAGAATTTTATATGAAAAAAAGAACAGAAAATACAAGTCTAATTAACATGGAATAATACTTTATTCTCATAAGAATGCATGAATGAATAATTACGTTAAAATACTATGGTAAAAAAAGGGCAATTGTTGTGTGTCTCTGATTGCTTCCAAACGGTCCAAAGGATCGCCAAAACTTCTGAACTTGTTCTCTAGTGTTATTTAATCAAAGTTAGGGAAATTTGAAATTGAAGGGTATCACAAAACCTTTGTCTTTAAATGAAACTCTAAGTTATTATTATTATTATTATTATTTGGTTAAAGTGTCCAACGGAACAAGCCCAATTATAGGACACTTGAGTACACCAGTTTTAATGAACCGCATTTCTTATTTCCAAAATTGTGCAATTAAATATGTCCAATGATTGCTCAACACAGTTATAATTATAAATAATTTGCTTAAGCGGAGAACTCATTCCTGTATCTGTTCTGACATTGGGCGCATAAAATACGTTTCTTATTTTGGAATTAGCTCTACCAACTCTAAGGCTAATTCTAGAAAGTAGGATGGGACAGTCGTGTATGTTATGTATCACCTTAAATAGGAAAATTATCGAATTTTCAACACGTCTTGAGGCTAACGATGTCAGATTAAATCGTTGCAGAAGGAGGTCTTGAGGATAACCTCTAGGTGGATAGGTCCCATCAGCTAAATACGCAGCTGCTTTTAAGAACTTACGCTGCACCCGTTCAAGTGAGGAAATGTAAACATTGTGTATGGGAGACCAGATTAACGATGCATACTCCAGACGAGATCTGACATACGTCGTATAAAGAAGTTTTAAGGTATTAAAATCAAAGAACTCTCTTCCGTTTCTAATGATGAACCCTAAGTACTTAAAGGCAGTTTGAACAATATAATCAATATGGTTACTGAAAGTAAGTTTAGGATCAAATATTACACCAAGATCTCGGAAAGTATCGGGTCTAACAAGTGCTGTGCCATCAATTTTGTATGTTGTTTCAAGAGGCTTTTTCTTCCTAGTGAAAGTCATTACATTACATTTCGAGACATTTAATGGAAGATTGTTTTCCCTGCACCATTCGTACACTGCATCAAGGTTCTTCTGTAGATGAATAGAATCCTCTACTGAGTTTATAGTACGATAGATTTTTAAATCATCAGCATACATTAAAAACGAAGTATCAAGGCTATCCGAAATATCATTGATAAAAATGCTAAACAGCAGAGGGCCCAACACAGATCCTTGTGGTACCCCACTTTGCTGTTTAAATAGATTGGATTTATGTCCGTTGAGTGTTACAAACATGTAGCGATCATTCAAATAAGATGTTATTAATTGAATCAAATTATCAGAAAAACCAAAATAATCCAGTTTATGCAATAGCAACTCGTGGTCGATCGTATCAAAGGCCTTCGAAAAGTCCGTGTAGATAACATCTACCTGGCCTTGGGCATCTAAGGCTTCACACAAAAATTGGGTAACTGACACCAGATTGGTTTCAATTGATCGCCCATTTATGAACCCATGTTGGTTTACGGTTAAAATATGTGAGACATGATTATAAAAGAAGACATGAAGCAACAACTCGAAGACTTTGGCAAAATTACATATAATTGATATCGGTCTGTAATTTAGAATATTAGATTTACTACCTTTTTTATGTACAGGACAGATTCTTGAAACTTTCCACAGTGACGGAAACTGACCAGAGCCAAGGATAAGATTGAATATCCTAGTTAAAGGTTTGGCAAAGACATAAATACAATCTCGTACAACAAAGGCAGCAATTCCATCTGGACCTGACGTCAGTTTGGGTTTCAACTTCTTAATAGCCCGAATTACATCATCTTCAGTGACTGAGTTTATGTTTAGCACGTTTGTGTTTAAGGTAAGAGAGTCTTGATTAACCTGTACATGACTGTTATTAATAAAGGATTGAGCAAAATAATCAGCAAAAGCATTGACTATTTCTTCGGGATTATTCAAATTCTTGTCATTATGGGTCATTTCAGATGGAATATTATTAGAGTCACTTTTAGACCGTATAAAAGACCAAAAAGCTCTAGGATTGCGTTTTAAGGTGTTGTTGATATGTTGTAAATACGATGTATAAGTAGTTTTAATTTCAGTTTTAATTGATGATCTTAATGATTTAAAAAGATTATAATCTTCGATTGATTTAGTTCTCCTGTACCTTCTCCAGAGAGTATTTTTCTTTTTTAATCCTTTAATTATATCCATAGTGAACCAAATGGGATATGTACGTGACGGAAGACACTTTTTCCTTGGTACATGAATTTTAAAAATGTTGTCAAGTACGGCATAAAATTCAGTAAGTGCAGTATCTGCAGTAGAACAAGACTCAAGGAAGGACCAACTAACGTTAAGTAATGATTCATAGAGTTGGTTAAAATTGCATTTGCGAAAGTTGTATTCTAAATCAGAAGTAGAATGAAGGTTTTTCTGTCCTTTTTTAGAAACAACATAATCGATACCAAGAGCTGGATGGTGAACATCTTCTGGTACAAAGAGATCATCTGCTTTAGATACGCAGCATTGACTGAAAGTGTTTAGGAAAACTAGATCCAGAAGTCTGTTGTTCTGATTAAAAATGTTATTACATTGCTTTAAGCTATAGAAATTCATTAAGTTTTTCATATAACTATTGAGTGGCGTTATTTTAAGTTCACCAGAGGAGCACGACTCAAATTCAGGGATGTTAAAATCTCCTAAAAGAAGCATTTCAGATCCGTATAAACAAGATAAAGACATTAAAAAATCGATAAGCACACAATAATCATTACTACTGCACAATGGTGGTATATAGATGACTGGAATGAAAATTGGATGAAATTTGATAGTTATTTTAATAATTAGAAAATCAATAATAGATAAATTATCACAGATATCATCATCAATATTGCATATAGTTGCATTGATAATACGATTTATTGCCAACAAAACTCCTCCACCTCTTTTAAATGTACGATCATTACGATCTTTTCTGAAAACATTATACTTGTTTAAATCAAATAATTCAGCATTCTTGACACTGTCATTCAACCATGTTTCAGTTAGTGCAATAACATCAAATTGCGATGCTGATACTGAGGATAAGTAAAATTCATGTGTTTTAGTGCAAAGTCCCCGTACGTTCTGATAGTAGCATAACAACGATGAACCGTTAGAAATATAATTAGAAGTGCAATTATTAATTAGCGAAGATGTACCCATTGCAAGAGGTGACTGCTGTAATTGCTATTTATTTCCTAATTCTAATGTTTTAAGTTTTTCAAGTTGGTTTTTGTATACGACACAGTTGCTAATATCCCAAGCAGCATGATTGCTTTGAACAGCCGGATCTTTAACTTTAAGAGATTCACAGTGAACACATTTTAATGAAGTAGCTCGACAATCCTTAACGTTGTGTTTCCCAGAACACTTAGGACAGGTAGGATCATTCTGAGTACATTGAGGAGACATATGACGAAAACCACATTTATAACAATGGCGCACTTTAGTAGCATCCCAAACTCTACAATAATCATAACCAATAAGCAAGTTCCTCGTTACATAAGAGATTAATTCTCCAAATCTGAAATTTCTTGCCCAAAAATGAAAAACTAACCTATCACAAGCGAGCGCAGTCCGTTTGTTTTGAAACCTCTGCTTGGTTTACGACTTGTTTCAGCAATTTATTCCTATTAAAACAATAAACCGCATTAAAACTTTTTATTTACGTTTAGAAAAACTCAGTCAAGGTCTCATTTATACGAATATGAAACCGACTTGCGGACATCGGCGTGTTTATTTGTATTTTCAGCATGCGATTTGTTTACGCACATCTTTCTAATAGACAATATCAATTATGTTAAAAACGAGTACCTATTCTTTGTTAAATTTTTGCTGAAGTAATTAAACATCTTCGTACGCTAGTTTTGTAACTGCGTTGAAAATGCGTGAAATTAGTTTTTAATTATCGCACTAATAGCTGCAGAATAAGTATTGCAAGAGCAGAAACTATTCCTATTGGAAAACCGGAAAGCAAGAATTGGAGTATGATACGATAAAAAATTTAAATAAATTAGATTGACTGTACACACAATAATCTTTGGGTTCAAAATAAGTAATTGAATAACTTCTCTGGCTCTTAATCGAACTATATTATTAATTGTTTACATTCCAACACAAAACACATGTTTTTAGAAGGATAATATTGAACCTGAATTTCTGCGTTGGCTTAAACCATAAAGACATAAAAGCTCTCGCCTAGTGCAGACGTTTATTTCGTCGTTTATTCGAAGTTTTAATAAAGAAACAAATTTATTTTTGCTGTAGAAATACAATAAACTATTAGTAACCAACATTGTAAGTTGATTATTGGCAATTTATAAATTATTATGATGTAAGAATTTCCACTTTTCCGATCGCCTTTAGATTGAATTTTTTTTAATTTATCTGTTAAAATACGGATTAGCGCAAAACTAATCATCAATTAGTGCAACGCGCACAAAATATTTTAAACTATTATTAAGAACTTACCTAGTTACAAAATTTATCTACTTTTAAAATTTACAAAGAAACACGATACTTGACCTGCCCTAAATACAATATCTGTGCATTAGGTCATGGTCTGCGTTTTTATGACTTTTGATGGCCTCGAACGTAGGAGAATAGTTGAAAACCAAGCTCCGCCAATACATTTAAGTTGCATTCAGCGACCCTCAAACAATTTCTATGAAAAAGTAAAATAATTTTTATCTGCGATATTATTGTTATCTGACCAATAGTTGTATAACAAATTTTGCTTCTTTTTCTTGACCACTATTTGTGGTTTCAATTAAAGACATAGGTTTAGAGACACGCTGTATTTACATATCCATATATTCAATCAACATATTGTAAAAGACTTATTTAAGAAAAGTTCTTTTGATATTAAAAAACTAAAATCGGACGATTTCTAGTTTTCAAATACATCTGTAAGCTGCAACAACAAGAGATGTCACTTCTGCCCAAGAAAGCAAAACAGAAAATCTAACATAAAATATTCAGTGTATAGAAAAGTACTTTTGATTTGAATGTTACGATGGAACTGTATGAATAAGTTGGTTTTATGTATACATTCATTAAAGTTACTGAATCCTGTTCTTTGACTTCTAAATAAAAATGTTTATTCTTATAAATCATTTGCATTTAAAATGAACAAACCTGTTGTTTTGTCCTTGTTATTTGTTTTCTTCAGTTACTTTTTTTTCTTTTTCTTTTCTTCAGTTACTTTTTTTTTAATGGACACAAGGCTTTAAAATAGAACGTGAACCATAACACAGCTTAAAAGGGGTCGCGAAACCTAACAGTTTGGGAAACGCTGGCGCAATTCTCATGTTTTCGTCCATTTTGAACAAGCAGTTAGGGAAACATAAATACATTATATTTGATGATATTAAAATCTAATTCATCGGCAAAATGAGTTGGTGACGGTCAAAAAACGAGATAAAAATGTTTTGAATACAATTTAATAATGCTGTCTAAAATAAATCAGTAGAGTAAAGTCGGCATATATGGAATACCCATTTTTTTGGGCCGCCATAAATTCTGAATTAAGATACTAAATATTCAGATATTTTAATTAAAAATACTTTATCTTGTTTTCCAGCGGTTGCATATAATAAATTTAAGAAATACATATTTTTTTGGGAAAATTAAAAAAAAACTGCATTTTCATGATATGATTTAAAATGGCGTGTAATATGGAATAGTCAGTTGGGGTGATATGAAATAAGGAAAAATATGCAACATTTTGAATTAATAAGATGGAATATCAACTGTTGTACTACACTACACCATAAGAAACCAACTTTGATGTAGAAAACACTTTTATTTTAAAAAATACGCGGAAGCTTCCAAAACGATAAATTCACAAAATCATGTAATGTAAAGTTATGCAATCCTCCCGGCTGATAACCTCTGTAGTAGTGATCTACAATAACGAAACTCATGTTAATGCGAGAGTCCTTCAACAGATGGCGCTTCTTATTTTAAAAAAATACCAGGTATTCCATATTAGCCGGTCTATTCTATACCGGGTGTAATCAAATTAGTTTCACATATTAATACTGCAAGTTCCTCGTCATGTAAGAGAATTAATGCCGCAATTATCAATGGTCTAACTCAAAAACAAAAAAATTACCTACTAAAGGAGCGTTGGTACATTTGTTTGAGAACTTCTGATCGATTGTGCGTAAAGACATCATAAAATAAAACTCCAGCAAAAGTCAAGGTCAAGTGCTTGATCGCATTTTTAAAAGCTGTGATGTTTTATGTAAACACAATATCAAATTCATAGTGTCCCGGTGTTTGCCCACGTTTGCAATTTGATTAAAGAAAACCATTTTAAATCTACTCTGACTGATCATATGGAATTAAATTTGTTTTATTAGATAATCGACAATAATTAGATCTTAGTGTGAATCACATAAACATAAACTTTATTCTTTATTGAATAACTAAAGAGTCTTCAATAACGACAAGACTAAATAAATAAATACGTAAAATGAACAAGCATTCGACAATAATTTAAGTAAAAGATAGGTTCTTTGTCAAATACTCCTCGATGTCAATTATTTATACAGTGTAAGCAAAACAAAATAATCAAATCATAAATGAAGGGACGATGAATACCGACGTAACTTTTACTTACTGTTACGCTTCTGTCAGCAGAAAATTAACTTAATTAATCCAGTAATTAATGAAACAAACGTGATGGATGTTTATTTTCTTTTTAGATGGAATTGCTGAGCGAAGATTTTATTGACCCAGTGCCCTTCATTTCGATGACGCTTTATTGCTTTATGTTTTATTTATAATGTAATGTTTTGCTTAGAAAAATCCACACACGATCGGTCAGAGGTTCTCAAACAAAAAGACTCCGGACTCTTGTGGGGTTTTAATTTCTTTAATTTTTCACCAAAAAAATTAAGATATGCAGAATTCGTTTTCTTAAGTGATGAAGAACTTACAGTTTTAATATGTGAAACTTATTTGATGACACCCTGTATATGCCGACTTCACCTTATACATAAAAATCTAATTTAATAATAAATTAATGTTTTAACTAAACATTCCATTACTTTTTAATTTATTGTTTTCATTACGTTTTACTTGTCCTTAATAATTATTTCTTTGTTTAATACAATTTTTTTTAAACTGAAATGAGATTTAAAGTGCAAATTTGCTATGAGCTTTCTATCTCTTTGCTGTAATGAAACCGGGGGTCAGTTCAATTTAACGTAATGTATTTGCCTCTTCTTAAAAAGGGAGCGAAATAAATTGGCGCGCAGCCGTAAAAAATATGGGGTGCAATAAAAAGCATCAAATTCAGTTTTATTATGAAACACTGTATAAAACGCGTTTTTGATGAATAATGTTATCGCGGACATCGGCTTGAGTTCCAAGTCACGTTCGGCGGTCCCGGATAATCGACAGTCGCGCCAACCCTGTAACACAAAAATACAACGGCGAAGTTCTCGCAAACGTTTCAAGCTTTTCCTTTTCTAACCCCAAGCTGAGTTTCATTGGACGAGAGAAATAAAAGCTTGCAGATAGGCGAAGTGCTTAAAAAGCAGGATAACCTGTACGATGTACACGAGTTTGTATAAGAGATTCTCGTTCGGGGAATTCAGACCGTTATTGTCAGAATTTCGACTGTCTTGTTTCTTTTACGGACCTCTTTCTGTTTTTAAGACAAAAAACCTGAGGACTTGGAACTTCGGATCCTGGCGTTCTTTTTTTTTCGTTTCATTTAAATTCTGAGTATTATTGTTTAGGATTCCTACATTTTTCTTTGGGAGAATATGCCAAGATCAAGGTGGTGTAGAATTTTGCAACGCCAAATTTCCCGACACATAAATCGGCTCGTCTAGCATAGTTCGCATAGTTTTGAGTTATTGAAATTTTAATTGATAACATCTAGTATAAATTTTGTTGGGAACATTCTTTCACACAGCAAAGAGTGTCTAAATATGTATGAAATTTTTGTGATATAATAAATTTGAGCTCAATATATTTTAAACAACAACTAATAGGAGCTATTCTGTATCGAGTACGTTAAATTTAAATGTCAGTTGCTATGGTAACAACCAATCATAAAGCTTTATGATTGGTTATTATGTTGCATGATAACAACCAATCATAAAGCTTTGTGATTGGTTGTTACCATAACAACAGACATTTAAATTTAACGTACTCGATACAGAATAGCCCGCCCCTATTATCTAAGTAAAATTTATTTTAACTTGAACGAAACATTTTTTTAATCACATTCTTCTTGTTTTAACTTTAACTTCACTTCCGAATACATCTTAGGTAGAATAATATAATAATAATAAGGTCTTTATTTGAGCGAATGAATACAGAAAGAAACACATATGTGAAATAAGATGACAGAGGCGAAGTTCAGCTAAGCGCTGTTCTTACACTTAACCTCTAGTAAAGTAACTAAAAGTAATTATAAATAATATATAGAGAACAAGTTCAGTGCGAATAAAAAAGAAAACTTTATTGCTCAGTATTTAGCATGAAAGAAATGTTTTAGCTTTATTTTGAATTGCTCAAAGCTCAATAATTTAAGATGATCAGGAAGAGTGTTATATACTTTTGCAGAATTGTAGGAAAACGACCGTTCGAACATTGAAGTGGATGTTTAGGCAATGATAACATATCCTTATTGCGCGTGTTGACTATATTAATATCTTGAAAGCGTAATAACTTTTGGTGTAAATACGGCGGAGATTTGGTTAGTAACAGTTTATGAGTTAGATTTACTAAGTGCAAACGCCAACGTTTTTTTAAAGTCAACCAGCCAGCCTCTTCCAACTTTTTTGGCACATGATCCCATCGCCTTAGACCGTAAGCAAATCGAATGCAATTATTTTGGATAATATTTTGGTAATCGATTTGCATCACGAGAAGTTAATGCTGGCTCATAAACCATATCACAATAACTGAATTTAGATAATATTAACGCATCAGCTAATAATAACCTTAATTTCGTATCTAAAAAGTCTTTATTCATAAATAGTTTTTTTCAGGGTACAGTACGAGCCCTGTATTAATGAGCTAACGTGCTTTCTAAATCTTAGATTTATATCAATTATTAGACCTAAGTTTTTGGATTCTGATACCAATTGCAAAGCGTCACCATTAGTTGTAATTTTTACGCTGTTCGAAATCCGTTGTCTCATTTTATCAGGACCAAATACCATAATAAATGATTTTTTGTAATTTAAATGCAAGCCATGAACCTGAGAAACTTTAATTAGCTGACGAATATCAGCATTGATTTTTTCAATTGCCTCAAGTGTTTCAGTAAAATAAAAAGATTTGTATAATTGCGTGTCGTCGGCATACTGATGAATCTCGCAATGTTGAATGAAACTATGAAAATCGGATGTATATATTAAAAATAATAGGGGGCCTAAGATTGAGCTCTGCGGCACTCCTTTTAGAATGGGTGATAATTCCGAACAACAGTTGTTTAGAATAACTCGTTGCTGTCGATCAGTCAAGAAGCTATTAAGGAAGTTGACAACTGTAGGATCAAATCCATAATACTTTAATTTCAAAAGTAAAATTTCGTGATGTAGCATATCGAACGCCTTACTATAATCAAGCAACGTAAGGACTGTCAACTTTCCCATGTCTCTTGACTGGAATATATCGTCTATGACGTGTAATCAGATATTAGTTAAATCTTAAAACAAAATGAAACCAAACTTGAGTCCATAAAGTCACTTGCCCTTAGGTGTGGTGTGGTTACCTAACTTACGTTGCCAACACGGTTGCCGTGTAATTCGCATACGGACGCGTGGTCTTTATTATTGTCTATACTAAAATACTCTAAGCTCGCAGTGGTACAGTCGCAAGCAATAAAATCGCGTACACCTTCAAAATCAGGTATCAGAGTTTTTACTTATTTTTTACTGTATAAATGAGTTTTTTGAGAATTTCGACATACTTTCAAATAGTAGAGTTTATAACTGCTTATGTTCTGCCATAAATTAAAAAATTTAACACTTGACGAGACTTTTCAATACTGAATTTGTAATTTCCAACACGCGGGTGATCATAATACTGGATAATTTGTTAAAATTTGTAATCCCTTGCCTTTTAAAATCGTAACGATTCGGGTTCGAATTTCGCGGAAATTAAATAATAACGCTCTTGATTTTAAATCTACCTTAATTTAACTGATTTCGAAATATGTGGTAATTTTTAAGAAAAAGAAAGGTCTAGAAGACAGACTGAAATTAAACTTAAAACAACCTACAGGAAAACGCGTTTCTATTTCTATTCGCGTGTATTACCGAATTTATTCTAAAATGAACCGCCTCCAATCTTATCTGGACCTAGTAACAAGTCTACGCTGGGTCTTTCACCAGCTTTTCCTCTCGGCCAGCTACAGCGATAATGGGGGTGGGTAATATTATGATGGTAAGGTATTTGAGAGCCAGTACAGACTCAACCCAAGCTGATTGCATAAAAGCACCTGGTCAACGTCCAACGTCCCCGGACTGACTTAGTGATTGCAGAAGGTCCCAAACAAAACTTAAGGATACGCGTATCTCACTCGTAGGCGAAGGTAGAATAGGAACGAGACACATAAATCCACAAATTTCGGGCTTTATTTAGCTACAACAAAAACGCAATACAGACACTATGCAATGTATCAGCAGATAAAACGAAAGTAAATAATAAATCTCACGTTATGATTAGTGATACTTAAATCATACGCATATCGTATCGATAATTTAGGTTTTAAGGGTTTAAGTTAAGCCGAAATTCGTTCTCCGTAAAGGGCATGCATTCATGGAAACGGAATATCAAAATCATTAAGTAAAGAAAATCATATGGACTCACGAAGTTGAATGTCAAACATGTCGCTGCGGTAGTCAGTTATGTCCCCGGTACGGAGCAGTTAGAGCAGCGTCACCTGATGGTATGTTCGAGAGCGGGAGAGTCTCGACGTGAGCCCAGTAGATGATGGGGCCGTCTCGGTGTGAACTCAACTCGAATGGACAAAACCATTAACTACCAGGGGGTAGTAATGTACTTGAAATAGGAAAGTATAAAGCGAGATTAAAACTGAAACTGCAACTGAAAGCCTAAAAAGAAAAGAAAGAAAGCCGTTAGCGTCCATAATGGACACACGCAATTCGCTCAATTTACCTGAGTTTACTAACTGCTCAGGCTTCGAGTGAGGCTTTAAACTACCCTAAAACTCGCTGGTGGTATAAAGGAAGATTCCGGCGGAGCCGTAGATAAGTTCTTCTGCTAAGTTCGAGCAAGAAGTACGTTAAATTCACAACCACACAATTACACACCTTTAGCCGGCGAGAGCAAAAATGCGTTGTAAAGCTGAAAATACCAGCCAACCTGCTGAAGGATCGAATACGGCTTTAATGCCTCGATAACCAATGAAATTGCCCGTGACCATATTTGGTCAGATAATTTCAATCCTGCATCGTAAGTGCGGAGAAAGCAACGGCATACAGTGCTGTCAGATAAATACGAAACTCGGTGGATGATGAGTTGTTGCCATGTTTTGAAATGCGATTTGCAAGCTTATCGACGGATGGTTCTCTACTAACTAACTCGTTTCTTAAAACTAAAAATCATTATTGTATGTGTCTCAGAATCAGAATCGTAAGTCGAAATTTGTGATCATCCATCTTGAACCATCTTTTCTATTTGCTATTGTTTCCACCTCTTCTTCGTACATCTGTATTTTTATTTAAGCTCTAATTATTCGCTACTACTGTTATGCCCGATTTCTTCATCCACCGATAAATTTATCTGCCAGATAGTATCCCGGAAACTATTATCGATACAATGGTTTCCTAGGATAATACCTAGCTAATAAATTTATCAGGAAGGGAAGAAATCGGGCATCAGTGACTTACTCGTTTTCTGTCAGTCTGAGTTTTAATTATTTGACACCGACAAATTAATTATTTGACGCTAACAAATTAAAACTCAAAACTGTATTAGGTCCAGTTTTACAAATGGAGTTCAACTTTGAGCTGAGGCTTAAACCCTTAGCAACGATATATTCAGTACTTTCGATTGGCATGTGATTTGTTTGCAAACCACATTACATACCACAGTATATACCACAGGTTTTCAGGAATTGTCATTTAAGGCAGAGCAGGATGCAAGGAACAATGTTCTCGGATTCTTTCGAACCTCTCACCAAAAACTGCGCATGTAAATAAAATATAACTAAATAAAATATGTAAATAAAATATGAGATCTATTACTTAATTAATTAATTAATTAATTAAGGATGATATATGGCGTGCTATCTAAACTCACCGTCACGAGAAACGGAGCGCCTGAATTTTTTTTTTTAATTTCCTTAAAAAAAACTTAACATTTTAAATTTGATACTCTTAACTATTACTCTAGCTCAAATCTAAATAAAACAACTCATTTTAAGTATTTTTAATATCATAGAACCATTATTAAAGCTAAAAAAAAAAATCAAAAACCGCCCAAATCCAAGTAGTGGAAACTGCAAAGCTAGACTGCGGGTATTGTTTTGTTTCGATTGTTCTGAGTAAATAAACAAGTCAAGTCAAGTGTCACATTCAAAAATTATGTTGTAAATCCTCAAACAGTGGCTGCTATGGTTGCATTACTTCAAGGCGGAAGAAGTGAGCGATTTTTTGCCCGCCAGTACGAAGTATCCAACAGTACATCATCGGATTTTTACACGCTTCTTGGAAACCGGAAGTAATAATAGAAGACTTAAAACTGGCCCACAACGCAAAATTAATGCCTATGATGATCATTTTATCTTTTTATAAAGTTTGCGAGATCGTCGTACTACAGCTGTAGAAATTAGAAATCGACTTCATCACGTCCGGGATGTCAACGTAAGCGAACGAACTGTTAGACGAAAACTATGCGAACCAAACATCAAAAGTCGCAGACCTACGACACGTTCAGAACTTTTCAGACGTCATCGTACAGCAGTTTGCCAGAAACCAGAAACCACAAGCACTGGGAAGAAAACCAATGGGGGCACGTTTTGTCTACAGATGAGTTCAGGTTTTGCCTGCGTTCTCTAGCTGGTCGTGAGAGAGTATGGCGAAGGCAAGGAGAGCTATTTGCTGAATGTACTTTTAGCCTTAGAGTCAGCTACCAAGATTCAGTTATGGCGTGGGCTGGAATTTCTCTAGAAGCACACACAGAGTTGTACATCGTTCCAGGAGGCTCCTTAACAGCTGTTAGGTTCATCGAAGAAGTTCTGCAAGATTTTGCTGTCCCGTATGGCCCTTTTATTGGAGATAATCTCCTATTGATGCACAATAATGCAAGACCTCATACCGCTGGAATTACTCGACAGTACTTAAGCGAAGTTAACATCCCTGTTATGGAATGGTCAGCAGCGAGCCCTGATGCAAATCCAATAGAACATGTTTGAGAGATGCTTGGGCGCAGCATTCGAAGTCGTGTTCCCGTTCCTTTAACTTTGAATGAGTTACAAAGGTCTTTTAGAGAAATAGGCAAATATTCCTCAAGATGCTATTCGATACTTGATTCTAGGCATGCCAAGAAGAACGCAAGCATGATTCAGGCACGTAGGGGCAATACACGTTATTGAAAAGCGTTTTCTTTTAAACTAATGGCATACAAATTGTTTGAGTTTACGTTGTTTACCTACAGCACAAAATTGTGTTTTTGGCCCTCTTTTAGTTTGCACCCAAAAACAGCTTTTTACATTAAATCAATGTTCAATAAGTTTTTAAAATTACTTACTACAACTGGTTACATTTGTATTCAAACTATAGTACTAGTAAAATTTTATAGAACGATTAAATTTTTTAGTTTTTTTAAGAAAATGCAGGTGCTTCGTTTTCCGTGCCGGTGAGTGTATAAAGGGGTGTTCATATTACAAATATGTAATTCACATACATACATAAATTCAAAAACGAATCTATACAAAACTGTCAACTTGTCGCATAAAAATCACGATGAATGTTTAGAGCACAAGTCTTCGACAAATACTAGAAAAGGATGGCGTTTACACTGTGTGACTTATTTTCCACATATTTAGTATTTAATAATAAAAAAAAATGCTGCACACACATATATAATGACGATCAATTTTGTTTTTGACCACGGCTGCGTATTATTACTGTGCTCTTTTTGGACCACTCCAACATCACAAAACAAAAGCTTGCTTAATAATTTAAAACAGTTATGTATTCTGCACATGCGCAAGTATCTTTGTATGGTCAGTGATCGCTCTATTCTTCATTAATTTGGAATATAAATCCTGCAAACTTGTCAGAAACATCGTCAAATACACGAAAAGTCCAGCACTCGTATAAGATAAATTTCAAATTTGTTCCAAACTTTTCAAAAAACATGTACTAGATCTGTATACTTTAAATATGTTTGTAATATATACGACCCTTAGGCTACATAATCGCAACACACTTTCAAACTCGTTTGAAATCCATGCAGCGAAAATATGAATGTTTAAGTTTTATTTACAATTAGTTACTACAAAACTTATTTTGATTCTGAGAAGTCAATTCTTTTGCTAAAATCCCAATTAAAGCATCGTTCAAGGCTAACGGATATAAATGATAATTTATGGAAAATTAATAAAATTTATTTACCTTTTGTTCATGTTGAAACATGTGTTTATCGTGTGCATACATATTAATATTGCTTCATTCATAATTCGTTATTGGACCGGCATCGACTCTCGAAATTACGACTGCGAGCAAGTTCCTTTCCAAAATAAATTGAACTTTATCTGGACTTTTAATGAGGCGAAAAAATAATGCGATCATAATCTTAAGTTATTCGGCAAACTCCGCGCAAAAAAAAAACTCACAGCAAATTGCAAATTTTGCCCGAACCTTGCTGAAATAATAAAGAAGTAAAATTATCTGTATAAAAGCAAGACAATAATTGATGTACTTATATCCCAAGATAATGTATGAGAAAACAATTTACTACTCGTTTTAAATATAAAATACGTTATTACATTAATTACACGTCGTATATACCTACTTGTACACGTCCTCTTATATAATATAATCGAAAATCTGATCACACATTATAACTTCATAATCACTAGTTCGAGAAATATCAGATATAATCATACAATTACAACCTTAGTTGCATATAAAATAGCACTTAGAATTACCAACTTAAAATTTAATTCGCAGGAGCGTTACACTATACTTTCGAATGCCATTAAAACGAGGATCAGGCAGGAGTGGTAGTCGGCTGAGGTAGTCAGTAGCCACCAAAGGAGTCGAGATCCTATCGACGAATAAGCGCAGAACAGGAATGTGAATAGCGATAAACAACAATAACGATATAATAATGTATGATTAAGGTTATTATCATAATAGCGAGTCTGAAATCTCGTCCTTGCTATCAGCCGATACTTAATATGTGTGACGATGTTTCCACCTAATTTGTACTTCGTTAACCGTACCATAATCACTACATAAAACTTTTTTGATATTTCATATTTAAAGTGGCAAAAACTTCACAGATAATGAAAATTCTTCTAAGACATTTTATCCCAATCTATTTTCAAATAGATCCACTGTTATATATTTCCAAATGTTGAATGAAGCCCGATTTTTTTTAAATTAAATCTGCAAGATTTATTAAATATCTTTAAAAATTTATGATACTTTAGTAGGTGCCATCGATTTAGTTGCGTCCCTACAACCAAATTCTTGTGACAACAGAGGATATAACTATGTTTGAAGGTTTTTTTTTTATCTGTGATGGTTGCCCAATGGGTACCTAAGTCATGGACTTGTCAGGACTCCAGTAGCGGGAATGTATTTTTTTGTGTGTAAAGTGGAATTGTATCCCGAATTGTATCCCGAACATTGAAGGGTACCTGAAGTACGAAACGACCACTTCAGAGAAGTATCTCGATCGAAGTGCGATCCCACGACCTTACGATTGGAGGGCCGGTCCCTTACCACTGGACCGTTCAGGTGTTGAATGAATTCATCCTTACATGCCATTTGGTTTGCGAAACGCAGCACAAATCTTTTATGGATGAAGTATTGCGTAGGTTTGATTTTTGTTACGTTTATCTTGACGAAATTCTTGTTGCGTCCCGGAATAAAGAGGAACATTTAGATCACTTCGAAAATAGCACTTCTTCGCTTATTCTTTCCTCTCCGGTCACTTGACATTAATCACTGACGAATCCACCAAATATTCATCAATATCTGCCATCAAACATTTATCAGAGATCAACTTCAACCCTTAGCTTTCTTTACCAAGAAACTCAATGATTCTTAGAAAAAATATAGTGCTTATGATCGTAAAATTTACGCTATTCATGCGGTTATCAAATATTTCAAAGTATGTTTGAGATAATGAATTAGGTACTAAGCTTTAGATGAATCGCAAACTTCAGATCAGAGTTGCAAAATCTTTTATGTACGTCCTGACTCCTAAACTAGTTTAAAACTTGTAATTATTTTCAATCATTCCAGAACCCTTCGGCGTGAAAGTTACTTGTAAACTTCGCAACGTTTTGTTTGGCCAAATGTTCATTATTTCACCACGACAATGCAGTGGTCCTTTCAAGTCTTGTCGCTAAGCAAAAATTGATTTGATTATTCCTTAAACTGTTTCCGTATTGAGCCTATTCACTCGATTTGGCTCCTTCAGACGTTCATCTGTTTCCAGAATTCACAACTTTTCTGACTAGACAAAAATTTCCAACAAATAAACGTGTCACACAGGGTTTAAATGAGTATTCGAGAACCTTGAAGAAAACCACTTCAAAGAAGGATTCGAAAACCTAGAAATATCGGGGCAAGTGCATTAAACCCCTAGGGGATTACGTTGAAAGGCTCTGAAGTGTAGTATTTTACAAAAACTTAGAATATTGTCTTTCTGATTGAACCAAGGTATTTATTGAACCACTCTCATAACAGATAGAACAGCGACATCCTACGATCACCTGACATTGCAGTAGGATAGACAAATTGAACCGGATTTGCCCTTAATAAGTCCCCCATGCAAGGCGGTATTGCTTACTGTCAAAGCATAATTAAAGTTTTAAAAATTTTATTGTAAATCGTTTTTGATTGCAATGAAAACATCGAGCAGCCCCTGTACAGCTGTTTCAGCCCTGCTTGGGGCTTCATCAGCAGAGACGTAATTCAACATTCCCACTGATGAAGCTCCAAACAGGGCTGAAACAGCTGTACAGAGGCTGCTCGAGGTTTTGACTATGATCAAAAACGATTTGCAATAACATTTTTAACACTTTCATAACATTACTCAACAGTCATTTTGTGACAGGAAAAATACCGTTTTCTTGTGGAATTTTCTGTGCTAAACTTTAAAATATGAAGAAAATTCTACTTCACGTCAGATTTCCAAGTTAGGTATTTTTCAGCAAAACTATGTAACAAACGTTAAGTTAGAAAAATAAATTAGTGCATAACAGTGAAGATTACAAATACGTTGTTTTTCGAAATGAAATAGCTAAGTAAGGTCCGGCTGTGACATTTCATCTTCATTTCGCCTACTTTCTTCCTTACTGGAAGTTCATTTGTAAGATATGTCATCTAAAGTTCAAAAACGTGGTTGTGTAAATTCGGCAAATTCTTTTTGCTATGTATGCGGCAAGTTTACTCCTCAATAATCAAAACGGCCGATAAATTCAGCAACGAAGTAGGCTTATCAAAAATATTTTAGATCAAGATTGGATTCCTCATATTTGTTGCCAGAGTTGTGTAGCCGATTTAAGTAGCTAGCTAAATGGAAAACGCAGTGACTGTTACCTTTGTTTGACAATAGTTCTTCGATTTTCGACAAGAAGCAAGCACAACATTAAATATCCAGAGGTTTCTTCGGCTAGAAAGCCTACTTATCATCATAATCATGATTTGCTGATCCCAATTCCCCCGATGAATTGGCAAGATGATTTGGAAATGGTTAGTGAAATAAAGGCATTTAATTAAGCAAGTAGAACTAAACGATTTAGGTCCGATTTTTTCATCTTCTGATAAATTTATCTGCCGCATAATTTCTTAGGCAATCATTATCGACACAATGTTTTCCAGGGATATTACCTGGCGGATAAAGTTATCAGGAGGTGAAGAAACCGGGCCTTAGTGCGAGATCTTAATTCATCTAGGGAACATGCTGAAATCTTAGGTTCGAGATTGCAACAGTTGAATCTATTAGACAAAGAAACAAAAGTCATTGCATTGAGAAACAATAATCTAGAATTTTCTTCATTGTTTACCTTTCAAGATAAAATTTGTGTTTGTAGAAGTCCAAAGTTATGAAAAAGTTAGATTTTCACCACAATCCTGACGAATGGCGTTTGGTTATAGATTCGTCAAAAGTAAGCTTAAAAACAGTTTTGCTACGTGTTGGAAATACGAGATCTTCCATTCCATTAGCTCATGCAGTTGTTATAAAGGAGACATACGAAAGCATGCGTTTTTAAAGGCAATTAATTATGACGCTTATAAGTGGCAAAGATGTGGTGACTTAAATGTAATAGGTTTACTGTTCGGTCTTCAAGGTGGATTTACGAAATATTCCTGTTTCCTTTGTCTTTGAGATAGTAGAGTTACACAATGTCACTGCATTGTAAAAGATTGGCCCCAAAGAGATGAATTTGTTCCAGGATAGACTAACATAAAGAACTCACCTTTAGTTGATCCTAAAAAGATTTTACTATCGCCATTTCACATTAAACTGGGATAAAAAAAAGCTTTGGATAAGGAAAATGCTGCTTTTCAGTACCTTCGACAAATTTTTCCGAAACTAAGTGATGCCAAGCTCACAAAAGGGAGACCACAAATTAGAAAAATTGTAAAGGATCCACAAGTTGAAAAAAAGTTAACTGACATTCATTTAAGTGCTTGGAGGTCTTTTAAAAACGTTATAAGCCACATTTTATGCAATAAAAAAGCTGAAAATTATGAAGACCCTGTAAAAGAATTAATTTAAAATTATTGTGAAATGGGGTATCGTGTGTCACTTAAAATTAACTTTCTCCATTCTCATTTAATTTTTTTCCCCAAAATTTGGGGACATACTGTCTACGGAAAACGGTACCAAGGAAGATGAGATCCATCAGCGATGGGGGACTACTGCTGATTTCTGCTGAGAGAAAGTAAAACTCCTCACAAAAGAAAGTCAACTTTTGCGATAAAGTTATCGATGGCAGATTTACGTTAGATTGCATCTTTTAACATTAATTGCAATTTTTTTTTAATAAATTACTTTTATTGCTCTAACCTAAATAAATGAACAGGTTTCACTATAAAATACAAAAAAATTGTCTTCTTGTAACTTGAAATCTGTACGTGAGGAAGCATTTTCCTTATGAAATTCGTAATTAGGACGATCAGTACACCCTAATGCCCCTATTACCACATCAATCACAAATTCCTTTTTTTAATTTGTTGGCTAGTGATAATTAACTCCTATTCAATAATTGGTACTTATAGAAATTGCATCTTCACTTTTCAAAAGCATGAACCGCCACTGCAAGAATCACCTAAAGAAATAAGAAGTCGGCCAGGAAAGAATATACTTACTGCAACGACTTGAAGAATGCAGCAATTCCAGACAATAAATGAAGTGTAAAAAAAAGAAAATAATATTCTTTGATATACTGGGAGTAATTTATGTCAAAAGGTGCCCAACTTTGTAAACGCAGTGCAAAGTTCCGGCAGGCACAATCTTTTACTAAAATTTATTCTGATTCTTTGATTGTATTAAGTAGCCATCTTATTACAATGTATTGGTCATCTTACTTAATTATTCGAGAAAACGAATTTGCACTGAATTAGAAAAATTGTAAAACTCAAATGGACCAAATAATTGAGGTATTGTATCAGAAAAAGAAACATTGATTAATAATGACTTGGGGTATATTAGCAATCGTTATAGTGGGAAAGACTGCTGAATATCTTAAAACTTAAAAGAATACTGAACAACTAATTTTCTTTTAGAGGTTTAAAGAAAGACTTTTTAAGTTTGTATTTTATGGAATTTTAATTTAATTGCGGCAATTTTTGCCCTTTCTGGGTCACAAAATGCACATCCATATTAATACCATAAATTCACCGAGCGCTAAAAAACGCGCATTGGTTATATTAGAGTTTCATCGTAAAACACGGCATAAAAGTTATATCGCTTTGGACAATATTAAGCGATAAACGTTTATGATATGTAGTCGTAAAATGCTACTAAAACACAATGTGTTTATCAATTCTAAGCTATGTAGCTCTGGGAAGGGCGATCAATTGAAACGAAAGAATAAGAACCATTATCCGTTTTATGAGAATTAGGGCAAATAGAAACAGACTTTACAAAAGAAAGAATTCATTTTGACGAAAGCACTTTCTTGTTTGATGAAAGTTATTATAAACCATGAACACTTCGATTTAAAAGTCGACATTCCGCTTTGTGTTAGAGGAAACTGTCATAGCATAACGTCGACAACTGATTCAATTTCTCCAAGTATTTGTACATATACCGTCAATTTATTTTAAAATAAAATTTTTGTTACAAATAAAGTTACGAATCTAAGAATTCACAGCAACATATTCAACGACACTCAACTTAAGTGATACCATTTGACAGTTTCGTAGCCTTTACGCTGAATATTCTTAAGAGTGGTTTTACTAAGTTAAGCGTCGTAGTCCAATTTGTAAATTAAATTGTTCTTTTTAACGTAGAACATAGAACGTAGAACGTAGACTACAAAATAATAGCGACGCTTTCACTTATATTAGAAAAGTATATTCTTGTTTGAAATAATAAATTTAAAACACAAGGAAAACAGAAATTCTTTAATTCAAAACAAATATCGCAACTACATAGTTTCAAAAAAAAAAGAATCTCTTTCTTTGGCTAATACATGTTCCAAATTAAAGTAAACAAATTGTATTTGATATGACTTTAAAAACCTTAACGACGAGGACTATGCAACGATATTTTAAAATACTGGAATTAGTTTCTATAGTAATATGAACAGTAATTTTTATTTATGTTAAAATAAAATCACGATATAAATAATTATTATACAGAAAGGTTTAGATAACCAGTGCATTAAAGTTCTAAACGAACTTCAAATTCGAATTTCTATTTCATATTTTACAGTTATAGGTTAGCGACAACCATCTATTAAAATATAATATTTTGAACATCCAGGCGCTTTCGTTTATACCGGAAGTTGCTATCAACTTTCTTATTTTAAATGGAATATCTCATTTGTTATTACATTCTTGAATTCCTCTTAAAGTTTCAAAATTGTTTTATGCAACATGTGTTAAAGAAAAATTCTCCGTTTCGGAGGTAATTCTAA
The DNA here is from genome assembly GCA_036172665.1 of Prosopocoilus inquinatus. Classification (NCBI taxonomy): domain Eukaryota; kingdom Metazoa; phylum Arthropoda; class Insecta; order Coleoptera; family Lucanidae; genus Prosopocoilus; species Prosopocoilus inquinatus. The sequence continues at coordinate 3,952,072 of CM069876.1, forward strand.
AGTAATTTTAAAAAACCTCAGACTTGCAGTACTTTGTTTATAACATTGCCATCTTTCTGCAACAAAAACAAACATGATGCCAAGTTTTGACCTTTAGAAAGCTACAGAAAGAGACTTTTGGGTCATGCCCAATTTTACACATAATTAGGTATTTATAGGTTAATTAAAAAGTAACTTTTATTCGAACCAATTTATTCTGAACGAAGGAAGGAAGGAAGGAAGGAATAAAAATCAGTGAAGAAGATTTGAGTTTTTATTCCCTTGTAAACATTAAACGTAGAGAATAAAAACTCAAATCTTCTTCAGTGGTAAAAATCAGTGAAGAAGATTTGAGTGTTTATTGACTCCTTCGTTTAACATTTACATCTTCATCATGAGTGGCCAGGGGCCTACGACAACTTAAATTAATTCTATTAATATGTATTGGAGACTGTGGTTTGTACTACAAAGAAATTGGATTTAACCTCCTAAACACAAAAAGTTTGTTTAAATCTATGCTGCCGAAATATGTATATAGTTTTTAAACAAACCTTTTGTGGTTAGGAGGTTAAATCCACTTTCTTTTTAAATTAATTCTGTCAAAAATTCATATTTTTTTAATAAAACGCCGTGATATATTGATTGATTGAATTATATATTGAATTATATATTTAAACTAAATTTATAACGTGTTTTAGACTGCGTGCCTCCTGTATAAAATTTGTGAAAAACTGACAGAGAAGTGACGAATAAATCAATAAACATTATGGTAAATTATCTTCGTCCCTTTGTAATTAATTTTTGCAAATTTTACACAAAAATTAACGTGTCATACGGCTCTTAGACCACATCCTATGCCTAGTTGTTACACATCGTACAACGTCTTAAGATTATACTATTTTTTATTTATTGGTTCTTAGATATGAAAAAAGATTACAAATTTTCATTATTTTTAATTTAAATATCGTCGGTCTACAAGAGAAGGTAGCCAAGTCCAAAATTTTACATTTTTTACTTTTAATGCCGATGTACCTTACATTTAATCTTTTCTAATTTAAAATATGTACATATTCTAGAAACTCTATTGTTCATAAAAATCAATATAAACTAACCTGATCTAAAATAATTGATTTTATAATCATAAGCAAATATTAAAATTCTAATAACTCAAAACTACTATCGGTGGACTTGGTCACCTTCTCTTGTAGACCGACGATATAGGAAAATCTGTTTTATTGATGGCATTTAGTGACATTAGTTGACACTTACAATAATTTCAAACAAACATGATCTTACAGATTACGCTTATAATTACATATTTTGTGAGCTTATAAATAGTTTTAGTTATGATCACAATTTTACGATGTCAACAATGAAAGCAGTTTCAAATATGTTTAATTTGGAGGTAGTTTATTATTTGCAACTTGAGGTTTGAACAAATGAAAGTTACATATTGTAGTGTTTTGTTTTGGGGTTTTGTGTTGTAGGTGCTTTTCCATGTTGTGTACTACTTGCCTTGTTGTGTCTTGTAACCTCAAAATGTTAAGAGTGTAATGTTCTTTTATTTTTTTGTTGTTTGTGAAAATAAGGATAGATTCTTTGAAATGAATCCAGTGGTTTTTCTTTTCAAGTAGATAAGGAAGTGTCACCGAATGAGATGAGATGGTGTACAAATTTTGAAGGTGTTCGAAAAATGTATGAGAAAAGGTATGTATGCGTATGGGTGTGAGCGATTAATGGAATCTGACTTATTTTGAATCACTGTTTAAGTACATTAAAATTAACAACAAACACACAAGAAAGTAATAGAATATGGAAAACATGGAAAATCCATGGGAGGAGTTCAGGCTATGATACCTAATAGCGCTTGAGTGTATCTTCATTTCGTTTCATTCCATGAGGTTAAAACGAGATGAAGGGCGCATAGTGCATACCAATCGAAAGCGCTATAAGGTATCCCTGATCTTACACTCCACACTTGACACCTTGCCTTTGTAAACACCCGGTGTCAAACATGTTGCGCTTTACTGTGTTTTGCTGTTGAAAAACTGGCTCTTTGTAGCTTATTAAAGAATTATCATTGCAGTATGTTACCACCAACAGAACAAATAAAATTTCGTATGCTTGATGAGCTTCTTTACGAAATTCAATGTGTTAATAATATTATAATCTTTATTAAGTCACGACCAAAGACATAGTTAGGAAGTAAGTTGAAAATCTAACGGGATATGGGCACTGGACGATTAGTAAAAGGCAACTCCTTTGTTTAAGGCCTCAATATTTCGTTGTATTTAACAACTTCATCATATGTTAAGGTCAACAAAGACCCTACTAGTAGTGTGCAAACTAAACTTAACAAAATTCTTAAACAGTTTAAACAAACCGAAAATATAAACATTGACAATTTCAAGCAACTAGTTACTTACAACTCAATTTGTCCTAAACTTTACTGTTTACCTAAGATACATAAGCCAGATGTGCCCTTGAGACCCATAGTCAGTAGCGTCGGATCCACGACCTATAATTTAGCCAAATTTTTGTCAGAAATACTTAATAAAGCCTTCAGTTTAAAAACTAGGTACAATATTAAAGATACCTTTAACTTTGTAGATCAAATGAAAAATGTCATTCTTCCAAACGATTATGTGTTGATTTCGCTAGATGTAGTTTCACTGTTTACTAACATTCCAATTGATTTGGTTATTGATATCATCAAAGAGGATTGGCACAGGATCGAACCTTATTGTAAACTCACTCTTGAACAATTTTTGAAGTGTTTGAATTTCATTTTTAACAACAATTATTTTTCATTCAATAACGTAATTTACTTACAAAAATTCGGTGTACCTATGGGTAACCCAATTAGCCCCATATTAGCCCTTATGGTGATGGACAAATTATTAGATTTTGTTATAGGTAAATTAACGTTTCAACTTCCGTTTATTTATAAATATGTTGACGATTTGATTACTGCAATTCTTGTAGACCAGTTGCAATATATTCTGATCACTTTCAATAGTTTTAATGAACACCTACAATTTTCTATTGAAGAAGAGAAAAATAACAGTGTACCTTTTCTTGACACACAAGTAATTAGAATGGAAGATCAGAGTATATGACTAAACTGGTATCAAAAACCAACAGCCTCTGGCAGATATATTAATTTTCATTCTAGCCATACAATGAAACAAAAAATGAATGTAATTATTTCAATGAAAAACAGAGTTATTCATATTAGTCATCCGGTCTTTCTGAAAGAAAATTTAGATAAACTATTCAAACTTTTCACTAATAATGGTTTCCCCAAAGCATTAACTTACAGATTAATTTACCAAAACAACAAATTGCCATGTCATCTGGATGATAACAATAATGATAGGAAATTCAGAAAATTAATACACATTAACTCCCTAAGTAATAAAGTCATCCATATTTTCAAAGATTTTAAATTTTTGAACATTGTACAATATAATAATCATACTATCAATAGTGTTTTCACTAAAACAAAGGACAAGACACCTTTTCTGTTTAACAGCGGTCTAGTTTACTCAATACCATGTACTGATTGCGAAAAAGAATACATTGTGCAAACGGGACAATGGTTAAAAAATCGCATTTCCCAACATAAAAGCGACATTAGAACAGGGAAGGTAACTTGTGCCTTGGCATCTCATGCTGTGGAAAGTGATCACCGATTTGATTTTGACAATACTAGCATTTTAACCCTTGAAAAAAATCTAAAGAACAGACTTTTCTTAGAAATGATTCATATTCAAAAGAATGAACATTCTGTCAATTTCAGGTCGGATATTGACAACATCAGCAACATTTATGCTCATATTCTTAGGTTTGTTAAAAATAAAAAAAATTCATCAAAATAGTTTTCAATTCAGTTAATTTTTTTTTGATGAACTTCCCTCATTTCGTTACTTAGGGTAATTAGTTTTCTTAAGTTGTTCGGTTGGTTACTTGATGCTTTGACAATTACCGCCAATTCCGCCATTGTTCTTGTGCACATGTCTGACTTAAGTAACGTAGTACGACGTTTTTATTTTTCTTGTAATTTTAACATGTAATCACAGCCCAATTGTGGCTTCAATGATTGTATTTGTTGACCAATTCATCCATCTCCAGTTGTAAGTAGTGTAACCTTAAGATTTGGATTATTTAACCTCTTGTTAACTTTATAGTAAACCTCCTGATGAAGTTGTTAAATACAACGAAATATTGAGACCTTAAACAAAGGAGTTGCCTTTTACTAATCGTCCAGTGACCATATCCCGTTAGATTTTCAATTTACTTCCTAAATAATATTATAGTTCACTAAAGCACCAAAACAGAAGAAATAATAAAGAAAACTATTTCGTACTGCTGGTATACTTAGGAATATCAAAAAAGTATTGCGCGTGTGCCTGAAATATACACTAGAAGCTGTTGGGAACCACATTTTACAAGTGGGACGTTATAAGTTTGTCAAGCCGAAATTTGTCCATTAAGTGCATAAGATATAATAAACCAATAAATAAGTATTAAGTCACTGTTTCCCAAACTTTTAGGTATCGCGCCCCCCTTTTGAGCTATGTTATGATTCGCACGTTAGATTTTGAGAACTAATGGGCGGTATACACCAGTAAATCCTAGTTACCACGATGATAGTTTTTGTGATAGTTACTGTCGTGAGTATCTTTTACTGTGATGAAAGCAACAGTATCACAGAAACTGTCAATGTAAATGCACTAGACAGTCGAGTAGCTTTCAACCCCTCGCGACAGAACTTTCGAGTTGTTTACACGACAATAGTTTCCATGATAAGATGGCTGTTGTACTGATTTCACCAATGGGTTTTGGATCTTGGGTGAGAAAGTATGCATGTATAATTTTTCAATTTTTCTTCCCGCTTGTCGTATTAAGGGATAAGGAATTAAGAATTATACCCAAAGTAGAATTTCTTCACACCTAGTACCAATTAATTAGGTATGTTAAAACTATTTCTACGTGGAGTAATTCCATCTTTGAAGATGATGATAGCAAAAGTGACTTTTGCGAGTTCAAGGCAATTCGAAAATAAAATATACATTACTAAAACTCCAAATCAATAGTAAAAAATTATATGTATGATTCTCACGCAAATCAAATTATATGAAGTGGCAACAAGATAAGCCAAATAATATCTTTACGCTCAGAACAAACAAAACATTTCGACGAAAACAAACACAGTAGCTTACGATCCCATCTGTATATCCTACGGTAAATATACAGCGGCCCCATAGTCACACGCGGTAATATTGGGGAGGGTGATAACTACGTATGAAATATAACCTGCAAGTGCATATGATGTTTTTATGATGTCAAATAAAATATATTATCGAGGAGAAGGAATACATTAACATAGAGCAGTAAATCTCCGCGGATATTTATGCACATTGTTTGAATAGTGTAGTGCATCTAATTACATTTATGAATTAACTGTCATACTCGTACCTATCATGGTACTTCCGGTTAAAAAATATTCCATTTTTACTGCTGTTTCTTTTTTTTATCACGCCTTAATGAACTATGATATGTCACAGAGTGGAAACGCAAAACAAGAAATAAAAACACTTTAAAAATCTTATTTTAACCTTACAATCAATTGGCAACGCATCGACGCGCATGGTTTAAAAGTTGCATAGCTCAATATTTTATGTTTATCCCATTTGTTCAAGTTTCACACATTTTTTAAATTTTGAAATATAATCTGCAGCGCTCGTTTAATCTTTATAATACACATAACCCCACTTACAGAGTGAGTAGACCTCAAATTATAAAATAGTTAGAAATTATTTTCAATAAACAGAAAATTAAATTGTAAACAGAAAATATTTTGAGAAAGTATCCCGTTAATCAAATCATCATGAAAGTGAAATGGTTACAAGAACAAAGCATGTTACCCTAAGGGTCCACCAGATCTTCTGAACGCCAGAAACCACCACGAACAATCGTAATCCCCAAGGTACATTAATCATAATAAAATAAAATCAATCATTGCGGAGATAATACATTTCAAACACAGCATAAGTAGATGTTCATACAGTGACCCCAAAGATCGTACTGTGTCATTGTTTACACAAGAGTAATAAATGCGGTTTAGCAATCGCGTATGACATATCGATACGCGCGGATTAACATATGAATCGGATTTATTAGATATTTAATGGTAGCAGTGTGCACGTGCAGTTTACGAAGGCGGAACGTGGGAATCACAAATAGAACTGCGAGTGATTGGTATTTATGTCTAAGAGCTACTTACTCTTTTTTCTATTGTTTGAAAATATCATACCTAAAGAGAGTCCAATCCAAAGCTGTCGACTTAAATATGTACAATTTAATTGATCTACAGGCTTTGTCACTTCACAATTGCATTTCTAATACTAAATACAATAATTTACTTGTAATCACTTCTGGTTTAGTATATTTATTTCTGTAATACGTGGGCTGTTGGAAAAGTTTCTGGAAACGGTATGAAAACACGCATATGAAATTTGGTAAACGGTATCATTATTTTTCCAAGTACGTCAATACACTTTTGCATACGCTCGAACCAATTTCTAAAGCACGTTTTCCACTCTAAAGATGGTACCTCAGAAACCAGTGTCCGGAATGTTTCAACCGCTGCTTCAGCCGACGAAAATCGCTCACCACGCATTTTATTTTTGATATTTGGGAACAAAAAGAAATCATTAGGTGATAAATCAGGTGAATGTTGACAATGAGTCATTAATTCAACATTTCTGTTGGACAAAAAATCAATTGTTTGACGGGCTGAGTGAAAGCTGGCGTTGTCATAATAGAAAATAATTCGTCGATTTCGATTGTTGATTCTTATATGATCGATGACTTCCGGCAAACAAATTGTAGTATACCAATCAGCATTCACGCTTTTTCGATCCTCTAAAGCCACGGTTGCTACATGTCCAGTTAAACCAAAGAAACAAGCAATCATTTGCTTCGCAACACTGCGTGAACGGACAACTTTTGTTGGTTTTGGTTCATTTTGAAATACCCAAACGGTAGATTGTTGTTTACTTTCTGGCTCGTACGAATAGATTCACGTTTCATCATCAGTAACGATGTTATAAACTAAATTTGAACGACCTACATTGAATTTCTTGAGCATTTCTTCGCACCATTTGACACGACCCTGCTTTTCCGCTTCTTTGATGGTGCCTCATCTCCAAAAGCCAAATGAAGCCGATCGAGGCATTGTTTCGGCGTTAGACCACATTTGAAATCGTAAAAAATCATGGCACGAAAATTTTCACGCGAGATTTACACAAAATTGCTTTTTCTCAAATTTTTTCTCACAAACAAAACTAGTTCACTAGGATAGGAACTGTCAATAGAATTATAGACGAAAAACGTCAAATTTTTCAAATATGACAGTTGATAAACGCTAACAATTCTAGACCTACTAGATTCCAGAAAATTTTCCAGCAGCCCACGTACTTTCTTAAGGCACTTTTCGTTCAGAATTTAAATATGCTTTTATAGTATTTTTTCACTATCAATTCTCGAGTTTTCATCCACAACTTAAGTTTTTTTTAGAGACCATAGGACTTCGGGTTTCGGCAGTAGTTACATCAACTTTCTTATTTTAAATACTACAGATCATTGTGAGTCCAAATATTTATCACTTGGTAATTTTGGTTCCATAACAACGAGAAAAAAATGTTTTTGTTTTGTAAAGCTATCGATAATGTATTTTCGTTCTAATACGATCAAGTAATTCAAGAAAGTCACTCCTTTGATTGCATTTTGGTTTTCAATAATGTAACGTTGGCTTATTGTTAATCTGGTTTTTACCAAGAAGTAACGTATTAGGGGTTGCGTAGCTGAATTAATATGAGACAAGAAACATCAAGTACATTTATTATCAGTATAAGATACACTTACATGACAGAAGCACTATTACGGACGACATATATACAGCGTGGAAACTAAGTAGCGGATAAAATCCATAACTCCGTTAATATTTGTAATAAAGCAAAAATCTAAAAGGGGTATAGCGATTCAAATTACAGCGCATAAGAAGAAGTATATTTTGAGATATTTTCATGAATTTTTTTTTAAGTTATGACGTCATCAGGATTTTTTTTAAATGACAACCTATATTTTTTATTTTTTATTTCGGTGGGTTTTTTTAACCTACTTTCAACAGTATAAAATTTTGAATCGATTACATAACAAAAAATTCAAGAAAAACGGCTATAAAAGTTTAATTGTAAAGTTGAAGAAATTAACAGAATATCTAGTTAGCTAGGTGTAAAACAAACAAAATTTCTTTGGAACTTGTAAATACCTATCACAATAAAGTGAGTATTTTTATTCCCTGTGGATAGTAGGAGTTACACTAATTATTAAAAACCTTTTACCAAAATGGTGTTGCTGACTGAAAAACAAAGAATTGAAGTTCTAATGATGATTGGGTATGGCGATCGAATTAGAACTCATCAAGAAGTGTGTCGACTTTTTATAGACAAATATCCTGATCAGCAAATAAGTCAATCCACAGTCAGCAGAATAGAAAATAAATTTCGAAATTACGGTATTGTGAAAGACCTTCCAAAAACTGGCCACCCTAAGACAAAATTAATTGACGCATTCGACTAGTCGAGACATTGCTTTACCTCGGTACTGAAATTTTTAAAAATGCAAAAGTTTCATCCGTATAAAGTAAAATTAGTCCATGAGTTAGCAGAAACTGACTATGATCATAGACAAGAATTTTGTGAAGAAATGTTGGAAATTTGCAATCGTGATCCAATGTTCTCGCAGCGTATAATTTTTTCTGATGAGGCAAGTTTTACTTTACATGGAACTGTTAACAGACATAATTGTCGATATTGGTCTAGGGAAAATCCCCACTGGATGCAAGAAGCTCATACTCAACATCCCCAGAAGCTCAACGTATGGACAGGAATTGTCGGTGACAGAATTTTAGGTCCATTCTTTATCGAAGGTAACTTAACTGGTGAGAAATATCTACACTTCTTACAATTCGAATTAGTACCTGCATTGGCGATATTATTTCCTAATGAAAATAACTGTGACGTACCAAACAATAACATTTGGATGCAACACGACGGTGCTCCGCCACACTACGCAGTTGATGTGCGACGTTATTTGGACGAGATGTTCCCAGGTAGATGGATAGGAAGAAGAGGTCCAATGGAATGGCCAGCTAGATCCCCTGATCTAACGCCATTAGACTTTTTTCTATGGGGGTACTTAAAAAGCAAGGTGTATAAAAATAGACCTAACAACTTAGACGATCTTAAAGAAAGAATTCGACAGGAGTGTAGGTTAATAACACCTCAAACTATTCAAAATGTAATAAATGAATTTTATGAGCGTCTTGGGTATTGTCAGTTGGTGCATGGTCGTCAGTTTGAACATTTATTGTGATTTCAATGACTGTCAAAATCAAATTTTGTTTATTTACACCTTAATTTTGTTTCGTTTTAAACCTAGTTAACTAGACGTTCTATTTATTTCTTCAACTTTACAATTAAACTTTTATGGCCGTTTTTCTTGAATTTTTTGTTATGTAATCGATCCAAAATTTTATACTGCTGAAAGCAGGTTAAAGAATCCCACCGAAATAAAAAATAAAAAATATAGGTTGTCATTTAAAAAAAATCTTGATGACGTCATAACTTAAAAAAATTCATGAAAATATCTCAAAATATACTTCTTCTTATGCGCTGTAATTTGAATCGCTATACCCCTTTTAGATCTTTGCTTTATTACAAATATTAACGGAGTTATGGATTTTATCCGCTACTTAGTTTCCACGCTGTATATAGTTCGCACTATAATTAGATATCGATGACTTCTCTCTTGCTATCGGAAAATCTCTCGGTATATATGCCTGGAGTTGACCTACTTTCTGCTGCGTGGGCGATTGACGTGTAGCTCTGTGTTCTTCAAGCTTTCGATGACTCATTTTTCTCTATTGCCGGATTATTATATAATTATGTGCAAAGTTATCGATCAAGGTTCTTCCTTGTATTGTATGGATCTTAGATAATTATTTAGATAATGGATCTTAAATAATTACCTAAATAATTATCTAGGATCCATACAATACAAGGAAAAACCTTGATCGATAACTTTGCACACAATTATATAATAATCCGGCAATAGAGAAAAATGAGTCATCGAAAGCTTGAAGAACACAGAGCTACACGTCAATCGCCCACGCAGCAGAAAGTAGGTCAACTCCAGGCATATATACCGAGAGATTTTCCGATAGCAAGAGAGAAGTCATCGATATCTAATTATAGTGCGAACTATGTATGTCGTCCGCAATAGTGCTTCTGACATGTAAGTGTATCTTATACTGATAATAAATGTACTTGATGTTTCTTGTCTCATATTAATTCAGCTACGCAACCCCTAATACGTTACTTCTTGGTAAAAGCCAGATTACCAATAAGCCAACGTTACAATATTTTTACGCATGTGAAATTTTTGTTGGGTTACACATTATGGTTATCTAAAGGAATCTTATATGTTTCACAGCGCAGATTTTAGAGGAATGAGTACGTAACGTAGACACTCTGTATTGAGTATTGGACATGGGCCTGTTAGAATTGTTTTTTGCTTTGATCACTACTGTCACTTGCCAAAGTCTGTACAGGTTTTTTATTAACACCATGCTTAGTACGATATAAGTAGGTACTGATACTTCTGATTCGATTTTTACAGGCAACGACACACTAATTTGAGTACCGTAATGAGTATGAATACTTTGGTGGTATCGAATCAACTGTAACTGTACGTGTTTCTATGTTTGTTGTTTCATCAAGGTTTGCTTGTGTAGATTCGCTATTAAAACGAGTATTCAACTGAATCTACGTCCTGTTTTTCGTTTTTCTCTGAAATTCAGGGCTATTCTGTAACATTGATATGCATATCAATTGATGTGGTCTTCAATAACTTAAGAGAACTTGTTACGATTTCATAACATTTCACGTCGATTGCCGACCGCACATTGAAAAGAGATGCAAAATAACTCGAGATCACACTTGAAACGGTTTGCAAGTTGTTACGAAACTATTTAGAGAATACCAATTTTGCAAGGTCACTTGAAACATAGCAGTATCAAGTCCATATCAAAGTTACGGAATAGACTCCATTTTGACACCAAATCTAGAGTTCCACAGTACTTGGTCGAATAACTGAATTTACGCATGTAGCGATCTCAGAAAGAGTATTAAAGAAACACAGCAAAGTAAGTCATGTTACATCACTAAAATTAATTTGTAGCGTCATACATAGATATCAGAAGAAAGCAAGAGCTTACCTGCTTCCATTGCGTATGTGATCGGAAAAGTATGTACAATTGCTATTACTACACCAAACAGCAAAAATGTATGATAGACCAAAATTCTAAATAACTGCAAATAAAATTATTAACTAAAGCTTCGTTCCGTCTTTTTCGTATGTAAAAAAATAAATTTTCCAAAATGAATTAGAAAAATTTTATTTTAAGACGCCCTAGAAAGTGTCAAACGAAATTTGCATGCAACAGTACGTTTTCAAAGCAAATATATATTCAGAAAAAAAAATTGATTGCAATAATATAAGTTCTCTTCGATATCTATGTAATTGGTGCATTTCTATGAACAGCTTTCGGAACTAACATCTGGAAAAAGGGGGAGTAAATCCAAAAACAGGGCAACTACTGACAGTCGGATGCAGCCCGTTAGTAGTGCCGGGGAAAGCAACCACCCGCGACGACCCCCAGCTATTATACTCACAGATAAAGTTGATTCAATTATAGGCAACCGCATCTGCCATCTGTTTGCCATTATGAGTGCGCATTGGCCGTGCTAACGTGATTAACTCATTGCTAATCTCCAGGCAGCAGCTTGACTCTACGACGCTAACACTAGATCAGATTAGGATTAACACTTTGATAAGATGTGTGATAACGGAGATGAAATGAATCAATTTCGAATTGGTCATCGTCGTTTCTAATTCAGTCACAAATTTAATTGTAAAAATTAATTCACATCATTTGATTTTTATTTTTACCTCCGTCCACTATAATTATGTAAGTTATAAAAAGACTTCCATTACGGCCCGGTTGCAGAAAGCGGGTTTATATCTGGGAATACGTAAGACGGGTTTAAATGTAAGCCTGGTGTAAATTTAAATCCTGTTGCACAAAAAATTGTAATGCAAGATGCAAAACTAAAAATGACAGTCATCCTACAGACTTAGAGCTTAATATTAAGATATTTCAGAGAGTAATACATATATGGACTAAAGTCGTTTATAAACCGTCTTTTTTTACCCGTGAGTCCACAAAAGCTCTTCTACGGCAGTTAATACTTATTTATTTTGTTTTTTTTACTATGCCGGTGTCGCTCTTATGGCTTCACAGTAGTACAAAGTTACAACCTTCAAGTTAAAGAAATATAATACAATTATCAGTGTTGTTAAGTATCTAGATGCAAGTATCTAGATACGTATCTAAATACTTTTTGAGTACCTAGATACATATCTCAGATAGTACAAAAAATGCAACTGTATCTGCATCTAGATACAATTACAGTGTATCTATTCATTTGAGGTACTAAGATACATTTTAGATGCATTTTGAACTTCCATTAAAACATGAGACCTTGGCGGAAATGCAACCTCCGATTTTACAGTCTCTTTCTTTTGATTTTCCCCTCTTGTTAATTATGTTTTCCAGTAGTCAACTGACTGTTCTATTTAAAATGCGATTTGATAGTTCAGAAACTTGAAAATTATTTTAAAAATTGGGAAAGATAATTGACAAAAGGAGAAAATCAAAAGAAAAAGACTGTATTGTTAATTTTATCAATTTTTTTTGATTATGGGAAGGAACGCTCTCTTAGCTACAACAAGGTTGCAACTAAGGATCTGAGATTCATTTTACATTTAACTTGTCTGATACGGAAGTAGAGTCATTTCTGTTGATAACTTTATTATATTTTACACTGACTTGACTTGGTTTCATACAAAACCAGGTAATTACTTATCAGCTTATTGATCAACTTAATGTTAAAATTATCACAGATTTTAGTGTGTACATTATTCACATATTCATACGAAAGCTTCGTCAATTTTCACAAGAAAAGTCGATTTTGATCGCAAATAATACCGTACCTCCACTACTGCATAGGTTATTGAATTTTACACTTGCAAGTATCTTGATAAACTGCAGATACTTTTTTTTTGTATCTGTATCTAGATATTTTCCGGAAAAAGTCTCTGTATCTGCGTCTAGATACATATTTGTGAAATTATCTGCACCTGTATCTAGATACTATTAGAAATGTATCTTTAACAACACTGACAATTATTATATATTTAATGGTAATATTATAGTATAAATGTACAAATATTTTGTTAGTAGAATAACTTAAGTAAAAGCTTTTTGTAAATAAATAAATATTGATACAATTTGACCCTGTAAATATCTGATACATGTTGAGGAATCAAATAAAATTCCAATTAATGAATTTGATTGAAATTATTATCAGTAGAATGAAACGTTTATTCATTAAGAACTGTTTTACAAAGTAACACGTCACACCCAATTTGTTTCCTTTGGAAAAGTTTAGGTAATAACTTAGTATTCTTTCAATTGAACACTCGTTATAAAAAGTTTCGCAATGCTATTATCCCTCACGAAACGCATAGAGCTATAAATCCGCTCTCTAGTTATGAGAAAACTTATAAAAAATTTAAATTTAAATGCAATAAATATAATTCGTCTTGTAAAGGTGGCCACAGAGAAGACAAAACATTTGCAATTTGACATTTACTGCTGCTATAATAAATTTTTAAATAAACTAAAGAAAGCAGATACAATTTTGTTCACTATTTTAGAACAATCTCTGTAATTATTAAGTACACTGATGGGGAAAAAGCCGGCCGCCCTACATTTTATAACAGGGGTCATGATCGCTTAAATTATATCTGAACAGAAAATGGCTTAATTTTAATGAATCGAAATACCGGGACACAGAGAGTGGACGAGTTGCATCCGAATATCTTACTTACCGTCTTTGTGTAGCCTTGCCAGAAATCCCCCAAAACCTTCAATTCAAAAAGAATTTGAAAAAGTCCTCAACATTTTTAATGAATCTGATTTCATTCGAATACTTGATAGTTAAATCAAAGTAGTAATTTCAACACGCGAAGTGCATAGGGGAAAGACGGGAAATGAGATGATAACTTTAAATCTCTTTTATAAATGAAGCTATTTATGAAAACACATTACAAACGCTTAATAAATAGAAGTATTTATATAATAATATATAATTAGTACCGTAATCTATGAAAAAAAATATATCATTGAATTTGCTGGAAATTTATTTTGCAGTAGGATGGAGCAGATACGTGGATGCGAATGGCTCACTTTGCTCAACGGGTTGGGAAAAACGGTCATAATCAAAAATAAAATAAATTTTACCGGAAAGGTGTATGGAAATAATAAGATATTAAAAACAAACAATTTTTTTTTCAAAACAGAATTTAAAATAATCAAACATGTAATAAAAAAATGTTGCACGTCTGTAAAATAAAATTTAATTCTTCTTTGGTACATACTTTGGGAAATAATTGGGAAATATAATTTCAAATATAATCTATTTCCTAACTACATTTCTCACAAACAAATACCAGACTTTTTTTTTGTTAAAACATGAACATTCTTGTTGAGCTCACATCTTGCAAACATTACACTCAACCCATTTCTCACGCGACTTTGATTCGCTGAATAAAGAATTGCATTACAAACAAGCAACACCGTCATCATCAGATACATTTCTTTTTATTGTTTTTGCCTTTTTGATTGTTTTTCTTACTATTAGTTTCTTTGTTAAAAATTGTTCTTTTAACATTCACTGTGTTCACTTCACCTTTTTTTTTTGAAGGCTTTTAATATATGGGCTATTTTTACTATTGTTTAATAGTTTTAATAATTGTTTAATAGTAATAATTTAATCCTAGAAAGAAAACCTCTTTCATATTTTTTTAAACGACTAAAGTTTCCAACTTTTTTGAAAAGTAAATATTGAACGGAAACTTTGCTGACGTCTTACAATTTTCGCATCTTTTACACTGATTTGATGATAATCTTACCTTAACATGTACAGTCGCGAGCATTAAATTTTGATTATCAATGTCAATCAATTCCAGAAATTAAAATTTTTGGCAAATATCCTATCGTCTATCAAAAAAAATGTCGAAAATAAATAATTTTTTTAAAAAATTATTCACAGAATTCAAAATTTATTAAGACGGCAGTCTCCTTACTTTTATTAAAAATACAAGTTAGGCATCAATTTTTTTGACAATCTGACGATTAAAACTTATTGCTCACGACTGTACTTACTATATTTGGTATAAATGTGCTAGGACTGGCATCATTGATCTCAGATAATTGGTGGTGAATGCTTAATGAATAAGATTAAAATTATTCTCAAATGCAGTCACTAGATTCATCACTAAATCGGCTGTGAAAACACTAAACTTTCGAGTTGTCTAAACTCACTATAAACTGTGATTTCTGACTTATCAGCGCAATAGATTTTCCGGTTTTAGTGCATAAATCACTAAATGAATGTATGTTGGGTACACTGAAATTTTTAAATACAGTTCTGTATTTAAAATTTTTCTTTTTTGTTCATATTAATAGCATTTTGTAGATTTCTTTTAATTTGAGTAATTGAAAATGTTGAAGATAAATCAAGTTTTACTGAAATGTTTTCTAAAAACAAAGAAGTAATCTTGAGAAACTAAAATTAAATTAAGAAGAATTTTGTTTTAAAAAAATATAAATTCATGACAGGCGTCATCATAATATACTACAAATGATTATTAATAGATGTAAAGCAAGTGACTTTAAAATTTGTGAAAATCTAAATCCTGTGTGTTTCATTTGAACACTTAGCAATAAATTAGCGTCCGTGATTTGAATACAATGTGATCAAAAAAAAGTTGTCTGGTACACTATTGTATTTACTTTACCGAAAACAATGTTGGCAACTATATATTTAGATCGATAATAGTTTGTTAGGTTATGTTTAAAGTAAATCGGTCGCTATTTAATGTTCATTTTTTGTGCGAATTTAGTAGAGTTTTGAAGTGACTGTTGTAGAATACTCTCAGAGTGTCCTCATCTTGTTTTAATCACATATAATAATAAGGCATGGAGATTCTCATAGAGTGTTCTAAAGCAGCCTATTAAAAACGCTTGTGCGTTGACAGTTCAAGGTTATGACATAACCTTGAACTGTCAGCTTACCAGAAGGATGTTATGCCATCCGATGAACAGAATTTTTAATTAGAGTAGGCTGTGATATTTACCGTAAAGTTGGCAACACAGGTTTTCGGCTTTAAATTAAAAAAATTGAAGTTGTAGAATTGTGATATTTATTTAAAAAAATGTTCGATAATCGACGTAAAATTTTTCCCACCGAAAATTATTTCAAAAGTGTACCGAAAAACAAGAAAAAAAAAGACATGGAACTATTCGATTCCTGGTTACATCGAACATTTTTGGGAAGCATTCCCTAATTTTCCAGTTAATTACACTGCTTTAATGCAGCAAATTTGTCAATGGATCTGAGTTGGAAAACTTCTTGAAATCGAGGCTATAACTCGGAAAGCAGGCGGAACATAAACCTGTCGCACGAAACAAATGAAACTCATATCAAAATATGGATACATGACTTTAAGCTCCGAAAAGGAGTTTCGCCGCTTCAACCTGAAGCCATTACTATCTGTTAATACGCATCGTACGAATCAAAGATATGTTCGTTCACGACAGGGTTCATGCAAGATTAAACCACGTTAAACACTGACCGACTGACCCATTTTCGCGTCTTCGTTTAAACAGGTGTGCGCAAGAGCTTAGCCACCATACATTCCTTAGTTACGCCAGCAGTTTTCAAACGGTTTGGCGAGAACCTGCGAAAGCATTTTTCTCGAAAATTATTAACTTTCTGTTAAGAACATATGAGTTCAATCGTTGCCATTTATGGTGATGCATTACAGGTTTAAATATTTGCACACAGTAAAAAACCAGCCTGTATATCCAAACAATTAAAAATTTTCTGATATTTTGCATTTAGTAACTACTAATATTTTAGAAATAAGTTTTCCTGAAAAGTCTTGTCACAAAGTAAAAGTCAAACAACAATTACAATAACAGAAATATTAAGTTATTTCGAAAATTAATGCCCCCCCTATAAAATCCTTTTCGTGCACGAAAATACATCAAATTCGTGAGCTTCCTGCGGACCATTCGTCATAACGCGACGCGCAAGAAAATAAATCGCATGTTCTCAACGCAGAAAACACAATATTTCTGGCGTTCAGCTATTCAGGTACTCGAATAAATAACGTGTCTCAAACGAATGTTAATACTGGCCTATATTTTAAGGGACGAAAAACATAAGTTTATCCTGGCTTTACCAGTGTTGCGTGATCTCTACGAAGTGAACGAAAGTAGCGATTTATATATGCAAATCGGGCGCTAATCTGATGCTATAACTTACTAAACAACAAAATTTCAAACCAGACCTTATCTTGATCAAATATGCATGCAATATAATTATAACTAATAGCTTGTTTTGCCTTTATAAATTACAATGCTTTAACAGTGGGTGGCATTAGAAATTAAAATCGTCGCTAATGTTCCTGCGGTCGTGTTTCTTAATTCCAAGTACTTGTAATTATTTTGGGAAATTTATTAGGTTTTAATCAGGGATTTAGATAATTGCATGGTGCTAAAAATTAAAAGTACATTCACATACACACAACTACCGTTCGTTTTTATCTTTGCTAGATCATTGCTTGACACGGAAGACAAAAAAAATCATTAATTTGAAAATATAATTAACATAGATTAAAGGTGTGACCAAGGGAAATGAAAGTTTGTTTTGGCGTTTCCATCACGCTTCAGCTGTTTAGATCTATTTACATTTCAGATTCGGCTTAATTAATGCGATTCTCATCTTGATTAAACTGTTACTTTGTAAAAATAGATTTATTCTAAGACTTACATTAAACAGGGTGATTCAGAATAAGTGTCCGACCCATTAACCGCAGACACTCCTTCAAAAAACAAAACAAATAAAAAAAAACTTGTTAGGGGTTATTGGAATAGTTGAATACGTCACAATAGCAATAGACTTCCATCGACTTCGAGGAAAAAAACACAAGACACGAACATTTAACCCTGAACTGAAACCGTAGAACAATTTGTTTACAACTCTCTGAGGAAAGATTGCATAATGCGAACAATGAACTTAATTTTTTTATGATGTAAGTAGGAATAAAATAATAATTTTGTCAGTGGAATCATGTTCGTGTCAACGTGCGTATCAATGCACAAAAAATTAGTGAAATTCACTTGTCCTACCACAAATTGAATGATGTGCTCTTCATGCCAACCGCTGCCCTTTAGGATTTTTTTAAATGAACCTATGTATTACCACAGTATTTTACGAGTTACCAATTGCTTCATATGCGAGATAATCAATCGAATTAATTATCTCGCACATGAAGCAATTGGAAACTGAAGTGAAGCGAATCGTGTTTTATCAAACATTTCAAATAAAAAATTCAGTTTATGAAGACTCCATTAACACTGTTCAGGAAATTGCTTTTTTGATGGACCACAAAAAATCAAAAGAATGCAAATCACTGCCTGGCTTTTGTGATTCATCAGGCTTACATTCACACTGAACTTTTCAACGCTCTTGAGTGGTGGTGTACTTGGCACGCAAAGTTGCTCGAGCAAAGAAGAAAAACCCTGCGCTTTAAGTGCGCGAAGCGAAACGTGTATCCAGAAGTAACTGCAGTTTTAATAAATTAAATAATAAGTTATAATAATATAATAAGTTATAATAATAATAAGGCGCACAACAAGGTCATATCGAATATCTGTTACAAAGACTGTAAGTTACATCACATAAAGTTTTAGTTTTTGTTGACACAGTGACACAGTTTCTAAAACGCAAACAGTTAGTTTAGGGTTTCCTAAACTGTGGGGCGCGTAAGTTTTCAAAGGGGGCGCAAGATTAAAATTAAATTAAAAAAAATTAAACGCAAATTGCAACTAATTTATCATTTCATTTTTTACAAGAGATTGCATATACATACAGTCGCGAGCAATACATTTTGGTCGTTATTTATTGTCAAAGGTTGGCACCGAACTTGCATTTTAATCAAATTATCGAGATTTGTGTCTTATTTTGAGTGCTAGTAATAGTCTCTTAAATATTTAGTTTATTTTGACACTTTCGTGGTAAAACACAAATGAAAATTTCCAATTTCTGGAATTAAAACTGACGTTTTGACAATGACGTACATATACAGTGAGCTTTTTTTTTACTTTGAACATGCTGTGTAAATATTCCCCTGTTCAGTTTTAGAAAAAAGTGTCAATGCATTAAAACAAATGAAGGGTACAGGGGAAAAACGACTTCAGTCCACTTTTTACTGAAATTAAGCCCGGGGTGCCACCTAGTAGTAGTTTAGGAATACTTTAAGATGCCGAATCGACAAAATGGTAATAATGGCTGGAGTCCAATTAAATATACTATACCTTTTCAATTTTAAATTGGGACTAAACAGTTTCAAATTGGGATTAAACAATTTCAAATTGAAACTAAACAATTTCGAATTGGGTCTAAACAATTTCAAATTGAGACTAAACAAATTCAAATTGGGAATAAACAAGTTCAAATTGCTCCGTGCCACTTTTCAATTGAGGATGTTTTGAGAGAGGGCAAATTTGCCAAAAATCATTTTCTGAGATTTTTCCCGTAAAGTCCAATGTTGAACCCAATTGAATTCGCGTAGTCCTGTATCTGTATCTGTATCCCTAAATGCTGGTGTTAAAGAGACTTAGCAATCCAAATGCCACAAATTTTAGTAGGTGAAGCCAATCATTGCGTAGATGGAATATCGTTTAAAAAATTAGAAATGTAGTGGGACAAAATATTACTAATAAAATTACTGTACCTAACTGTACATATAAGAGTTGCAATCACCCAAAAATTCAGATCTGATGCGTTAAATATGGTTAATGTAAAATTTTGATTTAGGCATATAATTATTAGTTACGTAGTTATATATCCTTTTGTTATTATTACCTACCTTACTTGTATTATTTCTGAATTAAAATATTTTTTCCAATTTGAATTTGCTTAAACCCAATTTGAATTTGTTTAGTCCCAATTTGAAATTGAAAAGGTATAGAAGATTCACTACACTGAGGAAAAACGGCTTCAGTGCGCGTACGCCTTGAGACGAACGAACGAAGAAGTTGAAATGACACTGTAATTTTTTTTAACTTATTTTCACTTTTCTACATTTTAATAAATACATAATCCAAAAACATAATGGTTTTTGAGTATTTTGATCTGGTACCTGAAGCATGTAAGAGTAGGAAAAATTTAAATTTGATTTTTCTCTAAATTGGTTGGAATGGACTAAAGCCGTTCTTCCCCTGTACACCTTCACACGTGTTATGAAATATAATGAGTGTCAAATATTTAAAAGGATGCTATGAAAGCATTTGATAATCGTTTAACACCAGTGTTCACGTTCAAGATTCTGCGGGAGAGGGGAAGGAGGGCGGGAATCAAAACACAGCTCATAAGGGGGTCGCGAAACCTATAAGTTTGGGAAACACTGAGTTAGTCAATTCGATTTTAAAAATACATTAAGGGCGACTTGTATAGAAGAAAGTTAACCAGTAGGTCAGATAACAAAGAGATCACATACGGATCACGGTAACAAAAGATCAAACGTAAAATAACTTGTTCAACGAGTGGTCAAATCATAGTTAGTTGACTAAAGCTTCACTAGAGATTGGCTACAATGAAGCGCCAAATTTGCATAAAGGAGAGATGATCTGAATCATTATCTGGGACCACTAGAAGAAATTATTGTACCAAACATTATTATTTTGAATCGTAGGTACTTCAAGCACCAAGAATTAACCGAATTTAAATGTTTGAAATATTTACTGGACGCAGGGTGTTTTTAGTTTTGTTTTTCATTTGACTGTTTACCTTGAAAGGTACAAACTTTAAACCTGGGGTAAGTAATACCATTTATTACAAAGCTTTGAATAATGTTGTATTATTAAATAGATTTTATAGCCTCCCTTTACTTTGGTGTTGGTTCCTTGGTGGTTTGTGAACCAATAAAGTGTGTAACATTTAAAAAAAGAACATTTAAAGAAAATGCAGCGTATGCAGGAAAACCATGACAAATACATCAAAGAATGTAATGTTCGTATTAAATTTATCCAAAAGAAACATCATAACATTTCAGTTTGCCTTCCAATATGGTTAAAAATAAATTAGGTCCATAATTATCTTGAATAATAAGATCCTGTACGATGGTTTTTCCAATTTCTTGTTCAATGTCATCATTTATATCTTCCGGAAGACCGGCTAATACAGGGAACCCTCGCTTTAAGACTCCAAAACATCTCTCAATGGGGTTTCGTGTTGATACGTATTTGTGACTCATTAAATAAATTCATCATGTAATCTCTCTATAATAGCAGTATAATTCTTAAACTGCTGCAAGTACTTCTGACAACGTCAAAATTTTAAAAGCAGTTGACTCTTGTCCGATGAAAATTGTAAACTTTTAGGTTAATAATCCGTTAACCAAACAAAATTGGTTGGTTACCTTTACTTGTAGTTCACCAATGGATTACCGTTTGGCTAACGTTTGAATAAGAGATACCTTATGTTAATTCACTGATCATCAGTGGGTCACATTTTATCTTTTGGTAATTATCTGTTATACAAGTCGCCCTTAGCATCACAGTCCAATAGTCATCGGTGCTACCCAAACGGTTTCCATTTGGGGCGCAAAAGATTTTCGAAATGTCTCCAATAAATTTTTTCTTTCAATTTGGGACTTGCATGACCTTTGTAAACGCCCCTAACGGGTAGGACACTTATCATGAATCGGCCTGTATAGTATTTGTAACACAAAAACACTAGGTTAATAAAGCTGACCACAAAATTAGGGACCTTATCTAAAAGTGGTTATTTTTAAATTGCAACGAGGATTTCTTTAAAGGGAAGTGCATCATTTTTCTAATTAACGAGCAGAGCACTATTTTTTATTCGGGAGTGTTGATGCATTGCACAACGTAAAATAATATTATTTAACAATGATGTGTGAGATCAAAGTCCTGTAACAATTGGTAAGTTCCATTAACATGAAGTGTTCTCTCGCTCGCAAATACTCTCAAGGACGCACTTAAATTATATCAGCTACTTTTAATAGATAACGTTACGTACTATGATTTAATGTTGTATACTCGAAGCGAGACTAGCACAGTGTAATTTAATAATTTCAGATCGACAGTTTGGCGGTATTCTTTTTAAAGTAAAATGCAACTCGCAAGGTTGTTAGTATTGATACTGACTTTAATAACGACTTCACAATGCGCAAAAATCCTCGGTCTTTTCCACTGGGCAGCACCTAGTCATCACATAATCGGCGCACGTCTCATGAGGGAACTCGCCGTCAGAGGTCATGAAGTCACCTTCATCAGTCCATTTCCCCAAAAAGTACCGATCAAAAATTTGCGGGAAATTCATCTTACCGGACACAAAGAAATTTTGGACGGTAAGTACAAATTCCATTGAAATCTTTCAGAATTATTGGAGAACGGAATAAAAACAGCTAACGCTGGTATATAATATTATTTTTCCCTTTTTCAGAAATGAAAAATTCTATAAATATGTTTGAAACAATGGATAGACCACTCTCATTTCTGTGGTTCTTTATAAGAGGACTTGCTTCAGAAATGGTAGACAAAACTTACTCACACGAAAACGTCCAAAAGCTGTTGAACTCCAACGAAACATTCGATATAATTATAAAAGAACAGTTTCAAGATGATGCCTTTCTAGGAATAGCCCATCACTTCAAAGCACCCGCTCTAGTATTAAGCACAGTAGGTCCTTCGAGTTGGACTAATCGGTTGGTAGGTAATCCTGCACCACCGTCGTATGTAGTCGATCTATTCTCAAACTATCCTCCGGAAATGACTTTCTTTCAAAGAACACGGAATACATTATCAAAAGTTTTCGGCGATCTACTGTTCCTGTACGCTACTCACGTCCAGAACGTTATTCTTCACAAATACATTCCGGATGCACCTCACGTTGAAGAGCTGATGCACAACGTGTCCTTCGTACTATTGAATTCGCATACAAGTTTCGATACACCTGTTCCTTTGGTACCTAACACGGCACTAATTGGTGGTTTTCACGTGGAACCTCCAAAGAAACTGCCTGAAGACTTGCAGAGATTTCTGGACGACGCCAAAGAGGGTGTTGTTTACTTCAGCATGGGGTCGAACTTGAGAAGCAGAGACTTACCCGTTGAAAAACGCGATGAAATTCTGAAGGTGTTTTCCAAGCTTAAAATAAAGGTACTTTGGAAATGGGAAGAGGAAGAACTACCTGGAAAACCTCCAAACGTTAAAATACATAAATGGTTACCTCAGCAAGATGTATTAGGTAATAATTAACCTTGAAACGTATTTTGACTCAATTTTTATTATTTAAGCACACCCAAATATTAAAGTATTTATCACCCATGGAGGTTTACTAAGTACGATTGAGGCTGTGTATCATGGAGTACCCGTTATCGGTATTCCTGTGTTTGGAGATCAAAGTATGAACATGGTTAAGGCTGAAAGAAAAGGATATGGCATCCTAGTTCCTTATAAAGAATTGTCGGAAGCAACTCTTGGACAGGCTTTGCACGAAATGCTTCATAATCCTAAGTAGCCAACCGATATTATCATTTTAGGGTCATGATATTCTCATTTTGGTTGTTGTAGATACAAAGAAAACGCTGAAAAAAGATCGCAGCTCCTACGCGATCAGCCAGTAAAACCAATAGATAATGCAGTTTATTGGGTTGAATATATCATAAGGAACAAAGGAGCTCCGCATATGAGATCAGCAGCGCTGGATTTAACTTGGTATCAATACATACTTTTGGACGTCATTCTATTTCTGGCGATAATTTCAACTACGGTGGTCTCATTAATTTTTATTGTGTGCAAGAAGTTATGTTGTGCAAATAAAAAGTTGAAACAAAAAACACATTAAAAATAAAGAATCTTTGTTACAATGATATGTGATAAAATTTTTGGAATGTACATAGGGTATATATTTTCGAAGTTAAAAAATTAAATAAATAATAAGTTGGTCAGTGTGTGCATATCTTCTTCCAGGTTTTAGAAGTTACGATACAATTTAAATTATTGCCTTATAGAATATCGACTCCAACACCTTCTGACTGTTATTTTAATCTACTGATTAGATATCATAAATTGATTTAATTTAAAAATAAATATTAACTGTTTTTTTTAGATTTTCATGCATATTTGATTTTATCTGCCAACCAAATTATCTCTACTCGAACAGTTTTGAACTATTTCTTGTGCAATTTCCATATATTTAAAATTCATGTGCCATTCAATATGCTTAATCTGATGAAATGTGTATCCTCGAGCAGGTTTATTTGTGCGAATTGTTACGATTACCGAAAATTTTTGAATTTTTATTAATTAAAATGTACCATTGTTTCAAGCAATGCGAGTTATTTGTTGATCAACATTGTTTATGACCTGCACGTGTAACGACCAACTACGAGTAGTTGAACCTACAAACGTAAACACTGCAAAATAACTTAAGCATTGCGTAAATGATTTGACGCAAATCAGTTAATTCCCTAGCTGAAAGAAAAAGAACAATTTGGAAATATGTAGCTTGAAAATCCAATATCGCTTTGTTGGCACCCGAGCAACTGCAGAGGTCAACTAAAATTTGTAGATTCTTGATCATGGCGTCACGTACATCTTCAGTGTTTTGTAAACGTAATGAGTTAACTTTGATCTGATAATGGTATAGAAACATCTACCTATAGTATTTGTAACCTTTAAACAATAAAGGTAAATCCTTGTTGTTTTTAGGCGCGTGTGTCTGTGGGCCACTGTTGCTCCCTTATCACTAAAGCTAGACGAAAATTCTTAATCGACTCCCACTACTTCTCTTCAGAGGTACGTTTTTGCATGCATACTGTTGTGCTTGCTCTTACTTCTTTATTGAAACGCTGACAACAGAAACACCATAATTATTATTTTTAAAAGCCAATCAGAATAAAACAAAGATGCATTTTTAATTATGACACTTGTCAACTCCGCTTAGCCCTATTGCTCAAATACTAAAATACACTACAGTTCCTTCCCCCAACAAAATAAAATTATTTTGATTTTTGTTCAGACGCGTAATCATCGCAAGGACGTATCACCGGTTTCCGAGTACGAGCAAATCGACGAGGTAATGGTGGAGGCATACAACAGGTGTAGGGGTAAAAACAGTCGGCAAAACATCAGTCGATGCTGGCATCGAAACTGCTGATTTCTGTGACGGTTCGGCTGAAGGGTCTAGGACAATTCGCCATCGCCGATTTGTCGTCGCCAATTCACCGTCGCCGATTCGTCGTAGGTACAATTCACCGCCGGAAAACTCGCCGTCGGTAAATTCGCCGTCAGCGATTAAAGTTTTAAGTCCAGGTACATATCCAAATCATAATATACCGATAATTATATGTAAATAAAATAAGAAGTTAACATAATTAATGGAAAATAAAATAATTTGTTATTAATTAAATGTGATACATAGATAAAGAAACAGATAAAAAAATTTAGCCTTCCAGGAAGTATTTCTTATCCTTCAGGGTGTTTGTAAAATTCCTCCAATTCATCTTTTTTATATTTTCAGATTCTGCTCAAAATCATATTGACTTTCATATCAATCAAAATCACTACACATCAAAAGTCGACTGCTTTCAAAATATTGATTCATGAAAGCTCGTCATTTAAAATTATAAATTGAAAAATGGGTTCCATTAAAAAAAAATAGAATTATGATTATGTGTACGTACAGCACCAATTTGTTCCTAATTTTGTGTCTTACGGTGGTCGCACTGTAATTAGGAATTTATTTTAACTTGAAATAGAAAAACAATAGTAAAGTCCATTTTAATTTACTTGAAACGTACTGAAATTATAGTTATTTTCTTCAATTCGTAGGTATAACTTGGATATTGGGCCTTATGAATAAAGTTTAAGCAATTGCTTTTCCTTGAAATTTACTAGTAAATGCTTAATATCTAATGAATAAAATCTTTAGCAATTACTTGACCTTATAGCAATTGCTAGGACACTAAGGAAAAGCTTATAGCAAAAGCTTTCCCTTAAAAATTTCTAGCAT
This sequence comes from Prosopocoilus inquinatus, assembly GCA_036172665.1. Classification (NCBI taxonomy): domain Eukaryota; kingdom Metazoa; phylum Arthropoda; class Insecta; order Coleoptera; family Lucanidae; genus Prosopocoilus; species Prosopocoilus inquinatus. The sequence goes on from CM069876.1 coordinate 3,978,420, forward strand.
TTGCTTAATATTGTATGAATAAAGGAAGCAATTGCTTTTTCTACTTAAGCAGTTACTTAAAAATTTTTAAGACTACTCTACCCCATCCTTATATTTGCTTAAATCAGTTATAATTTCCGAAGTAATCGCATTCGCACGGCAATAATGGCGTAGTTCTTTAATATCCGTAAACAGAAAAATTATAAAGTACGTAAAGAATGCAGTGTAGAAGATTACAGAAAATTATATCGGTTTAACAGAATGTTGAGTGGCTGGCAAATTATTTCTTAGAAGATAGTGGTGAAAAACGTGGTGGTGGATTGTCAGTTATAGAAAAAATGAAAATATCTCTTCGTGTTGTATCTGACCCAAGCTTTCAGAATGCAGTTGCTGAAGAAATAGGTGTTCATCAAACAACTGTTTGTAAAACCTATACGTTTGTTATGAACAAAATTTTGAATAAGGCAAACATATGGATAAAATTTCCAAATACTGCCGTAGAAATTGCCCATGCTAAAAACTTATGGTCTGAAAAATACACATTTCCCCATGCCATTGGAGTGATTGACTGCACTCACATTAGAATTCCAAAGTTTAGTGAATTTGGTGACGAGTACGTAAATAGAAAGGGATTTACCAGTATAAATATGCAGGCCACTTGTAACGCACAAGAAATATTTACAAGTATAGATTGTCAGTGGCCAGGTTCTGTGCACGACAACAGAATTTTTAAGAACTACCATTTATGATTTCTTAAAAAATACAGAAGAAGATTGTGTGTTATTAGGAGACGATGGCTACTCTATATCACCCTGGCTTATGACACCTTGGAGAAATCCAGCGACACCTGCTCAGCAGCATTATAATATTTTTTGCAGAGAACGTGTTATAATTGAACGGTGTTTTGGACAATTAAAAGCTAGGTTTCCAATTCTACAATACAAAGTGCGTACTAAAATAGAAAAAATTCCTTCAATTATTACTTGTTGCGTTGTTCTGCATAATATTGCAAAATTTTTAAAAGAAGAACAATTTAACTTTCCGGAAGAACCCAATGATTTTGAAATGTGTGTACAGAATGATCGTTTGAATTTAAATATAGTTCGTCGTTTAGGTCAGCAAAAAAGGGAATTCATTACGCAAGCACTTTTCAATAATATTTAGTTTTAATGTTTTAATAAAAATAGGTACAAATAACATAAAAAATATTCTTTCATAACTAGAACAGAAGACGAAACATGTATCTAGTAGAAAATGTTTAAAAAAACAAATTTGTTAACCTCTTAAATAAGCAAGATGTTCAACTATTATAAATTCAAATAAATACTCTCTGATACAGAAGTTTCAGCGATTGGCATCTTTTTGCGTATTTCTTCCTGTTGCAGACGAATTAATTTAAGTTGTTCTAACAGTACTAAACGCTGTAACTCTGAATTTGTCATATTTTTCGTTTCTGCCGTCTCCGGTAAAGTATGTGAGATTTTAGGTTTCTTTATAGGTGGTACTACTGGCTGTTCTTCAGTAGGAGTTGATTCGTGTGACTCGAGTCCAATTGATACTGCACCTTAAAATTAAATTTGTGCAATATATCTAGGCATTTATGTGCGGAGGAAATTGAAAGGGTAGCTAGAGAAGATTAAATCAAAACTTTCTCTTTGAAAAATTTTTGAAAAAAGAAAAAATTAATCACTAAAAGTTACAAGAGTTTGAAGTCAGATTAATTCACAAATAAACAATATTGCCCGTAAGAAAATAGTTTTTAAATTTTAAACGGATGGTGTTAAAATTGAAAAAACACTCAATGTTTCACTATCGCTTGATAGCTTCATGACAAAGCTATCAAACGATGAGATGTTCTTTCCAATTTTAACAGTGTCCGTTTAAAGTTTAAAATCTACTTCCTTACAAATTTCATCGGACAAGAGTCGACTTCAGTTAGTACCTATAATAGTTATGCTTTAAATTCAAATTTGAGATATATTTAAGAGTTAGTCGGACCGTGCTTTAGACGGAACAACTATTAAAAAAAAAACAGTAACATAAAAGTTACTGCTATTAATAATAATAAATAACTTTTGCTTGTTAATGAGTTTCGCTTTATTCTTTTAACTTTTTAGTTATTGATTTTTTGCCAAAAGTTTATTAAGAAAAACAATTTAATTTGATCTCCTCTAGCTACCCTTTTAATTAATCTTCTCCGCATGTTGCGGGACACCCAATGTACCTATCAGTTTATAAAACTATTAAAAAATTATTATTTGTATACATCTTAGTCTACCTGGAATTTTTTTGAACACGAGATTTTTTTCAACCTCTAATATGTCCATCAGCATTCTTTCCCACTGTTTGTATATAAGTTTCTTGTTTCCAGTTCGGTTTAAATCAAATTTTTTTTTCACCTCTGCTTTCATGTTGCTAATTTTCTTGGCAACTTGCTTATTTGTTAGAGAAACGTTAAAAATTTCCTTGTAATTATCCGTGATAACTTGTAGGGCTATTTCCTTTTCTTTCTTTATACTTGGTAGTTGCGATTTATTAAAAATTATCTTATTTTCTTTTAATTTTTTCACAAAAATTAATTGTTTATTTAACTCGGTTTCACTACTGTCTATATCACTGCTATCTGACATTTTATTTATTATAACTGAGCACCGCACCGCTTCAACAAAAATCTAATATAAGTACAGATATGCAAGTCCGCACAGGTCGTACTAGCAATTGCTTGAACGAAGCGGGAAAGCTAGTAAATGCTAGGAATTTTTATTCATAGAATAATTGAGCAATTGCTTTTTCTTAAAGCATTTGCTTTTCCAGCTTTTGCTTTTGATAATTAGCAAAAGCTTAAAGCAATTGCTTACTTTTTATTCATCAGGCCCATTATCTAAAATGGTCAGAAAGTGTTTTAAAGCTTATCAAGCTAAATAAAGCAGTAACATGGGACGGCGAATTGGGCGGACGGTAAATTGGATCGACGACGAATTGGTTCTACGACGAATTGGCGACGGTGAAACGGCGACGGCGAGTTGGCGACGGCGAATCGTCCCATCCCCTCGGCTGAAAGATTCGTGTCCTTAGGAGTAGTATTCGCATCCAAAATTGGAGGCGATAAAAGATTCGATAAAATCAACGGATGTTTCGATTCATTCAAGTCCAACTCCCAACTCTGATTCACATCAAATGGTCAGTGTCAGTGCGTCTAGTGGTAAGTTAATGGGGGTACCTTCTTCATGAATTTTTCCAGAGGCCCAAGATTGTTTATTGTCCTTAAACATTCTTAATCAAACAGCGTCATCACTTATAAATGTTCGTAGTTGACCATGACCAGCTTAAATCTCTTGCCGATATCGCACTTTATCTTTTGGACTACTTCGGATATTATCCAGTGGAAAACGAACTCGTTGTCCCAGAATTAACTGAGCAAGTGTAAAACCCATTGTCGAATATACGGTGTTTCGATAGGACAGAAAGAATCGCGTTAGACGATACAAAATTGTCTCCATGGACATCTTCTTTGCTCCAATAACACTCTTGAATCTGCGAACAAGACATTCTGCTTCTCCGTTCGAACGTGGATGATAAGGCGAAGTACGTACATGATGATGAATTTGGAAACGTCGGCAAAACCGGTGAAATCAATATGCACAATATGAATATGCACAGCATCATGCATCAAATTTTGTGTTCGACACCGGAGTTCGATGCGTTAATGGAGTGGGAGGGAAATCAACTGAGTTTAAAAAATTTCCGCCTAGCTCTACTTATCACCTTGAGCTACGTAACCCCGAGACTGAACAGCGCTAACTCCTTACAATATTACCGAATTTTAGTCATACATTAAAATAACAAATACTACCTGCTCATAACAAAAAAAAAATATTTCACACTGGCTGCATTGTTGATATTCAGAATATAAACTCATATAACTCCGCTCTGTATTAAAGTAGATTGACACATTGACACCTTCAAGCAATAATATGTTTAGTTCTAAATAACAAAGCTTGGAGATGCTAGTAGAAATAATAAATATATTAAAGTAAGACAAATTCTTTTTTCTTCTTCAAATTACTCCTCAGACAATACGGATTGATGCAGATAATTCATTATCATCAGCACGGCCATAACGATCATAAAAGTAATTAGGAGATCTACATTTTTAGCGAAATCAAGGAAAAGGGCATCGCGTAAAGTATTCTAAATTTCTAGTAATCAAGTCTTTCACATTAGCGATCCATCGAAAACTTTTAAAAATATCACTTAATTTAATTATGTGTGTAATTTCGTACTAAATATCATTCAAATTGATTCAAACAAAATTATTACTCCTACTTTTTTTTTTTGTTAGAAACAAAATCAAGTTCTTTCATTATAAGCAAAACAACAATTTACCCTACGACACAAAACATGAACTTTGTTTCCAGTAACCTGTAGTTAACCGACCGTACTTTCTTATAGACACTCTGTATGTAACAAATTGAATCATTACACTAAAATAGTTGGGCGTTTAAAATTGTTTATACCGTATAATAAATTCTTTTGCGAAGTGTAAAATAATAATTTTATGCCTGGACTAAATAAACGCCTGCCAATCAAGTAAGAAATTTGCTGAATCAAAATCATGAATTTTTAATTTCTGTAAACCAATCATGCAAAATGCAAGATCATTGTGACAACAGTAAACATGTTTATTAGGGCGAAACTTACAACGTACATTTCACAACATTTCAGTTACGTGACTTGAATTTCACCAGGAATTTAATAAATAAGAATATATTTCACCAGTTATACACAGATTACACAACGCTCGCAGTTAATTATCGGATAGGAGGAGCGATTACTGGTCAAGGATGAATTACATGTTTTCAAAGCATGTGGGTTGAATCATACGTACTCGTATTAGTTTTGATCTATTATCGTGCAATGTATTGATGCCTGATACTAAATATACATGAAGGTGAGTGCAATAGCGTAGATATTAATCTATCATATCAAAAGAAATATTTGAGCATTATACTTTGCAAAATAAGACGGAAAAGAGAAGCCCACTTAATTTCATTACTTCATTACCATTACTTCATTAGGCTTCTATGCAAGTAGTAGTAGTAGAAATAAAAAAAAAAGTGTTTGTACGAAGGTACACGAGTTGAATAAAATTACATGCGTACGCATGATAAGCAATAAATGATTTATCAATTTAAAAATAAAATTATCTCATTTCGTCATTTATTATGAAATATCAACTCATACCTGTATATAAATACATACAAATTTATTATTAGGCAGACAACAGACATATCGATCGGCTAACATTTTAATACTTTCTTCTAGTCGCTGATGAATGTGAAGTAAGAATGTGGAAGGTGGTTATATTAATTTCAATTTCAATATTAAGTGTCGATTGTGCAAAAATTCTCGGAGCGTTCATTACCGCATCTCGAAGCCACCACATAATAGGTGAACGTTTAATGAAAGAACTTGCTGCAAGAGGACATGAAGTCACATTTATCAGCGCGTTTCCGCAGAAGACACCAGTTAAGAACTTACGGGATGTCGAATTAACAGGATTTATTGAAGATACAGCCAGTAAGTAAGGTCAATATTATCATAATTCCCACTTTCTACGATTCATTTGATACCGTGCAAGATTTGACATAAAATCTTGCACAGAGTGACAGTGAAGCATCGAATTAACCAATGAACATTCACTATGGTAGCCTGTCTCTCTCACTTAGTACGTTACCTCAAATTTTACATGAAGTGTTTACGATAATTGGAGCGATACATGGATCGGGGCAGGAAAGTAAGATAGAACGAATGCGTTTAATACAAGTAAGAATGAGAAAATAGATTAACTGGTGTATACCGCTCCAATTAACGTAAACGCCTATGGTATCATATAGGCCTAATACGACACATTTTTTTCAGAAATTACTGGCAAGATGAACCTTTTTGACATAACAATGGGTTCGCCTTTAGCAATGCCACTCTTTGTGGCATCCCTTATCACTCCATTTGTAGAAAAGAGCTTAGCACATGAGAACGTTCAAAAACTATTACATTCCAACGAAACATTTGACTTAATTATAAAAGAACAATTTTCAGATGATGCTTTACAAGGTTTTGGTTATCATTATAATGCTCCTGTACTAATACTAAGTACGGTAGGTCCCACCATCTGGACAAGTCGATTAATCTCAAATCCAGTAACTCCCTCCTACATGGTCGACGTCTTCTTAGATTATCCACCGAAAATGTCATTTCTTCAGCGAACCTTCAACACAATTATGACACTTGCTCATGAAATAACGCATCTGTACTTTACCAATGTTCACAACCAAATATTGCACAAATATTTTCCTGACGCCCCTCATATTAACGACTTGATATACAACACATCTTTCGTTCTGCTCAATTCACACGAGAGTTTCGATTCTGCTGTTCCTGCCCTCCCCAATATGGTACAAATTGGAGGCTTTCATGTGGAACCACCAAAGAAGTTACCGGATGATTTACAAGAGTTCCTGGATAATGCCAAGGAAGGTGCTGTCTATTTTAGTATGGGTTCAAACTTGAAGAGCAAAGATTTGCCCGCAAATAAAAGGGATGCAATATTGAAAGTATTTTCCCGTCTTAAAATGAAAGTGCTGTGGAAATGGGAAGATGATAAACTGCCGGGACAACCAGCGAATGTTAAAATTCAAAAATGGTTTCCCCAGCAGGACATACTAGGTATGCACATTTCTTCCTACACTTCATAAAAATTATTTCCGCAACTTATCTGTTCTTGTACGCAGCACATCCAAATATTAAAGTTTTCATTACTCATGGTGGATTGTTGAGTACAGTAGAGGCTATTTATCACGGCGTCCCAGTTGTTGGAATTCCTATCTTAGGAGATCAAAAGATGAATATGGGTAACGCTGTGAGAAACGGTTACGGTATTTTAGTGCCATATGAAGATCTCTCTGAAGAAACACTTAGCCACGCTTTGAACCAAATTATTAAAGATTCCAAGTAAGATATCAATTATTAAAACGAATACTATCTTTTATTTCATGTATTCTATTTCAGATATCGAGAAAGTGCGAAAAGAAGGTCGCAACTTTTGCATGATCAACCAGTGAAGCCCATAGATAAAGCAGTGTATTGGGTAGAATATGTAATAAAGCATAAGGGAGCACCACATCTACGATCAGCTGCTCTTAATCTTTCTTGGTACCAGTATCTGCTTTTGGATGTAGTTTTGTTTATTTTTATTGTTAGTTTCACTTTATTGACTTTACTATACATTAGTTGTAAAAAATTAATTTGTAGGAGACAAACTAGAAAGCAGAAAATAAATTGAGTTAATTCAGTAATAAAACACTTTTTGAAACATGCTTTTTCAGTTTTTGAAATATTTTTTCTTAGTTAACATCTTTACACTTCATTTAGTTATCCAGGGTGTCGGTAAATTCTGTGGACATAACCACACATTCCTGAGCGCAAGATAAGACGATTTAACCAAACTTATATCCAAAAGTGCTTCCTTAGGAAAGGATTATTAAAGAAGTAAAAAAAGTCAAAACGTAATAAGCCTAAAACTAAGAAAGTATGTAATTAGCAATTATACATATATTCATTCTATGTGATTTTACACGAGAAAAAGATACAGTTGTAAGTTTACATAAAAGTGTACGTAATTTTTTGCGTGCTATGTGTGATGAACGAAGATGATGTACCTTTTATAACCTACAATATAAGTGTATAAGTATACGTAGGTACTTAATTCGTGCTTAATTAATTGCGAAAAACAAATTAATCATAAGTAAGTATCCACTTTAGGAATGTATAAGTGTGATATATACGATGCAGCCCTAGAATCGTTACAACAATAACATTTTCATTTAAAATATCATCGGAATATACGCTGTGTCCATTTCAGATGCTTGTACAATAATTGAAAATTAAATTTTAAAACTTATTACCGCTTTAAGCATCATACATAAATCGTTACAATGTAAATATGTACTTTTACACACAAGTGAAAATGTACTACAATTATATTATTGAAGGTCACTGGCAGCCGTCGATAATTCCAGTAAATTTATGCAAAAACTTTTATGAGTGAATGCAAGCCATAAAAATGTGCCTTTGTTTGAAAAAACCAAACAAGTCGATTTATAAAGTAAGTTTTCGATAAATTGTGAAATTAGTTATTTAGAAATAAACTCGAAACAGCGTTGCCGCAAATAAAAATTTTCAAATTAAAATTTCTGGAAAGAAAAATAATTTGAACAGAACAATTACTTAGAACTTAAACGAATTTCGAGTACCATTAAAAACAAATAATTGAAATAAAAGCATTTAATTTATGTTGTCTATATCACTTTACAGTCATTTTTCCTTATAACTGGACAGTACAAACATATATGGTCCTGGTAGGATTCGAACCTACGCCGCCGAAGTGAAATTAATGATATGGAACTTGTAGACTTGATCATTTCAATTAAATTTACATTGTACAATTTTCATCGGACAAGAACAAACTTTAATTAAGTGTACATTGTAGAAAAGTCTTATGGACGTGCACTCAGTTCGATGATAAATTTTAGTGTAATATTTTTAACAATCTACCAAATAAAAATCGGTGGAACAAATTCATACGAAAGAACCACTGTGTTATTTCAATGTTATAAAAGGTAACAGTTCTATTAAACATAAATATTTTAATAAACAAACGCTTTTGTTATAATGCACGAATAATAGGCGTTTTCCCAATAGCTCTGAATTTAATACTCTAAGCATGGTTGGTATTAATTCGAATGATTTTCAAGTACTATCTTAGAGAAGTCAGTCTAAAATCTGTTCTTCGCGCCTTTTTCCGTTTTTGGGTTCATTTGGGCGTGCAAAGAGTAAAATGAGAAAGCAGGTAATAATTATTTATGAAACAAGATAAGTGAAAGTAGATCAAGAAACTTTTCCATCTAGCAGGAATTTTATTAGTTCTAAATGCACTACTGTAATTAATGTGGAGTAATGGGAATTATATTTGATCGAATACTCTTATTTGCTTTAGCTGTTGCTTTAAAAGTGTTCAATACATTTTTACATTCAGGTGATAAAGCTGATGTCTCACCACAGAAAAGTTAGCACAGCTATTTCATAACTCAGACTCACGACATCAAAATCTAATCTGTGGTTAGGCTGACCACTAAGCCACTTGCCAGTCCACCTTTGCAGTATTAAAAATTAAACATTAATGTCCATCCGATCATTAGTTACACTAGGTGTAGCTAAACTCTCTAGATGAGGCTTAAACACAGATTCCTGGCCTCAAAGTAAGACGATTCAACCAATCTTGTCTATATCCATATGTGTTTCGATAAGCCAGTTTTCTGCTTTAAGATTCTTGAAAGAAAAGTAAATTTTTCTTATGGCTTATGACTACAGAGCGGATCTTGGTACATGTACCGGTGGAAGGGAAGAGTAGGAGCGGAAGGGGACGCCTTTGCGTCCTGCGTCGATTTGTGTCACAGTCCTACTACATTAAAATTAACGCAGGACGCGAAGGCGTGACCGCCCGCTCCTACTCCTCCCTTCCACCGATATATGTACCAAGTTCCGTTCGGTACTTATGACAAAGAAATGTTTAATTAAATCAATTTGGAGGATGTTAGATATGGGATCCCGTGGGAACGTAAGTCAAGTCGTATTTAGAGATAGTTTTAGTTACTTACAGTGTGGGAAACAGAGTTCCGACAACGCAGACTCTAACTTCTTTCTATTAGGAAGATAAGTTTCGTTAATAAATTTTTAAGAAGTATTCTTTATAACTTCCGATATTTCTTACGGTTTTGTCACAAAATAAGAAAACAAATTTTTTATTAAAAACAGGCATAGTTTAGTGCCATCTGCGTGTATAACTAATTTATTTTTTTTACATCGGTGTTTTAAAGGGCTACATTATCAAACTTGAATGAGTCATTTGGGTTTCATCAAGCACACGAAATTTTATTTTGCCAAGTAGATGGCAACGTGGGCAGCTATATTTGTTCAAATCGCAAATTACAGAAAAATGATAAGTTACATTTTTTGTTTCGTATACATGAATCAAAAAATAGTAGGAAGATACAGGTTTTACGAGGACCATGTAACACTGTACAAACCTTGTTTAAATTTCTTGCGTAAAATGACAGAGAAGTATAGATTCAACCAATAAACATTAACTCTGGTATTCTATCTTTCTCACTTTCCACGAGATTTTATACAATTTGATATCAAATCTTGCATGGTGTCATGCGGACCTAAGACATTTTAGCGCACTTGTTGATTTAGAAAACTCGTTTTCTAAAACTGAATGTGATATATTACTATAAAACGTATTTTATAAAATATCATTATGAGTACCAATTAGGCAATAAATACAAATTATCGTATCAATTTAGGCGACAGTTTATGAGGTAAAAAGCAATACCATTTTTTTCTCTTTCGATTTTCATAAAGGGCAGGCGAGTGGCTCAGTGGTTAGTCTAGCCGACAAATAAATTCGTGTTACTCGTCGGCGCGGCTGAGTTCCAATTTCACCAGGGCTAAGGAAGTTTTTGTTATTTAAAGTTCAGACCCAGTTCATTACAAAATTTGTAACTGCTTGAAACGGTTGTTACCGATAAGGCAAAAATGGCGGACACTGCATAACTTAAGACGATGAAGATTTAATAAAATACACACAAAATGTAAGTCCAAAAATTTCCTGTAAAATAATGTTAGCCGGTATCGTCAGTCAGTGTAACTCTAATTTGTGTGAAAAACTATTCAGGCTAGAATGTTAATTCTAGAGCATATATACTTAATCGAATGTAAGGGAATTTCGTATTGTTTGCTATAAAATCCCCATAGAGATAACCAAAAAAAAATTTCAGTGAGCGGATAACTGAAAAATTGATTCAAAAAATTTTATCAAACAAGATCGGTATTAAAAAAATGGTAAAAGTTTATGTTGAGGATAACGCTACTATCTTGTCAATGGTTTACATAGAACCTCGTATATTGCTACAGTGGAGAACAGCCGATTTAAAAATTTATTCCAAGCTGTTTATAAGGACAGAAAAAAATTTCTTGAATTGATATTTTACCATTTTTGATATAGTCAGAGCAAACATTTTAAATTCACAGATAGTATCAGTTGACATGGTTGTGGTAAGAAAAACTACAAACTGCATTTTGTAAAAGTCAAAAGAGCATTTTCAATTGTTTTCCTCTATTAAACAAAATTTACCATGATTTAGGAAATTCTTAGGACAATTAAATTTTTTTATGAAGAATGGCTTTTTTTTCGAAAACTCAGAAATCAAAAAGTGTTTCCTATTTTGAATCCAAACTGTGGAGACAGTCTAGATAAGATATTACTGAAACGATAAATATCGCATCTTCTTTTTTGGTACGAATTTATCTCTGATTGCCTTTTTACATAATTTTTAGCGGTTATTTTTATTTAACTTATCAATCTGTGAGACTAATGCGATAACATTGTCTCCTTCCCATATAGCTTCGAGGTCAAAATACTTATGTTTCATAGTATCGAAACATTGTGTAACGCATTTCTAAGCGTACCAATAGCATCACTGTCTCAGTACTTGCAGAAGCGACATTGTACCTTTTTTTTTTACTCATTCGAGACTTGAACCAAAAATGTATAAACTCGTAGTGTTGATTTTAATAACATTCGTGACCGGTGCTAATTGTGCAAAAATTCTTGGCGCATTTATTTCGGGAGGACGCAGTCATCACATAGTAGGTGCACGTTTAATGAAAGAACTCGCTGCAAGAGGTCATGAGGTTACATTTATTAGCGCATACCCTCAGAATCCACCTGTTAAGAATTTACGTGACATTGAATTGACAGGTTTAGTCGAACAAATTGAAAGTAAGTAATACACAAGTAGGTATTATCTGCTTGTTAATCAATAGTTCTTATACGGGTTGATTTTTTTTAATTTCTCATCTACGGCATTGTGAATGGTGAGGTGTGTAGTCCAGATTGAATGAACGCATTCTAAAAAGTCACAGCCGACTAGATAGGGAATTAAAAAAAAAAAAAACTAAAATTACATTACACAATTTCTTTATGGGACAAAAAAATGTCTTAAAATGAATGGTGGACAGATTCAATCTTTGTTGTATAGGGTGTTCTATTACTGTGTGCAAATATTTAAACCTGTAATACATCACCATAAATGGCAACGATTAAACTTATATGCCCTTAACACCAAGTTAATAGTTTTCGAGAAAAATGCCTTGGAAGATTTTCACCAAACTGTTCGAGAACTGCTGCCATAGCTAACGACTGGATGGTACGCCGCCTTGCCTGTGTGAATGACGACTCGAATATAGGTCAGTGTTTTACGATGTCGTAAACGAATCTGTTTGATTCGTATGAGCCCTATTAATAGATCGTAACAGTTGAAACGTGTTAAACGCGCTTACAAAGCGCCCGGACTAATTAATACAAGTAATTACAATTTTAGGTATTTTCAAATGATAAACCCACGATTGTAATTACTGCACAAAAAATGCAGATGAGTTAAATAATGATATCACCGTCATTCATCGTTTTACTTTCGGATATTTTACACTCACAAGTAATAAATTGCCTTTCCATTTCTAAATAAATAGATTAAGATTTCGTTAGTTTAATAAAGAAACTTTAAAATAGTGAAGTAATTTATCTACTGTTTGTACAGTTTAAAATCGGCCGCATTAGTAATCACACTAGGGAGAATAAAATAGCAGTTAAAACTGATATGTGCTCACTACCAATATGACTGACATTAAATTTACAATTTCTATTAATTGAATTGTGAAATTCGGCCAAGCAAAGCATTTTTAACGCGCTTGCATTGCAAATTTCAAAATTTACAAACTGATTAATATCCTAAAGTATTCTCGCATGCATTCGATAAAGTCGCAGTTTCGCATTTCTTTTGATGCTTTTTATTATGGCAATTTTTTGAGTTTTTACAACGGCGGCCGCTGTAACGCGTGTAAGGTGGGGCAACATTAGCGTTCTGCAGATACGAAAAATTTGACAAACAAAGAAAGACTTTTGATTCGTAATTACAAATAACGAAAAAACATATGTTACTCTTGTACTGGGAAGTTCGCGGAAACGTACATAGGGCCCGGGTATTGTAATAAACGATATCAGTGATTTTTATTACGAAACGCTGGAGAATGAGTTTAAATGCGGGACTCTTTTTATGATCGGCGCTGTGTGTGAGCATACCCACTGGCTACAGAGGAAGGCGTCAATGACCTTGCTGAATGTTCTCTCTCGCATATTTCAGCAGTTTCAAACATGTGGAACCTTCGAATTTTTTTTTGCTATGATTCGGTAGCCACCCGAAAATACGCGCAGAAGGTAGCATTTCACGTACTTATACTGAAGTTTTTTTTTATCTGCACACAGTAAAAGAACACCCTGTATATCAACAGTATTACAAATTAATCATTCAACTGTATTTTCAAGTATATAGGGTGTTCAGTAAATAATGGGCCACAAATAGAGTTTCTAGTGCCACTGATATTAAATCTAAATATTCGCTTACTTTTTTGCTTAAAATATTGTAAATATTGAGTTACAGCAATAGGAGGAAACCATCATTATCAAATTGTAATTAAATACCTCAAGAAACGTTCTTACAAAAAAATGAAATATAAAAAATGTCTTTCGAGGGCATTCATCCAAATCGGTTTATTTGATGCAAAGAAACTGAAATATTAAAGTATGGCCTATTCTTTACTGGACACCCGATATATGTGTGCTATGTTACCAAAAGCTCTGCTAATTCCTGTCTGATCTCACTCGGGATATTTCTTGGGGGTGGTCGGTATCCACTTCAGGTACCTCTTAGTATTGGCAATAAAATTCGTCACAGCTTCCCCTCCAACGGCGAAGAGGTTTGGAAGTAACAAAGCCACGGAACATTTTACACACAAAAATACACTCCCGCTCCTGAGACCTTGACAAGTCTATGACTTAAGACCCCATTATGCAAGCACCACAGACAAAAGAAAATATTTATTAAGTTTTTTAAAAATTGATTCAATTTATTTTTATTTCTTTGTAGAAATGACGGAAGAAGTGAATATGTTTGACGAATTTGGCACCCCATCCTTTTTGATGCCGTTCTTTCTAGTGTTGTTTGGCCAACAATTTACAGAAAACTGTTTGGCACACGAAAACATTCAAAAATTACTGCATTCTAACGAAACGTTTGACCTAATCATAAAAGAACAATTTGAAGATTACGCTCTGCAAGGTTTGGGTTACCATTTCAACGCGCCTGTGTTAATACTAAGTACGGTAGGCGCAAGCATCTGGACGAGTCGTTTAATCGCAAATCCTTCGAACCCTTCTTATATAGCCGATCTCTTTTTGGATTACCCATCAAAAATGTCATTCTTTCAAAGAACATTGAATACACTCATGGCACTTGTCCAGGAAATAACGCATCTTTACTCTATTAATGCACACAATGCTATAATGCACAAATATATTCCAGATGTTCCTCATATTAATGACTTAATATATAACACTTCATTTGTTCTATTAAATTCCCACGAGAGTTTTGATTCTGCCGTACCGGCTGTTCCTAATATGGTGAATATTGGCGGATTTCATGTCGAACCTCCAAAGAAATTACCTGAAAGCTTACGAGAGTTCTTGGATGAGGCGACGGAAGGAGTTGTCTACTTTAGCATGGGTTCCAATCTGAAGAGCAAGGATCTATCGGTTGATAAACGGGATGTATTACTAAAAGTATTTTCTCGCCTTAAATTGAAAGTACTGTGGAAGTGGGAGGACGATAAACTTCCAGGACAACCTGAGAACGTTAGAATTCAAAAATGGTTTCCACAACAAGATGTACTGGGTGAGCACCAAGTCAATAAAAAAAAACCTTTAATACTGTTTCATTATTTTGTGTAGCACATCCAAACATTAAAGTTTTTATTACGCACGGTGGACTACTTAGTACAATTGAAGCTATTTACCACGGTGTTCCCGTTATCGGAATTCCTATCTTTGGTGATCAAAAGATGAATATGGCTAACGCTATGAGAAAAGGTTATGGCATTTTAGTACCATTCACAGACCTTTCCGAAGACACTCTTGGCGATGCTTTGAATAAAATCATTACTGAACCCTCGTAAGTATTGTTTTTTTTAGTAAAATCGATTTTCGCTGTTTGATTTATATATTTTTATTTACTAGATATAAAGAGAATGCGAAAAGAAGATCGCAACTTTTACACGATCAGCCAATGAAACCCATAGATAAAGCAGTGTATTGGGTAGAATATGTTATAAAACATAAGGGAGCACCACATCTAAGATCAGCCGCCCTTAATCTCTCTTGGTATCAGTACCTGCTTCTGGATGTAGTTTTATTTATTTTTGTCATCATCACTATCTTCGTTTCGTTATTATGTATTAGTTTAAAGAAGATTATTTGTAAAGGAAAAAGTACAAAACAAAAAATAAATTAAATATGATGATATGCAATAAATTGTTTTGGAATATACACTATTTTAAACACCTGTTAATGATTATAAAATTGACGACTATATCAAGACGCAAAACAATTTTATCGACTTTCATCTAACACGTTAATTTAGATGAGGAGAAGTAAGTGAGTAAGGATGAATTGCGTATTATAAATATTTTCTGCTTGATAATTAAAAACCTTGATAAATTTGAGGACAGGCACTTAAAGCAGTTTTAAATAATGACGCGTATAATTACAGAGATTCAATAATGCGAAATGCATTAGAAAAGCTTAACATTTTATGGACTAAAGTTTTAGTTTAACAAAAAAAACATTTAAAATAAAATAAGGGACATGTAAAAACATCTATATTTTGTATAACATAATTTATAATTAATAAAATAATTTATTCATAATTAATGAAAACAAATTAAAATAACTCCGAACATAAACGTAATTTCCTGTACCTGCAGATTTTATTACTTCTGTGATACTGTAACAATAAATATCAAATTTTATTCCACGTGCCTAAAGTATCCATAAATTCGCACCATAACGTAAGAAATTCGTGTTTTTGTTTGCTTTAGGATTATTTTTTTATATAACTCTAAGTACAAAAAGAACTCTAAGCTTGGTACTGTAGCAAATAAAGCTCAAAAGTAAATGTGCATTCATAATTTCATAATTAATAAAAAAAATGCAGGGCCGAGATAATTATACAACCATCGTAAAATCCATGGGTATGTCCTGTTGAAATTGTAACTAAGAAGAACGCGGAAAAAGGACAATTATCCAGTCCCTCGAATTGATGACACATAGACACCTTATCTGGCGTGAAATGGTTTTCCACACGCATTCTGACGACAAGGAAATGATATTCACTACAGGAAAATGTCTATGGCATTCTAAAGTAAAATCTTTTGGTTTATGTAACGTTCCCGTCATCTTTGAACAGCTCACGGAATTGGTCTACACGGACTTAGCTGGAAAACTTTTCTCGTGTATTTGGATGAGGTATTTGTTATCAGAAGAACTTTTTAAGAACAACTTACAAATGTAATGAACGTGTCTTAAAGAATTACATATGCGAAATTGAAAACTGAATTCAGGCAAACATAAGTTATTGGTCTTCTTGGATTTATCGTATGAGCCCATTACATATTTACCGTAGGAATAGATGTAGATACCCGAGCCTATTTCACTTCAGAAACTATAGTACGTCTAGAAAGTATCCGGAAAAAAGCAAACAACTCTGCCACTTCCAGTTTCTGAATTTATGAATGAAACAATTCAAATGGAGAAAGAATACAGTTTCAGTTACTTGTTTATGTAATTTCCGTTTAATCCTACAAATGATACTGAATGTTCTGGAAACTTGAAATCAAATCACTACAACCTGCTTACAACTGGTACGTGATCTGTGCACAAAATGGCACTATTATGTTATTTCTTCTTGCGTTTCTTGAAGGAAACATTTTTTTTTAAACTTCTTTAATCATGAACCCCTTCTGTTGAAAAAATGCTTCATATTTTTTCTCTTTTCTTAAATTTTCCATATCTGCTCATATTTCTTTGTATATTTAAAATTGTTAAAAATCAATGCCACTTGTCACTTTTTTTTATTGGATTCTTTGGGAAAATGATTTTGATAAAAATACTACGCTCCTCAGCTGCTGGGAAAGCCATATATTGGAAAAGATCAAAAAAATTCAAACATTCCGAATACTTTCTAGACGGTCTATATAATTGTTGTTAATAGTTGCAGATCTCATAGGAATTAAAATTTTTAGATGACTGGCAATTAGTTAAGTTAGATTTTGCAAGTTGCTGTGATATTTAGATCAATAGGAAAAAACTGAAATACATTTGAGTTTAGTTAAAGAAAAGAACAATGTTACGTTTAATCTGTTTCATAAACGTTTGATTTAAAATACCTGAGACTGTTAATCGAACAGAGTATTAGTGAACGGTATGGTGAACTGAGGTTTGGTTATCAGAAACTCTCAAAAGATACTCATGCCCGGTCTCTGAAACGATAAGTAAATTTAGGTAAACAAATTTTTCTTGACAGATAACTTTATGAAAAGTATAAATTGTTTACATTGCTACGTACACACTTTATCTACAGATAAAGTTTTTAGAAGTTATGTTGAGATTATCTTGAGTTTATCTCTTCGTAAAGTTATGTATCATTTCAGAAACTGGGCATTAGACTCTGAACTTGTGTAAGTGTGCGAATTAGCGCACAGATTTTAAGTAAATTCCAAAGGGAAAACATCTCTCTAAAATGCTAAAATATTGTAAAATATTGATTCGTTGTAATAAATGTCTAAAGTTAAAAGTGGATTTTATTGTGAGACAAATAACAATATACGGAGTTGGGACCATGACATTAATATCATTATCATCCAGACCGGATAAAACAAAGTAAAATAAAAAAAAAACTTAATCAAGATAACAATCGCGTGGCTTGGCGCAAGCCGTCACACATTGTTATTATTTTGAAAATAGATTTTTTTTTAGCATTTAAACTAATTATTTAAATAAGAAATTTTAAAAACGGAATCCCGAGTTCATTGCGCGCAGGAGTTTAATTGATGCAACAGGTGCAAACCCAGAGTGTCAATAGACAGTTGTTCGTATATGTTACAGATGGTGTGTAAAAGTCTTTGCGAATACAGCGAAATTTCCGCATGCGCTGACCGAGGATCTGGACAATTGATGATTGGAAGAAGTTTTATTCTCTGATGAAATAAGGGTTAACTTTAAATTTCCTGATAGACGTGAGTGTGTTTAGAGAAAAGAGATATTTGCAGCTTGCAATATCTCACCAAGGATCTCGGTGGTTCTGCAATGTTTTTTCCTTGGGGGATATCTGTTTCAATGGCCGCATAGAGTTGGTCTTTTTACCTGTGAAGTCTACGACAAATATCATACTTGAACACGTAATACAATTTGTTCCTTTTGTAGGGCCAATTTGTTTACTTATTCAAGATAATGCTCGTTCCCACGTGGCTAGTCTAGTCCAAATCTAGATCCCACAGAACATCTATGGGACGCTCTTAAAAGAAAATAATAATAGTAATAATTGCAGAGTGGGAGAACATTCCACAGGAATTTATAGATAACTTAATTTCCACCATACGAAATCGTAGGAATGGAGTAGAAGAGGACACACCTGTAATCTCTTTACAAGTTATTAATGTAAACAGAAATAAATCTACGTAGAAACTAAAGGCAGCATGTCTATCTTTGAAAAGGATGTCTTATGACTTATGTCATTTTGAAATTTCTGATATTTTGCCTAGTACCATGATCATCCCGTAACAATAAAAATATATTTAATAGTGGCTTAGAATAAGTTAAAGTATCAACTACATCTGTACCAAAAATCCTTTCTTCTAGAGTTAAATATAAATAAAACGTGAATAAATAAAATATTGGCTGCAAAGGACACTTTTTAAACAAAATGTTAAATATCTTCAGAACGGTCAGATTTAAGCAAAGACACGGTATATAAAAATGTACAGAATTTTATGGACAATGTAAACTTTGGCATCATATAGGGTAAACCGGGCAAAAACGCCCCATCTGTAAAAACACCCTGGCTGTAACAGTACAGCTAGTTTTGGTGAGACGGTGGTGCAGGAATCAAAAGTCAGTTGTTTGGTGAAAATAAATAAATACTGCGGTCACTTGTAAATTCAAATAAGTGTGAGTTAAAAATTATTTCTCGTATAAACGTAGTTTATTATTAATCCGAGAACTGTGTTGTATTTTAGGTTCGTTAACCTACTATTTGGCATGTTCGCACATCTGCTCTGTACCGAGAGCTTTTGTTAGTACAGTGGGGCGTTTTACATTGGTGTTCGGAAAAAACGACAAAATCTTAAGGTAATAGGCCTGACTAAATTCGGTGATTTTATTTGCAGAAAACGGGTAAAATTTATGTACGAGAAATAAGTTGAACTGGTTTCAGTCAAGATACGTTAGCAGAGGCCACAAAAAAAGTTAATGCCGGAGAGATGGGAGTAAATGAAGCTAGTCGTGAATACGGAATTTCCTCCAGAATACTGAGAAGGCATCTGAAAAGTGGAAATTACATTGTGAAACTAAGTCGAGGGCCGGAATTGGGAACAGAGCACGAGAAACGACTCGTTGCTCCCATCAAAAATCTCTGGAAAAGATCGGCTTTGCCCCCGATAGCATTGCAGTGAAAAAAATTGCTTACCAATTTGCAGAAAAACTAAACATCAACCAACGATTTTCAAAAGTTCGTGAAACAGCTGAAGATGAATGGTTTAGGAATTTATTTGTAAGAAATAAGGAAAACGTAAGCATTCGAAAATCCGAAGGTTTGTCTGTAGCCAAAGCAAAGGGAGTGAACAGGAAGGAGGTAGCTGATTACTTTACTTTACTTCAACAAATTATTACTAATAGTGTTTGTTTGACACGCTCGGACAAATCAATAACGTCGACGAGACCAGGATACAGATAAATAATAAACCGGGTAAAATAGTCACTACCAAAGACGCAAAGGTTGTGTATCCGTTAACCAGCTGTGAGAAGGAAGGGAATATATCCTTGGTTGCATGCTTTAATGCAGTGGGTATTACATACATATATACCTCCTGACGAGAAGATGAGTTTTCTGATGGATTTCCGCCAGGTTCGAAGGTATTTATGAATCAGAAGTCGTCATACATAAGTGCCGAGTTATTCTTGAAATGGTTCAGGCAATGTTTTCTACCAAGAAAGAGGCCCGGCAAAGCCATACTTCTTTTAGATGGCCGCACCTCACATTGCAATGCAATTGAGCTCTTTGATTTGGCAACAGAAAATGATACGGTGCTTCTACTTCTGTCAAGTCGCACCACACAAGCACTTCAGCCACTAGACAGAGCATTCTTTAAACCCTTAAAACCCTATTTCTTTCAAAAGGCAACAACTGGATGGTTGACAACAAGGAAAAGGAGATATCAAGAACGATAATTGCTAGATTGGTATACGTAAAGCGTAGGGTACATCTGCAACCTCAGAATTTAAAGCATGTGGAATATATTACTCAAGTAATCCCAGATCATTTCTTTTCAATATCGGATGCATCCTTAGAAAATACAGCTCAATTTCTTCGCGAGTTACCTAATGAAGATGAAGACCTTCATGTAGCATCAACTTCTTCGGCAGGTCCTATAATGGTAAAACGAAAGCCGGAATTCACAAAGCAGTAAAAACCTGGGCCTTCAAATCAGGAGAAAACTCTAGCGGCACCATTTAAGGAACCTTGCAATGAGAAGAAAACTCCTTCAGCATATTTGAAAGAACTTCACCCACTTCCACGAATTCCTAATACAGGCGTCTCAAGAAAGAAAAAAGAAAACAATTAAGTCTAGAACTGACTTCTCCAAAAAATCGTGTAAAACGCAGAATATTTTCTGAAAAGAAGAAAGTTAATGCCAGTAACTTGAGAGCTAAGAAAACTCAAGTTGTACAAACAAGAATCAGGGAATTGCTCAAAAATTTTGGAATAAAAAGAAAGGAGTTGTTAAGGAGACAAGAAGACAACTTTGTAGTTCTTCTGATACTTCCTCAAAAGATGAGCCTGTTTTAAGCTCGACGGATGAAATTCCTGATGAAAGTGGAGACTTTTGCATCGAATGTCGCGAGTATATACACAACTAAATCAGAAGTTGACTGGGTACAACACACCGAGTGTTCTAGTTGGCTTCATGAGACTTTTACCAGCTACTAAACCTTTTGCAACAAGTGTGCCAAAGAGAATAACCAAAATTAAGTAATCATCTGTAGTGGGGCCTTTATTTTAAGCGAAACATTTTATTTATATTTCGAATGTTAGGTATTATATCTTGATGTAAGATTGCCATATAAACCGACACAACGACGCGGCGTCTAAAATTTCAAGGCAATATTTACACTCAATGGCGCAATAATACATATGTCTATGATGTGTCCGTGACTTTTATTTACTTATCAGTTACTTATTAGAATCTGTTCACTCATGCACAATCATCGTTTGCAGAGAAATTCCTATTATATCTACTAAAATATTGATACGCCAAAAAAAGATTAAACAATTAAAGCGTGTTTTCGAGCACAATAATTTCAAATTCTGTGAGTGACAGACTCTGTAGTGAAAAATGTATAAAAGTATAGTCTTTTTGCTAATAGCACTTGTGACTTGTGCAGAAAATGCAAAAATTCTTGGTGTTTACCATGCACCAGCTCCTAGTCACAACGCAATTGGTGCGCGTCTAATGAAAGAACTTGCTGCGAGAGGACATGAGGTCACATTCATTAGTCCATTTCCGCAGAAGACACCGGTCAAAAACTTACGAGACATCGAGTTATCGGGATTTGTCGAAGCAATGAGAAGTAAGTTAATTCTTCCTTGACAATAAAAATTAAAATGCAAACACTTATTTTTGCAGAAAAAACTGAAGAACAAAATATATTTGAAATGATGACCATGTCACCATTTCTGCTGCCATTTTTGATAGGAACGTGGTCCGAGGAGTTTATGAAAAACACTTTCGCACACGAAAATGTCCAAATGTTGTTGCAATCTAACGAAACGTTTGATTTAATTATAAAAGAGCAATTCCACGACGACGCTCTACTGGGACTGGCATACCATTACAAAGCCCCCACGTTAATATTAACTACATTAGGTCCTACCATCTGGAGCAATCGACTAATTGCAAATCCAGCACCACCTTCTTACGTACCTGACATATTTTTGGATTATCCGTCCAAGATGTCGTTTCTAGAACGAACAGGAAACACAATTATGACAATTTTTCACGAAATTACGCATTATTACTTTACACGAGTGCAAAATAACATACTCCACACATACTTTCCGTCTGTTCCACATATTACCGATTTAATGTACAATGTATCTTTCATTTTGCTTAATTCACACGTCAGCTTTGATCCTGCTGTGCCTTCGGTTCCCAATATGGTACAAGTTGGTGGTTTTCACGTCGAGCCTCCAAAAAGACTTCCCGAAGATTTGCAGAAGTTCCTGGATGATGCCAAGGAAGGAGTTGCTTACTTTAGTATGGGTTCCAATTTAAAAAGCAAAGATATGCCAGCACAAAAGCGTGATGCAATTTTGAAAGTATTTTCGCGTTTGAAATTGAAAGTGCTGTGGAAATGGGAAGATGATGAACTTCCAGGACAACCAACGAACGTCAAAATACAAAAATGGTTTCCGCAGCAAGATGTCTTAGGTAAATACCTAACTAAAAAGTAGATGCAACTGCTAGCTTACTGTATTGTGTAGCACATCCAAACATTAGAGTCTTCATTACTCATGGTGGATTACTTAGTACGATTGAGGCAATCTACCACGGTGTTCCTGTTGTTGGAATTCCTATCTTCGGAGATCAGAAGAATAATATGGGAAACGCTGTAAGAAATGGTTATGGTATACTAGTTCCGTACTCAGAACTTTCGGAACAAACGCTTGGTGACGCACTAGATAAAATTGTTCAAGACCCTTCGTAAGTAAACTGTTTACTTAAAGCTTATTTTATACTTAACTATCTTCGATTTAACTTAACTTCAGATATCAGGAAAATGCAAAAAAGAAATCGCAGCTTCTGCACGATCAACCAATGAAACCCATAGATACTGCAGTTTATTGGGTCGAATATGTGATAAAACATAAGGGGGCGCCACATCTACGATCAGCAGCACTTGATCTTACTTGGTATCAATATTTGCTACTGGATGTTGTTTTATTTTTATTTTTAATTGCTGTTACTTCATCAGTTTTAATTTATATCAGTTGTAGAAGAATTATTTGCGGGAAGAATGGTAGTAAGTTGAAAACAAATTAGAAAATTTGTTTTAGTAAATCGAAATGTACTATCACGTGATAATTCAGATTATTAAATAGTTTCTTTAGGATACGAACTTTCTTTAAATAGGATGCCATGTTTTCTTGTTCTTTTTGCCTACTGGAGGCTTTTTGTTCTAATCTTAAAATAGAAATATACTGGGTGTGAGGTAAAAAGTATCTCAAGTGAAAATTATGTTGTGTGTAGTCCATAATTACTATTTATTAAGTTGTTTTCTTTAGTGTTAATCGTTATACGGGCAACTTTTATTCAAATGAATTTGTATATCTTGGTCCAATTTTTATTTTCCAAATATACTTTACCAAATAAAGAAAATATTTAATATTCAATTAGATTACTTGCCAATGTCTCTTAGAAAATATGGCCAATAATTAAAATTTTGTGATAAAAAATTATTGCTACTTGTCAAATTCAATGTCAATTAACTTGTAGCAAGAAGTTGTTAGTTATACAACGACCACCAATGTTTTGGTAAATATTGGGCCAAAATTCAAGAAAACCTTGATATACCTACAGATATACATGAATTTGAAGAAGAAGGACAGTTGACACTAAAACTTATCAATTTTTAGTGTTTAAGGAGAAATTTTATATGATTTGTTGCTTTATTTATTTAAATAAGACTACGAGTATCATGTGAGCCTTAAATAAAGAATAAGGAATCTTAAGGGAATATATCCTTTCTGTATCAATTTTGATGTTTTGTAATATGCCTGTTGTATGTGTACTTAATGTTTCTTTTATATTTATTGCTTCTATTTTCTGCAAATTAAGAATGGATATCTGTGTAATGTTCATCTACTAAGTAGACTTAAGAAAACGTGAACTAAACATTCTACATTTGGTTTGGTGGAGTTTCATCTTTGAGAAAACGTAGGCAGCGTGAAGTAAAATTATTTTTGAGGTAAATTCAGTTAAAATATTTTCACTTTTGGACAACAGATGATGTATTGAATGAGTTGACTCTTACGTGCGTAGGTTATATTTTCGATTTAATTTAAAGCCTCGTTTGACCGCGAAATTGCAAAGACACGAACCCTGTTATGGACAATGGATTGAATTAGTTTTCATTTCGAAATAATAGATGGCGCTACCCCTAGTTTCCAACAAGCACGCCAAAAATGCATGCATACGATGAGTAAACGAAATAAATTTATACATCGATCGTAAAGAAAATATTTTTCTTCTTGATAAATCCCACGTTTCGAATGCCAATGAATTTCTCGATTCCGATCGAACCAATGCAAATACTCGATGACCTGAAAAAATTGATGATTTTAAGTATTAATCGAACATCTGTTTTGGTGTGAGAAACCGCGAGGCATGACGTGGCCAATTAAACCGGGTGTTACTTTCTATACATATTCTACTTGATCTCAGTTTAGAAAAAGTCTTAATAGACGCAGGACCGGATTCGTGTTCTAGACTAAACGATTTATGCAACGAAAAAAAGTTTGCATAGGAGACGCCATCGAGAAGTTTAGAAAGAATTTTAAAAGAATGTCAAGGTGATTTCTTCGCAGATTTTTTAAATTCCTTTGCAGAAACGAAAACGTTCTACTTCTTCTACTATGGAACATTTTGATTTAATGCGATTATGTCTGATTTTAGTTCTACATACCTATGTGCAAAACAGTAGCTGTGTCCAGGTTATAAAGTATAACTTTAAGAAATAAATGTTTTTTAAACTTTCGCAAAATTTGTAACAAATGCTTCATGACAGCAGTCCGCTTTAATAAAAACTTGATCAACATCATTACACTTAAAATTAAATTCACGAACGTTGGTTAGCAAGTAAACGGGTTTCTGGGACACATTATAAGTCGTTAACTATAGTCGCAATTGACCGACAAGTTCTACGCTGATCTGATCAACATCGATAACTAAACTGCATTTTTTCGAATCCAGAAGTAGCTATTCGTAACCGATCCACGTTACTTTCTCCTTGCTCGTCGAGCACAGATAATTTCCTGGATCACTTTAGGTTTAGTTAAAATACAGAGGTTATGTTTACATTATTTTGATTTTAAATTATTTGATTTCTAATTGCGGAACCGCAAACCTTATGTTAATTCCTCTACCAAACACTAAGCATTAAGAGTAATGAAATAAAATAATGAATTTCTCTTACAAGCCATTTGAATTAAGGTTATATGCGCATCTGATCAGCAAAACTTCGTTTTTCTGAAAGCAACGTAATTTGTAAGTAGGTCTGATTGGATCAGTTTAGTTCAAGTGCAGTTCAGATACTTAAGTAACTGTTTCAAATGAACACGACTTATGGTAACACTTAAAATTAAATTCACGAACGTTGGTTAAGCAAGTAACCGGGTTTCTGGGACACGCTAAATTGCAAAGCGCTTGTGGTGTTGGCACCTGGTCGTCGTCCGCTTATGAGACGACCGGCACGCTGTCCTTATTTCGTTGCCCAAAACTTGCTCCTCAATGAAAGAAGCGCCGGCAATAAACGTAGTCGATCGACGCAAAAGAATAGTTATGCTGATAACTTTGGAGGACGATACAAAGTTGGAGGGCGATGAAACGCCGAAGTTCAACAAGCCAAGAGTCCACAAAAGCTGAGGGATGTTAAACGCCGAAGGGGCGGAAAATCAATTTATTCTCGACATATTTTTGATAAAAATTAACTAATTTATCCAAAATTTTTAAATTCCTAGGAAAAAAACTGACGTTTCGATCGACAGTGACAAACAACACTTGTTGTCAACATTTTCACCAGATTTTGAAGTAACCCGGGCAAGTGAGTTTGATTGCAGTTTACGTTCTGGCGCACCTCCTTGCTGAAGATGTTCCAAATAGGTCCGAAACAGCTGTGCAGAGGATTGTCCTGAGGTCCACCGCAATCGAAATTGACATTCAACTAATTTAATGTAATATCAATGTAATTATTGAGTTTTTAAGCTCTTCCGTTGACTAAAATAATTTTTAACACTATCGAAATTAATAAGAATAGCGCAGGAGTCACATTTAATGGAACTCTATTTTTGTGACGTCACATCGTCTCGTAAACAATTGCTTATCGTCTGGCATTGCTAGGCAAAGTGACGTCACAAAAATAGAATTCTATTCATCGTGATCGTCTTTGCTCAGGCTCCCTAAATTCGTTTGATAACTGCCTATTGCCACCCCGATAGTTAGCAACGGGTAAGTAGAAGATACAAAAGTGCGTCGGAGAAATGACCCCTGTCTCGGGCAAGTTCAGTGAAGAAGGGGGTGAAATTTTCCTCCTGAAACAAAATTCGTAATTCCTCAATTATTTTTGACATTTTGAAAAGAGCTGACAGAGAAACTGAAATTATTTTCTTGTTTTCCTTGTTCCTTTTTTTTCATGTTCCCGAATGACGACGTTTACCACGTTTTATTGGTTTTACAAAAAAAAAAAATCAAAAGATTTTTTTGCTTGATTTATAAGGAACATATCTGTAATTAAAATTTCAAACTGAAAACAGGGTGTTCTTAAGGTCGTAAAAAAACCAAATCGACATTTTTAACCTTTTTGATTTTTTGAATCCTCCCTGTAATTGTTACGGATTTGTTAATTGATTTCTTAACATTTCCAATTTATTAGGCAAGTATTCCTTGAAAACAACTTATTTTAAGCGTCCCCACAAATAAAAATCTGAAATTGTTAAGTCATAAAAAAATGTACTAGTTTTGTCAATATGTGAACTTGGATTGAGTTTACTATAATAAAAAAAAATCGAATTTTACAAAAAAAAGTGTCGAAGTAAGAAAAATTGTACGATTTCGTATTGTTAGACTTAAATAAAAAGTAAAACGTTTAATGAAATCTGAACTAAACATTCTACATTTGGCGATCTACATTAGTTTTCTTCAATGCATCTTCTGTATATATAACGACTCTTTTTCTATTTATTTAAACCTCTGGTAATTAATCTTTGTCAAATCCAATGGAATATCAAAGGACATTTGTCACTTTTATGTCCGTCAGAAACAAAAAAATGTGCATTTAAAAATATAGTAACGGAGAGCATCCACGACTCTAACTCACAAGGAGAGTATAATTTTTAAAATTAATTGTGGTCGTTAACACAGTCCATTGTTGTTTGAATGCAGAAGTATTATAAATATGATAAATGAGACGTTAGAGATCGCTACTGTCGCATTAACTCGTTTTAAAATCTGTCCCGGACGTTTCTGGGCGCATTAATATCATATACGCGATTAGCCGTGAATGGGAGCAACCTCTTTTTACAGGGAACTTAATATCGAATAATAGGCCAGACACTCTTAGTAAAAATTTTGGGATGATATCAAAACTCATTTCTCCTCGACTGTAGCTGACAGAAGGTCTGATAGCCACGCCCTGTTGTAAAAATATTATATTAATGTGTTAATAATGGCCCTAAGAGAATAATGATGCGATTTTGAAAAGGAAATCTGATAATTCTATGATTGATGTTCTTCCACAGTTTCACTACAAGACACTCAGGTAGGTAAAGGATTAAGGGATATTATTGATACGTTCGTGCCATAATTAACAGAAAATTATAGAAGATTTGGCTTACTTTTCTTTTTTAAGCAGCTGATAAGCCGACAGAGAAGTGATTGTTATAGTTATACACGAAAACCACACGAAAAACCGAGGACATACCTTGCCCTAAACCACGGAACTGCATTTATAGTTCATTTCGTAATTGATTACTAGAGAGCGGCCAGTTTTAGATTTTTCAAATCAAAAGTATACAAACTGACTTGAATAAGTCTTTTATAAAATGTTGAATGAGTACGGATAAGTAAATAAGAATGTGTAAATGCCCCTTGATCTTTAATTTAATGCTCTGGATAATAATCTTAGGTAAAGCTTAAATTATCCGCTTCTTACTGATTACTCCCTATAGTTTAATTTTGTTTAGAAGAAATTTGAATAATAAATAATAAATAATAAATTGGTCCCATGTATATGGACCACATCTATGGGCTAGCAAAATAAAATTACATGAAACAATTGTTTGCCAAATTCCAGACACTTTTCTCGTAAATATATTTGAACTAATTTCTCTTTTATTTATTCTTATTCTTTATTTATTTTTTTTGTGTGATTTTAGCACTTTTTCTTTAATCTGTGCTGTTAATTAATGTTTTGTTACAGTCAAAATCCATTTCGGCAACAACGCCTCCGAGGTCACCGCATTGGTTTTCATGTATATGTAGCAACGTGGCTGTATTCACCGGAAGCGATTTTTTTGGAACACCTTATTTGTCCTTCAAATATTCCGACCTCACCTTTTTCCGATTGGTTGGTCCAACCTGGTACGGTTATCCAATGGGAAAAAGCAAAAATGCGCTTTTGCAGGCAGTCTTATCGCCATTATCGATACCGACACGTTCGAGGCAGGTTATGTGCGTTGTATATTCTCGTGAATTTGTACTGAATTTGTTACAAGATTCAATCAAAACAGTTCTTCTGGAATTAAATCGACTCATCACGGAAACGCGTCCTATTTTGAACAAAGTTAACCAAAGTCTACCATGTGGTAGATACATTATTTTGCACATTTAATTTGTTATTATCACTGAGTTAACCGTCTCCCTTTTCAAAATGGACGTTCGCGTTGGACGACGGGCCCCATTTCTCACATTTCAGTTTCATTTATTTCGTGTGTTTTTACGTCAATTTCCATTACGTTTGATTATTTGGAATACTCAATTAACCTTGGAAGTACTTTTGTAAGATATGACGTGAGAGAGTAATCTTTGACTCGTCTCTCTGGTGCGATCGTAACTCCTGTGAAGGTTCCGGAATCCAAGAAAATGGAGTTGTCCACAGACTCCTCTTAAATGACTGCGTTCCTTGGAGAGGTGAACGATGTTACTGGAGGTTGCAGTCTTCGTAAACATGTACTTGACTGGTTGACCAAATATACGAGACTGCGTTAGATGGTGTGTAGGTGCAGATGTATGAAGATTCGCCTGACTACAGTAATAGAGCACTAGGCAAATATATGTATACGACAAGCCTGATTACGATATAGAGCACTGGGCTATCGTGCTTGTGTTTGTGTGTGTGTGTACGTCAGACTACAAGAGAGAGCGCGCGAAGTATGTGTAAGTGATTTGTCAGGTATATTCTGTGGTATGTTCTGTTTCAGTTATTAACAGATTTCTTTCTCTCTTTTTATGGAATCGTTTTAATTGGAGTTGTTATTGGAGCTTTATTGGGTCCTTTACAGCCGGATTAATTTTTCTTTCGGCTCTCTCGTACTGGTTGAAACATCCGTGCCGAGCCAACTGTTCACTGCCGAGACTGCAAACAAGTTATGATTGCACGTCGAATTGACCGAACCCAGTACGACGAAACCTTGACTCCGGAGGACAGTACATCAGCTGCACCTAACGTTTCCTTTACTAGTTTATTTATTTGTGAACAAGATCATCACGGCGACAAGGTGCATAATTATAAGAACATTAATAAGAGTTGATTAGTTATTTAATTTTAATAGTTCATAAATTCCGTACGGCTTTTGGACAAAAGTCCACCTGTTCGAGCAGATCTAACTCCTTCGCGAAGATTTGCTCCGAATTTTGTTTGATGTACCTTGGACTTTTGTGTCATATTAATTAGCCCCAGACACATTTACTTTGTAACATTTAAATTAATAAATATTTTTACGACAATTGTGTTTTATTATTGTCTACTCCCTACGCGTGAACTGAAGCGTATAGAAGAATAACTTAAAGGGTTGGGTTGGGTTGTGTTGAACTGCAGCGTGTAGAAGAACAACTCAAAGAGTATCTTGCTTCGCATTCTTTTAATAATGCCTTATAAAACCAAGAAACTCACCTGCCAATTAATTGATTTGTATTCCTGAATTTTTTTGATGCGTCGATCCTTTTCCTAAGTTTATGTGCTTTCCAAAAAGATTAAAAAATTTTGAAGAATCATCATGAATCGACCGTAAAAGCGAGAAGCTTATTTAATTAACAAAATAATTTCCTTAAAACTATATATAGTATCGAAGTTTCGAAACGTGAATTTTGCGCGTGTATACGGCGCGTAATATTAGACCGCAATTCTTGTGCATTTGACGACAACCCCTCGTTCGAACAACTTTAAACTTCATAAATAAGGAATAAAGTTCCGCCAACTTTGTTCAAGTTGTGCCGGGATGATTATTTTAACGGAGGAACCATCTGGCGGCATCTCTCAGAAATGTTGATAATGAGAATTGCTTCTTCTCCCAAATGTTATTCCAGTTGATACGGAATCGCTTACTGCGGAAACAGTTTCGCTTAGGAGACACGGAAACTCGACGAAAGTAACTTGGTTCGTGGTAATTTCTTTAATCGGCGAAAGCTGACGCTCCTTGAGTTACGAACAGATAAGAAATTCTGTAGGTATAGCTGAAATTACAAGTTTTTAAGTTTAAGTTGATGAGAGAGAATTATTTATTTCAAAAGTTAGCTGTCTAACAAAGAAAATAAGAAGAAAATTAGGTACATTGTCTTAATAAAGCAGCTGGAAAAAAACATAATGTATGGCATACAGGCTGTTTCAAATTCGACCTTCACAATGGGGATCTCAGTTATTTGAAGAGACTGTTAGAGTTCGATTTGCCCGAACCGTTTTGGCAAGTACGCTACGCGTTTGGTTCATTCGTGAACTTGGCAACATTTCACGAAAATGTCGTTAATGCACCGTCTCAAATACTAGTTTGTTATTGGCCTATCGTTTCAAAATTCTACCACCATCTATTTACCAATTAGTTGACCATTTTCTGTGCTGGCTTACGTTTTGCCGCCATTGTAATTCATTCTGCTGAGCGACATGTTAGAGTACGTTTGTGTTCTCGCTAATTTCAGGAATCTGTGTAAATCTGATTGCAAGATTCATCTAAATAGTTTATCTGGAATTCACTGAGCTCACCTGAAAGCAACGAATCGCTAGGATTGACGCAAATAACAGGTATACAGGCGCCATTAATCACGTTGAACGTTGTAACAGTTCTCATTTTCTTTCAGCGACAGATTCGTTTTATTGCGGGGGCATATTTGTGAGCAACGATAGGCCTGAGGATAATGTGAACGTGTGCCTTATCTTCGAGGCTCCATACCTGAATTACCGTTTCATTTCGGCATTCGGCGGGTCCAAATTCACGTACCTTAAGGGGAGATGGCAGTTAGTTCAACGCAACGACCGTGAACCAAGATGAAAATGTCACTGGTTTGAAGCGACGCGCAAGAGCGACGTGGATTGCATACGCCCTCTAATTACGGAATTATTATTAACCTTTTTTTCCATTATCTTTATTTCACCGGATTAACCCTCTGGTACAGGCGTATTAATTTTTTACAGGAAAGGACGCGTTGGGTCTGGCAAACCCCAAAAAGAGAAAAACCTTTTTTCCCAAACAGTCATATATTTTTGACAAAATAATGTATGCATCTTTAATAGGAGTATTACTTAAATGTAACTTTTGTCAAAACCGACATGCGCACCTCGTTTTCCGATCTTTGCAAAAAGCGCATCTTCCACGTTTATTTTCAATGTTCGTTACACGCTCTACCCTTTGAATGTTGAATGCCACTAATTTTAGCTGCAAGCTGTCGAATCTCTCTTGATAAGTATTTAAACTGAATTCTTGCCTTCATATAACCCATTAAAAGCCCTTTATCAAGTTATGCTAAAACTATTCTTCGCGATTCTTTTGCGTTTTCATTGCAGCCTTTATATATAACAAAAACGTTTATTCCTGCGATATTTAGGAGTCCATAAAGGATGACCATGGGTCACCTACACGTATTTCTGGCCAAATCGTATTTTGCAGAAAGTTGATCTACCGTATCAACTCCATATTTTGTGGAGTTGTAAAAAGTGATTACCTCGGGTTTGTTATCATCGCCGGACTCCGGATCAACCGAGTCGTCATGATGGAGAATTGACAGTAAAATAACTTGTCCATTTTTTCTTTGGAACGTACGATACAATCGTAAAAAAACTCGTTGAGAATTTGTCTCTTGTTTTCTGCCAATGTACCAACCATCGACAAGCGATAGTTTTGTAATAAATTATTGTCAACTTCAACCGATGCATACCAATTATCCATGGTAACATTTCTTTTTGAGTGGGAAATAGGGAAGCAGAGTCTATTGATTACTTCATAGGAAGTACTGCTCACGAAAAACGGACCTTCGGGCTGCTTACCATAATACCTCCATATTGTACATGTAGACAGTGTGCGAGTCAACTAAAGAAAGTTCTTTATGCCATGTCGTGCCGGTTTATTGGGCACAAATCAGGTGTTCCAATAAGGACGCAAGATTCGAATTTTATGCCATTTTTGATAGTCATAATGAAACGTGATTATAACGTGACATATCGAATGTGGACAGATCGGAGTTAGTAAACATGGAGCATTATACGATACAACGCGTCCTGATTGTTAAACATTATGATGAAAGTTTTATTTCGACCATACGTAAAGTGGGTCCAATTTTCAGTCGAAAGAATTCATCTAAAAGAATAATCGAAAAATTCGAGAGTGCTGGTTCACTTTGTGATGTGAAACACGAGAGGAGCTCATAGAGGTCGTTCAGAACAAAACATTCAGGCAGTTTGTGAGAGTGTGGCCGAAAGTTCAGAAAAGTCGATTCGTCATCGTGCGAAAGAATTGGACATTACGACAGCCACTTTTCAGAGTATATTCACTAAAGATTTGCTTCTCCATGCCTACAAAGTTCAATTGACTCAACAACTTCTGCCAAGAAACCATGCACAGCGTAGAGAGTTTACCAATTGGATCCTTTGATCTAAATCTTGTGCTCTTATTGAAACGCCCTTTACATTCTAAAACGGCAACGCCCTCGAAACGACTGACGCATTTCATCAATAGCAACATAAGCGCGCACTGTATAGTACTTCTGACAGTTTCTTACCACGTCCTCAAACAGCTTCCTCCTCACTAATGCTAGGTTATCCCCGTTTTTACGGTCAGTCCTCGTTCGAATATCATCTATTCGTAAATAACGCATTAGAAAATGGAATCTCCTATGTGCCATTGTGGCCGGGAAGAACTCGATACCAGTTCCATCTGCAGACCAAAATTCATAAATGGATGTTTTACCTCCATGATATACGCCAGCTAGGTAAAGTAAACCTAAAAGAGCTCTCATTTGACGCACATCCGTTGGTCTGGTATCGGATTTATGTGCACGTATACTTTCAATATAAGTGTTGGTACTCTCGACTAATTCAGTCATTATGATTACATCGTCGAAAAAAGTTGCCAAAATTCTTATGGGGATGATGCACGTCTATCTCTTTAAATAAGTAACGAATCCATGATGAAGGTGGAATTTGAAACCAGCCTGTATATAAAAAATAATCGTCTGCTTTCTGTAAATAAATTAAAAAAAAATATTATTCTTATTATTAACTATAAAAGGGCGCGCAGTCATTTCCTCAAATGTATTCGAATTATTCAAGAAATAACAGTTAAAGTGTTTTCTTTAAAATGTTTTTTTGATTTTATAAATATGTAGTTCCTTCAGTTAAAAAGCATTCTAAGTTAAATATCATCTCAAGATGTAACACTATTAGTTATACCACCCGCCAGGAGGGCGCTCAGCTTCCACATCTTCCCGAACATGGTGTCGACACAGGTCATCAATCATCTGAGAATCCCCAGGCTGTCGGACACCTATAACCGAAATCGAACGAAACATCGACCCTTCAAGACCTCCTTCTCTTTCTTCGACACGTTCAACAGCGATACACCCATTTCGTTCTGACGGAGCGACACGTGAGCTCAGCATTTCGCCGAAGGGTGTAACACAGTTTATACCGTGATACTAGAATGAATCGTCTCGGGTATTTGTCATGAAGGCGTGATATTAAAATTCTGATCATCTGATGAACATGTTTGAATTAATCATATTCCGTGACAATCTTTAAATTAACACGTTCGTTCTAACTTCATTGTGAATAACCAGAGGCGAGTGTCAGTAAAACTGATTGTTAAGTTATGTCGGTGTGTAGAGAGAGTAAAAATGATTTTATTCTTTACGACTTTGAAGTTTCTTGTAAAATTTACTTGTATGTAGTATCCTACATTTTGGGATAATTTTTATCATATTTTTTCCTGTGTATGAGTTATATTAAATAAATTCACAAGCGCTTTATACAAAGCATACAAAAGAGCTCGCAAAGTTCCCAAACTTTATATTATACCGTGTTTAGAAATTCTCGTCTATTCAAAATTTTATATAAGAAATTTATATGTAGAGTGAAACCGTGGTACATGTTGTAAAACTTTCCGCCCAGACTTGCGTTGCATAAACACGGGCGCAGTTCTTGTGAAGTTTCAGTTCGCAACCCCAGCTGGCTTCCCCGTCATGTTTTACTTTTGAATCTCGCATTCGAAACTCGACTTATTTTTCAGTTGCAAAACTTGCGCGATTCTATTGCGATCGCGTTTTCAGGCGAGCGGAGCGCGATAAACTTGCGCAAAAAATCCCGGCGCTTCACCGTGAGGGTGTCAAGCGCTAAACTTTGTATTAACAAGAAATGAATGGTCTTTGTTTCGAAGTAAAATTGGTTAAGAGCCAGATCTCAAAGGATTATTTCCATAAAGTTCATATTCGTGGGAGATCTGCGCGCAAAGTTCGGTTATGAATTTCAATAAGTTATATATTAGTATTTACAGAGGGTCTACACTCGAGTTTGCTTCATTATTTACAAGGAAGTTTCAGATTTTCGACCCGCCTTGAATTTGTCTGCTGTAAACAAAGCAAATGCTCTTTGTTTGTGCACGAAATAATAATTCATTTTACTTCAATTCTACAATGAATTAATCTAACAGGATCTTATTATAAAGTCTTCTCTTAAGTTTATCAACACAAAGTCTTATTAAAAGAAATGCTTCTATTTTGTACTTCATGTATCCATCATATTGTTCTTTTTGCAACATATCAACATATTTTGCAATTCAGGAAAGAATACATGCACGTCATATACGGAACTCATCTATTTCAGGTGGTTGCACTAGGTTAATCAAGACTATCATTAATTTCGTATTTGAACTTGATTTAATAGTTCATTTCCGATACATAAAAATTCGCATAGCGTTGATCAACGTGGTGCAATCACCTGAAACAGACTAGATCCGTATATGACGTGCATGTATTCTTTCCTGAATTGAACTGTATTTGAATAACATAGAGAAACTGCACAAATCTTCCTAATATTCTGCATACAGGAGTAATACAATCTTTTAAGCGTAATATCATTTAAACTTCCTCTTTGCAGGGCAGTACATCAAACAGATTCCAGGAATAAATTTGCGCGGACATCGCACCACGCCGAAGGAAATAAATTACGTAGCATCGCGCCGATCCAATCTAAAAGAAAACAAAACGTACGTACGAACCGAACGGAGCACAAACTAAATCGATACAAACCAAATGCAGCACGGCCAAACAAATTGCTAAATTATACAAGTCATGAAGGCGAGAACTGGATGAAATGTCCCAGTTGATAAAACAGATCGAATGAGGCGTTTCGAGACGGGGGTGTTAAAATGGGGTACGCCAAGGGACGCACCCTTCGGCCAAGTAAAATATTTATAAATTAACTAAATTGAACTCGTATGAGGTGGAGTGCGTTATATGGCTGATTGATTTTATTGCGATTAGAGTAATGGGCCATTTTGTGTAAGTTAGGAGGCTGTTTCATTTGATAAAGTCGGCAAGTTTATCATTTCTCTAATGTATGTTATATATTATTTAACGTAATTAATTCATGAACAAACATTTTTTGAGTACATGGATATCTTACAACTTACACACATTCACAATAAGCAAAGAAGTCGACTGAAAATTAAAATATTTTTATTACATCTAAACAACCTTCGAAAAATGTCCAAATGTGACAAAAACTGCAAATATCATCTTAGGAACGAAAATATTATTGTAAAAATGAACATTAATGTGATTCAGCATTACAAGATATAACAAAATTGGAAAATACTCCTATTTATCAAACTCTGCAAAGAAATTATTTCATGTTTATATCATACCAACTTTGTTAAACGTGAACCTTTGAAGATTTATTTCTTTTATTATATTTTTTATATATTTCTTTATTTATATTTCTGTATAGCTTTGGATTATTTAAAAACTGTCACTGTTTCTTATGGTTCTTAATAATTTCAGAAAGTCTTTGTCTCCTTAGATTTCATTACCTCGTAAACAACACCATCCAGCCTTTATGCGAAATTTCCGGCTGACGCCGAACGGCGCCACCGATCTAATGGGGCAATCGCGGTTGCGGTCCAGCTGATGTCTTGAATTCGAAGACATAAACATTAAGGAAAGTCCCATAACCGTAAAAGCCAACGCAAATGCGGAACCGTTCGGCGTTAATTGCGTCAGCTTCACCTGTATCTCCTGTGTAATTAATACGTACTCTCATAATTGAGAATTGCTTCTGCATGAGATTACGTTGCACCTACATGGTTACGACTAATTACTTTTATGGAAATGAAAGGGAAATTGGGTCTGCGAGTGCCTATTTTGGTACGGCGGCGCTCGACTCGCATTGCTCTCTTAAGTATTTAAATTAAAGCGCATCTCATACTTTGTTGTGAATAAAACGAACATAAAATGTTATACGTATGACTGAGTATGGTTTTTGATGTACATCTGACAGATAATGAAATTATGAATGCTTACATATAGACTATTTATAAAAAAAATGTAGAATTTTGAGGACATAAGTGGTACTGATGTGTTGAATAGTATACAAAGTGTAAATTAATTTTTATACAAGTTAAGGGTGTACTAAACAAGCAACAGTTTTACAGATATGTTAAGTTTTACTTATAAATTTTAAGCCTTAGTGACATTATGCCAACAAAAAATAATGACTACTTTTCTTTTTTGAGCAGTGTATTAGGTTGGTCGGTAAAAATTTTTCTTCTTTATCAACTAATTCATATTTCGAAGGTAGCGAGATATATTTTTTTATTTGTAAATTGAAGAGTACACTTCTCTAAACAATATACTACGCAAATGTTAATTCGTACTTAATTGTGTGTTCTTACGAAGAATAACCAAAAAAAACGGAGAATTCTTGAATCTATTGTTATACGAGTTTAAGAAGGAAAGTGGCTGCACAAGTGGCTTAGATTATCTGTGAGAAGAAGACAAACAGTCTCTTAATGTTAAGACATTCCCAACATGAATTTATAAAATTTATAAATGGCGATTTTACCCTTCGAGGGAGTCGTACTTCGGGTTTCCCTTTAAAGATTAACCATTTTTTTTGCATTTTATTAAAGAAAATACGGTTACTACAACATATCGATTGTCAGACGAGTTGGGTGCATTCAATTCAACCATTTGATGCCATTTAAGAAGTCGTAGTACGATTATTAAACGTTCTACAAAAATTTCACGTAACTTAAATGAATCTCAACCTAAACACCTTAAACATTTGTACAAAATTACTCCAAACTCCCCGCCACAATCGTTTTCTGTGACAAATCATGACTTATGAAGAAATATGGATTCTTTCAAGAATCCCTATTGGTATAAACAGTGGCTTAATCTTTGACAAGTGTCTTTTTAAGTCGTTAACAAAGTTCGTTTTGGAAGATAAGTAATATTCAGTGTTTGGTGGAATATCTTTGGCGTGATCCATTTTGAACTTGTTTCAAATGTCCGTACAGTTAATGCTGCAGTCTGTTGTGCTCAACTTACCAAAGTACACGAAATTTTACGTTTAAGGTACCCTGCATTAGTAAATACAAATCACGTGATCCACCACCAGGATAATGCAAAACCGCATAATATAATTAGGTCTCAATAAAAACTGATGGCGCTTGGATGGACTTTTCTTCCTCTTTCTGCAAAAAGTCCGAACAATGCTCCTTTGGATTACCATATGTTTTGTTCGATGAAACATTTCCTTAAAGACAAAAATTTTAATGAATATTGCGAAGTTGATAGGGCATATCAAGAATTTCTTGATTCTAGAGAACTTGGCTGGTATCATCTTGGAATACAAATGCTGGCAGGATGATGGCAAAGGATCACTAATGAAAATGGCAATTGCATAGTTTAATCAAAATTAATATATTTCGTTTAATAAAAGCATTCTAAATTAGAAGAAAAAAAAGGACTTTTTTTCCGAACAACCTACTAATACCAAATTTTCCGGATACAATTCGAAGTTTGTATTGCGAAACCATCTGCTGCAACAAAAAATAACGCTTAGTTAGTCGAGTGAATCGGGCAGTGACCTTTGAAAAATAAACTAACACCAGCGTTTGTTTTGACGTCTTAATACATCGCGTAACAGTTTCTTTTAAATGAAGGAAAGAATTTGTCTCTTTGTGTGTTTGTGGCTCATAATTACTAGTCCTACTTGGTAATAATAGCTTCATATCTCTTCTGTGGTTGAGATATTTGGGTGGGTGCTGTTATTATTGATGAATTTCATAATTAGTCAAAACAGGTTTAGCGTAACATTTCAAAATTATTATGGTGACCGTTTGTGTTATTTGAAAACAACAGTTTAGCATTTGGAGAATGCTTGAGACAGAAAAGACAGAAAAATCGAAAACAATCTCACCGCCCGTAATCGGAAAACCGGGCTTCGTAAGTTTCTCTAGCTTTAGGAACGTCGCAGAAGAGGCAGATAATATAATTTCTCCCCTATTATGAAAGATTTTTTTGTTTTTTTGTATTTTATCTACTCTGACGATAAAGTCGTTAAAATTTCTGCGTTTGTTTTACAAACACCCTGTAGAACATACCACATAGATATTATTTCTCAATTTATATGTATTTAAATAATATAGCTGACTAGCTGCAATAAAAGAATGAAAAGTTTTACGTGAGATACAGATAGCAGCACCTAATTACAGTCGCTAAGAATAATTAGAATCTGACGCGAAAATTAAAATATTGAGAGAATAAAGAAAAAAAAAACGTTGCAGTTTTAAAAGTATATCGAGTATAGTAAGATGTACTTTACGAAGTCACTATTTTACGTTTAAATTGCAATAGGAAAAGATGTGGCGGTATTTTTGCAAAAAACAAACAATTAACTGGGTCATAGAAATTCAAATCAACCAAGTTTTCGGGTCCATTGCTGGCAATTTTATAATCTGAATTGATTTAAATCAATCAGACTGCATACTGTCACGTATGTTAGAAATGTTACGAATTTTATTAATGACACTATATGTGTGGTTTTTGGTATGTACCATCGGGTGCAAATAAAAATGATAATCAAGTAACACCAGTCCGTTATCTGTAAAGTCAGCTTTAATCGATACCATATTGAGAGGAAATAATTACAGGAATCTGGTTTTGTCTATTATTTTTTTACTTTCGACAGCATTGTATTATTTCTCTTACACTCTTCGCGCCTCCTTTTGCACTAACCCTCTTGCTCTCAATTTTCAAAACTGCTATTTCAAAAATTATAATCACTTTTACACGAGATGAAACATAAAAATAAAAACTTAAACGTAACAGTAAAAGTAAAATACAAACACGGAAAAGCATTAGTAAAAGAAAGAAAAAAGAAAAGTTTAAGTAAGGTGATACCATCCACATGTATACACATTCGAACTTTTGTTTTAGCAGAGTCAGTAACATGCTGCCCTGTTCACTGCGTTTCATTAATATCTTCAACTTTATTGGACGATAATACGTTGCTGCAAGGCCTGCATATCACCAAAGACCGGACTATTAGGTCGTTAAAAAATCGAAAAAGGCACCTAATTTAGGTGACCTAATTAGAAAATTAGGTTTTTATTGTTTCATATCAGGTACTTAAAAATAAATCGTCATCCTGGAGTTTCTAAATAATTAAATTGCCTATATTATATCGGCTATGTTTTTCATCTTATTTCAAATCGTTGTATGTCATCATGTCATTCATCAGACGATGCAGTAAAACATACATGGCACTTTCAACATGTTGAGTGTGGTAAGACACCAGTTGGCACCGACTGAATGTGCCCAAAGACTTCCATCGAAATAGTTCTTTCTGTCACAATGAGTTTATTATAAACGCAAAGTAAAAAAAAATAGGAGTATCATTAATGAATAAAATTAATTTAAAAAATTGATTTTGATTACAGTGTACAAATAAAAAAAAAGGATAATCGCAAATGCGATGTAATAGTAATGAACAGCTTTAACAGCGACACCCTACGACCGGTTTTTGACCTAATATTGCATTTGGATTGACAAATTGAAGCCAGTTTGCTACATAATAAGTTATTCCATGCAAGGCGGCCATGTTTGCTATTAGAGCATAAGGAAAGTTTTTAAAAATATTTGTTGCAAATCGTTTTTGATTGCAGTGTAACCCTCGAACAGCCTCTGTACAGCTGTTTCAGTCCTATTTGGACCACCTTGCCTGGGGTAACTTATTATGTAGCAAACTGGCTTCAATTTGTCAATCCTAAGGCAATGTTACGTCAAAAAGCGGTCGTGGGGTGTTGTTGTTTAAACTGTTCATTATAAAATTAATATTTTGATCAGCTGACTTACTCGCTCCCTCGCTTTCACGTTCAGGAACAACATTCGCCGAATGTCCACGTGATGAGTCAGCTACTCAGCTGCTTCGGTTATCTAAACGTTGTCATTGCGACAGTCATATTCATAATAATGACAACTGAATATTTATTTGTTTTAAGTGACTATGGGGGAAATTGTGTAACTTTTTAACGGGCTGTTAAAATTTAGAGGTGCTTTAAAATTTAAAATACAGTATTATGATTACAATATTTAACAGCCCTTTACATTTAACGCGTTTGATACAGACTAACCCTTATTAGCAAAAGAAACTCAGATACAAATATTTCCATTTTCCGAAAGAAGGCACCATTTAGGTGAATATAAAGTAAATTAGGTAGAAAAAGTCACAATAGGTGAAAGAAAATTGAGAAAAGGTATCATTTAGGTGAATAAAATGTAAATTAAGTAGAAAAGGTCGCAATAGGTGAAAGAATTTTAAAAAAGGCATCACTTACGTGAATAAAATGTAAATTAGATAGAGAAAGTCGCAATAAGTGAAAAGAAAAATTGATAAAAGCTAATTTAGGTGAAATAAAGTTTGGCCAATTTGACTCCATTTCTAAACGAACGAAAAGATATGTAAAGAGCTCTTTAGAACCTAAAAAACTGAGAAAAGATATTTTACCTAAATTTACCAATTAGAGTTTCAAAGATTGGGGCCACAAGAAAAAGACCACAAGATCTAGGAGGAAAAATGCTCTGCGTGTTAAACTTATTATACGATTTACAATAAATTCACTTAAAAAAATCGTATCTCTAGCAGTACGCGCACGAAGACCAACAATCTTTCAACTCACACCTGCCCACACGCTTATTTTCTGGGGATGTAGTACAGCTTCAATATAAAAGTGGGGATTCTCTGAACTCAAAGTCTTAACATTCTCAGAATTAACACAGCCCGAAAGATGAAACCAATCCTCATCGGTAAAAAGAATTGTATGCCAGCATCGTTATCGAAATGATTAATAAACCATTGACAAAACAATAGTCTTAGAGCGTAGAGGTTCGTCTGCTCTAAGAACCTCAAGTGTGGTGATTGTCAAGTTTGTAGTATTTTGCATAGGAACTTAATATGTTTATGGTGCGATTTCATTTTTCAAATTATCATTCCTTAGTGGCTTTCATTGTGGAACAGAAGACAAAGATGTGAGTTATTCGAGTTTTACGAAAACATACAAAAAACAATACAGGCGAAGTTATTGCTAAAACTCAGGAAAAAATAGAGAATTCATCAAAAACATGTATTCAGTAATTAAGTCAACAAGTTTTTTTTCTAACTACCCAATGGTGTTGGAAAATGTAATAAGAAGATATTTTCAAGACAGGACTGTAAAATGTATTAATATAAGGTGGACGGTACTTTCAACATATTTTTTTGAATAAAAGATCCAACATAGTTGCATTTTGAAAGAATCAACAAACCTTGATGTAAAGTTTAAATATTTGACTTTGTAAATCCATAAAAAAATGTCAATTTGTGAAAATTATCTAATTCACGACCTGCTTCACAATGTTATGATAAATTCAAAAGCCACTTGATGAACTTTTCAATTGTACACTCGTTATATTCACTTGTTAACTCAGATGATTAATCGATATTCTTGGATTTTCCGCTGTCACTTGCCTCACCAATCAATGTTTTCTTCTGTTCTTACTCTGGGTCTGCCATTTCTCTGTTTACAATTTACGCTGCCAGTTTGTCAGTACAAATCCATAAGTCCTGATTAAATATATACAGAAAAACCACTCCAACTACGCACAGAATTTAAGTCGGCATAAATCGCATCATACTTACGCTCACGCCGTAAGACTGCCTCGTGAGCGCTCGGGTGTGCCTATTTAATGTGGTGGAATCGGTATAAGCATCCAATTTTCATTGATTTTACTACCATTTCTTAAACAAATTTCGGCTGGAAGGCGTTTTTGTTCTTCAGTAAACGAAAATTCCATCTTCATTAAAATGTTTCATCCAATTTTGACGTCTGTCATACTCAATACAGTTCAGCGTGGTTTATTTTCGATGTTAATGCTACGTTTATCTTTCTCGTTTATGAACTGTCCTAATGAGATTTTTTTTTAATATCTTGTTATTTCTTAAGAAGAAACACACACTCCCTAATGCAAACTATATCAAGCTACTGCCGAGGATCCAAATAACATAAAATATTTTAGTGGAAAGTTATTAGTGGCAAACTGGCAAAGGAGAGTAATTGCCGACGTACGTTTTGGTCTTGTTAGACCTCATCAGTACAGTATAACCAAGGTGCGAAATGGTGACAACTTGGAGGTAATAACAAAAGGAACATTGTTACGTCTGTTTGTTGGACTATTTCCACCATTCGTTGGATAGATGTAATCCGACGTTTCGGTAGCAACTTGTCGGCTACCGTCT
Source organism: Prosopocoilus inquinatus (assembly GCA_036172665.1). NCBI lineage: Eukaryota > Metazoa > Arthropoda > Insecta > Coleoptera > Lucanidae > Prosopocoilus > Prosopocoilus inquinatus. The sequence goes on from CM069876.1 coordinate 4,021,777, forward strand.
TCAGGGTATTCGCCTTTAGAAAGGCGGGTTTTTGCCAATTTTTCCATTTAGGGATTTATCCACCTACTTCCAAGTAGAAGAGAAATTCTACAAACAAGAATTCGGTATGGCAATCGGATCCCCATTATCTCCAGTCCTAAGCAACATATACATGGAGGAATTTGAACGAAAATCAATAGACCAGTTTGACTGTAAACCAAAATTGTGGTTAAGGTACGTCGATGATACCTTTGTGATATGGCCACATGGAAGAGAAAACCTTAATAGATTCCTGACACACCTCAACAACCAAGAAGAATCTATCAAATTCACCATGGAAGTCGAAGAAGAAGGAAAAATTCCCTTCCTGGACGTACTGGTCCAAAGAAACGAAGAAACATTCCAGACAAAGGTTTATAGGAAACCTACTCACACAGGACGATATCTCCACTTCGACTCAAACCACAATAACCAGGTCAAATTAAGCGTAGCAGAGTGCTTATACAACAGAGCACGCACCATCTGTTCAATTCCGAACGAAAAAGAAAAAGAGTTAGAAAATGTCACCGAAACTCTAAAGAAGAACGGCTACCCCAACAACATTCTACAAAAAGCCAAAGACAAAACAAACAACTTAGGACAAAACTTGAATGACCTCCCTCCTACCACAACCAACCCAACAAACCCCAATGAGGAAGTTATATGCACAACAGTAATTCCGTATATAAAAGGTGTCTCCGAAAAAATCAGAAGAATAGGGAAGAAATACAAAATCAGAACCGCATTCAAATCCTCAAACACTATAAGGTCAATGTTAACTAGGACAAAACCTGACAACGAGGACCAAAGAACGAAGAATTGCGTGTATGCATTGCCCTGCGAATGCGGTAGGGAATACATAGGAGAAACAAAAAGACCTCTAAGAATCAGGGTAAAAGAGCATAAAACCCTAACACAAAATGGAGAAATAACGAAGTCGAAAATTGCGGAACATGTTTGGGAAGAAGATCATAAGATAAAATGGGAAGAATCAATGGTAATATCAAAAGAAGAAAGAACCATTCACAGGAAATTGAAAGAAGCAGCGTACATCGGAACTTCAATATACCCCATAAGCCAAGCAAGCCTGGAGATTAAAGACCTGTGGATTCCAATCATAAGGGAGAACCTTAAAAGAAAAACAAGAACTGCCGCTCAAGAAACTGGCCCAACAGAGAAGTATGAGTCAACGATACTTGATATCGGAGACCCATGCACTTCTGCGCAGCCCATACGGCGCAACAAACGGTAGCTTATATAGAACCTAAGAACTATAATAAGTTGCCGCCTCAGTAGCCAAGTGTGTAGAGCGAAAGGTCTGATAAACTAACAATCAGAGCAACCTAGGTTCAAATCCACGAGGAGACTTAAAAAGAGACGTGCACATAAAAGCCCAATAAATCCCTAAATGGAAAAATTGGCATAAACCCGCCTTTCTAAAGGCGAATACCCTGAAGACGGTAGCCGACAAGTTGCTACCGAAACGTCGGATTACATCTATCCAACGAATGGTGGAAATAGTCCAACAAACAGACGTAACAACGTAAACAACCCACCATTAACAACTTTCAAAAAAGGAACATTGATCAGGAGACCGAATGCTCATTTAATGCAACGGATTATCCTTTATGATTTTTGATAAAATATTTTAATAATAAAATTTGTACGGCTAATTTAACTCCGAAATGTGTCATCCTGTATATTTTCTTAGATTCCTTTAAATACTGCCTGAACTCGCCTTAAAATCCAATTTTAATTAGTAAAATCGTAAAGCAATTAGGAAACTGCACAGAATATGAACTGAGCTGGTAAACAGAACGCGTGATGAAGTAATCCCTCTCGCGAAACACAGTTAACTTAATTAACAAGACATTAAAACTTTAAAACAATCCTGCAGACGTGATTCGGATTATCCGGAGGAATATAGTCATCCAATTATGATTAAAAGGTTAGTAAGAACGTATTAATTAGTTTGCGAGGGTTGCTAATGCACGGCCCTCGATATCTCGGCAATAAATCACATTAGTCAGCTAATCCTTGGGTTTGAGTAGTGTCGCTGGCGTCTCTGGGGGTTCACTACCACTCACATAAACATTTCGATTATTACTTGCGCTATTCTGAAAGGTGTCTGACAATAAACAAAGAAAGGAAATTTCCTGATAAATAAAATTCATTCTCAGAAGATATTATATTAGGAACTGAGATTAAATGGGTAAGAGATGCAAATATATCAAAATCTATTAGTAAGGGTAATTCAATCTATGTCCTTTAAAGTTCCAACAACCCCTGAAACATTACAACAAATCCTTCTTAAAGGGTGAAGTCCCCCCTGGATTGTATGAGTGTTGGCGGCGATATACTATCCCAAGAGTCCCACTTTCTCTGAGGGTAATCCATTTTTCCTATACGAATGTCATTTATATGAAAGATTAACAACTTATTGTTAGTCAACGTTACTGGGCATGAAGTGTGTGTATACATAGTCTGATTCACAAAAGAAAATGAATGAGAGTTTTTAAATAATATGTACCATTTTAATAATCTCGAAGAAAAAATACATGCTAAAATATTTTTTGCTTCTAGAAACATAATATACGTAACAATAAACCTATGTGTGACTTTTAAGTAGAAATAATAAGATGTTATTTCCATATCAACGCGGTACTATCTCCTAGTAAAATACGTGATACGTAACATTATAAATCCGTCTAAGAAGGAAGTAAAAAAAAAGTAATTAAAACATCACTTTCACGTGCACTGAACCCTGCACAGATTTGCGTACCTAGATGAATAGAAAATACGATAACACGCAGTTGGTACAATGGACGACACAAGTCGACTTCGGAAACCAGGACAGATGCCTCGAAAATAAGATACAAAGTGCTTTAAGCGAAATGATTGACGTATTTTCCCAAAGGCCGCTCGCGACAACAGCTACGCACAACCTTAGGGTTAGCCACCCTGATTCAATATTACGTCGGTTTCACTAGTGTCAATCAAAGCTGAAAATCAGAATGCATATTTACACTCCTTCATGCAGGCGGTCTTTTTCATCCCAGTGTGTTTGTCTCCTGACGTGTCAATCTTATATCGGGGACCTATCCATTTCATCAACTTTCTGACGCATAATGCAGAAATTTGTTTCTATTGAAAGATTTTATTGAACTGGATAACTCATTTTATTAAAGTAACTTACATTGTAACATTGTAACAAAGAAAAACATGGGTGTTCGATATATGAAAGGTGTTGTAACCTTTTCAGGTCAGAATCTTGAAAATCTTTTCAGTATTCTATTGCGTATTTTAAAATAACTTTAAATTTTGTACTTCTGCAGAAGATAGGAGGTCAAATTGTCATATTACATTACCTCCACATACCAGGTAATGGATTTATGAAGGAACATTTATCAAATACTACATACTCACTTCCAATGACTGTAACAATCTTTCCAATATCTTAAATATCCAAAAGATCACTGAAGGGGGCATCTTTCATGCTTGCTCAGTGCCGTCTTAAGACATGTGGTGGCCCCTGGTACTTTTGGTTTTGGGGGCCCCCCCTTACGAAAGCTAATACTGTTTGTCATTATCACATCAGCCTCACAGAAAGGTTCTTATATTATGTATACAAATCATTTTTGAATATTTATGACACCTGGTATACTGGGTGTCTCATAACCTACGGAGGAGATTAAAAGACTAGCTAAATTAAATTAAATTAAAGATTTTTTCTTAATAAATTTTTGGTAAAAAAGCAATAACAAAAATGTTACAAGAGTTTAAAGTGAAATTAATTAATAAGCAAAAGTTAATCTCCGTAGTAATATTTTACGTTTTAAATTCAAATTTGAGGCACTTATGAGTTAATTGAACACTGCTTTACACTGAACAACTATTTTAAAAAATGTAGTCACGATAAAGTAATGGCTATTTCATTTTTTGCACCGCCTTACTAATTTAAAACAAAACTAGGAAACAGATTAGCATAGATATTTTATGAATGATGCTTTTGATAAATTCAGAGTTTATTTAATAATAAAGTTGCACTTTGTGAAATAATTTTGATTAAATAAGACGCTGTAGGTGTAAATTAAAGAAGAAATTAAGAAAGTTAAGCTGCTGTAACTTTTTTATTATTGGGTTCTGGTCAAAAGCGGATTAAGAAAAAAGCTTTATTTTGATCTCCTACAGCTACCCTCTCAATCTCCACCGTACGTTGTGAGACACCCAGTATACAGCATGTCTCCAGATTGAGTTTACAAGAGGAAAAAAGTTTACTTTTAATTTTCAAAAAAAAAGAAAATCAAAGAAAACAAAATTGCTTCATTTGTAATGAATACATTCAGTAATCAAAACTATAATCTTAACAAACGGTGATCTTAAAATTCTTTAAATCGAAAGAAAAAATCAGTATTACTTTGGGTCTTTGACATTCATAAAACCGTACCATTTTTGTCAATCCAATTATCTCCAAATTTGCGATTTAGCCAGAACAGAGAATGATATTGGACAAACCTTACGATGAAAATTTTTAATTACAGAATTCTTTGTTGTCATAAATCAACCAAAAAAATGCCTTTGACATTCAAAATATTTTTCTACCCTGTTATAAACTCAATTCCAATCCATGTCTCCGGATTGATAAATATGATCCAGTTCTCTGATGATCAGACACCCCTGATTTTAATATTTCAGATTTTTATTTGTGAGGATGCTTAAAATAAATTGTTTTCAAGGAACATCTACGTAATAATGTAGAATTTAAAACAAAAAAACGGATAAGAGATGACATTGCTCCTTTAAAAATTTAAAAAAACCACAGTTAAAGTTAAAGTTGATCGAATAATTTAAAATGTTGTTGACTGATGCTGTTCTTTTTTTTTGTTTTAAGAATACCCTGAATGAAAAATAAACTTGTTTTCCCCTCTTGTAAAGTCAATCCAGGGACATACTGTATACAGACAGACACGTAATTATGTGATAATAAAAGGGACCGGGAAAAGGGCAATATTATTTGATGTAGAGTAATAATTAAAAAAAAAAAACTTAAAGTGAAAATCAGAAACTGCAGAAACTGTAAAATTTTGACAAAGGACAAACTTAGACACATTAAGACATGTTTTAATGCCGAAAAGGACAGTCCAAAAAACTGAATAAAATCTACATTGATACAAGTGGCTTTTTTTGAATCATCAATTACTTCTTCAAGGTCAACTTCTTTGACGATGCCGCTCATCCTTCATCAATAGCAAAACTACTTTACCAATCTTTCTTGGAACTGGTTTTAAATTACATTTAGCTTTGAAAAGGAGCATCCACCGTTGCAGTTTATCTTTATTGTAGTTTCAAAAGTTGCAGATATAAGCTTCCAAAAAGTAAATCGACTGCTTTTTTTTGTCAATATTTTTTATTTGATAGTTGCGAAAAGAATTTATAATTGCAAGAATTTTTATTTTATCCTTAACCTGTAGTTTGTGAGCTAGGGCCTCTCCACAGCTCGGGGTCCTGGGCTCGGGACCAGCAGGCTCATGCGTAAAGACGGAATTGTTAATGATTTATATAAGTTAAAAAAAAATCTAGGTCTGCTGGACGGGACCAAATTCTTAGTTTTTTGTTGAAAGATTGTGAGTTTGCGTTTTTAAAATCTTTACAACATATGATGATCAACGAAGCTCTCAAATACGGTCCTTTCTTTTAATTTTGGAACAATCTTATGTCATTCTTATCTTTCAAAGTAGTGATGCTTCAAAATATAGCAAATTATCGTCTCACCTCCTTACTCTGCAATTTCTCTCTAAAGTTTTTGAAATGATACCTACTCCTATTAAGCAATACTTATGTTCAGATGCTGCTCAGGATTTGTGGAAATGCGCCCCACCATAGCAAATCTTTCATGATTTGCTCAATATCTATGAATTTCTTGTTACACCAAATACTTAAGCTGAACTTAGATTTAAGTACTGTTTATAATCTGATATTTGAGGTTATGTAACTCATATTCTAAGTGACGCTTAAATTTAAGCACAGTTTGGTGCAACTGACCCTTAGCCATTCATTAAAAGTTCTTCTGCAATCGTATTTTTTGAATAGGCACCAACAAGTTTATTGCAACGGCTTTTCTTGTCGCAACTACACAACATTTTCTGGTATTCCTCAGAAGACAACTTACAATATATTTTTTATGCTTTTCGTAAATGACCTTCCCTTGTCCACCACGAAACGTAGCAAGATCGCAATGTACGCTAATGATACTAAATTATTTCATGTTGTTGATAACCATGAAGATGCCCTTCTTTTCCAAAACGATTTAACCTCCCTTTCTGGTGTGCTCTAATAGACTGGCTTTAAATGTTGATAAATGCAAAACCATTTCTTTCTCGCGTAAAGATGCAAATTTCTATTTCACTATCAACTAAATGGTCAATACTTCAAATATTTCACTATTATTAAGGACTTCCGCGTTCTTTTTGACAACTGCAATTTACTTTAATTACTTAATCAACCAATTTACGATATTGTAATTAAATACGTATCCCTTTTGCGCTGTTTCGTCAGGAACAGTCATGACTTCACTAACCCAGCTGCCCTAATCGTTCTCTTTTCTTTCACGACACTCCAATACTTCCTTTCTAATCTGGTATCCTATTTATAATTGCCATAGTACTTGAGCAAATCCAGCGCAGGTTTCTTAAGTTTCTTTGGTTTAAAGAATATGGTATCCTCCTACAGTTTTTCCTCACTAATGGTTTTTAGTAGCTTATCGCTTCGTTCATAGGAAACATATCTCGACTTTGCTTTTCTTACATAAGTTGCTCTCGTGGATAAACGTAATTTTCTTGTACCGCGCTCACCGGTAGAAACTCTTTGTCCTTTATTTTTGCCTACCCAGAGAACCAAACCTTTGTATGATCTCTTGTCTATATTACCTATGCTCTTTACGACCATTTTTGCAACAACATTGACGTCTTCCATCTAAATAGCGTCAGCTTTAGAAAAAGTTTTCAATACCAACTCTCCTTATAACTCTAACTAACTAGCACTTTTGAGTTCGCCGTACTTTTCACTTTCTCATTTATTTTGTTCTTTTCATTTATTTCATTTATTACCTTCCATTTATTTTTTCCACTTTTCATTTCTCTATCTAATTTTAGTTTTAGTTTTAGATTTAGCGTAGGTTTACATCTTTTGATATTTGTTGTTGTTCTTTGCTCTGTAATTGGTTTTTATAACTGTTGGGTAAATACATATTATTATTATTACTATTATCAAATATTACGCGTTTCTGGAAACCTCCATCTAATTCTTTGATCTTGAATTTTATTGTGTTATTTGTACAAACTAAGTAAATGCGGAGAACACAGTTTGAAAGGATAAAATGGATGTTAAACGTGGCTCGAACAAGAAAATTCGATCTCGTATTTAGAATCCACGTAGAATTCGGGACTTACCCACTTTCGACAAAATTCTGTAAAGATTTTTATCAGTCAGCGTGAAAAAGCTGATTTACCAGCGATTATTATAAATTATTTTTTAGTTTTTTTGGGGATAAACATTTCTATCTATGAATAAAATGTAATAATAAAGCTAACAGAGGATCTCATCTTTTTGTGTTTTCCAAATATACACTTTAACAAATTCATTAATTAATATATAAATAATATATAAAAATAATATAAATAATAAATTCATTTTAAGTTAATTTTTAAAAATTATATAATCAAGGGAAAGATTTTAAGATGAATTACGTTGACGACTCATTATTTCATTTCTGTTTTTTTTTGTCATTTTGCACTGAATACCCAAGTATCATTTATGTTGTACGCTCAAACATACTGTAACAATTATGGCTAACTTTACGGAGTGTGAAATAAATCAAGTTTGGATAATAACAGTAAATGCGGCGGTTACTTCCACCGTTTAAGGGTCTGGCAGAGGTCAACACATTTGAGAGCTAATAACAATGATTACCTCGCCAGCTGTACTGCATTAAGATTGATGTGTTACTATTCTACTCGAATTATTGTGGCCCACAAGCTAATCTGTTGGTTAACTTACACTGTTATCAGTTGAATTTGGGGAAACGCCCTCAATGAAATTTCTCGTTAATTTACGACAACTGGAAGAATAAATTACTCAGACAAATATGGTCGGATGATTTACAGTCGCAGAGAAAAATTATTTATTTATTGAATGTGTGGTTGCGGTGCATCGCTTTTTAAGTGGATGCATTATGTTGCTTATATTTATCCTTTTTATGCATCATTAATTAAATAACTGATAAGTACATCCTTAATGCAAGACCAAACAACAGTAAGTTATTTATTTATGTAATGAGACCACCCAGCACACTGAAGCAATTGATAAAGTGACATGAAGCAAAGAGGTTATTATGATTAATAATAATTTTAATAAGAGTGTAATCACGCGAACGTTCCGTTCGCATAATAATCGATTCTCATTTATTCAAAAGCAATCGATATTAACTGGTTATGCAACGTTCGTCATCAGCTTGCCTTTGTTAATTGAGTTACATTTTAGATTACTTGATGCGTGCAAGAAAATCATCAGTTTTAAGAAAAAACTAATTATTCCAATTATTTTCGGGAACAGTGTAAATAAAACAACATAAATATATGAAATGTATCAACTTTGAAAGACAACAAATAATTGTTTTTAAAATAATAATTAGATAATTACGTATTTTCTTACGATTATTTGCAATTATTGTCTCTTTTGTTTTTTAGATTTTTGAATATACTTTCCACGATTATTTGCAAAATGATTTACTTGTTGAAATAAAATATCACAAAATATTTAATTGTATACAAAAATAACTGCTAATCTGTGATATTTTATAAGACAAAACGTTAATACCTGTCACAAATTAACATTATATTTAAAGTAAATTAATAAAATATATCAAAATAATAATAATCTCAAACTTAAATGTCGGAAGAAGTAAGAAACCCAATATAGGCAAACCGCATATTGTTGAAATTAGGAAAAGAATAACTTTCTTAATTTGAGAAAATATAGTGGGTATTCTATTTAAAATAACAAAGTTGGAACCCATTTGAAGAGTTTCTTGCAAAAAGTCCCTAAGTCGTTTTTACTTATTTTAAGATAATTACTCTTTAGTGTTCGTTTAAAGCTGAAGTTCTTACTCGAACTGTTGGACACATTTTCTTTAAGGTGTTATGTAAAAAAAAACTTGTTGAATTTATTAAAAAAAATATTATCGATTTAATTTAGGGACTTCTTAACAAAATTTAACAATGTGCGTACTACTGGGTCTCTCATAACGTATGGAGGAGTTTGAAACGGCAGCTAGAAGAGATCAAAATAATTTTTTTTTCTTATTAATTTTTTAATAAAAAAAACAATTAACAAAGAAGTTACAAGAGTATAAATTAAAATTAATGAAGAAACAAAAGTAAAAAAAAATATGTGAAGTAATATTTTACGTTTTAAATCCAATTTAAGGTATTTAAGAATTAGTTGAACAATGCGTTATATGAAACATATATTTAAAAAAACGTAGTCACATAAAAGTTACGATTTTTAATTTTTTGTTTCAAAAACAACTATTCATATTGTTAAGAACCACTGATTAATTAAAACAAAACTAAAATATGGGCCGACCTAGACATTTTGTGGTGTTTTTGATAAATTTAGAGTTTATTTAATAATAAAGTTGCATTTTGGGAAATAAATTTCATTAATTAAGAAGACATAGGTATAAATTAAAGAAGAAATTGATAAACTTAAGCTGCTGTAACTCTCTTATTATTGGGTTTTGGTTAACAATTTTGGCTTAGATGAAATTTCAATTAAACTTTTCGAAAATTATTTAACAAATAGAACTCAAAAAGTTAAACCCCAAGGCAAAATTACTAATTTCTACCTCTGGAGTTCCTCAAGGTTCAATTCTTGGTCCGACTTTGTTTAGTATACACCTGTGAGCTGAAAAATGTCTTACAATCTTGTGAATATCATATGTACGCCGATGATGTGCAACTTTATTATTCATTTTAAATAAAAGATTTAGATGAAGCTATTACCAAAATAAGTATAGAATTAAAAAATCTCGTCGAATATTCTGCACAACTTTCGCTGTTAGTTAATCCTTCTACATCGGCAGTTATGCTGTTTGGATGTATTTCTGAAGAAGTGATAAGTTCAGTAAAGCTCACTATTAATAATACAAGGTGAAAAATTTAGGGGTAATTATTGATCAATCATTACGATTTAAGTCTCATATTATGAAGTGCATTCAAAAAGCATATTATGCTTTCAAATTATTATATCCGCATACACTGATTCTTAACACTGAGATAAAGAAAATGTGAATCTCTTGTTTTATCTCAATTTTCCTATAGTTCGCCTGTAATATCACCTTGTATGGATTGTTACGAAAAACGTACTGGCCACAAAATTCATCTTTATCTACGGAATTCGAAAATATCAACACGTAACATACAATCTTAAAGACATAGGTTGATTAAACACGGAAAACAGAGCAAGCCTTCAGGCTGCTGTATTTTATCAACAAGTTATAAAAACTAAATGTCCGCCGTTTCTAACTGCCAAAATAAAATACAGAACTGATGTTTATAATTTAAACGTCAGGTATCAAGGAAAAATCTCGCCATCTCTTTATCGAACTGTACTGTTTGATAGGAGCTTCTCATTCAATATTTATCATATTTACAACTCAAAAAATTTAATAACAGTCTTCAGATCGAAATTTAAAAAAATGTTATTGGAGAAGTGCTAAACAGGGTTCGTACTGTTGTATGATATATGTGCAATTTTTCTCATTTAAATTTTTCTTTTGTTCTGTACATATAAATCGTTATTAGTGAAAGCCGCGTTTATTATGTGTTTGTTGTTTATTTATAACAACTTTAAATACGTGGGATGTTTACTTCAAGGTGGTTAGGTAGAGTAGGATAAGATATATACCTTTATTTTGAATAATTTCATCACTAAAAATTTACAATACTTACAATCATCCATATAGTCAATATTTGCTATGATCCTCACTGCACGTCGTCGAAGTCCAAAAATTTAGTGCCTTATTTCAGAGTGTCCCCACGTTAACATTGAGTATGTGATAATACTGCTCACTAGTGCTAAATAGGTTGTTCTTAGTACACGATCAGAAACACAATTTGAAGGATTTCGTAATACGTATATATTTCTCGAAAGTTTGGTGCTGAGATAGTTGCCATGTTCATTCCATTTTAGCGCGGGATTCAAGAGCACACCGAGAAAACGAATTGAGCTAAGGTCCTTTTGTTGGAAAACCTTCGGTGAAAATACCATCGATTGAGATTTGTTGTCATTCCGAATTCACCTCAGCCTCCGACTTCTACTGAGCTATGGCAACCAAACAGGTAGGAACCTTACTTACAAAAAGTGTTCATTACAACCTCTCCCACAGATAGGAACTTATTAGGTCGGTGCTAAGTTTATCGAAAGAATACTTTTTTAATTTATCTTTATGATTTACAATTGAAATTTTTTCAAGTAATTTAATATCAAAAAATTAATAATTGAATAAAAGCATTACCGATGAGAAGTTAGCAATAAAATTCCAGCAATAAAATTATGAAATTTCAAAACGCTGCCACCGCTAAAATAACGATGACAGATCAATAATATTTAATCTATTACAAAGAGTATAATGTGTAGATTCCCCTCATATCAAGAAACTGAAAAAATATTTGATATTAAGTTAACTATAACTATTTAAACCAGCATAAGTCATTATTCATATATCGCACCAAAACAATTGCTTTCACTGAAAATTTTCACACAGTGATAAAGTAAACATACATATCTATTTAATAATGCCTTTAGAAAGTTTTAGCCGGTTGATTTGAAGTAATTAGAAATTAATTAAAAGTGACGCTCGGACCAATGAAAGAGTACCAATTATTACAAAGTAATAAGTTGTGACATTGGCAAGAGTAAAACAATATTAACTTTACATTGTCCGTTCTGAATTATTTTGTACTTAAAAAATCGAAATTTGTACAAACAGCAAATATTTCATGGTTATTACGAAAAGTATTGAATTTATAAGTACGAATTTAAACGGCTCCAAACCAAAAAGTAGAAGTAATTCTTGCAATTTTCGATCTGCTTATTCTAAATTACGGTTATGAGAAATGCATTATGAAGAAATCAAAAACAATAACACGATATCTTAAGTAAAAAAGGTCTGACACAGAAACGTGAAAAATCGTTTCAAATTTTCTTGTGCATCCAACAGGTAAGAACACAAGAGCAAATTTTATTCTATTGAATATTTTTTATAAACATAAATTAATAAGCTAACCATTCGGATGAGTTAACTGACAAATATCCATTAGCTGCTTCAGATCTTTAGCAAAACTGAGAAAACCGGAAATCTTCTTTTTTTCTGAAGTATTAGAAGAATTTTCATAAGATGCATTTTCTGGCCCAGAACATGCATCTTATGAAAATTCCTTTTATTAAAAGATTTTTACAAAACTCAGACAAAAACACCTTTTATAATAAACAAATAAACCAAAATTAATGTTTTCAAATACATAAACAGTTTTCAAATGTTTTGTTCTTGAAACACAGCCATCTTAATGAATTTGTAAAAAGTCAAAATATCTTCTTTATTTATTAATTTCCGATAAAATGATAAAAAATAATTTTAATTCAGAATTTCATTCTCTATCGATTGGTCAAATAGTATACAGCGTGTTCTATTTAAAAGAAAGTGTTCTATTCTCTTTATTTCGTAAACGCGTTGTTCATTTTTTTTTGTTTGTATGCATCGTTGCAATCAGCGCAAAAAATACTACTAGTTTGCTAATTTAACCGGATATGTAACTTTAATAATAAAAAAGTAAAGTAATAGTGCCTAGTTATTTTTGAACAGTCTGTATACAGTGACAGCTAAATCGTTCGCACCATATGGGAAATTTTTTTATTATTGATTTGTTGTGTGGCTAAAAATAGCACTTATTTAGGGTACGAAAATTACAAAAAAAAATTGTTATTTGGAATTGTTGGGCAAACTAGATACAATTTTAGTAGAATTCGATAAGTATTTACAAAATGTGTTTCTTGGTTACCAGAGATTATTCTCTTCGGCCTAATACTTCAGAAAAAAAGAAGATTTCCGGTTTTATCAGTTTTGCTAAAGATCTGAAGCAGCTAATGGATGTTTGTCAGTTAACTCATCCGAATGGATAGCTTATTCATTTATGTTTATAAAAAATATTCAATAGAATAAAATTTGCTGTTGTGTTCTTACCTGTTGCATGCACAAGAAAATTTGAAACGATTTTTCACGTTTCTGTGTCAGACCTTTTTTACTTAAGATATCGTGTTATTGTTTTTGATTTCTTCAGAATACATTTCTCATAACCCTAATTTAGAATAAGCAGATCGAAAATTGCAAGAATTACTTCTACTTTTTGGTTTGGACCCGTTTAAACTCGTACTTATAAAATCAATACTTTTCGTAATAGCCATGAAATATTTACTCTTTGTACAAATCTCGATTTTTTAAGTACAAAATAATTCAGAACGGACAATGTAAAGTTAATATTGTTTTACTCTTGCCAATATCACAACTTATTACTTTGTAATAATTGGTACTCTTTCATTGGTCTGAGCGTCGTTTTTCATTAATTTGTAATTACTTCAAACCAACCGGCTAAAACTCAGAGGGTAGTTTAAACGATAGATTTCGATCCATGCTTTCATTATCTGCAAACAGAATTTTTATGCAAGTGTTGTGAGAAAAGTTATGAACATTTGAAATTGGTACTGTTTCATTGGTCCGAGCGTCACTTTTAATTAATTTCTAATTACTTCAAATCAACCGGCTAAACCTTCCTAAAGGCATTATTAAATAGATATGTATGTTTACTTTATGAATACGTGAAAATTTTCAGTGAAAGCAATTGTTTTGTTGCGATATATGAATAATGACTTATGCTGGTTTAAATAGTCATAGTTAACTTAATATCAAATATTTTTTCAGTTTCTTCATATGAGGGGAATCTACACATTATACTCTTTGTAATAGATTGAATATTATTGATCTGTGATCGTTATTTTAGCGGTGGCAGCGTTTTGAAATTTCATAATTTTATTGCTGGAATTTTATTGCTAACTTCTCATCGGTAAAAGCATTTGCTTCATTTTTATTCAAACGGTCCATTATGCATTATACATATTGGTATGTATGTACATATGATTACATGTAAGAACTGAGTATTTCTCGACTAACGAATTGTTTAATAATTCGTATTTTAACAGTGTATTTTCAGAACTGTAGTGAATTATATAGCGCCCGTTGTCTACAATGATGAATTACCATCAGACAGGTCCAATTAGACGTGGTTCACAATCGAAACGGTGCAGCAGGATAAGTTCACTTCGGCTTTCAAAGCGACTGCAACGGGAATGCACTGAAATGGTGACCTGGATGCGTGGCAATTATTCGGAATGATTTAATACCTGAAATTGGCGGATAATAGGGTGTATTTACACGCCAATATACCTCTCAGTTCCGACAACAATATCAAGGACGTTAATATATGTTCCTGATGAATTTACATGGAAAAGACGAAGTGAAGGAAAACACGCAGGCCGCATATATTTCACTTGCGCGACGCCTATAAATTATGAAAGTAATGTGCGACATAATACCTTAAATTAATATATCTTGGACGTTTATTTTATTGATAATTTATTTTGCGGCATGTGTTCGTTCTTCTGTAAAGGTCAAGCTGTTATTATTGTTATTTCTGCTGCTACTAAAATTCTACCAAAGGCTGACAATTACGTGCACCAAGTATGCTGCTTCAAACATAAATCAAGCCGTAAAGAAAAGAAGACTAGAACAAGATTAGAACAGCTCAGAATCATGCAGAAACAATAAACTGCTAAATATATTTCTAAATGCATTCAAGTATTACACTTTCAGAATAAATCGAGGAAATGTGATGAAGGTAATTTAATGATGAAAATGTACCTACTTCGGTCATTGAATTGAAAACCTGTTATGAAATTATATTTCTTGTATTCTAATCAAAAAAGGATTGTGTGTAGATCTATAAGCTTAATCATCAACATCCTTATAAAATTATTTTTTAATTCCGGCCATATCCAATGAGATAAATCATCAATAAGATAATCAAATATCGGATGAAAGTATGGAATCTCATAAGCGGCACGTTAGGTAGACGGTATTCCGATCGCGTACTTTGCGTTTGTTACCGCGTACAATGATAAAAATCTGGAGTTAATTCCCTCGCGTTCATCCGTTTGCGGAGTTACGAAAAACGGAGTTAGGATGTTTACCATTTAAACGTATGTAATAGAGCAGAGTTAAGCTTATCCTTGTTGGAATAAACACTCATTTTTAGATACAATTTAGTCGGAAAAAGAGAACAATAACGCCAAATTCGATGAAGATTAACAACTTTTCAGATAGAACTTTATCCATATTTAACACTGAATGGGCAGATTATAATTAATCCCAAAAATTTTTATGTGTGTATTCATCGCTTTAATAGTCCGATGTTAATGAACTAGCACGTTGCATTCCGGAGACAAACTGACCGTAAACGTCCATACAAATGTCCTAAGTTTGCTAATAATCTAATAATTGTATAATGTTACTAATGTTAAGCTAATCTATGAAACAAAATAAGTTTCCAATTAGAACTTATTCAACTTGACTTTTTCTTATGCACATCAGGAGTGAATTTTAACACTTTTTGGACGATAAGGTGTTCCTTCGCGTCCATCCGTTTCTGCAGTTAAAAATCGGAGTTAGGATGTTTACCCTTTAAAAGTAGCAGTATAGTTTATCCTTGTTGGAGTAAACACTTACTTTCAGACATAATTTAGTCGGGAAAAGACAACAATAACACCACATTGGATTAACAACTTTTCATGTAAAACTTTATCTATATTTAACACCGATTAGGAAGAAAATTTATCCCAAAAATTTTTATGTGTGTATATCATTAACTACCTAAGCTATTAGCTTATATAATGAAAATAAAAGTGAAATTTGGAATTATTCAGAAGTAACATGTCTTAAAGGGCTCGCTCATTTCGATCAATCCTAACTAAAGAAAGGAATACGCTGTTCACGGTTCTACAAATTACAGAAGAATTGATTGTAGAATTTGCAACGTTATTGGGTAATATCAAAGAATCTCTGGTTTCAATCTCTTTTCTAATACATACGACGAAATATAAGTAATTTAATTTAACCTTGAAACAGGAACTTCGTAAAATAAATGAAACTATCCCGATACAGCTAAAAACTGCTCAAAGCATTTCATTCAACTTGTTCGTCCTTGGTCGGCCATCTTTAAGATTACATGTACGTATTTTGTGTAATCTATTTCACGGTGTACTTTCAGCGTTTGTTTATAATTTTTAAGTATACAAAATAGTCAGCTAAGGCAAAAGAGGTTAATGCTAAATCTGGAAAATACGGATGATGATCGATACGAGTGCCAAATTTGGAAGCACTTTATGACGCATGACGGTGGAAAACCCACGAACGAATTTGTCATCTTAGCGGATTGAAAATGTTGTTAAAGTAAAAAGATAAATATCCTAACTTTTACAGTTATTAATGGGAATTTATTATTTTCGTAATATTTATTACGTTTTAGGACAAGCAGAAAAATGAAAAATAAAACGTTTTTCCTATAGTAAACCCGATCTGCGGACACAGCGTGTAAAGCAGTATTATATTGAAGCATGAATACATACAAACACGTATAGATAATTATTGGAAAGGCTGCAAGAGTACCCGTCGTAAATAATTTTAGGTCGGTCGGATTAATACAGTCGAGCGGTAAAGTAGTGGACAGGGGTTGTAAAGACCTGGGCGTCCTTAAAGTCCATGACTGTACATTACTTTCTCGAAAACTTTAGATAGGCAGTTAAGTAAAGCGATAGGTCGATAGTTAACAACATTGTGGGCGTCACTTTTCTTAAAGACAGGTACAACAATCGCAGTCTTTAGGAGATTTGGGAAAACACCAAACTCTACTGTTTTATTAATAATGTAGGCTAACGGACTGGAAATTTGCTGGACGATGGTATTTAGCACGTGGGTGGATATATTGTCTATTCCATAACTATTCTTATTTTTTTAATTATTAACAATTTTAACCACTTCTGTTGGGTCGGTTGGCAAAAAGGCAAAAGTTTTGGGATTAAACTGACTCCTTGTGTAAGAATCAGTAGGACCAGGCCCGAAAGAATTTGCAAGAGCATGCTCAGCAACTGATGAAAAATGATTGGCAAAGAGTTCAGCCACTTCTAACGGTTGTGATACAGATACCTTCTTAGATATTAACATAATGTCAGTATTGCGTTTAGTGCGACCAAGTCTTTCGTTTATTGTTTTCCAGGTTGTTTTTTGTTTATTGTTTGAATTGTCAATTACGTTGCTAAAAAACTGTTTTTTAGTTTCGATAATTAATGTCTTATATGATTTTTTTGTTTGCTTATAGATTTCGTGCAACTGAGGAATGTCAAAATTCTAATGTAAGTTTTTTAACTCATCGCTGGCAGTCATGAGAGCGTTGTTGATCCAACCGGAAGAGTATGATTTTTTGGATCCTTTTTTAATCAACAGTGAAGCATCAATTTCGGTACGTAGCTCCTTCATGAAAGTGTTAAAAACATCATCGATATTTTGAGGGCTACATATTGTGTAACAATAATTAAAATTAAACTTAGCTAAGAGATTCTGCAGTAACTCTAGGGATGCGTTATTAACGTTACGACAATATAAAGATACGGGCTTATTCACAGTTTTGACAGATACAGAAACTGGATTGAGACATAAGAGTAGAGCGTTATGATCACCTAAGTTGGGATGAATTACAACTGAGGTACCTGCTTTTGAGTGAGCCGTAGTCGTAATTATATAGTCGATTTTAGTGGAAGAAGTTTTGTATATTATATTAGTATACACTCTAGTTGGATGGTTATTCGTAACCAGGGTTGGAAAGTTTAAAACAAACTGTTTAAAACATAGTGATTAAAACATATTTAAAACACCGAATTAAAAATACACCATCTGTTTTAAACATGTTTTTTTTGCTAATGTTTTAAATTAATTTTTTGTAATTTTAAGCTAAAAAAGAACACTTTTGATAAAAGTGCTTTATTCTAATGTTTTAAATTCATTCATTTAGTTTTAAGCTAAAAAAGAACACTTTTGATTAAGTGTTTTATTTTTGAAACGTAATACTGTGTAACCAGAAGCTACTTGTTTAGGGCCGGTATTTCACTCACAGCTTAACTTTAAACTTTAGTTTATTCCCATATCAATTGTTTTAATAACTGTAGACAATGCCTGGCTGAGCAGATGACGTGATGACTACACTGTAGCTCTTTTTTGAATTGATTATAATGAGTTCATTAATTATTACTGATCACTAGAATAATATATTGCAAAATTTTAAAATACCTTTTCAATATTTAACTTTTTATTATTTCGTTTTTGAAACATAGTGGGTCCTCCGTTTCCCTGTTCATACTATGGGCTACGGCATGAGTTACTATGTAGCAAACTAGCTTGAATTTGTCAATCCTAATGCAATGTTAGGTCAAAAAGTGATCGTAGGATGTCGCTGTTTAAACTATTTATAACGTTATCGTTTCATTTGTCTTTATTGAATTTCTACCGTGTGCCCCAAGGCCACATATTCGTCCTTCTAGAATTTTAAGGTTTGTTTAAAATTTGAAAACGATAAATTAAACAAAAATTTAATTTGAATTTTCAGACTATACCTACTGGTCTTTCGGTTTCGCTGGAAGTAATATCAACTTTGTTATTTTAAATGGAACACCCTACATATTTTCACATATTTGGAATTTTTGTTTTCCAGTCTTGAAAGCCACGAGTCATGTATATTAGTTCTAGTGCGATCGAGTAATTTGAAAAAATTACTTCTTTGGAGTATATTTGATTTTAGTTTTTATTGGGAATTTTTTTCTTAGTATGTTGATGCCAAATACTTTATACTTTCTTTGAAAATCATTTAAAACATCGCGACCGTAGATCCTAAATAAAACAAACTCTGCCTTAAATTATTTAGAGGTCTATTTCGTAAAAAAACGTTAAATTTAAAAGGGTGTTAAATTTTGTTGCTGCGGTAACAACCAATCAAGGAACTCGCCTCTTAAATTATTATCAAAGTACATACATTATTTTTAGAAGGGTGCATAACGTAACATTACAAACTTTTCAACTTTCTTTTAATTAGAGATCGAATTTAAATAAATTCTTTTTGTTGTGTCAAATAATGTCAAATAATAATATGTACAGATAAAACACCGACATCCTACGATCGCTGTTCGAGGTTTTCACTGCAATCAAAAACGATTTGCCACAAAATTTTTAATAATATGTACCTTTTTATGTAAGCTGTAAGGGCAGTTTAAACATTTAAAAGTTGTTTTAGGGCCATTTGCACCACTTTCATTTAAAATTTAAGCTCCACTTAACTCCATAGAAATAATTATTGTAACAAACGTTTCTATGGAGTTAAGTGGACCTTAAATTTTAACTGAAAGTGGTGCAAATGGCCCTTAAACAGCTGTTTTTTTTTGTTTAAAACATGTTTAATTTAGGGTCAATTTTAAACATGTTTTAAAACAAAAAAAAAACAAGTTTTGTTCTTTAAAAAAAAAAAAATAGTTTTCTTCCAACCCTGTTCGTAAGGGTAACGGTATTAGAACTAAGATCCCTGTTAACTATACACAGAAAAAAACTGTGTAATAAAAAGTACTACAATTTGTAGTAAAATAGGGGATTGTTACAAATTGTAGATATTTTTCACGTAATTGTAGTAAATTTAATGAATTTAAAATGCGTGTGTAGTAAAATGCCCTACAATTTGTAAAAAAAATGCTGCATTTGTAGCTATCCCGTATTTTACTACAATTTTTTTTACTGTGTAGGTTCCGACACCATGGTTTTACTTACATCTTGGGTAAAATATCATAGCTAAGCAAAATTTCTTCTCCAACAATTCAAACATAACATAAAACATGAATGCAAAACGCGGATAATTAAAAAGAAAAGACGTGTGTGAATTTTTAATTTTTACAACTTCTAATTAACGCTTCATGTGAATAACTCTCTTTCTTTTATGGTAGAATAATATCACGATCATATCATTACATTCGATGATAATTGCGTAAAACCGCAAAGTAAAAAAAAATTAACTTAAAACATTAATTAATTTTATGTATGCTTGTTTTCAAAAATTTTTCGAAATGTCACGAAAAACATTAAAAAATTAGATAATAATTGTTACGGGCTTGATTTTATCTATTAGTTTATTATATCCTCTTGGAAACTGGAAGAACGATGTTACTAAATCTGTTATATATAAACCTTTTCGTATTATTTTCAACTTTAAATGAAGTTCGCCTCAATACACTTCCTTTGAGTTGAAATTGTTTTCTTTTCTTGAGTTAATTAAAACTGTATGATGATATTTTTATATATTGTTATGACTTAAATGTTATAATTGCGTGCAGTACTTGAAATTTGATAAAAACAAGAAATATATGTGTTTATGGTGTAAGTACCGCCATCTGTAAGCGATGCGAACAACTACACACGTACAATCGTAGAGGAGGAGCAGGATTAAAGGCGCAAATCGAATTAAATACAAGGGATAAATTTAATTCTGGCCCTTATTTTCAGGTCGTACCGAAAAGCGGTCCTCGACTATTTACCATAAAGATTCGAAAAATTTCTTGCCGCAGCACGGCGAGGTCCTCTCGTGGCGCGCAAAAAAGCGATACTTTAATTTATGAATTATTTACCGGGCCCGAAAATATCGTCGTCGTTTCCAGTCTAATTGGATTTAGCATTCCAGGTGACGAAGGTACATTCTACAGGTCGCGTCAGCTCGTTGGATATAAGTGATTTAGAAACATTCGCGGTTGTTGAGATTAACATTCCCGCATCCTACGAAGACCGGTCCCCGTCAGAAAGCCGGGGCAGGCCGCCAGTTTGGTTTCAGGACGCCGCGCTTCTGGTCATTTGTTCAGTTCGATCTCTTGTATACATAATTAAATTGCTTGCTTATTTTACATAAATCAGTTGTTGTATGATTAAAAAAAAAAAAAATTAAAAATCGCGAAACAATTTGCCCGATTTTACGTATCCTTAAATTTTGTGTGATATTCCTCAAAAAAATAAAGTGTACATGATAACGTAAAAAAACATTTTTCATTTTTCAAAACTGCAGCGCCATTTTAAAACATAGCCTTGTGTAATGGTAGTGAAATGAAATATAACTTAACCTATTGAGAACTGCTTCTCTTTTTGAGTGGTAAAATGGTATGGTTGGTTTTTATTTAATCGGTTCGTAATTAAATTCAGCATTAAGTTTAATCACCAAGCGCAGCATTTTTAAATACCTTTTTATTTAGTTATTCTGAGCATTTTATTTTCCATTAGTAACTAACAGCATGCTTTTTTATTTCTCAGTTTAGGAATTTGTAAATGCTAATCACAGATGGGGGTATGTGCAAGTTGAAATAAAAACGTTTAATGCACAGTTAATACACAAGTGTATGTTCGCCTTACATTGGTCACTTATATTTTGTCATTGATTTGGGGTTATGCACTAAAACACTTTGATTACTCAGAAACCGAAACAAAAAAAAAAAATTTTGAAAACCACATCTTCCGTGTTTTTTTCTTTTACAATAAATAAACAATCAAGAACAATTACTCAAAGATAACTTACTTTATTCATTACTGAATGGGTAAATTGTAATCATAATTAATTCCGATGTATTAACTACTGTAAAAAGTAACGCTCCTGTGGATATTAATTCAGCACGCCACTCTTAAATTTTAACCAAATAAGGTAAACACAATTTTATAAAACTTGTCATTTAATTGACTAAGCTCTGTTAGCCTGAAACTATTCCGAAATAAAAGGTTTTAAAAATGTTGCATTTAAAACTGTAAAAGTAAAACTAAACTAGTTATTTCCTTTTGCGAGTGTATCGAAAGGCTAGTTCTACAAGAAATGCAGTTACTTTACACGCATATTTATTTAGATATTTATGTTTGGAAACTATGCATATTAGGACCAAACTTATGCTAAATTGTGAATTATCCATAATATTAGTGACAATCAAAATTGAAGAAAGCGTAAATGCCGAAGGTCACTAAAACCTTTTAGTGACCTTCGGCATTTACGCTTTCTTCAACTTATGCTAAATTATTGTCCACGTATCGCTCGCGGTTAGCTTGTCCAATATTTTCAAGAAAAAAAAATATATTATTTTGGAAATGTGAGAAGTTGTGTTCTCATTAAATTGAAACTAAATTTAAAATCGTTTGTATACATCCAAGCGACTTATTGTGTACAATGCGTTGTCTTAACTAGTGCTGGCAAAAACCGGAAAAAATTGAAACCGAATAATCGGTTTCTTTAGTAACCGGTTTTGGATAAAACCGGTTATCCAAATAATGGTCAAAACCGACTACTCGAAGGGGATGGGACGATTCGCCGTCGCCAATTCGCCGTCGCCGATTCACCGTCGCCAATTCGTCGTAGAACCAATTCCTCGTCGATCCAATTTACCGTCCGCCCAATTCGCTGTCCCATGTTATTCCTTTATTTAGCTTGATAAAACACTTTCTGACCATTTTAGATAATATCCAAGTTATACCTACGAATTGAAGAAAATAACTATAATTTCAGTACGTTTCAAGTAAATTAAAATGGACTTTACTATTGTTTTTTTATTTCAAGTTAAAATAAATTCCTAATTACAGTGCGACCACCCTAAGACACAAAGTTACGAACAAATTGGTGCTGTACGTACACATAATCATAATTCTATTTTTTTTAATGGAACCCTTTTTTCAATTTATAATTTTAAATGACGAGCTTTTATGAATCAATATTTTGAAAGCAGTCGACTTTTGATATGTAGTGATTTTGATTGATATGAAAATCAATATGATTTTGAACAGAATCTGAAAATATAAAAAAGAAGAATTGGAGGGATTTTACGAACACCCTGAAGAATAAGAAATACTTCCTGGAAGACCAAATTTTTTTATCTGTTTCTTTATCTATGTATCACATTTAATTAATAACAAATTATTTTATTTTCCATTAATTATGTTAACTTCTTTATTTTATTTACATATAATTATCGGTATATTATTATTTGGATATGTACCTGGACTTAAAACTTTAATCGCTGACGGCGAATTTACCGACGGCGAGTTTTCCGGCGGTGAATTGTACCTACGACGAATCGGCGACGGTGAATTGGCGACGACAAATCGGCGATGGCGAATTGTCCTAGACCCCTACTCGAATATCCAAAAACCGATTATTCGGATATTCGAGAAACCAACTATTCGAGTATCCAAAAACCGACTATTCGGATATTTGAAAAACTGTCTTCTTGAATAGTTTCAAAAACAGACTTCTCGGATATTCGCGAAATCTGTGATCAAAAAATCAGCTTTCGGATTATCCGAAAATCGGTTAATTAAGTATTAACAAAAGCTGATTAATAAAAAACAGACTCGACTAAATATTAATTCTAATTTTCGTGGTCTTTATTCAGATGAAGATGTTTTGAAACACTTCAGTTTTGTGCTTCTCTTGTCCATTTTAATGTATTAGCTATATTTCTAATTTATAAGGACTCACACATCGGCAACGTGACACAAACTCCTCTAATAATAGTTTTCGTTTCCTTTTGTTAAATACTAGATAAATGTTAATTATTCTTGTTCTGTCTAATGAACAATATTCAACAAATTGTAAAAGTGATACAAATATTTTGTGCTGTAAAAATTCATTACGGTGCCGAACAACATCTGTACCATAATAAACTTTTGTTGAATTCTGCGAAAGACGGTTGGGTACGGTCGAAAAGGCTACTCAGAACAAAAAGTAAAATTACTTTAATTCTTCTTCTTCTTCTTCGACTTCTAATATGTGGATTAGAAGAACCACTTGACCACTTACATTTTTTTGCGTAGTGAACATAACAGATAAGATTTACCTTAATTTCTTTTTATACTTCCAACATTTACTCATTTTTAATTTCATTTAAGTTTTAAATTTGCTGCCTCAAATTCCTAACAACATCTTTGAATGGGTAAAAAAAATTAATAATTTGTTGTGTATCCAGTTATTTGAATTTCAAGTAGTTGGGCTATTTGAATATTTTTCATCATTCGAATAACCGGTCATTCGAGTATCTGATTATCCAAAAACATATATTATTCGAATATCCGATTATCCAAATAATTGGATATTCGAATAACCGATTATCCGGATAACCGGTTTTCGGTTTTGTTTAAAACCTCGGATAATCCAAAACCGGATAACAGGTTATCCAAAAAACCGATTTGGTTGCCAGCACTAGTCTTAACTGTAAGAAATACGTTTAATAAAAGTACGGCTTTTTTACTTATCTGTATCAAGCTAAATAAAATTTTATTATGAAACATCACGGGTTTCACAAAACAATTGTTAATCAACGATTAATTTAATTCTCTGATTAAGGAAAGTCGTGGGATGAAGTTAACAATAGATTTGAAACAACCAATTATATTGTTTCACCCAACCAATCACAGGCTTTAATCACGCTGTTAAGTTAATCAGTGATTAAATAATTTTTGTGTAACTGGAGGTTAGGATTGTTATTTTTTAAACGTTTCTACTCAAATTCAATTGAATTAAGAAAATACAAATTAATATCCAAAAATATACTTCGAGTTAAACATAGAGTTAATAATTCAATTAAATAAATGCATTGTGTTCCTTACAGCACTAATTTTTAGGAAAATTATTACAAATACATCATCAAACATTATTTTAAAACGAGTAATTGTATAAGGTGGCCACGGAAAACAAACAATAATAATAATTATTTTGCCCGTTTTTTACAGCTACCTTAAACAATTGAACGTTTGAGATTAAAAAGGGCCCAAGTCCGAAATTTTTGAAAATCAGTTTATTACGGATACTTAAACTCTATGTGCTTTTCCTATTATTTGACACCAAAAAAAAAAACCTAACTTTGGTAGTATAGCCGGATATATAACGGCTAGAAAATACATTTTAAACGAACATGGACCTAAGTCCTAGATTTGGGTCTGTTTTGTTCTGGCACAGCTCTCTGCCTAATCTAATCTGTGACCGATTATTTTCTGTAATAAAGCGAATGAAAAAGAAAGTCCGAATATTTTAAGAATGGCAAGATCTAATTTCCAATTTGAAGTAAAGAAACTGATATTTAAAGATTTCCTAAATTTTAAGGAGCACAAAGCTTTTATTTTCAAGAAAAGAATTCAGAATAAAAATCAGAAATACCAGGTGACCAAATATAAAGTCTTCAAATTTTCTAAGGTCATAAAAATAATAGATTTTTTTGTAATAACTCAAAATCCATTTCACCAGAATGAATGAAGAATGAATTAAGAAGAAACAAATAATTCAGATTATGAAAAATGAGATTAAACAAGTGAGTTAATATTAATTACCGTTGTTAATTTACCGAATGTAGTTTTAATTTTCCCCTATTATTAATGTTTATTTAATTAATTTATTACTTATATATAAATATCATAATTTATTAATAAAATTTAGTTGGATGTTCAGTCAAAATTATTATTATTTCTAGTAATGTTCCAACAATTGAAATACCGTTTTTATGTCGTTATAATATATATTTGTATATAGAAATTTAATATACTGAAATTTGAAAGAAGAATTTTGAATATTAAGAAAATAACAGATTTTTAAAACCTTTATTCTCATTTTCTCATAATCATTCCGGTAATCTTAGACGGTTCTAAGGCTTTCAAAAAATATTACAGATAGGTATAGGAAATCACAAAAATGAAAGCAATTTTTTAAGCGAATAATTTAAGATCTAGAAATATAGGGCACGCCGTTTAAGAAAATTGAGTTCAGTCATTTTGAAATTTCTGATATTTTGCTTATTATTATGATCACCCTGTAACAATAAATGCATTTTTAGTAATGGCTTATGATAAGCTTAAGTATCAACTAACTCTAAACCAAAAATTGTTTTCTTGAAGTTAAAAATAATTAAAATAATTGCTGCAGAAGACAGTTTTTAGATAAAATATTAAATATGATTCTTGGACTGTTTATCACTTATACAATCGTTAATACAATTACAATTACACATTCGGCTTCATTTTAGTGCCAATCTCATATTTTCAATATTCAGTTGGCTCATAACCAGATAGCGGATTTCCAGCCTTTAAAACATTTTTAATTAATTCATATCGATCTATTCTTTTCTCACAGTTTATTTATAAACTCAAGACATTACTTTTTAAGGAAATTGAAACGAACCTCCTAACAACAAAAAGTTTTTTAAAAACTATATACGTATTTCGGCAGCTATGCTGCCATCTTCAGTAGACTACTTCTTAATCACAAGAGAAGTGAACGTGTCGTGCCTATCGCTACCTTATATACTATACGCGTTCCGCTCCAATGAAGCGTAGACTCCAAAGAAGCGAGCACCTCACCGGATTGCGTCAACCAAACGCCCATGGTCTGTGTTCATTAAATCTCCTTTATTTTTGTGTATGAGAATGGTTTCAAAACCGTCCAATTCCCTGTTGCTTGACGTTCCTTTTACTAACCTAAGATTGTTTAAATCTATTTTATGACTGGTGTCAAAAATATGTTGGGCAACACTGGATTTTTCAATTCTGTTGAACTTTGCTCTGCTGTGCTCTTTAAAACGTGTTAGTTTATTTCTTTTTGTTTGCCCAATATATTTTTAGAGCACCCTTGACAAGATATTTCATAAATTCTTAATGTCTGATTTGGTTCAGTTTTGACTTTGGGGTTTGTTAATAAACGTTTTGAAGTATTATTATTAGTATGTGCGATTGTGTACCCCTGCGTTTTAAAACTGGTATTTAAACCTTTGGAACAATTTTCGTCGAACGGAATTTTAATGTATTTGGATGTGTTTGATTCTATCGGTAACAGAGTAGTAAGTTTTTTGATGTTGGGTTTATTTACAATTTTCCTTACTTTTACTTTTTACTTTACATTTGCTCTTAACTTCAAATTCAAATTTATTTAGCCCTGTTGATCCACTTATGGTCAATGAATTGTGTAAGAATAAGAAATCAAAAATCAATTCGGGCTCCCCCTTCCCAAAATTAAAAAGAGTTCGATTAGTATCTAGTAACTTAGGAAAAGAGTCAATAACTTATGTTTTTATAACAAAGAGTAAGAAATAACAGTACAGCATATAACCTTCTTCTTCTCTATAAATTATGTAAGAAGAATTTTATTAGTGTTTGTGTACTTGTTTGTAATTTAGGGTAATTTAGGGAAGACATAAAAAGCATAACCCTACCTCATTTTTTATTTTTGTTTATGTTAACCAAGTAAATGATAAATTACGGCAACAGACCTGTAATATTTTACGGACTGGTATGAAAGAACTGTAAAATTTTACAGGCTTGTAGAAAAGGAGATTGTCTGTTTACATCACCATGACCACGTCTAGCTAGAAATAACGCCTTCAATATACCGGGTGTCCCGCGCCATGTGTTCACCCTTCTAGAATCTTTATTTGTTAATCGATTAACCTGAATTTTGGAGACAATAAATTAAGCAGAAAATGGAATTTTTTGACATACTGTTAGTCGTCATAGGACTTCCGGTTTCGCCGGTAGTGATATCAAATTTCTTATTTTAAGTGGAACACCCTATATATTTTTACAAATTTAAGATCTATGGATCATTACCAGTCCGGATGCGTATCAATAGATAATTTTGGTTTCCACGACAACGGAAAAATTTTTTTTTTTATTTTTCAATCTAGAAAGCTATGAATCGCATTTTTTCGGTCTAATGCGTAAATCAAGTGTTTCGAGAAAATCATTCCTTTGATTGTATTTTGCTTTTTAACATTTTTACAGCATTTGAAATTTTCATTGGGTCGTAACTCATTTTTTTAATAGATATTAAAAAAAAATTAAATTATTTTCAAAGAAAATATAACGTATTTGGTATCAGCGTACTCAGAAAAAAATGTTCTGTTGAACCAAGCTAAGAAACATGTGAAGTTCTATTGAATAAAATGAGTTAAGACCTAATGAAAATTTCAAATACTGTAAAAATGTCAAAAATCAAAATACCATCAAAGGAGTGATTTTCTCGAAACACTTGATGGATTAGATCGAAAAAATACGATTCATAGCTTCCTAGATTGAACAATAAAAAAAAGTTTTTTTTTCGTTGTCATGGAAACCAAAATTAACAATTGATACGTATTCTGACTCGTAATGATCCGTAGATTTTAAATATTTAAAAACATATAGGGCGTTCCATTTAAAATAAGAAAGTTGATATCACTTCCGGCGAAACCGGAAGTCCTATCACGACTAGCGGTATGTCGAAAAATTCCATTTTTTGCTTAATTTATTGTCTCCAAAATTCAAGTTAATCGATTAATAAATAAAGATTCTAGAAGGGTGAGCACATGGCGTGGGACATCCGGTATAGTATTCCATTTAAAAAATAATAAGTTAGGTTTGTAACTTATTAAATGGACAACCTGTATATTTGAAAATAATTTTAAATTATGCAGAATGAAAAACTACACAACTTTTGTTCGGACATTTTCTTGATAAAATGAATTTAAAGGGGCATTTTTGGACTTTTCCAGAAACACCCTACAACCGCAATTTAATAACCAAGGCGCGGATTCATATATTTTTTTAGTACACAAGCGGAGCGTCGCATATTTCTAAACCCAGTGCTCTCGCACTCGAATAAATTAGGGCCGCTTGATCTGAGTGTGTACCAAACTGAAACAACCAACAGTCGACCGCATATTTTCTCTCTTTGTTGTGGATAAGCGCAGCATTCAATACTTCGTCGGCTCGCTGACTTATTTGAAGGACAAATTTAACGAACTTTTTCTATGAAAGCTGAGCGAGCTAAAGATGTGCGCGCTGATTTTTTTATTTCATTTAAAATGCAATTTATGTAGCAAGTTTCTACTTGTTCTCTGCGAGGCGAGCCGCTTATGGAAAATGGGCAAAGCGTGGCGTATAAATAAAATCGTCCGGGATTTGTTAATAACAATCTCTTGGATTTAAATGACCAACCTGTAGATTCGAAAATAATTTTAAATTATGCGGAATGAAAACCTACACAACTTTTGTTAAGACCGATAAAATGAATTTAAAATGGGCATTTTTGAACTTTTCCAGGGGTTTAGGACACCCTGCACAATCGCATACACATTCCAAGACAAAATAAGTTTAAAAACGAATAGCGCAAACGAAACAGAAAAAAAGAAACTTAACAGATTTCAAAATTCACTTACCTCTACACGACACTAATGCAGCTATAATCACTCACACTCTTTTAATCTACAAATAAGCGAATTTTTTTACGGACAAATAGAATAAAATTATTGAAATTTATTGAGGAGTGTAACAATCACTTCTATTCGTTTACCGAACTGGCCGTAAACTGTTGAAGCAGCGCATGTATCTCGAAAAAAAAATTGAATAAGAACGCGTTAACCAGAGCCCACTCTGCTTGCAGTTTTTTTTTCCGTTCGTGAATCACATTTATAGAAAACATGAGTTTTAATCATTAAAAACGTTTTTAATACCGCCACGAGATAATATTATATCGACAAGAGAATCTTTCTTTACGTAATTTCTTGCAAAGAGCAAAGCAATGAGGGCGTCGTAAAATTAAAGTAATTAAAGTTAAAACGAATAAGCGAATAAGTTAAGCCGCGTCCACAACAATAAAAATATACAGGGTGTTAAGTTAAGCCGCAACAGTAGATAACTTACTCTTTTGAATTTTTACTAATGGCCAGTTACACCAAACACTTAAGTCGAACTTAAATTTAAGTGCTGCTTATAATGTGACATTTGATGTTACACAAAATTTTAGTAAGTCACATCTAAGCGGTGCTTAAAGTTAAGTTCGACTTAAGTGTTTGGTGCAACTGGCTATATTTATACCGAGTGTTCCGCGCCATGTGCTCACCCTTCTAGAATCTTTATTTATTAATCGATTAATCGATTAATTCATTAATTAATCAATCGATTAACCTGAATTTTGGAAACGATAAACTAAACAAAAAATGGAATTTTCCGACATACTGATAGTCGTCACAGGACTTCCGGTTTCGCCGGAAGTGATATCAACTTTCTTATTTTAAATGGAACACCCTACATATTTTTACATATTTGAAATTTACAGAGCATTACGAGTCCGAATACGTATCAATTGTTAATTTTGGTTTCCATGACAACGAAAAAAAAACTTTTTTATTTTTCAATCAGTTTTTGATCTAATTCGATCAAGTGTTTCGAAAAAATCACTCCTTTGATGGTATTTTGATTTTTAACATTTTTACAGTATTTGAAATTGTCATTAGCTCTTAACTCATTTTTTTCGATAGAACCTCATATGTTTCTTAGCTTAGTTCAACAGAACATTTTTTTCTGAGTACGCTGATAGCAAATACGTCATAGTTTCTTTGAAAGTCATTTGAAATAAAGGGAGCGGAAAATTTCAATAAGACATGCTCCATTTTTAATTATTTCCAAAGAAAATATGACGTATTTGGTATCAGCGTACTCAGAAAAAAATGTTCAGTTGAACTAAGCTAAGAAACATATGAGGTTCTATCGAAAAAAATGAGTTAAGAGCTAATGAAAATTTCAAACACTGTAAAAATGTTAAAAATCAAAATACCTTCAAAGGAGTGATTTTTTCGAAACACTTGATCGCATTAGATCGAAAAACTTCGATTCATAGCTTTCTAGATTAAAAAATAAAAAAGTTTTTTTTTCGTTGTCATGGAAACCAAAATTAACAATTGATACGTATTTGGACTATCAATGCTCCGTAGATTTTAAATATGTAAAAATATATAGGGTGTTCCATTTAAAATAAGAAAGTTGATATCACTTCCGGCGGAACCGGAAGCCCAATGACGACTATCAGTATGTCGAAAAAATCCATTTTTTGTTTAGTTTATCGTCTCCATAATTCAGGTTAATCGATTAATAAATAAAGATTCTAGAAAGGTGAGCACATTGTAACGGTTAATTTTTACTACTTTTCATTTTATAATTTCTTGGCCGCTTCAGCGCCTAACACTTAGAGGACAATTCCTACATCGTCTTTGTTTTGATAATTCAATTTGATAAAAACTTTCAGGATTTGATCCGCAGAGTGGGGTCAGCGTTTTCGGCCGAGTTAAAGCAGGTTTTCCAGCTTTTTTTTCTCGTATCGACCGCCTTGTGTGTGTGCGGTACACCTTTTCGTTTAACAAAATTTACATTTCCTAAGTTAATTTCGGTGTGAAACTCCTACTATTTTTAGGAGTTTCAAAGCAGACGCACATTCCCTAATAATTTTTTTTTGGACGGCGTGGAGACTCCATCTTGTCTAAGCTAGCCGAGGAACATTCAGGAACCATTGACTTTTCTGGGCATAAAAGAAAAGCTTCTTAATTTCGGTCCAGGCTGAAACAAAAAGCAAGGCTGATTTATTTGGTGAGCGTTTTTGTTATTCTTACCTGTTTACTCCATTCTTCTTGTCGATGAGACGGGAACTGGAATAAAACCAAGGCAATAACTACACCCTGCATACCCGACGTGATTACGCAACCCTTTTGTTTATTATTTAAATTTTCTTTTATATTTTTGTAATTGCTTAATTATTATAATAATAATATATAGTATTTCCAATTTTTTTATTTACTATTGATTTGAGCTGTACATATTACCGTAAACTGAGTAAAGCTTTACCACAGTACTATTCAAAGAAAACTGTCAATATTTAAGCTATTTCATTGAATTTTTGAACAATTTTTTTTATTAACCGTATCAGATTACTTAATTTTCTGATTAAATTTTTTTTTTACATGTTCTTTTACCTTTTTCTTTACTTTAAAACTTTGAACCGAATCCGGCCCGTCTTCAAGCCAAGTATTTCCAATTTTTTTATTTGGCCGCAAGATCCATACAAAAGAAAAATTGGTGGCGCCTATTATATTATCTTTTTCATACTTTACCCACGACCTTGGCCTCCGTCAAAAGAA
Organism: Prosopocoilus inquinatus; assembly: GCA_036172665.1. Classification (NCBI taxonomy): domain Eukaryota; kingdom Metazoa; phylum Arthropoda; class Insecta; order Coleoptera; family Lucanidae; genus Prosopocoilus; species Prosopocoilus inquinatus. Next base: position 4,053,994 of record CM069876.1, read on the forward strand.
AATCAACTGACTAGCCGTAAGTATTGGTGTACTGAGTTTAGTTTAAGTTACAACATGGCGCGGGACACCCGGTATATTGAAGGCGTTATTTCTAGCTAGACGTGGTCATGGTGATGTAAACAGACAATCTCCTTTTCTACAAGCCTGTAAAATTTTACAGTTCTTTCATACCAGTCCGTAAAATATTACAGGTCTGTTGCCGTAATTTATCATTTACTTGGTTAACATAAACAACAAAATTACCCTGTAAAATGTCATTTACTAGAAAGGTGGAAATAAAAAATTATGCAGAACGTACGTTTCTGGTCTGCAAATAATCTGGAAATATCGTCCAAACTAATTCAAGCATTATTTTGTTATAATAAACTAATGCTTTTCTTCAAGACCATGTCCATACATTTCAAACACATTCTTTATCAACATAATGTATTCGCTTTTCTATAAAATTAAGGCTCTTGGATATTCCTAGGATATCTGGTAAAAACCAATATAAAAATAAACAAAGCAGCGGCGTAGATTTCAACGTCGCCGCTGAACGTTTTGTATGCCCGAGACAATCTCACCCTCGCGCTCATACATCAGAAACAACCGTTTGATGCAAATTATGATAGAATGCCTTTACAGTTTCTTTCAAATTAATAATTATGAAAACATTATAATTCTTTAACGTAAGTTTTAAAAAGATTGGCATAATACATTTCATTCGTATCAATTATAGCGCCGTCACTGCGAAAAGAACGCGTCTTCATTTGAAAATGTTTCGGTTATATAAACAAGTTTTTTATATCCAGTCGACCAAAACTGTAGTGGTTATTGCGTACCAAATGGAGTTTTCGAACTACAACTGGTTTGTTATGTTGTTTTTACAGGGCAGACGCATTAAAGATTCAGCTTATTAGTAGTTCCTCGTTTATTTAACAAGACCTTCGGCCTAAAATCCTCCTGGGTCTGATAATAATATTCTAATGTTTTGGAATTTTATACGCTTACTTCTCAAAATGTTAATGCGCTTATTTATTAGGTATTTTCTGCGTTTAAAAATCAGTATTTAATTTATTAAGTGCTCAGTTATGCGTTAAAGGGGCTATCCGAAACATTAATATCTAAAATAAATCCATTTTAAAATGTTTCAGTCTAATCCTTATTTTCCACCGAATGCCTCTGGTGAGTGAACGTTTTTTTTTATTTTCTCTTGTTATTGTGTAAAGAGTTCTCGAATCTCAAACACATCTTGACATTTTTCTGCCCGAATAAACATCACTTCTAAATGACGTCTCTTATGCGGACTATATTCTGCTTTTTTCCATATACGTATCATATGCAATTGTAACACAACACGATTTTTCATTGTGTTCTCACCAGACAAAGCGAGACTCCGACAGAGGCGTAGCATAGGTAGAGACCTTGTATGCTTTCTGTTTGTGCATGTACCGAACTAATACCCATCAGGATTTGACTGGCGTGAAATTTTTCGGAAATTCGGCCTCGTTAGGAATCTGATTTATTCGGCTTCCAAATGAAACGGTCGCAAGAAAGGCTTCAGAGTGAGACCAAAACATTTTTTGACACAAATTATACACATGAAAATCCTCTCAGAAGATGCCCGACTTAAATACCCAACGTATGTAAATTACACTACATTTAATTACGAAACGATTTTACTGAATAATTAATAAATAATAAGTTTATTGACTGTAACGTAACGTTAATGATGGACGGTTCTCCTTAATTAAGTTGTAACAATTAATCACCCGTCACATCAAGCAACAGTGAACGTAAAGGCTAATGACGCCTTTACAACTAGTTTATACACGTTCGCCGATGAAAAATGTAATCTCTTGACTCATCCTAAGGTTGATTAAGGTACTTTATTTGTGCGTGGTTGAGAATAAAGGGAAAATTCGTTTGAATGGGGTGGTCATTTGTAAGCATCAAGAAGACGAACTTGCAAGGCCTTGTATACCTACCTGACAAATCGAATTTAAAAGTATATTTCGCTCTTCTGTTTTGTTTGTTACGCAAACAAATGATTTAATTAAAAAAATCTTGATTCTTTATTGTAGATTACCTATTACATAACATTAACTATGTACATCATTGATTAATTTTGAGCTACAGGTTAACTGCCTCCTTTTTGTGTCTGTTAATAAATAACAATATGCTTTCACGATTTAATACGTAACATCAACAGTTCTACATTAATATTAAAAGTAATTTTAAACAGTACCATATTTTGCACCGAAAGTGAACGTAAGTGAAAATTAATGATATTGGTAATTAATGTATAATATAATTAATGGTGATTAATTATATTTAGTACTCCTAATTAATTTGGTAATTAATCAGATACCGTATTGAATAACATATTTAGAAGGTTTACCAAAAACATTCGTAGATATGTTTGTAAATAAAAATGGATCTACGTCGATGGAGGGAATGGGAGGATTCGCTGTCGCCGATTCGCCGTGGCCAGTTTTACTTAACTTGAAGAGTTTTAAAATTCTTTACCCTTAGGGCCGATTTCATAATGGGACTTTAAATTTAAAGTTGCTTTAATCTAAGAAAATACATTTGTTTCCCTATGCTTAGAGTGACTTCAAATGAAAGCTTAAAGTCTGATTATGAAAATGGCCATTAATTAGAAAATTTAAATTAATTTAAGCACTTTACATTATATTATTTTTCTTATCTCATCCAAAGGAATTTGTCAAATAGCTTTGTCATAAGTCAAACGAGGTTCGTCATTGGTCAATTCCGGCCAACTATCAATGAAAAAGCTTATTTTTACCTAATTACGGAATATATCTTTGTTTAAATCACTAAAACTACGATAAATTGTTTGGATACATCTCTTGAATGATTCCGAGACGAATAAAAGAATTTTACAGTACGTTGTAAGTTGAATATAGGTAGAGAAGTGATAATAACACAAAAGTTATCTATCTTAAGACCATAAAATGTAGCATGGTTGGAGAGCTCGTAGAAATGGCATATGGAGTCTTCCCTTTGAAAAAAAATAAGTAATTTTACAATATGCAAACTGAATCGTAATGTTGTCGATAATCGCTAAATTTTTTAAAATATTGTAAGAGTAGAGAGGTTTAGAAATATTTTGATCTAAAATTTTTTGCAGTATCATTAAAATTGACAATTTTGAATCCATCAAATATGACCTATTTTTGCAAAGAATTAAAAATAACTCTGTAAATACTAAAAGCAAGTAAATATTTTATCATCTCTTTAAAGGTTAGTCGAAACTGCAACAAAGTATATTAAAATTAAAGAATTTAAAATATAAAAAGTTAGGTGCACCTATGTGCAAAAAAATAGCAGTGTCCATTTTTTTAAATTTAATGACGCAAGTATCGTTAGTACCGTTTCTCCGCGAGCGCCATCTATTAGAAAGTAGTGCTAATATCCATTAAACTGAATTAAAATAAATATAACAGTACCTGCATCTCAGCATTATTCAATTGTTTAAAAAAATGTTTTGTGCAAAATAATAGCACTACAGCGCTAAGTACGGAAAAGTAAGGTGCCAGCTAAAAAAACTTTCGTTATTTTGTTAATTGGCGGAAGAATAAGTAAAATTAATTGAATTAAGATAGGAATTTTGAATGACAAATATTTTAATTACCTCAAATGGGGCGCGCTAAACCTTGCAGTGATGAAAAACGAAAGCTTATAAAAAATTACGTTCTCAGGATAAAACGCATGCATTCATACAAGACATCCTTGGCTGCTCTAGTAAAATGATTGCAAATGTGCTGAAATGGACGAAAAAACCAGAAAGTCGAGGGAGAAAAAGGAAAATTGGGCTGCAGCGATTTGTTAAAATGAATCCTTTTACAACATCCGCCAAAGTAAAACAAGAACTAAATTTGGAAGTAAAAACTTCTACTATACGTCGAAGGTTTATTGAAGTTGGTTTATTTGGCAGAAATCCTAGGAAGACACCATTACTGCAACCACGGCATGTGCAAAAAAAGGATTAGCTTCGCCAACGACCATCTAACTTGGCCAACTAAAAAATAGCAAAATGTTCTTTGGACGGATGAGGCTAAAATAATTTTATTTGGTACTGGAGGACGTCGACATTTTATAAGAAGACCGGAGAACGCAGCGTATGATCCACGCTATACTCTAAAAACAGTAAAGCATGGAGGTGCAAAAATTACGGTGTGGGGGTGTTTCTTATATTACGGCACTGGTCCGACATTTCAGATAAAACAAAAAATGGACGCGCGAATTTATGTAAATATTTTAAATAATATTATGCTGCATTGGGCCGAAGAAAATATGCCTCTTCGCTGGGTCTTCATGCAAGACAACGACCCAAAACATACCAGCAAATTAGCCAAGCAGTGGTTTGCATCTAATAAGATTCAGGTCATGCACTGGCCAACTCAGTCTCCTGACCTGAATCCCATTGAAAATCTTTGGGTTGATGTTAAACAAGCTGTATTTAAAACCATTAAATGTTGAGGAACTTTGGCGAGTAGTGGAATCAGCCTGGTCTCAAATTCCTATTGAACGGTGTCAGCGATTAGTTCATAGCATGCCTAGACGTTGTGCAGCAGTTTTAGCAAATAAGGGTTATACTATCAAAAATATTGAACAATGTATGATATTTGAGTTCAATCTAATAAAATATTCTTATGTTATTCTTATACTTTTGTACTACTGCTATTTTCTTGCACACCAGCGATCGTTTTTTTTTTGTTAAGCTGTTGCATTATCGTGATTGCTTATAAACTGAAGCAATATTGAGATTAATATTACAAATGTTAGAGTGAACATAATCTGAATAGAAATCACTCATTAATATTTTGTAAAATAAATTTCAGAGACTTTTCAACAAATAGTCGTTGGCACTGCTATTATTTTGCACATAGGTATATGTAACTTATCTAACAAACAACCTGAATATTTTAAAATAATGTTTAATTACGCGAAATGAAAATCTACACAACATTTATTGAAATATTTTCTTGGTGTAATGAATTTAAAGGAACATTCTCGCACTTTTCCAGAAGTTTGGGACACTCTGTAGAGTATTCTTGTATAGAATGATAGCGTATTACAGAATTTTCAGACTTTTAGAAGACACCAATAGTTGGCAGCCTCGAAGTTGGTTTCTCCTTCTGGGAAATTGCACACCGTTTGAATCGAAATCATTCTTCGGTGCTTTAGATGTGAATATCCTGGTCTGAGATTGGGTAGTAGACGACCGCAAAACACAAACGATCTTGATCGTTTTAACGTTTATTCCGATTTTGTTTGTGGCAGAGAGACATATTTTACATTTCCTTTGAAAGATCGTTCCAGGCATTATATCTTATTATTCGTATTCTTACAATACAAGGTACGATGCACGATTTATACATCTTTAGTTTCCATCAGGGCAGGTGAAATACCGGTCAGTATCGTTGTATCGACAAGATTTTGAGTCTGTTTGGTCCTAGTGCCATTGAATAATTTTCCGACACGATTAAAGTTAAATTTGAAAATGTATGAAAGACACTTATTTTAGTTACTTAATTATACACCATGTATACATACATGTTAAAACCAAAATCAAAATAAAACTTATTGGTAGTTGTTTTACTCAGACATTTGGAATATTTACGAGAAATGAAGTCTGAAGTAATGAACACGTGCACTTGACAATAAAAACATCATAAGATCATCATCCTAAAGATATTTAAAACCACAAGTTTATAAAATGAGGTAATGAGTTTCAGGCTAGTCATAAATTTTCTAATTATTAAAATAACTATCAAATTTCATCCAATTTTCATTCTAGTCATCTATATACCACCATTGTGCAGTAGTAATGATTATTGTGTGCTTATCGATTTTTTAATGTCTTTATCTTGTTTATACGGATCTGAAATGCTTCTTTTAGGAGATTTTAACATCCCTGAATTTGAGTCATGCTCCTCTGGTGAACTTAAAATAACGCCACTCTATAGTTATATGAAAAACTAATCACATTTTTAATCAGAACAACAGACTTCTGGATCTAGTTTTCCTAAACACTTTCAGTCAATGCTGCGTATCTAAAGCAGATGATCCCTTTGTACCAGAAGATGTTCACCATCCAGCTCTTGGTATCGATTATGTTGTTTCTAAAAAAAACAGAAAAAGCTTCATTCTACTTCTGATTTAGAGTACAACTTCCGCAAATGCAATTTTAACCAACTCTATGAATCATCACTTAACGCCAGTTGGTCCTTCCTTGAGTCTTATTCTACTGCAGATACTGCACTTACTAAATTTTATGCCGTACTAGACGACATTTTTAAAATTCATGTACCAAGGAAAAAGTTTCCTCCGTCACGTACATATCCCACTTGGTTCACTATGGATATAATTAAAGGATTAATAAAGAAAAATACTCTCTGGAGAAGGTACAGGAGAACTAAATCAATCGAAGACTATAATCTTTTTAAATCATTAAGATCTTCAATTAAAACTGAAATTAAAACTGCTTATGCATCGTATTTACAACATATCAACAACACCTTAAAACGCAATCTTACAGCTTTTTGGTCTTTTATACGGTCTAAAAGTGACTCTAATAATATTCCATCTGAAATTACCCATAATGACAAGAATTTGAATAATCCCGAAGACATAGTCAATGCTTTCGCTGATTATTTTGCTCAATCCTTTATTAATAACAGTCATGTACAGGTTAATCAAGACTCTCTTACCTTAAACACAAACGTGCTAAACATAAACTGAGTCACTGAAGATGATGTAATTCGGGCTATTAAGAAGTTGAAACCTAAAATGACGTCAGGTCCAGATGGAATTCCTGCCTTTGTTGTACGAGATTATATTTATGTCTTTGTCAAACCTTTAACTAGGATATTCAATCTTATCCTTGGCTCTGGTCAGTTTCCGTCACTGTGGAAAGTTTCAAGAATCTGTCCTGTACATAAAAAAGGTATTTAGAAAAATTTTGTGCAAATCGTTTTTGATTGCAGCGAGAACCTCGAGCAGCTTCTGGACAGCTGTTTCAGCCCTGCTTGGGGCTTCTTCAGCAGAAACGTAGCTCGACATTCCCGCTGCAGACCAAAAACGACTTGCCCAATTTATTCGCAAATGCGATGTAAGAATGATGAACATATAAAATAGCGACATCTTACTATCGCTTTTTGACCTAACATTGCAGTAGGATAGACAAATTGAAACGGGATTTGCTCCTAATGAGTCCCCCATGCAAGGCGGCCATTATGCTTTGACAGCAAGCATGGCCGCCTTGCATGGGGGACTCATTAGGAGCAAATCCCGTTTCAATTTGTCTATCCTACTGCAATGTTAGGTCAAAAAGCGATAGTAAGATGTCGCTATTTTATATGTTCATAAAAAAGGTAGTAAATCTAATATTCTCAATTACAGACCGATATCAATTATATGTAATTTTGCCAAAGTCTTCGAGTTGTTGCTTCATGTCTTCTCTTATAATCATGTCTCACATATTTTAACCGTAAACCAACATGGGTTCATAAATGGGCGATCAATTGAAATCAATTTGGTGTCAGTTACCCAATTTTTGTGTGAAGCCTTAGATGCCCAAGGCCAGGTAGACGTTATCTACACGGACTTTTCGAAGGCCTTTGATACGATCGACCACGAGTTGCTGTTGCGTAAACTGGATTATTTTGGTTTTTCTGATAATTTGATTCAATTAATAACATCTTATTTGAATGATCGCTACATGTTTGTAACACTCAACGGACATAAATCCAATCTATTTAAACAGCAAAGTGGGGTACCACAAGGATCTGTGTTGGGCCCTCTGTTGTTTAGCATTTTTATCAATGATATTTCGGATAGCCTTGATACTTCGTTTTTAATGTATGCTGATGATTTCAAAATCTATCGTACTATAAACTCAGTAGAGGATTCAATTCATCTACAGAAGAACCTTGATGCAGTGTACGAATGGTGCAGGGAAAACAATCTTCCATTAAATGTCTCGAAATGTAATAAAATGACTTTCATTTCAAGAAAACAACGTCTTGAAACAACATACAAAATTGATGGCACAGCACTTGTTAGACCCGATACTTTCCGAGATCTTGGTGTAATATTTGATCCTAAACTTACTTTCAGTAACCATATTGATTATATTGTTCAAACTGCCTTTAAGTACTTAGGCTTCATCATTAGAAACGGAAGAGAGTTCTCAGATTTTAATACCTTAAAACTTCTTTATACGACGTATGTCAGATCTCGTCTGGAGTATGCATCGTTAATCTGGTCTTCCATACACAATGTTTACATTTCCTCACTTGAACGGGTGCAGCGTAAATTCTTAAAAGCAGCTGCGTATTTCGCTGATGGGACCTATCCACCTAGAGGTTATCCTCAAGACCTCCTTCTGCAACGATTTAATCTGACATCGTTAGCCTCAAGACGTGTTGAACATTCGATAATTTTCCCGTTTAAGGTGATACATAACATACACGACTGTCCCATCCTACTTTCTAGAATTAGTCTTAGAGTTGGTAGACCTAATTCCAAAATAAGAAACGTATTTTATGCACCCAATGTCAGAACAGATACAGGAATGAGTTCTCCGCTTAAGCAAATTATTTATAATTATAACTGTGTTGAGCAATCATTGGACATATTTAATTGCACAATTTTGGAAATAAGAAATGCGATTCATTAAAACTGGTGTACTCAAGTGTCCTATAATTGGGCTTGTTCCGTTGGACACTTTAAGCAAATAATAATAATAATAATAAATATTTCGGTGTCAATTTTTTTATTAACCATCCTTTATGATCTCAGTATGTAGCAATTTGCCAGTAGAAATGAAGAGTATATTTACAAAATTTGCAACGAAATATGGTAAGTTAAAATTTGCTAGCAATTTCATAATTTTGTATTGACTCCAGGCTTATTTTCGGCGAGTTTTATTCAAAATTTTTACTAGTCACTAATATCATGGATAATCCTTTGGGTTTGATTTCACAATTGTCTCTTTAGGGGTATTAGAAACGATTTTACAAGTCATATCTTTTTAATAATAATAATATTTATGTATTCTAGTTTTTAATACCGCATAATGTCATCAGTCTCTGTCATCAGTTTTCACCAATTTTGAGAATCCAGAAGATTGCCTACCTGTATAATAATAATAATAATGTTTATTTTGAGACTGGTACAGATAAGTTCGAGAAACGTCGCAATATTTTAAAATATGGTTAGCTAGAAACTATAATGTAATATCAAGTAATTGAATCCCCTGTGACGGAGAAACTTAGATTAGCTTTTGGTATTATCACTGTCATACTTAAACTGATAAAAGTCATGTGACGAATATTGCTCTATTTCTATTAACAGGTTAAATATTTCATTTTTAACAGCATTTAAATTCTGTAGGTTAAACATTACCCTGTAACTTAATGGTTGATGGCTTCATACAAGAGTATCGGGTACCTCGCTCCAATTTGGTTAGCCTGTGAGCCATTATCGTTTCTAGTGATGTATCAGCTGACATTATTGTTTTCAAAATTTACAAATAGATGTCTGTTTTTGAACAAGTATAATAAGCATTTACAGGTATATATTCCGTGTACTGTGAGAAGGCGCTTTGATTGGAATATTCCGCTGCAGGATTCTCCTGGAGATTGTTTGAACATAATTCGTATTGCTCTTTCTTGCATTGTAAAGATGTAATCGATGTGTGCACTGTTTCCCCAGAATATGATTCCATATTGTAGATGAGGTATATACAATTCAGATTTGCGTCCACCTGTAAACCGACGTATTGCGCATTATTTTCCAAAATGTTTTTTTTTTGTCGTTTAAGTTTATGCGGGATGGGTTATCACAGAAGTTGATACTTTTGAATAGTGTACACTTGGTTTTACCGTCATTTTCGATTAAGTTATTGATATACAACCAATCATCCATGTTCCTCACAGATTGACATACTAATTGCTTTACGTCCATGAACGTGGTACCGGTGACTAGCATGCAAGTAACATCAGCATAATTGAATATGTGGCAGGAGGATGTTTCGTTTTTTAGAGGCAGGTTCAAAAAGAGAATGAATATTAACGGGCCGAGAACGCTGCCCCAAGGTACGCCTATAGAGATTTTTGTTACCTTGAATTCCTAGCTTCCGTGTTTATGCATCATAACTACTTTTTGTAATCTATTGGAAAAATATGATTTTACCCAATCGAGGGCATTTTCCCTGATACCGTAGCAATCCATTTTTGAATACAAGATGTTGTGGTCTAGCGTCTCGAGTGCCTTCGTCAGATCCAAGAACACTTGAAGTGAAATCATAAACGGCAGTTTCGAAACCTTTGCCCTTCAAGAAACCGTGTTGGTTCGGATTCAAGAGGTTGTGTCGCAGCAAAACATTCTGTACTCTATTAAGCATTTTCAAAAATTTTGGAGAAGGATGATACCAGACTTATGGGCCTATAGTTAGATATATCTTCAGGGTCTCCTTTTTGTAAACTGCCCAGTTGCTAAGGGTGAATTTACGATGATAACGAGGGGAAGTGCTAGCTGGTAAATACTTCTTTTTTGTAAAAACAAGTTGTCAAAACCTGCACTCCTCTTACTTTTTGGCGTACTGGTAATATCGAGGACTTCTTCAATAAAAGTGGGATGAAGAAAAATAGATATGTGGCATTCATATTGACCTCCGTATTGTCTTCATCCGGGGATGTTACTTTTCTGAATATCCTCTACACGAGAGGCGAAATAGGTATTGAAAGCTTCTGCCGATAGGCTAGTTGGGACATTTTTGGGTGATTTCTTTCCCACGCAATCTAAGACAACCTTGAATTGCAATTGAAATATATGAAGGTGGTGGAAGTTAAACAAATACTCTAACGGCTTCGGAGACATCAAAAGGAGTAATTCATAGATTGTGGCGATGTTATCAAGAATTTGGAAATCCAAAAGAATAGCGTGCGGGAAAACCACTAATGTCAGGCAGGTGAACAGAGCTCGTTTATACTGAAGGATCTATAATGGCAAATAAATAACGGGATCGCGTTTTGTAGCGTGTTGCCCTTCTCGTAGCTGAGGAATTGCTTCCAAAGTTTTGTTTGATGCACCATAATGCAAGGCCTTAAGTGAGCCTGCACAGTCGCCAGGCTTAAATCCAACTGGGCATGTTTGGGGCAAACTCAAAAAACCAAACCAATTTAGACCTTTTCAGATGCATTGAATATCACTTGAATGGAATAAATTAACCACTTGATCTTGTCAGTACTGCGGCGATGCAGGGTATATTAAAAGCAAGGCCTCCTCTTGCTTTTAATTTTAAATTAAAAAAAATCATGTTTAGAATAATAAGTTCCTTAGAAATTGAAATCCGAAATTAAAATTATTAGATACATAAAATTGTTATTTAAGATTTTTCAGTAAAGCAGTATTTAAACTGAAAGAAGTCAAATTAACTATTACGAATTGGTTTAGTCATGTTCGATAAAATATTCCTCGTCCAATTAAAGTAACTTTGAATGATGAATCAATATTAATAAATATATATATTATCCACATTTAAAGTTCTGGCTCTCAACAATAGAAGAAATATTATTGCAGTGACTGTACAAGTACTTTCTATATTCCTACGGCAAGAACTAATTTATTATTGAGATCGCCTGTTTATTTAATGTGTTCTACGTTGTATGAAAGGTGACTTATTCTTTGATAGTCTCACGTCTTTACTTGAATTAATAATTAGAAATTAAATCTTTCTCAATGTTCTTTAACAGTGACTTTGATTAGGCTTAGTTCTACCTTACCTTTTAATGTTTTATTTGCTTTTAGTTATGTAGCTTTAGTGGATAACAAGTGGGGGTAAAATCATTTTCAATGGAGTTATTAAGGCCCAAATTTAAGATTTTCTTTGTTTAGGTTCTGAAAACTGCGTGGTTGAAAGATTAAGCACTGGTGGGTGGAAATTGTGATATGTTTTGCGAAGATAAACAAAGAGGTTGTTTACGAAATTATTCAAGTTTTGATGAGGGGCGTGAATTATTGCTACTGGGAAAAAATTCTCTTTCAATTTGAGTGGCAACAGAAGCAGTTGACCGATCCCGCTTGGGAGTGTTGTTGTTTACCACATCGTTAATCTGAGGGGTGGCGACAAACGGTCTTCCTGTTAATCTGAGTAATCTCAAATGAGACGTCAGATGAACTATTCATAAGGAGGCATTCGCATCAGGCAAAAATTGATGGTGAAAGAACAAATCCAATCACAAAGATGACGATGTCGATGAGTTTTGGTCAGGCGACTCCCATATATTTTCCATAGGACAACAATACCAAGAACGATGAACATATAAAATAGCGACATCTTACTATCGCTTTTTGACCTAACATTGCAGTAGGATAGACAAATTGAAGCGGGATTTGCTCCTAATTTTATATGTTCATCATTCTTACATCGCATTTGCGAATAAATTGGGCAAGTCGTTTTTGGTCTGCAGTGGGAATGTCGAGCTACGTTTCTGCTGAAGAAGCCCCAAGCAGGGCTGAAACAGCTGTCCAGAGGCTGCTCGAGGTTCTCACTGCAATCAAAAACGATTTGCACAAACATTTTTCTAATACCAAGAACGTTTAACACAAACAAACAGAAAAAAGGTCGAAACAATTAATATCTGACTTTGAGTAACTAAAACTGGGCGTCACAACGACACCCTTTGAAACCATGGAGAACTTCAAATCGCATTTTGCGGTAAAACTCTAAAAAATTAATATTTCCACCGGTACTTTCAACAATAGTAATATCCGTGTGATAAAAATCCTAATTTTAAGCCAGTTAAAAAAAGTAGTGCTGCGTTGTCTGGCATTGCAGTACAACGTCAAAGTTTTCGACATTTTTGACCGCCTGTCCTATACCTATTTATTGTCTCCCATTTATATTTGAAGCACAACTCGATAATAGACCACCTAAATTTGTTCTTTTTAGTAACATATAATCGTGTTCATTGCTACACATATGGAATCGTCACAAAATATTATACATAAAGCACGCAAGTATTCAAGAAACATGTGTCCCAAAATTTTGTAATCTAGACGCCGATGATGGTAAAATGTACGTCGACTACTAATCCGTAACTGGTATGGTGGATCAGATAAGTCTCAAAGTTTTTCGATTTTTTTTTGCTCAATTTGAATATTTAAGTATTGTCGCGGTAAGAGTGTAGCGCCTCCACCATGTCGTGGTAAGAAGGTGGTGCTTCCACAATGTCACGCTTACCGGGATGGCGTAGGGTTTCCAGAGCTTTAAACACAAATTTTTACAAAAATTGATACCTTTTATTAATATTAAATTTAAATTGTTGGGAGGTTTTTCGTCGATCAAAACGGTATGGTCGTCCGTGCGGTGTCTGCGGTTAGCGTTGGCTTGGCCCGGGTAGCGACGTACTTTGCCTCCGGGCTGCGGTTGTAGCTGCGATGGTCAAGGTCGGCTCGTTGTGACGTTATCCATGGCGGATGACTATAGTCGATCGTTTGGTCCTAGAAGAAGTAGCATGTCCTTGATGCGGCAAGCAAAGGTGCGGTGGTGGCTTCAGCTGGGTAGGCTGGTTCGGCTCACAGGGACTGTGGTTGACCGGGGTTGAAATTGGCAGCTTCTGGCTGGAAGTTGACGGGCAGTGGCAGAGAGACGTCCTACAATCGGCCTTAGGATGAGATGATCTCGGGAACAGCGTCCTTGGTCGATGAAATGGTCCTGAGCGGCTCCCCTTCTTCGAGTTTGCTGGCACTAATTCCATTCCCACCGTAGTCAAGCTGTGCTCGACTGCCGTCCAAATTTTAATCCGCACTTTTTATACGCAGTTTTTGTTTATTTGCGCATTGCGTTATTCGTGTTATGCCCAATGTTCTGTGTGTCAGTTGATGTAATCGCTTGCCCCAGTTGCCACGATTCTGCCGATGTTTTATTATGATTATGACATACGAACCATCTTATATCGTGTTACCTCACTTATTTCTATTACATTCCGACACTCTTGAAATTGCCCTCGATTTCAAAAGCCCGTGCTTTAATAGTTTCCTTTACTATTTTTTACGAAAAACTCCCATCGCGACAGTATTAAATACTTAAATAGGTCAAAAAGCGATTGTAGGATGTCGCTGTTTAAACTATCCATTAAATATTTAAATTGTTAATATCAAAAATCGAGATAGGTCTACCGATTAAAGGGCAAAGGTTAGTATTAAAACATTTTTGTAGCGTTGCAGTGCTTTCCGACATGCTTATTAAATAGATTGTTACCGTGCAAATTTCCCCGGTTGTTTTGAGCCACCCTGTATGTTGTGTTGCGAGCTAAAAATAGATGTGTTTTTAGGCGAACAGTGGGCGTGGCGCGAACTCCACTTCCTTTGCATTTGCGGTTTCTTTTATCGCCCACGTAACCCCTTTGATAATGCCGCTCGTTCCGAGCCGCGCTTAAATTACACATATTCCGCACTTGTTTTTACGACCTCGTGTTCTTTGAGAGAATACGTTTGTTTATTTTACTCAAGGAATTGTTTGGGATTGTTTGCGATTTCATTCTATGTCGCAATATCTACCGCCGTGTGAAACGAACTATGGCGTTCGAAATTGATTGGCTGGTTTTAATCAGACATTCAATGGATGATTCTGGAATGTTCTCCCCCCCCCCCCCCGTTTTAACTCGTTACCACGAACCAAGGTCTGGATTCATTCCAAAGTTGATTCCCGCAGTGATCGCAAGTATTTTTGTGTGGGTGATTTTCACTTGGTGTTGTGCGTGAATTCGTCCTCTGCGTGGGCAAATTCCCCCTTCGGCTTTGGGCCGGATTCTGTGCGATCGTTGCAGCAATAAACGCTTGTTTGGCGTTTTTCTAAGAAAGCCTGCTTGTTAGGGCAGGTGAGTTAATAAGTGTGGGAATGTGTTTGATTCGTGTGTAACGGGGGCATATTTGTTTCTTTCTTCAGGCTTTTTCCTTCCCCCTTTTATATTGCGTTTGGGAGTTCGGAATTTCTGCGAGAAGTGTAGAAATCACCTTCCGCCGTCGGACTCGACCTGAGACGCGACGTGTTATCCTTCCCCGTGGCTGTCGTGTTGCGGCCCGATGAAAAATTTGTGCCCGCCTGACTGACTATCGGACAAAGTTGGATCTTTAACGCTATTTTTGATTGATTATTGAAACTTTTGCTTTATCTGTTTTATAAGCAAGCTTCCTTTTTGCGTAACCATTTAACCTGTAATTGGTTTTTGTTTGTTTGTGGCCTTTACGCGCCACTATAAGGTACATTGTAATTTTGTTGTGTCGCATTTATTTTGTTTGATGTGTTAGTATGTAAACGGATTACCTTTATTTCTTTGTTCTGTCTATTTTGTGTGGTAAATAAAACAATCTTGTTTAACAAGGACGTACCGCGTTTTTCTTAATTTCCCGCGGAAAGAAAATTAAATTGAGTGGCGCCTTTTTATTAGGTTGTTGGTTTGAGATTACTCCCACCCCGTCACGACTGTTTGCTGCCGGATGCGTCGAAACTAACGTCACGATGCAACATCTGCCTATCTTACGGAAAAGGTAAGGTAGCAAGTTTTGACGCCCAACGTGCGGGGCCTCGATTTGTTTTGCGTTTTGTTTTCCGAAAAATTACGTCCAAGTTAGACAGAATTGTTTGTTTTATTGCGGAATTTTGCGCTTTGATATGGATCTTAAATTGTTACCCGATCGCCTTAATGCGGAAGAAATTAACTATGAACTCTTAGCGAGAGGTGTACAATGTGATGGTAATGTTGCGCAAAAAAGAGCGTACCTCAGACGACAATTGCGTTTGGAAAAAGATTTGCGCTTACCTTTACCCAAATATGACGTGTTATTTGACGAAGACGCGACTGCCCTTCAGGAAAAGATTAGCGAGATTCGCTGCTTAATTGAGTCTGTCCCTGGCTCGACCGCTGTTTGCATTGTAGACAAAATTTCAGCCAAATTGGCTCACGCCATCGGACGCGCACAGCGTTCTCAGCCTTTGACAAACGACGAAGTACAACAACGTAAGTGTATTTTACAGACGTTAAATGAACTCGCGTTTGACTTTGAACAGACGACGTTAAGTTTCAGTCCTAAAGAAACTGAAGTTGTTAGGGCTCATGCGTCTCCCTTACTTGATTTAACGGCGATTGCGGATCATTTTCGAAATGATCAATCATCCATGATTTGTGTCAGTCCGAATGTTGTTGCGTCTCCTAGTGCGACTTCGTCGCCAAAAATTACGACGTCCCCGCCTAAAGCTGTTCTTCTTGAGTCCAAGGTTACGACACACCCTGTAACCGCGATCGAAATTAAATCGGTTCCTGTTTCCAAATGGGGTTTAACTTATAATGGGAATAATAAGATTCTCTCCCTTAGCGCCTTTTTGGAACGCGTTAGCGAACTCCAAATTTCGAGAAACGTTTCGGAAGCAACTCTGTTCGCTTCAGCGTCCGATTTATTTCGCGATAAAGCTTTAATCTGGTTTCGGGCAAATCGGAAATTTTGCAATAATTGGTCCGAATTCGTGCAAGGTCTTCGTGACGAGTTCCAACCCCATAACTATGACGACAAGTTATTTGAGGAAATAAAGAAACGCACCCAGGGTCCCGACGAATCAATGGGAATTTATATTTCTGTCATGCTCAATTTATTCGATCGTTTGAGCATCCCTGTCACGGAAAATGTTCGCATAAAAATTCTTCTGAATAACATTGCCCCTTTTTATCAGCGTCAGTTAGGACTAGTCGAGGTTACTTCTGTCACCCAGTTATTGAAGATAGGTAGACAATTAGAGGTTCGTAAGTCCGCCGTAGAGGCATACATGCCTCCACCTCGTAAGAACAATACTCTAGAGCCTGACCTAGCCTATGTACAAGCCTGCGCACCAACCGTAAGTGAGTGTAAGGTAGATCCTCCTAAACCTACCAAAGCGTTTAAGTGCTGGAATTGTCAAAAGACAGGCCACCTATCCCGTGATTGCTCTGAACCCTTACGTAGGCATTGTTATCAATGTGGACGTCCCAATGTCACCACTAAGACGTGCCCCCTGTGCTCGAAGAGTCCAAAAAAACTCCCGAACAACGCGTTAGATGACCGGCTAGTGCGTTGCTTTAAAGTAACAAATCCGATCGAATCTCTGACTGTACAACCTGTTTTAGACTTTGTCCTAGCTCATGCAAAAGATGACGAACGCCCATATCTGTCTGTATCCATCTTAGGCATTCCATTTCTTGGCCTCCTTGATTCAGGTGCGTCTCGCACAATTGTTGGTAGTTCAGGATGGGAAATCCTTCAGACTTTAAACTTACCTTTTACGAAACATGTGACGTCATGCACTGTTGCGAATGGACAACCCTGTAGTAGTCCTGGTAATGTTACCACCCCTATCCAACTTCGTGACCGGGTCAAAGTGATTGACGTTCTTGTCGTTCCTGAGTTGCCGCATTCCTTAATTCTCGGCGCAGATTTTTGGAAGTTGATGGGCATCGTCCCTGACTTGCGCTCCGGTGAGTGGATTTTTGGAAAGGAATTCATTGAATCAGTCGAACATGTCACATCTTGGGGTCATCTGACACATGATCAACAGACCCAACTTAATGAACGGACCGAACAGCTGTTTGCTGATTCCAGAAACCGTGAACTAGGATGTACCCAATTGGTCGAACATGTCATCCGTACTGATAGCCCACCAATCAAACAACGATATTACCCGATTTCGCCAGCAAGACAAGCCATCGTCGATACAGAACTTGACGACATGATTAAGCGTGGAATTGTTGAGAAATCTAAGAGTGCTTGGTCATCGCCCATTCTTCTTGTACCCAAAAAGGATGGTTCTTTCCGCTTTTGTGTGGACTATCGGAAGCTCAACCAAGTTACGACCAAGGATGCTTATCCTCTACCTTATGTCTCGAACACCCTTGACAAACTCAAAGATGCTAAGTATCTATCTTCCTTAGATATCAAGTCAGCATACTGGCAAATTCCGGTTGCCGAAGAATCTCGCCAATACACCGCTTTCACCGTACCTAACCGCGGTTTGTATCAATTTCGCAGAATGCCTTTTGGTCTTCATAATTCTCCTGCAACTTGGCAAAGATTTATCGATTGTGTAATCGGTGCTGATCTTGAACCACAGGTGTTCGTCTATTTAGACGACATCATTATTGTGACTCAAACCTTCGACAAACATCTCGAAGTACTCTCCGAAGTCCATAAACGCCTGACCGAGGCCGGACTAACCTTGAACGAAGAAAAATGCCATTTTTGTCTTAGCGAACTCAAGTACCTAGGGTATGTAGTGGATCGTCATGGTCTTCATGTTGACCCTGAAAAGGTACAGGCAATTCTTAAGATGCCTAAGCCAACTACGGTTAAGGAAGTTCGCCGTTTGATAGGAACTGCTTCTTGGTATCGGAGGTTTATCCCTGGATTTTCCACTATTATCTCCCCTTTGACAAACCTGCTTAAGAAAAATTCTAAGCATAGGTGGGATGAGACTTGTGATGAAGCTTGGGGAAAAATTCGTGAGCACTTAGTTTCTGCTCCAGTTCTCTCATGTCCCGACTTCACCAAAGAATTTACGATTCAAACGGACGCATCCGATTATGGTCTTGGTGCTGTCCTTACCCAAGAACAAGACGAAGGTGAGAAAGTCATCTGCTATCTAAGCCGCTCGTTGACCCGAACCGAGCGTAACTTTTCAACAACCGAAAAGGAACTCCTTGCGATGTTGTGGGCCATAGAAAAACTTCGGCCTTATGTAGAAGGTTCGCACTTTAAGGTCATCACAGACCATCACTCTCTCCTTTGGCTTAATAAGTTGCAGAATCCTTCCGGTCGATTGTGTCGTTGGGCTGTGCGCCTACAACAATATAACTTTAGCGTCATCCATCGCAAAGGAAAAGATCACGTTGTTCCTGATATGCTTTCTCGAACCGTCCCTGTTATCGACTCCATCGATTTTGACAACGTTCAGGACAGTTGGTACTTGAATTTCCTCAAGAAAATTCGTTTGACTCCGGAAAAGTTTCCTAGTTTCCGTGTCGAGGGAAATGTCATTTATAAACTGGTCCGAAACACATATTATCGTTTGGCTGAAGATGAACCTCATTGGAAGACTGTTGTCCCAAAGGATTCTCGGACAAAAATACTTCAAGAAAGTCATGACTCTCCAACCAGTGGTCATCTAGGAATTTATAAGACGTATAATAGAATCGCTCAAAATTACTATTGGCCTAAGATGCATGCTGATGTGGCAAAGTATGTCCACCGCTGCCAGACGTGTATCCGTACCAAACCTGAACAAAGGGCTCCAGCTGGTATGATGGGAGGTCACTCCAAGATTACTCGTCCTTGGGAGGTCATTAGTATCGATCTTGTTGGACCACTCCCTAGATCTTCTCGTGGTTACCAATATATCCTAGTGGCTACTGACTGTTTTAGTAAATTCACCCTGTGTTTTCCTCTTCGTAAAGCTACCGCCCCAAAGATTGTGCAGCACATTGAGGAAAATATTTTCTTAGTTTTTGGTGTACCTCGCACCGTTATTTCCGATAATGGAGTCCAATTTAAGTCCAAAGAGTATCAAAAACTTCTGACGTCATACCATGTACGCCCTGCGTACACTTCGTATTATCATCCTAAGGCGAACCCTGTCGAACGCGTTAACCGCGTTATTAAGTCTATGTTGACTGCTTATGTGGCGGAAGACCACCGCAAATGGGATCTATTCTTGCCCAAGGTCGCTTGTGCTCTTCGAACCGCTCGTCATGAAGTTACTGGTGTGACTCCATACTTCCTCAATTTTGGTCGTGAGATGTGCCTAAAAGGTAGTCTAACCCCTGATAGTACCCCTGATAAAAATGTGTCTTTGGAAGTTGTCCCTCAGGATCCTAAGGATTTACAATCTCGTACCGGTAAGTTTGCCGTGCTATATAAGGACGTACAAGGAAGGCTGCAAAAGGCTTACGAGAAGGCTAAAGGCCGTTATGATCTCCGTAGGCGTAAGGTTGAGTATCACCCTGAACAACGGGTTTGGCGTAAAAATTTTGTATTGTCGGATGCTTCTAAGCATTTCGCGGCCAAGTTGGCCGATAAGTTTGTTGGGCCTTTCCTCATTAATCGTCGTGTGTCGTCAGACACGTATGAACTTAAGGATTTTGATGACAATATACTTCCTGGCACCTGGAATAGTGAACATCTTAAACCAGATCCCCCTGATGAATAGGTTCACCCTATTCGTTCTTTCGACCTGCGGGATGGGTCCCTTAGAATTCTCCCGACGTATCTTCTGCGTGGAGTAAAAGGCTCCTAAAAGATTCAGTCCCAATTCCTCTAACACCTTTGGAATCGAACGTCTTCGGATGTTCACGTGTGATGAAGGTACTTTTCGGACAGTCTAGTCGTTTGCGAGAAGTCGCCTTGCAGTTTGCGGAAGTTGTGGGAATGACAAGAGAGTCGGATCTCGTGAAGACTCTTCTTGCCCTCTCTTTTCGTGAACTTCGCTATGAGTGACGTCTGGCAGGCCTCGCGATTGTGACGTGAGATGCCTCTATCCACATGCATATTGCTTTCCTTTCTTCTTGTTTCACCCTTTCTTCTACTCTAACTCTTCCCCTTTCGGATTGATCAGCTCGGCCCTGCCGACTCTGAGATATCTCTTAGCACCCGCCAGAGCGTGTGGGAGTTCCAAGCGTGCTGGATCCCGTGGAGGTATCGCTTGCCCTCTCTCTCTGACGTATCGCTATCGGATGTTCCTCAGAGGAATCGGAGCTGTAGTATGGTGTGTTCCGATTGGAGGACTTTTACTTTCCTGTTGTCTGTCTTCCTCAACTTCTCTTTTTCTTTCCCCTTCCCCCCCTGTAACCTCTACCTTTTTGGGTGTCCTTTTGAGATTTAGTCATCTCAAATTTTTTTTTTTTATTACCCGGATTCGACTTTCTTCAGTTTACTTTTTCCTAAAGTAGGAAAACTCCCGGTTGTGACTGTTTTTCGCCTGACGAGAGCTTATCTCGTTGTGAGGAGTTTTATTTTGTTTTCGTGTCGTTTGGTGGGATGGCGATATTCCCTACCTTGATCCCTGCTTAGGCTTGCGTTGGTCCACAGACGGATTATGACCTGTTTGCGGTCTTGGAGTGTGAGGATCGTGGTGTGGAGTTCGTCGTTGTGGGTCTTCTTAGAAGACAAATTTTGTGACGGAGCTGACAACTCCTCGTGACTAGGGGATCCCCAGGAATAGAGTCTTTTAACCTTAGTAAAATTTTCTTCCCCGTATTTTAGTTTTGCCCTGGGAGTAGGATTTGACTTCAGGTACCGTAGTGTGCCTTATTGCTTCGCGGTTCGACCTTACCAGTCGACCACGAATTTCACTTGCTTTATAGCAAAAGTTCGCGTTGATCACCGGATCATTTAATTTTTTTTCTCCTTCCCTTTTGTCTTCTTCTTCTCGTTTCGAAAAAGACTTCCGATGGACCGAGATCGTTTGGATTTTCATTTTGTTGTTATTATTTGCTCTTACCATTCATTTTGTCCCGTATATTTCATTGTAGTTTACCATTTCCATAGTTTTTACCCCGGTTTTGTTTTAGTTTAGTTTCGAAGTTTGTCCCCGGCTTGGTTGTTACAGTCTTAGGACTCTGCCACCTCTCAATGTCTGTGACACGCGCGCGGTTGGTTGTGGTTTGGGCCAAGTCCTGGACAGACGGGTTTCTTTTTTGTTTTACATTGTTGTGGATCCAAGTAAATTTCTCGGTGATGTTAGTCTTTTCCAGGATGTCCCAGCATCCTTAGAATACTGTCAAATTTTACGTTGCCTGGGAAACTCTTTTGGTATTTGAGGATTTTGTAACATTTCAACGAACATTGCTTGGGTATTGGCATGGCCGCGCGGTGTATCGATCGGTAGTGGTATAGTTAACTTCCTCTTCTGGTGTTTGCCAGGTGGCGTGGTGTTTCCTGGTCAGACGATGTTGATGCTTGTCAACATGCGGACCCCACCTGACTCTTTGTTTCCCTTTTTCTCTTCTCGCGTACCAGTCCGGTTTGTGCTCCGTGTGGGCGTGTTGCTGCTTGGGTAACGTTTAGTTTGAATTTTTCCCGTGGTCTTTGACCAATGTTCGTTTTGTGTAAAGTTTCGTCCGCAGTCTTAGACTATGAGTTTCCGTCCGCGTTCCCGTATCGTTGCCTTTCCCCATACATGCCCGGATTATTCTGAGTGTCTCTCTATAGTTTCGTCTAGAAATTTTCCTTAGGTAAAATTTCCATCGAAGTAAGGGTGGGATTGTTACCGTGCAAATTTCCCCGGTTGTTTTGAGCCACCCTGTATGTTGTGTTGCGAGCTAAAAATAGATGTGTTTTTAGGCGAACAGTGGGCGTGGCGCGAACTCCACTTCCTTTGCATTTGCGGTTTCTTTTATCGCCCACGTAACCCCTTTGATAATGCCGCTCGTTCCGAGCCGCGCTTAAATTACACATATTCCGCACTTGTTTTTACGACCTCGTGTTCTTTGAGAGAATACGTTTGTTTATTTTACTCAAGGAATTGTTTGGGATTGTTTGCGATTTCATTCTATGTCGCAATATCTACCGCCGTGTGAAACGAACTATGGCGTTCGAAATTGATTGGCTGGTTTTAATCAGACATTCAATGGATGATTCTGGAATGTTCTCCCCCCCCCCCCCCCCCCCGTTTTAACTCGTTACCACGAACCAAGGTCTGGATTCATTCCAAAGTTGATTCCCGCAGTGATCGCAAGTATTTTTGTGTGGGTGATTTTCACTTGGTGTTGTGCGTGAATTCGTCCTCTGCGTGGGCAAATTCCCCCTTCGGCTTTGGGCCGGATTCTGTGCGATCGTTGCAGCAATAAACGCTTGTTTGGCGTTTTTCTAAGAAAGCCTGCTTGTTAGGGCAGGTGAGTTAATAAGTGTGGGAATGTGTTTGATTCGTGTGTAACGGGGGCATATTTGTTTCTTTCTTCAGGCTTTTTCCTTCCCCCTTTTATATTGCGTTTGGGAGTTCGGAATTTCTGCGAGAAGTGTAGAAATCACCTTCCGCCGTCGGACTCGACCTGAGACGCGACGTGTTATCCTTCCCCGTGGCTGTCGTGTTGCGGCCCGATGAAAAATTTGTGCCCGCCTGACTGACTATCGGACAAGGTTGGATCTTTAACGCTATTTTTGATTGATTATTGAAACTTTTGCTTTATCTGTTTTATAAGCAAGCTTCCTTTTTGCGTAACCATTTAACCTGTAATTGGTTTTTGTTTGTTTGTGGCCTTTACGCGCCACTATAAGGTACATTGTAATTTTGTTGTGTCGCATTTATTTTGTTTGATGTGTTAGTATGTAAACGGATTACCTTTATTTCTTTGTTCTGTCTATTTTGTGTGGTAAATAAAACAATCTTGTTTAACAAGGACGTACCGCGTTTTTCTTAATTTCCCGCGGAAAGAAAATTAAATTGAGTGGCGCCTTTTTATTAGGTTGTTGGTTTGAGATTACTCCCACCCCGTCACGACTGTTTGCTGCCGGATGCGTCGAAACTAACGTCACGATGCAACATCTGCCTATCTTACGGAAAAGGTAAGGTAGCAAACTTAATTTTTATACGTGATTAATTTAAGTATTTTTGGATCTTTCTGGATATTACATCATTTTGTCGGTTTAAAAAATAAAAAATAATAAATAAATAAAATCCTCGGAGAGAATTGTTTTTAAGGAATTAGTTGGCGTTGCAGGAGGCAGCCAACTTAGGGTAGAAAAAAGGACTACTCTTTTCAATTTCCTGGAGTCAACTGGTTCCTTAAGCTCGCAGTCGCGACCAGATTCTGGACTGATTTTAAGGTTATTACAAGGCAGATAAATATACAAGTCATTTAGAATACCGGGACTTCCTGACGGAAAGTAGAAAAAAGGACTACTCTTTTCAATTTCCTGGACTCAACTGGTTCCTTAAGCTCGCAGTCGCGATCAGATTCTGCACTGTTTTTAAGGATATTACAAGGCAGATAAATATACAAGTCACTTAGAATACCGGGACTTCCTGACGGAAATTTTCTTTGAGAATAACAGGCAGTAGAAAGTTTGTATTTTATAAACAAGTTTAATCGTTTATTTTGACAAAATTTCCCTGATTATGCGCACCTGTAGTAAAAAGTGAAACATGTTTCATGAATTAGTTTTTTAAAAATAATTTTAAATTAGCAAAACCGCAGAATTTCAAAGTTCCACAAAAAGCCTCAAACGTAACAAATCCCAACACAAGCCGAAACCCCATCCAAGTTTGTAGACTCGATAACATTTTCATTTACAGATTTCCCCGTTCACCTGGTGGCAACAAAAGATCCCATTTCTCTAACGTCGAGCACCATTTTACAACCGCACTCCGACGGAAACCGCTTTTCCTTTTCGGCTTTTTGTCGACGCGTCTCTGTTGGGAGCATGTGTTGTGCGTTCGGCGTCGAGACGAGTTCGCTGTAGTTCAGCACAAAGCCACGGCGGCTGGATTTGTTGGCACCCGTGTCGAACAAATGATTGCAGAGAAGTTGATCAAACTACGCCTGAGGGTGGGTCGAACCTTCGGATCACTGTTACATTCATTTCCAACTCCGAATTCGTTTGGCTACTCCGTAGAAATCAATATCAGAATGATTTGCTCAAATTTATCGCTCTAAAATATTGTAAAAATAGAGCACCTTAATCTGATAAATTCGAATACTTGTAAAAAGTAACATAGTTCAAACCTGAAGCTTTTGCTTTTATTTTATAATTCTGTCTAGCACGTATATCCTTTACTTTACCAAAGCAAACTACCTCTTAATGCTTTTGTATGCTTTGTACGAGTCTTTGAAGATCCCTCCATAGTTCAATTAAAGATTGTGTTAACTGCTAAGGAATGTGAGGCACAGGCATTTGTGAACAAGTTTTTCCAAGATGTTTCAAACACACAACATCAAAATTGTCTAAGGAACACAAGGTTTTCTATGGCAAAGGACAACATTAGGACTTAAACTGAAGTATATTTTTTAATAATAATAAACTTTATTGCCCAACAGAAAGAAAAAGCATTCCAATTACAAAGTAATCTATATAAAAAACAAGGAGGCATGTGTAGTGATGACGACATTAAGAAATGTATAAATCAATAAATCAAGTGCAGCTCAATCACACATCTAAGGAAACTTGAACTAGAAAAGTAAGAAACAAGTAACTAAGTAACTAACCAAACATTAAGCTATGTAACACTAATCTAGGTAACTACTAAGCTGGTTGTAGACATTTAGCTGATTAAAATACTAGATCTACCAGAAATAATACAGCATTTAGCTTTAAATAAACTAACATACTAACTGTAAAGCATTAAACCTCGAAACAAATAAATCTCTTAAAGACAAACAGTCTTGAAGACAGGCGGACTGCCTTAATTAAATAATAAAGCATAAGACTAAGAGTCAAAATCTAACCAACCTATATACCCAATCTTCAGCACACAATGAAGTCGCTCATAGCTTAAACTCCTTTATAATAAAAAAAAGAATAAACGCAATAATCCTCAATCTTCAACCAATCCCACAACTATCCGTGACCTACGGCTCTTAAAGAAGAAAGTTTCAGATTGCAATCTTGTCATTTCAAAGTCTGATAAGCGACAAGGTATTGTCATTCTAGATCGCAATACTTATATCTTGAAAGTGGAATCCTTTCTTAACAATCATGGTTTTATGCGACTTAATCCCAATCATCTGGCCTCTTACAATTCCCAACCAAATACTTTTTTACAAAACATCGAGGACCCGCTCGTGTAGCTCCTAGTAAAGTTATAGGTTAAATGTTAAACGAATTAAAGACAAAAAAAACTCTGATCTACTCCACAGAAGTTCTCCTGTGGAGTAGATCAGAGTTTTCTTTTTCTTTAATTACTGCATTTGAAACATTGTCAACTTTCGAGACAGCAAAATGACGCGACCCGATGCGCTGTCGTGAGAGAATTGAGCCTTAGAAAGAAGAACTAACTCCACCTTTGCCAATCATTTATTTGAAACTTCACATAATTTAGATTCCAATTCTAACGCCATTTTACATCACAATCTTTCGAAATGGAAAACCCTCAATATTACTGAAGAATTGGAAATTTTCTTACACGATAATTTCTACCCGTCTTATCTTCATAACGATCAAACGCGCTTCAACACGGATAATTTCTTTCAATTTATAAATTGACAACATTACATTTTATAGAAAAATTTTGTGCAAATCGTTTTTGATTGCAGTGAGAACCTCGAGCAGCCTCTGGACAGCTGTTTCAGCCCTGCTTGGGGCTTCTTCAGCAGAAACGTAGCTCGACATTCCCACTGCAGACCAAAAACGACTTGCCCAATTTATTCGCAAATGCGATGTAAGAATGATGAACATATAAAATAGCGACATCTTACTATCGCTTTTTGACCTAACATTGCAGTAGGATAGACAAATTGATTGCATGGGGGACTCATTAGGAGCAAATCCCGCTTCAATTTGTCTATCCTACTGCAATGTTAGGTCAAAAAGCGATAGTAAGATGTCGCTATTTTATATGTTCATCATTCTTACATCGCATTTGCGAATAAATTGGGCAAGTCGTTTTTGGTCTGCAGTGGGAATGTCGAGCTACGTTTCTGCTGAAGAAGCCCCAAGCAGGGCTGAAACAGCTGTCCAGAGGCTGCTCGAGGTTCTCACTGCAATCAAAAACGATTTGCACAAAATTTTTCTAAAATTTTTCATTATGCTTTGACAGCAAGCATGGCCGCCTTGCATGGGGGACTCATTAGGAGCAAATCCCGCTTCAATTTGTCTATCCTACTGCAATGTTAGGTCAAAAAGCGATAGTAAGATGTCGCTATTTTATATGTTCATTACATTTTATGTTCTTTTAAGTCTAAACATACTGCTTGACGATGTCAATTTATTGACGAAGCTGCGGTCATTGCTTCCTAGCATTAAAGCTTGTACTGAGACTTTGTTTGTCTCTGTTCCAATTGTTAACCTACAAATAGCATGGAGCTTCCAATGATTATCCATTGTAACATTTACGTAAATTTGTTACAAAGTCATGTACCAATGGGGAATGTTTATTGGTTAGTTCGACACTTCTCTGGAAGTTTTCCATAAATATTACCACCTTATTAAGCGCCTGGTACATGATATTTTCGACAATTAAAAAACTTATTCCTGAAATCATTTGAACAATTTATTGGTCGTAGCAATATAAAAACTGAATAGATCAGAAATTATTAACTAGATTATGTACACTTTTTCTTATTATACTCCAGTTGAAAGAAAATGCTATTACAATAGGTAGAAAATTTAAAACGATGAACGCAATAAGTTTCAAAATTTTTTAGAGTATAACAAACCAGTTAAAATAAATCTAGATAAAACTGATGAACGAAAAAATTAACTACTAGATGTACTAATTTCTTAACGCATTTGATTAAACATTCTAGTAACACATTTTGTTTAAATTCAAATGAAAACGAAAATTAAACGTGTTATTTATCAAACTCTGTCTCATTTCACTTTGGCCGTTTAACTTATTGAATTTATTACGACCGCATTCATCAACATCTTCAATTAATTGTGACCTGAAAAGGTACGCTCGGTTTGGACTGGATGATGTCGTAGACCGACAAAAAAAAAAACACCTTCTCATTCTCTTCATCGAGCTAAAGATCTTGAAGGGTAAAGCGTTAGTGCCGGAAACATATGTTAACCTGTTATCAGGTTTCAATCAGGCGTGTACTTAAATGGATGGTATGTAATTATCGATTTATCGTTCTTTCGCACCCAATTACCTTATTTTCTAGTCCATAAATCATAATTAATTTCGAGTTACCGGTATTAATAAACCACTATTTTAGGATTACCTTGTGTATAATTCGTATAGCCGACGCATTTTGGATTTTCAGTTTCGTGGTAAATAATTTTGTGATGAAAGATTCAAGAGTTTTTTTTTTCTTCAATTTGTTCAGCAAACGACCTGATAATTAGTTGCAAATACTACTTAGAAATAATTACAAAGATTTGAGTCTGAAGATAAGGCGAGTTAAATTATGCACATATTATGAGAGCTTCCTGCTAAGCAGTGATTATATAATAATTACAAATGATTATTTTTCCACACACATGTAATATACTATAACGTCCTAATTGCAATAGATGCGTTTGTTCCTCGGTTGTTTTGCATAAATAATGGTGTTTAATTGTTACACGCAGTAAAGTAAATGTAGCTGGCTAGTTACCTGGTGGAACGTAGTAATGCATGCTACGATGGCTATAAACTGGAACTAAGTACATGTTGCATAATGGCTGCCGGCCACTTCCGGTGCCATAAGGGCGGTGCTGTTTACATGTGTACAACAGTCCCCATATCGGACCAACAGGACATCGTAATTTTGCTTGCGTGTTATAATCGCTCTCTTGCGAAACCCGTAAAGGTGAACGACATAATTCATGTAAGCACTGAATTCGTGAATATGTATGCACTTAGATTTTTCTTGCTAATTAAGTCGAAAATCTTGACAAGATCAATGGTCCTCATTACGAAAAGAAAAAAAAATACTTATTTAAAGTGTTAAAGGTAAATGCGATGCAGGTAAGTATCAACTACGTCTGCACAAAAATCTTTATCTTGGAGTTAAACAACAGACAAAAAAAGATTTGTGAAAGTTTGTAGACAATACAAATTTCACATGACGTGGAAGGTGTCTCGTTTAAAATAAAAAAGCCGTATCCCACCATCACTGTTTTGGTTCAAATTGTATGGATGAAAACAATTCTGCTTTAGATCTCTAAAAAAGAATGTTTTGAAACTTTTGTTCTTCAAGGGTATTACTCCAGAACGCACTGTTGAGACATTCTGTATAATGACAACATTATAAAATTATTATTATTATACAGATGGTCCCGATATAACGTGCCAAAAACTCCGACTAGTAATTCACCTTGTCAAAATGAGTGAAAAAGTCTGCAAGATACATCGCAAGGTATTTGAATGTGTAAATTAAATCATAGTAATAATTGCCTACCCAAAATGAACAAAAATAAAAGAAGATACAAAAGAAATCCTACCACTAAACTAATTTATCTCTAATACAGCATAATAATAAGTTAGTATACATTCTGCAAGTGCACGACACTGTCCTGTAAAAAAATAGTGATAATTGGATCGACGGCGAATTGGTTCTCCGACGAATTGGCGACGGTGAATCAGCGACGGCGAATCGTCCCATCTCCACATCAGAACGAAATATAATATTATTATAAAGATACGGCGGCTTCTCTGTAGACAGAATTTTATTATAAAAACAGTAAGTGGGCAATCCCCTGCGATTCTCCATATTCAACCAACTGACAACTTTTAATTTATGAGAAATACCTTCAAATTTACGAATATTGAAAACATATCTAAGACAACAAATTTGAATTTTCTGAATACTACAAGCAGAAATAGAATCAAGAGCAGCATGGTACAAAGGTATGTAAATAGTAAAATTTTAGACATATCGGGATTTATATGGAGTGCATGCTGAAGGAAAGATGAATAAAAGCTTCTGAAATCCTCACTAATTTCAGATTCTGCTTTTTGCCAATCAGAAGCTTTGATAGTGTAGTATAATTCAACATCATCTGCGTACACATGTTTATTACAGTATTTTACAATACCGAGGAGGTTGGAAGTATAAAGAGTAAAGCGTTAGGGGACCCAGAATAGAGCCTTGAAGAGCCCCTCTCAAAACAGGTTGAGGTGTAGAATAAACGTTATCGACATTCATGGTTCGTGAGCTTTCACTCAGGTAACTATTTAAAAGAGAAACAGCATCGAGGCCCAGACCAATATATTTTAAGATTGACAAAAACAAAGCGTGACTGATTATATCAAATGCCTTGCTGAAATCAATTGATAGACTAAGGACTACCATGTCTCCTTCATCAGTGGCTTTCAGAATATCATCGGTCACTTTCGATATGTCAATAGTGCAGCTGAAGTCTTTTCTAAATCCTGATTGAAAAAAATTGTAATAAGTTGTGATCTTAAACTAGTTTCATACGTTGAAGTTTTATGACTGTTTCAAATTTTTTTTTAAAGAGGAAAGAGGATGCTTATTAGTCGGAGATCTTTAAGTGATGTAGGCTGTTTAACTTTTGGTGATGACTTAATTACAGCATGTTTCCGTATTTTTGGAAAAGTATTATCACAAATGGACGAATTAATAATATGGGTGATAAAAGGTAAAATAAATGAGCAACACGTTTTAGTCACTGAACCACTTTCTCCTTTGTGAAATCAGTCAAATATGAATAAAGTCCGTTTTTATAATAAGACTTTAAATTTAAAGTTACTTTAACCTAAAAAAAATACATTTGTTTCCCCATACTTAAAGTGACTTTAAATTAAAGCTTCCTTAAAGTCTGATTATGAAAACGGCCATAAGTTATTTACATTTATCATCAAATTTGTGCTGTAAGTCTAAGTTGGATCATAAACATTGTAACGTCCCACCCTGACATCACAATTCATATTATAAAATTTCTTTTTAATCGCAATAATTAATAGTATTTTATGCGGCGAGAGGGTTTACGAATCGTGTCTTTTACAAGTAAGAAAATCACTTGCAATAACTGCTGTATCTACATATAATGGAAATTGAAACGTGTCAAATAACAATCACTGACGTGTTGTAAAAATTATTGTTTCAACTGTATTTCATTTTTTTAATTTTGTTTAGTATTTTCTGATTTTTATAATACAAACAGAACAAACTTTCTTCCTTATCCAAAAGGCCCCACAAAAACTTCTCGCCCGCGGCCTCGCAATTCTTAAAGTCGCCTCTGCAGCCAAAAAAACGTGGATACTTTTCTTGACGTAAATTTAACGATACTAAAACTTTTGCTGGGCAGCTGTAATTATGAACTGTGAACTACGAATGACAAACAAATTATCTTTTTAAAGATATAATTATTTTCCATTTTTGCCTTAGCTGTATGGGCAACATGGACCAATATCGTTAAAACTGAAAAAATAACTGAACTTTATTAATTATTGTCCGTCATTCGTAAGTGTCAGTTAATAATTACAGCCACCCAGTAAAATTCTAGACGTTATTAAATTTAAAATGACCAGTTTTCTTGGCGGCGAGAGTATATTATTAGATATGTATTTCCTGTGTTACCGGAAGGAAAAATTACACGTGTTGCTCAGCCTTAAAGTTTACGAACGTTACGAGAAGAATTTATATTCTCTAGAACAGCGTTTCTCAAACTATGGGGCGCCCACGAACTTTTATTGGGGGTCTACAAGGGTTTTCTCAGGGAGTCGGAGTTGTTAAGTCTTGTGTAATGCAGGTCTTGCTGAATAGTTTATAAAAAAAAGTAAAAAAATTACATATAATATTAAATGAATTGGAATTAGCTTGAATAAAAGAGAAAAAAAAGACATTCATTTGATTATCAAAATCAAAACACTCCTAAAATACGAATAAATCGAATGAAATAAAAACAAAAGACGATCGTCAAACAAGACCGGATGATAATAAAAATTGTGTGACACTCATAAGTCAAATCGACATAAACTGGTAGTTAAAAAATAAAAACAAAACGAATGAATTATACTAAAAGAAAAAACAAAACTCGATCAATTGCTCATATTGAAAATTAAATGAAACAAAGTCTAATAAGGAATTAAAAAAAAGATGATCGTTGACGAAGATGAGACTTAAGAAAAAAATATATATAAAATTAACGTACAATCAAATCGAATGAAGACATTGGCGATTGTTAATTGAGTTTGATTCAAAGAGAATAAAACTGAAATCGAATCAAGAAAAGAAAGAAAAACTATCGAGGTATTATCAAAAAAATAAAATAAAATAAAGACAAGCAGAATAATAAATTGTCACGATTTAACAAAATTTTATATCTGTATGAAACATTATTAGTATATCTACACTTGCTGTTTTTTTTAATATTATTTAAATCTGAATGGGGTCAACGGTAATTTTTATTTCCTTGTAAGGGGTGGGTGGTTTTAAAAAAAGGTTGGAAACCCCTGCTTTCCACGCACGTACCGGAACTTATACTATTAAATACAAATATCTCGAAAACTTTTCGTTTTATTAAAAAATTATTTAGAGAAATTGTTATCAGAATTTAATTTGGAATCCAAATGTTTACAGATATACCGGATGTTCCATTTCAGAAAACAAAATGTCAGTTTATATCTCGGTTATTCGTTGTGCTTTTGTTATTCGGTACACATCAGCAAAAACTTTGAATTAGTCTGTATAAGTTTTGTATCAAACGTTTCTTTCTGATTAAAAGTTGAAGGGGGTGGGAATTCTCGCGTAGTCAGCAAGCAATAAATTGTGTCAGTGAAGACCAAAATTTAATACTCGCGACTATAAATATACCGTGAGCTTTTTTTTTTACTTTGAACATACAATGTAAATATTCCCATGTTCAGGTTTAAAAAAAAACGTGTCAGGATATGCAAACAAGCTTCAACAGAGCAAATTTGCTGTTTTCGTCAGTTATGAAGTGCAAGGACGAGTCCCAAATATTAAGAAAATACTGTGAAAGCATTTGATAATCGTTTAGCATCAGTGTTCAAGTTCGAGATTCGGCTGGGAAGGGGGCGTGAATCATAACACAGCTCAAAAGGGGCTCACGAAACCTAAAAGTTTGGGAAACGCTGCGTATTTGAGCAGTCTCGATTTTTCAAGTCGTAATTCAGATTTAAGCTGACCAGATGCAGTATTACAAACACCCTTCTGAATGTACTCTATTTTTGATAGTGGATCATTTACTATGATAGCGTATGCAAAATCGGAAAGCATTATAAATAACCCTGAATGGTTACCATCAAATATTGTACGTAAACTGCAAACTAGGATTATAAATTGTATTGTGACATGTGATAAGGGCCCAAGTTGTGACATGAGATAAGGGTCCAGGTTTTCTCGGAAGTATTTAAACTTTAGTAGCGCAAAAAATATTATAAAATCTGTTTTCCCCAATAAATATGACATTGATCGGTAGAACCCTAGGAAATACCGGGTGTGATCAAATTAGTTTCACATATTAATACTGCAAGTTCCTCGTCATGTAAGAGAATTAATGCCGCAATTATCAATGGTCTAACTCAAAAACAAAAAAATTACCTACTAAAGGAGCGTTGGTACATTTGTTTGAGAACTTCTGGTCGATCATGCTTAAAGACATCACAAAATAAAACTCCAGCAAAAGTCAAGGTCAAGTGCTTGATCGCATTTTTAAAAGCTGTGATGTTTTATGTAAACACAATATCAAATACATAGTGTCCCGGTGGTGGCCCACGTTTGCAATTTGATTCAAGAAGACCATTTTAAATCTACTCTGACTGATTATATGGAATTACATTTGTTTTATTAGATAATCGACAATAATTAGATCTTAGTGTGAATCACATAAACATAAACTTTATTCTTTATTGAATGACTAAAGAGTCTTCAATAACGACAAGACTAAATAAATAAATAAATACGTAAAATGAACAAGCATTCGACAATAATTTAAGTAAAAGATAGGTTCTTTGTCAGATACTCCTCGATGTCGATTATTTATACAGTGTAAGCAGAACAAAATAATCAAATCATAAATGAAGGGACGATGAATACCGACGTAACTTTTACTTATTGTTACACTTTTGTCAGCAGAAAATTAACTTAATTAATCCAGTAAGTAATGAAACAAACGTGATGGATGTTTATTTTCTTTTGGTATGGAATTGCTGAGCGAAGATTTTATTGACCCAGTGCCCTTCATTTCGATGACGCTTTATTGCTTTATGTTTTATTTATAATGTAATGTTTTGCTTAGAAAAATCCACACACGATCGGTCAGAGGTTCTCAAACAAAAAGACTCCGGGCTCTTGTGGGGCTTTAATTTCTTACATTTTTCACCAAAAAAATGAGGATATGCAGGATTCGTTTTCTTAAGTGATGAAGAACTTACAGTTTTAATATGTGAAACTTATTTGATGACAGCCTGTATATATGTATACTTATAGTTTTACACGTTTAGAGATTGTGAATTCTTTTTGTAATTATTACCTGATTAAGCTGTTACGAATTATTATTTTTTTTTGTATCAGTCTTAAAATTTTTATATTAATTTGCGCATTCTCTTACTGTTTTATATAATTAGGTATCTACAATTAAACCGGATTCCTCTATGTACGTTGTACGTACATAAACGTAAATCTACAGAAATGTGTTGCTTCATGCAAATTCTAGACTTTTATCGTAGATGTTATGGTAAGCTGCACACACAATTATCCGCCGAGGGGATACTGATACTAAAAACGCGTAATAGACGAGTGTCCTTTTAAACATAAAATCTAGCTTAGCGTACGTAACACCTTCGTGTCATTAAAAAAGCATTAAATGATATTAAAACTGAATTAAAATGATAAATGCATTCCTAAAGAATGCAAATAACCTATCCTACAGGCGTGTAATGATTATGAAAAGCAGCTTCACTCACACATGCAACGTCGTAGGCAAATTAACATTCACCGGCACGTTTTTAAAATTAAAACAACATTATAATATGAAAGCCAAAGAATAGTAGATTACACCAAATTTAAGAATTTCCGTACAGAGAGAATTTGTTGCAAACTTACCCGTCCATTAAGATGTAAATATTGTGTTGTGTGAGCTTGTAAGTAGCTGTCCCTGGTTTTGAAAGGAACAGTTTTGCATAATTCAGAAGACAGCTTCAATTTAATATGCATGCAATTACCGGTTTTTTGAGATTTATTTTTGTGTTTGCCTACGACGTGAATATTAAAACTAAATTACCTCTGAACAGCCTTACATGCAAAGTTAAACGTTTTTACATCAGTTTTCAACCAAATTTGGTAAAACATATTCAAATCAGATGAATTGTAAATTTAGTTTCACAAATTACTTTTGCTTTTGTTGTTTTATTTATACGTCTGAAGGCTACCCGATAATAAAATTGAATCGACGAGTACATAATCGTGTTCAGTCCAAATTTACTGTGTTTAGAAAACAACAAATATCTTTCTAGGTCTTTATTTTAAATGAATTATTGGCTTAAAATTCTTTCAGGCAAGGACATCTGAAGCTCACTGAAGCCAATAATTACTTAAAATAAAAATCTAGGGAAAGCTACTTGTTGTTTTCTCAACACAGTAAATTAGGACTGAACTCGATTATGCACTCATCGATTCAATTGGAAAAACAACAAGGATTAAAAATATAAATTCAACCGTATTAGAATTGAACATTATGTTAACATATTTGATCATATTTTAATATTTTACAAAAATTTAAAATAGCAGCTTGAAATTTTGACGATTATTGAACGAAACAATTGAATCTTTTTTATATACATGCCCACAATTTCAGCCCAAAATTTTTGTTATTCGGTAATGTTTCATTCGTGGTCTAAATTAGGCCTGAACAGGAAAGCACGAAGAGAGCGAGCAAGTAGTAGCCGCCTAATATTCGTCGGGCATCAATGGAAACGAATGGAAAAGTATGGTAACAATGAACCGATTAAAAATCGAATGTAAATTCTCAGAAGTGACGAAAAAGTTTTGTTTTTGTTATTATTATTTGAGATAAAGCGACAGCTAATACTGCGAAGCAGGGGGATATCATTGGAAATAAATTTTGTGGCTCCAAATGTGTTTCAAAATATGTGATTTTTCCTATTAAAGAAAATTAATCCCTGTGCTACCAACTGCAGAAGGTGAGTCGAAACAGGTGATTGAGAAATTCAATTTTTTTTTATATCTTTTATATCTTACCACAATCGTATTCTGCATCACTTGCCCTTTCTGCCAAAAGTATGACATATTAACGGATTATACAGGCTATTCAAAAAGTGTCACAAGCTTCGAGGAGGGTTAACTTGGCCCAAGATACGCAGCAGAATGTTAATGAAAATTGATATACCAATGGGAGATTTCGGAGATGCGGAGGATTTATTCCTTTTTGTAACATTTGTACATTGTATCTCAACTTGCATTTTCGTATTCTAATCGACAAAGATTCTGTCAAACATACAATTTGTAGTCGACCTTCAGTGGTTGATGCACAACTTTACGAATTTTCGCTCTGCCTGTTTACTTTAACATGGAATGGAAACTGTCAATTGAAAATTTATGGGCGTATTTCCATTAATAGCGTCTTCAACTGATTACTCTAGACTGCTCTCAGAGTATTTGTTACAGTCCAAATCCACCGAACTAGCGCCTTTGCGTGTTTTCCTGTAGACGTGGCATTTGTCAAAGGTCTAAATTCGCTTCTTGTTTTCACTCTGTACAGAATGGACCATTTCTGATGGTTTTCCAGGGTTTCTCAGTTATTTAGAGCAGCAGAAGAAAACCGTTCTCGCGACCTAGTGCTACTTTTTCGAGAAAAACCGAGTGAAAATAACAAAAGTTAGCTATCTCGATTCGTTCGAGAAATATCGGCCAAAAGCGAATTTTCGCGAAAAACTATTTTTCACAATAACTCGGTAATTTGATGAGGTATTTTGAAAATTCACAAACTGTTTTATTCAGCAACGAGCGCAGATCTAACTGACATTATTGTCTTTCATAAAAGCCGCCGTTTTGCGAAACCGAATATAACTTTAAAATTTTAAATGGACACCGCAGTTGGCTATGACACCAGTAAATTGCTTGTTTCCCTACCTTTTCAAAAATATATAACTCGATACATTTATTTTCATAAACAACGAAATTATTGAATATTTTCATTTTTCTACCGCAACAAAGAATGCTAGGGCATTAAGTAGGCTTAGATTGCTAAACTCAACAAATGAAGAAAAAATCATAATGTGACGCTGTCCTGTCAAAATTAAAAGGTCACGTTACGATGGTTTGTTACGATAATTTGGAGAAATGGGACATGCTTACAGCATATACCGAGAGCAGGAAGGATTTAATTACAACATCCGAAATATACTTCACTAGATACCCAGAAAGACGGCAACCAGATTCAAGAGTTTATATGAGAATTGAAAATAATTTAAAACTGTATGGAGCTTTTGAGAAACCCAAACCAAAAAAGTACAGTAAACCTGAGAAAGAAAATGAGGTTGTAAACGTTTTGGCGTTGATTGAAACCAATCCAAATATTTCTTCGAGAGAAATAGAAAACAATATAGGAGTAAGTAAAACAAAAACTTTACGAATTTTACAATAGCATAAATTTAGACCATGCAAAATTAGAATGAATCATTTTCTATATCCGGAAGATTTTCAAAAAAGGACAGAATTTTGTCAATGGTGCTTAAATAAGTGTAGATTGGACAATACTTCCCAAAATAACATCATTTAGAGAGACGAAGCCCGATTTACCAACTACGGAACATTTAATCGTCATAATCATCATCACTGGAGCAATGAAAATCCTCATGCCACAACTACTCGACGTCGGCAAGGACGATTTGGAGTGAATGTTTGTTGTTTTCTTAAAAAGAACAAGTGATACTATTTTACGTATGAGCAAAATTTGAATGCTGCTAAGTTAAGAAACCTTCTATCTTTTTTAATGTTTTCTATTGAAGAGTTTTTTTCTTTAAGAAATTACCTGTAGTTTTGTGTAAGTCGCAGTAGGTTATGCATTACTAATTATTACTTCTATTTTTTAATTGATGTAGAATTTTGAACTCGATCGTATTCCTCCTAAGTTTGTTAATCTGGAGATTTAAATGACTCTATAAAATCTAATAGTGCTTACAAGTGGGTTCAGAATTGTAGCATGTTATAAATTAGTTTCAGCTATTGTAACAATTGATTTTTTGAGAAAAACCAATAATATGAATATCTTTTAGTTTGGTGCATAGGTAACTTGTTGGTCGTGAGAACGGTTTTCTTCTGCTGCTTTAAATAACTGAGAAACCCTGGAAAACCTTCAAAAATGGTCCACTCTGTACAACAAGAATTTTAGCTCAGTTTATTATCTTCAAGCTATTTTTAGCGAATCAAAAAAGCAAGGCTTGTTGCCGTGGGCGAGCGAGCGGAATGTGTTTTACGCTGCTCGAGCCTAAGAGTGAATTGAACGATGAATTACCGGATCGCTTATTCACTTCGCTTTATACTCAGTTCTTCGAAGAAAGCATTTCAAATTAGAAACGCGTTTCTTGAATTTATTTAAAATCGCAGGAAAGTTCATGGTGTACGAAATAATTTCAGGTGGCGCTTTCGTTTTCGCTTCTCGTTTGCGACGGATTGTCAAAAACTACGGGCGCTCTTTGGACGCGATCATGACATTCAAATCTAATTGGTTAAGTTTAATGTCACGTTCTACCGGATTGGTTTACTTTCTTCGGTTCTTTTCTTTTCTCCCTCTTGACTTTTTCAACCAGTTACCCCGAATCGAGCCTACAACGAATTATTCTAAAATTAGCGCAGGGGTGACCACGTTTCGTGTTATGTGAGGGTTTGTTGACCTTTTTTGGAAATACTCCCCTTGGGAAGATGAAGTAGAAGTTGCGGCCTTAGTCGGACTTACGTGGTCATTCTGGGTGATAAACTGCGGATTTCCACGCTTCTCACAGTCTGTTCGTGTCCAAAATAAAGGTCAGGTGAGTTAATATTCGTGGGGTTTAGACTAGTTCGTGAGTTACGATGTCGTTTTTTGCATCATTGTAAACCATCTCATCTCCGACGAGGCGCTCTTGCGCCCGAATATTGCTCCTGGGTTCTTGACCCTCGGAGGAGCTGCAGACCTCCGTTGTCTGACGAGGAACGGGTCGCAAAAGATGTAGAGGTTGCTGAGTTTACGGAGCTTCGACCACCTTCTGGATCAATGGGACGCTGCGCTTGGACATGTCGGATCTTTCTTTTATTGTTTTTAATTTATTGGGCAGTTTTATTAGCCATTTGCCTGAATAAGAATTCCTAGGCGGACTTCGCGGATTAAAGTGAAGCGATTTTGTGTAATTGGGCAGTCTCGTTGTAAATATTGTGTATACGAGTCCAGTCAGGACTATTTGCGCCAGTGTTATCTTTGATTAAGGGTTTATCGATTGTTAGATTGATAAATTTTTGATTCAGATCTAACTTTATGCACTGGAAGGATGTGGTCATTTTTGAGTTTGTACGAAAGTCAATTTTACGTTAGAACTAAACTTGCCGGCCTGGTGCGGTTTGTTTACTATTTATTTTTTTTATCGGGAAGTTTTGTTTTTTGTATCCCACACACCTCCAGGTATTTCGATAATTATAATTTAGTATAGCTTAGAGAAGCGTTTCTTGCGCGTTTTCGAATCTTGCTTCGCCCAACCGACGCTGATTTTCTTGTGTTTGATTTGGAACTTTTTTTTACCTGTGTTAATCGTTTTGGCTGAAGCAACAGAAATAAAGATAGTGTAATATTTTGTATGACTCGCATTTTATTTATTTTTCCGCGGTACCTTCCGTATTAACCTTTCTATTACCTGAACAGGTACGTAGCACATTGTCGCTTTGTCTTCCAGAAATAATATGGTTTGAAATGCTAGCTTCCTATTTGTCTTTTGCATCAAATATTCTAACGTCACCTTTTCTCCATTGGTTGAGCCTTTTTGATCCGTCTAAGCAATTGAAGGAGACGGAAATGCGTCCTGGTGCGGTGTGATTTTACGACAGTTCGAAGCAAATCTTGCTTCATCATTTCGTGAATCTGTTCAATTAAAGATCGCAAGATTCAATGAAACGGTTTATCTGGTAGTTAAGTGACTCGACTAGTCTTCAGAAGTACTAAATTGCCTTTTAATTTCAAACGAACTGTTGAATTTAGACAGGTATGTTTAACCTAGTTATTAATCTCTCTCTTTCGTTAAAATCGTTTTACGAGGAGCTTCCTTCAACGGGGAGCTTGTTTAACTGGTGCTTTTCTTTTAAATTGGAGCTACATGTATTGAAGTTGATTGGGCTCTTATTTTCCGAATATATCTGCTCGTCGGTTTCTTCCTACTTCCTGCGACATCCGAGTGCGGCCGATTTTTGTCGCTGAAGCAGACAAGGTAAGCTGAATACGTAGGTACACCGGTGCTTAAAAGTTTCGAAACGAAAAGCAATAAAACTGTTCGAATATGACCCTTATTGAAACAGGTCTAATTTGTTTTGAACCTTAAGAAAGGAGGGTACTTTCTCCGCATCCCGATAAAGAAGGTCGTTAATCCTCTTAAACTGCGGCGGCCGGTAGATGTTTATGATGCGTTGAGTTTCGTTGGAACCCACGTATTTAGTTTCATTTATCATTTATCAAAAATGTAACCACAATTTTATTTTACCTAAATTAAAATATTTTATTTTCTTACATAACAGATCTTTATATATCTAAAGAAATACATGAATTTTAAATTAGTTTAAAGGATCGATGATGTAAATTAATTGGAAAAATTATAATTATACTCAATGTCTGATTTGTTCTTTAATTTTTTATTTCACAAAAGTTTTATTACTTTATAGAAATTTTTATTCTAAAATTTTAATTACGAGAAAAGAGTAAAGAGATTTTTGGTAAATATGAAATATACAAAAATGAGCTGAGCGAGATATATAGGGTAATTTTTATATGTTCCAATGTTTTATTTTAGGAGCTGAGAAAAAGCTTATATAAAAAAATTCTAGGTATTTTTACATATTATCTTCTAGAGTTACCACAAAAAACCGCACTGCAAAACATATTAAAGAAAACCTATACAATTTTATATAAAAATATGCGTAATACCAAAATTACTATGGCAAGAAATAAACTAATGTTGATCATTGGAAACAATTAAAATAACTGTATGGAGAATCATCATTGAGGATGAGGATATCAGAGAAACTATTCTTTACCTAAAGCATGCGATTATGATTAGGACATTCGAAGTAATTTACGAATTCTGAAAATTCGTAACATGCATCCTATTTATTATTTTAGCCTTCTTGGAATTGAAATAAAAACAGTTTTTGCAAGTTTGCATTAATTCAGAAGTTAAAAGTAAATTATTCAAACTTATAACCTTTAATTGGTCAAAATATGCGAATGATGGGACATTTATTCTTGATCATTTAATTTAATTCAGAAAAAATATTATACAAAATCAATTAATACTATTTAATTTTTTTTTTGTATTCTAATAATATAAAATGCGCTTTCCGTATAATTCTAAGTTCTAGTCAACCAAGCTATTAATTAGTAAGCAAATAATATGTGTATCGCATTAAACTATAAAATCTACTTATTTACGAAAATAATAGATTCTATTTCATTTACTTATTTAATAATAATACCAATAAAAAGGTCTTTATTGATAATAATGATATGCACGCATAGTTACATTTCATTTCACTATATTTATCAAAGATTCAGAAATTTTAATTTCACATTGTTTTCCTTATTTATTTTACCTACACGTTGTAATATTTAGGAAACAAATTTTGTTAAATTTACTAACTAAATAATAAATGCGTTTCTACCACTATAAGTAATTCATCAAGTTGGTTGAATACGTTCGTGTCTATTTTAAATCCCTGTGTTTGCGACGGCCGGTTTTATTATCCGGACAGCAGGTACGCTTGTAAAAGCTGTAAGGTTCATAATTGCAAAGCACAAAATTTACTACTGCCAGTGATCTGGCTAGTACTCCGGAAACTTTTAAGCACCGGTGTACTTCGAATTCGGAAGAGCGACAATTACCATCCTCTACCGACGAACCTTTGAACCCGATTACAGAACAACAGCTACGCATAACCTGTAATGTATGGTTTATTGTTTCAATTGTCGCGTCGTGCCGATAAAGTTTGTTGTTAATGCGTTAGGTTCGATTAGATTCTGAATTTCATATCGACTTGTGAGCGACTGTTCAATCAGATCTGATCCATCACGTTAAATTGTTTCTTAAATATTTAAGTCTGGTTCATTACATTTCAATAGTAGGGCTGTCAATTTCAGTAACTGCCTACGAAGGAAACCGGAAAACGAAATGAAATTTGGGCCATTATTACTACACCAGCACAAATTTCGCACTGCATTCGCAGATGTAACGAGACATAATCAAACGAGTTTATTAATTTTCGCATAAACGTGCGCCTTGCAGGGTTCGCAATAAAAACACGAACGTGTTTATTTTGAATTCGAGCGGATCGATGCACCAGCCCATAAGTTTGCAATAAAATGTAATGAATTTGATTCAATTTATAAGCGGCGCTCGCACGACGGTATGGGGTAAAATATATTTCCTGCGGACCACGCTTACGTTCATAAATTCGCTAGGTTAAGTAGGCGCTGTTAAATATTGATGTAAGAATCAGAGGCGAGAATTCGAAGACCGAGCGTTCGATTCCTGCCAATTAGTGGTTGTGGTTTGACAGTAATGAAGTTCAGGAGCAGGTGTGTTTTCAGTTCTGAAATACACTCATCGACAAAAGTGACGTACATTTATTATGAACAGCTAAAACAGCGACATTTTATAGAAATATATAAAAGAGTAATGGATATTTAAGAACAACATAACAAACCAGTCAACCGTAGTTCGTTCTATACTAACATAACTTTCTGCGTTTCAGTAAACCGAGAATTGTAGGACCGGACGGTGGGAAGCCTAATTTTAGGTTATCACTTAAAGCGATACCAGAAGAAAGGTATATCAAGTTCAAGGACGATGTAAAACAGCAAAATAAATTATGATGCCATAAAATCCTGTAGAAACATATGTGTTTGTGTCCTTTTCGTAACATTTTGCTACCAATTTACTGCAATTGCGTTTTCCTTCTGATCACTTACCGATAACCTGGCAAGTCACGCTGAGAAAAGTCAATCAGCTCTCCCGAAGCTAGTCTTAGAAGGAGGTGAGGGTGGGTTAAAAACAATAAGGGAGCCAGGGAGCAACCTCGGCTGATGAGCGCACTGTGGAACCAACTTCCAAGGATCCACAGCGTGCGCTAATAACCGGAAACTTCCACGAGATATACTGACACTCGCTCATTCAAGCTAGGGTTTGAGAAGCAGCAAAACTCCGAAACGCACTTAATAATAAATATGTATATTTAGGCATAGACATTTATTATGAACAATTTGTACACTTTTCTTGAGGTCTGAAAGTAAACTAAATACTTCAAAATCGATTAACGGCTCGATAAATCTATATGATAATCAACTTAAGCAGCGATTAGATTCAAGCAAGTTCAGTACTGACCTTAAAAAAGTTGTAAAACTGTAACTAAATTTTGTTAAATTATACTTGACTTAATATCCACGAAAAAAACGTAACAGACAAAGATGTGCAGGAAATATTTAAGTAAAAATAACATACGTTAATTAAGAAACTTGTTTGTACGTTACTGTTTATGTTACAGCGAGTTTTGTAGTCTTCCTGATGGTCGCGGTCAAGTGTCAACAGCGAAGCGCCGCCACTCGTAAAAGCATTGAACTTCGGTCGATGCTGTCATACAAACTATCGTACATCAATGGCCTTCGGGCAGGTACATCCTTCAAATAGCGGTGACCCCGAAGAAATCACACTTTCACAGAGTATTCGCATTCCTAAGATATTTTCGCAGATCTGGCTAATCCACTCGGAAGATTAGCTCAAAGATAATCAGAAGTCACGTAGGCCTTATGTAATTCCAGATAAACTGTCGTATATAATTTTGAAACCTAATTTTGCACAAATTCACGCAAATAACAAAACACGTGTTTACCTTAACGTGCCAAACAGCAAAGTGCGGCCGATAATGGATGCCGCAGGGTGGCGAAATCGACTCCCTGCAAGCCAAAATACCGAGCCAATCCGGACGTAGGACGTGATGAACGTGATTGCCTAAGACCAATGAAAGCTTTGATTTAAAACGGCGTAACGACGTCACTTTCTTGAAGAAATGTTGCACCTTACTAAACCAAGCACATACAACACGTGGTTGCTATTTGCCACGTAAACTTTATGTTATATTTATAAATAAATTAGTATGTTATACAAATGCATTTGTTTACGTTTACTTAAAACTTGAGGATCCTTTTTCTGATGTCATTGTATATGATAATATAAAACAGGCTTTTCTGATATCATTTTATATAATAATATAAAACAGATTTTAAGTTACCTACGACTTACGACTCTGTGGTGACTATAGAATGAAGTAACCAGAAATGACATTTCTTGGATGTTACCATAACAATAAATCAAAATTGTATAAGCTTACGCTAATAAAATAAAAAGATGGTCATCAATTAATATTTTATTTATTTTATTATTTTTGTTCATTTTCAATAATTTGTATTAGTTGGCTTCCGTAGTAATCTGCTGCCGTCTCTGAATAAGTACTTAACGAAAGTTGATGTTTTGACTTAAGACGCAGATGCAACGAACGATACTCCAAATCAGGTTTTGCTTTTTCCTGTTCTTACGCTTGTATTACATGCGATATGCTCTCTCGATTATAAAAACTGGTCGAAATTAATGCAGTATGAATTTGAACCACTGTTAACAAGTAGAAGGTACCGGGCATGAGACAATTCGAAATATTCATTGCGTCTTATTATGGAAACTATACTTGTCCGTATTAAAATTATTTACATTCCGTACGAGCAAGCTGCATTCGACGATGTAAGCCTTTTGTTTAAGGCTGGGGTCTGGATGGATACTCAAGGTAGATCACTTTTCTTAAAGCAACTATACCTATAGTAAACCATCTCATTACTAGAATACCTTTCCCTTATTTTAAATTTCCGTCGAAGTTAAAATAAAAGAAAAAACAACTGCAATTTATTTCGATTCCAATTCTAAACATTTTTAAGTAAGTTGACAA
The DNA here is from genome assembly GCA_036172665.1 of Prosopocoilus inquinatus. Lineage (NCBI taxonomy): Eukaryota > Metazoa > Arthropoda > Insecta > Coleoptera > Lucanidae > Prosopocoilus > Prosopocoilus inquinatus. The sequence continues at coordinate 4,098,843 of CM069876.1, forward strand.
TATTAAGAAGAATCTGCCCCATGTATTTAGGTGCAGTCCGTTAACAATTCACTTAGTCATTCGATATTGGTACTCGCTGATCATTAAGTGCTCAACAGGCCAAAAGTTAAATTAAATTAACATAAATTACTGAATAAACGATATCCGGAGCAGCGTTCGTTAAAAAGAAAACTTGCAACAGTACATCAAGCGTACCAGTTAATGACCCAACCGGAGCACTTCATTTAGCCTTCTTTGAAATCGCAATCACAAAAACAAAGGTGATCAATTACTTTCGCAAAATTGCCTCTCTAATTAAGAAACACGCGGTCGATTATATGAAAATATTCCTTCGAGTTCTTCGAGCAACCATACATTTTCAATTAGCGCAGATAAAATGAACGTCCATTATGTCAAGAAGGTATAAACATGTATTAACTATCTCACACCAGGCGCACGATATGTGGTTACATCTCTCGTAAAGAATTAAATAAAACAAAAAAAATAATAACAAGTTATTTAATTCTTGCATGTACTTACTAAATTTTATTTACGTCGCATTTTGAGACTTATTCTTACTTTCTCTTTTGTTCTAGTGGTTTATTTTGTTCATGTTCTATTTTTCTTAACGAAAAAACATTTTCACTTCTCACTTTAATGATTGCTTTATGAAACTCGTTTGGCTTTCATAAACTGATTAAAGCACACAAAATTTTATTTTGTTAAGTTTGGCGGCAACATACAAGGTATCTTTCATCGCAAGAATCTTTAATTACACTTTTCAGTTCTCTTTTCCAAAAAGAACTTTTTTTGGAAAAATTAACTCCTTTAAATCCTGAAAATGATAGTTAATCATTTTTCCTCATTTGATCCAATCGCGGCGAAACCAAAAGTCTTAATAATAATGTCATGGTTATTAACTTATTTTTCTGTAACATTTTTTTACTAAATGAATTTATACAAATTTATATGAAATGTAAATATACAGTGTCCGACAGACACCTGGGAAAATTCCTTATTATTGATTTATCAGAAAAATTCATTGGTTGTGGAAGCACCTGCATCTTTGCAAACTTAAGATGCACGTATCATAGTCTGAATACCTCCTGTCATATACCGAGGAAATCAAAATATTTGAAATCGGCATAGAGTAAAGTATCTTTGAACATGTGTGTCGTAGAATTTTGTAGAATGTGTAGAGCTGGTCGTTTCTTCAAGTGTGACATGAACATACTCTGAGATTTATCATTTGCTCAACTGTCAACTAGAAATGATGATTAATGTCATTAATACCCTAAAAATTACAATCTTTTAGAGCCAATGTTTTTTCTCCACCATAAGTATCAATGATTTCATATTTGAGATCTCATAATAATTCTGAGTAACATTTTCAAATAAAATTTGCGCGTACCGTGAAAAATAAAGGTACTTTACTCTTATGTCGATTTCAAATATTTTGGTTTCCTTGGTATATGATAAGAGATTTTCAAATTTTGATACGTGTATCTTGAGTTTGGGAAGGTACAGGAACTTGCATAAAGAATAAGTTTTTCTGAGAAATTAATAATAAAGTATATTCTCATATGTTGCCAACTTTCAGTCGGTCACTGTATAAATATATAAATTTATATAAAATAAAAATAAAGATTTCGTAAGGTTTTTGTTGTTTTTATATAAATAAAGACAGAATATCATTAATGTTGCGTTAACTAGTAGCAACTTACAGAAAAATGAACGAATTCACCAGTAAAAGACTTTTTATTTTATGCAAAAAATTACTCTTATGTGACAAACCAATCAAAATATTATCATTCAAATAATAATTGTTTTTTTTTACAAGGCAATAAGATCTGCAATTTTTAACATTCTCCCAACTTGAGTGGTTGTAATACGAGGGTCGCAGCAACAAATGTTGGCGACATAAAGACTAAAGCTGTAGTAAACAATAAAAGTCATGATATTATGATATTGTGGTTTGCAGAACGTCCGTGTCTAAAAAAATTGAAAAATGAAGAGGAAAGACACGAAGAAGTGGACTCTTTGGTACAGCAAAATGTTGATGATAAGTTGGAACCAGAACAAACCAAAGTCGATAAAAATATAAGGCGAAGTACAAGAACAAAAATGAGACTGAGATATCTTATCTGGATGGTTATGGTATAGTAGCCTTGAACGTGGAAACATTTATTGAAGATGTTCCCGATTCTTATTTTGATATAAAAGGAAGAAGCGACGAAAAAGATTGGTACGAGGGTCAAGCTGAATTTATTGAGAATAAGAAATTCTAGCAGGCCTTGAAAAACAAAACATACATTGTTATTTAGAACACTTTTTTATCTGTCATTTGAGATTTATTTGCTGAATCTACGTTTGGTATAACCGAAGTTATTAATTTTTAAAAGTGACAATGCAAGTACAAAAATGGAATTAACCAGAGAGCATTTTCGAATCATGATTTATTATGTTTTTAAAAAAGGCTTAAGCGCTTATGAGTGCAAGGAGAATTTAGATTCGGCTTTCAGTGAACAAGCACCTTCCTTGGCTACAATTTACCGATGGTACAAGGAATTTGAACGCAAAAGAAATTCTGTTCAGCATCAAAAAGGAGCAGGGCGTCCTCCTACGGCTGTTACCGACAAAAACATTGCTGCTGTTAAAAAAATAATTGCAGAGGACAATAAAGCCACTTATGCGGTAATCGAGCATCAACTCAAGATTGGATCCTCAGCTGTGAGAACAATCTTACACGATCACCTACATTTAAAAAAAAGTGGTTAGTCGTTTTGTGCCGCATCAACTTTCCGACTTCGAAAAAGCAGAACGTGTAAGGATTTGCCATGAGCTTTAAATTTTTTAAACAATGGTGGCCACCAAATTTTTCCAAAATAGTGACAGGTGACGAAACTTATATTCCATTTCTTGACATACCAACCCGCCAAGAGAGTCGTGTGGATTCATGAAGATGAGGAAACTCCAACAATAACCAAGAAGCTGAGAGCTATGAAAAAAGTTATGTATGCAGTATTCTTTAGAAGTACTGAGCTAGTAAAAGCAATTAAGCTAAACGGACAAAAGACAATTACAGCTAAATGGTACACTGAAAAATGTTTGCCTGAAGTGTTCAGTAAGGTTCCAAACAAGGGAATTATTCTGCGCCATGACAATGCATCATCCCATACTGCAGCTTTAACTCTCCAGTTTTTGGCTGGAAAAAATATAAAAATAATAGAACATCCGCCGTATTCACCTAATTTAGCTATGTGCGACTTCTGGCTATTTTTTGGGCTTAAAAGGAATTTGCGGGGTAGAAGGTTTTCGTCTGAAGAAGAGATTGATGCCGCAGTTCACACTTATTTTGGCGGTATTCCGAAAGAAGATTGGTTGGGCGCTTTTAAGAGAGAATGGTTAAGTGTATCATTGCTGAAGGGAATTACTTTGAACACATTTAAAGTAAAATCCTACAAAATATTAACCATATTTTTTATTCTCAATAAATTCAGCTTGACCCTCGTAACAACTCAACTCTTCTCAACAATAAAACCTTTCTAATTTTCTTTAAAAAAAAGAGGTCTTATTAAATCAATGCCACATATTTCACTTTTAACTCGGCCTGCAGGCGCAATAAAGCAGGCGCAACTTCCATTTCCTTAGTAATTTTTGTCTATTACAAACAATACAATTCGATATGACAGATCTCACAGTCCGTCTTCCACAAAGAATCCAACACTTTTCCCAAAGAATATTTAGAAGAATTTGAACACTTACGTGACAATACTTTTTGTGTTCATTTACAATCAGAGATAAGAAATCGGTCCACTTGTTTCGCGAGCTGTACGAAAATTTAGTATTCGGACTGTAATAGTTCCGCCTACAATAATTTCTGCGAAGTGCGAACATCCCTTTCCATCGCACTCAATAGCAATTTAAACGCATCGGAGCCGCGCAAGGAGTAATTAGTACATTCGATGTAAAAAGTGTCCAACATTAAGTGGGCCGAATTCTCTTCCCTGTTTATAATTAATCTCTTCACAACTGGATATTGTTTAGGTAAAACTATGGGATATCTGAAATTGAAATCGTCATCACTGTTACAGATTTTTGTTTCTATTTTTAGGAGACCACATTCATTAGTTAAAATATACATTTGATAGTTTTTCGTCAGAAGCACTATTAAACGAATACTGCTGAAATAATTTTCATAAGGTAAAGTGGGGTAATTGTCAAAATGTGGTAAATGTGATATTAGGTCTACATTTCGAAAATTTCCATTAAAACTACTTTTCTTAGCAACACATTATTAAAACTTATAACCCTGACTTTTCTGGACTAGTTGGAATTCGACTTTACCGGCCAATCACTGAATCAACTATTTTTTAGCGCAACTACATATTCGAGGTTAGATAGCGACTGCAACAAGTGTTTTTTGAATTCGCAGAAGCCGTGGGAATTTTTAGAGGTAAGTTTTTCAAAAATTTGGTCTGAGGTGTAAAAGCTGTACAGTTTAGTGTTGTGAATGTTACATTTGGCGAGCTATTTGCGTCTTTTTTATATTTCCGTATGTTACATTTGCCCCTTAAAAATGATATAAACGAGGCAAATGTGATTTACGATATCTCACATTTGCCCCTCTGCTTATTTACCCCACGTAATTTTTCAGACCGAAATGGTTCGTGTTTATAAAAGAAAGCGTGAAGATCCATGTTACTCTGAGAAAGATCTACAAATAGCTTTACGGGGAGTTCACGCAGTCGAATGTGTCTACAAAGCCTCCAAAACCTATAAAATTCCATACTGTACCATTTACAGCCGTTTTGAAGGTCTTCGGGGCGTAAACAAACAAAAGAAAGGCAGATCAACTGCATTGGATTGGAATTATGAACTTGAACTAGCGAGAGGCATTACCACTTTAGAAAAATGGGGATTTGGATTATCCAAAAAGGAAGTTCTGCAGCTTGTTTTTCAGTTTGTAAAGGAGCACAAACTTGTAAATACTCCATTTAAAGATGGCATTCTAGGGACTGATTGGTTTCTTGGTTTTAAGAAAAGACATGCTTTAAGTCTTAAAACACCACAATCCGTAGAATTTGCAAGAAAAAAAGCCACTCACCCTTTGATAATTTATGGATATTTTAAACTTCAACTACAACTTCAAGAGAGGCCTTCTCAAATTTGGAACTTTGACGAGAGTAGTTTCGCCATTGATCCTAGTAAAACAAAAGTAGTCGGCAAACGAGGACTGCCCTGCTCCCGTGTTACTAGTACTCCTGGACGTGAAAATGCAACTGTCTCGTTCTTGGCCAGTGCTTCTGGAGAAAAAGGTCCACCATTAATCATTTTTAAAGGTGCTAACGTCTGGGAACAATGGCAAGCTCCCGTCGATATCTTCCCTGGAATGTCGTACGCTGCCAGCAAAAAGGGGTGGATGGATGCTAATATTTTCTTCAACTATTTTCAAAACACTGTAATTCCTGCTTTGGGTGAACAAAGACCAGTACTCATCATATACGATGGGCATTCATTACAGGTCAGTACACGAGTCATTGACTTAGCAAGACAACAAAATATTACAATTCTAAAATTACCACCACACACTACGCACCTGTTACAACCTCTCGACGTTTCCGTATTTAAATCTGTAAAAACAACCTGGGATAATAAATTGGTTAAGTGGCAGAGACACAATGTTGGACGCAAACTTCCAAACATATGTTTTCAATGTTTATTGCAGAAACATGGAAAAGCACGGAGGCAAATGTAATAATGAGTGGTTTTAGAAAGTCCGGTATTGTGCCATTTGATGATGGAGTCGTGGCAAGAGAAAAATTCGATATCGAAGGATTAAAACGATGGGACTCCCAAAACACCGTAGTCACAAACAGCACTACAGAAAATGATGGTTCACGAATTCAACTCCCAAATACTTCAAATGAGATAATCTCTGTGCATGCCTCGGATATGCCAGGACCTTCAACAAAGTATGATAATATTGCGCCTTCAAAAGGAACTGCTTTTTTTGAAAATCTTTTATTACAATGCGTTCGTCAACATCAAGTCTCACCAAAAATAAAAAAGAGAAGGTTGGCCCCTGGAGCTCAAGTTATTACAGCACCGAAAAACATGAACCCGGAAATACAAAGGAGTCAGAAAAAAACTCGCCAGAACGCAATAACAAATACTCATGATTCGTCTAGTGAATCAAATGACGAATCAGTGCCTTATCAAGATTCAAATAACGATGAAGAATTTTCCCAGGAATTGCAAAACTTAGAAGAAGTCGTAAATTTCAATGGAAGTCATACTCTTGAAATTGATAAGTGGGTTTTAGTGCAATATGCAGCCAAAAAAAGGCTTTGTGGGAAAAATTATTAAGAAAGGTGAGTGTGAGGAATGGCTTGTCAGGTTTTTGAGATTGAAGAAATCTAAATTTTTTCGGCCAAATGTACAAGATGAAGACTTGGTAAACAGCGCAAATATCCTGAAGATCCTTCCTCAGCCAACAGAGGATCGAAGAGGGTCGGGACTCACTTTTTCAGTGAAGTTTGATGGGTACAATATGTTCTAGTTAAGCACCTTGAAGGTGTTTCTAGATATTTAAATTTTAATACAAATCAGAATGTAAGTTGTGTTTGATTTTTTTTTAATAATTACGTTACTTTTTCACGAAATAAAATGTACTAAATACCAAAATACGCAAAAAAATTATATTTTTTACGTTTGCCCCATAGATATTTCTATCAAAAACTCTATAGCAGAAGAGAGTACACTATCACATATACCTCAACCTCAGGGGCAAATGTGATATAACCACGCTGTTTTAAAAAAATAATAAAAGCAGGCAGTCTAAAAATTAATTCACTTTATTTGAATATAGGCATCATTTTGTTAAAAACCAAATAACGTTTGCTAATTTTTACAGAATTTTTATAATAAAAATAAAGTTTTCAATGACATCTAAACTTACACTAGTCAAATTTTACCTCGCATTTACCCCACTTCACCTTACTTGTTTCTTTGCAAATTCCTCATTATAAAGTGTCTCATTACTCGATCAGTTCAATTCAGTTTGTTTGAGCTGACCCTCTCACCATTTTCCTTCCAGCAATTGCTTCGTACTATAACCAGTTTTCCAGGGACATGTTTCAAGAGTTCAAGTGGATTAGTTTTCTAATCTCAGCAATCCGATTTCTAAGAAGAACACTCCAGTTTTCTTCTCGACGAATCCAAGCAGGGACTGTACTTGAGTCACTCCACAGTACTTAGGTAAGGCAACCCACTCTAAATCGATTGCTCTAGCAGATGCATCAAAGACTGGTTTGAATAAACGTTGTCAAGATTTGTTCTTTTATTACAGGTCTGCGCGATAAAAAATATACTTCACTCTTAACTTGAACTTCACTGACTTCTTCCACAATATTTTCTGTGAACCATTCTTCATTAATATTGTGGTATGCTTCAAGAAGATTCTTAGAAATTAATTTCTTCGTGACAGAAACCAATCTTCTCTCAGCTATACTTTTGTTTTCTGGTAAACGCAGATTTTCACATCAAGGCAAGCGAACTTCACAACGCCCTTCTTCATTAAGGATTACTGTCTGCATCAAATGACCCTCCGTGGCCTTCTTTTAACTTTCTTTCTGAAGGTTCAAGAGTATCAACAGTCTCCAGCGCTCACAAATCGGCAACGCTTGCATCCTGAATAAACATTGATTGTTACTGTTGATGCTGTATTATTAATTACCTCTTTCCAGGAACGCTTCCCATAATAGTACAATCTAGAAGTACTTCTCTAGAAGATAACTGAATTCTTCTTCAGTAAACAGTTTATCAACTTCAGCACCAATTAGAATGCCAATCGGTACTGCGTTATCTTCTACGTCACTCAAATAAATCTTTTGTGCAGACAATTCTCGTTGCCACGGTCTTTCAGTGACATGAGAAAGTTTTCCTCAAATGACATTTTGACCTAATATGAACTCGGTAACGTTTACGTGTACGTGTTCAGAAGATTTGACGCCACCAAAAACAGAGTGAACTAATTTTTCTTCGCCTTCCTGCCTATACTTCATTATCTCTACTAAACTATCTAAAACGTAAGACCTTTGTGAAGCCATATCAAGTAAAACATGTACCTTTAATTCTTCTTTTAGGCCAACTAATTTCACAACCAGTGTTTGTAAAAATACTTCTGGATAAACCTTGTTAAAGTACTGTCAATTTGAGCGCAGTCAAATTGGCAGCGACAATTCTTTGGAAATTTCATTTTCATGCGAAAGCAATTCAGGACACATCAAAATGACATGCTTCTTTTTACATAATACACATTTTATATTCGTCTTGCACTTTTTTATTCCATGTCCTGTTTTCAGACAAGCATAACAACATTTCTTCTCAGACAGAACCTTCCTTTTTTCAAAAAATTTTGTTGCAAATCGTTTTTGATTGCAGTGAAAACCTCGAGCAGCCTCTGTACAGCTGTTTCAGTCCTATTTGGGGCCTCTTCAGCAGAGACGTAGCTGGACATTTTCACTGCAAACCAAAAACGACCTGACCAATTTATTCGCAAATGCGATGTAATAGTGGCATATCTTGGCATAACAGTCTTGGCTTTTGCGACTCTCTTCACAAAATAGACATATCTGAGGACTAAAATAATTTTTATTTCATTAATAAATAAAAGGGTCCTTTTATTTGTACACAAAAAGTGTTGGTCAAATACGTATTTTCAAAACCCAACTAGTTTCGACCAATTGGTCATCTTCAGGGGTTAAATTGGTCAAAACTAGTTGGATTTTGAAAATACATACTGGACCAACACTTTTTGTATACAAATAAAAGGACTGTATGAATTTCTTCCTTTTATTGATTAAATCAATTCTGCACTCTAATGGATTTCCGTAAGGGAATAAACTTCATTAAATAATCTAGACGATTTTTCAGAGTGCTGGCTTCAGAAGAAAGAGCTACAGAACTTCTTTGCCCTGCTCTTAAAAAACCATCAGCAAGACATGATACTAGTTTTTAAAATATAGCAGCACATTTGTCAGTTGTCACATTTAATGTTTCTCTTGCTTTAATATGTGCTTCTACTTTATCATGCAAAGTTGCCAAGTTTCATTTCTAACCATTCTCCAATGAATTTTGTAAAACTAAAGACAGAAGCTCTCGGATAAACAACTTTACCAGCAGATCACCTTTTCTAAAAAGACTTTTCAAGCCTTATAATAATTACCTTCTACTGTAGAGAAACTCTCTATTGATTCTCGGGCTCTTGACCCTGGTATCATTGCCTGAAGTAAGTACTGAAACTTATCTTCTATACTTATCTCAACATCTTCATGAATTTTCTTAAACTGAGTCCAAAACGGTATTCATTCCTTCAGTTCTCCGCTAAATTTCTTAAACTCTAACTTCGATAGTTTCACTTTCTTCTTAGTATCTTCCTATTGCTTATAGAATTTTCGATGCTCCGTGCGTCATAATCCCTTAAATCATTAAATTTGCAAATTTTCAGTTTAATTCTAGTTATTCGGGTTCTCATCTGCCGATAAACTTTCTGCTTCCAAGTCATCTTCTGAAACACCAGCATTCAGCAAAAGTAAACTTACTACACTTCTGTTCTTCTTCACTCTATTCATCTTTCGGGATTTTCTAACTTGTGAATTGTTTTGTTTGTCCTGTCACGGTCGCCAACTGTTATGTTAACTGGCAGCAACTTTTAGAAAATTGAAGGAATTCACCAATAAAAGACTCTTTATTTTATGCAAAAAATTACTCCCATAAATACTCCTATATGACAAGTCAATCAAAAATATAGTACAGTGTTTTGTTTAAAATACCATAAGGGGTGGCTGTGAAAAATAAAATTCATATCATAGCACCATTCATCTTCATTGATTTTAAAAAGTCAGTTTTAGCGTTTGTTAGCTGACTAGTTGAAATAAATTACTCCTATTTATTTTCCAAGTTTATTGAAATAACAAAGAAAATCTAAAAAGCAGACTTGCTATATTTGAAAAATTTTATTTATGATATATAATCAAGAACATAAAATTGCCGTTATTGAATCTTATTTTCGAAATGGTACTTACATCAAAGATGGATGGGTTTATAGTGCACAAGCTTGTTTGAATGAATTTAGACAATATTTTCAAAATTTAATTTTAGAAGATTTGATTTTTGTTACTACACTGTTCAACAATTCAGGCAAAATGGAAACGTTGGTCAAAAAAAGGCAGCGATAGACCTACTGTTAGAACACCAGAATTAGTGGAAAATGTGTAACAAATTATGCGAAATAATCCCTAAAAATCATTGCGGCATTTAGCACAAGAGACGGCTGGATCTATGAGTACTTACCATAAAATTCTAAAAAGAAATATTCATTTATATCCTTATAAAATGATTACACGAATTATTACTACCAGATTTTAATCGTCGCATTTCATACTGTCAATGGTTTCAAAATCAATTCATGAATAAATTAGACTTGCTCGACTTAACTTTAATCTTTGTCTTCAACAAGAAGGTGGACATTTCCAACACCTGTTATAATATTTTTATTTGTTGATGTTGGAGAATATTCTTAAAAGACTATCCTGTTAGCCCTAAAACAAATTTATTTTTTAAAGATCGTTACTAAATTTCAGACAATAGTTACTTTAAATGTGTAGGTTAGACAGATTCGTTAATTGTCAAAAATGATTGAAAATTATGCAGAGATGAATCAGGATACGACATGAGCTCTAATTTCCAAAGCCACCATTTATGGTATTTTTAAAGAAACACATAGTAATCAACCAAATAATAATTGTTTTTTACAAGGTAATAACATCTGCAATTCTTAACAATTAAAGCTGCGAGAAACGCTACTAGCGTTCGAATGAGACATATGGAAGATAGACAGAGGATGTATATGAAAATGTTACTGAGAGAAGAAATAGGAAAACTTAATCTTGCACACTATTAAAGCGTTATACCGTGCCTTCAATTGAATTCCTCATTAAAGTAAGCTGTGATTTTTTTTATGAAGTTGGCGACACAATTCTAGAGAAAACAGTTGTCATTAACTGTCAGTGCTGATCATAACATCAAATAAAAACACAACATTAAAGTTTAAAGTAGATGCTCAAAGTGCTCTCCTTCAGCTTGAATACATAAGCGTACTCTGCGTTTCATGTTTTCAAACCCGTTTGCTAAGTGTTCGGGGGTTATGTTAGCACACACATCTGTAATGCCCGCACGAAGTTCTTCGATTGTGTAACGCGTAGTTCTAAAAACTGTGTTTTTCATGTGCGGATAAATGAAGTAATCCATAATTGTGAGATCCGGAGACCTTGCAGGAAAATTCACAATCCGATTATCGAAAAACTGCTGCAGGATGTCATTGTTTGATGAGCTGTGTGGGCAGTAGCATTGTCTTGCTGAAAAAACCCTTCTGTAAGTTCATCATCATGTAGTTGATTAATGAAAGGTTCTAATAACTCATTTCGGTATCTTTCAGCAGTTACTGAGTCGTTAAAAAATATTGGTCCGATGATACGCCTTCCTGACACTGCTAGCCAAACACCAATTTTTAATGGATGTAATGGAGTTTTCACAAATTCATGGGGATTTTCTGCTGACCATATTCTCATATTCTGTTTATTTAAATACCCTGTGAGATGAAACCTGGCTTCATCGGAAAAGAAACACTTGTCAAGAATGTCGTCGTTGTTTAAGTTATCAAGAAACCACTAACAGTATTCCGTTCTTCTGTGAAAATCTACTGGCCTGAGTTCGTGGACTGCTTGAATCTTAAATGGATAAAGCTTTAAGTCTTTTTTAGGAATAATGTGACATGTTCCCACTGATAGCTGAACTTCTTGTGAAAGTTTCGCAATAGATTTCTTGGGAGAGTGTTCCATTCGATTCCGAACATCTTCAATGCAGGCTGCAGTCCTTTTCTTAGCTGCTCCGCTCCCTGTTTTGCGACCAAGTGATCCTGTTTCACGAAATTTAAGAACACAAGCATGGATATGTTTAACTAGCTGTTCATAAGTAATAGCAAAATTAGGAAACTGCTGTCGAGACTTCTGTACACACTGATTAATTGAATAAACTAACTGTCCATTATCTATTCTACCGGTTTGAAAATAACTTTCAACAATAAATATTTTCTGCTGTAATTCTATCATTTTGAATTAATTGAAAATATAAAGTGTCAATTTGACATTTGTTTAATTAAATAATTGAACAGCTATCTGTGCTGCAAATCTTCGGAGAAAAAAACAGTGAAATCATAGCCCACTTTAATGAGGAATTCAACTGAAGGCACGGTTGTATTATTTTCACATATCACATAATTTTTATAATTTTCGTTTAATTATTAGAATCTCAAATTTTACAATATTCTTATACCCTTGTATAATTTGAACTTTCTTTCTGTGATCTACTAAACCAAAAGAACCTATTGCAATATCTGAAACCCTCTGCTTAGATATTCTCTGCATTTTCGTATGATCGTGAGGAGCTGTGCACTCAAGGCTAGTGGGTTACGCAAATGATACCCAATGTCTTCACTTACTGGTAAATTTATCTGCCAGGTATTTTCCTTGAAAACTATTGAATCGATAACACTTTCAGAGATTATTATCTGGCAGATAAATTTATTAGGAGGTGAAAAAATCGGGCCTATGAGTGGTAAGTGGTATGAGTGGTAAACTTAAACAAAAATTTATTTTTTTAATTTAATCGTCAATAATACAGATATCTGTATCTCCAGATGACGATCAGAGTTAAGTGATCTCGTTTACAAAATACGCACGTATTTAACACTAAAGATGCATCTGACGTCATGATCAAGAATCAAATTTTGGTTGGTTGATCGTTGCTGTGTCTGTAATCCTTAATCCGTTTAACCTTTTTTTTTATTTGGTTTTATGTGTTCGTCTCTACCTTATTCTTGTTATCTCGATCTTTAGTTTAATCATAATATTTTTCTGAGAATCTAATCTCGTATTTACAGTTAACAGAAAAAAACTGGAAACTTGCCCTAGAAGAATGAATGAATGAATATTCAATAAAACAAAAACTACAGCGTATAGTAATTATCCTACAAAGGAAACTAAGAAAAGAATATGCTTAAATGCGAAAGCTTTTTTCCTGGCCATAATTGCGTGTTGTATTTATAGTAACCCAGTAACTCATAATTTTCTCCTGTACGAACAAATGCACTAACAAACATTATCTTATGTAACACGAAATGACGTTAATAATGGCAATTGGAGATTTGAATTGCAAAGTGATGGAAATAATACGAGTAATCGTTTCCACTAAGTGATGTGCTTGTGCATATGCAAAATTTTCAGTGCGTCATGCATACCCGTAGGTTGGCATTCCTGTCGCAGATGATCTTTTTTTTTTCTGAAAAAGGAAAACGTTCGTAGGTAATTATAGAGTTTAGTGTGGTTCTTTAAAGTCGATTGCGAAACACGTAACGATTAGGGGTTGTTAGCAGTCATTAGTTTATGACGTGTGTGCGGTTTTACTAGAACATCAAATGCAAGTTCTACCGACTAACTGTCCATCGAGAATTAATTATCAAGTTAAGTAAGTCGTTGACCTTAAAAAGCAATGCCATTTAATTCATCGAGACTATTTTATTTCAGTCATTAAATATATAAATAAATTTTAGCTGTTAATGACTTTTCCTTTATTTTGGAAATTCGTTTAACTAACCAAAGTAGAGATTCTAAACTGCCCTTGCATATCTGTTTAAGCTGATATTCCTTCTTTCGATATTGTTTGCCTTGAAGCTAGATCTAGAGCTCATTAATAAAGTGCGGCCCAAAACCCTTGTAATCTAGACGCGTATGACTAACTCATAACTAGTATATTGGAGCAAATAAGCCCGCCCCAATGTTCTTGGCATAAGTTGATTATTAATAATTTATATTAAAATTCTGTGTACACTGACCTTAATTAAAATTAATACGTGTAAATACGTGTGCAATAGAGTACGAGGATGAGGAAAGAGTTGAATGACGAATCGGTTGGTTTAAGCCGACGATAATATCCTCATTTTTGTATTATTCTAGAAACTACTACTACCGTTACCATAAATCTGATGTCTTTCTATATATTCATAAAATAAATGCAAAATGGTGACAAAAAAATTATAGACATTGAAGTTCAAATGTGGAGCGAAATATTTTTTTTTAATTGCTTCCTAGTTTAACTTGAGGGCTTTCGCGTCCGTCGTCCATAATTGAATTCTTGGCTTCCGGTTGGAACCGCGTGTTTCGGATTTCTTCTATTGCCAGCGTTTCTCTCTCCATTGCAGAAGAACTTCCTCAGGGCTGCTGCTGCTGCTGATGGTGGTCTTGACCAGCAGCGGCACCACCACCACCATCATCAGAGCCCCGAGAAAGTTTTTCTGCAATGGAAAAAGCTGTTAAACCATGGAAAAGAAGCAAAAGAAGAAAAGAAAGCAATTTATGAATGAATTACTGGCTTCCGGTTGGAACCGCGTATCTCGGATTTCTTCTACTGCCGACGTTTCGTTCTCTATTGCAGAAGAACTCCCTCAGGGCTGCTTTTGCTGATGGTAGTCTTGACCACCACAAGCAGCAGCAGCACCACCACCATCAGAGCCCTGAGGAAGTTTTTCTGTAATGGAAAACGAAACGTCGGCAATAGAAGGAAACGTAGTAGTTACTTATGGTCTATTTCTTTTATTAAAGAATAATTTGCTTCTATAAAATTGATTGACAAGTAACTCAATTGGGCAACATGTTGGTGTAGCTTTTCTGGAGATTGCCCGAAAGCAAATTCAATTCCTCCTCAAGCTAGGTCAAGCGTTTCCCAAACTTTTAGGTTTCGCTACCCCCTTTTGAGCTGTGTTATGATTCACGTCCTCCTTTCCCTTTCTTTTAATATATTTTATTCGTTTTGTTTTTATTTTTTAACTACTATTTACCATTAATTTTTCCCTGATTTGTTTTGATTTTCGTTTATTGAGTGTGAATTTATTTTACACATTAATCCGGTCGATTTATTGCCATTTTATTTTCTCCTTTGTTAGATTTGACTTTATTTTCTTTTTAAATTATTCAGTGATCGCCTAGTTTTGTTAAAATTTACAGATTATTCTTTGGATCATGACAAAATTTGTCAATTTTTGAATCAATGTGACTTATTGTTAGTTTTATAGAATTTTTATTTTGGTCCTAACTTTATCATCACCCTTTATTTTTATACAATCCTCATTTGACTCTATTTTATTTAACTTTTAATATAATCAATCGATGGACCATTGTTTTTTCTTTTAATCGATTTCATTCGTGTTGTTTGTTACTTTTAAATTAACAACTAATCATCTTGTTACTTGTTTTCTCTTCGGTTTGATTTTATTTGATATGACTTTCGATTTTTTTAATTATCAAACGAGTTGAAAACGTGCTCATCTTTAAGATCTACAGCCGATAGGTCTTGCTCAAGTCCGTAGGATGAAGAACTATGCAAAAAACTTTCACACCCCTTCGGGGTGGGTATTGCTTCGATGCATTCGAATGAGATTTGTTTGATTAGATTCCTTTGGTTGAAAAAGCTTTCGGGGAGGATGTCATCAAACTCCGCCAGGTTTCTTTTAGGGGTTACTAAAGTATCTTCTTTTTTGCTGTAGTTATTAAAGCTTGAATTGTACATTTCGATTTCGTCATACAGGCTTGAGAGCACGTTGACTATTTCTGCGTCCTTGGAAAGCGTCTCCTGCTCACGAGGATGATGACAAAAAGCTGGAAGCACATTTTCACTTATGTTATTGTTATCATCATTACTGTTATTATTAGTTTTATTGGCAGTAATCACTGAGACGTTGCTGTTTTTGACTGGGGAAAGTGAGGGGTCAAGCTTTGAATGATCAGCCAGCTGATAATCGGATAGAATAATTATGTTGCCCCCCTCTTTCTTTTTAGTTGTCGAATTTGATTCGTCTGCCTTTTTTGATGATGATGATGATTGACAGACCGACCAGACTGTGTTGAGGTAATCCCGCAGAATATTGTCACACGCCATTGGTTTGTTTTTCTTTGGGGGGGGGGGGGGGGAGCTTTGGCACGTAGGTATAGGGCTTAGCGGCATTCACAACGTTAAACTTGGGATTAAGAAAGTCACCATCGCTTCATTTTTGATGTCTAAACCGAGACTTTGCATTATTGCTTTTCGAAACAGTAATTTTTTTAACTTTCCTTTGCTTTGGAGCTTTTGTCTTTTGCAGTTTCGCTTCGGGTTTATTTAAAGGAGGGATAGTGTCTTCCACATTAATTTTCTTTTTCGGACCTATCAGATTTCTTCGAAGTTCCAAATTTCTTCTTCTCCTTACTACTTTTTTGTTAAGCCCAAAATGCGGATTTCACTATGGCATTAAATTGCATAAACAAACAAATCATCACTTGAATGCCCAGTTTCTAGAAACTTTCATGGTTAGATAAAATAAATATTGCTACGGTTACCCATGTTAGAACTATAGGAATTCTTATCTAATGATAAAAATTTCTAGAAACCGGTCATAAATGATTTATTTGTATTGTGTGTTTTCACGTAAACGGTAAGAATTCTTTGTTATTTATGCAATACACGGTAAATCCATATAATAATTACATGCAAGCTTAAGGGAAGAAATACCTTAATATAAACAGCACATCTACAGCAAAGATCAGGTTTCACTCACAAGTCGAGTGAGTTATGCCACTTTGAATTAGTATTTAATCACCGGCATGCATTCAAAGAAATTATTAATTTAATTAGGTAAATTAGCGAACTTGTTGCGTGCTGTAAATTTCTCGAAACACGTTCACGTTAAAAATGCGAGTGCTGCTTGTATGACATGTGTACGTGTCAGAACAGGTGTAAACACCACACCTGTCTTCTGATCTAAAGCTCAAGGAACATCAGTGATCACCGAATAGCCTGTTATTTTAATATTAAAAAGATTAATAAGTTTCGAAACGTCCGACGTAAACTAACGCTTAGTTTGCATCTCCCATCTTTCTCTTTTTTGAGAGTAATTATGTTGAAATATTTAATTAATTATGCCCATTTCTCAAATTTCCACGTCGGTTTAGAATTATTAAACGTCCAGTTTAGAATTTACGAGCATTAGCACTTCATAATTATTCATGATTTGAATATTCGAGTTACGACTTTATCTTTTTGTGTTTCTTTAACTGCGAGTCGCCTCGGGTTTTTGTCCTTAATTACATGTATTATTACATGACGTTCGTAAACTGTATCATGATCTTAATTCCTTTCACTTCTAGAGGCTTCTGCTGCACTGATAGAATCTTCGAGTGTATAAATTGAATACACACGAGTTTGGAACAAGGAATATTTTGTTATACAGGGTGTCTCAAAACATCTGTCTTTAAATGAAACTGTGTAAGTCCCTTGTTACATAAGAGATTAATTCAGTAAATCTCAAATTCAATTTTCAATTTCAATTTTTTGCCCAAAAATGAAAACTGACTTATCCCAAGTTTACGACTTGTTTTAGCAATTTATTCCGATAAAAACAATAAACCACAATAAAACTTTTTATTTACGTTTAGAAGAACTCGGTCAAGGTCTTATTGTATACGAATGTGAATCCGACTTGAGAACATCGGCATGTTTATTTGTATTTTCAACATGCGATAAGTAAGAACGTTTGTTTACGCATCTCTTTATAATAGACAATAACAATTATGTTAAAAACGAGTACCTAATCTTCGCTAGATTTTTGCTGAAGTAATTAAACATCTTCGTACGCTAGTTTTGTAACTGCGCCGAAAATGCGTGAAATTATTTTTTAATTATCGCACTAATAGCTGCAGAATAAGTATTGCAAGAGCAGAAACTATTCCTGTTGTAAAAGCGGAAAGCAAGAAATGGAGTATGATACAATGAAAAATTTAAATAAATTAGATTGCCCGTACACACAATAATCCATGGGTTCAAAATAAGTGATTGAATAACTTCGCTAGCTTTCAATCGAACTATTCTATTAATTGTTTACATTCCAACACAAAACACATGTTTTATAAGGATAATATTGAACCTGAATTTTTGCGTCGGCTTAAACCATAAAGACATAAAAGCTCCTGCCTAATGCAGATGTTTATTTTGTCCTTTATTCGAATTTTTAATAAAGAAACAAATTTATTTTTGCTGTACAAATACAATAAACCAGTAATCAACATTGTAAGTTGATTATTGGCAATTTACAAATTAATATGATGTAAGAATTACATTTCGACTGCCTTTATTGATTTTTTTTAATTTAACTGTTAAAGTACGGATTAGCACAAAACTAATCATCAATTAATGCAACACGCACAGATTATTTTAAATTATTAAGAACTTACCTAGTTACAAAATTTATTTGCTTTTAAAATTAACATAAAATACGATACTTGACCTGCCTTAAGTACAATATCTGTGCATTAGGTCAACGTCGGAGAATAGCTCAAAACCAAGCTCCGCCGGAACATTTAAACTGCATTCAGCGATTCTCAAACAATTTCTATGAAAAAGTAAGTAAAATAATTTTCATCTGCGCTATTACTGCTATCTGACTAATAGTTGTATAACAAATTTGCTTCTTTTCTTGACCGCTATTTGTGGTTCCAATTAAAGACATAGGTTTAGAGATATGCTGTATTTGGCGGTATTTTAACAGTATACGCGGTTCAAGTTGAACTTATTGAGAATAAAAGCACGGTTAGTATCTTGTAGGATTTTGTTTTGAAAATGTTAAAAATCAAAAGATGAAAGTAATCATTCCGTAACACTCACAGCTATTAGTCAAATCGAAAGAAGAGCACTAAAGTAGAAACAAAAGCGAATCAAAAAATACCTATTGGAGAAGTATTGACTCTTTTGTTTGAGAACTTCTGGTCGACCGTGCACAAAAACAACGTTATAAAACAAAATTCCAACAAAATTCAAGGTCAATTGGTTGATCGCATTTTAGAAGCTTGGGAACACAAATAGAATCACCGACCCATTGAAGACGAGCGTTCAAATTTACAACCTCTCGGTCATGGCCCGTGTGTGCATTATGGTTAAAGGAGAACAATTTAAATCTGCTTGCATTGATCAGAATTAAATCCGTTTCATTAGATAATCGACAATAATTAGATCTTGACATCCTGGTCTATGTAAACCAATAGTACACATGATTTACAGTGCTAATTTCGCATATTAAAATGATTTAAAAAAATTATTAGTCGCTTTGATTAATTGTCGCTTTGTTAATTATTTCCATTAACGAATACGTTTCTTCGTAGTTCTAGTTCGATGACGTTTTATTGTTTTGGTTCCACAAAATAATAAAAGCGATGACTGCATTCAATAACGATTTTCCGAAATGCAGAAAGAAAATACATTCTTAAACATTTTGCGCAATAAAGAAATAACAATGCAGTTTATTGACGACCAGCAAATAAAGTACACGATTAATACGTATCAATTAGTGAAATAATTTTAGAAAATGGAATTTCTAATTTTTATTTATTTTTATAGTTTTGTGAGTAGAATACTATTAACAATTACGTGAAAATTGATTAATTTAATAAGCAACGCGATGGATATTTATAATTCTATTCCCTTATGGAATTACATAAGCGATGATTTTAACCCAGTGCCCTTCAGTTCGATGACGCTTTATTGTTTTACGACGTTTTATGATGCGCTTGTAGAAACTGATACACGGCCAGTCAGAGGTTTTCAAACAAAAAGTCTCCGGGCTCCGGGGGGTTTTAATTTCTTTAATTTTTCACCAATAAAATTCATATTTGCAGAAATCACTTTCTTCAGTGATAAAGAACTTACAGTTTTAATATGTGAAATTTATTTGATTACACGCTGTATAAAATAAAGTCAAATTGAATTAAGTAAAGACAAAGTACCATCGGTTTATAAGTAAAAGAAAAAAAAATGAAATTAAACAAATAAAGAATCAGTATATCTATACACATGCCGTTTTAAGAACGTTAATAAAATTTGATAGGGGGTCCACCAATATTAGCTATTTAAGTTATCGAATTACAATATCCAGATTTTAAAAACTTAAAGTAGATGTAAATTTGGAGAATGTCCTGTAAATGACAAATTAATCAGATATGATAAAGGATTTGATGTGGATTTGTTCAGTTTATTTAAAATGAAACCGGGAACATTGTCCGAACCACTAGATCTTTGACAGGAAAATTTCTCAATTATTTCTTTAATTTCATCAGGTGTTGTTGGATATAAAAACATGGACGATTTATTAAATTTTAATGAGCTACTATTGGATGAGGATGTATAATTTGATTTGGGTACATCAAGAAAAGTCTTGTTGAATGCGGTAGGTAGCAATTTGAAGTGGATTATTCAGGACTATATTGTTGACAGATAATTCTTTAGGTATGGTAAAAGTTGCTTTATTAAACATGCCATTAATGATTTGCCAGCATGTGTTTGATAAGTTTTTTGAATTAGCTATTTTTGTATTAAAGTATTGTAATTTTGATTCAACTATTCTTTGGTTGTGTAATTTTCGAACTAGTGATAATCATCAAAGAATGAAAATTTATTTTGAAAGCCAACTGCTTCGTACACATCTTGCCAATCTTCGAGATTAATTAAATGCTGAAAATGTACAATATTAGTATGAGGAAAGGATGTTCCTAGTTTTTCAGGTATATTTTCTAGTACTAGCTGTATATCAAGAAATTGAAATGAATGACCAGATAAGTATGTGCTTGTCACCTGGCCGTCTTCTGGACCAAAACTTCCATCAGTAAAGATATTGTCATTTAAAGTAGCAGAGTGGGCGGTAACTCTTGTTGGAGCAAATACCGTTTGTTTGATGTTATATTCCAAGAAAATATTAACAACATCAACTATTGTACGCGAGTGGTCTAAAAAATTTACATTAAAATCCTCGCAAAGGACTAAGTGAGATTTTTTATTAGCAATACGTAATAGATATTGTTGTAGGGATGACAAAAATAAATCAACTGATCCACAAGGTGATTGATAAATACTTATAACAATAAAATGTTCGCCGGAGATGTCTAATTTTACAGTGGATATTTCAAATTCTTTTTCGGAGCACAAATTTTGAACATCAATTACTGACACATTTTCAACTTTTGAATTCATATAAATACAAACAGCGCCGCATTTGTAGTTTGAACGACAGTAGAAAGCACTTAATTTAAAATTCAATATCTAAGTTTTAAGTATTTGTTCAGTTCTGTTAATTTCGATTACAATCCTTGAATGTTCAAATTGAAAATTCGTAGCTGATTACTTATCTTAAAAAAATCAGTTTCATCTTATTAGTTCATCTTATACCAGCGTTTCTCAAATTGTGGGGCGCGCATAAATCTTCAAAGGGGGGTGTACCAGAATAAATATAAAAAAATTGAACGCAAATTGCAACTAATTTATCATCTTATTGTTTACAAGAAATTGCTTATACAGGATGATTACACGAGAATTCCCAACCCCTTTAACTTCTTTATTTTTGACTTTAGAAAGAAGTCTATAAAACTTATATAGACCGATTCAAAGTTTTTGCTGATGTTTACTGAAAAACAAATTAATATCGCATAATTGAGATATAAACTAAAATTTTAATTTTTTAAACAGAACACTTGGTATTTTTATACTTATTTGAAATCTAGTTTAAAAAGCGCCTCTCTTTTTCTTAAACAAATTTTTTCTTTTAAAACTTTGTTTAATTAAAATCTAACATTTTCTCTAAGAGACGATTGTTCACATTTTATACCACGGGTTTCTAACGAGATCGGTTCGACCCCTTGGAAGTCGGTGAAGACCTGAAAGGCGTCGATGAACCTTTATTAGCGGTCGACTAGGGGTCTTCAGGGCGTCCGAGTTGTTAAGTCTTGTGTAATGAAGGTCTTGCTGAATAGTTTATAAAAAAAATTTAAAAAAAATTACAGAAGATGTTAAATGAATTTGAATTAGCTCGAATAAAAGAGAGAAAAGAAAACGTTCAATTGATTATCAAAATTAAAACACTCTTAAGATACGAATAAATTCGAATGAAACAATAACAAAAGACGATCGTCAAACAAGACAGGACGAAAATATAAATTATGTGAAACTCTTTAAGTCAAATCGATATAAACTGACCAGAACGAAAAATTTAATTCAATTTAATAATTAAAAAATAAAATAAGTAAAATAAATTCGCCAAAAATGGCGATCAATCGGCGGAATTAAAATGTAAAATAAAATAATCTTAAATCATGTAAAAAAAAACAAAAGATATTCAGTTGATAATTAAAAAATCAAAAGTCATGTCAACTAAACCGAAAAGAAAATCAAAAACAAAATGAATAGTTCATTTAAAAGTAAAAAAAGAATGAAATCTATTAAAAGAAAAAACAAAGGCCAATCAATTGATTATATTAAAAGTTAAAATAGAGTTAAATGAGGATTGTATAAAAATAAAGGGTGATGATAAAGTTAGGACTAAAATAAAAATTATATAAAACTAACAATAAGTCAAATTGATTTAAAAATTGAGAAATTTTGTCACGATCCAAAGGGTAATATGTAAATTTTAACGAAACAGCAATCGATTGACGGGATTAGTGTACAAAATAAATTCACACTCAATAAACGACCACCAAAACAAATCAGCGTAAAAATAATGGTAAATGGTAGTTACAAAATAAAAAAAAAACGAATAAAATATATTAAAAGGAAAAACAAAATTCGATCAATTGATCATATTGGAAATTAAATGAAATAATTAAATAATTAAATAAGGAATTAAAAAAAAGATGATCGTTGACGAAGATGAGACTTAAAGAAAAATTCTATAAAATTAACATAAAATCAAATCGAATCTAGTCATTGGCGATTTTTAACAAACTGAAATCGAATCAAGAAAAGAAAAAAGACGATCGAGGTGTTATTCAAAAATAAAACAAAATAAAGAAAAATAGAATAATAAATTTACTTAAAGATTTCACAAAATTTTATATCTGCATAAAATATTATTAGTATATTTACACTTGCTGTTTTTTTTTTTTAAATATAATTTAAATCTGAATGTGGTCGACGGAAATTTTAATTTTCTTGTAAGGGGTGTGTGGCTTTAAAAAAAGGTTGGAAACCCCTGCTTTATACGCACGTATCAGAACTTACACTATTAAATAGAAATATCACTGAAAACTTTTCGTTTTATTTAAAAAATATTTAGAGAAATTGTTATCAGAATTTAATTTGGGATCCAAATGTTTACAGATATACCGGATGTTCCATTTCATAAAACAAAATGTCAGTTTACATCTCGGTTATTCGATGTGCATTTGTTATTCGGTAAACATCAGGAAAAACTATGAATCAGTCTGTATAAGTTTTGTATCAAACGTTTCTTTCTGATAGAAAGCTGAACGAGGTGGGAATTCTCACGTAGTCAGCCTGTACATGCAGTCGCAAGCAATAAATTGTGACAGTGACGACCAAAATTTAGTACTCGCGATTGTACATACATATACCGTAAGTTTTTTTTTACTTTGAACATACAATCTAAATATTCCCATGTTTAGGTTTAGAAAAAAGAAACGTGTCAGAATATGCAAACAAGTTATAATAAAGCAAATGTGCTGTTATTGTCGGTGACAAAAATGCAAGGACAAGTCTCAAATATTTAAAAAATACTATGAAAGCATTTGATAATCGTTTAGCATCAGTGTTCAAGTTCCAGATTCGACGGGAAAGGGGGGCATGAATCATAACACAACTCAAAAGGGGGTCGCGAAACCTAAAAGTTTGGGAAACGCTGTCTTATACAGTTCCGTAAATATTTTCGTATTTATATGGTTTAAGCAGATATTCGATCATCTTAATTCTAAGTGAACTATTGTGGGTTAAAAAATTAAAAAATTCACACCGCGGACGGCACGGGGTTCCTGAAAGCGCGGGGCCCCGGGCAGTTGTCTAATTCGCCCGCCTCTAAAGCCACCACTGGGCTTAACCCTCGTATTACTTCACAAGAACTCGCTTATTCTGATAAATGCCACTTGTAAATATGTAAGCAGAGGAAACTAAACTAGTTTTACTATCTATTATTAATAATTTCAAAATACACAAAGAAATTAGCAAAGGATAGTGAAATGCATACTTGAGATATATGTGAACAATGAAAAAGTTGAAGTATACTAAAACAAATACTTTAATAAAATTTATGTTTATACTATGAGTAACAGTAACAGAATTATTTTTGAATTAGTTTGAAGTCTTATTCTGAAAAGAGAAAAATGCAGACACAAACCAAGACTCTTTTAATGTACCTACCTTATTCAATCATGTTACAGCAAGTGAATGCTACCTACTTTCTAGGCGAGTATTAATAGTACCAGCTTGTATACAATAAAATCCTTTAATCTCTCCTTAATGGAATGTATAATCTGAAATAAGGATAAAAGGTCTTCTGACGTACACATATGAGATGAGTGCACTACACAACCCGTCGGGCGTAGTTAATACGTGTATGAGAGTGTAGTAGTTAATAAAATGCTTTTTTTTTTTTGGTTGTGAGTTTTGGTGACATTTGTAATCTGTGACAAGTTAAGCTCTACAACGGTCGAATTCACAATCAAGCGCGGCTTATGTGACCCAAGATGGTCGCAGTTCTGGATGTCTGGCTGGTGTTAAGTCCCCCAAATACCGGTCATCAAAAATGAATATTCATTATTTAAACAGTAGTGAAACAGTAATCCGCCATAAACGTTCCATATGCCGAAAACATTACATTTCAATCGCACATAACAGACGCGCTACTTATAAGGGAACTTGTCACAGTAAAATGCTGCAAACAGGGCTTGTGTTTTCCCAGCAATTAACAAAATATACATATTTGCGATATGACAGTATCTTATCCAATTTCGAACATCTGTTGTGTTTGTCAATTATTTTTCTGGGACTAGGAAAAAAGGCCTTTCGAAAACCTGTTCCTTCCCCACTTACATGTGAACCAGAACTCGTACACCATTCTATTTTTAAAAAAGTTTTTGCACAAAAACTGCATAAACATCAACTTAATTAATTAATTAATACATCCGAGTTTATTCAAATTAAATGAAACGAAAGTGTGTGGAACGCAGTTCACAGAAACTTATGAAACGCGCACGATAATAGAATGAAGCTACAAAAACTTATATGTACACATATCAGGATATACTGGTCCGTTATATAAATCAAACAGATGAAACAGGACCTACATATTTATGAAGAGTAAAAATGCAAGAAAAAGTTGCTTCGATTCTATCGCAGCTAAGCTCACGGCTCGGTTCACAATTACTAAAGGGATATCATAAATATCCTTTTACGTGGCGTTTTAAATAGAGATAAACAGTGTGTGAAATACAAGGTTCTACTTTTCAAATATATTTTTTCTCTAAATTGATGAATTAATTAATTTTCCGACTATTACTCATTAACACCCCCGTTTACAGATTCATTTCGTTTACAATTTTATAACGCATTATTAACTTTAACAAATTTAAATGATTTTCGTGAATTATTATCAAGGATAAACTGAAAGTTTCATGGTTATCTTTATTACCTAAATTTTGATTCAGTAACTTCAATTCTCCAATGTCAGCGAGTCACAGGACTCTTGCTTTCATAAGTAAATAGAAGAAAACAGGGTAACAATATCTGTTGACATCTTGTTATGTTATTCAATTAATTCTAAATCTACCACATTTGATCGAATTTAGCGTTTTTAAATCATTTAAACTATTTCTGTTGTCTTTATTTTTGTAAGTATTTCAGTTATTAATTAGGTATGTCAACCAAATTTTACCTCCATAATACAGGGTGTTCTTTTACTGTGTGCAAATAAAAAAAACTCAGTATAAGTACGTGAAATGCTACCCTCTGCGCGTATCATAGCCAAAAAAATTCGGAAGTTCCATTTGTTTGAAACTGCTGAAATGTGCGAGAGAGAAACATTCGGCACGGTCACTGACGCCTTCCTATGTAGTCAGTGGGTCTGACCATACACAGCGCCGATCATAAAAGGAGTCCCACATTTAAACTCATTCTTCAGCGTTTCGTAATAAAAATCACTAATATCGTTTATTACAATGTCCGGACCCTGTGTGTGTTTCCGCGGACTTCCCCGTACAAGAGTAACATATCTGTTTTTCGTTATTTGTAAATGCCATTACCATCTTAATATGCGTCTTTACGAATCAAAAATCTATCTTCGTTTGCCAAATTTTTTGTATCTGCAAAAAGTTAATGAAATACTGCCCCACCTCAAACGCGTTACAGCGGCCGCCGTTGTAAAAACACAAAAAATTGCCATAATAAAAGCATCAAAAGAAATGCGAAACTGCGACTTTATCGAATGCATGCGAGAATACTTTAGGATACTAATCAATTTGTAAATCTTGGAATTTGCAATCCAAACGCGTTAAAAATGTTTTACTTAGCCGAATTTCATAATTGAATTCATAGAAATCGTAAAATTAATGTCAGTCATATTGGTAGTGAGCACATATCAGTTTTAACAGCTATTTTATTCTCCCTAATGTGATTACGCAATGCGGCCGATTTTAAACTGTACAAACAGTAAACAAATTACCACATTATTTTAAAGTTTCTTTATTAAACTAAAGAAATCTTAATCTATTTAATTAGAAATGGAAAGGCAATTTATTGCTTTTGAGAGCAAAATATACAAAATAAAACGGTGAATGACGGTGATGTTATTATTTAACTCATCCGCATTTTTTGTCCAGTAATTATGATCGTCGGTTTATAATTTGAAAATACCTAAAATTGTAATTACTTGGAGCGAAGTGACACTTATTTTACTTAATCCAGGCGCTTTGTGAACGCGTTTAAAATGTTTCGACTGTTACGATCTATTAATAGGCCTCATACGAATCAAACAGATGTTCGTTTACGACATCGTAAAACACTGACCTATATTCGGGTCGTCATTCACACAGGCAAGGTGGCATACCATCCAGTCGTTAGCTACGCCAGCAGTTCTCAAACGGTTTGGTGAAAATCTTCCAATGCATTTTTCTCGAAAACTATGAACTTGGTGTTATGAGCATATAAGTTTAATCGTTGTCATTTATAGTGATGTGTTACAGATTTAAATATTTGCACACAGTAAAAGAACACCCTGTATTCTAGGTGTTTTTTTTTTGATGTAGCGATTGCAATTGACGTTATCAAAGTTCAGCGTTGAACTTTTAAGATGCAGCGTTTTATATATTGTAAAGTAAAAAAAAACGCGCCCTCAATTGCAGAAACCCATATTTTTTTCTGTAAACAATGCACAAATTGCATTACGCAAACAAATGTATTAAACTCAAATCATTAAAGCAATAGAAATCCACAAAACATTCAAAAATTGCAAAAAAATATTACAGAACAACCAGACTGGCCTCATGTATTCCACACACGTTAGATGATTATAAGATAGTAAATAAGACGGCGCATGCAATACGAGCTCACAAATGTAAGAAATCTTATGCTGAGGGCGTACACACCCTTCTCTCTCGCGCATTGATGTTTTGACTCCCTGCCTTCGGCTCCCGCTCTCGCACATTGACCTTACGGTTTCTTGTATATGTCAGTGCAGAGCGGAATACTCCTGTCGGACCACCTGTTATATTGTGCACCTTATTTAACGTATTCTGTTAACAACATCTCGCTTAGGTTACTTGTTTCTGCGTATTTAGAATTAATCAGTTTCAAGATTATTACGCTGTATAAATATTTTAGGAAAATTTTGTGCAAATCGTTTTTGATTGCAGTGAGAACCTCGAGCAGCCTCTGGACAGCTGTTTCAGCCCTGCTTGGGGCTTCTTCAGCAGAAACGTAGCTCGACATTCCCACTGCAAACCAAAAACGACTTGCACAATTTATTCGCAAGTGCGATGTAAGAATGATTAACATATAAAATAGCGACATCTTACTATCGCTTTTTGACCTAACATTGCAGTAGGATAGACAAACTGAAGCGGGATTTGCTCCTAATGAGTCTCCCATGCAAGGCGGCCATGCTTGCTGTCAAAGCATAATGAAAGATTTTAGAAAAATTTTTCTAAAATCTTTCATTATGCTTTGACAGCAAGCATGGCCGCCTTGCATGGGAGACTCGCTATTTTATATGCTGTATAAATAGTTTGAAAATGTAAATTTTATTAAGTTTGAAAATGACAATTATTATCTTGAAACTGCAACAACTGTATTGTATTAGAATAAATAAATGGTGAAACAAAGTAAAGTCAGTGTTTCATTTGTATTAGTAAAATAATGACTGATAAGTTTTTTTTAGAGCAGGGAATTTTTAATCGACACGTATCACCCGACTAGGACGGTCGTAGTTTTTATACAAAATTTGTTAAAAGTTGCGAGAGAAAACGTACTAATCAATAAACATTGAATGTGGTAGCTTGCCTTTCTTATTTTCTAACAAATCTTGTTATAGTTGCTTTTACAATACCGTTACTTTCACCCGTAATAGTTTATGTCCTCTATTCCGTGAAGCCGACACTATCTATTGGGAGTACTTCTTTACTCTAAGGATTGCACATTCCTATCTTGCAAGCATGTGCATTCTTCCAAGACTATTTTCTTAATTTACGATTGGCTAATTTTCGCACGTGGTACCTTCGTTTTCGCGCCCAAATAACCCATGCTTCTCCATTACTTGGGCAAATTGTCAAAGAGTGTGGTTGTGTTTCGGATTCGTTTTAATAACTGAGTTGGGAGAGTTGTTTTTCTGGGTGGAGATACCTTGAATACGGTTTTGCCGACGCTAGTGGTGTATATCTGTGCATTATTAAAGAGCCTGTGAAAGTTATACACAGGTAAGGGCAATTGAGTAATACACTGGTCAATATTTGAACTGGTACACTTATAAGAACATATGTATATAAATAACAATTTGCTACTTTACTACAATATCTTCATTTAAGTATTACAGAAAAGTTTGCTCTGGAAAGAAATGATAACCAGACACTTAAAGATTAATAATGCGTGGGACTCCTCTAGTTCTTATGACCTTTTGGCAATATCTTCGCATGCTGGAAATCAAATCCCGAATGTAATGCTGAGGAATATTTGGTCATTGTTACAAAACGGCAGTTCGAAGCTGATGGTGATTGTATGGTTCCACTGCTCGTGACCTTATCAACTTTTTCAGGTAATCCCATACGATCTCTATGGGATTAAGATCTGGCGAGTTTGCTGGCCAATCCATGTGCGTAATATTGTTCCCTTCAAAAAATGCATTGATTTGCCTTATTCTATGAAGACGCGCGTTTTCATCAACAAACACGAAATCGTCGCCTATTTCATTGGCAAATAGCAGCACTGCAGGTTGTAGTACCTCATTAAGATACTTGACACTATTCATTGTAGCATTTCCAAGCATAACCAATTTAGTACGACGAGTCACGAGTCAATATCTCTCCAAACTGTAATTGAACCACCTCCATAAGCTTGATGGTAAGTCACGTGGTTCTCAATCTAGCGTTTTCCTCTGTTTCTTCAAACTCTCACTCTTCCATCCGAGCTATGGAGACGCACTCTGGTCTCATCACTGACTAAATAACGACCCCAATCTTCAACATTCCAATTTGCATGTTGGTGTACCCACTCTAGCCTTCTTCTTTTGTGGGACCTGGTCAACAACGGACATTTTTTAGAAGATCTGGACCTTAAATTTACCACATGTAGCCTTCTTCTTACTGTTTGAGTGGATACTTGAGTACCTGTTGCATTCAATAACTGAATTTGGAGTGTTCTTGCAGTAGATCTACTCCTTCGACACTGAACCGTAATGACACGGTCCTCCCTGACTGTTGTACCGCGATTTCGCCCTCCGCCGTGTCTATGTTGGACAGATCCAGCAACATTAAAACGCATTCGAACTGTTCTGATCACATTGTGGCTCACATTGAAATGGGCAGCAACAGTTCTTAGTGATGCACCAGTCATAAGCATTCCCGTCGCTTGGCTCATCTCTTCAATACTTAAACGCCTTGTAAAATGCAGTCAACCACTCTGAATTAAAACTTACTCGATAAATTCGAAAGAATTCTCTTAAAACTTGATTTGAATCGCAAATACATTCGATAAGCATTTGTTTGCATTCCGAAACACAGCCCTGATCATGTAGGCAGTCATGCTAAACGCTTAAGATGAATTGTTTACTTTTACCGCATGTTATATAAGAGTACCAGTTCAAATGTTGAACAGTGTATGTTAAAATTCAGGATTCAAGATAACGAGCAAGTATTTGGAAAACGAACTAAATGTCATCGTTTGAACTCCGGACGACGAGCAAAAATTAACACCGTAAGTGCTTCGACATTTATTTTGGAGTGACGTGACATACAACGTGTCCCAGAAACCCGTATACTTGCTAACTAACGTTCGCCTATTTAGTTTTAAGTGTATTATTTAAAACTTAAGTTGCTAAGTTAATCGAGGCTCTCGACGAACAGCTATTAAAAATCTCGATTGTTTGATTTACTATTAAATATTAAATAACTAAATTTCAACCATATCTTACTTGTTTTGAGAGTTCTTTGTTCCATTTATGTGGCCCACCACCTTATTGCGTATTAATAAAGGAGAGGCGAGGCGATTTATTCGTAGAGGTAAGCGTTTTGGATTGACAAGAAGTCCCGTTCCCGAAATCTTTGGCATCCTTAAACAATTATCGACCCACGACCCAAATCTCCCCTCGAGCTAGGGAGTTTCGCGTATAATTACGCACTTTCCTTGTTATTCACCGTCCGCATCGTAATTTTGCCAAAGTTTCCAGGTAAGTGAAAAGAGTAGGTAGCAATATTACATAAGAATTAACATTAAGACTACTCGCATGAGCCTTAGATGAAAAGTTTGGTGTAAATGCAAAAAAATGCATTTCTTAACGCAACACCATAAGTTAGACGAAAATAATTACTACATGTGCAAAAATTTCTTGTTTTGTAAATTTAAACACCTACATTCAACCAAATACAAAATTCCATCTGTCATGGAGAGTGACATTGAAAACTATCTCCTTTAAAGTCAATTATTCAGTTATACTTCTCTTAAATATATTTTTACTAGAAATAGCAGAGGTGGACCAGAAATCTTTCCGTAATCATCCTGCAAAATCGCTCAAAATTCAAAATTAAGTTTTTTAAAAATATTTTAAGCACTAGAACCAAGAAAATTTATGATGATGAAAAAGTAAACAAGTAAACATATGCAATGTCTTCTACTTCTATGATGATTTATTATCTAAATACGTACAATTAGATGGAAATTATGATAAAATTGATTTATTATAACTAGAAAGCGCCCGAATGTATAATTTCATTATGGATATATAGAGGCACGAATAAATTCATTCGATTGAATAAAATACAATAAAACTGGAAATTATAAAATAAATAAAAGTATCCTGCGGGCAACATCACTAACGACCCAACATGTACCGTAGTATTGATAAACAAACTTGTCCCGGGGCCAAATTAAATGTGCGCCATGTTATGAGAGCTCACAAAAACGGCGAACAACGCTGTTGGTTCTACACAATGTAGATACAATAAGAACATCTTATGTACGGAACAAGTAGGCCATGGAGGGCTCCGTCAAAGAGTGCCTCATTAATACAACGCTTCAGGCTGCCGGCGTTCACTTGCAGCGCTTGCTCCTGATGCTTTCCCAAATTTAATTATTCACTTAACCTTTTGTAACACTGCTTGGTCTAAATGATAAATAGGCTAGCTAGATGCGAGCGAATGAGAAAGATTGATGGTACCTCAAGAACGAACGGTTAAGAAATTCACAATTTTCTTTGTTATTTTTACTCTCAACTTGATATCAAGGAAAATCATTTATTATCATCATTTATTAAGTATCAGTCGCACAAATAAAATGAAAGCCAGTTAATACACAGTGGTCAATCTCAAGTGTCCGGGGTTGGTAACACAAAGATCCCTACACTAGTACATTCTTATGTTTGAGATATTAATCAAAATGTGAAAAAGTAGATTTTCCTTTTTCCTCTGTATTTATTTTATTATAAATAATTTCGAAATTTTGATTTAACTTTCTACAGGCACTTTTTGATTCTGCTTTGAATAGGGGCGTCAGAAGTGAAGTCAAACGTTTCGTCTTTCCACGAACATCATCAGTTTCTATTTTTTAAATACAATGTATACATGGTCTAGGACAATTCGCCATCGCCGATTTGTCGTCGCCAATTCACCGTCGCCGATTCGTCGTAGGTACAATTCACCGCCGGAAAACTCGCCGTCGGTAAATTCGCCGTCAGCGATTAAAGTTTTAAGTCCAGGTACATATCCAAATAATAATATATCGATAATTATATGTAAATAAAATAAAGAAGTTAACATAATTAATGGAAAATAAAATAATTTGTTATTAATTAAATGTGATACATAGATAAAGAAACAGATAAAAAAATTTGGTCTTCCAGGAAGTATTTCTTATTCTTCAGGGTGTTCGTAAAATCCCTCCAATTCTTCTTTTTTATATTTTCAGATTCTGCTCAAAATCATATTGATTTTCATATCAATCAAAATCACTACACATCAAAAGTCGACTGCTTTCAAAATATTGATTCATGAAAGCTCGTCATTTAAAATTATAAATTGAAAAAGGGGTTCCATTAAAAAAAAAATAGAATTATGATTATGTGTACGTACAGCACCAATTTGTTCGTAATTTTGTGTCTTACGGTGGTCGCACTGTAATTAGGAATTTATTTTAACTTGAAATAGAAAAACAATAGTAAAGTCCATTTTAATTTACTTGAAACGTACTGAAATTATAGTTATTTTCTTCAATTCGTAGGATATTATCTAAAATGGTCAGAAAGTGTTTTAAAGCTTATCAAGCTAAATAAAGCAGTAAGATGGGACGGCGAATTGGGCGGACGGTAAATTGGATCGACGACAAATTGGTTCTGCGACGAATTGGCGACGGTGAATCGGCGACGGCGAGTTGGCGACGGCGAATCGTCCCATCCCCACGTATACAGCAGCGTTTCCCAAACTGTGGGGGGCGCATATGTCTTTAAAGGGGAACGAAGCAGAATAAATTTTAAAAAATAATCCCAAATTGCATTTATACAAGAGATTGCATATACATACAGTCGCGAGCAATAAATTTTGGTCGTCTTAATTGTCAAAGGTTGGCACAGAACTTATATTTTATTAAAACTAACGAGGTCTGTGTCTTATTTTGAATGCTATGAATTGTCTCTTAAATATTTAATTTATTTTGACACTTCCTTAGTAAAACACAAATGAAAATTTCTAATTTCTAGAATTAAAACTGATGTTTTGATTGACATTGATGACTAAAATTTAAAGCTCGCGACTGTACATGTATTGTAGGTTTTTTTTACTTTGAACATACAATGTAAATATTCCCATGCTCAGTTTTAGAAAAAAGTATCAATGCATTAAAACAAATGTGTTATGAAATGTAATGATGAGTCTCAAATATTTAAAACAATAATCAAAGCATTTGATAATCGTTTACTAACAGAGTTCAACTTCAAGATTTGATGGGATTATACATATATATCATCTCAAGGTTGAAAATATTTGATACATTTAGTGTACCTGAATCAATAACGGGGTCTTCATTATTTATTAGAATAAAATCAATTAAAGTTACTGATAAAAAAGTGATGCATATGGGAGCATTTATAATTTGTTTTAAGCCAACACTATTTATAAGACTGTAAAAATCTCTTGTACAATTATTATGCACTTTGAATAGATCAATATTTCTGTTTAAAATTTTCTTTAAAATAATATAATACCGAGTGTTGATAAAGTCAAGCAACAAGTCCATAATCTGTTTATCTGAAGTTTTTTTTTGCAAAATCCAGAAACAAGTAACTTTTTAAATTTAAAAAGCCACATGTTAGCATAAAAATCTTCCCTTGATCGTCGTTTGTCTTTCAACCATGAATTTTTTTAAATGACAACTCTAACTTCTTCGTCAAGATTTGTATGGTCCTTCATGTTAATTAAATGCTGAAAAAGTAAATATTAAATTCCTGCAGAAATGCGACGATATCTGTCCAGAAATTGTTGCACGTGCAATAAAAAATGTGCAGGTCAATACACATCGATTCACAGGGAACGATTTGAACATTTTTGTTAATTCATTATTAGTTTGTGTTTTTAATTTCAAAAGGACCACAAGAAATAATTTATTTTTTTCAAAAACATTTCAAGCAAGCTACTCGTTTTCTTAGATGAGCATTCAACTGACATGAAGGATCATCCAAATCTCGACTAAAAAGTTTGGGTTGTCATTTAAAAAAAATCATGGTGACGTCACAGTTGAAAGACAAATTACGGCCGAGAAAAGATTTTTACCCTAAAATGTGCCTTTTTAAAATTAAAAATTTATCTGTTTCAGGATTTTGCAAAAAAATGTCAAATAAACAAATTATGGGCTGGTTGCGAGACTTTATCACCACTCTGTATAATACCTCCTTAATATTCAATGAAGAATCGTTTTATAACCCGTAACATAGCGGAATGGTAAAACAGTGGAAAACAGGGAAATAAAGTTAACCACAAAACACTAAAGGAACATTTACAAACTGCTGATTACAGAACTTTCAAATACACAATTAAGAAAATACTTTTAGAAAAAGTATATTACTCAGACATTCAACAGAATTTCTAAGTAATTTCCTTTATCTTGTGTAGTCGTTTCGTTATTCTTAATTGAATATTACTTGTAAATGCGTTATTGCGTACAATAAAGGAGTTTATTACTACTTATTTTATTATAGGAGTATTTAGTTAGAAGGCAACTGAAGCCAGGGTATATTAGGGGTGAGTAAGCTGGAACTCTGAAGAGTCTTCAAAATACGAGAAGTAGAGGACAATGTCATAAAATACAAATAAAGTAGGATCAAACGATGACCGATATTTTGAAAAATAATCTTATAATTTTGTAATGACGAGAAACATTCATCTCAGTTGGAAATTATTTTGCAAACGGCTGGAAGTTTTCCGAAAGTTTATTTTTTTTTAATTTTTCATAATTTAACGCAATTTTCTTTTATAAACAGACAGCTGGATTCTTGCGGGATGACAAAAGAAGAGTTTCTTTAGGCTGTCTCTACACGAAACGTATCGTCCAGTGTTGCCAGTGTTAGTACTTTTTACTAGTAAAGGTGATTTTCTGAGATAGTTTTTTGTCTAGTGTCATTTCTCGTTTTGAAAGTGCATCTAGTGACTTTTGTGCTATGGTGCATACGATGTTGTTCTACTGCGCATGCACACCTTAAAATAATTGAATAACATCCGAACATTTATTTACCAAAGCCATGGACAAGTGAGTAATTTGGCTTGTAATTCTTTTCGTTAATTATACTTTGTAGGTTCGTATTCGTTCACCAAAAGTGAACTCTGAGTCTAAGAATATTAGTGATGCTAAAAAGGATGTGGGACCTTCTATCTGGCATATCTATCTCACTGATCATTATTAGTTATTTTAAATTTTTTTACTACAAAAAGGCCACGGTATTGGTTTAACTTGAAGGCTTCCGCGGCCGTCATCCATGGTTGAATTTTTGGCTTCCGGTTAGAACCGTGTGTCTCGGATTCTTCTACTGCCGACGTTTAATTCTCCATTACAGAAGAACTTCCTCGAAGCGTCGGCAGTAGAAGAAATCCCGAGTCACGTGGTTCCAGTCGGAACCCGGGAATTCAACCAGGCCACGGTATTACCATCAATCAATTTAGGCAAGAATGGTGCAAGGACTTTACATGGCTAAAGGACGAAGATGGAAGGGCATATTGTATACCTTGCGAGAAAGTGATTCATGGAAGTGTAACACACCTCCGCAGACATGAAACAAGAACATATCATGGAAAAATGTACAGAGAAGGAAGCTATTAAAAAAAAAATTGAATTCCATGTTAAAAATGCGAGTTAAAATTTTTCATGTTTGTGGTAGAGCATGATTTAGCGTTCCTAATTATGGAGCATTTGCCGGATTTGGTCAAAAATGCTGTTACAGACTCAAAAGTTGCTAAACGAGTACAACGCTTCACGAACAAAATCAACAGAAGTTATAGAAGTATTTGCAAAAGAAATGGAAGAAAGTTTATGCGAAACTTTCTTCCATTTCATATCTCCGTAAAGAAATGTTTAGCAATTTTATTAAGGTATGTTGATGGAAATAAATTGGCAGTTCGAGATTAGCTATTAACTATTGTGAAAGTGCTGTATATTTTTATATTTATATATTTTTGTAAATTTTTCTGAGGAGATTGTCAAAAACACAGCGAAACGTCGAAGTAAATCTTAATTTTCCCAAGTGTCTGCCACAAAGTTATTACGTCCTCCTAGTTTATAGTAATGTTCTAAGATAAAATGAAGGAATGAAAAAATATTATACATCGTGTCTCTAAACCTACGTCTTTAATTGAAACCAGAAATAGTGGTCAAGAAAAGAAGCAAAATTTGTTATAAAACTATTGGTCAGATAGCAATAGTAACGCAGATAAAAATTATTGTACTTTATCATAGAAACTGTTTGAGGGTTGCTGAATGCAGCTTAAATGTTCCGGCGGAGCTTGGTTTTCAACTATTCTGCGAAGTTCGAGGCCATAAAAAGTCATAAAAACGCAGACCATGACCTAATGCACAGATATTGTACTTAAGGCGGGTCAAGTATCGTGTTTTTTGTTAATTTTAAAAGCAGATAAGTTTTGTAACTAGGTAAGTTCTTAATAGTTTAAAATATTCTGTGCGTGTTGCATTAATTGATGATTATTTTTGTGCTAATCCGTACTTTAACAGTTAAATTAAAAAAATTCAATCTAAAGGCGATAGAAAAAGAGGAAATTCTTACATCGTATTAATTTGACATTGACAATAATCAACTTACAGTGTTGATTGCTAATAGTTTATTGTATTTGTACAACAAAAATAAATTTGTTTCTTTATTAAAACTACGACGAAAAGACGAAATAAACTAGGCGAGAGTTTTTTATGTCTTTATTGGTTTAAGCCGACGCAGAAATTCAGGTTCAATATTATCCTTAAAAAACATGTGTTTTGTCTTGAAATGTAAACAATTAATAAAATAGTTCGATTGAGAGCTACCATCTAAAGACAGAGGTTTTGAGACACCCTGTATATTTTATAATAATTTTCATCGGACAGGGCAATGCTTCAATTTAAAAAAATACATACAAAGTCTCTACCTGTTATGAATCACCTTCTGTATTAATTTTCAATGCCATACTTTCAAAATTCGAATGATGTTTTTTAAACGTAAATTCATCGCATTCATAGATTAAGTGCACACTTTCGCAAAATTAAAACGAAGATTGATTTGCAATAATTTTTAAGCATTTTAAAATTACTTTTATATTACTTTAATGGATACAAAAACTAATAATAAATAAAATGATTTTTCCCCTTCTAAACAAATTTTTGCCGATCAATTTTCATAACCATATAATATATTTTGATTTTATCGGCTATCGACAAACGAAAGAAAGTCATTTAAAACACTTAAAACACTTATTCACATGTATACAATATTGTTGCAAATCAACAATAATAAAAAACGATTGAAACTTTACCTATTAGGTACAAACGATTTTGTATAATTTATTTTTTCTTACATTAATTTAAATTTTTATTTTTTGACAGCGAAGGGGCTCTGTGAATCAACGGAGCCCTGAACTGTAACCCATAAAGATCATAAGAAAATAAAGCCGAACAATATTTTCTTGAAATAAATAATAACCACGCGAGAAATATAAAAATTTTTGCATTTCGAAGTCAAGCACTTGAAAAACAAGCGTTAAAATCCGCCGATCACTTATTCAATAATTCCGTTAATTAACTTATGTGAACATGTAAGAACAAATTAATGATATGGCTATTTAATTAGTTAAGTTTTACGACTTGTTTTTACAGGCAAGTCAACTAATTAGCGCTAATAAACTGCACCGGCTGGAATCTATAATATCCAGTGAACATATTCAGAAACAAATTATTTCTTTAAGTGGTAAATCCTGATATTTATTTCCGTGTTATGAATGTGCATTAATATATGATAATTTCTGTAGAGAGTTCAATTAAATTCACTGATTTGTAAGTATTAACGGCAAAACAGTAATTTTTCTGGAAGGTTACTAGAAATTTATGAGACCGCTTGGTAGTAATAACAATTTAAAGTCAAGAGTTTTACATTATTTCTGAGTGTTCCTTCCGTAATTACATATGTTTGCTGGCTCAAGAATCTGTGGATACCTGCGTGAGGAAACCCATAATTACTAAAAATATTTATTATTTGAACATGTTTAATATCGTGCTTACATAATATTAAGTATTTGCGTGTGATGAATGATGATGATGAGCAAGGCCCTAGAAACTTCTGGTATTTTTGTGTGAATGAGCTATTTAAAATTAGTGTCAAAAATTCCAACATTTTCATAAGTTAAATATTCTCCTCTTTATTTCGTAACTGATGGCCATTTTCATAATCAGACTTTGAGGAAGGTTTAATTTAAAGTTACTCTAAGTATAGGGAAACAAATGTATTTTTTTAGGTTAAAGTAACTTTAAATTTAAAGTCTGATTATGAAAACGGCTCTTAGTGTAATACTTAGGACTTTTAGTATGATTAGATTGTTATTGGAGATTAATTTCAATTAAAAAAATTGAAAAATGTATTATTATTAAAAACTAAAGCAAAAAAAAAATCTTTTGCTGATTATCTTCTAAATGAAGAGGAATAAATTAATCTGTCTTGTAGATCATTAAGGTGGACAATTGCTTCCTAATTTTTCCTAATTGCAGCACATTAACAAAGTAATAATTACGTGTTTTGTAGCAACTATCTTTAAACAAATTATAAAATACCAGCACAATTATATTTTCTGAATATCATCGGTTTTCCAGTAATTCATTGTACAGGCTCACTATGTGAGAATTCCCACTCCTTTCTCAAATTTTTGTTTTTGACCTTAGAAACAAATATTTAATACAAAACTTATACTGACTAAAGTTTTTGCTGATATTGACAGAAAAACAAATGAATATTGAATTCAATCTACTTTTACTACATCTACATCTACATCCGTACTTATAAAATCTATATATTTCATGGTAGCCATGAAATCGTTTTACCGATGTCGATTTTATAAGTACGAATTTAAACGGGTTCAAATCAAAAAGTAGAAGCAATTTTTACAATTTTCGATCTGCTTAGGGTAAGTTAAGGTTAGAAGATTTGTGTAATCAAGAAATCAAAAGTAATAACACAAAATTTTATGTAAAAAAAACTTGCACCAGAAACGTGAAAAATTGTTTCAAATTTTCCTGTGCATGCAACAGTTAAAAACCCAAGAGCAAATTTATTTTAAATACTGCTTAAGCATATAAAAAAATAAGCTAACCCTTCGTAAGTGGTAAGTACCAAATGTCCATTTACATCTTCACATTTTGGGCAAAACTGAGAATATCGAAAATCTCCCTTTTTTCGAAATACTAGACCGAAGGACATTTTGTCCGGCAATCAAGGCATACATTTTGTTAATAACTATTGAATCCTACTAAAATCTTGTCTAATGTGCCCAGCAATCCCAAATTACAACATTTTTTTTAATTTTCGTATCTTAAGTGCTATTTTTAGTAACATTAAAAGTTGCTCACCAATATTGTCCTGCATATATTTGGTTATCGAACATGCACAAACTATTAGCGCAAAAAGTTTTTTAAAAAAATCAATAATAAAAGATTTTTCCATATGGTGCGAACTTTTTGCCGGTCACTGTATATTATTGATTGTTATCAGTTTTAGCTCTTTTTAATACTCCTTATCACTTTTCCGATTCCAACCGATATCAAATAATAAAATCACATACATAATACTATTTGGTTTCTGTGGAAACAGGTGTGTTTAGACTATATGTCAATTACATGCCAAATAACATCAAATTAAACCTAGGTTGCCATTAAAAAAAATTAAGATGGCTGCCTCTGACAAACACAAGTCGCACAAAACAAATGAAACTCATTTCAAAATATGGGTATTTACGTGTAATTTAACCCCATCCAACGTCAAATCTAAATGACAAATTTGATATTGAACAAATTTGGTTGCTGTTAAAATTTAAAGACATGTGTCTTGGTGTCGGGATAGTGTATAGACCACCGCACTTAAATTATAAAATGTTCTGTGATGAATTGGAAGAATCTTGTACTTTAATTAGCAATATGTGTGATAATTATTTTTGTCTAGGAGACATTAATATTAATTCACTTCGCACCAATAATCCAGATACATTTTATATTAACTGTATGATTGAAACATTAAATCTGCACCAAATTATAAGTGAACCTACACGTACTCATCAGAATGGAAATGCGCTTCTGGAGCTTGTTCTAGTTTCTGACGTTAATTTGGTTACATCTTCGGGACTTGGTAATACGAAATTTTCAGATCATGATACGGTATATTGCATGCTAGCTGTTAAAACATCTAAAACTGAGCCAATTTACAAAATTGTACGAGACTATCAATATTTTAAAACTGAACTATTTATTCAAGATCTGAAACGTATACCTTGGCAGAATATATTCCATATAAATAATATAGATGAGCAGATAAATTTTCTCAATACCAATATTTTAACACCGCACATGCACCGCTAAGAACGGTTAAAATTACAAAAAAGAAGTGTCCTTGGCTAACTGATAATTTAAAGTTGTTAATGAAATTAAGAGATAAAGCTTATGCTAGGTTTAAAAGGTCCAATATATCTGCCCATTGGGAATACTATAAATCGATTCGGAATCTAACCAATTTATCCGTCAAAAACGAGAAACGTGCTTACTTTAACTACATTGTTCAAAATAAAAATCCAAAAATTTTATGGAATGAACTGCACGCTTTAGATGTTAAAGCTAGGAAATCTACTATCATTCCCGAAGACTTGCAGTTGCCTAATGATATTAATAATTTTTTTATTGATAGCATTCCTGACACTAATAACAGTACGCAATTGTTACAGTATTACAATAATAATAAATTACTCGATAATTATTCTAGTTTTACATTTCACACTGTAAATATCGATACAGTTATGAAATTTCTTGAAAATATAAAAACAAAAGCTGCTGGTCACGATGGAATTAATATTGAATTAGTTAAACTGTGATGTCCCATTATCTTACCTTATTTAACATATATTGTTAACTCGTGTTTAATAAAAAAATTATTTTCCAGACTCATGGAAAAAGGCTGTAGTAGTACCAATACCTAAATCACATAATATATCGGGATTTAAAGACCTTCGTCCAATAAGTATACTGCCCGTTTGTGCTAAAATTCTTGAAAAAGTTATGGACTTTCAATTAAGGAAATATCTAGACGAACATAATATACTTCCAACTACGCAGTCAGGTTTCCGAAGTGGACATAGTTGCACGACAGCTTTACTAAATATTACAGATGATATTATAACTGCAAGAGATCAAAATAAAATTACAGCATTAACTCTGATAGACTTTAGTAAAGCTTTTGATACTATTAACCATCAAACTTTATTAGCTATACTTCGCTATGTTGGATTGTCTGATAGTGCCTTGCATCTTTTAGAAAGTTATATCACTAATCGTTTGCAGTGTGTCAGGATTTCAAATTCTATTTCTGATTGGAGGTTTATTAGCAAA
The DNA here is from genome assembly GCA_036172665.1 of Prosopocoilus inquinatus. NCBI lineage: Eukaryota > Metazoa > Arthropoda > Insecta > Coleoptera > Lucanidae > Prosopocoilus > Prosopocoilus inquinatus. The sequence continues at coordinate 4,140,600 of CM069876.1, forward strand.
GGTGTTCCACAGGGCTCTATTTTAGGTCCTCTTTTATTCTCAATTTACACCATTGAATTGCCTAAATGTATTAAGATCTCAAAACTACATATGTATGCGGACGACACACAAATTTATCATTCGTTTCCATTTGAAAATTATAAAACTGCGCTAGACGAAATTAATGACGACTTAACGCATTTGTCAGATTACCCTGCACAACACTCTTTGTTGATAAATTCTGAAAAATCAGTAATTTTATTATTCGGGAGCAAAACAAAAGTCGATATATTTAAAAACGCTATAGATTTGTGTGTATCTGGAAAAGTAATTCCGGTTAAAGATCACGCACGAAATCTTGGCCTAACTATGGACAATACATTTCGTTACAATGCTCATATTTTAAATAACATACAAAAAGCTTTTGCTACTTTAAAGTTAATCTATCCTCACAGACACTATTTATCTGTTCAATGCAAAGCTTTACTTTGTGATGCGTTAGTGTTATCTTATTTTTCATTTTGTGCTCCTGTGTATGGTCCATGCCAATCTGCTGATACATCTAATCGCATTCAAAGGGTTCAAAAAGCATGTCTGCGATTAATTTTTGGTATTCGGAAATTTGATAAAGTATCTTACAAATTATCTGATTTGAACTGGCTCAGTATGAGTAATCGTAGGCTTTTACAAACAACTACGCTTTACCATTCTATTTTATTGAAAAAACAGCCTGCTTATTTATATAACCGTATAACTTTCAGAACTGATGTAGATAATTTGAACTTAAGATTTAAGGGTATGATTACTCCACCTGCTCACAAAACTGCAATCTATGAAAGAAGTTTCTCCTACCATATAGCGAAAATATATAATTCTCTACCACTGTATGTTCGCAACAGTTCTCTGAGTGCCTTTAAGTATAAATTTCGAAGATGTATTCTTGTATCACAAACTTAAATTTTGATGCAAATATTATTATTATTATTATTTTCTTCTTTTTGTTTAATTTTGTTACCTGCAACATTTCACGATTTAGTTTAGGGATTATTTTAATTTAATTTTGTTTTGTAATATTTAGGTTATAGTGGAAGAACAATTTAGTAGTAGTTAACTACTACTAATTGAACTATCGCCTAATGATTTTCGGCCATTTATATAGCAGAGAATTACTGTTTTTTTTTCTTTTTTGTAATATTGGTGGAGTTGGAATAAATGCATTTATTATTATTATTATTATATAGGGTGTTCCATTTAAAATAAGAAAGTTGATATCACTTTCGGCGAAACCGGAAGTCCTATGACGACTAGCAGTATGTCGAAAAATTCCATTTTTTGTTTAGTTTATTGACTCCAAAATTCAGGTTAATCGATTAATAAATAAAGATTCTAGAAGGGTGAGCACATGGCGCGGGACACCCGGTATATAAATATACTGAATGTCTCATTAAAAAGAAATACAATTTAAATCTGTATCTCAGTTACGTGATGTCGATTTGTTTTTCTGTAAACATCAACAAAAAGTATGAATTAGTGTGTATAAGTTTTGTAAGAAACACTTATTTCTAAATTCAAAAATAAAAAAAGTTAAATGAAGTGGGAATTTTCACGTAGTCACCGTATGCAAGAAAGCGTGGCGTTTTAAATGTCGTTCAGGAAATATTTAAACAATCGTTTGGTATATATTCTTCATCGGACAGGAAACTATGTTAATGATGTACTTAAGTGAAAGAGCTTTCTATGTTGCGTTGGGTTTTAGAATTTTGCAGGAAGCTCTTCCCCTTTGGCCTCCTTGCCGTAGGTAGTCCTAATACGTGATACTTGAGCCTGAGAACGGAGTCCTGCTCCTTACATGTAGATGCTGATAACCGGGAGGTCTGCCGCGGGCCGTTCAGGTTCCTAATGTGCTTTCCATGTCACCCCATCACCTCAACACGTGTCCTCCTCGTGCCCCCAAATGTGGCGTGTATTATCGATGTATTGCCTTGTACTACCACGAGCTCTCATGTGAGGTTTTACTTCACCCAACCGCGAAGTATTACACGGGTTTCCTTGAACGCGCCAGAAATTTTTTATTACTTGCTTTCACGCCAGGGCAGAAATAGCTGCTTTCTTGCTTTCATACTTATCAAATAATTACGTCATTGTTTATGTTAAATATTTTGAAAACCCAGTCACATACATAATTCATAATATTGATAAAACGTTTTCGAAAATAATTATAATTTTCATCATTCTGCACCTGTCCCATGCAAATAATACTATGCGAACAGGTAGCCGGAGCTATTTTGTTCTAAATTAGTAAATTATGTAAATTACAAGAGCTAATTGGCTGAAGATCTTCTCTAGCATTCTCACTCCGTAAATCTTTGTAATTTACGATTAGAGGAGATAAAAAATGGCTCATTAAAATCTATTATTGTTTTTCGTCCGATTCCAGCCACCTCAAAAGAAATATATGTTGTACTAATTGGGTGGCAGGAAACATACCAGTTTTTATCAATCACTGCGATCTCGGAAACTTGAAGAGTTCTGCGCTCGTTATTTTATCTGAAATATTATTCAATTAAAGATGAAAAATGCGAAACTAGTACGTGCATTTTAAGTGAAAATACGCATTCTTTGTGTACGTGCACGCATGTTTAAAATAAATTACGTAGCGGGTGTTTTACGACAATGACACTTTGTGGTGTAAATTGTGTTTTTATTTCACCCCGTTTATAATCAGCCAGGAAGGTCGGTGTAATTAAATTTATTATTTGCGGAAGCGTATAGTTTTTTTTTAACACGTACTACATGAATTATGCATTTACTTGTATAGGAACTGTTGTTTGTATATTTCTCTAAACAAAGAAAGTTTTGATATTTAAGGGAATAAATTATGCAAATTAAAATGAAATGATTGAAGTTTGTTCTTGTCCGATGTAAATAGTAAGTACAAAGTTTTTTTAATCTCAGACCGGACAGAAAAATGAAGGGAACACACTCAACGTTTCGCTATAGATTTATAGCTTCGTCACTCCTGAAAAACTTTGTACTTAAAATGAAATGGTTGAACGAAAGCAATTTTATTAGCTTTTTATACAGTGTTTTTTTTTTTTAAATGTGGTCATAGGGATTTGCATGGTAAACACTTTGCCTTGAGTTAGAAAAACTAATGTTCTGCTAAAGATTTTAAGCAAATTTGAATTTCTAAAGGGGCGTCCAGACTTTTCAGCCCGAACAGAACGAAACGAATGCGCAGAGCAGAATTCACCAAGTTTGGACGTGTTCCCAAACCGAACAAAACGTATTTTCCGATGCTTGTGGGTAAAGCCGAATTGCTCACAAGGAATCAGAAGGATCATAGCATATAAATACAGGACACAAATAAAAAAATCTCAATATAAGTAGATGAAATACTACCCTCTGCGCATATTTCGGATGGCTGCTGTATCATAGCATAAAAATTTCGGAGGTACCACTTGTTTAGAACTGCTGAAATGAGAGAGAAAGAAATATAGCAAAGTCAATGACACCTCCTCTGTAATCTGGGGAACACACCCACCGACATCGCACCGATCGTAAAAGGAGGCTTGCGTTCCAACCCATTCCGCAACGTCTCGTAATAAAAAAATCACTGATATCGTTTAGTAAGAATCCGAAACTTCAACTGTAAAATGTAAAAAATATTCAATTTCTTTCCTGTGTCATGCAGACGTTAAGAACTGTGAGATCTGCGTCGACAGTTAGTTTTCACGGGAAAAACAATATGATTGCTTAGCTTTCGCGTATTCAGCGCCATACAATATTTTATAAAATCCTTAAATTTCATTTTAAGTTTAATTTAGCACGTATTGTTGATTCAGCATCCTAGGCCCAGGTCTGAGAGTGTGGGAACTTTAGAAAAAAATAAGGCAAATTGACATTGTTACGCCGTCTAGTTTTGAAAGCATCTAGAGTAGAAGCTCGACCCTGGAACGCGAGGAGAAAGTCGCGAGATAATTCACAAAAAACGTTAACATTTGATTTTGCAGTTAGTTAATCCGCGGAACTTCTTTCAGCTTCAGAAAAGCTCGCGTTTTTTTTCCTCGTACCGGGCGATTTTAACTGAATTCCAGTTTTAATTTTTATTTCATTAAAGTCAGTAAATTTTCTCCAAGTTTGAAATTCGCTTCCCCGTGTAGTGAATAAATATGTACTTAAAACCGTCCGAACTGAATATCATTATTTTGCTTTATATAAAGTAATAGTGTTTCCTTAAGTTTTGTTTTGGATTACGAGAAGACCTTTCGATTCAGTTTGGTAAGCTAACAGACCGCTTGAAAACTAATTACTGCAATCGAAAGTGCAATCCTTGTCTCTCTCTCCCCCTTTTTGTGAATGTTATTTTTGTAGGTAAAGTTTGTTTTTGCAGTGGATCTACACGTCAATCTGTTTTTTTTTATTTTGTTGTTTTATCATTTTAATTTTGTTATTTCTTTGTTTATTTCTTGTTATATTCATGTTCTTATTTTTAATAGACTAGTTAAAGTTATCAAACTCTTTTATTTATTTATTTTTAGCCTCGATTGTACTCTAAAACAATTACCTCCTAAACAATTTAAGAGACATCTGAAGCTGTACCTGTTGACTAGACGAGCGTTAACATGAGATGTTTAACGTAAAATATATAACACAATTTTTAGTATTACTTTATGAAATTTGCTTGTTTCCGCCAAAACTACATACATTCAATTTCTTTCATCACTGTAATTTTTTTTCCTTTGAATTTATTATTATTATTATTATTTTAAGTTCACTCTTTACCTTCTCCAAGAAATCCGAGGAGAACATCTACATATCGTAAGGAGAGAGATAACCACAAGAAAGAGATTTGACAATTTTCAGGGACTAAAATGCCACTGTTCCAGTTTTCGGGGAAGACACCGTCGAAAGTACATTTTTGGCCTATTTCTCAAACTGTAGCTACCGAACAAGAAAATTGCTTTCCATGTTGGTCAAAAGAGCAGGTTTGGTTTTCTTTGAGAGGGGTGGTTTCGGGTTGTTCAGGATGAAAGAGTTCCGAGTAAGTATAAAGCTGACCACCCCCTAAATTCCGAAGAAAGATAATCCGCGTCCATTACAGTTTGTTAATTATTTTATTTGCAATTTTAATTCACTGGCCGAAGTAATGTTACATTTATTTATTTTAAGATGTCAAACATCGATGAATAAATCCGAAAATTTACGAACCAGTTTTTCGTAAATGCACAATAACGTTAATACTGTCCTACCTTAAACGCAAAAAGGTAGACCGCCGCCGCTGGCCATTGTAAAGACGTCGTGGTAAATGGCATCAAAGGAAATGCGAAATTGACTCATCAAATGCATGCGAGAATACTTTAACCTTAAGATATCAATCAATTAGTAAATTTTGTAAAGGTAAAATATGCGAAAAATAAAACGATTGATGACGATGATGTTATTATTTATCTCACCCGCATTTTTCGTCCAGTTTTCGGTTTATAATTTGAAAATACCTAAAATCATAATTACTTGGAATGAAGTTATTGACTTGGATCTTCAATTGCCTATGAATATTGACAAAATAATAAAAATTTACCAGTATCAGAATGCAGACAATCTATTAATTATTAATGAACTTGAGAAAAATTTTCCGATATGTGTAAATTCCAGTGGAGACATTAATGAATTATGGAAATCTTTTGTGACATTGATTCACAATTTGGTTCTAAAATATGTTCCGTGCAAATAAATTAAATCTACAACTGATTCTGTTTATTACTCAAAACATGTGAAAAGAAAAGAAAAAATTACGTCGGGCTTATCGTTTCAGGAAAATTTACAAAAATTATTACAAACAATTATTATCTGAATTTAATGAAGCAAAGCGCCATGCAAATGAGCAGTACCTGATACACTTAATGGACAAGGATAATGGAAATCACTTATATCGATATATAAAACGTTTGAATAAATCAAATTTTGATAAAGAAAGATGGACGTCTTTTAGAAAACCTCACAGATACAGTAGAAGAATTGAATAGGTATTTTATTAGTGTTTTCAATGAAAAAATAATGCGATTCTAAATTTTAATGAAAATCAAACAGAAGTTTCTGATTTATTTCATTTTACTCGAAAAGATGTTGCTGATATCATTAAGGAACTTAAATCTCATAAATCTCCAGGTATTGATAATATAACAGCCGTAATTTTATAAATTGGAGGATATCACGTATTCAAATATTTAACGCATGTGTTTCAAATTAGCTTTAATAAATAAATCTGATGTGAAGTCTGATTGCAATAATTATTGCCCAATTAGTTTAACATGTATTGTTTGTAAAATTTTAGAAAAACTTCTAACAAACTACCTGCTATATTTTTGTGATAAGCACAACATAATCAGTAGGAATCAACATGGTTTTAGAAAACATTTCTCTTGTGTTACTCAACTGTTAAATTTTCACAATGAATTGGTAGAAATTGTTGATGGTAAGGGGCAAGTAGATGCCATCTTTATTGATTTTACTAAAGCTTTCGATAAAGTTCCACATGATATTATTATAAGAAAATTACAAAATTTGAAGTGTGACATGCGAATCATCAAATGGATAAATAAATACCTTACGGATAGGAAGCAAAAAGTGAGAATAAATAAAATTATTTCATCTGAGCTAATTGCTACTTCTGGCGTGCCTCAAGATAGTGTGATCAGTCCTATATTATTCATTATTTTTATAAATGACATTACACAAAACTTGAGTTCTGAAACAAAATTATTTGCCGATGATAGCGTTATTTACAATCAAAGGAAGGATGCAGAAGATTGGATTTTGCTCCAAGGAGATTTAGACAAAATTCAGATGTGGTGTAATGAAAATAAAATGGAAATTAATACAAAAAAAATGTGTTGCAATGTCTTTTGGTACCACAATGTTATTCCGGGCTCATCCATATAAATTAGGAAATGACTTGATAAAATATGTTGATACATGCAAATACCTAGAAGTTACTTTTAGAAATGATTTAAATTGGAATAATCACATTCAGAATATTTTAAAAAAGGCTTATAAATCTTTATATTTCATAACCAGAAATCTTAAAGGCTCTGGTAAACCAGGACTTCAAAAAGCTTACGTCACATATGTTCGTCCTAAGACTAAGTAGGCACAGGAAGTCTGGGACCCATACCAATATTATTTAATTCAAGATCTGGGAATGTTGCAGCATAAAGCAGCTCGGTATGTTTGTAGTGATCATAGGATAACTTCGTCAGTAACACGTATGCTCAAGGAACTAACTAAAATGGGATAGTCTATCTTCTAGAAGAAAAACAGCAAGATTAAAATTATTTTGTTATATTCATTTTCAACACGATTCGATGTAAGTAATTATCTTTGATTATTAAGCCACCAAGTATATTATACTATACGTCTAATTTGTAATAATAAATAAATAAATAAGTTGCATTTATTTATTTTATTAAATCCAGGCGCGTTTAAAATACGTTGATTGTTATGATCTATTAATAAACGTCATACGAATCAAACAGATGTTTGTTTACGACATCGTGAAACACTGACCTACATTCACGTCGTAATTCAAACAGACGAGGCGGCCTACCATTCACTCGTTAGGTGTGCCAACTGTTCTCAAACGGTTTGGTGAAAATTTTCCAATGCATTTTCTTCGAAAACTATTAACTTTTTGCTATGGACATATGAGTTCAAGCGTTGCCATTTATGGTGATGTATTACAGGTTTAAATATTTGCGCATAGTAAAAGAACACCCAGTATAATGGAAACATCACGAGCCTAGCGAATCTGCCGAATCCACCAGCTTTTGCTTAGACTATTCTGATCGGCTTATTGGTGCTTTGTTTGGTCTATTTGTTTGAGATGAAATGTTGAAGTCTAGATACACTTTAATAATAATCAATAACACGATTTATTACAAAACATACTGATACGAATTTGGAGTTCGCAAACAATAATCAACACTTTACGAAAGTTTAATTAAACACTAGCTTTAGTAAAACTATTAGAAAAAAAAATTCTTTTCCTCCACGAAATTAATTAAAGAATTCCTTGTAGACATTTTAAAGTTAGAGTTACTATTTACCTGCGCAAATTAGTACCTGGAGTAATTAAAGCAAAAGTATTAAGGGTCCTCAGATTACGTGCCCGACATACATAAATGAATGAGTAAGTTTCGCACACACGAAACACATTTCTCTCTCGCCCGTCTCTCAAATTTTTCGGGACATTGTCATCGCAGTCCACGCATCATCGGTGCGGAAAATTAAAAATATACGTTAAAAGATTAAACAAGTCGAGAAGTCAGACATGGCGTACAACCAGACTACTACATCAGCTAACACATGAATTTCACTGTCCCCCAAAAAACAACTTCACAACTTGTCAGTCTGTGTAACATTGTGTTGACGGCTGTAATATCACTTGTAGCAAGGATTTGTATATTTGATTCCACAGTCTGGTGACTCTTATACGTGATACCCGGCGAAATGAAAGTTGATATGGTAGGAAAAATAACTTCCCCGTGCATAACATACAGTGTAATGTAAGACGAATACATGGAAGATTTTACGTGAATTTAAAATGCTTCTCATTCTACAAACTGCAATATTTTAGATGTCTTGGGAGTTGGTTGTTCTTCTTCAGTGTTTATAAAATAAAATCAGACAATTAACGATCAACATGCACTTGTACAGCACGTAATTATTAAAAAAAAATTGAACCTTACGTGGCTTTCTTTGAACTTACTAAAAATTCGATTTACGATTGGACAGATATTAAAAAAAAAATTAGTTTTCTGCAAGGAATTATTTTCTATGGACTACTAATTAAACTACTGAAATTATAGAATAATTTAGGTCGTGTCATGGTCAATTTTCGACATAAAATGTGATACAATGACAACCAGCAATCAGTTTGTTACCTAAAATGAGATCCCGTACGGAACGGTCCTTTCACGCCATTGCGGCGAAATTTGAAACTTTCAAACGCTATAAACTAGTTGAGACGTAATAGGACGAACAACTATTTTCTGACATACTTTTCTTTTTATTACAGGATTCACGTGTTGCCAAAAAATGTTCGCCGCAGGACGAGGGGAATGCTGAACTTCTTACTCAATGCTTGTCGTGAGCAGTAAAATTAACATGAATATCATAAAGATCTTCATGTGAAACAGCATATATTTTATCCGCAGTATCGTCTTTATTATTTTTTTTTATCAAAAAGTCTTCATTTCCAACTGATCATAAATTTGAAGTAGGAAATATTGTCTCCTTGTCTTGCTTTCTCTGAAAAAAAGTGGATATAGAGCTACTTCGAAAGGTTTCTAAATTGTCATTTTTTCAATTTGAGATGTGTCTTTTGATACGCTTTGAACATGGTTGGTTCATTGATTTGAGCTGTCATTATTTCACGTAGCATAAAATACAGAAAACCGCTAAGTAGTATTCATTAAAAGTCTACTGTCGTTTGGGGAGATCATTTATTTTGCTTACTTAACAAATTTAAAAATTCTTTGAACATTTTCAATGATCTCTACTTTTTGCAATAAAAATAAATAAATCATACTTTTTAATATCTCACTTTTTAATATCTCCAATCATTTTTATGGCTACTGTAATATTGAAATCTTGTTCATTTGGAAACCGAAAAATAATTCGTCGGTGTACCCCGTGATACAACAATCTCAAGGTACCATCGAGTGCAAATAAAAGTATACAACCCCTAAGAAAATTTTGTGTTATTCTAATTTTGCAAAACCAGTTCTATATATTTGTGTGTTTGTGGCAATGAAGTAACATTCGTTATGCATTCGCAAATCAAAGTCGTACATACAACAGCGAAACAAAATATCGTTTATTTTTCTTTGCCTCCAATGATATGTCACACTGATGGTAAAATCATTTATGCCCGATTTATATAAACTTTTACCGTTAGATAAAGTCTTGATGAAGTAAATATTTCTACGGTTACCCATATTAGAACTGTAGGAATTTTTAATTTATCTACGGATAAAAATTTCTAAAAACTAGGCATTAGATTTGCAAACTACATTTTGAAAATAATAGTCGTAATTACTCTAGATTTACTCACTGCGTAACGTCATGCCTGCGCAATGCCTTAGCGTAACGTCACGCCTGCGCAATGCCTTACCTTTAAGGTCACTGAATCAACACACTTACGTGTTCAGGTAACGCCATCACATTCCCATTCCGAGATTCTTGTGTAACAAAGATAACAAATACAAATGTCGTAAGAGCAACAGGGAAATCCACACTTTTGGGGAATTCTGTTTACTACGATGGTAGTAGTATACGGCTGACTGTCTTGTCAAAAATATATTAGGTTATGTTATTCTCCGCAGCCATTGTAAAATGCCATTTATAAAACGTCACTTTGATTAACAAGCTTTCGACTGTGTTTTTATCGCTAGACGAGATTATTGTGCGACAAGGATAGATAGAAAAAATCACTAATATCGCTACCACTTCGTGTCGATTTAGAACATTACTTACCTTGTATTTATTATACCAAGGGTTTACCTCTGCATAAATTTACGCAATCGTTTCAAACCGTTCTAAGGACGGTTCAAACCAGCTTAAATTATTTTGTCTGATGTCTTTATTTATTTTTTTATAATAACCTCACTCTTAGCGATTATACTTACTCTTTTATCTTAGCAGCTTTTATTTCTTTTATTAAAACTTAATTCTGCTGTTTAGTCAATACTCATTTTCCTAGTTTTGTTTCATAATAAGCATTCAGCTTGCTTTTGATTAAACAACACTACTCCTGCCGGCTGTCATGTTTTTGATGATATTTTATTCATTCATTAAGTGCACAGTATACGTAGTATCGCCTGTGATCATTACATGAAAAAAGCAAAATCGCCCATGTACTTGAAATTGTAATTGATTTCAGGAAGAGCACAAGAAGTTGGTCCGTTTCATGAAAAGGACAAAATACTTTGTGCCGACAGTGAAATAAAATGATATTACAGTACGCGGATGGATTTCACGAAATGGATATACGTTTCATGAAATGGTCGACTTTACTAAGTGATATACATATACATTGGCGTTATACAGACTGTCTCAAAACCTCGTTATATAAGAGATTAATTCTCCAAATCTGAATTTTTTTGCCCAAAAATAAGAAGCTGACCTATCACAAGCGAGCGCGATTCCTTTGTTTTGAAACCTCTGCTTGGTTTACGACTTGTTTCACCAACTTATTCCGATAAAAGCAATTAAACGCAATTAAACTTTTTATCTACGTTTAGAAGAACTCAGTCAAGGTCTTATTGTATAAGAATATGAATCCGACTTGCGGACATTGTGTTTATTTGTATCTTCAACACGCGATAAGTAGGAACGTTTGTTTACGCACCTCTTTGTAATAGACAATAACAATTATGTTAAAAACGAGTACCTAATCTTCGTTACATTTTTGCTGAAGTAATTAAACACCTTCGTACGCTAGTTTTGTAACTGCGTTGAAAATGCGTGACATTATTTTTTAATTATCGCACTAATAGCGGCAGAATAAGTATTGCACGAGCAGAAACTATTCCCATTGTAAAAGCGGAAAGCAAGAATTGGAGTCTGAAACGATGAAAAAGTTAAATGAATTAGATTGCCTGTACACGCAATAATCTACGGGTTCAATATAAGTGATTGAATAACTTCGCTAGCTCTCAATCGAACTATTTTATAAAGACATAAAAAAACTCTGCGTCGACTTAAAACATAAAGACATAAAAGCTCTCGCCTAGTGCAGACGTTTATTCGAAGTTTTAATAAAGAAAGAAATTTATTTTTGCTGTACAGATACAATAAACTTTAGTAATCAACATTGTAAGTTGATTATTGGCAATTTACAAATTAATATAACGTAGGAATTTCCACTTTTTCGATTGCCTTTAGATTGATTTTTTTTTTAATTTAACTGTTAAAGTACGGATTAGCACAGAACTAATTATCACTTAATGCAACACGCACAGAATATTTTAAACTATTAAGAACTTACCTAGTTACAAAATTTTTCTGCTTTTAAAATTTATTACAATTAAATATTAACATTAATTTCTGTACATAATAAAAGCTCATTTAAGGTTTTAAAATTAATTTCGGTTCGCTGTTGATACGTTGTTATCTGTATTCTTCGTCAAACTTCTTTTTGTTGTGGTCGTGCAGGTTCTCTTTTCAGAGCGTCCATCCTCTTCGCACTCTCGCTGGTAACGAGAAACTATCCTTATCCCTGCTTCGCGAATTTTCGTTCAGGTGAAAATAATAATTCATTTATTCACTAAGTTTCCGCCTGAGAACGAGGTGTTTTCTTCGTAAAATTTTACTTTATTCTACAAGCTGGTCTGACGGTATTTTTGGTGAAATTACCGAAGTTTTAAACTATTCCGAGGAATTTAGGCTACCGTCTTACCGCCACAATTTTATTTTGGTTTTTGAATAAAGAAAATTCTTCAGCACCTTCTGCATTTTGAGTGGGCTGGTGCGTCTTCTACGGAAGGTTTTAGAAGTTTTTCACTCGTCTCACGCGAAGAGAATGTTACATCAGGTATCTAAATTTATTTTATCTGTTTCTTTGTACATTTGGTCTTATATTCTGTTTTCATTTACTTTAGGTTCTTTTTTTTGTGTCTGGGAAAAGAAATTCTATAAGTTTGTTGAAAAGTTTCTCCAATATTTTTTTGGGCTACTTCTGGCAAGGTTAGTGGCACGAAAATTTGATCCACTCTGCCTACGGGGCCACGGAGCTCGCCGAATTATTGCCGCTCCCATTCGATCCCGTTAAGGAATCAAAAGGACTCTTCTTGGACCCATCACGGATCGTCGATCCACCAGATAAGATTTTCCATTATTCCTGTTTTTTTATTGCATTTAATTCTGAAATTTATAATTGTTTAACTTAATTCAATTTAATTCAATCATTCCTTTTCTTTACATTAATTTAATCTTTTGTTTTTATTAATATTTTGGTAATTAACTTCTTTGACTTTCTTAATTTTACCGGCAAAATTTGTGAACCGATCAGATCTGAGCGGTAATTGCGACATTTTAGTCACTAATCAAAGTCACATAGCGCTAAATGTTAAACACTGGAGTCTGTTGTAATGATTTCCATGTTTTTTGGGCTAATTAAAATTTATGTGCAATGATCCGATGTGTTTTCATGATATGCGAAATAAAATAGGAGAGAAAAGAAAAAAAACATACTCACCCCTTCTCGACTCGACTACAGTGTTGTTGTTATTTCAGCTACAACAGCAACACTATAATTTTTTTTTTTTTGTTAACGTGCGCGAAATTACAAACTACCCCGTTTTGCCCGTAACAAATTAACAAAAAACACTATACTTGACTTGCCTTAAGTACAATATCTGCGCATTAGGCCACGGTCTGCATTTTTATGACTTTTCATGGCCTCGAGCGTCGAAGAATAGTTGAAAACCAAGCTCCGCCGGAACATTTAAGCTGCATTCAGCGACCCTCAAACAATTTCTATGAAAAAGTAAAATAATTTTTATCTGCGTTATAATTTCTATCTGACCAATAGTTACAAAACAAATTTTGCTTCTTTTCATGACCACTATTTGTGGTTTCAATTAAAGACAGGATTAGAGACACGTTGTATGTATAAAAAATATTAAACTGATATATGTTCTTAAAAAGTTCTTTATACGTATCAGTTATATCTGATATTCCTTTTGGTTAGACTGACAGCAGTTGTAAGAGTTTAAGTGAATATAAGTAACTGCGACATACGTAATTTATTTCACTGCCAACTAAGAAAAAGTACTCTGTGGCTCACACGATAGTTATGGGAGATTTTACAAAGTAAAGCTCGTTGTATTTATTGATCTTCCTGCAGCTGGAAAAGTTTCGCTTAATAAAAAGAGCAAGTGTACGGGATTAGAGATGCAATAATCGCGAGCCGTAGCACAGCAAACAATAACAGTGTCAGTGCGTCGCACGTGACGGTAATGAATAGAGACGCCGGCGGTCACATAGGGGCGTCTCGTTTACTTTCCGCCGCGTGGCTCGCACATTTGTAGCACCCCCCGAGTTCAGCCCCGCTAATGTAGCGGGCACTAAACCTAGGCACTTTCAGAAAAAAGCTGGGCATTATGTTGAGTTGAGTGATTTAGTCATAAAGTTGGGTAATATATACGGGACCCTCCGTCAACGTGCCGTAATGTTTTAAACCCTATGATTAATTTATTACGCTTTGATTGATGATTCAACAACAAAAATCGCATGTCACGTCGAGTTTACTCGAAATAATTTTGATCTTTCTCGTGATTCCCACGCTTCCATCTATGTACCTACTCGTAAAGAAAGACAGCGGGTGAGGATAGTTTCAAGTGATGTGCCCTTGCACTCTTCACTGAATTTAATTTGCAGATGCGAACTTTCACACCCTCAAGTTGAATGTGAGAGTCTTGCTGGGAGCGTTTTGAAATGCAACGCTTCATATACACTTGTCGCATTGCACCCCCTCGATTTATGCATAAACCACGACGAATTACGGGCACCGAGGTAACACAATTACATAATCTCTCATTAATTAAATACTTTTCCTCGAAAACAGAAGCCAAATCTAAAAAAAATCTTCATCATCTCTTCAAACAACATATTTTACAATAATTGACGGGGTCAGTGCAAGAAGTAGATAAGTCACACTTTTATGTTTTCGAGCTATTGTGAACTGAATATTTGAATATACTCCGACATATTTATTTATGGTTCCAGGCATTTGATTTTTTTACAGGCAGAGATACATTGGTGTACAATAAAAAGCCAAAGTTCAAATTTAGAAAATTTGCTTAGGCCCAGAAAAATAATACAAAATTGTTTTGGACTTAGCCACTTTTTGCACTGAATTTCGGTGATGTCGATCATTCACAATAGAAACATTTCAACGAAGAATATTATTTTTATTTTATTTACAAAAGTAACGTATGACTTTTTAAAATCTCAAATCTCAGTTGCTTGGGCAAAAAAGAACTCATGTTTTAACTTAGAACAGATATACCAGTACGTTCAAATTTCATCCACTTTTTGTGCGATACTAAAGTAATATTCCGTGATGTAAGCTTTGTGTTTGTTTAAAAACCATTTTGTAAAAGTATAAATTAAAAATTTGTTATATTAAACTAGTGGTACAATATTTGAATTAAGAAATGGTATGCGCTATCAAGTTAACAACAATATCTGCATTTAGCTAAGACAAGAAATTTATTCCTAGCCACCCGAGAAGTGGATCTAATATTAAAAACAATTTAAAATAGAGTATACGTTATAACAGTTTAAATTTTAACAAAATGAAGGTACGGTAGCGGACATTAAATCCGGACAAAAATTTAATATAAATATAAGTAATAGCACGCGTATTTTTCCAAATCTGATATCAGAATGACAGAATTTGATATTGAAACAACTTTTCATGTGACATTCGCATCAAGAAGTAGTTATTTCCGGGAATTAGGGGCATTTCTTGCTACTTAGCAACTTCTTGCACTGAATTGAGATTCGACTCGAATTGTTGCTATTGTTGTTTGGTAAATTTATCGACTTGTTGGAGTTTATCTGAGTTTACCAGACGATAGTACATGTAAATTAATGTACTTGACAGTGATTATCTCAAAAATGCAAAATATGGACTTAGCCACTTTTTGCACAGACCCCTTCAATTATTTTAAGGATTCCTACAGAAAATATTGATTGTCGTTGTTAAACCTTTTACTCTTGAGCTTGATTCTCACACCCTTGTTGAATTAAGAAATATAATTATCGTTACATCAGATCAGACACGCATTAAAATTAATCATGAATGTCAGATAATGTAACACGTAATTTTAACGTGACATCAAAGTGACTTGTGAATTAAGTAAGTATAAAGTTAAAAAAAAATAAATAAATTATTTGCATTTTCTTCGAAGTATCCTAATTTGTCAAATATAAGGGCACAGAAAAATTTATTTAAAACTTAAAAAGAGTGGTAAAACTGTTGAAATGCAAACTTAACCCTTTTTTATTTAGTTAAGCGTATTCGTAACACTGGTAAATTGTAAAGACCTGAAATTTACGTACAATCTTTTTTTATTGGAATTCATTTCGCGAGAAACGTGTTATGAAACTGTGAACTACTACTAAGGCAGTACAATAGAACTGCCTCCAGTGGTATAATACAAGAGTGACCATACAAGAAGCAGAGGAATCATAAACAAGCTGTCCACACATTGACCCAATAGTTCAAATCTAAGAATTTTCATGGAAAAACAACGTATAACAAGCCAAACTGAACATCTGGCCTTGGGATTTGCACCCACTGGTGAAAGGACGAGTGGTATAAGGACTTCCAAGGCATTCGGTATTGATTCAGTCAGTATGGAGCCAAAAGATGTTTTCTTTCGCTTAAAACTTTGAATCGTGTTTCGAATAGTTTGGACCTGAATTTCGTAGTTGTTGCAACAAAACACCTGACTTGAATTTTTGATTGACAGTTCATTTATAAATAACCATAATTCAATCCAAACAAGTTTTAAAAATAGAGAGATTCAAAGAAATTAATGTCTGTTTTTGAATCAAAACACGTTTGGATTACGATTTTGTGAGCGAAAGAAAGCACCTAAAACTGATGGTTCAAAATGTGGTATTATTCAAGAAGGGTCCTTACTCCTCTGTATTCTGTTTTGATAAGCGTGTCGGCAAAATTATTTTTATTTTATGTTTGAAAAACTAATATTTTGCTATTCACGTATACCCTTCTCCCTTTCTCTCTGAAATGTTTTTTAATTTGTGCTAAAATGTTTCTTGATTTGTGGTAAATTGTTTTGTAATATTGTAGTACTTAATATTTTTCCGGCAACTTTAAACATTTATGTAAATTCATTTTAATATTTGGAAATTGTTTAAAAGTGACTTAAATTGTAATTTGTCTAATTCAATATAATTTCTAAAAATGTATAATAATTTACATATTTTGTAATTTTTTGGGTTCATGTTTGTTTTTTGGATTATTATAAGCATTTCTGAAAGATTTCTAAAACGTTATTTGAAAAAAATATTATGTGACCGGCAAAGGCAACTCGAATCAGAAACGTCCAAACAAAGAAATTAGTGTTTGTTATCAATGGTTGATAAAAATTACAGGAAAAAAGAGTAAAATGGGGTAGAAACAGTTGTTTAAGTTTGTGTACGATGTATCAAATGAGATTCTTCTCTCACTATCGTCATAAGTTTAGGTTCTTAGGGTTGAACACGACTAGCCCCTTGTAGGTGATAAGTCTCTTTTATCATTTATCCTCATAAAAACAAATACACAGTTATAAACGATTCGTTGGTACACTGATCTCTGAAAAATAAAAAAAAATGTACATCTGTCGCTCATTAACAATACGGGTGAGTTTTTTTCTTTTTTAATTTAGTGTCCAGAGTACTGTGAATGCTCTTGTTTGTACGCATTCTAAATGGACCTTGCACTAGTCATAGCTCAGATTAAAAAAAAACAATCAACATCAACTAATTGATCTCTGACATAACGAAATTTCATTCGCCAGAGGAACGTTAGTTTTCAAAACAACTGCATTAAATCTTTCCTGGCTCTCTGAAACATGCCAAAGTTATACCTGTCTACAAAAGTAATGGATCTAAGTCGGACATATACAATTACCGCCCAATATCATTACTTCCTATTTTCTCAAAATTATTCGAAAGGCTTATATATAATAGACTTTACTTGTATCTGGTGCGTTTTAATATTTTATCTAAATCACAACATGGTTTCGTTAAAGGTAAAAACACTGAATCTGCTATTTTTGAGTGTCTGCATTATATAACTTCTTGTCTGGATAAAGATGAGTCGCCCATCGGTATCTATGTTGATCTATCGAAAGCCTTTGACACTTTGGAACATGAACTATTATTGTCTAAACTTTATAAAATTGGTGTTAAAGAAATTGCACTGAACCTGTTCCGATCTTATATCACTGGAAGGTATCAGCAAGTAGGTATTAAACATATGAATGATGGTGTAGTTGAGGAGATTCTATCCGACTCTAGAAGTATCAGCAAAGGTGTGCTCCAGGGTTCAATTCTTGGCCCGTTATTATTTATAATTAGAGACCGGATTTATAAGTTTTTACAAGTTTTTTACGCTAACATACCTAAACTTGGCGTTTTGTATTTATATGTTTGTCGATTAGAGAAGCCCAAAAATGGTAGTTTTATTTCGCATATAACTTAATATTTTAGACTTTTAGCGCATATTTATTTATTTATCCATATATTGATATAAATAACATTATAATTCCATATACGGTCAATATTCAAGTCTGCAGCTTTTCCAAGAAGTAATTTATTCTCCTCAACGTCTGGCCACTTTATTTTACAATTTCCCGGAATGTGATTTTCTGGGAATCTGTAGCGACTTGCACTTGCATTTTGCACTTATGTTTTGCATTTCAGTTTGAGATAAGAACTCCGTGAATGTGTGTGACTAGTGTATTTATCAACGCGAATTAGTTGTTATTTTCTTATTTAATTTAAAGACGAAATAAATTCAGTGCTTATCTTTTCAAAATGCCGAAAGTAGCATCCTCTCGATCCGAGCTATTGAAAAAATGGATTAAAGCATCTAAACATCTAACTACAGATGGAAAAGTTATTTTTTGCAACGCATGCTCAAAACAGGTAGATACCTTACAAATTCTCTTAAAAATCACATTTTCATTTTGACAATATTTTAAGGTGTCGTCAGACCAAAAGTACCAGATTGATCAACATTTGGCTACAAACCTCCATAAGGAGTCGGAGAAAAGATGTGTGTCTAACTTTAAGCAGTCTTTTATTTCTTCAACAGCCAGTAACTCACAGGGCAGTGACACAGGAAATGAATTCTTTTTAGACTTGTGCAGTGCTATGGCAGAGTCAAACATTCCTTGGCATAAACTTGAACAAGCAAGTTTTCGAACTTTTTTGGAAAAATATTGCAATCGTCATATTCCAAATGAATCGACTTTGCGGAAAAACTATCTAAGTATATGCTACCAGCAACGGATGAAGAAAATAAGAGAGAAGCTTAGCGACAACAATATTTATATAGTAGTTGATGAAACGACAGATGCCTGCGGTCGTTATGTAGCAAATACGTTAGCAGGAGTATTAAGCAACACAGTTGCACCAATACCTTATTTGGTAAATAGTGCAGTTTTGGAAAAAAACAAATCATTCAACGATCGCACGTTTTATTAACGACAGCTTGACACTTTTATATGCACCTAATCAAGTTAAATCGGAAAATATATTACTAATGGTGTCTGATGCAGCAGCCTACATGATAAAAGCAGGACAGGCTTTACAGGTGTTTTACCCAAATCTGATGCACTTCACTTGTATGGCTCACGCAATGAATAGGCTCGCTGAATTGGTGCGACTAGAATACCCAACAGTAAATAAGTTGATCAATAACGGAAAAAAGGCGTTTCTTAAAGCCCCACTGCGTATACAACACTATAAAGAATTAGCTGCTGACCTGCTATTACCACCAGAACCAATAATTACGAGATGGGGTACGTGGCTTGAAGCAGCAAATTTTTACGCAGATAACTTTAAACAATTAAAGGAAATTTTCTTAGAATTGGATGATTCCAATTCAGCGGCTTTAAGAATTTGTAAGGAATGCATGTCGAACACAAACATCGGGAATCAATTAGCATTCATTAAAACTCATTTTTCGGTTTTAATATCCACCATTAAAAAGTTGGAATCATCCCAGACGGCTCTATTAGATTCTTTTGAAGTGGTCGATGATGGAATTGAAAGTGTAAAATCAATTCCAGGGGAGATAGGAGAGAAGTTAATGGCAAAATTAGACAAGGTTCTATTACGTAATCCTGACTACAATAAAATGAGGAAAATCTGTTTAGTTTTAAAAGGTCAAAGTGAAGAGGATTTGGACATGGACCCCAAAGATGTAGCATCCATGAAATTTGCGCCCATTACTTCATGCGATGTCGAGCGTTCGTTTTCCTCTTATAAAAATATTTTGACAGACAGACGACAAAATTTTACCCCAAATAATTTAAATCAACTGTTGATTATATTTTGTAATCCTACTATTTAAGTGTTAAGTGTTAAAATTACTTATATGAAACAATTTATGTTTTTATTATTCTAAAGTATGTATAAGTAAAATAAAATTTTTATCGCATATAATATCCATATTTT
Source organism: Prosopocoilus inquinatus (assembly GCA_036172665.1). Taxonomy (NCBI): domain Eukaryota; kingdom Metazoa; phylum Arthropoda; class Insecta; order Coleoptera; family Lucanidae; genus Prosopocoilus; species Prosopocoilus inquinatus. The sequence continues at coordinate 4,160,847 of CM069876.1, forward strand.
GATCCATTTTAAACGCATAAAAAAAAACTTATTTTCCACTTTTTTAGCACATATAAATCCGGACTTTATTTATAATATATGTTAACAATCTGAATCAACAATTTCCATATGCTTCATACATCAGTACGCTGACGACACCACGACTATAGTGACAGATACCTCTCAGGCTTTGTGTTCTGAACTAGCCTCAGCCTCAATTTCTCAAATGGCTAGTTGGTGTGAGATTAATCATCTTCGATTAAATTCAACCAAAACTGTGGCGGTAGAATTTAAAAATAGCTTGCTACAATGTAACATACTTATTAAGTATAATGGAAAATCTGTCCCGGTGCTAGACCATGTAAAATTTTTAGGCCTGCATATCGACGCAACATTAAAGTTTAGTAAGCACATTGAATTCGTTTGCTCTAAATTATCTCGATTTAATTTTGTTTTAAAAAACCTTAAAAATCATGTTTCAGTAGATATATTAAGAATATATTATATGTCCTACGTACAGTCTGCTCTATCGTGCGGTATAATATTCTGGGGAGGATCACCAAGTGTTCAACAAGCTTTCACCTCGCAAAAATCTATTGTTAGAACTATTCTAGATAAAAAATCTACGGACTCATGTAGATCTTTATTCAAACAACTCAAAATTTTTCCGTTAGCAAGTCTCTATATCTATGAATTAGCTGTCTTTGCGAGAACTAATCTCAGTTGTTTCCAAGAAATAAAGAAAAATATGCATTTAATGCATCAGTACAAACTAGAAATTGTGATGGTTTCTCAATTCCTAAGCACAACACCGCACTTTTTGAACGCTGCGCTTACTATAGGGCACTGAAAGCTCACAAAACATTGCCTACTTCCTTAACAATGCCAATGTCTTTGAGTAGTTTTAAACAAAAATTAAAGACGTTTCTGTTAGATTGCTGTTTCTATGAGTACAATGATTTTGTCCGTTAATTTACATATCATCGACAGGTATTTACATATATACACTTGACGATGCCGATATCTCTTTGAGATCTACGGTTAGATAATACTAATACTAATACTAAATTTTCAATCTTCGCACAGTGTTCAATTCGACTATTCTAGAGGGGCAAAATTGCAAATTTCAACGTTCTTCTATTTTAATAAAAGGAATATTTTAAGATGTCATAATAGTTAGTGGTTAATGAACAAAAGCAGAAAACATTATAAGTACTCATGCCTTTTGTAAACAATAGCCGAAACTTGCCCTACCCTTCTCATCATTTGAGCAAAAGTATTTTTATTTGTCTTCTGCTTTCTATGTTTCTACATATTGCCTCCTACATTACTTCCACGTTTAGAATTATTTTAATTGTATTTGGGGGTATCAAAGAACATATTAGTTTAAAATAGAGGTTACTACCCATTTTCAAGAGATCTATTTTATGAATATTTTGTAAATATGAGAATAATAAAAGGATAGTCAAAATTAATATTATACTGCGTGACTTTAATTCGCGCGGATGTATGAATAGTAAACTTTACGCGGATAATAGGACAATAGGAAAGAATGCTCCACGTTTCACTTCTGACGAGAGTATCGAACGGTAGTGGAACATTCAGCATTCTTTCCAGTTTTAACAGTGTCCGTTTAAAGTTTAAAAAATATTGTCTTACAATTTTCGTTGAACAAGAGTCGAGTTCAATTCTAAAGATTTATTAATTGAGCTAAAATATCCTTGGTCAAAAATAGACAGCTTTCAAGAAAATTGCACCAAATTATGGAACGACACTCAGGGCCAATTGTACCAAAGAGGTCTAATCTGAACCAGGTTCAAAATAAACAAATTCGCATAAAATCTTAACGACACGTAGCAACTAATGCATTTATAAATAAAATTTGATGCGCTTTGAACAGTTGGATGCACAAAAAATTCGAAAAGCAAATTTTTATAGTGTCAGTATTTAATAAGAAATGATTTCTTGCATAAGTATATTGAAACCCGTTAGAGATAACCATAATATTGTCTATATAAAATCAAAAAAAAAGACGTCAGATAGATAAATCAGTGGTTGAAAACTGTCAACTTCTGTAGATTCTCTGTTAGCTCTTTATAAGTATACGGTTTATGTATCATCCCAAAAGTAATACTTTATGTGATTAACCCTAGAGTGTATACCAAAATAACACACCTGAAAACGTATACTTGGGATCACCAGTTATCCCAAATTTAAGTTCGGAAATTCAAAAAGAAAAATTTTGGAAAAGTTGTATTTATTAATGTAGGTAGCAACTTTAAGTATTTCTCTTGCAGTTTACACAAATATCAGATCGGTGATCGTTACATACATTTTTGGAACACATATAACATACTACTCTGCATTTTCGATCACGTGAACGAAGACATATATAACATCTTGACGATCTGGGTTTTTTTTTAGCGCTAGACCAGGCTGTTCCTCTTCTGGAATATGCGTTAGTCCCAGTACTTCCCCTATTTCACTCTGCAGTTTACCCGATATCTTTTTGGAGAGCCTAGTTTCCATCCAAGTTTTAGCTAGTTGTAGTCCGAGTGATTGCAAAAATTGATTTCGGGTAACTCTGTCAGTGTAACCCGACAAATTATATAAAACAAAGGCATTTATTCCGGCTTGATCAAGCATCCCATAGAAGTATCTAAGTGGCCATCTTCTTGTTTTTCTGGATACGGTGGAGTTGTGAGCCATCTGATCGAATGTATCCACTCCACCTTCGGTGGAGCTATAAAATTCAATAATTTCTGGTTTCTTCGAAACCTCGTCAACATTCTTGTCAGCATGCATGGTCGAAATGAGTACGACAGACTTATTTTTCTTTGGTGTAAACGAAACCAACGTCAAGTTTTCTGAGAAAGCAAATTAGGAAGTTAGTATTGGTTTGTTTTTAGTTGGTAAAGAAGATGGTGACAATTCTCTTTTATTATCTTATTGTTCCAACGATTGTCAGACCTTTTTCTCTAAGCATTTTTTGGGCTAATGGAACAGACGTAAACCAGTTATCCATTGTAATATTTCTGTTTGATCTATGAATAGACTTCGATAATTCTTTCACTAAGTATGTTGGAACAGAATCGTTCGTTGTATTGGTGTTTTTTCCAATGTATGGAATAGCAGTTATCATATAATATGTACGCGAATCACACATACATACAATCTTAATTCCGTATTTGTCAGGTTTAGATCCTATGTAAACACGAAACGAGCACTTGCCCCTAAAACCAAGTAGCTGCTAGTCTATAGTTACGTAGCAGTGAGGAGAGTAATTTTTTGTACAATTTCCTGAAAATTCGTCCCATATTTGCCTTATCGTTGAAAATTTGTCTTCACGATTTCTGTTTTATTTATCGTCGAATCTTAGACAATTCAATAGGAATTTGAAACGTACTTCACGCACAATGCATGTGGAGAAAACATTTGTTCTAAAGATAAATGTGCATCTTTCAAGCACCAGCTATGTACAAAAGGTCTAAGAAGGCATTGATTTCCACTTCATCTGTAGGATGTATGTATTTCGTACCTGGCTGGTATTTGACACATTGTCTTTCTATTTCTTCATTTGTATGAATTACAATTTCATTCAAAATTGTAGAAGTAAATAAAATGTCCCAAGCATCTTTTTCTGTGGCAACTACACGTTTACTCGTAATTCCAGGTATTTTTACTACGATGTTTCTTGAAGGAGCTCTCGTTTTTTCAGGTTCTCGTAAACTCCACACGAAACCATTTTTGCCAATCAAAACTTCTCTACATTGAAATGGACGTTCTTCAAATTCTTCATCTTCAGAAGAAGTCATCGTTGTGCTCCAAAAACTCTTCCACCTCGTCCTCACAGTCACGGCAGTCCACGGCATCACTCTCTTCTTCATTATACGATTGTAACACAGTCTTCTCAAAGTCCGGATCTGGGACATTAACTGTTGTTTTGGACATGTTTTACAAATATTCTATCACTTGAAATTACAAACAGTATTATATCACAATACGCAAACGTATCCTGGGGTCACTCACAACCCCAAATCATTTTTATTGCGTGTTTATTCTACCGACAGTTGACTAACCTTACCTAGAATATCAGCGCCACCAATCGTGAAATAAAAGCATAAGCGGGAAAGTTTAAATATGCTGGGGTCACCCGTAACCCCGGTATACGTTCTAGGGTTAATCAGGGTACAACAACAAGTACAATTCTCTGTCGTTCTTTAGCTTTCGAATTATTCCAATTTATTGTGATCATTGTAATCACCAAAATTAAAAAAGAAAGAATGTTAATATCATCGAAACATCTATCCTGGATATACGTGAATATAGTGGATGTAAAATTAAATGGGATATCCAAAAAATGTATTAATATATGGATGTTCTGTTTAAAATTTTAAAGTTTATGCGACTTCCGATTAATCTGAAACTCATATCTTCAACGGTATTCGAAGCAGAAACATTTAAGGGTTTCCAAACTTTTGCCTATCACACTGTACATGAAGGACCGGCTAAATACTTAAGTATTCTTATTTTTGAGCAATAATTATTGCAAATATTTAATTATGTATTGATTTAACAGGAGACGTTTCTTTATGTATTTGTTCAGTTGTTGTTTATTTATTTTTTTATCTTGAGAAGCTATCACGTACAAAGCGAAACGTCGTCTGTTAATAACAATTTTACAAAGTGTGCGATCAATACAATTATAGTTATATATTTGTAATAGTTTCCAACAGATACGAAAGTCAATTACTGTTAATAATTATGTTGACCAAAACTATGTCATAATGATTTACATACTATTAGCATAATATCTGCAATTAACATGCTTCTTTCTGCATTAGTTGGAAAAAACGTGTCCAAACAAATGCGTAAATTATACGTTTGACAATATAAAAGTTAATTTAAATTAGTTTGTTTCTGTTTGTGCGGCACCTGTTTTCAATAAACTTCTATAATTGATTAATTGTATAAAATGTTTTGACGTAGCGTGTAAACGGGTTTGTTCCGCTGTGAATTGCAAATTCTAGATTCATTATGGACCGCTTTTTTATATTCACGAAGCCTTATCGTACAAGGGAGAAAAATAAAGCACAGAAACAATAGGACAAGACACTCCGAAACCAGTTTCCATTAAAAAAATCGACAAAAGGAAGACGAAGTTTAATTACTGAGAGTAGAATGAACGCTGACAGGCAGAATTAAAATTTCAAATCCTCTTTATAATTTTTATACCGAACATCAAGGAACTGATAAAAGATTTGTTTGAGTTGTAAAAGTTGGGCTGTTCTAGAACGACGATGGGTAATGTAAAATATCCATTAAAATTCTCGCGAATTAACCAAATGCAATTAAAAATTGAGTGCTTTTTCATTTCGCCTCATACTCCATGGAACCGGCGATGAAATAAAACTGAAATGATATTACTAATTAACTAGGCTGTCAGTAATCCGGCGATGCTAAAATCCGGCGAACGTATTTCATATTTAATTTCAAAATTTCACATTTCATCGAACACGTTTTAAATAAATAGTGAATAAATATACATATTACTATGTTTCGCGCATTTATGTTTAATACCAGAGAATAAAATTGAAATCAAATCAAATTATTTTCAATGCATTTACCTGGTTTGTTGTTAATTTAATTGTTTTAAGCGGGCAGATTTATTCATACACCCCTGAAATAATACACTTTCTGAATGACATGCGGAAATGAATAACTTTTTATTTCAATTATTTAGGCTAAAATTTGGAGAATTTTGTAACGTTGATTACTAGAGCGTTCCAAATAAATATTAATTTTGTAACATTTCAGGTAATCCATAGGACGTGTCTAACGCAAAATAGAATTGACGTCATATAAATTTGAATTTAAACATGCATGATCGTTGGCAATTTCCGAACGGTTTAAATTCTGCAGTAATGCAGTTAATTGAATAAACAGGTAATATTTGTAAAGCACGCATGCCAATATTCCTGTACTGAAATAACGAAACTTGCTCGCATTACGAGAAATCAAATATTATAAATCAAACGGAACGACTGATATTATTGACATCGTTGGCGTATCTACATAAGTTTATGGATTTCGAACAAGCATGAATGCAAGGCCTTATTCGTTGTATTTCAATTTCTTCTGTTTATAGTTAATTATGTTTTTGTAGAATTTTTTTGCGATACAATTTCATGTATTTCAGATAATTTAAATTTCACGTTCAATAGCTAAATTTAATTTGTTAAAATTCATATTAAAAAGAATTACGTATCTTTAGTTTCAAGGAAGATAAACCTGGAAAATAAAACTTTTATACAGAAAAATGACAACAATTAAATTGTTAGATACGAAGAGATACATATGCTAAGGAATTGATATGGTCGAAAACTCGGAATGAGACGATTCGCTATGGCTAAGTCGCCTCGCCGTCGCTGATTTGCAGTGCCAATTCAGCATGGAACTAATTCGCCGTCCGTTAAGTTGTACCTACAAATTGGATAAAAAAATAATCTATTGTAGAGGAGAGCTCTGTTTGGCAATTCAATAGTCAACCATTTGTGTAAATTCTTTTTACTGAAAAACATCATGCATATCATACTGCTTCTCTTTATCGCACGAATAAGTACTGTTGCCACCAAAAAAAAGTAGACACTTTTTTGACGTTCGAAAAATGTTAGCTATATAACTAATGTGTTAACTTTATACACTGTGTGAATAGAATGTGTTATACTCCTTAAAGATTTCCTAAATTATTTTTTTTCCAAAAACCAGACAAAACGATTATTACTATGAATTTAGGTGCTTTCTTTTGCTCACAAAATCGTGATCCAAACGTGTTTTGATTCAAAAACAGTTATTCTTTTCTTTGAATCTCTCTATTTTTAAAACTTGTTTGGGTTGAATTATGGTTATTTACAAATGAACAGTCAATCAAAAATTCAAGTCAGGTCTTTTGTTGCAACAACTACGAAATTCAGGTCCAAACTATTCGAAACACGATTCAAACTTTTAAGCGAAAGAAAGCACCTTTTGTCATACTTTGGAGTAGTCCATTTAATAGTACAGTGCGTACCGCTGCGCTGGGGCAAAAAATAACTTAATTTCTTTTAAATACACAGTCCCATTTGCTATTACTGATTTTAAAACAGAATCTTTGTCTGTCATTGATATGATAATCTACATTCAGTTTTTCCGATCTGTTTGGTTTCGTTAAGATACATTTCTTTTCTTTTTAATTTCTAAGTTGTATTTACACACTGGCGAGTATAAAATGGATGTCAACATATAGGTCTGATATCTTAAGTTTATTTTGGCATAAACCATTCTGCTATAGTTTGTAGGCTAAATTAAAAATTCAATGATGAATCGTAAAGCATATTTTTTTGTTTTTACGATTTATTGTGACAGAGCAACAAAGTTATTTTAAACGAAAGTTGACATAGGCTCATTAAGAGACTAAAAAGTGAAAAAAAAAATGGTAACGTGCCTTACTTTCTCTTACGTTAATGACAGCTTGTAGTCGACGAGGTATATGCAGATAAGTTAAGTATTATATTTTGGTCGATGTTATCCCATTCTTCTAATAGTAACTATCTAGCTCTTCGGCAGTACTTGGAGCTGATGTATGTTTGCGAATACGACGTGACGTCCCACTTTATCCCAGACGTGTTCGTAGGGATTCGTGTCCTTACTAAGGGCTGGCCAATCGAACTGGGTAATTCTCGCCTCATCCAGATATTCTCCGACAACTCGAGCATTATCGTGCATAAAAATGCCACGCTCGCCCATAGTGATCATGAAAGACAAAGCACGATCTTCTAGAACCTCTGTAAAGTACCTATTAGCCATCAGAAAACCATTCTCAATGAAAACCAACATTTGCACGCGTACTTGTGAACTGATTTCTGTCCAAACCATAACACACCCACCGACAAATGGAAGTCGCACGTTAATATAAGCATGAATGTATCTTTCTCTTGGTCTTCTCCGACGTCCATCGGACGAGTTAGCCAAAAACTCGACTCGTCTGAAAACATTACTTTGCCCTGCTCTTCATTTTTCCATGCAACATAGTACCAAGCAAAAGTCAATCTTGCAACTCGATGACAACGTTGTAATGCTGGAGCTGTAACCATCCTACAAGACAATCCAGCAGCGCGAAATTTTCTCCTAGAGATTCTTCAGGTACCCTTCAATGTTGGAGATATAATTCGACACGAGGAGGTCTGGAAGTAACAAACCCATGGAACACTTTACACACACACAAAAATATACTTTCGTTCCTGAGGTCCTAACAAGACTTAGGGCTCTTGGGCAAATAGCACAGATAAAATAATAGTCTCCTCATAGTGCTGGTATATTTTTTGTAAAGCACAAAGGCTCATACCAACAATTTACAGTTTACGTAGCCCTCGGCCATATTGTATCAACGCTACAATTCCTGGATCTAAATGCATTTTTTTACATTACCATCAATCTTGTTTGGCACTACAGCCGATGCCAAAGAAATCACAATTCAGTAACTCGCTGACTAACTGCGACGTACTGAACTGAACCCATTACTAACTAATCATTGATTTTCTTTCTACTCCCCAATTGATTTACAAATTTTCAAATACCTCCCGTACAGGATGTGACAAGTGTCTTTCTCGTATTATTCTAAAAGTCCGAGTCCAAAGATCAACATACGAAAATTGTCAACGTCTCGCTAAACCTCAAGTAGTTACGTTAATTGTTTTGAATGTAATATAATCTGCTGGTGTAGTATTCTCGAGTAAGTTCAAACGACTTGGGTGTCATTTGTCAGCATGGAATTCTTTTTATTAAAACGTTAATTTTGCATAAGAGTCATCGACCAAAAAGGGCTTAATTCTGTGCGCTAAGCAGAAGTCAGTAAATCAAGCTAGACAATTTCCTCGGCGATTTAACCCTGACGACGACCATACTTTCGAAATGCTCCCTAAACAATTTTGTGTATTAAGTTTAAAAACACACGCGTTAAATTTTAGTGTTCCAAAAATAAAAAAAAAGGATTTTGGTAAATTTTTTCAAACGTTACGCTATTAAGAACAAACAATAGACCGTCCGACAGGTTCTACACAGAGAAATCAAAGCCAACTTCAAAAAAAGACACGGAAATGTAAATTTTTAATTAGAGCGAAGGTACCCTCTTTCGAAAGTCGGAAATTATGACAGATAATGTTGCTAAAAAAAAAAAAACAAACCATTAAACGGTTGCTACGATTTACAACCAGTGGCGTAGCTATAGGGGTTGCAGGGATTGCAAAGCAACCCGACTCTAAGAAGCCATAGGCGCCTGATCGAAGTCAGTAAAAGTAATTTTTTTTGTCTGAATCTCTAAAGATTCATGAACGCGGAAAAATGAGAACTCATTTGTAAGTAAATCACACTTCAACGATTTCTGAAAAATGTAGATAGGTATTTTTCAAATTCAGAATAGCCTGAAATAAATTTAAAAAATTTGGAGATATTATTGCCGGAAAACGATTATTTTAAAACAGCTGTAAAGTGTTAAAAAAACTAGTTTTTAAGTATCAATTTCGAACGAACGATGTTTCTAGCGCCACCTATTAATCTGAGCCGTAAATTTGTAATTTGCCGGAAAGAGATTCGAAAACAACTGAAAAACGTTAGGAACGTTGAAGAGCAACGTCCCAAATATACCTGCGAATAAAATTTTATGCTTAAATATTTAAATCGAAAAAGTTTATGATTTACAAGCAAATGTGGCGCCATCTGCTACCCCGGACCGCAACATTATGCTCTCTATTTATCGGAAAACAACTGAAAAAACTGTTCTTGAAGCCACTTCGAATTAAAAAAAAACATTTATGGCGCCATCTGTTACCATGAGTTGTAACTTTGGGGTTTCTCTTGATTTGTAGGGTAGAAATTTCAAGGCTACACTGAAAACCGCTAAATAAATTCAAATAATTATGTTACATGAAACAGTTTAAACAATAAATATAATAAATAATAATAATTCAACAATAAATAAAATCGAAGAGAGATGGTTAAAAGAAGTTCAAACATAAGTAGCGCCATCTGTTAATCTGCAGCCACAATTAATTTTAATTTTGTATCCTCTGATTCTGACAGTTTTAAAATTGAGTTGAGAGAAGAACATTTGAGGCGCTGCCTATTACTACGGGTCGTAAATATATGAGGAAAGAATTTCAAGGTGGTTACTGAAAATCGGCAAAAGAAAATATTTAAGAAATGATGTTACAAAAAAAAAACAATTTCGAATAAATAAAGTTGAACGGAAATGGTTACAAAAAAAATTTCAAGGAAATTTTTAAAGAGAAAAAGCGAAACATAAGCAGCGCCATCTATTAATCTGCAGTCGCAATTAATTTTGTAATTCCCTTTAAATTCTGGACGACAGTTTCAAAGCTGCTGTAAACAAATTTCTTCAAGAAAGTATTCGCGAAATAAGCGGGCTGCACTTAGCGCTAGCTTTCGATGGCTTTTCTAACCTAAAATTTGGACAGCTCTTGCACTTTTTAGAAATAGGATAATCTAAAAACAATAATTAAACTGTCTTGATTTATTTAGCATTGAAAGTAAGCAGCTAAAGATTTTATTTAGATTTACTTTCTTAATAATAAATATTGTATTAATAAAAAAAATTGCAAGCCGGCGACCTGACCTCCAGTTACGCTACTGTTTACAATTGGTCACTTAAACTGGTAACTGGTAAACTTAAAACAGAAAATTCTATAAAGATATCATAACCACACGTTGATCTCATTTTCTTGCTCGCCAGTATATTTCAAACAAACTATTATGTAAAGCTACACATAGAAAAGTATACATAAAAAAATATGCGATTTAGGAATTCATAATAAATAATGAGGGGTACAAGCAACTCTTCAAATAAATGAACCACTCCAAAACAACAATTATTGTAATCTTGGGTCTTTAACTTATTGTTTCAAATTCCAATAAAACATTAAATACGTAAACTCGAACTTATTTGTTGTTTGGTAAGCTGTATACCGAGTGTCCCGCGCCATGTGCTCACCCTTATAGAACCTTTATTTATTAGTCGATTAACTTGAATTTTGGAGACAATAAATCAAACAAAAAATGGAATTTTTCGACATACTGCTAGTCGTCATAGTAATTGTTAATTTTGGTTTCCATGACAACAAAAAAAAAAACTTTTTTATTTTTCAATCTAGAAAGCTATGAATCGCATTTTTTCGATCTAATGCGATCAAGTGTTTCGAAAAAATCACTCCTTTGAAGGTATTTTGATTTTTAACATTTTTACAGTATTTGAAATTTTCATTAGCTCTTAACTCATTTTTTTCGATAGAACCTCTATGTTTCTTAGCTTAGTTCAACTGAACATTTTTTTCTGAGTACGCTGATACCAAATACGTCATATTTTCTTTGAAAATAATTTAAAAAGAGCATGTCTTATTGAAATTTTCCACTCCCTTTATTTCAAATGACATTCAAAGAAAATATGACGTATTTGGTATCAGCGTACTCAGAAAAAAATGTTCTGTTGAACTAAGCTAAGAAACATATGAAAAAAAAATGAGTTAAGAGCTAATGAAAATTTCAAATACTGTAAAAATGTTAAAAATCCAAATACCATCAAAGGAGTGATTTTTTCGAAACACTTGATCGCATTAGATCGAAAAAATGCGATTCATAGCTTTCTAGACTGAAAAATAAAAAAGTTTTTTTTTTTGTTGTCATGGAAACCAAAATTAACAATTGATACGTATTCGGATTCGTAATGCTCCGTAGATGATGGTATTTTGATTTTTAACATTCTTACAGTATTTGAAATTTTCATTAAGTCTTAACAAATTTTTTTCGATAAAACCTCATATGTTTCTTAGCTTACTTCAACAGAACATTTTTTCTGAGTACGCTGATATCAAATACGTCATATTTTCTTTGAAAAATAATTTAAAATAGATCATGACTTATTGAAATTTTACACTCCCTTTATTTCAAATGACTTTCAAAGAAAATATGATGTATTTGATATCAACGTACTTAGAAAGAAATATTGTGTTGAACTAAGCTAAGAAACATATCAGTTTCTATTAAAAAAAAATGAGTTAAGACCTAATGAAAATTTCAAATGCTGTAAAAATGTTAAAAAACAAGATACAATCAAAGGAGTGATTTTCTTGAAACACTTGATCGTATTAGATGGAAAAAATGCGATTCATAGCTTTCTAGATTGAAAAATTAAAGTTTTTTTTTCGTTTCACAATGATCCGTATATTTCAAATACGTAAAAATATATAGGGTGATACATTTAAAATAAGACAGTTGATTTCAGTTTTGAAAAAACAGTCCTAAGTCCTATGACGACTAGCAATATGCCGAAAAATTCCATTTTTTGTTTAATTTATTGCCTCCAAAATTCAGGTTAATCGATTAATAAATAAAGATTCTAGAAGGGTGAGAACATGGCGCGGGACACTCAGTACGACCGAGGGAAGAAGCAAGAAGGGAATATTTTAGAAAATAATTACATTATACCAGATTTTCTATCCACACTATGTAATCCCAATTGTAACTATGCTTAATACAGTTAATTTTCTTTTATAATAATAATACTAGCCTGCGAAGGTTTTGCGGATGACATAAAACTAGGTGCATGTAGTAGATTTGGTGTTCCTGAGTTCGAAAAAATTTAATAATTTTTTCATCACGCACCACTTTTTTTTAAATAACAATATTTCAAAGTAGGTTTTTCAACCATAATTTTCGATAAGCCAACTGTTACTCACTTGTTTGCACATTTCTACTTGTTATTATTGACAGATTTGTGCTTAAGTGTTTATACGTTTCATGCTATACAAAATATTAGTTTGTACTATACCGTGTGTTCCTGTTTAAGCAAATATTGAGAAAAAATTAATGATAAGATAAATGTTACTAAAAGATGTTGTCTAAATGATTCTAACAATTGTGCCACATCTGTGGTTGAACCCAAAAAAACACCAAAAGAGGTTTTCTATATCCAAAGTTCCTTATAACCGGTAAATAAAAACGAAGTATGTATTTAGTAGGGTTATAACCGAGAGTTCTCGGTTCTCTACAAACGGATTCACTATAGCCGACCTTCACTGTACAAGGCTTTTGAAAGACAAACTACAATCGAACCTCCATAACTCAAATTTCAAGGGACCGGAAAATTACGAGTTATAGAGATTTTCAGTTAAAGAAATAGATAGCAGTTACATATAATGTGCAAGGACCATCACTAAATTTCGACTTACAGAAAATATCGATTTGTGGAGGTTCGAGTTAAAGAGGTGCGACCGTATATATTTTCGGAAGTAAAAAGAGAAACTTTTGTTAATTCGAGAAAATTTACTGAATTTTTAATCTAAAATATCAAAGAAACTAGTTTTTAAAACTTTAACTGGACAGTTTTAAAATTGGACAAAAATCAACTTCAATTAGAATAACAAAGTTGATTCTCATTTCCTGGCGGTTCAGGTAAATCTCTAAAACGTTTGCAATTAACATTTCTTTTATATGTCTGATAATAAAGTGTACAAGTACCGTACAAAATGTAAACAAAAACTCTGTAAAAAGTTAAATTTTTTTTTTAGAATCCTGACGTGACAGAAAAAAACTAATAACAGATTTTTTTATAATGTTGAAATCTTTGAAGAGCACATAGTCTTATCTCCTCCGCAAAAAAGATAAATTTTTTCGCAGGCTAGTGTAATTTTTCTCAAACATAACAAGACCACAAATTTTCAGTTCTGTATTAAATATGTAAATAATGAACCAAAAAAAATGAATTACAAAATATGTTTAATATAAATAATTAATTACTTATATTCAGTAAAGAATAAATCTTTTTGATTTACAACGGTGTAAATTAATACACGCTAATGAGCGTTAAATTTTTTATTCGGAAACTTCATACTGCGCTGGCTTCCTGCTTCCAGGTATCCTATTAACTTTATTAACGTAGCGTATTATGGAATTTACATGTAGTTAGGAACTTTTTAATAACCCTCAAGCTTAAAAACGGCTCTATTGCGATGTTAATACGTGCGCTTTGCGCAAAATGCACTCTTCTAAATGGAGCGAGCGACCTCGCGGTTTTCTTTACAAAGTAAAACATTATCGAAGTTAAATACGGCAAGCTTCTTTTATTCACCGCGAATAAGACTAATGGTTCCGCAAAGAAAATCATTGAATATCCGTCAAATTAAGTTTTTTTTTTCTTTTCTGAAGTCTTCAGAAGGAAAGTGAGCCTTAAGATCTCTGATACACGCAATTAAAAAATGAATAGGAGCTCTTACATGATCTGGTTTACACAATCCAAGGAATTTCTACAAAAAGCATAATTAGAATGTTTCGCGCGAATATTCGTCACGCAACGGTCGTTTCCGGGGTGGAGCGCCGCCATGTTCCGGGTACTGATAAACTATCAGTAACGCCCAACTCACATACTACGTGGCTATTTACATATGTTAATTATTTGTCCTTCAGCAGGACACAATTCAAGCGTGCAAGCCGATAATAAGAGACACCGATGACATTTTAACTGAAAGAAATACTGTGATTTTTGACGAGAAAATATTATTTATCAAAATTTTCAGTATCAGTTTTCCTATTCTTAGTTGAAGTATATAAAAAATCGTTTCTTACTTTAACTACTACAATATATGGCGTTTAAAATATCGCACTGTATCATTATTTCAGCACCTGATATTTTTTATGCAAATAACTTCATCGGTGATATACAGCGTGTCTCTAAACCTATATCTTTAATTGAAATCACATATAGTGAGATAAAAATTATTTTACTTTTTCATGGAAATTGCTTGAGGATCGCTGAATGCAGCTTAAATGTTCCGGTGGAGCTTGGTTTTCAACTGTTCTGCGATATTCGAGGCCATAAAAAGTCTTAAAAACACAGACCATGACCTAATGCACAGATATCGTACCTAAGGCAGGTCAAGTATCGTGTTTTTTGTTAATTTTAAAAGGAGATAAATTTTGTAACTAGGTAAGTTCTTAATAGTTTAAAATATTATGTGCGTGTTGCACTAATTGATGATTAGTTTTGTGCTAATCCCTACTTTAATAGTTCAATTTAAAAAATTCAATCTAAAGGCGATCGAAAAAGAGGAAATTCTTACATCACATTAATTTGTAAATTGCCAATAATCAACTTACAATGTTGATTACTAAGATTATTCTATTTGTACAGCTAAAATAAATTTGTTTGTTTGTTTTAAAACTTCGAATAAACGACGAAATACACGTCTACCCTAGGCGATAGCTTTTATGTCTTTATAGTTTAAGCCGACGCAGAAATTCAGGTTCAATATTATCCTTATAAAAACATGTGTTTTGTGTTGGATTGTAAACAATTAATAAAATAGTTCGATTGAGACCTAGCGAAATTATTCACTCACTTATTTTGAACCCATAGGTTATTGTGTGTACAGACGATCTAATTTATTTAAATTTTTCATCGTATCATCCTCCAATTCTTGCTTTCCGTTTTTACAATAGGAATAGTTTCTGCCCTTGCAATACTTATTCTGTAGCTATTAATGCGATAATTAAAAAATAATTTCACGCATTTTCAACGCAGTTACAAAACTATCGTACGAAGATGTTTAATTACTTCAGCAAAAATTTATCGAAGATTAGGTACTTGTTTTTAACATAATTGTAATTGTCTATTACAAAGAGGTGCGTAAACAAACGTTCTTACTTATCGCATGTTGAAAATACAAATAAACAAGCCGATGTCCGCAAGTCGGATTCATATTCGTATACAATAAGAGCTTGACCGAGTTCTTCTGAATGTAAATGAAAAGTTTTATTGCGGTTTATTGCTTTTATCGGAATAAATTGCTGAAACAAGTCGTAAACCAAGCAGGGATTTCAAAACAAAGGGACTGCGCTCGCTTGTGACAAGTCAGTTTTTCATTTTTGGGCAGAAAATTTCAGATTTGGAGAATTAAACTTTTATTTAACGAGGAACTTACAGTTTCATTTAAAGACGCAGATTTTGAGACACCCTGTACATATCTAATATCGATATATTAATAAACGATTTTTCAGAAATTTTTGGTCATGTTTGAGGTCTGACATCTCAGGTATACCTTCTTAGATTTTATTTAAATGTTAACATTAGAAAGACTAACTTGTTAGCTTTCAATTACCTAGAGCTTCATTTTGGAGTTCTCGTCTAAGTTGGTAAAAAAATTTTCAATATTTATTTATATATTATTATATTTATACTTTTTATTTTTAATTTAAGTCAATAACTTCATCGGTGATATATTCATTAATGTAGGACTCAACAAATATTATTAGGGATACTGGATACAGGGATACTGTTTTACGATATCATGTAAAATGATACCAGAAAAAGGTATACCTAATACATTTTAGGATAGTGTAAAACAGTAAAACGAATTATGGAACCGTAAATTCGTGTAAAAGCAGATGCATTTGTGTCCGTTTCATAACATTTATTTGTTAATATTTTTTGGTACTATTTTCTCGTAACCTAAATTAGTACAATGTAATATAGCCTTAAGAGATGTGGGGCCAATGATCTTTGCCACCGACGCCTTCTAAGAAAAAATGTTTTAAAAATATATGGCATATATTGTCTTCTTTCAAATTAAACAAAGAATTGACTAAAAAGTAAGATAACTTTTAATTTTATGTGTAGACAATATCACTGGATATACATTAGGTGTACTTACTTGTACTTGTACTTAAAACGTTGTGAATACGTACATATTAAATAAAGTCATTATTATTATTTAAAAAAAAAACATAGTTAGAGCTGGTGGAACACCAATCATCAGTCACGTCACGTAGAACAAACGTATGTAGTAACTCAAAATGACAAACTTATAAGTTCAGTGATTGTTAAATAATAATACCGCAAGTTCCTCATCATGTAAGAGAATTAATGCTGCAGCTATCAAGAGTCTAGCTCAAAAATAAAAAAAAACTACAGCAGGAGCGTTGACTCTTTTGTTTGAGAACTTCTGGTCGGCAGTGCGCAGAAACGTCATAAAACAAAATTCCAGCAAAATTCAAGGTCCATTGCCTGATCGCATTTTAAAAGCTTTATAAGAACACAATAAAACAGAATGGCCGACGGGTTAAAGAAGACAGTTCAAATTCACAGCGTCTCGGTCGTGGCCCATGTGTGAATTATGATTAAAGAAGAACAATTTAAATCTACTATATTGATCAGAATTTAATCTGCTTCGTTAGATAATCGATAATAATTAGATCTTGACATCCTGGTCTTTGTAAACCAATAGTACACATGATTTACTGTGTATTAAAATGATTAAAACAAATTTCCGCAAACGAATACGTTCTATGTTTAGGAGTTTTCAGATGCAAATATTATTTTGTTTTCACAAAATAATAAAAGCGATGGCTGCATTCAATAACGATATTCTCCGAAATGCAGAAAGGAAAGGATTCTTAAACATTAAAGAATAATAAATAAAGAAACAACAATGCGGTTTTATTAACGACCAGCAAAACTTATGAATTAGTATAATAATTTTACAGAACGGAATTTCTCATTTTTATTTGTTGTTACAGTTTTGTGAACGGAAGAAAAAAACTGTATTAATTACGTGAAAATTGAGAAAAATTGATTAATTCACTGGGCAACGCAATTGGTTTTATAATTCTTTTCCGTTGTGGAATTGCGTAAGTCAAGTTTTTAACACAGTGCCCTTCAATTTGATGACGTTTTATTGTTTTACAATGCTTTTTGATGCGCTTGTAGAAACTGATACACGGCCAGTCAGAGGTTTTCAAACAAAAAGTCTCCGGGCTCTTGAGGGGTTTTAATATCTTTCCTTTTTCACCAATAAAATTCATATTTGCAGAAATCATCTTCTTAAGTGATGAAGAACTTACAGTTTTAATATGTGAAACTTCTTTGATTATTGATCTGGCTGTACTGTCACGAAATAAAAACAGGCTTCCACCATGTTGCGAACGAGAAAAAGGTATTAATAGTTTAAACGCGGACAAAAGAAAACGTTCTGTTCATTTAGAGGTTTAAATGACATAAAATTAAAGTAGAAATAAAATTATAATTAAAATTAAGATTAAATAAAATTGTCTTTCTTGAATTAACAAAGCACATTGGTACAAATTAATTTCTACTTCCCGAAATATAATTATTCGTCCTAAAGTCACTCGCTTGCTTCGCAAAACCGAACATAAAAATAATTACTTATATTACTTTAATGTACTTTGGCTCTTTATCCGAGACCCAACAATCGCGAATTCATTAGTTCACTGCGACGTACTCATTTCTACTAAACACTGATGTATTATTACGGACTGAATCTCAGTAATAATAATTATGAATTGATTTACAAAATTTCCATTTTAATCTATCAGTACAGAATGTGAGAAAGTCTAAAAAAAAGTCCGGGTCTAAAAGTCGAGGTATCAAAACTGTCAGTGTCTCGTTAAAACAAAATTAATGAACGAGCGTATTAATTGCTGTGAATGAAATATTATCTGCTGGTGCAGCATTTCAAGTAAGTTCGATAACTTGAATTTCAATTGTCAACATGGAATCCCCTAATTTAAACGTTAATTTTGCCTACGTTTACCTGTAAAGGACTTGCAAGGATCTGCAAGAAAAACAAACGTGATAATTCATTTTGACATTTTAAACCAAAAATACGCGTATTGAATTTTGCGTAAAACCAAAACCAGAAAACGAATTAAGAATATAATTTTTCAAACATCACAGTACATTAGATAAGGATAAAAGAATTGGTTAATTGGTTACTCGAATCAGTAAAGTGTAACGTAACATCACAGAAGAAAAAAACTACAGAGATCCACCAACTTTGCCATAGTTTTGTGTATTGTAAAAGAATGCACAGAAAAAATTTTAGGAAGTGATGTTCATTACTAATGAATTTCACTTCATTTACGTTTGTAAACTAAAACGTTTTTTCAGTTCTAACCACGATACAGGATGATAAGATTATACGACGGCGCCTTCGGTATGGGCACACGATCGTAAGAAATGCTTTAATATGCGGTAGATGTTATGTCATGCTTACGGCATAAACACTATTCTCTCTCGTACATTGATGTTTTGCCTCTCTTCAGCTATCTCTCTCGCACATTATTTTTACGTTTTCCTCCCCACACCAACGTACAGTCGAATGCGCTGTCGGATCACTTACATTATTATTATTATGCACCGTGGTTCTAAATAAAAATTAATGCTTCTCCTCTTTTTCGGATGAAAGTTTAACCGCTCGAAATAGTTAAAATTAAGGCAGAATTATTTGGTTTCGACTAAATGAAAAATTCCGTACATTAACACTCATCAGTAGTTCTAATAGGTTACGATTCTTACATACATAAAACATACCAAAACACGAGGGCTTCTAATTTGTGATTGTTTATTGCGTGAGTGTTTGTGAGTACACTGAAGATGAAAAACTTACCTTTCGTAGCTACATTTGTAAACGTCTTGTGGTAAGAGACAATTTATTTAATTTTTTACAATAAATCTAACACGTTTTGCAGATGATTTCGAGAAAACTACCATAAAGAGTTGAAAAGGAGGTACATCGGGACCACAATTTTTCCCTATGAAAATTCCTTGACTTATTGAAAATCTAAGCAAAAATCTATACGCTGTTCACACTAAGAACTAGAGCTAGGGATATCGTACATTCTTCCTCACCCATTGATGCGCAGGGTGTTACGTAGACTGTTTAATTCCCAACAACGCTGACTTGGCGGGCGATTGGAGGAAGTGTGTACGGATATGCATTGTAACGGTCACATTTTTTGTTGTCGTTCCTTTATATTCTTTTTGCCACGTTTCCTATTTTCTGTGATTTTGGTTGTAAACTTCAAACAAACACCATTTCGTTCTTTAATTTATATCGTTATTATGACTCTTAACGCCCCTATTTCTCGCAACTTTTGTTTCAGTTCTTAGTTAGGAATCTTCTTTTGCTCTAATTTTCGGAAATTACTAATTAGATATCGCCCCTGGTCACGATCAATTTATTTATCGATGTCGTATGCGGAAATGACGTCGCTTCGGCGACATTCTGCATCCGCCCTGCGGGTGGTTTGAGGAGAACGACACGGTGTGGTCAAGCGCCTCCATTTTTGAGATGCGTGTTGGCTGGATACAATTTTGGTGCAGTTAGCGGCTTATAATTCAACCGTTGGATTGAGTTTTTATCCTATTTTGTATCGGTTTATTATCGTCCGTCTTCTCCTCTGCCGTAGAACATTTTCTTGCCAAGGCTGTTTCACCACTTATTCCGTTCCATACTTGATCTGCAAAAACTAGCTCAAAGATCGTAAGTAAAATACTTTGTATATAAGACGATTAGGAAATCATTTTCTAAAATTTCTTACTTAAAAAGTTACCTTTTATACTTTGACGCAGTATGCAAATTTTCTTTAGAAAAAGTGTTCAAAGAATTACCTTCTGAATTCACCTCAGCCTCCGACTTTTACTGAGCTATGGCAACCAAACTGGTAAGAACCTTACTTACAAAAAGTGTACATCACAGCATAATATGTTCTTAGAGTAAACAGAGTATAGTCTCTGCTGACAATGAATAAGTTATCGTCTGTTTCCCGTTTCAAAAACAGACAATATAATTTATTATTTTCTGTTTTAGAATTGAGTTTCCTCATTTTACAAAACCTTCAATTTATTTCCCAACTTAAGTTTTTACAGATTGAATTTATTGTCATTCTTTTACTTGAAAATATATAAATGAAAAATAAATAATAAAAGAATTGATTTGTAGCCTAAACTAACGTGTGTCCCAAAAATCTTCTAATCAAGACACTTATGACTGGGTAAAGTGTACGTCAAAATCCAACCCTAAACTGGTGTAGTGGATCAGATAAACCCCAAAGTTTCTTGGTTTTTGCATATTTTAGATATTTAACATCAAGATTCGAAACACGGGGTCATTAATATCGAAATTCGAGATACGATTTACTGGTCATAAGCATCTAGATTAAGATATTTATGTTAAAGGTTATTGTATACATGCTCAAATGAAAGAATTGTATTAGTAAACTTATTTTTATTTACTGTAAACTAAAAATCCAAATGAATACTGAATAAAAGCAGGAGAGAAAGAGAATGCTGATCCAAACACGAATTTGGTTTTTAAAATAATGTTTTAAAAGTAAAATCCGTGTCGGTTTTTATTATCCAATTAATTTGGTAAGATCAATGTGTAGCCTAAGTAATGCGATAAATCCTCCGGAGTTACCGACAAGAAATGAAATTTCAATCGAGTGTAGTAATGGTAATGGATTTATTTACACACTTTTTCCCCGTTAAACTGGTTTGCAAATACGGGTGGTCTTCCAGTTGCCGATGGTTGTCACTTTGACATTGTTCTTCAAACCTTACTTGGTAGTTTTAATATTTATTAGCCGACTCATTATTTACTTCGCTCCGCAAAAAGAATCCTTACGCTTTTGTCATTATCTCTGATCGCGTATAAAGAAATAAAATGGAATTTCTTTCAGCTTTACCGCTCTCGTGAAATTACAAAGTACTTAGTAATTTATCTAAGTAGAATTGTGCCGCTTATTGTGAGCGCATTTGTTCCTTTTATCGTTTTCTAACGCGGCAGTACCTGAATAGGACATTCGTTTTTCTGTCTTTTATAAACAATATTCCGACGCTGTATAAAACAAGCTAAACTTGAAATGAAAACATCCATGCAATTAAACATTTTTCCAATTCTGTTAATAATTTATTTAATATGAATTACTTTCAGGATGCTTTTTTCATTTTCTTTTTATTTCGCTCGACTTTATTTTAAATGTAGGTATTAAATTAGAATTTTTATGAAAAAAAAAAATAACAAGCGTGTCACGATGCACAGGCGGAGGTATTACGAGATATGGAGGAAGCTTAAAAAAAATGGAAACGGTGAGTAAAAAAGCTAGGGAGGAAGTCTTACCATGTAAGCAACACTTAAAAAAAATAAGAATTGGCGGGATGAAGAATGTGTAAAGGAAACAGAGATACGAGAGAGACTGAGAACTAAAGCGCTTCAAACAAATCAAAAAAGTGATAAAGAGATTATTTAACAAGCAGTGGGCGAAAGTCAAAAGAATTAACAGGCAAAAAAGAGAGCTATGAATAAACGTAAAGTTAAAGTTAAAGAAGTAGAAGATTACTACCAGATGAAGGAAATATGGAATTTTTATAGAAAAATAGAAAACGAAAAACAAAAATGTAGGCACATGGTGTTTATTAAAGATGAGAAGACATCCAGAGAGGAAGTAAGAATAAGGGACTAATGGAAAGAATATTTTTACGCAATGCATAGTGAGAGTGCAGTAAGAATAAGAGACAAATGGGAAGAATATTTTTACACAATGCATAATGAGGGTGCAGTAATAATAACGAACAGATGGAAAGAATACTTTTGCGCAATACCTAAAGAGGAATGGAGAGATGAAGACGATGAGCAAGCAATCGCAAGAAAAGAAAATGAAAAGGTAAATCATGAGCCATCAAGAGAAGAATTTGAAGAAGTTTTAAAAGAAACGAATGTTACAGTTTCCTTTTTGCGTTTAGGGAAGGTGTCTCCAGTCTTCTGTTGCAAGTTCGGTCGTTGTCCGTTAGACGCGGAGCACCTTCCGTTTGCGTAGGAATTGTGGTGCTTTTGAGTGGCGCGCGCGTTGGCTTCACTTAAGCTACGCACGTCGCTTGCAGTGGTGGTCGTCTCAGTGTTGCTTTAGAAGTTTATTTGGACCCCCGTTTCTCTTCGGGCTTTTGCACTGCAAGGAAGTTGTCTTCATTGCTGTTGAGACCGTTTTATTTGCTGATTTGATTAACGACGTGCGATGCTGCTCACGAATTGTGCATGAGGTGAGTCTTTTTTTCTCTTCTCTCCGTCTCTGTATGATCGCCATTTTGTTGACCACATTTTCGTTGTTTGTGGCGTTTTATTAATTTGCTGTTGTTTCCCGTTTGGACCACGTAAGCGCCAACCTTTTCTGACTTTTTTCCTCTCAGCGGTTAAGCTCCAACTACGGCGTTACGCGGGGGGTGGCGTCAACTCTTGCGAATGTGTACTTACGGATTTATTTTTTTCGACGGAAACCTCACAGAGTGGGCCTTTTCCATTTGGACTGATTACATAACTTCCTTTGTAGTTTTCCAAGCAATTTTCACCGTTGTTGAAGTCCAATTTACACTTTGTTATTTATTTTTGTACCGTCTTTCACTTGTTAATATTTTAAGGCTCCTTCAGAGCGCACTCATATTTAGCGTCACTTTTGTTATTTGTTCGTTTTTTTTCTGTTTATTGATTTTTCGCGTTCTCGCATTTCACGCGTCACGTGTTGCTTTTTATTTTGTATTGCTTTTCATGCGCTTTTGCAGTTGTTACCACTAAAAATTTCGTTACCTTTTGTTATATGAGACGCTGTTGTGCGCAGACCCCAGACTTCTCTTGCAGAAGCAAAGGTTACCCTATTTTGGGTTTCGTATTTCTATTTACCGCTATCCGAGGTAAGTTGCGCAATTGGCGCAGGCCCCTTCATTTCTCCTGAGTGGGTCAAACGCGTTCAAACTCTCGTTCCCGGTTACCAAACGAGAGAGAGGTGACACGAAGAACGACAAGAGTCCGGGTCAAAATGATATCGTAACAAGAAATATGTAATATGTAATGAAAACACGGAAGAGATATGATAAAATAGCAAATTATGGAAGCAACTACAGGCGTTTACAAAAGGAGACGAAACCTACTGTACTAATTATAGAGGTGTATCTATGTTAGACGTAGCTTACTATATTGTGGCAACAATATTTAAGCATCACAAGAGAACAAATCTTTACACTAAAAGAAGCACTTAAAACTTGTTATGAATATGGAATCCCAGAAGTGACACTCTTCAGAGATGTTAAGAAGGTCCACGATTCACTGTGGGTGAAATCTGACTGCTAGCTGGACCATATAAATAGGAAAATTATTGTTTTATATTAACAATCAACAACATTTGTGTTTAATTTGCATCAGAGTAACTCAATATTACTTTTTAAGACAGTATAGGCTTACTATTGAAACTTCGTCTTTCAATTAACATAAAACTATGTAATTATACTGCAATTTTACTTTATGTGCGCAGTAAATACAAGAGACAAACTAATATAAATTTATTTCAAAATTGAAATAATTAAAAAATAAACTAAATAAACACAGCATATTTCAAAAAGTGTACAATAGGGATTTTTTATTATCGATTTCTATTAAACTTTGTTGATGCACAACACTTTTGCATTCCTTCAAATCAAATTGAGAAATATCATTTGAAGTTTATCTTTTACGGTATACAGCGTGGACACCTGGAAAAGAAGACATCTTAAGAGTAAAATACTTTTATTTTAAAATATACAGGAGAATTTAAGAATAAGTTATTTAAAATTAAAAGTTCTAGTGGATCTGAAAGCCTGAACGGTCCAAATGGTAAGGGACCGGCCTTGCAATCGTAGGGATGTGGATTCGCATCGCACTCTAGATATTTGTGGTGGTCAGTACTCACTTCAGGTACCCTTCAGAGTTGTGGAGTAACAAAGCCTAGGAACATTTAACGTCTCCAATTTCAGAATCAATTTCTACAATTTCTTATTTACCTTGCAACAAGATAATAGCTGTTCCTCACAAATTTAATTTAACATCAAAAATACTTTTTCTTTCACAATATTATTCTTTCATTGTATTTTCTTACATCTGATTACCCTTCAACTTTACTTTTTTTTCGTTGTGATCACAGCACATCTTTATCTGCATTCTTTTTTCTCTTTTTCTTTTCTTTTTTCTTCTTTTATTTTCTATTTTTTTTTGTCAATCTTTAAATTTAAGCCCTTAGTCTTAGGCGTTTATCTTATTACTTTATCATTCTTATTCAAGGTTTGGGTGGAAGACCACATATGTGAACCCCACCTTTAGGTTTCCCCGCTTAATTTACGTTACATTTATAAATGATGTTGTTGTGTTTACTGGGAAATAAAGATGTCTATTATTATTATTATTATTATTTCACACAAACAAAATAATCACCCGCTAAGTATCCTAAGTCTATGACTTAGAATCCCGTTGGGCAACTACCACAGATAAAAAAAATACAAAATTACTGTCGTGGAAGATTTTACACACACAAAATACACACCCACTAAGGACCCTAAGTCATTAGGATCCCGTTGGGCAACCACCACAGGCAAAAAAAAACGAAATTACTGTCTGCTGTCTCAAAATTTAAAAATTCGCACCTTTTCTGCAGTATTTTGTATGATGGCCGCAGTCTTTTCCAAATTATGAAGTTTTCGACGCTGTCTTTATATGAGCTTTGACCAGAGGTTTCGCCAAACCTCACTTCTGAACAAATTCTAATTTATTTTAACCAAAATGAGCGCATATTCGAAAACAAGAACCAAACTCTTCTGCACTCTTCCAAGTTGAGAACACCTTAAATATTGCATTAAATATATCGTAAAGTTTGTAATTTGGATGTAGCTGGGATGTAATTGGATAGGATTGTACGTGAATTTGCATTTTTAAGGATTGTATGGGATCACTTTCTTTTAGAAAATAGATATTTCCTAGTCACTCCTGAAGAGCAATTAATAGTTATTTTTTACTATATCAAAAATTAGTTGCAAGTTAGATTGCAGTTGATTTCCCGAGCATCTCCATTTGGGGGCCCAAAATAGGGCCGAAAGAACTGTCCAGCAATGTTCGGGAAATCCACTGCAATCAAATCTGCACCTAAGTTTTGGTATTTATATATTTGCAAAGTTCGCTGCAATAGCGTTTTTTGACAGCCACAGACTGGTTGTTATTTCGTCAGAATTTTAGGCCAAAACTAAACTTTTATTTCTAACGATGAAATTTCAAATACTTGAATAATTGAATTGGAAATAGGAATGGTAAGTCTACTCAGAAATTCTTTGTCATTAACGGCAGCACCTTGGAACTTCTCTTCCATTAAATACTCCTGCAACGTTTACGGGGGTACGATAGTACACTTCTGTTTGTAATCACAAAAAAGTATCGTGAAATCTAGACTGCTATAATTTTAAAAATTACACAAAAAAACAAGTGTGCCTGCAAAAAAAATCAAAACTCTTACTTCCTGAATAAGTGGAAAACTTTGAAGAATACCATTTTTTACCATTTTCCTAGAGGCACTTTCGAACAAACAAAAGTCCTGGTGAATTCATAATATTAAAGTAGATATACTTTTTCCTGTGTTAAAATTAATTATTAAGTTAAAAAGCAGAAGTCTTCAACACGCTATTTAAATTCCCACGGTCTGGGCACTATCGCTTTAACATGTCCACTACGTTGTTTTCTTTCTTTTTCTTACTTAGAGTGAATTATATAACTGAACATAGAGGTGGGAAAGATACTGTTGAAAAGCATTTAAATAGAAGATGCAAGATACTTTTGCAAATATATTTGAAGATACTTTTTAAAAAGATACTCAACATAAAAGTATTCGAGATACAAAATACTATAGTATCGAAGATACTTTGAAAAAAAAGATATTTCCTTTTGTCCTAAACATTATCTTTTCTATGGGGTAGATTCTGCAGCAAACTGTTTAAGCTTAGGTGCCTTAAAATTTAACAATAGCAACAAAATTAAAAGCTCTTTCAATTTAAGGCTTTTGATACAGAATAATATGCCACTCAATATGAAGAGAAAAGCTGAAAAACTGTGCCATCTTTGTTCATATATAAAAACGAAAGTTAATTAGCTAATTAATACAAAATTATCCAAAACTAAACAATGTTTGAATTCCACACAAATTAATATTTTACACTTACTTCAGTTAACCGCTGTTGTGAATTTGTGATAGACGTATAACTATTAATGATAATATTTACTTCTAAAATAAGCAAAATGCGGTAAGCAATTTAATAGAGCCTGCAATTTCACCGCAGTGAATTTTTTGCCGATTTTCCCACTCTATCTCACAAGGGTCGATAGATGTTTTAAATATTGTTTAGTATCTTAAATGCTTTTAAACATATATCTTAAATACTTCATTTGTATTTAAAATACTTTATTAAGATAGGGGAGGGTAGTACCCAGTGGGACAAATTTGAATTTACCGCTTAATTTATATTTTTCTTGTGTCTCTGTGATCATTTTGCAGTTTCTTAACGTCAACAGGAAGTTGGTGTCTCTGTAGCGATAATTGCAAAAAGTGTTTGAAATAGTTAATTTTTAAAGGTAAACATTTACTTATATACTATCTTTTACGGTTGCCTTTTATATGATTAAAAATCATTTATCAAATTGCAATTTGTACCATTCTTTAAATTAATACATATACTTAACCTTAAAGATAAAACACTTCGTCAGTAACGTTCGGAAATATTATTTTATACGTTTTATAAAATGTTGCTCTTAAGTACAGACTGAGACACTGAATACGGTACACACTGAGACTGTCTCACTGCGTACGGTAGCGGACAATAAAAATCCGGGCACGTCACTTTTTAATAAGTCTAATTTTGTTAAGTATGAAATGTTTATGAAATTTGACATTTCGTGTTCTTTTACGCTTTGGCAGCATATAATAAACCGCCTCAAAGCAAACTTGCTTTAGCAGATTGTACAGTGCGTTACCGTTTTTTACCTGGTATATTTTTCCTTTGTCTGCTAGATGCCGCGTAAACCAAAGCCACGAAAAATTGGCGCAACCACATCCGAAGCAATGTCTAGAGCTGTTGATCTCGTGTTAAAGGAAAAATTTTCTTTACAGCGAGCAGCTGAACGTTGCGATATCTAATTTCAAACTTTGCAAAGATATGTAAAGAAAATAGGAAATAATGAAGGTTCAGTCATTAGAATGGAACCAAATTACACCAACAGACAAATATTTAAAGAAGAAGGTGAAGAAATGTTGGCCTTGGCCAATTATTTGGGTACTTGCAGTAAAATGGCTTATGGATTAACAACAGTGGATATCCGAAAACTTGCGTATGAAGTTGCTGTAGTGAACAATCTCTCTGTGCCGGAGTCCTGGAAGAGATCCAACATGGCAGGAGAAGACTGGTTGAGAGCTTTTTTGAAACGTCGAAAATCTTTAAGGATTAGAAAACCAGAGGCTTGTAGTCTCTCAAGATTGACATCATTTAATCGCCACAACGTTCAATTTTTTTTTGATAAGTATTCTTGCTCGGTGTCCTAGCTTAACTGATGGATCAAGAGTTTTTAATTTGGACGAAACCGGCACCACCACTGTTCAAAATCCTAAATAAATCATAGCAGCAAAAGGTGTTAAGCAAGTTAACCGTTGCATCAGTGGAGAGTGCGGTGAGCTCGTCACAACTTGTGGGATTGTATCCGCTGTAGGGACTTTTTTGCCTCCGGTTTTTGTATTTCCCCGAAAATATTTCAAAGAACACATGATTCAAGGGGCTCCTCCAGGCACGTTGGGACTAGCAATTCCGAATGGTTGGATGAATTCTGATATTTTTGTTACGGTATTAGAACAAGTTATAAAACACACAGGTTCCAGCAAAAATAACCCTACTCTGCTTGTTTACGATAATCTGAAAGCCATATTTCTGTTCAAATCGTTAATAAGGCAAAAGACAAAGGAGTTATAATTCTAACATTGCCACACATTGTAGCAATAAAATGCAGCTAGTTGATGTTTGCGTATATGGTCCATTCAAGTCTTACTTGAATACAACTTGTGATACGTGGATGTTAAAAAATCCTGGAATTCCGCTGACCATTTATAATATTGCTGAATACATAGGAGAAGGTCATGCAAAGTCTTTCACGCCAAGTAATATAATATCGGTATTTCGAAAAACAGGAATTATTCCTTACCATCCTGATGTTTTCAGCGATTCAGACTTTTTGACAAGTGCAGTAACTGATAGGCCAGCACAAAACTTTGAAGATTCTGATCAGCCCAACGCAGTTTTGGACCAACCAGGACCTCGCACGAGATGTGTAATTCTGCCGCGCAATCAAGATTTAACCGGAAAGCTTTTACATGCGGAAGGAATTTTTACTTCCCCTGAAGATATTAGAGGCCTGCCGAAAGCAAAGCCTAGAAAGCCGACAAGAGCGCCCAGGAAGAAAAGCAAAAGCTCTATAATCACGGACACGCCAGAAAAAACTATTGCTGGAAGAGAAACAGAACATAAGAAAAATCAATAAAAAAAACTCAAAGTAATTTGTCTGAATTGAATGAACCAACTAAACAAACAAAAAAAAGGAAGAAATAATTGAAAGTGATACAAGCAGTAAGGAGATCGATGAAATAATCAATTCCGATGAAGGGAAGAGGAAAGTAGAAGAAAATTATTTAGACAACAGTCTCGACCCAGACGCGGTCATACTAAATGGATCTTTCGTTTTAGTTAAATTTACGACAGGAGTTCATTATGTTAGTAAGTTAGTTAGTTAGTTAGTGTCATAGAAAACTCGAATGAGTTTGAAGTTTCCTTTTTACGAAAAAATAATAAATCTGAAAATGCTTTTCTGTTTCCAAATTTTGCCGATGTTTCGTTCATAAACAGATCTGATATTATAATGCTATTACCACAACCTCAACCGTCTTACACCAAGAGGCAATCGAACATATTTAAATTTGGAGTGAATTTTAGTGGATTAAATATTCGTTAAGTAAGTGTTTTCGATATTAAATATCTATTAGTTGAGTTTATTATTTATTTATTTATAATTATGTTATATGTATGTACACAGTGAGACACTTTTCGTGGAAAAATAAAAATTATATAATACAGTTAATTTATGCATTTTCATATTGTTTTTATGTGAGTACTGTAGAATAATGTTCTAAGTTATAAGGTGTGTACAAAAAAGTTTAATATTTTGTTAAAGAAGTATTTTTTTCATCAAAAAATGTGTTTTTGTCTAACTGTTTACCACTGTCTCGTATAAGATACAAACACTTTTATCTTTATTTCGTAAATGTTTTATAGTCGCAAAAATACATTTAAAATGTATCTGAAAAAGTGTCTAGGATCTTCATTCTTCAAGATACTCCCAGCTCTGGGTCTGAATATACTGTCCATTAATTTTCATCAATAAGAATATAAAAATTATTTTCAATTTGAAAGAAAAACAAAACTTTTCTAACATAATCAAATATAAAATCAAAAAAGAAATTTAAACCAACTTATTAATGCCACTTGGCAGTTTCGTGACTCGTGTAGAGTGGATGACCCCGGCGGCGGCGTACTGTTTTAAATACTATTGCTAGATTTCTTATTGGTACGATTTGAATGCAGGAGTATCGTTTTTATTGAACGTGTTAGTATACACCCACAGTATTTGATGAAATTTATACTTGATACTCTAACTTTGTGTCATATCAAAGACATATTTATGTCATCTGCGTTTTTGCATTTCTTGTTGTCTCGTTTCTTTATGAAACTAGATAAGTATAATTATAAAAAAGTTATTGTGATTTGTATTATGCATACCTATGATATGGACAAGTGTAGTTTAGAGAAAAAAAAAGTAATTTTATTATTGAGTTGCGTTTATCGATGTTACCACTCTTGTTATTTATATTTTCTTATTGTAAATAATAATTAAAAACATCTGTATTCAAGAAAGAAATTATATCAGCTTATTTAAATAAAGTTGCAGATGCGCTTGTTCTGAGTTTAGGATTAGGATTACCCGAAGCATATCTGGTACATTTTTTTAAGCGTTCGATTTTGTTATAGCAAAATGATAAAGGAGCCATCAGGTTTGTAAGTCTTATCATGGATCTAACACTTAATGAAGTAGAGACATTGATTAAGAGGCTATTTTCGACTCGATCTTTAATTCAATCGCATTAAAAACAAGGCGATTTGGGCGAGGATTGCAGCGGAGACAACTTTTTTAATCAGAGGATTCCGAAGATTACTTCCTACGATAAGGACCGTGATGTTGATTGTATGAGTATTAGTATCGATGTTATTCACATTCACTTAGGACTTTCAGCTTCAGGAAATAAGATCAGCAGCCAACGCATTTTCTGAGAAATTGAAACGAGTGCGACCGTGGCTGAAGTATCGAAACGTAGGTAGTGCAAAACAAAAGAACTGGACCCTGACATGGTTGTTTGTTTTAGTGTACAAGTGCTAATAGCAACGGGGTAGCAAATTCGCTGGTGTAAAAATGCATCGTGACACGGCTGAAGTTTTCAAATATTTCGGTGCACACTGAAACAGCATATTTACAGCAGAAGCCTATTGTAATTTACATTGTGGTGTCGCTGATACATTATCAATCCGGCATAAATCAGACATGAATGCGCACCGTATCAGCTCGAGATCTTCCTTGTAGGAGGAAGGTTACATCTTACTCGCCGCGGATTCCAGGGAATGTGTGTGACCGAGGAATATGCAAACGAATGTTATCTGATAATATTCACGTACTTCACTTTAGTTATTTATTACACAATTTATTATTAAGCTGATGGTCGTTTAAATGCGACGCCAAACATTGAAGAAGGCTAAGTTAAAGAGCAAAAGAGAGAAATACTCACAAACTCAATAGTGAATAAAGTACTCAATACAAGAAAGCTTTAATTTCAAAATATGTGATCTGGAATTTAACTGGTGACAAAATTAGAATTCTTAAGCATAAATATCAAAATTGTATGTATTTATTGAAGTTGAGGATATTTTAAATCAAGTAATAATCTACCGGGTGGAAAGTTTCAAACCCGAACATAGCAAACTTGTATTGAAAACTATATTTCTATGAATTGCTGCTCGCCATTTGAAGATACAAAAATGGCAATGGTGTTAAAGAAAAGAGAAAATTATGGACAATATTATGGTGTTAAAATTATTCATAAATATTGATACGTTTGGAATATAAATAAAATTTTCAAATTTTAAACAAAAAAATGAGTCACCTATGTCAAATTTAAAACTTTCAGTTCTCTCAATTAATGGAAAATAATTTATACGTCAGTCAAAAAGTATTATGAATTAATGTACAGAGCAAATAATAGGTAAGTACTTCTGTCGTTTAAGTTACAACAATTCTTTTTTTATTAGAGTGATAATTGTATTCTACGTCATTGTATACGAAAACACTGTTGTTTCTGATACTATCAATAAACTTGAAATGATGTCATGCCATCAGTACCGACACATGTCGATACTAAATCAGTTTAAAATTCAGTTGTACTAAGAATTAAATAAGTTTCACACTGTTCAAGAATAAGTAACACACAACTGTAAAGAATATTAAAAAAAAAACACTTCAATTCCACAAATTCAGTTGCCATCAACATTGTATTGAAATTTACAAGAATAGTAGGAAAGTATTTTGTGAAGTAATGCAGGAGCAAAGAAATAAATTCAAACAGTTTTTCATCGTCAGTATGCTATACAGATGAATGGAATTTTATTTTGAATAAGAAGCATATTGTACAAAATTCTGGTTATTGAATTGCAAACTTCAAATCTGACATACTAAGGCGACTACATTTTTCATTTGAAATTTAAAAATTTAATTTCTATTTCAAAAGTATTAACACAATACGCATAATTTTAACACATTCGCCTTAATTTTATCTTTCATTTAATACCATTACCATTTTTGTATCTCTAAATGGCAAGCAGTAATCTACAGAAAAGTAGTTCTCAATGAAACTTTGCTATGTTTAGGTTTGAAACTTTCCACCCGGTATATACCTGACAATAGGACATAAGGATTTAACGTAGGAAGACAGAAATTGATTATATTATCTTCCTGAGTATATTCCTACGAATTTTTAGATTGCAATCGGAAAGATTTGAGTATTTATAGTATTTAGATATTAAAAGTATGATACTTTAACCATTAATTACTTAAAAATAAAGAAAAGAGGTAATAATGCTCCTCTTGCACGCTTAACAAAAAAAAAAATAATGAACTTATTTTGATCGATTTTCAAAAACTATTTTAAGAAAAGTTGTGAAAAAAGTCGTGGTCTGGGTTTGACACCGAAACCTGACAGTTACGTAATTTGATCAAACTCGATACTACCCACTTGATCACAAGGATCATTTAAGGAGCTTATTTTCAAAACGCAACAAGTCCAAAATTTGAAATTTTGAGGTACAGGTGTCCTTATGTAACCTATAACTTCTGCTACAAGTTGGTTATTGTACCTTCATAGCAAACCACAATCAGTCCGATTATACAGGATGACTAACAATTCTTAAATTTTCAGATTGCGATAAGTCCTATTTATTTTTATTTTCTAACAGCAGAAGGTTCATTCAGCTAGTCAGGAATGCCGATATTCTTAGATAGTTATTTCATTGGTTCAATCGTTGGAGTCCAAAGAAGTATTATTAAAGATTGTTTTATTGTATCATACATTTTTGGGTGTTAAGGATTGTTTTAGTTACTATAATAAATGTTTTTTTTTTTTCAAATTACGACTTTTTTTTCAAAACGCAACAAATCCAAAACTTTTTTCTCATTTTTGTGTAAAGTATTCATTAGATATTTATCAAACTATATGTACAACGGCCACAAGTCAATACCTATTGCTGCCCGGTTTCTGGAAAGTTTGCCTATGATATCAATAACTATTGGTTCGATAAAATTATCGAACCGATAAAATCGCTGACTCTTTCTGAAAGTAAGCTCCTCATAAATTAACAATTCTATAGTTATCAGGAAATTGAATAGTTACACCAGTTGCCAAAAGATGCCAATGTTTTGTTGCAAACTTCTCTCTGAATATTCGTGCTGGAAAAGTGGCATTTGATTCAATTTGATTTTGAATCCTCCTTCGAATTGTGATTTATCATGTGCAGTCCAATGGCGGCGGAAAATAAAAAAGTAAAACCAAGATGGCGGAACTTCACAGAGTGTGAAAAAAATTTTTTGCTGGACATTGTCACATCCAAATTTTTGAATGTCAGAAAATACAAAAAAAAACTGACGGTGTCACCGTAAGTAAAAAGTTGAAAACTTGGGAGAATATAACAGAAACATTTAACAGCCAAACTCAAACAGGGATAAGAACTGCAAAACAATTGCATGCTCTGTACGATATTTTGAAAAGAAATGCCCGGCATAATTTATATAGTGATAAGGTATATTGTGTTTTTATCAACAGTTATTAATTAAGTATATTACATAAAATATTAATAATACCTACCTACTTCGTGTATAATTAAACAAATACTGTATAAAAATTAAAAATTCTTGTACGTTACTATTTCGTATTTCTACGTCTAAGCGCATGCGTCAATTAGATTATCGCATCGTTGTAGCTCCGATAACTTCGTAGGGTCGGTATAGAATCGATGTTTGATTTTGACTTTCAGAAACGTTTTCTTGAGTTATAGAGCGTTTATCGAATACAGAAACACAGAACACAGAAAAAAAAGTTGTAATAAAATAAGGGATAGCTACAAACCGCAGCAATTTTTTTCAAAAATGTAGCACATTTTACTACCCGCACGTGTTAAATTTGTGAAATTTACTACAATTACGTGAAAAATTTCTACAATTTCTAGCTGTCCTCTATTTTACTACATATTGTACTACTTTTTACTACACAGTTTCTTCCGTGTAGGATACATTCCACCAACTTAGTACTACAAAGTTGGTGGAATGTATCCTAAGTTTTGATTTCTAAAATAATATTAGATTATTTCACTTACGTCGTAGAAGCAAGAAAGGGTTATACCTTTGCGGTTTGTCAAATACCGAATCCAGATTTAAAAAATTAATAATTACGGAAAAAACTTTGAGAGAAGTTTAATTCACTGAAATTATTTTTGGCCTGGACTGTTCTCCTTCTACCAATATAGAAATATCGTTAGTACCATTTGTGGTTGTAAGGAGGAGGATATAAATTCCTTTTCCTTTTTTACGTTTCTCCAAATTTTCCAATAAAGTTAACTTTTTATAACTAGACGTTTCTTTTACAATCTTTTAATAAAAGATCTATGTTCGTTCTCATTATGGTAACAGTAAAAGAATAAATCAAAGCTTCTTAGTGGTTAAAAAATTCTGCATGAACATCATCAACCAGTTGTATCTTAAAATTAGTTTAAGTATATTCAAAGGTTTAAATAAATAAAGAAGCTGTATAAACGATGCTTATGTATTATCGACACGGTGACTGTGCTAAGCGCATATGAAAATAAATCTCTTGCGGATATAAATTTATTAAGGAAAGGGAAAGCAGACAACATAGATGACCGGAAGTAACGGGTCATCAGATTCATGGTGGTAAATAAGAAAGATATCTATTGTTTTCATCCTACGGCCATTATTCCATTTCCTTTACAGAGGCATAGTGAATCATCCCGAAAAGAATTTCTGCTTTCTGTTCACATTTTAAATCGGAAGTGGCCATTTACTGCGGATCCAGACAAGTGTCACGGTCCGGAACCACAATTTTGAATTATGTAATTTTTAATGTTATTCGCGCGACTTTCATGGGGTGGCTTCCGCTTTTTACGCCGCAATTCCGATGGTTCAGTAATGAACAGTATTCGGCTGGCGTAAAGCCAAAGGGAAGTCGAAGAGCGCTCTACCCCTCGAATTAACCGCGAAACGTAGTCATATATCACGTGATTACGCTCGGCAATGATTTTTAGCACTATTCTATTTACTTTCCCACCCTATCGAGATACAATTGAGTTAGGGCTGTTTGATGTTCCATTAACTATAACAATTGCTCCACGAGCGAAACCTTACACTCATAAATGACGTTTAAAGCTCCTTAATTCGTTTTACTTCTCATTATTCTTCCTCTTTTATTTTAAAACTCCTGTCTAAAAATCCATCAAATTTTATTAATGGCATTTAGGACATATATGGATAAACTAATAATCATTTAAATTGATCTTCTATCTATGTTTATTAAATTTATATTATTTCCAGATTTTTAAATTTGAAATTTATTTTCATAATATGATGTTTCATTAAGTTCCTTTAGTAAACTTATGTTCTCAGAGTACTTATAAATATCGATATTGCTATTTTCCTGAATATGATTCTTATCAGGAATTGTAACTACAACTACTGAGTATATTAAATGCAGAAGACTAACTATACTGATATGGTAGTGAAGCAAATGGTACGTGTAGTCCGCCATTTGTATTCTAAGCAAGGGAATTTTGATCTACATTTACGGTTATTATAAGAGGTTATTGTTTATTTGGTGAGGTGTTCGATGATTTCCGTATTAACATATCCTTTTGCATAATTATATTAGTTTCATGCAGCGCTTGTGGTAGATAAATAGATTTAAAGCCTCGACAATTTTTTTAGTATGTGTTAGATTTCAATGCAAAGAATCACTCAGAAATCATCAAAATGATAATTTAGATATCCACAACTTTCATACATGTGTCAAGGATTAATGTCTTGAAAAATAACTGTATTTTGTTAATCCTTTTTCAAAATATTAATCCTTTTTGGTAAAAATTGAAATCAAATCATTTTTTGGTTGAAATATGTAATCAGATCAGCGCACAGTAAAGTACAAAAGATGTCAAGAGATTTGTACAGTATTCGTTCGTAATTGACTCCATTCAGACTCCCTAGTATTGCATCATATACACTGGACAACTCCAACGTATGTAATTCTACGGAAAAAAGACTATAATCTACAGAAAAATTGAAGGTTTGCTTTAAACTAATTAATTCCACGCCTTATAATAAGAAAACAAATCGTAAATTAAGTTTGAAATGACATGAGAGTCAATTTGGATTTAATGAACCAACACACTTTATGGTTCTTCAATTTTAGATAAATTTTGGTAATTGTAGTAAGTTGGAAAATTTCCAAAAAATCCGGTGTTTAGTTATTAGGTTTCCATTTAGGTGTATGTTTGAATTGACTCCGAAACTGCTAACATCTACCTATTTTTTACTGATTTATAGTTTAATATCCTGCAAGTTGATACTATGGGGAAATTCCACACATGCTATAAAAGTTTTCAGGTTACAAAAGAAATTAGCCACAGTAATTACAATTACAATTGCGATATATAATGAGACCACAAGTCAACTACTTTTTAAAAATATTCGTTGTTGGTCTGTATCCCATTACTTTTGGATCATACTGTGTAAGATTACACAGTTGAAACACAAATGAAACAATAAATACATGATTAGTAAAATTAGGACCGGAGATGGTAATCGGCGTCCTTAAGCAAAACAGTAAATAAATAAAGAAAATAAAAATAAATAAATAAAAGAAACAAATTCACTTGAAGTTATACAGTTGTCACAAAAAATAGTGCGCATTCTTTATAAGCCAACATTATTAGTTCTTATAGAGTAATTTATGTTAAAAAGATAAACAGATAAAACAGCGACATCCTACGATCGCTTTTGGATCTGACATTGCTTTAGCATAGACAAATTGAAACGGGTTTGCTACATAACAAGTCATAATAAAAATTTTGCTAAACTTAGAACCAGTTTAAATGATTGCTGACGAAATGAACTCGTAATTTAAAAAGTTACCGTCATAGGAAAATTTCCTATGTGATTTTACAATCACCACAGTATTGCCAACCATGGCGATTTATCACTAAATGAGCGTCGTAACCATTTGCTTTACTTTTTTCTACAGGATTAGTTTAAAAGTATGCAGACAGCCATTTATCAGTTTAGGAAACTATGTGCTTTATAAAAAAATTTAAGAAACTTTTAACTACAATTGAGAATAATTGAAATTTCAATTGTTTTTGAGTTACGCCTATCTGTGTAATTTATTTTAATGGAAACTTCTTAATTTTACTCTACCATCCGGTAGAGTATCTTTTTCTCTTTACAATAGTATTCTTGCTTTTTTAGAATTGAAGGGTTTCTAAGAAAAAAACATTTGTCAATTTTTTCTGAAATTGAAAACATTGGTTCAAATATTTATTTTAGGTAGATCTAAAACAAAAATGAAGTTACCGGTCATAATCTTATCATTGAAAACAAAAGCAAAAAGAAAATAATAAATAACTAAGTAAATTAAATTTGACAATGATCTGATCGATTTGCAAAACCCCGAAAGGAATTCTCTAAAAATCTAAGGGGAATTTCTTGTACCGTTCTGGTAATTCGAATTTTTTTAATTTTCGATGTCATTGGGCTTATAAGAGCTAATAGGCATGCACGACGGGAAATAAGTACTTGAATATTTGAGAAACATATGAAGAAAAGAAATTCAAATAATTATTCTCAATTGTAGATAAAAAAAACTTTCATAAATGGGCGAATTAATTTTTATTTCGCTGTGAGTAACAAGTAAACAAACAACAAAATACGGAAAAATTAAGTTTGTCATTTAAGTTGACGTTGTGATTGGCTGAGCTTCATTTAATTGATTTTTATTTTTTAACAATTTTTTCACATTTGATTTTCCTTGCAATTTTTAATTTTTATTTGTGTTAAATGTGGAGTTAGATTGCGATCAGCTGAGTTGGATTGACGATTGATGTCAGTTGGATTGGATTGATCTTGAGATTTATTGAGCTTAACTTTAATCCATGTATAAATTTTACCATTTTTTTACTTTTAATTTTTTAAGTAGTTTTTTAAACTTTTTTTGTGTAGAATGGAATGCAATATGATATAAGTTGAGTGAGTTCCTAGAGATTTCTCGATAGTCATTTTAATCCGTGCATAAATTTTAATATTTTTTTACTTTTAATTTTTTTAAATATTTGTTTTAAATTTGTTTATCTTAAGTTGAATAGAGTTGAGTGCAGTTAGATTGGGTTGTTATTGAAAATCATTTTTCATTTAATTTTTATACTTTAAATTTTTTTAATGTTTTTCGATTTTTAATTTTTTTACTTCGGTTGACTGGAATCTAATTCAGTTACTGGGATGAGTTTGATTGACCTTGAAATGAATCAAGCTTTTTTCAATGTTTTAAAAAAATTTTGCAATTACAATTTTTTGATGAACAGATAAAACAGCGACATCTTATGATCGCTTTTTGAACTGACATTGCAGTAGGATAGACAAATTGAAGCGGGATTTGCTCCTAATAAGTCCCCCATGCAAGGCGGCCGTGCTTGCTGTCAAAGCAATCAAAAACGATTTGCAACAAAATTTTTCTATAATTTTTTGGTTTAATTCAGCGTTTCCCAAACTTTTAGGTTTCGCGACCCCTTTTTGAGACGTGTTATGATTCACGCCCCCCCCCCTCTCAAGTTGTCGAGAGAAACAAAAAGAGGTTTCTTTAAAAGATGAAAAATACTCTTTGAGTATTCTTTTCAATTTTAATAGTTTAAGTTTAAAAACTATTTTCTTTTTTGAGACATAATTCATGACCACGACCATTACATTTCATAACTGACAGTAACAGAACATTTATTTTTTTGAAGCTTGTTCGTGTATCCTGCAATGCACAAAATAATAATCTTGTGTCTTCAGAGTAAAGAAAGTATTTTACCAAGAAATTGTGAAGATTGCTCGCAACTGTATGTACTCGCATATGCAATCTCTTGTAAAAAATAATATAATAATACAATTTTTTAAAATTTATTCTGCTGCGCCCCTTTTTGAAGACTTATACGCCCCCCCCCCACAGTTTGGGAAAATCAACATTTTTTTTTTACTTTTAATTTATTTAATATTTGTGTAAAATAGTTCATTTTAATCTTTTAAGGGACACTTTACACAATCGCTCAGTAGTTAATACCTTCGTCAGAAATGCAAACTAAATAAATATGTTAACAATTGTTCATTTATTAGAGAAGTCGAAAATAAGTGAAGAAATTATTAAATTTATTGTTTGTATTTTCACTCCTGAAAACATTACAACCGTAATCAAACGTTCAGCGATTGTGCGATTTTCAAAATATTCCTTAAATTAAAAATAATTTGTTCATCGGACAAAATTAATAACAGTGTAATAATAAGATTGATAAGTCTCGTGATATATTTTTCTAATTAATCGTTTCCTGAAAATTACTAAAATCATCTGAAAATATAACATGTTTTCCGTTGAACCCTCACACCAAATATCAATTTAAGTGCTGTTTTGCTATGAGTAAAATTAGTTTCTCTTTTTATATAAATTTGTCCACGCATTTCAGGAAGGAAGTTTTTGAAATTTTTATACATTTTTTACGCGCTTATTTTATTTTATTTTTCAATTCAATTTCCCCTTGTAATTTGAAAAATCATTAGATCCGAATTGGTTACAGCCAATAAATACCCCGACCAACAGCTCCAGTTTACTTCCCCTCCGAGATCGGCCAACCTACTGCGAAAGAAGGAGAACAGCTCAGTTACCCGATGGTTTAATCGAGTTGCTTACGTGCATTGCTGTTAAGAAAATAGCTGTTGCACTGCACGAATTACT
The DNA here is from genome assembly GCA_036172665.1 of Prosopocoilus inquinatus. Taxonomy (NCBI): domain Eukaryota; kingdom Metazoa; phylum Arthropoda; class Insecta; order Coleoptera; family Lucanidae; genus Prosopocoilus; species Prosopocoilus inquinatus. The sequence continues at coordinate 4,201,239 of CM069876.1, forward strand.
TCTCTCTAATTATGGTGTACAAAATGTGTAGAATTTTATTTGCAATCCAAATTTGACTTTATATACCGGCTGTGCCGTTTGAAATAAAAAAAAATTGCATCCAGCACCACTGTTTTAATTCACCCTATACAGATGAAAATAATTTTATGTTGTCGATCTCTAAAATTTGATACAAAAATGTCTTGGAACTTTTTTTTGTAACTTCAGCTTATCGAGATGTTGCCCAAGAACACACTGTTGAGACACCTGTATAATTGATTTTACTGATGAATTAAAAAATTAAAATATTTCAATTTGGGATTTTATTCCGAACAAGTTTCCATTCCAATAAATTATATGCTGAGAACTTCAACTTAAATCCAAATTCTAATAAAGGTGAAAAAATTTCTTTCGTCGTGTTTATGTTTACAATATTGGCCACATTTAATTTTATTGTTATAAATATTTATTAATTTCGCATTCATTTTTGTATTTTTAAGAAGAAATTGAACAAGCATTTATATGGTATGGTAATTTCCACGTGATAAGTCACTTGGATGTACATGAAAAAATTTCATTTTAACTTTATGTTAATGACAGGTCTATTACTTACAAAAGAAAATATGTTCCGAGAATGATATATTTTTTTTCTTGAAAATTGTGACAATTGTTTTGACAATTCTCTTTAATTTAATTGAATTCATTGTTGAGGGAATTGGTACCTTGCCGTCATCTTGTTATGATTAGCCTAAATTCTTTCAGTCGTTAACTGTATTCTTTTCAAATATTCAAATCTCTCTTATCAACATGTAATATTTTAAATTTGAGTTTCCTTTCTTTTAAATTTCATAAATATTATTTCCTTTTTTGGATTATCTGTTGGCACTTATTTGGATCGCGATTGCATCGCACTTGAAGTTTCCCGGGGTTCTGCCAAATTTTCGAGCGCATCCGTTGATCGCAGGACCGGATCTGGGTGAGCTATTCTCTTGAGGTGCTTGAGAGAGGCCATTTCCGCATGTGAATTTTACGGTTGAAATTTTGTGTTTCTTGAAAACCACCTATCCTCCGATGGCATCCTAAATTTTGGTTTACACCCTTAAAAGCAAGGTGAGTTTGTTATTCCACGTTATTTTGTATTTTTCCCGTGCTACCGATATTTCTTTGTGTTCGCTATCCACATTTCACGAGAAGAACGTACCCCTTATACTAGATATTTGTTCTAGTTCTTGTTTTTTTGAAGGAGCCTTATAATTTCTTTTGGCGCAAAGTAATAATTTCATAATGTGCAAATTATTTAATCGTGGAACGATTTTAATTTAGAATCTCCCTCCCTTTTTTTCGTCTGAGATTTAATTCGGATGGGCCGTATGACCGCCCTTTGAATTTACCAATATTTCCGTACCACCCCGTTTTCTTCAAGTCAGTACCGGTGAGAAGCGCTGCCGCTATTTTTTTGGTTGGACCAGGATCCCTAGGCTGGTGGTTCAACATCTTCACCGCTGAACACGTCAGATCTTCGGGCGCCATGTCGCAGGTTTTTATGACCCAAATTTAACGCAAATTTAAGAATTTATATATATATATATATTTCTTTTGTAACTTAATTTTTTGGTATTTCAAATTATTCAAATTTCATTCAATTTCATTATATTTACTTAATTTCATTATTAATTATTACATTATAACTATTAATATTAACTTTCAATTTCATATAAATATTATTTACCTATATTATTAATCAGTTTCAACATTTAAGTTTTGGTTGCAATTTAATTTTCATAGCTAACAATTTACAGCCTTTTAATTACAATCTAAAATTCTATATGGTCAAATATAACACTTATTTACTTCTAATTCTATTTATTGTCACAAAATGTGAAATTGAATGAAGCCTTCATGAAGGACAATATCATTGTCAAATATAACTATCTACTATTATTTAATCTTGAAATTTTTAAGAATAATTACTCCACGAGATTTAACACTACTACACTACTAGTTATATATATTTACTATGATTTTTTAAATACATATATATTTACATTTACATTGAATTTCTTATTATTACGGTTGCTGTTTAATTGTTTATTTTCTTTTTTTTTGATATTTTCCTGATATGGTTTCCCAGTCTTCCATACATTCTTTTCCTATCAAAGACCTTGGGTGGCGCCCTGTTTAGAATTAGATTCATGTTTCCATTTAGTCAAAGTTTTCACTTTGTGTACCTTGAAATATTTTCCGTAAATAAAAAAAAAACTGAGTGCCGTTAGCTTATGTTAACGTTTCTTGTTCATTTTTCTTTCAATTTGAAATATCGATTAAATTACGTCACAAAATATTGATGAAACTAATAGTGTTAGGATGTTAAATATAACAAGGTTCAATATAGTGTTTTAACCGTCCTGTGAATTTTTCAAGAATAACTAGAACAGGAAACTGGAATTTTGAAATTTAAACGTATCTTAAATACGTTCACTTAAATGTCACCGAAATAATTTTTTTAAAGAAATTTGAAGATGTTTCAAAAACCGTTACCTTTAAGTATAAGGAAGACGTAACAATTTTTGCTTAGAATAATGTGTATAATCGGAATTTGTAATAAAAAAATAGCATTTCGAAGAAAAATAATGGCGATTTCCGGCATAACCGGAAGTGATGTAAAAGTGAAAATATTTTGGTTTGAAAGAACGCTTCCTCCTAGGGCAGTGTATTAATTTTCAGAATGTTTGCATGTTTCTTTCCTCGAAAACTTTTAATAGGTCACTCAACTTGGGATACCCTGTAAATTCTACTCGAAGTCAGATTTAAAACTTTTTTGTTGCTTAAAAATAGTACAGGTTCATTTTAATAATCTTTTTTTAAAATAGATTATAATATTCAATTCCAGCCTGCATAACATTTTAATCCCGAAACTCCACATACTCGAACGAATTCAGAATAAAGCAATTAACTTGGGAGCCTGATTTCTGCGAACACAGCACTTTTAACCCCCTTACACTGATAAAACGCGGTCGGGGATTTGTTAAAGCCAACCCGAATCGGCTACCTAGTACATTACGGCCGCAAGAGCTATATTTTGCGCGGGAATTTCCATTAATTTCTCTGAATCGTCGCACACATTCCCGTCTTCCGTTCATCATCGGTCATGCAGAAGATGTAGAGATTTAAACGGGGGGGTAACATAAAATTGCATCGTCCAAACCAACTTATAATGTGCCTAATGCAAAAAGACATGTACGAAATTAAGATGGAACTTGGAAAGATTTCCTGCGTGATTTTAATTCTAAAAGGGTCCGTTAGGCAGCGCATATAATCAGATACTACGACAGCACCATCTACACAGTGATAGTGATAGTTTCCCTGCGTTGAATGTTCAGTTAAGTTTCAGTATTCTACTTTCACAATTCATTCCTTTGAGAAGTAAAATTCTATATTCTAGTAGACGCAAATCCCTAGAAAGAGAAAGTAAATTTCTTTTTAATGTTTTAATATCCGCTATTTGAATGGCGATTCCTTTTTATATGTTTTTTTGGCTATTTGTAAGTTTACTTCAGACATCTTTTAAAGTTTATGTTATCCTGTTACAAATTGAGAAGGCATGTGTGCTATGATCCTTATTGAAAGGATTTGCAATGGTGTTTAATTTTTTTTTAAACTGATTTGTCTTTCTTCTAATTTAATATGGAAAATTTAATATCTTATTGGATTTTTGAAATTATTTAAAAAATAATAATTTTAAATATTGCAAGGAGTTTAAAATCCTACGATCAACTTCACGGTGTAACAGTGAAAATATACTTTGGATGTGATGTAGTGCAGTTTGTAGTAAAAAAAAACTTTACTATACAAGAAATGTGCTGTACATCCAAAAAAACTGAGGTTATGGTCAAAAAACCACGATCCGTTACATGCATGAACTTAGAACATTATAACTTAATTTATCTTTTACCGATTTTTGAATACGGTGCTGCGTTCAAAAGAGGAATAACGTACATTTACAACGTTATATAAAAATTGAAAATTAGTTAAAAATTAGAGCTCCACAGGTAAATACTTCAAATTTTTGTCAGTTTTCACACTTTTTTTTACTATTTACCGACCATTATACGATAAATTTTCCGTCATTTAATTTTTGTTATTACCTCTTTTTGTAAAGAAAGCACAATTGTGCATTCAACGAACCAAAGATCACTAAAATCCGTTAAGATATCACTTAATTATTGAATTTTGAATATACACTCTGTCCCAACAGTGCGTTCTCGGGCTATATCTCGATAACTAGTGCCGATACAAGAAAAGTTTCAGAAAATTTTTATTTTAAAATTTAGAGGTCTACAACATAAAATTATTTTCACCTATACAGGGTGAATCAAAACAGCGGTACTGAAAGCAACTTTACTTTACTTTACGTATGTCTTTGGTTGTTGTGATGTGATTAGCACGCAACTAATATTAGAAAGATGTAGCCCGTCATATTCCCCTACCATGTCCATCCCTGATTTAAAGCTAGCCGCTGTATTTCAGTGATTTTCGAGGTATTTTCGGATAAATTCTTGTATCTATTAAATCTACTTGAGTTTTTGTCTATTACATTTTGACTAGCTCAAAAATGTTACTCTAATAAAACAAAGTAAACTATAAGTGTTCTCCTTGAAGCGACTGATTTTCTTGGCAATTCCAGGTAAACTATGCCTTATTCAACTTTTCTGTTGCCTTATAAAAGTAAATATTTTTGTATTGCATGCCGATTAATGTAAAATGTACGCAATTTTGCAACGTAATGTATAGGAAAGGGGACTACTCAGCGTAAAATATATAGCTGCATCTTTGTCTTTAACACATACATATACTCCAATTTGTTTCCTTTGTTCTCACGCAAACTATTATTTCACGTATTTAATTAAAACTAACTATCTCGATCAAATGTAAACCAATTTTAATGATCTCGAGTGCGTTTAATGCAAAACTGTAGTCGCTTTTAGATAAAATTAAAAGGAAAATTCTATACAGAAAACTTTTTAATAAATTGTCGATGACTATGAAAAAATGTGGAAAAATGGTAAACACTTATAAAATTTATATGTGGAACTCTGCCACTTTTTAACCCATTTTTATTTTTTATATACTGTTGGAAAGGTACATTTTTCCTCTTTTCAACCCAATGTTCAAATCAAAAATCAGTAAAAGAAAATCGAAGTTATAATTTTTTAAGTAGGTGCAGGTACCGAAAACTAGTTTTTTGACTGTAATATCATTTTGTTTATGGTGTGTAGAGTTTTTCCTATATACCGCAACTCGCTACTCGACCAACTCTACAGCTTGCATTATATGGCATAAAAAGTACATCCAGATTTTTTTCTTTTGTATCACAGTGTATTTAATCTAATTTAAGAACATTGTTTAACAAATGCATCATCATTCTTTTTAATCTGTAAAAAAGGCATAGATATCACGAACCGTACAAACCTATACACAAAGTTGGTAAAACTGATAAAAGTATTTCATACTGATTGTTACCATTGATATGTAACGAGCATAACAATTGATTTTCTAGAAATCGTATTCTCTTCAATTGATTGTTACGTCATATTGAAGTCTGATTGTTGGGTTTCTGTGATTGCCATGGTTACATATCAATTCATTTCTCTTCAATTATTGTTAGATATCAATTGAAATGAGTTGGTGCTCACAGAATGCACGAGATTGCCTTCAGTAGGTTGTCCCGTTTCCAAATCTGTAGTTTGACACTTCTCTCCGAAAAATCACTCGTGACGTCATACGAAACTTCTATCCGTCAGAATGTGGTAAATAGAGTGAGTTTTAATCTGTTTCCTAAAACTTATTTTAATTCACTAAAAATAGAATCAACCATATACAGTCCACCTCAGAGGCGGCCTTAATAGTAGCAAGGCCCCGGGCGAGAAATTTTTGCGAAGCCCTTGGGGGCATGGGGAAAAGTTCGTCTCCTTTGCATTAAAAAATTAAAATAAGTAGGTCAGCGTTTCCCAAACTGTGAGGCGCGCCCCCCTAGGGAGGCGCGTAAGTCCTCCAAGGGGGGCGCAGCGCATTACAACTAGAAACAAATGAACACGCAAACTGCAACTAATATATCATATTACTTTGTGCAAGAGGTTTTATATATATTAATTGCCATAAGTTGGCACCGAACTTGTAACTTTTGATTAAAACTAAGGATATTCTAATTTCTAGAATTAAAACTGACGTTTTGTTTGACAGTGACAACCAAAATTTACTACATACGACTGTACGTATACTATATATCTCTGACAGCTATGAAATGTATTGATGAGTCTTAAAATATTTAATAAATAAGCAATTATTTAGCATGAGTGCTAAAGTTCAAGTTCGAGTATCGACGGTGAGGGGGGGGGGGGGGGGATGAACCTTAACACCGCTCAAAAGGGGGCGCGAAACCTAAAAGTTTGGAAAACGCTGAAGTAGGGAAAATAATTTCAAGTGACTGCTATTTGACAAGTTTCAATTTTTAAAATATGTCGTTCTTTGGAAGTGTGAAATAAAAATAGGACTTAGAAAGGAAAAGGTAACTTAAAAGAAAGATATATAAAAAAATTTAGAAAAAAACGATTAATAGATAATCAGAATAAAAATAAAGTATAGTCAAATGTAATAAAACAAAAAGAAAAGACGATGATGAAGATACAACGTAAATAAAAATATATAAACTAAGAATAAGTCAAATCGGTATGAATATTGACAACCAAAAATATAATCTGTAAATATTAAAGATTAAAATGAAATAAACTCAAATTCAGTAAATGAAAAAAACAAAATAAAATAAAAAATCGTATCAAATTAAGTCAAACGAAAGATAAAACAAAAAACAAAACGTGATAGACGAAAATAAGAATGACAAAAAAAATTAATCCTTAAATGTTAAAAAATATATATAATCAAATCGCATAAAAGAGAAAACTAAAATGGCCACGATCGAAGGGATTGGAATGTAAAATAAACACAAATCGAATAAATAAAACAAAAGACGATCGATTAATAAACAATAAATAAAATCAAATCGCATAAAATGGAAAACAAAAATGGCGATTGATCGAAGGAATTAAAATCGAGTAAATAGAAATAAAGAACAAAAACAATTGATAACCAATAAATAAAATCAAATCACATAAAAGAGGTAATTAAAAAGGCGATCGATCGAACGGATTACAATGTAGAATAAACTCAAGTCGAATATATTAAAAGAAAAACAAAAGCAAAAATGGCGATCGATCGAAAGGATTAAAATGTAAAATAAACTCAAAGCGAGTAAATTAATGGAAAAACAAAAACAAAAGACGATCAATTGATATTTAAAACATACAAACGTGCTAAATGAAAGATATCTGATGGTTAAAAAATAAGCCCAGCTTTTTGCAAACACCCAGTAGTATTAAAAATAGATTCTGATTGACTGGTCCGAACGTCTTTTGAAAAATTGATCATATCGAAAATATTGTATTTATTCGCTGCTTAGTTTCCACGTTGTATTAAAAATTGAATCATTGGCCACCGATCGAAGGGATTGGAATGTAAAATAAACTCAAATCGAGTAAATAAAACAGAGGACAAAAACAAAGTCAAATATGGAATTGAAAAAGCAAAACTAAAGGCGATCGGTGATAAAGAAAAGATGAAATTAAATATTCTATATTCTACAACACTTAGTCAAATCGAATTAAGAGCATCAAAGAAGAAACCAAAGGAAATCAAACAGATAAAGTCAAATAAAGACAAAATACAAAAAAGAAATTAAATAAAATGAAATGGAATCATAATATCTACACACACTGTTTTAAGTTTGCTGTAATTTAAAAGGGGATTCACCCGTACTCAGCAACCTATTAGGTTATCGAAGTATATGGAGAGTTTAAAAACTTAAAAACTAAATGTACTGCAATAACCTTACTTAAGCATATTTGAAAATAGAGTGCGATCATTTACAAAGCAAGCTTAAATTCTAAAGATAGGCAAGAAATTATTGAAAACCATAAAACCTAGTCCTCATACAACAGATGTTTTTCTAGAAATAAGAGCTGGTCGAAAATGGTGTTTCAAAAATGTTGTTTCTCTAAAAATACGATTTGTTAAGGAAGTATTAAGGACAACTATTTGTTTATACATTCTTAGAAAGGGCAAGTAATGTAGAATTCTACTATGGTAAGATATACAGGGTGTCCCATTTAAAAAAAATCGATTTTTTTTAATGATTTGAGTTTTGACACATGGCACAAAGTCGAGCTGTTTAACAATGTTCTTTTAAAAGAACAAATATTTAATAGCGTTTTTCGCTGGCTGCACCAGTGCGCACTGAGAGTATCTCCATCTCGGTTCAGCTTTGTGTAATAAGACGAGATAGAGATACACTCAGTGCACACTGGTGCAGCCAGCGGAAAACGCTATATAAATGCTTTTAATGAATCAGCTTACTTTTTGTTTTACGTTTCTTAATTGTCAACTCACACTAACATTTTATTTTAATACATTTTAATATCAGAACGTTAACTGGTTGTTTGTCGTTGATCAAAAAATTTAAAACGGTGAGAAAAAGAGGGAAGTTTGGCCATGTTGACTACCAACCTTAATATTAGAAAAATTACTACTGCATATTTACTCGAAAAGACTTTTCCTTTTTAACTTATGTATGTCAATTTTGATTTTTCAAAAAAATCGCACAACACTAAAATTCGCCAGTTTTGAGACAGGTCGCAAATCATGTCAGAAAGTAGCAACCATTTGAAAAATCACCAAATCTGGTGAAAAAATCACCGAGTTGTTAGCTCTGGTAGCGCCCATAAGAGAAAAAAAGACAGTTGGCAGTCGTCGCCCGAAATATGTGGACTATGTGGCGCATGCGCATTTACGTTTACTTACATATAGGGTTGCCAACTTTGGAAGACTCGAGCGCGCCACATTTAATCTCAACTATCGCCCAAAGTTTGACAGTCAAGTCGTTTCTTTTGTATATTTCTTCAATTCCTATTTCATTTTTACGATAGAGTCTTCTATCTAAAAATTAATTCAGTTTATAAAGAATTAAGTACCGGAAATAATTTTTAAGTAACAAGGTCTGAAAATTTCGAATTTCGAAAACTTGTTTCCTCTTTTACTTTACAAAGAAATCAAAAAAAGAAAATTTTGATTCCAATAATAGATATTTGACAATTTTATCAGAAGCACTTGGCGTCTTCTCTTTCAAACTTTCCAACTCCGATCGAAATTAAACTGAAAATAATTTATTATTATCTATTATTTTATTTTCGGGAAGAAAAATTCCACGTTTTGACATTTAAACAAAAGACGACCGAAAGCAAGGCGGGAATTTCAGAAGCAAAAAAAAATAGAACAAAAGAAAATATTTTGTGGACACCAGAAAAAAAAATTCAAAATTCCGACATGTCATTATTAAAACAAAAGACGATCGAAAGCACTGCGGAAATTAGAGAAACAAAAAAAGGAATTACAGTCGTCGAAATCTGAATTAATTTTAAACAAAAGACGATCAAGTTTTAAATCAAAAGAAAATTGTAATTTTCTGAAGAAAGTATTCTTACAATCGAAATTTTGTCGGCATTTAAACCGATCGAATTCTAAACAAGGGAAGATCGAAATCGATATGAAAATTTTTGAGAATTTAGATCAAGCTTTAAAAGAAAAGACGATCAAAACCGACGCAAAACTTTAACGCACCAGAAGGATTGAAACAAAAGAAGATCGACATTTGAAACGGTCGAATTCTAAACAAAAGATGATCGAAATCTATTTTTGAGGATTGAGAAAATCGGATGCGCCAGGCTTTGATCAAGCTTTAAACAAAGGACGATCGAAGCCGTCGTGAATGTTTGATGAACGAGAAGAATTGAAACAACTCGATCGACTTTTGAACAAAAGACGATCGAAACCAATACGAATTTTTTTTTCTTGCGGAACAAGAAAATCGTACGCGTCGGGGTTTGATCAAAAAAGATGATGAAACCGTGGCGTCGTTTGTCGAACGAGAAAAATTTGAAACGAAAGACGACGGACATTTAAACAAAAAATGATCGAAATCAGTAGGAAAATTTGAGGAACGAGAAAATCGTATGCGTTGGGCTTTAATCAAGCTTTAAACAAAAGACGATAGAAACCGACGCGAAAATTTGACGAAAGGGAAACATTTAGCATTATGATTATTTGCGAAACGTCAAGTAAGTCAATAAATTACTCTTTCAGCTCGTTTTTAAAAAGCTTTTTTATTTGTTTCATATCCTCTGCAACTCTCACGAACAAGAACTATCCAAAAATTTATATTTACCTTGTGGTGAATAAACCGGGCCTAAACTTAATAAAAACTTTGGGCATGAAATAAGACAAACTTAAAATGTTTACATACGGCAGGCAAATGATTATTTTAGGCTAATTTAAAAACAAATTAAAGCAATTCTGACATCTAGTAGCAGTATTTTACAAAGTGCAAAATAATAAAAGACTCTGTAAAATCAGACCAGTCAGACAACTAGCGTTCTGTGTCAAGAACTAAAAAAAAAATCTCGGCTTCCATAAGCGCTTCGCAGGCCTGGTCTCTTAGTTAAGAAGATACGATAGATATGGATTTCACCTTTGCCATGGATATCCAAGCTAATGAATCCTAAGAGACTTCTGTTGCTGTAACGTAGCCCTAACTTAAATCTTATAGAGCATGCTCAAGCGACGAGTAAGAGTTCGATAAGTTGCACCACGGACCATAGGAGACCTGCGAAATGTTTTTCAAAGAAAAATGGAAGAACATTCCACAGGAAAGTATTCGAATTGCTATCAGAAGCATGCTGCTAGAGCAACCATCACAAAAAAGTTTGAAACACTTGTTTGCATTTGTTTATTGGCTGTCCTCAGAATTATCGCTATTATTTTATGTTTTTAAAGGTATTACCAAATTGCTTCCAGTGATTTTATGAACCCTAAACCTGTTGTGTATCCCATTCCAGAATTGTATTAAACGCAAGCATAGAAAAATAATTTGCAAAATATGCGGTGATCCGGTCTTTTTGCCGGTGAGTGTATTTTTAATTTTATGGAATTCTTTTCTTTTTTGACACTTATTCTTTGGATCGCGGATTTGTGTTATAAATTAATTAAATTTGAAGCTTCTTTTCAGTGGCTAAACTCTATTGAGCTAAAAAGTTTAGAAAATATAATGTTAAATTTGGAGACAGTTTTATTAATTCATACAAACATTTGAGCTTTCTGACCAGCAAGACGTTTACGTACTACACATACGTACAAATTAATACGAATTGAAACCCATGTTGAAGGGTTGTTGTTGCGGTGTCGCATTCTGATTCATGTTCCTCTGCATGTTGGGGCACACATTTTGTCCGAACTGGCCTCCACTCTGTATAAATGGTGGCAAATGAGATAAATGTTTCTACTAGAAAATAACATTAACCTATTTGTAAGTACATTCGCATTCGCGAAGTTTATTTGCAAATGGCTTCTAACGCTAGAGAGGACGTTAAATTTATGGTCATAACTTGTTAACCACCCAATATAAAATATTAAAATTTTATATTTTTAGAAAGGGTACGATCAGGACATTTCAAAAAGTGTATCATATTCAAAAAAATTTAACTTTGGTCCGCAGTAAGTTCACAGTACACAGATTAATTATTAGTGTCTTCTTAAATATCTTCATAAATGAGCAAATTCAGAACTTTGCCAAACCCTGTATGTATCGTTTTTTGTATGTAAGATTTTTATTTTTCTTTTTGACTGAATAAAGTTTCTAATACGTTCATTTTATACAGATCCGCAAATATTTTCGTTTTTATATTCGATTATCGATAATCTTCATTCTGACTAAACTATCGTGGGTTAAAATTTGGAAAAATTCATGTATACCAGATGGCGCAGGGCCCCTGAAAGCGCGATTCCCCGTGCGGTGTCCCCGTTCGCCCGTCCCTAAGACCGCCACTGGTCCAGTTTTACCAACCTTGCCTCTACATAGTATTTGATAGTATTTAGTGTTGTTAAGTGTCTACATAATAATAACGAAATATATAGGGTGTTCCATTTAAAATAATAAAATTGATATCACTCCCGGCGAAGCTAAAAGTCCAGTAGGTACACGTCGGAAAATTCAAATTAAATTTTTGTTTAATTTATCGTTTCCAAACTTTTAAGCAAAACTATAAAAAACAATTCTAGAAAGAATGGCCTGGGATGCACGGTACAAATTCTATGAAAACGAATGAAATGATAACGTTCTAGTATGTGCAGGTATTACAGGAATGCGGAGGACCAGTATGTTTCAAAACATAATCAAATAATAAAGGATTAAATATTGAAAAGTATTTTAAAATTTTCGAATATATTATTCTAGTAATCGATTCCTTAACTGGGCTGCAGTCAAAAAGATTGATAAATATATTATTTTAAAGTTCAATCGAGCTTTCGGAAAACTTTAAAAGAGTATTACTATCAACATTTTTGACTGCAGCCCAGTTATAGAATCGATTCCTTAACTGATCAGTCGTGATCATACTTCGCATTATTCTAGTAATCAATAATAATAATTATTAGACTAATTATAATCAAATAATCTAATGCAATTCAAATTAAATCAAGAAACAATCAGAGCTACAGTGTGGTCATTATGTCTTCAGATCAGCCAGGCAATGTCTACAGTTATTAAAACAATTGATATGAGAATGAAGTAAAGTTTAAAGTTAATCCGTGAGTGAAGTACCAGTCATAAATAAACAATTAGCTTCTGGTTACTCAGTATTATGTTGCAAGAATAAAGCACTTATATCAGATGTGTGCTTTTTTAGCTTAAAACTACAAAAAATGAATTTAAAACATTCGCAAAAAAGCATGTTTAAAACATTTTGTTTAAAACAGACGGTATTTCGGTGTTTTAAACACTATGTTTTAAACAGTATAATAAACTTTCACAAGTGTGATTAGTTTATTTCCTAAAATAAAGGAAACAAAGGAAGAAATTTACAAGCAATCCAAAAATAGTAGACAAAAAACAGTTTCCTGTAATTATTATTACTCAAAATGGTATTTGATTGAAGACCTTTCACAGATAACATTGAAAAAAATTGAAAGCTTTCATATGTAACAAGTTTAAGGCTTTGTAATCAATACCATTTTGCTAAATGATAATTACAGGAAACTGTTTTTTATCTACTGTTTTTTTGTGCTTTCAACTATATCTTGCTTATAGTGCCCTCAAAACTAAAGTAGCTAAAACAACGCTGAACTTTGAGATTCGAATCAAAATAGAACGAGCTCAACGCGAGTTGTTATCTACGCTGCACTAGATGGAGCAGGAATCCTTACGTTCGTATTAGACACGATAACACGTGTGTTATTTATCGACGTGTAATGCACCTAGTTCCTGCATAGCGATTGAGAATCTTTGTTTAACGTGAGAATTAGTGTACTGATAATAATCCAAATATAGTATAACTGATGAAAACATGTGCGGTAAAGATAATGATGTGATTTCCGTTTTCCCGCTTCCGGCAGATGAGCGTTTTGAGCAGTTGCGCACCCTATTTGCCGCTCGTTATCATGAGGATCCGGCCTACTTTATACGAGTACCTGGAAGGTAAAGCACCGCTTCGTCGAACTAATGGACGCGGTTATTATCCTTTATGTTACTTTTCTTTTCTTTCTTGTTACAGGGTTAATCTTATTGGGGAACACATAGACTACTGCGGATACGGAGTTTGTCCCATGGCTTTGGAGCAGGATATATTGCTTGCGGTGGTCAAAAACAACGAAGGAATTTTAACTTTATCAAACACGGAGTCTCAGTTTACAGATTATGAATGCGACCTGAAAGATTTCTCGTAAGTTTTGCTTTCCGCCCTCAAGGGTTTCATATTTTTAATTTCTTTTGATTTTTTTGATCACCTGATTTTTATGTTTTGATACGTAAATAAATAATGAAAAGTTTTTAATCTTAACATTATTCTTTATTAGTAAACTTTTTTTTATAATAATGAAAAATTATTAATATTAAAATAAAATTTTCACTATTTCTTCGTAGTTATTAAGCAATTTTTTAATAATTATTTCTCTGCTAATTTTCCTCCTTTTTGCATAGATGCTCACAGCTAACTGTGGATTAAAAAAATAAAAAATATTTAATCGAACACTAGTTTCACTAAAAAGTAGTGTGCTGATATTAGAAATATACCGGGTGTCACAGGATGGGCGGCGACCGGCGGTATATAGCTAACCATAATACCTACAGTTTCAGGAGAAAAAAAAATTATATAGTAAAAGTGGCCAAGAGAAATTCAAAGAAAATATTTTTAAGTATTTGAGTTGGCCGCAAGGGGGCGCAATCAATAGGCTCAACAATAAATATTAATTTTACTGGAAAAAGTCTCAGAATAAGCTGCAGCTTTGCTAGCGCCATTAGAAAGATGAATTAATTCTGCACAATTTTGATTTTAAACTTATTATCGTATCACCGTTTTTAAGGGCGGAGAAAACAGTTGAATTATTTACTTTAAAAAATATCATAACTTCTATACTCTTTATCGGAAATTAACGAACTTCGACTCGTTTGAAAGGAAATTTTATGCTGATTTAAAGTTTCCATTGAAAGACTCCGGTTACTTTGTTATAAAGTAGTTAGAGGGCGCTATTTGCAAAAGAAATAGTTTTTCTCAGTTTTTCAAAAAAAAAAAATTAAATGGAAAGGCGTATTTCTTTTACAGTGATTACGAAGAATCCAATCAGTAGAACATTTTGGTGAAAACCCGAAATTGATAACTCTTTTCGTTGTCGAGTTATTACCAAATGAGTCTATTAACTGAAGTTAAAAACGAATCTGAAAGCTCACGCGAGTGACACTTTTTATTTTGAGGTATATAGAAAGACATTAATCTATTTAAATGCATTAAGTTGTTTTTGCAAGCCTAATATTTAAGTAAAAGAACAATACAGTAAACAAATACACAAATGAGAAAAACAGTCACTAAATGAAAGTAACAAATAATAAAATGTTAAACGACGGAAAGCACTTTGAACATTTGTGAAACACATTGTAATCAACAATGATTAAAAGTGTGTACCTAAAATATTTTCAAAATATTATCCATCTTTCATTTCGAAATAGCCGTTTACTATCCGTAAGGATATCAATAATAATTTCTACACAACTTTAAGCGGATATTAAATGCTTCTAAATAACGTCCAAACATTAATAACAACTTTTATAGGCATTATTTAACCTTAGAATTACAAATATTACTCGATAGCATTTGTTGGAACTTTCTCCTTCCGCTAATAGCATCAATTAGAAGACGTATATGGTAATAACTTTAGAACGAAAAAAGATACTCATTTCTAGTTTTCACCACAATGTTCACCATTTTATAGGCTTTGGGACTGTTGTAAAAGAAACACACCTTTCCATTTATTTTATTTTTTTTGGAAAACTGTGTAAAACTATTAGTTTCGTAAATAGCGACCTCTAGCCACTTTATAATAAATGAGCCGTAGTCGTTGAATAAAAAGCTTTAAATCAGCTTAAAATTCCCTTTCATATGAGCCGAAGTTCTTTAATTTCTGATAAAGAGTACCGAAGTTATGAGTTTTTAAAGTAAATAATTCAACTGTTTCCTTCACCCTTGTTAACGATGATACGATAATAAGTCTAAAATGAAGGTTGTGCAGAATTAATTGAGCTTTCTAATGACGCTATCAAAGCTGCAGGTTATTCTGAGGCTTTTGCTAGTAACATAGATTTTTATTGATAGCCCTATTGATTGCGCCCTCTTGCGGTCAACTCAGATACTCAAAAATAGTTTCTTTGAATTTCTCGTGGTCACTTTGACTATAATTTTTTTTTCTCCCGGTGCTGTAGGTATTACGGTTAGCTACATACCGCCGGTCGCCGCCCACCTTGAGACACCCGGTATACAACACTCTAGAAAAAAATAATTTAGAGCAGTGAATTCTTCCTGAAAAAGTGCCTTAAAGAAGTTTTTACAGAAATCGAAAATTTCTATAAACAAAAAAGTTATAAAGGTTTATATAAATCGCATAATTTTGAAAAACACCCTATAGCTCCTAAACGGTTCAAGATATCGAGATGCGGTTTTTATCATCAAACTCAACAAATTCATGTCGTCTTTTGAACACAATGAAAAACCTATCAAAACCAGTCAACAATATCTAGTTATTTGTGATATTCTGATAACTTTTCCTCGTCTCTATTCTTATTCGATTTAGTGTATTTTTATAAATCGTAAGATTATTTTTGCCAAAATTACTGTTTCAATTTCGTGGCCCGTAAGTGTTTCCCTTTGTAGCCCTCTTATCTGTCACTCTCAGGTCGCTTTTCTTCGCAGGATAACAGCAGGAGACGGAGCCCCACAATGGTATCAGTATTTTCTATGTGGCGTGAAAGGCGTAATTGATATCCTACCTAAGAGTGTTTCGTTGAAGGGAATGAAAGTTGTGGTGAACGGAACAATTCCACAAAGTGCGGGCCTCTCCAGTAGCAGCGCCCTGGTCAGTGCAGCTGCTTTGGCCACCGCTTTCGCCCATGACGTAAGTATTTGAAGCTTGAAGACATCTTATCGTTTTAAATCAAAGTCGTGGTAAAACTCACGAACAATGAAAGATACAGCTGGCTGATTATAATTGATGATCGTTAAGCGTTTACAAACTTTAAAAACATCTTATAAAAGTCTCTAATCAGTTTATGGAAACTTATTTGAAAATGACGACTTCATAGAAATTATAAGGCATTGTGGCCACCTATGTACAAGGTGATTCAGAATAAGTGTCCGACCCGTTAATCGCAGGTAGTCCTTCGAAAAACAAGACAAGTATCTGTAGACATAGGGGGGTCTAACTTGTCTAGTTTGTTAGATAAAATGGATTAAAAAATTCACATGTTGGTGGTCACTGGAATAGCTGAATGCGTCAAAATAGTAACAGACTTTCGAGGAAAAAATATACAAAACACATTTAACCCTGAACTGAAACCGAAAAACGATTTGCTTACGACTCTCTGAGGAAATATTGCATAATGCGAACATTGAAGTTGATTTTTTTATGATGTAAGTAGGGATACAATAATCATTTTGTCAGTGGAATCATATTCGTGTCAACGTGCGTATCAATTCACAGAAATTTAGTGAAATTCGTACATTTTAAGATCACTTGTCCTATGATACGTATGTATTACCAGTGTTTCACGTATCTGCAGCTGCTTCATGTGCGAGATAATTAATCGAATTAAAAGTGAAGCGAATCATGTTTAATCAAACATTACAAATGAAAGATTCAATTTATGAAGTCACCATTAACACAGATGAGGAAATTGCGTTCTTGCTGAAGCAAAAGAAACAATACAAATCACTGCCCGGCGTACGTTATTTATTAGGCTGACATTCACACAAAACTTTTGAACACTCTTGGGTAGTAGAAAACTGGGCACGCAAACTTACTTATGCAAAAAAGAAAAATCTTGCGCTTCAAGTACGCGAGTCAAAAGACTACTTAAAATTACTTGCCGTACAAAGAATTGAATGATGTATGTATTACCACAGTGTTTTATGAATGTGCAAGTGGTTCACGTGCGAGATATTTAGTCGACTTAAAGTGAAGTGAATCACGTTTAATCAAACATTACAAATAAAAAAATCACGTTATGAAGACTCCATTAACACAGTTGAGAAAATTGCGTTTTTGCTAAAGCTAAAAAAAGCAAAACAATGCAATGCTGCCCGGCTTTCGTGATTCATTAGGCAGAACAGAACACAGAACTTTTGAACGCTCTTGAGTGGTGGTATACTATACTTGGCACGCAGACTTGCTTATGCATAGAAAAAAAACCGTGCGCTTTAAATACGCATCCAGAAATAACTACAGTTTTAATAAATTAAATGAGAAGATAAATTTGACAGAATAAACTAGCCCTAAAACGCGGTGTGTATGGCGGCCTATTCATCAAACATGTGAATAGGCGCATAACAAGAAGATCAGATCGAATATTTGTTAAAAAGATTATAAATTACGTCACTAATCATTTATTTTTTGTTGACACAGTTAGTGTTAGTAATACAGTTAATGCAGGAATAGACTTAAATGAATTCCAAAAAAGAAAGTGTAACCGATCAATCATAATTTCGTGATCAAGTGTACAGCGAGCGTTACTTTGTCCGCAATGACATTGACAGCTTGAGCTACATTTCACTTTACATTTAATAATAATAAAAATAGAGTTCAAGCATGAATAAAACAACAGACACTCAATAATTGAACAAATAAATTACAATGCTTCAAAGGTCAAGGTTCAGATGAGCTGACAAAAGTCAGATCCCTGATCTACCACCAAGACCTTAAAAAAAGAAAAGAAAAACAAGATACACAAGTGAGGCTGATAATACGCTAATATCAGGGGCGTGGACACAAAAATAATCAAAAAAGAATTTATTCTAAGAAGAACAAAAAAGAAGAAGGTAGAAGAAAAGAAAATAAGGAGAGAAAAATTAAAAGAGAAAAGAAAAGGAAAGAAAAGAAAAGAAAAAATAAGTTCCATAATTGACAACAGCAGATAATAACTGAGCAATCTTAATTTAAGTTTCTTCTTGAATAGTGAAGGAGACAGCTGAAGAAATCCTCTTTGCAGGTCGTTCACAACATCAACTATTTTGTAGCTAAAACAACGCTTAAAGAATTCCAGTCGATGACTGGGTATTGACAGAAGACCGCGATTTGTAATGTTGATGTTGTGAACATTTCACTCTTCATTATTCTTTTCTTTTTCTCTTTTACTGAAACTTAAATATCCTAACGAAATTGAAATTTCTCCAAGTAAATCTGTCATTTCATTCTACCCTTCACCGTTCACATTCACTAAATTCCTTAACTTTCCTAACAACACCTCTCCATTTGACTCTGTCTCGTGCCCTTTTTTCCAGTCTTCTACTCCTACTCTGCTCACATCTGCCAACACCGCATCCAGCCCTCTAGCCACCTCTATTTTGGGCGTTCTCTCTTCTTCTTCTTATTCTTCCCACCTGCCCCTCTTCTTCTAATACCATCCTTGCACGTCAGTCTTCCGGCATACGGCTGACGTGCCCCAGCCGTATACTCTCTGGGCTTTTATGAACGCCGTCACGGGGGGTCACCATAGATTTCCTCATGATTAGTCATTCTTCTCCATCCGCCGTCCTCTGTTCTCACTCCTCCTAGCATTTTCCTTAAAACCTTCCTTTTCCGTACTACCAATTTTACCTCCATCTTTCCATCGTTTTGTCATTGTCAGATGGTCGTACTATTGTTTTGTACAATCTTAGTTTCGCTGCTCTAGAGATTTCCTTTGACTTAAATATATTTCTGAGGTGCGCCTACTACCTTACTACCCTTTGTAATTCGTTTTTAAACTTACAAATTCTCATCAATGGTATTTGTTAAAATTACTCCCTGGTAATCAAAGCTATTCACTTTCTCGAAATCGTATTTCCTTCATTCCCACTTTTACGCTGACAGTTGTTTCTCTCGCTGCATTTTGGCTCACTTACATGTACTTCATTTTCTTTTCATTTACCATCAACCCATACGTTCATACCGTGCCTTCCAATTTACCAAATACTGTTCCTATCTCATTTGTTAGTGTACTGATATTAAAAACGCATTACGCATCGCATAGTCATCGGTGCTAGTCAAACGGTTTCCATTTGGGGCACAGATTTTCGAAATGTCTCCGATAAATCCTTTCTTGCAATTTGGGACTTGCGTGACCTTAGTAAATACGCCCCTAACGGGTCGGGCACTTACTATGAATGGTGTCGGGACATTTGCGCCGTTGCCCCACGCATTAATAATATTCTTCGAAGTTCTCGACCACTTTGGTAAATTATATTTCTGCAAATTTTAAATTAAATTATTTCCATCACTTTTAATTCCACACGTGCACATAATATATGTACAATATGCAATTGCCAAGTGCCCACCCACTTGTATTTGGAATTTATTGGAAGCTCGAAAGGTATTTATTTAAAAAAAAAATTTTAATTAATAGCAATGCGTTTAAATTATAAACCTAGGTAATAAATATAAACATAAATTTTTGAAAAAAGAGAAACTATTTGTAACAAAATTTTGTAAAACAAACATCTGACTGTTCTGTCAGCAAGCGTAGTCGCCTTGTATAGGATGACTTATTATGTAGCCAACTGGCTTCAATTTGGCAATGTCAGGCCAACAAGCAATCGTAGGACAGGCGTTTACGTTAATTTCAATGGCAAAACACGCGTTTCTTTTTCAACGTAAAAAAAATTTCGAAAGAAAGATTTTCTGACATTTGAACGGTGAAAAACCAATTGTATAAAAACAATATTTGCATGAACCGTTTATAATATCATAATTGAGTTTAAAATACTAATATATTCGCGGCTAAAAAAGAAAGATGGCCTGGAAAAACGCTTAAAAAATTTCTAAGTGGGTGGCTCTTTTAGCTATTATAATACAATATTAATGTTTATTCCCTCAAAATAGAAGTAGATATAAATAAAAGTAAATATAAAATATAATAAATATATAGACCGTCTAGAAAGTATCCGGAATCTTTAAAATTTTTTTCCAATATATATTTTCCCAGCAGTCGAGGAGCGTAGTATTTTTGTCAAAATCATTTTTCCAAAGAATCAAATAAAAAAAATGAGAACAGGCATTGAATTCTAACAATTTTAAATAAACAAAGAGATTGGAATAACTACCGCAAATTTAAGAAAAATGAAAAAATGTAGAGCATTTTTTCAACAGAGGGGTTCATAATTAAAGAAGAATGGTTGATAAAACTCTTTCAACAAGTAACATCTTTCTCGATTTGAATTGTTTCATTCATAAATTCAAAAACTGGAAGTTGCAGAGTTGTTTGCTTCTTTCCTATAATTATAGGAAACATTAAATATTAAGTGCAATCAACAGTACAGCAATACATCATAGTTAAACTAGAAAAGTAATCTTGTGTTTAAAATTATAAAGATTAAAATAGGTAATAAATATAAATAATCCACAAGAGTAAACTTGTGCGTGGATAAGAAGTGAGGACAAAACTTGGGAGCCTAATAATAACAACCAGTAAGTAATATTACAGCAAAGTGCTACACAATTGATAAATACGATTAGTTTTGATCCCCAAGAAATAAGTTTTCAGATATATTTTCACACGAAATAAGGTTTACAGGTAAATTTTCGTCTATCTAAGAAATAAATAATTCCCCAAATCGGTGGCGCAAATGTTCAACTTTAAATCTTTACCTGTGCGGTGATTGAACACCTTTTCTTGGAAGGGCACAAATGTAACGGTGGCGCAAATGTGCGTGGCGCAAGTGTCCTGGATTCCTATGAATCACCCTGTGTGTATTTGGATGCAACATATGTCAATGATATGCTTAATTTAGAATTTAATTACGCCTTTATCCCTCTGTTTTACAAATAAATAGACGTAATCTCGTATTATGTTCGCGTCAAGTGATTTATAAACATATCCGATATCATTTTTATCAATGAACTCCGATAAGTCTTATCTGCCGCTAATTATAAAGGCAATTGAAAATAAACCCACTCGTATTGATGAGAACGTAAATCCGTAACGTAAATTCTTCTGACTAAAACCTGATAGTATTATCCAATTAATACTTAGTAGCAGCGACGTAGATTTCAACGTCGCCACTGAATGGATGATATACCCAAAGCACTCTCATCCTCGCGCTCATTGCATCAGAAGCAATCGTTTGATATAAATTACGTGTGTAACATAATTGCCTTTATAGTTTATTTCAAATTAATAATTATGAAAACATTATAATTCTTTAATGTAGTTTTTAAAAAGACTAGCATAATACATTTAATTCATATCAATTATAGCGCCGTCACTACAAAAAGAATGCGAGTTCATTTCGGAATGAATCGATTATGTAAACAAGTTTTTATATCCAGTCGACAAGAACTGTAGTGGTTACTGCGTGCCGTATAGACTTATTGTTTTGTCTTTACAGGGCAGACGCGTTAAAGATTAGAACTTTTTCCAACTATGATCGTTTCAGCATATTAGTAGTTCCTCGTATATTTAACGAAACCTTCCGCCCAAAATGCGCCTAGGTCTGTTAATGAGTACTGCATACGAATTTAAAATAATTTTGCTTTTTATTTATAAAAGAAATCGGAGCTTAGTTGCTCTGTTATCGTTATCGTTATGCGTTCGTTGTTTCTGAAGTTTCTTACAAAACTCCCTGTTGAAAATTCTGGGAAAACTACTTCACTTATATATTGCGGAACCAATGAATATATATTACAATTTCTTGAAACTCTATTTTTCAGCAGGAAATACAGTAGAGAAGTCAAGATCGTTTTCCTTTGATCTTCCTGGATGCGGATAGTATTAAAATGCAAGATTAACTTCTTGTTTACTTACTCGGTTGCCGTTTTAACGTGCAATACAATGCATCTATCCGGTGTTCCAGTTCCATTTTATAAAGCAAACATTCCGACTGCATGCCTCACTGCAAATTGCAACAAATTCCGTTGCTGAATTTGTGTCCGTTCCCCGCTTTCGAGGATCAATTATCACACAGTCAGAAAATTGGTTAAAAATTTTGCTACATTTGATTTAAGAGTATCTGTTCCTTTTGTTTTTCGGATTCACACATATCTGGTGTTAAAAATAAAATAAATATGTACACTCATGGACTTTAAAGACGCCCAGGTCTTTACAACCCCTGTCCATTACTTTACCGGTCGACTATATTAGTCCGACCGACCTAAAATTATTTACGACGGGTACTCTTGCAGCCTTTCGAATAATTATTTACACGTGTTTGTATGTATTCATGCTAATACTGCTTTACACGCCGTGTCCGCAAATCGGGTTTACTGTAGGAAAAACGTTTTATTTTTCATTTTTCTGCTTGCCCTAAAACGTAATAAATATTACGAAAATAATAAATTCCCATTAATAACTGAAAAAGGTAGGATATTTATCTTATTACTTTAACAAAATGTCAATCATGTCAGCTTGGAATTGGCGGTATTATGAATTTGATACCTTACCACGTTTTCATTCACAATATCTTTGTTTTATGAAAATTTTTGCAGGTTCTTAAAATTTTTAAATTTAAAGTTAAAAAATGAAAACTTGTTTTTAAGAGAGTTTATTTTAAATTATTTTATTCTACGTAACTATTACCCCTTTTACATTTACAGTAATTGTAGAGTAACTTCTAACTGGTCTAAGTGCCAATTTTGTGTTTTTTTTTTTTTGTTAAAACTGCTCCAAATTTAGTTTTTAGTTTTAGTTTTTGGAATTGACTCTATTTACACTTACACTATTAAAAAGTTAGGTACACTCTTTAATTAAATTGATATTACTTTACTGAAACAGTTTACGTGTATTTACTAACGGATTTTTTGTGTATTGCCATATTTTGTGACAGTGTAAATGATTTTATTTTATTGTTTGTGACGTCTTGTGACGCCATTTTTTTTGTTATTACTAATTTTTCAATTACATACTAATTTTAAGCTTAGTTATTACTGTTATCATAAGTTAATTTTAAGTAATGTAAACAGTCGTATGCGCACTTTCACGAATTCGAAATAATTTCCCAGAACTTTACTCTTCTGTCATCTATTGACCAGTAACCACGTTCTGTCCCTAAGTAATGACCTTACCCTTCTAGCTCTGCTGTCTGTTTGTGGCCCCTTTAGCTCAGGTAATTTTAAATTTTCCGCGTTTCTTAATTAAAAAAAAAAAATGGTCCATCGGGTCCACCGGAAAGACGTGTTCAACGAGTCATGCTTTCACCACGTATCGGCATGCACGTGCTCGCAACTTCGTAGTTTTTAAGAATGAATATAAGTCCTTTTTTCATTTTATTTCTTTAATTAATTTTCTCCCCTAATTATCCTACAGAACTAAGATTTTTTATAACGAGCCAATCTTACGCTACCATCCGGGCTCACGCCTCCCGATCTCCTGCGCCTTGCCGAAATTTCAATTATCACGTGGCCTCAGGTGATTTTCTGGCGATCATTGCCCGAATTTATTTTCCCCAAGTTGGATTTTCCACCTGCACACCATTCGACCGGAGCAACCTGCAACCTGCAACCTGGATTCGTGAGTGCCATACGAACTGTTTGCCTTCGTACTATTTAGGTCAAATCGCCTCATCATTCATTTATTCCTAAGGCATAAAATAAAGCAAATAAATAATTTGGAAATCTTCGGGGGTCCCTTTTATTACTTTAAAATATTGTCCAGTCAATCTGCCAGAGCCCTGTGCCCTACTGTACCACCGGCCTAAGAAGCAGAGCTTGCCTCCGCACAATAAAAGAAAAAAGGTCCTTGCCGCCCCTTCAATCTAAGTGGCAGCCTTTCTTAACACCGCAGAAAAAGTTGAAGGGGAGGCACGTGACATGTTGTTAATGGAGATCCGTGGATATGGTGTATATTGGATTCTATACAGTGTGGTGATAAAGTAATGCACCAAGCGAAAAAACACTGTTAGGATTGATTTTTTATTTTTGGCCGATAAAACCGTCGGTTTTTCCCACTGTACGCCGATAGGAGACTGATTACCTGTTCTCTGAACCAGAATTGCGAATTGTCACCTGCCAGATGTTTTACAATCCCTATAAAGTATTGAAGCATGAATACATACAAAAACGTGTAGATAATTACTGGAAAGGCTGCAAGAGTACCCGTCGTAAATAATTTTAGGTCGGTCGGATTAATATAGTCTACCGGTAAAGTAGTGGACAGGGGTTGTAAAGACCTGGGCGTCTTTAAAGTCCATGAGTGTACATCTAGACCTGATACCGAGTCATCCATTACCTTTAACAGTTTATTTATTTCCAAGACTACAATTATTAAGGTAATTGGAAACAAAACTAACGGTTAAAATTAGTGCTGGCAACCAAATCGGTTTTTTGGATAACCGGTTAACCGGTTTTGGATTATCCGAGGTTTTAAACAAAACCGAAAACCAGATAACCGGTTATCCGGATAATCGGATATTCGAATATCTAAGTATTTGGATAACCGGATATTCGAATAATATCGGTTTTTGGATAATCGGATATTCGTAGGACCGGTTATTCGAACGATGAAAAATATTCAAATAGCCTAACTACCTGAAATTCAAATAACTGTACACAATTACGTATTTATTTTTTACACGCATTTAAAGATATTCTTAGGAATTTGAGACAACAAATTTAAAACTCAAATAAAATTGAAAATGTTGGAAGTATTAAACAAAAAAAAATTAAGGTAAATCTTATCTGTTATGTTTACTACGTAAAAAAATGTAAGTGTCAAGAGGTACAATCTAATGCACAGATTAGAAGAATTTTAGTTTTTGTTGTGAGTAGCTTTTTCGACCGTACCCAACCGTTTTTCGGAGAATTCAAGAAAAGTTTATTGTAGATCAATACAATAATTTATGGTACATATGTTGTTCGGCACCAAAATGAATTTTTACAACATAAAATATATGCATTACTTCTATGATTTGTTGAACATTGTTCATTAAATAGAACAAGAATAACTGACATTTATCTTATTTAACAAAAAGAAAACGAAAACTATTATTAGTGAGTTTGTGTCAAGTTTTAGATGTGTGAGTCCTTATAAATTAGAAATATAGTTAATACTTTAAAATGGAGATGAGAAGCACAAAATTGAAATGTTTGAAAACATCTTCATCTGAATAAAAACCAGAAACATTACTGGAGTCTGTTTTTTTATAAATCAGTTGTTGTTAATACCTAATTAACCGATTTTCGAATAGTCGTTTTTTGAATATATTCAAGACAGTTTTTCAAATATCCAAATAGTCGGTTTTTGGATATTTGAATAGTCAGTTTTTCGAATATCCGATAGTCGGTTTTTGGATATTCAAATATCCGAATAATCGGTTTTTGGATATTCGAATAGTCGGTTTTAACCATTATTTGGATAACCGGTTTCATCCAAAACCGGTTTTTGGATATTCGAATAGTCGGTTTTAACCATTATTTGGATAACCGGTTTCATCCAAAACCGGTTTTTGGATATTCGAATAGTCGGATTTAACCATTATTTGGATAACCGGTTTTATCCAAAACCGGTTTTTAAAGAAACCGATTATTCGGTTTCAATTTTTTCCGGTTTTTGCCAGCACTAGTTAAAATTAATTAGTGAATAAAGTACCGTATCCTAGTCGTAAATCCTTACATACCTACATACATACAGGATGACTGGTAAGTCAACGTATTCCTTTGAGGGAGTGTTAGTAGAGCTCATTTGCAATTGATTTGACCGTATTATGCATTATACAGAATGCAATAGTTAATGAGAAATTTTAATTTTTGTGTTTTCCTTGGAAATATGCTGCCTACTAAAATTTATTTAACATTACTCAGAAAGTATAAAAGATTTTCTTAATATTTATGTTTTCCTGGTTAGACTAAATAATAGTACGTACTACACAGCACAAAACTAATCATCAATTAATGCACCACGCACAGAATATTTTAAACTTTTAAGAACTTACCTAGTTGCAAAATTTATCTGCTTTTAAAATTAACAAAAAGACGATACTTAAGTATCTTATCTCCGTAAGTACAATATCTGTGCAGTAGGTCATGGTCTGCGTTTTTATGACTTTTTATGGCCCCGAACGTCGGAGAATAGTTGAAACCCAAGCTCCGCCGGAACAGTTCAGCTGCATTCAGCGACCCTCAAACAATTTCTATGAAAAAGTAAAGTAATTTTTATCTGCGTTATTATTGCTGTCTGACCAACAGACAACAACAAATTTTGCTTCTTTTTTTCTTCTTGACTGTTATTTGTGGTTGTGTTTGTGTTTGTGGTTTCAATTAAAGACATAGGTTTAGAGACACGCTGTATAAATAAGAGTAGTTATCACGACACATTGATTATCTGGCAAATATTGCTATTTGTTAATTATCCCCTAATTTTGCTGCAAAGTTTACTTACCGCTACATTTGTTTAAATCTCAAATTACAAACGATAACCTACCTCCAAATTACAGATGTTTGAAATTGCCTTTATTTGTTGACTTCGCTAATTATAAACAAAACCAAAACGCTTTGTAAACTCTCAAAATATCCATAGCCTTTAAACTGACATTTGTTTGAAATTATTTTTTAAACGTCAAATCGTCATATATGAAACAAAATTTTCCTATATTAAATTACAATAAGTTTTATAAAACATTTTGTGGCACTGATCTTTGACTCGTTTTTTAAAACTGGACGTGTGCGCTAAAATCACGTCTTGTGAAACTTTTTCTTTAGTATCCCATTATTTAATGCTTCTTCTGTTATTCCAGTTTACAATTTCCAAAGAAAAACTGGCAAATTTATGTGCTAAGTGCGAGCGTTACATCGGAACCCAGGGAGGTGGAATGGATCAAGCTATAGCATTTTTGGCCACTAAGGGTAAGTAACACGTCACACGTGTTCATGATCGAACTCGAGGGCGAGTAATTTACGGCGGTCCTTTTATGCGTAAAGTCTCGACGTATTAATTATTAAAATAACAATAATTTATGTCCGTGGATACATCTGGTTTTAACACTAATTCTAGAACACGTAAAATATTTCCCACTAAGGTCCGTATGACAAGGTGATATTTCTTGTATAAAATTTGTGTAAAACGGACAGAGAAGGGTCGAATTAACCAATCAACTTTCGCTGTAGTAACCCGACTCTATCACTTTGTAACAAATTTAATTAAAAAAAAAAAAGAAACTGACATTGTGTCATACAGCACCGGAGAGTATTTTCGTTAATTTACCCATTCTGAAAAGTGAAACATGGAGTTCAGAATAGCTCTGTATAAGTACCATTCTTTCACTGAACTTCTAAATTCCTACTTCAGTTAGGAATGTCAACAATAAAGTGTGCAGGTCAGAATAAATGTACGCACAAAGAATGAAATTGTTACATTTCTCTCACTTGCAATTGTGTCTAATAAAGTTTTATTATTTTACGAATGATGGAATGATGAAACATCAAAGGACGTTGAAATAAATATTTACAAGTTATCTTATTTACAAACATGTTATGAGTTCACAAAAAACCGAGAAATCATTATCTTTAAGTACGCTTTAACTGGAGTTCTGTTTCTGCGGTAAATTTTTCCGACCTATAAAAAGCGATGGGCTTGCTCGTATTAGCATAGATTCGCGCTGATTCAAGCGTTCAGGCATATCGAATATTTATTTTAATGGACGCTTGTGTAATAAATACTTCAGCGGTTCCAAACAATTGGTACTTTTCGATTTTTTTTCAAAACTGGACACAACGGACATTATGTGTAAAACTTTTATACTTCATTTGGTAACCCGAATCTACAGTTTTAATTTGTCCAGGCAATTACCAAACGCCCTATATGTACTTATAATCGTTACTAACTAGTTGCTGTTTTAATAAAAAAAAGGAGCACAAATAACTGACTAAAAGGAGAGCCACATTCTTTTACACCTTCGCGTTTACCGTCTATCAAGAAAAATCAACTACAGGCAGCCAAATAATCTCGTTCTTTACGTTGTTAGATCCTGAGAAATAGAGTTTTTTGCGTGTTGGTATTTCGACGGAAAGATTAATTCACGTTCACACTGAACCTTTCATGTTATTGATTTCCTTGACGTCAGCTTTTACGCGATTTGGTTTTCCTGATTCCCTCACGATGCTTTCGATTCGTGCAAGCCCTCTTTATTTCGAAAGGCAGCACGACCAGCTTTGGCTTTATTCATTTGCGACATGCTAGAAGCATATATGAGTCGTTGTGAGATATCGCCCAGGGCTCGCACAGGCTTTTCGTGGGAGTAATGGCTGCCTATATTCCGTGGTGAACAAGGAAAACTATTTTAGTACCGGTAAGACTTCGGGGAGGTTTCCTGAAATTGTATAACTTCAGTCGGAGTGCTTTGTTGGAAGAAAAGCTCGTCAGAGTTAATCCCAGCTCCATTCTTGTAGTTCAGGACAGGTGTGTTTGCGATTGTTACTTTCTCTTTTCGTGCAAATTACTATTGTCCACTTTCCTTCCCTTACAGGCTTTTCGGTGACGGCCTGTTTTAGGTCAGGCTCATTTTAGGCGACGACCTATTTATCATTATTGTGAGGTTGCGACTCGTTGTTATTAGTTAGTTGTGATTCCCGTGCGCAAGTTTGTTGGACTAGCGTTTGTTAGTGTTGAGCGGCCTGTGACGATTCTTCTGGGAGAGTAAAGCAGCTTAGTTATGGATCCGG
This sequence comes from Prosopocoilus inquinatus, assembly GCA_036172665.1. NCBI lineage: Eukaryota > Metazoa > Arthropoda > Insecta > Coleoptera > Lucanidae > Prosopocoilus > Prosopocoilus inquinatus. Next base: position 4,230,540 of record CM069876.1, read on the forward strand.
CTTTCGACAAAGCAGTCTTTCATTTTGGTTTGGCGTCTTCATACAACAAGATGGTATAGAACAGGACCCACTGTACATATTAGTGGGAGATATCCTAATTTGCGGGTACGGTTTTAGACCGATTATAGCGAGTTTTATAATTTCTATTGTAATTCTTCGGGTGCCTCACGCCAGATACATTTAAACTCAGGTCTTGATTTATGTAAAGCTTTTGACGGATTCGTCATTGGTTACTTGGAATTACATGAAAGATATTTGTGATGTTTGGTTTTATCTGCAACTAATATTCACGTACAGATTGCATTTCTTCAAGTAAATAGGAAATTTTTATTTGACGGAATATTTATGCGAATGCGCATTTGGTGACGTCACACACTTTGTGTCATATCTTTAAATGTTGTTGTTATTAAACTTGTTGCATAAATTGAGTCATTTTCTTGGATCCTCTCGTTGTCTCGGGTTAAGATTAGGTTTTCTTTTTAATAATAATAATAATAATAATAAATGTCTTTATTTAACCAAATCAGGATAAGGCAGAGACAAGCGTTTTAAATTGGACGGTATTTTATTAACAATTTTGCTAATGTTGTAAGTGAATTTCCTTTCGAACAAGGCAGTTTTGTGTAAAGGTGGGATGATGAGACCTTTCGAACGAATGTTAATGTTATGCACGTCCGTGCGAAATTTAATATTATCGTAAAGATACGGAGGCGTTTGTGTTTGAAGAATCTTATGGAAAAAGATTGTTGAATGCAGTAGTCTTCTGGTTTTCATATTAAGCCAATTTATATCTGTTAATTTATGAGATACATGGTTTCGTCGCTGCAAATCAAAAATAAGCCTAATGCACGAATTTTGAATTTTTTTAATTAGACACGGTCCATACACTATGTCACAATAATGGAAATGTGACAATACTAGGGAATCAAGTAACATACGTTTAATACTGCTATTAAGAAAACCACGATTCGAGTACATTAATCTCAAATTCGCTACTGCTTTCTGAATACAAGAGGAAACATGTTTAGTAAGCGTATTGACTGACGCGTTTAATTATAACCCACACCCGTCACGATTGAAGCTGCAGGCTATGCTGTAAGTTAATTTCCTCAGGACCTTTTCAGGTAGGTTGAAATATTTTTCTCAATAGAATAATTTTTCACAGTTTGTTCATCATTTAAGGCTGTATTCGCTTCTTATATACCTTGTAATAACTTTGATTGTATTAATTTCGTTCTTTTCATATAAATAATTACTATCTTACCTTGATACAAGATCAGAATCTCTATTTAGTCTTACATTCATTATTAAATTTCTAAACTATTGTTTAGATCGTTTAGAGCCGTATGGGCTGCTTGCAATACATACAAATGACGAAACTTGTCGATGTTAGGTTTTTGAGACACATGAAGAAATTCCTTTTATAAACCAACGACGTACGACTATAAATCTGGTTTGTACAGTGATTACAGTGATGTGATTTAGTTTTTGCAACTCTTGCCGGTCGTTGCATTGCTTAATCACATTACTATACGCGTTGTATAAGTCAGCAGTTCTCAAACTTTTTTTAATCACGGACCGGCAAACATGTTCATAGACCGGAAGGTATGTATATTAAAAGTACATACTCCCTCTGTCCCAAATTATGGTATACATTACATTTACAGGTTTTATGTATGTCCCAAATTAAAGTACATACATAAAATTTTCAAATTGGATTTCCTTTTTTTATCTTTACTGAAATTCAACATTAATGTAATCAGAGTTAGTTAGTTAGAGAAACTTTTGTTTTATTGATCAATAATATTGTTGTCAACTGCATACTGACTACACACAATAGATACCGACTAACTCCCTTTACTGCGAAATTGTTCTCTATTCATAATTAGTTGTTGTTTCTTTGAAAAATGTTATTCTTCGAATTTATATTTTTTTTTACCTAAACACAACGGACCTCATTTAATTATCAATACCTTTTGACAATATTGAGATTAATGATAAAATTAAAATGAAACAAGATTAATGCAAAGTTATCCATTATTCACCAAGAGTTCTTGATTTTGATAAATATCCACCATTAACAAATTATCATTTTGTGTAACCATTCATATTCAAAACATCTTTATAGAAATATATACCATAATTTGGGTTAGAGGAAGTACTTCGAATATTGCACAAATGACTTGTAAATTGTTCTTCCTCAAAATGATGTTTAAATATGACTCCGTAGGAAACATTTACAAATCTTGAACGCTTTCAAATAGTAACATTCAATTTTTCAGTGACCGCTACATTCTTTCATTTTGTTTCCTGAATTATTCGTTGAAATTCTTGATTCTTGTGACTTTTGTTGCGGTATCAATTTTAATGCGGACGTTGTTATCTTAGTAACGAACCTTTCTTCATATCGTCATATTCTGTGGTCATTCTACTCTAATTTTCGGAAATTAATCGCCGGCGATCAAATAAATCCAAGGTTGGTAGAGCTGGACCGTGTATTAGAAGGTTGCCTTGATCAGCGGACGGTACAGAGGGTGCGTATCTCGTTACGTCACGTCACGTGATAAATTCCATTGGACATATTAATTAAAATTAAATATTTGATTAAAAGGGCCACAGAATTGATTCCATTTTTAGTGAATTAGATTAAACTTTAGGAAACAGATTAAAACTCACTCTATTTACTTCACTGTGACGCATAGAAGTTTCGTGTGACTTCACGAATTACTTTTGCGAGGAGGAAATTTCAAACTACTGTCGGAAGCAAAAAAAAAAGTAGTCAAATTACAGTTTTCTATAATTATTATTTCTGAAAATGGTAGTGCTTAAAGACGACTTCGCAGATAACATTAAAGAAGCTGTTAAAATTAACAGGTTTAAAATTTTGGTAAAATCTGTGAATTAGTCTTTAATCTATGGCATTTTGAGAAAAAATAATTACAGGAAACTGTAATTTGTATACTTTATTTGCTTTCAATTGTACATATTAAATGGAAACGAGGCAACCTGCTAGATGCAATATCAGTTTTACCAACCTTGAAATAAATTAATATATTTTTCGATGCCTACTCTTGACGTAACAGAAATTACATAGGGTGTTTCTGTGACGTAATTTCCTTCCCTTTGAGAGTTCATCTCACGGTATGATTGTGATTCCGCTGCCTCCATTTGCAGACGTGTTCGGCTACATCCTTCTTCAGGAAAACTAGCAACGAGACTGTAAGTACCTGCCTTGTACTTTAATTTGGTTGATTAGGAAAATATTTTCTAAGATTCTTTTATTATTTACGTAGTGTCTTTCTACTACCGCAAATTTTCCTACTGCTGGGTGCAGGAACTTTTTCTACTACCGGAAGTGTTCTTACTGGATTCTTCCACTTTGCTGGGTGCAGCTGCCTTTTGAAACCCTGAATCATTCGGACGAAACAGTCTGTCATGTATGCAAAGTTGCATAAGGATTTTGCCAGATTTTGCATTGTCTCGTTTGAAGGGTCGAGAATATTTTTTTTTTGCATTTGTCGTTTGAAGGAATTCTGCGTTTGTTTTACCAGGGAATTAATCGTCGGAGCTATAAAGTTTCTGCGTAAGAAGATGAGCTTCCTCATGTCAAGTATCGGATCGGTAAAGTAAGAAATCACATTATTTTTATTATCGTATTTTATATGAAGTTTCCCTTAATTTTAAAGACATATCGTATCGTAAACGAAAACTTTTGCTTAAAGTTAATTTTTTTATCGTCAAGGGACTGTATTTGAATGAAAACCTCCATTTAAAGTTTATTTCTTTTATTGTCAAAAGACAATATTATGTAAATATTGGGTCACTTTTTTTTCTTTCACGCATTAAGCAACTTTTCTTTAGAGAAAAAAAGCGTTCAAAGAATTATCCCTCCGGATTCACCTCAGCCTCCGATTATACTGAGCTATAGCAACCAAAACGAAAAGAACCTTCCTACGAAAAATGTGTATGTCAGAAAATTCGATAATCAAAAAAATATAACTTTGCGGAAGAATAGATTCTGTTTTTGTCTATTTTGAGCTTCAGCTCATACTTTTCTGTTGTTACTGCTTTAAAACTCAAATGACAAATATGAATGTTGAGAGAAAGTGAAAAAGTCAGCAATCATGTAGTAACCTACACGTTTTCCGTCGCACTCAAAAGTCTTTATGATTTAACACTCGGACAATAAAAACAAACCAAGATAATTTTACTGGCTTACAAGACCTAAAAATATCTTTCATAAATATAGATATCTATCAGGATTTTTTTTTTATATTTACCGTTTCATATTTTAATAGTTTTCACGACACGACAGGCAAAAATACCGGCACCAGTTCGGGGACCAGCGGTTGAAAATCGCGACATTCTGCCAAAAAATCTTTGATCTATAGATCAAGGATTAAAATAAATTTGCTCAAAGAAATTATTGAAGAAGTGCATTCGAACGTTTTTCAATTTTGCTCAAGAAAAAATTGAAATTGAAATAAATCATATTTAACATCTCTAGCTTAAAGAGTTTTTATTAAGTTATTTTTCTTGAGGGTTACATAAATTACCAATTCTTTCGTTTTTTGGTATGTCTTCCTGAGTAATAAAGGTTAATTTTTATGCTCTTTTATGTTTGGCTAATAGTAACATGATTTCTAAATTATTTATTTATTCTCTAAACTTTCTTTTTTGATACACGTGACGTTTGTTTTGTTTGTATTTAGACTACTTGGTTGTTCGGTAAGGAACAGAACGTAAATAATAATAAAAGGACATTATTACTTTAAGTTATCATCCTTAATGTTTATAATTTCATAATGCCAATGAGCTTCACGTACAGCGCAAGAAAGTCACCAAATGAAACAACCACTTTCATTTAAATAGAAGACAGCGAGGGAACGTCTGCCGTTTTATAATTTAATTTGTGCTAAGCTCCACAACCTAATTCGAAAGTGCCGAAACTTCATTGGAGAGATAAGCTCCTGAGCAATTGCCTGAACGCATTCCACGCTCTCGTTTACGGTAATTCCTTTGATGTTTGCATGAATCGCTGCTACGGTATTCCCAATGAGCCCACCGTTTTCGAGTTTATTACTCCGTGAAATGGTCAATGGAATTACGAAGTCCGTGGGTACAGCTTACCCTTTCCGTGTTACTCGAGCCACCTAGTGCTAAATAATGCGAATTTTTCTTAAACGGATTCGATTAATATTAAAAAAAAAATATTAATTAAAAATGCTCAAGCCCTTTATAGTTACCAAGTTTGTTACAGATTCCTCAAGCTGTGCATTTTGCGACAGGCTCATCACCAAAGCTCGGCGGAAATTTTTGAAATGCGATCGATTTACCTCTCACTTCACTGACACATTCATCACTTCAGGGGCCTTATTCTCGAATCGGAGGAGCAAACTCGCAAGAGAACGTGACGTCAAAATGACGTAGACTCCCACACAAATCTGTATGATTCGTAGGAGAATTATGTCATCTTGACGTCATGTTCTCTCGCGAGTTTGCTCCCTCGATTCGAGAATAAAGCCCCTGAGATGCTGTTCACGACACCGCGCCTCCGGATTGAAGTGGTGGGAGTTCATTAAGAATTTTCGCCGAGCTTTACTCATCACCTAACGAATTTCCTTATGATGTCATCAGACGTGTATCTTTCAATTCTCCATCAGAAATTTTCAATTATATTGACATGTTTGTAGTAGAATTTTTTTTGATTTTGAAGGTTGTACATTTAACATCGCTTCACTCGATTCGTTGCCCACTTTTTCGCAGTGCTTGTCCTTCCATTTTCGCTAATAATTCTTTTAAAAAATAAATTTCTGTCCGTTTTGAACGTACAGCTGATTTCAGAATTGTCAAATTGTTTGCGTTCTTGTGACTCCTCTAATCTCGTGTTACAGTTTCAAAAACCGTGTGCACAAAGCCCGATTTTACAGCGTTATTAATTTTCCACACGTCTAGAACTATTTTGCTGGCCGCCCGTAGACGTTTTTATTTATTTCAGGGTAGCTATCCCAATAAGTTTTACGATCTCGCTATTTCAGCCATTTAAATGCATTAATGTAATTGTCACGGTCAGCGGCCTGAAAGTCTGTGTCTTTTTACGCCTGTCTCGCATTTATTTTAAGTCGAGTCGAGGCAGGATTATTAACATTAGTTAGTCTAGTTTTCGCAAAAGTTCTCAGATAAATTGGTATGTTCTTTTTTGACCTTTGTTATTCGACAATTTCGCTGAAACCATCTTACGGATTACCTATGCACGAATAGGGCTGATGTCATATAGTTTTTGATCGGTCGAACTCTTTCCTTAGTAATTTTAGGGCGAAGCCAAGTGACGGCTTTATTAACTTGAACGCGTGCTCTTTCCGCTCAGTATCGTCTCGACTTTTCCAGGGCGCGCTGGTGTTTTGAAGGGAACTCGGCCCCCCATTAATTCCTATATCCGATGAGGAAAATGCAAAGTGTTTATCATTTACGGCAAGGACTCTCTAAGGCATCTCTACGTCTATGGCCGGCTATTATCAATCAATCCAACAATCATTTTATTCTGTTGTCTACATTGCTGTAATTCACTCGTCAAGTAAATATCATTATATACAAATACAACATAATATAAGGTTTAACAAACATATAGTAAAAGTCAATAATACGATTAAGAAAAAACAAAAAAAAAGAAAATGAACTCGTTAAGAAAAACAAAAAAAAAGGAAATGAACTCGTTAAGAAAAACAAAAAACAAAGGTAGTGCAAAAGCATAGGTAAATAACAAAAAAAAAACAAAAGAAGATCTACTGCGTAGATGAACCAAAAACAAGTGAATCTTCAGACGAAGGAAATTAAAGACAACCGCAAAAAAAGCGTCAACTAAGTAAATGTCAAAAATAAATTAGATAAAATAAATAAAAGAGAAATACAATAGTATAAAATGAATTAAAAAAAACCGAAAGATACTAAGAGGAACAAAAAATGAAAATCGATGAAATTTTTTTATAAATAAAAACAAACTGATAGGAAACAAAAGAGAACTATAAAACGGAATCAATAAAATGTGGGAAACCAATAATTCGATTAAAAAGAATATAAATACGAAAACCAAAAGACGAATAAATAGAGAAAAAAATTAGTGAAGAAATAACGATTCTTCGGCCGTCAAAAAACCGGCAGGAAAAAAATGGACAAAATAAAACAAGCGAAACATGAATAAAGTACAAAACATCAATTCTTTAAAACAAGAGAAGAAAAAATGTAATGAACTTAAGACGAAAGAAAACGAGGCTGAAAGTATTCTCGTCTACCTATAGAGACATGAGTGCAAAAGCAATACAAAAACAATAATTAAGAATGAGTAAGCGATTTCAAAATTTCTTCAATGCTGTAAAAGCATTCTTCTTTCAAGTAATTCTTTATTTTTGTCTGGATCTGAGGTTTCGGATAGATTGCTTCAGTTCGTAGGAATTTTACAATACGTTCATTATTGATAGTATTGTATTTTTTTTTGCATCGGCTCTGCGGTTTCAAATTTTTGCTCGGTGGTGTACTTTTAGTCCGCTTAATATAAACTTTAGCAGATAATGTTACTTTGCCTCGGTGTGTTTCGGTGTGCTCGAGGGCGAATGACTCATTCGTTCCCTGGATAGATAATATACTATTAACAGTCACGGTCACAAACTGAAAGCTCGTTATTTTAATTTAAATATTATGTTACCAGGAAATTAAGCACTCCATTAAATCATGATTAAGTATTATATTATTTCCAGAAAGAATACAATATAAAAGATTTGCAATTCGTTTCTATACAGGCTGTTCTTTTACTGTGTGCAAAAAAAATCTCAATATAAGTACGTGAAATGCTACCTTCTGCGCGTATTTTCGGGTGGCTAACAAATCATAGCCAAAAAAATTCGGAGGTTCCACTTGTTTGAAACTGCTGAGATGTGGGAGAGAAAAACATTTAGCAAGGTCGTTGACGCCTTCCTCTGTAGTCAGTTGGTGTGCCTACACACATAGCGCCGATCATAAAAAGAGTCCCACATTTAAACTCATTCTTCTGCGTTTTGTAATAAAAATCACTGATATCGTTTATTACAATGCCCGGGCCCTATGTGCATTTCCGCGGACTTCCCCGTATAAGAGTAACATATCTGTTTTTTCGTTATTTGTAAATGCCATTACGATCTTAATATGCGTTTTTACGAATCAAAAATCTTTCTTCATTTGTCAAATTTTTCGTATCTGCAGAACGCTAATGTAATACTGGCCCACATTAAACGCGTTACAACGGCCGCCGTTGTAAAAACACAAGAAATTGCCGTAATAAAAAGCATCAAAGGAAATGCGAAACTGCGACTTTATCGAATGCAGACGAGAATACTTTAAGATATTAATCAGTTTGTAAATTTTGGAATTTGCAAAGCAGGCGCGTTAAAAATACTTTACTTGGCCGAATTTCATAATTGAATTAAGAGAAATTGTAAATTTATTGTCAGTCATATTGGTAGTGAGCAGATATCAGTTTTAACAGCTATTTTATTCTCCCTAGTGTGATTACGTAATGCGGCCGATTTTAAACTATACAAACAGTAGATAAATTACTACATTATTTTAAAGTTTCTTTATTAAACTAAAGATATCTTAATCTATTTAATTAGAAATGGAAAAGCAATTTATTACTTGTGAGGGTGAATGTCCGGAAATAAAATGATGAATGACGGTGATCTCATTATTTAACTCATTCGCATTTTTTGTCCAGTAATTAATTCGTCGGTTTATAATTTGAAACTACCTAAAACTATAATTACTTGGAGCGAAGTGGCACTTGTTTTAATTAATCCATGCGCTTTGTGAGCGCGTTTAAAATGTTTCGACTGTTACGATCTATTAATAGGCCTCATACGAATGAAACAGATGTTCGTATATGACATCGTAAAACACTGACCTATATTCGGGTGACACAGGCACGGCGGCGTACCATCAAGTCGTTAGCTATACCAGCAGCTTTCAAACGGCTTTTTCTCGAAAACTATTAACTTAGTGTTAAGGGTACATAAGTTTAATTGTTGCCATTTATGGTGATGTATTACAGGTTTAAATATTTGCACACCGTAAAAGAACACCCTGCACAATAAACTTAGTTCTCTATTCGTTATAATATTGTGCCATTGAGATCTCAGAATAAACTGTTTAAATTTTTGGTTGTTCTTATTATATTGTTTAATAATATAATTTGATTAAGATCGTTTCAAATCTGTGATAAGAAATATGATGAATGGATGAATATCAAAACTGATGACATTATGACGCATTTAATGACGCTAGAAGTAGTTTACTAAAGAGATATTACCACAAATTTTAGATAAAATGTTACTTAAATAATTTAAGTTTCTGTACGATATTGTTTTCAATAAAATTGGATTAAGAATTGATATTTTAAAAGAAATAAATTCAAAAGCACTTAGTCACTGCTATATTCAATATCGTGCTGCTACGAGTTATGAGCATGAGTACTCGCGCATTGTGTTCCAATATAAAACTGAAATAAAACGAAACAATATATTTTATCGTTGGGTGCAACGTAAGCTCGTTGTTTGCTTGGACTTCATGCTACACTTCCCGGATAATCTCGCTGTAGTTTCAGCGTTAGCATCGTCGAGTCCCGCAGAGCTCTTTGAGAGAAATGTATGTGTTTGCACTTTAGTTGGTTTTGTTGCATTGGACCGAAAGGTTTCATTCGACCGAGTATTTTCGCGTTAATTTAATATGGCGCGCAGGATAATCTAGCCGTGTTGTTTGCTCAGACAGGCGAAAAATAACTAATAAAATGATTCATCTGAAAAAAAGGAAACGACGACGTACGGGGGTGATTCAAGTTGGTATTTGCACTCCTGTAACTATTTTATTTTTAATCTTTAGAAAATTCATTTTAATGTGAATGGGAATAATATACCGTGCCTTCAATTGAATTCCTCATTAAAGTAAGCTGTGATTTTTTTATGAAGTTGGCGACACAATTCTAGAGAAAACAGTTGTCATTAACTGTCAGTACTGATCATAACATTAAATAAAAACACAACATTAAAGTTTAAAGTAGATGCTCAAAGTGCTCTCCTTCAGCTTGAATAGATAAGCGTACTTTGCGTTTCATGTTTTCAAACCCGTTTGCTAAGTGTTCGGGGGTTATGTTAGCACACACGTCTATAATGCCCGCACGAAGTTCTTCGATTGTGTGAGGCGTAGTTCTAAAAACTGTGTTTTTCATGTGCGGATAAATGAAGTAATCCAGAATTGTGAGATCCGGAGACCTTGCAGGAAAATTCACAATCCGATTATCGAAAAACTGCTGCAGGAAAGTCATTGTTTGATGAGCTGTATGGGCAGTAGCATTGTCTTGCTGAAAAAAACCTTCTGAAGGTTCATCATCATGTAGTTGATTAATGAAAGGTTCTAATAACTCATTTCGGTATCTTTCAGCAGTTACTGAGTCGTTAAAAAATATTGGTCCGATGATATGCCTTCTTGACACTGCTAGCCAAACACCAATTTTTAATGGAAGTAATGGAGTTTCCACAAATTCATGGGGATTTTCTGCTGACCATAATCCCATATTCTGTTTACTTAAATACCCTGAGAGATGAAACCAGGCCTCATCGGAAAAGAAACACTTGTCAAGAATGTCGTCGTTGTTTAAGTTATCAAGAAACCACTGACAATATTCTGTTCTTCTGTGAGAATCTACTGGCCTGAGTTCGTGGACTGCTTGAATCTTATATGGATAAAGCTTTAAGTCTTTTTTAAGAATAGTGTGACATGTTCCCACTGATAGCTGAACTTCTTGTGAAAGTTTCGCAATAGTTTCTTGGGAGAGTGTTCCATTCGATCCCGAACATCTTCAATGCAGGCTGCAGTCCTTTTCTTAGCTGCTCCGCTCCCTGTTTTGCGACCAAGTGATCCTGTTTCACGAAATTTAAGAACACAAGCATGGATATGTTTAACTAGCTGTTCATCAGTAATAGCAAAATTAGGAAACTGCTGTCGAAACTTCTGTACACACTGATTAATTGAATAAACTAACTGTCCATTTTCTATTCTACCGGTTTGAAAATAACTTTCAACAATAAATATTTTCTGCTGTAATTTTAAACATTTTGAATTAATTGAAAAAACAAAGTGTCAATTTGACATTTGTTTAATTAAATAATTGAACAGCTATCAGTGCTGCAAGTCTTAGGAGAAAAAAACAGTGAAATCATAGCCCACTTTATTGAGGAATTCAATTGAAGGCACAGTAGATCTTATTTGACCTTACGAAATGTTGTGTATCATATCCGGTAATAGCGGAAGTAGTGCCAAAGTGAAAAATTCAAATGGATCGAAAATATGTAAGATATTCCTGTGTTATCTAATTATTTTGGGTACACGTAGTGTTTCATTTAAATTTTGGGGTTACATACTTTTGTTACGGCTCGAAATGTTTCATTAAAAATTTCACTTCCAACTTATCAATAACGGTTACTAACAATAGGGTACGGCCACGGCCGATAGGGGGCAACTGATAGGACGCGCCACACTAAGGCGTAAAAACACTAGGGAGCGAAGCCACTAGGGCGCCGAAATAAAAATGATAATGAAAACATAATAATGTATAAATACCTATGATAATTTTTATTTAATTAACATAACAGATAGTAGTAGTAGTAGTAGTATGTTTATGTCTCCTATCGACAAAGCAGAAACCTATAATATAATTCTGTCTAAGTCAAACAAAAATTCTACTGGAGCCGACGGTATACCTTGTTCAATTATTAAGTATGTTGCCGAATTTTTAACTGTTCCTTTGTGCAAACTAATCAATCAATCTTTTAAGGAAGGTGTTCTTCCATCTGTTCTCAAAACCTCGAAAGTTATTCCTGTTCCAAAGAAAGGTACAAAAACCGATATTAGAAATTATAGACCCATATCTGTTCTTAAAAAAAGGTTAATTAACTTTTTTAACAGCAATAAAATCATTGGTAAAAATCAGTTTGGTTTCAGAAGAGGACTGTCAACTAAGAATGCTTTATATGTGGCGTATAATACCATCCTGCGGAACATTGAATGTAATGATAGAGTCGTTGGTGTATATTTTGATTTAACAAAAGCTTTTGATACTGTTCATCGCAGCACTCTTCTACACAAATTAAACCAGTATGGTATACGTTGTCCTGCTAGAGACTGGATCGCTTGTTTTCTAAATGACCGTTCTCAAATTGTTTGCTGGTCAGATGCAGTGTCAGAAGTTGCTAAAAAACATCACGGTCTTCCGCAGGGTAGTGTTCTTGGGCCATTTCTTTTCAATACTTATCTTAATGATTTAAGCAAATTTATTGAACTAGCAGACATTTTTAATTACGCGGAAGATACTTAATTACTAGACTGCGGAAGTTTAGGCACTAAAAAATTCAATTTTAGGCGCCTAAAAAAGGCTCATATATGTGCAGAATAGGCACAAATAAAGTATTAGTAGTCTCCAAAATATTTATATATCAGAATTCATCACAATGAAAAAATCAAGTAAATTACAAAGATATTTTTATTATTTATCTTAAATAGCCTTTTCGAATTGTTGACTCCGAAAGAACTGATCTTTTCCAGAAACTGGCTGAGTGAGGAATGTATGAACTGTTCGTTGTTTCTTTTAATATTACATTAATGCAATACGTTTTTAATCCATTCTGAAATTAAAGCACTTATTTGTCCGTTTCTTTGGCATTTTTGTAAAAATTTGAAGTTATCTGTTTAGAATCATTTAAACAATTAAATAATATACACACATTTTAGAAATTTGACAGGGATTCCCCTATGAATTTCCCTCTATTATACGTTCGTTTGCGTACGTTCCTTGACCTAAGAAACTTGATCTACAATGCAAGCAAACGTCGCGTCGCGTCGCGTCGCCTCGGTCGATGCATGTCAAACCCACGTGCGGTGCGGTTACTTGCATCTGTGAAATTCAACCGAACATTTTTTGCCTAAAACACGCGTGTTGAATTTTGCGTAAAAACCAAAAGGTAAAACTTACTTATGGCCAGTTGCACCGAGGGCCAGTTGCACCGAACACTTAAGACGAGCCTAACTTTAAGCGCCGCTTAGAATGTGAATTCCATAACCTCAAATATCACATTATGAATAATACTTAACTTTAAGCTCAGCTTAACTGCTTGGTGCAACTGGCCACGAGCAGTTAAGCCGACCTTAAATTTAAGTATTGCTTATAATGTGACATTTGAGTTACGTAACATTAATGTAACTCACATTCTAAAGGGCATTTAAAGTTCATCTTAAACTTTTTGGTACAACTGGACATTATTGTTAAATTTATTGCTCTACTGGCGTAGACCAGGGGTTCCAAACGGGGTCGAATCGACCCATTGGTGTCAATGAAGACTAGAAAGAGGTCGATGAATCCAGAGGGCTGAGTTGGGGGGCGATGAACCTCTAAGGGTCTCTTACTGGGTCGGATTTAGTTAGGCTTGTACTAGACAAGAATTCATATCTGACTAGTTCATTAAAAGAAATGTAGAAGATTTACGAATAATTGTACGTGAATTAAACATTTTACAGGGTCTTAACTCGACTAAAAGAAGAACAAGTAGAAGAATAAATAGAAGATCTATTGAAGTAAAAATTAAAATTAAAATGAAATACAGTCAAAACGAACGAAAAGAAAAACCAACGATAGGTCAAATCGATGTTAAAAAATGACGAACGCAATCAAAAAATTAGTCTACGAAAAATTAGGTAAAGAAAAAAAAAAACTATAAAAAATAAATAAATAAAATAAAGATAAATCGTATAACAGAGGAAGAAAAGGAAGGAAGGAATTAAATATGAAATAATAAAATGAAATCTTATCTAATTAAAAGTAAATTAAAATGAACTCCAATCTTGTAAAAAAATACAATAAAACAAAAGACGATCGAATGATAGTTAAAAAAAAATTAAATCGCGTCAAATAAAATTTAAACAAAAGAGAAAACGAGAACAAAAGATGATAAATCAACGAATCGAATAAAATCGTATCAAAGAGAGAAAAGAAAACAAAGGTTGGTCAATTGATTAAATTAAAAATTGAATTAAATCAAATGGTATCATTGATTGCAAATTAATAAATAAGTAGTTAATAATAAAAAATAAATAAAGTCAAATCGAATAACAGAGAAGGAAAACAAAATCGGCGATCAATCGACGGAATTAAAGAGTCAAATAAAATGAACTCCGATTTAGTTAAAGAAAATTTAAACAAAACAAAAGGCGATCGACTGCTAGTTAAAAAAAAAACAAAAGTCGGGGATGAAAGAAGAGACACTTGCTTTTATTTTATTTTATTTTTTGTTAAATGCGACTGTATTCAACCTGTATACCAATTTCATGCAAAATTAAACTTTATTCTGAGAATTTTTAGAAAAAAGGCGCAGTATAGGCATTTTTATCTGAAGTAGGCACTTATGCATAAATAGGCAACAGTAGGCATTATTATACTTTACTATTTGAACAGTAACTACGTGAAACGTATTTGTATCAAAGTAGGGTTTCACAAATAGGCAAATGCCTGAAGTTCCACAGTCTGTTAATTACACATCTCATGAAGAGTTATCAGATAAACTTTATATATTACTTATTTATTATAATTGCAATAATTTATCTTTAAATCATTGTATTAAATTGACAAAGTCATTAAATTCTGCATGCTATTTACCGAGAAAACTTATTAATGGCACCGTGCCTCTTGAAATTTTTAAAATGTTTTATTCCGGCTGCGTACACCGGTGCTTAAAAGTTTCGAAACGAAAAGCAATAAAACTGTTCGAATATGACCCTTATTGAAGCAGGTCTAATTTATTTTGAACCTTAAGAAACGAGGGTACTTTCTCCGCACCCCGATAAGAAGGTCATTAATCCTCTTAAATTGCCGCCGCCGGTGGATGTTTATGATGCGTTGAATTTTGTTGGAACGCAAGTATTTAGTTTCATTTATCATTTATCAAAAATGTAACCACAATTTTACTTTACCTAAATTAGAATATTTTATTTTCTTACATAACAGATCTTTATATTATCTAAAGAAATACATGAATTTTAAATTAGTTTAAAGGATCGACGGTGTAAATTAATTGGAAAAATTATAATTATACGCAATGTCTTATTTGTTCTTTAATTTTTTATTTCACAAAAGTTTTATTACTTTATAGAAATTTTTATTCTAAAATTTTAATTACGAGAAAAGAGTAAAGAGATTTTTGGTAAATATGAAATATACAAAAATGAGCTGAGCGAGATGTATAGGGTTATTTTTATATGTTACAATGTTTTATTTTAGGAGCTGAGAAAAAGCTTATATACAAAAATTCTAGGTTTTTTACATATTATCTCCTAGAGTTACCAAAAAAAACCGCACTGCAAAATATATAAAAAAAAAACAATACAATACAAGCCAATTACTATGGCAAGAAATAAATTAATGTTGATCATTGGAAACAATTAAAATAACTGTATCGAGAATCATTATTGAGGATGAGAATATCAGAGAAACTATTTTTTACCTAAAGCATGCGATTATGATTAGGGCATTCGAAGTAATAGATTTAAATTTACGAATTCTGAAAATTTATAACATGCTTGCTCTTTATTATTTTAGCCTTCTTGGAATTGAAATAAAAACATTTGTGATTACAAGCTGGACATTCAAGAAATGTATTAAATTTAAAAATTCCTCTACATACATTAGCTTCCTAGAAGTAAGCTTAATAGTAAACTCCTAGAGTATAGTTTTCTTAGAATATAAAAATTGTAATACATAGTTAAAACATACTGTACTTATGTTAAAAATAATATTACTTTTTTAAGTTTTAATAAAAAAAAAAGCCTTCTCAAATAATCTGGCATGAGTAGAATTAGTTGAAAAGTTAATTGAAAGTTTTCGCAAGTTTGCATTAATTCAGAAGTTAAATGTAAATTATTCAAACTTATAACCTTTAATTTGTCAAAATATGCGAATGATGGGACATTTATTCTTGATCATTTAATTTAATTCAGAAAAAATATTATACAAAATCAATTAATACTATTTAATTTTTTTTCGTATTCTAATAATATAAAATGCGCTTTCCGTATAATGAAGTTCTGGTCAACAAAACTATTTTTTAGTAAGGAAATAATATGTATATCGCATTAAACTATAAAATCTATTTATTTACGAAACTAATAGATTCTATTTCATTTACTTATTTAATAATAATAACAATAAAAAGGTCTTTATTGATAACAATGATATGCACGCATAGTTACATTTCATTTCACTATATTTATCAATGATTCAGATATTTTAATTTCACATTGTTTTCCTTATTTATTTTACCTACACGTTATAATATTTAGGAAACAAATTTTGTTAAATTTACTAACTAAATAATGAATGCGTTTCTACCACTATAAGTAATTAATCAAGTTGGTTGAATACGTTCGTGTCCATTTTAAATCCCTGTGTTTGCGATGGCCGGTTTTATTATCCGGACAGCAGGTACGCTTGTAAAAGCTGTAAGGTTCATAATTGCAAAGCACAATATTTACTACTGTCAGTGATCTGGCTAGTACTCCGAAAACTTTTAAGCACCGATGTACATCTATCTAAATTAAATTATGGCATTCTTTGTTGGAGAAATTCGTCTTCATCGAACTTTTTATTTATAATTCAAAAACGTATAATAAGAGCCATGGTGAATATAAAAGCGCAAGTAAGTTGCAGAGAAACTTTTTTTAAAGAACTTCAAATTTTAACATTGCCTTCTCTGTTTATTGTTAATTGCCTAATCTATGTTAGGAATCACCAATGCACCAATTTTTATTGCAGATTTGGATAGATTTCTTAAAAATAAGCATTTTTTATTCAGCAACTATAGCTCTAAATCGAAGTACTCGTAATCTACTGTTGCTCAATTATTGAATTAAAGAGTTAAAATTTAGAGGTATTTTATTCATAATCAGCGGCTAAAAAAATATCTTTAGTGTACATAACTAATTATAAATATCGTGGGGAATAATCTCTAGCAACATTTTTTTTTTGCACACAGACAATTTAAACTTAAAAGTTTAAATTCCTCAAAAAAAATAAATAAATGGAACGACCTGTATATTTTAACACATTCCAACAGCTGAAACTTGTATTTGTCTAAAACTTACGGTTTACGTGATAACTGCACTTACAGTTATAACTTCTGCCAAGAATCATATATCAAGAAAATAAACAAATGAAAAGGGCACGATTACGGTTTTCTACTAAATCTCAAGGAAATATTGACATTTATAAACAATCCGAGAGCTTAGGTTCACTAAAAGGACTGCTTACAGCTGAAATTATTTAATTGCTAAAGTTCTAACAAAGAAATTCAAAGTGTCACTTTCATTTAATGAAACTTGATGTCTAATTGCGAATGCTTCGATTTAGAGCTATGGTTGGTGAATAAAAAATGCTTATTTTGGAGAAATCTATCCAAATCTGGTAATAAAAATTCGTACATTCCATTTAAACAAGTATAAGTTTTGTAGGTAACTCTCTTATGGAACATGTTGTATATGTGTAAATAATTTGCTGAGATAGAGCTCATTGTAGACGATAAGTTTTGTATAAGATATTTTCTTTTATAATTAATAGTTAAGGTGCTATTGAAGAAATCGATACTAGTGACCCATCCTGTATAGTGTTTAATAATAATAATAATAATAAATGCCTTTATTTACTTGGCGGAGTTGAGCTAAGCTGCTCTTCCACTCAACCAAGTTACAAATAATGTGACACAAAACCATTTGAGTTTACAGTATTTTTGTATATAAACATAGAAAAAGAAAACCTACTGTATGTGCTAAGGATGAATGTACGTACGGTCAACGATGCAGTGAAAAAAGGTGATCCCGATATTTCTTTTTGAAAGCAGTAAGTGACAAAGACCTAATTTCACGCGACAAAGTATTGTAAATTTTTACCGACCAAAAAGAGAACTATCTTTCAAAAAGTAAAGTTCCGTGAAACGGAATATGCAATCCACTTGTACTTCGTAAATGTCTTTCGTGAAGTAGAGACCTAGGAGTTAATAGTGATTCAAGGTAAGACGGAGACGAAGTGACATACACTTTGTGAATTAGGCAAGTCATATGAATGCATTCTCTGTATCCTGAGGCTAGTTGTTGTATCTAAGCAGGAACCATACAGAGAATCACAATAATTGAAAAGAGACTGTACTAAAGAGTCACACAGTTGGATTCTTAACACTGTAGGAAGACATTGCCGATTCATATATGTATAAGCGTTTTAATATCGAATAAAATTTTTGTATTAATTTGTTTACATGATTTGTAAATTTTAAATTAGTGTCCAAAATTACGCCTAAACTTTTAACAGTCTCCTCAAATGAAATTTTAATATTATTAATCCTTATACTCATACTGTCTATGGCCCGCTGTCGATCTTTAGTCCTGCCAAAAATAATTGGAGATGATTTAAGAGGATTTATATGTCACGAATGTCTGTTAGAGGTATCAATTAAATTTTGAATATCTTTATTAATTAAGGTAGAGAATACGCTTAAATCGGAAGGTTTAAAGCTCAAGTAAATTTGGGTATCATCTGCATAGCAGTGAGTTGAACAGGATTTAATATGTGTATAAAAAACAGATGTATACAGAGAATACAGAAGTGGCCCAAAAATCAATCCCTGTGGAGCTCCTGACTTTATCATTTGAAAAGATATCCTTATATAATAATGAAGTTTTACACACATTAAGTCATGGTTAATTGTATCGAAGGCCTTAGAATAGTCAATCAGCACAAGAACGGTCAAATCAC
Source organism: Prosopocoilus inquinatus (assembly GCA_036172665.1). Taxonomy (NCBI): domain Eukaryota; kingdom Metazoa; phylum Arthropoda; class Insecta; order Coleoptera; family Lucanidae; genus Prosopocoilus; species Prosopocoilus inquinatus. Next base: position 4,249,405 of record CM069876.1, read on the forward strand.
CTCTATCTGTAGCCTTCAAAATATTATCTGTAACTTTAAGTAAAGCCATACCTGTGCTGTGTCCCGTTCTAAGGCCAGATTGTTCCGGGGGCAGTATTTTGTTTGCTTCTATAAATGTCATAAACTAATTAACAGGTAGTTTTTCAGGTACTTCAGATAAGACGGGCAGCAAAGAAATAGGTCTTAGATTACTAAAAGATTCGACATGCTTAACTTTGACAATAGGCATAGAACGTTCTTCCAAACATCTGGGAATTCATTATAATTTAAACAAGAATTTATAATATGCGCTATATATTTACTCAGCCAAGGTACACATAATTTTATCATCTGTAAGGAGTCATATCCATCGTCATATCCACATGCGTTTGATTTAATGGAATTAATTGCTTTTTCTATCGAGCTTTCAGAGACAGTATGAATGGAAAATAAACTTTGATGATTGTCAAAACGATTATTTAAGTAATAAGACAAAGTATTAACATCAGCGGGATTACTCAATTGATGTACCGTGTCGAGGAAAAAATTATTTATACCGTCTGGGTTACTAAGAGCGGCTAGAGGATCCTGAGACTGATTGCTAATCACGTTTAATGTCTTTAATGTTTTCCACGTCAGCTTCTGATTTTCTTGTCTACATATTGTCGTGTTGTTTGTTGCCCGGTTAGTATTTTATTTATTTATTAATTTTTTTAACATTTCACTTACCGTCATTTATCAAACGTAGAGTAGTGTGGGTTTTACCACTCTACATTCGACGTAAATGTTTTTCATTACGATCACAGTGTTTCTATATTGTTGCAAATCTTCAAAGAAAATATGGAAGTGATCTGATGAAACAAAAACAAAAGTGCGAAACAAAGGTAAGTACGGTTTATTTTAATTCAAATCCCAAAACAATTTTTTTTTATATAATCCTTACAGCTACCGAAGTGGCCCGCTGCTGAACAAACCCCCCTTTTGTCAGTCAGCTTATTTAATAAAGCTTTAAACTGATGAGTTTGTCCGAAAGTAAGACCCTCAGCAAGCGGTTTGTTAAAATAAACAAAGAGAAAAAAAAATTTACCTTATTATTTTCTTTTATAGCTGCACCACCAACACACGCGAATTTAACCAAAAACAATAAAATAAAATATCAATTACTCCATCTACAAAATAAATAGATCTTTGCGGAAAAATCAACAGTATTCCACCTTTCAAGACGTGCTCGGTGTTCATTCCACCCACCTGCCGGCCGCTGTTGGAACCTCATTTTCCTACGTCACATCCGACCATGTAAATTTAAATAAACTTTAAAACAAAATTAAAAATTAAACATTTTTCACTTTTAGATATCCCAAGCGTATAGCGTCCTCTTTACTGATGCGGATTCTTTTTCCGTCCTGAAGCCGGATGCGGACCTTTCTTCTGCTTCCATTTTCTCGAAGTAAATAATTTCTCGGAAGAAAAAAAATTGTTTCGTTTGAAACATGGTCCGTCGACACTACACCGGGATCACCATTTTCGACGTTCCCAAAAGAAGGTCTGGACAGTGCCAAAAGTTCCTGTAGCTTTTCCTCGATCCAACTCTCAGTATCAGGACAGTGGAGGAGCAAACATTCTCCATTTAAATTATTCATATTTCCTGACTATTAAGGCAAACAAAATAAAGAAATATTAGAAAAATAATAATTTAATAAAAAAAAACTCAACCTTTTCTAGGGTATCAAGACAAATAAAAACCAAAAAATTGGATATTACACAACAATATGTATACAGGATAAGCTTCTTTCTCTTGTCATATGGCCGTAGTGACTGTATTACGTAACAATTTATAGTCATTCCAATCAAAAATTCTTTTGGAATAAATATTATTGTTTAAAAATGCCGAGATTAAAAAGGTTAATATTTAAATCACCCGTACATATGACTTCGACTACCGTACTTAATACAGAAGTAATAGATGTTTCAAGGTCTTGGAGAGACAAATTCACATTGCTGTTTGGAAGACGATACACCACTCGAAAAGCTAGGGTTTTACCAGAAATGTTTAAAGCTATTCAACACTGTTCAATTACGTTACTGAAGTCAACATCAATTAACTTAAACTGTAAATGATTTTTAATATAGAAACCTACGCCTCCACCTCGTCCAATTCTATCTTTAGGAAGAAGATGTTATCCAGGTATATGAACTACATTAGAACTTATATCTTCGTGTAACCAGGTCTCTGTCACTGAAATTATGTCGTAATTATCGTTCAAGATTACATTTGAAAACTTCAATCCCTGCACACAACGACCGCACATTCAACGTAGCTAGTTTGAATAGCATAACGTGATGCCCACCCCGATAAAAGAAAATAAATGAAATTAGAATCGCAGATTATTATTTGTAAATAAGAATACTAAGAAAAAAAAACAAATTAATTCAACCAATACCGAATTATATCGAAAAAGTGAAGTACACATACATAGAAAAGAATGTAATTATTAATAAATACATTGAGAGAAGTAGTAAAATAACTACCGAATATGATGGTAAGTCGTATTATGTCAATAACAAAAAAAACAGAGAGTGAGACGGAAACAAGAAAGTATATAAATCAAATCCGCTTTTCATATTTTCATTTATAAAGGTAAGGTTTCGCATTAAAATAAAAATTAACCGAACTCTAAATTCGTAACAATATTCATGAAATACCTTAGAATACAGTCCGATGATCGCAATTTTTTCAGAACGTTTGATTAATTTATTGAAGTAATTTCGTATTCATATTGACAAAAATTTGTAATGAAGATAATCTGTAATTAAAAATTGAGGATGTTTCATTGTGGGTTTATTAGGAGTAATATTTTTTCCACAATTTAAGTAGTAAATTAAATTGAAGTATAATCAATAACTTAACGGGCAAAAAATTAAATTAAAATTTAAGTAGCCTAAACTAATTCAAGGGATGACAATAATAAAAACGTAAAATCCCAGCTTTATCTCAAGATTAATTTCCCTTTCCACTTCAATTGTACACCGGTGCTTAAAAGTTTTCGGAGTACTAGCCAGATCACTGGCAGTAGTAAATTTTGTGCTTTGCAATTATGAACCTTACAGCTTTTACAAGCGTACCTGCTATCCGGATAATAAAACCGGCCATCGCAAACACAGGGATTTAAAATAGACACGAACGTATTCAACCAACTTGATTAATTACTTATAGTGGTAGAAACGCATTCATTATTTAGTTAGTAAATTTAACAAAATTTGTTTCCTAAGTATTATAACGTGTAGGTAAAATAAATAAGGAAAACAATGTGAAATTAAAATTTCTGAATCTTTGATAAATATAGTGAAATGAAATGTAACTATGCGTGCATATCATTGTTATTAATAAAGACCTTTTTATTGTTATTATTATTAAATAAATAAATTAAATAGAATCTATTAGTTTCGTAAATAAATAGATTTTATAGTTTAATCCGATATACATATTATTTCCTTACTAATTAATAGCTTTGTTGACCAGAACTTCATTATACGGAAAGCGCATTTTATATTATTAGAATTTTAGAAAAAAAAATTAAATAGTATTAATTGATTTTGTATAATATTTTTTCTGAATTAAATTAAATGATCAAGAATAAATGTCCCATCATTCGCATATTTTGACAAATTAAAGGTTATAAGTTTGAATAATTTACTTTTAACTTCTGAATTAATGCAAACTTGCGAAAACTTTCGATTAACTTTTCAACTATTATTATAAGAAAATTACAAAATTTGAAGTGTGACATGCGAGTCATCAAATGGATACATGAATACCTGACGGATGGGAAGCAAAAAGTGAGAATAAATAATATTTTTTCATCTGAGCTAATAGTTACTTCTGGTGTGCCTCAAGGTAGTGTGATCAGTCCTATATTATTCATTATTTTTATAAATGACATTACACAAGATTTGAGTTGTGAAACAAAATTATTTGCTGATGACTGCGTTATTTACAATCAAAGGAAGAATGCAGAAGATTGGATTTTACTCCAAGGAGATTTAGACAAAATTCAGATGTGGTGTAATGAAAATAAAATGGAAATTAATACAAAAAAATGTGTTGCAATGTCTTTTGGTACCAAAATGTTGTTCCAGGCTCATCCATATAAATTAGGAAATGATTTGATAAAATATGATGATACATGCAAATACCTAGGAGTTACTTTTCGAAATGATTTAAATTGGAATAATCACATTCAGAATATTTTAAAAAAAGCTTATAAATCTTTGTATTTCATAACAAGAAATCTTAAAGGCTCTGGTAAACCAGTACTTCAAAAAGCTTACATCACATATGTTCGTCCTAAGATTGAGTACGCACAAGAAGTCTGGGACCCATACCAATATTATTTAATTCAAGATCTGGAAATGTTACAGCATAAAGCAGCTCGGTATGTTTGTAACGACCACAGAACAACTGCGTCTGTATCACGTATGCTCAAGGAACTAAATTGGGATAGTCTATCTTCTAGAAGAAAAACAGCAAGATTAAAATTATTTTGTTATATTCATTTTCAACACGATTCGATGCACAATTTTCTATCTAAATTAAAAGTAAATGATTCTTGTACTAGAAAAAAACATAACTTCACTTATAAAATACCCTTTTCGAAGTCTAATCTTCATAAATTTTCTTTTTTTCCTAAAACTATACAAGAATGGAATAATTTAAATGAAAAAGATTTGATTAAATTATTAGAAAATTGTGTATACAAAATTAAAAATTAAGATGTAAGTAATTATGTTTGATTATTAGGCCACCAAGTATATTATACTATACGCCTAATTTGTAACAATAAACAAATAAACAAACTAATTCTACTCATGCCAGATTATTTGAGAAGGCTTTTTTTTATTAAAACTTAAAAAAGTAATATTATTTTTTCATTTTTAGCTTAGATAAAATTTGAATGTATTTTTAACATAAGTATAGTATGTTTTAACTATGTATTACAATTTTTATATTCTAAGAAACCTACACTCTAGGAGTTTACTATTAAGCTTGCTTCTAGGAAGTTAATGTATGTAGAGGTTATAGTTTATGTATTTTCAGAATTTTTATAATTTAATACATTTCTTGAATGTCCAGCTTGTAATCACAAATGTTTTTATTTCAATTCCAAGAAGGCTAAAATAATAAAGAGCAAGCATGTTATGAATTTTCAGAATTCGTAAATTACTTTGAATGCCCTAATCATAATCGCATGCTTTAGGTAAACAATAGTTTCTCTGATATCCTCGTCTCAATAATGATTCTCGATACAGTTATTTTAATTGTTTCCAATGATCAACATTAATTTATTTCTTGCCATAGTAATTTTGGTATTACGCATATTTTTTATATAAAATTGTATAGGTGTTTTTTATAAATTTTGCAGTGCGGTTTTTTGTGGTAACTCTAGAAGATAATATGTAAAAAACCTAGAATTTTTGTATATAAGCTTTTTCTTAACTCCTAAAATAAAACATTGTAACATATAAAAATAACCCTATACATCCCGCTCAGCTCATTTTTGTATATTTCGCATTTACCAAAAATCTCTTTACTCTTTTCTCGTAATTAAAATTTTAGAATAAAAATTTCTATAAAGTAATAAAACTTTTGTGAAATAAAAAATTAAAGAACAAATCAGACATTGCGTATAATTATAATTTTTCCAATTAATTTACACCATCGATCCTTTAAACTAATTTAAAATTCATGTATTTCTTTAGATATATAAAGATCTGTTATGTAAGAAAATAAAATATTCTAATTTAGGTAAAGTAAAATTCTGGTTACATTTTTGATAAATGATAAATGAAACTAAATACTTGCGTTCCAACAAAATTCAATTCATCATAAACATCCACCGGCCGCGGCAGTTTAAGAGGATTAGCGACCTTCTTTATCGTGGTGCGGAGAAAGTACCCTCCTTTCTTAAGGTTCAAAATAAATTAGACCTGTTTCAATAAGGGTCATATTCGAACAGTTTTATTGCTTTTCGTTTCAAAACTTTTAAACATCGGTATACTTCTTTACAATATCTTTCCCCCATTTTATTCCGTTCAATAGCAACAAGAAACGTTTATTGCTTTGTCCAACCCATATTCATTTCGTCTTCCGTTTAGAAGCCCATCACGCCAAGTTAATTTAGTAATTAAATTATGAGAAATTGAAGTTATTTTAATCCAAGTCCAAAACTATTTAAACAGGATCAGTATCCTTCAATATATGAAACTCATACATATGAAGTGTGAATAGCGTAAGTAAACTCCGAGGTTTACGGTTGTCTTACATAATGAAATTTTGTATTCTCAACTCGATCTTCTGGAGTCATTTTGTTAAGACTCGTGATGTGATGTATGCGAATAATGTAGGTTACAGTGTTCCTTGGATAAGAATTATTATTAAACACTGTTTATGGAACACATTGAGCTTTCAATTAATTTTAATGACATACGTCGCTATTGTGATTCATATTAAAGTATTTAATTGAAATAATCGGACAATTATTGAGATAATATTCATCCTTGAACATAATTTAATCCTCCTATATTAACGTAAAATTTCATGAAATTTCTGCAGTTTATAATAGGATACATGAACATTTTTTTTTAAAGATTTTATTTGAAAGTAGGTAAAAATACGATAATTTAGATATATTTCTTTTTTTTTTCATAAATGAATATTAAGGCCGTAAAAAATTAAAGAAATTTGAATTGATTAAATTCCCGCCAAAACGCACATTCAGACCGTGTGACGTCAATGTTCATATGTTGTCAAATCGTAATAAGTGAATATCAATACGAACACTTAAAACTTATTTCAATAAATAGTAAAACACATTATCAGTATTGTGCTCTGCTATAATGTAAAAATACCTGTGCAAGAACTCCGAATAAATTATTTATAAGCGTTTCACAAAATTTAGTGTCACCAACCTTACTTCTCAATGGCGAAAAGTTCCCGTTTCCACCACAAATTTCTCACCAACAAAGTCAAAAAATATAATAATTTCTTTAAGATATTCACTTCGTAATTGTTGCTTAAATTAAAACTATACTTTTCAGCACATATTAAGATCAAACTATTTGACAAGGGCCTGCATACAACACAAACGTCAAGGACAATGTATGAACACTGACGTCACAACGAATGAGAAGCCTTTCGAAACCACGTGATTTATATTTGAATATTTTCGACTTTATTTATTAATTTAACAGAATAATAAATAGAGACAGCGTACAAAGTTGATGTTTTCGCGTGTGTTATTGACTATAGTCTCGATTAGAGAGCTTTAATTAACAATTTTATATTATTGTCATGTACCCTATTCTTTTAAATATTTTTCATTTTTTACGACGGATATTTCTTTTTGCATTTTATTCTCAATCTAAAGCGTAAAGTTCCTCCTATTCTGCCCTCGCGTGAATTTTGGATTAAGATACTCCTAATATTTTGATTAATATAGCTTCCGGTCATATTATTTCTTACCCCTGTCTTGAGTCATTGACATGTAAATATCTTAGTGGAATAGAAATTTGCATACCGTAGGTTTCCCTCCCATAAGAGATATTTCGTTATCGAAATTTTAATGTTGTAAATATGCCCCAGATTTGACAGAATTTGATTTTCCCTAATCTGGGACTACTATTAAGAAGAGCTTTTCATTTCAGGTTGTGCAAAGCTAATTGAGTTTTCACCCCTAAGATCGCAAGACGTGGAGTTACCACCGGGGGCGGTTTTCGTGATTGCTCATAGCCTTGCAAGAATGAACAAGGCTGCAACAGCAGACTTTAATTGCAGAGTTGTTGAATGTAGGCTTGCAGCACAGGTAATTTTTATTAAACTTTCTTTAATATTCGAATATACCAAATTTTGAAGCGCACGCATATCCCCTCTCAGATTTCTTTTTTAACTAACATTTGAAGTAAAAAAAAAAAGTAAATAATATTGAATTACAAATGTTGGAAGAGAAATATTAATTAAACAGTAAAGTCAAATTGCAATGGTTGGGAGAAACTGAAGTTTTACAGCCTGATGAAGGTTTAAACACCGAAACCGGTCGCTAGAATAAATTCTAATATAAAATTAATCACCATGCTTTAATCACCCAATCAAAATTTTACCTAATTAGGGACCATAATCAACAATATATGGTTTAACTTTTATCAGAGAAGTATTATTCCATCTTTGTGATCAAACAGAGAATTGTCAAATTCTCCATGTTTTTTCAGGTTTTGAAATATTCCAATTTATTGTGACTACTGGCATCGCCAAGATTGAAAATTGAAATATCATCAAAACAATACGTTTAGCCAGGATGTACGTGAATTAAAAAAAGATGTAGAATTGAAAGGAGAATTCAAAAGTGTAATAATATATGGGGTGTTCTATTTAAAATAGGAAAGTTACTATCGACTTCCGGTAGAATCGGAAGCACGTCATGATTGATTTTATATTATTTGAATAGATCGTCATCGATTACTGCCATATACAAATTTTCAGCGACCTTTAGGGTAGTTTCCAATATATTCTAATAGGCCACTCACCATGAATATCCCTGTATACATTTTATTGTTGTGCGCTTAGAAAATGAACCATGTGTGGACAAGCATTTAGTGCCGAACTTGTTGTGACTTTTATCACTGACGAGTCATGACTTCAAATCCGAAGAAAACAACTTTTTTTAATGTGAGATTTTTCTAATTAAATAAGACATCTGAGAAAAGAAAAAGAAAACTTGTTCTGATTCATTTTTAAACAAAAAAAATTAATAAATCGGATTGTCCAGGTTTGATCCCATGGGTTCAGGACAGGTCGTGATGATTTCAAAATAAAAGACGATTAGGTTTCATTGGGGCCCATGTATACTACTAACGGCTACTTGTTCCAACATTTGAACCATACGTTGGTCCCTTCTGCACTTGGTTTGGTTCTATAACTATGACAACAACCCTAAAATAATGTGTTGCGGTAGTATTAGAATCAAGTTTAGAATTGGCAGAAGTTTGAACTGACCCTAAGAGCCAAACTACACGGCCGGGTTTTCGCGGCGTTTTTAACGCGGCGGATTGCACGTCCAAATCGAAACCGTGATTACAGACGAGTGGAACTAAACGAACATTTACCTGACACTGATTATAGTGGGTGACATTAATCATATCATCTTCCTATTTTTTTCAAGGAAAAAAATAATAATTTAATCATGATTAAATACATTACTGATGCGCATTTATTCTTTTGTCAATAACTCAAAAACGAAAAGAAATTGATCTTAAGTGTAGATGAAGCTGTTTTATTCAGAATCATCTCTACAACACATGGTGTAAGTTTATTATATTACATTTTATATTTTGTTTCTAGATTTAGTTGCCCATGACTAATAAAACAAGAAATAATCCTTCATTGGGGCGGATTCTGTAACTTATTAACGGGCTGTTAAAATTTAGCGGTCCTTTAAAATTTAAAATACAGTTATATGATTAGTTATTACCTCTTAAAAGAATAAAGAGCCATTCATTAATAAACCATAATAGACTTGTTTTTCTGTGTATAGTCCCCTAAATTAAAATTCTAAATTAAAACATTTTGCGAAAACCGCATCAAAACCATTTAGATTTTTCTATTTTTTGACTAAACCGTACAGATAGGAAAGTTTGCAAAGACACGTCAAACGTCACATTTGAATTTTTAGTTTCTTGTTAAATAAGGTCATAAATGATCAAATTCAGAACTCCAGCCCAACCCTGTATACAAGCATTTTCTTTTACGTTATTTTTTTTACCAAATTTCTTAAAAAGCACCTCAATTCGAGTTTTACAGAAAACGATTCGAAATTTCGTAACAATCAATTAAGTAGATACGCTGTAGAATTAATATTCTCACGTAAAAAAAAAGATTTTTGGATTTTGCCATATTTTATGAAGGTTGAACCAGAATTTTCAATTTTTATCAGAAATTAATCGATACACCGGGTGTTCATAAAATAAGTGTAGAAATTTAAACCTGTAATACATCACCGTAAATGGGAACGATTGAACTTACATGTCCTTAACAAAAGTTACATATTTCGAGAAAATCGCAGTTGAAAATCGGACAAGAAATCGTACGTCTATGTCTTTAAGGTAGATCAAGAAAAGGAGATTTTTTTTATTGGAACAAGAAGGCAGAAGTGCAATCGAGCAGTGATCTTTGCCGAAGTCGAGACGCCAATAAAAGCGTTGTGTTTAGGCTCGATGCACACGTGCGTGTGTTTGCCGCCATTGCAGTTAATTTTATGACATTTGCGTTGCACAGTACTTTGTATCTTATTGACTAATGCACACATTCGCACTTAACTGCACGGCCAAAAACTGCGCATGTGTTTTGTTTTGTTTCATTTTTATTATTACGACACACAATTTATTGCTGCTTATTCTTTGGGATCAATAGTTTAGTTTGTGAAAAGTGATTGGACGAGTTAAAGCTAAATATGATTACTATCTACATAGTATTGTTAGTTACTTATTAAAATGTTGCAATTCACGAACGGTGAGAGACCAGCATTTCAGAGGAATGTATTCCTAATGCCGTAGACAGTATTTGCGCTAATCCTGACATGCACACGAACCTCATGGAATAAAACCTGAGAAAGCTAAGATGAAGACACACATAGTGCACTCCAATCGAAAACGCTGTTATTTTGAAGATGTAAAAAGCAAACGTCGATGATTGTCAAATATAAAATGCCGAAATAAGAGTCGCTCATAATAAAATTATTTTCTAAATTTTTTTTTAAATTAAAATTGATATTATTTATTCATATTGAAGTAAGCGGATTTAGAGGCGGGCGAGCCGGGCAACAGCCCGGGGCCTCTCGTTTTCAGGGGTCCCGCGCCATCTACAATGTGTGAATTTTTTCATTTTTTCAGATTCTGTCAGAATTCAGATTATCGAAAGTTTGCATAAGATCTAAAATCATATAAATGCAGAAATACTTTGCGCATCTGTAAAAAAAAACTTATTAGAAGTTTATTTAAAGTCAAAAAGAAAAAGAAAAATTTTCTAAATGAACAGATCTCTTGAAATATTATTTCAGTCCTGCTTTTATTTCAAGAATAACATCTGTTTTAAGAGGACTATTTTATAGTCCACAATAGTACTGTGTCTTTCCTTAGAATTTAAGTTTTCTTGAAACCAATAATTGGCGCCTCTCTTCCAAAAAAAGAAAAAAAATTCACATGAATTTATACACTGCCTCAAAAAAAAACGTGTATCACTTATATGCTTCTTATAAATTGCGAATTCGATTGCAGGAAAAGTATTGTTAAGTAATTCCACATTTGCCATATATATATATTTTTTAATTTGAATTATTTTTCCAAAACTAAATTTAGACTGAAACACTGAATTTAAATTTAGACAAATTTTTGCTTGACATTGAACCAGATCAAATGAAATCAACTCGCAACTTAAAAAATAACCACCATAGGCAAATTTCGTATGTGATTTTAGCGTCAGTGTTGCCAACCGTGGCGCCAAACGGGCTACTTTTGGTAACCGTTTGGTATACTTTTTTCTAAAATGGCAACTGGCAACCAAAAAGATTTTTATTTTTTTCATCTTTCCTTTTAGTTTTTCTAGTAATTTTCAATATCTTACTTGTATTATACGAAGTTTTCTTGATGACAGTTGGATTGAATTGACCTTGAGATTTATTTAACTTAACTGTAACCCATATATAAATTTTAACATTTTAAGTATTTTTTTAAATCCTTTTACTTGTGGACTATCGAGTTCAATTTGATGTAATAAGTAAGGAGAATTCAGTTGATATTGAGATTTGTTGAGGTGTTTAATTTGTTTTAAATTTTTCACTTGGATTAAATGGAGTTGGGTTGGGTTGACATCGAAAACTTTTTTCCAGTTAATTTTTAAATTAATTTTTTTTGCTCAGGTTGAATAGAATGGAGTTCAGTTGTTGGGTCGAATTTAGTTGACCTTAACATTGGTCGAATGGAGTTGGGTTGAGTTGACAACGAAAATCTTTTTCCGCTTAATTTTTGAATTAAATTTTTTATTGTTCTTCAATTTTAATTTTTTCTTTGCTCGGGTTGAATAAAATGGAGTTCAAGTGTTGGGTCGAGTTTGTTTGACCTTGACATTGGTCGAACTTTGCTTTAATCGTTTTTTTTAAAATTTTTTACTGTTAGTTTTTAACTAATATTTGAGACGTTACAATTTCTAAAATACAGCAGGACCCCTTTAATCCGCACCAATAATTGCACTGAGCACTGAACGAGTAAAGGACAGGTCGAACAATTTCAAGGTTAACCAAACTCGATCCAACAACTGAAAAAAAGAATATTTATTTAGTATTTTTCTGTTCTAGAGAAAACAAAAAGTATACGTTTTCCTAATCGCAAGGGGGAGGGGGAGATCTCAATCAACCTAACCCAAAGGCCCTGGAGCCTCGAAACTATTAAGGCCGCCACTGAATACACTGATTGTATCTTCATCTCGTTTTATTCCATGAGGTTAAAACGAGATTAAGATACACTGAGTGCACATTGTACACCCCAATCGAAAACGCTATAAGAGAGCTATTATATCACGTTTATATCGAATGGCATAAACCTAGTTTAATCACTTTCAGTAATTTCAACAGAAATACTTCAACCGAGCAGCATCAATTTTAAATAATAATTCAATTAGCCATCCGTGTTTAATTAAAACTGATTGCAAAGCAGATTTTCCAACGGACAAATCGAATTCAGCACAATTATATGAAATTCGATAATTAACGTAATCCTGAATATTTTGAATATTCACAAATTCCCAAATGTCGGGCCAACGTCGACGATAAATTGGCCATAAATCTTGACGATGGCCCATGATTTATTACAACACATCCACGCAATTAATCAGGTTTTTGCGAGAGTCAACCGGAATACCTCGCTTTAATTCTTTATTTGCTGGAACTTTCATGTTTCGGAAATGTTAATTAGAATTGCACGTTTTGTAATTATTCAAGGGAGAATAAATAAAAAAAAGTGGATAAAAATCTCAGTAAAACATGCTTTCTTTCATTCAATTATTAATAAGGCGAGGATGAAATAGCACCATCGCAGCGACGCATAGTGGTCCAGAATGGAATTTTAGCGGGACAAAATTATTTTTTTACGTCTAAGTTTCCAAAATGATGAAAATAACAAAACAGTATCTTTTTAACTACTTTCTCTATAGAAATCGTATGATATCACAATACAATTATTTCTATTAGGATTGTTGCCTAACTTTAGAGCGATTATGTTACCTTCCAAGAAAACCTAAATTTCTCTGCAGGGTGTTAATAAAAACCTGTACGATGTTTGGCAGGTGATAGTAGAGATGAAGACAAGAAAACAATTCTAATAAACCCATGTTCAATACTCAATACAGGATGTCCACGCTTGGTATGCACTTTTCTAAAAATTTTATTTTTTAAGTAAAATTCTGGATCGATAAATTAAATAAAAAGTTAAATTTTCCGACGTAGCACTGGTCGCCGTACGACTTCTTGTTCCACCGGAAATGACATGAACTTTCTTAATTTAAATAAAACTGCCTATATATTTTTACATATTTGAAATCTGCAGATTATTGTGAGTCCGAATATGTATCACTTAGTAATTTTGGTTTTCATGACAACGAAATTTTTTTCTGTTCTTTTTTTTTAATTTCCAAAGCTATAAATCGTGTATTGTCGTTGTAATACGAACAAATAAATCGAGGAAGACACTTCTTTGATAGCATTTTGATGTTTAACATTTTTACAACACATGAAATTTTCATTAGGTGGTAAAATGTTCCATTTGAAAAAATAAGTTTCACCGAAAGTGGTGGGGTGGCTGGCGTTGCGTCGAAAAATTATTATATATTAAATTTATTTAATTTATCGATCCCGAATTTTACGTAAAAGTAAAAATTCTAGAAAGTGAACACATAACGTGGACACCTATATTGAGTAATGAACAGTGTTTATTATAATTTTTTTCTTGTTTTGATCTATACGGTCACCTGCCAAACGTTGTCCAAGAAAATTTTAGGTTTTCTTGTGAGGTAACATAATCGCCCTAAAATTAGGCAAAAATATTCAGAAACCTGCACTGCTATTAAAAAGAAAGAAGTTCAAAAGAGTTTGTAAAAACGCACTAAAATGGTAATAATAAGATTTTCATTTTGTCCTATTGCAGTCAATAGAAGTGATCTAATGGTTCGGAGTCTTTATTATTAAATTCTGTTTTCATTTTTACTTACATGTGGTATAGGTACTATGCCCGCCAAAAAAATCTGGGACATGCAATATGTCCTACTGTAAATATAACGACGTGTTTTTACATTACCGTAGAAACAAGCTCCAAATAACAAGCTAAATGGCTTAAAGCTGCGTTCAAACTGATAAAATAAGTGAAAAATCCATGTAGAGAGTTGTCCAAGATTTTTTTAGCGGCTATAGTACATGATTTTAAATTAGATGTTTATCAAAATTTGGTATATAAATTTTATATTGTAGGAAACCCTGTGCAATTGTAACTAATTTTGAAATCATGCTCATATGTATATCACACGCAAGTAATAGCAAAAATAGATTTTAAAAATCTGCATTAACAAAGACATTATCTATGGAATACGGAGTACTGGCTCACCCTGTGTATGCACTAAAAAGTAATTAAACAAAAACAATTAATTTAGTTTATTAACATAAAATACGAATTGTTTTGAAAAATCTTAAATTGATGAAGGAATTTTAATTATTTCACAAAAATCATATTATTCACATATTTTTACTAATACCGCATTCTTTTAAATTCTGATCCTTTTTGAGGAAATCTAAAAAAGTTTTAGTTTTTCTAGAGATTTCTAGGCAAATAGAATTCTATAAAATATGTCTTTCCTCTTGTCAACTCAATCCATGGACACACTGTTTAAGACATTCTCATATTTACTCATATTCAAAGCCAAATCAAGAGCGAATTTTGAAGAAATCTTACAAAGTAGCAAAAAGTAGCACTTGGTTGAACAAAATGATTTTAAAATAAACTACTAACTACAATTATATAACTCGTAAAAACATCTCATTTGATCTCTTATTTAGTTCTTGTCTTTGAAAGTTTAAAATGCAAATATTTAATATACTTTTATTTGAATTAAAAAAAATATATAAATAAACCTTCAGATCCGATTGATCATAAATGGAATTACATAAGAAAAAGTAACAAGATCTCACCAAACTTACCGAGTAAAACCTTCTAAAATATGGTCAGACTTATGTTTAACTTATTATATTTTCAATCACGTTTGATACCTGAAATGTTCGTGCGTGATTTGACAGCACTACAGAAGCGTAAATAAAAGAAAAGGTTGCGAAACAAATAAAACAAACATGGAAGAAGATTAATAAAAACATTTTTTTTTAATTTTGATGTTTATTCAACTGTTTCAATCTTTTTCATTTTGTCCCGCTAGAATTCCATTCTGGACCACTGTGCGACGCCCGTAAGGTAGGCTCCCGGTTTCGATCGCGTTGTTAATAAGAAATGACTGATAAACTGAAAAACGGACTATTTAATCCTTGGTTTGTTTATGAATCTATCTGGACAACGACAGAAACAAACAGTATGCAACAGTTATTGAAACCCTAATTTGCTGTATTTTGTTCAGGAGCATTCCGTAATATCGGTAATATTTCAAGTTGGCGGTCTGCCGGATAACAAGGAAAGTGCACGTCCTTTTTAAATTACACGGAAAGTTGCACGAAAGTCTCTTCGCGCACGTCGCCGGCAAAGCCCAACTCTAAATTAAATGAGTTTCTATTTAATTTAGGGTATGACTTTATTGCCGCATAGAGACGTGATATATTCTGTTGTTTTGTGTTTGCTCGTGTTTCAGCTTAATTGAAACTGAAACGACGCTTTCTCTGGCATTATTTACCCACTTTAATAGTAATTGTTTTCTGTCATGTAATCTTGAAAGGTTTTGCAAAAGTTCTTGTTATTTTTACCTTTTAATAAAACAACAGTTATTGATTTTCTTATAGTAGAGGTGATTATAATTAAGAACAATTAAGTCCAGCTTGAATACGCCGAAACTGATTCTAAATTAAGATTAATTAATTTATTGCAGCCTTGCATGTTTAACTGTCTTTAGTCATTTAGAAAATAGAAAATACTTGACAAACAGGCAAAACGACTGTTTGATTGCATATTTTATACGTGCCGGATGTAATGTAATCTTTTCCGACCGCAAAAATATATCACCATATATATCTGAAGCTTAACAGAGCGAAAACTTTTTATTATTTCCCGTGTTTCTCTTGAATACTGCGACTATTTGTTTCAGCATCCGCACACAATCACACACCTCATTAGAATTTGAGCAACATTAACGATGATCGAGGCCGACTAGATTGCCACATATTTCTTTTGTTCGCAGATAATTGCCAAGAAAAAAGGGTTAAACTGGGAGGAGGTGAAAAAGCTGGGCGATCTGCAGAAAGCTTTGGGCGTTGACCTGAAGGAAATGCTTTCCGTCGCGCAAAAAGCATTACATGAAGAACCCTACAGCAAAGAAGAAGTCTTAAAGGAGCTGGCAACCACTTCCGAACACTTGGAGTTGGTCAGTTTAACACCAAATACAAAACACATTCAGAGTTTTAAGCTTCGGCAAAGAGCGTTGCACGTATTTCAAGGTAAATAAAATTTATTCCAGCACGATTTTCTCTTATGTTTTTTTTTGCATATTATTAGTGCGCTCGATCGTAAGCGTCGTAAGGTATTATCGTGCCATTTAATTGTACAGGTGCGATGCTTACGATTATGCTCAGAATTGCAGCGTAAATTTACTTGCCGCCCTGTACGTAACATTTTTATCCATAGCAATTTAATATCCTGCGCAAATTAATTCACTTGATATTTTTATTACAGAAGCTGAACGTGTAGAACACTTTTTGAACGAATGTCGAAACTCTTCCGGTGATACCGCCACTCTGAAAATCTTAGGTCATTTGATGTCGGAGAGCCATAAAAGCCTTCGAGATCTATACGAGTGTAGTCATTCACAACTGGATCAGCTCGTTGAATTATCTCGAGATTTGGCTTTTGGGGCACGTCTGACGGGCGCTGGATGGGGAGGGTGCGCTGTCGCTCTGGTGCCCCCCGAGAACATAGAT
Organism: Prosopocoilus inquinatus; assembly: GCA_036172665.1. Taxonomy (NCBI): domain Eukaryota; kingdom Metazoa; phylum Arthropoda; class Insecta; order Coleoptera; family Lucanidae; genus Prosopocoilus; species Prosopocoilus inquinatus. The sequence goes on from CM069876.1 coordinate 4,266,600, forward strand.
AAATACATAACTACTCTCAAAGAGAAGTTTTACAAGACACCGCTTGATCAAGATCACGCTGATGCGCTCGTGTTCGCAACTGCCCCTAATTCCGGAGCTTGTATCTACTTGCCTGCTTAATAAGCGATTAAAATTCGGAAATTATTTTCTTTTGTAATATGTAGTATTTATACACCTACTGGTGAAGGGACACTTTTTTAATTTAATTATTTTTTTTCTATGTTTAATAGTTTTTTTTTTATACAAACTCTTTAGGGCATTAGTAAAAATAAATATACAATATGAAATATATGTAGATTTCAGTAAGAAAGTTTGATTTATTTATTTACTTCTTGACTATTATTAAATGATTGCTTCAAGTTTAATAATTTTAAAATTATTTTAAATTTAGGGCCGATTTCTTAATAGAACCTTAAATTTAAAGTTACTTTAACCTAAAAAAAATTCATGTGTTTCCCTATTCTTAAAGTGACTTTAAATTAAAGGTTCCTTAAAGTCTGATTGTGAAAACTGCCACTAAAGGAATTAATAAATTATAATATTTCAGATAAAATAGCGACATCTTACTATCGCTTTTTGACCTGACATTGCAGTAGGGTGGACAAATTGAAGCGGGATTTGCTCCTAATAAGTTCCCCATGCAAGGCGGCCATGCTTGCTGTCAAAGCATAATGAAAGATTTTAGAAAAATTTTTGTGCAAATCGTTTTTGATTGCAGCGAGAACCTCGAGCAGCCTCTGGACAGCTGTTTCAGCCCTGCTTGGGGCTTCTTCAGCAGAGACTCTTACATCGCAAATGCGAATAAATTGGGCAAGTCGTTTTTGTTTGCAGCGGGAATGTCGAGCTACGTCTCTGCTGAAGAAGCCCCAAGCAGGGCTGAAACAGCTGTCCAGAGGCTGCTCGAGGTTCTCGCTGCAATCAAAAACGATTTGCACAAAAATTTTTCTATAATATTTCAGTTTAAATAACTAATCTTCTCCAGTAGTTTCACGACGCCTATATATATATATATATATATATATATATATATATATATATATATATATATATGCTGTAGTATTCTTCCGGGTAGTCCTCCGCGTTGAGTTCTCTAAAGAACTATTTGTCTTCTGACAACGTTTTGGCAAGGTCTCACTTGCCATCTTCAGGTCTTCGCTGCTGCTTGCCTGCTTCTGCTCCTCGTCGTTACTCGAATCACAGTGGCTTCTGGTCGCGCTGGTGGTGGTTTAAGTACCGTGTTGCGGTCACGCGTCGTTACGCTTGGTGGTTTTTCCGCTTGACTTTTTGTTGTTGGTTGATTGGGTCGTGCCTGTTGACTGCTTTCTCTTAATCCTGATGGTCCGGGGTTCGCTGGTTTCTGGCTTCGGGTTACTGGTCCTCGACGGTCGGTGGATTTTCGGATCATTGGCCTCCAGGTGGGTGGTAGTCGTAAGGCATCATCTCTGGTGTTTAAGTTCATCTGATGTTTCTCGATTTCTATCGCTTCTCGGATGATGCGTTTGGTCTTGTGTTCTACGCTGGCAATTGTTCTGGTGTTGTCGAAATCTATTTTGTGTGAAGTCGCTTTTACGTGTTGTGCCAATGATGATGTTTTCTCGTCCTTCTCGACGGCCTTTCGATGTTCTTCTCTCCTGACGCTTATTTTTCTATACAACATAGGCCAAACAAATAGAAATATATAGCGTCGTGTACAGGAAACTTAGACAGGTACTAGTTAAGAGGCGCCCTCTAGGCGTTTAACTTGTGTACTATGCCTTCGTAAGGTTACAATCTCTCCCTTCAGAACCTAAAGTCGTCCCGACGTGGGTTCTGATAGTCCAGGTTGCTTTCGTGGACGACCTCGCTTCCGTAAGGATTGTACCGGTTGGGTTTCTCGTTCCACGGGTTGGTAGGGACATAAGGCGGAGACGTGGTAAGACCGTAGGGCTCTCGTGGGGTTGTGGGGGGCAGCAATCTCGTAGGAGCATGGTCCTCTGCAGGAGAGGATTCCGTAGGGAACGTCACGATGCGACGGGGTGCGAACTTGGCTTTGCGATGTGGACTGTATTGACTGACAGGAGGGGTTGTTACAAGCACCTGATCTCCTGGTCTGTGTGAGGGACTGGCTCTACGTCGAAGGTCCACTCGTGCCTTTTGAAGTTCTTCTTGTGTTGCTCTTCTTGTGTTTCTTTTGCCGTTATAGAATAATTCCTTTCGGCAGGCAGTAATAACCGGCTGGCATAATCGACAAGTTTTTTCTCTATTACCTCTCCCTAGAGCAGAACCGCTCCCGAAGCATAGACGCTTGCGTCTATGCGCAGCTTGTAAGGCTTCCCAGATGGAGCCTATTTTGAAACAGGGCTCTGTTGAGGGTAGTCTTAATCTTTTGGTAAGCTTCCTCTTGTTCGGATCCCACTTCCAAGCGGCAGTTTTTTTTTGTTAGCTCCGTTAGGCGTTTAGCTATGGGCGGATGATTTTCCGTCTCAATTCGGTGTTCTACCCGAGTTGTGGGTCTTTCTAGTAAAAAAATTCTAGATATTCTTCTAGGAGAGAGGTCAGCCATTGCGTTTCTCTGAATTAAGCTGAAGTCCTTCGTCGGGGTGCAACTCAAGAGCTTTAATATCAAAGCTGGCCATCCTTACATCTGGAAATAGGGAAGAGCCTTGAAATTGTAGATGCCTTCCATGCAGCCTCAATGGCTTCATAGGCATGTGGCATCATGTAACAGATTCTTGACAGAGGATTATTATAAAACTCCTTGGCGAAGTCAGTTTGAGAAAATTTTGTGTCCGCTGTTGAAGTTGTGTATGCTCCATAGTTGCTGACCATCCCGGAGATCATATCGCTTGCTACGTCTTTGGTTTCCATATGTTCTGAAGATGGGAGCGGGCTTTTCATCTTTAGGAATGAATGAACTCGTGTACCTTGCGGCGGTCTGCTGAGAAATACCACGTTTGGTTGGAATAATCGATTACTAGACGCGCTTGTTTCAGGAAATCGATTGCTAAGAGGGTCTTTGCTTTCTCAGCTTCTGGGATACGTAGGAACGTAGTCATGATTACATGGTCCTTCAACTGGGCTGGAGCTTTTGTTGTCAAAACATTGTGGGTGGATCTTTCTCCTAGGGCTTGGGTTACATTAACAGTGATTGGTTGGAATTATTAGTGCTTTGAACAACTGTGTACTAGCAAAACTAGTTTCCAGAGACTAATAAGGCAGTGCCCTTTGCCTTTTCCGATTTGGATGCTTACTGTTCAGCGTTCAGCGAGCGAAGCATCGAGGAAGTTAAAGTTCAAATCCATCACAGCGGTAGTCGTTGTATTACTTTTGGAACACCCCGGGCAGTTTCGTCTTATCACCCCCATTCTCTCACAACCGTAGTATTTGAGTGAGTTGGGTACCGCTGAAGCTGTTCCTGCCGATTGAGCGACGTCTTGGGCTGCTCTTTTTTCCTGCATAGAGATGCTTCGTGTCTCTAGTTACGACAAAATTGGCACTTTATTCGATGTCTCGTAGTTACTGAATTCCTTGGTTTTCTTTCTTGAGGCCAGGATCTCTCTCGTGACGTAGTTTCGACTTCACTTCACGAGCAGGTCTGGGAAAGTAGCCACAGTCTTTCTTAGAATACGTTCGCGTCTGTCCAGACAATGCGCAAGATCGATTTGGCGTGCTTCTGTGTCTGGTTATTATACTTGAGCCAGCAAAGCCCTTTTCTCCGAGATGAAGAGACCTGTGAGGCTCAAGGCGTCCTGGTCGGTTCGGAACAATTAGAGTTTGTAGACTGGAGGTCTTTCAGCGAATTCATTTTGGATTGCTTCCTTGTCCTTTTCCCATGTCTTGGCAGAATCCTTAACACCAGTCCACCACATGAATGCGGCGCCTTCTAAGAGTAGGAGAAGACCCAGAAGCATGTTTTCATCCAGATTTCCTTCAGTCTGCTTGTAAAAGTCCGCGCTGACAAGGAAATCTTCAACGGCGTCAGAGGTGCGTCTTCAATTAAATCTTGCTGCTAAACGTTGAATTATTTGTTCAAGTTGCTCCACAGGGATGACTATTCTTCGTACTTGGCGTCTTGTTTCCGGAATGGTTGTTGTTTGATTCTTCCGCGATTTTCGCGTTTCTCTTTTGTTAATTTTCGGGCAAGGCTTTGTATCTAACGTTGAGCGTCAGTTTGTAACGTTGCAGGTGTTACAACGGGGTTTCTTCAGTAAAATAGTAACAACGGTCGAAAGTTGGTATTTTATTAAGATCAGGGTTCTCGTATAGAAATTAGACCGGTACAGTCAGTGGTAATCTCCCGGAGATTCGAGTATCGGCTTGGAATTGGACAAATCACGGTTTATAGAACTATTAAGCTGTAATAATATAATTAAGCGTACTGGCATCCTTTACAAGAAACTTAGGCAGATACTAATTAAGTGGCGCCCTCTAGGTGCTTAATTTATATACTGCGCCTGCGTGAGGTTACAAGAGGTATTAATTTTAATATGAGCAATTTTCTTTTAATTAAGACCGATTGAAATAGGAGTATTAAATAAAAAAAATTACAAACAGGAAGAAAATCAAGATTACAAATAAACACCAATGAAAATGGAGCCATAAATAGAAAAATGGCTTAGGGAGAAGGGCAAGTTTTAAGTACAAAACAAAACAAAAACCTTTGTTAGTAATAATTTTTTCTTTACCCGCAATAATGAATTTTTGTTTCAATTCACCAACTGGAAATTTTCTTAAAATACAGAATTTAAATTAAGTTAAATAATAAATAATAAATAATATAATAATAATAATAATAATAAAAATAATAAAATTCGGCTACGATTAAATTGATTACAAAAAAAAAAACGCCAATGAAGACTTGTATCTTCGTTCGCGAATTTAATTACAAATTGAGGAAATTGATTATTTGAAAAAGAATAATTAAAATAAAAAAATGAACAAGAAGGAATGGAACATATAATTAAGACAAAGAAAACTGCACTGTACTTTTCGTCAGAGATATTAAGCACTTCATCCCTTATAGATTCGTAACAAGAAGAGGGAACATCATACAATGCATCGCATTCCATTTCTGTGCATAAAGAATCCTTAATCAAGTGCATAATTAGGTGCAATTTTGCAGCTTCCGTAAGTTCGAATTCGTTGTTCTCTGTGACGAGTTGTGCCGTGTACACAGTTCTAGGAGTAATCGCAACATAATTTTTATAAAAAAACTTTGCATCTCTGCGTACTGAATAAGTTTCTGTACGAGTAAGTAGCTGAGTTATGCAAATTTTCACTTTAAACACAAATAAATTATTCAATACACAGACGAACTGTCAAATAGTGGAATTGTTTTTTTTTTAAATTAAACTTTAGTGGAGATTATATGGAACAAACTATTTGATTTAAACAAAAGTATTTGCTCGACAAATGCAGTTTGCACTAAATCGTTAATAATTGAGTATCCAAATGTATGTCGCTTTGGAAGCGTTTACGTTAGCGCATTCGGTTTGTTTAACTAAACGGTGGTTGCTATTTGCAGAGTGCAGTTTCGGGTTAAATCGTAATTGTAATCTGTGCTTTCAACATATTAGAGTAGCGAGTTTGGATGGAACTTCAAAACGTCAATTACCGACGATGTTTACTCGTCGCAAATACAGGGTGATTTATTAGCTCACCGCCAAGCTTTGCCATATGAAAGCTCATATGATTTTATGTTCCCAGGAACGCGCTACAATGGCTAACTTGCTTATTTGAGATTTATGAAGTAACTTAAATTAGAAAAGTTTCAAGATCTCCGCTTGTCGATTTTATGGTACCACCAGAAAAACAAATGGCTATTAAATTTTTGAAAATTTCATTCGGTTTCCATTTTTTTTAATGGAACATATTTTTGACCGTCGTATGGTATTCAGGATATCATATTAATTATGTCTCTCAAACTGTATCTCCCAAATACAATAGCTAACTTTTTTATTTGAAATTTCGCGAGGTAGTTTAAGTCAGAAAACTTTTTATAACATCTGAAAAACAAACGACTGTCAGGTTTTTCAGATATTCGATTGCTTTCAACTTTTTTTAAATGAGGCGTTCATCATCGTATCGCCTTCATGAGTAATTATGTCAAACACAGCATTATGATTTCAGAAAGTATATAAATGTGAAAACGGAGAATAAATTACTATATTTATTATAGCGAATATACGGTCTCGCACCTTGACGTTTAAATTTTATTTACTCGTGAAACCTGACAGCAATATTGATCTCTCCATGTCGCACGTGGGCGTACAATTTCTTGATTAATTATTCGGTCATTTAACTAGCCGTAAACTATTAGTTATGGCCACATAAAATTGACCTACGTTTATGACAGGTTGCTAAATTATAGCACTGCCTGAAATCCATTTACTGCACAGTCAATTTTACAAGCTATTAACGTCAACGAAATGTACTTTTAAGTTAATTAAATCAAAAGACTTCAACGCAGACTTAACCATTACATATATTCTTTTAATCTTGTGAATTCGTACGCTAATTGTATGTGCCACCTCGTAATACTTACCGTAATTTTAGGTTAATTAAATCTTAACTTAAACCTTAAACCTAAACTTAACATTGCTAATAATGCCTCTGGACTCCTTATTTTGCAAAAATTAAAAGAGAATTGTCAATTCCAAGGGTTGGTAGAGCTGGACTGTACAGGATGATTCACGGAAACCGTTCGTTAAAAGTTTACGAACTTCCCCTTTGATTTTCTATTTCCTATTTTACAGTTATAAGTTAGCGATAATGATCTAATAAAATATAATATTTCCAACTTTCGGGCACTTCCGCTTATATCGGAAGTTGCTGACAACTTTCTGAATTTAAATGGAAAACTCCATTTTTTATTACATTTTTGAATTCCTCAGGAAATTCTAAAATTATCTTATTCAACATATGATACAAGAACAATCAACCGTTTCGGAGATATTTCCATATTTTTAATTTTCTTTCTAACTTGCAATATCTTGCTTATGACACTGCCATCTTTGTGCAATAAAAACCATGATGTTAATTTTCGGCCTGTAGTAGAATACAGTAACGTGCTTTGAAATCATGCCCAGTGTTAAACTTAATTGTCTACAGGGTGCTTAAAAAGTAACTTCTATTCAAACTGATTTCAATCGTTGAAAAGTCAAGTTTTTTAAATAGAACACCCTGTATATTTTTATACCATATGACTGAGGATTAATTGTTCTTTCGTCCTGTATTAGCATTCCGTATACCTATCTCATATATCTCACTCGCTATTGACGATTTTTATTTTAGAACGTCAATTTTCTCAATCTTTTGATTTTATTTGTAAATAGTGGGCTATGAAAACTAGAGAAATTGCAATTTTTGAAATCATCCGTCCAGTAAAAATTAAAAAAAAAAGAACCAAGATAATGAAAATTCAAACCCGGGCATATTAAATGTATTTGAAAAAAAAAAACGGCAACTAAAGAAGTTAATAATATAATTTGTTGTGTCTATGCAAATAAGTTATTACTTAAACACAACAAAAAGTTACTCTAAGTATCCTTCATTATTTATTACTAATAAATAATGGAGGACGCTTAGAGCACATATTATAACTAACAATTTGTGTATTAGTTTTAATGTTGATTTGTTCATGACTGTTTTATTAGTTTTCAAAAAATTATTAGACATTTGATTATATTTTCAAAAATTTGGTTTTATAAGTGAGAATTTCTTTTTGTAAATGCGTAAAATGTCGCTTTGCACATTTAAAAACACAATAGTAATGGGCTGCAACACTTGTCTATTAAATAACATTTCTACAGAATGTATTTTCTACTATTCGAGGTATAAAGGCTTCGCTTACTAACTTATAAATCACTAACTGGCGCGCCCGTACAAGCTTTTATAGTAGATCTCTGTAATCTCGAACGCATTGGAATCATCGTGAAGCGACGAAAATTTTGGATAACGTTCTGTGACGTAAGGTGGGGTGACTCGTACTAAAAATAGATTTTATTTGCGCGTCGCAGCTGTTACAATATCATTGAAGTTTTTGCATTACTTGATCAGTAGAGCCACAGAATTGATTCCATTTTTAGTAGCTTTAAGAGACAAATTAAAACTCAATCTATTTACTTCACTGTGACGGAGAGAAGTTTCATGTGACGTCACGAGTTACTTGTGCGAGGGGGTAAGGATCAAACATCAAACTACACATTTAAATGGCAACGATGCAACTTGCTAGATGCAATATCAGTTTTACCAGCCTTGGGTTTTGAGGTTTTAGAACAACCAAAAACTTTTGTAAACAATGGCTTTCAACTCAAAAATAAAATGTTTAACGTTTTAATGGAACATGAGTGTAAACGGTTACACCGCCGAAACATAGTACTTCTATTTGTCAGAGTGTACCGGTTTTCAAAGATCGCAACTATCTGAAACTGTACAGTAATGGCCTTCCTTTGAAAACTAGTACACTTTGAGAAATACGTTTCGGCGGTGTAAACTGATCCTAAATCTGAAGTTTCTAAACGTCACTGAAATCACTCTACATACTGCTATAGATTTGTTAGATTTGACATCAGCAAGGTGTGATTTACACGTTACAAAATTACGAATTTTTGACACTGATATCAATTCTCATGCTGGGTTTCCACACCTCCGGCATACGGCATCCAGCATTGAATCCTATTCGTGATTGGTTGATGTAAATTTTATGAAAGTTGAAACATTCATTCTACATTAGTTAATTTAAAATTTATTTGTACGCAGGAGGTATGAAAACCCAGCATCAATGTACCAGTTTTTAAGGGACACACTTAAAATAAGTAGTTATTGGTTGAAGCGTGCTTCAAAATGAACTTTTGGTTGCGTTAAGTGAACGGCAATTCTGACCAAAGTGGTCGGACTTTAGTAACCGCTCACTTAACGGCCACAGTTAATAGGGGTATTCAACGGATACAATCGATTCACAATCGATTTATGATTACGTACAATTTAGCGTTCAACGTATGTGAATCTATTCAACATCGATTGTTAAATTTTTAATCGCAAAAATTTTACGATGCAGGCGATGCGATTAAATATGGCGTCGAAGTGTCATTTGCTGTCAAAGATGAGAAGTGGTGTGGTTATGTGTGCTAGTTGTTTATTTCAGAAATAAGTAAAAAGAGACTTATGCTCTTTAATAAAACGGACCTTAGGAATTAGAAAAGAAATACGCTGACCACTTCGATGACGTGTTACCGCTTCATGTCGTAATGCTCAGAAAACATCAGCCGCATTAGATTAATGAATAAATTGTGAAATTATACCTTGTGCATGAGGCTATATTTGCATCTTACGAAGAAATACATCATTTAAAAGTGCTATTATTCCAGTTTTATGGGATTACTTTGAGACATGAAAGACAGAAATTACAAGGAACGTGAACGTGAATTTTGAATGAAAAAAGCGATTCAGTTTGTGACAGTTGATCAAATCGACCAAATATTTCTCCCTCGTTACGATTTTTAATTACTTTAAGGTATTTTGCCAAGGTCTGCTGCCAGCTTGTGTTAGATAAATAATATTATACTTAATTTTAAACTCGAAAATTAGCGCCTTTTCCAAATGTGTACCAACTATCACTTGGGACTCCGTTCCCCGTTTGACATTTGCAAATTGCAGTTGTGTGTGAGTAAAATATTCGTGTTTAACCTTAATTTTATTTTGTAGATGATTCATATGGTCCAATGGAATATTCCTAGCCAAATTTCACCAACTCGAATTGTATGTAAAGTTTGTCATGGCATTGCAAGCAATTTCTACGCTGCTGCATGTTCTCTTAATACTTATATTCCAAACTAGCCAGGTGCAGAAGGGATGCTCAAGATTCTCAAATATGAACTTCTTCGGTGGTTCAAAATGACCTGAAAGTAAAATGATTGGATTTGTTCATATAATTAGATAAATTAACCCCTTTATATAATTTTCATACACACATACTTTTGTTACAGATGTTTTAGATATTACTGCTTTACTTTCTGGAAGCAGTGCGTTTTCGGCAGCAAATTATATGTGACATTCTTTTCATCTAAAGAACAATAACTATTTCGTATTCGTTTATTAGTATGGATGATGAAAGGACGTTGTAAATTCGTTTCAGAAAAAAAATAATGGTTGTTGAAAACTGGAATAAACTGAATAATTATGTATAAGCACGATGGACAATATAACAGGTGACCCAACCAGAGTATTCGGCTGTATGTTGGTATGTGCAGGAAAGCGTATGGTCAATGTGCAACAACGATAGCTGAATGGAGGGAAGCAAAACATCAATGTGCGAGAGAGAACGGTGCTTAATCCTTCAGCATGAGATAACATAAATTACTTATTACATTTGTGTGCCCCAACTGAATGCGCCATCTTATTGCCTTATAATCCTGTATCATGTGTAAAAGTAATATTTGTGAACACAAAAAAAAACTTAACTAATAAAGTATTACGATCTCCATGACTTTTCATTTCAATTAAATATAAAGATGCATTACCCCTGCATACACAAGATACATTTGGTTGATGTTATATGTGCATACACAACGCATTTGAAAACTGGTTTGCTTGAATGGTCAATGACTACTGTAGGCGCTTTCCGTTTATCTCTGGGAGCAGCTCTGGGACACCAGAGGCTCTGTTCCATTTAATAAAAGCGACCGGGGCGTCAAGTCTCGATGAGTTCCTCCCTTTTTCCCCTCGAGGACCAGCTTTTGACTAGAGGCGTGACGCACCAGTGGCAATTTTCATGGTACTTGAGGTTAAGGCAAGTTCTATCTGGTGCATAAATGAGTAGTTGAATAGTTAAAATTATCCTAATCATTTACTTGCGGAAAATATTTAAATATCAAGTTTAATTGATCAAACTGACTTATAAATAAAATGTGTTATCTTGCGCATAAAATTTCGTGTTCCGTTTACGAGCTATTCAGAGCAGCTCCGAGTAGTCCCTAGTTCTGTGCCTCACGGGCATCATGCTCCGAAATGGAAAGCAGCTTGTGTACAATGTCCTAATTAATAATTACAGATGATTTGAATGCAGTACATCAGATCTCAATTAAAGAATAAACTTTCTATTTTGCAATTAATTTGCAACTTCATTTTCAATACTGAATGCAACTATTCCTGGTTAGAGGTTATAGTTCACCTGTCACGATAAACCACTGACGTTTCTAATTAATCGATTTATTTGTTGAATGCCCCTAGTGCGTTTATGAATCGATTTAAATCGATTCGATCCGATTATAATTAATCGATTTGTTTGTTGAATGCCCCTAATGGCTAGTGTTGTGTATTCAGAATAACGCGTCCACATGTAAATAGCGCGCCATTTCCATACCCACAAAAACCTGGGAAACACCCACCTCGCCGGAAACCGACAGTATGGACACATTCTCGCTATTGAACGTACGCATCCCTGACATTGTAATTGTACCTATTATTAGAGACCTTAATAAAGTACTTTTACGAAACCAGTGTCTCTTTACAGACACAACAAACTGGCGCAGTCAAAACTCAAGCAAGGAAAGTGAAGTTTACTCAAGAAAAGTGCGTAGAACATGCAAGCATCTATGGCCGCCATAGGTGTTTTAGAACATTTTGATGTAACGAAGCCGTCCACATGGGTAGTGTATGCGGACAGATTAGCATTCTACTTAGAAGCAAATGGAGTAACGGATAACGCGAGAAAAAGAGCTGTACTCTTAAGTGTATGTGGTCCTGCAACATTTGAAATTGTGAGATCATTAGTGGCGCCAGATGCTCCTAGTACAAAACCATATGAAGAAATAATACAATTATTATCGGATCATTTTGCTCCGCGGTCATCGGAAATAGTTAAACGTTTCCAGTTCCACAAGAGAGACCAACGGCAGGGGGAAGGAGTGGCAGCATATATTGCTGAGTTGCGGAAATTAGCACAAAATTGTAATTTCGGTAACACACTTGAGTCCATGTTGCGCGATCGAATCGTGTGTGGCGTTCGCGACGTGCATTTACAACGCCGGCTGTTAGCAGAATCGCAACTGACTTTCAATTCGGCATACGAGATGGCGGTAGCGGCGGAAGCAGCAGCGCATCAACTGTCAGAGCTACGGACTCCCATGAATGTAGGAGCACAAGTAGACAAGATCAAATTTAAAAAGAAGCGCGAAAAAACTATATGTTTTCGGTGTACAGGAAATCATATTGCAGACACATGTCGTTTTAAGGATGTTAATTGCAGATTTTGTGAGAAAAGGGGTCACATAGAACGTGCTTGTTTAAAAAAAAAATCTGAGCAAAAGTCCTCAGACAGGAATAATGTAAAAACAGTTGTGCAGTTAGTCGAAACGGAAAAAGAAAGCATACCGCAAGAGTATGAAATGCATAAAATAAATGATCAAGCTACAGCAGCTAAATATGCTAACGTGAAAATTCATCAAGTTCCATGTCAATTAGAAGTAGACTCAGGAAGTGCTTTTACAATCATATCGGAGCCAACGTTTCGAACATTTGAATCAAAGATTTTAACGCAACTTGCACCGAGCAAGGTGATTTTAAAAGACTACCAGAAAAAAGAAATAAATTTGCTGGGAACTTGTGAAGTACGAGTGAGCTACGGTTCAAGAAAAATATGCAATTTACCGATAATTGTGACAAAAGGTCAAAGCGCTGATTTACTTGGACGAAATTGGTTTAATGCTCTTGGAATAGAACTTTCAGGTGTTCACTATTGTGCTGCGACAGCCAAAGACAAAGTTCCGAACTTTATTGGAGAGTTTCCTAATGTATTTGCAGAAGGATTAGGGACATTTAAGGGTCCTGTAGTGCATCTTAGTGTAGACAAAGACGCAACTCCAATTATTTGTAAAGCCCGAAGTGTACCTTTCGCTTTGCGTGCAGAAGTAGAAGATGAACTGAATCGACTTCAGGAACAAGGTGTGTTAGAACCAGTAACTCATCCAGTGTGGGCAACACCTATTGTAGTGGTAAAGAAAGCTAATGGCAAAGTGCGCATTTGTGGAGACTATAAGTGTACAATAAACAAACATTTGAGTGCAGACCCATATCCCATGCCAACAGTAGCAGGATTATTTGCCTCGTTAGCAGGAACAAGTCATTTTGCTAAAATTGACCTTTCTCAAGCGTACCAACAGTTGCGAGTAGACAGCAGTTCGGCAGATTTACAAACAATCATAACTCATCGAGGTGCTTACCGTGTACATCGTCTTCAATTTGGTATATCAGTTGCACCGAATCTGTTTCAACGGTTCATTGAAACTAGACTGGTTGGTGTTCAAGGAGTGTTTCCATATTTAGACGATATACTAATCGCTGGTAGTTCTGCAAGTGAGCGAGACAGTAGAGTGCGTGAAGTGCTAAAAAGATTGAACGCAGACGGGTTACGTGTACAAAAAAGCAAATGTCAGTTTAATGCAGAATCAATTGAATTCTTAGGACATAAAATAGATTCCTTAGGAATTCATCCCACCCAAGAAAAGGTTAAGGCTATCAACGAAGCACCTACACCTACGAAAAAGGAAGAATTACAAGCATTCTTAGGTATTTTGTCTTTTTATACGCCTTTTTTGAAAAACAAAGCAACAATAGCAGAACCCTTGCATCGATTGTTGGATCAAGATGCAAAATGGATTTGGAAGAAACCACAGAATGATGCATTTAATAAATGTAAGGATCTGTTGACTTCAACTGTTTTAGTACATTACGACGAGAAAAAACCTGTTGTGTTAACATGCGATGCCAGCAGTTTTGGAATCGGAGGTGTGTTAAGTCATCGTCTGGAAGATGATAGTGAAGCTCCTATTGCATTTTTCTCTCGAACTTTGTCTAAAGCAGAAAGAAATTATGCACAGATCGATAAGGAAGCATTAGCACTTGTAGCAAGTGTTAAAAAATTCCACTATTACCTGTATGGAAGAAAGTTTGAAATAAAAACCGACCATCGACCTCTACTTGGAATCTTAGGAAGACATAAGCAAACCCCAGAAGTATTGTCACCTAGAATGCTACGATGGAATTTATTTTTAAGTGCGTATGATTATGAGCTCATACATGTGTCAGGAAAAAAGATTGGGAATGCAGATGGATTAAGTCGGCTACCTTTAAAAACACCAGATTTTGCAGAACAAATATTGGGAGATGTGTTGATGTTAGAAAGTTTGCCAGAACCTCTATTAAGTGCCCAAGACATTTCAAGAATGACATTAAAAGACCCTGTATTGTCGAGAGTGTTAAATTCTGTGATACATGGTTGGTCAGAACAAGTGGACTGGGATAAACTTAAACCATATAAAACTATGCAAAAACAGCTGTCGACCTACCGTAACTGTTTACTTTATGGAAGTCGAGTTGTTATTCCGGAAGAGGGAAGGAATAGAGTACTTCAGGTGCTACATTCGACACACCCAGGTATTGTAAAGATGAAATTGTTAGCCAGAAGTTATGTGTGGTGGCCAGGTATCGAGAAAAGCATCGAAGAGTACGTGAGTTCATGTGAAAAGTGTCAGAAAGCAATGCATGCACCACCTCGTGCTCCATTGCATCCGTGGGAAGTTACCAAAGACCCATGGTCACGTGTGCATATCGACTTTGCTGGCCCAATGGAGGGACAAATCTTTCTGATCGTTGTGGATTCACATTCAAAGTGGTTGCAAGTTCGACATGTACCATCAACATCGTCAGAAGCTGCAATTACTGTTCTACGGGAATTATTTGCGACTCATGGTATTCCGGGTATAATTGTCAGTGACAACGGGACAGCCTTTACTTCAGATGTGTTTGAAGACTTCATGAAGAAAAATGGTATACGTCATGCCCGAATTGCTCCATACCATGCCGCAAGTAATGGTCAAGCTGAAAGAATGGTGCAGACAACGAAAGAAGCTCTAAAGAAATTATCAGAAGGAGATTGGAAAACGAAAATTGCCCGATTTCTACTAAGACAACATACTACAGCGTCTTCGACAACTGGACTTACACCAGCTGAGATGCTTATGGGTAGAAAATTAACAACTGCCTTAAGTCGTTTACATCCTGACTTAATATCATCAAAGAATGTTGGTGAAAACAAAGAAAAACGAAGATCAATTCGAGAATTGGATGAAGATACCCCAATATTTGCCAGAAACTACGGTTATGGACCAAAGTGGATTCCTGGATGGGCAACTGAAAGAACAGGACCAATTAGTTATAGGGTTCTCGACAATGATGGGAATGTGCTGCGTCGATACATTGATCAGCTGAGAAGAAGGTCAACTGCGACAGTAGGTGAAAACAATGAGGAGTTGTCGGAGAAGTTGCCTTCGTCTGGGTCAACCGACTCATCAGGTGATTTAGAATCGGCTGCGACACCACTGGTAGAAAATTCTAGAGATGAACCGGCATCAACAGCAGAGCGGTCCCCAAGGCCCACAAGAGCTCGTCGCCCACCAGCATACCTACAAGAATACACCACTTAGTGATTGTGCTGGGAGAAGGGGTGTTGTGTATTCAGAATAACGCGTCCACATTTAAATAGCGCGCCATTTCCATACCCACAAAAACCTGGGAAACACCCACCTCGCCGGAAACCGACAGTACGGACACATTCTCGCTATTGAACGTACGCATCCCTGACATTGTAATTGTACCTATTATTAGAGACCTTAATAAAGTACTTTTACGAAACCAGTGTCTCTTTACAGACACAACAGCTAGGTAGGCACTGTGATTATAAATGACAGAAGATGGCGGGAATGTAAGAGGTTTTAAAAAAGTCTCTAAAGTTTCGAAATTAGTGAAATACGCCACGGGTTTACTTCGTTTAAATCTTTGGATAATAAAAAAAAAGTAATATATCTAACTCTTAGCTACAATCCTTATTTCAAATCACCTGTATTTGCTATTCTGATCTGTCAAATTGGTCCGACTAACCACTTAACGTTTCAGACCACGCTGGTCACATTTTAAATCGCGACCATTTTTTCCAATCAGCTGATTGATCACGTGGTACAGTCTGACCGTTGACTTAACGATTTTGCTTAAAATAACCGTTCATTTAACGCAATCTTTGTCATTTAACATTAATGTCATTTTGACAAGCCAAACAATAAGGTATATTTTGCGATTGACTTTTGCTCCCATTAGTGCTGAAATAGGCAAACAAATGATGATTAAGAATCTCATCTAACCAACTTCAAGCTGACTTAAAAAGGTGCAATGACATGAACATTTTTCTAAAGATTTTATTTGAAAGTAGGTGAAAATACGATGATGTAGATAAACTGTCAGTTTGCAAGTGCGAGCACAGCCGAGACTTCCTTCGCAAGTGAAAGCACTTGCAAAACAGTTTCTGGCCGTATGATACATACTATTTTTAGGTCCGACCTATTTTAAATTGTCTCAAGAAGTTCAAAAAAAAAAAAATTATATAGTTTGCGCTAGGGAAGTAAGAATTCAGATTGGCAACACAAAGTGTGACACCAGATTTCGAATTGAAGCAAAACATTTTCAATTTATCCTAAAAAATACTTGGGGAATTTCACTCTAACCTGTAAGTTGATTAACTTATCTCGTTGTTGAGTAAAAACCAGCTTCAGTCTGTCATTTGGCGTACGTTTTCTAACGTTACTTTTAACTTTGTTTTATCGTTAATCATTTATTGTTAATTGTTAAAAAACATCCCATATTGATGAACTTTGCTTTAAACATGTTTTAATGGAACCGTAAGTGTTTAAAATTTTTGTATCTACCAGTCTTAGACTGACTGTTGTTTTTTTTCTTTTTTACAGCGGCTTTTAATATGTAAATTTCACCCCAAATCATACGATGGTTTGTAGTTTATCGTTTTGTGTTAATCAGAGGTAAAATCTTTTTTTTAGTTCTTAATTTTCTTTCTTTTAGGCTCTGAGGAAGGTTTTAAAATAAAACCGAAATTGGTCAGCTGAATGATTTAGAATCTTTCTTTGTCCTAAAAACCCGATCAACTACCACGTTTTTCAAAATTTAATAAACAGGACGCCAATTTCATTTATTACTAAAAAAAATAAGAAATTTCACTTTGCGAGTCGTACGCACGTTCGATAAAACAAGCTGCAACGTTTATATACATAAGTTTTCAGCTAAACTTAACTCCAAACTAAAAAAAAAATATATATTCAATGCCTCAAACCTTTTGTTATTTGAGAAATGTCATCCACAGATGTCAATATTGCCAATATTTGGTAAATTTTTTGACGGCCTAGGCCTTCAATAGGACTGTTTCCGGACGGTTTTGACGAATGCAATACCAACATTTCTAGCCGGAGGACCAAAAAAGAAATTTGAATTGATTAAATTCCCGCCAAAACGCACATTCTGACCGTATGACGTCAATGCTCATAAGTTGTCAAACCGTAATAAGTGAATATAAATACGAACACACAAAACTTATTAAAATGAATAGTAAAACATATTATCAGTATTGCGCTGTACCATGAACGTCCACAAAACTTCCTTCTAAATGGCGAAAAGTTCCAGTTTTCACCATAAATTTCTCACCGACAAGGTAAAAAATATAATAATTTCTTTAAAATATTCACTCCGTAATTGTTGTTTAAGTTAAAAGTACATTTTTCGGCACATATTAAGTGCGATTTTATGAGCTGTGACATCACAACGAATGAAAAGCGTGATTTATATTTGAATATTTTCTATCTTATTTATTAATTTAAGAGAATAACAAATAGAAACAGCATACAAATTTGGTGTTCTCGATTAGTGAGCTTTAATTAATAATTTTATATTATTGTCATGTAGCCTATTAAGCACTGTGAATACGTAAGAAGACTGAGTAGATCAGATTATGATGGAATTCTCGACCTGCTCTTCTGCTGATGACGCCGCAATTAGGGTCGAAATCGCTACAATGCTTGAGTACCTATTGCAATTTAGCCGATTTGTAGCAAATTTTTAATGAATTACAAATACTGCAAAAACTCCTTTCATTAATATTAAATTTCTGATAAATTAAATCTGAAAAGTCTAAGTCTCAATTTGTATGTACCTAATTCAGTCAACACTAATCTACACTTTGTAAACATTTTACTAGTACTCACCCTTCTGCTACCCAAACAGGATACCGTCGTGGGACTGTAAAAAAATAATACTTGTGTTAATGATAAAATTATTACTTTTAAGTATACTCATATACTTACCCTACCGTAATTCGAAGCGTACATTAGCCAAAAATCATTGGTCAGCACATTGGAGGGAAAGACACAACATCCACTAACAGACCAGAGAAAAATTAATTAGTGAAATTGTACATTTCTTCTGTGAGGCCTATAGGAAAAAAATTAGGAAAAAAATCGATAAATAATTTTATATTAGACAATGCGCGGCATATTGTAAAATTATTTTGAAATATACAGAGTGGTCAGAAAAATGGTGGTTCGTGGAAACTAATTTTTTTTAAATGGAATACCCTGTATATTTTTAGATATTTGGATGCGCCGCAATGAGCAGATTACAACGGTATAAAGATATATTGATTTCATTGAACTATTTTCGTAAAATAAATTTTGTTCTTGAAGAATTCTTCAAAAATTCAGTCAGTTTGAATATGAATTTCTGATTAATGAGATAACACAGACGAACAAAAATCTAACACGATATTTTTGGGACTTTAGTCTTTATGAAAATGTGAACAAAATTAAGATATCTTTTTGCATTATACCGAGCGATCGATACTTACGAAACATTCGGTACCTTATTTTTTTTTTAATGCAACGGCCTACTTTTTATTTCAGAAATGGATAGCACTTAAATGTAGCTTTCTGCTGATATAAGGTTACCTTTATGTTTAATAACTTCGTCATTAAAAATTTTCTTTTTACAAGTATTTCAATGGTCTGTTTTTAAATTATTTTTGGTAAAATAAATCCTGTCGCGGGGGTATTCAAATTAGAGATCTTTGAAAGTAGAATCAAATGATCGAAAAATGACTTCGAATGATTGAATTTAGGTAGGAAAGTAGCAATACTGGGAGTATATATATATCAGCAGAAAGCTGCATTTAAGTGCTATCCATTTCTGAAATAAAAAGTAGGCCGTTCTATTTAAAAAAAATGACATACCGAATGTTCCATAAGTATCGATCGCTCGGTATAATGCAAAAAGATATCTTAATTTTGTTCACATTTTCATAAAGGCCAAAGTCCTAAAAATATCGTGTTAGATTTTCGTTCGCCTGTGTTACCTCAGTAATCAGAAATTCATATTCAAACTGACAGAATTTTTGAAAAATTCTTCAAGAAAAAAAAATTATTTTACGAAAGTTATTCAATGAAATCAATACATCTTTGTACCGTTGTAATCAGCTCACTGTGAGGCATCCAAATATCTAAAAATGTACAGGATGTTCCATTTAAAAAAAATAAGTTCCTACAAACCGCCATCTTTCTGATCGCTCTGTATAGTTCAAAATAATTTTACAATATGCCGCGTATTGTCTAGTATAAAATTCTTTATAGATTTCTTTCTTAATTTTTTTCCATAAGCCTCACAGAAGAAATACGCATCGTTGGGCCATCCTGTACAAAAAAAAAGTAATGGAGCAGAAAATATTGAGACTGTTAAAAAACAACTCGGCATTATTACTAAATTTTTATTTTATTAAAGTTACAGATAAGGTTAAATTAGCAAACTAGTAGTACTTTTTGCCCTGATTGCAACGATGCATGCAAAAAAACAATTGAACATCTCGTTTATGAAATAAAGGGAAAATAATACTTTTTTAAATGATACACCCTGTATATTATTTGACCGATCGATAGAGAATAAAATTCTGAATTAAAATTTTTCTTTATCATTTTATCGGAAATTAATAAATAAAGAAGATATTTTAATTTTTTACAAATTTATTAAAATGGCTGTGTTCCAAGAACAAAACATTTCAAAACCGTGTATGTATGTGAAAACACATAATTTTGGTTTATTTGTTTATTATTAAAGGTGCCTTTGTCTGAGTTTTGTAAAAATCTTTTAATAAAAAGAGTTTTCATAAGATGCATGTTCTGGCCCAGAACATGCACCTTATGAAAATTCTGGGCCAGAAGATGCATCTCATGAAAATTCTTTTTATTAAAAGATTTTTACAAAACTCAGACAAAGGCACCTTTAATAATAAACAAATAAATCAAAATTAATGTTTTCACATACATACACGGTTTTCAAATGTTTTGTTCTTGGAACACAGCCATCTTAATAAATTTGTGAAAAATCAAAATATCTTCTTTATTTATTAATTTCCGATAAAATGATAAAGAAAAGATTTAATTCAGAATTTTATTCTCTATCGATTAGTCAAATAATATACAGGGTGTATCATTTAAAAAGTGTTATTTTTGCCTTAGTTCATAAACGAGATGTTGACTTGCTTTTTTGAATGCATCGTTACAATCAGGGCAAAAGGTACTACTAGTTTGCTTATTTAACCGTATCTGTAACTTTAGTAATAAAAAAGTTAGGAATAATGCCGAGTTATTTTTGAACAGTCTGTATATTTCAATTTATCTCGTTTAATTTGCCAAGAATACACGAACGAATTAACACCAAAATGTAACAGCGTATTATAGTGAAGTCCTGAAAGAGGGATGAAGAAGTTCCGAAAACGATGATTGGTTATTTTAATGGCATAACTTCTAGTTATTTTAGTCTTAAAAAAATCACAGAATTATTGGTTTGATTGATTGTCATTTCTTTTTAAATGAAAGCAAATTTATTGTTAATTGATGTTACCCAAACTGTGTGCCGTAAAAAAAATAAAAATTTCGCAAATTTAAAACAAGAACACCGCTAAAGTTTCTACGATTTTTTTTGTAAATTCGCATAAAGAATTCAGGATTAAATAAGTTTGGAACTATTGCCGTAGAAGCCATTGCCATTTTATCGTGCAATGTAATTCAAAAAAAAAAACAAAACAAAAACACGAGTTACTTACCTTTACACGACACTAATGCAGTTATTACAATCACTCAGACACATAGTAGTTTTAGATTACGATTGTGCGAAGTTATTACAGGCAAACAGAATAAAATTTCACTAAAATTTACGCAGAATGCGATCGCTTCTACTCGAATACCGAATTTTCAATGCACTACTACGCCTATTTAAGACAAAATGCGCACGCAGAGCCTACTTTTTGTTGTAGTTTTTCTTACCGTAAATCGCTCCGGAAAACGTGACTTTTAATTTCTTGAATATTTATATTTTCGCCAGGAGATATCGACAAGATAAATCTTTTTTATTATAATTTTTTTTACGATAAGCAGTCAGGGCATCTTTAAAAATTCATATTGATTTATTAGCTTATTATTTTCAGGTACACATAAGTAAGTATGTAGTATAATTTGTTCACATATTAAGAGACCACTGACGGTGTTGCCTTGTGAAAAATATAACCGGCAACAGTGTCCTAGTTAAAAATTTGGTAACAAAATTGGCAAGTGTTTGAAATGAACGATAAGGTTACACGTTCGGAACAAATCCCTGGTTGTCAATTTAATAATTATGATAAATTCATGATTTTTACCTTATCGTCCGCAAGCAATTTTATAACAGACAAACTGCAATTAACTGAAACGGCTTATTAAAAAGAATATAAATGTAAATAATCTAATGGTAAAACGGAATTGACAAATTACTTTGACATGAAACTTTAAGTACTTTGCCAACTTAGTATTTTGATAATGTTCTATAGGGGACTTATGTTTTATACCGACATAATGCAACAGGTGGTGGTTGATGGTTTTGTTGGTTGTTGGATTTGTTGGTGGTTTTGATTTGTGAACAACGTATAAGTAATATCTTAATAGGTGCATGCTAGATGTGAGATAAAAAAAATTTATTATGTTCGATTTAAATAAGCGAGAAATCTTATAAAATTGTTTAATTCAAACATTACAAATTCATAAAAATTTCACTTTGGCCGAGTTTAGTCAGCGGTCAAATTGCACAGAATCGTCAAGTCAACGGTCCGACTAAACCCTCTGACCAATCAGCAATTGACAAAAGTGATCACTTGATTTGGTCTGATAAGTTCGACCGTTCACTTACCGCAGCCTTTGTTTTAAATTCCAACGGTTATGTCAGACCACGGCCAGCTGAATTGATATGTCATATACCATAGATAAAAGACATATTAGATGTCAAAGCCAACGTTGTATATGTGGAGCAACAAAATACGCGCCTCACGCGGTCTGAGGGGAATTAAAATAAAAAGAGGCGCCTAATATAAAAATATTTCTGCGTTAACGGTTTAAGTATTGTTCAAGAAATTAAATAATCTAATACATTGAGCTGCATTCTTGCCCCAGATAATAGTTTAGGGCTATTCCAGAAGAATAAACGGACAATTTGTGATTTTCTTTCTATAATCTTTATCTTGATATTGTCCTGTGCGTTCGCCTGGGATAGTCGCAAAAGAAAATTAAAGGTTTAATTAAAGAAGAAATCGAATTAATACTTTGACTTCTGACAATCCATTTCCAAACTTTTCAAAATCAATAAAAGGTAACCATTGTAACTTAAAAATATGCTAAGGATTACAGATTACTGTAAATACAGTGCCATCACTATCATTCCAACGACCTGGGGGGAATTATAATTGCGTTTAAAACTGTGACAATAGACATAAACCCCTGTGGTCATATACGGCCAGTCCAAAGAGTATTAAAAAGTGTTTTTGGAATAAATGAAAAGCGGGTGTCAAGTGGCTCCCTCAAATTCAAAACTGGTGTCAAAATTACAGTCATCATGACATTTTTGGTTATGAGCAATGTCAATTCATCTTGAAATTTAAGTTGTCAAAATAAGCGTCGGTTTCGTAACCGTGGTAACATCTAATTAGTGAGTGCTCGAGGACGCTAGTTCACACGCCCTTTGGGTTGCTTTATTGGAACACATTTTAAGGCGAATTGGACAGGCCATATATGACATATCAATTCAGCTAACCGTGGTCAAACAATAGTCATTTTTTTTTCTAAAACCAGATGGAAACATTGTTGTTTAACTGTGCTATTTGCCTTTTGACCAAATGGCGGCTACTCATGTCCGCTTCATGTTTTCCAATATTTCTGGCTGTCAAAAATCCAATATTCTTAGAGGGCCTATGCGGTCACCTGGTTTTAATCTCCTAGTCACCTGCAACTTGAGTGGAGGGATGTCTAACAAGAACTCCAGAGCTCCTGTTTGGGTAGTATTCAGGGCCCTTGTTATTCCTAGACACGCCATTCGTTGCAATTTTTGCAATTTGGTTTCGCATAGTTATAATAATAATAATAATAAATGTCTTTATAGATTCCCCACATGATACACATACAAAGGAAAAAAAATAACAAATGAAGAAGAATCAACTGGTGCGGGATCAGACATGTTAGTATGTATCCTAACGTCTGGTTTTCATCCCGAACCAAGAGATTTAATTTTTTTTAAATTGGTCAAGTGCAAGCCACATAGTTAATAATATACTAAACTGTAAAAGGTAAAATTGGTATTCGTATAGACATAATTATTTTATCTGCCGTAATAATGTACTAAACTGTAAAAGGTAAAATCAGTATTCGTATAGATGTGATTATGCTATCTGCTGTCGTTTAATGATTGTTCCCTCACAAGCTGAGGGCGCATTCTACTTTTAAATGTTAATAACGAAGTCGCTTTAAAAAGAAGGAAATGACGATTAACACAGTTTACGATATTAAATGAAAATGATCTCTGAAACAAGGCTGTTCTGTGGCGTGGCATTGACAGAAAGTCCTTTTTACGAATGTTAATATTATGAACATCCGTTCGATGCTTAATCTTGTTAAATAAGTATGGTGGTGATTCGGATTTTATAATTCTACAGGGTGTGGATAAAGTATGGAACAAAATTCATATTTCTGCTATCTTGGGTTTGATGAAAAAA
Organism: Prosopocoilus inquinatus; assembly: GCA_036172665.1. Lineage (NCBI taxonomy): Eukaryota > Metazoa > Arthropoda > Insecta > Coleoptera > Lucanidae > Prosopocoilus > Prosopocoilus inquinatus. The sequence goes on from CM069876.1 coordinate 4,290,529, forward strand.
TCCTGAAACAGGTCGATTTTAGTTTTGTCCCATGCACTTTATGACATAGTGAATTGTATTCTGTGGCCATCTGATTGCACCCAGGTGTGACGTCATCGGTTTTTTCAAATGGTAACATCCTACTTTTATTATCCCTTGTCGTTAAGTATTCCATTGTGCATACAACGGTATAAAAAGTTTGGTATCTTACATAACAATTTTTTGGAGAAAAACACTATCGAATTTAAAAAAAACTAAAATTTTATTAACATATAAAATAGCGACATCTTACTATCGCTTTTTGACCTAACATTGCAGTAGGATAGACAATTTGAAGCGGGATTTGCTCCTAATGAGTCCCCCATGCAAGGCGGCCATGCTTGCTGTCAAAGCAATTGCGAATAAATTGGGCAGGTCGTTTTTGGTCTGCAGTGGGAATGTCGAGCTACGTTTCTGCTGAAGAAGCCCCAAGCAGGGCTGAAACAGCTGTCCAGAGGCTGCTCGAGGTTCTCACTGCAATCAAAAACGATTTGCACAAAAATTTTTCTAAAATTTTATTCCTATGATAAACTAATAAAAAATTATCAACAAATTAGATACGTCTGAGGTGTACCTTGGATTGTCTTCAATCGAGACATCGACCAGTCGACATAAGGGAAACAAAAAAACCCTATGCAGGCCTTACCGTTTGTTCCTAGAACCGAATGATTTTTTAAATTTCTGGTTGATGATGTTTTTTACAATTGAAAAACGCAAGTAACTATGGCGTAGACGAAAGTAATGTCAAAGTACTGTCAATTAGCTTATAACCGTATATCAAGTACTGCACCTGAGTATTCGTTTTGACTAGAACGGAAATTTGGTAGTGTTGAAAGTGAATCACGAAAATGGCTTATTTGAGCGAACAAGACAGAATTCAAATTCTTATTATGGTTGGCTTTGGTGATAAAGTACGTAGCCATGATGAAGCCTGTCAATTGTTCAATGCAGAAAATGCAAACCGAACACCGATTTCGCGATCAACGGTGAGCAAAACTGTGGCAAAATTCCCAGAAACTGGCAGTGTGAAAGACAGACCCAAACAAGGTCGTCCAAGAACTGAAGAAGGTACTTGGCTGAACTTTCTCTTGGAAGTTCAAAACAACCCCCACACTTCAACAAGAAACATTGCCAGAGATAATGCAGTCGACTTTTCCACAGTCGCAAAGTACTTGAAGTAGGATGACATCGACCGTCGAAACGAGTTCTGTGAACATTTGATGCTACGATGCGATGAGAATCCCGAATTTCTCAGTAATGTGCTTTTTAGCGACGAAGCAACTTTTAAAATAAACGGTCAGGTGAATCGCCATAATTGTAGATATTGGTCGGGCGAAAATCCTCGGTGGGTTCGGGAGGGTCACACCCAAACCCAACAAAAAGTTAATGTGTGGGCGGGAATAATAGGAGATCGCATTGTGGGACCTGTCTTTCTCGAGGGAAACTTAAATGCTGAAAGATATTTAGATTTTCTAAGATTTGACCTCGTGCCAGCATTGGTAATACTGTTTCCGGACGAAGCCAATCCTGATGCGCCTCATCCCAGAATCTGGTTCCAACAAGATGGAGCACCTCCACATTTTGGCCAGCATGTTCGCAGGTATCTCGACGAAATTTTCCCAGGGAGATGGATTTACGAGATGGATAGGACGAAGGGGAACAATTGACTGGCCTGCCCGCTTGCCAGATCTCACCCCACTTGATCTTTTTCTATGGGGTCATGTGAAATCAAAGGTGTACACAAATAAGCCACATGACTTGGATGACCTGAAAACTCGCATTTACGAGGAAATTCGCAATATTGACCCAGAGACAATACGACGTTCCGTAGAAAGTGTGTACGTCCGTCTAGGCCAATGTCAAATGGCCAACGGTGGACAGTTTGAACACCTCCGCTGATATTTTATCTAATTTGTTGATAATATTTGATTAGTTTATCATTTTTTGATTAGTTTATCATAGGAATAAAATTTTAATTTTTTTAAATTCGAAAGTGTTTGTCTCCAAAAAATTGTTATGTAAGATACCAAACTTTTTATGCCGTTGTATGCACAATGGAATACTTAACGACAAGGGATAATAAAAGTCGGATGTTACCATTTGAAAAAACTGATGACGTCACACCTGAATGCAATCAGATGGCTACAGAAAGAAATTCACTATGTCATAAAATGCACGGGACAATACTAAAAACGATCTGTTTCAGGATTTTTTCATCAAACCCAAGATAACAGAAATATGAATTTTGTTCCATACTTTATCCACACCCTGTATAGTACAAGCATGCAGCATGCAGGTAACGTCTATGTTCCATATTTAACCAACCCGATTGAATGAAAGCGTGAGATATGTGTTGAAATTTACGTATACCAGACATGAAACGTATGCAAGAATTTTGAAGTAGTTGAATTTTTCTCTTATCATCACCATCCAGACATGGACCGTACAAGTAGTCGCAATAATTGAATGTTGATAACACCAGGGTCTCACACAGCATTTTTTTCAACTTATAATCTAATAAATGTCTGCTAGAGTATAGCATCCTTAATTTACCGTAAGCGCGCCGGATGAGCACAGATATATACTCCTTAAAGCGAAAATTAGAGTCAAAAATGATCCCCAAATTTTTACTAGCTTCGTTAATTTTAATTGGAATATTTTTCACACAAATAGTAATATTATTTTTAACAAATTCTCTTTGACATCCACCTCCATATAATATCAACGACGATTTAGCAGGATTGATAATTAGTCCGTGCATTTCAGATATATGTATCAATCGAGCCAAATCGCTATTAATAGCAACTTCAGCTGCCTTCCAATCATTGCAAGTAAACGAATAATGCATCTGAGTGTCATCTGAGTACTGATGATAATTACATACATTTAATTCATATGGAAATCGACTCGTATAAATCGTGAATAAAAGTGGACCGCATATACTGCCTTGTGGAACCCCCATGTATAAGTACAACAAATCTGAAACGTCACCTTGCAATACTACATGCTGAGATCGATTATTGAGATAACTTGACATTAGTTTGATCGCAGAATCATTGAGACCAATATAATGAAACATAGACGGTAGAATTTTGTAATTAATCATATTAAAAGCTTTATCTCAATAGTCTTTGTCCGCCACACTAAAGGGGCATAAATAACTACGGGTCTTATTATCGCCATATATGACGATTGAGTCATTCGCGGTTTCAGACTCCATATTTTACTTACCAAAGAGCTGACGACATGCCCAAAAGGATGTATTGCCTGAGAAACTGTTTTATCGACATGTGCTTTCCAATTGAAGACCATAACTTCAAAAGGATCAAAAGGATCTAAATGCCAAAAACATGTTTAGAAGTTATTAAGAAAACTGATTTACTAATTCTTAAATGTACATACAGATATCGCTATCTGTAATTCATTTATTACATTTTTTATTTAGCTACAGGTACATGGACTCTTTTGCAATGACATTGGGTTCTGCCCATGGACCCATTTGCTGTCAAAACATCATTTATTTTATTTTTTGGCACTTAGACACTTTTGAAGTTATGCTCTTCAATTGCGTTTCGTATCCAGGGTTATTTCTAAACAATTCACCTCTTTGAAGAGCTAGACTGAAAGCCGGTGGGCTTTTTTGACAAAGTGCTGAAATTGTTTATGAAGATACTTGATTTATAGCTATACAAGAAATGGATGATCTGGCGGAGAAACTCCGGTCGTTAAGTACAAAATTTTTTATTTGAAGTTTCCAAAAAAATAAATACCTGGGTTAAAGTGAAGTATACCTTTTGAAACTGTAACATATTAAATTAGAAACCTTTTTAAGTGATAATAAAAATTGATAAACCTCTTGGTTGGGTTTAACTTGTTGCCAGACTAATGCAAAGTTGAACTCTTGCCGTTAAATTCAAAATGTTTTATGTTGCCTGTCATTTACACAGGATATTCATCATACCATAAGTGCTGTAAATTTTGAAAAGTCAAGTGATTCGGATAGCACCATCATTGTGAAAGGCTTTCAAAAAAATTTCACGTGAGTGCGACGGAGAGGAGATTATGCCGATGCGCTGGTGCAAGACAGAGAGAGATTTCAAAATAATTTTTAGTACACTTACGCTCGGAATTGCTCCGCCAGAACATCGACTTCCTCTTTAGACATGTATTAAGTATCTTCTCAAGAAATTTCAGTCGGTATAAAACACTTTGTCAAAGAAGTCCACTGGCTCACTAAGCTTTCCATTTCAAGTACTATAACAATGATAGTCATTTAATTTTATCCACCGAGATGCATTTTCGTGGGCATATAAAAGTAAGTAAAAGTTAAACGTGCGTACAACAGTCATTGTTTGCCATTTTTTTAAATATGTCCCTTCAACTTGTCTGCCAATGTACCCCTTCCATAAACCGCAAAGCTCTTTTTTGCAATTTAAAAATTCGTTCGACCCCGTGCTGTTATGCCATATGATATTAGTGAGTGAAAACAAGAAAAATAAAATGTTCTTAACATTTGTTCACTTACATATTTTTTAACTGTTTGATTTTATAGCATATGGGCAGCAATCAATTACATAGAGTATATGAATCTTGTCCAATTCCATTTATTACATTTATTATCTATAAGAACGCCCAGGAATTTAACATGGTCAACTTTTGTAGTGCTATTGTTATTATATCGGAGTAATAAGCTGTAATTTGGATAACTTAATACCGTACAATTTATATATACTGCTTTTTTTGTGCATTTAAAATTAGATCGTTTATTAAGTAGAAGTTTTGAGTAGGCAGTAGACAAGAATTTGCCTAGTAGCTTGTTGACTAATGGCCGCCTGAATAAATAGTGACGTGTCATCTGCAAACAAGACTGCATTGCTTAGTGGGAAGTCTTTACGTACAATATATACAAAATTAGCCCTAGAACTGATCCTTGTGGTACTCCACGTTATAATGATGTCATACCAGATTAATAGCCAGTTGCACCAAACTCGTAAGATCAGCTTAACTTTAAGCACCGCTTAGATTGTGATGAGTGACATTAATGTTACATATGTAAACCAAGTGTCACATTATAAGCAATACTTAAATTTCAGCTCGGCTTAAGGGGTTGGTGCAACTGGCCATTAGTTTTATTAATCTCAGTGTAATGTTGCCTTCCATTTAAATAGCTACTAAACCACTGTAATGATATACCTATACACGATGTGAATGCAATTCATTAAGTAATTTATCATGATTGACAAAGTTTAGCTTTACTAAGATCGAGGAATATGCTCAAACTGGTGTGCCCTTTATTTAAGTTAGAATATAATTGATCTAAAAAAAAATAAATAGCAAAGGTAGTTGATCGTCCTTTGCGGAAAACAAACTGAATTGGATTAAGCGGATTATACTTTTCTAGAAAGAATGTTAGTCTCAGACTCACATTTTTTTTTCTATAATTTTTGAAAAATAATTGAACAGGGAAATAGGTCCGTAATTTTTAACTGAACCTTTCTTATGTAAAGGTTTCATTTTTGTAATTTTTAATCCATTTGGAAATATTCTCTGAGAAAAGAAATTGTTTATAATTACAGTTAACGGAGTAACTAGAGCTGTTAAACATTCTTTAACTACAAACGAATTGATGTCGTCGAGGCGGAGCGTAATTTATTTTACAACTAGGCAACATCGAAAATATCTTTTTCTATGGCCGGACTTAGAAAAAACGATTTTTTATTGAAAGGAGGATGATTTCCAGGTACATTATTAGAACACTTAATTTGGTTTACAGCATTATTATTTTGAATTTCATTTGTAGTGGAAATATTATTAAATAATTAGCTACTATAAATTAAATAAAGGTAATCTGTTTTACTGTAGTCTTTAGTTAACTGATGTAAATTATCTGTAACTTTTTGGAGTTTGGCATTTGGTTTAACTGTTCCAGTAACTGGCATATCTGGGGAGGTAAACTCAGATGCCTACCATGACTGTCATTTAGTATTAAGATTTTGGTAGATTTTATCTGATACAGGAGAATATAGAAATTATTTTCAAACTGTTAAAATTGAATTAATTAATTCATATTAGGAATATAGGTATGCCAAATATCTAAAAGCGAGGATTTACACAATTTAACTGTTATTTTTTCGTACTTAGACAGTTAAATTATTATAAGACGTATATTTACCTGAACTTTTTTGTTTATAATAATTTCCTATACCACCTGTCTCTGTTCGGCATACTTTAAATGAAACACCGTGTATAGCACACTAGATTATTTAATTATTAATAAAAGAAAATCATTTACCGTAACTGCTTTTACCTTAAACGTATTTCAAGCAACCAGACCCTAAAAGTATTTCGAGCACTCAACACCCTAATGAGTGGAATTAGGTGTCTTGATTCAATTAATGCTATACCACAGTTATACGTTATTTGTAAATACTCAAAGTTTCGTGCAAAAAGACGCCTCTACCGCAGCTTCTGTAACACCCTAAAGCTTGTGTCCGACGATGCGAAATTATGCGAGCCAGTTCATAGTATAATGCTTTTTTATCGTCGCCGCAAAACGCATTTTATTATGACTTGAGTCGCGTAATTTTACGTCGACGAATTGCGGCCTAACTCTTGCTGTTAAGGGTAATGGCGTCGCTAAGCAAGTTAAGAGGGTAGTTCAGAGGTAATGGGGTCGTTTTGCTGTTTGAATGGTAGAAAAGTTTCGCAGACCGCATACTTGTAACTCTTTTTCGTCTTCTACAGTCCAACTCTAAGATGTAGTCTGCTTTCCATTAGTTTATTCATTTGGGATACCTGTGAATCTGTTTTTTTTTCTCTTAAGGTTAATTCCAGTTCGTAATAACCGATTCACTCTTCAACTTTCCTAGATAACAAAGGTGTCCAAATTGCCTATTTTATTGCGATTCAGAGCTCCAATGTGAACATTGATTTAATGGAGTTGTTACACTAAATTGATGATATCTTTTTGGCCACTCCGTACATTTTTAGAAACGGTAAGTAATGTAGAATTGGATTATGGTAAGATATACAGGCTGTACCGTTAAATAAATTGAGTTTTTCAATCATTTGAGTTTTGACTCGCTCTGTATAAACTATGACAAATGTGCAAATTTTTTTACTAGAAAATAAATCTGACTTACTTTTAAACACATTCCCAGTCACAAAGTTTATTTGCAAATAACTTTTGATGTTAGAAAGAACGTTAACTAAAGTTATGGAATTGATATGAAAAAGAAAATTCTTTGGAACAAGCTGAAAATATAATTTTTATTTACTTTTATTTTGACTTCGTAAATGACCAAATTCAAAGCCTGTATGATTATTAAGGGTCGGACATTCCTAGCATATCTGATAAAAACCAGTATAAAGATAAACAAAGCAGCGGCGTAGATTTCAACGTCGCCGCTGAACGGCTTTTATGCCCGAGGCACTCTCATCTTCGCGCTCATTGCATCAGAAGCAACCGTTTCATGTAAATTACGTGTGTAACATAATTGCCTTTGTAGTATCTTTCAAATTAATAATTACGAGAACATTATAATTGTTTAATGTAGCTTTGAAAGACTGGCATAACATATTTAATGCATATCAACAGGGTAGGTCACGTGAATGGAGGGATGGCGTAGGGAAGCAGAGAGTACAGCTTTAAACACAAATGTTTTACAAAAGTTGATACCTTTTATTAATATCAAGTTTAAATTGTTGGGGGGTTTTTCGTCGATCAAAACGGTATGGTCGTCCGTGCGGGCGTCTGCTGTTAGCATTGGCCTAGCCGGGTGGCGACGTACTTTGCGTCCGGGTTGTATTGGCAATATCAAGGTCGGCGTCGTTGCAACGCACATAAGAGGATTTGTTATGAAAATTCAGCCAAAATTATTTTTAAATCATATTAAATGGCAATTTATATGTTTCAAAGAAGCATTAGTCCAAATTAGTCCATGTATTGCGATTAAAATGGATTTCCACCTCATTTTTTTCTGTGATGGTTGCTTAAGTCATAGACTTGTCAAAACCTCAGAAGCGGGAGTACTTTGTGTGTGTAAAGTGTTCCATGGCTTTATGACTTTGTTACGGAAGAGTGTCGAATTTTATCCCTAATACCGAAGGGTACCTGAAGTGGATAGTGACCATCTCCGAGAATTGACTTATGGCCAAGTTTTCATAGTAAATGCTCTTATGTGCGCCCTCTAAGTCGGACTAAATTGCAATTTCTTTATTTTAAATAAGATTCATTGCATACACTGAGATTAAAATTTGTTAAAACTCTAGAATACCAGTTAAGAAATATTGAAGATTGTAGTTGTTAATTTATATTATTAGTATCTTATTTATCTGGTGATGCTATTAGTTACATCCATCTTGCAATCCCTTCTTAAAAGCTTTCTAGCAAAATTGGGTCGGTATGAACGAAAATCCTTGTTTCATGATTCTGCTACTTCTTCAGATAAGATCTGTTTGACAACGACAGGTTCATGGATTGAAAGGTTATGTAGAGCGACCTGTAATTATAGAACATGTGAACAATTATGTCGTCAATTTTTCAGTATCGATTTGGAAACCACTCCATACAAGATCTAAATTTATTTTAATGCCCAAACTTTCCACCTCTTTATAAATTTATCTCCCAGATAATATCCTTGGAGACAATTGTATCGTATCGATCGTTTCCAAGAATACTATTTGGCAGATAAATTTATAAGGAAGTGGAAAGATCACGCGTAAGCCTTTTTAGACCGTGAACCTTATAAAGCTTATAAAACTGCTATCCGCAAAAATCCGCAAAGTTTCTGTTTGATGTAGTAAAATAGAATATGATACTATAACTCGAGATATATTCCCTTAATATCGAAGAAATGTTTTTTTTTTTTCATAATTTGTTACAAAACAAAGTTACTTTCAAAAGCATATTAATTTAAAAATACATACCTCTTTCTTAATGATCCATAGTTAATAATTCGACAACGTTCTCAATAAAAAATTGAAAAGACTATGTATAAATTACTCGCAAAAAGAAGTTGACAGAAAAATTGATTTAAGTGTAATTGGCAATTGTCGCATTTCGACTGTTTTTTGTCGCACGTTTTACCTCTCCAATAGAGAAAACAGGTATTGTCCAACATTCGTGTTCCTGTAACAAACAAAAATATTTTTTATAAATGCAACTTTTAATTGGCCGAGTTTTTATGATAAATACTCCTATGTGGGACGTCTGCAGCGCTATCGGCGATAAGTGGCGGATGACTATGGTCGATCGTTTGATCCTGGACGAAGTGGTGTGTCCTTGGTGCGGCAAGCAAGAGTGTGATAGTGGCTTCACCTGGGCAGTTTGATTCGGCTCACCGGGACTGTGGTTGACCGGGTGTGAAGTTGGCAAAGAGGCGTCCTACAACCGACCTCAGGATAATGGTGATTTTGGGAGCAGCGTCCTTGGTGGCTGGGATGGTTCCGGGCGGCTCCCCTTCTTACACTAATGCCCACCGAGTCAAGCTGCACTTGACTGCCGTCCAAATTTTTTCCCGCACATTTTATACGCAATTTTTGTTTATTCGTAATATGCACTGGATTCTTTGCATCGCTTGATGAAAGCGCTTGTCCCAGTTACAGCGATTCTGCCCATGTTTTATTATGAAATATGAACCGTGCTATATCGGATTACCTCACTTATTGTTATTACTAGACTGCGGAAGTTTAGGCACTAAAAAATTCGGTTTTAGGCGCCTAAAAAAGGCTCATATACGTGCAGAATAGGCACAAATAAAGTATAAACAGTCTCCAAAATATTTATATAATAGGAGTATTTTAGATTAAAAGAAAATCAAGAAAAAACTAATTGTCCCGAACCTTTCCTTAAAAATTTTTCTAAAAATGGTTTGAAAATTGGTTTTTGAGCTTTTCTGAGGTACAAATACTTTACACAAGTCTGCATAGAACCGATCCCGTTTTCCAGAAATAGGTTGCGTAAGAAATGTCTGATGAACTGATGATAGCTTTCTTATAATATTAAAATGATGCAATTCTCTTTTTTCGGACTGCTTTTTCTAATTTTAATTAAGACATGTAATAACAAACGTAAGAAAAATTTTACTTTTTCCTTAGTTGCAAAACAATATGAATTTTTAATTCTTTCACGACTTATAGCACTTATTCGCTCGCCCTGTTGGCATTTTTATAAAAATTCGAGGTTATCTCTTTAGATTCGTTTAAACATAAATAATACAGATAAATTTTCTGTAACTGGGTTGAAACAGAGAGGTTTTAATTTTTTTTAAATTAATTTTAATAATTCAAATGGACAATGTTGAGTCGTTATATTATAGAAATAAGGCCACAAATTGGGTTTAACAAAATGTGTAATTTAACTTCTATTAATATTCTGACAAAACTTGTTTATCCCCAAAGCCTACTTTTCTATTCCCCGTATTCGGCAACCCAACGGACCCCATGAAGTTCGGTTTACATCAATGAAAATATTTATAGAAACAAAGGTACTGATGTCCGATAGTTTGAGCATTTTAAATAAGAAAGCCGCAATTCTTGTCTTCAAGGAGTATCCACAGAGGATGTACGGATCAACGTATTGGAGATTCCTGCAAGGTAACCGCGTCCTTGTTGACGTTGGTAGAAAAAGTACAAAACTATAAATCGGTCTCGATTTATTTGATGGCGACTGTACAACATTCAAAAAATAAATTGTCGCTGTCTCATTTTTTTATACATATAATAACGGTTACATTCAACCTCATTTTAATGCTAAATTATCCAAATTAAAATTTTTTTTTGAAAATGTTTAGGAAAAAGGCATATTGTAGGCATTTTTATCTGATATAGGCATTTATCCATAAATAGGCAAAAATAGGCATTATAAAACTTTACCATTTGAACAGTAATTACATGAAACGTATTTATTACCAGGTCCTATCAAAGTAGTGTTTAACAAATAGAAAAGGCAAATGCCTAAACTTCCGCAGTCTGGTTATTAGATTCCGACACTGTTGAAATTGCTCTCGATTTCACAAGTCCGTGCTTTAATAATTTCTATTTATTATTTTTTTTTACGAAAAACTCCCTTCGTGGCAATACATCAATTAATATAGGTTAATTTTAACTTTTTAAAACTAAATTAATCCAATTGTTGTTGTCTATTAAATTAAACTAGGTAACCAGACGAAATAACAACGAAACGTGATTAAATTAATCATAATTCATAGTGAAGTGAAAACTCACTGAATTTCGTTAGCCTATCCAATAAACATAAATCTCGTAACTACAATTTAAAAAAATCACAATTGCGGCGGATTCATTCGTACGAAGTAAAATCCATGTCGAACGAATTTGACATATTATATTTATAGGCATTTGCATTTTAAAATGCCATGACATACTTTGTATTTGTAAATGCAAAAATGTCTGTGAATAATACTACATCGAACGAATCGAATTGTGAAAAATAATAGCCCCTCATAGATACACACGTATGTATCTATTTCCGACACGTGTAGAACTCGAGAAGAAGACAAATAGGACTGCTCGTATTCGAGCCGCCCGCGTTACCATGTAATTTGATTGAAATATTTATCTTTACAATTATGAAACTCGTTAGAGTTGTTGAAGTTCACGGTTGTTTCGTTGTAAAAGGGAAGTTTCGCCCGTTTATGATACAACTTAATTGCTTCGGTGGTGTAGTTGTCTCGTTAATCTGAAACGAAACTTTTGCGAAATGATGCAGCTCGTTATGCTTTTATCTGAAAGCAGTATTCTTAAGACAAGTTAAAGAGTAACTTAGAGACTTGAAAATGATTACAGGAAACATCAAAGGAAGAAGTAAGAAATATAGTATATCAAAAAGAGATAATTTTACTAAATATGAAATATTAATAGAGGATGTGGAATATTTTTATGAAAACTTATAGGACATATGGCCGGTTTCACAAAGCTTCGTTAAATATTTAAGTTCCGATTAACTCTGTAATGAATGATTAAATAGGAAAACAACCGCATTTAGCGATGATTAACTTACCGATGATTACTAAACGGCTCGCTCTCAAATCGGTCGTCAAATAGTCTTAATGCTTCGTTAAGTATTTCACAAAGCTCAATTAAGAGATAACGCTTCGTTTACTTCTGTCTAATCAGGCATTAGATTAATCGACACAATTCCAGCGATTAAAAAGTAATGAGTGAATTTTCTATAGCTATTATCAAGCTTTTTGATATAAAAATTCCACACATTTATCTAAAAAATTATTATAATTTTATTTAAAAATGTAACCTACCTTAAATATGAAAAATAATGACATTTCTGTACTTTTTACGCACTTGGTTTATTGATTAATTTTTACGACACTATTTCGGAAATTATTTTCAACAACAGACAATTCAAAATTATTTCAGAATGTCTGTAACCTCACTTTCTTCTCTGACGATAAAGAAATGCCTCCTTAAAGTAGGATTCATTTTATAAGAGACAGAAATAATCCTTTTAATGATTTGGATGATAGTGAATATAACATTTCGCTTTTCCAAAGGAGTTATGGAACTCTTTGGTCCCACACTAGAACCTGCAACAAACAAAAATAAATTTATTTTATGGTACAAATCAGTTGCTGATAAACTTACCTTATTATCCACTGAAATATTTCAACAGCTGATTCCTGATACTTTCAGAAACCATCGATACGTAGAATAATTCATCGTGTCACTCATCTTATTGCAAGGCAAAGCAAACAGTTAATTAAATTTCCAATAGAAGAAGCTTTGCAAGCTTCTTTTCTCATTGTCATTGTCACCACAGATTGTACCCCATGTTAAAATTATTTCACCTGATGGTAATCCCGCTGAGCTGTACCACAACAGAAAATGTGTTTGTCGTATACATATGTTCAAGTAATTCAACTGCACTAAAGTTTCCTTCCCTCCTTTCTTTTTTCCTTTTTCATTTTTAAAAATCATTAACTGCACTAATGCGAAGAATTTAAGATATATTTATTTATTTTGAGTTTCTAACCTCGCACTACCTGATTGCAGACTTGACGCCATGACGACAGATTACTTTAAAGCGGTGTCAAAGTGGCAATTTTTCGATGTTGCCAAACGTAAATTCCAATTAGTTAATCAGAGATTAACATAATAGTTTTTTGTTTTGTGAAACAGCATCAAATTTTTGACACTTATTAAACTTAACGGTTGATTAGTTAATCAACGCTTTAACAAAGCTTTGTGAAACCGGCCAATAGAGTCACAGTTGATTCCTAATACTGACATCAAAGTATTACAAAATTCGCTAAGGCCTGGTCTTTTCATCTCTAATTAACTTTAACCGTTGATTAATTATCTTTATAATTGTAACTATGGGAATAAATCAAGGATTAAAGTTAATGAGAAATGAAAATACTGGCCCTTAGTCTAAAAACTGATAGTAAAGGAGATACAGTGCGTTAAAATTACAGCAGGTTCTCAAGTCGAGGCTAGAGAAGTGTAAGGGCCGGTTGCTCAGTCACAGTTTAACGTTAATCTTCAGTTAACTTCCATCTGTTCCTATGTTAAAAAAAACTGAAGATTAAAGTTAAACTGTGACTGAGAAACCAGTGCTCATTTCTCTCTCTTCAACACTCAAGAGTACCTAAGCGAATACCGACCCCATCGAGAATTAACTCGAGTATGATTCGAACTCACGACCGTACCTTCACAAGGCCGATCCTCTTACAACTGAACCGTTCAGGTAATTATTTCAAGATTTGAAAGCTTTGCTGTTTAAGACAATATAAAAGCCATGGAGGTTAAGTAACTGGAGGAGCAACAAGCGAGGAGAAAACGAGCCAATTTTCGGAAGCGCACTCGACCTCTCTTGTAAGGCAAAATCAAAGAGCACCAGAAAACTCATGTGCGTGACAAAGTGTGCGATACTCCACAACCGTTTGTATTGGTATAGTAAAGGCCCGCGGCCGGACCGGTTTTCAGTAGAACATGTTATACGGCTTAACGCTCTTCATATACTTAATCTCGATCTTAAAAGCAAACAACACTGCTTTTTGTTATTTTATAGCTATAAGCTACATTATGCTACTTGCCATTAAATTTGCATGCAACCTTATATGTGTTATGTTTTCATTATCTATGTTAATGAATTTAAAAAAAAATCACCCGATGTTTTATTTAATAAATATCTTTCAAATAAATAGATTCAATTATTTGGCATTCGAATAAATCGATTAAATTAATTAATAATTCTATTAAACTAGGTACCTGGAAAATAACATTTTCTGAAATGTAATTTGATGTAAATTTTTTAGGCACAATTCAATAAATAAATTAACCCGCTGCGGAGCAATTTAACTTCGGTAAGAATTAAGTGATTTGGCGAACGATCGGACGAAAAGAATATTTAAGCGCGAGCCCCTGCCACAAGAAAGTTTGATTGAGTTCGACGTCGGCTGAAAGAAGTGCAATGGAACATGTAAGGATCCAATGAAAAAGTTTCTTTCCCTTTGAAAATCTACTTCTCTCGGAGTTCTCTCCGTCATCAATCACAAGTGCTTGAAGAAGTATATAATAACAAACCCGTGTCACCTTGCCTAAACAAGAGCTATTCGGCTCACTTTACGCAAAAAGAAAATAAACTATTTTAGAAATGGACGAATCTAAACGTAGTTATTTCGTGTGTATTAAAATGTTCGAATTACAAGTTATAGCCCGCCACACACATACACACAGATATTTTCCGACGCTCCCGGCTCGTGGGGAACTTAGCGCGCTGGTCAAATCCGCCACGAGCCGGGTACGCTGTTACCCAGAGATTAGCAAGTCAAGTTGAAATATTTAGACGCCAGCTTTGAACAAAACTTGTATATTGTGGCCGATTGTGGCGTTTATTATTTAATTTGTTAAAACCTGATTTGCTCATAAACGTAGTTTTAAAACGAAAATTTAGACTCGCGAACCTCGGTGCACGTTTTGGACGCGTACTTGGTTTGAAGGTTTCTCTCTCTAAACACAGGCGCCAAGTCTGCGTGCCAGGTATGCTACGTACCAGGAGCGTCAGAAAGTACATATGTGCGTGTGTGGCGGGCTAATAAGTCGATTGTGTATAATGAAGTACTCAATATTTATTACGTCTTCCTCCTGCATTATTGTTGTTCTACCTGCTACATCTTGAAATGATAGCAACCCTACTTCTGTGGAATAAAAGTACATTGTATAAGTTAGTTCGTCTGACATTACTTGTGAGACCATACTCTTAAAAAGTGGTAACAGCACAAGACTCACGACGGGAACTGGTTTGTACAGTGTACCTCGTATGTATATCTTCTAGATATACAGTGTTTCAAAGTCTAAACAGGTAAAGTAATACAGCGTCTGTCGATAATAAGTCGTCGAACTAATATCAATTATATACTGGATGTCTCTAAATATACAGAGGAAATTAAAAAGGTAACTAGGGGTGATCAAATTAGAAAATGTTTTCTTAGTAAATTTTCGTTAAAATATCAATAACTAAGAAGTTATAGAATCATTAGAATGTTGCAAGATAATGAAAGCATCTCTACGCTTACCTAAAAATGCAAAACCAGTTTATTGTCCAAACTGTCCTGTCGCTTTCGGAAAAGTGGATGTTATCAATCAAGAACTGGATCAACTGCTCGACTTAAATTTGACCGGTTGATTAATCTTCATTACGTCGTTGGGCGCCAATTATTACGTCACACCAACCAATTATTACCACGTTGTTGGTCGACAATTGTTACGACACAATTGTACTATGTGCTGGGTGGCAATATGTTGCATCAAATCACTAAATAAACTGTAATATGTTTACATAGAACGAGGCAAGGCAGTTCTTACCTGCATACACGGGATTTCCGAAAATTGACTTGTTGTCGTCACCAAGAGACACGGCGTGATATCAATGACAGCTTTCTAGAGTCGGAGAGGGCGTGGAGTAAAAGATGGAATTCCACAAAAAAGTAGTATGTATATTTGGAAAACAAAACACCGGGAGGCGCCAGATGGAGTATACAAACACCATGGTATCAAATACAATTCCAACCCAAAATTAACCCCAGTTTTAATAAAGGTGGAAAGTGTCCAAGACAACAATTCAACGACAGAAAAAAATAAGAATTTACGGTAAACAGCAATAAAAGTAGCGTCAACGTTAAAGTGAGGTTCGTATTTCATTCACCTATCTTAAGTATTGTAAAATACAAAAAGGTTTGTACTGTTGGAAATTTCCTGTTGTATCACAATTACTCATATAACAAAAAAATTAAACTCCAGTTCTTGAATCGACTCAAACGTTAACAAAAATATAGTAATTAAACTCTAGTTCTTGAATCAACTCAAATGTTAACAAAAATATAGTAATTACGGTTGACTAAAATTACTGAGCAAAAATTAAGTACTGACTTTAGGCAAGAAAAGATGCACGTTAAGAGAACAACAAGGTATCTTCTGAGACGAGTCCGTAGCTAAGTAGCGATGATCAATCCGGAGTGACGAATATAAAAAGTATACAAACGGTTACCTTGACAATATACGGAGAATCGTTCCCGAAGCTTCTTCGAAAGTCGTCCTCAAAGTACGACACCAGCCTTCTCCAGGAAACATGCGACTTGAACGGTGTTCAAAACTTCACTTCGAATAAACAGTCTTCCTTACGACTGTTTAGTACCCAAAGGTTTATCGGAGCGAGTAGGGTGTCATAACCGGAAGCGGGATACGACTTGCCTACAAGAGCAACAACATTTTTTAAGTAATACTTCAAAAAAGGACTCACCAAGTCAGCTTCAAAACAGTCCAAAAATAACTGACCTTAACACCAAAAGTGTTTCTACAGCTAAGAAGAACAATTCGCTCAGGGGTAAGATGATTGCGCCGATTAAAAATAGCTTCAACAACTGCTAAGGCTTCAGCACGAGCCACACACACAACGACATGTTCCTCAGACCACAGAGAGTTTAACGCTGAACCGCAGGCCGAATGAACGCGCGGAGTCAAGAGGAGATCAGGAGACCATTCGTCTAACAGAAAGCTTTACCACAATTACAAGCGACTTCGATCATAACAGAGTTGAAAATTGGTGGCAACACTGAGGAAGGAACATGACCACACGTTTGATAAAAAAATTACACAGACGTTTTGGTCTAAAACTCGATGACGCGGTTAAAATGGAGAATGTAACTCGCTCAGTATAAGCAGTAAATCAGTTCGAAGCTAATCTAAGTAAACACGGGGCGAAAGGTTAAAAAAAAGTCAGAATTCAGGTCGGCTACGGTAGTAGTCCAAGAGAGAAATGGACGGGTTTAGGTGACAAAGCGCAACCAAACTCATGCAGCTGAGACAAACTGGGCCCGTAATAATGTGCTGCTCCTCGTCATAAAGAAACTTGATGGAAAAGTACGCATTTGTGTGCAGATTTTTCAACTGGACTGAATGATTCGCTTCTACTACGTAGTTATTCTCTGTCCCATCCGGATACATTACTTGGCATCATTATTATATATTCCGTTATAATCGTCCACCTTTTGGTGTCAAATCAACTCCAGGTACTACTACAGTAACTAATGAAAGAAGACCACAGCCAAGTTCTTTAAACTGTATTCAAACGTATCCATGTCTGCGGTTTCCATCTTAAATTATCAAAGTAATTGACAAAAACCAGACAAAATCGCTGCAATAGTCTCAACCTTGAAACCTAATACAACTTCGTTCTTTTCTTGGTTTATTTAACTAGACAAAGTCGCTGCAGTGAATACGCCTCAACCTCAAAAATCTAATAGAAGTCGTTCTTTTCAATTATTATGGTCAATGGCTTCTGGCTGAACTACTGAAGCAAAATGTAACTTTTGAGTAGATAAATGCTGAAGAGCAGTTCAGCAGATGTCACGATGCTCGTCCACATTGTTTTGAATCGAAACAATTGATTTTCGCATAAAAGGATGACAAACAGCGTTGGATGCCCGCAGAAATCTTAAGAAGAATAGGTGGAGTACTTTATAAAGTGAACGTTAATGGTCGTGAAGAAATTCGATGCGCTAATCAACTTCATTGTCGTGAACCACCTAACGTCATCGTTACTTCCAAAAGTATTTGAATCATCCAATACAGTACCGTTACTTGAAGAGATAGAAGAAGGCAATAACTCATCTTGCAAAACTGAAACGGAAGCAACCAACGTTACCGCCGACCCACTTAACACCCTCATTGCCTCCACCTCAATAAAAGTTTATAATATTGCTCGACGTTCTACCCGTGTTCGTCAACGCCCTAAATTAACTCGAAGCTAGATATATATTTTTTTTATTTTGCACGGGGAGGAGTTAACACCGGTATACCGAGTGATCATTTTCAATCCGGAACATAGTAGGTTGGCATGAGTACCCTTAATAATGACATTTTTAATTAAAATCATATTAAAAACGGAAAATGATCATCCGGTATATACCGTTAAAATCAAAATGTTCATGAATGGTGTCCATAGTAACGAAGTTAACAAGATTAAGAATAGGTATACTTTGACATCAAAAACATTTTGGTCAAGGCTAGTCATGGATATTAAAATTTTAGTTTCATGTGTGTTTGGTTGTCAAAAATTATCAGTTCTGAAAAAGTGCACTTGCTTCATATTTTTAGTTTCATGGTCTTGTGCTCGTTGTTGATAGCTTCTTAAGTTTAGTTCATCACCGCCCTTGACCAAAATAATTATTGCTGTCTCACTATTTTGCAATGTCAATTCTGATCTTTGTAGACCTGTACGTAATACAATACCATACTTTTCTTTATTTAAACTATGCGCGTAAAGTACTCGTCTCATCGCCTCGCAAAAACGTTTCAGAAATTTCTCTCAGGGCGTGTCGATATTTCCCGTAGTTGCGAGGTATTTAATTACGTAATTGCTTAAGTTTAAATGCCTATTAACTCCTTGCAATTTGCATAAATACAATCGAGCTCGGGCAAGAAAGTGATAGGAATTTGCCTCGGATGATGTTATCTTTGTATGTACAGCGAACTTCGCAGCAAGTTGGGTTTTGGACAGAGAAAATACAAAGTTTCACGATTACTAGAACGTTTTACTGGGCAAGGTATGCAAGAGTAATTAGAAATTAAACAATGAATAAATATTTCAAATTGTACAGTTATGTACGTGTACTAGAAAATTTTTAGACATTGGCTTTCATATGGCAGAAATTTCATCAATCCCTGTATCACACAGACCGTCGTTCATTGATCGTCCTCAATTATCCAAACTTTCAACATTATATTGGGTAAAAGACGTAAAGTTTTAGTACTTTATGGGTAAGAGTTCTTCGTTCTTTTGATTATGTTAAATAAGTTTAACTTACATTTTTTTGGGATGTATTGTTATGATTTCGCATCAGAATTTTGTTTAATGTCAGTGTAACTTTCGTGTATCAAGGGAGAATTGTAATTCCAAGGTATTTCTCCTTAAAAAATGCTTACACTAAAACACAAATTTTGTTCCAAGATATGGGTTACGACAAAGCACATTGAACCGCATCTTAAAATCAGTCTTGAAGCTTCTACGATGTAACAAAGGACTGCAGTACTTTGCTGATATGAAGGCCTAGTAAAAGGTGAACACATCGTAAGCCAAAATGGTCATTTTCGGCCAAGAAGTCTTCAAGCATCCCGACAACAAGAAACTTATTCGTGGTAACAAAACAAAATGTGTACGGAGATTATTGTTTGATTTCTATAAAGAGAATTTATTTCGGAACATTTTAAAACATTTCATAAGTCGGTAGCAACAGTAATAAGGAAGTAGTTTTTTTTTGTGAAAAGCAAAAAACTCATTTAGCAAAAAAGTGTTTACTAGAAATTGGGAATGACGCGCTCTAAGGATAATCAGAAAACGAGAGGGAGATGTTTTTCTTGTATGATCTATATAAGGGAATGGAGTGATTTTTGCAGGAAGTCATAAAATATCCAACAAACATCCGCGTCGGGTATTATCCAAGAAGTGATCAAAATACCAACAAACATAACGTTGGGTATTATCAAGAAAGTCACCAAATTACCAGCAAACATCCGCGTCGGGTGTTATCAAAATATTCAATAAAAAAGGGAAGTATAGGGTCGAGGTTATTATTGAATTAAATTTATGAACGAGTGCGAGCATGTACATTAATAATAAAGTGCAGATTGGACAAAAACCGTAAGATAAACAAAAATATTAACATAACGTCGAGAACTACTTAAATCACTTATCAATTTTAATAAAGGATTGTTCAATTAAATTCAACGTTAAATGTCAAGACGAGTAATAAACATTTAAAGGAAAGTTAGCGTATCAGCATTGCAAAAATAAATATCAAATAATTAATAATTCTATTGCAGGAACTTAGTTTAAACTAAAGAAATACATTTCATTTATTATTGCAAAATCAAAAATTTGTTAAATAAACCCATAGAACAAAATAAACGGTTTTAATTTGTTCTGAATTTCATTCAAAATTATAATTGAGCTTTTATTTATAACAATTAGAAAAGAACCCAAAAGATCGTTATAAACAACAAACAAAAAGGTCACGACCCTGAACCTATAAGAATTTCATGTTAACAAAAATTTATATGCGTTATTATAAACAGAAAATTGTTGTACGGAATATAACAATAACGTAGCAATTTGTTTAGTGACATTTAAACAGTCAAAAAGTATTCACATTTATAAAAAATGCGATGTTTCTAAAGTTACCAGTTACCGTTCAGTGACAATCCTAAACAATTTTTCTAAAGTTTTGGAAATAGTGATAATAAGTATGTGTCTGTTAAGAACATTATTTATTAGTCCCAATCAACATGGATTTAGAGTGGACAAATCTACAATCACCAACTTGTGGTTTTTCAGTTTGTAGCCAATCATTTGGACAACACCGGACAGGTTGATGTCATTAGGTACTTTTAGGAAAATTGTTGAAGATGGGTTTTTCTTGTGAAGTAGTGGCACTCCTGGAATCTTACTTAAGTAACCGACAATCATCTGTTAAAATTAATGGTTATCGATCATCCCCATATGTGACATTTTCGGAGCCCAAAATCTTGGTCCGCTATTGTTTTCAATTTTTATTAATGATCTGCCAGAGGTAATTTTGTTATTCGTAGATGATGCCAACATTTTTAAGGCTATTGAGAATATACGTGATTGCCATCATTTGCAAGATCAATTGTACGAATTGGAACAATGGCGCAGGACCAATAAATGAAATATTAACGTTGAAAAATGATGGTTTCTTACACCAGAAAGAGATGCTTATTTGTTGAACTATAAACTTTTATCAACTTCAATTTTAAGAAATTTGTCGATAAAAGATTTAGGGGTAACTTTTGATAATAAATTTACTTTCAAAGTGCATGTAAGAAAAACTTTTAATACGCAATTGTAGAGAATTTACAAATCTTAAAGCTCTGGAGATGTATTTTGGTATGGTGAGATCTATACTGGAGTACGCATCGTAGTTATCAAAAGAAATTAATAGAGAGTATACAAAAAAAGATTTTTAAAATATTTGATATACAAGATAACTGTGTTTTCACCACATTTATGTCTTACTCTGAGTTGCTATAATCGTTTGATTATGACAATTTATAAAAAGAAGGATTTTTAGAGCTTTGGTTCGTTTATACAAATTACTAAATAACAAAATTCAAAACTAATGCTTATTATAACAAATTAATTTTCGGGTTCCAGTGAAAAAAGATTTAAAACATACTTTTAAATGTGATAAAACAAGGACAAATGTATTGAAAAGATTCCATTATAACTAATTTTTATAATGAAATATCGGAGAAAAATGATATTAATATGTATACTATCGACCAAATGAAAGATGTTGCTCTGAATTATTTTAATTAGCTAATATTAATATTTATTTTCTTTGACACGCTCCATAAATGATGTAAGCTATGGAGTGTGAT
Source organism: Prosopocoilus inquinatus (assembly GCA_036172665.1). Lineage (NCBI taxonomy): Eukaryota > Metazoa > Arthropoda > Insecta > Coleoptera > Lucanidae > Prosopocoilus > Prosopocoilus inquinatus. Next base: position 4,312,480 of record CM069876.1, read on the forward strand.
ATACCGGGTGGAAACTTTAAAAGCCGAATTTAGCAAAGTTCCATTGAGAACTACGTTTCTGTAGATTACTGCTCGCCATTTAAAGATACAAAAATGGTAATGGTATTAAATGAAAGATAAAATTAAGGCCAATATTATCGCGTTAAAATTATTCCTATTATGTTAATACTTTTGAAATAAAAATTAAATTTTTAAATTTCAAAGGAAAAATGTAGTCGGCTTAATATGTCAGATTTGAAGTTTGCAATTCAATAACCAGAATTTTGTACAATATGCTTCTTATTCAAAACAAAATTCCATTCATCTGGGTAGCATACTGACGATGAAAAACTGTTAGGATTTATTTCTTTGCTCCTGTATTGATTCACAAAATACTTTCCTACTATTCTTGTAAATTTCAATACAATCTTGATGGCAACTGGATTTGTGGAAATGATGTTTTCTTTTTTAATATTCTTAACTGTTGTGTGTTACTTATTCTTGAACAGTGTGAAACTTATTTAATTCTTAGTACAATTGAATTTAAAACTGATTTAGTATCGACATGTGTCGGTATTGATTGCCCATGGCATCATTTCAAGTTTATTGATAGTATCAGAAACAACAGCATTTTTGTAAGCAATGACGTAGAATACAATTATCATTCTAATAAAGAAAGAATTGTTGTAACTTAAACGACAAGAGTACCTACCTATTATTTGCTCTGTAAAATAATTCATAATACTTTTTGACTGACGTATAAATTATTTTCCATGAATTGAAACAACTTAAAGTTTAAAACCTAACATAGGCGACTAAATTTTTGTTTAAAATTTGAAAATTTTATTTATATTCCGAAAGTATTAATATTTAGGAATAATTTTAACACCATAATATTGTCCATAATTTTCTCTGTTCTTTAATACCATTGCCATTTTTGTATCTTCAAATGGCGAGCAGCAATTCACAGAAACATAGTTTTCAATACAAGTTTGCTATGTTCGTGTTTGAAACTTTCCACCCGGTATATTAATTTTATTATTATTATATGAAACTTGTCTAATTTAAATTGATAGCGAACCTATTAACATAAGATCATCCTTGTTGCAATTACAAATAAAAAAAGAACAAAAGGAAAAGACTATTTTCATTAGTTTTGAAATTTCATTATTATTTTCTTCTTTAGGTCCGTTTCTTTCACTTTACTTCAGTAAAGCCGGGCTCAGACAACTGGTGTACTTGGCCAATATAACAATATAGATATACTTGGCAAATGTACCAGCTCATAAAGTCCACTTTACGCAAAGGCGCTCAGATGACGTGTACAATTTATACAATGTTGGCGATATAGATAGAAGAATGCTAGCCATCATGGATAGTAAACCATTAACACGGCATGGAAAGTATACGCCTTTAACAAATATTGGCCACAGTCGTCTGAGTCCGGCTTAATGTTCATGTGTTTTTTTTTACTAAATTCTGCATCTAATTACAAAAAAAAAAACAGCGAACCTTACGATACAAAATCCATAAAGCTTGAATAATCAATGTGGAATTAAAAAACACTCCGACGGCATTGCAAATTATTTCCGTTCCAAATTACCCTCTGTGTAACGCACAAAGCACAGTGATTAAAAGCCCGCGATCTCTTTATAAGCGGGCGCATGAATATTCTATATTAAAAATTAGGCGCTCCAATATTTTGTGTCAACATTTGCATTTATATCCGAACTTTTTAATCAAGACCGAGCGCGGTTCGCGCGAAATTCGTACCCGTAGATCGGTCGGAGATTAAAAAAAAAAAACAGTTTTTTTTACCCGGCGTTCTTAGGAAAATAAAGGGCTGGTATTAAGAGGAATGCCACCGAATAATGCCATATACGAAAACCATTAAAACGCGCGAAGTCGTAGAGGCTTTAGTTCTTAATCAATTTATTTCATTTTTTTACACCACATATTTAAGGACTAGAACTACAAAATGACCAATGGAAATTTCGCTACGATTAGTTGTTAATTAGAAAAAAAATAATTAACATTTAAAAATCGTAGTTGAACTTTACAGTAAAATTAAATATACTTCCAATTCATATTTTCGAAAACGCGTTGGTCACTTTGTAGATTGAAGTTTTGTTAACAAAACCGCGAAAACAGCTTTAAAAAATATGTATATATAATGTAGTTATGAATTCGCGCGTTTTGCATGTTTTTCATGAATTATTTTCATGAGGCGTGGACGGATTTCTCCCACTATCAATTGTGGGGGAGGTAACGAAAGAGGAAGCAAACATATCTTCTCTTTCTGTTCCTCTAAAAATTGTTTAAGAGAATATTGCGGCTGGAAACAAAAATTAGCTTGTGACAGGCTGGTGGCAGGTCGTATCCGAGCCGGGAGTGATCGAATATTGTCGATGTTTGAAAAATACTTCGAAAGCATTTTGAATCATTTATTTACGTGAATTGTAATTTTAACATAGATATAGGCAAAAGAAACGAAAAATTGAAATTACACTTGTACATACTATAAAATTGAAATGTTTGTCGGAAGTATGAATGTTAGAAATGTTTGCAACAATGACAATAACGAGAATATAATAATAGAAGAAAATATTTTTAAATTAATTACAAAATATTTAAATGTTTGTCAATAAATTTCGAACTCCGTTACTAAATCTTTTCTAAGTGGAATTTTATTAATGTGTTAATAAAATTTAATTATGTAAAAGTTTTTGTTATGAATGAATATGTCTTCATGTAAATAAGCTGTAACACTAATTATGTTTCTACAAAAATTACTAATTAAAACTTAGAAAAAAATATTAAATTAAAAATATGCGTTGTTAATGAGGACAATAAATAATACTAGCAATTGAATATATTTTCGGAAAAAAAATTCAAGTTCAATATTGTTAGTAATTTGACATTACTTCTATAAAGATATTTTTGCGTTGAAATCGAGATTCCAAAATTAACAATAATTAGAGTCAATAGAATAGTCAAGTGCTAATTAATATAGTTCTTCTAGAAGAAATCCGAGACATGTGGTTCTAACCAGAAGCCAAGAATTCAACCGTAGTTCTTTATAATAAAGGAGTTGATCGCATGTACAGGGTGATTACGCGAGAATTCCTACCCCCCTTAACTACTTTATTTTTGATTTCAGGAAAAAATGTTTAATACAAAACTTGTAGGGACTAATTCAAAGTTTCTCCGTGTGCTCACAGAAAAACAATTTGTGGTCGGCTAAACGAGATATGAACTAAGTTTTTTTTTTTTAATGGAACACCCTATATATTATTAAGATTTTCGATTTTAAATTAAGTTCTACTGGGACTACGTATATAATAAAACTAATAATGTAAAAGGTGTCTATAAAATAATTCCTATTTAATTTATTTTATTTTTGAATTTTAGATGTAGAAAACTCCCATTTATACAAGAGATATGATTCAAAATATCTTAAAAACTTTTACATTTTTCGTAAAAAAAATTGAGAACGCTTTAAATATGTTTTACGTTAAATTTTCATTTATTTTTTAAAGTTCAATTTTTCCGAATTATTTGTTGTTTCTAGCTTAAACGTTAATTTTTAGAAAATATCTAAATCGATTTAATATGTTAATGGTAAAATTTTATTCAATGTTATTTTATTTAAAATCAAAACTTCGTTTATTTTTTTGAGTGTCCGACACTCAATTGTTTTTTGTGAATATCTATAGCAGTACTGAAATAAATTGTACAACTTCTTTTATCTTTTTTTTTTTTTTTTTCTAAAATCAAAGTAAAAGGAGGTAGGAATTCTCTCGTAGTGACCCTGTACGGTGCCCGAAAAAAGGAATGTCTTCCCCTTAAAATGCAAATGTTTGGGCTAAGCTGTCAAGACCCACATTACAGAGAGGCGGCCAAGCATTGCGAGCAGGTAATCCCGCTTGCGATATGTGTCTGAGAGATATTCGAAACGTTAGACTGCCAGCTTCCGTAAATATAATTATAAAACAAAGCGTTGTATTGTAACAATTTTATCGAATCACATTTTTCGTTTTTAATTCCAAGATAAAAATATAAATACGCATGATGGCCGTAATCAGAAACAGCTACAGTACAGGATTCCAGAGAAAAATTGTATTATTGATTTTAAAAATTATCGATGATGCCACATCAACTTATTCTATTTAATTTTGTGTATACCTAATTTAAATAATTTAACTCGATATTTCATTTGGTCCTGGCAAAATAAAATTCATAAAACGAACTATGACACAATCCAAAAGAGTTTATATTTGAAATGAACACTGAACCTTTACAATTTAAAAATAAAACGAATAACAATAAAATATTAAATGAATATTACTGCTTAAACACAAGTTAAAGGCCGAAATAAAACTTTGCAGAATTCTAATACTCAAATATTGAAATAATTTTTTTAATTAATAATAATTACCATATGAGAATTTTTATAATTTTATAAAAAAAATAAAAATTTACTTTTATTGTTCATGTATTGCATAGCAAAAAATGTATGACTTTACCAAACAAATAACACTTTGTTGTATAATTATATTTACAGAATTTAGCAGTCGCACGTTTCGAATTTATCTCAGGCAGATTTCGCAAGCAGGATTACCTGCTCGCAATGCTTGTCTTGGCTTGCTGTAAGCATTTTATGGAGGAGACATTCCTTTTTTCGGGTACTGTACTTTAGAGTTGGAATTCGTGAACATTTTCCTACAAAATATATTAAACATTCTTTATTCTAATTCACACATAAATGACGTATATAAAAATAAAAATTTAATTAAATTCTATAATAAAGTTTGACTATATTAATTTATTAAAACTGTTCATCTCATCTTAAACGAGTTGTCTTCATCATTATTATTTTAAAATTCCCTCCCAAGGATCGTGAATTATCGTGTGCTGGGGCCCGTTCAGGAATAAGAAAGAGCGCGCTCTGGGTAATATACTTTCTCTCTCATGTAAATTATTTTGCGTGTTTTGCTTTCCATTTTAAACGCCCAAGGTGCAATCGCAATGCAGTTTCTGAACGCGCCTCAGTGGCCTCTCGAATCGTCATGAGCGATTCGGATTTCATCGAACGGCCAGCCTGCTGCCCCCACATTATTTACAGTAGATATTTGTAATTGTAAAAATATTGTAAACATGCTGATACTGCCGAAGATTATTTGTATGTGGAGCTTATTTCTGCTTCAAAAATTTTAATTTCGTTAGAAGCCGACGACGCCGAAAGACAATGCAACAACATGCTAAAGGGTAACCAATGAAATGTTTGGAGCGCACCTACAGCCAAGGCCAACCAATAATAAAATTCGAAACATTTCCCCTTAAATGTCGTAGTGTTGGGGATTAACAAGCAAGTAAAATACCAACCCGAGAGGGGTACCTTCGCAAGGATTCCTCTTAAGTTTATTTTAAACAGACATGAAACTGAGGTTGTTTTTCGTTTTTCGTAGTTAAGCCCAGTAAATTTAATATTTTAAAATAAAAATAATCAAATGCAAAATGTGGTTAATTTAATGACCGGATTGTATAAAATGATTACACACTTCGATGCTACATTTAATAAATTCTACTTGTCGTATTATCAAGTAAAATGCGTTCAATTAAATCCGTTATCGAGATGGCCTGGAACTTGCTTTTATTTTATACCGGCACGTCGTAGCTTAGTACGTATATTGAATAACTGCGAACTGTCAGCGGTGTTTATTGTCAAAGGTTTTGTTTACATTTTCGAGGTATTGTGTTCCGTTATTTGTGTTGTCGCTTTAATTCCATTAAAAAACAGTTCTTTTGGCTTAGGTCAAATGCAAATTTTACGAAGTCGCGTTAACTTAAGCCACATGATTATAATAAACATAACCCAACTTTTTATACCCATTTATGATTTTCTATAAATTGAATAAGAGAATGCAATTAACGAAAACATTTATTTTTTACAAAAGGTGCTTAAAATGCCCACCACCTACTTCATAACATTTTAAAACTCTACGTTTAAGGGACCTCACGACTACATTTTCTAACAAGTTCGGATTTTGATTAATTTCTTCAAATTTTTGCCTTATTCGGTGCTGTAGTTCTTCTAGATTGTTCATAGGGGTTGCAAATATTGAATTTTTAAAGTAAGGCCATAAAAAATAATCACAAGGTGTTAAATCGCACGACCTCGGAGGAAATGGTGTTAGAGTGTTGCGACTTATAATTCGGTCATCATAAAATTCATGAAGCATGGCCAATGTTTCTGCTGTACAGTGGGGTGTTGCACCATCTTGTTGAAAGTAACCACCTTCTAAGTCATCATCGTGAACGTTCTCCAAAAATTCATTTAAAATTTCATTTCGGTATCTTGTTGCATTAAGCGTACCTAAAAATTAACGTGCGAATATAAGTTAAAGATTATTTTTATGATTTATATATTTATAAACACCTTCAAAGAAAATTGGTCCAATTAATCGTCTGCCACTTATAGCGGCCCATACACCAATTTTTTCAAGATGCAATGGACGTCCAACAAACATATGAGGATTATCTGAATTCCAAGATCTCATATTCAGCGAATTTACATATCCAGACAAGTAGAACCACGATTCATCAGTAAAGAAAGTCATCCGTAGGGTATCGTCATCATTATTTAAAGTGTTTATAAACCATTGGCAAAATTCTAACCTCTGCGCTATATCAATGTCTTTCAATTCGTGAACTGCTGTTAGTCGATAAGGATATAAATGTAAATCCTTTCTTAACATCGCATGAGATGTTCCAACTGAAACTTCCATTTGTTGCGCTAATTGTCGAACAGTTGTTTTTGGGTTATTTTGCATGATTTCTCGTCCATCATCGATAACCTGTTGACTTCGTTTAAGAGGACAACCAGAACCTTCCTTTCTTAAGACACCTCCAGTTTCACGAAATAGCGTAACACATCGATCCAGCGTAGCATTAAAATGGTTGTAGTCAATAATCAACTCCGGAAATTTAGCTCTGAACTCTTCTAAACAATCTGGTCTAGAATATACCCAATTGCCGTCAATTTTACGTCCATTTCGAAAATACGATTCTAACATAAACACTCTATGTTCAGTAGTAAACATTTCTCGGCAGTTTAGTTCTCAAAATAACTGTTTTTTTAAAGGAATTAAAGCAACAACACAAATAACGGAACACAATACTTCGAAAATGTAAACAAAACCTTTGACAGTAAACACCGCTGACAGTTCGCAGTTATTCAATATACGTACTAAGCTACGACATGCCGGTATAAAATAAAAGCAAGTTCCAAGCCATCTCGATAACGGATTTAATTGAACGCATTTTATCAAGTAAATATCCACCTTTAAAATACAATATTATCATATGCTTTTAGAATCAACTTAAATAGAATACGTTTTAAAAGTGTATCCCGTTTGGTTGGTTAATGTGTTGTGACCCTAATAGCGATATCACCAGTTCCATTGCTTGTCTCATATTATCTAAGCTGATATTGAATATTATTTACATAAAACAAAAAATACATTCCTCTTATTATCCCAGCCGTATTTATCAAAATTTACATCCTAAAAATAGAAATTAACATACATAAAGTTTATAAATCATTTATTTCTACAAAATTTGTTGAAACACAGACCTACGTAAAGTTTAAAAATGGAATCTATCAAGTATACATACCTCTGTATATCAAGTGCTATAAATATCGAAGAATAAAATGAATTTATTTTTCTATATTATGTGTTCATGCAATTTAATAAAGGTTATGCATATACATTAAGCAATAAATCAACTTTATCGATCCTTAAATTTCTGAACCTCTAAAACTCTAAACTCTGAAACCAAATGAACTTGTTACGTAAGTGGCGTGTAGGTATGTTTCAATATTTTTCAAACATCGACAGCCAGAAAGTGTAAATTATATTATAAAACAACAATACAGAAATAGTTGAATAATTCCACGTAAAAATAAAAATTTTCAAGTTACAAATTCACTTATCAGTGCAGAACATTAATTACATTTAATTCAGTGTCATATGTATTTTGATGCATAAATGTAGGAAACTTACAGAAATTAAGCCACTGGTTTCTAGTTTTTTACTTTTTAGTCATTTACGATATAATACGGTTGTCAGTTTCGATTGCTGTAGATTTTCTGAGCATCCATGGAGAGATGTTTCGGCCCTTCTTGCGGCCTTCTCAGCAAAGAGTACCTCGAGAATCCAACTGCAATCAAACTAAGCTGTTCTAGTTATCTTGAAATCAAGGACACATGTTAACAACAATACATCGGCCAATTTTTCCTAAAATTATATCGGGATGAGCTATGGAAAAACTTTCAATGCAAGATTTGTAGTTTTATGGCTATTATCATCATACATTGATACTATCTTACATTGTTGTATGTTGTTGGAGGCTAGGAAATCTTGGGGGTAGTTTAACGTGGTGGGAATGGGGATACTGGATTGGACATCAAAGGATACCAGCATTTCATCGTCGTGTAGTGTTACATGAAACACTGGTATCCTTTGATGTCAATTTGCGATGCGCTCTTGTTTCTTGTGATAACTCTAAAAGATAATAGCCATAAAACCTTACAACTTTTATATTTAAAGTTTTTCTCCAGCTCCTAAAACAGATAGGGCGAAAATATTAAACAAAGACCTGTACACGACTAATGGATACGAATTTCAATATCCGATTAGTCGGAAATTTCCGTTGATCTAAGATTACTCATGCACTTTTCGAATGACATTCAGTGAGTTAAAAAGTGCCAAAGTATATACTTTTATGAACAGATAAAACAGCGACATCCTACGATTGCTTTTTGACCTGACATTGCAGTAGGATAAACAAATTGAAGCGAGTTTTGCTCCTAATATGTCCCCCATGCAAGGCGGCCATGCTTGCTGTCAAGGCATAATGAAAGTTTTTAAAAAAATTGTTGCAAATCGTTTTTGATTGCAGTGAAAACCTCGAGCAGCCTCTGTACAGCTGTTTCAGCCCTGTTTGGGGCTTCATCAGCAGAGACTTTTAATACATAATACTTTTTAAATCCTGCGTTTCTTTGTGAAAACATGAAATGGCGTTGAATTTTCGTTATTACAAGAACTAGGGGAGCATAAATGTACAATAATTCTCGATGACTTCTTGTTTAGTTGTGTTAGGCAATGTAATTGCGAAATTTTTAGAAAAAATTGAATATCGTCAAAACAAAGTACTGCAGTAGAATGTGCATTGATTTAAAAAAGAATAGTTTCCATTTTCTGATCACTCTGTACAGTTCAAAATAATTTACAATATGTCGCGTATTGTCTAGTATAAAATTCTTTATAGACTTTTTTCGTATTTCTTTTTCTCCTAGGCCTCACAGAAGAAATACGCATCGTTGGGCCACCCTGTACAGTCAAAGTAACAGAAACGAGGGTTGAAAAACTTTAATGGGACACTTGCATATCTTACCGCAATCGAACTCTGTATTACCTCTCCATTCTGAAAAGGTAGGGTGTTAATATATTATATGGTGTGGTCAAAAAATTATGATCAATAGCGCGAAATTTTTCTGGAAAAACCGCCTAAATCAATTTCTTTTGTAATTCTCAATTTTTTTTTCTTTATTACTGTATCAACGTTTAGTATCGTCACAACATTTTTAGTGTAAAACAACTATGAAGAAACCGACATTTAATGTGAACCAAAGTGACACTTTTCAGATGCAGAATTATTTATATTTTTTTTTACAATTTTAAATTGTAGGCACAAATTTTGTCGTTCGTATGCAAAAATAACTACTTAATAAAATAAATTAAAGAAAAAATGAGTTAATTTACGTAAGTTAATATTATAAATAATGACAATTTTTTAATGCACTTTTCGCGAATGAGATATACCAGGTGTCCCACGCCAAGCCTTTTACAATCTTTATTTTTTAATCAATTTATATGAAATTTTTCCACATAGTATTGGGCGCCACAGACCCTTCGGTTTCCCATATTTTGTATATATTTTATATATTTGAAACATACGAGTTTGAATATATATCACTCGAAAATTTTGGTTTCCATTACAACGGAAAAGAATCTTTTTTATATTTCAATCTAAAAAGCTATGAAGTGTATATTTTCGATTTAATGCGATCAAGTAATTTCAATAAATCACTTTTTTCATTTTTAACGTTTTTATATCATTTGAAATTTTCATTAGGTCTTAACTCTAAGAAAGCTAAGATAAACACTATTAAAAAATATGAATTACGATGTAATAAAATTTTTAAATGCTATAAAAGCGTTAAAAATCAAAATACAATCAAGAGAGTGATTTATTGGAATTAAGACTTGATCGCATTAGATCGAAAATATACGATTTACAACTTTCTAGACCAAAAACGAAGTTTTTTTTTTAATTATATTATAATAATACATTGTTTCGAAGTTCCTTGTAAATCGATTAAAAATAACAGATTCTAAGAAGGTGAACACATGGTATACGTATGTATTTTTAAGTATATTCCCAATCATAAAGTTTATTATTACAAATAACTTCTAACGTTAGAGAGGACGCAGACGTTAAGGTTATGCTTAGTTTTAAACAAAAGTGCTCAAAACCCAACACAAATATTTTTAGGAAGGGCAGGATCAGGACATTTAAGAAAGTGTATCGCGTACAGGCTGTTCCATTTAAAAGAACGTCACTTTAGCGAACACTTGTATTATTAAAAATAATTTTCAATTGTGGACGATTACGTTTGTGGTAATCATATGTCTCAGATTAATTTGTAGTATCTTCTTAAATAACTTCGTAAATGACCAAATTCGGAACTTTTCCGAACGTTCTATAACGTTGCATATGAAGTTTTTCTTGAAAAACTTGACAAAGACCTGCGTAGCTGTCAAAAAAGATAAATGACTAAAGTTACCCTAAAGACACGAGACTTACCTTGTGGTAGCAATCGCAGTTGCTGAAATCGGGGTCGAGCGGATTGGGTTTTAGATAACGGCCGAAATATGACTTCATCCAAGTTTTAAAGCAACCACCTGCGGCGCGACCATGCGCGTCTTTTCCTGACTTAGAAAGGAGCTTGGACATTTGGACGCTCGACGTTCGACGACGGCCTGCGCCGTCAGTGCATCGGCGCGCTTTGGGGATAACGGGCGTCTTTCTGAGAAGACGACAGTCACGTGTTATCAAAGCATTCGCGTAATCATTTCCACGGTGAAGTCTATACAGATTCTAGTGTATTTATATTTTTGATGTTAAAATTTAGCAAATACAAATTTATCCATACTATGTATACAAATTTATATTGTAAGTATTTACTTGTTATTTTAAGTTGTAAATTTCATTCATTCATAATTATTTTGATCAAATAGTTGTGGTAAAATTTGACTTACATGTTAATTTGTGGATTAGTTTGCATGAGGGAAAATAAAATCCGACGATTGCTGTCCAATTAAGACATTAATCGGACTGAAATATCAAATTTTAAGAATGAACAAATTAAAGAGCAACTATTAAATTTGTAGGTATTATTCTTTCTTTTTTTATGGACGAGAAAGCATGAATATTCCAAAGACGATTCAACCATAATCAAATATTTTCGTATAATTAATTTTAATGTAATACAATATCTGGAACCCAGTATGGGGGATGTTAAAAAAATCATTTCTGCATATATTTAAACTTAATTTAATTAATTTTTCATTACTTTTACTTCTTAAAAATGGAAAAGTTGATGTATCTGTTTCAATGAAATTGTTATAAAGAAATTAAAACGACAGATACATCAATTTTGATACTCTTAAGAAATAAAAGTAATGCAAAAAAAAGTTTAAGGCAGAAAATAAATAAAGGAACTGAAAATAAAGGACCATGAATTTATATGAAAGAAGAGGAACTCAATAACACAAAACTATAGAAATAAACCCTTTCAATCTAAAATCTTGCAAAGAAAGACAGGAAAACGGAATTTCCTAAAATGAATGTACAATATCAATAATTTTAATAACAAACTTTATGGGAGTTTGTAACATACTAAACAAAATTAATTTGGAAAATTTCAATAAATAAATAAATTGCATAATAATAATTAATTAAAATATCTCCCTCTAAATCTTCAAAATTGGGTACATTCGAACTTGCCTATTAATTATCTTAGATACAGTGTGCTACAAATGGGATTTTTTTATTATTGATTTTTATGAAAATTATTGATGCATGACGCTTTTACATCTCTTAAAAACAAATTAGCAAAGGTCATATAAAGTTTTTCTTGAACGATATACAGCGTGGACACCGAGAAATGAAGACCCCTTAAGAGTAAAGTGCCCTTATTTTATAAAGTATAGGAATATGTCATAAGAATAAGTTGTATCTGAAAAATGAAGAAAATCACAATTTGTTGTGAAGCACTCTTTACACACACAAAGGTGGAGTTAAAGTGGGCGCTAAGATAATATGAATAGGAAAACACGAAATTGGTTCTTATTTTTCAATTATTTCATTTTTTCTGAGCGATTATTTCAATGCATTCTGAAGCTTTAATTTTTTTTGTAGCCGATAGCAATTCATTGAAATAAAAACTCAGAACCAAACGAAGTAACTGAGAAATAAAAACGAATTTCCTGTTTTCCTATTTATATTATTTTGACTGACACTTTAATCCCACCAGTATTTCTTAATGTAGTGTGTATAAAGAGCGGTTCACAATAAATTGTATTCCTTTTGTTTTTAAGATAGGAATCTATAATTCCATATCTATTTTAAACTTCTGATTTAAAACGACTTATTCTTATGGCTTTTTCCTGTATCTTATGAAGTAAGAACACTTTACTCTTAGGCGGTATTCATTTCTTAGTGTGCACGCTGTATACCATTCAAGATAAATTTCATGTGATATTTGCCAAGTTGATTTTAAGGGATGCAGAAGTGTTCTGACTCAATAGATTTAAATAAAAATCGATAGTAAAAAAATCCCATTTGTAGCACACTTTTTGAAAAACACTGTATATAATTTTCTCTCATTTTTCACACAATTTTTTTACCTGCTCAACATTCTTCAAAACAGGTTTTGTTCTGAAAATTTCTTTCTTTGTTAGTGTCATTTTATTGATTGCACATTAACTTTAATTTTTAGTTTATTGCCATAGTAATAATTATAAAAACAATTGTTACTATGGGAGTAAATTGATGATTTACAACCGTCTACATAAAACATTGATTACCGTTCCGAGTTTACATAAAATGCAAAAATAAATTCCTAATATGGCATTCAATAAATATAAAAAAAAATATTTTTATAATTTTAGAATTTGAGCTAAACTAAAATATGATATTTCATTCATGTTCGTATAATACTAGCAAATTGTGAAATTATATTTTCTGTGTAATAACACCGCGAATAACCGCAGCAGGTGCTGCTTAACTTTTGCCGTAAAACAAAGATATTCGCGCAAATATGAGCCAGAAGATTACACAAAGGAATTCTTTCATTTATGCGCCGAAATGAATGGAAATTCCTTTGCTCGTCTCGAATACCTCGTCGAAGTAACAATAACATTCTAACAGACGTAAAGGCTCTTCGAAGTTTTGAAACAAATCGGAAATTTTATTCACAACTAATAACATTCTAACAGATGAAAAAGAAAGTGAAAAATTTGAGAGGATACACGCCTATACCGATGAGTTTCTTTTTCACATCGAAAGTAATAGTATATTACATAACGAGAACTGTAAATAGCAAATTACGCACGGGTGGAATGGTAGGCGCGAGCCGCGCAGCGGCAAGTGCAAACAATTCCACTCATGCGTAATTGCTTTACAGCTCGAGTTTTGTATTATACTTTATCTACGATCACACTTAATAACTATTAAACAATTCAAAAGAAATATTTTTACTTATAAATTTATTTCTGATCTTGGCTGTAGTGATAGCTTAAATTTAAAACAATTTTAGTCAAGAAATGATTTTAGTAATTACAAAATTCAAGTAAATAATCAGCAACGTCAGTGACCATTTCAAGGATTCCCAATTTAATATAATGCGGTTTCTAGATTCTAACTACAAGTGCGCATAAAATGCCCACGTAGTGCGATTTTGTTACGCATTTCTCGAACAATTTGTAAAGTTTTGTGTGAGAATCTGCTTCATTTTGACGTCATTTTCGCATACAACTTCAGTCAAGTGAGTTGAGAATAGGGCCCCTGGTCGCAGATAAATATTACAAAAACTGATAGCAACAATTAATCTCTATTTTTGCACGATCCGTCAATTTAACGTATTTATTTCCACCTTCTTAGTAAATGACATTTCACAGGTCAATTTTGTTATTTAAGGTAACCAAGTAAACGATAAATCACTGGAACAGACCTGTAAAATTTTACGGTCTTTTATAAAATTACTGTAAAATTTTACAGGCTTGTAGAAAGCAGATTGTTTGTTTATATCACCGCGACTATTATCTATCTAGAAATAACGCCTTCGGTAAAAAAGAACTTTCATAAAAAAATTAGAATAAACCAATCAAAAATCGCCATGTGTAGGTTAAATCAAAAGTTTGTAGGCGACACGCTTTGCAATTAATCTTTACTAGGCTCACTGGAATAGAGTGCTCGCTCCTGCGTCGCTCGCCCCACAAACTTCCAGCTCGCCCGTAAAGATTAATTTACAAAGCTCGGCTCGTAAATAACTATTAGTGGGTCGATTAAAAGAATAGTAGGTTGTGTTTACAAATCTCCGATTTAAGAAAAACTGTCACTTACCGATCGGAAGGCAGTAAGTAATCAAATATTTTTAAGTTTTGTAATTTTGCGATCTTTCAAACGACTCAAATTATTATTATTTTTTTTTAAATATGACCACCACTGTTTGTAAATCTCCAAATTAATTGAGCGCCTTTAATCATTTTCGGTAGTGGAATTTTGAGATTTTTTAGTTCGTGACAGTTGTCAAAGAATTTTCACTTTGACATTAAACCAATTTAAAATCATTTAGATTTGGTTATTGCATCGATCGTGTAAAAAACGTAATAAGCATCACAAGCACTAAGGGTTATATTATTATTATTACCGGCAACTATTGCCTTCGACCAGTAAACAACCTTTACCGCTTTTGATGCTTAAATAATATTCCTAATAATAATTATTATTATAAGTTCCGTTTTAAAAAACTTACTTCGAATTTATAAACTGATACTATAAAACTGATATCCATAGCAGCGATACTGTTGGGCTCTTTGAAGGCGCTACCCCTGGCCTAGATTGTTTCGGGAAAATGAGAATTCATTCACAGAGAGACGCGCGGCAAATAAATATTTAACAAATGCCACCGTCGCATAGTGGGAAGAACTTACGGTTTTGCCGGCCAAAAATCGATTTTTAAAGGTTTTCTTTATAAATACTTTTTCTTACTTATATTAAAGATGAAGGTTTAGAGGTTATAAACTTGTTGCCAAACTTTAACAACTGTTAACAATCTGACAAAGTAATATTTTCTACTATTTTTCCTTTTCATATTGTAAGCACCTTCAGCTAATAAATAACTATATATGTATATTTCTAGAACCTACAAGAGATTACAAATAAAATAAATCTAATATAGATACTATTTGTTTATATGTGACAAAGATATAGTAATTTAAAAATACATAATTAACACAAATTTCTTAAGATTTATCAATTCATAAACTAGAACCATTACATTTCACGAATTCAATGTAATTATTTTATTATTGCTTAGCTTTTACTCTATTAGTATACATAAAATCTTAACCGTCTAAAGCCGTTTCCAGAAGTAATAAAACTTTAAAGACGAAAGCACTTCTTTCTGTTAAGAAAAGACGAATGACGAATGTTTTATTTTTACTAATAAATTTTTTAAATGAGTTTATGCATTAATAACTACTAAAATGTACAGAAACTTTATAAATTTATCGATCCTGGGTTGTGTAACATTGTTTTCCAGAATTGAATATACAGGGCGTGTCATGGTTGTGTATTTTCAGATTAACTTTCTTATTTTGAGAAACTTTCTTAAGA
Source organism: Prosopocoilus inquinatus (assembly GCA_036172665.1). NCBI lineage: Eukaryota > Metazoa > Arthropoda > Insecta > Coleoptera > Lucanidae > Prosopocoilus > Prosopocoilus inquinatus. The sequence goes on from CM069876.1 coordinate 4,328,488, forward strand.
GAACTTAAATTGAAGAGTAAAAGCTACGACCCGGAGAACTTTAATGAACCCGATCTTCAGTTGTTTCGAAGCGGCACACTTTCTTCGATTTTTTTTAAAGAGCTCAGCTTTATGACGGATTTTAATAGACATTTGTAATATAATTTTGTAAAATTTGGAAAAACCTTAAAAAGCCTTATAAATATGTAAAAAAGATATTGCGGTACGGTAGACTATAATATCATATAAAATCTTTTCATATCTTTACTTTTTTAACAAATAATGATCTTTAACTATTTATTAGAAAAGCAGAGACATGTAAACATTTTTCTTTTGTACCACAACGTAAAAGTTTCTGGCATTTCTTCTAAACATTTGACCACACCGGGGATAAATTTTCCACAATATTAAATACAGATGCTAAATGTTAAAATCTGTTATAAAAATAATACATCCTGCTGTTTAAAAATATTAAAGAAGACGTGATCTTTTCGAAATAATTTGCAAATAACAATTGTCACATATTTATTTCTTGACTTAAATTTATTTATTAGTAAAAATACAATTGTGTACATGTGAAAACTGTGCGGAATAGCACATTTGTAAAGTTTTTGCATTCGAAGAAGTTACTAGCAACATAATTTTCTTATCTAAATGTTGGTAGACTTAACTAGAAAGAAAGTACTTGTTGACCGCTATCCGCATAAAAGTTATAGATTTTTGGTTACCAAAATTGGGGTTTTTTCCCACTGTGCGTCACAATTATTACGCGTGGCATGGTGGGAGTACACATCCCCGCTAGTGAGCGTCCCTGATCCGTAGTAACAAATAAACCCTAGCCGACGTTATATTTGAAGAAACTCACTCTAGCTCTTGTAAACGAAATTTGTATGTTCCATGTAAAAGACTTCTCACTATACATATGGTCGGTATTTCATACATTCACAAAATTCAGAGGCACTTTTGTAATTACTCAGCGCAAAGGATTAAAGGCGAAACTAAAGAGAATCTAGAAAATGAGACTAATAAAACTCTAAAAGAGATGCAGACTTTAAAACAGAAATCAATAAAAGCTTGCAGATTGTAAATGAAATGTGACATAAAATAGTAGGGCGTTAATCTTTGGGTTACATACAGGGAGAATTTCTAGATAGATATAAACAACATTTTCTTATATATTTTTGAACAGGAAACAACGTAAGAACTTTTAATCTGGCAACATTGTTACTTACTTTCATATGTAATTCGCATGTCACGCCATACCGGGTGTTTGTGAAATAAGTGCAGAAATTTAAACCTGTAATACATCACCGTAAATGGGAACGATTGAGCTTACATGTCCTTAACAAAAGATTTACACATTTCGAGAAAATCGCAGTTGAAAATCGGGCTAGAAATAATGTAAAATAAATGTCTTTGAGGCTGGTCAAGAAAGGGAAATTTTATTGGAACAAAAACCAGAAGTGTGATCGAGCAGTGACCTTTGCCGAAGTCGAGAGGTCGATAAAAGCGTTATTTTAATGTCGCAATAAGTCATATTACAGCTGAGCGAAAGAATTTGCTTCATTCTTTATGAATACCACACACAATTTATTGCTTCGTATTCTTTGGGATCAACAGTTTAGTTTGTGAAAAGTGATTCAACGAGTTAAACTAAATATGATTACTATCTATCTACATAGTATTATTACTTATTTATTAAAGGGACATTTTAAGAAGTACGTAATGAATACAAAAACAATACCATTCCACTTAAAAAACATAAGTCATTGCACTTTCATTGTTAACAAAATAGAGGTAGTTTTGCTACAATCCTAATTAGTGACAAAAGCAAATTTAGTTTCTGCGGTAGATACCTTCCACTTAGCTTATAAAAATATCACAATATTTGCTTTCTAAATTTCATAGTTAATGCTGTAATAATGATAAAAATTACATGTGTATTTCTCGAAAACCATTAATAAAGCCTAATATCTCAAAAACTATTTAACTTGAGTATACAGAACCTTCATTAAACTTACTGTGTACATAGAATAACTAGAATAACCTTATTAACTCAAATTCTTAATAAAATGTAGAGTATTGCATTTAAGATAACGAAGTTCTACATCTTACAGACGAAGTGTAACACCCTGTATATGTCAAAATAATTTTTTTAATTTTTTTATGCGAAGCTTTAAGTTTTTTAATATTCCACCAATATTAGTATTAGAAAATCAAACCGTTGTACAATAGTTATTTGTATCATTAGGCCAGAAACTGTCATTTTGCAAGACACTTCGCACTTGCAGAGCAATTTCTGGCCGTGTGATACACACTATTTTTTGGTCGGTCCGACCTATTTTAAATTTTCGCAAAAAGTTCAAGAGAAATTAAATAGTTTGTATTAGGGAAGTATGTATTCAGGTTGGCAACATAATGTCCAACCCTAGATTTCAAATTGAAGTAAAACATTTTTGATCTAACCTAAAAAATAAAAAAAAATCAGACCAAAAAAATATTCTCTAAAGAATTCTTATTGCCTGTGGAAACGCCGATGAAGCAGTTTATGCATTTACAATTTTCCGCTACTATCATTTTTTTTAATCCTGTTAATGTTGCTTTGTAACATTAAACGAAATTTTCAGAAATATTTGTCGCGAAAAATTAAATTTAATTGAAGACGTTTAAATATATTCCATTCCTTCACGTGTTATTTGAGTAGACCGTGATTTTAAGTCAGTAGGGTGACTATCCTGTTAAATCATATAAATTTCGTTGAACATCATTGTAACATAACGTACGTCAAATTGTGACAATTCAAATGAGATAGATTAAGCGTTATTGTCAGTTATGTAAATTTGAAACCGAATACGCGGGACGTAATGAAAAGAAAATATTTCAACAGCCTCCATACGAATACGTCGTTTAATGCTTTATGATGATAATATTTGATAGGAAAGCAAGAATTTACTTCTAAAAATAATTGCAATAAAATTCCTATGGCGTGTAATCAAAGTGGGACACCTGGTATATCAAATTTTAATTTACTTTCAGCATTATAAATTATTGCGTTTCACGTTTTACAGATATAAGTAGTAATTTTATAAATAATTGTCCATTCCCAGTTAACTTTAAACATCTCTTCCAAACGCGATATCTTGTTATTAAGGTACTGACTTAATTCGTATCCCTGCTTTAATGTGTTTCCTTCTCCTAAATTTTTTGGCTCGCTGAAACAATTGTGTCAACATTTCCTGCGCGGTTTAGAAAAACGAAAAGGTGATCGATTTACTTTTACTTGCTTATTTTACAGAAAGTATACAATATATTCGTTTCTCGTTATCAAGACGAGAAGCTTACAAAATACAAATAATGGAACAGCCAAGTTGAATTAAAATAAAATTGACTATTTAATTCATCTGTCAGGTCATGTTCAGTAACCAACGAAAAAAACTAATTTTAATCATTTCCATGGTTACAAAAAAAATCTGTGGTAATTGTACTCCTACAAATTACAGCGAATATTGTACCAGTTCTTTTAAGTGATAATTTGAAACAAATGAAAATGTTTATTTAATTTGCGTAAAACGGGATTGAACGATTTGACAAAATTTCAAATAAAAATTTGAAATTCCTATAAACATAATGTTATCAACACTTGAATAATAAGCAACTCTAACTTAATTCTCAACATCTTTCTACAAAAAAATTGTTAACTGGTATAACAGATTTGCATCTAATAACAATTTTATGAGAGGGAAAGCCTCATATATCTGAAAGAGAATATTTAAACCTTCATTTCGAATCTATGTACACACCACTCTTAGAAATAATTAATGAAACTTGAAATGTATATCATCGGGTGCAAACCAAAGTAAAGGACTCCTAAGGATATTTTACGTTATTTTAGTTTTGTAAAACCAGTTTCAGTAGGAATAGCAGTAGTAGTAGTAGCAGTCTATTCTGTAAATCATATCAGTGATGTGAATACAATCAGCACAAAATCGGTGTTACAAAAAGAATAATAACAGTAATTGTTACATAAAATATACAAAACACTAACAAAAATACGAAATATCATCGATTCGTAAAACTCGGTAATTGTATAATCTACACGTTGAAGCAAAATTTTTTTTTAATTGTGACGAATTTTGTTTTGTTACAAATATTTTTTAATTCATTAGAGATGAGATAATAACATTTTAGTGAAATTGTAACAAATGATTTCTGATATAAAGTATTTCTAGATAGCAGCATTCTCAAGTTGTTATTTGATCTAATATTATAATTATGATTGTTTGAAACAAGTTGGAAATACGTACGATTTTCATATGTGTATAATATACATCGATATATGTATTGCTTGTCTGCAAGATTGTCTGGAAATCAGTCCTGCCAAAATATGAATCGCTTTTTTCGAATTAAAAGTATATCAGATACGTGAGTGGAACTGCCCCAGAAAATAATTCCATAATTCATTACTGCATAAAAATAGCCAAAGTAACAAGTTTTCCTGTTAAATAGCGGTTTACATTTTCGCAAACAAAATACAGCTTTGTGTGAACTTTTTTTGAATTAATTTAATTAATATCACTATCCCATTTAAGGCTACTATCAATAACAAACCTAAAAATTTACCAGATATATATATATATATATGTTAATCCGAATACTACAGCATATATATATATATATATATATATATATATATATATATATATATATATATATAATTATTATCGGCAGTGTTTATGTTTAAACGGTTAAATGTTTTAAAAATAAGTACTTCAGTTTTGTGTATGTTTATAATTAATCTATTCGAATGATACCAAGAATTAATCTCAGATAAGGCTAGTTTTGAATCCGTCATAAGATTTTGCAAGTTGGTATTAGTTAAACAAATCATCGGCATAGGAAATTAGTTTAAATTTAGAATTTTGTAAAATATCATAACAAAAAATAATGAATAGTATAGGGCCTAATATCGAACCCTGCGGTACACCACATTTAATGTGTTCGAAGTTAGATATATACATACTCATTCATTTGTCCTGAATCTATTTTTTGTTAAATATACAGGGAAGGGAAAAAGTATGGAACCGGCTTAATATTCCTAAAACTGTTTGACGTAATTATTTGAAATTTGCTGTGTGATTCAGAGTCAATAGGACCTACATTACCAACTTGTTTCAATTGTTTATCTGCTCTTGTTTCTGAGATCCAATGCCTACCTGATTTTTTTAAATAACCTGCTGATTTTTTTCGTTTATTTAATTTTAATTTCGTTTAATTCTTTAAAAGGCCACATGAAAATATTTATCTATTGCATAAGAAAATTTTCTAGAAAATAATATTTGAAGGAAAAAGTTAGAAAAAATGGTTTACGCTGATATTTGGTATTTGTTTTCACGTTAAGGCAATTTTTATTAAAATTTTCTTTAGCGCTGTTTTAAAAACAGCCCATAATCTTGTGGTCTTCCAGTTTTTTTGTTAAAACTAGAGTTTTTGTTGAATATCAGACAATAAACCATTTTTCCTAACTTTTTCATTCAAACGCTTTTTTCTTAATTAAACGAGCTATTAAATACAGGAAAGAAATCAGCAGGTTGTCGTTTAAAAAAAGATAAAGTAGGCATTGGATCTCAGAAGCAAGAGCAGATAAACAATTGAGAGAAATTGGTAAAGTAGGTTTTATTGATTCTAAATGACATACCAAATTTCAAACAGATACGTCAAGCAGTTTTCGAAATATTAAGCCGGTTCCATACTTTTGCCCTACCCTGTATATAGCTTGACTGCGGTTACTCAAATAAGATTTAAAGAGCAATAATCGATTGCCACGAATTCCGTATCCCTCAATTTTTTTTAATAGCAGTGAATGATCAACTAAATCAAAAGCTTTTGACAAATCGCAATTAACTAAAACCGAAATTTTATTCGAATTTACATTGTCATAAACAAAAGCCAAGGTCTGTTGCAAAACAGTTCTTGTAGATAAATTGGCTCTGTGTCAATGTTGTTACATGTTAAAGTAATTGAAATTTTCAAAATAATTTACGAGTCTTCCTTTTTATGGCAGTTTCAAAAATTTTTGAAAAAGTTGTTAAAATTTAAATGGGTCTATAATTTTGAATTAGTAATCTATTGTTTCCTTTATATAGGGGAATTACTTTAGATATTTTCGAATTTTCAGGAAATTTGCCATTAGCAAAAGCTTCATTAATAACGTATGCTAATGGCTTTGCTAATATACAGGGTGTCCCAACAGTGCGTTCTCGGGCTATATCTCGATAACTGGTACAGATACAAAAAAAGTTTCAGGACATTTTTGTTTTAAAATTTAGAGGTCTACAACACAAAATAATTTTGACCCGCACAGGGTAAATTAAAACAGCAATACTGAACGCAACTTTTTTAATTCAAATGGCATAACCTACATATGATGTCAAATTTGGATTGCACATAAAATTCTACACATTTTTTATGTACCATAATCTATGTCTAAATCTAACCGTTTTGAAGATATTTAACATTTTATCTAAAAACTGACGATTGCAGCCATTATTTTATTTACTCATATTTTGTTTATTTTTAACTTTAGAGAAAAGATTTGCGGTACAGATGTAATTGATACTTTAACTTATTCTAAGCCACTATTAAAAGTATTTTTATCGTTACAGGTGATTATGGTACTAACCAAAATACCGGAAATTTCAAAATGACATAAGTCAAATTTTTTAAATTGCATGCCCTATATTTTTATATCCTAAATTGGTCGTCTAATGCAGTACTTTCGTTTTTGTCATGCATGTTTTATACCTATCTGTTATATTTTTTTAGAACCCTAGACCTGAATAAATCATTTATTTTAAAACTAGTAATTGTCTAAGGTGGCCATGGAAAACAAATGAGCCAGCTGACATTAATAATTAGTTTACTTGTTTTCCACAGCCACCTTATACAATTATACGTTTTAAAAGAATAACTCAAATGGATATAAGGCTCTCGAAAAATATTGCAAATAGGTATAGAACACGTATGACACAAACGAAAGTACTGTATTCGACGAACAATTTAGGATATAAAAGTATAGGGCATGCTATTTAAGAAATTTGACTTATGTCATTTTAAAATTTCTAATATTTTGTTTAGTACCATGATCACCCTGTAACATTAAAAATACATTTAATAATGGCTTAGAATAAGCTAAAGTACCAACTACATCTGTGTCGAAAACCTTTTCTATAAAGTTAAAAATAAATAAAATATGAATAGATAAAATAATGATTGCAAGCGATAGTTTTTAGATAAAATGTTAAATATCTTCAGAACGGTTAGAATTAGACATAGATTATGGTACATAAAAATGCAATACATAAAAAAGGCAATTCAAATTTGATATCATATATAGGATGTGTCATTTTAAATAAAAAAGTTGCATTCAGTACCGCTGTTTTGATTCACCCTGTATAGGTGAAAATAATTTTATATCGTAGACCTCTAAATTTTAAAATAAAATTGTTTTGAAAGTTTTTTTATATCTGCAGTAGTTACCGAGATATAGCCCGAGAACACACTGTTGGGACACCATGTATATCTTGAACCTTTCCCTATTTTAGTAGGTACATCATCTATTCCAGCAGACTCTGTATTTTTTAATTTAGAAATAATGTCCTCTATTTCCAATTCTGACACCGGCGCAAGAAAAAATGTGGTAGTCTTAATAATATTAAAGCTGTTTTGTACGATTGGTAATTTGGTTAGCAAATTTTCTTAAATATTTAAAAAATAGTTATTAAATTGATTAGCTAAGATTCGTCCATCTGATACTAATTTATTTAAAAAAAAAACGTGTAGTATTTTCAAAGCAAGGGAAATTATTAATTTCTTTACCAGGTTCCAAGTAGTTTTCGGGATATTCGTAGAATTCTTGATTATCCGTTCATTTTGCAAGTATTTAACAATATTAATGATTTCTTTAAGTAACTTTTTATATCTTAAATAGTATTGACGAATGACAGGGTGCGCGAAAATACTTTTGGAAGTAGTATAGTTCACGTTTTGTTTTACTGGATTTTCTTATACCCGTTGTAATCCAGCCGTCCTTTCAAACCTTATCAATAACGCTAGTCACAGGAAAGCATTGATCAAAAACTGGATAAAATATAGAATTAAGAATGTCGAAACTATTCTCTGTGCTTGTGACAATCAAATAACATTAGTCCGCTACGAAATCCGTGGGCTGCTGGAAAAGTTTGTGGAAACGGTATGAAAAAACGCATATGAAATTTGGTAAACGGTATCATTGTTTTTCGAAGTATTCATCTTTGACGTCAATACACTTTTGCATACGCTAGAACCAATTTCTAAAGCACGTTTTCCACTCTAAAGATGGTACCTCAAAAATCAGTGTCCGAAATGTTTCAACCGCTGCTTCAGTCGACGAAAATCGCTCACCACGCATTTTATTTTTGATGTTTGGGAACAAAAAGAAATCATCAGGTGATAAATATGGACAATGAGTCATTTTTATTGGACAAAAAATCAACTATTTGACGGGCTGAGTGAGAGCTGGCGTTGTCATGATGGAGAATAATTCGTCGATTTCGATTGTTTCTTTTTATTTGATCGATGACTTCCGGCAAGCAAATTGTAGTATTGTTTGCCGGAATTCACGTTTTTCGATCTTCTAAAGCCACGGTTGCTACATGTCCAGTTAAACCAAAGAAACAAGCAATCATTTGCTTCGTAGCACTGCGTGAACGGCGTGAAAGTTTTGTTGGTTTCGGTTCATTTTGAAATACCCAAATGGTAAATTGTTGTTTACTTTCTGCTTTGTACGAATAGAACCACGTTTCGTCACCAGTAACGATGTTATAAACTAAATTTGAACGACCTCCATTGAATTTCTTGAGCATTTCTTCGCACCATTTGACACGACCCTGCTTTTGCGCTTCTGTTAAATTGTGTGGGATCCAACGACTGCAAAGCTTTCGTACGTTCAAATGATCATGCAAAATCTGGTGTATTGCTTTCATGTCAATGCGTAAAGATGCTTGAATCTCACGGTATGTCACATGTCGATCTCGCTCAAATATTTCACGCATAGCATCTACATTAGTGGCAACAACAGATGTTGATGGACGACCTTCATGAAATTCGTCACTGAGAGAGGTACGTCCACGCTGAAATTCGGCAAACCATTTATAAACACTGCTCTTTGATGGTGCTTCATCTCCAAAAGCCAAATGAAGCCGATCGAGGCATTGTTTCGGCGTTAGACCACATTTGAAATCGTAAGAAATCATGGCACGAAAATTTTCACGTGAGATTTCCATGTTTACACAAAATTACTTTTTCTCAAATGCTGTACAAACAAAACTAGTTCACTTGGATAGAAACTGTCAATAGAATTATAGGCGAAAAACGTCAAAGTTTTCAAATATGACAGTTGATAAACGCTAACAATTCTAGACCTACTAGATTCCAGAAAACTTTCCAGCAGCCCACGTATTGGCAAATCAGAGTCAGACATACAAAAAATCGTCTACTTAAAATGAACAATGAATTTAGAAATTATTATTATTATTGTTATTATTATTGTTATTATTATAGGAGTAGAATCTGCCGTATAATTAGTGTTTATTTCTTTTACTGAAAATTTAACCTTCTCGCTTTGTTTATGATTCGTTTTCCCTTGCTACTCTATATCCTACCCTTGCTATACTACTATTTAATTCTGAAATTCATAACCAAACTTGAAAACTTCATTTTGCCGAAAATAAATGATAAAACCAAATAGAATTAAATGACGTTTTTCCTTATTTCAAATTGTATACCTACATAATTTAGATTTATACACTTATTCTTTTCTACCAGGTTCGCAACCTAATAAAATCAGGAGCAAAGCATTCGGCGCTTAAAAATCTCGGCAAACTCCGAAACTTCCTAACGAAGACTTATGGATGCTCTGTGAAAGTGAATAAAGTGCGTTCGCAGGCCGAGACACCTAAGAATTCCACGTTAATTTCCAACGAGCTTTCACCACCCGTACTTGCTGCTCCACACCGTCGAGCTTTGTAAATGACTTGGCAATGACTTTTAAATTTCGTGACGTTTAAGAGCGACGGGCTCACTCTGAAGCACTTAATTGAAGCGAAAATGGTTTTTCTAGAAGACGAATGAAATGGCTATTCTGTCATCCTGTTGCTGTTGGCACTCGGTCAGAAAGGGGAGCTTCGCATGTGGCATTTATTCACTGGTAAGTGTACATGTATTTCTGTTACTAATATTAGAATATATTTGGTTTTTACAAGCAGGTTTCATAGAATTTTTAGAAATTACGATTTTTTATACAAAATTATACTGCTCTTAACTTTTTTTGTTTTAGTCAACAAAATGTTATGTTTCACTATTTTAAATAAATGATACAGTAATAATTTTTCCACACTTAAACAATTTATTATATTTAATCTTACAACGTAAGATGTACGATTACTTCTATTACAGTGATTACAAAAAAAATGTCTGTGTGGCAAGTTAGAAGACGAATTCTGCGGTAATGTCCATCACTAATTTTTATAAATATTGCTGTGAAACTAAATCACAAATTTTAAAGCTATTAATCTTATCATAGCCAGTTTCCAGATAGAATGGCATTAATTACAGCCGATTCCAATGAAATAAAAAAAATATTGTGTTTGCCATTAAATCAAATTCATCAGGAGCTGATAATATTTCCTCTAAGGTCATAAAATACTGTAGTCAACAATTGGTGCCGTTACTAACATTTTTAACAAACTTGTCGTTGCAAACTGCTGTGTTTCCTTCCATCTTGAAAACTGGCTCGGTTTTACCTGTATTTTAAAAAAAAAGGTGACTGTCTTAATATTGATAATTACAGACCAGTTACAATTCTGATTGTGTTCTCTAAAATTATTAAAAAAATGTGCTGGCAAGAATGACATCTTACTTGGAGAAAAACAACATCATAACTGATCGTCAACAAGGATTTTTAAGGAATAAGTCAACTGAATCTGCCTGTGTGAGCTTTACTGATGTTGCATATTTTTTTGACTTATCAAAGGCATTTGATTTTATCGACCCAGAAATCTTATTAAAGTTCAGTAATTATGGTATTAAAGAACAAATTTTTAAATGGCTAAAATCTTTTCTAACGGAAAGGCAAATTATTGTTAAATTAAACAATGAATTTTCAAATACTTATGACGTCAAGCTGGGTGTTCCTCGGGGTTCGGTGCAGGGACCGTTACTGTTTTTGCTTTTCATTAATGACTTACCCATGCACATTAAATCTGGTTATACTTGTATTTGCGCTGATGACACTTCAGTGGTGGTCTCAGCGTCGACACCTGATTTGACTGTCAAGGTAAAGCTAGTTGTTAACGAAATGTCAAATTGGTATAATAAAAATAATTTAATTTTGAACTCTGACAAAACGGTTTTCATTATCTATTTGAATAGAAAATGCATTCCTTCAAAATGTATTGTAGAAGGTAATATTAAATTTGTAACTAATACTAGGTTTTTAGGTTTGTAATAAAATTAACAAGGCCTATTATGCTATAGTAAAGCTAAAACCTTATTTAGATATCAGCTCCTTAATAACTAAGTATTATTCTTTGGTTTATTGCCATTTTCAGTACATTATTGTTTGGGGTGGAACGTCATCATTATTACGTTTATTTATTACTCAAAAGAGAATTATGAGACTGATTTTTAACATTAAAGCTTTGGATTCTTGTGATTCTATTGATAACAAGATTTTAACTGTACCTTGTATTTTCCTCACAGTTGCGCGTTGTATGTGAAAAAGAATAACCAGAAGTTTAGCCAGGTTGGTAATAACCACCATTACGATACACGTTACAGCTATCATTTGCGGCAACCACTTCACTCCACAACCTTATATGAACGTCAAACTCATTATATTTGTGCAAAAGTGTTTAATCATATCCCTACTGATATTAAAAATATTGTGCAAATTAGTGTTTTTAAAAACCATTTAAAATTGTTTTTGCATTCTAATTGTTTTTGTCATTGAATTTTTTAATGTTGGCTGGAAGTAGCGAAGTTTAATGTAACTTTTGTCAAGTGCTTGTAGTCAAGCATGCATGTGTTTTGGTAAATGTTTTCATGCCCTATTTTAATAGTTTTTATCTATCCATCCTTGCAGTGATAAGTATCCTGTGATATTTTATTTAATTGTTTGACTTTATTTATTTATAATTATAAGATAATAAGATAATAAGATGTCTTCATGTCGAACTTCTAATTTGACTCGTTTTATCCTGTACTCTTGGCAACGGAATCAATATACCGGGTGGAAAGTTTCAAACCCGAACATAGCAAACTTGTATTGAAAACTATGTTTTTGTGAAATGCAGATCGCCGTTTGAAGATACAAAAATGGCAATGATATTAAAGAAAAGAGAAAATTATGGACAATATTATGGTGTTCAAATTATTCCTAAATATTAATACTTTCGGAATATAAATAAAATTTTCAAATTTTAAACGAAAAATTTAGTCGCCTATGTTAGGTTTTAAACTTTAAGTTGTTTCAATTCATGGAAAATAATTTATACGTCAGTCAAAAAGTATTATGAATTATTTTACAGAGCAAATAATAGGTAGGTACTCTTGTCGTTAAGTTACAACAATTCTTTCTTTATTAGAATGATAATTGTATTCTACGTCATTGCATACAAAAATACTGTTGTTTTTGACACTATCAATAAACTTGAAATGTTGCCATGGACAATCAATACTAATACACATCGATACTAAATCAGTTTTAAATTCAATTGTACTAAGAATTAAATAAGATTCATACTGTTCAAGAATAAGTAACACACAACTGTAAAGAATATTAAAAAAAAAACATCAATTCCTCAAATCCAGTTGCCATCAACATTGTATTGAAATTAACAAGAATCAGTATGCTACACAGATGAATGGAATTTTATTTTGAATAAGAAGCATATTGTACAAAATTCCGGTTATTGAATTGCAAACTTCAAATTTGACATACTAAGTAATTTAATTTTTATTTCAAAGTATTAACACATCAGGAATAATTTTAACAGGATAACATTGGTCTTAATTTTATCTTTCATTTAATACCACTACCATTTTTGTATCTTTAAATAGCGAGCAGTAATCTACAGAAACGTAGTTCTTCAATGGAACTTTACTATGTTCGGGTTTGATTATTATTATTATTATTAAAATGTGTATGAATACACATACAGTGTGTCCCCGGATTAAGTTCGCGCCACGTCTAATAGACCAAAAATTTTGAAATTCAAATTTGACATCGAAACTTTTCAAGGTGACAGAATTAACACAAGAAGAAATAAGCATGTGCATGCAAAGTGGTATTCCTTCTGAACTTAAGATAAAATAACTTTCGTTTGAAATTATAGAAATACACCAAATTTCAACATTCCAGAAAGACAAATTAAATCAAATTACTAAACACATATAAATAATATTTCAGTGAAGTTGTAAAGTATTAACGCCACGCCATCCACATATTTTATTGACCCAAAATACAAATAAAGTGTGAAGCATTTTGCGGTTCTTTTCTTAGAGAACGTTAATAATTCTTTAAATTAGTAATGCATCATGTACATGTTTTGTTCATTTAAAAATAAAAACTAATTTAACAAATGAATCGTATATTTTATTTGTGGTACATCAATTTTTCTGCGGAATCTAATTGGAAATCTGAAATTGTTTTTTTTTTATTCAATAATGTATTTATTTTAGTTAAAAAGAGTTCTGATTACTTCAAATATTCCTGTTTTGAACTTCCATCAAGCAAGTCTATGTAAATGTAATTATAATATTGGTTATGTTTAGTGATCCACGTTCCTAAAGAAATTACAATAAGTAAAAAAATCGCACATAGACGCGTTTACTTTCTGAAATATTGTATTCTGAATATGCATTGATCATAAAAAAAGCACATTTCAAAGTCTGCAGAGACCTATCTTTCTGTGAGTCTATTTAATTTTTAAAATCAGAGAATTAAAATAATTTAATAGGGGAAACCCTAGTTTTACATGCAGGCCGGAGGGTTCCGAGGCATGTAATAGGGAACAGTAGGTTAAGATTTTTATTTCATTTAATAATATATTTGTTTTAGTTAAGAAAAGAGTTCAGATCTCTTCGAATATTTTTTTTATAACAAGTCCGTGTGCTTAACAGTTGTAGTGCACCCTAAAAAAAAATTGAAAATAAGAAAGTTGCGCACAGTTGCACTTTGTTTTTTTTAATAATGAATTTTGAATATACATTGATCTTAACCCTAGGATGCATAAGCAATACAATACCGGTATTTACATGATCTGGGCTTCGGAGACCCTGCCTATAAAATTACATCAGGCTGTATTGGAAAAACATTTATTGAAGTAAAATCTGTTTAAGTATGTTACAAAATTAATATTAAATATAAATGTAAACAAAATTGAGAAAAATTGAAAATTGAAATGTCGATTATCAACGATTTTTGTACCGATACGTATCGATTCATCAAATATAGATACGTATGGAGTATCGATACGTATCAAAATATCAGGTCCGATACGTATTGATATATAGATAATGTTAGCATATTGATATAACTATATAGTCATCCTTACTTATTTTTTAGAGTAGCAAGTAGTGCACATTCGAATACTGTGCTCATTGCAGATGTTATTCTTGCATATAATACATATCAATTTGCTCTTACGATCTTTGGTTGAAGGACATTTTGAACATCTTTTTCTCTTTATCGTATTACTTGTTTCAGCAGTTGGTGAGCCAGAAACTTGAATAAACTTTTTCATCTCTTCCAGGATAGGACGTCTTATGTTAGGGTTGGTTGATCTGGTTCGCATATGTGGTATTATTAGATCTTTAGCTAAATCTTTCAAAAATATTCTGCGTTTGTGAGTTACACCTGTGTTGTAGTTTGGATGCTCTTTGGTAAAAACTATAAATGCATTCAGTGCTGCCACATCAATAATGTTGTAGAAAAATGTCATAGGCCATCGTTTACTTTGCCTTTTGCATGTATATGTTGATACCATTTGATCCATAACATCTACGCCACCCTTTGTTTTATTATAATATGTAATGATTTCTGGCTTTCTTTTAGCATCATCATTGACGGCTGTATCATTGTGCATGGTACTCAGCAAAATTACGCATTTATTTTTTTTGGGTGTGTAACTTACCATAGTTACATTGTTACTGAAGCAAAACAATGAAGAGTTAATGTCACGATTCTTCGACGGTTTCATTTCT
This sequence comes from Prosopocoilus inquinatus, assembly GCA_036172665.1. Taxonomy (NCBI): domain Eukaryota; kingdom Metazoa; phylum Arthropoda; class Insecta; order Coleoptera; family Lucanidae; genus Prosopocoilus; species Prosopocoilus inquinatus. The sequence goes on from CM069876.1 coordinate 4,343,767, forward strand.
TGTGGAATATCGCGCTTATTCTGACGAAGTGTGCCGACAATACTAATCTTCTTATCCAAAAGATAAATTGCTAATGGAACACTTGTAAAAAAATTGTCTGTCGTAAGATTTAGACCAGAATTATGAACACTACGTACAAGAGTTTGCACTACTTCAAGTCCCAGATTTTTATGTGGAGGCTCTCCAGGTTGGCGACCAACATAAACTAAACCATCGAGAGCATAGCCAGATTTACTTTCACACATCCAGAATATTTTTAGTCCATATTTTGCTGGTTTGCTTGGCATATATTGTATGAATTTGCATCTACCTCTAAAAGCTACAAGTTGTTCGTCTATGGTAACATTAGTGTCTGGTATAATACATGTTCTGCATTGTTGAATGAATAAACTCCAAATATAAGAAACCAGTGCTAATTTATCGGTACTCAAACGTGTGTCCCTAGTTGTCTTGTCGTCAAATCTAATAAACCTTCTTATTTCTTCAAAGCGAAATATAGACATCGTAGCTCGGAATATAGGATTAGCAAATTCACTAGAAAATAGTGCCCTTGCAGGAATGTCCCAATTTCTATCAACTCCAACATGAATTAGTAATCCGCAAAATGCATAAAGTTCATCAATAGTTACATTTTTCCACGGTTTTTCTTTCAGTTCATAAACGCGTCTGCCTTCTAAATTAGTACAGTTCACAATTTCTTGAATAATATCTTCGGTTATAAATAATTGAAACGCTTCTTTTGGTGTGGCAGCTAGTTCCTTCTTTACCAAACCTGGTGCACGCCGAATTATATTATGAGGCTGAATTTTGTTCCTTGCTATAGGAGGTTCTAAACACCAATCTAGACTACTTGGAGCAGTATAATAACGTGCCGATAGAGATGTAGGATTTGAATTTTCTTTATCACTAGTATCTTCTTCATCATCATCATCATCACTGCTGGTTTTCAGAAAGCTCATCAGTATTCAATTCGAAATTTTTATCTTCCGTGTTATCATTTTCTACTTCCGAAGTTTCACTTTCACCAGAGGGCATACTGTCACATTCTTCTGCCCATTGTAAAACAGTTTCTTCCCACCTTTTATCACCAACTCGTACACTTTTCACATTTTTCTTTGTTGCCATTATCACTTATGTAAAAGTAGTTCGTACAATGCAAGCTCACTTGAACTGAATGGTGATAAAGTTCACGCACATTTATATACTCGGCAATAATGCAAGTTTTGACAGGTATTAACATGAATATTACATGTCTCTGACAAGTTATAAAAATTTAGTTAGTCACGAACACGTTGAAACTTGTTTCATATAAGATTCTATTAGACGGGTCTACGAGGCCCGGTATATGTGATTGGAGATTAGCGATGAAAAATAATTTTTTCTCAAATTCCGAAAAAAAATTGAGAGGTCTTGCATCAATCCAGTACTAAACAAAAACGAGTTTATAGCATATCTAAAGTCTCAATTCGATTAAAAATATTTTAAACAAATTGTAAGCAATCAAACATCTTCGTGGGCCTGGCAGGCCCGGATTATGTATCCTAGGGTTAAAAAAGTACATTTCCACATCTGCAAACATCTGCCTTTTTTGTAAGTCCACTTAATTTCTGAAATTATTTTTGTTTGATACGCAAGTAATTTGGCAAGCCAAAAAATATTTACATTAAAGACAGAATAGTAACAAATGTGTTACATATTCAGTATATGATTATCATTGCAAGAAATATAACACAACATAGAAGTATACATAGATAACTTTAAAAAGTAAGATCTTTCAAAGACGACTGATTACAACACGAATGACGCTTTAATAAATTAATAAGTTTGACAATCGTTTATTCAGAATTAAAACAATATTAATGCAAACCTATATTTTTTTCGTATTCTTTGTGATGTTTATTAACAGAATTATTTTCATTTACGTGATATATGAAGGCTTAATTTCTCGAATTATTTCGCACTAAATATCCATTCTAGACCACTGTGCGGCGTTAATTTTTTACAACTGTACAGAAATATAAATTTTCCGTAACCCAATTTTTTATTTCTTAGTCTAAGTAAAAATAAGCTTAACTAAGACCGCATGAATTGATAAAAAGTCGGGAAAATTAACAAAACTTAAATAGAAAACAAAAGACGATCAAGCCATGTTTCTAAATCATTTTAAAAAGGAACGCTGAAAATGCCTTGCGCTGGCGACAAATAAAGATGAAACAAAAACAAATTTCAAAAACAAAAGATAATCGGTTTAATTTTCAAAACAAGAAAATCTATTAAATAATAAAAATGGAAAACACTCTTGGAAGTACCTTTAGAAGGATTTTCTTTCGAAAATCTGGAAAAAAAACAATGTCAAATTTCAGAAACAAAAGTGATCGCTTAAACTGAAACCACAAAGGATCAAGTCAAATCAAGTTTATTTCAAAACATAACTGTGACAAAATAATGTTACAGTGTTTGAAACTAGTCATTTTGAGAAATAATACATGATCAAAAAGATAATAGATGCAAATAAAGAAAAAATTGAAATACAGGCTGTTTCAAAACCTCTGTCTTTAAATGAAACTGTATTTTCCTCGTTACATAGGAAATTAATTCTACAAATCTGAATTTTTTTGCCCAAAAACTGACCTATCACAAGCGAGCGCAGTCCCTTTGTTTTGAACCCTCTGCTTGGTTTACGACTTGTTTCGGCAATTTATTCCGATAAAAGCAATAAACCGCAATAAAACTTTTTATTTACGTTTAGAAGAACTCGGTCAAGGTCTTATTGAACACGAATGTAAATCCCACTTGCGAACATCGGCATGTTTATTTGTATTTTCAACATGCGATAAGTAAGAACGTTTGTTTGCGCACCTCTTTGTAATAGACAATAACGAGTACCTAATCTTCGTTAAATTTTTGCTGAAGTAATTAAACATCTTCGTACTTTACTTTGGTAAATCCGTTGAAAATGTGTGAAATTATTTTTTAATTATCGCACTAATAGCTGCAGAATAAGTATTGCAAGAACAGAAACTATTCCTATTTTAAAGACGAAAAGCAAGAATTGGAGTATGATACGATGAAAAATTTAAATAAATTAGATTGCCTGTACACACAATAATCTATGGGATCAATATAAGTGATTGAATAACTTCGCTACCTCTCAATTGAACTATTTTATTAATTGTTTACATTCCAAAACAAAATACATGTTTTTATAAGGATAATATTGAACCTGACTTTTTTTTTTTTTAGTTTATACAGTAACTAAACCAACAACTAACTCGTAATAATTAATCATTTAGGACCGTTTTCTTAGTCATAGTTTAAGTTTAATCTTGAATTTATTCCCATAGGAACAATTTAACTAATAGCAGTATGTAGTAGAAGATTAAAATTAAACTATGTTTTAGAAAACGGCCCCAAAAAATTAATTATTACGCGTTAGTTGTTAGTTTAATTACTGTATAAACCCACCTAAAGACATGAAAGCTCTCGCCTAGTGCGGACGTTTATTTTATCGTTTATTCGAAGTTTTAATAAAGAAACAAATTTATTTTTGCTGTATAAATACAATACACTTTAGTAATCAACATTTTAAGTTGATTATTGGCAATTTACAAATTAATATGATGTAAGAGTTTCTAGTTTTTCGATCGCCTTTAGATTGATTTTTTTAAATTTAACTGTTAAACTACGGATAAGCACAAAACTAGTCATCAATTAATGCAACACGCACAAAATGTTTTAAACTATTAAGAACTTACCTAGTTACAAAATTTATCTGCAGTCAAAAATTAAAAAAAAAGACGATACTTCACCTGCCTTAAGTACAATATCTGTGCATTAAGTCATGGTCTGCGTTTTTATGACTTGTATGGCCTCGAACGTCGGAGAATAGTTGAAAACCAAACTCCGCCGGAATATTTAAGCAGCGACCCTCAAACAATTTCTATGAAAAAGTAAAATAATTTTTATCTGCGTTATTATTGCTATCTGACCAATAGTTGTAAAACAAATTTTACTTCTTTTCTTGACCACTATTTGTGGTTTCAGTTAAAGACTTAGGTTTAGAGACACGCTGTATTTATAATTCCTTGACATCATTATTTTAAAATGCAACAAAGGGTATGTTGCAGAATAAAATAAAAGCACTGTTCAATGTCAGTTAATAATATTTCACGCCACATTTTATTGCTTTCTCATTTTTACAGTTGCGTTATTCTGACGATACCGAAACTTTTAAAATCAATAATGGATTAAATTTAAAGCGTCACATTGCAGATGCTGGTATCTCATTGTTTTACGTTCTGCACACCCAATTCTACGTGAAATTAACTGGGTAATGTGGTTAACCGCTACCAATTACGATAATGTCGATGCAATCGGCATGCAAATTATCACAGTTAAGGTCAAGAACTTATGAACCTACTATTAAATTAAAGGGAATTTCCTCAGACGGTATCCAAATACATAAGCAACTTCGCAAAAATAAATTTATTAATGTGACACTGATGATACTGCAATATTTATGACTTTGTGGCGCAGATCACTCCCCACTGTCATCAAAACTCATCATACGTAATGTGAATTCATAACCAAATATTGTGAAAAAGAAAAAAAAACGAAATCTTTCATCGAAATTCGGATGTATCACACTTCCATTTTGTATTCGGAGCAATATAAACGTGTCACGTATCTAAATCCAATTCGCGAAAAAAACAGTGCGAAGGCCGCACGTGACTTTTTCGCTGTGCTTTTAAAACAGATATATCGATTTGGAAAAAAAATAGAAGCTTTAATACCACCTGCTATAACTGAAAATTTGTTAACGATATTAGTTCTGTTATCGGCAGAAAAAAAAAGATAATTGATTTTATAAGTATGCATATGGCAAATTGATTTCCGCAGATTACGTTAATCCTTTAATAAATATGCTAAATTGGGCCGTTTTATTAAGAGCGTATGTTCCTAACTTTTATTGCAGTGGAAATTAACATTTTTCAGTGGAAACACTACATTCCTCCTTACACAAAACAAATTAATGTGTTAACATAGTTAGCTTTAAATTTAACATAGTTCTCGACTGGTCCACAGGGATTTTTCTACATTTTGCACCCTACCTAGAGACTTATTTTAAGAACTAGAGAAAAACTTTAAATGCAAAAGTTATAAAGTTTTATGTCTATTATTTTTTAGAGTTGTCACAAGAAACAGAAGCGCACTGCAAAATGTAAAAAACAATATCAATATTGTTTCTTAATGGAACAATTTGTATATTGTTTACTAAGATGAAAGATCATTTTTTCGTGATTTAAAAAATATACACTATATTAATATTAATTATTATAATTAATTACGTAATGCAAAGGAACCCTTAAATCTCAATTACTCCAAAACGGTTGAGTTTATCGAAATGCAATAAGAGAAGCTTTTTGTGCCAAATAATCTAAAGAATATTTCCTTCACAAGTTTTTGACAAAATATAAAAAATAAAAAGTTAGGGATAAAATACTGAAAGCTACCCTTACAAAACTACCCTTTAGAAACTTTGGAGGATCTGACAAATATGTTGCCAATACGCAGTTAGGTGCCTTATATATGTGTTTAAAATGTTAGTTTGATAACTTAAGGGATCCAGAAGAAGAAGATCCAGACATTGTCAAAAAACTAAATTTTTGACCTCCCTTTCAGGAGGTATAATTCCCTTATTATTCAGTCTTGGAAAAAATGGTATATGAAAAGCTGATCTTATTTTTTTAATGTTCTATTCACCCTGAAAATATCGGGAGACATTTCTGAATCACGGTGTATATTTGAAATCTGTAGAATATTGCGTAACCGAATATGTGTAAAGAATCGAATATTTAGTATTTAGTTTTTTTTAGGGATGACGACGACGTTTATTTAGATGAAACAGGTTCCTTTTTTTGAATACCCGTTACCCGATAACTACCCGATAACTACCCGATGCCCGATAATTACCCGTTACCCGATATTCCGAAATTGCCGAACAACCAAGTAGTCTTCATTTCATTTTGCCTGATGTAACATTTTGCTCAAATGAGCATCAATTACTTCAGATAATTCTATACTGGTTTTTTAAATTGGTAATCGATACTTATCGGATAGCCAAGTAGTTGTCGGATATCGGGTACTTATCGAGTAACGGGTATTTATCGGGTAACGGGTAATCGGGTAACGGGTAACTACCTCGGTATCAATAACGGGTACCCGGGTAGTAAACTTATCGGGTATCGGTATCCCTAGTTTTTTTTATAAAAATTATTTGAAGTTGGTTCTTGTCCAGTGAAAATTGTACAAAGTTTTTTTAATCTCAATTCGGACAGAAATATGAAGGGAAACACACTCAACGTTTCGCTATAGATTTATAGCTTCGTCAGGAGTGAAGAAAAGTAAAGTAAATAAATAAGTTGTCAAGAGAAACGAAAAGGTAACATGATTTTAAACTAAAATACGAGTTGTGCGGAATAAAGGGAAAAGTAACTAGAATTAAATTGAAACTAATTTTTTTTTAATTGACAGATCTATATCCTATTTAAAGAATCCAGAAAACTACAAAATAGGTCATTTAAATTTTCAAAGTCCGTACGTTTATTAACGTTTATTAAGAATTTGGAGACATTTTAATTTTACACATTTCTATGAAACGTCTTTTAAAAATATTAGATTCACTGTACAAAATGTCAGTATTATCAAAATCAAAATGATGATTAGTTACTAATGAATGCTCTACAAGCATTGAATGATTTTGATTATTTTTTTGAATATGATGTATATGTTGGTCTAAACGTTTTTTTTTTTTTAATTTTGGCTTGTTTCACCTATTTAAACAGAATTACAATTTGAACATTTGATTTCATAAACCACGTTAGGTTGTTTTAATTTCGGTGTTTTGGTTTTTAAATTCGAAAAAATTAAATTTAAATTATTCACAGATTTACTGACTAAAATTAAATTATGGTTTTTGAAAATGTGTTTAAATGTATTGTGTAATGGTTCAATATAAGGCAATGATATGTATTTATGGTTCGAAGTTTGTCTAATGTTATTAGAGACATTTGAATTTTGTAAGTATTTAATACGATTTTTAATTACTGATTCAATAAGATTTATTGGATAAGAATTTTGAATATGAGTTTTCTTTATTAAATTTAAGTTATCATAAATGAAAACTTTATCAGAGAGTAAAATAGCTCGATCTGTTAATGAAATAATAGTTGCAATTTTATAATTTTTGAGTGTGTATGTGTGAAAATTTATGTATCTACTTGACCAGGCAGGTTTATGAAACCAATTAGTAATTAATTTATCTTTCTGTCTGATAATATTTACATCAAGAAAACTCAATGAATTATTATTTTCTACTTCTGACGAAGCTATAAATAAAAATTATGTTTGCGGTTAAAAAATACCTGCCATATGATATGATCTTTTTAAATTTTAGATAAAGGTTAGCCATAAACAGCAAAGTACATTTAAATTTTGTCGCAGAAGATGATAGTTTAAACAGAAAAGGAGGAAATGGCTAACCTACAATCAGAACTAAAAAAGTAATTGGAAATTCTACAGTAAATTTCTATTTATTGACTTTTTTCACACTAAACGTTTTGCTTTCAAGGACTCCCCTTTATGTAAAATTTAGAAATCATACGGTATTAATGGATCATAACTTGTACAAGATCAAAGCGAGAAGCGGAAGCACCATTTCTTTCAATTTTTTCACACAGTAAAACTCCTTAGAGGGAACAATGAGCTCGAGCTGACGGTAGTCGCAGTATTAAATACCCCTAATTTCTGCACTCAATTAACGATAGCAAATGCAGCATTCAATATTCCCCACTTGCGCGGCGATCTGGAAGGAAATAATGCTTAAGTAGTGCTGACTAAATTACGGGTCTTGTCCTGGTTGAAGTTTATTTTTTTTTAACTAAAAAATTTCGATGAATCAGTTTTTGCAATTTGAAATTAATTTGGCGAATGAAGGTACCAGTTCAGAATGAAGCGAATGAAAGTACCGGTTCGGCGTGGTTTTGTAATCTATTTAATCCTAACCGATTCTTTTCTATTTTATTAATTTAAATTCTGTGTGTCAAGAAAGTCAGAGTTGGTGACTTGAAACAAAAAAATGTATATATATTTTGCGCATGAATAAAATCTCTTTTCTAACACAGGCTCTTTTTGTTACGTACCGAATATTCGCCTTTCCCTCCGAATCATTCTTAATTTCATTGGATTTATTTGTTTTGTTATCTTGAATTAATTTTGGTCATAAAATTTTTAATTAATATTTCAAAATTTCCTTCGGTATTAATTAAAGAGAAAATTTTTGATATTAAAATTATTTTTTATGGAATTGTATTCTGAACGTTTTGCTAATATACAGGGAGAACAAATTTTGGCAGTATGTAGGAAAGACATTTTTAAGCAAAAAAGTTCATATAAACCTGCATACAGGATGTTCATGGGAAGCCGCTACAATAGCTGAGCTAACTTTTTTATTTGTATTTTTACGAAAAAACTCAAAAACAGAAAAGTTTTAGGACCTTTTCTCCTCGATTTTATGGTACTTCCGAAAAACCAAATGACAATCAGGTATTCAAAATTTTCAATGGTTTTCAACTTTTTGAAATGGAACGTTAGGTTTTTTATTATCGCATCACGTTCAGGATGTCAAATCAATTGTTTCTCTAAAATGTCATTACACAAAACCTACTCTTTTATAAATGATTTAGGAACAAAATCTTGGTGTTCATGGAGAATGGGCACAATAGCTAACTTTTTTTTATTTGAAATTTCACGAAGTAGCTTAAATTATAAAAGTTTCCGGATCTCTTTCTCCTTGATTTTTTGGGACCTTCAGAGAAACAAATGATGTCAGCTTTTCGAAATTTTCAATAGGTTTCAACTTTTATAAATGGTTTTTAACATGGCTTGGATTTTAGGATGTCACATTAAGTATGTCTCTAAAATAGTATCTCTTAAAAGAGAATATTTCATAAATAATTCAGTCTAAACTGTAAACAGAACTTCACGTTTTTGTTTAATATACCGGGTGTCCCGCGCCATGTGCTCACCTTTCTAGAATCTTTATTTATTAATCGATTAACCTGAATTTTAAACTAAACAAAAAATGGAATTCTTCGACATACTGATAGTCGTCATAGGACTTCCGGTTTCGCCGGAAGTGATATCCACTTTCTTATTTTAAATATAACACCCTATATATTTTTACATATTTAAAATCTACGGAGCATTACGAGTCCGAATACGTATCAATTGTTAATTTTGGTTTCCATGACAACGAAAAAAAAACTTTTTTATTTTTCAGTCTAGAAAGCTATGAATCGCACTTTTTCGATCTAATGCGATCAAGTGTTTCGAAAAAATCACTCCTTTGATGGTATTTTGATTTTTAACATTTTTACAGTATTTGAAATTTTCATTAGCTCTTAACTCATTTTTTTCGATAGAACCTCATATGTTTCTTAGCTTAGTTCAACAGAACATTTTTTTCTGAGTACACTGATACCAAATACGTCATATTTTATTTGAAAGTCATTCGAAATAAAGGGAGTGTAAAATTTCAATAAGACATGCTTTATTTTAAATTATTTTCAAAGAAAATATGACATATTTGGTATCAGCGTATTCAGAAAAAAATGTTCTGTTGAACTAAGCTAAGAAACCTATGAGGTTCTATCGAGAAAAATGAGTTAAGAGCTAATGAAAATTTCAAATACTGTAAAAATTTTAAAAATCAAAATACCATCAAAGGAGTGATTTTCTCGAAACATTTGATCGCATTAGATCGAAAAAATGCGATTCATAGCTTTCTAGACTGAAAAATAAAAAAGTTTTTTTTTCGTTGTCATGGAAACCAAAATTAACAATTGATACGTAATCGGACTCGTAATGCTCCGTAGATTTTAAATATGTAAAAATATATAGGGTATTCCATTTAAAATAAGAAAGTTGATGTTACTTCCGGCGAAACCGGAACTCCTATGACGACTGTCAGTATGTCGGAAAATTCCATTTCTTGTTTAGTTTATTGTCTCTAAAATTCAGGTTAATCGATTAATAAATAAAGATTCTAGAAGGGTGAGCACATGGCGCGGGACACCCGATATTTTTATAATTAAAATTTTTCAAAATTGTATTGTCAACCAAATTTTACGTTTTCTTTTTTGGTACATTGTTATATTTAAAAATTTGGGCATATTTATTTGAGATATTTTCTGAAGTAAAAGAATAATAATAACAATAATAAAAGAAAAGACATAAAAGAGCGCATTTTCGATAATTCTAAAAATGCAAGTAAAACGCCTTGGAGCAACCGTGGGAAACATATTGGAAGATCGATTTCTGGCTTTCCATTCGAAAACCAGGACGTTACTAACAAGGAAAATCAAGATCCAACTTTGTACGGATTGTTTAAAAGAACAAGGCCCAAAAGGGGATGAAAAGTGAGTTTCTAACCCCCGTCCTTTTCTACATATTGAATTGAAAGCTTCAAATCTGACGTGCTAAGCTACTAAATCGTTCATTTGTAATTTGAAAATTTAATTTAATTTCATTAGTTTAATTTTATCTTTCATTTAATACCATTGTGATTTTTGTATTTTTAAATGGCGAGCAGCAATCTTTAAAAACGTAGTTTTCAATGTAAGTTTCGCTATGTTCGAGTTTGAAACTTTCCACCCGGTATATCATTTGATAACTTTTGTTGACGACATACAAAATTTCTTTAGTTTTCAATTTAGAAATCCATGAATCGTGGATTTTCGTTTTAATGCCCCCAAGTAATTCAAAAAATCACTTCTTTCATTGTAATTTGATTTTTAACATTTTTACAGCATTTCATATTTTTATTAGGTTGTAAGTCGTTTGTTTAAGCAGAACCTCATTTGTTTTTGAATATTTTTCTGAGTACACTGATACCAAATAGTTCATACTTTCTTTGAAAGTCATTTTAGGCATCTTTTATTGAAATCTACGGCCATGTGTTTTAAACGACTTTGCCCGCTTGGGGCTCCAAAAACGTTAAAACCACTTGGGATGACGCAGACTTTTTTATTGGCTGCCACTTTCATGTGTGAAATGCAAAATTATGAAACTAGATGTGTCTTGATAAATTGTATTAAAGTACGCCGCAAAACCGTACCCTGCGTCGTCGCGACGCGACGCCGACGGCACAAGCGTTTTAATGAGCTGCGTAAAACACTGAGGTCAATAAAATAAATAAATGACTTCAGATTCTATTTCTTTCCATTTCCATTTTGCACAGTAATTTATGGTTACTTGCTTTCAGCAATTTGTCTTGCGTTAATAGTATCTTGTTGCCAGATCTGTGTCAAGTGAATCCGACAATCTTCACATTGCCAACAGCAAGCACGTCTCGAATAAATATTTAATTTCAACCCTTAAACAAATAATTCAGTCTTAAAAATACGAGCCGGTTTATCACGTGGCGTTTCAGCCATCGCCGAATTAGAGCCACTGTTTACCGAAATCGGTCGTAAACGAACCTCAAATATTTAAGCTTGCGAAATAAAAGCATATAAAATCTGAGATATATTCGCGGGCGAATGGAATAAATCTGGGCGGCAATAAGCGTAAAATAAGAGAAGAGATAAATAAATTGATTTAGCATGAGAGCGATGAAAGTTCAATTACGAGTTCAAACCCCGAGGTACAGTAACGGTCCTTTCGGATTCTTACATAATCTGGAAATTTTATATTTGAACTTGCTCCTGTACTATTTATTTTTTACATAATTTCATACGGCGTTTAACATGTTAAAAGCAGAAGGAACAGACCACATGTTTATGTAAGTCCTGAAAATATTTTCAGAAACGCAGAAAATAAAATTTTACCGTTTGTAAATAGCGACCCACAATATGGGTAAATAATAAACAGAGAAATTTTTATTTTAGGAAACTTTATTTTTTCTTAAGTCGTCTTGGAAAAAGTTTTAAATGTTAACATTCTTTCTTCTAGAGAACACGTGTATCATTTTTCTGTATGAACAAAATCATCAAGCAATCATCATATAAGTTCACCTGAACTTTCAAATTAGAATTAAGTTAAACCAAATTTAACGAGATTTTCCTATCAAAATGTTCGGATTATGGAAGAAAATATCCATTTTCCTAATTATCCAGAATGTCAATATCGTCGGTCTACAAGAGAAGGTGACCAAGTCCACCGATAGTAGTTTTGAGTTATTAGAATTTTAGTATTTGCTTATGATTATAAAGTCAATTATTTTACATCAGATTAGTTTATATTGATTTTTATGAACAACAGAGTTTCTAGAATATGTATTTTAAATTTAAAAAAAGATTGAATATAAGTTACATGGGCATTAAACACCAAAATATGTAAAATTTTGGACTTAGCCAACTTTTCTTGTAGACGGACGATAAGTCCAAAATTCCCACCTCATCTTTAATTTAGCAATGGCGTGATTAAATTCTCTCTCACTCTCTTACTCATAAAACTCTCATAAAGCTATATCGTTTATGTTTATTTTAATCAGGGCGTTAGTTAAAGAGGACTTTAATCATAAGATGAGAATTCTACCGTTGTATTTTTACGATATCGAATATCGAGCATCTGTCAACAGTGTTAACCGTTAGTGTTTTTCCCGCCAATTTAAAAATATTTGCAACAAGACACTTTTTCTTCGTAAACTGTAAACTCTTTTATACAAATTCATATATTTTTGGTTGTGTTAGAATTAAACAATTTAAACACAGACGACATTTTACAATCGAAAGCAAAAAATACTCCTAGTAGGCAATTGCAGTTTCCTGTAATTTTTTTGAATAGGATTTCACAGGTGAAAATTCTAAGCTTTCAGACTTGACAAGTTCAGAACTTTTGTAAAACCTGTGAAATCAGTCACATTTAAATAATACCATTTTGAGAAAGAAAAATTATAGGGAACTGTAATTGTCTGCTATCGATTTTTGCTTTCGACCGTACATTCGCCTAAATCGAATTAGGAAAAGCTTTTGTTTTTTTTTTTCAACCTAAATATAATAAAGCAATTTTTAACTGTCTATGTCTAATAACGTCAAAAATTTAAATGAACAACAAATTAGTACCAAAAAAGTAAACTGGTTATTTTCAGTTGGTAACTGGTGACTTTTTGTCAGCCAATCTGGTTAATCGTTTGGCAACACTGCTTTGTGCCGTGGGGGGGTTATTGAGATACTCCAAATGTTGATAGTTTGAGATCGAATCCTCTAGAAAACTTTAATAAATATAATTTTGAATATTTATGCCACGAAAAAGACTTCGAAATATGCGCCGTAAAGTTAAAATTCTCCGACCAATCCTTTATTATCTTAAGTCTTTATAGATCACCCTGTGGATCACTTGATTGTTTCATGTCGTCTTTACAACAGACTCTTATACGCGTTGCAAACACTAACTCAAATATAATTATATGCGGAGATTTCAACGTAAATTTTCTAGAAGAATCCGAAACCAAGAATGATATTGTTAATCTATTTCTATTTCTCTATTTCTCAACATTTTCACTGATGGGGCATTTTAACCAACGAATGTCCAAGTGACCGATACACATCTGTCGGATTATTAATTTCAAACTTTAAATATATCTATTAAATTAAAAGACATGCATCATTTACTAAGTAGATCTTTTTCGGAAATTAATATCCAGCATTTTGAGCACTTACTGCAAAATTAAAGCTGGCAGAAAATGGAAGAAGCAATAGATTGTCAAAGTAAACTCTTCGCTTTTTATAATCGCCTATTGCTAAAAGAACTAAGTGACATGCACAAATATTATAAGACTAGCACGTTGAAGCACAGATTAGCTTTTATCCGGGATCTATACAAACAAAAAATAATTGAATCAAAAAAGAATGTCGAAAACATGTTGGCAAATAATCAACTCCACATCTTGTAAAGATAAGTTCAACATACCTAATGAGTTGTACGTTAGCGAAACCATTCTTTAAGATCCTTATCTAATTGCCAATGCTCTCAATGAAGCATTTCTAGACATACCCAAAACAAGTCAAATTCCGACCCCCGGAAATAATGCATCAAACAGATATGTCCCACAACAGGTTTCAAAAATTATTAATAAATTTTCCTCCCAAAAGTCAAGCGGTTCGGATAACATTCCTAGTTTTATTTTAAGCAAAGTTAATGATCACATATCGGAATCATTATCATACTTAATTAATTTGTCGTTCGAAGGACGATTTATTGAAACGCTCAAAAATAATTCCCGTTTATAAAAATAAAGGTCAAACATCTAACTGCGTCAATTATCGACAAAAATATTTGAGTCCGCTTTTAGTAATCGACTAGTAAACTTTTTGGAAAAAATTATTTAATAATTTACTCACTCCTTACAGCACGGTTTTCGGAAAAAAACGTTCAACTGAGACTGCTAGTTTGAAGCTCTTAATTTCATACTAAATTTCTTTACCAATACCTTTTATTAAATAAACTCAGTAATATTGGCATTCGTGGACCGGCACTCGTTTGGTTAAAAGAATACTTAAATAATTGCACTCAATACGTACAAATTAGTAACACGCTGTCATCTTTAAAGAAATAATAATATCGGAGTTCCACAGGGATCATTGTTAGGCCCGTTGCTATTCATTACTTTTATTAACGATATAACGCTAACACTTTCAACACCTAGTAAATTCATTTTATTTGCGGACGATTCAACTATGCTAACTGCCGCTAGTGATCTAGTAACATTAATTTACAATTCAAGCAATATCGGTGAATAGATAAAACAGCGACATCCTACGATCGCTTTTTGACCTGACATTGCAGTATGATAACAAATTGAAGCGGATTTGCTACATAATAAGCTACCCCATACTTATTGTTTTCACTGCAATCAAAAACGATTTGCAACAAATTTTTTCAAGCAATATCGTTAATGAAATGTGCGATTACTGTTGTAGCAATGCTTTGGTTCTGAACTCGTTCAAAGACAAATTTCATTAACTTTGTAACCAAAAATAATAATATTAATAACAGTTTATTAATAAGACTAAAAGGTAAATCGATTGAACAAGTGCATAACACAAAATTCTTAGGTAGTTACATGAACGAAAAGCACATTGACTACTTTACTTGTGTGCCAAAATGAGCTCAGTGTGTTTCGTTTTAAAACGATTATACGAACTTGTAAACCCAAATGTTCTCAGATTGGCTTACTTTGGTCTTTTTCAATCCGTGATCTCATACAGTATTATTTTCTGGGGAGGGGGTTCTGGTATATATTTAAAAATTATTTATTATTAAAAAAAAAAAACTCTTTGTATAATCTGTGGTGAAAATTATAGAGCGCACTGCAAACCACTATTTTTTAAGACAAAAATATTAACGTTACCGTCACTTTACATTTTTAACTTAGTCACATACGTTAGACATAACATTACAAAATATCCGCCTAATTATTCATTTCGTGATTACGAAACAAGAATATGTAGTAATTTTCATGTACCATACAATCGACATCAAATGACAGTATGCTGTACCGTTCCTTCGCACATTGGGATTAAATTTTACAACAAGCTCCCATCAATCATCAGATCCGCAAAAAGTATAAATATTTTCAAAAAATAAGTGAAAGAATTACTGTTGGAAGGACGATACTACTCAATTCGGGAATTTTTAAATTATTGAAATTTACACTGTAATTTTATGACTAAAAGTTTTAACTTGTCTTGTATTACGTTACTGTGATATTATATTAGTTAAGTTATTTTGCATTTATCCTACCACATATTCTTATACCCTGAAATATATATTTATTGTATATTACAGTGGTGACGAATAAAGATTATTATTATTATTTAAATATTTTCTTTACATTTTAAATGATTGAAAATCAACAGAGTAAACAGCGATATTTTACGACCGCTTTTTGACCTGATATTGCAGTAGGATTAACAAATTGAAGCGGGTTTGCTACATAATAAGTGCATCCCATGCAAGGCGGCCACGCGATACAGCGATTAACCTTGGTCGAATCGTTTTAGTTTGCAGCGGAACTCGGGCTACGCTTCTGCTGATGAAGACCCAAATAGGGTCAAAACAGCTGTACAGGGGCTGCTCGCGGGGGTCACTGCAATCGGAAACGATTTACAACAAAATTTGTTGAAGATTTTATCATTGGGGTAACTTAATTACTGCGCTTGGCCGCTTTTGTAACTGAAATGATTTGTATCTTAAAAGTGTATAAACCTGTACAATCTCTTTATACCCACAAAAATGTCAGTTAAACTTTTCCAAACCTTGTCACTCGAAAACATTTAAGAATCAATCAACCGCTTCATGGATTCACCGTTTCGATTCATCACTTTCTTGATCTATCGGTTTATCGAATCAGTAATCTATCGATCTATGGCACCATAGGTTCATCGTTTAATCAATACATCGTTTCACCGCGTCATCGATCCAATGCTTCACCGATCCATTGCCTCATCTATTCGTTACATAATCGTCAGTTGCTTGATCGTCTATGGCCTTATCGATCCATTGCTTTACTGATCCATTGCTTCATCTATCCGTCGCATCATCAGCAATTGCTTGATCCATCTGTCGCCTAACTGATCCATTGCTTCATAGATCCAACGATCTATCACGTCATCGTTTCATCACTTCATTCATCCATTGAGATTCATGGGATCATCGGTTCATCGGATTATCACTTCATCGATAGTTTACTGACGGCGCTTCATCGATTCATCACTTAATGTACGCATCGAAATATTCATTAAACCATCGCTTCGTCGGTCGGTCGCTTCATCGATCCTTCGTTTATCGCTTCATTATTGTATCAATTCGTCGCTTCATTTTCCCATTAATGCATCGATCCATCGATTTATCACTTCATGGACTCATCGCCTCATGGAATCATCAACCTGTCGATCTATCGTTCCATCGATCCATACTTTCAATGATGCATCGTTTCATCAATTTATGTACAAATTCGCATATAAAGCAAGGTGATTTAGTTACCCAGCTTAGCTTTTCTTATTACTTTAAAGAGCTTGATCATGGAAGTGTTAATAAGCTAATTTTTTTCATTTATCGATAAAGTCATTTAGTAACGGTCAACGTTCTAATGAACGATGAACAGCAAACAGAGCATTTCTTCTTACACATCATGAAACCAAGAGAATTTTCCCTTTTACGTAGCGGGAATCACTTCGCTGTTCGAATTTTCGTTGTTCGGATTACCGTAGGGTCGGATTAGGGCGTGTTCGGATTAAAGAGGTCACACTGTATTGAAACAATAAAGAAATAGTTAATTAATTAATTTTAAGTACAAAAACAGAAAATTACAGTCTCCAATTTTGTACCCTCCGTGTCAATGACTGAAACATTCATTTGTATATCTCATTTAAAAACACACAATCTTTTTCTGCAAACATTCAGCTTTATTTTCCATTTTAAAACACTCATAAACAAAACTTACGCTATGCGTTCGCTTAAAATTCTCTGTATTTCATAAACATTTTACGAATTACTTTCCCAAACTGCAGGAAATACGTTCAGATTATAAAATGTAGCGAATTGTAAACGTACGCATAGCGTAAGCTCTGTTTATAAGTGCGGGTGTTAAGCAGATGCTTTACTTTGTGCTAAATTAGCGTCGTCACTTACGCGACAGATCAAGCAAAAATCGAATGACGTTTACAGTCTACAGCTTAACTTGCGACATGGCGCAGCCGAAGTTTTGACTTTAAACTGTGCGAAAACTAGCGAATAACAACGAGACTGTTGTCTCATACATTATCACGCACAAAGCGGTCTATGCGGACACAGCGTGTCATGTCATAATTGAATATAGCTTGCTGCAAGTCTGCTGGATGCCAGTGGGTTTCTTTCTCTGTATAATTACCTCGGCCCTAATTGATGTTTCATCAGTAAAAGATTAGCTTGAGAACTCCAGCGCAACGCGATCGATTTCCCTGACACTCGCCTAAAATTCATTATGCGAGGTACATTAACAAAAATGTAATTCAGTTTATCAGAATCAGAAAAATTCCTGGAAAATTCATGATTTTCAGTCAAACATTTCAGGTAAAAAAGAACGGACTATTACTTAATTAACATTAATAGATTGTAATTTATCGTTTTCCAAATTAAATTTTCATAATGTAAATTATTTTTCTTTTTTTGATTTCACAGTGTCGCGTAAGTGGCACGAAATGTTTGTATCTAGTTTATTACAGAGAATAAATTGATCCATTCCAAATCTGCATATCATTATGCTAATATTTTGTACTGCCAACAATCAGTGGTTTTTTTTTAATAAATACATAATATCAGAGAAAATTACAGTTTCTATAAATCAAGTTGCACAGCCATCGCGCAAGTGACGCTGAATTAAAATATTAAAAGTTTCATAAATTCATTGTCACTTTAAACTCTAACTACAAGTCAGTACATGACAAAATACATGCACGTCATATACAATACTAGTCTGTTTCAAATAACTGCACTATGTGAATCAACACTAGGCGAATTTTTATGCATCGGAAATACGTCATTAAATCAAATTCAATTAATACTAACAGTATTACTAACTAACAGTAATACTCGTCTCTTTCAAATAACTGCACTGCGTTTATCAACGATAAACGCAGTGCAGTTATTTGAAAGAGACGAGTATTGTATATGACGTACATGCATGTCATGAATTGACTTCTACTGTTCAATTCACGAAAGAAAACATGCACGTCATATACGGAACTCTTCTATCTCAGATGGTTGCCCTACGTTAATCAGCATTACTATTGATTTGAAAAATTCGCATAATGTTGATTAACGTAGTGCAACCATCTGAAATAGACGAGTTCCGTATATGACGTGCATGTATTTTTTTTTCCTGAATTGAACTGTATTAAACTTTTCTTTACTACCTTCAAACAAAGTCATTCTTAAAACAGTTAAAACCAGCGTTTCCCAAACTGTGGGGCGCGCCCCCCTAGGGGTGCGCGTAAGTCTTCCAAGGGGGGCGCATCAGAATAAATCTGAAACCAAATGACCGCAAATTGCAACTAATTTATCATATTATGTTGCGCATGAAATTGCATGTACATTGCGTTATTATTTTGTTAATTATTTAGATTAACTCTTGCTGTGCAAATTAGCTTAACAGATTTTTATGTTTAATGGTATCGCTTTATTCTATTGAACTTTCAAATCTGTCAAACTTGTGAATCTTTAGGTTATAAAACTCATAAAAGTGCAACAATGGTTTTCACTGTGCAGCGTTAGGAATTTCGTTGCAAAAGTTGATCTAATTAACGCATCGTATATGATTGTCATAGGTTGGCACCGAACTTGTATTTGATTGAAATTAAGGACATTCTAATTTCTGGAATTAAAACTGACGTTTTGTTTGACAATGACAACCAAAATTTAATGTTCGTAACCGTTTATCTACGACAGTTACGAACGGGGGGGACGCGAAACCTAAAAGTTTGGGAAACACTGAGTTAAAACATTTTAAATGATAAACAGACAGCAGAATGACGAAGCACGCGCAGTCGGCCAGCCGATTCGTAGAAGCGCTAAGCCGATGTTTCTTCTTTACGTGTCCGTATATAGTCAGCTGTAACAAATGCCTGCGTTACAGCAGACTATGTACGAACATGTAAAGAAACTCGGCATAGGGCTCCGTCGAGTTGGCTGGGCGACTATGCGTACTTTCGTTATCCCGTAAGAGTCCCGCTGTCTGATGATATAACAGAAAGCACGCTATGATTGTCGCAGACGCTGGTGAATTTAATGTGATAACTCTTTTATTTTTGATTTTAGGAAAAATGCTTAATACAAAACTTAAAGTTTCTCTGTATGGTCACATTAAAACAATTGACGGTTGGATAAAAGAGATATAAACTAAAATTAAGTTTTTTTTAAACGGAACACCCTGTATTTTATTACGTTTTTCGATTCGAAATAAAATTCTAATGGGACTACATGTATAATAAAACTAATAATGTAGAAAGTTCTATAAAATAATTCCTGCTTAATTTTTTTATTTTTTATTTTAGAAAGAAAAAAGGATAAAAAAGTTGTAGAATTTATTTCAGTACTGCTACAGATACTCACAACAATTGAGCGTCGGATACCCAAAAAAATTAAGGAAGTTTTGGTTTTAAATAAACTAATAATATTAATAAGACATACTAAATCGATTTACATGTTTTCTAGAAATTCACTTTTTAACTAGAAACGAAAAATATTTCGGAAACATTGAATTTTAAAAAACGACTAAAAATTTAACGTAAAACATATTCAAAGCATCTTCAATTTTTTTTACGCAAAGTGTAAATCTTTTTAACATGTTTTAATTCACATCTCTTAGTATAAAAGAATCATTATTAAGTTTTCTATTTCTAAAATTCAAAAATAAAATAAATTAAATGGGAATTATTTTATAGGCACTTTCTACATTATTGGTTTAATTATATACGAAGTCCCAGTAGAATTTAATTTAGAATCGAAAATCGTAATAATATACAGGGTGTTCCATTAAAAAAAAAACTTAAGTTTAGTTTATATCTCTTTAACCGACCATCAATTGTTTTTCTGTGAGCAAACGGAGAAACTTTGAATCAGTCCCTATTAGTTTTGTATTAGACATTTTTTCCTAAAATCAAAAATAAAACAGTTAAAGAGGGTAGGAATTCTCTCGTAGTCACCCTGGACTTACGATTAATGAGTCCCCTTAAAGGGCTTACTTGACTATTTTTTTTACACCTTGAAATGTCCGCCCAATAATGATAGCTAAGTTTCATTAGCAACAGAACTGACCATTTTTGATCCGTGCAAAAATCATTCATTAACATTGTGTGTTATTTGCTGAGTCTGATTGCCTCATTGAACGTAACTATTGCTTCAGATTAAACAAAAAATCAAGGATGTCTTAATTTTTCTCTACCTGCATCATGCTGACATAGCAAGTAGACGTCACTTATATTTTATCAAACAATTCAACAAACATCGTTTCAAACTAACGCTTTCAGGTCTGCAGCAGAGCGCTTAACCGGTTTATATTACACCAATTAATTTGAGAAATTTAATCTTTTCGGATAATGAACACGCTCCCAAACTGCCAGAAATTAAAACACGGCGATAAATTTTTTAAATTACATATAATCTAAAATTCCGGGCCTCGGGGATTAAATGCATTAATTATAATAAAAAGGGAAAACAAACTGAAATTTGTATTGCCCCATTCCAGCACGTTCACGCAGATGATATTCGGGAGAATTTTATTCGAATTCTTCGTTCCTTGGAATCCATTGTTTCTTCCCCAGCTCTACAAATTTAAATTAAATGTAAATTCGCGAATCGTCAATTATTAATTATGTTTGCTTCAGCATCTCTCACTCATTGTTTAATAAAACATCAAAATCCCTTTTCTCGTGCCTTAAGAGTTATATACCTTTTTTAGACGTTTAATTTCTGCTAAATTGGATTATTTCATGGGACTTCAGAGACATTCTGTTTGCTACCAACTTCCTCAAATACTAAGTTCTGAGACGAGACGAAATATTATTAATAAAATTTACTGAAAATTCAAGTGAAAACCGGAATTCAGAAATTTGAATATGAAAGCAAAGGATATTCTAATTACAGTTTTAATGACTTTTATTTTATTCGTGCTGCTTATAATTTCCCGTTAAATAATGTTTGATATACTCCTAAACTTTATTGAGAATGTATCACATCGTCATAGCTTCAAAAGCGGTAGAGAAAGAATAAACTATATTTAAAAGATATAAAACGAATCGTTCTTCGCTTGATCCGTGCCACGTCTATTTCGCTGTCTGTTCTACATACAGGGTCTTCCAAGGTGAGTGGCCTATTAAAAGTTCTCGGGGAAAGGAACATACAAGTATTTTGAAATGTTTTTACTTTTATGTCACTTCCGGTTATACCGGGAGTCGCCATTTACTTTCTTATTTTAGGTAGTTGAACAGAACAAGGGTCGACACTATATTTTGACCTGTAAACCCTGTACATTTTTCAATGATAACTAGGATATGATTTGAAAGGCTGAACATTATTCTTTCAAAGGACAGACAACTTGAATCTTGAAATTTAAAAGTGTCGTGAATACATTCTCTTAACCCATTTCCGGCGAATGATGCGTATACGCAACCTTCATTTTAATTTTTTTTTAAATGATAATTAGACATCCAATCACCAAAATCTAGTTAAGCATCGTTTAATTAGGAATTTACGTGCACACAAAAATATATTTATTGCAAGTTATTAATATCTGAAAAAATTTTTGAAAATGATCTAAATATGGAATATATGCAGATGTATGAACAAGTGAGAAAAGTTGGTAGATATGTTTAAAAACTTTGAAAATTTGTCTTCTTATTATTCGTTCAATAACGCATACTTGCGATATGTTGAGTGAAGTCATCAATAAAAAAATATTTTTCACAAAAAAAAACTTTGCGAAGATTGTGTTGCGTATACGCAACGCTGGCCGAATGTATAAAATGATCAGGTGTATTCCTGTTGATTCTGGTCGAAGAATATTTCGTTCGTTACACGTAAAATTTCTTGTCCATTCCTGTTGGAAATTTCTTTGCACTTCGGATTTTTATTATTATTTGATTGCGCTTGCCTTTGGTAGAGGGTGTTTCTCAGTGTTACTATTTATCATAATGGCTGGAACTAAAATTTTAACGCAAAAACAGTTAGAGGAGGTTTTAGAAGAAGTGTTATTAGAATTAGAAGAGGAAAGAAGTGGTGAGATTTTTTTATCTTTATTTCTTTGATGTTTTTGACATGTGTACGAGTATAAAGATATACAACATATACTTTTGTATATTTTATATGTAAATTATTTTAGGAGTTGTGAATGCAGTCTATATACCACCTGACGTTGATGATTTGACAGATGAAGAAAATATAGATGAGGATATGATTACCTCCGAGGAAAATGTAAATAAAGAAATAGCCGGTACGTTTGAAGTAGAAGTAGAACGTAATTTTGATACAGTCGACTCTGAATGTGATTCCGATAACGAACCTCTCTCTGTAGTCCGGTCAAAATTACTTGTCCAGCAAACTCAGGAAGTTACTTTTGATGACATTATATGGCAAAAAAAATATGGTATATAGAAACCTACCAGAATCGAATGAATTTGAGACATTGCAAGAGCTAAAAGTGAAATTGGCAAGAAAGTCACCATTAGAATTATTTTTCATGTTTTTTGACGACGACCTGTTGACGATGATTGTCGATTACTCTCTACAGTATGCAAGAAATAACAATCGTCAAAATTTCAACTTCAATAAAAATGATTTGAAAAAATTTCTCGGCATCTTAGTTCTTTCAGGATACCATATAAAGGGTTTTCCAATAAGGTCGGGTCGATCTTGGCAGGCTGCGGCGGCAATGTTGTTTTAGCGACGTCTGTCAAATCTGTTGTTTATTATTCTGTCACTGATGCCAAATCACCATGGCAAGTTACACGACTGAGCAACACGTCCAAATGATAAAACTTTATTATCAAAACGAGTGTTCGTTTGCGCAAACGTTGCGCGCGTTGCGCCCATTTTACGGCAGACGGGGTGGCCCTTCAAAGTCGACCCTCCAACACTTGGTGGCCAAATTCGAGAAGACCGGCTCGGTAAATAATCAGCGAACACCCGTACGTCAAAAGAACGCCAGATCGGCCGAGAATATCGCCGCTGTCCGTGAAAGTGTGCAGGAGAACCCGAGGCAGTCAATTCCTCGCCGTGCACAAGAACTTGGCCTTTCGCAGACTTCAGCTTGGAGAATTCTGCGTCGGGACTTGGGCCTGCACCCGTACAAGATCCAACTGACCCAGGAGCTCAAAGTCAATGACCATACACAACGCCGTTTGTTCGCTGAATGGGCTTCGGAGCGTTTGGAAGAGGACCCCAGTTTTGGCCAGAAAATCATCTTTAGCGACGAGGCGCACTTTTGGATGAACGGCTATGTTAATAAGCAAAATTGCCGTATATGGGACGACACCAACCCACACGAGGTTCAGCAGGTGGCAATGCATCCACAAAAGGTTACCGTTTGGTGCGGATTTTGGGCCGGCGGTGTCATTGGTCCGTACTTCTTTGAAA
The DNA here is from genome assembly GCA_036172665.1 of Prosopocoilus inquinatus. Classification (NCBI taxonomy): domain Eukaryota; kingdom Metazoa; phylum Arthropoda; class Insecta; order Coleoptera; family Lucanidae; genus Prosopocoilus; species Prosopocoilus inquinatus. Next base: position 4,367,938 of record CM069876.1, read on the forward strand.
ACGACGTTGGTGAGGCCATTACTGTCAACGGCGAGCGCTACAGATCGATGATAACCGATTTCTTTTGGCCCGAATTGAACGATATGGACGTGGACGACATGTGGTTCCAGCAGGATGGCGCTACGTGCCACACAGCGAGCGCCACGATGGACATTTTGCATGAACGATTTGAGGGTATGGTTATTTCTCGCGGAGGTGACGTGAATTGGCCACCAAGATCGTGCGATTTGACCCCACTAGACTTTTTCTTGTGGGGTTTTCTGAAGTCGCAGGTCTACGCCAATAGCCCGCAATCGACCGATGCCCTCAAACTCAACATAACTCAGGCCATTGCTCAAATTCAGCGGGATCTATGCGCCAGAGTCATTGAAAATTGGGTCTCACGGATCCGTGCCACCCTGCGAAGCCGCGGCGGACATTTGAACGATATCATCTTCCGTTCATAATGGCACATATGGGCCTTTCAAATAAAAAAAGTATTTCGTTAATTTCTCACACACAGCTTGTTTTATTCTATTTCAACATCGACCCGACCCTATTGGAAAACCCTTTAGTACCACAAACAGATATGTACTGGAGTAGAGACGAGGATAAAGGTATTGAAATTGTCAAAAATTCAATGAGCAGAAATCAGTTCAAAAATATCAAACGAAATTTGCACATGTCAGATAACTCAAATCTTGACAAAAATGACAAATTTGCTAAACTAAGACCACTATTTGAAGCTATGAATAAACGAAATAAACAATTTGGAATATTTCGTTACAATTTATCCATTGATGAGCAAATGGTGCCGTATTTCGGCCGCCACTCCTGCAAAATGTTCATAAAAGGCAAACCAGTACGTTTTGGTTTTAAATTATGGTGTTTGTGTTCTTCAGATGGCTATCTTTTCAGTTTTATACCATATGGCGGAGCGAATCTTTTGAAACAGAAATGTAAATCATCACTTGGACTAGGAGGAGATGTAATTCTTGAATTGCTTGCTGATGTAGAAATGCCATCTCATCACCAAATATTTTTCGACAATTATTTTTCTTCCTATAAATTATTTAGTACTCTGCACGCTAAAAATTTTTATGCCACAGGAACTATTCGTGACAATAGAACAAATCATTGTCCTTTAGAAGCTCCCAAGTCTCTGGCCAAAAGAGAAAGAGGTTCCTATGATACAGCTTGTGATGAATCCACAAATTTTAATATTGTGAGGTGGAATGATAATACCATTGTGACGATAGCTAGCAATAATTTTTCAGTTCAGCCTCTAACTACTGCTAAAAGATACGATCGAAAAAATCATAGAGAAATTCAAATAAATCATCCCTACGTAATTTCTCAATATAATAAATATATGGGAGGGGTTGACCTACATGATAACGCTGTTGCAAATTATCGAATAAACATTAGAGGAAAAAAGTGGTGGTGGCCCCTTTTCATAAACGTTATAGACAGTACTATTGCAAACTGTTGGAAGTTGTATAAGATATCTAATGATTCGAATATGTCACAGTTGGACTTTAAATCTTATATTGCAGTGCGTTTGTTGAAAAGTGTTGATAGCGCTATTAGTATTATTCAGTTACCAGCAGTGGGAAGACCGTCAAATCATCCGGTCCCAAACGAAGTACGCCTGGACAACGTGGGACATGTTATTGTAGAGCATCCAGAGAAAAGTAGACGGCGGTGCAAATTATGCAAAAGTCAAACAATTTATTTATGTAAAAAATGTAATGTTCATTTACATTCAAGTTGTTTCTTTCAGTTCCATAAATAAAGAATAAACTTCACATGTTCTTGCGTATACGCAACGTTGTTTATTAGCAACAATTGATATTCATTTGGATTATTTTTTATTCCAGTGTCTTATTAATGTTCCTCTAGCAATAAATATTTATAAAAATTAAAAGTTTTTCTTCTTTGATTGGGTCTGGCCGGAAATGGGTTAAACGAAAGTCCGCCGAAATAATTTTTTTCAGAAATCCCAGGATATCTCAAAAACAGTTACATTTAAGTATAGGGAAGTCCTAACAATTTTTACTTAGAATAATGTGTACAATCGGAATTTGCAATAAAAAATATAGTATTCCACTTAAATTAATAAGAAAGTTTATGGTGAGTTCCTTCGTAACCGGAAGTGATATAAAAGTGAAAATATTTTAGTTTTAAAGATCACTTCCTCCTAGGGCAGTGAGTAAATTTTCAGAATGTTTGTATGTTCCTTTCCCTGAAAATATTTAAATAAACCACTGAACTTGGGAGAACCTGTATAAGGTGAAAGGTTTAAAGACAAGAGCGCACAAAATTTGCGCTAACGTCTCTAAATTGAAATGAAACATGGTGTGTTGAAATTTAAAAGAAATTGCTTCAACAAAGCATATTTCTGGAAAATTCAATTAGCAGTTAGTGTATTATTGTTAGCGTGAATCAGTTCATTTATTTTGACACAAATTATACATTCAGAAATTTATTATCCTTGAGATTAAAGAAGACTTCAAAGGGAACCTAAAGAATTAAACACAGTATGATCTAAATTGCTTTATTGCGTGTAAATAAACGAGACTCGCGTAATTACACATTTTACATGACATCAACAATTGCTCACACTGAAGATCCATAAATGCATACTATATGCATAAGCTTAAATTTGTTCAGAATACTCAAATTATATTTAATAATTGGATTAGCATAATTTAAAAGTTTTATATCAGCTTAAAACGCGCCCTTATACTGTGCGAAAATTTAGTTTAAAATCGATTTACTTATTGTTAGTAGTAGACTTTAAAGAAAGCATTTAAATACAAGTTAGTATTCATCGTGAGCTTTACAATTTTGAAACTGCACACTAACTATAAACAGGATTCGCTCCCCCTTCTATAGGTACTAATTCAATTCTCCAAATATAAATCATGTTAAGCTCATCGAAAGGGAACCCCCAAAGTTCGTTTAGTAAAGTTCTAGTTCCTGTCTTCGTCCAAGTAATTTATGTTGTTTATTTTTACTAAGAATAATAGAGGAGTGTGTAAAGTTTTCAATTTTAATTGCTGCAGTTATTAGATCCAACTTTAGAATAACAAGTTTTTAGACAAACTTACATTAAATATGTTCGTCTTACCTTTTTATTTTGAGTTTTCCTTGCTTTAAATCTTAATAATGAAGACGCTAAAATCAGGTAAAACTAAAACTTCTTGTTGTTTTTATAGTAAATTCAGATATTTGAATATTCTAGACACCCTTTAGTCCAAAAAATTGAAATGTGTGTGTGATTTTTGAAGGGTTGGGTGGACAGTAGAATTCTTTCTTTTTATTTTTTGCCTAAAATTAATAATAAAAACATTACTTCGATTTCTGGAACATAAAATTACAAATTAGTGACAACGAAATTCTCTAATATGTTCAGCAATTATTACTTGTTTTAATGCAACTGTACACGGTGTAATCAAAATTCAGGCTGCTACTTCAGGGATGTATTCTGTAAATCAAAGTAAAGAAAAAAGTTCATAAAACATGTATACATGGTGTTCACGAAAAGTCGTAACAATAGCTAACCTACTTATTTGAATTTTTACAAAGTAACTTACAGAAGAAAAGTTTCAGGGCTTTCCATGATTCAACTTTATAGCAATATCAGGAAAGCAAATGACAATCAAGTTTCTGAGAATTTCAATTGTTTTTAACTTTAATAATACATATGGTTTTTGTTGGAGTTCAATTATCGTACCAAAATTAATATCTAGTTAGTCAATGTTTGACATAAAATAATGTTATATTTTTCCTCTGTATAACTCTATAAATGAAAAATAAACAAGTTAAGTAATTACGATACATGGAAAATTCAAGCTGAGGCTGAACGATTATTGGGGATACGTTTCGGGCGACATTCCGAAGCCCGTAGAAACAGGTGAAGACGAAGCTCTCGGGGTCTAGGACAATTCGCCATCGCCGATTTGTCGTCGCCAATTCACCGTCGTCGATTCGTCGTAGGTACAATTCACCGCCGGAAAATTCGCCGTCGGTAAATTCGCCGTCAGCGATTAAAGTTTTAAGTCCAGGTACATATCCAAATAATAATATACCGATAATTATATGTAAATAAAATAAAGAAGTTAACATAATTAATGGAAAATAAAATAATTTGTTATTAATTAAATGTGATACATAGATAAAGAAACAGATAAAAAAATTTGGTCTTCCAGGAAGTATTTCTTATTCTTCAGGGTGTTCGTAAAATCCCTCCAGTTCTTCTTTTTTATATTTTCAAATTCTGCTCAAAATCATATTGATTTTCATATCAATCAAAATCACTACACATCAAAACTCGACTGCTTTCAAAATATTGATTCATGAAAGCTCATCATTTAAAATTATAAATTTAAAAAGGGGTTCCATTAAAAAAAATAGAATTATAATTATGTGTACGCACAGCACCAATTTGTTCGTAATTTTGTGTCTTACGGTGGTCGCACTGTAATTAGGAATTTATTTTAACTTGAAATAGAAAAACAATAGTAAAGTCCATTTTAATTTACTTGAAACGTACTGAAATTATAGTTATTCTTCATTTCGTAGGTATAACTTGGATATTATCTAAAATGGTCAGAGAGTGTTTTAAAGCTTATCAATAATAAAGCAGTAACATGGGACGGCGAATTGGGCGGACAGTAAATTGGATCGACGATGAATTGGTTCTACGACGAATTGGCGACGGTGAATCGGCGACGGTGAGTTGACGACGGCGAATCGTCCCATCCCTAAGCTCTCGTAGCCTCACAAGCTGCTCTTAAGGCATTGCTCACTGCAGATCGAAAAGCAAAAGCGGATTTAATCTTATCAATCAACCCGTCTGAATTGAAACAAATTCGTGTGTGTATAATATCGTGGGACATTTGGGAGGGACTTGAATCCATTTACGCGTCGAAAGGACCTGCACGAAAGGCTACTCTTTTGAAACGCCTCGTACAGGACAAGATGCAAGAAGAGGATGATATTGTAGAACATCTTTCTGGATTTTTTGATGCCGTGGACAAGCTGCAGTCTATGGAAGTAGACATAAATGGCGATCTTTTGATGACGATTATGCTGCTTTATAGCTTACCCAGCAGTTACGAAAACTTTCGATGTGCGATCAAGTCCCGAGACAATCTACCGGACGCGGAGAATTTAAAGATCAAAATCATCGAAGAGTTTCATGCGCGAAAACAGAAAAATATCGAAGATGCTAGTTCTGCTTTGTTCATAAAGTCAGGTCTAAAATTCTTGAAGAAACAGAAGAATGATGCCGTAAACGCTGCGGAAAGGGAACAAAAGCAATCGAATATGAAGGTAAAATATAAATGTGGTTTTTGTCAGAGTGGATATATTAAGGATGTTTTACGAAAATTTGGTATGGAAAATTCCAAAATTGTAAAAACTCCAATTTCCACAGGAACAAAATTAATGTTCGATCCAAAGCCGAAAACTGAAAAGGCTAATTATCCTTTCGGGGAATTGATAGGAGCATTAATGTACAGGGTGGATTAATTTCGATGTCTCTTACGGGCGTCTCCGTAACTAGAAGATATAGAAAAAAACTAGTGGCCAAGTCTCGATCTCCTTTTTTGGAGATTAAGTCAATAGCGTAAACAAAAATTGACTATCTTCTTTTGTTTTCTAGTTATAGGCAAAAATTGCCATTTACGACTTTTCGTTTCTCGGTCATATTTCGTTTATTTCTAGAGATATTCAAAAACTGTTTGAACATTATTACGACACTTTTTGGAATACAATTTAGTGGTGTAGTTTATTTTTTAGTATTGACTTAAATTTTCGAGATATAACACAAAGTTTTATTTTTTTTTTAATGGAAATCATAGTAGGCAATTCCCTCATTAAATAGAGATTTTTCTTCTGTTTTCAAAAATATATACTTAGTCAATTCAATAATTGCTTTGACAGTGTACAGTTGCGGAAACATAAAGCGGGACAAGTCTTATAACGAAATTTTCGGTTATTTTGACAGTGTGAAGTTTCTTTGGTGACCCTTCTAATTAATTTATTACCGTTAGTGAACGTCAGAAATAACTTGGAAAACTGTGTTCTCAAAAATGTATCGTCTTTCTAAGGGAAACGTAAATGAAAATTTTCAACCAGTGAATCAAATGGAATTAGTGAATCCTTTGGAAGACTTATGTGACATTTTGGATGTGGAATATGTATATTAGAAATCTTAATTCAATCAATTTCCGGACATTTGCATTCAATAATTCAATCGAAAGGCTGCATGACTGTTATTTTGTTTCATTTTATTTCGCATGGCAATAATTGGAAGTAAAATAAAAACTAACTGTTACACTAGTATGATTTATTTGTATGAGGTATTTGTTCGTTACAATTTTTTTATTATAAACGGAATGATTAATCATTTTACTTTCTGTGAAGGTTGATGAATTACCATAGTTACCGAAATTTAGAAGTAAGATTTAAACTAACGAAAGTTTAATGTCCCGCTTTCTGTTTCCCCAACTGTACATTGGTTGGCTGCAAAACGCGTTTTGCGATACCTTCAAGGCGCAATTGATGCTAAGTTGATTTATAATCGTGACAACAGAGGAATCGTCGGTTTTGCAGATGCAGACTGGGGGAACTGTACATTAAACAGAAAATCTTACTCAGGGTATGCATTTACACTTAGTGGTGCAGCGATATCCTGGAGTTCAAGAAAACAAAGAACCGTAGCATTATCATCCACTGAGACGGAATATTTAAGTTTAACTAATGCTGCCAGAGAAGATATTTTCTTATCAACTTTTCTTGAAAAACTTGGATTTAAAGAGCTATCCAACATTACAATTTATAATGATAATCAATCAGCAGGGAAACTGGCTCAAAACCCAACGTTTCATTCAAGAACTAAACACATAGAGATTAGGTTTCATCTTATTCGACAGGCGCTTATGGATCATCCATTGAAATTGGAAAATTTTCCCACAGAAAAGATGACGGCGGATGTATTCACCAAGCCTTTGCCCGAAATCAAGCATAACTACTGCGTCAAGAGCTTGGGTTTACATAGTTAAATAATTATTAATTAGGCACGAATTGAGAGGGGCTGTTGGAGTTTACTTATCGTATTAATATCAAGTTAGTCAATGTTTGACATAAAATAATGTTATAATTTTCTCTGTATAACTCAAGAAAAATAAACAAGTTCTTCTGGAATCTACCTGCTTACTATTGCCGCTATACTCTGATCAACAGTTTTTATCATCACATGGCAGCAGGACGTTAAATTAATTATGTCTCTAAAATATTACCTTTCAATGTCTACTGTTTTTTTTATTATTTGGTAAATAAATCTTGGTTTTCAAGGAAAATGTCTACAATAGGTAACTTTTTTATTTGATATTTCATGAAGATTTTATGGCAGGAACGGCCAGTATATATGTTTACATAAACTTTCTCCTTTACATGGAATAGTCATTTGTTGATAAACTTTGAGGATGTGCAAGTCAGTTAACCATTCTTTGAAATCTCTTGGACAAAGTTAATGACAATTGCCAATACATTAAAATGACATTTTGTTCCATATAAATACGTGTTACGTCACAAGTACTTACCTGCTGATTCAAAAATCTTGCAAGACAGCAGAATCCGTGCTCGGAAGATGATGGCAAAAAAAACGGACGGACGACTCTTGGCTCCGGCTTGCTCGCAACAGAAAAAGAAAAGCGGAGAGCGGTTTTCGTGGGTGACACGGAAGTTACCGGAAATGGGCGCCAGTCGAGGAAATCCCCGCAGCCAAGAACCAAACTAAAAGTATGCCTCGTGTGGTCCCTCGACGGACCGGAATAGAAATGTCCGAAGAAAATCGTAATTGAAGCACAGAAGCAAAAGAGTGCAAAGAAACTGCATATCGACAAGAGAACTAATTTATTAGCGGCGTGTAACACAAAATAATAAATGGTACGTTGCTCAGGCAGGCGAAAGACCAAAAGGTCTTGAAATGCGTTACGTAATTCAACTAAATGATAGCAAAACAGTAAAATAATTATAGCCTGGTGGAATTCCACGAAACTTTACACGTACTTTTAAATACAAACTAAAAATTTAACTTAATTCAACTTTCTTTGAAATACCGCGGCACAAATTAGAGTAAATTCAACGAGACAAAAAAAAGGCAAATCCCGACAAAGTGGTTTGAAAAATTAACGTGATCTGATCTCTCACCAAAGCTTGTCGACGACAAGATTCTCTCGGAAATGGATCGCTTGTACCTTCCTTGTTGTCCTGTTCTTATCTTCCTCGATACAAAAGCAACGAGAAATAAAGTGGACTTGACGGAGGGCTTCAACAGCGGCTATTTCCAATCTCCTGAATCGTAAAAACTGTCCTATGAGAATCAGGCGGAGAGGTTGGTGCTGAAACCGTCAGGGAGGATTGATCACCGTAATACCAGACCAAAATTATCGTTGGAGGTCGGTCGGGGAAATGCATCCGGAAGAGAAGAAAAAGTACCAAAAGAAAAAGAAGCCTAAAGAAGAAACAACAACGAAATAAATTAGGAAACATAATAACAAAAAAAAACGACTTACCGAAACTAATTCGACTTCTCCCGGAAAAACACAAAATTTCAAGTGACCTCTTACAAAATTGCGAAATGCGAAAATCGAAAACGATACAATCGGCGAGCAAATAAAAAATGGAACAAACAGGTTCCTCAAACACAATAAACACTCGGAATCGGTAAATAACTTCGTACTTAACTCGCCGAGAGGCCAACACAGAAGAGACGGTAAAGAGCACCTTATCATTCAAATAAAAGCGCAAGGGAAGGGAGGAAGAAAGAAGTGGTGCCAAACGGCAAAAATGGAACTACAACAAAGTGCCAACCTAAATATATACAAATCGTCACATACGCACAAGTGAGTCCTGACTACACTGCAAGCACTTTCTCGAATAATCGGGTGTTAACAATAAGATATGGCGAAATTTTTTTAAACAACTGTGGCTCCACCATTGAAAATTTTCTGTTCTTGCGAAAACGCCATTTTATTCGAAAAAAATTAAAAACTCACTGGAAATGACAGATATCAGATGTATTGAAAAATTGTATTACGTTCAGAATAAACACTTCGCTGCCAACTTCGAGGCCAAATTAAAAAAAAGGACACCCGTTATAATACTCCCTTACCTTACAATAGCTGCGTTCCTTTTGCCACAAATCTAACCTCAGATCAGATAAACGTCATTTCCGTTATCACGAACAAGTAAGTTTGAACTGAGATTTCGACCTCCTGCCTTACTGCTCGAGCACTCTCATTGGTTGCTAGATCAAGAAATCCGTTCAAACTTATTTGTTCATGAAAAACGGAAATGACATATATCTGATCTGAGGTAAGATTTGTAGCAAATGGAAAGCAGTTTATGATAACGACATGGAAATATTTATATGGAATATTTTGCTATGTCTGACATATGAATGAATCTTTTAAGCGCTATTATAGATAATACTCGAGTATTGTTTATAAATATGTCTATCCAAATTCACAAAATGACCATCGTTCGTTATTCGTCACCATTATGACGAACCTAGTCAAGTAGAACGGGAACAAAGCACCTGAACAGATTCATTGTTAAAGCAGCCTACTTCGTTTCGTCCTTTTCGACGAGAGTGTCAACGATTACATCGATTTTTAATACTTCGAGTTCATTACTTCCAATTAATTTCACCTGCCTGCCCACATACCTGCTGATGGCAATACTCTGTTGCACCTTTTTTTTAACTAATTGCGGGGTAAATACTTTCTTTTCCTTTTAATTCGGACTGCTTTATCGTATCTCAGCCACAATCTTCAAAATGTAGATTTTTTTAATAGTTGAAACCCTCACTTATCCGATGAAGATTATTACAAAATATACATGTATGTTTCGATGTGCGTAATTAGCAGAGAGAGGAATTTGTACGCGATGATGCAAATACGCATAGTCGGCCAGCTGATTCGACGAAGCGCAATGCTGAGATTCTTTACGTTTCCGAACATAGTCGGATGTACTCTATAACGCGTGCATTGTCGTAGATCCGTTGGAGTTTAGGCTTACCTATTAAAATAAAAAAAAATATAATTGTTTAAAATTAGATAGTTATTAAATAAATGTTTACTTAATTTAACAGTTACTGGATGGACTACACCTCGATTTAAACTGATGTTCTGATTTTATAAAATTGCCTACTCTAAAATTATTACCTTCTTACTTAGCTATTTCTAAGTTTTTCTACCTTGAGGTGTAAAACTGAGTTCATTAATTTTTTCCATTCCTTTCTCTGCTGTGCTATCACCACTGTATATCCCTTTCTTGAGCGGTCTTCTTCACTTCCTCTTGCCACGATTTTCCAAGGTCTTCCTCTTCGATTGGTCCCCTGTACTCGAACCTCAAACACTTGTTTTGTTACCCTTTCTTCCGTCATCCTATGTATATGCCTTAACCATCCTAATTCTCTATCTTCAATTCTTGTCACTACGGTTTTATTTGGAACTTATTCCTGAATAATTCGTTCCTGTATCTGACTCTTCTTGTTTTCCCATCTATTTTCCTCAGGAATCTCATCTCTGTTGCGTTTATTCTACTTTTATCCTTGTTCGTGAGAGTCCACATTTCACTACGATGTATTAGTGTGGGAATTACCACTTTTTTTGACTACTTTTATTTTTGTATCCGTCATTATTTCTCGTTTTTCCAAAAATACTGTTCTTAATCCGATATACATTTTTTCCACTGTAGCTATTTTATTATTTTTTTTTCCATTTTTCCATTGCCTTGTATTACTGTTTCTACGTATTTAAATTCCTTGACTTCTTCTAATTTCTATTCGTTTATTCTGATGTCCTGTGTCCTATAATCATCGTTTTCGTTTTATCTATGTTTATTCTCATGTTTATCTTATTTAATTCCTTTTTTAATTTGTTTAAATTGTATTGTAGGTCTTTTTCGGAATCTGCGACCACCGCCATGTCATACGCAAAAAGAAGCTCTGCTACTTCTATTTTTTGTTTGGTTTTTTTAATTGCTTCGTCTACCACTATTGTGAATAGCAGGGGGCTCAGTACACATCCTTGTTTGAGGCCGTCTGTTGTTTCAAAGTCTCTTGACTCCTCATTGTTTGTCCTTACTATGTTCTTGGTTGTGTCGTACGTACTTCAATTATTTCTCTGTCGACGCTATTTCTAAGATTTTCATACATTTTCCCGTCTCACTCAAAAAGCTTTTTCCAAATCGATGAAAGCCATGATGTGGATTTCTTTATTTTTACTTATGCAATTCTCTATGTTTTGTCTTACTACTACTACTAAATATGGCGTCTTGTGTGCTCCCCCCTTTTTGAACCCATACTGTGCAACTTCCAGCGAGTACTCTAATTGATCTTTCACTCTTGTCTCTATTCTGGCGAGAATTTTTGCTGGCAAGGTTTTCAGTGTTATACCTCTACAATTTTGACACTCTCTTACGTCCCCTTTTTTGCAAAGTGGTAAAATGATTCCTGTATTCCATTCTTTCGGTACTTTCTTTTCTTTTACGATTTTGTTCAATAACATTTTGTTTCCTCAAGGATCTTCAGCATTTCTGGTGTGATTTCGTCAATTCCAGCTGCTTTACCTGACTTCAATTTTCCTATCGCGTCATTGACTTCTTCTTCTGAAATAGATATTTCTGTTCCTTTCTCTTCGTTCCTATTCCTGTACCCTTGTGCTATCTCTTTCGGTTACTTTGTGAAAATGTTCTCTCCACCTGTCCAGTATTTTATCTTCTTCTGTAATTATGTTTTCATTCTTTCCTTTCATATTCCTCATACTGTAAAGTTTCTTCTGTCTTAATTGTTTCAACGTACTGTAAAAAGATTTCTGGTTATCTCTGAAGTTCTTCTTCATGTTTTGTCCGAATCTTCTCCACGACTCTTCTTTTGCTTCTTTTACTTTGGTTTTGAGTAGAATTCTTTCTTCCCATATTTTTCATAATCCGTAGGTGATCTCGTATTTAGATATTTCTTTCATATTTCATTCTTTTTCTTAATACAATTCTGCAGCTCTTATTATTTTATGTTATTATTTCCTATTTTTGTCCTTCCCCAGCTTTCTTCCGCTGCTATTATGATTGTTTCTTTATTCTTTTCCAATGTTCTTCCATACTTTCTTTGTCTGCGCTTTTTCCTTCTAACATTTTTCTAACGGTTTCTTGATATTTACTTTTGTATGTCATCTCTTTGAGCTTGAAACTATTAATCTTATTTTTTACTTTCTTTCTTCTTCTATCCTCTTTTTCTTTCTGTTCTATTAATATCTTCATTTTAACTAGTTATTGATCGCTGACAATTTCTGCTTCTTGTTACTTTTACATCCTTTACATACTTCCATTAGCTCCTAGGTACCAGGAAGTACCCAATTATGGACTTTTCGTTTCGGTTTGCTCGTTATTCATTATTATTTCTCCTTCTTTACTCATTATTCTTTCATATACCTATGTTATTTCCTACCCGGCAATTTGGATCTTTTGTAATTACAAGATTTTTCTTTGCTTCATCTATTTCCTCTTTTAGTTTTGTAAAGTATTTATCCTTTCCTTGCTTACTCTCATCTTCGTTTATTCCGAATGTGATGACTATTGTGCAAATGCTCTCTTTCTTATTCTTATTTCTATTACTAATATTCTTTCATTGACAAATTTCTCTCTTATCACGTATTTCAACCAGTTTGGTGCTATTATCAATCCTACTCTTTTGGTGTTCTTTCTGACTCTTCTACGCCTGATCGGAATAGCCAGTATCCTTTGCGTAATCTAGTTACTCCTCTGCCTTTTTTGTTTCTGTTACTGCTAATATTTCAACTTGTTGTGTTATCATCTACTCCACTATTGCTTCCTCTTTACCTATAAAGCTTCCAGTGTTCCATGTTCCCATATTTATTAACACCGTTTCATTCTCTGTCTTTTCCATTCCTTTCTTCTTGTGTGTTTTATCCTTACTCATATCCTTACCTTTTGCCCGTATCGTCTTCGTCACTTCTGTCCTGCCATTTGTAGTTTTTACTAATTTTTTGATTTCTCTGCCTCTATGCTTATGGTTTGTTCCCTTAGTTTATATGTTTTGTTATTGCATTTCCATACTTTCCCCTCTATAGTGATTTTTTGATATCCAACATTAATGATTTTTCCCCTTATTTATTTTGAAGAATTTATAGAATCACTTCATTTCAAACAGCTTATTAATGATCCCACCCGCCTTTCTTTGAATACTTTTACACTAATTGATCTAATATTAACCAATGATGATTCAGAGATCAGCGGTGCTGGTGTTTTAAGCTGTGATTTTTCAGATCATGATTTCACTTTCTGTACATTTCAATTAGCTAAATGTTCCAGTACGCCGGTTAAGAGAGTATATCGTGACTTTAATAACATAAATAATGATGCTTTCCTGAGGGATTTGAAGTGTATTCCATTTCAACAAATTTTTAAGCTTAATAATATTAATGACAAAATTGCGTTCTTCAATCATCACCTGGTAGAACTGTTCAATATACATGCACCAGTAATTACGCGTCGATTTACAAAACCCCGAATACCGTGATTGACGGATAATTTAAAATTCTTGATGCGAATACGGGATAAAGCCAAAGCTAAATATCGCAGTTCAAAGAAAAATGTGCATTGGGAATATTATAAAACACTAAGAAATTTAACTACAAGAACTATCCGGCTGGAAAAGAAAGCTTAATTCGATTATGTTTCTCATAATAGAAATCCAAAAGTCTTGTGGAAGAATCTAAATTATATAGGCGTGAATAAGAAACCCTCTGCAACTGTTCCCGACCATCTTGCGGATGTAAATAAAATTAATGATTTTTTGTTAACAACCTTCCTCTGCCAAAAAAAACATCTCAAGAACCAATGAATTTCTATTTAAATCAAAAACATTGTAATAAAAGTCTCACTTTTTGTACTGTACTATGTTGATACTGTTTACAAATATTTAGTTTCCATGAAGTCTGGAGTGACTGGTGCAGATGGTATTAATATAACTATGATTAATATGTGTTGCCCTCTAATACTCCCCTATATCACACACATTATTAACTCGTGTATCTTTGATAGCGTAATCCCCGATGATTGGAAACATGCGTTAATTCGACCATTACCTAAAGTAAAAGAACAAGTGGAAATGAAGGATCTTCGTCCAATAAGTCTGTTACCAGTTTTTTCTAAAATACTTGAGAAAGTAATATTTGACCAGCTGAACAGTTACATCAACGATGTAAATGTTCTTCCAATTACTCAATCCGGTTTCAGAAACGGATTTAGTTGTACACTAATGATTAAAAATTTCGAAATGAAAAGCAATAAAATCATTCGAATTTGAACCTTATTGAAACGGGCCTAATATATTTCGAACCTTAAGGAACAGAGACACTTTCTCTGCACCCCGATAGGAGGGTTGTTTACTTAGGTCCTATTAAACCCCGGCCGGTGCAGATGTTTATGGTTTGTTGAATTTCGTTGCCAGTATTTGGTTCCGAGTATTTATTGAGGCGACGCGCGGTTGCGAACGCGGACGCGGTGGCGAATTTGTTTGTTCTCTTTTGCTTTAACTTAAAAATTGAACAAAAAATGGTTTTTTTTTAATTAGAATATTTTATATTGTTAAATAACAGGATTTCAGATCATATTATAAAGGCATATAAATGTTAAATTGCTATAAAGGATCGACGATGTTAATTAATCTGAAAAATTATAATTATACCAAATTTCTGCCTTTATACACTTCTGGTTTGTTTGACTTCACAAAAATTTTATTCGTTTGTAGTTTGTGTATGTTTTTCTGTGGATTCTAAAATTTTCATTACGAGAAATACATAAATAGATTTTTAGTAAATATGAAATACAGGGTGATTTATTAGCTCACCGACAAGCTTTGCCATACGGAAAGCTCACATAATTTTAAGAAAATAATAACAATTAGGACATATGTTCGATTTTATTTATTTTTAAGTAAATAGGAGACCTCACAATTTTGATTCTAGTTATTTTGTCCCGTTCCTCTGTACAGCTGTTTCAGTCCTATTTGGGGCTTCGTCAGCAGAAGCGATCGCCGGATGTCGCTATTTAAGCGGTTTCTATTATGCTATTTAAGCATTTCCGTTATATTTTACATTTTTTCACGTCTTCTTTATTTTATAAATGTTAATATATTGATATTTTCAATTCAATTTTATCATACACGTCTTATTCACATGTCAAGAAACCTATTCATGTAAAATATTTTCGACATCAAGAAAAATTATGTTTCATTTTACCGAACTTCTGTTTTATGATACCCTTTTGTTCTTTGTGATAAAGAGATATCACGTATAAAAACATTTATTTTGTGAAAATATGTGAATGATTTTTGAGTATTTGAAAAAATATATAGAATGAGCTAGATTATTTAAATTTGTTTCTTATTATAATAATATAAATGCTAAGAAGTTCTGCTCAACAAAGCTATTAATTAGTTGCAAAACATATGTGTATTTAATGAAACTAGAAACTTAAATTGAATTAACGAAAAATAACAGATTTTATTTTATTGACTTATTTAATTTCAATTGCCAAAGTTTCAGAAATTTTAATTTCATAATGCACACATTATTTACTACACATGTTATAATATTTAGAAAATAAATTTTGTTAAATTTCTTATCCATTCAACTACAATGAAAGTCTTTCTAGCAGATTATTCAAGTTGGTTGAATAAGTTCGCATCTGTGTTAAATCGCTGTGTTTGCGATGACCGGTTTTATTATCGGGGTAGCAGGTACGGTTGTAAAAGCTATAAGGTTCATAATTGCAAAGCATAAAATTTCTTACTGCCAGTGGCATGTCTCGTACTCCGAAAACTTTATAGCAGAAGTGTACCACTGCTCTGCTAAAAGTTACGGATGATGTCCTACTAGCATCTGATCAAGGACTCATTACTATTTTGACCCTATTAGATTTCAGCAAGGCCTTTGATACGGTTCAACATGATCTTTTATACTTTATATTGCAACACATTGGTTTAGAAAATCATTCCGTCGATTTAATCAAATCGTATTTATTAAATCGTAAACAGAGTGTGTTTTTGGGAAATAATATATCTGTTCCACTAACTGTTACCCAAGGAATTTCACGGGGTTCAATTCTTGGGCCCCTATTATTTTGTGTTTATACATTTAGGCTTTTAGTAAACTTAAAATTTTGCACTACTCACGCATATGCTGATGATACCCATATTATTCTTTTCTACCATCTGATTGGCATGATGCTACTTCAAAAATTAATTAAGATCTTGAATCACTATTTTTAATTTCTTCTGATCATTCACTAAATCTTAATCCGCAAAAATCACAGGTTTTAATTTTTGGAAAAAATAAATGTTGCAAGAATCTTATTAATACCATTAATATCATGATTAATGGTGCAAAATTTCCTTTCGTAAATACAGCTAAAAATCTAGGTCTGCACATTGATAATACTTTCCGTTATCGCAATCAAATAACGAAATATATTAGTAACTCTTATCTACAATTAAAAAAATTGTTTCCTTTTCGATCTTTTTTAAGCATTAATACAACAAAGCTTTTGTGTGAATCTTTTGTTCTTTCTCGATTTTCGTACTGCTCACCAGTCTATCATCCAGGTCTAGATTCTATAACGATCTTACGTATACAAAAAATACAAAACTCATGTTTGAAATACATTTATGGAATTAAAAAATATCAACATATTTCACATAAACTTGTAGACGCACAATGGTTGAATATGAAAAACAGAAGGGAACTACAAGCTTTGTATCTTTATGTTATATAAGACCCCACCATACTTATATAATAAAATACGTTTCCGGTCTGACGTTCACAATTTATGTACCAGATTTCGGGGTTTGATTTCACCTCCAGCTCACAGAACATCTCTGTATGAAAGATCCTTTTCTTTTGCTTTGTACTCCAAGTACAACCATCTGCCAGAACTTGTAAAGGATATGAAATCACTCTCTCAAATCGCATTTAAAAAGTTTTTTATTTGCTAATCAAAGCTCTTACTCTTAAAATAACACAGCATCATTTCTCTTAATTCATGGGCCTTATCACATTCTGCTTCTCCAGCGCATATTAGATTTTCTTTTTTTTTTGGTATATTTACTCCATTCCTTTACATTCATTTAATTAATACCAAGTGAAAGTGCACAGTAGTACTTCTTTTTTTCTTTTTGTGAGTAGCTTTTAAGTTAGTAATGTAGGCATTTTTTTTTCAAGAAAAAAAGTTTATTTCATCAAGGTTAAGTGTAAAAGCAGAAAAGCTCAGGCTTGACTGAACTTCGCCTTGTGATTGTTATCATTATTATCAATTACTGTTTTTCTTATCTATTTTTGATTACGAACAATAAAGTCATTTATTATTATTATTATTATTATTATTATCTTTTTCTTCTTTCGCTATCTGTCCGATTTTCTTTTGTATTTCACGTTCTTCCTTGGTCGATTCATTATTTATCATCAATTCTTATTTGATGTGTGCTCCCTATACGCCTCTGGCGTCGTAATGGTATAAAGGTAAGTAATATAAATAGAAGGAGAAGAGAGGAAGGAGAGAGAAATCAGGACTCGGTAAAGTGAATAAAAATTTAGTTTGTAAAATCAGTTTGTGTATATCTGACGAAAACGCTGTGTTGTCTTAATAGTCATCCATAAACAATAAAACTGTGGAAGTCATAATAATAATAGTACGCACCTATTTTTTTTCTGTTGAAAAGTATTTGAGATATTAAAAACCGTTCAAACAAAACATATATTTTTACAATCCTTTTCAATGGTATTCAACTCTACATAAGTTGCCGTTTGAACAACTTTCTTTAAACGTCATTTAAGACAAAGCGGGTGTAAATTTCAATCAAACATGCTCTGTCTTAAATAACTTCCAAAGAAAGTGCGTAAAGTATATGGTATGAGCGAACTCGGAAAAACATGTTCTGTTGAACTACAGGCTACGTGAGTTCCTATTTGAAAAAATATGTCCGACGAAACCGGAAGTCCTCCGGTCCCAGTAGTACATCGGAAAATTCAATATTTTGTTTAATTTATCATTTACTAATTTTTGAGTAAATCGGAAAAAATGTAGAAGGTAAACATATGACATGGGACACCCGCTATACTTAAACATTTGTTTGGCAGCAAAGTAATTGTTAACATGACGTCTTTATTAAAATTCGCATACTTTTCAGGAATGTGTTATGCAAGTTTAAAATTCACGTACACCAGGGATTCTGTAACGATCTAAACATCTGTCTAAATTAACTTAAAGAGTCGAAACACATGTTCCAAAATTTATTTTATCCTCAAAATGAGCACATATGAGCGAGAACGGGCGAATAACAGACAAGACAAATTGCACGACGCATCTTTCTTTTTGCGAACGCATTTATGAGAATGTATCACAAGAGACTTGCTACTTTGTAAATCACCGAGAAATGGGCCGGCATGTTCAACTTGATGTTCATCATTTTCGTACATCCGCATAGTTCTGTAATTTCAGTGAACCAGATCCAAAATGTGACGCGCTGAAAATGCCGGTTCGGTTGTGTTGGTGTCGTGTCAACGTACGAACAAAATTAAGCTAAATTACATGCTAAATACTCGTAGTTACTGTTGCACAATATTCACAGTTTGGTCATCAACTGCTGATTCGTCCATTTGCAGTCGTAAAACATAATATTTCGGCATACATGCACACACTGCAGAGTGGTATGCAAAATGCTTTTATGATGGAACATAGCAGCGTAAAGTATGCACATTTAAATTAGTTGGATTCCGAATTCAATTTTTGCTCACTCATTTTTGCATCTAATTAAATTTAATATCCCGATGCTGAAAACCAGTGTAACGACAGAAAAATAGATTTCATTTTTTTTTTAATTTAAAATTCATCAAAACAAGTCCAGTTTGCTTGAAGAAAATATACAAAAAGACAAAAAAATAAATAAAAGATTTTAAGCTACAGAGAGGAAATATCAAAAAAAAATGGTAAATTTTAAATCCCCGTCGATGATCATTAAACGTAAGGTAACATGTCACTTTCTCGAACTGTAAATCTTTCATCTTACAATAAAAATTCACCATGAAAGATTTTTACACAATAGTTAACGAAAATTGCTTAACAGGTAAAACAGCGACACACAACAAGTCGTTTTTGGTCTGCAGTGGGAATGTCGAGCTACGTCTCCGCTGAAGAAGCCCCAAGCAGGGCTGAAACAGCTGTACAGAGGTTGCTCGAGGTTTTCACTGCAATCAAAAACGATTCGCAACATTTTTTTTTGAAAATTGCTTACTTGACGATATCTGGCAAAAATGGATAAAATGTAACAATATAGGTTGCTATATCCTCTTCTGTTTTCTGTAGTTACGAAAGATTCGAAAAGTCTATCTAATCGTTAACCAGAACTTTGTTCGTACACCAACAGTAGTTGTTTCCAAATTTCATAAGTAGAATGACATGTTGCTGTCATATCTACATACATTCGGGTCATTCATATTAGTTACTAATATAACTTGCGCTAATGAATCTGTTTTCTTCCACTTCTTAATTTCGCTGTCTGACTCGCCTTCTTTCGGTTTCTCTGGGCATTTAAAATCTCCGATAGTAACTTCGTACACATCGTGATGTTTGAGAAGTAATTCAACTTGTCTCTTCCACTTGGGCCAGTTAGGTCCTTCTAACTTTTCTAAAATCACTTTCACATTCATGTTTATGTATAAATACGACTGTTCAGAGTTTTAAGCACAGCTAGGGGCGCACAGTGGTCCAGAATGGAATTTTAGCGCGACAAAATTATTTTTTTATATCTAAGTTTCCAAAATGATGAAAATAACAAAACAGTGTCTTTTTAACTACATTCTCCATAGAAATCGTATGATAGTATCACAATACAATTACTTCTATAAGGATTTTTGCCTAACTTTTGAGCGATTATGTTACCTTTGAAGAAAACCTAAATTTCTCTGCAGGGTGTTAATAAAAACCTGTACAACGTTTGGCAGGTGATAGTAGAGATGAAGACGAGAAAACAATTCTAATAAACCCATGTTCAATACTCAATACAGGGTGTCCACGCTTGGTATGCACTTTTCTAAAAAAATTATTTTTTAAGTAAAATTCTGGATCGATAAATTAAATAAAAAGTTGAATTCTCCGACGTAGCACAGATCACCGTACGACTTCCTGTTTCACCGGAAATGGCATCAACTTTCTTATTTTAAATATAACGGCCTATATATTCTTACATATTTGAAATCTGCAGATCATTGTGAGTCCGAATATGTATCACTTAGTAATTTTGGTTTTCATGGCTACAAAATTTCTTTTTTGTTTTTTTTTTAATTTCCAAAGCTATAAATCGTGTATTTTCGTTCGAATGCAAACAAATAAATCGAGGAAGCCACTGCTTTGACAGCATTTTGTTGTTTAACATTTTTACAGCACATGAAATGTTCCATTTGAAAAAATAAGTTTCACCGGAAGTGGTGAGGTGGCTGGCGTTGCGTCGAAAAATTATTTTATATTAAATTTATTTAATTTATCGATCCCGAATTTTACGTAAAAGTAAAAATTCTAGAAATTGAACACAACGGGGACACCTATATTGAGTAATGAACATGTGTTTATTAGAATTTTTTTCTTGTTTTGATCTCTACGGTCACCTGCCAAACGTTGTCCAGGTTTTTTTTTATTAACACCCTGTAGAAAAATTTAGGTTTTCTTGTGAGGTAACATAATCGCCCTAAAATTAGGCAAAAATCCTCAGAAACCTGCACGCACTGCTATTAAAAAGAAAGAAGTTTGTAAGAGTTTGTAAAAACACACTAAAATGGTAATAATAAGATTTTCATATTTGTCATATTGCAATATTGCAGTCAATAGAAGTGATCTAATAGTTCGGAGTCTTTTTTTTAAATTCTGTTTTCATTTTTACTTACATGTGGTATAGGTACTATGCCCGCCAAAAAGAACAGGGACATGCAATATGTCCTACTGTAAATATAACGATGTCTTTTTACATTACCATAGAAACAAGCTCCAAATAACAAACTAAATGGCTTAAAGCTGCATTCAAACTAATAAAATAAGTGAAAAATGAATATAGAGAGTTGTCCCAGATTCTTTTTGGCGGCTATAGTACATGATTTAAAATTAGTTACAATTGAACTGTTTCGTGTGAGACAGCCAATAGCATATCCT
This sequence comes from Prosopocoilus inquinatus, assembly GCA_036172665.1. Taxonomy (NCBI): domain Eukaryota; kingdom Metazoa; phylum Arthropoda; class Insecta; order Coleoptera; family Lucanidae; genus Prosopocoilus; species Prosopocoilus inquinatus. The sequence goes on from CM069876.1 coordinate 4,389,211, forward strand.
GTACATTATAGTTTATTTCAATTCGCCTTTAAGAGTAAAAAATCTTTTGGTGTTTTCCACACTAGACGTTTATCAAACTTTGGTATATAAATTTTATATTGTACGAAACACCCTGTGCAATTGTAACTAATTTTTAAATCATGCGTATATGTATATCACACGCAAGTAATAGCAAAAATAGATTTTAAAAATCTGCATTAACAAAGACATTATCTATGGAATACGGAGTATTGGCTCACCCTGTATATGCACTAAAAAGTAATTAAATAAAAACTATTAATTTAGTTTATTAACATAAAATACGAATTGTTTTGAAAAATTTTAAATTGATCAAGGAATTTGAATTATTTCACAAAAATCATATTATTCACATATTTTTACTAATACCGCACTCTTTTAAATTCTAATATTTTTTAAGGAAATCTAAAAAAGTTTTAATTTTTCTAGAGATATCTAGGCAAATAGAATTCTATAAAATATGTCTTTCCTCTTGTCAACTCAATCCATGGACACACTGTTTAAGACATTCTCATATTTACTCATATTCAGAGCCACATCAAAAGCGAATTTTGAAGAAATCTTACAAAGTAGCAAAAAGTACCACTTGGTTGGACAAAATGATTTTAAAATAAACTACTAGCTCCAATTACATAACTTGCAAAAACATCTCATTTGATCTCTTTTTTAGTTCTTGTCTTTGAAAGTTTAAAATGCAGATATTTATTATACTTTTATTTGAATTATAAAAAATATGTAAATAAACCTTCAGATCCGATTGATCATAAATGGAATTATATACGAAAAAGTAAAGTAACAAGATCTGACCAAACTTACCCAATAAAACCTAAAATATTGTCAGACTTATATTTAGCTTATTATATTTTCAATCACGTTTGATACCTGAAATGTTCATGCGTGATTTGACAGCGCTACAGAAGCGTAAATAAAAGAAAAGGTAGCGAAACAAATAAAACAAACATGGAAGAACATTAATAAAAATATTTGTTCTACTTTGATGTTTATTCAAGTGTTTCAATTTTTTCATTTTGTCGCGCTAGAATTCCATTCTGGACCACTGTGGAGCGTATTCTGTAACTTATTAACGGGCTGTTAAAATTTAGAGGTCCCTTAAAATTTAAAATACAGTTCTACGATTAGTAGTTTCCGTAGCAACAAAATTTAACAGCCCCTAAAATTTAACGGTTTTAATACAGAATAGGCCCCCACTCTGCGTATTTTCTGGGCTCTTGAATAATGATAATATTTTAAAGTTAGAAAAAAAACTTACATGTCGTAAGTTACATTTTTATACCGTATGTGCGTCTGACATTAGGACAAAGCAATATGGGGGAGCAGAAATCGCTTTATATTTTATCTGCCTGAATAAATTGACATGAGTGCATAGGATATAGTCAGAAAGACCATAAAATTTAAAACATTTTAATACCAAATTTTCTGGATTTTAGCTGTTAATTTTTTGTAAATTAAGAAGAAAGCAATTAAATTGTTTTATTTCGCTTTAACACTGTGTTTCAATCAAAGTTGTAAATGATTCTCGTGGTCAAGTGGGTAGTGTTGAGTTTGATCGAATTACGTAACTGTCAGGTTGCGGTGTCAAACCCAGACCACGACTTTTTTTTCATAATTTTTTTTAAAGCTTGAATTTCTTTTTAAAAATGCATCAGAACAAGTTTCTTCTTTCTTTTTTCACATACTTTATTTAATTAGAAAAATATCACCTTAGAAAATTTAAAAAAATATATTTTCTACTTAGGATTTGAACCTGTAACCTCTCAATGACAAAAAAATTACAAAAATCGTAGCGACTTCGCCGATAACTGCCTGGCCACATATACATGGTTTATTTCTCGTTTCTGATTAGATTGCTAAGCGTGCAAAATAAAAATTATTTCCTTTTTTCATTATTTTTAAGTAAGAACAGTTAAAATATCATACATTTAATATCAAAATACTTCAAATGCCCAACTCTTTCCGACTGCAACCTTCAAATTCGTAAGAATTTAATCAGGAAGATAAAATAATTTAATTTCTGTTTTCCCATGTTAATCCCTATGTTCTAATGGTAGACGGACATATACATATACAGTATGTCCGTCTACCATACCATACTGTATATAAAACTGCACATAGGTACTATTAAGGAAGGGAATAATTGATCTCTGTCAATGAACTTCATCTGAAAATAATGTGCACCTACATTTTTACTTTTTCGGCGGATGTATGCATTTTACAATAAATCAAGAGAACAATTTAATTCAATCTGACAATTCAAAATCAGTAGTGGTCATTACTAACAACGCACGGTAACCATGGCGAAGAAAATAAATTTGGAAATAATAATGTAATAAAGCTTCCGTTGATGAATACTATGTGCAGTCTTATAAGATTCTCAGAGTATATAGGTTTCTTTATCATTAATTTAAATTAAAACTCTTTTTTAATATTTGCAAAGCTGACTATTCAGTTGTAAATGAGGTAATAGCTAATACAAACTGACATAATTTACTGGATAGTCTACCCATCCAGAATGCGGTTGAGGGATTTCATGCCTATTTTAAATTAATAAAGACATTTATGATGATTATTATTATTATTATTATTTGAATGAAAATATAAATGACATGTTTTCTCCTAAAGATACGTCAAACTACATTTCCAACTTGGTATAAGATTTCTATCATAAATATTTATAATGAAAAACGTGGTGCTCTTGGAAAACATCTGTTACACAGGTTAGTAATTACAAACCGATTTCTAAATTGTCAATATTTGCAAAAAAAATTGAATCGATTGTGAAATGCAATACCACCCACCCTCATGTTTGCAATAATGTGTACAGAGAAAAACGCAATTTCCACTTTTCCGTAAATTTTAACGAGACCTCATTTCCACTCTGTCCATCTGTTATTGACCAAAATAAATTAACAAAGCCCGGAGCCATTCCTCATGCATTAGTGCATTTGTTATACCTCGCCTGTCACTTCAACATGCAAGCACATTTCAGACGAGCACTAAAACACCATGACAGTCTTAATTTAACGCACGTTGCAGAGCATGGGCCATTTTGTACGCACGTCGTTTCCAATTTATTTTCCGGACGACGGGAGATGCGCCGCGAAATAAATTCGAACATAATGCAGAATCACACGAAGTGCTTTCTGACGTCAGGCGTGGTACACCCGATTCAGAACTTTCAAAATGCTTTTAACTGCTGTTAACGTCGAACAGTTTTTGTCGTTTTGTTTCCCGTTTGTTTGGACGGTTTATTTATTAAATTTGGATAACAAATTGAAGGATTGAATACAACATTTTTTTTTTATTTATTCCAGGCGATGTGGTTTGTTCGCAAGTGGATAACTGAATTAATGCAGACTGTTTGTTTGAACTTGTCGGAAATTTAACGCAGAGTTAAATTGTTACCTACACTAAATATAAGCAAAGCTTTTATATGGATGATAATAATAGTAATAATACTGCTTTTTGTGGGTACAGTCATTCGCAGGGAATAGAGTGTGTACTACGACGCTCAAATTAAATGATGCTCCTGCATGCAAACCACACCCTTAAGAACATTCAGCGTGAGGGCTACGAAACTGTCAAATGGTATCATTTAAATTGAACGTCGTAATACCTCCTGCATAAACACTTCGCTCTTAAGACCTTATGTTACAAAGCTAATAAAGATGTCATCAAAAAATACGCATACATATTATTGTTTTCCAACATAATTATTTAATCGTAAAAAATGACATTTTCAAATTCTTCCGCCAAAGCTCGACAATTCTTTTCATCCGCTTGTCATTTCTCCATAAATATAGTAGGCAAATATTATGTTGAAAGTAACAGAGAGGACGGTAACTTTCCAAATCAATTTGTAATAAACACAAGTTATAATTAACTTTTATAACTTTATAAATAAGAAAATTGCACAGTGGAGATGTGCAGCAAAAGATTTCATTAAATTATTCAGATGGCAATGGCATTCATTACATTATCTATAAAACCACGCAAGTTTTGTATAACATACTAGTTTTGATATAATCAGCAAGACCCCCTTCAGTGTGTTCAGTCCAAACGGTTCATTACTACTAACCACAGTAAAGAATTAATAGGCAGCAACGCGGGCGTTCAGAACGTGCACGCAACTGCGAGAAATATTTTAATGTTATCTCATGCTGAAGGATTAAACATCGTTCTCTCTCGCGCATTGATATTTAAACCACTCTTTCAGCTTCGAATCAAAAATTACTTTCAGGCTGTGATGCCCAAAATCAAAATTTGATCGTAATCCTAAATTCGTAGCGGCGAAACAGGTCGTATTAATACTAGAAGAGGGGTCAATGCAAGTGGAATACTGACAAACATTGATACGCAAAAATGCAGTAATTGGATGCGATATATTCTTCTTCTTGCTTTGCGCAACATCCTGTAGATCATTGTGTTATGGCATCACCATTCTATTCTACTCTATGCTAACCGTTGATCCATTCGCCTGCCCTACGATGTATTCCATGAATGAATGAATGAATGAATGAAGTTGCTATTGTATCTGACATGAACGGACTCACTTATAATAATAATAATAATAACTTTGAAAAATTTTCTTTGTGCAAATCGTTTTTGATTGCAGTGAAAACCTCGAGCAGCCTCTGGACAGCTGTTTCAGCCCTGCTTGGGGCTTCTTCGGCAGAGACGTAGCTCGACATTTCCACTGTAAACAAAAACGACTTGTCCAATTTATTCGCAATTGCGATGTAAGAGTGATGAACAGATAAAATAGCGACATCTTACTATCGCTTTTTGTTTTTGTTTGCAGTTTAAATGTCGAGCTACGTCTCTGCTGAAGAAGCCCCAAACAGCTGTCCAGAGGCTGCTCGAGGTTTTCACTGCAATCAAAAACGATTTGCACAAAATTTTTCTAAAAATTTTCATTATGCTTTGACAGCAAGCATGGCCGTCTTGCATGGGGGACTTATTAGGAGCAAATCTGTTTCAATTTGTCTATCCTACTGCAATGTTAGATCAAAAAGCGATAGTAAGATGTCGCTATTTTATCTGTTCAATAATAATAACGTCTTTATTTTCAAATAAATAATATAAAGTATACGAGCTAATGAATGAATGTTAAATTATAAATTATAAATTTGAAAACCATTAGGCGCGGTTCATTAAACAATCACATGGACTAAATAATGTTCTACCACCGAAACCTCGAATGACTAACTCAAATATCTCTTGGCAACGCCTAACTTAATCTAAAAATATACACGTTAAACTAGTGCTAGTTGTGATTCTGTGACGAGATTGTAACAAGTTGACTTTGATATGAGTTGATATGTGTACGATGGGATAACTTAAAGAACATTTTATATGTAAGAAATTATAAAAAGTTGAGGAGACTGGAGAAATAAAATATGAAACGTAAAATTGTTGTATTTAAGTTATATTTATTGCTTATTAAATAATAGGCTGCGGAGTCTTTTTTTAAACAGGTGAAGAGGAAGAAATTTGAAATTGGAGGACAGACTGTTATAGACAGAAGATATTTGATAGCTGAACGAACGTTCGAAGAGAGCAGTTCTGTGGATAGGTGGAGTTAATGTACCCTTAAATCTAATATTGAGATTGTAAACGTCCTCACGAAATCTAATTTTCCTATACAAATAAAGAGGCATTTGATTATTATTATTTTATAAAAAGAGACAGGAACTTAATAGTACTCTTCTATGGAGCATATCTAGCCAGCCAGCATCACAAAGTTTCTTAGATATTCGGTCAAATTTACGTATGCTGTAGATAAACCGCAGGCAAGAGTTTGTACTCTTTGAATTTTGGTGACACATATCTTGTGTTAAGCAAACGCCGTAAACTTCCGAGCAGTAATTAAATTGAGACAGTACTAGATCATCACAGAGCAAAATTTTAGTTTGTAGCGATAAAAAGTGACGGTGCGGATAAATAACTTGCAAGCTAGAGTAAGCCCTTCTCAAACAATTAGTAACATAGGTATTAAATCTGAAAGAATTGTTAAGAATTAAACCTAAGTTTTTAGCCTCTATTTTAAGAGGAATGTTAGTTCCACTTATAGTTAGATTAGTAAGGTCCAGTTTTACAAATGGGGCTCAACTTTGAGCTGAGGATTAAACCCTTAGCAACGATTATTTCAACAATTGTTGTGAAGGGTTTAAGCTTCGACTCAAAGTTAAACCGTCATTGTAAAACTGGGCCTAAGAGTCCGGAGAGCGATGCAATCAGATGGTTTGTCGAATATTAAGATTTTGACGCGTTGATAGTTAGCGAATTATTTATAAAATATCTCAGAGATGGAAGAGAGATCTTCTTGAATACCAGATAAAGCACGCTGATGACCGCCAAAGTTAAAGGAATGATAGAGTTGGGTGTCATCAGCGAGCAAATGGATATTGCAAGTTTTGACGTGTTTGTGAAAGATGGAGGTATAAACTATACACAACAAGGGACTTAGAATGGAGCCTTGCGGTACTCCTCTACTTACAATTCTTAGGTTAGAGACTTCCGATGCAAGCGATATGAGCTGTGCATATAGAAAATTACGATTTTTATAGATGTGATCGACTTGGAAGAGGAGGCGGGGTTGGAATTTACGTTACAAATAATTTGCGTTGCTCCCTCGAAATATTCGAATCCGTCACATTAGAGCAGGTATGGCTTAAAACCAAAATAAATAATGTTTTGTTCGCGGTAGGTTCTGCATATCGCTCTCCTGGAGGCGATTTCAAAGAATTTTTTGACAGTTTCGAAACTACTCTGAGTGAATTCATTTATTCCTGCGATAATATAATCTGTTTAGGTGATTTGAAGATAAATTTGTTAAACTTTGATGAATTGCATGTTATTCAATTGTATTCACTTTTTGATGCTTTTGGTCTTAAACAAGTTATCAAGGAACCTTCTCGTGTAACTCGATTTTCCGAATCTATTATTGATGTCATTATTTTGAATAGCACGCTGGAATGTGCAACTTCAGGTTCTTTTAGCGTACAGAACGTATCTGATATCGCAGTTTCAAATACTTCAACTATGATGCATTTCTGTCTGACTTGCAAAATATTCCCTGGCATATTATGCTACGATTAATTCAAATTGATGAAAAGTTAAAATTTTTAATGATAACTTAGTATTATTATTTGATGTTCATGCTCCTATATGTACTTCTACCTTCCGGAAGTTTAATCCTCCGTGGTTAACAGATACTCTTCGCGATATTATGAAATTGAGTGACGAAGCTTTTGAACGATTTAAAAACACTGGTATTCCAGCGCATAAAGAATATTACAAAACACTTAGAAACTACGCAACTTTTGCAGTTAGGGAAGAGCAAAAAGCATACATAAAAAGTCAGTTCAGTGCTTCCAACTCTAAAGATTTGTGGAGATCTTTAAACAAATCAGTTCTAAATAAAACGTCATATTCGTTACCCGACTTTTTTGACAATCCCAATGATTTGAATAGTTTCTTTGTGAACATAGAAAGTGCTAATAATCCTCGAAAGCAAAATACGATTAACTTATATCAAAATTCTCTTCATCCTAATTTAGACAAGAAATTTGAGTTTCAACTTGCTTCAGTACTTGATATTGAACAAATCTTAAACAGCATAGGCAGCAATGCAATAGGTTCTGATGGACTAAGTATTAAACTTATTAATTTATGTTGTCCATTCATTTTACCTTATATAACTCACATAGTAAACTTTTGTTTAGAAAATAATGTTTTTCCTTCTTGCTGGAAGGAAGCGTTAATTATTCCAATTGCCAAAATTACTAAACCAACTGAATTCAAAGACTTGCGACCCATTAGTATTTTGCCTGTCATTTCCAAAGTATTAGAGAAGATTTTAGATAGACAAATAAGACAGTTCTTGAATCTATACAATATCTTGTCTCCTTACCAATCTGGCTTTCGGCCCGGCCACAGTTGTACTACTTTGCTGGGTGTTATTGATGATGTAATCAGTCCTATTGATAAGAAACGTTTTAGCCTTATGGTAACGCTTGACTTCTCTAAAGCGTTTGACACTCTAGACCACGATATATTACTGGCAATTTTACATTATGTAGGCATGAGTGATAACGTTATTGCATTTCTTTGTCAGTATCTTAAGGGTCGAATTCAAAGAGTCAAAATGAAAGACCTATTATCAGAACCTGTTGAATTATTGATCTTTTCGTTTTCCTCTGCTGATCCTTATGACGCTGTAGGGAATGTTAATCAGGAATTAGAACATATCCTTATATTATCTTCTAACCATGGTCTCAAAATCAACCCTTCTAAATCCTCAGTTTTAATTTTTGGCTCCAAAACACTTATTGATACTGTTGCTAACGGAGCCGATATCAAACTGGGAACCGAAACGTTGATTTTAACAGATTGCGTCAAAAATCTTGGACTCTTAATTGATAGTAAACTACGTTTTAAAAATTACATTAATTCACTTATTCGTAAGTCCTATTCAGTCTTAAAAATACTATTTTGCAATAGGTTCCTCCTAAATTAAAAATTAAGATTATTACTTTGTAATTCTCTCGTGTTATCGTGTTTCAATTATTGCGACTGTGTTTACGGTCCTTGTATTGATGCATCGGATAAGGCTCGCATTCAGAAAGTTCAAAATTCTTGCTTGCGTTTTATTTATGGTATCAAGAAATACCAACATGTTTCTCATGCGTTGAAAATTGCCGGATGATTAAACATGATAAGCAGGAGGTATATCCACAGTGCCTGTACTTTTCGCAATATTTTACTCTATAATAAAATTACTTACCGTACTAACATACACAATATCAATATACGTCACAAAAACGTCATTACTATACCCCAACACTCTACTATTCTTTTCAGACGTTCATTTTCTTATAATATTGCAACCCTATGTAATGACCTTGCAATTTAAAGATCTGTCATATGCAAGTTTTAAACGTCAATTAGTAGCCTTGAAGAAGAGCGGACATTTGTTGCATTCTTAACTTTTTCTATAGATATCACTCTCATATGTATATTTAATTTCCTGCTGCACCTTATATTTGTTTATCAATTAATGGGCGTTGATGGAAGATCAGCAAGTCGGCTTACCGATGGCCTGATTCGACGCCATTGATCTACGCTTTTGTTAGTATATGTTTTTATGTACATCGTAGATCGTAGATCAATAAATATTATTATTATTATTATTATTATTATTATATTATTATAAATATGACTGCATTAGTAGAATGGTATTTTCACCAAGGCCGATATATCGCAAGATAGCTAGTAGAGTGATGTGATTGATCGTGTCGAAAGTTTTGCTATAGTCTAGCAACGCCAGAACAGTAGTTTTGCCATCATTTCTAGCTGCTATAATATCGTCGATTAAACTAAGGGCAGTAAAGCAGCTATGACCGGAGCGAAAACCTGACTGACATATGGGAAATATGTTATTGATTATGAGATGCTCACGTAACTGGCTATCCATGATTTTTTCAGGTATTTTGGACAGGACTGGCAGGATACTAATAGGCCTCAAGTCTTTAAATTCTGTAACCGTAGTGGTTTTGGGTATGGGAATTATAGCAGCTTCTTTCCAGCAGATCGGAAAATGATTTTTCAGTAGACATGAATTAAAGATGTGTGTTAAATATGGAACCAGATGCGGAAGAGAGAGTGAGATCATTCTTAAACTGATTCCGTCAGAACCAACATTGTTAGTCTTGAGAAGACGGATATATTTTGAGACCACTGATGAGTCAACAGCCTTGAAATTAAATAAGGATATATAATCAATTAGACGGTTATTATTGTAAAAGTCGATTAAAGCAGCATTGTCAACATTTTGCACAGGTATGCTGTCGAGAAAGAAATTATTAATTCCGTCGGGATTCTGCAACCAATTAGGTATGTTGGTTTTAGGGTCAGCAGTAATACTTAATGATTTTAGTTCTTTCCATAAAGTTTTACGATCCTGATTTTCGGAGATAAATTTAAAATATGCCTTCTTTTCCCTGACTATGGCTTGGTTGGTAATGTTTCGCAAGGCTTTATAATACTCTCACTTTGCAGGGGATCGATGTTTTACAAAGTCAGATTTAGCCTTGTCCCGAAAAGACATCATCAATTTGATAGTGTCAGTTTTCCAAGGAGACCTTTTTTTAGTCAGCCGGACAGTAACCAGTGCAGCATGTTTATTAAACAGATTCAATAACGCAGAACTGAGAAAGTTGACTCTGTCATTAATATCATTGATGTAAAGAATGTTTCAAAAGGTATCAGCATTAAATCTGTGATAAAGAGGTTTTCATTAAAGTTTCTAAATGTACGAAATGTTTTCAAAATAGAAGATATTTTAGGTTTTTGGAGAACAAATAAATCCAGGCCGCCTACTCTGCTGCCAGCTGCATAGTTCTTATCAGATATGAAGATTAAATCAATTAAGGAAGAAGAGTGATCAGTAGACCGCGTGGGTTCAACTATCAGTAGGTGTAGCTGAAGTGACTGAAACTTATTACTTAAATAAACAGTTTCGATGCTGGATGACCTCAGAAAATCAATGTTCAAATCACCAAGACAAATTAATTTGACACAGAGGGAAAGACATAACGAACAACTCAGCTCGAGTTCATCGACAAAGGTTTTATAATAAAAAGCAGGTGCCCTGTACACCACTCCGACAGCAATTGTGATAGAATTAACTTTAATACTGAGCCAGATTTGTTCGATATTATTGCCAGTCTCAATATTATAATATTTGTAAATATCTCTAACGTAAATACAAACTCCACCCCCACGTTCAGCTCTGTCATTGCGAATTAAAAAATAGCCAGGTATTTGGAGCAAACTATTATTTACATCTTTAGTAAACCAAGTTTCACTAAGCGCAAAAAGATCAAATGGCGACTGCGATAAGAAATGTCCAATGTGCTCTTATTTTTGTAAAAGGTCTTCTTTACATTTCTGTTCACAAATTTTACTATTAGAGGCCTGCGTTGATTTTCTCTTCCAAGCAGACGATAACTACAGTCAATATTTTTGGAAGTAATTTCAATATCAAGTTTGTCTTTACATAGATTTATAATGGCTTTGTCTGTATCTTCGTCATTGAGCTCGGGATCTCCGAAAATTCGAAGGCTATTTCTCTGGGAGTACTGCTCCAAATTATCTTTAAAGTCACATACCTCCTGTCTGGTTTGCTCGAGTTGGGTTTCTAGTTGGGTAACCTTTTCGGGATACACTTTGATTTGTTGGGTGAAGAGACGGTCAACATTTTCTTGCAGCTTGGCAAAAAGATTATCGAGGAATGCGGGCGAGTTTGGCACACTTTCAACAACTTTTTTGATTAATGCTTCATTTTTCCTCTCGTCCTCGGACGCGGCACGGGTTTTTACTTCCGGCATGTTGATAAAGCTTTCGAAAAACTTACTTAAGAAAATATAAATTAGGGCTCGAGAGAATACGTCTGTTATAAAGGTGGAAAAAATAAAAAAGAATAATGATGTTAGTGTCACAAGTATCACAATGAATAGGCCAACGCGAAATGTGAAAATCGTTCAGTAGACACAAATCATCAAAATAAGAGATATGTAATCAAGACTTAAAATAAGAGCGCTTCGAAAAATTTGATAATTTTGTCAAAAGTGTGCGAACATACCCTGCAGAGTTGTATTGAAGTCAAATCCGGGGCCTGTAATAATAAATTAATTTAACGAAATATGGAACATTTTAATGTGAAGTGGGTCCGGAACACAGTAGAAAAATGGCAGATCGAAACAGAAAGCAACATGACGTTGGTGTTAATAGGAACGCCGACTGTTATATTTTAGTTCCAGGAACTGTAACATGAAAAGATTGAATTATATTCACGAAATTATTTAAACGTTCTGTCCGTGTTCGGTATCCAAGTTAAAATACACTACACTGATTAAACCACTCTTCGTTCACCGCTCTCATCTGCTCTCTACATAGTAGAAAATTTTTGATTATTCTACATTTCATTCATCTTTTAGCACTAATCGGAAAGGTAAGTGAGCAAGCCGTTAGTCTATTCTTTTCTTGACGTCGGTCGTTACTTAATTACATCGAAAATGGCCCTATAGTAATACCCCAAAGGTAAAAAAGTTAGATTGCTGTTTCGTTGAAGTTTTAAATTAATTTTGTTTCATACTGTATGCAGACGAGTGCAATACCGCACGGAATTTAAATTGCGAGCAAAAAAGTTAACCTTTATTTTGTGTTTAACTTTCTGTTTGATAATGTACCACTTAATTACACAAAACATGTAGATTACAAAATCAATTGCAATCCGAGCGCTCTGTGGGATAATTCTTAACATAAAAAAATTCATGAGCGTAATATCATTACTGATATTCTCGCTCTTGCAGATATATATCTACAGATTTCACTAACACCAACATCTTCTTGAACTTTTGGGTTAGCTAAACTTTTTTAGGTTAAACTAACCCGAAAGCTTTAAAATATTAGCGCCATTTTTACTCAACCATTCTAACTGTAATTAAAGTATTTTTTTTTAATTTGTCAATATATGAATTGTAATTGTTTACCTGCACTTTTTAAGATCTTAATATATTATGTTATACATTTGAAATAAGCAGTTGGTTCTGCCCAAAGTTACTATAACACAAAGATTGCCTGAGTTTTTGCGAATCCGCACAATTATATTACGTCACTGGTCCGTATATTTACTTATGTGCCTCCGCAAGAGACAAACATACCTACCTAATGCTAAAAAATTAGCTCAAACGTCTTTCTAAATTATAAATTATTTTGTTTTGTTTATCCTGAGAAAAATTGAAAACAATAGTCGTTAAATAATGTTAAGAAATGGTCGCATATTAGTGACTTACCTTATACTCTTATACTTTATTATAAAATATTACTCACTAATATACACTGCATAAACTGTATAATAAAATAATAATTCTCTATGTATTAGCAGACATATTACCCTTTTAAATTGTAAGAAAATACTTTGTTTTATGGAGAATTTCCGCGCAAAGTTGTGGACCAGTGACGTCACAATTTACCTCAAATGTTCGCCGTGCCCATAAACTACATCCAACAGCAGGTGTACAAATTTAGGCAACCTGTAACTTTAGTAATCTTGAATTCTACCTACCCAAACGTGCAACTCTAGCTTTAAATAACCTCAATTTTGTCAGCCCTAATAACGAAAAGCTTGACAATTAAACACGTTTTCAAAAGCTTGACAATTAATCACGTTTAAATTTTAAATTACATTATTTTACTCCTTTCCGGCAACTTCGAACACACTAATTCCATAAACGAATTATGATATGAAAGAATGTACTACAAGAGAACAAATAAAGAACATCGAAATGAACATTAATAAAAATAAAACTCGAGAGACGGCTGGGTAGGTGATGTGGAAGAATATACAATGTTTATGTATGAAAGTAAATGAGTGAAGAAGGAAGGTTGCTTAAAGACAGAAGACAAAACGTAGAAAAACTGCAATAGAAAAGAAGAATGACTTTGAATCTTTACCTAAAAAGGTCTTGTGAAACTTATATTCAAGCTTTTCTCTTATAATAGACATTTTCATGTTAATTATGGTTGCATTTTGATAAATAAATTTGATAAATAAGATCTTATCTATTTGTTTTAGAGTCTTCTGATTCCTTGTTTTCTTCGGTTAAATGCTAATACAGGGTATCCCAAAACCTCTGTCTTTAATTAAAACTGTAAGTTCCTCGTTACATAAGAGATTAATTCTCCAAATATGAATATTTTTGACCAAAAATGAAAAACTGACCTATCACAAGCGAGTGCAGTCCCTTTATTTTGAAACCTCTGCTTGGTTTGCGACTTGTTTCAGCAATTTATTCCGATAAAAGTAATAAACTGCAATAAAAAATTTTATTTCCGTTTATAAGAACTCGGTCAAGGTCTTATTGTATACGAATATGAATCCGACTTGCGGACATCGGCATGTTTATTTGTATTTTCAACATGCCATAAGTAAGAACGTTTGTTTACGCACCTATTTGTAATAGACAATAAAAATTATGTTAAAAACGAGTATCTAATCTTCGTTAGACTTTTGCTGAAGTAATTAAACATCTTCGTACGTTAGTTTTGTAACTGCTTGAAAATCCGTGAAATTATTTTTTTAATTATCGCACTAATAGCAGCAGAATAAGTATTGCAATAGCAGAAACTATTCCTATTGTAAAAGCGGAAAGCAAGAATTGGAGTATGATACGATGAAAAATTTGAATAAATTAGATTGCCTGTACACACAATAATCTATGGTTTAAAAATAAGTGATTGAATAACTTCGCTAGCTCTCAATCGAACTATTTTATTAATTGTTTACATTCCAACACAAAAAACATGTTTTTATAAAGATAATATTGAACCTGAATTTCTGCGTCGGCTTAAACCATAAAGACATAAAAGCCCTCGCCTGGTGCAGACGTTTATTTCGTCGTTTATTCGAAGTTTTAATATAGAAACAAATTTATTTTTGCTGTACAAATACAATAAACTTGAGTAATCAACATTGTAAGTTGATTATTAGCAATTTACAAATAATATGATATAAGAATTTCCACTTTTTCGATCGCCTTTAGATTGATTTTTTTAATGTAACTGTAATGTAAGTACAGATTAGCACAAAACTAATCATCAATTAATGCAACACGCAGAGAATATTTTAAACTGTTAAGAACTTCCCTAGTCACAAAATTTATCTGCTTTTAAAATTAACAAACAACACGATACTTAATCAGCCTTAAGTACAATATCTGTGCATTAGGTCATGGTCTGCGTTTTTATGACTTTTTATGGCCTAGAACGTCGGAGTATAGTTGAAAACCAAGCTCCGCTGGAACATTTAAGCTGCTTTCAGCAATTCTCAAACAATTTCTATGAAAAATTAAAATAATTTTTATCTGCGTTATTATTGTTGTCTGACCAATTGTTGTATAACAAATTTTGCTTCTTTTCTTGACCACTATTTGTGGTTTCAATTAAAGACATATGTAGGTTTAAAGACACGCTGTATAATGACTTGTTATGAATACGAATGGTAATAATACGGTAATCTTGTTTGTAGATTTTAAAAAGGCGTGCGCGATTCAGTCCCAAAGAGACAAACTGTTACAATCAATGAAAGAGTTTCAGATATTCCAAAAACTGATAAACTTGATCGGGCTGACAATAAAAGCCATCGTAAATACCGTAAAAATAATAAGTGAGTTATCAGATGAATTTGAAGTCAGCACAAGGCTCAGGCCGGGAGATCCCCTTTTAACGTTGCTGTTTAACTTAGTGTTGGAAAAAAATATAAAACAATGTCAGTTGAATAGATCAGGAAATATCATGCACAAAAGTCATCAGGTGGTAGCATATGCGGAAGACGTTGCCTTAATAGCTAGAAGTATGAATACGCCGGAAAAAATCACAATACTAGCGGAAGCTGCCAAGGAAATGAGACTCCAGATTAATCAAAAGAAAAGTCGGTGTATGAGAATAGGTGTTAATAGAACGGGAAGTACTTTGAATGAAGATATGGACTGTGGACGTATATCCTTTACAGAAATGGAAGAGTATGTGTATTTAGGGACGATAATCACCAATACAGCGGACGAAGAAAGAGGAGGAAATAAATTGGAGAATCATTAAAAAAAATGCGTTAGTGCAGTAAATTATTTAGTAATGTCTAAATCTGTATCTAGAAAGACACAATTAAGGTTATACAAGACAATTTTAAGACCAACACTATTATATGGATCCGAAACCTGGGTGCTGAATAAAAAATCTCAAGTTAACATATTAAGATAGGAGAGAAAAATATTGAGACGAATATTTGGTGGAAGACTGATCCATAAGAAAAACAAACGAGGACGTGTATGACTTATACAACAAACAAAATATTGCGGAAATAGTGAAAACGAGGAGGTTGCAGTGGCTAGGGCATTTAGGAAAAATGTTAGAGGATCGAGTAGTGAAGCAAGTAGCATGGAAAAAAACCCGACAGTAAAAGAAAAGAAAGGAAGATCACGGAAAAGATGGAGAGAGATAATGCTGACTGACTGACTTGGAGGAAACGTAGATAAGAAATTGGAAAAGTAATGTTAGGAATAAAAGACCATGGAAGAAACTAGTAGAGCCCGGGGCCTGAAAGGCCTGTTTAAAGTTTTTATATGCTAATATTACTAATTTCTTCAATTTCCATCCGCTATCTCTGGTTAGAACGACTTTTATTTTTACATTTTACATTTGGGTTGATCACGATCGAGGTTATTATTTCATTTTAATAAATTATGAAAATAAGAACTGATTTTTACCTCACTTCGAAAAAGTTGAGGTCTTAGGAGGAATGTGTTCAAAAGATAGCACTTTTTTGTCCAGATGCACCCACATTGATTTCGAATTAAAGCCTAAAAAATCCCATGTTTAATCTAGGATTAGTTAAGTACGTCGCCGTCGCGTCGTCGTACAACTCAACCCTAGTTGTATTATTTTTCTAACGAATAGTGAATAACACAACATTTTTTTCTTGTAAATCTGTGGTGGTTGCCAAAGTCATTGACTTGTCAAGATCTTAGGAGCGGGAGTCTATTTTGTGTGTGTAAAGCGTTCCAAAGCTGTGTTACTTCCAAACCTATTCGCCGTTGAAAGGGAAGCTCTGTGTAATTGTATCCTTAACATTGAAGGGCATCTAAAGTGGACACCGACCACCCCCGAGTAATATTTCGAACATTGTTCGAACCCACGACCTTGTGATTGCAAGGCCGCGGGCCGGTCCCCTTACCGCATGGACCATTCAGGTCACATCATTAATTTCCTGATATTCTCTGTACATGACTTCATGTTCTGCAAAATTGTAATTACCGTAATACGTCGATTTTCGGTGCTTGTCGGCGCGACATCGCAATTTAAATCCCATTCTAATGAACCCGATTATTCCGACGTCATATCAAGCACGGAATAACTTCTGTTTCTACAAAGGGAAACGAGTCAGAATAACTTCTGTTTCTACAAAAGGAAACGAGTTAAAATGTGCCCTGGAAACACGGATTTAATGACGGTTAAGCAGCGTCTAATTAAATTGCATTTCCAGATTCCTCTCCGTATGTAACGCTTTCCTTAAAAGCCCGTGACTGTAATGAAGTTCTCAACGAAGATTAATCTCAGCAGTATTATAACTACTGCTTTTTGATGAACTAATTAATGGTTAATTTTATGTTTATTTATACAGTGATGGAAAAAATTATACAAAAAATTTTATTTTTCCTATTTTTGGTTATAATAATAAATTATTTCATGTGTTTGTAACGTACGATTCATTAAATTTTAAGTCTGAGGCGGCTGTGAAAAAAAAAACTCATATCTTAACTTAACCTCCAGTTTCCGTCGACTTTTTGTACAGTACCAAAGTAAGATTCCACAATGGAAGTTTTCTGTTCAGCATTTTGTAAAAGTGAAAGATAAAATAATAAATTTTTGTGAAAATCATATTTTTTAAAGACTCAATTAAAAAAATTGTGTGTTCTTGAGTGTACTGTTAAGCGGAGACTTGTTATAAATAAAAATTTAATGTCAATAATGAAACTATTTTGAAAAAGAAACTTGTAGGTAAAATCATTATAAATTCAACTTTGACAGTTTTTGGCATTTTTTTCAGAAATTTTAATTAATCATGAACACAATACACAGATTAACGCATATTCTGCCTCTCAAAATAGAAAGGTTATTTAGAAAGCATAGAATCTTGACTCACCTTTTATATGTACAGGCAGTTTTAAATTCAACTCTTACCATTGGGATCTGGCTTGTTTGAAGAGGTAGACGGTAGGTTTAAATTTCGCAAAGTTGCTACATTTAATGAGCATTAATAATCCGCAGAGAAATAATTTCTGTGTTCTCTTGTTCGAAGGTTTCTAGCCTGCATTTTATGAAATCGCAATTTTTTGTTTAAATTGCATTATAAACTGGGTCTGCATAAAATGCAGGCTAGCAAAAATGTAGGAAAGAAAAGTTGTAATTTTCCTATTTTGCCAATATCTTATTTCTTTAAAGATACATTGAAAAATAAGTACTTTCTTAAGATACTTTCCAATTATCTGTACAGTGATGGACAATACGTTTCATCATCAAGTACATTTTTTCTTATAGTACCCATATTGAAACAATCTACTCATTATACCGAGCGTCATATATCAATTAATCAATCATTTTATTGCTATAAGCAAAACATTGTCATGTACAAACATTTATTATCATTGAGTTAGTCGCTCAACAGGCCTGTGCCCAATTACTGAGCGACAAAATATATAATTAGTAGATAAATCTATACCGCAAAATAATCAGCAATTTGACGAAGCGTGCAATTGAAAATATCAATTTGGTTCTCAATCAATCGATGGTTACGTCACATAACATGTAATGGCGAATTCTCGAGCAAGTTTGTTCTAGCAGTAGGAATCTGCATTAAAGAGTGGGAGCAAGCGCCAAGACGTGGTACACGAAAAGACAGATAACTTAACAATTCAGAGATATGAACGTACCCATTAACCAGTCTGACTAAAAGCACCAATGAAGCAATCACACGACGTGTTTGAAGACTTTTTAATTGAAACATGTTTAAGAGGGACTCTTGAGGAATTCCTTGATATGGATAATTGCCCTCCTTTATAAAGTAAAGGTATTTTAAGAATTTTGATTAGGATTCCAAATTAAAGACCCGTACTCCAGTAGAGATCTAACATAAGTACAATACAGTTGTTTAATTGTAGCAGGATTGTTAAAACATTTAGATGTTCTAATTATCAACCCTCAAAGTTTTGTAAGCGATATTCGTGATGTTGTCAATGTGGCGAATCTTAAATATTTTCACAGCAATTAATCGTTTCATCGTTAATGGGATACAGTAATTTTTTTCGTCTTCCAAAGGAAACAACAGAGCATTTGGATGAGTTTAAGGACAACTTATTAGATGAACACCATTGACAGACAGTATTCAAAGCTGTTTGTACATTAAAACAGTACTGAAGATTATCCACTTACGAAAATAATTTAATATCATCTGCATACTTAAGGCATTCAACCCCGACATCCTTAATAATATCATTGATAAAGATAACAAATAACAGTGGTCCGAGTACAGAACCTTGAGTGACACCTGAAGTTGCTACTATACTCAAAAAAATTGTCACCGACATATGAAGCAAGAAGGTATAGTATGTGAGCAGATAAGCCACAAGTACTTAGTTTTTCTAGAAGAAAATGATGATCAAGACGATCAAATGCCTTGGTCAAATCTATATAAACCACATCAACTTGTTTGGAGCGGTCAACTCTTTCACAAAGAAACTGAGAAATTGAAATTAAGTTTGTAATAGTGGATATGCCGGGAATCAAACCATGTTGAATGAGTGAAATAAATGACGAAACATAATGTCGTAGAAAAGGTTCAAGAGTATATTCAAAGATCTTGGCAAAGTTGCACATAATCGCAATAGGTCTATAATTATCGATTTGTGACTTTTTTTAAAACAGGAACAATGCGGGATAACTTCCATGCATTAGGAATAATGTTGTATTGCAATATTAAGTTATAAATTATGGTTTAACGAAAATATGTGCACAATCACGAATTAAAAATGCAAGAATTTGGTCAGGGCCTGCTATATTTGCGGATTTCAAAGTTTTGATAACCTTCAGAACATCGTCCTCACACACTTGTTTAATAATTAATGTGTTTGTATTACCCTTATCATCATGAACAGAGGAAACGTCCAAATTACTTGCAGAGTATAATTGAGAGAAATACTGTGCAAACCCATTAACAATTGCTTGAATATCATCCAAAATTAATTAAAAATTAAGGCAAAACGATGTCCCTGCGGTGAACAGGCAAAGCTGCTTGCTGCTTGGTTCGCACATTTCTTATAGTTCGCTTGATGCTGCTTAGTTTTGGAAGAATGGCTGAGGTAGCTTGAGTAAGCTCGGTAGATGCAGTTGCTACGATAAAATGTGGTGCATCTTGCGTATGTTTGTTTAGCCTTGTCAAGTAAAGCGTTCATAAACTTATTTTTCTCCAATTCCCTTGCGAATGCCACATGGTTATGTGTTCCAGTTTCTTTAACAATGTTGTCATTTAAAGTTGTCACACGTGCACTACACTTAAGTTTTTTATAATAATCGCACTTCCAATAAACTTTTTCATTTCCTTTATCTTTTTGGTACGAACAGCCACCCAACACCAATTTAGGTTTTCCTTTTTCACTAAGAACAAACTCTAGCGCCATTTTACTATTTTAATACACTTTACACTTGCACGGATTTTTGGAAAGTGAAGCTTCAGAACAATTATATTTATACACTTTACGGCCACTTTGTTAATCTGTTTTCGCCAATGACGATTAAGGGATTAATATAATTACAGGTATTTAAAATGGCCAGTCTAATTATGGTTTCAAGAAATTATTTACTACCTTAAATGATTAACTAAATTATTTCATTTTGTGTACTATTCTAGGTATTTATGATTTTCGGGAAATTTTCTAAACGGTAAATTGCTCTTCGGGCACAATTTTCCTGGCAGTCAATTTTCCTGTCGGTCAATTGTATTCGGGGAATTTAGCGTCGGTCAATTTTCCTAGATCCAAAAATACCTGTGCAAGAACTCGGAATAAATTATTTATAGCGTTTCACAAAATTTAGTGTTACCAACCTTACTTCTCAATGGCGAAAAGTTCCCGTTTCCACCATAAATTTCTCACCAACAAACTAAAAAAATATAATTATTTCTTCAAGATATTGACTTCGTAATTGTTGCTTAAATTAAAACTATATTTTTCAGCACATTAAGAGCAAACATTCAAACTATTTGACAAGGGTCTGCATACAACATAAACGTCAACGACAATGTATGAACACTGACGTCACAACGAATGGGAAGCCTTTCGAAATCACGTGATTTGTATTTGAATATTTTCGATTTTATTTATTAATGTAAGAGAATAATAAATAGAAACAGCGTACAAATTTGTTGTTTTCGCGTGTGTTATTGACTATAGTATCGATTAGAGAGCTTTAATTAAAAATTTTATATTATTGTCATGTACCCTATTATAGAAGGTTGTCGAGAATACGATCCAAGCAGGTCTAGCAAGACAGTTGTTACTTGTTGATAAAAAATAATAAAATATAATTTGTCAATGTCATTTTTAAATAGTCACCGATATATATTATTTACAAAGTTATTTGCTATTTGTTACGGAAACCCATCAGTAATTTCATCAGGTTATGGGCAACAAAGGAAAATTTGAATCACGTTCGACAAAAGGACTATTTCTAGGGTATTCACAGCAGTCAAAAGAATATCGAATCTGGGTACCAGAAGAACATAAAATAGAAATAACAAAAGATGTAAAATTTCTACATAAATCTTCGAATAACAGAAGTATCAGGAATTCTGCCCTGAAGAGTTTAAGTTGCAAGATTCAAGAGGGATTGACATAGAAAAGATGCTGATAAAGTTAGTTCACAAGTAGATATTGAATTAGGTCGAGGTAAAGAAGAGGAGAATGATGAGTCAATAATCTATCCTAAAACAGAACCCAGAGAAGTTCTAGAGCAACTACTACAAAACGTTTCAGAAGAGTACGAGGTGGGCAAAGTAAAATGTCAGGTCAAAAAGACAACATACACAAAGTTTTACAAAATTTTGTTGCAAATCGTTTTTGATTGCAGTGAAAATTTTGCAAAACTTCCATTTTGCTTTGATAGCAAACCGCTTTGCATGTTGCACTTATTATGTAGCAAACTGGCTTCAATTTGTCAATCCTTACGCAATGTTAGGTCAAAAAGTGATCGTGAGATGTCCCTGTTATAGCTCTTCATTACTGTTACATCGCATTTGCGATGGTGATTGGTCAAGTAGTTTTTGGTTTGCAGAGGAAATCTCGAGCTACGTTGCTGCTAAAGAAGCCCCAAGTAGAACTGAAACAACTATACAGAAGAATTCTACTCGACGAATTCACTGCAATCAGAAACGATTTGCAAAAAAAAATTGTAGTTGTTATAGTTTGCAAGAAAGATTGAACTATGTACTTTATTTTCAATGTCAGCCCCCAGCCCTATTGATTTTTTTCAATTTATGTTAAGTTTCGAAAGAGTTTTTCAAACACGTTTCGAAATGATTATTTTAACTAATTGCTTAAAAGTCTCTAAATTATTATTCGATCCAGACGGAAATGAATTAAAGTTTCTGTTGAAGAAAAACTTCCGAATTCCAAGCAAGAAAACTTGGTCTGATTATTACCGAATTTCAATAAGATTGCTATCCTTCATTTTTATAGGAGCGAGAATACACTTTTCGTGTGTCCCTTCAAGGAAAAGTCCACTGGTTGCAATTACCAGTTTAGGGTCAAAATCATAAATATTCTGAGACCATTACACAGAAGTTGGAAATACAGGAACTTTTAGCGTGTCTGTGAAGCTGGCGTATCATTTCATGGAATCTCATAAGTTCTAGTGAGTTCTGGCTTTATTTTTAATAGTTCTATAGTTCCTGATAGATAAAATCGATAGTTCTGCTCATTAAAGCGAAAAAGAGCCAAAGTGCAAACTGAGACGCCAGGTTCACGCAGCGTCTCACTTTGTCCTACGCAAAATTAACGGCCAATTCTTATAGGAAATTAAAAGATCTGTAGTTCTACATGAGTTCTAGAAAGAGTTCTAGAGAAAAACATTGCTATTTCTTATTAGAAAACTCTAATAACACAATATGATTAGTTACGCAGATACAGATGAGACGCTGTCGAATATTCGACAGTTCTATGAGCTCTGCAATTTTTTCCTTGTAGCTCAGAAGTATCCAAGGATTTTCTACAGAGTTCCGGCCACAAGTCTCATTAGATTATTTTGTGAGCAATTTTAAATCCTGGTAAATTCGAGTTATACACGTTATAATTGAGACGCTGTCGAATACAAGACAGTTCTGTGAGCTCTATATTTTTTTCCTTGTAGTTAGAAACATATTCAATGACCTTCCGCAGATTTCCAGTCATAAACCTAAGTAGATTATTATTTAGCAATTTTAAACACCGCCAAATTCGAATTAAACACTTAATAAGTGAGACGCTGCCGAAAACACGACAGTTCTGTGAGCTCTATAATTTTTTCCTTGTAGTTCGGAACATACTCAACGACTTTCTGCAGAGTTCCAGCCACAAGCCTCATTAAATTAAATTTAAAATTGCTCAAACAATAATCTAATGATGCTTGTGGCTGGAACTCTGCAGAAAGTCGTTGAATATGTTTCTAAGTACAAGGAAAAAATTATAAAGCTCACAGAACTGTCGTGTTTTTGGCAGCGTCTCACTTATTAAGTGTATAATTCGAATTTGGCGGAGTTTAAAATTGCTAAATAATAATCTACTTAGGCTTATGACTGGAACTCTGCGGAAGGTCATTGAATATTTTTAGAACTACAAGGAAAAAAATATAGAACTTACAGAACTGTCGTATATTCGACAGCGTCTCACTTATTAAGTGTATAATTCGAACTTGGCGAAGTTTAAAATTGCTAAATAATAATCTACTTAGGTTTATGACTGGAAATCTGCGGAAGGTTATTGAATATGTTTCTAACTACAAGGAAAAAAATATAGAGCTCACAGAACTGTCTTGTATTCGACAGCGTCTCAATTATAATGTGTATAACTCGAATTTACCAGGATTTAAAATTGCTCAAAAAATAATCTAATGAGACTTGTGGCCGGAACTCTGTAGAAAATCCTTCGATACGTTCTGAGCTACAAGGAAAAAATTGCAGAGCTCATAGAACTGTCGAATATTCGACAGCGTCTCATCTGTATCTGGGAACTAATCATATTGTGTTGTTAGAGTTTTCTAATAAGAAATAGCAATGTTTGAGAACTCTAGAACTCTCTCTAGAACTCTTTCTAGAACTCATGTAGAACTACAGATCTTTTAATTTCCTACAAGAATTGGCCGTTAATTTTGCGTAGGACAAAGTGAGACGCTGCGTGAACCTGGCGTCTCAGTTTGCACTTTGGCTTTTTTTCGCTTTAATGAGCAGAACTATCGATTTTATCTATCAGGAACTATAGAACTATTAAAAATAAAGCCAGAACTCACTAGAACTTATGAGATTCCATGAAATGATACGCCAGCTTCACAGACACACTTTTAGCTACTAGCTTCAGTTTTAGTTTTCAATTTTGTAGTAATAGAGCATCACAAATGAACTATGTTTGTCTATGCTGGAACGATCAAAGTCAAGATATTACAAATTCCTCTGCACCGTACACACATGTAGAAACTTCTTATTCAGTTTATAGTCTAAAATAATTGCAGTCGAAAACAAGTTTATGTAGTTAACAGAACCACCAGCAACTGAAATTCTCATGTAAACTTGTATTCAGTATAAATTTCATACAAGCCTTCATGACGTGGAACATATTAGTGAAATCTTTAATCATAAAATTGATATTAAATTTATATTCTATTCAATATTTTATCAACGAAGTGGCAGAAAAATCAATCACATCGGCGAGAGAGTAACTCAAACCACCTCGGTAAGTGATTTATTATACTATCCGAGTAATCAGGCGCAAGCTTCTGAATTTAGGAAAGTATGCACACAAAGAACAAGAATTAAAAGGATTAATAAAATATAAAGGCCATAAATCACATTTGCCGGATTGTAAACATGTTATTCTTTTCTTAAAAGACATTAATCTTGTTCGTACGTGCTAATACGATTACTGCGCAGGCAATAGGAACATGGATATCCGTTATTTGTTAAATTGTGTAAATAGCTTGCCGGGGAATCAATTTGCAATTCCGATAGGACCCTTTTAAATAGATGAGGAATAACCACCGACAAAATCTGACTGGATCCAATTTAAATCTTGACATATCTCGAATTTGGCGCACGGGAAATTTATTTGACTTGTTCTCTTCCATTCGCCCCGGCAGCAATGCTATTAATGATTTTGTTTGTCAAATGTTTAAATTGATTGCAGTGGTGAAATATTAACGAAACTAATAATTATTGTTTTTCTTAGTTATCAAGCGGATATAAATTTCATACAAGAAGGTGTAAAAATTAATCAAATTTCCCTACAATGGCATTATTTGACCGCTTCGTGCGGGATGGTATTTTAGATAAAATTGCTATCAAGTTCCTACAGTTACATTATCCTCCTGGTCACTTACCGAACTCTAAAAACAATAAGGGCGCCGGGGAGCGAGTCAATCCCAACACAGGAGATTGCATAAGGCCAATGAAAAGCTTTGAATCCAAAGGGCATAACTACGTCACTTTGGGGAATAAATGTTGCCACCTTACTAAACCAAGCGCATGCAACAAGTGGTTGCCGAAATGTAACTAGAAATTAACCCGTAACAAAATATTAGGCACGCAATGTCGGGCTGTCAAGTAAAAGTCTAAAATTAAAAATTATATGAAATATTGGTTTGTGACTATTTTGTTATTTGTTACCGTTCAATTGGAAAAAAGTAATACTAACTGCAGAAATATTTTTATGTCTCACTTGAAGGTGTCATTTCCGTTCTAAAACTTAGCTCCTGTTAATTTAATCTCTTTTTCACCCTAATTCCGGCTCATTTGCCCTTTATGCATGCAGTACAATTTCCGATTATGTCTGGATGGAGAGGGAATTGCATTCTTCACAAAATTTAATCAGCTGCACTCTACGATGTTCTCACTCCTTTGCTTTCCTGTGAGGTTAATTGAAGTAACAGCGTGAGACCTACCGGGTGAGTCAGAAGGAGAATCAGCGCCCGCTCCAGCATTTACGTCGCCGCGCACAAAAAGGCAAATTGCAGCCCCTTAAACATATGTACTTTTTAAAAATATATAAGTATCTGTAATTTGAAATAAAAATCAAATGCTTTTAAATGTCAATAAAAACTTTTGCTGCAAATCGTTTTTGATTGCAGTGAAAACCTCGAACAGCCTCTGTACAGCTGTTTCAGCCCTACTTGGGGCTTCTTCGTCAGAAACGTAGCTCGGGATTTCCACTAAAAATTAGGGATGCTGATTCAAAAAATCAATTTCTTAAAAGATCGATTTTCTCAGTTGAAAATATTGATTACTTTCTCGATCTTTTTTTCATCTCGATCTTATTGAATCCATTGTATTTTTTACGAAATCGAATCGCAAATAATGTTGAAGTAATTTTTTGATTTGGGTTGGGAAAATGGAAAACAAATAATGATTTTTTGATTTGGGTTGGAAAAATGGAAAACAAAAAATAGACTCTCGTGTGAAATTCAATCAAAATTGCTATTTTTGAATAGTCTGAAAATAAAAGAGTGGTACCTTTATTAATCACACATTGTTTTGAGTTTATTTATGTTTTAAAATTACTTCGTGACTTCATGTAATTTTAGGAAATATATTTTGTATTTAATTTTATAAATTTTTTATTTTCAGAAAGTGTTTTTTATGTTCTTTTGATTTAAACAGTTGTTGAACTTTGAAAAATAGGTTTTCTTAAATGTATTTTCAACTTTTAGAATAGTTTATTTTTGTTACATTTTATTCCAGTAAAAATGTTGAAATTTGAGTTTCTTTATTTTTTGAGAAATACAGGGTGATTTATTAGTTCATCATAGTTACCATATGGAAGCTGGAAGAAAAAAAATCATTTGTACGTTTTTTTTTAACAAAATGCTACTCAAATTAACAATCAACCAAACATTTTCGTTCGAGTGAAAAACTCTCTATTTCGTCATTGTCAAGCATGCATTGAAGCGGGAGAAGGACATTTGAGCAAATTATGTAACATTTAAGTTATTTTGAAACAATAAAATAATTAGAATCAATACTTTGAAGTAGTGTGCTTTTTTTGTTAAAAGTCTGAATAAATTATACAACAACATCGTACGACCGCTTTTTGATCAAACACTGCAGTAGGATTGACAAATTGAAGCCAGTTTGCTAGATAATAAGTCATCTCATACAAGATGGTCATGTTTGCTTTTAAAGCTTCTGCTGATGAAACCCCAAAAAGGGCTGAAACAGCTGTACAGAGGCTGCTCGAGGGATCCACTGCAATAAAAAACTATTTGCAACAAATTTTGTTAAAATTATTTTAATATGACAAATTTTGTTGAGGGCTATTGAATCACTTGGTATAAATCGATCTTGGATAGATGGTGTCCCTACTTCACCACCGGAAAAATGTCCGGGTTGTCCGCCGCTAGAGCGAGCGCTGAAGGAATGCACCAAACGTCTGGGCAGATTTTGCTCCTAAGTATCAACAAAAACAAAACAAGAACTATGGTCCGGTATTTATTTGTTAATAACTTACATAACTTTTCCTCCTAATTAGAACGTTTAAAAGTTTTATAATAAACTTAAACAACTAAACATCCCGACCGTAGTTGCTCGGACTTTTACGAACATCGTCCCTTGTTCTTCCGAGTTATTCCCAGCCTCAAATTTATGGTTCTGATAATTTTGTTTTCAAAAATTGTTGGAACGTTTCAAAAATTAAAAAACAGAAAATTCTATACCTTTCTGTTTTATGATAAAAATGAAGTAATACATTTCTGATAAAAGATATTTACTTCATTTTTTTTAATTCAGTCATGATGTTACACGGTGTTTGGAAATTGCTAGTACAAAAAAATGTGGCATCTGGGAGTTTTAAGAAATCCCAGAAACCTTTTCTTTTCCATAAAGTAACACCATTATTTGTGTAAGCCACATTCACTTCGATAATAATAATGTACGAGATATGATCGTTGTGACAGCTTATTTTAACTCAATGGTGCACCAACAATTTTGGCCAAACCTTTAGTAATTTTTATCTAGAAAACTAAACCATTTTTATTGTTTTGTTTTTTGTCGATGACTTCAATACCATTTTTTTTGCACTAGCAATTTCCGAACACTATATAATTGAGCTGAAAGGTTTGTTTACACAAAACGCGGACGACCAGTACTGATCGAGCAATTAGACTTGAATACTCAAATCGGTAAAACACTGATCAACTTAAAATTGACTCAGATGTGAACGTAAATAATTCAATTTAATCTAATTTATGCCCGATTTTTGCATCTTCTGATAAATTTATCTGCCATGTAATATCCTTACAAGCTATTATCTATACAATAGTTTCCAAGGATAATGTCTGACATATACCATGTGTCGGAACTATCTGCTTGTTAAACAAAAGGCGTAATAATACAAAACATGTAAGGGTACGTTGTTTGGCAGCTGATTACGTTTGCTTCAACATTCTGTAGTTAGGGGGCGTGTGCAGTCCACGTCGTCTTAACGGTGCGTTACGTGAGCGTCAATGTCAACGTCGCTCACGGACGGACACAGAACTTGTTATCGGTTAAATTTCATCTAATCCCGAGACACCCCGTATTAGCGAAATCCTTTGTGGAGGCACGCTGCTGTCTCGTTTTGATCTATTTATAGCTCAGATGGTCGAGTCGCTTCACACGTGAGCCAGACCGAGCGAGTTTTTTTTAATTACGTTGAAATTTGTATATCCACGCTTCGTTCGCCCGTTTGTTTCTCTCCCTCTGTGGCCGATTTCCCTGGAAACTTTGTTATGGGGAAAAGTTGCTTTAATTTGATTTATGAAGGAAAGATTGGGAGACTGTTAGAATTAATTTTCTCCGGCATTTGGAATGGGGCGATCTTCTTCTTCGGTTCGAGTCTGACAGACGACTTCTGACATTTTGGTCTCATTGGCTGATGCTTAGCTAATATTTTACAGTGATTGGTTTCCACGCTTTGTTCTCATTCTTTTCTTTCATCCCTCATCTTCTACGAGACACTCCGAACGAAGTTAAAACATTCATTCTCGCTGCTCTGTTCGAAGTGACCGTATGTTATTTGATGTGGGTATTACCTCGTTGGTGTTGATGTTTGTGTAAACTTGCTCCAGCTCGAGGAGAAGTTATTGCTTCGGCTTTATTCCGGCTTAATCCACGATCACTTCGTTTGTAAATGTCGCCCAGCATTTTTCCAAGCCTCTTCGATATTTGAAATCCTGTGAACAAGTGAGTTAAGCATTTTGGGGAGTTAGTTTATTTCGGGTGTCATCATTGCGTGTTTATTTTCCTTATAGACATTTTATTTTTGCTGTATGTTTAACTTATACCCCCTCCTCCGCACGTCGCCGCCACTGTGCTTATTCTTTGCCGTTCCTGGCCGTTGTGCGGCGATTATCCTACTCAAGGCTAACTAACTTTTTGGCTTTGCCGGCCATCATCTCGGATCCCAGAGAGGAGAAATGCTCCTGCCTTGTGTATGCTCACTGCAACATAATATTGTTAAAAGTTTGTGCTAAAAATTGAACCGAATTATTTCGAATTGAGTTATTAGTTGCTGTTGCGACTTGTTTAATTGTTTTAATTAAATAAAGGGTATTTATTTTGAAAATATTTTGGATGACTCGCGTTTTCTTAATTTTCCCCGCGTATCCTTTTACCAAAAAAATTAAGTGGCACTTTGGCTTTCCTTTCGCGTAAGGTATGAAAGTTCCCACCCATTTCATTGAAGCTGGTCAGCGACACCGAAACGTCCGTCACGGTGTTAACTTGCTGTCACCTAAACAGGTAGATAGCAGATTAAAGGTCGACTTTTCTCCCGAAAATGTGGCGGATATTCATCGCGAACGCCATAAAGTAACTCGTCACCGACTCGCCGTCGCCAATTCGTCGTAGAACAAATTCGCCGTCGACCCAATTTACCATCCGCCCAATTCGCTGTCCCATGTTTTACTGTTTTATTTAGTTTGATGAGCTTTAAAACATTCTTTGACTATTTTCGATAATATCCAAGTTATATCTACGAATTGAATGAAAATAATTATAATTTCAGTACGTTTCGACGGTGAATTATCCTAGTCCTCCAAGGGCGTACGTGAAAATGCCGAAACGGCTCAGGCAAATTGAACTGTAATATAACTTGAAACTTATGTTTTGTGTTACCTGCCACTAATTGAACGTTTGGAAAAAATTATAATTTCTCTCTTAACATAAAGAGAAAATTTGTAATGTCGGATTAATTAAAGAATACATGCACGTCATATACAGTGCTCGTCTATTTCAAATAGCTTCGCTGCGTTAGTCAACACTATTGTTAACTTGATATTTGAACTTGATTTAATGTTATATTTTTTAAATTCCCGTAGTGTTGATTAACGTAGTGTAATTATTTGAGACAGATGAGTTCCGTATATGACGTGCGTGTATTCTTTCACGAATTCGACTTTAGTTTCCGTTTACAAGCAAACCTGAAAATTGAAAACTCGATATTCTTATTTCTCTTTTAATTCATAAGAACACACGCAATGAGCAGCATCTGCGTGCATGCAGCAAATTAATTAATTATCTTTCGAGTACATAATAACAGGATTAAATAATGTAAGTTAAACGCGCACCCTTCATTAGTTGCAGTAGCATGTATTCCTATTCTCTTGACAAGACAATTCAGTTAAGGACAACAATTAATTATACGTCTAATCGAAATTGCAAAATGTCACTGAGATATGTCTGCACGTGAAACATGGGGAGAGTTAATAGCTTTCCCGCCGTCTATGTGATTTGCTTGTTGATGAATTTTCTTTCCAATTTAGTAGTACAATAAATTAACATGCAAAAATTTCCATTAACACATACTTGAAAAGATGATAAATTTTTAGATAGGTAACAAGAAATGAAAAACATCCGAAGCGGAAAACATGGTGCCATTCTATATCGCGAGAGAGTTTTATTTCATCCCTGCGCGCAATCAAATTAAACTGACTGGCAGTTATCGCACAATTTCGATAATGGCAATTTCGTTAATAACTTATCTCTTTGGGCATTATAACACAACGATTTATGAATCCAATTACTGGATTAATCCCACAGTTCCTCTGTACAGGGTCTTCCACATTGCGTTATATCCCGATAAGCACTGGAGATACAAAAAAAAAAGTTTCGAGATATTTTTATTTTAAATTTTAAAGGTCTTCAATATAAAATTACTTTCATGTATACAGGATGAATCCAGTGATATTGGACTATTTTTATTTCATATGAAATATCTTAGGTTCATTAATGCAGGAAGACGAATACAAATGAAAGAGTCCTGTATTCCTTACAGAAATGTAAGTGCATCAAAAAATGTGATAACTGATTTTTCTGGCGATAAATAAACCGTGCTGTTCATTTATTTTTCTACTGTGCTGGACCCGATTTTTTCTCCTTTGCCGAAATTCTTTTGTTGCGGTGATACGTGGGCTGCTCGAAAACTTTCTGGAATCTAGTAGGTCTAGAATTGTTAGCGTTTATCAACTGTCATATTTGAAATTTTGATGCTTTTCGCCTATAATTCTATTGACAGTTCCTATCCAAGTGAACTAGTTTTGTTTGTACAGCATTTGAGAAAAAGTAATTTTGTGTAAACATGGAAATCTCGCGTGAAAATTTTCGTGCCTTGGTATTTTACGATTTCAAATGTGGTCTAACGCCGAAACAATGCCTCGATCGGCTTCATTTGGCTTTTGGAGATGAAGCACCATCAAAGAGCAGCGTTTATAATTGGTTTGCCGAATTCCAGCGTGGACGCACCTCTCTCAGTGACAAATTTCGTGAAGGTCGTCCATCAACATCTGTTGTTGCCACTAATGTAGATGCCGTGCGTCCAATGCTTGAGCGAGATCGACATGTGACAAACCGTGAGATTCAAGTATCCTTACGCATTGACATGAAAACAATACACCAGATTTTGCATGATCATTTGAACGTACGAAAGCTTTGCAGTCGTTGGATCCCACACAATTTAACAGAAGCGCAAAAGCAGGGTCGTGTCAAATGGTGCGAAGAAATGATCAAGAAATTCAATGGTGGTGGTTCAAATTTAGTTTATAACATCGTTACTGGTGACGAGACGTAGATCTATTCGTACGAGCCAGAAAGTAAACAACAGTCTACTGTTTGGGTATTTCAAAATGAACCAAAACCAATAAAAGTTGTCCGTTCACGCAGTGCTGCGAAGCAAATGATTGTTTGTTTCTTTGGTTTAACTGGACATGCAGCAATCGTGACTTTAGAGGATCGAAAAACCATGAATGCTGATTGGTATACTACAATTTGTTTGCCGGAAGTCATCGATCAAATAAGAAGAAACAATCGAAATCGACGAATTAGTTTCCATCATGACAACGCCAGCTCTCACTCAGCCCGTCAGACAGTTGATTTTTTGTCCAACAAAAATGTTGAATTAACGACTCATTGTCCATATTCACCTGATTTATCACCTAATGATGTCTTTTTGTTCCCAAATGTCAAAAATAAAATGCGTGGTGAGCGATTTTCGTCGGCTGAAGCAGCCGTTGAAACATTCCGGACACTGGTTTCTGAGGTACCATCTTTAGAGTGGAAAACGTGCTGTAGAAATTGGTTCGAGCATATGCAAAAGTATATTGACGTCAAAGGCGAATACTTCGAAAACAATGATACCGTGTACCAAATTTCATATGCGCTTTTTCATACCGTTTCCAGAAACTTTTCCAGCAGCCGACGTAAGAGCGGTATCTGGCAAACGAATGGTAGTTGGTAGTTGGCTTCTGGCGACGAGGTCTATCTCGCTGAAGTGTTGAAGTAGAAGAGATTACTTTTGGTCGTCCTCACTACTTAAAAAGTGACTGTTAACAACAGCTGGATGTTCAGTAGGTGAGCGTTCCACAGCAGTGACGTCGATGTTGTAATTTTGGTTAAAAGTTATCGCCACTGATTATTCGTCATCTAAATCTATATTTGGACTATGGGCTACCTCATAATGGCGTTTCCAGATTTGGTTTAAATGACAATTAATGGTTTTGTCCCCTACTTTAATTTGAGCTGTAGCGTTGCCGACTAGTTTAACGACGATGCCATTAACACGGGAACCATCCCATAATTCAACCATAACTTCCTCTCCTGCTTCGAAGTTACGTTGACGAGTACCATGATGACGGTCGAATTGAGCCTTCATTTCGGCCTGTGTTGGACTTAATTCGGAATCTGAAATTGGACTAGACTTAAAAATGTCAAGCGGCGTTCGATTTTACGTCCAAAGAAAACTTTATCATTTAGTTCACGATGTGGTGGGTAGTTGTATGTGGCTTCTGCTACATCCAGGCAATTCATAGCGTTGTCTAAAGATTTTTTTAAGGTTTGCACCATTCGTTCAGCTAAGCCATTTGATTGAAGCTGGCGTGGTGGAGACCTAAGATGGAAGGAAATGTTAAATTCTGAACAGAGTTGCGCAAACTCTGTCGCCATGAACTGAGTTCCGTTGTCTGAAACAATTGTGCTTGGTGCACCAAAATGTCGGAAAAGAATGCGGAGATACCTGACTGTAGCAAAAGCTGTTGTCGGGGCAACGCAAGCTGCATCAATATAGCGAGAGAAACTATCGACCACTATGAGAAAAGATTTTCCTTTTGTTGGCTCGCCAAAATCCATGTGGATCCGATCCCAAGGCTTCTTTATATCAGGCCAGCGATGTAGAGGTTCCTCAACAGGGTTGGCTGCGGTGAGAGCACACTAAAAGCAGGATTTTACCATCTCTTCAATTTCCCCGGACATTCTGAGCCAAGGGAAATGATGGCGAGAGAAATTTTTCATGCGTCGGATTCCTAAATGACCACGATATAAGCGTTTCAAGACAGAATTACGAAGCTTGTTTGAAATTATGGCTCGATCACCATCAAGCAATGTACCATCACTGTTGGAGATACTATCTGATTTTTTTATAGTAGGTGCCAGTTCTGGATCAGACTTATCTTCATTGAGCCAACCATTTTTAACTCGATTTATTACCTTGTTTGGGTTTCGTCCTGCTGGGTGATTTCACGGAGCATTTTACGGGCTTTTGATGATCCCATAGCTTCGTCCAATTTGTTACATTTCAAAACGTGGCAACAAATCATCATCCACCGAGTTTGGTATTTATCTGGCAACACTGTATGCCGTTGCTTTCTCCGCACTTACGATGTAGGTTGAAATTATCTGACAAAATATGGTCACGGGCGATTTCGTTGGTTATCGAGGCATTAAAGCCGTACTCGACCCTTCAACTGATTGGCTGATATTTTTAGCTTTGCAAGCATTTTGCCGTTACTTTTCATTCGTTTTTTTGGCTCTCGCCTGCTAAAGGTGTGTTATATATTCAATGCTGAAGTCGTAGTCATTTGAATGAAGTGCCCAACTTCGGAGGCGTGCAGCAGTACATTCACTTAATCTTCTTGTGTTGGGAGTCTCGAACGGTGCAAGTAGTGAGCGGTGGTCAGTTTGAAGAAAGAAGTGTCGTCCCCATGCACTACTAGTTGATTGACAATTACTTTTGATATAGGTATTTTTAGTTCGAAAGACCAAAATGATCTTTCTTGACAAAATAAACATTTGGCCTTTAATAACATTTCCTAATTTCTCTTGAAATTTGTCTTATCCTCGAATTTTTTGAGTGTCTACTGAAATTCATCACTTTAACCGTTTAAGAAAATAAAGAAGGTGAGGCGTGACCTTTTCAAATCAATTGAAGCGGTGTTCTACTGTCTAATGTCTAGTGCATCTTTTTTTAACGATTTCTCTTTGTGTCTGAAGTTATTATTATTTATTACATAAATGTATTAAAAACAGACACATAGTTATCATCTAAAGCTTCCCAAACTGGAGGATTGTATATTACCGCAGATTGTTTAACGAGTTTTATTACCTTAATAGGTAGTGCAGAATGTAATTTCGGTGACCTTTTGCATAATGTTAAAGCGCGATATTAACTGTAGTGTAATGAATACTTTAATTTAAAGAATTATCTACCATTTTCTGTTCTATTTATTAAAAGTTTCACAAGTCATTTAAACGCATTTTGGTTTGGTAATACTTTGAAACCATGTGTAGAAATGCTTTCAAATTTCGTTTACAATAAACTTATAAACTAGCTCACCACAAAAGATTTAATAAATGGGAATGAGTTAGATTATAAAAATATGTCTTTATAAAGTGAGCCTCGCGTTTATATTTAGCCCCAATTGTCAGGAATGAATTTGATGGATGACCTGTCGATTTCGATTTCCGTCCATTTCTGAATTATTTTAGGGAAGAGTTACAGGCTTTTGTCATTGTTGGAAGTAAAATGATGTACAATTACGAACTAGTTTCAGCGAAAAGGATTTTCAAAATAATAAATTAGTAAACATAAATGATTAACGATTATTAACAGAGCATTCTTTTTCA
The DNA here is from genome assembly GCA_036172665.1 of Prosopocoilus inquinatus. Classification (NCBI taxonomy): domain Eukaryota; kingdom Metazoa; phylum Arthropoda; class Insecta; order Coleoptera; family Lucanidae; genus Prosopocoilus; species Prosopocoilus inquinatus. The sequence continues at coordinate 4,424,528 of CM069876.1, forward strand.
GTTTTGGCAACTTTTATGCTAAAACTGTGTTCGGCGACAAAATTTAATTATTTACGCCCAAATTGCGCTCTTTATTTTATCTGCCAACCTGTCCCTTCCAACCCTGCTCAGTATGATGTTCGCATTATTTGAATAAAAAATTGGGATCCCGAGGGAATTGCACAGGGTCAGACAAACAACGCAGGGGTTGCGGATAACAATTCCTCTTCTCAGCTCGAACTCGCCCTTAATTTAAATATTTCGCGCGAGGTCTGTCACTTCACCGGATAATACTTGACACTTATTCTGAATCTAAACGCAGAGGACCTGTTTCTTTGCACCCTAGAAGTTTGCTCACAGAATTATTTGTAAAAGCAGTTTCATATATTCAAGTCTTTCTAACTAAATCTTTTTTTGTGTTCTGGAACTCAGTACGTTGCTATTTCTTTTTTTAGAAAGTTGTGACATTGTGTATTACATACCGGGTGTTTAAGATCAGCACTTTCTCTCAAAACTGTGAAGCAGAATACACAAATAATAACAAAAATATAAACCGGGTGGAAAGTTTCAAACCCGAACATAGCAAACTTGTATTGAAAACTGTGTTTCTGTGAATTGCTGTTCGCTATTTGAAGATACAGAAATGGCAATGGTATTAAAGAAAAGAGAAAATTCTGGACAATATTATGGTTTTAAAATTATTCCTAAATATTAATACTTTCGGAATATAAACAAAATTTTCAAATTTTAAACGAAAAGTTTAGTCGCGTGTGTGAGATTTGAAACTTTCAGTTCTTTCAATTAATAGAAAATAATTTATACGTCAGTCAAAAAGTATTATGTATTATTGTACAGAGCAAATAATAGGTAGGTACTCTTGTCGTTTAAATTACAACAATTCTTTCTTTAGTAGAATGATAATTGTATTCTACGTCATTGCATACAAAGATACTGTTGTTTCTGATACTATCAATAAACTTAAAATGATGCCATTGGCACTCAATACCGACACACGTCGATACTAAATCGGTTTTAAATTCAATTGTATTAAGAATTAAATGACTTTCACACTGTTCAAGAATAAGAAACACAACTGTAAAGAATATTTAAAAAAAAAACATCAATTCCACAAATCCAGTTGCCATCAACATTGTATTGAAATTTACAAGAAGAGTAGGAAAGTATTTTGTGAAGCAATACAGGAGCAAAGAAATAAATCCTAACAGTTTTTCATCGTCAGTATGCTACACCGATGAATGGAATTTCATTTTGTATAGAAAGCATATTGTATAAAATTCTAGTTATTGAATTGCAAACTTCAAATCTGACATACTAAGGCGACTACATTTTTCATTTGAAATTTAAAAATTTAATTTCTATTTAAAAAGTATTAACACAGTAGGAATAATTTTAACACGATAATATTGGCCTTAATTTTATCTTGCATTTAATACCATTACCATTTTTGTATCTTTAAATGGCGAGCAGTAATCTACAGAAACGTAGTTCTCAATGGAACTTTGCTATGTTCGGGTTTCAAACTTTTCACCCGGTATGTATATATATATGGTGCACTGCTTATACTAAGTGATAATTATCTTTCAGTGGTAATGGAATGTGGTTAAAACAGTGTTTATCATAAACTTTCTGCGAAGTACTTTTATGAGAAGGTTATTGTTCTTAGTTAATGTGAAACTAATTTGTATGCACATAGTTCAGAGAAAGTTATTAATTAATCTTCAAATATAGTTTGAGTCGGTAACGTTGCAACGTTTCGATCCGAGAGGTTGACAATACGACATTCGTGAAGCAGTACGAGGAAGGTATGATGCTGGTTCTTGCTGTAATTTGTAATTTGTTGCTACAAGCAGCCGCAAATTCCATTTATCTACCGAGAGAATAAATACTTCAAGATTAATTACGTAAGATTCGTTTTTGGGTACACCTAGACGTTAGAAGGTGTTCGATGACTTGATTGTCATTAGTCGTAGCTGAGAAGAAGCCCGCCATTTTCTGCTAGAAAAATATGGCGTAATTTACGTATATTTGAACATTTCGTCCGTTTCTACATTTCTGCATTGTCATACGTTTTGCGTCCGTTGTTTGAAGATGATCTTGTTATTCACCGAAGAGGAGATGAATAGCTAAGTTTTGCATCGTACGTTCGTTTCTAAATTTTGCGTTCGTTAGTTATCCTGCAGCATTCCCCTACGATGTGTATTAACACAACATATAAGAACCAGAAGTCCCAAAAAAGGTAGACAACCGAAGAGGTTTCGTCTAATCAACCGGAGTAAGTAAACACCGGACTGTTGTGCCGTGAGTTATTTTGTTATTTTTTTATCTGTGGAATAATTTACATTAGTATTTATACGTCGACAAAATAAGTATTCCGTCTATTTGTTGCCATAATTGTTCTTGTGAATTGAATTTATTTAATCACGTTAAAGTTATTGTTATTATTGACCAGCAAAGTGTGTGGTTTATTTATTTACTTATGGTAAATTTTAATATTCCTGCATAACGTAAGATTTTTCTAATTTTTTTATATCTTGTCTAAACAAAAAAAATAGTGGCGCACTAGAAACCCTGCATGTTTCAAAACACTTTTCAATTTATACTAGATTCTATAATTTCCCGCTACCCGAATATTAAATTTGACTGGAAAAATAGAATCCTTGCTCAGCAAGAGTTAATCATTTCGGGAAGCAACAATTTTGCTATTATTTTTCTGAGAGAAATTTTTATGTACGTTGCAATATTGGTTCTGTTGTACTCGAACTTGTATCTTCTTGTTACGATGCTTGTTGACTTTCTTGGTTGATGATGACCATTTGAGCTCACGATGTATTCACCTTTTGATTTGACTTTGGAGATGCCTTTAAACGTACAGCAAATCCTACAGGGTGTGGACATCGTAGTGGCTTCAAGACTGAATTAGGTTTCCATCAGTTCAATGTGTTTTATTGATTCCCATATCATATTGTACTTGTAACAAAATTTGTCTTTTAGTGTTAGCATTATTTAAAGTAATAAACGTTGAACGAAATCACAAAGTGAATTACAAATAATACATTCAAAATCGTATGTAAAATTCATGCACTATAATTAAAATTCAAACTCTCAATTAAAATAACATAGCACTATGTCGAATTGGATATCGTGGAGTAGCATTCTTAAAAGAAAGAAAATTTATTTGAACTATTTTTTTTATATCTCAAATTGTAAGGATAGATTTAAGATATCTAAAATGTTTGTTTAATTCTTGTTAAGATATTATTCCGTATACGCGGGTATGCTGGAAAATTTTCTGGAATCTAGTAGATCTAGAATTGTTAGCGTTTATCAACTGTCATATTTTAAAAATTTTACGTTTTTCGCCTATAATTCTATTGACAGTTCCTATCCAAGTGAACTAGTTTTGTTCGTACAGCATTTTAGAAAAAGCAATTTTGTGTAAACATGGAAATCTCGTGTGAAAATTTTCGTGCCATGATTTTTTACGATTTCAAATGTGGTCTAACGCCGAAATAATGCCTCCATCGGTCTCATTTGGCTTTTGGAGATGAAACATCATCAAAGAGCAGTGTTTATAATTGGTTTGCCGAATTCCAGCGTGGACGTACCTCTCTCAGTGACGACTTTCGTGAAGATCGTCCATCAACATCTGTTGTTGTCACTAATGTAGATGCTGTGCGTGAAATGCTTGAGCGAGATCGACACGTGACATACCGTGAGATTCAAGCATCCTTACGCATTGACATGAAAGCAATACAACAGATTTTGCATGATCATTTGAACATACGAAAACTTTGCAGTCGTTGGATCCCACACAATTTAACAGAAGCGCAAAAGCAGGGTCGTGTCAAATGGTGCGAAGAAATGCTCAAGAAATTCAATGGAGGTCGTTCAAGTTTAGTTTATAACATCGTTACTGGTGACGAAACGTGGATCTATTCGTACGAGCCAGAAAGTAAACAACAATCAACCGTTTAAGTATTTCAAAAAACCAAAACCAACTAAAGTTGTCCGTTCACGCAGTGCTGGGAAGCAAATGATTGCTTATTTCTTTGGTTTAACTGAACATGTAGCAACCGTGGCTTTAGAGTATCGAAAAACCGTGAATGCTGATTGGTGTATTACAATTTGTTTGCCGGAAGTCGTCGATCAAATAAGAAACAATCGAAATCGACGAATTATTCTCAATCATGACAACTCCAGGTCTCACTCAGCCCGTCAAACAGTTGATTTTTTGTCCAACAAAAATGTTGAATTAATGACTCATTGTCCATATTCACCTAATTTATCACCTAATGATTTCTTTTTGTTCCCAAATATCAAAAATAAAATGCGTGGTGAGCGATTTTCGTCGGCTGAAGCAGTGGTTGAAACATTCTGGACACTATTATCTTATATTATTACCTATAAAAGTTTAAAAGTACAGTACATAGTAAGAAATTATGGCAAATACTATAAAATATAAAAATTATAAAACTTTCAACGACTTAAAGTAGAAGTAAGTCAATTTTCAGCATTTTCAAGTTTGAAATATGTTCAAAGCGCTCGCCGTTCCATTGCAGGTAAAGTTCCTGAAGTTTGTTAAACATTTTTGTAAAATTGCACTGCACATTCTTACGTGGCGTGTTACAATATTTCAAGTAGCTCAACGGTGCTCGGCAGGAAATTCGCAAAACGTCTGATTTTAGTATACGCTACATCTTTTTTCTAAATAGATTGGCAATCGCTAGCAGATTAGGTCCATTCATTACCCTGTCCCGTAAGAACGAAAATATTAATCAACAATAAAAAAAATTTCTTGCGTTCTTAGCAAAATTTTGAATTCTTTTAACATTGCGTTCGAATAAATATACTCAGTTTCCTTGCCGGCCATTGTAAGATTCTTAATAACAACAATAATAAAATGCCTTTCTTTCAGATGGCGGAGTTAAGCTATAAGGCTGCTCAACCACTCAACCAACTTTTAACATAACTGTAGTTATACAATAGTGATGTACGATCACTGTACAGTAAGGAGTTGTTTATATATTTTATTTTATTTTATTTTTTTTGAAATTACGGAGAGATTCTTGATTCATGAGGCAGGTCGATATAAATTTTAATAGACCAATATGAGAAAGATCTTTCAAACAGGGCGGTGCTATGTTTTGGAATGTGTAACCCACTGGTACGTCTCAGCTATCCATCACGTAGCATGAATCGGGGAGTTAACAATGAATACAGATAAGAGGGACACGAGTTCATGTAAATTTTGTGAATAAAACAAGCCATATGATGCAATCACCTGTTATCCATATTCAACCATTTCGTTTCGCGAATTTTGGGTGTTATGTGATCGTATCTTCTCAGACCGTAGATGAATCGTAGGCAAGAGTTTTGGGTTTTTTTAATTCGAGAACGAGTTTCAAAATCAATGCACGGACTATAAACAACATCACAGTAATTGAATCTGTATAAAACTAAAGATTCGCACAGATGTATTTTTAGATGAACTGGAAGAAACTGCCTATTCATATATAAGTGTTTCAGGGTAAAATCAGATTTTTGAAATAAATTACTTATATGTATATGAAGTAAATCTCAAGTTATAATCAAGAATGATACCTAAATTTTTTACAGTGCCATTAAAAGAAAGTTTAACATCGTTTATGGTCCTCAGACGACCTTTAGAATTGCCAAAAATAATAACGGAGGATTTCCGAAGGTTAATCTGCAAACAGTGCATTAGACATTTCAGTTAACAACCTCACATCCTCTTTAACCAAATCAGACGCTAAATGTAACTCAGAAAATTTAAAACTAAAGTACAAGTGCGTATCATCAGCGTAGAAATGACTAATACCCAAAATTAATTTATTATGACAATCTGACGTGTACAGGGGGAATACAAGGGGTCCTAGTATAGAGCCCTGTGGTGCACCAGAGTTAATTTGGTGAAATAATGATGTAAGTTCATTAACACGAAGAGCCTGTTTTCTGTTGCTGAGATACGAAGATATAAATCGAACAACAACATCATCAAAGCCACAATATTGTAATTTTGCGCATATTAACTTATGGCTGATTGTCTCAAATGCTTTGGAATAATCAATTAAAACTAATGCAGTGAAATGACCTTTATCAGTAGCCCTTAGTACGTTCAGAAGAACAATGCTAATACCATGTCCAGATCTGAAACCAGATTGCGTAATCGGTAGGAAGCAGTTAACATCAACATAAAATTGATTAAACACAATTTTTTCAAGACATTTCGATAAAATAGGCAACATAGATATTGGACGTAGATCAGCAAAGCTTTCAACATGTTTTTGTTTAGCAATAGGTATAACAGGTTTGAGGAAATTCAACTCGCATTAAACACAAATTAATGACATGTGTTAAGTATTTAGTTAAGAAAGGTATACATAGTTTAACCGTCTGCAAAGTAATTCCATCATAACTATTGGCATTGGACTTAAAAGAATGAATTGTTTCATTAATTGTGCAGTCAGTCACAGGATGATATGTAAAAAGTACCGGCAATTAGGTAAGCGATTATTTAAATAAAAAAAAAACAATATCTCACCTGAAACAGGGTTAACGAATTGATTAACAGAATCAATGAAAAAAATCATTAATTTCATCAGGGTTACTCAAGATCTCCGAAAGATCATCTGCCGCCTTAGCATTAGTAACATTTAGTGTTTTTCATTTTTTTTTTTTTTCATTATTGATAGCACTTGCAGGTTTTCACAGAAACGACCTTGAATTAACAATATAACATTTGTGTCGTATATACGACACCAATGCCAACAACAAATAATTGTACAACCAGAACTACAGATTCATATCTATGCCCAATTCATAAATAAAAAAAAAAATTGAAAATGGAACCTATTATATGTGTATGAAGTTCTATAATAATTTACCGACTAATATAAAATTAATTGAAAATGTTAAAAAATTTAAGAGAGCAGTTTTTGATTTTTCAGTTCAATTAGAAACCTACAATTTATTTAAATATTGTGAAATATAATTTTAATTTATTTGTTTTCGATTTGTTTTTGTTTTCTTAAAAGTTTTTTCCTTTTTTTTCCTACTTATAAAGTATAAGTGATTTGAACCGGTCTAGTATCTCTGTATTTACTTATTAAGACAATTTTCAAATTCTGAATTTGCACATTTTTTTGAAATAAATAAAATATTATATTTTACTGGCTGTTCTTTTACTGTGTGCAAATATTTAAATTTGCAATGCATCACCATAAATGGCAACGATTGAACTCATGTCCTTAACAGAATATTAACAGAAAGTTAATAATTTTCGAGAAAAATGCATTGGCAGATTTTCGTCAAACCGTTCGAGAACTGCTGGCATAACTAAGGAGCTAACCTCTCGCGCACGCGGCTGCCTGTTTGAACGACGACACGAAAATAGGTCAGTCGGTCAGTGTTTAACGTGGTTTAACCTTGTGCATGAACCCTGTCGTGAACGAACATATGTTTGATTCGTATGATGCGTATTAACAGATCGTAATGGCTTTTGCAAACAGGTAAAAAGACCTGCCGGAAGTCTCACAGCGATTTGGCAAATTTCTGCTTGCGGAAGGAAACGAATTTTGAAAACTTTCGGTTTACGTGAGTTCATATTCATCTTTACGAAGTATTAAAAAAGAATCGATCTTACAAATTACAGATTCAATTAATTCGATTACGAAATCTTCCGGTCAATCAACATTTTAAACCCGCTTGGATTTATTAAAACAATGTAACCTCACTCCAAGTAAGGAATTATATTTTTAAGTATTTTCAAATTATAGGCTGACGATTATAATTACTGGACGAAAAATGCGCCTTAAAGTTGCGGATAAGTTAGTTAATCACATCGTCGTCATCCATCGTTTTATTTTTCACAAGTAATAAATAAACTGCGTTTCCATTTCTTAAGTGTGTGTACAACGCCGACCGCCTCTTTGATTGGCGCGCTAAAGGTACGGCAATATTTAAATAAATGTAACATTAATTCCCTCAGTGAATTAAAATTTTAAATAAAATAATTATTAATTGGTGTTTATTGATTATTATTACGAAACGTTACGAAATGGGTTTGAATGCTGAACTCGGCGCGGTGTCGGTGTCGACTATAGGAAGGCGTTGCGACCTTGCCTGTATTTCTCTCTCGCACATATCAACAGTTCCAAGCAAGTGGTACCTCCGAAATTTGTTGGCTATAGTACGGTAACCACCGGCAAATACGCACAGAAGGTAGCAGTTGAAGTACTTATACTCAACATAATAATTTTTTAAAGGACTAAAAGTACGAATCGTTCGAAACGTGTAGGAAATAAGTTTCTTTTTTTAAATTATTTATTTAAGTAAATTAGAAGATCTATGTATATCCTACAGAAAATTACAAATATGTCATTAAGTTGGCAATGTAATAGAACCTAAGAGTAAAATTTATTTTTAAGTCAAGTGTCTTATGCGTCTCTTCCACTTCCATTTAATGAAGAACATTACACAACGCCTACTCTAATTAGATTTTAGTGTTATCACCTTTTATTAGTTAAGGAAACCTTAAAACATTTAAGAAATTGGAGGTTTAATACATATACAGTCGGAAGCAAAAAGCAGTAGAGAAACAACAGTTTCCTGTAATCATTCTTTCTGACAATCGTAGTGATTAAAGACGACTTCACAGATAACATTTAAACAATTTAAAAGCTTTCAAAATTAACAAGTTTAAAACTCTGGTAAAATCTGTGAATTCATCTTTAATCCATGGCATTTTGAGGAAGAATAATTAAAGGAAACTGTAGTTTGTCTACTTTTTTTTGCTTTCAATTGCATAAATATCAAATTTGGTCAGTCTATATTCTCGAGAACTATTTGAGATATTGAGATTAAACTCCTTTTGAACGTCAACTTCTCGATGCATTCCTTCATTAAGGGCGCCATAAATCCTATCGCTATCAAACATTTTTCATTACTTTATATTTTTTCGAAAAAAAGAGCCGAAACAGTGGTCAAGAACACCCGGTATTCGGTGAAATGGAATTGATATTTTGTTTTAATTCTCAGTTCAACTAATTAAACTCACTCAGTATTAAGTTTAAAACAGGTGCTCTGTTGCTTTTCGTTATTGATATAGGTTTGTTATGAGATTAAGAGATTCCTCTTGTGGCACTAAAAGTTCAGAAGCCGTCGTTCTCCTAAAAACAAATTATTCGGCACTCCATGTCAGACAATCTGACAGGCAATAAATAATAAAGTAGCACACGCTCGCTTTCATAGTCGGGCGAAACAGAATAAACTATTGATTTAACGCAAGACTGAAAAGCGAAAGGAAAGCGAATAACATTTTTATGCCCCCGGAGATAAAACTGAAATGGCCACGTAAGAACATTCGTCCCCGGCGACGCCGTAACTTTTTAATTCTATTCAAAACCACTACGAAAGGACCGAAAATATAATTTCGGACGTTAAATGTTTAACTTTTGTAATGCTGGGGCCGAACCCGTAATTTAAAAGAGCAATTAATAAGTCCGAGAGAAATGGTTTAAAAGCTTGGAAACAATTTAAATTGCGTGTTCGCGGCCTAACTCGGTTTATATTAAAAACGAAAAGTTGCTTTGAAGTACTTCAATTGGTATGCTTTTAAAGTCGAGATGTTTCCAAATATAGATGTTCTAATATACCGGGTGGAAAGTTTCAAACCCGAACATAGCAAAGTTCCATTGAGAACTACGTTTCTGTAGATTACTCCTCGTCATTTAAAGATACAAAAATGGTAATGGTATTAAATGAAAGATAAAATTAAGGTCAATGTTATCGTGTTAAAATTATTCCTATTATGTTAATACTTTTGAAATAAAAATTAAATTTTTAAATTTCAAATGAAAAATGTAGTCGCCTTAGTATGTCAGATTTGAAGTTTGCAATTCAGTAACCAGAATTTTGTATAACATGCTTCTTATTCAAAATAAAATTCCATTCATCTGGGTAGCATACTGACGACGAAAAATTGTTAGGATTTATTTCTTTGCTCCTGTATTGCTTCACAAAATACTTTCGTACTATTCTTGTTAATTTCAATACTTTGTTAATGGCAACTGGATTTGTGGAATTGATGTTTTTTTTTTAATATTCTTTACAGTTGTGTGTTACTTATTCTTGAACAGTGTGAAACTTGTTTAATTCTTAGTACAATTGAATTTAAAACTGATTTAGTATCAACTTGTGTCGGTATTGATTGCCCATGGCATCATTTCAAGTTTATTGATAGTATCAGAAACAACAGTATTTTTGTATGCAATGACGTAGAATACAATTATCATTCTACTATAGAAAGAATTGTTGTAAATTAAACGACAAGAGTACCTACCTATTATTTGCTCTGTACAATAATTCATAATGCTTTTCGACTGACGTATAAATTATTTTCCATTAATTGAAAGAACTGAAAGTTTTAAATCTGACGTAGGCGACTAATTTTTTTTTGTTTAAAATATGAAAATTTTATTTATATTACGAAAGTATTAATATTTAGGAATAATTTCAACACCATAACATTGTCCATAATTTTCTCTTCTCTTTAATACCATTGCCATTTTTGTATCTTCAAATGGCGAGCAGCAATTCTCAGAAACATAGTTTTCAATACAAGTTTGCTATGTTCGGGTTTGAAACTTTCCACCCGGTATGTATTAGTGTCGTCAACTAAACGAAATTCAGAATACAAACGTTCTGTAGAGCATAGGAGAGATTTATTAAAATTGTTTTATATACAATTTTACAAAAATATAGCGAGTTTCTTTCTTATTACAAAAGTCAAGCGAAGAAAACAATAACAGAATGTATTTTGTTGAATATCAAAAAAACACTCGTGTACTACTAAGCCTAACCTAGTCTATTATAATTGATTAGGAAATATGAGATTAAGTAATCCTAACTTAAGTAATTAATGTGGATTTTAAATTCTCGCTTTTCAATTCAAAATTTTCACCCCTGCAATGTGAATCGAATAATGCAATCTACTTTTTCTCTCGCACTATATAAAAAAATTAAAAAAAAGTTAAAAATTAATATGAAATATCTTCATATAGATACAATTAAACATTTTAAGTAACAACAGAAATACATACTAACTATTTAATACATACATTATGCTGGATGATGGGAAAATGGCGCACCCTCACTATACAGAAGAATAAATATAAAAAAAATTGAACGCAACTTGCAACTAATTTGTCATCTTATTTTTTACAAGAAATTGCTTATACATAGTGATTACGCGAGAATTCCCACCCCCTCTAACTAGAAAGTTCATATCCTAAACAAACTATTTAATAATCTGAATTATCACATGATAGTACATTTCGATTTACTAAAACAAATTTTCTAATTTGCTTTCAACTTACTACTGTTCTTCCCGCAAATAATTCTTCTACAACTGATATAAATTAAAACTGATGGAGTAACAGCAATTAAAAATAAAAATAAAACAACATCCAGTAGCAAATATTGATACCAAGTAAGATCAAGTGCTGCTGATCGTAGATGTGGCGCCCCCTTATGTTTTATCACATATTCGACCCAATAAGCTGCAGTATCTATGGGCTTCATTGGTTGGTCGTGCAGAAGCTGCGATTTCCTTTTTGCATTTTCCTGATATCTATAGTTAAATTAGATCCAAGATAGTTAAGTATAAAATAAGGTTTAAATAAACAGTTTACTTACGAAGGGTCTTGAACAATTTTATCTAGTGCGTCACCAAGCGTTTGTTCGGAAAGTTCTGAGTACGGAACTAGTATACCATAACCATTTCTCACAGCGTTTCCCATATTATTCTTCTGATTTCCGAAGATAGGAATTCCAACAACCGGAACACCGTGGTAGATCGCCTCAATCGTACTGAGTAATCCATCATGAGTAATGAAGACTCTAATGTTTGGATGCGCTACACAATACAATAATCTAGTAGTTGCATCTACTTTTTAGTTAGGTATTTACCTAAGACATCTTGCTGCGGAAACCATTTTTGTATTTTGACGTTCGTTGGTTGTCCTGGAAGTTCATCATCTTCCCATTTCCATAGCACTTTCAATTTCAAACGCGAAAAAACTTTCAAAATTGCTTCACGTTTTTGTATTGGCATATCTTTGCTTTTTAAATTGGAACCCATACTAAAGTAGACAACTCCTTCCTTGGCATCATGCAGAAACTTCTGCAAATCTTCGGGAAGTCTTTTTGGGGGCTCGACGTGAAAACTACCAACTTGTACCATATTGGGAACCGAAGGCACAGCAGGATCAAAGCTGACGTGTGAATTAAGGAAAACGAAAGATACGTAGTACATTAATCGGTAATATGTGGAGCAGTCGGAAAGTATGTGTGGAGTATGTTATTTTGCACTCGTGTAAAGTAATAATGCGTAATTTCTTGAAAAATTGTCATAATTGTGTTTCCTGTTCGTTCTAGAAACGACATCTTGGACGGATAATCCAGAAATATGTCAGGTACGTAAAAAGGTGGTGCTGGATTTGCAATTAGTCGATTGCTCCAAATAGTAGGACCTAACGTAGTTAATATTAACGTGGGGGCATTGTAATGATATGCCAGCCCCAGTAGAGCGTCGTCGTGGAATTGCTCTTTTATAATTAAATCAAATGTTTCGTTAGATTGCAACAACATTTGGAGATTTTCATGTGCGAAAGTGTTTTTCATAAACTCCTCGGATCACGTTCCTATCATAAACGGCAGCAGAAATGGTGACATGGTCATCATTTCAAATATATTTTGTTCTTCAGTTTTTTCTGCAAAAAATAGGTGTTTGCATTTTAATTTTTTTTGTCAAGGAAGAGTTAACTTACTTTTCTTTATTTTTGACTTTAGAAAGAAGTCTATTATAAAACTTATATAGACTGATTCAATGTTCTTGCTGACGTTTACAGAAAAACAAATGAACATCGCATAACTGAGACGTAAACTGAAATTTTAATTTCTTAAACTTGATATTTTTATACTTATTTGAAATGTGATATAATAATCGCCTATTTTTTCTTAAACAAATTTTATTTTTTAAACTTTGTTTAATTAAAACCAGATTTTGTCTAAAAGACGATTATTCACCTTTTATACCACAGGTTTCCAACGGGATCGGTATTGACCCCTTGGAGGTCGATGAAGACTTGAAAGGGGTGGATGAACCTTTATTAGGGGTCCGCAGGGGTCTTTCAGGGAGTCAGAGTTGTTAAGTCTTGTGTAATGAAGGTCCTACTGAACAATTTATAAAAAAAAGTAAAAAATTTAGATATACTATTAAAAGAATTTGAATTGGCTCGAAAAAGGAAGAAAAAAAGTCGTTCAATTGACTATCAAAATTCTAAAATACGGACAAAATCGAATTAAAGAGAAACAAAAGGCGATCGTCAAATAAGACTGAACTATAATAGAAATTGTGTGAAATGGCGATCAATCGACGCAATTAAAATGTAAAATGAAATAATGTTAAATACTGTCAAAAAAAACAAAAGACGTTCGATTGATAATTAAAAAAATCAAAAGTCATGTCAAATAAAATCAAACCGAAGAGAAAACAAAAAAACAAGATGATTAGTTGTTCATTTAAGGTTCATCAACTGATTATATAAAAAGTTAAATAAAATAGAGTCAAATGAGGATTCTATAAAAATAAAGGGTGATGAGATAAAGTTAAGACCAAAATATAAATTATATAAAACTAGCAATAAGTGAAATTGATTTAAAAATTCACAAATTTTGTCACGATCCAAAGAGCAATCGGTAAATTTTAAAGAAACAGGGCGATCAGTGAATAATTTAGAAACAAAATAAAAGTCAAATCGAACAAAAGAGAAAATAAAGTGGCGATCAATCGACGGGATTAAAGTGTAAAATAAATTCACACTCAATAAATGAAAACCGAAACAAATCAGCGAAAAAATTATGGCAAATGTAGTTAAAAAATAAAAACTAAACGAATAAAATATATTAAAAGAAGAAACTAAACTCGATCAATTGATCACATTGAAAACTAAATGAAATAAAGTAGAATAAGGAATTAAAGACAAGACATTGGCGAATTTTAAATTCAGTTTGATTAAAAGAGGATTGTTGACGATGGCACGTCTGATTCACCACCCACGGGTTGTAAGGCCGTATAGGGATATTGTTAACTTTGTTGGTGACAGTTATTAATCGGAAAGGCACTAAGAAACATTAACACCTTTATTTCTAGTTTAATGATAGCACTAACAAAACTCAGAACTACACGAAACTTAAAGTTAATTACACTAAAATCACTTCAAATACAGATTATTAATAGCGATGTAAAAATGTATTTACTTGACTGTTTGTATATTATGTGAACTGCTGTTCAACTTGTGAATTAATGTAAGTGTATGTAAGATCACCGTTTGTGTTATTATGATGATCTTGAGTATGTGTGATGACTGAATGAATGAATGTATGTGTCTCTGCGTTTTAAGACGTTACAGAATATATAGCTCAATACGAAGGGGAGATGGAAAAAATGCATAAAGTAATTCGTAGAAAATTAATAAAATGGGAAACAAAATGACTTTAAGTTGTTTTGTCGTTGTGATGAAAATTCAAAGAAGCTCGTAGGATTTTAAATGCACTTAATGCTTGTGAACTAGATGAGCGGTGGCTTCCGCGAATAGTTAAGAAAAAATGGTCTGATATCTTAGACTGTCGAAAAGCAGGTACAACGCTTTGTGCGTATAGCACGTGTATTTCTAATACGAAGAAAATAAGAATCGACTGAAAGATAGGTGAGTTTGTTCGAAGAAAATGTGGGGCTTAACTTGTTATGTTTAAGTGATTTTTAGAAGTTGACAATTCAGACAAAACGCTAAAATTCCAAATAAGATTTACTCGGAAGGACGATATAAAGAATGCGTAAACATTTCGGTGGAGATTAAGCCGAATGATTTTAAAGTATAATACTAAACCAAATACCTGAACTAATTTACAGGAACTGAAGTGCGTTCTTAACTATAAATTAATATTTGAATAAAATAAACTAAACACATTTGCATATTGTCCTGAACAAGGATCAAACTGAAGTCGAATCAAGAAAAGAAAAAAGACGGTCGAGGTATTATTATTAAATAAAATTAAATTAAAACAAACAGAATAATAAATTGTCACGATTTAACAAAATTTTATATCTGCATAAAACATTATCAGTATATCTACACTTACTGTTTTTTTTAATATTATTTTAATCTGAATGGGATCAACGGAAATTTTATTTTCTTGTAAGGGATGCGTGGTTTTAAAAAAAAGTTTGGAAACCCCTGCTTTATTTGCATGTATCAGAACTTATACTATTAAATACAAATATTTCGAAAACTTTTCGTTTTATTTAAAAATTATATACATTATATAAGTAATTGTTATCAGAATTTAGTTTTGGATCCAGATGTGTACAGATATACCAGGTGTTCCATTTCAGAAAACAAAATGTCAGTTTCTATCTCGGTTATAAATAATTGCATCAGCAGTAGTTTTATTTTTGCGAAAACCAAATTGTTTTTAAAAACCAAATTACTTTCTTCAAAGTGTTTTGTATAAGTATTGCTACTGGTATTTTATTGCTTTGATGCAATATTAATAGATAGGTAATTTTCACTCTTTTCAATCTATTATGCCTCTGACTTCATTAAAGCTCAGAGTGCTGAAGAAAAAAATAGGGTGGTTTACTGGTACCAGATACTTCTCATAGGCAGAAGTGTTCCTGACTGTGCTACCAACTTTGTCGGCTTAATTTATGAAGTATTCATTTAGTGTATTCAAATGAATGTCAAGTGTAACTTTCTGCTTATGAGTGGACATTTTGTTATTTATACAATTTTGCTTAAAAAAATTGCAAAATAATAAAGAAAAAACATGTACAATCGCGAGCAATAAATTTTGATCGTCGTTGATTGTCAAGGAGTTGTACTTGACTTGCATGATTAAAAGTAGGGACACTGATATCTTAATTTTGAATACTAGGAATAAATTCATATTTTCAACCCTTTTTTAGCAAAACAACAAATTTATATGAAAAATTTTTAAACAGATAAAATAGCGACATCTGTTCATCACTCTTACATCGTAATTGCGAATAAATTGGACAAGTCGTTTTTGTTTGCAGTGGAAATGTCGAGCTACGTCTCTGCTGAAGAAGCCCCAAGCAGGGCTGAAACAGCTGTCCAGAGGCTGCTTGAGGTTTTCACTGCAATCAAAAACGATTTGCACAAAATTTTTCGAAAATTTTTTAATTTACGGAATTGAAACTGCGACGGTAGGATGACTAGTTTCTCATAAAATTTCATTCTGTGTGACAACAATTGACATCAAAAAGGAATCAAAATGGTGCAGTGATATTTCTTGACATTTGTCAGACGGTTTCCTGTTAACTCTAAAAGTTGAGTTTTAAACATAATTATTGTGTTTTAAACGCGGAAGATTTATGGACATCTGCCTAATTGAAACGTGTGCTTACCGATTTATTTAAAAAAAATCTATCTAAACGAATGAAAAAGTTATGACTAGAAAACTAAATTTGTCAAATTTTATTAAAAATAATTCTTTTTTTTTTTGGTATAATAGCGAAAGTATGGAATTTTTTTTTTAATATTGTGGTTTAGTTTAGTTACTCTATTAATTCTCTATGATTTAATCGAATCTGTATCTCTTATAACAACGTAGGTCTCCATGCTCGGAATGATATCTTGGACACACTGTATACCTAGCTACCTATAAATTAATTACTATTTACGAACTAAAATTACTTTTAAGAAAAATGCAAATTTCACAAACTAATCGAATGCAGAGGACATCATAGACCGTAGATGTCGAAAAAGAGCTAAAACTTTTACTTTCCTTAATAAGTAAATAAACTACTGCCGCTTAAGTTTATGTATAAAATTAATTTATTAGTATTTTCTGTAATTCAAGCCACTCAGTGGTTAAAATTCACTGGGAAACTTTATTGTTGACTAATTTAATAAATGATTGCTTGAAGTTTCAAGCTGATATCATTTTTTTTAAGTTGAGGCGCAGCTGCAAATTTCGTTGCTTTAATAGATCTAAGGCCTTATTGAACACTGTTGGCGCATGAATTCTTTTTTGTTAGTTACTTTTGACTCAAATCATTATTTAATTAATTGGTTGATAATTTGAATGCTGTTTTATTATTAATTTTAAGCACCGGATTATAGTAGCGTATGGTGCAGGTGCGCCATATACCCACCATCCTGTATACATAAATTATTCCTAGAAAAATTTTGTGCAAATCGTTTTTGATTGCAGCGAGAACCTCGAGCAGCCTCTGGACAGCTGTTTCAGCCCTGCTTGGGGCTTCTTCAGCAGAGACGTAGCTCGACATTCCCGCTGCAAACAAAAACGACTTGCCCAATTTATTCGCATTTGCGATGTAAGAGTGATGAACAGATAAAATAGCGACATCTTACTATCGCTTTTTGACCTGACATTGCAGTAGGGTGGACAAATTGAAGCGGGATTTGCTCCTAATAAGTTCCCCATGCAAGGCGGCCATGCTTGCTGTCAAAGCATAATGAAAGATTTTAGAAAAATTTTGTGCAAATCGTTTTTGATTGCAGCGAGAACCTCGAGCAGCCTCTGGACAGCTGTTTCAGCCCTGCTTGGGGCTTCTTCAGCAGAGACGTAGCTCGACATTCCCGCTGCAAACAAAAACGACTTGCCCTGAAGAAGCCCCAAGCAGGGCTGAAACAGCTGTCCAGAGGCTGCTCGAGGTTCTCGCTGCAATCAAAAACGATTTGCACAAAATTTTTCTAAAATCTTTCATTATGCTTTGACAGCAAGCATGGCCGCCTTGCATGGGGAACTTATTAGGAGCAAATCCCGCTTCAATTTGTCCACCCTACTGCAATGTCAGGTCAAAAAGCGATAGTAAGATGTCGCTATTTTATCTGTTCATCACTCTTACATCGCAAATGCGAATAAATTGGGCAAGTCGTTTTTGTTTGCAGCGGGAATGTCGAGCTACGTCTCTGCTGAAGAAGCCCCAAGCAGGGCTGAAACAGCTGTCCAGAGGCTGCTCGAGGTTCTCGCTGCAATCAAAAACGATTTGCACAAAATTTTTCTAAAATCTTTCATTATGCTTTGACAGCAAGCATGGCCGCCTTGCATGGGGAACTTATTAGGAGCAAATCCCGCTTCAATTTGTCCACCCTACTGCAATGTCAGGTCAAAAAGCGATAGTAAGATGTCGCTATTTTATCTGTTCATAAATTATTCCGTAAAATGTTCATACCTATTTAAATAAATTTTCGGATCAGATTTTATATTCGTGAAATACCTATTTATTAAATTCTTCGGCAAATTTGTTTGCTTTCTTTCTCAATATTATCAATATT
The DNA here is from genome assembly GCA_036172665.1 of Prosopocoilus inquinatus. Taxonomy (NCBI): domain Eukaryota; kingdom Metazoa; phylum Arthropoda; class Insecta; order Coleoptera; family Lucanidae; genus Prosopocoilus; species Prosopocoilus inquinatus. The sequence goes on from CM069876.1 coordinate 4,442,935, forward strand.
ACTGATTCCTAATTATTGGGAATAAATAAGTATCTCAATCAAAGGAATAATTCAATGTCCACAAATACAAATTAAATCTGAAGTATTTGCCATAAGGCGTCGCTTCGAACTCCCTCCTTCCCCGAAGAGAATTTTGCAAGTCTCCAATCTCCCTCAAAAGAAATCCGACGCTATTTATCCGGCGTTGTTGGGGGAAAGTTCCGAATGAATGGGCCTCGCTTACGAAAAGAAAATTTCAGAAATTTGCCGCATTATTCTTCGCGAAGTTACTTTCAAATTTAACTGCCTGAACTTTTATTCCGGCGAGGTAATGGCGACTACCAACAATAAGTAATCGCTTTCTTGTTTGTTCCAGAATTTTTAAATGAATTGCAAACTCGTTTAAATCACATTTCATAATTTGGTTGTCATCTCAACACAATCACTCACATAAAACGTGCTTTTAAGGTTCAATTCTCACACAGCAGTGCGTCGCAACGCGCCGCGTCGCGTCATTTTAGTTCCTATGCTTTTACAGTCGAAGCTCCATAACTCGAACTGCCAAGGGACCTGAGATTAAATTCGAGTTATAGAATTTTCGAGTTAAAGGACATGAGTACATAGTTCATACATATTATGTATTTATTTACATATTTTATTAAGAAGTAAAAAAAAAACATAAACAATAGTATACAGACATCAAAATTTAATATAATAAACTTGCTGGTTTTTGTATTCCTCGGCAATATTTTTCCTTTCGGCAGCATTTTCGACTTTTTTTTTAATTTCAAGCTTTTGTTGAACTGTAAGACTCTTAAGTTAATGGATGATTATTGATATGTATGTAAAGAAAATACGACCAAATTAATTGAAACACTAAACGCAACTGAAGTGCATAGCATTATTGTCTCAGATCCGAAGAAGAGGATTCCCAGCAGCACCATCGCTGGAAACGTAAATTGACGATAAAAAGTGGGGATTTGTCATAAAAATTCGAGTTATAGAGCTTTGTGAGTTCTCTGTTCATCAAATTTATTTCGAATTATAGAAACTTATAGGAGTTATAGAAATTCGAAATAAAGAGCGAAAAGCCAATGCGAAACTGCAGGGGACAGCACACAACTTCGAGTTATAGAAAAATTCGAGTTATAGGACTTCGAGTTAATGAGCCATGACTATACATGTAATTTTTTGACATAAAATGCTGCCGAGAGGGAATTGCTGCATTTGAAACCATGACAACTTTTCGAGGCAGCAAAACGACGCGACGCGACGCACAGTGGGTACAAACGGCTAGTTTGCGGGAAAAATACAATAATTTTGCAATTAGATGACATATGTAAATGAGATTTTGGACAGTAATCAATTATATGATTATGGTTTAGTATAAATCAGGTGTCTTAATTATGGAAATTAGCGATAAGTGTTAGAAAAAAAAAATACACAATTTCTACCTAAAAACACGTTAATCGTTCCAAACCTCATTTTCTCACAGGTAAACATAATTAATTTCAAAGAGAGTAGTGAAGAGCAAATAATGAAACCAGTGAGGTACTAACATTAATTTATGTGACCCACAAAAACAAGTCAGTACTAGTAAGAAAGTAATTTAGATTTAGAAAATAATATCACAATAATAATACACTCCTGTTGACAAAATTCCGGACAGAATTGGTTTTTTCTTTTAGATCAGTGGTTCTAGACGATTTTGTGGAAAAAAATCATTAACAAAACAGAATAACATAAGAAAAGAAAATATTGTGCAGTTGTAAAGTATATGACTGTGAACTAAGGTGACGAAAAGTATACAATTAAGTTTCAGATTAAAACAAAAAAAAAATAATTAAAGGAAATTTAACAGAAAATGTTCAAACAGTAGTTAATTCGCGTACTTGTTGGGGCAATTGTAAATTGTAAGTGTTAATCTTCACAATGTAGAGATATACGGATCTGAGCTTATTAAAAGCCTGTGGAGAACATCTTCAATGGAAGCCAAATGACTACATTTTCTCGAATGCCACAGCCGATATTGTCTATGGTTCTTATTTCGAGCTTGTTGTGCTTCTTTTGAGAGGAGATAGGTAACACTGCACCAGTAATTATATGTTCTCCATGTAAAAGAATTTTATGCACTGTGATTGGCATATAGTAAAATGCGTTCAATTAAATCCGTTATCGAGATGGCTTGGAACTTGCTTTTATTTTATACCGGCACGTCGTAGCTTAGTACGTATATTGAATAACTGCGAACTGTCAGCGGTGTTTACTGTCAAAGGTTTTGTTTACATTTTCGAGGTATTGTGTTCCGTTATTTGTGTTGTCGCTTTAATTCCATTAAAAAACAGTTCTTTTGGCTTATGTCAAATGCAAATTTTACGAAGTCGCGTTAACTTAAGCCACATGATTATAATAAACATAACCCAACTTTTTATACCCATTTATGATTTTCTATAAATTGAATAATAGAATGCAATTAACGAAAACATTTATTTTTTACAAAAGGTGCTTAAAATGCCCACCACCTACTTCATAACATTTTAAAACTCTACGTTTAAGGGAACTCACGACTACATTTTCTAACAAGTTCGGATTTTGATTAATTTCTTCAAATTTTTGCCTTATTCGGTGTTGTAGTTCTTCTAGATTGTTCATAGGGGTTGCAAATATTGAATTTTTAAGGTAAGGCCATAAAAAATAATCACAAGGTGTTAAATCGCACGACCTCGGAGGAAATGGTGTTGGAGTGTTGCGACTTATAATTCGGTCATCATAAAATTCATGAAGCATGGCCAATGTTTCTGCTGTACAGTGGCGTGTTGCACCATCTTGTTGAAAGTAACCACCTTCTAACTCATCATCGTGAACGTTCTCCAAAAATTCATTTAAAATTTCATTTCGGTACCTTGTTGCATTAAGCGTACCTAAAAATTAACATGCGAATATAAGTTTAAAGATTATTTTTATGATTTATATATTTATAAACACCTTCAAAGAAAATTGGTCCAATTAATCGTCTGCCACTTATAGCGGCCCATACACCAATTTTTTCAGGATGCAATGGACGTTCAACAAACATATGAAGATTATCTGAATTCCAAGATCTCATATTCTGCGAATTTACATATCCAGACAACGTAGAACCACGATTCATCAGTAAAGAAATCATCCGTAGGGTATCGTCATCATTATTTAAAGTGTTTATAAACCATTGGCAAAATTCAAACCTCTGCGGTATATCAATGTCTTTCAATTCGTGAACTGCTGTTAGTCGATAAGGATATAAATGTAAATCCTTTCTTAACATCGCATGAGATGTTCCAACTGAAACTTCCATTTGTTGCGCTAATTGTCGAACAGTTGTTTTTGGGTTATTTTGCAGGATTTCTCGTCCATTATCGATAACCTGTTGACTTCGTTTAAGAGGACGACCAGAACCTTCCTTTCTTAAGACACCTCCAGTTTCACGAAATAGCGTAACACATCGATCCAGCGTAGCATTAAAATGGTTGTAGTCAATAATCAACTCCGGAAATTTAGCTCTGAACTCTTCTAAACAATCTGGTCTAGAATATACCCAATTGTCGTCAATTTTACGTCCATTTCGAAAATACGATTCTAACATAAACACTCTGTGTTCAGTAGTAAACATTTCTCGGCAGTTTAGTTCCCAAAAGAACTGTTTTTTAAAGGAATTAAAGCAACAACACAAATAACGGAACACAATACTTCGAAAATGTAAACAAAACCTTTGACAGTAAACACCGCTGACAGTTCGCAGTTATTCAATATACGTACTAAGCTACGACATGCCGGTATAAAATAAAAGCAAGTTCCAAGCCATCTCGATAACGGATTTAATTGAACGCATTTTACCAACCATAATTATCCACAAAATATTTTGCTGTTTCCAACGCATAAGCCCCAAACTTTTGTGTATGTAGAGGAACACCAGAGGTTATAGCTCTTAAAATTGCGGCAAAACGGTTGATTAGTTCAACTTTCACTCCAGTTATTTCAGCTACGATTTCTGGGTTACGGAAAAAACGACGTGATGTGTTTCCAGTGTTCGAAGTTCCTGACCCCTGCTCTACAACATCAATTCTTAAACCTAAAATTTGGTGGAATTTCTCTTGAATTCTTTTCTTGGCCGCCATTTTTGCAGGTTTCGTTTCACTGTTTGTGGACCATTTGCGAAATTAAAGATTGTAAGCGATATGTAAAATGCACTCCATAAATTTAATTCTCGCGTGCAATGGTGACATTCCTAATCCACAGGCCCTTTAATTTGGCGTTTTGGTTCCTACCAAGTCAAGATTGTTCATTTCTTTAGGTGTTGCTTGGCAAACGTAACATGTGGAACTGGATTTGGTATTTGTGACAGCTTGAGCAATCTTATCATCAATCATTGTAAAAACTAATTTATGATGAACTTGCAAATTTTTACTGCCAATTGACACAACTGTTGGCTGTAACTCACTAATTGTTGTCTCCATCTGCTCCACCAGCTCGCAAGTTTTTTTCCTTAGTTTTTTTTCATATAGTCGAATTGTATGGGTCTGCAGAAGCGTGTTGATAACGGTCGACTGTTTGTCCAAACGTCTGTATTTGTTTTTAATCGTAACACTAGAGGAACCATAGATATCATAAATAGGTTGCTATCGGTTACCTCTGCTTCTGTCTATATTTTAAGCAAATTTTTGATGATTTTGGCTTTGATTTAATGACCCATCACATCCCCAATTCGAAATTAATGTAAATTCGTCATCACTCATATTGAGATCTTCGTCGTTTGTAGTTCTGAAAATTCTTCTGGCAGTATGATCCAAGAGACTTTGTAAATTATGTTTTACACTGGTTTCACTTATATTAATGTTATCAGGATATCAGTTTTGCTTGACTTCCTCTAATAAATAATAAGGTGGAAATACATCATATCCATGGTTTTTAAGGGCTGTTCTTATAATCTTGTATTGGTGTTTAGATACGTCCGCGTCCATCATAAGAGCTAAGGCCTTATCCGTGTCTAAATACTTCTTGCCGTTATTTTGGTTCACTGTCTTCCCTGCAGCTGCTTGTATCTGTTCTTCAGAATAAATTTCTCGTAGTTGTTGAACCTTGTATCTTTTAGTACGTTCACAACACTGACCAAAAATCTTACTTGGTCGGCCTACCGATAATGCCCGTCGTTTAGAGGGTCCTTCTTCAAATTTTGTGTCTGTTTTTTCAAGCTTGTATTGTACAACAAATGCTCCTTTGAGCCATTCCGTGTTACTGGCAAAAAAAAATTCTCGTGTTCTATTACTTTGTTGCCACTTTGCTTTAAATTTGGACAGGAAGCGTTTTTTAATGTCCTGTAATGTCTTGTGGATTTGATGTGCAGCTAATTTTGCATACGTTTTGCGTAAGAAACTGAAAAATTGAAAAAATTAGGGAAAAATATTGAAATTTTCGGGGGGAAATTAAAAAAAATCGAGAAAAATCGAAAAAATTCCAAAAATTAGGGAAACAGTTCAAGGTCAACCCAACCGACGGAAACCTAAGCAGGGCCAACCCAAGCGAGGCCAACCCAAGCAAGGTCAACCCAGATGACAAAAAAAAATTGAAAAAATTAAGGGAACGAAACAATCAAAACAATGACATCGACTAATGCAATCACGTCAATTTCAAGAGCGAATAAACCTTGCAGACAGTGCAATAATATTCCAGTAAATGGGTTAAAATGCATAATTTGTGGTGGATTAACTCATCCTGGTTGTGTGAAATATTTAAAAAATGTAATTGTCTACGGCGAAGATTCGATAAACTGTTGTGAAATTTTGGCAAGTCAGTCAAGTAGTGACAATTTGGCAGACGTCAATAACTGTACAAGTGGACATATAAATCAGTCTCCTAAACCGATGAGAAGAAATTTTTCTGATGTTAATGCTACTCTAATGAATTCAGTAGATTGCACTAAAGAAGAATTCTTTAATATGTTTCAAATAATAACTTCGCAAAATAAGGAAATTATCGCTAAATTGGATAGTGTTCTATTGGAAAATAAATCTCTAAAGGATGAAATTAATCATTTAAAATTACAATTTAATTTACAAGATTCGGTTTCTAATAATACAAGTGGAACAAGTGGAATAAGTGGACGAAAAGCAACATTTGCGGACGTATTAAATAGAAACGTAATAATTGTTGAACCCAAGATAAAACACTGCAAGAGCCTATTAAGGAGGTCTTAAAAAATAAAGTTGATGTGGTCGAAATGCAAGCTGGTATATCTATTGGAAAAAATACTAAGAAAGGAGGGATTCTTTTACAAGTTGAAAGATCTGAGACGTCTAAAGTGCAGAAGGTAATTTCTGAGAAACTTGGTAACAATTATAAAATCTCTGTGCCAAGTAAGTTACAGCCGAAAATTAAGATAGTTGGTATATCACTGGAAGATGCAAAGGAGGATAATGAAGCACTTTTAGAAAAAATTATAAGACAGAATAAGTTAAATTTAGATGCAGACGATCAACATTTAAAAATTATTTACAGGTCAAAACCTTACAAAAATAAGATAAACATTATTATGCAGGCACAGGCAAAAATATTTAATACTTTATTGTCCAAAGAATTTATAAATGTGGGTTGGAGCATTGGTAAAGTCTTTGAACACTTCAGCATAGTTAGATGTTTCCATTGTGGAGAAATAGGTCACTTTGCTAATCAAAATGAGAAAAAATGCAGTAATAAAAAAAGGTGTGCGAAATGCTGCGGTGAACATAGTAGTAACTCTTGTCAAAGTGATTTCCTTAAATGTCCATCTTGCTCAGATGCGAATGATAAGTTAGGATTAAGCCTAGACATTAATCATTCGGGATGGGATAAAAATTGTCCTAGCTATCAAAGAATAATTTCTATTTTAAAAAATAAAACGAACTATAATGTGGATCTGAACATAATGAATAAAATATAGCAATTAAAAATTAAAAAAGATGATAATATTCGGCAACATCCAACACATTCTAAATCGATTGATAAATTGAGAATACTAAATATAAACTTACGAAGTATACTAAATAAAAAAATGGAATTCAATTCGTTAATTGAGATACATGAACCTGATATTATCGTGGGAACTGAATCCTGGCTAAATGATAACATTTCCTCTAGTGAAATCTTTGGATCTGATTTGGTTTTTAGATATGACAGAATTGACAGAATTGGTGGTGGTGTGTTTATTTTAGTAAAAGGAAATTTCGACTGTCATGAATTCTGGAGGGATGATGAATTTGAAATGTTGGCTGTAATTACTCAAATATCAACAGCAAAACTGCTGATAGTAGCAGTGTATTGTTCCAGTAATCATTATAATTTCATAGATAAATTAATTAGTTTTATAAATAATGTAGAAGATCAATTTGAAAGAATTGCTATTATTGGAGACTTAAATTTACCAAGTATTGATTGGAGTGGCAATAAAATTGGTAATCAGTTACAATCAAAAATTAATGATTTGATTATACAATATTCACTGACTCAAATTGTTAATAAACCTACTAGACTTTTTCATAATGACACACGCGGAAATATTCTAGATGTTGTCATTGTTAGACCATCTGATATGGTGATAACTTGGGATGTTGAAGATGGAGTAAGTGATCACAATGTTGTCGTTGTTGACTTGGATCTTCAATTGCCTGTTATTACTGACAAAATAATAAAAATTTACCAGTATCAGAATGCAAACAATCTATTAATTATTAATGAACTTGAGAAAAAATTTCCGATATGGGTAAATTCCAGTGGAGACATTAATGAATTATGGAAATCTTTTGTGACATTGATTCACAATTTGGTTCTAAAATATGTTCCGTGCAAAGAAATTAAATCTACAACTGATCCTGTTTATTACTCAAAACATGTGAAAAGATTAAAGAAAAAATTACGTCGGGCTTATCGTTTCAGGAAAATTTATAAAAATTATTACAAACAATTATTATCTGAATTTAATGAAGCAATGCACCATGCAAATGAACAGTACCTAATACACTTAATGGACAAGGATAATGGAAATCACTTATATCGATATATACAACGTTTGAATAAATCTACAACTTCTCAAATTTTGATAAAGAAAGATGGATGTCTGTTAGAAAACCTCACAGATACAGTAGAAGAATTGAATAGGTATTTTATTAGTGTTTTTAATGAAAAAAAATAATGCGATTCTAAATTTTAATGAAAATCAAACAGAAGTTTCTGATTTATTTCATTTTACTCGAAAAGATGTTGCTGATATTATTAAGGAACTCAAATGTCATAAATCTCCAGGTATTGATAATTTAACAGCTGAAATTTTACAAATTGGAGGTTATCACGTATCTAAATATTTAACGCATCTGTTTCAAATTAGCATTAATAATAGTATTTTACCAAATGACTGGAAGATATCAATAGTTCTGCCTGTTTATAAATCTGGTGTGAAGTCTGATTGCAATAATTATCGTCCAATTAGTTTAACATGTATTGTTTGTAAAATTTTAGAAAAACTTCTGACAAACTACCTACAATATTTTTGTGATAAGCACAACATAATCAGTAGGAATCAACATGGTTTTAGAAAACATTTCTCCTGTGTTACTCAACTGCTAAATTTTCACAATGAATTGGTAGAAATTGTTGACGATAAGGGGCAGATAGATGCCATCTTTATTGATTTTACTAAAGCTTTCGATAAAGTTCCACATGATATTATTATAAGAAAATTACAAAATTTGAAGTGTGACATGCGAGTCATCAAATGGATACATGAATACCTGACGGATAGGAAGCAAAAAGTGAGAATAAATAATATTTTTTCATCTGAGCTAATAGTTACTTCTGGTGTGCCTCAAGGTAGTGTGATCAGTCCTATATTATTCATTATTTTTATAAATGACATTACACAAAATTTGAGTTGTGAAACAAAATTATTTGCTGATGACTGCGTTATTTACAATCAAAGGAAGAATGCAGAAGATTGGATTTTGCTCCAAGGAGATTTAGACAAAATTCAGATGTGGTGTAATGAAAATAAAATGGAAATTAATACAAAAAAATGTGTTGCAATGTCTTTTGGTACCAAAATGTTGTTCCAGGCTCATCCATATAAATTAGGAAATGATTTGATAAAATATGATGATACATGCAAATACCTAGGAGTTACTTTTCGAAATGATTTAAATTGGAATAATCACATTCAGAATATTTTAAAAAAAGCTTATAAATCTTTGTATTTCATAACAAGAAATCTTAAAGGCTCTGGTAAACCAGTACTTCAAAAAGCTTACATCACATATGTTCGTCCTAAGATTGAGTACGCACAAGAAGTCTGGGACCCATACCAATATTATTTAATTCAATATCTGGAAATGTTACAGCATAAAGCAGCTCGGTATGTTTGTAACGACCACAGAACAACTGCGTCTGTATCACGTATGCTCAAGGAACTAAATTGGGATAGTCTATCTTCTAGAAGAAAAACAGCAAGATTAAAATTATTTTGTTATATTCATTTTCAACACGATTCGATGCACAATTTTCTATCTAAATTAAAAGTAAATGATTCTTGTACTAGAAAAAAACTTAACTTCACTTATAAAATACCCTTTTCGAAGTCTAATCTTCATAAATTTTCTTTTTTTCCTAAAACTATACAAGAATGGAATAATTTAAATGAAAAAGATTTGATTAAATTATTAGAAAATTGTGTATACAAAATTAAAAATTAAGATGTAAGTAATTATGTTTGATTATTAGGCCACCAAGTATATTATACTATACGCCTAATTTGTAACAATAAACGAAAAAATTATAGAAAAAAAGATAAAAACATTCAAAATTACGGGAAAAGATTGAAAAAAATTGAAAAAAATTGGAAAAAATTCTAAAAATTAAGGAAAAAGTTCAAGGTCAACCCAAACGGCGCCAACCTAAGCAGGGCCAACCCAGATGGCAAGAAAAATTTAAAAAATTAAGGGAACGGAGAAACTATAAAAAATTGGGGAAAATATTAAAAATTACGGGAAAAAATTGAAAAAAATCGAGAAAAATCGAAAAAAATTCTAAAAATTAGGGGAACAGTTCAAGGTCAACCCAACCGACGCCAACCTAAGCAGGGCCAACCCAAGCGAGGCCAACCCAGATGAAGGAAAAAAATTTAAAAAATTAAGGGAACTGAAAAATTGAAAAAATTAGGGAAAAATATTGAAATTTTCGGGGGGAAATTAAAAAAAAAATCGAGAAAATCGAAAAAATTCCAAAAATTAGGGAAACAGTTCAAGGTCAACCCAACCGATGCCAACCTAAGCACGGCCAACCCAGATGAAGGAAAAAAATTTAAAAAATTAAGGGAACTGAAAAATTGAAAAAATTAGGGAAAAATATTTGAAATTTCGAGGGAAAATTGAAAAAAATCGAGAAAAATAAAAAAAATATTTAAAAATTACGGAAACAGTTCAAGGTCAACCCAACCGACGCCAACCTAAGCAGGGCCAACCCAACCGACTCCAACCCAAGCGAGGCCAACCCAAGCGAGGCTAACCCAGATGACGGAAAATTTAAAAAAAAATTAGTGAAACGGAAAAATTGGGGGAAAATACTAAAATTACGGGAAAAAATTGAAAAAAATTGAAAAAAATTTGAAAGAATTCTAAAAATTAGGGAAACAGTTCAAGGTCAACCCAACCGATGCCAACCCAAGCGAGGCCAACCCAGATGGCGGAAAAATTTCTAAAAAATTAAGGGAACGGAAAAATTGGAAAAATTGAAAAAATTATGGGAAAATATTCAAAGTTTCGGGAAAAAATCGAAAAAAATTGGAAAAAATTCAAGAAAATTAAGGAAACAGTTCAAGGCCAACCCAACCGACGCCAACCCAAGCGAGGCAAACCCAGACGGCGAAAAAAATTAAGCGAACGGAGAAAATCGAAAAAAATAGGAAAAAAATTCTAAAAATTAAGGAAACCGATTTCTTAAGTTTTCCAACAATTTTTCGTCACCTTTTCTTAAATTTTCCTTCACTTTTTTTTAAACTGCTCAAGGTCAACCCAAACGGCGCCAACCCAAGCGAGGCCAACCCAGGTGACAGAAAAAAATTGAAAAGAATCGAGAAAAATTTGAAAAAATTCCGAAAATTAGAAAAATCAATTTTTTAAGTTTTCCAACATTCATTCTTCCGAGTCCCTAGCTGCCGCGAGCCCCCAAAGGCGAGCGGCCCAAACAGCGCGCAGCGCTTTCTTCACCTCTTCCGTCTCCAAACCAAAACCTCGGTCCATACAAAACCTCGGTCCATACAAAGCCTCTGTCCATATAAAGCCTCTGTCCATACCTAACAAGTGGGCGTAGCGTTAGCGGATTTTGCGTAAGAAAATTGCTAAATCGTCTACTTGCTGATTGCACTTAAGTAACTCCTCGCACAGAATAGTATAGCTTATAGTAATATAATTCATTTCGTAGGGTACAACACAACGCCGGTTAAATGTAGAAATTGCGGATTATTGATTAAACTTCCCACAGTCGTTAGTATGTACTTCCTACTTCTGTTATACAGATTTAAATCAAAACTATTAAACTGACAGTAAAGTATGTATACTTATAAAGTGCAGTGAAACAATGCCCAAGCCTACTTAGTACGCCAGGTAACAACGAATGTTTCTAAAACGTTATTGAAACGTTTCAGAAACATTCGAAACTTTCTGAAACGTTATTAAATAGTTTCAGAGACATTCGTTTGCTTTTTGCTTTATAAATTACCAAGTGGCAGCTAAATTTTTACCTACGTGTTTCATAAGATCTAGGGAATACACTGATTGTAACAAGAAAGCGGAGGTAAGCGGAGCTCTTGATGAAAACTTTATACGAATAAGCGCACTTCCGTAAAATGCAGTATTTTACATAACAACTCATAATTTTAAATTGTAACCTTAGATATAGATAACTCTAACACAAATAAATACAGAAAGGATGCATACTAATTATAAACATACACTTGCTTTTGTAACTTTGTTCTACTTGCATATACATGCATATGAATTTTCTTAAAACTCGACTCTCATTTTTGTCTCCTTATATCACTGAACTTCAAAGTCTTCCTGACCTTCTGTTTCTTACATATACCTGATTGTTTTTGTTAAATGATTATCCATCATCTCTTAAATAAACTACTAATAAAATGTGCTACAAACAATTTAAAAAATGAATTTTTTCCACTCATTTCCCACTGTGCGACGCGCTGCCGTGTGAGCCTAATTCTAATCGAAAAAGTTAAGTTTAAGAAAGAGGAAGTCATGTAATAAATCAAATAGGAGTAATTATTTCGGAAACAAACCTTTTACTGCGTTCTAAAGGCGCAAATATCAGCATTACAGATATCGGCGTGACCTTTGTAGGTGGCTCTAAGCAAACCCGTCCTTTGCCTTTATGTAATCCGATTACATTCGACAAGGAAAGCTCTAATTAATGCGAATCGATATTTGTTATTTGATTTCAGTGAATGCGCGTCCCAACGCCGGATTCGGATTAATTACGCTATTTAAGATATATTATCGGTCAGATCAAGCTACCACTCGACACCCGGCGATTAATTAAGGAATCCCAAAAACGTTTTTATCGAACAGGATTACGATTTTGTTGACTGCTTGTTCCTAATAGTGCAAGTAAAAGCTTCCAATTAAAAAACACGTTTCCTATGTGGTGAAACCCTAGTGCTAGCTAACTCTCAATTTAGTTGATGGACGTTTCATTATGTGCAACTAGAAGCATGCGCTTCGCCGGATGTTAAATAAAAATAACGTCGCACTTCACCTTAAAAGTAGTTTAAAAAACCTAAATGGAATTTTGCTATAAAATAATTATTAAGGGTCGGATATTCCTAGGGCATCTGGTAAAAACCAGTATAAAGATAAAGAAAGCAGCGGCGTAGGCTTTTATGCTCGAGGCACTTTAACCCTTGCGCTCATTGCATCAGAAGCAACCGTTTGATGTAAATTACGTGTGTAACACAATTGCCTTTATAGTTTCTTTCAAATTAATAATTATGAAAACATTATAATTCTTTAATGTAACTTTTAAAAAGACTGGTATAATACATTTAATTCATATCAATTATAGCTCCGTCACTGCAAGAAGAATGCGAGTTCATTTCGGAATGAATCGATTGTGTAAACAAGTTTTTATATCCAGTCGACCAGAACTGTAGCGGTTACTGCGTGCCGCATATATTTCTCGGGCGTCGACTGGTTTATTGTTTTTACAAGGCAGACGCGTTAAAGATTAACACTTTTTCCGATTATGATCGCTTCAGCATATTAATAGTTCCTCGTATATCTAACGAAACCTTCCGCCTAAAATGCGCCTAGGCTTCATAATTAGGAAAGCCAATATTCGAGCACCTTTATATTAACATGGGATTTCCTATGTTGCGTTTCAAAATGCAGCACCCTGAATACACAGGACATATTCGCTTGGATATACACAAAACATACGGATATTAGGGTGACATTTGGATATCCATTAGAAAACTAAAGGATGTCACTAGACATCTAATCGTTATCGCTAATATTCATAAATTATATGAAGTGGATGTCTAATAGTTATCCTTGTGCTGAGTGGGTTGGATCTCTAATGGGTATCGTTATGCTGACTACAGAAAGTCCAAAGGAGGGATACTTGTATATTCACTGAATAGACAGAAGTATTCGCTCGAGAGATTTAATCAGCAGAACGTATACTTACCGTAACCATATCTTAACCAGTATATCTTACTTCGAGCGCACGCCTGATGGCGTCAAAATATGCGCGCGTTTTTGGCTACCTCCTGCTTCTTACTTTCAAAATATTGTATACAGAACATTGTGATTTTTGTTAATTACTTCCTGAGTATAAGTATACAACATTATCTCGTAGGTTAATTGCTTATTTTGAATAAGTCCGATGTTTTCTACTGTAAGGTCCGGAACAGCAACCCTGATGGCCACAAATAGAGATAGGCAATCCGGAACATTTTCAAGATCCAACTCGGTGAATCTGGATCAGTATAAAGATTCCGGATCTAATGATACGGAATCTATCTCGGATTCGAAAAATCTGTTCGCTCATAAGGTTGGTTAGTTTTAAGGTTGGTACACTTCTGCTATAAAGTTTTCGGAGTACGAGACATGCCACTGGCAGTAAGAAATTTTATGCTTTGCAATTATGAATCTTATAGCTTTTACAACCGTACCTGCTACCCCGATAATCAAACCGGTCATCGCAAACACAGCGATTTAACACAGATGCGAACTTATTCAACCAACTTGAATAATCTGCTAGAAAGACTTTCATTGTAGTTGGATGGATAAGAAATTTAACAAAATTTGTTTTCTAAATATTATAACATGTGTAGTAAATAATGTGTGCATTATGAAATTAAAATTTCTGAAACTTTGGCAATTGAAATTAAATAAGTCAATAAAATAAAATCTGTTATTTTTCGTTAATTAAATTTAACTTTCTAGTTTCATTAAATACACATATGTTTTGCAACTAATTAATAGCTTTGTTGAGCAGAACTTCTTAGCATTTATATTATTATAATAAGAAACAAATTTAAATAATCTAGCTCAGTCTATATATTTTTTCAAATACTCAAAAATCATTCACATATTTTCACAAAATAAATGTTATACGATTTAATCATTTTCTCTTAACTTCTAGATTAATGAAAACTTGCCAAATTTTGTGGATGAACTGATGATTCTGAATAATTTTAATGAGTTAATTATTCGATCAATAAGTATCGTCAGTAAACTTATTATTTAAATGAAATTAAGTTATTTTAAATTTATTTCACTGTAAATTATTATATGATACCGTATAAAAAAGAATAACATACACTGGAAAACGTATTGAAGACTTTATTATTGAGAACAACGAAAAACTTATTACAAGTAAAAACAAAACGATTATCAAATTCTTTCATAGTATTTTTTTAAATATTTCAGACATAATTCATGACATTCATAACTGACATTAACATCATATTTGTTTTATTGAAACTTGTTTGCATATTCTATTCTGCCATGCCTTGACATGTTTTTTTTTATAACTGAACCTGGGAATATTTACCTTTTATGTTCAGAGTTAATAAAATAAGTCACGGTATGTATAGATGCTTCATTTTAGGATCCGCAGAAAAACATAACAGCATAAAAGTCATAGGTTTTTATACGTGATATCTCTTTATCACAAAGAACAAAAGGGTATTATAAAACAGAGGTTCGGTAAAATGAAACATAATTTTTCTTGATGTCGAAAATATTTTACATGAATAGGTTTATTGACATGTGAATAAGACGTGTATGATAAAATTGAATTGAAAATATCAATATATTAACATTTATAAAATAAAGATGACGTTAAAAAATGTAAAATATAACGGAAATGCTTAAATAGCATAATAGAAACCGCTTAAATAGCGACATCCTGCGATCGCTTCTGCTGACGAAGCCCCAAATAGGACTGAAACAGCTGTACAGAGGAACGGGACAAAATAACTAGAATCAAAATTGTGAGGTCTTCTATTTACTTCAAAATAAATAAAATCGAACATATGTCCTAATTGTTATTATTTTCTTAAAATTATGTGAGCTTTCCGTATGGCAAAGCTTGTCGGTGTGCTAATAAATCACCCTGTATTTCATATTTAGTAAAAATCTATTTATGTATTTCTCGTAATGAAAATTTTAGAATCCACAGAAAAACATACACAAACTACAAACGAATAAAATTTTTGTGAAGTCAAACAAACCAGAAGTGTATAAAGGCAGAAATTTGGTATAATTATAATTTTTCAGATTAATTAACATCGTCGATCCTTTATAGCAATTTAACATTTATATGTCTATAATATGATCTGAAATCCTGTTATTTAACAATATAAAATATTCTAATTAAAAAAAAAACATTTTTTGTTCAATTTTTAAGTTAAAGCAAAAGAGAACAAACAAATTCGCCACCGCGTCCGCGTTCGCAACCGCGCGTCGCCTCAATAAATACTCGGAACCAAATACTGGCAACGAAATTCAACAAACCATAAACATCTGCACCGGCCGGGGTTTAATAGGACCTAAGTAAACAACCCTCCTATCGAGGTGTGGAGAAAGTGTCTCTGTTCCTTAAGGTTTGAAATATATTAGGCCCGTTTCAATAAGGTTCAAATTCGAACGATTTTATTGCTTTTCATTTCGAAACTTTTAAGCATTAGTGTACAACTGATATTGCATCTAGCAAGTTATTTCGTTACCATTTAGATGTGTAGTTTAGTCCTTATCCCCCTGCAAAAGTAATTCGTGACGTCACATGAAACTTCTATTTAATCTGTCTCCTAAAGCTTAATCTAATTTGCTAAAAATAAAATCAACTCTGTGGTCCTATTGGTTAAATAACGCAAAAGCTTCATTAATATGCCCAATGGAATTTATCACGTCGCGTGACGTAACGAGTTACGCAGAAAAACCCTCTCCTCTGGATCAAAGCGATCTTCTAATACACAGTACAGCTCTATCAATCTTGGGTCGGTTTAGAGACCCTATAATAAGAATTTCGGCAATCCGTAACTAAATTTTGATTGGCGCCGCCATGTTAAATGACAAATGGAAACTTAACAACTTTCAAACGTAACAGGCGAGAAGGTAACGCCTACTTTTCTTCCTTCCCAATCATAGCTATTTGTTGTGATATAATCTGGCGGTATTGTCCAGACTCTAATTAAACAATAGGTCTGTTTGTTATCCTGCACTAGTGCACACTCAAAGTATCTTCATCTCGTATACTGAGTGGAAAGTTTCAAACCCGAACATAGCAAACTTGTATCGAAAACTATGTTTCTGAGAATTGCTGCTCGCCATTTGAAGATACAAAAATGGCAGTGGTATTAAAGAAAAAAGAAAATTATGGACAATATTATGGTTTTAAAATTATTCCTAAATATTAATACTTTCGGAATATAAATAAAATTTTCAAATTTTGAACAAAAAAATTAGTCGCCTATATCAGATTTAAAACTTTCAGTTCTTTCAATTAATAGAAAATAATTTATACGTCAGAAAAAGGTATTACGAATTATTGTACAGAGCAAATAATAGGTAGGTACTCTTGTCGTTTAAGTTACAACAATTCTTTCTTTAGTAGAATGATAATTGTATTCTACGTCATTGCTTACAAAAATACTGTTGTTTCTGATACTATCAATAAACTTGAAATGATGCCATGGGCAATCAATACCGACACATGTCGATACTAAATCAGTTTTAAATTCAATTGTACTAAGAATTATATAAGTTTCACAATGTTCAAGAATAAGTAACACACAACTGTAAAGAATATTAAAAAAAAAACATCAATTCCACAAATCCAGTTGCCATCAACATTGTATTGAAATTTACAAGAATAGTACGAAAGTATTTTGTGAAGCAAAACAGAAGCAAAGAAATAAATCCTTACAGTTTTTCATCGTCAGTATGCTACACAGATGAATGGAATTTTATTTTGAATAAGAAGCATGTTCTACAAAGTTCTGGTTACTGAATTGCAAACTTCAAATCTGACATACTAAGGCGACTACATTTTTCATTTGAAATTTAAAAATGTAATTTTTGTTTCAAAAGTATTAACCTAATAGGAATAATTTTAACACGATAACATTGGCCTTAATTTTATCTTTCATTTAATGCCATTACCATTTTTGTATCTATAAATGGCGAGCAGTAATCTACAGAAACGTAGTTCTCAATGGAACTTTGCTATGTTCGGGTTTTAAACTTTCCACCCGGTATATGTATGAGGTTAGAAGAAGACACAAATACTTTAGTGTACACTGGTACAGGATAACAAACAGACATATCCCCAATTTCTTCACCTACTGATAAATTTATCTGCCAGGTATTATCCTTGTATGCATAATAGTTTCCGAGGATACTACCTAGCGAATAAATTTATCCGTAGGTGAAGAACACTACAGGCACTAATAACGTTGATACGACTACTTCTATCCACTTCCATCGACGTTTCGCCACCTACATCGAAACAGCACACTACACTCGTCTCTTTCCAATCACTCATACAATTAACACATTAAGTAATGAACCAAACACGGATGTTGATGAAGTTAATGCTAATTTAGAGAATTTACCATCATCAAGTAGAGGAGTTGACGAAGAAGACGAAACTACAAATTTAGAAAACATTCCATCTAAGTACGGAAAATTTAGAAAAAATAAAACGTCTACACGAGAGCAAAGAAATCGTCGGCATCACGAACGGTTAGCTGTAGAAAAGAACAGATTACATTAAATCGGTCTGTTACTTGTCGAAATATCTCCGTGTTACTTCACCACAATATCAGTCAAAATGACCAACTAAAATTTTTTGCACTCCTTGATTATGCGTTGAGATATATTTACTGGAACTCAATTCCTCTGAAACGTATTAAATTGTTTGTTAAAGAAGTATTTTATTTTATTGGTACAAACTTATTAAAATATAAGACAATTTTCTTGAAAGTCTGAAATGCCCTGTAAAGATACTTTCTGAATATAAGGGAACTATTTCTTCCACATACGATACTACTTTACTAATTTTCTTTTGCGATTCCTCATTATCGTTACTGATGTTGTAATCAAGGCAAAGGGATTCGCAGTCACTCGGACCATTTGTAAGCAATACATACAATAAATGTTTATTATGAACATGAAAGAACAGAAAGACACAAACAAAATAAATGCCTTTTTAGATATTAAAACCACTAGTAGTGACACTTGCGAAAATTTCGTGATGGACTAGATGGACTTGTATCTATGACTACGCATAGAGAGTGTCTCTAAACCTATGTCCTTAATTGAAATCACAAATAGTGATCAAGAAAAGAAGCAAAATTTGTTATACAACTATTGGTCAGGTAGCAATAATAATGCAGATAAAAATTATTTTACTTTTTCAAAGAAATTGTTTGGGGGTCGCTGAATTCAGCTTAAATGTTCCGGCGGAGCTTGGTTTTCAACTATTCTCCGACGTTGGCGGCCATAAAGTCATAAAAACGCAGACCATGACCCAATGCACAGATATTGTACTTAAGGCAGGTCAGTATCGTGTTTCTTTGTTAATTCTAAAAGCAGATAATTTTGTAACTAGGTAAGTTCCTAATAGTTTAAAATATTTTGTGCGTGTTGCATTAATTGAGATTAGTATTGTGCTAATCCGTACTTTAACAGTTAAATTTAAAAATCCAATCTAAAGGCGATCGAGAAAGTGGAAATTCTTACATCATATCAATTTGTAAATTGCAAATAATCAGCTTACAATGTTGATTACTAAAGTTTATTGATTCTGTACAGCAAAAATAAATTTGTTTCTTAATTAAAACTTAAATAAACGACGACTTAGAGATCTATACTCGGCGAGAGCTTTTATGTCTATATGGTTTAAGCCGACGCAGAAATTCAGGTTCAATATTATCCTTATTAAAACATGTGTTTTGTATTGGAACGTAAACAACTAATAAAATAGGTCGAGTGAGAGCTAGCGAAGTTATTCAATCACTTATTTTTAATCCATAGATTATTGTGTGTACGGGCAATTTAATTTATTCAAATTTTTCATCAAATTCTTGCTTTCCGTTTTTACAGTAGGAATAGTTTCTGCTCTTGCAATACTTATTCTGCAACTATTAGTGCGATAATTAAAAAATGATTTCACACATTTCACAAAACTAGCATACGAAGATGTTTACTTACTTTAGCAAAGATATAACGAAGATTAGGTACTCATTTTAACATAATTGTTATTGTCTATTACAAAGAGGTGCCTAAACAAACGTTCTTACTTATCGCATGTTGAAAATACCGAGCTTTCAATTGAATTCCTCATTATAGTGGGCTATGATTTCATTGATTTTTTCTCCTAAGATTTGCAGCACTGATAGCTGTTCAATTATTTAATTAAACAAATGTCAAATTGACACTTTGTATTTTCAATTAATTCAAAATGTTAGAATTACAGCAGAAAATATTTATTGTTGAAAGTTATTTTCAAACCGGTAGAATAGAAAATGAACAGTTAGTTTATTCAATTAATCAGTGTGTACAGAAGTCTCGACAGCTGTTTCCTAATTTTGCTATTACTTATGACCAGCTAGTTAAACATATCCATGCTTGGGTTCTTAAATTTCGTGAAACAGGATCAGTTGGTCGCAAAACTGGAAGCGGAGCAGCTAAAAAAAGGACTGCAGCCTGCATTGAAGATGTTCGGGATCGAATGGAACACCCTCCCAACAAATCTATTGCGAAACTTTCACAAGAAGTTCAGCTATCGGTGGGAACATGTCACACTATTCTTAAAAAAGACTTAAAGCTTTATCCATATAAGATTCAATCAGTCCACGAACTCAGGCCAGCAGATTTTCACAGAACAGAATATTGTCAGTGGTTTCTTGATAACTTAAACAATGACGACATTCTTGACAAGTGTTTCTTTTCCGATGAGGCCTGGTTTCATCTCTCAGGGTATTTAAATAAACAGAATATGAGAATATGGTCAGCAGAAAATCCCCATGAATTTGTGGAAACTCCATTACATCCATTAAAAATCGGTGTTTGGCTAACAGTGTCAAGAAGGCGTATCATCGAACCAATATTTTTTAACGACTCAGTAACTGCTGAAAGATACCGAAATGAGTTACTAGAACCTTTCATTAATCAACTACATGATGATGAACTTACAGAAGGGTTTTTTCAGTAAGACAATGCTACTGCCCACACAGCTCATCAAACAATGACTTTCCTGCAGCAGTTTTTCGATAATCGGATTGTGAATTTTCCTGCAAGGTCTCCGGATCTCACAATTATGGATAACTTCATTTATCCGCACATGAAAAACACAGTTTTTAGAACTACGCGTCACACAATCGAAGAACTTCCTGCGGGCATTACAGATGTGTGTGCTAACATAACCCCCGAACACTTAGAAAACGGGTTTGAAAACATGAAACGCAGAGTACGCTTATGTATTCAAGCTGAAGGAGAGCACTTTGAGCATCTACTTTAAACTTTAATGTTGTGTTTTTATTTGATGTTATGATCAGTACTGACAGGTAATGACAACTGTTTTCTCTAGAATTGTGTCGCCAACTTCATAAAAATATCGCAGCTTACTTTAATGAGGAATTAAATTGAAGGCAAGGTACAAATAAACATGTCGATGTCCGCAAGTCGGATTCATATTCGTATACAATAAGACCTTGACCGAGTTCTTCTAAACATAAATAAAAAGTTTTATTGCGGTTTATTGCTTTTATCGGAATAAATTGCTGAAACAAGTCGTAAACCAAGCAGAGGTTTCAAAACAAAGGGACTGCGCTCGCTTGTGATAGATCAGTTTTTCATTTTTGGGCAAAGAAATTCAGATTTGGAGAATTAATCTCTTATGTAACAAGGAACTTACAGTTTCATTTAAAAACAGAGGTTTTGAGGCACCCTGTATATCACGCCTATATGATTGCAATGCACTGTTCCAATTAAAATCTCAGGAGCGTAATTCGAATCAGATCAGATCAGTTCAGGTTCTCTCAGGTGCTTGAAATTCGCAATTGGAAAGCGCCTATTGTGTCGTAATTGTCTGTTGACAATTGTTCCAAGCGAGCAGGGCAGATTGTGTTAGCATGAGTCATGTTCAGTGACTATAAAATTGAGATGAATCTCTGCGGTAGCTTGAAAATACCGTTTAATAGTTTTAGCTTAAAATCGCGAACCGAATTATCAAAATCGGGGCAATCACACCACAAGATCGTTCAGGAGTTTTCTTGATTTAATGATTTGCAGTTACATAATAATATCCGAGGTGTAGTTATCGCTTTATGCGATCTCTGGACCCATAACCTCTTAGAGGAACACGTGGAACGTTAAAATAAAATAAAAAATGCACAATCATTCAACATTTCGCTATGGGTTGACAGCTGGGTTACAAGTAAAAAGCATCAAATACATTTTGTAAGGAATACGAAATGTCGTAGTGATTAAAATAAACATATTCCTGGAAATTTTTAAGGCACGTCTCACTAACAAACCGATCACCAGGAAATTAATTCTTCAGCATGAAATTCTTCATTACATCGAACACGCTCAGAATTAATTACACCACTTTATTTTTAATTTGTTCATTATTTTCTTTCCTTGAGCGTAGCGAGTTCGCCGTTTTTATTAACACTTAATAATTTCATTCGTTTTTCGTTTATTATGATAATCATAATCAGTCATATTTCTGTTTTGCTATATTTTTTTCCTGCTTCATTAAGAAAGAAACGAAATTCTATATTATATTTTAAACTCAAATTTTAAATGGAAAACGATATTCAAAGGAACCTTGTTGCAAGATAAACCAGTTTGCGTGTGAAACAACAATAAAGAAATACGAACGGCAAGCGCTGAGAAATCTTCTGAAATCTTCTACTCATATTATTGTAGTGCAGACAATGGGAGTTATTTATCCGTATCCGCAAGGTGCATTTGAATTTCAAATCGCCACACGTTCTGAAAAGTTCGCGAGATGATACGAACTCGAATGCAGTCCCAGAGGAATTTGCGGAAAATACGTGATAAAGCACAGTGCTTTTGCAAATATTAGTAAGAACCGCGGAAATCGTTCTGTAATTTGCATGCGATTATCCTAAAATATGCGATATGGTAGACAGCTCTGTGAGCGTCATTTTCAAAGCTTTAGTATATTATTTGAATTAACCAAAAAAGTAATGATATTTCATAGTTTACTAGAAAGCGTACATGTACACAGTTTTATTTATTTTTATGTTATATAAATTTTAATTAAGCAATACAAAAACGCGCTATACACTGTGCGACATATAACTGAGTTTCTTTAATAGTGTAACGGAATAATTATGTAAGATAAATCATACATCGGTTACCTAATAACAGTTGCCAGTAAAAAAAAAATGAGTCATCAGGATTTTCCAAGACCCACGGCTAACACAAAGCTTACGTAAACTGAAAATTAGATGAACTCAATTCATATAAGTACTTAGCTTTTCTGAACATAAATCAGTTCGACAAAACCCTTGTCACGGTGCACGAACTTATGTCATCTAGTGAAGTGTCATTCAATACAGGCTGTCCATTTTTCGAGTGCCACTGTGGGAATCTCGCTTATCTTAAGAGATACGAAGTTGATTAAATTAGGGCAAAGTTGCGCATTTTCGTGCTCAATAATAATCTCAAAAGAAATTTGAAATATCTTCAATAGTTTTGAAAATTTCGCAAAAAACAAAAAATTTCTGATTTCCGTTATTAATTTTTTCACCATAAACTAATGATACTAGGCATTTCTAACTAAGACATTATTGAGACACTTTTTTAGGAAGAATTCGAATATGGCATCTCCTTTTCAATAATTTTCAAGACGGCGGAAAAACACCAGGCAACTTCATTTTTTCTTATCGACGTCATTTTGGATTTTAACATTTTGAGATTAAGTTTTTTTTCTCTTTACAGCGATGTATCACACATGGTGGTCCAATATCAGATTTTTGCCAAAAATCCAATTTTCCATTTTTTGCGAAGAGTGCTTTGGAAAAACAAAAAGTTCTTTTATTGTGAACAAAAATTTGACAGTTTGATCTTATGTCAAGTCTTGTCATTTACGTTTGTGCTAAATTAATCGTACTAGAAATTTCTAACCAAGAGACATTATGCAAACATTTTTTTATTGAGAATTCGATTATGGCATGATATTTTCGTCTACATCCCTTAAACGAACCATATTCGCTCAAGCATAGAAAAATAACGAGTGTTCAATAAAAAAAAACGGTCAAGTAGGCTGTAGCAGGCTTTTGTTGTCGGGGACGAATGTCGTGATTAACATCATTTGAATTTGACAACTTTGACAAGTTGACGGTTAACCTAACTAATAAAAGTCGAAAGCTGCTCCTGCATTTTTTTTCTTCTAATATTTATACTTAATATAAATATTCGTAATAAAGGTTTATTTGAAATGTCTTCATTGAGTTAAAGTGAGGTTAGAAATTCAAGTGACGCTTCACGCTCGTCGTATGAAGAACCCTACGTTAGACGTTCAGAATAAATTCATAGCTATCTAGACCGTTTTTTTTAATTGAACACTCGTTACCTCAAACCAGATTATTGCCGCTCTGGATAACGCTGCAAATATTTTGCCGCAGTCATGAGAGCATTTGAATGGGAACTGTAGTAAATTTGTATCGGATCTCTTTGTTCTTCACTTGAAAAAGGCATTTTCGCAATAAAACTAGCGCAAACGTAAATAACAAGACTTTACATAGGATCAAACTGACAAATTTTTGTTCGCAGTAAAAGAAAGTTTTGTTTTTCCAAAGCACTCTTCGCAAAAAATGAAAAATTGGATTTTTGGCAAAAATATGTTATTGGACCACCATGTGTGATACATCGTTGTAAAGAGAAAAAAAAAACGTAATCTCAAAATGTTAAAATCCGAAATGGCGTCCATAAAAAAAAATGAAGTTGTCAGGTGTTTCTCCACCATTTTGAAAATTATTGAAAAAGGGATGCCATATTCCAATTCCTCATAAAAAAAGTGTCTGAATAACGGCTTGATTAGGAATACCTAGTACAATTAGTTTATTGTGAAAAAATTAAAAAGGAAAATCAGAAATTTTGTTTTTTTGTGATATTTTCAAAACTATTAAAGATATTTCTTTTCTTTCCAGATTATTATTCAGCACGAAAATGCGCAACTTCGCCCTAATTTAACCAATTTCCTATGTATCTCTTAAGATAAGCGAGATCCCCATAGTGGCACTCGAAAAACGGACAGCCTGTATACTATCCCGGCCTTAAAATTTCGCACGATTCAGTTTTTCGTTATAAATACGGTTTTAAGTGACTTGTCGAAACTATTCAATCATTTTGAATGGCAGCTTTCAAATCGTAAAATTGAAACGTTTAAAATGCCAAATCAAATGCTTCGTGAGGTAGAAAAAGGTATTGCTTATGTTTATTTTACTTTTATGTTAAATTCTATGACTTCGTTTCTAATAGTTATCTTACTTTTCTGCTGCAGTTAAAAGCTGACAAAAAATCGTGCGAAATTTTAAGGCCGCAATAGTACCTTATTTATTTTATGTTGTGTTAAATCATCTGACGTTTTACGTTACTTTTTGGGTACCAACTAACAATAATTACTAGAGCTGGGATTGTATCCAAATTGCATATTTGTTTTTATGACGTATGCGGGCAAAAATTTATGTTTTCTTGGCATATCAAACAATTTTGCAACGAATAAAGCAATTTAAAAATGCATATTTTGCATATTTTAGGCAAACTGGGCATATTTTGTGAAAAGATGCATATTAACGCACATATCTGTAATTTCTGAGACATATTTCTTTGTAAATTATTTATTTTCAGGTTAAAACCTTGAAAGTCTGCATATTTGCAGATAAACTAAACACTTTTTTTATATAAAATCTGCATTCGATTTGCATTTTAATTCAATTCGTGTGGATTATTTAGAAAATTTTAATCTCATGTGAATTTCAAGAGCGAAACGAATGCATTTCATACAACTGTTTTATGTTTATAGCCCGATCGGATCTACTGTTTTTATAGTACGATAATACAGGGTGGCGCGGAGCTAACTGATATTTTCAACTAGTAATATTATAATACATACGGAAGCAGGAAAAAATTACGTAAAAGTGTTTTATAAGAAAATTACCTTTGGGGCTCGTCAAAACATCATTTTGGATTTATCGAGAATCCTTCAATAACAGCATTTTATACTGAAATTAGCTTGTAGAACCCAGTTGTGAGCACTTTAAATGCCACAGGTTGATTTCTGTGAACGTTAATAAGGTTTTAAGGGTAATATTTGCATGCAGGGGGTGCATCTTAGTGCGGATGATTATACATAATGCTACGTCATTATTATTTTTCGTACAACAATTTTTGTTTATAATAACGCATATAAATTTTTGTTAACATGAAACTTTTATAGGTCCAGGGTCGTGACCTTTTTGTTTATTATTTATAACAATCTTTTGGGTTCTTTTCTAATTGTTATAAATAAAAGCTCAATTATAATTCTGAATGAAATTCAGAACAAATTAAAATCGTTTATTTTCTTCTATGGGTTTATTTAACAAAATTTTTATTTTGCAACAATAAATGCAATGCATTTCTTTATTTTAAACGAATTATAACAAACTAAGTTCCTGCAATGGAGTTACTAATTGTTTGATATTTATTTTTACGATACTGATACGCTAGCGTTCCTTTAAGCGTTTATTACTCGTTGTGACATTTAACGTTGAATTTATTTGAACAATCCTTTATTAAAATTGATAAGTGATTTAAATAGTTCCCGACGTTATGTTAATATTTTTATTCATATCTTACGGCTTTTGTCCCATCTGCACTTTATTATTAATGTACACGCACGCACTCGTTCATAAATTTAATTCAGTGATAACCTCGACGCTATACATCCGTTTTTAATTGACTTTTTTGATAACACCCGACGCGAATATTTACTGGTATTTTGGAAACTTCCTTCTATAATCGATCCATCCCCTTATATAAATCATACAAAAAAAATGCCTCCCTCTCGTTTTCTGACTATCCTCACAGCGCGTCATTCCCAATTTCTAGTAAACACTTTTTTTCCTAAATGAGTTTTATTGTTTTACACAAAAAAAACTACTTCCTTATCACTGTTGCTACAGACTTATGTAATGTCTTAAAATATTCCTAAATGAATTCTCTTTACAGATATCAAACAACAATCTCCGTACATATTTTGTTTTGTTACCACGAATGTGTTTCTTGTTGTCGTGATGCTTGAAGACTTCTTAGCCGAAGATTACCATTTTGGCTTACGATGTGTTCACCTTTTGCTAGGCTTAAGAGATACCTTCATATCAGCAAAGTCTTGCAGTCCTTTGTTACATCGTAGAAGCTTCAAGAGTAATCCACATCATTTAATTCATGAAAGAAAATTTGTGTTTTAGTGTAAGCATTATTTAAGGGAGGCGAAATATCTTGGAATTACAATTCTCCCTTGATACACGAAAATTGCACTGACTTTAAACAAAATTCTGATGCGAAATCATAATAATACATTCCAAAAATTTAACTAAAACTTATTTAACATAATCAAAATTAAACCTACAACTAAAATAACACAGATTCTTTTGCTGCTTCTTCGGTGTAGAATTACTTTCTAAAGTAGCAAATAAATAAACATTTTTGTTGCTCATGAAGCAAGGCGCAATTGCAATGTGCAATTCGCTTACAGACGAATAAAATCGAATTCTCACGAAGTTTAACATGTTAAATATGCGAACAAAAATTCACTGTTTTATTACAAAAATAATCAATATCAGTTATAATTCATAAAAAATCTAAAGGTCTAATTCGGCACCCCTCAAAATTGGCACCCCAGGCAGTCGCCTGTCTCCTTATCCGACCCTGGTTTGCAATCATATGCGATCTGTTTCAAAGTAAGACGACATCATTTCTTTTTCTTATTTTTGGAGCTACAGAGTTGTTCAAATCAGCAAATTTATTTGTCCTGTTTCGCTGATTACAAATTACTGAAAAACAATACATAATTTAATTTAAACGTTTAACTTTGAGACTATAACTTTGCTTTACAATGACAAAACCGAGTTCCAAAAGTTGAATTTAATATTTCGGCGACTACCGGGGTAATCGACTTTTTAAATATACTACTTTTGTGAATTTTCTCTTATTTCTCCACGACCCTCTCCGACTTTAAAGCTCGCCG
The DNA here is from genome assembly GCA_036172665.1 of Prosopocoilus inquinatus. Classification (NCBI taxonomy): domain Eukaryota; kingdom Metazoa; phylum Arthropoda; class Insecta; order Coleoptera; family Lucanidae; genus Prosopocoilus; species Prosopocoilus inquinatus. The sequence continues at coordinate 4,470,757 of CM069876.1, forward strand.
CTGGTATCACGTTGTGTCCCTCTGCGACGTCAACAATCCCGGGTACGCAGATAAGAACCGCCTTGCCTTGTTATACGTACCTTAGTAATTATAAAAAAAATTCGAATCAGTTTTTAGAATTTAAGTTCATCGAATCTGATAGCCTCGAAATAATTTAGAAAACATTAATAGTCTAAATCAGGAGTTCGCATGGTAGCGGAGCACGACGGCGTATATCCCCTTTCTACGCAATGCGCGATAATTACAACAACCAATGCGACACGAACATTTCTTGTGACTTCCATGAGATAACACTTGTTTGTTAATGGATTCATTCATTTATTTTTATCATGGCATGGCCGCCGTATAACTAATCCAATTAAATGTGAATATATTATGTAATACAGGGTGTCTCAAACTGTAAGTTCCTTATTACATAAGCAATTAATTCCCCATATCTGAAATTTTTTGTCCAAAAATGAAAAACTGATCTATCACAACCGAGCGCAGTCCCATTGTTTTGAAACCACTGCTTGATTTACGATTTGTTTCAGGAATTTATTCCGATAAAAGCAATAAACCGCAATAAAACTTTTTATTTACGTTTAGAAGAACTCGGTAAAGGTCTTATTGTATACGATTATGAATCCGATTTGCGGATATCTGAATGTTTATTTGTATTTTCAACATGCGATGAGTAAGAACGTTTGTTTACGCACCTCCTTGTAATAGACAATAACAATTATGTTAAAAACGAGTACCTAATCTTCGTTAGATTTTTGCTGAAGTAATTAAACATCTTCCTACGGTAGTTTTATAACTGCGTTGTAAATACCTGAAATTATTTTTTTAATTATCGCACTAACGTATTACTAAAGTATCGCAAGAGCAGAAACTATTCCTATTGTAAAAAGGAAAGCAAGAATTGGAGTATGATACGATGAAAAATTTAAATAAACTAGATTTCCCGTACACACAATAATCTATTGGTTCAAAATAAGTGATTGAATAACTTCTAGCTCTCAATCGAACTATTTTATTAATTGTTTACATTCCAACACAAAACATATGTTTTTATAAGGATAATATTGAACCTGAATTTCTGTGTTGGCTTAAACCATAAAAAGGAGCTCTCGCCTAGTGCAAACGTTTACTTCGTCGTTTATTGGAAGTTTTAATAAAGAAACAAATTTATTTTTAGCTGTACAAATACAATAAACTTTAGTAATCAACATTGTAAGTTGATTATTGTCAATTTACAAATTAATATGATGTAAGAATTTCCACTTTTTCGATCGCCTTTCGATTGATTCTTTTAAATTTAACTGTTAAAGTACGGATTAGCACAAAACTAATCGTCAATTAATGTAATACGCACAGAATATTTTAAACTATTAAGAACTTACCTAGTTACAAAATTTATTTGCTTTTAAGATTAACAAAAAACACTTTTACTTGACCTGCCTTAAGTACAATATCTATGCATTAGATCATGGTCTGCGTTTTTATGACTTTTTATTGCCTCGAACGTCGGAGAATAGTTGAAAACAAAGCTCCGCCGGAACATTTAAGCTGCATTCAGTGACCCTCAAACAATTTCTATGAAAAAGTAAAATAATTTTTATCTGCGTCATTATTGCTATCTGACCAATAGTTGTGTAACAAATTTTGCTTCTTTTCTTGACCGCTATTTGTGATTTTAAAGGCATAGGTTTAGAGACACGCTATATATATACCCCTAACTTTACATTAGTAAAGTTTTTTTTTTATTTTTAAAGCAAATACGCAGAATTTTTTGCATATTCATGCATATATTAAGACATGTTTTAGCCAATGCGCTTCATTTCGGCTTGCATAGAATCTCAGCTCTAATAATTACCAAAAAGTAAACGTTACGAAGTCAGGTGATGATGATATCCAGGCTTCAGTGAAGTAATTTTCGGGCCCTTGTGAATCCTTGACCTGGCGAATTTCAGTCCATCGTCCTCCATTCTTGACGCTACTGACAAGTACAAATTGCATCGGTAATGCTAGTTTAAGCAAGAATTCTATATAATAAAAAAAAAACAGATAAAATAACTAGGTTCATTTGATGAACTAAGCTGTGATTTTAATTATCCTCTCAAATGAGAAAGAAGCGGTGTGAAAATATTTCCCTTTGCCGTGAATTTTCAGGACAATGGACGCGTTTGTGCGTGCGCGCATTGTTTAGGACGATATGCCTGAAATTTTTTCACAATAGGTGAGCTGAATTACGCATGCATGAGGATCAAATTGAAACGTACACTTTGCCCGCCAGGAATACAAATTGCTCGCGTCGTTCTCGGACAGAATACTTTTTTTTATTTAAATCTCTCTATTATTAAAAACTGGACGGTAGGAAAAATGTGTCAACCTCTCAAGTAAAATGTGAATCATTCAATGTATGCTGAATTGTAAATTTTGCTGACCCAGTGCACAATTTGCAGAATCCAGAAATACAAATTATTAAAAGTTTTGTTGCAGCTGATTAGTAGATTCTGTAGTCTTTATTTTAGAGGTGTTAATTAAAGAAATCAATAATATGCATACCTAGAAAAGCAAAACTAAGGCTCTACAAAATAATTTTAAGATCAACATACTATATGGATCTGAAACATGGGTTCTGAAAAAAAGTTCAAGATAACATATTAAGATGGGAGAAAAAAAATATTTGGTGAAAGACTGACAAAAGATGTGTATATGAGGTATAACAATAAAATTCGAGGACATAAAAAAAGATTATTGAAATGCCAATACATTACACATTTAACAGTTCAAAATATTCCCCCTGTGCTGTTATGCACGTCTCCATTCGCCTTTTCCAGGCTTCGAAGCACTCACGAAATTGATCTTTTGTTACGCCTCTGACGTTGTCTCCAGAATCTGATAATGATGCCCTTTTAATTTTTCTTTAATTTTGGGAAACAAAAAAATCACAAGGGGCCAAACCAGATGAGTTGGGGGGATGTTCGAGAACCATGCTGGCCGATTTTGCTAAAAACTGCTTGATAATGAAGGCTGGGTGAGAAGGCGCATTGTCATGATGAAGCACCCAGGACTGACTTTGCCACAAATCGGATCTCTTTTGTGAACTCTTTCACGCAGGCGTTTCATTACACCCAAGTAGTAAGCAGAGTTAAGTGTGTGACCCTCAGGAACCCATTTTTGGTGCACAATTCCACGCGAATCAAAAAAAGAAACCAGCAGCCGTTCTCCTCTCTCTGAACCTAGACAACCACTTGGAAAACAAACTTATTTTCAAAGGACGGTCTCTGTAAAGAGGTCTCATCATTTCAAGAATTTCCGAGTTGGTTTTCCCCGCTTTCACATGGAATTTCATAACAATTCGCTGCTCCTCAAAATCACAAATGATTTCCATCGTCATAATATCAAAACACACGTGTACAAAATCAGTTTCTCTACACTCAAATCAAGATTGCCAAGAGAACTGGAAAAAATTGCATGACTGCACACAATGTCAACAAACACTGCATCACTGCTGCCAACCATCCAAGTGTTGTCAAAGCAACATAATAAAATGAGTCCGCGAATTTTATTGTCATACCCAAGGTTGGTAAAACTGATATTGCATCTAGCAGGTTACCTCGTTTCCATTTAATATGCAGTTTAAAATTTCCTCCCCGCAAAAGCAACTCGTGATGTCACACGAAACTTCTATCCGTCACTCACTCGATTGAATTTTCCACGTACGTGACGTAACGAGAATACGTACCCTCTTACCCTCCCCTGATCAAGGCAACCTTCTAATACACAGTCCAGCTCTACCACCCTTGGCCATACCTCCTATAAGAGGAAAAAACATAGACGTGTATCACAACGAACAAAATATTGCGGAAACAATCAAAACAAGGAGGTTGCAATGGCTGAAGCATTTAGAGAGAGTGTCAGAGGAACAAACAGTGAAGCAAGTAGCATGGAACAAACGGCAGGAAGACCACGCAAAAAATGAAAAGAGATAGTGCAAGCGGACAAAGATTGGAAAAGTAGAGCTATGAACAAAAAAGTATGGAATAAAGAAGTAGAGCTCGGATCCTGAAAGACCTGTTTTAAAGCTACTTAAGATATAATTAAAGAATTTTTGTCATTTCCATTAAGAAATATTGATATGTTGATATACGATCGTAAAGAATTGAAATTTAGAACTCTGAAACCATTAATTCTACTTTAATATTACCAAAACAATAATAATAAGAATAATAATAATAATAATAATAAAGGCCTTCATTTTGTTGGCGAAGTTCAGCTAAGCTGTTCTGCCACTTAACCAACTACAGAACTTATTTAAAAGAAAGATAAATGTAAGTGATGCAAACTTACAACGTACAAATAATTTGTTTATACCATAATAAGGAAGGGAAATTTGACTTATGCCCTTTTGTACCACTTTCACTTAAAACTTTAAAGCCCCGTTTTGCAATGATGGTTTAACTTTGAGCCGAAGCTTAAATCCACAACAACTGTTGAGATAATCCTTGCTAAGGGTTTAAACCTCAGCTCAAAGTTGAGCTGCAATTGTAAAACTGGACCTAAGTCTCACTTAACTGTTTAAGTGACACTTTTTCACCAACACAAAGTCACTGAACCACTAAAATAGGAATTATGGCCGGTTGCACCAAACACTTAAGTACAGCTTAAAGTTAAGTATTGTTTATAATGTGATATTTGCGGTTACGTATATCGCATTCTTAGGCCCGGTTTCACCATCACAGTTTAACTTTAAACTTCGCTTTATGCCCATGGTAACAATTGCAAGGATAATTGTTTCCATAGGAATAAAACGGAGCTTAAAGTTAAACTGTGATGGTGAAAGCGGGCCTAAGTGGCGGTCAAAGTTAATCTCGGCTTAAGTGTCTGGTGCAACTGACTCTTAGAGTTTTAAGTAAAAGTGGTGCAAACGGGTATCAATCACTTATTCATTGCTATGATACATGTAGGATTGTTTTTTACTGTATCTGCATAAGTAAGTCCTTGTGTTTTAATCTTACCGGTAAGAAATTAAATTCTTGTACTTCTTAGAATTGGTTTACCATTTTCTTCTCTAGTGATTTTCTTGCCGGCGTTTGTTGCATCTGCTGAAGTGGAGTGGTGGAATGGTACAAATTATAAATCCTTTGTCCAACTCGTCATCCTGTTCCCTCTATATGATGATGATGATTTACCACGGGTGAGCAACAATTGCAAAAGGGAAAGTGGGTGCATTTTCCAAATAAATTTGTTTTCCGGGGTTTGTAATTTTTGAACTAAATTTAAGCGTGAGATTTACTGAGCTTTTTTTCAACTTTCCTACGCCTTCTACCAAAAAAAAACAATCGACAAACGCGACCTTGAGTTACAATCAAAATTCAAAAGCAACGCATACTTGTCTAAATTAATTGAACGTCTTTCCCTTCTCTCGCGATTGTGGTTGTCATTTTTGAATTCAATTTAAGTGGGGGATTTATAGAACTTCTTTTGAGCTTTTCAACGCCGACTGGCCGCCACTGGTTCCCTCAATCTTCTTGTACTTTCTTTGTCTTTTTTTTCAGAATCTACACTCTTGCAAAATAATTTACTTTTCTGGACGCTGAACACATTTTACCTTTTACTAGACAGTCGTTTCTAGTTCTATACATTGCCTAATTATTTCTAACTGTCAGTTGGAATCATTTATTGTAAACATTAATTGAGCATAAACAATAATAATAATAATAATAATTTATTATTAAATATCACATGTAAAATCAAATGACATTGATAAACGTCAAAAGAATAAATATAAAGATAAATATAAAGCGTTCTTTTTACGAGCTCTTTGGTGAGATTTTGTGAGCTTCCTCCGAATCAATCAAATAGGGATTTAGGTTAGAATGCAGGTGTACGTAATGGCCGAATGTCTCGTTTGACATTTGCGCGACGTCAGTGGAATTAACTTATTTTTTTTAGGAACGTTTTAACTCAGCAAAACTCACCTTACTTCTGATATTTACTGATCTGAGTCGAAGGTAAAACGAACACACCTGTTGCTACTAGCAAACCCAAGTAGCGCTGTCAAAAATTGTGTCACGAATTCACCTTCAGTTCTTGTCGTATTACAAATAGAAAACGCTCTAGTTTGTGACTATAAACATGCACGTTCTTTTGTCTTCATTAGCTCAGGGACCTTCAGGGGCCTTATTCTCGAATTCAGGGAACAAGCTCGCAAGAGAACGTGACGTCAAAGTGACGTAGGTTTTCACACAAAGCAATATAATTCGTAAGAGAATTGCGTTATTTTGACGTTAAACTCTCTTGCGAGCTTGTTCCCTGAATTCGAGAATAAGGCACCACGACATTTATTATTTCAGCGAATGTTTTAGTTGTAATCATGTCTGGTTTAAAATGATCCAGCGATATTTTAAAAGAATCCGGTCCAATCGTTATCAAAAGTAAATTAGGCTTTGTGATTTGTAAATTCTACTTCAAATTTATAAAGGGCTACTACGTATTGCAAAGTTTAATGTTAGTTGACGTCGGGTGCCAACTTGTTACGAAAAATTCTATGGTTAAAAGTCCCGAATTCCCAAGAAAATAAGAAATTCAATAACAGAAACTAAATGGAAAAAAGTTATGAAGTATAAACTCTAAAAGTTGACACAAATTGTAAATAACACTGAACCAAAACTTAAAATATCTCAGAGACATTCAAAATCTGTACGTACTTGGAAAATGTTGGTACTACTTAAAGCTTTTAACGTTAATACTTCTAATACACAAAAGTTACCTGGTGGCAAGCTCGCGTTGTATGTCAACAACTCTCACGAGTCAAGCTATAAAGGAGATGGGGGTGCGTTTTTAACGATGTAAATTAAGGGCGCCACGAAAGTAAGCCCGGCTGAATTAACAATTTCCAAGGTCCCAACAGCTTGTGAAGGTATTCTTTAACCCCAGGAAAATTTTTATTCAATTGTGCGTTCAGCGTATGGAGTAGACCGACCGACTAATCGTCGTCGATCGCGAAATGATTTTTGGTCGATCATGGCCGACCAGAAACGACTTTGATTTCAACACACAAACGCAATGTACTTAGTCGTAGAAACAAATGGTCATTGCTATTCTGTAGTTAGTATTTATTAGGTCATTTTGTATTAATCGCGACATACTTTTAAGAAGAAAAATCTATCCTACGTATACAAAAGTTGGCCACCCCTGGAATAGACACCGCAACATGTTGATATTGTCCACAAATAAACAAAATAGTTAAGCAAAGTATATACTTTACAGGTTATCTGGCAGGGACGGGTAGGGTCACAAGTCGTTCAATATAATATGCCGCCTGGTGTCCGCGGCGCACTTGGAATTTACGGCGTATGATCAGGCGTAAGGCTGCTTCACGATACACTGCGTGGTTGGGGGTAAAAATAGCTTGCTGAGCGGAGCTTTGACGATAGGCCTTCCAGGGATGACTAGCCAGAACGACACAGCCCAAATAATAATTAATCCGATAGGAGAGAGTGCAATAAAAATTCCAATACGAAATAGTTCAATAAAATATAGGTGCATTAGAAACGATTCTAAACGAAAGAGAAAAAAAATAACGCTGTTAAAAACTGAATTCGAACATATCTGCTTAAATAAACAGATCATTTGGAACCAAATGCTACCAGCACTTCACAAGACACGTCGAGTGGAACGAATGGCAGTGTATGAATTGAATCTCGCTAAAAACAATATTTGCACAAATTCACAAGAAAATATAACACACAACCTGACTCGAACGGTGTCGGCGTCGACAATGGCCAGCAGAATGAGCCCATATAAGCGCATTTCCGCTTCTTCCCATTACTTATCTGAACCACAATCCCAACCAATCGGAAAAGGTGGCGCATGACGTCAGAATATTTGAAGTAAAGGGCGAATAAGAAGTCAGCATTTCAAACAGTGACCTGAGATCATTTTCAGAACAGGACACGACGTTGCCACGTCTGCGTAATAACTCCCAGCGGTGTTTGCGAAGGCGCGATAGATTTAGACTACAATAATTTTTCTTCGTCTCAGTAAATTTGACAATAATATTCAAAATAATGACAAAATTAGCAATCGTTAATCTCAGAAAAGCTCTTAAGTGTTCAAAATAAGAAAAAGTTAAATTGTGTAACAATATGCAGAATAGACGGTAAACTATTATTAAGCTGGGCGGCCACTGCGAGCGAAGCTAAGCGAAACTAATTTTTTGAAAATTAATTCCTGTGTAATCTTATGTAGACGCGGCACCACAATTTAAAGTGATCTAAATCACTTCAGAGTGATTTAAGGAATCAATAAGATCGCATAATTGCTTTGAGGTTAGAAATTTAAATCGTGTTTGTAAACTTGTTCGTTTCGCTATCAAGGATCTGATCTAAACGAATTGATTCGTCAAATTAAGTAACACAGGTTAGATTGTTACATTTCAAGTCAGATTGATTGTTGTCTGTTATGTAAATTATGCGTCATGTAAATTTTGACGTGAATACACCCCGTAATGGAAAGAAAATATTATAAATAGATGATTTCGTTTCATAAGTGATCTGAACTCGAAATGATCTGAAGTGACCTGATTCTAAGCGATACTACGCCGGACACGAAAAGAACACGCAAATATATTATTAAACTTCTAACCTCAAGCACCTAACTGATCGAAACTGACCCAACAATTTCTCGATGCTTCAGCGGTAAGGGGAAGGTAGACCAGCGCAGCTAAGGATCAATTCACTTCAAAGGAAAAGAACATTTACTGGTCAAGCGGATCAGATCTGTTTTACTCGGTGCTATCCAGCATACTGCGATTACAAATAAAATTTGAAATGTCCCTTATTTTATTTAGTGAATCTACACTTACGATAGTGTACCATATGAAAAAGAAGTTTCCTGTGTAGTAAAAGGTGTTAAAAGTGGTTGTGTAAAATTTTCCCAAATGTGGAGATATGACTGTTTACCTCTGTGCTACTGATATGTAGGCACGATGAGGGACCTATTAAATAGAATATATTGGAAACTATGTTTTATAGGTCGCCGAAAATTTGTATATGATACTAATCGATGAAATAATATAAACTCAATCACGGCCTACTTCCGGTTGTACCGGAAATCGATGCATACCGTGTATATTATTACTTTTTTGGATTACCCATTCAATTCTACACCAGGGCTAAAATCCATTCTTTTGGCGACATCTAAATTCTTCAAAAAATTCTTGCAGTGCAAATAATCTACACTGTAAAATTATTAAACTCACTGACTATAGAGTTTAAGTTACACGAAAGTAATGTAATATTTACAAATTACCTATAGTAAAACTTATAATACGTTTGGTGTTAAATGTACTGTTTGTAGAGTAAAACACCAATCGAAATTTATAAAATGAGAAATAATTCTGTAACTCGGCTGCAGTCAAAAAGTTTAATAACACTCTTGTTTGAAATTTGATGTCTAGTCGGCTGATGTAGTGCGTAATAAGTCTGCGCTTTATGTAGCACAAAGCATTCTAGATGTGAAATTTAAAAAATCACACCATTGTAGTTATACAAAAGCTACATTAAGTCCTACGAAAAAGAATTTTCTTAAATAATCTAGTGAATTCTTTATAATTATATACGGAGTTCAATGTAATTTATGATTTTACCAAAGATACAACATTCTAATAATTAGACTAAATAAATGATAAATGGAGAGTAAAAAGTCATCAACTTTGCGTACAGATTGTATTGGTGAATGTCATGGTTACAATGTATTAAACGCTTTGTATGTTCCTGAAATAAAAAGTACATTTGGTTGGATCTCTCTTTGGGACTAAACCCCAAGAATTAACATCAGATACATATCAAAATTATATTTCTAGGAGGTTCCGAAGATTACTTGCTGGAGAAACTTGGCCTGTGAAAAGCAAACTTTATATTAACCACAAATGCTTGTGCTGTACAGATACCAAGCAGACAAATTTCCTATGCCATAGAAAAACATTTGGAAGCAGAACTCATGCGATTAGAAAAACTAGAAATCATAGATCGCATTCAAACATCAGATTGGTGTTTTTCGATTGTTATTGTCAAAAAACACGATGGCAAAATTTGTTTATGTGTTGCTCATTCGACATGAGAAACCGAGTTTTGTTAGAAAATCGACATCCTGTACCTACAATTGATAGTATTGTTACAAAACTTAATGGAAACTCACTTTTTCACATATTAGATCTCAGTGAAGCTTTTCTCCAAATTGAAATTGCAGCAGAAAGTTGAGATATTACCACGATAACCACATCTAAAATCTTTTCAGATCTAAAAGACCACCTTTTGGTATTAAAACAGCACCAGCAATATTTTAACAAGTTATGTATAATACGTTGATCGGTCTTGATGGTGTTTATGCGTATCTTGATGATAATCGCAGGAAGTATTCGGAAGGAACATGACTTTCGTCTTAAACAAACTTTTCAACGGTTGGAGACTCAAATTAGAGAAATGTAAATTCGCTTCAGAAGAAATTAAATATTTGGGTTTAATTGTGAATGCTAAAGGTATTGCAGCTGGCCCAAATGCTACTCACGCAATTGCACAAATGCCAAAACCTCAAAATGTTTCCGAACTTCAAAGTTTACTTGGTATGGTAAATCATTACGGAAAGTTCGTTCCTCACCTTCACCAAATCAAACAACCTTTAGAAGATTTAACGAGGAAAAGTCGTTCTTGGATTTGAAATTATAAGCATGACCCTGCTCTAAAACAGATTAAGAAAGTCATGCTCAGTCCATTACTGTTGGAACACTTCGACCCATCAAAAACTCTTACAGGGGGAGCAGACGCTTGTTCTACAGGTATAGGCGGCGTACTTCTCCAAAGAGATCAAGATGGTTACGAACGAGCTGTTTATCATATGCCTAAATTCCTATGTAATCTTATGTAGACGCGGCAATTAAAAGCTAAGCAAAGCGCAGTTTGGCTAACGAACGTTTCCATAAGATTACATTGGAAAAAACTTAGTTTCGCTTAGCTTAGCTTCGTTCGCAGTGACCGCCTGGCTTCAAAGGGGACACTTAGGCCCAGTTTTACAATGACGGTTTAACTTTGAGCCGAAGCTCAAATCCTTTACAACAATTGTTGAAATAATCGTTGCTAAGGGTTTAAACCTCAGCTCAAATTTGAGCTGTAATTGTAAAACTGGACCTTAGACGTGTTCCGCTTCAGATTCAAATATAAACTCGTAACGAAATTTCGTAGTCGACCAAAAAAAAAGATGGAAGGCAACTTACGTCAGCAGAGTAGGTAGGTCCTTCAGCTCTTGGGGACCAGAGGATAAATTTGTTTGTTCTTACCATTCGGAGACGTACCGGCAGAAGTACAAGGCCGATGTGGAGACTTTTTCTCTTGAAGGAACCCGTCAAAAGTAGTACACCATCGCGAAGTGTATGAAGTTACCATGTATGTTGACAGTAACCAGTAGGCGACGGTCAACTGTCGTAAATGAACGACGAGGTAAAATATAGAAAATAGGCACCAAATAAGGTGATCAAATCGGCCTAAAAGTAAGCGAACAAACGCCTAAGTTTGCATGCCAAAAATAAGAGAAAAAAGTCTTACCAAAACAATCCCTACAAAAATACACGAACAATGAGGAAAATCGGATCGATTGGCTCAAAAATAAAACTGTGTATTGAAGTAAATAGAAGAAATACTTTGACTGTTCACGTACTCAAGAAAAGGTTAAGAAGGTTAACCAGCTGCTAGGCAAGCATCCATTCGCAGAAATAACGAACGTGACCGGCAATAGCAGTAGCTAAAAACAACAGCGGAATAGGAAGCGCACGATGTAGAAAGATCCGACGTTAAAATTGTAAATAAGGGTTACTTATGAAGGCACATTAAAATTCGCTAAGTTTATAGCGAGCGGGTTAAGCAAATGATCCTGCAAGAAGACCAAAGTTTTTTTTTCGTAAAAATCTCAAAGAATTCGTTGAGATGAAACCTGATACGCATTCAACTAAATATAGAGCCCTCTCGGAAATCGAATGTAAGTACCTGAAAAGAGATCGGTTCGAGAAAATTGGGAATTTCGTCAGAAGACGGCAAAAAACGATAGTCAGAGACGGACTCAAGGCCAGACCGGGGCCCATAGAAATAAATTTCCGTGGGCGAAAGGTGCTATCTTTTAAATTGAAGTGAGCGGAGCGTTAATTAGGTATTTGCACGAACTTTAAAAATTATTTGTTTGATTTTAAAATTAGAAGTTCATGAAAGCACATGTTCGCAACGGCTCTGTTTTCCAATTAAAAAAAAAAAACATACGTTTTATTTGTTTTCTGAACAATAACAGCCGCTTAGTTCAAACTTGACACACACTGATAGATATTCAAAAACTACATTTTGCAAGTAATCAATTATTTTTTATTCAATCATGGGCGTATGTATGGATAAACTCAAGAAAAAATTGGCACACCATTGATCGTTTTTTTTTAATTAATAAATTTTTTTAAAGTTTTGTCGGTCAAGACAAATAAAGAATCAAGAAATGTCACCTGATAGCTTTTGATACGAGAAGCCATTTTCGCGAAAATTTAATAATTCGGCTTTTATGCACTCCTCAAGATACAATGTTACCCTTTAGTTTCTAACAATTGTTTCTACGAATATTAAGAAAAGTTTTACTTTTTATTTATTGAAATTGCTATTATTAATTAAAAAAAAAAAATTCCAGAAAAGATTGTAAATGTCTTGATCATCGTTTCACCCTTTAAAATCAATCAAATTTTAATTACCTAAAGTTTCGCAGCTAACACCCTTTATTATTCTGAATGTTCTCTTACCGGTTTAAACTTGTCAAAATGGAAATACTATATTTCTTTACCTATGTTTATATTAACAGTAATTAATTCAGCGTTTCCCAAACTGTTGGGCAAATGACACCAAATTGCAACTAATCTATCATATTATTTTGTGCAAGAAGTTGCATATACGTTGCGTTATTAAATTATTTAGATTAACTCTTGCTGTATAATTCAGCTTAACTCTTTTTTATTGTCTTTGATAGTAAGCTTTATTCTATTGAACCTTCAAACGTGTCAAACTTGGGAATGTTTAGGGTATACAATTCTAACAGTTCAAAAATGGTGTTCATTGTGCAGCGTTAGGAATTTCGTAGCAAAAGTAGATCTAAATAATTTATTAACACATCGTATATTAATTATCATAGGTTGGCACCGAACTTGTATTTGATTGAAACTAAGGAGATTTTAATTTGTGGAATTGAAACTGTATACCGTATATCTATGACGGTTATAAAATATAATGATATAAATATTTAAAAAATAAACATTTGACATCAGTGTTCAAATTTAAGTTCTAATATCGGCCGGCGAGGGGAGGGGGTATGGGGGGGGGGGCGTGAACCTTAACACAGCTCAAGAGGGGGTCGCGAAACCTAAAAGTTTGGGAAACGCTCAATTAATTGTCTAATAGTTAACAGGGAACTACAAAATGATTTGACAATGAATGTTACCTGCAATCGTGATCCAGGTTTCCACGATTTCTGAAATAACTTCCAACAAGGAACGTTTTGAGCTCCAACTCGAACATTTTGAGCGCCCGCTTATAAAATTGAGATGGAAAGCTTCTGAAAAATTGAATAATTCAAAGTTTACTGAATTGCTTCATAAACACTATCAAATTCCGACGCTGTCGGAATTCAATCGAGACGGAGCGTAAGTTTCCCAACGGCTCATCGCTCGATCATACTTCTATGCAGTCGCTTGAAGTGCAGGGTTGAATTTTCTCCGGAAACCTGATAAAAATCGGCGATATTTGCTCGATAAATTTGCCGCGCGCACGTCAAGGGAAGATTCAATTTAGAAATTCGCTTCCTGTAGATTTATTCCAAGTTGAATTACGTGGGGGGGCAATGAGGTTGCCGGAAATCGTCAGCAGATCTTGAAATTAGTCGATAAAAAAAGTACATAGGACAGAGATAAACAACCATAGTTCTTAACAATAATGCATAATAAAAGAAAGATTTTTAAGCAGACGGAAAGTATTAGATAATCTGTAATCATCTGTAACTGAAGTACACACACAGATATTTACATAAACACTTTAAAGATTCGGTTTTAAACAAAACAGGTACGTCAATTTAAACCTTTGAAGAAAATTACTCTAGCCAGCAACTTACGCAACATCAGAATGCAGAGGAAACAACGTCCGAGAGGATGTAACCCCAAATGACTCCAAGAGGCACAACACCCCAGGACCCGCTCCCACAACTTTATTAGGAAAGACAAAAAAGTAAAAAAAAGCTGCTGAATCCCTCTCAAACAGAAGCAAAAAAATATATGTATATAAAAATATAAAAAATATAAGCGCTTATTATCCTCAGACAAGACATGAAACACGATGGCAATCCCGTGACTAGGATGATTTCTTGAAGTGAGAAGCTTCACAAAAAAGGGCGTCGGCGGGAGTACTCACGCGTTGGCTTACAAAAAGTCATTCCTTGTATGAATCTTCCGAGAAATGGAAGACCTCGCATTTTTACTAGAGTAAGAACCGAAAGACTAATAAGAAGAGCAAGAAACATACTTGGCATTTCAGTAAGAAAACTGGCACGAGAATATTGACCATTTAAGAACACCATATCGCGAGAACTGTCGCGAATTGGCCTAAATTATCGAAAACGAAGAAAAGCCCCAAAATATATAGCCATCCAACTAGCCGGAATACCGATATATTACGGTAGGTTAAGAAAAGAAAATTATGCTAACAGCCGAATGATAATTATGGATGACGAAAAGTACTTTACACTAAGCATCTCTGAAATGAAAGGAATTGATGGTTTTTATACTAACAATGTTGAAGAGGTCCCTGCTAATTATAGAATAGATATAAACAAAAAGTCAAATTCGCAGATAAGGTGCTAGTAAGGTGCGATATGCAAGACAAACTCAAAATTGGCTGGCAGACCAAAACATACCATTTGTTCCACGAAACGACAGCCCTCCTAACCTTCCCCAGGCTCGTCTCGTAGAAGATTTTTGGGCTCTTTTATCTCGAAAAGTTTGGGATGGAGGATGGTAAGCTCAAAATGAGGAGGAACATCGATGCAGAATATATGTATAGCATGTCTCTTAAACCTACGTCTTTAATTGAAATCACAGATAGTGGTCAAGAAAAGAAGCAAAATTTGTTATACAACTATTGGTCAGATGGCAATAATAAAAATTATTTTACTTTTTCATAGAAGTTATTTGAGGGTCGCTGAACGCAGCTTAAATGTTCCGGCGGAGCTTGGTTTTCAACTATTCTCCGACGTTCGGGGCTATAAAAAGTCATAAGAACGCAGACGATGACCTAATGCACAGATGTTGTACTTAAGGCACGTCAAGTATCGTTTTTTTTGTTAATTTTAAAAGCAGATAAATTTGGTAACTAGGTAAGTTCTTAATAGTTTAAAATATTCTGTGCGTGTTGCATTAATTGATGATTAGTTTTGTGCTAATCCGTACTTTAACAGTAAAATTTGAAAAATTCAATCTAAAGGCGATCACAACCTGTTAATTTATAAATTGATGATTAAACAGCGGATTCTATGCTAAATGCATATTGCATGCATATTTTGCATATTTAAGCATTTTGTTCAATTTTCGCATATTTCTTAAAAACGTGCATATATATGCATATTTGAAAGAATTTGTGTCGAAGTGAGTAAATTTTTTCCTGAATTCTTAATTCGTCAGAACATGTTGTTGCATTAATTAGGGTCTAGTTTGCACCCTTCTTGGGCTTAAGCAGGCGGAATTTTCCAAGTAGTGAATTAGGGATTTCCAAGTACTTTCTTAACGATGCGGTGGGGCGTTCATGTTTGCAATATTGTTTCATCACTTCTTCACGGATTATTAGTCGGTTATTGCTGCGAACGTTTAGTTCTTCCGTTAAAGTATTTTTGTTTGTGAGAAGTGCAATATGCCGAAAGACAATTCGAGCCTGGTTAATTCCTCGATCAGAAGCTATCCCGAGCTTGCTTACACCAATGGAAGCGTATTCTGTAAAGCCTGTAGTAAAATGGTAAGTTTTAAGTTTGTTTTCTTCCTCCTTAGGTAAATATTTGCTTGGTTCTTGAATATTGAAAGTTCAGACAGTTTAAAAAAATTCAAGTTCTTGTTGTAGATACCAACCCAACGAAAATTTTCGGTCACACAACATGTCGGGACAGAACTACACAAGTCAAAATGCAAGAAGATGAATGAATCGAAAACATTTCAATTACCCTTAGACAGTGGACCGTCGTTGATGACATGGTTAAAGCCGGGCGGCAATTTAAAACAATTTATAAAAATTTAGTTCACGTGAGTTGTTTAGCTCATGGATGTAACAGAGTAACTGAACATATTAGATGTGAATTTTCTGATGTAAATCTACTAATTAGTACCATTAAAAAAATATTTGTCAAAAGTCCCCTACGAGTTCAGTTGTACAGGGAAAAATTGCCGAATGTACCTTTACCTCCCGAACCAGTGTTGACTAGGTGGGGAACTTAGTTGGAAGCGGCAATGTTTTATGCTGAACATTTTGTAGCAATTAAGGAATTGGTTGTAGAGTTTAATGCCCAAGATAGTGCTGCTATTGCAAAGGCACAAAATATTGTAACAAAACCTTCATTGGCAAATCAACTGAACTTCATCAAAATGCATTACAGTTTTGTAATACAAACTATAAACAATTTAGAAAAACCGAAAATGTCTTTAATAGAATCCGTTAAAATTGTTAAAGAATTTAAAGAGAATATTTCAAAAGTTCCAGGTAAAATCGGCAGTTCAGTAAATAAAAAATGTTTATCCGTTTTAGATAAAAATAGCGGCTTCAAAACCCTTGAGGAAATTTACGAAATTTTGAATGGAAACTTTGAAATTGACTTAAGTGTAGAATTTTCAGCTATGAGTCACTTTAAATATGCCCCAATTACCTCCGTGGATGTTGAAAGGAGTTTTTCAATTTATAAAAATATTTTGTCAGATAAAAGGCAAAATTTCCTGGTAGAGAACTTGGAAAAACACATTGTTGTAAATTATAATCGAAGATTTTTTTAGTCGTTATAATATTTACTTAATAATGTACATACATAATATACATACTTCCTTCATATAAGCGTTTACAAATAAATCTAAATAAATTGTATAAAATATAATGTTTTTTATTTGAATAAGAATGCCCATAAAACACAGTAGACCAGTTATTGCATTATTTGAAGTGTTCGGCCTATCTTGCACATATTTCGCCATTTTTAGTGCATATATATGTGCATATTTCATCATTTTTTAGTGCATATATATGCGCATATTTCATCAAAATTACTCGCATATAAATCCGCTCTCTATTGATGATAATCAACTTACAATGTTGATTACTAAAGTTTATTGTATTTGTACAGCAAAAGTAAGTAGACAAGCCACAGTCTCCAATACATTAAACATTAAACAGCAAAAGTAAATTTGTTTCTTTATTAAAAGTTCAAATGAACAACGAAATAAACGTCTGTACTAGGCGAGAGCTTTTCTGTCTTTATAGTTTAAGCTGACGCAGATATTCAGGTTCCATTTTATCCTTATAAAAACATGTGTTTTGTGTTGGAATATAAACAATTAATAAAATAGTTCGATTGAGAGCTAGCGAAGTTATTCAATTGAACCCATAGATTATTGTGTGTACAGGCAATTTAATTTATTTAAATTTTTCATTGTATCATACTCCAATTCTTGCTTTCCGTTTTTACGATGGGAATAGTTTCTGCTCTTGCAATATTTATTCTGCAGCTTAGTGCGATAATTAAAAAATAATTTTACACATTTTCAACGCAGTTACAAAACTAGCGTACGAAGATGTTTAATTACTTCAACAAAAATCTAACGAATATTAGATACTCGTTTTTAACATAATTGTTACTGTCTATTACAAAGAGGTGCGTAAACAAACGTTCTTACTTATCGCATGTTGAAAGTACAAATAAACATGCCGATGTCCGCAAGTCGGATTCATATTCCTATACAATAAGACCTAGACTGAGTTCTTCTAAAGGTAAATAAAAAGTTTCATTGGGGTTTATTGCTTTTATCGGAATAAATTGCCGAAACAAGTCGTAAACCAAGCAGAGGTTTCAAAACAAAGGGACTGCGCTCGCTTGTGATAGGTCAGTTTTTCATTTTTGGGCAAAAAAATTCAAATTTGGGGAATTAATCTCTTATGTAACGAGGAACTTACAGTTTAATTTAAGACAGACGTTTTGAGACACACTGTATAGAAAATATCGAGAAACCAATGTAAATAATGCGAGATGTACGGAGAAAGTTGCGTCTTATGAAAGATCATGGCTCACTGTATTTAAGTTTATAATTTTGTTGCTTATGACAAATTTAATTACTAAGTGTTACGAAATTTTTAGTAAATTATTTTTTGCTGAAGAAAATGTTGAAATTTTTACCATAACTTATGGGACATACGTTAATACCTTTACTTTTCGATATGCATCAGGCTTACTTCAAATATAAATGTTGCCATGTTATGGTGAATTAAGACCCTATCCTCACGACGCTACACGACATCGACATTAACAAGTAACATAGTCTCTCCTTATACCTTTTTTAACTAATTGTCTCAACATTTTAACCACGTAAGTAACTCTACCAACCAAGTAAACTTTTCGCCTACGCTGCTAATACATATTTTAGAAAGTACTCTCTCGATCACAGCACAACAATATACTACACCCACAGTGAACCGAAACATTTCGTAAACATCTAAAATTACATGTTCGCTTGCAGCTTGCATTAGCGGTTTACGCGTTCATGGATTTTGCAGCACCGTTGTTGCGACGTTTTTCGTCAAACGAGCTCGATTTGTTTCGCTCTCGTACGAAACTTTAAGCGATCAGGAATGGATTACAGTAAAAGTTCATAGCGGAATTTTACGATCCAGGCCAGGGAACTTATGTGTCCCAAACACTTCGATCTTATTAAATTCGGAGAAGTTATACGAGCTTTGCGCAATACGTGATCTGACTTTCCGATTATTGCAACATTACGTTTCGCCGTTATCACGCTGTTTGAAAATCATCGGGTAAATGTGTGCAGGCAATAATCCGGCAGGAACTTTAAAAGATGGATCTTAAAAAAATACTTCTTATGTACCGGATTTCGTTAACCCTCTGCTAAATTAAGATAAACAAAAACTAAGGCAGTTAAAACAAAGAATTTTGTAACGAATGGTAAATGAATATGGCCGAATGGTTACGTGGTTCTTTTCTCAAAGTTTTGGAACTGAATTGTCTCATGAGCAGAAGGCGGAACTTTAAGGCCTTTTCTTAATCGATGCAGTACTACTATGCTCGCTGCGTTGATCAACTAGAAAAAGTCCCCCCAAAATTCAGCCATCTGCTCATGAGCAATCATTGGATATTTGTATGGATATTCACGGTCACTTCGTCTCCCGAACGCAACACGCAAGCTCGCCGCCTGTTCATGAGCGCCGGGCTATTGATGTGACGAATACGCGGTAATAAACGCAAAGTATGCGATCGGGATACCGCCTAGTTAACGTGCCGCTTATGAGGATGACATTGAGTTCCATACTTTCATCCGATATTTGTTCATGAGATGTAATTATCGTAACCTGAGAGATACTGGGTCTGCTATTTTGGCCCTGTTTCTCATCCCAAAACTCCACAAAAAAACAATTCTTGGAGGTAGTTCTAATAGTAATTTGCATGTGTGCAAATCATGTTAACTTCAGTCAGTCAACTGGGAAAAATTTTTCGTTATTTGTATAGAAGTTTCGGAACGTGTTGAATATTAGAGGTTTCTTCCAACAACAGTTTTTAATCAGCTCGAAAGTGTCAAAAACAGTAATAGCACAATAAAATAAATCGGTTATGACAGCTTTATCAGGTGTATAACTTTGATATCTTTGTCTCTGACAGTTTCGAAACTTTTTTTTGACATGCACGTATTGACCAGTTACTTATGGATCTGATAAAATGAACGTAAAAAACCCTTATAATTTAAATCAGACTGGCCCTCAACATTACTAAATTTATGGCTCCCTCTGGGATTCCTTTGTGCAACTTTAAAAAACGCAGTAATTACCCGTTTCCAGTTAACATTTACAATTATGACATTCCAAGAATCTCAATGTTTGTGTTTTAGATTCTTAATCAAACAAGCAAATACACGTTTTTTATTTACAAGCAAATTCGCGACCGTTTCAAGTGACATTTTAAGTGATAAAGGAGGAGGAAGATAGAAGGCTGTAGTTTTAATGTAAGTTGTATATAAGTCCTAATTCTGAATTACATTTCTATGGAATTTTTCTGCAACTTAAAATAAGAACATCTTACTCTTAAGCCGTCTTCCTTTTTCGGCGTCGAAGTTACTTCAAAAATAAACTTCACTTGACATTTCTCAATTTGATTTGAACAAATGCAGAAATGTTTTGCAGGAATAATTTTTAAAAAAATTGATAATAAAAAAACTCATTTTGCAGCACACTTTTTCAAAGACCGTATACTTTTGTTTTCTTTACACCATTTCTTTCTATTATTTGAAAGTTAAAATTTGATCTTGTTTTCTTCTTTGAAGACTGTTTAACACTCCGTTTCTTGTACACACAACAGCGTCTTGAGAAATTTCAATTTTACAAAATTGCTCAGTAAATTGCACCAAACATTAGGTGGTGAATCTAAAATTGTCTGAGAAAATGAAACGTATTGTTTCTGAAGCCTAAATATTTACTGCTTCAATAATAGATTTGAAACCTAACCAACGCTTCGATTATTTAATAGAGACTGAGGTCTGATAGAAAATAAATCTGAAATACCTTTGCGGTCACAAAGTTTATTTAAAAAAGACTTTTATCGTTGGAGAGTACGTTAAAGTTAGGCTATTTTCTGAATAAGAATTTTATATTTTTAGAAAGGGCTTGATCAGATCATTGTAAAAATTGTATCATCATACAGCGCGTTTTATTTAAAAATATATAGGTACATAGGTACCCGGTGTATCAAGATGGGTGGCGAGAAAAAAATTTAAAGTCAAAGTAACCAAGAGAAATTCAAGGAAAATATTTTTAAGTTTCTGAGTTGACCGCAAAGGGGAGCAATCAATTGGCTCAACAAAAAAAATAATTTTACTAACAAAAGTCTCAGAATAATGTGCAGCTTTGATAGTTCCATTAGAGAGCTGAATTAATTCTGCACAACTTTGATTTCAAACTTATTATCGTATCGTTAATAAGAGTGGAAAAAACAGTTGAATTATTTACTTTAAAAAATATCATAACATCTGTGATCTTTATTAGAAATTAACGAACTTTGGCTCATTTGAAAGGGAATTTTAAGCTGATTTAAAGTTTCTCTTCAACGACTCCGGTTACTTTGTTTTATCAAATCAAATCAAACGTCATATTAATTAATTATTTAATTTACTTATTTAGAATATACAGGTCAATAATAAGCCCAATTACGTGTTGTACTAAACTAAACTAACTAATTTCTTTTCGATCATTTGTCCAAACTTACAATAACAACCATTCTGTCCTTCATAAAGCTTCAAGGCAGTTTAAACACCTACCAGCTAATCTGTTCTTTAGAAGACTTGTATTTAAATATTTCTGTACTTGTAAATTAAACCGAGGGAAACAAGGCACACTAACTTTACTCCAAATACTCTCCTAAATGAATTGAGTAATGCCCAACATTAAAGACAATAATACCGAGCAGACAAACACCGAAAATTATAATCTAGAACTGCGGGTAATTTTATAATAAGCCTACCCCGAGGAGATTTGCAGCCACTTTGAATTGTCATTGAATTAATTTAAGTGAAGTGGTACCAAGAATTTCCTCGTTTTGAGTTTCCGTTAAAAAGTGTGAAAGAATACTTAACAAGGTAATCTGTCATGAAACATTTTTCGCAGCTTTATACAGGATGTCTCAAAACCTCTGTCATTAAATGAAACTACCGGGTGGAAAGTTTCAAACCCGAACATAGCAAAGTTCCATTGAGAACTACGTTTCTCTAGATTACTCCTCGCCATTTAAAGATACAAAAATGGTAATGGTATTAAATGAAAGATAAAATTAAGGCCAATGTTATCGTGTTAAAATTATTCCTGTTGGGTTAATACTTTTGAAATAGAAATTAAATTTTTAAATTTCAAATGAAAAATGTAGTCGCCTTAGTATGTCAAATTTGAAGTTTGCAATTCAATAACCAGAATTTTGTACAATATGCTTTTTATTCAAAATAAAATTTCATTCATCTGTGTAGCATACTGACGATGAAAAACTGTTAGGATTTATTTCTTTGCTCCTGTATTGCTTCACAAAATACTTTCCTGCTATTCTTGGTAATTACAATACAATGTTGATGGCAACTGAATTTGTGGAATTGATGTTTTTTTTTTAATATTCTTTACAGTTGTGTGTTACTTATTCTTGAACAGTGTGAAACTTATATAATTCTTAGTACAATTGAATTTAAAACTGATTTAGTATCGAGATGTGTCGGTATTGATTGCCCATGACATCAGTTCAAGTTTATTGATAGTATCAGAAACAACAGTATTTTTGTATGCAATGACGTAGAATACAATTATCATCCTAATAAAGAAAGAATTGTTGTAACTTAAACGACAAAAGTACCTACCTATTATTTGCTCTGTATAACAATTCATAATGCTTTTTGACTGACGTATAAATTATTTTCCATTAATTGAAACAACTGAAAATTTCAAACCTGACACAGGCGACTACATTTTTCGTTTAAAAAATTTATTTATGTTCCGAAAGTATTAATATTCAGGAAAAATTTTAACACCATCCATAATTTTCTCTTTTCTTTAATACCATTGCCATTTTTGTATCTTCAAATGGCGAGCAGCAATTCACAGAAACATAGATTTTTTGCCCAAAAATGAAAAACTGACCTATCACAAGTGAGCGCAGTCTCTTTGTTTTGAAAGCTCTGCTTGGTTTACGACTTGTGTCAGCAATTTTTTCCGATAAATGCAATAAGCTGCAATAAAACTTTTTATTTACGTTTAGAAGAACTCGTTAATGGTTTTATTGTATACGATTATGAATCCAACTTGCGGACATCGGCATGTTTCTTTGTACTTTTAACATGCGATGAATAAGAACGTTTGTTTCTTTGTAATGGACAATAGCAATTATGTTAAAAGCGAGTACCTAATATTCGTTAGATTTTTGCTAAAGTAATTAAACATCTTATTCTAGTTTTGTAACTACGTTGAAAATGCGTGAAATTATTTTTTAATTATCGCACTAATATCTGCAGAATAAGTATTGCAAGAGCAGAAACTATTCCTATTTTAAAAACGGAAAGCAAGAATTGGAGTATGATACGATGAAAAATTTAAATAAATTAGATCGCCTGTACACACAATAATCTATGGGTTACAAATAAATGATTGAATAACTTCCCTAGCTCTCAATCGAACTATTTTATTAATTGTTTACATTCCAACACAAAACACATGTTTTTATAAGGATAATATTGAACCTGAATTTCTGCGTCGACTTAAACCAAAAAGACGTTTATTTCGTCGTTTATTCGAAGTTTTAATAAAGAAACAAATTTATTTTTGCTATTCAAATACAATAAACTTTAGTAATCAACATTGTAAGTTGATATTTGGCAATGTACAAATTAATATGATGTAAGAATTTTCACTTTTCCGATCGATTGAATTTTTTAAATTAAACTGATAAAGTACGGATTAGCACAGAACTAATCATCGATTAATGCAACACGCACAGAATATTTTAAACTATTAAGAACTTACCTAGTAACAAAATTTATCAGCTTTTAAAATTAACAAAAAACACCTTACTTGACCTGCCTTAAGTACAATATCTGTGCATTAGGTCATGGTCTGCGTTTTTATGACTTTTTATGGCCCCGAACGTCAAAGAATAGTTGAAAACCAAGCTTCGCCGGAACATTTAAGCTGCATTCAGCGACCCTCAAACAATTTCTATGAAAAAGTAAAATAATTTTTATCTGCGTTATTATTGCTATTTGACCAACAGTTGTATAACAAATTTTGCTTCTTTTCTTGACCACTATTTATGGTTTCGATTAAAGACATAGGTTTAGAGCTACGCTGTAGAACCTATTTCGGTGTAATGGCATTGATTGCTAAAATTAATTAATAATTAATTATTACTGTTCACGCACATTCAACGCGCGTGCCTACAGCACAAATTACGTCTTGTATTTCTTATTATTCGAGTAAGTTTCTGGAAAAAAAAACAGCTTCCCCTTATTATTTATTAATGTTTACAGAAATTCGGTTTCTAGGCCCCTAAAACTCGATTTGCCTGACGAAATGCGAAATATCTCATGAATAATTTAGTCTCGCGTTGACTTGATTAGAACTTTTTCGCGCCGTATCTCACTTTTAATGAAACATGAATCCATTAAGGCGAGGCAGAGTGTATTAATTTATGTAAATTTTAAGATTAAGTCAATTTATTTTTCGACAGTAAATCCGACCCTATAAAAACAAAAAAACTTTTAGCTTCAGAAATAAAGATTAGGACTCGGTGCCAGTAAAGAGGTTAATGAAAATTTCTGTTCCAGATTTTCTTTTCTTCGACGTCGTCCTCTCAGTTTACGATGCAATTTGAAAGTTATCAGCGCTTCGTACATTATTAGGAAAATTTTAAGGATATAACTTAAGATTAATAATAATTTACCTACATTCTATTCTATTTTGAGATACATTAAAGCATGGTTGGAAATTTACAAATAATTTTCGCTTTAAAATTTATTTAGCTTCTAATCTGGTATCCGAAATATTTATACAGGGTATCTCAAAACCTCTGTCTCAAATGAAACTGTAAGTTCCTCGTTACATAAGAGATTAATTCTACAAATCTGAAATTTTTTGCCCAAAAATTAAAAACTGACCTATCACAAGCGAGCGCGGTCCCTTTGTTTTGAAACCTCTGCTTGGTTTACAACTTGTTTCAGCAATTTATTCCGACAAAAGCAATAAACCGCAGTAAAATTTTTTATTTACGTTTAGAAGAACTCGGTCAAGGTCTTATTGGATACAAATATGAATCCGACTTGCGGACATCCGCATGTTTATTTGTATTTTCAACAAGCGATATGTAAGAACGTTTGTTTATGCACCTCTTTATAATAAACAATAACAATTATGTTAGAAACGATTACCTAATCTTTGTTAGATTTTTTGCTGAAGTAATTAAACATCTTCGTACGCTAGTTTTGTAACTGCGTCGCAAATGCGTGAAATTAATTTTTAATTATCGCACTAATAGCAGCAGAATAAGTATTGCAAGAGCAGAAACTATTCCTATTGTAAAAGCGGAAAGCAAGAATTGGAGTATGATACGATGAAAAATTTAAATAAATTAGATTGCCTGTACACACAATAATCTATGGGTTCAAAATAAGTGATTGAATAACTTCGCTAGCTCTCAATCGAACTATTTTATTAATTGTTTACATTCCAACACAAAACACATGTTTTTATAAGGATAATATTGAACCTAAGTTTCTGCGTCGACTTAAACCATTAAGACATAAAAGCTCTAGCCCAGAGCAGACGTTTATATCGTCGTTTATTCGAAGTTTTAATAAAGAAACAAATTTATTTTTGCTGTACAAATACAATAAACTTCAGTAATCAACATCGTAAATTGATTATTGGCAATTTACAAATTAGTAATAGAATTTCCACTTTTTCGATCGATTGATTCTTTTAAATTTAACTGTTAAAGTAGGAATTAGCACAAAACTAATCATCAATTAATGCAAGACGCGCAGAATATTTTAAATTATTAAGAACTTACCTAGTTACAAAATTTATCTGCTTTTAAAATTAAGAAAAAGGCAGGATACTTGACCTGCCTTAAGTACAATATCTGTGCCTTAGATCATGGTCTGCGTTTTGTGACTTTTTGTGGCCTCGAACGTCGGAGAATAGTGAAAACTCCGCCGAAACATTTAAGCTGCATTCAGCGACCCTCAAACAATTTCTGTGAAAAAGTAAAATAATTTCTATCTGCGTTATCTGACTAATAGTTGTATAACAAATTTTGCTTCTTTTCTTGACCACTATGTGTGGTTTCAATTAAAGACTTAGAAATTTACAGACGCGCTGTAGATACTGTATTTTTTTGTTACAACACCTTAACATAAAAATTTTCGGAACAATTTTCTTAAAAGCCTTTTCGTAAAATAATGTTTGAATTGTTAAAATATTTGCGAAGTGAAATTCGACTTCAAATTGAATGTAAACAGCTAATCACTTTCGCCGTCGTCATCTGCGCGAAGTGAAATTTAAGAAAAACATACTTCGGCAGGAAAATATTTTCGCTCGAAATTACAAAGTATTATCTTTCCTTGCTAATTTAGGTTGACAATGCGGACCTTCCCCCCGAAGAAAAAGTCGGATTTTATTTCCCTCGACGCGCGAGCCTTTAAATTTCCTCAAATTTATTTTTATTTTCCGAGAGGGAAATCGCCCGGTTCGGGTCCCACGCGAAATGCAATAATGAAGTTAAATTAAGTTCATAGTTAAATTACGCCTCGACCTGATACAACGCTTTAGTTTGCATGGGTTGTGTCTGTAATGAATTTATCCTCTACCTGACGCATATTGATTGGAAGAGAGGAATGCTATTTTTGGCAGCTGTTCTCTCGATGAAAGGGTCCGCCAAATCGAACTTGTGGTATACAATAGGTTTAAGTAATTTCCACCAACGTTTCAAAATCATTATATAATAACTTGCAGAAAACAAGATTCACAACAAGAACTTGATTACTTGGAATTAAAATTCTAAGCAGGGACGGAATATTAAATGGTAGTCATTAAAGAAGAATAATTTCAACTTATTTTCGAGATACTCTGAGTATTTCGTTTTAGATTTTAATTACACGAACGTACAACAAAATTGGACATCAAGGGAAATTCTTGCAGTATCACATCGGTACCTACTAACTATAAAATTCTTTTGAAACCAAAATTCATAATTCACTATGCAGGGTGTCTCTTAATATACGAACGAGGAGCTAAAGTAAAGCGTTTTCTTAATTTGCGTTCGGCCAAAACCTAATAACAAGAAAGTTCCAGCGGTTTAAATTTATTATAAGTAAAGAGCGGATTCTATGCTAAATGCAAATTGCATGCATATTTTGCATATTTGAGCATTTTGTTCAATTTTCGCATATTTCTTAAAAACGTGCATATATATGCATATTTGAAAGAATTTGGTCGAAGTGTGTAAATTTTTTCCTGAATTCTTAATTCGTCAGAACATGTTGTTGCATTAATTAGGGTCTAGTTTGCACCCTTCTTGGGCTTAAGCAGGCAGAATTTTCCAAGTAGTGAATTAGGGATTTCCAAGTACTTTCTTAACGATGCGGTGGGGCGTTCATGTTTGCAATATTGTTTCATCACTTCTTCACGGATTATTAGTCGGTTATTGCTGCGAACGTTTAGTTCTTCCGTAAAAGTATTTTTGTTTGTGAGAAGTGCATTATGCCGAAAGACAATTCGAGCCTGGTTAATTCCTGGATCAGAAGCTATCCCGAGCTTGCTTACACCAATGGAAGCGTATTCTGTAAAGCCTGTAGTAAAATGGTAAGTTTTAAGTTTGTTTTCTTCCTCCTTAGGTAAATATTTGCTTGGTTCTTGAATATTGAAAGTTCAGACAGTTTAAATAAATTCAAGTTCTTGTTGTAGATACCAACCCAACGAAAATTTTCGGTCACACAACATGTCGGGACAGAACTACACAAGTCAAAATGCAAGAAGATGAATGAATCGAAAACATTTCAATTACCCTTAGACAGTGGACCGTCGTTGATGACTTCATCTAATGAACAACAAGAATTTAATGCTGATTTATGCGAGGCGATGATTTGTGCAAACATACCTTTGAAAAAACTGCAAAATTCTATTTTTAAAAGTTTTTTGGAAAAATATACCAAGAAAAATGTTCTCGATGAAAGTACGTTAAGAAAAAATTACGTGCCTCGCATCTACAACGATACTCTAAAAGAAGTCAAGAAAATCGTAGAAAATCAATATATTTATTTTATTGTGGATGAAACTACTGATTCTTGTGGGCGTTACATTGTAAATTTATTAATAGGGTCTTTGCGGGAAGATAAACCTAGTGAATCTTATTTAATAGCCTGTACACAGTTAGACAAAACTAATCATTTAAGTATTTTAAGATCTGTTAATGAATGTTTTATGAAATTTTTCTCACCTAATGTAGTTCCTACTGAAAAAATTTTACTTATGGTATCAGATGCTGCCCCTTACATGGTTAAAGCCGGGCAGCAATTTAAAACAATTTATAAAAATTTAGTTCACGTGAGTTGTTTAGCTCATGGATGTAACAGAGTAGCTGAACATATTAGATGTGAATTTTCTGATGTAAATCTACTAATTAGTACCATTAAAAAATATTTGTCAAAAGTCCCCTACGAGTTCAGTTGTACAGGGAAAAATTGCCGAATGTACCTTTACCTCCCGAACCAGTGTTGACTAGGTGGGGAACTTGGTTGGAAGCGGCAATGTTTTATGCTGAACATTTTGTAGCAATTAAGGAATTGGTTGTAGAGTTTAATGCCCAAGATAGTGCTGCTATTGCAAAGGCACAAAATATTGTAACAAAAACTTCATTGGCAAATCAACTGAACTTCATCAAAATGCATTACAGTTTTGTAATACAAACTGTAAACAATTTAGAAAAACCGAAAATGTCTTTAATAGAATCCGTTAAAATTGTTAAAGAATTTAAAGAGAATATTTCAAAAGTTCCAGATAAAATCGGCAGTTCAGTAAATAAAAAATATTTATCCGTTTTAGATAAAAATAGCGGCTTCAAAACCCTTGAGGAAATTTACGAAATTTTGAATGGAAACTTTGAAATTGACTTAAGTGTAGAATTTTCAGCTATGAGTCACTTTAAATATGCCCCAATTACCTCCGTGGATGTTGAAAGGAGTTTTTCAATTTATAAAAATATTTTGTCAGATAAAAGGCAAAATTTCCTGGTAGAGAACTTGGAAAAACACATTGTTGTAAATTATAATCGAAGATTTTTTAGTCGTTATAATATTTACTTAATAATGTACATACATAATATACATACTTCCTTCATATAAGCGTTTACAAATAAATGTAAATAAATTGTATAAAATATAATGTTTTTTATTTGAATAAGAATGCCCATAAAACACAGTAGACCAGTTATTGCATTATTTGAAGTGTTCGGCCTATCTTGCACATATTTCGCCATTTTTAGTGCATATATATGTGCATATTTCATCATTTTTTAGTGCATATATATGCGCATATTTCATCAAAATTACTCGCATATAAATCCGCTCTCTAATTATAAGTTTACCTCGACCATAGGTTGTAACATTCCAATCTAACTTCATCGTTGAATTTCTTGAAGGAAAGTATTTTCGGAAGGCATTTGTCTATCTGGAAATCTTTGTCAATGCATATACCTTGTATATCTAGTTTTGTTCAACGACTCCATACGAATAAAGAAGATTAAGAATTTGGTAAGTTAGGTGCTAAAGAGACAGAAAGTTAAACATCCGAACCTATAGTTGACGGGCTTGTATTAATTAATTTTTTAACTGAACATTATTCAACCAACTATTAAATACCCCAAATTTGAATTTAAAACGCAACTACTATTAGTTGGTAACTAATTATTTTAGTTGGTAACAATTTCCTGTTAATTAACTTTAATTTTATTTAATTTGACCTTTTAGTAAAAATTTATTAAGAGCGAAGCTTTACTTTGATCTTCCCCAGTTACCCTTTTAGGCTCCTACGTACGCTATGAGACAGTTTGTACATAATCATTTATCGTTCATTTATTCTTGATTAGCTCTCTTCTCGGTTTACACTGCCCACATTACTTTGTAACATAGGGAATAAATAAAACCCGGTTATTTTTTATATCACCGTAGCGAAAGGTAAATTGACATTACAAGAACTATGATAGTTAAAATAAAATAACGGGTTTCACGTATTCTGTATATTCGTATTATAGTCTGAATGAATCCATAGAAAATACTCTTGTAAGGATTGAATAACTTTATTCTTACTTATAATACTCCTACTAATTAATTAATTTTTGGCCGATATAATTGGCTAAAAGGTTATTCGGCAGGATTAGGCTATTTTTTTAAAGACACTCTTTTGTTGTACGCTTTATATTTCGAAATAGATGAAATCTGTGATGAAACCAGCCCAATCCTGCCGAATAACCCTTTAATAATTTTTTTTTCAAAATTTTGTTTTTCAACAAGTACAGTATACTTCCCAAAGTTTTCGATATAATTGACTGCCGAAAAAGCTCGTTCAGCTTGAATTCCCTGATTTTGAAATAGTTTCATTTCTTTTTTTTATTGCACTTAAAAAAACTTTTTGTATTTCAGGTTGTATTCCTTCCATGCACTTTTCTGTTTCTTTTTCCAACTTTTCTTTTAGTGATGAATTATAAAATTCTTCTTATTTCTCACTGCTTGTTTCTTCTTCATTGCTTTCCACGTTCACAAGAGCATTTACCCTTTCAATTATTAACTTGATTTGTTTTATATGCGCAACTACGCTATTTTCTCCGTAAATTTCAATTCATCAGGCTGATGAGGATTTTGAAGACACCATATAATTGGACACGTCATCTTTGCTGTATACGATGTGATAAAGATATCTTCAAATTGTTGCTTAGTATTCAATTCAGTTTTTCTCCTAATTGATTCATGAGGAATTTCGAATTGAAATCTCGTCAACACATTGCTTCTACTGTTAATTTTACTGATTCAAGTATGTCTTTAATATCAGTCAGCACCATGAAATTAGAATCCTCTAATCTGATTGGATGTTTAAGATTTATGAGTGCTTGCTTGATGCTAGTTCTTAAAAGAACGAAACGAAAAAAGTATAGCATCATTTTTCGTTGGCGATCTTTTAAAATACACTGCTATTTTCTAAACTTTATGTTATTAATATTTTGTTCATCTGTCTGGACCTGGAACATCGTAAATCTCATCATTATGTGAAACTGATTAAATTCTTGGCTTCCGGTTGGAACCACGTGTCTCGGATTTTTGCTACTGCCAATGTTTCGTTCTCCACTGCAGAAGAACTTCCTCAGGGCTTGGTCGTTCCTCCTAATTTTTTAAGAATAGATTGACATCGTTTACATTTGGCACTTTTTCCATCTTTTGATATGATAATATGATATGAAATGATGCCACACTAATGATATGTCAGAATCTTTTTTATATTCAGTAAAAACATTTTTAAAAACGTACACATACTCGACTAAAGTTTAGTTGTACGTATGCGCTTGGCCTTAGGATTGCAAATCACAGGCAATCATACTACTCGCAGGCATACATATTCATTTATTAATAATGTTAATGAATATTATTTTTTATTAATTGCATAAAGCGTATCATATTTTTAAATGCTGCTGGGCAATCCCGAAAATCCCGGGATTAGTACTTTTTATTCCCGAGATTTTCGGAATAAAAAATCGGTCGGGATCCCGGGATTGTATTCCCAACTAATAACGCAAATTGTATCTGCTTTAATATTTTATTTTTTAATCTAGCATAGCTAAAGCCGTGATTAAAATAAACATAAACTAAATGGCTCTATGCGAGTTTCTTGAGTAAGAGAGTGAGAGAGAATTTAATCAAGGCGTTGCTAAATTAAAGACGAGGTGAGAATGTGCTCAATTTTCAAATATTAATTGTGTTTAGGTTTCCCTAGATGTCAGAATATGTAATGAAGAAATATTACTTTTTGTTTTCTGTTTCTCCCTTTTGTTTTATATGATGCGAAAGGAGAATTAAATTTGTTTACAACCTTTGTTTTTATTAAGAGTAATATGAATGAAAGGTTTTTTTCCCTAAAAATCAATATTAATTTATCCTTACTTGAAATAGATTTCACTAGCAAATTTTCTTTCGTTGGTGATAAAGTACATACATTTAACTGGTAAATGCGTAAATGCGGACTTTGCTTCAATAAGGTTTAAGAAAAATTAACAATAATTTTCATCCTTAAAGGAGGAATCACAAGGATCAACTCAAAAGGTCAAATTTACGAAGAGTTATTAAGGAAAGTTGTTCAGAATTAAGTAATAACACCAATTCTCAAGTTTGGGCGAAAAATTTTAATTTTAACTATTCAAAAAAGAACCAAAATAATGCATTTTCAGTAAATAATTTTTTTTGGTAAGTGTCCCTTGGAGAGCAAAACCATAGGAACACAACGAAGACTTGGTAGAACATGTAGATGAAGATTTTTCTTGTTCTATGTTTCAGCTAGCTAAATTTTGCTGTTTATCAAATAATTAAAAATCTAAACTTTTCGCCTAAATTTGGAAATTGGGGTTATTTCCTAATTCTAAACAACTACTCTTAACAGCGTTTAATATGATTAAACAAAGCAGTTCTGTTAATCGTACGTCATGAATTAGCTCCAAATAATAAGCAGTGAAATCAGCGAAAATCGTCGTTCTTGGAATTTTGGTGTACAGGGTGTACCGAATTTCCGAAATTGTGTCAAAGTATCCTTTTATATACACTTTATCAAAGAAATGTCTTAACAAAAGTTAAGTTAAGTTAAGTTAAGTAAGTTTCCGTTCCACATAATTTCAAAATTATTTTCAAACGTTTACTATGGCACTGTTCCGGAAGTTCTAGACAGCCTGTACAATTACTCATAAGTTTAGCTTAATAAGGTAAGGCAATTTAACACAAATTAGTAGATACCCAGCTTACGCAATTTTTTTCCAACATTTAGCAACGCGTCAGAGTTACTTCATCACGTACTCTAATTAATACAGCATCTACACTAATGCGAATATTGTTTTTTTTTTTTATTTAAAAATGTATGTATCACATATCATATTGTATTTGCACTCAATTTGACTAGTCATGTTGGCTAGGTGCATTTTTTGTATCCTCTGACATTATAGCAAATAAACTTATTGTTATTACCTGCAGTAGCGTTCGCTGACGTTGTTGGCGGTTAATTTTAAATGTAATTAGTTAATAATAACATTCCATCCGTAGATGGTAAACTTTTAAAACAATTGCTTCTAATACCGTGTGAGAAGAAATGTTAGCTAACATGTTCGCATTGGTCTAGACATGGCATTAGATTTTAATATCATGAGAAATCTGAGATCTCTCAATACTGCTTACATTTTGAAGAATTTACTCACTTACGATGATGATAATTTTAAAAACCTTCTTTATCAAAGTTAAGAGAGTCGTGCAAAAGTTAATTACTTTTAAATGGGCTATAAAAGACAGGGGGATATATTTTTTTTTCTATTTCGGTACTTCAGTGGGTTACATTATGAAACTCAAACGAGTCATTTGGATTTCATAAAGTAGCCTGTTAAAAAACGCGAAATGTTATTTTCTCAGATTGGTGACAATATAAGCAGCTAGATTTGTTCAAATCTCAAATTGTAAATAATAACCCACCCTGAACGCTATACACGTTTGAAATTACCTTTATCTGCTGGTATCCCAAATTATAAACACAACTAAAACGCTTTATAAGGCCACAAAATATATAATTATAAACCTAACCTCTAAACAGCGTTTATTTTAAATTATTTAAACCTTTCATACTGACGGGGGGTGTGTTTATTAATATTTTCTTAAATTATTAATTGAAAATGGTATTTTGCCATCTAAACCTCTAAAAAAGCATTGTTGAATATACCTGCAAAATATTTAGCTGATCTATCAATCCACCGCTCCATCAATCCATCATTTCAATCCATCACTTCATTCATCCATCGAATCAACAGTTCCTCCATCCATTATCCATTCATCATCGGTACATCGTTTCATCAATTTATTGTTCATTCATCCATCGCTTCATCGATCCATTACTTCGCCATTCTGTTACTTCATTCATTCATCGTTTCATCCATCCATCTATTCATTGGACCGTCAATTCATCAGACCATCACTTTATCAATGCATCGCTTCATTGATCCATCGCGTAATTTATACAGCGATTATTTGCTTCATCGGTCAATTCGATATATCAATCCAGCTTTCATTTATTTATGGCTTCATCAATCGGTCGATCCACTGCTTCAATATTATATCATTTAATCGAATATTTCAAAGATGCATTACTATTTCGCATCATCGATTTATCGTTTCATTGATCCAATAGTATCATCGTTCCATTGCTTCAACGATCTTTCGTATCATCAATTCATGTACAAATTCACATATAAAGAAACTAATTTCGCTGGGGTAATTCAGTTACCCGCTTAGATTATCCTATTACTTTTGAGATCTTGGCCACGGAACCAGTTCTTCATAAGATATTTTGGCGCACTTGTCCATCTAGAAAACTCACCTTCGACTCGTTTTCGAGAACTGGACGCTTGCGCTAAAATCACGTCTTGCAAAGCTTTTTTTAATATACTATTCAATATAATGCCTCAGAATGAAACTTTGTAATTGTCTAGCAGCAATTTAATGCGAAGTATGATCACGACTGATCAATTAAGGAATCAATTCAATAACTGAGCTGCAGTCCAGTTATTGAATTGATGCAGCAATTTAAACTAGACTAAATCGCCTGTCAGTTTTTTCGACGGCTGAAAGAGGTATCAAATCTAATACGTTAAAAATTTCAAGGAGTATAATATTTCAAGTGCTTTGTACACAAATCTTAACAGCTCTAAGAGTATTAATTCCAGTATCTACTTGTTCGATGAAAACTCTTACCCAATGTGAATTTTGTAAACTTCATTTTCTGTCTGAATTGATTTTATTATTTATTAATAATGCAGGTTTTTCTTGACAAATATAAATATATTAATTGGTGTATTGTAAAAAATCAGAAGTAAATAATTTACTTTATTCGTCCGCTCCTACTATTCTATCTGAAACTTTTAATGTCGAATATCATATTAGGTAAGATTAGTAATAAACTACTGTATACTTTTATAAAAATAATTTATTCTTTGTTTAGAAAATTATTATCTCGACATAATTAAACGAGATAATAAGTCGGTCCATTTTCAATTGTCTCCAATCGTTTAGTTAAAACATTCAGACTTGAATTTTATTAAGCTTTGGAAAGTTTTCCTTATTATACTTAAAGGCGACTGAAGTAAACATGCAGTTCCGTTCGTTATCAAATACCATTAAGCAAAAGCGTGGAACGAAACAACGTTCGTCCGCCTATCCGCACAATGTTAACGTCTATTTTTAACCTGAAAGCAAAGTTTCCTACAACTTTATTATTTTATGTTCCACCGCCAAGAACAGGAGAATGTGCTCGAATCCGAATACCATCGGCGAAGTAACATCGTCATAATCGTTCGAATGTAATTTTTTTTTTCTAAGTTGAAATGGTCGAAGTCTTTTTATCGGTCGGTCCTAAAGCTTTTCGTTGTAAAACTGCTGAAAAATAATTTTCATTGCGTACTATCGTGCACTTTATTTTATGATAGGAGTTAAAGTCGAAATCGTAAAAGAGTATGGAGTGTATAATCAGAGACGTTGCCGAAAGTACCTAAGTGTTTGAAGCATTTGCATGGATCGTTATGTCGTCTTCTTCTGAGGAAATAAGAACTAGAAAATTTTCGTGCTTCATATTTTTTCCTCTTTTTCAATTCTTGTCACTTTTTAGTTCTACATTTAAATATTGTTGCTGTCTCTCATTTTGTAACTAATTTGACGACACAAACATTAATACTGTATCATATGGGCCTCCTTCAAAAAAAGAAAACTAAATGCGAAACGGAAAGGTTCGCAAATGGAAACGGACATGACAATGGATAAGGAAAAGCGAAGAGTGTTTCTGAACAGTAAGTGCAACGAAGAATTCGGCATAAAAAGAATAAACAAAGAAAAAGAAGGAAAAAAGCGATTTGGAGAATAGCGACTTGGAATGTAAGAACTCTTCTAGAGCCAGGCAAAATGGAAGAAGTAGCTAAGGAAATCGAAAAATATTAAATAAATATAACAAATTTGCAAGAAGTGAGATGGAATGGGGAAGGAAAAATAGCTAAAAAAAAATACGCTATATGGTATGGAGGTGAAACGAACCAGGGGCATAAAGGTACAGACAGCTTTTTTACTTCATGGAGTATTAAAAGAGCAAGTATTACAATTTAAACCGAAGGGTGGAAGAATATCATACCTCTGCAGAGTGTTTGGTAATTGCCTGAACAAATTAAAACTGTAAATTCGGGTCACCAAATGAAGTACCAAAAGTCCTACACATAAAATCCGTTCTGCCTATTTTTGAAAAATTTCGAAAAGTACCAATTGTTTGGAACCGCTGAAGTATTTATCACACAAGCGCATATTAAAGTAAATATTCGATATGACGGAACGCATGAATCAGCGCGAATCTACGCAATGACGTGCAAGCCCATCGCTTTTAATAGCTCGGATAAAAGTTACCGCAGAAATCGAACTCCAGTTAAGGCGTACTTAAAGCACGTAAGGGCCATGATTTCTCCGTTTTTTTTGTGAACTCGTAACATGTTTGTAAATAAAATAACTTGTAAATATTTATTTCAACGTCCTTTGACGTTTCATCACTCGTAAAATAATAAAACTTTATTAAACACAATTTCAATTGAAAAAAAATGTAATAATTTCATTCTTTGTGCGTACATTTATTCTGACATGCACACTTTAAAATCGGTAGAGACACTCTCACCTTTCAGCATTTGCGTTGAAAGACGTAAGCAAAAAGAGAAACAAACCGTTAGCGGAATTTATGGTTTCTGCCTGGGCGGACGATGTTTTCAGCATGGGAGACGTTAATCAGCGGTTCCCAAACAACTTTTTTCGATTTTTGTTTCAGTTTTTTTCTCGAAAACAAAAGCTGTAACACCCCGGATTATCAAGCCTTTTTTACTCTAGTTAGTGTCCTCAATTCCTGATAAATTTAGA
Source organism: Prosopocoilus inquinatus (assembly GCA_036172665.1). NCBI lineage: Eukaryota > Metazoa > Arthropoda > Insecta > Coleoptera > Lucanidae > Prosopocoilus > Prosopocoilus inquinatus. Next base: position 4,507,805 of record CM069876.1, read on the forward strand.
CACAAAAGGAAGCATTTCTTAATTGCTGCAATGGTTTGAATTTTAGGAAATCCAATTTTAGCTCTCTATATGAAGCCGTATCAAGCACAAACTGAGGTTTCCTACTTGATTATAGGTCACCTGTATCTGTCGTAGATAAATTTTACAAAAAATTGAATTATTTATTTGAACAGTTTGTGCCACTAAAGAAAGCCCCCAAAAAGTTGTATCCAAAGTGGTTCACCGGTTCCATTATAAAAGATATAAAACAAAAATCCAGACTCCTTAAACAATATAAGAGAACCAAATCGGCTGTTACTTACGCTCAGTATAAACAACTTCGTCGTAAGATCAAGGTTGATACTGATAAAGCAATGAAATCCTACTTGCACAGAACTGAAGAAATGATTCTTAAGGAGCCTAACACTTTTTGGGCACATATTAACAACGTATTTAAAGTTTAAATCCCTGTCATCATCTATGACATATAATGGATTAATTTTGGATGATATTCAAGCAATTGTTAATGGGTTTGCACAGTACTTTTCTCAATCATACTCTGCAAGTAATTTGGACGTTTCCTCCGTTAATGATGACGAGGGTAATGCAAACACATTAATTATTAAACAAATGTGTGAGGACGATGTTCTGAAGGCTATTAAAACTTTGAAATCCACAAATACAGCAGGCCCTGACCAAATTCCTGCCTTTTTAATTCGTGATTGTGCACATATTTTCATTAAACCAATAACTATAATTTATAACTTAATATTGCAATAAAACATTATTCCTAATGCATGGAAGTTATCCCGGATTGTTCCTGTTTTCAAAAAAGATGACAAGTCACAAACCGATAATCATAAACCTATTGCGATTATGTGCGACTTTGCCAAGATCTTTGAATATACTCTTGAACCTTTTCTACGACATCATTTTTCGTCATTTGTTTCACCAATTCAACATGGTTTCTTGCCCGGCAAATCCACTATTACAAACTTAATTTCATTTTCTCAGTTTCTTTGTGAAAAAGTTGACCGCTCCAAACAAGTTGATGTGGTATGTAGACTTGACCAAGACATTTGATGGTCTTGATCATCATCTTCTTCTAGAAAAACTAAGTACTTATCTTCTCACATACTCTACCTTTTTGCTTCATATCTCACTGACCGGCGACAATTTGTTGAGTATAATGGCATAAAGTCAACTGAATTCGTAGCAACTTCAGGAGTCCCTCAAGGTTCTGTACTTGGACCACTGTTATTTGTTATCTTTATCAATGATATTATTATGGATGTCGGGGTTGAATGCCTTATGTATGCAGATGATATTAAATTATTTTCGCAAGTGGATAATCTTCAGGATTGTTTTAATGTACAAACAGCTTTGAATACTATTTGTCAATGGTGTTCATCTAATAACTTGTCCTTAAACCCATCCAAATGCTCTGTTGTTTCCTTTGGTAGACGAAAAAATTTACTGTCTCATAATTGTACCATTAACGATGAAACGATTAATCGCTGTGACAATATTAAAGATTTAGGAATAACATTCGACTACAGATTGACATTCATTCGCCACATTGACAACATCACGAATACCGCTTATAAAACTTTAGGGTTGATAATTAGAATATCTAAATGTTTTAACAATCTTGCTACAATTAAAGAATTGTATTGTAGTTATGTTAGATCTCGACTGGAGTACGGGTCTTTAATTTGGAATCCTAATTATGGCGTTCACATTGATAAGATTGAGAGAATTCAGCGCAAATTCTTAAAATACTTTTACTTTAGAAAGGAGGGCAATTATCCAAATCAAGGAATTCCTCAAGAATACCTCTTAAACATGTTTCAATTAAAAAGTCTTCAAACACGTCGTGTAATTGCCTCGTTGGTGCTTTCAGTCAAACTGGTTAATGGGGATGTTCATATCCCTGAATTGTTAGGTTATCTGCCTTTTCGTGTACCACGTCTTGGCGCTCGCTCGCACTCTTTACTGCAGATTCCTATTACCAGAACAAACTTGCTCGAGAATTCGCCATTACATGTTATGTGTCGTAACCATCGATTGATTGACAACCAAATTGATATTTTCAATTGCACGCTTCGTCAAATTGCTGATTATTTTGCGGTATAGATTTATCTACTAATTATATATTTTATCGCTCAGTAATTGGGCACAGGCCTGTTGAGCGACTAACTCACTAATGACAATAATAATGCTGTGTAAAGGTGTTCCGCCAAATACGTAACAGCCCTGTATAAGACTAGAAAACAAACCAAGAAATTTATCTATTGTCAATATATACGCACCCACAGAGAATGACAGCGACGTTTTATCTATTTGTTGTTGTATTCTTGTATTTAATAATATTCTCCATCCTAACATTAATAAAAACTTTTATAGGCATTGTTTTACTTTACAATTCTAAAATCTAGAATCTTCCGCGGATGGCCTCCAGGGAACTACCACAAAGAATTAAAAAGTAGTTGATAAGCATCATAATTTTTCCCTGTAATAGTAAGGAAATAGTTTTCAATATGTGTATGAGTGTACACGCGACAGTTCGGTACACTGGTTACAGTCTTTTTCATTGGAAAAACTCGTAACTAATTGTAAAGTGATTTTTGTTGATTTGTGCAAGTTGTGACTTTAAAAAGGAATTAATTTTTCATAACGAAAGAGTTTTTCCCCGTTCATCTACTCTGAATTTCTATTTGTGTGTTGTATTCGTGCTCCGTGCCAATCACGACCGGTTTGGCGGTCATTCATCGGTGACAAAAACTTTTGTTTTTATCAAAATAAGTAAATTCCGTATTTTTGATAACCCATCAAAATTGCATATAAAAAATGGAAAACAAAAAAGGGTCAACATTACGTACCAAAAACAAAGGTAATAGTCCCGGCTGCAGGAGATGTAATAATTTCGAAGATTCTATGACGATAATGAATAAATTTCATAAGAAACTATTTCAGTGCGATGGCTGTAAGGATGACATCTGTACGGAATGTGGAAAACTTAGCGCTTCTGAACAACGGTGTTTAATATTAAAAGAAAAAAGTCTATTCTTCTTTTGTGAAAACTGCTCTTCGAATTTATATATTGACAATGAGATTCAGGTAACGTTGGATGAAGATAGGAGGACCATTGCATCACTGCAAGAAGAAATGTGTGCACTGCAGAAGAAAATTGCTGAAGTACAAAGCATGCATCCTTTTGGACAAACCTTTTTGGAAGATTCTTTAAATATGGAGGACTCGCTAAATAGAAAAATAAGTGAGCTCACTAGGAAAAATGATTCAACTCAAAGAACTCTAAATTCGAAGAAAAGCATTAAGACTCAAACAGAGGCGCTCGAGAGAAAAGATAAGCACACGCAACACTGGATACAACTAGAGAATAAAGAGGTACAGCACGACTTAATAGTATCTAGCAATTTAATTCGTAATTCAACACAAAGGCAAACTTCTTCTCCACAAGTAATTAACAAAGAAGCCCAAACAACTTACTGTTATGGTAGTAAGGTTCCCTTGCCGGAACATAGTCAAATTGAAGTAAACATTACCGCTAAAGTTGTATCTACAAACGAAGTTCTATTAGAGACTGACAAACCGCTAAAAAAGGTTTTAATATTGAGTGACAGCCATGGCCGGAATGTAAGTTCTTACTTTAAGGAGAAATTACCAGAGGTATCAATTACAGGATTAGTAAAACCTAACGCCAAAATTCACAATATAGTAGAAAACTTAGAACAATTGGTAAGGGAATATAGTAAATCGGACTTTTTTATTTAATTGCCGGAACCAATGATATTGACGAATGCTATGACAGTGAAAGCATCAGTCAATTAATTAAAAGCTTTGAGGTTGTGATGAAAAAAACTACTCAAACTAATATAGTCATTTCTACTATTCCATTTAGATGCCATGATGAAATATGATTTATTATTTCTTCAGAATAAAGTCCCATGAACTCTTTATATAGCGTTTAAGCCAAGCGTCCTATATTTCGAAAGTTATTTATTTTTATGCATAATGCATCTCACTTGTCATAAGCTGGGACGTAATCTTCGTAAACCAGTGGCGCCAGCGATGAAAATCTGTCCTGAAATTTCAGGTTCCGAAAGTTTTTGCAGGCCTTCATCCTCCGACCGCAAAACCGATAGATAACGTCGCGTTTCGCGGAAAAATAATACAAAGTTTCATTTCAGGAGTAGGTAGTATACGTTACAATAATTCCGTGATGCATTAACCTCATTCTTTTATGAGAACGGCGGACGAAAGATATGAAATCACAGGCGATGTATAGGTATTGCGAGCTTTTATAAAGGCGTTTTTATGTGGAAAATAATCCGGCCATATTACGGGGATAATTCCATTCAAAGAGCAAATTACTCGTTTCAAGAATCTTTATTTCTGAAGCATGTAGAGACTCGTCGAAGGCAATTTTGTCTCATTTTTCTCTTTTGTTGCTTTATAAAAAAAAACAAAACTAAACTGATTCCTTGACCTTTACTGATTTATTCCTTTTAGTTTTACATGAAAAGTTACTATTGTCTATAGTCTGTTTAACTGGTGAACCAATTCTCGTGTCAGGAATAGAATTAGATTATCAAGGAATTGTATTAACTCCAGCATGTTTCCAATTACTAAACCGACCTGTTGGGATACGAGAAAATGTGTTTTAATCGAGGCGTAATAATATGATTACAAAATATTTGTTTTATCAGTGGTGGGAGGTTCGGCATTAATGTTTCGCATTTAGCCTAATTTAAATTCCCTCTTTACCTTTTTGCGATATTTAAATAAGACGGGGGATTGCGTTCCCCATTAAAGTATTTAGGCTCGGAAAAATGGAAAACGCGAGCGAGAATTTATAATGGGGTAAATTCCGTTTTTTTTTTTTTCCTCTTCCTTTGCCGAAGAGATTAAAAAATGTACGTATCCTTTTGTTCTCCGTTTCACGGTCGCCTTAATTCCGCAAAGGCGCATTCTTTGTTTGCGCAAGTGGAACGTTTATAAACATAATAAAATCTCGACGAATAATAAACCAAATTCGCGAGTAATAATTTTACTCCGCCTTAATTTCAGCCACGGTGAACAATATAACAGGTGATATAACCAGACCACTCGGCTATGTGTATACAGGGTGGGCCAACAATGCGTGGGCGGAAGATTGTGGCGTTACCATTGAAAATTTTTGAAATCTATGTCCGCAATAATATACATATCGGTTAGGTGCACAATTTAAAATTATTTAGACTTATACAGAGTGTTCCGTAAGCGTGTGACGACACTAACATATGTTTTTTTTTTTAAACGGAACACCTATATGTTATTGCACTATTAGATGTCTGATTATCAGTAGACGAAAATAATATAAGGTTTTATTGACCTAAAGTTTATCGTTTTCGAGATATTAACAATTTACCGGTAAAAAATGGCAAAATTTGTTACTCCATAAATTAGTTATTTTTAAATATTTTACTTTAAATTTTGGTGAATATATTATCTAACTAGAAAACAGAAATGTATGATCAACTTGAATTTTTTCCGGGTACTTTACACAGGGTGATTCACAACAATTCTAAAAAAAATTAAATGGAACAGCCTGTATATGAACACATAGTTTAAAATATCTCTTACTAATATTTTCAGTAATATAAGACTTTTTACGTATATCTCTTAAACTTTGTTAAGCAGAAATTTTTTAAATTTGTATCTTTAAAATCTCAACTATATTGTAATTTAATAAATAAAATTGGATTTTGTTTTATTTCTAATGCACATACATTTGGTAATAACATTGTTAATAACCTTGATAATAATGTTTGATGTATTTTAATGTTTGAATCGACATTTAGAACACACCGATTTTTTTTAATTAAAAAAAAAACTATTAAATTGAACTAAATTTAATTTCTTTATGATCATATCAGTGTTCAATTGTTTTGAATTGTATTCATAATACGAAATATACAAAATACCACAAAAACAATAACATAAATCTTAGTTAACAAAAGTAAAACTAAATTTAACAAACATCCTCAAAATGTAATCCAATTTATTTTATACATTTTTCATTTGGCTATTAAAAAATATATTAAAATTTATTAATAGTACAGACATAATACATACAAATGCAATTCTAAAAATTCTGTTTCATGATCTCCACGTCCATAGGAGATTCACTAAATCCGTTTATATTCTGGCGTAAGAAAATAGTGAAATCAGCCGGAAGTTCGGGTAGCAACTCAGAATTCTTAGACATTTTATTTATTGAATTAACTATTTAGTTGAATCATTTTCTAGTGTCATTGTTGTAATATGATGGTACTTCATCATGCTTAAACCACATATTTTAATCGCTATTTCGGGAAACACTCATCAAAAATTACAAGGAATAATTCTACATCAGAAACAGAAGGTAAGAATAGTCTCACAAAATACAAACTGATAATAAAACATGACTAGAGTGATAAACACATGAATGCATTTTTTAAAAGACAGTTAGTTGTGTGAAAAATTTCTAGAAAATGTGGATTTCCGCCACCATAATATTGTAAATTCTGTTTGCTAGGAATTTCTTTATTCCTAATAAACATAATGGAAAGTTTTTAATCCAATAAAACAGGTTACTAGATTTTAAATACTAATTAAAATACTATAGAAAATACTACAGAACATTCAACGTCATTACAAGTTGAAATTTACGCCAGTAGAAACACAAAAAATTAAATTTTGTTTATTAAATTACATTTATAACTAAGATTTTATTTTTTTTTTAGAAAAATGGTAATTACGTTGTGAATCACCCTGTGTAAAGTACCCGGAAAAAATCGAGTTGATCATACATTTCTGTTTTCTAATAGTTAAATAATGTATCCACCAAAATTCAAAGCAAAAATTTAAAAATAACTAATTTATGGAGTAACAAATTTTGCCATTTTTTTACCGGTAAATTGTCATTATCTCGAAAACGATAAACTCTGGATCAATAAAACCTTATATTATTTTCGTCCAATGATAATGAGACATCTAATAGTGCAATAATATATAGGATGTTCCATTAAAAAAGCAAATGTTAGGGTCGTCACACGCTTACGGAACACTCCGTATAAGTCTAAATAATTTTAGATTGTGCACCTAACCGTTATTTATGTTATTGCGTACACAGATTTCAAAAATTTTCAATTGTAATTGTTCTGAAATCAAGTGGTCATGAAGGTGACTGTCACAGAAAACAGTGTCTGTTGTAGTGGCGTCTTAACGTTATTTGTAACGTAAGTAATAAAGACTTGATTTTATTGTGTTTTGTTGTAACATTTTACGTACAAATATGTTGGTATATTTAAAAAAACAATAATATTAATTTTAATTTCATCAATAACTCTTAAATAGGAAAGGTTATGGGAGCAATAGGTGATGTTTATATCAGTTATGTGGTTGCAGTATTGCCAGCAAATGAAGCATAATTTTTGATGTACACACATGGGGTACCTTTGAACATTTTAAAGGGGGCACAAATGAAGAGTGTTCGAAGGTGCCTCAACAACATTGTCTACTCGTTATTTTATTGGGGAACTGGTGTTTTTGAAACTTATTAACGAATATGATGAGAACTTACGAGAGAAGAAGGGAAGACGAGGCTTTCAGTGAAGAAAACATGGCAAAAGCAATATCGGCACTACGGCGAAAATTTAAGGAGTTAATCACACTGCTTCATTTTAAAGGCCGAAGAAGCAGCCTAGACCAGAAGTTTATTCATTAAAGCACACATTTCGGCAGGTGTTTAACCAAGAACAGGAGCTGATGTTGGTGAGCTATGTTGTGATTCGCTCAAAACTTCAGTATGGTCTTTCGTACAAAGAGTTAATGATCCTGGAATTTGATTACGCAAAGCTGCTTAACAGAAGGCATCCAGCAAGTGGGGACTTTAACAAGATGGCAGGAGTGGACTGAATCCAATGTTTTACGAAGCTACATACGAATCTGAGTTCACGTAAACCAAAAAATGTACGAGTGACTGCATTTAATGAAAAAATCGTAACGGAATTTCAAGAGAGTCTACTGGTCGCTTTTAAAAAACAATTTTGGTCCCAACGGAATCTTTAATCTGGGTGAGACATGTATCACGACAGTCGTGGATGTACCAAATATAATAGCGAAGAAAGGTGTTAAGCAAGTAGTAGTTACGTCGGCAGAATGGGGCACACTAATCACTATGCGTACTATCGTGAGTGCTGATGGAACAGCTTCCCACGAGCTAAATATCATAATAGTTTTCTTGTGGGTGCTTCTGCTAGAAGCATTGGATTAGTAAATAATCCTCTGGGCAGTTGAATGACGAAAGTCTTATTTTTAGAAGATTTGGAACACATTAAAAAGCTTATCATATGAAGTCTGGTTGAAAAAAATCTTATTGTAATGGATAACCATGAATCCCATTGCTCATTAGATGCCGTAATATTTGTAAAAGAGAATGGCATCGTGCTCGTTACCATACCACCACACCGTTTATATCGACTCCAGGCTTTAGACGTCTCAATAGTGCCTCCATTCAAGGCTAAGCTGAAAGTTCCCAACACGACTGGATGATCTCCAATGCAGGCAAAACTATTAATTACGTCAATTCAGTCATTGTTCACTCCCAAGAATATTATTTCCGGTTTTCAGAAAACAGGAATTTGTCCTGTCAATTGAAATTTTTTCTCTGAGAGCGACTTCATCGCTACAGGAACGTCTGTATCCACTAAGTTTGGAACAGATGGATTTTTAGGTCACAACAGCAACAATAGTTTGACTAAAACAACTGAACCTGTTGCATCAACATCGGCAGCATTAGTGAATAACCATCAGACCGCTGCCGAATGTGTCTTCGTCGACCACGAAACGACGTCAAGATCGCAAACCGAAGAAATCGCTGTTCCGAACAGATACGCCTGTGAAAAAAAGGATTGAGGCTGAAACGATTGCCCGTGACGCTAAAAGAGAGAGCAGGCAGTGACCAAAATACCAAAAGTAAAAACAGCTGTACTTGCTAGCAGTGGTTCTTCATCTTGTGACGACAAGATGTCTCTCCATGATGAATCGGATGACGATGACAATCATCACTCAGACTCACCAGAAGAAAATCAAGAGTTGTCATTAAATGACTTCGATGTGAACGATTTTGTCTTAGTGAAGTTCTGTACGAAGAAAACTATTGTTCACTATAACTGATAAACATGAGGATGAGTATAACATCAAATATTTAAGAAGAAAAAGGCAACTAGTTTTATTTTCCAGCCTCTGAAGATACCAGTACAGTGGCTTCTGCAGATGTCATCAAGAAGTTATCCGTCACCATGAAGAAAGACACCCAAAGAACATCGGGTTTATTGGAATTTAGGATAAACTTTAATAAATATAACTTCAGGTAGCTTTCTTGTAGAAAAATTAATAAACGGACTGTTCAATTGAATCGATGAGTGCAAAATCGTGTTCAGTCCAAATTTACTGTGATGAGAACTTTCTCTAGATTTTTATTTTAAGTAATTCAGGAAGCTTCAGATATCTTTATCTTGAAGAATTTTAAACCTATTTCAATTGTACCACAGTCCCTGTTCAAATCTGACCCATGGATGGGGTACCTTGCACAGAAACAATCGATTAGCTGAAAAATTCAAAATATTGCAATTCTGTATGTTAGGTACTGTTACTGATATGTATAAACCACATTTTCTAGTTACCGTTTGGGATTGTATTTATTACATGTAAATAAACTACTTGATAACCAGTCTTACATTTCTCAATACGTTACAATGTAGTTAGTTATTTCCACTGGGGGTTAGGAATAGACATATTTTATTATTGTAGTTTAAAATATGTAAATATGTTCAAACGTGTCCCCTTCTCCCCTACATCAAATCGTAAGATGTCTCGAGAGGGATAGCTGAATGCAGGGAATCAAAACTTCAATGCGCGAGAGAGAACGGTGTGTTTATTCCTTCAGCATGAGTGACGTTAAAGTATATTTTACAGTTGTATGCACGTTCCGAATTCGCCGCCATTTGTTTACCTGTTAATCCTGTACCGTGAATTCAGTTTAAATACAGCGTATTCAAAAATATTTTTCCCACATCTCACATCAATACGTTGTTGGAACAATTTTATTAATTAATCGTCGCGTCGGCCAATGTTTGAATTATCAAAAATATGCACGAATATCCTTTTAACTGTACATTTCATTTTCAATAACACGGGAATTTGTACAAGAGTTTATTGCAAATTTATAACTCGCTGTATTTCGACACGCTACCGGTATATTGCATGATTAATATGGTTTCACTGCATAACTAGCATAAATGTTTAACACAAAAAAAGCCTCAAAAGTAGTATTTAAATCTCTAATGATTTAATTTATAAAAAGTTAACTATCGTTGTTCTTGTTGACGTTAATTTCCTTTAAAGAATAACATCAATCTGAGGAAAGAAAATTTTACAAGGGTGAAGTCAACAGATGGCTACGCCGAGTTTATAAAGAAAATCAATCACCTTTTAAAAAGAATTTAATTTGAATTTAAATCGAGCTCGCGGATAATTTTTCGAAAAGAAGGAAATTTAGTTCTTAATCTCCTTGAAAGCTTTTATACCAAGGAAAATTACATTTATAAATTGACGTTAAATCACACGTTATGTTGATGTCTTGTATCATATAAAATTTGAAATAATTGTTTAATTAAACCATTCCTGTCAGAAAGTGATAGAAATCAATAGTTTAACTGAAAATGAAATTTCAATTAAATTAATCGATTTCATGTAAGAACCGTAAATAAAAAAATGATATTCGAGTCATTATATTCTTGTAAACCACATTTGCCCCCCCTAACATATCCGCCCTCTATCTTCTGCTCGAGCGATTGATAAATGTGTTGTTGCTCCACGGAAATTTAGCAACTTGAGAAGGATTAGGGTTTGTTCCCGTGGGTTCGCTGTTCTCTATTCAAGGACGATAATCCCTGCTTACCATCCAATCGAAACACGAAAGAGGGATTATCTAACTATTTAGATAAATATTTTTCTGCAAGAAGATAAAGAATAAAAAAACTAAACTAGCACGGCCATCGCGACTTTAATTGTTAATAATAATAATTGTTTTGCAATCTTCATTAGATAAACCGTGCTGAATCGTTCCTCAGAAATAAAAAATTTAAATCTGTCATCCCACTTGTTAAGTCAAATTTCACTACTTTTCAGAGCACGACTTTTAGACTCTGAAAAGATGTGTAAGTAGAATTTCTGTAATAAATCAGTAAACATCACAATAACTCTCTTTTAAGCCAACTTCTGACTTGTCTACAGAGAATACTACACTCTAAACTACGGAGAAAATACCCCCCTGCTTCTCCTGTGACACTCAGTTTGGACAAATTCGACTTTAATCACTTACTCACTGAGACGACAGAAATATATGTTATTATTGGCTTTCTCGTAAATTTTAAAACAAAACAATAAAGGAAAATGTTGTTCAGAATTTTAAAACACACTGAACACCGTTATTAAAACTTTAAATTTCATATCAAATTTGAAAAAAAAACAGAGAATTTATTAATGTAAGTTAAGCCTTTAATTATTTCAAGCGCGAACTAGTAACTTGCTTTTCATCGAACAACCAAAATGGAAAAATAGTGTACTAGTGTACTCGACACTCGCGTACTAAAATAAAATGTCTTATGAAACCTGCTTTTTAATATACTATTATTAGAACGAGTATAAATCTACATTACTTCCGTTTCACGTTTTAGTTCGATAATTGTTACATAAAACCTGCAAAATCCTCAATTATATGTCATTTATAAAAGCTCTTTGTAATGGTGTGTAACAAATATTTTTCCCTAATACAGACAAATTACTGTATATTTATTATTACATTTTTTTTTTAATTTATTTAACGCTAAGTATCTAATGAAGCTAAGAGATAAAGCTTATAGCTCGTTCAAGCAAACAGGAGGAACTTCTGACTGGAATTATTATAAACAAATACGAAATTTTTGTAATTCTGTAATTGATGCTGAGAAAAGGGCATATTTTAACTTAAAATTTAAATTTTCAAACAGCAGTGAGAAGGAACGTTGACATGAATTGGTAAAGGCGAATATTTACGAAAAAAGAAATGTTACAATTCCAAATTATTTAAGTGATGTAGACAATATTAATAGGTATTATATAAATAGCGTTCCTAATTTAAAGATAATGATAATTTAGTTCAATTTTATAGCTCTTAGAGATTGCAGTGGGTATGATTGAAAGCACAGTTAAGTTGAAACAGAACTTTAATATATGTTGAAAAATTTATACGAACGTAATTGACAAAACTTATAAATTAACATTATCAAAATATAAACAACAGCCAACTTTTCAGGTCAAGTGAGAATACTGTATATGTTTCCTCAACACTCTCCCTCGAACTGAGCTGCGTTTTTGAAACACGTTTTCTTTTAATACCCAGTGTGTTCAAACATTTCCAATGTTTTGATTTCGGCAAACCTTTCGTCAATACATCCGCGGGCATATCTTCCGTTGATAAGTGGTTTATCTTGATCTCTCCAGCCTCAAGCGCCTCACGCACCAAATGATGCTTTATATGTATATGTTTCGTACGGCCATGAAAAATGGGGTTGCCTGCAAGCTTTTGAGCACCGATATTGTCATTATATAATTCCACTGTCTTTGGAGTATCTGCGACCAGTTCTGCAAGAAGTCTTCTCAAGTAAATAGCTTCGCTCAGCGCCATGTACTCGGCCTCTGTCGAAGAAAGAGCTACTGTTCTGTGTTTCTTCGATTCCCACGAGATTACTCCGCAATTCATCGTGAACGCAAATCCAGTAAATGATCTTCTATCATCGGGACATGCACCCCAGTTTGCATCTACGAATCCTTGCAGCTCGTCTCCGCTAATATTGAAGATGATACCTACATCTGCAGTACCTTTTAAATATCTAAGCACATGTTTCGCGGCTGTCCAATGACTTTTTCCAAAATTGTCGTTGAACTGGCATAACAAGCTAACCGCATGTGAAATGTCTGGCCTAGTCGCTACTGATAAGTACATCAGGGCTCCAAATCAATTCCCTGTAAGGTGGTCTTGGACCGTCCTCTTCTGACCAAACGTCCCACTTTGATAGTTTCGCACCGGCATCAATTGGTGTGGACAATGGATTGCAGGTCGACATTCCAAAGAGTTCTAGGATGTCTTTGATGTATGTTTCCTGATTCATTGTAATTTCGTGTCTATTTCGGGAAAAACTAATACCTAGGCAGTAATTTACTTCACCTAAATCATGAATGTCGAAAACTTTCTTCATCAATGCTCCGAATCTGTCAATTCTCTCCGAACTTCTAGACAAGACTGATATATCATCTACATAGACAACTATTATAAAAAGATTGTTTTCCTTGTCTTTAACATACACACTTGGATCGCTCTTTGTCGGAACTGCGCCAATATTTCTGAGCTCTCGATCCAAGCGCTTGTTCCAACAGCGTCCGGATTGTTTTAAACCGTATAACGATTTCTTGAATAGACAAACTTTGTTTCCAGCAGACAAGTCATGAAGCATCTTCTTCGCCTTGGTCACTACTTCTGGAGATCCGTATTTCTTTTGTACAATATACTCAAGTACATCTGCCGTATAATTAGGAACCTCCATAAAAATCTCTTCATCAACAAATCCGTTTAGGTACGCGGTAGTTACATCAAATTGTCTCACGTGCATATGTTCACAAGCGGCAATTGCCATTGCTAACCTAACTGAACTTAGCCGCGCCACAGGAGCAAACGTTTCATGAAAATCCAATCCTGGACGCTGTGAGAAACCTCGCGCTACCACTCGCGCTTTTCTTTTGGAAATATTTCCATCGGAACCGTACTTGTTTCGAAGCACAATCCTACTACCTATAGTAGCCCGACCCTTCGGTTGTTCGATGATGTCCCATGTGTTATTTTTAAGAATGGACTCGTATTCGCTTGCCATAGCGTTTATCCACTCTTGTGATTCAGAACCGCTCATTGCCTGTTTGATTGGTATTTCGGCCAGAAAGGCAAGCTCGATTACTTCTTTGTTAGTAACCAGCGGTACGGTTTCATCTTGTACCAAATGGTATTCCTTGCGGGGTCTTCCAGGTCGTCCTGTTCTCACCTTTCGCGGTCTCCCTCGTCCACGTTTTAAATTTACGTTTTCTCTCACCGATTCCTCGAAACTGTCTTCAATTTTGGTTGTAACATCTTCGCGAGAAGACCTATTAGGTATCGTTTCAAATTCTACTTCATGATATGATTCAGGTTGTCCATCATCAGAGGACGATACTGAATCTAAATAAAAATGTTCAAAAGGATAATTTTCATTACAGCTTGTTTTCTCAAGAAATTTTACATCTCGAGTAATCTCCACTTTACGATTTTCTGGAATTCATATCCTGAATGCCTTTGATTGTTCGGTATATCCAAGGAAAATTCCTTTCTTCGAACGAACATCAAATTTACCACGTCCTATTGAACGATCCAGGCAGTACACCTTTCGACCAAATTCTCTGAAATAATTAACGTTCGGAGAGCGGCCTATCCATGCCTCGTATGAAGTTCTGCCTCCAAGTTTACTGGTAGGACAACGATTCCTTATGTAATTCGCCGTCGAGACGGCTTCTGCCCAGAAGGATGGAGGAAGATTCGACTGAAGAAGAAGACACCTTGCCGTTTCAACGAGAGTTCGATTTCTTCGTTCGGCAACTCCATTCTGCTCCGGATTACCAGGTGCTGTCAACCGTCTCCGTATACCTTGTTGCTTCAAAAATGTATCAAATTGAGAATTTACGTACTCAGTTCCATTATCTGATTGTAAAATTCTGACCTTTCTTCCACGTTGAGTTTCTACACGCTTCCTATAATTTTCAAATTCTTGAAGTACCTCGTTCTTGTGACGAATAAATCTGACTTCACACCAACCGGTTGCATCGTCTACAAATGTCACAAAGTAGCGTGCCCCTTCGTTTGATAAAGTTCTCATCGGACCACATACGTCAGAATGAACGATGTCACCGAGTTCTGTCACCCTTTCTGATTTCCTTGGAAATGACAGGCGCGACATTTTTCCCTGCAAACAAATTTCGCATTCGATTTTAGATCCAGGGTCAGTGATGTCCAATCCAAGTATCGTTTTATTTTTGAATGCTTCACGCAAATCTTTCATGTTGAGATGTCCTAATTTCTTGTGCCACTCCATCAATGTGCCTTTTCGCTGTTTGCCTAATCCTGCACTGTCAATACGTCCGTTTCTTTTCTTTGCGCCTTTGCGTCGTTCGACATTGATTTCCTCTTTCGAACATTTATTATTTTCCGAGGATCTTGCATCAGTTTTCACTTCATCTGACTCTTTCGCGTCTTCGTCAAATTGCGCCAAAAATTTGTGTCTCTCGTTGCTTAAATCTTGGACATAGAATAAGCCGTTGATTCGTTTCGATGTTATTTTGACTTTTCCATCGACACCGATGACTTTTGCTGCTTCCTTTTCGAACAAAACTTTATATCCTTTATCGAAAATCTTTCCAACGGACAACAAATTTGTCCGCAAGTCGGGTACATAAAGAGTGTCTTTTAAATTAAATGATTGCTTACTACCTTTAACACTAGTAGTCATTTCAACTGTACCTATTGCATTAACTGTCGTTGTCGAGTTATTAGCCAACTTCAACTTGCCATGATCGCCTCCGTAAATCTGTACAAAACGGTCCGCATCCTTGCACAAATGTGATGTGCATCCACTATCGAGGTACCAAGTTTGGTCACGATTTAAATTTACTTGGCAAGAATTAGCTTCAGGTGTCGCGTACAACGTCTCTTTATCGACTCTATTCGCATTCTGCCTACATTGTGAGACTTTGTGTCCGAATTTGTGACATCTAAAACACTTAACTTTAGCCAATTTGACAAATTCGTGTTCACGTTTCTCCGGTTTCCGAAGAAATTTTTTATTATGTCTTTCAGCAGCCATCGCATTTGGTATTGGATCTCGACGACTATCGTTGGTTCTGGCTTCGTATTCTTCGACGATTTTCACACGTAGTACCTCTGGTCGTGGCAGATCATCGCGCATCTAAAGTTTTCAAAGCTTGTTGGAAGACTAGAGAGAGAAGCATAATCGATAGAAGTTCATGATTTATTTCCACTCCCATCTCCTCCAGCTTATCCACAGCATCGAAGAATTTACGCAAATGTTCTTGCACATCTTCGCCATCCCTCATTTTTTGAAGTGTGAGTTGCTTTAGTAACGTAGCTTTCCGCGCTGGCCCTCTAGATTGAAAAATGGTTTCCAATCTTAGCCAAAAATCACGCGATGTGGAGAATCCCTTAATCTGTTTCAGCTCGGATGGGTGAATCGATAATATTATATCAGACTTTGCTTTATTGTCTCCTTCAATCCATACCGCCTCGGCTGCAATTGTTTCCACATTGCCATCCACAACTTCTGGCTTGATTTTCGTACCGTTAACGAACGCCCAGGCATCATTCTTCACCAACAACGCCTGCATCTGGATTTTCCACGTATCGTAATTGTGTTTCGTTAAAGCTTCGATCCTTATTGTACCAGCCATTGCCATATGTCTACGTCGATTATTTTCTCTCGTTTACACTTAACAGGAAAAACCACTTCCAATCACTTCTTGGATATTCTCTGGGCCCATAACCTCTTAGAGATTGCAGTGGGTATGATTGAAAGCACAGTTAAGTTGAAACAGAACTTTAATATATGTTGACAAATTTATACGAACGTAATTGACAAAACTTATAAATGAACATTATCAAAATATAAACAACAGCCAACTCTTCAGGTCAAGTGAGAATACTGTATATGTTTCCTCAACAATAGCAGTAATCAGCATCCAAATCTACGCACATTACTGAAATTTGAAACTGTAGATCAATGTTTAATACAGGAGATCATCAATAAAATCGAGTCGAACTCAACAGGAGATGATGGTGTAAGTATTGATTGAAGTTATCAAATTATGTTGAACGCATATTATACAGTTCTCATATAATTAGTGTTTGCTTAACTGAGGGTGTATTTCCTGATTCTTGGAAGTGCTCATCAATTACACCTATACCAAAATGCGATAATCCGACCGATTTCAAAGACCTTTGACCAATAAGTATTTTACCTATATGTTCTAAGATCTTTGAGAAAATACTAAACTTGCAGCTGAGGCGATATTTAGTAAAAAATAATATTTTGCCTGGTCATCAATCGGGATTTAGACCCTCGCACAGCTGTTCAACTGCCTTATCAAAGATTACTGATGATATATTTATAAATTTAGATAAAGGTTATATGACTATTCTTGTACTATTAGATTTTAGTAAGGCTTTTGACACTATTGATCATAGCATGCTTTTATCTATTTTAAAATATATTGGCTTAGATGAAATTTCAATCCAACTTTTCGAAAATTATTTAACAAAAAGTTAAACATCAAGGCAAAATTTCTAATGCTGCTACTGTCACCTCTGGAGTTCCCCAAGGATCAATTCATGGTCCGACTTTGTTCAGTATATATACCTACCAGCTGTTTTTTTTTCTTTAATTATAGACAACGGCATTTGTTTCGAAATTTACAATGAAAATTTGAATACACATAAATATCTGGAAATTTTAAAAGGAACAGTATAAAATTTATTGCTTTAAATAAATGTTGGTACCAAATTGACGGCGCTCCGGCACACTCCATCTCTGAAGTACATCGCGAACTAAGTAACATGTTTGATGATCGCTGGTTTGGACGGTATGGGGAACCATTAAAAGCAAAATGTATTCAACTCCTGTGAATACCATGGAACAGGTCTTCATCGAGTTAGAGCTTCTTTTGCCGAGTTGCAGGAACAAATGATTTGGAAATCCATATCCGAAGAAGTTAATAAAATGATTTTATTGTTTTTAGATAATAACGCCAGTCACATAGAACACAAAAATTATAAACGAGATGAAATGTTTAGATATTAGAATTCGTTCTTGATTTAGGTATGTTTTAACTTTGAATTGTTAAATATTTGACTGTTGTATTTGTTTAAATTTTGTGTTATTGTTTAAGTATTTTTTTGCATTTTGAAAGCGAATATTGTTTGCTTGAAACTTGGGTTAGAAATTAATTAAGGATAAAAAGTTCTTGTTTTCGTAGCACACCGTAAATTAAGGTTGATTACTGTTAAAAAAATAAGAATATAATTACATAAGAATCCCGTACGTGTATGTATTCCAGAATGAATAAAACGAAATACCTAAGCTGTACCATGTATATTAAAAATGTTATCCTTCTCGTATATCTTTTAATAACAAGCATAATATCGTGGGGGTAAAAACCTTAATCTGAAATTCCAGAATCTCGGCAAAACAATTTAATTAACTCGAACATAAATTAATTACAAAAAGGGCGATCG
This sequence comes from Prosopocoilus inquinatus, assembly GCA_036172665.1. Lineage (NCBI taxonomy): Eukaryota > Metazoa > Arthropoda > Insecta > Coleoptera > Lucanidae > Prosopocoilus > Prosopocoilus inquinatus. The sequence goes on from CM069876.1 coordinate 4,526,253, forward strand.
TTTTTCAAGAGAACATGAAATAAAGTGATGGATGCAGTTTGATGTTATGCGGTTATGCGAGTCTATTCTATGTCAATTATGAGACGGATGGGTTTCGTCGGGCGCGTCGAATTTTTATATTAGCCTGTCACATTTCATATTCTATCCGAAACGAGATAGTTTTTACATCATATTGATCGCAAGTATGTAACGATGATGAATGACATGGAAGTTTCCTCTAATATATGATTTGGTATAACACGCAAGAGAAAAAAAAATGAGCAAAAATATCAAAATATTATATGTCGGGTGTTTGTGAAATAAGTGCAGAAATTTAATCCTGTAATACATCATCCTAAATGGGAACGATTGAACTTACATGTTCTTAACAAAAGTTTTACACATTTCGAGAAAACCGCAGTTGAAAATCGGGCAAGAATAATCGTACGTCTATGTCTGGGTCAAGAAAAGGAAATTTTACTGGAACAAAAAAGACAGAAGTGCAATCGAGTAGTGACCTTTGCCAAAGTCGAGAGGTCAATAAAAGCGTTGTTTTTAACGTTGCAATAAGTCGTATTACAGCTGAGCGAAAGAATTTGCTTCATTTTTTATGATTATCATACACAATTTATTGCTCCATATTCTTTGAAATAAACATTAGTTTGTGAAAAGTGATTGAACAAATTAAACTAAATATGGTTACTATCTACATAGTATTACTACTTATTAAAATGCCGCAATTCACGAACGGCGAGAGAACAGCATTTCAGAGGACTGTATTGATGTTACCGTCGACAGTATTTGCGCTAATCCTGATATGCACAAGAACACAAGAATCACTTTTTCGGCGAGCTCGTTTGTGTGTCGCTAATGATGAAAGCCACGTAGAACAATTGCTATAAATATTTGTAAGTGTCCAATAGTGAACGTTTGTTTGAATGTGATCCTCCACACAGATGATACTCGGTGAGTGTGCCTTGCGTATTAGTCACTCTCGCGATGTTTACGTTAACGGATAATGAAATTATCTTTTTGTTATATGATTTTTTTCTTCTATTTTATACTAATAGCAGAATTTTACTGTGAAGACTTCTATGACTCATGTTTGTATGTACAGGCTGACTGGAAAGTCGATATATTCCTGTCAGGACGGGTTAGTAAAGCTCATTTGCAATCGATTTGACCATAATATGTATTATACAAAATGCACGAGCTTGTGGTAAATTATAATAATAACTGATACTTAACTTTTTTTACAAAATTTATAATAACATATTCTCATCTGTGTAGGTGTGTGATTTATGTTGACCTTTGGATTCTAAAAATATACCCAAAACGGAAACAACTACAAGCAGAGCTGCGTATCCTATAAATACATAAAATTGATTCGAATACTTTGACGAGCCTTTTATGTGCAACCGGTCGAAAGAAACAGTAAGTCAAAAAAGAAAATCTCAACTAATTGGGACCCCGTTAAAAGAAACTGCGCGTTGGGTCTCCCTCTCGCTCTTCCTCGCAGATATTTCTGTGACACAGGACAAACATTTACCCAATTATCCAGTCATCTGTTCGCGCTTTTCTGTCTTTTCCATTATAGCGGGCTCCAGGTAATTATTATTTGCGAGAAAATGTACCTGCTCCATGTATATTAAGCCCACTTTGAATTCTAGAGCTTCGCTTTGAAATTGTATATGTGTAGGTGAGCCACGTGTCTGTTAATTTAAGGAAACGTCCATCCTTTCAGAGCTCTTATGTATAGAGTCTCTACTCTATTACACTTATACAAATAAGTAGCATCATGTTCACGGTTTTATTATAACGTAGAAATCAAGTTAGAAATGGATGAATATTGCTCAAAGCACTATTAGCTAGTTTTCAGTTATTAAGGTTTCAATAATGTACTAAAAAGTATGTACACAAAAACGTAAAAACTTGCAACTGTGCCAAGTAACGAAACGCACCACGACATAGAAAATTATACTATACAGCGTGTCTCTAAACATATGTCTTTTTTTAAGAAAAGAAGTAAAATTTGTTATACAACTATTGATCAGATAGCAATAATAACGCAGATAAAAATTATTTTACATTTTCATAGAAATTGTTTGAGGGTCGCTGAATGCAGCTTAAATGGTTCGGCGTAACTTGGTTTTCAACTATTCTCCAACGTTCGGGGCCATAAAAAGTCATAAAAACGCAGACCATGACCTAATGCACAGATATTGTACTTAAGGCAGGTCAAGTATCGTGTTGTTTGTTAATTTTAAAAGCAGATAAATATTGTAACCAGGTAAGTTCTTAATAATTTAAAATATTCTGTGCATCTTGCATTAATCGATTATTAGTATTGTGCTAATCCGTACTTTAACAGTTAAATTTAAAAAATTCAATCTGAAGGCCATCGAAAAAGAGGAAATCCTTACGTCATATTAATTTGTATATTGCCAATTTACACTGCTGATTACTCACATTATTATATTTGTATAGTAGAAATAAATTTGTTTCTTTATTAAAACTACGACGAAAAGACGAAATAAACGTCTGCATTTGGCGAGAGTTTTTTATGTCTTTATTGGTTTAAGCCGACGCAGAAATTCAGGTTGAATATTCTCTTTATAAAAAGATGTGTTTTGTGTTGGAATGTAAACACAATTAATAAAATAGTTCGATTGAAAGCTAGCGAAGTTATTCAATCACTTATTTTGAACCCATAGATTATTGTGTGTACAGGCAATCTAATTTATTTAAATTTTTCATCGTTTTCATACTCCGATTTTTGCTTTCCGTTTTTACAAGAGGAATAGTTTTTGCTCTTGCAATACTTATTGTGCTGCTATTAGTGCGGTAATTAAAAAATAATTTCGCGGAGTTTCAACCCAGTTACAAAACTAGAATACGAAGATGTTTAATTACTTTAGCAAAAATATAACTAAGATTAGGTACTCGTTTTTAACGTATTTTTATTGTCTATTACAAAGAGTCAGGTAAACAAACGTTCTTAATTATCGCATGTTGAAAATACAAATAAACATGCATTGGAGTTTATTGGTTTTATCGGATTAAATTGCTGAAACAAGTCGTAAACCAAGCAGACGTTTCAAAACAAAGGGACTGCCCTCGCTTGTGATAGGTGAGTTTTTCATTTTTGGGCAAAAATTTCAGATTTAGAGAATTAATCTCTTAGGTAATGAGGAACTTACAATTTCATTTAAAGACATAGATTTTGAGACACCTGTATATACCAAAAAGGATCTGTCACGGAAACATCGCCAAAAGGAACAATTAAAATAAAGAAAGCAATTAGCCCAAATCTTGAACCTGTTAAATATACGTTAGAAGAAGTTCACACCTGATACATCGATAAGGACATTAAGAAACATTAGTACACATCACTGCACTTTGGAACTAAAACGCACAATGGTAATATTTATCCGCCTTATTATGTCATTAGCAAGGTAAAACAAAATTGCTTCCTAAATACAGAATGTAGTTATATCTGTAATATCGGCAGAAATCATGTTGCGTGCTTTTCTATATCACACAGCAACAAGGATTGTCAAGGTTCAAAAAGATGTTTTGGAACAAAAACTAACAAAATTATTAGATACACAAATGGAGCTGTCTGTGATGATTGCGCAGACCATTTTCTACTTAGAAGAAAAATTTTACTGAGGATGAAGCTGGAAATTGCCCGCGGACTGATTCTTATTCATTTGCGCATGTATCATACCACTCCAGTCACACACAAAAACAAATCAAGCTCTTTGGAGGAACCCTCGCGCATCCTCGACAAGGTTCTGCGAGCCCATTAGACTTTTGTTCTAAAAAGCAAATTTATGACACCAATCAAAACTGTACAGAATCAAATAAAGGACACTCTTCCAAACTTACAATTAAGAATCAAGATATATTATATTGTACTGAACTGAGGGGTCGAAAGTCTCATAAAAGGCTTCATAGAACTGCGACCAAATTAATCTATTATTGTTCAGACCCTAGGAATAATTGCAGTTGCAGTAATGATAATTATCAAAACATGAAGCCTATTCTGTATTAACGGCCATTTTCATAATCAGACTTTAAGGAAGCTTTAATTTAAAGTTACTTTAAGTATAGGGAAACAAATGTATTTTTTTAGGTTAAAGTAACTTTAAATTTAAAGTCTGATTATGAAGACGGCCCTAAAAGCGTTAAATATAAAGGGCTCTTAAGTTTTTGTTGCTACGGTAACAACCAATCATAGAAATGTATTTTAAATTTTAAAGGGCCTCTAAATTTTAACGGCCCGCTTATAAGTTACAGAATCCGCCCCTGAGTGCGCTAAATTTAGACATCTATTGTCTTTCTACATAACTCATCACGGGCTATTATAGCATAATAAAAATGCGTAAAAATTCATGGAACTCCATCTGACTTTTTTCAGTTGGGCTACTCTTGCACTATACGCCTCTCTTAACTTCCTAGAAACCCTACCTTTTTGCAACGAAGTGCAGACTGTTCCTAAGGGGTTTAGTTTTTACTTCATCAGGCATCAGACTCATCTAATTATTGCTGCGATTTGCAAAGTATGTGCTGAGCAGTTTCGATTTCTGATTCACATAATCTGCTTGTTTTACTTTCTGCCGAGCCTATTTTGTTGAGTTGATACCTTTATATTATATATTATACATTTAACATAAGACGTCTGGCGTTGTCTGGTGTATTTGAAAATATATAACAGTTATTTCTGTTGTAGAATATGTAAAAATAAACATTTAGCTTTTTCTTTAAAGAAAATTTTCATGAAAATACATAAATGACCATTACAAAGTGTACACGTAATTTATTTTCATAAGTTCTGTGATGGGAAAGAAGCGTCCTTAAAAATATGATTTTCTTGTAATATTTACAGAAATAAATGTAGAAAGTTTCATAAAACAAATTTAAGCAAGCTTGCACTTTGACAAACGCACACACACACACACATACAAGTGGTTTCGATAAAAGAGGCCTTGGACTAGTTTTGCTGAATCTGCACATTTTTCAAAGTTCATTGACTCGTTATACTGAACGAACACGCCGGATAAAATTACAACCCTTCTTCAACAACTAAACGGGGGTTAGACTTATCTTATTTCTCAACGACCTCTTCTGGTATTACGACGTCATTGCCAACATTCTTCAGAGCTGCAAAAAGTAAACATTTTTCTGCAACGGCCTCTTCGGCTCAAGAATTAAAGGGGTAACTTCTTCACCTCTTAAACCACTCCCCTAACTTAGGGGATGACCTTCAACGATGGTCACGTCGGATGGACACATGCCATCCGCAATTTTTTTCAAGGTCAAAGTGGTCTAGGATCCCGCTAGCTATACTACTCATATCATCCACGACCATCGTACTTGTACTCTCGGTGTAGAAAAATTGTGTTTTGAAATATCCAGTTTACGTGCTTTGAAGCTATATTCCACATTCCGCCTTACATCACAAAAGTGGCAAATTTGTCTGAATGGTGATAAGGTGAGGGTCAGGGAACGAAAATTATACTTGAAACAAATTGCAAAACGAAATGGAATTGTTAGCGGTATTCCTTAGGGTGCTGCATTACATCTTGCCTTCTGCAACACAGACATAGACGAATACTTGCTAAATTCATTAAATTCGTTTTCTGTCTTTTAAGTATAAGCTATATAATAAGCTATAGCCTTTTTTGTTTTCATTGAATTTCTATGATCTCGATAATATTCAGCAAAAGTCGTGTATGCACAACGATGCTCACCATAAATGATACCATTTGACAGCTTCTTAGCCCTTACGCTAAATGTTCTTAAGGGTGTGGTTCGCATGCAGGAGTATCATTTAAGTTGAGCGTCGTAGCACATATACTATGTAATATACCGACTGTTCCAACAGTTTGTTCATGGCTAATATCTCGATAATTAAATTAATTAAAATTTCAATGTAACTGCTTTTATTTGAGGAGTGTATAGTTTTCCTAAACACCGTAACTAATTGAAATATTTTTTGAAAGTTTTAGATCTATTTGAATCCTTTTTTATAAAACGAGTAATTATCTAAGGTGACCTCTTTCCTACATGTTAAAAATATTAAGGTATAGTGATTAAAACTGAATAATGAAATGCTGGTGTGCCATAGCATTACTAAGACATTGTACTGTACAAAGGTACATACTCTCAAATTACAAAGTTGTTTCTAACTTTCCATTTGTTAACCCTCACCGCCCGTCTACCTTAAAATTACATACTGCCCGTCTGGGGTCACTTTTGACCCCAAACCTAAAATTGCGTTGGTTTGCTATAAAAAAAACGTATTTTTCATGTTAATGTTTAAAGATATATATTGATTAGTCTGTATGTGATAGTTATTAATAAACTTTAATAAACTAAATGTATATGAACTATATATACAAGCTAAACTATATAAACAAAATGAATTTTAAAGCAAATTGACTTATGAGGTGAATACTTTGCTGTAGTAAATATATTAGTCTGAGCCACTGTCATCTAATGTTAAACTAGAACATGTAAAACATAATATGCGCATTTCAAGGTGCTCCTTACAAACGAATTTACTGCACATATCACATAAAATATTTGTTTTTCTGTCTGCTTGCCGTGGACAAATGCTGCATCTTCCTCGTTTCTTTTGTGGTAGGTCCGGGTGTTTGTATTGTTGAAGTAAGTTTCCAAACCCTGCATTTTCAGTGGCCTTATGAATTTTCCTTGTCTTGGATTGGGGATATTGAATTCTATTTTCTATTTCTTGTTTTACTAATTCCTCGCCTAGTTCTAGTAAGAAGCGGCGTCTTCCAGTTTTATTTTTGTATGTATTGTCAAGCTCAGAAAATAATACGTAAGCATTGATTCCAGCAAAATCCACAAGATCAAAAAATACTGCAAGTGGCCATCTTCTTGTCGATCTTTTTGTTGAATAGGTCCTAGCCATTTGATCTATAGTATCAACACCGAATTTAGTGGAATTATAATTTAGTATTACTTCCGGTTTTCTGTGCTCTTCGTCGGATACCTCAAATCTATTATGTTGAGTAGACAACAAAACTACAGCCTTTCCTTTTTTAGGAACGTAAGAAACTAATAATGTATTGTTGGCATAAGCAAAAACAGATGATTTCTCTTCACGAAATTTTGACGGCAGCATACAGGAAGGAAGCTCTTTACGGTTTTTACGGACAGTTCCGACAAGAGTTAATTTTTGTTTCAATAATTCCTGCCCAAGACTGTAAGACTAAAGAAGTTATTAGTAGTAATATTGCGACTAGAGCCGTTTAGGTGCGTTACCAATCTAACACCACCCGCTTTCCTTGTTCCTGTTTCTTTGTGTTTCCTATTTTGCCAGAATATATTTGCAGGTTTGTAATGTATCGAGAGTCACAGTCTACGGCCATCCATATTTTTATACCATATTTTCCCGGCTTTGAAGGAATATAAACCTTGAAACCACATCTTCCTCTAAAAGTACACATGTGTTCGTCCACAGTAATATTTGGACCTGGTATATAAGCATTCTTGCATTGACTAAAGAACATATTAGTTATTTCAGCTATAGGTTCAATCTTGGTCTTAGTTGCTTCTTTTCTAACTTATCGTGTACCTCTGTCATCAAATCGTAGACAGCTAAGTATGCTCGTGAAACGATGTCTGGACATTGTAGCTCTAAAAATTGGGTAACCGTACTTTTCTGACCAAAATTCTTTTAGATCTTTCCCTTGACCCTTCTGAATACCATAAAGCAAGCTTAGACCCAAAAATGCCAAAAACTCACTACGTCGTAATTCCTTCCAATTTTTTAGGCTTGACTTCTTTTCCTTTTGTTCATTTGCCCTTTCATTGGTGTGCAAGCATATTTTGTCTATGATTTCGTTCGTCATAAATGCACAAAAGCAGTCTGTGCGGGTGGACAAATTTAAATGTTTTGATATTCCAGGAATTTGTTTTATAATATTCCTTGACTGTGTCTTTTTACGTCCTGGCTCCATACTACTCCACTGTATTATTCCATCCTTGCTAATCCAAACTTCTTCATTCCCGTCTTCATTATCAGTATCTGAGCTGCTTAGATTTGCTGCATTTGCTTCGACTACCTGCAGTTCAGTGAAATCTTCGTCTGCATCACTACCATCGCTCTCGTTATCTATGATCTCAAAATCAGAATTGTATACATCCATCAAAGCATGTTCTTCACTGTAGCCTCTTGCAAAGTTTATATTATAATCCGCCATAATAAATTTTCATATCACTTATCACTCAGTAAAACTTTGAATGAGAACGCTTCCCATGGAACTACATTTATAAGTATTGACTATTGGCATGTTTCATGTTATAATTTGCAGAAACATGAATTATTACATGTTTGTGCATAATATTACACAAAATTACGAAACATACTGCGACACACAACGAACAGTCACAACGAACAAATCACAATTTGCAGAAACAGGAATAACTATAAGTGTATACCGAATCTTATTTCCAATTACAAAAGAATAAATTTCAACAACCAACTAACAAACCCCAAGTTGTAAAAACATGAAAAACTGCAAATTTATGCTGAACATCATTCCAAACTTCATAAAAACGTAGCTAAGAATTTATTACGTATTACCCACCTGGGGTCAAAATTAACCCCAAACGCATATTTTGTGGCATAAATATGTTTTACTACAACAAAAACAAAAAAAACAATTGGGACGGTGTTCTATGAAGTTAGATAGAAGCATATCTAGGGGTGTAAGACAATACACCCGGAATAAACATAAAAAAATAGATTCTAGTTTACGTGGGGTCAAAAAAGACCCCAGACTGGCGGCGAGGGTTAATTAGAGATCGAATTACAAACGTTTCAGGGAGCTTATTACTGCGTGTATCAGCAAAGCATACTGTAATTTCAAAATGCTGTATCCTAACAGGCACACTTTAACCACTAAAGCTAAAACATCTCTAGTTTTATCTCATTTTACAAAGATTCGAGGCATATACAAGTAGTGCAAAATTCATGCTTGCGATTTATGTACGGCATTCCAAGACGGCAACACATCTCACATAAGTTAACTGATGCAGGTTGGCTTAACATGTTAAATAGAAGATATCTCCGTCTTGCATGTTTTCGTCAGAAAATTCATTTTTTCCTAACCCCTTCTTATCTCTTCGCCAAACTTAGGTATCGTACTGATGTTCACAGTTTTAACATCCGTTGTAAAGATCTAATAGATATTCCGACACATCACACCACATTCTACAAATGATGTATATTGCTGCTGAGCGTCTCAATGATTTCGAAACTTAAGCTAGGGTTTCCTAGGAGAGTCAGCCGGGTTGAAACTGACCGCGACCGACGTTCGCTCTAACCAAAAGCGAAAAATTAAATGAGGATGGTTTCCTAGATTTCGCTCGGTTTCCATTATTTTTAGTTAGAGCGGACGCACAGTGCGTCGAGCTGTGGACAAAAATCGAAATTTTTAACAAGTGAATTTCCTGCCAAGGAAACATCAAAATCGATACAATCATAAATATTAAAAAAATTAAATATATCATGTCTGGATAGTGTTGAAACGGTCGCGGATTTGCTTATAAACAAATCGTGATTGATTTTCGATTGTGGAACAAATTACAAATAACAGACAAATATTGTTTTTCGTAGAAGTTCTAGTAACGCCGGAAACGGTTGAGACGGGTCGTTGTAGGTTTACAAGAGGCAATAAATTTTAAGTACAGAACACTTCAGTAACAGCAGGGTATTGCCAAGATTTTAGAATGTATTCGTTTTGTTTCATTTTGTGAAGGAGTGTCAGTCATGCTTTAATAGGATAAGGGCCGGTTATGTAAGATGAGATGATTTTCAAAATCACTGGGGGGTCGAGTTGTTTTTGGAAGGCGATAACTTTAGAACGAATGTTAACTTTCGCAAAGGAAACAATAAATCAGTCACTTGTAAAGCGAGTGCATGTTCAAAATTTTAAAAGAAAAGAAACAGACTTCGAGATGGGACATTTACGGTGAGTTATGCGTGTAAATTTATTACTGGGGTGTTTTCTAAAAGGAGGAGTGGACAGTAACTTTTCGAAAACGGTATCGATTGGTCGGGGCTGTTGTCAAGCTCTTTTCGAAAACCGGGTGGAGCTCACTAACGAGGGTGGAAAAGGGAAAAGTTATTTTAATTGAGGGAGTCAGATTTTGTCATCTGAAAAGACCGGTTGAATACCAAACGCCGAGTTGCAATTTTGAATTTAGTAGTCTGTCTTAAGTAAGGTGTGTTCCATAATCGTGTTTTCAATCACCATTACGGGTGTAACTTCAAGTGTTTGAAAGGCATTTTAATAAATTTTTGCTTTCGCACACGGGCTCGACGCGAGTGGTTTTAAAACAGAGTGAGTGGTGCGCAAATTACTCGGACTTGGACAGTTAGGTAAAAGGTCATTTAATCATTATTGCTTCGCCGCATTTTTGGTGGTTTTAATTGATTCCAAACCCTTTTAATCGAGTCGTAATTGTAGACAGAGAACTTTGAAATTCAATAATCGAGTTCGCATTCGAGTCAGTTTGAATTTACATAATTAAACACACAGTTGGTTGACGTTCCCAACTTTGCCTTATAAATTACTAGTATTTTAATTGTAGAATTGTCATATTTAAGTTTAAATCAGTGTATGTCACTAGGTTCGTCGGAGTACGCGTTCTGCGACTTGATCAATCAAAGTAGTTAACTTTACCACTAATCTACTGAAATCTCCAGTCCAGTGTACTAATTATAGAAGTGTTTCTGTCACCTTTGGGAACCCTCGTATCATTTAGTGACCTCGCTCACAACTGGGATCTGAGTGATTACGAGAGTTGTCCCAGTTTGAATCCCTGGTCGAAAGGCAAGTTATATCTGCCGACTAATTAAGTGTGGCCAGCACTAATTTATCACCAGAAATCAAGGCCAAGTTAATTTCCAGTACGAATTTCTTACAAATTCCGAGGCCAAAGATACTAAAACGAAATTAAGCGCTCAACTCACGAAACGAGCATTTCTCCAAACCCGTGGGTTTTACCAGTTGGGGTTTATTAGCTGAGATATATTGCGGGAGAATATAGAGGATTGACTTTGCGACCTCTGGACTTAAGCACCCATAGTGTACGGTCATTATCAGCGGTCAATCGGGTCCACCAAGTGGGTAACAGCTTTAGGCGACGAAAATATACAGGGGGAAAATAACCGAGAGTCACTGTACCTCAACCCCTATACCTGGTTTCGAGTAGACAAAGTTCCTGGCCAGAAGAATTAATTAATCTAGCTTTAGGGGGGGTCCCAAGGGGACATCCGTGAAAAACTAAAAGCGATCCCTGTGTATACCTCTGCAAATAGATCACTAAGAACCGCATCTCGTATCACCCACTTTCCCCAAACATCTAACTATTTAGGAAATTAATTCACCTAATTAAGGTACACTGTAGACTCACGTGTCACGCTGTACATTGGTTGATTTGGTCAGAGTGTTGTTTTAGAGTACGATCTTAAGTGACAATCACTGTACCTAAGCAGAGCTCAATAGAGAAATTATTTTGATTGGTAATCAAATCGAGGACAAAGTCCCGTGGAAAATTATTGTGCTGAGCGAACTCGATTCCACCAGAAATTGTGGTTAAGTTATATCGCAACAATATTCGAGATTGAAATCTGTTAGCTGAGTCTTACTGTATTGCTCGCAACTGCTATATTTGGTAATCGCTGTATTGACGCATAAATTCACGAGGGTTTTTACGCTCATTTACCAGATTCCTAGGGGGGCTGGTAACGGAGTTTTTTCCCCTCGTTTTTCTCAATAAACGAAGTAAATTAAATTTAATATCTCGCATTTTTATTTTAACGTACTTAGTTCCTTAAATCTCTCAAATTTATTGCGCGACCGCACCAACAACGAGTCTTGAGTTACGTCACAGGTAAGGTCCTACAAATTTAATTAGACGATCACGATTTTTATTGAAATAGATAAAACATATAGCCTATTTACGAGTCAGAAGGTAAATTTTGACAGTTTCTGAATTACGTGTCAATTAGAGTAATCTCTTTTTCTATTGTGTTGAGACAGTTTGTTATTGTAATTGGTTGTTCCGTTTAACAACAAAATCAGTGACGTGTCGGCGCGTTACAGTGTAAACACAGAATTAATTCAAGCTTGTTCTTATTTTTACCTGAATTGTAGTAGATTTTGGAGGCAATGTTCTCAAAATCGAATTTTATTCACAATGCGTTACCATATTTTCTTAGAAAGGCAATTTAATTTAGAATAAAGTTTGTTGAGTTTGGTGAAGAAAGACCTACGAAGCTTCCTACTTCGAGTGGAGGTTTTTTGTTAAAGAAAAATTAATAAAATCAACAGATAAAACAGCGACACACAACGATCGCTTTTTGACCTAAAACGGTCAAGTCGTTTTTGGTTTGCAGTGGAAATCTCGAACTACGTTTCTGCTGAAGAAGCCCCAAATAAAACTGAAACAGCTGTACAGATGCTGCTAGAGGATTTCACTGCATTCAAAAACGTTTTGCAAGAAAATTTACTAAAATCAACGTCTTGAGGTTGTACTATAAATGACCATTAATGCTTACTTTAAATATACAGCTAAGAAATATGTAGATCTTTATTCGTGGAACTAATATGCCTTCGAGACTTAATTGCTGGCTCTGGGAAATTGCTACGAAATTAACGCCGCCCTAAAAGAATATTTCTTCTCTGCTTAACGAAAATCTCGAAATCAAAAAAGCAAATAAATCAGGAAATTCGTTTTACATCGTGAGAACGTCATTCTTTAGCTTCATGCGTCAAAGAAACTTCACGGAACGCGTTGTAACCCAAGTCAATTTTGCTACGAAAACCTGTCACTTAAAGAAGTCATAAAATATCGATTTCGTGGGCAAATCTCGGGAGATACGTGCCGAATTGCGTGGGCGAGCTCGATTGCTTTTCACTTAATCTCAAATGACTTTTGTTTAATCGCGTTACACAACATTTATTAGATAAGCAAGTTCGTATTGCAAGAAGTTATGGTGTTTCACAACTCCACCAAGAATCCATCTCGATCAGGCCCCAGTAAGATTTATGCTGCTTTCGTGCAGAAGTTCGGCAGAAAATTAATTATACAGGCCTTAAATTACTTCTGACAAGCTAATTTCGCTCAACGTCAGTAAACAATTTTGCTGCCATTTGTTTAAAACAAACAACGTTGTATGTATAATAAATGAAAAATGTCAGAGCCTCGTATAACAAGATGTTATTAATATTTGTGAAAAATTTACATACATTTGTTACAAAGTGACAGAGATAGGTTATCATTAAAGTCCGGATTTATATGTGCTAAAAAAGTGGAAAATAAGTTTTTTTTATGCGATTAAAATGGATCAAAATATGGATATTATATGCGATAAAAATTTTATTTTACTTATACATACTTTAGAATAATAAAAACATAAATTGTTTCATATAAGTAATTTTAACACTTAACACTTAAATAGTAGGATTACAAAATATAATCAACAGTTGATTTAAATTATTTGGGGTAAAATTTTGTCGTCTGTCTGTCAAAATATTTTTATAAGAGGAAAACGAACGCTCGACATCGCATGAAGTAATGGGCGCAAATTTCATGGATGCTACATCTTTGGGGTCCATGTCCAAATCCTCTTCACTTTGACCTTTTAAAACTAAACAGATTTTCCTCATTTTATTGTAGTCAGGATTACGTAATAGAACCTTGTCTAATTTTGCCATTAACTTCTCTCCTATCTCCCCTGGAATTGATTTTACACTTTCAATTGCATCATCGACCACTTCAAAAGAATCTAATAGAGCCGTCTGGGATGATTCCAACTTTTTAATGGTGGATATTAAAACCGAAAAATGAGTTTTAATGAATGCTAATTGATTCCCGATGTTTGTGTTCGACATGCATTCCTTACAAATTCTTAAAGCCGCTGAATTGGAATCATCCAATTCTAAGAAAATTTCCTTTAATTGTTTAAAGTTATCTGCGTAAAAATTTGCTGCTTCAAGCCACGTACCCCATCTCGTAATTATTGGTTCTGGTGGTAATGGCAGGTCAGCAGCTAATTCTTTATAGTGTTATATACGCAGTGGGGCTTTAAGAAACGCCTTTTTTCCGTTATTGATCAACTTATTTACTGTTGGGTATTCTAGTCGCACCAATTCAGCGAGCCTATTCATTGCGTGAGCCATACAAGTGAAGTGCATCAGATTTGGGTAAAACACCTGTAAAGCCTGTCCTGCTTTTATCATGTAGGCTGCTGCATCAGACACCATTAGTAATATATTTTCCGATTTAACTTGATTAGGTGCATATAAAAGTGTCAAGCTGTCGTTAATAAAACGTGCGATCGTTGAATGATTTGTTTTTTCCAAAACTGCACTATTTACCAAATAAGATATTGGTGCAACTGTGTTGCTTAATACTCCTGCTAACATATTTGCTACATAACGACCGCAGGCATCTGTCGTTTCATCAACTACTATATAAATATTGTTGTCGCTAAGCTTCTCTCTTATTTTCTTCATCCGTTGCTGGTAGCATATACTTAGATAGTTTTTCCGCAAAGTCGATTCATTTGGAATATGACGATTGCAATATTTTTCCAAAAAAGTTCGAAAACTTGCTTGTTCAAGTTTATGCCAAGGAATGTTTGACTCTGCCATAGCACTGCACAAGTCTAAAAAGAATTCATTTCCTGTGTCACTGCCCTGTGAGTTACTGGCTGTTGAAGAAATAAAAGACTGCTTAAAGTTAGACACACATCTTTTCTCCGACTCCTTATGGAGGTTTGTAGCCAAATGTTGATCAATCTGGCACTTTTGGTCTGACACCTTAAAATATTGTCAAAATGAAAATGTGATTTTTAAGAGAATTTGTAAGGTATCTACCTGTTTTGAGCATGCGTTGCAAAAAATAACTTTTCCATCTGTAGTTAGATGTTTAGATGCTTTAATCCATTTTTTCAATAGCTCGGATCGAGAGGATGCTACTTTCGGCATTTTGAAAAGATAAGCACTGAATTTATTTCGTCTTTAAATTAAATAAGAAAATAACAACTAATTCGCGTTGATAAATACACTAGTCACTAGTCACACACATTCACGGAGTTCTTATCTCAAACTGAAATGCAAAACATAAGTGCAAAATGCAAGTGCAAGTCGCTACAGATTCCCAGAAAATCACATTCCGGGAAATCGTAAAATAAAGTGGCCAGACGTTGAGGAGAATAAATTACTTCTTGGAAAAGCTGCAGACTTGAATATTGACCGTATATGGAATTATAATGTTATTTATATCAATATATGGATAAATAAATAAATATGCGCTAAAAGTCTAAAATATTAAGTTATATGCGAAATAAAACTATCATTTTTGGGCTTCTCTAATCGACAAACATATAAATACAACACGCCAAGTTTAGGTATGTTAGAGTAAAAAACTTGTAAAAACTTATAAATCCGGTCTCTAGTTATCATAGTAGCGAATGTTTATTGGTTAATTCTATACTTCACTGCAAGTTTGTTACAAATTTCATACAAGAAGTATTACGGGCCTAAGAATAGAAATAAATTAGTTAACTTCATTAACTGAAAATCCAGCGATTTATCTTAAAAACAAATTCCTCTTTCTTATCTTATTTGGATCTTTCTGGGCCGGTTCCGGTCATTTCGTGCTGTAACCAACGGATACCTTAACGGTGATGAATGTTTTAATTTCAGCTAAAGTCTCGTCGAAGGATGAGCTTAATTCAATTTAGTCCTTGAGATGAAACGCTAATTATGACTATCTAATTAACAGTTTGCACGTTGTCTAGCAAGTTTACACGTATATTGTGACAGAAAACGGAATTAAATTGAAACTTCGACGATGAGTTAATTAATTTTCAAAGAATTACGCTCTAATCTCCTTATAAAATAGAGGTAAATTTTTTTGTAGCAGATTAACTATACAACGACCGTAAAAAAGTTCGTACCATATGGAACATTTTTGTATTATTTTTGTGACCGTTAAAATATTTCTGAAACATCAGTAATAAGAAATTCTCCCATATGGTGCAAACTTTTTGACGGTCTCTGTACTATGTCAAGAGAGAATGGTTTTAATTTACTAAGAACTCAAAAATTGTTTTTTTTTAAATTTCGAGGACTACTCTCAATGCGTATTTCATTGGGTAATTTGTTGTATGTACAAATTCATGCACGCATAATGAGGACGTTTTTCGAATTTCCTTTTAATTAATAAGGTGAAATATCAAAAGTTGTACTAATTTTCACTATAACAAACTTACCTTGGTGTAAAAAAATACTTTTATTTAAAAAAGTCCGTTACAATACGTTTTTCAGGTACCGCGCGAAAACTTCCAAAACGTTAATTTCACAAACTCACGTACTGTAAAGTTATGCAAGCTTACCGGTTGAGAACCGCTGTAGTAGTGACTCACAATACCAAAACTCATGTTAATACCGACGTCGTTTAACAGATGGCGCTTTTTATTTCAAAAATAGCGGGTATTCCGTATTAGACGGTCTATTCCATGTATGCCGATTTTGCTGTATTTTCTTTTGAATAAAAAAAATCGATGAAGCAGAACTTTTTCATACAATGATATTGTATTGCACAAGTGAATAAAAATTTGCGTAAAAAGCCGATTTTAACTCAGAGAAATTGACATGTTCACAGAGACTGACCGAGGAGATCTTTGTGCAAAAAAAGTTTACATGACTATCCCAAGAAAGAGTGTCACCAATGAGTAGTCCTGTACAGGGTGTTCTTTTACTGTGTGCAAATATTTAAACCTGTAATAGATCAGCATAAATGGCAACGATTAAACTTATATGCTCTTAGTACTAAGTTAATAATTTTCGAGAAAAATGCATTGGAAGATTTTCACCAAACCGTTTGAGAACTGCTGGCATAGTTAACTACTGGATGGTACGCCGCCTTGCCTGTGTCACTTTAATATAGGTCAGTGTTTTACGATGTCGTAAACGAACATCTGTTTGATTCGAATGAGGCTTACTAATAGATCGTAACAGTCGAAATATTTTAAACGCGCTCACAAAGTGCCTAGATTAATTAAAACAAGTGCCACTTCGTTCCAAGTAATTACAATTTTAGGTATTTTTAAATTATAAACCGACGATTATAATTACTGCACAAAAAATGCGGATGAGCTAAATTATGATATCACCGTCATTCATCGTTTTATTTTCGGATATTTACCCTCACAAGTAATAAATTGCCTTTCCATTTCTAATTAAACAGATTAAGATTTCTTTAGTTTAATAAAGAAACTTTAAAATAAAGTAGTAATTTATCTATTGTTTGTACAGTTTAAAATCGGCCGCATTACGTAATCACACTAGGGAGAATAAAATAGCTGTTAAAACTGATATGTGCTCACTACCAATGTGAATGACACTAAATTTACAATTTCTATTAATTCAATTATGAAATTCGGCTAAGTAAAGCATTTTTAACGCACTTGCTAACCATGATAACTCATGGTTCAGAAAATTTTGTTTGTGCCTACGGGGTGGAAATTGGAATTTGGTAATGGTAATGTTAATTGCAATTAAACATTAATCAATAATATTTTGTAATCAATTTTTTTCTAATCTGTGGTGGGTGCCCAACGGGGACTTAAGTGAACTACTTGTCGAAACCTCAGGAGCGGGAGTGTATTTAGTGTGTGTAAAGTGTTTAACCGCTTTGTTATTTCCAAACTTCCTCGCCATTGAAGGGGAAGCAATGTCGAATTGTATCTCCAACACTGAAGGGTACCTGGAGTGGATACCGACCACCCCCAAGAAATATTTCGAGACGCGGGTCGAATCCATCATCTTGCGATTACAGGAACGGTCCCTTACCGTTTGAACGGTTCAGGCGTTGATTAATTAATTGAAATTTTAGTTGATTGATGCCCTACATATCCAACGAATACATCAAAAAGGTAAACTGGCAATTCGACGTAACCATGGAAACTGGCGGATTTTCGCACAGGCGCATAAAGCGCGCACCTGGGTCCTTAAATCAAGTGGCCTCAAATTTCATGTCTCAAAAACACTGTTTCATTTAAAATTTGTACACTATTTCTTTTATGTGATGTATGAAATATCTATGCAAATGAACTAAATCTGAAGCACAATACATGTTATAATTAAAGCTTAAACGTTTTCATTTTTCATTTAAACATTAGTTGAAATATGTATGAAACAATTGAGCAACCAAAATGTAGGGTTACCGACCGTTCCGAATTGAAGGCCCTTACCCAGAGTCCCAGGTATTTTTTAGTAATTGATTTTTTTTTCTTTTATGCAATTTATTGGTAAACAATATCCAAACGAATTTATTTTCATTTTGAAGAATAAATCGTTCTTTAGTGGTAAGTATTAGTAGGTGGCGTTCTAGAAAATCACTTCAAATTTACTGCTTCAAATTCGAATATTTGGCGATGGCGAAATTTTCTTTTATTGTATTGCGAATCTAACTTTTTCAAATAGTTCAAAGAACCTCGGTTTATGAAGCTAATGGCGTTTTCGAGTGGCTGCACTAGGGCGCACTGATGTGAATGTATTTTCATCTCGGTTCAGTGTTATGTAATAAAATGAGACATAGATATCCTGAATGTGCACCGGTGTGGCCAGTCGAAAAAGCTATTCAAATTTGGCAAACCTATCCAAAGCATGTCAAGCCTGAATATGTCTAAACATGCGAATCTTGAAATGTACCGCGGCCACGACATTCGAATATTGAAACGCACCTCATTTACAGCATATGCACCATACTAATAGAGTTATCGGTCAATATTTTCAGAGAAATTACGTGAAATTCTCAAACACTTTTTCTGTTTCATTACTTATATCATTATTCATGTTCAATAAAACATTATAGTTATGTTATCTTATTAACAGAAAAACAACATCAATTTCGCATTTTTGAAGGCTCATGTCCACGTAAAGAAAGCTTCTAGAAAATTTTTGTTTAGGTTTTTGAGAACAAACAAATGAGTCTGAAGACCACCTAAGTGACGGTGCGGTACTTTTGAATCACAGTGTATAAGTAAAATTAGCAGGTAAAATTCCAACTATTGCTTTCGGGACACGTTAGAACTTTACGAAATTTCGAGTTTCCGCAGCAATGTAATCTTTCAACCTAATTATCTCGGAAACTGTTATACGTAGATGGGACTTAGTTCACTTCCGGTACAATTTTATTCGAGCTTTTCAATTTTTGAATTGACGAAAAACACAGATCTGCTTCGTCAATTCAACCAAACACTTCACTATGAGCCTCATACGTGAGGATTCTACATTTTTCAATTTTTGTTGGTTTTCCTTTAAGTCATAGTAAGAAAATTATTTACTAATATGCTATATGCGTGGCACGATAGGTAGAGTTTTACGTCATTAGTTACTGATGACGTTAGACGCATTCTGTATTGTAAATATACTTATTTACTTAAAATGCAATAAATATACCCTGAGATTTTTATAAAACTAAACATACAGTGTAAAAATTCCTTTGCATTTTAAGTATTTATCAACACAGCACGCGTCTGACGTCATCATTAACTAACGACGTGCAACTCTACCTATCGTGCCGCGCTAATAAGCTACTTAATATACTTAATATAATAATATAATATACCGTCGCCGCCAAAAAAAGTTTTTTGACGTAAATTTAATAATGCAAAGAATTTTGCTGGGCTAGATTTTCGATTTGTAGGGGCATGGGTAGAGCTTTTAAAACAATTTGATTATAAAAATCTTTATTTGATTTACATTTTCTCTGCCATTCCGGGTTGCTGGGAACGTCACGATAAAAACTTCTGCGTTGCGTTGAATGGGGTGGACGATGGACCAAGCCGAACGGTTATTTGGGTTGCTGGCAACGACTTCGACTTTCACGGCGTCTGAGGATGGCAATTACATCTAGCGGCGGCGACACACATTGCGGCAAATTGGCATTCTAGGAATACGAAATTCTTAAAAGCTAATAATGAACCAGAACTGATTATATTTACCTAAAATTTTAATTTAATGTAATTGATTTAATTTAGTTTTGTTAATTTAATTTTTTTTTTAATTTATTTTGTTTTAATTTAATTTAGTTTAATTTAATTTGATTTAATTTAATTTAATTTAGTTTGGTTTGATTTAATTTAATTTAATTCTCAAGGTTTCGGAGGTAGAGCAGTGGGTTTTCTAAAAATCCACTGAACCGAAACCTATTGACCATTTATTATTATTACATATTTCTATAATTTTAAGTTACACAATTCTGTGTTCTTACTGTACTTACTGCTAATCAGTGATCAATAAATCATTATTATTATTATTATTATTACTATTAAACAAAGGATTTAACTGTTTTAATTAAAGATTTAAGCTTTTTGTTCTAGCGTATTTTTTTAGTATATCGCGGTTGATCGAGAAATTACACGATAATACAAACTGACCTCCTAATTGCAACAATATTAGTGGTATAGCTAGCGGGATCCTGGGACAATTTGATCTTGAAGAGAAATAGCGAATAGCATGTGTTTATCCCGAAGTTTAACCATCGTTGAAGGTCATCCCCTAAGTTAAGGGAGTAGTTTAAGAGGTGTAAAAGTTAGCCCTTTAATTCTTGTAGCCGAAGAGACCGTTGCAGAAAAAAAAATTTAGTTCTTGCAGCTGAAGAACGTTGGCAATGACGTCATAATGCCAGAAGTGGTTGTTTACACCACTTACTTCTTGTAAATTAATAATCAACAACAATGACGTAGTTACCAGATGGTCGTTGAATATATTAAGTCAACGAATTTTAAAGAATGCCAAGTTGAAAATTTATTTTTATCGAGCGCACTTGAGTATTTAAAATGCTTACGCAGTATGCGTTAGTGTATTGATTGTCTTTAAGGAAATTAGTATCTCTTGTGTTTGTTGCAGCAACTGTATGAAATTAACTCTGTCATTTATTTTTATGAAACTTCCAAAACGTTGTTAGAGTAAATTTCGTTTATTTTTCTACAACTGAATAAAACATAAATATGAATAATTTAAAATTCCCTGAGCCAATGGTGCTAATAAATCTTTCGATTTGGAAAGAAAAAAGTAAAACACGGTTCTCTTGCAATTTTTAAATAATAATAGGATCAGTAGCAAGGTTGGTAGAACTGGACTGTGTATTAGAAGGTTGCCTTGATCAACGGCGGGGACAGAGGGTGCGTATCTCGTTACGTCACGTCACGTGATAAATTCCATTGGGCATATTAACGAGATATTTGCGTTAGTTGATCAATAGGACCATAGAATTGATTCCATTTTTAGTGAATTAGATGAAGCTTTAGGAAACAGATTAAGACTCACCTTTATTTACTTTTTTTTAATAATAGGATCGTTTTGTACTTTTTTGCATAAGAAATGTTGCTTATAATTTATATTAATAAGTGTGGTATTTCAGAAAAGAATGTAACTGCCGGCATAATAATTCCCCGAGTAATGATTGAACGACGTAATATTACTAGAGTTAGGATAAGTTTTTTCCAAACTCCCTCGAATTAAATAATTCCCCTTACAATTCCATAATAAAAACAACTTTACCATCAGGTGACCCTGCCATGATCAGTTAAATCACTTTAAACATTTTCACAACTCAAGACGAGACTCAAATGACACACTAAATTCTATTACTGTACTGTATTAATGTACTTTAATAGTAAATAATTAAACATTTATTGAAAAAATTTTTTTTGTCTATCCTACTGCAAGGTCAGGTCAAAAAGCAATCGTAAGATGTCGCTATTTTATCTGTTAAACATTTATTGTAAACAACATTGACAATGTTTGTCAATGCTGGTTTTAGATCCCTTAAGCATTTGTTTTTACATTGACGTTTACGGATACGATCAAATATAATTTTCAATTTTGGACTTTCGCGCGCCTAATGTAGCACTTTGGCCCACTGTGCGACAGTGCATACCAGGGGAAATGACGGCGGCGTTCAGCAGGGGTGGAAACACCACGTCACTTGATGTGTATCAAACTAACGATTTAGTTAAAGACTAAAGTTCCGAATTCGGCTGGGTCTATTTATACGGGTTTGTTTACAAAAATCTGCTTACTTAAATCGGTCGCGAAATAGCACTTGATTTTGCAAAAGGCATTTATTTATTTATTTATCAATCAAACTGCATGGTCAGGTCAACAAGTTGCAAAACCCAATTACAGACTGACACAAAGTACTTTGAAATAGGAAAATGCGACGAATGCTAATATTAATGTAAAGTAAAACTAAAACTAAAAATAGTTAGCGGGCGATGGCAAATATGAAAAATAAAATTTAAAGTATGAAAATCAAAAAACTAGAACAGGTAAATATAAAATAAGAATTAACGGAATAAATTTGACATCATTTGTTTCAATGCAGAAAACGGTCCGAAAAGTAAATCGATATCATTAATACGATCATCAGAATCTCTCATCATTCTGGGGATTGGAGAAAACTTTGTGACATTGGAACAATAAATCGGTACCCTAAAAACGTAATTGTCACGCAGATATTTACAGATATTTAGAAGGAACATTAAAGCAAAGTTCTTGAAGTAAGTAAGGGGAGTCAAATTTATTTATAATATTAAATAAGGATATTAAACATGCTGTTTTCCTCCGATCTTCTAAAGAAGTTAGATTCAAATAATTTAAACGTTGAGTGTAGTCATCATAACTTACGTTCATGCCCCGACAAATGACTCTAGTAAATTTTCGCTGGATAGATCCTATCCTTGCAACATGTACGACCAAACCATACTTGCATATTCAAGATGTGATCTGACATATGCACTAAATAAACTTTTTTTTGCATCAATACCTATCAGATGCTTGGTTATCCAAAGAATGAATCCAAGCATAGTGTTTGTTTTTTTAACAATATTATTTACATGACAGGTAAAAGACAGGTTGTTGTCAAAGGTGATCCCTAGGTCCTTACTAGCGGTTACACATTTCAGAGGGTTATTATTTACAGTGTTTAGTGTAGTGATAACAGATTTATTAAGAGTGTAGTGCATATACAAACATTTGTCAACATTCAACAAAAGCTTATTTTGTAAGCACCAATCATTTAAAATATTTAAATTATGTTGAAGAAGGTTACAGTCCAATGAAGAAGAAATGCGGTTACATAGTTTTAAGTCGTCGGCGTATAACAGATGTTCGCAATTCAAACAAGAAGATAGGTCGTTTATAAAAACAAAAAACAAAGTGGGTCCAAGATGTGAGCCTTAGGGAACGCCTGATGTAACCAATATTTCATCGGAGTAACAATTACTACTTTTTGGATTCTATTGTTGAGATAAGATCTAATCTAAGACAAAAAGAAGCCAGAAACGCCGTTGTGGTATAACTTATCGATCAGTATATTGTTATTAACTTTGTCGAAAGCTTTCGAGAAATCTGTATAAACTACGTCTAGCTGCTTACGCTTGTTAAAGATATCAATGACTCTACTGACAAAGCATAACAAGTTAGTGGTAGTAGATCTTTTCGATAAAAACCGTGTTGATTCTGGGAAAGATAAAGATTTAAATGGTTTAGAAGCTTGGAATTAATAAGTGATTCAAATACTTTGCAAAGACACTTAATTTTGAGATAGGTCTATAGTTTTTAACGGATTGTTTGTCACCAGATTTTTATGAATTGGGGTTATATAAGCTAATTTCCATTGATTGGGGAAAACACCCGTAGAAAGAGATTTATTATATATCAACGGATATGCTAAGACTTGTCTGCATTCTTTTATAAACAAAGGACTTATTCCGTCAGGGCCATATGATTTAGTAGTATCGATTTTACCAAGTAAAAACATTATTTCATCTTGAGTCACAAGTACATTTGACAGAGCAGAGGAATTAGAAAATTTAGAAAAGACTTGCGAATAAGCGCTCCAGTTTCACAATCCGCGCGTTGCTTTTCACTGAGTTCCGGGTTCTGATTACACGTAACGTTTAAGTGTGTTAATTATTTAGGTAATAGATATACATTCAAATTATGCTAAAAACGAATAACCTTGGGATTTATATGACCCACCGCACTAGTTAGGGGTAAATATTTAACGTACCTTTACCGCTTTACCGATCCTAAGTATCTAGATTATAAGTCTTTTGGGACGCAAGTTAGAATGTAATAATATTAGAGATATTTATCGCGAACAGGCAAATGTAATCCGAATAATCTAAACATAATAAAACGAATGTGCGCTGAATATGTTAATGATGTTATTATTATTATTTTGCAGATCTTTTAACAATATAATATAATATAACAGGAACAATATTCCCGTCGTAATTGTATACGTATTTTTGCTATTTCCCAAGAGCCTGAAGAAAACTTAGAGGAGAAGTTGCGTAATATCTTACAAAATAAGATGAAGATCCCATGAAATCCTGAAGCCATTGATCGGTTTCATCGTATTGGTAATTCTATCCAGGGTAAGCAGCCAGTTATAGTCAAATTTGTTAGATATGCCCACAGAGAAGAAATTTAGAAAAATAGAAAATGTTTGAAGAAATCTGGTATTACCATTACTGAAGATTTGACGAGAACAAAGCATGATTTACTAAAAAAATGCTGGCAGAAATTGGGCCGTCACAATGCTTGGTCGGTCGGAGGAAAAATTCAGGTGAAGTATGTGGTTAATGGCACCGGCGGCGGCGTCATGGCAAGAAAAATTATCAAGCGTGTTGACGATTTGAACTTGATTGTTATGGCATAGTATCTATCATAGTAGATCATCCATGATTGTGGGCTCTGTTTTTAATTTTTCTTTTCTTTTCTTTTTTAATTTTCTTATTAATCGTCATTCAATTTTTGATTACTACAACTAGTGTTACACGTATTTTGTCCATCGGTCGGGGGGCTGGCACGCAGCACAGTTTCGAACATCAGAATTCTATTAATTTTGAACTAACTATTACTAATTTTCTTTATTTCTTCTTTTTTTCTATCAAATTAACAATAACGTATGAGTTTCGAAATATACTACCAAAATGTCAGGGGATTACGCAAAAAAAGTTTAAATTTCAGTAAAAATGTTTTGAATAATTCTTATGATATGATTGTATTAACTGAAACATGGCTTAATAGCAACTTCATGGATGCCGAATTTTTTGATAATCGTTATGTAGTATATAGAAAGGACAGATCCATCACACGCAGAGGTGGTGGTGTACTTGTTGCAGTAAACAATAAATTTACCTCAACTCTTATCAATGTAGATTCGGAAATTGAAATGTTATTTATAAAACTTTTAATTAAAGGCAGTCCCTACCTTTTTAGCGTGGTGTATTTTCTACCAAACTCAACTTTGGAAGCTTTTATGTACTACATTGATATTTTTGAGAATATTATAGTCAGTCTATCTAACCATAATGCAATTATTCTTGGAGATTTTAACATTCCGCAGATTAATGAACCGCAATTGGCAGGTGGTGGGTCACTAACTAGGGCTATCTCAGAGTTTCTTGATCTGAATAATTTACAATCATATAATAATATAACGAATTTTAATGGCAGAACTTTGAATTTAGTTTTCTCTTCTGTATCTTTATCCGTAGAGCGGTCTGTGGAACTCCTAGTTGACGAGGACGCTCATCATCCGGCTTTAAACGTAAGGATAATAGTCCCTCTTTTGACTGTAAGCAATGTCACTCGCAATTTTTCCCTTAATGTCTACAACTATAAACGAGCAGATTTTGATTTGTTATATCAGCTACTTAACAGATACGACTGGACAATTCTTGGTTCTAGTCATTCTGCAGTTGAAGCTGTATTTCTTTTTTATAATGCAGTATATAACATTTTAGACCAAAGCGTACCAAAATTTGCGCAAAGAATCAACAATAATAATAATTACCCTCCTTGGTTTGATGATGACATAATTTTCTGTCTTCCTTCCAAAGAGTTTTTTCGTAAAAAGAAGCACCTAAATGCAGACATGATGACCCAGTACAGAAATTTTAGAGCCACATTAAAGAACAAAATTCACATAGGGTATCAAAAATATTTAGAAACCGTCCAATGTGCAATAAATACCAATAATGTTAACAAATTTTGGACCTATGTAAAATCAAAGAAGCGCTCATTAACACCTACAGGTAATTTTCTTATTAATGGTATTCAAATCGTAAAAAGTGATGAAATTTCACAGGGATTTGCGAATTATTTCAGCAGTGTTTATTTAAATAAGGTATCCACATATGACTTAACTTCTATTCGTTGTAACACAACTAATAACTTTTCTATCGAGAGAATAACAATTCAAGATGTCATTGATGCAATAAAATATATGAAACCTAAAAAATCTGCAGGACCCGATGATATTCCTCCATATATTTTCAAAGCTTGCTCAGAGTCCTTACTATATCCTTTAATTTATATATTTAATTTGTCATTATCCCTATGTGTATTTCCCAGCGAATTTAAGAAATCAAAAGTCACTCCGATACTAAAAGCTGGTAATGCGACATCTTTTGCCAATTATCGCCCCATATCTATTATTTCAACCATAGCTAAAATTTACGAGCATATTCTATTTACTAAAATATACAGTTATGTCAAATCAATAATCACTGATCACCAACATGGACTCCTTAAAAAGAGATCAATTGTAACAAATTTAACGGTATTCACTCATCAAGTGTCCTGTGTAATTGAAAGTGGCTCTCAAATGGATGTTATTTACACTGACTTTTCCAAGGCATTTGATAGAGTGGACCATGATATTTGACTTAGCAAGCTGTCAGCGTTTGGACTTTCTATCAATTTGATAACCTTGATTGCATCTTATTTAAGAGAAGGGACACAATTCGTAACCTACAATGGTAGTAGATCTAAGTTATTTACACCTACTTCTAGGGTACCCCAAGGAAGTAACTTGGGTCCCTTACTGTTCCTGATCTTTATTAATGATCTCCCATCTTGTGTTAAAAATTCGTATTCTCTTTTATACGCTGATGATGTAAAAATTTTTAGAAAAATAAAACGCGAACAAGATTCAAAACTTTTGCAGTTGGATATCGATGCTCTCTATCGGTGAAGGTTAAAAAATAACTTAGATTTTAATATAAAAAAATGTTACGTAGTTACCTATTCTCGTCGTAAAAATCCGATACTTATGAAGTATTTCATGAATACTCAAATTTTGGAGCGTAAGTTTGAAATTCAAGTTCTTGGTGTACATTTTCAAAGCAATTTAAAATTTGACAAGCACATAGTGTCAATGACAAGTAAAGCTTACAAAAGCTTAGGATTTATTAAGCGAAATACTGCTGAATTTAATAATGTAAAAACAATAATTCTGTTGTATAATGCTCTCGTACGATCACGTTTAGAATTCGCCAGTACAATTTGGTATCCAGAAGCACAATGTGACGTTAAAGTAATTGAAAAAGTACAAAATAAATTTTTAAAATTTATATACTACAAACAGTATGGATATAACCCTGATGATAATTGTTATAATAATATCAGGAAAGAGTTTTCCCTTCCGCGCTTAATCCATAGACATAATCTTTCTATGCTCTTACAGCTATTTAAAATATATAACAATTTCATTGATAATGCACATTTATTAACTTTGTTTAAGCTGCATGTCCCCTATTATTCAATAAGACCAGGTCCGCCCATGCATATTGGTTATTTCTCCCTATCACCTTGGACTACAATTTCCAAACTTTATAATGAGTATTATTCTTCTCTAGAAATTTTCGGCATAACCATGGAGATTTTCTTAAAATCGGCCAAAAATCTATTATACTACAAATAAATGTGCGTCTTCCCCTGATGTATGATGTATATACTAAAATACTTACTTAATATAATTCTAATTTTCTAAATTATAAAATTTATTTTATTTGTATGTATCTGGCGCTAATATTAGTTTATATATATTAGTTTATATATATATATATATTACTTACTTCTTTCTTTCTTTCTGGAAACAGTGTAATTAGGATAAACCTGTACTGTTTTCAAAATAAATAAATAAATAAATAAATAAATAAATAAATAAATAAATAAATAAATATAATCTAACTCAAGAAATTTTTCACCAAATTTAATTTCCTTTTTCGTTTTGAAATTCTGAATTATAATTATTTATATTTGTAATTAATTATTGAGACTTCTTCAAACCGTATCTATTTTTATAGCGTCAAGCAGGTTCTGGTGTAATTACACACGCGTGCGTCTTTGAATGAAATCATTACGTATTCCGAGGTTACGCCGGAGGCTCTTTGAAGCTTCCAAAGGGTATGACGATAATCCTTTTAATGAACAAATACGAGTGCGATCCCCACGGGTATAATTTGGCGTACACCTATGCGAAACGTTAAACGAAGCCATTTGTTAGCGGGTTACGAAACGCTCTTGCAGCCACAAAATCTACGATAACCGAGATTAATCAGGAATGTTGTGGTTTTGACTTTTAATATCTGGGAATGTTGATTTAACATATGCGAATCTATTGTTGAATAGATCAGCTGAAACTGCCAAAACTTAGTTTTAGAACCTAATAGAAAACATGAGTTAAACAAGACTGTTTGCTTCCATATACTGGGTGTCTCATAACCTACGGAGGAGATTAAAGGGGTAGCTAGGGGAGATCGAATTAAAGATTTCTTCTTAATATTTTTTTGGGAAAAAGGCAATAACTAAAAAGATACAAGAGTTTAAAGTGAAATTAATGAACAAGCAAAAGTAAATCCCTGTAGTAATATTTTACGTTTTAGATTCAATTTTGAGGCATTTATGAGTTAATTGAACACTGCTTTACAATAAACAACTATTTAAAAAAATGTAGTCACGTTAAAGTAACGGCTATTTCATTTTTTCTGTTAATGCTCAAAAACGGGTTTTCATCTCGTTGTGAACCGCCTACTAATTAAAAACAAAACTTGGAAATGGATTAACATAGACATTTTATAAATGGTGGTTTTGATAAATTTAGAGTTTATTTAATAATAAAGTTGCATTTTGTGAAATAATTTTGATTAATTAAGAAGCTACAGGTATAAATTAAAGAAGAAATTAAGGAAGTTAAACTGCTGTAACTTTCTTATTATTCGGTTTTGGTCTAAAGCGAGTTAAGAAAAAAGCATTATTTTGATGTCCTACAGCTGCCCTTTCAATCTCCTCCGTACGTTGTGAGACACCCAGTATTTTCATTATACTGGGTGTATCAGAAATAGGTGTGTTAATTTTAACACGGAGTGCAGTTAGCTAAAATAAATATTTTTTCTATTTGACTTTTTTTATTTAAAGCTTTCTAAACCGATTTAAAAATTGAAACGTTTCACATTAATTTAAGTTTTTAGAAAAATTTTGTGCAAATCGTTTTTGATTGCAGTGAAAACCTCGAGCAGCCTCTGTACAGCTGTTTCTGCCCTACTTGGGGCTTCTTCAGCAGAGACGTAGCTCGACATTCCCACCGCAAACAAAAACAACCTGTCCAATTTATTCGCAATTGCTGCTCGAGGTTTTCACTGCAATCAAAAACGATTTGCACAAAAATTTTTCTAAAAACTTTCATTATTAAGCTTAGGATAATTATGCATTAAAAACTTCAAAATATGCATGCACATATGCACTAAAATCATCAAAAATATGCACTTAAATATGCATTAAAAATTAACTTTTATAGAATAAATAATATTTTTATGTTACCACATTCTTCAGTATTTTGCTACAAAAAACAAAAACTTTTTTTTTAATTCTAAATTATTTATTTAGTCTTTATTATAGAAACAAATTATAATTACATTTAACTACAAAATAGGGTAACAAATTCTCTAAAGTAAATTTGCGCCTATTGTCGGCGAGAATATTTTTGTACTGAGAAAACACTCTCTCGACATCGCAGGACACTATTGGTACAAATTCGTATTTTACAACGTCATTGACACTTAAATGTTCGTTTTTTTTCATTAAGGGTCGATTCATTTTGCAACACTTCACTTATATTCTTCAGTTGCTGATAACCCGTATTCTTTGACAGCACTTCGTTTAATTTATTGATAAAAACATTTTTCTTGAGTTTTGCTAAACCGTTAACTACATGTTCTACTATTTGAATGCTTTCTTGTAAAGATAGACCCTTAGCTTCTAGCTTGGAGATTGCAGTCGAAATGCATGCCAGATTAGCTCGAATAAAAATTAAATATTCTCGAATATCTTTTTTTCTCAGAATACTCTGTGCATCTTCGATGCACTGCGCTTCCTCAGAGTCGAATTCATCAACAATTTTCTTCACAATTTCAAAATTTTCAGCGTTTCAGGTGGAAGTGGAATGTCACCCGAAATTTCCCGAAACTTCTGAATACGACTTGGTGCCTTAAGGAAAATCTTTTTCACAGATGATATTAGCACATTAACATTTGAATAAAGATTACGAACTAAGTCAGCTACTCGATGTAAGCCATGTGCTAAACACGTCACATGTATCATGTTTAGGTATAAAACCTGCAGTCCCCGCATTGTTTTGCACATATATGGTGCAGCATCACTACAAACCGCTAGCACTTTTTCATATAAAATTCCAGACGGCCAGAATAAATTTAAAGAGTCGTTGAAAAAAGCAGCGACTGTTGAATGATTTACTTTGTCCAACACTTTTAAAGTCAGCAGATATGATTTATTTTTTTCTTCAGAAACCCCTAATATACCAAACAGAAAATTTCCTATGCATCTTTGTTATTCATCGGTTGTTTCATCCAACGACACCCAAATAGAATGATCCTTTACTTTTGCTCTTAATTTATCCAATGTTAATGTATACAATTCAGAAACACAAAATTTTCTTAATGTCGATTCACCTGGAATATTTTGCTTTGTATACTTTTCCAAAAAATGGCAAAGAACTTCATTTTTTAACTTAGCTAATGGGATGTCTGCGCAAATAAAAGCCTTACAAAGTTCTGCATTGAATTCTGAACGTTTAGGTCCAGGCGTCGGTAAATTAGAAATTAACACTTGCCGTTCGTTATTTCCCCTTTTGCGATTTTTATTACTTGCATGCTTTCCGGTTTGAAGATGCTGCGTGACTTGAAACTTTTTGGTTGCCGTAACATGAACCTCGCAGTATTTACAAAATAACAGACGCCCATCCGTTATAAAATCATCGTAGTCCTTCACAAACTGGTTTAAAATTGCACTTACACACTTTTTTTCTTTTGGCATCTTGAGAGATGTTAATCCTATTGCAATCAGCATACAACTACTGAAGGTTGATGAAATTTTCTGCAGAATTTCCTGGTAAAATTAGAAAGAGAGCTACCCCATACCATGGTCTGTACGAGTACTATTAACGCGGACAAAATACTTGGAAATTCGTGGGATAATGTGCAGTCGCAGTAAACAATGGCGGTTTTCATACACTGTTAATCTTCTTATTATTTCCAAGTATTCTGATTTTGAAACACTGGTTGTTCAGATTGTCTGCTATAAAATGTCAGTTTGCACTTGGCAATAAGAAATAATCCCAAATTTGCAATTAAAACAAAAAAATGCAGGAAATTATGCATTAATGCCCTAAAAAGTTAAAATATGCATTTATGTATAAAAATGTTCCAAATATGCATTTGCACATGCAATTATGCAAACGCATAATTATCCTAAGCCTATTCATTATGCTTTGACAGCAAGCATGGCCGCCTTGCATGGGGGACTTATTAGGAGCAAATCCCGCTTCAATTTGTCTATCCTACTGCAATGTCAGGTCAAAAAGCGATTGTAAGATGTCGCTATTTTATCTGTTTCACATTAAAATCTATGTACAAAGTTTTTTTAATCTCAAACCGGACAGAAAAATGAAGGGAAACACACTCAACGTTTCGCTACAGATTTATAGCTTCATCAAATTTATGGTTAAGACCGGAAAATTTTGTTGTCATAGAAATGAAAAAAGTCAATTGTTGTAATGTCAAGTTTACTAAATTTGAACAGAAATTGCGTTTATAACTTGCCGGAGACAAATAAATATTCATTGTTATGGGTTTCCATAATCCTTAAAGACATCGAAAGAAAACTGTAATTGCACATATACGTAACTATTGCACTTTTAAATTTTGTCAAACTGTCAAATGCGATACAACTTGCAGAAGTGCATGTCTTCGGGTAATTGCACCAGCAACAGTTACAGCATCCAAAAAGTTTCTTCAACATTAGGTACGAGATCAGCCACGGTCTTGGGCTAGAAGTTAAAATGAGCCATGATCCTGGAGAATTTGGACAGTTAGTTGAAATGTATGCCTGTTGGGTAAAATACGATTAGAAGACGAACTGCAGTTTTCGTGCTTCCATTCAACATTTCCACAAACTCCACGATACACCATGAGAGTATCTGTTAATTAGAAAAGTTGTGTGCGTTTATGAAAATGACAACTGTTTTGATATATTATACATAATAATTGTATCCGCCACGATTGCCATGGTTTTTCGAAAGTACAGTTCAGTTCAGTTCAAATGCCAAACGACTCGTTTGCTCAAAAATAGGGGTAAAAAAATTACGAAAAAATTTGACGATATTTTCAAAATGCCATAAGATAAAATTGTTCAGCTGAGCGAGTTCTTCTGTGGTTTAAAATTAACACACGTATTTCTGATACTCCCAGTATATTTTCATATAATTTCTCTAGTTAATAACTTTGTTTGCAATTCGAAGAATTAATTAATAATTTCATAACAGATTATGTCGCGTCATCGCTAGTTTTTTTTATCTAAATTTGTCTCGAAACTGATTTGTAATCACAATAAAGAATCCATAGGTAGTAGCGCGAGGGTTCGGAACGTGCAGGCAACTGCAAAAAATATTTTAATGTTATCTTAAGCTGAAAGATTAAACACCGTTTTCTTTCACGCATTGATATTTGAACCTCTTTCTCAGCTGTCGCTCTCGCAATTGACCTCGCGTTTCCATGCACACACCGACACACGGCCAATTGCTCTTGTGGCA
This sequence comes from Prosopocoilus inquinatus, assembly GCA_036172665.1. Classification (NCBI taxonomy): domain Eukaryota; kingdom Metazoa; phylum Arthropoda; class Insecta; order Coleoptera; family Lucanidae; genus Prosopocoilus; species Prosopocoilus inquinatus. The sequence continues at coordinate 4,559,262 of CM069876.1, forward strand.
TTCACCGTACTTGTAACTAATACATGGTGTCTCAAAACCTCTGTCTTTAAATGAAATTGTAAATTCCTCGTTACATAAGAGATTAATTCTCCAAATCTGAAATTTTTTGCCCAAAAATGAAAAACTGACCTATGTCAAGCGAGCGCAGTCCTTTTGTTTTGAAACTTCTGCTTGGTTTACGACTTGTTTCAGTAATTTATTCCGATGAAAGCTATAAACCGCAATAAAACTTTTTATTTACGTTTAGAACAACTTGGTCAAGGTCTTATTGTATATTATTATATTTTCAACATGCGATAAGTAAGAACGTTTGTTTACGCACCTCTTTGTAATAGACAATAACAATTATGTTAAAAACGAGTACCTAATATTCGTTCGATTTTTGTTGAAGTAATTAAACATCTTCGTACGCTAGCTTTGTAACTGCGTTTAAAATACGTGAAATTATTTTTTAATTATTTTATTTAAATCATTTCATGCTTCTCGAGAGAACGCGCGAGCGTTTCGTAATTTCTGCTCCTTTTGCTCAGTAACGAGAAAGAACCCGAGTTTACAATCTTTCTTTTTCTGATTGATTTTTAAATTGATTTTATTGGACTTTATTAAATTTGTAGGAAGTTTAAACCGGCGTGATTTTTAAAATCATAATTGCATTCGAAATTAACGTAGTCTGAAACTATGTATCTGCTTACACAATTATAATGAATTTATGGATTGGTAGGAGTAGGGAGGGCTTAGAAATAAAGCCGAACTTATTATGTCATTAATTATTATAGAATTCTTAGAAACTTTGCGCCAGAGTAAATAATATCTAGAGTAATGTAGGAAGTTACATTTTTTATACAACACTAAAATATATCAAGCAATATGTAAATTGTAAATCTTTGCAAGAAGTTATTCTAAAGATACTAAAATCTGCTAACTGTATAATCGTGATATGTGGTGATTTATTATATTTATATTATAATATTAACTTCTCAAACCCTGGCTCTAGTGAATTTAATGATATTGTTGACTTGATGGGCTCTTTTGGTTTTCTGCCGACGATTAAACAATACACACGAGTGGTGTCAAATAGTAAAACCCAATTAGACAACGTATTTGTTTATGATAATAATACACACTGTAATGGAAGTATACTCTGTCCAGGTTTCTCCGACCACTTTGCAGTTCAGGTAACTTTTAACTTAACTTCCGACAACCTTAAATCAGATGAGCGCAACCGCTTGTGTAGACAATTTAATTCGAAAAACAAACAAAAATTTAGGGAAGTACTTCAATTACAGGCATGGGATTCAATATATGATATTACTGGTGTAGAGTTGAAATATCAATGTTTCTCAACTATATTTACAAAGTGTTTTAATGAGTCATTTCCACTAATTGAATCTAAATTACGATTGAATAAAAATAAAAGTTGGGTAACAGATGAAATCAAATCAAATTCCAAAAAACTATCAGATATGTTTATTAAATCGAGATCCAGTGGGTCTTTAGATGATAAGGATGATTATGTTCGATTTAAAAAATACCATAAAAAAATAATATTACAGGCAAAAAAAAACTTTTACTCTGATGTACTACTAAATTCCACTAACATGACTAAAACTGCTTGGAACATTATCAATGAAAACAGTAAGTCCTTTGCCTGCGATAAAATAGCCTTGCATAATGATAAAGGAACTTTGTTGAATGATACTCAGATAGTCAATTTATTTAATGAGTATTTCACAAGACACAATATTACTTTAGACTCTTCCTCCTCTTGTATAACTAATATGACTAATCAGTCAATGTACCTTTACCCGGTTACTGAAACTGAAGCCTTTAACACTATCCAATCTATTGCAAACAAAAATTCAGCAGGAGTATATAGCGTGCCTTGTTCCCTTTTAAGAAATCTATCTGATATTATCAGCGTACCTTTAGCACACATAATAAATGAGTCTTTTAAACAAGGATATTTTCCAACACCTCTCAAAATAGCAAAAGTCATACCAGTTCATAAAAAAGGAGATACCAGTGATATCTCTAATTACAGACCCTATACTACCTGCTGTATCTAAAATTTTTGAAAAATGTATGGCTGTGAGGTTACTAAACTACTTAAATAAAAATAATTTGCTATCTCCCTCTCAATATGGATTCCTGCCCCATAAATCGCCCTCAATGGCTTTCCGTAATTTCCTAAGTTACATCTACGAGAGTTTAGATACAAATAAATCCGCTCTGGGCATATTCTTTGATAATAGTAGCGCCTTCGATACTGTCAATCATAATATCCTACTAAATAAATTAGATGCTTATGGTGTTCATGGATCTGTGTTAAAGTGGTTTCAATCCTACCTATCCAACCGTGCTCAGATTGTCTCCGCAAATAAAGTCCTTTCTACAGCGCTTGACATTAAGTCTGGAGTTCCACAAGGATCAATCCTGGGCCCTCTTTTATATGTCATATTTGTCAATGACATAAGTCCCTCACTTCAGAAGGTCCTGACATGTCAGTTTGCAGATGACACATCTTTAGTAACAACCAGCAATTCTATGAGCTGTCTTGTTGAATACGCTACTGATGCAGCTAATAATATGTCAAAATACTGTCAAAATAACTCATTGATTTTGAATCCAAATAAAACATATATTATTCATTTTAAAGTTAGTAAATCTATGCCTGTTAGCTTACTAGTGCGTATGAACAAAGAGTCAATAAAGCAGGTTGAAGTGACAAAATTTTTAGGCCTAAATGTCGATGAATACCTCAAATGGAATAGTCATATAGATGATCTTGCTAAAAAATTAATTATGCTCTCTAAACCACATCACATTTAAAATCAAAAGTGTTGTGGATTTCATTGTTATTAAACTATTTTATTTTGCTAATATTGAGTCGCGAATCAGGTACGGTTTAATGTGCTGGGGAACTTCTTCATATGTTAATCGCATCTTTCTTATCCAAAAAAGGATTATACGAAACATATTGAATACAAGCTTTCTTGTTCATTGCAAACCTTTATTTCAGGAACTTCGCATACTAATCGTTTTTGACTTACTTATTTATGAATGTTCTGTATTTGTAAGGAAAAACCCATCACTATTTACCACGAATAAAGATATACAGCAACGCTATCCCACCCGATCGAGTAATAACTTGAGTTTTCCTGTTCATTGTCTATCTGTATATGAAAGAGGACTTCACTATACCTGCATAAAGATATATAATCATCTACCATCTTTCTTAAGAGAAACTTACAAATTATCAACTTTTCAAAATAAACTGAAAATTTGGTTGAAAGACAAGTGTTTCTACTCATTGGCAGATTATCTCAAGCAGACCCAAAATTAACTTGATACAGGGTACCTTTCTCTCTTCTTTTATTTAACTTTCTTTATTACACTGTATTAAATGTTGTCTTTTTGCTTTAATGTTCAATTTCAACAATATGTGACGTGTTCTATATCGCTTGGGCGATCTATTGAACGAATAAATTATTATTATTATTATTATTATTATTATTATTAATATAATTTTCAATTTTGGATTCATGAGGACTCTGTCTGCCTGCATTATTTATAAAAGGAAGTGTACCCGTATCTAAATATGTTGCGGAAGCTTTGGCGCCACTGTCGCAGTTCTTGAACTTACCTGGAATGACGCGACATGACCAAGAACTTTTATTTCATGTACCACTCCTACTTGGTGTTCGTGTACGATGCATTTCGTTTATTATTTCGCCTAAGTAAATTGGCAGGTCGTTTTTATTAATGGCAAAGCTCGGACGTTGCATAACGATTTACTTAAACCGCGAATTGAGTTATTTAAATTTTGGAAAAAAGTCGAAAAGGTGAAAGCAGGCAAGCGACTTATCACGTATTCATCGGGAACCCGAACGTGAAAATCTAAAATTTATGTAACAGTAATTTGTGGGCGATCAACTGTAAATAAAAATTGATTTTTTGATAGTCAAAATTTCAATATTGTAATCAATGTGGAAGATATAAATCAAATAAAAACACTTTAGAAAACGAAACGTCAAGTAAAGTAATAAATTACATTTTTAACTCGTTTTCTAAAGTTTTTTTATTTGTTTCATATCTTTCTGCAATTTTCACGAGCAAGAACTATACGAAAATTTTAATCAAGGTAATATACAGGCCGCTTAATGCTGAATGTACTATTTACTTTTACCACCTTTCCGCGGCTCCGATGCATCAAATTGTTGCTGAATGGGAGGGGAAGGAATGCAATGCAAGCATTCTCATTTGGTAAAGATTATTGTGGCCGGAGCTATTACACTTCGAGTCCTAATTTTCGTATTGTTCGGAATACAAGCGACCCGCATTCTTTTCCCTGGTAATAAATTAATAACGCTCGTCTTTATACTATTAACGTTTTCATCACTTTTTTTGTTAACCTAAAACTGTCTTTCTAGTCTGTAAACTATTAACGTTTTTATCTTTCTCTTATTAAGCTAAAACTGTGTAGCATGCAAATGTGTATGCCTAATTTTATTTTTGAGGTTTCTGCGTGAGCCAATATCAAATTTACTTTTATTAGGCTCATTTAAGTGCTAATTTATAATTACGTGCAACAAATTCGTAAATTAAGTTAACAAATTCGAGCTTTGCAACATTTCCTGTGGCGGAGTTTCATCAGCACCAAAATACTAGTGTTCGCTCTTATGTTTTCTTAAACATTTCTCAGCAAATATAGATAATAAGTGATAAAGAAACTAACAAGCGATTGGTAAAATTATTATCGCAGACTTAGGCAAACAGTATGCCAAGAGGTCATAAATTTTTTCTCACTAATAGCTGCAGAATAAGTATTGCAGGAGCAGAAACTATTCCTATTGTAAAAATGGAAAGCAATAATTGGAGTATGATATGATGAAAAATTTAAATAAATTAGATTGCCTGCCTTGTTTACATTACAATACAAAACACATGTTTTTATAAGGATAATATTGAACCTGAATTTCTGCGTCGGCTTAAACCGTAAAGGCCTTAAAGTTCTCGCCGAGTGCAGATGTTTATTTCGTCGTTTATTCGAAGTTTTAATAAACAAATATATTTTTAGCTGTACAAATACAATAACTTTAGTAATAAACATTGTAAGCTGATTATTGGCAATTTAAAAATTAATATGATGTAAGAATTTCCACTTTCTCGATCGCCCTTAGATTGAATTTTTTAGATGTAACTCTTAAAGTACGGATTAGCACAAAACTAATCATCGATTAATGCAAGATGCACAGAATATTTTAAACTATTAAGAACTTACCTAGTTACAAAATTCATCTGCTTTTAAAATTAACAAAAAACACAATACTTGACCTGCCTTAAGTGCAATATCTGTGCGTTAGGTCATGGTCTGCGTTTTTATTACTTTTTATAGCCTCGAACGTCGGAGAATAGCTAAAACCAAGCTCCGTCGGAACATTTAAGCTGCATTCAGCGACCCTCAAATAACAATTTCTATGAAAAAGTAAAATAATTTTTATATGCGTTGTTATTGCTATCTGACCAATAGTTGTATAACAGATTTTGCTTCTTTTCTTGACCATTACTTATGGTTTCAATTAACCCATATAAACCCAACGAAGCTTAATCGAGGAAAGTTAATTTTTTGAGGTGTTTGTGCATCTAAAATGATGTTGAAAATATAAAAATGGAAACAAAAAAAATTTTTTTTTCCGTTTAATTAAAATTCAAGATGGTGCAAAAACGCACCGTTGGTGAAATACATAAACAAACTTAAATACAAAGTTTTTATTTTTACAATGTTAATGCTTAAGAACTAATACAATACATTCTGTTTTTTGGTAACACAGTATTTATAAACAAATTTCAAAATTCTGTAAAGTTTAAATAACTCAAACGTGCATCAAGGTGTTGGTGCAAATAAGTCCCATTGGGAACTAACATGACTTCGATTTTTTTATTTCGTGTGGTATTTTTCAAAACATTCTACATGTAAATGTGCATTACACTTTCGACACATATGAATTGTGTGTTTATGGCAAATTTGACATCTTCTGCGTGCCTTAGATTCATGTGTTATTATAGAATGGCCATAATTATCAAATCGAGCTTCAGTAATAGATGTAGTTGGTAGACTGTGATGAATGATTATAGCTTTTCCACATTTCATGAGGCGTAGAGCTATATAAGATTTAAAATCTAATTGCGAAATCTTAGTGTTGTTAGCTATATTGTATATTTTCCACGCATTGACCACTGTACTGTCGACAGAATTGATGAACACAGTCCACCACCATTTTTTCCCCAAAATTCTTGATCTATAATTAGCAATGCCATTGTCGTGTAGATCTACACCACCCATAAATTTGTTGTATTGAGATATTGCGTGTGGCTGACCAATGTTTATTTCTTTTTTTCTTTTCTATTATATCTTTTAACAGAATGTACAGGTTGAACATTTAAATAATTGCTGCAAACAGTGACTACGGAATTATCATTCCATCGTACGAAAGATATTTTTGAAATGTTATCGTACACCGAATTAAAACTCCCTCTCTCTTTCTTTGAGATGGTATTTACACTGTCTATCGGACAATTTTTTTTTCTGTTGTTACGTATTGTTCCCGTAGCAAAAAAGCCTTTATTTTTTAGATGGGCAAACAAATCAAATGACGAAAAAAAAATTATCAAAGAAAACTGTGTGACAATGAGGATTTGCTACCACCGTCAATAAGTCTACAACTACTCGACCACTCAATCCTAATTCTAACGGGTGCTTTTTATTTTTATTTTCGGCCCCGCTGTACGGTTTGGAATAAAATAAGTACCCATTTGACGAACAGAGGCACCAAAGCTTGAAACCGAACCTCACCGGTTTGCCCTTGATAAACATTTTACAGGAATGACGTCCGAAATAAGGGATCATCTGTTCATCTACAGATAAATTATGACAAAATATGCCGAACTGAAGATTATTTTTATTCATAAGATCAAGAAATGGCTTCACCTTTGTAAATTTGTCGCATTTATCTAATGAAGTATTATCGGATAAATGAATATTTCTTTTTATGTTCTGAAATTTATTGCGACTCATTGTTGTTTTGACTATTTCTATTCCTTTGTCTTCATCATTAGACCAGTACAGAGGTATTCGTGGTAATGTATGGTATCCGGAAAGTAGTACTATGCCCAAAAACTGTAAAAGCTGTGTTTTGTCAAACTGAAAATTTTGACGATTGTTATCACGTGCGTATTTTAGTGAAAAATTTACAATTAGATCTACAACTTCATCATCAAAATACAAGAAAAATATTTCTAATGGTGTCTGTCCTGCAAAACGTTCACGGATAACCTGTTGATCGCAAACTTCTGTCGATACCGGAGAATGGGTGTAATCTATCTCACCTTTTATCCATTTTGGATCACTAGATTTGATTGCTATAATTCTATGTCGTTTAGAAGCAAGAGTTTCTTCATCGGAAGAATCAAATTCTTCATTTACGTTATCTGCAGAACTTGGAAGTTGAACTTCAAAGGTACCAGCGATATCTGTTTCTAGATAATCTTCCACAGGCACATTTTCGTCGTCGATGTTCTCTTCATCTGTTAGTTCGTTGACAGCAGGAGGTATATAAACAGCATCAGCAACAGCTATAAAATTAGAAATATAAAAAAATGCTTTGTTTTATGACAATAAAAAATAACTTACCTCCTTTTCTTTCTGCTTCTAAGTTAAGAACTACTTCTTCGAGAGCAATCTCTAATTCTTTGTTAGTTAAATAACGAGACATTTTATATACACTGGACACTTCTCACTTGCAAAACACAAAAATAAAATGAATTCTGCAGTGGCTGTCGCATATACTAAGAGCAAGTTCAGTCCTGCAAGAACACGTCGTTCTGCAAAATATTACACGCACACCACTGGTGCATTATTGCACCACTGGTGTTCATAGTTATATTTTTTTACATTATATGTAATTATTTCATCTTTCAAAATAAATACAACAAAGAAAGCACTTAAAAGTTGCAAATTAAATAAGAAATTGATGATAAATTTACCTTATAAAAATTTTTGTTGTTACTTTCAAGATCTTACCATCTGAAGGGTAAATTCTGTACCAATTTAATTAATAAAAAAAGCCATCTTCGGAACATTTTATTATCATTGTTTTTGTGCATTCTTCTTAATAATATTACAGAAAAGCTATTGACGTACTCGCAAACGAAAAATATTGAGCTATGATTATGCAAAAAATTAATAGATGTTATGGTGCGAAAACGCACCGATGGGAGTAAATGGGTTAAAGACACAGGTTTAGTCAACCTTACTTAAACTTTTCGATAATTTTATCATTGTGGACACAGAGAAGAAAACAGAAACATAATTAAAAAAAACCGTTACCTATTTATATCAACGACTCCCTAGTCAGTAAAGTTTACAAATTACTGAATAATTGCTGTACGCCGACATACGATGGAATAAAATAAAAAACTGTTTCAAAATGAAAGTAAGAAGCGTTAGTTTAAGCAAAGAACACAAACACATGTCTCATAAAAGGGTTCGTAACAAGCAAAGCTCGGTGAAATTAAACAGGCCCCTTAATAAAAATCGTTGAAAATAATTTTTTGGCAACAAAGAACTCCAGTGTGGAATTTGTTTACGTTTGAATCTATGAATAAAACTTCTTCATTTCTTTAGTTATGCACTCACGTACTAAAAAAAAATAGGAGTATAAATTAAATAAATACCGCGATGTTCTAAAGTTGGCTCTTTAAACAGCAATTTTTGTGGCGCTTGAGTAATTTCAAATAAATAAAACAGGGGCGCACTTAAAATGCAGCTTAAAATCTAATTAATTAAGTATTGCACGATGACATTCGGGAATTTCGCTTAGTCAATGTGCCTTAAACGACCAAGAATATTAAGTGCCGTTCAACTTTACGACGACGGCCGCTTAAAACTTTATATTAATTCCGATGACATTACGCCAACGAATAGCTGAATGCGCGCCGCTGTTTACGAGGGGGGTTAATTGAAATACAATAACCGACGTCATTTTCTATCATATCCGTTTTACGAAACACTCGCAGGTCTCGCCTGAATAGGTTAAATGCTGCCACAGCAGTATATTGATGTTCGAAAATACTTCTTTTTTAGAAATTCCTTTAACTCAGTGGCAATGATAAAAAAATTAACTCATTTGCGGAAATGTAATATTCTATACGGTGCTTATTTTTAACTGTGGCCATAGTAATTTACGTACTAAAAATTTTGCCTCATGTTAACTTATGTTCTGCTCAAAATTTTAAGTAAATTTTTCTTTCTAATAATCAATTATATAATTTATTACAAAATAAGCATTACCAGAATGAGAGGCGCGTCATTAATTTAATTATTTTAATATGTAATGTTGAAATTATTAACGACGAAATGGGTTCTGCAGCTATTAGTGCGATAATTAAAAAATAATTTCACGCATTTTCAACACAGTTATAAAACTAGCGTACAAAGATGTTTAATTACTTCAGCAAAAAACCAACGAAGATTAGGTACTCGTTTTTAACATAATTGTTATTGTCTATTACAAAGAGGTGCGTAAACAAACGTTCCTACTTATCGCATGTTGAAAATACAAATAAACTTGCCGATGTCCGCAAGTCGGATTCATATTCGCGTACAATAAGACCTTCAACGAGTTCTTCTAAACGTAAATAAAAAGTTTTATTGGGGTTTATTGCTTTTATTGGAATAAATTGCTGAAATAAGTCGTAAACCGAGCAGAAGTTTCAAAACAAAGAGACTGCGCTCGCTTGTGATATGTCAGTTTTTAATTTTTGGGCAAAAAATTTCAGATTTGTAGAATTAATCTCTTATGTAACGAGGAACTTACAGTTTCATTTGAGACAGAGGTTTTGAGATACCCTGTATAAATATTTCGGATACCAGATATTAGAAGCTAAATCAATTTTAAAGTGAAAATTATTTGTAATTTTCCAACATTGTTTTAATGTATCTCAAAATAGAATAGAATGTCTAAAATAGAATAGAATGTAGTAAATTATTATTAATCTTAAGTAATATCCTTACAATTTTCCTAATACTGTACGAAGCGCTGATAACTTTCAAATTGCATCGTAAACTCAGACGATGACGTCGGAGAAAAGAAAATCTGGAACAAAAATTTTCATTAACCTCTTTACCGGCACCGAGTCCTAATCTTTATTTCTGAAGCTAAAAATTTCTTTGTTTTTATAGGGTCGGATTTACTGTCGAAAAATATTTGGAGAATTAATCTCTTATGTAATGAAGAACTTACAGTTTCATTTAAAGACAGAAGTTTTGAGACACCCTGTATAACGTATAATTTTTTCGTGTATAAAATTGTCACTGTATTGTTTAGTTGATGATAATATACTTGCTCGTTTAACTTTCCAGCATATTCCCTGTTTCTGAAACGCTCTGCCAGTCCAAAACATCTACAGAAATTGTCCACATAAATGACCGACGTTTGCTTTGCTTGCAGATCAAAATACCTTACATTCTTTGGAAAGCAGGCAAGAGTAAAGTTTAGATGAGGGGATTCCTTGCTGACAATGGGAATTCAAGTTGTGGAGTTTACTTGCATTGCTGCGCCTGCGGTTCATATTTCATGGAAAGCAATTAACGAGCTCGGTCGTTAAATGTTTTTCGTTGAGACGCTCACAGTTTCAATATTTCCACTTTTGGACCCGAACTTATAGAAATGCATTTTGTAGCATCCAGCACGAGTGGTATAAATGACTATGATGAATTTGCAGTTCAAATCAACGAGTGATAAGTCAGTAGGCAGTATTCATTACTTGATAGGTAATATGATACCAAGATACATAAATCTGGTTTATCAGATCACTGCGGACAGGAGATTTCTTTTGATATTAATTTAATAAATATGAAACAAAAATTTATGTTGACGCGTCAAATTACAATTTTAAAATTAAATAAAATTAAAAATATTATTATGAATGTAAATTGGTTTGAGATTTTAACCAGCAGTTGCCCTAATACAAATGTTAATATACTTCTGAACATACTCCAAGATATATTGAATGACGTGTGTCTAAAAAGGAGAATATTGATCAAAGATAAGCAAAATACGTTAAGGATAACTGACGATCTACGAGAAAAACTGAGAATTAAAAGACAATTATTCGAAGGACAAGTTGAAGGGAGGATAGAGAAAGAGCTTTACTTACATTACTGTCGCTACACAAAGCAATGCATCAGAGAAAGAAAAAAATCTTACAATTCTGAACTCATTGGGAATTCTAGAAACAAGATAAACGCTACATGGAAGCTGGTAAAACAAATTACTGACAATGATAACACTAGTAGTTTTGATATTGAGAACGTAAAACAAAACAATTCTGGAAGTACGGTACAAACATTAGAAAAAATAAATATTTTTTTTTGCTGATGCAGGATTTAGCAACAATAAAACAGAGGTATTTGACGGTAGTAACATTCCAAATCATAATAAAAATATGTTTCTACATCCTACAAGTGTAACAGAAATTTACAATACAATTGTAAATTTAAAAGATACACCATCTGTCGGCTACGATGAAATGCCTACCAAGTTATTAAAGCATTGTGTCGGTATTCGATAACTATACCATTGTGCTATCTCATAAATCAATGCTTTGAAATGGGAACTTTTCCAGATCAGCTAAAAATAACAGTAATAAAAGCCATATATAAAATAGGCGACAGAAATGATATATCAAACTACAGGCCAATTGCTCTGATATCAGTTATAGCTAAAGTGTTTGAAAAAATTCTAACAAATCGCGTAATGGATTACTTACGAAAATTTAATTTGATCACAAATGCTCAAAATGGCTACCTTAAAGAACGATCGACGATAAGAGCTGTCTACATTTTACAAGGAATACCAGATAAAGAAAAAGTCGTGGGGGTATTCATGTATTTGTCTAAGGCCTTCGACTATGTAGATCATAGTATACTTCTGCAGAAACTTCATATATTAGGTTGCAGGGACAATGTGAATAACCTTATTAACTCGTATCTAAAGAATAGGAAACAGTGCATTCAAATAAGTAACACCAATGGATACGAAATAAGATCTAATCTTAGACCGAGAAATCAGGGTATGCAACACGAATCAGTATTAGGCCCATTGCTATTTTTTAATTGATACAAATGACTTACCTAATATTCTAAACGATCAAATCATAATGTTCGCAGATGATACATCCTTAATAGTGAGAGCTGAGAATAACGATAACTTGACTATAAAGACTGAAAGTGACATTTCAATTATGGATCAGTGGTTTAAGAGTAACAACTTAAAACTTAAAGTTGGAAAAACTAAAATAATGAAATTTACTTTGCAAGAAGAAAATCCATGTAACCTTACTTACAACAATAACATACTTACCTCAGTAAATCATAGATCGTTTTTGGGTATTGAGATTGATCAAAACATGAAATGGAATTTCCATATCCAAAAGCTTGCAGAAAAAATAAACAAGTTCACTTACGCATTAAGGATCACAGCCCAGGAAATAAATTTAGAAGCAGCTTTAAGTGCGTACTATGCATTTGTTAATTCGCGGATTTCCTATGGCATCGTGTTTTGGGGCAATTCTTCTGAAGCTAACAGAATTTTTAAGTTACAAAAATTATGCCTGAGAAACATCTTTAACCTGAAAAAGAGGGAGTCCTGTAAAGAAGTTTTTAAAATGAACTTAATACTTACCTTACCGTGTTTGATATTCTGGTGTGTGCACATTTCGTTAAAAGTAACTATAGTGATTTCATGTGTCGGTATGAACTTCAACATGACCGTGACACGCGTGGACCAAGAAATCTTAGATTATGTGCGCCAAGGACACCATATTCACGTGTACAAAATAGTGTAACTCAACAAATGATAAAGATTTACAACCACATACCGGTAAATTTAAAAACACTTCCACACACAAAGACTTTAAAAAGAAAATTAAAACCTCTTAGCTGAACAATGTTTTTACTCTTTGGCAGAGTTTTTTACTAACAAATTAGACTATATAGGTTGACATGTAGCACGTATGATAATTTATTGAAAATGTTAATGTTTTAGTGTCTGTTTTTATACATATCTCTGTATTTAGTTTATACTCAAAATGATGTTTTCCATGCTTTATTGGCACAAGGGAAATAAACGTATATTATTATTATTATATTATTAATACCCAATGATTTGTAGAAATGAGTACGGCAGCAGGAATTAGTGAAATCGCAATGATGGCCTCGGATGAGGTAAAAGTAAACTTTGATTGATTGATTATATTCGGTTCGATTATATTTGATGCCAAGCGAGTTGTCCGATATAATATTTATTAAGTTGTTGAATCGATGAGTGCACAATCGTGTTCAGTCCAAATTTACCGTGTTGAGAAAACAACAAATAACTTTCTCTAGAATTTTAATTTAAGTAATTATTTGCTTCAGGAGGCTTCAGATATCCTTATCTGAAAGAATTTGAAGCCAGTAATTCACTTAAAATAAAAATCCAGAAAGTTATTTGTTGTTTCCTCAACACAGTAAATTTGGACTGAACACGATTATGCACTCATCAATTCATTCAATTCTAATTTAACTTTAGCATTAAATACAAGTTAGTAGTTCTTAAATAAACCCCCATAAAACGTAAAAGTGTTCCTCATATCCTAATAGCCTTCAAATAACAACCCAGTTTTTCGAGGTGTTTTATCAGTCATGATACCTTTTATTACTTTAATTAGAATTTTGGGACACGTGTTAGTCTCATGAAAAATTTATCAAGAATGATTTTCCCCATTTATCTCCAATCAGATAAATCGACAGGGTAAAGAAAATTACATATGGTCTCGTTCGTCCAAATTTACGAGCCAATTTCTACGAATGCTCCTAAAACTTAAGCAAACGGCATTACCTCTACAAACGAGATTGGAAAATGAAATCAATGAACGGTGTCTCGTAAAAATATACTATCGTCCATAAATAAGGCCATCATATCGATTTTGATCCCCTGAATTACACGCTTCCCATACAATTTTTCAAACGCGATAAACATAAGGACGAAGTAAGTCCGTCTTTCGGTTTTAGGGCAGGTATTAAAGAATTAGAATTCCGTAATTCCTTCGGAACAATTGTAACGAGGTACAAAACTTCTCCATTCGGATAGATTGAAATTCACCTGAAACGTATGAATTATTTAAATTCATTCGAACGCGATTGTACTGCAAAGCGGCATTAACTCCGGAGAAGTTGGAATTCAATTAATTCCACCCGGATATTAGTAAGTCTGGTTCGAAGTTGGCAGTTCGGCATCGAGTTCAATGCCTAACACGTTGGATATTTAAATTCGTTTCCTGCTTTGAGGTATTATTTTCGTTACGAATAAATTTATATTTTTTCAGTAAATTAGGTTCTAGCAAAATTACATCCTTTTCTCCTTAGAAAAGTCCATCCTCTACAGTGAATATATCATACCAAGAATAAATTCATACGGTTATGAAATGAATTCTGGGTGAAACCTCGTTTGCATAATGTTTTAATCTCGCTTGCGGACGCTAATGAACAATTTTGTAAAACCAATTAATAATAATTTGTTTTATCCAACACCTGTTTATTATGAAGTCATAATAATGCCGATATTAAATATATTATGACGTCTATAAAACACTAGTGGAATTATGAACCCATAATTAAATTGTTATTCAAAATCGTTATTATTATGACTTCATGATAAACAGGTGTTGGATAAAACTGTGTATTATACTCCTGACTTATTTGCCTTAAAAGACACTTGTATAATAAGTAGCTATTAACTCGACGTAATGTGAATAATAATTTCAATACAATTTTTTGTACTTAATCCATGCATTTCTGTATTGCTGTGACTCTTGACTCGACAAGAAACTTCGTTTTCATAAAAACCAAAGATAAGGAAGATTTGAGCACGAATTGTCGGAAACATGGAATACTCAAACACTCATAAAACTATTAAGCAAAGTCGCAGTCGGCTTCGCAAAATTATAACGCCAATTTCGCTTACAGTGGAAAGTTTTCACATAAACTTTTTGATTCGGTCTCTGCAACGTGAGCTTACTAATTTAATTTACAGACTCCGGACAACGATCAAACTCTGTTGCAATGGATGCTGGAATAAAAGTTTGCGAAATCGTGTTCATTACCTTAATTCCCGGAAATCTAATAATTTCTCATCTACTAGGGAAACTCTCGGAAAATTACATCGGTTTTAGCGGTAGCAGTTTACTTAGTGTTTTTCGAAGTAATTACGACGCTAGTTAAAAACTGAAAAGATAAAATAAGGCAAACGTTATTATATAATAATTAAATAATTAATTACATTAAATAATTACAAGTTTGTAAGTTATGAAATGTAAGATTAAGATTAAACATTTGAAAAGTCTGCAAAAATAAAAATTATCGGTAGTAATATAACAAGATATAGCACTATTGAAAAATTTTAACAAATATTCAGTGTGGGCTACGACTACAAATTACGGTTTTTTTTAGTAGTGTAAATTGATTATTCTCGGTGTAAAAATACCTGTAATTTTTTTTTTGAAATTTTCGTTTTGTGCACCTTATTCCGGCACGGGAAGAAACTAGCACTGGCTATGGAATTCGACTTTTACAATAATTACATGAAGTTGTTATTGTCCTCGATAAAAAAAAAAACAATATTGGCATGATGGGAATTTTTCGTTAAAAAATATAAAGAAATTATTAAAGCACGGGCTTGTCAAATCGAGGGAAATTTCAACAGTGTCATAACAATGCGTGAGGTAACCGGAAGTAACACGGTTCTTGTTTCAAAATAAAACATCGGCAAAATCGCAACAACTAGGGCAAATGATTTCATCAAGTAGGTAATACAATTGAACGCCAGACTCCAGTAGGCTTAGCGCCTACTCTAAGAAGTGGAGCCTCCCTCACAGTCGATCCAGGAGCGACTCCGAATTGGCAACATCTGCCAACTCGAAGAAGGGGAGCCACCCGGACAATTCCAAGGCCTAAGACGCTGATCCCGAGATCGTCAGCATCCTGACGCCGATCGTAGGACGCCTCTCTGCCACCGGCGTGAACACCACCCTAGCGTGACAATATCAGTATTTTTTTTGTATTTTCTTTCACTTCAAGTTTTCTGAACAGCGACATACTCTGGTTGGCTTCCGGTTGAAACAGCGAGCCTTGGATTTCTTCTACTGCTGACGTTTTGTTCTTCATTGCAGAAGAACCTCCTCAGGGCTACTGCTGCTGATGATGCACGAATAAAAATCACCTTGTCCATACAATCGTAAGCAGAATTGTTGGAACATTGGTGCTCCTTGTATGAGGATGCAGAGGTAAAAGAAAACAATTTGAAGCAAATAAACCGTATAATGTCTAATATTGATATGGATGGAGATGGATAAGTATTTATACGTGAGATGCAATGGACGCACTGCATCGCTGCTCTGCTGTCGCTGGAGAAGAAAGCAAGTCGCTGCTGTTTTTAGGCAACTGTATATACATACCTGTGCCTTGTAGAGCGGTCAAGAATGACTATTGAGAAGATGAGACGCAGAAGTAATTTATTCCGACACTCTCCCTTAATTTCTCTTTGCGTCGTTCTTCTACTGGTAAAACGCCGAGGCCCCGAAAACAGAATTCATGTTTTGGGTCGAGGAAGTGCCTTGGTTAGGATATCCGCTATTATGAGCTCGGTGGGCAAATGCTGGAGCTCCAAAGGTTCTTCTCTGAGAACTTGACGGATGTAGTGATGCCTGACGTCTAAGTGCTTTGTCCTTGAATGATAAACAAGGTTCTTTGACAGCTTGATGGGTCCGATGTTGTCATTGAACAGTTGGACATTTGAGGTTGAGTTGACTCCTAGTTCTCTCAGGAAACGGATTAGATAAACAGATTCCTTGGCGATCGAGGAAAGTTCCAAGTATTCCGTCTCAGTACTGGATAATGCTACAGTGCGCTGTTTGCGTGATTCCCATATGATGTCGCCGTCGCTGAATAAGAATACGTATCCTGTATACGACCTTCGGTCTTTGCTACAGTTGGTCCAATCCGCATCGACAACACCTTGGAGCGTCGTATCAATTCGATTATAAGGATAGTTCGTGATTCATTGTACCTTTTAAATAGCGTAAAACGCACTTGGCTGTAGACCAGTGCACTTCGAAATGATGATCGTTGAATTGGCTCAAGACACTCACTGAATGTGCGATATCAGGACGCGTGGAAATTGCTAGGTACATAAGAGCTCCGATCAACTCCCTGTACGAAAACTTTGTACACATACCTTCTTGGTTCGCGGGAAAATCATGTACGCTGGATCTTAAGACGAGGAGAGTCGAAACCGCTTTACAGTCGGTCATGTCGAAGCGTTTTGGAACTTCTCTAATGTAACCAGATTGCGACAAGTGTAAACTCTCCCTGGTTCTTTGGATTTCGATTCAGAGGCAGTAGTTTGTCTCACCAAGGTTCTTGATTTTAAACTGCTCATAATCATGTCTTCCTTTCGACCATTATTTGTGATGATAAGTAAGTCATCCACGTAAACGAGAAAACACGTTTCTTTTTCGTTATCGACATGGATCCGAACTTGTTGGTGAGAGACCGGACC
Organism: Prosopocoilus inquinatus; assembly: GCA_036172665.1. Lineage (NCBI taxonomy): Eukaryota > Metazoa > Arthropoda > Insecta > Coleoptera > Lucanidae > Prosopocoilus > Prosopocoilus inquinatus. The sequence continues at coordinate 4,576,919 of CM069876.1, forward strand.
GCGTGTTTCAGCTTACAAATTTGATTGCTCTTTCGAATTTGCGGGCTTTGTTTCGAAGGTGAAGGTCGTCCTCTCCGTTCTTAATTCTGATTAACATTTCTTCCAGTAGCTCGGGTTGTTCCGTGTAGACCTCGGTGTAGATATGGCCGTATAGATAACTGGGTCACCTTGAGGTTATATTTGACTGAGAGTGCCATTAGCATCCTGAATGTGCTCAGCCTTGGATGTTGGAAATTAAGGTTTTCAAAGAAATTGTCCAGGGATTCTTTACCATGTGGCCAAGCTGCGAAGACATCGTATATACCTGAACCAACACTTGAGTTTAAGGGGGAAAGAAGGGCTTGTTGTTCGAATGCCTTCATAAGATGTTTGCTACTTGGGAGAGAAGGAAACCCATGGCTGTGTCTGACACTTGTTCGTTATATTGATCAGGAAACATGAAATAAATTGAGGTTAAACGACATTCTATTAAGGAAGTTAAGTCCTCGGGTTGGTTATGAGCTCTGAAGAGTTGTTGAATGATTGTAATGGATTCCATATCGAAGCTGAACAGAATGTCCTGCGGGTCTAAGGAATTTTGGAATTTCGTGAATTTTTTGGAAGAAATACTGGGATTTGGGGATAAAGGTTTCACTTTTGCCTACAAATGAGTTGAGGATGTGTGCTAGATATTTGGAGACCATAGGTTGGTGAGTTGATTGCGCTGACTATGGGACGTGAGGGTGTATCTGGTTTGTGGATTTCAGGAAGTCCGTAATGTCTGCGAATTCTAGGGTTACGAGAGATGAAAGTTTTTTTGTGTTCATGTTTAAAAGCGGCTTCCTCACAATCAGGAGGGTAGCAAACAGGCCCCGTACAAGTTGCTCGTCGGTGACCCAACGATCCTCAAGGAGTCACACGTCGGCAAATCCTCAGCAGCGGTCCCAAAAGCAAAAGAGGAAAACTCCCTCGAGGTGAAACACTGGGGTCCTCCCAAACTTTTAACATAGCAAACAAATCGACCGACCGCCTCGAATCAACGTGCGTTACCAAGTGACGCCAAGCAACGTACGCCGCACGCACCCAGAGCGTCACAAATTGCCTTAAAACGGAACGTCATGCGCAATCTCACGACAAATAGCTTAAGTCGCAAAAATTAAAAGTGGATAGGTGTATTTCTTTTCCAGTCGTTACAAAGCATGCAATCAGGAGAACATTTTGGTAAAAACCCGAAATCGATAACATTTCTCATTCTCGAGTTACTATCAAATGAATGTTTTTAACGGATTCTAAAAGCGGATCTAAACATTAAAAAAAAGAGATCGAGTAATACTTTTCATTTTGATATAAATAGAAAGATATCCATCTTTTAAATGCATGTAATTGTTTTTGGAAACATAATATTTAAATAAAAGATACCGATAGCAAACAAACACATAAATGAGGTACTAAATAAAAGTAATGAACAATAAAATGTTGTCCTGTTTACCTTTTTTTATCAATCTATAAAGGGTTATACAGGTGCGAACGGCACTCAGCTTTTTATGGGAGAGCAAAAGTCGAGGATTCAATAAATTAAATATTCCAATATGAAGCTGAACAAAACAGAAGTTATATTTTAATATAAATTTTGAAATTTGAGCGCCACCAAAGATTGCACTCATCCAACACAAAAAAAAACCATAGCAGCATTTATATCTGTTCCAGAACCAACAAGGATGCTGAACCAAGCCAATCGCCTAAAAAAATTTGTAAATATTTAATAAAAGTGTATTTAATAAAAAAGAAGTAATCGTTAGTAGCCAATATAAAATTGTTTATTAAAATAAAATTTAATTATGACTAATTATTATTATAATTTGGCGCCTAACTCTCTATAAATATACATACAGATGAAATTATGAATGAAATTTAATGACGGTGTATTCGGGGTGTGAAAAAATAAAATAAAAAGTAAATATTAGGAAAGAATGCTTTGCAACACACCAAAGAAAACATAATAGTATGTTTCGTGAGCGTTTCTGTGTATTGCTGGAGTAGCGAAACGCGCGCTTAGATGTTAGATCGACGAAAATGACAGAAAAAAATTAATTTGACTTGAGCAGCATTCGCTTGCGGGGCAGAACATAGCCAATCGGAAGTAATAATTAATTTAAGCTTTACATTACCTGTCTTCTTGGCATTACGCTCAACTAATTGCCGCCCCTCAGAATTCATAAAAAAATTCACCAATAATATTAAACTAAATTTATTAATGAATTATTAATAACTGTTTCCGTACATTTAACCATTTTCCCTTTTTATATTAACCGTACTAATCATACCACAAAGTGGTTTTCTAAGAGATCCAGCGTACCAAAATTGTCAGCGTCCTGCCAAACACACTGAATGTGTGAGCACGCTCATTGGTTTAAATGTAATATGATCTGCTTATGTAGCATTCTCAAGTAAATTCGACCGACTTGGATGTCATTTGTCAGCGTGGAATTCCCTCTATAAAAACGTTGATTCTGCATAAGTTTGAAAGACCGAAAAGGAATTTCACACACAAGCTAAGAAAAAGTCAATTAAACCTGAAAACACAATTAAACCTGAAAACACGAGCGTTAAGTTTGTGTTGTTCCAAAAATAAAAAAAAAAACGAATTTTGATAATAATTTTTCAAACGTGACAATATGGTTGGTCGAAAGTAAACCTGTGATCAATAATTCCGTTTAATGTAAAATGGATATTAGAAATAATCACGTAAAAATTAAAACCATTAACATTTCGGATGATCGCAGACTAAATAAATTTATCAATATTATTCCCGTAAGTTATTCCTAAATTTTTGGCGTGTGTCTTACTTGATAGGATTCTGTCAAATTCGTTAATTTTTCGAGCTCCATATCATTTACGAAATAGCAATGCTTAAGGTTGGTAGAGCTGGACTGGTATTAGAAGGTTGCCTTAATCCAAAGAGGAGGGTTTGAGGGGTTTGGGTACGTAAGTCGTTACATCACGTCACGTGATAATTTCCGTTGAGAATATTAATCAGGTTTTTGCATTATATTATTGATCAGTAGGGCCACAGAATTGATCCCATTTTTTTAGTGAATTAAATTAAGCTCTAGGAGACACATTAAAACTCACTCTATTTACTTCACTGTGACGGATAGAAGTTTCATGTGACATCGCGCGTCACTTTTGCGGAGTATAAGAATCAAACTACACATTTAAATCCGAAAGAGACAACCTGCAAGATGCGATATCAGTTTTACCAACCTTGGTTATACTATGTTTTATTCTTTCTAATTTAGTAACTTAGTAAGAAATTACAGTGAACAATAATATCAAATTAGGTCAGCCAACCATAAAATCTGAAATTACTAACAAAAGTGATCCTTTGTTTCCGAACCCTATCAAGTAAGATAAATGTCAATCAAATCTAGGGATCCTAGTTATAACTGCCAAACAAATCTCACCTTGTAAAATAGGGGCGCTGAAAATAGGTATGAGTCTGAAATATCTTGGCAAGAATAGAAGCGTTCGGTCGCGATAACATGAATTTAATTGGAATACAAATTGATTTAATAAATTAGCCCTTTGAATGGAAACTTTTCGCTGGCAACTGTAAATGTTTCGTTAATGAGAAAGAAAATTACTTCCTTACTCTCTAATTAACGGGTGTAAATTTCCGCTGAACATCATAAAGGATGCACAAGTCAACAACAAAAATATCTTACTCCCTTAAGCGATAATTTACATTACGGTATGTTAAATGTTAAAAGTGTGTTAGTAAGATTTCCATAAGAAATTTTCAATTTGAAAATGGAAATGTCGCGGGAGTTTAGTGAATGGATTATAAGTATAAATATAGGGTGTCAGGATTCTGTTTTTTTTTTTGTTTTTCAAGAACAATTTTTTAAATAGTTAATGGTAGATATATTTTGTACAGGGATGGGAGATATTATTTTAGAGATAATGAATCATAGAAATCCCGAACGGGATGCAACGAGAAAAAGCATTGTTCCAGTAAAAAGAACGTCAGAAGCAATTGAAAATGTCGAAAACTGACAATCATTTGGATTCCCAGTGTAGCCATAAAATCGAGTGGGAAAGCTTTCTAATTTAAGTTACTTCATAGAAATTCAAATAAAAAAGTTAACCATTGTATCAGCTTCCATGGGTACTCTGTATACATGTTTATATGATTTTGTATCTTTATTTTGACCTGTAGAATACATGTTTGAAGTAGCGGCCAATATTTTTGTCATACCCCGTATATTCTGTTTTGATACCCAAAAAAAATTCGCATTAAATTAAATTGGATTTACGAGCCGTAAGGAAATGTGGACAGCCGTAAAATTAAAATACGACAAAAAAAATTCGCATTGTTTTTCATCCCTCCGCTCATTTGTAACTCCCAAGGAAACGAGCCGTATATTAAAAATGGGGAGTTTGAAACTCGTTTTTCACAGTTATTTTATTTCTTTGCGGTAACACGTTATTTCGCGACATATTTCATTTAAATATTCGCCAGTTTATTGCGGTTCGCAAAGAAATGGAAATATTTAATTTAGGTCATCGTCATTTATTCTTGGGAAATTACAAGACGGATTCCCATCCCAGTTTGGATCTGATAAGGACTTTTTGGTCCGGAAGCAAACCTGGAAATTTATTTCCGCTCTAGGAATATAGGCAGAAAAAGCTGATGTATTTTTTTATTATGATATACGTGATCCCCACACACAATTACAATACAATATTGACTTATTGTTAGTTTTCCACGTCGGATCATCTTATATAAAGCTCAGTCAAGTAAATCCGTAGCTGGCTTAAGTGTATGCTTTAATAAATAAGTAAATTTAAGTAATAAACAGCGCCCTTCAAATGTCGTGCATATGGGCCTGTAATACAAATCTGTTCGGTGAAGCGTCAATATTTATCGAATGAAGCACAGGTTTATGTGTTAACTCTCGTACTCTGGAGCACTAAATTTAGAGCAAATATGGCCAAGTCAATGCACATTGACCTGAGTTAACATAATCATTATGCACCAGATTACAGCTGAATTAAAAAAGAATCCGGGAAATATAAAAAATAAATGTACAGCGTGTCCCATTTTCGATGGTATTTTATAGGTATCTAAGTGTTATTTTTAGCAACACTAAAAGTTGCTCATCAGCATTGTCCTACTTATATTTAGTTATCGAACATGCATAAACTATTGGCATAAAAAGCTTTTAAAAAAAATTAATAATAAAAATGTTTCCAACTTTTTGGCGGTCACTGTATATTTATAAACTGACATATCGTCAGATAATTCTTTCTAATCTATCTCTAATTTTCACATTATGAAAAAACTGAAAAAAAAAACGTCTTGTACAGGGTGTCCCATTTTCGATGGTATCCTGTAGGTAACTCTGTTAATAATGGAAATATATAAAAACTAAGCGGGCAATATCGGGACAACTTTTTATGCCAATTTCATTGATTAAATCAAAAACTGTTCTCGTGGTACAATCGAAAAACGAAAATTTCACCAAATCTTCAAATGTAAATAACTTTTTTATTTTTATGAGATCAGTTTATACAGTGATATTCACGGTGAGAGGTACATTAGGTATTGGAAACTGCTTTACTGACACTGACTACGTGTAATTTAGAAACTTCACTCAAAGAAAATTGTAATTATTTCCCAAAAATTTGTTTTAGATATGCAGATGATGTTTTTGCTATTTTTAATACCAAGAAATGCAGAATAGGAGATTTTGTAGATATTTTAAATTCTAAATTTTCTAGTATTAAATTCACGGTTAAGAAAGAAGTTGATGGGAAATTACCTTTCCTAGATGCCTTGGTTATTAGAAACAGTGAAAATAAATTATAATTTGATATATATAAGAAAAAAACAAGCACCAATAGATTTATTGTTAATGACTCACAAGATATCATATCACATACACAAGTACACTGCAATTTCTTTTCTGTTTAAATTAAGATTAGATAACTTCCTACTTTCAAAAGAAGGATACAGCAAAGAACATAGGTTAATTAAAGATATAGCAATCCACAATGGTTACTCAGTAGATGTCGTAGAAAATACTTTAAGGAAAATAGTAAATAAAGCCAATATCCAAAAGCTTATCACTCTGTTACCGGTAGAAACAAAAACATCCAAATACATTAAAATTCTGTTTGACAAATATTGTTCCAAAGGTTTAAATAGCATTTTTAAAATGCAGGGGTACATAATTGCACATACTAATAATAATAATACTTTAAAATATTTACTAACAAACAATAACTTTTTTATTTTTAAAGATATTAAAAAATGATAATTACACTTTTTTTACTTATAACGTAGATCATGGTTTCTTCATTGAATTGCATGAGAAGTTCATAATAGTCGATATACGAACCCAACCTTTGTTTATACCGGGTGTCTCAAGACGGGCGACGAGGAATTCAAGGAAAATATTTTTAAGTATCTGAGTTGACCGCAAGGCAGCGCAATCAATAGGGCTATCAATAAAAATCAATTTTACCAGCAAAAGTCTCAGAATAACCTGCAGCTTTGATAGCGTCATTAGAAAATTCCATTAATTCTGCACAACTTTCATTTTAGACTTACTATCGTATCACCGTTAGTAAGGGCAGTGAAAACACTTGAATTATTTACTTTATAAACATCATAATTTCGGTATTCTTTATCACAAAATAAAGAACTTCGGCTCTTTTGAAAGGGAATTTTAAGATTTAAACTTTATATTCAACGACTACGGTTAATTTGTTATAAAGTGGCTAGCGGAAGCTATTTACGAAAGTAATAGTTCTTGACAGTTTTCCAAAAAAAATTAAATGGAAAGGTGTGTTTCTTTTGCAACAGTCGCAAAGCCTATAAAATGGTGAACATTGTGGTGAAAACCGGAAATGAATGTCTTTTTTCGTTCTAGAGTTATTACCAAATACGTCTACTAATTGATGATATTAGCGGAAGGAAAAAGTTCAAACAAATGCTATCGGGTAATACTTGCAATTCTAAGATTAAATAATGCCTATAAAAGTTTTTGTTAATGTTTGGACATTATTATTTAGAAGCATTTAAATGTTCTTGAGATTAGAGAATATTTAAACACAAGAATACAACAACAAATGGAGAAACAAGAGTAATTCAAACACCAAATAAAAGCAATGAACAATGATCATGCATTGTAATCAACAAAGTTTCACTGTGCCGCTATACAATACTTTTTTTAATATCCGCTTAGAGTTGTGTGGAAATAATTATTGATATCCTTACGGAGTAAGCGGCTATTTTGATATGAAAGATGGACAATATTTTGAAAATATTTTAGGTGCAGGCCTTCAATCATTGTTGATTACTAGGGACCGGAATTATATATTTTCTTCGATTAATTACAAACGAGGCGGCAAACGTATAACATTGCAGTGGCGTGTGAATGCACACGCTCTCGTTGCCGCCTCGCTCGAAATAAACCGAACAAAATATATAATTCCGTCCTGTATTGATTACAATGTGTTTCATAAATGTTCAAAGTGATTTCCGTCATTTAAGATTGTATTCTTCGCTCCGTTTAGTGACTGTGTTTTTCTCATTTACGTGTTTGTTTACTGTATTATTCTTTTATTTAAATATTAGGCTCTCAAAAACAACTTAATGCATTTAAATAGATTAATGTTTTTCTATTTACCTCAAAATGAAAAGTGTCACTCGATAGCATTTGTCTGAGCTATTAGATTTGTTTTTAACTTCAGTTAATAGACTCATTTGGTAATAACACGACAACGAAAAAAGTTATCAATTTCGGGTTTTCACCAAAATGTTCTCCTGATTGGATTCTTTGTAATCAATGTAAAAGAAATGCCCGTTTCCATTTAATTTTTTTTGGAAAACTGAGAAAAACTATTTCTTTTGCAAATAGCGCCCTCTAACTACTTTATAACAAAGTAGCCGGAGTCGTTCAAGAAGCTTTAAATCAGCATAAAATTCCCTTTCAAACGAGCCGAAGTTCGTTAATTTACGATAAAGAGTACAGAAGTTATGATATTTTTTAAAGTTAATAATTCAACTGTTTTCTCTGCCCTTATTAACGGTAATACGAGAATAAGTCTAAAATCAAAATTGTACAGAATGAAATCTTTCTAATGGCGCTAGCAAAACTGCACTTTATTCTGAGACATTTGCTAGTAAAATTAATTTTTATTGTTGAGCCTATTGATTGCGCCCCCCTGCGGCCAACTGATACACTTAAAAATATTTCCTTTGAATTTCTGTTGGCCACTTTTACTACAATTTTTTTCTCCCTAAGCTGTAGGTATTACGGTTAGCTATATACCGCCGGTCGCCGCCCATCCTGAGACACCCGGTATATATAATATGTTGGTATTATTTTCTAAAATGGCCGAGCTGTAAGCAAATTAATCTATTTGTTACTCTTATGCGAACTATAGTAGGCCTTGATTCATGTAAAACAATAAAATATTCATTAAACTGCAGTATTTTAATAAATGATAAATTAGTACACCTACAGCATTAGCACTAAAGAGCTAGAAACAATTTTAAGCAGTAATACACGTATAAACATAAGCAATTTTAAACATAAACGTTTGAACAATAATATAAACTAACTCAGTTAATAATTTCATACCTAATAACAGTGAAGCAACGAAAAAAAAATAATAGAAGTAAAAAAACTAACTAAAAGCAGTAAACAAAACTATAAGAATATTAATAAAGGTGCTTCATATGACCACCATTTTGGGCTAAACAAGAAAGGTATCTTTTACTTACTGAAAATAAGGTATTAGAAATTTGAAAAGATCTAAATGTATGTTAAACATTGTCTCTAAGTTCACCCACAGTACTATAATTTTTTTTTATAAATTTTATGTTTCAAATGACCCCAAAGGAAATAATCTAAGGACGACAGGTCAGGAGACCTTGGCAGCCACTTTACTGGTCCGAAAGTTCCTAACCACTCAAAAAGAAATTTTTGATTTAGATAATCTCTAATTTAAGACATTGTGCGCTGGAAACAAAATAGATCTCTTATCCAGTGGCATGATATCCAAAAATTGTTCAAGTTGGTTTTCTAATACTTCGAAATAACAGACGGCAGTTAGATTTCCATCAAATGTATAATAAAACATTGCATTGTTTTTTAAACAATACCACACATTGAATCCAAATTTTGGTTACGTCTGGCAACTGAGTTACTTTATATTATTGTTCAAAACCCATTAGGATAGTTTATGTTTAAAATTGTTTATGTTTATAATATCTCTTTTTTAATGTATTTACCATAGAAGTATGCCGTGAAAATTTAGGCAAAAAGTGGAACTTATGCAAGTAATAAACTTTGACGATAAAAGTCATTTTGATTTTGAGTTTAAGGTTACTGTGAATGAAGCAACACTGCAATATTTTCTTTTCGTCACAAGGTGTATTTACGTTCAAAGTTTCTTACTTGATATTTTTTATTGTAGAAATTGAGAGTTGAAAACACCGGTTGATGTATCTGATTTGAAGTGTCACATTCTGGCATAAGTTATAATGACATTTTATTAATTTATCTAATTTTAATGCAATGACCAACCTAATAAAATAAAATCACAACCTACTTGAGGATAAATAAATTAAAAAAACAGATAATTATGTTTATTACTGTTTAAAATTGTTTCTAGCTCTTCAGTAATGGATTGCTAATTCTGTCGGTGTACTAATTTATCATTTATTTAAAGGTTACAGTTTAATGAATATTTTATTGTTTTACATAAATCAAGGGCTATTATAATTCGTATAAAAATAACAAATAGATTAATTTGCTTACAGCTCGGTCATTTTCGAAAATAAAGATATTATATATTTTTGAAAAGCTTAAAAAATACTCTATTTACGATGTCAAAGCCAACTATAAGTTCCATTTACAAAAATAAAGTTGGGTTCGTATCTTGATGATCTTATGAACTTCTCATGTAATTTAATTAAGAAACCATGATCTACGTTAAAAGTCGAATTAAAAGTGTAATTATCATTTTTTAATATCTTTAAAAATAAAAAAGTTATTTGTATTTGAAAATTTAGTGAATTTTTCGTTTTTCGACTCTACCACCGAGTAAATTTATGACAAAACCTATTTTTCAACGTGTACAGCGAGCAAAAAGAATGACATGAATTTATACATGTAAAATTGAAAACAAAGAGCATTTCTCAAAGTTTTTGAAGTGAAATTTTAGTAAATTCTAGTGACTTTGATTGTTGCTGTTGGCTGTTGACTCAGATGATGAAGAACGACTTCAGCTAGTTTATGCGGGTATATATTTATAAATAATTTTAGCTTCAAGACAGTTTAATCAGTGATGATCACGTGCTCTCCGTTTGGATGACACTCTTGATGACATAATCCAACATTCCCAGCTGCTCCAAGAAAATAACTTGAAGTTAGAAGCATTAATGAGTTACCATCTTCACCAACATTAACATTCTAAATTACTATATAGCAGAACATCTTTTTGTTAATATAATTGAAACGTGTATTGCGAATTACAATTCATGAATTTATACACACATGTTTACATTAAATTTTATGTGAAATTATTGGATCATGTATTGCCGGCTTAAGAAACAACAAATCATTAATTTAAGTATTGAAATAAAAAGTTGACCCAATATTTCGTGCTTAGTTTTTTTATATTTCCATTATTAGCGGAGTTACCTATAGAATACCATCGAAAATGGGACACCTTGTACAAGACGTTTTTTTTTTCAGTTTTGTCTTAATGTAAAAATTAGAGATAAATTAGAAAAAATTATCTGACGGTATGTCATTTATAAATATATATATAAAATAGCGACATCTTACTATCGCTTTTTGACCTAACATTGCAGTAGGATAGACAAATTGAAGCGGGATTTGCTCCTAATGAGTCCCCCATGCAAGGCGGCCATGCTTGCTGTCAAAGCATAATGAAAGATTTTAGAAAAATTTTGTGCAAATCGTTTTTGATTGCAGTGAGAACCTCGAGCAGCCTCTGGACAGCTGTTTCAGCCCTGCTTGGGGCTTCTTCAGCAGAAACGTAGCTCGACATTCCCACTGCAGACCAAAAACGACTTGCCCAATTTATTCGCAAATGCGATGTAAGAATGATGAACATATAAAATAGCGACATCTTACTATCGCTTTTTGACCTAACATTATAATATATAGGTGACAGAAAATATTTTTGATAGATATCGGCAAATAGACAATAAATTAATAAATATAACCAAATTTACACATGGAAATTATTTATTAACATTTCTCAATTTCTTTTTTTTTAATCTGTATGAGCTGAATCAAACATTTTTAGCTACCTGATAATTGCTATAAAACATTACATAAACATTAGAAAAATTTGTTTCTCCGTCAATATTTGAGACTTTAGTGCATTTATTAAGATGGTTTGCACCATCCACCTTACAATCAATTTGATGTTTTCTTGAATTGTTTGTCTCAATTTTGTTCGATATTCTGTCAGATAAAGGCATCTAGAAATCAAATCTTTCGGGCCACTTAATATCTAACGAACTAATATACAAAAGCGAAGGAATTTATGCTGCAGTTCTAAGATCGATCCCAAGCACCTTAAGATATTTCCTAACACAAAAATTTTAAACAGATAAAATAGCGACATCTTACTATCGCTTTTTGACCTGACATTGCAGTAGGGTAGACAAATTGAAGCGGGATTTGCTCCTAATAAGTTCCCCATGCAACTTATTAGGAGCAAATCCCGTTTCAATTTGTCTACCCTACTGCAATGTCAGGTCAAAAAGCGATAGTAAGATGTCGCTATTTTATCTGTTCATCACTCTTACATCGCAAATGCGAATAAATTGGGCAAGTCGTTTTCGTTTGCAGCGGGAATGTCGAGCTACGTCTCTGCTGAAGAAGCCCCAAGCAGGGCTGAAACAGCTGTCCAGAGGCTGCTCGAGGTTCTCACTGCAATCAAAAACGATTTGCACAAAATTTTTCTAAAACAAAAATTTTAAAAAAAGAAACCAATCATCGTCCAAGATTATTGTTAGAATGATTTAATATTAAAAAAACAGTAATTCTAGGAATTTTTCGATCAGATATTCAAAATCTTAATTTTGCTTATGAATGTTTAATAAAATTTGATTTGAATTGCAATTTGGAATAACAGAATCCAAGCGCAAAGGTATTTTTAAACAATTTTCTAAATCTTGACTATCCTTGAAAATAAATAAAATTCGTTCCTTCGACAAATACTTTGAAATCTTGAACTTTACAATTTCGGAATGTAATTTTAACTAAAAAAAAGTTATTTTATTTGAATGTATTCAAATCATTGTAACCTTACTTTTGCAGTTTTTGCTCTAATGAAGGCAATAAAGTTTGTCGAAAGCTCAGCACCAAAATAAAAAAGTCTTTTATTGACCGCTAGCCCGACGTTTTTGATAATAGTTTAACTTCGCAACATCACGTTCCTTGATCGAAGATAACTTATTATCAAAGTCTCTCAAACTTCATTCAGTTTTCATTATCATGGTATGAGAGATATGCGATCAACGATTGTTACATATACCGTCAGAATCTAGTGCACGACGCTGAATTGCGTTGAGTGGGAGATAGTAATGCGTTCTTGGATTATTTCTGAAAGATTGTGCTTATTACTAAACTGGAGATTATTGGGCTCCTCGATCGCTTTTAAATCATTTTCAGTTAGCTCAGAAAGGTTGCTCAGCTTCGATGTACATACGTATAACTTCATGCGCTTCATATATCAATTGTTATATCAATGTCACAGAATAGCCCTAAATGTCTGCAATCGAGTAACAATTATGCAAACGGGTACAAATGCAACATTTCTCAGATGTATTCCCGGCTTTGGAGGCAGTGTTAAACATGACTTGGTATATTACGTGGGTTGCTGAAAAAGTTTCTGGAAACGGTATGAAAAACGCATATGAAATTTGGTAAACGGTATCATTGTTTTTCGAAGTATTCGCCTTTGACGTCAATACACTTTTGCATACGCTTGAACCAATTTCTAAAGCACGTTTTCCACTCTAAAGATGGTACCTCAGAAACCAATGTCTGGAATGTTTCAACCGCTCCTTCAGCCGAAGAAAATCGCTCACCACGCATTTTATTTTTGATATTTGGGAACAAAAATATACGGACAATGAGTCATTAATTCAACGTTTTTGTTGGACAAAAAATCAACTGTTTGACGGGCTGAGTGAGAGCTGGCGTTGTCATGATGGAGAATAATTCGTCGATTTCGATTGTTTCTTCTTATTTGATCGATGACTTCCGGCAAACAAATTGTAGTATACCAATCAGCATTCACGGTTTTTCGATCCTCTAAAGCCACGGTTGCTACATGTCCAGCTAAACCAAAGAAACAAGCAATCATTTGCTTCGCAGCACTGCGTGAACGGACAACTTTTGTTGGTTTTGGTTCATTTTGAAATACCCAAATGGTAGATTGTTGTTTACTTTCTGGCTCGTACGAATAGATACACGTTCCGTCACCAGTGACGATGTTATAAACTAAATTTAAACGACCTCCATTGAATTTTTTGAGCATTTCTTCACACCATTTCACACGACCCTGCTTTTGCGCTTCTGTTAAATTGTGTGGGATCCAACGACTGCAAAGCTTTCGTACGTTCAAATGATCATGCAAATCTGGTGTATTGCTTTCAAGTCAATGCGTAAGGATGCTTGAATCTCACGGTATGTCACATGTCGATTTCTCTCAAGCATTTCAAGCTCAGCATCACTTATTAGTGGCAGCAACAGATGTGGATGGACGACCTTTACGAAATTCGTCACTGAGAGAAGTACGTCCGCGCTGGAATTCGGCAAACCAATTATAAACACTGCTCTTTGATGGTGCTTCATCTCCAAAAGCCAAATGAAGCCGATCGAGACATTGTTTCGGCGTTAGACCACATTTGAAATCGTAAAAAATCATGGCACGAAAATTTTCACACGAGATTTCCATGTTTACACAAAATTACTTTTTCTCAAATGCTGTACAAAGAAAACTAGTTCACTTGGATAGGAACTGTCAATAGAATTATAGGCGAAAAACGTCAAATTTTCAGATATGACAGTTGATAAACGCTAACAATTCTAAACCTACTAGTTTCCAGAAAATTTTCCAGCAGCCCACGTACATAAAACTTTAAATCGATATTTCAAAAATATGCTTTTAATGACGTTGGCCCTTTTATAACCGAACCACTGGACTGATTTAGAAGGAAAAAAAATCCACTCAACATAAATAATCCTCAAGTTTTCCGCATGGAGTACACAAATAAAGGCAGAAAACCCGAGAACGCCCCAGACATAGAATTTACCTCGAAAGCGAAAATATTTCGTCGTGTTGTATAAACACCAGGCACAGGGGTCACGATGGGGTCTGTTAAGCACAAATAATTGTTACGTGACATCTACAGAATTAATGCCTGAGTGAGTAATGGTTGGTAATGCCCACGAAGAAGATAAAAGTCACTGCTTTGGCGTGAAATACGCTATTAGCTCTGCGAGAACATAAGAACTTTGCTAACGTTATTTTTGTTTATTCTGCTCTGAAAAGAGGAAATGTTGACATTGAGGGGATTCTTTGGCGACGCGTAACAAGAATTACGTTTGTAACAAGCAGTAAATAATTGTTTAATCGATAGGGTGTAGTATAAACAGCAGAATGAATACCAGCAGTTAAACTTTACTTGAATGAAAATAGTCTACCATTATTCATGATTTACATCCAATGAAGTCCTTGAGAGTTTTCTTTAGGTGTTTCATTATTATTATTTTCGTAATAACGCGTTTTTAATATCTTCCTACGTGCTTCCTGCAAAGGGAAGTCAACTTGTATAGCTATTTCCATTTCCATTTACAAGCCAAATACTATAAATCTAATAGAAAATTAGACGAATACGTAATCAAGCAAAAACGAGAAAATCCGAAAAAAAAACAGTTAAATTTAAAAAAGAGAAAATTCTTACATCATATTAATTTGTAAATTACCTATTTACAATGTTGATTACTAAAGTTATTGTATTTGTACAGCAAAAATAAATTTGTTGCTTTATTAAAACCACGACGAAAAGACGAAATAAACGTCTGCACTAGGCGAGAATTTTTTTATGTCTTTATTGGTTTAAGCCGACGCATAAATTCAGGTTCAATATTCTCCTTATAAAAACATGTTTTATGTTGGAATGTTAATAATTAATAAAATATCAGATTTGGAAAATTAATCTCTTATGTAATGAGGTACTTACAGTTTTATTTAAAGACAGAGGTTTTAAGTGACCCTGTATATGACGTACAAAAAGTAAATGTCACAAATCGTCGTCAACTACGTCAGGAAAACAGATTTATTTCCAACTGGTGTAAACAAGCGGAATTTAAATACAAATGAGGATGCGTAAGAGTTCAACATTCGGGTCGGTTTTAGCAAATACTCATTCGTCAAAGAGACGAATGGTGATGTTTTTCGCATAGACACCTTTCGTGCGCATTGAAAATAATCGTGAAACCGCGTGAAAAGCTTCTCAACCGATACAATCCAAAGGAAACGATCACGTCGATAAAACGTTTACGATATTCCTGCATCCAACCAAACATAAAGCGCACCTGTTTTTCTTCGGCAACGGCGAAAACTCTACTAGAAATTATGGTCCTCATTAAATACTGTTTACGAGATGTTTCATAACGGATCGTGAAAAGACTTTCATGCCACTTTGGCTAAGCAACATTTCGGCTATAAAATTTCTTACGATTCGTTTTAGCAAGGCAAATGTTAGTGGAGATAAATCTGAGATTGCAAACTATTAAGTAGAGTCGCATTATATCTGGCCTAAAGACCTCTATATACACGTTGGCCCACATACAGATCTGGTAGATTCCTATATTAAATTGAATCCCTTGACAAAGACTTAGAAGGGATCCGTTATTATACGTATCGTACGCGTTCGTAATCTGTTGGGAATTGAAATCAGTGCTATTTTCCTTTTATCAATCATTGGCATGATTATTTTATTTTTATAGTCACTCTGGCTACAATAGTATTTTACATACATTTATAGATTTATAAGCCAGGTAAAACAGTTGTACTTGTCGACAAACGATCATTGAACCAATAAAAATTGGCATGTTGTATATTTTTTTATTTGTTACACTGTATTCGAAATTGTAGAAATTATTACCAGGTCTAGGCGCATTTTAGGCGGAAGGTTTCGTTAAATATACGAGGAACTACTAATACGCTGAAGTGATCATAGTCGGAAAAAGTTCGAATCTTTAACGCGTCTGCCCTGTAAAAACAAAACAATAAACCAGTCGAAGCCCGAGAAGTCTATGCGGCACGCAGTAACCGCTATAGTTCTGGTCGACTGGATATAAAAACTTGTTTACATAACCGATTCATTCCGAAATAAACTCGCATTCTTTTTGCAGTGACGGCGCTATAATTGATATGAATTAAAAGCATTATGTCAGTCTTTTAAAAGTTACATTAAAGAATTATAATGTTTTCATATTTATTAATTTGAAAGGAACTATAAAGACAAATATGTTACACAGGTAATTTACATCAAACGGATGCTTCTGATGTAATGAGCGCGGGGGTGAGATTGCCTCGGGCATAAAAGCCGTCCAGCGGCGACGTTGAAATCTACGCCGCTGCTTTGTTTATCTTTATACTGGTTTTACCAGATATGCTAGGAATGTCCGACCCTTAATTATTACCAATAAATAATCATTTTTTAGATCATGTTTCACAAACTGTGGAAACGCTTTCGAAAATGTAATCATCGTTAGTCCATTGTGTTGATTTATTAATAAGCGTTTTTTTTTTCTTTTTGCTAGTCAGGTAACGATTTTTACTGGCTCAAGAAAAATGATTGAATTCTACTATCACCAATAAAAACTATTTTACCTGCTGACTTATAATATAAAATACTATATGGTGTACCATCAGTTTTAAAAGTTAGTAGCTAATAAAGGTGAAGTTTCATTATAATAAAAAGTATTCTCAAGTAGGAATTTACAATTAAAAATGCCTTAAATGGATTACTTCAATAAAGTAAAGAAATTATTTCTCCGTTAAGAACCGCATCTCTATTTGGTTGCCGGAATACTAAAGCGTCCTTTATAACCACTTAACTTGCGTAGCTTATTGTACAAAACATAATGCAATGACGCCTATCCGTATACAGTCAACATAACAAAGTTGTGTATATTACGTTATGTTCAATGTAAATGAGTAGGCAAGCCTGCGTGCGTTTCAACTCTCATTTCGTTATGTTTTTTCGTTACGATACGTACGTTTAGTGAATGTAAACGAGGCTTAAGTATTATTGCATGGCACGCTTCGATTACCTTTAACACAAGAAAGTGGTATTGACTACATTTAAATTTTTAATCCTGGAGTAAACTAAATGGTCTATTCTCTGTAGTCTCTAGTCTATAAAACTAAATGAATAAATGATTACCAAAATAGCAACAGAATTATTGCGCGCAATTATTATACAGGGTGATGGGAAAATTATGTACCCACACCTGGTGATGTAAAATGACGGTCATTTAAAATTGTGACGTCATTTTGGTCATTTAAGTATAAATGACGGTCATTTTGTCGTCGTCATCATCAATCGCATATTAAATGAAATAAATACAAATTTTTGACGAAACGAAATTTAAATCAAAACAACGAAGGTAAATACCCTTAGGCACGAGGACAAAAAATTGTTTCCGTAGGACTAAAACGGAGCTTAAAGTTAAACTCCAATTAAAAAACTGTTTCCTAAACAGTTTCATAAATTCTTACAGTTTACAGATAAGGCATACAACATACAGCATTCTCACAACTGAAATTAGAATCTTTTGTCTAAACAAAGTCATTAAAATTTAGCAAAGCCAAAACGGTCCAAGGGGCTGGCCTTGCAATCGCAAGGTCTTGGGTTCGAAAGACGCTCGAATTAATTCTCGGGGAAGCCGGTATTCACTTCAGGTCCTTGTTCAGTGCTACGAATACAATTCGATACCAAGTTGATGACTTAATACCACAATATCAATCTCCATTTGCTTATTCCTTCATCAGTGTCTGTACCTGAACTTGTTGGCTAGACTTCTTCACGATCTATAGTTAACTTGTTTCTCTTTTTTGTGAGGATATAGTCATAAACACTGAAGGACCTTATATTTTTATTTTACGTGAAGTATTTTTCCAATAGCAGTACACACACACACACATGCCTATTTGCACGTATGTGTGACTGTCATTTATTTAAATGACGGTCATCTATTAAAAATGACAGTCATTTATTAAAAATGACGGTCATTTATTATTATTAAAAATGACAGTCGTAAATTAAAATCATTGTTATGCGTCATTTTTAAAATGATCAATCATTGTGACGTGACCGTCATTTATATTGTGACCACTGTCATGCCCGATGTCATTTAAGGAACTCACATCACTACCCACACCACACTGCAATTTCTGGCGTTCAAAATTAATCATAAAACCGTTTTCAAAATCGCAGTTTTCAAAATATTAAACAATTAAATAATTAATAATTTCAGTCAAAAGTAACTAACACATCAAATCCTATACCGACAGACCCAACAATACTGTCAAAAGGAACGAAGTCTGCTTTCATTGACTTTTACGAGAACCTGAAATATGCGTAATGCATCCTTTTAAATAAAATTGTGTACAGTGTCAGTGATTCGAATTTTAATTTCACTTTAGTCTTGTAACTACACACAATACAAGAGGATCTTGAAAACTGTTTTATGATTAAGTAATACAGCAATTTCTACATTTATCTCTCAAAAAAACTGAGTAACCTTCATTTTCCTGATTGATACATAATTTTATCTAACATGTCGTTAATATTAATTCATCTTTAATCCTTTCGATGCAAGGTATTATTGAAAATTTAATATTTTTGGCTGCGTAGGATACTTGTCAATACTTTACTAGAACCGCTTTACTAGAACGCTTGCCCATCCCCTACCTGTTGCTTGCTTTGAAAGGTAGTTATTGAGGGTCAGAGTGATTCGAAATGGAAGTGAATATTTTGAAGAAAGTTTTTAGAGCAAGATCTAGTGTATCATTTAGACAGTAACCAACCTTATAACGAAGAAATAGTCCCTAAGAACAGCAAAGATGAAAATAAAAGATGGCCGTTCGTGAAAACATTTAACAGAACAAGAAGGAGTAGACATTGAGGACGAAAAAAAATGTAATAGTTACACATCATGGGCAACAATGTGGGGGGTTCAAATCCATTTAATTTTTGGAATATCTTCAGATAATCTGCTTTTTAATTTCAAATAGTATAGTTTTTTGTCTTGATACCGACCATAACCATGATTCAATTGGTATTCGACCTGACTCTGGATTAATCAGGAAGGAAAGACAGAAATTGATAAATTATTTGATTTACACTTAAAACCTGAGACCATTTCAAATAGTATAAAGAAATTGCTTGAAGTATTTGTGATATCCTATTTTACAGGGTGATTCATAATAAGTATCCGACTCGTTACAGGCGTATTTACTAACGTCATGCAAGTTCCAAATTACAAGAAAAAATTTGGAAAATCAGCGTCTTTTGTGCCCCAGATGGAAATCGTTTGAGTAGCACCGATAACTATTGGAATGAGATGCGTAATGTGTTTTTAAAATCGGTTTGACTAACTGTTTATGTTTTAGAAACTGTGTCAGTCCTAAGTCAACAAAAACTAAATGTTACGTGACGGAACTTCCGGTTTCTGTACCAGATTTTCGATGTGACCTTCTTGTTATGCGCCTGTTCACACGATTGATGAATAGGCCGCCTTACACAACGCGTATTAGGGCTACTTTATTTGGCCAAATTTAACTTATTACTTAATTTATTAAAGCTGCGATTACTTCTGGATGCACGTTTTGAGTCGCGTACTTGAAGCGAAACATTTTTCTTCTTTGCACGAGCAACTCTGCGTGCCAAGTATTCTACCACCCGAGAGCCTTCAATAGTTCTGTGCGAATGCCAGCCTAATGAATCACGTACAAATCAGTGATTTGCATTGTTTTGATTTCTTTGCTGCAACAAAAACGCAATTTCCTCAAGTGGAGTTTCATAAATTAAATTGTTCATTTGTAATGTTTGATTAAACATGATACGCCTCACTTTAATTCGATTAATTATCTCACAAAATACGTTAAACGCTGTGGTAATACATACGTTCAATTAAAAAAAAAATTCTAAAGGGCCGCGGTTGGCATTAAGAGCACTTTCAATTCTTCATAGGAGAAATAATCTTAAAATGCATGAATTTCACTAAATTTTGATGAATTGATACTTAGGTTGACACGAACACGATTCCACTGATAAAATTATTATTGTATCCCAACTTACATCACGTCATAAAAAAGTCAACTTTATTGTTCGCATTATGCAATCTTTCCTCAGAGAGTCGTAAACAATTTTTTTTCATGGTTCAGTTCAAGGTTAAATGTTAGTGTCTTTTTTTCCTCAAGAGTGTGTTGCAGTTGTGACGCATTCAGCCATTCCAGTGACCACCAACAAGTTTACATGTGAATTTTTAATCCATTTTATCTCAAAAACTACACTAGTTGGACCCCCCAAGTCTACAGCAATTTGCTTTGTTTCTTCGAGGACTATCTATTGTTAACGGGTCGGACTCTTATTCTGAATCACCCTGTATACACAAGAATGACATCTCGTATTAAAATTAGCCTGCTCTGCTATCGTTATGAATCCTGATGCAACGCACAAATTCATTTGGCAAGGGTTTCAAGTTTTGATTCTAGGAACTACTGTTCAGAACAGGAAATTTCACTTTTTAAGTCTGTCCGTAACAAAATCTGAGGGGTAAGAGGATTTTGAAACGTTGTGCGGTTGTTTCAATGTGCTCCCAACCTCTACAACCATCCGTGCCTGTTTGCGATGCCGCTAAAAGCGTACAAAGTGCTTTGTATTTGGTTTTGAGGCGAAAATGCTGATGTGCTGGTGAAGGTTTACCGTCTTACATTCAGATGTTAAGAAAAACATGTATTTGCTGCCAGCAACCCGTCAAGAAATAACAACATTGAACATTGGAATTCCTTGTACTGTGAGAAATGAAATGAATAAAATGTGGACACTTCATTTTAGAACCAATGACAAATAAGAATCCAAATCAAAATTTTACTACATCCAAATGCTAGACAAGAGAAACATGTAATGAACCAGCCCAAGAAAATTCCGAGAAAATGCACAATTACAGAAAACTTTTCTAATATAATTGAAGGGGTCAGTGCAAAAAGTAGCTAAGTTCATGTTTTGCATTTTTAAGATAATCAATGTAAAGTACATTAATTTACATGTACTGTCGTCTGGTAAACTGAGATAAACCCCAAGAAGTCGATAAATTTACCAAACAGCAACAGCAACAATTTCAGCCGAATCCCAATTCAGTGCAAGAACTTGCTAAGCAGCAAGAAATGCCCCTAATTACCGGAAATAACTACTTCTTGATGCGAATGTCACATGAAAATTTGTTTCAATATCAAATTCTGTTATCCTGATTTATCAAATTTGTCAAAATGCGTGCTATTACTTATATTTATATTAAATTCTTGTCCGGATTTAATGTCCACTACTGTACCTATATTTTGTTAAAATTTAAATTGTTATAACGTTTGCTCTATTTTTTAATTGTTTATAATATTAGATCCAGTTCTCAGGTGGCTAGGAATAAATTTCATGTCTTAGTTAAATATAGATATTGTTGTTGACTTGATAGCGCATATCATTTCTTAACTCAAATATTATACCACTAGTACAATATAACTAATTTTTACTTTGTACTTTTACAAAATGGTTTTTAAACAAACACAAAGCTTATATCGCGGAATATTCCTTTAGTATTGCACAAAAAGTGGATGAAATTTGGACGTACTGGTATACCTGTTCTAAGTTAAAACATGAGTTCTTTTTTTGCACAAGCAACTGAGATTTGAGATTTAAAAAGTCGTACGTTACTTTTGTAAACTAAGTTAAAATAATATTCTTCGTTGAAATGTTTGTATCTATTGTAAATGATCGACATCACCGAAATTCAGTGCAAAAAATGGCTCAGTCCAAAATAATTTTGTATTATTTTTTCAAGGGCTAAGCAAATTTTCTAAATTTGAACTTTGGCTTTTTATTGAACACCAATGCATCTCTGTGTGTAAAAAAAAATCAAATGCCTGGAGCCATAAATAGAAATGTGGGAGTACATTCAAATATTCAGTTCACAATAGCTCGAAAACATAAAAGTGTGACTTAGCTACTTCTTGCACTGACCCCTTCAATTCTTTTTGACATTTATTTACAGAGTAAAATTACACACATAAAAGCATTTATTTCAGTAAAATAAAGTACCTTAAGCTTGAAAGAAGCGTATCATAGTCCTTCGGTCAGAATAACTTTCCTTCACCAGAGATACTTGCTTCGTTCTTGATTTAAATTTACTTGCGGCGAACGATGTTGGTTTCTTTAAAAATTGAGAAAATATTTGCTTGGTTTCAAGCTATACTTTTTTCTGTGTATAATCAGACCAGATTTCTTTAAAAATGTAGTATTTAACAAGAAAAATTTTCCTAATTTAGGCATTTTCATATATCGTATTTATCTTTATTACTCAAGGTTAAATTTAAACAAGAGAGAAGCTTGCGCTGAATCTGAATTTCGCCTTGCGATTGTATATTGTATATTCTGTGTTTCTTTATAGGAGTTTTCTGACCTAACTAATTTATGTAGGGAGTAACATACAGTATTTATTTGCATTATTTTATGATTTGCGTAATAAAGTCATTTATTATAAAAAATATATACAGGATGTCCCAACAGTGCGTTCTCGGGCTATATCTCGATATCTACTGCAGATATAAAAAAAGTTTGAAGACATTTTTATTTTAAAATTTATAGGTCTACGATATAAAATTATATCACCTATACAGGGTGAATCAAAACAGCGGTACTGTATGCAACTTTTTTATTTCAAATGGCACACCCTACATATACTGTCAAATTTGAATTGCACATAAAATTCTACACATTTTTGATGTCATAATCTATGTCTAATTCTAACCGTACTGAAAATATTTAACATTTTATCTAAAAACTATCGCTTGCAGTCATTATTTTATCTATTCATATTTTATTTATTTTTAACTTTAGAGAAAAGGTTTTCGACACAGATGTAGTTGGTACTTATTCTAAGCCATTATTAAATGTATTTTGATAGTTACATGGTGATCATGATACTAAGCAAAATATTGGAAATTTCAAAATGACATAAGTCAAATTTCTTAAATAGCATGCCCTATGCTTTTATATCCTAAATTAATCGTCTAATACAGTACTTTCGTTTTTGTCATGCATGTTCTATACCTATCTGCAATATTTTTTGAGAGTCTTATATCCATTTGAGTTACTTCTTTTAAAATGTATAATTGTATCAGGTGGCTGTGGAAACCAGGTAAACTAATTATTAATGTCACTTGGTTCGTTTGTTTTCCATGGCCATCTTAGACGATTACTAGTTTTAAAACAAATAATTCATACAGGTCTAGGGTTCTAAAAAAATATAGCAAATATGTATAAGACATGCATGACAAAAACGAAAGTAATGTATTAGACGAACAATTTACGATATAAAAAATAGGGCGTGCTATTTAAGAAAATTGACTTATGTCATTTTGAAATTTCCGATATTTTGGTTAGTACCATGATCACCCTGTAATGATAAAAATACTTTTAATAGTTGCTTAGAATAAGTTAAAATATCAACTACATCTGTACCGAAAATATTTTCTCTAAAGTTAAAAATAAACAAAATATCAATAAATAAAATAATCGACAGTTTTTAGATAAAATGTTAAATATCTTCAGAACGGTTAGAATTAGACATAGATTATGTACATAAAAAATGTGTAGAATTTTATGTGCAATCCAAATTTCACATCATATATAGGATGTGCCATTTGAAATAAAAAAGTTGCATTCAGTACCGCTGTTTTGATTCACCCTGTACAGGTGAATATAATTTTATATTGTAGACCTCTAAATTTTAAAATAAAAATGTCTTGAAACTTTTTTATATCTGCAGTAGATATCGAGATATAGCCCGAGAACGCACTGTTGGGACACCCTGTATATATTTTTTATAATAAATGACTTTATTGTGCAAATCGAACTGCTAGGACACTCTGTAAATAGATGACGTCTTATTCGCTAGCTAGCTAAATCTTGAGGAGGAGAAAAGAATAAAATCGACCTGTCCGAGGAAATTTGTTGAGAATTCTTAATTACAAAAATACTAATTCATTCCAAACTTTACTTTCACACTGTGTGTAAAACATCCTCCTAATTGTGGTAAATTTATAGCAAGTAATGTTTAATTCGTCTTAATTTTTTCTTTGTTTTTTCCTAACATCATTATAAAACATTTTATATCTGTTTGCCTCAATATATCAGGCCGATTTCATAATAAGACTTTAAATTTAAAGTTACTTTAACCTAAAAAAATACGTTTGTTTCCCTATTTTTAAAGTGACTTTAAATTAAAGCTTTCTTAAAGTCTGATTATTAAAACGGCCATACATTATTTATAATCGATATAAACACCTGATTTAATGTCTCTTTTTCTTGCAGATTTACTTCACATTAACCTCAGCAGTGACATCGAGTCTCCTGCATGAGGAAATCCAGTTTTTGCGAAACGGCACCGATTTAAGACCTTGGAGTTTCATCGATCCGGAAACTACTTCGTACAGTAAGTAAATCGGGATTAAATTCGATAAAAATAAAGGTTTTCTCTTTTTGTTCGTAGCCTCGATGGTTTTCAGTGCACTTATTCTGAGTTTCTCTTCGTTTGGAATAGTGACGTCGATTTTATTGCTGTACGGATTATACAGGGTAAGGAAATGTATTTGTTTAAAGGGTTCTCGTGTTTATACCGTTGATCAATTACGTGCGGCGGTGAAAACATGTTTTCCGAGTTGATCGAGCAGAGGCGAACTGAATTGAAGCAGTTTATATGCGGTTCTTCAAGCTTTTTATTCACGTGCTAATGACTAAATTTTAGGACGCACCGCTGACCATCTCATTTAGATTTCGCTAACTGATGACCTTGGAGAATATATTTTCAACGCTGTATACTGCTAATTAGACCTGTGTGTTTGTGAAATAAGTGCAGAAATTTAAACCTGTAATACATAACCCAAAATGGGAACGTTTGAACTTTCATGTCCTTAACAAAAGTTTTAGACATTTCGGAAAAATTGCAATTGAAAATCGGGCAAGAAATAATCGTACGTCTATGTCTTTGAGGTAGGTCAAGAAGAAGAAATTTTATTGGAACAAAAAACAAAAGTGCAATCAAACAGTGACTTTTGCCGAAGTCGAGAGGCGAATAAAAGCGTTGTTTTTAACTTCGCAATAAGTCGTATGACAGCTGAGCGAAAGAATTTGCTTCATTTTTTATGATTATGACACAATTTATTGCTCCGTATTCTTTGAGATCAATAGTTTAGTTTGCGAAAAGTGACTGAAGGAGTTAAGACTAAATATGGTTACTATCTACATGGTATTAATACTTATTGAAATGCCGCAATTCACGAACGGCGAAAGAACCAGCATTCCAGAGGAGTGTATACATAATGCCGTCGATAGTACTTGCACTAATCCTTACGTGCACACGAACACAAGAATCACTTTTCCGTCGAGCTCGTTTGTATGTCGCTAAAGATGGATGCCACGTCGAAAAATTGTTTTTAAACATTTCTAAATGTCTGCTTACTATCAGAGAAGCAAGTTCCGTAAGTTTTTCTTTTTGTTATTTCATGAGCGCTGAATAAGGGACGGATAAAGGAATTTTCTTGTTATACAAATTTTTTTGTACCTTTTTTTCGTGTTTGTGCTGTCGGCGTACTATGGTTAAAAATTTTGCACTTATGTCGCAAACACCCTGTATTTCATATCAGTAATGCAATTACTATTAAACTTACTTAACTATAGATATTTAATAAAGGGCTACTTATAAAATCGCAGCAACTTTTTGTTGACAACTGATAACACGTTTGTAGGGCAAGCATATATAACAAAATTATTATCTCTCAGAATGGTAAATTGGAAACTACCTGAACAACTACAAGTTTAAACTACACAAGAAAATTATACTAACTGTATACAGTTCGTATTACGCTACGATGTCATTGGGTTAGAAGAAGTTCCGGGTAGTTGGTTTCTTTCTGCAGTTATCTTCGCAACTTCTACATATTCGATCAAATTTTTTTAAAGGGACAATTCATTACTGCACTTTCTTAATATATTTTCTTCGTTTCTTCATAAAGTTTAGTTGATGGTAATGCTTTCACTTCACTTTCACTTACATAGTGTAAAATTAAGTACTCTTCCCCGATGAGAATGCTAGAAGATTATTTTAATATTTTGAAAACTTGTACACTCGCTCCACGTTTCGTTAACGACTGATGCCTCCGTCAAAAGTGAAACTAATAAACACAAAGATAGCACGATCTTTTTAGAAAATAAAAATTACTTTTTGAAGTACTTGATTTTTTTTCTTCTACTTTTGGATTGTTTACCCTCTATGTACAAACTAAATTAAAATTTGAACATTCTATTTCAGAAACCACTTTAGATAATAATAGCAGTTTTATTGGTAAGTAAAGGAATTACAAGACAAGGTACAATACATTACATTCATAAGTTTACCAATAGCTCAGAATCAGCTTACTTCACAGGAAGCAGCTGCTCTACCTTCTGAGTACTCGAACAAAAAAAAATTTAAATAGCAAAAACAATACTAATAAATTACTAGCTATAAGTATATATGAAAAGAACAAAGAAAAAAACATAGGCAGAAAAACTATTACGCAAAATTCTATTCAATCTGAATTATGCAAGCTAAAAATCACTTAGATGGAAATAATTCCGTAGCTGACGGACAAGGGATGGCGGTGTTAACGTTCGCAGAGAAGCGGAAATGGCATTAAAAAAGTACACAACGTTATAAGAGAAAGACCTTTTAAAGATTTCAAGATGATATATTGGAGGAGTTCATAACCCCTTATTTCTAATATTAATATTGTGCACATCCGTTCTAAAAGTGAGCTTACGATATAGATAAGTCGGCTTTTTGAAAAAAATAATTTTATGATAAAATTTCACAGAACAAAATTCAGCTCTACGTGACATTTTTAACCATCCTGCCCATGCGAGTGTGTGATATTCTGTCATGTTTACGAATACTATAAATAAATCTTAAGCAAGCATTCTGTAGACGCTGAATCCTAATTCTATCCACACTGTCTAGGCAATGGTAATAAACGCTTGAACAAAAGTTAAAGCGAGAAAGTACAAGAGATTCACATAATTTTTTTCTTAGAGGACTAACTAGGCAATCCTTACATCCATAGAGTAATTTAAGATTGCAATACCCTCGTCTGATCAAGTGAGATGCATGTTCCTTAAATCGTAATTTAGTATCTAAATGCACCCCTAAATCCCGGGCGGAATCAGAAATAGGAATAACATCATTATTAATTTTCACCTTGATAACATTAATATCAGAAGCTCTCGACTTAGTGCGACCAAAAACTAGAACGGAAGTTTTTTTTACGCGATTGCAAATCATCATTTACGAAAGACACGACTGCATGAACGTGTTCTTTATTGAATGAGTAATAAAGCTGAATATCGTCAGCACAAAGGTGGTATTTACAATGAGATAAGCATTTAGTAATATTCGTCGTATAAATAGTGTATAGAAGAGGACCAAGTATACTGCTTTGGGGAACCCCGGAAACAATAGGAAGAGGAAATGATAAGTGACCGTCATATGAAACTTGTTGAGTTCTGTCAGTAAAGTAGGAAGAGAAAAACTTTGCAACGTTTTCATGGAAACCTACATACCGTAAAATAGTAAGTAAAAGAGAATGATTAAGAGTATCGAAGGCTTTCGAATAGTCTAACAAAATCAGAATCGAGATTTGATTATCATCAATGCTACGTAGCAAATCATCTATAATATTAGCCATTGCAGTTTCGCAACTGTATCCTGGACGAAATCCGGACTGATGAATAGGCAAAATATTATGTACAACTAAAAAATTACGAATTTGTTGACACACAGCCTTCTCTAATAGTTTAGAGAGAACTGGAAGATCAGAAATAGGTCTTAAATCCGTGAAATTTGAGGGATTATTCACTTTCGGAAGTGGTTTAATAATACAGTTTTTCCAGCAACTAGGAAATACACATTCAAGCAAACAAGTATTTAATATATGTGTAATAGTAGGTAATATAAATGGGCAGCAAAGGGATAACATCTTTAACGAAATGCTATCGATACCAACAAATTGAGATTTGATAGTATTAAATAGAATACCAACATCGCTGACGGAAAGTGAAGAAAAAGAAAAGGAAAAATTGACATTTACTTTACTAGCATAAAGTTTTGTTAAATCAGTATTCGCATTCTCATTTGACAAAAAGCCCAAGAAATGAGAATTAATGTCATTTACATCCGCAAGATTATTCGGTAACTTGATAATATTATTCTTTTTGTTATTATAAATATTTAAGGATGCAAGACTGTTCCACAAAATTTTGAATCTTTCATATTAGAAATATGTTGTAAGTAAGCACGTTTTTCCCGCCGAATAGCAGAGGTTGTAAAATTACGTAACTGTTTATAATAATTAAAAGAAACACTGGTTTTCTTTCTCTTCGCTTTTTTAAAGACTTTATCTCTAATAGATTGTTTTAATTTGGTGTCTGAGAAAATTAAATTGAATTATTTACATTTCTTCTAGCTAAATTTATTTTTTTTAATGCGTTTAAATATATAAGGTAGTGGTTCAATAAGAAGTTTAGAAAAGGTCACAAGAAACGAAAACAACTAGTGCTAATGTTGGATATAAAACATAAGTCTGCATTCTGTTTGCTGGTTTTTTAACAAGAACAAGACAGAACAGGAATCTACAATTAAAAAAAAAACGCATTGAAATCCTTATGGTGTGCAATCAAAATGAACACCGGACATACAAATAGCAGCATCACAGAATTCTGAATATCAAATTTGAAAAAAAAAAAACACTCGATATAAATTAATTATATGTGAATGTCCACGCAAAGAACGTGTTAAATCAATTTTTGGGCATTTTTAGGTTACAATACGTCCAATTGTCAAGTAAAATGTATGTTTAGTAGGAATGGTATTTTCAGTTTCAGTCTAGATCTTCGCGGAAAGAACGTGTTTAGACTTTGAGAACAAGGAAAGAACAAAGACAACTGTTTACTCCCCAACTCGTTAGGATTATTTCTTTGATTTTTCGTAAGACATTTAACCTTAAAAGTGCTCACCTGTAAAATAAGAAAACAGTGACTTAATACGTTCCTTAGAAATTTGTCTTATCTTGTTCTAGATATTTTAATTTTCTAGATACATATTTTGTTGAGATGAGGCGAGGATCGATAAGAAAACTTTAGAAGACATTATTATACTTATATTGGCTAAAATTACAACATGTCTACTACATGATTGCTATACTGTAACTGCTAACTTTAGGGTGGTTATCGACGTTACACGTTGGTCAGAACGTTGCAAATCTACCCGATGGGCCAGTTCTGTTCTAACACTTCCCCTAGATACGCGACGTCTATTTGCTGGTTGTAATCTCCAGCATTTTCACACATCATTCGTACTATTGCCTTGGAGGTCCTTTTGTCAGGACATCGGCGACCATCTCTTTAACTTTAACTCTTTGATGCTCTTCGGATGAAATGGTGTCTCACGTCAGTGTGTTACGAGCGGGCGTAGTGTACGGGATTTTTCCCCAGTTCTTGAGCTCCCATATTGTAGCAGTTCGATGTCACGCTTCCTCCATCCGATGTCAACCCCTAATTCCTTCAGAAATCCTTTAAGATACTTAGCCTCCTTCGAGGATTTAGCGAGGGCGATACATTCGGCTTCTGTTGAACTTAACCCAATGGTCCGCTATTTCCTCGAATCTCATGTGATCGCGGATCTGCCTAATAGGAAGGTTATCCCGTGTAGGATCTCTTGTCCACCACACATCTTCCCCAAGTCTGAGTCCGTGTAGCCCATCAACGATATGCCTTTCGAGTCGAATCTCAACCCTACGTCGACTGTTCCCTTAAGGTAACGTAATACCCTTTTAGCTGCCGACCAGTGCGTGGTATCAAAACAGTCGTTGAATGATAACTGACAACAAACGCTAAATCTGAACTTGTTCCTATCGCTAGATACATTAGCGAGCCGACTAGCTCTCAATAAGGTAGTCGTTGATCATCTTCCCTTACCCTGGCCGAAAAACGACTGCGTCAGCTTTGTACTCGTGTCGCACCGATCTACAATCCATCATGCCGAAGCGTTCCAAAACTTCTTTGACATATCCTCGCTGGGTTAGATTTACCGATTTTTCTTCACTTTGGAATTCCATGCCGAGGCAGTAGTTTGCGTTCCCCAAACCCTTGGCTTCGAAATGCTTTGATAGATAATCAAAAACTTCCTCAATTTTTCTGGAGTCCTTCGACATCACGAAGTATTCGCCTTTGACGTCAATACACTTTTGCATACGCTCGAACCAATTTCTAAAGCACGTTTTCCACTCTAAAGATGGTACCTCAGAAACCAGTGTCCGGAATGTTTCAACCGCTGCTTCAGCCGACGAAAATCGCTCACCACGCATTTTATTTTTGATATTTGTGAACAAAAAGAAATCATTAGATGATAAATCAGGTGAACATGGACAATGAGTCATTAATTCAACATTTTTGTTGGACAAAAAGTCAACTGTTTGACGGACTGAGTGAGAGCTGGTGTTGTCATGATGGAGAATAATCCGTCGATTTCAATTGTTTCTTCTTATTTGATCTGTATTGCTTTCATGTCAATGCGTAAGGATGAATCTCACGGTATGTCGCATGTCGATTTCGCTCAAGCATTTCACGCACATCATCTGCATTAGTGGCAACAACAGATGTTGATGGACGACCTTCACGAAATTCGTCACTGAGAGAGGTACGTCCACGCTGGAATTCGGCAAACCAATTATAAACACTGCTCTTTGATGGTACTTCATCTCCAAAAGTCAAATGAAGTCGATCTAGGCATTGTTTCGGCGTTAGACCACATTTGAAATCGTAAAAGATCATGGCACGAAAATTTTCACGCGAGATTTCCATGTTTACACAAAATTACTTTTTCTCAAATGCTGTACAAACAAAACTAGTTCACTTGGATAGGAACTGTCAATAGAATTATGGGCGAAAAACGTCAAACTTTTCAAATATGACAGTTGATAAACGCTAACAATTCTAGACCTATTAGATTCCAGAAAATTTTCCAGCAGCCCACGTATATGACGATCATATGTGTTAAATTCTTTCCCTCTCCCATTTGGTACAAGCATGGATCGACTGTGCTCAATTTCTTCAACTCTTCGTCTAGGCGCATGTAACAGTTATGTCCAGTTTGGTGGTGTCCGTACAAGGCTTTCCGAAGTCGACAGACCTTACCACTGCCGCTCAACTCCTACGTGAATGTTGCTTTAGAACGAATGCTACTACTATCTTTCTCTGAATTGATAATGAACGAAAACGCTTCTTGGAGATATTATGATGGCTACATCAAAATTCTTTCTACAATGTTTCCATTCACGTACGCGGTCGCTATGTCAAGTTGCCTTATTTGCATACCACATACCGCATGGGTTCCCGACAGGGCCTGTTTTCTCAGGATTTCTACTGCGCATGCCATCTTCCTTGCGTGCTCCGTATTCTTTGGAATTCTTTGTGAGGTCGTCCTGGTCCGCCGGTCTTGACCTTCTTCGGTCTTCCGCGCCCATGTTCGGAGCGTTATCGTCCCTGACCTCATCATTCTGCACGCTTTCCCTCGGTTGCACAATGTGTTGTGGTTCTGCGTTTTCTTCGTTTTTGTGCAGTGTCGGTACCCTCGTTGTTGTCGACGCTTTCTGCTTCGCGATTCGAGTTCTGTGGTGACGTAACCGCATCTGGTGATCCCACTGGGATTGGGAAAGCTGCCTTTGGAAACTTCACGTCGCGCGTCACCTCGACCTTCTTTTCATTCACCAGCCCAACTCCAAATGCCTTCGATGTGACTGAATATTCTAAGAATACTGCTTTGGGACCGGAACTTCTCCTTGTTTGGCGATCTGTCACACTTCAACCAAAACTATTTAAGTCACAAGTACGTTTGGCACATGCCCAGGCCATTGTAAGTAATATGGCCGACCTTCAATCAGAATTTTAGTTCGTATTGCAATCAATAGAGGGTCAAAATTAGTAAATACAGAATTCTACTGGCTGGAACTCCGGAAAACATGTAACCCTACCGCCAACTATAAGTTTTATTTTTGTACGACTTGGCATCTGTCAAAGATTAGAAGCAGGATTCTGTTAAAAGTGTCCTCAGAACCAGTGAAACGTTGTCTTAGAAGTTTTACTTAACTGAAAACCTCAAATTGAAGTTATTGAGTCGTCCTTAGAAAATATGATTGTAGAAAGACATGATGTGGTATCGAGAAATGGTACTTAACGATAAACGGTAGCAGTGAATCGAAATTAAACCTTTCTTTGCGCCCCTGAAGAAGACCAGTTCCGGTTTTGGTTAGAAGTCGAAAATTTCACAATTGTCAAATGTTAATCCATCGCAAAGAATTTTGTTGATATTGCGTCTTGGTAGCTATACGCGGAAGAATGATTTCTGACTGACGCAATACTGAATGTCAGAAGAGAGAGTATCATCAACCTTTTAGTCACAATACATCCAGATGATCACAATTTTGAAGCTGTAACACCTCGAAGCACAAGAATTGAGACAGTTCAGAGCTACTTGTTCAAAGGAATGATTGGTGTGTAATGTCTTATGCTCAGGAACATGGAGCTTACAGCCCCTGAATAACTTGCAACTGCTTTTTTATGTAAAAGAAAAGCACCTAATATATAAGTTTGTGCAACTATTTATATTTTTGTAGTTTTTTACACGGAAAGGTATTTCATAAATAGCAAGGTACGTCAAAATTGTCATTTTGGCTTGCTAAGTTAGTCATGGATACCTCAGATTGAAAGCAAATATTAAATCATATGTGTAGTAGGCCACCCGCTCAACAAGCTTAGTTTTTATTCCAATCACAAGGGAGCGCAGAAACTTGTCTGAATTTCTCAGCCTTCTCGATTCCAGATTCCAGATTCCAGACTTCGAATGGCGTACGTCCGTTGAGCTTTTCCGTTGGACATCGGTTCCTGACATAACACGCCGTTGAGACGACTTCAGCCCAGAATGAACACGGACCGTTTGATTGCAGCGACGAACAACGTGCGGAGTCCATTAAAGTTCTGTTCATTCTCTTCTCTTCGCTGAATACCATTTCCGTTCAGGAAAGCTTCGAACTCGTACTTGCGCTCGTTATTAGATTGCAAGTACTTTATTTTCTTCCCACGAACGTTTCCAACGAGCGCCTTGCATGGTATGAATTCCTTGAGGATTTCATCTTTACTTCTTATGAAGCGCACTTCACACCACCTCGATTTTTCGTCAATGGAACTAACAAACTATTTTGCTCCAAAGTTCGACCGGTCTCTAAATGGACCACAAAAATCAGTACGTATAATGTCTAAAATTTCTGCCTCTCTTTCAGAAGTCTTTGGAAACATCGGTCGCGCTAATTTCCCACGAATGCACACGTCACAGTCAAAATTTTCTTCTAGCTTTACCGATTCGATTTCGCGAATTGCACGTCCTTTTATTGCGTCACGCAAGTCGCGCAAATTTAAATGACACAATCTGTAATGCTATGCTTTCAACGAATTATTTAATTCTTTTATATCGACTTTGTTAGAAACTTCGGTCTTGTTGAAGGTTTCGTTTCTCGCGGAGCAGGTACAAATCTTTTTCTCGGCATGCGATTAGCTTTACATTGCCCTCTTGGTCTTTTCTTGCTAGTGAAAGTGATTTGAAAACCCCGGTCAGTGATCTTCGCGATGGACAATAGCTTTGTGCGAAGGTTGGGACAAGTAACACTTCAGTTAATTCAACCCCCATGGTTTTATTGTTCGTACAAGTTAAAAATTCGATCTGTCCTTCGGCTTAGATTTTCGCCAATACGTCACTGGCGAAATTCAAAGTTCCCGATTCGTTAGTATCGATTTTAATAAAGACATTTGCGTCTTTGCGTAAATGCGATGTACAACCGCTGTCGAGTATCCACTTACCATCGTTGGCGTCGGTATTTACGCAGAACGCGACATGTTCGGTTTTCTCGGGCGTCGCGTAAAAGCTTACATTATCGAACGACTTCGCGAATTGTTAGTTCCTTTAGCCGACACTCTCGCGCTCTATGACCGATTTTGCCACATTTGTAACATTTTGACTGTTTTTGTTACCTTTATAACTTTGCCTTTGGAACTTCGCCAACCCTTTCTTCGTCGTCGCCAATGCGTCCTGTGTGGCATCTGTTGATATTGTGTTCTTCCGGACGTCGTATTCTTCCACGATCTTGATGCGTAAATTTTCTGGCGTCGGTAATTCGTCGGTAATTCCGTGGCGCGTCTAAAGTTCTCGAACGTTGATGGAAGGCTGTAGAGTAGCATCGTCGAAAGAACATCGGGGTGAAAGGTTACCTCCATTTCTTCGAGTTTGCCGACTGTATCGAAAAATGTCATCGTGTACCCGCGGACATCTTCGTCAGCCTGCATCTTTTGCTGCATGAGTCGCTTTAAAGTACAGTCTTTCTAGCCGGCCCTTTTGACTGATAAATACTTTCGAGTTTAAACCATAATTCTCGCGACGCGACGTGACGCACTGCGACGCTCTGCAGTGTGAGAATCAAACCTTACTGTTATCTCGAAAACGAATAATTTGCATATTAAGGCTGACTTGGTTTTAACCGTACTACATTTTTCATAAATATTTAAACGTTGTTCTGGAACACCGTGTATATTTGCCTTCAAAATTTGGCAATTCTTCGACCCACCGACTTTATCATTGAATTCATATTGTGTGAACTAGTTTACACGGTAAACCCTACGTCTACATTAAAAAGAGAAAAACGTACACTTCTAGACCCGCTTTGTCAAAAGTAATAATTATACCTATGTGCAAAATAATAGCAGTGCCAACAACTATTTGTTGGAAAGTCTCTGAAATTTGTTTTACAAAATATTAATGAGTGATTTCTATTCAGATTATGTTAACTGTAACATTTGTAATATTAACCTCAATATTGCTTCAGTTTATAAGCAATCACGATAATGCTTAACAAAAAAAAACACTCGATTGCTGGTATGCAAAAAAATAGCAGTACTACTAAAGTATGAGAATAACATAACAATATACATTGTTCAATATTTGGTAGTATAACCCTTATTTGCTAAAACTGCTGCATAACGTCTAGGCATTCTATCAACTAAGCGCTGACAACGTTCAATAGGAATTTGAAACCACGCTGATTCCACTACTCGCCAAAATTCCTCAACATTTAATGGTTTTGCATTAAATACGGCTTGGTTAACATAAACCCAAAGATTTTCAATGGGATTCAGGTCAGGAGACTGAGCTGGTCAGTCCATAACCTGAACCTTATTAGATGCAAACCATTGCTTG
Organism: Prosopocoilus inquinatus; assembly: GCA_036172665.1. Lineage (NCBI taxonomy): Eukaryota > Metazoa > Arthropoda > Insecta > Coleoptera > Lucanidae > Prosopocoilus > Prosopocoilus inquinatus. Next base: position 4,612,645 of record CM069876.1, read on the forward strand.
GCTAATTTGCTGGTATGCTTTGGGTCGTTGTCTTGCATCAAGACCCAGCGAAGAGGCATATTTTCTTCGGCCCAAGAGCAGCATGATATTATTTAAAAATTTACATAAATTGGCGCGTCCATTTTTTGTTTTATCTGAAATATCGGACCAGTGCCATAATATGAGAAACATCCCCACACTGTAATTTTTGCACCTCTATGCTTTACTGTTTTAAGAGTATAGCGTGGATCATATGATGCGTTCTCCGGTCTTCTTATAAACTGTCGAAGTCCTCCAGTACCAAATAAAACTATTTTAGACTCATCCGTTCAAAGAACATTTTGCCATTTATTAGTTAGCCAAGTTAGTTGGTCGTTGGCGAAGCTAATCCTTTTCTGCACATGCCGTGGTTGCAGTAATGATGTCTTCCTAGGACATCTGCCAAATAAACCAACTTCAATAAGCCTTCGACGTATAGTAGAAGTATTTACGTCCAAATTTAATTCTTGTTTTACTTTGGTGGATGTTGTAAAAGGATTTAAGAAATCGTTGTATTCTTCTTAATTCATATAGCCCAATTTTCCTTTTTCTCCCTCGAGTTTCTGGCTTTTCCGTCCATTTCAGCGCATTTGCAATCATTTTACTAGAGCAGCCAAGAATGTCTTGTATAAATGCATACGTTTTACCCTGAGAACGTAATTTTTTTATAAGTTTTCGTTTTTCATCACTGCAATGTTTAGCGCGCCCCATTTTAAGTAATTAAAATGTTTGTTATTCAAAATTCCTATCTTAATTCAATTAATTTTACTTATTCTTCCGTCAATTAACAAAATAACGAATGCTTCTTTAGCTGTCACCTTACTTTTGCGTACTTAGAGCTGTAGTGCTATTATTTTGCACAAAACTAAATCTTTTTTTAAACAATTGAATAATGTTGAGGTGCAGGTACTGTTATATTTATTTTAATTCAGTTTAATGGATATTAGCACTACTTTCTAATAGATGGCGCTCGCGGAGAAACGGTACTAACGACACTTGCATCATTAAATTTAAAAAAATGGACACTGCTATTATTTTGCACATAGGTGTATTAGAAAACCGCATCATTCGCAATCGTCTTAAAAATACCTAAACTTCATTTCTGATAAAAAAAAAACTTGTAGTTGGGTGAAAGTAAAATTGCAAACGTGCAAGTAATTACAGACAAAATAAAATTTTGCGAAATAAAATATAAACAGCATATTTCTTTTTCAGGATCAACGTATTCTTCTTATTCCTTGGGTCTTCGCATTGAGTGGTTTCATAGCCGTGGATATAGTTCATTGTGTATATCTTTTTGTAACACATACGGTAAGGTCATCGTGCTATCATTTTCTCTATTAAGTCAATAAGCTTGACATTAATTTGCTCGAACACCTTATGGACTCAAGTAAAAAAAAAACACAATAATAAGCATTTATTCAAAATTAGATTTGTAACACGTAATAGTAATGCTTCTCTTTCTAGCTCACAGTCAATCCAATGACTGCTATCCTATTTACACTAGATTTCTTCCTACATACCTTGAATGTAAGTAGAACTAGCCAAAAGTTGACGTTTCTTAAGCAAATTTCCTTCAGGTATATGCCTTATTATGTGTGATATCGCAATATCAGGAATTAAAAGTGGGTCGAGGGAGAGCAGAAGATTATAATCATAGAGTAAGTACTAGGAAGAATATTCATTTCTCCTTGAAAAACGCCATGATTGGTGCTATTTTATATTTTGTGGTTGGATACAATGATAAACAAATATTAAGTGAACAGTTGTCGTATTTGAGGTTATGCTCGTGCTTTATACAATATTCATTGTTATTTTATTTGGTATTTATGCTGGTTTGAACTCTTTTTTAGAATATTAGAGGGGAGGTTCTACAAGACAAATTCCTTTGTTGTCAATCATTAAAAAAAATAAATGTCACAATTGTGACACTTAAAATTTTTAATTTTAAACTCTAAGCCCGGGTTGTCAACTTTTTGGAAAATATCACAGCCTGCTCTAATTATAAATTCCGTTGATCACATGGTATTTGTAACAGCTTCAAAAGTTTAAGGTAGAACGCAAACATGTTGATTCTTTGAAGCTTCTTTTGCGCTGAATAAATTGAACGCAAAATGAAAATGCATTTAATTCTTCTTACTGAAACTTGTTTCTGAATATTTCTCCATTTTTTTTTTTCTGTCCAGATACCAACCATACATTACACAGCTCAACCAACGGCAACTAGTTACTTAAGTACCAAGAAACCAACAGGGTATACAGAAGCAAGACCAACACCCACACAAAGTCCGACGGCGACGGGTCCTCAGACATCCCTAGGAACCGAAGAACCATCCCCCAACATAATAAATCGCGGACCAAGAAAGTCGGTCAAGTTTCCCGACCACGATAGTCCCACGCATAACGGAACTCAGTTACTTGAACCATGGACTATGGACATGACAATGTTGTTACCAAATAGTAGTGCGAATGAACTCTAAAGAATGTTATATAGAATACATAACTATTTTGTGTTAGTGCTTTGTTGACGGAATAAATTATAATTTTTATAGAAACTTTTGATCTTCTTTTGTCGCATACCTACCTTTATCATTCAAAAGGAGTTTAGCAAAAAAGAAAATAATAATTTTTGATATTGCTACATACCTGAGACTGAATAAAATTGTGCTGAGGAAATTAACTTACAGCACAGCCAGCAGCTCAGCCGTGACAAGCGGAAGGTTTATTTAAACTCGAAAATAATTGAGCGCCACCTAATCTTAACCAGATATGAGGAAAGGATGATTCAATCCATGCAACCATTTAATTTCACAAACAATTTGGTAAACGACACATTAATCAATCAACTGAGGACACCAGAAGGATGTATCCGCACTTTAACTCTTGTATGCGCTTTTATTAGGTCACAAACTAGGACGATATTAAAAAACAAATTTACGAATTTATGAAGAACGCATTCGCTACTACTTTTAAATTAAAACAGTAACTGAATTGTATATTTTATTTCAATAATACCGTGCCTTCAATTGAATTCCTCATTAAAGTGGACTATGATTTCAGTGTTTTTTTTTTTTCTCCTAAGATTTGCAGCACTGATAGCTGTTCAATTATTTAATTAAACAAATGTCAAATTGACACTTTGTATTTTCAATGAATTCAAAATGTTAGAATTACAGCAGAAAATATTTATTGTTGAAAGTTATTTTCAAACCGGTAGAATAGAAAATGGACAGTTAGTTTATTCAATTAATCAGTGTGTACAGAAGTTTCGACAGCAGTTTCCTTATTTTGCTATTACTTATGAACAGCTAATTAAACATTGAAGATGTTCGGGATCGAATGGAACACTCTCCCAAGAAATCTATTGCGAAACTTTCACAAGAAGTTCAGCTATCAGTGGGAACATGTCACACTATTCTTAAAAAAGACTTAAAGCTTTATCCATATAATATTCAAGCAGTCCACGAACTCAAGCCAGGAGATTTTCACAGAAGAACAGAATATTGTCAGTGGTTTCTTGATAACTTAAACAACGACGACATTCTTGACAAGTGTTTCTTTTCCGATGAGGCCTGGTGTCATCTCTCAGGGTATTTAAATAAACAGAATATGAGAATAAGGTCAGCAGAAAATCCCCATGAATTTGTGGAAACTCCGTTACATCCATTAAAAATTGGCATTTGGCGAGCAGTGTCAAAAAGGCGTATCATCGGACCAATATTTTTTAACGACTGAGTAACTGCTGAAAGATACCGAAACGAGTTATTAGAACCTTTCATTAATCAACTACATGATGATGAACTTACAGAAGGGTTTTTTTTCAGCAAGACAATGCTGCTGCCCACACAGCTCATCAAACAATGACTTTCCTGCAGCAGTTTTTCGATAATCGGATTGTGAATTTTCCTGCAAGGTCTCCGGATTTCACAATTATGGATTACTTCATTTATCCGCTCATGAAACACACAGTTTTTAGAACTACGCGTCACACAATCAAAGAACTTCGTGCGGGCATTACAGATGTGTGCGCTAACATAACCCCCGAACACTTAGCAAGCGGGTTTGAATACATGAAACGCAGAGTACGCTTATGTATTCAAGCTCAAGGAGAGCACTTTGAGCATCTACTTTTTACTTTTACTTGATGTTATTTGATGTTATGATCAGTACTGACAGTTAATGACAACTGTTTTCTCTAGAACTGTGTCGTCAACTTCATAAAAAAATCACAGCTTACTTTAATGAGGAATTCAATTGAAGGCACGCTACGTCTCCCTTAAAAACCAAGAGTTTGATTATAAAGTGTAGAGTTGTTATAAATGATTCGTAAGATATATTACTAGATGTTGAAATGTTCCGCTTTTTCTGACGTTAAATTATGTACTACAATTCGGATAGCTGTTTATTACAAATTGGTCATAAATACGTCCTTGGTCTTGGAATGGTTCCGGGCCGTTCACCTTCTTCGAGATGGCAGATGATGGCAATTCGGAGTCGCTCCTGGATCTGCGAGAGCGGCTCACCTTCTTACAGTAGGCACTAAGCCTAAAATAATAATAATAGCAATAAATACAATAATTGTGTGTAGTATAATTGATGCCAAAACGGAGCGTCACACTGCAGATTATATTTTTGAAGTTTTTGATACTGTTATCCGAAATATAAGATCAGATAAAAATAGTGGAATATGTACAGATAATGCGCCATTGTGAAGGCTTCTTGGAAACTAGTAAAGGAAGAGTATCCTTTCATTACTACATATGCATTCTCAGCACATTTCTTCAATCTCATAGCCAAAGATATTTACAAATTGAATTGTTTTCTCTAGAATTGTATCGCCAACTTTATAAAAAAATCACAGCTTACTTTAATGACGAATTCAATTGAAGACACGATATTACTGTCGTTAATCTCCCTAGTCGCAAAAATATTCATTATGCGAAATCAGATTCGGCCCAAAGTTGTGGCCCCAGTAAACGGGAACCTCCCACTTGAGTGTCTCTGCGTCGAAAGTCCCTTGTTCTATTGGTCCGCCACCGTAACAGCTGACACGTGACGAGGCCAGTCCAGTCCGGTACGAAAAGATTGCTTAATGAAAGTGACACGAGACAGTAAGCTATTTAACATGTCGTCACAAAAAAAAACTATAAACTTACAGCCAAAACGTAAACCAATGTATGACCCAATATTTAAACCAACACATAAACCAATGTTTAAACGTCAACCAAAACTTAAACCAATACGTAACGAGAAGAAAAGTATGGCAATTTGTACGAAAGGAGAAATAAACGTAAAATATACCCGTCCGAATTCTACTTAAGTGTGGGGTAAGCTACGGATAGCTTTTGAACCTCCAGGGCACACCATCAACATCCAACCGTAGTCGTAGAAATGCAAGCGACTTCCCCAAAGCCCCTGCCGATGACGGTATACAACAGTGCCTTGCCCGCGTTAGATATTGCATGGCATGGGGCCGAGGCCCCCTCGCAAAACACAACTGTGTTCTGGGGATTTTAAACGACGACTGAATGCTACATGCTCGCAACTAATTAATAAAGCCAAACTTGGCTTCGTCTTGAAATACGACAGTAGGAGATATTCCGTCTATTACTATGATTCATAACATGTAATTATAATTGGGTCAAGGTTAGCTAGCAGCGCCAGAGCGCTTCCGAGAATTTTCCACCCGGCGTACTTTGTACAGTGTTCTTTCGCAACGGAGATTGCGGAAGCTGCGATATGAAATCTAATTAATTCTCTTCATTAAGAGTATTATTGCTTAATAAAGACCGCACGTAATGTCCCACTTAAATGGGAGGATAATGCATAAAAAGATTGGCAGAACTTGAAATCACAAACTCTGGTGCAGCTTCTTCTTGACTTAAACTAAAGTGCGCTTTCCGTTCCTTGTTGAAATTAATTTTTGTTAAAATATTTTAATCAGTCAGTTTCCTCAGTTTGAACTTAATTTTCGCGAAAAAGTTATTATACTTCACGGGAATTTGTATTTTTTCTGGTAATTAGTTTAATCGTAAAAAGAAAATAATTCATTTTACGCATAAAGAAAAGTTAATTTTCTTTTATTTCAACATAAGCTTTATTTTATTTATTTTTTTAATTTTTATACCAAATCTTCGCCTTGTCTCTCTCGAACAATTAGTTTTGTTTGAAGTTGTAATTTCATTAATTTGTAATTATTTTGTTAAATTGAATAATTTTGGGTTATTTGTAAAAGTTTGGTTAATAATAATAATTTAATTAATTAATCAATTAATAATTGTATTGAAATTAAATTTTACGATTTTATTTAGGGTCAAGTGGTGTAGAAAAGAGACACTTTTTAGAACTTTCAATTTTTTAATGTGTTAGAGTTCTTCAACGGAATTGATGACATTTTTGTAAGAGGTAAATGATGATGAAAAAACTATTGACAACTTCAAAACATACAAACAATACCTTTAAAAAGGTGAAAATAAATAAAAACTGTGTCTCATATTTAACCCCGAAAAAGTCTAAAAATGAGACATGCCAGGTTAAATATCATAAAATGCATGTATTAAGGACCGGTTGTTCAGTCACTGTTTAACGTTAATCTTCAGTTAGCTTCCATCTGTTCCTATGTAAAAAAAAATTAAGATTAAAGTGAAACTGTGACTGACAAACCCGGCCTAACAGTCATGAGCGACCTCTAGTAAAATTTATACAAAAAAATTATTTAATAGAAAAATACCTACAAAAATTAACACATAGATAAGTAAAATGATGCTGTCTTGGATAGAAACATTTATTAACTGCAAGCTAATCAATAATTAATAAAGTATTTATAATAAGAAAACTATCGGTTGTATCGGGTAATATTATTTTATCAATTTTATTTGATATCTCATTTTTCACCTGAATTTTGCGTATCTCATTTTTACACCACTTGACCCTATACTTTTTTTTAATTATAAATTGATTTCTTTACGTTTTAATTCTTTTTGTATTTTTGTATTTTAAATTCTCGAAAGTGTTTTGTTAAACTAAATTTTAAGTTATTTTTTTAATATATTGTTATATTTAAACTTTTGGGCATTTTTATTTGAGGTATTCTCGTAAGTAAAGTTTCCATTTTGAAGTCCAAGGAGAACAGAGAGGAAAGAATGAAATATTTTCGACAATTCTGAAAATGCAGGTAAACCGTCATTCTAGCAACCGTAGAAAGCAAATTGGAAAATTATTAACATTACGTAATAGGTGCATACGAACTTTTAAACCTCAATTACTCCAAAACGGTTAAGTTTATCGAAATGCAATAAGAGAACCTTTTTTGCCAAATAGCCAAATGGTCTAAAGAATATTCCCTTCGCAAATTTTTGACGAAATGTACTGGGTGTCTCATAACCTACGGAGGAGATTAAAAGGGTAGCTAGAGGAGATCAAATTAAAGAGTTTTTCTTAATAAATTTTTGAGAAGAACGCAATAACAAAAAAGTTACAAGAGTTTAAGGTGAAATTAATTAACAAGCAAACGTTACTCCCTGTAGTAATATTTTACGTTTTAAATTCAAATTTGAGGCATTTATGAGTTAATTAAACACTGCCTTATAATAAATAACTATTTTAAAAAATGTAGTCACTTTAAAGTAACGGCTATTTTATTTTTTTCGTTTAATGTCCAAAAACGGGTTTTCATCTCGTTATGCACCGCGTGCTAATTAAAAACAAAACTAGGAAGCAGATTAACAGAGTCATTTTATGAATGGTGGTTTTGATAAATTTAGAGTTTATTTAATAATAAAGTTGCATTTTCTGAAATAATTTTGATTAATTAAGAAGCTACAGGTTTAAATTAAAGAAGAAATTAAGAAAGTTAAACTGCTGTAACTTTCTTATTATTGGGTTTTGGTCAAAAGCGAATTAAGAAAAAAACTTTATTTTGGTGTTCTACAGCTGCCCTTTCAATCTCCTCCGTAGGTTGTGAGACACCCAGTATATGTAAAAAATAAAAACATAAAAAGCTATGGATTAAATACCGAAAGCTACCCCTACAAAAATTACCCTTTAAAAACGATAGAGGATCTGACAACAAATATGTTGCTAATGCGCAGTTATATCTCTGTTCAAAATATTAGTTTGATAAGTTAAAGGATGTAGAAGGTATTGCCAAAAACAAATTTTTCACCCCTCTTTCAGGAGTTATAATTCCCTTTTATTCAGTTTTGAAAAAACAATATTATATAAAAAGTTGACCTTGTTTTTTGATATTCTATTCACCCTGAAAATATCAGGAGACATTTCTGAATCACGGTGTATAATATCCCGAGTGCATGTCAAATTATCGACAATTTAATTTTCTCGAGTGTGCGAAGCGCACGAGAAGAAGTTGTGAGACAATTTGACATGTACGAGGAATATTTGTGGAGGACTATTTCCCGAACGAAACCCTTGGCAAACAGCCCCTGTATTATTTTTTGCAAATTGCGATAATGTCAAGCAAAAGTTTAATCAATTTGTAATCAATTGTAATCAATCAATTGTAATCAATTTGCCGTATCAAATAAAATCAATAGCAACGCGTAAACATACTAGTGCATAAATGAAAATTATCGGTAATATTTCTAGTGCAAAATTATCGTGTAATTTGATACTGATTGGTTGATTTTTAAACATTTGAGAACTTTTTAAATTTGGTTTGAATAATATGAGGGAAATAGTCAATCTAATAAAATATTCAAAAATTCAAATATGAGTGCTGCGATTAATTTTAAAGACGTCTCTTGAGTTAATCGCATGAGTCACGCACTTGTTAAGCTTCGCGTAGTGCAAGGAACGTATCAACCAAATTCACTTAAATATTGTAAAAGACACAAAGCCAACGCCTTCGAAACTAAGGCAATTAACTCTAAGCTACACAATCTAATTTCAAACTGCTGAAACTTAATTGGGAAGATGAGTTACTGAACAACGAACGCGTTTTACAGTAATTCTTTAACGTAATTGATTACCTGTACCATGCTACGCCGCAAAATATTTCAAAAGAAACAAAAGAACCCTGCATCGACTAATATCGAACTAAAGGGTTAGACCTGCAGAAATTCTTGCCGTGTAAGCTGTTTAAGAAAAGCAAAATAAAGCAAAACTCGATATACTTCACCGCAGGTTGCCATGTAAGCTCGTTGTTTGCTTGGAATTCCAGCTGTATTTCCTAGTTGATCCTGGCGTAGTTTCGATGCTAGTGTCTTCATGCTCGACAGAATTTTCTCACGCAGCAGCTGTTATAAAAATAAATCTGCTTGCACTTGGCACATTCGTTTTAATCTATCATATTGCCCAAAGAACAGATCGATGAAAAATAAGTGCGGTTGTAAAAAGAGATATCTCAAGAAGAGAACGGCTTTATTTGACAAATGCATTATATTTGTAATAGTGCTGGATTTATGTTTAATATTTTTATAAATAAAGAGCCGAGGGTACACAGAAAAAATACAGCTCTAATATAACCTTTCTTACCTTTTTTGGTAATTCCGTCCGCGGAGGAATAAGTCCTGCGTTTATTCTTGCTTCCACCTTAATACAGTTACGTTAACTTCTATACACTTACCGAAATCTAGTGGCAAGTTGCACTAAAGAGACAATCAACTGACAGGAACTAGTTGAAGAATATGGATTTACAAATATTTAGGGCGCCAGGGAGAATACCAGTTGACATCTGCGCACCATAGAATCGCCTCCCAAGGATCTATAGCGTGCGCTGATATTCAAAAACTGCCAGGAGACACTTTAACACTCGAACATTCAAAACGTACAGGACAAATATATTTCGGCAGACGGTTAAATGACTCAAACAAATGTACACTAGCCTGTAAGGCTTAAAACAATATAACTTAAATGTATCACAACTCAAAAAAGGTACTATTGTATTCAATATACACAAATACGAAATTCAATAAGGTTCAGCACAGAATGTGCAACGATAATTCACTCTTCTTAAATAAAATAAGTTTACAATGCACGAGACAATGTCCAGTCTAATACACAAATAAATGTCAAGAATATTTTCGTAAAGTTATATCATTAATTAAGAAAGAGATGTGTACATTACGGTTTCGAAGTCCCAGCTGATCCGTTGTGCTTCGTCTGCCAGCCGCAGTCAAGTGTACGGTGCAGCGCCGCCGCTCGTACAAACGTCAAACTTCAGTTAAGGCGCTCGTACCAACTGTGACACACCGACGACCTTCAGGAAGGTACGTTGCTCACAGCGTCGACCACGAGAAGATGGAACTCCAACGTGTCGCTCACTCCTCGGTACGGGAAGTAGATACAAAAGAAAAAGCGATTTCCTCTGTTAAAACAAAGAAATCAATTACAAACGTGACTCACGTTAACAGCGGAACCTAACTCAGATTTTACTCCTAGATCTGGTTAATCCGCTCGGAAGATTTGCTCAAAAGCGGATCAAATAACATATGTAATATACATATACCGGGTGTCTCAGGATGGGCGGCGACCGGCGGTATACAGCTAACCGTAATACCTACAGCTTCGGGAGAAAAAAAAACTATAGTAAAAGTGGCCAAAATAAATTCAAAGAAAATATTTTAAGTATCTGGATTGACCGCAAGGGGCGCAATCAATAGGGCTATCAATAAAAATCGATTTTACTAGCAAAAGTCTCAGAATAATCTGCAGCTTTGATAGCGCCATTAGAAAGCTGAATTAATTCCGCACAACTTTGATTTTGGACTTATTATAGTATCACCTTTAATAATGGTGGAAGAAACAGCTGAATCATTTACTTTAAAAAATATCATAACTTCTGTACTCTTTATCGGAAATTAACGAACTTCGGCTCATTTGCAAGGAAATTTTATGCTGATTTAAAGTTTCTATTGAACGGCTACGGCTACTTTGTTATAAAGTAGTTAGAGGGCACTATTTGCAAAAGTAATAGTTTTTTTCAGTTTCCAAAAAAATTAAATGGAATGGGGTATTACTTTTACAATGATTTCAAAGAATCCAGTCAGGAAAACATTTTGGTGAAAACCCAAAATTGATAACTTTTTTCTCTCTCGAGTTATTTCCATATGAATAATAATAATAATAATAATAATAATAGTATTTATTTCAAAACAACTGAACAAAAAAAAAACAGTACAGGTTTGAAAAAGTCCAAAAGTTGATTAAGAAAAATGAAAAACATTCCTGATGCATTATAATAATCTAGTAAGTTGTAAGGTTCTACATCCACCAGAAAATTAAAGATGCTTCGCTTCATCTCACTTGAATTTCTCAATTTTCTGATATTAGCCGGCAAATTATTAAATAATTTAATGCAACTGTACAAAGCGCTATTTTCAAATTTCGTAAACCTGTGAGGAGGATAAAAGAAGTAGACAATATTTCTGGTGTTGTATTTGTTTAATGTCTTGTTTTCAAAATTAATAAAAAGATGCCTATTTTTGAACAAAAAAGATAGACATTTATAAATATATATGCCATAAACCGTCAAAATGTGACTATTTTTAAAAATACCTCTGCAGGATTGACGACACGACATTTTATGAATAATACGTACAGCTTTCTTCTGCATGACAAAAACATTCTTTACATGACTACTATTCCCCCAGAAGATTATCCCATATTGTAAGTGTGAGTAGAAATTTGCGAAGTACATAGTTCTTAGTATTTCTGCGCTAGTGTATTCGCCCAGAGTTCTTAAAGCAAAACAAACTGAACTTAGTTTGTTACAGATGGTCCAAATGATAAGTCCAATTTAGAGTTTCGTCCAAAGAAACACCTAGATATCGCACACTGCTTTTAAGTAAGTTGTTTTTATTGTTTATTGTTATCACAGGTGGAGTTTCACAGAAATGTTTCGTTTTAAATAGAACACAATTTGTTTTGGATTCATTTAAAATTAAGTTGTTTTGAGAAAACCATTGATCCATGTTTTGCAAACATTCTTCACCTTGTTTAGGTATATCTGGGAACGTTTCTCCGGTTATTAAAGCACATGTGTCATCTGCATAGTTATAGATGTTACAGAAGGAATTCTGCGCAGCGTGTGGAAGATCATTCATATACAGAATGAACAGCAACGGGCCCAGAATGCTTCCTTGCGGTACTCCCCGGGTAATTTCAATTAGACTAGATTGTGTTGTCTCATGTTTATCTCTTAAAATTACCTTTTGTAACCTATGGGAGAGATAAGATTTGATCCAGTCAAGAGCCAAACCACGGATGCCATATTGGCGTAACTTATTTAAGAGAATGTTATGATCGAGAGTATCGAAGGCCTTACTTAAGTCAAGAAAAAAACCGCAAACGAGATTTCCTGTTAAAAATATTTGATGTGAAGTCGAATAAGGCGGTTTCAATTTTTTCAACACCCTTAAAAAATCCGTGTTGTCTGTTGTTCCATAGGTTGCACTTCGAAATAAAGTTATGTACACGTGTATACATGATTTGCTCAAATATTTACGCGAAGGATGATAGTATGCTGATAGGTCTGTAGTTCTATATTTCCACAGAATTACCTTTTTTAAGAATCGGTGTGACAACAGCAACCTTGAAGCTATCAGGAAAAATGCCAGTCAGTAAGGATGTATTTATAATTTTCACTAGAGGCTCGACAAACATATGAATGCATTTTTTCATTAAAAACATTGGGAAGTTGTCATGTCCAGCGCTTTTTTTGTTTTTGGATGTTCTCACCACTTCAAGAATCTCTCCTTCAATAACAGGAGAAAGATATAGGGATTTGTTATTGAAATACATGGTGCCCTCTGTTGAATCGAGTACAGAATATTTCTCGTCGAGTAGTATGAGTCTATTAACTGAAGATAAAAACTAATCTAAAAGCTCAAACAAATGCTATCGAGTGACACTTTTCATTTTGATGTAAATAGAAAGACATTATTCTGTTTAAATGCACGTGATTGTTTTTGAGAGCCTAATATTTAAATAAGAGGATTCAGCAAACAAACACATAAATGAGAAAAACATAGGCACTAAATAAAAGTAACGAACAATAAAATATTAAATGACGGAAAGAACTTTGAACATTTATGAAATACATAATAATTAACAATACATTATAATTAACAATGATTGAAGATCTGTACCTAAAATATTTTCAAAGTATTATCGATCTTTCTCTCTCCAGACAATAAAAAAAGTATTATATGGTGGCACAGTGAAACTTTGTTGATGACAGTGTTTGAATTATTCTTGTTTCTATATTTGTTATTGTATTTTTGTGTTTAAATATTCTTTATTCCCAAAAACATTTAAATGCTTCTAAATAATATCCTAACTTTAATAAGACGACTTTTTATCAGCCAAAATGGTGACCAATCCAAACAAAGGGTGACAGGGTGCGAATAGCATGACCACTTCAGATCAATTAAAGTCTTGATGTCAAGCGGCGTCAGTTCCAGAGATGCAATGTTACGACCTAACTAAATCAAACATGTACCACAAGTGGTTGCCGAAAGTAACTAGGAATTAACCCATAACATTCTAATGCGGCATTTACACATTCTCACGAATGGCGAGTCGAATCACGGAGTGAGTAGCGAGGCGAATGTGTAAACGGTACGCACATGGAATGAACATGTTCCGATCTCATAAACTTTGTTTTATTTTGAAAAAAAAAGACATTTTGTTTTTTCTTTTTAACTTTGACGATAACGTTAATTTGCTGCCCGGGCTATTCTATTCTAGAGTACACAGTTAACGACAAATAGCGATTGATATTAGTTCCAAAGTTCCAATATGTAGACAATGTAGAAAGTCTTTGTCCGTTGACATTCACAGTTAAGGTTTTTTTATTCTATAGTGCAAGTCACCAGTTACCAAAGACATTTTCCTTATAAACAGCTTAGAATGAGTTATTAATGGTTGTACGCTGCGTCCAGCAAGATGCAGAAACAAAACATTTGAAGAACTTTAAATACACATAAATAAAGAAATGGACAAGTACAAGGCGATGTGTAATTATTGTGAAAAGAAATTGTCTACTCTGTAGTAACTGTGTATCGCTAAGTGCTAATTTGTACTTTCATGTTAGATACATGAGAGAAAAGCAATTGTTTACATTGATAAAGTATGATGTAAACTATGTCATAGTCTACAGGTAACTTTATATAAATTACGTTCAATTCTCTACACACACATCAGTGTTAATTTCGATTTGTAGACTGATCTGTGTTCACCGTCGAATCAGGTAGGGGAGAGCGAGGTAGGTTCGGACAGGAGGCACCTGGAAATATTTCAAAATTTTTACTTAAATGTCTTAATAGAGAAAAGAAAATACATTTGGTTGTGGAGCAACACCAATTTGTTCCGTTATCGAAGTTCCAAGGTATCCGAAACTTTACGGCTTGATTTTTCTCCAATTTCCCGCGGTAGATTTTTCTCAAACTTTGCCAATACTTGAGGTACATACTCCGCTTTTAAAGAAGAAAAAAAGTATTTTTCGGTGTAAGGCAATAATTTTTCGAGTTAATTACAAAAGGTCTCATGTCAATAAAATTTCTTAAATTTTTTTATTAATTCCTGTCTCATGTGTTTATTATATTACTTTTACTATGGCACAATGCAGCCAGGGCTATGTATTGGGTTTAATTTTTTAATATACAATTGTTTAAAACGAGTCATTAGGGGCAGATTCGTACAACTCTGATGGGGCACATTCGGACAGGCACTCATCAATGGTGAAAATGTGGTATCAAAACTTATACCAATTTTAATAAAAGGTAATTGACGGGATATTCGGGATTATTAATGTATGACACTGATTAGTTTTTCATCGCCGATATTTATTAATTAACTTAAAGAAACTTAACTTAACGAAACGAACCACACTAATCGCGTTGCATGCCGGTCGACGACTAAGGGTAGGCAATCTGTTCGCCCTCTACCGTGATTGCTGAATAGTTCGTGAGCTTTTATCGATATATTCTTCAACACTCCCTCTATCGATATGAGCTCTAAGAACAAATACGTAAACAAATACGTAAACAAATACGTTAAGATAATAACAACTTAGTAATCTAATTTGATCCTAACATTTCTACGCATTGATTATGTTTACACTTTGCCAACGATTTAGTGAATACATCGGCGATCATACGATCTGTTTGTAAATAATAAACTACAATTTCTCTATTTTCTATTAGCTCTCGCGTAAAATGAAAACTTATGTCAATATGTTTACTACGCTTATGGTTCACGACATTCTTTGACAATTCTATCGCACTTTGGTTGTCACAAAACACACTTATTGGAGTTTTTACACACTTCAAAAAACCCATGTGAATTAGTAATCGTTTAATATAAATGACTTCACGGGAAACTTCTGAAAGTGCAGCGTATTCAGCTTCCATAGTGGACAAGGCTACGGACGTTTGTTTCTTGGACTTCCAACTAATTGGACCTCCGGACAAGGTCAATACATTTCCTGAGCAGGATCTCCGGTCGTCGATATCTCCAGCCCAATCCGAGTCGGTGTATGCCTTCAGTTTTTCTTCGTCTCTAACGTAGGTAATGCCATAGTGGGACGTTGCTTTCAAATACCTTAAAACACGCTTTGCCATATGCCAATGGTCCATGCCGGGATCGCTGCAGAAACGGCTTAATGTACTGGCAGCGAATGCCAGTCCGGTCGAGTCGCATTTGCCAGATAAATTAGTCCGCCCACATAAGGACGTTCCTTCATTGCGTCTCTTTCTTCTTCCGTTGTTGGACTCATACCCTTGGTAATCTTGAGGGAGGATTCGATTGGAGTTGACACTGTCTTCGAATTCTGCATATTGAATTTTTCAATCAATTCTTTCATATATTTCTGCTGTGAAAGGTGGATTCTTCCTGTCGCTCCGTCCCGCTAAACGTTGATCCCAAGGATGTTACTTATCTGTCCGAGGTCTACCATCTTGAACGTAGATTTCATTCTCGATTTGACGAGCTCCAATTTTTAAATTTTCCTCGATGCTAAGATCAGGTCATCAACATAAATGATGACGATTACTCTATCTTCGTTGTCGTCAAAAACGTAGACGCAAGGATCAGCTGAAGTGCGTCTACCACCATTACTTGTTATGTAATTGTCGAGTTTCTTATACCACTCGCGCCCTGATTGCTTTAACCCGTACAGTGGTTTAAGCAGTTTGCAGACCATATCTTCTTGCTCATATTCGATGAACATTTCAGGCTGTTCCATATACACTTCGTCATGTAAATCACCTTGAACATATGCGGAAATCACGTCCATTTGGTGTACATGCATCCCTTCACTTACTGCTGCTGCGAATAACGTGCGAATGATTTCGTATCTTGCCACGGGCGCGAAAACCTCCTCGTAATCTACTCCATGTTTCTGGGTATGTCCCCGAGCAACCAACCTTGCTTTAAACTTATCAATTTCCCCATCCGAATTCATTTTGGTCTTGAATACCCAACGATTTGTTAATATTTTCTTGTTTGCTGGCCTAGGTACAAGTACCCATGTCTCATTTTCTAGGAGGGTATTGTATTCTGTTTTCATTGCGGTTAGTCATGCTTCTCTGTCTTCACCTTCTAGAATGTCTGATACCGATTCTGGATAAGGATGTTGTTGTCGGCTAACTGGGTAGAGTTTTCGCGGTCTTCCTGGCTTACCAGTTCTCACAATTCTTGGAGGACCACGTCTTTGGCTTGTTTCATTATTCGGTTGTTCAGTGCGTTGCACGTCTGCATCTTCATCAGACGAATTATCCCCGAGAATGTGTTGAGTGTTGTCACCGTCATCCTCAATTTGAATATCACCATAGGAATCTTCTTTTGACGTGCTGGCGTCAGGCAGGATTAATGTTGCTCCCGGGGTCATCTGAGGGGTCTCAATTTTCTCAATGAATTTTACATCACGAGCTTTGATGACTGTCTTTGTCCCTTGTTTCCAAAGACGATAGGCCTTTGACTCATCTGAGTAGCCTACTAATATATATTCGTCCCCTTTTGGTTGGAATTTCCCTCTCTTTTGGCCTTTATTCAAAACAATGCTCTTACTTCCGATGGTTCGAAAGAAACCTACATACGGCTTACGCTGTGAGTACGCTTCGAGTGGTGTGATTCCGTCGAGGCACTTAGTTACACATCTATTCCTTAAATAAGTCGCTGTACTCACTGCTTCGGCCCATAGCGAGTCGGGGAGATTAGCCTGCAGCATCATGCACCGTGCCATTTCAACTAAAGTGCGATTGGCGCGCTCCGCCACACCATTCTGTTGAGGTGTGTACTCCACAGTCAACTGTCTCGCTATGCCTTCTTCTCTAAGGAAACTTGTGAATTCCTTTGACAGGTATTCTTTTCCATTATCTGTTCGTAATCTCTTGATTTGTTTACCAGTTTGTTTTTCAATTTTCCGTTTATAATCTTTGAAGGCGGAGAGAACATCGGACCGATTACGAAGCATAACAGTTTCTGTGTACCGCGAACAATCGTCAATGAAAGTTACGAAATATTTTGAGCCACCAAGTCATTCTGTGCTCATTGGGCCACAAATATCCGAATGTATTAAACCCAGCACTTCATTTTCCCGATTGACCGACTGTTTAAATGGTTGTGTATGTATTTTACATTTCGCGCATATCTCACAGTTTATTTCGGTCCCTTTTGAAATGAATTGCATGCCACGCACAATATTTTCTTTCTTCATTTTCTTTAGATCGTTAATGTTGAGGTGACCGTATCTTTGGTGCCATTTTCGCAGATCTTCGTCGTTTCTGTCACCTGCTACGGTTGCGCATTCTTCGTTTTCATCAACGACGTACAGCTGATCCCGTTTAGTTGCTGTAAGAGCCACTGAGCCTTCCTTTCGACAGATTCTTGCCCGATCTTTGCTGAACGTGACCGTGTAACCGTTATCAGTAACGCTTGATACTGATAAAAGATTGTTACGAAGATTCGGAACATACAATGCATTTCTTAATTTGACAGGGTTCGTTGCGTGTCGATTTATTTTTGCGTTTAAATTTACATCACCTGTACCAACTGATTTCACGTAATGTTCTGCGGCCGTATACACTTTAGATTGATTCTTTTCATTAAGATACGAGAAGTGATGTTCGTCGTTGCACATATGTTTAGTTGCGCCACTGTCAATATACCAGACTCTCGACTTTTTGACAAGTTCAGTATTACATGCAATTGCAGTCATTGCATCGCTAATGTTGGTCGACGCACCACGTTTCGATCTGAGTCTACAAAACCGACTTTTGTGTCCTATTTTTCCGCACGTATAGCACTTAAAATTAAATCTACCTGAGTCCGTTTTGGGTTCTTTTGGGTTCACACGCGACTGTTTTGAGTGTTCCGTACGTCCTTTCATCAACAAAGCATCACTTTCACTGTCATTCACTTTCGCTGTTCTGTCTTTCTGTCTCGCTTCCTCTTCCAAAAGTTTCAGTTTTAAATTTTCCAACGAGGGTATTTCATCACGGGACTCAATTGCTATTGTAAAGTTTTCAAATTCGCTCGGCAGGGATCCTAGTAGCATTATAGACAACAGTTCATCTGGAATCTCTATACCTGCTTCTTCGAGCTGTTCGGCCTTATGCGTAAATTCTGTCACGTACTGCGTCATGCTTACATTATGTTTCCTTTCCATTCGCAATAACTGCTTGTAAAGAGCCGCCTTCCTCACCGGTCCCCGAGACTCAAATACTGCCTTGAGTCCGTCCCATGCTTCTTTCGAGGTTATAGCCCTTTTCACGTGGTTCAACTGTCCGTACATAATACTTAAGTTTATCAACGCCAACGCCTTCGAGTCCTTTTTAATCCATTCTTGTGGGTTTACTGCCGGCTTAATTTCACTACCATCGACAAATTGTCATAAGTCATTGAACACTAGTACACTTTTCATTTGCACCTTCCACAATTCGTAATTGTCTTCGTTTAGTTTTTCAATGTTCGCAAATCCGGTTGCGGTGGCCATTTTTGTCGTTTTCGAAACACGTGTCACACTAAAATCTTAATACATCCGCATAATCTGGGCCCATAACCTGACGGGATATTCGGGATTATTAATGTATGACACTGATTAGTTTTTCATCGGCGATATTTATTAATTAACTTAAAGAAACTTAACTTAACGAAACGAACTACACTAATCGCGTTGCATGCCGGTCGACGACTAAGGGTAGGCAATCTGTTCGCCCTCTACCGTGATTGCTGAATAGTTCGTGAGCTTTTATCGATATATTCTTCAACAGTAATCATAATAATAACTACAGTAAAATCAATAAATTTTCAAGAGTTATACGTCAGCTAATAATGTAAGGTAACGTAGGTTGCTAATTTAATTTATGTTACACATTACCCGAGAGAAATGCAATCGGCCAAAGTTAAGTGTCCGAACGTACCCCGCTCTCTCCTTCATCCTCTTGTTGCTCTATGTGTATGAAACCACTATTAATTAGAATGAATATCTTCATTCGGTATATACATATCGCATAATATAACACGCAATCATAAAGTTCTGTTACGTTAGTGAACTTTGAATATGTAAACGTGTCTTTTCTTATGGCATTTTGATAAGTACCAATTAAACAAAATCCCATTCGAATTAATACTATGCTTTGAGATAAGACATCTCCAAAGTCTACTAGGAAGACGGGATTTACATGTTAGAAATGATGTTGTGTTAGTCAGCTCATGTCATAGGTTTGAGCGGAATCCAATAAAATTATGCCGATACAAGGCGCAACGACAAACATTTGTAAAAGTGAAAGGAAATTTAAGAAAAAGAAGCAAAGCCTTATGTTTCAACATTGCAACCAACAGCAACTTCACCTACTGAAACTCTGTGTTTGTCTATTTAGTGAATCTTCAGTGAACTTGGACTGTATTTTTAATTGCGGCACGACGATCTAGTCTTTTTATTGCACAATGGAACACAAATTGATTTTTTTGCAAGAAATAATACAAGCAAAATTTTAGTTTACCTTTTATCTCTACCTCCACTAGTAAGAAAGTTACCCATGGTAGCCTACTCAATGTGGGAACATTCTGTATTCAGTGAACCATATATCCTTAACTATAGGAAAAATTAAAGCAGTAGTAGAAGCAACAACCCAATGAAGAGGAGGAATGTTATCTATACGAATAATAACCAATTTATCAGGAAACATGTTTCCTTTAGGTTGGTGTTTAGTTCTTTCGCGAAAACGATGAGATAATCTCTCTTCTTCCAAAAATGTTGATTTAGTTTCTTTGTATTTTGCCAACGACTCATCCTGTTCATTGATACTTCACATGTTTTGTGAACTAAAAAATAACTTACAATTTTTGTAATTTAAAAGTTCAAATTTTAAAAAGTGCAAGTGATTATCTAAAATTAATTTTCTCCGTTTTCATGGCAATTAAAATTAAAATAATAATTTATTGTAACTTCAAAATATGCAGTGTTTTTTTTCTTGACTGTGGCCATAGCGATTTACATGCTAAAAATTTTGCCTGGTGTTAACTTATGTTCTGCTCAAAATTTTAAGCTAATTTCAGTTTCTAATAATCAATAACATAATTTATTACAAATTACACATTGCCAGAATAACAGATGCATCTTTAAATCAATTATTTCAACATTAAAAGCAGAAATTTTTAATGAATCGAGTAGGTCAACATTAAAGAGAAATTAGTCGCTGCCGTCTAGATGTCTGTCTAACGAATTAATTTATGATTTTAACCTACTCGATTCATATTTGTTGGTTAATAATTTCATCTTTACGTATTAAAATAATTAAATTAATGACGCGCCTCTTATTCTGGTAATGTTTATTTTGTAATAAATTATGTAATCGATTATTAGAAACAAAAGTTTGCTTAAAACTAAGTTAACACGAGGCAAAATTTTTAGCACGTAAATTCCTATGGCCACAGTTAAAGAAAAGCACTGTATATTTTATATATGTAGAGTATTTTAAATATTCAGTTATCATAAAATTAATGCTTCAAAGAAAGCTTGTACCAATAACAAATTGCTTTCGTTTACAATGGCTTAGCTAGTCCCAACTTTTTGCAGCTCTGCAAGAGCACGACGCTATTTTATGCAAACCGACATCGCCTGATTAATTAATTGCTCCGGTGCTCCGCAATATATCATCGCACGTCGCAGTGATTCATTGCAGGCTTATCGTTTATCGGAAATAGTGTTTACGCCTTTTAGAACGAGGGATATCGGAGAATTGCAGGTGCTCGAGTTTCGCTAATAACAAATAAATACGTTTGCCTTGAATTATCCCGAACGAAACCCTACTTCAATTATTTTAAATTAAACATCCACAGATGACTTCAATTCGTATTCGTTACGAAGGAATATTTTGTTCAGAATTTTATCGCAGAACTCTTCGAAATTATTTTAAGCATAGATATACAGGGTGTTAGGTAATTGACTTGACACCTTTACACAGCATATTGAAGACAGTATACAGGGAGACTCAGGCAACCCATTCATTAAAAGTTTACGGACTTCCTCTTTGAATTTCTATTTCAAATTTTGCGGCTCTAAGTTACCGATATTAATCTATTAGAATATAATATTTCCAACTTTCGGGCCCTTGTCCGCTTGTACCGGAAGTTGCTGTCAACTTTCTTATTTTAAATAGAATACCCCTTAACAAAAGCCATAATTTCAATTTTTGGCCTGTAGTTGGCTATACTCATAAGTAAGCTTAGGATAATTATGCATTAAAAAACTTCAAAATATGCATGCACATATGCACAAAAGTCATCAAAAATATGCCCTTAAATATGCATTAAAAATTAACTTTTATAGAATAAATAATATTTTTTATGTTACCACATTCTTCATTATTTTGCTACAAAAAAACAAAAACTTTTTTTAATTCTAAATTATTTATTTAGTCGTTATTATAGAAACAAATTATAATTACATTTAACTACAACATGGTGTAACAAATTCGCAAAAGTAAATTTGCGCCTATTGTCGGCGAAAATATTTTTGTACTGAAAAAACACTCTCTCGACATCGCAGGACACTATTGGTACAAATTCGTATTTTACAACGTTATTGACACTTAAATGTTCGTTTTTTTTTTTCATTAAGGGTCGATTGATTTTGCAACACTTCACTTATATTCTTCAGTTGCTGATAGCCCGTATTCTTTGACAGCACTTCGTTTAATTTATTGATAAAAACATTTTTCTTGAGTTTTGTTAAACCGTTAACTACATGTTCTACTATTTGAATGCTTTCTTGTAAAGATAGACCCTTAGCTTCTAGCTTGAAGATTGCAGTCGAAATGCATGCCAGATTAGCTCGAATAAAAATTAAATATTCTCGAATACCTTTTTTTCTCAGAATACTCTGTGCTTCTTCGATGCACTGCGCTTCCTCAGAGTCGAATTCATCAACAATTTTCTTCACAATTTCAAAATTTTCAGCGTAATACACAGCAGCGTCGATCCAACTTCCCCATCTTGTAATGATTGGCGCAAGTGGAAGTAGAATGTCACCCGAAATTTCCCGAAACTTCTGAATACGACTTGGTGCCTTAAGGAAAATCTTTTTCACAGATGATATTAGCACATTAACATTTGAATAAAGATTACGAACTAAATCAGCTACTCGATGTAAGCCATGTGCTAAACAGGTCACATGTATCATGTTTGGGTATAAAACCTGCAGTCCCCGCATTGTTTTGCACATATATGGTGCAGCATCACTACAAACCGCACTTTTTCATATAAAATTCCAGACGGCCACAATAAACTTAAAGAGTCGTTGAAAAAAGCAGCGACTGTTGAATGATTTACTTTGTCCAACACTTTTAAATTCAGCAGATATGATTTATTTTTTTTCTTCAGGAACCCCTAATATACCAAACACAAAATTTCCTGTGCATCTTTGTTCTTCATCGGTTGTTTCATCCTACGACACCCAAATAGAATGATCCTTTACTTTTGCTCTTAATTTATCCAATGTTAATGTATACAATTCAGAAACATAATTTTTATTTAATGTCGATTCATCTGGAATATTTTGCTTTGTATACTTTTCCAAAAAATGGCATAGAACTTCTTTTTTTAACTTAGCTAATGGGATGTCTGCGCAAATAAAAGCCTTACAAAGTTCTGCATTGAATTCTGAACGTTTAGGTCCAGGCGTCGGTAAATTAGAAATTAACACTTGCCGTTCGTTATTTCCCCTTTTGCGATTTTTATTACTTGCATGCTTTCCGGTTTGAAGATGCTGCTTGACTTGAAACTATTTGGTTGCCGTAACATGAACCTCGCAGTATTTACAAAATAACAGACGCCCATCCGTTATGAAATTATCGTAGTCCTTCACAAACTGGTTTAAAATTGCACTTACACACTTTTTTTCTTTTGGCATCTTCAGAGATGTTAATCCTATTGCAATCAGCATACAAATACTGAAGGTTGATGAAATTTTCTGCAGAATTTTCTGGTAAAATTAGAAAGAGAGCTACCCCATACCATGGTCTGTACGAGTACTATTAACGCGGACAAAATACTTGGAAATTCGTGGGATAATGTGCGGTCGCAGTAAACAATGGCGGTTTTCATACACTGTTAATCCTCTTATTATTTCCAAGTATTCTGATTTTGAAACACTGGTTGTTCAGATTGTCTGCTATAAAATGTCAGTTTGCACCTGGCAATAAGAAATAATCGCAAATTTGCAATTAAAACAAAAAAATGCAGGAAATTATGCATTAATGACCTAAAAAGTTAAAATATGCATTTATGTATAAAAATGTTCCAAATATGCATTTGCATATGCAATTATGCAAACGCATAATTATCCTAAGCCTACTCATAAGCTTTCAAGTCATACCTAATTTTACACAAGATCGTTTACGAGTTGGTTGAAAAGTAACTTCGATTTGAACTGATTTCAACTGTCGAAAAGTCATGTTTTTTAAATAGAACACCCAGTATTCTTTTATACCATAAGAATCTGAATTAAATGTTCTTTCGAACTGTACTAACATTCCCTATACCCATCTCTTACTCTTTCTATTCATGATTTTCTCTTTGACACATCAATTTTTTCACTTTTCAGTATTATTCCTTAATAGTGTGCTATGAAAATTTAACAAACTGAGGTTTTTTTTTTAAATTAATTCTGACTGTGATCTCAATTTCATCTTAAAAAACCGACAAATAATATTTAAATACATATCTATCATCTGAACTTTTTGTTTACTTATGCCGCATGTATTAGGATTCTTGGTATGATTATTTATACATTTACAGGGAGAAATTTACACTTACAATACCAAATTTTTTTAAATTAATAAATAAATCAGAAATATTAAAAATAATACACAAATTGTCGGTTGTAATATTGGCTTTAAGTTGTCCTCGGCTATTATTTATCAGTAATAACTTTCTACTGTATCTAAGTAATAACGCATTTTCCTGGAAATTACAACTTTTTTTATTAACTTCTTGAATTGTCGATTTTTTTATCATCAAATACATTTAATACGTTCGTGTTTGATTATTCATTTTTTGGTCCTTCGTAGCGATTAAATTATTTTTCTTTAATTCCTACTAGACGGATGATTTCAAAAATTATAATTTCTGTAGTATTCGTAGCCCACTATTTAAAAATAATACGGAAAAATTGAAAAAAATTACTTGTTAAAAAGTAATCACCGATAACGAGTGAACTATAAGAGATAGGTATAGGGAATGCTAATACAGGACGAAAGAACATTTAATCTTGAGTCACTTGGTCTAAAAATATACTAGGCGTTCCATTTAAAAAACATGACTTTTCGACAGTTGAAATTAGTTCGAAAGAAGTTACTTTTCAACCAGCCTGTAAGCAATCAAGTGCAAAACTAGACATGATCTGAAAGAATGTTACTGTAGGCCAAAAATGGGCATTATGGTTTTTGTTGCACAAAGTTGGTAGTATCATAACCAAGGTTCTGCAAGTCTGAGTTATTGGTAAAAAGTCCGTAAGCTTTTAATGAATGGGTTGCCTGAATCTCCCTGTATAGGCACGTGAAATATTGTTTTAAAACCCGTTCATTTCTCTTCTAGTGTTTTTGCTGCTACATTCGACCAAAATTTTTGCTTTTTGGAAACCCATCACCCATAACATTTGATTACTTAAGTTGACTTCTAACTTATTTGCTGCTTCTACTGAGCGAGTTACACTCTCCATTTTACACGCGTCATTGAGTTTTCGACAAAAACGTTTCTGTAAATTTTCTATTTAACGCGCGGCCATGTTTCATCTTCAGTTTTGCTACCAATTTTCAACACTGTTACGGTCG
Organism: Prosopocoilus inquinatus; assembly: GCA_036172665.1. Taxonomy (NCBI): domain Eukaryota; kingdom Metazoa; phylum Arthropoda; class Insecta; order Coleoptera; family Lucanidae; genus Prosopocoilus; species Prosopocoilus inquinatus. Next base: position 4,637,958 of record CM069876.1, read on the forward strand.
AAGTCGTTTGTAGTGAATATTCCAGTTAGACTAATGGCGGCCCTGACTTTCTCTCGACTCCGCACGTTCATTTAGCCCTCGTTTCAGTGTAAAACTTTCTCTGGTAAGTGGCATACGTCCATTAGAGTTTGCTTGTGCAGAAGCTAACAGGTGTTAACCTATTTTGATTGACGTAACCTTTTTTCTCCAAGGGCGAATTGTTTTCTTCGCTTGAGAAACACTTCTGTGGTGTTAAGATCAGTCGTGTTACTGATTCGGGATGACTTGGTGAGTTCATTCTCTTTTTTTCGGAAATTTTACTTAAAATGTTTGATGTCCTTGTAAACAAGTCGTATCCCGTTTCCGATTACGACAGTATTATTACACTTCCTGATCTGATAAATCACTAGGTATTAAGCGGTCATTCCGGCAAGGAAGTTTATCTACTCGAAGCGGAATATCGAACACCGTTCACGCCTCGTGTTTCCTCCGGAAGGCTGGTGTCGTACTCCGAAGAGGACTCTCGAAGGAGCTTTGGGATTGATTCGTCGACTATTACCTTAGGTTCTGTCGTATAAGGTAACCGTTTACACTTTTTTCTTCGTCATTTCGCTTGATCGTTGCAACATGCATCCGGATTCGTCTTTTAGGATACCTTTTTTTGTACTTTCAACTTACGTGCAACTTTGGTTGCCTAGTTTATGTTTCACCCTTGCGTCACTAATTAATTTTTACTCGATAACAATTTTCAATGATAACTTTACTGCTTTACGTAAATTGTTTTTATTCTGTCATTGAATTATTGTCTTGGATCCATTCCTCCCTTTTAAAATTGGAGTTAATTTTGGATTGGAATTATAGTCGATACCGTGGTCTGTATCCTCCAGTTGGCGCCTCCCGGTTAATTATTATTAAATATACTGTTTTTTTATGGATTTCATCTTTACTCCACGCCCTCTCCGACTATAAAAAGCTGCCGTCGGTGTCACGCTGTAACGAGAACAAATCAACTACGGGAAATCCCGTGTACGCAGGTAAGAACTACCCAGTCTCTCTCTATGTACACATGTTACGGTTGTTTATTTACTTAATGCAACAAGTTGAATTCCAACGTGTACCAATTGTTGGCACCCAACGTAACAACCTTTCTGCATATTTCAGCATACGATATGAAACATTTTTCTCGCTAACACAAACTCAGTAATTTCGATCAGCTGAACATACTGATAAGTAACTATTGAATAATTACTTAGGAACTTACCTTTCAAGCGACATGAAATGAGGGTGCGTTCAAGAGGGATTACAGTATTACAGGAGTTGTCATATTGTTTGAAATCTTGCCCCAAATATTACAAGCGCCGTTGCTTTTACAGAGGCTATTAACGTAAATGGAAAGCAATTTTTATGCTAATTAATTAGTTAGTTCCAAAGTTCGACTTCTCCATTATAACTTGCAAATTTTTAATTAGAATTTAAAGTTTAGTTTGCCAGGCTTTTACAGAATCAAATACAAATCTACTTAAAAGATATATGAAATTCACAAGGTGGGATGGGACTGTCGTTTTCAACTCACTTCTACCAACGTGTAATTTGTTTGAAGTATTTGCGTTCATAATTATGGAACTTGTTGGAGTTTATGAACTTCACGATATACACATTTCGATATAAAAGGAAAAATTTATTCAATTTATGGTATGGTTTTACTGCTTTGTTAACACGAGCAGCCCAACTTTCACAGTGTTGGTGTAAGTCGCGTTTCTTCTTTGTCTAAATGGAAAATTACTTACCTCAAGAATTGTCAACATGTAATTAATTAATTATAAGTAATTTGAGGATTTTTTAGTTAAATAAAATATCTTTTAAAGACTTCTTTGAGGAAAAACCTTTCAGTATCAAATACTTTGTTAAACAGCCTGATTAACTAGGTGGCGTTCTACAAAATCACTTCCAATTTACTTCTTCAAATTAGAACGTTTGACGAAATGTTTTTTTATTCATGTGACAACCTGGAGAGTCCTCTTACGTTATTGCTTAGAAATTCAAATTTAAAAAGAATTCTTAATAATGATTCACAAATCTCGATTTTTTCTAGACATGTCTCGATTTTTCAAAGACTTCGCCACAATTTACGAAACTCAGAGGTCGGCAACTCTATCCAAAGTATCTCAGGCCTGTTTATTGACGTTTTCAACTCACTGCTCTGGGCTGCTCTGTCCATCCTCTGTTTTTACATGAGGTTAAAACAAGGTGGAGATACTCCGAGAGCAGCCCACGGCAGTCAGTCGAAAACGCCATTTGTAGGCGTATCTTGAAACGTACCTCGGCCACTACATTCGATTCTTGAAATCTACCGCGGCTACAGCATAAACTCCTTACTAATGAAGTTATCCGTCCATATTTTGAAGAGAAACAAATTAAATAATTTCAAAATCTGATCAAAACTAAACTTGATTGGATTGCGTTTATTACAATCGAATCAACATTTCATTAACAATTATTGAAATTAGTGAACGAATGTGTTTAAAATCGACAAAGCCGCCAGAGGGTGGAGCCAAAATGGCGGAAATCTGGGTACATTGGTAATACACGAATGAGTTTAACTGACATTTAGTAGCAAATAGGGTAACTAGATTTGCTTGACATTTAACATGTCGGAGAGGGTTCGGGAACACAACGTCATTTTCGTTAGTAATTTCAGATTTTATAGTTGGCTGACCTAATTTGATATGATTGCCCAAATAATTTCTCACTAAATTACTAGATTAGAAAGAATAAAAAAACGTAGTTTTGTTATTTTGTAAACGATATGGAGCTCGAAAAATGGTAAATTTCACAGTGTGTTTCCAAACCTTCTCTGACATGTTAAATGTCATTTAAATTTAGAGACCCTAATAGCAAAAATGTACATGACAATGTTCCGTTTAACGAAACTTGGAAGTTGGCAAATTTACTCGAAACATCCCAAGTCTGATTATGTCTAAAGATCCGTATCTTGAAATGTACCTCCACCACGGCATGCGAATTTTGAAACGTACCTCAGCCGTAGCATAGGCGCGGTATTTTCAGACAAGTGAAATGATGTGTGTAGGCGAGCAGTTAACGGCAATGTTGCCTTTCGAATTTTAATCATAATTAATTATACAATTTGACAATTTATAATGATAAGAGGGAAAATATTAAATTTGTCGTTCGAATGCTCATGAACTTTATGAGTACAGTCTACAGTCGGCACTTACAGTATTCGATTTTAAGTTGTTTTGTGAATACGTTGTTGCACTACTGCAAATCTCACATTTTTTAATAATTTTTTAAAATAAAGTTTAAAAAATCCGCGTTTTGAGCGTGTCCCTACGTTTGGCTGGTAACCATAAATTCGCGAGTTCTATAGTAAAAACGTGCACGTTTCTATAGTCATACAGAAAATATTTAGAGAGGGGCCTGTAAATGGGATTACGCCTGGGACCTCTCAAGTGCAAAATCCGCCAATGGACGCCCCCAGTTCCTCGGATACCCTTTATTGCAATCACAGACAGGTTTTTAGTATCGCTGGAAGTAACTATATTCAAATCAAATAATTTCACGATCTGCTCATTTGTTTGGGCTTTCGTTTCGAAATGCTCCGGCCATGAATTAGTGCAATATTCACGGCGCGTCCACACTCCTCTACGGTTGTAAATAAACAATATCTTCAGGAGATTCTATTTTTCTGTAGAAAGTATTGCATTAACTGTCGAAACGTTTGCAATGCATTTCTTTTTTTCTGGTTTGTGAAAATAATTGCAGAATTATTATTTCATACGGTCAGACTGCCATAATATTTCCATTTTTAGCAGATCAGTTTATGTGAACTTCAGGTTTTTGCGAGCTAACATTTCAACAAATCGTTTAATTGCCCTCACTTTTGGCCTTTGACGTCATTGGCTTTTGCTTACCTTAGATTGATTCCCGTTGGACCCCGCTAACGTCACGTTGGTTTTTAATCGTGCAAACCCTGCTTTTGAACAGCTGGGAAATTTATTTTGTTTGATACGTCATAATCATAATCCGGACAACACAAACATCCGTGGCCCTGGTGGGATTCGAACACACGCCGACTTTATAAGTCGGCAAGGCTAGGTTCCTTAGATGTGATTGCCGAATTCTGTTCAACATGTTAACATGTCGGACAGGATTCGGCAGCACAACGTAATTTCGTTAGTAATGTCAAATTTTATAGTTGGCTGACCTAACTTGATATGATTTTCCCGTGGGTTAGGAAGAATAAAACATAGCATTGCTATGTCGTAAACGTTTGGGAGCTTGACAAAATGGTGGATTTGATGTTGTACTTCAGAACCCTTTCCGAGCCTAGGCTAGGCTAACCGCTGCGCCACTTGCCTGCCCCGCCTACATTTGATTATCCCAACAGTAATTAATAACATCCAATATGTCTGTGGCAAACCTAAAACCAGTGTTGCCAACTTAGGGGAAAAGTCGTTAAATCTCGGTATAATTTCAAACAAAAGGGAAAATGAAAAAAAATTGCAAAAACTCATTAAAATCATCTAGGAATGTTTTCAACTTCTTGGAAATGAATGGTTATCGCCATATTTTGCGAGAATGAGAGAGAAAAAGGTTAAACAATTGGAAAAAAAAACAAGAACGTTTTTAAAAACCCAAAAACATGATCGAAGTGGAAAAATTTTAATCTCCAAAAAAATAATTAATAATAATTATTTGTCTTTTGGAAAACTGGAAGCAATTAAAAAAAACGAATAACGTTTTTAACGATCGAGAAACCCATAAATGGAAAGAGTAAGACAAAAACAGATGACGATCACGTACATAGAAGAAAAGAACTCGAAACGAATTGTAAATTAAAATTAAAAAAATAATAAGGGTTATTCCAGAATAATAATCTCAATAATCAACAAACAAAACCAAATTTCTATCATAACTCATAACAACGAGTGTCTAAATAAAAAACTGGTCAAGCAAGCGGTGGAAAAATTTACAAACAAGGTCTGTACGTCTTAGATAATTTCGTAATTTCAGCAAGGACATAAACCCTCATATGGTAATTCCTTAAATGTTATTTGATTTTCCAGGTAAATGTAAACATAACTTTTAAATAGACTCCCAAAAATTAACATGTTGTCATTTATAAAAGATAATTAAGTAAATGTAACGGAAAACGTGATTATTCAACAGCAAATATTGACGTTATATCTGACAGCTTCGCAGTTGAACTTAGAAGCGACGTGCATGCAGCGAACAATTTCTCGGTCATAGCCTACTTGACCAGATTTTTATTTAAACGCTCGTTACTTGTTTACGAAAAGAAAATTTGTGAAGAACGCGGAAAAAAAAACAAATAACGACTAATTATCCGCGGAGAAAAAAGAATGGCAAAAAAATTGGTTAATCTCAGAACGAAAAAGAAAACAAACAAGTGACGATCGTAAATTCCACAACGGAAAACCCCAAAGTAATGCGAAAGGAAGCGAAACAATTTCAGAAAAAAGATAATCAAAAAAGAAAAGGAAAACAAATTATTAATTCAAAACGACATCTTAGAGAAATATTTGTAAACGGAAACAAACAAGAAAAAAATCATAAGGGGACGAGAATGTTTGAGAACGAATGTCAAACTTTAAAACCAATAAACAAATGACGATCGCATTACATTCTGCAAAAACTGCAAAATTTTTTTTGATAAATCTAACCTGTTTTTTCTATTCAATAATAATTTTTTACTTTTAGTTTCTTATTCATATTATTATTAAGTGCCATCTCGGGGTAATTGGATTTATAACATCAAAAACATTTTTTTCTCTAAAAAAGTCACGAAATTTGATGAGTTGACAATACTGGTTATGTTTATTGCAAAGTATGAGGTTAGGCTGTTTTAATATTTTTCTTTCGTTTGCTTTAACAGTTAATTGCAGAAAAATTTTATTAATTTGCTTGTGTGGATGTGCCAGTAAATAATTTCTGTTGTTTTTTTTTGTGTGTTTTTAGCTTTAACCTCTTATTTAAATTTACCGGATTAATTTAGGTAATCCTATGGAAATACTCAATGCCGACAAAGGAATTTTTAAACGAGTTGATTGGCGATACTGCCCAAAACTCCAAAGCTGTCCAATTACAAGCTACGTGATTTTCTTTTGAAATGTGAAGTAAAATAACAGTCATCCAAACACAATTTCAATGTGTTTATTCAAAAGCAAGACCAATAACTCTAATAATGACCGCCTCAAAGCTATCCGCTTTAAATTTACGTCAATAACGAAGTGGCAACTTAATTTTGGCTTCACGCCACTATATTCACACGTTTTTAAGGTCAGCGATTGCCTTTATAACTTAACAATAAAAGAATAGGCATAATTCCGGCAGTTATGCGGGAAAATCCTAGATATGCAGAGGAAAATACATATTTCAGGTAATAAATAAACCGGTCGAATAAGAGCCCAGAATCTCGTAGATATCAGCATCATAAGTCAAATATTTGCATTTGAATGCGTTCTCCGAATGCAAATTTATTTTATGGATAGTGAACATTACGTTATAATCTTGCGGTCGAATATTCAGGTCAGATATATAAAATCTTTTAAACATTATTTTCGCTTGTGCTGCGAATTTATTGTGTCCTAAAAGGAATTACATAAAAAAAACTGCAATTAACCGCAAAACTAAGCTCAATTTCATGTCATTTACTAAAATCCGTAAATTTGACATCTGAAACGTTAACGACGATTGAGAAAGAACAATTACAGAAATTTGTTTTCGTCTACTTTTATTGCTTTCGACTACACTTTTCTGTTGTCACTAATTTAAAACTCAAAAAATATCTTCCATAAACTTAGATAGGAATGTAGCTTACATTTTGTTACGGTTTGGAGAACCGTTTTTCATGATAAAACCTGTATATCGAGTTTGAATCGCATTTATCTTCTATTACGAAATATTTAGAAATCGTGTTAAACGTTTATGCCGCGCCTATTTCGAAATATTCTCACGCCTTGCTTTATGATCGTAAGAGCACCTCAGACAATTTTTTGCATTCGTTTCAAAATATCCTGCTTGTAAAACATGTACATGAACAGGTATCAGCATTTCTTTATGGCTTTAAATAAATAAAATCGTCCGTGCGAATAGAGTAATTGTTTATATTAAAACGGCGAGACAGTCACAAAATGCCGTCTACTTTTCTTGAAGATGACTAATTCTTGTGAATTACGTTTTTTTTTGTGGATTTACAACGAAGAGATTAAATTGCGTTCATTCTTGACCTTTAATGCGATTGGGCTTTCTTTACGACATCTGATACTCGTTGGTTCCTACTGAGACACCAAATCCTTCTTTCGACCATTAGGAGATATGGCTTGTTTTGCTTTATTAATTCGTATCGTGTCGGAAACGAGTCAATCGTTTAACAATATCTCCAAGACCCGGTTGGTGTTGGTAGAAGCGTTGTTCAGAATTTCGCGTCATGGACGTCCTGAAGTTCGGTTCGCACTTTGGTGGGGTAGAGGAAGCTTAGTTGGAGGTTCTCTCAGATAACGACGTTCCTCGGGTTTTTCGTAATCTTGGAGTATTGAAACCTCGTCAGCCTCGTTATTGTTGGAATTCATGACAAATATGTTGTGACCGTTGCTCTTTCTTTCGTGCAAGTTGTTATTGTTAAACTTCCCTTTCTTACAAGCCTCTGGTTACAGCTCACTTTGGTTACGACTCACTTTTTGTTTCCTGGTTATTTTTCGTACCATCTTTGGTATCCACTCATTATCGTGAGAGTGCAATTTATTGCTATTGTCGGTTGCGGTCCAGGTGTTCAAGCTTGGTGAGCCAGCGTTGGTTGTGGGCTGGACGTGACGATCCTTCTGGAGGGGCAACGCAGTGTTGATGCAGACCCGGCTTTGGGCGAAGCTGTTTCGAACCGAAATCATTTTCATTTGGCGTCTTCATACATCAATGGTGATGAAGAACTAGACCGACTGTACGCGAAGACTAACAGGTGGGACACATCTTCATTTGCGGCTAAGGCCTTAATTCGAATTTTGCAAATTGTTACTGCTTTTGTTATTTTGCTTTGGGCGCTTCACGCCAATCATATTTAAATTCACATTTCAATATATGTAAAGCTTTGACCGATCCGCCATTAATTAGTTTGATTACTTAATTTTGTTTCAATATTTAAGATTGCTGGCAAGTATTTAACGAGGTAAATTTTTTACCATTAACAATATTTTGGCTTTGTTGGTTTACTGATTGATTTAAGGGTGCGAACGCATTAGGGTGATATTAAAGGGGCGGACTCACTATGACTGTCGGTACGTTTCTTTGTTATTAGAAGATTGTTAAAGTATAAAGTAAATCGTTTACCTTTCCTTCGATCCTTTAAACATCTCCAGTTAGAATTAGGAGGCGCTCACTTATTTTCGCGTTTAATTAACACCCACACTCGTCACGACTGAAGCTGCTGGCTGTGCTGCAAGTTAATTTCCTTAGCACAAATCTTGTTTCTATACCAGGTAGGTAGCAATTTACCGTTTAATATTTCAATATTTTACGCGGACTGGCACAAATGTTTGCAACGGTCACAACAAATTTGCAACTGCACAAGCCTTGACGAATTTTAAATACTCCAAGGCTACATAGAAACCCGAGGAAACGTTGTTATCTGAGAAAGCCACCAACTAGGTCTTCTGAACCCCACCAAAAGTGCGAATCGACCTTCAGGACGTCCTTGTCTCGAAACTCGGGACAACGCCCCTACCAACCCAACCAAGCCCAGGGGATATCATTAAACAACTGACTCGTTTCCGGCAGGTCACAAATTAATAAAGCAAAACAAGTCGTGCTCCCTAAAGTTCGAAGGAAGGATTTGGACGAATCGAAAATATCGTGATCGTAGCAGGAACCAACTAGCATTGGATGTCGCAAAGAAAACCCAATCGCGCTAAAGGTCAAAAATGAACGCAATTTAATCTCTCCGTTGTAAATCCGCAAAAAAGCTGTAATTCATAAGAATTAGTTTTCTTAAAAAAAGTGGACGGCATTTTACGACTGTCTCACCGTTTTAATACAAACAGTCACTCTATTCCCACGGCAATATCAACGTACACCCACAGACACTGGCAAAAGCTGATGAAATTATTTCTAAAAATAGAACTTCCGGACGATATTATTTATTTAAAGCCACAAAGAAGTGCCGATACATCGAACATTTTACGATATTCTACGGGCGGGATATTTTGAAACGGATGCAAAAATTGTCTGAGTTGTTCTTACAATCATAAAGCAGGTTTCAGGTAGGTCGAGAATAACGCAATCTAATCTCTCCATTGTAAATCCGCAAAAAAGCTGTAATTCACAAGAATTAGTCCTCTTAAAAAATGGTAGACTATATTTTATTTCGTCGTTTTAATATAAACAATCACTCTATTCCCACGGCAAACTCAAAATACACCTCCAACCTGCATTATTTATTTAAAATCATGTTTAACGGATAGGCGGTTGAGAATCGCTGCTTTAAGCAACATTGTAAAAATTGAAAAAACAAAAACGTAATACACGACACAAACATCAAGACTTAATAAACACTTCAAGAAAACTTTACCACTTTATTGATTTACGGTTTTCTATATTATTTCTTTATTCGAATAGCAAAATGCGAAAATTACATCTTGAACAGACAGAGGTCTCTAAAATTCTCTCAACTAAATTATTAAAATTGGAATATCTGGAAAACTATTTTAAGGTACTGATTTCACTTTTTTACAGTTGATAAAACAATCAAGCCTACGAAGCGATTTATTTGGAGATTGCTGCATTCTTGCCTCAACAGAAATTTAGTAATTGCAATGGCATAGTTTAAATAACTGGTCCCCACAATTTTTTTTAAATTAACTTCTTCCACGTAAGTAATTTAATTTATCGAAAAACCTCTAATGATAATGATAATGATAGTAAATATCAGGAAAATATCAATTTTTAAAATATTCCAGTTCCAATTTTAAGAATTAGAAAACGCCGACGTGAAGACGTCTTTAAAATAGCATTTTTCCAATTTATTATTAAACTTTTTTTATTTATGTGCAGCGAATACACCCTTACGTTTTAAATCCAGTAAGTGTTAATTACCTTTTTTTAATTGCCACAATGGGAATAAACTGACCATTAAAGCTAAATCGTGTCTAAATGAAGTTAATTTTTATACAAAGCATGAGTGTTTCAAAGCAACAGTGGTTTTAATTAAACTAAATAAATAAAAAATTACTACAGCACGTTAAAAACAAAATTACAAGAGCACTATCAAGAATTAGAACATAAAACAAAAAACACAACAAACGGACATAATAATAACGATATAATACAACAGGTTAAAAAAAAACTTAGAAAACAGGAAATCTAATGCTTTCCGGATACGCAAAATATTTATTGCGGGTTGTTTTTGATTTGTCGATTTTTTTGAAAGAGCCAATCAGAAAGCAATTCGCAATATTTTGCGTATCCGGATGCATCTGAACCTAGCTTTACAGTTCACTCTACAACTTAATAAGTAATTAAGAATGAACGGGAAGTCGTCATTTTAAATTTACTGATATATATATTAAAACGAATAGAGTTTTAATGAAATGGAGGAAGAAGCATCCTTCATAATTTCATTAGTGATCTATACAGGATGGAATTATATATTTTGTTCGGTTTATTTCGAACGAGGCGGCAACGAGAGTGTGTGCATTCTATTCATCGCTGCGGCATTATATATGTACATGCCGCCTCGTTTGTATTTAATCAAACAAAATATATAATTCCGTTTGATCTAGATGCGAACATACATATACTTATTTCTCCTTTCGCTTTAGCTAGTATAGGATGGAGTAGTAAATTAAGATAAATGCTTTCATTTAATTCATTTCGTCCGAGTCCTTTCAGACCAAAAGCACTACAAAAAATTAATTAATTCGTCGCTCGGTTTTATTTATTTCACAACCAATCTAGATGTACTACTCTATAAATTCCTTATGAAGTAGAAAATATTTTATAAAATGTATATTCTTTTCACGAATGCGTTTAAATTTAAATTTTAAGTTTGTTAAGTTTACAGTATCGAATCCTTACGATTTTTTAATTTAAAAAATATACCGAGTGGAAAGTTTCAAACCCGAACATAGCAAACTTGTATCGAAAACTATGTTTTTGTGAATTGTTGATCGCCATTTGAAGACACAAAAATGGCAATGGTATTAAAGAAAAAAGAAAATTATGGACAATATTATGGTGTTAAAATTATTCCTAAATATTATTACTATCGGAATATAAATAAAATTTCAAAATTTTAAACGAAGAATTTAGTCGCCTATGTCAGATTTGAAACTGTCAGTTCTTTCAATTAATGGAAAATAATTTATACGTCAGTCAAAAAGTATTATGAATTATTGTACCGAGCAAATAATAGGTAGGTACTCTTGTCATTTAAGTTTCAACAATTCTTTCTTTATTAGAATGATAATTGTATTCTACGTCATTGCATACAAAAATACTGTTGTTTCTGATAATATCAATAAATTTGAAATGATGCCATGGTTAACCAATACCGACACATGTCGATACTAAATCAGTTTTAAATTCAATTGCACTAAGAATTAAATCAATTTCACTGTTCAAGAATAAGTAACACAACTGTAAAGATATTAAAAAAAAAAAACCACATCAATTCCACAAATTCAGTTGCCATCAACATTGTCTTTAAATTAACAAGAAAGTATTTAGAGAAGTAATGCAAGAGCAAAGAAAGAAATCCTAACAGTTTCTCATCGTCAGTATGCTACACAGATGAATGGAATTTTATTTTGAATAAGAAGCATATTGTACAAAATTCTGGTTATTGAACTGCAAACTTCAAATCTGACATACTAAGGCGACTACATTTTTCATTTGAAATTAAAAAATTTAATTTCTATTTCAAAAGTATTAACATAACAGGAATAATTTTAACGTCATTTTAACATTGGCCTTAATTTTATGTTTCATTTAATCCATTACCACTTTTGTATCTTTAAATGGCGAGCAGTAATCTACAAAAACGTAGTTCTCTATGGAACTTTGCTATGTCCGGGTTTGAAACTTTCCACCCGGTATACATTTTTACTGTAAAATCAATAATAAAGAAATTTATTGTACCGTACGATTAAAACTAAGTTCTGTCTAAACACTACAAACATTATTTTTGTAATGTTTAGGTAGAACTTATTTGTACCATCTTGCAGGCTCTGAGAAAGGCTTTAAATAAATCCGAAACTGTCAGCTGAATGATTAAAATTGTGTTTTCGTCCTAAACCCGATCAAGTCTACTTTCAAAAAGTAAATAAAAAATGTATCATCTAAATTGTAAATTTCTCCTTTCTAATTTACACTGTGTTTAAAACACAAAGCATTCATTAAAATTCCAACCGTCCATCCTCCACAAACGGGAGCCTGAATATTCTAAATTAAAAATTTGCTGGGCCGATACCTCGTGTCAACATTTGCATTTATATCCGAACTTTTTAATCAGAATGGCTACTAAAATCAAGATTCAGACAAAAATCGTCTTTCGCTTAATACCCAGAGGCATGAATACTTGGTGTTTATTTTATTTCAGTCGCAAAACTCAAGTATTTTTCATTCTTTTACAGTTAAGCTGAACAAGAATGCATCTGTGTAAGTTCATCTGCGAAGATTTGAGCACGAAATATTTTTGGTTTTATAATAATATGACAATACATAGATACACAGGTGTCTCAAAACCTCTGTCTTTAAATTAAACTGTAAGTTCCTCGTTACATAGGAGATTAATTCTCCAAACCTGAAATGTTTTGTCCAAAAATTAAAAACTGACCTATCACAAGCGACCGCAGTCCCTTTGCTTTGAAACCTCTGCTTGGTTTACGACTTGTTTTAGAAATTTATTCCAATAGCAGCAATAAACCGCAATAAAACTTTTTATTTATGTTTACAAGAACTCGGTCAAGATCTTATTGTATACGAATATGAATCCGACTTGCGGACATCGGCATGTTTATTTGTATTTTCAACATGCGATAAGAACGTTTACTTACGCACCTCCTTGTAATAGATAATAACAATTATGTTAAAAATGAGTACCTAATCTTCGATGGATTTGAAGTAATTAAACATCTTCGCACGCTAGTTTTGTAACTGCGTTGAAAATGCGTGATATTACTTTTTAATTATCGCACTAATAGCTGCAGAATAAGTATTGCAAGAGCAGAAACTGTTCCTATTGTAAAAACGGAAAGCAAGAATTGGAGTAGGATATGATGAAAAATTTAAATAAATTAGATTGCCTGCACACACAATAATCTATGGGTTCAAAATAAGTGATCGAATAACTTCGCTAGCTCTCATTCGATCTGTTTTATTAATTGTGTACATTCCAACACAAAACACATGTTTTTATAAGGAGAATATTGAACCTGAATTTCTGTGTCGGCTTAAACCAATAAACACATAAAAAAATTCTCGCCTAGTGCAGACGTTTATTTCGTCTTTTCGTCGTGGTTTTAATAAAGCAACAAATTTATTTTTGCTGTACAAATACAATAACTTTAGTAATCAACATTGTAAATAGGCAATTTACAAATTAATATGATATGATAAGAATTTCCTCTTTTTCGATTGCCTTTGGATTGAATTTTTTAAATTTAACTGTTAAAATACGGATTAGCACAAAACTAATCATCAATTAATGCGAGACACACATAATATTTTAAACTATTAAAACTTACCTAGTTACAAAATTTATCTGCTTTTAAAATTAATAAAAAAGCACGGTACTTGACCTGCCTTAAGTACAATTTCTGAGTATTAGGTCATAGTCTGCGTTTTCATGCCATTTTATGGCCTCGAACGTCGGAGAATAGTTGAAAACCAAGCTCCACCGAAACATTTAAGCCGCATTCAGCGACCCTCAAACAATTTCTATGAAAAAGTAAAATGATTTTTATCTGCGTTATTATTGCTATCTGACCAATAGTTGTATAACACATTTTGCTTTTTACTTGACCATTATTTGTGGTTTAAATTAAAGACATAGGTTTGGAGACAAGCTGTATGTTATACAGGGTATCCCAAGTTAAGTGACTTATTAAAAGTTTACGGGGACAGGAACACACAAACAGGTTACTTTGTTACTTTAAAAGGAATGCTATATTTTTTATTGCTAATTCCGATCTACACGTTATTTTAAGTAAAAATTATTAAAATTCAAATTTATTTAAAAAAATTATGTCGGCAACTTTTCATTTAAGAGAATGTATTTACGACACTTTCAAGTTTGAAGATTCAAGTTGCCTGTCGTTTGAAAGAATAATCTTCAGCCTTCCAAATCATATTTTAGTTATCGCTTAAAAATTTACGAGATGATTACAAAATGGTTTTGAACCTTGTTATGTTTAATTGACCGTAAGTCAGCTTTCGTAAAGAGACACAGGGTGTTTCCTAAGTACGGTCCGTAACTTCAAGGTGCGTTATTTTGATAAAAATATTTTACAAAACGTGTGTCCGGAGACGCTTATATTCCGAGATATTAAATTTTACTTTTACACCCTCTATCTCAGAATATAAGCGTTTCCGGATACATGTTTATATAAAACATTTTTATTAAAATAACGCAGGGAATTACACCCTGAAATTTCGGACCGTACTTAGGAAACACGCTGTATATTTGGATATATTTTATCTTTCTCCTAACATTTACTTATAACATTTTAAAATAAATTTTCTCAAAAATGTATTTATAAATATTTAGGAAAAAAGTATGAAAATTAATGATCGTTAAATTTTAACATAAAATATACACTGAATGTAGGATACAATACGGAGCCTCTACTTTAATTATGCAATTTTAATGTAAATTACAGCGTGTAGGGCATCATGCAATGCGGTGCTTATGGCAATGGTCTGAATTATTTAAAGGGCGTTATTTTGTCCTTGTATAGCTTTGTTCATGGACACCTACGGCATAAAAGCAGTAAACGGTTTCGTTTTTTGAAAATATTATACACAATACATTACAAAAAATAAATCAATAATTAACAGTCTTTCAAGTAAAATGTACCTTTGTACTGCATTTTAGGTACCTCGTATAGAATCAGTTAACAATGAAAACAGAAGAAACATATTTCTGATGTCCCAATGAATAAGTGGTTAAGTCAAATTTCAAATATTTTTCAAAGCACGGCTTTCAAACTCTGAAAAGTGGTGAAAAGTAGTGTTTTTGCATAAATAAATCAGTAGTAAACACACATCACAATAACTCCGTTTCAAACCGGCGGCGGTGTCTGGTAACATACCGTGAGTTTTTTTTTAATTCTAAACATGCAATGTAATTATTTCCCATGATTAATTTCAAAAGAAAAAAAAAACGTATCAATGCATTACAGGATATGCAAACAAGCTTCAATAAAACAAATGTGCTCTTACTGACAGTTATGATATGTCATGAATTACGTCTCAAATATTAAAAAAAAAGATACTATGAAAGCATTTAATAATCGTTTGGTATCATTGTTTAAAACGTGAAGGAGGACATTTACAGCAGTTACAATGTTGTTATTTAAAAACTAAATGTTAGTATTGCTTGGGTGAAGCTTTCACTCGATTGGCTCTGGTTTACGTCACGTCGGTTTTGATTCATTCAAGCTCCTTCTATCGCATTTTGGGGCGAAGCCAAGTTTGGCTTTATTAATTTGCAGCAAGCATGTAGTCTTCAGTAAGACGTCGTCTCGATATGCCGAAGGTACGGATTTGTTTTCTAAACCGTTACCGTCCATTTCGTTGTCTGTATCCCAAGGTGGACAAGATATTTTTGGTTTCGTATCGACAAGAACATCAGGGAAGCCGCTTGGAGTTCTACGACTTCGGTCGGAGTTTCCTATTGTAGCTTTAATTTAAAGATTATGTTAAAAAAATAAAATCATCGATTTATAATATATCTAGAAATGAATTACATAACTTACTGTACAATTAGTTTTTGTTATAAATTAATACACCTATTATTATTATTTTTTAATCAGAGAATAATATTTCAGAAGGAAAATAGTGCTCTCTTTTACTCTTAGAATGTTTTTTTTTTGTAAATTAGGCGTCACTACTCAAGTTACCAACTTAATGTGATATAAGAAAATGAATATTGTTTACTTATACATATACTTTTTAAATTGTAAACAAAGAGTAGGTACTTTAAAATACTTTAAATAAAGGCCTTTTTGAAGAAAAAATATATATACTATATGTCCTTGTTGGCCACAATCCCAACATTTCATTTCAGAGCTTGGACAGAATGACATGAAGATGTATAAGCTCCTGAAAAAAACATAAGAAATCATTACAAAAAAAGTTACATAAAATTACTTTTAACTAAGGCAATAAATTTACTTCGATAATTGACTGCGGTCTTTAGGACCCAACCGCATTGCTTGTGAAATTGTTCGGTCAGTTCAGTGGAGACAGCGATGGGCGAAAATCGAACTAAGCAGCGAAAACCGCTAGAATGTATGGCGTCACCTAACGTGAAATGTATTACTAAACAAAATGGAATATGAGAAATAACATCAGGAATAAATGCAGGCATAAACACCCCCAAAAAAAATATATGTAGAAAAGTTATTATTCTTGACGAGTTTTAAAATTAATGTACTTCTTTCTGTGACACCTTGTATATATTGAAACTGTGATATATCTGATGTCATGAACATAACACTGTTTTAAAAAAAACATGCTATGCATGCTGGTGTCTGTTAAATTTCCAAAAAAATCGCATCCTTAAAAACCGCATATTTTATTTTATTATATTGTGTATATTTCAATAATGTAAAACGCCTCATGTTAATTTCAGTTTCAGTTGAAAAGTAAAGAAATATAAAACTTGTGTAAAATTTATAGCATATTCTACACGAGTTGCCTTTCAGAAATTTTCGAAGGGAGTTTTCCTAGAGAGTTTCTTGCGAGATTTCGGCTCGAAGTGTATACTATTCCTTTCCTCACCATTCATCTTTGTGAATGACTTCTAAATTTTGGGGCAACGGGCTCGGCTGCGAAATGCTTAAATGAAACGAAAACGTTTCTCGGGAAGATAAATGAAATGGCTATTCTGTTTTCCTATTGCTGTCGGCACTCGGTCAGAAAGGAAAGCTCGCGTGTGGCATTTACTTCTGGCAGGGTTAATGTGTTTTTTAATGTTGTTACGGAAACTTCTGCCTGTGTTTAGGGCTTAACATTTACGTTTATAAATTCACGGGGTATTCATTAATTTTAACATTTAAATTGGGGCTTCAGGCGTACATTTCCTTCTGTAATTATCACATGATGAATATTCAGTTGAGTTTAGTTTCCGGTGAAACCTAGGAAGGAAAAGTCTGTATCAAATGCAACGTTACTTTGAAGATTAAATTATACGTATACCTATCTGTATAGAGGAGGTTTTACTTGTGGTATTGAGATATTGAGACAGTTATTTTAGTTATTCATCCGTGTGAATATTAATAAAATATTTGATTATAAAATTTGATGTTTTTTGAGTTTAAATTTTTTCATCATAGTAATTCCTGCATTTTTAAAATTTATCTTTATCTTATTAATTACAACGGCTTTTCTCTCTTTTTCTTTAATTAGCTTTCACTGAATTTAGAAGCTTCCTCACAGAAAATTGTAATGACGTCGGTAATATTTGATATACAGGTTGGGCCTGTTACTTCTGGTTATGGAAGTTGCGAAAGAGAAAGAAGGTGATCTTCCTTCCCAACAGCGAACACTTGGTTATTACTCACGGAATAACGCCCATCGCATCCATGCGTTGAGTTTTAAATTTTGTGGAGTATCAACTTCAAGTTACCGATCGAAACCTTTATGTCAATTTTACTATTAATTTATACATTAGCATAACGTATTTTATTGTAACGTAAAATTTTTGTAGTTCTCGCATTTCCTTTAATAACTGATAACAATTAGTAATGTTGCACCGAAAATCAAGAAAATCTCTTTTCATTGTACAGGGTGTTCTTTTACTGTGTGCAAATAAAAAAACCTCAGTATAAGTTTTTTTCTCCTAAGATTTGCAGCACTGATAGCTGTTCAATTATTTAATTAAACAAATGTCAAATTGACACTTTGTGTTTTCAATTAATTCAAAATGTTAGAATTACAGCAGAAAATATTTATTGTTGAAAGTTATTTTCAAACCGGTAGAATAGAAAATGGACTGTTAGTTTATTCAATTAATCAGTGTGTACAGAAGTTTCGACAGCAGTTTCCTAATTTTGCTATTACTTATGAACAGCCAGTGTTAAACATATCCATGCTTGTGTTCTTAAATTTCGTGAAACAGGATCACTTGGTGGCAAAACAGGGAGCGGAGCAGCTAAGAAAAGGACTGCAGTCTGCATTGAAGATGTTCGGGATCGCATGGAACAATCTACCAAGAAATCTATTGCGAAACTTTCACAAGAAGTTCAGCTATCAGTGGGAACATGTCACACTATACTTAAAAAAGACTTAAAGCTTTATCCATATAAGATTCAATCGGTCCACGAACTCAGGCCAGTAGATTTTCACAGAAGAACAGAATATTGTCAGTGGTTTCTTGATAACTTAAACAACGACGACATTCTTGACAAGTGTTTCTTTTCCGATGAGGCCTGGTTTCATCTCTCAGGGTATTTAAATAAACAGAATATGAGAATATGGTCAGCAGAAAATCCCCATGAATTTGTGGAAACTCCATTACATCCATTAAAAATTGGTGTTTGCCTAGCAGTGTCAAGAAGGCGTATCATCGGACCAATATTTTTTAACGACTCAGTAACTGCTGAAAGATACCGAAATGAGTTATTAGAACCTTTCATTAATCAACTACATGATGATGAACTTACAGAAGGGTTCTTTTTTCAGTAAGACAATGCTACTGCCCACACAGCTCATCAAACAATGACTTTCCTGCCGCAGTTGTTCGATAATCGGATTGTAAATTTTCCTGCAAGGTCTCCGGATCTCACAATTATGGATTACTTCATTTATCCGCACATGAAAACCACAGTTTTTAGAACTACGCCTCACACAATCGAAGAACTTCCTGCGGGCGTTACAGATGTGTGTGCCCGAACACTTAGCACACGGGTTTGAAAACATGAAACGCAGAGTACGCTTATGTATTCAAGCTGAAGGAGAGCACTTTGAGCATCTACTTTAAACTTTAATGTTGTGTTTTTACTTGATGTTATGATCAGTACTGACAGTTAATGACAACTGTTTTCTCTAGAATTGTGTCGCCAACTTCATAAAAAAATCACAGCTTACTTTAATGAGGAATTCAATTAAAGGCACGGTATATAGGGTATTCATTTTTCAATGAACAGCAATTTTTTGTATCTCTGTTTCTTGGGACGACTATATCTTTAATTATAACTTATAAAATTTACAGTTTTTACAGTTTATTTGTACTCTACATACCTTTTCTATGTATTTCATATCACAAAGTAAGTGTTGAACTCCGCCAAGCAAGTACCACCATAATAATAATATCTTTATTGGTCATTGTGGCCACTAGTAAGTGGATATGACATGTCAATTTTGTTCATTACATGGTTACATTTCTTATTAGCATAAGCAAAATTAATTAATTATTTACGTACAGACAGAGATAAATAAGTCATTGTGATTTCCCGGGTTTTTGCAAACAATTTCAGGCATGTAACTTTACCAGCAGGTTTACTAAATTTAACTCGAAGTCTTCGAAAACAATTTCCGCTATGGAACCCCCAACTTCTTCATTTTATTAAAATAATATTATCCTTCCGCAAACAGAAGTTCTGCAAGTTAAATTGTTTCCAAGCACGGAAATTCATTTCCCGGTTATATACAAATTGCTTTCTTTAAACATAACTTTTTTAACGTTGCTATTGATGTTTATAAGAAAACATTATAAGAAACCTTTTTTCCAGACTTACAATTAGACTAATTTCACAAATGTTGAAAGAAGAATTATTTTACCTTCACTTTTAATATTCCTATGCCAAATCTATGGTTTATTTTATTCGAATCATAAGCATACACTATTCCAAAATTTATTAATTAGTTAATCGAAAAATGGAAAATTTGTTTCTAAAAATGTGGACAATTTTGACTTTAATAATAGAGTTTTGAAAGAAAATAAATAATTTTATATTAAGTTTAAGAATGACAAAAGTTCACACGTGCGCTCACTCAATAAAACAGATGTTAATTTAAACGAAACAAAGAGGTCTACTTAATTGTTAGAAAATGTTTCTAATTATTTCTAATTTTGTTATTTTATAATGTAGCTTATCTGTGTTTGCTTTTTTTTAATTCATCTAACTTGGTATAAAGAATTAATTTTATACAGCAAAATTTTACGCGCAGTTGAGACTGTTATTTGAACTTCGGCTTTAAACACGGTAACTAAGAAACACAGCGATCCGATAAATCATTCGAACTCCGCAAGAACAATGCACTTTCCAAGCTCTTTACTAACCAACTTTAAATCAAGAAGTTCAGTAACTATCCACTATCTCGCTAAGTCTTTGACGTACTCTCCGACACGCTATGTTCGATATTCGACAGGAACTACAATACAAAATGACGCGGTGAGAGGAACATAAACGTCGCGTAAAAAAATAATATTTCAGGTCATTGAATATTTTCGTTATTAGCAAATAACCTGTAGGATTAAAACGGAGAAAAATTAAATCAATCAATTTCAATAATAAGTTAAAAATATCCCTTAAAAACCAAGAGTTTGATTATAAAGTAAGTATAGAGTTGTTATAAATGATTCGTAGGATATATTGGTAGATGTTGAAATGTTCCGCTTTCTCTGACGTGAAATTATGTACTACATTTCGGACAGCTGTTTATCACAAATGGGTCATAAATACGCCCTTGGTTTTGGAATGGTTCCGGGCGGCTCCCCTTCTTCGAGATGGCAGATGATGCCAATTCGGAGTCGCTCCTGGATCGACTGCGTGGACGGCTCACCTTCTTACAGTAGGCACTAAGCATACCGGAGTGTGGTTGGACTACCTGTCCAAATTTTACTGGTACATTTTATACGCAATTTTTGTTGATTCGCGCGTTGCGTTATTCGTAACATGCCCGCCGATCAATTGTATTACCTACTTGATGAAATCGTTGTTGCGATTCTGCCGAAGTTTTGACTTTGAAACAATTTCAATTTTAATGTTAAAATTTCGATTTTATTCTCAAAGTGACATAATTGTTTTTTGTTTTTGCGTTTCTTCGTCATTATGCCACACGAATTTCGAAATTTGACCAAGGAAGAATGCACTCAAATAGTGATATTGTTAGAATAAGACTGGAGATATTGTCGATTAGGAGGAAGATTCGGTGTGTCCCAAATCTTAGTGTGCCGAATGGTGCGAAGGTATAGAAAGATTATCACTTAGACTGGAAGACCTAGGAAAGGCAGACGTATCCAAGCAACACATGTTCAGAGCATTTTTTGACACTTTTTGCTTTAGAACAGAGGTTCGTTACGAGCAAAAATTTCCAATTTGAACTAAGAGAGGTGCATGGAGTTCCAATAAGCATCGAAACAATTTGTTTACGTTTTGGGGAAGCTAATTTGACATGTCATATGTCTGTACAAGGTTTAGTCTTGTCTGCAGAACATCGCACAGATCAATTGGAATTTGTTATACTTCATGTGATTTGGTTACAGGATGGGAGTCGAGTTCCCTTTAGGTCCAGTTTTACAAATGAGGCTCAACTTTGAGCCGAGGCTTAAACCCTTAACAACGATTATTTCAACAATTGTTGTGAAGGATTTAAGCTTCGGCTCAAAGTTAAACCGTCATTGTAAAACTGGGCCTTAGAGACGAATCTAGATTTTGATTTTACAAGTGTGATAGACATGTTCGTGTATACCAACGACCAAATGAGCGGTATGCTCACTGCAACATTTAAATACCACATTATTTGGCGGAAGCTTTTTCATGGCGTGAATAGGAATTTCTTTGACAACACGCACGGACTTAGTGATGTTAAGTAATGTTACTGCTTTTAGGTATACAACGGACATCCTACAAGATCATGTCATGCCATTTGTGCTGTATATTGGACGCATTTTTTTTATTAAAGCAAGATAATACCAATATGTTGGGAAAGTTCAAAATTGCTTAGGCGAAATTAAAATCGATGCAATGGTTTATCCAGGAAGAAATTTAGACCTGAGTCCCATTGAGCAAATCTGGGACACACTTGGTAGGCGCCTGAAAGCACTCAGAGATTAACCGAACCAAGTTAAAAACTTGAAAGAGATGGGGCGTTGGCTTGTGCAAATATGGAAAGAACTGGAACAGAATGACATAACTTCACTTATTTTATGTGTGGATCATCGATAACATTCTGTTATTCCAAATAAAGGTAAAAATACTCGATATTGGTTTCATTTATTTAAAAATTTTGTTTCTCAAATATTTCAATTTTTTATTTTATTCGTTTTTATTGTTTATGTTTTACTTGTAAACGATGACTTTATGACACATTAAACAGTTGTTATTAAATTGTTTCAAATCAACGCCAACCGTTTCAAATTTTAAACAAAGCAAACGAAAATTCTTATTTTACTGAGTGGTGCGTTAATTTCTTGGAGCAGTGTTTAAGGGAATAAGGGAAAGAGTTATCGCCAGTACAAACACAAAGTGAAAATAGAGTTATTATTGACATAACTGGCAAGGAAAGTAACTGCCTACGTACGTTTCGATCCAAGTGTTATACTGTACTGATAAAGTCTAATAAAACCGAAACGTACGAAGGCAGTTATTTTCCTTGCCAGTTATGTCAATAATAACTCCTTTTTCAAATTATAACCAACAGTATTCACCTGTGATCTATATTTTCTATCATCTCTAAGAACCGTAAATAGCATATTCTTGTCTGTAACTAAGATTCATTGAAGCGAGCGCGAGAGTCATTAAAGAAATTGGGAACTTTTTTGTTCGCAGCCACTTTCGTTTTGTGAAGTGCAAAATAGTGAAAATGCGTCTGGTTAAATTGCATTGAATTACATATATAGATAAAACCACTTCAAGTAAGCACAGAATGGATATGCGGCAGTCGCTTGTGTGCTAACGTGGGAGATGTTACATGTGCTACGATCCTATTGCAATATTTCTCTTGCTATTCTTGTTCTCATTAGGGTACTTTGTCTTTTATTTCCACAGTTTTTATGTCGTAATTCTGTTAACTAATTTATGAAAAAACCCACGAGGGAAAGTCATAATGGACTGAGTAATTTAAATAAGAAAGAAATCCTCAAATCTTCTACATGAAGTTTAATGGTGTGTGCGACATATCTTATCTAATATGTTCATATGCTAAGTAATTACGTATTAGATTACAAAGAAATGAGATTTTCGCTAGATCGTTTCGAATATGGATCACGTGTATGTACTTAGCACTCGAGTGTGTCAGCTTAATATGACGGGATCTGCATACATTGCGTTCGTAAAGTTTGGGATAAAATCGTTTCTATGAATCGAACGATTCTTATATCAAATCCTGAAGCTCGTTAATTTTTAATTATTATAAAATGAGACTATTTTAGCAAACTTTTATATCTCCCCCTTCTATTAAATGGAATAAGGAGTCATGTGATACATAATTTGAAAGTCCTTTTAATTCTCTATTTAATAGTATAAGAATCAATTAATTAAAGTCTCGAAGAACTGAAAGACAGAATAAGGAACGAAATACAAGAACTCAATTCGGAAACAACGGTTAATGTTTTGCAGGAGCTTGAACTTAATCTTAGTTATTGTTAAGACGTAGTAAAGCATTTTGAACAGTTACTTTGATATTGGTGTTATTACTTATATTTTCACTTCGATTAAATTAGTGATGGATAGCCACTTTAAAAATGTGATAAGCATTTTTAAAAATGCTCATTTGTTTTTAAGATGTTAGCTATTTGGTGCCGTAACCCCAAAGCAGTGACTTTCTAATCCTGAGTAAGCGTTTTGTTATTATAAACTGTTTGGTTTGGAATCTTTTCTTTTAAGAATGGTCATATCCGATTTTATGATTTGATGTTATTTTAATAAAACTTCAAAAACAATAAAAAAATACACCCATTCCGGTTTCTGTAAAAAGCAATACAGTAGGACCTCTTTAACCCGAGCTAATAATTGCGATGGTTGATTCGGATTTTCGAAATGTTCGGATTATCGCACAAAAGACAGAAAGTATCCATTGAGGATTGGCATTTTTAAAAATCTTAATGGACATGGTAGAAGAAGTATCTTTTTCTTGTATGTATCACCAGGGCAGAGGGGTTGAAGGGTAATATGAGCCTATTCGTGGTCATTTTTACGTTATTATTGCAACTGGTCAAAATTAAGAAGAAAGTTCTTGTGAAAAAGCTTTTTATGTCAGCTCTGCAATGGTACTCAAAATTCGACGATTGCTTGTACAAGCATTTTCTGAAGTAATTATTCCGTAACTGAAACATCTCATAAACTTCATATTTCTAAGAGAAAGTGAAAAACAGAGATTAGTCAAAACGTTTCTTTATAACACCCGTGCTTAACATGGATTTATTCTTATTGTTTAAACGTAATTGGTCTTTATATGCGAATATTTTATCCCTCAAGGATTAGACTTGGAGAAACTTTAGTCATTTCTTCTTAATTTTGTCATGTATCACTTCTTTGTGGAAGGGCAAAAGAGTTGAAGTCTTATAAGGTCGTTTTTACGTTGTTATCGATATTGATGGAATTTTAGTTTGTTAGTTTTTATTCAAGCAAAATAGGTAATCTTCTCTTACCAATTATCCTACGAATTTCAATACTCTCACAACTGAAAGTTCTTTATCAATAATTAACTGTAGAAACCCACCTCATTCTTTTGTTCATCGATTAATTAACGTATTTCCTTTTAGAAATAGTCTCTGTTCTAACTTGCAATTTAATACAAACTGAACTCGACAACTGACTGAACGGTCAACGTGCTAACGAACAATGAACAGCAAAGTTACTTTTCCTGCTTTGGAGATTTGGAGAATTGTATGAGAATATGTGGATTTTTGTCATCGGTTTTCGTCGATCACATGATCACTTCTCCTACTGGCGTGGGAGACATTAGCAAAATCTTCAAAGAGTATGTTCAAGTGTTTTCAACCTTCCTTGTGAATTTTGACACATGTGCCTTTCTCATTAACTCGATCTACTGCTTCTATTCGTGTAGTTGTTTTAAAAGTTACATTTTCTTCATATTTTTAACAATTTATGTCAAACATATATACTTTATGCTCCCTCTTTAATCCCTAATTCTCCAAATCTCCAAAGCAGGAAAAGCAGCTTTAACAGAGAGGTTCTGTAAATATTAATACAATAATTTGACTCTACAAATTTTGGAAACAAAAGTGTATCAAATTTTTGGATTCAATGGATAGTGTTTCTCGTATGGGCGCTGATCAAACTTTGGCACGAGCATTCTGTAATGGAGCTCTCCCATTTACTTTTGTTGAAATGAACATTTTCTAAAATTTATGGAAAATTAAAATTATTAGTGGAACATGCACAGATAATGCGCCTTTGATGAAGGCTTCTTGGATACTAGTAAAGGAACAGTATCCTTTCATTACTACATATGGATTCTCAGCACATTTCTTCAATCTCATAGCCAAAGATATTTACAAATTGAAAACTTTTACTTTTATAATATGAATTGCAAAGAAAATAGTTCAATATTTTTTCAAAAATAAGCAATTTCCACGTCAAATTTTGAAAAAATTCAAATAGTGCAAGCTGGCGAAGTGTCATCTCTACGGACTCCCTTTGAGACAATATACTTATAAAAAATAGTACTTGCATACAAGCCGTAGTGTTTGACAAACATATGCTGAAAATTATTGATCTGGATTTGAAAAGACATATAATTAACGATGATACTTGGAAAAAGTTGAAGACATGTCAAATGATATTAAGTCCTATATCTAAAGCCGCCAGTAATTTGGAGTGTACAAAACGAGGGGTCACTAGAAATGATGTGAAGACAGATAATAATAGCCAGGATTTAGGGAAAAAAATACTCCTACAGAGGACATGAACAATGAAAAGGAAAATGATGAAAATGGAAACTTAAATAACGAAGATAATCTATTTGATTATGACACAGAAGAAATATATATATATGACAGCGATAAAGCAACTGAACCAATTAGTATTTATATGGTGAAGAATCAAGAAGAAATATATTGTTGTAAAAATGGACAAGAAGTAGAACATGATAAAGCCGACAATGCACATGTAATGGAAGTTGAAAATGATTTCATTACTACATCTCTGGATGATACACTAAATACTGAAAATTTCGGCGCGAATGCAAACATACTTTATATAGACAAGGACTTTTATATTTTGAAATAATTAAAATAGTTTAATATTACACATCGCTCAGCAATCAATACCGCGGCTAGATGGTGAATAGGGAACGAAATACACAGTATATTCATGATATTGGATACACACATACTATTTGTTTATTATTTACTAAAATTTTAATATATTTTTTTATTATATCCAATGTAAACAAAATTAAAATTTGAGTATTGGGTATCATTTTGAAACCCTGAACAAAACCATTTGATTCGTGTTAAAAAATGACCGTAAAAATTATTAAAGAGCTTTTAAAAAAGCTCGAGCATCTGCCATCACTAGATTAAATAAATTGGTATGTACAGTTCCTATGTATTACTTTCATTTAAGAAAATATGAATTATAAAAACATTCTCATAGTACAGAAGAGAGAAATAAAAGGCCTTTCAAATTAGGTATTGCATAACACCTCATTACATTAAAAAAACGTATGGAAATAACTATCAAATGGGCAGAAGCGGGAGATACAAAATTCTGCTAAAATTTTAATTAATTAAAAATCGACGTGTGTTATGATTTTACATAAAAATAGTTCGTTTCGTAGAAAATGAATTTATTTCAAATTTCAAACGAAAGCATTATATGTATATTATATTATACGTATTACGTACAAGTCAATTAATGAAAGAATACTGCAATACTGGACTGTTTGAAATGACTGCACTATGTTAATCAACACTACGCGAATGTTTATATACCGGAATCACGCCATTAAATCAAATTCAAATATGAAGGTATGTTAGTGTTGATTACCGCTGTACATACATACTATACAAACGTATCTGATCTGGTCTTTGATTAATAGAGACCCGAGAAGATGAGATGAGACGAGGTACCGTTGACAAAGAACATAGAGTGGGGCCTGTTTGCCTGTCACATATTCCCTAACCAGTAAGAATTTCAAAGTTTAGATCACACGATAGTATAAAGCTTAAGTCCTTTTGTACTCTTTATCTTAACATGATAAAACGTATTAGCTTTAATCAACTACAAATAAAAATAAAAAAAATTGAAATAATAAACTATTAGGTAGAATATGAAAAAGAAAAACACTTTAATTTCAGCTGAAAATGTAAGTCTCGACTTTCGATAAAGCGAACACCCGGTTCGGCGAAACGTCAAGGAAAAGTTATATTCTGAATTGGAATAAAAGTGTCTCTTTCTTTTATATTCTACAGGGTGTTCTTTTACTGTGTGCAAATAAAAAAACCTCAGTATAAGTATGTGAAACGCTACCTTCTGCGCGTATTTTCGGGTGGCTACCGAATCATAGCCAAAAAAATTCGGAGGTTCCACTTGTTTGAAACTGCTGAAATGTGCGAGAGAAAATTTCAGCACGGTTATTGACACCTTCTTCGGTGGGTGTGCCCACACACAGCGCCGATCACAAAAAGAGTCCCGCATTTAAACTCACTGATATCGTTTATTACAATGCCCGGGCCCTATGTGCGTTTCCCCGTACAAGAGTAACATATCTTTTTTTTCGTTATTTGTAAATGCCATTACCATCTTAATATGCGTTTTTACGAATCAAAAATCTATCTTCGTTTGCCAAATTTTTCGTAAGTGCAGAAAACTAATGTAATACTGCCCCACCTTAAACGCGTTACAGCGGCCGCCGTTGTAAAAACACAAAAAATTGCCATAATAAAAGCATCAAAAGAAATGCGAAACTGCAACTTTATCGAATGCATGCGAGAACACTTTAAGATACTAATCAATTTGTAAATTTTAGAATTTGCAATGCAAGCGCGTTAAAAATGCTTTACTTAGCCGAATTTCATAATTAAATTAATAGAAACTGCAAATTTAATGTCAGTCATATTGGTAGTGAGCACATATCAGCTATTTTAATATCCCTAGTGTGATTACGTAATCCGGCCGATTTTAAACTGTACAAACAGTAGATAAATTACTACATTACTTTAAAGTTTCTTTATTAAACTAAAGAAATCTTAATCTATTTAATTAGAAATGGAAAGGCAATTTATTACTTGTGAGGGTGAAATAT
Organism: Prosopocoilus inquinatus; assembly: GCA_036172665.1. Taxonomy (NCBI): domain Eukaryota; kingdom Metazoa; phylum Arthropoda; class Insecta; order Coleoptera; family Lucanidae; genus Prosopocoilus; species Prosopocoilus inquinatus. The sequence continues at coordinate 4,666,407 of CM069876.1, forward strand.
CTGAAAATAAAACGATGAATGACGATGAATTTAACTCACCCGCATTTTTTGTAATATAAAATTGTAAAATTGTAATTACTTTGAGCGAAGTGGCACTTGTTTTAATTAATCCAGGGGCTTTGTGAACGCGTTTAAAACGTTTCGACTGTTACGATCTATTAATAGGCCTCATACGAATCAAACAGATGTTCATTTACGACATCGTAAAACACTGACCCATATTCGGGTCATACAAGCAAGGCGGCGTACCATCTAGTCGCTAGCTATGCCAGCAGTTCTCAAACGGTTTGGTGAAAATGTTTCAATGCATTTTTTTCGAAAACTATTAACTTGGTGTTAAAGGCATACAAGGTTAATCGTTGGCTTTTATGGTGATGTATTACAGGTTTAAATATTTGCACACAGTAAAAGAACACCCTGTATACTTACCTTATTTTACAGAAAATATAGAAATATAAAAGTATAGAGGGTGTTCATTTTTTAAAGAACAGCAATTTTTTGTATCTCTGTTTCTTGGGACAACTATATCTTTAATTATAACTTATAAAATTTACAGTTTTTATAGGTTTTTTTTGTACTCTGCATACCTTTTCTATGTATTTCATATCACAAAGTAAGTGTTTAACTCCGCCAACCAAGTACCACTATAATAATAATAATATCTTTATTGGTCGTTGTGTCCACTAGTAAGTGGATACGACATGTCAATTTTGTTCATTACATGGTTACATTTCTTATTAGTATAAGCAAAATTAATTAATTATTTACGTACAGACAGAGATAAATAAGTCTTTGTGATTTCCCGGGTTTTTGCAAACAATTTCAGGCATGTAACTTTACTAGCAGGTTTACTAAATTTAACTCGAAGTCTTCGAAAACAATTTCCGCTATGGAACCCCCAACTTCTTCATTTTATTAAAATAATATTATCCTTCCGCAAACAGAAGTTCTGCAAGTTAAATTGTTTCCAAGCACGGAAATTCATTTCCCGGTTATATACAAATTGCTTTCTTTGAACATAACTTTTTTGACGTTGCTATTGATGTACATAAGAAAACATTATAAGATACCTTTTTCCAGACTTTTTGAGGGAAATCAGTTTAGGATGAATGTATAATAATGTTAGATATTTCTTTGGGGTTGATCTTCTTTCTTATGTAATAATTTTGTTAAGGTTCTGGATTTGTTCTTTAATAATTATAGCAAGTTCAGGAATTAATAGGAGAAATTATTTTAGTGATCTCTTTTTGTACAATTGTTTTATTGGACAATTTATTACTTGTGAGAGCAAAATATCCAAAATAAAACGATGAATGACGGTGATGTCATTATTTAACTCATCCGCATTTTTTGTCCAGTAATTATAATCGTCGGTTTATATTTTGAAAATTCCTAAAATTGTAATTACTTGGAGCGAAGTGACACTTATTTTAATTAATCCGGGCGCTTTTTGAGCGCGTTTAAAATGTTTCGACTGTTACGATCTATTAATAGGCCTCACACGAATCAAACAGATGTTCGTTTACGACATCGTAAACACTGACCTATGTTCAGGGTCGTCATTCACACAGGCAAGGCGGCGTACCATCCAGTCGTTTGCTATGCCAGCAGTTCTCAAACGGTTTGGTGAAAATCTTCCAATGCATTTCTCTCGAAAACTATTAACTTGGTGTTAAGGGCATATAAGTTTAATCGTTGCCATTTATGGTGATGTATTACAGGTTTAAATATTTGCACACAGTAAAATAACACCCTGTATATACGCACATCAAGAGCAAAAATTTATTAAAATAATTAAATTATTGCTTATAATAATTACTAGTAATAATAATAAGAATTTTAATAAACTACAGAATTTCCTGGATTATTGTAACCAGATTTACAAGATGTTCAATAGTCAAATCTTAAAGAAAATGTAATTTTGGTTGCAATGTGCTATTCAAAACATGTAATTTTCGACAGAAGAGTGTCTCCGTTCACAAGCCGGTAAAAATTTAAGGATATGAGTTAAGTCTTCTAAAATGGTATGAATTGTCTCCGAGATAGCTGACATTCCTGTTAGATTTTCAGATTGACACGTTTATAAATACGAGAAGTGCAAATGTAAATATATCTAAGACAAAATTTTATCTATTTTATTTATTATTTTAGGCTATTTTTACAGCCATTATCGAAAAACTTCCAGACGGTTTTCAAAAATTTAATTTCGTAAACGTCATATCTGTTTAAATCTTTTAAATTAAGACATAGAATATAGTTTGAACGATCTAGGATGACAGTAGCCAATTGCCTTTGTCAACACGAGTAATAAGTAAATTCTTATTATTCTTGATGAAAGTTTTGCAAGAGTTAAGTCGTTTGTACGAAATTGTTTCATTATTGCGTGATTTGTTGCAAGTATTGTTTGAGTAAGTTATGTTATTTTTAATTAGCTTACAAAATTTATTTCTAATCTCAATCTTTGATTTATCGTTCGAGACTTGTATACCATTTTCTATTTCAGTTATTAGAGTACGAATTGAATCAGTTAATTGCGTCTCTTTCGACGAATTTTTCTCAAGGAAAATTGCTTAAATACAGGATGACTGGTAAGTCGACGTATTTCTTTGAAGGAATATTAGTAGAGCTCATTTGCAAATTGATTTGACCATATTATGCATTATACAAAATGCAATTGTTAATGAGATATTTTAATTTTTGTGTTTTCCTTAGAAATGCGCTCCCTACTAACATTTATTTAACATTACTCAGAAAGTATAAAATGTTTTCTTAATATTTATGTTTTCCTGGTTAGACTAAATAATAGTATGTACGACGCAAAAAAAAAAAACATTAAGTCAAAAACTTTAATAAGTTTGTAATACAATGGCTGAAAAGACATTTCTTTAAAAAAAAATCCAACCTACTTGAACATTCATTCTGACTTATTTCCAAAATTTGGTAATACAATCAACTTGCAAATTATTCTAAAAACTTCTCTGATTTATTGCTTTTCGAATGAGGGTATTAAGTTTTAGTAAAAATCTATATACAGCATACTTCCATCAAATAATAATTATTAAGTGCGGGATAGAATCTTCATTGTAATGGCCTTCGAAATTGTTTCTTTTTCCCGCATTTCCGCGGTTAATTTCGCGAAGCAAAATACTCCCCCATAACTAATTTATTTTTTTATCGATCTTATATTTAATTCACATAATTACGCCTGTTAAATGAATTACAATTTCCAATTGGTCTGGATAAAGAATCATTTGAAGCATATTTCACCGAAAACTGGTTTTCGGGCGCTTTCCTCGCTAAAAATGGTGACAGCTTTTTCATGTTTTAAGTTAAAATATGAGTCAAGCTCAAGTTTAAGTCTTCTTGCATTTAATTAGCAAAGTAATAAAGTAATTCAATAAAAACATGCAGAGCACAGCCATTGAAGCAAAAAGAATTTCTTAGCAAACGAATGTACAGCTGCGGAAACATAAAGCGGGACAAGTGTTATAATGAAATTTCGGATTATTTTGATAGTATGAAGTTTCCTTGGTGACGGTCGTGACTCTTCTAATTAATTTATTACCGTCAGTGAACGTCAGAAATAACTTGTCAAATTGAGTTATTAAGAATGTATCGTCTTTCTAAAGGAAATGTAAGTGAAAATTTTCAACCACTGAATCAAATGGAATTAGTGAAGCCTTTGGAAGAACTATGTGACATTTTGGATGTGGAATATGTATATTAGAAATCTTAATTCAATCAATGTCCGGACATTTGCATCCGATAATTCAATCGAAAGGCTGCATGACTGTTATTTTGTTTCATTTTATTTCGCATGGCAATAATTGTTTTTAATTATAAACGGAATGATTAATAATTATACTTAATGTGAAGGTTGATAAATTACCATAGTTATCGAAATTTAGAAGTAAGGTTTAAACTAACGAAAGTTTACTGTCCCGCTTTCTATTTCCGCAACTGTACAGATAGGTAGTTGCAGATTTTCTTAATCTCTGAAAAATTCACAAACAAGGAAAAGTTAAAGCTTATTAGTAAGTCATACTTCGAATATTTCCGATAAATGTGTATTTTCAAATACAGAATTCAGTCTAAACTAAGAATAAGTGAAAAAAAAGAAGTAAAATTAAGGGGAGATATTGGAGACATTATTTTGCCTGAAAACAACGTTTGCAGCGCTATCAGTTATATATAATGTGTAATTTTCTAGGAAGAGATTCCAAAAAGTCTGAAAACATCAGGAACAAAAACAAAGTCCTCAAAACAATTTCGAATGAATAACATTTTATACTTAGTAGTGAAAGTGAAAGAATTTACAAGCACTTGTGGCGACATCTGTTGCTCTGGTACCCTTTATTTATCGGAAAATAACTGAAAAAAACTACGGACATTCAAGAACAATATTCTGAAAACCAGAGTTGGGCAAATTGTATTCATGAGTATGAGTACTGATTACGAGTACTATGTAATCATCAAAGGGAGGACCTAAGTGAACTGCTTGAAACCAGTTTGAGACAGCGGCAGTCCGACTCGACGCGGGGGTCTAAATCGAAGCGTTAAATGTTCCGCCCGCTTATACGTGATTTTTAATCAATCAGTCTAATATCGCCACGGTAACAACGCGAATATAATTCCAGAAGCTAATAACAGCTCTTTCTTGAATTTAGAAACAACAATTTAGTTGATATGAATTAAATAGAAACACGACACGTCTCTGCAGCACACTCTCTCGTGCGCATCGTGTCCGAGCATCGCAGTCAACCGCGACATTATTGTGAATCATGCCGTCCTAACGAATGCATTATTACTTTGGCTTACCGATTGTTCACTATCAGCTAGACGCGCTGCGCCCAGCAATTATGTTGAGGCGTGTACACAATCTATTTATAACATCGCACCGCTTCGTTGCAATAGTAAAGTTTTACACTTTTTTCTGTCCGCCATGTGGTAATCATACCCTTAATATGAGTGAAGTCTAATTCTGGTCCACTGGGTCTCGCAATTCGCAGTGTTTGTACGTTTGCAAATTGGTCCGAACTGTACTGTACAATGTGTCTCATCTTCGATGGCATTCTATAGATATTTCTGATATCTAAATATGATAAGGACACTTTTTATTCAACTTTTAACTAGATTATGATTTCTTCATTAAATTACTTCAAAATTCATAATAGGCCACAGGAAAACCCAACTGTGCATATTGTGAGTGCCATTTTTTCTGAGCTACAGGAAAATATTATGGGTCCTCAAATATTATTGCATTTTATGTCCCCAAAGCAAAATACGATAAAAATTTACACTGCATCCGCTAGTTCTCAAATGAACACTACTACATGTTAATATTAATGTTTAAAATTATGAAGATTTACACAATTCTTTAAATAAAGAAAGATTTCGGAAATTGTAATCTTATTTACAAACCGTATTTTTATGTCTGATTTAGGCAAGTATGTTAGCGCACTTGCTTATTTTCCCGACTTTCTTTCATCAAAAATCGAACTTTTCAAACGAACACTCGTAATAAATTACATAAACAATTTCAAACAATATAAACTAACATGTGTCGCAAGTCTTATAATCCAGACGCCTCTGACCAGTAAAAAGTAAGTTGAATATTAACCAAAAATTGATATGGTGGATCAAATAAAGCCCAAGATATTAAATTTTTTGCATAATTTGAATGTTAGACGTCCAGTTTTCGAATAGTCAAATATTACAATTCGATTAATCTCTTATGAACTCATGAGCGTCTAGATTATAAGATTTTTGGGACACACGTTATATAAAAAATGGAGTTCGTAGTTTGGCTATTATGAAGTTTTCATATGATTTAATTGTTAATTAAGGAACCATAATCTATGTTAAAAATCAAACAAGAAAGCTATCATTTTTTTATATCTTTAAAAATAAAAAATTTGCATTTAAAATTTTTCAACCGTACCACAAAACAACAACAAACAGCGAATTTTTGTTTAAACCATTTAAATTAGCATTAAAAGTTAAAATTCAATATTAGGTTCTGGGTTCTTTTCTGTTTCCATTACTCATGAAGAAACCTGTACAATCATCGAAAATGAGACACCTATACACAAAGCAAATGAAATCAAAATCAAAAGCTGAAGGATGCTCGAGAGATTCACCGCAATCAAAAACGATTTGCAACAATTTTTTTTAAAATAAAAACAATAAAATAAGTCCGTTCACTTTAAAGCTTAGACCACGTGGTAAGCGTACAATTAACAGCATTTGGAAAAGCTTGAATATTATTAGACGTGAATAACGGATTTCTATTGGTACTCCTTTACGTTTGTACTCATAATTTCAGATTACAACAAAATTCAATTACTTCTACTACTCAAGCACTTTGTACTCAATTACTTTTGTACTTAAGCACTGTGAGTAAATTTGTAATCGATTGCATTGTACTCATAATTTTTGAGTATTTTCATAATCAATTACTTTTGTACTTAACCACTGTGAGCAAATTTGTAATCGAGTACATTGTACTCATAATTTTTGAGTAATTTTTAAGCAATCAATTACTTTTTATACTCAATTACTGCCCAATACTGCTGAAAACCACTTTGAATTAAAAAAGAAGCATTTGTGGCTCCGTCTGTTACCATCAGTCATGACTTTGTCCTCTTTATTTCGTCAGCGTTACTTATAACTATCGAATGTGACTGACATTCATGAATCACAGACAATTTGTGGAAAATCAATTCCAATGCAATTGAAAAATGCTCAGGAAATTCAAGAATTAAATATTATAAAATACAATTTCAAATAAATAAGTGATTGGAATGAAATTTCAAACATAGGCAGGCAACGCCATCTGTTGATCTCTGGCCGCAATTAATTTTGTTTCCTTTAAATTCCGGGAGTCAGTTACGAAACAATTTAACAGCGAACTCCGCTTAGAGCTACTTTTCTGGAATTTTTCTAACCTTAAAATTTTGACTGTTGTCATTTTTTCGAAATAGGATAATCGAAAAGCAATGATTAAACAGTTTTGATTTACTAAGCACAGAAAGTAAGCAGTAATGAATATTTTAAAGTTTTTTTTTGTTACTAATATTATACTCCTTATAATTAAAGAGGCCGGTAAAAATTTGGCAACCCGGCGACCATACTTCTAGCAACGCCACTGCAACTGCACCATTTCTTGTGCAAAAATTAGTACAAGAAACTTCAGTATTACTCAAGATATTACACAATTTAATAACGTAAAACGGTGTCAGCGCCAGACTAAAGTTTCCTTTAAGTCCACGTAAAAGCAAAACATCAATTTAAAAAATCAAAACTAACTATTATATTGTCTCGCATGAAGCTAGACATCTGATTTTTTATTTTCGTTCCGTATAAAAAGCTTAAATTTAATATTCTCCTAATGATACGGATTTATTCCGGTCATAAGCGTGTCGTGTTTATTTTTTTAAAAAGAGGTGCTGAAAAGCTGCATGAAAGCACGCTCTGAATATAAATTCACTAGCTTAAACAGCTTCTAATTACGCCATATTTCTACTTTAATTAACATGTAGAGCGCTTTGCTAAATAAAAATTCAAAATCATAAAGTAAATACGACTGTTTGTTTATACGCGAATATTTAAAAATTACATAATTTAGATGAAATCTTGGTAATTACGTCATTATTAATATCTCGCAAGTTAAGTAACCTAAAATTATAGAGCAAAATGAAACTGAAATTATTAAAGGCGGAAAACAGAAATTCTGCAACGCGAGCTCTTATCTTGCAGAGAAATAACAAACATAAATTCCCTGTCCGGGGGATAATTAAATTTACGCGGTGCTATTTTTGCATTTCATGCATTTTCGTTGCGTCCACCGTTTGATAACGGCCGGAAAAATATGCGCTTGTTTACAACGAACACTGCCGGAGTGTATTTTCACTTGGGAAAACGGTTCTATATTAGATTTTTCCGGCCGGCAAATGATTAAATTCCTTACCAGCTTTAGTCCTGAAAGGTAGAAAAAATTGCTTGGAAACTTTTCTGAATTGTTTGGGCAAAGGTCGCAGAAATTGCTCAGAATTTTATATAGCGTACGAGCTACAACGAAAATAAAGATCAAAATTTTTAGTCGAGTTTGTGAAGAGAGATAGTATATTATTTTATCATTATTTTAAGATTTTAATCTCGTATTCTGCAACTAAATTGCAAATAGTAATAGATTCTAAATTTCGTAACTTAAAACTAATTTAAGAAAAGAGAATACTTAAGTCCAAGGCATGACCATTTTAAAACAATTAAATCAAAAGAGTCGTCAATTACTTTCCTTTTTATTTTCATAAATAAATGAAAATCTCGAATGCATGTTAATTAATTTGACTTTAAACCCTTGTAACTTTTTAGTTACTGAATTCTTATCACAAATTTATTAAGGAAGAAAGCTTTAATTTGATCTCTTGTTATACTGTGTGTAAATATTTAAACCTGTAATGCATCATCATAATTGGAAACGATTAAACTCATATGTCCTTAACAGAAAGTTAATAATTTTCGAGAAAATGCATTGGCAGATTTTCGCCAAATCGTTTGAGAACTGCTGGCATAACTAAGAAGTGTAGGTGGGTAAACTCTCGCGCACGCGGCTGCCTGTTTGAACGACGACACGAAAATAGGTCAGTCGGTCAGTGTTTAAAGTGGTTTAACCTTGTGCAGGAACTCTGTCGTGAACAAACATATATTTGGTTCGTACGATGCATACTAACAGATCGTAATGGCTTTTGCAAACAGGTAAAAAAACCTGCCGGAAGTCTCACAGCCATTTGGCAAGTTTCTGTACGCGGAAGGAAACGAATTTTGAAAACTTTCGGTTTACGTGAGTTCATGTTCATCTTTACGAAGTATTAAAAAAGAATCGATCTTATAAATTACAGATTCAATTAACTCGATTACGAAATCATCAGTCAATCAACATTTTAAACCCGCCTGGATTTATTAAAACAATGTAACCTCACTCCAAGTAAGTAATTACAAATTGTAGGCCGACGATTATAATTACTGGACGAAAAGTGCCCCTTAAAATTGCTTACGAGTTAAATAATCACATCATCGTCATCCATCCGTTTTATTTTTCACAAATAATAAATAAATTGCGTTTCCATTTCTTTAAGTGTGTTTTTACAACGCCGATCACCTCTTCGATTGACGCGCTTAAGGTAGGGTAGTATTTATATAAATGTAACATTAATTCCCTCAGTGAATTAAAATTTGAAATAAAATAATTACTAAAACATATTAGTGATTACTAGTATTTCTCGCTCGCACATATCAACAGTTCCAAACAAGTGGTACCTCCGAAATTTGTTGGCTATGATTCGGTAGCCACCCGAAATTACGCGCAGAAGGTAGCATTTCACGTAATTATTTCGGCCTTTTAATTTTCGCAGAGTTTGATTTCTTCTTTATTTTTGGATCACGCTTCGATTATAACTAACATACCTTAAAATTGTTATGTTAAATTAAACAAATTTCACAGAATAGATATCTTTCCGATGAGTTCAAAAAGGGTTCATCGGGATTTACCACGAAAAATTGTTCTTCCAATCCTTGTCACAAACCACAATCTGCATGGACCTTTCCTTTTCCTTAAAACTTGGACGATAGTTTCTAAACTTTATAAACTGTTTTATTACTATGGGTTGCAGCTTTACACACTGTAATCCGAGGTAAAACTTTTTCTAAATTTTTATAATGTTCAGATAGAACTTATTTGTAACATCTTGCAGGCTCTGAGGAAGGCTTTAAAAGAAAACCGAAACTGTCGGCTGAATGATTAAAATTGTTTTTTCGTTCTAAACCCAATCAATTCTACTTTCAAAATGTAATCATTTAATATAATTTGATTTGTTTCAACTGTTTAAATGGCTTGTAAATCGTCCAGTGATAAATGAAAGAGCCTCACAGTTGTACCCCATTAACGTAATTTCTTACCTGGTATTGATGGGAAATTTAAGAAAAGGAACTTTACACTAATGAAATAACAATGCATATTAACGTTTAAAACATATATTGTAGAGGGAAAAACTTCTGAACCCCGTCGTCTTAACTGCTCTTACCAGTTCTATGGAATTCTTGAGCGTAAAAACCCTCTACCCGAAATTGAAATTTACAAAACAGAACAAAAGTGAAAAGAACGGTAGCCGTGGGTCAACAACTTGTTACAGTTTCCTTAAATCAGCGATGCTCTCGGGCGCTTCGAACGAGCTGTACCAACGCCCACTGTATATAGGCCTGATACATTAGGTGGGAGAACTCCTCGACTTGAGACCTTGAGATAACGCCACGCGAGTGCGCGCCGTCCATTTAAATGTAAATACACACGTACACATACACAGTCATTTTACTGCAAAATTTGATTTGAAGAGTGCAGAAATTTTGGTTTCCAAAGTAAATCTGAAGTTTATACGCTGTGTTTCATTTCACAACTACACGCTCATATATTTTTTAAATTTAAGCACTTAAGCTTTCGCCATCCTTTAAATACAGAATTTTTTTTATTTTAAAGCCTTTTGTAAACCATTGCCCACTGCAATCGAAAACAAATTGAAAAAAAAATAAGAAAACTACTGCGATCGAAAACAAATTGAAAATAATTAAGAAAACATATTAGGCCTTGTTTAATCATGAACAGTTATTACGAAAAGTAGTTTAGAATTACGAAATATACTAGTACAAGAGTAACATATCTGTTTTTTCGTTATTTGTAAATGCCATTACGATCTTAATATGCGTTTTTACGAATCAAAAATCTATCTTCGTTTGTCAAATGTTTCGTTACTGCAGAACGCTAATGTAATACTGCCCCACCTTAAACGCGTTACAGTGGCCGCCGTTGTAAAAGCACAAAAAAATTGCCGTAATAAAAAGCATCAAAAGAAATGCGAAACTGCGACTTTATCAAATGCATGTGAGAATACTTTAAGCTATCAATCAATTTGTAAATTTTGGAATTTGCAATGCAAGCGCGTTAAAAATGCTTTACTTGGCCGAATGTCGTAATTGAAATAATAGAAATTGTAAATTTAATGTCAGTCATATTGGTAATGGGCACATATCAGTTTTAACAGCTAATTTAATCTCCCTAGTGTGATTACGTAATGCAGTCGATTTTAAACTGTACAAACAGTAGATAAATTACTACATTATTTTAAAGTTTCTTTATTAAACTAAAGAAATCTTAATCTATTTAATTAGAAATGGAAAGGTAATTACTTGTGAAGGTAAAATATCCGAAAATAAAACGATGAATGACGGTGATGTCATTATTTAACTCATCCGAATTTTTTGTGCAGTAATTATAATCGTCTGTTTATAATTTGAAAATACCTAAAATTGTAATTACTTGGAGCGAAGTGGCACTTATTCTAATTAATCCAAGCGCATTGTGCGCGCGTTTAAAATGTTTCGACTGTTACGATCTATTAATAGGCCTCATACGAATCAAACAGATGTTCGTTTACGACATCGTAAAACACTGACCTATATTCGGTTCGTCATTCACACAGGCAAGGCGGCGCACCATCCAGTCGTTAGCAATGCCAGCAGTTCGCAAACGGTTTGGTGAAAATCTTCCAATACATTTTTCTCGAAAACTATTAACTTATTGTTAAGGGTACATAAGTTTAATCGTTGCCATTTATGGTGATGTATTACAGGTTTATATATTTGCATACAGTAAAAGAACACCCTGTATAAAAATGGCTGAACTTAATTAATTATTTCTGTAGTCCGTAAGTGTCGATTCATAGTTACAGTGACCCAGCAAAATTCTTTACATTATTAATATTATTATTAAAATCATAAAAGTGTTAAAGCTAACCTAATCATCCCAAAAGATATATATGTCTAAATGTAAGTAAATATAAATTGATATGTAAAAATTTTAATTATTTATATTTAAGTACATTTAGACATATATATTTTTTAGGATGATTAGGTTAGCTTTAACATTTTTATGATTTTATCAGTGTGATTGGGTGGTTTTAGGTCTTTCTTGGTGCTTTTGAGTTGGTAGCGTACTGAAGATGGCAGCTTAGCTGCCGAAATACGTATCTACTATTATACTATGAAACTTATTGTGGGCGGAGGTTAATTTCAATTATTGAATAAAAAGGCTAACAATGAAATTCCGTCAGGTCATAAATCGCCCCCAATTCCGAGTGCCGACCGTCTGGGAAATACCAACGATTTAACAGCTATAAATTAAATAATTTAAAACGGATAAACAATAACATTGATACTAAGGTCTGGATCGTTTTAAATCTATGGAGTCGTATTTAAACAGTAAAGTAAAGTCGGCATATATTCCCCATTCTTTGGGCCGTCATAAATTCTGAACTAAGATACTAAATAGTCAGATATTTTAATTAAAAATACTTTATTTTGTTTTCCCGCGGTTGCATAGAATAAATTTAAGAAATATATATTTTTTGGAAAATTCTTTAACATATTAAAAAAAACTGCATTTTCATGATATGATTTAAAATGGCAGATAATATAGAATAGTCAGTTGGGGTGATATGATATAAGGTAAAATATGCAACACTTTGAATTACTAAGGTGAAACATCAGCTGTTGTACTAATTTACACTACAACAAACTAACTTTGGCGTAAACACTTTTATTTTAAAAAATACGCCAAAATATATTTTTCTGGTACCGCGCGAAAACTTCCAAAACAATAAATTCACAAAATAATGTACTGTAAAGTTATGCAATCTTACCGGCTGAGACCCTCTATAATAGTGACCTACAATACCGAAACTCATGTTATTGCCAGAGTCGTTTAACAGATGGCGCTTCTTATTTCATAAATACCGGTTATTCCGTATTAGCCGATCTATTCCATATATGCCGATTTTACCATTTTGGTTTGGAAAAACAAAAATTACAGGAACCTGTAATTGCCTACTATATTTTGCTCTCGACCGTAAGTCGATTTTTCAATCACAATCTGCATGAATTTTCCGAACAACCTAATACATTAAATTTCTAAATCAAGAACATAATTAATAAATAATCGCGCTGCGATTCGTAAAGACGTAAATCGCTAATGATTTCGCCATAATGGAAATGAAGCGATAAACGAGATCCATTTAAATCACATTCAGTCAGTTTAATTTGATTGTCATTGGGGCAGAGACGTAAAATTCCATTATGAAACAGACAGGTTGTCACCGTCCTCTTAAGAGAGCAGTCGACTTCAATGCAACCCTAAAATTCTGTGGCTTTTTTTAAAAGAATGGGGTCCTGAATTTCTCGAAATTTATTAATTCCATCTCACGTAATATTCTGTAATTTCGATTAGACGTAAACTATGTAAGTACCTAAAATGACTCGTTTAGAGAGAACAGACGCAGTGGAGGAATACGTGACGTCGCTTTAATGGCTGGTACGTTTAGTTTACATTATTTAATCTTGTTATTATGCACTAGAACGATAATTAACTTGCAGCACGTATGCTTTTACGCGTAACAAGAGCGCCGGAGTTATTAAGTTTTCAGGAGCGTCGGCGGTTTCTGTAAACAAGAGCTGCGCAATTTCCTATGTGGCTTTCAACTCTATTAAGAAATGATGATATAAGTGCATACTCCTATTATTTACAAAATCGAAATGTTATGAGAAAAAATTCAATCGTTGTTTATGTAATGCTAGGCTAAAGTTCCTTCCTCCCTTTTGACTTTGGAACCAAATAATAATAATAACAATAATCTTTATTTTTGTTGGCGGTGATAATAAGACATAAAGTTCAAGCAAAAACCAAATTAAAGTAGCTAAAAAATTATGTGTTGCCAACAACAACAAAGAAGCTACCCTCAGAAGGAGGAGGGCTGGGTTAGATGGTAGAACTAAGGGTGGCAGGGAACGACCCCAGTTGGTAATCGTACTGTGGAACCACTTCCCAAGGCCCCACAGCGTGCGCTGGTTAACGAAAATTGCCAGGTGGGTCAGAGACAAAGCAAAATACCGTGACCCAATTATAAATACAAAGTCCTTTTTTACTATGTGCAAATAAAAAAAAACCTCAATATAAGTACATGAATGCTACCTTCAGCGGGTGGCTGCTGTATCATGGCAAGAAGATTTCGGAGGAACGACTTGTTTATAACTGTTGAAATAAGCTAGTAAGAAATATAGCAAGGTCAATGACGCCTTCCTCTGTAATCACCGATACCGCACCAATCGTAAAAGGAGTCCCGCATTCCAACCCATTCCGCAACGTCTGGTAATAATAATCACTGATATCGTTCATTAATTATTTTATTTAAAATTTTAATTCACTGGGCGAAGTAATGTTATATTTATTTATTTTAAAATATTAAACATTGATGAATAAATCCGAAAATTTATGCGCCAGCTTTTTCGTAACTGCACAACAATGTTAATACTGCCTTGTCTTAAACATAAAAAGGCGGGCCCCCGCCCGTTGTAAAAACGTGGAAAAAAATTGTCACGAAAAATGACATCAAAACAAATGCGAAATTGCAACTCATCAAATGCATAAGATAATACTTTAACTTTAAGATATCAATCAATTAGTAAATTTTGTGAGGGTAAAATATGTTAAAAATAAAACGGTGGATGACGATGATATTATTTAATTCACCCGCATTTTTCGTCCAGTATCATCGATTTATCATTAGAAAATATCTAAAATTGTAATTACTTGGAGTGAAGTTGCGTTTATTTATTTTAATAAATCCAGTCGCTTTGTGAACGCGTTTACAATGTGTTGATTGTTACGATCTATTAATAGGTATTATATAAATCAAACAGATGTTCATTTATGGCATCGTGAAACACTGACCTACATTGGCGTCGTAATTCAAATAGGCGAGACAGCCTATCATCCAGCTGTGCCAACTGTTCTCAAACGGTTTGGTGAAAATCTTCCAATACATTTTTCTCGAAAACTATTAACTTAGTGTTAAGGGCATATAAGTTTAATCGTTGCCATTTATGGTGATGTATTACAGGTATAAATATTTGCACACAGTATAAGAACAGCCTGTATACAAATTTCATAAATGGTGCTGGTGAAACGTTAAATAATTTTAAAACATTTATACAGGGTGATTCAGGGTGTGTTCGACCCGTTAATCTCAGATATTACCAGAAAAACATAGAGTCTAATATACATACAATACATTTCGAAAACTATTAACTTTCTGTTAAGGACACATGAGTTCAATCGTTAACTTGGTGTTAAGGGCATATAAGTTTAATCGTTGCCATTTATGGTGATGTATTACACGTTTAAATATTTGCACACAGTAAAAGATCACCCACCCTTAACATACTTATAATACAAGTTAGTCTTCGCAGCTATTCAAGAGATATTCAAAAATCAGAACTGATCGCACAAATTGACTCGAAATCACAAAACATTAAAACTCCTTAACAAATTTATATTTGACTCAAACGTGTAAAATAATTTAATATTATGCACAAATATTTGCCGGAAATGTTTGCGTTTATGCAATATGCGAATGAATATTTTCTTTATTAGAAATGCGTAATTTTATAATTTTGTGTGTTTTTCTTCTACACGCAATTGGACTTATAATTTCTATTATGTGTTTTGGCTAGAAACTTGCATTGAAGTAGTTCGATATATGAGGTTAATGACTTGTTTACAAACTGCAACTTTAATAAAACATAAATAGGATATACTTTAACAATTTTAATAATTTTAGCATGCGATATACCTTTGTTATTAAATAACTATTTATTGTTTGTACCTCAAAATCATGATCTTAACTTCAAATATTGAATCTGAATTGTATTTCAATACTAGACTTTTATAACCATTTCATTCACGTATATTTACGAACAAAGTGACTGCGTTATTATCATTCCAGTAAAATAAGAATAAAACATTAATTGTCTTGTCTTATGTCAATGGTAAGCATTCAGAATTATTTGAATTGGGCACGCAGAGTGACGTAATTCCCGCGCCCAATATCACATGCTGATTGGTCGAAAGTTACGAGACAACCTGTTTAAGTATATAACCTTGAGTCAATCAGCTGTCTGTTGTCGTTTTTTCGTCGCTTGTTGTCAAAGTAATGGGTCAGAGCCACATTCGGCCAGACGTTGAATAACTGGTCTGATTCGTTCCGGAAAATGGCGGCGATCTTGGACCAAAAACGCTAAGCGAAACGAATCGGTAACCTCGATGGTTTGATGGGGAAAGAAACGTAATTCGCCGTACTTACATCTGTTTTCAAAATATTCTGAAATATACTCCGCATTGAAAATGGATCTATTCCAATCAGAAAAAATAAAGAATGTAACCTAGTGCTCACGCTTAATGATCGTACAACCATACCTTCAGATTATACGACTCTTTCAACCCGTTGGCAGAAGATGCTTGAAAAATACATCAAAAAACACGTAGAGCTTAATTCAGTCCAGTCAAACTACTTAGATGAATCTTGTAACAGAAATTTATATAGGTTCTCACAATCAACGAAATACGTGTCTGTCTGTTCTGTCGTGTCGCAAAGCCAAAAATGGCTGCCGGAATTCAATTTCATTCCTTCACGACAACGAACGCAGAAAATTTTTAAATAACGAACACAGAAAATATTCTCAGTTCCAATATTCAAACAAGACAAAATCTGGCAAAATTCTTATGCAACTTCGCATACATGACAGACTGCTTCGTCCGAATTATTCAAGGTTAGAAAAAGGCAGCGGCGCCCATCGGTAGAAACGGTAGTAGGAAACGTCCGGTAGTAGAAAAAATAGCTGCACGCAACAATAAGAGAGCATCCGGTTGTAGGATAACTTGCGGTAGCAGAAAAACTCTACGTCAATAATAAAAGAATCTTAGAAAATATTTTCCTAATCAACCAAATCAAAGTACAAGGCAGGTACTTACACTCTCTTTTTAGTTTTTCTGAAGAAGAATGTCAGCTGAACACGTGCTCGGGTGTAAATGCTTGTGGTGGGGAAATAATCTTGACGAAACGTCGCAGTAGAACGTACGTCGGTTAAACGACGGTTAAACTGGAACATTTACAAAGCCTCCGGCCCCAGCAAAAAAGCACAAATTGCACTCGCAAACAATGCGTCTGCTAAATGGAGGCATCGGAATCACAATATCGTGAGATGAACTCTCAAAAGGAGGGAAATACGTCATAGAAAAAACTACGTAATTTCCGCTACGTCAACAGAAGGAATCTATAAATATATTGATATGTTTCAAGGTTAGTAAAACTGATATTGCATCTAGCATGTTGTCTCGGTCTCATTTAATATGCAGTTTGAAATTTCCTTCCCCAATAGTAACTCGTGACGTCACAGGAAACTTCTATCCGTCACAGTGAAGTAAATAGAGTGAGTTTTAATCTGTGTCCTGAAGCTTAATCTAATTCACTAAAAATGGAATCAATTCCATGCTCCTATTGATCAAATAACGCAAAAATTAATATGCCCAATGGAATTTATCACGTGACGTGACGTAACGAGATACGTACCCTCTGTCCCCTCCGCTGATCAAGGCAACCTTCTAATACGCAGTCCAGCTCTACCAACCTTGACATGTTTGACCTCGGGCGACATTTAAAGATTAATTTCCGAAAATTGGAGTAAAATAACCACAGAGTATGACTGAAGAAAGGTTCGTCACTAAGATGACAACATCCGCATTTAAACTGAATCTAAAACAAAAGTCGCAAGAATTAAACATTTCAACGTAGAATTCACAAAACAAAATGAAAGAATGTAAAGAAATGGTCAGTGAAAACTATGAACGTTATAATGCATAAGCGCAGTTGCCAAAACGTAGGTACTAACGGATTAAATTGTAACAATGCACACTACAAACTTCAAAAGATTAAATGGAAAATTAGCTTGAGAAGCATAAAATTTTAATTCTACATCTAAGAGCATTATTAATTTTGAGTTTCTGAAACTTATTTTTAAGTACGTAACGGTATCTCTAAAATTTATTATTTTTTTGTTGTGCAAAACCTGATTCATATTTCATTTTTCACCTCTACTTTCATAATTTTCATTTTTTGCATGAAGTTGGAAGTTGAAACTCCCTGTATAATATTAGGGTTGTCCTTATATTATTTTTTTCTTTTGATTTAGTTACATTATTTAGTTAGATTTAGTTACACATATTTTTCTAATCAATTACTGTTTAAGGTACGCTCAATGACCTTAATTTTTTTCATTGAGGTACGTTTATTCGTTATTTTTTCATTGAGGTACGTTATTCTAAAGTTATTTATCCATTTGTGTGATTTTTGTACGAATTTCCGGATAGAAACCGCAACTAGCTTTCTGGCTATCCTGTCAAGGTTTCGTACCCGTTGCGAAGGCACTGCAAAATTATAATGCATTCATAAAATTGACATGATTCACAAATACGCCGTTAATTATGTGCCGGAAGTATTTTTTTCTCAGCTTGTATATGTATAGGCTGATTCAGAATAAATCTCCGACCTGTTAACCACAAATAGTCTTTGAAAAAACAAAGTAAATAACTGTAGACATGGGAGGTCTAACTTGTACAGTTTTTGAGATAAAATTGTTTAAAAATTCACATGTAAACTTGTTGGTGGAATCGAACGCATGTGTTACCGTATGAATTGAACGTATGTATTACCACAGTGTTGTACGTATTTGCATTTGCTTCATGTGTCAGATAATTAATCGAATTAAAGTGAAGTGAATAATGTTTAATCAAAATTCAGTTTTTGAAAACTCCATGAACACAATTGAGGAAATTGCGTTTTTACCTGAGCAAAAAAAATCAAAATAATGCAAATCACTGCCCTGCGTACGTGATTCATTAGGCTGACATTCGCACACAACTTTTGAACGCAGAAGGAACTGCAGTTTTAATAAATTAAATTTGGCCGAATAAGGCCCTAAGACACGTTATATATGCCGGCCTATTCATCAATTACGTGAATAGGCGCATAACAACAAGGTCACATCGAATATCTGATACAAAAACCGTAAGTTATGTCCGTAACATTCAGTTTTTGTTGACACACTGACAGTTTCTAAAACACAAATAGTTAGTCAACCCGATTTTAAAAACACATTACGCATCGCATTCCAATAGTCATCGGTGCTACTCAAATGGTTTCCATTTGGGGCACAAAAGATGTTGTTTTTCGAGATATTTCTGATAATTTTTTTTCTTGCAATTTGCGATTTGCATGACCTTAGTAAATAGGCCCCTAACAGGTCGGACACTTATTATGAATCACTGTTACGAACTCATTGTTTTAGTTATTAAGATTTAGTTTTAGAATGTCATTTACGTAGAATTTAGTCATTTCTCACAACAGAGTTGCCCGCAAGTACCGGATGTCCAGGCTATGTTACTCACAGGCCACCTTCTGAGGAGATTCTCGTTAGTATTCATTTAGATTCAGTTCTCAGATTGTTAACTTGTAAAATTTTATATTTCTTTTCCGAAAAGGTTTAAGTAAATTGCTTTTTGGAAGGTCTGGGAACAACATTGCTATGCAGCGCTCTGGGACAATATTTCCTAACCAATCAAGGTTTACGCGTTACTTCCATTTAGTTTTTTCAGAGAAATTTTTAGACTCTTTGAACGTTTCATTTCAGAATTCAGTTGTACGTAGCGACTTGTCCAGGGCGGTTGGATGCCCTGCAGACTCTAAGGCCCGCAACTCATTGCATTTCAAACATTTTCTCTTTATTATGTAAATAGTCAAATTAAATACGTCTTAAGTTACCACTTGATTTTTTATCTTCGTGCCGGCGACAAACATTTGTAATTAATTCTCGCGAACCGTTTTAAAGAAGCCTAACAACCTTCCAGGCCGCGTGAATTAATTGTGCATATTCAAATTCAAATTCAAATTTATTGTCTTGAAACCAGCTGTGGATATAGACATAAACATATAGTACAGAATTTAAAAATATAAGATTAAAGACATCACTAAATAAATCAACTAGTAAAATTAAATGTAATAAATTCGTTTACAGAATAAAATGCCTGACTTAGTAGGATACTTTTCAATTTAAATCTGAATTTTTTACGTTAGAAATTATGCGCAATTCATTAGGAAGATTATTAAAAAAAATCTTACTCATATAAAATGGAGATTGCTTCACGTATGCAGTGTGAGGAAGCGGTAAGTATAGAGAATCGTTATTTTTGGTGAAATAATTATGCACATCGAAATTTCTTTTTAGAAAATTTTGATTTTTGTATACAATAGTTAAAATTTCCAATAAAAAGAGTGAGAAAAGTGTTAAAATTTTTAAATTTATAAACAATGGACGGCAATGTGCGTTATGTTCTGCTCGACAAATGATTCTAAATGCCCTTTTTTGAATTACAAATAATTTGTTGATATTTTCAAAAGTTCCGAAGCCCCAAAACCTAATTCCATACCTTAATTTAGATTCTAATACTGAGTGATATACTTACTCGTATTGCTGATGGAAGACCGAGATTAGAAAAAATAGTACAAATTAGAAAACAATCTTTAGCTAATTTCATTGTTAAATCTTGTATATGATGTGTCCATTTGACATCCTTGAGAAGAATCCCTAAGAATTTATGTTGTAGAATTTTGATTTACAAAGCTATTATTTATACCTATGGTTAAGGGTTCGTTGTTCCTAAACGGAATTAATTTAGTTTTGTCAAGATTCATCTTTAAAAAATTACTATTGAACCAAATTTGCAAAATTTTCAAATCTTCATTTATTTGACGTGTTAAGTCATGGTTGTCAATGGCTGACCAGCTAATGGAAGTATCGTCAGCAAAAAGTGTAACATGACCCGATAATTTTAACGACGTAATATCGTTTATGTAAAGTAAGAATAAAACTGGCCCCAGTACTGAACCCTGAGGAACACCGTTATTAACATTCAGTAGATCTGATTTTGCTTTTTCCGAGTGTAACGTTAGAATAACAGACTGATTCCGATCTGTCAGACATGACTTGAACCAATCGTTAACTACACCTCTGAATCCACAGCTGTGTAATTTTACGAGTAAAATACTATGACGCACACAGTCCAAAGTTTTTGCTACGTCACAGAACACGGTTGCTACTGAAGATTTTTTATTTAAATTTTCATAAATAAATGATATACAATTATAAATAGCATCACTATAATTCGTTTTTGATTTAAATCCAAATTGCAGCGGAGATAGTATATTGTACATTGTAAGAAATGACATTATTGACTTCTTCACAATTGATTATTTTAGAAAATATGGAAGTAACCGCTATAGGTCTGAAATTTGTAAAACTGTGATCCGTGCCACCTTTATGGAGTGGTATTACGCAAACACGTTTTAGGAACGAAGGAAAAGTACCAGTTTGAAAACTTTCATTAATTAAATTAGTAAACTTTTGTAAAACCGAATGAGGGACGGATTGAATAATCTTTAAGCTTATTTCATCAATGCCACTAGAAGTTGATTTTTTGAGTGACTTTATTTTTTCACTGACTTGAGATATATACGGTGGTTGCATCGCCGGGTTCGTTAAATTAAGCGAATACGAAACAATCACCCTGTACATTTTGAAATTTCAACAACTATTAAAAGAGAGCTTTTAATAGTTGTTGAAATTTAAAATAAAAATAGTTAGCTTACAGATTTAACGTGATGCAACGCTGATGCGGTTTAATGCAATGAAAGCACTTGATTCTACATTACAACCGCATTTGTGCAGTGGCACATTTCCTGTTGTCTGCAAAATAAACAGGCCATGATGTGCGTGCAAAATGCTTCGAATAACACGCCGTTTTCAAATGTGTGTTAAATTAAAACGTCACAGCATTTTAGGACTCGTTTGATGTAATTAAAAATCGATTTCTTTTGATTAAAATCTAGCCCCTACATTTGAAATACATAGTGACGACATGTTGGAATTATTTTGGAGCAAAGTATGTTGACAATCAAAAATTCCACTAAATTATCAGTTTTGCTTAGTGCAAAGGTACGGAATTTTTGCACGTTATAAAATCTGAAACTTGTTGCAAATTTGCAATTTTAGAATTTTTGTAGGTTGTTTGTTTTCGTTTGACATTTATGTATGTATTACTTATACACATATATTTTTTGAATAATTTTTTCGAGAAAAGCAACAGAATAATTTAACAAAAACTAGAACATTTAAAAATTCCACCTCTTCCAAAGAAGAGCGCCGAAATATGTTTTGCACAAGGGCGTTTAACGCCCTATCAGCGGGTCTGTTCATTAAAGAGTACAGTTGAATCAGAGATTAGTATCCAGAATAATACGTACCGTGATGATCAAATAAAACGATACAAGAAAACTGCACCCTTACGAATATTGGGCGTAGTTAACGTGGGCATTTAAATCAATACATCGAATCTGGTCCGCTAAAATTTTATTGCTTCGTTTAAACTAAAACTTTCAAAAATTGCAAGTTGTAAATGGATTATTTTTCCTCGCCAAAATAAATCTTAATATTGCTTGACTGAAACTCATCTTGTGTCGTCACAGATAGTCCGTTATATGGTACGGTAACTTATGTTAGACAAAATTTGTCTAACTACCAGTCAGTATTCAACAAAGAACTAAATATAGTGTATTTGTAAATGTTAGTAAAGTTACAGATTTGTACATTGCTAACATTTATAAGCTACCAAATAATTTATGACCTGAGACATTTGATATAAATATTCAACGTCCAGCAATAATTGTAGGAGATTTTAACTGTCATCATAATTTGTGGGGATATGATTACAAATGACAATTATGATCCATTAGAAACTTCCAGATCAGTGTTAAATGATTTTCCGCATAGTCAAAATAGACCAGTCCTATTAAATGTTGGAGTGAAAATTCCCATAATTAATTCTTTACCTAAACCATGTTGGAAATTTCAAAGGACTAACTGGAAGGAATTTAGAATCTACTTTGATCAAAATATTCGATGGATACCCGCTGTTTCTACCAATTATGACAGGTTCATTTGTGTTATTAAAAGCGTTGCTAAAAGAACAATTCCAAGGGGATACCGTGAAGAGTATGTTCGATGCTGGTCAAAAGAAGCTGATCGTCTGTTTAAGGAGGAGTATCAAAACAATCCTACTACAGAAATGGCAAATCAATTATTGAAATCTATTAATCAGTCCAGAAAAACTTCCTGGAATAAGACTATGGAAAATATGAACTTTACTCATTCCAGTCGTACCAGCTGGTCTCTACTTCGTAAACTTGGAGCTTCTAGTCAACAAAAACAGCCAGTGCTCCAAATCGGTCCAAATTCTATAGCATCTCGATTGGTTAGTATTTCTAATACCAAAAGGGCGATAAGAATAAATTGAAGAAAATGAAGCGTGTGCTTCACAATCAAAGAACAGTAGCTCTACTTTCTGTTCCACTCTCCAAACCCTTTGATCTTGCCGAGTCAAAGACAGCAATTAGTCGTTTAAAAAGTCGTAAAGCAGCAGGAACGGATGGCATTTTTCCGGAATTCATTAAAAACCTTGGAATTTTGGGTATGGCTTCTGAACTTTTTTCATAACATTTTACTCTCAGGCAAAATACCAGCTGAATTTAAAAAGTCGAAAGTTATCGCCATTTTTAAGCCTGGGAAACCATCCGCAGAAGCATCTAGTTATCGACCCATTTCTTTGCTTAGCGTTTGTTTCAAACTCTTGGAGAGATTGATTTATCAACGAATTTCGCCCATCATTGAAAAAGTACTTCCAATAGAACAGGCAGGATTTAGACCGCTTAGAAGTTGTTGTGATCAAGTTTTAGCATTAACAAGTCACGTAGAAGCAGACTTTCAAAAGAAATTGAAAACCGGCGTTGCTTTTATTGATCTTACCGCAGCATATGATACTGTTTGAAAAAACGGCTTGATACAAAAATTGTACAATGTAGTACGTTGCGGAAGATTGGTTAACCTTTTAGGAAATATGTTATCCAATCGAAAATTTAGAGTTTTTATTCTAGATAAAAGCAGTAAATTCAAATTATTAAATAATGGGTTGCCTCAAGGTTCTGTTTTATCACCACTTCTGTTTAATTTATATACGAGCGACATACCTCATACAAATTCTAGAAAATTCGTGTATGCTGACGATATGGCTCTGGCTGTTCAAGATAAGGAATTTAAAACTATCGAAGATGTTTTGACTACTGATTTAGAAATTATGAACCAGTACTTTAAAATGTGGTGTCTTTGTCCAAATCCGACGAAGACAGAAGGTTCTTGTTTTCATCCGACCAATATTATGAAACACAAAGTTCTTCACGTCTCTTTCGATGGATCTGCTGTTAAACATAATTTCTGTCCTACGTAACTTGGTGTCACCTTGGATCGCTCCTTGACATATAGTTAACATATTGAAAAACTGAGACAGAAGCTAAACAAAAGGAATAATAGGTGTGTTCCGCAAAACTCACTTCGGCTCAGATAAACGTCATTTCCGTTCACGCTAACAAGTAAGATTAAATGTGTATTTCAATCTGGCAACTAATAGGAGTGCACGAGTGACAAGGTAGCAGATCGAAGTCACAGTTCAAACTTACTTATTCATGCCAACGGAAATGACGTTTATCTGAGTTGAGATGAGATTTGTGGCAAAAAGAACACGCCTATTATAATGCTAAAGCTTGCAGGAACAAACTGGGGTGCAAATGCGCATACTCTACGATTAACAGCGTTAGCTCTGGTTTACTCTACTGCAGGATACTGTTGTCCAGTATGGATGAACAGCATAAATGTACATAAAATTGATACGCAGTTAAATACCTCGCTGAGAATTATAAGTGGTACTCTAAAATCCGAAGAATCTTCGAAGAATTGCTAAATGAAGGGGAAGAAGGAAACCAAATAGAAGAAGCGCAAGAAGAGGAAGAAGTTTTTACAGACACAGTAAACACACCGGTACCTGCCTTTGAAGAAATAGAAGAGATAATTCGAATTATGAAAAATAACAAATGTCCCGGCGAAAGCGGTATTACACCAGAAAATATAAAGTATGGAGGGATCGTACTGAGAAGACAGATATTCGAACTGATAAGGGATATATGGAACACGGAAGAGATGCCGCAAGCATGGAACAGAGCAGCTATCGTTCCCCTCCATAAAAAAGGTGACCTAGAGGACTGTGGCAATTACAGGGGCATTGCGTTGCTGGAAGTAGTTTACAAGATACTAGCAACAACAATTAAAAGAAGGATAGAGATCGCATCAGAACAAACAATTGGTGAGTATCAAGGAGGTTTTCGAAAATCGAGATCGACTACAGACCCAATCTTCCTTCTAAAGCAAGTACTCGCTGAGTGTTACGAATATGATATACCCGTTCACATGCTATTCATAGATTTTAAGGCTGCATATGACACAGTGAACAGGAAGGAAATGTTCAAAGCTCTTCGAAAACTGAAAATTCCAGAGAAACTAATCAAGCTAATCATGATGACATTACAGCATACAAGCAACGCGGTTCGCGTGGATGGGAACATGTCAGACGTTTTCGCAGTCACGAGAGGGTTGAGCCAAGGTGACCCGCTTTCCACGGTGTTGTTTAATACAGTTCTTGAAGTAATAATGAGAAACGTCAAAATAAACCGTCAAGGATCGCTGATAAATAAAAGTCACCAGTGCCTGGCCTATGCCGACGACGTCGTGCTGCTAGCAAGAAACGAAGTAGAACTAAAAAGTATATCGGGAAGATTAATAGATGAAGCGGCAAAAATGGGTTTAAAGGTTAATGAGAAGAAAACGCAATACATGCAGCTAAAGAACAAGCACGCACTGGTTAGAAAAGCTAAGTTTCAAGTGCAAACTCTGAGCGAAGGGAAAAAACTTTTTGAAGAAACAGACAAGTATATGTATCTGGGTACGCTAATATCCAATAAGTGTGAAGAAGGTTGTGAGATTGACTTAAGGTTAGCAAAGAGTAACCGTTGTGCAGGTGCCTTGCATAAAATACTAAGGTCCAAGGACCTTTCACGGACTATAAAGAAGAGGGTATATAAATCAGTTTTGCGCCCAACGCTACTCTACGCGAGCGAAACATGGGTATTAAACAAAACAATGCAGCATAAAATCGAAACATGGGAGCGTAAAATACTCAGAAAAATATATGGAGGAAGGAAAACGGACGAGGGCTGGGAGAGACGACAAAATAAAGATATATGAATTATACGGAGAACCATCAATAAGTCAAGTAGTGAAGGTGCGAAGGCTGCAATGGCTGGGGCACCTTGAAAGGATGGAAGACAGTAGAACGGTCAAGAAAATAGCATGGCGTGCACCGGAGGGAAAGAGGAAGAGGGGAAGGCCGAGGAAGAAGTGGAGTGAAGCCGTACTGCAGGACCTAGAGGACATGCAAATAAAGGATTGGAGAAAAAAAGCTAGAAACAGGGAAGATTGGAAAACAGTTATTTCAAGGCAATAGGCCTAAATGGCCTGAAATCGCCTATATATATACTCTAAAATCCACCCCACTTGCTTGGCTGCATGTTTTAGCAAATATTGCACCTCATAGTTTACGAAGAAAGAGAGCTATGAAACGTGAATGGGATTTGTATCAAATGTTGCCTGGTCAATTTCCTATCAGCAGAGACCTACAAAATATTCCTCCTGATAGGCTAAAATCGCGTAAGCCACTATGGAAGGAAGAATTTTTACATCGACTTTTTTCTGTTTCTGAAGCGTGGAAAGTTCATTGGCTACAAAATCAAGTTTTCAATCAAAATTTAATTGTGGATCCAACTCAGGCAGTACCCGGTTTCGACTTACCAATAAATATTTGGAGTAAATTAAATCGTATTCGAACAGGACTTTACAGGTGGAATATTTTCGAAAGTCCAATTTGCGAGTGTGGAGAGCATCGCGAAACGATTCCTCATATCGTGGAAGATTGCACCATAACTAGATTTCAATATGGTTTTGCAGAACTACATCAAGTCACTCCTGAAGCCTTACAGTGGTTGCTGGACATCAAAAGTTTATAAACTTAAATTTACTTATTGTTTTATACGTTCGCTTATTTATTTATTTATTGTATACTACTGTTTTTATTTCATACAAATATATATACCGGGTGGAAAGTTTCAAACCCGAACATAGCAAACTTTTATTGAAAACTATATTTCTGTGAATTGCTGCTCAAAGTCATAAAAATGGCAATGGTATTAAAGAAAAGAGACCATTATGGACAATATTATGGTGTTAAAATTATTCCTAAATGTTAATACTTTCGAAATATAAATAAAATGTTCAAGTTTTAAACGAAAAATTTAATCGCCTATGTCAGGTTTGAAATTTTCAGTTGTTTCAATTAATGGAAAATAATTTATACGTCAGTCAAAAAGTATTATGAATTATTGTACAGAGCAAATAATAGGTAGGTACTCTTGTCGTTTAAGTTACAACAATTTTTTCTTTATTAGAATGATAATTGTATTCTACGTCATTGCATACAAAAATACTGTTGTTTATGATACTATCAATAAACTTGAAATTATGCCAGCAAAAAAATAAATCCTAACAGTTTTTCATCGTCAGTATGCTACACAGATGAATGGAATTTTATTTTGAATAAGAAGCATATTTTACAAAATTCTGGTTATCGAATTGCAAACTTCAAATCTGACATACCAAGGCGCCTACATTTTCCGTTTGAAATTTAAAAATTTAATTTCTATTTCAAAAGTATTAACACAATAGGAATAATTTTAACACGATAACATTGGCCTTAATTTTATTTTTCATTTAATACCATTACCATTTTTGTATCTTTAAATGGCGAGCAGTAATCTACAGGAACGAACGTAGTTCTCAATGAAACTTTGATATGTTCGGGTTTGAAACTTTCCACCCGGTATACAGGTAGCCTATAATGAACAGACTTTGTAACGATAGAATGAACGTGTATCCAAAATATAACGATGGAATGAACGTGTATCTGGTTCATGATTGTTTATTGTAACTCTCACCGTTCGTAGAAAGGAGTGTGTATTTTGAATTTAAATAATAAATCAACAGAACAGACTCGCCCTGTAACGGTAGAATTAACTTGTATCTGTTTCAGGTTTGATTTCTTTATTATGTATAATTTTTTTAATTATTACATTAATTAGGCGGATTCATTTGTACGCGTGCGTTGCTGTTCTCGTTCGTGCGTCGTCTCTTGTACGCATGCTCTGCTCGACTTCTCCCTTCTCCTCTTTTTACTTTTGCCGTTCGCAAAAAACAGCGCCAATTTCAATTCAAATTGGAGAAAGCTTAAAGATCTGAATGTATATTGCCGCCCTCGTAAGATTATTCCGAATTTCGTTTTGAATTCTATCCAGTCATCTAATGTTGATGATATCTTGTTGAATTATTACCTAAGTAATTTTCGTGTTAATTTTGAGTCCTTGTTTGCATTTGAATCTACTTCTGAGTTGGAAATAGCGAAAATTTTATCTAGTATTAAATCTGAAAGCATTGGTGATGATGGTCTCAATGTTAAATTAATCAATATTTGTTGTCCATTTCTAATTCCATTCATCACTTTCATTATCAACCATTGCTTGAAGACTAGTTCTTTTCCTTCTTTATGGAAGGGAGTCTTGATTCATCCTACACCAAAAGTAAACAAACCCCGAGAATTAAAAGATCTTCGTCCAATTAGTATATTACCTTGTCTCTCTAAAATACTTGAAAAAATTATATACAGACAAATCAATAATCATTTACATTGCTATAATATCTTACCAACACATCAATCAGGATTTCGTTTTGGGTACAGTTGCGCAACCACCTTGTGTGGCATCACTGATGATATTTTTAGAAATATAGAACATAATAAACTTACGGCTCTAAGACCCGATTTCTTCACCTACGGATAAATTTATCCGCTAGGTAGTATCCACGGAAACTATTATCGATACAATGGTTTCCAAGGATAATACCTGGCAGATAAATTTATCAACAGGTGAAGAAATCGGGCATAATACTCCTAGATTTTTCTCGTACTTTTGATACTGTGAATCTTGCAATATTATTGGCCATTTTGAAATATATTGCAAAATGCTGTCTTATTACTTAAAAGTTATTTGAATGTAAACAGCCGAAATTGCTAGCATGAGTTATTTTCCTTCGAGTATCATGTAGCGAATTCCTTTTATTTTTTTTTATTTTTTTTTTTGCATAAAGAAATTTGAGTAGCAGATTCAAAATTTGATCAAACTCCAAGTGAGCACGCAGTCATAACATCCTTTCTAGATAACGGTTTATTTAGCTGACTGGCATGAAGAAAATCCGCATGATTTAGCGTGTGAAACGCGAGGGAGTTGTTAAAACAAACCTCCCGGCGAAAAGGAGGAGGAAGGTAATTACTGCTTGAGGAGTCGTCCTTCGGCCCTAAATTAAGTCGTGGTTTTTGTCAAAATTGTGAATATAAATGTAACTTCAAAAAGTTAAGAGTTTTGGTGGGTGAAAAGTGAGGTGGTAGAAGCCCCCCAAAGGAGACCGAGCCCCTGTCAATCAACGTTCCGGAAAATAAAAGAAAGAGGTTCTCTATTGCAGCGTCTCCCTGCGTAACAGGTAGGAAATTGTTCAATGTTAATTTGTACCATTTGGTTTGGAGGAAAATCCTCAAAATTGTCCCAACATTTTTCCTTTATTTTTTTAACTATTATTTGTCTTGTTTTTAATTGTAAATTTAAGGTGTCGAATATATTACTTTTTCACACCTTCAAGGAACTTTTATTTCATTTTGGCGTCGTAATCAGTTAATCATTATTTTTTTTATTTTATTAAAATTGCATATAAAACTCGAACAGTTCTAGAGTCAAGAACTAACGCTTCAGACTTTAATGCCAAGGGAGAGAGAGCCCCATTTATTACGTGAGGGTAGAAATTTCAATTCTTTGTTTGTATCATATATTCTTTATTTTGGGCCCGATGACCCGTGAGCCATTAATGAATGCATCGGTGGTGGCAGCGTAATCATCATTAATAGAAATTTTCTTTAATTTTTTTGTATTAAAAATTTAATCCCTCATTTAATATAACTCGGCTTCTTTACCAAGAACGGCCTCGCCTACATGAATAATCATGTGCAAAAGGTTGTGCTTAACGAATCTGTATCCAGTTCTATTGAATTGTTGCAAGGAGTACCTCAGGGCTCAATTCTCGGTCCTTTACTTTTCAATATTTATACCTGCAAAGGACCACCGTTACGCTGACGACATTCAGTTATATTATGCATTTTGTCCGAATGAAGTTCATATTGCTATGTCTAACATCAATGATGATATAACTAAACTAATAGATTTTTCTACTAGACATTCTCTAGCGATTAATCCAACCAAATCTACTGTTATTCTGTTTGGTAAAACAATGGACCGAGAACGAACTCGTAAAAAATTTGTTATTAAAGTTGGTGATTCAACTTTAACTCCAGTTGAAACAGTGAAAAGCTTAGGGATACACATTGACGATAAATTACGGTTTACTAAACATGTTTCCTCTTGTATTCAGAAAGCAGTAGCGAATTTGAGATTAATTTACTCGAATCGTGGTTTTCTTAATAGCAATATTAAACGTATGTTACTTGATTCCCTAATATTGTCACATTTCCATTATTGTAACATAGTGTATGGACCGTGTCTAAGTTATACTGATTCTAATAGAATTCAAAAAATTCAAAATTCGTGCATTAGGCTTATTTTTGGTTTGCAGCGACGAAACCATGTATCTCATAAATTAATTAATAAATTGGCTTAATATGAAAACCAGAAGACTATTGCAATCAGCAATATTTTTCCATAAAATTATTCAAACACAGACGCCTCCGTATCTTTACGATAAAATTAAATTTCGCACGGACGTGCATAATATTAACATTCGTTCGAAAGGTCTCATTAGCCCACCTTTACACAAAACTGCCTTATTCGAAAGAAGTTTCACTTACAACATTAGCAAAATTGTTAATAAAATACCGTCCAATTTAAAGTGCTTGTCTCTGCCTAGTTTAAAGAGGCACCTAAGGATATATTTGTTTTTAAACAATACTTAACTTATGCATAGCGATACACTGTTTTCCTTTCTTTTTTTTTCTTTTTTTCTGTTGTCTATTTATGCTTGATATTTTTGATGAGAGTGAGATTGAGAGAGAAAAGAAGACTGCATTACTTACTTAACATATTATTTGTCAGGATTAATTTGTAAAACAGAAATTCTGAAATTCGCCCTGAGGTTTATATATATATATAGGCGATTCCAGGCCATTTAGGCCTATTGCCTTGAAATAACTGTTTTCCAATCTTCCCTGTTTCTAGCTTTTTTTCTCCAATCCTTTATTTGCATGTCCTCTAGGTCCTGCAGTACGGCTTCACTCCACTTCTTCCTCGGCCTTCCCCTCTTCCTCTTTCCCTCCGGTGCACGCCATACTATTTTCTTGACCGTTCTACTGTCTTCCATCCTTTCAAGGTGCCCCAGCCATTGCAGCCTTCGCACCTTCACTACTTGACTTATTGATGGTTCTCCGTATAATTCATATATTTCTTTATTTTGTCGTCTCTCCCAGCCCTCGTCCGTTTTCCTTCCTCCATATATTTTTCTGAGTATTTTACGCTCCCATGTTTCGATTTTATGCTGCATTGTTTTGTTTAATACCCATGTTTCGCTCGCATAGAGTAGCGTTGGGCGCAAAACTGATTTATATACCCTCTTCTTTATAGTCCGTGAAAGCTCCTTGGACCTTAGTATTTTATGCAAGGCACCTGCACAACGATTACTCTTTGCTAACCTTAAGTCAATCTCACAACCTTCTTCACACTTATTGGATATTAGCGTACCCAGATACATATACTTGTCTGTTTCTTCAAAAAGTTTTTTCCCTTCGCTCAGAGTTTGCACTTGAAACTTAGCTTTTCTATCCAGTGCGTGCTTGTTCTTTAGCTGCATGTATTGCGTTTTCTTCTCATTAACCTTTAAACCCATTTTTGCCGCTTCATCTATTAATCTTCCCGATATACTTTTTAGTTCTACTTCGTTTCTTGCTAGCAGCACGACGTCGTCGGCATAGGCCAGGCACTGGTGACTTTTATTTATCAGCGAAACTTGACGGTTTATTTTGGCGTTTCTCACTATTACTTCAAGAACTGTATTAAACAACACCGTGGAAAGCGGGTCCCCTTGCCTCAACCCTCTCGAGACTGCGAAAACGTCTGACATGTTCCCATCCACGCGAACCGCGTTGCTTGTATGCTGTAATGTCATCATGATTAGCTTGATTAGTTTCTCTGGAATTTTCAGTTTTCGAAGAGCTTTGAACATTTCCTTCCTGTTCACTATGTCATATGCAGCCTTAAAATCTATGAATAGCATGTGAACGTGTATATCATATTCGTAACACGCAGCGAGTACTTGCTTTAGAAGGAAGATTTGGTCTGTAATCGATCTCGATTTTCGGAAACCTCCTTGATATTCACCAATTGTTTGTTCTGATGCGATCTCCTTCTTTTTTATTTTTAATTGTTTTGTTATTTTTATGTACATTTATTATCCTGATTTGGTTAAGTGAAGACATATATTTGTATTATTATTATTAGTATAAATCAACAGAACACGTTCTTTTCAAATTGTACGCAGGAATGGAAATTGTATGTTCAGGGTTAAAAAAAGCTCATGGTATATGTATGTTTACATGTAATTCAAAATGTCATCAAAGTGGAGTTTTAGCAATTAATTAGATTATAATTTTATTACCGTGAGATAATTTTAATAAATAGTGATTAACTGTAACCTTTATTTACAATGGGACAAATCATTATTGAATACAGTTTTTATTTCTTCAAAGTATTTTGCCTCTCGTCTATTTTACTAGTCTCAACACATGTTATAAGTGAAAATAAGCTGATAACTGACAAGATAAACCGTTGGGGTTTTTCTTTCTCTGGATGCCTGTATTTACACTCGTATATCACGCATCATTTGCTACTTTGTGAATGATTAAGAAATACGCCGACAATTTATCACTTCACACATCCGAATCCTTTTGAGTGTGATTCAAGTGATCAGAATTTCGTTTATTTTACGTACGAAAATTGATTTATCGAATGTATCGTTCTTATATTTAAGGAGAGATTTTCTAAATATTAAACTTAATAAACAGACAACTGTAAATAAAAATGAGATGAAATAATTTAAACGCAGCAGTAAAATCTATTTTCTAGACTAGGTAAAAAAGTCTTCCAAAATTAAAACGAGTAAAACATTAGTGTCTCTCGCACAATTATCTCGAATATTTCCTTGTAATACTCTGCGGCTTTTGTTCGCAAATAAAGATTTTCTCCAACAAAGCTCTGTGCAATATGACAGGACTACTTTCCGCTCAAGTACGCCTTTTTATGAAGGCGACAAAACGCTCGTAGCAACTACATATCTCTGATTTCATATCTCTCCCTCGCCTCAATATAAAAGAATGAGGTTAATGCGTCATTGAATAGTAATCGTAATGTGTACTTTGCCCCAAAATAAAACCGTAATATGTATGTTTTCTTTTTGAATGCGAATGGTTTAATACTTACCTTTTATCTTGAAATTGCTCTGTATATGTTCAGTAGAGATGCTAAATTTTTAAATGCAAAATAAACGGAAATGTGCAGTATTTGGTTTTAACAGAAAACCCCGAGTGGGGCTTGAGCTTTTGCCTCGGCTAATGGTATTTTCCACTAGAGCAATATTGCAAACTTTTACAATTGCAGGTCCTCTTTTGTAAAAGAGGGGTGTTTTATTTGCTTCCCGATAAAATTTCCAATTTCGAGTGAAACTCGAAATACTCGGCAGGCCGTTCACAAATATTTGATTTGGCAAATCAAAGCTTAGGAAATATATATGTACTTCACGCAGGTAGAACGTGTGGACGCCAGCTTTGCAAAGTACTGAAAATCTTGTATCAGAACGTGATATAATTGAACAAATTACACAGTTTTTGTTTAACTATTATGAGCATATGAATGTACTACTACTACTATTACTACACTAATAGGTAGATTTAGTTGTCTGTTTCTTTTATATCAAGATTATATCCTGAGAAATGAAATATTTTTTATGATATTCGAAGTTCGGTGAACCTAAGCAATTATAGTCCCACGATTTTAGTGCGTATAAAACTAATCGCATTAAAGAAAAAATAAAAGGCTACATTTGTGTCATTATATTCTCGTAAATCTCCAATAACATATCCGCCCATCTTCTGCTTTTAGGATTGATAAATGTGGTGCTCCGCCGATAAACTTAGCAATTTAGAAAGGAAATTTGTTGCCGCGAGTTCACTGTTCTGTTATTGATAAACTAAACTTGGATAATCATTTTTGGCCACATATGTCATTGATGTGAACAGTATCAAAATTATACACAAATACTCAACAAGATTAAATTTTATATTTTAATTCTATTCTAATATACAGGGTGTTCTTTTACTGTGTGCAAATAAAAAACCGCAGTATAAATACATGAAGTGCTACTTACTGTGCGTATTTTCCGGTGGTTACTGTACTATAGCCAAAAAATTTCGGAGGTACCACTTCTTTGAAACTGTTGATATGTGCGAAAGAGAAATACTAGCAAGGTCGCAGCGCCTTCCTATAATCGACACCGACACCGCGCTGAGTTCCGCATTCAAACCCATTTCGTAGCGTTTCGTAATAATAATCAACAATCACTAATATCGTTTAGTAATTATTTTATTTAAAATGTTAATTCACTGACGGAATTAACGTTACATTTATTTAAATACTACCCTACCTTAAGCGCGTCAATCGAAAAGGTGACCGGCGTTGTGAAAACACACTTGGAAATGGAAACGCAATTTATTTATTACTTGTGAAAAATAAAACGGATGGATGACGATGATATGATTATTTAACTCATCCGCAGTTTTAAGGCGCAGTTTTCGTCCAATAATTATAATCGTCAGCCTATAATTTGAAAATACTTAAAAATGTAATTACTTACTTGGAGTGAGGTTACATTGTTTCAATAAATCCAGGCGGGTTTAAAATGTTGATTGACCGGAATATTTCGTAAGCGAATTAATTGAATCTGTAATTAAGATCGATTCTTTTTTAAAACTTCGTGAAGATGAACATGAACTCACGTAAACCGAAAGTTTTCAAAATCCGTTTCCTTCCGCATACAGAAATTTGCCAAATGGCTGTGAGACTTCCGGCAGGTTTTTTTCACCTGTTTGCAAAAGCCATTACAATCTGTTAATACACATCATACGAATCAAACATATTGCTGTGTTATTTAGGATAACATGATTTGTACTTACGATACAAGTTTAATGATATTTTTAATTTGTAAAAAATGAAATCCTCTTTATTATATGTAATATATATTTTAATTATCATATTCTTTGGTTCCACTAGATTTCATGCTCTAAAAGAGAAAATTATAAAAATCTCATAAGAATTTCACTATTTTATATAGGACATGCCTAACCTTGTTGACACTGTCGAGGAATCTTGTGCTGCAACACAGTGATGGGTCAACAGGAAGCTTGTTGAGATTGGTGGAGAGGTCCACAGTGAAGATGAAGAGGTAACTCGCCCCAAAACGCCCGAGCTTCTAAGTGACGGAGCATCTAAGTCGGCTCAACCCGTTTCATCAGCTCCTCCTCCTGCTGCTGAGTTCATGTCGGATGAACAATTCAAGGAGGCTCTAAGGACTCTACCTAAGGGCTTCTTGGAGAACAAGAAGGGCGGCAGGAGGCGTTTTTCGCTAACTAAAACTACCCGATGGGAGTCGGCTTAAGATATTGAAGACCGAAGCTCTCCGTATAGGTCTTGTGAAGTGGTCTGGACACTAAAAACACACATATTTAGTTTTAGTTTACATTTTGGTTTATGTTTAGAAACATTTTCAGTTAATTTTGAGGAAATATAATTTTTTTATATAGGTTATGTTAAGTTCATGTTTTTGTGAACAAAATTTTGTATATAAACACGGCGATTTTC
Source organism: Prosopocoilus inquinatus (assembly GCA_036172665.1). Classification (NCBI taxonomy): domain Eukaryota; kingdom Metazoa; phylum Arthropoda; class Insecta; order Coleoptera; family Lucanidae; genus Prosopocoilus; species Prosopocoilus inquinatus. Next base: position 4,702,406 of record CM069876.1, read on the forward strand.
GCCATATGGGCGAGCCTTCAAGATGGTAAGAATTCTAAAGTTATTTAATATTGATTTGTAGTAATTGTAATATACTGGATGTGGCATGAAACTTGGCGAAACCTCCATATTTCGATACCATTTCTCAATATAATATGAAACTTTGAATTTTTCTTGAAACTTGCATTATTTTAATAATACATAACAGCACACCTTATAATTACACAATTTTATTGGTTTGTAACTCGAGTGTCGGTGAACTTACTGCGCCTGTTATAAGCAAATAAAGTTTCATTAACGCCCTTGCAGATAGTTAACTGAAGAATAATTATTCGGTTCTACATGTAAAACGTTCCATTACATAACATAACCTAAAAACACAGAGGTATTGCTATGACATGTATGGTGAACATGTTTATACTATTTTGGTAACACTGTATTTGTAATTGAATAATTTTTGAAACCTTTAATAAATGTCTTGTGGATTTATTCAGCGTTTTACTTACCTAGTTCACATGCGAAAACGAGTCGAGTTCCTACACAAGGTTAAACCACGTTAAACACTGACTGACTGACCCATTTTCGTGTCGTTGTTCAAACAGGCAACCGCCTGGGCGAGAGCTTAGCCACCTACACTCCTCAGTTATTCCAGCAGTTCTGAAACGGTTTGGCGTAAATCTACCAATACATTTTCTCGAAAATTATTAACTTTCTGTTAAGGACATATGAGTTCAATCGTTGCCATTTATGGTGATGCATAACAGGTTTAAATATTTGCACACAGTACAACAAGAGATCAAATTAAAGCTTTTTTTCTTAATAAACCTGTGGGAAAAAATCAGTAACTAAAAATTTACAAGGGTTTAAATTCAAATTAATTAACATGCAAAAGACACTACCTGTAGTAATGATTTACGTTTTCAATTGAAATGTAGAGTGTATGAGAATCAACTGAACCCTGCCCTACATGGAACAACTATTTAAAAATATGTAGTCATGTAAAAGTTACGACTATTCCATTTTTCTTTTCTTTTAACACCCAAAAACGTCTTTTCTTATTGCTGAAGACCGTTGATTAATTAAAACAAAAATACAAAACTGGCCGATGAAGATACATTTTTTTTGATAAATTTAGAGTTTACTTAAAAATAAAGTTGCAGTTTGTGAAATAAGTTTTATTAATTAAGAAGATACAGACTCTCAAACTCTAGAAATAAAAAGCTACATTCGTATATGGCGTCAAGAAAAAAGTACCTATATAATAAAACAGTATAAAACAGAATTCAAAAGATTAAATTTAGAGATTAAGATTTTGTACTTATGGTGTAAACATACAAGAAAAATAAATGTAAAAAAAAACAATCAATGTAAAAAAACAATCATAATTTACAATTATGGTACGTATAAGACAAACTGATTTTAGACAAACATAAAGACATGTTATCACAGATGGCGTACAGAATTGAATAAGTAGAACAGGTTATATTTTGAAATAAAAATCAAAAAATGCGGTGTAACTATAAAAAACATTTTCTAATAAGAAACATTTAACCCATCGTTCAAATTTCTTTTCAGTCATTTGTTTAACATTGACAGAGAGTTTATTGAAAAACTTTACACTTAAAAGATTTGGACCTGTTTGCTTAATGCGGTGGTAAGGTATACTGATGGCTTCAGTGCCTGAGACGTAGAATACATATACAAAAATTACAATATTACAATTACAATCACCCAGCTAGCAGAGTGACGTCGGAATTACGTCACTTTTAGGTTATTTTACGTCATTGACGTCATTTTTCCCGAAAGTGACGTCGATATGACGCGTTATACGACACGTATGTAACACGTCAGTAGAAAGTGATAAAATGTTACTTGTTTATTTTTGAAAATTATTAGTTTTAAAATAATTTTGAAACAGAAAGTGTAAATAAATACGTTGAATATTTCTGAAGCCAATTATAGCAAAATTAATGTTAGAATTGTTAAATTAAGGGAAATAACAACATGTATATAGTTGTGAATGAAAACACAAGATGGCGCAATTTTAATCATCAGTAACATGTAACTAGAATGTAACTTTACCCCGCCTGAAATCGCTTATAGAATAGGTCAGTAGGGAGAATACGCATTAACCTGCGCTAACTGGCCAAAATTGAAAGCTTCCATTTTGATGTATGATTGATATGAAGATAATTATTCCTTGCTGTTATTTTTGAGTGTTGTGGTTAACAATGGTTAGCAAGTATCAAAATGGCGACATCCACAGATTTGCCGAAAATTAATATGCGCTCTCGTCAAAGCGTGTTCTCCCTATTCTATTCTACTCTAAGAAGGTGCAGCTACATTAGAACAAGAAATACCGCTACATAAAATTGGCTGCAACGTGAGCCCGAAACACGCTACTTCGTCGTCATTGCCACGTCATTATGTCGTTTATATACGTCACAATTGACGTCAAAGGTACGTTATCCACATGACTTAAGACGTCGCTCAGACGTCTATTGGATGTTAGAATGACGACATATTAGTCACAAAGATGACGGCATTATAACGCCCTTTTCACGTCACTCGGTTATCTGGGCACATAGATAGCATGTCACAGTCGGGTAAAACACACTTGTTGCAAAATTAAAAGTACAGTATCATAGATATTACAGTAAAAAGATAATTTAAGAATGTCAGGTAAGACAATATCATGCATGACGCAAAAATTAAAAAGTACAATATCACTGATATTACAATCAAAAGATAATTTGGAATGTCAGGAACGCAGGAACATACATGTCGCAGAATTATAAAATACAATATTACTGATATTACAGTCAAAAAATAATTAAAAATGTCAGGTAAGAACTTGCTGTAACTTACACTGCTGACAAGTCGGGGATTGAATACCGAAGCAAAAACTTTTTTAAGTTTTATTAACGTGATATTTTTCTACTTAAAAAAGACTTGTGAAACAAAAAAAAAAAGAAAAATTGTTCTTCTAAATTTATTGTCGACGGGTTTAATGATAATTTTATCGTATCGTATAGCGTTCCTGAAAGCTGGATAATTTAAATGCAAAATATCTACGTCATAACGTACTGTATTGTATGAGTTGTACATACTGTAAATTGGCGATCATTTTAAACTATTTGTTTGTTTTTGGAATTTTTAAATAAAAAGTCGTACGGCAACGTGTTAGAGATGAAGGAACTCTGAAATCTATTTCTCTTAAAAATTCAGCATCAATAATCATGTTGTTTACTAGTTTTTAAAGGTGTTGTTGCTACAAATGCTGATGTCTTTTTTTAAGAGGTTCACAATTGTACGTCACTAAAAGTTCTTTATATGATACGTAACTTCTTTCTAATAAATAATTTAATCTTAAATAGCGTAATTAAACAGGTTTGATCATAAGTTCATATTTAACATAGAACGGTTCCCAAATAACAGAAGCGTATTCCAACTTTTGTCGTACTAAAGACGAGAACAGAGTGTCGGATGGCTTAGTTGATTTGAAATCTTTTCCTTGCCTGAACACAAATCCTCGTAGGTTAATTAATTATTATTTTGGTTGGGCAACCAAAATTAAGATTAAGAGTGTTTTGATTGGGCAATCAGAATTAAGATCTTGATGATTCCTTCACTGTACTTTATACATATTCATCCAAGTATAGTTTAGTGTCAAATGTAACTCCCAAATCTCTAATAACTGTGGCTCTTTCGAAAGAAGTTTCACTCATTATTAAAGAGCGGATTCTATGCTAAATGCATATTGCATGCATATTTTGCATATTTGAGCATTTTGTTCAATTTTCGCATATTTCTTAAAAACGTGCATATATAGGCATATTTGAAAGAATTTGTGTCGAAGTGAGTACATTTTTTCCTGAATTCTTAATTCGTCAGAACATGTTGTTGCATTAATTAGGGTCTAGTTTGCACCCTTCTTGGGCTTAAGCAGGCAGAATTTTCCAAGTAGTGAATTAGGGATTTCCAAGTACTTTCTTAACGATGCGGTGGGGCGTTCATGTTTGCAATATTGTTTCATCACTTCTTCACGGATTATCAGTCGGTTATTGCTGCGAACGTTTAGTTCTTCCGTAAAAGTATTTTTGTTTGTGAGAAGTGCATTATGCCGAAAGACAATTCGAGCCTGGTTAATTCCTGGATCAGAAGCTATCCCGAGTTTGCTTACACAAATGGAAGCGTATTCTGTAAAGCCTGTAGTAAAATGGTAAGTTTTAAGTTTGTTTTCTTCCTCCTTAGGTAAATATTTGCTTGGTTCTTGAATATTGATGTTCAGACAGTTAAAAAAAAATTCAAGTTCTTGTTGTAGATACCAACCCAACGAAAATTTTCGGTCACACAACATGTCGGGACAGAACTACACAAGTCAAAATGCAAGAAGATGAATGAATCGAAAACATTTCAATTACCCTTAGACAGTGGACCGTCGTTGATGACTTCATCTAATGAACAACAAGAATTTAATGCTGATTTATGCGAGGCGATGATTTGTGCAAACATACCTTTGAAAAAACTGCAAAATTCTATTTTTAAAAGATTTTTGGAAAAATATACCAAGAAAAATGTTCCCGATGAAAGTACGTTAAGAAAAAATTACGTGCCTCGCATCTACAACGATACTCTAAAAGAAGTCAAGAAAATCGTAGAAAATCAATATATTTATTTTATTGTGGATGAAACTACTGATTCTTGTGGGCGTTACATTGTAAATTTGTTAATAGGGTCTTTGCGGGAAGATAAACCTAGTGAATCTTATTTAATAGCCTGTACACAGTTAGACAAAACTAATCATTTAAGTATTTTAAGATCTGTTAATGAATGTTTTATGAAATTTTTCTCACCTAATGTAGTTCCTACTGAAAAAATTTTACTTATGGTATCAGATGCTGCCCCTTACATGGTTAAAGCCGGGCAGCAATTTAAAACAATTTATAAAAATTTAGTTCACGTGAGTTGTTTAGCTCATGGATGTAACAGAGTAGCTGAACATATTAGATGTGAATTTTCTGATGTAAATCTACTAATTAGTACCATTAAAAAAATATTTGTCAAAAGTCCCCTACGAGTTCAGTTGTACAGGGAAAAATTGCCGAATGTACCTTTACCTCCCGAACCAGTGTTGACTAGGTGGGGAACTTGGTTGGAAGCGGCAATGTTTTATGCTGAACATTTTGTAGCAATTAAGGAATTGGTTGTAGAGTTTAATGCCCAAGATAGTGCTGCTATTGCAAAGGCACAAAATATTGTAACAAAAATTTCATTGGCAAATCAACTGAACTTCATCAAAATGCATTACAGTTTTGTAATACAAACTATAAACAATTTAGAAAAACCGAAAATGTCTTTAATAGAATCCGTTAAAATTGTTAAAGAATTTAAAGAGAATATTTCAAAAGTTCCAGGTAAAATCGGCAGATCAGTAAATAAAAAATGTTTATCCGTTTTAGATAAAAATAGCGGCTTCAAAACCCTTGAGGAAATTTACGAAATTTTGAATGGAAACTTTGAAATTGACTTAAGTGTAGAATTTTCAGCTATGAGTCACTTTAAATATGCCCCAATTACCTCCGTGGATGTTGAAAGGAGTTTTTCAATTTATAAAAATATTTTGTCAGATAAAAGGCAAAATTTCCTGGTAGAGAACTTGGAAAAACACATTGTTGTAAATTATAATCGAAGATTTTTTTAGTCGTTATAATATTTACTTAATAATGTACATACATAATATACATACTTCCTTCATATAAGCGTTTACAAATAAATGTAAATAAATTGTATAAAATATAATGTTTTTTATTTGAATAAGAATGCCCATAAAACACAGTAGACCAGTTATTGCATTATTTGAAGTGTTCGGCCTATCTTGCACATATTTCGCCATTTTTAGTGCATATATATGTGCATATTTCATCATTTTTTAGTGCATATAGATGCGCATATTTCATCAAAATTACTCGCATATAAATCCGCTCTCTACTCATTATACACTGATCGCCAAAAAGTCGGCGTCAAATGGAAAAAATCTTTATTTCTGATTTTTCGAAAAAACTTTTTACGGCAATAACTTCTGCTTGTCTGTAAACCTATTTAGCCCCTATCAAAAATACCGAGTGAATTTTACTCAATTAGAAAATGGAGTTTTTCGAAATGGTCAAAATCGTAAAATTGTTATTACTCGGAAACTAATCAAGATTTCAATGAGATTTCTTTAACCTGGGTTAGTTTCATCTTATTGCATAATATCAAGGCCAGAAAATAGCTTATTTTTCTTTAATTTCCCGAATTTTTCAATTCTTAGAATATTCTCCAAATTTCACTTACTTAAACGTAATTTCAGAATTCAATTTTTTTGGGGTGAAAACTTCAAATATTTATAATTGCAAAAAATAATAAAGAAGATTAATTACTGCTTGAGATATTTTATTATCTAGCGAAAAGTAATACTTGTACCCAATTTTTATGTTTTTGACGCAAGGTGCCTTTTAGGAGAAATATTTCTCAAAGATAAATAAAACGTACTTATATAACTTCTAAAAACTCTCACTTCAAAAAGCTCCAATCTACCCCTGTAAGTGACTTACTTTCACAAAAACCCTATAAATTTTGTTTTACAGCTGCTCACAGTTAAACTGTGATGATAAAACCGGGCCTAAGTGAGGAGATTTTTTCTTATTTAGTTTACGTGTTTAGTCAATTAAGTAGGCCGAACATGATATGGCCATGAATTGTCAATTGAAATTATTAAAAGCCTCTTTCATAAGACTACTAAAGAAGATTTCAGATCACATGACAATACAAAATTAAAAGTGGTTTTACATTTTAAAGTAAATTGAAGTCAAGTCCTATTATTAAAATAGCCCTTTAGTAATTTGATTTGACAATAAAAAAATCCACAGCCATCTCATATTCTACTACTCACTTGAACATGCAAGCTAAATAAATAAAAATCCTCTCATTTAAGCCACTGTAAACGAATGTTTACAGGCTCGTTGTGAAAATAATTCATTAACAGGAATTAACAGAGTTTTTAGAAGTTATATAAGTACGTTTTAATTATCTTTGAGAAATATTTCTTCTGAAAGGCACCTTGCATCAAAAACATAAAAATTGGGTACAAATATTACTTTTCGCTAGATAATAAAATATCTCAAGCAGTAATTAATCTTATTTATTATTTTTTGCAATTATAAATATTTGAAGTTTTCACCCCAAAAAAATTGAATTCTGAAATTCCGTTTAAGTAAGTGAAATTTGGAGAATATTCTAAGAATTGAAAAATTCGGGAAATTAAAGAAAAATAAGCTATTTTCTGGCCTTGATATTATGCAATAAGATGAAACTAACCCAGGTTAAAGAAATCTCATTGAAATCTTGATTAGTTTCCGAGTAATAACAATTTTACGATTTTGACCATTTCGAAAAACTCCATTTTCTAATTAAGTAAAATTCACTCGGTATTTTTGATAGGGGCTAAATAGGTTTACAGACAAGCAGAAGTTATTGCCGAAAAAAAAAAAGATTTCTCCCATTTGATGCCGACTTTTTGGCGGTCACTTATAAGTAATCTTTATGGGATTTGAGATTTTGTGATATATCACTGCTTTAAATTTACTGAAGTTGAAGTAGAATATAGGTTTAAAGGTCCAATTTACTAAATTTTGTAAGTCTGTTTGTAGTAGTTCGCAGTCTTACACTGATCTTACCTGACGGTAAATTTTTAAATCATCTACGTATAAAGTATTCTGCTAGTTTGGACAACACCAACTATATCATTAATGAAAAGTAAGAATAGGAGCGGTCCCAAATTACTTCCTTGGGGAATACCAAAGGATGGAATACATTCTGGAGAAGTAAAACCCATGCATAATACGAACAATTTTCGTCCAAAAAGATAGAATTTAAAAAATTCAAGCAGAGATTCATAGAATTCAATACCTTTTCATTTACTGAAAAGAATACGATTTTCTATTTCATCTAACGCCTTGCAAAAATCAATGTATAGTACATCAAGTTGTGCTTTCTCTTCCAAAGCTTTAGAAACGTATTGACTAAAACTACACAGATTACTCACAGTGGATCTTCTTTGCATGAAACCATGTTGATAGGGAGAAATAATATTTTATTTTTAACCCCTCCTAAAATACGATTGTACAAAATTTTTTTCAAAAATTTTTGCTGGGGTAAACAGTATAACAGTAGGGCGATTATTACAAATTTGAGTTTTGTCACCTGTTTTGAAAGCAGGAAAGATTTTAGTTTCTTTCCAGCTGCTTGGAAATTCTTTACATACTCAGTTTAAAAAGTGCACACAGTAGTTTTACAAAGTACTCTTTACAGCCCTTTATTATGTATCTAGGAATGTCATCTAGACCAATGGCAAAATTATTAAGATGCTGTATGGCTTCATCCACTTCATCTTCGTTAATACCATCAATTTTTATAGCTCAGGTCTTAAACTGACTCGAAAATACGTCATTACTTTCACTGGAATGGCTGTAAACACTGCTGAAGAATTCACGAAATACATTTCATTACACATCGGATGTGTACAATTTGTTATTAAGCACCATTGTTGACGGTATTTTAGAAACGCGCTTCTTTAAATTAATATATTTCCACGTAACAATTTGGAGTACGCATTCCTAATTTCTTGCTTTACCGAAGCACGGAGTTCACTGAAACTACACTGAAGAGTCGGATTTAAATTTTTCTTTAAACGTTTATGTAAGTTAGCTATTCTGTTTAGTTGACAACTAATGCAACAAATTGACGTAAAGGAAAATGGTTTGGATTTGCAATACAGGTCTGTTACTTTTAACAGCCTTGAAAGACTTTCACAAATTAAGAAACCAATTTACAAAAGGAAACAGCAAAACGAAAACATTGTACATTCCAATAACCTCACGAACGAAGTATTCCACTTGCATGAAACACTATACATACCTCCGTAGCTTGACCTCGTATGAACTGCTCTTCATTTTAAGCCCTCAATCAACCAAAACGCTCCTCAAACATCTCTGCTTGGAGAACACGTTCGGTTCCTGCATGTATTCGTGCTTTAGATATTCATGGATTTTGCGACGATGTTATTGTCTCGATATACGTGCTCCCGTTGTTCTGTTTACTTTTTAGTCAATGTTTTCATGTAATTTGTGTATTCTTTTATAATAAGTTTCCGCAGATGAAAAAAGCTGTCGCTTTTGTCTAGGCAATAATTCTTTAGGGGCAAAAACGAGACGGGGCGGGGGTAATAATATTGTTCAAACAAAATACATATTTTAGAATACAAAATTGTATATATACCGGGTGGTCCCGATGTAACGTGCTAAACTTAAACTGGGTTAACTCCACTTCTGATTCACTTTTAGGAACTAATTTAAGTTTACAGTCTAGGGGTTCTATATACTAAGATAATTTCTTTTAATCGTGATGGATAATAAAATAAATAATTACTGACTGTTTTCATTATTGCTGGATGATTATAATGGTGTCGGGGATTGGAACTTTGGTGAACAAGGATTCTACATCGAAGTTCACCAGAATGTCCTGCAGATCAAGGATATATCGTGAAAGGTTTCACCTTTACCTGCAAATGGCTTGAGGATGTTTGCTAGATATTTGGAGACTTTGTAAGATGGTGAGTAGATTGCAATGGGACGTAAGTGTGTATCGGGTTTGTGGATTTTAGGGAGTTCTTAAAGTATTGGAATTCTAGAGTCACGAGGGATCAAAGTTTTTTGTGTGTCTGAAGGGATAGAGGAATATTTAATTAGGACCATTAGGGTGCGTTCTATGCGAGAAGTAGGATTGCGTCGTAAAGGTCGGTAGGCTTGGTTGTCTAATAGGATATTGATTTTCTGGTCGTATTCTACACGGCCTAAAATTACAATGGCGTTCCCTATGTCTGAGTTAGTTTTAAGAGTTTTGAGGGCTTGAAATTCGGTTTTTGTGCAGTTTGGTTCAGGGGGTTTGGTTTTTTTTAGAATTTTGGAAGTTTCGTGACCAATAGGGTCTGCAATATGGGAAGGGAGCTTGACAAGGGCGGATTCAACACTAGTTATAATGTCATCAATGGGTATTGTCTTTGGGGTGATGGCGAAATTTGGGCCTTTGGCGAGAACGGAAATTTCCTTTTCGGTTAAGGGATAGAGGGATTTGTTTATCACTGTATAGGTTAAGAGAAAAGGTTTGTAATGACGATTGTGCACTATATGTGTTAAGGGAGAAGGTTTGTGATGACGATTGGACACTGTATTTGTTAAGGTAGGGAAGGTTTGTGAACGACTGGGCACATCTCATTAACGATTCGTCACGCACCAAAAGACCAATACTTGCCCACCGTTCCACCTCGTTGCCCCCACCGACCACTATAAATACCACGACAACGTACATACCAACTCACTCTCAACGACCACCAGCAGCAGCAGTCCTGAAGTTCTTCTGCGATGGAGAACGAAACGTCGGCAATAGAAGAAATCTGAGACACGCGGTTCCAATCGGAAGCCAAGAATTCAACCACGTGTCATTTAAATGAGCAAAACGCGTTTATTATTTCTTCGAACGTCTTTTGATTCACAATATAGAATGTTGATATTATTAATTAAAATTGTAGTTATTTACTAACGAATGTTATTTATGTTGTTTTTCTTTATTTTGGCTTGTTTCTCCTACATAAATTGAATTCCAATCCGAACGTTTCATACACTACGTTAGGTTGTTTTAATTTTTGTTTTGGAATTTAAATTAAATTCAGTATATACAGCGTGGGTCAAAATAATTTTCATCTAGTTATCTTACCTCTGTAAAGCGTTTTCTTCTGTCTGTTCTGTTTTCTTCTGTATCACATGTTACCCAAAACATTTTTAGAATTCCATGAAGATTTCAGAAACGCTATAAAAAAATGCGGTATTCCATTTAAAATAAGAAAGTTGACAGCAACTTTCGGTATAAGCTGAAGTGCCCGAAAGTTGGAAATATTATATTTTAAATTAAATTCAATATATACAGTGTGGGACAAGATAATTCTCATCTAGTTACCTTACCTCCGTAAAGCGTTTTCTTCTGTCTTCGTTGATATGCAATATTGTTATTGTTAATGTTTTTTTTGTTCCTTGTGTAAACCCTTGATTCACATGTTAGAAACTTTATTTATTTTACAACCAACAAAAGCGTGCGTCTATCGAGAAAAACATATACATTTTAAATCAAAATAAATATTATTACATGTGCTGTGTCATTATAAGGAGAAGAAAAGGGCGCAATCACATATGTACTTCAAACACTACACAATGGTCCGTAAAAAAGTGAAGTTGGAGGAGAAAACTCGAAAACGAAAGTGAAAAAAAAATAATCTGAAAGCATATGTAAATTCTACATGAAAAAATGAAGAAAGTACAAGCAACAAAAATGTATCTACAAGAATAAAGAAGTTATTACAAAAAAACGAAATTCAAAATTTTGTTTCTCTTGCTATAATTCCTCCACTGCACGTAATTCTTTAAATTTTAACACATATTATAACTGCCCTAAAACATCGAAACTATTCATCTCATTTAATCAAATTCGTAACTCTTATAATAAGTGAGATCCACGTGCTGGAAAAGTTTTCTGAGGTGCATTTTATATTGGATTGATTCGGCCTTTACCTGGTGAAAATTAATATACATATTATTTAGTTAATCGATCACAATTTTTTTTTTCAATTTTCATGGTTTATTAATAATAACATATTTGGAATTGTTTCGACGCAGTGTCTTCATCAAATACACTAATAAACTAAACTGAAAATATAAAAATATAAAACAACTTCTTGTAAGTGGTTAAGATTACCTCTTATAAGAAGTTGTTATATATTTTTAGTTTAGTTTATTAGTATATCTGATGAAGACACTCTGTGTCGAATCAGTTGTCATACGTTATTAATAATAAACAGTGAGAATTGAAAAAACTGTGTTTGATTAACTAATTAATATGTATCTACTCTATATCGTTTTTCGAAATGGCCGAAATCCTAAAATTATTTCTTGAAAATTAATCGAAATTTCAACAGGACTTTTTAAATATACGTTTGCTTCAACTTTTTGGACAATTAGTTTCCTTTACCTTGAATTTTTCAATTTTTAGAATACTCTTAACTAACCCTTAATTTCATAATTCGACTTTTATGTAGGGTGAAAACTTATAATTGCATAAAATAATTTAAAAAAAAAACAATAATTAAAGTTTTCAGGAGACATATTTTCATAGATAGTATGTGTTTAAATTGGTTGTAAAAGCTCTAATCTACCCCTGTTGGTGAATTACTTCCACAAAAACTCTGCAAATACTGTTTACAGTTGTTTAGATGAGATTTTTCTTTATTTAATTTACATGAAGTAGGTAGGATATGAGACGGCTATTTGAATTTATTGTTTAGACAAATACTATTTGCTTGGGCAAATACTTTTTGGCTAGGAACTTACTAATTTTATTTTTAATAATAAATAAATAAAAATCACACTAGTAATAAATAATAATAATGTAATGCAATTTTTGTGCTACTACTTAGAACTTAGATGTTTCAATTTAACCTTGAGTTAAAGAGATCTAAATTGATAATAAGTTAGTGTTTTAGTTAAGACTTCTGCAATAAATACTCCACTGTTAAGTCCATTAAGATATAACTGAAGACAAAAAAACATATCAGTAGCCACTACATTGTCAAAAACACACAAAAATCTTATAATTTACTTTTCAAAAGGAAATAAATAAAATGCTATTAAACTGTTGTTAAGAAACTATTTGTTTAGGAAAATGCTATTTACTTAATATAAGTATTTGCCTGCAATATATGCATCTGTAGAAATCTAATAAGAAGAAGAAGTTTTAATTTGTCAAAAAGATAAACGTATGCAAAAGGATGAACGTATAAAAGGTATAAATATACAGAAATATATTTCCAGTCATTATAATCCCGTCATGTATCTTATTATACGTGCTCCGTCGTTAAGACCGGAAAATTGCTACAGCTGTGCTGTATTCGACTTATTTGCGCAATTTTCTCACTACGAACGAAACAAGAAACGCATCTATTTGTATTATTACAGTTCTCGATTTGAAAACGTACTTACAATACGATTTATGATTACTAAGGCTGAGTTGCACCGACCTTGATTAACGTTAACACAGATTAACTAATCTGAATTAGCTACTTTTCAGTTGTACCGACCTTAATTTGCCCTAATCTATGATTGAGTTAGTTGATTCGGCAATTAACGACCTGTAATTTCAGCCTCAATTAACGTTAACACAGATTAACTGATTTAAATTAGAGAATAGAGAATTAGGTCGTAGTTTGTCCTAATCATAATAAGTAAATCTGAATTAGTTTATTCGGCATTATGGTTTGATTAGAGTGTTTAACACAAATTAAAAGGATATGTTATAAATTTCTGAAGCGTACAGGAGCGTAAATCATGCATTCTTCTGAATGATTATAATCGAAAATGTATTAAAAATGAAAAATAAATAATTATTATATTGGAACAAGTAGCGGTGGTTTGTTTAACACGAGAAATTAGTAGTTGAACTAACATAATTTGAAAACAATACAAATTTCTCTTTAAAAATTAAAAAATAACGTAAATTCATAAAATATATAGGGCGTTAATGAAAAAACCTGGACGACGTTTGGCAGGTGATAGGAGAGTTCAAAAGAAGAAAAAAAATGTAATAAACTTATATCCAATACACAATACAGAGTGTCCATGCTGTATGTTCACTCTTCTAGAATTTTAATTTTTTGCATAAAATTTGTGTGATTTCCGTTTTTATTTGCGGAGGAACCTAAATACCCCTTTGCTGAACCTAGGTTGAGAAACACTGCATTAGAGCTTACAACAAATAGAAATTTTCCAATATCAGCAATTACTCAGTTGATAGACGGAAATTCTTTGTTTTGTAAAATTTGTTCGAAGCAGTGTCTTTTTTTAATTTATTTAATTGTTACTTGCAATTTTATTTTTAATTTTTAGATAAATGCTACTAAAAAGTATCACGTAACCCAACACATAACTAGTGGTATTCATTCAAAAAATGTAAAAAACAAGAACGGTCAGCAGCTTCTTTTGAAAACGGCTTTGCAAGAATCAAAACCTGGTCCTTCAAAATCGACATTTTCATTGAAGTTATGTGAGGCTTTTATAGCTGCATCGATTCCTTTTAAAAAATTGAACAATCCAATGTTACGAGAGTTTTTAGAATCTTCAACAAAAGAAATAATTCCGGACGAATCAACACTGCGGAAAAATTATTTGGGTATTTGCTATCAATCTGTGAGTAGAAGTGAAAACCACATTACATTTTTTTTCACTATATTTATTTACTTGCAGACACTAGATTCGATTAGGCTAGACATTGCGAACAATTATATTTGGGTCTCAATTGACGAAACTACGGACAGTAAGGGTCGCTACATTGCAAACATTGTTGTTTGTAAATTATCAGAACACGAAGCTGAAGTTCCTCATTTATTGGCAAATAAAGAGTTGGAAAAAACCAATCACAAAACGATTGCCAATTTCTTCGATGACAGCACGCGTAAGTTAAACATTTTGAATATTACATACTGAAATTAATAGATTGTTTTTCCATTAGGAATCTTATATCCGAATGGAGTAAAAAAAGACAAAATTCTCCTCTTAATTTCCGATGCTGCACCTTATATGATAAAGGCAGCTCAAGTCATGCAAATTTTTTACGAAAAAATGATTCATCTTACTTGCTTCGCACATTGTCTGCATAGGGTATGTGAATTTATTCGAGAAGAATTTGTTGTAGTCAACAAATTAATTTCTTCAACTAAAAGGTATTTTTCAAAAGTAACTTTATATTTTTTGTTTAGATTATTTTTTTAAGGTTTTTTTAAAAGCTCCATTACGCGCAGCTTTATATAAAGAAAAGCTACCCAACACACCGCTACCTCCAGAACCTGTTATAACTAGATGGGGTTCTTGGATTTCCGCGTGCGTATTTTACGCTGTTCATTTTGACGAAATCAAAGAGGTATTTATTTATTTAACAATTGCCTTTTAGGAATTAGTTTAATTTTATATATTTAATTTAAGGTGCTCGATAGTTTTGAAACATCGTCAGCTCTGTCAATAGCCAAATCACAAGCTGCCTTTAAAGATCCTGCAGTAAAATAGGTTTAATTTTCATCAAGACTCATTTTTCCAATATACCAGAAACGATTACTTGTTTAGAAAAAAATGGTCTAAGTTTATACGACTCTTTGAAATTATTTAATACGGTGGACACATTAATTAAGAAAGTTCCTAGTAGCATAGGCCAAAAAGTAGCTGAAAAGTTTCTAAACACAAAACGAAAAAATCCAGGCTTCAAAATTATTGCAGAGGTAGCCAAACTTCATGAGGACGGCGTTGCGGAGGACATTAAATTAACAATCGATGAAATATCTATGTTAAAATATGCTCCAGTAACATCTTATGATGTGGAAAGGTCTTTTTCGCAATACAAAAACATTTTGTCCGACAAAAGACAAAATTTGTTACCGGAAAATATCGAAAAATATTTAGTCACCTCCTGGTGGTCAAATAAAAATAGAATTTAATGCTGTGTACTTCTTAATATAAATTTAATTTTTAAAATTTCCTGCCTTTTAGTGTCCTTTTTGTTAAGACTTGTTGCCTTCTTTCTCAAAATTCGTTGCCTTTTCTCCTTCTTTTTTGTGACTTTTTTGCGTTTTATTTTTGCCTGACTATCCGCTCTTTACTGATTACTTTGCGATTTTTTGCTACTGAAAGTTTTCAGAAAGTTTTAGCGAATCATATTAATATCTTCAGGACAGATTAACAGACACATGCGCAGGTTGCGGGCCTTCAGCTCAGTAGGATATTTCCACGTGTTGCAAAGCAAATTGATGCAAATTCCAGAGAATTTATATAGATATATGGCCCAGACATCAATTGAAATTAACAAAATTATTGGTGAATTTCATCAAATACGACGATTTCCAAGAGTGATTGGCGCCAGCGACTGTACTCATGTGAAAATAATATCGTAATATTAGATCTGCGTTCTCTCTTTTCAATTTTTAAGCGCACACAAAATAGAAACTGCCTCAAGTGACACATCTGAATACAAGCGGACTAGATAAACGGCCAATCATAATGCTAAACATCACAGTTTTGATACTGTGTTAGTGACGTTGCAAATCAACTAATGCTTCGGTGATGTTTTAACATGAATTAAATTTTAATCACAGATTAACTAACATGGATTAAGGGCCAGTTACACCAAGCACTTTAAGGCTAGCTTAACTCTAAGTATCATTTAGAATGTGACGCATACAATGTTGTGTAATCCACAATGTCACAGTCTTAGCAATGCTTAAATTTAAGCTCGGCTTAAAGTGTTTGGTGCAATTGGCCATAAGGCATTTAATTTCAGATGTCGGTGCAACTCAGCCTAAATCTCATCACCTCCGAGTAAAAATTAAGGTTAGCTACGCTATACTTTATTCCGAAAAAAAAAACTGGAAACAATGCGTCTGAGTTTAATTGAGAAACTACCATTTGCAGCTAACCAATAGTTAACTATTAAACAGTAAAACAAAATGTTCACGGTCAGAATTGGAGAATTTACAAACAATAAATCTACTAGTGGGTCCTCAACAAACGAGATCGTCCTACCAAAACTATGGTGTTATGAGAATTTTTACGTAACAGTGATCCTGTTTGACCACAGTAAAGAATGTATAGGTAGCAGCGCTAGCGTTCGGAACTTGCACGCAACCGCGAGAAATATTTTAATGTTTACTCACGCTCAAGGATTAAACACCGTCCTCTCTCGCGCATTGATATTTGAACCCCTCTTTCAGCTGTCGCTCTCACAATTGATCTCGCGCTTCCATGCACTTATCGACCCACGGCCGAGTGCTCTCGTACCGTCACCTAATGTATCGTTCACCGTGCGTTATTTTTATACAGTGTACATGCCGAAACTAGGTGAAATTTGAAGACTAAAATTACTAATTGTTAGAAATAAATTGTTATAAAAAGTATTTCTTGCAAATAAAGTTGTGAAAAATTGTGAATACTGTTTTGAACATAATTTAGAAAGTACTTACTTATTAAATAGCGTTGACAATTTCTTTCCGCCTAACCTGTCCACGTGCGGTAACACGAGGTTCTTCTTCGATTTCTTCTGGCGTAGCATTTTCTAGTTCGAAATCTTCATCGTTAAGTCGTTTTGCCGCATTATGCAAAGCAAAGCAACACACGATTATAGTAGGAACTTTCTCTGTGGGAACTCTGATTTTATTTTGTAATATAGGAAATCGCTGCTTTACTTGACCAAAACATCTTTCAATAATTATTCGTTCTTTAGCGTGTAATCTGTTATATAATCGTTGCTGCTCTGTTGCAGGAGTCCTGAAGGGTGTCATTAACCAAGGCGCTAATCCGAAACCTTGATCACCTAAAAGATGTGATATGTTATAAAAGAGAACGGAGCACTAGCCGTTCTCTTTTATAACATTGTACACATCAGAATTTCTCCAAATTCATGCATCATGAAAGAATCCCGGCCACGATGCATCAACACTTGTAAAAAATTCTTTACTGTCGCATGTTGCCATCACATTAATGCTACAAAAATTTTTTCGGTTAATATATTCGTCTCCGTGATTATGTGGTTTAATAATAGGCACATGGGTACAGTCTACAGCCCCTACAGCGGACGGAAAGGTGTATTTTTCCTGCCACTCTACCACTGCAGCAATAAAGGCTTCTTCATTATTAGGGAATTTTATCCAGCGATTGGCCCTAGCTACAATTTCGTTCATAACATTTGTAATTGTTTTGGAAACTGTAGTCTGATGAATACCGACATCCTCTCCGACACCAGATTGAAATCCAGGATCTCCAATATACCTCAAAAAAGTTTGGAAACGCTGAAATGACGTTAAAGCTCCACCTCTAGTTTCAAGAGTTTCCCCTAAAAAATGATCTGCCAACCACTCTACATTATGCCTCTCAAAGCGATAGAGAGATTTAAAACACCGTTCGTTGACTTCACGACGCACTGAATATAATTTGCGTGCTCGTAAATTATTTATATATTCGGCCATACTTGCTCTTGCACGAGATTTGTATGAAGCTGAGTCTGATACTGACCAAACTCACATATTTACGAGAATATACTTCGACTTGAAGTATAAAATTTTCCCTTATTCATACCAAATTTAAGTTTATGCTCAAGTGATGAGAAAAATCTCTTTAATGGAGTTTCTACTACAAGGCAAACATGAACTCAGAATTTTTATTCTTACTAAATTAAGTATATACTGTGATTTTTTGAAGTGTGAGCATGTACTTCATTTTATTCATATCACCCATTGTGTCCACATTTCGTTGCTCACCATTGGCATCTCGGTTATTAGAAGACATAGAGCAACGGTTAAATGGGGAATGTTTTGCAGAATTCAATGCTCGCAACAAATCTCATTTCAAATTCACCATAACTTTTTTAAATTTTAAGATAATTTAAGAAAACCAAAATTTGACGATTTCAATATTTCTCAATAACTCGATAACACCTGATGTGACCTCGAACTTTTACATTACTCAGACACTTTTTTAAGACAAAGTTTTTGATGCAAACAGAAACCTACGATTGTCAATTGTTTTCAAGTTATTAGGGCTAATTTTTGTTTCTGGAATTGAAAAGTCTCTAAGAAGAGCTAAGGATGCAGTGTTTTGGAGAAATATGTGTGAAAGTACCACAAACTTTGTAAACACGTGTCCAGTATGCCAAAGCTCAAAACGAGATACTCAAAAGGAATCACTAATCATTAAGAATGTTCCCAAACGACCATGGCAAGTAAATTCCTTTTTACTTCAAACATTGCAGTAGCTAGCCCAATAGGGCCGGTCCAGAAGGGAGACTCCATAGCGCCACCGAGTGGCGAGGAGTCGCTTTCCCATTGAAACCCTGCATTTCTAAAGTAACCAATTCAGATGAGCGTGTATAGTGTGCGTTTGTCAATTTGCATTTGAGCCTAGCACAAAAGAAAAACTTTGTGGCGCCACTTGGTGGATGTTGACACAATTGTTTCAGCGAACCAAAAAATTTAAGAGAAGAAACACATTAAAGCAGGGATACGAATTAAGTCAGTACCTTAATAACAAGATATCGCGTTTGGAAGAGATGTTTAAAGTTAACTGGGAATGGACAATTATTTATAAAATTACTACTTATATCTGTAAAACGTGAAACGCGATAATTTATAATGCTGAATGAGTAAATGAAAATTTGATTTACGAGGTATCCAAATTGATTACACGCCATAGGAATTTTATTGCAATTATTTTTAAAAGTAAATTCTTGCTTTCCTATCAAATATTATCATCATAAACCATTAAACGACGTATACGTATGGAGGCTGTACAATAACGCTTAATCTATCTCATTTGAATTGTCACAATTTGACGTACGTTATGTTATAATGATGTTCAACGAAATTTATATGATTTAACAGGATAGTCACCCTACTGACTTAAAATCACGGTCTACTGAAATAACACGTGAAGGTGTGGAATATATTTAAACGTCTTCAATTAAATTTAGTTTCTCGCGACAAATATTTCTGAAAATTTCGTTTAATGTTACAAAGCAACATTAACAGGATTAAAAAAAATGATAGTAGTGGTAAAAGCTTCGGAAAATTGTAAATGCATAAACTGCTTCATCGGCGTTTTCACAGGCAATAGGAATTTTTTAGAGAATATTTTTTTGGTCCTTCGTTTTTTTTTATTTTTTAGGTTAGATCAAAAATGTTTTACTTCAATTCGAAATCTAGTGTTGGACATTGTGTTGCCAACCTGAACACACACTTCCCTAGCACAAACTATTTAATTTTTCTTGAACTTTTTGCGAAAATTTAAAATAGGTCAGACCGAACAAAAAATAGACTCTGCAAGTGCGAAGTGTCTTGCAAAATGACAGTTTCTGGCCTAATGATACAAATAACTATTGTACAACGGTTTGATTTTCTAATACTAATATTGGTAGAATATTAAAAAACTTAAAGCTTCGCATAAAAAAATTTAAAAAATTATTTTGACATATACAGGGTGTTACACTTCGTCTGTAAGATGTAGAACTTCGTTATTTTAAATGGAATACTATACATTTTATTAAGAATTTGAGTTAATAAGGTTATTCTAGTTATTCTATGTACACAGTAAGTTTAATAAAGGTTCTGTATACTCAAGTTAAATAGTTTTTGAGATATTAGGCTTTATTAATGGTTTTCGAGAAATACACATGTAATTTTTATGATTATTACATCATTAACTATGAAATTTAGAAAGCAAATATTGTGATATTTTTATAAGCTAAGTGGAAGGTATCTACCGCAGAAACTAAATTTGCTTTTATCACTAATTAGGATTGTAGCAAAACTACCTCTATTTTGTTAACAATTAAAGTGCAATGACTTATGTTTTTTAAGTGGAATAGTATTGTTCTTGTATTCATTACGTACTTCTTAAAATGTCCCTTTAATAAATAAGAAATAATACTATGTAGATAGATAGTAATCATATTTAGTTTAACTCGTTGAATCACTTTTCACAAACTAAACTGTTGATCCCAAAGAATACGGATCAATAAATTGTGTGTCGTATTCATAAAGAATGAAGCAAATTCTTTCGCTCAGCTATAATATGTCTTATTGCGACATTAAAACAACGCTTTTATCGACCTCTCGACTTCGGCAAAGGTCACTGCTCGATTGCACTTCTGGTTTTTGTTCCAACAAAATTTCCTTTTCTTGACCGACCTCAAAGACATTTATTTTACATTATTTCTAGCCCAATTTTCAACTGCGATTTTCTCGAAATGTGTAAATCTTTTGTTAAGGACATGTAAGCTCAATCGTTCCCATTTACGGTGACGTATTACAGGTTAAAATTTCTGCATTTATTTCACAAACACCCGGTATGGCGTGAGATGCGAATTACGTATGAAAGTAAGTAACAATGTTGCCAGATTAAAAGTTCTTACGTTGTTTCCTGTTCAAAAATATATAAGAAAATGTTGTTTATATCTATCTAGAAATTCTCCCTGTATGTAACCCAAAGATTAACGCCCTACTATTTTATGTCACATTTCATTTACAATCTGCAAGCTTTTATTGATTTCTGTTTTAAAGTCTGCATCTCTTTTAGAGTTTTATTAGTCTCATTTTCTAGATTCTCTTTAGTTTTGCCTTTAATCCTTTGCGCTGAGTAATTACAAAAATGCCTCTGAATTTTGTGAATGTATGAAATACCGACTGTATGTATAGTGAGAAGTCTTTTACATAGAACATACAAATTTCGTTTACAATAGCTAGAGTGAGTTTCTTCAAATAGAACGTCGGCTAGGGTTTATTTGTTACTATGGATCAGGGATGCTCACTACCGGGGATGTGTACTCCCACCATGCCACGCGTAATAATTGTGACGCACAGTGGGAAAAAAACCCAATTTTGGTGGCCAAAAATCTATAACTTTTATGCGGATAGCGGTCAACAAGTATTTTCTTTCTAGTTAAGTCTACCAACATTTAGATAAGAAAATTATGTTGCTAGTAACTTCTTCGTATGCAAAAACTTTACAAATTTGCTATTCCGCACAGTTTTCACATGTACACAATTGTATTTTTACTAATAAATAGTAAATAATAATAGCATTTCTAAAGTAACCAATTCAGATGAGCGTGTATAGTGTGCGTTTGTCAAGTTGCATTTGAGCCTAGCACAAAAGAAAAACTTTGTGGCGCCACTTGGTGGCGCGACTGAGTGGCCCGTTTGGAACGGCTCATAAATAATCAACGCGATTGTTGCCCCATGATTCATTATTACATATCCAACATCCAAATAGTAAACGTCAATGAATCCTGCTACAGGACATAGTTTATGTTGACCCGGCAGAATTACCATAATTAAGAAGAAAGTTGGTATAACATTAAATTTCCTAAACGGATTTTACACAGCTTCGGTAGTCGTGTAGTAAAATTGCAACGATTCTAGAAATACATAAAACAAAATATGCTGTGACGAATTGCACCAATGGAAACCTCCCTTAATATGGCAGAAGATAGATAGTATAATCGAAGGAAATATCTCATTGTCTTTAACTACTGCAAGCTTTTACATCACCGACTACAAACCTAACTTCTTTAGTTTTATGAGGCGACTGTAACGTGGAAAATTTAAACGAATTAAAATCCCAAATGTGCAAAAATTATTTTGGTATTTTAATAAATTTGAGTTTTATAAAAGTGCGCTAAATAATTTCTGAAACTAAATTATTTACGAGAAAAGTCAGATTCAGATTATATCCCTGTTTTTAATAACAAAATCCTTTTCGTGCGTTATCAGATTTTTGTCAAGCGCCCGTCTTTTGTAGAACGTAAGGCGTGTTTAATGACCCAAAATATCAATATTCTTCTGCTTTGAGTATTTCTCCAAATCTAAAAATAGAAAACGAGTATAAAGGTAATGCACAAATATAAAAAGCGTCGAATATATTCAATCTTTTGCATGAAATGAACCGTCGAAAAGTACAGTGAGCCAAAAGAAAATCTCGTCTAATTGGGCCTCCGTTAAAGGAAAACGCAGGAAAACGTATCGCGGATATTTCTCTGACAACAAACGCGTCGCCAATTATTCAGCCACCCTTTCCGCTTTTCTACCTCTTCCATTAGAACAGATGTCAGGTAAACATTGTCTTCCAGAAAATGTACTTGATATGTATTAAGCTCGCTTCGGTTTGTGTGCTCTACTTTGAAAAGCAAATGTGGGTGTCTGCCGTCCCGATTTAAAATACAGAAACAATAGTTCCTTTAGAGTAGGTAGTATTGTTCAGGTACAATTTCGGTTTTCTTATCCACCATATCCCTACTTGTGGGTTCAAGATAATAATATAAATATGAAATGTAATCCATAATAAATTATAACCTGTCTTATTGTCTTACAAGAACATGGCAAAGGTATGTACAACACACGATAGTTGAACTCCACAAATTAGCATTAAGTGTTACATTTCTTACATTAATTTACAATAATTAATATAGGAATGTAAAATTCCAATTGGTATACAATGCCTTAGGAAAGTCTGGAATAAATTCAGTATATGTGCCACAAACTTATATTAATTATATTATTAATATTATTATTATTGTCACGTGGTTAGGGGTAGGTAGCGGGTTCTCAGTGGTAGAGCTTGAAAACACAGTTTACCAAAACAATGTATACCTTTATTAAATGAATATTTTTATCTATCGGCGGACGATCTTTAAATGTGCGGGGGTGCGTTTTCGTAATTATCGGAAATCGCGACGGGTCGGCTGCGACAGCGAGGATGAGGAATTCCTCCGTGCTGGGGTTGAAGAGACCCGACGATTCGACTAACCGGATCCAGGGCAATCTCGAGGGCTGCAGCAATTGCGATGAGATGTCCTGATGAGGGTGGCGGCAGCACGGCGTCGGTGAGGATGCCTCCGTGGAACGGCAGCGTCCTGATGAGGGTGGCGGCGGCAAGGCGTCGGTGAGGATGCCTCCGTGGAACGGGCAGCGTCCTGATGAGGGTGGCGGCAACAAGGCGTCGGTGATGATGATCCTTCTTGGAAACGGCAGCGTCCTGATGCGGGTGGCGGTTGCACGGCGTTGGTGAGGAAGGTCCTCCTGGGGAAGTTGGCACTAGGCCTACTTGAGTCGACGGCTGGTTCGACTGCGAGGGCGGCTGCCCTTCTTACAGTAGGCACTAAGCCTACCGGAGTCGGGTTCGACTGCCTTCCCATCTTCTTCCGTACGTTATATAGGCGAAAATCTGTCTATTCGACTGTTATGACATGTTTCTGTGTTCTCCTTTCGTCACCTGTTGTATTAATTTGTCCCACATATAGCGCGTGTTTTGTTATGAAACGTGAACCGCTTGTAGCTTAGATTTCGCAAGATTGCTGTCTTAATTGTTCTACTTTATTCCTCGCGGAAATATTTCGTCGCGACTCCTTTACATTTTATAATTATTAATTTTAGGCTAAAAATTAAATCCTTATCGTGACATTATGTTAATTATCATATTAATCTACACTAGCGGCGGTTATTGTCACTTTCCTTCTTAGTTTCTTAGTTGTTCAAAAATAATATGATTCGATTTTAATGAATAATGAATTAATAAAAAGTTGATTTATTTGAAAAAAATTTAATGTCATGAGGAAAACGAAACTAAAAATGTGAACTAGTTTGAAGAACTTTTACGGAAAATACTTTTAGATTCTTGTGTCAATAAATCCTAAGCGCACAAAACAAAAAAAGAAGAAGGACCTAAATTGAAATCAATTTACTGACTATAAAAAAAATATGTCAAGTTAATTCTTAACGAATTCTGTTATAAACAAAGGGGATTACAGTGTGAAAATATTAACAACAAAGATTCTTACAGAAAATGGAATATCATCTCGTGTCGTATTCAAAAGACTGCATTATACACCATAATTCAAAATTATCTCCCATTCATATTTGTATACATATATTAAATTTGTATATAAACTTTCCAAAAGTGAATAATAATGGAATTATAAGCTCTGAAAGAGGTATGAGAAATGTTGCTTTTTGGCAATATCTTCTGTATCCATTAACTTATCAATTTAATATTTGAATAGGGATATTAGGCACCTAACATTTACAATACATTTTATCAGATCTTTTCTCTTTTTAAGGCGTAGTTTGAGTAGGTTTTTGATCGCCAACTTTATATTTTCTGCAGTTTTTATAAAAAATATGCGAAGAAAATACTTTTTAGATGATTTGGCACAAAAACGTATTCTTGTTGGGAAACCGTTCTCGAGTAATTCAGGCTTTAAAGTTAAAAGTTAATATACATCTTATTTTCTGATGTTCTAATCATCTTGTAAATAGCGAAGGACGAAACCGAGAATAAATAATTAATTTGAAAAGATCTTGTTGAATGAATTTTGATATTATCAAAATCACGAAAGATGAACCCTGTCCATTACTTACAGCTTTGGTAATTAAAGACGTAGGGCTCATATTTCGTGACTTTGATATCGTAATACAAATACATGTTTTTATTTGTTGCCTTAGGTTTCACATTTTTTTTCATTCAAAATATCAGGTAAGTGTTTTACATGTGTAAAAGTCTAATTAAGAAAATTGTAAAGCAGTATTGTTGCAAAAATAATAGGTTTTATAAAAATTAAAACAAATATAAGACAATCGACCAACGTTAATTTTTCTAAAAAAAAAATGTAATGTAAGGTAAACAAAAATCGTCGTGTTTCGTCATTTTTTTGCAAAGAAAGTGTAAATTCAATGTAATATCAATGACTTCTGATTTTGCTTTTCACCTTCTTAAAGAGGTCGCTCGTCTTTTGTTTTAGTTTGTCTTTTTTTTTCTAAAAAAATAAGACGAAGGTAATCCTGAAGTCAACAATCCTTCGTTTTTGTTTTTCGCCATCATAGGAAGAAAATCGTCTTATTTTTTTTTTGTTTCAGTAACACAGAAATTATTTGTTTGTATTATATTATTATTTAATGGCAAATTGGTAGTGTGACCCATTAAATACTAAATACTGAACACTAAAAGAGCTAAAATCATTTGTTTCTATGAATTTCTATAAATTGAAATCAAAATCTCCTGTTTGCCGTAATCGACCGAAAATTACTTCGATCGCGATCGACTTGTTAGCCATTCCTGGTGCAGAGGAATGTTTGTATCCTTAAAGAAGTATAAGTAAATCCGAGACAAAAACCTAGGGAAGATCCGACCCCGACACGCGAAGCTATATTTAGCTACTCCGGTATACCTGCAATTGCACATTTTCGACGGATATCCTCAGACCGGTCACTTTTATTATTTTTTTCGTCCGAAAACGGTAATATACCGGGTGGAAAGTTTCAAACCCGAACATAGCAAAGTGCCATTGAGAACTACGTTTCTGTAGATTACTGCTCGCCATAGAAAGATACAAAAATGGTAATGGTATTAAATGAAAGATAAAATTAAGGCCAATGTTATCGTGTTAAAATTATTCCTATTGTGTTAATACTTTTTAAATAGAAATTAAATTTTTAAATTTCAAATGATAAATGTAGTCGCCTTAGTATGTCAGATTTGAAGTTTGCAATTCGGTAACCAGAATTTTGTACAATATGCTTCTTATTCAAAATAAAATTCCATTCATCTGGGTAGCATACTGACGATGAAAAACTGTTAGGATTTATTTCTTTGCTCTTGTATTGCTTCACAAAATACTTTTCTACCATTCTTGTAAATTTCAATGTTCAATGTTGATGGCAACTGGATTTGTGTTTTTGATGTTTTTTTTTTTAATATTCTTTACACTTGTGTGTTACTTATTCTTGAACAGTGTGAAAGTTATTTAATTCTTAATACAATTCAATTTAAAACTGATTTAGTATCGCCATGTGTCGGTATTGATTGCCCATGGCATCATTTCAAGTTTATTGATAATATCAGAAAAAACAGTATTTTTGTATGCAATGACGTAGAATACAATTATCAATCTAATAAAGAAAAAATTGTAACTTAAACGACAAGAGTACGTACCTCTGACGTGCTCTGTACAATAATTCATAATGCTTTTTGACTGACGTATAAATTATTTTCCGTTAATTGAAACAATTCAAGTTTCAAACCTGACATAGGCGACTAAATTTTTCGTTTAAAATTTGAAAATTTTATTTATATTCCGAAAGTACTAATATTTAGGAATAATTTTAACACCATAATATTGTCCATAATTTTCTCTTTTCTTTAATACCATTGCCATTTTTGTATCTTCAAATGTCGAGCAGCAATTCACAGAACCACAGTTTTCAATACAAGTTTGCTACGTTCGGGTTTGAAACTTTCCACCCGGTATATACTTATACAGCCTGTAATCAAATAAGTTTCACATATTAAAACTGTAAGTTCTTTATCACTTAAGAAAGTGATTTCTGCAAATATGAATTTTATTGGTGAAAAATTAAAGAAATTAAAACCCCCCAGAGCCCGGAAACTTTTTGTTTGAAAACCTCTGACTGGCCGTGTATCAGTTTCTACAAGCGCATCATAAAACGTCGTAAAACAATAAAGCGTCATCGAACTGAAGGGCATTGGGTTAAAATCTTCGCTTATGTAATTCCATAACGGAATAGAATTATAAATATCCATCGCGTTACTTATTAAATTAATCAATTTTCACGTAATTGTTAATAGTTTTCTGCTCACAAAAATGTAAAGATAAATAAAAATTAGAAATTCTATTTTCTAAAATTATTTCACTAATTCAAATGTATTATCGTGTACTTTATTTGCTGGTCGTCAATAGACTGCATTGTTATTTCTTTATTGCGCAAAACGTTTAATGAATGTCTTCTTTCTGCATTTCGGAAAATCATTATTGAACGCAGTTATCGCTTTTATTATTTTGTGGAACCAAAACAATAAAGCGTCATCGAACTCGAACTACGAAGAAACGTATTCGTTGATGGAAATAATTAACAAAGCGACAATCAATCAAAGCGACTAATAATTTTTTTAAATCATTTTAATAAGCGAAATTAGCACTGTAAAAATCATGTGTACTATTGGTTTACAAAGACCAGGATATCAAGATCTAATTATTGTCGATTATCTAATGAAACATATTTACTTCTGATCAATGCAAGCAGATTTAAATTGTTCTTCTTTAATAATATTGCACACACGGGCTACGACCCAGGGGTTGTCGATTTGAACTGTCGTCTTTAATGGGTCGGTGATTCTATTTTATTGTGTTCCCATAAAGCTTTTAAAATGCGATCAAGCAATTGACCTTGAATTTTGCTGGAATTTTGTTTTATAACGTTGTTTTTGTGCATGGCCGATCAAAAGTTCTCAAACAAAAGCGTCAATACTCCTCCACTAGGTCATTTTTTTATTTTTGAGCTAGGCTTTTGGTAGTTGCAGCATTAATTCTCTTACATGATGAGGAACTTACGGTATTAATATGTGAAACTAATTTGATTACACCCTGTATATGTATATGTAAAAATTATTTATCTTATATAAGAATTTCATAAATGGTGCTCCTGAAACAGTAAGTAAGCAACTAAACGTTAAAAAAACTTAAAACATTTATACTGGGTGACTCAAAATAAGTATTCGGCCCATTAAACTCAGATATTACTCGAAGAAGTCTCGTATAGTTTTTAAAATAAAGTACATTGAAGATTCAGGTACAGATTGGTGGTAACTGGAATAGCTGTACCGCGTCGAAACACAGCAACGAATTCTTGAAAAAACGGACGCGAATAAACCGCACGCTTTTACCTTGAACTAAAACTGTAAAACGTTTTATTACCGTTTTCGAATGAAAGATTGAAGAACGCGGACATCTACCATGTGTATGCATACTAAGAAATGATTCATATAATTTTAGTAATAATAATACAATAATGATTTTGTGCAAGTTTGTTCATGTTGGCGTTCGTGTCAATGAGTGTGTGTATCACTTCACGGACATTTAGTGAAATTAGTGCATTTTAATTGACTGATATTGATGATAATGTCGAGCCGGAACTATTTAGAATTTCTTTTTTCAATTGAAATTGTATATGTTTGACCGAGGAATGTCGTTGTAAATGCTTGATGGACGGGATTTCTTAGCTGTTCAGAAATCGGCTGTACGTTGCCCCGATATGAATCCTTTCCTCAGTTAAACATTCATCAATTCAAATTAATTAATCGGATTAAAGTGAAGAAACTCTCACATTAAATAAAAGATTACAAATTTAGTTTATGAAGACTCCATTATCACCGAGGGCAACCCAGGTCAAGTTTTCCGTAAGAGACTCTGAAGGTATTTAAACTTTAACAGGGTCGTACTGAAGAATAAAACATAGTATTGCTATTCGGAGCTTGGCAAAATGGCGGTTTTGTACTGTCGAATCCTGTCCGACATATGAAATGTCAGTCACATCTAGGGTCCCTAAGATTGACAAATTGAAGTCAGTTTGCTACTTAATAAGTCATCCCATGCAAGGCGGCCATGCTTGCTGTCGGAGCACAACTAAAGTTTTAAAAAAAAATTGCTGCAAATCGTTCTTGCTTGCAGTGAAACTGGCTTCAATTTGTCAATCCTAATGCAATGTTAGGCCAAGAAGCGGTCGTAGGGTGTCGCTGTTTAAACTGTTCATTACTATTACGTCGCAATCGCGATTACCCTTTATCCTTGGTCGAATCGTTTTGGTTTGCAGTGGAACTCCCGAGCTACGCCTCTGCTAAAGAAGCCCCAAATAGGGCTGAAACAGCTGTACAGAGGCTGCTCGAGGGTTTCACTGAGATCAAGAAAGACAATTTTTTTAGATATTTTTACATTACAAATGTAAATTTCACCCGTTTACAGGAAAACGCACCTTTATCTATAGTAAGTCCACGGTTCGACTTGACAACAGGAAGACTTATGTCACATCAATATCAACTTTTCGCAAAAAGATATTGTTTACAAAAAATTCTGCTTGTCGACGAGCTTCAGAAACAATGCAAGTTTCGACACTAGATTGTGACCATCCTGTGAAATTTTCAGAGTTAATTAGGATGTGATTTGAAAGGCTAAGATCACACTTTTAAACAACATGCCACTTGAATCTTGAAATTTCGCGATTTCGATCTGTCGCGACAGAACTTCTAAGGTATTTATACGGTGGTAGTTTCTGTGATAGTTGCTTTCACGACGGAACCTATCACAGAAACTATCTATCATCGTGAAGACAAGACTTAACGAAACAACCCCGTCTCTGAATTCGACGAATTCAAATCAAATAATTGAATTAATTTAAATGTAACAGCGTAACTGTGTCGTTATTGATTGCGCCTCAAGTAAATTCAGTAAATTCAGCTCTCTAAAAATTTCTGATATTGATTCCTTTGAAAGCCTCCGCTCTCGAACGGAATAATTATTATGCAAATGTTTCTTTATGAAACACTCGTTCGTAATTAACGCTGAAAATATCTGCTGCTTGAAGAAGTATCTGGGTGAAAACAGAAGCGTTCGAGCGGAGCATTATGAAATTTAATGGAACACAAATTGACTTAAATAAATTATTAGTTCGAAGGAACGTCACGCTCGAGATTTGTCAATGCTGATGATGAAGAGGAGGAGGATGATGACTTTATTATAGGAAATTTTTAATTGAGCTGTAAATACATTTTTCATCTATGTAAATGTGTATTAATTTATCTGAACAAACTACATATGTTTAAATTTTTATTCCTCAAGTAAACTTTAGGGCTAAGTTGTACTAAGAGCGTTTAAAACAACGTTCAACTGAACTTTTCCATTCTGTAAATATTTTTTTTTCTATTTATTTCCATACAAAAAGTAACAATATTTCCATTCCTAAAAAGAAGTAATTACTGATGAAAAAATAACTTGAGAACATCAATAATACAGTTCAATTCAGGAAAGAACAATAGAGATTTGTCGAAATTTGGATGAGAAGTTGTTCAATAAGTAAACAGAATTTTCTCCGCTGCTTTATCCTTGTTTCCTCCTTCCCACAGAATTTTCTCCATCGCATTCTTGAAAGTCCATACGAATCTTTTCACTTGACCATTCGATGCTGGGTGGAAAGGGACCGTAGTCAAGTGGATGATAACATTTTTTTCACAAAATTGTTTAAACATGTTCGTTGTAAACTGCGTTCCATTATCGGGAACAATAATTGTGATCGGTAAACCTTCGATTAGAAAAATCTTTTCAAGCATTTCGATAGTGGTTTCCGTGACTCACACAAAATAGAGATATTTAGAAAAAGAATCATCTACCTGCTATTTAAGAAAGGACCGGCGAAGTCGATGTGAACCCTGTCCCTGGGGTGTTCCGCTTTCGGCCAAGTCTCAAATTGTCTTGTCGAATTAGGCTGGTGATGTTGGCAGGCTTCACATTTCTTACTTATCGAAATAACAACGCATGAATGTTCATCAGTGTGATCCAGGATAACATCTTTTTCGACAGACGGTTATATTGCCGGCTAAAGTAGGCTTGGAACTTAATGTTGTAGACTTGGTTTGGCCATCCATCCTTAATGTTTCCTAAGACTTAGGACAAAATCGGATCTTTCTTTATTGCTTCTGCTATTTTCAGCTAATTGATTTGAAAACTTTCGACAAACTCATTGAGTTCCTGATTCAGACAAGAACAACTTTCCTCGGACTTTGCAAACTCCAAATCAGGTCCTGATGGGAGTCGTGAATCGAGTAGTTCTAGCCCATTAAGAAAATTGCCCAGCGCTCAAGATACTGTATAGGCAGGTTGCAGGCAGTTTCTTGTTCGGATTGAAGATTGTGACTAAGGGCTTGTGATCTGTCTGAAGCTCGAATTGGAATTTCTTGATGCCATAAACTATCGACAGAGCTTCTTTCTCGATTTGGCTATACCGTTTCTCTTGTTCATTCAGTCAATTGGCCTCTCCAATCCATTGCAGTCGCGATGCACGAGAACGGCATCAATTTCATAAGATGAGGCAACCGCGGCGAGAATTAAAGGCCAATTAAGCTTATAATGCGAAATCGTAGGTGCCTCAATAATATGCCGTTTCAGGTCTTGAAACGCTTTCTCTTGTCGAGGACCTAAGCTAAAAGTTGCATTTTTCTTCCGAAGCTCATTCAAGGGACCAGCAGTTTCCGCAGCATTCGGAATGAACCTCCCATAGTAGCCGATCTTGCCAGCAAACAATTGAACCTCTAATAGATTCTTTGGACCAGACGGTTTCTTGATTGCGGCCATGCTAGAGTCAGAAGGACGAAGCCAAATCTGTAAAATTATGATACCAAGATATTCGACTTCTGGCTTGAAAAATTTGCTCTTCGACATATTGCATTTCAGGCCGCAAGCTTTGAGACGAGAGAAGAATTCATCTAGATTTCGCAGATGTTCTTCATCGCTAGATCCAGTGATGACGATGTCGTCTAAGTAGCTGGCGCAGTTTGGTAAGTTCGAGTTACAGGTAAGCGTCAGCTACGTCAGTTTTTGTGAAATGTTTTCCGTTTTGAAGCTTCTGAAACAAATATCGGCTCGAGAAATTGAGAAATTGTTCTATATTAAGCTGGGAGTTGATGCTGACTTTCAAGTCGCCAAAAATACGAACTGTGCCATTTGGCGTGTGCACCACTACAATTGGTGCAGCCCGTTCGCTATACATGATCGGTTTGATGTTCCCTTTTTCTTTCAATCGTTCGATTTCGGTTTCGACTTTGTCCTGAAGTCAGAATGGAATCGGGCGAGATTTCAAAAACCTAGCATTTTCTTTCATGTACAACTTGACTTTCAAAATCTTACAGGTACCGAAACCATCAGAAAATAATTGCACGTGTTTCTTTATGACTTCGTCAACTTGACGTGCACACGGTTTAGTGATGGTTGGCTTTGTGTCTAAAGCGTTAATAATCTCTGGGTCATCAAGTTCGGTGACAGTGAAGCCAAAAGCTTTGAACCACGTAACACCGAACAAATTACTAGTTTCATTGGAATTTGCGACCAACAAGGGAAGGTTACGAACATTGGACACGACGTGCGCCTCGCATATAAATCATCCTTTAATGGGAATTGGCTGGTTGTTGAAAACCTTGTTGCTGTTACTGGTTGTTTTAGTGGCGTCATAACTTTTGAGACCAATTATGGACGTTGTAGCACCGGAATATAGCATAAAAGCATAAAGCATGAAAATACGGTACAAACATTAGAAAAAATGAATATTTTTTTTGCTGATGCAGGATTTAGCAACAATAAAACAGAGGTATTTGACGGTAATAACATTCCAAATCATAATAAAAATATGTTTCTATATCCTGCAAGTGTAACAAACATTTACAATACAATTGTAAATTTAAAAGACACACCATCTGTCGGCTACGATGAAATACCTACCAAGTTATTAAAGTATTGTGTCGATATTCTGACTACACCATTGTGCTATCTCATAAATCAATGCTTTGAAATGGGAATTTTTCCAGATCAGCTAAAAATAATAGTAATAAAACCCATATATAAAAAAGGCGACAGAAATGATATATCAAACTACAGGCCAATTGCTCTGATATCAGTTATGGCTAAAGTGTTTGAAGAAATTCTAACAAATCGCGTAATGGATTACTTTCGAAAATTTAATTTGATCACAAATGCTGAAAATGCCTACCTTAAAGAATGATCGATGATACGAGCTGTCTGCATAAGTATGTGTAACATTTGACAAGCAATATCAGATAAAGAAAAAGTCGCGGGGGTAGTCATGTATTTGTCTAAGGCCTTCGACTGTGTAGATCATAGTATACTTCTGCAGAAACTTCACAAATTAGGTTGCAGGGGCATTGTGAATAACCTTATTAACTCGTATCTAAAGGATAGGAAGCAGTGCATTCAAATAAGTAACACCAATGGATACGAAATAAGATCTAATCTTAAACCGAGAAATCAGGGCGTGCCACAGGAATCAGTATTAGGCCCATTGCTATTTTTTATTTATACAAATGACTTACCTAATATTCTAAATGATCAAATCGTAATGTTCGCAGATGATACATCCTTAATAGTGAGGACTCAGAATAACGATAACTTGTCTGTAAAGACTGAAAATAACATTTCAGTTATGGATCAGTGGTTTAAGAGTAACAACTTAAAACTTAACGTTGAAAAAACTAAAATAATGAAATTTACTTTGCAAGAAGAAAATCCATATACCCTTACTTACAACAATAACATACTTACCTCAGTAAATCATACATTGTTTTTGGGGATTGAGAGTGATCAAAACATGAAATGGAATTTCCATATCCAAAAGCTTGCAGAAAAAGTAAACAAGTTCACTTACGCATTAAGGATTACAGCCTAGGAAATAAATTTAGAAGCAGCTTTAAGTGCGTACTATGCATTTGTTAAGTCACGGATTTCCTATGGCATCGTCTTTTGGGGCAATTCTTCTGAAGCTAGCAGAATTTTTAAGTTAT
Organism: Prosopocoilus inquinatus; assembly: GCA_036172665.1. Lineage (NCBI taxonomy): Eukaryota > Metazoa > Arthropoda > Insecta > Coleoptera > Lucanidae > Prosopocoilus > Prosopocoilus inquinatus. Next base: position 4,736,464 of record CM069876.1, read on the forward strand.
AAAAATTATGCCTAAGAAACATCTTTAACCTAAAAAAGAGGGAATCCTGTAAAGAAGTTTTTAAAATGAACTCAATACTTACCTTACCGTGTTTGTATATTCTGGAGTGTGCACATTTCGTTAAGAGTAACTATTGTGATTTCATGTGTCGGTATGAACTTCAACATGACCGTGACACGCGTGGACAAAGAAATCTTAAATTATGTGCGCCAAGGACACCATATTCACGTCTACAGAATAGTGTAACTCAACAAATGATAAAGATTTACAACCACATACCGGTAAATTTAAAAACACTTCAACACAAAGACTTTAAGAAGAAAATTAAAACCTTCTTAGCTGAACAGTGTTTTTACTCTTTGACAGAGTTTTTTACTAATAAATTTGACTGTATAGGTAGACATGTAGCACGTACGATAACTTATTGAAAATGTTTCATGCCCGGTTTCTGAAACGATACATAACTTTAGGGAAACATAAATTTTTCTTGTCAGATAACTTTATGAAAAGTATAAATTGTTTACGTGGCTACGTATACGCTATATTGGCAGATAAAGTTTTGAGAAACGGTTTTTACAAGTTATGGTGAGTTTTTCTTGAGTTTGTCTCTACCTAAAGTTATGTATCGTTTCAGAAACCGGGCATTAGTGTCTGTTTTTACACATACGAGGTCTGGCAATTAAATACCCGGACTTATATTTTTTAAGAGGCCCTGACAATCGGAAAACAATAGAATGGAAAGAGCATTGACAGGTATCCATTCCTCCTTTTATGTGCAAAATTCTAGTTTTGTAGCCAAATCAGTTTTCTTGTAATCGTTGATTAAATCAGACCTTGTAAGTGCCTTGCGACGGAATTATGTTAAACGCTAGAGTCGAACAACGTATTAATGTGAAATTTCTCTTTAATCTCGGAAAATCGGCCATGGAGTGTTATGAAACTTTACAAAAGGTATAATTGTCTATCGCATACACAAGTGTTCGAGCGGTATAAAAAATTTAAAGAGAGGCAAAAAAAGTAAAGATGAGCAAATCGAAATTCAAAGCAATGTTGTTGTAGTCTCTTTCGATATCCGAGGTGGTATCTACATCAACTGAGTTCCTGATGGCCATACAGTTAACCAACATTAATATTTACAAGTTTTCGAGAAATCTCCCTGAACGAGTTCGGAGGAGAAGGCCAGATTTGTGGAAAGAGAACTCGTGGATTCTGCATCAAGACAATGCGTCCACAACGTGCTATCCGTAAAACAATTTTTGGCCAAAACTCTAATATTTTACTGGAACATCCACCGTATTCGCCAGATCTGATTCCGTGTGACTTTTTTTGTTTCCTTGAATTAAATCTACGTTCAAAGGCACCCTTTTTGAATCCGTGCAAGTTGTAAAACAAGAGGCGACGCGACTACTAAACATCTTGTCGGAAAATGACCTACGTCGCACTGTTTCCATCAATGGAAAATTCGAATGGAACGATGTAAGAATAGGGAAGGAGAGTACACTGAAGGGGATTAAATGTTAATTGAATAATTTTATCAATACGGCAACAATCCGGGTATTTAATTGCCAGACCTCGTACATCTGTATTTAGTTTATAGTCAAAATGACGTTTTCCATGCTTTATTGGCACAAGGGAAATAAACGTATATTATTATTATTAAACTTCAAAAAGCATCCGTTGATTTGTACGTTTACACAGTATCGGTCTTCACTTGATTCTTGCTTAAAATTTGAAATGGTATTTAATTTTTCTTGGAAAATTCCTTGGTTTTCCTTGACTTCGATCACGTAGGGGTTAATTTCTACGAACGGTGCCTTCGATAGGCACACTGATTTGGTGAGGTCCTCTTTCGACATTTGTAACATTTCGCTCTGATAAATTGACATTCTGACCGTTTATGGTAAACATTGCCTCTTGGACAAGAACGAGCCTTGCTAGTGACAACAATCCGCTGCTTACTGTCATTCCTTGGACCAGAAAAAGGTGTGAATAATTGCGGTAGTTGCACCAGTTAGGATTTTCTTGGCGGACTCTGAAGCTTCATATAAATTTGTACTTCAGAGTAGGTTCGCTCTTCTGCAGTGTCAATTGCCGAACTTTTTCAAACGGTGTGTTCAAGACAGTGGTGTCGTGGACGTGTTCATCAATGCTAGAGCGTTTGCACGATTAATTTTTGCAAACGAAGTTACACTTGGTGGTTGCTCCGCGCAAATCAGCTACCCATTGAGTGTTTGTTTGACCCTTCTTCATCAAGCATTTGTTAAATTTGAATCTTGCCATCAGAACTTATCATTACTTCAAAATGCTCACTTAACTTGGTGGCCTTGTATGTTTTCGTGGCCAGATCTTAACCATCATAAAGCTGTTGCAGTAGCTCTCTTCTCCGACCCACGACAAGAAATAAGCGCTTCACCAGTGGCGCGATGAGCTTCGAAGTGCTGATCTAGACGAAAAAGATTCGCGTTCCAATCATCATTGATAATATAGGCCGAAAAGGTTGGTGTATTAATTGAAAAATTCTGTTAAAAACTGGGATTTATGTTTCCGGATAATCCCGATGCGATTCGCATCGTTTGGTCAAAAATTGTCCAAAATACACATTAATACAGCGTTTCCCAAACTGTGGGGCGCGCCTCCCTGGGGGGACGCGTAAGACCTCAAAGGGGGGCGCAGCAATATAAATATAACAAAACTGAACGCAAATTGCAACCAACCAATTTATGATGTTTTTCTTTTTTTACAAAAGATTGTTTATACATACAATCGCGAGCAATAAATATTTGTCATCATTAATAATTGGCAAAGGTTGGCACTGAACTTGCATTTTATTAAAACTAAGGAGGTTCGTGTCTTAATTTTGAATGTTAAGTCTCTTAAACATTTAATTTATTTTGACATTTTCGTGGTAAAGAACAAATGAAAATTTCTAATTTGTGGAATTAAAAGTGACATTTTTAGAGATAGTGACGATCAAAATTTAAAACTCGAGAGTGTACTATACTGTGAGATTTTTTTACTTTGAAGATACATTGCATTGAAGCACTGCATTAATACCTGTTGTAATGTAATAACTAGAGAACGAAATCTCGTACATGAGGCAAGTGGAAGGGAGCCGTAGGAGTTGGCGATCACGCCCTTTCACGTTCTGCCTTGATGTGAACACTCAATCTTCAATTAATCATAGTTAATGATGGGCGATATCGTGATATCAGTATCACTGTAAAATCGCAGTTTTTTAAATAGCATAAATTCTTATAATTGAAATGCTCGACAGGCAGAAATTCGCTGTGAAAGAAGAAATCTCGTCCTATACCAACTGTTTCAAATTGAGTGTGCACTGAAGGGATCTCCTAAGCCGTAAGAGATACAAATTCGATTAAATGGAAGAAAAGTTGCACGAATCAATGCCTAATTCGTATCCATTGAGAGAATGATTTTTTTCTTATTTCTTCTTGAGATATTAATAAAAATGTAAAAAAATCGAACCGAAAATTTGAAATTATGTATTAAATAAAATTTTCATTTAAAATCTGAATTATTTAAGTTTCAAATTAATATCAACTATTAAGTGTGATATATCATTACAATCAGGAGAGAAAAAATGCTATCGAATAGAACAATAAAAAAGCATAAGTTGTATTTAAAAAATCGAAACTGATGATGGTCGTGGAAAGACGAACGTTTGACTTCAATTTTGTTACTCCTATTCGAAGCAGAATCAAAAAATGCATGTAGAAAGTTAAATCAGAATTTCAAAATTATGTATAATAAAAGAGATACAGAGAGAGAAAGAAGATTGATTTTTTTACATTTTTATTAATATCTCAAGAAGAAATAATAAAAAAAACATTATCTCAATGGATACGACTTAGGCATTGATTAGTACAACTTTTCTTCCATTTAACCATATTTGTATCTCTTACGGTTTAGGAGATCCCTTCAGTGCACATCCAATTTGAAACAGCCGGTATAGGGCTATCGAAGAAAGGGCGCTTGAAACTCACCCTGTAGATTTATTTCACTATTTTAAATCTGAATTTGTTAAATTATAAGTTGTCGATCGGCAATGCGTCACGAATATGGACACGAACAAAGAATTTACGTTTCGAAAAGTAGACACTTGAATGACACGTTATTTTACACATACGCGATTTATTTAGATATACCGCGTGAAATTTATTTGAAGCGTTTCAAAGTCGAACAGAAATTCTGACTTGAACAAACATAAGCAAAACGGAGATAAGAGGGAACACCAAAAGGACAAAACAGCGGTGGCCGATAAGAACTTTTTAGGGATAAGTTATGGGCGTACGAGTGATAACAGATAACAATACTGTCCCACACTTTCAACGCAGAGCAGATTGCCTGTGTTTCACGGTTTGCTACAAATAAATGTAGAAGGTTTCTAAACTCGGATACAATTGAAACCACTTTCTCGATAATTCAAGAATTTAAAAAGGAATTATAGAAACGAGCTTATCATTATTGATACGGCCAGTCCAGTCTCAACATATAGGTACTTACCTACTCCAGTAGTTATTGTAACAAGTAACTAGCGTGATACAGAGCCAGTTAACAAACCTAAAACAAGGACGAAATAATTATTCGCCGAATATCCTTCAAAGTTCTTCTCCATATCTGTCATGGTTATTCCGAGTATAGTCTTATACTTAGTTTATCCTACCAATGTAAAATCAGGTCTTAAGTGTCGTAAATTATCAACTTTTTTTTCATTATTATTAAATCATATTAATGCCTTCACATAAATATAAGTTATCAAACGTTTACCCTTTCCTTCGGCTATTGGAAACCTTCCGCCACCATCACCTCCTAATGATACACTGCGTTCATGCAACAATAACATGTGTTTAACATCATATGTAAGAGACAATAGTTATTTACTCACCGCGGACCCCCAGTCTTCAAGGCCACAACGGTCAGCACTTGCTCAATCAACCCTTTTAGTCTATTTACCACTCATACTCGTGCCTCCACCATCTATCTTAATGGTACCAACTTGGTGCCTTCCAAATAAACTCATTTCTGTTGCTCGTTCATATGCTCTTATTATCTGAAATATTATTTCCACAAACACACTCTACATGCACCGCAGTTAGCCTCATTTTTATTTATTTTTTATATATAGAGGTTTAGAGATTCTTCGAAAGACACCTCCAGGTATCTCAACCCCAGAGACGTGTTGGGTTCACCCCAGCATCTCTGCACGGGGCGCCTACCAACTAAACTCCTTTCCTCTTGTCGCACTCTGCGCAGCGGGGACCGCCCTTCGGCATTATGCTTCCGGTGTGCGTGTTGTCCTCTTATCCCTCTTCCGTCCTGGTCCTCATCGGTCCCTCGCGGTCCTCTTCGGCCCCTCGCGGTTCTCTTCGGTCCCTCGCGGTCCTCTTCGGTCATCAGTCGGAATCCTCTTCCAGTCCCCCTACTGCGCAGCTCTTCTTTCCTTGTCCTTGCATTTAATATGCATCATGCTTCTTAGCATGTTCGCCACTGCGGTCCAGGCATTTCGGTCTCGCATCATTGCGTCCGCCACGTTTTCCCTCGATACACCGTATCCGAGTTCGCTGTTAGCCGAAATTCGAACCATCTCGGGCAGAGGAAAATCGTGTGTTCCGGTGTGCCATTTTCTTCGTCGCCGTACGAACAAGCCGCAGTGTCTCTCTTCTTTATCGTCTTTAGATAGGTACCAAACGAGCCGTGTCCCGTTAAGGCTTGGGTTACGTAATAGTCTACCTCTCCCCCGGGTCTGTTGCACCATTTTTCCAGGTCTTTGATAAAGACCTTGGCCCAGCCCTGGTAATCGTTCCAGCTTTCTTGCCAGCGCTGGAAAAGTTCACTCCTGGCCAAGGCCTTCGCGACGTGCCCTTCTTTGTAAATTCTCGACCTCTCCTCTACCTGCAGTCTTATGGGGGGGATTCCAGCCACGACCAGAACGGCATCCGTAGAGACCGTCCAGACGCCACTCTCACGGCTGCCAACCTATTTACTCTCTCCATCATTCGTACCAAATATGCGTATTTCAGTGCGTTCGTCCATACTGGTGCCGCATACAGTATGATACAGGAGACCACTGTCGCCAACAGTTTCCTCTTCCCTGACCTTGGGCCTCCAACGTTCGGCATCAACATGGCCAGGGCCGCATACGCCTTGTGCACCCTCGTTACTACCTCCTTTACGTGCGCGGTCATCCTCCAGTCCTTTTCCAGATACACACCAAGGTATCGTACCTGCTTGGAGGATGTCAGCTAGGCATCGTCTATCCCCATTCTTACGCGGGTGAGGTTTTTCTTCCCAGCCAGGACGAGGATCTCAGTCTTGTTGCCATCATCCTACACAATTCCTGTTGGATTCTTTCCACAGCCAGCTCTGCTCTCTCTTCCAGCAAACTCACCGTCCTGGTAGAGACCATCACGGCCAGGTCATCTGCGTAAGCCCCATTTAGGTACAAGCAAACACACTCTACCCTACGTCTTGGTACTATCCGACCAGCAGATTCTCTACCACCAATCTACTCTTCTGTCACAGTGGCTGGCATCTTACCACGGTGGCTCCTAACACTGCAATTCCACCTGACACGTAAAGCTGGTGACAATTCCTCAAGGCCGCCCGCTGCACCGGGTCTCCGAGGACAGTGAACAGTACGTCATTCACTCTCGGCTGCGTTTTTAAACCCCTTTCGGGGATGACCACACATGCATAACGTCCCTGACGTCACTAAAGCCACCCCCACCAACATAGTCCAAAACTAGTCAGCGGTCAAGTGATGTAGCACCTACCACGCCTTGCCGAGCCTAAACCCAGGGGATTCGCTCATTCATGCCATGCCAGAAATAGATCCAGCTAATTATCATGCAATTTGCTACAGTATTCAACTTATCTCTATAGCGTACTGTGTTATGACGTTGGGCGCCAAATTGTTACGATACAATTGTTACAACGCGTTGGGTAGCAAATTGTTGTATCACTAAACAAACCGTAACATGTTTACATAGAATGAGGCAGGGCAGCTCTAACCTGCGTACACGGGATTTCCAGTAGTTGACTTGTTGTCGATACCAAGGGAGACGACGTGATACCAACGGCAGCTTTCCAGAGTCGAAGGGGGCGTGGAGTGAAAGATGGAAATCCACAAAAAAATAGCTTATTTGAAAAAAGAAATGACCGGGAGGCACAAACTGGAGAATATAAACCACGGTATCAAATACAATTCCAACCCAAAATTAACCCGTTTTAACAAAGGCGGAAAGTGTCCAAGTCCACAATTCAATTAAAAAAAAATAATAACTTACGGTAAATAGCAATAAATATAGCGTTAACGTTAAAGTTAGGTTCTTATTTCATCAAATGATCTTAAATATTTCAAAATATGAAAAGATTTGTTTGTAAGGTTTGTATGGCTGGAAATTTCCTGTCGTCTCACAATAACCCATGTAACAAAAAAAAATAATCTCTAGTACTTGAATCGACTCAAACATTAACAAAAACATTAACAAAAGCAATGTAATTACGACTGACAAATATGACCGAGCAAAAATTAAGTATTGACTTTAAAAAAATGCTATAATTGAATTAAATTGTCTGATGCAAGGTGAGACACAAACTAGGCAACCAAAGTTGCACTCAGTTAAAAAACAAAAAAAGAAAAGTATCTTGTAAAACGTGTCCGTAGATAAGCAGCGATGATCAATCGGAGTGACGAAGAAACAAAGGTATAAACGGTTACCTTAACGGCAGCACCTACGGTAGTGTTCGGTGAATCGATCCCGAAGCTTCTTCGAAAGTCGTCTTCAGAATACAACTCCAGCCTTCTGAAGGAAACACGACGCTTAAACTGTGTTCCAAATTTCACTTCGCGTGGACTTCCTTACGACTGTTTGATACCCATAGGTTTATCAGAACGGGTAGGGTAAAAGTGCTGTCGTAATCGGAAGCGGGATACGACTTGTCAAGTCAGCTTCAGAAACAGTACAAAATGACAGACCTTGACACCAAAGAAGTGATAAATAAAAACTATCCGTAGGGCACGCCCGATCCCATTTATATAGATACTACGTACGAGCCAGAAATGAATCGAAGCGACAAGTTTTCGCATCCACGCTCGAACAGTTCATGCGGGTGGCGTGCCTTCCAGATAACATTGCTCCTAAAAGGCACTCGGCATTCCAGCCTGCGGCCTGTAACATTACATAACATCCAAGTTTACTAATGCCTAAGGCTAATGGCATTTTCAAATGGAGGTTGAGGGTCATGAGTGATAATACAGGGTGGGCCAATAGTGCATATTCGGTGGATAGCGCCTATATTAATGCAAATTTTGAAAGTCTGTTTTCGATATTACTTACCTGTGATGTAGATGCATGAATTTAAATGAGTTACAATGATACAGGGTGTTCTGTGTGGCTGTGCCAGATCAAAATTGCGTTTTTTTTAAACGGAACGTTCTGTATATTATGGTTTATTTTGATTCGTCTTTAAGAGTAAATAAATTTATTATAAGGATGTTATGTACTTAAACCTAATAGTTTTTGAGATATTGACATTTCAATGTAAAAAAATGCTATTATTTGATGTTTTACATAGATGTTTATTAAAATTCGGCATTTAAATTTTACAGTAACATTACATAACCTCTGTGGAACAGAAAAAAAATTCCATCTGGAACATATTCCTTCTATTTTACACAGGGTGATTCATAACACCGATGTTTATTTTATAGGTTAGTTTAAATGGAACACCCTATATTTTATTACTGAATTTAATAGGTCTTTGATTAAGCTTTACAGTGATATAGGGTTAAGTATGTGTTACACAACAATCCTGTATAAAGAAAACAGGCGATACTAATTTTATTTTTTATTTTGATAATGCGACCAAACAAAAAATTGGAAATAGTTGTTGACCTGAAAACGGGAGGGCTCGGAAGTTTCAAAGAAAAAACATAACTGATAAAATCAAATATTTTACAAATTAAAAAAAAATATTGAAATAAAATAAACATTCACAAGTTATTCGCAGGTACTTTTGTAAAGCCTTATCCAGTTCACAAAGTTCTTGTCGTATAATTAAGATAAACTAATAATAAAATATAAAAACCAACGAATTATTTTTGAAAAATATTCCAAAAATAACTAGGGTCAAGTGGTGTAAAAATGAGACACTTTTTAGAACATTCAATTTTTTAACATGTTAGAGTCCTTCAACGGAATTGATGAAATTTTGTAAGAGGTAAATGATGATGGAAAAACTATTGACAACTTCAAAACATACAAAAAAATACCTTTAAAAAGGTGAAAATAAATAAAAATTGTGTCTCATATTTAACGCCGAAAAAGTCTAAAAATGAGACATGCTAGGTTAAATATCATAAAATGCATGTATTAAGGGCCGGTTGTTTAGTCACTGTTTAACGTTAATCTTTAGTTAGCTTCCAACTGTTCCTATGTAAAAAAAAGAAAACAGAAAATTAAAGTGAAACTGTGACTGAGAAACCCGGCCTAACAGTCATGGGCGACCTCTAGTAAAATTTATAAAAAATGTATTCAAAAGAACAAGACAAGTGAAATGATGCTGTCTTGGATAGAATCATTTATTGACTGCAAGCTAATAAATAAATAATAAAGTATTTATAATAAGAAAACTATCGGCAGTATTGGATTATAATATTTTACCAATTTTATTTGATGTCTCATTTTTCTCCTGAATTTTGCGTGTCTCATTTTTACACCACTTGACCCTACATTGACAGATTTTAGGACCGGTTTTTTACCCCCCCTTTGTAAATTCATCTACCCTATGAAAACCCCGAGGACAATTATATCGGCAATGGTCTCTAAGGCTATTACAAAACAGATCAATTTACAAGGAAGTTAGAAGACCGGGCTTTAGAAAATTCCTGTAAACTATCACGACCTTGCATTATTCGTTTCCTGCGTCCTCCTGTCTTCAGGATAATAAAATGAATTATTCTTGAAACGCACTCATTTTCCTGTGCTTTATCACAATGTATGTTGCAAGTATACAAGCTGGGAAGTGCATGTATCACGTAACTTGTTTTGTTACACTGATTGCTTTAGTTCTACTTCGCTAAAGTAAGTTCTGGTTAACGACACTAGTTTGCTCGAAGGTTCAAAGTCATTTGCGTGTAATGTACACACATACATACATGTAGTTCATTGCACAGGGTGTGAGATAAAAAAAAAACCTCAAGACAACTGTGTGATTTATAATTTGATTTGAATAGGCAAAAAGACATACTATACAGAAGGATTCAATAGCTCATGATCTTTATTATTATAGATTTTTAAAATCTCTTTTCGCTATTACTTGCAACGTGGTATTTTTTAAATTGAACATATTGTATGTTATGGTTTATTTCGATTCGCCCCCCGCACCTTAAGAGGAGATAAATTTATTACAAGGCTCTTAAGTTTGTAGACCTAATGGCTTTTGTGATATTGACCTTGAATATAAAAAAATGTGACCTTTTGGTATTTTATGCATATTAAACATGTATGTGTATTAAAACTTAAATTTTACAGTAATATTGCATAACCTCTCTGAAACAGAAAATAATATACAGGGTGTCTCAAAACTTCTGACTTTAAATGAAACTATAAGTTCCTTGTTACATAAGAGATTAATTCTCAAAATCTGAAATTTCTTGCCCAAAAATTAAAAACTGACCTATCACAAGCGAGCGCAGTCCATTTGTTTTGAAACCTCTGCTTGGTTTACCTCCTGTTTCAGCAATTTATTCCGATAAAAGCAATAAAGCGCAATAAAACTTTTTATTTACGTTTAGAAGAACTCGGTCAAGGTCTTATTGTATACGAATATGAATCCGACTTGCGGGCATGTTTATTTGTATTTTCAACATGCGACGAGTAAAAACGTTTGTTTACGCACCTCTTTGTAATAGACAATAACAATTATGTTAAAAAGGAGTACCTACTCTTCGTTAGATTTTTACTAAAGTAATTAAACATCTTCGTACTCTACTTTTGTAACTGCGCTGAAAATGCGTGAAACTATTTCTTAATTATCGCACTAGTAGCTGCAGAATAAGTATTGCAAGAGCAGAAACTATTCCTATTGTAAGAACGGAAAGCAAGAATTGGAGTATGAGTGCGATGAAAAATTTAAATAAATTAGATTGCCTGTACACACAATAATCTACGGGTTCAAAATAAGTGATTGAATAACTTCGCTAGCTCTCAATCGAACTATTTTATTAATTGTTTACATTCCAACACAAAACACATGTTTCTATAAGGATAATATTGAACCTGAATTTCTGCGTTGGCTTAAACCAATAAAGACAAAAAAAAACTCTCGCCTAGTGCAGTCGTTTATTTCGTCTTTTCGTCGTAGTTCTAATAAAGAAACAAATTTATTTTTGCTGTACAAATACAATAACTTTAGTAATCAACATTGTAAATTGGCAATTTACAAATTAACATGATGTAAGAATTTCCTCTTTTTCGATCGCCTTTAGATTGAATTTTTTTAATTTAACTTTTAAAGTACGGATTAGCATAAAACTAATCATCAATTAATGCAACACGCACAGAATATTTTAAACTATTAAGATCTTACCTAGTTACAAAATTTATCTGCTTTTAAATTAACAGAAAAGACGATACTTGACCTGCCTTAAGTACAATATCTGTCCATTAGGTCATGGTCTGCGTTTTGATAACCTTTTATGGCCTCGAACGTCGGAGAATAGTTGAAAACCAAGCTTCGCCGGAACATTTAAGCAGCATTCAGCGACCCTCAAACAATTTCTATGAAAAAGTAAAATAATTTTTATCTGCGTTATTATTGCTATCTGACATACAAATTATAACATGTATAACAAATTTTGCTTCTTTTCTTGACCACTATTTGTTGTTTCAATTAAAGACATAGGTTTAAAGCCACGCTGTATACAGGGTGGGCCAACAGTGTGTGGATGGAAGATTGTGGCGATGCTACGAAAAATTTTTGAAATTGATATACGCACTAACACACATATCGATTAGATGTACAATATAAAATTATTTAGACTTATTCAGAGTGTCCCGTAAGAACGTGACGACTCTAACATATATATTTTTTTTTAACTGAACACCATATTGCACGATAATACAACTCATTATGAGTGGATGAAAATAATATATGTACGGATTTACGCCCTGTATATGAACACATAGTTTAAAGCAAGTAAATGTCAAAATTTTGATAAGTCTATTAAAATACATATGGAATGAGAAATTACAATTTATTTGCACATCGCTTTTAACTTGCTCGGCAACAACGAACCACATGCGATATTCGCAGCTTCTTGAATTGCACCAATTTTTAATTTGAAAATAGTTAAACTTGTAATTACTTGAAGGGAAGTTAAATTTATTTATTTTAATAAATCCAGGTGCATTGTGAACGCGTTCAAAATGTTTTGATTGACCGGATGATTTACATCGTTGATGCACAAGGTCAAGTTAAATACTGACCTATCTTCAGGTCGCCAGAGTTAGGCCACCATACGCTCATTAGCTATGCCAGTAGTTCATCCACTAAATTTTTTTTTTCGAAAACTATTAACTTAAGGACATAGGAATTCAATCGTTGCCATTTAAGAGAATGATGTATTATGGGTTTAAATATTTGCACACAGTAAAAGAATACCTGGTAGTTTTGTGATTACGCACTGATTACGCATAAACTTTAAGTGTGCTAATTATTTTCGCGTATTTTTTTTCATTTGTTCTTTTAGAATTCTAATCGTGACAGTTATTTAGAAAAGTCGTAGATTTTTTGAATATATTTTACCTTTTTGTTGGCTAATTTCATATTTGAAAGAAAATTTCCTTAACAAAATACTGACGCCAAGGTACTATAGTCTATTTCCTTTTTTTTTATAGGCGGTAAAAGCGAAGTTGTAAATGAATGTGGCTTTCTTATTAGTTAGTTATTTGTGTTCTTTTCTTTATTTTATTAAAACAGCAGCTAATTATTGATGATTGACGTCAACTTTGAACATCTTTGTCGTCTGCTAGTTGCGTAACACGTTGTAACAATCTATATACCGGGTGTCCCGCGTCATGTGCTCACCCTTCTAGAATCTTTATTTATTAATCGATTAACCTGAATTTTGGAGACGATAAACTAAACAAAAAATGGAATTTCTCGACATACTGATAGTCGTCATAGGACTTCCGGTTTCGCCGAAAGTGATATCAACTTTCTTATTTTAAATAGAACACCCTATATATTTTTACATATTTAAAATCTACGGAGCATTACGAGTCCGAATACGTATAAATGTTAATTTTCGTTTCCATGACAACGAAAAAAAAACTTTTTTATTTTTCAGTCTAGAAAGCTATGAATTGCATTTTTTCGATCTAATGCGATCAAGTGTTTCGAAGAAATCTCTCCTTTGATGGTATTTTGATTTCTAAAATTTTTACAGTATTTGAAATTTTCATTAGCTCTTAACTCATTTTTTTCGATAGAACCTCATATGTTTCTTAGCTTAGTTCAACAGAACATTTTTTCTGAGTACGCTGATACCAAATACGTCATATTTTCTTTGAAAATAATTGAAAATAGAGCATGTCTTATTGAAATTTTACACTCCCTTTATTTCAAATGACTTTCAAAGAAAATATGACGTATTTGGTATCAGCGTACTCAGAAAAAAAATGTTCTGTTGAACTAAGCTAAGAAACATATGAGGTTCTATCGAAAAAAATGAGTTAAGAGCTAATGAAAATTTCAAATACTGTAAAAATGTTAATAATCAAAATACCATCAAAGTAGCGATTTTCTCGAAACACTTGATCGCATTAGATCGAAAAAATGCGACTCGTAGCTTTCTAGACTGAAAAATAAAAAAGTTTTTTTTTTCGTTGTCATGGAAACCAAAATTAACAATTGATACGTATTCGGACTCGTAATGATCCGTAGATTTTAAATATGTAAAAATATATAGGGTGTTCCATACTTTCGGCGAAACCGGAAGTCCTATGACGACTATCGGTATGTCGAAAAATTCCATTTTTTACTTAGTTTATCATCTCCAAAATTCAGGTTAATCGATTAATAAATGAAGATTCTAGAAGGGTGAGCACATGACGCGGGACACCCGGTATATCCGCCTATACGTGGGCTGCTGGAAAATTTTCTGAAATCTAGTAGGTCTACAATTATTAACGTTTGTTAACTGTCATATTTGAAAAATTTGACGTTTTTCGCCTATAATTCTATTGACAGTTCTATCCAAGTGAACTAGTTTTGTTTGTACAGCATTTGAGAAAAAGTAATTTTGTGTAAACATGAAAATCTCGCGTGAAAATTTCGAAACAATGCCTCGACCGGCTTCATTTGGTTTTTGGAGATGAAGCACTATCAAAGAGCAGTGTTTATAATTGGTTTGCCGAATTCCAGCGTGGACGTACCTCTCTCAGTGACAAATTTCTTGAAGGTCGTCCATCAACATCTGTTGTTGCCACTAATGTAGATGCTGTGCGTGAAATACTTTAGCGAGATTGACATGTGACATACCGTGAGATTCAAGCATCCTTACGCATTGACATGAAAGCAATACACCAGATTTTGCATGATCATTTGAACGTACGAAAGCTTTGCAGTCGCTGGATCCCACACAATTTAACAGAAGCGCAAAAGCAGGGTCCTGTCAAATGGTGCGAAGAAATGCTCAAGAAATTCAATGGAGGTCGTTCAAATTTTGTTTATAACATCGTTACTGGTGACGAAACGTGGATCTATTCGTACGAGCCAGAAAGTAAACAACAATCTACCGTTTTGGGTATTTCAAAATGAACCAAAACCAACAAAAGTTGTCCGTTCACGCAGTGCTGCGAAGCAAGTGATTGCTAGTTTCTTTGGTTTAACTGGACATGTAGCAACCGTGGCTTCAGAGGATCGAAAAACCGTGAATGCTGATTGGTATACTACAATTTGTTTGCCGGAAGTCATCGATCAAATAAGAAGAAACAATCGAAATCGACGAATTATTCTCCATCATGACAACGCCAGCTCTCACTCAGCCCGTCAAACAGTTGATTTTTTGTTCAACAAAAATATTGAATTAATGACTCATTGTCCATATTCACCTGATTTATCACCTAATGATTTCTTTTTGTTCCCAAATATTAAAAATAAAATGCGTGGTGAGCGATTTTCGTCGGCTGAAGCAGCGGTTGAAACATTCCGGACACTGGTTTCTGAGGTACCATCTTTAGAGTGGAAAACGTGCTTTAGAAATTGGTTCAAGCGTATGCAAAAGTGTATTGACGTCAAAGGCGAATACTTCGAAAAACAATGATACCGTTTACCAAATTTCATATGCGTTTTTTCATACCGTTTCCAGAAACTTTTCCAGCAGCCCACGTAAAAGAATAGAGTATAGATTAATAAAAAAACGATGGAATTTAAGTGGCGTAAGTAAGAATATTCTTTTCGAAGAAGAATCCCCTAAGTTTTAACAACACTGCTTTACTTTTATCGAATTTAACCCTGACGTACTCACTTTGCATTGTAGTTTCCGGATCGATAAAACTCCGGAAACTCAGATCCGTGGCTCTGCATAAAAACTGCACTTTTTCGTGCAGAAGCTTGGATGTTGCCGCCGAGGTTAACGTACAAAGTAAAGAGACCAAGATAGCCTTCTCAGTTAGGTACTCCTTGCATTCCGGTTTAATGCATGCAACGAAATGTTGATTTAAGTAATCTCATGGTGCAAATAAAACGATCGCGATCGTTCGGGGATGCACATGATATTCATGAACCGTTCGTTATAAATGCAGGATCTATGTAAATTTGTGGTCGCAGGTCGAAGGCGATTACATTTTTAAACAAGATAGGAGAAATTCTGAATTTACTGGCTTTAAGATTGAGTAAGAAGAGTAGATTTTCAAACCGGAAGTTTGGAATTAAATTAAAACTGTGACATTTATTTATTCATCATAGAACAAGACATTCAGGTTAAATTTTTTGCTAATCAAAAATTACCTAACTTTTTTTTAACTCGAAAAGTACGTCAACAAACGCGAGGAATTCAATAAAGTCCATATTACATTTCACGACAGATTTTGTTTACGCTGTAGAGCTTTCTATTCTGCATCTACAACGCTTCAGTAATACAGAAAGCGTTTCGTTTTACTTTTTTACGGTCAGCCCAAGCTTTATTCGAAACGAGAATTTCAGGCGGTGTCAATCAAGTCTTACTTTGAAGTTGTTCCTTCGAGAATCCTTTGTACTTCGGAGGATGTAAACCTGCTACTTATACGCGGAGAATCTAACAAGAACTGTTTATACTTACCGCCTTGTTTTGCTTTTACTTATTTTTATGTCGGTTACTTTTTAGTTGTATTAGAGCATCATCACAACTGTTAATCTAATTTTCTTCGCGAACGTATTGCGTCATCTAATGTGAAACGGCGCGAGCTTCTGTTTAAATTTCAAATAAACTGGCCGTAAAGAAAACTCCCAAAACAAGCATTTTATTTCTCCACCGATATTTATGGAGTGATAAAAGGTCTGTATCGTTAAATAAATGCCATAGCCCTGGTTATATATTTCCGAGTGTATAAATTTAGAGTAAGACTTTTATTACCGGATCGATTCGGAGAGGAGTTTTGAAGCAGACCGCAAGGAATTTTTATCGACCTGCGCTGTGGTTTGAAAGAAAATTATTGTTATCTGTGGAGAGAAGGATTTAGTGTTATTAAAAAGAAAGAAGAAAATCAGGTAACAAACTAACTTCCATTTACCAGGGTAATAAAAACTATCCTAAAGGTATAACATATTCAATCAGATCTACAAGTTTTTAAATTTAATTATTCTGAGTAATAATTATTTTTAAAAACGGATACTAAAAGTAATAAAATTTGCCATTAAATGGGGTTTTCTTGAAGTTATTAAATTAAATCATAATAAATTACAATGTCACGATGGGAGTTTTTCGTAAAAAAGAAATAATAAAAAGAAATTATTAATGAACGCGCTTGTGAAATCGAGGGCAATTTCAACAGTATCGGAATGTAATAACAAAAAGTGAGGTAACCCGATGTAACACGGTTCATATTTCACATTAAAACATCGTCAGAATCGCGGCAACTGGGGCAGGAGATTACATCAAATTGCGTATAAAAAGTATACGCGGGTTAAAATTTGGACGGCAGTCGAGCCAGGAGCGACTCCGGTGGGTATTAGTGCCAACTGTAAGAAGGGGAGCCGCCCAGAACCATCCTAACCACCAAAGACGCTGTTCTCGCGATCACCATCATCCTGAAGCCGTTTGTAGGACGTCTCTCAGCAACCCGCCGTTAACCGTCAGCCAGAAGCTGTCAACTTCAACCCTGGTCAACCACAATCCCGCTGAGCCGAACCAGCCTGCCCAGTTGAAGCCACTACCGCACCCTTGCTTGCCGCATCAAGGACACGCCACTTCGTCCAGGACCGAACAATCGACCGTAGTTATCCACCACTGATTGCCGATAGTATCAAGTAGTCCAACCTTGATCGCAGCTACAGCCCGGACGCAAAGTACGTCATCACCCGGCCAGGCCAACGCTAACCGCAGCCGCCCGCATAGACGACGAGGACCGCAACCACCCATTTTGGACCACAAAAGAATCCTAACAATTTAAACTTAATATTAATAAAATTAGTGCTAACTGTAAGAAAGGGAGCCGCCCAGAACCATCCCAGCAACCAAAGATGCTGTTCCCGCGATCACCATCATCCTGAGGCCGTTTGTAGGACGTCTCTCTACAACTCCCAGTCAACCGTCAGCCAGAAGCTGTCAACTTCAACCCTGGTCAACCACAATCCCGCTGAGCCGCACCAGCCTGCCCAGCTGAAACCACTACCGCACCCTTGCTTGCCGCCTCAAGGACACGCCACTTCGTCCAGGACCAAACAATCGACCGTAGTTATCCACCACTGATCGCCGATAGCGCCGCAGACGGCGCAACTAGCCCAACCTTGATCGCAGCTACGGCCCGGACACAAAATACATCGCCACCCGGACAGGCCAACGCTAACCGCAGCTGCCCGTATGGACGACGAGGACCGCAACCACCCATTGTGGACCACGAAAAACCCTCAACAATTTAAACTTAATATTAATAAACGGTATCAATTTTTGTAAAACATTCGTGTTTAAAGCCCTGCCCTCTGCAAACCCTCCGCCTCCCCTCCACTCACGTGACCTAGTGGAGGGGCTACTTTCTTACCACGATAATAACTTCATGACATGTTTTGTGTACCTATTTATTCAACTGCTATTCACTAATAAAATTTTGATCTGTTATAATTCTGTAACAAAGTGAGGCAGTTTGTGCAGATGAACTTCCCCTTCATTTCATGTTGTCCTCTTCTTCTAAAATGTATTACCAGAGACAACCTGAGACGGGCAACTCAATGCTGAACTTTAATCCGCAAAAACGAATTGGACGATTGTAATTGCAACCGTATCACAGAGGGCGCTTTAAAACATTTACCTAGCGCGGGAACAATTCAAAATTGTATTTTGTGGTTATTTATTTATTCGAATGCTATTTTTTTATAAGATCAATCGTTAAGCTGCAAACCTGACAATTGATCGTATAAAATGAACAGCAAATAAGTTTCAAAAAGGCAATAAAAAACAACGACCACATTATGAATATAAATAGTATATTGTTCGCTCAAATCTGACAACGCTTTTATATCATGAGCCCTCTTTTTACAAACTTTCTTCAGTTTATGGATATGGCCTTCTTTATTCAAAATCATTTTCATGAGCTTTTGCTTCCTGGGTGTGGCTTCTCTTCGTGAAAGATGTTCTATTCCACGAAAGTAAGATTTTCGTTCTTGGCGTTCCAAGGTCATACAGCTTTGGGAAAATTGTTTCTCAACAAAATATTCATGTAACAACTGCAAAGGCTACATCCCAACTTTTGAAATAAAAACCATGGAGTAGTTATTATACATTATATTTTATAAATTTTGATGCGAGTCGTATTTGACTGCAGTAGATCCCTCAAGCAGCCTCTGAACAGCTGTTTCAGCCCTATTTAAGGCTTCGTCAACAGAAACGTAGCTCGAGACTTCCACTACAAACAAAAACGACTTTTCCGCCTATATTCGCAATTGCGATGTAATAGTAATGAATAGCAATGTTAGATTACATTTTATGTTAGTTTGCACTATTGACTTTTCTTTACAACTACTTTCACCTACAGCAGGTTTTAGAACGGATGTCATAGAGAACAACGTTGGAACTTCACTATGGTAAAGTGTGTGTGTGGATGGGTTTCTGTAACTCTCCAAGGTAAAATGTCGATTGCAAATTCGGAAATTGTGCAGAGACTCTCCTCGATACTGTATTCCCATATTTTCTTGCCATATTTTGGATCTGTAACATGTTAGTTTCATTACATTTTCTAGTTTAGTTAGAGGCAAATATGCTGCCTCTAGTCACCTTACAAGGTTCTTCGGAAAGCCAAATAACTTCGCCACCTCATACTCCGAATATCCGCAAATGTGTTAAATTCCAATACGCGACATATTTTCTTCAACACTTTGCAACCAATGAATGAAAATATCATTTAATTTGATAATATGGTTATGTCTTTATACGTACATTTTTGTTGTATGATTTTCACTCCCAAAATTTTAAACACTAGGGGGAAGCGGGGCACATTGATGCAGGGGGCACAATGATACACCACCAACATCCGATTATTGAAAAACGTTATTCGAACCGCGACATCACTAAAACGTGCCTGTACATGTTTAAACAAAGCAGTTGCGGCTGCGCGGCCCGCCAGTCAGCCATTGTCGTTTAAAGAGAGCAAGTGTATTTTTTGCACGTCCAACTAAAAAATCACGTGAAATGTAAAAGTGTTCCAACGCTGTTTAACGTCGTTTACTTGAGACCTAAAGTTACCAAAGGTAAGTAATTCCAGTCAGTAATTAGGCTTACAGGTGTTTTTTTAATTAATTCAATAGTTTAATTGTTATAAATTTTAAATTTTTGAAAATGTCCGTTGGGGTACATTGATACGCTAAGGTATGGGGCACATTGATGTGTATAAAACTGCCCCGCTGGTGTATAAAAGTGCCCCGATAGTACATAAAAATGCTCTAGTAGTATAAAAGTGTACGAAATTTCTAAACCGTTGTTTCTTTTTTTCAGAAAATGGTACGAACTTTTGTACCCAAGACTGATAGGAGAAGCATCGACGAAGAGAATGTAAAGTATGCTATATCCGAAGTTATATCGAAGACGTTGTCTATACGAAGGGCAGGTGACAAATACGGGATCAAACCTGCAACATCGTATTGAAAAGTTCCGAAAAACTGCTGAAGAAAATGAAACATCATCTTCTAATAAATATGGGTCCAAGTACACTGTTGCACAGGTGTTCTCAACTCAACAAGAGAAAGCCCTTACTGAATATTTGTTGAACTGTAGCAAAATGCATTATGGGCTCTCTCTGCAGCAAGTCCTGGTTTTGGCTTATGAATACGCAGAATTCTTGGGATGTATATGTTTATAATTTCCTGATTCCTGGAGCAAGAATAGATGTGCCGGAAAAGATTGGGCGGCATGATTTAGAAATAGAAATCAGGAACTAAGCCTTAGAAAACCCGAAAATACTAGCGCAGCAAGAAGTTTTGCGTTTAATAAAAAAGCAGTCAATGAATTTTTTGACAATTACGAAAGAGTCATGATTCGTTACAAATTCACGCCTGACCGTATAATAAACCTAGACGAAACTGGGATTACAACAGTGTTACCTACACCTAAAGTTTTGGCGAAAAAGAAACAAAAACAAGTAGGACAAATTGTATCAAGTGAGCGAGGAGAACTTGTAACATTATGTGGAATAGTTACTGCTACAGGGACTGCTCTTCCTCCTGTATATGTCTTCCCACGTGTCCATTACAAAGAACATTTTTTAAATGGAGCTCCGGAAGGAAGTCTAGGTTTGGCAAACAGAAGCGGATGGATGACTACTGAATTGCACGTCCAAGTTCTACGTCATATTCAGCGCCAAACTTCATGCACCGAGGACAACCCTATTTTGATAATATGTGACAACCACGAGTCTCACATGTCAATACATGCTGTTAACTATTGTCGTGACAATGGTATCGTCTATTTGTCTCTTCCACAACACACGTCCCATAAATTACAACCTTTGGACATCATCAGTATTTTTGGGCCTTTTAAAGGCAAATTCAAAATCGCTTTTAACGATTGGCGCGTTAGAAATGTGGGAAAGACATTGTCCATATACAACATTGCTGAACTAACAAAATCAGCTTTCTTGGAATCCTTCACCCCAAAGAATATTACGAGTGGATTTTCAAAACCAGGTATTTGGCCATTTAATAGACTTGCTTTTGGAGATGACGATTTCGCACCAATAGAAATATTTGATACGAATTCTCAAGATGTTCCAAATGTTGCGGATGTGAATGATCAAAATAGACAAGAGCCAGATTTTGTGGACATGAATATAAACGAGAAAGATGATGAACTGGGCGAAAGTTTTGAAGCAGATGACGTACCAGCTGCTGTAGCCTCTGTAGACTGTTTAGGGAATCGAATGAAAGAGAATGTTACATCGTGTTTGAATATTGTTCCGCAGAGTTCTCCGCCAATAACGTCTCCCGAAGTAGTTAGACCATATCCAAAAAAAGGCATTGATAAAAATGCTTCCTCGTCGAAGAAAGGACGAGAGAAAGGGAAATAGAGAGTGTTTACTGACACGCCTGAAAAAGATAGATTACAGGCATTGTACGAAGAGAAGCAAAGAAAACAACAAGTTAAAATGATCAAACAAAAAGCAAAGGAGCTAAAAATGGCGAAACAATTATTGGGTTTATCGGAAACTAAAAAGATTAAGAATAAAAAACGTAGTCGTCCACAATCTGAGTCTGATAGCAGCCAGAACGAATCTGTAAAATTAAGTGATAGTGATGGCGAAGATATTGAAATTGCATCTGATCCAGAAGATGAGGATTTAGATCTTGATGTACTCAAGCTTGAAAATATAAGTATTGTAGATTTCTTACTCATTAAATTTGAAAAGAAAAAGTCCGTCGTTCACTACGTCGCCAAAGTAATTTTCAAATACAACTTGACGGATTATCAAGTGTCATATCTCAGGAAAAAACCAGGATCTTGTGTGTTTGTCTTCCCCAGCGTAGAAGATAAGGCAAGCGTAGATTTCAAAGATGTTATTTTGCTGCTGCCAAAACCAAATTTCTCAAAGGGCACGTCTCGAATGTCATCTCTTTACTCTTTTTCTATTGACCTAAGTGAATATAATGTGCAATAGAAGCTAATCGTTACAAAACCAAATAAGATTAATAACTATTTTTTGAGGAAATATTAGTTTTAATTTTTTGTATAAAAATTTGCCAAAAAGTTTAAATTTTAGTGTAAAATACTCAATTACAATACGATTAAGATTGTAACATAGCACTTTGTAAGGCTGATTATGATCTCTCACAACAAAAAATTATTTTCTTAGTCAACTTGTGTTACTATTAACCGTTCTCATACAATTTAGGCTTTGTATCAAAGTACCCCATCCAATGTATCTAAGTGCCCCGCAGGTGGGGTAGATTGATACAAAATATTTTTTTTTTAATTAATCATATTATTTTTATTTTCTAACTCAGGGGTTCTATAGTTTACTGTTATAATATTGATTAGTTATGCTATGCATAAAGCAAAGTAAAATATTTTTGAACTAGTTTTTGAGACCCATAACATAAAATTCAATTTTTTAGTATCAATCTGCCCCACTTCCCCCTAATGCAATAGTCTTTTAACGTTATAACACTATAAACAAAACAAAACGAACTACTAACATTTAACCACAACTTAACCTTCGTCAAGATGCCAAATAACAAAGTAGTCGTCGGTAATATGGGTGCTGTGCTATTTTTACCGAGCTGCATGAGCGCCTCTACCTTGAGATTGCACTCCGGTGCAATCTGATACTCATGGATTGCAAGAGAGAAGCATACAATAATTTAAAATAGGAGTAATATTCAAGCCTTTTTGCCCGTCTCAGTTTGTCTCTGGTATTACTCATATTGTCATATCCTGTTTAACTTAAAATATTTATCCTGTTTGCTGGAAAGAAACAATTATAGTCCTAGTTCCTAAAGCTTCACGTCCGCCCATAAACATACTTCCGGCTTTATCTAAAGTTCTTGGAAAAACTACGGATTAACAATTACGTGACCATATGGAATTGCCCAGTCTGAATTTAGACTGATGGCTTCTCTTGAGTGTTTCAATCTAGTTTACGGTTAACTCTTTTCATTATTGAAGTCGACTTCTGTTAATGAGAAATGATAATAAATGTAATGTATAAATAAATGTATTCACCATTCAATTAATTTCGCAAAAGTACTGCTCAACGACTCTCAAACCATTTTACTATCTTTAGTTTTTTTTTTTGATTGATTTTGATTGAAGACTAAAAATTCAAAAATTGTACAAGACTTCCGGTACTTTTCCACTCGTTCGTTCGAGGTGCATTGCCAGTCGGTGTTTAGCACGTTATATCGAGACAACCGTGTATGTATTTTAATAGAAGCACTTCTTGTATACAGCGTGGAAACTAAGTAGCGGATAAAATCCATAACTCCGTTAATATTTGTAATAAAGCAAAAATCTAAAAGGGGTATAGCGATTCAAATTACAGCGCATAAGAAGAAGTATATTTTGAGATATTTTCATGAATTTTTTTTAAGTTATGACGTCATCAAGTTCTTTTTAAATGACAACCTATACTTTTTATTTTTGACTTCGGTGGGATTCTTTAACTTGCTTTCAACAGTATAAAATTTTGGATCGATTACATAACAAAAAATTCAAGAAAAACGGCCATAAAAGTTTAATTGTAAAGTTGAAGAAATAAACAGAACATCTAGTTAGTAGCTAGGTTTAAAACGAAACAAAATTAAGGTGTAAATAAACAAAATTTGATTTTGACAGTCATTGAAATCACAATAAATGTTCAAACTGACGACCATGCACCAACTGACAATACCCAAGACGCTCATAAAATTCATTTATTACATTTTGAATAGTTTGAGGTGTTATTAACCTACACTCCTGTCGAATTCTTTCTTTAAGATCGTCTAAGTTGTTAGGGCTATTTTTATACACCTTGCTTTTTAAGTACCCCCATAGAAAAAAGTCTAATGGCGTTAGATCAGGGGATCTAGTTGGCGATTACATTGGACCTCTTCTTCCTATCCATCTACCTGGGAACATCTCGTCCAAATAACGTCGTCGTAGTGTGGCGGAGCACCGTCGTGTTGCATCCAAATGTTATTGTTTGGTACGTCACAGTCATTTTCATTAGGAAATAATATCGCCAATGCAGGTACTAATTCGAATTGTAAGAAGTGTAGATATTTCTCACCAGTTAAATTACCTTCGATAAAGAATGGACCTAAAATTCTGTCACCGACAATTCCTGTCCATACGTTTAGCTTCTGGGGATGTTGAGTATGAGCTTCTTGCATCCAGTGGGGATTTTCCCTAGACCAATATCGACAATTATGTCTGTTAACAGTTCCATGTAAAGTAAAACTTGCCTCATCAGAAAAAATTATACGCTGCGAGAACATTGGATCACGATTGCAAATTTCCAACATTTCTTCACAAAATTCTTGTCTATGATCATAGTCAGTTTCTGCTAACTCATGGACTAATTTTACTTTATGCGGATGAAACTTTTGCATTTTTAAAAGTTTCAGTACCGAGGTATGGCTCAGGTTGTGCTCTAAAGCAATGTCTCGACTAGTCGAATGCGGATTATTTTCTATTTCTAGTAAAATATCAAGCTGCACATCGTCAATTAATTTTGTCTTAGGGTGGCCAGTTTTTGGAAGGTCTTTCACAATACCGTAATTTCGAAATTTATTTTCTATTCTGCTGACTGTGGATTGACTTATTTGCTGATCAGGATATTTGTCTATAAAAAGTCGACACACCTCTTGATGAGTTCTAATTCGATCGCCATACCCAATCATCATTAGAACTTCAATTCTTTGTTTTTCAGTCAGCAACACCATTTTGGTAAAAGGTTTTTAATAATTAGTGTAACTCCTACTATCCACAGGGAATAAAAATACTCACTTTATTGTGATAGGTATTTACAAGTTCTTGTCAATCAAACAAATTTTGTTTGTTTCACACCTAGCTAACTAGATATTCTGTTAATTTCTTCAACTTTACAATTAAACTTTTATGGCCGTTTTTCTTGAATTTTTTGTTATGTAATCGATTCAAAATTTTATACTGTTGAAAGTAGGTTAAAGAATCCCACCGAAATCAAAAATAAAAAATATAGGTTGTCATTAAAAAAAAATCTTGATGACGTCATAACTTAAAAGAAATTCATGAAAATATCTCAAAGTATACTTCTTCTTATGCGCTGTAATTTGAATCGCTATACCCCTTTTAGATTTTTGCTTTATTACAAATATTAACGGAGTTATGGATTTTATCCGCTACTTAGTTTCCACGCTGTATAAATAATTAAGGTATGGAAGCGAAGGAAATAAGAAAAATATCTCTTAAGAGATGACTTAAAACGATGGCTTAAAAAGGTCAGCCATAACGGCACATAGTTGTTTATTTTTTGTAATTTAATTTAATATTTAAATGAAAATTAAATTGCCTAAGCTAGAACACTATACGTGGTGCTGTGAACCGATACAATGCGGACCTAATTTTAAATTGAAATTCATAACTTATCCGAAGGGTGAACTTAATTCAATCTTCACCTACGTGAATATTGATGAAGACCTTATTACGTCGGCCAATTAAAAGTCCACGCGTCTACTCTCGATAAGTTTATGCGAGAAACCATTTTCAAGGCGTAAATAAAGACACCATCTACATAGTGTATACGGAATGAACGTGGGTCGAAAAATACAGGGTGGGCCAATAGTACGTATTCGGTAGAAAGCGCCTGTATTAATGCAGATTCTTAAAATCTGTTTCCGCTATTGCTTACCTATGGTATAGATGCATGATTTAAAATTAGTTATAATTATACAGAGTGTTTCGTGTGGCTGTACCAGACCAAAGTCTATTCGAACTGATTTCAACTGTCGAAAAGTCATGTTTTTTAAATAGAACACCCAATATTTTTTACACCATAAGAATCAGAATTAAATGTTCTTTCGAACTGTATTAGCATTCCTTATACCCATCTCTTACCTTTCTCTTTCTATTCATGATTTTCTCCTTGACACATCAATTCTTTCACTTTTCAGTGTTATTCCTGAATAGTGTGCTATGAAAATTTAACAAACTGAGGTTTTCTAAATTAATTTCTGACTGTAATTTCAATTTCATATTAAAAACCGATAAATAATATTTAAATACACATCTACCATCTGAACTTTTTGTTTACATATGCCGCATGTATTAGAAGTCTTGCTATAAGTTTTTACACATTTACAAGGAAAAATTTACACTTAGAACACAAAAATTTTTGAAAACTAATAAATAAATCAGAAATATTAAAAATAATACACAAATTGTTGGTTATAATATTGGCTCTAAGTTGTCCTCGTCTATTATTTATTAGTAATAACTTTCTATTGTGTCTCAGTAATAACATATTTTCCTTGATATAAAAGCTTTTTTTATTAACTTCTTGAAGTCGATTTTTTGATCATCAAATACCTTTAATATGTCTCTGTTTGATTATTCATTTTTTGGTTCTTCGTAGCGAATAAATTGTTTTTTTTTTTTCTACTAGATTCCTACTAGACAGATGATTTCAAAAATTATAATTTCTCTAGTTTTCGTAGCCCACTATTTAAAAATAAAACCGAAAAATGGAAAAAAATTTCGTGTTAAAAAGAAATCATAGATAACGAGTGAACTATGGGAGATAGGTATAGGGAATGCTAATACAGGACGAAAGAACATTTAATCTTGAGTCACTTGGTCTAAAAATATACTAGGCGTTCCATTTAAAAAACATGACTTTTTGACAGTTGAAATTAGTTCGAATTGAAATTACTGTTCAACCAGCCTGTAAGCAATCAAGTGCAAAACTGGACATGATCTGAAAGCATGTAACTGTAGCCTACTACAGGCCAAAAATGGGCATCATGGTTTTTGTTGTACAAAGATGGCAGTATCATGAGTAAGGTTCTGCAAATCTGAGTCATTTTTAAAAAATAAAAATGTCTCGGAAACGGTTAATTTTTCTTGTATCACATATTGCACAAAATATTTTTTGAATTTTATGAATATTTCAAAAATGCATTAAAAATTGGGATATTCTATTTAAAATAAAACAGTTGACAGCAACTTCCGGTATAAGCGGAAGTGTCCGAAATTTAAAAATACTATATTTTGATAGATCCTTATCTTTAACTTGTAACTGCAAAATATGAAACAGAAATTCAAAGGAGAAGTCCGTAAATTTTTAATGAATGGTTTGCCCGAATCTCCAAGTAGACTGCTCTCCCCTATTATCTACAGCGTTTCTGTCATTTAAATGTGGAATATAATATGCAGGCTGTTTCCTAAGTACTGTCCGAAACTTCAGGGTGTAATTCCTTGCGTTATTTTAATAAAAAGCGTTTACGTAATCATTTCTCCGGAAACGCTTGTATTCCGAGATACAGGGTGTAAAAGTAAAACTTAGAAAACATCCTGTATATTATATTATCGCTCTCCGTTCGTACCGACCTTATGCTTACGACAGGAAACGTACTATAAATATAAAGAGGAACCATGGGCGGGTGCCGCCCGGGACACCCGTCAGGAAGCCAATGCAAAAGAGCTATCAAGTACGCAAAACAGAGTTTTAGGAACCGAATCGCAATTAAGTACGAGGCGACGATAGAGCCGAGTCCTTAATGAGACTAATCACCTAAAAATAGATTATATTGTTACTAATAGACATAATTGGGACCTTTGTCATACAATATCAATTCGGCCTAACACAGGTGATCACAACTCTTTATTTTTAAATTTTAAACTTGCACATGAATTAGGATTCAACAAAAAGAAATCTGACCATTGTTCCTATCGTACAATTTCCTTCGCAACATTAGAAACTTTGCGGACTCGTTTGCTACACACTAACTTTGATTGCATTTATAATATGGACAACATGCAGAATATTAATGCTATGTTTGACGCTTTCAGTGACATGTTTATCTGACGAATTTAACTTATCCTCCGAACTGAAGAAAAAAACCTCTAGGAATCCAACTACCAGTTGGATTAATAGCTCAGTAATAACCGCGGGTAATGACTTAAACAAATTTACACCGGCTTGTACAAAACTTTAATGATCCTACCTTACGTGAGAATTATAATAGCAAAAAGAAACAATACAAAAAATTAATTCACGAAACGAAAAAACAATTCTTCCAAAATATCACAGAGAACTCAAGTGATAAATCAAAAACGACTTGGAAGATAATAAATGAAAAGTTGGGTCGCCCTAAACGCAATACCGACATTATTTTAACCACTGACGGTACTTTAGAATCACGCCCCTTGGAAATTGCTGAGCTATTTGCGAACCACTTCTCTACCGCCACTGATATTGCCTTGAAAAATTGTTTTGGTACCTGTCCTCCTAGTAATTGCACTGTAAGCAAATTAAACCCAAAAACCTTCGCGTTTCTTCCAACGGACGCCGATAAGTTGATAAGAATTGTCAAAGGTTTAAAAAATAAAAACAGTTCTGGAACTAATAACATACCTGCAAGTATGTTAAAAGCTATTATCAACCTGATTTCTATTCCTTTAGCTCATATCTTAAATCGGTCAGTGGAATTGGGTCAATTCCCTAAAGGACTTAAGACTGCCATAGTGGTACCCGTCTTTAAAAAAGGAGACGCACAAGATGTTAATAATTATCAGCCTATCGCGATACTCAGTGTCCTGTCGAAAGTATTCGAACGAGTTGTGTACAACAGATTAATTAATTTTATAAATGCCTGCAACCTGCTTTGTAATTCTCAATACGGGTTTCGCACGGGCAGATAGACGGAGGGAGCTGCGGCGAATTTTTTGGAATTTATTTACAAGCAAGTTGATGACGGTCATCAAGTTGCGAGTCTTTTCTTTGATCTGTCTCGTGCTTTTGATCGTTTGGATATTAGTTTTGTAAGTGTAAAACTTTATAACTTAGGCATAAGAGGCAGTATGGTTAGTTGGATCGATTCCTATTTGAATGCACGCAAAATGTACGTCAAAATCAATCATGTCCGGTCTTCTAACCAAGATCTAACTAGCGGTGTTCCCCAGGGGTCGGTGCTGGGACCGTTAATCTTTTTATTGTATATTAATGACATGGTCGATTTTGTCAAAGCTGACCACATTACCATCTTTGCTGACGATACGTCAATGGCTATCTCAGCGAGGACCCCAGAAAAACTTAATCTTAAAGTCGCTAGTGTCTCCTCTCAGTTCGGTGACTGGTGCCTTAGAAACGGACTGATCTTAAATGTTAACAAAACTGTCGTGATACGATTCTTCAACAGGAAATTTCCAAACAGTAACGTTTATAACATTAATAACAAACGAACTGAATCGCGACCGACCACAAGGTTTCTTGGCATACATATTAACCAGCAGCTGAGCTGAGAGGAGCACATTGACCACGTTTGCAGACGACTAAATAAAGTGTAGTTCGCAATCTCTCATCTGAAATCTACACTGAGCTCTAACAATTTACTCGAAATCTATTTTGCAATGGCTTACAGTTGCCTGTCTTACAATCTAATTATCTGGGGTAACGCTCCAAACAGTGGCAGAGTATTTTTATCACAGAAAAGACTGCTGAGACTTATCTTCAACCTGAAACCCAGAGACTCATGCAAAAATGTTTTCAAAACTTTTGGTCTGTTAACGCTTCCCGCCATTTACATTTTTAAATGTTTAGTCTTTGTCAAAAGTAACATCGCGGAATTTCAGAAAAATGGCTATTTTCATGATTACAACACCCGAACCAAAAACTTTCTTTCTGTGCAAAAACACCATACCACCAAATTTGAACATTCGCCTGTATACAGCCTGTAATCAAATAAGTTTCACATATTAAAACTGTAAGTTCTTTATCACTTAAGAAAGTGATTTCTGCAAATATGAATTTTATTGGTGAAAAATTAAAGAAATTAAAACCCCCCAGAGCCCGGAAACTTTTTATTTGAAAACCTCTGACTGGCCGTGTATCAGTTTCTACATCTTGGTTATGCGCATCATAAAACGTCGTATAACAATAAAGCGTCATCGAACTGAAGGGCACTGGGTTAAAATCATCGCTTATGTAATTCCATAACGGAATAGAATTATAAATATCCATCGCGTTGCTTATTAAATCAATCAATTTTCTCAAATTTCACGTAATTGTTAATAGTTTTCTGCTCACAAAACTGTAAAAATAAATAAAAATTAGAAATTCCATTTTCTAAAATTATTTTACTAATTCATACGTATTCATCGTGTACTTTATTTGCTAGTCGTCAATAAACTGCATTGTTATTTCTTTATTGCGTAAAATGTTTAAGAATGTCTTTTCTTTCTGCATTTCGGAAAATCATTATTGAATGCAGTCATCGCTTTTATTATTTTGTGGAGCCAAAACAATAAACCATCATCGCACTCGAACTACGAAGAAACGTATTCGTTAGTGGAAATAATTAACAAAGCGACAATCCATCAGAGCGACTAATAATTTTTTTTAATTACTTTAATACGCGAAATTAGCACTGTAAATCATGTGTACTCTTGGTTTACAAAGACCAGGATGTCAATATCTAATTATTGTCGATTATCTAATGAAACAGATTTAATTCTGATCAATGCAAGCAGATTTAAATTGTTCTCCTTTAACCATAATGCACACAAGGGCTACGACCGAGAGGTTGCAAATTTGAACTGTCGTCTTTAATGGGTCGGTGATTCTATTTTATTGTGTTCCCATAAAGCTTTTAAAATGCGATCAAGCAATTGACCTTGAATTTTGCTGGAATTTTGTTTTATAACGTTGTTTTTGTGCACGGCCGACCAAAAGTTCTCAAACAAAAGAGTCAATACTCCTCCACTAAGTCATTTTTTTATTTTTGAGCTAGACTTTTGGTAGTTGCAGCATTAATTCTCTTACATGATGAGGAACTTACGGTATTAATATGTGAAACTAATTTGATTACACCCTGCATATGGGTATCAAGCTTTGCAATAAATTGCCCGAAGAAGTACGAGACTTGGACATGCATAGGTTTAAGAATATTATTAAACAATTTCTATGTAATAATGTATACTACTCCGTTGCTGATTTTCTTAACGACAACGTTATTCTTAGACTTAAGGATAAAATTCTGCTTAGGTAGAATTCCCTAACGTAGTTACTGACATGTACATCCTTTCTTGTATTTGCCAAGTACGAATAAATATTATTATTATTATAAAACTGTTTTGCATACAAGACTTTACAAGACTTTACAAGACTAGATTAATTTAAAATTTGTTTAAATCTTTTGCTGCCTATTAAAAACAATTACGAATACAAATCGCTGACTTTTTAAGATACATATCTCAATTTAGAAATTAATAGAACATTTATTAGGAATTTACAGCTGGCTATTTTTTTTATAAAAGTTTAATAAATATCCTGAAGCTTCACGTCTACCCATTTGAACTTTACTGCACACAATATTCACTATAACGTTACGCTGATATTTGCTTTGCTGATGTGGATCGTAAGGGACTTTATAGTTGAGCTTGTTCGGCTAAAGTTAAAGGGCACCAAATTCCTTTCACGACGTCATCTGCTCCTAATGAAAAGGCCTCGTAAACAATTTTTAATAAAGGCGGTAATTCGCGAACGTAAAACGGAATTTTCACCGTTTACGAGGTAAAACAGGTGCGCTTTATGTATGTACCATCGGGTGCAAATAAAAGTAAACGACCCCTAAGGACATCTTGCGTTAATTTAATTAATTTGCTTGAGTATATTTTTTGACAAGTATTTGTGAAAATCAAGGAACATCAGTC
This sequence comes from Prosopocoilus inquinatus, assembly GCA_036172665.1. Lineage (NCBI taxonomy): Eukaryota > Metazoa > Arthropoda > Insecta > Coleoptera > Lucanidae > Prosopocoilus > Prosopocoilus inquinatus. Next base: position 4,768,562 of record CM069876.1, read on the forward strand.
CGTTATGTAGACATTGGCAAATCAAAGTCAGACATACAATAGCGAAAAAAGTGATTACTTTTCTTTGCACCCGATGGTACCAAACGTACGGGATAACGTAAATATTTTATCGGCGTTTCGGATTAAATTTTCCCATGTGATTTTTCGTTCTTTTTATGTCTGATCCTCTGGGCCAGCCTGCGACAAACGAACTTCGAAGCGTCTGTGGGGCGGTTCCTGATGCCTGCGTATAATAACAGGCATTCCTGCAGCTGATCCTGCCTCCTCAAACGCCTGTCAAATGTATAAATTAACTGTTCGTTTCTTCCGCATAATCTACAGTGCGGCATGTTGTCTGTAAAGGTTGTCGCTCACTTGGCCGGCACGGCACGGCGCAGTGACATCCGTCCCTTTCAAGCAACGTACTATATCGTCGCCCACTGCTCCGGTCATGACAGGTAGATTGCGTGGTAGAAGTTAGTGTGTACGAATATAAAATTCAGTTTACATCAAGTCGTGACAAGTTCAACATGAATGTCAACAGTAGCTCTGATGATGAAGACATTGTTGTAATGGCCGCTTTATTAGGTTAAGAAGAAAATCTGAAGAGGAACAGAAAAGTATGGGTCCATCCTATTAATCAATAGAGGGCGACTTTAAGAGAGTTTCCTCATCTATTTCAAGACCTAAAACAAGAGGAAGAAAGAAAAGCAAAGTAGGGAAGCATCCTCAACATGAGTGGACATGTTATAACGCCGATCGGCGATGCCGGCCCAGCAAGGCACCTTCCGTTGTTTGCCGGGCACAATCGGAGACCTGCAATCCCGTCTGGCATCGTCCCGTGCTGGTCAAGTGAGCGGTCGTCCTTTCATTTATATGTGTTTCATTCAATCCGTATTTTAGCGGGACGGAACGAGCCATGACGTGCCGACCAGGTGAACGATAACCTTAATTTACACAGAATTTTTCCGTGTGTTAGTTTATGCGTACGATGACGACACAGGGAATTTTAGGTGCCTCCACCACATCGCGTCGCGTCGCGATAAAATATAAGCGTCTTTAACGAATGTTAATTTTTAATTTTAATTCATAACTTAACTACGACATTCAACCCAATCTTTTATTTTGAATTTAATTTACACTTTATTGTTTTTAATTTTTAATTCTACGCTCGACTAAATTCTTTAACTTTAAATTTATACCTTACATTAATGACTGTTGTCACTCTTTAATTATCTAATGAAGGGCCTAGTCCTCGGGGTCAGCCCACGACACGGGGACTGGTTAAATCGTTCGTACCTTCACTATTCACTGCCTTCTGTTCACCCTCTTTTTACTCTCTTACTGCTACTACTACTACTATCCACTTACCGATTTCCTACCCTATTTATAAATCTTTAAATTCTACGTCAGAATCGGTTTATTGATGTCTGGGGGACCGGTCCAAAGCTCAAAGTTCTCAGGTGTCAGCATCAATTAACCTTTGCTAAATTTGTTTTCTGCAAAATGCTCTAATTGCCTCGTTCCTAATTTGCACATGTAAACATTCCGCAATTTGTACTTCTTATGCAAAACGGAGTGCGAGCGCGTATGACGCGGTTGACCAACTGAAACGTTCAATGGGTGCCCGATGCCGCATAATTTTTCTTGCACAAAATTGCAATAATTTCAAAATAAATTTAATTTACTTTTTGCCAAATATCGTTGATAATATCCATAGAGACAGTTGACGAATGTTATAATCAGGGAAAAGAATTCAGACCACTCGTTCCGCGAAGAATACGAAAATTTACTACTCGGACTGTATTAGTCCCGCCCACAACAAAGGAAAACGTTCGCATTGCACTTTTTCACCTCCTACTCATCAATAATAATTTGATATACATTTGCCGTAAAAAGCATCCAACACTAGTTCCAACACTGAGTCCCTTTTCCTGGTTATAATTTAAAGCGATTTATTTATGTTACCATAAACAGGGACTATACCGTAATAATATTGATAACATAAAAGTGAGAATATATTCAACCGAAATTAGTTTCGGTAACGTAATTTGTCAGATGTTCTCAGACCGTAATCGTTAGATATACCCCTACATTAAAACCGAAATAATATTTCGTAAACGTAATTCTTACACCGAAATAATACCGGTTTAAACCGAAATAATATTTCGGTTTACTGAAAACTAAACTGACTTATAGCTAATTTATTGCATTTACGAACAAAATGTTTAAGAGCAGCATCACAAGGGAGCTTTTCTGTCGCGGCAACAAAAAAAGCATTTCTTTCATTAATGCATTACCAGAGTCGGGACAAATTTAATGATAGGGAATTTAATTCGAAAATATGCATAGAGGTGACCATGACAATAATATATTTATAAGTAGGAGAGATATACAGGGTGTCCACCGAGTGCCGCGGTCTTTTCTACCGTCTAAAGTATACAAGATAGAAAAGAAATTCAAACGAGCTGAGGTGTAACTCAGTCAGCTCTATTTTCTAAAATTATTTTTGGCTACACAGGGCGTTCAGTAACAGAGAGCCATATCAAAGTTACATTTTTTTAAATGGAACACCCAGTATATTTTTACATATTTCGAAAGTACGCATAACGAGTAGGTAATAACCAAAAATTTCGGAAGTTCTATTTAAGAATGGGTTTTAAAATTTTTAAGATATTAATGATAGTGTATAAAAACATTGCTCTACTTTGAGCTGTTATAGTTTGATTATTTATTTACATTTCACCGTGAATTTTTATAGGTAGACAATACAATATCTTATCTACAGAAATTTCACATCAGCTTCAATCTATTAGTTATTATGTCTACAGGGTGTTGACTGTTGAAAAAGTTAATTTTTCTCAAAATTTTAAAATGAAACATCCAGTATATCTAAACCTTTGGGAAACACTGCCTTAATGTGCTTTCATAAAACGCCAAATGTTTTTGTCCAAATTGAACAAATCGCGAAACAGCAATTACTCATTTTTTTAAATTATAATATTGACGTTCTCTAGCCTTTTCTACCGGTCCTTCCGTTTTATTTTCTTGATAAATTAACAAATATTAGTTAATTTAATTAATAAATGAGAAAATAACAAAAGAATGTACAAATTAAGAATAATAAGTATTAAATTAGAAAATAACAGAAAACAATGAACAAATTGAGAATGACAAGGAACCATTGGATCTAGAAAATTTATATTAAATATTCAAATTGTTTTTCAGCTTCTTGTAACTACTTCTTACTTCTTGTAATCTTGACGCCAAAAGACAGTTTTGGTTGCTTTCTGCTATTAGGTGTATCACGTCACGTAACTTTTCATTATTAAAATTTACAGTACAAATTTGTAAAAGTAATGTATCACTAATATATACAATTGTTCTGTCAATAAAAAATTCATGGCAACTGTTTCCTATTTTCTAGCAAACAGCAACGTAATTTTTAATTTTATTTTTAAAGTTATTTTAATAAAGCTGTTTAAATATTTTCAAAGTAAAGGAAAATAGGAAATAGTTTAATAGGAACATATTCAATTACTTTGAACACAAAATAAAACATATTCATTGATTTATCATCTAACTGAAACAGAAAAACCAGAGGAAAGGCCAAGTTACGTTAATATTGACAGAAAAAAAATATTTCATTGCTGTCTCAGGATTTCTTCAATTTAGACAAAAACATTTGGCGTTTTATGAAAGCTCATTAAGGCAAAGTTTCACAAGAGTTTAGACATACTAGGTGTTCCATTTGAAAATTTCGAGACAAATTAACTTTTTCAAAACTCAACACCCTGTAGATGTAATAACGAATAGATTGAAGCTGAGTGTTTCATTTAGGAAAATGTAACTTTGGTATGGCTCTCAGTTACTGAACGACCTGTATAGCTAAAAATAATTTTAGAAAATAGAGCTGATTAAATTACACCTCAGTTCGTTTGAATTTCTTTTCTGTCTTGTATACTTTAGATGGTAGAGAAGGCCGCGGCACTCGGTGGACCCCCTAATACAAAAATTAAACCGCAGCAACAAATGTGTATAGCCCTATTTCAAGCCCGATCGCCTTTTTATGCGTTCCAGTTGCTCAGTTAATTCGCACTTGAATGTAAGCATTATAAATTATAAGACTCACATTATTGTACTACTAAAATCCTAGCGAGCTTATTTACAGGTTTTTATGTTATTTAATGTTTTTATTGCACCCGAACCGAAATCTCCCTCAAACGTTAACAGCGGCCACAGTTTTATAAAGGTGGTTAATGAAGTATTTTCTTATACCTAAAAAAAATCGTTTGATCCACTCATGATTTATCGCGACGTACTGTTTAAGAAAATTCGTATCCTGAAATTTGTCTGGACTATGTCCATTACTTGACCTGATAGTATTAGTGGTTATGACTATAACATAAATAGTAGTTCATTTTTCGTAAAACCAAAATATTATTCCGGTATATAAACATGACGTACCGAAATTATTATTTCGGTATACAGAGAGATTCAGGCAATCCTTTCATTAAAAGTTTACGGACTTCTCCTTTGAATTTCTGTTTCATATTTTGCAGTTATAAATTAACGATATGGATCTATCAAAATATAATATTTTCAAATTTCGGACACTACCGCTTATACCGGAAGTTCCTGTCAACTTTCTTATTTTAAAAGGAATACCCCAATTTTTAATGCATTTTTGAAATCTTCATAAAATTCTAAAAATATTTTGTGCAATGTGATAGAAGAAAAATTAACCTTTTCCGAGATATTTTCATTTTTTTAAAATAACTCAGACTTGTAGAACCTTGGTTATGATACTGCCATCTTTGGTACAGTAACGTTCTTTCAGATCATGCCTAGTTTGGCACTTGATTACTTACAGGCTGGTTGAAAAGTAACTTCTATTCGAACTAATTTCAACTGTCGAAAAGTCATGTTTTTTAAATGGAACGCCTAGAATATTTTTATACCATGTGACTCAGGATTAAATGTTCTCTCGTCTTGTATTAGCATTCCCTATACCTACCTCTTATAGTTCACTCGTTAATAATGATTTATTTTTAGCATGTAATTTTTTCCCAGATTTCGGTATTATTTTTAAATAGTGGGCTATGAAAACTAGAAAAATTATAATTTTTGAAATCATCCGTCTAGTAAGAATAAAAAAAACAATTTAATCGCTACGAAGAACCAAAAAATGAATAATCAAACACAGACATATTAAATGTATTTGATGATTAAAAAAAATCGACAATTCAAGAAGTTAATAAAAAAAGTTGTTATATCGAGGAAAATGCGTTATTACTTAGATACAGTAGAAAGATATTACTAATACATAATAGCCGAGGACAACTTAGAGCCAATATTATAACCAACAATTTCTGTATTATTTTTGATATTTCTAATTTATTTATTAGTTTTCATAAAATTTTGTAAGTGTAAATTTCTCCTTGCAAATGTGTAAATAGTCATACCAAGAATTCTAATACATGCGGCATATGTAAACAAAAAGTTCAGATGATAGATATGTATTTAAATATTATTTGTCGGTTTTTAAAATGAAATTGAAATTACTGTCAGAAATTAATTAAAAAACCTCAGTTTGTTAAATTTTTATAGCACACTATTCAGTAATAATACTGAAAAGTGAAAAAATTGATGTGTCAGAGAGAAAATCATGAATATTAAGAAAAAGGTGAGAGATGGGTATAGGGAATGCTAATACAGTTCGAAAGAACATTTAATTCTGATTCTTATGGTATAAAAAAATACTGGGTGTTCTGTTTAAAAAACATGACTTTTAGACAGTTGAAATCAGTACGAATAGAAGTTACTTTTCAACCAGCCCGTAAACGATTTTGTGTAAAATTAAGTATGACCTGAAAGCTTATGAGCATACCCTACTACAGGCCAAAAATTGAAATTATGGCTTTTGTTACACAAAGACGGCAGCATCATAAACAAGGTACTGCAACTTTGAACTTTTTTTAAAAAATGGAAATATCTCTAAAACGGCTAATTTTTCTTGTATCACATGTTACACAAAACATTTTTAGAGTTTCATGAAGATTTCATAAATGCAATAAAAAATGGGGTATTCCATTTAAAATAAGAAAGTTGACAGCAACTTCCGGTACAAGCGAAATTGTCCGAAAGTTGGAAATATTATATTTTAATAGATCATTATCGCTAACTTATAACCGCAAAATATCAAATAGAAATTCAAAAAGGAAGTCCGTAAACTTTTAATGAATGGGTTGCCTGAATCTCCCTGTATGCATAACGGTATTTAACGGTACCATTTTCAGTGGCCTTAACAAATTCCCATATCGAAATAACCTGGGTTAAAGTGCAAACCGAAATAAAATATCGGTATGATACCCGTATTTTGAATAAAGGTATGAGTCCCCTGACCATAAAGAAATACAACCTTTTCTGTTGGTTTTATATCAATGTCCAAAAAACTAGAATTAGCACGACTTTTACGCCCGCACACGTTTTCGAGACACAGTTAATAGCATATTATAAGTCTCTCGTCCAGAATATTGACTTTTATCCTCTTCGTAGATATTACCTACCATTAGTTACACCGGCACTTACTTTTTTATTGGTCACTGTAGATGTCACGTAGCCATTACTTGTGCTGAGTTGTGCTTAATCTGCGTCCCGTAAAGACCTTAATTTAGCGCTTGGGATTTTTCGAGAACGGTTATTTTCACAACACACGGATAAATAATTCTCGCTCCGTGTATAAATAAGAATTTTCTACATTTTTTTCTCTGGAAAAATTATTTTTTGGTTAACACAATAAAAGATAATTGCGACAATAAATTGCAACTGACTACAAATTCTTTCACTTTTCAAAGTCGAAAGAAAACGTAAATATTAAACTAGCGTTGTAAATAACGTTTTTAACATTGTCTCTGAGTCTGGGTATTATTTTATAGACATTATTGAATCCAGGTCAAAAGAAATCTGATTTCTTCGGAGCTGTATTCTGTGGCTGTACTATAACTTTCTTAACTTTACCTGTCTCCCTCGGGGTTGACGTCGACCTCTTAAAAAAGAAATAAAATACAAGTCGTAGAGGGTAAACGAAAAAGTAAATTCATGTATTACATTGATTTGGAGAATGAAATTTCAAGGGAGAACAGAAAATAAAAAATGAATTATTTCTTTATTCGAAAACTTATCTAATTTAATAAGAAAAAGACTAATCACTGATAAGTGATTATCTCTGGCAGGGTTATTCACGCAATCCGTTCATTAAGGGCCGATTTTACAATCGTCGGATAAACTCTTTTCTTGAAATAACTATGAAATACTTACTTTCATTTCTAGTATATTCAAAAGTAGAAAAGTTATCGAAATTCCTATTTGGAAACAGATGAAGAAGAATTTTCGGAAATTCTCAAATAAAGTACCCAAAAGAGTTTATAGGAAGATAAAATAAAAAAAACGTGAATGCCATTTTTCGCTTCATATAAAATTTGAATTGGTTGGTTTCAGGACTAATTATTTTGATAAAATGGATAATACAAATTAGAAATTTCTGAAGGTTCTGTGTTAACTCGTGTATGGAAACAACCTAAAATGGTTTCTTCAAAAATAAAATATCAAATCAAATAAAAAGTACTAAGTCCAGAGATAAGATTAGTTAAAATGTTCTGCTAAGTAGAAAATGGTTCATTTAGTTCAGTACATTATTTTCCACCTCTATTTTCATTAGGAGCATTGTTTTCAAAGGTTGTTAGACATTGGGCGCCAAATTGTTATGGCACAATTGTTACAATACGTTGTGTGGCAAATTATTGTATCAAATGAGTAAACAAACTGTAACATGTGTACATAGAACGAGGCAGGGCAGTTCTTACCTGCGTACATGGGATTTCCAGTAGTTGACTTGTTGTCGTCACTAAGGGACACGACGTGATACCAACGGCAGCTTTCTAGAGTCGGAGAGGGCGTGGAGTAAAAGATGGAAATCCACAACAAAATAGTATATTTGAAAAACAAAAGACCGGGAGGCGCCAACTGGAGGATACAAACCACGGTATCAAATACAATTCCAACCCAAAATTAACCCCAGTTTTAACAAAGGCGGAAAGTGTCCAAGTCAACAATTCAATTTCAAAAAAATAATAACTTACGGTAAACAGCAATAAATATAGCGTTAACGTTAAAGTTAGGTTCTTATTTCATCAAATGATCTTAAATATTTCAAAATACGAAAAGGTTTGTATGGTTGGAAATTTCCTGTCGTCTCACGATAACCCATGTAACAAAAACAAATAATCTCTAGTACTTGAATCGACTCAAACATTAACAAAAGCAATGTAATTACGACTGACAAATATGACCGAGCAAAAATTAAGTATTGACTTTAAAAAGAAAAGTAATAATTGAATTAAATTGTCTGATGCAAGGTGAGACACAAACTAGGCAACCAAAGTTGCACTCAGTTAAAAAACAAAAAAAAAGTATCTTATAAAACGTGTCCGTAGATAAGCAGCGATGATCAATCGGAGTGACGAAGAAAAAAAGGTATAAACGGTTACCTTAACGACAGCACCTACGGTAGTGTTCGGTGAATCGATCCCGAAGCTTCTTCGAAAGTCGTCTTCAGCATACGACTCCAGCCTTCTGAAGGAAACACGACGCTTAAACTGTGTTCCAAATTTCACTTCGTGTAGACTTCCTTACGACTGTTTGATACCCATAGGTTTATCAGAACGCGTAGGGTAAAAGTGCTGTCGTAATCGGAAGCGGGATACGACTTGTCATGTCAGTCTCGGAAACAGTACGAAATGACTGACCTTGACACCAAAGAAGTGATAAATAAAAACTATCCGTAGGGCACGACCGATCCCATTTGCGACCTATAACATTACACAACATCCAAGTTCACTAATGTTGAGGTTGAGAGTCATGAGGGTGGGCCAATAGTACGTATTCGGTGGATAGCGCCTATATTAATGCAGATTCTGAAAATCTGTTTTCGCTATTACTTACCTGTGTATATAGATGCATGATTTAAAATTAGTTACAATGATACAGGGTGTTCCGTGTGGCTGTGCCAGATCAAAGTTGTGTTTTTTTAAACGGAACGTACTATATATTCTGGTTTATTTCGATTCGTCTTTAAGAGCAGATAAATTTATTATAAGGATGTTATGTACTTAAACCTAATAGTTTTTGCTATATTGACAAAGTCAACAATTCAATTTCAGAAAAAAATTACTTACGGTAAATAACAATAAATGTAGCGTTAACGTTAAAGTTAGGTTCGTATTTCATCAAATAATCTTAAATATTTCAAAATACAAAAAGGTTTGTACGGTTGGAAATTTCCTGTCGTCTCACAAAAACCCATGTAACAAAGAAAATAATCTCTAGTCCTTGAATCGACTCAAACATTAACAAAAGCAATGTAATTATGACTGACAAATATGACCGAGCAAAAATTAAGTATTGACTTAAAAAAAATTGAATTAGATTGTCTGATGCAAGGTGAGGCATAAACTAGGCAACCAAAGTAGCACGTCAGTTAAAAAACCAAAAAAAGTATCTTGTAAGACCGTAGACCTAGTCCGTAGATAAGTAGCGATGATCAGTCGGAGTGATGCAGAAAAAATATTCTAGGTTACCTTAACGGCAGGACCTACGGTAGTAGTTGATGAATTGATCCCGAAGCTTCTAGGAAAGTCGTCTTCAGAGTAGGACACCAGCTTTCTAAAGGAAACACGAGGCTTGAACGGTGTTCGAAATTTCACTTCGAGTAGACAGACTTCCTTACGACTATTTGGTACACAGAAGCTTACCAGAACGGGTATGGTAAAAGTGCTGTCGTAATCGGAAGCGGGATACGACTTATCTACAAAGGCAACAAAAATTTTAAGCAAAACTTCAAAAAAGGAAAAAAAGTACTCACCAAGTTAGTTTCAAAAACAGTACAGAACGACTGACCTTGGCACCAAAGAAGTGTTTCTCAAGCGAAGAAAAACAATTCGCCCAGGGAGAAAGATGATTACGTCGACTAAAAATAGGTTAACTGTTAAAGGCTCCGGCACCAGCAACGCACAACGACGTGTTTCCCTGACCAGAGAGAGTTTCACACTAAAACGTAGGCTGGATAAACGCACGGACTCGAGAACAGAACAGGGCTGCCATTCGTCTAATAGAAAGATTTACCACAAATACATACTTCGACCGTAACAGAGTTGAAAATTGGACGGGTTTAGGTGACAAAGCGCGACCAGTGTCCTGCAGCGGCCCGTAACAAAATAATGGAGACTGTGGTTTGCAGTATAATAAAAACTGAAATAAATCTTCTAACCACAAAATGTTCTTTTTAATACTATATACGTATTTCGGCCATGTCACGCTTACCGGAGTTCGTCCCGTTAGCAAGTTGTGCCAACAGGGTAGCCATGTCACGTGAGTGGAGGGATGGCGTAGGAGAGCACAGGATAGAGCTTTAAAACACAAGTGTTTAAAAAAATTGATAACTTTTATTTAATAGTAAGGTTGTGGTCCTGGTCGTCCATGCGGGCATCTGTGGTTAGCGTTGGCTTGACCTCCGGTGGCCACTTCTTTGCGTCCGAGCTGCGGTTGTAGCTACGATGGATAAGGTCGGCTCGTTGCGACGCCGACGTCTGCGGCGCTATAGCGATCGGCGGATGAACTACGGTCGATCTTTTGGCCACAGACCTAGGCTGTTTCGGGTCACGAGGACTATGGCTGATCGGGGGTGAAGTTAGCAACTTCTGGCCGGAGTTGACGTGAGATGGCAGGGAGGCGTCCTACAATCAGCCTCAGGATGATGGTGATCGCGGGAACAGCGTCCTTGGCGGCTGGGATGACTCCGGGCGACTCCCTTTCTTCAAGTTGGCACTAATGTCCACCGAATCGATACTTTGCTCGAATACCGTCCAAATTTTAACCCGTACTTTTTATAAGCAATCATAGCTTTTGTTATACAAAGATAGCAGTATCTTAAATAAGCTGTTGCAACTTTGAACTTTTTGAACTCTCTAAATCGGCTAATTTAATGTTGCATAAAATATTTTTATAATTTCAAAAATGCAATAAAAAATGGGGTATTCTATTTAATATAAGAAAATTGACAGCAACTTCCGGTACAAGCGGAAGTGCCCGAATGTTGGAAATATTATATTTTAATAAATCATTATCGCTAACTTATAACTGCCAGATATGAAATAGAAAGAAAGGAGAAGTCCGTAAACTTTTAATGAATGTGTAGCCTGAATCTGCCTGTATAGTATTAAAAAACATTTTGTGATTAGGAGGTTCAATTCAATTTTTATAGTAGCATTGTGTGCATGAAGTTGCGAACCACCCTGTGTAAATGCGTTTAATATAAATAAAAAATATCCAGACACCTTATAATACTAAAAACGAGGTCAATTGTGTTTAAGAATTATTAATGGCCAGGCAGTTTGAGCATTCATTATGATTTTCTTTGTTTTGCAAATAAAATCAACTTTTACTTATTTTACTTTATTTTTCCTCGTTTGCTTAATTTAAAATTAAAAATATGATTTTTTAAATATTTCTTTATTTGGATGTAGGTTGTGATGCACGGTTCAAACGAGAAAGAATATGCAACATGACGTCCATTTAAATTAAGAAAATTGCTATCAATATCTTGAAAGCCGCCATCTTGAATTTTTTTAACTTAACTTTCAGCTGTATTTTATCAAATATAGTAACTTTTGCGTAAAGTTTTTTTCATGTGTCTTATAATTATGAAGTTATTACACATTAAAGAAATTAACGATTTTCAGTTTTTCTGCAATAATATCGGAACTATTCAGATTTTTCTCTACAGCATCCGAATCAGTACATGCCACTGCAAAACATTGCCCTTTTAACCAAATCTCTATCTTCACTAATAAGAAAGTTACCCATGGGAGATTACTCAATCTGGGACACACTGTATTGTTACATCCGTCACACAAACAGATCTATTTTTAGCATCAGTACGCCACCTTGCGTCACAGAACATGACCGGAAACTACTCGATCATTCTAGCATGTTCGGGTAATAGAGGACTCTGCTATATAAGCCGTACGATCCGCCTGAAGTAGTTAGTTATGAAGTTAGCGAGCGAAGGATTCGTACCTGGAATAAATACAAAGTACAATTTGTAAAAGTGTTAGTTGATAGACAAGCTTATTACAATGGTGTTGTTAATGGTGTAAAGCGACAGCTTTAAATTAAAGTGTTCTGAAATTTAACGATGAACACCAAATTCGTAACAGTATAATTTCGTCTACTAGTGATAATCAGGGAAAAGAATTCAGGCCACTTAGTGTCGGGCGCTTTTTACCACAAATGTACTATTTACTTCTACAACCTTTCCGTGGCTCCGATGCATTTAATTGTTATTGAGCGGGAGGGGAAGGAGTGCGTTTTCACATCGCAGAAATTATTACGGGCGGGGCGAATACAGTCCGAGTACTAAATTTTCGCAAAGTTTGCGGAACAAATGGCTCGAATTCTTTTCCCTGGTGATAACTTAACTTGTCTTAAGAAAACAATATAAACGTACCACAATATTAGATTTACAAACTTTGGCTCACTTAACCTGCCGGCTGAGCAAATTCTACTTTACTCTATAAGGGCTATTAAAGTTAATATGTGTCTTAAGCGAAAATTAGGCACTTTTCTGATTTAGGTATCGATGAAGTATCGTATTTGTAAATAATACCATACCATATAATACCATAATTCTTTACATCCTTTAATTTCTGTGAAACATTGTAGCACAAGTGAGTGTTGTTCACGTAACATCCCTGGAGCTTTAGTTGATACGGAAATGCTGAGGTACGCTTCGATGCCAGAGTTTTATGACGGGCTTAGAGTAAAAATGAAGTCTTCATATTGCAAATGAGCCACGGGATATTGCTTTTCACTCGCTATATCGGCCAGACGTTAACCAGATCGTTGGTGAATGTTGCGCGGAAGGAATATAAAGGCAAATCAATAACTTAATGTTGCGGAAGACGCTAGCGTTAGCGTCAGGTGTATCTGTTCCAATAGTAATTTTTGTTCCATCTAGGCATGTCATGAATTTAAAAAAAAAATCCAATCCGCTGTAAATATACAATGCGGACATGGGACTCGTAACTTGAAACATATTATCAGTTAGAATGTTATGGAATCAGAGGGGTTCCGTTGACGTTATTAACTAGTAATCTGACAAACTGTACACAAAAAGTAAAAATAAATGATGGACTTATCAAAGAGAGAACAATTACTTCTGGCGTTCCACAAGGAACCGTGCTCTGTGCCATATTGTTTCTGCGATGATTCGCCGTCGCCAACTCGCCGTCGCCGATTCACCGTCGCCAAATCGTCGTAGAACCAATTCGTCGTCAATCCAATTTACCGTCCGCCCAATTCGCCGTCCCATGTTTTTGCTTTATTTAGCTTGATAAAACACTTTCTGACCATTTTAGATAATATTCAAGTTATACCTACGAATTGAAGAAAATAACTATAATTTCAGTACGTTTCAAGTAAATTAAAATGGACTTTACTATTGTTTTTCTATTTCAAGTTAAAATAAATTCCTAATTACAGTGCGATCGCCGTAAGACACAAAATTACGAACAAATTGGTGCTGTACGTACACATAATCATAATTCTATTTTTTTTAATGGAACCCCCTTTTCAATTTATAATTTTAAATGACGAGCTTTCATGAATCAATATTTTGAAAGCAGTCGAGTTTTGATGTGTAGTGATTTTGATTGATATGAAAATCAATATGATTTTGATCAGAATCTGAAAATATAAAAAAGAAGAATTGGAGGGATTTTACGAACACCCTGAAGAATTAGAAATACTTCCTGGCAGACCAAATTTTCTTATCTGTTTCTTTATCTATGTATCACATTTAATTAATAACAAATTATTTTATTTTCCCTTAATTATGTTAACTTCTTTATTTTATTTACATATAATTATCGGTATATTATTATTTGGATATGTACCTGGACTTAAAACTTTAATCGCTGACGGCGAATTTACCGACGGCGAGTTTTCCGGTTGTCCTAGACCCATAAAGTAAACATATGGTTACAAAAAATTTTCTGGTTCTAAATGAGGAAAAAATCTAAATTCTTGCCTTTTACATCTTATACAGGCGGACTGCCTCCATATCGTACTCTCCAAAAGCACAATGTTTGGGTTCGAAGGAGACCTGCAATTGTAGAGGTAGAATCAACAAGGCTCAAGTAGTTAAATACTTAGGAATACATACAGACAGTCATCTCAGATGGAATTATCACATTGATGAACTATGTAAAAAACTTAGAAAAATTATTTTTAATTTTTAAAACATTACGTAATATTATAAATCACAAATTAATGAGACAAGTATATTTCGCCTTGTGTCAGTCAGTATTATCTTGTGGCATAATAGGTTGGGGTGGTATTTAGGCATCTTCTTTACAGAAACTAATAGTAACACAGGCAACAATACTGAGAGTCATGACGGGTAAAAGTACAAGATATCCAAGTAATTTGTTATTTAGTGAACTTGACGTTCTAAAAGTAGAGCAAATTTACGCCTACGAAATTTTATATATCTACAAAAACATTATCTCCATTAATACTCATGAATACAATACTACTCTCCAACATATTTACAGCGATGAAAACTACAAAGACAAAGGAATTATAATTATTTTGCTGTAAAATTATATAATTTACTTCTGAAAATTTTGAAATATACAAGCTATAAAATAAACATATATTTATTAAAAACTAAGTCATGGATATGACAACATAAAATTGATATTTGTGATCTGTTTAGAAAGTAAATTTAAAATATTGAATAATATACTGGCACACATTGTACGCACACACATTCTCATAAATATACCGGGTGGAAAGTTTCAAACCCGAACATAGCAAACTTGTATTGAAAACTTTGTTTCTGTGAATTGTTGCTCGCAATTTCAAGATACAAAATTGGCAACGGTGTTAAAGAAAAGAGAAAATTAAGAACAATATTATGGTGTTAAAATTATTCCTAAATATTAATACTATAAATAAAATTTTCAAATTTTAAACGAGAAATTTAATCGCCTATGTCAGATTTGAGTTCTTTCAATTAAGGGAAAATAATTTATACGTCAGTCGAAAAGTATTATGACTTATTGTACAGAGCAAATAATAGGTAGGTATTCCTGTCGTTTAAATTACAACAATTTTTTCTTTATTAGAATGATAAATGTATTCTACGTCATTGCATACAAAAATACTGTCGTTTTTGATATTATCAATAAACTTGAAATGATGCCATGAGCAATCAATACCGACACATGTCGATACTAAATCAGTTTTAAATTCAATTGTACCAAGAATTAAATAAGTTTCACATTGTTGAAGAATAAGTAACTCACAACTGTAAGGAATATTAAAAAGAAAACCAACTCCACAAATTCAGTTGTCATCAACGTTGTTTTGAAATTAATAAGAATAGTAGGAAAGTATTTTGTGAAGTAATCCAGAAGCAAAGAAATAAATCCTAACAGTTTTTTTATCGTTAGTATGCTACACAGATGAATGTAATTTTATTTTGAATAAGAAGCATATTGTACAAAATTCTGGTTATTGAATTGCAAACTTCAAATCTGACATACTAAGGCGACTACATTTTTCATTTGAAATTTAAAAATTTAATTTTTATTTCAAAAGTATTAACACACCAGGAATAATTTTAACACGATAACATTGGCCTTAATTTTATCTTTCATTTAATACCATTACCATTTTTGTATCTTTAAAGGGCGAACAGTAATCTACAGAAACGTAGCTCTCAATGGAACTTTGCTATGTTCGGGTTTGAAACTTTCCACCTGGTACATATATTTAAAAAATACTTATGCCCGTTTGCACCATTTTCACTTAAAATTTTAAGTCCTACTTAAGTGGTTAAGTGACACTTTCTATTATGGAAAAAGTGTCACTTAACCATTTAAGTGAGACTTAAAGTTTTAAGTGAAAGTGGTGCAAATGGGCGTTAAAGCTTAATATCGCGCTCATTGTCACACACAGTTCATTAGAATTAAGTGACTTTTTTTCTCTTACTACAATCCTTTATTATCTCGCAATCTCAACTGTAATCAAATAAAAAGGACTTTTATGTAGTTGCGTTATTATTATATTATTATTAATATTGATATTGATTGAAATTTTATGCTAATGTAAAAGAGAAATTTTATAAATATACTGTAAATACAAAAAATAAATAAATAACAGGGAATTATATACTTATTATTCGAAAAAAAGATCACAAAAGATGAACCGTAAGTTATTATCATTAATCACGGAAGATATTTACCGATAATCAGGGTACGGAAACGCTCACTCATGAACCACTCGCAAGTGAGTAATGAAACATGTGCTCGAAAGAAAATGCTTGTCTTCGTGAGAATGAACATTATCATTTCGTGTGCGCACATGAACGAACACTAAAACTCATACCCGTCACCATTTGTAACTACTATGAAATCATGCCATCGCAACTGTAGCATGGTTTCTCAATTTAGCAGCATGTTTTCGAATTCACAAAATACTCCCTTTAGGGAGAGAGAACTCAAAAAGCGTACATAAATTGTTTATATCATAACTAAGGACCATAAAAGAAGGAAAAAGGACATGTTATGAGTTTTTCCTTCTCCAAATAATCCAGTGTCACCTCTTGAAATTTGATGGCTGCATGTAATGTAATTCATGCACTCACTGTAAACCAATAAAAAACAATTACGAATTGAATCGCCGACTTTTTAAAGTACATATCTCAATTTAGAGATTAATAGACCATTTATTAGGAATTTACAGTTGGCTATTTTTTTTATAAAAGCTTAATAAATATCCTGAAGCCTCACGTCTACCCATTTGAACTTTACTACACACAATATTCACTATAACGCTACGCTGACATTTGCTTTGCTGATGTGGATCGTAAAGGACCTTATAGTTGAGCTTGTTCGGCTAAAGTTAAAGGGCACCAAATTCCGTTCACGATGTCATCTGCTCCTAATGAAAAGGCCTCGTAAACAATTTTTAATAAAGGCGGTAATTCGCGAACGTAAAACGGAATTTTCACCGTTTACGAGGTAAAACAGGTGCGCTTTATGTATGTACCATCGGGTGCAAATAAAACTAAACGACCCCTAAGGACATTTTGCGTTAATTTAGTTTTATAAAACCGACTTGAGTATATTTGTGACAATCAAGTAACATCAGTCCGTTATGAAAGCATTGGCAAATCAAAGTCAGACATACAATAGCGAAAAAAATATTTACTTTTCTTTGCACCCGATGGTACCAAACGTGCGAAATAATGTAAACATTTTATCGGCATTTCGGATTAAATTTTCTCATGCGATTTTTCATTCTTTTTATGCCTGATCCTCGGGGCCAGCCTGCGACAAACGAACTTCGAAGCGTCTGTGGGGGGGTTCCTGATGCATGCGTATAATAACAGGCATTCCTGCAGCTGATCCTACCTCCTCAGACGCCTGTCAAATGTATAAATTAACTGTTCGTTTCTTCCGCATAATCTACAGTCCGGCATGTTGTGCGTAAAGGTTGTCGCTCACTTGGCCGGCACGGCACGGAGCAGTGACGTCCGTCCCATTCAGGCGACGTACTGTATCGTCGCCCACTGCTCCAGCCGTGACAGGTAGATTGCGTGGTAGAAGTTGGTGTGTACGAATATAAAATTCAGTTTACATCAAGTAGTGACAAGTTCGACATGAATATCAACAGTAGCTCTGATGATGAAGACATTGTTGTAATGGCCGCTTTATTAGGTTAAGAAGAAAATCTGAAGAGGAACAGACAAGTATGGGTCCATCCTATTAATCAATAGAGGGCGACTTTAAGAGAGTTTCCTCATCTATTTCAAGACCTAAAACAAGAGGAAGAAAGAAAAGCAAAGTAGGGAAGCATCCTCAACATGAGTGGACATGTTATAACGCCGATCGGCGATGCCGGCCCAGCAAGGCACCTTCCGTTGTTTGCCGGGCACAATCGGAGACCTGCAATCCCGTCTGGCATCGTCCCGTGCTGGTCAAGTGAGCGGTCGTCCTTTCATTTATATGTGTTTCATTCAATCCGTATTTTAGCGGGACGGAACGAGCCATGACGTGCCGACCAGGTGAACGATAACCTTAATTTACACAAATTTTTCCGTGTGTTAGTTTATGCGTACGAAGACGACACAGGGAATTTTAGGCGCCTCCACCACGTCGCGTAGCGTCGCGATAAAATACAAGCGTCTTTAACGAATGTTAATTTTTAATTTTAATTCATAACTTAGCTACGACATTCAACCCAATCTTTTATTTTGAATTTAATTTGTAATTGTTTTTACTTTTTAATTCAACGCGCGACTAAATTATTTAACTTTAAATTTATACCTTACATTAATGACGGTTCTTAATCTTTAATATTATCTAACGAAAGGCTTGGTCCTCGGGGGAAGCCGCCACTGTTCACCTTCTGCTGTTCACTGTCTTTTTACTCTCTTACTACTACTGTCGTACAAGTAAAATCTACATCACGCATTAATCACTGAAGTTATCCGTCATTTTTTATACACCTGGTCCCCATATTTTAAAAATTTTCGCTATTGAAGTAATTAAGAGTAGAGTTCTGGAATCTCCTCCGACCTTAACAAAAAATGAATTCCAATTCAAAGTCGGAGGACGTTCGAGAATCGGTCTCTTCTTGACGCGACCGCACGACGATCTTCAAGGCCAAAGTCAGAGGTAACTGTGAGGTAACTTTCAAATAATCTTGAGGTGGCCTTGAAATGACCTCAAAGTTGCCTTAAGGTCATTTCAAGATAATAATATACCTACGTGCAAAATAATAGCAGTGCCAACGACTATTTGTTGAAAAGTCTCTGAAATTTGTTTTACAAAATATTAAAGAATGATTTCTATTCAGATTATGTTAACTGTAACATTTGTAATATTAATCTCAATATTGCTTCAGTTTATAAGCAATCACGATAATGCAACAGCTTAACAAAAAAAAAACACTCGATCGCTGGTGTGCAAAAAAATAGCAGTACTACAAAGGTATGAGAATAACGTAAGAATATTTTATTAGATTAAACTCAAATATCTAAACACAACGTCTAGGCATGCTATCAACTAACCGCTGACGACGTTCAATAGGAATTTTAGACCACGCCGATTTCACTACTCGCCATAGTTCCTCAACATTTAATGGTTTTGCATTAAATATGGCTTGGTTAACATCAACCCAAACATTTTCAATGGAATTCAGGTCAGGAGACTGAGCTGGCCAGTCCATGACCTGAACCTTATTAGATGCAAACCACTGCTTGGCTAATTTGCTGGTATGTTTTGGATCGCTGTCTTGCATCAAGACCCAGCGAAGAGGCATATTTTCTTCGGCCCAAGGCAGCATAATATTATTTAAAATATTTACATAAATTGGTGCGTCCATTTTTTGTTTTATCTGAAATATCGGACCAGTGACATAATGTGAAAAACATCCCCACACTGTAATTTTTGCACCTCCATGCTTTACTGTTTTAAGAGTATCGCGTGGATCATATGCTACGTTCTTCGGTCTGCTTATAAACTGTCGACGGCCTCCAGTACCAAATAAAACTATTTTAGACTCATCCGTCCAAAGAACATTTTGCCATTTATTAGTTGGCCAAGTTAGATGGTCGTTGGCGAAGCTAATCCGTTTTTGCACATGCCGTGCTTGCAATAATGATGTCTTCCTAGGACTTCTGCCAAATAAATCAACTTCAATAAGCCTTCGACGTATAGTAGAAGTATTTACTTCCAAATTTAGTTCTTGTTTTCCTTTGGTGGATGTTGTAAAAGGATTCATTTTAACAAATCGCTGTATTCTTCTTGATTTTCTTCTTTCTCCCTCGAGTTTCTGGCTTTTCCGTCCATTTCAGCGCATTTGCAATCATTTTACTAGAGGAGCCAAGGATGTCTTTTATGAATGCATACGTTTTACCCTGAGAACGTAATTTTTTTATAAGCTTTCGTTTTTCATCACTACAATGTTTAGCGCGCCCCATTTTAATTAATTAAAATGTTTGTTATTCAAAATTGCTATCTTAATTCAATTAATTTTACTTATTTTTCCGCCAATTAACAAAATAACGAATGCTTCTTTAGCTGTCACCTTACTTTTGCGTACTTAGCGCTGTAGTGCTATTATTTTGCATAAAACGTAAATCATTTTTTTAAACAATTGAATAATGTTGGTACTGTTATGTTTATTTTAATTCAGTTTAATGGATAATACCACTACTTTCTAATAGTTGGCGCTTGCGGAGAAACGGTACTAACGATACTTGCGTCATAAAATTTAAAAAAATTGACATTGCTATTATTTTGCACATAGGTGTAATAATAATTTGCCTTTCTGAGTTATTTTTTTCTCTCTCAAAATCACAAGAAATATAATAACAATTATAAATGATAATTATGTGATAAGAAAAAAAATAAATAAAAAATGGAATGTGCGCAAGAAAATGTACACTTCTGCTCTTACACTCAACACTCTTCACCAACGTCAATACAATTTTGCATACGCTCAAACCAATTTCTAAAGCACGTTTTCCACTCTAAAGATGGTACCTCAGAAACCATTGTCCGGAATGTTTCAACCGTTGCTTCAGCCGACGAAAATCGCTCACCACGCACTTTATTTTTGATATTTGGGAACAAAAATAAATCATTAGGTGATAAATCAGGTGAATATGGAGAATGAGTCATTAATTCAACATTTTTGTTGGACAAAAAATCAACTGTTTAACGGGCTGAGTGAGATCTGGCGTTGTCATGATGGAGAATAATTTGTCGATTTCGATTGTTTCTTCTTATTTGATTGATGACTTCCGACAAACTAGTTGTAGTATACCAATCAGCATTCACGGTTTTTCGATCCTCTAAAGCCACGGTTGCTACATGTCCAGTTAAACCAAAGAAACAAGCAATCATTTGCTTCGCAGCATTGTGAGCGGACAACTTTTGTTGGTTTTGGTTCATTTTGAAATACCCAAACGGTAGATTGTTGTTTACTTTCTGGCTCGCACGAATAGGTCCACGTTTCGTCACCAGTAACGATGTTATAAATTAAATTTGAATTTCTTGAGCATTTCTTTGCACCATTTGACACGACCCTGCTTTTGCGCTTCTGTTAAATTGTCTGGGATCCAACGACGTACGTTCAAATGATCATGCAAAATCTGGTGTATTGCTTCCATGTCAATGCGTAAGGATGCTTGAATCTCACGGTTTGTCACATGTCGATCTCGTTCAAGTATTTCACGCACAGCATCTACATTAGTGGCAACAACAGATGTTGATGGACAACCTTCACGTAATTCGTCACTGAGAGAGGTACGTCCACGCTGGAATTCGGCAAACCAATTATAAACACTGCTCCTTGATGGTGCTTCATCTCCAAAAGCCGAATGAAGCCGATCGAGGCATTGTTTCGGCGTTAGATCACATTTGAAATCGCAGAAAATCATGACACGAAAATTTTCAAGCGAGATTTCCATGTTTACACGAAATTGCTTTTTCTTAAATGCTGTACAAACAAAACTAATTCACTTGAGAAGGAACTGTCAATAGAATTATAGGCGAAAAACGTCAAATTTTTCAAATATGACAGCTGATAAACGCTATCAATTCTAGACCTACAAGATTCCAGAAAATTTTCCAGCAGCCCACGTAATTAAGCATACGTTGTCTGAAGCTAGACTTTGATAAAGTTTTAAAATGTAGCGGGATATCATTATAAGTTTTAGCTACGTTGTACGAAAAAGACCTTTCAAACAAAGAAGTTTTATGAACGTGCGGTGTCAGCAATCCTTTGTAACGTACGTACGTTTAAGTGATGGACATCAGATCTAAAAGCAAGAGGAATGAAGAAGTCTCCTATATGACATGTTTAACCACCCTATATATGCTAGCATATGAGAAATTCTCTGATGTTTTCTAATGCCATGGATCAGTCTGAGACATGAATTCTGCACAAATTGAATTCTGTTACGCGTAACAGCGTCAAGACAAGGACTGTATACGACATCGCAATGATTAAAGTGTGAAAGAGTGATGCTGTCTCGCAATATAATTTTCAATTTCCCAGTTAAAAAATAAAATGTCGATTGTTAAATAATAACTATATATAGGAGAAATACATTTTACGCGGTTCAAATTCTAGTGAAGCAGGCAATATAAAATATTATACCGTAGCGTGTAAACAAACGCGAGGGCTGCGGAGACAATTAACGCCGCTACAGCAATGGTGTTACTCAGTATAACAAAAAACAGAACAATATTGCTGCAGTAAAAATTACAGTTGTGTAATCAACTCTTCTTGTTTAAATGTGTAAAGATTTTCAGGGTAATTAGTTGACCAGTTGTACCTCGACCGGCGGACTTTATTGCGACATTGCGTCATATAGTAAGAACGCCGTAAATTATTTTCACCGTACCATTACACAATGTGCCTGTTCGATACAATTTTACGGCGCTACTGAAACGATGGTGTGTACTTATTCAAATCCTATGTTTAATAATAACTTTAAACTGGAATAAGCTTTTCGTATGCACGTGGAAATATGACTATTGAACCTTAATTTACGATCAGGTTTTAACCCCAAATCTTTAGAAAAATTTTGTGCAAATCGTGCAAATGTAAGAGTGATGAACAGATAAAAGAGCGACATCTTACGATCGCTTTTTGACCAGACATTGCAGTAGGATAGACAAATTGAAGCGGGATTTGCTCCTAATAAGTCCCCCATGCAAGGGCTGAAACAGCTGCTCGATATTTTCACTGCAATCAAAAACGATTTACACAAAATTTTTCTAAAAACTTTCATTATGCTTTGACAGCAAGCATGGTCGCCTTGCATGGGGGACTTATTAGGAGCAAATCCCGCTTCAATTTGTCTATCCTACTGCAATGTCAGGTCAAAAAGCGATCGTAAGATGTCGCTATTTTATCTGTTCACCAAATCTTTAGCTTCATTTATAAATTGTAGTGGCATGTTATAAATACTAAGTGGCGAGTCAGTGGAAGATAATGACCAGTTGCACCAAGCATCTAAGGTCATCTTAACTTTAAGCACCGCTTAGAATGTGATTTACTGAATGTCCTGTAACATCAAATGTCATATTATAAGCAGTACTTAAAATTAAGCTCGACTTAAGTGTTTGGTGCAACCGGCCATAAGACTTGTAAATCATGATTAAGCAGTTTCATTTCAAGGTCTTTTGAAAAAATAAGTTACGGCCTATTGAAAATTTCACATGATGTAAAAATATTAAAAAACTAAAATCCAATCAAAGGAGGAGCGGCTTTCTTGAATAACTTCATCACATTGGTGGTATAAAGAATTATGAAAAAATAATTAAGTATCGTCATTGAAAATCGATATCATACAAATTCTTCTGCGTGGCGATAATAAATAACGAATAAAGTTTTGTAGATTTATAAGAAGAATTATTTTCTTATGGGTAGGTAGAATGAAACACAAATTTATATTAGAAAAAAATTTACAAAGTTTCTGTGGTGTTATGGATATGAATTTTCTAAGAACGTACGTATCTTATATTTTTCAGAATTCTCCATACCATATACGGCTTGATGTGGTATGTAAAACTGACTGCCAGTTTATATTGTTAGGCCGGAAGGATTATTTTGCACTTAAAATGGAGATTGTTTATAATAAAAATTAAGTGGTTTCCAAGCATGTATAATTTCTTCCGCGTTTTCACTTGGTCAATAATCGTCCATTAAAAAAATAAAGAAAAAATAACAAGGATATGATAATCTAGAAAATTATTTCCTTAAAAAGACTGTACAGCCTGTAATCAAATAAGTTTCACATATTAAAACTGTAAGTTCTTTATCACTTCAGAAAGTGATTTCTACAAATATGAATTTTATTGGTGCAAAATTAAAGAAATTAAAACCCACCCCAGAGCCCGGAAACTTTTTGTTTGAAAACCTCTGACTGGCCGTGTATCAGTTTCTACAAGCGCATCACAAAAGGTCGTAAAACAATAAAGCGTCATCGAACTGAAGGGCACTGGGTTAAAATCATCGCTTGTGTAATTCCATAACGGAATAGAATTATAAATATCCATCGCGTTGCTTATTAAATCAATCAATTTTCTCAAATTTCACGTAATTGTTAATAGTTTTCTGCTCACAAAACTGTAAAAATAAATAAAAATTAGAAATTCCATTTTCTAAAATTATTTTACTAATTCATACGTATTCATCGTGTACTTTATTTGCTGGTCGTCAATAAACTGCATTGTTATTTCTTTATTGCGCAAAATGTTTAAGAATGTATTTTCTTTCTGCATTTCGGAAAA
Source organism: Prosopocoilus inquinatus (assembly GCA_036172665.1). NCBI lineage: Eukaryota > Metazoa > Arthropoda > Insecta > Coleoptera > Lucanidae > Prosopocoilus > Prosopocoilus inquinatus. Next base: position 4,792,981 of record CM069876.1, read on the forward strand.
TCATTATTGAATGCAGTCATCGCTTTTATTATTTTGTGGAACCAAAACAATAAAGCGTCATCGAACTCGAACTACGAAGAAACGTATTCGTTAGTGGAAATAATTAACAAAGCGACAATCAATCAGAGCGACTAATAATTTTTTTTAATTACTTTAATACGCGAAATTAGCACTGTAAATCATGTGTACTATTGGTTTACAAAGACCAGGATGTCAACATCTAATTATTGTCGATTATCTAATGAAACAGATTTAATTCTGATCAATGCAATCAGATTTAAATTGTTCTCCTTTAATCATAATGCACACACGGGCTACGACCGAGTAGTTGTGAATTTGAACGCTCGTCTTTAATGGGTCGGTGATTCTATTTTATTGTGTTCCCATAAAGCTTTTAAAATGCGATCAAGCAATTGACCTTGAATTTTGCTGGAATTTTGTTTTATAACGTTGTTTTTGTGCACGGCCGACCAAAAGTTCTCAAACAAAAGAGTCAATACTCCTCCACTAGGTCATTTTTTTATTTTTGAGCTAGACTTTCGGTAGTTGCAGCATTAATTCTCTTACATGATGAGGAACTTACGGTATTAATATGTGAAACTAATTTGATTACACCCTGTATAAAACAACTTGGTTTTCATGGCCACAAAAAATGGCTATTCCAGCATTTGTATCTTATCTTGAGGATTTATCCTTGTAAGTAATTAATCGAAGAAAAAATTGTATTTAATTTTTTAAATGATTTTTCATTCTTAAAATATTTGTTTGTGGAGTTGAACGATAAACAGTAGGTACAGGGGACACTTGACTCTTTTTAATATTACGACAAAAAATCATTTGCGTTGCATTATATCCTTACGAAGTAATTTGTTGCTACCGCTGTATCAGAGAAAGAAGGTTGATGAAAAATAAATGACAGAATAGAAAAAGAATTGGTTTGCAAATGGATTCAATACAAGCAAGGGACCTTTTCAGTTTCATTTATGTAATAATTTTAAGTTCTTCTCAAATCTTTGAATTTCCACAGTAAATTATGTCATTTTGTGATAATTCCCACTTTCGATACTTAATCAAGGAAGCAAACGCGAAATGACGTTTTTGTTTGGTAATTTTTTCTAATCACTCAAGTATAAATAATACTCGAACTTATTTACATTTTTTGTTCCTTTTTCAAGCCCCAGCTTTATTTTACGTATATAATTAGTGTGAATCGACAATCCTCTTCCGGCAAGTACGTCGCGGGAGCCTCACTAAACGGTATGAAGGTAAATATGGAAGGCAATCCCTCAAATTAAAACTACACGACGCCCCCTTCAGAACAGAAATTCTCCATCGACCCATAGGCTAACGCCCAAGTATTCAGATTCTGAAGTAAGAACAACATCAGAGAAGGCAAGGCGAAAAACGACCGCAGGTGTGTTCATCCAGAAGAGCGCGCAGATTTTACAAAACTACAGTACACTCCTGAAGAAGGCCCCTTATCAATTCGGAGATCCCGAAACGTACTTCAGGCAGACGCTCAGAAATTACGACGACTTCGATTTTCACATCACCAGCAAATCACTTAAAGAAGTCAAATTGCTAGACAATTGCAACGCCGTAAGTTTTTGGGCGCCGAAGCAATGAACCGAATAAATCGCGAAAGTTTCAGGAGAACAAGAGGTGTTGGGGGAATCCGACGCCGTTAGGAGACGGTGACAAACGAAATTTGAAAACTCTTGCCAAAGCGAGGAGCATCACAAGACGTAAAGACAAAGGCGACGAGGAAGAAACCGAGGAGTTTTACTCGCCCAGTAGTCATTTCACGGAAAACTTTGAATCTGTAGAAAACATGGCTGAAGAGGAGGAGGAAATCATGACTGAAGACGTAACTTGAAACTTTCAATCTTTTGTAATGACTAATTAAATTTTCCGTAGGAAGCGGACGTCGAAGCGGAACCAGAAGTGCAAGCTGAGCCTGTACAGGAAGGAGAACCAGTGCAAGATCCCCTCGATGAAACTGAGGATTTGGTAAATAGAGCTGCGGACGATTTGGACAAGTTAGAAGAAGAAAATGACTTGAAAGACCTTGAAGAAGACGAGGAAGAGGTACTCTTATTTTCTGCAGAGAAAACCTTGGGTTCCATTACTTTTTGATTTTAAGGTTTTTACTGAGCCTACTGGTTTTGGAGACGTTACAGAAGAAGATAAGACAGAAGAAGATAAGACGGAGGCGGACGATTTTCAAATTTCCGAAGAAACTCCAGCCACCACCACTGCTGGTAATAGAGGTCGCATTCCTCCCCAACAAATTCTTGTTAAATGTAGTTACAGACACAGAAAAAGCCGAAGATGAGAAAGATACAAATGCCGTGTTAAAAGAAGTAGAAGAATGTGAAAAACAATGCATGGAAATCTACAAGATCCTCAATGAACTCAAGCAACGCGTATCAGAATTGTTGAATGTAAGAGCCGCCTGTTTCGAGTCTATCAGTTAATGATATGGATTTTTATAGAAACCATCGAGAAGTGAGCAGGAAGATAAAGAACTTCAAGAAAAGCAGAAAATGTTGAACGAGAAAATGCTCCTACTGGAGCAAAAGACCAAGCGCATCGAATATCTAGTTGGCCAATCAAAGGCTGCGTACGACAAGCCGCGGAGTGAGGATATTTTGCCCAAGGTCATCATCTGTGGAGTGACTGAGAATAGTATGCCGAAAATTATCGTCTGCGATGGTAAAAAGCAAGGAAGGTCTCAACGAAGCAGTAAACAGCCCATAGTATGTGGAAAACCACCACCAATATGCCCTGCAACGCCGGCATGCGTTCCACCTCCAATATGCCAACCACCACCACCACCTGTCTGTAAGCCTCCAAAAATAATATGCGGAGAGGCGGTAAGCGCTCAAATTATTCCTTAATACATTTATTTAATACTTTAATGTGTCTTTGTTTTTTCCTGCAGAGTGTAGTGCCAAAGTTTGCCAAGCGCTTGTGCGAAAGCTATAATATGCAAGAGAAACTAGCGGCCGAAAATGCTGATCTTGAAGGGAAAAGGTTTGTTTCCATGGCGGTCTTAAACTTAATTTTGAACAAGTTATCTGATGTCAAAATGTCAGAAGCGTTTCAAAATTCATCATAGATTTTCACACCAGACCTATCAATAACATCCTAAAAATGCCTTTCTCCCCTTAACATGTCATAGAAAAAAGAAGAAAGATGTTCACGTTCACTTATTAGGATAAAATTAATCGATTCAACTTCAACCTTCAAAATTTTACAGGTATAAACTGCAGGAAGATCTCATCACTCAAGACCAGACCGTGGAAAGTCTACAGCGCAAACTAGGCAGTCTCCAGACTGAAATGCGCATGATCATCAAAGAAAACTTCCTACTTAACGAAAAACTAGAGAAAGCGAAGGTAAGCTTCATTATAATATCCATTAGTCCAACGTTCCTAGCATTTGGGTTGGTGTGACTAGTTCGAATGACTGCAGAAATAAATAACGCTTTTACTTTCAGTGTTCACCACCTCCCATCTGTAATAGAGGGGTTAGTATCATCTCCGTTTTATTTAAAAGAGTTTCCAATTCTAAGAAATGATTTTAGGATAGCCCTAGACCAATCTGTCCAAGAAGTACCGAAAGCAAAACTAAAAAAATGCCTTGCCCTAGAGCACGTAAACCAATCTGCCCTGCAGATTTTCGAGGACGTTTGGATGAATGCTCGGAGACCACCCAACAGTTGGTATGTTTACATTTCAAAACCCCGAGCTCATCTTACGCGTAGCCATTTAAAGGAAAAGCAACTGGCCGATATGGAAGATGAAGTCCGAAACATGCAGAGCGAGCTAATCGCGGTTCGGCAGGAGAGAATGCACCTGGAACAGCACCGAAGAATGCTGTGTTTGCCGCCATGTCAAATACCCCCATGCAAAGTATTCCGGTTACTAAATTAGCAGAATAGCAAAAATTACTTTAACGATTTTCAGCCACCATGTCAAGGTCCTTGCAACCCCAACAGAGTAATTACGTTCAGCTAAAAATAAAATAATGAAAGGTCTAGGATGTATTTTGCAGGGCATTTCGGCCGACCAACAGTTGAGGGAGCTCAGGGAACAGTATTATACCTTGCAGGACGATTACAAAGGAAAATTGGTTGAAGTTGCTGGACTGCGCGCAGACGTCGAGAAACTTAAGCAGAACGCAAAGGACGCTGAGGAATCGAAAAAGCTGGCCGAGGAAAAATCGAAGGAGTGCGAACGTTTGCTGAAGGAGTACAGAAGCGAGAAAAATAAGGTACACTTAAGTATCTGCGTTGAAACCGCGCTAGATAAAACTAAAATATCTTGATTACAGTATCAAGGTTCCAAAGAACAATTAATCGAATTGGAGCAACAACTGAACGTGGCCAAGCAACGTTACAGGGAGGCTAAAGATGAACTTGAAGAGGTGCGGGCCTTGGTTGAAGATCAGCAGGGGCAACTTGATGACTATCGCAATAAAGTGAGATGATTAGTAATTATAACATTTTTTTCTGGATAAGCATTACATGACTAACAGATGACAAGAGAATTTCTGTCATTGTCACAACTACTACTTACTAATACTACTAGCCACAGATTGCTACATCATTATTAACTTCTTCATTTGACAAAATTGTGATATCATTGGCCTACAAATGTTTCTTTACAATTTTTATAAAAGTGAACACTGCTAGCTCTCACAGAATTTAAAAATTATTTCAAGTTTAGCCCTGAACCGAAGAGAACCGGTTCATGTTAATTTATACCTACGACAAGCGAAATCTATGTATCCTGTGATTCACCTTTTCTTCTTCTTATTTAGTATCTTCAAGCTCAGCAAAACGTAGAAGAGCAACGTCGTCAGATCGATATGATGGAGTTAGAGAACGGCCGAATCAGCGAACAAGTCAACCTCGAAATTCAACGGGTCAAGAACCAATTCCAAGAGAAACTCCAAGAACTCACCCCTCTCCCTGACATACTCAAAGCGACGCAGTTGAAATTGCAAGAGGCCCAGCAAATGCATCTCCTGGCCGAGAGGAATAACGAAGGACTTGTTCGCGAACTCCAATCGTACAGGGACAAGGTCTAAATCCACATATTCAGCTTTTCGCTTGTTCTAAAAAAAGAAAATTGTTCCAGGCGGCTGCCTTAGCTGAAGAAATGGATAAGACAAAATCGGACCAACAACTTGGGGAAGACGAAAAAATGTCGCTCATTGCGCGCGCTGAAGAATGGGAGAACAAGTGTAACGAACTGAGCGAAGAAAATGACCGCCTCAAGACTGAATTGCTGAGATTGGAAGAGATCGCCGAAGAAAACCAAAAGCGCGCGCAAGAGAAGTTGCACGAGATCGCCCAACTTGCCGCTGAAGTTGAGAACGTGCGTGAAGAAGCCGCCCGCCAAGTGGCCAGGACCAAAGACAGATGTGAAACGGTGAGACGTTCGATGCAGAATCAAATCGCGGATCTAGAAAGGCAACTGGCTCAAAGCCGGGCTCAAGCTAGGGCTGCCCAGAAAGACAGGGATGAAATCAGGCAGAAGATGCAGGCTCAAATCAATAACTTAAACGAGAACTTCGAGGATGCCCAAATGAGAATAAGAAATCTTCAGGGGCACGTAAACTTCCTCAAGAATTCTTACACCAACGTTTTCCCATCACCGGACCAAGACGTCAATGGTATTCCAGATGGAATAGACCCGTGTCACTGCCCCAACAATTATTAAATTGAACTGTAGACAAATTTATCCACCACAATAAATAAGAAATAATTTTTTATTGTTTATTTTTTGAGCGATGCACAAGTTGAGCAAATGGGGAAACCGTTTTCCACTTGGAATAAATTGTCAGTGATAGGCTTCTTGCATTTGATGCATACGAAGCATTCTTGGTGCCATTTTGCTCCTAGGGCGACTACGATTTTGTCCGCGATTCCCTTTCCGCAGGCTTTACACTTATCGGCCAAGTTGGATTCGAAACATTTCTGACACACGGGTTTTCCATCTTTTTCCTTGAAGACCTGGTCTGTCAGTTTGGTTTTACACATAGAGCAAACGAAATGGTCTTCATGCCAATCGTGACCTAAAGCCTTGACGATCTTGTCCGTGATTGGTTTATTGCAGGCATGGCATTTGGGCGCAAATAAGTCTGCGTAGTCTTCGGGGCAGTAGGGTTTTCCATCTTGCAATTGGAACCTGTCGCCTTTGATAGGTTTCTTGCATTTCTCGCAGACGAAGTGCTCCGGATGGTAATACTTACCAAGAGCTGAGAGAACCGCGCCTTCGATTGGTTTCTTACAACCGTCACATGTTGGGATGTTGACCATTTTTGGAGGCATGCTACGCGGTTTTTTTTTTGGTTAAAATCAATTACATCACATGTCAACCGAATATTAACATAAACTTGACATCACGTCAACCGAAAATGCTTATTTAAATTATTTATTATTATGACTTTTATAAACTACTCCTAACCTTTAACAAAGAAACTGGATTTAACCTCCTAACCAAAATTAAAAAGCATTATAATTTTTACCTTATTAAAAGTTTGAAAAAAAAACGAGTAACGACCATGATATTAAGAAGATGGTTTTAGATTCTATAACTCAGAACTCAAAAATTCCATTACGACATTACGGAAAATAATTACGTACAATTTATAAATTATAAATTATATCTAAATCTATTGGACTTTTTTGTGGGGATATTTAAAACAATTTGTTTATGCTATTAACTTGGAAAACGATGTTGAAATTTTAAAACAAAAAATAAGCAACGGTGCCAATTCTATGGCGGAAACTGTTAATAATGTTTATACAGAATTTTTGAGCAGAGCTTAAAAAATGTTTTGAAATTCGGAGGTTAACCGTTGAATAAAATAATTATTTATTCCGTAATATTAATTTTTTATTTTATCCAGTAATGTGCGTGTAGAGAATTGAACGTAATTTACGGAATACAGACAATATTGTCGTAGTACTATATTAGACACTTTGGGCGGACATTGCGTGGACGTATTCGTATCACGTAAACGTAAATCTATACAAAATAGCGACATCTTACTATCGCTTTTTGACCTAACATTGCAGTAGGATAGACAAATTGAAGCGGGATTTGCTCCTAATGAGTCCCCCATGCAAGGCGGCCATGCTTGCTGTCAAAGCATAATGAAAGATTTTAGAAAAATTTTGTGCAAATCGTTTTTGATTGCAGTGAGAACCTCGAGCAGCCTCTGGACAGCTGTTTCAGCCCTGCTTGGGGCTTCTTCAGCAGAAACGTAGCTCGACATTCCCACTGCAGACCAAAAACGACTTGCCCAATTTATTCGCAATTGCGATGTAAGAATGATGAACATATAAAATAGCGACATCTTACTATCGCTTTTTGACCTAACATTGCAGTAGGATAGACAAACTGCAATGTTAGGTCAAAAAGCGATAGTAAGATGTCGCTATTTTATATGTTCATCATTCTTACATCGCAATTGCGAATAAATTGGGCAAGTCGTTTTTGGTCTGCAGTGGGAATGTCGAGCTACGTTTCTGCTGAAGAAGCCCCAAGCAGGGCTGAAACAGCTGTCCAGAGGCTGCTCGAGGTTCTCACTGCAATCAAAAACGATTTGCACAAAATTTTTTGTAAATCTATACGTATACGTTTACGACTTTGAGTGTTTTTAATTAGGGCAGTGGACTTTGGTTAGTGTTTTACGTCGGATATTTAAGAGGTTCGTATAAGTGTTAAAAACGTATTCTTACAAAACATAGAGTATAAAAATTACAAAGTTTAAGTTCGTCAAGATTGACGCATCCGCAGAAAGGTACGGAAAGTGGGAGGAGCTAAACGTATCACAATATGTATACGTCGTACGGATACGGCTAAACAACTTTGTCCAAAGTGTTTATTATTTTGACAAGTAAACGATGTAGACTATGTAAACAATTGTTTTTTTTTCATGTGTCTAACATAAAATATGAACTTTCAAACAGGCACTTACAGGTACACAGTTAACCCATAAAGCTACATTTTAATAACATTCTTGCTTCTGATAATTGCAGGAAGGATATGAAACAAATAAGACACTTTAGGGAAACATTTTTGTTATTCATTCACATTTGAAAAGGCAAAAGCAATCCTGTTTGCGAAACGTCAAGTAAGTAATAAAAATTATTTTAGCTCGTTCCTAAAGTGTCTTATTTATTTTATATCCTTTCTATAAAATATATATTGGACAGTTTCTTTTCCAAATAATTACATGTCGCCTTGCACTTGTCCATTTGCTTTATTAATGTGTAATTAAACTTCTTCAAATGTTTTGTTTTTTATCTGCGTGGATGCAGCACATTAATGTTAATATTTCATTTAAAGCAGTTTATAAGGAAAATGTCGTTTGTATTGCACTATAGAACAAAATAATTTCAACTGTGAATGTCAACGGACAAAGATTTTCTACATTCTAGTCTACACATGGTTTACACGTAAAAGTTCTCAAACATTGCTTTATCTGTCAAAATTACCATGTGAAAAATTTTTCTCTTGCATAAGAAAATTTGAAATTGAAATTTCCAAATTAACATTTTTAACAAAAATACCTGTCAGACATGAATATCAGTAAAGAAGTTTACAATAAACAAGAAAAATTCATTCCATCCAAAGTTTCAACGAGTATCTAACGTTTGCCAAAATGAAATTACTTCACAGGTCTTGAGGGTAGGTTCTATAGTGCGCAGAGATCACCTGAGATAACTCATTGACGCCCTTATTGTTCCTAGAAAGTTTCTTGACCTCTTTTGGATATTGGTTCCACATTCGATGATTGCATTTTTTCCCTGGTTAAATAGTAATTTGTTATTCGATACATTCCGAAAGAATCATCGAAAGGCATAGTATCGATTACAAAATATCGAGTATCGGAACATAAAATATCGATAGTGAAAAATATCTGCTGATACTTGTCTGCCCAACGTCAGTTATCTCATTATAAAATATACAGTGCTTTTATTTTATTTTACATACATATCCCTATGTTGCATTTTATAATGATCATGTCAAAGCATTGTAAATCTAGGCAACCAATGTAGACCGGGCTGCCCTTCTTTACTGGACATTAGTTTTTGGTTGGGGGATATTAACTCGCATTGCAGCACAGTCTACTGTAGGGGGGCCGATTTATTACAGGTGAATTTAAGGTATTTTCGCTGCCACCAAGTGTCTTTGAATTAGGACACTGAATAAAATCATTACAAGGCCAGAGGCGTATGAGTTCTTCCAGGCTTAAAGAACTGTATACAGTTATTTCTTTGTCTTTTTTGTAGTTACACGTAATTAAAGTCAGAGCTACAGATTAAAGTATATTGAAGGAAATGAAAACGTACAAGGGAATATCAAATGTTATCCACTTATTACATCATTACGACAGTACCTGATATTTGAAGGAAAGACTCCCCTCTCCGTTGAGGACTCCGCAGCAGGATTTTTCTTGGAGTTACTCTCAGGTCGGGTTCTTCCGTTCTTTTTGGATTCACTCAACCATCACCCGGTTATTAAACACAGTACAAATAATTTTCTTTGAGGAAGATTAATTAAAAAAAATTTAAAAAAAATAAACGGACTTTCAATTAGTTACAGGAAAAATAAATGAATAAAAACCACAAGAGTCAAAAAGGGCTAGCGAATCATGTGTATACTTGAAGAGTAAGCAACGAACATTGACTATTTTCTTTCTCCGAGGGGGTCATACAGCCTGCATCTTATCTCAAAATTACGTCAAAATTCACTCAGTGACTGCTGTCACCTGACGTATCCCGTCTGAACTACTCTTTTTGCGTGGGTCGAATTACATTCCACTGGGTTTAATTCCCAGGCCACAGCAAGAGAAAAAAAAAATGTTATCACACTAATGTTTAGTCTCGGGCACGGCAAGTCCCTGATAAAAAGAATTTAGACATTCGCAATTTAGATTCTTTTACGAGCCATTAAAAAGGAATACGTCAGACTTATTTAGTAATTAAGAAATTATACATTAAGAGTAAAATTCCGGCTGTTTACATCCCTTCCCCCTTAGAAAAAGTATTGACCCGTGGTCAATAGCTTTTAAAGATCCAAAATTTGCCTGCTACGGTTTCCCTTACAACAAAAAAGTATATACGCTTATAACTAAATTTCAAGATAGGTTTTCAATATGGTGACATGGGACGATTTTATATCAGTTTAACGTATAACCTATAAAGTTACTTTTCTGGGCGCATGATAGATTGTTATACTTTCAAAAGTTTCGGCACTCTTGGGCGGAGTAAACTTTTCCATCCGGATACAGTGTTTCTTTTTCCACGGTTTTGAGTGTTGAACGTTACTTCGTACGGCTACCATCAGGGTTGATCGATGGTAACGCTGAATCCGCCATATCAGATATTGATCCAACAGTGAACCCGCTCTCGGATCTCATCCTCAGGATTGCCCGATCATGGGTGGTTGGTTCAACAGTGTTTCAACGGTGCCATGTCCCAGGTCATTCCCATGTCAAGTTTACATATAAAAGAAAAACCAGTATCAGGTTCTCATAACATCTGATAGCAATCTCATAACATAAGGGTATATGCAAAAAGAAAGTATATTATTTAAAATTATAGAAAACTTAACATATATACGAGCGTAAAGAAAGGATGGGTGCTAAACAATGACACAAAGTTATTTAGCAAAATATACCAATAAACCGTTCCCTACACATACTTAAAAGTGAGGTTGCTACGTTTACATAAAGTGATCCCATTCTTCCTTTGCCTCTTACCTAATTATTAACGGGTACATTTAAAAACAAACAAAAAAAAATAAAAAAAAAATCTAAGCATGCTGATTACATTTCTTTAAGCCCTCTTTTTGACATTTTAAACATTGTTAACAAACTTAACATTCTTCCCTATCTAAAAAAAAAGAACAAATCAACTTTCGATTTTAAATCGATCCTATCTTACTTTTCATAGTCCTAACACTTGCAATAAATCGTCCTTATGTCCGTGCGCTGCTACACAGTTCAGTTATCATCCTTTCGTCGCCAATCTCTTTCGGCATCACTCATCTCTAACGTGGGATACAACTGTTTTGATGCATCACGTTTCGTCTCTTCTTCCATTCTCCCGGTTGAGTTAACGTTTCTGTTGTGTTTGCCCGCATTTTCCATCTCAATTTCTGCACTTTCAGTACTTAATTGCTGTTTTTGGTCTTTGGGTTCTTTTGTATGGTGTCGGTGTACCCAAAACATTGTAACGCTGTCCAGTATTGCTCCTATGAGTCTGAAACTCCAACCAAAAATTTCGTATATCATCACTCCATGAATTAGGGTGTCTATTAGGAATTTAATTGCTTTCCCGATGACGTATAATCCCATCAAGCCAGATGTGATAGTTCCTAAAGTAGTGATCCATGAGTACAGTGTACCCCATGCTTTTGTCAACCAGGACTTTACTGTTTCTTCATCGATGAGTTGATCGAATGTTGTCCCTTGTTTATCTGTTGATATCCCCATCATTCCTCTCGTAATGATACCCTCCACAGCTTGTCTTTCAGACGGTAGTATCAAATGTTGTTGAAGCCTTTCCATATCCTCTTGAGAGTATAACCCTCCACTAAATAGGTTATTCGGATTGACATAGGTCCATTGATGGTCACTCGTGGGCTCCAATATTTGTGGAATAGGAATCTCATGAACGCCTTGTATATATTTATACCACTTTTCATTCAATTTGTAGGCAGAATATAGGAATGGGTTACATCCGGTCTCGGTACCAAATTTCTGTAACACATGATTTCTGGGCGTCATAAACATGGTTTTATTATCATATATCACAGGCAGTTCTTTGTAACATCTGTCAGTACGTCTCACCGAAACTTCTACAGGTAGACACTGGATGATGTGAACTATTTCTCCGTAGTTAACAGCTGTGTACCCTGGTACTTGCATCTTTGCGAAAGCGAATGCCTCCGGTGCTATTATGGCTAGGGTCTGTAAATTCCTTAAGACTTGTTGTTCAAGAGCACACTTGTGAGCGATAACATCGGCGTATAAGGCAGAAACTTGGCCTTGTATGTGCCTCTCAACAAATACTACTTTCGCGTTAGTATATGCTGTTGGATCCATGGTTAAGACGTTAAGAGTTGTTCTTTTGAAGTAAAACTTCCCATTCTCAGAGGGTTTGACGACGAAAAACTTTGGGTGATCGGTTTCGTAGGCTGATTGTCCACAAATCATTGTTGGTCTAGAAACAGGCATAGCAAATACCGTTTGTCCTCGATCAACCGAGTAAATGACAGTTCCTTGCCCTGATACCTCTCCACTGGGTATTAATTTATCCGCCGGTCCTTCATATAATACTGTATATTTCCTCTCTGAACACTGACTGTCGTCAACATGCTCCCAGTAGGTTTCACCAAATACGGAATCAATGCAAGCTTTCCCCTTGTATGGGCATTGAATTCCTCCCGGAAGGTGGATTTCATTTTCCCCTATCTTCGCAGGCGAATAGCGTTGGTACAAGGAAATTTCCAATGCAGCTTGTACGATCACATCGTCCCAACGTCCTTTATGGTCCTCATACGAGCTTCCTAGGCAACTGCTTTCTCCCGTCATCCTTCCTGCCATTAGGACTGTCGCTTGAGTAGTTCCATTGATAATTAGCTGATCGATATTCTTACCATAAAAACTCAGAAGACTTCGGGTTAAATGCATTTCCTGGCATCTTGCTCGACCTATTGGATGTATATAGGTAGCAAGTCCATTAAGGGTAGCAGACATATGTGAATGCATACCACAATGGGATATCAATCGGGTTACGTGAATCTTACACTGGATAACAGGCAACATCTCTAATTCATTCACCTGGAGTAGTTGGATCTCTTCTCGATTGGATTTGATCTGAGATGGCGGGTCCTTACATCTGCCGATATCGATTAGACTGAAACTAGTCAAATTCATCCTCTGATTTTGACAATCGTAAGCTATGATGGAGAGAACTGGTTCGAACAAAAGGATAACTGTCAGAAGCACTATTAGGTTTGATTTCACCATTTTAACTCACTTTTTAGTTCTTTAGTTTATTATTATTTTTTTTTTTTTTTTTTCACTTAAATGTATCTCACAGGGTTCTTACTAATATAAGTCTTTACTATACTGTCCCTATATTATATTATTCAAAGAAAAGGAAGAATGTTATTTGCAGAGCTTAGTAACTTGACAAATGCAATCGCACAATCGCAGAAATAATAGCATTAAGAAAACCTGTAACTCAAGAAAATAGTAACCTGACCCATAAATACATATAACTCTATACTTTGTTTTATAACATAAAAATCCCATGATTAATAAAATAAATATATTTAAAAAAGAAAATAGGTAAACAACAAAACAATCCATTTCTAAATTTTGAAATAATCATTGACCTTGCTAAAAGGGTGGAGATTAAAAGGATTGGATTATGATAATGAAAATAAATATACAAGTTATGTATATTATATTCATGGGGTTAAAACTTTTACTTTTCCTTTCAGGTTTCACAGATTCCTTTCTGTCACGGTACTCATCCTCAACGATATCCAAAAACTCATCCTCAACTCTGTCTAGGTACTCATCCTCAACAACGAGTGTTTTTGGCATGACCCACGGTTGGGTTTCTACAGGGCCTTTACTCCTTGTCCCGTAGCGGTGTTCGTTGTCAGTGGATGGTTCGGGTGGTTTGCTATTTTCATTATCTCCTTGGATCTGCTCCCTTTCTTGCTGATCTACTGTTGGTTCTATCGGTTCTTCTTCATCCGTCCCGACATCATCAGCACTACTATTACTCACCAAATCTGGCGGTTCTTCGTCTTGTAGCTGATGGTCTTCGGGAATTTCATCCAAAGCATTTGGGTTAAAAATTACCACTCGTTGCCTGACCGGTTCTTCGTTTAATGATACCGGGGTTCCTATCCATGGTTCTATTTCTTCTGTTGGAGGGTTCATGACATTTTCCTGCGGGAATTGTGGTGGCTCTCCACCGAAATTCACTCGTTCCAATTCTTCTAGGTTTCCAGGAATTCTAGTGTCTTCTTCCGACTCTATTTCTGACTCTGGGCCGCTCGAGTCCTCTGATGGTGGGGCATCCTCCTTGTCTTTTTGGTTTGGAGGTGCCGATTGAACGTCTTCACTATCTTCATACCACTTTAACCGGTTAACATGAACTATTTGTTCTTCATTTCTGCCTATTTTGGAGATTTTGTATGTTACTGGACCTATCCTTTCCATTATTCTATACGGTCCTTCCCACTTCTTACTCAACTTTCTTGACAAACCTGGTTTTACGGCTGGGTTGTACAGGTAGACCTTATCTCCTAGTTGAAATTCAGTAGGTCTCGTCTTCTTATTGTACTGTCTTTCCCTTTGTCCTGCTGATTTCTTCAGTTTTTGGCGAACGACTTCGAAGGTAGAATTCAGTCTTGCGACTAGTTCTGATGCATAATTTTCGCTGTAGTCATATCGCTGTCTTGTAGAAGTGAGCTCGTCATCGTTAGGCAACCTCATATCTCTTCCGTGGAGCAGAAAATAGGGTGTCTCTCCGATGGATGAGTGGATGCTGGCTCGGTAGGCCATTAACATGTATGGAATCCACTTGTCCCAATCTCGTTGTGACTTTGAAACATAATGAGACAACATATCTTTAAGTACACGGTGTGTTCTTTCTATCATTCCGTTGCTCTGGGGATGGTAAGGAGTTGTTTGAATTTTCTTAATGCCCAAAATTTTGCAGACATTTTTCATTAGTTCCGATACGAAGTTGGTTCCTTGGTCTGTCAACAACTTTCTTGGCACTCCGTGTCTAGCGACGATATTCTCTACAAATGCTCGAGCTACAGTGTCCGCTTTCTGGTCCGGCAAAGGTATTGCTTCCGGATACTTCGTAAAGTAGTCTTGGAATGTTAATACGTATTTGTTACCTTGATCTGTAGTAACTAGCGGTCCCACTATATCCATAGCTGTTAATTCGAACGGGTACGTCACTTCGCAAAACGGTTGCAATGGGGCTGGTCTCCTGTTGGTAGGTGTTTTTCGTGCATTACAGGAATGACATTTTTGGACATAATCCTTGACGTCATCTTCCATGTTTTTCCAGTACATCCGCTCTTGTAGGAGTCTTAAGGTCTTTGGTACGCCTTGATGTCCTGCGTATGGTAGGTCATGATAATCGTGAATGCACTGTTTTACCAATTTCTTTGGAATGACAATTCTGTCATTTCTTTCCCCACCTCGTCTAACTCGGAATATAACTCCGTCCTCGTCGATGTAATACGGATCCTCCATTTGCTGTTCTTGTATTTGACCACGTAGTTTCTGCAACACTGTATCTTGCCGTTGTTCTTTTCCTATGGCTTCTTTGTTCAGGTATGGTATGGGTGTTTCTTCAACATCAACTCGACTCCTTTTCAGAATTGGATGCGTTTCAACTTCTTGTTGTACTATTTCCTGAGGCTGGCTTATTCTGATCGGTTTTTTTCTTCGATCTTGTTCTCTGGTTTTTCGTGCCCATTCTTGATATTCTTTATATCCTTCCGTCTTTTCTCGACCCAATTGCGAGAAGGTTCTCTCGTATTTACGACCTCCTGGTTCACTATCGCTGAGATCTTCGTCGTGTTTCTTGATTTTGACTTGAACATCAATTGGAACTGTTACGTTTCTAGCTTCCCATTTAGGGTTCACACTTCCCTTACTTTTCTTCAGGATTTTCTTTTGATCATTATTAACTTCTCTCTTCCCAAGTTCTTTAGGCGAAGTTACTATAGCTTTCCTTCTTTCTTCGTATACAACCTCGGTGATTTCATCCACCACTTCTATTTCTCGTCGTACCTTTCGATCTTGCTCCTTTTTTAAGGCATCATTTAATATATGGAGGTTTGTCATTCGTCTTTTCTTCTCTGGTCTTACTTCATGATCCTGATTTCCTTGAAATTCCTGTTTTTGTTGTTGCTCTCCAACCTTTGGCAACCGACTCATGGCATCAGCGTTGTTGTTTTTCGTTCCTGGCTTGTACTCTATAGTAAAGTTGTATTCCGACAAGAGCAAAGCCCATCGGGCTAATCTCGATGTTGGGTCTTTTAATGAGAACAACCATTTTAACGGTCTGTGATCCGTGTAGATGGTAAATTTCGTCCCGTAGAGGTAACATCTGAAATGTTTAATAGCCCAAACAACTGCTAAGCACTCCTGTTGAGTCACGTCGTAATTTCGTTCGGCTTTGTTGAGTTGTCGGCTGGCATAAGCTATAGGTCTTTCATATTTACCTTCCTTTTGACTTAGCACAGCGCCGATAGCTGTTCCAGAAGCATCAGTAGCCAGTATGAACGGTTCCTCAAAATTAGGGTATTTCAGGACTGGTGGACTGCAAAGCCTTTCTTTTAGGTATTCAAACGCGTCCTCTTGTTCCTGTGTCCATACTAACTCAACATCCTTCTTCGTGAGCGATGTTAAGGGGATTGCCTTGTGTGAAAACTCTGGGATAAATTTCCTGTAAAATCCCACTAATCCTAGGAACGCTCTTACGTCCTTCACATTTCTAGGTCTCGGGTAATTTTTTACGACACTCAATTTTTCAGGGTCAGGTTTCACTCCTTCTTCGGATATTACATGTCCCAAATATTTAGCTTCTCTTGCTAAAAACTTACACTTTGACGGCTTCAACTTTAAATTGGCTTTCCTGAGCCTTTCAAACACCTCGGTCAACCTTTCCAAATGTTCGTTTAGTGTTTTGCTAAACACGATGATATCGTCGAGGTATACCAAACATTTGTCCCCTGTCAGTCCCGACATCACTGAATACATTAGTCTTTGAAAGGTGCTTGGCGCATTTGCCAATCCAAACGGCATTCTTAGGCATTCATAGTGACCATCGGGAGTTGAAAATCCTGTTTTCTCCCTATCCTTCGGGTCTACCTCTACTTGCCAATATCCGCTTGCCAGATCCAACGTGGAAAAGAACTTTGCATTCCCTAGTTGATCGATAGTCTCCTGGAGGTTCGGTAATGGGAAGTAGTCTCGCTTGGTGATGGAATTTAGTGCCCTGTAGTCTATACAGACGCGAATTTTATTCTCACCTTCTGCGGCTTTCTTCTTTACCATAATTACCGGCGCACTCCAAGGAGAGGAGGACTCTTTAATCACTCCCTGCTCTATCATTTCTCCGATCTGGTTTTGGAGCTCCTTCCGCTGACTGTATGGCACTCTGTACGGCGCTTTGGTTATAGGCGGCACTTCTTCTGTGATAATCTTGTGCTTCACCTCGTGCGTGCATCCCAATTTCACATCTTTTCCCATAAATATGTCGCCGTACGTTTGCACTAAATTGAGCAGCTTGTCTTTTTCTTCTCTTCTTAGGTGTTCAAGTTCTAGCTTTTCTAAAATCCCAGCTTTCTTCAAATCTATCTTGTTTATAGTGACTCGTCTTTTCTTTCTTTCTTCTAAACGTTGGTTCACTTCAATTTCTTCACTATAGGCAACTATCGTGTTCTTAGGTATCCTCACCTTCTCGTTGGTGATATTCATGACGCAGACTGGCACTTCACGTCCGGCTTTTGAAACTGTTCGTGCCACTATAAGTCCGTGGATTAGCATATGAGCGGGTTCTAGCATTATATCTTGCTCAGAGGGGTACCTCCTCTGCACAGCCACACATACCATTTGACATCTTGGAGGAATATCTGTCGTGTTCTTAATTCGGACTTGGCAGCGACCAACTACCTTATCCGGATTATCAATCGTCATTGGTCGTGACGAGCGTAATCTGTGATCTTCTCCTAGAGTCTCCTTTTTTATATCTTTCCTAACTTTTCTTCCGCTTTTACGTTCATTTTCCACTTCTTTACACATAGGCAACATTATATTCCTTTCGGTTTTTCTTTCCAATACGTCACTTGCATTTTCCTTTCCTTGCCTATTGTCTTTGAACACATAGACTACGATGTTTATTTTTGTTCCCACGAACACATTTTCTATCATTTTGCTAACCACTTTCCAGTTTAATCCATCTAGTCCGCACCCTATCCTAGGCATCGCTAGCTTCCGGACTCTGTTCTGTAGACAGTGATCCCGTAGACAAACTAATGCCTGTTCTAAGGACTCGTAAGTGGGTTTTTCGTGACTTCGATTCTTGGTTACAAGATAATACTTAAACCTGTACTTTCCATTTGCCAAGTGGTCTTGCAATACTGCTATCTCTCCGACTAGAGCATTTTGCCTTCTCAAAACTCCAACCTGTCCAAATCTTTGTTTGAACTCTAGTGCGATACCCTTATTCATGTGGAGATCTCTTGCTACACACTGGACTAAGGAGTATTCCTTCGGAGCTGAGAATAAATCACCATAAACTTCCTTTATTTTAACCCGTTTTTGCTCAAACTTTTTATCGTTTTCACGAACTTTCCTTTCGCACTGTTCCGGTTCTAATTTTACTTTTGCCGTCGATTTTTCCTTTCCCTGTTTCACAACATCACTATAGCTGGGCTTTCCCCTTTCCTTTCCTATTTCAGAAAATCCCTTTTTTCTATTGTTTATCCTTTCCTGTTCTTGCTTTCTTAGCTCTTGAACTTCTCTGTTGCCTGGCTGCATTCTTCGATCCCGGTGTTGAGATTCTGTAGATCTCTCAGATTCTGTAGATCTGTGGTGCGGTCTTCGAAGATTAGCCTTCTTTCTTCTAGACATGGTTTTCCAGCCTTCTTCTTGGCGTAGGGCGTAAGTGTCGTCGTATCCCTGGTTGCTTAAATCGTTATGACTTAATAGCTCTATTTTTTCTCTTCCTAGCCTGAGGACATTTTCCCCATAGTCGACTGATGCGCTGTTGGCTTGAAGAAAGTCTCTACCAAGGAGGCCATCCACTTTCAGGTTAACGGAATCCGAACATATCATGCATTTGGTATCGTAAGTCCGATTCCCTACTCGGAATGGTAATACGATGGATCCCAAACATGGCTCTTCATCTCCTGAAATTCCTCGGAAAACCACTTGCGGTTCTGGTTTAGTTCGGGCCCCGATTCGCCGAATAAACTCTTCTTTTAGTATGGTCAAAGAGGCGCCTGTATCCACTAGCATTGCAGCTACGTGACCTCGTACTTCCGGTAGGACAATACACTGATTTCCTTCCTCTTCGACCGTATACGTGTGTGGGAGCGTAATTTTTAATTTTTGCGATTGGGTCCTTTGACCTCGGGGTTCAGCAAAGGACCTCTGAAGTTTAAAGAATTCTTGAAATTCGGTCGTGCACTCCCTTGATAAGATGTTCTTGGTGGATTTACTCTTTCTCTACACTCAGGAGCATAGTGTCCCATTCTCGAACACTTGAAACACTTTACTTGTTTCTTAAATTCTTGCTGTCTTCTTTCGTCATATCTCGGGTAATAATTAGGTTTCCTTTCTTGGTAATTATTATTTCCGTAATTCCTCCCGTAGTTCCTTGCGTATTGCTTTTGACGGTTTGTGTTTACTTGAGAAGAAACTTGTTGGCCTGGGGCTCCATTTGAGTGTTCACCTTGGTATGTCACTCTCCTTGAATGCTCGTTCCTATTCGCTTCTGTCTGTGGTTCTTCCCTTCTAACCGTTGTTCCTCTTGCTCTTTCATTATATTGCATGCCTTCTTCGTCCGCGAACTTTTCTCCTTCGGGAAATCTATTGTTCCTAATAGGAAATCTGTTGTTCCTGCCTTCTGGGAGATAGTTGGTTGCTTCGGCATATCGAGTTCTTTTTAAATATTCGGGTCGGTAATCCCTTCGACTACTTGTGTTTTCCTCATAATAAAATATTTCCTCCGGGTTTTCTTCTTCTAAATTTTCTGTTTCCTGATTTGTAATGTAGAGGTCGTTCAGCCTCCTCATTTGCTTCAGCATTCTCCCGCTCGTTTCGGCTTGTTGGGCGAGTTCGATTATTTCTTGGAGAGCCATCTGGGGATTTCTGTTTAGATCCAAAATAATCATCTTCATTAATTCTTGGTCTAAACCTCTTTTCAACTGTTCCGCCAAATCTCGCTGATGGCGTTTGATAACAGCTTCTCTTTCCGCCTGTTGGTTTGGTTCAACGAGAGCCAGGTTTTCTTCTAGGAGCTTTTTTCCTGCTCTCTTAACACGGATTGAGAAATTCTCTACCCCTTCACGAGGTGCTTGTGTACATCGTTGGAGCATTAAATATGCTTCGCCTGGTAGTATCTTCCGATCATAACGCTTCGTCAAGGCTGCTTTAAAATCAGCGTATCTTAGGTCAGACGATAGCAGATGAGATTCCAGCTCAATATATCGAAAGGCTTCTCCTTTTAATTGGTATCTTGCCACTGCCAGGGTTTGTTGCTCAGTCCAAGCGTCGATATCCGCTCTTTGGCGTAGCTTCAGAAAGAATTCTCGTATGTTTTCCCCAGGTTTTCCCGAAAACTCTGGTAGGCCCACAAGGGTCTGCCCAATAGTCCTAAGACCAGTTAAGTCCATTGCCGGTGGTTGTTGCATATTATTAATGCCATCCACAGGGAGAATAACTGCTTCATGTGTAATGTTATCCGCCGCACTTGCTTCTTCAGCCATTTTAAAATTTATTTAATATACACTTTAAATACTACACGAAACAAAATAAAACAAAAATCACTGAAATTCAATTAATCACAACACAAACTTTTCGCTTAAATTCATTGATGGCTTCGATTAGATTTCAATTTACACTATGAATCCTCACAAAAAAAAATATAAAACTTGATTAATCACTTAACGAACACTTAACTGAATAATTGCTATTTAGGAAAAATAAAATTTTGAACGGGAACGTAATAAAACAAAAACAAAGAATGAGAAATCATTAATGCGTAAGACGTTTTAAAATGAATTATAAAAAAAAACAATTAATTGATACAATGTTTATTTATGATTACTGTAAAAGGGTAAGTTTCCATAAAACAAACAAAAAAAATGAAATGAAATTTAAAATAAAAGGAGTATCGTTTGTGTGTAAAACTATCAATTTAATAAAAAAAAAATTGTAATAAAAAAAAAAAATAAAGATATCAAAAAAAAGAAATTATTCCAAACAAAATTTTTACCGCAATTACTGAATTAATAAATTTACTGAGACTGCGGAAGAAAAGAAAAGAGAAAATAAAATAAAGTTAAACGTTTCCTTTTTAATAACAGAACAAAATATTTGGGTGTGCATTACTTTATGACCGTCCCCTGTAGATAGTACTCGAATTAATTCTGGTTCCGCGGCGCATAACTTATTCGCTGTACCTTGTAGATATATCCTTCGGGCGTCGCATACAAATACGTGAAGCGTCGCGCTGCAACGGCTGCAATTTACAAATGGCGCTGATTGAACTCTCGCAGTTCGCTCGTCCGCAATTTGCTTCGACACTTCAAAATTATAGGCAATAAAACAAAACAAAATATTTATGTACTTTAAAGTGATTGCAATTTTGTTTTTGAACGTTATTAAAATTTATTAGCAAAGTTGTCATACGGACGCACCTGTCAATTAACACATTAACAACAAATAAACCAATAGCAAGACAACAGAAAATATTACTGTATACGCATTCTAAGCCCATGTCCTTTTTTTAACAAATAATTTATTTTGACAACAATTTCTTGAAAATAAAACGTGAATAACCAGTAAATAAAACATTTCCTAGGACAAATCCCACACGTACTGCAAACAATTTGTAATCCAATAATTAATCCCACACCGCTGGCACCATTTTGTAGACCGGGCTGCCCTTCTTTACTGGACATTAGTTTTTGGTTGGGGGATATTAACTCGCATTGCAGCACAGTCTACTGTAGGGGGGCCGATTTATTACAGGTGAATTTAAGGTATTTTCGCTGCCACCAAGTGTCTTTGAATTAGGACACTGAATAAAATCATTACAAGGCCAGAGGCGTATGAGTTCTTCCAGGCTTAAAGAACTGTATACAGTTATTTCTTTGTCTTTTTTGTAGTTACACGTAATTAAAGTCAGAGCTACAGATTAAAGTATATTGAAGGAAATGAAAACGTACAAGGGAATATCAAATGTTATCCACTTATTACATCATTACGACAGTACCTGATATTTGAAGGAAAGACTCCCCTCTCCGTTGAGGACTCCGCAGCAGGATTTTTCTTGGAGTTACTCTCAGGTCGGGTTCTTCCGTTCTTTTTGGATTCACTCAACCATCACCCGGTTATTAAACACAGTACAAATAATTTTCTTTGAGGAAGATTAATTAAAAAAAATTTTAAAAAAATAAACGGACTTTCAATTAGTTACAGGAAAAATAAATGAATAAAAACCACAAGAGTCAAAAAGGGCTAGCGAATCATGTGTATACTTGAAGAGTAAGCAACGAACATTGACTATTTTCTTTCTCCGAGGGGGTCATACAGCCTGCATCTTATCTCAAAATTACGTCAAAATTCACTCAGTGACTGCTGTCACCTGACGTATCCCGTCTGAACTACTCTTTTTGCGTGGGTCGAATTACATTCCACTGGGTTTAATTCCCAGGCCACAGCAAGAGAAAAAAAAAATGTTATCACACTAATGTTTAGTCTCGGGCACGGCAAGTCCCTGATAAAAAGAATTTAGACATTCGCAATTTAGATTCTTTTACGAGCCATTAAAAAGGAATACGTCAGACTTATTTAGTAATTAAGAAATTATACATTAAGAGTAAAATTCCGGCTGTTTACACCAACGTAACACTCGTGTTTGTTTACTCCAAGTTTATTCTCGATCTGTTTCATGTAACATATTACCGTGAAATCTGTGAAAAATTAAGTAACTTAATCATAAATAGATAAATAATGAAAATGGCAGCTTTTCCACATTAATTATAAGAAATAAACCCTATAAATTATATATATATATATATATTTTAAAACAAAAAGAATCTCTGTTTAATGATGGAATTGTCTACTATGATTTCCATTTAAAAAAATATAACTATGTTATAATTCGAAAATTTAACTAATTATTAAAAAACTAACTACACCACTGAATTGTATTCCAAAAAGTATCCTAATAATGTTCAAGCAGGTTTTTATTAATGTCTCTAGAAATAAACGAGATATGACCGATAAACGAAAAGTCGAAAATTGCAATATTTGCCTATAACTTGAAAACAAAAGAAGATAGCCAATTTTTGTTTACATTATTGACTTTTTTTTTCGATCTATTATACTTACGGAGATGACCAAAAGAGACATCGAAATTGATCCACCCTGTATGTACGTATAAATTAAAACAATGAATCAAATATCATTAATAAATATAATTACTAAGTTAAAGTCAATGTCTGGTGAAATTTGAAATCATTTGATATCTATTGAAATATTTTTTTGTACTTTGTTAAAATCTGGTGAAACTTTAAACACTTGGGGCGCGTTCAGAAACTGTATTGTGAGAGCACTTTGGGCATTTTAAAATGAAACGCAAAATGCACAAAATCACTTACGTAAGAGAGAAACACTGTTACCCAGAGCGCGCTCTTTTTAGTTGAAACGTGATTCCTGAACGAGTCCCTACAGTATAATAATTTAAGAGAGAAAAAGGACACGTGTTGAATTTTATTTCATGATTTTATTTTGTGTTTATTCATCTCCTTATCAGTTTGTTTGTCTGTCTACCAGTCACAGTGGTCAGAAGGCATTAATTCGTTATATAACATTTATAGGCGAGACATTACTAGAGATCTTGACTGTACCTACTCCCTCAACAATTACACCGTCTTGCCAAAATCAATTCGATCAAAATTAATCAGGCAAATTTAAATAGGAGTTAAAAGTTATAAGCACTGTTTGGTAGGTGATAGTGGAGATCAAAACTGGAAAATATTCTAATAAACTAAGGTTGCCATATTATTAGAAATAAAATAATGGACAAACTATTTTTTATTCACTTTGCAGCGATGTTGATGGTTGCTGCACGATGGTACAATCAAGCTCTTTAGTAATATCTCCCCAATAAAATTTTAAGTCACGATCTGAGAGGTAAACAGATACGTGTTGAATTTTATTTCATGTTTTTATTTTGTGCTTATTCACCTCCTTGCCCGTTTGCTTGTCTGTCTACCAATCATAGTGGTCAGAAGGCATTAATTCGTTATATAACATTTATAGGCGAGACATTACTAAAGAGTTTGACTGTACAAACTCCCTCATCCATTACACTGTCTTCTCAATCAATTCGATCAAAATTAATCAGGCAAGTTTAAATTGGAGTTAAAAGTTATAAACACGATTACAAAGAAAAAACAATATAAATTTATTTATTAACATACCTAAACAGATAAATTTACTTATAAATTTTTCCTGCAATTAACTGTTAAAACAAAAGAAATAAAGTTCTTGAAAAAACCTAATCTTGCGCTTTGCAGCAATCCGAAGCAGTATTGCCAACTCATCAAATTTCGAAGTTCGAATCTTTCTTAAAGAAAAAAAATTGTTTCTTGAATGTGTTTATGAATTATTGTTTTCAAGTTTCAAATTTAAACATTTTCGTCCTTTTTTTATTTTCTTTTGTGATCGTCATTTGTTTCCATCTTCAAAATTTCTCTCTCTTTCTGATTTTTTTTTGGGTACTGTTGCCGTTATTATTTAAAAAGAAACGCCGTTTTGAATTATATAATAATTTATTTTTCTTTCCTTATTTTTTTTTTGTTTTTCTCTTAACATTGTTTCGTTTCGTATTTCGTTGTGATTTTTCGTGGTGAAATTTACAATCGTCATTTGTTTTTTTTTATTTTCGTTCTGAAATTTATTAATCAAAAATTTTCTTCACTTCTTTTTCTGCCGCGCATAATTAGTCATTTGTTTTTCATTTCTTGTTTTCTTCTTTATTTCGTAAATAAGTATAATGATAAAGATTTGTTTTTGTTTGTTGATTATTGTATATTTAATCTTGAATGTTCTTTATCATTATTTTTTTTTAATTTTAAATTTACAGTTCGTTTTGAGTTATTTTCTTCTATGTGTATAATCGTCATTTGTTTTTCTTACTCTAGTCAGATTTTTTTGTTAATTTGTAATGGTTTTCTGGATTGTCAAAAATTTTTTTCGATTTTTTTCAAATTGCTTCCAATTTTACAAAAATCAAATAAAATTATTAATGAACTGATAAAAGAGCGACATCCTACGATCTCTTTTTGACCTGACATTGTAAAATTTTTAATAAAATTATCGTAATTTCTTTGTAAATTTTAATTTTTCTATCGCATTTCTGGATCATTAAAAATGTATTTTTTTGTCTGTGATTGTTAAACCTTTTTCCGTCTTATTGTCTGAAAATGTAGCGATTATCTTTTGTTCCCAAGAATTTGTAAAATTCTTTATATTTTAATGAGTTTTTGCAATTTTTACCTTTTTCCCTTTTGTTTGAGTTTGTCCTTAGATTTAACGACTTTTTCCCTAACACTGCAATTACAACAGAATTTTGAGATACATCTTTTTCTTCAGACAACTATATTTTTCCGAGGAAATAACTTACTTTTTTTCTAATAATACAATAAATCTTTTTGTCAGTTAGTTGTAATTAACGATAGAAGTAGCGCTACTTCGATACTAACAAAAATAATTTGTTTCCTATTACTATTACCTAGTGTTGTGAGTCGGTAATATTACCACGTTACCTTACCGTAAATTTCCAATGTTACCGGTAAGGTAACATTCATTTGTTACCGTTAGTTACCGTTTGTTACCTCTGTTGTCGACATATTGCAATTTCGAATTGCACACTTGCAAAATACAAGCAGACCAATGAAACAAATGACCATGGAATATTTTTAGTTAGTTAGGGAAAACGTAAATACTAGAAGAAGAAAATAATTACTTCATAACCTAAAAATATTTTCCTTGAGACATGAAATTATTTAGTGGAGATACATAATATTACGGAAGTATTGGAAACCTTATTTTTTAATCAAAGACAAAAACGTAATGAGTATCCGATATCAAATTAATCAGAAAATTGAATAAATATCACCTTTTTAGTAAAGCGCAATTGGTAACTCCTGCGCGAGATGTCGCCACCTGAACTGTAATCGGTAATGTTACGGTAATATTACCGGTAAGGTAACATTAAAAATAAATTATTGGTAATTTAACAACACTACTATTACCTGACTTACAATTAGTGAAATAATCCCTTTTCAATCATCTTAAGAAAAATACGGATATTTATTAAAAACGGACCGGACACCAGGACGCTTCCTGAATAACGTACAGTCCGTTATAAAAACGGACGTATGGCAACCCTAGACATTTGCCAATTTGATTTTAGGGAATGCAGAAGTGTTCTGACTGAGCAAACTTAGATAAAAATCGATAATAAAAAATAATCCCATTTGTAGCACACTTTTTGAAAGACACCGTATGAAGGTAATTACCAGGGTAATTACTCCAGCTTGATGTTATTCTTGAGCGTTGAGGTTCACAAAAGTAATCAAGCATCAAAATGGCGACTGGGTCGAGGTTATTTTTGAGCGTTGAGGTTAACAAAAGTAAGCAGGCATCAAAATGGCGACTGGGTCATTAAGAATGCCGAAAATTAAAATCCGCACTCGTCGAAGCGAGTTCTTCCTACTCTATTTCTTTGGAGTGTTGCAACTTGCTCTTGCAATTTCCAAGGTTAGGCTGTTTTAATATTTTTCTTTCGTTTATTTCAGCAGTTACATGCAATCATAAATAGATAAATAATAAAAATGGCAGCTTTTCCAAATTAATTATAAGAAATAAACCCTATAAATTATATATATATATATATATATATTTTTAAAACAAAAAGAATCTCTGTTTAATGATGGAATTGTCTACTATGATTTCCATTTAAAAAAATATAACTATGTTATAATTCGAAAATTTAACTAATTATTAAAAAACTAACTACACCACTGAATTGTATTCCAAAAAGTGTCCGTTAATAATGTTCGAGCAGGTTTTTAATGTCTCTAGAAATAAACGAGATATGACCGATAAATGAAAAGTCGAAAATTGCAATATTTGCCTATAACTTGAAAACAAAAGAAGATAGCTAATTTTTGTTTACACTATTGACTTCATCTCCAAAAAAGAGATCGAGACTTGGCCACCGTTTTTTTTTTCGATCTCTTATAGTTACGGAGATCCCCAAAAGAGACATCGAAATTGATCCACTCTGTATGTACGTATAAATTAAAACAATGAATCAAATATCATTAATAAATATAATTACTAAGTTAATAGTCAATGCAATAGTCAGAGCAGTCAGACATACTAGTCATCAAAAAGGTCGAATTCTTGAATTCTTGAAAACAATGTAACATCTGATGCCTGAAAGATGAAACTGTACCAGATTTAAGAATAACAGGAATGTTATTATAAGTTTTAACTATATTGTACGATAATGATCTGCGATAGAGAGGAGTACGATACGCAGGAGACGTAAGTAAACCTTTATTCCTGATATTTACATTATGAACTGATGTTCTAAAGGAAATTTTATCGTAAAGGTAAGGTTTTTCACGTTGTATGACTTTAAAGAAAAATACAACACAATGCAACTGACGTCGTTGGCTCATATTTAACCAAATTACCCTTGCAGGTAAATGTGAAGTAAGAACCCTGCGCCTAAGGCCATATACAGGGTGCTGCATTTCGAAATCCAACATAGGAAATCTTATGTTAATTTAAAGGTATTTGAATATTGTCTTCCCTAATTATTTTACAACAAAATTACGTCGAGGTTCTTTAAAATGCTCTTCTAGATGAATCTGCCTGTGTAGTTTGAGAATCTTTCATTCGCTCAGTTTCAAAATATTTAAAAAATACCAGCAAAGAAATTCAATTTATTCCAAATTATCAGCACGGCCTTGATCAGTAAACGTTAAACGAATTATTGCTTTTCCTATCAATCTTTTTCAAAAACGAATTAGATTTATTAATTACCTGTTCAGTATTCACTATCATTGATCAAAGCTGTGCTGATATTTTGATATAAATTGAATTTAGTTATAGAATCTTTTTTTTTAATATCTTAAAACTCAAAATTCTCAAACTTCCCAGACATATTCATCTTAAAGAGTACTTTAAAAAATCTAAATGGGATTTTGCTGTAAAATAATTAGAGAAGCCAGTATTCGAGCACCTTTAAATTAACATGGGATTTCCTATTTGGCGTTTCAAAGTGCAGCATTTTGTATAAAGCGCAAACAGGAATTTTGAACTTTCTGAATTCTGAATATGTTGACACTGTCCAAGCACGGACCGTAGATCACATCGCAATAATTGAACTACGAGAGCACCAAAGAGTTGCATAACATTTTGCGAGCATTTATGTTCAAGAGTTCTTTTGCTGTTATAAAAAGTATTTTTTTTTTAATTTACAATAGGATTTTTCAATTAATTTACTTACGTGTGATTTAAATCTCAGATTTGTGTTAATATAAACACCCAAATTTTTAGCGCAGTCAGTAATTACTAAGGATGTGTCTTTAACACATATATTTATTTTATTTAGAAATGATCTGCGCGCTTTATTTCTGCCAAACACAAGTGTACAAGATTTATTGGCATTTATTACTAGGCAACAATCTGCAGAAATAGTGATAATTTGGTGCAAATTAGAATTAATTGTGTAACAACTTCATCGTCATTATTTAGATCAAAGTGATGCAGAAGTTGAGTGATATCATCACATCAGCGTATAATTTACATTTACAGAATTCTAGGTTTTGAAAATGAAACTATAATATGTGACACAAACTGTATAAGGTTCCGTTTTATGGTTTTAGTTTTACAACAAAACCTATTCTGTTATTGCCATTTCAGCAAATTAATTGTAATTGTAATTATTAGCATGAGAAATTGCCATATCGGAAGAAGTTCAAATTAATAGGTAGTTCAAAAATGTGATATCGTTTATGTACATAAATAACGCTATAAAATTATAATACATCTTACACACACACAATTTATAAATATACAAGATACGAAATATTTACACGTCGATGCTGACCGATGCGATGTCTTCAGCACGTCAATGACGATTTCAGCCACTGAAAAAAAAACGAAAAAGTTGCACATCAACTTCAATCTTATTAATTTACACAATAGATAAACGTACCTCTGCTAAACTCAATTTAACACTACCGTTTTGGAGAGGATCTTTACCATCAAATATACCTGTAAAATAAATGATGAATAAAATAGAAAGTATGATTATAACGAGAGAGAAAACAACATTGATGTTATGATCATCGAAAATAAAAATGATATTCAAACTATTTTTTTTTGTATTTGGGTTGTTATTTTTAATGTTGTAATTATGGTTGTACAGGGTGTTCCAAACCTCTGAAAAAGTCCAAACATGCCCCTTTAAATTCGTTTTATCAAGGAAATGTCTTAACGAAAGTTGTGTAGGTTTTAATTTTGCATAATCTAAAATTACAAACATAACTTATTATTTTTTAAATGGAATACTCTATATTTTATTGCAGTTTGGGTTAGCCCTTGAAGAGATGATGAAAATGATATAACATTATACTTACTTATTTTTAGTATTTATCGAGTTATTTTTAAATTTGGTCATGTTTGGTCTGGAAAATTGTCAATTTTAATGATACGACAATCAACCTTAGACCAAAATATTTCTAAATCTCTCTACTTTTTCAATATTCAACATTTTTAAATATCTGGCAACCATCAACAACACTACGATTTTTTTTTTTTTAATAGTTATCGTTTTATTTTATAACTCAGTTCACATTAACAGATAACAATAAAAGTAATAATGATAATAAAAGTTCTCATAAAGAAATAAAGAAAGCCAAAAATAATAACAATAATGTTAACAGAAAATTTGTGTCGCCACTAAGTCTAAAGACTTTACAGTGGCCGCACTTAGTGAGTAACGTAATTATAAGGTTGGCAACCATAACTAAAAGCGATCTTATTCCGTGAAACAACCATAAATAAACAAATACAAAAACATAAACATAACCTATGAACATAACAGAAATTCAGTTAAGGTACTTAAGTGTGGTGTTCTGTGAGTGTATAACTTTTAATTATGGTAAGATAAACGTGTAAATGTATAACTCATTTGTTTTGCATTTGCATTCATTTCGCATATTGTAAAATTAGTCATTTTTTTCAAATGGAACGCCCTGTATATTATAGAATATTTGGTCCTCTCTACAAGCTTTCCAACCGTACCGTATTTTATGGTCTTAAGACTGATGACTTGTGAGTTATAATCATTTCTCTATAATAAACTTAAGAAATGTGCTGTAAAATATTTTTGTTCATCTCAGAAATATTTTATCTGCCGTATCATTCAAGATATATATCCAAACACTTTGTTTTTGTTCAAATTAACAAAGATATATTGATTTTATTAAATAACTTTCATCAAATAATTTTTTTTTTCTTGAAGAATTTTGCAAAAATTCAGTAAGTTTGAATTTGAATTTCTGATTAATGAGGTAACACAGACGAACGAAAATCTAACACGATATTTTTAGAACTTTGGCCTTTATGAAAATGTGAACAAAATTAAGATATCATTTTGCATTATACTGAGCGATCGATACTTACGAAACATTCGGTATCTCACTTTTTTTTAATGGAATGGCCTACTTTTTATTTCAGAAATGGATAGCACTTAAATGTAACTTTCTGCTGATATAAGGTTATATACCTTTATTTTTAATAATTTCGTCAGTAGAAATGTTCTTTTTATAAGTATTTCAATGGTCGGCGTTTTAAACTATACACATTCAATCACTCGAAGTCATTTGATTCTACTTTCAAAGATCTCTAATTTGAATACCCCGGCGACAGGATTTATTTTACCAAAAATCATTTAAAAATAGGCCATTGAAATACTTGTAAAAAAAAAATTTTTAGTGTCGAAATTATTAAAAATAAAGATATATAACCTTATACCTAAGGGATGTAAATAACTTAAAAGCTTTTAGGCAAAAAGTCAAACCTTTTCTCTTGAGTTGTGCGTTTTACTCTATTGAGGAGTTCCTTTCCAACGACTTCCGTGACAGAACATGTTAAGAATATTGTTTTATTAGACCTATACTTTAATGTGTACTTTCTAATCTTGTTTTAATAATTTTATTAATTTTAGTTTTAATTTTAAGGACATTTTTATACTTATTATTATGTATACTTTATTATTATGTATACTGTACCGTCACATGATGAGTAAATAAATGCTTACTTACTTACTTACTTACTTACTATATCAGCAGAAAGCTACATTTAAGTGCTATCTATTTCTGAAATAAAAAGTAGGCCGTTCTATTTAAAATAAATAAGATACCAAATGTTTCATAAGTATCGATCGCTCGGTATAATGCAAAAAGGTATCTTAATTTTGTTCACATTTTTATAAAGGCCAAAGTCCCAAAAATATCGTGTCAGATTTTCGTTTGTCTGTGTTATCTCATTACTCAGAAATTCATATTCAAACTGATTGAATGTTTGCAAAATTTTTCAAGAAAAAAATTATTTTATGAAAGTTATTCAATGAAATCATTTTATCTTTATACCGCTGTAATCTGTTCATTGCGGCGCATCCAAATATCTAAAAATATACAGGTATTCCATTTAAAAAAAAATAGTTTCCACAAACCACGATTTTTCTGATCACTCTGTATACTTCAAAATAATTTTACAATATGCCGCGTATTGTCTATTATAAAATTCTTTATCGATTTTTTTCCTAATTTCTTTCCTATAGGCCTCACAGAAGAAATACGCATCGTTGGGCCACCCTGTGCATGTATTTTTCAAATTTAAATATCTATATCTGTTACTTTTACTTTCATCTAGATATATGACAGGTATATTACATCCATTACCTAGATTCTTTTAAAATTCTATCTTTTATCTATTATTTAAGATAGAATTTACTTCGCAGAATCTTTCTAGGTTTAGTGAATTCCTCAGATTTAGTATTTTTCTAGATTTCTTTTTATTTTTAGGCATTCTTTCCGAACTAAACTGATCATTTGTGTTTATCCACGGTTTAAGTGGTAGATCAGGATGTAGGGTCACCAACTGTCTGAACTTCGCCGTGTGGTTGCAAGTTCTTTTTACGGTAAGTTTTATTTATCTTATTTTACCAAATTTCTATAATGCTTTTATGACGTAAATGATCATGCAATAAAGGATATTTATTATTATAATTTTTTATCTATCCCAACACTGGCTATATTACTTTTACAAATTCAAAGGAACCTTTTCCAAGACGTCCAAAAAAGTCATTTTCTGGTACCGTAACGTTATTAATAAGCATGAGTATTAGGCGATGCAAAAATAATTAATGAGTGTATGTATAGTTCAGAAATTCTTCAATACTGTAAAAGCATTCTTTTCAGGAAATTCTTTATCTTCTTCAGTGGTTGCGATCCTGTGTTTTGGTATATTTACGTCAAGATTTTCCCGGAGTGCATATTGCACAAAGTCCCCTCTTGTAACCAATATCGCACAGATTTTCTTTGCTTCCAAAAGTTGTACTAATATGTACATGCTGGGAAGGGTTAATATCCCGAAATGTTTAAAATAGGGTCGACAACGTATTTCCATGCTGACTCCGGCGAGTATGCTCACAGCTTTTTTCTGGAGGATGAAAATGTCTTTGGCATTAACGGATTTTTCCCAGATTTGTACACACGCACGTCATCCTCGAATGGAACATGGCATAGTAGGCAGTTATAGCTGCTTCAGTATTTATAATTTGTTTTATGCGCCTTACTGCATAAATGACTTGATATAATTTGACTGATAGTATTGTCACATGTTCTTTCCAGGTCATTTTACTGTCCATGGTTAAGCCAAGATACAGAGCCCTACCTGTTTTCTCGATATTAAGTCGTTTTTCACTTGTAAAGTTTATTATGACAGTTTTTTGATGAAGCTGCTAGAAAATTTTCTGGAATCTAGTAGGTCTAGAATTGTTAGCGTTTATCAACTGTAATATTTGAAGAATTTGACGTTTTTCGCCTATCATTCTATTGACAGTTCGTATCCAGGTGAGCTAGTTTTGTTTGTACAGCGTTTGGGAAATAGTAATTTTGACTAAACATGGAAATCTCGCGTGAAAATTTTCGTGCCGTGACTTTTTACGATTTTACGATTTCTAACGCCGAAACAATGCCTCGATTGGCTTCATTTGGCTTTTGGAGATGAAGCACCATCAAAGAGCAGTGTTTATAATTGGTTTGCCGAATTCCAGCGTGGACGTACCTCTCCCAGTGACGAATTTCGTGAAGGTCATCCATCAACATCTGTTGTTGCCACTAATGTAGATGCTGTGCGTGAACTGCTTGAGCGAGATCGACATGTGACATACCGTGAGATTCAAGCATCCTTATGCATTGACATGAAAGCAATACGCCAGATTTTGCATGATCATTTGAACGTACGAAAGCCTTGCAGTCATTGGATCCCACACAATTTAACAGAAGCGCAAAAGCAGGATCGTGTCAAATGGTGCGAAGAAATGCTCAAGAAATTCAATGGAGGTCGTTCAAATTTAGTTTATAACATCGTTACTGGTGACGAAACGTGGATATATTCGTGCGAGCCAGAAAGTAAACAACAATCTACCGTTTGGGTATTTCAAACTGAACCAAAACCAACAAAAGTTGTCCGTTCACGCAGTGCTCCGAAGCAAATGATTGCTTGTTTCTTTGGTTTAACTGGACATGTAGCAACCGTGGCTTTGGAGGATCGAAAAACCGTGAATGCTGATTGGTGTACTACAATTTGTTTGCCGGAAGTCATTGATAAAATAAGAAGAAACAATCGAAATCAACGAATTATTCTCCATCATGACAACGCCAGCTCTCACTCAGCCCGTCAAACAGTTGATTTTATGTCCAACAAAAATGTTGAATTAATGACTCATTGTCCATATTCCCCTGATTTATCACCAATGATTTCTTTTTGTTCCCAAATATCAAAAATAAAATGCGTGGTGAGCGATTTTCGTCGGGTGAAGCAACGGTTGAAACATTCCGGACACTGGTTTCCGAGGTATCATCTTTAGAGTGGAAAACGTGCTTTCGAAATTGGTTCAAGCGTATGCAAAAGTGTATTGACGTCAAAGGCGAATACTTCGAAAAACAATGATACCATTTACCAAATTTCATATGCGTTTTTTCATACCGTTTCCAGAAACTTTTCCAGCAGCCCACGTATCAATTTACTATCTTGGAACCAGTTATTGGCTTCCTTGAGTGCAGTTCCTTTTATGTGTGAATCAGTTTTGCCCACCAAGTTTTTGTTTTCGACCGAGCTTGAAGAATTTTGTTTTTATTTTTTCGTATCCAGTCCTGATTAAAACAACATTTTACGTTAAAATTTGTTACAGTTTTAAATTCATCTGTGTTATTTTCGGATGCCTCGTGTAGTGTATTTACCGGAGTCGAGTCATGTCCCAAAGGCCACTGCACACACACGCAGTTTCCCTTACGTTTGCCTGCACAGTTTTTAGACGTTAAGCAAAGCAGAGTGTTTTGAAACTTCAAGCAAAACGAGAGTGTATGTGCTTAAAATAATAGACAATGAAGGTCATACTTTTCGTTTTAAGCTCACAAAATGCTCCGTTTTGCTTGAAGTCTAAAAACTGTGCAGGTAAAACGTAAGGTAAAATGCATCGCGTATGGTGGCCCTAAGGAGTGCCGGATTCTCAGGCCAAGCAAAAACGTTTTTTATCGCTGTTCCTTTGCTGGGAACGTAAACATTTACAATCGTAATTATCCGGATCGTATCTCATTAAAATTTAGATTATTTTTTTAATATGGGTTTTGATGTACGGTCGCGAGCAATAAATTTTGGTCATTATTGATTCTCAAAGATTTGTACTTGACACGTATTTAATTAAAAATAAAAAAATTGATGTCTTAATTTTGGGCACTAGCAATAATTTCTTAAAAATTTTATTTATTTTCGACCCTTTTTTGGCAAAATAAAACAAATTTATACAGGGTGCTGCGTTTTCAAACGCAACATCGGAAATACCATGTTAATTTGAAGGTGCTCGAATATTTTTCATTCGCTCAGTTTCGAGATATTTAAAAAAGATCAGTGACGAAATTCAATTTGTACAAAACTATCAGCACGGCCTTAATAATAATAATAATAATAATAATAATAATAATAATATATATTCATCCAAGAATTATAAAATTATAAAAGTGGATAAGTCCAAGTTTCTAATAATAAAGTAAAAACATATTAAAATAAAAACATAAAAACAAGTATCACAGAACAAAAATCACAAGTGTGCCATTAATTCAATAAATTCTGCAACACTATAAATACAGTTATCAATAAATTTTTTTTTTTTATTTGAATGTGTTATTGCAATCAATATGTTTCAGATACGGGGGTAGCAAGTTATACAATTACGAACCAGCAGGAGACGGGATTTTATTAGTTAAATTGGAACGTCTCATTGGCCTTGATCAGTAAATGTCAAAATAAATTACTGGAAAAGGTTTCTCCATGAATCTTTTTCAAAAAAGAATAGATTTATTAATAATCTGCCCAGTTTTACTATCATTGATCAAAGCTGTGTTGACAGTTTGGAAAAAATTGAATTTAATTTTAGAATCTTTCTTTAAATATTTTGAAACTAAACGAATGTAAAAGTCTCAAACTTCACAGACAGATTCATCTTGAAAAGTACTTTAAAAAACCTAAATGGAATTTTGCTGTAAAGTAATTAGGGAAGCCAATATTCGAACACCTTTAAATTAACATGAGATTTCGTATGTTGTGTCTCAAAATGCAGTACCCTGTATAAAAATTTCAAATTTACGGAATTGAAACTCACATTTTAATTGACAGTGACGACCAAAATTTATTGCTTATAGACAGTACACACAGAAACGTAGAAAATCGACTCGTTTATTCTTGTGAATTTAAACACACAAAATGCGTTTTATTTTCGCTCCGTACGGCGCCATTTTAGCTGCACCTTCTTTTTTGCTTCCTTTCCAGAAGTATTGACTATCCTTGCTCACTCGAATTTCGAACGCTCCTCTCACCTCTGACATTTAATTTGATACGTTAAGTATTAGGTCACATTTCGTCGAATTGGCTCGATCCCTCTTTCTTTAAGTTTGTTTCTCTTCTCGCCCGGTCTCCGAATTGAATTAGCAAAACCCCATTCCCTATTTAGATTTTGGGTAAACCATACGTGTTTCGCGGGTATTTCGTTGTGTTTGTGGAAAATTTCCCTTGGGGAGGAGAAATATAACTCACGGCCTTTGGTCGATTTTGGAGTGGTTAATCCCAAAATAAGCAAAGCGTTCACGTGCTTTTTCCAGCCTGGCAATTAGCACATAATCCCCAAGTGAGTTATTGCTATCGTTCGGTAATTTGATTCGTGTTTTACTCTCTTTCGTGTTGATGTCCTTTAGGCTTTCCCTATTGGGCCGAGTTACTTGGCGTTTGCGGCTCTAGGCCCCGTGCTGTGCTCTCTTGTTCAAACTCCACCATTGGGCGGGTGTTTTTCTCGTCAGAACGGACATTCGCCGCCTTGCTAACGTGAGGAACTGCTGCTAAAGGTCGGACCAAACCTTTTTTTTTCTTTATCTACTCCGTGCAATTGGATTCTCCTTCTCCCGTGTAAAATTTATTTTTCTATTCATTGAGCGGATAGTGTTGGGTAAAGACAATCGTTTTTGCGTGACCAGATTGGTTTAATAATTTGTGAAAACATTCGATCCCTTCAGGATTTCTTTTACCTAGTTTTAGTTGATTTTGTTAACTTTTAATTTTTCTGTTGGCCTAAATATTCGGATCCCAATCATTTTTATTTTGCCCAAGATTAGAGCAGCGAGTTTCACTTCGGCCAAAATTTTATAACTGGTTATTTTATTACGGTTGATACATGCGCTCACCATCTTTTTCTGTAACTCTTGTTCAAGATTTTATTTGCACGGTTAACGTTTATTTTATTTGTGTCGGTTTTGTATTTATTTTTTTTTTTTGGTGTAAATAAAACATTATTGAAATATTTTGGACGTAACCGAT
Organism: Prosopocoilus inquinatus; assembly: GCA_036172665.1. Classification (NCBI taxonomy): domain Eukaryota; kingdom Metazoa; phylum Arthropoda; class Insecta; order Coleoptera; family Lucanidae; genus Prosopocoilus; species Prosopocoilus inquinatus. Next base: position 4,830,040 of record CM069876.1, read on the forward strand.
TTTCTTAATTTTCCACGCGATTCTCAAAAAAATTGATTAATTAAATTTCGCGTTGGTTTGATAAACCCACAACCGTCCCATTGCAGCTGCCGGCAGCACTGACATAAGACGTCCTAATGCTAACATTTGTTACCTGACCAATAGGTAGGTGACAAATTAATGAATATTATAGCAAGAAGGCAGAGAGAGAACATGTGAACACTCTAATGTTAATAATAATAATATTTATTTTAGATTCAAAGTCAATCCTCGCAATTATCATTGAGAAGAAATTAAAGAAAAAACAATTCTGAAAAATTTTACGAAAATGAAGAAAGCATCTGTATCTTCGTCGTCGAAACATTATTAATTTGTATATGAATATAATATCATCAATTACTCACTGAAGTACTTAGATGAGAGGAAATAGGATAGGAATAGCACATTAAAGCACAAACCTATAAATTAAATATCTTCTTTCCTTCTCACTTAAATTACTGAAAAGGATTTCCAAAGTTAAATATTTTTTTTTTAATATGAACTGGTATTAAAACGATTACCAGTACCTATATCAACGGATGACGAAGAGTTTGTCTTGATAAAGTTGTTATCAAAGAAAATTTCAATTTCGTCTTTCATTTAAAAAATCCAGTTTGCGCAGATCATTTAACAATTAATGTTGAAAACTTACTGAACGACACGGTCAGATGAAGAATGGCAGAAACAAAATCGCCGAATCTCAAGGTCCCATCCTTACGCATGTACCTTAAGATGAGTATGGCCAAAACGTCACTACTCAATTGGAATCCGACCTCAAGAAGCGCGTCTCTTAGCCTTTCTGCCTTTAGTATTCCCGTCTTCTCTTTCGTGTGATTCTTGAACGCCGTCTGCCAGTACTTCAAGCTACACATTAGATCTTTGAAGTCGCCGAACTTTAATCTGCCAGTGCCAGAAGTCTGCAAGAAAATCGCATAAGCCCAAGTACTAAAAATGCTCCACAATACTTACATCCAAGGTGAGGACAACCTGCCGGCATACTTCGATCGATGCGCAGCTTTTAATGTAATCGTTGGGCAAACATGCCTCCAGAAGCTCTTGTAATTCGAATGCGTTGACTGTCCTATGCTCATCGGCCAATTGAAGGAAAACTGATTCATATTGACTGAAGCTTTTCCCGTCCAATAATGGCGGTGCTTTAACTATTGCAGATTTAATCAAGTAAGGCACGGTGTCCAACAGTTTCAATTTCAGCGGTTTACTTGAATACACCCTCAAGGTAAATCCAGATTCCTGGCCAGGCTCGAACGTGGTTGGCAAAATTAGATATCCCCCCTGTTCCAATTGACACCTATGACTGACTTGCCTACTGTTTGTATACTGTGAGTTCACCAGTGATTTATTTTTCTTGAAAAACAACCGCCCTATACTTTCCGTGGTACTTTTTGGAAGCGAATACGCGGTGAAGCCAATCACTTTCGCCTCCATAATACTATGCTGGTTCAAAGATACGACGACCTCCTCCATTTCGCTGAGAAGGAGGTGAAGTTGCGGGTTCATGTGGAAGGTGTCGGGATTGTTCCGACAACCTCCACTGGAAACACCCTTTTGCCAGTTGCCTTGATACAAGCGCATCTGCCAGGTGTTTTTATTGTGCAAACTCGGCTCGTCTCTGCTGGTGTCGCTGTCCAGGTGGACGACTTCTAAATTGGTGTAGGTTTTTATGAAATCCATGTAGGACATCCAGAATTCTTCGTCGGTCGTCTTGGTCTGGAGTCTCTCAAGTTCGTTCGGTGGAACTTCAGCCCATTCAGAGGAGTCCGTCGACCATGGACCTACGTATTCTAGGGCAGGACCCAAAGGGTTTCGTAATTTGACTAATTGGACGGCTTCGCCACTGAACTTTTCCACCTGTAAGACGAACGGATTGACGATTCAAATGAACTTATTATGACGGACTTTTAAATGTCCTGCAAACTTTTACATTCGTACAAAAACTAAAGGAAAAATATCGAAAATGAAGTCGATTCCAATGGCATTGAGCAACTAAGCAGAAGAGACTGGCTCTTCAAAATTTATGAATTAATAAACACAGACATATTTAATAAAAAATAAATAAACTGGTACTGAAATCCTCACCCTCTCAACTGCGTATATTCGGTAATTGGTCCCTATTTGAATACCATTCGCTAATTTTTCTATGTGAGCTCTCATCTGGTAATTGGGTGGTTGGACAGTTGCCGTTATTATCGAGGTCATGTCAAGGAGTTTATGGAGTAGCCTGGCGCAAGCGGTGGCGTCCTGTTTGATGGAGATGCTCTCGGTAATACCGCCCGTGAGATCGGCAAGTCCATCCAGCAGAGTGCCGTACTTCAGGGCTTCGTAAGAACCGTGCAATCTGTGTAAGAGTTCAAAATTACAACAGTTCAGGAATCCTAAAACTATCGGAAGCGATTTTCTGTTAGCTTTGAAAATTATCGAACAGACTTTTGTCAAACTTTACATACCGGCTGTTTCAAATTGGGTGTGCACTGAAGGGATCTCCTAAACCGTAAGAGATACAAATTCGGTTAAATGGAAGAAAAGTTGCACAAATCAATGCTTAATTCGTATCCATTGAGAGAATGATTTTTTTCTTATTTCTTCTTGAGATATTAATGAAAATGTGAAAAAATCGATTTTCTTTTTCTCTCTGTATCTCTTTTATTATACTTAATTTTGAAATTCTGATTTAACTTTCTACAGGCACTTTTTGATTCTGCTTCGAATAGAGGTAGCAGAATTTAAGTCAAACGTTTCGTCTTTCCACGACCATCATCAGTTTCGATTTTTTAAATACAACTTATGTCATTTTTTCTCCCGATTGATATGATATATCACACTTAATAGTTGATATTAATCTGAAGCTTAAGTAATACAGATTTTTATGTGAAAATTTTATTTAATACATAATTTCAAATTTTTAGTTCATTTTCTTAGCTATAGTGTAAATTATAATAAACTATTTAAAGTTTTTCTGTATCGTTATTTTAATAATGCACTGCACTTACAAAAATGAATTTTTACCGAAAACTATCTAGTGGTTCTAATAAAGGGTTTTCCAATAAGGTCGGGTCGATCTTGGCAGGCTGCGGCGGCAATGTTGTTTTAGCGACGTCTGTCAAATCTGTTGTTTATTATTCTGTCACTGATGCCAAATCACCATGGCAAGTTACACGACTGAGCAACACGTCCAAATGATAAAACTTTATTATCAAAACGAGTGTTCGTTTGCGCAAACGTTGCGCGCGTTGCGCCCATTTTACGGCAGACGGGGTGGCCCTTCAAAGTCGACCCTCCAACGCTTGGTGGCCAAATTCGAGAAGACCGGCTCGGTAAATAATCAGCGAACACCCGTACGTCAAAAGAACGCCAGATCGGCCGAGAATATCGCCGCTGTCCGTGAAAGTGTGCAGGAGAACCCGAGGCAGTCAATTCCTCGCCGTGCACAAGAACTTGGCCTTTCGCAGACTTCAGCTTGGAGAATTCTGCGTCGGGACTTGGGCCTGCACCCGTACAAGATCCAACTGACCCAGGAGCTCAAAGTCAATGACCATACACAACGCCGTTTGTTCGCTGAATGGGCTTCGGAGCGTTTGGAAGAGGACCCCAGTTTTGGCCAGAAAATCATCTTTAGCGACGAGGCGCACTTTTGGATGAACGGCTATGTTAATAAGCAAAATTGCCGTATATGGGACGACACCAACCCACACGAGGTTCAGCAGGTGGCAATGCATCCACAAAAGGTTACCGTTTGGTGCGGATTTTGGGCCGGCGGTGTCATTGGTCCGTACTTCTTTGAAAACGACGTTGGTGAGGCCATTACTGTCAACGGCGAGCGCTACAGATCGATGATAACCGATTTCTTTTGGCCCGAATTGAACGATATGGACGTGGACGACATGTGGTTCCAGCAGGATGGCGCTACGTGCCACACAGCGAGCGCCACGATGGACATTTTGCATGAACGATTTGAGGGTATGGTTATTTCTCGCGGAGGTGACGTGAATTGGCCACCAAGATCGTGCGATTTGACCCCACTAGACTTTTTCTTGTGGGGTTTTCTGAAGTCGCAGGTCTACGCCAATAGCCCGCAATCGACCGATGCCCTCAAACTCAACATAACTCAGGCCATTGCTCAAATTCAGCGGGATCTATGCGCCAGAGTCATTGAAAATTGGGTCTCACGGATCCGTGCCACCCTGCGAAGCCGCGGCGGACATTTGAACGATATCATCTTCCGTTCATAATGGCACATATGGGCCTTTCAAATAAAAAAAGTATTTCGTTAATTTCTCACACACAGCTTGTTTTATTCTATTTCAACATCGACCCGACCCTATTGGAAAACCCTTTATAACTTGCTAGATCAGTATCTCAGCTTTAGCATAGGAATGAAAAAGCCTAGTTTTTAATTTTGACTCGCACTGTTGAATTAAAAGAAAAAGTGAATACTAATTATACTAAAAATATTTAGATATTACTGAATAGTGCCTTCTACAAATACATTGGCAGCTAAAACGAATATTTTTGTAATAAATTTGAAAGATACTTTTTATAACAAGGTATTTTTTTTTATTTCTTTAGCACTCAGTGGCTCTCAACACTTGACTATCTTTATTTTTTTTTTAAATATGGTTAAGTTCACTCGTTTTAACCAGTTGAAATTTGGCATGTTATATCGGAACCACCATCCATAATTTAAACAGGATAAAGTAGGCTTTATATTTTGGGCATTGAAACAGTGACTAGCAATAAGATAAATAATAAGGAGGAACTAAGAAGGCGAATATTAGATTCTTACAGAAATGTTTCGCGAATTCATGTTCGACACGCTGGACAACACAGGATTAAGAACGAATCTGTGTCTTGAAAGCAGTGGGGGACATTTCGAGGATTTACTTTAATTTATTTATTTCACTTTATTTATTTCACAGAGTCATGTTCTTCGTCTATAATTTTTATTCAACTTATTTATTCTGTTCTTGTAATTTAATATGTTTATACTGATGTTTATTTGGTTTGTGTTAACCACCTCATATCATTTAGTCAATATTTATTGACTTTCCTTTTCCGACAACTGAATGTTGTTGCTAATACTTAACATATAAAAAAAGAGGTTAGGAATAAATTTACTTATTAAGAAAAACATGACGAAACGATATCAGTTTTTTTTGTCATATTCCAACTTTACTTGAAAAAAAGGTATTAAGTATTATACTCACTGAAATCAAAAGAAAAAATGCTTTCGACTAGAATAATAAAAAGATAAGAAAAGGAAGATAAAATTTAATAATAATAATAATAATAATAATAATATATGCCTTTATTGTGTTCTCAAAACAAAACAAAGAAAAAATAAAGTGAAATGCAGATAGCAAAGGAAATGTTACACAATCACAAGGCGAAGTTCAGATCGGCCTAGGCTTCTCTGCTATTAAACTTAACCTTGAAAAAAATTAAATGTAAAGTTAATTAATAAAACTGCCTATAACTAAGAGAGCAAAACAAACTTTTTTAAACTAAATTACAAGCTAACTACATACGAAAGGAAAAAGAAAAAGATCAAAATATTGTGCACTAGCGAGTATGAAATTTGAAATTATGTATTAAATAAAATTTTCATATAAAATCTGAATTATTTAAGCTTCAAATTAATATCAACTATTAAGTGTGTATATCATTGTAATCAGGAGAAAAAATGCTGTCGAATAGAATAATAAAAATACATAAGTTGTATTTAAAAAATCGAAACTGATGATGGTCGTGGGAAGACGGAACGTTTGACTTCAATTCTATTACTCTTATTCGAAGCAGAATCAAAAAGTGCCTATAGAAAGTTAAATCAGAATTTCAAAATTATGTATAATAAAAGAGATACAGAGAGAAAAAGAAAATCGATTTTGTCACATTTTTATTAATAACTCAAGAAGAAATGAGAAAAAAATCATTCTGTCAATGGATACGAATTAGGCATTGATTCATGCAACTTTTCTTCCATTTAACCGAATTTGTATCTCTTACGGTTTAGGAGATCCCTTCAGTGCACACCCAATTTGAAACAGCCGGTATAATTTGTGAATTATTGCATTTGCCAACGTTTTCAGCAACAATATGAAAGTAACAACATATTTTCGCGAAACGTTTTGGATTGTGATGAAATATTGATATCTGAATATTAAAAAAAAATTACAGTCATCTTATCGAAAAATTAAAATTTGTTTTACCAGTCCACAGAAATCTGTATAATATAAATAATGCTTTAATATAGATTATTATTCAACTTTATTGCTATCTGAATATTCAATTATTTTTTACATTCTGCTGTTAACGTTTACGTAAATTTATCATTTTACCAGTACCGCTCGAATACAACATCTCTCACATCAAAAGCAAGAAACTGAAACTGCTGGTAAGTAAGCTAATACAAGAAAAAATATTTAAAATTTTATCATTAATAATACCTTACAAGAAAGAAAATTTTGATCTGAAATTTCAAAGAACACATTTCATTTTCGTTTCAATATAAAATTGACCTTTAATTCTTCGATCAATTTTATCAACGCAAAAACTAAAATCATAAAATTATTACTCCTATTATTTAATAAAAATTCTTCATCTTCCAGCAAAATTCCATCATTGTCAACTCTTCAGATAAAATAAGAAATACACTCTTATCAAGGTAAGAACAAAAATCACAACATTATTATTTTTAAAAAATAAAAAATTCCTCAGCTTCTATTCACTGCCGAGAGACAGCCTTTTCAGATAAAGAAGAAGAAGAAGAAATGGAAGAAAGAAATACATAGAAAAAATAACGGGTTTTAACAGCACGATTTAACTTGTATATGTATTTGATAGAGCGAAAAGAGAACTAAACACACACACACACACACCTCTGACGTCAACTGCAACAACGGACACTTTTTGGTCATCAAATCCAAATCAAATCAAATCAAATTTATTTCAAAACACAAACTGTGACAAATGGTCCACTTCTTCACCCAAAGTGGTTACTTTTTCACCTGCTTAACCACCCCTTACCTACGAAATTACCCTCAACGTTGGTCACTTCGGATGGACACATGCCATCAGCAATTTTGCAAGGTCAACATAACTACCGCCAATATAACTACTCAAGTTCGAGATTCAACGGGGGAGGGGGGCGTGAATCGTAACACAGCTCAAAAGAGAGTCGCGAAACTAAAAGTTTGGAAAACGCTGAATGAATGAATCAGTTCCGAAACAAACGTGAGAGGATAATTTTAGAAATTTTATGTATTTGTGCATGAGTAAATTTGAAAACAAAAACTACTAACATTGTTTATGAAAATTTTATCAATAATGTCCAAAATAAAACAACACATTTGCTCCCTAGAATCCACTCGAAAGATATAGGTCACGCTACATTTATATTTGCTATGCAGTGTACAAATACAAATTGACTATTTGGACGAGAAGTGTACAAATATACCCTTAGCACGCCTTGCTTATTTAATATATCTTGGATATGTCCAAAAGAAAAAAAAAAAAACTTGAAAGATTTAACGACTCTATTAACTGTGGCTTCTACTACTCAAAAAAGTTTCTATCTCTCTTGGGTGTTTTTAAATTCCACAATTATGTATTTAATTTAAATTATTTTCGAGATTTACTCTGCAAAATTACTAGGTATTAAAATTATTATTAATTGTTTTTACGTAAATGTGTTATTTATCATAGTTTAGCAATTCTGTTAAAATAATTATAATTTTTATAAAACTTTTGTTTTATATTATTATGAAAATGTGAATTTTGTGCATACACTGCAGAAAAATATTTAAGGGGCAGACACACACCGTGATCGTAATAAAACTAAATTCAACTATGACTTTGTTATTTAGTTTTTATTTACTACTCTTATGCAAAACGAATGAATGAAATTAATACAGTAGGACCTCTATATTCGAACATGCCCTAATCCGAACCTCCAGTAATCCAAACAGCGGAGATTCGAAGCCATGATCCGAACAACGCCTTCTTAATCCGAACAGCTAAGTGATCCCTGCTGGAAATTCCTTAGTTTCAAGTTTTCTAAGACATGCTCTGTTTATTTACACTGTTCATTGTTCATTAGAATTTTGACCGCTAGCCTTGGATTCGTAGGATACCGGTAGCACAAAGCAGCAACCGTAAATTGGCGGTGAATGACGTCACAAAAAATTAAATGCTCAAATAAGAAAATTCGAAAGAACTCTTGTAATTATTTAAAATAGAGGAACTTAATCAATTTGGAAATCAAGGGGAGAGAGAAAAAGAAAGATTCGTGTAAGCTTGAAGAGCTCCAGACGCACACATTTTTTATAGTTTGAACTGCTTTATTAAAACAATTTCGGTGTACACCAAGTAAGTAACTGCACGGGATTCCAAAAATGCGCAGCCAAATGTCCATTCCTTACACAAGAAAATCTAATGACATTAAGCAAATGTGGTTTGCTAGAAGTGTCACCGTCACGTACGTACTTGTTCTTAATAATATCAAAAATGTATTGAGGCTAGGGCCCAAAATAATCGAGCTGCGATTTTTTTTTTAATCCACACGCTCAATTTCCCGGTTTTTATAAATCTCAGAAAAGAAAATTCCCTCCTGGATATTTAAAAGCGATGTTGCCGTGGTCATCGGGTACTAATGCACATCTTTACTCTTCATATCCTCAAAAATTTATTAGGGCTACGTTCGAAAATAGGTGAGCTGCACTTTTCTTGAATCTGCACCCTCAACTTCCCGGTTTTTATAAATCTCCGAAAAGAAAATTCCTTCTTGGATACTTAAAGCGATGTTACCGTTTTTACTCGTCAGGTAGTGACGCACATCTTCACTCTTTATATCCCTCAAATTCTGTGGTTCTAGGCCCCAAATCAAGGGAGCTGCGATTTTTTTTATTAAAACTTCACGCTCACCTTCCCGATTTTTATGAAACTATTAAATAAATAAAATTATTTCTTTTTGATACTTAAATCAAGTTTCCAGTTTTACTCATCAGGTAACAATGCCACGTTCTTACTCTTCGTATCCCCCAAAAATTAGTTAAGGCTAAGCCCCAAAATAAGAGCTCTGCGATTTTTTAAATCTTCGAGCTCAACTTCCAGGTATTTATAAATTTTTTAAACATTTTGAATTCTTTTTTTCGTCTCTGTTTAATCTATTCTTTAAAAAATATAGATCGTTGGTTTTGTTTTTGGCTGTTTTATGTCATTGTGTCAACGCTACGTGACGCCATTTCTCAATGCTACATGACGTCATTCGAGGTCATATGACGGCCGCTACATTACGATACCGCTATCCTAGGAAGCCAAAGTTTTATGGATTGTAAGTTCAGTTTGCATTGAAATTTATATTTTCTGTCATTTCTTGGATAATCTGAACATTTCCGAAAATCCGAATCAACCAGTGCAAGTATTATATTATATTATTAAAACACCAATAACAATAAATAACTATTAAAATATTATTATTTGGAAATGCGCGCTTGTTTAAAATACCGTAATCATTAAGATATCTATAAAAACAAAATAATGTTTATGTAAGTTTAATAAAAAAAAGAAATTAATTATGGCAGCGAGCAAAGGTGTCACATTTTTCTAAAAATCGTAAGATTTATTTGTACGATTTAGTTTAATCAGCAAAGAGAGGTAAATGATTCATACGGAACATTTTTTTTATCTCTTCGATGTTACGTCGCATTGCTTTATAATGCAGTAAAACGTTTTGCCCGAAAACATTTTGCCCGAAAGCGTTTTGCCTGAAAACATTTTGCTTCACCAATGTGTGACTAACCGAAATGTTTTGCATTGCAGCAAAACGTTTTGCTTCAAAGCGTTTTTGCTTCATGAATGTGTGGGCAGCCTTATTTGCCCTAATAACATCAGTAATGAGTAATATTTTTATTCAATGAAATCGTAAAAAAATAGAAATGGGTGTTAGGCACGACAACAACAGTCTTGTATTCACTCCAGTTATTTTCTTTTGAGCAAAACGATGTGATCAAAGAATTTTTGCCGCAGGTGAGCTGATCCGCGCGCATATTACATAAGAGTGGGTTAGACCCGTCCGACAGGTGATTTAGAAAGTTCGAATCACATTCTGTGCAGCAGGAAGTTGTGCCTCAATACGAATTCTAACTTCGAACGTCCGTCAGCATAATAAATATTTATCATTGAACTGTGAACGTAGGAGACGCATATTTCATTGACGAGGTGGATTAACCTTGCCTTGCAGGGGCACAAACCTTACACAATGGTTCATGAATCATGATTCATGATTATGATTACGTACATAATTACGACTTCATACAAAAAAAATACAATTTCAAAATAAAGTTATATTTCGAAGTTACACTACAAACGAGGTTATTTATAATAATAATAATAATAAAATGCTTTTTTTGTCCATAACCATTGGTAAAAGGTACAAGTGATATTTTCTACTTTTTTAACAAGTTGTAAAACTAGCAAAAATAATTATTTTCAAAATGATATTTAAGATCATTTCTTTGATTTGTTTTATACTTTAATATTAGGTTGTTCGGAAAGAAATGTCGTTTTTTCTTCTAATTTAGAATGAAAAGTTCGTATTAGAACGGTCGAAATATGAGAAGGTCCTGTGGGCGAAGATTATTTGCTTGTATTGCTTACACAGCACGTGACAGGTCCTTCTCATGTTCCGACTACTCTACGACAAGGCAGGAAGATCGTTATATGCAATTTACAGCTAGAAGCCAACCAATTTATAATATTAGTTTGTTCGGAAAAAAATGTTTTTTTCTAATTTAGAATACTTGTATTAATCGAAATATATTAATTTTCATTAAACTATGTAATTGCCACTTTCATTAGTGATCCTTTGCCATCATTTTGCCAGCATTTGCATTCCTCGATGATACCAGCCAACTTCTCTAGAGTCAAGGAATTCTTGATATGCCCTATCGACTTCGCAATATTCATTAAAATTTCTGTCTTTAAGGAAATGTTTCATCGAACAAGACATATGGTAATCTGAAGGAGCAATGTCCGGACTTTACGCAGAAAGAAGAAGAAGAGTCCATCCAAGCTCCATCAGTTTTTATTGAGACCTAATTGTATTTTACGGTTTTGTATTATCCTGGTGGTGGATCACGTGATTTGTATTTACTAATGCAGGGTACCCTAACCGTAAAATTTCGTGTACTTTGATAAGTTGAGCACAACAGACTGTAGCATTCACTGTACGGACATTTGAAACAAGTTCGAAATGGATCACGCCGAAGATATTCCACCAAAGACTAAACATTCCTTATCTTCCAAAACGATCTTTGTTAACGACTGAAAAAGACACTTGTCGAAGCCACTATTGATACCAGTAGGGATTCTTAAAAGAATCCATATTTCTTCATAAATCATGATTTGTCACAGAAAACGATTGTAACGGGGATTTTGGAGTAATTTTGTACAAATGTTTAAGGTGTTCAGGTTGAGATTCATTTTAGTTAATGCGAAATTTTTGTAGAACGTTTAATAATCGTACTACGACCTCTCAAGTGGCACCAAATGGTTGAATTGAATGCACCTAACTCGTCTGACAATTGATATGTTGTAGTAACCGTACTTTCTTTAATAAATTGCAGAAAAAATTGGTTAATCTTTAAGGGGCAACCCGAGGTACGACTACTTCGAAGAATAAAATCGCCGTTTCTAAATTTTGTCTTAACATTAAGAGACTCTTTGTCTTCTCCCCACAGATATTCTAAGCCACTTGTGCAGCCACTTTCCTTCTTAAACTCGTATAACGATAGGTTCAAGAATTCTTCGTTTTTGATCATTCTCCGTAAAAACACACAATTAAGTACGGGTTAACATTTGCGTAGTATATTGTTTACAGAAGTATACTCTTCAATTTGCAAATAAAAAATTATATCTGGCTACCTTCAAAAATGAATTAGTTAATAAAGAAACAAAACGACATTTTTTCCGACCAACCTAATAATTACTTTTTCTGAAGTGATTGGAAGATTGCATGAAACACACGGTATAACAATCAGCGACCGAACATAATTAATTTTGCGAGAAATGATCTTGAATGACAGAAGAACAATGGGGAAATGTAATGCTTAGTGACGAGTCTCGCTTCGGTTTGCATCCTCATTCTCGAACAACATTTATTTGGAGAAATTTTTGTTGGAGAGATAAGGGATAGATAATTCGCCTCCGAAATCTTGAGGAGATTCATAAATGCCGAGGTGGGATAATTGTAGTATGGGCCGGTGTTAGTATCAACATGAAAACGGTTATTTCTTTCGCAAACAATTTTGGTCCCAACTTTGTCTTCATGCAAGATAATGCTTGACCAAGATAGTTGCCGGGAGTTGTTCGAGACTCACTTGAAGAAGCAGAAATTACTACAATGGAATGGTCAGCTAACTCGACCTACTTAAATCCGATAGAACACGCCTGGGATATGCTAAAGTTGCAATTATTTATTTCCCATGCACAAAACTGAGAGGAGTTATTCAACTGTTTGCAAGTAGGGTTGGCTTCAACAACAGAGAAAGACATACTAAATATAAATTTTTGGATAATTTGCACATTTCTTTTTATTTAAAAGCAATTTAGATGTGGTTTATGTTTTTCTTAAGTTGCAAACTTTTAATTTTTGTTATTGATGAAAATTTATCGAAAATTTATTGAAAACTTTTGACGGCAAGAGGATAATATATTAATCATACATAAACATTATTTTGTTTTTATAGATATGTTAATGATTACGGTATTCTAAGCAAGCGCGCATTTCCAATAATAATATTTTAATAGTTATTTTTCGTTATTGTTGTTTTAATAATATAATATAATACTTTCACTGGTTGATTCGGATTTTTGGAAATGTTCAGTGTAAAATTTCGTGTAATTTGGTAAGTTGAGCACAACAACCTGTAGCATTCACTGTACGAACATTTGAAACAAGTTCGAAATGGATTACGCCGAAGATATTCCACCAAACACTGAACATTACTTATCTTCCAAAACGATCTTTGTTAACGACTGAAAAAGACACTTGTCGAAGGTTAAGCCACTATTTATACCAGTAGAGATTCTTAAAAGTATCCATATTTCTTCATAAAACATGATTTGTCACAGAAAACGATTGTAACGGGGATTTTGGAGTAATTTTGTACAAATGTTTAAGGTGTTCAGGTTGAGATTCATTTTAGTTAATGCGAAATTTTTGTAGAACGTTTAATAATCTTACTACGACCTTTTAAGAGGCACCAAATGGTTGAATTGAATGCACCCAACTCGACTATCAATCGATATGTTGTAGTAACCGGATTTTCTTTAAAAAATTGCGAGAAAAATCTTGGTTAATCTGTAAAGGGCAATCCGAGGTACCGACTCCTTCGAAGAGTATAATCGCCGTTTCTAAATTTTGTAAATTCACGTTTAGCATGTCTTACATTAAGAGACTCTTTGTCTTCTTCTTCACAGATATTCTAAACCACTCATGCAGCCGTACTTTCCTTCTTAAACTCGTATAACAACAGGTTCAAAGAATTCTTCGTTTTTGGTTATTCTTTGTAATAACACACAATTAAGTACGGGTTAACATTTGCGTAGTATATTGCTTAGAGAAGTATACTCTTCAATTTGCTAATAAAAAATTATATCTGGCTACCTTCGAAATAAGAATTAAAACAACCTAATAAAAAGCTTCAATTCTTTTACGAATAGAAGATTGTCTTTTCTCTATTTTTACTTTTCATTAAAGAAGCAAAAAGTTGAATTCTTCATTGATAAAAAGAAATTAAATCAAACTTCGGGAAAGTTTAGTTAAAATTCATAAAATTTTACGTTCATAAAATAAGTTTTAATCATTTGTTGTTCTTCATTTGTGAACTAATTGCTATAGTTTGGATATAAAATATTACACAGGTTGCCAAACGTGTAACTCCTTTTATAATTTGTTTCACTTCTGGTTCTTCGGTTCTTTTCTAGAATCGTACACTGATATGAATATAAACTAAAATGGGTTTTATACACTGTGTCCACGGAGTTTTCTGCAGTAGAGGAAAAACTTTTTTATTTTACGTTTTAGGAAAAAAAAGTTATTCTTTATAAAAACTTTTGCTTGCATTAAAACCTACAAAAATAATAGAAAAGTTCACGAACCGCCTCGTTTATGGCTTAAAATACAGAAGACATGCTTACTTACTCTCAAAAATTTTTCTAAGTTCAAATTACTGTTACAGCCGTGACGCGCAAACAGATCTATTTTTAGCATCAGTACGCCACCTTGCGTCACAGAACATAACCGAAGCTATGCTCAATCATTCTAGTATGTTCGAGCAACAGAGGGCTCTGCTATATAAGCCGTACGATCCGCCAGGAGTGATTAATTATGAAGTTAGCAAGCGAAGGATTCGTACCTCGAATAAATAGAAAGTACATTTTGTAAAAGTGTTATTTGATAGACAAGCTCATTACAATTGTGCTGTTAATTGTGTAAAGCGACAGATTTGAATTAAAGTGTTCTGAAATTAAACGACTATAATTTGTGAACCCCAAATTCGTAACATTACATTCAGAATTATCGCATTACACGGATCTGTCAAAATCATTAATGAAACTTATTCTTTAAGCTCTTGTTGATAATTAATACCTCTAGTTAAAGTTAAGGGAAATGACAAAATTACTAGCCCTTATTTTTTTGGAAGAAAATTTGAATCAATTCAGTTATTTGCAAATGTTAGAAAATTTTGCATTGCCGTCACTGGGGGATGTGAGTTTGGAAAACATTTATTTTCAACAGGATGGATGTCCTGCACACTCCACAAATTTCATTAAAGGGTAGGTTGATGACCATTTGCCTGGAAAATGGATCATGCATTTTAGACCAATACATTGTCATGGCCATGATACAAATTTTAAATGAAAAAATCCCAACGGTAATTAGTGAAATAGAAATTGAACTTTTAACAAACGTGTATACTGAATTTAGGTACAGGGCAGAAAAATGCGTAGACGTGGATGGGGATTACATTGAATATTTTTTTCCCATATTAAAAACAGTTGGAACAATTAAGAATACACCAAAATTACAAGTCACTCTACCATTGCTGAAAATCTGTGGACACACTGTTCTATGGTTCTGTAAGATTAAATTTATATATAATCAATTAACCTTTTACCCTAAGGCAGCGTTTTCCAAACTTTTAGGTGTAGCGACCCCCTTTATGAGCAGTGTTAGGGTTCACGCCTCCCCCCTCCCTCTCACTCCTGGTCGATACTCGAACTTAAACACTGACGCTAAATGTTTAACAAATGCTTATTTTTTAAATATTTGAGACTCCTCATTAAATTTCTTAACTGTCATAAAAATACGGTCATGAGCATTAAATTTTGGTTGTCACTGGTCACTGTCAAACAAAACGTCCGTTCTAATTCAAGAAATTAGAATCTCCTTAGTTTCAATCAATCTCTTGCACAAAATGATGATAAATTATTCTGCTGCGCCCCCCTTGGAAGACTTACGCGCCCCCCTAGTTCGATCCATTTTCCAAGCAAATGATCATCAAGCTATCCTTTAATTAAATTTGTGGAGTGAGCAGGACATCCATTCTGTAGAAAATAAATGTTTTTAAAACTCACATCCCCCAGTGACGGCAATGCAAAATTTTCTAACATTTGCAAATAACTGAATTGATTCAAATTTTCTTCCAAAAAATAAGGGCTAGTAATTTTGTCATTTCCCTTAACTTTAAGTTAGGAGGGCGCGCCCCACAGTTTGGGAAACGCTGCCCTAAGATGTAAGGTGATGTATTTACATATCAAAATCGTACTGCCCATATACAAAGTTTATGCAGTTTTTCTTATTTTGTGCTAGTTTCTTTGCTTCTGACGATATCTTATTTCTCTTTTTTAGTACCGTTGACACTTCATCGTTCCAGGTCTTCTTGGGGCGTCCTCTTTTCTTCGCTTTTTGTACTCCTGCTTCCCGTATGTTTTTTACTTGTCTTGTGTTATCCATACGACACATATGACCGAACCACTTTAGTTGTTGTTTCTCTATGTAATTTAAGATCGGTTCAATTTCTAATACTTCCCTCACTCTATCATTACGTATTCTATCTCTCTTTGTTATTCCCTTCACTTTTCTCAGGTATATCATTTCTATGGCTTGCAACTTACTTTTTAAGGTTTTTGTTAGTATCCAACTCTCACTTCCGTATATTAGGGCGGGTCTAAAAACTGTCTTGTAAACTGTCATTTTTGTCCTAACGCTAATTTCCTTTCTTTCTAGGAACGTATTGCTTATACTATGGTATATTTTAGCAGCACTGTTAATTCTTTCCATCACTTCACTTTCCATGTTCTCTTCCCTTTCTATTAATACACCTAAATATTTGAAACTCTTAACCTGTTCTATCCTCTCCTGGTTTATTTCTACGTTCACTTTTCTGTTTGTCTTGCCTATTACCATTACTTTTGTTTTCTTTGTGTTGATTTTCATTTTCTTTTTTGTTAATTCTTCTTCCCAAATTCTAAAATTTTCTTGTAGGTCTTCTTCTTTATCAGCGCATATCATGACATCATCTGCGAATACGCATTCCGAAATCCTTACCGGTTTTAGTTTGTTGTGTCCTACGTGTACCTTTTTGGTTTTATCCTTTATTGCTTTGAGTACGTCGTCCATTATCAGTGTAAATAAAATCGGATTCATAATTCCACCCTGTCTTAATCCATCTTTTATTTCGAAGATTTCTGATTCCATATTGTCCTTTCTTACATAATTTATACTATTTTCATACAAGCTTTTAACTGCTATTCTTGTAAGATTAAATAACACAAAAATGACGATATGGTGATTTTAATTCAAGATTAAGTGTGTATGTGAAGATGGCATATCATTTCATGGAAACTCATAAGTTTCAGTGAGTTCTGGCTTTATTTTTAATAGTTCTATAGTTCCTGATATACAAAATCGATAGTTCTGCTCATTAAAGCGAAAAAAAGTCAAAGTGCAAACTGAGACGCCAGGTTCACGCAGCGTCTCACTTTGTCCTACGCAAAATTAACGGCCAATTCTTATAGGAAATTAAAAGATCTATAGTTCTACATGAGTTCTAGAAAGAGTTCTAGAAAAAAACATTGCTATTTCTTATTAGAAAACTTTAATAACACAATATGATTAGTTACGCAGATACAGATGAGACGCTGTCGAATCTTCGACAGTTCTATGAGCTCTACAATTTTTTCCTTGTAGCTCAGAACGTATCCAAGGACTTTCTACAGAGTTCCGGCCACGAGTCTCATTAGATTATTTTTTGAGCAATTTTAAATCCTGGTAAATTCGAGTTATACACGTTATAACTAAGACGCTGTCGAATACACGACAGTTCTGTGAGCTCTGTATTTTTTCCTTGTAGTTAGAAACATATTCAATGACTTTCCGCAGAGTTCCAGCCATAGACCTAAGTAGAATATTATTTAGCAATTTTAAACTCCACCAAATTCGAATTATACACTTAATAAGCGAAACGCTATCAACAACACGTCAGTTCTGTGAGCTTTATAATTTTTCCCTTGTAGTTCGGAACGTATCCAACGACTTTCTGCAGAGTTCTACCCACAAGCATCATTAGATTATTGTTTGAGCAATTTTAAATCCCTGAAATTCGAGTTATACAGGTTATAACTGAGACGCTGTCGAATATACGACAGTTCTGTGAGCTCTATAATTTTTTCTTTGTACTAAATTCAATAATCTAATGATGCTGGTGGGTAGAACTCTGCAGAAAGTCGTTGGATACGTTCCGAACTACAAGGGAAAAATTATAAAGCTCACAGAACTGACGTGTTTTTGACAGCGTCTCGCTTATTAAGTGTATAATTCGAATTTATCCGAATTTTAAAATTGCTAAATAGTATTCTACTTAGGTTTATGGCTGGAACTCTGCTGAAAGTCATTGAATATGTTTCTAACTACAAGGAAAAAAATATAGAGCTCGCAGAACTATCGTGTATTCGACAGCGTCTTAGTTATAACGTGTATAACTCGGATTTACCAGGATTTAAAATTACTCAAAAAATAATCTAATGAGACTCGTGGCCGGAACTCTGTAGAAAGTCCTTGGATACGTTCTGATCTACAAGGAAAAAATTGTAGAGCTCATAGAACTGTTCGACAGCGTCTCATCTGTATCTGCGTAACTAATCATATTGTGTTATTAAAGTTTTCTAAAAAGAAATAGCAATGTTTTTCTCTAGAACTCTTTCTAGAACTCATGTAGAACTACAAATCTTTTAATTTCCTATAAGAATAGGCCGTTAATTTTGCGTAGGACAAAGTGAGACGCTGCGTGAACCTGGCGTCTCAGTTTGCACTTTGGCTTTTTTTCGCTTTAATGAGCAGAACTATCGATTTAATCTATCAGGAACTATAGAACTATTAAAAATAAAGCCAGAACTCACTAGAACTTATGACATTCCATGAAATGATAAGCCAGCTTCACAGACACAGATTAAGTTGGCAAAATTTTATTAAAAATAGTTGATTCTTTCTTGTCCGATGAAAACTGCAAGTAAAAAGTTTTTCTTTTTTAACTTGAAACGGACAAAATTATGAACCAAACGACAGCTTTGACCGCAAACATGGCCGCCTTGCATGGGGTAGCTTATTACGTAGCAAATCCGCCCGAATTTGTTATCCTACTGCAATGTCAAGTCAAAAAGCGATCGTAGGATGTCGCCGTTTCATCTATTCTTTTTTATCGTATGTTATGTATTTTGCCCGTTCTAATTCATGAAATTGATGGTTCTTCCTCGCAAATTTTCAATATTTAAATAATTCGTCCTACAAGATCTGCTAAGCGGGTATGTTGCCTCTTACGACTGCTTCGTTTGTTCATTTATATCAATAAGCAGTATTTAAAACAATCAAATTTGCTCTTGAATTTTTAACTGTTGCGTGCACGAGAAAATCTGAAACGATTTTTCACGTTTCTGGTGCAAGGCTTTTTTTACATAAAATTTCGTGTTATTACTTTTGATTTCTCGATTACACATATCTTCTAACCCTAACTTAGCCTAAACTTTATGAATATGAATAAATAAACTAACCACTCGTAAGAGTTAAATGCCGAATGACCATTGGCTGCTTCACATCTTGGACGATAAATGATGCCAACAATGTAACGAACTTTACCAATACAGAACGCGATCCATATTATGTATTATCTAATAAAGCGTCAGTAGGCGGCAGATCAAGTAGCTTAAATTTAATATTTTTTCTAACATACAGACCAACACCACCGCACACTGTGGCCAAGACACGGCAAAAATCAAAATGTTATAATGAAGGTAGACGAAAAGAAACTTAATACATATTAGATCAGGAGTTAATTTATTATTTATCGTAAAAAGAGGGTAAGTACCTTTTGAAATTATTGAGTAAGTGCTAGACAAAGTGTCATATTAATTGTTATGTCATTATACTCCCTATAAATTTATCGCAACATTGTTAATTATATTTTCCTTCTGAAGTGAGTTTGTTCAAAACTGAACTGTGTAATCAAATCTGGAAGGTATATTTAATTAATCGTTTCACCTATTATTATTTTTTTGTGTTTAATAGTTTAGAAATAATTGTAAAAATCATACAAATATTTTACACCTGTTATATCTTTTTGATGAAACTTTTTGATTAGTAATTCCGAATATCACCTGTTGGAGACCTATGTTTAAATGTTCTATACACTTTGTGTTTTCATAATAAGACTTAAAAACTTGCGCGCTTTTGCGCCACTCTGACTTTTTATTTATTATTTGCTGTAGGTCACTTCGTGGAATTTTCTCGACATGAAAATCATATTTTTCAAAAAATCAATGAAAAATGAATTTTAAGGAATTTAAACGAACTAGAAAATTTTAGTAATTGTGTCAAATTTAAGAAAACAGAGGAGTCATAATTACAGAAGAATTGATACAAATGCTCCGATCAAACATGTGAGATAAATACATACACATTCAGGAATTGGAAGTTGCAGCAGTATTTTATCCTTTTCCTGCTACTTTCTATACGGAGTGTAAAATAAATTCTATTGTAGACTGAGGATAAAAGTCTGGAACACTCTAAATATTTGATAAACTATTTTCTTTTTACAAGAACGCTCGAACTCGATTCGTACATCTCAGGTTATTTATTTTCAGCAATAATTGGGGTACAATATAAATTTCTTTTTTCGTAATAGATCTCCATTTTTATTTTTATTTATCTAGTGTTTTAATAAATATTTAATTTTGAATGAAGTAAATTAAATAAATATAAAATTATGGCCTGTTCACTATTAAACAGTGAAACGTCATTGTTATTGACATTGTCATTTTAGTCCAATATTTTGTTAGCCACAGTGCACCTGCATTTATCTTTAATAATTTCCTTTGAAGAGACAGTGAAAATTTTCTCACATTTCATGATAATGAGCGTTGATGTGATAATCTGCGTTCAAAATACTTCATCTGTTTGTTTTGTTTCTTTATTAATACTTGAACAGTTATTTCAAAAAGATTCTTATGTTACTATAATTTTTTTTTTGTAGTTGTACGTAGAAAGATATGCCCGCTTGGAATTCGTAATAAAAATAGAGGTTCCCATTAAAAAAAATAAAGTTGTTTTAGTATCCTAATGGTACGTCACTGTACAAATAAATGAACTGAAATGTAGATTTATAGTAATAACTTTTCTGTTAGAGCATTTTTGCAAAAAGAAAATATTTTCGGAAATATTTACTTTACCAGACTTTTTCTTCACATTTTATGTATTGTCTTATCGTTCCTAAAACGAAAAAGTACTTTTCGAATGTTTATATTTTTCATGTACATTTCAACGTAATATAACTATTTTTAATGAAAAAAAAATTTAAATAATTTTGTCCAATTTTTTATTAGTACTCAGCAACACTGTGCACCGCCTCTGAGCAAACGATTTTTATTCAAAAAACAGTAATACTTTACTGAAAAGGTGTCTATATCATCATTATCGGATAGCCATGTTTCAGAGACACCAACGATGTCATATCCCTGCGCATGTATATTATCACGAAAATCAAGAAACCCAGTAAACATAGAGCGAACATTCAGATGACCAATTTTAAGTAGCATTAAAAAAATAATTAAAATAAGGTAGAGAATGCAGCAACAAAACCGAAGATGAAGAAGAAAAAAAAAGTAGTAAGTTTATCGAAAGCAGGCAATGTAATCTAAAACGTTATATTGCCGCGACAACAATTAATACTAAATCAGATTAAAAACAAATTAATTCTATTTTGTAAAAAAATAAATAAAAAATTTAAATTACTACTCATTTTGCCAGTTAAAAGTTCAAATCAGTCTGTGAAGTGAATTTGCGAATCGTATTATTAGCTTTTACAAACACATTACTTGTCCAAACACATTTTGATGTAAACCGTTCCACTGTAGTATGATATAGATTTAGACGTGTTTTGGTCAGATCTTCTTTGATCATCTCCTTGGACCCCTTCAATTTACTTTTATTCTTATATGCCGCCTCTTTTGCATAATAGCTGTTGAACTTTATTATGATTGGTGCAGGATCGTTGGAGTTTTTCTTTTTGTAGGGCAACCGATGACTGCGATCGATGTTGCAGTCCTTAATGTCAATACCAAATTTATTTTTAAATAAATCAAGAAATAAAACGTTGGTATTTTCTTGGGGAGCTTCAGGAATTCCATGCACACGTAAATTGTTGCGCCGAGTGTATTGCTCCATTTTATCAATTTTTTCTTCAGCGGTTTTGTTACATTCCAATAACGAGGATTCCAAACGGGCAATTTTTTCTTCGAGTGGTTGTAAGGTCGCTTGAAATTTTGCGTTAATCGACTCAAATAGTTTATTGCACAGTTCTGTTATAAATTTATCCGAGGTAAGTGCTTTTTCAACAACTAATATTGAACGCGAAAATTGGAAAGTACTGTTAACAGCAGCAATGAACTTCAGAATTCTTGTCTCTCTCGTTCATGAGGAGAACTTTGACTTGATTTGCTGCAACTAATTAGGGGGTGTTAACAGATATAAGTCGAGGCAGGGAAATTTTGGTCGACAAAGAAAGATAAATTCCAAGAAGGACAAAGGATAATAAAATTAGTCGCTTTCAGTGATAGATATTAAAATTAAAATATAACGAAATCGAATACCCATCGGTCGGACGCTATTGACGAAGGACCGGCACGGCACTAAGTAAAATCTATTAAGGGTGATTCTAATCGATTTCAAATCGGGGATTTCAAGTTAATATTATTATTGCTACTAGAATGAAAGTCTGAATTACGAAGCAATTTGAAAAATACAACAGTTACATAATTCTGCGAAAGCCGAGTTATAGAACCTATTTGGAAATTTTATAAATTTACAGGGCATATTCTACGTGTATGAATCTCAGCCAGATAGGCGCGGATAATTAAATCGCTTACAATATGCTTTGTCTTAAAAATACAGTTTAACAACTATATAACATAAATATTACTAAAAATGCGTGACAGAGAGAAATTAATAATGACTTGAATACGATAAGCGAAAACGGTACTCAAGAAGAAATAAAAACAAAAATGAAAACCCCAACTAGAGATAGTACTGAGTGGCGAAGCTTTTTAATACAGTCATCATCTATGAATGACTTATTTTGTATTTATTAAGAATTTTGAAATTGCGTCATTACTATTGTCTATCGCTGAAGTTACATGGAATGCAAAAAAACTAATTCTGATAAAATGAGCAGCAGAGCAAAACTGAGAATATCGAAAATCTTCCTTTTTTCGAAATACTGGACCGAAAAAAATTTTGTCTGGCAATTAAGACACGTTTTGTAAATAACTATTGAATCCTACTAAAATTTTGTCTAATATGTTCAACAATTCCTAATTACCACAATTTTCTGATTTTCGTATCATAAATAAGTGCTATTTTTAGCAACACTAAAAGTTGCTCACCAGCATTGTCCTACTTATAGTTGGTTATCGAACATGCACAAACTATTGGCGCAAGAAGTAAAATCAATAACAAAAAATTTTCCCATATTTTGCGAACTTTTTGATGGTCACTGTATAAATGTAAAATTTAAGTGCGGTAGATGTTTCTTGAAAAAATAATAATAACAAAATTTTAATAAAATAATTTTTTGATTTAATCTAAACCTCATAATTATTTACGAAGAAAGAAACAAGTAAATCGTAACACCTGGGTACTGCTGTTATTTACATTACCTGCGCAGAGTAATGTAAACTGTAACGGTCCAATAATCAGAGTGTACTTCCTGTTACGCACACTTTTAACGCCGCTGCTTATTAGTCTGTTATAAAAAATCAAAAATATGTGTTAGTTAATGAAATGAGGGGGAAACTCGGAGATTACGTGAAAGCGAAAGTGATAATTATTAATTATACCGCTGCGAGCTGATATTTTAAAAAATTATTATCGCAATTAAATAAGCGTGCACAAACACGTTAGTTTTATTAAAAAAAAATATATACATATTTCTGCAACTTTGTTAAGGAATTTCAGTTAATGATAATAAACAGAGTAGGAAACTGTTCTGGTTAATTTTTTATACATTTTCCTTTCTTCCCGTAATTCCGGTGAAAGATTATTCATCGATAAAGAGCGATATCTTTAAAGTGTTCTAAAATTTAAAACAGCCTGTATAGCAATGTATACAGGGAGATTCAGGCAACCCTTTCATTAAAAGTTTACGGACTTCTTTGAATTTCTGTTTCATATTTTGCAGTTATAAGTTAACGATATGGATCTATCAAAATATAAAATTTTGATAGATCCAAATTTCGGACACTTCGGCTTATACCGGAAGTAGCTGTCGACTTTCTTATTTTAAATGGAATACCCCAACTTTTAATGCATTTTTAAAATCTTCATAAAATTCTAAAAATATTTTGTGCAAAATGTGATACAAGAAAAATTAACCGTTTCCAAGATATTCTCATTTTTTAAAAATAACTCAGACTTGCAGAACCTTGGTTATGATACTGCCATCTTTGTGCAACAAAAACCATGATGCCCATTCTTGGCCTGTAGTAGGCTACAGTAACATTCTTTCAGATTATCTCCAGTTTTACACTTGATTGCTTACAGGCTGGTTGAAAAGTAACTTCTTTTCGAATTAACTTCAACCGTCGAAAAGTCATGTTTTTTTAAATGGAACGCCTAGTATATTTTTATACCATGTGACTCAGCATTAAATGTTCTTTCGTCCTGTATTAGCATTCCTTATACCTATCTCTTATAGTTCACTAGTTATCAATGATTTCTTTTTAACACGTAATTTCTTTTAATTTTTCGGTATTATTTTAAATTTATAGCTTCGTCAGACGAAGCTATAAATCTATAGGGAAACGTTGAGTGTTGTCCCTTCATATTTCTGGCCGGTTCGAGATTAAAAAAACTTTGTACTTACAACAATTTGTGTATTATTTTTAATATTTCTGATTTATTTATTAGTTTTCATAAAATTTGGTATTGTAAGTGTAAATTCCTCCTTGTAAATGTATAAATAGTCATACCAAGAATTCTAATACATGTTCAGATGATAGATGTGTATTTAAATATTATTTGTCGGTTTTTAAAATGAAATTGAAATTACAGTCAGAAATTAACTTAAAAAACCCAGTTTGTTAAATTTTCATAGCACACCTATTCAGGAATAATACTGAAAAGTGAAAAAATTGATGTGTCAAAGAGAAAATCGTGAATAGAAAGAGAAATGTAAGAGATGGGTATAGGGAATGCTAATACAGTTCGAAAGAAAGAATTCTGATTCCTATGGTATAAAAAAATACTGGGTGTTCTATTTAAAAAACATGACTTTTCGACAATTGAAATTAGGTCGAATAGAAGTTACTTTTCAACCAGCCCGTAAACGACTTTGTGTAAAATTAGGTATGACCTAAAAGCTTATGAGCATAGCCTACTATAGGCCAAAAATTGAAATTATGGCTTTTGTTACACATAGATGGCAGCATTATCAATAAGGTACTGCAACTTTGATTTTTTTTTAATGGAAATATCTCTAAAACGGCTAATTTTTCTTGTATCACATGTTACATAAAATATTTTTAGAATTTCATGAAGATTTCAAAAATACAATAAAAAATGAGGTATTCCTTTTGAAATTTTGGAAATATTATATTTTAATAGATCATTATCCCTAACTTATAACCGCAAAATATGAAATAGAAATTCAAAGAGGAAGTCCGTTAACTTTTAATGAAAGAGTTGCCTGAATGTCCCTGTATAATTACTAAGGGTCGGACATTCCTAGGATATCTGGTAAAAACCAGTATAAAGATAAACGAAGCAGTGGCGTAGATTTCAACGTCGTCGCTGAACGGCTTTTATGCCCGAGGCAGTCACCCTCCGGCTCATTGCTTCAGAAGCCACCGTTTGATGTAAATTACGTGTGTAACATAATTGCCTTTATAGTTTCTTTCAAATTAATAATTATGAAAACATTATAATTCTCTAATGTAACTTTTAAAACGACTGGCATAATACATTTAATTCATATCAATTATAGCGCCGTCACTGCAAAAATAATGCGAGTACATTTCGGAATGAATCGATTATGTAAACAAGTTTTTATATCCAGTCGACCAGAACTGTAGTGGTCACTGCGTGCCGCATAGACTTCTCGGGCTTCGACTGCTTTATTGTTTTGTTTTTACAGGGCAGACGCATTAAAGATTAGAACTTCTTCCGACTATGATCGCTTCAGCGTATTAGTAGTTCCTTATATTTAATATTCAAACCTCCCGCCTAAAATTCGCCTAAACCTGATAATTATAGATCGAATTTCTTTCTTTTACTCACTAAAATAGGAAAAGAATGTTTTCAAATCAAAGTGAACTTTCAGAAGTACAACGTCGCGTCGTGTAACTGTACAGAACGTTATTGTTTATTTGTTTGGTAACACTAAGAATCCGTTATTTGTTCTTTTTTCTAATCAATCTCAGTTTCGGCTCAGCTAACCGACGAAATTCAACGCTTTGCTCCGAATCGATTTTCCAGTGCGGTTACTTGTATTTCCACAAATTTACAAATGCGCAATTACATTAAACCGAAATGTCAGATTTTCACCTCGTTTCTTTCTCTAGCTTGTGAAAAAAATAAAACGTTAGAAAGTCGCCGCGCCGCTGCGTTTCATAGTTAATTCATGGTTACCGAGATTTTTGCTTTCGTTTTTCTTGCATTATTTATTATCGTGCCTGTCCAGGTTGCTTTTCTTTCGATCAACATAACTATAATTTGATTTGCGGACTAAATATCATAAAAAAATGAAAATCGAATACAGGGTCATCAAAGTTACTGTCGCACTATTGCTAACTTCGTTATTATTGGAGCTACGAAGTCGTTCAAACTAGCAAAAATGAACTATTTTTATTCGAGACTACAGTGGTGATACAAAAAAAAACAATTGCGCATCGCATTCTCAAAATTCTCTACATTCTATATTTTTTATTGGCAAATGAAAGAACATGAAATTCTAAATACAAATCATTCTTTACTATTTCACACTTAAACGAATAATAAAAGAGTTATTGCGGTATTTGTAGTCATCATTTACAAGAAAAATTCATTCAAAATTTGTTACAAATCGGCTAAATTGCAACAGGGTATCGCGTTATAGCGATTTCGGCCCTAATTGCGGCCTCATGAGCAGAAAAGCAGTTCGAGAATTCCATGTGATTGCTTCACATTTAAGTCAGACTTCAAGTTGGTTAGATGAGGTTCTTAAGCATCGTTCGTTTCGCTATTTCGGCACTAATTGGCGCAAATGTGATTAAGAGCCAGTTGTACAGGTGTCCCAAACGTCTGGAAAAGTCCAAAAATGCCTATTTAAATTCATTTTATTAAGAAAAGGTCTTAACAAAAGTTGTGTAGGTTTTCATTCCGCATAATATAAAATTACTTTCAAATATACAGGTTGTTCATTTAATAAGTTACAAACCTAATTTATTATTTCTTAAATGGAACACTATATATTTTATTGCAGTTTCGGTTAGACCTTGAAGAGATGATAAAAATGATATAACATTATGCTTACTTATTTTTAGTATTTACCGAGTTATTTTTAATTTTATGCAAAAAAATGGGTTATGTTTGATCGTCTGCCAAATTGTCAAATTTAATGATACGACAATCAACCATGGACCAAAATATTTATAAATCTCTCTACTTTTACAATGTTCATCATTTTCGTAAACCTAGCAAACCTATCAACAACACTGCGATTCAGTTCGCGTATTGTAAAGTTAGTCATTTTTTTCAAATGGAACACCCTGCATATTATAGTATATTTGGATAGTGCTTTCTACAAACTTTCTAATTATATCATATTTTATGGTCTTAAAATTGATAACTTGTGAGTTATTATCACGCCTCTACAATCAAATTAAGAAACGTGCTGTATAAAATTTTTATATTTGTCTCAGAAATATTTTTTTCTGCTCTATCATTCAAGATATTTATCCAGACACTTTATATTTGTTCAAATTAACAATTTCTTTGTCATTGTTGTAGCGGTTACAATAAAAATATGGAATAAATACAGCAACCGAACGATTTTCACTACGTAATTCCAATTACACTTTGAAAACGAATGGAAAGAATCTATTTACACTGTAAAAAAATCTATTATTTTGAAGCAGCATATCAAAGAAACAAATTTACTTTTTTACACATTAACTAAGAAAATCAAAATGTCTCCTGTCACAAATAGGTTTATAATAGTCATGAAAATTTAAACTATTGAAAAAAAAATTTAAAAAAACTCTGCCGTATTGCTAAACACGCATTTTTTTTCTCTTTGCATGTGCCGAGTACATCTTTATACTCTTGTTTCTTTACGTATCCCCATAAATTAAGAATAGTACAGATGAAAACAGTTTAGTAATAGTTTTTTGAAATATATTTCATACTAATATTAGATTATATCTTTTTATGCGTATTTCAACAGGTACGCTGCTATTTTCAATCATCCACACGTGCACACTCTTGGTTGGTATGAGCCAGAGGATATTCTCATTGAATCTCCAATAGTAATGAAAATAGTGGTATGGCTGCCGAAATATGTATCTACGATTATAAACAAATTGTGATAAAAATATCTTTTTCATTTGTTTACTCATATCCCCATAAAAGAAGTCGAAAGACAAATCTGGTAACCATGGAGACCGCTTCTAAGATTTACCACGTTCTAACCAGCGATTATCCAACCTATTCGTAATGTGTTCTTACATGACAGGAATTACCTGAAAAAAAAACCGTTTAGTTCCTGAATTTATTTATTTATTTAAATCACTAAAAGTACGATAAACTGTATAGATAAATATCTTAAATGATTCAGAGGCGAATGAAAATATTATACAGCACGTTCCATAAGTTGATTATACAGAAGTGATAATAACTCACAAGTTATAAATCTTAAGACCATAGAATATGGTATGGTTGAAAAGCTCGTAGAAAGCACTATCCAAACATATTATAATACATAGGGTGTTCCATTTGAAAAAAATTACTAATTTTGCAATATGCGAACTGAATCGTAGTATTGTCGATAGTTGCTAGGTTTTTAAAAATGATGAGTATTGTAAAAGTAGAGATATTTAGAAATATTTTGGTCCAAGATTAATTGTCGTATCATTAAAATTGACAATTTGGTAGACAATCAAACACGACCAATTTTTTGCATAAAATTGAAAATAACTCGATAAATACTAAAAATAAGTAAGTATAATGTTATATCATTTTTAACATCTCTTCGAGTGCTAACCGAAACTGCAATAAAATATAAAGTGTTCCATTTAAAGAATAATAAGTTAGGTTTGTAACTTATTAAATGAACAACCTGTATATTTGGAAATAATTTTAGATTATGCTAAATGAAAACGTATACAACTTTTGTTAAGACCTTTTCTTGATAAAATGAACTTAAATAGGCATTTTTGGACTTTTTCAGACGTTTGGGACACCCTGTACAAAGTAGGTTTAAACTGACGTTCAACTGAATCAGGTTCGGAATGAACAAAATTTTATTTATATTTTTTTATATGCTCAGTTAAACTTGGGTTTAAACCGCCTTTGTACAACTGGCCCTATATGATACACCAATTACAAATATCGCAATAACATATTTGTTATTCGTCTTAAGGTGAATAGTACACAATAGTAATTAACAGCATCTATGTTATGTTATTATCGTCCAGTTAAAGGTCAAAATCCGGTTACACCATGTCATGGCTTAAGCTGTACTTTACAATTAAACACATAAGTCGGCCGGATCGGTCAGATTTTGCTAACGAGGACTCTATTAGGGCCGAAATCGCTATGAGTACTCTACAGCAATTTAGCTTATTTATAGCAATTTTTTAATAGATTTCTTCTTGTAAAAGATGAATATTATCGCAATAACTCCTTTATTATTGGTTTAATTGAGAAACAGTAAAGAATGATTTGTATTTAGAATTTGGTGTTCTTTCACATGCCACTAAAAATATAAGATGTTCCGTTAAAGAAACATTTACATATTAGGCAAGTATTTTGAGAGTGCCATACGCAATTGTTTTCTTGATGTCGCCACTCTAATTCTCAATAAAAACAGTTCATTTTTGCTCATTTGAACGACTTTGTAGCTCCAATAATAACGAAGTTAGTAATGGTGCACCAGTAACTTTGATCACCCTGTATACAGGGTTACAGCTAATTATAGGCACACCACGGGGATCTCGTTAACTACAAGAGATACAAAGACGGTTAAATTACAAAAAACTTTCACTATTTTGGAAACTATAAAAATGTGCAGAAAAAATCTCTCCTGAAATATCTTCAAAAAAAACTGCAAAACATCGTCGGCAGAAATAGGATAGGATTCGCACCACGTATACTTTTATTTTAAAACAAAATAATAAGTTACTAAGGTCCAGTTTTACAAATGCGGTTCAACTTTGAACCGAGGCTTAAACCCAGAGCAACGATCATTTCAACAATTGTTGCTAAGGGTTTAAGCCTCGGTTCAAAGTTGAACCGCATTTGTAAAACTGGGCCTAAGAAAAAGTAGTTTTTTGTTTTAAATCAAGTAATCGGATGCTTACAAACATTAATAACCAAAATTATTATTAAATTAACAAATGTAAATGGAAATAAAATTGTAGTACGTATTTACGTATTTACATAAAAAATGTAATTTTTTTAAATTATTTTTTGGATACTTAATATTTTGTATTAAAACAAAAGCATAAGTACGTCGTCAAGTTTTGTTATTTTGTCAACAATTTAGGTCGGGTATAGAGTATTAGAGTCGCGTTTAAAAAGTTAATTCTAAATTCGTTTTTGCTTTTTCATTTACATAAAATTTAATACACACTTTTTTAAATTAATTGGCAAAATGGTTTAGTTAGCATTTCACAAGTACAAACATCGAGTCAAGCTTAATCGGCGCGGATATTGTTTAGCGTGAATTGCCGATGTCTGCTTAAATTGCAGATCAAAGTTCTTTTCCATGTCGTTCGAACTTCAATGCTACACCAACAGATCGTATTTCATTTAAAACAATTAACGCGCTCGTTCATTAAATGTTTTTCGACCAGACGTTAAATATTTTGATACGTTGATCATTCGACCCAACCTTTTAAAAAATGCACATTGTCACACCCTGCACGGATAGTTTAAAAGGGAAATTTGTAAATTAATTCAGTTAATGATTATTCATTTGGACAGTTAGCCAGTGATCAGTAAAACAGAGTACGTCGCAGTGAGTTATGAATCGGTGATGTATTGGCCTCGGATGAAGAGCCAAAGTACTGTGACGATAATATAAAAACATCAATTACTTCGGTTTTGAAAAACATACGAGTGGCTCTGCGAGTAGTAATTATATTTTCGAAGAAATAACCATTAGTTGAACCAACGTGTTCGAGAGATTTATAAAATTTATACTAATTTTAATTATAAAATAGAGTAAATGTAGATCAACGCGCAATCCAGACGTACAACGACACTCGCTTTAAATGCTACCATTTGACCGTTTCGTAGCCCGTACGCTGAATGTTCTTAAGGGTGTGGTTCGCATGCGGGAGTATCATTTAAGTTGAGCGTCGTAGTACACCTGCCGCAATATGATTAACGTTCCACGTCATTCCCGCATCGCTACCGTTCAGGCAGCCTCGCGTTGGTGTGTTGCATCCTTAACTCTTATACTTCTACATTTTCTTTTAAAGTTACTGTGAAATACTGTGTACAAAGTTTGACAATCAAAAAATAATAGAATTTCTAACAGAGCACATATACAGGCTGTCTCAAAACCTGTCTTTAAATAAAACCGTAAGTTCCTCGTTACATAAGAGATTAATTCCCAAAATCTGAATTTTTTTGCATAAAAATGAAAAACTGACGTATTAAAAGCGAGCGGCGGTCCCTTTGTTTTGAAACCTCTGCTTGATTTACGACTTGCTTCAGCAATTTATTCCGATAAAAGGTATAAACCACAATAAAACTTTTTACTTACGTTTAGAAGAACTCGATCAAGGTCTTATTGTATACGAATATGAATTCGACTTGCGGACATCGGCATGTTTGTTTGTATTTTCAACATGCGATGAGTATGAACGTTTGTTTACGCACCTCTTTGTAATAGACAATTACAATTATTTAAAAACGAGTACATAATCTTTGTTAGATTTTTGCTGAAGTAATTATTAAACATCTTCGTACGTTAGTTTTATAACTGCGTTGAAAATTCGTGAAATTATTTTTTAATTATCGCACTAATAGCTACAGAATAAGTATTGCAAGAGCAGAAACTATTCCTATTGTAAAAACGGAAAGCAAGAATTGGAGTATGATACCATGAAAAATTTTAATAAATTAGATTGCCACACAATAATCTATGGGTTCAAAATAAGTGATTGAATAACTTCGCTAGCTCTCAATCGAACTATTTTATTAATTGTTTACATTCCAACACA
Organism: Prosopocoilus inquinatus; assembly: GCA_036172665.1. Lineage (NCBI taxonomy): Eukaryota > Metazoa > Arthropoda > Insecta > Coleoptera > Lucanidae > Prosopocoilus > Prosopocoilus inquinatus. The sequence continues at coordinate 4,862,110 of CM069876.1, forward strand.
AAACACATGTTTTTATAAGGAGAATATTGAACCTATATTTCTGCATCGGCTTAAACCAATAAGGACATTAAAAAACTCTCGCCTAGTGCAGACGTTTATTTCGTCGTTTATTCGAAGTTTTAATAAAGAAACAAATTCATTTTTGCTGTACAAATACATTAAACTTTAGTAATCAACACTGTAAGTTGATTACTGGCAATTTACAAATTAATATGATGTTAGAATTTCCACTTTTTTCGATTGCCTTTAAATTGAATTTTTTTTTAATTCAACTGTTAATGTACGGATTAGCACAAAACTAACATCAATTAATGCAACACGCACAGAATATTTTAAACTGTTAAGAATTTACCTAGTTACAAAATTTATCTGCTTTTAAAATTAACAACAAACACGATACTTGACTTGCCTTAAGTACAATATCTGTGCATTAGGTCATGGTCTGCGTTTTTATGATTTTTTATGCCCTCGAACGTCGGAGAATAGTTCAAAACCATGCTCCGCCGGAACATTTAAGCTGTATTCAGCCACCCTCAAACAATTTCTATGAAGAAAGTAAAATAATTCATATCTGCGTTATTATAGCTATCTGACCAATAGTTGTGTAACAAATTTTGCTTCTTTTCTTGACCACTATTTGTGATTTGAATTAAAGACAAAGATTTAGAGACACGCTGTATTATACTACTTTTTGATACCTTGTTTCTCCGAGTTAATAGATCACAGTACTGAATTCTCAATTCTAATACAAACAAGTTTGCAACACATTCCGGAATGTTATTTATTTCTGTGCACCAACCGGTTGTTTAATCGGGAACGGGCGTTTGTCTGCATTTACTGTGATTTAAGACATAAATTCTATTTCATTACACATCATGTTCATAATTTATACGCCGTAATAAGTGTATGCTAACCATGAACACACCGGAGAAAAGTCTTTCTAGTTTGTAGTAGCAGTCTGCGATTAACAACAGTTTTAAGAATTTCGACATTTCCTGTTTTCTAATACTGCGGATTTTAACACTGCGTAGCAATAATTGCAATGATTCTTTTTTCTTTTGGTATTTTAATTATTACACAAGTTTTCTTACGTAACAAAAATACCGTTCAATTAATTCCACGTATTTTTGCGCATGTACGCGAGTAAAATATACATATAATAGCTGAAACCAAAGAAAGCGAAATGGATTATATTTCCCATAAGACCAAGGAACCAGGTCAGTTCTTTCCTGTTCGCGCTAATTAGACGTAGTATTAATGTACACCCGTATAAACAACTGGTTCCTGTTACATCATGAACGACTTTCACTGGCGTTTGCTGGCAACAAACTTACTTGGCGTAGGCTTTTTCCAGTAAACCGGGCCAGAAGTGGTCGGAATGTTGACTTTGGAGGAAGGCCAATCGACCGTGGACGGTCGGAAGTCGGTCGTCCACCAAGACTTCAGTCCATTCTCCGCACCACCATAACCTGAAGCGGAAAACTCCGGCGTACTGTTCATTATTGAAAGACTGATCGGCAGGAACCACTCTGTAGAATAGTCCTTTGTTGAGGTAGAGCACTCCCAGGCAGGACACGAGCCATCTATCTCCTGAAAAGTTAAAAGATAAAAATAAATTGCACGAAACGTAGCTTAAGTTTACGTATAGCCAAATTCTAAATTGAAACTGTGTGAAAATAGCAAATAAAAACTATGCCCCTGTCTCATGTCCAAAGTGAAGCAAGGATGAAATACGTGGGCTGCTGGAAAAGTTTCTGGAAACGGTATGAAAAATCGCATATAAAATTTGGTAAACGGTATCATTGTTTTTCGAAGTATTCGCCTTTGACGTCAATACACTTTTGCATACGCTCGAACCAATTTCTGAAGCACGTTTTCCACTCTAAAGATGGTACCTCAGAAACCAGTGTCTGGAATGTTTCAACCGCTGCTTCAGCCGACGAAAATCGCTCACCACGCATTTTATTTTTGATATTTGGGAAGAAAAAGAAATCATTAGGTGATAAATCAGGTGAATATGGACAATGAGTCATTAAATCAACATTTTTGGTGGACAAAAAATCAACTGTTTGACGGACTGAGTGAGAGCTGGCGTTGTCATGATGGAGAATAATTCGTCGATTTCGATTGTTTCTTCTTATTTGATCGATGACTTCCGGTAAACAAATTATAGTATACCAATCAGCATTCACGGTTTTTCGATCCTCTAAAGCCATGGTGTTGCTACATGCCCAGTTAAACCAAAGAAACAAGCAATCATTTGCTTCGCAGCACTGCGTGAACGGACAACTTTTGTTGGTTTTGGTTCATTTTGAAATACCCAAACAGCAGATTGTTGTTTACTTTCTGGCTCGTACGAATAGATCCACGTTTCGTCACCAGTAACGATGTTATAAACTAAATTTGAACGACCTCCATTGAATTTCTTGAGCATTTTTTCGCACCATTTGACACGGCCCTGCTCTTGCGCTTCTGTTAAATTGTGTGGGATCCAACGACTGCAGAGCTTTCGTACGTTCAAATGATCATGCAAAATCTGGTGTATTGCTTTCATGTCAATGCGTAAGGATGCTTGAATCTCACGGTATGTCACACATCTCGATCTCGCTCAAGCACTTCACGCACAGCATCTACATTAGTGGCAACAACAGATGTTGATGGACGACCTTCACGAAATTCATCATGAGAGAGGTACGTCCACGCTGGAATTCGGCAAACCAATTATAAACACTGCTGTTTGATGGTGCTTCATCTCCAAAAGCCAAATGAAGCCGATCGAGGCATTGTTTCGGCGTTAGACCACATTTGAAATCGTAAAAAATCATGGCACGAAAATTTTCACGCGAGATTTCCATGTTTACACAAAATTACTTTTTCTCAAATGCTGTACAAACAACACTAGTTCACTTGGATAGGAACTGTCAATAGAATTATAGGCGAAAAACGTCAAATTTTCCAAATGTGACAGTTGATAAACGCTAACAATTCTAGACCTACTAAATTCCAGAAAATTTTCCAGCAGCCCACTTATAACTGTTATCATTATTAGATGCGTTATTTGATTCTCTTTTGGATGATATAGGGTTGTCGATATCTGTCGTTAATAGTTTTTTCAGTATTAAAATTTAAACAACTATTTCTTTCCCATTGGGGCCCCATCTTAAGAGGAGGAGTTTTATAATCCGACTCACTTGTGTTTTTCGCATAATATAAGGTCAAAACCTAACCGCTCGGTGTCGCAACTTAAACCGTAGTTTGCAATTACGCATTATCCATTCGTAAGTCGGGCGGGTCGTCACATTGATGTAGGATTCTTCATTTAGGTTGAAATGTTTTTCAGAATATGCCTGACGACCACACTGTAATCTGCCGACTTAAAGCTAGCTTTAAAATTGTGAAGATACGCTAATCGAATTCACAATAATCATTACATGTGTAATAGCTCATGAGCAAACCGAGGATTAAATAGCCCCTTTTTCGGTTTATCAGTAATTTCTTATTAACAATGCAATCGAAACCGGGAGCCTACTTTACGGGCGTCATTGCGATGCACACGGCGGAATTTCATAAAATCCTGGCCAAAACCCCAAAAATTAAAGTCAGTTAAATCAATTTCCGTTATCTTTTTCCTAAATGTCGACATTCCATTCTAACCAAGGGCATGATTGCTTTTGATCACATGAACATCATGAACCAGTTACAACGGAACAAAGTGTATGTTTAAATAAGCGGAAGCGTTTATTTCTATGTACTGAATACTATTGGTCTTACGAAAAACTTAAAAGTTGATTTTGTCGTGTAATTCATTACTATTTTTCAAATGAATTCAGAAACTGAAGGTTTGTAGCTATTTATTTTTGATATAAATAATTTTGCTTCTTTTTAATAAGATCGTTTTGCAAGATCATATTTGTATATTTAAGTTACAAAGTTATATGTTTTTATAACAAGTTATGTTTTGTCCTACTTAAAAGTTCATGATTCATCCCAATCAGACAGCCTTATTCATTTTTTTTTATAAAGGTGTTAGTGTAAACTAAATATTGGAAAAGCTAAAGTTGCTAATACAGGGTGAGGCTTTAATAGTAAAACTATATCTGTCTATAAATTATAAATGAGCTCAAAATAAATTCGTCATTTCTTTTTCTTGATAATTCAAAAAAAACGCTCAGTCAGGTGAATTTTGTTTATAAAAAGTAGGTACACATCTCTTTGTAAAAATCAATTTTTCACAGTCATTTGTTTTCCGATGGTTCATTGAATTCTTTATCCAACTACATCAACAATACAGGATGTCTCTAAAATATTCTCCATCCTTTATGTCACATACCACATACAATCCGACTCTAAAATCGCAAACAAACTTTTCCTACTGTGGTTATACTTTTCAAGTTACGAGCGTATGAAGTTATGTGTGCAGATTCTTTATTTATATTCTTTTTTTCTAAATATTACTTAAATACTTTTTAGCACTAATCTTGGAAAAATAATGGATATTTTCTAACTTGAAAAATACCTGGCAGTTCTCGTAACACTTTTCAGAAAACGATTTGATGCTTAATTTAATATTTAATATTAATATTTTTTTCTGTAAACTTCCTAAACATCTGTTTGTTTTCGTTTAGACATATCTTTTTCTCCTATTTAAGCTGCATTTACCTAGAGAGTGCTTATGTGACTCTATAACACTTTTACGCAAATATGTGTAGAACAATATCTCCTTTTAGAACGTAACAAAAAAAATGTTTTATTAAAAAATTAAAACTATATTTCTACTCCAACGGTACGCCGCTGTAGAAATAAATGAACCACTCGAAAATATGGTAGATTTATACTCAAAATGTTTTTTATACTCAAAATATTTTTTATACTCAAAATGTTTTTACCACCCTGTGTAATAAATACGTAAACTTGTTAAAAGTTAATTATTAATTAAACCTGAAATATCAATAATAAGGTTTCTTCTTATGTCCTGATGTCCTGAATTGTTAAGTTTTGACCCAGATTACTCGAAATTATGCCTGTGTGCGATGGTACTACGTGGGCTTCTGGAAAATTTTCTGGAATCTAGTAGGTTTAGAATTGTTAGCGTTCATCAACTGTCATATTTGAAAAATTTGACGTTTCTCGCCAATAATTCTATTGACAGTTCCTATCCAAGTGAACTAGTTTTGTTTGTACAGCATTTGAGAAAAAGTTATTTTGTGTAAACATGGAAATCTTGCGTGAAAATTTTCGTGCCATGATTTTTTACGATTTCAAATGTAGTCTAACGCCGAAAAAATGCCTTGACCGGCTTCATTGGGCTTTTGGAGGTGATGCACCATCAAGGAGCAGTGTTTATAATTGGTTTGCCGAATTCCAGCGTGGACGTACCTCTCTCAGTGACGAATTTCGTGAAGGTCGACCATCAACATCTGTTGTTGCCACTAATGTAGATGCTGTGCGTGAAATGCTTGAACGAGAACGACATGTGACATACCGGGAGATTCAAACATCGTTATGCATTAACATGAAAGCAATACACCAGATTTTGCATGATCATTTGAACGTACGGAAAGCTTTGCAGTCGTTGGATCCCACACAATTTAACAGAAGCGCAAGAGCAGGGTCGTGTCAAATGGTGCGAAGAAATGCTCAAGAAATTCAATGGAGGTCGTTCAAGTTTAGTTTATATCATCGTTACTGGTAACGAAACGTGGATCTATTCGTACGAGCCAGAAAGTAAACAACAATCTACTGTTTGGGTATTTCAAAATGAACCAAAACCACCAAAAGTTGTCCGTTCACGCAGTGCTGCGAAGCAAATGATTGCTTGTTTCTTTAGTTTAACTGGACATGTAGCAACCTTGGCTTTAGAAGATCGAAAAACCATGAATGCTGATTGGTATACTACAATTTGTTTGCCGAAAGTCATCGACAAATAAGAAGAAACAATCGAAATCGACGAATTATTCTCCATCATGACAACGCCAGCTCTCACTCAGCCCGTAAAACAGTTGATTTTTTGTCCAACAAAAAAGTTGAATTAATGACTCAGTGTCCATATTCACCTGATTTATCACCTAATGATTTCTTTTTGTTCCCAAATATCAAAAATAAAATGCGTGGTGAGCGATTTTCATCGGCTGAAACAGCGGTTGAAACATTCCGGACACTGGTTTCGGAGGTACCATCTTTAGAGTGGAAAAGGTGCTTTAGAAATTGGTTCGAGCGTATGCAAAAGTGTATTGACGTCAAAGGCGAATACTTCGAAAAACAATGATACCGCTTACCAAATTTCATATGCGTTTTTTCATACCGTTTCCAGAAACTTTTCCAGCAGCCCACGTAATAGTGAACTCCATTACTTCAAGCTTTGAAAATACTCGGAATACATTCTTTTAAATACACAGATGAGATCTTTTCATATCGAACTAAAATCGAAAATCTATTCCAGTTTTATAAAATAATAAAATTCAATTCACATGCCTACTTCCATTTAGCTGGGTTGAAGCAAATAAAATATATAATATGTAAGACGACGATACATCCTGCTCAAAATTAAACGTGCATTTCCTGCGTCGAACGTGATCTTTGAGGAGCGTTCAATTCACTGCATATTAACGACTTCATTAGACGTGTTCAAAATAATAATAAAACAATTTAAAATGCAGAAGGAATACTTTTGATCGAACAAAATTTCTGCTAAGCGTCAAATAATCTGAAGCCTGGGAATATTAAAATCACATAATTTTTTTTTCAATGGTTGTTCAATTCTTGTGAAATCGAAAGTGAGTTCCAGTGTAATCAGATGTCGCATTAAATAAAAATCTTACGTCTGCGGTTTTCCACTTATCTTGCCCAAATACTTAAACGAGAAAACGTAAATCGTCTTGTTGACCACAGTGTAATTTCTAAAATCGACCGTGCTGCAATTGTAGCAATAAACAATGCAAGAAATTGTTCTCGACAACGTGAACGTGTGGGCAAGGAAGACGAAGAGTTATTATTACGTGCGGCGGTGTAGGTGGTGCTTTATCTTCTCATGATAAGATAATGGAGAGATCATGTTCGCACGAAAGTACCTGCATTATATATCACTTACCATACAAATTAACAGGAAGTGGAATAACGTAATTCCCGTACAGGCCGGCCGTCTGTTACACGCTAAGAATGAGCTTTCGTCATATTTCATTATGTCTTATTCCCACCGGCTCGAGATCTTTCTTGAAAACTATGTAAGTACCTCCGGGGTTCAGATTCATATCAACACGAACTTAAACTCATCGAACAAACACACTCGTTTACCTACCCATCATGTTCAATAGAAACGGTACTTCCGCATGCAAAGCGTACCCTTATGAATATTCAGCGGCAAACATTTAAAACAGTCCTTCGCAACCATGCCCCCATCATTTGTCACCAGGGCCACGAATTATTATCAGTATCATTTAAGTTGAGCATGATAATATATAGTTATACCCAGTAGCAAACTGCATAATAATAATAATCCGATAGAGCATTTTTAATTAAATTGGATAGTTGTAGATTGCCAATGTTTCGATTTAGGCATATAGTTGCTGAAAAAAAGTGCTTGTTTTTAATAGATATATCGAAATGTGTAATAAAAATTGGAACATTCCATTTAAAAAAGTATAAATTTGGTAAATAACTTACTTATTGAACATGCTGTATATGTGGAAATAATTTGCTGATATAGACCTTGTTCTAGGCGATAACTTTTGTAAAAGAAATTTTCTTTTATAATTAATAGTTAAGGCGCTATTGAAGTTACGATAGTTACGAAGTACGATACCGATGGCCCACCCTGTATAAATTTGATAAATTACATAATGATTTTGTTTATGTGAAAAAATAAAGAGTCGATTTGAAATTATAATTTTAATAAATTGAAATATCACAGTAACTCTTATGGTTTCTGTCCAAACTACACGTCAAAGTCAAGAAACTGTAACCTTTTGAGCATTATTTAAATATCATGTTTTCAAAATAAAAAGTAAATATCTACGAATTAGTTGTCAATACAATTAAGAGCACTTTAATTTGCAAAATCAACAAGATTATAGATTATGTGAATAAATATTAACACCAATTGCACTCTAATTGAAATTTGAAATGTTAGTGTCACATGACGGCTCTCATTATCAAGCCATTTCTTCAATTTCGTAAAGTACATTGATGAACTAAATTAGGGGAACACTTTTGTATCCATGCAGCATTTGATTGCCTTTAAAATTAAGGGTACATATCTGACCTCCGCGCTTTTAACACCAGAAACGAATGGACACGAAGGAACACGGAGAAGGAGTTGAAAAAGTGTTAGAATTAACTCCAGATTTTTATGTGTGTTCAAAGAACTTATGGTGACGTTTTGACATTTACATAGGTTAAAATTATTTTGAAGTTTGTAGTAAAAGTAATCTTATCTATAGGTGCTTTCCTTTTGCCACAAATCTTACCTCAGATCAGATAAACGTCACTTCGTTTAACACGAACAAGTAAGGTTGAATGTATATTTCGACTTGACGACCAACGGGAGTGCTCGAGTGGCAAGGTGGGGGATGGAAATCTCAGTTCAATGTTACTTGTTCGCGCCAACGTAAATGACGTTTATGTGATCTGAGATAAGATTTGTGGCAAAAGGAACACAGCTTAGTCGTAATCCACTTTGGCCTGTTTTCAATAAATCGCATTGTATAAAGAAAATGAAGAGAATCTAAAATACAAATACTACTTATTTTAGGCAAAAAAAAACACACAAAAGACAAGAAAATGTCAAATTAATCCCAATAATTGCATCATTAATTAAACATACGTGTTTGTTTGTTTTTTTTTATGGTATTATTTTATGTTTAGGTAAGTTAATTTTAATTTATTCCTACGTTCCTACGTTCAGATAAAATTTTCATTTTTTAGTTTGTTTTTCACTAATGGCTAATATCTCAAGATAAAGTAATAAAATTAAGAATTTTTTACACTTCAGAGTTTAGCGTAATTGGGCTACTTTTAAAAGGTTTGGTTAAATTGCTCGAGAAAAATCTGGCAACCCCGTGTCGCAATTATGTTAAGGCAAATAATATTTAAATATAAAACAGCATGAGAAAACGATTTTCCCAGGTAAATAGTACCGGGTGATCAACGGAATTCATAATTATAGAAGGCTTTGTTTGGTGCTATTTTATACTTTGTGGTTGGACACACTGGGAAAAGACATAATAAATTTACAGTTGTCATACTTGAAGTTACGCTCGTGCTTTGTACAATCTTTATTTTGTTATTTTATTTTGTATAGATGCTGGTCCTTTATTAAAATATTAGGGGAGGTTCCACAAAACAAAAAAAATGTTATAATTCTGACATTTCAATTTTTAATATCAAACTGCAGGCCTGTGTTGCCAACTTTTTAGAAAATATCACAGGCTGCTCTATGTATAAATTCCGTTGATCGCATGGTATTTACCTGGTAAAAAGGTATTTACCAACAATAACCATTTGCCTGCTGCGATATATACAACACACTCATTACGAATTGTAATCATTTATTGCGTATTCTTTTTTAATTAGTCGAATTCCTCTCATTGTAGGAGAGAGCTGGCCTTGATTTGCTTTTAATTTATGCCCACACACGGACATTTTGCAACGAAGAGCTAGTGGGCGCGTTCCAAATAATCCGCCAACGTTTTTTTGGTCGCACATGGGCTCGTAATTTATCTATGAGAGACCGACCTCTTGCAATACCCATAAATATACAATAAATATACAATGTGTGTGGTTTACTTTCTTTGAAAAAATGATTTTGTAGAAAAGTTTTGTAGAACCCAACGCTCAGGCAACACCCTGTAGTATTAAAAACATTTCCTGGAAAAGGCGAGAAATAAAATAAAATTGACAGGTTCTAGTGTTTTTTGAAAAAGAAAGATATCGAATTTATCACTACCATGAATTTCAAGTAGACAAATCACGCTTAATTTAGTGGAGGCGAATATTTAAAGAAAGAGATCCGAGTCACAATAAAATGGACTGGAATGGAGGTCGGTCGAGCTAAAGAGCGAATTTCTAATTTAATTATTCATTAATGCGAATCAAATGTAAATAAAAAAAAATTACTGCGAGGCAGCCAAGTATCAAAAAAAAAAGTATTTCTCTTAACAGCATGCGGTCGTGCTTCGGCAAATACGTAAAGAAAGTGTTTATGATTGTTTATAATTTAACGCTGGTTTCACTGAAACTTGAAAAACTCCAGTGATAGAACTGGTTATATAAAAAATAAAATAAAATATGTCAAACCAAACCGTTCGTTTGATCACGATATTACAGCAGACGCTCGTTAACGAAAATAGTAAACACTCAGTATTGAAAACAATGCGTTGAAGCAAACACTAAATTCATGACGCGAGATCAAATGAAAGGCCCGATAATGTAAACGACCTGTAAAACGTAAAATATTAACCTTTAACCGGACACCATAAAAATAAAAAAGGACACTCAACGTTTCACTATCGCTTGATAGGTTCGCTAAATTTTATAATTTTATAGTATATTATATATTATTATATTATATATATATTATATATATACAGCGTGTAATCAAATAAGTTTCACATATTAAAACTGTAAGTTCTTTATCACTTAAGAAAGTGATTTCTGCAAATATGAATTTTATTGGTGAAAAATTAAATAAATTAACCCCCCCCCCCCCCAGAGCCCGAAGACTTTTTGTTTGAAAACCTCTGACTGGCCGTGTATCAGTTTCTACAAGCGCATCATAAAACGTCGTAAAACAATAAAGCCTCATCGAACTGAAGGGCACTGGGTTAAAATCTTCGCTTATGTAATTCCATAACGGAATAGAATTATAAATATCCATCGCGTTGCTTATTAAATTAATCAATTTTCTCAATTTTCACGTAATTGTTAATAGTTTTCTGCTCACAAAACTGTAAAAATAAATAAAAATTAGAGATTCCATTTTCTAAAATTATTTTACTAATTCATACATATTCATCGTGTACTTTATTTGTTGGTCGTCAATAAACTGCATTGTTATTTCTTTATTGCGCAAAATGTTTAAGAATGTATTTTCTTTCTGCATTTCGGAAAATCGTTATTGAATGCAGTCGTCGCTTTTATTATTTTGTGGAACCAAAACAATAAAGCGTCATTGAACTCGAACTACGAAGAAACGTATTCGTTAGTGGAAATAATTGAAATAATTAGCAAAGTGACAATCAATCAAAGCAACTAATAATTTTTTTAAATCATTTTAATACGCAAAATTAGCACTGTAAATCATGTGTACTATTGGTTTACAAAGACCAGGATGTCAAACTCTAATTATTGTCGATTATCTAATGAAACAGATTTAATTCTGATCACTGCAAGCAGATTTAAATTGTTCTCCTTTAACCATAATGCACACACGGGCCACGACCGAGTGGTTGTGAATTTGAACGCTCGCCTTTAATGGGTCGGTGATTCTATTTTATTGTGTTCCCATAAAGCTTTTAAAATGCGATCAAGCAATTGACCTTGAATTTTGCTGTAATTTTGTTTTATAATGTTGTTTTTGTGCACGGCCGACCAGAAGTTCTCAAACAAAAGAGTCAATACTCCTCCAACAAGTAATTTTTTTATTTTTGAGCTATACTTTTGGTAGTTGTGGCATTAATTCTCTTACACAATGAGGAACTTCCGATATTAATATGTGAAACTAATTTGATTACACCCTGTATATATATTAAATTAAAAAGTACACTCAACGTTTCACTATCGCTTGATAGGTTCGCTAAATTTTATAGTTATAATGAATTTTGTAAAACCTAAACTCTAATGGAATATTCCTGCTTGTTTAAACTAGACAAATATTTGTATTTGCGTTTTAAGTTTTTTTTTTTAACTGGTAATGTACAATTAAGACTGATGTGATGAAATTATCGTAAAATTTATTAAATGAATAAAGCTGTTTAATATTTCTCCATTCGACACTCATCAAATCTGTTTTGAACTGCATTTCTGTTTTTATGGCTGCAAGAAATAGTTCACTGTACAATGCATTTTGTAATTTTTTGTTTCACTCCTTTTGTACCGGTATTCATAAAAGTCGGCAAACATTCGGTATTTTGTTCAATTTAACGTGTACCCTCAATTGCCGTAGCTTTGCAAAAAATCGCATACTTTCGGGCAATATCCGGAATTTCCCGGACTGTAATGATATCTGCAAAAGATAATTTGAGAGTGAAAGATATTATTTAATATAATACAACATACAAGTCGACAATAACATACAATTACGACATTTTAAGAATAATCCGATGGAAAAAAAAGACGTTGATAACTTTCCTGGCGGAGAATATTAAAAAATAAAGAAAATTATAAAAATAAAAATTGAGAAATTATGAAAGCATAATTATAATCATTACTATACTCAAAATTGAGTGAGAAAATGTATACAAAATTAAAGTAATCCCCAGCAAGATCTGATTTCTCCAATGACCTCGTTGCCATTTGAACATAAAATCTAAGACTGGTATCTTTGAATTATTTATGCCAGCTGGTAATTTGCTATGAAATACAAAACACCACAAGTACTTGTACAACAAATCATTGCACGAGATGGAAAGAGAAAGGCTCTTACTGTGTTTACAGCCGTTATTTATTTATGTATACCTTTTTCTAACATTAATTCATGATTAATTTATACACGACAAGTGACATATCATATAAGTAGCACAATAGCAGTAATTTGGTCATTTCAAGCATCGTAAACCCACCATATGGGGTTCCCTTAATTAACTGGGTAATTGTGTCGTTCACTGTTTGTCGTTAGAAAATTTAGGAAACTAGATTCATCTAATTATGTAAATAAAAAATTAACACTCTGTAATTATAACTTCAAACAACGAAAATATATCAAAATGAGCGTAGAATTTTTAACATAGTTTTGAGACTTGAAACTTAAATATATTTATCCGACACCTGCTTATTATGAAGTCATAATAATACCAATTTTGAATATTTTATGAGGTCTACACAGGGTGTCCCACTTAAGGCGGATTCTTTCATACCTCTTTAGTTATTAATTTTACAAAAAATGTTTCAAATAAAAGTTTCACAGGATCATGTGGAGCATATTTTAAAATTAGTTTGACGTGTACAGAGTGTTTCGTCTGACTTGGTGTTACCGTTCAATTTCTGCCCGACCCCGAATCACCCTGTATATTGTTTCCCGTGGAATATTTTCGCAGACCGCCCCAGCTAACTTTTTGCGTTCCGCCGTTTTGCTTTCAAAGTGTTTCCCCAGTGCTATTAGTTTTCCTGTAAGAGACTAGGATAAAGGAAAATTGGGATTTGGAAGTTAATTTTCGGTCGAATAAATACTTTATTTAGCATTTTAGATTTACGCATTATTGCACCATATTTCGAAATCAGCGTCCCCGTTCCCACGAAAGTTGGATAGAAATTGACCCCCCGGTATTTGAGCCCATTGGTCCTCGTTGACGTAAGATTCTGTAACGGTTGGTGGTTGCATTTCACCTCTTCTTTTCTCTTACCCCGTCTCTTTTCGACCCGCCCGCGATTTCAGAACTCAATTTACACTGCATCTCTCGACGGAACAACACGTTTCACGTTGGTGTATTTTAGTGTATGTTTTCGCCCAAAGTTTGTGTTGGGGAATTCATCTACAGCTTTATTGCTAGATTACTTCGTTGAGTCGAGAGATTATTAATACGTTGGTATTGTCTACGCCTGTTCCCCCAAGTTGCTCTGTGAACAGGTGAGTCCACTCGCTGATGTTTTGATTCGCTTCGAATGTTTCTATCGTGTATATTTCTTCCTTACAGGCTCTACCTTTACCTTTACCGTCACCCCGTTAACTTTACCTCTACCCCTTCACTCTTTACGAATACGCTGTATCCGTTGTCTGCCCGTTTGCCGTAACTTCACGGTTACGTGGGCATTGACGTACCTCCCTTGGAGCTTCTTGTTTCGGCGGCAATCGCTGCATTCGCGGGGACATCGTGCTCGGCGCCTATTCACGTCGACGAGAGTTCCCCGGACTCAGATACACCCCGACCGGCTACGTGCCCCAGCTCTCTTCCCCTCTCCACCGGGAAGCACGACGTATGACGCCTCCGTGGGACGCTTCTACGACGCATTCAGGTCGGACAAAGTTTTTAACTTTTACTTTCATTTCTTGATTCCGAAAAAGGCGTGTGTACATGCGATGCACTTCATTTTAAAGTAATTTGCCTTACCCGTACATTTTTGCGTGACGCTCCAGTTACATTTTTTTATCGCTTTTAGAATAAAAATTAGTTTGTTGCATATAACTTTAACTTTATGTTTCTATAGCTTTTGCTGTAAGATTAATTACATTTGAATTTTTTTTTTGGTTTGTTTCGCACAAGACGCGTTTGCTCTCTTATTTTAAACTTGTCATTTCTGTGTACAATTATATTTGTCTGTTTGTATTGTTGTTAAATAAAACAAATTATCGCAAATATCCTGGATGAGACGCGTTTTTCTTAATTTTTCCCCGCGGTTCCCCATAGCCAAAAAGAAATTAAGTGGCGCCTTTTCTTTGATTTTGCTGTTGTTTGTTAGTAAAGCTTTAGTATAAACCCACCCTATCCCACTGGGGCTGGCCGGCGACGCCGAAACGTCTGTCACGGCAATCACTTGTTGATACCTTCGCAGGTAGGTAGCACTGCGCGTTAGTTCACTTCGTTATTTTAAATGGAACACCCTATATATTTTTAGATTTTCGGGTTCTGGATTGAAAATAATGTGACCTTGTGTACCACACGTAGGATCTAATCTAAACCGTTTTCGCGTTATTCAACTTTTTAAAAAAATTATCGTTCTTGCAGTACCTCAAATAAATGCAAATATCTTCCGAACAAATGACGTTGGGGACTTATGGTTTTTTTTTGCTAAAGTGTCGTCTTGAAACGCTTTCTCAGCTACACTGTAAAAAAAAAAACTAGCAACATAAGTTCTTAAAAAAAAAATTAATAAACTTGAGAATATTCAAACTACGATAACTATTTTCTTTTTAGTTGAATGCCATATAACTTTTATCATTATTAGATGCGCTATTTAATTCTCTTTTCAATGACATATGGTTGTCGATATCTGTCGTTAATAGTTTTTTCAGAATTAAAATTTTTTTACGGTTTTTAAAAATACACAAAATATTGAGCCCTTTATGTTAGTTGCTATGGTTATATAGCAAACAAATTGTTTGTTTATATTTCCCTAAGATGATTAAGTATCACGCGACATTCAAAATGTTCAAATTAATCTTTAAGAAGGTCTCTTGCTTAAGAAAACATGATAGGTACGGATTTTACTCTTGCCATGGATATCCAAACTAATAAACCCCAAGAAGGAACTTCTATTGCTGTGGATAGATACATGTGGAGACAACAAGACGTATTTCAGTAGTAGAAACATTTTTTAACGAATAAGTGGATTCGTAGAGGAGGACCAGTCAGTTGACCTCCTTAGTATCTTCATTTGATCGCATTTTAGGGTTTCATAAAACAGCGAATTCGTTTAAAAATATTCCAACTTCTGGAGCACGTCTTGCTGTGTCCACATGCATCTGTCAACAGCAATAGAAGCTTCTTCTTGGAGTTTATTAGCTTGGATATTTATGGCAAGAATAAAATCCGTACCTATCATGTTTTCTTACGCAAGAAACCTTCTTAAAGATTAAGTTGGACACTTTGAATGTCGCGTGATACTTAGTAATCGTAAGGAAAAATAAAAGACAATTTGTTTGCTCTGTAACCATAGCAACCAACATAAAGGTCTCAATATTTCGTATATTTTTAAAAATCGTAAAAAAAAATTAATACTGAAAAAACTATTAACGGTAGATATCGACAACCCTATATCATTGAGAATAGAACTAAATAGCACATCTAATAATGATAAAAGTTATATGGCATTCCATTAAAAAAAATAGTTATCGTAGTTTGAATATTCTCAAGTTCATTAATTTTTTTTTAAAGAACTTATGTTGCTAGAATTTTTTCTTTACAGCTTAACTGAAAAAGCGTTTCAAGACGAAACTTTTGCAAAAAAAAACAAGTCCCTAACGTCATTTGTTCGGAAGATATTTGCATTTATTTCAGGTATTACAAGGTTTAGATTAGACCCTATTTTGAAAAACGTGGTATTTGATCGGGTTTTTAGGGCAAATAAATTGATTTTAAATCATTCATTAAAGACCCTACTTCTGGTTTTCAAACAAAAAACAACAAAATTGTCCGACAACTTCTAAAAGAAGAACAAATTGACAACGCTACAGCAAAACAGCTCACCACATACACTGCTATCCCCCCGAAAATTTATGGTCTCCCTAAAATCCATAAACAGAATCATCCACTTCGTCCCATAGTATCTTGTATTGGTGCTCCCACCTTTCAACTGTCAAAATTTATTACCAAAATTCTTTCCAACTTAAATCAAAACTTTAATTTCAACATCAAAAATTCTTTTACCTTTGTACAAAAAATTAAAAACATAACAATATCGGATAACTATATTTTAATTTCGTTAGATGTAACTTCGTTATTCACCAACATTTCAAAACAATTGGTACTCAAAATTCTGAATGATGATTGGGACCAAATACAATTACACACAACCATACCTAAGGTAGCCTTTATCAACATGGTCGAGTTCTTGTTTGACAGCAGCTATTTTATTTTTGACAATAAATTTTACAGACAAATTTTTGGTACCGCCATGGGCAATCCAGCTTCCCCCATTTTAGCTAACATAGTTATGAACAAATTGCTCAATTCTGTTGTACACAACTTACCGTTTCCGATCCCCTTTCTATATTGTTATGTCGATCATATCGTTACTAGCATTCCTAGTGATTCTGTGGATTTGATTTTGTCAAGGTTTAATGAGTTTTGTGAAGAATTAAAATTTACTACAATTGAAACAGAAAATAATAAAAAAACTTCCCTTCTTGGATGTGTTGCTTGAGAGATGTGACAATGGTAAGATTATCACTGATTGGTTCATAAAGCCTACCCATGCTGGCAGAATAATTAATTACCATTCTGTACACCCTTTAAACCAAAAACTAGCAGTTTTAAAGTCCTTAAAACACAGGGTCATGGAGCTTTCTGATCCAAATTTGTGGAAAAAGAATTTTAGTATCATTCAAAAACTGGCTATACAAAATGGCTATCCAAAAAAACTCACTGCCCATCTGTTGAGTGACAGACCCAATATTTCACAATTACAAACAATAGAGTCTCAGAATCAAGCCAAATATTTCAAAATTCCTTTGTTGCCTAACTTATCTTATAACATTGCCAGAATCTTAAACAATAATCAAACTAAAATAGCTTTTTATTCCTTAAAATTAACCAACAGCTTATGTACAAATCTTAAATCAAAAACTCCTTTACTTGATCAATGCAACGTTGTTTATAAAATAAATTGTATGGGGTGTGATTCCTCTTATATTGGCCAAACTAAACAAAAACTATGCCTTAGAATGAGAAATCATAAATATGATTGTAATCCATCTCAACAATCAAAATCCGAAAAAACTGCTCTATCTACTCATCATTTTTCCACAGGACATACGTTCGATTTTGACAATGTTAAGATTTTAGATTATGAACCGGTTTTTACAAAAAGATTAATCTCTGAAATGATTCATATAAAGAATAATAAAAATTCTATAAATTTAAGAACGGACACACAAAATTTAAGTATCATTTACCATAATCTTATCAAATATCACACTGTCAATCGGTTGTAAATTCATTTTTCTTAGGTTGGCCAATATTTGGGGAATTTCACTCTAACCCTATAAGTTGGTTAACTTGTCGCGTTGCTGAGTAAAAACCAGCTTCGTTGTCATTTGGCGTACGTTTCCTAACGTTACTTTTAATTATGTTTTACCTTTAATCATTTATTGTTAATCGTTTTAAAAAACATCCCATATTGATGAACTTTTGTTTTAAAATGTTTTAATAAGACCGTAAGTGTTTACATTTCTGTATCTACCAGTCTTAGACTGACCGTTGTTTTTTCTATTTTTTACAGCGGCTTGTATCGGTAAATTTCACCCCAAATCGTTTAACGGTTTGTAGTTATCGTTTTGTTAATCAGAGGTAAAAATGTTTTTAATTCTTAGTTGATAGAATCTCACTGTATACCTTTTTAGGCTCTGAGGAAGGTTTAAAATAAAACCGAAACTTGGCAGCTGAATGATTTAAAATCAATTTGTTTGTCCTCAAAACGCGATCAAATACCACGTTTTTCAAAATTTAACAAACAGGACGCCGATTTCATTTATTATTAGACCTCTATGTATGGTACACAAGGTCACATTAAAATTCAATCCAGAACCCGAAAATGTAAGAATATATGGGGTATTCCATTTGAAATAACGAAGTGACCTAACGCCCAGGCTAAAAGGAACACTCTGTAAACGTCAAACTAATTTTAAAATATGCTCCACATAATTCTGTGAAACTTTCAATTGAAACATTTTTTGTAAAATTAATAACTATAGAGGTATGAAAGAATCCGCCTTAAGTGGGACAGCCTGTGTAACACTAGTGGAATTATAAACCAACCAATAATTAAACTTGTGTTCTAAATCGACACTTCATAATAGACAGGTGTTGGATAAAACTATGTATTACACTCGTGACTTATTTGCCTTATAAGACGCTTATACGATAAATAGCTATTTACTTGTTAAACAACTGTAACTAATTGGAATATTTGGATAATTATATAATCTTCGCCCTCATAAACAGACTTTAATGTCAAGTGATAGTTTAAGGCTCAAATTAAATTACGCAAACAATTAGCGGTTGGCTTCCAAAATAAATAAATAAATAAAATGTGCATTAACACGTTCACGTCCGTTCGAAACCGGCCTTTTCTCTTCCCATTCAACCGTCGGGATTGATTTACGCAACGACACTTTCACCGGTCCACCACCACCAAGGTCGTTTGTGGTGGTGTTTCGTTCAAGAGAGTAAAGTCGAATTTTATTATTTCACGGATGAATAAAAGTTAAAATTATTTACTCACCCATTTTGCCAGGACTAATATCGAATTGAGCGGGTCCATCTTGAACAAAACCAGGTCTACTGCACAAGTCCTACAAAAGAAAATTCAGAATATGTAACTACAGTTGTGTCCATATTGAAGCGAATGAACATAGATGTAAGTATAAGACTTGCTGAAAAAATAATGAAATACTTTTTATGATTATCTTTAATGCAGTGTGTTTGCTAAAGTTGACTACAAATGAGGAACTTTTTTTATTATTAGACCTACGAAAAATAGAATAAAAAAGGCTACAATGGAAATTAGTCACGAATAGATCGGATTTTCATTCTAACCGAGTAACAGACCGTATTTTCTCCACGGCCAGAAAATACGAATCAAAAACAATTAAATCTCAACAAAACAAGTTATTTATTGAAACAATTATATTACATTGTGTTAATATTTATATTAATTTGTCTCAAAACTACTAGGACGCCGCATTTACCTCTGATACTGACAGTTTTGAAAACACATAAGAAGCAAGTGTTTGTTTTAGAATAAATATTATATCTGAAGAGTGAGAATTTTTACTTTCTATTATTAAAAATGATTTCGTAATTATTACATTCACTAATGGTTGGAGAAAATAATAACAAACTATTCTATAAGTTATATCTGAGTTATTATGTTTCGTTGTGATAGTGGTTTCTAGCATACCGTATTTTATGTTATGCTTTGAAAATGGTCAAATGTTTGAGTATAAACAAGTGTGTATGTCACAACATTTTTTCCTTTCACGTATTTTTCAACAAAGAAGATTTAATATACAAGAAAACTAGCCTCTTAATTAAAAAAGGTTATAGACCCAGAACACGTTCATTGATACTGCTGAAGAGTGACTTGATTTCGTTGTCCAAATACGACATAAATAACTACCATCCGAGATCTGTATTACCTATCTTTTCTAAAGTTTTTGAAACATTTTTCTACAATAGATTATATTCCTACTTGATGAAGTATAGCATTATATCCAAATGCCAGCATGGATTCATAAAAGGCCGATCTACAGAATCCGCTATCTTTGAATGTTTAAATTATGTAACGACTTGCCTGGATAAGAGAGAAACAGCCGTTGAATTGTATTTCGATTTATCCAAAGCCTTTGAAACTTTGGACCACGATATTCTTTTGTTCAAACTTGACTCTAGAAGCTCTAAATTGAATACGTTCCTACCTATCGGGGCGATCTCAACAAATGTTCATCAGACGTATACATTAAGGTGTAATCTCCGAGATTTTATCTGACCCAAAAATATTTAAAAAAATTTTGTGCAAATCGTTTTTGATTGCAGTGAGAACCTCGAGCAGCCTCTGGACAGCTGTTTCAGCCCTGCTTGGGGCTTCTTCAGCAGAAACGTAGCTCGACATTCCCACTGCAGACCAAAAACGACTTGCCCAATTTATTCGCAAATGCGATGTAAGAATGATGAACATATAAAATAGCGACATCTTACTATCGCTTTAACATTGCAGTAGGATAGACAAATTGAAGCGGGATTTGCTCCTAATGAGCTACGTTTCTGCTGAAGAAGCCCCAAGCAGGGCTGAAACAGCTGTCCAGAGGCTGCTCGAGGTTCTCACTGCAATCAAAAACGATTTGCACAAAAATTTTTCTAAAATCTTTCATTATGCTTTGACAGCAAGCATGGCCGCCTTGCATGGGGGACTCATTAGGAGCAAATCCCGCTTCAATTTGTCTATCCTACTGCAATGTTAGGTCAAAAAGCGATAGTAAGATGTCGCTATTTTATATGTTCAAAAATATTTAGTAAAGGAGTGTGCCCACGGATCTATCATCGGACCTCTGTTATTTCGGATTTATGTCAATGACTTAGAACAAATGATACCTTCTGTATCATCTAACGAGATGATGAAATTCCGGGATTATTACCGACGAATGTTGTTAGTAATATGGCTGCATTGATCTGTGACAGATTTGGTTCTTTAGATTTAAAATCAATACAACAGTGTACTTAATCATAATAATGTAACATTGGATTTATTGTTTGCTAACTTTGATATTATTTGTCTCGCGGCAATCCCAATGATGAATGTAGATGTCCATCATCCTCCTTTATATTTTAATATTGAAATAAGCAATCGTTGTGTGATAGAAAATTTGGATAATGATTTTTTCTATTGTTTTAAAGATGCTCCTTATAAGGATATAATAAGTTTTTTTGAACAAGTCGATTGGTACGCTTTGTTTAATGGTTGTAATGTTGATTATGCTGTTGATATTTTTTATAATATCCTATATTACGCAATTGATCAATTTGTCCCTACGAAACCAATTAGGAAGACATCATTTCTTAGCTGGTTTTCTAACAACCTTGTCACTATTATTAAGCGGAAAAAGGCGTTTCATCGTAAATATAAAATTTTCCGAGATGCAAATGACTTTGAACAATTTAAAATTCTAAGACGTCAAGCCAAAATTGAAACATCTATTTGTAATAAAAAATATATTAAAAAAGTTGAATCAAACATAATTGAAGATCCCAAAATTTTCTGGAATTATATTAAATCGAGAAAAGATGGTAACTTCGGCATTCCGATGGTTATGGTTAATTTATTAACTGGCAATCATACATCAAATGCTGAGGGTGTTGCTAACATGTTTAATGATTATTTTCTAACGATTTATCAAACTTCCACCGTTTCTCAAATTGAAAAGTTTATAATGGATAATGATTCGAATTTAGACAACATCGAAATTGAGGAAAGTACTGTAGGAGACAGCTTAATTAATCTCAAGGTAAATAAAGGATCTGATCGTGATGGAATTCCTCCAATATTTTAAAAAAATTGTGCCGGTACACTTTGTATTCCTCTAAAAAAAACTGTACGATAAATCGTTGGAGGAAGGTATAATTCCACTTATGTATATGGAAACACTCCTACGTGATATCTGTTTATAAAGCGGGAAGCAGAAGTAATATTTGCAATTATAGGCCAATAACCATTCAATCTGCTATTCCCAAATTATTAGATAAACTAGTAAGTGAATACTTCAGCAGAGTATTCAAAAACTATTTAATTGACCAACAACACGGATTTATTGCTGGGAGATCTACAATTACAAATTTATTTCTTTATGTAAATTTTGTAAGTGCTGCCATGGAGGAAGGTTGTGCGATTAACTCAGTTTATATTGACTTTTCTAAAGCGTTCACAAAATCCTTCTGGACAAACTTTTTAATCTTGGTATACGTGGTTCATTACATCAACATCAGTGGTGTTCCTCATTTATTACAGGTAGAACCCAACAGGTTAAAGTATGTAATCATTTATCACATACCCTCAGGGGTTCCACAAGGTTCTCACCTCGGGTCCATACTATTCCTGCTTTTTATTAATGATATCAATATTGGTTTGACATCAAATATTTTATTATATGCCGATGATCTTAAGGTTTTTAGAAAAATTATTAACGTTCAGGATTGCATCGCTTTACAGCGAGACCTTGATTTATTGGAACTGTGGTGTAAACGTAACGATATGTGTCTGAACATTTCGAAATGTAAGGTTATTAAGTTTACCAGGGAATCCCGAAACATCAATTTTGATTATAAACTAAACAACAGTGAACTTGTGAAAATAGACAGTATTAAAGACATGTCATATTTGACAAAAAACTGTCCTTCAATTTACTGGATTTTATTAAGGATTTACTGGATTTTATTAAGGAATTTACTAATATTAGATCTATAAACCTCCTGTACGCTGCCTTTAATCGATCAATATTTGACTACGCATGTATCATTTGGTCTCCTATGTACATTACACAAATTGAAAGATTAGAAAATATCCAAAAAAAATTTGTGAAGTATTTGTGTTTTAAGGCTAAATTTCATTTTTTTTTTGAAAACAATTATGAACATTTCTTAATTCTTTTTGGTTTATCTTGTTTAAAATGAAGAAGATCACGATCTACTCTTGCGCAAACTGCAATTTTTAAATTTTGGCAAGGAGAGCCTAAATCTAATCAATTCTTATTTTGTAGGACGCTCACAGTATGTTACATATAACAGCAAGTCATCAACTAGACTGCCTATTAAACACGGAGTTCCACAAGGATCTGTTCCTGGCCCAATTTTATTTTTAACTTTTATAAATGACTTATCGCCGAAAATAACAGATAACGCCAAGATAGTTTTGTTTGCAGATGATACCTGTACTCTCTGTAAGAGCAATTCCCTTGAAAATTTAGATACCCAAGTAAGGGACACACATGTCAACGTCCTGGATTGGTTTTGTTCTAATTTGCTAAGCACTAACACAGCTAAAACTCAAAAATTGAGCTTCACTCTTCGCCCACTCGACTCCCAGCCTGCACCCGTAAAATATTTAGGTATTCATTTGGAC
Source organism: Prosopocoilus inquinatus (assembly GCA_036172665.1). Lineage (NCBI taxonomy): Eukaryota > Metazoa > Arthropoda > Insecta > Coleoptera > Lucanidae > Prosopocoilus > Prosopocoilus inquinatus. Next base: position 4,885,588 of record CM069876.1, read on the forward strand.
TCGAAATTAACGTGGGTGGAGCATATCTCACAACTGTCAAAAAAACTTAATATTGGTGTCTTTATGCTACGTAATCTAAAAATGTTGTACCTTTTGAAACGCTTATAAAAGCATATTACGCAAATTTCTACTCTCACATGTCATATGCAGTTTTGTGTTGGGGTGGCTCCACTCACGCTTCACAAGTTTTTCGCATCCAGAGACGATGTATCAGAGTGATCGCAGGACTGGGACCTGTACACTGTTGCAAAAGCAAATTTATTGAATTTAAACTGTTGACGTTTCCTTCGTTATATACATTTACCTGTCTAGTACATATAAAAACAAATTTCTCATTATATAAAAGAAATGAAGATTTTCATAGTTACAATACCCGAAACAAGAATGATCTGTTAACTAATCACAGTCGAATACAGAGGTCGAGAGATGGTGTTAATTATTTTGGTATTAATTTTTTTAACGTTTTACCACGCAATATTCAAAATCTTACAGCCCTGCAATTTAAAACCACCATAAAAAAATATCTCTTGCAAAAAGCATTCTACAATATTCAAGAATTTTTGAATAATGATTTCATTGATTTAATTCCGTCAACTTGTACTTCCCAGCAGGCTGGTCACTAGTTACCAACTACCCCTCAAATTTTCTTTATTGTGTATGTTGCGGCCGTTAGTATGCATTAAGTTTGACTTTACTATGCCTTGTACGCCTTTGTAATATTGTCTTCCTTATTGTTTGTATACTTTTCTTTGACGTGTGAAAATTCCTTTGGAATTTTTAACATCAATAAATATTATTATTATTAAACATATAAAATAGCGACATCTTACTATCGCTTTTTGACCTAACATTGCAGTAGGATAGACAAATTGAAGCGGGATTTGCTCCTAATGAGTCCCCCATGCAAGGCGGCCATGCTTGCTGAAGAAGCCCCAAGCAGGGCTGAAACAGCTGTCCAGAGGCTGCTCGAGGTTCTCACTGCAATCAAAAACGATTTGCACAAAATTTTTCTAAAATCTTTCATTATGCTTTGACAGCAAGCATGGCCGCCTTGCATGGGGGACTCATTAGGAGCAAATCCCGCTTCAATTTGTCTATCCTACTGCAATGTTAGGTCAAAAAGCGATAGTAAGATGTCGCTATTTTATATGTTCATCATTCTTACATCGCATTTGCGAATAAATTGAGCAAGTCGTTTTTGGTCTGCAGTGGGAATGTCGAGCTACGTTTCTGCTGAAGAAGCCCCAAGCAGGGCTGAAACAGCTGTCCAGAGGCTGCTCGAGGTTCTCACTGCAATCAAAAACGATTTGCACAAAATTTTTCTAAAATTATTATTATTATTATTATTATTATTAGAAGACAGTATTTTGAGAACGTATTTATGTTTAATTTGTTAAATAATTTCTTTGCTAGCCCGGACATTATTTCATCGGTGATGTTCAGGCCTCCTAACGAGACGTGAGAAGTCGAAGTCAGCAAATACTTTCATGTCTGTTTCATAAAACTAACTATGGTCAAAATTCTCCTCTCAGCAGGGTGGTTAATATATCTAACATGTTTAATTGTCACTACGATGTAATTGGTGTGTCAAAGAATAAATTTACTTTTTATGCTAGAAAATTTCTAGCAAATATGTGAAATATATACTTATTTTTGGTTGGAACTTCATATTTAATTATATTTAGTCTATGCTATTGGAATTTGTTATTTAGAATTTATTGTGTCTTAAGCGAATTGGAATTTGGAATCTATGTTCATTGGAACTTTTCAGTTAATAAATCTATTTTTATTATTATTATAATTATCATTGTGCCAATACGCTGAAAACACCACGTACATCGTAACAACTGACTCCGAGTCCTTATACGCTGAACTTGCCTCCTCAACCATTAACTTCATGTCCAATTGGCCCAAATTGAATCAACTTTTAGTAATTTTAATAAAACTGCATTACTACAATTTAATAATGGTCCAAATGCATTTAGATGCAAAGACGGACGTTCTTTTGCAAACGGATTAATCCTCGCTTGAAATCTCAGTCCAGAAACGGTAATCCTCTTCTCTTCGAATAAAAGTATTTTTATATTTCGTTTGGACTGAATTGTAGTTATTTGCAGGTGAACTGTCAAGCAATAATTCAAATCTGAGGTGTTTTGTTGCAACAAGTACGGAATCCACATTCGAACTATTTGAAACCAGATTCAAACTTTTAAGCAAAAGAAAGCAGCTAATATCGACAAAAACGTGACCGTTGTGTCCCACTACATCGTGCCACAACAAAAATCAAAAACAAAAAAGAAATGAAGGAGAATGACAGCATAGCGCAATATATTGCAAATGTTGAAAACCTGCTAAAGAATTAAGAGACATAGGAGAAGAACCATCAGTGACACTGCAGTGGAGCATGGCTTTATGAGAGGGTGAAGTAAATTAACTAATCTTTTGAACCTCACGCGATTTACTTATGAAGTGATGCACTCCGAAAAGCAAGTGAACGTAATATATACCGACTTTAGTAAGGCGTTCGACCGAATACATCATGAAATTTTATTAACCAAGCTACAACAAGAATTTGATCTCCATCCAGGGGTTATTTCGCTCTAACGGAACTATCAGAATACATAACAGAACCTTATATACTGAAATCCCGATTCCTGGAATACTTATTTGTTAAGTTCAAACACTATCCAGATGTTAATATTAGCGACCATTAGCTTTTAAATGTGTTCAACTTTAAAAAGCTAGGTACTCACAGAAGCATTACTGCAGTAATATTTTTATTTAAATTGATACATGGAATTATAAATAATACTAATTTGCTTGGCGAGCTAAACTTTTATATTCCAAGATTAAGTTCTAGAAATTCAACAACTTTTAATTTTGATCTGGCGCACACTAATTATTATTGCCATTCCCCTGTTAACAGCTTTTAACTTTTAACAGCATTAATAACGGAGTTGATATTTTTCACTCGGATTTAAAAAAATGTTTCATGTATTAATGGGTATTAATGGTTGCTTGCTATAAATAACTTTATTTGTGCTTATAGCTTATGTTCGTATGTAATTTCTCCTAGCAGATCTGCCTTTTTATGAATCTTGTGTGAGCTTACATTGAATGAAATTGCATGGTTAACTGCCGTTCACAGCTAATTTACCAACTTAGGAGCAACATGAAGGGTTATCGTGCAATTAACCGCATCATGCATCTTTGCTTAACGGTTTCCAGCTTCTTTCTTATAGTTTAGTGCATGTTGCATCATGCATCAGAACTTATTATGAAATAATTTATGTTTTTATTATGCATTTTTAATCAATCTACTTCGTGTCACAGTTAAGATATTACCTGGAACAACTAGTTGACAACAGAATAAGAAACAACCTGTAAAATCTCCAATGTTATTAACTTTCCTAATTAATGTCCTAAAGTACTAGAAAAATTTTTGTGCAAATCGTTTTTGATTGCAGTGAAAACCTCGAGCAGCCTCTGGACAGCTGTTTCAGCCCTGCTTGGGGCTTCTTCAGCAGAGACGTAGCTCAACATTCCCACTGCAGACCAAAAACGACTTGCCCAATTTATTCGCAATTGCGATGTAAGAATGATGAACATATAAAATAGCGACATGTTACTATCGCTTTTTGACCTGACATTGCAGTAGGATAGACAAATTGAAGCGGGATTTGCTCCTAATAAGTCCCCCATGCAAGGCGGCCATGCTTGCTGTTACACACATAGTATCATTCTCAAAAATATCTATAAATAACGTCGTCACAGTAAAATAACGTGGTCTTATATAAGATCCTGTATATTAACTAAATTTTATACAGAAGTATACCTAAAAGGTATATCCAAAACGATCTCGTTATAAAAATGAAACCCGAAATCCTCATAAAAATGTCAGTGTCCATTATTTTCTCATTTCGATGTACTGTGGGATGCTCCGAGAGCCAGTCTCCGACATACCTGGGTGTAACTGGTTATATTTCTTCTTTATTTTTATAGTGCGTTCCCTGTCGCACGCATTATTGAGGACGTTCAGTTAGACGTTTTCCAATTCTGTATGTACAGACAAATGTACATACATAACATAAACATTGTAACTCTTTTTATATGGCGCTTGCATTTTATTTACGTATGCACGGTCAAGGCGATTTTCATAATTCATCCCACCTGAAGCTATGATTCACGATTCGCCCCAATCCACACTCTCACTTCGTCCAACGGCATTAACGTAATACCAACAATAACAAACAGGTAAACATGTTCGTAATTTACCTTCCATGGCTCTTTGCGAAGCACTCTTTCCCAACGCTTCCTTCCGAACATGGGAAGTGGTAATTAGGCATGCCTTAATTACGGCCGTCCACATTTTTCCGCCTTGCAGATTATCGGGAACTGCACGTGAAGAATGAGAAATGTTAAAATTAATAACCGTAAATATTAGTTTTGCGCTCGAACTAAACTAGTTCATAGTAGTAAAATGAAATTCAAGTGCAAAAGTGAATGGTGGTAAAAGTTAGTTAGTTAGTAAGCAGTTAAATTACCCGGTTTAACTTGAAACTGAAAGATTCATTAAAATCACATAAATGAAATTCCATTCGTATTCACCATAAAGAGTATACGTTAATTAAGAATTGTTTTTTTAAGTGAGACGGAAATGAAAAAAAGAAAATCTTCTGGATTCCGTCATAGAACGGACCTCCTAGTGACCTAACTTTTATATACATACATACAATCATAGAATGCTTTTATAATAATAATAATAATAATAATAATAATAGTCTTTATTATCCAATAGGAAGAGACCCAGAAGGACACAATATAAAGAATGACTTAACCACTAGTAACATATAGAAAAGGTAAATATACCTAAAATATAAGTGTGTATACAAGAATACTTAGTAATAACAAAGAAGTAAAATAAACAAAAAACTAAAAATATTTAAAATTATCATTAAAAACACATTAACTAACTGGGAACCAACCATGACTTTAATAATAGCATATAAAGGATCATGAAAAAGATCAACTAATGGGCTAATACTGTTAATTAGAGAACACATCCTGTATATTGGAGATTTAATTAATAAATTAATGCACGGATTAGGCAAATAAAAGATCTCAAAAGACCTAGAATTAAATGAGGGTACTTTAAATGTCAGGCAGTTGAGGAGGTTAGGACAATTAGTTTGATTGTTTAGCAATTTGTAAATAAATTTAAGGTTGGCAATATTACATCGGAATTCAAGTGTATGAAGATGAAATCGTTGCAGGAGAATATTATGGTTAATACCTTGAGGAGGAAATGAACCATCCAACTTCCAACACAAGTATTTAAGAAATTTTCTTTGGATGTTTTCGAACACATTAATATGAATATTATAGTAGGGACTCCAAACAGGTGATGCATATTCAAGTTTTGATCCAACTTCATAAAGTCTTAACAAAGAGAGAGGATTTCAGAAAAATTTTGTGTTTCGATATATGAATCCTAATTTTCCATGACAAGAGGAAATAATGGCGGAAATGTGTTCATTAAAAGTTAAATGAGAATCGAAAATAACACCAAGATCAGTATGAGAATTAACCTTAGCTACAACTTCTTTACCAAGACAATAATTAAAGTAAAGAGGTTTTTTTTTCTTTGTGAAAGACATGATTTTGCATTTTGCGAGATTTAAAGACAATTTATTCTTATGACTCCAAGACGTCACAGCACAAAAATTTTTCTACAAGGATAGACTGTCGTGGATAGAAGCAATATTACTATATAATTTAAGATCGTCTGCAAAAAGAAGTTTATGCCCTGAAATTTTCAACGTAAGGTCATTTTCTTAAATAGTTGAGGACCAAGGACGGATCCTTGAGGAACTCTCGAAGTTGCTGTATAGACAAATGACTCAAAACCGTTACATTCAACAAATTGTTTCCGATCATATAAGTAGCATTTAAGAAGATAAATAGTTGAAAGATCAATACCAAAATAATGTAGTTTAGATATCAAGAGCGAATGATCAAGCTTATCAAAGGCCTTTGCCGTATCGGTGTAAATAACATCAACTTGTATATTGTTATCCATGCTGTGAGATATGAAACCAGTGATAACTATAAGATTTGAAACCGTTGAACGTTTACTTACAAATCCATGTTGATTAAATGAAAGAATGCTGTGAGTTTGATTACTTATAGAATGATTATAATACATTCAAGAATTTTACTTTTATGCCAAGAAGTTTCAGCTGTATATCATGTCTCCACCGAGTGTAATTTTCTTCTCTAGCACACATATATATGTAAATACTTGACATACCAAAAAATTCAAACGCTATTTTTATACAAATTTGAAAATTCTATAAGCTAAAATTATTTTCCGCTCTACAGGATGTTTAGTTTCCTAATGGAATGCCTTTTGAATTACTCCTATTCGATATTTGGATAGATTAGTTACTTTTATGACAAATTTCTTAAAATTTCTGATTTTGACACGGACCACAGATCGTTTTCGAATTTATTTGATGGGCTGCAACTTGGTCGTTTTCGAGGATCATACATCGCTCATAAAGAATTCCATAAAGAACTTTACAGCGAAGCTATCAACTAGATTGGAAAGATTGGTGTTAAAATGTATAGATGTATTAGAAATCAGTTGCAACAAGGGAGAAGAAAATCCAAATTTTCTTCTTTCTTCTTACAACTGATTTCAATTACATCCTTACCAGCCTTTCCAATCTAGCTCATAGCTTCGCTGTAATGTCCTTTGTGGTACTCTTTATGAGTGGTGAATTACCTTTCTAACTGTCGATGCATTCTGCCGATAAAATAATTTTTGCAGAATCAGACATGTACTAATTTTATTGCTTTAACAAGAACACCTTTCGACGAAGTTACCAACGCTATCAAGGGAAATCTCCTCTTTACGGAATTGAATTGAATTTAAGGGGAGAGCAAATCTTATCACCAAAAAGCTTACAGCATGCACTTAACTTTGAAGAGCATCAATACATCGTGCTCTGCTGCGAACACCACGATAGTTTCCCGAAATCGATGTGGCGTTGAAAAAAAAAATAATTAAAAATTGTTGGTTACTATTCAAAAAAAAAAAAAATTGGCGATGCCAATGGTGATGTAGAACTTACTTGGAAAATTTTATATGATAGTTGTGATATTTCTAAACAAAATCATAATAAAGCTATTTCAATTAATACTCAAAACTGCGAAATTAATAGTTCTGAACAACTTCTAGAACTAGGTAATTGTTCTAATAAATACTTTACTGAAATAGGAGCTATACTTTATAACAATATTCCTAATCAGAATGAAACTTTAATATAAATCCAGTGAATAAAAGTGTTTTCTTTATTACTAGAAATCGGAATCACATATTTTGACGTCATCAATAAACGAACGAGTGATTTGTTTACGAAAAAAAGAGACTAAATTATTTTCGATTCGTTTTCGCTGAGTGAACCCTTTCAGAATAATCTGCTGGTGAATGCCCCCCACTTCTAAATTGATTTGGGGCGGGAGTTTATCATAATACCGAAGGAGCGCAAGCTCACATGAGGCGCTTTCGTTTCTAAAATAATCGTAATCCGATGTGGTTGGCAATGATTAATGCTTAGAGAACCATGATTCGTTTGTTTTCGTTACAAAAGAAAACTTGCCACTTGGAATATTCCTTCGTAAACTGTCAAAATCTCCTTAAATTTGAGGTTAGTTTCTCTATAATCTTGATCGGGACAAGCACAAGAACTAAATATTTTATTTTCATCGAAGCGAATCATGATCCTAAACCACTGATGAAGGGGTTGAATCGTTTTCTCAAAAGAACACGATTCGCTGATCCAAATGCGTTGTTTCCGTGATCGGCCTGAAATGATGACATCAAAATACGCCATTTCGATCTCTATATATTACCATCAGATGTAACGAAATCACCAATAATATTTCGAAATTAAAAAATAAATCAAGTACAGATTCTGATGAAATATCAAACAATATTGTTAAAATAATAGCTCAGTATACGTGGGCTGCAGGAAAAGTTTCTGGAAACGGTATGAAAAAACGCATATGAAATTTGGTAAACGGTATCATTGTTTTTCCAAGTACGTCAATATACTTTTGCATACGCTCGAACCAATTTCTAAAGCACGTTTTCCACTCTAAAGATGGTACCTCAGAAACCAGTGCCCGGAATGTTTCAACCGCTGCTTCAGCCGATGAAAATCGCTCACCACGCATTTTATTTTTAATATTTGGGAACAAAAAGAAATCATTAGGTGATAAATCAGGTGAATATGGACAATGAGTCATTAATTCAACGTTTTTGTTGGACAAAAAATCAACTGTTTGACGGGCTGAGTGAGAGCTGGCGTTGTCATGATGGAGAATAATTCGTCGATTTCGATTGTCTCTTCTTATTTGATCGATGACTTCCGGAAAACAAATTGTAGTATACCAATCAGCATTCACGGTTTTTCGATTCTCTGAAGCCACGGTTGCTACATGTCCAGTTAAACCAAAGAAACAAGCAATCAGTTGCTTCGCAGCACTGTGTGAACGGATAACTTTTGTTGGTTTTGGTTGTTCACTTTCTGACTCGTACGAATGGATCCACGTTTCGTCACCAGTAACGATGTTATAAATTAAACTTGAACCACCTCCATTGAATTTCTTGAGCATTTCTTCGCACCATTTGACACGACCCTGCTCTTGCGCTTTTGTTAAATTGTGTGGGATCCAACGACTGCAAAGCTTTCGTACGTTCAAATGATCATGCAAAATCTGGTGTATTGCTTTCATGTCGATCCGTAAGGATGCGTGAATCTCACGGTATGTCACATGTCGATCTCGCTCAAGCATTTCACGCACAGCATCTACATTAGTGGCAACAACAGATGTTGATGGGCCACCGTCACGAAATTCGTCATTGAGAGAGGTACGTCCACGCTGGAATTCGGCAAACCAATTATAAACACTGCTCTTTGATGGTGCTTCATCTCCAAAAGCCAAATGAAGCCGATCGAGACATTGTTTCGGCGTTAGACCACATTTGAAATTGTAAAAAATCATGGCACGAAAATTTTCACGCGAGATTTCCATGTTTACACAAAATTACTTTTTCTCAAATGCTGTACAAACAGAACTAGTTCACTTGGATAGGAACTGTCAGTAGAATTATAGGCAAAAAACGTAAAATTTTTCAAATATGACAGTTGATAAACGCTAACAATGCTAGACCTACCAGATTCCAGAAAATTTTCCAGCAGCCCACGTACGAGCATAGGTAATACAGTAAGTAATGAAAGAATTGTTAAAACTGGTGTTCCACAGGGCACAGTACTTGGGCCACTTCTTTTCCTACTTTATGTTAATGATTTGTTTTCATTGAATATTCCAGGTAGCTGTACAGCGTTTGCTGATGATACCCCTGTAGTTTTTACATCTGATACATGGGAGTCTGTCGCCAAATTAACATCTGATGACTTAAATAAAATTAATAAATTGTTAGATTATAACTTATTATCCTTAAATTTAGATAAAACTGTTGTTATACCTTTTTCTATTTAGAATTGTAACTTTAATTCTATCTCTAAAATCAATGTCGTTAATACAGTTTTGAAATATTCTAATAATACCAAATATTTAGGATTATTAATAGACTCTAATCTACGTTGGCATCTTCACACACAGAATCTGATAAACAAAATTAGAAAAACCTTATATATTTTTAGGCCAATTAGGCACTACTGTAATATTAATTTACTAAGAAGAGTTTATTTTACATTAGTTCAAATCTGTCTATATTATAGAATATCAGTACGTGGCTCAACTAACACCTCTATTATTAAACATCTAGAGGTAACTCAATTTTAAAAATAACTTAATTTTAAAAATCTGCTTAAATAAACCCAGAACTCTTTCATCTCAACTGTTGTTCAACTTATTTAATGTATTGACTATTAACCAATTACAAAAAGCTATAATTATTTATACACACTTGAATAAATCTAAAATTCCTTTTATGCGTTATCATAATTTTACTACTAGAGCTTGCAGACATCGTGATCTAGAAATTCCTTTCTGTAACACCTCAAAAGAACAAAGACATATTTTGTACCTAGGCACTCAATATTATAGCATGCTTCTCATTGATATCAGATCAACCTTCTACTTGCCTCTTTTCAAAAGAAAATAAGAAAAATGGATTAAAACAAACTATAAAATCTTTGAGTAAAAATAATAATAAAAAAATGCTACAATAAATTTTTATTATTTATTTATATTATTTCATTTTAGTAATGATTCTTTACAAGTATTTGTTTATTAAACGATACTCATGTGTGCTACTATTTACTTCGGTTAATTAATACGTGCAGTCACTCACGAGCTCAGCTCATGTGACTTTATTAAGTTTACTGTTAAAAATTAAGAAAAAGATTTAATGATATTGTTTATATGTACAACCCTAATATGTACAAGTGAATATTTTCTATATTTTATTAATGAAAACGAACTGTATTAGCCGTTATTATTATTGGTTTGTTGGTGCTGTAACTGTCATTTTTTTATTATACTATTTTTTCTAAGTTGGAAAGATAAAATATTTATTTTAGCAATTTAAACAGGCGCATATTTATACCAGTGCTAGGCATTATTAAATGAACTTACAGCATAATCAAGACAGGTAAAATAAATTACAGAATTAGCAACAAGGTAGATTCCTCGAGTCTGGTTAAGAAATCTGTGGGTCTAGGACAATTCGCCATCGCCGATTTGTCGTCGCCAATTCACCGTCGCCGATTCGTCGTAGGTACAATTCACCGCCGGAAAACTCGCCGTCGGTAAATTCGGCGTCAGCGATTAAAGTTTTAAGTCCAGGTACATATCCAAATCATAATATACCGATAATTATATGTAAATAAAATAAAGAAGTTAACGTAATAAATGGAAAATAAAATAATTTGTTATTAATTAAATGTGATACATAGATAAAGAAACAGATAAGAAAATTTGGTCTTCCAGGAAGTATTTCTTATTCTTCAGGGTGTTCGTAAAATCCCTCCAATTCTTCTTTTTTATATTTTCAGATTCTGCTCAAAATTATATTGATTTTCATATCAATCAAAATCACTACACATCAAAAGTCAACTGCTTTCAAAATATTGATTCATGCAAGCTCGTCATTTAAAATTATAAATTGAAAAAGGGGTTCCATTAAAAAAAAATAGAATTATGATTATGTGTACGTACAGCACCAATTTTTTCGTAATTTTGTGTCTTACGGTGGTCGCACTGTAATTAGGAATTTATTTTAACTTGAAATAAAAAAAACAATAGTAAAGTCCATTTTAATTTACTTGAAACGTACTGAAATTATAGTTATTTTCTTCAATTCGTAGGTATAACTTGGATATTATCTAAAATGGTCAGAAAGTGTTTTAAAGCTTATCAAGCTAAATAAAGCAGTAACATGGGACGGCGAATTGGGCGGATGGTAAATTGGATCGACGACGAATTGGTTCTACGACGAATTGGCGACGGTGAATCGGCGACGGCAAGTTGGCGACGGCTAGTTGGCGACGGCGAATCGTCCCATCCCCGAAATCTGTACAAGTAAATAATAGTTATAATCAGTCTTCATGTTTTTGATACATATACTTTGTATTATATAAAAAAAAAAATGTTGGGTGAAGCTCAGTCCAAGTTATCTTTTGACTTTTTCAGAGTCTAACAGATGGCGGACGATTCATTTTGGTTATCGCCGCTGTAGTTCTTAATAAAGGTGTCCAATCCACCACGTTCAAGTATGGCAAAGATGGTAATACCAGTTATTCGAGAAATATTTGCTGACTAAGGATTACTAAACATGTACCGAATGGTTCTCCTTTGAACAATGAAGAGTTGTCAATTTGCCAGTGAGCTTAGTTTTCAGAAGTAAATGGAGAAGCGGAAAAGCTCATGAAAACATCAGAGAAGACTATTTTTGCAATGATCAGTAATCTTCAAGCATTTTTAATCAATTGCCTTGCTACGCAACATGCTGTAACTGGTCAAGCTCTTGCAAAAGTTCTTTTACTTAGGAAGGTTCAGACTAAATGGTCTCATACCTAACCTAACATCACAAAATTTGATTTCCCGAAGCAAGATGAAGTCGTCAAAGACAAAATGACGATCCAAAAAAGCAAACAAAAGCTCATCAATTGGTGAGGGGAGGCATATTTCAACTTAAAGAGAAAAAACTTTATAAATTACTACATCATTTAATCAAGTTCCTTTTATGGTTTCCGGAATTAAAGGAATGCAGATAAGTGTAATGCGAAGAAGGCAAGTTTTCTAAGTTCAATACGATTCAGCAGCGCCGAATTATGATATTGATGACCTTATACCACTCGACAAAAACAAAGAAAGAAAAGAATTACTGGAGCAAGTAGAGAAAGGTCATATTCTTCAACCTTCAACCTTCAACAACTAGGTATTAATCTACGTAAAGCAGACATTTTCAAATACTGTAATGCTTACTTTGAATAAAACATAATTTCATCTTAAAGGTAGAAGATTAAATCTTTTAACATTAACAATGTATTATTAATTTTGCGCAGGTCCGCACCTGACTATTTTTTTTGTTTGTTTTAACTATTCATATCTCGAAAACCGCTGAATTCAAAAAATTAGATAATCTATTCAAATGTATAGAGTTTTCCAATGGAAATAAGAATATTGTGTTCTGTGTACAAGAATATGAACACTGTGGAGGAATTTTTCGCATATTTCGAGTATTACAGACCCTACAAGAGAAAACCACACTCGACGGACACATGGTACACAAAAATTTCATGGTTTCCAACAGTCTCAATATCTTAAAGTTTTGCGATAGGTACAACTTCAGACTTCTGTATTTTCTTACTCGTTATGTTCTACAGTTCCTTCAATTTATTTTTTAATTTAGATTCTTTTAAAAGAGTTCTTCATAAACAATTATCAAGGATCTTAATACTTCGCTCGCCCTTCTTCACGTCTTACCCTACTTTTATTGGCCTATATCTTGATGTGGAAGGCTGGGTTCTTTGGCAAGAACCCCAACATTCCAGAGCTCGCAGAACTCCACCCAAGCAACTTTCCTTAATACATCTTATAGCAACTTTCGCATCATTGATACGCAGTTCGACGATCTCCCCTGACCTTGCCATAAAGAATAAATGGTAAGTCACTCATTTCGTTTTTTTTTTTTTTTGTTTACTGATCGATCTGCTTTATCCCCCTTTTTCTCTTCCAGGATGATATCATAGCAATATGTGTTTATACATTTTTTTACACACTTGAATTTTTAAGAAATAAAAAATGGAACAGGCATATTTAATGGGCAATTTTTTGGGCAATCGGCCGGCGGTTCCAAATCCAAAGCAGAAATTACTACATGCCAAAATCAAAAATCATTTTCCCCTCAGCAACGTAGTAAGTCCGCCCGGTTATTACGCCATCACAACCCTGCACTTTGCATAACAAGAGCATTGTCTCTCACGCGCATTTAAATAATCACTAGGAACAGAACCACTTTTTTTTTATTTTCGCAAATTAATGCATTGATACGTAAGCCAATTATGAAAAGTAATGCCGACAAAAGCTACCACGTATAATTTATTCGTTATTAAGCTGTAATCATCGAGAACGAATGCAAGTATAATTTTCCTTAGCGTACTACGACGCTCACTTTACAATGATACCCCTGCATGCGAACCGTACTCTCGTACTTGCTTTACATGTTGTAATCATGTCTAAAAGAAAATAAAGTGAATTTGAATTTAATAATAATAATAAAAATGTTTATTTACTGCAAAACATAAATACATATGTAGGGTCCAGGGAAAGAACGTCCAAAATTTTTTATTTTCTGCTTTTGATGGTATCTTGTACACCTTAGTCTGTACTATCGAAAATATATATTATAAAGTTGAAAACCGTGTTCAGTTTAAAAATATTAAGTAAAGAAAAATAACTACAGGGAAAGAACGTGTTAAGTCCATAACCGTTTTTTCATAATCGGGTTGGCAGCCGAGTTTCCGATTTGTGTTTTTGTTGATTTCTATTGTATTGTCAGTGCTTTTCCCCCTTTTCTTATTTGTTTTAAAAAAAATTAGCTCTGTGAAGTAGGAAGTTATACAGAGTGTCTCCGGATTGACTTCGCGATACGTGTAATAAACCAAAAATTAAATTAAATACAAATAGAATCTGTGCAGGAAAAGTGGTATTCCTTTTAAACTTACGAAAAAAATTTAATTGAAGTTTGTTCTTGTCCGATGAAAATTGTAAGTACAAAGTTTTTTTTTTTTTTTAAAATCTCAAACCGGACAGAAAAATGAAGAGAACACACTCAACGTTTCGCTATGGATTTATAGCTTCGTCAGGAGTGAAAAAAGTAAATAAACAAGTTGTCAAGAGAAACAAGTCGTCAAGAGAAACGAAAAAAAAAATTTAGTAAGATAAAATGATTCCCGTTTGAAATGATAGAGATACCAAATTTTAACATTCTAGCAAAAAAAATTGAATTAAGGAAAATAATATTTCTGTTATAGTTGTAAGAAATTCACGTTATCAGGTGCTAACAAGGGTGGACATTTATTTTTTTATGTATTTTGGTCAATAAATATGTAAACGGCGATAATATTTTACAACTTTACTGGAACATTGTTTATAATGTTATTATTATTGGTAGTTTTCCGTAATTTAAATTTTCTTTATAGGATGTTGGAATTCGATATATCTCCATATTTTCAGATGAGAAACGTTTTATCTTAGTAATTTCTTTTCGTAAATTCAAAACAAAGAAGTTTTACCTACTCAGATTTTACTTCTTCTTGAGTTAATTCCGTCACCTTCAAGAAATTCAACCAACGTCAAATTTGGTATACAACTAGTTCGCGCTAAAATGAATGAAATCTAAATACAAAAATTTCTTGTCCATTATACGTATCGTGAAGTTAATCCAGGGACACACTGTATACCGAAATGTTACGGTACTAACTGCTAGTTTTACAGTAGCTTTTTTGACACTTCATCTCATTCGGACTGCAATACTTCACTTCTCGGACTTTTAACTTACCTAAATAACTATTCGTACAAGGTTGTTTTTATAGATAAGCTGAAAATTTCTAAAGAAAAATATACAGATCTTCAGATTTTGAAAAACCCAGCTGCTAAAATATATTACGAAAGTTTGCCTCATTAGTGTTTACTTTACCGTGAAAACTCTGTTAAATTCTGGACTAAACACGTTTTTCCCTCTAATTTTTTTGTTACGTATTTTTTTCTTTAATTATATTAATTTCCACATAACACTGCTTTATGTACCCTTAGCTTTAAAATAAAATAAGAATTTAAGAAAAAATATAAAGAACAGTATAACAAAGATACGTAAACAGGAGTAAGCAGAGAAACTTTAAAATTTGAAAAAGTGACTTGACACGTTCTTTTCCTGGACCCTTCATATATCTCTTTCTCCAACCAAATTAGATTAAGACAAAATCGTAAAATTAAATTGGGATAACAAAAGCTTAAGTCAGAAAAGAGAAATAAAAAAAATGAGAAAAGAATCTGCAATGCAACCAAAAGGCACGGAGTCAGCAATGAAATGCTGCTGTTATTTCCGAGCCTGTAACAAATAAATAAATAAAGAAAACAATTTAATATAAGTGAAAGACTGAAAGGCACCTACATATACAAGGTGGTGCTGAAACGAGGTGCCAAAAAAAGTCAGTTATAGGAGATGATGTGTAAAACTCATATAGAAATAAGTTCTAATAAAAGTCTTTTCATTTTTGAGATAAAAATAATTGAAAATTTGTTCAAAATTTGCTGTATGTACGCTAATGAGTTGTAAAATTTTTTTATCTTGAGTTAATTTGGATTGAAAAGGTAATACTGGTTGCATGGCAACAATATTTGGATTTTTTTAGCAACGATAAATGACATTTGTCATGTTTAATTTTAAATTTGTGAATCCAGCCAAATGTATTGATATTCTCAATATAACAGTACACCGATAAGCATTGTTTAATTTTAACTTTAAAAAATTTACAAAACTGATTCACAATAAATGTTCGAAGTGTCATCCGTTGGCATTCAAGCACTTTTGAATACGCCTGTTCTAATTGTCGCAAATCGACGCTAGCTGCATTTTTATACCTGTTTCTGCTTGATAGAGCAGCTAGTTGACGGGTACTTATACCTGGATTTTGATCCACATAGTCCAAAATTATTGGTTCTGTACTTAAAACGAAATCTGAACGGAAGCGGCCACAATTCGACATTTGGCGTATCACAGAAACCGTCTCTCGTAAACGCCGATGCAACTGAATAAATGTTTTACGTGAAGGTATTCGTCTTCCGGGAAAACGTTCCGCGTAAATCTTAACAGCAGCCCTTGCATTGCAACCTGATTCACCATATACCAAATGCATGTCTACATGTTCTTCTTTCATAATCTTTATTCTTAATAGTTTTGAACTTAAAAATAAATTTTATTTGACTTAGATGTCACCGATGACAGGCGATGACTATGTGCCTAGATACAGTTACATAGATATTGCAATTTTTATAAACACTAACAAATAATTCCTAATTTACCCCCATCATTCCTGACCTAGTAAAAAAGGTTTTTCGGTCTTGTTGAAGTCTCTAATGACCCAGTTTTTTTTTTGGCACCTTCTTTCGGGACCACTCTGTAGAACAATATAGTTAAAAACCGATTAGTATATGTTCTTGCTAATAATAAGGTAACATAATTAATGTAATGTACAGTATATAATTGTATTGTTTTGATTTCGAAACACTTTCAAAACCACATTCTTTTTATGATGACAATAAATGTCGCTTAAAGTTCATAAGCGATAACTTTTTCATCTGAACAGGTATATTATTAAGGACATGCACAACGTTATAAGAAAATAATCTGGTAAACAAAACAGTGCGGTGAAGTGGTGGTATTAGTAAATCCATACTCCTAACATTGATATTAGGTACTTACGTGTGCCCTAAAGTTTAACCTGTAAGAGGCTTTTACTGTTTAAAATTTTGTAGTATAAAACGCTAGAATGTAAAAATCGTCTCTTCTTCATATTAAGCCAGCTGGCCCAATTTAAGGTATGAGAAACGTGATCTCTGCGTTTGATGCCGTAAATGAAGCGAAGAGAGGAGTTTTGCACCTACTGAATTCTTTGTATATCATTTTTATCCAAGCACGGACCATAAACAGAGTCACAATAATTAAAATGACTCAAAATCAGCGAGTCATATGACATTTTTTGTTAGTTTGACATATAAAGAGTCTTCACAACCATATAAAACTTTAAGATGACCGATGACTGCTTTTTGAATAGTTTTCGTGCCACTTAAACTTGAAACGTAGATTTCTGCCCATGTACACGCCTAAACTTTTACCATTTTCAACCACTGGGAAAGTTGCCCCACCAACGTTCAATTTAACCTCATCCCCGAATCTTACCCATTCCTATTCCTTCCAAAAATTAAAACTGATTACTTTAAAGGATTAAGAGATAAACAAGGATTAGTGCAAACGAAATGAACAATATCAAGGTCAGCATTAATATCAGCAATACCTTGAGTAAGGTTATGCTTAGAAAAGAAGTGATACTGCTGAGTATCATCAGCATATAAATGAAATTTACTCACTCTTAGATTATTAAAAAGGTTGCAAGTATGAATAATAAAAAACAAAGGACCTAAGATACTTTCCTGGGGGACACCAGAATTTAAGGGTAATTCAGTCAACAAATTATCATACAATTTAACTTGCTGTGTACGACTGGAGAGATAAGCTCTAAAAAACTGCACACTTGTTTCACTAAGCCCAATAAAACCCAAAATAGTTCAAAGTAAATCATGATTAAGAGAATCAAATGCTTTAGTGAAATCAAGCAAAATGAGAATACTAATATTATCGTGATCTAGTGCATTAAAAACATCATCTAACACACCAGTAAGTGTGGTTTCACAGCTATGGCCAGGTCTAAAGCCCGATTGTATGATAGGAAGTATGTCATAATGATGCAAATGCTTACGCAGCTAAGTATCAATGACTTTTTCTAATATTTTAGAAAAAATTTAAAGTAAACGTATAGGTCTTAGGTCTTTAAATCCAGCTGGATTTTTATATTTTGGTAAAGGTATTACCAAGGCTCTCTTTCAACATATTGGAAAAACATTATGTAACACAAGAAAAATTATTATAAATGTAATATAGAGCAATAGAAACAGACAACATAAGGTGAGCATTCTTACACTAATTCCATCACATCCAAGAGATATGGTTTTGAAGGAATATACGATTGAAGATATATCACTATCTGTAACAGTAGAAAATATTAATTTTTGATCAAAGTTACAAAATTGATTCTTAGCATAGAAGTCTAATAACTGTTTATTAACTAGTAAATTAGTAACTGAATTTATAAAATGATTATTAGTCATATTAACGTCAGTAATGTTCGCAGGAATTGTAATGCTTTTATTTTTGTGATAAAAAGTTCATATGTTGTAAATATTTCCAGATGTGGTGTTTATTCTTTAAAGAGTGAATTAAATATTCCTTCTTTTCTCTGCGTATCGAAGACGTAGCAAACTTTGACAACATTCAGCAGAAAGCACGTAAAACAGCGCCTCGGAATCAATTGCTCTGAGGGCCACGGAATTATCAAAAAATATCGTTTTAATTAAGAGCTGCAGTAGGACAGCGCCGAATTAAAATATCTCTGGTCAGAATTTTTTAATGGAACGCCTTGTACATTTTTGTATTTTTGGATTTTTTTATTTGTGGTGTTTTGCCCAATGGGGGGTTCTAAGTCATAGACTTGTCAGAACCTTAGGAGCGGGAGTCTATTTTTGTATGTCTAAGGTGTTCCATGGCTTCGTTACTTCCAAACCTCCTCGCCGTTGAAGGGGAAGCAGTGTCGAATTGTATCCCCAACACTGAAGGGTACCTGAAGTGAGTAACGACGACCCCCGAGAAATATCTCGATCGGGGTGCGAACCCACGACCGTACGATTGCAAGTCCGGTCCCTTACCACTTGAGCCGTTCAGGCGTTAAGGTAGGTAGTATTAATGCTGAATCAAAATTAAATAATATATCCCGTTTCTACTATCTACCTAATTCAACTCAGATATTCGCTATTGTTGCTTTTAGATTACAGGAAAACAGATTTAATACGGTACGACAAAAACCATTTTCCTGGTAATGGGTTTGTAAGCATCATTTCCAAAATGCGTGTATACCGTGAAATAAACTTCCGTAATGTCAGCTGTCTTTACTATTAGGAAAAATACGAACGGAATTCTTTTTTTTTTTGTCAGGCGCTTTATTGCAACGAGGTGCTACATTAAATTATATTTTTATTTTAAGAAAAATGTATGAGAGAGCTTTAACAACTTTGGAAAAATTAAAAAGAAGATTAATAACGGAGTTTCAAAGAGTCACAAGTAATTTTAAGAAGTAATACATCAGGCAAAATGCATTTTAACTTTGAATGTAAATAATTTGAATATTTAACTGATTGTGATTTACCTCGTTTCGTATTGTTAAATTTTATATTAGAAGACCTATATTATTTATATCAGATGTTTTTTTTAAGAACGAAAACTCAAGTTGCAGGGCTGCGCATACCACCCGGTATATTAAATGATTTTTTGTATCAATAATACTCGAATTACACTAGCCTGTGAAGGTTTTGCGGATGACATGAAACTAGGTGTATGTAGTACATTTGGTTTTCCCGAGTTCGAGAAAAATATAATAATTTTTTTATCACGTACCATTTTTTTTTTAATACAATTTTTCAAAGTACAGTTTTTTTTTGCACCCTATCTAGAGGGTTTATTTCAGGAACTAGAGGAAAACTTTAAATACAAAAGTTGTAGGGTTTTATGCATATTATCTTTTAGAGTTATCAGAAGAAACAAAAGCGCATCGCATTGTAGAAAAAAATTGAATTTTTGTTTTTTTTTTAATGGAATTGTTTGCTAAGATGAGAGATCATATTTCTCAGATTTGAAAAATATATAATATGTTCAAATTTGAAGGGGTCGTTCCTGATATAATTAAAATTTAAAATATCAGCCTAATAATGACGTTTAAAAATCAAGA
This sequence comes from Prosopocoilus inquinatus, assembly GCA_036172665.1. NCBI lineage: Eukaryota > Metazoa > Arthropoda > Insecta > Coleoptera > Lucanidae > Prosopocoilus > Prosopocoilus inquinatus. Next base: position 4,905,744 of record CM069876.1, read on the forward strand.
CGGCCTGGAAAGGTACTTTAAAAAGTTCTAAATGGCTGTTATAGTTAGCAAAAGGTCGCTTTAATATTTTAAACATTAATTCACTGATATTCTAACCTCAAATATCTCATAAGCGGCTCTCAAATATCAACACATTATATATTTTTGAAATCAGAAAAATATGGTCTTCCAACTTAGCAAACAATATATAGGATATTCCATTTAATAAAACAAAAATTGAATTTTTTTCTCCAAGTTCCTTGATTCTTCTGATAACTCTATAATAGGCATAAAACCCTACAACTTTTGTATTTAAAGTTTTTCTGTAGCTTCTAAAATAAACCCTCTAGATAGGGTGCAAAATATAAAAAAAAAACCTGTACTTAGAAATATTGTATTTAAAAAAAAAGTGGTACTAACGGGGTTACAGCAGCTGTACAGTTTTTGCTTGTACCTAAACAGCCAGAATATACTTAAAAGAAATAAACGGTCGTCGAAACCCGAGAAATGAGTACCAATTTTGTTATTTTAAATGGAACACTCAGTATATTTTTACGATTGTTTTTATAATTCTAAAAATATATAGTTTGTTTATGTTTGGTTCTTTTTGCGATATTTGAAATTTATTTTTGTTTTGAAATGTTTTACAAATTTATGTTATATAACATTGTCTTATCTGTCAGCGTTCTGTCTTATAAAATGACCCAGATGAGCAGTCTTTTAATTTTGTAGTTAACACTTGTCACACATAAAAAAATTCTTATTAATTAAAGTAAATCAATTTCTAAATTTCAAACTTAAAATATAAACAGACTACAGTCGAACCTCAAACTTCAGGTTACCGAAAAATTACGAGTAATAGAGATTTCAAGTTAAAGAAATAGTTATACACAATGTGCAGGGACCATCAGCAAGTTTCGACTTATACAAAATTTCGATTAGTGGAGGTGCGAGTTATAGAGATCCGACTGTATATATTTTTAAAATTAGGAAAAAGGGATTTTTGTTAATTTGAGAAAATATACTGTGTGTTAAATCTAAAATAGCAGAGCTGGTTCTCATTTATTAGAATTCCGATCGTCATTTGTTTTTTTTTTTTAGTAAATTCTGGGGGTTCAGGTAAATCCCTAAAACTTTTGCAATTACCATTTTTTATATGTCTAATAACAAAATGTGTAGGTGCCGTTCAAAACACAAACAAAAACCCTGTACATAATTTAATTAATTTTTTTGAAATCGTGACGTAGTAGAAAAAAAACTAATAACAGATTCTTTTTGGTAATGCCGAAATCATTGAAGAACACCTAGTCTTATCTCATACGCAAAAAGAAATATTTTTTTCGCAAGCTAGTGTTATCCATTGGAAACTTGTTACATTAATTGTACGAGTGATTTAATATTGAGAATTTGTGTACGACTTTAGTTTATACTTATAATATACTTAATACGTAGAATAATAGCTGCGGGGTAGGTTGAACAGTGTGTGAAAGACAAAATTGAATAATCGCGCAGCCGTTAATAATGCAAAACTTCCACGTATTGTGTATTGTAATGTATGATAATAAGAGTGCATAAAAAATCTGCTTGATACAGTATCCTTATGCGAAGGACGCCTGAAATGATTTGATTGTTTCGTAACTGCATAGAACGATTGTTTGTCGCACAAATGAAATTTATATTCATATTGTATTTGATTTTTTAATTATACACATATTTTTGAATAATAGTTACACATACGGTGAGTTTCACAAAAAAATTGTTAATCAGCCATTAAGGAATGCCATTGGACGAAGTTAGCAATAGATTTGAAACAACCAAATATATTGTTACACCCAATCAATCACAAGCTTCAATCAAGCTGTTAAATTAATCAGTGGTTAAATAACTTTTGTGAAACTGGGGGTTATTCTTATTAAGGCAGATAAAAATATAAAAATTTGGGTCAACCTTCAACGACCCAAAGAGCTAATTCCGTTGTTTGAGTGTTTCTAGTCTGGGCTTATAAATAGCCAGGAATCGCTTTCAGTACATTTTTTTAACGATATGACATGTTGGCCATTGCCCGTTTTACACAATATTTTTTTAGGGATGTACGAAATGGCAGTACTCTCTACCTAAATTTCATCTTGCTTTTATCAGAAAATTTTAATATAAAATAAAAACTACAAACTTGTTAAAAATGAGATTTAAACAAGTTAATTAACAACACATGAAACTAGTACGTATTTTCAGAATAAAATTCATCAAATTAATGGAAAAAATAAATAGAAACAGTTTGGATAATTCTGGCACAACTACAATATTTCAGACAAATTTTAATTCGCAGAATCAGATAATACAAAAATAATTTACAGGAAAAGTTTGATTCAATTATTATTAGGAACAGTTTACAATAAATTCAGGATAATTTTCGGAGAAAGATACATGAGATTGTGCACCGCAAAGAAAAATACAATAAAATAAGAGTTTTTGTTAGTGATTGAAAACTTTGAATCATTTAATTTAGATTTGGAGCGTATACCGTTTCATCGTATATTCAATTTAAATCAAGTTGATAAAAAAGTAGAGTTTTTAAATTATCATATTATCACATTATTTGACAAACATGCTCCAATTAAAACCAGTCGATTTGTCAAACCAAAGATGCCCTGGAGAACTGATAATGTGCTTTTGCTTATGTCGCTCAGGGACAAGGCAAAATCTAGATTAAGAAAAACGGGATTATTGTCTAATTGGGAATATTACAAATCTCTGTGAAATTTAACAACCCGAACTATCTTGCTGGAAAAGAAAGGTTATTTCAATTTCATTTCCAGGTCTCAGGGGGTTAATGGTTTTTGGCAACACATGAATAAGTTGGGTTTGTCAAAAAAAATTCACGAGAGTATCCCAGATCTTTTGTCTGATCATGATAACTATAATAAGTATTTAGTCAATAATGACACATCCACTGGCTCTACAGGTGCCTCACTGCGCTTGACGAATAAATATGATGTTCCGCTACTACAACATAATTTTCATTTCTACGCAATCGATTAGTTAGAAATACATAAAAGTATCACAGAAATTAAATCCAATGCTGTGGGTAGTGATGAATTGACTATTAATATGATTAAAATGTGTTACCCATTTATTTTACCTTTTATCACCCATATTATTAATTCGTGCATTTGTGACAATACTTTTTCAAAAACATGGAAACATGCTCTGGTCAAGCCATAGCCAAAAGTTAAACAACCTACATCACTTAAAGATCTCCGACCAATAAGCATCCTTTCTCCTCTCTCAAAAATGTTTGAAAAAGTGAACAAAATTCAACTCATGAAACTAGTTACTGATCACAATTTATTACCACCTTTTCAATCAGGATTTAGAAAAGACTTCAGTTGCACTGCTGCCCTATCAAAAGTCACCGATGATATTTTGAAAGCCACTGATGAAGGAGACATGGTAGTTCTTGTATTACTTGACTTCAGCAAGGCATTTAATACAGTCAGTCATACGTTGTTTTTGTCAATCTTAAAATATATTGGTGTGGGTCTGGATGCTATTTCTCTGTTGAAGAGTTACCTGAGTGAACGCTCACAAACCGTGAATATCGATAGTATTTATTCTACACCGCAAACTGTTTTGAAAGGGGTTCCTCAAGGCTCTGCTCTTTGCTCTTTATACTTCCAACCTCCTCAGTAACGTAAAATACTGCAGTAGACACATGTATGCAGATGATGTTCAATTATACTACACCTTCAAAGCTTTTGATTGGCAGAAAGCACAATCTGACATTAGCGAGGATTTAAAGAGCATTTATTCATCTGCCCTTCAGCATGTTCTACACATAAATCCCGATAAGTCAAAAATTTTACTATTTGGTAAAAAGAAGATCTGTAATATCTAAGCTTAGGATAATTATGCATTAAAAAACTTCAAAATATGCATGCACATATGCACTAAAATCATCAAAAATATGCACTTAAATATGCATTAAAAATTAACTTTTATAGAATAAATAATAATTTTTGTTACCACATTCTTCATTATTTTGCTACAAAAAAAACAAAAACTTTTTTTTTAATTCTAAATTATTTATTTAGTCGTTATTATAGAAACAAATTATAATTACATTTAACTACAACATGGTGTAACAAATTCTCAAAAGTAAATTTGCTCCTATTGTCGGCGAGAATATTTTTGTACTGAGAAAACACTCTCTCGACATCGCAGGACACTATTGGTACAAATTCGTATTTTACAACGTCATTGACACTTAAATGTTCGTTTTTTTCATTAAGGGTCGATTCATTTTGCAACACTTCACTTATATTCTTCAGTTGCTGATAGCCCGTATTCTTTGACAGCACTTCGTTTAATTTATTGATAAAAACATTTTTCTTGAGTTTTGCTAAACCGTTAACTACATGTTCTACTATTTGACTGCTTTCTTGTAAAGATAGACCCTTAGCTTCTAGCTTGGAGATTGCAGTCGAAATGCATGCCAGATTAGCTCGAATAAAAATTAAATCTTCTCGAATACCTTTTTTTCTCAGAATACTCTGTGCTTCTTCGATGCACTGCGCTTCCTCAGAGTCCAGAGTCGAATTCATCAACAATTTTCTTCACAGTTTCAAAATTTTCAGCGTAATACACAGCAGCGTCGATCCAACTTCCCCGTCTTGTAATGATTGGCGCAGGTGGAAGTGGAATGTCACCCGAAATTTCCCGAAACTTCTGAATACGACTTGGTGCCTTAAGGAAAATCTTTTTCACAGATGATATTAGCACATTAACATTTGAATAAAGATTACGAACTAAATCAGCTACTCGATGTAAGCCATGTGCTAAACAGGTCACATGTATCATGTTTGGGTATAAAACCTGCAGTCCCCGCATTGTTTTGCACATATATGGTGCAGCATCACTACAAACCGCTAGCACTTTTTCATATAAAATTCCAAACGGCCACAATAAACTTAACGAGTCGTTGAAAAAAGCAGCGACTGTTGAATGATTTACTTTGTCCAACACTTTTAAAGTCAGCAGATATGATTTATTTTTATCTTCAGGAACCCCTAATATACCAAACACAAAATTTCCTATGCATCTTTGTTCTTCATCGGTTGTTTCATCCAACGACACCCAAATAGAATGATCCTTTACTTTTGCTCTTAATTTATCCAATGTTAATGTATACAATTCAGAAACATAATTTTTTCTTAATGTCGATTCATCTGGAATATTTTGCTTTGTATACTTTTCCAAAAAATGGCAAAGAACTTCATTTTTTAACTTAGCTAATGGGATGTCTGCGCAAATAAAAGCCTTACAAAGTTCTGCATTGAATTCTGAACGTTTAGGTCCAGGCGTCGGTAAATTAGAAATTAACCCTTGCCGTTCGTTATTTCCCCTTTTGCGATTTTTATTACTTGCATGCTCTCCGGTTTGAAGATGCTGCGTGACTTGAAACTTTTTGGTTGCCGTAACATGAACCTCGCAGTATTTACAAAATAACAGACGCCCATCCGTTATAAAATCATCGTAGTCCTTCACAAACTGGTTTAAAATTGTACTTACACACTTTTTTTCTTTTAGCATCTTGAGAGATGTTAATCCTATTGCAATCAGCATACAACTACTGAAGGTTGATGAAATTTTCTGCAGAATTTCCTGGCAAAATTAGAGAGAGAGGTACCCCATACCATGGTCTGTACGAGTACTATTAACGCGGACAAAATACTTGGAAATTCGTGGGATAATGTGCGGTCGCAGTAAACAATGGCGGTTTTCATACACTGTTAATCCTCTTATTATTTCCAAGTATTCTGATTTTGAAACACTGGTTGTTCAGATTGTCTGCTATAAAATGTCAGTTTGCACCTGGCAATAAGAAATAATCGCAAATTTGATATTAAAACAAAAAAATGCAGGAAATTATGCATTAATGACCTAAAAAGTTAAAATATGCATTTATGTATAAAAATGTTCCAAATATGCTTTTGCATATGCAATTATGCAAACGTATAATTATCCTAAGCCTACTCATAAGCTTTTAGGTCATACCTAATTTTTACAAGATCGTTTACGGGTTGGTTGAAAAGTAACTTCGATTCGAACTGATTTCAACTGTCGAAAAGTCATGTTTTTTAAATAGAACACCCAGTATTCTTTTATACCATAAGAATCTGAATTAAATGTTCTTTCGAACTGTATTAACATTCCCTATACCCATCTCTTACTCTTTCTATTCATGATTTTCTCTTTGACACATCAATTTTTTCACTTTTCAGTATTATTCCTGAATAGTGTGCTATGAAAATTTAACAAACTGAGGTTTTTTTTTTAAATTAATTCTGACTGTGATCTCAATTTCATCTTAAAAAACCGACAAATAATATTTAAATACATGTCTATCATCTGAACTTTTCGTTTACTTATGCCGCATGTATTAGGATTCTTGATATGATTATTTATACATTTACAGGGAGAAATTTACACTTACAATACCAAATTTTTTGAAAACTAATAAATAAATCAGAAATATTAAAAATAATACACACATTGTCGGTTATAATACTGGGTTCCAAATCAAACACGTTAGTTGATGACACTCCAATAAAAAAATTTAGTTTATTTTTAAAAACCAAGTCTCCAATATTATACATCAATATAACGGAAATTAATAAAAAACTATGAACGTGTGCACGTCCCCTGGAACGGGTGGAATGAGAATGTGCGACATTTAATATTTCCTTACTGGTCAGTCCGTCAAAAATTCTAATAAATTCATCTATAACGAATGGGTATATTCCTGAAAACTTAAAAGCCGATATAATTATACCCATTTACAAAAAAGGATCACACTCGGAATCAGGGGCGGCTGGTGCATAAGAGCTACAGTGCTGCAGAACTACAAAAATGTTATAAAAATTCGAGAAAACTAGCGAGAAATTTTAAAGTAAGATACGCGTTACATGAGCTAGTTTTAGCACTTCACAGCATACCAGTGGAGTTCATCACTAACATTCGCTAGCTTCATAGGCGCAGGTACAGTATTTATCTAGGCTGCTTGAAGTGGATCTGTGCACTGCTTCAAACACCCCCGCTGTTTCCCTCGACCCCCCTCCTCAACAGAATAATGTCACACATTTAAGGCAGCAAAAAAATATAAAAAAATCATGTTTTAAGTTCTTTCTAGACATGTAGTTTCAAATGATTTGAGAGGGTGTAAGTAAATCCTTCCCATTTATTTTCATAGGTTATCAATTTTAAGATAGTAAAATAAAATTAAAATAATAAAATAATGTTGGAAAGCTCGTAGAAAAGGCTATACATATACAATATACGAATAGAAGTGTAGCGTTTGTTAATAGTCGCTACATTTTTAAAATGTTGAATACATATTGTAAAAGTTGTAAAAGTAGTAGAGAGGTTTAGAGATATTTTAGTCTAAGGCTGATAAAACCGATAATTTGGTAGCCGCTCAAATATGACCCATTTTTTGCATAAAATTATGCAACTCGGTAAATACTAAAAATAAGTTAATATAATTTGTATCATTTTTATCGTTTCTTCAAGGGCTAACCGAAACTGTAATAAAATGTATAGTATTTCATTTAAAAAAATAATATATAAGGTTCGTAACTTATTAAATGATCAACCTATATATTTGAAAATAATTACGCGGAATGAAAACTTACACAACTTTTGTTAAAACATTTTCTTGATATAATGAATTTAAAGAGGCGTTTTCGCACTTTTACCAAGATTTGGGACACCTGTATATTTCTTTTTGTTAGAATAAGATATTTAATTTTTTTTAATATGGTTTTATATATTACATTTTATTTGAGTGTAAATTTCTCACGTTGATAATTTTGACCGCTGATTCGATCTTCTTATACCACTATGGTGGAATCTATAATTAGATACGGTATATTTTCTTGGGGTTGGACTTCTCGCTCACATATGAAGAGGATAGAAGACCTGCAAAATAGACTGATCAAAGCACAAATAACATGTACTGTTTTTAACGACGATTCACACAAGTATCACAAAATCATTATTAAAGCTTAAGTTTTACTTTGTTAAAACACGTAAAATACGCGGGCACATGTAGAACACGTCAATTGCGAACTGCGACCTGATAGAATATTGGATGGACGCGAGAGAACACCGAAAAGGTGTTCTCTTGCGTCCAAAAAGTTATAATTAATTCAACATTTTTATATGTGTATGCGAAAAGTTATTGAAGTACTATAAGACGATATTAATTATTTCAGTTCTTTGTTTTTAAAAATAAGAGTGATTTCTTGAGTGCATCTGCGTATGCTTACTTCATTTTTCCCACTGGACCTGAACATAATAAGACCGTAACAATGCCGACAATGCAAAAAGAATCCCGTAGATTTGTACGAGATAACGCCCACTTCTCGGAAAAAAAAATTGAGTAAAATTTTTATTTTTAATTACAATAAGTTTGTGACATTTCTGCAGTAATATGTTCTAAAATATTACTTTTAACATTTACAATACATTGTATTACGATGAACAAGGATTTTTACGATGATTTCTAATTTTCTTCAATATATTGATTTTTACGATGATATCTAATTTTCTTCAATATATTGAAATGTATTGGAGACTGTAGTTCGTAGTACAAAGAAATTGGATTCAACCTCCTAATCACAAAAAGTTTATTTAAAAACTAGATACGTATTTCGGCAGCTATGCTGCCATCTTCAGTAGATGCCTTCTTCTTGATCACAAGAGAAGTGACTGTGTCATGCCTATCGCTACCTTATACACTAATTCGTTTCGCTCCAATGAAGCGTGCTCTCTAAAGCGAGCGTCTGACCGGATTGCGTCAACCAAGTCAAGCAACACGGAACCTGCCAAAGGCCCATGATCCGTGTTCATTAAATCTCCCTTATTTTTGTATATGAACATGGTTTCAATCCCGTCTAAGCATTTATGTATAAAAATGTTCCAAATATGCATTTGCATATGCAATTATGCCAACGCATAATTATCCTAAGCCTAGTAATAACTTATCAAAAATTCTAAATATTCAAATGAATAACGTGCGAATACCCTTGGTTGAGAATGCAAAAAGTCTAGGTCTAATTTTAGACAATTCATTCTGATATAGACATCAAGTCTCAAAATGTATTAACAATGCCTATATTAATCTAAAAAAAATTTTTCCTTATAAATCCTGTCTTAGCACAGGCATAAAAAAACAATTGTGTGAGGCACTAGTGATTTCACAATTTACGTATTGCATACCTGTGTACCATGTCGCTCTTGATTCTGTTTCTGCTTATAGTATACAGAAAATTCAAAATTGTTGCCTTAGATACGTTTACAATATTCGTAAATTTGAAAATATTTCTCATAAATTAAAAGAGGTCAATTGGCTGAATATGGAGAACCGCAGGAGATTGCATTCTTACTGTTTTTATAACAAATTTCTGTCTACAGAAAAGCCGCCTAATTTACATAATAATATTACATATCGTTCTAATGTTCACAATGTTAATACCATTTATTTTATGTTTATTATAATTCTTATAACAATATTCTTCAAGATATTAGTAATTTTAGTGCTTACAGTTTAAAAAGATAATTATTTAATACATTATTTTTAAATCAATGCCGTTCTTATGCTGGTATATATTTTGAGATGAAATTTCAGGCGAATTAAACAGCGTTAAATTTTTCCTTGACAGAAGTAGACCAGATTCTTTCAGACATAATATTGTAGATATAGTCTTATGCAGGTTAGATATTATTTCAAGTTGTTTGATCTCTTTTTCATTATTTTTTTTTACAGGATAGTGTCTTGCACTTGCAAAATGTATACTAACTTATTATTATACTGTATCAGAGATAATTTAGTTTAGTAGTAGGGTTTCCTTTGTATTTTCTTTTATTTTTGTTCATTTGGGATAGGCAATTATTGCAATGTTATAATTCATACATTCAAGGTAACGGCGGGAGAACAGTGCAGACTCATCTGTAACTGAACTGTACCTTGCGATTGTTGTTGTCTTATGTCTTACGTTTTTTTGTATTACGAATACATTTTTTGCTTCAACAATAAATTAAAAAAAAAAAAACAAACAAATTAGCAAATTAAAGAATTTTACTGCTCAGTAAAACCATGGAACTGGATTCAGAGAAAAAACGGACCTTTCGTCGCTGATCACATATACCCAGTCAGTTCTTCTGAGAGAATGCCTACATAGCTTAACGCTATCTCGTTGATGGGATCTTAAACATTGACCACATACACCCTCGCGTAAATTCTTCTGGAAGACCGATGACTGAGCTTAACGTTATCTGGTGATGGAATAGCGTATTCTACAACAAGGTTAGAATGAAAATTCGATACGAGTGGAAGTTATGAGATAAATTAATATAATTGTTTCAATAAATAACTTGTTTTGTTTAGATTTAATTGTTTTTGATTCATACTTTCTGATTGCGGAGAAAACAGTCTGTTATTCGGTTTAGAATGAAAAGTTAATCTACTCCTGGTTCCTCACAATCTTTCACTCGTATCGAATTTTCATTCTAACCTTGTTACAGAATATACCATTCTATCTCAAGAGTGAGAATTTTTACATTCCATTATTAAATATGATATCGGCATTATTACATTCACTAATGATCGTGTGGAAATTCTATTTAAAAAAAATTCAACATTATCACAAGTGACAAATAAGAAACGAATCAAAATTTTATCTAGACCGTCAGATTCGCAACAAAAATCCAAAATTTGACCTCCCTCGGCGTTTTTCGTGCACATCGAAATTAGGGAATAATTAATTTATTCCTTACTTTATTATTTCACTGTACTTTATGTTTGCGAAAATCGAATCGAAGGAGATGAATCATTTCCACAAAAGGACATGATTCGCTGATCCAAGCGCGTTCCTGTAAACCGCCAGAAACGGAAGCGGCTCTTATGGGAGGGAAATTCATTACCAACCCAACAGTTAACTGACATGGACAAGTGGCTACACTGCTAATGAACGAATCAAACCTAACCACAACTTTTTCCAGATATAAACAATACGGTGTTAGGTTGAGTTCCAAAAATTGTTACACGTTGCCATTCAATTTGTTGCATCAAATAAATAAAGAACCGTAACAAGTGTACATAAAGCGAGGCAGGGTAATTCTTATTTGCGTACACGAGATTTCCAGTACTTGATACGTTGTCGTCACCATAGGACACAGCGTGATACCAACGGCAGCTTTTTATAGTCGGAGAGGGCGTGGAGTAAAAGAGGAAATTCACAAAAAAAACAGTATATTTAACAATAATTAACCGGGAGACGCCAACTGGAGGATACAGACGGTATCGACTATAATTCCAACCCAAAATTAACTCCACTTTTAAAGGCGAATGTGTCCAAGATTCAATGACAGAATAAAAACAATTTACAACAAATAGCAATAAATAAAACGTTAACGTTAAAGTTTGGTTCAAAGTATTTCATCAATTGATCTTAAATATTTCAAAATACAAAATGGTTTGTACGTTCGGAAATTTCCTGTCGTCTCACAATAATCCACGTAACAAAAAGAATCTAGTAACTGAATTGACTCGAACGTTAACAAAAGCAGTAAAGTTACCATTGGCAATTGTTATTGAGCAAAAATTAATTAGTGACTTTAATAAAAAAAGAATTGTATTGATTGAATTAAATTGTCTGACGCAAGGGTGAGACATACACCAGGCAACTAAAGTTGCACGTAAGTTGAAAGGACAAAAAAGGTATGCTGCAAGACGAGTCCGGATGTATGTTCGACGATCAACCGAAGTGACGAAGAAAAAGGTGTAAACGGTTACCTTATACGACAGAACCTAAGGTGGTAGTCGACGATTCAATCTCTAAGCTCCTTCGAGAGTCCTCTTCAGAGTACGACACCAGCCATCCGGAGGAAACACGAGACATGAACGGTGTTCGATATTCCGCTTCGAGTAGATAAAGTTCCTTGTCGGGACGACCGTTTGATACCCAGTGATTTATCAGATCAGGAAGTGTAATAGTAGTCGTAATCGAAAACGGGATACGACTTGTCTACAAGGACATCAAAAATTTTAAGTAAAATTTCCAAAAAACAGAGAATGAACTCACCAAGTCAGCCCGAATCAGTAATAAACGACTGACCTTAACATCAAAGAAGTGTTTCTCAAGCGAAGAAAACAATTCGCCCTTGGAGAAAAAAGCTTACGTCAATCAAAATAGGTTAACACCTGTTAGCTTCTGCACAAGCAAACTCTAATGGACGTATGCCCCTTACCAGAGAAAGTTTTACACTGAAACGAGGGCTAAATGAACGTGCGGAGTCGAGAGCAAGTCAGGGCTGCCAATTGTCTCACAGAAATATTTACCACAAATACGAGCGACTTCTACCGTAACAGAATTGAAAATTGGTGGCAAAACTGAAGATGAAACTTGGCCATGCTTTAAACAAAAAAATTACAGAGACGTTTTGGTCGAAAACTCGATGACGCGAATAAAATGGAGAGGGTAACTCGCTCAGTAGAAGCAGCAAGTAAGTTAGAAGCTAACCTAAGTAATCAAAGAGCGATAGGTTTCCAAAAACAAAAATTCTGGTCGAATGTAGCAGCAAAAAAAAAAACTAGGAGAGAAATGGACGGGTTTAGGTGACATAGCGCGACCAGTGTCATACAGCTGAAGCAATCTGGGCCCGTAACAATTGTTTAGTTAGCATTTCGCATGTACGCTCAGCGACACCGGCTTAATTGCTGTGGAAATTGTCTACACAAATTACCGACGTTTTTGTCTTTTTTTGCTTGCAGATCAAAGTCACTTTCGGCCTTTGAAACTCAGGCAAAATTAAAGTTTTAAACGAGGGGATTTCATGCTGACAACAATATGAAGAGATTACTTGGCGCTCAGTTACTTTCGTATTGTTACGTCGTTTTTTTTCTTTCACGCATTACGCAACTTTTCTCTAAGAAAAAAGTGTTCAAAGAATTATCCCTCCGGATTCACCTCAGCCTCCGACTATACTGAGCTACGGTAACCAAATCGGTAAAAACCTTTTTATAAAAAAGTGAATATGTCACACAGTTCAATAAAAAAAACGCATTATTTATGATTTCTGACGTGGAAACATTTTCACCAAAAGAATTTCATAATGGAGTGTACTTCTCACTGAACAAAATGTCAGTGCAAAAGTGTGGGTTGCTTAAACCGAAAAATGCTCTGCGGTGAATTGCACACGCCAAAACGGTTTCGCCCGTTCTACATGCTCGTAATTCCTGCCGTTGCAACACCCACTTACATCTTTGGTTGCGTAGTCGAGGAGACCTCAAATATAATTATCCTTTAATGCCGCAACTTAATTTCAACAAATCAGACTTTTAATTAAAGTGACGAGAATTTTTCTGAAAAGAACGGTACAAGTTGGAAACTTGAAGGTGAATCACCGAGAATTATTTCCACACGACAACCAATAATTAAAACCTGATGTGCTTAATTTTCCGCCTGGGTTTTACGATTTTCAATCGCCGTTGCTCAAATTGGTTTTGAGGGAATCGCAATTAAAATATTATGGTCTTGGAGAATTACGTTTGAGCAAACGGAATAATTCTCATTAAGAACTGTCAGATTTGATTTTTAATTGCATCTTCTCATTCTGGCTTCTGATGATGGTGATACTGAACAATCGTACGTATTTACTCAATGTCCAACTTCGCAACTTTTGCAGTCAATGTTACGGTTTACCGTGCGGCTTGTTGGCTGTTTTAAAAGTGAACGGCTTTGCCTACACCAACGACCCACGAGGACGTTTCTGATTTAACTCGATACCAACAGATACAGCTGTTGATTTACATGTGCATATATACGATTGGCTTGAAAAGGAAACGCTTCATAAACTACGAGTTTGATGAACTCTCTTATGGAAAAAAGAACAAAATAAGATAAGCCCAAAATTTAGAATGCATCAGATATAGTAAGTAACATTTCACAGAAAATTACCAAGAAGTGTTAATATTAAAAGCACCCACCTTTAACCGACCTCCGTAAATTTTAGCGCCTACTTTGCTGTTACAAAAAAAGAACTGCATAATAAATTATCGCGAGTTTTAAATTTTATCTTATTGTTACGATTTCGGGATTCGCAAATAACAATAATCGTCACTTGAGTTCAAATTCTTTAATTAAACACCAGCTTAATTCAGTTCAAATTACATAAACAATAACGTATAGCACTTATTTCAATAAATAACACTTTAATAGTTATATGTCGCCCAAGATAGAGTAAATCATAGATGCGGAGGTGTGGCAATTTGGGTAAAAAATGGAATTCGATCTAAAAATTTAGAACTTGGTAATTTTTGTGTTGAATTTGACTGTGAGGTTTGTGGAATAGAACTACAATTTTCTAACGAAGATAAATATATTATTATTACGTGTTACAGATCACCGTCAGGAAATGTCCTAAATTTCGTGCGAATCATGTCTGACGTTTTAAGTTATATTTATCATCGAAACACCCGTATAGTAATCTTGGGTGACTTCAATGTACATTTTAACGTATTTAGCAATGAAAACGCAAGTCGTTTAAAACATGTGTTCCAAACTTTTGATATGCACCAAAGTGTGTTTATGGCTACACGTAACTCGAATATACTTGATAATATTTTCTCGAATTTAAATTTCCGTACTATAATGTTCTTTCATGTCCGGTGTCGGATCATCGCTACGTTATATGTCAACTCCCGAAAATTAGTTTATCTAAAAACACCATCACGTCTTGTATTTCTTTTACGCGTTCTTTCAACGAAAAGTCTTACGCTGCTTTTCAAGCAGCACTCTCAGATACAATTTGGCCTGATTTTAATCAGTTTCAAAACTTTAATGACGCATTTAATAGCTTCTACGATATCTTTATCCGTAACTTTAAGCTTTTTTTTTTTCAGAGAAAATTGTTAAAACCAATGAGACGCTGCAGAGACGAACTTGGGTTACGGATGAATTAAAATCTTCCAGTGCTACCCTCAGAAACTGGTATAATCTTCAGTTAACACATCCAAATTTAAAAGATATGTATCTATCTCAACATAAAAAAAGACATTATGTCCTACTTAAAGAAATGAAAAGACTGCACTATGAAAATAGAATCAGTTCTTCGAATAATAAAAATCGTGAATCTTGGAAAATTATATCGGAATTAACAAGGAATAAACCTTTACACAGAAATACATCTTTATCAATAAACAATTCCTTAACTGACAATCCTGCGGTTGTTGCAAATATATTTAATAATTTCTTTCGTGATATTCCATACGACACTATGAAAAACATTACCGCAGGTGACTTTTCGTCTACACTTAATAGAGTTATAAATTCTAATATGTTTATTTTTCGTTTTACTGAACAAGAACTGCTTAAAATTTTTAACAATTTAAAAAATAATTTTTCTTCAGGACCTGATGATATTCCTTGTACTCTATTGCGTAAAACTTGTCCTTCCTTTATAACTCCTATTACTCAATTAGTAAACCTTTCTTTCACCAAAGGCGACTTTCCATTAATCTTAAAAACTGCTGCTGTTGTAGCGGTACATAAGAAAAATTCCACGGAATTGGTTGAAAATTATCGACCAATTTCTTTAAATTCTGCGTTCTCCAAAGTGTTCGAATATGCGATGCTCAATAGACTGCTAGATCATCTAAATAAGCATAACATTATCACTAATAAACAGCATGGTTTTAGAAAGGGCTACTCAACCATTGTGACGATTTGTATATATTTAGGTTGGCACTTTGCTGTAGTTCCATTTTTGCCGTTTGGCACCACTTCTTTCTTCCTCCCTTCCCTTGCGCTTTTATTTGAATGATAAGGTGCTCTTTACCGTCTCTTCTGTGTTGGCCTCTCGGCGAGTTAAGTACGAAGTTATTTACCGATTCCGAGTGTTTATTGTGTTTGAGGAACCTGTTTGTTCCATTTTTGATTTGCTCGCCGATTGTATCGTTTTCGATTTTCGCATTTCGCAATTTTGTAAGAGGT
The DNA here is from genome assembly GCA_036172665.1 of Prosopocoilus inquinatus. Lineage (NCBI taxonomy): Eukaryota > Metazoa > Arthropoda > Insecta > Coleoptera > Lucanidae > Prosopocoilus > Prosopocoilus inquinatus. The sequence goes on from CM069876.1 coordinate 4,921,775, forward strand.
CACTTGAAATTTTGTGTTTTTCCGGAAGAAGTCGAATTATTTTCGGTAAGTCGTTTTTTTGTTATTATGTTTCCTAATTTATTTCGTTGTTGTTTCTTCTTTAGGCTTCTTTTTCTTTTGGTACTTTTTCTTCTCTTCCGGATGCATTTCCCCGACCGACCTCCAACGATAATTTTGGTCTGGTATTACGGTGATCAATCCTCCCTGACGGTTTCAGCACCAACCTCTCCGCCTGCTTCTCATAGGACAGTTTTTACGATTCTGGAGATTGGAAATAGCCGCTGTTGAAGCCCTCCGTCAAGTCCACTTTATTTCTCGTTGTTTTTGTATCGAGGAAGATAAGAACAGGACAACAAGGAAGGTACATGTGATCCATTTCCGAGAGAATCTTGTCGTCGTCAAGCTTTGGTGAGAGATCAGATCACGTTAATTTTTCAAACCACTTTGTCGGGATTTGCCTTTTTTTTTGTCTCGTTGAATTTACTCTAATTTGTGCCGCGGTATTTCAAAGAAAGTTGAATTAAGTTAAATTTTTAGTTTGTATTTAAAAGTACGTGTAAAGTTTCGTGGAATTCCACCAGGCTATACTTATTTTACTGTTTTGCTATCATTTAGTTGAATTACGTAACGCATTTCAAGACCTTTTGGTCTTTCGCCTGCCTGAGCAACGTACCATTTATTATTTTGTGTTACACGCCGCTAATAAATTAGTTCTCTTGTCGATATGCAGTTTCTTTGCACTCTTTTGCTTCTGTGCTTCAATTACGATTTTTTTTGGACATTTCTATTCCGGTCCGTCGAGGGACCACACGAGGCATACTTTTAGTTTGGTTCTTGGCTGCGGGGATTTCCTCGACTGGCGCCCATTTTCGGTAACTTCCGTGTCACCCACGAAAACCGCTCTCCGCTTTTCTTTTTCTGTTGCGAGCAAGCCGGAGCCAAGAGTCGTCCGTCCGTTTTTTTGTCATCATCTTCCGAGCACGGATTCTGCTGTCTTGCAAGATTTTTTGAATCAGCAGGTAAGTACTTGTGACGTAACACCATTACAGCTCTTCATGCCTTTATGGACGAAATAACTTCTGCTCTTAATAAAGGTGAAAAACCGATAGGTCTTTTCTGCGACCTTAGCCGCGCTTTTGATTGTGTAGATCATTCTTTGTTAATCTCTAAACTTGAATCATATGGCATTCGCGGTACTGTATCTGGTATATATATTGGTTTGCGTCTTACCTATGTGGCCGCAATCAGTATGTCAAAGTAAAATTTCTGAAAAACAACATGATATCTACTGTCAAATCATGTCTATTACCTATAACTATCGGTGTTCCTCAGGGTTCAATCCTGGGTCCGATTCTATTTTTACTTTTTGTTAATGATATTGTTCGATTTGTTAATTATACACTGGTAATGTATGCGGATGATACTTCGGGGATTTTTTCTGGGACTAACTTGGCTACTTTAACTGAAAAAGGCAATATATTACTAAACCAACTAAATCAGTGGTTCAATATGAATAAATTATTTATGAATCCTACTAAAACAACTTTTGTTATCTTCCGGCCTTCTTATAATTCTAACGACTTAAATATTAATCTACATTTAAATAATATGAATCTTAAACAAGAATCCTGTGTAAATTTCCTTGGAGTCCACATTGATGAAAACTTAAATTGGAAGTCACACTGTATAAAACTAATAAAAAAATTAAATACCATTTGCTTTCAAATTCGAAACCTTAAATATGTTTTAAGTCATAATTTTTTATTATCGTACTATTATTCTCAGGTACATTCAAGGTTGCTATACGGTATCTATTCCTGGGGCGATTCCGTATCATCTGCTGATGCATTTTTGGCTCAAAAGCGGATAGTACTCTGTATCGCCAATGCACTCATGCAGACCGTACTTTACTTCATATAAAATATTACCACTGGCGTCTATATTTATTCTTGAATTATTAGTATATGTACATGCCAATCAAAAGACTTTTGTGCGAAATTTGGATATTCACAATTATGAAACCCGTCAGCGCTATAATTATAGAACTCCTTTAAATATCTATAATGGAACTTGTAAAAGTCCATCAACTATTGGTCTGAAATTATTTAATTTGCTGCCTCCGCAACTAAGAAATATAAAAGATACTAATAATTTAAATCAAAAATAAAAGTCATTTTGATAAACAAATGCATTTACTCTACTGAGGAATTTAAATCTTTTATGACATCTCAGGTTTAGTTTTAATTACTGTGACTGTCTGTGTATATGTGCTTTTCTACATACAGGTATTTTTGACTTATCCCATTACTTTTGTAAAAACGGGACTAATAAAGGTTATTATTATTATTATTATTAAGATGCTCGCACTATCGCTCGCTAAATATACATTTGGTCAAATTCTTGGCTTCCGGTAGGAACTGCGTGTCTCGGATTTCTTCTACTGCCGACGTGTCGTTCTCTATAATGTGCTTCGTATGTTTATTTTGTAAACAAATGTCATTTCATTTCAATTAGTGTTTCAGAACTGTTTTTCTGTGGTGTGAAAGTACTTTTGAGATGTGTTCTTCCTACACATTCAAAAATGGCAGGCAATTCGTCACAAAAGCTCAGAAAAAAATTTTACTCCCTCTTGTTGTAAGTATTACAACGAAAGAGAGTGCAGGCAGTATTGGTGATTCAAGATGTTTCCATTTTTTTGGCAAAAGGCACAAATTCCTTCTAGAAGAACTGACCACTGCGCGTTGATAAGTTATAGAAACTCTATATGTGATTAATGGAAACGATTACAGAAAAATTTTACTCGAACAGGAGGCAAGGAAAAAAAAGAAAAAAGAAGAGATCTTTTTGTAGAAATTATCGACGACCTCTTTGGCATAGCTCAATTCAGATGCTTTGGGACAGACGAAAAATTAAGATGATAAGAATTGCTTAATGCTTCAGCGTCAAAAGGGACGACGAGGTTGCATGGTTGGTGTAGTTCAAAAACTAAAACACAAGGAAGAAAGAGCATTGAAATGCACTGCAATGGAATCTGCTAGGAAAAAAAGAACTGGAACATGTTGCTAGTCATCGGCTTGCTACATCAAAAACTGATGATTCAACATCAAGCAGTCAAAGCAGTGATGTTGATGACAACGCGACAATGAAAATTCCTCTGTCATCTTTCAGCAAATATCAGCAACAACAACAACAACCGCAGCAGCAGCAACTCATGGTACATTGCAGTTTTTTACTCCCCGTCTCACTGAAGTTTTTGATAGGTGCAAGTTCAGTGAAGGAAATGGAGTTTACATATTAATGGCCGGTGCAGAAGCTTTCGGGCGTGATATTGAAAACCTGCACTTCTTTTCTTTTTCTTAGCACAAATTCAGCTTAAACGATTGCCAAGACTAGAGTGTTCCACTAGGATGGAGTAAATGTACAAATCTAGAAAAATTGTTCGATAATGACCCTTGCCATCATCATATTTTTGAGCTAGTTTTGAGAAGCTGTTTCGACCTATTGATGGGTGCAACTTCTAGTCCGGACGAAGCTTTTCAAAAGATTTAAAGAAACCTGAACGAAACTCGACAAGAACGTTTATATAACTGGTTGGAATGAAGTGCCTCGTGAGGTCCGGTGTACCATTCTTGGATCCCTTGAGCACCACCTTTCTACGCAGAAACAACAGTGAGATCATTACCGAGAATTGAGTTAACAATGATCTTTCTTGGTGGTTTCGCACACCAGGAGTTGTAAGTCACGCTAGGTGGATGTCAAAAGCAATTTATGCATTCAAGATATTCATGTTTCAAGCTCATTTTCAGTTATCTTATTGGGAGAAAAATTCTTTAAGAAGAATATGAATTTTTCTTGCTCGAGTGAACGTTCGAGCCTGGTTTAGGTGTTCGGAAGCAATTAACGCACCTTATCATGATTTTCTGTTCATGCATGAAGTGATAAATTATCAGGATATTGATCCAGAAATCAGTAAGGCTGTTTCGAAAAAAATTTTCAACCATTTCTGGTACTTAGTTGGTAGAATTGGTAGAAACTGTTGATAATAAAGGGCAGGTAGATGCCATCTTTATTGATTTTACTACAGCTTCCAATAAGTTCCACATGATATTATTACAAGAAAATTATTACAATTAAATATTAACATTAATTTCTGTACATAATAAAATCTCATTTAAGGTTTTAAAAATAATTTCGGTTCGCTGTTGATACGTTGTTATCTGTATTCTTCGTCAAACTTCTTTATGTTGTGGTCGTGCAGGTTCTCTTATCAGAGCGTCCATCCTCTTCGCACTCTCGCTGGTAACGAGAAACTATCCTTATCCCTGCTTCGCGAATTTTCGTTCAGGTGAAAATAATAATTCATTATTCACTAAGTTTCCGCCTGAGAACGAGGTGTTTTCTTCGTAAAATTTTACTTTATTCTGCAAGCTGGTCTGACGGTATTTTTGGTGAAATTACCGAAGTTTTGAACTATTCCGAGGAATTTAGGCTACCGTCTTACCGCCACAATTTTATTTTGGTTTTTGAATAAAGAAAATTCTTCAGCACCTTCTGGATTTTGAGTGGGCTGGTGCGTCTTCTACGGAAGGTTTTAGAAGTTTTTCACTCGTCTCACGCGAAGAGAACGTTACATCAGGTATCTAAATTTATTTTATTTGTTTCTTTGTACATTTGGTCTTATATTCTGTTTTCATTTACTTCAAGTTCTTTTTTTTTTGTCTGGGAAAAGAAATTCTATAAGTTTGTTGAAAACTTTCTCCAATATTTTTTGGGCTACTTCTGGCAAGGTTAGTGGCACGAAAATTTGATCCACTCTGCCTACGGGGCCACGGAGCTCGCCGAATTATTGCCGCTCCCATTCGATCCCGTTAAGGAATCAAAAGGACTCTTCTTGGACCCATCCCGGATCGTCGATCCACCAGATAAGATTTTCCATTATTCCTGTTTCTTTATTGCATTTAATTCTGAAATTTATAATTGTTTAACTTAATTCAATTTAATTCAATCATTCCTTCTTTTTACATTAATTTAATCTTTTTTTTTAATAATATTTTGGTAATTAACTTTTTGACTTTCTTAATTTTACCGGCAAAATTTGTGAACCAATCAGATCTGAGCGGTAATTGCGACATTTTAGTCACTAATCAAAGTCACATAGCGCTAAATGTTGAACACTGGAGTTTGTTGTAATGATTTCCATGTTTTTTGGGCTAATTAAAATTTATGTGCAATGATCCGATGTGTTTTCATGGTATGCGAAATAAAATAGGAGAGAAAAGAAAAAAACATACTCACCCCTTCTCGACTCGACTACCGGAGCAGTGTTGTTGTTATTTCAGCTACAACAACACTATAAATTTTTTTTTTGTTAACGTGCGCGAAATTACAAACTACCCCGTTTTGCCCGTAACAAAATTACAAAATTTGAAGTGTGATATGCAAGTCATCAAATGGATTACCTTACGGATAGGAAGCAAAAAGTGAGAATAAATAAAAAAATTTCATCTGAGCTAATTGTTTCTTCTGGCGTGCCTCAAGGTAGTGTGATCAGTTCTATATTATTCATTGCTTTTATAAATGACATTACACAAAATTTGAGTTGTGGAGCAAAATTATTTGCCGATGATTGTGTTATTTACAATCAAAGGAAGAATGCAGACGATTGGATTTTGCGTTATTTACAATCAAAGGAAGAATGCAGACGATTGGATTTTGCTCCGAGGAGATTTGGACAAAATTCAGATGTGGTGTAATGAAAATAAAACGGAAATTAATACAAAAAAATATGTTGCAATGTCTTTAGTACCACAATGTTGTTCCAGGCTCAACCATATAAATATTAGGATATGACTTGATAAAATATGATGATACATGCAAATACCTAGGAGTTACTTTTAGAAATGATTTAAATTGGAATAGTCACATTCAGAATATTTTAAAGAAGGCCTATAAACCTTTGTATTTCATAACAAGAAATCTTAAAGGCGCTGGTAAACCAGTACTTCAAAAAGCTTACATCACATATGTTCGTCCTAAGATTAAGTACGCACAGGAAGTCTGGGACCTATACCAGTATTATTTAATTCAAGATCTGGAAATGTTGCAGCATAAAGTAGCTCGGTGTGTTTCTAACGTTCATAGAACGACTGCGTCAGTATCACGTATGCTCAAGGAACTAAAATGGGATAGTCTATCTTCTAGAAGAAAAACAGCAAGATTAAAATTATTTTGTTATATTCATTTTCAACACGATTCGCTTCACAATTTTCTAACTAAATTAAAAGTAAATGATTCTTGTGCTAGAAAAAAAACATAACTTCACTTATAAAATACCCTTTTCGAAGACTAGTCTTCATAAATCTTCATTTTTTTCCTAAAACTGTACAAGATTGGAATAATTTAAATGAAAAAGTTTGATTAAATTATTAGAAAATTGTGTAAACAAAATTAAAAGTTAAAATGTAAGTTTGATTATTAGGCCACCAAGTATATTATACTATACGCCTAATTTGTATCAATAAATAAATAAATAAATACTTTTGAGGCTAGTTTAAATTATTCGATTTTTGTATTTGAGATAAAAAGAAAATAAATAATTGCAGTGAAAGACTTTTCTTTATTTATTAAGTAATATTTCCTTAGAAAGGCATTACTGGACTTTGTGTTCAGACAAATCAGAGGTTTCGATTCAACTATTTTGTTTTATTTTTGTGACTGACAATAAGCTGTTGAAGATTCAACACGCCGTTAAAAAAATATTATCTGAAGAAAGACAAACAATCCCGTATATTATTCGTACTAAATATTTATTAATTTAAATGTATAGATCAATCTACTCGTCTACTCGATCATGTCTTATGCTGAACCATTTTTTTTTAATTATTGTCTTGTCCATTAGAATATGAAGTAGAGTAGAAAGAGTAATTAGTAATAAAAAAATCTTCAATATGACATGCTTGCTGCCACCTTGTGTGTTCGGCACAATTTATGAAGAGTGACTTACAAAACTAAAGAATGTCGAAAGCAGTCATAAGACGAGTACTTTTATTTTATTGCGCACAATCATACATCGTATAAAGAACTACAAATCTACATATAAAATAGCGACATCTTACTATCGTTTTTTGTCCTAACATTGCAGTAGGATAGACAAATTGAAGCGGGATTTGCTCCTAATGAGTCCCCCATGCAAGGCGGCCATGCTTGCTGTCAAAGCATAATGAAAGATTTTAGAAAAATTTTGTGCAAATCGTTTTTGATTGCAGTGAGAACCTCGAGCAGCCTCTGGACAGCTGTTTCAGCCCTGCTTGGGGCTTCTTCAGCAGAAACGTAGCTCGACATTCCCACTGCAGACCAAAAACGACTTGCCCAATTTATTCACAAATGCGAATAAATTGGGCAATCAAAAACGATTTGCACAAAATTTTTCTACAAATCTACAGTTGTGTATCCCTCAAAAAGAGACAACAATGTCTACAGCAATAATATCTATGTACATATATTTCATTTAAATTTAAAGCTCTTTTTCAAAGCGATACGAACATTGCCGTCCTAAGACATGTCGTGGATTTATAATGAAAATATCTGGTAATTAAAACTTTAATCTTAACTGGGGGTTCTTAGAATAAAAAAAAAAGCAAATTTGTATTATTTTGGGTCTTTGACATTCATAAAACCAGATTTTTTGTCAATCAAATTATCTGAAAATTTATCAGAACAATACGAGAATTATAATAGGACAACCATAGTGATAGTGAAAAAGTTCTGTAACACTCAAAATATTTTTTTTTATTCTGTAAACTCAATCGACGTCCCCGCCTTGACAAAAATGGTATAGTTTCAGGACCGTCAGGGGCCCCTGGCGCCCTGGCGTAAAAATTTCAGATTTTTATTTGTGGGGGCGCTTAAACCAAATTGTTTTCAAGGAACATTTACCTAAATGTGGAAATATCAAAAATCAAAACACCGGATAAGAGTTGCTATTGCATCTTTAAAATTTTAAGAAATCCGTAACAGTTACAAGGGGCTGCCGCGTGAACTTGAATTATGTAGTGGGTTAATCGAATAATTTAAAAATATTTTGAACTTTGTCTTTTTCGGTTTTAAGGATACCCTGTATTAAGATGGAACTTTTGATTACATACATGTAATTATCTGATAATAAACGGGAGGTGGAAAAGAGCAATATTATTTGCTGCAGAGTAAAAATTAAAAAGAAAAAAAACTTAAAAAAGTGAAAAATCATACCTACAAAAACTGTAGAATTTCGAAGGACAAAATAACAGTGAAAATCGGATACATTAAGATATTTGTTAATACTGAAAAGCACAGTCCAAAAAAAAACGAAATTAAATCTACATTGATACAAGTGGCTTTTTTCTTAATTTTTGAATCATCAATTGTTTCTTCAAAGTCAACTTCTTTGACGATGCCGCTCGTCATTCATCAATAGCAAAACTACATTTTTAATGTTTCTTCGAACATTGCGTTTCTTGCTCGTATTAAATTCCATTTAGCTTTAAAAAGTAGAAGTTTGTCATTATTGTAGTTTCAGATATAAGCTTCTTATTTTTTGGTGAATGTGTTTTTGATTTGATAAGTAAATAATTCATAATTTCAACGTTTTTCTATTATATCGTTAATCCCTGGAGTTTATGGGCCAGGGCTCCTATGGAGCTCGGAGCCCACTGGGCCCATGCGTACAGACGGCACTGGATACGAAATCTGCCGGCAAAATGCGGCTATTCTTAATGTTTAATGCTGTTTTTAGGGGAGTTTGCATTGTATAACTAAAGATAGGTACTATTGCGGCCTTAAAATTTCGCACGATTTTTTTATCAAGTAGTCTGATTTTGTCGAAATTTTAGTCTTGTCAACCAGGCTTTCTCTTTAAATTTGACGTTAATGACATAACATTAAAAAGTCATTTGGTTTTCAAATTTCATTTGGTTACATTTTAGCTACAGCAAAACATAAAGTATTAGAACGGACATCATAGAAATTAATAGGATAATAAAAGAAACATAAGCAAAACTTTATTCTACTTCAGAACACATGAGATTTGGCGTTTTAAAAATGTCAACTTAAAAATTTCAAATCTACCATTCAAAATGATTAAATGATTTTAACAACTTATTGTCACGATTACGGAAAATTTGAAAATCGTATTTAATTAATTTAAAATGTATTTTTTCCAATGCAATACGAATTATTTGCTGATGAGCGGTTTGCTGGTGCAACGACTCGATGAACGATGAACTTGTAACCTGAATCCGCAAAGTTGCAAATACGCAAATAACTCGGGCATTGTAAGTGTTTTAACACAATCAATTAATTCACGATCAGAAATGACGATTGGAAACAACGTGAAAATCCTGACATCACCTCTTCAGCAACCGAGCAAAGTACGGGTTCAATTAAAGTTTTGCGGAATTTAGTCATGACGTCACGTACATTGGCACTATAAAAGATGTGCGTAATTTGTAAAAGATATCAGTTAATCTGAAGGTCGTCGTGGGATACAGTTATCTATATTTCTGACCTTTAAACAATAAAGGTGATCCTTGTTGTTTTAATGAGTTGGTTTGCAGTTTCCCTGTTACTCCGTTTTCACCCCCAAGCTATGCAACCCCCGCGTCTGGAGACCGACAGCTCGTAACCTGCTGGAGACGACCGAGACGTGACATGGTGGAGGCGCCAAAATTCCCGGATGTCAGCACCATACTGGACCAAGGCTCAAGCGAAAACAATACAGTCACCAGGAGGACCTAGCGAGGTACATTCACCTTTTCAACCACCCCATAGAAGTATGGAAGTCTGCAAAGAAGACAACACAGAAGATCCTGAAGTCAGCATCCTCGGCAGCTCATCCGAAACGATAATTCCTCAACATCACAGCAGTACGGATTCATCAGACGAAACTTACGAGGACGTGATAATCCTGGGCACGTGTCAGCACACCATCAGCGGCAGAGCAGCATCTTCCGAGCAAGAGGATAACAACCAGCGAATTACCCTTCAAACAAATGAGCCAGAAGCAGACATCTGCATCAGCTGAATCAGGGGAATCAGTCCCGATAATCCAAGTACTAGAAAATCGACACCCAGCTCAATATCCTCAATTGAAGAGCAACGAATAAGAATGGCAATAAACAAATTCATCATTCAATACTCCCAAACTAAAAAGGGTCACGGTATGCCCGACTGTGCAACCCTATCATCAAGAAGGGCATCAACCACAAATCCTCAGCGTCGAAGGTTACACAGCAGAAAAAGCATCAAGATTATTTTGGATACCGGAGCCGCTCTAAATATTATCGAGGAGAATACATTACCAACCCCAGTTCCTCTTCATCCAAAATTCTGTTGACTGCCGGAGGATATCATGTACCCGTTCTCGGCAAAAGCTATTTAAAATTCAACATTTCTCAGCTTACATTTAATGTACCTGTTCTTGTCGTAAATAAATTACCACATCCTTTAATCCTTTCTTATAATTTATTCATCGTTTTTTTTTCCTTCTTTAAAGATTCAAAATGATCCGATCTCCGAAAGTCATCCTACTCCTCCTAACGTGGACCTTTCCCATTGGAGCAATCGTGGAAATTAACGCTGGAATCCACTGGAAACCACTGCCGGAAACCATGGTCTACGAAGCAAGTGTGCCAATCATATATCAGGCTGCGTGGAAACCATCAACCATCGAATCCAACTACATTAAAGACATCGAATCTCGTACAAACCAGACCCTCGAATGTCAAATGAGCCAGAAGTTGGATCGACTAGGGTTCGCACTACATCAAGAACTGAAAATCATTCAAAAAGGGTGGACCTCTAGCGAATTCCAAATCCAGTTTCCAGAAAGCGAAGTGGAAGACATGACAAAAAGCATTTCAAAGAGGTCACTTAACTTGGGTGACGCTCTAAATTGGTGTTGCGGCGTAGCAACACAACATCAATTGGACGATATCATATCAGAAGACGAGAACATTGAAGAAGCAATCAAAAGATTAACCAAGGGACTTCAAAAGGAATTACAAGATTTTGGAACAAATTCGCAGAAATTTCAAGATTATCAATACCAAGTGGCAAGTTCTATGAAAATCATTCAAGCCAGAATCAAGACCATAGAAACCCTGAAGGAAGAGAATAGGACAACAAGATGTGGATTGTTCAATGCAGTACACCGTTCATTATACCACATTTTTATGAACGTTAGACGTCTATACGGATTGAGCAGTTCCATAAAATTCACAACCATCATCTTATTATGCAAAAGTCATGAACTCCCAATATTAATGGTTAATCCGTATACACTCAGCACCGATTTAAGAAGATTAGCCTTGGTATTATCTGAAGAAAATAAATAATTGGTCATCCCGGTCGAAAATGTAGGAAAGTACTACCAGTTGCCCATTACCGACTGCAGCATCGGAAGCAATCGGCTAACAATCATTGTCAAAGTTCCAACAAGGACCAAAACAAGAAATTGGACACTCTACAAATTAACATCAACACCATTTGCCTGGAAGGACAGCACCTGCGTGATCAACCATAATAGCCTGTACCTAGCAGTAGGAAGACAACCACTTGAACTGGAATCATTGGCATCAATTATAGGCGCCTATTTACATCAATGTCAACCATTCCACGACAATATTTCCTGCCTCGTTTTTCATCAGATCCAATACAGGGACCACAATGTGCTAAATTACTTTTCCGAAGAGCAACTGTAGAGGAAGTAAGCCAATACTGCCCATTTCGATGGGCAACACTATGCTGATCACCGAGCTCTCAGACACAGAATTCATCATCACACACCCGGAAGACGATACCAAAATCATGTGTCAAAACGAGATGACCAAGCTAGAACCTCAACACAATGCTAAAATCGGAGCAGTGAAAATACATCTGTATAAAATCCAAAAAATCAGGGACAACTCGCTACATGAATTTTTGAGTTATTTTATTAGTTTGAATGCAGCCTTAAGCCATTCCTCTTGTTATTTAGACCTTGTTCCCCAAGTAATGTAAAAACACGCCGTATTTACAGTAGGACATATTACATATCCCAGATATTTTGGCAGGCGTAGTACATACATATTTGAAACACATAATTTATTGTATTAGTGATCACTCTGTAATTGGATTATCCTGTTGAATGAATAGAAGGATTGTAATTCCTCAACCCCTCGACGCCCTAATGAAAAAACAAATTCTTCGACGCCATATTTATATTTTGAACATTTTGGTGACCTGTGTATCACCTGGCTGCGTTACAGAGTATATCGATAGTGCTACTAGAAAAAAGTTCTTTCAGGTCTAGACTGTAAATGCGGTTGTCCTTGCATCATGAGTTGACCATCATCTGCGTCATTATACACCAGTTTGCATAAAAATGCAAACTCGACCTGCCAGCAATTAACAGCGACTTGTTATACTTGTATGTGTTTACCTAGATGCAGACAAAATTATATACTCGTCTCATCGGTTTTATATTATTGTTCTACTATAGTTTTCCAAATTTCAAGTCATCACATACCTAAATTCCTTTTAAAGGGCATAAAATTATTTTGCCATAAACTCGCTATAATTTATAATTAAAATCCAACGAACCGTAAAGGAATTCTAAAATAGTAAAACGTTCAGAAGATTAAAAATATAATAAAATCCTGCGAAGGCGCTTATTATCTGCTGACACCACGTTTGGGTTTACAAGGGAAAAGAAAAAAGAAATATGCACATACACCTACCTGCATCCGTTGCGGGATGCAAATCCAGACGTGCTTCTATGAATATGTTAGTTATATTGCTTCTTTGCGTTGCTTCGTGACAGTTCAGCAGATAATTTCGCGGGATGTTTTATTTTACGAGCTTAGAGTTAGTTAGTGAACAACAAAACTTCAAGCCACATTCGCGTTTAGAACTAAAATTCAAAACAAAAAAATTAAAAGCGACTAAATATTTTATTATTTTTAGCCGAAACACGTTTACATCAAAGTAAAAGATTAAAAGCTTATAACTTTTTAATAACAATATGTTCAAATGTATTGGAGGCTGTGGTTTGCAGTACAATAAAAATTGTTTTTAGAAAAATTTTGTGCAAATCGTTTTTGATTGCAGTGAGAACCTCGAGCAGCCTCTGGACAACTGTTTCAGCTCTGCTTGGGGCTTCTTCAGCAGAAACGTAGCTCGACATTCCCACTGCAGACCAAAAACGACTTGCCCAATTTATTCGCAATTGCGATGTAAGAATGATGAACATATAAAATAGCGACATCTTACTATCGCTTTTTGACCTAACATTGCAGTAGGATAGACAAATTGAAGCGGGATTTGCTCCTAATGAGTCCCCCATGCAAGGCGGCCATGCTTGCTGTCAAAGCATAATGAAAGATTTTAGAAAAATTTTGTGCAAATCGTTTTTGATTGCAGTGAGAACCTCGAGCAGCCTCTGGACAACTGTTTCAGCCCTGCTTGGGGCTTCTTCAGCAGAAACGTAGCTCGACATTCCCACTGCAGACCAAAAACGACTTGCCCAATTTATTCGCAATTGCGATGTAAGAATGATGAACATATAAAATAGCGACATCTTACTATCGCTTTTTGACCTAACATTGCAGTAGGATAGACAAATTGAAGCGGGATTTGCTCCTAATGAGTCCCCCATGCAAGGCGGCCATGCTTGCTGTCAAAGCATAATGAAAGATTTTAGAAAAATTTTGTGCAAATCGTTTTTGATTGCAGTGAGAACCTCGAGCAGCCTCTGGACAACTGTTTCAGCCCTGCTTGGGGCTTCTTCAGCAGAAACGTAGCTCGACATTCCCACTGCAGACCAAAAACGACTTGCCCAATTTATTCGCAATTGCGATGTAAGAATGATGAACATATAAAATAGCGACATCTTACTATCGCTTTTTGACCTAACATTGCAGTAGGATAGACAAATTGAAGCGGGATTTGCTCCTAATGAGTCCCCCATGCAAGGCGGCCATGCTTGCTGTCAAAGCATAATGAAAGATTTTAGAAAAATTTTGTGCAAATCGTTTTTGATTGCAGTGAGAACCTCGAGCAGCCTCTGGACAACTGTTTCAGCCCTGCTTGGGGCTTCTTCAGCAGAAACGTAGCTCGACATTTTTTTTTGGTCTGCAGTGGGAATGTCGAGCTACGTTTCTGCTGAAGAAGCCCCAAGCAGGGCTGAAACAGTTGTCCAGAGGCTGCTCGAGGTTCTCACTGCAATCAAAAACGATTTGCACAAAATTTTTCTAAAATCTTTCATTATGCTTTGACAGCAAGCATGGCCGCCTTGCATGGGGGACTCATTAGGAGCAAATCCCGCTTCAATTTGTCTATCCTACTGCAATGTTAGGTCAAAAAGCGATAGTAAGATGTCGCTATTTTATATGTTAATAAAAATTGTATTTAATCTCCTAACCACAATATAATTGCAATTAACCTCCGCCCACAATAATTTTTACATCCGTAGATACGTATTTCGGTAGCTAAGCTGACGTCTTCAGAACGCTACCAACTTAAAAGCACTAAAAAGACCTAAAAACAACCTAATCACATTGACAAAATCATAAAAATGTTAAACCTAACAACAATCTAATCATCCTAAAAGATATATATGTCTAAATGTAAGTAAATATAAATTAATATGTAGATATCTAAAATTAACCGTTGTAATGTAAATTATCCCTGGATAAATAAAATTGTTGAATTGTTATAAACTGTGTTTGTGGAAAATGCATTAAGTACCTTACATTAATTTACGGCAAAGGAAAAAGAACCTTACGCTACAATTGGCGCCCAACGTGGGGTCGTAAAAAGGTACGAAGTGTATATATGTCTACTGCTACAGCAAGTAAATTAAAACGTAAAGTTTCGAAAAGAAATACTCAACCTGTACGTCGATGTAAGCGGATTAACATGAGATCTGACGTTATAAAAAAACTGCAACATGTCAGAAGCGAAAGTCAGTGGTAATTTAACGATGTCCCAAGATCAATTTAAGGAGTTGATTTCAACCATGGCGGCTACATTTTCGGAGCAACTTAGAATACAACCACACCACCTGCATCAGGAAATATCGCAAACAGTGGCAGTTTTGCAAAATGCACTGCTCGCTTTTCAGGATGCAAGGATGACAGTGTAGAAGCATTCGTAGATGCCATTACGGTTTATAAAGATTGCTGCAATATAACTGACGAAAGTGCATTGAAGGGTCTTCCAATGTTGTTGACTATGGAAGCAGCAATATGGTGGCAGGGAGTCAAACCAATGACTGACCAATGGAAAGATGCTGTAACAGGGTTGCGCAACGCTTTTGGTAGGAAGAAGCCCGCTAACAAATTATACAGAGAGCTATTTTCAACGCAACAAAAGACAGATGTGTCAACAGATATATTTGTGGCCAGAGCACGAGCACTTCTTGCCGAGCTACCCAATCATGTCCATACAGAGGCTGTACAACTCGATATGATATATGGGCTTTTAAATCCGCACATCCGAACACTGGTTCCCAGGGAGGGCGTGAAGACCTTCCAGGAACTCTTAGAAAAAGCACGATTTGCCGAGGCACTTGCAAGAAACGGACCAACGACAGAAAGACTCCAATTCGCGATCCATGCCTCTACGTGTGACAGATGTCAACTCGAAGAAACCGGATCGTTGCAGCTTTTGTCATTATTTTGGCCATAGCAAAGATATGTGTCGGAAACTAGAATCTCGGATGGCGTTACGTCTTGTCCAGGTTCCAGTGACACCTTCTGTCAAATCATCAACAACAGGAACGCCGACAGTAAAATGTTATGTATGTGGAACTCCTGGTGTTGTACGCAGTAACTGCAAATCCTGTTCAAAACCTAGTTTGTCATCTGATAGTGTAGAATTTTGTTCTATGAGTACTTCAAAGACGATGTCAAAGCAGGTGATTTCCGGAATTCCGTGCCCTGCTCTGGAAATAAGTATTCGTGGACATAGTGGTGTTGCTTTAATCGATACCGCTGCGAAACAAAGTGTGGCAAGTAACACACTGTACCAATTATTGCGTGAAATGAATTATGAATTCGACCGCTGTAAACTGAAAGTAGCATTCGCGGATGGACAATCGACACCTACGACGGTACTTCTTACAACAGTGGACGTCACCTTAAGTGATCGGACTTTCCCCACTACGTTCATTGTTTTTCCGCATGCAGAATGTAACCGCACCTTGTTAGGTATCGACTTCCTCCGTACGGCAGGTCTAATTTTGGACATTGCAAAATGGCAGTGGACAGTTGAAGGTGAAGAAAATCAGTGGAAAGCACTTGGATGCGAAATGTCTCCAGGATCGTTTACAACAATTATC
This sequence comes from Prosopocoilus inquinatus, assembly GCA_036172665.1. Lineage (NCBI taxonomy): Eukaryota > Metazoa > Arthropoda > Insecta > Coleoptera > Lucanidae > Prosopocoilus > Prosopocoilus inquinatus. The sequence continues at coordinate 4,938,129 of CM069876.1, forward strand.
AGTTCACTGGAGCTTCGAAAATCTGTCGAGCTCGCGGACATGGCTGAACACCGAATAGATACCGGATATCGCGCCCCCATTTTCACTGCGCCGTATCTTGTGCCTCCAGCCAAGAAGAAACTTCTGAGGACTGCTCCCATTTCTTGGCAATCTGATGGATAGCTGCCGTTTATGATCCGAACGGACAGTAGCAATTATGCCATTGGGGCAGTTTTATTCCAGTGGGAGGGGACTGAAGAACGCCCAGTTGAATGTGATAATCGCTTGCTCTTGCCTTTGCACAGTGCTGCTGAAATACGTAAAGAACTAGAAGATCCAGAACTGAAGAAAATTATAGAAGAATTCGAATCTAAAACTTCGGTGGAGGAGTATAAGATCGATGAAGTGCTGGTTCAAACTCATTTAATCAGTTAGGTAGCCAAGGGAATGACTTCTAAATTTTCTCCACGTCGAGACGGTCCTTATGTCATTAGTAAGATTGTTAGCTCTACTAGATACGAAATCTCCAACCCAAATAGTACCACTAGTTTGGGAAAATTTCATGTTTCCCATCTACGGCCGTATTTTGGACAACTGGATCAGGCTCCGCAGCATCCTACTCGTAAACGTGGCCGCCCAAAGAAACAAGTATCGTAGGTCACCTGCGAGGACGCTTGGTCGACCTAGAGGGGGAGTATGTAAGGCAGCGTTAATTTTTATTCGGACAGCTATGAAAGTCAGATAAAAGTTTTGTTAACAAATGATAAGTGAGTTGATATCTTTTTGGAGTTGACACAAGAAATGCTAATCTTCATCCTGAAATGTAAATTATCCCTTGATGAATAAAATTGTTGAATTGTTATAAACTGTGTTTGTGGAAAATACGTTAAGTATCTTCTGTTAATTTACGGCAAAGAAAAAAGAACCTTAAGCTACACCGTCAGAAAATAAGTTCTAACCAAACAACACGGAAATACGGAAATAAATAGTCCAAAGACCCGATAAAAGTTCTTATTCTAACGAATAAATAAGTATATAATTCCCTGTTATTTGATACCTAAAAATCCTGATAAATAAAATAAAATATATATATTATGTATAAATCGTCAAAAAACATCCTACAGATGAGAGCAAATCACACCCACACACCGCAAGTTAAGAGCACTTTAGGAAATTTTTATCTCGGAGAATCCTCTCCTTATCAAATATCCAGTGCAAATGCAAAATTTTAGGTTAACCACAATATGCTCTTTTGATACTGTGTACGTATTTTGGCAGCTATGCTACCATCTTCAATAAATGATTTCTTTGCTTCTTAATCACAAAGGAACAATATGTATAAACAATCAGACTTCTCGTAGTTGTAAAGTACTCATCTGGGAATTTTCAGAACATATTCCCAGTAATATTTATTATTTTTTTCTTTCCATAAAAATTTATTTTAGTTTTAGCTTCGATTTCTTCTTAAAAGTAACAACGAAAAATTAAATGTTTAAGTAAGTATCTCACTTACAATTAACAAAGTGAAAGTTTTGCCTATGTTATTTGTAATTGCTTCCGTATAAGGTTTCAGAATGACTTGCGCCTGTAATGCATAAGGACAGGAAGGAAAGCTTTTCCTAATTAAAAATATTCCTGATTTCCATTACTTTTATATTTCGCTATTTCCTTATTTCTTTATACTTATTGAATACCGTACCACAATTTCTTTAACGCAATTCTGAAGATACATGGATAATGTCAATTTTTGGATAAAATCTACAGAGTTTCTTAGAAAAGTAAAATTTGCCCAAAACGGTGTTTTTTCCATATTTACGGAAAATACTTTCTATCTTGCTACATGAGAAGTCTTCACAAAATTCTTCTTCGTTTTCTCTGTTTAAAATAACGTTACTTTTTAAAGAGTAAGTATACCGTTTTAAACTATAATTCGCAATTTCATTCCACGATATTTTACTCCTTCGCATCACTATGAAAATCTGAATTTAAAGGTCAAAAAAATTATACTTTGACAGTTTTTACTTAATATTCCATATAGGTATTCGGTATTGTTTATGATTATTATTATTATACTATAGAGCTGACCGCGATGCTCTCGCTGTGAAACCGACGAATAATGCGTGCCTTTAAATCCTGTTTTCATTTTCATAATTGCTATTCAGACCGTAACCACATATTTAGATATGGCGAAGCCGTTAGTATTTGCTGGTAGCGTTAGGCATTGTAATTATTTGCAGTTATCCGAATGCTAATTTACTGTAACAACGGCTTACTTTCCGCAGAGAAGAAAGAAAAGTGCACCTATTAATCTAACGCTTAATTCCTTCGAGAATTTCAGAAAATTATTCCTAGTAAGGAAACAATTTTTCATTTTAATTTAAAATTAATTTACAGATTTGCACACATAATTTATCGTTAAATTATGAGTAAAGCTATGAAAACTAATCGTAACATTTCAAAATTGGCAGAATTCAAAGATATTTAGAGGTCACAGGAGTTCGTGAAAGCCGTAATATTATTCGATATAGCATTTTCTTTTCTTCTGTTTTTCCTTTCTTCAATTAGACCAGTGGCTTCTTAGAAATTTCTTAAATAATATTCTTTTGCTGAGAGAACTTAAAGCACCATTGCTCAGAAAGGACCTCAGAAACGAGAAAAAAGATATGCACTTTTAGATATCATAACAAAAGCTGGGGGTTTCTAATTTTAAAAATTAAAATATTTCTGTATGTACCCTAATAGCACATCACTGCATAAATAAACGAACATTCCAAAATATATCACATTTACGCATATTAATAATCGATGTGTCCAAGGCTTTTTCCAAAAAGATAATACTTAGTAAATGTGTGTTCTAGACTTTTTATCCACACTGTATGCAGAAGCAGCAGAAAAAGGTTTCTTGTCAATGCTTTGATTTAAATTTTCTGTGTAAATATGTATAATCCGAATGTACCCTAGTACTTCAGCTTTGGCTCCCCAAGTCACGTCTCAACAGAAGGTTTATAAATTTGATAAACAAATTTGGCAATTCATCCCTAAATTGGGCGATTCTTGATCAAAACTTAGCGACTAAGAGCCTGTTGTACAAAGGAGGTTTAAGAAAACGCTCAACTGAACTAGGTTCAAAGTAAACAAATTCGCATAGAAACTTGAGGACATATGGCAATTACTGCCTTCATAAATAAATGTGATACGATTTTGTTCACTTTGAACTTGGTTCAGTAGAGCGTTAGCTTAAACCTCCTTTGTACAACTGGCATTAAGAAATTTCGTCTATATTATTCTACAACTAAAAATTTTATTTTTTTTGAGTAGTTCTTGATCGTGAGAATTGCAGAGAATTTAAAACAAATAAAAAAGCTAAAAATTTTACATATCTCCGTAAAATACTTATGTAAAACTGGCAATTTATTTAATAAATAATACAAACTCATATCCTAACTTACAAACAGACGCTTCAGTACGTCCAAATTCCATCGATTTTTTGTGCAGTATCATGTAGGTAAGCTTTGTGTTCTTTTCAAAAACCCTTTGGTAAAAGTATAACATAGAAATTAGTTTAATTAAATTAATAGGTTACGAATGGTTAGAGTGCTATCAACTCGACAGCAAAATCTGTATTTAGCCAACCTACGAAATTTTATTTCTTAACCGCCGGACACCTGAAATTTAATGAAATAAAAAAGTGAAAATTGATGCATTTATGTTTAATTGCAAAAAAATTACGTGGAAATAGAGAAGGATGCAGAACTTTAAGTTATTCACATTATTATACCGAAGAATATTTATTAAAAAAATAAAAGAATATTTATTTAAAAAAATTAATATGTAACGATTTTTAATTTTATGACTGAGTTTGATTTCACTACAAATATTCAAGCAAAATAAATTATGATTTTATAAAATATAAAGGTACCCTAGTAAAATGAGAAACGCTGTCAAAACAGTACTCCTGTACAGAGTGTTTGGTAATTGCCTGAACAAATTAGAACTGTGGATTCGGGTTACCAAATGAAGTATAAAAGTCCTACACATAATGTCCGTTCTCCCCTTTTTGAAAAATTTCGAAAAGTACCAATAGTTTGGAACCGCTGAAGTATTTAAATACACAAGCGTACTTGATTGCTAAATGTAATTATTCATTTGATGAATTTCTGTGCTAAAATGTGTCAAAACTTTTAATTCATCTCTATTTATTGTTGTTACTATAATATTCTGTGACAATCTTCAAAACATTTCATGTTATCAATTGAAAAATAAAGATTATTATTATTATGAACCAGCGCGAATCTATGCTAACACGAGCAAGCCCATCGCTTTTAATAGCTCGGATAAAAGTTACCGCAGAAATAGAACTCCACTTAAGGCATACTTAAAGCACGTAAAGGCCATGATTTCTCCGTTTTTTGTGAACTCGTAACATGTTTGTAAATAAAATAACTTGTAAATATTTATTTCAACGTCCCTTGATGTTTCATCACTCGTAAAATAATAAAACTTTGTCAGACACAATTGCAAGTGAGAAAAATATAACAATTTCATTATTTGTGCGTACATTTATTCTGACCAGCACACTTTAAAATCAGTTGAGGCACTGACCTTTCATCATTTGCATTGAAAGATGTAAGCAAAAAAAGAAACAAATCGTCAGCGGAATTTATGGTTTCTGCCCGAGTGGACGTTGTTTGCAGCATTAAAGACGGTTCCCAAACAACTTTTTTTAGATTTTTGTTTAAATTTTTTTTCTCGAAAACGAAAGCTGTAGCACCCCGGATTATCAATCCTTTCTTACTCTACATAGAGTCCCCAATATGCTGTGTAAACGTGTCCACTCAATTACCTAAAACCCTGTATAATTATACACTTAATTAGTGTATAATAAAGGTAACATAAACGTCTCAAAAGAGTCGCACCTAATTTCTAAATAAGTTACATCTAAAATCAACTCAAAATCAAACAACTAAAAATTAAGCGAAATTCGAAATTTTGACCACTTGCTTCTTCTAAGGTTTCTTTGAGCATTCCTTCCTTAGAATTTGAAGCGTATTATTTGTGCAGCATGAAGAATTTTTTTTTGATCCGGTTCTTGTTCACTGTTTGGTTGAATTTGAATTTGAATAAATCCTTACAATCGATCCCCAAAAATTGAAAAAAAATGAAAATTGTAAACATTCTTATTATTAACTCTAGTTCTCCCTCGCACACGTTTTGATGATTGAATATACCAGGTGTTCTATATTTTTGGAAATTTCCAGAGATTGAAGAATTATAGGAACTTAGAGAGATTTTCAGATATCAAAGGTTTATATGATTTAATCATCTGACGATCTGGTCATATTATTGCAATCAAGAATTTTTATTAATTATTTTAAAAAAATTTAGTTAAGAGTATCGATCAATTATTCATCCTCAGCCATTAAGTTTAATATATAACTTTCGGGAAATATTTAGTTTTACCGCTTCCTTAAATATTGCTCTTTTATTTATACAGGGAAGGGCAAAAGTATGGAACCGGCTTAATGTGTCGAAAGCTGTTTGATGTATGTGTTTGATATTTGGTGGGTGCTTTAAAGTCAATAAGACGTATATTAACAATTTGTTTCAATTGTTTATCTGCCCTTGTTTCTGAGATCCAATGCCTTATTACTTAAAAAAAATTTGGAGAAAATATCGTTTGAATGAAAAAGTTAGGAAAAATGGCTTAGGTAGATATTCCGCGTTTATTTTTAAAGCAATTTTTATTAAAGTTTTCTTTAGATCTATTTTAAAAACAGCCCATAATCTTGTGGCCCTCTATTTTTTTTTTTTTTTTTTGTTAAAACTAGTATTTTTGTCGAATATCAACAAATAAATCATTTTTCGTAATTTTTTCATTCAAACGTTATTTTCTCGAAAATTTTCTTATGTAATAGATAAATATTTTTATATGGTCGTTTAGAGAATTAAAAGAACTATTAAATAAAGAGAAGAAATCAGTCATTTAAAAAAAAATCACCCACCAAATTTCAAAGAGATACGTCAAACAACTTTCGAAATATTAAACCAGTTCCCTCCTTTTGCCCTTCCTCATATTTGTTTTCATGTTTTTAAGCAACATTAATTAAAGTTTTCTTTACATCTATTTTCAAAACAGTCCAAGACCTTATGGCCTTCTATTTTTTTTTCGTTTGAACTGGTATTTTTGTCGAATATCATCCTAAATCATTTTTCACAACTTTTTCAATCAAACTCAAACGCTATTTTCTCGAAAATCTTCTGATGTAATAGATAAAAAAAAATTACGTGGTTGTATAGAGAATTAAAAGATCTATTAAGTAAAAGAAAAACATTAACAGGTTGTCATTTAAGAAATCAAGTTGGCGTTATATCTAAAAAACAAGAGTAAGTAAGCAATTGAAACAAATTAGTAATGTAGGTCATATTGACTCTTAATTACGCACCAAATTTTAAGTAAACACGTCAGACGGTTTTCGAAATATTAAGCCGGTTCCATACTTTTGCCCTTCCCTGTATATTCACGCCATGTTTAGTAAGTGTGTATAATTATTTCTTTCACTCCTTCACGAGAAGCAGTAATTTCACATATTAATGGCAGTACGTTGTCTTGCTTTTAATAGCGATGCGTAAAGTGGAGTTTATTTTGTGCATTTTTCTTTCAAATGACGAAATGTCTCGTTTTGTGATTTTTTAATTTTTTTTTTTAGATCATAGAAAAAGAACAGCATGTAACACTTGCCTGAAGCTCTTTCTGTACAAGCATGGAGTTTGCGACATGAGCCGCAATGAATGTCGCAACCACGCGAATGCAAAAAAATTATTTTTACGCACTTGTTACACAAATTACTAGTTTATATAACAGGAATTGTTTATTTAAATCATATGAATAGATTTCGTTTTCATATTCTATCTTATTTGATCAAGTAGCTTACTTTAAAACTATCACTAATGCTTTCAATAATCACACACAATTATATTGTACTGTTAATTTGCAAGTACCCTTGAAGTAAGTAATCGCTATAAAAACACTTATGTGTCATAGACATCGAGTTACGGAGGACGCCATGTCATATAACGTGTATCACCGAAAACCGGTCCGACCGCGGGCCTTTTGTATGGCAAAACGAACGGAATGTGGAGTATCGCGCACTTTCTCACACTCATGTTGTGTTTTCTGGTGCTCTTTATTTTTGCCATACAAGAAAGGATAGTGCACGTCCGAAAATCGGTTCGTTTTCTTTAATTTCTAAATATTTTGCCATACAAGAAAGGATAGTGCATGTCCGAAAATCGGCCGTTTTCTTTAATTTCTAAATACTGTTAAAACAAGGATATGACATTGTTGGAAAACTCAGCCCTACCTTCGGCCTTTTCCACTGGAACTGAAACGGAGGCGTCTGGTGATAGAAAACTGAAACTTGAGTGGCGGGAAAATCAGGATCCTCCCATTGCTCTCCGCGCTTCAGGCAAGCTCTCCTGATGCGTTCGTAATCACTCATTCCCTGAAAGCAAATGAAAGAGTCTGTATGCAGCAAATTCCATAAACGAATATCTGTACATTAATAAAATAAATAAATAAATAAATAAGCACCACTTAATTAATCAAAAAAGTTGTGAAAATTGGCGTGTTCGTCATGCTTTGTAAGGGAAATTTACCAGATTTTACAAATACTATAACTAAAGAGCGGATTCTATGGTAAATGCATATTGCATGCATATTTTGCATATTTGAGCATTTTGTTCAATTTTCGCATATTTCTTAAAAACGTGCATATATATGCATATTTGAAAGAATTTGTGTGGAAGTGAGTAAATTTTTTCCTGAATTCTTAATTCGTCAGAACATGTTGTTGCATTAATTAGGGTCTAGTTTGCACCCTTCTTGGGCTTAAGCAGGCAGAATTTTCCAAGTAGTGAATTAGGGATTTCCAAGTACTTTCTTAACGATGCGGTGGGGCGTTCATGTTTGCAATATTGTTTCATCACTTCTTCACGGATTATTAGTCGGTTATTGCTGCGAACGTTTAGTTCTTCCGTAAAAGTATTTTTGTTTGTGAGAAGTGCATTATGCCGAAAGACAATTCGAGCCTGGTTAATTCCTGGATCAGAAGCTATCCCGAGCTTGCTCACACCAATGGAAGCGTATTCTGTAAAGCCTGTAGTAAAATGGTAAGTTTTAAGTTTGTTTTCTTCATCCTTAGGTAAATATTTGCTTGGTTCTTGAATATCGAAAGTTCAGACAGTTTAAAAAAATTCAAGTTCTTGTTGTAGATACCAACCCAACGAAAATTTTCGGTCACACAACATGTCGGGACAGAACTACACAAGTCAAAATGCAAGAAGATGAATGAATCGAAAACATTTCAATTACCCTTAGACAGTGGACCGTCGTTGATGACTTCATCTAACAAGAATTTAATGCTGATTTATTCGAGGCGATGATTTGTGCAAACGTACCTTTGAAAAAACTGCAAAATTCTATTTTTAAAAGTTTTTTGGAAAAATATACCAAGAAAAATGTTCCCGATGAAAGTACGTTAAGAAAAAATTACGTGCCTCGCATCTACAACGATACTCTAAAAGAAGTCAAGAAAATCGTAGAAAATCAATATATTTATTTTATTGTGGATGAAACTACTGATTCTTGTGGGCGTTACATTGTAAATTTGTTAATAGGGTCTTTGCGGGAAGATAAACCTAGTGAATCTTATTTAATAGCCTATACACAGTTATTTTAGTTCACGTGAGTTGTTTAGCTCATGGATGAACATATTAGATGTGAATTTTCTGATGTAAATCTACTAATTAGTACCATTAAAAAAATATTTGTCAAAAGTCCCCTACGAGTTCAGTTGTACAGGGAAAAATTGCCGAATGTACCTTTACCTCCCGAAACAGTGTTGACTAGGTGGGGAACTTGGTTGGAAGCGGCAATGTTTTATGCTGAACATTTTGTAGCAATTAAGGAATTGGTTGTAGAGTTTAATGCCCAAGATAGTGCTGCTATTGCAAAGGCACAAAATATTGTAACAAAAACTTCATTGGCAAATCAACTGAACTTCATCAAAATGCATTACAGTTTTGTAATACAAACTATAAACAATTTAGAAAAACCGAAAATGTCTTTAATAGAATCCGTTAAAATTGTTAAAGAATTTAAAGAGAATATTTCAAAAGTTCCAGGTAAAATCGGCAGTTCAGTAAATAAAAAATGTTTATCCGTTTTAGATAAAAATAGCGGCTTCAAAAGCCTTGAGGAAATTTACGAAATTTTGAATGGAAACTTTGAAATTGACTTAAGTGTAAAATTTTCAGCTATGAGTCACTTTAAATATGCCCCAATTACCTCCGTGGATGTTGAAAGGAGTTTTTCAATTTATAAAAATATTTTGTCAGATAAAAGGCAAAATTTCCTGGTAGAGAACTTGGAAAAACACATTGTTGTAAATTATAATCGAAGATTTTTTTAGTCGTTATAATATTTACTTAATAATGTACATACATAATATACATACTTCCTTCATATAAGCGTTTACAAATAAATGTAAATAAATTGTATAAAATATAATGTTTTTTATTTGAATAAGAATGCCCATAAAACACAGTAGACCAGTTATTGCATTATTTGAAGTGTTCGGCCTATCTTGCACATATTTCGCCATTTTTAGTGCATATTTCATCATTTTTTAGTGCATATATATGCGCATATTTCATCAAAATTACTCGCATATAAATCCGCTCTCTAACTATAACCATATCGTTTTTCCAAGTTTCGGTATTTCTCATTCCCTTCGATACACAAGGTGGGCCAGTAGTGCGTATTCGGTGGATAGCGCCTATGTTAATGCAGATTTTTAAAATCTGTTTTCGCTGTTACTTACCTGTGATATAGATGCATGATTTAAAATTAGTTACAATGTTACAGGATGTTTCGTGTGACTGTGCCAGACCAAAGTTGTGTTTTTTTAAGTGGAACGTACTGTATATTATGGTTTCTTTAGATTCGCCTTTAAGAGTAGATGAATTTATTATAAGGATGTTATATACCTAACCTAATAGTTTTTGAGATATTGACATTTCAATGTAAAAAATACTATTATTTGATGTTTTACAGATTAGATGTTTATTAAAATTCGGCATTTAAATTTTACAGTAACATTACATAGCCTCTATGGAACAGAAAACAATTTCCATCTCGAATATATTCCTATTATTTTACACAGGGTGATTCATAACTCCGATGTTTATTTTACTCGGTTAGTTTAAATGGAACACCCCATATTTTATGACTGAATTTAATAGGTCTTCGATTAAGATTTATAATGATATAAGGTTCAGTATGTGTTACACAACAATCCTACACGCAGTAAGATGTGAAATTTGTAAATCCATAAAGCACCATTATTCCATCTTCTAATGGAATATTATCATTGATTTTATTTAAAAAATCTGTATTGAGTCTGTTTCTAATTTCTAGTCTGTTAAAAATGACACTCATTTGATTTATGACATCACAAACGAAATGCATACTTATTTTTTTTTTTAATTTTATTTTACCAACATTGCCTGATTATTTTAAGTAAGATTAAGTAACTCTAAGGAATGCAACAAACGACAATAACAATAGCAATGAAAATTTCTGTTAAATTATAACCATAATAATAATAATAATAACAACTGATTCAACATTAATAACATAGAAAATTTTCTAAATGATAACCGTGGTGCTCTTCACATAATTGTTTTTCAGGAGATTGATTCACATTTAAATCACATGTTATAGTTATTTGTATTATTACTGTTATTTTTATTGGTATATTTTTTGACATTGTTGTTGTTGTTGGGTGTCGCCTTATTTAAAATAATCAGATAGTTTTGAAAAAATTAAAATTAGAATTTTACGAGCTAAGCATTAGTTTCGCAGGCAACGGAACTGACACTTGGAGGAGGGGCGAGGGGACGTGGGTTCGATCCCCACTGCCAGTGCATGTTCTATGTGAGAGATGGAATTTTTGTCGGTTATTATTTGGTGGAATTTGCTTCGAACTGGTGTTTCTATATTTCCCTGCTTTGTAAGGCAAAGAAGGTAAACATGAAGTAAGACGGTCGCAGTCACAGTTAATGATAATAATTACCAACCATTACAACTCTGCGACAAACCAGAAAGCTTGGAGCTAGGGTGATATTAAATAAAAGTGTGCATACAGTTTTTTATGTTACAGATGAAATAAATATAAATTTTTAACAGACTAAAAGTACAAACAGTCTCAATACAGATTTTTTAATTAAAATCAACTAAATTATAGACAAAATATTCCATTGGAAGATGGAATAAATGCTGATTTATGCATCTACGATTTTGACATCTTACTGTGTGTAGGATTGTTGTGTAACACATACTGAACCCTATATCATTGTAAAGCTTAATCAAAGACCTATTAAATTCAGTAATAAAATGTAGGTTGTTCCATTTAAACTAACCGAGTAAAATTAACATCGGAGTTATGAATCACCCTTTGTAAAATAATAGGAATATGTTCGAGATGGAAATTTTTTTCTGTTCCATAGAGGCTATGTAATGTTACTGTAAAATTTAAATGCCGAATTTTAATAAACATCTAATGTATAAAACATCAAATCATAGCATTTTTTTACATTGAAATGTCAATATCTCAAAAACTATTAGGTTAAGGTATATAATGTCCTTATAATAAATTTATCTACTCTTAAAGGTGAATCGAAATAAACCATAATATACAGTACGTTCCATTAAAAGAAAACACAACTTTGGTCTGGCACAGCCACAAGGAACACCCTGTATAGTTGGAATTAATTTTAAATCATGCACCTATATCACAGGTAAGTAATAGCAAAAACATATTTTAAAAATCTGCATTAATATAGGCGCTATCCACCGAATACGCACTATTGACCCACCCTGTATATAAAGATTTTTACTTCATATATAGTTATAGAAGCGGCAAACGCAAAAAAACTTTCTCGTTCATTCGACCGACTTTATTACGCGATTTCTTTCCGAGACATGTAAGAGATCGAGTTTCCAGTAGCGAGAGTACGCGATTACACGTTTCAAAAGAATTGAAAACGCATGCCTGTAAATCGGATTCTGAACAATTTTGAGCTGTTTAAACGAATTGTTTCTAAACTGACCGCATTAGTAAAGCGTGTTGAACTACTTCACCTTGTTCTGTACCTTTCGCCAAGATTATTGCGAGTTGCAACATAATAAGTTATGTTATTACGTCGAATCGGTTTATCGTTCGTTTTTATTATTGCAAGCGAAGCATGAAAGTCAGGACAGGGCAGTGCGAGCAAGAAACAAATAATTCAAGTAGCTTATAGTGTTAAGAGAAGAGTGAAAGAAGTTCTAAATAAGGAGTAGGAATTGAATAATAATAGTACCATGCCTTCAATTGAATTCCTCATTAAAGTGGGCTATGATTTCACTGTTTTTTTTTCCTAAGATTTGCAGCACTGTTCAATTATTTAATTAAACAAATGTCATAATGACACTTTGTATTTTCAATTAATTCAAAATGTTAGAATTACAGCAGAAAATATTTATTGTTGAAAGTTATTTTCAAACCGGTAGAATAGAAAATGGACAGTTAGTTTATTCAATTAATCAGTGTGTACAGAAGTTTCGACAGCAGTTTCCTAATTTTGCTATTACTTATGAACAGCTAGTTAAACATATCCATGCTTGTGTTCTTAAATTTCGTGAAACAGGATCACTTGGTCGCAAAACAGGGAGCGGAGCAGCTAAGAAAAGGACTGCAGCCTGCATTGAAGATGTTCGGGATCGAATGGAACACTCTCCCAAGAAATCTATTGCGAAACTTTCACAAGAAGTTCAGCTATCAGTGGGAACATGTCACACTATTCTTAAAAAAGACTGAAAGCTTTATCCATATAAGATTCAAGCAGTCCACGAACTCACGCCAGTAGATTTTCACAGAAGAACAGAATACTGTTAGTGGTTTCTTGATAACTTAAACAACGACGACATTCTTGACAAGTGTTTATTTTTCGATGAAGCCTGGTTTCAGAATAAATAAACAGAATACGAGAATATGGTCAGCAGAAAATTCTCATGAATTTGTGGAAACTCCATTACATCCATTAAAAATTAGTGTTTGGCTAGCAGTGTCAAGAAGGCGTATCATCGGACCAATATTTTTTTAGCGACTCAGTAACTGCTGAAAGATACCGAAATGAGTTATTAGAACCTTTCATTAATCAACTACATGTTGATGAACTTACAGAAGGGTTTTTTCAGCAAGACAATGCTACTGCCCACACAGCTCATCAAACAATGACTTTCCTGCAGCAGTTTTTCGATAATCGGATTGTGAATTTTCCTGCAAGGTCTCCGGATCTCACAATTATGGATTACTTCACTTATCCGCACATGAAAAACACAGTTTTTAGAACTACGCGTCACACAATCGAAGAACTTCGTGCGGGCATTACAGATGTATGTGCTAACATAACCTCCGAACACTTAGCAAAGGGTTTGAAAACATGAAAGGCAGAGTACGCTTATGTATTCAAGCTGAAGGAGAGCACTTGGAGCATCTACTTTAAACTTTAATGTTGTGTTTTTATTTGATGTTATGATCAGTACCGACAGTTAATGACAACTGTTTTCTCTAGAATTGTGTCGCCAACTTCATAAAAAAATCACAGCTTACTTTAATGAGGAATTCAATTGAAGTCACGGTATTACTATTGACATTTGTTGACAGTTATTAGATATTTCAAAGCACTCTATCAGTAACAGAAAATAGGCGCTTATTAGGAACGGGATCTTACCGAAGTTGTGTACTGCGCATTAATCTAACAATTACTGAAGTGTTTATTGTCTTTTGATTTTTATCTGGGGATATATAATATAATCTACAAGTGTGCGTCATTTTTTGCTATTTAATCACATTCTGCTCTCCGTCCAAATTATTTTTTTATTTTTCTTGTATTTCAGCCAATTTTTTTTTAATTTTTATACCTGATTATGGATATACAAGTCATGCAGAGCTTTTTATTAAGAGTATTGTTTTTGTGAGGTGTAAGATAAACTTTTTCTCCATTTATATAAAACTTTTTGGTACACACTGTATAAAGTTTTTAACAGAAAATCGCATGGAGCATGGGGTAAATTTACATGAAGTATAAAATTGTGCAAAGTGTTATTATTATTCAACGCTTTTACATTTTGTTATTTCGTCTCATAATCAAGCTTGGAGTAATGCGGACTTCGATTATTTATTAATTACCGGTTGCAAATAGTATTTCTCCTGTAAGTGCAATGAACTCTGTAACTATGTATAAAACGCTAATACCGCTGATATACGAGTGCACTTGATGTGGCTTAATGAACTCGACTCTTTTTGTTCTTTTTTAAAATTGTCACTGGCTCGGTTGTTTATGTCGGTTATTAATAATTAGCACTGTAATGGGCTCCAAAGTTCAATTAAGGTTTATCATGATGCGACTGAAATGGAAGTTGGAACCTGATCTAGAGTAAAAGTAAAATAAGGTGAACTCTATCTCAATCTCGCTAAAGTTCCTCTGTAAGTATTTATTATTACAGTCGTGAATTGCGACGTTGCGACGCCAGTAAATTCCGCTTTCGCAAGGTTGGTAGAGCTGGACTGTGTATTAGAAGATTGCCTTGATCCAGAGGGGAGGAGGGTTAGGGTACGTAACTCGTTACGTCACGTCACGTGATAAATTCCATTGGGCATATTAAAGAGGTTTTTGCATTATTTGGTCAATAGGACCATAGAATTGATTCCATTTTAAGTGAATTAGATTAAGCCTTAAGAGATAGATTAAATGTCACACTATTTACTTCACTGTGACGGGTAGAAGTTTCATGTGACGTCACGAGTTACTTTTGCGGGGAGGGGTAATAGTCAAACTACACATTTAAATGGGAACGAGGCAACCTGCTAGATGCAATATCAGTTTCACCAACCTTGACGCTTTAGAACGAGTGACATCACTTGTTAGTCAACCGAATCTTTCGCAGTTTGCTACTAGAAATATTCGGGACTGTTCTATGTGACAGCGTTTTCGAGGAAGTCACGCCACCTGTACGTCATTCGAATTTTCCAGATAATACGCGAAGAGTTTGTGATGGTTCTATGGATATCTGGAAGCTGGATAATTAACCATACAGAGTGCTACATTGATGAACCCAACACAGGAAATCCCACGTTAATATAAAGGTGCTTAAACACTGCCTTCCACAATTATTTTATTTTTCTATTTAGTTTTTTGAAGTACTCTTCAAGATAAATCTGTCTGGGTGTTTATTTTCGAATCGGGAAAACAGATTCATAAGAGAACGTGACGTCAAAACAATGCAGTTCTCTTACGATTGACATAGGCTTGCATGAGAATCTACGTCAGTTTGATGTCACGTTCTCTTGTGAATCTGTTCCGTCGATACGAGAATCAGCAACGAAATTCAATTTATACGAAACCATCAGCACGGCCCTGATCAGTGAATATTAAAATAAATTTATTTACCGGAAATTTTTTCCTTTCAATCTTTTTAAAAACAACTACATTTATTAATCATCTGTCGAATTTTCACATTCTTTGATAGTTTAGCATAAATTGAATATACTTACTGAATCTTTTGAAAATATCTTGAATCCACCAGCGGCATATTTTTTGCATTATACTTTTCTAAAACTAATTCTCTTGGTGGTCAATCTTGCATAATACCGTGCCTTCAATTGAATTCCTCATTAAAGTAAGCTGTGATTTTTTTATGAAGTTGGCGACACAATTCTAGAGAAAACATCCATTAATTGTGAGATCCGGAGACCTTGCAGGAAAATTCACAATCTGATTATCGAAAAACTGCTGCAGGAAAGTCATTGTTTGATGAGCTGTGTGGGCAGTAGCATTGTCTTGCTGAAAAAACCCTTCTGTAAGTTCATCATCATGTAGTTGATTAATGAAAGGTTCTAATAACTCATTTCGGTATCTTTCAGCAGTTACTGAGTCGTTAAAAAAATATTGGTCCGATGATACGCCTTCTTGACACTGCTAGCCAAACACCAATTTTTAATGGATGTAATGGAGTTTCCACAAATTCATGGGGATTTTCTGCTGATCATATTCTCATATTCTGTTTATTTAAATACCCTGAGAGATGAAACCAGGCCTCATCGGAAAAGAAACACTTGTCAAGAATATCGTCGTTGTTTAAGTTATCAAGAAACCACTGACAATATTCTGTACTTCTGTGAAAATCTACTGGCCTGAGTTCGTGGTCTGCTTGAATTTAATTTAACAATTATTTTAAAAATCATCGATAACGTCATGTACGCTACTTCACCAACGCCATTTATGAAATATTCACGTAGAAATGTGGAATCGGAAACCTGAGTTTAAATGTTAAAATGACAACTTAAACGATCCAGAAGATATTGCCAAAAAGCAACATTTTTCACCCAATTTCCAGGGCTTATAATTCCATTATTAAAAGTGACCTTATTCTTTGATATTCTATTCACCCTGAAAATATTGGGAGACATTTCAGAAACACGGTGTAGCAGAGCTGTACCAATACTACTTATAAATACAACTACAAGAACAATAGTGCTCCGTTCAGGATAGAAATCGTATCTACATTTCGCATATTTACGGCGTCATAACGTGTATTCTATATGTTTAACTTTGACGTCTACATGACTTACATCCTCTGGCTTATTAGATTCTGCCTTGCAATCTTTTAGCAAATGTTAAATTCAGTTTTTAATCAAATATTCAAATTTGGTGGCATAATAAATTTTACTAAATGAGAAACATCTCCAGACACCTTTGAAGTTACGCACCATGGGAAGGCGGCTTGTATACTATAAAAACACATAGAACATACGACACAGCGATCGTAAACAGAATTAAAAAAATGGCGTCGAATACAATAATAAATTCACCTCTGTTGCATTGACGAAAATGAAATTGCACATGTTGCTATGTATTGGCCCCATGTTGGGCGCCAAATATTTGCTACGTATTGACCAGCCGGTAGCTTTTTTTGTTGTTGTTGTTGCTCAAGGTTTTGGGATTTGAAGGAACGGAGACCCTCTTATTGTAGTCAAATCATCACTCCAGATTAGCACCTCTTGTATGAATTTAACTTTCGTTTACGCACAGATGTCTGGTGATGCTCTGGGTTTGCACCTGTTGCACTAATTAAACACTTGGCCTGCAATCAACTTAGCAACCCGTTTTTAAATTGCTTGATTTTATAATTTGTTTAAGTGCTGAAGGCATAATTTTCAATTTTAAAATAATAACAAGCTTGCGCCAAGCCACCGCTTATTACCATGAGATTAGATTTTTCATTTCATTTTATTTTAACTAATATGTATTGTGGTGTCCTGGCTCCAAATCCGGTCGTCTTCGTCACTCAATAAAATTCACTTTAACTTAATACATTTATTACACAAACAAATTTCAATACTAATATTTTACAGTTTTAAGAAATTTTTCTTCTTCGGGATCTACTAAAAATCAGCCGAAATTTATCACGTCTTCGCTTTTTAAAACGTCTTCGTTCCGATCGCGCCGGTCAGGGTTGGAAAGTTTAAAACAAACTATTTAAAACATAGTGTTTAAAACATGTTTAAAACACCGAATTAAAAACATACCATCTGTTTTAAACAAAATGTTTTAAACATGTTTTTTTTTGATAATGTTTTAAATTCATTTTTTGTTATTTTAAGCTAAAAAAGAACTCTTTTGATATAAGTGCTTTATTTTTAAGTTTTAAACATGTTTTTTTGTTAATGTTTTAAATTCATTTTTTTAGTTTTAAGCTAAAAAAGACCACTTTTGATATATGTATTTTATTTTTGCAACGTACTGTATAACCAGAAGTTAATTGTTTAGGGTCTGTATTTCACTGACAGATTAACTTTAAACTTTAGTTTGTTCTCATATTAATTGTTTTAATAATTGTAGACAATGCGTGGCTGAGCTGATGACGTAATGACTACACTGTAGCTCTGATTTGAATTAAATTTAAATTGCATTAGATTGATTATAATCAATTCATTCATTATTACGGATCACTACAATAATACTTATATTGTAAAATTTTAAAATACCTTTTCAATATTTAACCTTTTATTATTACATTAAGTTTTGAAACATACTGGGTCCTCCTCTTCCCTGTTCATACTATGGGCTACGGGATGAGTTATTATGTAGTAAACTGGCTTGAATTTGTCAATGATAATGCAATGTTAGGTCAAAAAGTGATCGTAGGATGTCGCTGTTTAAACTATTTATAACGTTATCGTTTCATTTGTCTTCATTGAATTTCTACCGTGTGTCCTAAGGCCATATATTCGCCCTTCTAGAATTTTAAGGTTTGTTTAAAATTTTAAAACGATGAATTAAACAAAAATTTAATTTGAAATTTCAGACATATACCTACTGGACTTTTTGTTCCGCCGGAAGTAATATCAACTTTTTTATTTTAAATGGAACATCCTACATGTTTTTACATATTTGAAATTTTTGTTTTCCAGTATTGAAAGCCACGAGTCATGTATTTTAGTTCTAATGCAATCAAGTAATTTGAAAAAAATATTTCTTTGGATTGTATTTGATTTTAGTTTTTATTGGTTATGTTTTTCTCAGTATGTTGATACCAAATACTTCATATTTTCTTTGAAAATCATTTAAAACACCGCGACCGTAGGTCCTAAATAAATTCTTCTTTTTACACAAATATCAAATAATAATAATAATAATAATAATAATATATATCTTTTTATGTAAGCTGTAAGGGCAATTTAAACATTTAAAAGTTGTTTTAAACAGCTGTTTTTTCTATTTGAAACATGTTTAATTTAGGGTCAATTTTAAACATGTTTTAAACAAAAGAAAAACTGTTTAAAACAAAAAAAAAACAGAAGTTTTGTCCTTTTAAAAAAAACAGTTTTTTATCTAACCCTGGCGCCGGTTACAGCTAAGGATATTTCTGAACTGTAAATTAGAGTGTCTAAACTGTATAAACAAATATAAATTTCAGTTTGTAATAGTCTGTCACATTTTCTAGTATTATGTTAATTCTGCAAAAAAATGGAAAATTCTCAATAAATGAACAAGTAAGTACAAATTTTGATTAGTTTACCGTAAAAGTTTCCTAATGTTTAAACAAGTTCATTCGATCAAGACATTGTTCAGACAATTTGTGAACTTGCTCGTCTACCATTCAACAGCAGGGGATGGGGCGATTCCCCGTCGCCAACTCGCCGTGGCCGATTCACCATCGCCAATTCGTCGTCGATCCAATTTACCGTCCGCCCAATTCGCCGTCACATGTTACTGCTTTATTTAGCTTGATAAGCTTTAAAACACTTTATGGCCATTTTAGATAATATCCAAGTTATACCTACGAATTGAAGAAAATAACTATAATTTCTGTACGTTTCAAGTAAATTAAAATGGACTTCACTATTGCTTTTTTTGTTTCAAGTTAAAATAAATTCCTAATTACAGTGCGACCACCGTAAGACACAAAATTACGAACAAATTGGTGCTGTACGTACACATAATCATAATTCTATTTTTTTTTTAATGGAACCCCTTTTTCAATTTATAATTTTAAATGACGAGCTTTCATGAATCAATATTTTGAAAGCAGTCGACTTTTGATGTGTAGTGATTTTGATTGATATGAAAATCAATATGATTTTGAGCAGAATCTGAAAATATAAAAAAGAAGAATTGGAGGGATTTTACGAACACCCTGAACAATAAGAAATACTTCCTGGAAGACCAAATTTTCTTATCTGTTTCTTTATCTATGTATCACATTTAATTAATAACAAATTATTTTATTTTCCATTAATTATGTTAACTTCTTTATTTTATTTACATATAATTATCGGTATATTATTATTTGGATATGTACCTGGACTTAAAACTTTAATCGCTGACGGCGAATTTACCGACGGCGAGTTTTCCGGCGGTGAATTGTACCTACGACGAATCGGCGACGGTGAATTGGCGAGGACAAATCGGCGATGGCGAATTGTCCTAGACCCTCAACAGCAACCTTTTTGAATAATGATACACAAAGAAAAAATGTCACGATTAAAATTTTAACAAATAATAAAGATGTTTTATTTTTTAATACGGAAAACTCGGAGATATTCCTGTCAGTATTTAATAAACTTTGTTGATCACGTAATATCACACTTAGTTCTGGACAGTATCGCCGGCCGGGGTCAATTTTCCTAGATTTTCGATTCAGGGCGCGCGCTTGAGTCCTGTTATTGTGAGAATGAGGCCCTGTGCACGCGATTTCAATGACCCCAACAGCGAGAACACAAGGCCGGACCAGAATTCGAATCAGAAACCGTGGTTTCTGGCTCATTTTTATTGCAAGAATACCTCCTGGGAGCAGTCCTCAGGAATGCAAATGTTTCCACGTCGAGATAGCTAACGGCGGCTATTGTAAAATATCAGTGGTTATTAATAAACGTGACGACCTCGGGAGTTGACCTTCACAAGGCTACAAAAATTTTCAGCCGAGACAAGACTGTTTGTTTGCATTTTGATGAGGTTTTTAATGTCCTTAATCGAAAATTCTTACCTGAAATCGAAAATGTCTAATTAATGTCTGCATTAATTCAGTTCAAGTGACGCATTCTGTTTCACCTTAAATCAGTTTTTTTGGTCAAATTTTTATAACTTACACTTCCTTAAGCTGATAGTTCTTTAATGCGCAATTGGGACGTTCGATTGCGGCGAGTTCTTCTTTATTTAGTGAGAGAGTTGACGGCATTGAAATTCGGTTGGCGGATGACTCGCGAGCTTTTAATCGAGCCATAAGGTCATGACAACTTGTTGTAAGACGTAAACACGACTTGAGGAGTGCCGAGATGATGTACTTCCTTGAGATTATTCACGTTCCTAAAGGTGTGAAATTGATAATGAACTGGTAACACAGGCGTGATCGAATTAAGCCAGAATATCTTCCTTGTTTTGCTTCTAATTAGAAACCTTCCTTGTGAATTCGCCTGAATGTTTCTTTGTATTGCACAGATTTCAGGTTTTAGGAGAGCTACTTTGGAATTCTGAGCATTTCAGGAATTTCGAGGAATTCTTACATGCAATCAATGTCAAGTAACAAAGACTTGCGTGCGATGCAACCGGTTTCGACATTATTCTGAAACGTTTATAAATATTAATGACGCTAACTTGAATTTGGACATCGACTCAAGGCCTACGGTAATTATGTTAGCAAACAACACCGTACGCTACCGCCGGAAGATTTAAACTAGCTTATAAAATGAATACAAAATTCAATCAAAGAATGCACAATCAATACAACAAAATGAATCTACGGTTATCTGAAGATTTTAAAAAAGAATTAAATCATATTTTGATGGACGGCTATCAGTCAGTCACTTACATTAGCTAACAACCAAATACAAGCTGAAAATATTTGGAATGGTGAAGCCGAACATAATGGAATTATCAAATTGAAACTGTAGGTGTGATTTAATTGATCGAAAATAAGAATTTTTATTCCTTGAACTAGAACAGAGTGACCATCGCTAAACTTTGACTGAAACATCGAATAATTTATACTGCAATATACCGATGAGAAGTTAGCAATAAAATTCCAGCAATAAAATTATAAAATTTCAAAACGCTGTCACCGCTAAAATAACGATCACAGATCAATAGTATTCAATCTATTACAAAGAGTATAATGTGTGGATTTCCCTCATATGAAGAAACTGAAAAAATATTTGATATTAAGTTAACTATGACTATTTAAACCAGCATAAGTCATTATTCATATATCGCACCAAAACAATTGCTTTCACTGAAAATTTTCACGTAGTCATAAAGTAAACATACATATCTATTTAATAATGCCTTCAGAAAGTTTTAGCCGGTTGATTTGAAGTAATTAGAAATTAATTAAAAGTGACGCACAGATCAATGAAACAGTACCAATTTCAAATGTTCATAACTTTTCTCAGAGAACTTGCATAAAAATTCTGTTTGCAGAATATTAAAGCACGGATCGAAATCTATCGTTTAAACTACCCTCTGAGTTTTAGCCGGTTGATTTGAAGTAAATTTTTGGTGAAATTGGTACTATTTCATTGATTTGTGCGTCACTTAATTTCTAATTACTTCAAATCAACCGGCTAAAACTAAGAGGGTGGTTTAAACGATAGATTTCGATCCGTGCTTTAATATTCTGCAAACAGAATTTTTATGCAAGTTCTCTGAGAAAAGTTATGAACATTTGAAATTGGTACTGTTTCATTGATCTGTGCGTCACTTTTAATTAATTTCTAATTACTTCAAATCAACCGGCTAAAACTTTCTGAAGGCATTATTAAATAGATATGTATGTTTACTTTATGACTACGTGAAAATTTTCAGTGAAAGCAATTGTTTTGGTGCGATATATGAATAATGACTTATGCTGGTTTAAATAGTCATAGTTAACTTAATATCAAATATTTTTTCAGTTTCTTCATATGAGGGGAATCTACACATTATACTCTTTGTAATAGATTAAATATTATTGATCTGTGATCGTTATTTTAGCGGTGGCAGCGTTTTGAAATTTTATAATTTTATTGCTGGAATTTTATTGCTAACTTCTCATCGGTCTGCAATACAAGTATAGTACTTCTAAGGCAATCCGGTGTTGCTTTCGAAACTGCTTCCTTCGAATAATCAAACTCTCTATTCGTAATATCACGCAGGAAGCGCATTTAAATAATTGTCGACAACAGGAAGCGGTGACTGGACTGCGGATAACGTAATGTAATAATAATGATAGGCGAAGCAAAATGGTATGAATATTAGGACAACATCCGGAATCGATTTTCAGGCCATTGGCTGCACATATTTCAAGAGGATCTGAATGTTTAACTTCAATAGATTGTTAACGAAATACCTAAGCCAAACACACAGTCAAACAAAAAACCAAAAACGAAAACATCCTTTTCACAAAAAACTGTTTATTAGAAACTATATGTATGTACACTCATGGACTTTAAAGACGCCCAGGTCTTTACAACCCCTGTCCACTACTTTACCGGTCGACTATATTAATCCGACCGACCTAAAATTATTTACGACGGGTACTCTTGCAGCCTTTCCAATAATTATCTACACGTGTTTGTATATATTCATGCTTCAATATAATACTGCTTTACACGCCGTGTCCGCAGATCTGGTTTACTATAGGAAAAAACGTTTTATTTTTCATTTTTCTGCTTGCCCTAAAACGTAATAAATATTAAGACAATAATACATTCCCATTAATAACTGAAAAAGTTAGGATATTTATCTTTTTACTTTAACAAAATGTCAATCATGTCAGCTAGGAATTCGCGGTATTATGAATTTGATACCTTACCATAAAATTTTTCATCTCGTTATATATACTAAGATAATCTGTCTTAACAAAATTACAGCCTGGGCCAAAACTTTAGGCACCCTTACGATTTTAATTCTTCTCCGAAAGTGTCTACACAAAAGTTTCTAATTTTGTTGTACTAAGAACTACATAGGATAATTTAAACAATGCCCAATACTTTATAGGGATTGTAAAACATCTGGCAGGTAACAATTAGCAATTCTGGTTCAGCGAACAGGTAATCACTCTCCTATCGGCGTACAGTGGGAAAAACCGACGGTTTTACCGGCCAAAAATAAAAAGTCAACCGTAAGGGTGTTTTTTCACTTGGCGCGTTACTTTATCACCACACTGTATAGAATCCAATATACACCATATCCACGGATCGAGTTCACTATAGGAAAAACGTTTTAATTTTTCACTTTTCGAAAAAAATCATTCTTTCTTAAAAAAAAAACTGGTTGTCCTAAAAAATCCAAAACCGCCATAGAAAATATTAATCTCCATTAATAACAATAAAATAAAATCATTTACACTGTCACAAAATATGGCAATACTCAAAAACCCCGTTAGTAAATACACGCAAACTGTTTCAGTAAAGTAATATCAATTTAATTAAAGAGTGTAACTTTTTAATGGTGTAAGTGTAAATTGAGTCAATTCCAGAACTTAGACCAGTTAGAAGTTACTCTTCAATTACTGTAAATGTAAAAGGGGTAATAGTTACGTAGAATAAAATAATTTAAAATAAACTCTCTTAAAAACAGGTTATCATTTTTTAACTTCAATTTTAAAATTTAAGAACCTGGAAACATTTTCATAAAACAAAGATATTGTGAATGAAAACGTGGCAAGGTATCAAATTCATAATAAATTCCTAGCTGACATGATTGACATTTTGTTAAAGTAATAAGATAAATATCCTAACTTTTCCAGTTATTAATGGGAATTTATTATTTTCGTAATATTTATTACGTTTTAGGGCAAGCAGAAAAATGAAAAATAAAACGTTTTTCCTATAGTAAATCCGATCTGCGGACACGGCGTGTAAAGCAGTATTATATTGAAGCACGAATACATACAAACACGTGTAGATAATTATTGAAAAGGCTGCAAGAGTACCCGTCGTAAATAATTTTAGGTCGGTCGGATTAATATAGTCGACCGGTAAAGTAGTGGACAGGGGTTGTGAAGACCTGGGTGTCTTTAAAGTCCATGAGTGTACATTTCATATGCGATGCGTATATCTGCAGTAGTAACAAAATATTTACAAAATATCGCACTAATATTCTAAGGGTAAGAGAGAGTATTTATAATATAACTGCGAAGTTTTGTAATATTTTGTTTACTACTGAAGATGTACGCATCACGTATGAAATGTACATATACAGGATGGCTCAATAGTCCGTATTCGGTGGATAGCTCCTATATTAATGCAGATTTTTAAAATCTGTTTTCGCTATTACTTACCTGTGATATAGATGCATGACTTAAAATTAGTTACAACGATACAGAGTATTCCATATGGCTGTGTCAGATCAAAGTTCTTTTTTTTAATGGAACATACTGTATATTATGGTATATTTCGATTTGTCTTTAAGAGTAGATAAATTTATTATAAGGATATTATGTACCAAAACCTAAGTTTTTGAGATATTGACATTTCAATGTAAGAAAATGCTATTACTTGATATTTTACAGATTAGATGTTTATTAAAATTCGGCATTTAAATTTTACAGTAACATTACATAACCTCTATGCAACAGAAAACAATTTCCATCTCGAACATATTCCTATTATTTTACACAGGGTGATTCATAACTCCGACGTTTATTTTATTCGGTTAGTTTAAATGGAACACCCTATATTTTATGACTGAATTTAATAGGTCTTTCATTAAGCTTTACAATGATATACGGTTCAGTATGTGTTATACAAGCCTACACACAATAAGACGTCAAAATCGTAGATTCATAAATCAGCATTTATTCTATCTTCCAATGGAATATTTTGTCTATAATTTAGTTAGTTTTAATAAAAACATCTATATTAAGACTGTTTGTACATTTTAGTCTGTTAAGAATTAATTTTTTTTTGATCTGCAACATATAAAACCGTATGCATACTTTTACTTAATACCACCCCAGCTCCAAGCTTTCTGGTTTGTCGCAGAGTTGTAATGATTGGTAATTATGATCATTAACTGTGACTGCGACCGACTTACTACATGTTTACCTTCTTTGCCTTACAAACCAGGGAAATGCAGAAACAACAGTTCGAAGCAAATTCAACCGAACAATTACGGACAGAGGAAAATACCATCTTTCACATAGAACATGCAATGGCAGTGGGGATCGAATCTACGCCCGAAGGTGCCTCCCCCCCCACACACACCCCGGTCTAAACGTCAGTTCCGTTGCCTGCGAAACTAATGCTTAACTCCTAAAATTTTAATTTTAATTTTATCGACACTATCCGATTATTTTAAATAAGATAACACCCAACAACAATAACAAGACCAATAAAGGTACCAATAAAGATACCAATAAAAATAACAGTAATAATATAATTAACTATAACAGTTGATTTAAATGTGAATCTCCTTGTCATAGAAAACGATGTGAAGAGCACCACGGTTATCATTTTGAATTTTTTTATGTTGTTATTAATGTTCAATCAGTTATTATTATTATTATTATTATTATTATTATTATTATTATTATGCTTATAATTTTACAGTTGTTGTCATTGGTATTGTTACTGTCGTTTGTTGCATTCCTTAGCGTTACTTAATCTTACTTAAAATAATCAGGCAATGTTGGTAAAATAAAAATGAAATATGTATATTGTTTGTGATGTCATAAATGAAATGAGTGTTATTTCCAACAGACTAGAAAATAGAAACAGACTCAATCCAGATTTTCTAAATAAAATCAACGATATTAGTCAAAATATTCCATTAAAAAATGGAATAATGCTGTTTTATAAATTTACAAATTTGACATTTTACTGTGTGTAGGCTTGTTGTGTAACACGTACCGATCCTTATATCATTGTAAAGCTTAATCAAGGACCTTTTAAATTCAGTCATAAAATATAGGGTGTTCCATTTAAACTAACCGAGTAAAATAAAATGTTTTCTGTTGCATAGAGCTTATGTAATGTTACTGTAAAATTTAAAAGCCGAATTTTAATAAACATCTAATTTGTAAAACATTAAATAATACTATTTTTTTAAATTTAAATGTCAATATCTCAAAAACTATTAGGTCTACTCTTAAATGCGAATCGAAATAAATCATAATTTACTGTAGGTTCCATTTAAAAAAAACATAACTTTGGTCTGGCACAGCCACACGGAACACTCTGTATAATTGTAACTAATTTTAAATCACGCATCCATACCATAGGTAAGTAATAGCGAAAACAGATTTTAAAAATCTGCATTAATATAGGCGCTATCTACCGAATACGCACTATTGGCCCAACCTGTAGTTTCTAATAAGCAGTTTTTTTTTTTTTTTGTAAAAAGGGTGTTTTCGTTTTTGTGTTTAATTATATTTCGGAAGTGCTCAGTACATCAAACTATTCAAAAAAAACATTAAATTTTTAACAAGAAAAATGATTATTCAGATATAAATGTTCATAGGTGTACAAAATTGTTGCAATTAATAATTAATTAATTAAAAGAAAAATAAATTGTTTGCTTTCCGAGAAGTTCGTCAATGAATGTCATCAACTATTCACCTAAGTGAATATTTCTTCTATTTTAATTATTTTCCTGCGAAACTTGCGGTGATTATTCATAATTTTTCTTTGGTACAGGCAAAATCGCGTTTCAAGCTAAAATCAGCGGAGACTTCAACACAGGTACAGAACACAAACCTGCGGTTACTAACGTAAGTGTTTAAACAAGTGACTCGCGCTCAATGGAATTCATGAACTTTCTTCAGAAACCTCGAATTTTTTCGTCCAATTAACAAAACAATAAAATAAAGTTAATATACCGAGTCATCGCCCAGTATGTTCCTCTCCTATAACGTCTAAAATAAGTACTTTAAGGTAACTGAACCTAATTACAAAAATTATTCTCTTTTTATACTGTAGTAAAAGTAAAGCATACAGACTGTAAATGAAATGCGGCATAAAAAGTACACTACAATGGCATGAAGTGAGCCAAATTTGGCACTTCAAAGGTAAACACCTATTTTTGGATGAGTTAGACAAGTGTCTGTAAAGCTGGCGTATCGTTTCATGGAAACTCATTTATTTAGTTATAGTGAGTTCTGGTTTTATTTTTAATAGTTCTATATTAGCTGTTAACATTCTTTTTAGATTCTAGAGGGCTATGTATTCTTTTTTCGTTAAGTTACGTGCAGGATTTTGAAGTCAAAATCTGACATGAAAGAAATAATCGAAACTGAAGAAAAATGTGTACACCAAAATTACGATTGCAAAAAAATTACAGACAATTGCAAATTTGCAGACAATTGCAGATTTGCAAACAATTGCAAACAGTTGCAGACAATTGCAGCATTTGCAAAAAGTGCAAAATATTAAAAAAAAACTTAAAATCAAAAAACAATTAAAAAATGATGTTAAAAGTAAAAAAGAATGTGAAAATGAAACTCAACAAACCTCAAGGTCAACCCACCTCAACCGACCTGAACTCAACCTAAATGTATGCAATTAAAAAAAAACGTTTAATGAAAAAAAATTTCGATGTTAACCCAACCTAACTCCAATCAAGTTAAACAAATCTCAAGGTCAATCCAATCCAACTGTCATCAACCAAACTTCATCTAACATAAGTAAAAGATTAAAAGTTACTAGAAAAACTAATAGTAAAGATAAAAAAAATTAAAAATCAATTAAAGTGAAGCTCAACCAATTTCAACCTGAATATAACTCAACCTAGTTTTGTTCAGCCCAAGCAAAAATTAAAATAAATGATCTAAAGAAAATTAAATGCCATAAACTTAATTTTTCCTTACTTTATTGTCACTCACAAAATAAAAATTAATTTGGCTATTCTGGTCGCTAGCTGCTGTTTTAGAAAAAAATGTAAGCCAAACGGTTACCACGCTTTATCGTCCATTTGGTGATAAATTGCCGCAGTTGGCAACACTGTCTGACTCTGAAATCACATACGCAATTTTTGAAACAGGGGCGCCAATTATTGTTTACAAGCAAACTTAACTTCTAGAGAATGGCAAAAGAATTATTGCAGGCCATAAGACATCTAGTCCTCATACAACAGATCTGATATATTGTTTCTCTTAAAGTACGGTTTATTGATGCTCCCTTAACAAATCGTACTTTAAGAGAAACGATATTTCAGAGATCTGATTTCTTTTTGACTGAACTGAATAAGCAGCTCCTAATATGTTAATTTTTTACAGATACGCAAATATTTTCGGATTTATATGATTGTAGATTTTATACAGATTTTCTATCTACTATGGGTTAAAAAATGAAATTTAAGTTTGAATAATGAAAAATGTAAAATGATACGTTTAAATGTTCACAGATTAATTTATTCTTAATTTTATTATTTGAAAGTTTTTTCAGATAATTTCGAACGCAAAGAATATTAATATTTCTTTAAAAAAATGTCAGAATTTTATATTTGTGTTTAAAAAACGTGAAATTTATTTTGTTATAATTAAAGAACGAGACTTGGTACATGTGCCGGTGGGAGGGAGGAGTAGGAGCGGGCGGTCGCGCCTTCTCTTCCTGCGTTGATTTGAATGTAGTAGAACTGTGATTCAAATCAATGCAGGATACGAAGGCACGACCGCCCGCTCCTACCCCTCCTTTCCATCAGCACATGCGCAAGCCCCGTTCTGTAGTTATAAGGTATTTACTTCTTTTTCTTTTTTTTAAGAGTGCACCCATTGAAAACCTAAAAAAAAACCTAATCCAAACCAACAGAAAACCCTAACTGAAACAGTAACCAAAATCAGCTTAAAATTGAAACCGAAACCTTAACCCTAACCTTTTAGAGCAAGCGTGTACAGTGTGGTCCATTTTTGATGGTTTTACAGGGTTTCTCAGTTATTTATAGAAATAGAAGAAAATTGTTTTCGCGACCCAATTCTACTTTTTCGAGAAAAACTCAGTGGAGAAAACCAAAGTTAGCTATCTGGATTCGTTCGGGAAATATCGGTCGAAAACGAATTTCTCCGAAAAATTATTTTTCACAATATCTCAGTTGACAAAATATTTTGAAAATTCAAAAACTATTTTATTCAGCAATTAATGTAGATTTCAATGGCGTTATTACCTTTTGTAGAAATTGCATCAGTTCTGCGAAACAGACTATAACTTTCTAATTTTAAATGGAAACCGCAGTTGGCTATGACACAAATAAATAGCTTGTTTAATAAGTTTTTCAAAAATATAAAGTTTGATATAATTATTTTTACAAATAATAAAGATACTAATTATTTTTTGTTTTTCGGTAGCGAACAAGTCACCCTTGGCAACAAAAACAAGAAATTAGTTCAGTTTTTTTTTTCACAAAAACAGAATTATTATTAAATAAAACAAGCTAACTTAATTCAATAAATAAATAGCTTCATGTATCTATTAGACACTGACATAAAACCACAAGATGCAAAAATGAATTAAATCCATTTAAATAGTTCTCTAATTATTAAAATGAACAGCTAAGAGATTTTTATATCTTTTAAATTATATTAATTAGTGTGTTTCTTTAAGAAATTATTGAAGTGTCAGATATTTCTTATGTTTAAAAATGCTGTCAAGAACTTTTGCATATCAATAAATTTAATCACTGGTAAAAGTGAAATAAACACATCTAAGAATTTTTGGTAATTCAAAATTTAAGATTTAATAATTTCAAAGGAGCATATAACATATAATTCTTCAAAACTACACTGACAGTTAATCCATATTTATATTACTCGTAGTTTTACGAGTTCTCTAATAGCATTATGCATTTCCAGTTATTTATTTTTTTTTAATTTATTATTTATTCTAAGAATGGATTTTTGAGGAAAATAACTGAATTTTCTTTTGTTTCTAGTGTCATAGATAGCTTGATAGGTATTGCAAAGCAATGAAAGTTAGTATCTTTGTTATTTAAAAAAATAATTAGATCAAGCTTTATATTTTTGAAAACTTCATTAATCAAGCTATTTATTTTTGCCATAGCCAACTGCGGTTTCAATTTAAAATTAAAAAATTATAGTCTGTTTCGCAAAACTGGTGCAGTTTCAACAAAAGATAATAACGTTAGTAAAATCTACATTAATTTCTGAATAAGATTTTCAAAATATCTTGTTAGACAACTGAGATATTGTGAAAAATAATTTTTCGTTTTCGACCGATATTTCCCGAACGAATCGAGATATACTAACTTTTGTTTTTCCCACTGTGTTTTTCCCGAAAAAGTAGCATTGGGTCGCGAAAACGATTTTCTTCTATTCCTATAAATAACTGAGAAACCCTGTAAGACCATCAAAAATGGTCCACTCTGTACATCCCTGATTTTGAGAAGTAACAACTATAGGAAACTGTTTTTGTCTATTTTTTGCTTTCGACTGTAAAACCAAAACTTGACATAAACTAATGATAGGTACCAAAAATGGATTCTTGTACCCAAAATAAAAAGAAAAACGTAAGTTAATAAATCGAAATAACCAAACACGTAATATGAGTAGAATTAAAAAGAAGTACCAAGTGAGACAACCGTATTAGCAAAACGCCTGAGAAGAGTGAAAAAGTCGAAAAAATAAAAAGGTAATGTTGACAAAGAATTGGTAAACGAGGAATTTACAAAAAATCCATTTAATAAATTTTGCCAATTAAACAATTTTCTGTCACTCTTAGCATTTGCATTTTGTATTAAATTTAGAAACTCATTTTAGTTTTCTGTAGATGCAGTGACGGCGTTAGGGGCGGGAGAACCGTGCAACCGCCCGGGGCCTCGCGTTTTCAGGGGCCTCGCGCCATTTGCTATACATGAATATTTCAATATTTTAAGCCACGATAGTTGCCAGAATGAAGATTATCGAATATCGTATGTAAATACGAAATGTTTTGCGGATCTGTATAAAATGAACATATTAGAAACTCTATTCAGTCAAAAAGAAAAAGAAAAACCTTACAAAAAAACAACACATATAAACAAATAGTTGTCCTTAATACCCCCTTAACAAATCTTACTTTTAGTGAAACAACACTTTCGTCCAGCTCTTATTTCTAGAATAACATCTGTTGTATGAGGACTAGATTTTATGGTCTTCAATCATTTCTTGCCTCTCCTTAGAATTTAAGTTTGCTCGCAAATAATCTCAAATATGTTTAAGTAAGATTACTGCAGTTTATAATTAGTTTCAGTTTTTAAACTCTCGATTTTATAATTCGATAACTTGATAGGTTGGTTAATATTGGTAGATCCCCTTTTAAATTACATTAGTATTCTTAGAACTGTGTGCGTAGATATACTGATTCAATTTGATTTTATTTCATTTTTTTTTTTTTTAGTTGTAAACCTATTTTATTTTGTCTTTACTTGATTCAGTTTAACTTTATTTTATATTTGTATTATATTTACATTTGGTACTCCAAATTCGTTTTGATTAAGTTTTATAGAATATGTAATTTCGTCTTATTTTTATTTAATTCCTTATTTGACTTTATTTGATTCAATTTTTAATACAGCGTGGAAACTACGCAGCGGATAAATACGATATTTTTAAGACGATCAATTTTTTCAAAAGACTCAAACAGAAACTATTTTCAGTACTACAGGGTGTTTGCAGAAAGCTGGGCGAGTGTTAATTTTACATTTGTTTTGATGGTACCCTTCCAATTAAACAAAATTGACGGGTCCGAGCGTTTATTCTTTTCTTTTAATTAATTGTCTTGAAAATATCGAATTTATCCGCCCCTTAGTTTCCACGTTGTGTAATTAAGTGATCGACCTTTGTTTTTTCTTTTATTCGAATTCATTTATTTTCGTTTTATTTTTTAACTATCAGATTATCTCTCATTCGACCCGATTTTATGTTTTAATTATCAATTGATCCTCTTTTGTTTTTGTTTTTCCCTTAAGTTACTTGATTTCAGTTTATTTTACATTTTAATCCTTTCGATCGATCGCCATTTTTGTTTTCTCTTTTATGTGATTTTATTTTATCTATTGATTATTAATCGATCGTCTTTTGTTTTTGTTTTTCTCTTAAGTTATTCATTTTCAGTTTATTTTACATTTTAATCCCTTCGATCGATCGCCATTTTTGTTTTTATTATAATGTATTTGATTTGAGTTTTTTTTATATTTTAATCCCTTTCGATCGATCGCCATTGTTGTTTTCTCTTTTTGTGATTTCATTTTATTTATTGGTTATCGGTGGATAGTGTTTTGTTTTTGTTTTTTTTTTATTTAGTCGATTTGAATTTATTCTACATTCTAATTCCCTCGATCGATCGCCATTTTCGTTTTTTCTTTGTTTTCGTTTTCGTTTTTTCTGCGATTTGCTTTTATTTATTGATTATTAATCGATCATTTTTTGTTTTTGTTATTGTTTTATTCACTAGATTTGATTTTATTTTACATTCTAATCCCTTGGATCGATGGTAATTTTTGTTTTCTCTTTTATGCGACTTGATTTTAATTTTTAATTATATTTTTTTAACATTTAACATTTTCAATTTCATCTACCAACTTTTGTTTTTTGTTTTATCTTTCGTTTGACTTTATTTGATACGAGTTGTTGTTTTTTTAATTATTTTTTATTAAATTTTTGGTTGTCAATATTTACATTGATTTGACATATTCTTAGTTTTATTTTCGTCCTATTGTTTTGACGATGTATTATTTTTATTTTGAACATCAATTAATCGTCTTCTTCTTTTTTATATATTTTTGTTTTATAGTTATTTTTTTACTTTCTAAGTCACATTTTTATTTGATAGTTTTACTTCTTTGTATCCGTAGTACCATTTTGATTTCAAGTAACGACATATTTTAAAAATCGAAACTTGTCAAACAGCGGTCACTTGAAGTTATTTTACCTACTCGTTTTAAATTTATTTAGTATTTTCTGTTTTTTATAATGCAAGGAAGACAAACTATTTTTCCTTACCCCAAGGGCCCCGCAAAAATTTCTCGCCCGGGGCCTCGCAACTATTAAGACCGCCACTGTGTAGGTGATTTGGTTTTGAAATAAAATTTACCGAGAAACAGAATTTTCTTTCAAGTATCAGTATCTCAAAGAGGAGAACTCGTCTTTAATTAAGAAAAAATGCGCGTTTATAGTGTACAGGGCTGTATTTCAAGAAAGTTGCCCTCTCAAGAAACTGAATTTCCAATTAGCGCTTTATTATCGTATCCCGTTTACGCAAACCTTGAAACGAAAAGATCCTCGTCGAGAAACTGAAACCGAGGAGAGATAGTCATCGAAGTGGAAGTAGCAGGCTTACCGTTATGTGCTTACAAAATAATTCCGAGCTAAAATTGTAAATCCATTGCACTGGTTCACGCACACACTCACCCACCAACTCGCGGAAGCAGAGAACCTAAAGGGAAACCCCCCGCGGGCTGATTTTCACCATCGATTTCCCGCAAACTCACCGCGACACGTGTGTGCACTCGATACTCGATATTCAGAGTCCAATAGGAAACGTACTATCCACGAGCTGGTTCTTCGGCAACTGTTGAGACGTTGAGAGCGCTAGCTGTTCGGTCCGCTGTGCTTGACCCCGATCGCCGCTCGCTACAAGCACCACAGATACACAGCGAAATTGTTCACCCTACATATTAACTTTCTTTTATCTTTCGGTGTTAATAATAAATACTCGAAAATTACAAACTTAACTCTCATTAAGGTTTGTATGCACTGAGAATAAAATCAATGTTAATGCCTCTGTTATAACGTCATAAAAACATGAATGTTTCTTAATTAGAAAATCCGTTAACTCAACAAATACAAACAACAGATTGTTTTTGTAATTCGACATTTCGTTCAATGTCAATATTTTTCTCTTACATTAAAGAGTCCAAAATATGTCAAAATAACTAATCATTTCAAATAATTAACACGTTCTGCCGTTACTTTGTGATATTCCATTTTAACAAATAAAACACTAAAAATTACTTTGTTAATATCACCTTTATTTGTCACACAGTGACTGCAATTTCAACAGTTCACTGTCATTTTCAAACTGATTTGTTAAACCAAAACTGAGTCTGTATGCAGCGTGGAAACTAAGTAGCGGATAAAATCCATAACTCCGTTAATATTTGTAACAAAGCAAAAATCTAAAAGGGGTATAGCGATTCAAATTACAGCGCATAAGAAGAAGTATATTTTGAGATATTTTCATGAATTTTTTTTAATGACAACCTATATTTTTTATTTCGGTGAGATTCTTTAACCTGCTTTCAACAGTATAAAATTTTGGATCGATTACATAACAAAAAATTCAAAAAAAAACGGCCATAAAAGTTTAATTGTAAAGTTGAAGAAATAAACAGAACATCTAGTTAGCTAGGTTTAAAACGAAACAAAATTAAGGTGTAAATAAGCAAAATTTGATTTTGACAGTCATTGAAATCACAATAAATGTTCAAACTGACGACCATGCACCAACTGACAATACCCAAGACGCTCATAAAATTCATTTATTACATTTTGAATAGTTTGAGGTGTTATTAACCTACACTCTTGTCGAATTCTTTCTTTAAGATCGTCTAAGTTGTTAGGTCTATTTTTATACACCTTGCTTTTTAAGTACCCCCATAGAAAAAGTCTAATGGCGTTAGATCAGGGGATCTAGCTGGCCATTCCATTCGACCTCTTCTTCCTATCCATCTACCTGGGAACATCTCGTCCAAATAACGTCGCACATCAACTGCGTAGTGCGGCGGAGCACCGTCGTGTTGCATCCAAATGTTATTGTTTGGTACGTCACAGTCATTTTCATTAGGAAATAATATCGCCAATGCAGGTACTAATTCGAATTGTAAGAAGTGTAGATATTTCTCACCAGTTAAATTACCTTCGATAAAGAATGGACCTAAAATTCTGTCACCGACAATTCCTGTCCATACCTTGAGCTTCTGGGGATGTTGAGTATGAGCTTCTTGCATCCAGTGGGGATTTTCCCTAGACCAATATCGACAATTATGTCTGTTAACAGTTCCATGTAAAGTAAAACTTGCCTCATCAGAAAAAATTATACGCTGCGAGAACATTGGATCACGATTGCAAATTTCCAACATTTCTTCACAAAATTCTTGTCTATGATCATAGTCAGTTTCTGCTAACTCATGGACTAATTTTACTTTATACGGATGAAACTTTTGCATTTTTAAAAGTTTCAGTACCGAGGTATGGCTCAGGTTGTGCTCTAAAGCAATGTCTCGACTAGTCGAATGCGGATTATTTTCTATTTCTAGTAAAATATCAAGCTGCACATCGTCAATTAATTTTGTCTTAGGGTGGCCAGTTTTTGGAAGGTCTTTCACAATACCGTAATTTCGAAATTTATTTTCTATTCTGCTGACTGTGGATTGACTTATTTTTGCTGATCAGGATATTTGTCTATAAGAAGTCGACACACCTCTTGATGAGTTCTAATTCGAATGCCATACCCAATCATCATTAGAACTTCAATTCTTTGTTTTTCAGTCAGCAACACCATTTTGGTAAAAGGTTTTTAATAATTAATGTAACTCTTACTATCCACAGGGAATAAAAATACTCACTTTATTGTGATAGGTATTTACAAGTTCATGTTAATCAAACAAATTTTGTTTGTTTTACACCTAGCTGACTAGATATTCTGTTAATTTCTTCAACTTTACAATTAAACTTTTATGGCCGTTTTTCTTGAATTTTTTGTTATGTAATCGATTCAAAATTTTATACTGTTGAAAGTAGGTTAAAAAAACCCACCGAAATCAAAAATAAAAAATATAGGTTGTCATTTAAAAAAAATCTTGATGACGTCATAGCTTAAAAAGAAATCATGAAAATATCTCAAAATATACTTCTTCGTATGCGCTGTAATTTGAGTCGCTATACCCCTTTTAGATTTTTGCTTTATTACAAATATTAACGGAGTTATGGATGTTATCCGCTACTTAGTTTCCACGCTATATACACATCCATTGCTAGTAGCTATTTGTTTTATAGTTGTTATTTCTTTTTTTAAATTATCTTGCGAAAGTGGAAGATAAACGGCTCTGTGAATCATAGAATTAAATGCTGTAAGTTTTTGTTTGTATGAGTGCGATGAATCTGCACGAATTACTGAGTCTGTGTACGTGGGTTTCCGGAAAATATCAAATGTTAAGTTGTTGTTCTTGTTGGTTATAGTTAGGTCCAAAAAGTTTAGATTATTGTCTTCTTCCATTTCAACTGTGAATTTTATTTTAGGGTGTATTAAGTTAATAAAGTTTAAAAAAGTTTGTAACTGTCTAGCTGTACCATTAAAACATGCTATTATATCATTTACATATCGGTACCAGAAATGTATGTGTTTCTTGCTTATCTCGGATGATAAGATTGTTTCTGTAATAAAGTTCATAAAAATCTCAGCCAGTAATGGGCTTAACGGTGAACCCATTGCTAAACCTTCTTTTTGTATGTAAAATTTATTTGAAAATATGAAGTAATTTTGATTAATAACTAAACTTGTTAATTCTAAAATTTCGTTTGAGATTAACGGATTTACTCTTTTTTCTATCAAGATATTTTTCATTAAATTTAAACAATTTTTAGTAGGTATATTGGAGAACATGTTGGATACATCAAACGATACTATTTTTGCATTATTTGGTATTTTTTCTTTCTCTAATTTCTTTACTAGTTGAATGGAATTTTGAATAGACGTAGGGTCAGAGAACTTGGTGTGATATTTAAAAATATGATTTATTTTTTCGGCAACTTTTTTAACCGGGCTATTTAAAAATGATACTACCGGTCTAATAGGAGCTCCGTTTTTATGGATGATTGTAAAGGTGTTTACATAGTTTAAATAGGCAGAATCATTAGCAAAAATCAAGATATAATTGTTGCATATAAACCCTATAATAAAATCTCGAATTTAATTTTTAAAAATAAAGATAAAATAGACAAATTTAAAAAATCTGGTGTATATAAACTACAATGTAATGATTGTAAAGGTGTTTACATAGGTCAGACTGGGAGAAATTTTGCCACACGCATTCAAGAACACATTCGGTCTTTCAAGCTACAAAAAACTGATTCAAATTTTGCCAACCATTTAATCGCAGAAAAACATTCTTTCACTTCAGACAATGCACAAATTTTACATTACGCCGAAAAAAAGCATTAAATTAAACTTATTAGAGTCTTTAGAAATTCGTAACGCGGCGAATAATTCCGAAGAAATATTATTGAACGACCAAACTGACCTAATGAATTCATCCTTCTTCGAAGCCTGTAATTAAAAAATCCCTCCAGATGCTTCTAGGTGGTGTTCTTAGTATTAGAATTTAGTTTTCTGCCTGTGTATATATACAGACTCAGTTTCGGTTTAAAAAATCAGTTTGAAAATGATAGTGAACTGTTGAAATTGCAGTCACTGTGTGACAAATAAAGGTGATATTAACAAAGTAATTTTTTTTATTTATTAACTAATCATTTTGTTATTCATTATTCATTTGTGACACATTTTCAACAGGCATTAAATCATGCCATTTGGCGATTTCTTGGACCTTTTGGCAATTGAGAAGGATGGCTGTGACGAATACTCTTAAATGCTCTATGCCCCTCTAAATATTATACTATTATACAGTGTGTTCTTTTACTGTGTGCAGATATTTAAACCTGTAATATATCACTATAAATGGCAACGATTGAACTCATATGTCCTTAACAAAAATTTAATAGTTTTCGAGAAAAATGCAGTGGCAGATTTTCACTAAACCGTTTGAGAACTGCTGGCGTAGCTAAAAAAGCGGCCGCCTCACAGTGGAACGATCTAATGTTATGCTTTGGACATCGGTCAGAAACTCAAGTATCAAATTCACATATTTGTTACTTATGTAGGTATGTTAAAGCATCTTTAACTTTTTTTTAATTTCCTCAAAAATAAGCCTCATAATAGCTGAAAAATAATGTCTTTTTTA
This sequence comes from Prosopocoilus inquinatus, assembly GCA_036172665.1. Classification (NCBI taxonomy): domain Eukaryota; kingdom Metazoa; phylum Arthropoda; class Insecta; order Coleoptera; family Lucanidae; genus Prosopocoilus; species Prosopocoilus inquinatus. Next base: position 4,976,697 of record CM069876.1, read on the forward strand.
AATTAGAAAAAAAATTGAAGTTTGAATTTCTTCGTTGGTGTTTTTCTAAATTGCGACAAACTGTATACTAAAAAAAGAGTGTCTAAGGTATATTATCCCTGATATGTCAAATCTATGCTCCAATGTGCTGTTTAGCAGAAAAATTAAAATTATTAATGTTAATCTTTTACTGACAGTTTCGTAAAACTCTCGCAATATCGCGCTGTATAATGTGCTACATTAGTACACTAGGACACTAAGTTTCAAGCTGATATCATCAGATTTTGCGACTTCCTGCGACCTTACAAGATATTTAAATTTTTATGAATATAGAGTGTTCTATCTAAGACGGTTCTTTTCATATCTCCTTAGTTAATCATTTTACAAAAAAATCGTTTCAAACAAAAGTTTCATTATTTCATATAAGTTACATTTTAAAATAAGTTTGCTGTACACAGAGTGTCCCGTTTAGTCTGGACGTTATATCACTTCGTTATTTTTAATGGAAGACCCTATATGTTTTTATATTTTCGGATTCCGGACTCAATTTTAATGTGACTTTATGTACCACACATAGGGCCTAGTGTAAACCGTTTACGCGTTATTCAACTTTTTAAAACATATCAATGTTGCAGTGCTTTAAACAAATGCAAATATCTTCCAAACAAATGACGCTAGGGATTTGTATTTTTTTGCAAAATATTCGTCTTGAAATGCTTTTTCACTTATACCATTAAGAAAAATGTCAAGTAACAAGGACTTACAAACAATTTAAAGTATATTTATTATTTTTTAAATGTATATTTCTTGTATGTAACTAAAGTACAATTTTTTGACGATATAAACCTGTGCTTTTTGAAATCTGAAGTATTATTTTTCAAACAGGTAACAGGTAAACATTAGAAATGTCTGTCACGTTGACATTAAAAGTCACAATAACACGAACAAATTAAACTATCTAACAGAAAAGTACAGTTCATTTAGCAGGCCATGATAAAAATAGACCCTGAGAAACGTCAAAATTAAAATTTTGTCTTTCAGTTTGTCGACGGTTTCAATCTTTTGAAGATTCAAGTTCAAGATTCGCTGTCCCCTGTGTTCTTTTAATTTTTCATTATAATTATGCAGCATTTTCATTGTTTTCCGTTCTTATTGATCTGATGAGATTCATTGCTTATGTTCGTAAGCTTGCGGTGTTTGTAAACGGAAATTTTAATTTCCATTAAAATTCGTTTGTTTATTTTTAAATATTCGAACTGTGGTTACATTACTTTTACGTTGCTTCTTTTCTTGTAGACTTTTGTTGTGTATTCCTTTAATATTTTTTGATTTTTTTTCTTTTTATTCTGTATTTTTCTCGTTGGCTTACGCTTCTTTGATACCATTTTGTATTTTTTTTGTATATCATTATAATTGCATTAAATTTTATAAGAATATCTCGAATATAAAGAGGAGGATACGTTAGTGTTGAATTAAATAAATTAATACAAGGAAGCAAACACTAAGAAAAAGACAGGAAAATTCTGAGTTTACAAAGAATTATTGCCACGAAACCGAGAGAGGTGCGGGTTCATATCCCGTGACAAAATTTTTCTGTCTTCCTGTTACTATTTCCTACCTCGTATTAATTTATTTTATTAGAATAAATTATAACCAAATAACCTAATCATGATGGGTGGGAAAATATGGAACGTACTTTCTCAAAATAGTTCATCTATGCGTTGTTATATCGGGTGTTCAATTTGAAAGAGTTATGATTCTTATTTTTTTTATTTTTGAGGATATAAATTCGGTTAAATCAGCTAATTTCTATGTTGATGCTGAATTTAATTTAATTTAATTTATAATCGATAAACGTAATGATATATATGGTGTTCAATAAGTTTAGTTTATATCTCGTCTATCCGACCATCGATTGTTCTTCTATGAGCACGCAGAGAAACTTTGAATTAGTCCTTTTAAGTTTTGTGGTAAGTATTTTTAAAGGGGGTAGGAATTCTCGCGTAGTCATCCTGTACTTTCTGAAAATAGTTCATCTATGCGTTACTATATTGGTGTTCAATTTGAAAGGGTTCCCATTGTAAAGTTTTTTATTTTTGATGATAAAAATTAGGTTAAATTAGGAAAGATTCTCTAATTTCCATGTTGATTCTGAATTTGTAAACAATTGCATTGCTGGTCAAAACATTTGTACGAGCTTATTTTTTATTTTTTTTGCAGTATAGTATTTTGTATTTCATTCGGTAGAGATTTCTTTTTCTTTTTACAACGATGCCAACATTTCTTAATTACTTACAATATAACTAAATAACAGAAAAATATTTTTAAATTAGTAGACCATGTTCATAATTACATTATCTCTATATCCACAGCAAACTCATAGATTTCTCATCCTGAGGAATAAATTCTGTGAAAGTCTTAGTAATGGCAAAAAGTACCAACCTTTTGATTTCGCTGGAACTAATCATTTTGTAGCAAAAAAGTATGAGACCTATTGTGGGACTTGCTGTATATTACTGCATTAACGTTTATATGTTACAAATTTTAGCTAATTTGCGCTAATATGCGAATTTAAAAATTAGTTTAGTTTCATTTTCCTTTCATAATCCTTCTCTGATAACACAGAACTTAACGTAACATAACACCAGAAGTCTTTGCACGAAAATGATTCAAAAGGCAGTCATCAGTCATCTTAAAGTTTTATATGGTTGTAAAGACTGTTTAGATATCAAACTTTAAAAAAATGTCATGTGACTCTCTGGTTTTGAGTCATGTTAATAACTGTGACTCTGATTATGGTCCGTGCTTAGATAAAAATGATATACAAAGAATTCAGTAGGTGCAAAACTCCTCTCTTCGCTTCATTTATGGCATTAAACGCAGAGATCATATTTATCATACCTTAAATTGGGCCATCTGGCTTAATATGAAGAAGAGACGATTTTTACATTCTAGCGTTTTGTACTACAAAATTTCTTAACCAGTAAAAACCTCTTTTACTGATTAAACTTTAGGACGCACATAATATCAATGTTAGGAGTAAGGGTTTACTAATACCCACCACTTCACCACACTTGTTTAGCAGATCGTTTTCTTATAGTAAGTACGCATTTATTTACCCATCATGTGACGATACGGTATACATAATAATAAAGTATACATAATAATAAGTATAAAAATGTCCTTAAAATTAAAACTAAAATTAATTCTGTCACGGAAGTCGTTGGAAAGGAACTCCCCAATAGAGTAAAACGCACAACTCAAGAGAAAAGGTTTGACTTTTTGCCTAAAAGCTTTTAAGTTATCTACATCCCTTAAGTGATTAGGTAGTTTATTGAATAAAACTCTACCAAGGTAGTATGGAGAGTTTTTACATAAAGATGAATTAGGTAGCGGCAGTGTCAAGTCGTTGCCTGTTCGTGTGTAATGATTATGAACTTTTTCACGTTTAGGAATGAAACTTAAATGTTTAAAAATCATTGAAAAGACTTCTAACATAAAAAGGGAAAATAGAGTTAGTATCTGTTTTTCAATTAATAGAGGTCTGCAGTGAGCTCTAAAATCTGATCCAGTGATTGTGCGAATCGTTTTCTTTTGAATTTTAAATAAAGTGTTTAAGTTTTCCTTCGAAGAGAAACCCCAGTAACAAATACTATATCTTAGTCGCGACTCAAACAAAGAATGATATACAGCCCTTGCCTCAACAAATCCGATCTCCGCCGTCACAACTCTCAGGGCATAACATGTTTTTGATAACTGATTAGCTAATAGCGGAATATGGTGTTTCCATTTTAAAGAAGTATCAACCAGAATACCTAAAAATTTTATGCTTTTTTCTTGCTCAATTTTAATGTCATTAATATGTATGTCCAACTGACTATGGCTATTGTATAAAATAACTTTAGTTTTGTTTAAGTTAAGAGATAATCTGCTGCAATCAAACCAAGATTTAATTAGTTAAATAAATCATTAATCATTGTAGTCTGTAAAGATTCAATACTCGAAGCGTGCCAGGTGAAGGACGTGTCGTCCGCAAACAAAGTTTTCCTAGCACTTATGTCTAGTTTCGCCAAATCATTAATATAAAGAAGAAATAAAACAGGTCCCAAAATGGACCGTTAGGGAACTCCGTGGCTTAAGTGTAATTCATTAGAACTGTAAGATGTGTTGTCTTTACGTATCCTTACCATCTGGGTGCGGTCATTGAGATAAGATGAAAACCATTTAAGAGTTGTATCACGGAAGCCAATTGAAGATAGTTTTTGTAGAAGAATAGAATAAGTTACACAGTCAAAAGCTTTGGCTAAGTCGCAGAAGACAGAAGCTACATAATTTCCTGCATTCAAATGTTCATAAGTATAGGAGAGAAGATCGTAACAGGCATCTTGTGTACTTTTATTTAATTGGAAACCAGATTGTGAAGGAGCAATTAGATTGAATGTATTTAGATAACTTAATATTTTTTCTTTAACGATAGTCTCAATAATTTTTGAGAAAACAGACAACAGAGATATTGGTCTAAGATTGGAACAACTAAGATCAGAGCCCCCTTTGTGGATCGGAATGACTACCGCGACTTTCAGACAAGAAGGAAATATTCCTTCTAGGAAGGATGCATTTATTAATTCAGCAAGAATATTGAGTGCCTGGTTGGGAAGCCGACAAATAATTTTTAAAGGTATTCCAACGATTCTTGTAGAATTTTTGTTTTTTAGTTTCAATGAGATGGAACATATTTCGTGCACATTCGTAGGAGTGAAAAAGAAGCTATTACAAAGAGAATTATGGGAAAATTGGGTTGGATTAGTGGGGGATTTAATATTAGAAGTAATTTCAGAAGCAATAGAGCAGAAGAATTTATTTAAGTAATCCGCTACTTTAGAGGATTCATTTATGTTTAGGTTATTGACACTAATTTCAATGCTTTTTCCAGTAGAAACTTTAGCTGTTCCCGATATTTCGTTAACAGTTTTCCATAATTCTTTAGAATTGTTTAAAGATTGCTTGATGCGCATGGAATTTGTGAGTTGTTTTGAGAGCTTTATAATTTTTTTCAGGCAATTTTTATATTTTTTAAAATAGGCAAGAAACCACCGGTCAGTAGTGACCCACTTCTTAAGATATGTTTTGATTCCCCGTGTTAACCAATGTTTTCTTGTTTTATTTTTTTGCCGTCTAATAGGAAAGTGTTTGTTTACCAATTTGGTTAAAACTTCAATATATTTGCCAAATTTTTCATCCAAGGATCCAGTTATGATATCATTCCAACTGATAGATTCACATGCAGTTTCGAAGTTCTTATAGTTTGCTGGAGTAAACGCGCGATATGTTTTAACATAAGGAGTAGCTTTCATTTCGGAACTCTTAAAAGAGAGTAAAAGAACTTCGTGATCGGACAATCCAGAATGAAAAATATCAACTAGAGTATTAGGTGTGTGTAAATTAGTGCATATATAATCAATTGTAGATTCAGAAGTGTTGGTAATTCTGGTAAAACCATTGACCTGCATTTTTAAATTATAAAACTCAAGAGTACGTACGAGTTTTTCTCTATTAGAGGAGCTTCCGTTATAGTCAACATTAAAGTCACCTGCTAAGATAATTTGTTCCTTTACACTAAATTTTGATAATAGTTCATCCAACTTAAGTAGGAACGCATCAAAACAACCTGCAGGAAACCTATATACAGATATAACAAATAATTTCAGTTTATTAAAATATACGCAACACAATTCAAAATCTAAGTCAGATGACAAATAGTCAAAGCCAATGATATTGGTGAACTCAGTGTTATCCAAGGCTAATATGGCTGAACCACCATGTTTGTAACGGTTTCTTTTGTAAATTGAAGCAATATTGTAACGTTCGATGGTTAATGGTTCAAAGGAGTCAAGGCAGTGTTCCGTAAGGCATACAATACTAGGCATATTATTGTCAGTAAGTAAAGCAAAGAGTTCATCAGTTTTGTTACCTATTGACTGTATGTTTAGTAAAAGCAAGAAGGTTGTGCAACTTAAGTCAAGATGCACCCCAGAAGAGGACGGTTCATTATTCTCTGCTACTGTGTAATCTTCCCCTGTAACTTTACCAGTAGGACCAGAATTCCTGTCTCTTCTACATAAGGTATAAGCCGTTGCAAGCTGTGAAATATTTGGTGATACTAATTGCTACAAGTTCGCATTCGACTGATAATCCACTTTTATTTTTTCAGTGTTGATTTTTTGTATTAATACAGGACATTTGTACTATAACGTTGTGCATATCCTTAATTTAACGACTGTAATTTGTGAACCCCCAAATTCGTAACAATATTATTTATTAAATCTGCAAAAACCAAAACCGTTCCTTTCTTCTTTCTATCTGCGCCATATCTTTCTAAAATTTTATCTAGCTGGTAATACTGAAATATTGGTCTGTGATTTCCGCAGTTTTTCCGCTCACCTTTTTTGTAAATCGGTCGGATTACAGCCGTTTTAAATATTTCAGGCATTTATTCTAGAATTTATTAATGATTTCGGTACAAGTCAGCCTTAACTTTACCTGATACGAATCAGTCTTCAGCCAGCCGATTAATTTAGAATTCGAATCAAGTTTCACTAAAGACGGATAATGCTTGCGTGTCGGTATTTCGACGAGATGAGGACGAGACCGTAGAATTTAGAAAGAAAGCTCCAACTAACTAGATCAGATTTGATTTCACGATTTAATTAGCGGCGCAAGTGATTTCTTTTTATTAATTGATCGTAAAAGTAGCGGTAGAAAATGAATATCCTCCTGATTTAAACCCGATCGCCACATCTCTTCGCGCCAGATGTTGCAGTCATTAGCCAAAGACTAGTTCTAGGCCGGTTTTACTGGCTGTGATTTTATAGAAAAATTCTCTCCCAGTAGTTGTTAATGTTACATATAAAGTGTACGGTTATTAATTTTGCACTTAATCCGAAGTCAAGTCTCGTTTGATGACTTCTCACGCTTCGCAGGATGTAATACATGTAACAAAACAAACCATTCGCAACGACGACAGTTTCTAGGATTAAATATTTGCAATCGTAGATGTACATGGAACCAAAATTCCGTTTACACTCAGTCTTTTGTTAAACATAGTTACACAAAAGTCAAAATTTTCGCGTGCAAATCTTGAGTGAGAAACGATTTAGCAAAATGTTTCCAAATCCCTGTAATATGCAAGGAACCGGCACTGGCCAATTTAATTGCATCCCAAACCAGATGCAGACTCAAAATCAGCCGAACATGATCCGTTGTCAGAGCCAGTCGCAGACGCCAGGATTTTGCCCACCCCATGTTCCCAACTGTGACTGCAGAACCATGCCTGCCTCGAATTTCATGCAGCCTAATGGGATGAACTCTTCAATGATGAATGGCTGTCAAGGAATGATGCCACCCAATTTTAGTAGACCGAATCAACCTTGTCAACAAAATCAAAACCAGCAACAGCAGCAACAACAAAGGATGATGCAGCAAATGTTCGGAATGCAACAGCAACCTCAACAAGGAGGCCAGTTCGGACAAAATGTGTGCCCCAACATGCAGAGGAACATGAATCAGAATGCGACACCGCAACAACAACCCTTCAACATGGGTTTCAATTCGTATTAATTTGTACGTGTGTGTAGTACGTAAACGTCTTGCTGGTCAGAAAGCTCAAATGTTTGTATGAATTAATAAAACTGTCTCCAAATTTAAAATTATATTTTCTAAACATTTTAGCTCAATAGAGTTTAGCCTATTATTTTGAATTACTGAAAAGAAGCTTCAAATTTAATTAATTTATAACACAAATCCACGATCCAAAGAATAAGTTTCAAAAAAAAAGAATTCCATAAAATTAAAAATACACTCACCGGCAAAAAGACCGGGTCACCACAAATTTTGCAAATTATTTTTCTATGTTTGCGTTTAATACAATTCTGGAATGGAATACACATAACAGGTTTAGGGTTCATAAAATCACTAGAAGCAATTTGGTAATACCTTTACAAACATAAAATAATAGCAATAATTCTGAGGACAGCCAATGAACAAATGCAAACAAGTGTTTAAAACTTTTTTGTGATGGTTGCTCTAGCAGCATGCTTCTGATAGCAATTCGAATACTTTCCTGTGGAATGTTCTTCCATTTTTCTTTGAAAAACATTTCGCAGGTCTCCTATGGTCCGTGGTGCAACTTATCGAACTCTCTCTAACTCGTCGTTTGAGCATGTTCTATAAGATTTAAGTTAGGGCTACATTACAGCAATAGAAGTCTCTTCTTAGGGTTCATTAGCTTGAATATCCATGGCAAAGGTAAAATCCGTATCTATCCTATCTTCTTAATAGCCCGTTTCAGTCGCCATCATTATGCCACTTTCCTAGTTCAAGAATTACGCTAAAACTACTGATCTGATCATCGAATAGTTTTAACATTTTCGTTTTGTTTTTTAATAAGGAATTTCGGAAAGTTATTTTTAATATTTTCTAATAATTTTTATTACTTATAGAAGTCGATTTTCAACTTAAAATTAACTTTCCGAGATAAAGCAACTAATTTTATGAAGATCTGCAGCAACAGAAACTTAATCAAGGCCATAATATTTAAATAAAACATGAATTACGAAATTTTATAATTAGTAGTTGCAAACTGCTGCCCTCTATCGAAAGCAATCGGAGATGCCACAGAAGGCGGGGCTTATTTTTATTTTACATTTTACGGCTGGGGAATTTCCGGTATGCCTAAAATTCTCTGACCTGGGGGCTCGTTCAGAAACTGAAAAAAAGCGCACTTTGGGTAAAATTCTTTCTCTCAATGTGTAAGTGATTTTGTATATTTTTTTTTCGTTCTAAACGCCCAAAGTGCTCTTTCGTTACAGTTTTTGAACGCAACAGTATTGTATAAGTAAACTGAGTGGTATTTATATTTGAAAGACAATCCTTTGCATGTGATCTCGAGAAAACCGGAAGGCGCGAGCAGTCATATTTACCACGATGTTTACATTTTTACTCTTTTGAAGTCATGTTAACTTCCAATAAATTAAGGAAACAAACATATATTCAGTAGCGTTGTTTTCTTTATTTTAATTGTATACAATGAACGGCAAAAAGTTACACCATTTGGAAAAATTTTTTGCAGTTTAAAAAATTTGTGCCAATAGTTGTGTGTTTTGTGTATGTTCGATAACCAAATATAAAAAAGACAGAAACAGTGAGCAGCTTTTAGTGTGGCTCAAAAAGGTACCTATTTAAAATTCGAAAAAAAAAATAATAATAAGATGGTTCAAATAGGTTTTTACAAAAGGCGTTTACGATAATTGGAGCGGTATATACCGGTTAATCTATTGTCTCACTCTTGCTTGCAGTAAACGCATTCATTTTATCTTACTTTTCTACCCCGATCCATAGAGCTCTCCAATTATCGTAAACGCCTAAAATGTGTCGCTTGCTCCTCTGACAAAATGGACAAGATTTTTCATTTTCTAGTTAGAAGCGGCAATTGGACGTTTGGTATTTAGCTCTTGTAAGTGATTAGTTTATTCATTTATTCAGCTATAAGAGAATATTTTTTATATCCATAAGAAATATTTAAACAAATAAAATTTGCTCTTGGGTTCTGTTACATGCACGAGAAAATTTGAGACAATTTTTCACAAGGCGTTTTCTTTATAACATTTTGTCTCATCACTTAATTTCCTGATAACATTTTTCTAGTAATCCCAATCTGGCATAAGCAGACCGAATTTTTTATTTTGGGCCAGTTTAATATCTGTACAACTTATGAAATCGACATTAGTACAAATAGTGGCTACCACGTATAGCACCTACAGTGATCGCCAAAGTGTCGGCATCAAATGGGAAAAATCTTTATTTTTGATTTTTTGAAGAAACTTTTTAAGGCAATCATTTCTACTTGTCTGAAAACCTTTTTAACTCCTAACAGTTATATCGAGTGATTTTATTCGAAATTAATCTATATTTCAACGAGATTTTTTTAACGTAAGTTAGTTTCAACTTATTTTTTTAATATTCCGTTAAAATTGAATTTTTCAACTTTTAGAATATTCTAAAAATTTCAGGTACTAAATCTTAATTTCAATATTTAATATTTTTAGGGCGGAAACTACCAAAATTTATAATTTGAAAAAATAAGAAAGATTAAGTATTGCTTCATTATTTACCGAAAAGTATTATTTTTACATATTTTTTCCATTTCTGATGCAAGGTGCCTTTTATAATTATTATAAATAATTAATATATATTTAAATATCTCTCTATTTCCGTTAATGAATTAATTTCGCAACGACCTTGTAAATGTTACTTTGCAGAAGATATTTCTTTATATGGCTTAGTCCTACTGACAAACAGAATTTGAGGGCTTTTTTAATAATAAAAAATAAATGTAAAACTACTTTTTTTTCAATAGCAAACGTTAAAGTTTGCTTTGTCCAACTCAAAACAGTCGATAAAACAGAATTTTTACCGCAAAAGTAAATAAAATAATAATTTTTAACATTTTAACAACAATCCACACTAATTACTGGGATCATGATCACACAATTGTACCGTCTTGTTTAACAAATAACTACCTACTTTTGTTTTTTTTGTTGTGTATTGTAATGTGGTTTGAAATTAAAGTCGTTTTATGAAAATGCCTCTTAGTAATTTCATTTGAATAATTCATGGCCGTCTTATATTCTCCTTGATTAATTGACTGAACAGGTAAATTCAATATGGAAAAAAATATTTAGGCAGCTATAAAATATTTTTTACAGAATTTTTGTGAAATTCATTCATTCAAATGTCATTAACAGGGACAGATTAGAGTTTTTAGATGTCATTTAAATGCATATTAGTTATGAATAAAAATATTTTTCTTAAAGTGTACCTTGCTTCGAAAACGTAAAAATTATGTAAAAATATATATTATTTTTGCTGAATAATAAAATATCTGAAGCAACAATTAATATTCTTCATTATTTAGCAATTGCTCCGCGTCCCATTACTCTTAATTTCCTTTTAACAAAACTGCCATGTCTTTGTCGGATTAAATTAAATTTATTTAACTTAGAAAGAAGATAAAAGACCGTATTTAAACATGTTTATTTACCAGATTAACTATTATGTTTCGTTTCATTTTCGAATACATATTTCTCCCTCTCTGTAATAAATTTTACATTTTCGCGGTAAAACTCAAGGTAAAGCCGTTGGTAAAACTGCAAAAATTCTGAACATCGTACGATTTTCAACGATAGCACACGATGAATCTATTTCGCGTGATTTGGCTCCACCTTGTAGCCCCGCCTTCTGTGTGTTACGTCCTGCACCCTTGCCCCGCGAGAGATGATTAAGTGATTGTCAAACGGCCCCTTAAGTAAGAGACCAGGCATGTGAAGCGCTTATGGAAGCCGTGAGATTTTTTTTTTAATTCTTGGCAAAACGCTAGATGTCTGACTGATCTGATTTTACAGGGTCCTTTATTATTTTGCACTTTGTAATGTAAGGTACTGCTACTAGATGTCAGAATTGTTTTGATTTGTTTTTAAATTAGCCTAAAATAATCATTTGCCTGCCGTATATACACATTTTAAGTTTGTCTTATTTCATACCCAAAGTTTTTATTAAGTTTAGACCCGGTTTATTCACCACAAGGTAAATATAAATTTTTGGATAGTTCTTGCTCGTGAGAGTTGCAGAGGATATGAAACAAATAAAAAAGCATTTTAAAAACGAGCTGAAAGAGTAATTTATTGACTTACTTGACGTTTCGCAAATAATCATAATGCTTTATCAAAAGTTCAGTTTTGATAAAGCAAATAATCGTTCTCGTTCGTCAAACTTTCGCGTCGGTTTCGATCGTCTTTTGTTTAAAGCTTGATCAAATCTGATCTGATCTGACGCTTACGAATTTCTCGCTCCTCATATTTTCGTATTGATTTCGATCGTCTTGTGCTTAAAAGTCGATCGTCTCTTGTTTTAAATGTTTCTCCTTCGTCAAATTTTCGCGTCGGTTTCGATCGTCTTTTTTTAAAGCTTGATCAAAGCCCAACGCATACGATTTTCTCGTTCCTCAAATTTTCCTACTGATTTCGATCGTTTCTTGTTTAAATGTCTTTCGTTTCAAATTTTTCTCGTTCGACAAACGACGCCACGGTTTCGATCATGTTTTTTGATCAAACCCCGACGCGTACGATTCTCTTGTTCCGCAAGAAAAAAAAATTCGTATTGGTTTCGATCGTCTTTTGTTCAAAAGTCGATCGAGTTGTTTCAATTCTTCTCGTTCATCAAATATTCACGACGGCTTCGATCGTCTTTTGTTTAAAGCTTGATCATAGCCTGGCGCATCCGATTTACTTAATCCTCAAAAATCGATTTTGATCATCTTTTGTTTAGAATTCGACTGTTTCAAATGTCCATCTTCTTTTGTTTCAATTCCTCTCGTGCGTTAAAGTTTTGCGTCGGTTTCGATCGTGTTTTCTTTTAAAGCTTGATCTAAATCCTCAAAAATTTTCATATCGATTTCGATCTTCCCTTGTTTAGAATTCGAACGGTTTAAATGCCGACAAAATTTCGATTGTAAGAATACTTTCTTCAGAAAATTACAATTTTCTTTTGATTTAAAACTTGATCGTCTTTTGTTTAAAATTAATTCATATTTCGACGGCTGTAATTCCTTTTTTTTGTTCCTCTAATTTCCGCAGTGCTTTCGATCGTCTTTTGTTTTAATAATGACATGACGGAATTTTGAATTTTTTTCTCTGGTGTCCACAAAATATTTTCTTTTGCTCTATTTTTTTTTGCTTCTGAAATTCCCGCCTTGCTTTCGGTCGTCTTTTGTTTAAATGTCAAAACGTGAAATTTTTTTCTTCCCGAAAATAAAATAATAGATAATAATAATAAATTATTTTCAGTTTAATTTCGATCGTCTCTTAATTTCGATCGGAGTTGGAAAGTTTGAAAGAGAAGATGCCAAGTGCTTCTGATAAAATTGTCAAATATCTATTATTGGAATCAAAATTTTCTTTTTTTGATTTTTCTGTAAAGTAAAAGAGGAAACAAGTTTTCGAAATTCGAAATTTTCAGACCTTGTCACTTAAAAATTATTTCCGGTACTTAATTCTTTATAAACTGAATTAATTTTTAGATAGAAGACTCTATCGTAAAAATGAAATAGGAATTGAAGAAATATACAAATGAAACGACTTGACTGTCAAACTTTGGGCGATAATTGAGATTAAATTTGGCGCGCTCGAGTCTTCCACAGTTGGCAACCTTATATGTAAGTAAACGTAAATGCGCATGCGCCACATAGTCCACATATTTCGGGCGACGACTGTCACCTGTTTTTTTTTTCTCTTATGGGCACTACCAGAGCTGCCAACTCGGTGATTTTTTCACCAGATCTGGTGATTTTTTCAAGTGGTTGCTACTTTCTGACAAGATTTGCGACCTGTCTCAAAACTGGCGAATTTTAGTGTTGTGCGATTTTTTTGAAAAATCAAAATTGGCATATATAAGTAAAAAAAGAAAAACCGGTTCGAGTAAATATGCAGTAGTAATTTTTCTAATATTAAGGTTGGTAGTCAACATGGCCAAACTTCCCTCTTTTTCTCACCGTTTTAAATTTTTTGATCAACGACAAACAACCAGTTAACGTTCTGATATTAAAATGTATTAAAATAAAATGTTAATGTGAGTTAACAATTAAGAACCGTAAAACAAAAAGTAAGCTGATTCATTAAAAGCATTTATATAGCGTTTTCCGCTGGCTGCACCGGTGTGCACTGAGTATATCTCCATTTCGTTTTATTACATAAAGTTGAACTGAGATGGAAATACACTCAGTGCATGTTGGTGCACCCTGTGGAAAACGTTATTCGAGAAAATCTAAGAAAATCACGGAGTGGCTGACAGCTAGCGGAAGTTTTGTGACAAAAAGCACTGATGGATCGATTAGAATAAATTATTATACTCAATAAAATGAATAACAGCCCTTTGTTTTCCTAAGATTATAAATAGATTTGTTTTCCTTGTATTTATCACTAGTGTTGACAAAATTTTGTTCAAGTATTCCATCTGTTCCAACACTGATTAACAATTATTTTATTCGCAATGGTAGTTATAAACTGTACTCTATATTTTTTTTTAACCTGTAAAACTTCACTTATACCAAAGCTTTACACGAGATGGCTTCCATTGACAGAATTAATAGATACTTCATACTCATGACAAGGCGGCAATATAAATAGGCATCTCTTCAGATTCCTGAAAAAGAGGTGCAAAAGTAATCATCATGTTAAATAGATATCACTGTCCCCTTCCTTAAGAGCAGTTTAATATTACAAAAAAAGTCTTCCTCAATTTAAACATTTTTGTAATACACTATTTCAACGTAGTAAATACATACATAAGATTCAAATACAAATCAAACTATTTATTCATCTTACTAACTATCCAATGATGCTTCATAACTTCTTTTAATGTCAACCGCTGATGCATCTTGTAAACCAGGAGCTGAAAGTTGAGCATTTATAAACGAAATGTATTTTGTCACTTTGTGACTTATTATACTTTGCTAATGAGATCTACCCCTCCTTCTGGCATGAAATGTGGATAACTTATAGAGAGATTGCAAATTTTTTTGTAGGTTTCGTCTGCTGATTTACTCTCAAATGGAGGGTGGCCGACTAAAAATTCATAACACAAAATACCTAGAAAAAAAATTCATTTTAAATGCGTTCGCAAAGAGAGAATATAAACAAAAGCAACTCTGCATTAGAGTTATGTCGTTGTCGAACGAATCGTTCATTTTATTAGTATGAACGACTCAAAAGTTTCGTCCTTAAAAAAAATACTTCCGAACGAACGAATCGGTGAACGACATAAACTATTATGAATGAGATGAACGATATACTTACATTCACATATTTTAAAGTAAAATGCAAGAGATCAAGAAAGTACGTGACCAATAAAACTGAAAGCTACGGTATAGCGTGAGGATTCGTTCGTCTAAATCAAATCATTCAAATGAATCTAAATCGTTCTGAATTATTTCGTTCGAAAAGATTCGTTCGTTCGCGAACGAGATTATAACGAACGAAATGAACGAATCTTTACTCAAAAGATTCGTTCGTGAACGACACAACTCTAGTCTGCATCACAGGAATAACACAACAGATGATCGGGAAGCAATAAAATGCGGAAGAGTGAGGATATTGTTAAAATTGGAAAGTCTCAGAATGAGACATAACAGTAATTACGGCTGGGTCGATGTGTCGATGTATCGATATATCGATACGTATCTATAAGCCAGCCATGTCGATACACATTGGCAGCCGTATCGACGTATTGAAGATCGATACTTATCGAAAAATCGGACGATACGTATCGACATATCGATATGTTTCGAAAGATCGATATGTATCGAAATATCGGATACCGAATATCGATACGTATCGAAATTACGCACTAATTAAACATTTTATTTATTTATTTGTTTTTATACGTGGGCTGCTGGAAAATTTTCTAGAATATAGTAGGTCTAGAATTGTCAGTCACACACAGTCATATTTGAAAAATTTGATGTTTCTCGCCTATAACTCTATTGACAGTTCCTATACAAGTGAACTAGTTTTGTTTGTACAGCATTTGAGAAAAAGTGTAATTTTGTGCAAACATGGAAATCGCGCGTGAAAATTTTCGTGCCATGATCTTTTACGATTTCAAATGTGGTCCAACGCCGAAACAATGCCTCGATCGGTTTCATTAGGCTTTTGGAGATGAAGCACCGTCAAAGAGCAGTGTTTATAATTGATTTGCCGAATTCTAGCGTGGACGTACCTCTCTCAGTGACGAATTTCGTGAATGTCGTCCATCAACATCTGTTGTTGCCACTAATGTAGATGCTGTGCGTGAAATGCTTGAGCGAGATCGACGTGTGACATACCGTGAGATTCACGCATCCTTATACATTGACATGAAAGCAATACACCAGATTTTGCATGATCATTTGAACGTACGAAAGCTTTGCACTCGTTGGATCCCACACAATTTAACAGAAGCGCAAAAGCAGAGTCGGGTCAAATGGTGCGAAGAAATGCTCAAGAAATTCAATGGAGGTCGTTCAAATTTAGTTTATAACATCGTTACTGGTGACGAAACGTGGATCTATTCGTGCCAGCCAGAAAGTAAACAACAATTTACCGTTTGGGTATTTCAAAATGAACCGAAACCAACAAAAGTTGTCCGTTCAGGCAGTGCTGCGAAGCAAATGATTGCTCGTTTCTTTGGTTTAACTGGACATGTAGCAACCTTGGCTTTAGAAGATCGAAAAACCGTGAATGCTGGTTGGTATACTACAATTTGTTTGCCGGAAGTCATCGATCAAATAAGTAGAAACAATCGAAATCGACGAATTATTCTCCATCATGACAACGCCAGCTCTCACTCAACCCGTCAAACAGTTGATTTTTTGTCCAACAAAAATATTGAATTAATGACTCATTGTCCATATTCACCTGATTTATCACCTAATGATTTCTTTTTGTTCCCAAATATTAAAAATGAAATGCGTGGTAAGCGATTTTCGTCGGCTGAAGCAGCGGTGGAAATATTCCGGACACTGGTTTCTGAGGTACCATCTTTAGAGTGGAAAACGTGCTTTAGAAATTGGTTCGAGCGTATGCAAAAGTGTACTGACGTCAAAGGCGAATACTTCGAAAAACAATGATACCGTTTACCAAATTTCATATGCGCTTTTTCATACCGTTTCCAGAAACTTTTTAATAAAGGTATTGTTACAGCCGTGACGAGCAAATAGATATATTTTTATAAGGCACTCGTTCTCTGTCTAAGGACACAGAGGACCTATTCTTGACAAGCTTGTTTTTGAATGCGCATACGCATTCGTTAAGAATGCGAACTTGTGTATTCTTAACCGTTCGATTTTTCAAAACGTATGCGTTTTTGTTGCGTGTGGACATTACCACTCGTTTTTTATTATGCGAGTGCTTGTAACTGTAATTAACGTCAAATTGTAGTAATTTAATTTGACATTTTACATAAAAACATAAGTTTTCACTAAATGTGCTTCTTTTTGATAAAATTCATGTTTGAATTAAATTGAATAAGTATTGTTAACATGTATAATCATGGCAGAAGAATTTCTGTACTAAATGAACAGAGGGGGGATGCAAAGAGAAAAATCCCTCGACGATTGGCTTTGCTTTACTTTACTTCGGAGACCATTTTGAGAAAGTATGAGGATCTAAATATCTACTTATATTGGGATGACTGAAGGTAGGGTGGCCAGAGGTCCTCTATTTTTAATTTTTTGCGAAAATGGGTCCCAGTACTATTTATTAACCACTGCCACATTATAACATGCGGTAAACATAGGTGATGAGAATCTTTTTCATCGTTTCCTCTTTTCTTCGGGTTAGGAATCTGACCATTTTAATTGAAGGTCTTGAGAAAATTCTAAATTAATAAATTTTTGTAACAAATAAATTATTGAAACTTCTATTCATACAGTTAATTATTTAGAAATTTATGCATTGAAATCATTTCGGGGTTTTAAGTAAATTTCATATTTTACCTGAAAAACGTCCAATATACTCACGTCAAACTCATATCTGCTTTTTGGTTATTTTTCCATTTGTTGTAACATATTCGCACTATTAATGCTTAGATTTGTTATAAACGTAAATGTTGTGTTAATAAAATAGAAATTTAAAGTGATTTGCGTTACATTTGCATTCTGCTTTACGTATTCAGCTTGTCATTTTTGACAACCCGCTCGTTCAAGGTCAAATACCCACTGTCAAGTGTCGAAACCATATGATGGCAGTACCTGTGTCCTTAGACAGAGATGGAGTGCCTTATATTTTTAGGACACGCCATCTTGCGTCATAGAACGTTATCGAAGTTTCTCGTTCATTCCAGCATGTTCGAACAAAACAGAGATCTACTATAAATGTCGTAAGGGTCCGCCAGGAGTTTAGTTATTATAGCAAACGAAGGGTTCATCCCTCGAATAAATAGAAAGTATATTTTGTAGAAGTGTTATTTGATAGACAAGTGTTGCAACTCATTACTATTAGGTGTGTTCTTTTTACCGTAAAACTGAGAGTAACTCAGCGGTACTCAGTAACCTCGGAAATTTGTACGTTTTTTTACTTGCTCGTTGGTGAGATTTTGTGAACTTCCTCCGAATCAATCAAATAGGGATTAAAGCCCGCAATAGACGATCATAAATTGCATGAAATTTACATGTAATTTATGACAAAACCTATTTTTTAACGTGTATAGCGAACAAAAAGAATTACATGAATTTATACATGTAAAATTAACAACAAAGAGCAAGTTCTATTTCTCAAGGTTTTGGACGTGAAATTTTAGTAAATTCTAGTGACTTTGATTGTTGCTGTTGGCTGTTGACTTAGATAAATGAATAACGACTTCAGCTAGTTTATGTGGGTATATGTTTATAAATAATTTTAGCTTCAAGACAGTTTAATTATTGATAACCAAGTGCTCTCCGTTTGGATGATACCCTTGATAACATAATCCAACATTCCCAGCTATTCAAAGAAAATAACTTGAAGTTAGAAGCATTAATAAGTTACCATTTTCACCAACATTAAAATTCTAAATTACTATTTAGCGGAACATCTTTTTATTAATATAATTGAAACGTGTATTACGAATTACAATTCATGAATTTATACACACATGTTTACATGAATTTTTATGTGAAATTATTGGAACATGTATTGCCGGCTTTAGATTAGAATGCATGTGTACGTAATGGCCGAATATCTCGTTTGACATTTGCGCAATGTCAGTGAAATTAACTTGTTTTTTAGGAACGTTTTAACTCAGCAAAACTCACCTCACTTCTGATATTTTCTTATCTGAGTCGAAAGTAAAACGAACACACCTATTGTGTTTTTAATTGTGTAAAGCGACAGCTTGTAATTAAAGTGTTCTGAAATTTAACGACTATAATTTGTGACGTACTGAAACGATACTTTAATATCGATTCGAAACATATAGATACGTATCGTCCGATATTTTAATACGTATCGATATTCGATACATCGATACGTATTGATACAGTAGCCACTTAGTTTAAACAGCTTTTCACTTATAACCAATCTTTACTCAGCCATAGTCTTACAATAAATCATTGTTTCCAATCGTGGTGGAATTCCGCGACTGTAGTGGATGTACAAAGCGTGTAGCAACATAGCCGAGGTACATACGTTCTTTTGTAGCGGATCTTAGTAGGTATACACCAGAACATTTTCAGCACATAACTAATAATGAAAACAAGTGAAATAGTTGAAAAAATTAAATAATTTGCAATCCAAGGCTAAAGACGTAAGAATAATTCACTAAATGTACAAAGTTGTTTACAAAATATGAACAGTCGTGCGCATCTTAAAAGATACAATTTGATATTTCTATGAGCCTCGTAGCATTTTAGTTGTGGATGACTGTACGTAAAGACGTCTATGGGAGCGGTGACGAAACAAGAGAAGAAGAAACTATTATAAAGAGTGTTTCTTGGTCATAAAAGATGTTGCTTTATTAGCAGGCCTAGGCGCATTTCAGGCGGAAAGTTTCGTTAAATATAAGAGGAACCACTAATATGCTGAAGCGATCGTAGTCGTAAAAAATTCGAATCTTTAACGCGTCTGTCCTTTAAAAACAAAACGATAAACCAGTTGAAGCCCGAGAAGTCTATGCGGCACGCAATAACCACCACAGTTCTGGTCGACTGGATATAAAAACTTGTTTACATAACCGATTCATTCCGAAATAAACTCCCATTCTTTTTGCAGTGACGGCGCTATAATTGATATGAATGAAATGTATTATGCCAGTCTTTTTAAAAGTTACATTAGAGAATTATAATGTTTTCATAATTATTAATTTGAAAGAAACTATAAAGGCAATTGTGTTACACACGTAATGTAAATCAAACGGTTGTTTCTGATGCAATGAGCGAGAGGGTGAGAGTGCTTGGGCATAAAAGCCGTTCAGCGACGACGTTGAAATCTGCGCCGCTGCTTTGTTTATCTTTATACTGGTTTTTATATCTAAGATATCCAAGGAATATCCGACCTTTATTTATTGGTATCACGAGCTTTTGACTTCTAACACAACCCAGTTGTTTAGGAAGTAGCGGATTTCTGGCCTTAGTAGCGGAATGATTAACCGTTTGTAGCTGGCAATAACTTTAAAGGGTTGGCAATACTACAATAAATCTGTATAAACTTTCAGCTCAAACAGAGTAGGAAAGTAAACGTCACAGAAGGCGGAACTGGGTCGTCTTTTTTTAATAAGGCGGACATATGTCGTAAATTATTCCTGCTATACCGCCGGGGTTAACATAAACATAACCTAACATTCAAAAATATTAAGACAACGAAATTCGACGAGAACTCACATTTCTATAAGTTAGTGTGTTTTATTTTGGATTGAAAAATACTTGACAAATTCTTTACATGCTTTTTCACAGACATTTTCATCCAACTATTTTTATTTATTATATTCTATTAGGTTACAGACATTTTCATCCAACTATTTTTATTTATTATATTCTATTAGATCATGTTTGTTACTGTTGTTGACATGCAACTGTATTTAGCTCAGACATACATTTTGTACAATTTTTTTAATAACAAATAAATTAACTAATTACGTACAATAAGCACAACTAAAATAATTTTATTGAAGCTTTTCATCCGAAGTTCTAATGATAAACAAAAGTCTACACAACAGCTCTCTGTGAAGCGAGTATTTTCAGTTTGCTTGGCGTAACCCATGCATTTTTACAGTCCAATAGACTCCGTTTCAAATTTCGCGACAGCTTTAGGAGCGCCCACTTTCCTAATCTATTGTTTTTTGGGTATGCAAGTCTGTACCCTACTGTCGAAAACTTTAAGACGAAAAGCAGTAAATCTGTTGAAATTTGAGCCTTATTGAAATAGCCCGCTTGAATTTAGAACCTTCTGCATTTGAGCCTCCCCGTTTCTCTCTCCCTCTCTTGACCAGGGGATGAGCAGGGTCATCAAAATTCATTCACGAGAGCAGGTAATCTGTTAAGCATCGAATAAGGAAATTCCAGGTAATAAAAACTGCGTAATTTGTAATGTATTATGACAGTAATTATTAATAAAATTAATTCACGTATATAGTTATATTTTGTGAAGTCATGTTTAGTTTGTTAATTGTTTTTAGTTTAATGTTAATAAAAATAATACCTACCCGGGTTTTGTTATATTCTGTTTTTTTTTTATGATTCAATTTAGATTTTCATATTTAAATTGTTAACAAAATTGAAAGATATTAAATCAAAATGTTTTAAGCTGCCATAAGTACGGAATGTATTTAAATTTAAATTTAAGTTTGAACGTGTTATTGTTGCTAAATAATAAATAAACGAAGTGATCAGGAAAGGAAAATACTTTTTATGTTTCATGTGTTGCAATTTAAAATTTCCAACGCTAATTTAGATCAAACTATTATACAGAGTCAAACAAAACGTGTTAAATAAACCAAAATTATTTTATTATCCTATTTTTTCTGTATAAATCAAATGAGTAACAAAGTATTTTTAATGACACATTAATTTTTAATTGGACTTATGGCCGTTTTCATAATCAGACTTTAAGGAAGCGTTAAGTCAATTTAAGAATGGGGAAACAAATGTATTTTTTTTAGGTTAAAATAACTTTAAAATTAAAGACCTATTATGAAATCGGACCTTACTGTTATATTAATTAATTCATGAAAACGTATGATAAAGAATATTCCTAAAAGTGATGCAAATTTCTGTTCATGAAACCGGGAATTTAAATACAAATTGAGGAATTTAAGCATCCAATAAGAAAATGAAAATTAATACTAAGTAGGATATTCTCCCTAATATTTAATCCTGTTTAATTATCTTGCGAAGGAAGGATTTTATACCTCTACATCCTATTACATTAGTAAAATGTTGGTATTCTGGAAAATTTCTGTTAATACCGTGTATTATCCCAATTTAGTGTGTAGGTACACAGAGAAAAGTCAATAGTAAAAAGTAACACAAATTGTAGTTAGAATGAAAACGGAAACAAATTGTAGCAAATATTCGCACAATATGGTAAATGGACATTTTTTTAAAGATTTTATTTGAAAGTAGATAAAAATACGATAATTTAGATATACTTCTTTTTTTTTGATAAATGAATATTAAAGCCGTAAAAAGATAAAGAAATTTGAATTGATTAAATTCCCGCCAAAACGCACATTCTGACCGTGTGTCGTCAATAGTTGTCTTTTATTTGCAACGCAGATTAGTTCAAGTCAGTTCAGTTTAACCCAAAGTGAACTGATCTTAAGTGATCGATTTAAGAGCAAATAAAACATGCGAGATGTGATTGCTGTATTTTAATCTTCAGATGAAGATATTACTTTTGCATCACTTTACAGCGAGTTAAGCAAAAACAAAAGGTTATTTGGACGAGTAATGTAATTCGACAAACAGTTGAAATAACATCCCCTCTACAAGTGAGCCAACTGATCCAAACTGATCTAGAATTTCCGAGGTGTAGTTTTGGATCACTTTGGGTTAGATCATGTAGCCAAATAAAACACAAATTTTTGAATAAGTGATCCAGGGTAAAAGTGAACTGATCTGACGTGCAAATAAAAGACAACTATTGTTCATATCTTGTCATATCGTAATAAGTGAATATCAATACGAACACATAAAACTTATTACAATAAATAGTAAAACATATTATCAATATTGTGCTATAATGCTACAATGTAAAAAGAACCCCGAATAAATTATTTATAACCATTTCACAAAATTTTGTGTTACCAACCTTACTTCTCAATGGCGAAAAGTTCCCGTTTCCACCACAAATTTCTCACCAACAAAGTAAAAAAAATATAATAATTTCTTTAAGATATTCACTTCGTAATTGTTGCTTAAATTAAAACTTTATTTTTCAGCACATATTAAGAGCAAACATTTAAACTATTTGACAAGGATCTGCATACAACATAAACGTCAAGGAGAATGTATGAACACTGACGTCACAACGAATGGGAAGCCTTTCGAAATCACGTGATTTATATTTGAATATTTTCGATTTTATTTATTAATTTAAGAGAATAATAAATAGAAACAGCGTACAAATTTGGTGTTTTCGCGTGTGTTATTGACTGTAGTCTCGATTAGAGAAATTAATAAACTTATATTATTGTCATGTACCCTATTGTCGGACTATTTACTACAATTGTGCTAATATTTGCTACAATTTATTTCTGTGTTTATTCTGACTACAATTTGTGTTACTTTTTACTATTGATTTTTCTCTGTGTATAAGAAGCTGCGAACTAATTATCTTTGAGTATTGAACAATTTCTTGTGTCGAAAAGTTTCGTTTAATTTCGTTGTGAAATGGAACGCAGAAAACATACTACCGAACGAGATAATCATTCCATTGTATGTATATTGTCATAGGACCAACGACACCTGTTATTTATTAGGGTTGCCGCTGGCCGTACCATAAAAGCAGGTCAGCCGGCTAAATGTTAAGGTTCATAATTGCAAAGCACGGATATTCGTACGGCCAGGGGTATTTCATTTCGTCTTAAAATTTTTCGACAGCACCGTACAAGTCTTACTAGCAATTGCCTCAACGACGCCAGAAAGCCAGCAAATGCTTGAAATTTTTATTCATATAATAATTCAGCAACTGTTTTTCTCAAAGCATTTTTTGCTTTTACAGCTTTTGCGTTTACTAATCAGTCAAAGCTTAAAGTAATTGCTTACTTTTTATTCATCAGGCATACTGCTCGCAATTGTACATTGAGTGCACACTCAGTCACTTATGGTATCTTCATCTCATTTTATTTCATTACATGATATTAAAGCAAGATGAGACTACTCTAAGGGTGCATTCAGTGCATGCCAATTGAAAAGTTAAGAGAAGTTAATAATAAAATATCAAAATTACCTAAACACCATTGATCCACATAAGGTCCATATTCACGGTTTTCTACCATTTCTGGTGGCAAGTAGTCGAGAGTCCCGCACATAGTAGTGCGACGTAAAGACGGTGCATGAACAGACCACCCAAAATCAGCAAGTTTAACGTCACCGGTAATAGTCAACAACAAGTTTTCAGGCTTGATATCACGGTGAATCACCTGATTATCATGACAATAATTCAAGGCATGGGCAACTTGATATGTGTATTTAGCAGCCCTGGAAGAATGAATCTACAACTACTATTTTAATAAATTTCTATGCAATTACAAGTGTTCAGGGAAACGTCCGTTAGGGCTATTTCGCAACTGCACGTAGAGTTCGCCTTTTCCAGCATATTCCAACACCAAGTATATGCGAAAGTCATCATGAAACCATGTTAATAACTGCAATATATTCGGATGTCTAAAAAATTATACTCACTAAACATTATGTAAAGCGTTTAAAATGTAACGCTCACTTTAAGTGCGATTGGATTTCAATTTCACGTAATATTTGGCGTTCAACTCGTCCTTTAGCAATCTCAGACTTGAGCAAAGTCTTGAGGGCTACAATATAGCCAGTTTTCTTTTCACGGGCAGCATACACTCGTCCAAATTTGCCTCTACCGAGTCGAGTACCCAATTCAAAATCGTCCAACTTCCATTGGTAGCTAAAAAAAAGGGGGGTACTTGGCAAGGAACTAACTAAATAAGTAGTCAAAGTAAATAACTCACTTTTTATTTCCGTAGCATTCATGTGATATCATTTTTACCACTAGATTTTTTGTGTCTTCTTTAAAGTCTGGTGGTATGTCGTTAGCGATCATTTTCTGCGCTAATTCTTCAATTGATTCTTTTTTACGAGACATTCTACAGAACTTGAAAGCACTTTAAACACAAACAACGAAACAAACCTCACCAACCGTCACACACGAATGTTGAAAATTCGAATTCCGAAGGCCGTAATCGTGATTGGTCGATCATTGATCACGTGTGCAAACGTTTCGTTTGTCGTTGCGTAGACCCGAGTAGCGGTTCGGGTAGAACGAATGAGTTTGAGTAAGAGGTTGCCTACATTCACGAAACTTCTCGTTTTAAATTCATATTCTAATTTCTAATTTTACTTATATTTAATGTATTTATCGAAGTCATCAAAGTATTTGAAATTAACTGTTTTTTTAGAACTTCCACGTACCGTAAATTTCTTATTTGAATTATGTTTTATTTAAATTCGAATTTTTCATATTCTTCTTCACAAATTAAAAAATAAGACATCCTGCATTTACTTAGGCTCGGCTACCTTATTAATTAGAGATGGGCCGAGGAATGAACCCGGTGCATTGAAAGCACCCACATGGGTGCATTCAGCAGGGTGCGTACATAAATGTACCGGGTGCATTCAATTATTTCAATTTTCCGCGCAAATCGGACGAGAAATAATCTGTTCTTGACGTTATTTAATTGTTTGCAGGTGGTTTACAGGTTTAATGATCCATAGTTATGGTGAATAGCTGAATAGTAAACTTTTAAGTTTAACCGGAAGCTTTGTAGCTTAAAAAATGAACAAAATGAGTAAGTTTTTGAAATTAACGTTACAAAATAATTGTCTAGCGATAGTCCGTACAAAATATATTATATTTGGTGTCATTTTGAAGCATTTTTTTATGTCTTATGTAAATGTTGGCAACCGGGCAATGCACTCAATGCACCGGGTGCATTGTGGGTGCATTCCTTGATTTCACCGGTGCAAACGATTGCACCGGGTGGAATCCCATCTCTATTATTAATTAATTTCATACATATTAACTATACCTACTATACGCACCCCTCGGCTTGAGGGCCATCTTTTAGTTAGTGATTCACAAAAAAATATTCGTTTTAAAATATCTATTATTTATTCTTTGTAACTATTTATTGGAAAGAAGTACTTAGACAACTCAGTTTCTGAAAATACAAAATATACAGGATCACTACTAATTAAAGAGCCACTATGGGGAACTCGTAAACTATAAGAGGTACGAAGATGGTTAAATTACAAAAAAGTTTTGCTATTTTGAGGTCTAAGAAAATATGCAAAAAAATCCTTTCTACTTTCATTCGTTTCTAAAATATCCTCAAGAAACTGAAAATTCTTCTTTTCGAAAATCTCTAATATCTTCTTTGTTTCTTAAGATAGAATAATAAAATGTTTTTATATTAAATTCGATGGATAACCTAATGCAGCTCGAAGAAATAGGTTAGGTTTCACAGTTTCGCAGACACGACTGCCAACTGTTTTTTTTTCTTATGGACGCCACTTTAGATATTCATAATACATGATGCAGAAATAAAATCTGAATACGTCCATACGACACACTTGTGCTTTTGTTTTAAAACAAAATATTAGGTTGCTAAGATTTCTTGTTAAAAGTATTTTTTTTATTTAAATACTTTTAACAAAAATTCATAATAAATTAATAATAAATTTAATTTAATAATAATTTTAGTTCTAAATGTTTACACGCATCCACCTACTAGATATGTTTTTTTTTTCAAAATCTTTTGTAGTAACTTGATATTTTGTTTTAAAACAAAAGCATAACTATGTCATATGGTCGTATTCAGATTTTATTTTTGTATCACGTGCTGTGAAGTTCTAAAGTAGCGGCGATAAGAAAAACAGTTGACAGTCGTATCTGCGAAACTGTCAAACTTAACCTATTTTTTCAAACTGCATTAGGATGTATTTAATTAAAAAATGATATGATTTTATCTGAAAAAACACAGCTCAAAAGGAGGTCGCGAAACCTAAAAGTTTGGAAAACGCTGCGGTAGAGATAAACTGTGAGAGACGGCATTCTATTTTTATTAACATCTGAAAACATTAAACAGAAAATTTGTTCACAACAAGATAGACAAGATAGTAACAGAGAGCTCTTAAAATAAAGCTTCAGAATATAAAATTTGTAAAACATTAAAATTACAATGTTGCACTTAAAATCGAATTTAAGTTTAGTTTTTAAATTTGTACATAATTCTAATGAGGAAAAAAACATTTCATGTATAATTTTGTTTGGCAGAACTGGATTAAAAAATGTTTAATAAAATATACAGGTGTTCGCCAAGTGCCGCGGTCTTCTCGACCGTCTAAAGTTTATAAAATAGAAAAGAAATTCAAACGAGTTAAGGTGTGGCTCAGTCAACTCTATTTTATAAAATTATTTTCAGCTATACAGGCGTTCAGTAACTGATGAGAGTCATACCAAAGTTATATGTTTTTAAATGGAACACCCAGTATAATTTTACATATTTCGAAAGTACGTATAACGAATAGGTAATAATGAAAAATTTTATTTAAGAGTTTGTAAGATATTAATGATTATGTGTAAAAAGTTGCTCTATTTTGAGCCTTTAAGTTTGACTAATTATTTACATTTCGTCGTGATTTTTTGTAGGTACAGTCAATATCTCATCTACAGAAATTGCATAACAGCTTCGATCTACTAGTTATTATATGTACAGGATGTTAAGTTTTGAAAAAAATAATTTTTCTCAAAATTTTTAAATTTTGACCATGCGTGACGTCATATCAACAGTTACCGGTAACTCACAAAAATGCAGTGGTTACTTATTTCGCCTAACCACACGTAACCGATTAGTCGCGAAAAATACCTTTATGTGTTTTGCATGTATTTTCATTCTATAACAAGTAACAGAATATTATTCCGTAATTGTCACTGTCAGATAGTGTTGTAAATGGGATTATTAACCGGTTATTTACCGGTTAATTATCCGGTTAATAACACTCTGTAAATTTCGTTATTTATCTGTAGTTATTTATTTTGAATTTGGCGCAAATTCTTTAGGGATATTGCAATTGAACTTTTTCAAGTTTTTTTTTGTTTTTAAAAATTAGTGAAGTGAAATTAAGACTATTTTATGAGACGTTATGAATTTTAATAAAACGGAAAGGAAAATCTGAGATACAATAATTTACACTTTGCACACAATTTGCACTTGTCATTTTTGCATTGAAGGTTATGAATACAAAAACTTTCTCGAAATTCCACACACATTTTACCTTATTGTTCACAATAGGGAGGAAGTTCTATTACTTCCTCTACCTGTAATTATTATAATACTTCCGGTTATAAGATCATAACATAACCTTTAAATTATTAGAAAATTATTTTTAAACTCTCAATGGACACGTAAAATTTAAAACAATATGCGTTCATTTCACTTTTATCAGTGTCTGTTTATATTTTAAAAACCATTTTCTTACATTCTTTATGAGATAAGAGTCAATTTCAACTTTTAAGTATTATTCATAAATAAAAAAAATATTATTTTCTCATAAAATCAGGATTGTGTGGTAGCAGTATTTGGTCTTTTCTGAAAGGTTAAGTAAAAAGCAACACAATAGAGCCAGTTTCATTTCATTTTGTTATTTACTTTATTTACCGTTTAATTTACCGGTAAAAAATCCGGTAAATTTAGTCAATTATATAATTTACCAGCAAATTTACAACACTACTGTCAGATGTAAATGCAGCGTCCTAATTGTTTTGAGACAAATTAATATAAATGTTTAATTGTTTCAATAAATAACTTGTTTTGTTCAGATTGAATTGTTTTTGATTCAACTTTCTGGTCGTGGAGAAAATACAGTCTGTTACTCGGTTAGAATGAAAATTCGATATACTCGTGTTTCCACACGCTCGCATTCTAACCTTGTTACAGAATGTACTATTATTATTTGACACACTTGTGGCACAGAATAGTACCCTAAATTAGAGTACTATACTGTGCTTGTGGCGGCGAACTTATTTAGCTTATTTTGAATTTAGTAATTTTTTGATGATTTCTGATAATCCTTTTAGTGAAAACTTTCTTCGACTGTTGGCAGCACTGCTTGTTGAATGTGTGCTGAAGGATTTGTGATGTTGCTGTTGATTTATGATTTGAAGAATTCTTAGCTATTTGAGTGAACTCTTAAATATAATAATTATATTCGTGTAAGCGCCATCCGTGAAGCCTTTTTTCATAAGCAAACAAAAATAAAACGTTTTATTTGCAGATAGAAATGCCGGGTGGAACTGTTTGCTCCATTGCCACTTGCAGAAGCAATGCAAAGAAGGCAAAACAGAGCCAGCAACAAATCAGATTTTTTAATTTCCCTACTGATCCAGGCACCCGAAGAGAATGGGTGAAAAAATGTAAACGGAAAGATAAATTTGATCCCAAGTATAAAAGAATTTGCAGCTTGCACTTCAAAATGGACGATTACGAGGATGCATTGTACGCTCGTCTCATGAATAGTGTGCCGGTGAAATTGATGAAAACTGGCATGTATTTTCCGTAGAGAGGAGGTACATATTAATTAACAGCGCGTGACTTTTCAGCTGTTCCTTCAATAAATTTGCCTCGAGGCTTAAATTCGACATGTCAACGTAAAGTTGAATCATTAACAGCCATCCACACCACTCTTTCAAGACAACAAGAAAGGTTTCTAAAAGAACAGCAGCAAGATTTAGTTGAAGAATGTTTGCAACATGATGGACAGCAAGCAGGACAATTGGAGCTCCTTGAAATAAAACAAGAAGAAATCATTGAAGTAATAAATGAGGAAACGGAAATGGATTGTCTAAAACAACACCTACAAGTGCTATATGATGAAAATGAATTATTGAAAAACAAACTTCTCGTGCACAGGAATAATGAAGCTACACTGAAAAGCAAGTGTAAAGAGTTGGAAAAACAGTTAAATAATATCGATGTGAAATTCGAAGAAACTGTTAAAGTAGCTTTTAAAGATTTACTTTCTGCAGATCAGATAGATTTAGCACTTAAGAAAGCAGGAAAGATCACTAAACTCTAGAGGAATTATTAAAACTGTAGACAATACGATATTTCAGTAAAGAGTGAGCTATTTGTATCCGAGAGAAATATTACATTATTTTCCACACCAGGAGTTTTCACCAGAGATTTATTTTAGAGAAAGTGGTATAAATTTTATGAAGCTTCTGCGGCAGCAACCAGGGCTTGGTGGAAATCGTACAACATTGCAGTACGTCAAACTTTTATAGACCAACCTATTACTTCACAGCACTCTTGTATTTTGCAGACGAATGAAGAAAAAAACAGTTTTTTTTTTAATTATTTTGAAAAATAGTAAAGAAATAAATACAATACCCATCAGAAAATTTATTAGCGATACAAAAGTTGTACTGCTATCAATGAATTTGAATTAAGGTCATGTTGTAAATGAACACACCATTCCTGTAGCATACGAAAAATATAGCGATTAAATGTTAGGTTGGCAACTGAGCCACTAATTGAAGAACTAGCAATTTGATTTTATATCTTGATTTTGTATGACACCATGCCAGGCTCAAAAGAATTAAATTTATGTTTGTAATCAAAAGTGAATACCTAACATGCGCATAAGCACCTAGTTAGTTTCAAATTTAGTCAGAGTTTCTGCATACAAATGGATCCTATAGTTATTTTCTTAGTCATTGGTGAAGTATTTAAAATTGGTTTGGTTCTAAATTGGATATAATACTGAATTTTCACACCTCTTCCATACGGCGTGGCATTCGGAATTCTATTCGTGATTGGTTGATTTAAAATGCAATATCAATATCAAGTTCATATCAATGTTACAGAATAGACCCCATTGTGTTCTGTTCGCTTGTGCTCTTTATTATTGCCATATTGGAGAGGAGAGCGCGCGTCCCAAAATTGGCTCGTTTTCTATTCGCTCTTTACTCCTCCACTACTTAACCTCCATGCATCCGGGGCATTCAGATATTTCAATTCAACAAATCACGCATAGGATTCCGGATGCCACGGATGCATGGAGGTTAAGTAGTGGAGGAGTAAAGAGCGAATAGAAAACGAGCCAATTTTGGGACGCGCGCTCTCCTCTCTAATATGGCAAAAATAAAGAGCACAAGCGAACAGAACACAATGGGGTCTATTCTGTAACATTGATATGAACTTGATAATGCTATGTTTCAAGTGACCTTGGTATTCTGTAAATAGTTTCGAAACAACTTACAATCCGGTTCAAGTGTGATCTCGAGTAATATGCATCTCTCTTCAATTTGCGGTCGGCAATCGACGTGAAATGTTATGAAATCGTAACAAATTGTTTTCGATTATTGAAGATCATATCAATTGATATACATATCAATATTACAGAATAGCCCTGAATATGTGTGCGACTTCTCACACCGTTTATTTTGCCATAGAAAAGACCCGTGGCTGGACCGGTTTTCAGTTTATACAAGAGATTGTAAGTGATTGTGTGCGGTTGATTGTAATTTTACAAACATTTATTTATATTCACATGTTCTATTTTAAAGCGAATGTAGACGCCACGATTACCGTTATCAGACAAAATATTTAAAGCATGAAATATTGCACGCAACTTGCTGTTTGAAACTATACAGTTTAGATCAGTGGTATTCAATCAATGCGTCGGGGTCGCGAAAAATTACCTTGGGGTCGTAAGGTGAATGGAAAAATTGTAAATAAATTTAAATGAATACAAATACATCACTGATCAACTTTTCTGAGAAAAAAGGAATAGTTCTAAAATGTTTTTAGCATTGCCTCAAAATGTTTGAATATCGCTGATTTAGATTATTTTAGATTATTTAGTTTCCTGAACAAAACTTAAACCGTTAACGCAGAAATATTTTTAAATTACGCGCCTTCTTTTATTTTAATTCCCCCCAGGCCGCGTGAGACGCGCATTTTGTTGCTCCACGTATACAACGTTGGCTTTGACATCTACCTTTTATCTGTAGTTTTACTATGAGTTTTACATAAAGTACGTTTACGTGCATCGTGCGTCGTTCCGTCGTCAATTTGTTATTGGTAGAGATGGGCCAGGGAATGAACCCGGTGCATTGAAAGCACCAATATGGGTGCATTCACCAGGATGCATACCTGAATGTACCGGGTGCATTCAAAAATTTTAATTTCCCTCGCAAATGGAACAAGAAATAATCTTTTCTTGATGTTATTTAATTGTTTGCAGGTGGTTTACAGGTTTAATGTTTCATAGTGTATGGTGAATAGCTGAATACTAAACTTTTAAGTTTAACCGGAAGCTTTGTAGCTAAAAATCTGAACAAAATGAGTAAGTTTTTGAATTTAACGTTACAAAATAATTGTTTAGCGATAGTCTGTACAAAATATATTATATTGGGTGTTATTTTGAAGCATTTCTTATGCCTTATGTAAATGTAGGCAACCGGGCAAAGCATCCAATGCACAGGTTGCATTGTGGGTGTATTCCGTGATTCCACCGGTGCAAACAATTGCACCGGGTGGAATCCCATCTCTACTTATTTCGACTAACCACTCGTAACCGGTTAGTCGCGGAAAATCACTTAAAGACACGAATGGTGCTAAAGGCGTGAATTATATTTTCCATAGCCACCCCTCATGGCTTGTTTGATTTTACTCACAATTAGCTCCTCTACAACTTGCTCTACAATTCCGTTGATTCCGTAGAAGTTTCGTTTCATTAGTTGGCAGCACTGCAAACTGCAACCGCCCGCCATTTAAATTTGAAACAACGTAAAAAAAGGCTAAATTTTAATGGTAAATAGCTTTAACTTGACTTGACTAAATAAAGCTTAAAACTGTTGAAACTGGTGTCAACAATCTAAGAGCAGCTATAAGTACAATTTCAGTTAAAGAATCAAGCAAGGTAAGTGAATCTTTGAGGATAGATATATTCAGATTTCTAACCTCCACATTGACTTAACGGTTGGTGAAATTTCTTTAAATTGCATTTATTTACAATTACAGATGCCGAGGACAAAGCGAGTTATAAAAAGAACGAGCAAGAAATCCATAGAGAATTTTGGTAATGAAGGCAAAGAAAATCAGAACGAATATGCAACGCAAGCTATTAGAGAATATGATAAAAAGTGTAAGGTTTCAGATTATTTGTTTTATGAAGTTTGTTCATTGCAATCGTTGCAGGTAAGGAGCACCTGCATAATCTGAAAGTGCGCAAGTTAGCTATGATGCAACACATTTCTCTGATTGCAATGGAAACTCGACTGCGAATACCATACGAATGGGGAAACAAAACCATAGAGGAACTAGTAAGTAAGCAGCTAAGTAGTATTTTCATCATGAAAATTGTTATTTTATATTGCAGCGAAACTGCAAAGATTCAACTTTCTTTCACACACTATCAGACACTGCTTCTTCAACGAGCTTATTTGAAGCAAACAGCACTAAGGGGAGAGGACGTTCAAATAAAAAACGCAGCCTATCAGTGGCAAATTGTGATGATGAAGGTAAGTTTTTACAATAAATGCACATGCAATCGATCCCATTTATTCATTGCTGGGGGTGGTATGCTGCTTACTAATGGTGAAATGCTTTATATAACTGGGTGTGGGCTATTTAGGTTATCATACAGTTACAAGCGAAGGAAATTCCACAGGAGGATTAAAAGTTTCAAAGACAGTTTCAAAAGAAGCAAAAACTGCTCGAATATCACGCTCTGTTTCAAGGAGCAAAATTGCACAATTATCTGCAGTTGGTGGTTTAACTATCCCTGCAAATCGTATTCCAGCAAAAACTTTTGGAACTGTGACTCCTAAAGTGAGTATGAAGTACTTACAATACATGACATGTAATCAATTTTACTATTATTAAAAAAAAAAAAAAAAGGTGAAACCAAACATTCCGCAAGTCATCTTGCGTAGACCCAAGGAGGGAGAAATGGCCATTTCAATGGAAGGAAGCCCTCTGATGGTCAGCACAATTGTAAGCAAAGATGCTAACGTCAACATTCCTTTGGAAGACGGACGTACTATTTCCATTCAACCTCAACTTGGCTTACGCGTGTCTGAATTGCCTCCAATGGATCCAGGTGTTATACGGCAACTTAAAGCTTTACGTGACAACTTAATTAAAGTGTGCGAACTGAAGTGAATACTACTTTTCTATTTGTAATGTTATTGTTTTTTTTTTTTATTATTACATTTATATATTTTAAACGGCCTAAAAGCTGTTATTTATTAATATTTCTTATTCTCGCTGTGAAGTGTATTTATTGGTTTTCTTCTTTAAATATAAATCAGTTGCGCCTTTGTAACTTAGTGAAATCTTTGTTTATACAGGATGATTCAGACAGAGTAGGTAGTATATGAGTAGCGACAGCTCCTTACATGAAATTAATTTTTTTTTTTTTATTATGTAAAGTCGGCATACAGGGTGTTCATGGGAAGCCGCTACAATAGCTAACTCTCTTATTTCTATTTTTATGAAGTAACTTAAATTAGGAAAGTTTTAGGACCTTTCCTCTTCGGTTTTATGGTACTTTCAAAAAAACAAATGACAATCAGGTTTTCGAGATTTTCAATTGTTTTCAACTTTTTTAAATAGAATGTTAGGTTTTTTATCATGGCATCGCGTTCAGGATGTCTAATTAATTATGTCTCTAAAATACCATCTCCCAAAGCCTACTATTTTAAAAATGATTTAGTAACAAAATCTTAGTGTTCACGGGAAATGGCTACAACAGCTAACTTTTTTATTTGAAATTTTACGAAGTAGCTTAAATCAGGAAAGTTTAAGTACCTTCCCTGCTCGATTTTATGGTACCCTCGGAGAAACAAATGACTGTCAGATTTTCGAGATTTTCAGTTGTTTTCAACTTTTTTTAAAGGAACATTATATTTTTTATTAGCGTATCGTGTTCAGGATGTCAAATTAAGTATATCTCTAAAATATTCCCCTCCTAAGACTACTATTTTATAAATTATTTGGTTAATAATGGTATTAGACTTTTAACATGTCGTGCTTTCAATATTTGGACCCAAGAGTTTTTAGTTTGAACTAAATTTAAACAAATTTTGAATCATGACAGTTCACAAAGGTCTGACAGTTTGAACACACTTCCTTTATTCTCTTGTTTCAACGCGCATCATATTGTATTCGTGAATTAAAAGACTATCGTAACGATACACTTCTTCCCTCGAATATCAAGACTGAATTATTTATGAAATATTCTGTTTTTAGAGATATTATTTCACAAACATCCTTAATTTGACATCCTGAATGCGATATCATGATAAAAAAACATAATGTTCCATTTAAAAAAGTTGAAAACAATTGAAAATCTCGAAAACCTGATTGTCATTTGTTTTTCCGAAAGTACCATAAAAACGAGGAGAAGTCCTAAAACTTTTCTAATTTAAGTTACTTCGTAAAAATACAAATAAGAGAGTTAGCTATTGTAGCGGCTTCTCATGAACAGCCTGTATATGGAATATTCATTCTTTGGTCCGTCATAAATTCTGAACTAAGATACTAAATACTCAGATATTTTAATTAAAAATACTTTATGCTGTTTTCCAGCGGTTGCATATAATAAATTTAAGAAATACATATTTTTTGGGAAAATTCTGCAACAAATTAAAAAGCTGCATTTTCGTGATATGATTTTGCAAAGCGCTTTGGTTTCTTGTGATAATTTTAAAAGATAACAGGCATAAAACCCTACAACTTTTGCATTTAAAGTTTTTCTCTAGCTCCTAAAATAAAGTCCCTAGGTAAGGTCCAAAAAAAAAAAATTGTATAACATTTTCTGTCTTCGCATTTATTTTTGAAGATGCATAAAGCGTCTTTTGAAAATGATTTGCGACTCGAAGATATTAATAATAAACTAAAAATAAAATGTTTTCTTGGAGAATACTTTAATTCCAACGTTGTTTGCTAATGTAGTGCGCATAGCAATTCGTAACAGCGGGTGAATTTTTATTTCTAGCTAGGTGACTGTAATTTTTTATATGACTATTGGCCAGTTGCACCGAACACTTAAGCCGAGCTTAACTTTAAGCATCGCTTAGAATGTGATTTATTGAATGTTGCGTAACCCCAATTGTCACATTATAAGCAGTACTTAAAGTTAAGCTCGGCTTAAGTGTTCGGTGCAACTGGCCATATAACCTTCAATAATTGTAAACTACATTTTCTGATGACATTTTCCTATACTTTTTAAAATATGGTCACTTTACTCTTGAGTTGTCTCAATTTCCGGTGTCCACGCTGTATACCGTGAAAGATAAATTTCCCCTGACATTTCCCAAATTTGATTTTAAGAAATTCACAATCGCTCCAGCATCAATAAAATTTAATAAAAGGTGATAATAAAGAAAAATTTCATTGGTAGCACATTTTTTTTAAAGATACTTTATATTAAAATGGCACAAACATGCGCAAGATTTTATTCTTTTAGAGATTAAACATGTCTTTGTAAAACATAAATATTCTTCAACTTTAGCCCGGACTTACCCGGAGACCTACTTAATGATCGATGTTTTGCAAGTAACTCCGCGAGTATTAATATTACATATGTGTACTTTTCCTGTTTATTACGTTATTATTATGATCGTGATATAAAAGGATATGTAGATGGTACACTAACTTAACTCTGCAGATTCCATAATAAACACAGTTCCATATTTTAAACAAGAACAAAATAAATTAAAAACACTGTTAAATATTGAATAAATTAGCCGCCGAAATCGTAGTGCAAAACTTACAAGTTTGACACAAAACTGTGGGACTACACGTAGTCATGTGCTTTCCCCGAACCTTTATTATCTAAGCGGGGGTATGTAGTATTGTTTGTAAGTAAGATTATTAGCCTATTGTATTATTTCAGTTTTTGAGTTTTCGCCACTTTTTATAGGCAAATAACCCAATGTGCGACGTCTTAATCACTTTATAAGTCGAGCCGTATCACGTCATGTAGATAACGTACCTTTCACATCGATTATGCCGTAAATAAACGATATAATGACGACGAATTAACCAGGGCCCCCGTAACCATGTGTGCAAAGCGTGCAGTGCACGCGGGCGCCACCTTCAAGGGGCGGCAATTAGCTTCTTGGCCGCTAGATTTTTCTGTCATTAATCATTTTTTCGCAGAAAAAAAAATTAATGGGTATCTGGTAAAAATTATTCGCAAAAACTATCCACAAGTCTGAACTGTTTCGATGAAGCCGTCAACCACACGGCAAAACGTCGACTAAAATAGAACAGTTAACTGCGGTAATTAAAAGTGGAAAAGTTTTGTAATTTTCGTGTGCTAAATTTTTCATAAAAAGTTCATAAAAAAATAAATTATGTAAGCTGTTACAGTTTGGTTAAAAAAATAACAAATTACATTTTACTTTTAAGTTTTTAGAAATTTAAGTTAATTTGCTTTGTGATTGTTTTTTTTTTTCTAATATTAATAACAAGTGGGCTTCGCTCGCTTGCATTCCGGAGGGGTCTCTACAGAGACCTCCTTAGTCAAATGAAAAGAAGGCGCTTCGCACTGTTTGGGCTACTCATATTTGGGAGCTCACGGCAGCTAAAAACTTGGAAAAAATGAAGGAAAATGTTTTCAAAATGGAGAAAAATGTTTGAAAAATTAATGAAAATAAAAATAAATCCATTTTTTGTTTCTTTAAATTTTTTTTTTTTTTAATTAATGGGAGTTTTGATGAAGCCGTCAACCTTACGGCAAAACGTCGACTAAAATAGAACAGTAACTGCGGCAATTAAAAGTAGAAAAATTTTTCTAATTTTTGTGTGCCAAATTTTCTATAAAAAAGTTAATGTACTTAATAATATTGTTAGGTAAAAATAATAATAAAATAAACTATGTAGGCTGTTACGGTTTCCTCCTTAGTCAGATGAGAAGATTGGGTTACTCGTTTTTGGTGACTCGCAGCAATTAGGAACTTGAAAAAAGTGGAGGAAAATGTTTAGAAAATGAAGGAAAATGTTTAACAAAATTTCCGTTTAATTTTTCTGTTTTTTCGATTTTTTTGTTTCTTTTAATTTCTTTTAATAATTTTGTTTGTTTTAATAATTTTGATAACTGATCGTTTTTGTGTCATCTCATCTGCCAGAGGGTGCCAAAATATGGAATCGCACGCGTTGGATTTTGACCTCGCGGGGGCCCTGGAATTAACGTGTTTCACCCCCACGTTGCAACCATATTTATGTAGGGGTACTTCTTGTACCAACGTTGCTGCACCTTCTTTATGCAAATGTAACAACGTAAGTGTTAAATAAATCGTGAATGCAAAGACATTGAATTTTTTCACAAAACTTGAACGTCAAGTAAATGAAAATGTGAAATAACTTTTTCACCTAAGTTATTTCGTTATAATAACCTATCCAGGTCGTCAGAATTACTTTGAGACGATCTCTTACACTTTTTGTTTAGTCCCAAAAATGTTTTTAAACAAATATTTTTCAAAAATAAGCATAGTAACAATTTGTCACTTTCTATTGACGTTACTTTTACGAAGTTATTAGTACGTGTCGTATGACTCGTCGTATTGACGTCACTTTCGGGACAAATGACGTCAGTGACATAAAATAATGTAAAAATGACGTAATTCGTGACGTGATTTTAATACAAATACCTATTTATCAGCAGTTTTTGAAAGCTTTTAAGCGCCTTTTTATTAAAGCACCTGCGTGCGTCGCACACGCCATCCGCCGGCCCTCATTGTAATACCCAAACTGTTCCTCGAACTCTCAATTAACATGCGATTAAGTCATTTGCATTAGCACTTATTCTGAATCTGACAGTAGCAATTTTTCACTCATTCAATTTTGTTATTTTATTATGTTTTACGTACATAATAAGTATGTTTTCTATTTCAACACAGTTAATTGCGTTGCTTAATGTAAGTACTGTCGCGAGCAATACATTTTGGTCGTCACTGATTGTCAAAGATTTGTATTAGACTTGCATTTTATATAAAACAAGTAGATTGATGTCTTAATTTTGAATATTGGGAATAATTTCTTAAAAATTCCATGTATTCTTGACACTTATTTGTTAAAAGACAGGATATTTGTATGAAAATTTAAAATTTTTGACTTTGAAACTGACGTTTTGATTGACACTGACGATCAAAATTTAATGCTCGCGACCGTACATACCTTTAATAAACTTAAATAAAATCTTATTTTGTTTTTGTTTAAAGACGTTTGCAGTGATACTTACAAATAAAATAAGCGTGCGGAACTATAAATAAGGTCATTGAAACCCAACCCTATTTATTTTATTCAATAAACTAATTTATAATTAGACCAGGCTGTGATATTTACCAAAAAGTAGTGTTAAATTACCGGTAATTTATTTTTAATGTTACCGTAATATATTACATATTACCAATTACAGCTCAAGTGGCGACATCTCGCGCCGGAGTTACCAATTACATTTTTAAATGCAATTTTTACTCAATTTCCTGATTCATTTGATACCGAATACGCATTACATTTTTGCTTCTGTTAAGTATAAGTTTTACAATATGTAATATTATGTATTTCCACTAAATAAATCCATGTGTAAACGAAAATCATTTTAAGTTATGAAATATTTATTGCATTTTTTCAGTATTTACGTTTTTCCCAAACAATCAAAAATATTTCTTGAACATTTCTTTCATTGGTTTACTTGCATTTTGCAAGCGTGTAACGCGAAATTACGTTATTTTGACGACAGAGGTAACAAACGGTAAAAAAAATTAATGTTACCTTTCCGGTAATATTGAAATTTACCGTAAGGTAACGTGGTAATTTTAGCGACTCAAAACACAACCAAAAATTTGGCAACACAGGCCTGCCGCTTGAAATTAAAAAAATTAAAATTTTAACTGTCAAAATGGTGGCCTTTAATTTTTTTTAATGATTGATAAACGGATTTGCTTATGTAACCTCCCCTAATATTTGAAAAAAGACTTTAAACCAGCATCTATACAGAATAAAATACCAAAATAAAGATTGTACAAAGCACGGGCTTAACCTCAAATGTGACAACTGTCAATTTATTACTTATTTCTTAGTGTATCCAATCACCACAGGATAAAATTGCACCAATCACAGCCTCTTCTAATTACAAATTCCGTTGTTCACCCGGTATTTGTCAAAGTGTACCAGTTTTCAAAGGATGCGACTCCACCTATAAAATATTCAATGAGGTTGGTGACACTGATTAACCCAGCATAATGAGTTGGCAGTGCTGTTAGAATATTTAACCTATGGTTGTCACTGACATCTCAATTTTGCGATTTAAAACCTGTTTACTCTATGTGTTTACTTAAACACCTAATTTATTTTGTTTGATATTAACACACGGAACTTCGTAAAATATTCATTTCCCGCATTTCCTCTTTTGCACTAGAAGCAATCATTTTTAACAGGCATTTGTAATTTCATATACGATGGAAGATTTTAAAGTGGAAGATGAAGATCTATACCTTATTCTAGGGATACAGCCGGAAAGTACAACAAACGATGTAAGTTTAATAATTCTTTCTCTTATAAAGACGGAACAGCTAGAAAAATAATCCTCTCCAATTATTTTGCAGATTAAAAAGGCTTACAGAAAAAAAGCTTTAGAATGCCACCCTGATAAGAATCTAGATAATCCTAACGCAGCATATGAATTTCACAAACTTTCTAAAGTACTGGAAGTCCTTACAGATGAGTCGGCTAGAAAAGCATACGATAGAGTTTTAAAGGCAAGAAAAGAAGCGGTGTTACGCCACAATGAATTAGACAGCAAAAGAAAGAAATTCAAGGAAGACTTGGAAGCTAAAGAGAAACTAAGAAGCACTCGCATACAGAAAAAAAATGCTGATGAACTGTTAAAGGTACCTAACCATGTCATATTTACTTTTAATTGTTAAAATAAGAATTATCATTTTTTGTTTTTGTTTTATGCAGCAATTAAGTTTCCTTCATAGGAATCACAGGAAATCAATAATAATGTTTTAAAGTGTTATGCTTTATTTGGCATTATTATTTTCATTACAGGAAGAAATTGAAAGATTGCGAAAAGAAAGTTCAAAACAAGTGGAAGAAGAAGTTGAATATGTCATGAGGCAAATTCAGAAAGAAAAGAATAGAAAAAATGATACGTGGGATAGTAGCAAACATCGTATAAGAATCAAATGGAAAACTTCTAAAGAAGATTCGACTAATGGTGGTTATACACAGGAGATACTGCACAAGTTCTTGTCAAAGGTTTGTAAAAAATCAATAATCATTCATTGTTTACATTTTGTCTGAAAACTGATTTATGATAACTACATAACAATCAGTATATTCGTAAGATGATTTAAAAAAATGTGTTGTACAAAACCATGGTCCATAAACAATAATGGATTGCATGTATTAATTGTGATTGCAACTATAACTAATTAATTTTTCCTTCCAGTATGGAGACATTGTAGTTCTTGTTATGTCACCTAAGAAAAAAGGTAGTGCTCTGGTTGAATTTAGTACAAAAAGAGCTGCAGTAAGTATTTTGAAATTAATCTACTTTTTATTTAAATTTAAAAAAAAAACATGCGAAATTTCATTTAAACAATAAGGGAAATCTATTATCTATTTATAATTTAATAGGTTGCAGATATATGTACGTTTGTAAATGAAAACTTAATCTTCATACTTTATCAAAATAAAACAAAATTATTGTATATTAATTATTTCAGGAAATGGCAGTAAGTTTAGAAAAAGGTCTCGCAAGTAATCCACTCGTACTTTCATGGTTAACTGGAGCTCCAGGTAGTGGTCAATATCAAAGCAATACAATCAAAGACACCGATTTTGAAAGCTTGACTTTAATGAAATTACGACAAGCAGAAGAAAGAAAGAAATTAATAGAAAAAATGATGGCAGAAGATAATGCAACATAAAATCTGTATAAATAAATGCAATTAAAATGTATCAGCTATTATTATGTATATTTTTATTCTTGTATTAAATTAATGATACTTAGATACATTGATACATTTTTTATTGACTAAAACTGCTACGTAAATGCATACATGTTCAACTTTAAACTAATTGAAGTTGAAAAAGTTGTGCATACTGAAAACTGATTTGACATTCTGATTGTCATATACCAGGTGTGAGATAAAAAAAAACGTCGGAATAGCCTACTAGAAAGTCAAAAGATCGTGATTGCTGTATATCCATATCCATTTGAACAAAAAAAGTGGACCATCGTTTGTTTTAACAGTTGACACTAAAACAAAAAGAAACTTTTACCAATCTGTATGGAGCGATTTTGTTTAATTTTTTTATTTGAAATCGACTCTTGTCCGATGAAAACTGTAAGAAAATAGTTTATACACTTTAAACGGACACTGTTAAAATTGGAAAGAACGCTCAACGTTTCATTATCGTTTGATATCTTCGTCCGGAGTGAAAAAAAAAATAACTCCACTCCTAACGAAGCTATCAAACGATAGTAAAACGAAAAGCATTCTTCCCAATTTTACCAGTGTTTGTTTAAAGTTTAAAAACTATTTTCTTACAGTATTCATCGGACAAGAGTATATTTCAATTAAAAAATTTAACAAAATCGCTCCGTAAATACTATACAGATTGGTAAAAGTGTCTTTTTGTTTTAGTGTTAACTGCTATATAACAAACGATAGTTCACTTTTTTGTTCAAATGGAATGGTAGGCTAGGTCTTTTTTATGTTGTAAGATGATTTTGGCTCAACATTTACCTAAACAAACGAAGAAAAAGATTTCAATTCTGCTGGATTACCTAGTGATGTAAAAATTTCATGAAACATACCTATTTTTTTGAAATATTTCATGAAATGTTTCATTTTCAATGAAATATACTGTATCTCATTATTTATTGTCATTAATTTTTAAAATTGCAAAATTCATTCATTCAAAAATAAGATTTTTCCAAGCGTAAATTTGATTCCATTTGTTAATAATTGTCTATTTGTCTACCTGTCTATTGTCTACTTATAAACTCGCCTACAGTCGTCAAATAATTCTAACCGATTTCCGCCTATTTCTGATGAATAGAGATCGGAATCACATATTTTGACGTCATCAATAAGAGTTTGGTTTGCGTAGAAAATTATTTGTATTACGCTTTTACTGCGTAATCCTTTCAGAAATAATTCGGAGGCGGCGGGCGATTGGTTTACGGTAATTCTTTGTAACGTGGTGACACAGTATTGCCAACTTACTCACAAGTTTCAGATTCGATTTGTTTGTAGAAAAAAAATCATTTTGTCGTTAAAAATCGTATTATCCAGATTTAACGCTTAATAATAATAATAGATTAAACTCAATCAACTAAAGACAGAGAAGAAAAGAAAGAGAAGAAAAAATCATGAATAAAAAATAGCCAGATTATTAAATTTAATAGTAACATTTTGTTTTCAATTCATTTATTCTTTTGTTTTTTTCCGAGCATAATGCGATCTTTGTTTTATCGATTATTGTGAATATGTCACACTAGTTACGAAATGTACGATCGTCATTTGTTTTTCTGTCTCTTTTCTTTTCTCGTTGGAGTTATCCATTATCTTTTTTTTTCAGTTTACATCCCGATTACACTTGTTTTCTTATGCTTTTGTAATTCGTCTTTCATTATGTACCCTTTTTTCTATAAAGTGCGAATTAATAATTTCTTAGTTTAAACAGCGACATCTTACAATCGCTTTTTGACCTAACAATTTTTTTTTGCCCTAAGGAATTCTTATTTTACTTTTTCTCGATTGTTAAAAAGTTCTTCGTGTTCTTTTTTAAATTTTCAATTGTTTATTATTTTTCACAAATTAAGTTTTTTTTAAATTTTTATTTAGAAATTTTATTATTTCTCGTTTTGATTGCGTTTTGTTTCGTACCTTTTCTTGTACCTTTTTTCTTGCAAACCGGTTTGATTATCTCTTGTCTCCTTTTTCCTTTTGGCAATCCAACAATTTCATTTTGAATATTTGCTACTAATTGCCATCTTGAGCATTTTTATCGCACACAACTAAAAGGAAGAGAAATTTCATCTTCCTTTTCAAAATCCAAAATTCACCCAAAGCAACCCCCAAACAACAATCAAAATAATGATACGGTTGGCAACAAGCGCCGCCCAATGATGCCGTCAAAATATGAGATTCCGATCTCTACTAATAAATCATATTCCACACTATGAAAAGATTAATAAAATCATGTGTATTTTCTTGATATTTTCCGGTTTTTTTAATTCAGCTTGTGTTACGGGCAGTACATGTTTATCGCGGCCGTTCTCATTTTTATTTAAGTAAACAGTTTAAGAAAACTGTTTACTTACAATTTTCATTGGACAAGAATCAACTCCTTTTATTTAATTTACCATCCAAGTTCGAATCACGCGCAGGGGCGCAAATACTCTCTACGCGGCAAATTTAAAATAAGTTTCATGAAATTTCGGAATGCTACGAAATATTTCAATTAAATGAAATTTATGTGAAATTTTTCACTTGAAATGTTTCGGCTTTACAACACTAAGATTACACAAAATATGGTCAATCAATAACTGAATACTACGACAAAAAGTAATTATTAGTATTTCTCAAGGAGTACTTGCAAATTTAATAGCGTTTTCCACTGGCTGCACCAGTGCGCACTGAATGTATCTCCATCTCGGTTCAGCTTTATGTAATAAAACGAGATAGAGATATACTCAGTGCACACTGGTGCAGCCAGCGAAAACGCTATAATATTGAAAGCCAATTACGTTGTAGCAAGAAATTGTAAAAGTTGCCTATATCGTTTTTTATAACAGTCGCCACTAAAACTAAATGCAGCTTTTGGCAATTTGCCGAGCTCCAATTTTATTTTCAATGAAACATTTCCTTGAATTTTCCATGAATTCAACAAAAAAATTCACTGTTGCCTGCGATTATGCAGTTTCAATATTTTTTTTCTCTTTTCAGAACAGACGTAACAGATGCATAAAAACTGTTAACTTTTTTTTGCTATCACGTGAATTCATTACTAGTCTTTAATTGAGAAATCGTTGAATTGCCTTTAAAAATTATAACCAATTAATTTTAATAACATGCCAATTCAACAAGAATTCTTAAATATAGACAATCCAATGCGTAGTGGTTTGTATGGT
Source organism: Prosopocoilus inquinatus (assembly GCA_036172665.1). Taxonomy (NCBI): domain Eukaryota; kingdom Metazoa; phylum Arthropoda; class Insecta; order Coleoptera; family Lucanidae; genus Prosopocoilus; species Prosopocoilus inquinatus. Next base: position 5,021,653 of record CM069876.1, read on the forward strand.
TGCCTATATTGAAGATATTAAAAAATATGCCAACTTTTTACAGTTCACTTATATCAGGCGATTTTTCTTATTTTTTTTTTAATATCTAAACTGAATTTCCATTTTTTTCTGATTATAAAAAAAAAAAACAAATTTCCTATTCTTCAATTAATTTCGCTCTCTTCTGCATTATTTTCCCTGCCATTGTGAACATTTTCCAAATCCTCTGAGTTTTCCCAGTGAGTAGGTACCCTGATTACTAGTCTTTAATGAGCGATGTTAAATATTTTTTTGTTATTCAAATCGGATTTTAATTAACAAAGTTACTACGCCTTGCAGCATTTTTTATCTCGCACTCAGTATTAAATGAAGACAGTTCTGAAAAAAAATAGTTTATTTAAACCTGGCAAACTTTCATTGAAAATCACCAAAAATCTGTTATAAATATTTACTTATTTTAAAAGTATTTTAAGTAAATTGTTTTTTTTTTAACCATTAAAATTTCGATTTAAAACACGTGACTAAATATTTTCTTATCAAAACCACACGAATACAAATCTTCTTTAAACCAAGCCAGCCCTCTAACAATTGCACAGTGTTCATTGCTTTCATATAATTTAACAAATTCATTATTTTTAACAGTGTACACTAGAACGGTCTGTGAATCACCACAAACCGCCAAATTACCAAGAGCGTTAAATAATACTCGATGAATACTTCTTTCGAAGCAAGACCTGACCGTTAAAAACTCTTTCGGCTGTTTTGTGTCAAGTAAATAAATGTCTCCTGCTTCGCTTCCGACTACTAATTGATTTGGACAATCTGGATTCCAAGATACACTTGTCAGTGTGCAGAATTCATTTGTGTATAAAACTGAGAAAAGAGTAATCAACATTTCAAATTGCAAAACAACAAAAATTTAGGTACCTGAAGCTGCAACTTCTATTCTATCATCCCAAATACATACTCTTCTGTCGAGTGACGTAGAAGCAAATATGTTAGGCTCAGATTTATTACAGTCTATTGACGTTAAACTATCGGTATGGTAATTACTGAAATTAAATTTTTGTTTCAATTAATTTTAGTTTCCGTATACATAAGCCAAATTTAGAAAAATCAAACTCACTCATATTTTTTATTCAACTTAATGGCAGATCCGTTGCTGAGATCATACAGTGAAATGCAATTTTCTGAGCACGTTGCAGCCTTATTGATGCCTTCCCACAATGAAATTTGTTCTACACGCTCACCCTTTTCGAAAATATCCAGACAATTCATTGGTTGTTTAGTACTTGGAATGCTTAACAGTCTCAGAGCACCCGAGTCTTCTGCTAGAAGAACCTGCAAACATTTATATTTTAAAATTGAACGTTTTTGAATATCTTTCTTTCACTATATTTTAATAACAGTACATTTTTTATTGTCTCATGATCAGGAATTTCAACTAAAATAGTAAAGGAGACAGTGGTTTAAGAAATAATTGAAAATTATTCTCCGCCCACAATACTTTTATATCCGTAGATACGTATTTCGGCAGCTAAGCTGCCATCTTCAGTACGCTACCAACTTAAAAGCACTTAAAAATAAAATCATAAAAATGTAAAAACTAACAACAATCTAATCATCCTAAAAAATATATGTATATGTCTAAATGTAAGTATAAATATAAATTAATATGTAAATATCTAAAATTAACCGTTAGAAAAACCTTACAAATAAGAGCTAACCAAACAACACGGAAATGCGGAAATAAATAGTCCAAAGACCCGAAAAAACTTTTTGTTCTAACGAATAAATAAGTATATAATTCACTGTTATTTGATACCCAAAAATCCTGAAAAATAAAGTAAAATATATATTATGTATAAATCGTCAAAAAACAACCTACAGATGAGAGCAAATCACATCCACACACCTCAAATTAAGAGCACTTTAGGAAAATTTTTATCTCGGAGAATCCTCTCTCCTTATCAAATCTCCAGTGCAAACTCGCTTAACTGTCTCACCCCTTTATATATGATTTAGGTAGCGACATCTTGCGGATGATTTTTAACATAACAAGTACGACATCTAGCGGACAATGTTTGACTTAAGATCTAAAAAATAATGATAATAATCATATATCAAAATATGAACCGTCAAATAACCTACAAATTAGAGTAAATCAAATAATACGGAACTAGGTATTGGTCCATTGTCTGAATTCATTAAATTGTTTTTATTTTTTCGAATAAAAATACTTTCGTAAGCATTTAATTCCCTATTATTTGAAACTTCCTTAATGACTTTTAAATCATCCTTAATAATACTGTGTCCTGTATTGTAAATATGTTATGCAACACTTGATTTCTCAAACCTATTGTACCTGCAGTGACTTAAATGTTCTTTAAAACGTGTTAATATATTTCTTTCTGTTTGTCTAATATACTTACTAGTACATTCGTTACACTTAATTTCATAAATTCCAGATTTCTGTTCAACATCAACTTTATCTTTCGGGTTTCCCAATAAATTCTTTATGGTATTGTTAGTTGAAAAACCTAATCGTAAGTTTTGGGTTTTAAAAATAAGTTTTAAGTCTTTGCTAGCGTACTGAAGATGGCAGCTTAGTTGCCGAAATACGTATCTACGGATATAAAATTATTGTGGGCGGAGATTAATTTTCAATTAGGAATTTCAAGTTTAGATGCAATTAAAAACTATCTCTGAGTAACAAAGTCTGTCTATTGTATTTGTAAAGGTTCGCACATAACGAACTATGGTGATCGTCCCCTGAAAACAGTTGATAATTATTTATGTTTTCATTAAAAAAGTAATTACATGCATGGGAATTTAAATAGCAGAATCTTCTTGTTGTTGTTGGTGACTTGGAACTTTTTCCATGATCATTTGGACCTCATTTAGAATTTCATCTACTTCTTTCATCACTTCTTCCAACGCGCACACTTTTAGATTCTTCTGCTAACACGACAGTTCTTCAAATCCGCTTCGTTTTTGAAATTTGGGCGATCCTTTATATAATAATTGAACGCCTTCACTATTGCACGTTCAGTTCCGCAACTTATAACTTTTGGCATTTTGAAGAGATCATAATAAAAAATTATTTGTTTTAAGTTACTTTTTACTTTAATTATGTCACTGTACTGTTACTAACGTATCGGCAACTTACCCACACAATCAGTACCACTGAAGTGACACAATCATTATTACTTTCATGTCAAATAGATACCGACAAACTCCCTTTAATACAAAATTGTTCTCTATTCATAATAAATTGAATTTTATTAATTACTTTATATCATTTTATTATCAGTATTCTAAAGCCTAGAACACAGTGCTTAAGTAAAAGTTATAAGAATATTATCATTCATGGTTGAGACGGGTTGCATTTAATAGTTTCTCGGTTTACTTTTGGTGGTTACCATCGATTCAGTTTGATTAATCAGTTTTAAAATCGCTAAAACCTTTATCTTTAAAAATTATGTCTTATTATAAGTAAAATATATTAGATTTATATCTTATTCCGTTTTCTTAACACTTTTACTTAAGAATTGTGTTCCAGGCTTTACACAATATTAAGATTAACGATAAAATTAAAATAAAACAAGATTCATGCAGTCATCTATTAATCATAATGAGTTCTTGATTTTGATAAATATCCACCATTTACAAATTATAACATGTGTTTTTTTCTTTAAATGCCATAAGGGTTGGCTGTGGAAAATAATTTCATGTCATTGCTTGATTCATACACGTTTAAGGAGCTACTAGAGCTTCTCTTCGAAGGAAAACTTAAATACTTTATTTAAAATTCAAAAGAAAGCGATTCGCATAATCACTGGGTAAGAAAAGAATTTAGAGCTCACTGCAGACCTCTCTTCACTGAAAAACAGATACTAACTCTATGTTCCCTATTTTTAAACGCTTAAGTTTCATTCCCAAACGTGAACAAATTCATAATCATTACACACGAGCAGGCAACGACTTTACACTGCCGCTACCTAATTCATCCTTATGTAAAAACTCTCCATACTACCTTGGTAGAGTTTTTTCAATAAACTACCTAATCACTTAAGGGATGTAGATAACTTAAAAGCTTTTAGGCAAAAAGTCAAACCTTTTCTCATGAGCTGTGCGTTTTACTCTGTTGAGGAGTTCTTTTCCAATCACTTTCGTGACAGAATATATTAAGAATATTGTTTTATTAGACCTACACTTTAATGTGTACTTTTTAATCTTGTTTTAATAATTTTATTAATTTTAGTCTTAATTTTAAGGACATTTTTATATTTATTATTTTGTATATTTTATTATTTTGTATACTGTGCAGTATATGATGGGTTAATAAATAGTTACTTACTTACTACAGTGAAACTTCAACTTACTAACTCGAATCTCCAAGGGACCGAAAGTCAAATTCGAATTACAGAAAAATACGCCGAATCAAGGTTTTAAGTTTATGTACATATTAGGCATCTTAAAAAACATTGGTTTATACGTATGTACTACATATACAGATACATAAACATGTAACATAAAGCAACAAATAAAAAAAATTATACATTACGTAGTTTTACAATTTGAAAAAATCAGTAATTTTTTTTTGTGTCAAATTGTGCCATTTCTCTTTGTCTATAAAATCTTCCACTAAATTTAAGGAACCGTGTATTGCATATGGAACATTTTCTCTGGACGAAACAAAATAACTTAGGTTTTCAATAGCAGAATACGCTTGGTCAAACGTAGGTATGGCGACAGTAATTTCACCCTCACTTTCATCCTCGTCTGAGTGTTTTTGATTTGGGGCAATATTTTCAATGACGCTTTCAAAAATGTCTTCGTCTGATGGGAAACCCATTGTATGCACACCATCGTCAATGTTAACGTAATCTTGAAATCCATCATCCATGTTAATTGCAGTTTTGTATGAGGCCCATAATGTTTTTAATTCAGACAGTGAAAGATCATCTTCATCCCGGTTACAGATGTCCTGCACCAATTCCTCCTTAGCAAAGCCTGCTTTTTTGAAACAACTGGCAATTGTTTGTTCTTTTACATTGAGATTTCATGTTTTATTTAGGTACCTAATTGCAACAAGTAGCGGTACAGTTGTAGCAGTAGATGTTGCCTCTTCCATATAGGCTAAACTTTCATTACAATTCGTTTTCTGTAATGCTTCTTAAGATTTTTAATAATCCCCTGGTCCATTGGTTGTAAAACGGAGGTCAGATTAGGAGGAAAATATTCTAGTTTAATATTTTTTAGTTTTGTTTGTTTCTGCATTCTTAGGGTGTGCGGGACAATTGTCGACAAACAGTAGAATTTTTCTTAACTGAGCAGCAAACTTTTTATCTAGTTTCAGGAGCCACTTCTCATAAATTTCACTCGTCATCCCCGCTTTTTTGTTGTACTCGTAATCCACATCGAATGATTTTGTGCCCTTAAAACAACGAGGATTTTTCGACCTACCAATAACAAGCAATTTCAATTTTTCGGATCCAGTCATATTGCTTCCAACCATAACAGTAATTCGCTCCTTACTATTTTTGCCACCAAAACATTTTTGACCTTTAAATGCTAGTGTCTTGCTGGGTAAGCATTAAAAAAAAACTCCCATCTCATCTGCATTATAAATGTCATTTTTATTGTATTGTCTGATTAAATCGGGCAAAACATTTTTATGCCAATCTTCACTACATTACAAATCTGCAGAAGGACTTTCACCACACACCGACATTTGGACGATATTATGTCTTTTCTAAAACTTATCTAACCATCTTACGCTAGCTGAAAAATCTTCACGTCCCAACGCAGCAGCAAATTCTTTAGCTTTTTCTCTAATTAAGGTTCCTGAGAGGGGAAGATTTTTATCACGTGCGGTAGTAACCCACTTAAGCATAGCTTCGTCAATATCATTATTGACACAAGTTGAAAGTCTTTTTCGTTTGCTGTTAAAATCATAATCACTTTTTCCTAAACGTTTGTCCTTGTTTTTTAAAATGGTCGATAATGTGTTAGGGGGAATCCCAAATTGTTCTGCGATATCTTTCTTTTTTTTTCGCCTTTTTCTACCTTATCAATTAATTTTAATTTTTCCTTAAGAGTTGAACACTTTAAATTTCGCTTCGACATTTTCACTTTTACAGGAACAAATCCTATGTGAATTTGCACCACCGTTCGTGCAATTGCTAGAAATTAACCACGATCAGCTTCACTCCACTAAACATGCCAAGAAACTATGCTTCCAAATTGCAAATTTCTACTTGTCTTCATCGTATGTAAATTGGTAAATCCCCGAAAAATTCGAATTAGGCTTGACTTCATGTTAAATATCAGTTCGAGTATTAGAAATATTCGAGTAATAGAAATTCGACTTGCTAAGATAAAATTACTAGGAGAAACTGTTGAAAAACTTTATTGTTCACAAGAAATTCGATTTAGAGAATATTTCGAGTTAAAGAAGTTCGAGTTAGAGAAGTTTCACTGTATTTCTGACATCTAAAGAATCTGACCTAGAAATTTAAACATTGTTGAAGTATACATGAATGGTGCTAAGGACAGAATTATATTTTCCAAGCATGGCATTAAAAAAAAAAAACACACACACACATAATCATTTTATATAACCACTCCTATTCAAAACATCTTCATAGAAATGTATAGTTACCATAATTTGGGACATAGGGAGTAACATTTTTCTTATAAAACAGTTAATGTGACAAAACTGCAAGTGCCCGAAATTTAAAAATATCAATTAGTCTGAAGCACAGATTTTATAAATTTTTACCTGGCAATGACTGTCCATTGCCTTTCTGCATCCCTTTCAACCTCTTTATACCACCGCAGAGGTTTTTTTTTAATTAACATCGCCCAAACACATGCATTTTTATGTACACTACTGTTGAAAACTTTTAAGGCGAAAAGCAGTAAATCTGTTGGAATTTGAGCCTTATTGAAATAGCCCATCTAAATTTAGAACCTTCTGCATTTGAGCCTCCCCGTTTCTCTCTCCCTCTCATGACCAGGGGATGAGCAGGGTCATAATATTCATTCACGACAAGCTAATCTGTTAAGCATTGAATAAGGAAATTCCAGGTAATGAGAACTGCATAATTTGTAATGTATTATGACAGTAATTATTAATAAAATTGTTTCAGGGGTCTAGTTATATTTTGTGAAGTCATGTTTAGTTTGTTAATTGTTTTTAGTTTAATGTTAATAAAAATAATACTTGCCCGGGTTGTTATATTCTGTATTTTTTTATGATTCAATTTAGATTTTCATATTTAAATTGTTAACAAAACTGAAAGATATTAAATCAAAATGTTTTAAATTCCCATGAGTTCGGAATGAGTTTAAATTTAAATTTGAACGTGTTATTGTTTTTGAATAATAAATACACGAAGTGATCGCAAAAGGAAAATACTTTTTATGTTTCATGTAATGCAATTTAAAATTTCCAACGCTAATTTAGATCAAACTATTATACAGAGTCAAACAAAACGAGTTAAATAAACCAAAATTATTTTATTATCCTATTTTTTTCTATATAAATCAAATGAGTAACAAAGTTTTTTTATGACACATTAATTTTTAATTGAACTTATGACCGTTTTCATAATCAGATTTTAAGGAAGCGTTAAGTCAATTTAAGAATAAGGAAACAAATGTATTTTTTTAGGTTAAAATAACTTCAAATTTAAAGTCCTATTATGAGATCGGACTTTATTGTTATATTAAGTAATTCATGAAAACGTATGATAAAGAATATCTTTAAAAGTGATGCAAATTTCTGTTCATGAAACCGGGAATTTAAATACAAATTAAGGAATTTAAACAACTAATAAGAAAATGAAAATTAATACTAAGGCCCGGTTTCACCATCACAGTTTAACTTTGAACTTCGCTTTATTCCCATGGTAACAATTGCAAGGATAATTGTTTCCATAGAAATAAAATGGAGCTTAAAGTTAAACTGTGATGGTGAAACCGGGCCTAAGTAGTATATTGTCCCTAATATTTAATCCTGTTTAATTATCTTGATTCTATACCTCTACATCCTATTTGTAAAATGTTGGTATTCTGGAAATTTTCCGGTAATACCGTGTATTATCACAATTTATTGTGTAGGTACACAGAGAAAAATCAATAGTAAAAAGTAACACAAATTGTAGTTAGAATGAAGACAGAAACAAATTGCAGCAAACATTCGCACAATTGTCAGACTATTTACTACAATTGTGTTAATATTTGCTACAATTTGTTTCTGTCTTTATTCGGACTACAATTTGTATTACTTTTTACTATTGATTTTTCTCTGTGTATAAGAAGCTGTGAACTACTTGTCCTTTAGTATTGAACAATTTCTTGTGTCGGAAAGTTTTTTTTTAATTTCGTTGTGAAATGGAACGCAGAACACATACTACCGAAAGAGATAACCATTCTATTGTATATTGTCATGGAACCAAAGATGCCTGGAAACCATAACCAATATTTATTTATTTGGCTTGCCGCCGGCCGTACTATAAAAGCAGGTCAGCCGGCTAAATGTTGTTAGGTTCATAACTGCAAAGCACGGATAATTGTACGGCCAGGGGTATTTCATTTCGTCCTAAAACTTTTCGATATCCCTGTACCAACCATTTTATTCAATCACAAATTCCTGACACACAAGGTGACGTGATGCCTGTCTGACCCCAAATTTTATTTCACATTAAACATCAAAAAATATGTTGCAGTTCATTTTAACTAAGGATGTAAGTAGTAGTAGTTTTCACAAAGGATAAGACAGCACATGAACATTTTATCTGTTACTAAATACAAATAGAAGTTAGTGCCTGTAAATTTTATTGGGGTTTGTGGAGCACGTCACCAGACAAAGGTTAAACAAGAACTGCTTACAAAAGTAACGTATTGAATTTTTACTCACTGTACCAGTATTCTTTAAGATCTTTGCATCAGCGGTAGTACTGTTGCTTATAAAATATCCCAAGTAAGAATTATCCATCGCATCAGATATATTTTTATAATGAATTAAAGATGCTTCCCAGAAAGTACCAGCAACATTCGAACCACCCAATATTATTTCACCTAGAATAATTCAATGTAATTAAAGCCGTTAGAAGCAAAAACAGGAAAAAAACGCACCCTCGCTATCAACGTCTATGAAAAATAAATGTTCGTATAAAACAGGCGTTTGTGAGGGCTTCATTATTCTTTCCAGAGGCCTGTTTGGTGGGTAAATAACAACCTGCGTCTTCATATTTACCGAATGCTCTAATGCTCGTTTTCAAACAAATTCTCAAATTTAACCTAAAAATTATTTGTTTGGGGTAGAGAGTATTCTGTGGCATTCTATTAGAGAATTGCCACTTAAGAGATGAGGACGCCACTAATTTTCAAAGATTATGATTGGATGAGTTTCTTGAATATATGCGGCAAGCCGGTATTTATCCAATCAGGTGCGTTAAAAATCAGTGGCGGCGTGGAATGGTTGTCATTAAACACATGTGGTTAGTCAACGCACGCTTCATACAGGCCTGATTCATTAGGCGGAAGAATGCCCCGCCTTCGAAATTGATTCATCTGAAATGCGGTCCAGCACAGAAATTAACGTTTTAAGTTAACTTTCCGTTCTTATTAGTGGCCGAAGCGCACAGATTTTCACGGCTCAACGGCGGAACGCTTGCCCAGAAACTGGATAATTGTGTGATATGCCTACGCGATGACTCAGGCCAGTTATTAAAGAAGGTGTTGGGTTAGTGGTTACTTGAAACGAGTGAAGTTAGTTGATGGTGTAACATAAAGCACTAGCGTTTTGGGTTTTGTTGTTTGAAATTTGTTTGATAAAATAAAATAAAAATGTTTCCCATTTGAAATTTATAAAACTAGATCGGCTAAGTGTTGTAATAGTAAAACCGGATAAAGTACTTAAAACTATCGGAAACAGTGGATAACCTAAATGATGAAGTCGAAGCAGTAGTTACAACATAACATGAATTTCGTGTTACAAGACTGGCAATGAAACGTAGTATTTAAGAATGGCCGTCAGTGTGGTTTTATGAAAAGGTATATTTTTTTAATTTCGTAATTAATTTCAGTTTTATCGTTATCGGATTTTGTGAATCGGTTTCTGTACGTTTCTGGAATCTTCCGGAATTTAAATCTGTTTTCTGGGTACGCACATCGGCGGATGTTCCGTCGAAAATTATTTATCCCAGTACGGGCTTGGTCGAATTTTGCTAAATACATGTAAATCCAAACATTTGCTAAAGTTTATAACTGTACGATTCGTTCGTTATCTCTCGAAATGATTTCAGGCACGTAAGCGTTTAAATCGAGGTATCCAAAAGCGTGCTTCTTCACTTTCGTTCTTTTATTTATCACTATTATTAGGATTATATAATTAATTTTGTTTGTATACATTCGAGGAGCAGTGCATAGATTAGATCTTTAGAAATTTCGATGGTCCCAAGTGTACTTGAAACGTTACCGTTCATAAGAGGTGAGTTTCCCAAACAAATTTCAATTTTCACGAAATTCTAAATTATTAGTTTCAAATTACAACAAACTTTAATTTCGTATTGTAATTTTTGATGTAAGTGATTCAGATTTGAATTAAATTATTTAACAACGGGAGCCTCAACTAAAAAAAAAAATGAAAAATCATTGCAATCTTTTTTTTATTGTTCATTTGTTGCTCAGTGTACTAATAATAAATCAAATTTATTTGATTTGTCATGTTTTTGAAAGGTTTTAATTGCGTCTATTTATGTCTTACACCTAATCCTCAAAGTTACTAAATCATGCCTGTCGTACATTTTTTTTATTGAACGGCTTATGCTCGATTTTTTCACCTTCTGATAAATTTATCTGCCAGTTATTATCCTTGGAAATCATTTACCGATACAATGGTTTCCAAGGATAATACCTGGCAGATAAATTTATCAGGAGGTGAAGAAATTTGAGCATTAATGTCTTAAGTAATTAAATACGTATTACAACTGGACTCGGTCACTGAAAACTATCGAGTGTTTTGAATTTTAAATCTACATTTTTAAATTTAAACTTTGAAAACTGCTACACTTTTTAACAAATACAATGTTTCGGCAGTGTAAACTGATCTTAAATCTGAAGTTTCTAAAGGTCACTCGAAATCGTGCTATGCACTTGTCAAATTTGACACTGACATCAAAATGATGGATGAGAATTTTATTTACACATTACAAAAGCCACTTTCCAGTTACAAATTTGAAGCACCTGGAATGATCTGAATTGATCTGATCCAAACTACACTTCCGAGATATTAATGGAAACGCCGCATAAGTCACATAAGCGTAATATATGTATGTGGTCATAAGTTGTCTTCTATTTGCAACACAGATTAGTGCAGGTCAGTTCAGTTTAACCTAAAGTGAACTGATCTTAAGTGATCGATTTAGTAATAGTAAATAAAACATGCGAGATGCGATCGCTGCATTTTAATCTTCAGACGAAGATATTATTTTTGCATCACTTTACAGCGAGTTAAGCAAAAACAAAAGGTTATTTGGAGGAGTAATGTAATTTGACAAGCAGTTGAAATAACATCCCCTCTACAAGTGAACCAACTCATCCAAACTGATCTAGAATTTCCGAGGTGTAGTATCAGCAAGGCGGGAAGTGATTTGGATCACTTTGGGTTAGATCATGTAGCCAAATAAAACAGACAAGTTTTTGAATAAGTGATCCAGGGTAAAAGTGAACTGATCTGACGTGCAAATAAAAGACAACTATAGATACAGGTGCGTGAGGGGAAGAGGAAAAGTAAAAAAGATCAATTCGAGTGCGTTCCACACCCTGCAACTGGAACATTTGGAATCAGTTTGGAGGAGCTCCGAGTAGCTCATTTTGGCAATTGGAAAGCGGCTAAAATTACGAATTTTTAACATTGATGTTAATTCTCAGTGAGCCAGTTTTTAAGGGCTGCAATTGTACACATTTGTACAGGTTTTTTTTATATAAGTATGTATTCTGTAAGCACCAACTCATTTCAGTTGTTATTCGACAATAATTGAAGAGAAATGAATTGATTGATATGTAATTAAATCCTCCAGGCAGACTTCAATATAACAATAAAAAATAACAATCAATTGGAAAGAATACGATTTTTAAGAAATTAATTATTATGATTCTTGTAAGTCTTGCATATCAATCAAAAATGAAATGCTTACAGGATCGACCTAAATGTCTGTAGTTTCAATATGTTTACCGTTGATACAGTAGTGTTTTTTTTTTTTTTTTGCTATTGCATATTAATTACTTTTATTTGAGTCACATCATTTAGAAGAAGGAACAGATATTGTATTTAAACCGGTTCGAAGTACGGTAGGTAATATTGTCTAAAAATTCTAGGAGCTCAGCGAAGGGTACGTTTTTTTTTTTATATTTTGCACCTTATCTACAGGGTTTATTTTACAAACTAGAAAAAAACTTTAAAAGCAAAAGTTTTAAGGTTTTATGCCTATTATCTTTTAAAGTTATCACAAGAAACAAAAGCGCATCGTAAATTGATATCCTGTACAGGGTGACTACGCGAGAATTCCTACCCCCTTTAACTCTTTTATTTTTGATTTCGTGGAAAAATGTTTAATACAAAGCTTATAAGGACTAATTAAAACTTTCTCTGTATGCTCACAGAAAAACAATTGATTGTCGGATAAACGAGATATAAACTAAACATAATTTTTTTTAATGGAACACCCTGTATGTTATTACGATTTTCGATTCTAAATTAAATTCTATTGGGACTACGTATATAATAAAACTAATAATGTAGAAGGTGTCTATTAAATAATTCCTATTTAATTTATTTTAATTTTAGAAACAGAAAATTTGAATAACGATAATTTTATACTAAAAGATGTGATTCAAAACATATTAAAAAATTTACACTGCGTAAAAAAATTGAGGACGCTTTGAATATGTTTCACGTTAAATTTTCAGTCATTTTTTCAGTTCAATTTTTCCGAAATATTTTTTGTTTCTAGTTTAAAAGTTAATTTTTAGGAAACATCTAAATCGATTTTAACATATGAATGGTAAAATTATTATTATTTTATGTTATTTTATTTAAAACCAAAACATTTTTGGGTATTCGACGCTCAATTGTTTTTTGTGAATATCTGTCTCAGTACCGAAATAAATTCTACTTCTTTCATCTTTTTTCTTTGTAACATAAAAATAACAAAAAATAAGCAGGAATTATTTTATAGTACCTTCTACAATATTAGTTTTATTATATATGTAGTCTCATTAGAATTTAATTTAGAATCGAAACTCGTAATATTATACAGGGTGCTCCATTAAAAGAAACTGAAGTTTAGTTTATATGTATCTCGTTTATCCGACCATCAATTGTTTTTCTGTGAGCACATCGAGAAACTTTGAATTACTCCCCTTTAAGTTTTGTATTAAGCATTTTTTCCTAAAATCAAAAATAAAAGAGTTAAAGGGGGTAGAAATTCTCGCCTAGTCACCTTGTACATTGTTTGCTAAGATGAAAGATCATTTTTCCTGATTTCAAAAATATATAATGTTAACATTTGGAGGGACCGTTTGTGATATAATTAAGTTTGAAATATCAGCACAATGACGTCTTAAAAATGAAGACGGCCTGAAAAGGTGCTTACAAAAGTTCTAAATGGCCATTTTAGTTCAGCAAAAACAATAGAAATTCGAATACTGGAAACCCTACACAATGAGTTAATAGAAAACAGAATTCCAAGTCCCCTTAATATTTTAAATATTAATTTATTGATATTCTAACTTCAAATATCTCACAAACGGGTTTTCCAAATATTAACATTTTTTAAATCAGGAAAAAAAACGATCTCTCAATTTTAGTTAAGCAAAAAACAATAGAAATTCGAATATTGGAAACCGTACACAATGAATTAATTAAAAAAAAAAAAAAAATTCCAAGCCCCCTTAATAATTTTAATATTAATTTATTGATATTCTAACCTCAAATATCTCACAAACGGGTTTTCTATATATTAACATGTTAAGTATTTTTGAAATCAGGAAAAAAAAACGATCTGTCATCTGAATAAACAACATACAAGTGTTCCATTAAAAAAAAATATTGTATTTTTTTGTGAGCTTTTGTTTCTTATGATAACTCTAAAAAAATAATAGACACAGGGCATATTCTTTATTTCAACGCAACTTTGTGGTTGAAAGCATCAGTGATGCAGTGACTTGATCTACTGATGGATACAAAAGATTAGGAATAAAAGAATACTTCGAGTTCAAATAAAATTCTTTCTAACCTCAAAAAGTAGATATTTTATTTACGTTCTTAAAGTAATTGATCATCTCATCCACCTCTTGCATTGTCCTAAACACGTTACACATACTAGTATAATTTCCAATTAATAGGTTTGTCCTACACTTTCTAGACTTTTAACTCCTTTACACTCCTGCTTATTTGTAGGCATCTCATTTTTACAGAAGCGGTAGGTGCAAACAATTTAAAAAATGCAGATGAAACGAATACATCTTTCACTTACGTTAAAGTGAGGTTAGGTTTGAGATTTCAACTTTCAAACAGTTCCATCTTCTGAAACAAATGATGAATTTGTGATGCCATCTGATGAAAACCAACTAGAATAAAAGATCGACTGTTGATGAATCTGAGTCATCCATCAAACAATAAAAGAACGGGTTTGATGGAACTATTGCCATCCAGCAGACTTTCTGATGAAGTAAAGAACACGCCCATAAAACCCTACAACTTTTGCATTTAAAGTTTTTCTCTAGCTTCCAAATTAAAGCCTTTAGATAAGGTGCAAAATATTTAAAAAAAAAAAACTGTACAAAGGGTGTTTGGAAATTGCTAGTACAAAAAAAACAAACTGTAGCATCTGGAAGTCCTAAGAAGTCCAAGAAACCCGTTTTTTCCATAAAATAACACCAAATCATTCATTTCGGTAATAACAATGTACCGAGTTGTGACTGTTGTGACAGTTTGTTACCTTAATTCAATGGCGCACCAACAATTTTGGCCAAATTTTTACTAATTTTTATCTCGAAAACTGATGGACTTTTATTAGAATTTTTTTTGCCGATGATCATCAACTAACAATTTTTTTTTGTACTAACAATTTCCAAACACCCCGGTAGTGCCTGGTAATGTTTTTATTATTGGTTTACATCAACCACCCTAAACGTGAAACTCGATGTTAGCTGATTATTTTTATTCCAAAATTTTATACTGTTTTGTTGTGCCTTCTGTCAACACTTTCCAAATATTTTTTCTTAAAATTTGGTTTTGTTCATGGGCAAGCCTAATTACAAAAAGTTATGTATAGAATAAGTTTTCACTTGTATAGATATACTTAAGTATGACATATTATTACTTATTAAAATCGTACAGAAACTCTTTATTATTAATGCTAGTTAAAATATACATAGCTATTATACGCCTCCATACAAGGATATTAATTCTCTAATTTTTTGAAATTTGATTGTATGCACTTTCTATTAAGAAAGTTTTTTGTAACTGCTCTCCGCTGCAATAATTCTCACAATAATAAACGCGGCTGTTTTATTTTCCACTTGACTTTTTTCGATGTATTTGGCGATTTGTAATCATTTAGTAAAAAGTAAATATTCTTTTACAGACTCTAGGACCTTAGAATGGCAGAGCCATGTCCGTCGTCAGATAAGAGTAATTTAAATGAACCGACTTCTTCTATTGATAGAGATTCTGATCTACACAAACAGGATACAAGTCCAAGCCCGACAGAAACTATATGTTTAGATTCTTTCTGTACTGATAGACTGCCCGGTAAGTAATTATTGATCTTAAGACAAAAGTCCAAAAAGCATTTACAAGGAGTACAGTTTGGAAAGAATGTGAATCTATTTGTTGAAACTTATTACAGTAATTTAAAACAAAAATATTATTAGGTATGCCATTTCTTAACACAGAAGTGACCATGCATTGTAATATCGCGTGTTTTATTTTTAATTATTACAGGAACGTCACAGATAATCCTAGATGATGAGGTGACACAAAGTAATCCGTTAAACAGCAGAGTTGAGAAAGCGACTTTTTTAAATGAATTGGGCTTAGAAGAATGTGATGAGGAAAATGAAAAAGATGAGGCTTGGGAAGATTGCCTGGATACTGGATTTATTGAAGAACAGAATGATGATTATGCGGTAGCAGATGAGGTAAAAGGTTCTTTTATATAAACGAGTAGGTTATTTCAGAAACAACACCTGCCATTTGAAGAGCAGTGTATTTACATTATGTTGTTTCTGAAATAACCATTTCAAATATAAGTAAAAATTAGTCAATATGTGTTCAAAAAAATCTCTTTCAAATTAATATTTCTACTAATTTTGTTTAGATAAAGTTTTTATGTTCCATCTTTACTCTTTGAACATATTTACTCTGCGGATTAAGTGTCAAACCACAGTTTTCTTTCAAAGTTAAACCACATTTTACATCTTAATTCATAGTTAAACTACGTTTTACATCTTAATCTCTATCTGAATAACCAAAAAAAAGAAAACTCCAGTTAATGTCACGAATTTGGGGGGTTCACAAATTATAGTCATTAAATGTCAGAACACTTTAATTACTCGCTTTACACAATTAACAACACAATAGTAATGAGCTTGTCTATCCAATAACACTTTTACTAAATGTACTTTCTATTTGTTCGAGGTACGAATCATTCACTGGCTAACTTAATAACTAAACTATGTTACTATGTTAACTGTACTAGAATGAACGCGAAGCTTCGGTAACGTTCTGTGACGTAAATGGCATGACTGATGCTAAAAATTGATCTGTTTGCGCGTCACGGCTGTAACATTAACGTTAAACGTAGTTTAAACCTTCAGTGAGCAACTCAGCCTCAGTGTTCAATTAAACCAGCAATTTATTAACAGCTGGTTAAAAATCAAACCAGTTTTCTGTCGTAGCCAAACTAGGTTTTACATTTTAATTCACAGTTAAAGTATATTTTACATCTTAATCACTGTCTGAATATTAAAAAAAAAAGAATAAAGCTTTAGTTAAAGTTATACGTAGTTTAAACCTTCAGTGAGCAACTCAGCCTCTGTCATTGTTCGTCAAGTCAAGTAACAAGTCATATCCTTCCAAAAAGCCAAGTTTTGCTCTCGCGTGCAAAATTGTAAAACATTTCCCTTCACAAACAGTTTCGTGTATCCATCGGCGGTGAATCGCTGGCCTATTTCGGTAGATCCTCGTTTCGTCGAGATACACGAATATTATATTTTCACTAGAATTTTGAAACTGTAAGAATTTGCTCAGAAAACGACGTATTTTTGATCATTATATATAATTTTGCGTCTGTTAACCATTTAGTGTTTGTAATCTATAGATTTCATAATTTTTAATAAAGTTGTTCTCTGTCCTTTGAATTCCAAAGTATCGCGGGCGTCTATAAGTAATTTGTTCAAAGTGAAATTACTCATTTTTCAAATTATATTATATTGCCAAATTAGCCGTAGCAAATCTTTCCGGAACATGTAATTTGTTGGTACACTTTGAACGGTTCTTGAAAACTGGTACACTGAGGATTGACATCAATGCCAAAAATTTGTAATTTTGCAAGGTGTAAATCAAACCTTCAGCTATCATTTTAGCCGCTTTCCAATTACGAATTTCAAGCACCTGAGATTTTAATAGGAACACTGCATAAGTCATATAAGCGTGATATATGCGTAGTCATAGATATAGGTGCGTGAGGGTACGGGGGAAAATAAAAAAGATCAGTTCAAGTGCGTTCCGCACTCTGCAATTGGAACATATTGGATCAGTTCGGAGTAGCTCCGAGTAGCTCATTTTGGCAATTATAAAGCGGTTTTTGATGTCAGTGTCAAATTTGACTAATCTAAAGGTATTCTTTTACTGTGTCCAAATATTTAACCATCACCATAAATGGCAACGATTGAACTTATATACCCTTAACACTAAGTTAATAGTTTCCGAGAAAAATGCATTGAAAGGTTTTCACCAAATCGTTTGAGAACTGCTGGCATAGCTAACAACTGGATGGTACGCCGCCTTGCCTGTGTGAATGGCGACCCGAATATAGGTCAGTGTTTTACGATGTCGTAAACGAACATCTGTTTGATTCGTATGAGGCCTGTTAATAGATCGTAACAGTCGAAACATTTTAAACGGGCTCACAAAGTGCCTGGATTGATTAAAACAAGTGCCACTTCACTCAAAGTAATTACAATTTTAGGTATTTTCAAATTATAAACCGACGATTATAATTACTGCACGAAAAATGCGAATGAGTTAAATAATGACATCACCGTCATTCATCGTTTATTTTCGGATATTTAACCCTCACAAGTAATAAATTGCCTTTCCATTTCTAATTAAATAGATTAAGATTTCTTTAGTTTAATAAAGAAACTTTAAAATAATGTTGTAATTTATCTACTGTTTGTACAGTTTATAATCGGCCGCATTACGTAATCACACTAGAGAGAATAAAATAGCTGTTAAAACTGATATGTGCTCACTACCAATATGACTGACATTAAATTTACAATTTCTGTTAATTCAATTATGCAATTCGGCTAAGTAATGCATTTTTAACGCGCTTGAATTGCAAGTTCCAAAATTTACAAATTGATTAATATCTTAAAGTATTCTCGCATGCATTCGATAAAGTCGCAGTTTCGCATTTCTTTTGATGCTTTTTATTACGGCAATTTTTTGTGTTTTTACATCGGCAAAGAGATGTGTTACTCTGTATGGGAAGTCCGCGGAAACGCACATTAGGCCTGGGCATTATAATAAACAGGCCTAAGCGCATTTTAGGCGGTAGCTTTCGTTAAATATACGAGGAACTACTAATATGCCGAAGCGATCATAGTCGGAAAAAGTTCTGATCTTTAACGCATCTGTCCTACAAAAACAAAACAATAAACCAGTCGAAACCCGAAAAGTTTATGCGGCACGCAGTAACCACTACAGTTCTGGTCGACTGGATATAAAAAATCTTTACATAACCTATTCATTTGGAAATAAACTCGCATTTTTTTGGCAGTGACGGCGCTATAATTTATATGAATTAAATGTATTATGCCAGTCTCTTTAAAAGTTACATTAAAGAATTACAATGTTTTCATAACTATTGGGTTGCTTCTGATTCAATGAGCGCGAGGGTGAGAGTGCCTCGGACATAAAAGCCGTTCAGCGGCGACGTTAAAATCTACGCTGCTGCTTTGTTTATCTTTATACTGGTTTTTACCAGATATCCTAGGAATGTCCGACCCTTAATAATAAACGATATCAGTGATTTTTATTACGAAACGCTGGAGAATGAGTTTAAATGCGGGACTCTTTTTATGAACGGCGCTGTATGTGGGCACACCCACTGACTTCAGAGGAAGGCGTCAATGACCTTGCTGAATGTTTCTTTCTCGCACATTTCACCAGTTTCAAACAAGTGGAACTTCCGAACTCTAACCTCTAACACTCATTAATTAGGTGTTACCATGGTTACGACACCGATGTTTATTTTGACAACTTAAATTTCAAACATATAAAATAGCGACATCTTACTATCGCTTTTTGACCTAACATTGCAGTAGGATAGACAAATTGAAGCGGGATTTGCTCCTAGTGAGTCCCCCATGCAAGGCGGCCATGCTTGCTGTCAAAGCATAATGAAAGATTTTAGAAAAATTTTGTGCAAATCGTTTTTGATTGCAGTGAGAACCTCGAGCAGCCTCTGGACAGCTGTTTCAGCCCTGCATTTGCGAATAAATTGGGCAAGTCGTTTTTGGTCTGCAGTGGGAATGTCGAGCTACGTTTCTGCTGAAGAAGCCCCAAGCAGGGCTGAAACAGCTATCCAGAGGCTGCTCGAGGTTCTCACTGCAATCAAAAACGATTTGCACAAAATTTTTCTAAAATCTTTCATTATGCTTTGACAGCAAGCATGGCCGCCTTGCATGGGAGACTCATTAGGAGCAAATCCCGCTTCAATTTGTCTATCCTACTGCAATGTTAGGTCAAAAAGTGATAGTAAGATGTCGCTATTTTATATGTTCATCATTTTTACATCGCATTTGCGAATAAATTGGGCAAGTCGTTTTTGGTCTGCAGTGGGAATGTCGAGCTACGTTTCTGCTGAAGAAGCCCCAAGCAGGGCTGAAACAGCTGTCCAGAGGCTGCTCGAGGTTCTCACTGCAATCAAAAACGATTTGCACAATTTTTTTTTAAATTTCAAAAATGAATTGACATTACTCATAACAAAAAATTTCAAATCGATAGTAATTTTGACACTAACTTTAAACCTGAAGCAACCACTTGACACACGCTTTCCATTTTTAATGCTCTTCGGACTGGCCGTATATGCATATCAATTCAGCTGGCCGTGGTCAGATTTTGACTTCCATCAAAATACATGCACGTAACCTAACGGGGAAAAAACACTACTACTACTAGAAAGATCGTGAATGCTTTATAAAGACTAGGGTCCCTAGATTTGATTGATGCTAGGTTTCCACACCTTCGGAATACGGTGTACAGTATCCGGGACCCTATTCGTGATTGGTTGGCAATTTCTGAACTTTAAAACCATCTTGAAACATTCAGAAATTTTAAATCAACCAATGAAGAAGAGGATTCCGAATCCCGTGAGCCGGAGGTATGGAAACCCAGCATGACGTTTATCTTACTTGACAGAATCTGTTCAAATTCGTCAGTTTTTCGAGCTCTGCATCGATTACTAAATAGAAATAACATCAAATTTTGTCTGCCATCCATAAAATCTGATATTAACACAAACTAAGAAAAATGACACTTTGTTTCCGCTCAGTTTCGCTGAACTTACGTATTAGCGAAAATGAAAAATTTTAGGTTTTTCTCAATATCTTCAAAACAAAAAGGAATAATTTAAATTGCTTTTCAGATTATTAATTAGCATGAAAATATGCAACTTTGGCCTATTTTAATCGACCTCGTATCTCTTAAGATAAGTGAGATCTCCATGTTTGAGCTCGAAAAACGGACAGCCTGTATATTGGTATGGAATTGTCATATCAGATTCTGACATATCTCAAAATTCACATCAGCAACCTAACGAAACGAGAACACGGTCAGCTATGACTTACTCTGACGAGAACAAAGGGTGAATGCACAATATGACTTAGGTGCAGAAGTTATACAGGATGTTCCAAAATTCAGTACTCAAATTTTGTGCGTGAGTAAAGGACGTCAAAATAAATAAATTTTGTTAATGAACTTATGTCCTAAATTGCAAATTTACTGAGGTACGGTACAATAACCGATAAGATGCAAGCAAACGAAAATTAATAATTGTATTCAAAATGATATATACAGTAATTTATTACTAATTTGTTTATAAGAATTGTTCAAAATTGTTAGGTGCCTGGTCTAGTGCGTCGTTTATTGTTTCGGAAAGTCGTTGTCAGATGTCTGGTTTCTGGTTTCGTACATCGTTGATTGTTTGGGAAATTCGTTGTTCGTCGCCTTGTCTAGTTGTCATACGCCTACCAAAAAAATAAAAATAAAAATTAAATTTAAATAAATAAGTACAAATATCATTCTGAATACAATTATTAATTTTCTTTTCTTTGCATGTTCTTATCGGTTATTATAACGCAGGTCAGTAAGTTGGCATTTTAGGACATAAGTTCATTAACAAAATTTATTTATTTTGACATACTTTACTCAGGCGCAAAATTTGCGCGCTAAATTTTGGAACAGCCTGTATATACAGCGAAGCCGAACTATCATATTACACCTACCGAATGTAAATCATAAGCGGCAGAGGGCCAGTTGTACCAATGAGGTTTAAACTTACATTCAACTGAACCAAGTTCAAAGTGAACAAAATCGTATCAAATCTTATTTATGAAGGCAGTAATTGCTATATGTCTCACTTGGTTCAGTTGAACGTCAGTTTAAACCTCATTGGCTCAGAGGAGCTCAGTACTCTCCGCAAATGTCAAACGAGACATTTGGTCATTACTTGCACATGCATTCTAACCTAAATCCCTATTTGATTGATTCGGAGGAAGCTCACAAAATCTCCCCAACGAGCATGTAAAAAGAATATAAAAATTTTCAAGGTTACTGAGTGCCGCTGAGTTTTGCAGTAAAAACAACACATCTATTATTGTGAATCATGCTGTTCTCACAAATGCACTATTTCTTTGACTTGCCGATTGTTCACATATCTGCAAATATGTTGAGGTGTGTACACGATCTATTTATAACATCGCACCGCTTCGTTGCAATAGTAAACCGTTAATCTTTTTCGATTCCGCTGTCTGTTTATAATCCAGGGGGAAAATTTTCTGTTCTATACTCAACTGTCATTAATACATCATTCCACTCTCTTCCAACTCTCTAACCAATAGAATTAAAAAAAAAGGCAATTTTATAGAGAGTTCGGTAACGTGAATATGAAGACCCGAAAATTCGATTTTAGCGCCCTCTTTCGCGAAAAAATATGGTTACATAATCCAACGTGTGACAACTCATATGAAACCTAATTTTAATAGCAATTCAGATATTGAAAACTGACTAAAATAACTAATAACAATAACTCGTTTATACAGAGTGTCTCTAAATTCCGTGGACATGGCTTAAACATAGATCCCTGAGTTCAAAATAAGACTATTTAATCTAATAATATTAATAATATTTTATTTTTACCTATATCCTAAATGGTCTCGTTAAGGCGGTATTCTTTTTCAAAGTTCTTGAAAAGAAATGTTAATTTTTCCTATAACAAAAGAACGCCTGAACCGATTTGGATGAAATTTGGTGTGAGGTCCTACAAGAAGACAAGTCACATTTACAGCTGGTTTTATTTACTTGCAGTTAACCGCTACTGTGAGAAGCAGGGTTGCCACAACACTTATCTTTCCATCACTTTTTTGAGGTTAGGGAGATAACTTTAGTTAATAAATTTTTAGGGAGAAGCTCTCGATGGGAAACTTTTTTGTATCTTTGTAACTTTTGATATTTCTTACGATTTAGTCACAAAATAAGAAAATGGGAGTGACTGCGGCATTTTTTAATTGAAAACAGATAAGCTTTACTGCCTTTTATCTGCTTAATTTATTTATTTTGAGAAAAAGTCATCGATTAAGTAAACTATATTAGGCATTTGTTTTTCTGTGTACAGGCTGCTAATTTGAAATTCTAAATTAAATCATTCTGAAAAAAGACATTTCGGTCTTTTAGATTTTTTTAATTTTCTGACTAAACCGTGCCAGATAGCAAAGTTGGCAAAGATACATAAAAGGTTACTAATGAATAACGCTTTCTGAAAATAAATTAGTTATACAGTAGAGCATACCGTTTTCGTTTGCAGCCATTTAGATTTTTTTTATTTTGTCACTAAAACCGTAAGAAATATCAAAAGTTACAAAGACACGAAAACTTTCCTATCGAGTGCTTCTTTCTAAAAATTTATTAACTAAAGCTATCTCCCTAACCTCAAAAAAGTTGTAGTAAGATATGTGTTGTGGCAACCCTGTTTCTCACACTAGCAGTTAACTGCAAGTAACTAAAACCTGTAATGTAATGTAACTTACCTTCTCGTGGAACCTCATACTAAACTTCATCCAAATCGGTTCAGGCGTTCCTTTGTTATAAGAAATATTAACTTTCTCTTCAAAAACTTTAAAGAAGAATACCGGCCTAACGAGGTCATTATGGATATAGATAAGTTTGGTTAAATCGTCTAATTTTGAGCCCAAGAATCTGTGGTTAAGCCATGTCCATGGAATTTAGAGACACCCGGTATAGCGACACCCGGTATAGCGACACCCGGTATAGCTTTTCTACTGTTAGCTTTTGATTTTCTAATTGTCAAGTTCATAATAACGTCTTAGTAATGGAAGCTTATTTTCAATAATAATTTTTAGTAATGGAACATTATTTTCGGCTATTTTAGGCAGTTTTCAAAATTACTATTAGAATTAGCTTTCATATGAGTTGTCACACTTTGGATTATGTAATTATATTTTAACACTAAAATCGAATTTCCGAGTTTTTATATTTACATTCTCTGTAAAATTACCTTTTTAATGGCATGCTACTCATGGTACATTCCACATTTAAATTAATTAGAGAGCTGTAAGGGAGGGGAATGATGTATGGCAGTTGGGTACAGGATAGAAAAATGCCCCCCTTAGATTATAAATCGACATGCTGTTTCGTTTTTGTTGGCCCACCCTGTATGCATTTCCTATGTGTAGTTTTTAAGTGATTCAGCATTAAAAATTGAGTAATGCAATTTTATGTGACTACGTGCAGTATTACAGGATTTTCACTGTATATTATTATGTTTCCAAGTTCTTTGTATTTCAAGGAATTAAGAAAAAATACTCCTATGTTTCAGGAAGATAATGATAACTGTGAAAAGCTTCTGGAAACCACCTTTCCTTCCAGTACTAGTGAAGGTACTCCAACAAGTTCCCATGTGAAATACACTGCTGTATTTTCAAGCCAGAGATCTTGGGTACGTTGACTTTAGAGAGTTTAAGGCCCATCGTAGAGAAGCGAAAACTCTTGTACTGTTTGTTACATAATTATGATGAACAATTATTTATAAATGAATTAGCACTGTTTTTTTTTCTGGTCTGACTAATGATTTATGTCTAATCTTCTCTCTGACATTGAACGATGTGCCTTAGAAAAATATACGATTTCCTTGATTTTACATTTCTGTTTCTTTTTTTTAGAGGAAAAGAAAATTAGATGTACAGAATGGATTGCCATGTAAGAAACTTATACCAGAAAATAAGACTGCTTCTTTTAATTGTTTTCATAAGGCTCGTGGTTTTATGGAATCTCCGACGTTACCAGAGGGCATTCCGAATGTTGCTCCGAATTCATGTTCCTCCAGTGATAAGCTGAAACGAGCAGTGATTCCTACAAAAGACAATCCTCCTCCTGAGATGTCAGAATGGCTCATTCAGTTTCAGGTAGGAGGTTTCTTAATGCACACATAAGGAATTATTTACGAGTTCGTTTTTGTTTTCAGAAATGGTCCAATGCAGAACGAATATTAGCAATTAATGAACTCATTTCAAGATGTGAGCCCACCCAAGTCAGGCATATGATGCAAGTCATCGAACCGCAGTTTCAAAGAGATTTCATCTCTCTTCTGCCGAGAGAACTGGCGTTGTCTGTGTTGTCGTTTTTGGAGCCTCGAGATTTACTAAGGGCTGCTCAGACTTGCAAAAGTTGGAGGTTTCTGGCTGAAGACAATTTATTGTGGAAAGAAAAATGTAGAGAAGCCGGCATCGAAAAAGTTCCTAGTAGAAGGGGTTCTCCGAAATCATCCACGTGTCAAACATCACCTTGGAAGGTCAGTAGTATTTACCCCAGTGATTTCTTATAATAAATCTAATATTTTCTGGTGCATATTTTTATAGGCTGCGTATATGCGCCAGCATGCCATTGAGATGAATTGGAGAAACAAACCTGTACGTCCCCCAAAAATGTTAAAAGGTCACGACGACCATGTAATAACTTGCCTTCAGTTTTGTGGTAATAGAATAGTAAGCGGTTCAGATGATAACACGTTGAAAGTCTGGTCGGCAACAACTGGAAAGGTAAGTCTTAATTCAAAATTCAAAGTACTCTTTTTTTTATGAATCATTTCTAATGATGATTTAAATAAACTTTCGTTCTTCTGAGCTGGCTGAAGAAACTTTTTCATTTCTGAAAAATTCAAAATCAAGAGTTAATATTTTGTTCTTATCCAAAAAGATGTTGCTGAAGTATGTGTTTTATAGTGTCTTAGAACATTAGTGGGTCATACTGGTGGTGTATGGTCTTCGCAAATGTCCGGTAGCATAATAATAAGCGGTAGTACGGATCGTACACTTAAAGTTTGGGATGCCGAGTCAGGAGTATGCATACACACACTTTACGGGCATACTTCGACAGTTCGCTGCATGCATTTACACGAAAGCAAGTAAGTACTATACTTACAATAACTATTAAAAAACAATTCATATTTCTCATAGTTGTTTTAATTTAAACCTGATCACATTTATTGTCCATAAATTCTTTTATACACTTAGAGTAGTAAGTGGATCACGTGACGCTACATTAAGGGTATGGGACATAGAGTCAGGTGAATGTTTGCACGTGCTGGTGGGACACCTTGCTGCGGTTCGTTGTGTTCAGTATGACGGGAAGCTAGTTGTATCCGGAGCTTATGATTACATGGTGAAAGTCTGGAATCCTGAAAGAGAAGAATGCTTACATACATTACAGGGTCATACTAACCGCGTGTATTCTTTACAGGTAAGTGTTTTAATTTTTATTAAATTATGTGATCCATGAGATTTATGACTAGTTAAAAATTCTTCGTTGAATTTCATTCAAATAAATTGTGTGATATGTTATCCTGTGATTACTTAGTAAAAGGTCTGAGGTGATTGTTGAGTTAATCTCTGAACGGAGAACAATTCCGAACACTAAATGATAATAATCTTTAATGAGGATATACAATACGTAAGCCCTAATTAATTACGTTCAAAAACAAGATATTTATAGAAAAGTAATTATATGAAGTTAACTTTAGCTTTTTTCTCTATTGTCTTAATATACAGGGTGTCTCAAAACCTCTGTCTTTAAATGAAACTGTAAGTTCCTCGTTACATAAGTGATTAATTCTCCAAATCTGAATTTTTGATTATTGGCAATTTATAAATTAATATGATGTAAGAACTTTTTCGATCGCCTTTTGATTGATTTTTTTTAATTTTACTGTTAAAGTACGGATTAGCACAAAACGAATCATCATTTAATGCAACATGCACGAAATATTTTAAACTATTAAGAACTTACCAGGTTACAAAATTTATTTGTATTTAAAATTAGCAAGAAACACGATACTTGACCTGCCTTAAGGGGACGTGCGAGTCTCTTTAAAGTTTCTCCTGCGGGGCGTCGGAAAGGGACGTAAAGCACTGGAGCACGTGGTCTTAACCGACCAAAAATGCGACGAGAAGCGAGATAGTAATATTCTATAAATAGTATTTTGTGATGTCATACTCGGAGTGGGGTTGCGCTAGTGCATCGTCTCAGAATTCCAATATAAATACCTAATGTATGGCAAACTACTTTGGAAATTAGACGTGTGGACGTATAATAATACATACGTAACCCATACCTATATTAATTTAAACAGCAGAAGAATCTGCTGTATCTTACGGTCAGATTTGACTGGCTCGACATTTTTTGTGAGCGACAGTTTGAGATCGTTAAGTTTTGATCAGTGCATTACCTTCTACTTAGCCTAAAAACTTATCTTTCGATTCAGCTTTTACTGAAAGCCGTACAAAGGTTGTGGCTAGGGCTGGGAGAATTTATCGATAATTATCGAATAACGATATTTCCATTTCAAATGTCGTTACATCGATGTTATCGATATATCGATATTATTGATATCAAAATTATCAATATCGGTATTATCGATATATGGCAGTTATCGATATTATCGGTGGAATCAATGTTATCGATATTGCCGACAATGTAACATTCCTAAAAATATTACGAAAATGCGTCGCAACATAAAAAAAAAATTGGTTAGAGATGAAGTGTATTGAAATTTTGTTAATTTTCAGGGTTTATTCTCTTCAAAGAAGCTATCGCTTTCTTTCTCACGATTCATTTTTTATCGTTGTATATGTAATATTAATTAATTAATTTAAATTGTTCCTTGGTGCGGGGCGCAAAGCACCCACACGGCGTGGCCCTGATTACAATTATAGTTAGATCCTCTTATTGAAAAGAATATACTTTAGTTATTACCGGAAAGAAAACTTAAAAACATAAAAAAATTATCATACACTTATAAATTTTAAAAACACTTTGCTAGCAAGATTAGTCCTCGGATCAGTGTCCAGAATACGTAAATATGGAGCTATACGATTGATAGATTTGATAGTAATATTTTAATATTTTATTTTCGTAACTATTGACTAGAAATTAATTACAATATTCAATATTTTCTTTATTTGTGATTAGGACTACGAGAATTTATCGATGTGTTGATAATTATTTTAAAAAATTTAAAATTTATTACAGGAGGGAGAAATATGTAGATACTAGAAAAT
The DNA here is from genome assembly GCA_036172665.1 of Prosopocoilus inquinatus. Lineage (NCBI taxonomy): Eukaryota > Metazoa > Arthropoda > Insecta > Coleoptera > Lucanidae > Prosopocoilus > Prosopocoilus inquinatus. Next base: position 5,049,793 of record CM069876.1, read on the forward strand.
TAAAAGATTTAAAACTGAAACATAGTAGTTATTCTTCAGTTTTTTGTCACTTTAAAGTTTTTTTTTATGATTTGTTGCCGGTCACTGTATTATTATTCTATTTTTGTATTTTCGTACACTGTAAGCTTTCGTGGAATAAAACGGACATACACAATTTGAATAATGAAATCAAAGCCTTTAAATACTTCAAACAGTTTCTATCGTTATCGAATAGCATTAAATAAAATCCAAGTCTAGCTAGTTAATGTAACATATGAAGCTCCGCCCTCTCGATAGAGGGCAGCAGTTTGCAACTAGTAATTATACAATTTCGTAATTCATGTTTTATTTAAATATTATGGCCTTGATTAAGTTTCTGTTGCTACAGATCTTCATAAAATTAGTTGCTTTATCTCGGAAAGTTAATTTTAAGTTGAAAATCGACTTCTATAAGTAATAAAAATTATTAGAAAATATTAAAAATGACTTTCCGAAATTCCTTATTAAAAAAACAAAACGAAAATGTTAAAACTATTCGATGATCAGATCAGTAGTTTTAGCGTAATTCTTGAACTAGGAAAGTGGCATAAGGATGGCGACTGAAACGGACTCTTAAGTACAATATCTGTGCATTAGGCCATGGTCTGTGTTTTATGACTTTATGGCCTCGAACGTCGGAGAATAGTTGAAAACCAAGCTCCGCCGGAACATTTAAGCTGCATTCAGCGATCCTCAAACAATTTCTATGAAAAAGTAAAATAATTTTTATTTGCGTTATTATTGCTATCTGACCAATACTTGTATAACAAATTTTGCTTCTTTTCTTGACCACTATTCGTGGTTTCAATTAAAGACATAGGTTTAGAGACACGCTGTATACTGTCCATCAGAGGCGGATTCGTCGTTAGGTTACGTTAATGTTATGTGGGTTGCATTACACAGCATTAGCACTAAGATAATTGCGTTGCCGGATTCTTAATTCGGAACACAAGCAGCGCCTGTCAATTCTGCGTGGAAAAAAAATTCTTTCAAAAAGTGCAAACAGTATTACTTACTATGACATAATCCTTATGTTTTAGTTTGATGGAACTCATGTAGTAAGTGGATCACTAGACACTAGCATACGTGTATGGGAAGTAGAAACAGGAGCCTGCAGGCATACCTTAATGGGCCATCAGTCATTAACATCAGGTATGGAGTTACGTAACAATATTCTAGTTTCTGGAAATGCAGATTCGACTGTTAAAGTTTGGGATATCGTTACAGGCCAGTGCTTACAAACATTATCAGGTCAGTATTATCAGTTTCATAGAAATTGTTTATACGTGGGCTGCTGGAAAAGTTTCTGGAAACGGTATGAAAAAACGCATATGAAATTTGGTAAACGGTATCATTGTTTTTCGAAGTATTCGCCTTTGACGTCAATACACTTTTGCATACGCTCGAACCAATTTCTAAAGCACGTTTTCCACTCTAAAGATGGTACCTCAGAAACCAGTGTCCGGAATGTTTCAACCGCTGCTTCAGCCGAAGAAAATCGCTCACCACGCATTTTATTTTTGATATTTGGGAACAAAAAGAAATCATTAGGTGATAAATCAGGTGGATATAGACAATTAATTCAACATTTTTGTTGGACAAAAAATCAACTGTTTGACGGGCTGAGTGAGAGCTGGCGTTGTCATGATGGAGAATAATTCGTCGATTTCGATTGTTTCTTCTTATTTAATCGATGACTTCCGGCATACAAATTGTAGTATACCAATCAGCATTCACGGTTTTCCGATCCTCTAAAGCCACGGTTGCTACATGTCCAGTTAAACCAAAGAAACAACCAATCATTTGCTTCACAGCACTGTGTGAACGGACAACTTTTGTTGGTTTTGGTTCGTTTTGAAGTACCCAAACGGTAGATTGTTGTTTACTTTCTGGCTCGTACGAATAGATCCACGTTTCGTCACCAGTAACGATGTTCTAAACTAAATTTGAACGACCTCCATTGAATATCTTGAGCATTTCTTTTCACCACTTGACACGACCCTGCTTTTGCGCTTCTGTTAAATTGTGTGGGATCCAACGACTGCAAAGCTCTCGTACGTTCAAATGATCATGCAAAATCTGGTGTATTGCTTTCATGTCAATGCGTAAGGATGCTTGAATCTCACGGTATGTCACATGTCGATCTCACTCGAGCATTTCACGCACAGCATCTACATTAGTGGCAACAACAGATATTGATGGACGACCTTCACGAAATTCGTCACTGAGTGAGGTACGTCCGCGATGGAATTCGGCAAACCAATTATAAAAACTGCTCTGTGATGGAGCTTCATCTCCAATAGCCAAATGAAGCCGATCGAGGTATTGTTTTGGCGTTAGACCACATTTGAAATCGTAAAAAATCATGGCACGAACATTTTCACGCGAGATTTCCATGTTTACACAAAATTACTTTTTCTCAAATGCTGTACAAACAAAACTAGTTCACTGGGATAGGAACTGTCAATAGAATTATAGGCGAAAAACGTCAAATTTTTCAAATATGACAGTTGATAAACGCTAACGGTTCTAGACCTACTAGATTCAAGAAAATTTTCCAGCAGCCCAAGTAACGACTTACCTTGAGATTGTTCTGAACAAAATATTTCGCTCTGAAATTTAAAAGAAAGCCAATAAATACATATATTTAGTTTTACATACTGTTTTGCTACGTCTGAAAAATGAATCCTATGTCATTGTGACCAATTTTAGTTGTTGTAATCAAAGTCACCATAAACGATTTACACTGTACGTGATATAATTGCTTATTAGTGTAGTAACGGTGTTTATCGTTAACATATAATTTTCCTTCAGGACCTTTCAAACACCAGTCAGCTGTAACTTGCCTACAATTTAATAATCGTTTCGTGATAACATCATCAGATGATGGTACGGTGAAACTATGGGATGTCCGCACCGGTGAATTTATAAGAAATTTAGTGGCTCTCGAGAGTGGCGGTTCTGGTGGTGTAGTGTGGCGCATACGTGCCAACGATACTAAACTTATTTGTGCTGTTGGTAGTCGAAATGGCACCGAAGAAACTAAATTATTGGTATTAGACTTTGATATAGACTCGAATTCAAATACGATCATAGCTAGGTAATTAAAGACTTAAACAAATGTGTGAGTGAAGATATGGGTTATTGAAAAAAAAACGTAGAATAATAAACTGATGTCGTTAATTCTTCTTTTAAATATAGGGTACTTGTATATTTGGTGTAAAACTTCCGCAGGCATTTTTTACTCTTTATAAGATTTTTTGTAGAGCTGAATAAATTCCCAATTTTCTGGTGACAAATGATTTTCAGTGTAATAAAATTGTCATAATTGTGTTTCGCCATTGATGTGTGCCATTTTATTTACTGTAGATTCATTCAACTGGAATTTTTGACTTCAACAGCAAATAAAACGTCATAATCTATAATAAAACTATTGTCTCCTAATGTGATTCATGTGATTTAAATGTACTGACACCCACTGAAAAAAATATGTGTATCAAATAAAATTAAACGAGAGCAGAATTGAATTAAATTTGCCAAATAATGACGTTTGTGTTTGATTAATTTTATTTGATATAAAGCGTGTATTTTCCTCTCACTCATTACACTGTAAAACTGTAAACTTAAGTGTGATAGTGAAGAATTAACTGCATTAGTACATTACAACAACTCTTAATAAAATTATACACTTTCTAGTAAATTGATTTTTTTCCGTCTAAAACTGAGCGATTTTGAATTGATTTGTCGTAAGGCGATTATTAAAAAAAAAAAAAAAATAGAAAACAAATCCTTGTAATAATTGTTCTTTTAAGTACTTCTGTCGATTGTTTTGTTTCTTGTTAAGGCGACTTTAGTTTTTTGTTAAAATATTAATGTTAAGTGATCGTTATTTTAAATTGTTTAGCTCCTATAGGTGAAACATCGCGTGCTTGCTACTGTGAAATGGTAGCCATCACATTTATCTACTTCATATTTGTTATTTTTGTAATTTACCTCAAAAATATAAGCAATACTTTTTGATAATTAATATTGGTTTACATTTTATTACTGTTACGTTATGATATTTATTAAATCTGATTAAAAACACACCTATTCAGCGAAATACATTTGTTTAAAGAAGAAGAAGAAAACTATCTGAACTACGAACTCTTATTATTTCCATTTCAAGTGTAAATTATAATAAATATAAGCACACAACCCGAGATTACACCCACTTATACTATCCTGTATTTTATGTTTAAGTCGCAGTTTCTCGTTTAAATTGCATTGTAAAGGGCGACTTCATAAAATGCGGGCTACTATACTTAAGAACACAACGGCATGTTACGTCGGAAAATTTTTCCAGCATAAAATAGTATTAGTGAATTTTTCTAAATTAATTTAAAAAAACCGTACAATTGAAATGTTTGTTTGCAAGTGAAAACTAAAGTAAGCAAAGAAAGATGCTAATATTAATTCATACAATTTAAGTTGTTTCATATCTTTTATTGACAATATTTGAAATAGCAATATCACAAAGTAGACAAATATGAATATGTGCAGATGATGGAAAATGCTATAAATATTAGGTCTTTATCTATTAATCAATAATCAAAGATTATAACTAATTACAAACACCAATACACTGTGTGCTTATAATAATTGATGTTATCTGCAGTACATTGGATGTCCAATCTTACATAGTACAATACTAACAAATTAACCTAGGCCTTCGATAAGTATCTGAAATTTCTCTTTGCGTGTGATTCACATAAGAGTGAACATCTGACAGAAATAATATTTATTCTTAAACCTACTAGTACACAATTTATAACATACAATATAATCTTATCATAACAATAGTTATATTTTATTATTGATCACATCCCGTCTTAAAAAAATTTTGTGTCTTCGATATTGGCACCTTCACAGTTGTGTTATATATGTTCAAAACACCAAATGGTCTCTGAAGGGGGTGGGAGATAAACAAAGGCAGTTTCTAAATTCACATCTTGAGCAAACAATTAACTACAGACACTTAAAGTAAAATGGAATACAATGTGTAAGCGTAATAATCAGTTATTTAAGCTAAAATAAAAATACGTCAGTCAAAAAGAATAAATGTAAGTAATTAAAAAAAAATAGTTTGTTGCGTATTCTTTAAAAATGCTCTTTCTATTATTTTACGTAAAAAAAAGTTTCTGGTGTTATTTATGAAGAATTTATAGTAAACTAATGCCGCAGTTCTAAGTGCGCAATTATAAGCAGCATCGTAAGGTATTATGGAGCCGTTTAAATATACAGGTCGTTAATATAATATGATGTTTACAATCGAGCTTAGAATTGCAGCATAATATAGAATTAAGCCCACAGAATTCAAACTAAAAATGAAGCATAATATAGAATTAAGCCCACAGAATTCAAACTAAAAATGAATTAACCATAAATTATCATAAGCAGGGATAAGAAATCGGCCCACTTGCTTCACTAGCAGTACGAAAATTTAGTATTCAGACTGTATTAGTCCCCGCCCAAAGTAACTTCTGCGAAATGCGAATACTCGCATTGTAACACTTCCCCTCCCCCTCAATAGCAATTTAAATGCATCGAAGCCGCGGAAGGAGTAAGTGGTACATTCGGTGAGAAAATAGTCCAATATTAAGTGGGCCTAATTTTTTTCCCTGATCATAAGTTCACAGCATTAAACCTGTATTTCAAGGACAGTAAAAGACTTTAATCGATAAAACTAAAAGCTGCGTTTATAAATGATTAAATCGTTGGCTAATTTCATCAAACTTTCATTGATTTTCATTTTCAGTGCTGTACGACATGGTGATATTTTTAAAATAAAATTTATTAAAAAAAAACTGACTGAATAAATGTAGAATTAGTTAATTAACCGAGGCTGCCAGATTGCGCGAAATTGCGCCATTTGAGCTACATTTTAGGCAAATTTGGCGTTTAAAAATCTTATTTGACGCCTGATTTGGGCTACTTTTGTTGTTGACTTCACATAACCTCACTCAACAAAATTCCACACTGCAATAAAGTGTTTTCTTTTTCCTGTCGAAGTTAGCTAGCAAGGTTTAATTGTGAACCATCGTCAAAATAACAGCTGTCAATTTGACACTCGAACTTACCACTACGGCATTCCTAACCTTACTTTTGAATTCGATGTTAATAGTGAATCGGGAAATTGTTAGCGGAATTGTTCAAAACTTTGACTCAAACATTAAAATTTCCCGTTCATGCGAAAACGCAGAAAACAATTTTTATTTCAAAACTCAAGGCAAACGGCAGATATCAGATGTTTCAAAAATCGTGTTGCGTTCACAATTGGCGCCCGTTCAACGCACCCAACAGTTGATTAAAACCAGAAACAAGTTTCATTTATATTGGGTTTAAACAAGTTGGAGCCGTTTAATGTTATGAAACTATTGTTTAGCAATCAATTAACATTTGACATATGCAGTGAGGTTAGATTTTCTTACATGTAGCGTTTTCCTTTCATTTACGTCAACCGCTGTCAACTGCCCAAGTCTTCAAAGCCAGTTGTTCCTTTCACTTTTCACATCAAATCTACGACGTTAAAATTGTCTTTCCCCTTACCCCTTGAGGATATGCTTTGCTGATTCGGCTTCACGCCTGAATTTGAAGTGTGAGGTTAGGTATTACATGTCATTAGTGTCCGACAGAATTTTTGGTTTCGGTTCCGGCCACATTTACGTGATTCAGCCAAAGTTTCGGTTTCGGAAAAAAAAAACAGCCGAACCTTCGGTTACAACCGAAACTGCATTCGGCCCGCCTTAGCAGTCATTTTAGGGTGGAAAATAATAAATTAAGCGAGTGTATACAAATAACTAATAATCATTTTAAATCTGCCGTTACAAACTGAATGATTACAGGAAATGTTTTTATATTTTCTTCTTTTCAAACTCAATCCCTGAGCATAGTACATATATCTATGTGAAATGTGGCCGATCCCCATTAAGTCTTATTTTCAAAATTTCCGAGTTTGAGAAGGCAGATCGCAAAGGTAATGCAACTTTAATGCATCATAAAATTTCAAATTATAAAGTGTATTTGCTTTGCTTGAAGTGAAAAAGCTCTGTCTAAAATATCACTGTTCTTGTTCTTACAAAATAAGTTTCTTAATTTCAGTTATTAATAAACCAAACTATTAATCTAGACTGTCACTATCTTTAAGCTACTTTATAAGTTTCGGTTGCGGTTACGGTTTCGGCCGAAACTGAGACAATGACCGAAATTCGGTTTCGGTTTCGGACACTACATGTCATATGTTTCGGTACCATAAATTTCTTAATTTTTTTATTAATAGTTAAGAGTTAATCAAGTGTAAATGATGGAAGTCAAAACTCTGTTTGTGCGGTTATAAAAGTATTAACGGTTTTCTTTTAATCAGCGGGGAAGTTTGTGAGGTTATAAAAGTGCATATTAGAGATTTTGGATGGAATTTTTGGTGTTTCCTTCGCAACTGATCTAAACCGTTTAAAATCACAACGACCTGTGGCCCAGCGTCCGTGAAAGGAAAGCAGCAACGATTAGTCGCCATAATTATAAAAACTTGAGAAAGCCTGCAATCCGAAAGAGGTTAGAATCTGTCGTCGGAATAAACAAACGACGAACTGGCACCGCACTCGCCGTAAATTATTTCTGGTGAGTAAATTCGATAACTGTTGACAGTCAACATAAGTAACCATTAACAGTTCAGCGTACTAAACAAGTCCACGTAAGCTGTATTTGGATATTCAGTTCCGTGCACTCTATTTACTCCTTTTGCACCGTTGGTCTCTCTTTTCCTTTAAGTGAAAGTGAGACAAAAATATGAAAGGAGTAAAAAAGAGTGCACGGGACTGAATATCCAAACACAGCTGGAGTGCGTTCATAAATCGAGCGACGCTCTGAGCGAATATTCACACAAAAGTCGTTCATAAATGCACACTTTCGCCAAGGAGTTACTTGATCTAACGTTCATAAATTACGCTCTTGGAACACTCGGAGTGCAACAAAATCGCCGGTCTTAAAAGTCCGGTGATAAAACACTCGGCATGCGCTTTAAGTAATCACAATGAAAATATGTGGGGTTACGGGTGTTATTATATCGGTTAATTTGTTAGTTATGTCATGTATGTTTGATGCGTTTATTTCAAAGTCAACACTACCGAAAACTGTGAAGATTAAGAAATATTTATGAATGACAAAATGAAAGAAAATCTTTTTAATAATTTCGTAGTAGTGCAAATCAATGAAAGAGTGTTACAAACTGAAGAATGAATTTGTTTACAAAGCAAAAAAGGTAGTAGTTAGATAACAGGTGACAATTTTAAAACTCAAAACGCACTAAACCTTTCATAAATATGCAACGCTCAGAGGGCACTCTGGTAGATCACTCGCATTACTCTGTCGTAGAGATGGGCCAGGGAATGAACCCGGTGCATTGAAAGCACCCATATGGGTGCACTCACCAGGGTGCATTCAAAAATTTAAATTTCCCGCGCAAATCGAGCGAGAAATAACCTTTTCTTGATATTATTTAATTGTTTGCAGGTGGTTTATAGGGTTTAATGTTTCATAGTGTGTAATGAATAGCTAAATAGTAAACTTTCAAGTTTAAGATAAAACTTTATAGCTTAAAATCTGAACAAAGTGAGCAAGTTTTTGAAATTAACATTACAAAATAATTGTCTAGCGATAATCCGTACAAAATGTATTATATTTGGTATCATTTTGAAGCATTTTTTATGTCTTATGTAAATGTAGGCAACCGGGCAATGCACCGGGTGCATTCTGTGATTCCACCGGTGCAAACGAATGCACCGGGAAGAATCCCATCTCTACTCTGTCGTCAAACACTCCAACACAATCGCCAATTTATGAACGCACTCCTGTACTGAACAGTGGAGTTCGCTGAACGCGCCCAATAAATACGTTAGCGCCAAATTAAAAAAAAAAAAAAAACACCCGTTATAATCCGTGGAAGAAAAGTACACCATATTTTTTTGTTTCTTTTGATTCAAGGAATTGATGTTACGCGTTTTATTCACGGTTCGTTTGTTTTGTTTTGTCCCTTCGTTTCATGCTGGTTTCTTGACTTGCAGAAGTTTTTGGCCGGAAAATCGCCGTTTTTTCATTTATTTTTTTTTTTGTCTATCCATTCTTTATTCTTCTATTGTTTTTTTCCTTCTTTTTCTCATTCTCTCTTCTCTTTTTAATCGAATTGGTTTTCGCATTTTATTGACTCCTTTTTACAGTTGCCTTTCGTTTCCTTCAAGTTTGTTTTTATTTGCAAACACTTCCGTCGATTTTCATTTTTTTTTGTCCATCTTAGTATCCTGCTACTTCCGTTTTTTTTTTAAATTCATTTTATGTACTCGTATTTCACTTTGTTTATTTTTTCAAATTGATTTTTCACATTTGTTTGGCTGACATTTTTTGCAGTTGTCTTTTGTTTTCCACTTTTTTTTAATTTTTTCGTATTATTTGTTTTTTTTCAACTTAGTCATCAATTTTCTTTTTTTTTCTATTCTTTATACTTTCGTACTATGGATTATCCTTTTGCTTTTCTTATCGAATCAATTTTTCGCATTTTATTGGCGGCGGCTTTTTTTCGTAATTCAACGTTTTTCATTTGTTTAGTGCCCATCAGTTTTGATCTTTTGATTTATGCGCTGCATTGTGTCGTCCGTTTCTTTTTTCCTCCTTTTTATTTTGTAATTGACTCACATTTGTTTGGCGGACATTTTTTGCAGTTGTCTTTTGTTTCCCACTTTTTTTAATTTTTCGTATTATTTGTTTTTTTTTTCAACTTAGTCATCAATTTTCTTTTTTTTTCTATTCTTTATACTTTCGTACTATGGATTATCCTTTTGCTTTTCTTATCGAATCAATTTTTCGCGTTTTATTGGCGGCGGCTTTTTCGTAATTCAACGTTTTTCATTTGTTTTGTGCCCATCAGTTATGATCTTTTGTTTTATGCGCTGCATTGCGTCGTTCGTTTCCTTTTTCGTCTTTTTTGACTTTTTTATAGTTCGCTTTTATTTTCTACGGACTTTTTGATTCGTCCGGAAAACTGTTGCTTTTCATTGAATTCCTGGCTTCCGGATTTCTTCCGAGAAGAGACGCGGTTCCAACCGGAAGCCAGGAATTCAACGATGGACGACGGCCGCGGAAGCCTTCACGTTAAAACTGTTGCTTTTCGTTTAGCTTAGTGTTGTCGATCTTCTTTTGGTTTCTTTCCGCCTTGTATTTTGTTGCTGTTTCGTCCGTTTCTCTTTTGGTTTCGATTCTTTTGCAGATCACTTTCTTTTTATTTGTTTTGATTTATAATGTTCTAAATCGGCGATATTTTATTTGTTTATTATTCGAAGGATATATTTTTTCTTTGCTTGAATTTTCTTTTGTTCCTTTCTGCTCCTTTTTTTAGCAAACAAAAAGAATGACTGTCGAATTAATTACGTTTGTATGATTAATTAGTGATTTGTTTTCGTTTTTTTTTTTTAAATCACTACACATCTAATCCGAATATTTTAAGTTGGTGTGGAACGTTTGGCTATATTTTTCGAGAAAAATCTGGCAACCCTGCAATAAACATTCACTATGGCAGCGATGCCAGGTGTGGAAATTTTTCTCCAATTTGGGGATTTTTTAAAAGTGGAAAATTGAAATTTGAATAAATATTTTAAACTGAATATTAAATCATTCATTAATCTCTCTTTGATTTATCAGATAGTTGACAGCAATTGGGGGTGGGAGATGTGTAACATAAACTGCTTTGTTTCGCTTGAAAGTTTGAATCTGGTGTCAAATAGTTTGAATCTGGATTCCGTAGTTGTTACAACAAAACACCTCAGATTTGAATTATTGTTTGACAGTTCATCTGAAAATAACTACAATTCAGTCCAAACGAAACATAAAAATAGTTTGATACGAAACGAGAAAGAGGATTATATGATCGTGCCTGAAATTTCAAGGTGAGTGGAGATTAATCCATTTGCAAAAGAACGTGCGTCTTACAATCCAAACGCGTTTGGAGCACGTTTTTGCGAGCCAAAGAAAGCACCCATTATTTCGCATTTCCTTTTCTTTACAATAGACATACTGTGAGTTGTCAAAAGAATATAAAAGGTGCTTTCTCTCGCTAACAAAATCGTGATCCAAACGTAACATTTCAATTCAAATCGGTGAGCTAGTCCCCTTTCCTCTGTGAATGTTTCTATTTTTAAGATTTTGGATTGAACTGCAGTTATTTACAGGTGAATTATCAATTAATAATTCAAATGTGAGGTGTCCTGTTGCAATAATTATGGAATTCAGATCTAAACTATTTAGGCGGAGGGGCCTATTCTGTATCAAAAGCGATAAATTGAAATGGTTGTTAAATTTTGTTGCTATGGTAACAACCAATCATAGAACTGTATTTAAAATTTTAAAGGCCCTCTACATTTTAACAGCCCATTAATAAGTTACAGAAGGCCCTATTCTGTAGTTACGCTAAATTTTAAAAGCCAGTTAAAATATTTATTTTTAACCATCCCATTAAATTTTAAACGGAACCGCTAAAAACGAATTGGCAACAGCGTAAATCCTCTAAATTTGTGTTGTTTGTCATGTGTCTGCTGTGCGACGTCTAACCTTATCTTTTAATTCGGAGAAGTACTTTGAAATTTTGGCGCTAAAAACAAACTTTGCCATTGGTCAAACGAGCTTTGTCATTGGTCAATTCCGGCCAGCTACCAATGACAAAGCTTGTTTTTAGCGCCAAAAATTCAAAGTACTCCTCCGAATTAAGAAATAAGGATAGAAGACGGTAAGTCGTATACAGTTCTATGATTGGTTGTTACCGTAGAAATAAAATTTAACAGCCCTTTAACGCTTTTGATACAAAAGAGGCCCCTTCAGTTAAAATCTAAATTCTTGCAGCTGCAACTAATGGGGATTTTATGTTTTCAGTTGGCATGATTTTAAGATCCATGCGAGGAAAAGTATATTTTACCCCTGGCAACGCTACACTGTGATAACTCTGTCAGTTTGTATCAAATTTATGCAAATTTTACACAAAAATTAACATCATGTCATACAGCTCTTAGGCCCATAAGATTAGTTAAAAAATCACGCCCAAAGTGACACAGAAGTATCGAATGGAATCAACCAAATGAACATTCACTGTGTCAGCCTGTCTCCCTGTGCATAATTTTATATCAAATCTTGCATAGTGTCAAGCGGGCCTTAACTACAATTTGTTGAAGTGAAATCGAATGTTAATAATTTTGAGAAAGACTCATTTCCTATAAATCATTTAGACTTAATTAATATATAAAAAAATAAATGTTTGTAATAGTCAAAATATATAAAGCAAAGAAGCCGTTAATACTTGGATCACATGAGTAATTAAAAATATTATATCAGCTCGACATAATTAGCAGGAAACAGACCATATGTACCATCTGGTCCAAGACCTTGCCACCATCCTTCATCAACCAATTCAATGTGGGTAATAACGTCACCAGGATCAAAAGTAATCTCAGTGTCGTCGGCTGTATTAATAATTAAATAAAATTATAAAAATATTAAAATCTTGGGTTTGAAATTGAATAATTGAACTCACCTGCTTGGTAATCATAGAGGGCTCTTGCTCTGATTCCCGGGTCGGAAAGATCTCCGTACAAAACTTCATCAACAAATTGTTGTTCCGTCATTTGCTGCACAATGCCACTTCCTTTCTTCGCATCCTGCACGTCCTGTTTCAATACTTCATTCGTATCCTTCTCTGAAACAGGACTATTCACAGACTTCTTATCAGTATCTCTAGGAGATCTTTTAATCGTTGCAAATTGATCTGAATCATCGTCACTTTGTTGTTCTTCCACGTTTTGCATTGGTTCTTGAGGTTGTTCAGGTTTTTGTGGCAGTTCTGATGTCTCATAAACAGGATTGCTAAAACACATAAAACACACATAAGATTTTTAATTAAAAAATAAAAAGAAATGTACCTATTTTCAATGACATCAGTATTTTTAACATTTTGTGCTAAAGTTTGTGCTCGAATGATTGAATTCCGTACTGGTTTCTCCGGTGTGCGTTTCATTTGACCAGCGCAGGTATTCTGTTCGAATATAGACCTGGCGTCAATAGTTCTTTGTCCAATCAAAGCCTGGGCTTCTTTTTTCCTTTCTTGTCTCAAAAGATCGCTCTTATTAATCTTCACCTCAACATCATCAGTATACCTTTCCTGTTCATGACTCTTTTGGGTTTCATACGCAACGCGTTCCGCTTGTTTCACCAAATCAATACTGTTATTCCTCGCTCTGGTTTTAGCTTCGCGCAATGCGCCTTCTTCTAGCTCTCTCTGTTTTGCTTCTTGCTCTAGCTTAAGGCGTTCTGCTTCTTTCCGTTTGCGTTCCTCTTCAACTCGCTTCTTCTCTTCCTGTTCTTCCTTCAACCAAAACTGATCTCTTTCTCTCGCGTTTATTTCCTTAATGGGGTTCACCCTTTTATAGTTCGTTCCTATGGGTTTTGTCTCGAGAGTATTGTCACTTCTGGGTGCTTTAAAACTGTACGCGGATCCTGCTCTTGAAACCTTGTCTATGATCAGTTCCGAATCGACTTCGTCTTCATTCCGTGCGTTTATAGTTAGGTGAGCTCCGCAGAAAAATTTTTCAATATCCCTGAGATGGTTTGCGCATATCCCTTTTCGAATTGTGTTTGCACCTTCCCCTTGCCAGTTAATCAGGACGAATTTTGCCAATGATGTTTTCGGATCGTCCACTTTCACAAATGCATACATGATTTTGCCGCTGTTCAAATCTTCCACCATCTCTTCTATACCGTTCGTGCCTTTGCTTACGACTTTGAGGTCATTCGACTGGCCCTCGTACCCAAAAAGGGCCCTGAATCAATTAAATACAGTGAAAACTAAGTACAGACTAACCTTCAATTCGTTCACTTAAAAGGGGCAACAACGTACCAGTTTGTGTCGGATTTGTCGTCTAAGACGTCTTTCCAGGCGCTCGCTAAGTCGCCCTGATATTTATTTAAATTTATCGCCATACTTTCACACACATGAACACTTGTCGTTCCTTTATCGTCGGAAACGACAAAACTCAAACCGCAGGAAGCAGGAACAGGAATGCCAACAAACAGTGAAACGTCAAATTTAATTTTTAAGCGTCTTTAAAACGTAGATGAATTTGGTATTTAAGTTTCTTCTTTAATGCGTCCTGGATTTTATTTTCAGTAAATTGCATTTAAAATAATACGTACGCATTTTATTTAGGATTAAATATTTCACTATATATATTTCACTTTATTTACACCTAAATGTTGGTGAAACTGCCCGCGAGACTAATGAACTTTTATCGCGAAGTTTTTAAGAGGAAGAGCAAGTGCATGATAGATAAAGCTTCTATAGACAAAACAAATCTATTAGTAATATACAGGGTCTCCCAAGTTGAGTGGCCTATTAAAAGTTCTCGGAGAAAGGAACATACAAATATTCTGAAAACGTGCACGCTGCCCTAGGAGGAAGTGATCTTTCAGATTAAAATATTTTCACTTTTATACCACTTCCGGTAATATCGGAAGTCGCCATTAACTTTCTTATTTTAAACTGAACACTATATTTTTTATTGCAAATTCTAATTCTACACGTTATTCCAAGAAAAAGTTGTTAAGGCTTCCCTATATTTAAATGTAACGGTTTTTGAGATATCTTCGAATTTCTGAAAAATATTACTTCCGTGGCCTTTCATTTAAAAGAATGTATTTACGACACTTTCAAATTTCAAGATTGAAGCTGGTTGTTGTATGAAACAACAATCTTCAGCCTTTCAAATCATGTTCTAGTTATTGTTGAAAAAATCACAGAGTGGTCAATATACGGTGTTGAACCTTGTGCTGTTCAACTGCCCAAATGTTTTGTAATGTTTATTGAGTTACAAGCTACATTAACAGAAATTTACAAATAAAAAACAAAGGAATTGACAAAATTAACAAATCAAATAAATAGTTTTCTTAATGTTTAATCATCAAGGACTACGACACGATGGTATTTATGGTGCAAAATTTCTACAAAGTAAGAGAGATAGGTTAGCATTATAAATATTTATTAGTTGGTTTGCTAAGGAGCTTCCTGATTTTGTGTTTGAATCGACGTCGACAGTCGTCATCGTAACATTAGCCGCTTTCCACTTACGAATTTCAAGCACCTGACCCACTAAGCAAAAAAAATGTTATGTAAACATTTTCTGAACGTTATTTAGTCAGACGTAATATTTCCGGTTAAACGTTTTTAGTGTAGAAAGTAACGTTATGCCGATAGTTCTATGTCCTAGTAAGCGATGTTGCAGAATAACGTTATAATAAAAATGTTGACCCGACGTTTCTTTATTAACGCTGTATAAACATAAATTGCAATGTTTAATTAATATTTAAACGTAATATTATCATTATGTTTCCTATCCTTGTTTCATGAACGTTCCTTTAGGGATGTTTCATTCATGTTCCTTCAGATAATTGCACTACTGTTACAGGATAACACACTGTATTTCGCTTATCATCTACACACATCTGTACTTTCTTTTAATTTATTAACAGATCGATTTTAAAATTTCACCTTGTTTAATCATGAAAAGTTATTAAAAAAAAGTTGTTTAAAACTAGGAAATAACCCCAATTCCCAAAATTCTTTATAACTTTTCGTGATTAAACAAAGTCTAATATGTTAATTTATTTTTTGAAATTTGTTTTTGACTGCGGCTTTATAATCAGAAAATGTTGGTTTTAAAAGGACGCACAATTGACAAAAATTTAGAATCGATCCGTAAATAAATTTAAAAAGTCAGGGGTTTGTAGCTGAGAAGTGAAACACAATATATAACTTTGAAGTAAAACGCACATTAGCATCGCATCATTTTGCAAACTAAAAATCTGCAGTAATCACTACCTAACATATTGTTCGTATGTTACGTCATTCTGTATTTATTGGTGCAAATTTTTAGTTTAGCAATATGAAGCAATGTAACACATGCTAATGTCCACTTCAATAAAGCTGCTTTAACACTTGTAAACTTTAAAATGTTTGATTACTTCGCGATCCCTCTGCTGAGGAGCCCCCAAACAGAGTCGAAACAGCTGTCCAAAGGATGCTATTGTAATCGGAATTGATAGAGAGATAGATTTAATAAATTTCAAATGCAAAGATGAAGTATATCCAGTATTCAAGTATCTACTTAGATTATATTTTGTAATTGTAACACAGAAGGAATCTTACTATGCAAAGTGTTTATTAATACAATTAATTAAACGTCGGTGGACATCAATATATGTATTTACAATCAAAATAATATGTTGAAACACCAAATATAAAAATACAGGCAGTGGAGATCATAATAATTATTAAATCTAATCCGCTTATTAAATACTGAACGAGCGAAATAGGTGTACTTGCAGGCGGGGGACAATAGAACATAATCAGCTGTGGCTATTTGGTAAGTTGAGTTTGGTCCAAAACTTCTATGTAATCGCTGTTAATCCTACATTTGTTTAAAAAAATTTTCACCATTATTTTCCCGTGCTAAACCTTTTGTTCTCGGTGAGGTTGCAAAATTCTGTAAATATAAATCAACAAAATGATATATAAATACATTATAATGTCAACACAATTAAAAAAATCGTATTACTTACCCTTCATCAGTTTTTCAACATTTCAATTTTTCCTTATTAATATAAAAACATTTCAGATGATATGACTGAAAATCTGATATGTATCTCTTTTACAAATACGTAAAATAAATAAAACGCTTTACCTCTATATTTTTCACGTGTGTTCTTTGCATTCTGTATTCTAACTTTAAAATGTAGCATCACTCGAGGATCTATCGCAAAGCTATAGTGCAGCCTAACTGCAGCGTTTTTTTCCCTTTTCCTAAAGCAATGTCACTTTTTAATTAGGAGTAATTTTTAAATGTGTACTTCTTATAACGAGCCTTTAACAAAAAAAAACACCTCGAGTAGCCTTCTAAACAAAAGTACGTACCGTAAATTGAACAGTACAGGTTCTATGATATTCGCAATAACTATCAAAATACAAAATTAAATATAGTATAGTAAAATAATACTTTAAATTTCTTCTGGCACTGACCACTTTCACCAACAAATATGCTAATTTGCAGATATTAAAAAAAAAAGTTGAATCTTAATATCCATATTTTAAAATTAACTCATAGCGTTTTCTACTGAATGCACTAATGCACTGAGTGCGCACTCAGTGTATCTCCCATCTTCTTCTAACCTCACGTAATAAAATGAGTTGGAGATACACTCACTGCATGTAGTGAACATTAGTAGAAAACACTATCAGTTTTTGTCACGTGCAAGAAGTCGGAGATATACCGGATGTTTGGAAATTGCCAGTAAAAAATAAATTGGTTATTGGGGATGGTGAGTTGATGTTCGGCAAAAAAAATTCCAATAAAAATTCTTTAGTTTTCGAAATAAAAATTACTAAAAATTTGGCTAAAATTGTTGTTACGCCACTGAGTTAAGATGATAAGCTGTCACAATAGTCACAGCTTGTTACATTGTTTTACTGAAATGAATAATAATGAGGTGACGGAAATGGCGTTATTTTATGGAAAAAAAATAAAAAATAAAAGTAATAAAAGAAATTTTTTAAAATGTTTTTTTTTGGATTTCTTATGATTTCCAGATGCCACAGTTTTTTTTTGTACCAGCAATTTTCAAGCACCCTGTATTTTTTCGATTGTCAGATTTTATTTTTCTTTAGGAAACTATGATTTAACGTTCCTACTCCTTTTCATTTTATGTTTTTAACAATAAACATTTGAAAGAGGTAGGAGGTAGATAGCGACGCTCACCATAAATGACAGTTTTGACAGTTTCGTAGCCCTTACACTGAATGTTGTTAAGGGTGGTTCGCATGCAGGAGTACCATTTAAGTTGAGCGTTGTAGTACAAATTCAATCTGCGACATATTGCGCATATGTTAATACAAGATATTTTCCAAATATATCTTCATATGTATAGTATACTTAAGGTGTCAGATTCAGTTTTATACGTAAAGTAGAAGTATTAAATTAGTCCATAAACTGTTTACCTGTTCATTAAATAGATGTTTCATGTCCCCAAATTAAGAACAGCAACGACAATCAGCACTATTAGTAGCAATCGGAAAATAGTCTAGTAAATTGTCGAAATAGTGAGCAGCAAAAGCTGCGACGCCATATTATTACGCACAAGCGCATTAAATAATTGAGAAATATTGTTGAATTTGGGTTGTTATTATAACATTTAAATAAAACTTTACTTATCATAAAACTATCATGTTTCAACAATATTATGTAATGTTTCATGCAGTGCTGTAAAGTTATTTCGATATTTTCAATAAATGTTATTATTCTGTTATGTAGTAACATTACATTGGTGTTTCATAACATTCCACATACCATTTGTAATATTCTATCAACATTTTGTTGAAAATGTTGCTGTATTGTTGTATTGAAAACGTTTCAGAAATGATACGTAATCATACAGGAGGCTTTTTTGTAATTTCTATGTGATCGTACTTGTTAGTTAATGGATTCATTAGGTATATTCGTTTTAGAAATGCTGGGTTTGCCACAATAGCGTCATCGTCAAGTAGCTGATGCCCATCTAGGTCAAGTTATGGTTGCATCAGAAATTGATCTAAAACGAATAGTTTGTGATGGGCAAGTTGTACCCAGAGAAAAGAAAAATGTTAAATCAACATAATTTTCGTTTGGGTACGTTCAATGCATTCATTTAGCTATTATATATTCTATTCAAGTAAAAAAAAAATGTTTGAATCAACAAGAAACTGCTTGAATTAATGTAAAGTGTGCATCATTCAAATAAATAAATGCATCAACTGTATTCAAACAAAGATTTTTCTGTGTGATGAACACCGACCTTGCTGAAAAATAATTAAATTAAGGTTAAGTAAACAATACTTTGGTGTTGACGCAACTAAACCCTACTCTGGAGTAGGTGCACATTGCGTCAACACCAGCGTTGCCGTAGTGGCAATTAAAACGAATATGCCAATGTCAAATACAGCATGCCGAAAATCTAAAACGATTACACATTTCGTTGACGCAGGTGACTTGCGGCAACCCAAGTCATCTAAAACGAATATACCTATTGTTACCGTCGATGGGTGGGGGATACTACAAGCTGGCTCTTCTCGTATTTTATGCCCACGTTTGATCTAAACTGATCTGATCCGAACTACACTTTCGAGATATCAATGGGAAGGCTGCATAGGCTTTGATTTATGGTTAGTCATAGAAACAGGTGCGCCAGGTGACGGAAAAAAGTAAAAAAAGATCAGTTCGTGTGCGTTCCGCACGCTACAATTGGAACACGTTGGATCAGTTCGGAAGAGCTCTGAGTAGCTCATTTTGGCAATTGGAAAGCGGCTATTGTTTTGATCTCTAGTTGTCACCTTGACGTCGCTCGTTCTCTCAGTTTAAGGTCCGGTGTTATAAATTCAAGTTAAATTTACTTTACAGTTTAATGCCTTTGTAACCACTGTTTTTACAATTGTTACTAAGGCATTAAACTGTATAGTAAATTTATTTTACGTTTATAATACCGGACCTAACAAATTTTGTTGCAAGTCGTTTTTTTGTAGTTTGTTACTTAGGTCCAGTTTTACAAATGGGGCTCAACTTTGAGCTGAGGTTTAAACCCTTAGCAACAATTGTTGTGAAGGATTTAAGCTTCGGCTCAAAGTTAAACCGTCATTGTAAAACTGGGCCTAAATAACTTAATAACTGTCAGATTGACGTCTGTCACCTTGACGTCGCTCCTTCTGTTGCTAGGTGATGGGCGGAACCTTAAAGCGTTTTTCACTGGCTGCCCCAGTGTGCACTGAGTGTATCTCTATCTCGCTTTATTACATAAAGCTGAACCGAGATGGAGGTACACTCAGTACGCACTGAGTGCGACCAGTGAAAAACGCTATTACACTATGGGAGGTGTCAAAAGGTGTTTCCCAAGTGATACTACGTCGACACCTCAGGGGTTTATGTCTGTTGCCACAGTTTTAAACGCAATTATAATTCGCCCCAGGCCGCTGGGATGGCAGTGATGGCACTGTATTTACAATAATCTGTAATTCTTGGCATATTAATGAAGCGGGCAATATAATTCGATTTCTTCTTTAATTAAACGTTTAAATTTCGTTTACAGCCATCTCAGGCGAACGAACAGGTCAATTTGTGATAAAAATAAGGTAAGAGAGAACGATAAGAGAAAAGTACACTTTTTCGGCTATCACGGCCGCGCGGCCTTATTAAGCGCCGGAGCGAAAAACGATCCGAGCAAATGTGGTCGTAATTTATAGAAAGAAAATCACAAATTGTCCGTTTATTCTTCTGGAATAGGCCTAAACTAGTATCTTGGGCAAGAATGCAGCTCAATGTATTAGATTTAATTTCCTGAGCAATACTTAAACCGTTAACGCAGAAATATTTTTAAATTACGCGCCTTTTTTATTTTAATTCCCCCCAGGCCGCATGAGGCGCGCATTCTGTTACTCCACATATACAACGTTGGCTTTGACATCTAATATGTATTTTATCTATGGCCGACACAAACATCTAACTGATCGTTACATTCGACACTGACCCTACAATTTCTCGGTGCTTCAGCGGTAAAGGGAAGGTGAATTAGCGCAGCTAAGGATCAGTTCACTTTAAATGAAAAGAACGCTTACTGGTCAAGCGCATATCAGATCTGTTCTACTCGGTGCTACTCCGCCTGTTGAAACGAAAACTGCTAAAAGTAACATCTTCAAACTCTGTCAGCCTGACGTTACTTGACAACTGTCGTATTGATATCTGTCACCTTGACGTTGATTCTTTGGTTGCTAGGTGACGAATGGAACCCTACAGAACGTTCATATCTTTTGTTCTGCATAAATATTTTCTTTGCAGAAGCCGCTTTCCAATTGCAGGTTGTGGAGCGCACTTAAACTGATCCATAACTGATCTTGTTTACTTTCCCCCGTCCCCTCATGCACCTGTATCTATAGCCGCTTTCCAATTACGAATTTCAAGCACCTGAGGTGACCTGAACGAACTGATCTGATCCGAACCACACTTCTAAGATTTTAACGGGAAGGCTGCGTAAGTCATATAAGCGTGTTATATGTGATACGGGTGCATGAGGGAAAGGGGGGAAGTAAAAAAGATCAGTTGAAGTGCATTCCGCACCCTGCTATTGGAACATATTGGATCAGTTCGGAGGAGCTCGGAGTAGCTCATTTGGGCAATTGGAAAGCGACTTATGACTACGCACATGTCACGCTTATATGACTTACGCAGCGTTCTCATTAAAATTTCGGAAGTGTAGTTCGGATCAGATCAATTTAGATCATCTCAGGTGCTTGAAAATCCTAATTGGAAAGCGGCTAGAATATGAAAGTACACATCCAGATCTTTCGTTTCAAGTGTCCTCTGAGTCGATCATCACATTGTTTTGTTGCCTTGATGCGACGTTACTGTGGTAGCTGTCAAAATGATGTTTATTCATGTGTCGTGACGTTACTTAACATTCGTCCTTTTGACCTTTGTGAATATGACGTCGCTTTTTCATTGCTAAGGTACGGACGGAACCCCACAATTAAAAGAATCCCTCCAACAAGACTTGTATGACGTGGTAAGTGGTAAATAATGGGTCCGTTCGTTTGTTACACTAATGTACGTTAGCTCTGAATTTTGCGCTTCAAGCACACTTGGGTTTTAAACGCGTGACCTTCATGTATAAACTTATGGAAGGTTGTCTAACTGGAACGTGCACTCCGCGCTCTTTTGCGCTTTTGGGCTCGTTTGGGTGCACAAATTGCGTGACGGGAAGACAGCTTATTTGTGTCTTGTTCTAACCTCATACATTAATACAAGAAGAAAATACTTTGAGTGCAAACTAGTGCAACAAACGTGTGACAAACGAACAGAGCTATAGTAAGTTTGTACCAATGATCTGGTATGGGTTGGATGGAATGTAGAGTGAGAGGTATCGCGACGAACATTAGAGAGAGAGAAAACTAGCCTCGATCAGCTGGGTTGGGGCAAAACGTCAAAATTAGTTTGACAATAGTTGTCTTTTATTTGCAACGCAGATTAGTTCAGGTCAGTTCAGTTTAACCCAAAGTGAACTGATCTTAAGTGATCGATTTAATAGTAAATAAAACATGCGAGATGTTATTGCTGTATTTTAATCTTCAGATGAAGATATTATTTTTGCATCACTTTACAGTGAGTTAAGCAAAAACAAAAGTTTGTTTAGACGAGTAATGTAATTGACAAACAGTTGAAATAACATCCCCTCTACTAGTGAACCAAATGATCTAGAATTTTCGAGGTGTAGTAACCGCGGGAAGTGTTACGAACACCCTGAAGAATAAGAAATACTTCCTGGAAGACCAAATTTTTTTGTCTGTTTCTTTATCTATGTATCACATTTAATTAATAACAAATTATTTTATTTTCCATTAATTATGTTAACTTCTTATTTTATTTACATATAATTATCGGTATATTATGATTTGGATATGTACCTGGACTTAAAACTTTAATCGCGAATTTACCGACGGCGAGTTTTCCGGCGGTGAATTGTACCTACGACGAATCGGCGACGGTGAATTGGCGACGACAAATCGGCGATGGCGAATTGTCCTAGACCCGTTTATACAGCTGTTTATTTGGATTGTGTTAACCACCTAATATGATTTAGTCAATATTTATTGGTTTTTCCTCTTCCGAAAACTGAATGTTAGTTGTTAATACTTAACAAATAAAAAAAAGTGGTTAGGAATAAATTCACTTATTAAGAAAAACATGACGAAACTATATCAGTTTGTTTGTCATTCTAACTTTACTTGAAAAAATGTATTAACTATTATACTCGCTGAAATTACCAGAAAAACTAAAAAAAACTATTAAGTGTGATATATCATTGTAGTCAGGAAAAAAAATGCTATCGAATAGAATAATAAAAAGATATAAGTTGTATTTAAAAAATCGAAACTGATGATGGTCGTGGAAAGTCGAAACGTTTGACTTCAATTCTGTTACTCTTATTCGAAGCAGAATCAAAAAGTGCCTGTAGAAAGTCAAATCAGAATTTCAAAATTATGTATAATAAAAGAGATACAGGGAGAAAAAGAAAATCGATTTTTTTTTTACATTTTTATTAATATCTCAAAAAGAAAGCAGAAAAAAATTGTTCTGTTAATGAATACGAGTTAGGCATTGCTTCGTGCAACTTTTCTTCCATTTAACCAAATTTGTATCTCTTACGGTTTAGGAGATCCCTTCAGTGCATACCCAATTTGAAACAGCCGGTATATTGTTAGGCGGAAATTTACAGATTGTTTTGTTGTGTTACACAACTAGCAAACGGCAAAAAATTTTAAAGTTGACCAAAATCGTTAGTAACTAGTTGCTGTTTTAATAAAATTAAAAAAAGAACACAAATAACTGACTACTTGGGGAGCCACGTACATTTACATCTTCGCGTTTTCCGCCTTACCAAGAAAAATAGACTACAGAAACTCACTTTCTAATGCTTTTACACAAATTTCAGACAACGGGCCGTATTCTCATCTCATGATAGAGTCGTCTCTAAAGCCGTTATTAAAATAAACATAAACGATGTAGCTTTATGCGAATATCGTACTAGAGTGAGAGAGAATTTAATCACGGCTTTACTAAATTAACGACGAGATAAGAATATACAGGCCAATGTAAACATTTTTTTTGCAAAGTTTGGAATATATAAAAAATACAGCCATAAAAGTCTTAGACTTTATTAGAAATGCAATTATCAAACAGTGTATACAGTTTTAAAAAAAAATCGTATGAAATTGCACATATAATTATCAAATAAGTTTGGGAACTTGGTAGATTTACAAAATATAAATCTGCAGCAAATTATTCCATTGTGATTTTGTGTTCATTAAATTTTGTAACATTATTAAAAACTACAGATGTACTAAGTAAACAATTTTCCACTAAATATACTCGTATGGCCTTCAGTACACTTAATAAAACATAGATACTGAGTTCACATCCTTAAATGAGGGTTTTTAATAATGTTACTTGTTACACTTCTCTTCAAAGTAACGCTTTCCTATTAATACTGAATCAGAATGAAAACCGAAACAAAAATTAGCAAAAAAAAAGAAAAAACGATGTGTATCCGTTTTTAAAAAGAAAAGAAGAAAAACCGCCGATTACATGTAAAGTGCAAGTGTATTCATATTCAATTATACACAGTGTATCACAGAACTATTCATATTATAAGTATCCACACATCAAAGAGATATTGAAGAAGATGCGCACTCATTTTGGTACGAGAAATGTTAAATCTAATTTTGCTACAGTCTAACATCCAGTTACACCGATATCAAAGTTACTTAATCTCAAATTAAAGGGAAGAAAATCCCATGCTTAATCCAGGATTACTTAACGATGTTGGTGCAACTCGGCCTAACAATTACTCTTAAGTAAATTCTTACCGCCATTGATACAACAATGTGAAACTAGCAGCGACAAGTTTGTTTAATTTTTAGGTTTATTACATAAATTGTCATGCTATTTGCATTCTAGGTAATTTTATTTTTCTACTTTGAATACGTGAAGTGATTTTAAGTAATATTTATTCAAATGTTATAGATTATATTGACTTACATATCATTTGGAAAATTGAAAAATTTGTATTTATATTTGAATAGAACGGTACATTTAAAAATTATCAATCGATACAACTATTCTTTAATTAGGCATTTCAGCAAAATAAAATAAAATGGTTAATTAAAGATATCAACACACATGAATAGGGTGACATACATTGATTAAAATAAAATCACAATTACAAGAAACGCTCATCAAATTTTAATCACCCAATCAATTTTAAATATGAGATTATAGAAAGAAGCGCAACAATAAATGTAATTTATTTTGATGCGATTTCCAAGGAGTGATTATGTTTTGTATTTACATTGATCAAGAATTAAAGTGACCCCTATAATTATCTTTCTGGCGGACAAGTAAAGTAACGTTCACTTGATTAACTACGGAGTAATTTCTTGCTGTAAACTACAAGCTAAAGCACATGCAAACACAATTATAACCAATACCGCAATCTGCACGTGCGCATAAAATACTTAAATCGAAATACCCTATTTATACAGCACCAATTATTCACAACATTAGGATTAATATGTGTTTGCTTCTACATACAAACATGGTGGTGGTCATGTTGTAAAAATATTGCGATCGAAATTTATTATATATGAAAAGCTCTCAAGTCTATTAAGTACTCATCTAACATAGAACTGCTACATTTATAAAGATGGTCAATTTGTGAGGATCAATTATTGTAAAAGCTGTCTTACACTATCTAACTTCTTGTACAACATTTGAATCAATTTCTTGAATAGTTGCTACGGTTTGAAAAACCGCTATTCAAGAAAGTCATCCTGTATATCAAATTTTTAAATCTCATATGGGTGTGGTGTGGTGTGAACGACGATCGATGGAGTTTCTCGCTTGCTTTTATTACTTTGAAATAAGTTTTTTTTTATCATCATTTTAGTCGCATTGTGTATTTATAACACAAACTGTGATCCACCCCTCGATTTAATTTTGTGGTGCAAGTCGCAGACTGTTTTTGTACATCTCAAAATACTCCGGCAATAAATCATTTTCGCTCTCCGGCATTATAATGAAGTCTCGATCGATGTATCGATATGCCAGCTGCATCGAAAAATATTTTCAGCCAAATCGACGTATCAATATACGATGATACGTATCGATATATCGGGTATCGATACGTATCGAAATATCAAATATCGATACGTATCGAAATATCGATGTATCGAGTATCGGAAAACAAGTTTAGCCAGTTCAGTTTAGTTTCGGAAAATCGAAAAGCAAGTTTAACCTCCAAACATGCTGAATAATTAATATTTTGTTAATAAATAGTTTTTGTAAAATAAATCATAATTTTTGGTTGTAAACCTCTGTTCAATATTTCGATATTTGACACATCGATACGTTTCACACGTACCAATAATACAGAAACCGTATCATTTCGTAATCGAAATATTTATCTGACGGAGCTTTCTATTTTAACCGTTGATTGAACGTTCTTTCGCAAACGTCCGCGGCTGCATTTCATCACATTTCGTGAGAATTAAATTGAATGTTTATTCTAAACGTAGAGACCTATCATAAAACTCAGCAGCGTCTTAGTTCTTGTGTTATATGTTTTCTTGTCCACTTGTTATTTCGACGGATAAATAAGTTACGTTAACACTTGACCCCATTGGTTATTATTATTATCTATGCACAGTTGGCTTTGATTGAACGATCTTTCGCAAGCGTTCGCGTTTGCATTTCAACACATGAATGTTTATTCTTAGTTCTTGTGGTTTCTGCGATTTACGGTTTTCTTATCCACTGGCTATTTCAACGGAGAAATAAATTACGTTCACACTTGATCCCATTGTTTATTATTAGAGATCGGAATCAGATATTTTGACGTCATCAACGTACCGTGTGATTTGTTTATGAAATAAAGACAAAATTATTTTTAATTCATCATCGTCCTTTTCGGAATAATACGACGAGTGCTCTGATTTATTAATAGACTAGGAAAGTAAACGTCATAGAACGCGGCGCTGAGTCCTTTAGTATCTTTCTCTAATAAGTCAGATATATGTGGTAAATTATTCCTGCTACAATGCCGCGGTTAACGTAAACATAACCTAACATTAAAAAATAACGAGACAACGAGAATCGACGAGAGCTCACTCTTCTATTAGTATATTATATTTTGAATTGAAAAATGTTTGACAAATTCATTACATGTTCCCTCACAGACATTTTCATCCAATTAATTTTATTTTATTCTATTAGGTTATGTTTGTTAACGTTGTTGACGGGCAACTGTACTTAGCTCAGACATACATTTTGAACAATTTTTTAATAACAAATAAATTAACTGTTTACGTAAAATAAGCCCAACTGAAATAATTGTATTGAAGCCTTTCACCATAAGTTTCAGTAATAAGCAAAAGTTTTCACATGAGTGGCCAACGCACGTTCTTCGTAACGCATCACACGAAAGCGTAATTAGAACATGATGACGTCGAAATACGTGATTCCGATGTGTAGTTATTACTGGCATCATCTATGCACGGTTGGCTTTGATTGAACAATTTTTCTCAAGCATCTGCGGCTGCATTTCATCACATTTCGCGAGAATTAAATTCAATGTTTATTCTAAACGTCGACACTAGTCATAAAACTCAGTGGCGTCTTAGTTCTTATGTCATGTAGTTTCTGCGATTTACGTTTTTTTTGTCCACTTGTTATTTCGTTCGACGGAGAAATAAATTACGTTCACACTTGATCCCATTGGTTATTATTAACATCATCTATGCATGGTTGGCTTTGATTGAACGTACTTTCGCCAGCGTTCGCGGCTGTATTGCATCACATTTCGCGATAATTAAATTGTATGTTTATTCCTAACGTCGAGACTTGCCATAAAACTCAGCGACGTTTTAGTTCTTGTGTTATATGGTTTCTGCGATTTACGGATTTTTTGTTCAACAGAGAAATAAATTACGTTCACACTTGGCCCCATTGGTTACTATTCACATCATCTATGCACGGTGGGTTTTGATTAAACAATCTTTCAGAAGCGACCCTGGCTGCATTTCATCACATTTCGCGAGAATTAAATTGAATGTTTATTCTAAACGTCGAGACTTGTCATAAAAGTCAGCGGCGTCTTAGTTCTTGGGTTATATGGTTTTTGCGATTTACGTTTTTTTTGTCCACTTGTTATTTCGTTCGACGGAGAAATAAATTGCGTTCACACTTGACCCCATTGGTTATTATTCATATCATCTATGCACGGTGAGCTTTGATTGAACGATCTTTCGCAAGCGTCCTCGGCTGCATTTCATCACATTCCGCGACAATTAAATTGAATGTTTATTCTTAGTTCTTGTGTTATATGGTTTCTGCGATTTACGGTTTTCTTGTCCTCTTGCCATTTCGACGGAGAAATAAATTACGTTCACACTTGGCCCCATTGGTTATTATTTATTAGAGATCGGAATCACATATTTTGACGTCATCAACGTACCGTGTGATTTGTTTATGAAATAAAGACAAAATTATTTTTAATTCATCTTCGTCCTTTTCGGAATAATAAGAGAAGTGCTCAGATTTAGCAACTGGCTAACGCACGTTCTTCATAGCGCATCACACGACAGCGTAATTGGGACATGATGTATACGAAATACGTGATTCCGATCTGTAGTTATTATTGGCATCAGCTATGCACGGTTGGTTTTGATTGAACGATCTTTCGGAAGCGTCCGCGGCTGCATTGCATCAAATTTCGCGAGAATTAAATTGGATGTTTATTCTAAACGTCGAGATTTGTCATAAAACTCAGCGGCGTCTTAGCTCTTGGGTTATATGGCTTCTTCCATTTACGGTTTTTCTGTCCACTTGTTATTTCGACGGAGAAATAAAAATTACGTTCACACTTGACCCCATTGGTTATTATTAGAGATCGGAATCACATATTTTGACGTCATCAGTGTACCGTGTGATTTGTCTAGGAAATAAAGACAAAATTATTTTTAATTCAGCCTTTCCGGAATAAAACGAGGAGTGCTCTGATTTAGTGATTGGTCAACGCACGTTCTTCGTAGCGCATCACACGACAGCGTAATTAGAACATGATGTATACGAAATACGTGACTCCGATCTGTAATTATTATTGGCATCGTCTATGCACGGTTGGCTTTGATTTAACGATCTTTCGCAAGCATCCACAGCTGCATTTACGATTTTCACATTTCGTGAGAATTAAATTGAATGTTTATTCTATAAACGTCGAGACTTGTCATAAGACTCAGCGACGTCGTAGTTCTTGTGTTATATGGTTTCAGCGATTTACGTTTCTTTTGTCCACTTGTTATTTCGACGGAGAAATAAATTACGTTCACACTTGACATTTGACCCCATTGGTTGTTATTGACATCATCTATGCGCACGGTTGGCTTTTGTTTATGACACGATGATTTCGATTTGTCCAAACCCTTCCTTCCTTAAGGCCAAGTTCAGCTTTATTAATTTGTAGTATATAGTCGTGATTGTGACGCGCACAACCTCGTGGGAGGTTTTTCGCATTCATTGAACGACACCAGTCGGTTATTAACTTAGTGTCCTGGTGGATGAAAACTCCTCCCAAGTTTGTCTCAGCCTATCCCCGCTGTTAGGGATAGGTATGTTTGCTTTTTTTCGCGCAATTAATTATTGTTGCGCTTTTCTTCCCTTTCAGGTTTTTGAAGTTGAAGTTTGGGTTTAAATTGCGGCCTTTTTTCCGACGTACTACAACTTTAAGTTTCGGTTTCTACAAGCTTTCTGTGACGATCCTGTGGGGCTAAAATAAGTAAACACCTACGCCCGTCACGACTGAAGCTGCTGGCTGTGTTGTAAGATAATTCCTCAGCACAAATCTTGTTTCTGCTCTGCTCATTTAAATTCGAATCAAAAATACATTATTTATTCAAACGACTATCTGAACAATGAATGAATTGAATGTGTTCTATTTCAATCTATGTATACAGCTGAAAAATTTGTTGTTTCAAATTTTTATTAGGTATGTAAGCGATTTGTAAAACCAACACACCATTAAGCATCTAATGTAAGTTTGGCTTGGGCCACGCTCACTAATTTTTATAAAACAAGCACTCAGAAATTGAAGCAAGTCTTGTACAAGAATTGGAATAATCTAAAACCGTTTTAAGTTTACAGAAACTACACATGTAAAGAAACATTTAAACAGAGTTTTGTTATTTTTTCTTCAAGTTTATTTAACATTCCTAATTTTCTGCAGCACTTTTAGATGCCGATTATATGTATTTCTATTTTTTTTTCCTTTCTAGAATCAACATAATCAATCTTTGATGTTTATTTAGTTAGTTTTAAGATGAAATGCTTTGCTTCGCGGAATATCTAATACAATGAAAACATGCATTGCTATGTATTTTCTGCCTATTTGGTCCACCTTGTTCGCGCCGTACATAACATAGCAATAGAATTTTACGAAGTTTTTTTTTTTTTATTTCAGTATCCGAATATGTATTATATTATTTGAAAATTGTTAGCAGACATCGAAGAGTTTTGGCGGTGGAAATGAAACTAATTGAGACAGACTGCGTTTTGATATCAATAAGTGGTATAATGGCATTTAATTAGCTCATCAAAGTTTTGAATAATTTTGTTGTTGAGAGTTAATAAGCGATTACACAACACCTAATAAATATATATATACTATGAACTTTAGAAGAAGATAGGCCATCTATTCTAAACTAAACTAATCATCACCTAAATAAGTTCACAATAACCATCACATTAGAAGAGTGTGTATAAACATGTTATTGACTCGAAATACACATGTGCCACCAATAATACATATATTCTAGAAGTCGCCAGCAACGCGTGAGGAAAATTTTTGTTGTAGACTACCCTGTTTATAAAAAAAAAACACTAAATTTATATATGTTTTTCTTTCTTTCAAAATAACAGATGCTCAGTTGTATGGAGGTACATTTTATAAAGGGAAACTATGAACGAATTATTAACAACAGCATATTTTTTTAATGAACAATTGATTTTTTTTATTTTTAAATCAGTCTTCATATCATTTTTAAAATAAATTAATATTATTACCTGTAAGTATTATATATATAAGTTATTATAAGCTTCATATAACTGAGCACCCACCGAGAGATTTTTAAATCATTTCATTTACAAAAAGTATAACAAATAAAAGCATCATACTTAGGCGTAACTTTAAATTTTGAATGCTCCTTCACAGACAGCATCTTGTATTTTAAGCACCTAAGTAAATTACTTTCGAGATTTGCCTCAAGTGATAATGTTCAAATCAAATAAAATTGTGTATATAAAATAAACGTTTTTAAATTACCATTGAAAATAAAATCTTTTAACAAAAAAAAAAGTATATTGCAAAATTTTAAAAATAAATTATACAATTGACTAAGACAACACATAATAAATTAAACTACAAAATACAATAAGACTACACAAAACAAATAAATAATTACGATGCCTGAGACGAATTAAAGATGATTCCTAACTGTAGAATTTTAATTAGAAAAAAAAAATGTATACTGTCTGGTAGCTGCTGTTCAAGAGGAAGAAACCTAAAATGTGCAAAACACTCGAATAATTGTAACTAATATTAAACATTAACATTTAATAAAACAATCAATTGGGAAAGTACGCACACTTATGATAATAATAATAATAATAATATTTAAAGCTTAATACCAATTAACACTTACGCAAAGTATAGTTTCAGTTCCACAAAACGATGTGTATTTTTTCCTTAAAATATGTGCATCTTCACTATTTGCTACATATTCTACTTGTTTGTTTTCATTTCATTTTTACTTTGCTCCAATTACTAATAATAAAATTGTGTACACGTAAAACATTAAAATTAAAACAGATTCGACCTTAAAAATATTTCCCAATCAATTTCAGTTACTTCAATAAAAGATTAGAGCAGGATAGTTTTTTTCTTTTTGCACATTCTAAGGGGGCCGGAGTTAATTTGGGCAGGGTTTAGAGAGCAGCTATTCGCAGCGGGTTTTAGCCCTTGGCCCCCACTGTTGTCATACGTATTCCAACGTGGATCTTTTGCCCTTGCCACGCTGTTCAAGCAACCGTTCAAATAACTTCTTTATTTCACTGATGATCCACACCGATGATGTTAACAATGTTAATGTTATCATATCTGGAAAAATAACAAATGTTTTTTTTCTTGATGGGAAATGCACGTAAGTAATTTACCCCAGCTGGTTAAAGCTTCCGTTTGAAACACCCTTTGTAAAGGGGGAAAATAAACGACGAGCAGCTGACCAACCACCGACAATGTAACAGCTACCAGAAACATCTTATTTGAGAATAATCCAATTTGAAATACGCTTTTTGTTTGTGATCTACAAGACAAGGCGTTCCACATGTCGAAAAAAACGAAACACGTAAATGTCATTGTTGTGTCTCTAGCTGTTATTCCATCTGTTGTTAACTAAAAATTATGATAATGTTATACTGAAGCGTTAACTTCTTCAATGACAATTATTTATTATAAAGTACTGTGTTCCGAGAGGAAATGTCAATAATTACTTCATGGGGGTTTAGAGTGGATTATTATCAGGGTAAAGAATTCCGGTCACTTGTTCTACGAACGGTACAAATATTTAGCACTTCTCCTTCCATTCAATTCGATGGAAGAGTAAATAATTCTGCGTAAAAAGTGTCCAACACTAGGTGGCCCGAATTCTTTTCCCTGATTATTATAAGTGAAAAAGTTTATATTTATTTGTTTATTTATTTTTTTTTTTTAATTTTTGTAATCGCAAACTGCAAGAGGTAGGTTTGAATCAAAGTTACTATATGGGAAGTTGCCTCATGCAAAATCGGACGGATTCGACATTGTCGTATGGATCTCAGGTCTACGTCACTCGCTGAAGCTCCATTTAAAATCATCATAATAGTTGCGTTGTTATGGTAACGGCACCGACTGTGCATGCGCCGTGGATTGTGACCAATCAAAATCGCCACAGTCTAGTTTGACGTCACGAGAGACCGCACGGATTCCCCCACCAGCGCGACCAGGCATTCGCCTTTATGCATGTAAATCCAAGCGTATGAGATAGCTTCTCATATATTAACTTTGAGTTTGAATCGCCTTTCGGTGTGGTAATTATTCAATTAACAATGCTTGAGGACACTGCGGCGACTTTTTTTTGCTGTACTTGCATTAGTTGGGTAGCTTCGCCGCGCTTCGCCTAAGTGAGCGCACTCTTATAAGAATATAGTAAAAGAAACCTTTGTCGCCGCGATACGCATGCGACAGCCGTAACAAACGTTTGCGAACATTTTCTCGTCTCGGTTTCTTTCATGCGTCTTCGTTTAACCTAAAAATAGTTTTATTTGCCGCAATTTCCCTCCATGAAAATCATCGTTTTAGTTTTCTTCTTGCACTTGGTTTGCATTTTATTATAACGACTGCGCAGGTCACAATATTTCGTGGAAATTAAACAATCTCTTTATTTAAAATCGAGACAGGATCATAAAGCCTGGCGCTCCGTTTGTCTTTTTTGCTTTGACTCACGGTGAATTTGTTATAGTTTCAAATCCGTCTATCGTTTTGGGACATCCAGTACAGTAAAATGTTCAGGAGATAAATTTATTCCTTTATCTACGGGTTGTTTTTACTACGCCGGAAAAGAGTGTGCCACCGCGCTAAGCGAAACGTTTTTGTGGGTGCTCGTTTTGGGACACCTTGTACAGTAAGATGTTCAGGAGATAAATTTATTCTTTTATCGACGGATTATTTTTTTACGCCGGGAGAGGCTATGTCGCCGCGCTAAGCGAAACGTTTTTGCGGGTGCTCGTTATGGGACACCTTGTACAGTAAAATGATCAGGAGATAAATTTATTCTTTTAGCGACGGGTTATTTTTATTACGCCGGAAAAGGGTGTGTCGCCGCGCTAAGCGAAACGTTTTTGCGGGTGCTCGTTTTGGGACACCTTGTACAGTAAAATGTTCAGGAGATAAATTTATTCTTTTATAGACGGGTTATTTTTATTACGCCGGAAAAGGGTGTGCCGCCGCGCTAAGCGAAACGTTTTTGTGGGTGCTCGTTTTGGGACACCTTCTACAGTAAGATGTTCAGGAGATAAATTTAGTCTTTTATCGACGGGTTATTTTTATTATGCCGGAAAAAGGTGTGCCGCCGCGCTAGGCGAAACGTTTCTGCGGGTGCTCCGATGCCTGAGGACGAAAGTAATTGGCTGTTAATTATCCGGACTCGTTTATTCGTCCAGTTACTTTCTTGCTTACAGTTTGCCAAAAACGTATTCCGTTTTAGAAACACGATGGTTTGGTTTTCGAATAAACTCAAGGCAGTTTGTGGCTTGTTAAATTAATTCTGGTTGGTGCCGGTCAGGCGGAATTATTTTTTGCCCCCTGCTTTGAGCATATTGCGAGTGGTAACTTTACTGCTTTTGTTAACGTTTGAGTCAATTCAGTTACTAGATTATTACATGGGTTATTGCGAGACGACAGGAAATTTCCGAACGTATAAACCATTTTGTATTTTTAAATATTTAAAATTAATTGATGAAATACTTCGAACTAAATTTTAACGTTAACGTTTTATTTGTTGCTAGTTGTCGTTTTTTTTATTGTCATTGAATTGTTGTCTTGGACACATTCCGCCTTTTTTAAACTGGGGTTAATTTTGAGTTGGAATTATAGTCGATATTGTGGTCTGTATCCTCCAGTTGGCTCCTCCTGGTTAATTATTGTTAAATACACTATTTTTTTGTGAATTTCCTCTTTTACTCCACGCCCTCTCCGACTATAGCTGCCGTTGATATCACGCTGTGTCCCTTGACATAACAATTTTTGGCACCCAACGTAACACACTCGTTGTGTTTGGCATCCCGTTTGAGTGCATTTCTCTCAGGAAGGCTGAAATGAGGGTGACGGCTTAGAGCCGGGTTTCAAGCTTTACTTCGATTAAAGCCGTGTTCACACGAGTTTCTGCCCCCTTTGCTTACTAATACGTATCTAGTTTTTAAACAAACTTTTTGTGGTTAGGAGGTTATATCCAATTTCTTTGTACTATAAACCACAGTCTCCAATACATTTTAATTACCGTTAATTGTTAGAGGCTCCTTCAGAGCTGTAATTATTTTGGGATTAGTTCAGTTTTGAACGGTTCATTTTTTTTTTTGAGGCGAAAATTTAAAGATTGTTAAAATATAGGAGTACATTTTTTTGCGTGTTGACACTGTTTTGGGTGTTGATTTATTTTCTCGGTGTAAGCCGACATTTGAGTACTCCCGTAGCCATGTGTGCAACGCGTGCAGTGCACTCGGACGCTATGTTCAAGGGGCGGCAATTGGCCTCTTAGTCACTGGACACATTATGTGATTTTCTCGCCAAAAAAAATAATGGGAAATAGTTTCTTGTCTGGTGAAAATTCGAAAAAAATTATCCACAAGACCGAACTATCTTGATGAAGGTAAAAAAGTATATTACGTAAGCTATTACTTACGGTTTCGTTAAAAAAAAAACAAATTACATTTTACTTTTTAAGTTTTCAGAAATTTAAGTTCCTTTTGTTTTTGTGATTTAGTTTCTTTTTTTTCTAATATTAATAGTAAACGTGCTTCGCTCAGTTGCACACCGGGGGGTCTGCACAGAGACCTCCTTAGTCAGATGAGAAGAAAGCGCTTCGCGCTGTTTGGGCTGCTCGTCTCTGGGGGCTCGCGGCAGCTGGGAACTTGAAAAAAGTGAAGGAAAATGTTTAGAAAGTGAAGGAGAATGTTTAGAAAATGACGGAAATGTTTAGAAAATGAAGGAGAATGTTTAGAATGTGAAGGAAAATGTTTAGAAAGTGCAGGAGAATATTTAGAAAGTGAAGGGAAATGTTTGGAAGGTGAAGGAAAATGTGTGGAGAGTGAAAGAAAATGTTTTAAAAAGTTAAAAAAATTTTCGTTTCAAATTTTTTTTAATTTTTGTTTTTTCCATTTTTTGTTTCTTTTATTTTTTTTAACAATCTTGATAATTGACTGTTTTTGTATGTCCCAACTCATCTGTCAGAGGGCACCAAAGTATGGAGTGGCACGCGGGCGGGTTCTGGCCTCGCGGGGGCCCTGAATTAAGGCATGATCGTTTGTCCGTCCCGTATTCGGACGAATGTGCACATATTTCAGTTTTGTACGAACGTGACGACGAATTATAATTAAAATTCTGATCTACGACCGAAGTGACTTTCTTTTGTGTCATTGTCAGGGTTGCGGGGACTTTACGACGCTTAGGGAAAAGATTTTACACTCGATTACGAGTCCCAGGGTATTGGGCATTTCGCGGACGGATCAGAATACATTCGGCATTGCGCAGTCCTGTCTAGTACAGTTTGAGACAGGACGTCTGCTGCGGACGTGCTGCTAGTGAATTAATTCAGAACAACAATTTTCACAAACTTATTGTAATTTATTTCCTTTTCCATAGTCAATCAGCCTGATGATGGCTTCGGCCGAAACCGGTTGCTGTTAAACATCTAAACAATAATAAACAATTTGCGGTTTATAAGTTTTATACACTCTCGTTCATTTTTCAGAATACACTCTTCCGGCTGTATATCCTCTTTACAATTAGCTTGCGCAATCACTGCCGGAGGTTGGTTTATCCGGTAACAACTTTTGCGTTTTCCCACGCCGTTTCCACTGAGTCGGCAACGTTACTTCACCCTGATCAACAGCATGGTCCTCGAGGGTCCAAACGACTCGGTTCTGAGTATACGGTAAGTTACGGATTGGCGTAAGCCCTCCTTCGTTTTTTTACGGTCTTGGTCCAACAGCGCTGGGCGCTCCCTAGTCGTCACTTGTCCCAAATAGGTGGTGACAAGTAATACTATGTATAACTAACCCCAGCGATTTTTCCAAAATATTCCTTATTTTTGACCTTCCATAAAATTTTTATTTCAAAATGCATTTGCTTCAATGGTTTCTACATTAGTTTTCGTTAAAAAAATCGCGTTTATGTTTACTTTTGTTATTAAGCCACAGTCCATTTTTTTATTGATTTCACAAGTTTAATAAAACTGTAGGAGCTGTTAATAATAAAAGTCAAGGAAATTATAATACTTACTTCCTTCTTGAAGACCCACAGAGTACCACTAATAATAACAATGGCCGAAATAAGAACGTTAATAATAAGAGATCTTGTTATCATTGGCTCCTTTGTGTTTCTGGGTTTCTGCCTAATCACATCTTTCTCAACCGGTTCGACTCCTAAACTTTGAGCGGGAGGACCGTCCATTATGATGTTGATCCACAAAATCTGAAGACACATTTCATTAGGAATTATCAACAAAATAATTATTGCGAGCGAGAATCAGGCCCAGTTTTACAATGACGGTTTAACTTTGAGCCGAAGCTTAAATCCTTCACAACAATTGTTGAAATAATCGTTGCTAAGGGTTTAAGCCTCAGCTCAAAGTTGAACCGCATTTGTAAAACTGGACCTTAGTGTACCTGCATTGCGTTAAGTGGATTAGGTATGCCCATTAGTGTAGCTAAAGCAATCAGAGACAACGCAGCTATTGAAGTGGACAACTGAAACCGCACGAAATTCCTGATATTGTAGAATATACTTTTTCCTTCTTCTATTGCAGATCTATAAACAAAAAAATAAGAAGTTTATAAGTACAAAGTTTTCTTTTAATCTCGAACCGGACAGAAATATGAAGGGAAAACACTCAACGTTTCGCTATAGATTTATAGCTTCGTCAGGAGTGAAAAAAAAAGTAAATAAACAAGTTGTCAAGAGAAACGAAAAGGTAACATGATTTTAAACTAAAATACGGGTTGTCCGGAATAAAGAGAAAAGTAACTAGAACTAAATTAAAACTATTTTATTTTTTTTTTAAATTAATTGACAGATCTACATCCTGTTTAAAGAGTCTAGAAAACTAAAAAATATGTCATTTAAATTTTCAAAGTCCGTACGTTTATTAATAGAATTTGGAGACATTTTAATTTTACACATTTCTATGAAACGTCTTTTAAAAATATTAAATTCACTGTACAAAATGTCAGTATTATCAAAATCAAAATTATGATTATTTACTAATGAATGCTCTACAAGCATTGAATGATTTTGATTATTCTTTTGAATATGATATTTATGTTGGTCTAAACGTTTTTTTTTTTTAATTTTGGCTCGTTTCACCTACATAAACAGAATTACAATTTGAACATTTGATTTCATAAACCACGTTAGGTTGTTTTAATTTCGTTTTTTTTTTGTTTTTAAATTCGAAAAAATTAAATTTAAATAATTCACAGATTTGCTGGCTAAAATTAAATTATGTTTTTTGAAAATGTGTTTCGGTGTAATGGTTCAATGTAAGGCAAAGATATGTATTTATGGTTCGAAGTTTGTCTAATGTTATTAGAGACATTTGAATTTTGGAAGTATTTAATACGATTTTTAATTACTGATTCAATAAGATCTATTGGATAAGAATTTTGAATAAGAGTTTTCTTTATTAAATGTAAGTTATCATTAGAGAGCGGATTTATATGCGAGTAATTTTGATGAAATATGCGCATATATATGCACTAAAAAATGATGAAATATGCACATATATATGCACTAAAAATGGCGAAATATGTGCAAGATAGGCCGAACACTTCAAATAATGCAATAACTGGTCTACTGTGTTTTATGGGCATTCTTATTCAAATAAAAATTGCATTTTACATTTATTTGTAAACGCTTATATGAAGGAAGTATGTATATTATGTATGTACATTATTAAGTAAATATTATAACGACTAAAAAAATCTTCGATTATAATTTACAACAATGTGTTTTTCCAAGTTCTCTACCAGGAAATTTTGCCTTTTATCTGACAAAATATTTTTATAAATTGAAAAACTCCTTTCAACATCCACGGAGGTAATTGGGGCATATTTAAAGTGACTCATAGCTGAAAATTCTACACTTAAGTCAATTTCAAAGTTTCCATTCAAAATTTCGTAAATTTCCTCAAGGGTTTTGAAGCCGCTATTTTTATCTAAAACGGATAAATATTTTTTATTTACTGAACTGCCGATTTTACCTGGAACTTTTGAAATATTCTCTTTAAATTCTTTAACAATTTTAACGGATTCTATTAAAGACATTTTCGGTTTTTCTAAATTGTTTATAGTTTGTATTACAAAACTGTAATGCATTTTGATGAAGTTCAGTTGATTTGCCAATGAAGTTTTTGTTACAATATTTTGTGCCTTTGCAATAGCAGCACTATCTTGGGCATTAAACTCTACAACCAATTCCTTAATTGCTACAAAATGTTCAGCATAAAACATTGCCGCTTCCAACCAAGTTCCCCACCTAGTCAACACTGGTTCGGGAGGTAAAGGTACATTCGGCAATTTTTCCCTGTACAACTGAACTCGTAGGGGACTTTTGACAAATATTTTTTTAATGGTACTAATTAGTAGATTTACATCAGAAAATTCACATCTAATATGTTCATCCATGAGCTAAACAACTCACGTGAACTAAATTTTTATAAATTGTTTTAAATTGCTGCCCGGCTTTAACCATGTAAGGGGCAGCATCTCATACCATAAGTAAAATTTTTTCAGTAGGAACTACATTAGGTGAGAAAAATTTCATAAAACATTCATTAACAGATCTTAAAATACTTAAATGATTAGTTTTGTCTAACTGTGTATAGGCTATTAAATAAGATTCACTAGGTTTATCTTCCCGCAAAGACCCTATTAACAAATTTACAATGTAACGCCCACAAGAATCAGTAGTTTCATCCACAATAAAATAAATATATTGATTTTCTACGATTTTCTTGACTTCTTTTAGAGTATCGTTGTAGATGCGAGGCACGTAATTTTTTCTTAACGTACTTTCATCGGGAACATTTTTCTTGGTATATTTTTCCAAAAAACTTTTAAAAATAGAATTTTGCAGTTTTTTCAAAGGTACGTTTGCACAAATCATCGCCTCGAATAAATCAGCATTAAATTCTTGTTGTTCATTAGATGAAGTCATCAACGACGGTCCACTGTCTAAGGGTAATTGAAATGTTTTCGATTCATTCATCT
This sequence comes from Prosopocoilus inquinatus, assembly GCA_036172665.1. Classification (NCBI taxonomy): domain Eukaryota; kingdom Metazoa; phylum Arthropoda; class Insecta; order Coleoptera; family Lucanidae; genus Prosopocoilus; species Prosopocoilus inquinatus. Next base: position 5,089,632 of record CM069876.1, read on the forward strand.
TCTTGCATTTTGACTTGTGTAGTTCTGTCCCGACATGTTGTGTGACCGAAAATTTTCGTTGGGTTGGTATCTACAACAAGAACTTGAATTTTTTTAAACTGTCTGAACTTTCGATATTCAAGAACCAAGCAAATATTTACCTAAGGATGAAGAAAACAAACTTAAAACTTACCATTTTACTACAGGCTTTACAGAATACGCTTCCATTGGTGTAAGCAAGCTCGGGATAGCTTCTGATCCAGGAATTAACCAGGCTCGAATTGTCTTTCGGCATATTGCACTTCTCACAAACAAAAATACTTTTACGGAAGAACTAAACGTTCGCAGCAATAACCGACTAATAATCCGTGAAGAAGTGATGAAACAATATTGCAAACATGAACGCCCCACCGCATCGTTAAGAAAGTACTTGGAAATCCCTAATTCACTACTTGGAAAATTCTGCCTGCTTAAGCCCAAGAAGGGTGCAAACTAGACCCTAATTAATGCAACAACATGTTCTGACGAATTAAGAATTCAGGAAAAAATTTACTCACTTCGACACAAATTCTTTCAAATATGCATATATATGCACGTTTTTAAGAAATATGCGAAAATTGAACAAAATGCTCAAATATGCAAAATATGCATGCAATATGCATTTAGCATAGAATCCGCTCTTTAGTTATCATAAATGAAAACTTTATCAGAAAGTAAAATAGCTCGATGTGTTAATGAAATAATAGTTGCAATTTCATAATTTTTGGGTGTGTACGAGTGAAAATTTATGTATCTATCTGACCAGGTAGTTTTATGAAACCAATTAGTAATTAATTTACCATTCTGTCTTATAATATTTACATCAAGAAAACTCAATGAATTATTATTTTCTTTTTCTACCGAAAATTGTAATCCAATAGTGGAAACTTTCAATATTATTAATAAAATAGAGAAATCCGTTGAAATTAGTAATATTGTCGCTAAATCTCTTAAAGTACATCTCATATTTTCTAAATTATACTGTATTCCAAAAATTCATAAACCTAATACCCCTCCCTCTTCGTCCTATAGTTTCCACTATTGGTTCTTCTCCATATTTCTTATCTAAATTTATTTCAAAAATCATTACTCAGGTTACTAGTAAATCAGAATATTTTATAAAAAATTCTTTTGAACTCGTAGAAAAATTGAAACAAATAACTGTACCAAATAATTGCATTATAATTTCTTTAGATGTTATTTCTTTATTTACTAACATTCTTAAAGATTTAGCTTTAAAAAGTATTAATGATAGGTGGTTAGAGATTAAAGATTTTACTAATATTTCGAAAGGTAACTTTTTAGAAATAGTTGATTTATGTTTTGAAACATCTTATTTTGCTTTCAATGAAAAATTTTATAAACAGATTTTTGGTACAGCAATGGGTTCTCCTTTATCTCCGGCTTTAGCTGAAATTGTTATGCAAGAACTAGAAAAATCAGTTATTAACTCTTTATCATTCGATTTAACGTTATATTTTCGTTATGTAGATGACATTTTACTGATTTTGCCTTCTGATAAGGTAGATTTTGTTTTAAATAAATTTAATTCTTTTCATAATAGATTACAATTTACAGTAGAAAAAGAAAATAATAATTCATTGAGTTTTCTTGATGTAAATATTATCAGACAGAATGATAAATTAATTACTAATTGGTTTCATAAACCTACCTGGTCAGGCAGATACATAAATGACTCGTACACACCCAAAAATTATAAAATTGCAACTATTATTTCATTAACAGATCGAGCTATTTTACTTTCTGATAAAGTTTTCATTTATGATAACTTAAATTTAATAAAGAAAACTCTTATTCAAAATTCTTATTCAATAAATCTTATTGAATCAGTAATTAAAAATCGTATTAAATACTTACAAAATTCAAATGTCTCTAATAACATTAGATAAACTTCGAACCATAAATACATATCATTGTCTTATATTGAACCATTACACAATATATTTAAACACATTTTCAAAAAACATAATTTAATTTTATCCAGTAAATCTGTGAATAATTTCAATTTAATTTTTTCGAATTTAAAAACCAAAATACCGAAATTAAAACAACCTAACGTGGTTTATGAAATCAAATGTTCAAATTGTAATTCTGTTTATATAGAAAAATTTTGTGCAAATCGTTTTTGATTGCAGTGGAAACCCCGAGCAGCCTCTGGACAGCTGTTTCAGCCCTGCTTGGAGCTTCTTCAGCAGAGACGTAGCTCGACATTCCCACTGCAGACCAAAAACGACTTGCCCAATTTATTCGCAATTGCGATGTAAGAAAAAAGCGATAGTAAGATGTCGCTATTTTATCTGTTCTGTTTATATAGGTGAAACGAGCCAAAATTAAAAAAAAACCGTTTAGACCAACATAAATATCATATTAAAAAAAATAATCAAAATCATTCAATGCTGGATATAGATCTGTCAATTAATTTAATAATAATAATAAAAAAAAAAATAGTTTTAATTTAGTTCTAGTTACTTTTCTCTTTATTCCGGACAACTCGTAGTTTAGTTTAAAATCATGTTACCTTTTCGTTTCTCTCGACGACTTGTTTCTCTTGATAACTTGTTTATTTACTTTGTTTTCACTCCTGACGAAGCTATAAATCTATAGCGAAACGTTGAGTGTTTTCCCTTCATATTTCTGTCCGGTTCGAGATTAAAAAAACTTTGTACTTACAATTTTCATCGGACAAGAACAAACTTCAATTAAGAAGTTTATAGTAGAAATTAATGTTCAAAATTAACTCACATAATAGTATGGAAATCATCGTCGACTAAAATCATATCGGCAGCTTCCTTGCAGACATCTGTTCCGTTCTTGCCCATTGCAATGCCAATGTCGGCTTTTTTCAAAGCGACGCCATCATTGACTCCGTCTCCAGTCATACCTACTATGTACCCCGTCCTTTGCAATGATTTTACTATAGCCAATTTATTTTTGGGAGATACCCTGTAGAAAACCGTTGCAAGTGGTACCGCCGCATCTAATTCAGTTTCAGAAAAGTTATCTAACTGTTCACCAGATAGAACTTGAGAGTGAAATGTGTCTATACCAACAGATTGGGCTAAAAATAACAAAATAACATTCTTCGTGTTTACACCCAAAAAAAAAAAAAAACAAAACATTACCAATAGCAACTGCAGTATCCATGGCATCCCCCGTAACCATTTTAACCTGCACACCCGACTGCAATAGTGTTGTAATGGACTCACGAACATACTGTCTTGGTGGGTCGCATATACCAACCAATCCCATATAAACAAGCTCTTGAAGTGACGACCCCTTCGCCATGGCCACAACTCTCAATCCTTGCCTGCCGATTTCATACGCTTCTATCATATAGTCTTGTTCTTTTTTGCTCGTCAATGGCTGAATTGTGCTATTTAAATAGTACTTTGTACATTTCGGCAGGATTTTCTCCATGGCACCCTTCACGAAAAATATCTCTTGCTTTTCATTGTCGTATTTAGGAACACATTTGACGGCCATCATTTTTTGTTCAGAGGAAAACGGATACTCTTGCAAACGAATGTATCTATCCCCGACTTTGTACATTCCGTGTTTCATAGCAGCAGCTAATAGTGCCCCTTCTGTCGGTTGCCCAAGTAGAACTTCATTGTTTATGATTGCATTATTGCATACCGCTCCCACCTGTTACACGTAATGCAATTCGTATTATTTGTAATTCAAATTGTTTGTTGTAGTTAAGGCCCTTATGACTCGATGTTAATTTTGTGTAAAATTTGTTACAAAGTAAAAGAAAGAGACTGTGATAGTCTCAATAATTATTAGTTGATTTAATACTCTTTGGTAGGTACCACTAAAACCGCTACTTTTTATACTCCCGAACACTAAAGTCACAGATTTGCGAAATGTTCGGATTATCGAACGAAAGACAAAATATCCTCCATATTCTTAATTACCAGGGGGATGGAGCAAGTTAAGCAAGGCACGGGGACGTCGATTAAAAACTTTTAAATCGCAACTCGATCAATTTCAAGGTCAACCAAACTCGATTCAACAACTGAAACTTTCTTTTTTAATATTTAACGTCCACCCAATCCAACTGAATCCGACCTAACTCCATTCAACCCAAGTAAAAAATTAAGAAAAGAACTGTTAAAGAAATTAAAAGTAAAAGAAAATGTGAAAATGAATCTCAACAGATCACCAACTCGACTGAACTGAATTCAACCTGACTATAGTATTCAATTGAAGCAAAAAATCTAAAATGTTAAAAATTGAAAGTAAAAATTAAAAAACAAACGATTGCAGCGAGGTTCGACCATTATCAAGGTCAAACAAACTCAAAAAAAACGTGAATATGAAGCTCAACTGATCGCAAGGTCAACCCAACTCAACTGAACTGAATTCAACCTAACTGTATTAAGTTGAAGCAAAAAAATTTAAAATACAAAAAATTGAAAGTAAAAAATTAAAAAAAAACTATTCAAGCGAGGTTCGACCGTTATTAACGTCAACCAAACTCGACTCAACAACTGAACTTGATTCTATATTGATTCTATTCAACCAGAGCAAAAAAAAGCAATAAAAAATGATGTTAACAATTAAATGAAAAAGAAAAAATTTGACGTCAACCCAACCTAACTCCAATTCACGTAACAAAAGTTTAATACAGATTAATACGAACCTCGGCTAATCTCAAAGTCAACTGAATTCTCCCAACTTATTATACAGGGTGTTTGAAAATTGCTAATGCAAAAAATAAAACTGTGGCATCTGGAAGTCCTAAGAAATCAAAAAAAAAACGTTTTTCTTAAATTTTTTTATTATTTGTACTTTAGAATTGCCACTCACAACAAAATAAAAATTAATTCGCCATTTTGGTCGCCAGTTGCCATTTTAGAAAAGAAAAAATGTGAGCCAAACGGTTAACAAAGGTAACCGTCCGTGTGACGATAAATTGCCACGGTTGGCAAAACCGTCTGACTCTATCACATCGCAATTTTTGGAAGGGGGGCACCAATTATTGTTTACAAGCAAACTTAAATTCTACGGAAACGCAAAAAAGATGTTTTTCTAGTAATAAGAGCAGGTTTGAAATATTGTTTCTCTTAAAGTACGATTTGTTAATACTACTTAAGAGAAACGATATTTCAGAAATCTGATTTCTTTTTGACTAGATAAGCTTCTAATTTGGTCGTTTTATACAGATATCATACAAATATTTCCGGATTTATATAATTGTAGATTTTATGCGGATTTTCGATAATCTGAATTCTGACTGAACTGTCATGGGTTAAAAAATTTAAAAATTCACACACTGCAGATGGCGCAGATGAATATTTAAGTTTGAAAAATGAAAAACGTTAAGTTTAGAAATAATGGTGAGTTTAAATGTTCACAAATTAATTTACAAAGGCAAATTTAATTTGAATGGTTTTTCAGACAATTTCGAACGCAAAAGATATTAATATTTATTTAAGAAAAAATGTTAGAATTTTATGTTTATGTTTAAAAAAATGTAAGTTTTATTTCATTACAATGTATGTCGGCACAAATTCTCTATCGATGATTTACTAATGTGTTGACGATCGAACGTGAAAACACGTCGGGGAATACCGTGCGAACGAAACGCGCTGCGCAAGCAAAAGGAATAAAGAAAATGAAATAAGGGCAGTATGCTGCAGTGAGTTGGCGCGCGGGTCGTTAACGTTTTCATTGGCATCTAAAACATTACATTTTGTTCAATTAGTATCTAAAACATTGTTTTAGAAAAATTTTGTGTAAATCGTTTTTGATTGCAGCGAGAACCTCGAGCAGCCTCTGGACAGCTGTTTCAGCCCTGCTTGGGGCTTCTTCAGCAGAGACGTAGCTCGACATTCCCGCTGCAAACAAAAACGACTTGCCCAATTTATTCGCATTTGCGATGTAAGAGTGATGAACAGATAAAATAGCGACATCTTACTATCGCTTTTTGACCTAACATTGCAGTAGGGTGGACAAATTGAAGCGGGATTTGCTCCTAATAAGTTCCCCATGCAAGGCGGCCATGCTTGCTGTCAAAGCATAATGAAAGATTTTAGAAAAATTTTGTGCAAATCGTTTTTGATTGCAGCGAGAACCTATTAGGAGCAAATCCCGCTTCAATTTGTCCACCCTACTGCAATGTTAGGTCAAAAAGCGATAGTAAGATGTCGCTATTTTATCTGTTTAAAACATTGTTGTTTAGTTTACTGCATATTTAAACATTGATCTTATTCGTGCGTGTCCAAGACGTTGAATTTTTGTTTGGTGTGCAACTTTGCAGTGGCATTGAGCTTTGGCGGTCGAAATACCCGAAATATGGCATTCACCCCGAATTGTATTTACTTCTCTTCCTTTATTTTAAAGAGTGCACCCCTTGAAAACCTAAAAGACCCTAACCCAAACCGACGGAAAACCCTAACTGAAACCGTAACGGAAACCAAAATTAAAACCGAAACCTTAACCCTAACCTTTTATAACATGCCTGTACATCCCTGTCAACAGTCTACGCAAGGCGCTAGCGTCAACGGGGGGGGAGGGAGAATTACTTCTACTATGTTCTTAGCTTGAACGAAGTAACATGTGATCAAAAAGTCCCGGTTTTAGATGTCTAATCGTCAGTCTTTGCGTAAAGTGTTTTAACATGTATCGATGAAGCTAATGCTATTCTGATTCTGATTAATAAAATGCTCTAAGGAAAGACATACGTTTACACCAAAGGTGATGGAATTTTGCGATTAAAAAAAAAAACATTCTAAGAGGGAGTGACGGGACTTTATGATCACATGTCATAATAAATTGTTGTATATTTAAGGGCACCAGGGAAATAATCCCAGCTGAAGTTTGCAACGTGAAGAAGTTTCCCAAGATCCACAGCGTTCGCTGATGTTCTTAAACGTTCAAGAGATTTTGATTCACTCGTGCGTTCAGTGTAAGATTAGACAAATAATGCAGCCCGTGGCATATCTAGAAGCAAGAGCCAGAGGAAGGGTGGTCGACGCCCTTATGCAAAACAATAAATATCGCTCTTCTTCCAAAGAAAAGGAAACAAATTCACGAGAATTTATAGTTGTTTCAAAAAAAGAAAAACAGTTTGCATCATTTATAAGCCGACATTATTAGCTCTTATACACTGTGAAATTGACTGCAGAGAAGGTATTACAAGTAATTCCATAGTTGCCAGATATTTTTTAAACTTGAATATATGCATTATTTTTCCAAAACTGTGTTAAAAAGTTAATTTTGACAAATTTTTGCTTAACTTTGAAGCAGTTTAAGGTTATAATTACTTAAAAAAGTCACAATTTCAATCGATTTGACATTTTTTTTCAGAATTCCATTTTTGACAGAAGACAGTCAACTTTTGTTTTTCAAATTGCACTGCTATTTCTTTTTTACTCATTTTTATAGACATGTTTTTCCTGAATTTAAAAATCTAAACAATTATACCCAAGCATGGAAAAAGAACGAGAATTTAAGGAAGTAATTTAAAAATTTTAAAAATGAAAAAAATCACATTAAACAAAGACTAAGTGGGCTGTGCATGTCTTGTCTGTCAGTCGTGCATTTTACTAATAGTTTTCCACTGGTCGCACTTTCTAGCACTCAGTGCGCACTGAGATAAGAGATACACTAAGTGCACTTTGGTGCAGCCAGCGAAAAACGCTATTTAATTAACTTCAAAAATTTTTACATTTTGTAATTAAACAAAATTATGTGGATATTATTGAAGCATATTTTGAATGTGGAAAAAATGCTGCAGATCTATCAAAAAATAGACGTTAAAAAGAAAATTATTGCAGGTCAGGTTAAAATGTTTTTAAAGCGATTTTGTTTGACGTATCATTTCTTAAAATTGGATAAAAAATAAGGAAGTTGCAGCATCAAAGGATTTTGATATTCCACTCGGTACTGCTTACTACACTTCGTCGATGAGAAATTCAAGTCGTCCACGGATCGCAGTCAACGGACAAATTGTAGGGAAGACTGATTTGATAGGAACCGGGTCCAAAAGAAAAACCTCAATGATCACAACAAACATACCTGTTTGAAAAGTAAATAGTTCGTTGGATCGAGGTGCACATTTGTACATCAAAAGATACATGGAGTCAATTAACTTCTAGATAATTCGTTTAGTTGAATCTTGCAATCACTAATTGCACAGATTCACGGAAAAATGAACAAACACAAAGTGCTTCGAACATGTCGCTAGCGATAATGGCGAAATGGAGTCGTTTCAGAGCGCATTTCCGTCTTTTTCAGTCTTCTAAGCGGATCAAAATCGCTCAACAAATCGGGAAAAGATGACGTCAGGTTATTTGAAGCTGGCATTTCAAACGAGATGAAAGGGATAAAGTTCCGGTTCACAATAACAGATGGCGCCATAAATGTCTGTTGTTTATTTGAAAAACTCCCGAAAGCCAGTGCTAAGCGGAAATATGCTTCGATTGTTTCTCTCAAACACTTTCTCGAACGAAGAAGAAGTGTGTTTTCAGCTGCTTTTAAACTTTCTCGAAAATCAAAGAGAACAAAATTAATTGCGACTACAACTTCACTTACATTGGAAACTTCTTGTGTCCTAAGCTATTTCTGTTCGACTTTATTTATTCTAAATTGTTTTTCGTAAAACGTTATTTCTTGAATCTTCTAAGCGTTTCCAGTTGCAAATAAAGAAGACAAAGTTACGACTCATCGTTTAATTGAATCTTGAAATCACTAATTGCACAGGTTCACGGAACAACGAAATGGAGTCGTATTAGAGCGCATTTCCGTCTTTCCCAGTCGTCTAAGCGGATCAAACTTGCTCAACAAATCGAGAAAAATGACGTCAGGATATTTGAAACGACAGACAAATAAAGAGCTAGTATTTCAAAGGAGATGCAGCGATCATTTCCGGGAGGCAAGGCGACGTTGCCTCGTCTACAAGCGACCCAAGACGCGGAAGCGCTGTTGCCGAAAATGGTTCGGTCAATTCTGACAGTAACATTTTCTGTTTTTAACAAATTTTTTACAAAAATTATCACTTTATCATACGAACCTCATAATAAATAAACAAAGATATACACCTACCTCTAACAATTGGTAAACGCTTTCTCTAGCTCGATCTGGTGAATCACATTTATGCAATAAAACTTGCCCGTGATCATTGTAACCTGCACCGGTAACTTCTGCAAGATAACCATCGGCAGTTACCAAGACAGTAACTGTCATTTCATTTCTTGTGATCGTGCCAGTTTTATCAGAGCATATTACATTAACACAACCCAGAGTCTCAACCGTAGGAAGTTTCTTCACAATCGCATTGCGTTTTGCCATTCGCATCACGCCCAGTGCTAAAGTCACCGTCACCACAATTGGCAATCCTAAAACCAAGAGTTTTAATTAACCAGTTCGTTTGCATTTTTGAATTGTAGAATACCCTCAGGGATTGCAGCAACAGCCAAGCTCACCCCAATAGTGAACATCTCTAAAGTTTGTTTGCCCTGTATCCATCCAACCAACATGATCAGGGCGATTATAGCGAAGGAATAGATTGATAATTGAGTTCCTAGGCTGTCCATGGATTTTTGGAGGGGCGTTTTTGGGGCTTCTTCTTCCAGCATCATTCGAAACACTGAACCAAATTCACTGTTGACCCCAGTACTAACCACAATGCCCTGAACAATGTTGTAGTAGATAAAAAATTGGTGTTATTTATTTCAAGATCAAAAGAATAATGCAACAACTAATTGCAATTAACTCATTTAAAACATTTAAAATTTGTAACAAAACGTCTTAAAGCAATGTGTAGAAGAATTACACCAATAAATAATAACAATAAGAACTTTAAAAATATTGAAGTTGTACCCAACGGTCAATAAATAACGATATCATATTTGCTAAATTATCATAAGTTACATTTTTTTGTGAAAATGAGATGAGATGTTTTAAGCACTATACAGGGTGACTCAGACAATCTTTCAGCCTGGGGTCTTGCTTATTATAAGAGATACGAATTCGGTTAAATGGCTTGAATTGTTCGTTAAGCATTAGGACAATTATAAACTGTTTTAAAATTTAAAAATTCCACGTGGTTCGGGAATTGTAGCAAAAAAAACAACATTTTGAAATTTCGTTATTCTATAAGAACTTTTATAAAAAAAAGTTTAAAACAAAATTTCAAAAAATAATAATAACCGTTTTATATGAATTAATATAAAATTGATTCTCGTTTACATTTTCATGTCTGAAGCCAACTGGAAATTATCCAAAATTAATTTGATATTGAGTTGATTTATATTTTAATTATGAACATTTCTTCATGAAACTTAGTATCAACTAACTTTATGGGATTCTTGAATATAGTGTCGTATCTTCAGATTTGAAGTAAAAAAAAATCGCTGTCAAGTTTTGTCATTTTTGGCTTTGAAAAAAATTCATGAAGGGCCTTGAGAATTAAAATCCGGCAAGAGAGCACAAATATACTTATACTTTGCAAGTAAACGTTAAAGAAATTTCCAAATATTTATGTTGGATGCATTGGAAAAGTTTGAAATAAATTCAGTTTTTTATAGAAATGTGCACTTTGGACGAATTTATTCGGACAGGTTGGTTTTATTTTTCTCTTTTCCACATTTAGACAAAAAAAGATAGATGGCGCTGGCGAAATAGCAGATGTAAGTCATCATAATAATGTAAAGTATATAACGCCGGGTGCTCTTTTAAATTTCTTTATCAACTCTTACTATAAAATTTAGAGGGCATATAGCTTTACTGTAATATAACCTCAGGCTTACTTTTCAGTTAAAAAGCCGATGTTCCACTGTCAATATTTTGATTTCTATCAAAATAATACATATTACTTAAGTAAATTATATCATAGTAACAATATCAATACATTTTTATAAGAATTTAATAAACACATAAATGTTTCCACCGTCATAAAAGCATATTATTTAATTTTGATGGAAATTTTGCTCAAAGGTGGGATATCAGCTTGTTGCGAGCCCAGATTGCTTAAGCTGTAGGACACTGGTCGCACTATGTCACCTAAACACGTCCATTTCTCTTCTAGTTTTTTTTTTGCTATTGCATTCGACCGGAATTTTTGCTCTTTGGAACCTCTTTGATTACTTAGGTTGGCTTCCGATTTATTTGCTGCTTCTACCGAGCGAGTTACCCTCTCCATTTTACCCGCGTCGTCGAGTTTTCGACTAAAACGTCTCTATAATTTTTTTGTTTAACGCGTGGTCATGTTTCATCTTAATAGTTATATTATAATTTTCAACTTTTTCAAGATTCTGTAACTAAGAAACAATTTATACCGAACTATCAGCACAATCTTGATCAATGATAGTGAAAACTAGACAGTTAATTAATAAATCTAGTAATTTTTGAAAAAGATTGATAGAAAAAAGCCTTTCCAGTAATTAGTTTAATGTTTACTGATCAAGGCTGTGTTGATAGTTTAGCATAAGTTGAATTTCGTTACTGATTTTTTTTTATATCTTGAAACTGAGCGAATGAAAAATTCTCAAACTTCACAGACAGATTCGTCTTGAAACGCACTTTAAAAGAAACAGAATGGAATTTTGCTCTAAAATAATTAGGGAAGCGAATATTCGAGCGCCTTTAAATTAACATGAGATTTCCTACGGTGCTTTTCAAAACGCAGCACCCCTGCATACGTCGTTGATCAGTTATCATTTGCATTTGACTTGACACATATCCATGGGCGTGCCCGAGATCTTGTTTAGGGGAGAACAAAATTAAATAAATCCTGTAAGTAAATGAGAATCGCCGTAGATCTTTTATGAAACTTTCGAGGACGTCATTTGCAAATTTCTGGTTATATCAACGTACTCTTTTTCTGTGTAATCTGTTTTCTTTCATAACAGATCTTAATATAACTGCGTAACGCAAAAGGAAAAAAATGAAAAAATTGAAAGAAAAATATTAGAATTAAATCTTTTAAAAATGAAAAAAGTAAAAATCGTAAAGAATTTAAACACAACATTAACGTCAGAAACAACAGAAATTACCGTTATTATAAAACAAGAAAGATGGAAAATTTTAAAATGAAATTCTAAAAAACTGTAAAAAAATTTAAAATAGAAAAATTAGAATCTTAGAAAAGTTAAACACAATATTTTAAAAAATTGAAGAAATATTTTAAAGTTAACCTAATTAAACAGAACTGAAGCGAACCCAACCCAACTAAACCAGAGCTAAGCGTACACCGGTGCTTAAAAGTTTCGAAACGAAAAGCAATAAAACTGTTCGAATGTGACCCTTATTGAAACAGGTCTAATTTATTTTGAACCTTAAGAAAGGAGGGTACTTTCTCCGCACCCCGATAAGAAGGTCGTTAATCCTCTTAAATTGCTGCCGCCGGTGGATGTTTATGATGCGTTGAATTTTGTAGGAACGCACGTATTTAGTTTCATTTATCATTTATCAAAAATGTAACCACAATTTTATTTTACCTAAATTAGAATATTTTATTTTCTTACATAACAGACCTTTATATATCTAAAGAAATACATGAATTTTAAATTAGTTTAAAGGATCGATGGTGTAAATTAATTGGAAAAATTATAATTATACGCAATGTTTGATTTGTTCTTTAATTTTTTATTTCACAAAAGTTTTATTACTTTATAGAAATTTTTATTCTAAAATTTTAATTACGAGAAAAGAGTAAAGAGATGTTTGGTAAATGTGAAATATACAAAAATGAGCTGAGCGAGATGTATAGGGTAATTTTTATATGTTCCAATGTTTTATTTTAGGAGCTGAGAAAAAGCTTATATAAAAAAATTCTAGGTTTTTTACATATTATCTTCTAGAGTTACTACAAAAAAAACGCACTGCAAAATATATTAAAAAAACTTATACAATTTTATATAAAAAATATGCGTAATACCAAAATTACTATGGCAAGAAATAAATTAATGTTGATCATTGGAAACAATTAAAATAACTGTATGGAGAATCATTATTGAGGATATCAGAGAAACTATTGTTTACCTAAAGCATGCGATTATGATTAGGGCATTCGAAGTAATTTATGAATTCTGACAATTCATAACATGCATGCTCTTTATTATTTTAGCCTTCTTGGAATTGAAATAAAAACAGTTTTCGCAAGTTTGCATTAATTCAGAAGTTAAAAGTAAATTATTCAAACTTATAACCTTTAATTTGTCAAAATATGCGAATGATGGGACATTTATTCTTGATCATTTAATTTAATTCAGAAAAAATATTATACAAAATCAATTAATACTATTTATTTTTTTTCGTATTCTAATAATATAAAATGCGCTTTCCGTATAATGAAGTTCTAGTCAACAAAGCTATTAATTAGTAAGCAAATAATATGTATATCGCTTTAAACTATAAAATCTATTTATTTACGAAAATAATAGATTTTATTTAATTTATTTATTTAATAATAATATCAATAAAAAAGTCTTTATTGATAATAATGATATGCACGCATAGTCACATTTCATTTCACTATATTTATCAAAGATTCAGAAATTTTAATTTCACATTATTTTCCTTATGTTACGGTCGAAGTCGCTTGTATTTGTGGTAAATATTTCAGTTAGACAATCGGCAGCTCTCACTTCCTCTCGACTCCGCACGTTCATTTCGCCCTCGTTTCAGAGTAAAACTTTCTCTGGTAAGGGGCGCACGCCCATTAGAGTTTGCTCGTGCAGAAGCTAACAGGTGTTAACCTATTTTGATTGACGTAACCTTTCCCCAAGGGTGAATTGTTTTCTTCGCTTGAGAAATACTTCGTTGGTGTCAAAGTTAGTCGTTTATTACTGATTCGGGCTGACTTGGTGAGTTGATTCTCTTTTTTTTTGGAAATTTTACTTAAAATTTTTGATGTCCTATCCTGTTTCCTATTACGACAGTACTATTACACTTCCTGATCTGATAAATCACTGGGCATCAAACGGTCGTCCCGACAAGGAAGTTTACGTACTCGAAGCGGAATATCGAACATCGTTCACGCCTGATGTTTCCTCCGGAAGGCTGGTGTCGTACTCCGAAGAGGATTTTCGAAGGAGCTTCGAGATTGAATCGTCGACTACCACCATAGGTTCTGTCATATAAAGTAACCGTTTACACCTTTTTCATCGTCACTTCGGTTGATCGTCGCAACTTACATCCAGACTCATCTTGCAGTATATTCTTTTTGTCCTTTCAACTTACGTGCAACTTTATTTGCCTAGTTTATGTCTCACCCTTTCGTCAGACAATTTAATTCAATCAACACAATTGTCAGTGGTAACTTTACTGATTTTGTTGACGTTTGAGTCATTTCAGTTACTAGATTTTTTTGTTACATGGGTTATTGTGAGACGATAGGAAATTTCCGAACGTACAAACCATTTTGTATTTTGAAATATTTAAGATCATTTGATGAAATACCTTTTTATTTGTTACTATTTGCCGTAAATTGTTTTTGCTCTGTCATTGAATTGTTGTCTTGGACACATTCCGCCTTTTAAAACTGAAGTTAATTTTGGGTTGGAATTATACCGTGGTCTGTATCCTCCAGTTGGCGCCTCCCGATTAATTATTGTTAAATATACTGTTTTTGTGGATTTTCTCTTTTACTCCACGCCCTCTCCGACTATAAAAAAACTGCCATTGGTACCACGCTGTGTCCGTTGGTGATGACAACAAATCAATTACTGGAAATCCCGTGTACGCAGGTAAGAACTACCCTGCCTCGCTCTATGTACACATGTTATGGTTGTTTATTTATTTGATACAACAAGTAGAATCCCAACGTATAACAATTTTTGGCACCCAACGTAACAAGCTACGTGTCGTAATAACAAAAAACGTGCGTTTTTAATTCCGTTTTCTATTACATGCAAAAACTAAAAACTCTAAATTGTTAAATTATTAATGTCACACGTTTTCGATTTTGTTTCGTGCGAATCGATCCAATTCCATATAAATCGATTCAATTCGGTGCGAATGGATTTGATTCGATTTCATTTGTAATGAAATGATTAATTCGATTATACAATCGAATCGCACACGCGTATTCGGATTGCTGAAAACGCGGTAGATTTTTGATGTGTAGATGTAATTTCAGCGAACGTGTCCAGTTTCAGAAAACGAGTCGAAGACGAGTGTTCTAAATGGACAAGTACGCCAAAATGTCTTATGAAACGGATACTTTTTATACTACGTTTTCTATTTTGGTTCTTAGATACGAAAAAATGCCTTATTTTGTAATTTAATATACGAAAATTTTGTTTTGTTTACGGCGGCTGGTAACATTGGCTGACGCTTGAAATAATTTCAAACAAATGTCAGTTTAAATGTTATGCTTGTAATATCTGTTTTTTATTTATTTATCATCGAAGTATGCCGTGAAAGTTTAGGGAAAAAGTGGTACTTATGCAAGTAACTAAACTTTGACAATGAAAGTCATTTTGATTTTAGTTTAAAGTTACTGCGAATGAAGCAATGTTGCAATATTTTCTTTTCGTCACAAGGTGTATTTTTCTTTTCTCAAATTATATTGCCAAATTAGTCGTTGCAAATCTTTTCTGAACATGTAATTTATAAATTTGTCCATAGCAATAGGTTTGCCAGAAGAACTTTCGAATTCGTCTCGTTTTTTCGCCAATATATCCCTTATACAGTTTTGTGACATATACAATAAATATTTCTAAATGAAAAGTACGCTTACAAATTTTAAATATTGTACTCACTGCAAAAAATTCCTCTAATCTTTCAGTATTTTCCATTTTTCCCAAATTTGGCCTGTCATTTTAGCATACAATAATTAATTATTTACATAACGAATTGACTTGTAAACTTTTTAAAGTTGAGAGTTGACAATACCGGTTGATCTATCTGATTTGAAGTGTCACATTTTGGCATATGTTGTAATGACATGAAATTAATTTGTCTAATTTAACTTGAATACCTAACCTAATAAAATAAATTCACGACCTACTTGATGGTAAATAAGTAAAAAACACATATTAATTAAATATTTTGTGAGTTTATGAAATATTTTAGTTACGTTTATAATTTGCGATGTCAACAAATAAAGGTAATTTCAAAACATTTGCAATTTTCCAGCAGGTTATCATTTGTAATTTGAAGATTTGAACAAACGTAACTAAGTATAATGCAACCAACCTAACAAAATAAGACTTCGAAATGTTGTACCTTATGAAACCCAAATGACTCATTTGAGTTTTATAACATAAGCCATTAAAGTACCAAATTAGAAAAATAGAATTTACATTATTAAGTTTTTGCTTTTATTTTGAAAATTACATAAGAAACGAGAGAATTACAGGGTGTCCCAGAGTTCCGTAAAAGTTCCATAACTTTCTTGCCAATCCAGGTATCGACTCGATTTTCTTTTTGTATGATAGGAGCGCTTCTATTGCACATTCTAAAACTATTTTCCGTTGTATACAGGGTGTCCAAGTATTATAAAAATATTAAAGTTACATTTTTTTTTAATTGAAACACCCTATTTTCACTTCATTTTTGAATTCTACACTAAACTTTGCGTTAAATTTATTTTTACGTATCAATCATACTTTTTGATGTGAGTCATTTTTTTCTTAAAAATTCCGGGATGCAAGGTTTCATTCAAAAATTCGTAACTTCTAAATCACTAAAGATAACGCAACCGATTTTTTTTTTTCAGTTAATGCCGTGTGCTTTTAGATCAAGCCGAGTCGTGAAGAGCTGTTCCAAGGCTTCCTACGATTTTTTGAATATGAATAATTATAAATAACAAAAACTTCATTTTTTCAAGTGGAACACCCTGTATATTTTCACACCATTCCATAGCCTTTTTGACAAGCTTTTCAATGACATACAGCTTGTAGGGTCCAATTTTGATATTCGACGAGTTATTGAGGAAATAGTAATTTTTAGGTATAAATATTTAACAAAACACTGAAAGTTTGTAGTAGGCCGGTGTTAAAATGAAAATCGATTAAGATTTTAAACCAATCTCAGATCAGTTACGGACGTAATGTGTCAGTAGGAGCGAATTTCTTTAGTTTAATATTTTATTCGCTGTGCATGATCATCCGTGATCGATCAATAGGACTGCGGCTTTAATTTCAAAGTTATCCTCCCAGTTCGCGTGAATTAGAAGTTCTCCTGATGATTCATGAAAATTCTAACTTGATTACTCGGGAGAAACATATACAAGTCAGTTTCTTTTGAGATTTCCTGAGTACTCAAGTTAGAATTTTCATGAATCATCAGGAGAACTTCTAATTCACGCGAACTGGGAGGATAACTTTGAAATTAAAGCCGCAGTCCTATTGATCGATCACGGATGATCATGCACAGCGAATAAAATATTAAACCAATGAAATTCACACTTTTTAATGCAGTACGTCCGTCACTGATCTGAGATTGGTTTAAAATCTTAATCGATTTTCATTTTGACACCAGCCTACTACAAACTTTCAGTGTTTTGTTGAATATTTACAAATTGGACCCTACAAACTGTATGTCATTGAAAAGCTTGTCAAAAAGGCTATGGAATGGTGTGAAAATATACAGGGTGTTCCATTTGAAAAAATGAAGTTTTTGTTATTTATAATTATTCATATTCAAAAAATCGTAGCAAGTCTTGGAACATCCCTTCACGACTCGGCTTGATCTAAAAAGATTGGCCACAGCTTCGGCATTGACTGAAAAAAAAAACTGGTTGCGTTATCTTTAGTGGTTTAGAAGTTACGAATTTTTGATTGGAACCTTGCATTCCGGAATTTTTAAGAAAAAAATGACACATCAAAAAGTATGATTGACACGTAAAAATAAATTTAACGCAAAGTTTAGTGTAGAATTCAAAAATGAAGTCAAAATAGGGTGTTTCAATTAAAAAAAAACGTGCAAATGTGCAATAGAAGCGCTCCTATTATACAAAAAAAAAAAAAATCGAGTCGATACCTGGAATAGCAAGAAAGTTACGGAACTTTTACAGAGCACTGGGACAGCCTGTATATTTTAATTCGCGAAATATTTCCACAGTTTAATTTAAAATACACCGGTTTTTTTGAAATTTTTTTCACACATCGCCAGGGGCATTGTTACTAGCGTTTTAAAGAGAAACTAACATTCCCCTTAAAATTCGAAATATTTTTTTCAGCTTTTCCAACTCGTTTCAATCTCATATTACCAGCAACTTTTACAAATGTTAATTCATTAGCCTTTAACTATTTACGTCGACAAACGCACCTTTGTACATTACGCACAAGACAAATTATCAACAAAGCAAAAAAAATCGCCTTTTCCGCACACCCGAGTAAATTTCGGCGAAAACACGGATGCTTACCCCCAATACATTGAATTTGACTTCTTGATGCCTGAACATCGGTGGAACGACGCGATACTTCAAAATCTATTTTACTACTGCACACCAGAACATACGACCCATTGTTTACCTTATGGTGTTTACAACGGTGGAAACAAGTAAACTGAACGTTGCTTGAGCGCGTTTGAGTTTGCTACAGGTTGTGTACTTGTTCCCTAAATTAGGGCCGGCAAGAAAACGCAAACCGCAAGACGATTTTAATTTTTGAGTGTCGAAAATAGCTTCCATATTTAGCGATTCAAAAAAGCGAAGCTAACGGATAATTTTAACGAAAATGAAATATAAAAAACGTAACTAGACAATACAGGAAGATTCAGGCAACCCATTCATTAAGAGTTTACGGACTTCTCCTTTGAATTTCTGTTTCATATTTTGCAGTTACAAGTTAAAGATAAGGATCTATCAAAATATAGTATTTTTAAATTTCGGACACTTCCGCTTATACCGGAAGTCTCTAGCAACTTTCTTATTTTAGATGGACTAACCCATTTTATTGCATTTTTGGGATCTCCAAGAAATTCTAGAAATATTTTGTGCAATATGATACAAGAAAAATTAATCGTTTCCGAGGTATTTCCATTTTTTTTTAAAAGAGCTCAGACTTGCAGTCCCTTGTTTATGATAGTGCCATCTTTGTGCAACAAAAACTACGATGCCCATTTTTGTCCTGTAGTAGGCTACAGTAACATTCTTTCAGATCATATCCAATTTTGCACTTGATTGCTTACAGGCTGATTGAAAAGTAACTTCAATTCGAACTAATTTCAACTGTCGAAAAGTCATATTTTTTAAATGGAACGCCTAGTATATTTTTATACCATGTGACTCAGGATTAAATGTTCTTTCGTCCTGTATTAGCATTCCCTATACCTATCTCTTATAGTTTACTAGTTATCGATGTGTTCTTTTTAATTACAATTTTTGAAATCATCCGTCTAGTAGGAATTAAAAAAAAACAATTTAATCGCTACAAAGAACCAAAAATGAATATTCAAACACAGACATATTAAATGTATTTGATGATAAAAAAACCGACAATTCAAGAAGTTAGTAAAAAAAAAAATTGTTATATCACAGAAAATATGTTATTACTTAGACACAATAGAAAGTTATTACTAATAAATAATAACTGACGACAACTTAGAGTCGATATTATAACCACCAATTTGTGTATTATTTTTAATATTTCTGATTTATTTATTAGTTTTCATAAAATTCTGTTTTGTAAGTGTAAGTTTCTCTTTGTAAAATGTCATAATAAGAATTCTAATACATGCGTCATATGTAAATAAAAACTTAGAAAAACTTTGTGCAAATTATTTTTGATTGCAGTGAAAACCTCGAGCAGCCTCTGGACAGCTGTTTCAGCCCTGCTTGGGGCTTCTTCAGCAGAGACAAAAAATTTTTCTAAATCTTTCATTATGCTTTGACAACAAGCATGGCCGCCTTGCATGGGGGACTTATTACGAGCAAATCCCGCTTCAATTTGTCTATCCTACTGCAATGTCAGGTCAAAAAGCGATAGTAAGATGTCGCTATTTTATCTGTTCGTAAATAAAAACATTAAATGATAGACATGTATTTAAACATTATTTCTCGGTTTTTAAAAAGAAATTGAAATTACAGTCAGAAATTAATTAAAAAAAAACCTCAGTTTGTTGAATTTTCATAACACACTATTCAGGAATAATACAGAAAAGTGAAAATTGATTTGTCAGAGAGAAAATCATGAATAGAAAGAGAAATGTAAGAGATGGGTATAGAGAATAAAGTTCGAAAGAATATTTAATTCTGAGTCACATGGTATAAAAATATACTGAGTATTCTATTTAAAAAACGTGACTTTTTGACAGTTGAATTTAGTTCGAATAGAAGTTACTTTTCAACCAGCCCGTAAATAATTTTGTGTAAAATTAGGTATGACCTGAAAGCCTATGACTACAGCCTACTGCAGGCCAAAAATTTAAATTATAGCTTTTGTTACACACAGATGGCAGTATCATAAACAAGGTACTGCACCTTTGAACTTTTCTTAAAAACTGGAAATACCTTTAAAACGGCTAATTTTTCTAATGTTACACAAAGTATCTTTAGAATTCTTTGAAGATTTCAGAAATGCAATAAAAAATGGGGTATTCCATTGAAAATAAGAAAGTTGACAGCAACTTCCGGTACAAGCGGAAATGCCCGAAAGTTGGAAAGATCATATTTTAATAGATCATTATCGCTAACTTATAACCGCAAAATATGAAACAGAAATTCAAAGAGGAAGTCCGTAATGAATGGGTTGCCTGAATCTCCCTGTACAGTGTGGCCCATTTTTGATGGTTTCACAGGGTTTCTCAGTTATTTATAGGAATAGAAGAAAACCGTTTTCGCGACCCAATGCTACTTTTTCGAGAAAAACTCAGTGGAGAAAACCAAAGGTAGCTATCTCGATTCGTTTGGGAAATATCGGCCGAAAACGAATTTTTCCGAAAAATTATTTTTCACAATATCTCAGTTGTTTGACAAGATATTTTGAAAATTCAAAAACTATTTTATTCAGAAATTAATGTAGATTTCAATGGAGTTATTACTTTTTGTAGAAATTGCATCAGTTCTGCGAAACAGACTATAACTTTCTAATTTTAAATGGGAACCGCAGTTGGCTATGGCACAAATAAATAGCTTGTTTAATGAAGTTTTCAAAAATATAAAGTTTGATATAATTATTTTTACAAATAATAAAGATACTAATTATTTTTCGTTTTTCGGTAGCTAACAAGTTACCTGTGGCAACAAAAACAAGAAATTAGTTCAGTTTTTTTCCACAAAAACAGAATTATTATTATTAAATAAAACAGCTAACTTAATGAATAAATAAATAGCTTCATGTATCTATTAGACACTGACATAAAACCACAAGTATGTAAAAATGAATTAAATCCACTTAAACAGTTCTGTAATTATTAAAATGAACAGCTAAGAGATTTTTATATATTTTAAATTGTTTTAATTAGTGTGATTCTTTAAAAAATTATTAAGTTTCAGATATTTCTTAAGTTTAACTACTTTTGTATATTAATAAATTTAATCACGGGTAAAAGTGAAATAAACACATCTAAGAATTTTTGGTAATTCAAAATTTAGGATTTAATAATTTCAAAGGAGCATATAACATATAATTCCTCAAAACTGCATTGATATTTATTTATATTTATATTACTCGTAGTTTTATGAGCTCTCTAATAGCATTATGCATTTATTGTTTTAAATTTAATTACCTGTATTATTTATTCTAAGAATAGTTTTTTGAGGAAAACAACTGAATTTTCCTTTGTTTCTACTGTCGTAGATAGCTTGATAGGTACTGCAAAGTAATGAAGTTAGTATCTTTGTTATTAAAAAAATAATTATATCAAACTTTATATTTTTGAAAACCTCATTAGACAAGCTATTTATTTGTGTCATAGCGAACTGCGGTTTCCATTTAAAATTAGAAAGTTATAGTCTGTTTCGCAGAACTGGTGCAGTTTCAACAAAAGATAATAACGTTAGTAAAATCTACATTAATTTCTGAATAAAATGAATTTAATTTTCAAAATATTTTATTATTATTTTTAAACAACTGAGATATTGTGAAAAATAATTTTTCGGAAATATTCATTTTCGTCCGATATTTCCCGAACGAATCGAGATAGCTAACTTTTGTTTTTCCCACTGTGTTTTTCTCGAAAAAGTAGCATTGGATCGCGAAAACGATTTTCTTCTATTCCTATAAACAACTGAGAAACCCTGTAAAACCATCAAAAATGGTCCACTCTTTACAGGATGGCCCAACGACGCGTATTTCTTCTGTGAGGCCTATAGGACAAAAATTAGGAAAAAAATCTATAAAGAATTTTATATTAAACAATACGCGACATATTGTAAAATTATTTTGAACCATACAGAGTGATCAGAAAAATGGTGGTTCGTGGAAACTTATTTTTTTTTTAAATGGAGCAACCTGTATATTTTTAGAGATTCGGATGCGCCACAGTGAGCTGATTACAACGGTATAAAGATATATTGATTTCATTGAATAACTTATGTAAAATATCTGACACGATATTTTTAGGACTTTGGCCTTTATGAAAATGTGAACAAAATTAAGATATCTTTTTGCATTATACCGAGCGTTCGATACTTACGAAACATTCGGTATCACATTTTTTTTAAATGGATCGGCCTACTTTTTATTTCAGAAATGGATAGCACTTGAATGTAGCTTTCTGCTGATATAACGTTACACAGAAAAAAATGAGTAGTAAAAAGTAACACAATTGTAGTAAAAATGGAGACAGACACAAATTATAGCAAATATTAGAAGAATTGTAATAAATTTTACGATAAGAATAGAGACCTGCCTCACAATTGTATGAACAATTCCTACAATCCTACGAATATCTCCTACAATTTGTTTCTGTCTCCATTTTTACTACAACTTTTTTTCTGTGTATGTATCTTTATTTTTAATAATTTCGTCACTAAATATTTTCTTTTTATAAGTATTTCATTGGTCCGCTTTTTAAACTACACATCCAGTGTTGCTACTTTCCTGCCTAAATTTAATCATTCGAAGTCATTTTTCGATCATTTGATTCTACTTTCAAAGATCTCTAATTTGAGTACCAGATAGGATTTATTTTACCAAAAATAATTTGAAAACCGACCATTGAAATACTTGTAAAAAGAAAATTTCTAGTGACGAAATTATAAAAAATAAAGGTATATAACCCTGTATCAGCAGAAAGCTACATTTAAGTGCTACCCATTTCTGAAATAAAAAGTAGGTCGTTCCATTAAAAAAAAATGAGATACCGAATGTTTCGTAAGAATCGATCGCTCGGTAAAACGCAAAAAGATATCTTAATTTTGTTCACATTTTCATAAACGCCAAAGTCCTAAAAATGTCGTGTTAGATTTTCATTCGTCTGTATTATCTTAGTAATCAGAAATTCATATTCAAACTGACTGAATTTTTGAAAAATTTTTCTTTGAGAAAAATTTGTTTTACTAAAGTATTAATGAAATCAATATATCTATACAGGGAGATACAGGCAACCCTTTCATTAAAAGTTTACGGACTTCCTCTTTGAATTTCTATTTCATATTTTGCGGTAATAAGTTAGCGATAATGATCTATTAAAATATAATATTTCCAACTTTCGGGCACTTTCGCTTATACCGGAAGTAGCTGTCAACTTTCAATGGACAACTTTATTTTCAATGGAATACCCCATTTTTTATTGCATTTCTGAAATCTTCAAGGAATTCTAAAAATATTTTGTGTAACATGTGATACAAGAAAAATTAGCCGTTTTAGAGATATTTCCATTTTTTAAAAAAAGTTCAAAGTTGCAGTACCTTATTTATGATGCTGCCATCTTTGTGTAACAAAAGTCATAATTTCAATTCTTGGCCTGTAGTAGGCTGTGCTCATAAGCTTTCAGGTCATACCTAATTTTACCCCAAATCCTTTACAGGCTGGTTGAAAAGTAACTTCTATTCGAACTGATTTCAACTGTCAAAAAGTCTTGTTTTTTAAATAGAACACCCAGTATTTTTATACCATGAGAATGAGAATTAAATATTCTTTCGAACTGTATTCGCATTCCCTATACCCATCTCTTACCTTTCTTTTTCTATTCATGATTTTCTCTTTGACACATCAGTTTTTTCACTTTTCAATATTATTCCTGAATAGTGTGCTATGAAAACTTAACAAACTTAGGTTTTTTTAAACTAATTTCTGATTGTAATTTCAATTTCATTTTAAATACCGACAAATAATATTTAAATATACATCTATCATCTGAACTTTTTGTTTACATATGCCGTATGTATTATATTATATTCTTGGTATGACTATTTACACATTTACAAGGAGAAATTTACACTTAAATACAAAATTTTATAAAAAGTAATAAATAAATCAGAAATATTAAAAATAATACACAAATTGTTGGTTATAATATTGGCTCTAAGTTGCCCTCGGCTATTATGTATTGGTAATAACTTTCTACTGTATCTAAGTAATAATGCATTTTCCTCGATATAACAACTTTTTTATTAACTTCTTGAATTGTCGATTTTTTTTATCATCAAATACATTTAATACGTCTGTGTTTGATTATTCATTTTTTGGTTCTTCGTAGCGATTAATTTTTTTTTATTCTTATTACACGGATGATTTAAAAAATTATGATTTCTCTAGTTTTCATAGCCCACTATTTAAAAATAATACCGAAAAATGGAAAAAAATTACGTGTTAAAAAGAAATCATCGCTAACGAGTGAACAACAGATAGGTATAGGGAATGCTAATACAGTTCAAAAGAACATTTAATCCTGAGTCACATGGTACAAAAATATACTAGGCGTTCCATTTAAAAAAACATGACTTTTCGACAATTGAAATTAGTTTAAATAGAAGTTACTTTTCAACCAGCCTGTAAGTAATCAAGTGAAAAACTGGACATGATCTGAAAGAATGTTACTGTAGCCTACTACAGGCCAAAAATGGGCATCATGGTTTTTGTTGCAGAAAGATGGCAGTATCATAACCAAGGTTCTGCAAGTCCGAGTTATTTTTAGAGAATGAAAATATCTCGGAAACGGTTAACTTTTCTTGTATCACATGTTGCACAAAATATTTTTAGAATTTTATGAAGATTTCAAAAAAGCATTAAAAATTGGGGTATTCCATTTAAAATAAGAAAGTTGACACCAACTTCCGGTATACGCGGAAGTGTCCGAAATTTAAAAATACTATATTTTGATAGATCCTTATCTTTAACTTGTAACTGCAAAATATGAAACAGAAATTCAAAGGAGAAGTCCGTAAACTTTTAATGAAAGGGTTGCCTGAATTTCCCTGTATATTATATTATATTGTAATCTGCTCACTGAGGCGCATCCAAATATTTAAAAATATACAGGGTGTTCCATTAAAAAAAAAACTTAGTTTCCACGAGCCGCCATTTTTATGATCACTCTGTACAGTTCAAAATAATTTTACAATATGCCGCGTGTTGTCCAGTATAAAATTCGATTTTTTTCCTAACTTTTTCCCATAGGTCTCATATAAGAGATACGCATCGTTGGGCCACTGTGTACAGCAAACTATTAAATGAACCTATAATAATAATAATTTTATTTCATCTTATAAAAACGAAAGAACTTACGCCACACAAGCCATCTCATCATTTATAACTATTTCTCAAGAATTAGTATTTTTGGGTAGGTACTTTGAATTTATTAGCTATTCGGTGAACTTTCAATATTATTTAGGTAGTTCTAAAATAGGGGAAGAGATTTTAGCGGTGTATAAATAACGGCACAGAACTAAAAAAAAGTGACATTTTTCCTTGTAATCCAAAACAACTTACCTTTCCACTTCCGCAACGAACAAGTGTCCCCATGAAGGCTATGTTAGTCTTGGAGGTATGAGCTCCGTTTGGCCGTAGAATAGGCGCCGTGTTCTTTTGAGCTGGTTCTGTTTCACCGGTGAAGCTGCTTTCATCGATGGTGAGATCGACGGCCTCGAAAAGTCTCAGGTCCGCCGGGACGCGGTCCCCTATGTTCAGGAGAACCACGTCTCCCGGAACCAACTCCCTGGCGAGGAATGTTTCGGGGTTGCCCTCTCGTAAACTGGATGAAATAAACGGGAAAATAATATCGATAAATAAGCCGTAAAACTCACATGTGTTGAATAAAGAATCGAAATCGAAAGCCGTTTCTTGGTCAGTGATACCGAGTTCAGTCTTGGATAATCCATAAATATTTATACGCGTTTTAACATTTAATTCACGTCTAAGTTTTATTTTCTAAGGTAAGACATCTGTTGCATTGCACGAGGGATGGAAGAGAAAATATCGACGTATTTTTTACTCCAATATTATTTAATATTGCCAGGCCCGGTTACGTTGTACACTTTAATGTCTTAGTAACAGTTATCAAGGCATTAAAGTATAAATAAAATTTTACTTGCGTTTATGAAACCGAATCTAAATCGTAAGAAAAATATGTCTGATTTATCGACAACGTAAAAGAGTTTCTTCAAACAAATGTGAAAAATATGATGTATACAAAACTGTCAAAAGTGGATAATCACTATAATTCACTCATAGCTTTTCCAAAATTACATTCTACTCACAGTGTGTCCGCTAACTGTTTGCAATAGTCCAGTGGCATAAGGTTTTGAACAGCTCTCAGTTTTTTCTTTTGTTTTAAAACTGTTTTCTTTCTTTAAAAATTGAAGCCGCAATTAAATTGGCCATATACAGGGAACTCCAATTCCAATTGCACTGAAGGTTTTCAGAATGGAACGACTTTTTAATAGTGGAAGCTAAAACAATTACAAACACAACATCTTAATCTACATCTCTGGGAGATTTTTATTTTACTTGAAAACTGACTTCCTTCTTCTGCTGCACATTCTTTTAGCCGTCGCTCGAAATCATCCATCACTCAGCCCAACATCTACAGTGGAATTAGTTTTGTTGTTGTAAGGTTTTGTTTGAACTCTTGAAAACTACAGGGTCTACCACTGTATACACGATTTTTAAAATTTTTTACAGAGTAATGCGTGATTTCGACTATACTCGGTTTTTTAATTTGGAGGAGTACTTTGAAATATTGGCGCTTAAAACGAGCTTTGTCATTTCTCAATTCCGGCCAGCTACCAATGATAAAGCTCGTTTTTAGCGCTAAAATTTCAAAGTACTCCTCCGAATTAAAAAACCGAGTATAGAACAATATGTAATAGAAGAAAGAAGCCACTAACATCATTTTCTTTTAGGTAAAAAGAATTCCCAGTGTAAGTTGTAGATTAAGATGTTTTCCATCTCGAAACCTTAGTGCATTTTGGAATTCTCTGTACATAATATACAGCGTGTCTCTAAACCTATGTCTTTAATTAAAACCACAAATAGTGGTCAAGAAGCAAAATTTGTTATACACCCAACCAGCAATTTATGGTAAAACTCGCGCACAATTTTCTTGTGTGTGAATCGTGTCGACACTTTTTATAGCACTTCTGTCTCAGTGCAAATTGTGTCCAAAATATTTATGTTTGTGTCTACACATTTCCAACTTATTGCGTCAAAAAAATGTAAGTGTCTAAATGGTTACATTTGAAACACATATGTTTAAAATGTCTCTAATTTGAATTCTTTAAATATATCTGGGCACAGATGAGTCGACACTAAATAGACTCAGTTTGTCTGATTTGTTTCTTGTCACGATGTTTCTGTTCTGTTACTGGGATGAGTTGAGTAGACACAATAATTTCCGTATGGGTACATTTTAAACATAGAGTTTCTTTATTGTTTCTACGATGTGTTAGTACGGGCACATACAGATCCGTACGGAAACATTTTACGCACATAATTTTCATTTTGTTTCTACAAATGTGTTCTGTAAATCTGGTCAAAGTGTTGTGTACATAATGTACGTACGATAAATGTGGTACAGTACAAAACATGTAAACAAATTTCGAAAGCGCTGAAAGTGAGGTTACGAAATACGAATGTGTTGTGTTCGAATCTCGTCTATTTCAGCCACCACAGGCGCAATTTCAGATACAAATTTTCTGAAATGTATCCACTACTAAATAAAGACGCATTTTGAACGCATACCAAACGCAGGTTTCTTACAGGTTACCGAATTGTATCTGTGTGACCGTTTACTCACATTGCAGCGAATTTTTGGCTACATCACGCGTACATTTGGATACATAAATCTAAATTGTTTCTTCCGGTTTCACATGTGTCAGTGTAGACAATTTGTAGGCAAATTTTTTTCACATTGTGGAAACATGTTCCTTTTTGGACGCCATACCACAGCCATACATAATACGCCATGTTTCAACATGCAAACGCTTCGACACGAAAGTAAAAAAAAATCTGGTTTTTCGATTATTATTTCAAACTTGAACTTTCGACACTATTTAGGAAAACATTTTAGTAAACATAATGCCCTTAATAATAAAATATTATAGGTATTGATTTTTCAGAGTATTAAAATAAAAAAAAATTTTATGGACAAAAATTAAAAAATCTACTCAGTATTTGTAAGGCGCGTTTAATTTTTAGAAGTACCATGTCAACTATTATCAGTAAACATGGGTTCGCAATAGTACCTACTCGAGTAATCCAGATATACAGAGGTAAAATCTTGTTTGTTTCGGCCTAAGAAGATGAACATGCTTAACATTCAACTCCTTCAATTTTGTCTTCATGATGTATCCAAAATGTATCGAAAATAAACTTAATTTGTGTCTACTTGGGTTTATTTTGTTACACTACTGGATAGGAAATAATAATTCTGGTAAAATTTAGAACACTCTGTGCCGACTTTGTGACTATAAATAGATCAGAACAATGGAAACATTTTGGAAACAATGTGATCACACACCAGACACATACAAGTTTACATTTGGACACATAATCGAAACATATTTTGATCAAGTTCGGCACAAAACAGATACATTGTGGACACATCAATGTTTTATTTTAGACACATGATGGGAACGAAAGACGCTATCGAGACATATTTTAGAAAACTTTTAGGTATTCTTTAGACTCACGTTTGGACATATTTTAGGTATTAATTAGAACACATTTTGACTGACATTTTGGTCCCATTTCCCACTTACAACGCTCCGAAAGTCGACAGTGTGCCTTAAAAATGTGTCGTGCCCAAATTACAGTGTCGACAAAGCGTCGACATTTCGTCCAAAATGAGCCGGATATTGCTACTTGGGCAACTATTGGTTAGGTAGCAATAATAAGGCAGATAAAAATTATTTTACTCTTTCATAGAAATTGTTTGAGGGTCGCTGAATGCAGCTTAAATGTTCCGGTGGAGCTTGGTTTTCGACTATTCTCCGACGTCCGAGGCCATAAAAAGTCATAAAAACGACCTAAAACACAGATATTGTACTTAAGGCAGGACAAGTATCGTGTTATTTTGTTAATTTTAATAATAGTTTAAAATATTTCGTGCGTGTTGCATTAATTGATGATTAGTTTTGTGCTAATGTGTACTTTAACAGTTACATTTAAGAAATTCAATCTAAAGGCGATCGAAAAAGTGGAAATTCTTACATCATATTAATTTGTAAATTGTCAATAATCAACTTACAATGTTGATTACTAAAATTTATTGAATATGTACAGGAAAAATTAATTTGTTTATTTATTAAACCGACGAAATAAACGTCTGTACTAGGCGAGAGCTTTTATGTCTTTGTGGTTTAAGCCGACGCGAAAATTCAAGTTCAATATTATCCTTAATAAAACATGTTTTTTATGTTTGAATGTAAACAATTAAAAAATAGTTCGATTGAGAGCTAGCGAAATTATTCAAGCTTATTTTGAACCCATAGATTATTGTGTGTACAAGCAATCTAATTTATTTACATTTTTCATCGTATCATACTCCAATTTTTGCTTTCCGTTTTTACAATAGGAATAGTTTCTGCTCTTGCAATACTTATTCTGTAGCTGTTAGTGCGATAATTAAAAAATAATTTCACGCATTTTCGACGCAATTACAAAACTAGAGTACGAAGATGTTTAATAATCACAAAGCAACACAAAACCTGTGGCTGTAATCCAAATAAATAGTGAGAAAACCCCTCGACCACATTAATTCACTGAAAGCGAATACGTATTTCGGTAACGAAGTTACCATCTTCAGCGCTAAACTGATATTGATAATATCAGTTTAGCGCTGAAGATGGTAACTTCGTTACCGAAATACGTATTCGCTTTCAGTGAATTAATGTGGTCGAGGGGTTTTCTCACTATTTATTACGAAGATGTTTAATTACTTCAGCAAAAATCTAACGAAGATCAGGTACTCGTTTTTAACATAATTGTTAATGTGTATTACAAAGATATGCGTAAACAAATGTTTTTACTTATCGCATGTTGAAAATTCAAATAAACATGCCGATGTTTGCAAGTCGGATTCATATTCGTATACAATAAGACCTTGACCGAGTTCTTCTAAATGTAAATAAAAATTTTATTGCTGTTTATTGTTTTTATCGTAATAAATTGCTGAAACAAGTCGTAAACCAAGCAGAGGTTTCAAAACAAAGGGATTGCGCTCGCTTGTGATAGGTCAGTTTTTCATTTTTGGGCAAAAAATTTCAGATTTGGAGAATTAATTTCTTATGTAATGAGGAACTTACAGTATCATTTAAAGACAGAGGTTTTGAGACACGCTGTATAAACTGTCCATGAACGTAACTGAACGTAACAGTAAATATGAGAATTTAATTTACACAATCTATTAGACATTTTATAACAATTTAAAGTACTTATTATTACATAAAAACTACGATACTGAACTATAAGCTTCAAGTATCTGAGAGGCTATACACATGTGTCATTCGTAGTAACAAAACAACGAAAGTTTCAACTACTGTTTTAAATTAGCAGGAGGTAACTAAATTAAAATATACAGTGCAATCTCTGATAAGCGGACACGAACCGTCGCCAATTATCTGTCCGCTTGTAAGAGGTGTCCGCTTATTAGAGACAATTTTATTAAAAGATTCTATAGAACAGTTCCCCAATTTTGTCCGGTTACGAGAGGTGTCCGTTTATCAGAGGTGTTCCTAATGAGACAGTTTACTGTACATGTTTAGTATAAGTTAATAATTATTATAATATAATAATTGAAGTCGATTCTTGTCAATTTAATTTAAAATAACAAAGTCGATAATCATTTGTTACTTTCCGATCGTCATTTGTTTTCATTTTTAGTAAGTACTGGCGATCCAGGTAAATTACTAAAACATTTGTAATATACTTAATATTTCTTGCACTAGTTTTGTAATTTTGCTATCTTTCAAACCACTCATGGGCATACTTTGACGACACAGACGCGGCCGTTTAAGCGTTCGTGTAGAATGGTCCTCATTTGGTTATTGCATGGTTTGTGCAAAACAAAAACGTAATAAGCACATGGCGGATAGAAAAAAGTGTAACGCTTTACTATTGCAACGAAGCGGTGCGATGTTATAAATAGATTGTGTACACGCCTCAACATATTTGCCGGCGCTGCGCGTCTAGCTGATAGTGAAAAATCGGTAAGCCAAAGTAATAATGCATTCGTTAGGACGGCATGATTCACAATAATGTCGCGGTTGACTGCGATGCTCGGGCACGATGCGCACGAGAGAGTGTGCTGCAGAGACGTGTCGTGCTTCTATTTAATTCAAATCAACTAAATTGATGTTTCTAAATTCAAGAAAGAGCTGTTATTAGTAATAATAAAGTATGTAGGTATTGTTCAAAATATAGAGTGTTCTTTTACTGTGTGCAAATAAAAAACCTCAGTATAAGTACACGAAATGCTACCTTCTGTGAGTATTTTTTGGTGGCTACCGTATCATAGCCAAAAAAATTGTAAAACATTCGTTTTGACTGACCAGCTGATCGGAGCGGCTGATTTACGTCGTTCCTGCTCAAGATCAAGTAAAATACTGACCCTGGCTTTTTGGCTTCGGATCATAATTGAAGAGACAGCCGCGTTCCAATTTTAGCTATGCCAGCAGTTCTCAAACGGTTTAGTGAAAATCTAAAATTTATGTTAAGAACATATGAGTTCCATCATCACCATTTATGGTGATATATTACAGGTTTAAATATTTGCACAGTAAAAGAACAACCTGTACAACCAAACCCTCTGAGAACAATAAAGAAATAATATCATTGAAAAAATAAACGTGCAATAAATTACTTTCTTTTAGAAAATATTTTATAAAATGTAACAATATTAAAAGAAAAATAACATTACGGCGCTTTCGACTGACTGCTCTTGGCTACTCTGAGAGTATCTCCATCCTCCGTTTTTACATGAGGTTAAAACAAGATAGAGGTACTCTGAGAGCATCCCAGAGCAGTCAGTCGAAAATGCCATTAAAAGAAATGCCTGTGAAGGTCAAGAACTTTATTATACGAGTAATAGGTTGTTCGGAAAAATGTTTTCTTCTTAATACAAAATGTTTACGTTATACGAAGTATACCGTGTTTTTTTTAACTGTGGCCATAGGAATTTACGTCCAAAAAATTTTACCTCGTGTTAACTTATGTTCTGCTAAGAATTTTAACCCAATTTTTGTTTTTAATAACCAATTACAAAATTTATTAAAAAATAAACATTACCAGAATAAGAGGCGCGTCATTAGTTTAATTATTTTAATGTGTAAAGTTGAAATTATTAATGACCAAATACGAATCAACTAGGTCAAAATCAAAAATGAATTTGTCAGACAGATATTTAGTGACTAATTTCTCTTTAACGTTGACCTACTTGATTCATTAAAAATTTCCACTTTTAATATTAAAATAACTAATTGAAAGATGCATCTGTTATTCTGGCAATGTGTAAATTCTAATAAATTATGTAATTGATTATTAGAAACTGAAATTAGTTTAAAATTTTGAGCGGAACATAAGTTAACACGAGTACGTAAATTCCTCTGACAACAGTTAAAAAAACCACTGCATAAATTTTGATTAAACTGTTAATCACCATTTGCATTAGTGACCCTTTACTATCATTCTGCCAGTATTTGTATTCCTCGATGATACTAGCCAACTTCTCTCAAGTCAAAACGTATCGACAAATTTCATTAAAATTTCTGTCGTAAGGAAATGTTTTTGGTCTTAGCTGTTAACGTTTTGTCTTATAAAATGTGCCAGATTAGCCGTCCTATGTTACTTATAATTAAGTCTTGTCGCCAGAATAAATTTTTTATCAATGCAGGCAGGGCGGCTCGTCTATACGTGCTGCTGAGCTGCAGAAGCACCAAACCTTAATACTAGGAGTATTAATTACTATTTATACTAAATGTAATAAAATGCTCGTATTTTCCAAGGAACTTCGAGCCTATTCGCGAATACTCTTATACAGGCTGTCCATTTTTCGAGCCCATTTGAAGATATTGAGAAAAAACTAAAATTTTTCATTTTCGTTTTTATTTTTTAAATTGAAAACCGATAAAGCTAGACATTTATAACTTACACATTATTAAGGAACTTTTTTACGTAGAATCTAAATCTGTAATTACATTTACCCGAGCTGTCAAAATTGCAGAAATATGACACTGTCAACTTTTTTCTTTCTTACGGGCGCCACCATTGGATATTCATGGCAAGAGTAAAATCCGTACCTACCATGTTTTCTTAAGCAAGAGACTTATGAATGTTGAGTGACATAATAATCTTAAGTTAAGATAAACAAATAATTTGTTTGCTCTGTAATTATAGCAACTAACATAAGGGTCTCAATATTTCATGTATTTTTAAAAACCGTAAAAAAATTAATACTGAAGAAACTATTAATGATAGATATCGATAACCCTATATCATTGAAAAGAGAATTAAATAGCGCATCTTATAATGATAGAAGTTATATGGCATTCCATTAAAAATAAATAGTTACAGCAGTTTGAATATTCTCAAGTTTATTAATTCTTTCTTGAGAACTTATGTTGCTAGAATTTTTTCTTTACAGTGTAACTGAAAAAGCGTTTCAAGACGAAACTTTTGCAAAAAACCACAAGTCCCTAACGTCATTTGTTCGGAAGATATTTGTATTTGTTTGAGGTACTGCAAGAGCGATAATTTTTTTAAAAAGTTAAATAATGCGAAAACGGTTTAGATTAAACTCTATGTATGGTACACAAGGTCACATTAAAATACAATCCAGAACCCGAAAATATAAAAATATATAAGGTGTTCTATTTAAAATAACAAAGTGACCTAACGCCCAGGGTAAACGGAACACTCTGTACATGTCAAACTAATTTTAAAATATGCTCCACATGATCCTGTGAAACTTTCATTTGAAACATTTTTTCGTGAAATTAATAACTAGAGAGGTATGAAAGAATCTGCCTTAAGTGGAACACCCTGTATATGGAATAGACTGGCTAATATGGAATACCCGGTATTTTTTAAAATAAGAAGCGCCATCTGTTAAACGACTCAGCCGGTAAGATTGCATAACTTTACAGTACATGATTTTGTGAATTTATCGTTTTGGAAGTTTTCGCGCGGTACCAGAAAAATGTATTTTGACGTATTTTTTAAAATAAAAGTGTTTTTTACACCAAAGTTAGTTTGTTATCGTGTAGATTAGTACAACAGTTGATATTTCACCTTATAAATTGAAAGTGTTGCATATTTTTCCTTATTTCATATCGCCCCAACTGACTATTCCATATTACCCGCCATTTTAAATCATATCATGAAAATGCAGTTTTTTTAATTTGTTACAGAATTTTCCCAAAAAAATATGTATTTCTTAAATTTATTATATGCAACCGCTGGAAAACAACATAAAGTATTTTTAATTAAATTATCTGAGTATTTAGTACCTTAGTTCAGAATTTATGACGGCCCAAAGAATGGGTATTCCACATATGCCGACTTTACTCTATCAATAAAGTCACTGTTTTTCGATTTTACTTTTCTTCTCAATAAATTTAAGTCGTTAGAAAGAGGACATATTTCAGTACCATACTGTATACAAATTACACATCGTTCATTTCATGGTTATCCCAATTTACTAAATAATTTAATCTGATGATAAGGTGTATCGGTAAATACGA
The DNA here is from genome assembly GCA_036172665.1 of Prosopocoilus inquinatus. Classification (NCBI taxonomy): domain Eukaryota; kingdom Metazoa; phylum Arthropoda; class Insecta; order Coleoptera; family Lucanidae; genus Prosopocoilus; species Prosopocoilus inquinatus. The sequence goes on from CM069876.1 coordinate 5,124,694, forward strand.
GCACACAAACAACCTTTTGTTTATTTAAAGTATATACCAAGTGAATTAACAATATCATCGTTATCAATGATAATTCGTATTGCGTCAAACGCAGCCAATCATCACACTATCCGGATTTTCGCAGACAAGTCGAAAGTAAGTAATATTAATCGCATTATCGATTGTAGCTCTAAATATAGCTCTAATTTATGAACAACGAGTTCGATAAGCAGAAGGCAACATAAAATAATTCGCTTGTCCCACAATTCTTGTTAGTATGTGGTTCAAGGGAAAAACATTTTGCTCTTAATTCTTATATGAAAACTTTTCTGTAAAGCTGTAACGTTACTCTCGTATAATGTTGCATGTTTATCTGCGCTCGTTTAAAAATAGCACGATCGGAAAGGCCGGGATAGAAAAGAAACCAATAAAGCTCGCGGCATAAATCCACATCTATCGTATGGCGGAGCGATGAATTTTCCGACCAACATAAATAGAACAGCAGGAAACGAAAAATAAAACAAACAGACGCAGAGAAATTAACGGATTAAAGATTAAAATTTATATATCTGGATTGCAGTAGATTGTAAACAAATAAATACGAAATTCCAAAAATAATAATAATAATAATGTTTTATTGTCACTTATCACATGGACATGGACATTTTGAGAAGATCCAAAAAAAAATCTTTTAAGGACGGATATAGAAGTTAAAGGTGCTGACGTTAATTCTAGGAAGTATGTACGGGTGGATTAAATTCGATGTCTCTTATGGGCATCTCCGTAACTATAAGGGATAGAAAAAAACTAGTGGCCAAGTCCCGATCTCTTTTTTGGAGATTAAGTCAAAACCGTAAACAAAAATCGGCTAACTTCTTTTGTTTTCAAGTTATGGCCAAAAAATGACATTTTCGACTTTTCGTTTTTCGGTCATATCCCGTTTATTTTTAGAGATATTAGAAAACTGTTTGATCATTATTAGGACACTTTTTGGAATACAATTCAGTGGTGTAGTTAGTTTTTTTAATATTTACTTAAATTTTCAAGTTATAACATAAAGTTATATTTTTTTAAATAGAAATCATAGTAGGCAATGTTCTCATTAAATAGAGATTTTTTTTCTGTTTTCAAAAATATATACTTTGTTGGGTTTATTTCTTATAATAAATAGGTAAAATGCCATTTTTGTTATTAGCCTTGCGTATCCTAGTCTCAGTACGCTGGCTTCAATGCAGTGTCGACATTTTTTTTTGTTTTTATTAAATATTAACCAACTTTCAAACCTTTAGACAGTTTTGGCCGCTTAAAAAATTTCACATGCACTTTATTTTACAAAATTCCGTTTGAGAAATGTAGCACCCATCGCGACCGATCTGGCAAAATGTTTTTTTTTGTTTTTATTAAATACGAATGCACGGGAATTTAGTTTGATACATATCCGATTTTGTTTATATTTTACTATTTGTGTGTTTGTTTTTGTTTTTCGTGTTTTTAATAAAATATAACTCGAGAGAAACAAAAGAAAAGAAAGCCTAATTTAGTTCTAATTTAGTAATTATTACCTTTATGTTTATCCGAACAACTTGTATTTTAGTGTAAAATCATGTTATCTTTTCGCTTCTCTTGACAACTCGTTTATTTACATTTTTTCACTGACGAAACTATGAAGCGATAGCGAAACGTAGAATGGTTTTGCGATTTCACAGTGTCTGCTTTAAAGTTTAACAACTATTTTCTCTCACATATTTCATCGAACAAGAGTCGACTTCAATTACAAATTTTTTATTGAAGTCGTTTCTTGTCCGATGGAAATTGTATAAAAATTGTTTTCAATTTTAAAAAGATATTGTGAAAATTACAGGAACGTTCAACGTTTCTTCCTAACGAAGCTATAAACCGATAGTGAAACGTTGAGTATTCGAGCAATTTTGACTGTTTAAAGATTGAAAACAATTTCTATATAAATTGAATGATAAACTCATTTTCAATAGAAAATCAGACAGGAACTCTTATCAGAACGGTCGCTCAAAACGATAAAACGGAAATTTGTAAATTAACGCTAATACTAAATTATTTACGCAGTCAAAATTTTGAAAATATTTGAAAGCTCGTTAAAATTTAATAAAATAACGGCTCCGTATTGAACCCAGTCTACTGAGACTAGGATATTTACGCAAGGATAATAATAAAAATGACAGTTTTTCCTATTTATTATAAGAAATACACCCAACAAAGTATATATTTTTGAAAACAGAAAAAAAATCTCTATTTAATGAGGGCATTGCCTACTATGATTTCTATTTAAAAAAATATAACTTTATGTTATAACTTGAAAATTTAAGTAAATATTAAAAAAACAACTACACCACTGAATTGTATTCCAAAAAGTGTCCTAATAATGATCAAACAGTTTTCTAATATCTCTAAAAATAAACGAGATATCACCGAAAAACGAAAAGTCGAAAATGTCATTTTTTGGCCATAACTTGAAAACAAAAGAAGTTAGCCGATTTTTGTTTACGGTTTTGACTTAATCTCCAAAAAAGATATGGAGACTCGGCCACTAGTTTTTTTCTATCACTTATAGTTACGGAGATGCCCATAAGAGACATCGAATTTAATCCACCCTGTACAGTTTAGTATCGATTAGCATTACACATACACATTAGAATATAATATGGTATTGTCGTAATCGCCAACTTGACCTTTTGAACTCTTATATTGTATCTAATTGTAGCATATTATTATTATAAAAGATTAATCGTAAATTTAAAATAAATGATTGATTAAACTCAATGACAATAATCCATTAATTAATTTTTTAACTTTGACTTTTTGACTCAACTAAATTTAAAATATTCGCTCTTTTTAAAATTTACATTTCAGAAAAATGCAGAAGAAAATTAAAATTCGGACTTTGCAAATAGTACCGTGCCTTCGATTGAATTCCTCATTAAAGTGGGCTATGATTTCACTGTTTTTTTTCTCCTAAGATTTGCAGCACTGATAGCCGTTCAATTATTTAATTAAACAAATGTCAAATTGACACTTTGTATTTTCAATTAATTCAAAATGTTAGAATTACAGCAGAAAATATTTATTGTTGAAAGTTATTTTCAAACCGGTAGAATAGAAAATGGAAATGGAAAAGTTTATTCAATTAATCAGTGTGTACAGAAGTTTCGATAGCAGTTTCCTAATTTTGCTATTACTTATGAATAGCTAGTTAAACATATCCATGCTTGTGTTCTTAAATTTCGTGAAACAGGAGGATCACTTGGACGCAAAACAGGGAGCGGAGCAGCTAAGAAAAAGAGTGCAGCCTGCATTGAAGATGTTCGGGATCGAATGGAACACTCTCCCAAGAAATCTATTGCGAAACTTTCACAAGAAGTTCAGCTATCAGTGGGAACATGTCACACTATTCTTAAAAAAGACTGAAAGCTTTATCCATATAAGATTCAAGCAGTCCACGAACTCACGCCAGTAGATTTTCACAGAAGAACAGAATACTGTTAGTGGTTTCTTGATAACTTAAACAACGACGACATTCTTGACAAGTGGTTCTTTTCCGATGAGGCCTGGTTTCATCGCTCAGGGTATTTAAATAAACAGAATATGAGAATATGGGCAGCAGAAAATCCCCATGAATTTGTGGAAACTCCATTACATCCATTAAAAATTGGTGTTTGGCTAGCAGTGTCAAGAAGGCGTATTATCGGACCAATATTTTTTAACGACTCAGAAACTGCTGAAAGATACCGAAATAAGTTATTAGAACCTTTCATTAATCAACTGCATGATGATGAACTTACAGAAGGTTTTTTTTTTCAGCAAGACAATGCTACTGCCCACACAGCTCATCAAACAATGACTTTCCTGCAGCAGTTTTTCGATAATCGGATTGTGAATTTTCCTGCAAGGTCTCCGGATCTCACAATTATGGATTACTTCATTTATCCGCACATGAAAAACACACTTTTTAGGACTACGCGTCACACAATCGAAGAACTTCGTGCGGGCATTACGGATGTGTGTGCAAACATAACCCCCGAACACTTAACAAACGGGTTTGAAAACATGAAACGCAGAGTACACTTATGTATTCAAGCTGAAGGAGAGCACTTCGAGCGTCTACTTTAAACTTTAATGTTGTGTTTTTATTTGATGTTATGATCACTACTGACAGTTAATGACAACTGTTTTCTTTAGAATTATGTCGCCAACTTCATAAAAAAATCACAGCTTACTTTAATGAGGAATTCAATTGAAGGCACGGTATTATTTAATTATAATTTTAAGTAATTTATATGTTACATAGTGTGCGTAGAAAAATAATAATAACAAGATTGATAAGATTGAACTGTCAATATTAATTTATGCATTCATGTATCAAGTGTTCATTGCATTTTCCGGTAGCATTGGCGTTGCAAACAAAATTTTTTTTTAACGCATGTCGTAGCTTAACTTTACTGCAAACAGTACTGTCAATAGTGTGCTTAAATAAATGCTTAATAAATAAATAAATAAATAAATAAAGTTAATTAAATACAAGCAAATATTGCATGCTGGCAGTGGTAGAGTAAAATATTAAGCTTGATCCAATGAGAAGATGCAATTGAAAGTGAAAGCACCAGATGAACTTAGTTTTCAAGGCAAGTGTCAGAAAATTAGAAGTTGTGGCACCAAAAATTTAAGTATTAGCAACGTTACTAAATTTAATAGGTGACGAGGGTCTTACCGTGTAAATACATTTGAGTATATGCAGTTAGAAGAGAGTGACAAATCATTAAAATCTGGTGTATCAGCACTTTACATTTTTTAAGCACGATCAGAAAAGTTGTGAACGACCGATTTATTCGCAATTGCGAAGTAAATAGTGATGAATAGATAAAACAGCGACTCCCTAACGATAAGATTGCATAAGGATTGATAAAATGAAGCGGGTTTGCTACATAATAAGTCACCTCATGCAAGGCGGCCATACTTACTGTCAAAGCATAATGAAAATTAAAAAAAAAATTGTTGCAAATCGTAATTGCGAATAAATCGGTCAAGTTGTTTTTGGTTTGCAGTGGAAATCTCGAGTTACGTTTCTGCTGAATAAACCCCAAACAGAGCTGAAGCAGCTGTACAGAGGCTGCTCGAGGTTTTCACTGCAATCAAAAAGGATTTGCAACAAATTTTTTCTAATCTTTCATTATGCTTTGACAGCAAGCATGGCCGCCTTGCATGGGGTGACTTATTACGTAGCAAACCCGCTTCAATTTGTCAATCTTTATGCAATATTAGGTCAAAAAGCGATTGTAGCGTGTTGCTGTTTTATCTATTCAATATTATTATCAATATTAACAACCAGTAAAGATAATAAGTGATTTCTCGCGACTAACCGGTTACGAGGAGTTAGGCGAAATAAGTGACTTACCGATAACTGTTGATATGACGTCACATATATTACTGCGGTTACTATTTTCCTAACCCGGTCAGAGAGTAGTGTAACGTTGCTGTATCTCTCTTATTTCTTACACAGAACCGTGGTTCCGCGTGCTAACCTCAACTTGATTCAATCACAACTTTTTTTTTTCTAATAGTTAATTACACAATTCATTGTTGGACTGTTGTCAAATTTTAAATGCAACCGTCAGAAAGCCTGTAACCGTTTCGTTTTGGCGAATCTTACTAACCGTGACGTATTCTCGTGACCGTAACGTCACTACTGCTAACCATGCTATTCGTAACCGGTTAGTCGCGAAAAATACCTTAATGTAAAACGTTTACAAAATGCTATAAGTGTGGATCCAGTCTTAAGTAATGTTAAACATTATACCTTAACAGGTTGGCCTACCATAAAACTAATGCGTCAACAAATGTTAATACTTTTTGGTCAATTAGAAATGAAATTTATGAGCATGAAAATTCATTATACAAAAAAAAAACAGATAATAATACTTGTAGTGGGCATAGAAAAATAATAATAACAAGATTCGTAACATTGAACTGTCAATATTAATTTATGCATTCATGTATTTTATGTATTAAACTAATAAAGTTAATTAAATACAAGCAAATATTACATTATGATAGTCCGGGCAAAAAATTAGAATTTTTTTAAAATATATTTTAAAGTTTATCTTTCCGGGAGTATGAGATCCTTAGAAAATTAAAAAAAAATGATTGTTAAAAATAATTTAGAAAAATTTCATTATGCTTTGACAGCAAGCATGGCCGCCTTGCATGGGGGACTTATTAGGAGCAAATCCCGCTTCAATTTGTCTATCCTACTGCAACGTCAGGTCAAAAAGCGATAGTAAGATGTCGCTATTTTATCTGTTATAAATAATGTTATAAATATCAGAAGGGATTTTAAATGATATAATGAAGCTAATTTTTAAATACATTACGAAAACCTTAAGCATTTTTTATATGGTTGTTAAAAATTTTAAAATGTAACAGTAGATGATTAATTTACAAAAACAATGAAATACGTTCAATAAAATCCGTTATCAAGAAAGCTATGAGCCTGCTTTTATTTTTTGACGGCAAGTTATACCTTCAAAAAAATTAAAGTTTATTATTGAACAAATTTTATTATAATTTACTGTTTCCCCGGCGTGTTATACCGGGTGGAAAATTTCAAACCAGAACATAGCAAAGTTCCATTGAAAACTACGTTTCTGTAGATTACTGCTCGCCATTTAAAGATTCAAAAATGGTAATGGTATTAAATGAAAGATAAAATTAAGGCCAATGTTATCCTGTTAAAATTATACCTATTGTGTTAATACTATTGAAATAGAAATTAAATTTGTAAATTTCAAATTAAAAATGTAGTCGCCTTAGTATGTCAGATTTGAAGTTTGCAATTTAATAACCAGAATTTTGTACAATATGCTTCTTATATAAAATTAAATTCCATTAATATGTGTAGCGTAATGACATTTGAAAAACGGTTAGGATTTATTTCTTTGCTCTTACATTACTTCACAAAATACTTTCCTATTATTCTTGTTAATTTCAATAGAATGTTGATGGCAACTGGATTTGTGGAATTGATGTTTTTTTTTTAATATTCTTTACAGTTGTGTGTTACTTATTCTTGAACAGTGTGAAACTTATTTGATTCTTAGTGCAATTGAATTTAAAACTGATTTATTATCGACGTGTGTCGGTATTGATTGCCCATGGCATCATTTCAAGTTTATTGATAGTATCCGAAACAGTAATAGTATTTTTGAGTGCAATGACGTAGAATACAATTATCATTCTAATAAAGAAAGAACTGTTGTAATTTAAACGACAAGAGTACCTTCCTATTATTTGCTCTGCACAATAATTCATAATACTTTTTGACTGACGTATAAATTCTTTTCCATTTAAAAGAACTGAAAGTTTCAAATCTGACATAGGAGACTAAATTTTTTGTTTAAAATTTGAAAATTTTATTTATATTTCGAAAGTATTAATATTTAGGAATAATTTTAACATCATAATATTGTCCATAATTTTCTCTTTTCTTTAATACCTAATACCATTGCCATTTTATGCCATTTAACAAAGTTTTCAATACAAGTTTGCTATGTTCGGGTTTGAAATTTTTCACCCGGTATAAATGAAAAATATTAATGAAAAGTTTTGGATTCTCTAAGTCAGTAAATTACTGACAAAATAATCAGCGATGGGATAATTTATCTGATTTTTTAATCTAGATCATCTATTATAAATTATTGGTCTTACTAAAAAAAAAAACATGTTCACGTTTCATAATCATCCAATTCTTAAACATCACCGATAGTTGATAATACACGGCCGTAACTAGTTCATTTTATTACAAAAAATATAGTTACTGACGATTCGTGATGGACTTACCAATGACAAGAAGGGGGAACTAACTTTGTTAGTTCTTGTAAGGATTTCTCTGATCGATATTCTTGTACAAATGCCACTGTGACTACGATTACTATAGCTACGGTAATACTGATGGCGTCGTCAAACTGCTTCATGAAGACAGATACCAAGGCAGATGCAAGAAGGAGAAGGATGAGGGGATTCCTGAACTGCTCCAGGTATTTCTTCCAGGGCGGGTCTTCATCTTTTACGAAAAATTCGTTGTACCTGAAAAGAAAAATACATTATTTGCCAATGCCTCTTCTAGATTTGCATTACATAATTAAAATATACTCAGTGTTCTTTTACTGTGTGAAAATATTTATACCTGTAATATATCATCACAAATGGAAACGATTGAACTCATTTGTTCTTAACAACAATTTAATAGTTTTTGAGAAAACTGCCGTGGCAGATTTTCACTAAACCGTTTGAGAACTGTTGGCATAGCTAAATGTGGAAGGCGGCCGCCTCTTCAATTATGTCCCGAAGCCGAAGTAGGGCAGGCTCAATACTTCACTTGATCTTGAGCACGAACGACGTAAATCAGCCGCCCCGATCAACTGGTCAGTCAAAACGTTTACAATTTAAATTAACTTCACTGTAAGTAGTTGCAAGTATTTTTAAATTAAAATCTAGTGCAATTCAAGAAACTGCGGTTCGTAATTGCCGAACAAATCAAAAAGCAAGCTACAAATTGTAATTTCTAATTGTAATTTTTAATACACTTATAAAAAATTGACATTTACTTTTTTCCACGGACCGTAAGAAGTAATACTTTCATAGCTAGCGGCATATTACAGTAAAAATTTATTTACGTAGAAGGGTGAAGGAAGAACATTTTTAACGCGCTTGCCTAATTAGTGCATAAATTTTCGGATTTATTCGTCGATAGTTGATATCGTAAAACATATTACTTCGCTTCGTGAATTAAAATTTTTAATAAAATAATTAATAAACGATATCAGTGGTTATTACGAAAGGCCGCGTTGAAGATCGAGTGCGATATCGGTGGGCGTGTTCATATCGAGAAGAAGGCGAAGTTGACCTTCCTATCTTTCTCGCACATTTCAGCAGTTCCAAACAAGTGGTCCATCCGAAATTTTCTGGATATGATACGGCAGCCACCAAAAATATCCGCTGAAGGTATCATTTTGTGTACTTATACTGAGGTTTTTTATTTGCACGCAGTAGAAGAACACCCTGTTTACGCTTAGATATCTCCTTCCTGATAGAAAGATTCTTTTGAAACAATAAATAAAACAATAAGAAAGAATCTCTCAAAACAATAAATTATTATTTATCTTGAAGACGCTCTCAACGTATGCGTTGGATCAATTTCGATATCTGGATAAAACATTGGCACTTCTTAAAAACATTTAAATAATATTAATTTTCGTATAAGCTCTTGCATTAGAAGATTGTGTCGATTCGTTGCTCTGGTTCAATGTGTTAGATGCCACTATTGGTTTACCATAATTTAGTAAATCGTTCGGATTGATTTGGTAAGTTATTTTATTTAGGGTTGCCATCTCTCAAATTTAAAAACTAGGACAAAGATACTTAAAAATCCGGACAGCGAAGATATTTCACAGGTGGTTTTTCTGTGCAAAATTCTGAAACAGGTCAATTTTTAATTTTTAAAAGACACATTTTAATATAAAATTTTGTTGATCAGTATTTATTTTCCACTGTTATGTCAACGTTAATATTTTTAAAACTGAAGCCATAACTTTTTTTATTCAGCAGTTGATCGTCCTTCTTTTCAATTAAATGGTGACGTAAATTTTTAATTGCCTTGGCAGATTCTCTGTTTTGCGAGTCATTTATGGATTTGGGGCCTTGTTGAATTCCGAAACAGTTATCAACCCCTGCACAGTAGACGTTATTACTTTTTTTTATTATTTTTAATTAAATTAATTGATTTAATGTTTAGAAAAACAAATGAATATCGCATAACTGAGACATAAACTGAAATTGATTTTTTTTTTCTTAAATGAAACATTTTAGAAAAATTTTGTGCAAATCGTTTTTGATTGCAGCGAGAACCTCGAGCAGCCTCTGGACAGCTGTTTCAGCCCTGCTTGGGGCTTCTTCAGCAGAGACGTAGCTCGACATTCCCGCTGCAAACAAAAACGACTTGCCCAATTTATTCGCATTTGCGATGTAAGAGTGATGAACAGATAAAATAGCGACATCTTACTATCGCTTTTTGACCTGACATTGCAGTAGAGTAAACAAATTGAAGCGGGATTTGCTCCTAATAAGTTCCCCATGCAAGGCGGCCATGCTTGCTGTCAAAGCATAATGAAAATTTTAGAAAAATTTTGTGCAAATCGTTTTTGATTGCAGCGAGAACCTCGCTAAAATTTTCATTATGCTTTGACAGCAAGCATGGCCGCCTTGCATGGGGAACTTATTAGGAGCAAATCCCGCTTCAATTTGTTTACTCTACTGCAATGTCAGGTCAAAAAGCGATAGTAAGATGTCGCTATTTTATCTGTTCATCACTCTTACATCGCAAATGCGAATAAATTGGGCAAGTCGTTTTTGTTTGCAGCGGGAATGTCGAGCTACGTCTCTGCTGAAGAAGCCCCAAGCAGGGCTGAAACAGCTGTCCAGAGGCTTCTCGAGGTTCTCGCTGCAATCAAAAACGATTTGCACAAAATTTTTCTAAAATTTTCATTATGCTTTGACAGCAAGCATGGCCGCCTTGCATGGGGAACTTATTAGGAGCAAATCCCGCTTCAATTTGTTTACTCTACTGCAATGTCAGGTCAAAAAGCGATAGTAAGATGTCGCTATTTTATCTGTTAAATGAAACACTTGATATTTTTATACGTATTTAAAATCTTAAATAATAATCGCCTTTTCTTTTTCAAACAAACTTTGTTTTTAAAAACTTTGTTTGATTAAATCCTAACATTTTGTCTAACAGATGATTTTAGGGATCAATGAAGACTTGAAAGATGTTGATGAACCTTTATGGGTCGGCTGGGGGGTCGATGAAGCTTTAGGAGTCTTTTAGGTGGTCGGAATTGTTAAGTCTTATTTAATACAGGCCTATCTGAACGTTCATAAAAAAGTTAAGAAGTTCCAAATAATATTAAATTACTTTGAATCAGCTCGTATAAAGGAGAAAACAAAAGACGTTCAATTGATTATCAAAATCAAAATACACCTAAAGTACAGTCAACTCGAATAAACAGAAACAAAAGGCGATCGTCGAATAAGTCAGAACGAAAATAAAAACTGTACAAAACTCAATAAGTCAAATCGATACAAAATCTGGCTTTCATCACAACCAAAAATTTAATTCAAATTAATAATTACAATACAAAATAAATAAAATAAAGTCAATGCCAAAATATAATAAACATATAAAAGATAATTAAAAAAATAAGAAATCATGTCAAATAAAATTAAACCAAAGAGAAAACAAAAAGCAAATGATTAGTTGATAATTTAAAAGGAAAATTAAAAAAAAAGTCCATCAATTGAATTGATTTTCAACTGAGGAATAAAAATAATATAAAGTTTGATGATAACCAGATAAAATACCGACATCTTACGATCGCTTTTTGACCTGACATTGCAGTAGGATAGATAAATTGAAGCGGGATTTGCTCCTAAGAAGTCCCCCATGCAAGGCGGCCGTGCTTGCTGTCAAAGCATAACGAAAATTTTTAGAAAAATTTTGTGCAAATCGTTTTTGATTGCAGTGAAAACCTCGAGTAGCCTCTGTACAGCTGTTTCAGCCCTGCTTGGTGCTTCTTCAGCAGAGACTTGTCCAATTTCTTCGCAAAAAAAAATGATAAAGTTAGGACTAGAATAAAAATTATATAAAACTAACAATAAGTCAAATTGATTTGAAAATTATCAAATTTTGTCACTATCCAAGGAATAAACCGTAAATGTTAAAGAAACATAAAACACAACATCAAACAATAATTTAAAAAACACAATAAAATAAACGAAAAAAAAACCTGAATGTTTGAGTGAAAGAGAGTCAAAGTGATAATTCAAACATAAAATACAGTCAAATAGAATCAAGAAGAGAAAAAAGACGATCGACTTATAATTAAAAAAGAAAATAAAGAAAAATAGGATAATATATTGTCACAATAAAAAAAAATATTAAATCTGAATGGGGGGTCGATGGAAACTTTTATTTTCTTGTCAAGGGTCGTGGAACTTTTTATTTTCCTGTAAGGGGTCGATGGTTAAAAGAGATTGGGAACCCTGCTTTATACGCATGTATCAGAACTTACTACTAATAAAATAAATAAATAAATAAATACTATTAAATACAAATATCTTGAAAACTACTCGTTTTACATAAAATTATTTAGAGAAATTGTTATCAGAATTTAATTTGGAATCCAAATATATGCAAATATACCGAGTGTGCCATTTAAGAAAACAAAATGTGAATTTATATCCGGGTTATCCGATGTGCATTTGTTATTCGGTAAACGTCAGTAAAAACCTTGAATTCGTTTGTTACGTTAAGTCTTGCATTAAGTATATCTTTCTAAGTTCAACAATAAAAAAGTTAAAAAGGGGAGCGGGAATGCTCGCATAGTCACCCTGTACCATAATTTTTATACTTTATATCAGACTTTTCATACCATCAGTGGTTCGTTTACGAAATTTCAAAAAGTTATAAAATAAAATAAAATAAAGCAACAAACAAATTCACTTAAAAACATGAAAGGCTATGGGACACTGAAAATACTGAAAACTTAAACTAAGAATATTAAAAGAGACAGCGGTTTTGAAAAACGTAAATAAAATTTTCTTATCACAGTAAGTTTTTTGTCCGTAGGCAGGCGTGTCGATAGCTAAGCTGATATCTTCAGTCCACTCACGCATTAAACACTTACTAGTTAAAAGTACTTCATGAAACATTTGGTTGGTATGAACCTAATGTTCGCGCTTTTAGCTTGTGAATTGGTGCTTTTAAGTTGCGAATGTTTAAGTGATTGTACTGAAAATGGCAGCTTAGCTGTCGAAATACGTATCTGCGATTACAAACTTTTAAACAATGATCACAATCTCTTTCTCAAGCAGTGTTGTTAAAGATACATTTCTAATAGTATCTAGATACAGATGCAGATACTTTCACAAATAAGTATCTAGATGCAAATACAGATACTTTTCCGGAAAATATCTAGATACAGATACAGATACAAAAGAAAGTATCTGCAGTTATCAAGATGCATGCAAGTATAAAATTCAATAACCTATGCAGTAGTGGAGGTACGGTATTATTTGCGATCCAAATCGACTTATTTTTGTGAAAATTGACGAAGTTTTCGTATGAATATGTGAATAATGTACACACTAAAATCTGTGACAATTTTCATAATTTTTTTCAGCAGTATATGTCTTTTTAAATAGAAAATTTATCTTTGTAATTAAGTTGATCAATAAGCTGATAAGTAATTACCTGGTTTTGTATGAAACCAAATCAAGTCAACGTAAAATATAAAATTATCAACAGAAATGACTCTACATCCGTATCAGACAAGTTAAACGTCCAATGAATCTAGGATCCTTGGTTGCAACCTTGTTGTAGCTAAGAGAGCGTTCCAACAATCAAGAAAAGTTGATAAAATGAACAATACAGTCTTTTCCTTTTGATTTTCTCCTTTTGTCAATTATCTTTCCCAATTTTTAAAATAATTTTTAGGTTTCTGAACTATCAAGTCGCATTTTAAATAGAACAGTCAATTGACAAACTGGAAAACAGAATTACAAAAGCGGAAAATCAAAAGAAAGAGACTATAAAATCGGAGGTTGCATTTCCGCCAAGGTCTGCTATTTTTATGGAAGTTCAAAATGTATCTAAAATGTTTCTTAGTATCTCAAATGAATAGATACACTGTAATTGTATCTAGATGCAGATACAGTTACACTTTTTTAGTAGTATCTGAGATATGTATCTAGATACCCAAAAAGTATTTAGATGCTCTATCTAGATACTTGCATCTAGATTCTTAACAACACTGTTCTCAAGTAGGCAATGAATAACCACCAGGTAATTCAGATTCAGATTTTGAAACATCTGTCACTTATTAGCAAAGTTACTAACAGCGTGAAATGTCGAATACTAAATGTATTAATAAAGGTGACAGGAATTTTTAAAGATTTATTTATAATTATAATCGTTTTGAACATAAAAAAAATTCCAAGATTTAGAAATGCCAAACCATTATGGTCCTTTATTTAGTTGTAACCCTGTATACAATAATGGTTTAACAAAAGGAAAATAATTATCTGAATAATCGCAATCTGGATGTCGTGCAATTTCTTTACACCCGGACGCATGTAGGTTACCATGCTTTTAGTTATTAATGTTATTATTCACGCTTCCCGGCTAACTTTTTATATAGTATAATTATGTGGTTAGCAAGGTAACGATACTATTTTGTTTAATAAGGAGAAAGGTTTAAGAGTAAGATCGTAATTGCGAAGATCAATTTCACAGATAATATTTAAATGAAATTACACGGTCCGGAAACATGTTTCCATTTTCCATATACTAGGTATCTTTTTGTTGTCCTTTTTTTCGGCGCCTATAACACTCGACAGGGGCAAAAACTTCAAACGCTATTTTTATTCAATGTAAAAGCTCTCTGTAAATAGTAGGATTACATTTTTTGTCGAGAAAAAATTTTGCATTTGCAAAGCGAAGCGAAGCGAATAAAACATACTGAACTAATGTAGCCTGTTGCCACCACCAACCTGATAAAATAAAATTTCGAGCGCTTTAATATTATACTCTATGAAACCCAAATGACTCATTTGTGTTAGAACGAAAATACATGATTTACAGCTTTGGAAATAATAATAATAATAAACGTCTTTATTTCCCAAGAGCTTTAGGTTCTAAACCTTAAATAAAAAAAGAGTTGTACCAGACAAAAAAAAAACGCCTATTAAAGAAAAGACAAAAAAATTCGTTGTCTTGGAAACCAAAAACCAAGTGAAACAAATTCGGACCTACCATGACCTGCAGATTCCAAATATGTAAAAATATGCAAGCGGTTCCGTATAAAATAAGATATTTTTTTAGAAAAGGTACGATCAGGGCATTTCAAGAACTGTATCACAAACAGGATATTCACTCACTGACTAAGTGACTAATAATTGTTAATGTTATGCGATATGTTGCGAATAAATTGGGCAAGTCGTTTTTGGTCTGCAGTGGGAATGTCGAGCTACGTCTCTGCTGAAGAAGCCCCAAGCAGGGCTGAAATAGCTGTCCAGAGGCTGCTCGAGGTTCTCACTGCAATCAAAAACGATTTGAACAAAATTTTTCTAAAAACTTTCATTATGCTTTGACAGCAAGCATGGCCGCCTTGCATGGGGGACTTATTAGGAGCAAATCCCGCTTCAATTTGTCTATCCTACTGCAATGTCAGGTCAAAAAGCGATAGTAAGATGTCGCTATTTTATATGTTATTGTAAACGTTCGATTTGAAAGATCACTGTATGAAAATTGTCAGCGTCTTGATCCTGCGAGCACGTTAAATTTCTTTACGTAATATGATCCGCTTATGCAGCACTCCTCAAGTAAGTTCAATCGTCTTGATGTCATTTGTCAACATGGAATTCCCTCTATTAAAAAGTTAATTTTTAATTCATCTACCGAAAAGGACTTTGAGTTGCGAGCTAAACAGAAGTCGGTAAATCATGCTAGACAATTTTCGCGGCGATTAAATCGTACTTGCGAAGTGCTCACCATGCAATTTTGTCAATTAAACCCAAAAACACGCGCATTACATTCTGTATTGTTCTAGAAAGAGCAAACGAATTTTGATAATAATTTTTCAAACGTGACAGGATAGGTACTAAACTCTTACAAGGAGCTATGACGTAAACTTGAATAATGTGCCGGAAGGGGTGTCAGGTTAATCAAATAATTTAAAATGTTGATTTTGCTTTCGATTTTTAGAATATTTTATATTAACATTTAAATTTTTATTACAGATATGTTACTTGTAAATCAAGCAAAACTTTGACATTTTTTTTGTAAAATAAAAAAAAAGTCTTTTTTCCTCTTGTACACTAATGCTTAAAAGTTTCGAAATGAAAAGCAATAAAATCGTTCGAATTTGAACCTTATTGAAACGGGCCTAATATATTTCGAACCTTAAGGAACAGAGACACTTTCTCCGCACCCCGATAGGAGGGTTGTTTACTTAGGTCCTATTAAACCCCGGCCGGTGCAGATGTTTATGGTTTGTTGAATTTCGTTGCCAGTATTTGGTTCCGAGTATTTATTGAGGCGACGCGCGGTTGCGAACGCGGACGCGGTGGCGAATTTGTTTGTTCTCTTTTGCTTTAACTTAAAAATTGAACAAAAAATGTTTTTTTTTAATTAGAATATTTTATATTGTTAAATAACAGGATTTCAGATCATATTATAAAGACATATAAATGTTAAATTGCTATGAAGGATCGACGATGTTAATTAATCTGAAAAATTATAATTATACCAAATTTCTGCTTTTATACACTTCTGGTTTGTTTGACTTCACAAAAATTTTATTCGTTTGTAGTTTGTGTATGTTTTTCTGTGGATTCTAAAATTTTCATTACGAGAAATACATAAATAGATTTTTAGTAAATATGAAATACAGGGTGATTTATTAGCTCACTGACAACCTTTGCCATACGGAAAGCTCACATAATTTTAAGAAAATAATAACAATTAGGACATATGTTCGATTTTATTTATTTTTAAGTAAATAGAAGACCTCACAATTTTGATTCTAGTTATTTCGTCCCGTTCCTCTGTACAGCTGTTTCAGTCCTATTTGGGGCTTCGTCAGCAGAAGCGATCGCAGGATGTCGCTATTTAAGCGGTTTCTATTATGCTATTTAAGCATTTCCGTTATATTTTACATTTTTTCACGTCATCTTTATTTTATAAATGTTAATATATTGATATTTTCAATTCAATTTTATCATACACGTCTTATTCACATGTCAAGAAAGTATTTGAAGTATTTTGTGAAAATATGTGAATGATTTTTGAGTATTTGAAAAAATATATAGAATGAGCTAGATTATTTAAATTTGTTTCTTATTATAGTAATATAAATGCTAAGAAGTTCTGCTCAACAAAGCTATTAATTAGTTGCAAAACATATGTGTATTTAATGAAACTAGAAAGTTAAATTTAATTAACGAAAAATAACAGATTTTATTTTATTGACTTATTTAATTTCAATTGCCAAAGTTTCAGAAATTTTAATTTCATAATGCACACATTATTTACTACACATGTTATAATATTTAGAAAATAAATTTTGTTAAATTTCTTATCCATCCAACTACAATGAAAGTCTTTCTAGCAGATTATTCAAGTTGGTTGAATAAGTTCGCATCTGTGTTAAATCGCTGTGTTTGCGATGACCGGTTTTATTATCGGGGTAGCAGGTACGGTTGTAAAAGCTATAAGTACTCCGAAAACTTTATAGCAGAAGTGTACACTCATCTGGGAACATCCTGTATACTAACCGACGGTTTATTAAGTCGCACTTTATAATACAATTTAAACGAGAAACTGCGACTTGGTAAAATGCAGGCTACTATACTTATGTTGCAGGATATGCAAGCAAGCGTCAATAAAACATATACAGGATGTTCCACTTAAGGCGGATTCTTTCATACCTCACTTGTTATTACTTTTACGAAAAAATGTTTCAAATGAAAGTTTCACTGAATTATGTGGAGCATATTTTAAAATTAGTTTAACGTATACAGAGTGTAGCCTGGGCATTAGGTTACTTCGTTCTTTTTTAACTAGAACTGATGGCTAAATTTTAATGTGACTTTGTGTACCATACATAGGGTCTAATCTAAACCGTTTTCGCGTTATTAAATTTTTTTTACAAAATATCGCTCTTCCAGTACCTCAAACAAATGCAAATATTTTCCGAACAAATGATGTCAGAGACTTGTGGTTTTTGCCAAAGTTTCGTTTTGAAACGCTTTTTCAGTTACACTGCCAAGAAAAAATTCCAGCTAACAAACAGTTTATTTGCTGTATAACCACAGCAACTAACAACAAATGTCAATGTTTTGTGTATTTTTAAAAATCGTAAAGAAAATCTAGGATACTGAAAAAACTGTTAACGACAGATATTGACAACCCTAAATCATTGAAAAGAGAATTAAGTAGCACATGTAATAATAATAGCAAAAGTTATATGACATTCCATTAAAATAAAAATTAGTTATTGTAGTTTGCTATGTTGCTATTTTTTTTTTTTTTGTTGAGGGTGTATCTGAAAAAGCGTTTCAAGACGAAACTTTTGCAAAAAGCCATAAGTCCCTAACGTCATTTGTTCCGAAGATATTTGCATTTATTTGAGGTACTGCAAGAGCAATATTTTTTTTAAAAAGTTAAATAACGCGAAAACGGTTTAGATTAGACCCTATGTATAGTACAAAAAATCACATTAAAATTCAGTCCAGAATCCGAAAATATAAAATCATATAAGGTGTTCCATTTAAAATGACGAAGTGACCTAATGCCTAGGCTAAACGGAACGCTCAGTATACGTCATACTAATTTTAAAATATGCTCCATATGATACAGTGAAACTTTCATTTGAAACATTTTTTTCGTAAAAATTAATAACTAGAAAGGTATGAAAGAACCCGCCCCTTTATGCTGTTACTGTCAATGATGAAATATCATGAAATAATTACGTCTCAAATATTTAAGAAACAACGGAAAAGCATATACTTAGTGTAGGATGACCAGACGTCCTTCTTTTTAGTTTCATATCCCATTGTCCACACAACCTTAAAACAGGACGCAATTTGTCCCATTACGTGTCATTTGAATTTGTTCTCGAGCAATATCTCGATAATTACCGAAGGTACAAAAAAAGTTTCAGGATATTTTTGTATAAATTTTAGAGGTTTACAACACAAAATTATTTTCATCTATACAGGATGAATCAGTGGTGCTGGATGCAACTTTTTATACTTCAAGCGGCACAATCCGTGTATGATATCAAAGTTGGATTGCTCATTGTTACGTTCGTATTTCGCTCTAACCATTCCGGTGGAGTAGGCTTCCCTTCGTGCACGCTTGTTAAGGGTGGTACGGTTGTTTGGTTGAAAGGTATTCGAGCGAAGTGGAGTGGCCCGGACTCGCTCTTGACGACGAACAAGCGTGCAGTAAAGTTGTATTTCACGTCTCAGAAGCGCTGTGAGTTTGGGCGTTATTTGAAACGATTTTGTCGTTGGATCAGTGAACCTACCGAGTTGTACGGATGCATTCACACGCTAATTGCTGTCTCGACAAGTTTGGGGACCGTTTATTCGGCTTTGAGGGACATGTTAAACTTCTTTCCGGTTCGCTCTTCAACTGCGAGCTAAACGCCGTTTTGTTTCTCCCTTTTGTTACTTGTTTGGTTTCCTCGTGCGTTTACCGCCCTCGGTCGTAAATTTTCACACAATTTTTTCCATATAGCAAGCAATCCTGGGCAGTTTTCCACCACCGATTCAGTTCAAGGCGAGCTTCCGCGTCGCCTTGTTATACTCCTGCAGGTGTTACTCCGAGGAACGATGCGTTTTCCGTCGTCGCTTTTGGTTGTGGAAAAAAAAAACAAGTTTGAACACTCCCGTTTACGGGCTGTTGCGGCAATTTCAGTAGCGTTCCGTCCCGGAGGGCCGGAGTAAGAATTTTCCTTTCTGTTTTCCGCTCCGTATTTAGAAACAAGTTACGTGATGTCGCGCGTCGATCCACGGGCGTGCTGCAAGCCAGCGGCAGGGACCGTTGTAGGTCAGCAATTTTATTTTCCTTTCATCGACGAACTCGGCGGAAGGATGGCTTTGCCATACAGTTTTTTGTAATTTTGTTTGTAGGCTTACATTGTTGTTTGTCCCATATTCTTGCGAATTTTATTATTTTCTGTTTGATTGATTTGGTCGATACGTGGTGGAAATCCATTTAAACGTAGACGTAGATGTAAAAAAAAAACTAATCTTTTTTACTCACAATTTCCCCTATCTTTTATAAGGTTACAAAATTTCTTAAATGCTGCGACATGCTTCGCTTATTACTACAGCTTCTTTGGGTAGTAACACAAAATATCTTGGGGTCGGTTTTTATACTTAATATTGAAACAGATTGACCAATGGTGAATTGTTAAGGTCTAACTGGCTATTCAATAAGTTGTCGGAATTCTTAAGCTTCTTTATTTTTAGGGATTCCAGGAGGTCTAGTCTTTTACTTTTATTTTCTACGTGTAAAATTTTAAAATCGGTGCTGAAATTATGATGAGACTCAATGAGGTGTGAGGCGTAGTGTGATTCAGTTTTTTTTTATGAATGAAGCGGGAAAAGTGTTATTTAATTCCTTTAGAGAAACTTCTACCTGATTGGCCTATATAAGTTTTTGTACAATCCCCACATACTAGCTGATATACTCCTGACTTATTTTGTTTATCTATTTTGCTTTTACTATTTTTTTAATTTAGTGAGATACTTTTTGATGTTTTCGCTAGTTTTGCCTGCGTATGTAATAACTTTATAATTGTTATCTTTTTCTTTAGTTGGGCTAGAATATATCAAATCTATTGTTTTCTTATAGAGTTTTTTATTTAAAATGTTGTCCATCATTTGAGACGTATATCCATTATTTACTGCAATTTGTTTTATTATATAGAGTTCTTTTTGAAAATTTGATTTGTTTAAAGGTATTGTTGTTAATCTGTGTATCATGCTGTGGAACGTTGCTAATTTATGTTGTCTGAGGTGATCTGATAAATTATGTATTGTTGTGTCAGTGTGAGAAGGTTTACGAAAAAATGTGTCGGTTGTTTATTTTCTTAATCGTTAAATCTAAGAAGTTAATTGAATTGTCAGTTTCTTTTTCTATTGTAAATTTAATGTTGTCATATAGACTGTTGATGAAATTGAGAAATTGGTCTAGTTGTCTATTTGTACCGACAAAACCTGCGAGAACATCCATCAACGTATCTGTGTCAATACAGGAATTTTTGGAAATGTAAATTTGGTTTGTAACTTAATAAAGAAACACCTTGTATGGTTGAAAATAATTTTAAGCTGTGCACAACTTAATAAAGTTCTTTTGGTTAAATGTAACGGGCGTCTAACAGTTATTGTAGTCCTAGGTGGCTGCGGAATCAAATATGAATATCGATTCTTACTTCGCATCGTTGAATTAACGTCTCAAAATTGGCGTCAAAGAACTAATAAATTCTTGTACACCTATTTATTGTTTTATTGTTTTATTGCAATTTCAAACAATAATTATTTGAAAATATTTTGCTCCACAGCTGCCCAGGACTACGATAATTGGATGACCGTTACATATAATGCCATTTCCGTATTTCCTCGGAACTTTGAGACTTTCCTCAATTTTTTGTCGTTTCCTAAAAATGGTCACCTGAATTTAGCGTTCCGCATTAATCCCGCAACGCTCCCGTTTCCGCATTCCCGCGTCGGTGTACTGGACCTTTAAGAATATTTACATTACACGTTCACAACTTAAAAAACTCTACCATTCATTGCATTCATTGCACATACGCTTATTATTACATTCTAAACAATTTCCACGTGTAAAATTTTTTATTACAAATTCACAGATTAGATTGCGCCGGTTGCGTAACCTTTGTAATTTTATTCACTTTTCAACGACCAAGGCAATCACGTTTTTCAAATAAACTCGTCCAGTTTAATAACAATGCCAGCATGATTTATTGCTTAAACTCGTTTGTAGCTTAGATATCGCACACTATACGGCTAAAAAAAAATATGGTTTAAAGAAAACAAGCGAAATTTATTAATTTCAAAAGACAAAGCCCTCACGTATAAAATGCAATAGCTTCACCGGAAAAATTAATTAGTCTAAAACACAAACAACGCAAAGGTCGATCGATGGTTTGAGTGGTGTGACTGTAATTAAAAAGTTACACCCTTAAAGCTGGGCGGCCACTGCGAGCGAAGCGAAGCTACGATGAGCGAAATTGCGTTTTTTAACAGTTAGCTCCTATGAAATCTTACGTAGACGCGGCAAGTAAAGCTAAGCAAAGCGAATCTCAGCTAACGAAGTTTTAAAACGCGACCACTGTACATGAACAAACGTCCAGTGGTCACGTCTCTAAAGCGTTGTGAGCTAGATTTTATTTGGATTAACTTTCTTGATGGATCCGGTTAAACGGATTACAGTCACATCGTTAGTTGCTGTCTCAGCGGGCCTTGGGACCGTTTGTTCGGTTTTGAGGGACGCATGAATCTTTTCCGGCTTGCTGTACACAAGCAAGGTAAGCGCCATTTTGATTCTTCATTTTGTTACTTGGTTGTTTTCCACGTGCATTTACCGCTCACGGTCGTAAATTTTCACACAATTTTTTCCATAAAGCAAGTAGCCCTGGGCAGATTTCCACTGTCGATTCAGTGCAGTGCAACGTGATTACCGTCTCACTTATTCCCGTAAGCGTCGCTCTGAGAGACGACACGTTCTCCTCGTGCTTTCTGTTGAGGAAAATAAGTTCGACCGTTCCCATTTTAGAGTTGTAACAGCCGTCTCGTCGACATTCCGCCCCGGAGCGATTCAGTAATTTCCTTCTTTTTCTTTTTGTCCTTGGAAACGAATTACGTGATGCCAGTTCACGAGCGTGCGTATTTTCCCCGACGAATTCAGCGGTAGGGAGGCCTTGTTTGCTGTGATAACGTAGTCAGGGGATTACACTGTTATTATCCCATATTTTGCGAATTTTACTATACTCTATTTTTTATTGATACGCGGAAATTTACTTCGCTCTTTTCGACTACAGTATATAGATTATAGTATTTGTTAACTGTTAATTATAATAGACTATAGTATTTGTTAACTGTTAATTTTGTCTTGGCTCTGAGCACAGAGCGAATTCACATAATTTTGGCTCTTTTCTCCTTATTGTTTCTAGCCTCTTTTTTACTTTCAATCTGTTCTGTGCGTTTCACGTCATAATTTTTTGATATTCCGTTTGATGTTAAGAGACTGTAAGCAACGCGAGAGTACTCACGCCGATGCGCCAATGCCCTTTGTTCTGGGCGGTATACATTTGAATATTTGTATGCTTTAATAAACGTTCTGTTTTTGGCCGAACCTAAACATCTTTATTTATTAATTTCATTTCCTGGGGAGTTGTACCTTCAAGGAACATACAGGGTTATATTTTTCTGACAGCGTATTGCCCTTTGCTTGTGGGTTGTTGTTGGAACAAATGTTGTACATTATAGGCATGGTCGCTAGATGGAGTTTGGTGCTCCTATTTCTCAGTCTACCCCTTAAGAATTCTTAGACGCCCGCCATTAGCCGGTAACAAACAAGAAGGCGAACCACCGGCAGCCACGTGCGGCGTGATCTCTTTAGCAATTATCAATTCTTATAGTTTTATAAGTTACTCTAATTAATCATTATCTCTGGTTGCATTGTGATTGTGCCCCGCGCTCTGCCCTAATAGTTGTGTTACACAGGATTGCCATGTCTAGGGAATTTTTCCTAGATCTAGGGAATTCAGAGGTCTTAAAGGAAAAAGGGGAACATTTATGTCTTTGGTCCAAATCTAGGGAAGTTTGAACACAATTCTTCGAAAGATAAATGGAAATAAGATAAAAAAATATAAAAGTTTTTGACTACTATTAGCGCACAACTTACTTTTAATCCTTTATTATTGAGCTGAGAAATCCACCGTGTGCTACAGATTATAGATATTAGAAAACACGAAACAGGATTTTTTTTTAAAGATACTTGAACATAAAACCAAAATAAGAAAGTAGTAAAATTTATGCTATAAAGTAAGTAGGGATGGTTAATAACAGAGGGACACAAGTTGAAAGTAGGGTAATTTTTGTACCGTTTGTTTGTAAATTTAAGAATTTTATTTTTTGGCATTTTTAAATTTTCTTGGTTTTTATATACACCGTTTACAATGCTTATGTTTTTGATAATCATTTCTTTTTGTTAAATACTCGTACAATAAATAAAAAAGAATATTTATGTGTTTATTATTTTTTTTAATGTATTGATATTGATAATGTGATAATTTACTTAGATATTTAATTTATATGTGTCATTTTGATGGAAATGTTGATCAAAATATTGACAATGGGATTTCGGCTTAAGGCTACGGAGATCTAGGCACTTTTGAAACATACATCTAGGGAATTCGCAAAATTTCAACTTGGCAACCCTGGTGTTACATTTGCCGGGTGGCGTCCTTGATCGTAACACTCCGTCTCCACTAAGTGGTCACAGTTATGCATCTCCTCTTCTCACCTAAGTGTCCGATGGAATGACCGACCTTGCTTCAAGAGGCACCGTAAGTTACGATTGGCGCAGCCCCAGGAACTGTGGTTACAAACCTCGCTAATGCTCCTTTCGTTACCACGTAACGAACATTTATTTCCAAGTTCAAAAATAAAAAAGTTAAAGGGCGTTGAAATTCTCACGAATCGCCCTGTGCATGCTTTAAAAAAAGTATTCATAAACTAGGTACACGTTAACGTAAACCAAACATAAACAAGAAGTCGAAGTTTGAAGCACGAATACCAACATTGTGAGGATTAGAAATGTCGACTAACGCTAATCTCTACACATAAGCTCTGATCGATAACTACCGACGGCATTCCTCTAAATGCATCTTGATGTCAGGGTTAAATAATATTTAACAAATGAAAACACAATCGAACTACACATTCCCATAATTGTTTTAATTTGAGAACATACACCCCGTTTCAAAGTAAGTCGGCACCATTGCTAACTGCCTTATTTTTAGAGCTACAGAGTCGTTGAAATTAGCAAATTTGTTTGACCTGTTCCGCTCATTACAAATATGAAAACAGAAAAGCAATTGAATGTAAAGTTTTCGAGATATATTTTGTTACATGTTCTCATTTAATGGAACACCCTGTATATTATCATCGCAAACGAAAGAAAATTGAGTTCTAGTAATAAGTTATTATGTACATCATATTTGAAAAATGTCATATAACTGAGATATATTGACATAAAATTGACAAGAAGTCTCTCATCTTTTTTTTTAATACATAGTTATTTTTTAATTCATTGGCCGACTCTAACGATGTAAAAAATTGGTATTTTAGATTATTTTGTACATACCTACGTGTATTGTATCGTACTTTATCATAACCTAGCTTTATTAGCCTATGGTACACAATAACCTAATACAGCTAGTCACGTAAGGTGGTATTATACGCATTATAAAACGCAACTATACATCAGGTTTACAAAATACGGTATTTCGAATGATTTTGTACAATTTTGTGCGTATTAGATCGTATTTTAACCTTATCCCAATTTTAATAGTAAGAAGTAGTAAATAACAACGTAGCTAGTGTAACATGGTATTATAATCGTTATATAAAGGTTAAAATGATGTAAAGTTGTATTATACGTGGGATGCTGGAAAAGTTTCTGGAAACGGTATGAAAAAACGCATATGAAATTTTGCAAACGGTATCATTGTTTTCCGAAGTATTCGCCTTTGACGTCAATACACTTTTGCATACGCTCGAACCAATTTCTAAAGCACGTTTTCCACTCTAAAGATGGTACCTCAGAAACCAGTGTCCGGAATGTTTCAACCGCTGCTTCGGCCGACGAAAATCGCGCACCACGTATTTTATTTTTGATATTTGGGAACAAAAAGAAATCATTAGGTGATAAATCAGGTGAATATGGACAATGAGTCATTCATTCAACATTTTTGTTGGACAAAAAATCAACTGTTTGACGGGCTGAATGAGAGCTGGCGTTATCATGATGGAGAGTAATTCGTTGATTTCGATTGTTTCTTCTTATTTGATCGATGACTTCCGGCAAACAAATTGTAGTAAACCAATCAGCATTCACGGTTTTTCGATCCTCTAAAGCCACGGTGGCTACATGTCCAGTTAAACCAAAGAAACAAGCAATCATTTGCTTCGCAGCACTGCGTGAACGGACAACTTTTGTTGGTTTTGGTTCATTTTGAAATACCCAAACGGTAGATTGTTGTTTAGTTTCTGGCTCGTACAAATAGATCCACGTTTCGTCACCAGTAACGATGTTATAAACTACATTTTAACGACTTCCATTGAATTTCTTGAGCATTTCTTCGCACCATTTAACACGACCCTGTTTTTGCGCTTCTGTGAAATTGTGTGAGATTCAACGACTGCAAAGCTTTCGTACGTTCAAATGATCATGCAAAATCTGGTGTATTGCTTTAATGTTAATGCGTAAGGATGCTTGAATCTCACGGTATGTCACATGTCGATCTCGCTGAAACATTTCACGCACAGCATCTACATTAGTGGCAACAACAGATGTTTATGGACGACCTTCACGAAATTCGTCACTGAGAGAGGTACACTAATGCTTAAAAGTTTCAAAATGAAAAGCAATAAAATCGTTCGAATTTGAACCTTATTGAAACGGGCCTAATATATTTCGAACCTTAAGGAACAGAGACACTTTCTCCGCACCCCGATAGGAGGGTTGTTTACTTAGGTCCTATTAAACCCCGGCCGGTGCAGATGTTTATGGTTTGTTGAATTTCGTTGCCAGTATTTGGTTCCGAGTATTTATTGAGGCGACGCGCGGTTGCGAACGCGGACGCGGTGGCGAATTTGTTTGTTCTCTTTTGCTTTAACTTAAAAATTGAACAAAAAAATGTTTTTTTTTTTAATTAGAATATTTTATATTGTTAAATAACAGGATTTCAGATCATATTATAAAGACATATAAATGTTAAATTGCTATAAAGGATCGACGATGTTAATTAATCTGAAAAATTATAATTATACCAAATTTCTGCCTTTATACACTTCTCGTTTGTTTGACTTCACAAAAATTTTATTCGTTTGTAGTTTGTGTATGTGTATTCTAAAATTTTTATTACGAGAAATACATAAATAGATTTTTAGTAAATATGAAATACAGGGTGATTTATTAGCTCACCGACAAGCTTTGCCATACGGAAAGCTCACATAATTTTAAGAAAATAATAACAATTAGGACATATGTTCGATTTTATTTATTTTGAAGTAAATAGAAGACCTCACAATTTTGATTCTAGTTATTTTGTCCCGTTCCTCTGTACAGCTGTTTCAGTCCTATTTGGGGCTTCGTCAGCAGAAGCGATCGCAGGATGTCGCTATTTAAGCGGTTTCTATTATGCTATTTAAGCATTTCCGTTATATTTTATATTTTTTCACGTCATCTTTATTTTATAAATGTTAATATATTGATATTTTCAATTCAATTTTATCATACACGTCTTATTCACATGTCAAAAAACCTATTCATGTAAAATATTTTCGACATCAAGAAAAATTATGTTTCATTTTACCGAACCTCTGTTTTATGATACCCTTTTGTTCTTTGTGATAAAGAGATATCACGTATAAAAACCTATGACTTTTATGCTGTTATGTTTTTCTGCGGATCCTAAAATGAAGCATCTATACATACCGTGACTTATTTTATTAACTCTAAACATAAAAGGTAAATATTCCCAGGTTCAGTTATAAAAAAAAAACATGTCAATGCATGGCAGAATATGCAAACAAGTTTCAATAAAACAAATATGATGTTAATGTCAGTTATGAATGTCATGAATTATGTCTGAAATATTTAAAAAAATACTATGAAAGAATTTGATAATCGTTTGGCATTAGTATTTAAAACGTGAAGGACATTTGAAACAGTTAAAATGTTTTTACTAAAAATAAGTGTTATTATTTTTTCTAAAATTGACCATAGGGATATTTACATTGCACGTTCAGAGTAAAAAAAACTCATGGTATAGGATGCGCAATATATAAAAAAAAAAATCTAAAACAATTTTATATATCAAGTATGCATAAAACAAAAATTATGTGTTGATTATTGGAAACAAGTAAAATAAATGTATCGGAAATCCCTGTTTAAGATGAGGGTTTTAGTATGAGGGAATTATTGTTTTGTTAAATTTTACTTTAGTTTTGTTTTTACTTGTAATAAGTTTTTCGTTGTTCTGAATAATAAAGTCTTGAATACTTTTTCCAGTGTATGTTATTCTTTTTTATACGGTATCATATAATATTGTAAGAATTTACAGTGAAATAAATTTAAAATAACTTAATTTCATTTAAATAATAAGTTTACTGACGATACTTATTGATCGAATAATTAACTCAATAAAATTATTCAGAATCATACAAATTTAGGAAACTTAACAAATATAGTATTAAACTCCTAGAATATAGAATGATATGTGTAATACTTAAAAATTGCAATACTTGCGTTAAAAATAATATACATATTTCATTCTACGCCACAGAGGAAAAAATAATATTCTTCTTTTTAGTTTCTTCTCAAATCTGACATCAGTAAAATAAGTTGAAAAGTTCATCCACAAAGTTTGGCAAGTTTTCATTAATCTAAAAGTTAAGAGAAAATGATTAAATCGTATAACATATATTTTGTGAAAATATGTGAATGATTTTTGAGTATTTGAAAAAATATATAGAATGAGCTAGATTATTTAAATTTGTTTCTTATTATAATAATATAAATGCTAAGAAGTTCTGCTGAACAAAGCTATTAATTAGTTGCAAAACATATGTGTATTTAATGAAACTAGAAAGTTAAATTTAATTAACGAAAAATAACAGATTTTATTTTATTGACTTATTTAATTTCAATTGCCAAAGTTTCAGAAATTTTAATTTCATAATGCACACATTATTTACTACACATGTTATAATATTTAGAAAATAAATTTTGTTAAATTTCTTATCCATCCAACTACAATGAAAGTCTTTCTAGCAGATTATTCAAGTTGGTTGAATAAGTTCGCATCTGTGTTAAATCGCTGTGTTTGCATTGACCGGTTTTATTATCGGGGTAGCAGCTACGGTTGTAAAAGCTACAAGGTTCATAATTGCAAAGAATAAAATTTCTTACTGCCAGTGGCATGTCTCGTACTTCGAAAACTTTATAGCAGAAGTGTACGTCTACGCTGGTTCGGCAAACCACTTATAAACACTGCTCTTTGATGGTGCTTCATCTCCAAAAGCCAAATCAAGCCGATCGAGGCATTGTTTCGGCGTTAGACCACATTTGAAATCGTAAAAAATCATGGCACGAAAATTTTCACGCGAGATTTCTATGTTTACACAAAATTACTTTTTCTCAAATGCTGTACAAACAAAACTAGTTCACTTGGATAGGGACTGTCAATAGAATTATAGGCGAAAAACGTCAAATTTTTCAAATATGACAGTTGATAAACGCTAACAATTGTAGACCTACTGGATTCCAGAAAATTTTCCAGCAGCCCACGTACACGTTTTAAAATGCGTATGAGACAACTTTTTACCATTTTAACAAGTTTTGAATGCATATAATAAAACTTGACATCGTTACCCGTACTACGTCATCATTGCTACTACTTTGTTTAATAAAGTAGGTTATGATAAAATATGATACATTACATGTAGGGGTGTACAAAATAATATAAAATACCGTATTTTTACATCACTAGGCCTCATTAATGAATTAAATCAATATTATTAGAGCAAAAGAGGAGATGCTTCTTGTCAATTTTAAGTTGACATATATCTCAGTTATACGACATTTTTCAAATTTGTCGTACTTAGGGATTTATTATTAAAATTCAATTTTCTTTCGTTTACGATGATTATATATAAGATGTTCCATTAAAAGAAAACATGTAACAAAAGATATCCCGAAAAGTTTGCACTCAATTGTTTTTCTGTTTTCATAATTGTAATGAGCGGAACAGATCAAACAAATTTGCTAATTTGAACAACTCTCTAGCTCTAAGAATAAGAAAGTTAGCAATGGTGCCGGCTTACTTTGAAACAGAGTAAACAAAAATGGCATTTTACCTATTTATTATAAGAAATAAACCCAACAAAGTATATATTTTTGAAAACAGAAAAAAATCTCTATTTAATGAGGGCATTGCCTACTATGATTTCTATTAAAAAAAATATAACTTTATGTTATAACTTGAAAATTTAAGTAAATATTAAAAAAGCAACTACACCACTGAATTGTATTCCAAAAAGTGTCCTAATAATGATCAAACAGTTTTCTAATATCTCTAAAAATAAACGAGATATGACCGAAAAACGAAAAGTCGAAAATGTCAATTTTTGGCCATAACTTGAAAACAAAAGAAGATAGCCGATTTTTGTTTACGGTTTTGACTTAATCTCCAAAAAAGAGATCGGGACTTGGCCACTATTTTTTTCTATCCCTTATAGTTACGGAGATGCCCATAAGAGACATCGAATTTAATCCACCCTGTACATAGTTCATGCTGAATCATACAAAATCAAATTAAATCATACTTTATTACAATTTAATTAATTAGTGCATACTGGAAGAAAACGATTGATTTTAAATAACAATGTAATACAAATGAAACACCAACTAACACACCTTTTATAATGAAACATTCGAATTAATTAATTTTAATGTAAACGGATTTATTCACATTTTCAGTTAATAAGTAACTTCAGTAGAAAAAAAGAGCAGAGACCTCAGATAAAGCAAAGATTGCGCATGCATTTAATTGCGTGGGTTCTTGCATGTTAAGCGTTCTGCAATTATCTTTAGAAATTAGAACTAAGCAAATGAAACGTCTTTCTAATGTACTAACTAAAACATAAATCGCATATTGCAGAAATAAGCAACTTACAATAAAATACTTTTTTACATTAACTATAAAAAGAAATATGTATCAACGTTAGAAACTTACTATAAACTCTATTCTTTTTTACCGTTCAGTCACTATCGATTCATATCTCGTGGTATTGTTTTTAAATTAACAATGCATGAGTACCTGCATAAATAAATAAATAAATAATTAACGTTAAAGAGCAGCGAATGCGCTTCTTATCTTATGTAAAAAGCAGAGTAGTTTTGCGGAAATATTTCGTAATTATGAAGTGAATATAGGTACTTACGTAATGTGACATATTTCAACCACAGACAAAGACAACTTTATTAAAATGTCAAATACAGGATATAACGAGAAGACAAATATTCAAAAGAAATAAAGCGTGTATGTCAAAATGAAAATGATGTGAATGTTTAACTTACCCGACTAGCTGTCTTCTGTACGTAGCCTCCTGCCAACTCAAACCCTGTCTAACTTCGACCCTTAACCTAGAGGATACTTCTTCAGCACCTAGTGTGCTTGCTTCAGTCGTACTTATCCACATTTGTGAATCGTTTTCTTCCTCCTAGAAACAATAGAAAAATTCGTTTCATTCTTTTCCGCATCTCAATAGAAAATAAAAGGATGAATAGAGTAAAAATATGGGAATCACAGGAGCCTTCAAAGTCCGTTAAAAAAAAAAACAAAAATCAAGTCACTGTCTAAGACTGCGTTTACACGAACTTTTAAGACTGGTGTTAATAACGTCGGTTGTTAGTAACGCCGGTTAGCGAGCCTCGTATAATGCTGATGAACAAGAACAACATTTTTAATGTACGATTGCACAGAAACGATTAAACTTAAAAGTTTAAATTTCTCAAAAAATGTAAATGGAATGCCCTGTATATTTTAGCACATTCGAATAGCTCGTTAAATTCTGTTTCTAACAAATGCAACTTGTATTGGTCTGAAGCTTATGGTTTTCAAGATATTACTTTACTTTACTTTATTATTATTAGCCCTCTAACATACAAAGTATATAAGACAAGTCAAGTTATACATGTAAGATACATATATACATATATATATATATGTTAATCCGTAGGCTTCCGCGGGTGTTGAATGCTGTAGTATTCTTCCGGGTAGTCCTCCGCGTTGAGTTCTCTAAAGAACTATTTGTCTTCTGACAACGTTTCGGCAAGGTCTCACTTGCCATCTTCAGGTCTTCGCTGCTGCTTGCCTGCTTCTGCTCCTCGTCGTTACTCGAGTCACAGTGGCTTCTGGTCGCGCTGGTGGTGGTTTAAGTACCGTGTTGCGGTCACGCGTCGTTACGCTTGGTGGTTTTTCCGCTTGACTTCTTGTTGTTAGTTGATTGGGTCGTGCCTGTTGACTGCTTTCTCCTAATCCTGATGGTCCGGGGTTCGCTGGTTTCTGGCTTCGGGTTACTGGTCCTCGACGGTCGGTGGATTTTCGGATCACTGGCCTCCAGGTGGGTGGTAGTCGTAAGGCATCATCTCTGGTGTTTAAGTTCATCTGATGTTTCTCGATTTCTATCGCTTCTCGGATGATGCGTTTGGTCTTGTGTTCTACGCTGGCAATTGTTCTGGTGTTGTCGAAATCTATTTTGTGTGAAGTCGCTTTTACGTGTTGTGCCAATGATGATGTTTTCTCGTCCTTCTCGACGGCCTTTCGATGTTCTTCTCTCCTGACGCTTATTTTTCTATTTGTTTGGCCTATGTAGACCTTGTCGCAATCTTGACAGGGAATTCCGTACACGCCTTGGCTTTCCAGTTGTATTTTAGTTTTGACTGTTGGCAGGATGTTTCCAATTTTCTTGTCGGTGTTGAATGATGTCCGGATATTGTGTTTCTTGAGTATTCTGCTGATCTTCTCTGTTGTCCCTTTAACAAATGGTAGGCATGCTGTTCCTACTATACCTTTTTCCTCTTCCTGTGCCTTGGGTTTGCGTTGGTGTTCGGCTTTCCTGATTTGTTTGTCCTGATATCCATTTTTTATTAAAGATGAGCGGATTTTCTTCATTTCTTCTACCTTGTTTTCTGAGTCAGCCAATCTTTGGGACCGGGTGACGAGGGTCCTTACCACTGATTGCAATTGTGCTGGATGGTGATGTGATTGTGCGTTCAGGTACCGTTCCGTGTGGGTTGGTTTTCGGTATACGGAATGTCCAAGGCTTCCATCTGGTTTTTTCTTTATAAGTACATCGAGGAATGGAAGTTCGTTGTTTTCTTCGATTTCCATCGTGAATTTGATCTTCGGATGGATTTCATTCAGGTGTTGCAGAAATCTTCGTAGTTGTTCTTCTCCATGCTTCCATATTATGAAGGTGTCGTCCATATATCTGAGCCACAGGTGTGGTTTGTGACTTGCGGTATCGATGGCCCGTACTTCGAAATCCTCCATGAATAAGTTGGCGATTACAGGAGATAATGCTGATCCCATGGGTGATCCTTCTACTTGTTTATAACGTTGGTTCTTGAAGATGAAGTAGGTGTTCTTCAAGCAGTGCTTCACCAGGTCCATGGTGTCGTCTGGGATGTGGTGTTTTAGATGAATGATATCCACTGCTTCGTCTATTGGTATGTTGGTGAATAGTGAGACCACGTCGAAACTTACTAGCAGATCTCCTGGTTCTACGGTGAAGTCCTTTATCCGCTCGATGAAGTGGCCTGCGTTCTTTACGTAGGATTCTGCTTCTTCGGCGTATGGCTGCAGTCGTTTGGCCAAGAATTTTGCTAGTGGTTGTAACGGTGATCCGATGGAACTGACGATTGGCCTCAGTGGTATCCCTTCCTTGTGGATTTTTGGTAATCCGTAGAGCTTTGGGCATCTGGATGTTTTTTCCCTCGGGATCAATTGTAATTGCTGCTCTTGACTGATTGAGCTGGCTTTGATTTTAGCTTTCGTTGTCTTCTCTAAGTATGTCGTTGGATCTGTGGTGATGGTGTTGTACGCTGGGTCGTTTAGTAGGACTTCCATCTTCGTTTCGTAGTCGTTACGATCCATCACAACGGTGGCGTTTCCTTTGTCGGCTGGAAGTATGACGATTTGTTCATTTTTCTTCAGCGTGTGTAGAGCTTGTAGTTCTTCTCGAGATAGGTTCCTCTTTGGTGGTTTTGCTCGTCTTAGGATTTGGGATACATCTTGTCGTATTGTCTCCGCTGTGTCCTCCGGTAATCCGATGATGGATGCTTCCACACTGCATATTATGTTCTCCATTGGTATGCTGGCTGGTGCTACAGCGTAGTTGAAACCCTTGGCCAGTACACTTTTGCTGGCTTCGTCGAGTGGATAGCTTGATACGTTATGAACAACTTTCTCCAATACGAGCGGTGTTACATGTTCCTTCGGCTTTTGTTCTTTTTGTAGGTGTTCGAACTTCTTCTTCTGCTTTCTTCTTGTCAGTTCGGTGTCCGTTTCTTCACGAAAAGCTGAGAGTTGGTCCAGTGTTGTCCATAACAACGGATGTAGTGTGCGACTCAGCTCCAGATGTATTGCTAGAAGCTTTACGTTAACTTCATTCAGTTCCTTCCTGGTGTCGTGGATTGCTTCTCGTAGTAATGCCATACTTGCTCTTCTCAGGATGTTCTTGGTTTGGTTGTTCTTCTTGTGGAATGTTACTTTCATACTCTTCCGCACGATGTTATTATCCCGGCAGCGTTCCAGGAAAGTCAATTTGCACAGTAGCTTACCTCTTCTTGACCGTAGTTTCTCCATCTTCTTCGTTCGTTGTAGTATCTCCTCCCCGTGCAGGTCGATAATGTTAATCCGTAGGCTTCCGCGGGTGTTGAATGCTGTAGTATTCTTCCGGGTAGTCCTCCGCGTTGAGTTCTCTAAAGAACTATTTGTCTTCTGACAACGTTTCGGCAAGGTCTCACTTCCCATCTTCAGGTCTTCGCTGCTGCTTGCCTGCTTCTGCTCCTCGTCGTTACTCGAGTCACAGTGGCTTCTGGTCGCGCTGGTGGTGGTTTAAGTACCGTGTTGCGGTCACGCGTCGTTACGCTTGGTGGAGAAGGACGAGAAAACATCATCATTGGCACAACACGTAAAAGCGACTTCACACAAAATAGATTTCGACAACACCAGAACAATTGCCAGCGTAGAACACAAGACCAAACACATCATCCGAGAAGCGATAGAAATCGAGAAACATCAGATGAACTTAAACACCAGAGATGATGCCTTACGACTACCACCCACCTGGAGGCCAGTGATCCGAAAATCCACCGACCGTCGAGGACCAGTAACCCGAAGCCAGAAACCAGCGAACCCCGGACCATCAGGATTAGGAGAAAGCAGTCAACAGGCACGACCCAATCAACTAACAACAAGAAGTCAAGCGGAAAAACCACCAAGCGTAACGACGCGTGACCGCAACACGGTACTTAAACCACCACCAGCGCGACCAGAAGCCACTGTGACTCGAGTAACGACGAGGAGCAGAAGCAGGCAAGCAGCAGCGAAGACCTGAAGATGGCAAGTGAGACCTTGCCGAAACGTTGTCAGAAGACAAATAGTTCTTTAGAGAACTCAACGCGGAGGACTACCCGGAAGAATACTACAGCATATATATATATATATATATATATATATGTATCTGTATTATGGTGTCTTTTATCTTTTACCACTTACATGTATAACTTGACTTGTCTTATATACTAACGAATCAAACACTGTTTAAAAATGGATTATTAAACAAAAGTTCTGAGGTCTAAACCGCTACTGGAGTAAGAAACTCGTCTACAGAGTAATAACATTTGTTAAGTAACTGTCTTTTAAGTGTACGTCTGAAGTTTTTGTATGTGTTGATACTTGTTACACTGAGCGGCAGTTTCTTAAAGATTTTAATACCAACAGATATCGGACCTCTTGCACACAGTGATAGATTATATTTTGGAGTGTATAACTTGTTCTTAATCCTTGTATCGTGATAATGAATAGCACTATTACTAACAAGCGGACTATTATATACTGGGTGTTTCATAACCTACGGAGGAGATTAAAAGGGTGGCTAGAGGAGATCAAATTAAAGCTTTTTTCTTAATTCGCTTTTGACCGAAACCTAATAATAAGAAAGTTACAGCAGTTTAAAGTTTAAATATTTAAGAAGCAAATGTTCACTAACCACAGTATTACATTACTTTTAAATTCAAATTTGTAGTGTCTAAGTATTAGTTGAACAATGTTTAGTTAAAAAAGTTAATAAAAAATTAGTACCTTAAAAGTTACGCGTATTTATTTTTTTCTTTTAATGCTCAAAAACTGGTGTCCATTTTATTGAGAGCCGCTGACTAAGACTAAAACAAGTTCTCATAGAAATTTACTTAAATGTCAATTCCTTTAACTGTCAAAGTAAAGGTTATTTATCTGTAAGTAATTCATTCAAATAAAATGGTTAATTATTCTAATGAGGAATATATGGACATGATCCAAATGTACGGAGCTGCTGAACAAAATGCTGTACGCGCAAGACTTATGTATTTGGAAAAAGTTTCCCAATCGACAAATACCTTCCCAAAACACTATCCTTCGCGTGATTCAACGAGGAAGAGAGACTGGGAAATTACAACCCACGAAAGGTCATGGTGGTGGGAGATTAAATGTGCATGATGCTAACGTTGAAGAAGAAATTTTAGAAATGGCAAGCGCAGATCCTACTACAAGTACACGGAAAATTTCCCACTAACTTAATGTTTCTCGGTCCTTTGTTTCTCGCACGTTGAGCAAGAATGGTTTGCACCCCTACTACTTCCAAAAGGTGCAAGGACTAACTCCAAATGATTATCCGTTGTGTCAACAGTTTTGAGAATGGCTACTACATCGTACTAACAGAGACGCGGAATTTCCAGCAAATGTACTAGTAACGGATGAATGCTGCTTTACCAGGAATGGGAGTCTTAACTTTCACAATTTTCACGTATGGGCTGATGAAAATCCACATGTGATCCGCCGGAATGCCTCTCAGCAACGTTTTAGCTTAAATTTGTGGGATGGGATTGTGAACAACACCCTTATAGGGCCGTTCGAATTGCCACCACGCCTGAATGGTGATTCTTATTTGCAGTTTTTACAGGAAGTTCCGCTGGAACTCCTTGAAGATGTTCCTTTAAATGTGCGGCGGAGTATGTGGTTTATGCACGATGGCTGTCCTGCGCATTTTAGTCGTGCTGTAAGAGACTTGACACCATTTTTCCGCAAAGATGGATTGGTCGGAGTGGATTTATTTCATGGCCCCCACGTAGTCCCGATTTAAACCCACTTGATTTTTTCTTATGGGGATATATGAAAGAACGGGTATATGCCACTGAAGTTGATACAATCGAAGAATTGCGCCATCGCATCAACGTTGCTACTGTTTACTTACGCGACCATTTTCCACAAGTTTCAGGAAACTGGATTCGTCGTGCAAAACTGTACGTTGAAATGCAGGGTCAGCATTTTGAGCATTTTGAACATCTTTAAATGTTTAAATTTTAATAATGTGTAGAGTTTATTTTTTATTTTTTTAAAGTTTTATTAATTAAAAAGGTTTCTGCTTACTGCTTTTGCCATTATTTTTTGTTGAGTACATGATTACATACTTTAAAATTAAAATTTTTAGAAAAATTTTGTGCAAATCGTTCTTGATTGCAGTGAGAACCTCGAGCAGCCTCTGGACAGCTGTTTCAGCCCTGCTTGGGGCTTCTTCAGCAGAGACGTAGCTCGACATTTCCACTGCAAACAAAAACGACTTGCCCAATTTATTCGCAAATGCGATGTAAGAGTGATGAACAGATAAAATAGCGACATCTTACTATCGCTTTTTGACCTGACATTGCAGTAGGATAGACAAATTGAAGCGGAATTTGCTCCTAATAAGTCCCCCATGCAAGGCGGCCATGCTTGCTGTCAAAGCATAATGAAAATTTTCAGAAAAATTTTGTGCAAATCGTTCTTGATTGCAGTGAAAACCTCGAGCAGCCTCTTGGGCAAGTCGTTTTTGTTTGCAGTGGAAATGTCGAGCTACGTTTCTGCTGAAGAAGCCCCAAGCAGGGCTGAAACAGCTGTCCAGAGGCTGCTCGAGGTTTTCACTGCAATCAAGAACGATTTGCACAAAATTTTTCAAAAAATTTTCATTATGCTTTGACAGCAAACATGGCCGCCTTGCATGGGGGACTTATTAGGAGCAAATCCCGCTTCAATTTGTCTATCCTACTGCAATGTCAGGTCAAAAAGCGTTAGTAAGATGTCGCTATTTTATCTGTTTAAAATTAAAGTAACAGCGAACTATCAACATATTATGTAGGCACTAAGTTACCTTGGAAACGTGAATACTTTATTTCTAACTATTTTGTCCCATTAATTTCAGCGGTAGCCAACATGTAGCTGGAAGTTTTTAAGAAATTTAAACTGCTGTAACTTTCTTATTATTGGGTTTCGGTCAAAAGCGAATTAAGAAAAAAGCTTTAATTTGATCTCCTCTAGCCACCCTTTTAATCTCCTCCGTAGGTTATGAGACACCCAGTATAAAACAGGCCACTTCTAAAATTTATATTGCAGCTAAAGTCAGGACATTGTATTTGAGGAAAAATAGGTTTACAGGAGTCTCTGGCACTGACACTACCTGTAGTTCTCATTATCCTTTTTTATACCTTGAACACATTTTTAGCCTTTGGGGAGGATCCCCATTCATCAATGAACAATTCAATATCATCCAAATTCTGCTTCTGTCTTGTTTGGAAAATCATATAGTGGGTTTTTCAGCATTTAAAAGCAAACGATTTGCAGCAAACCACCTGTGTAAATTCTTCAAGATGATATTGCTGGCTAGTTGGGTGTCCGAGAGTGTATCTCTTCTAATGAGAAAACTGGAGTCGTCAGCATATAATGTTACATGACAATCTTTCACATATCTTACAATATCAGCTGTGAATATGGAGAACATGATGATCTATCGTTAACGTGTTAGATGAGACAGTGTCTTCAGCATTGTGAGTATACGTTTTTAATTGAACAAACTGCTTTCTGGAGCATAAGTAGGAAGCACACCAGTTGTAGGTGGGTCCCCGGATACCATACTTCCAGCAAGATTGCATGAGAAACGCAGTCGAACGCACGGCTCAGGGGCCCTATTCTCAAATCACTCGACTAAAGTCGTATGCGAGAATGACGTCAAAATGGTGTAATTTTCCTACAAAACTTTACAGATCGTTCGAGAATTGCGTCATTTTCGCATACGACTTTAGTCGAGTGACTTGAGAATAAGACCCCAGGTCACAGAAAATTCCCACCGGGTATTTCTTGTTGTCAATATCAGCTAACACATTGCAGTAAAAGTCCATGATTGCTGACTGGGTAGATTTTCCTTTCGTAAATCCGTGCTGTTCTTTCGGTATGATTTCATGCTCATTCAAAAAAGGTGCGAGCCTAAGAAGCATACTGTATTCGAATATTTTACTGTTGATTGATAAAATCGAAACAGGCCTGTAGTTGTCTATATTTTCCCGACTACCTTTCTTGTGCACCGGCGTGACTGTAGCGGTTTTGAGGATTTGAGGGAAGCAGCCATGTAAAAATGATTCATTAACAAGATAGCACAGAGATTCAATCAGATACATTCTAAATTGTTTTATTAGTTTACAGGGCAATTGGTCAGGTCCAGAGGAGTTTTTGTTCTTAATCCTATCAAATATATCTAGCACGTCATTTGGAGTAACAGGCAGAAGTACAATCGAGCTGCTGATTGATTTTATATGGGCGGACGTGATGTTCTAGACTGGGATTTTGTTTATAACTGTTTTTGGTTTCTCAACAAAGTACGAGTTGAACAAGTTCGCCAATTCCACAGACGATTCAATACCTTTTCCATTATCTTCAATAAATAAGTTCCGCTTAGGTTTCGTATTACCACATAATTCGTTAATGACTTGCCACGTCGCCTTGTTTATATTGGAGGAATACGTGATCTTGTCCTCATAATATTGTCTTTTTATTTCACGCACCAGTTTT
Source organism: Prosopocoilus inquinatus (assembly GCA_036172665.1). Classification (NCBI taxonomy): domain Eukaryota; kingdom Metazoa; phylum Arthropoda; class Insecta; order Coleoptera; family Lucanidae; genus Prosopocoilus; species Prosopocoilus inquinatus. The sequence goes on from CM069876.1 coordinate 5,164,284, forward strand.
CCATGATTTTTCTTGGCACTAATGAATTGATCTTTTAGATTGGGATGAATATCTCCACTCACTGTTAGAACTACTGGCAAGAATCATATTTCAAGAAAATAAACAAAAAAGAAAGGACACAAATACGTTCATCTGTTAATTCTCAAGGAAATATTGACATTTATATATAAATAATCCGAGAACTTAAGTTCACTACAAGAACTGCGTACAGCTGAAATTACCTAACTGCTAAAAGTTCTAACAAAGAAATGCGCAATGTAATTTTCATTTAATGAAACTTGAACTCTATCAACCTTATTTTGAATATCTAATCGACATACAACGCTAATTATTTGTTATTGAAAATGTGTTAGCCCTTAGTATTACTTATTTTTTTTAATTCAACCAAATACGATTGGATATTAAAAAAATAAGACAACTTTTTCAAAATATTAGCTAGAAATTTTTAGCAGATATTCAATAGTTTCCGAGATATAGATTAGATGTCAATACTTCCAGAGATTTAATAGACAAACATAATTGTGTCCTCTTTTCTTGTGTATTTTCTTGAAATATTGTTTTTGTCAGTAGTTCTAACTGTAAATGCAGATATCTCGAAAACCGTAAGCTTCAGACCAATACAAGTTGCATTTGTTAGAAACAGAATTTAACGCGCTATTCGAATGTGTTAAAATATACAGGGCGTTCCATTTACATTTTTTTGAGAAATTTAAACTTTTAAGTTTCAGTTGTTTCTGTGCAAACGTACTTAAAAAATGTTGCTCTTATTCATAGGGATTGTCTTACACGATATTTTTAATCAGTTAGGTACACTATAGAAATTTTTTATCCGCTCTATATTTTCGTTCTTTAATTCAATTGAATAGCTGTAGATTGCGAATGTTTCTATTTAGTGCTATAGTTGCTGAATACAATAAAAATTGCACATTCCATTAAAAAAAGTATAAGTTGGATAGATAACTGACCTATGGAACATACTGTTTATGTGGAAATAATTTGCTGAGATAGAACTCATTATATGTGATAACTTTCGTAGAAAACATTTTCTTTTATAATTAATAGTTAAGGCGCTATTGAAGAAATCGATACCAATGACTCACCTTGTATACGAGCCTATTTTAAGCGCCTAAAATAGAATTACTTAGTGCCTAAACTTCCACAGTCTAGTGATTAGTAACACGGGGTGGGTTGCATAAAATATTTGAGCCAGGATTCAATTTAAGCCGAACTTAGAATGTATCACACAATAAGCTACACGTATGTTGTCCGATCTGCCACATTCCAACTTATGATTAAATTTAATCGTGGGTCTAATTTAAGTCTAACTTTTTCTAACGGTTTTCTATCACAGTCGCTTTATTGCCATGGTAACAATTCTAATTGTTTCCATAGGAATAAAACGGGCATTCCATTTAAAAAAGTATAAGCTTGATAGACAGCTCACTTATGGGATGTGCTTTATATGCGGCAATAATTTGCTAAGGTAGAACTCATTACAGGCGATAACTTTTACAGAAGACATTTTGTTTTATAATTAATAGTTAAGGCGCTATAGAAGAAATCGATACCAATGACCCACCCTGCATGTGCAGATTAAGCACAAAGTATAAATATTCCCCAAAATATTTATACCGGGTGTCCACTTTTATTATATACCATAGAAATTTCATTGCAATTATCTTTAAAAGAAAATTACTGCTTCCCTGTCAAGTATATCATAAAGCATTAAACGCAGTAATACGTAATCTTGTGTTATGCAATAGCCAATCATAACGTTCTGTTTAAAAAAGTTGAAAACAATTGAGAATCTCCAAAAATTTGCTCCTCTGATGGTACCATAAAATCGAACAGGAGATATCCTAAAACTTTCCTAATTTAAGTTACTTCGCAAAAATGTAAATATAATTAGCCATCGCATGCGCTTCCCGTGGACAGCCTGTATGGCTACATTATGAGTTTGTTTTCAAGTTCTTTGCAGAACACTAACATAATCAGGCAGGCAACGCGATTCGCAGAAATGTTTATAAAAAACTTGTTTTGTTAACCTGAGAGACGTAAACGGACAAAAAGTACATAACTCAGAATTTATTCACCTCCAATTATACAAGAAAAAAGAAGTACGGATCGCACAAAAAAAATCGGACCAGACTGGATTTGTCTGACGAACAAAAACCGAACTTGATGAACATGAATTGGCGCAGTAAGCATCTAATCGGAATCTCGTTTCAAAATATTATTGACAAATTCACCTGTTTTGTTATTCAAAATTCAAACAAAAGGTAATTTAAATATTCAGTGGTTTCTAAGTGCATTTCAAGTAGTTACACAAGCTTTATTTGACTAAAATATTTATACAGCGTTATTCGTGAAAACCGCTCATTGGAAGTTTCTAAGAGCCGCATCACACGATGTTAAATTTTTGTGAAAAATTTACATAATTTGTTATAGATAGATGGTGAATGTGTATTGGTTAATTCTACATTTTTCTGAGAGTTTTTCGGAAATTTTATGCTTTGACACGAAAAATTATTTTGATTAAAAGTGTGGTCATGGTGAATTTTAAAATTATTTTTGGTGCTGGGTTCGTGCATTGTATTTAATCATTTGTTTTTAGTCCAAATTTGTCAAGTAGTCCTGAATGAAAAGCTTATTTGCTGTTATTTCTTTAGTTTTTTGGTTTAATTGCTGTTAATAGATAAGGTACACGGGGGGTAAGTGGAACCATGAATTTCAACAGTTTCGACTTTGAATTAATTTAACACAAAAAAAGTATTTTTCTACTTTTCGTTCACAACAAGCTCATTGTGACACCAAAAACAGTTTCACAAAGAGGTTCATTGCGAAACTGTTTTTGGTGAGATTTTAGTCCTGAGAGTGCCATACTGTTAGTGAAATGTCAAATGAAATTTTAACATAACGAACTTTAATTTTATTTTTATTTTTATAAAGAGAATGTATTATTCGGGGTTAGGTTTAGGTTTTAGGAAGGGAGCCATAATTTTTGGGACCTGGGGGTCTATTTCTCACCCTTCGCAAATAGATTTACGTGTTCATAAATACATGAAATCTGTTAATTCCAATTTTTCATCGTTCGTAAAGTTGCGAATTCTCAACTTTGCGAGTAGATTTTTATAATCGCAGCGTCCAAATCCGTCAGAAAAAGACATCTATGTCTGATGTATTAAACTTACAATTAGTTAAAGAAATAGTAGAGTAGAGTAAATGGAATAGACCGGCTAATATGGAATACTCGGTATTATTGAAATAAGAAGCGCCATCTGTTAAACAACTCTGGCGTTAACATGAGTTTAGGTATTGTAGATCACTACTACAGAGGTTCTTAGCCGATAAGATTGCATAACTTTACAGTACATGATTTTGTGAATTTATCGTTTTGGAAGTATTCGGGCGGTACCAGAAAAATGTATTTTGGCGTATTTTTTAAAACAAACGTGTTTTTTTACACCAAAGTTAGTTTGTTATAGTGTAGATTAGTACAATAGTTGATATTTCACCTTATTAATTCAAAGTGTTCAAAATTTTCCCTTTTCCCGCATAACATGTTCCTATTTGCAACTGATGACGCCGAAATCAGATCTGTGATCGAATCAATCTCCAATAAAAATTCTTCAGGTGCAGATGAGGTGCCCTGCTCTCTGATTGGCAAAATTGCTTCGTTTATAATAACTCCGATTGTTCACCTAATAAATAAATCTCTCCTTCAAGGGGTGTTTCCAGACTCAATAAAATGCGGCAAAGTCTTGCCGATATACAAAAAAGGAAACCGTTCCAATCCCGGCAATTATCGTCCAATTTCTCTTCTACCGGCCTTCAGCAAAATTTTTGAAAAAGTTTTAAATTCAAGATTAGTCTCATACCTATCCCACTTTGAAATTTTAAATAAAAATCAATTTGGCTTCACCAACAATGTCTCAACTAAAGATGCAATTTATAATACCCTCACTTATATATATGATAAGTTGGATAGTAAATTTAACGTAACTGGCGTATTCTTCGATCTCTCCAAAGCGTTCGACTCACTGGATCACGATATCCTATTAAAAAAAATGGAGAGATATGGCATACGTGGTCTAGCTCTGAGCATTTTTCAATCTTATTTATGTAACCGTAGTCAAATTGTCTCATTACCTCTTGAAATCGATAACACAATTAAAACTTACCATTCAACCGAGTCACCTATTCACCGTGGAGTCCCTCAAGGATCGATCCTAGGACCGACCTTATTTTTGATCTACGTAAATGACTTGCCTCTTACCGTCTCACTCGGACACCTATCACAATATGCAAATGATACGAACGCAATTGTAGCTAATAAGTCAGCTGAGGAAATTTCCAAAATCAGTTCTGAAATTGTCGAGAAAATGAATACGTGGTGCTCAATCAATAATCTTCGCCTTAATATGAATAAAACCGCGATTGTCATATTTAAAAAACAACCTGCTGCCTTTAACAGTTTAGTCAAACATAATAATAAATCGCTACCGACATCGAGTTTCGTTGAGTTCCTGGGTCTCACTGTCGACGCCAAACTTGATTGGGAGCAACATTGCAGTAAATTGAACAGTAAGCTTTCCTCTGCTTTCTATGCTTTAAATAACCTAAGAGCCAATGTAGGAATATCATCCCTCAAAGCGTTTTATTATGCTTACGTCGAATCCAGGTTACGCTATGGCATTCTTTTCTGGGGATCCCCCTGCCACGTTACGCGTCTATTCCTTCTACAAAAAAGGATTGTCAGAACCATGTGTGGAGTGCCGATAAATAGTTCATGCAAAACATTATTTCAAAATTTGGGAACTTTAACCCTTGCCAGTTTATACATCTATGAACTAACCACGTTCATAAAAAAACACGAGCGTATGTTTACTCGTAATCTTGATATGTATGATAATATGCAAACTAGACAACGTAATGACTTCAGTATCCCAAAGCACAGGACGACTCTCTATCAAGGTGGAGCTCATTACAGAGCAATAATAATCTTTAATGCATTACCTATCAATATTAAAAGTGCAGATGTTAAACAATTTAAGATATTACTAAAATGCTACCTACGCGAAAAAGCTTTCTATCATGTCAATGAACTAATAAGCTCTGACAATTAGTGCCCTGTTGGGCAGATTTCGTTCACATGCTAAAATTTAATTTATTGCTTGCTGTGGCTGGGTGAGTTTTTTTTCTACATGTTTTCCCAGCGTATTCTTATCCTTGTAATTGTGATTTTTATATTGTTTGTGTTGACGGCGATATGTTACATACCCATGTCTCATATTGTTTTTAATTGTATTGTGTCACATGTACCTGATTTTGACCATGTCCATATCATTATAATGATCCGTGACAATAAACTATTATTATTATTATTATTATTATTATTTCGTATCACCCCAACTGACTATTCCATATTACCCGCCATTTTAAATCATATCATCAAAATGCAGTTTTTTTAATTTGTTACAGAATTTTCCCAAAAAAAATATGTATTTCTTAAATTTATTATATGCAACCGCTGGAAAACAACATTATTTATTCATTATGTTCAGAAAATGGTAAACACCAGCTTGCTATTTTAATTCTCGTAGTGATTCAGTAGTGCATGAAATATTAAACAAAAATCTGAATTCCAACAACAACATAAAGCATTTTTAATTAAAATATCTGAATATTTAGTATCTTAGTTCAGAATTTATGACGGCCCAAAGAATGGGTATTCCATATATGTCGACATTAGTCTATCAATTCTATGGAAGAACTGTTCAACATGTTTGTGTTGGAGGCTTTAGAAAGAGCTGAACAACAACAGTTTTCTCATAACCGGAAGCATGCAGGAGATCCATTCCGTACGCTTTCGAAAAGAATGTTTGCAAATATGTTTAGGCTTTCTTTTAAGGATTTATGTAGGTATTTAATGGGAATTTGAATTCCTACTCCTTACAAGAAAATAAATATTAAAGAAAAATCCGATTACTTTTGTCTTTTCTTAACTCGATTTTATTTGATTTTATATTCACATAATTAGTTTTGATTAGTTTGATACTCTTCTATTCATTTTCTTCTGTTTAAACTTTCTCTCTTAGTTCGATCTGACTGTAGAATATTTTCGTCTTATCTTCATCACCGATCGTCTATTTTCTTTAATGTTCCTTATTTCGAAAATAAAATCGTATTAAATAAAATTGAACAAAATAAAAAACAAGAACAAAAGATGATAAATTGATAGTTACAAATCAAATGAAATCGAACCGAAGAAGCAAGACGTCGATCAATTGATTAAAATTGAATTAAAAATTTTAATCGATTAAAACTGAATAAAATTTTTTTATCAATTGATCGACGTTTTGCTTCTTCGGTTCGATTTCATTTGATTTGTAACTACCAATTTATCATCTTTTGTTCTTGTTTTTTATTTTGTTCAATTTTATTTAATACGATTTTATTTTTTACTAGTAGACCGTTGTTGTTTTTGTACTTTTTTTTACTCGATCGAAGTTCATTTTTTGTTTTATATTTTTGTTTCCTTCCTCTGTTGTTCAGTTTGACTTAATTTTATTTATTTATTTTCTATCATTTACTGTTCCTCATTTTTCTTTAATATTTGGAGATTAAATTATTGATTGCGTTCCTAATTTTTTTCAAATGTTTTTAAAATCTCACTTATTATGCGCTCAAAATACGGAAAATAATTACATACTATTATAAATTATAGCGAATTGTAAGTGAACGCCTAGAGTATGTTTTATGAATACGGGCCTTATTGTTTTGTTTATGAATACGGGCCTTATTGTTAGTTTTACACAATTTTTATTTTCATCATCGCCATCAGCGATCGTCTTTAGTTTTTGTCTGTATTAGATTTGACTGTATTTTATTTATATATTTATTTTTATTATTTTTCTTTTATTCGAGTTGACACTGCATAATGTTTAAATCAAGTTTAGTTCATATTATTCGAAAATCATCTACTTTTCTTTTAATAAACTATTCAAAGAGGTTTGTACTAGATAAGAATTCATAACAAACTTCGACTCCCTAAAAGACCCCTAGAGATTCATCAAATTCCATTCGACCCCAGTACGTTCGCCTACTTCTTTCATGCCTTCATCGACCCCATTGGGAACCTTGTATTAGTTCGTAATAAAGATTTGGATGTTTCTACCAGGGTTAGCTATGAAAAAAGGCTACAGAACGGCTTTATGTGAAATTTGTGTTTCTCATGCGGATATTGATTGCTCTGTCAGATGTGTCATACAATAAATATTTGGATGTATTTTATACCCCTTTACTCAACTTTCAAAATACAACTGTCTTAGCTTGTCATAATACGCCTAAATTTTACATATTGCCAAATATACCTCTAAGTGAGGTTCTTTTTTAATAAGCTGGCCTGTATATATTTTATTTTGTTGTTTCACAGTGAATTTAACAGCAATCCAATCACCCACTTTTATTTTGGATATATCTGACTGCTTTTGTTTTAGGAATTTTTTTTCGTTCATCACTTCCACTTCATTTGAAGTAGACTGGCTTGAATGGCTTTGTACGTCTTAAAGACCGTTATCATTGCTCCTATCTGCTCCAAGTAGAGGTGTCATTTTCTTTGCTTTTCTCTTGTGTTTCTCTTTGCTTCCAAGTTTCTTTTCTTTTCCTAATTCACCGACTTTGTTTCTATTATCTTCAGTTACTTCCGTAGTTCTTTTTTACTTTGATTTTCTTTTGTAGCCTTCGCATTTCTATTTCCTCAGGCTTAACTTTGGCATCTTCCAAAGAGATCGCTTCGGCTCCTACGATTATTTTTCTTTCAAGTTTCTTTTCTTTTCCTAATTCGCCGACTTCGTTTCTATTATCTTCAGTTACTTCCGTAGTTCTTTTTACTTTGATTTTCTTTTGTAGCCTTCGCATTTCTATTTCCTCAAGCTTAGCTTTGGCATCGTCCAAAGAGATCGCTTCAGCTCCTACACACATTTTTTTTCTTTTCCAGTGGTAGTTCTTCGCATTTGCTTTATTTGATCCAAAAGCAACTCTTCGAAATGTTTTTTTTTTCTGCAGGCTTGGAGATGTTGGTACAATCCCATCTTCCAACACACTTACCCTGGATGTTGATAGTACTGGTTGACTTTCTACCACGATGGTAGTTGCAATAGTCCTAACATTAGTTGGTACGATAAAGGCGGGGTTAATTTTTGCTTGATTTTCTTGCATCATCATTTATAAGCTTGTGGCTCATAATTTTCGGCAGATATTATAGTATTACAAAACAGAAAAATTCCTGCTTTTTGGAGTCCATGTTTGATGATGACTGGATCTATTTTTTTCCAAATGCTGGATATGAACGAAGCAAAAACAATTTTGGGCAGTTTATACCCATAGTTCTTCCTCTGCCATTTTACTTGTTCTTCCACTCGTTTGATTTTTAAAGGATGGAAGACGCTAAGGTCCATTGGTTGAAGAATGTGACTGGTGTGTGGAGGAAGTTTCAAAATTACTCTGTTTTCTTTTCTTGCCATTTGTAGAAGTGTGACACCGACGTGAGAACTGTGTCCATCGTAGATTAGAACAACAGGTCTCTCTTGGGGTACATTTGTAAGAAAATTATTTTTGATGTAATTTTCAAAAGTTGCAACCTCCATCCAACCGGTTTTGGTAGCCGAATAAGTTATTCCTGCATACTCCTCGTCCCGTTTTGCAAGCCATACGTCCCACACCTTTCTGGCGCCAGATTTTCAAAAGTATGTTTTAGCAGAATGAGCACGGGTTCCACTTTCCCCCAATTTTCACTTACCCCGGTGCACCTTAGTCGCTTTCCATGTCATAACTGCCCTTGACCAAAATAATCTTTGATGTCTCAGTACAAGAAATATGGCGTGTATTTAACCGAGCTCTAAAATATGACGATTTCAGTATGCAAAGAAACACGTCTTCAATAAGGGATTCATTAAACAACAGAACAAGTGCTTTTTAACACTGACACTGAGATTTCATCAAGTCCCATTGAATGTTTGTTCATTAATCCACACATCACCGCTTTCACATCTTCCACTTCAGGTAAATAGAAAAAAAAAGAAACTGTTATCTGCTATCTGTCATTGCCAGTGTACAATTATAAATACTGATCTGCAGGTTCGAAAGCGTGCTTGAAGCTGAAGGGCTACGCTGTTCTTAAAATATTTTACGAAAATAGTACCTATGTACGTCATTTAATATTATCCATTTGAATTCTATTGGTTTTCTGTTGGGTTCTGCCTAGTTTTTGATTTACTATTTTCCAGACCTCCTCACACTTATTATTTGCATTCATAAGTCTACAATCATTTGCTTGATGTTTTGCATCTTCTAGCATTTTTCGATAATGCTTTATCTTAGTTTTAGAAATCTCTTCGAGATAAGGAAAATGTCTGCTGATTGAATACCACGATTTGACTTCTCGACTTGCTATTTAATACTATTTTGTCGCCGATCCAATACTTTTTGTTTTTTATTGTTGGTGTAAATGCGTTGGTGTGTCGATCGTTTGTAGATTTGACAAAATATGTTAAAAATAACAAAAAAAATAAAGGAATGTACTATCATTACAACACGAACCATTTGAAGAGGGAATGTTTTGAATAATTTAATTTTGAGCAATCTAATTGTTTTTTTGTACTCCTATTTTATAATGACCTATTTTTTGTGTCACATTTGTATAAATTTTGTGATGATCCCATTGACTTTAATTGAAGGAGGCTATACGCGCCGGAACCTGACGCGTCATAATCCCGAAGCTTCGGCAACAGTCTGTCTAAATATTTCCACAACAGAATTTTCTGGGTAACTCCGCAGACAGCGAGACACTTGAATGTTCGCCCGACGGAAAGATCACGAAACCAGCTCGCATATAAAAACAGTCGGCCGGACTAATAGAGTTCAGTTCGAAGTAGAGTTTATAAGTAGTTAATTACGCGCTCGGCTTTTGTTAAGGTACATTAGTTTTTAATCTGCATTAGATAAATTAGTGTTAATGTTAAATTAGTTTTAGTTACATGAAATATTATTTTAAAATAAATGAAAACGGCCCTTAAATTCGTCACAAAATTTTATCGGAGCAAAACAATCACTCATGCTCGTTTATTGATGAAACTACGAGATACACTTTTTTTTAATTACCGTTGACTTAATTGACTTCAAGATATGGCTACAACGAGTTAATTGGAGCGAATTTATGTAGTTTCAAATCACCTCGACGAATAGAGTGCTTCATGGATTTTAAAAATTAACAAAGGCCTATTTTGAAAACGGATGTTACTGATAAAGGCGGGTACAGATCAAGCGCGCCCATCCGCATAACATTTGCGAACAAAATTTGTGTACGCTCGCAGAACTGTCTAGACTTATCAAATGCGCGAATGTTTGACCATGTTCGAAAAGGTTCCAAGTTTAGTGCATTAATAGCATAAAATAAAAATCGGTCCAAAGCGATCGTGCACGAACAAGCAAATTTCTTTGATGTACCGACATCAAGCGGATAATGTTTGCGAATACTTGTTCGTGCACGTTCTTGCGTGTTTGTGCTTAGCAACCCGTCCAAATTGGATGCGACTGCAACGTTCGCAAATGTTTTGCACAGTACGGCGTGGATCGGCGCGCTTGATCTGTACTCGCCTTAATAATATTGTGATAATCTAATGCACGACGAATTAATCATAAATGCGTAAGAGCCCAGCCAGCGAGCCAGAGTCGCAAACGTTTGACGGCCGTCCAAATGCATCCGCCGACGGAATCCTCCAGGCTAAGATGCTCCGAAAAACCAGTTCGGTTATAAGAACACACAGTCGGAAAATAGGACAAACATACACCGAGAGTTCGTACTGAATTTAACTTAACCGTTCGAGTTTTATAAAAATAAATTAGTTGATGGTCCGCATGGAATAAATTAGTGCTAGTGTAACGTTGCTAATAAATTAGTTATTAGATTTATCGCGTACTTTACGTTTAAATAAATTAAAACGAATCTTAAATTCGTAATGGTTTGCTATCCAAATTTTAAATTTAGAATGATTTATGAAAAGCACATACAAAAATATGCCAAAACATGTACTAAGTCATTCCAATCGATGGTAAAAGCAGGGTTTGGAAGTTTAAAATAAACTGTTTAAAACATGTTTAAACACCGAACTAAAATCTAATTAAAAATCTGTTTTAATAAACATGTTTTTTGCTAATGTTTTAAATTCATTTTTTGTAGTTTTGTGTTAAAAATGAACACTTCTGATGTAAGTGCTCTATTTTTGCGACACAATACTGAATAACCAGAAGACAATTGTTTATTTAGAGTCGGTATTTCACTCACGGATTATGGTCGCACTATAACGGTATCATTTCATTTGTTTTCATTGAATTTCTACCGTGTATCCCAGGCCATACGTTCGCCCATCTCGAATTTTATTTTTTTATAAATTTGCTTAAAATTTAGTGAAGTGATATCAACTCCGTTATTTTAAATGGAACACTCTGTATATTTTTACATATTTGAAATCTTTGTTTTTCAGTCTCGTCTCGAAAGCCACGAGTCGTATATTTTCGTTATGATGCGATCAAGTAATTCGAAATCACTTATTTGGATTGTATTTGACTTTTAATATTCTTACAGAATTTGAAATATTTATTAGGTTGTAACCACGTGTCTTTTAGTCTAGTTTAATAGATAATGTAGAGTAAGTTGTATTTTATCAAGTCGTAGTTTTACAGTGAAACTGCAGTATGAGAAAATATAGCGGTATTTTTACAAAAAAGATCCTAAATGGGTCATAAAAACGCCTCCATTCAATTTGTAGAAATTTTCGAGTCCACGTGGACTAATTTATACTCCGTCGTACGTAACTGACGTACGTAGTTACGTACGTAACTGAAACAGAGATCTTTTAATATTATTAGCCAATTGCATAAGAAAATCTAGAAATTATAACCAATTGCATTCATCTGTGATTTATCTTTTTCTATCATTTCTGGAACCGTAAATAGCGCACTCTTTTTTTTAACTGGGATTCATTTAAACGAGCACGTCGGCGGTGCGTCCATAAAGAGGTTGTAAATTTGTTTGTTGGCTGCCGCTTTCCTATGTGAAGCGCGAAATTGTGAAACCATGACTTGATAAACTACATCGAAGTATACCATTGCATCGTGAAAAAGTGGCGTTACAGTTCTGGAAAATAACCTTTACTGACATAGCTTCTTTGGCCAAAAGATAATTTGTACGACTTTTTTTGCCACATATTAAACTCTTTCATTTAAAAAAGATCATCTTGAAAAATTATAAAAAAAGATTATTATAAGTTGGTTATTACGAAAGTTATAATACAAGTCATTGTAAAAGAAAGAACGTCTGCAGTGCTAATTTTTGCAACAGAATCACACAAACGAGTATAAATAGATAGCGTAATCTTACCTATGGGATACCACTTTTTACGCTTATCTATCACAACCTGAATATTTTCGATTAAAACTTGTAAACGGAATTTGCAATTCAAAGACACAGACAGGATAAAATACCTTGCTTTCAGAATTTAAAATAGACTTACATTATGTAGAATAAAATAACATACCTCTCTTACGAATTGTTTTTGATGTGTGGCAATTTTTTTTGCTCTACGCTACACTAACTACAGCTAATCTATTATCAGGGTGATAATCAATAAATTAAGTCTCTCAAATCTAATATTTGACAAATTAAAATTATAACAAAACGCGAAAATTAAAGATTTTAATGTGCTACAATCCCAAAGTTTTTGTTTTGTTAATTTTATCGATACAGAAGGATTAAAAAAACAAAATAGAATAAGTGTAAGACTTTCTTTCTATCAGCGTTTGAATTAATATGTTTTGTATTTTATATATACAAGGTGTTTCACGTAAGGCGGGCTCCTTCATACATTTCTAGATTTTCACTTTAGGTACAAAAAAAAATGTTTAAAATTACTTTGGTCTACAGAGTATTCCGTTTAGCGTGGGCGTTGTCACTTCGTTATTTTAAATGAATATAAATATTTATTTTTATATTTTCGGATTCCACACTGAATTTTAATAAGACTTTATGTATCACACATAAAACCTAGCCTAGCATCTAGCCTTACTTAAAAACGAAATTGTGTACATTCAACTGTTAGTTTGGGATTAAATGCAAGTTAATACCGTGCCTTCACAATTGAATTCCTTATTAAAGCTGTGATTTTTTTATGAAGTTGGCGACACAATTCTAGAGAAAACAGTTATCATTAACTGTCAGTACTGATCATAACATCAAATAAAAACACAACCTTGCAGGAAAATTCACAATCCGATTATCGAAAAACTGCTGCAGGAAAGTCATTGTTTGATGAGCTGTGTGGGCAGTAGCATTGTCTTGCTGAAAAAAAAACCCTTCTGTAAGTTCATCATCATGTAGTTGATTAATGAAAGGTTCTAATAACTCATTTCGGTATCTTTCAGCAGTTATTGAGTCGTTAAAAAATATTGGTCCGATGATACGCCTTCTTGACACTGCTAGCCAAACACCAATTTTTAATGGATGTAATGGAGTTTCCACAAATTCATGAGGATTTTCTGCTGACCATATTCTCATATTCTGTTTATTTAAATACCCTGAGAGATGAAACCAGGCTTCATCGGAAAAGAAACACTTGTCAAGAATGTCGTCGTTGTTTAAGTTATCAAGAAACCACTAACAATATTCTGTTCTTCTGTGAAAATCTACTGGCCTGCCTTCGTGGACTGCTTGAATCTTATAAGGATAAAGCTTTTAAGTCTTTTTTAAGAATAGTGTGACATGTTCCCACTGATAGCTGAACTTCTTGTGAAAGTTTCGCAATAGATTTCTTGGGAGAGTGTTCCATTCGATCCCGAACATCTTCAATCCAGGCTGCAGTTCTTTTCTTAGGTGCTCCGCTCCCTGTTTTTCGACCAAGTGATCCTGTTTCACAAAATTTAAGAACACAAGCATGGATGTGTTTAACTAGCTGTTCATAAGTAATAGCAAAATTAGGAAACTGCTGTCGAAACTTCTGTACACACTGCTACACACAACTAACTGTCCATTTTCTATTCTACCGGTTTGAAAATAACTTTCAACAATAAATATTTTCTGCTGTAATTCTAACATTTTGAATTAATTGAAAATACAAAGTGTCAATTTGACATTAGTTTAATTAAATAATTGAACAGCTATCAGTGCTGCAAATCTTAGGAGAAAAAACAGTGAAATCATAGCCTACTTTAATGTGGAATTCAATTGAAGGCACGGTACTTTAGAAGACAAGTCGGGTCGCTTAACTTCCAGATAAACTGCGTTTATTGACTTTTGTAATCACTAATTGCACAAATTTGCGGAACGATGCACGTACACAACTGGCTTCGAACGTGTCGGTATTAAGAACGGGGAAATGATGTTACGCGAAGGCGCATTTACATCTTCCTTCGTTACTTAAACAAATAAAGAGCTAGTATTTCCAATGAAGGTCAAAGATCATTTCCGGTCAACAAAAAACTTGTAGTACCCGTAGGTGTAAGGTATAATTAGCTCTTAATTCTAATTTTTATTTTGACTTTCGCCAGAACTTTCCTGTTTCCATTGTAAATCCTTTCTCAAGTAATGTATGATGTTTTCCATATTCCTAGCGGTTTTTCTCTTGTCCTTTCCTCTTGCATTTTCGCGTCGCATGTCGTTTTGGATGGTCTCTCATCATCCAACACACATTCGTGTTAGATGTCCGAACCATCGTAGCTGTTCCTTCTCTATAATTTCTAATGGTTGCCGTAATTGGAAGTGTTCGAGGAAAAAGTAGTTCACGATTGATACATAAATGAATGAAGAAGAGAGGCGTTCAAAACTTTATTAAACAAAAAATGCACACTGCGAAGAATACAGCGATTCAGATGATGGCAAGGAAAAAGAGGAGAAAAGGAGGTTCAAAATGTGTTTCAAAAGAGTGAGAAAACTATGAGATCGTCGGCAAACAAGGAATTGTAAATAATCGGCAGATAATGGAAATGAAGAAAATGATAAGAATATGGTGGATCGTATTTTTAAATAAAGAGAGGTCACAATAGATATGAAAAGAGGAGATAAAGAACAACTTATGTTGCTTAGAAGTTTTCTTCATGGTGTAGGTGGAAAAGCGTTTCATGATGAACCTCTTCCAAAAAAAAAACAAAATCTCTATCGTCATTTGTTCGGAAGGTATGTATTTATATTTGTTTGAAGTAACAGTAATTAGGCATTAGGCCCTATGTGTGGGGTACATAAAAGGCTTGTTTTGGTTTTTGAATGGTCCTAAAACCGTGTTACGTTGGGTTTCAACGATAGTCACACGTTGGGATTCAACTTATTGCATCAAATAAATAAACAAGCGTAACATGTATACATAGAGCGAAGCAGGGTAGTTCTTATCTGCATACACGAGATTTCCAGTAGTTGATTTGTTGTCGTCACCAAGGGACAGAGCGTGATACCAACGACAGCTTTTTATAGTCGGAGAGGGCGTGGAGTAAAAGAGGAAATTCACAAAAAAAAAACAGTATATTTAACAATAATTATTAGCCGGGAAGCACCATCTGGAGGATACAGACAACGGTATCGACTATAATTCCATCCCAAAATTTACTCCAGTTTTAAAAAGGCGGAATGTGTCTAAGACAACAATTAAATGACAGAATAAAAACATTTTAGGGCAAATAGCAACAAATAAGACGTTAACCATTAACAACTGTTATCGAGCAAGAATTAATTAGTGACTTTAATAAAAAAATCTTTGTATTGATTAAATTAAATTGTCTGACGCAAGGGTGAGACAAATTACGCAACCAAAGTTGCACGTAAGTTGAAAGAACAAAAAAAGGTATCCTGCAAAACGAGTCCAGATATATGTTGCGACGATCAACCGAAGTGACGAAGAATAAGGTGGAAACGGTTAACTTATACGACAGAATCTATGATGGTAGTCGACGATAAAATCCCGAAGCTCCTTCGAGAGTCTTCTTCAAAGTACGACACCAGCCTTCCGGAGGAAACACGAGGCGTGAACGTTGTTCGATATTCCGATTCGAGTAGATAAACTTCCTTGTCGGGACAACCGTTTGATACCCAGTGATTTATCAGGTCAGGAAGTGTAATCATACTGTCGTAATCGGAAACGGGATACGACTTGTCTACAAGGACATCCAAAATTTTAAGTAAAATCAAAAAAAAGAGAATGAACTCACCAAGTCAGCCCGAATCAATAATAAGCGTCTGGCCTTGACACCACAGAAGTGTTTTTTAAGCGAAGAAAACAATTCGCCCTTGGGAAGAAAAGGTTACGTCAATCAAAATAGGTTAACACCTGCTAGCATCTGCACGAGCAAACTCTAATGGACGTGTGCCCCTTACCAGAAAAAGTTTTACACTGAAACGAGGGCTAATTGAACGTGTGGAGTCGAGAGGAAGTCAGGGTTGCCATTTGTCTAACAGAAATATTTACCACGAATACAAACCACTTCGACCGTAACAGAGTTGAAAATTGGTGGTAAAACTGAAGATGAAATATTATTGTGCGTTAAACAAAAAATTTACACAGACGTTTTGGTCGAAAACTCGATGACGTGGGTAAAATGGAGAGTGTAACTCACTCAGTAGAAGCAGCAAATAAGTTAGAAGCCAACCTAAGTAATCAAAGAGCGATAGGTTTCCAAAAAGCAAAAATTCTGGTCGAATATAGCAGCAAAAAAAAACTAGAAGAGAAATGGACGGGTTTAGGTGACATACCGCGATCAATGTCATGCTGCTGAAGCAATCCGGGCCCGTAACAACCGCTCTAGAACCGTCAGGAGTCTGCACACAACAAAAAATACTTCGATTTTCTTGTTATGCGCATACTTCCGACGGTTCTAGGACAGTTCGTATGAGAACCAAAACAAACCTAAAGTTACATAAATTTACATAATACATAAATTTAGTACTGAATCCGAAAATGTAAAATTATATGGTGCGTTTCGTTTAAAATAACGAAGTGAGATAACGCTCAGATCAAACAGAGCACTCTGCAAACGCTAAACTAATTTTAAAATACGCCCCACATGATATGAAGCAACTGTCATTTGAAACATGTTTTTCCCACGTGGTATGAAGCAACTGTCTTATGAAACATTTTTATTTGAGTAAAATGAGTAGGTATCTGAAGAGGTATGAAGGAAACCGCCTTAAGTGAAACACCCTGTGTACGTACTAACATACACAGTGATCATAAGGTCCTGTATCAAGCTCATATTTTGTAAATTTCATGTTTTCCTGGAAAATGCCGAAACAGGCAAATTTTAAAGACCTATTTTATTGCAAAAATCCATTCTTGATTAGCATTTGTTTCTCCGCTGTGGCGTCATTATTTCTTTAAGGAACTCTAACTTTTTCATCTAGTTTTCGATCGTCAGTTAAATGGTTATTTAAAAAGTAGTAGAGTAAAGTCGGCATATATGGAATACCCATTCTTTGGGCCGTCATAAATTCCGAACTAAGATACTAAATACTCAGATATTTTAATTAAAAATACTTTATGTTGTTTTCCAGCGGTTGCATATAATAAATTTAAGAAATACATAATTTTTTGGGAAAATTCTGTAACAAATTAAAAAACTGCATTTTTATGATATGATTTAAAATGGCGGGTATTATAGACAGTTGGGGTGATATGAAATAAGGAAAAATATGCAACACTTTGAATTAATAAAGTGAAATATCAACTGTTGTACTAATCTACACGATAACAAACTAACTTTGGTGTAAAAAACACTTTTATTTTAAAAAATACGCCAAAATACATTTTTCTGGTACCGCGCGAATACTTCCAAAACGATAAATTCACAAAGTCCTGTACTGTAAAGTTATGCAATCTTACCGGCTGAGAACCCTTGTAGTAGTGACCAACAATACCGAAACTCATGTTAATACCAGGGTCGTTTAATAGATGGCGCTTCTTATTCCAAAAATACCGGATATTCTATATTAGACGGTCTATTCCATATATGCCGACTTTACTCTACCTTTCACAAAAAAATTTCGAAAAAAAATAGACATTACAGTTCAAAAATAGAGCTTCAGCTGCTTGAGAATTTTGCGAGAAAACACAAAACAAAAAAATATAAGCAGGAAATGCTGCAGAAATTTTGATTACGAGTCCGTTAATTAAGTTCATTCTGATTAAGTTCTTTAAGAAAATACGTACACAAAAATTTTTGTCCTGCTAAAAGATGACAGTACTAGAACAATTCTAAAATTAATACGTCTTTGCGCAAGAACGTGCAAATTATTGTAGACTCGTCCTTTTTAAGTTTTGCAAGTACACAAAAATAGCAGTGGTTAACACTTTTTAAAGACTTACGTTCTGATACGACATATTTTCATAAATTTGCGGGCACTTTTTCTTGATGTAACAAACGGTGCAATTTCAACAACAAGCAGCGCATTCAATACCAACAACACCTGGCCTTTGTTTTGCGTCTGTACGTACTTATATTCAGTCGAAAGAAATCTGAGAACGCTTTAAAAGGTGACACCGCTTATCTAACGAAACAAAACTTACGAATGAAAATAATATTTTATTGCAAATAAAATAGAAGTAGTTACAAAAAGTTCTAATGAAAATGTACTTGCTGAAAACATCGACTTCAAAAATATATGTTTGGTGACAAATTGGAAATAAGATAATTATCTAATTTTTAAAGAACAGGAAAACCAAAGCAATTAACGTAACATACAGGCTGGGCCAATAGTCCGTATTCGGTAGATAGCGCCTATATTAATGCAGATTTCTCAAATCTGTTTTCGCTTTTACTTATCTATGGTATAGATGCATGATTTAAAATTAGTTACAATCATACATAGTGTTCCGTGTGGCTGTGCCGGACCAAAGTTGTTTCTTTTTTTTTTAATGGAACATACAGTATATTATGGTTAATTTCGATTCGTCTTTAAGAGTAGATAAATTTATTATAAGGATATTATGTACCTAAACCTAATAGTTTTTCAATATAAAAAAATGGTATTATTTGATGTTTTACAGATTAGATGTTTATTAAAATTCGACATTTAAATTTTACAGTAACATTACATAACCTCTATGCAACAGAAAACAATTTCCATCTCGAACATATTCCTATTATTTTACACAGGGTGATTCATAACTCCGATGTTTATTTTACTCGGTTAGTTTAAATGGAACACCCTATATTTTATGACTGAGTTTAATAGGTCTTTGACCAAGCAAATTATTGAGAATAAGAAAATCTAGTAGGCCTTTAAAAATAAAACATACATTGTTATTTAGAACACTTTTTTATCTGTCATTTGAAGTTTAGTTGCCGAATTTACGTTTGGTATAACCGAAGTTATTAATTTTTTAAATTGACAATACAAGTACAAGAATGGAATTAACCAGAGAGCATTTTCGAATCATGATTTATTATGATTTTAAAAAAGGCTTAAGCGCTTATTAGTGCAAGGAGAGTTTAGGTTCGGCTTTCAGTGAACAAGCACCTTCCCTGGCTACAATTTACCGATGGTACAAGGAATTTGAACGCGAAAGAAATTCTGTTCAGCATCAAAAAGGAGCAGGGCGTCCTCCTTCGGCTGTTACCAACAAAACAAAGCTGCTGTTAAAAAAATAATTGAAGAGGACAATAAAGCCACTTATGCGGTAATCGAGCATCAACTCAAGACTGGATCCTCAGCTGTGAGAACAATCTTACACGATCACCTACATTTAAAAAAAGTGGTTAGTCGTTTTGTGCCCCATCAACTTTCCGACTTCCAAAAAGCAGAACGTGTAAGGATTTGCCATGAAACTTTAAATTTCTTAAACAATGGTGGCCACCAAATTTTTTCCAAAATAGTGACAGGTGACGAAACTTATATTCCATTTTTTGACATACCAACCCGCCAAGAGAGTCGTGTGTGGATTCATGAAGATGAGGAAACTCCTACAATAACCAAGAAGCTACGAGCTATGAAAAAAGTTATGTATCCAGTATTCTTTAGAAGTACTGGGCTAGTAAAAGCAATTAAGCTAGGCGGACAAAAGACAGTTACAGCTAAATGGTACACTGAAAAATGTTTGCCTGAAGTATTCAGTAAGGTTCCAGACAAGGGAATTATTCTGCACCATGACAATGCATCATCCCATACTGCAGCTTTATCTCTCCAGTTTTTGGCTGGAAAAAATATAAAAATAGTAGAACATCCGCCGTATTCACCTGATTTAGCTATGTGCGACTTCTGGCTAAGTTAGACTTAGGCTAATTTTTGGGCTTAAAAGGAATTTTCGGGGTAGAAGGTTTTCGTCTGAAGAAAAGACTGATGCCGCAGTTCACACTTATTTTGACGGTATTCCGAAAGAAGATTGGTTGATCGCTTTTAAACAGTGGAAAGAAAAAATGGTTAAGTGTATCATTCCTGAAGGGAATTATTTTGAACACATTTAAAATAAAATCCCACAAAATATTAATCATGGGTGATATGAATAAAAATGAAGTATTTACTAATGCTTCAAGTATTACTAGGTGTAGTATGTGCTTCTGCAGTGTAGTATTTACTCTAAAGTGTGTAGCATTCTCTCCTACTTCCTTTAAAACATATCGCGTGTTTATTAATACGTTAAATTAATAAATTTGCGAAAATTAATTAATTAGTTATTATTAATAATTTTTGTCTATTGATGATAAATGTAATACATTTTAATGTAAAAAGATCAAATCTTTGTAATTCCAAATGTCACAATAAGCGTTTCGTGTAGGAATAAATAGTTACTTGTTAGTTTAAATATAATAACATTTTTTTTTTAATAATAAATGATGGAATAATTCAGAATTCGGAATAAATAAATTTATTATTTATTCTGAAATATTTTTAATTTTATTGTTTATCCTAAAATAGCTGTCAAAAGTATAGCGAAACATCTACATTTATACTGCTTTTCCGAATCGTCCCATTAATTATTACAAATTTTGCGATTATTTTCAACAGACAGGAAAATTATATACTTTTTTAATATTTACTATTTATACATATTAAAAAGCTCAATTTCTTATTTATAATTAGAGACCGGATTTATAAGTTTTTACAAGTTTTTTACGCTAACATACCTAAACTTGGCGTTTTGTATTTATATGTTTGTCAATTAGAGAAGCCCAAAAATGGTAGTTTTATTTCGCATATAACTTAATATTTTAGACTTTTAGCGCATATTTATTTATTTATCCATATATTGATATAAATAACATTATAATTCCATATACGGTCAATATTCAAGTCTGCAGCTTTTCCAAGAAGTAATTTATTCTTTTCAACGTCTGGCCACTTTATTTTACGATTTCCCGGAATGTGATTTTCTGGGAATCTGTAGCGACTTGCACTTGCATTTTGCACTTATGTTTTGCATTTCAGTTTGAGATAAGAACTCCGTGAATGTGTGTGACTAGTGACTAGTGTATTTATCAACGCGAATTAGTTGTTATTTTCTTATTTAATTTAAAGACGAAATAAATTCAGTGCTTATCTTTTCAAAATGCCGAAAGTAGCATCCTCTCGATCCGAGCTATTGAAAAAATGGATTAAAGCATCTAAACATCTAACTACAGATGGAAAAGTTATTTTTTGCAACGCATGCTCAAAACAGGTAGATACCTTACAAATTCTCTTAAAAATCACATTTTCATTTTGACAATATTTTAAGGTGTCGTCAGACCAAAAGTACCAGATTGATCAACATTTGGCTACAAACCTCCATAAGGAGTCGGAGAAAAGATGTGTGTCTAACTTTAAGCAGTCTTTTATTTCTTCAACAGCCAGTAACTCACAGGGCAGTGACACAGGAAATGAATTCTTTTTAGACTTGTGCAGTGCTATGGCAGAGTCAAACATTCCTTGGCATAAACTTGAACAAGCAAGTTTTCGAACTTTTTTGGAAAAATATTGCAATCGTCATATTCCAAATGAATCGACTTTGCGGAAAAACTATCTAAGTATATGCTACCAGCAACGGATGAAGAAAATAAGAGAGAAGCTTAGCGACAACAATATTTATATAGTAGTTGATGAAACGACAGATGCCTGCGGTCGTTATGTAGCAAATACGTTAGCAGGAGTATTAAGCAACACAGTTGCACCAATATCTTATTTGGTAAATAGTGCAGTTTTGGAAAAAACAAATCATTCAACGATTGCACGTTTTATTAACGACAGCTTGACACTTTTATATGCACCTAATCAAGTTAAATCGGAAAATATATTACTAATGGTGTCTGATGCAGCAGCCTACATGATAAAAGCAGGACAGGCTTTACAGGTGGTTTACCCAAATCTGATGCACTTCACTTGTATGGCTCACGCAATGAATAGGCTCGCTGAATTGGTGCGACTAGAATACCCAACAGTAAATAAGTTGATCAATAACGGAAAAAAGGCGTTTCTTAAAGCCCCACTGCGTATACAACACTATAAAGAATTAGCTGCTGACCTGCCATTACCACCAGAACCAATAATTACGAGATGGGGTACGTGGCTTGAAGCAGCAAATTTTTACGCAGATAACTTTAAACAATTAAAGGAAATTTTCTTAGAATTGGATGATTCCAATTCAGCGGCTTTAAGAATTTGTAAGGAATGCATGTCGAACACAAACATCGGGAATCAATTAGCATTCATTAAAACTCATTTTTCGGTTTTAATATCCACCATTAAAAAGTTGGAATCATCCCAGACGGCTCTATTAGATTCTTTTGAAGTGGTCGATGATGCAATTGAAAGTGTAAAATCAATTCCAGGGGAGATAGGAGAGAAGTTAATGGCAAAATTAGACAAGGTTCTATTACGTAATCCTGACTACAATAAAATGAGGAAAATCTGTTTAGTTTTAAAAGGTCAAAGTGAAGAGGATTTGGACATGGACCCCAAAGATGTAGCATCCATGAAATTTGCGCCCATTACTTCATGCGATGTCGAGCGTTCGTTTTCCTCTTATAAAAATATTTTGACAGACAGACGACAAAATTTTACCCCAAATAATTTAAATCAACTGTTGATTATATTTTGTAATCCTACTACTTAAGTGTTAAGTGTTAAAATTACTTATATGAAACAATTTATGTTTTTATTATTCTAAAGTATGTATAAGTAAAATAAAATTTTTATCGCATATAATATCCATATTTTGATCCATTTTAATCGCATAAAAAAAACTTATTTTCCACTTTTTTAGCACATATAAATCCGGAGTTTATTTATAATAAATCTAAACTCCAGATTAAAATTAAGGAATCACTATACAGGAATTTTTTCTTTTTTTTATATACATAGTCGTTATGTATACTTTTGTAAAAAAAAACAGGTCAATGCATTATGTAGAAGGCTATGAGCAACAGATATACATCACAAAAAATTAAGATGCGTTGTTCCTTACATTGTTCCTCATAATAAGAGTGCGAATGTTCATTGAGTACACAATATATCTTCAAATGAATTTTATTAAGCTCCAGAAGTAGAAACGAATTGCTATTATTTTGACATTAATAACTGAAGATTTTTCACAGGTGAACTGTTCTTTGATTAGCTCGTAACTTATTTTTTTTCCAGATGGAACATCTTAACGACGTAATGAAAATTTCATATCCTGTAAAAATGTTAAAAACCAAAATGCAAAGGAGTGGCTTTCTCGAATTGCTTAAGATCGCATTACGATTTATAGGTTTACGAAGTAAAAAACAAAAAGAAATGTCGTTATCATGGAAACCTAAATTATCAGGTGATACGTATTCAAACTCACAATGATCTGTAAATTTCAAGTATGTAAAAATATATAGCTTGTTCCATTTAAAATAAAAAAGTTGATGTCACTTCCGGCGAAACCAGAAGTCGTACGGTGGCCAATGCTACGTCAGAAAATTCAGCTTTTTATTTAATTTCTGGAACCCGAATTTTATGTAAAATAGAAAAATTCTACAAGAGCGAACACGTGACATTCTATATTGTGTATTCGACATAGGCTACGTCACCTACCAAACGGTGTACAAGTTTTTTATTATCACCCTCTATAAATGTGGATTGTTACCTAGACAACATCGTAACTGAAGATGTCAATCCTTTTTACGTGGATGGATGGACTATTTGATTTCTATTGATAATCCATTAATCGAATGACCAACAGTTCCAACGTAAGTTTCATTGAGCAATATGGCTAATAATAGAAATTGTCTTATAATCTCACAAAAGAAAATTAATTAAACAAAAAGAAAAAATTAGTTTTCAAAATATTTTTTAAATTGATCTCCGCCGCGTTCAACACTTTCTTGCTACAACGTAATTAGCATTCATTATTAAATTTGTAAGTAACTTTTGTAGTAATAATTATCTTCTGACGAAATATTAAATTATTAGCCATATTTTTGAAAGTGATCCAGCACAACATTAAGTCATTTACGTACCTCACGTCACTGAATTAAAAAAAAATACATGCATGTCCAGTTCAAGAAAAAAGTTTATCATTTATTATAATAGATACTAAAACAAAATGCAACTTTTACCAATTTGTAGTATTTATGAAGTGATTTTATATATTTCTTTCTTACTTAATTTAAATCGGACTATAGTTATGTATGTCTTGTGGCGTATTTTATCTTGCACGCGGTATAGAAATGACAAGTTCGGGCTTTGTATAACTAGATTTATGGTAATTACTTTGCACATTTATACTTATCTAAATATTTTGTACTGTAACGTAATTTCTTTTGTCAAAATAAATGTTTCTATTAGGCATCTGTGCCATTTTTCGCAAATGCTACTGTGGCGCGCCACCTGGCTTAGCTCAAGGCGTCAAGAAGTCGGTTCGTTATGCGTCATTGGCTGCCACGCCACCGGGGTCTACATCGAACAGACTAGACTTTTCCGGCGATGGAACAAACTCGAATCTTCCAGCGTAGAGAATTCCAGACGGCAGCAAATGATATAAAATCGGCCGAAGTTGACTCAGCAGTCAGTCGAGTTCTAACTAGCGACCGTCAAAGTTAGATTTTAGTGTGTAAATAAATTGTTACAAATAAATTAGTTTTTAAGCTTTATTAAATTACGGTTAAGTTTTTTTATCGAGTGTTTTATTCGTTTAAATAAATAAATTTAAAACCCTAGAAACGTAACACTACGAATCGAAGTACGCAAACTGAAGCTGCGATGGGACCAGCTTCGCTGACACTGAAGTAAATACTTCAATTTTGAGTTAAAACTGAAGCATTTAGTAGCCGAAGTAAATACTTCAGAGTGAAGTAAACACTTCGATAATTTCCACACGAATGCTATTTGCTGTAGTATCTGCCGGAAAATAATAGTACTTACTTCAGAGTGTAGCGTCTTTTCAAAAACTGAAGTAAATACTACGACGAAGATACTTCAAACTGTAGCATTAGGATTTACTTCGTTTTTATTCATACCACCCCATATTTTTTATTCTCAATAAATTCAGCTTGACCCTCGTATAAATACCTTAAATGTTCAATGTAAAACATATACAATTTATTTTTATGTTTTCTTTTTAATTATCCCTAGACTTTTCCGTTGTGTGTATTTTCTCTTTTCGCATTTTTTTTCGAATGGCAGTGTAAGGTCATGCTTACGCATAAAAGTTTCTTTTTCGCAGTATTATCCGTATCTGCGATGAATTACCTTGTACTAATATTAGATTGCAATGTTTGATCCATATATAAATTTAGGTATGTCAACTGCGTGTCTCTATTGTTGCGTTAAGTTAAGACTCAGTATATCGATGTAACTTGCGTTTATTTCGGTATCCAAAAACAGTTCATTTAAATTTGAACATCTGGAGAGCAGTTTAAGTTAGCAATTGCAAATCAAAACACCACAGATTGTAATATATAATTTAGATGACATCAGGAAGGAATCGGTAGTGTAATTATTTTTCTTATGTTAAAAGTGTTAAAAGGAAGCTAGAAAGAGGAAAATGTTTCCCGTTGCAAACCGATTCAGCTTACTACTGTAAAATTAACAGTAATGTGAATGATTTTTCTCAGTGTACAGTCATATTTATTAGTAACGTCTTTCCTACAAATTTGAAATTGCGGCCTGTTACCTTCTGACCATTATAATAGGTAGACAGACAAGCAAACCAGCAATTAGGTAAACAAATACAAATTAAACACATGAAATAAAATTCAATGCGCATTTGTTTACCTGTTTACCTCATAGCGACTTAAAATTTTATTGATATTAAGATATTACTTTTAATTATGACTGTACATACTGTTAACCCATATAATCCCAAGGAAGCTTAATCGAGGAAAGTTACTTTTTTGAGGTATTTGTGCATCTAAAATGATGTTGAAAATATAAAAATGGAAACAAAAAATATTTTTTTCCGTTTATTTAAAATTCAAGATGGTGCAAAAACGCACCGTTGGTGAAATACATAAACAAACTTAAATACAAAGTTTTTATTTTTACAATGTTAATGCTTAAGAACTAATACAATACATTCTGTTTTTTGGTAACACAGTATTTATAAACAAATTTCAAAATTCTGTAAAGTTTAAATAACTCAAACGTGCATCAAGGTGTTGGTGCAAATAAGCACCATTGGGAACTAACATGACTTCGATTTTTTTATTTCGTGTGGTATTTTTCAAAACATTCTACATGTAAATGTGCATTACACTTTCGACACATATGAATTGTGTGTTTATGGCAAATTTTACATCTTCTCCGTGCCTTAGATTCATGTGTTATTATAGAATGGCCATAATTATCAAATCGAGCTTCAGTAATAGATGTAGTTGGTAGACTGTGATGAATGATTATAGCTTTTCCACATTTCATGAGGCGTAGAGCTATATAAGATTTAAAATCTAATTGCGAAATCTTAGTGTTGTTAGCTGTATTGTATATTTTCCACGCATTGACCACTGTACTGTCGACAGAATTGATGAACACAGGCCACCACCATTTTTTCCCCAAAATTCTTGATCTATAATTAGCAATGCCATTGTCGTGTAGATCTACACCACCCATAAATTTGTTGTATTGAGATATTGCGTGTGGCTGACCAATGTTTATTTCTTTTTTTTCTTTTCTATTATATCTTTTAACAGAATGTACAGGTTGAACATTTAAATAATTGCTGCAAACAGTGACTACGGAATTATCATTCCATCGTACGAAAGATATTTTTGAAATGTTATCGTACACTGAATCAAAACTCCCTCTCTCTTTCTTTGAGATGGTATTTACACTGTCTATCGGACAATTTTTTTTTCTGTTGTCACGTATTGTTCCCGTAGCAAAAAAAGCCTTTATTTTTTCGATGGGCAAACAAATCAAATGACGAAAAAAAGTATCAAAGAAAACTGTGTGACAATGAGGATTTGCTACCACCGTTAATAAGTCTACAACTACTCGACCACTCAATCCTAATTCTAACGGGTGCTTTTTATTTTTATTTTCGGCCCCGCTGTACGGTTTGGAATAAAATAAGTACCCATTTGACGAACAGAGGCACCAAAGCTTGAACCCGAACCTCACCGGTTTGCCCTTGATAAACATTTTACAGGAATGACGTCCGAAATAAGGGATCATCTGTTTATCTACAGATGACAAAATATGCCGAACTGAAGATTCTTTTTATTCATAAGATCAAGAAATGGCCTCACCTTTGTAAATTTGTCGCATTTATCTAATGAAGTATTATCGGATAAATGAATATTTCTTTTTATGTTCTGTAATTTATTGCGACTCATTGTTGTTTTGACTACTTCTATTCCTTTGTCTTCATCATTAGACCAGTACAGAGGTATTCGTGGTAATGTATGGTATCCGGAAAGTAGTACTATGCCCAAAAACTGCAAAACCTGTGTTTTGTCAAACTGAAAATTTTGACGATTGTTATCACGTGCGTATTTTAGTGAAAAATTTACAATTAGATCTACAACTTCATCATCAAAATACAAGAAAAATATTTCTAATGGTGTCTTTCCTGCAAAACGTTCACGGATAACCTGTTGATCGCAAACTTCTGACGATACCGGAGAATGGGTGTAATCTATCTCACCTTTTATCCATTTTGGCTCACTAGATTTGATTGCTATAATTCTATGTCGTTTAGAAGTAAGAGTTTCTTCATCGGAAGAATAAAATTCTTCATCTACGTTATCTGCAGAACTTGGAAGTTGAACTTCAAAGGTACCAGCGATATCTGCTTCTAGATAATCTTCCACAGGCACATTTTCGTCGTCGATGTTCTCTTCATCTGTTAGTTCGTCGACAGCAGGAGGTATATAAACAGCATCAGCAACAGCTATAAAATTAGAAATATAAAAAAATGCTTTGTTTTATGACAATAAAAAATAACTTACCTCCTTTTCTTTCTGCTTCTAAGTTAAGAACTACTTCTTCGAGAGCAATCTCTAATTCTTTATTAGTTAAATAACGAGACATTTTATATACACTGGACACTTCTCACTTGCAAAACACAAAAATAAAATGAATTCTGCAGTGGCTGTCGCATATACTAAGAGCAAGTTCAGTCCTGCAAGAACTCGTCGTTCTGCAAAATATTACACGCGTAATCCCACTGGTGCATTATTGCACCACTGGTGTTCATAGTTATATTTTTTACATTATATGTAATTATTTCATCTTTCAAAATAAATACAATAAAGAAAACACTTAAAAGTTGCAAATAACTAAGATATTGATGATAAATTTACCTTATAAAAATTTTTGTTGTTACTTTCAAGATCTTACCATCTGAAGGGTAAATTCTCTACCAATTTAATTAATAAAAAAAGCCATCTTTGGAACATTTTATTATCATTGTTTTTGTGCATTCTTCTTAATAAAATTACACAAAAGCTATTGACGTACTCGCAAACGAAAAATATTGAGCTATGATTATGCAAAAAAATTTTAGATGTTATGGTGCGAAAACGCACCGATGGGAGTAAATGGGTTAATTTTTCAACAGCATCAGTACGCTGAGATTTTTAACGCGAAGTCAGAATAAAGTATTCGTACATTTCTCTCAGTGAACAGGAAATTACTTTTTTTTTTAGTATTTCATCTGGTAAAAATTTTACTAGCATAAAATTTCATAGCACAAGGTTGCATACATAAATAATATTTCCCTTTTTCAGTTTCAGGGTCTGAAATGCACCGATATCGAAAACAATCGTGAAAGTAGCTCGCAAGCAAAGTATCAATTTTTGAAATGAACTGTAAAAAGTATAATGCAAGTAAATATCAGGCGTTCCGGCGCACGTAACTACAATTATAATTGTTCAATGGCATAAAAAATTATGGCCTTGTTAATAATTTTCAATTCAGTAACCTTGTGCAAACCATAACACGGCTCGTGGAAAATCGGTTTAACTTAAATCATCTGAAAATGCGTTACTGGTTAGCTTATGTTATACAGGATGGGCCTTAACTATTCAATATAAAAGAAACTGTCTTCTACAAAAATTATAATTGTCTATAACGAGTTCTATATTAGCAAATTGTTTTTACATGTACAATATGTTCCATAAGTAAGTTATTCACTACTTCTTCAAAACTAAAAAAAAAAAAACACGTGGTACGTATATGGCTCGTGATTTAAGAATTTTACGAAATTACAGCTACTGTACAAACAGTGACGGCGGTATGTGTTAATCAATAGTACATAATGCATAAAACTGTCAGTACAATCGATTAGAATTGATGTTCTTTATCTGTAATCCTTAATCTAAATCTTTTATGATTAAATCCATACCCAAGCTTAAATAATTCATTCAAATATTTAATATTACTTCCTTACCCGCGTCAGTACGTAAAACAGAATTGTTGCTATAATATAAATTTTGCAAGCACGAAAAAGTAATTTGTTAAAAAAAATATAACGTTATTAATGTTAGAGCTTATTATATATTCCTCTCATGTATCGAGACTTCCAAAAAAAAAAATAACAACCTCGAGTTAAAATCGAAGGTATGTATCGTAAACTGTATCGTACTAATGATATAAGCTGCTTTCTTTCGTTTAAAAGTTTAAATCGTGATTAGAATAGTTTGGATCCAGAGTTGTTTCAACAACGCACCTCAGATTTGAATTATTGTGTGACAGTTCTTCTGCAAATAACCGCGATATTTTTAAACATTTATATGTTGAAAACCACACTCAGCAAAAAAAAAATTACAAGCTTATTTGTACTCCTATTAATATTCTGTATCACCATCTAAGCAATGGTGCAACTCTTTTGAGTCACTTCTGTATACTTATATTTATAATAGCAACAAGAAAATAACAAAGGAAATTTAACATAAGAAAACAAACCTACCTACCTAATAGATAATGTAATTAAATAAACCATGTTTAATCGTATAAATTGCCTTTTTTGAGATTTATTCGTTGAACGAGCTAATCTGACTGATTATCTTATCAAGACAAATACACAATCCTATTATTAATTTAAATATTAAAAAAAATAAGTAGATACAAGTAACTAAATAATTTTTAGATAAAAAAAATTATATTTTAATTTGTATGTTACTTTTGTTGTTAAATCCAAGTACATTTCTATCTGCATAAAATCGTTTTGCCATTCTTTAGTTAGTCTGTTTTATAATAGCGATAATAGCGGGAAATGATTCCTTTATATTAAAACCAAGCGTTTTAAATTATTTTTATTTAATAACATATCCTAAGTAAACGTCAAATAACGCCAAGTATCAATCAATCAATCAATCAATCCATCAATCATTTTTATTGCCATAAGGTCAAAAAAACACAGCATTGTTAGGTACATTATACAGGGAAGGGCAAAAGTGTGGAACCGGCTTAATATTTCGAAAACTGTTTGACGTATTTGTTTGAAATTTGGTATGTGATTTAGAGTCAATAAGACCTACTTTACCAATGTATTTCAATTGTTTATCTGCTCTTGTTTCTGAGATCCAACGCCTACTTGTTTTTTTTTTTTTTTTTTTTAATGACAACCTGCTGATTTCTTTCCTGTATTTAATAGCTCGTTTAATTCTCTAAACGACTACATAAAAATATTTATCTATTACATAAGAAAATTTTCGAGAAAATAACGTTTGATGAAAAACTTAAGAAAAATGGTCTATTGTTTGATATTCGACAAAAATTTTAGTTTTAACAAAAAAACTTCAATAAAAGTTGTTTTAAAAATATGAAAGCAAATACGGGAAAGGACAAAAGCATGGAACCGGCTTAATATTTCGAAAACTGTTTGACGTATCTATTTGAAATTTGGTGTGTGATTCAGAGTCAATAAGACCTACATTACCAATTTCTTTCAATTGTTTATCTGCTCTTGTTTCTGAAATCCAGCGCCTACTTGATTTTTTTTTAATCACAACCTACTGATTTTTTTCCTTTGTTTAATAGCTCGCCTAATTCTCTAAACGACCACATAAGAATATTTATCTATTACATAAGAAAATTTTCGAGAAAAAATTTGAAGTTTGAATGAAAAAGTTAGGTAAAATGGTTTGTCTGATATTCGACAAAAATTCTAGTTTTAACAAAAAAACTGGAAGACCACAAGATTATGGACTGTTTTTAAGATAGCACTAAAGAAAATTTTAATAAAAATTGCCTTAAAAACATGAAAACAAATACCAAATATCAGCGTAAACCATTTTTTCTAACTTTTTCATTCAAATATTATTTTCTCGAAAATTTTCTTATGCAATAGATAAATATTTTTATGTGGTTGTCTGAAGAATTAAACGAACTATTAAATAAAGGAGAAAAATCAGTAGGTTGTCATTTAAAAAAAATCAAGTAGGCTTTGGATCTCAGAATCAAGAGCAGATAAACAATTGAAACAAATTGATAATGTAGGTCCAATTGACTCTGAATCACACACCAAATTTCAAATAGATACGTCAAACAGTTTTCGGAATATTCAGCCGGTTCCATACTTTTGCCCTTCCCTGTATATACATTAGAAATTAGAAAAGAAATGTAATGAACGAGAACATTATGTCAAATTGACTTCATACACAATACAATACAATACAATACAATACAATACAGAAGACAATAATAACACAGAAAAAATTAAACATTACGATAAAATTGCTTTACTGTTCACAGGCTGAGAGAAATTCATTAAAGCTGTAAAAGCTATTGTCAAAAAGAATGTTGAGCGATAGAGAGTTTAGCTAAAAGGCCTTCTATATGATAGTTCCATTTTAAATTATAATCAATGTTGACTCCGAAAAATTTGGTATTTGTTACTTGTGGTGGTGACTTATTATTAAAATTGACGTACAATGATTCAATATTCTCAGTGGTATTATACAGAATGATATTAGTTTTTTACAGTATTTAAAACGAGATCGTAATTTTTGCACTAATTACTCATATCTGAAACTAGTTTCGGATTAGTAGTACGACATTTTTGATAGTGCCTTAATCAAACACGACGTATCATCTGCAAACTGATACACAGATGCTGACTTCAGTGCACTTGCCAGGTCATTAACATAAATGACGAATAGCAAAGGACCCAATATAGATCCTTGAGGTACCCCTCTCACAATTGACCGCGGTTGGGAAAAATTCATTTGAATGTAGAGTTGCAGTTATACAAATACTTTGACTTCTACCTGTTAAATATGATTTGAATAATTCCAAGACTATACTGCGGACGCCGTACTTAAACAATTTGCTTAACAGATTATGGTTGATCGTATCAAAAGCCTTACTTAAATCGAAATAAACACCGGCTGCTTTAGGTCTTTTATCGAGACATTTCAGAATTTCTAAGACTGACTGATAAAGAGCATCTTCGCAAGATTTGCCAGAAAGAAAACCATATTGGGTATTACTTAGTAAGTTACTGATACTAACAGATATTTCAGAGACCTGGAATTTTACTACCAAATTCCTAATTAGCATACCGAAATTAGCCTGAATTTAGTTGAAACTGTTTGTTTCTTTTTACTATGGACTAGTGTCAGAAAAGTAAAACTTAAAGCTCGGCTTATATTCAAATAAAATAGTCTTCTGCTTTAAATAAATTAGTAAAGTATATCGTGTTTTGCATTCAAATAAAAATTTAAACGAACCCAAAATTCAGTAGTCCATAATTTCTATTAATCTTACAATAAACAAAGTCTGCACCACAATAGACCACGAATTTCTATCGCCTTATTTATGTTTCTATAGATTTAGGCAAAATTAAACACTCCAGCGTGTTAATTCGCCGAAATATACCCACGGACAAAGTATAATGCGAAAGTAACTGCCACTCAAAATAAATTATTGGGAAGAAATATGTTGTTAATGAACAGGCTTCTTGTTACCTGTAAATTCTTGGTTAATTTCAGCAAACACTTGTAGTACAGACCTCTGTTGTAAGGTGGTAACATTGTTTTACATATGATATCAAAGGCTCTACTTGGTTCTAGATGATCACGTTATCTATTTCTGTGTTCTGATTGGTGGCAATTCTAAACTGTTTGTTGCTCCCATCCGACATTATCACGTATCGCGTCACTTTGCGTTTCAATATTACAAGGTGCACTTGTATGCCATCTGGAGAATTGTTGTAGAATCCTAAATAAATACAGAGTTACTGGAATCCTTTTGATGCCCTGAGTGACGTTCGATTTGCTGAAAGCAAATTATACCAAGCGGATAACCCGTTTGTGTTTGAGCACTAGGTGATTGGAAGTCGATGCTACCGTGACCCATGCTTATACTTGATTTCTTTGTTTTAAGGAATCCATTTCTTTTCTTTGCCCCGCCTTTCGTTACCCTGTTTTGTCTGGCGAAAATCCTACTATCGAACGGTTTTAATCACGCGTCGGAATTCCATTGCGTATGAACAACGTATAGGATCAGCGTGTTTTCCGAAGGTCAGCAGAGCACGATAGTTGGTAACAGTAACACAAATGAAATACGACTTTTCCACGAGTGGCGGCGCTGCTCGGTGACGTTTGTCTACGTTTGACAGTTGGATAACCACAACTTCTTCCGAATTGAATTATTTTTTTACTTTATTTTATTGTCATACATTGGCGTATAACATAAATATACCAGCACATGTCCGAGCGTTAAAATCCACCATGACCACACCCTTGACCAAAATAATTTTTAGTATCAAAGCATAAAATTGGCGAAAAACTCTCAGAGAAATGTCGAATTAACAAATACACATTCACCAAGG
Organism: Prosopocoilus inquinatus; assembly: GCA_036172665.1. Taxonomy (NCBI): domain Eukaryota; kingdom Metazoa; phylum Arthropoda; class Insecta; order Coleoptera; family Lucanidae; genus Prosopocoilus; species Prosopocoilus inquinatus. The sequence continues at coordinate 5,198,534 of CM069876.1, forward strand.
TAACCTGTTGTTACGAATTTGGGGTTCACAAATTATACTCGTTAAATTTCAGAACACTTTAATTCAAAGCTGTCGCTTTACACAATTAACAACACAATTGTAATGAGCTTGTCTATCAAAAAACACTTTTACAAAATGTACTTTCTATTTATTCGAGGTACGAATCCTTCACTCGCTAATTTCATAACTAATTACTCCTGGCGGATCGTACGGCTTATATAGCAGAGCCCTCTGTTGTTCGAACATACTAGAATGATCGAGTAGGCTCCGGTCATGTTCTGTGACGCAAGGTGGCGTACTGATGCTAAAAATAGATCTGTTTGCGCATCACGGCTGTAACATTAATTTAAACGGATTTTTGGTTCACATTTTGTTTGGATCAGGGGCCCTATTCTCAAATCACTCGACTAAAGTCGTATGCGAAAATAGATTCTCGTACAAAACTTTACAAATCGTTCGAGAATTGCGTCATTTTGACGTCATTTTCGCTTACGACTTTAGTCGAGTGATTTGAGAATAAGGCCTCACTACTAGATCTGTTCGAACCACGCTTATTTATTTAAGTGAAAGGTATTTGTAGCAACCACCGGTAATTTTCTTAGATTATTTTTAGCCAACGGGCTACGTTTTTTTCTGTTTGGTTAGTCTTGTGTCATTGTGTTAAATATATGTCTTTTAAATAAGTGGTGGTATTTTGCTGCATCAATTTAATGCTTTAAATACCCGAGTGTTTAGTTACTCCTGAAAGTTTCCCAAATTTTCGCATACGCTGTGAACCTTGAGTTTTACAATCGCGTAGTAATCAGCTGGGGTATTACTTCCCTGGCGCCCTTGAATTTGATTTGAGCTACCCCTTTCTCCATCAGAGTACCAGCTCGGAACAGCTGTCACAACTCTCTCAGCATTAACTTGCCACCGTTTTCGTTAAGTGATCAGGAGGTAACATAATTGCATTTTGGTGGTAGAAATCTTATTACAACAATGTTGCGAAATTATTTTTTTAATGAAGTTGTTATGGAATTTCCACACAAACTGCAGAAATCGATTGAAAGAAGAAATTAATGAAAACAGAAATATCCTTCATTACCTGCACAACTCCATAGGCAACGGCTTCCTTGAGCGAGAGAACATGTTGAATGGAAGGTTGAGGAATGGGCGAACTGTCTTTTCATCGGTAAATCAAAATTATTGTTAAATCATTAATATCGAAGGTGAAGAAAAGTGTGGAGGAAAACAAATGAGAGATATGGTGAGAACTGTATGTTCCCATGAGTAGCTTTTTGAGGAGGTTTCCTTATGGTTTGGGCACTATTCTCTTATGTTGCCCACCGCTGCCACAATTGAATAATCGCTATTGTGTTTTATTGCCAATTTAAATTTTGAATAGAAGTATTAACCACTTTTTTCAATAATCTTCTGATATATTCCAGGTAATTAATAAATTCACTTTCGAAGAACTTCTATCCTTGTTCTGCATAATAAACATCTGCTGCAACAACCACGGAATAACAAACAATAACATATGTATGCCATAACAACAAGTAAAACAAGTGATTTTGATAGAAATTAATAAACTACACTGCAATTTAACGAGAGTGAGGTCGTTTTTGTACATTACACCATTTACACCATACACTACAGAGTCCTTAATAATAAGAACTAGGATCTCTAGACATGATTGACATTTACCATGTCGAGGAGAGTTGGAAGGAAGTACAATGTCATTTCGTTAGTAATGTCAGATTTTATAGTTGATTAACCTAATTTGATATGATTTTCCCGTGGGTTAGAAAGAGTAAAACATAGTATTGCTATTTCGTAAACGATACGGAGCTTGGCAAAATGGCGGATCTGACACTATATTTCCCAACCCGAAAAATATTAGGTTGTTCGGAAAAAAAATGTCTCGCTTTTTGATCCTTCGATGTCGGCTCTTCCTATCATTGCGAAGCAGAATTCGCCAAGCGTCGGATTATTTTTTTTTTGTATTTAGAATGTTTGTATTAAACGAAATATATTAATTTTGATTAAACTAAGCAATTGCAATTAGTGATCCTTTGCCATCACTCTGCCAGCATTTACATTCCTCGATGATACCAGCCAAGTTCTCTAGAGTCAAGAAATTCTTGATATGCCGTGTCGACTTCGCAATATTCATTAAAATTTCTGTCTTTAAGGAAATGTTTCATCGAACAAAACATAGGGTAATGCGAAGGAGCGATGTCCGGCCGGACTTTACGCAGAAAGAGGAAGAAAAGTCCATCCAAGCTCCATCAGTTTTTATCGAGACCTAATTGAAGACCATAACTTCAAAAGGGTTTAAGTGCCAAAAAGATGTTTAGAAGTTATTAAGAAAACTGATTTACTAAATCTTAAGCGCACATACAGATATCGTCAGCTGTGATTCATTTATTGCACTTTTTATTTAGCCACAGGTACATAGACCATTTTGCATGACATTGGGCTTTGCCCATAGACCCATTTGGTGTGAAAATATCATTTTTTTTTATTTTTTGGCACTTAGACCCTTTAGGAGTTATGGCCTTCAATTATATTATGCGGTTTTGCATTATCGTGGTGGTGGATCATGTGATTTGTATTTACTAATGCGGGGTACCCTAAACGTAAAATTTCGTGTACTTTGGTAAGTTGAGCACAACAGACTGCAGCATTCACTGTACGGACATTTGAAACAAATTCAAAATGGATCACGCCAAAGATATTCCACCAAACACTGAACATTACTTAAATTCCAAAAGATCTTTGTTAACGACTGAAAAAGACACTTGTCGAAGATTAAGCCACTGTTTATGCCAGTAGGGATTCTTAAAAGAATCCATATTTCTTTATAAATTTGTCACAGAAAACGATTGTGGCGGGGAGTTTGGAGTAATTTTGTACAAATGTTTAAGGTGTTTAGGTTGAGATTCATTTAAGTTTTGTGAAATTTTTGTAGTATGTTTAATAATCGTTCTACGACCTCTTAAGGGGCACCAATTGGTTGAATTGAATGCACCCAACTCGTCTGACAATCGATATGTTATAGTAACCGTATTTTCTTTAAATTGCAAAAAAAAATGGTTAATCTTTAAAGGGCAACCCGAGGTACGAATCCTTCGAAGAGTAAAATCGCCATTTCTAAATTTTATAAATTCAAGCTAGGCATGTCTTAACATTAAGAGATTCTTTGTCTTCTTCTCACAGATATTCTAAGCCACTTGCGCAGCCACTTTCCTTCTTAAACTCGTATAACAACAGGTTCAAGAATTCTTCGTTTTTTGGTTATTCTTCGTAAGAACACACAATTAAGTACGGGTTAACATTTGCGTAGTATATTGTTTAGAAGTATATTCTTCAATTTGCAAATAAAAAATTATATGTCGCTACCTTCGCAATAAGAATTAGTTGATAAAGAAAAAAACGACATTTTTTTCCGAACAACCCAATAATTGACCAGTAAACAACGCCTTTGTTCAACTATTTATTCCGCCTTTAAAAACGTCAAGTAAGCCAATAAATTACTCTTTTAGCTCGTTTTTACGAAGCATTTTTATTTGTTTCATATTCTCTGCAATTCTCATGAACAAGAACTATCCAAAAATTTATTATTATAAATGAAGTTGTTTCTTGACCCATGAAAAACGTAAGTAAACAGTTTTTTAATCTTACTTTTTTAACTCCTGACGAAGGTATACATCTATAGCGAAATGTTGAGTGTATTTCCAATCATAATTCTGTCCAGTTTAAGATTAAAAATTAAAACTTTTTACTTTATTATTATAATTAGTTTTTTTCTGTAATTAGATTTTTCTTCCAAAGACGCTGAAATTTGGCACATTTCTCTAACTTTAAATGGAAAACATTGTATCTAACTAAATTTTTCCCTAAATTCGGAAGGAAGACCACACTTTACCTACAAAGATTTATTTTTTCTTGCGTTAATTTCGCCACCTTGAAGACTATCAACGTCAAATTTGGCACAAATTCATATCGCAGACCTGAACTGAAAAATATGAAATCTGAATTCAAACATTTTTGGTCCGTCATAGATAACACGAAGTCAATCCGGGGACACACTGTAGATATTAATTGCTATTTCGTAAACAACAGGAAGATCGAAAATCGGACGAACTTAACAGTTTAAGACACCACCTACTAGATTTCACGAGACGACGTCTCTATACGGCCTGGGCACTTTACTAGTTCAAGTGTTTCTCCATTGGCGCCACTTACCCAAAAAGCCGGAAACGGATGCATATCCGCGATGTCATTTTTGACTGATGTCAACTTTCTCGATTTTTGACAGCTTCGCGTATATGCTCTGTACACTGTAAAATTGTATTTCTTTGTTCAGGTTGGCTCAGATACAGTTCTCTGGCGGTATCGGCAGTGCCAATTCTACAAGTGATTTAATTATGTATGGCCGAATTTTTAATTTACGAGGAAAGTAGTTTGAATTTTAACACTGAGGTGTAGGTACAAAATGAAGAAATCGTTTTCTTAACTTTTCTTACTCCAATTGCTTGTACAGTCTTCTTTCGTTTTTGTGTGTTGCGCCACAAAGAGGAACTCTAACGAGCCAAGTGTGTGTTATATTCAAACCACACTTTTTTTTTATTCTGAGCCTGACTTGCGAAGCTGTGTAATGTAATTTCGTGCTCATTACGTTATTTTTTTCAAAAAAATTTTGTGCAAATCGTTTTTGATTGCAGTGAGAACCTCGAGCAGCCTCTGGACAGCTGTTTCAGCCCTGCTTGGGGCTTCTTCAGCAGAAACGTAGCTCGACATTCCCACTGCAGACCAAAAACGACTTGCCCAATTTATTCGCAAATGCGATGTAAGAATGATGAACATATAAAATAGCGACATCTTACTATCGCTTTTTGACCTAACATTGCAGTAGGATAGACAAATTGAAGCGGGATTTGCTCCTAATTCGCATTTGCGAATAAATTGGGCAAGTCGTTTTTGGTCTGCAGTGGGAATGTCGAGCTACGTTTCTGCTGAAGAAGCCCCAAGCAGGGCTGAAACAGCTGTCCAGAGGCTGCTCGAGGTTCTCACTGCAATCAAAAACGATTTGCACAAAATTTTTCTAAAATCTTTCATTATGCTTTGACAGCAAGCATGGCCGCCTTGCATGGGGGACTCATTAGGAGCAAATCCCGCTTCAATTTGTCTATCCTACTGCAATGTTAGGTCAAAAAGCGATAGTAAGATGTCGCTATTTTATATGTTCGTTATTTTTTTCAATAAAAAAATCATTTACTAATTATAACAAAGCAGGGCTGAAACAGCTGTCCAGAGGCTGCTCGAGGTTCTCACTGCAATCAAAAACGATTTGCACAAAATTTTTCTATAACAAAGTAGTTTTAATTTATTCGCACTGCCTTAAATATGCATCATTTGACGTTAGTGACGTTTAAGTGTCAGAAAAAATATTCTTTTCTATAAAAATCATTTACTAATTACCAATAACAAAGTGGTTTTAATTAATTCCAGTGGTTTTTATTAATTCCAGCGGTTATTAATTCCAGTGGCTTTAATTAATTCCACTGCCATAAATATGCATGATTTGACGTTTGTGACGTTTAAGTGTAAGAAAATTTCGATTTGGGAAACTAGCGCCAAAACGGAGAAAATTTGCACGAAATAAACAAATTGCGCAGGCCGGATAAGAGACTCTGTCTTGTAAAATCTAGCAGGTCGTGGTTTAAGAGCATTCAACAAAAAAATCGTTTAATTACGAGCCCCTCACCACAATAGTTCGTCCTAATACAAGTTTTACGTTAAGCGTTAAATAATTTTTAGAAAATGTTTCGGGGATATATTGCCTGAAAATATTTTGAAAGAATACAATATGCTCATTACTATTGATATAATTTAGTGGGATTATGAAAAGATAATGGCAAAATTTTTGCATATTCGTGATTATTAATACTCATATTGCAATCAGAATAGTTTGTCCTACTCATTTAATAAATCAATCATAGGTACCTTTGACGGAAATAAAACAAATATTCATTGATTAGTTTATTAATCTGTCATTTTCTTCGCCATTTAGAAATCATGATTGTTAAAAAGTGTTAAACATGAGTAGAGAAGTTCCGTTACATGCGTCTGTACGCAAAATTATTAAGGAGCGTTTAAAGAAAGACCATTCTGGCTACTCTATTGCGAAATATTTAAAAATTCCATATTCGACGATAAAGACGATTGTTGCCAATTATACCATGCGGGGTTCAATGGAATGTAAGAAAGAAACTGGACGATTTGCTTCATGTAGTGGTCGAGATGTAAGAATTTTGAACGGCATTATTAAGAAAAATAGGATGGCTTCTGCATCGGAGTTAGCTGTATTGTGGGGTGAAGCATTAGGACGACGTGTTTCTGTATCTACTTGTAGCAGATATGCAAAGAAATTGCATTATAAATTTTATAAGGTAAATTTTATAAAAATTTTGTGCAAATCGTTTTTGATTGCAGTGAGAACCTCGAGCAGCCTCTGGACAGCTGTTTCAGCCCTGCTTGGGGCTTCTTCAGCTGAAACAGCTGTCCAGAGGCTGCTCGAGGTTCTCACTGCAATCAAAAACGATTTGCACAAAATTTTTCTAAAATCTTTCATTATGCTTTGACAGCAAGCATGGCCGCCTTGCATTAGTCATCCTACTGCAATGTTAGGTCAAAAAGCGATAGTAAGATGTCGCTATTTTATATGTAAATTTTATACTTTTATTTTGGTATTGATATTAATTGATCGATTATAGGCCAAGGAAAAGCCTTTGCTGACCCAAAAGCCAAAACGAGCACGTGTTTTAGGGGCAAAAAAATCGTGTCGGATGGACGAAACAGCAATGGAGTTCAGTAATCTGGAGCGACGAGTCTCGTTTTGCAGTTTCAGTTGGAGATAGCAGAAAAAGGGTTTTGAGAAGATCGGAGGAAGCTTATCATCCAGATTGTCTTGTACGAAAAGTAAAATTTCCAGCGTCGCTGATGATATTGGGATGTATGTCCGGTCAGAGGGTTGGGAATTTAACATTTATCAACGGAATTATGAACGCACAGAAGTATATATAGACCTTGCAGCACCAACTTATACCCTCAATTCCGAACCTACAAGCAGAAGACGGGCGTTATATCTTCCAGCAAGACGGTGCTGCGTGCCATACTGCAAAAGTGGTGAAAACATGGCTTTTGGAAAACAATGTTCCTGTCCTTGATTGGGTTAGTAATAGCCCGGATCTGTCTCCAGACGAAAATTTGTGGGGAACAATTAAACGAGAACTCCGTAATCATCCAGTTCGCACAAAAGATGATTTACGTAGCAAAATAATTGAAATGTGGAATAGTGTAACACTAGAAACATGCAGAGAGCTTACTGACACTCTTCCTAGGAGATTAGAATCAGTTCTTCGTCAAAAGGGTGACTGTACCCAATGGTAACTTCTTTAGGACGAACTATTATGACCTGACATTTAGAAAGAGCTGCATAATACTTAAGAATAATTGAAATAGTTTAGTGACACTTAAGTTAATTATTCACAAATTTGTTGCTTTACTTCATACAATAATAATTTCTGCATTTTCTGTGGCGATTTTTTATTTGTTTCATCACCTTTTATATATATATTGCATATGAAGCTGTAGGACGAACTATTATGACGAGGGGCTCGTATAACCTGATCCAATCGATTTGAATCGATTCATAAACATACTGAACGGTGCCGAAGTGTCAGTGAATTGCCGTGACAGGTGTCAACTATAACCTCTAAGCAGGCATATTTAATCGCAGTTGAATCATAAAATTTTAACATTCACAATTTCACTTTCAATCATAAATCGATTGTGTCCGTCGAATGCCCAAATTGTTTCCAAACTCTATCAAGTAAGTACAACGTTTTTTAATCTCGAATCGGACAGAATTATGAAGGGAAAACACTCAACGTTTCGTTTTCCTGACGAAGCTATAAATCTATAGCGAAACGTTGAGTGTTTTCCCTTCATAATTCTGTCCGGTTCGAGATTAAAAAAAACTTTGTACTTACAATTTTCATCGGACAAGAACCAACGTCAATTCTATCAAGTAAGATATATGACAATCAAATGTGGAGATCCTAACTGCACCATCGCGACTAAAATAAAATGAAACTAGTACATATTTCATTCGTTAAAGTGGTTTTTATGAACGCCCTTTTCCTGTGAAAATTTATATGGAAAAAAGCGGCGAATATACGAAGAACAAAAAGCAGCGGGTCGCGATTTACCTACGCCACTGATGTTTGCACATGGATACAAACACAAAATCAATATTTTTAACTAAAACATTGTTTGGCTTTGAAGAGTTTTTTTTTTTTTCATTCAAGACAAAAATATGTTATTTAAGTAATCTATTAATAAGTATTAAATAGAAAGCACTTTCAGAAGGTAACAAAAACCTCCAAATTTCGTTAGTAATTTATAGGTATAAACAAGTCATTTTATTTTTTAATTCTAAAATAGAGAGAAGACGTAAAATTGATTGCTTGATAGTTAATATAACGACAGTTGGATTAGGACAACTTTTTTCTGTTAAAGATGAGTCTTTTCTCATTTGACAGCAGTATATTGCTGCTTTAGAATCGCCGACATTGTACACAATGCGGTCAATTATCGATCGGAAAATTACAATGTAAATCTTTTGCAACGCAAGTAAAACGAACCCGGTTTATGGCCCCGGCACATGCTCTTAAATATGTAAGTTGTGTATCTCGCAAAATCGTGAACCAAATGCAAAAAGCAGCAAATTTTGGATACTTACGGCGCCTGCGACCAAGTGAAAGGAATTCACTCCTAGATCAGAGAAGGAATGTTGTGGTAGTTTTTCATATTTGGTATTGCTGGTAGAGTTTTTCATATTTTCTGATGTACAGTTTTGTTACGCACATAAACACAAGCACATCTCAGCGGCTAAAACTAGACTGACAAACTGACACTGACACATTTGTAAACGACATTGCAGGAGTAATTTGACACAAATATGCGTGCTGACACCTGACGGACCGTCCGCAAATTATTCAAACCGGGAAATTTAAAATGTATTAAGTATTTTAATTTATTGCCAAGCGTGATTAAAGTTATCTGACTTACCCAATAAATTTTGCCGAAATTATTTAGGGACCATCCTCTAAAATCGATTTCTACTCTTTTTACGGTCCTTTGTGAGAGCATCATTTTTCGATGCTTATTTGTCTACGGTAATTCACTTTCAATTTCGCAAAAGATCCGTATATTAGGATGTATTAAGAGACGTCACAGTTATAGTTAGTAATAATTTTTATCGGCGTAACCTTTGATTTAAAGATAAGGCTAAAGAAACTTGGCGGCTTTTGGAATTTTAAAATGACACTTCCCAGTGACATTTCGATCTGTTAAGTTACCACTTGAAATCGATCTTCAAATGTCGAAACCAACAACAAAAACTGCAAGGAAAATTAAATTTTTCTGTTTGTATCCACTCTCAAGAAAAGCTGATCGTTCCAAATAAATTCAAATTTTATAAGCTGCAATTCACTTAAGTAAGTGCATACAATCTATTGTAGATGCAGTAAATAGTTGAGGTTAGATTGATTTTATAGTCATGGATTTTCCAAAAGACACTCCAAGGAAGATCTACCCAACGGCTGAGGAATTGGGTAAGATAAATTTAGTCGTGCATTGCCCCGAAGAGGGATGCTCTAATGTCTTTGCCTCCGAATCAAATTTGACACTTCACTTGGCCAAGACCCACAAGAAAGAGCACCTTTTGAAGACCGACAACGTCCCAAAAGAGTACTACTGCCCAGAGCGCACCTGCACGTATAACGTCACTAAGTTTTTCAAGAGCCTGAAACTTTTAAAGCAACACTTTCTGAAAGTCCACAGTGAAAAGTCGTTTTCCTGCGAGACATGTGACATGAAGTTTTCCACGCAAGCCGCAAAAAACAGCCACGCTGAGTATTGTGGGGTCAAATTTACCTGCTGTGAGTGCACCTCTTCTTATCCCTGTTACGAATCCCTCACCACACACGGAAGACGGAAAAAACATAAAATACTGGAGAAGTTATTTTATAAAAGTAAGGATCTAGCAGGCCCCATTGTAGTAAAATCCAGCAGCATTACGAATTTGCCCAACACCGAATCGAAACAGGAATGTTTCATTTTGCCAAAAGGATCGACGAGCTTGCAATTATTAAACACGTTTCCTTTAAAACTTCAAAATTCTGTAACTTTCGAGAAAGGCAGTCAGACTGATATTTGCGCAGAGACCGCAAAGAAGACCAAACGCACACAGATAGAGAAAAAATTGCACAACTTGCATCATTCTCGTGAAACTCAAACTTTGACCAATAAAAAGCCAAGGTTAGCGGCGGAAACACAGACGATTGGGGATTATGTGTCTAAAAAATTTGATTTAAGCGATGTGCTGAGTAGTTCTGACGAAAGCTTAAACCGAAAGAGCATTAAGACTCAGACGAAAGCTGTCGACTCAACTACAAAGTCGTGTAATACTTCGTTCAAAATCGATGACTTTGAATTTAATTATGAGAGCAATGTCCAACAAAATTCTTCAGGCACACAAACAGTGACTGATACGCCGTCGGAATTGTTTTACTCAATATCGACAGCAACTCATGATTCCACTCATACAGACACTGCAGATTTGAGCTTTGAATTTATGCACTCCAGTTCTCAAACTAGTTTCAAGGACGAAATAGATTTGTTCAACTCAGAGAATTTCTTCAATTGCAATTCAGAAACGCAGACTGATTTTATGTCGGTTTTAAGCACTGATTATTGTTCAAATATCTGCACGCAAACCTGCGATGATATTTTGCTCGGTAATCTGGAATTTAATGACATTCACACGCAGACCATCCTGGACGATATGTTGAAATCAGTAGAGAGTCAAACTGTGATGTCATCGCACGGACTAAAGAATTTATTGACCTGCTATGACATGGCTAATATGGAAACGCAGACTGATATTGAATATAAGCAGATGTTAGAAGAAATTAATGCTTGACTGTAATGTTCGTTTTAAGTTCGTTTTGCTTTTAGTTTGCTTTTTTTCTTGGACTGATTACAAAATGTATTGTACGAAAGGTTTTCGACATTTCAAAGTTTCTGTGCATGTATAATAATGCTTAATAAAAATTTTAACGACTTGTACCGAAAGAACTGAAATTACTGAAATAAAAACGAATGATTAAATCAAGTTTAATTTAATTACAACTGTGACAGTCAATAAGCATGTCCCTTCGTTAGGTAAATTTAAAAAGAATAGTACCTAGTAATATTAATTTTTAATGAAGCGCCTGGTATTTTTTAATTAAAATTGAAAATGGAAACCTTCCACATGCTTTTACGTGAATAAGTAATTTTTAATTTATTTTATATTTGGTGAATTGCGTGCAACAACCTTTCGATGTTTTATTTAAAAATAAAAATATTGGGCAATGAGCACATTACTGATTTATTTATCAAACTGCAATGTCATCATGTTCTGATGTACTTTATAGAAAGGATGATTGGTATACTTTTCAAATTGGTCAAGTTAATGCAAAAAAAAAATTAAAATGATTCAGTTCAAGACACTCTGCCTAATAAAACGTTTTGAAATATAAACTTTTCTGTAAGCTGCACAAAGAAGGAATAAATAATTCCAGCATTTTTATAACATTTATTTGAAAACTTTAAAATGTTGCAGCCTTTCCACATTGATTATCCCTTAAATATTTTTGAGTAGTATAAAACAATTTGGATGTAAAAATAAAACCGGCATCACACTTATACGAAGCAAATATAAAACGTTGCTTAGGCGAATATGCAGCAGATTCTTTTCGGGGACACAGAACAAATAATCCTAACGTCTCATAAAATAAACCTACGTTTAAATTAAATGAATCACATGTACACAACCTATTAAATAAAATTATAGACTTACGAACTACTTCAATATGTACACTGAGGAATTAAGTTCGTTACATAGTATGTAAGTTCTTGCAACCAGTGCAAAAATTAATAGTATAACAAAAAAAAAAGAACTTATAAAGCTGGTCCAGCACCATCTTCGTAGTCTAAAAACGGCTCGTTACTTTCTTCAATACGATGCATATTTTCTAAAGAACTAGCCATCATTCGTAAATTATCCACTCCAGTTAACAACTGTCTACAAATAAAATGACTTATTTAACTACAAATTCAAAAAACTAGTTTTGCAAGTCAGTTTCGATTGCAGCGGATTTCTCGAACATCACTTGGATAGCTGTTTCAGTTCTGCTAGAGGCCTCCTCAGCAGAGTAGTAGCTCGAGAACTCCACCGAAATCAAACTGACCTGACTTAGTTATCTTAGAATCAAGGACACATCTTAACAATGGTTTTGGACGCAACAAATTGGTAATTTACCTTAAAGAATGTTCTGCTGTGCTAGCTGCAGCTCGAAGGTCTTGAGCTAACCTGTGCGTTGCGATTTCATTAGGTAAAATAAAATTAGGTCCTCCAGAAGCTCCTTCGTCTCCTCGGAGATCTCTAGTTTGCCTTTTTAGACGATTCAACTCACCCTGTGAAAATTTATTTTTATTTTATTAAATGCAAGTCTACAAACATAAGCTTAAACTTACAGTTAAAACCTTGATTTCCTGCCGTAACTTTAGTATCGTGTTTTCAGCAGAAGTTGCTCTTCGCTAAAATATAACAATGTAAACAATTAAAATATTTAGGTTAGATCAAAAATTGGCTGCGCGATGACGTGACGTAAACTGTTGTTAAAATATTTAAATTATTTTCACCGGACTAAACACATCTCGTCTTATAATTAAAGTACTCTCTAACCAAAGCTGTGATTTAAATAAACAAGAAACGACATAGCTTTATGTCAATTTAATGTGCAAGAGAGTGACACATCTATTTCTCAAGACATCACTCTCATCCTCATGAAATTGACATTTACAAACAGAAGTGCCTAAATGTTCAAAATATTACATTTAAATAGACTAATGTCGCTAACCTATAACTGCGTAATATGAAATAGAAATTCAAAGGGGAAGTCTGTAAACTTTTAATGAACAGGTTTCCTAAATCATCCTTTACTTACATTACTTCTTTCTAGATTATCCTCAACCTGACCAAGAGCTTTAGCAAGGTTGTGAGTATATTCGTGCTCTTTATTTCTAGCAATTTCCAGTTCTCTTTGAAGCATATCGGCTCGCCTTGTTTGTTCGAGCAACTGCCTGCGAGTGACCTCTAATTCCTGATGCAGTCTATTGATGTCTCTTTCAGGGCTTTGGCCTAGCACAACGTCTCCGTTTGCTTGGGTCCTTACAGCGCCGTCTGCTAAAAAATCGGGCAGACTTTTTGAAACACCAACTTCGGCACTTGGAGGACAACTTCTCGAACCACTCGCTTGTATATTATCATTAATTGGTAAGTCTAGAGGAAAGTCTGCCTGCGGACGTACTGGCAAATCTAAAGGTACGGGAACATTAGAACTACTGTGAGATCTTCTATCTATGTTACGACTAGGTTCATGGTTTAGCCTATTTATGTTCACATTGCTTCTGCTCGGTGCAAAATCAGGCAAATTATTCACGTCCGAATAATTTTTATGCAAGTTGTCTTTGTTGAGATAACACTGCTCAATGACTAAGTGATCTTGTACAAAATCTGGTAAAGCAGAAGAGAATTCCGGAACGATTCTCTGCTTAGTTTCTGGTGAGTTGTGTAAGTCAAGATCTGATATGGATGAAATTGGACGGCCGTCACAGTAGACCTTTGGTCGAGCACCTTGATTTTGGTAATTATTTGCATTACTGCGTAGAAAATGTTTAAACGAAAAAGGATTGTCTTCTCTCCTTGGGGGGTCGATTACATTAGAACCTGCAATATAACTTGATTAAATTAAAATCTTTAAACAATACAAATTAATACTAGAATGCGCAGGGTACAGTTACCTGAAGGGGCAAATTCTTCATCAGTTGAAGGCCTTTCGAAATTCCTCGACAGATCGACCCCGAGATCTAATTTTACCGGTTCTTCTGTGTCGGAATCATCGCTCACGGTTGACTTTCGGTTACGTATATGGTCATTTGGCCTATTGTCATCATCAGCCATACTAGTGCGCTATACGTCAAAATTATATTTGTGGTTGTCTTGTTAGTTGTCAAATAGTTTGAATGGTTAAGGTATCAATGCTTTGATTTGATTGGCTGGACCAGTTCACAAAGGGAAAATAACTTCGAGTTCGACGATATGCATTCTTTACAGAATTATGGACAAACATGTCTACCAATCTAAAGAAAACAAAAAAAATATATATATTCGGATTAGTATCTAGGGTCCCTAGATTTGATTGGTTGTATTCTCGAGTAAAGTTACATGCGAAAGTTTTCCAAGGGTAGGATTCGCATGAAAAAGGCGAAATCGTGAAAGTGGCATTCGTGAGCACCACTCAAATAGAGAATCTAATTTTCGAGTGCGTACTGTATACAGTGTTAAATTACGGGTAATTTATTTTTAATGTTACCTTACCGGTAATGTTACCGTAATATTACCAATTACAGCTCAAGTGGCGACATCTCGTGCCGAAGTTACCAATTATACTTTGAACTGAAAATGTATAATTTGTTCACAAATTAAAAGACCACTGGCGGTATTGCCTTGTGAAAAATACAACCGGCAACAGAGTCCTAACAAAATTGGCAAGTGTTTGAAATAAACGATAAAGTTATACGACAAACTGACAAGCTATGCTGACAAGTAGTGTTTGAAATAAATGATAAGGTTATGTGTTCTGAACAGATTTATGGTTCTAAATTTAATAATTATGGCGGATTCATGTTTTTTACCTTCGTTCGAGATGAATTTTATAATAGACAAGCTGTAATTATCCATTGTGTCAGGTACGTACGAATTTCTTATAGAAATACGAATTTTTTGTAGAAATACGTGGGCAAATATGTAATTACATTTTTACATTTGCACAGAGAAAAAAGATAGAAAACATAATGTAGCGAGCCACTCAGCACTACGTCACACGGAAGGCGTCAAGAAGTCGGTTCGTTATTATGCGTCATCGGCCGCAACGTCACCATCGAACAAACTCGAATTCTCCAGCGTTGGAATACACGAGAAGGCAGCAAAGAATATAAAATCGGCCGGGGTGGACTCAGCAGTCAGTCGAGTTCTAAATAGCGACCGTCGAAGTTAGATTTAGTGTGTAAATAAATTGTTACAAATAAATTAGATTGTAAGCATTATTAAATTACGGTTAAGTTGTTACCCAGTGTTTTATTCAATTAAATAAATTAATTTAAACCCTAGAAACGTAACAATAAGTTTAAAATATAACATTAAACTAATGAAATTATATAAACAATCTCCAGAACCAGGAAGAAGTAGTTACGAACCATCAGACTCAAGTATTTGCCGGTTGCTTAAATCTGCCGCCAAGTTTTTTTAATTCTTAACACAAACGTTTGTCGAGTGTTTCTTTCAATTCAACATTTAAAATATTTCTCTGCTTTCCAGGTATTGAAATGACTTGTTAAAATGAATATAAATGCTACAATACAATAAAATTGAGATGAAAAATTACTTTGACATGAAACTTCAAATACCTTGCCAACTTAATATTTTGACAATGATCTATAGGGGACTTGTTTTATACCAACATAATGCAACAGGTGGTCGTTTTTTAATTTGTGAACAACGTATATTTACTCAATTTTCTGATTAATTTGATATCGGATACACATTACATTTTTGGCGTTTGTTAATAATAAGGTTTCCAATACTTAATATGCATTTCCACTAAATAAGTTCAGGTGTAAACGAAAATCGTTTTAGGTTACGAAATATTTATTTTCCTTTTTTTAGTATTTACGTTTTTCTTAAGTAACCAAAAATATTCCTTGACCATTTGTTTCATTGGTTTACTTGCGTTTTGCAAGTGGGCAACTCGAAATTACGTTATGTTGACGACAGAGGTAACAAACGGTAATATACGGTAACAAATGAATGTTACCTTACCGGTAATTTTGGAAATTTACCGTAAGGCAGCGATGCCAACTCCACATTTAGAAAAGAGCTAGACCGAAACAGAAATAGGGCTGGATTTGAATGGTTTAGGGCTAAAAAGGTTTGCATTAGGTTAAAAATAAAAACTTTTATTGCTTTGTTATATAAATAAATAAAATAAAATAAATAGAAATGTTATTGCGAATCTCATCTTGTCAAAACTTTATTTTAAAATATTTTAAGTACTGTACTATAAAATACAAATCCAACGAAAATATGTAAATACAATATAATATATTTTCAAACTGAAAATAAATTCTTGTAAAAATAAATAAGAGAAAACATATTTTTAACAATTTTTAAATTAAAAATATAGAATAAGTAAAATAAAATAAAATAAATAATAAATTTTGGGGCTAAAATAGTCCTCAAGGGTTATTTGAAAATTTACAGGGCCAAATCTCTCAGAAAAGAGCTAAATCTAGCCCCGAAAGGGCTAAGTTGGCATCACTGCCGGAAGGTAACGTGGTAATATTACCGACTCACAAGACTAGCGTACTGTGAGTCGTCTCTCTACTTGTTTCATGCAATTAACTTGCAATTGCTTTGGTGCGTAAATCGTGCAACACTAAATAAATTCACGTGTAATCGAAAATCATTTTAGGTTATGAAATATTTATTTATTTATTTTAGTATTTACGTAATTACGTTTTTCTTAAGTAATCAAAAATATTCCTCGACCATTTCTTTCAATGGTTTACTTGCATTTTGTAAGTGTGTAACTTGAAATTACGTTATGTTGACAAATCAGGAAACAAACGGTAACAAATGAATATTACCTTACCGGTAATATTGGAAATTTACCCTAAGATAACGTGGTAATATTTCTGGTGTTGTTAAATTACCGGTAATTTATTTTTAATGTTATCTTACCGGTAATGTTACCGTAATATTATCGAGTTACCGAGTTACCAATTACACGTTTAACTAAAAATATTATTTTTACTCAATTTTCAGATTAATTTGATATTGGATACCCGTTACATTTTTGGCCTTTGTTTAAAATAAGGTTTACAATATTTAATATTACGTACTTCCACTAAATAAATTCATGTGAAAACGAAAAACGTCATTTTAGGTGTTATGAAATACTCACTGTATAGGAGAGAGACAGCAATGTTTCACAACTCTGACCAGGTTAGGAAAATAGTAACCGGAGTGACGTCATATCGGTAACACCCAAAAATGCAGTGTAACCGGTTAGTCGCGAAAAATACCTTATTGTGTTCCAGGCTCCAGGCTTAAGTCCGACATGTTAAATGGCAAATCTAGGAACTCTAGCGGTGGGTTACTCTAAGCAGATGGCAACACTGAATTAGATCTAGGGACCCTAGCATATAATGAAATGTAAGTGAAATGATGATGAAAACTGAAATGTCATCTGAACGTTGAGTTAGATTAAGAAATTAGGAATATTTACCTTAAGGGCATTAAAATGAGTGATAGTGATCGTATGCCCAAAATAGATTTAAGCAAGCTGAAGCAATCAGACCTAGATTTTATAAGATTCGTGGAGAAACAGAACAGAGAACGTGTCGAAAAGTTGAAAAGGGTTAGAAAAAATAACCTCATCACAGCTTCTTTGATTGGTTGCGGGGTGATCAGTATTTACTTGTATTCTATGTACGCCGTGAAACAAGAACGCTTCCTGGACGATTTTGAAGAACCTGTGAAGACCTTCGAGAAGCAATAGATATGTCAGTACAAACACTAACAACAGTAGCAAAAGTACGCTTACCTCCTCTGCCTACAATTAAAGACTTAATTCGTTTGTATAGATTAAGAGCACTGCGTCAGCTCTCTCAAAATTTTTTATTGGATGAGCGAATAATTGATAAAATCGTAAGAGCTGCTGGTAAATTGAATAATCATTATGTTTGCGAAGTCGGTCCAGGACCAGGTGGAATTACACGTTCTATCATAAGAAAATTCCCCAAGAAATTGATTGTAGTTGAGAAAGATCCAAGATTTCTACCCACTTTAGAATTACTTCAAGAAGCATGTGGCACTAGCATAAATATGACCATTGAGATAAATGATATTAAAACATATAATTTCGAAAGTGGATTCAAGAATGCACCTAAGTTTGACTGGTATCATGGAAGCCCACCTATTCATTTAATCGGTAACTTACCATTCAATGTCTCAACAAATCTCATCATCAGATGGTTAAAATCGATATCACAGAAGGACTCGGCTTGGTCATTTGGTAGGACACCCATGACTTTAACTTTTCAAAAAGAGGTTGCAGAACGCATAGTTGCACCCGTCACCAGTAAGCAAAGGTGTAGATTGTCGGTCATGTGCCAAACTTGGTGCGAAGTTAACCATAAATTTACCATTCCGGGAAGAGCATTTGTGCCCAAACCTGAAGTGGACGTCGGAGTTGTTACGTTTATTCCATTAAAATATCCATTGGTGAATATACCATTTGCCATGTTTGAAAAACTTGTCCGGCAAATTTTTAACATGAGGCAGAAGCATTCATTGCGTGCTGCGGAGAGACTTTTTCCAGAGGATCTTCGACCTTCTTTAGGTAACGTTTGCAATTTCCTGTTTATTAGAAGTTAAGGAAGGCAATTTTTAGGACCAAGATTGTTTCAAGTAGCTGATGTTGATTGTAAAGCAAGACCGTTTGAGATAACCAATGAAGAATATGCAAGGCTTTGCTATGCATACAAGGCTCTTTGTGAGGAGTTCCCTGGTATTGAGACATATGATTCTCGGGCTAAGAATAATACTGTTGACTAGTAATGTATAGTAGTTACAAATTTAATAAAAAATGCTTTTACAAAATGAATATTTTTGTAACATATTTAGAAGTTACTGATTACAGTTGGCTATGTTAGAGTGAAATTTTTATTGCCATCACTTCTGGTATCACTAAAAAATATGGACGTCAGAAAATTAGATATTCTACAGTTAGTTACAAATACAGTTAACTAGTGCCCACCCTAATCGGCGGACTTAACACCCTTTGACTTTTATTTCTGGGGCGCAATAAAAAATAAAAATACAGGAGTAGTTTAAACTATAACAACAATGAAGAATTATGTGAAGCAGTGATGCAGGCATTTCATAGTATTAATCGAAATATCCTGCAAAATGTAACCAGTCATAAAACGGGATCTGTTGGGTTTAAGAAATAACGGCCAGGCACTTTGAGCATTCATTATAACTAAAACTTTTGTTTTGTAACTAAAGGCAACACGTATTTATCCTCATTTACTTGATTTGATATAAAAATATCAAATTTTTTAAATTATTTTTTTATTTAGATATGGGTCGTTGTTAGATACAGGGTTGAATTTAATTTTGACTTGACTTTTATCAAAACTAGTAACTTCATAATTTTTTTTTCTCATATTTTTTATAATAACGAAGTTATTAGACTTGAAAGAAAACAGCGATTTTCTGTTTTTCTCGCGATTATATCGGAACTATTCGGAATTTTCAAATTTTCTCTACGAAATCTGAATCAGCAAATAAAACTGTAAAACATTGTCCATTTAACCAAATCTCTATTTATACCAATAAGAAAAGTAGCCATAGTAGCCTACTCAATCTGGGACAGCCTGTATGTTATGAAGGCAATGAGCCCCACTTAGAGATGTGAAGTGAAATGATGAAGAAATTTCCTGAAATTTTCGAAAGTACCAAAAGAGTGGGAATTTCTATAACTCTGTTTTTTTTTCGGAGAAGTACTTTCAAATTTTGGCGCTAAAAACGAGCTTTGTCATTGGTAGATGGCCGGAATTGACCAATCACAATACTCATTTTTTGCGCCAAAATTTGAAAATACTCCTCCGAAATAAAAAATAGAGTGTAGGTTATGGATTTTCTGTGAAAATTCCTTGGTTGTCGGAAGTTTCTTTTTCGTTTGGAAATTTAATTGAAATTTCCAGATATCAATCGTCGCATTTTGCATAATAAAATACTTATCATACTTGTTAAGATTTTTGTAGTTAACAAATCAGCATAGAATATGTAGAATGCACCGTACCTGACGTATTTAACGATGAGTAGGGTTGTCATATTATTAAAAATAAAATAACGGACAAACTATTTTTTATTCACTTTACAGCGATGTTGATGGTTTAAGTCGCGATCTGAGAGGTAAACAGACGGGTCGAATTTATTTTATGTTTTTATTTTGTGTTTATTCACCTCCTTGCCCGTTTGCTTGTCTGTCTATCAATTACGGCGGTCAGAAGGCATTAATTCGTTATATAACATTTATAGGCGAGACATTACTAAAGAGCTTAACTGTACATACTCCCTCAACAGTTACACAGTCTTGCCAAAATCAATTCGATCAAAATTAATCAGGCAAAATTTAAATAGGAGTTCAAAGTTATAAACACGATTGCAAAGAAAAAGCAATATAAATTTATTTATTAACACACCTAAACAGATAAATTTACTTATAAATTTTTACTGCAATTAACTATTAAAACAAAAGAAATAAAGATCTTGAAACAACCTTTGCAGCAATCCGAAACAGTATTGCCAACTCATCAAATTTTGAAGTTCGTATCTTTTTTAAAGAAAAAATCGATTTTGAACTTACAAATCGTATTATCCCGATAAAAAAATAAGAAAACTGAAATAAAAAATTATTATTGAATAGAAAAAGGTAGTAGGACTTAGGTTAGATTTTCCCCAAAAAAATATTTGTACTAGTTTTGTTTATTGAATGTGACGCGATCGTTATTTATGAATTATTGTTTTTTCTAAGTTTGAAATTCAAACATTTCCGTCCTTTTTTGATTTTTTTGTGATCGTCATTTGTTTCCATCTTCAAAATTTTTGTCTCGTTCTGAATTTCTTTTTTTGGTACTGTTGCCGTTATTGTTTAAAAAGAATTGCCGTTTTGAATTACATAAGAATTTGTGTTTCTTTTCTTTTTTTTGTTTATCTCTTGAAATTGTATCGTTTACTTTCGTATTTCTTTGTGCTTTTTCGTCGTGATATTTACAATCGTCACTTTTTTTCATTTTCGTTCTGAAATTAATTAATCAAAAATTTTGTTCACTTCTTTTTCCTCCGTGAATAATTAGTCATTTGTTTTTTTTTCTTGTTTTTTATTTCGTAAATAAGTATTATGATAGAGATTTGTTTTTGTTTGTTGATTATTGTGTTTTTAGTCTTGAATGTTCTTCATTTTTTTTTTTTTAATTTTAAATCTACAATTCGCTTTGAGGTATTTTCTTCTATGTGTATAATCGTCATTTGTTTTTCTTACTTTAGTTGGAGTTTTTTTTATTTGTAGTTGTTTTCTCGATTGTTAATTTTTTTTTTCATTTTTTTAAATTGCTTCCAAATTTACAAAAATCAAATAACAGAATTACTGTAATTTCTTTATAAATGTTAAATTTTCTAATGTATTTCTGGGTCATTAAAAATGTTTTTTTTTTTTGTTTCTGATTGTTAAACCTTTTTCTGTCTCATTGTCTGAAAATGCAGCCATTATCTTTTGTTCCCAAGAATTTGAAAAATTCTCTACATTTTAATGAGTTTTTTAAATTTTTACCTTTTTCCCTTTTGTTTGAATTTATCCCTAGATTTAACGACTTTTTCCCTAAGTTGGCAACACTGCAATTACAATAGAATTTCGAGATACACCTTTCTCTTCAAACAACTATATTTTTCCGAGAAAATAACTTACTTTTTTTCTAATAATACAATGAATCTTGTCATTTTGCCAGTTAGTTCCAATGAACGATAAATGTAGCGCTACTTCGATACTAACAAAAATAATTTGTTTCCTGTTACTATTACCTGACTTACAATTAGTAAAGTAATCCCTTTTCAATCATCTTAGGAAAAATACGGACATTTATTAAAAACGGACCGGACACACGGTCGCTTCCTGAATAACGTACAGTCCGTTATAAAAACGGACGATTGGCAACCCTAACGATGAGGGACTGCCAACACGGTTGATTTATCGTAAATTTAATTTTTTTACTTGCGGTTAAATTTTGTTGATTTTGCGTTACAAAATTTGTGATTTTGAATGATTTTAAAGTGTGGCGATTCTTAGGATATCTGAGAAAAACAAATGAGCCCGAGGATACTTCTTAAAAAAATAAAATTAAAGAATCAAAAAATAATAAAATTTTAACACAATAAAAAAAAAACAAAGTAACTTTATACAAATTTGACATTTCTAGTTTAACTGGTTCCACCACCACGTAAAAATATGACATACTAATAAATTTAGTTTTTTGCTTCTTTTAAAAATTCTGTACTTTTGAGTTGAGTCAGTAAACAATTAGGTGTACGATACGTATACTATACAGGGTGAATAAGAAGTACAAGTACAGAAGGAACATCGATAGAGCCGTTATTATAAACCAAAATAGTAAATTATTATAAGTTTTATAGAAAAAAAAAGTTAAATGGCAGATGGCTAATTAATTGGCACAAACTGGCGTTCTTTTTTCTGTGACGTCAACGATATATTTTTTTAATTGCAACCAGCAACCAAGATTTTGACGTCACGGAAAGAAAAAACGCCAGTTTATGCCAATTAATTACCCATCTACCATTTAACTTTTATTTTTCTTTTCTATAAAACTTATAACTACTTTCGATGTTCCTTACTTTTTTATGCATGCTATACATTTTTCTTAAATTCAGTAAAACTGAAAGTGATAATGAGTCCGAAGCATTAGATTTAGCCGATTTTGTTTAAAATTGAAATTATTTAAATTTGCATTGGATTTTTCCTCACAGAAACCTTTCTTTTTAGTTGTCTGTATCTTATTGCTATAAGAATAGTAATACTAAAGTAGATGATAAAGTTGAGTATTGATTGAAAAACTTGACTTCAGATTTTACAATTTCAATGACAGTTTATTAGCTTTATCTATTTTTATAATCTTATGCAAGGTTGGTAAAACTGATATTGCATCTAGGAGGTTGCCTCGTTCCCATTTAATATGCAGTTTGAAATTTCCTCCCCGCAAAAGTTACTCCTGACGTCACACGAAACTTCTATCCATCACAGTGAAGTAAATAGAGTGAGTTTTAATCTATTTCCTAAAGCTTAATCTAATTCACTAAAAATGGAATCAATTCCGTGGTCCTATTGATCAAATAACGCAAAAATTTCGTTAATGTGTCCAATGGAATTTATCACGTGACGTGACGTAACGAGATACGCACCCCAACCCTCCTCCCCTCTGGATCAAGGTAACCTTCTAATACACAGTCCAGCTCTACCAACCTTGATCTTATGTATTTTTTTATTGTTATAGCACATTATTATTATTTATACTTATTTCTGTTTCTTTAAAATTTTGATTTTTGTCTTTTCAGTGAAATTTCAAAGAAATTTTATTCTCTTTACTTAACGTGAAATTTCTTGGAAATTTAATTGCATTTTCCGTTGAAACGTTTCACTTTAGATACAACGATTTCTTTAAAAAGAAAATATTTTTTTGAAATTTTCACATCCTTAGTCCTACTACAGATGATTAATGACATGCGGCGAAGGGACAGATCGCGTTCAGTATTCTGTTTTTTTTTTTTTAACAGTAATTTCAATAGGGATGTAAGAATTAAAAGAAATATAAAAATATTCATCGAGGCCCTCACTAAACCATCTATCTGCAATATGATCATGGAATCCTGATTGTTAATGTATAAATAAAGTGTTTTCAATTAAATTCATAATTAAAACATGCCATAATTACAATGTTTTTTATTCTGCATTGCGTTATCAGTAAACACAAAATGTTTATTATTGAGGCCCGATTTCTTCATCTATGGATAAATTTATCTGCCAGGTAGTATCCTCGGAAACTATTATCGATACAATGGTTTACAAGGATAATACCTGGCAGATAAATTTATCAGGAAGTGAAGAAATCGGGCATGAATGTTGTTTCCTAATTAGTACATTAGAAACTAGGCACTGACAGTTATCTATAAAACTGTCCTCTTCTATTACTTGTTACGAATTTTATAAAAAAAAGTCACAGCCTAATTTAATTAGGAATTCATTTGAAGCCAATACTGAAGCTGAAAGAGTAAATTTAAAATTGTATTGGCTGAAGAATGCATGACGTTTCTTAGTTGATTGCGTTTAATTAGGGGGCTAATTCAACTTTACTTTGAATGTAGTTGAAAGTACAGAAATTCCTTGAACTAAAGGTAGAGAAAGCCAAATGTTTTATTTGTATTTATGTGTTATGTTAGCAAAATGAAAAAAAAGAAATATTATTTTGTGGAAATGGATAAATTACGGAGCCCCAAACACTTGGGGGCCCCGGTGCATCGCACTGAACTGCTCTATGATAGCTACGCCACTGTTGTAATTGGTTTCGGTTATTAGCTACCATTTTCAAGACTCTTCAATATAGCACAAAATATTGAAGATTACCATTTCTCAACCTGGGGGTCGTGAAAATCACGGCCAGCTGAATGTATATACGACCATTTCAAAGTGCATTAAAAAATGTTTCTGGAAAAAATGAAAAGCGTGTCACGTGGCGCCCTCAAATTCAAAACTAGTGCCAAAATTACTGTCATTTTGAAATTTTTGGTTATGAGAACTGGCAATTCGTCTTGATATTAATGGCCGTTTTCTTAATCAGACTTTTGGCCGTTTTCATAATCAGACTTTAAGGTAGCTTTAATTTAAAGTCACTTTAAGAATAGGGAAACAAATGTATTTTTTTAGGTTAAAGTAACTTTAAAGTCTGATTATGAAAAGGGCCCTAAGTTCTCAAAATAAATGTCGGTGTCGCAACCATGGTAACACCTAAATTATTGAGTACGAGAAGGCGCTAGTTGACACGCTTCGTGGCTTTCTTTATTGGACCAAAATTTTAAGCGAATTGGACTGGCCATAGATATAGCCTAAACAATGGTGAAATCATTTTATGAGAAAAAAATCATACCCGTCGCTATAAACACAACGACATAAATATATATATATATATATATATATATATATATATATATATATATATATATATATGCGATATATTAATTTATATTTATTAATTGGAGAGTCGCGGAACTAAGAAGGTTCAAAATTGCTATTAAAGACTAAACAAGGGCCAACAACCCAACAGTTTTCATAAAAGACCATAAAAGAGAATATAAAAAATTAACCAGACCAGACCAGGCTTTTCGTTAAAACAATTAACTATTTATTTGTCATTCTAGTTATAAAAATTTAGACACAAGCGCTGTAACAAAATCAGTGACAATAGTAAGTACTCTATACTCTGTTTTTTTTAATTCGGAGTACTTTTATATTTTGGCGCTAAAAAAGAGCTTCGTCATTGTGGTAGCTGGCTGAAGTTGACCAATGACAATACTCATTTTTTGCGCCAAAATATCGAAGTACTCCACCACATTAAAAAACAGAGTATAGATGATTTATAATTTACAAAAAGTTCTATTTAATTATCTGCTCTTTTTTACGTTTCTAATTTTTGACCATTTTAAGCCTTTCTTGAATAAAATTTATTGCTGTTTTGTTTTATATTTTAAATTGATAAAAAAAAAAACTGAATCATTTGGTACAAGCTTCATTAAAAAAAAATGCTCAGTACAAATTAACTTCATAAAAATGTTGAAGTTTCTCATTCACAATGAAATGAAAACACAAAGCTACTGTATGTTACAAATAAAGCACGAATAAGGAAGAAGCATGAATAAAATATGAATAACAATAACAAAACGATTTATTGAACTTTTTTTTTTTTTATAAAAATAGATACTGTTATGCTTTATATGATGCTTATAAAATTTATTGTTTCAGTTACTTTTAATTGCTTTAGTTAATGTTGTTGCATAATTTGCTGAAAGTAAGAGACTATTGAAGACAATCCCTCTCCAGTCATTAAGTGTAAGCTCTTGAAATAGTGTGCGAAATTGTTCCCCAACAGTTGAACATTCAAAGGTGCTCTTTCTAAACAATGATTCCATACTTCCTTAACTTTGGCTTCTATGAATTCTGTGCGTTTTATTTTAATAGATGTTGTCATAAACAGCACCATTAATACTATGGTAATCAATATTAAAATTAACTTGACAATCTTGTCACTCGAATAACACTGCTCTTTATGTTTAGGTTTCCTAATTTTTTCCTGTGGTGAATCTCTAGAAATCTGGTCGATAATTGGAATTTCATCATCATAGAGACTGTCTCCATTTACTTTGTGCTTCAGCTTCTCCTTTTTTTTGCTTTTCTTCTCTTGTTGCTTGAGTTTCTGATGTGCAAGCTCATTTGCTTGTTTGTCCTTCTGTCTTTGCTTTTCTCTTGCACCTCTTTCAATTTCCACTTTCTGTTGAAAGTCCGAGTAAAACTGCACAATGTTCTTAGCACATACCTGGCACTGTTTAGCATCAAGACATGGCCCCGCCATGTCTTTTATAGCAGGAACTAGCGGGTTATCTTTCAAGTCCAACCATTTTAGCGCTTTTAAATTGCTAAAGCTCAACGGCAAGTGTTTCAATTCATTCTTGTACAAGTCTAAGTGTTTCAGTTTAGTCAGTTCACCAAAATTCTCTGGCAGTTCTTTTAGGACATTTTTGCTGAGATCTAGCTTTGTTAAATGAGTTAGACTTGCAAAGTTCTTCTACAATTCATATTGAATTATACATCAGTTTGGAGTTTGCACAAGCACACCATTACGTTATAAGCACAATCGTAATAAAATAGAAAATGTAATTACTGTTTGAAAGATGAAACACCACATTAAAAAATTGTCTAAATTTATGCACATATTTTTCAAATTTTGTGCTTTTCCTTTTCATTTTGAAATGTTAAGTACCTTTTGTAATTTATCATGTAACAGTGCCTTTGTGCAAATTTATAATAATGAACTAAGGCCCGGTCTTCTCATCTCTGAGTAACTTTAATCGTTGATTTATTCCCATAATTACAATTGTAGAGACAATTGTTTCTATAGGAATTAATCAGCGGTTAAAGTTACTCAGAGATAAAAAGACCAGGCCTTAATGTAAACTTACGGGTAGAGTTACTAGGTGATTGTTAGACAAGTCCAAGCTGTAAATGTTTCTAATGTTCGCCTGAAATGCACAGAGACGGATTAGTGGTCTCGATATTTTTGGTAGCTTACGATTTCTCGCACAGGCACGTCCTGAAGATCACACATGCTCAAATCGATCTCTCCATCTTCTACCTTGTCTTTCAGGTTAATTTTTTGTGAGGGGGCCATTGCTTCGAGTAATCTGTGATTAAATGGGCGTACAATGCTATTACTCTTTTTATTACAATAAAATGAGACATTTCGTACCTTAGTTATAGAACAAATCTAACTTTTTGAGCATACACGTCAACAAGTTCAAACTCACTCCTGTCACGTCCACCGAACACATCTGTCATCGCTAAGCAACAATGTTGCCAACTGCCACAAAATTAATCCGAGGGAGCTCGAAATTCCACCAAATTAGGGTGCCTTAAATTCGGCTTATTTTTCGAATTTTCAAAAGGGTCGCACACTCCGGGAGGCATTTTAGTAGGCATAATATTAATCGATATAGGTTAGTAGTTAATCCTAGCGCCTGGTTTAACTCAGGTAGTTGGGGATAGTGCATGCTTATTGCGACAATAAAACTCTGGGACCTTTTTCAATTCTTAGAAATAGGCCTTCGGTTTACACTTTCATTTATTTACAATTCAGAAGTTAAATTTTGAGTCACTTTTATTAAGTTGTCAATTAGAGTAATTTGTTTCATTTATTTAGACAGATTTATTGGTTATTTTGGTTGTTCGATCAAACAATAAACAAAGTAGCACGTCGGAGTGTTACATATAAATTTGGCGTTTTGCGTTGGAGTTAAAATTCTACGCGATTCTATTGGTCCAATTTAAAAGTATATAATTTGCTTAATTAAACCAACTAATCAAGCAGCTATCTGGGGCCCTATTTTCAAGTCGAGCGACAAGAGTCGCATGCGAAAATGACGTCAAAATGACGTAGACTCTTATACAAAACTATACAAATCGTTCGAGAATTGAATCATTTTGACGTCATTTTCGCATACGACTCTTGTCGCTCGATTCGAGAATACGGTCCCTGTGTCACTTTTGTTCTAACGTGGGGAGGGAATTTCAATATTAAGAGGGTGGTCAACCCGTTTGTAGTTATTTCCTACGTGTGACGATTACCTTCATTGCATTTAAATAAAGATAAACATAACAGCTTTATTTTTAAGCATATTTGTATTACACTTTTATGTAGTTACGTATTAGTATTAGCAGTGAGTATATAAGATCTATACTCACTGGTATTAGTAAAAATTGTGGTTATGTGATTATTTCCGTTTAAAACATACCAAAATGAATAATAATCTCAACAACGCATACAATATCAAGAAATACTCACCCGAAAAATCAAGTTAGCACTACAGAAATCGTCACAATTTAAGTAAATCTTGAAGCACCTCTGGAAAAACACATTTAGAACAAAAATGATTACCAACCTGGGTTTATAAAGTCCAGTGCTGCCAATCGTATTAAGTCTGAAATCCCGCAAATTTTAATGAAAATGTCCAGCAATTGTTGGACAGGGGTTCCCAATCTATTTTTAAGCATTGACCTCTTACGAGGAAATAAAAATTTTCATCTACCCCCTTTCGAATTTAATTAATGAGGTCTATTCTGTAACATTGGGAGCGTTCAGCGGCCGAGTTGCTTACTCAGCAATGGATTGTGATTGGCTCATATGAAGGTAATAGCCAATCACGAACAACTGCTGAGTAAGCAATGCATCCGCTGAACGCGCCCATTGATATGGACTTGATATCGCTATGTTTCAAGTGACCTTGCAAAATTGGTATTCCATAAATAGTTTCGTAACAACTTGCAATCCGTTTCAAGTGTGATCTCGAGTTAATATGCATCTCTCTTCAATTTGCGGTCGGCAATCGACGTGAAATGTTATGAAATCGTAACAAATTCTCTTCAGGTATTGAAGATCATATCAACTGATATGCACATCAATGTTACAGAATAGCCCGGAATATTTCTAAAACAGTAGGTGCAGACATACTAATAATGTTAAATTTAAATTTTGTTAAATTTTGACGATTTGCTGTTTATTTTGGATTTGTTTTTTTTTTTATTTTAAACCGATCGCTCACCGATTTCATTTCACTTTTCAATATAATCAATTGATCGACGTTCCGTTTTTCTTCTAATCGATTTTATTTGCCTTATTTTTATGTTTTAACTATCGGTTTATTATCTTTTTCTCTGTTTGATTTGATTCGATTCGACGGTATTTTGTTTTTTAATTATCGATCGATCGTCTTTTGTTTTCCTTTACTCGATATTAGTTTATTTTATGCTTACATTTCGACGACTGATCGCCATTTTTGTTTGTTTTGTTTGTGACATTCTATATTAAAACTTGACAGGTAGGTTTCTTGACGCACTTAACAGAGGGCACTACGTACGTTATCGTAAAAAGCATAATGAACCTTCTTCGCATTTCATGCAGTAAACGACATCATAATTATTTAAGTAAAGTGGGACTTTACAACACGGCAACAATTTAAGCGTAATGACGTACTAAACTTCATACTATTTTCAATTTTCTATAAATACTGTGCGCAATCTCCTTAGAAAAGTATTTTCTAAACTCATATCGCTTTTTAAGCGCTGCATTTGCTCGTACTACTCAAACAATTTCGGAACCGAAAGATTTCTTTGTTGTCAGTGTTAAACAGATCACAGCCAGTTGTATTTATAATATTTTCTGGGGTTTTGATATCTAAACTTCCCGATTTCTCCCGCAAATTTGTACCTATATCCCGTAAAATTTCCACCACCGTCGCATTTTTTCCGAAATTCGGGAAATATCCCGGTCATTGGCAACACTGATAAAGTCGAAATCGCTCGCGACCAATTCACGAAAATCAGCGACCGACAGATGGCGCTTTTAAGAATGAAAACAAATAACTTCAACAATATAACCTGTTCTATTCGATTTTTGAATGTTTGTAATTAGTTTCATTTATTATGTGTACGTTACATTGATATAAAAGACAGGGGGATGAAATGTAGAAAGAGAGAAAGAGGTGCCAAGATTAGTAAGAGACAGAGATATGAAAATCAGCTGACTGGGGCATACAAACTACAGTTTGTAATTTCTATGCACAAGCACGTGCAAATTACAATGTTGCAACTTAAAAATTATTTCGTTTATTCAAGAGGGACCTGATATAGATGATATTGATGATACATAGATAACGAGTGTTCAATTAAAAAAATGGTCTAGATAGCCATGAATTTATTCTGAACGTCTAGCGTAGGGTTCTTCATACGATTAGCGTGAAGCGTCACTTGCATTTCTAACCTCACTTTAACTCAAAGAAGACATTTCAAAAAGAAACGCTTATTACGGAATATTTATATTAAGTACAAATATTAGAAGAAAATTTGTAGGAGCAGCTTTCGAGTTTTGTTGGTTAGGTTAACCGTCAACTTGTCAAAGTTGAAATTCAAATGATGTTAATCACGACATGCGTTCCCGACAACAAAAGCCTGCTACAGCCTACTTGACCGTTTTTTTTATTGAACACTCGTTACATACAGACTTTTGATTCAATTGAATTTTTGCGAGATAGGCTGTTACTTGAAATGTGTAAGCTTGTATTTTAATAATTTGATTGGAGGAATTGTTCAAACAAAAAATATAAATTTGATTTAAATACAGGTTAAGAAGAACTGGTTTTATTCACAGTTCAAGTCTTATTTCTACTTTTTACAATTATGTACATATGAATATACGTATTTCGTTTATTGTCTGTATTTTCATTATTATTAGGGAAAAGAATTCAGGGTCACTCGTTCCGCGAACAATATGAAAATATACTACTCGGACTGTATTAGTCCAGCCCACAACAATCTCTACCAAATGAAAACGTTCGCATTTCACTCCTTCCCCTCCTACTCATCAATAACAATTAGATGTATCGGAGCCGCGGAACGGTGGCGGGAGCAAAAAATACATTTGACGTAAAAAGCATCCAACACTAAGTAGTCTTAATTCTTTTCCCTGATTATTATTATCTATCTATAATTCTGGGTGAATTTAGAAAGTGCGCCAGCACAGACCCCAGTCACGTGCCACATCTTGGCACCACACAGAATAACTCGCAGCTGGAAATGTTACAAATAAAGGCGAATTCAACGCCGAAATACGGACTCCGGACCGGGAGAAATTTAACATAGAGCAATTATAATGCCGCCGCAGCGAAATCGTAAAATAATTCGTTGCCGGAGTATTCTGAGATGTACAAAACTATCTGCGAATTGTACCACAAACTTAGATAGAAAACGCAGGACGAAATTGGCAGTATAAAAATACACAATTATCCCGCGACGAAGACGGTTATAAAAACGTTTGCAGCACGCCCAAGTATTGTATCTATTCGAATATTGCGTCGTGGAAAATAAATTCAATACAAAACTTGATACACAGAGTGACCCTTGTAAGCGGTTTTGCAAACCGTAACAGTATTTTAAGTTTTCCTAGGGAATAAAATTACATCTGTTTGTAATAAATGCATTATAAATTAATTATTAATTAAATATTAATTGTATAGTAATTTGTTTTACATTAATTAATTTTATTGTGATATTTGCAACACCCAAGCCCAATCTGTGGAAACGGTCGCTTTATCCGGTAAAATTACATCAACTATGTTATCTCTGACGGTCCACTGAAAATTAAAAAAATTGAGTAATTTGAAAAATAAATTGGTGTTTTTTTTATAGTACTTTTAATTCTTCTGTTGGATGTCCTAGGAGCTGTACTAACGGAGATGTAGTGGTAAACAACTCATAAGCAGATCCTAAGCTAACAGTGTTGTTTGTGGGCCACGTTAATACTATTGCAAAGACCGTATTAGATTTGGATGTGTACCACGTATGTCCCAGAGTATCATTTTGGTGGATCCATGGCACGGATTCATAGATGGCTTCCCCATTAACTGCCAACCAGCTACCCAAATTTAGCAAGCGTTCCTGGAAAATTGGTGTTATCGTTCCCTCCTTTGTCGGTCCGACATTAATCAAAATGTTTCCTAAAAGCCAATGCCATTAACTGCATTATTTGCTACCATCCTATTCACTCATACCCCCACAGCTTACAGTTTCTACAAGTGTTTTAATTAGCTCATACGTTGTTAGAAAGTCGGTGACTTTCGTATTTCTGCGATAACCCCACGAGTTCTTATCTATTGTCATTGCGTTTTCCCACTTATGCGGTATAAGGACACCTATAATTTAGGTTCACTTTTCATTTATATTTTTCAAAATAATCTAATAATTACCAACCAGGATTGTACCTATCAGAACAAGTGTAGAAACCTCCGTGTTTACAAGGTATCCCTATTCCCCATCTGTCGTTCACCACTATCCTATCTTTAACCGGGCTCTTGTTGTATAACCAAGCTAGAAACTCCGTGGAAGACCAGTAAATGTCATGTGCTTCCCAGTCTCCATCAGACCACAACACTTCTGGTAAATATGTTTCGATGAGCTCTTTTAATTCGGGCAGGATTTTATGATCGACAAACATTCTTGAAGTAAAGTTACTCTTTTTATCAGCGATGTATTGTGGATTAAACCACTCGTAAAGAGAGTGGTACAGTCCGAATGATAGGCCCTCATTTCGCACAGCTGTAGATAGATCTCCTAGAAATAAAAAAATATGCAGAATGTGTACGAATTCGGTCGATAAGCTTCGAGGGTATTTTTGGTGTTTAAAGATGTACCGAAATTGTTACGGATCGTGCTTAAATTGTTCCTACGTGGGCTGCTGGAAAAGTTTCTGGAAGCGGTATGAATAAACGCGTATGAAATTTGGTAAACGGTATCATTGTTTTTCGTATAAGTATTCACCTTTGACGTCAATACACTTTTGCATACGCTCGAACCAATTTTAAAGCACGTTTTCCACTGTAAAGATGGTACCTCAGAAACCGGTGTCCGGAATGTTTCAACCGCGGCTTCAGCCGACGAAAATCGCTCACCACCCATTTTATTTTTGATATTTGGGAACAAAAAGGAATCATTAGGTGATAAATCAGGTGAATATGGACAATGAGTCATTAATTCAACATTTTTGTTGGTCAAAAAATCAACTGTTTGACGGGCTGAGTGAGAGCTGGCGTTGTCATGATGGAGAATAATTCGTCGATTTCGATTGTTTCTTCTTATTTGATCGATGGCTTCCGGTAAACAAATTGTAGTATACCAATCAGCATTCACGGTTTGTCGATCCTCTAAAGCCACGGTTGCTACATGTCCAGTTAAACCGAAGAAACAAGCAATCATTTGCTTCGCAGCACTGCGTGAACGGACAACTTTTGTTGGTTTTGGTTCATTTTGAAATACCCGAACGGTAGATTGTTGTTTACTTTCTGGCTCGTACGAATAGATCCACGTTTCGTCACCAGTAACGATGTTATAAACTAAATTTGAACGACCTCCACTGAATTTCTTGAGAATTTCTTCGCACCATTTGACACGACCCTGCTTTTGCGCTTCTGTTAAATCGTGTGGGATCCAACGACTGCAAAGCTTTCGTACGTTCAAATGATCTTGGAAAATCTGGTGTATTGCTTTCATGTCAATGCGTAAGGATGCTTGAATCTCACGGTATGTCACATGTCGATCTCGCTCAAGCATTTCACGCACAGCATCTACATTAGTGGCAACAACAGATGTTGATGGACGACCTTCACAAAATTCGTCACTGAGAGAGGTACGCCCAGGCTGGAATTCGGCAAACCAATTATAAACACTTCTCCTTGAGGGTACTTCATCTCCAAAAGCCAAATGAAGCCGATCAAGGCATTGTTTCGGCATTAGACCACTTTTGAAATCGTAAAAATCATGGCACGAAAATTTTCACGCGAGATTTCCATGTTTACACATAATTACTTTTTCTCAAATGCTATACAAACAAAATTGGTTCACTTGGATAGGAACTGTCAATAGAATTTAAACATATAAAATAGCGACATCTTACTATCGTTTTTTGACCTAACATTGCAGTAGGATAGACAAATTGAAGCGGGATTTGCTCCTAATGAGTCCCCCATGCAAGGCGGCCATGCTTGCTGTCAAAGCATAATTAAAGATTTTTAGAAAAATTTTGTGCAAATCGTTTTTGATTGCAGTGAGAACCTCGAGCAGCCTCTGGACAGCTGTTTCAG
The DNA here is from genome assembly GCA_036172665.1 of Prosopocoilus inquinatus. Classification (NCBI taxonomy): domain Eukaryota; kingdom Metazoa; phylum Arthropoda; class Insecta; order Coleoptera; family Lucanidae; genus Prosopocoilus; species Prosopocoilus inquinatus. The sequence continues at coordinate 5,232,846 of CM069876.1, forward strand.
CCCTGCTTGGGGCTTCTTCAGCAGAAACGTAGCTCGACATTCCCACTGCAGACCAAAAACGACTTGTCCAATTTATTCGCAATTGCGATGTAAGAGTGATGAACAGATAAAATAGCGACATCTTACTATCGCTTTTTGACCCGCTTCAATTTGTCTATCCTACTGCAATGTCAGGTCAAGGTACTTCAGTACTTTTGTATGCAATGACGTAGAATACAATTATCATTCTAATAAAGAAAGAATTGTTGTAACTTAAACAACAAGAGTACCTACCTATTATTTGCTCTGTACAATAATTCATAATACTTTTTGAATGGCGTATAAATTATTTTCCATTAATTGAAACAACTGAAAGTTTCAAACCTGACAGGCGACTACATTTTTCGTTTAAAATTTGAAAATTTTATTTATATTCCGAAAGTATTAATATTTAGGAATAATTTTAACACCGTAATATTGTCCATAATTTTCTCTTTTCTTTAATACCATTGCCATTTTTGTATCTTCAAACGGCGAGCAGTAATTCACAGAAACATAGTTTCCAATACAAATTTGCTATGTTCGGGTTTGAAACTTTCCACCCGGTTGAACATTTGTCGTTTATTGTTGCAAATTTCCACGGCCGGTTTAAAAATTTAATTCATCATATTAATAATAGTTTTATTAATTTTTTCAATTAATTCCGCACCAAATAATAATTTTGAATACTTAATACATTTTAAAAGGAAAAGTTGACTATCGATAGATATTGAAGATAACATTAAAAAAAATCAAAAATGGAGCCATTTTAAAATACATCTAAAGCCATTTGTTTCGTTTTTTTTATCCATTAAAATAGGATCATAAATACAGTGTATACGACCCCCAGCGCAAATATCTGAATTTATGTTTGAAATAATACACAATGTTGAAGGATATTAGAACAAAAAGGCAACAAAATCAAAGGAATCACATCTCCTAAAAAAGAAAATTTAATCCTACCCACTACAAATCACATTTTTAACAAGATTTTGAACTTAGAATTTTATATAAAATAGCGACATCTTACTATCGCTTTTTGACCTAACATTGCAGTAGGATAGACAAACTGAAGCGGGATTTGCTCCTAATGAGTCCCCCATGCAAGGCGGCCATGCTTGCTGTCAAAGCATAATGAAAGATTTTAGAAAAATTTTGTGCAAATCGTTTTTGATTGCAGTGAGAACCTCGAGCAGCCTCTGGACAGCTGTTTCAGCCCTGCTTGGGGCTTCTTCAGCAGAAACGTAGCTCGACATTCCCACTGCAGACCAAAAACGACTTGCCCAATTTATTCGCAATTGCGATGTAAGAGTGATGAACATATAAAATAGCGACATCTTACTATCGCTTTTTGACCTAACATTGCAGTAGGATAGACAAACTGAAGCGGGATTTGCTCCTAATGAGTCCCCCATGCAAGGCGGCCATGCTTGCTGTCAAAGCAATACAATTTTAGTGTCAATAATCTTTCAGAGTATTTGGACTGATCTTGTGAATCCGAAATTAAAAAAAAAATTAAAATACAAGTAAAAGTCACAAACCATGCTATTGGTTACCACTTACTTCCTCACTATAGGCCAGTTTTTCAATCAAAACTTTAAGCTTCATTTTATTCCTATAGAAACAATTATTGCTGTGGAAATAAAATGAAGCTTAAAGTTAAACTGTACTGGAAAAACTGGGCCTAAGTCATAAAATGCTTGTGTCCTTGGATATCAGTGGTAGGAAAAATTAATTTGAATTGTCAATAATTTCCAATCTTACCTATCAAATCTCTGTGCGGGCCAACATCCATTGCGTTCCAACTAAATGAATAAGTCGAAGGCCAAAGCGTGTACCCTTCATGATGTTTACTGGTTAGCACAACATATCTGCGGGTAAATATATTTACTAGTAGTAATTTGTGTTACACTTAAAGCACATTTGTTAGTACCTACTTTGCACCGGCAGCTTTAAATAGCTTTGCCCAATCTGCAGGATTGAAGAACTCTGCCGTAAAGTCTCTCGCAAAATCTTGATACGTAAAACCAGGTCGATAGTTATTCTTCATGAAGTTCACATAACCGGAGAAATTTGAATCTACGTGAAATACAGGTGCTTTAGTAGAGTTACGTTAAAAATGTAGACTTACGCCATGAACTCCAGAACCATTCGGAACCAAAACTGGGCACCGAGTACACTCCCCAATGTAAGAAGACTCCGACTTTTGCTTTATCATACCATTCTGGTAGTGGTCTTGAATCTAAGCTGTCCCAAGTAGGTTTGTATGCAGCATACTGATTGGTTATTGTATATGTGGAGTCCACAGAAAAAACTGATAGAATGGACCAGAGCACCACTAAGAACTTAAACATTATGTTTTAGTAGCCACAAGCCAAAACTGCTAAACTAAAGCAAATGCATGATATTCAAGTTAATATCGTGTTTGATAAGTTATTTGACCTCTTTGAATATAATCTCATGTTTATTTATTATTTCAGATAGGGCTTTTATTTATTAAACTCGAAATATATTTGATTTCACTTTGGTTTTCGCTCATTAAACTAACAGCCGCCTAGCGGCAGCACAGGCCAGACCAACGACCCGCTGACCGGTGGTCACCTATGGGTCACCTGACTGTCCACAGATCAACGATCTGTTAATCATGGTGGAAGTAAATAGATGATACGTTGCGTCGGAAATTTGTTTGGTAGGGAGAGGATATAGCCAATGTAGTGTCAGCCGAAATGGATACAACAAATGAGATCGTCTGCTTTCTTAAATTGGCTGATTCCTCATTGGTTAAATCTGCGCGTCCGTTTTACCGTTTCACCTGTGTGTTTGCATCATGTCATAGCCCAGGCACATTGTACGTTCGGGTATTTTCGACTAGCTGTGACCCTGTGAATTTTGAAAGCTTTTTAAAACGAGCTAAAAGAGTAATTTATTGACTTACTCTTTTAGCTCGTTTTAAAAAGCTTTTTTATTTGTTTCATATTCTCTGCAATTCTCACGAGCAAGAACTACCCAAAAATTAATTTGAAATTTTAATTAATGAAGGCAGGCTTACCACAATCCTGAAGCCCTAAACCGGGACAGGAGTCGGAAACAAGATAGGGTGAAGAGAAACACCTTTTACCAGCTACCAGCGACGTTGGAATTACGTCATTTTTAGGTTATCTTACGTCATTGACGTCTTTTGTCCCGATAGTGACGTCAATATGAAGAATCGTACGACACGTATTAGTAACGTCGTAAAAGTGACATCATTAACACGTCTATAGTCAGTGATAAAATATTACAATGTATATTTTTCAAAATTATTAGTTTACGAAAATTTTTGGGATTAAACAAAAAGTGTAAATAAATACTATGAATATTTCTGAATATTAGGAGTAAAAAGTGTTTAATTCACTTTACAAAAAATTATAATTTTATGCATTTTTTCGACACCTTTCTTTTCACATCTGGACTTTCCATATCAGTTGTACTTTTGGGCAGGACTTTTGAGTTTCATAGAAATTATACCAATATCTTAAATGTTTTTGATTTTTTAACTACATACTTAATGTGTACAATAACTCTTAATTTACAGAGAAGTTTAATAATATGAATCGAAAATTTAACTTGTACCTATCAGAGTTCCAAGCAGGGGTGCAACTGGCCATTAGTATCCTTGGTTTCAATCTATGGATTAAAAAAAGAGGAGTTTCTCAAATCTCGGCAACCCCCTGTACAGCAGACCCAAATTGCTTGATAACTCGAATCGTGGCAACGCACAATGGTTTAGAATGAATATTTAGCGCGAGAAATTAAGTCTTCATATATCACGTAAATGAAAATAATTCTGTTAATAAACATCACGAAGAATATGAAAAAAATAATTAGGTTTCCATAAATATTGTTTTAATTCTGAATAAGCGACTGTCAGACTTATTAATTTATTAAATCGTCATTCGTGTTGTCATCGGTCGTCTTTGAAAGATGTTTTTTTAAACTTATCTATGTTGTGTTATATTTTTTGCTATGATAATGATATACTGAATATGTAATACATTTGTTACTATTCTGTCTTTAATGTAAATATTTTTGTTGGCTTGCCAAATTACTTGCGTGTCACACGAAAATACTTTCGGAAATTAAATGGACCCACAAAAAAAGGCAGATGCTTGCAGATGTGGAAATGTACGTTTCTAAGATCAATGTATATTCAAAATTCATTATTAAAAAACAAAGTGCAACTGTGTGCAACTTTATTATTTTTAATTTTTTTTGAGGTGCACTACAACTGATAACCACACGGACTTGCTATGAAAAATAAATATTGGAAGAGATCTGAACTCTTTTCTTAACTGAAACAAATATATTATTAAATGAAATAAAAATCTTATGTTACAGTTCTCTATTACATGCCCCCTTTCTGCATATAAAACTAGATGTTTCTCCTATTAAATTATTTTAAATCTAGGATTTTAAAAATTAAATAGACTCACAAAAAGATAGGTCTCTGCAGATTTTGAAATGTCCTTGTCCTTGCATATTCAGAATAAAATATTTAAGAAAGTAAATGCGTCTACGTGCGACTTTCCAACTTATTTTAATTTTTTTAGGAACGCGCGTCACTAAACATAACCACTATTATAACTCCATTTACATAGACCTGCTTCGTGGATGTTACGAACATGAATATTTGAAGTGGTCAGAACTCTTTTTATTAAAATAAATATATTATTGAATTAAAAAAAACAATTTCCGATTTCCAATTAGGTTTCGCAAAAAAATGATGTACTACAAATTAAATGTATGGTTCATTTGTGAAATTAGTTTTTATTTTTAAATGAATAAAACATGTGCATGAAGAATTAATTTTATTAATTTAAAGAATTATTAACGTTCTTTAAGAAAAGAACCGCAAAATGCTTTTTCATTGTTATTTAATTTAGGAAAGAATTAGTTGAAGTTTATAATAATCTAATAACAAATTTACATATTTTTAAGGAAATTTTTTTTTTACTATCTGCTGTCTGTTTTTTTACTATCTACTGTTGAAAACTTTTAAGACAAAAAGCAGTAAATCTGTTGGAATTTGAGCCTTATTGAAATAGCCCGTCTGAATTTAGAACCTTCTGCATTCGAGCCTCCCCATTTCTCTCTCCCTCTCTTGACCAGGGGATGAGCAGGGTCATAAATTCATTCACGAGAGCAGGTAATCTGTTAAGCATCGAATAAGGAAATTCCAGGTAATGAGAACTGCGCAATTTGTAATGTATTATGACAGTAATTATTAATAAAATTAATTCAGGTATATAGTTATATTTTGTGAAGTCATGTTTAGTTTGTTAATTGTTTTTAGTTTAATGTTAATAAAAATAATACCTACCCGGGTTTTGTTATATTCTGTTTTTTTTATGATTCAATTTAGATTTTCATATTTAAATTGTTAACAAAATTGATATTAAAAAGATATTAAATCAAAATGTTTTAAACTGCCATAAGTTCGGAATGTATTTAAATTTAAATTTAAGTTTGAACGTGTTATTGTTGTTGAATAATAAATAAACGAAGTGATCGGAAAAGGAAAATACTTTTTATGTTTCATGTGTTGCAATTAAAAAAGTCAAACAAAACGAGTTAAATAAACCAAAATTATTTTATTATCCTATTTTTTCTGTATAAATCGAATGAGCAACAAAGTATTTTTAATGACATATTAATCTTTTAATTGGACTTATGGCCGTTTTCATAATCAGACTTTAAGGAAGCGTTAAGTCAATTTAAGAATGGGGAAACGAATGTATTTTTTTTAGGTTAAAATAACTTTAAAATTAAAGTCCTATTATGAAATCGGACCTTACTGTTATATTAATTAATTCATGAAAACGTATGATAAAGAATATTTCTAAAAGTGATGCCAATTTCTGTTCATGAAACCGGGAATTTAAATACAAATTGAGGAATTTAAGCATCTAATAAGAAAATGAAAATGAATACTAAGTAGGATATTTTACCTAATATTTAATCCTGTTTAATTATCTTGCGCAGACTGATTTTATACCTCTACATCTCTATATTACATTTGTAAAATGTTGGAATTCTGGAAAATTTCCGGTAATACCGTGTATTATCCCAGTTTAGTGTGTAGGTACACAGAGAAAAATCAATAGTAAAAAAGTGACACACATTGTAGGTAGAATGAAGACAGAAACAAATTGTAGCAAATATTCGCACAATTGTCGAACTATTTACTACAATTGTGCTAATATTTACTACAATTGTGTTTATATTTGTTACAATTTGTTTCTGTCTTTATTCTGACTACAATTTGTGTTACTTTTTACTATTGATTTTTCTCTGTGTATAAGAAGCTGCGAACTAATTATCTTTTAGTATTGGACAATTTCTTGTGTCGGAAAGTTTTGTTTAATTTCGTTGTGAAATTGAACGCAGAACACATACTACCAAAAAAGAGATAATCATTCCATTGTATATATATTGTCGTAGGACCAACGATACCTGTTATTATTACTGAAAACCATAACCAATATTTATAACATTCTAATAAATACGTAATCTATATGTATTTATACTATTTGCTATAGCAGTTACCTGCCAACACCTGGATAACATCAGATAAACACAGAAATAATATGTTATTGTGAAACCAGTGGTTTTAAAATGTGCGACTGCTAAAAGAAAGTTGGGAAACACTGTTTTAGAGTATAAAATTATTCGTTTATTATCACTGTATGGTATACATTTCTTGAAAATTTGTTTCATTATCAGTGTTGTTAAGTATCTAGATGCAAGTATCTAGATACAGTATCTAAATACTTTTTGAGTATCTAGATACATATCCTGATACATATCTCAGATATTACTAAAAAAAGTAACTGTATCTGCATCCAGATACAATTACTTAAATTATTATTATTATTATTATATTTTAGAAAAATTTTGTGCAAATCGTTTTTGATTGCAGTGAGAACCTCGAGCAGCCTCTGGACAGCTGTTTCAGCCCTGCTTGGGGCTTCTTCAGCAGAAACGTAGCTCGACATTCCCACTGCAGACCAAAAACGACTAGCCCAAGCAGGGCTGAAACAGCTGTCCAGAGGCTGCTCGAGGTTCTCACTGCAATCAAAAACGATTTGCACAAAATTTTTCTAAAATCTTTCATTATGCTTTGACAGCAAGCATGGCCGCCTTGCATGGGGGACTCATTAGGAGCAAATCCCGCTTCAATTTGTCTATCCTACTGCAATGTTAGGTCAAAAAGCGATAGTAAGATGTCGCTATTTTATATGTTCATTATTATTATATACAATTATTAAATTGCATTTAATAATACATTTGTTTCAGTTAAGAAAAGAGTTCAGATCTCTTCCAATATTTATTTTTCATAGCAAGTCCGTGTGGTTATCAGTTGTAGTGGACCTCAAAAAAAAAAATTAAAAATAACAAAGTTGCACACAGTTGCACTTTGTTTTTTTTTAATAATGAATTTTGAATATACATTGATGTTAAAAATGTACATTTCCACATCTGCAAGCATCTGCCTTTTTTTGTGTGTCCACTTAATTTCTGAAATTATTTTTGTTTGACACGCAAGTAATTTGGCAAGCCAAAAAAATATTTACATTAAAGACAGAATAGTAACAAATGTGATACATATTCAGTATACGATTATCATTGCAAAAAAATATAACATAACATAGAAATAAACATAGATAACTTTAAAAAGCAAGATCTTTCAAAGACGACTGATGACAACACGAATGACGATTTAATAAATTAATAAGTTTGACAATCGCTTATTCAGAATTAAAACAACATTTATGCAAACCTATTTTTTTCATATTCTTTGTGACGTTTATTAACAGAATTATTTTCATTTACGTGATATATGAAGACTTAATTTCTCGAATTTCTCGCGCTAAATATTCATTCTATAGTCGGGCCGCCGAAGAAACGGAGTGATCACGCGCTGCTCTTGTGACACCGATACGGAAAGCCGTATTTACATCAAACACCACAAATTACCACTTACCACTATTTTATTCAAATATTAAATTAAGTCTTAAGAAAGACTGATTAATAATAACGCCAATTTGTTAAAAATAGGAAAAATACGAACTACTGAAAATATGACCACGTTGTTACTCTGCAGAGTGACCGACACTGTAGGCTAGTGTAGAACTGTCGGTACTTAGCTCACAGAAACAGCAATCACGTGTATATCACGCAGTTTTATTACTCCGTTTCTTCGGCGGCTCGACTATAGACCACTTTGCGTTGTCACGGTTCGAGTATACAAGCAATTTGGGTCTGCGGTATAGGGGATTGCCGAGATTTAAGAAACTCCTCTTTTTTTAATCCAAAGGTTGAAACCAAGGACACTAATGGCCAGTTGTACCAAACACTTAAGGTCAGCTTAATCTTAAGCATCGCTTAGAAAGTGACTTACTGAATGTTGTGTGACATCAAATGTCACATTATAAGCAGTACTAAAATAAGGTCGACTTAAGTGTTTGGTAGGATTGCCATACGTCCGTTTTTATAACGGACTGTACGTTATTCAGGAAGCGTCCGGGTGTCCGGTGCGTTTTTAATAAATGTCCTTATTTTTCCTAAGATGATTGAAAATGGATTACTTTACTAATTGTAAGTAAGGTAATAGTAACAGGAAACAAATTATTTTTGTTACTGTCGAAGTAGCGCTACTTTTATCATTAATTGAAACTAACTGACAAAATTCAGTAGTAGAAAAAGTTATTTCCTCAGAAAAATATAGTTATCTGAAGAGAAAGGTGTATCTCAAAATTCTGTTGTAATTGCAGTGTTACCAACTTAGGGAAAAAGTTGTAAAATCTCAGGATAAATTCAAACAAAAGGGAAAAAGGGAACAAAAAGTAATGGCTACATTTACAATAAGACAGAAAAAGGTTTAACAATCAGAAACAAAAAAGAACATTTTTAATGACCCACAGATACGATAAAAAATTAAGATTTACAAAGAAATTACAATAATTTTATTATTTGATTGATAGAAAAAAATAACTCAAAACGAATTGTAGATTTAAAATTAAAAAAAAATAATAAAGAACATTCAAGATTAAACCTCTATCCTAATAGTCATTTACGAAATAAAAATTTCTGAAGAAAACAAGAAAAAAAAACAAATGACTAATTATACGCGGAGGAAAAAGAAGTGAACAAAATTTTTGATTAATTAATTTCAGAACGCAAATGACAAAAAATGACGATTATAAATTTCACCACGAAAAAGCAGAAAGAAATACGAAAGGAAACGAAACAATTTCAAGAGATAAACAAAAAAAAAAAAACAAATTATTACGTAATTCAAAACGGCGTTTCTCTTTAAACAATAACGGCAACTGTACCCAAAAAAAGTTCAGAAAGAGACAGAAATTTTGAAGATGGAAACAAATAACGATCACAAAAAAAAATCAAACAAGAGACGATCGCGTCACATTCAAGAAACAAAACTAGTACAAATAATTTTTGTGAAAAATCTAACCGAAGTGCTAATACCTTTTTCTATTCAATAATAACTTTTTATTTCAGTTTTCTTATTTTTCCTCGGGATAATACGATTTGTAACTTCAAAATCAATTTTTCTCTTAAAAAAAAGGTACGAACTTCGAAATCTGATGAGTTGGCAATACTGCTTCGGATTGCTGCAAAGTGCAAGAATTAGGTTGTTTCAAGATCTTTATTTCTTTTGTTTTAACAGTTAATTGCAGCAAAAATTTATCTGTTAAATTTTCTATTTAAAAAGACTGCAGAATGAAATTGTGAAAATTATCACAGATTTTAGTGTGTACATTATTCACATATTCATACGAAAACTTCGTCAATTTTCACAAAAAAAAATCGATTTGGATCGCAAATAATACCGTACCTCCACTACTGCATAGGTTATTGAATTTTACACTTGCAAGTATCTTGATAGACTGCACATACTTTTTTTTGTATCTGTATCTAGATGTTTTCCAGAAAAGTATCTGTATCTGCATCTAGATACATATTTGTGAAAGTATCTGCATTTTTATCTAGATACTATCAGAAATATATCTTTAACAACACTTCATTGCGCTAAAACTGCAATCCGGATCATTGTGCAACGGTATGTTAATATGCGTTTTGAACACACGGCTTGTTCAAGACAATGTTGCCAAGTGTTATTTATGAACGCACTCCTGTTGTCTGCTGTGCCGGGTCGGTTTTATTATCTGCATTTGCATTACCGCAATAAAATTATCGACCAGTAGCAGGGGCAATAGGAGTGTATTATCTTGTTGTCAAGTAAATATAAAACCTACACGAAAATAATAGATATTCTGAGAAGCAGCTTTCACTCTGTGCTTGCCTTCTTCAACAGTTAATCCACGAATCAACAACTTCGATGGCTCTTCCGGGACCGTTAAATCCACTTTTCAAGTAAAGAGTTTGTTCAGATTATGAATGATAGGACGCAAGCAATTTATTTATTTCAGACACATCGATGAAAACAAATCAAAGTACATTGACAATCTGAGGGATGCGGTTGCAATTCCTTCTGTATCAGCATGGCCAGACAAACGCAAGGAAATCAAGAAGATGATAGATTGGATTGCAGAGCATCTTCGCCAACTTGGAGTGGAGGTGACTTTACGTGATGTAGGCGAACAAGTGTTACCCGATGGCCGAAAGCTGCCGCTTCCTCCAGTTATTTTTGGTTCATATAAGAGCTCGTCAAATAAGAAAACAGTGTGTATTTATGGGCATTTAGATGTTCAACCTGCTCTTAAAGAAGATGGATGGGATACAGATCCGTTTGTGCTCACCGAGAAAAACCAGAAACTTTACGGCAGAGGCTCATCTGACGATAAGGGCCCTGTGTTATGCTGGATTCATGCTCTCCAAGCTTACAAGGCAATTGGAGAAGAAATTCCTGTAAATTTAAAGATAGTACTTGAGGGGATGGAAGAGTCGGGAAGTGAAGGTCTCGATGATTTGCTCTTTGCAGAAAAAGACAAGTTCTTAAGTGATGTAGATTATGTCTGCATTTCTGATAATTACTGGCTTGGAACTGACAAACCTTGCATCACATACGGTTTGAGAGGAATATGTTATTTTGGATTAGAGGTCGAGTGTGCTGCCAAGGATTTGCACAGTGGCGTTTTTGGGGGCACAGTGTAAGTCACCGACAAAATTAATTAAAGTTTTCTGCGACGAGTTAGTTTTTATGATTTTAGTCATGAAGGGATGACTGATTTAATCTACTTATTGAATACTCTGGTTGACAAGGATGGAAAAATTCTTATCCCCGGAATTTACAATGATGTAGCCCCTGTTGGTTCAGGAGAAAAAGACCTCTATAGCCCCATTCATTTCAACGTTGAGGAATATAAGAAAAGCATTGGCACAAAGCAACTTGCACACAAGGGTGTTAAAGAAGATTTATTAATGCATCGTTGGCGTTTTCCTTGTCTTTCAATTCATGGTATTGAGGGTGCGTTCAGTGAGCCCGGACAGAAAACTGTGATCCCCAGGAAGGTGATTGGTAAGTTCTCCATTCGAATTGTGCCGAACCAAGAACCCGGTAAAATTGAGGGGCTGGTGGTTTCATATTTGAACCAAAAATGGGCGGAACGAGAAAGTCCCAACATAATGAAGGTAAGGTTCAACGACATGCATTTTATTAAAACTTGAACTATGAAGTTATTTCTCATGTGATATTGTGTTGTTTATCTATACACTTGTGTTATCATGTCGGGTATTTCTATCTCTAACAAATAATATATTTTTATCTAAGTATTATTAAGGTAAACAATATTTTTCTTTTGTGAGTCCTTGTATTCATGTATAAACACCGTTTTTGTGGTGAGGTTGATTACAAATGTTTATCATTGTTGGTTATTTTTCACATTTTTTTTTTCTTGATGGTTCCAGTCTTACTTTCTATAATTATTTTTCAGAAATTATGTACTTCAAATTTTTCTTTTTAATTAGTTTCTAGAAATGATCTAAAGATTACTATAAAAAATAAGTATTTACAGAAATTATTGTAATTTACAATACAATTTACAATAATTTTATATTACATACAGGTGGTACAGGTTGTCTGTATATTTTGTATAGTTTCTAAAGGACTTGGAACAGGTTATTTTAATCACTTAAAACTTCCTTTTTTTTTTGTAAAAAGTCTAGAGATCAAAAAAGAATGTAATAGAGTTTAAATGTTTTATTCATGTAAAATAGGATTTACAACAAGGTAACTCTGTTCCGTCGACTTATGTTTGGACTTGCTAGGTTTTCACACCTCTGGAATATGCCACTATACATACTATTTTTTTTTATTGATAGGCGGTTTTACAGATTGGTATAATTTATTACATAACTGACAAACGACAAAAATTTTCAAAATTGACCACAATCGTTACTAACTGGTTGCTGTTTTAATAAAATAAAAGAAAGAACATGAATAAATGACCAATAGGAGAGCCACATTCTTTTATAACTTGGAATTTACCGCCTATCAATCAATCAATCAATCAATCAACTTTATTAAGGCGGGGCTACAGCAATAAAGGTGGTTTCACCCAACCACTAATATTACACTTTTACTGTACAATAAATTTTGGATACATACAGAGATACTGAAATTTTGTTTGTTGTTGGTGGCAGCAATAACACAAATTAGTAAGCACACCTTGTAAAAGGACAGATTTTATTTTATTTTTAAAATTATTAAGAGACAGACATTTAAACTCAGTAGGAATACTATTGTAAGCTGTTACAGCACTATATGAGAAAGATTTTTCAAACAATTATAGAGTATGATGAGGGATGTCCAAATTTATTTCATTTCTTACTGATCTAACAAGCAATTCGCTTCGGAGATTTAACTTCGCGCGTAGGTATGATGGCTCATTAGTCGTTAAAATTTTATGAACGAAATAACAAAGGTTTAGGCGCCTTCTGTCAGACATTCTTAGAATATTGTTAGACAAATAAAATGGTGAAACGTGATCTGCCTTTTTATGTTACCAGCAAATCGAGCACATGAGTTCTGTACTTTTTGGATTCTGTAGCTATTATACGCAGTAAGACAAGGACCATAAATCACATCAAAATAATCAAATAAAGAGAGTATTAGTGCATCAACCAATCTCCACTTAACAGCTGTTGGCAAAATAGTTTTAAATCTATAAATGCATCTTAATCTACCATAAGCTGATTGAATAATTTTGTTTAGATGTTCACTGAATGATAGATTGGAATCTATTACTAAACCAAGACTGCAGGTCTCTGCCACTACCGATAAAATTGTGTTATTTATTTTGATATGAGTATTTAGAAAATCAGGCAGTTTAGATAATTGTGCAGTAGTTTCAATAAACATTACCTTAGATTTATTTGAATTTATATTTAAATAATTCTTTTTAGACCAATCGCAAACCATTTTTAGGTCTTCATTGAGTAAATTTAATTGTTGCAGAGCATTATTAGCAGAGAAGGATATATAAAATTGCCAGTCGTCTGCATACATATGACTTTGACAATAACTTAGATTATTACTTAGGTCAAATGTGTAAAGGTTATACAAAAGAGGACCTAGAATGGATCCTTGTGGTATACCAGATTTTAACATTACAGGTTCTGATAAGTTCCAACTTTCATCGGAGTGAAGTTTAACAGTTTGAAATCTGTTTATTAAATAACTGTAGAACCAGTCAACGACTTTAGTAGAGAATCCTAAATATTTTAGTTTGGCTAACAAAATTTTATGGTTAATGGAGTCAAACGCTTTAGAGTAATCAATTAAGACACTTCTGATTTATCCATTTCTGAGAGAAAATTGTCCACCACGTCGGTTAAGGCAGTAGCAGTACTGTGATGTTGTCTGAAACCTGACTGCTTGGAAGGAAGTAGTTTATTTATTATAACATGTTCTGTTATAGTATTGTAAATAATTTTTTCAGTGATTTTGGAGAATATTGGCAGAACACTTATTGGTCTTAAATCGGTAAAGTTTCTGGGTTTATCATTTTTCGGTAAAGGAATTACAAATGCATGCTTCCAGATGTTAGGATAGACTGAATTAGTAAAAGAAAAGTTAATTATATGAGTCAGAAATTCTAGACAATAAGGTAGGCTTAGAGACACCATGCCAAATGATAAAAGATCAATACCACTGCTTTTTGACTTAATAGTATTAAAAGCATTAAGAACGACTTCAGAGGAAACCATAGGAGTATTACAAAATCTATTCATATTTTCTCTAATACCATTATACTTTTCACTAAAAATGAGATTATAGTAATCCCATTTGCGATTGGTTGATTTAAAAATTTTGAATGTTTCAGCGTTCAGGAATTTTAAATCAATCAATCATGATTAGGATTTCGAATGCCGCAGATGTGGAAAACTGTCTATGGTAGAAACCCAGCATCACAATTTACTCTTTTTCACCTCAGTGTTGCCAACCCACTATTTTCTTTAGGTCTACCACCCCGAGTCAGTGTTGTCAGATTGGACAATTTATCGCAATTTGGGCGATTGTTTACACTGTGATCTCATAAATAATATAAACACCATCAAACAGTCGTATCATAAAATTAATTTACACATTAAAAATTTAAATACTAAAATTTAACGAGGTATAAGACAGCTACGTTAGTGTCTCTAATTTAGAACACGAACCACGTCGGGTTTAAACACTTTCTGATTAAAACTACATAGGCAATCACTTTTCTTGTATTTAATCATGTTTAGTCTTATTGAAAATGTATCTGAACGCAACCACAAATTTAAATAATGTTAATTCTAGTAAGAAAAGAGTCGTTGACTGCTAGAACGAATACTCCGACATTGTTTCGGCAATGTCACTTATGTTCACTTCAAAATGCAACAGTGGGGTAACTAGAAATCAAGTCGCCGGGTTGGAAAATTTTTACCAGCGCCTTTTATTATTACAGTATTTATTATTAAGAAAGTAAAACCAAAGAAAATCTTCAACTACTTTACTGTCAATGCTAAATAAATCTAAACTGCTTAATTGCTTTTTTTGCATTATCCTATTTCTAAAAAGTGACAAGAGCTGTCAAAATTTTAGGTTAGAAAAGTTTCAGAAAACTAGCGCTAAGCGAAGTACGCTTAAGCTAGATTCAGATGCAGATTTATCTGGATGCACAAAATATTTATTGCGGATCAGTTTCTGATTGGTTCTCTCAAAAAAATCAACCAATTAAAAACAATCCGCAGTAAATATTTTGCTTATCCGCAACACATGTGAACTTGGCTTTAAATTCTTTCTCGAACACTTTCTTGAAAAAATGTGTTCTGAAATCGTCTTCCAGAATTTAAAAGGAACAAAATTAATTGCGGCTACGGATTAAACAGATGATCTTGTTTTTTGTTTGAAATTTCTTTGAAACTTCTTTTAACCATTTGTGTTCGATCATATTTATTCGAAATTGTTTTTTTTATAACATGATTTTTTGAATTTTTTAGCGTTTTTGGAAAAAATGAAAAGCGAGTGTCAGGTGGCGCCCACAAATTCAAAACTAGTGTCAAAATTACTGTCATCTTGAAATTTTTTGTTATGAGAAGTGTCAATTCGTCTTGACATTTAAGTTGTCAAAATAAACGTCGGTATTAGGCTATTTTCACCACGGCCAGCTGAATTGATATGTCATATACGGCCAATCCTAAGATCCTAAAAATGTGTTCCAGTAAAGCAAGCCATGGAGTGTAGTAGAGTGTGTCAACTTGCGCCCTCTTAACGCTCATTAATTAGGCGTTACCATAGTTACGATATCGACGCTTTACTTAAATATCAAGACGAATTGACACTTCTCATAACCAAAAATTTCAAGATGACAGTAATTTTGACACTAGTTTTAAATTTGAGGGAGCCACTTGACATCCAATTTTTAAACATTTTTTAATGCTCTCTGTACTGGCCACATACGACATATCAATTCAACTGAGCCATGTTATGGCTCAGGGTAACAGATAAAGTGCGTGTAAACATTTCAAAACAATTGAAAAACGTTCAGGAAGAATGTCCTGAAAAGAAATTCCAGCAAATAAAATTTTATGATTAAATACTGGCGGAAGCAAAAAATAGTAGACAAATTACGGTTTCCTGTAATCATTATTTCTCAAAAGGATATTAATTAAAGACAACTGCACAGATAACATTTAAAAAATGTAAGAACCTTCAAATGGAACAAGCTTAAAACTTTGATAAAATCTGTAAATTCGTCTTTAATCGATACCATTTCGAGAAAGAATAATTACAGGAAACTGCTTTTGTCTATTTTTTGCTTTCTATTGTAGTTAAAGCGAAAGGATTTACACATGATTTACACCATGGCCAACTTAAAGTTAAATCATGTGTAAATCCTTTCGCTTTAACTATTTAAGTAAAAAAAAAAATGCTGGAATTTCTTTTAAGGACATTGTTCTTGAATGTTTTTCAATTGTTTTGAAATCTCTTCCCGACAAATTAGAAATTTACAGCTCGGATTACCAGAGGGCGTTAGAAACGTCGAGTGTGAAAGGACAGACGTCAAAAGACTAAATGATAACGCTTGACCTGTTTCCGCATATAAATTGGTCGTAGTGTATTTTGTTGTTATAAATAAATTAGTTTATATAGGCCCGATTTCTAGAAACTTTTACTATTAGATAAAGTAAATATTGCTATGTTTACCCAAGAAGTATTGAAATTTTTAACTTATACACTACGACTAATTTATAAATAAATTAGTTTATCTTAGCCTATCGTTATTTGCGTCAAAATAAATAATTGAACCCTAAATTCGTAAACCGAATGCATTATAAGTATAAATAAACACAATTACTCAATTTTCATTAGAACAATTAATTTCTTTGCTCTAATCACCTAAATTTCAGGTGTACATGGCTCATGGAGGCCGTTCCTGGACTGAAGATCCGTCTCATCCTCACTACTTGGCAGGTCGCCGTGCCACCAAACACGTGTACAATGTAGAGCCCGATTTGATTCGTGAAGGCGGATCCATTCCTGTAACGCTGACCTTGCAAGAAGCAACTGGAAAAAACGTCATTTTGCTGCCAGTTGGCGCAGGTGACGACGGTGCGCATTCACAGAATGAAAAAATCGACATAAGAAACTACATCGAAGGGGTAAACCTCACGCAGTCCCTTTAAGAAGCCTCTAATGAATTAAATTAATAATTATTTGCAGACGAAGCTATTGGGGGCCTACCTGTATGAGGTATCTCAGCTGGAATAAACCGGTGATATAAAATATTTTAATTTAATGTTCAACACAAGATAGAATGAGTTGTACATTTAAAATATATTTTATTAAATTTGTATTGTGATGCTAGGTTGAGTTTGAAATTTTCATAACCCACGCCTTATTTGTTGAAAAATATAATAATGAATAAATATAATGATAATAAACTCTTTACTTGAAGGTACAACAAATTCCAGTTCATCAAACACTGCTCACTTCTCTTCTCTTAAGGGGCCGTTTGACAATCACTTAACCATCTCTCGCGGGGCAAGGGTGCAGGACGTAACACACAGAAGGCGGGGCTATAAGGTGGAGCCAAATCACGCGAAATAGATTCATCGTGTGCTATCGTTGAAAATCGTACGATTTTCAGAATTTTTGCAGTTTTACCAACGGCTTTACCTTGAGTTTTACCGCGAAAATTTAAAATTTATTACAGAGAGGGAGAAATATGTATTCGAAAATGAAACGAAACATAATAGTTAATCAGGTAAATAAACATGTTTAAATCCGGTCTTTTATCTTCTTTCTAAGTTAAATAAATTTAATTTAATCCGACAGACATGGCAGTTTTGTTAAAAGGAAATTAAGAGTAATGGGACGCGGAGCACTTGCTAAATAATGAAGAATATTAATTGTTGCTTCAGATATTTTATTATTCAGCAAAAATAATATATATTTTTACATAATTTTTACGTTTTCGAAGCAAGGTACACTTTAAGAAAAATATTTTTATTCATAACTAATATGCATTTAAATGACATCTCAAAACTCTAATCTGTCCCTGTTAATGACATTTGAATGAATGAATTTCACAAAAATTCTATAAAAAATATTTTATAGCTGCCTAAATGTTTTTTTCCATATTTAATTTACCTGTTCAGTCAATTAATCAGGGAGAATATAAGACGGCCATGAATTATTCAAATGAAATTACTAAGAGGCATTTTCATAAAACGACTTTAATTTCAAACCACATTACAATACACAACAAAAAAACAATAAGTAGGTAGTTATTTGTTAAACAAGACGGTGATCATGATCCCAGTAATTAGTGTGGATTGTTGTTAAATTGTTAAAAATTATTTTGTTTACTTTTGCGGTTAAAATTCTGTTTTATCGACTGTTTTGAGTTGGACAAAGCAAACGTTAACGTTTGCTATTGAAAAAAAAGTAGTTTTACATTTTTATAATTTAATTTAAATCCTATTATTAAAAAAGCCCTCAAATTCTGCAAAGTAACATTTACAAGGTCATTGCGAAATTAATTCATTAACGGGAATAGAGAGATATTTAAATATATATTAATTATTTATAATAATTATAAAAAGCACCTTGCATCAGAAACGGAAAAAATATGCAAAAATAATACTTTTCGGTAAATAATGAAGCAATACTTAATCTTTCTTATTTTTTCAAATTATAAATTTTGGTAGTTTCCGCCCTAAAAATATTAAATATTGAAATAAAGATTTAGTACATGAAATTTTTAGAATATTCTAAAAGTTGAAAAATTCAATTTTAACGGAATATTAAAAAAATAAGTTGAAACTAACTTACGTTAAAAAAATCTCGTTGAAATATAGATTAATTTCGAATAAAATCGCTCGGTATATCTGTTAGGAGTTAAAAATGTTTTCAGACAAGTAGAAATTATTGCCTTAAAAAGTTTCCTCAAAAAATCAAAAATAAAGATTTTTCCCATTTGATGCCGACATTTTGGCAATCACTGTAGGTGCAATACGTGGTAGCCACTATTTGTACTAATGTCGATTTCATAAGTTGTACAGATATTAAACTGGCCCAAAATAAAAAATTCGGTCTACTTATGCCAGATTGGGATTGCTAGAAAAATGTTATCAGGAAATTAAGTGATGAGACAAAATGTTATAAAGAAAACGCCTTGTGAAAAATTGTCTCAAATTTTCTCGTGCATGTAACAGAACCCAAGACCAAATTTTATTTGTTTAAATATTTCTTATGGATATAAAAAACATTCTCTTATAGCTGAATAAATGAATAAACTAATCACTTCCAAGAGCTAAATACCAGACGCCCAATTGCCGCTTCTAACTAGAAAATGAAAAATCTTGTCCATTTTGTCAAAGGAGCAAGTGACACATTTTAGGCGTTTACGATAGTTGGAGAGCTCTATGGATCGGGGTAGAAAAGTAAAATAAAATGAATGCGTTTACTGCAAGTAAGAGTGAGACAATAGATTAACCGGTATATACCGCTCCAATTATCGTAAACGCCTTTTGTAAAAACCTATTGGAACCATATTATTTTTTTTTCAAATTTTAAATAGGTACCTTTTTGAGCCACACTAATAGCTGTTCACTGTTTCTGTCCTGTTTATATTTGGTTATCGAACATACACAAAACACACAACTATTGGCACAAATTTTTTAAACTGCAAAAATTTTTCGCAAATGGTGTAACTTTTTGCCGTTCATTGTATACAATTAAAATAAAGAAAACAACACTACTGAATATTTGTTTGTTTCCTTAATTTATTGGAAGTTAACATGACTTCAAAAGAGTAAAAATGTAAACATCGTGGTAAATATGACTGCTCGCGCCTTCCGGTTTTCTCGAGATCACATGCAAAGGATTGTCTTTCAAATATAAGTACCACTCAGTTTACTTATACAATATTGTTGCGTTCAAAAACTGTAACGAAAGAGCACTTTGGGCGTTTAGAACGAAAAAAAATATACAAAATCACTTACACATTGAGAGAAAGAATTTTACCCAAAGTGCGCTTTTTTTCAGTTTCTGAACGAGCCCCCAGGTCAGAGAATTTTAGGCATACCGGAAATTCCCCAGCCGTAAAATGTAAGATAAAAATAAGCCCCGCCTTCTGGGGAATCTCCGATTGCTTTCGATAGAGGGCAGCAGTTTGCAACTACTAATTATAAAATTTCGTAATTCATGTTTTATTTAAATATTATGGCCTTGATTAAGTTTCTATTGCTGCAGATCTTCATAAAATTAGTTGCTTTATCTCGGAAAGTTAATTTTAAGTTGAAAATCGACTTCTCTAAGTAATAAAAATTATAAAAATTATTAGAAAATATTAAAAATGACTTTCCGAAATTCCTTATTAAAAAACAAAACGAAAATGTTAAAACTATTCGATGATCAGATCAGTAGTTTTAGCGTAATTCTTGAACTAGGAAAGTGGCATAATGATGGCGACTGAAACGGGCTCTTAAGAGGTCAGTAAGGCCTATGGTTAGTTTGGAACAGCAGTTTCATAATTTGTCCGCTAGAAAGAAAGCAGTAAATATATGAATATTATTTTTTTTTTTATTAATTGCTGTTAATTTCATACAACTCGCATTCTTTCTTATAAAAAAAACTGTAAACGGACACTGTTAAAATTGGAAAGAGCACTCAACGTCTCGCTATCCATTTAAAGTTTAAAAACTATTTTCTTACGATTTTCATCAGACAAGAGTTGACTTTAATTCTTTCTTATAATTCGCTAAAATATGGCGGTATCAATAAAGAAAATGCACGCCATTCATTGAAACGACTACATCTCTAAAGAGATAGTATACATTTCTGTTGGCTGCCGCTTCTCTTTGTGAAGTTCGAAATTGTGAAACAGCCTCTCGATAAAATGCATGAGTGTACTTGTCCATTACGTTGTAATTATTTTTTAATTGTCCTTGTGCAAAGCACTGTAATTTTTGCAGAAAAAAAGCGCCATCAAGTTCTAAATCAGCGTAGATAACGTTTGACTTAGGTATCTATTGAAGATGGAAAATACCAAACGTGCTCACTGCCATTCCCTGGCATCAGTTTTAGTTTTCTAGAAATACGTGGGCTGCTGGAAAAGTTTCTGGAAACGGTATGAAAAAACGCATATGAAATTTGGTAAACGGTATCATTGTTTTTCGAAGTATTCGCCTTTGACGTCAATACACTTTTGCATACGCTCGAATCAATTTCTAAAGCACGTTTTCCACTCTAAAGATGGTACCTCTGAAACCAGTGTCCGGAATGTGATGCAAACCACGACCTGCTCGGATAGTAAATTTAATTGATATCGTGGCATGGTAGCGGACAATAAGATCCAAGCACGTCGGGATCAACCTAATCGAGACTGCTGCAAATTAACTGCGCTCTTGTTGACACTGCTAATAAAGGTTACAAGACTTGACAGTCGGTCTCGATTAGCTCGACCGCGACTGTACATTTTATACAAAATATTATTAATCATTCTGACGTTTAACATGCATTTTACTAATATTAATTCGTATATTTAGGGAAAAAGCGTCATTAAGTTCCGCTTGAAAAATGAGCGTCAACTTTGCTAGGTGAAGTTTGGACACAGAAGGAAAAATCACCGCAAGATTTCAATTTTTATATTTGATATTTCAAATCTTTCTTTTGACTAGTGTCCGACCGAATATTCGGTTTCGGCCACAATTTCGTGGTTCGGTCAAAGTTTCGGTTTCGGCCAAAAAACAGCCGAATCTTCGGCTACAACCGAAACTACATTTATTTTCTTTTTTCTGCTTTAAATGCATATTAATCTCAAACTTGATTAATTTTTGGTTATCAAATAAAATGATACTCAGTTTTAACTGTGTAAATGTCAATTTTGACAGTGAATTAAAGCTGTATTAACTCATATTAGACCGCATATTTGAAATGTGACCGATCCCAATTCTAAAGCTGATTCAAAATTCCCCAGTTTGAAAAGGCAGACCGTAATATTAACGCCATCTTTACCACAAAATTTCAAATTATAAATTGAATTTGCTTTGCAGGTCGTGAAATCTCTAAAATACCAGAGTTTTTGATTCTGACCTAAATTTAATTTTAATAAGATACACATTTGAATTTTGTGTATGAGCTATAGCTGAAAAAAAATTCTCTTTTGACTTTTGTAAAATATGATAGAGACGAAAATTTTAAATTGTTTTTGTTTTTGTCTTACAATATAAGTTTGTTTGACTTCTGTCATTAATAAATAAAACTAACTTAAAATTGTTTTTGTTTCTGTCTTACAATATAAATTTATTTAATTTCAGTTATTAATAAATAAAAGTATTAATTTAGACTTTAGTAAAACTATCTAGAACTTCTTTCGAATAAGATTCGGTTTCGGTTTCTGTTTCGGCCGAAACTGAGACATTGGCCGAAATTCGGTTTCGGTTTCGGCGAGAAAATCGGTTTCGGTCGGACACTACTTTTGACAGAAACATAACCTCAATAAAAGCCAGCTTTACCAAATACAGATTGAGTCACGCAGCTAGGCAGTCGGTACGGGATAACTAAGCAGACGATGCGGTCTTCTTGTGTTTGGAACGGTAATACATGCGAAGATTCCGAATGCATGTCTACCTAGTTGCCGGATTCAATCTGTATATGTATATAATCTGTATACGCACGATGCCGATGTGTCAAATTTCTGTCCGAATTTTATTGGCCGCTACCGTACTATGATAAACCTGGTAACAATTTCCAATTACAATTTTATCTTAAAGCTAATTTAATATTAAGAAAACGAGGTAAGTCATGGTTAAAATTGTACTGTTTGTGATAGAAAGATGTGACTGTTACAAGCATCATAAATTTTTCTTGGCGATTTTCAACATGCGGACTTTAATAAACGAAATTATTAAACATTACATAACATGCGAACCAATTTAAACACTAATCCACAATTTATTATTACCATAAACTTATTTCCTTTTTACGCAGTGCCTTAACACAGTTTTACAAATCTTACTTGCAACTTCAGTTACATAATGAATGAAGTTATGAAATAAATAAATAACAAGAATTTTAAAGTATCGTTATCTATACTGTTAGTATAGAGTCCATTATACAGAGTGTTCTTTTACTGTGAGCAAATAAAAAAGCTCAGTATAAGTACACGAAATCCTACCTTCTGCGGGTATTTCTTGGTGGCTACCGTATCATAGCCAAAAAATTTCGGATGGACCACTTGTTTGGAACTGCTGAAATGTGCGAGAAAGATAGGAAGGTCAACTTCACCTTCCTCTCGGTATGAACACTCCCACCGATACCGCACTCGATTTTCAACGCAGCGTTTCGTAATAATAATCACTGATATCGTTTGTTAATTATTTTATTTAAAATTTTAATTCACTGAGCGAAGTAATTAATAAAGAAATTTATGCACCATGCTAGGCAATCGCGTTAAAAATGTTCTTCCTTCGCCGTTACACGTAAATAAACTTTTGCTGTAATCTCGCTGCTAGCTATGAAAGTATTACTACTTACAATCCATGGAAAAAAAGTAAATTTTTATAAGTTTATTAAAAATAATATGGAATGAGAAATTACAATTTGTTTGTACCTTACTTTTAATTTGTTCGGCAATTACGAACCGCAGCTTTTGAATTGCATTAGATTTTAATTTAAAACTTACACTTGTAATTACTTGCGGTGAAATTAATTTAAATTGTAAACGTTTTGACTGACCAGCTAGCTGGAGCGCCTGATTTACGTCGTTCCTGCTCAAGATCAAGTGAAATACTGACCCTGGTCTAATTCGGTTTCGGTTCATAATTGAAGAGGCAACAGCGTTCCACTTTTAGCTATGCCAGCAGTTCTCAAACGGTTTAGTGAAAACCTGCCACTGCATTTTTCTCGACAACTATTAAATTTTTGTTAAGAACATATGAGTTCAATCGTTGCCATTTATGATTTTTGGTGATATACTATAGGTTTAAATATTTGCACATAGTAAAAAAACAACCTGTAGAAAGAGTAAAGATATGAAGTGATAGTTTGAATTAACAGCTGGCGCACCAAAGAAACTAAATCCATTTATAAAGAACAATTCGCTTTTGATTGGCCAGCTGTTTACCCATGATCTTCTAAACTGGCACCTGGCATTTCATGTCTGCTGCCACAGAATAGGTACTAGAAGCGACATTTGTGTCGGAACCTTTTTCTTGGATGCCGATTTTGTGTCAAAAATAACAACTTTACAAACCGTACTCAATCTGTATCAAGCAATGACAATAAAAAAAATTTAAGGTTGATATCGTGTGAGCCACAGAATTTTTTTTCTTAGTTGACTATGAAATAAATCACGGGTGTCGCAGTTAAGGTTATAACTGCTGTCAACCTAACCAAAATAAATTAATCAGACATCTCTCTCGTTCATGGCCAACTCAGAAAAAGAATTCTGTGGCTCATACAATACAAGAACCACTAAAACCGGCAAATGGCCAAAGAAAATAAGTTCCACGCGAGAAGCCGAATGCCACTTCTAGGGTGCGTTTCATTTGCGCGCTTATTCGCTTTGAGCGTTTGTAAGCATTGCTTAACCTGTTCCTTTTGGTTTTGCAAACGTTCACAAAGCGCTAGGTGACGATATGGAAACGTCATTGTGACGTCATAGTCTGTGCTCACAATCGCTTATTCCATCGAGGTAGGGCAGCAAAAGCGTGAGCGCTTAATGGCCCTTATGCCACAAATGGAACGTATGAGGGAATCATCCTCACACAGGTAGCAGTCTAGTAGCGGTTGGTTATAAATATTGCGTTGCAGCTATTTATGTTTGGTTTAATTTCACTAATGAAGTTAATTTTCATGGTTATAATAGAAAATGATTTTATGGGGCAGATTTTAAAAAACTGTGCACCTTATTTCTGACATACTATATTTTTGTTTCAAAATACTGACAAGCAGATATCTTAGGTGTCCACATATTCTAATGATCCTGTCTTGTTTATCCATTATTGATCAAACGATATAAAACTTAAACTGGCACAGGTTTGCAAAATTTACTTTTGAAATATTGCTGTCATTCATTTTTTTTGTAAAATTTAACTATGTATATTTTAAAAGGAGATGGTCTTTAGGAAGATAATTAATTGTAGTACTGCAGCACCGCACAAGTTGTGAAGGTTATGAATTTATTGTGCACACAACAGCCAAAAGAAACACTTTTGCTTATAATGCCTGATGCGACTAAGCGCCAAAGGAAACAGCAGAAAATAGCGCTTGTAAGCGTA
This sequence comes from Prosopocoilus inquinatus, assembly GCA_036172665.1. Classification (NCBI taxonomy): domain Eukaryota; kingdom Metazoa; phylum Arthropoda; class Insecta; order Coleoptera; family Lucanidae; genus Prosopocoilus; species Prosopocoilus inquinatus. The sequence goes on from CM069876.1 coordinate 5,258,148, forward strand.
AGCGCTTGAAGCGTATGAGCGCGCAAACGAAACGCACCCTAGTATTCTCTACTACTGTCTCTGTACTGTACTCTATTAACAACCAGTGTTGCCAATCTGTGAGTAATTCCTCAAATTATGAGGAATTCTTTAACGACTGAGGAATTTGTGAGGAATTTTGAGGAATAATATTAATCCGTTTAACGTAACATGTGTTCATTAATAAGAGCAACGGTAAAAGCTTTCTAAACTACCTGCAGAGTTGCCAGATTGGACGAAATTCGGCCGTTTGGGCTACATTCTATGTAGATATATTTGGCGTTTAGAAATCATATTGGGCGCCTGATTTGGGCTGCTTATGTTGTCTTCACATATGGCACTCAATAAAGTTCTACATTCTAATACTCTTATAATACTCGTTTTCTTCTGTTTCTTGTTAATTTCAACTTTTTCTCTTTCTCTTTCGTTTATTTTTTATTTTAAGAAATTCCTGTTTTACATTTTATATGTATACGGTTCCTTCGTTTTGTCTTGTCTTTTTGTTACTTTCTCCTTTTGTGTCTTGAATCGTCGTTTTTTCATTTATTTTTTTGCCTATCCATTCTTCTATTGTTTTTCTTTTCTTCTATTTCATCGCGTTCTTCCCTTTTTAATCGAATTGGTCATCGCGTTTTATTGATTACAGTGTTCTTTCGTTTCCTACGAGTTTGGTTATGTTTGTAAAAACTTTCATCGATTTTCATTTCACTTATGTTTTTTTTTTTAAATTCATTTTATGCTCTCGTATTTCTCTTTTGTTTATAATAATAATAATAAATTTATTAGTCAGACCTTACAGAGCAGTACAGAAACAAGGTAGATTCGTGACAAGACAGAAAAATTACGTATATGAACGAGAGAGGAAATTCTTATCAAATTGATTTTATTTATTTATTTTTTACAGTTGGCTTTTGTTTTATATTAGTTTTTCTTTTTAAATTTTTCGTCTGGAGATTCATTTGTTTTTTTGTTCATCTTAGTCATCAATTCTCTTTTGTTTTTTTTTCTGTTCTTTATGCTTTCATACTATGAATTTATCTTTTGCTTTTTCTTATCGAATCGATTTTTCGTTTTTGTTAATCCTCCTTCATAGTTCAGAGTTTTCATTTGTTTTGTGTCCATCACATTCGTAATCTTTTGTTTTACGAGATGTATTACGTCGTTCTCTTCTTTTTTTATGTTTTGTTTTTGTTGAATTATTTACATTCTCACATTCTTGCTTTTATTTTCTACGAACTTGTCGATCTTTCTTTCATCATTCATGCCTTGTATTTTATTGTTGCATTTATCTTTTGTTTTCTTTAGGTTTCATTTGTTCTAATTTTTAATATATCAAATCAGCAATTTTTTATGTTTTTTTTTATTCTTAAAAACAAGAATAACTATAAAATTAATTGATTTGTTTCTTATCAGCCCCGTATTTTATGTTGTTTTATTATTACACAAAATTTAATTTTTTTATTTATTCCTCCTAATTTAATTAGGAGTAATATGTTTTTTACACTTCGGAGTTTGTGATAATTGGGCTACTTTTAATACAGTAATACGTTTGGCTATATTTTTCAAGAAAAATCTGGCAACCCTGCTTGCCTGCTAAGGAAAAATAGTACATGTGACAGAAATTGTTTTTTCAATTTGTCGTCATAACCGAGTTATTTTTCTGCATGTTTCTTATACAACTTTCAGATAGTTTCTATCTTATTTACTTTTTAAAATAAATATACATACACCATTACTATTTTGCCTTAGCAAATAACCTACAAATAGAACTAAAATAACATTAAATAAAAAAAAGAAAAACAACCTTACCTCTCCAACTGAAATGTATTTAAATGGATCCAACAAATTATTGTCCCTAGTTAAAAAAATACGACTATAAATGCCACGAACTTTGAGAGGATTTTTGAGAAATTTTGGGAACGTGGTCGAGGAATATTCTATGGAACGATTGGCAACACTGTTAACAACCGCTGATCACTTTACAAAAAGTGCTCGCAGATATTTTTGGTAACATATTACTATCAAAACTGTTAGGTACAAATAATGAAAATGCTTAAGTTAAACACTTGTGGTAAGACTGAAGGCTGTGAATAAATAAAGTATATCAATTTAATCTAGGAAATCACTTGTTATGTTCATTTCTTCTGACCTTCTGGAAGGGGAAAGTCAAATACTACAGGCAAGTTATTCGGCATGTAATTAATATCGCAAGTGGATGCGTTAATGTAGATAATCTTACCATCTGACGTTACACCGTAACCTGCAAAATAGAGTACATTAAAAAACAAGTTTCATAAGACGTGATTTTAGCGTCCACGCGAGTTTTCTAAATGGATAAGTGTACCAAAATGTCTCGTGTAACGTGTATTTCATAGTATTTTTTCTATTTTGGTGGTTAGACATTGAAAAAAATCTTAAAAATCGGCGTTATTTTGTAATGTCACATGGGGAATTTTTATTTCGTGAAGGATGGCGGTTGGTGAAATTGGTTGACACTTAAAATAATTTCAAACAAATGAATGTCAGTTTAGAGGTTATGTCTGTAATTATGTATTTTGTGAGCTTATAAAGTGCTTTAGTTATGTTTTTGTAATTTGAGATGCCAGCAAATAAAGGTAATTTCAAACATGTATAACTTGGAGATAGGTTATTATTTGTAATTTGATATTTAAACAAATGTAGCTGCGCATGTTCCCACCAACCTGACAAAACAAAATTTCGAGTGCTTTAACAAGCTACATTATGAAACCCAAATGACCTATTTGAGTTTCATAAGATCTATTTTTTATCCTGCGCTAGTGCACACCAGTGGCGGCTTTTCAGGGTAGGCAAGGTAGGCGTCGCCCACCCTAACATTTTATAAAGAATTCAGTATTATATTTAATATTAATTACAAATAACTCATTGTTTATTTTTATTTTTATGTTGATATTTTTGTCAAACAGGTAATAGCGGTCCATTTCTGAACGAATCCTAAGTTGCATTTCTGAACGGTTCCGTTGCATATGATGTGGTTGGTCGGTTGCGGTAGAATAGGCGAAATAATTTTTCGCCTTAAATCCTCATGAAAGTATCAGGCGGTTAATATGTTTATCTCTTTCTATCCCAGTGCTAGACTGACATGTAGTAAAATGAATAAGTACGATGTTAGGCGACAGATCGTGTCGCCTCGGGCTATTCGGAAATATTCGTTCAAGAAACGTTTCAGTTTAGTTATATAATTATAATTTACGTTTGAATCAGTTTAAATATTGTGAGTATTATTACAATTTATTATTATCGTCATGGAGCATGGATGTCCCGTATGAAATAATAGGTACTTTTTTTTAGAAATGTCGTTTTCACAGAAATATTTTTCTTCGGGTAGACAAAATTAATATTTTAATGCCGATAAAAGAGTTCAATTATTTCATCGTTCGTTTAAGACTACTTAGTATGAAAATCATAAATGGTTGTGTGTGTTGTGTCAGAGTATACAACCTATGAGTGGTAACACTGCTGAGGGATCGCGGAGTGGGGACAGTACCGATTTCACCAAATCAAGGGATGTACGCTCGTACACACGCTCCTCCAATAAGCACACAAAACGCTATTAGTATTTACAAACCCGACTCCCATAACAGTGTGGAAACAATTTTAAAAAGGCACTTTTTTGTTGGCATAAAAAATATTCTTTTATCAAATGTCAGACAAAATGCTTGGATAACGATGAAGTTAAAATGGAATTCTTTTAACATGTTTAATAGACGTAAGAGTAACTTTGGCAAAACAGGCGCTCTCATTTCGAGATGGAGATGAAAATAAAAGATTTATTTAGTGCTAGCAATTTTGTTAAAAGAAATTAATTTATAAAACTTAAGTATGTACAGTCGTGAGTATTAAATTTTGGTCGTCAATGTCAATCAAAACGTTAATTTCTGCAAAGTAAAAAAATTAAACGTCCTGTTTTGACAACCAATAACGACCAGAAATTATTGCTCGCGACTGGACCTTTAACTATTTTATTTTCACTGTGTCGCCTACCCTGGATCATTAGCCACGAGCCGCCACTGTTTTATACTGTAGCCTGCTAAATTAATTAAGGACTTCTTAACTGTGAGCTGGGCAATATGCGCGCTTCGTTGAAGCATGCATGAAATATGCATGCAGGTGTTACATTTAAATTTTTTGAGAAATTTATGGCCATTTTCATAATCAGACTTTAAGGAAGTTTTAATTTAAAGTCTGATTATGAAAACGGCCCTTAATCTTTTAAGTTTCAATTGTTTGAAAAGGAACATCAAAAATGTTACTATTACTCATAGAGATTATTTTACATGATATTTATAATCGGGCCCAGCGCGTGGTTTCTTTCTTACGTGCGGGAAAATGTTTGGCGCCTGTGGTTTTTCTCTTGTATTCGAAAAATGTTTGGCGCCTTTTAGAAAATGTTGTGAATAAATTAGTCATTCATTTTTAATACAACGACCTACTTACCACCGTTTTTGAGACCTTTTAAGCGCCTTTTTATTTCCGCGCCTGTGTGCCTCGCACACGCCATCCGCCGGTCCCGTTTATAATTAATTAGGCACAATAAACATTTTTTTTTTGGCGATTATGATTAAAATTCCTCTAGGTTCCAGCTCTTTAATACAATTTAGGGCCAATTGTACAAAGTCGGTTTAAGCTCAAGTTTAAGTGAACGAGGTTCAAAATAAACAAATTCGCATAGGATTTTTATGGATATATGACAATTATTGCAATCATAAATACAATTTGATACGATTCTGTTCACTTTGAACCTTTTTCAATTGAACATCAGTTTAAGCCTCCTGTGTACGAGTGGCCCTGAATAACCGAGTTGCTTTCAAATTTATAATTTACAATGCAACCTGGGCCTGTAATTGTATCTTTCTCCCTCATGATTATTGATTATTTATAGAAAAATGTTTAAAAAGTGTTTACCACTGTGCAGCAGATTGAAATGTGTCTTAAGAAAGTATTTTTATTTTCCTGATACCTCTTTAAATAAAGAAGATAGAGGCAAAATAAGAAAATGACAATTTTTTTTTTTAACAATTATTTTGACTAAGGGTTAACATAGAAATCTTTTCTCTCTGGATTATTAATGCTTATCAAATTTAGCCTGTTTACATACTCGGTTGCAACAAAAATAGAGGGCAATTATGTTACAAATTTGTTACATAAAAATTTGTTTTAGTTTTCACATAACAAAATATTTTAAATACCTTCGTGTATATGGCCAAAAACATGATACTTGGGTTTCACTCGTTGTTGTACAGTTGCCAACAATTCCGCACATCCAGCTCTGACCCCTAGACAAGCTAGATCGCCATGTCCCAAAGGAGGTGAATGAGTAATCAAAATATCTACATCATTAGGTATCAAGTTCCATTTCTTCAAACACTCCTCACCACGAGGCAAATTAAAACCCCAATTACCAAACTCCGGCTGCCTAAAACATCTTCTCCTTAAACATAATTAACATTTTTTTTTTAACTTCTGCTTACCAAGGCGTTCCGTAAATTTTAATACCGTAAAGCTCAACTACTGAATCCTCCAAGTAAATACAATTAGTCAAGTGCTGTCTTATATCCTGGGTATTTACAGCTACTTTTATCTCGTTTTCTTCGTCTCCGTAATTACTAACACACTGATTCAAGCTCATGCCGGTATGTCTAGTGGTCGGACCAGCTTTCTTTTTGAACATGTTGATGAATTTTGGGTCAAAACTCAGTTCGTGATTCCCACAAATCACTACTTTATATCTATGTGGCAATGTGCCTTAATGAAATGTTAGAGAATCAAAAGAGCTTATTAACTGATGCAGCCTTACCGAGCCATCGATTGAATTCTTTTACTTCGTCTTCACGACCGCACTTTGAAAAATCCCCGGCGTGAATGAAGACATCACCCTCGGGAATCTCATACTTTATATTGTGGATCATTGAGTGCGTGTCACTCATGCAGATAAACCTGACCTGTTTCTCTGTCACTGGTTTTGTTGGTATTTTCACATTCAATTTGATGATTTTTTGACTTTGTCCTATTTGCTTCCATGCCTCCGTTGGATTTTCTGTTAAGGGGTGTACGGTAATTTTATTCTCTTGCAGCATGTCCATAGAGCATGTCAGCCTTTTAGGGTTAGCTTTACCTAAAAAAATATTCTACGTGATTTTAAGCGCGGCTAAAGATAAGGAAAGATTAATCGGTTATGAGTGGCTCAAAAACAAACATTATTGTACTTTAATAAATTATTTTTTAATTTTCTTATCTACGTCCCGTTTTAAACGACGATCTCTATCACCTTATCTACCACCATTCCATCAGTGTTGCCAACAGGGTTGCCGCGATTGTTCTGAAAAACGTACAAAAAATGTACTGAATACGCAGACGACGTACTGAAAGCGGGAAATTCAAAATTAAACTACTTATATACAGGCTGTCCGTTTTACCAGTGCCACTATGGGGATCTCGCTCATCTTCAATAGTTTTGAAAATATCGCAAACAACAAAATTTCTGATTTTCGTTTTTAATTCTTTCCCGATAAACTAATCGTACTAGGCATTTGTAACCCAGACATTATTTAGACACTTTTTTATGAGGAATTCGAATATGGGCTCCCCTTTTTAATAATTTTCAAGATGGCGGAGGAACACCTGGCAACTTCATTTTTCCTTATGGACGCCATTTTGGATTTTAACATTTTCAGGTTACGTTTTTTTTTCCTCTTTGCAACGATGTATGGTTGGTGGTCCAATTTCACATTTTTGCCGAAAATCCAATTTTTCATTTTTTGCGAAGAGTGCTTTGGAAAAACAAAACGTTCTTTTGTTGTGAACAAAAGTTTGACAGTTTGATCCTATGTAAAGTATTGTCACTTACGCTTGTTCTAGTTTTACCGCGAAAATGCCTTTTTCAAGTGAAGAACAAAGAGATATGATATAAATTTAATACACTTCGCATTCAAATGCCCTCATCACTGCGACAAAATATTTGCAGCGTTATCCAGAGCGGCAGCAACCTGGTTTGAGGTATTTTTCTGTGCATGGGCGAATATGGTTCGTTTAAAGGACGTAGATGAAAATATGGACGCATATGAAAATATGAATACGAGCAGGAAGTTTTGGAAGAGGTAAAAATTTTACATGATTACAAATACTAAAATCCGTCTGTCTCCTCAAGAGAAGTTGCAGCCCAGCTTATTATGTATTTTGGGGATGCCATATTCGAATTCTTAATAAAAAAGTGTCTGCATAATGTCTCTTGGTTACAAATCTCTAGTATGATTAGTTTAGCACAAATTTAAATGACAAGACTTGAAACATGATCAAACTGTCAAACTTTTGTTCACAATAAAACATTTTGTTTTTCCAAAGCACTCTTCGCAAAAATGAAAAATTGGATTTTTGACGAAAATGTGATATTGAACCAACATGTGTGGTACATCGTTGTAAAGGGGAAAAAAAAAATGTAGTCTCAAAATGTTAAAACCCAAGATGGCGTCTATAAGAAAAAATTAAGTTGCCAAGTGTTTCTCCGCCATCTTGAAAATTATTGAAATGGGGATGCCATATTCGAATTCTTTATAAAAAAAGTGTCTCAATAATGTCTTGATTACAAATGTCTAGTACGATTAGTTTATCGTGGAAAAATTAAAAACGAAAATCAGAAATTTTTGTTTTTCACGAATTTTTCAAAACGATTGAAGATATTTCAAATTTCTTTTCAGATTATTATTCAGCATGAAAATGTGCAACTTTGCCCTAATTTAACCAACTTTGTATACCTTAAGATAAGCGAGATCCCCATAGTGGTACTTGAAAAACGGACAGCCTGTATTAATAATTTCATGTATTAAATAAAAAATATTATATCAAATATTTAATTTAATATATTTTTTGTTGTAAATGTAAAAAGTTGCTAATGATAAACTTTAAAAAACAACTACTCAAATTGGTATAAAATATAAAAAAAACATAGCATGGTAATAATAAGAAAATTAAAAAGAATAACACTTGGAGACGAGTGCCATATTTATTTTTTATTTCTTTATATGAAAATGACGTACAACTTGGCTTTCGACGCTTTATAACCTCATACAGGGGATTTCTTTTTAAAACTCCAATTTTTCATTAAAAACAGCAAATTATACTAACTGTTTCACACCACGACTCAGCTCCGCCTTCTGTGACATTTACTTTCCTAGTCTAAAGATTAGGAAAGTGGGCGGTCCTAAAGCTGGCGCGAAATTTGAAAGGGAGTCTATTGGACTGCAAAATGCATGGGTTAGGTTAAACAAACTGAAAATACTCACTCTACACAGAGTTCTTGTGAAAACTTTTGCTTATCACTGAAACTTACGGAAAAAAAGCTTTAATAAATTTATTTCAGTTGGGCTTATTTTACGTAAATAGTTAATTTATTTGTTATTAAAAAATTTTCACAAAATGTATGACTGAGGTCTGAGCTAAGTACAGTCGCATGTCAACAACGTTAACAAACATAACCTAAGAGAATAAAATAAAAATAGTTGGGTAAAAGTGTTTGTGAGATAGCATGTAATGAATTTGTCAAGGATTTGTCAAGGAAAAATACAACAAACTAACTCATAGAAGTGTGAGTTCTCGTGGATTCTCATTGTTTTAATATTTTTCAATGTTAGGTTATGTTTATGTTAACCCCGGCGATATAGCAGGAATAATTTACGACATACGTCCGACTTATTAAAGAAAGATACTAAACGAGTCAGCTCCGCCTTCTGTGACGTTTACTTTCCTAGTCTATTGTACTGAAACGGCAACCCTGGCTGCCAATCGTATTAAGCCGGCTACTCATTGCCAAGGTTTATTTACTTAAGCAGGTTATCTCCTAACTTTTGACCAATCAGCATCTGATGTTGGGCGCGGGAATTACGTCACTCTGCCTGCCCAATTCAAATAGTTCCGTATGCTTACCATTGATATAAGACGATTAATACGTTTTATTCTGATTTTATTTTAATGATACTAACGCAGTCATTTTGTTTGTAAATATACGTGAATGAAATGGCAATAAAAAACTAGTATTGAAGTACAATTCCAGTTCGATATTTGAGGTTAAGATCATGATTTTAAGGTACAAACAATAAGTAGTTATTTTATAACAAAGATATATCATGTATGCTAAAATTATTAAAATTGCTAAAATATATCTTATTTATGTTTTGTTAAAGTTGCAGTTCATAACCCCGTCATTAACATCAAATACCGAACTTGAATACTATTTCAATGCAAGTTTCTACCCAAAACAAATAATAGAAATTATAACTCCAATTGCGTATTCAAGAAAACAGAAAATTATAAAATTACGAACTTCTAATAAAGAAAATATTCATTCACGTATTGCAGCAGTAAAAAGGTAGGCACTGTAACGCGTCTTGAAGTGACCTTGAATAGTTAAGAGGAAACCTACTTATTTTATAAATCTTGGTAGAGATTTATAAAGTAAGTAGGTTTTCTAGGGTATATGCGTTGGTTACTATCGTGGTGGTAACTACTTTTTTATTGCATGACGTTTTATTTAAATTTCTGTTTGGCACCACTATACTTGTGCGAATATTGGCCTATTTTGACTAGTGTTGGGCGGTACATATCGTTACTTTCCAATATCAATACTTTACTGTCCGATATCCGATATTTTGTAATCGATACTTTGTCTTCCGATATATCGGTGCATCGATCCAATTATAGGAAGTATCGAATGACAAATTATACTCTTTAACTAAGCGAAAATTTGTAATTCAATTTATTCCATACACGCAATACATAATTATTCAAACAGACATAATACCAAATCATCTTTCAAGTTATATAACCTCACTTTAAACCGATCTTTTGGATTAAAAAGGTCATGTATCGATATTACGAATATCGATACTTTATAAAGTATCACTACCACAAATCGATACATTTAAGAACGATACGTATCGATTCCTGATATCGATACTTTATGAAGAATTGCCCAGCACTAATTTTGACGTCATTACTAACTGTGACGTATTCGCTTGCTTCGTGATGGGGACTATAGATTTAGTTCTTTTTAATATCACACTTTTCTTTATTGAAGAAATCGTTAATTTTAATAAGGACTATCTTTTTAATTTGTTGTTCGTTCCATTCTCCTATTCCCCATTTCTCAAATCGGATTTTTTCATTACTTTGTAGGGATTTTCGAAATTAAAGTGTTGGCATTGGCAATGGGTCAAAGTCAATTTTGAATTTTGGAGGTTAGTGTACAGTCAAGTTGTTTTTATAAATCGCCTGAATAAAAAGGAATAATCTGCATGCTTCCTTTAATGTGGTATCTTTTAATGGAAGAAGAAAACGAAGAACTAAGTAGCAGTAGCGATGGTAAGTACAAACTATGTTCACAACAGGTTAGGTCGCGTTATTGCGCGGCCAACTAATTGATAAAGAATGTGATTCACTGTAATATCTCATGTCATGGTTTTTCTTGTGTAGAAGATGAAGACAATTTTGTTATGGAAGTTGAAGTAACCAGCACTGACGTGGACAACGTAGATAACAGCGGAGGTGTCTCCCAGAATTCGACACAGCCTTTAGAGGTTGAAGTAACTGAAGTTCAGTCACAGGTGCAAGAGAATTTACTAACGAGGGAAGGAAGAAATGGTTTTGAAACAGTTTCCGACAGCTCTCGACAAAATTTTCAAGGTGACAGTTGCAATAATGATCCTACAACAAGTGAAATCAATGCCGCTTCCCCACCGAAAAAATCTCGGCCTAGTTGTGACAATGAAGAAGAAGGTAGTACATGCCCCATTTGTTTTGACAGCTGGACAAATTTGGGTGAACACAGGATTTGCTCATTACGATGTGGTCACTTATTTGGCATGAGCTGCATAAAACGCTGGTTGAACTTGGAAGCAAAGAAACAGTGTCCTACTTGCAAGAAGAAAGTGAATTTGAAAACTGATATTCGTTTCGTATATGCAAGGAAACTAGTTGCTGTAGATACGTCAGAGATAGAGGAAGTAAAACAGCAATTGGATGCTGCAACGAAAGAAAAGAATCAAATACAAGTTGATCTGACTAAATGTTTATGCAGGGAACGTTTGCTGGTTCAGGAGCTGGAAGATTACAAAAAAAAAGTACAACACCTAACTGCTAAATTGGAGTATGATTCGTCACAGAAGGTAACTGCGACACAAAGAGCAAGTAATTCCTTGCGATATTACATGGACAAGTCATTAGAACTTTCAAAAGAGGGTGGCTGTAGAGTTCTAGATTGCAAAAGTAATTTTGATCTTATTGTGGTTTCAATGAAATCTACCAATAATTTTTTCTGTGGATACGGAGTTAGAAAAATTAGTTTGTCAAGTTATAAGCCCACGGGATTCATAGGTTTACACTCGGGTCAGATCCGTGACATCAAATTCCATGCGCAGAATCCATGGTTAATTAGCGTCTCCCTAGACAAAACTATAAAAGTGCTTGATGTTAATTCTAATGGGGCAATTGCCTCATTGACAAGAAATTGTCCTCTGTGGTCATGTTGTTGGGATGGTGATAATCCACATTCGTTCTTCATAGGTGAGCAACAGGGTACTGTACTGAAATATGACTTGAGACAAATAACAGAACCGATTGCAACTTTATTTGTGCCCGGGGACATGTCCCCTGTAGTATCATTGGCTGCTATTCAACAAGACCCAAGCTCAGCTATAGCTCATGGAGGAATCGCTTCGTGCAAACTGAACTCTGTCTGGATATTCGAGAATACCCCAAACGAATACACTCGTTTTCATTTCCCCGTGGAAGGACCCTTTGTATCCATGTCTTACCAAAACAGCACAAATCAAATGCTAATTTCTTCTCGGCCCAATGCAAGAATGTCTTATGCCCGCCACATCGTTAGTAACATAAGCAAAGATGGAGAAAATCTAAGGTGTAATACTATCCATAGTTTTCCAGGAGGTGCAACTCAAAAAATGTTGTCCAGATCATGTTTCCTGTCAAATGGAAACGATTGCGTTGCTGCCTATCATGAAAATCAGAGGTGTGTATGCATTTGGAATATTAACACGGGACAGAAAGCATGCTCCATACCTGCACATGATCCTGTACTCGACTTGTGTGACGTTCAAACCGATAGTGCCAAAATTTTTTTGAGCCTGACAGAGAAGAAATTGGAGTTTTTTAAATTTACTGATTAAAGATATTATTATAATGGTATTGCATAGGTTTTTTATTCAATTATAATTATATTTTTGCGAGTTCCTTGTTTTAATATGATATGAGAACGATGCACAATCATTACTAAAAATTAGCACAGGGGGAGATTCTGTAAGTTATTAACGGGCTGTTAAAATTCAGAGGTACTTTAAAATTTAAAATGCAGTTTTATTATTATCGCAGCAATTAAATTCAAAGGACGCTTTTGATACAGGATAGGCCCCTTCTCCTTATTAATTTTAATCGTTTTTTTCAACTACAAAGATTCAAGCCTTATGTAAACATTCCTTTATTTGATTCCTAAATTATTAATAGCCGACATTATATACATATCAGAATTTGTTCCAATCGTCATCCAACTTATGATTTTTATAGAAAGTTTGTGTGCTCCTGTCATTACAAAAAAAAAAAAAAACAAAACATGAGCTGAGATTATGCAGTGTAGAAAAAAAATAATTGACTTTCACTAACTAAATAACTGTTCTGTTGCTCGCTCTAAATCCCAGTTATACGAAGATAAGGCCACCCGAGCTTGGTGATCATCTACACCCATATCCTGTAGCCTTCTAATTTTTTCGTTGAAGTCAGCATTTATATGTGGACCTAAAAATAAGAGAGTTACTTTGGTTTCAAAAAATACAAAGTGAAATTAATATAGCGTTTAAATAAAATATGTGTGTTATAAGTAAAACGCGGCGATTCTTAGGATATCTGATAAAAACCAGTATAACGATAAAGAAAGCTGAACAGATAAAATAGCGACATCTTACTATCGCTTTTTGACCTGACATTGATAAAGAAAGCAACAACTTTACTCTCTATTCTTGTGTTCATCTGTTTTGTTACCAGATATCTTAAGTATCGCCGCGCTTTAGTTAAAATAATTCAAATCGTTCGTGCATGCATAACATTCAAGGACAGTTAAAATTATTGCAAGTTACAGATTTACACAATCACAAGATTTAACATTCCTAATTAATTTTGTTATTTTTGAGTGATTGAGTTTTATAAGTAAAATTTATGTGAATATTTAAAAATCTTTATGAAATAAAAATTCAAAAATTCTAATGCATTATGTGGGAACTACTGATTCGCACAGGAATATTTTAATGTCCCGTATCATCACTTTATAATGAAAGCCATCTTAAACTAGAACTGATTAAAATAAACAAGAAACGGCATGGACTTAAAAAACCAAAAATTTTGAAAAAAATATACCAGTTAACAATCAGTTTCACGATTAATATTTTTATTTGTTACACAATTGTACCACCATTTGACAACACTCAATATTAATAGGGTATGAAAAATTATACAACAGACGCCTTAGGTCAAGGAAATCACAGACTCGTCAGTCAATTCATCTATGGCCAGTTTTAAGTGGCTTATAATGTAAATATTTATAAAATTATTTGCATTGTATAAAAAAAAACAATCTTTTTTATATTGTCAAAAAAAAGAAAGCATCCAAAGAAAAGGTTTCATAATTCCTAAAAGCATCTTTGAGTTGTAAACAAGGAAAATATTTATAATTCGCAAGATATCATCGGGCCATGGTTAAAGTGACCAGATTTTATATTGGGTAAGGCAGGACAACCCAATCCAACCCAACCAACAAAATAACTTTGTGTATAAATCAGGGATTCCCAACCTTTTTTTTTTAAGTAGCGATCCCTTAAAAGAAAACTTTCTATCGACTTCTCTATCTCCCTGATTACTTATTACTATAACCACGTTAAAATAAAAATTAATTATGTAATAAAAAAGAATTAATATTCTACTTGCTTATAATGAATTTTATTGTCCAGTCTAGGTTGGCTTATCATATTGGAGCGTGTCATATTAAATTGTTTAAAGTGCCATCTATTATTCCAAAGTGAAAACGTATTTAATCGAATATCGGAAATAAGGTTTCGTGCTTATAAATTTTTTATCACAAGAAAAATATGTGAAATATATGCACGTACAGTCGTGAGCAATAAGTTTTGGTCATCATTGATTGTCAAAAATTTGTACTTGACTTGTAATTTATTAAATAACAAGATTCGCGTATTAATTTTGAGTCCATCTGTTGCCTGAAAATTATTTCACTTGAAAAGCTAAAATGGCTAAAATCAAGTTGTAAAGGGATAGACGAAGGGAACATGCGCACCAAAAATGAAAGCTATTTTTTTTGTAATTTCAATTAGCGTTAACGTTGACATTCTCATTAATAATAATAAAAATAAATATAATTTCAAAATTAAATTGAAAACAGAATCCAAAGCGCGGCAGAAAACGCAGAAATCATTAGGAGCGCCATCTCTTGGCCAAAACAGAAACTATTTTAATATTTCATCGCCACGTACTCATCAACAGCTTTGTCTCGAACCATTGTCTTTAAAAAATCGCTTTGGAGAATTAGTAGAATTACATAATCTCAATGAATCCTGAAAAGGTTTATCATGACATTTTCTTTTAAAATTTTGATCCTGTATAGGCAACCATACAAACAACTGTGATTGCCGGGTTGCCTATATCAAGGTTCTGCATTTACGAAAAACTTTAATTTTTTTAACGTATTGGCTCGTTCTAAAATTAATTGCTTACAGCTTTTAAACGTAATTCAATAATTTTCTCCATTAAATACATGTGTAAATTGCATTGGTAACTATTTTTTGTGCGTCTTTTAAGTGTCTTTCTTAAAACCGGTAAGAATTGAAAAATTCAATTTCGCAATTCAAAGTTTTTTTAGAGAGTTTTTCTGATGAAAGCCAAGAAACCAAACCAGAAAAGTCATTAATACAATAACGAAAATAAAATAAACGTACCTATTTTAGAGAATATGAAACAAATAAAAAAGCTTTTTAAAACGAGCTAAAAGAGTAATTTATTGACTTACTTGACGTTTTGCAAATATAATTATTTGCTTTATCAAAAGTGAATAACGGAAATATAAAAAAAATTAGCCAACTAAAATTTATTTTTGTTGATATTTTTTTTTATTTTTTTACCACTAACAATCTCTTTATAATTAATTTAACAAATTTTTACTTAAAAAAATATTTGTGATCGCTGATCCCTTTCATCAGTAGGGTCCAGCGCTTGCGTTTTTGCGTACTCCGCGAGTTTGAGATGTTATATTATGCTCAACATTGTTGACATACCGAGTGTAGATTTTTTTAACTACCTCTCTGACACAATCATTTTACTTTGCTGTGTCCGTATCGAATGCGCCGTTGTATCACCTATATTTATTATTACCGTGGCTCAGGCTCAGTATAAGGCATCAATCGATTAAAATTTCAATTAGTTAATCAACGAAATGAAAGGAAGGTGTGAAACATTTTTATTTACGGCTTTCTGCGGAAAAAAAAATTATAATATACAATTCATTAATTCGAATTTCGGACTTGTGTACGTATACAAGAAATGAATCATGATTTCCCATTTGGATTCAAAGAAGGTTGATTTTTAAAATGCCTCTCTGATAGATTTATTTCTTGCAATTTCGCACTTGCGTGACCTTAGCGAATGCAATCCTAACTGGTCCGACACTTATCACCCAGTATAATTTCTCAAAAAGAAATTTTTGATAATTTACTAACTCCGATGAGTTACACTGGAACATCTTCAGAAGATTGGCACAAAAATCGTATGACACGAAATTAAGTTCTTATGATGACTATTGTCTAATTAACCAATCCGCAAGTTACTACGACGCGCAACTTAAATGATATCCCAGCATGCGAACCATACCCTTAAGAACATTCAGCATAAGGGCTACGAAACTGTCAAATGGTATCATTTAAGTTGAATGTCATTGTACATTGGAAAGAACACTCAACGTTTCACTATCGCCTGTTAGCTTCGTCACTCTCAGGATCAGTTGCACTTGAGGTTAGCTTAACTTAAAGCACCATTTAGAATATGATGTATACGTCATATTCTAAATGGTGCTTTAAGTACGAAGTCGGAAGCAAAAAAAAGTAGACAAACTATAGTTTCCTGTAATTATTCTAAGTAGGACTTAAATTTTAATTGAAAGTGGTGCAAACGGGCATTAGTCACACTATAAGCAATACTTAAATTTAAGCTTGGCTTAAGTGTTTGGTGCAACTGGCCATTTAGTCTTCCATATCTTGTGGTTTGATTCCTTATAGCCAATTGCACTAAACACTTAAGCTGAGCTTAAATTTAAGTATTGCTTGTAATGAGACATCTGCAGTTACATAACATTACTGTGAGTCACAGTCTAAGTGGCGCTTAAAGTTAAGCTGGGAGTTTGGTGCAATTGGCCATTAAACCTCAAATATATCGTTATCGGAAGACCTAATCAAAAGCAAAATACGAAGAAATTAATGATCCGCTTAGTATATCTTGCTTGTTTAATGTATCTTGGTTTCAACATAAACATTGATCCTTCAACTTCAAGAACATATTGGTTCAATCGAGCCGGCTTTGAGCAAGGAAAAAATGTCAAACACAAAGTGGTCAGGTAGAATTGTTAGAGTCGGCAATGCTGAATTTTATTTTGAAATGGTACAACTGGAATAACTTCCTGTTTGTTTCAGATTCAAAAGTAAACGCTCTAACCTACAATTTTGTCGCTATGTCATCAACAAAACATATCCAGGTGCAATGTTGCAAGTAATTGAATCAGAAAATGCTCCTATTTGTGTTGCCAACTCAAACAGTTCTATTTGATCACCCACTGCATAATTTTCGGGGAAATCGTTGTAGTCATCCTTTTCTGTAAGGTTGCTTTCTTACATAAAGGAATAGCTCCGCGCAGTATATTACGCCGTTCGTCGTTCTTTTTTTCGAAGGTTTGGAGCTCTGAAGCATCATGCCCTTGCCTGTCACGTACTACTATCTGTTTCAAAATCAAAAAACCACCAACCTCGCAATTTACCTCATCGACACAGCCGGCAACACTGCTGCAAAAACGCGCTAGTTATAGGCTGCGGTAAGTTAACGGTCGAAGTGGTCAGACCAAATCACGTGATTACTTTTCTCAATTGGTGATTGGTCGGAGGGTTTAGTCGGACCTCTGACTTGACGATTTTGTGCAATTTGACCGTTCACTTAACGCGTCCACAAACTTAAGGAGAGTGTAGCATGTTTGAAATTTGTAGCAGTTATAAGTTGCCAGAAAGACAATCATTGTAGCATAAAGAAGAAACAAATATAAAATTTAAAAGTTGGATAACACATTTATCAATAACAATTACCAAATGATGCAAACGTGCAATGTTAATATGAAAACAGAAACAGAAGTAAGGCAAAAGTTACTGAAAAAAGGTCTATTACTTTTTCTTTAATTCTCACTTCGTTAAATTTTCAATTTCACTATAAACTTTGACAAGAGCTTCCTTTAATTACGCATCTACGCACTTAAAAGGTTTTCGCGGCATTGTTAAAATTTGATGCAAACTGGAAATATGACAATTCAAATTTATGACTGACACGTAAAAATTACAGTGTCAACGTGAAATACCAACCAATTTCAACCAAAATATATCCGGGGAAATTTGCTTTTCGCTAACATAATTCAACAAGTGGTGGATTTTTAATTTTGAAATACGGCGCTTTCTTTCGCTTAACAGTTTGAATCGTGTTTCGAATAGTTTGGACCTGAATTTCGTAGTTGTTGCAACAAAACACCTGACTTGAATTTTTGATTGCCAGTTCATCTGTAAATAACCACAATTCAATCCAAACAAGTTTTAAAAATAGAGAGATGCAAAGAAAAGAATGTCAGTTTTTGAATCAAAACACGTTTGGATCACGATTTTGTGAGCGAGAAAAAGCGAGCGAGAAAGCACCTATAGACAGTGGGGTCTATTCTGTAACATTGATATGGACTTGAAACGTAACAATTATTGATATGGGACGTGACCTTGCAAAGTCACTTGCTAAGCATATCAATTACTTGAAGAGGCCGTGCTGTCTAGCAAATTGAAACACTAACACTGCTTTTACGTATACAGAAATATCATTTTCCGGGCGTCAATGTAAATGCATTTTAAAATCATCTGCCAAAAAATACAGCGCTCGGTGGTACATGCGTAAGCGTGCAGGATTAAAAAATAAAAATTTGTCCATAATTAGTCGTCGGGTTGTCATCAAGTGAAAGGTTAGAAGAAGCGTGATTTTAGCATGGATTTGAAAATAAAAATAAATCACGATAACCTAAAAATTGGCAATGCACGCGCAATCCATAAGTTGTGCATCTCTTCAATTCGTGTTCAAGTTCTCTTCAATTATTGAAGACCTTGAAGACGCATAGCAATTGATATACATATCAATGTCACAGAATAGGCCCGATGGACTTGATATTGCTATGTTTCAAGTGACTTTGCAAAATTGGTATTCTGTAAATAGTTTCCTAACAACTTGCAATTTCTTTGGAGTGTGATATCGAGTTAATATGCATCTCTCTTCAATTTGCGCTCGGAAATTGACGTGAATCGTAACAAATTCTCTTCAATTATTGAAGACCATATCAATTCATATGCATATCAATGTTACAGAATAGCCCTGAGTATTTATCAATGAATTAGATGCACGAAACTCTCTTTTGAAAACGAATCGTTCCTATTTCAAATCGTTTAAAATTAATGATTTCTAAAATGGAACCAATTTTAGATTACTTAAAAGTTTATCAAATTTAAGATTGCATGGATATCAATTAAGGAGCGACATCAGCAAACGGACTTTTTTCTCTCAAACAATTGCTAGTCAGGCACGAACGGATTTTTATGGCAAGCCACGGATTTTTGCACGAATTCTGATAAAATGAACGGGCGCGGTATGTACGTTAATGGACGATGACGGGCCTGAGATCGGCGGGTACGGCCTTTCAAAAATATGTAGCAACACGTTACTGTGCAATTTTAGTGGCTGCTGTGTTTCTATCACCAGTTCCATTTTTGTTTTTCAAGGTTATTGGTTAGCAAAATGCTTGCAACGTGAAATGTATTGAGTTGGTCAACAGCATGTCATAAAACCTAACCATTAACATGTGAACAAGAAACTTTATGAATCGCATATGCAAGTCTCACACTGTACGTAATTCAGTTAGGGTTGCCAGACCTACAATTTTTAATATTAGTCTACTATATTTGATCTCTATTTCCTATATATTATAAAATGGTCAGAATCTACTATAAATTTGCGTCAATCAATAATATATTGAACCAGATGATACCTGTAAAGTTTGAAGGTAGCTCCAAGTCCCTTTCGTGTACAGTCAAAACCAAAAGATAGTAGACAATTAGAGTTTTCTGTTATTTTCTTTTCTCCAAAATTTTCATAGGTGACTGAAAGCTTTCAGATATGACAAGCTTTAAACTTTTGTCAAATTTGAAAGTCATATTTAAACATTTTGGAGAAAGAAAAATTACATTTATCCTTCTATAGCCAAGAATTTAGGTTAAAGCAAATCCATGGCCTTCAAAACCATAAACAAATTGAAAGTCTACGAAACTGTAATTGTCTATTAGTTTTTGCTTTCGACACTGACTTTTTTATCGCAACTGAAAAATAATCGGTTAAAGGAATATTCTTTTATTAATCTTAGCGGTTGTGCCCGCAATAATGAAAAATATCGTCTATCTAGGTACTATATTTTGCTGAGAGAAACCTGGCAACCCTAAATTCAGTACACCTCTGCATCATGACCAGAGCCTATTACAAATAATTCTAGAAAGCGTAACTGCCTCCCACTGAACGCAATTCAGCACCGTACACGTAGATCCTGATGAGATCTGCAGCACTCCTTGACCGCAGAACCCCTCCACTTATGTATGCCAGTGAAAACTGAATTAAATTTGATAGGCTCTGGTCATAACTTTATAAATACAATTTTCTCGCACACTAGTAATTACATATATTTACCTCCTGCGTAGATATTAGTCCAGTGACGGGCAGTTAATTGAAACATTTCTAAATTTTCTTTGAATTGTGTCGCCACAACAGCATCTTGAGGATCATCTGGTTCCGCGGCTGACAGAAGGGCTTGCAATGATAATAAAACTGTCCGCAAAGTCATGGCCGCAGCCCTAAAATTACAAAACCAAAATAACCCCGAATACAAAAGAAACACATCGACACACCATTGATCTTTTAGTATATCTAAACAAATAGCTCCCGTCACAGAACTTATATTTGGATGCCATATTTTCGTTATGAATCGCACCTTAACAAACAGAAAACAGTATTTCAGTCAGTAAAAAGTTAAAAAAAAAAAGCGATGAGGACCACCTTACCTTTGGTGGATTAAATGGGTAGGTCTCAGGTACTTTAATTTCTAAGACGAAGTTGCCTCCCTCGTAAGGTGTGTCTGGAGGACCGGCAATTTCCCCTTTGAGTTCCGTGTAGCTATCATTGATTAATTCGACTTTTATAGCACACTTTGCGACCTGCAAACGTTTGTGAAACTATTATGTGGCCTGAAAAGGTTAATAAACAATTGATAACCTCTAAGTGAATACACATGTCTAACATGGATTTCTAAGTAATCAATAAAAGCATTTTAAAGCAGTGAGGACGATTCTGTGCGGAAAATGCAGCAGCCAGGAAACACGGAAGAGGACGAGGGTACGTCCAATAGTATAGAAAAGTGCTAATTTTAAGACGTGACGGAAATAGAAAAAAATCACCCGTCAAAGACACGGCTCTTACCTACCTCCTCGCTTTTAATAACCTCTTTGAATTCGCGTTTTATTCTTTGGGCAGCGATGTTCGCCATTGTTTGCGTTTTTGATCAAAGAAAGATGAAAATCATAACAGTTAGGAGACAAAGCGATCAGTGGAGATTTGGTGGGCCGCCTTTAAGTGAGATAAAATGCGATTTTTCAGTGATTGACTTTCACACTTTGTAATTTACAACGAAGTTAGCCGTTGCAGAAGTTAACGATGGATATTTTGCACGCAGGCTAACCAACTGACGGTGATCGCCATGATCGGCGAAAAATCAGAAATTATTTCTGCCTCTTCAATAAGTATTTTATCGCGCATAATTAAAATTGAAAATTCAATCAATTAAGATAAAAATAATAGCGAGATACTATTTCGTCTTTATTTGATTACGTATTTACGTGATGTGTAAATTTGCGTCGTCAAGTTTATCATTGCGCCGCTGAATAAACAAATGTTCTGATTGGTCGATTTTACAGTGATGCCTGTGTTATCTCAGCCTGTGCGTGCTAAAAGCTTGTTGCGGGCAAATCTTGAGAAGGCTAGGGTGATATTGCACAGCAGAATGCCGAACATAAAAGTTTTTAGCGGAACTTCCCATCCGGACCTCGCACAAAGAATAGTAGACAGGCTCGGAATCGATTTGGGCAAAGTCGTAACTAAGAAGTTCAGTAATCTTGAAACATGGTGAGCGCATTTTTGATCAACTTTGTTTTGTTTTATTTAAACTCTGGCATTATTGTACGGCGAGGACGTTGTCCGGGTTTTTAATTGTTTGAATTTTCAGCGTGGAAATCGGAGAATCCGTTCGCGGTGAAGACGTTTACATCGTGCAGTCCGGCAGTGGAGAGGTTAATGACAACCTCATGGAGCTCCTCATCATGATCAACGCCTGCAAAATCGCATCCGCCAGTAGAGTTACAGCCGTCATTCCATGTTTCCCTTATGCTCGCCAAGATAAAAAGGACAAGGTAGGTCACAAGAGCTTTATAAAAGGAAACGACCACCTTTTCTGTTAAAGCTTCTCAACGCGTTTCCTTTTACCTCGATTTGAAATTAACGAAAGTTTCTTTCTCTTTAATGAAAATCGCGGTGATATCTAATTCTCTGCAAACATGTGATTTTAGACTGACAGTACTGATAAAGAAAAACTCTTGGCAAAGTGGAAAAACACCGAGTGGAAATTCAGGGTAAAAAAAAAAAATATATCAATATGCCGAATGCGTTGGGTTGCTTTTGTTTTGTTGAAACTCATCAGAGTTCATTGACTTAACGCATCGAAACTAACTTTTTATAGTATAGGTATACCGAGTGTGAGTGAATAATGTATTACTTGGAGTTTTGTTTTCATCTTAAGTAGGCCATGCACTTACAATTTTCAGTCACACTACAAAAAGTCAGTCTATGGCGTATTCCAACCTTAGTATGAAATATGGCTATATTCGTCCCTTTCTATCTTTTATGCTTTTTCAATAAAACTATCTTCATCTCTCCGAATTCTCCATAAGGCCTGCACAGCATTCTAAGAGTGGAACGCGTTACAGTAATATCAATAAAAATAAATAACTATCTCATCAAAGGCCCACACACACTATTGACCTTTCAACCGATACAATTTTTAAGTCGTGGGCTCATTGGTCTTGTATACAATTTTTCTAATTAGCCAGCTGTGCGACATCCGCAAAGTATAACTTTTAGTTTCAAAAAATTCAACTTTTTATTTAAGGCTACAAATTATAAGTGTATGGCCTGTCTTATGTAATTCAACAGAGTTTTGACAGTGTTCCCAAGAATCTATATTTGTTGCAACAAGGTCAAGATGAAAAGCTATATTTTTATCTGCACTTTGGTATTGTTGTCATGCTTAAGCAAATTGTTAATTTTTAGTCGGCTCTTTTAAAAGAGCTGATTAAAAATTAATCATTCTATTTTCCGCATAATTTCGTGTAAACATGTGCAGTGTACAGGGTTTTTGGTTACATTTTGAACGGTACCTCCACACCTTATTATCAGACATATAAAAAAATATTAAATACAAACATTTTAGGAATTTATCTGAACCACAGAATTTACCAAAAAACTAAAGCAAATGACGATTGGAAACGTAATAAATGAGTTATTATTTTAAATGGAACATCCAGTATATTTTCTCGAATTAAGAAAGTTATTTTCTTCCAATTCCAGAAGTACGTACTTTGCCTATATTTGGTTTCATATTTTTGAATTTACTTTTACAGTCGGCTTTGGATTAATAAGAATTTTATTTTGTGTAACAAGAATTAATTTTAATTAGAAAAAACATATCAATCTGGGATATTTCATAATGCAAAATGTTAACAGCTAAGACAAATTACCACATTATGTGATATAAATTAATAAATAAAAATATACCCAAACTATAATAACTTCAAACTTAATTATTGCAAAAAGTTTGAAACCAAAACCATAGGCAAACTATATAGGGTGATTTATTAGCTCGCGTCCAAACTATACCATGTGAAAGCTCATGTAATTTTAAGAAAGAAAAAAAATCATTTGGATATACAGGCCGTTCACAAGAAGCCGCTACAGTGGCTGACTTCTTTATTCGCATTTTTATGAAGTAACTCGAATTAGGAAAGTTTCAGGATCTGTCCTGCTCTATTTTGTGGTAGATACCATCAGAAAAACAAATGACTATTAAATTTTCGAGATTTTCAATTGTTTTCAACTGTTTTAAATGGAACGTCATGTTTTTTATCATTCGCATCGTATTCAGGATGTCAAATTAATTACGTCTTTCAAACATTATCTCCCAGAGCCTACTATTTTATAAACAATTTAGTAAATAAATCTTGGTATTCACGGCAAAAGGCAAACTCTTTTATTCGAAATATAACGAGGTAGCTTAAATTAGAAAAGTTTTAGGACTTTTCCTGTTCGATTTTATAGCGACATCCAAAAACAAATGACTGTCAGCTCTTTCAGATATTCGATTGTTTTCAACTTTTTCAAATGGAACGTTATGTTGTATAATATAATAAAGTTTGTAGGTACCGTTAATATATAACCAAAAACCTTGTACAGTTGCGGAGAGAAAATTTCGAACACAGCTGTCGTTCTACTAACATAGTGGTGTGAACCAGATTTTAGGGACAATTAACTTCACTTTATAATAAGTTAAAAATCGTGCGTGAGAAAGATGCGATTATACGCTTCCAAATCACACACAGTTATTATTACAAAATAGGAAGGCTTCGTAATTTTTGACAATCTCAGACTTTAACTTCTATCAAATTACATTCACGTAACTTAACGAAAAAGAAAAACATAGTCTACTAGAAAGTCAAAAGATCGTGAATGCTTTATAGGTATGTAAATTTCAAGCATCAGTTAAAATGGTAACAAATATATGGTTTACACCAAAAAGATTTCTGATTCTTGCGTCAATTCAAATGACAGTGGTTTCCGAAATTTTCTGTCCGTAACTGTACAGACGAAATATTTATTAAATGACAATTGCTATTCACTTTTCTTTGCAACAACGGTTTAACTAACTCATCGGCAATAACAGTAATCTTGGCTTCTACAGTGTCTTTCAAAAAGTATGCTACAAATGGGATTATCAACTTTTATAAAAATTTATTGAGGCAGAACGCTGCATCCCTTAAAATCACATTAAGAAATGTCAGATGAAATTCATCTTGAACGGTTTACAACAAATTCTGATTCTAATTCTGATAGGATGCTATAATTTCATATCTAGCTATAAATTTTAATTCAGAACAATTTACTCTTATGACATTTTCTTATATCTTGTAAAATAAGAGCACTTTACTCTTAAGGGGTCTTTATTTCTCAGTGTCGTATCGTTTAAGATAAATTTCATCTGACATTTCTCAATTTGATTTTAAGGGATGCAGAAGCGTTCTGCCTCAATAAATTTATACAAAAATCGATAATAAAAAAAATCCCATTTGTAGCACACTTTTTGAAAGATATATGTATATTATCAATTTTAAATTAAAAAAAAAAAACAGCATGCGAATTTAACGAAATATTTATAAAATGGCAATTTACTGTACAGATTCGCTTTTCGTATCTGATGCAAGAATTAGTACGAGTATCAAAAAATAAGAAACCTCAAGACTACTTAAGATACACAATTTAGATTTTTTTCACAAAATGTACGGTCGCGACCTTTGAAAACTGGTACACTTTAACCAAGTACAATGTTTCGGTGGTGTAAAGTGATCCTAAATCTGAAGTTTGTAAACGCCACTCAAGTCACTGTAAATCCTGGTATGGATTTGTCAAATTTGACACTGACATCAAAATGATAGCTGAAGGTTTGATTTACATGGGCCGCGTTAAGTGAACGGTCAAATTGCACAGAATCGTCAAGTCAACGGTCCGACTAAACCCTCTGACCAATCACCAATTGAGAAAAGTGATCACGTGATTTGGTCTGACCACTTCGACCTTCACTTACCGCAGCCATGGATTTACAAAATGACGATTTTTTTTTACATTGATATCAATTGAAGCGCTTTTTACAAAAACAGTCCTTGTCAAATAGCTTTGTTTTGGGGAAATCGAAGAAAACTGTTTATGTAATAGGCATTTCTGTATTTTGTATGTTTGGTGGCTTCCAATAATGAGGAAAAAATATTAATATACCTGAGTTGTAATGTGAATTTTAATAAAGTTTATCAATTTTGTGAAAAAATAAGAAGTTGGTTTGACAAGAGTTGTTTTTGCAAGAAAAACAATACAACATTTTAGAGAAAAAATAAATTTATGGTTGTAAAGTTCCTAAAAATGTCAAACAAAGTAATCCTGTTTTTGAATTTACAGCAAAAACAACCTTCGTCGCTGACAAGGGTTATTTTTGGTGAAAACTTTCTGGACAGAGACTGTTTTTGTGCAGCCGGAAATACTGAAGTATTTTTAATTTGGAATGTAGATTGTTTTTGTGGAATATTTTAGTATGTCTGGGTGTAATGAAATTAGCATCACCTTATGGATGTTTTTTTTAACTTTGTCAAATTTTTGACAAGAGCTGTTTTTGTAAAGAAAAAACCGCTTTAATTCTCATTGTACCAATTTTCAAGGGCCGCAACTGTACGTACTATTGCGGTCCTTGAGGACTGGACAAATAACTTATGTACAATCGAAAAAGAAAACTCTAGCATGCTTTGAAATGACGACGATTAACAAAGATATGCCCATACACTCTTATTTACCACTGTCACTTGACGCAGAAAATAACCTCAATTTTATATCATTAAAAATGCAATATTATCAATTAATGTACACCATGATGACTGAAGTTTGATAGGAATGTTAGTAATTAGCAAAAGCTTATTTGGTTCCGTAAAGAACAGATTGCCGAATAGAATATTTAACGCGAAAACTGAAGTTGAATAATTTGAAGGTTACGTTCAACAAATGTCAGTGAAAAAGTGGCACGTTAATTTTTCATGGATTGCTGCGAGTTTTTTTTTCAACTGTACATACTTTACAATGTTTTGGCGGTGTAAACCACAGAACAGTAATCAAAGATGTTACTATAGATTGACGACAACAGGGTGATTTATTAGCTCATTGCCAACCTTTGCCATATGAAAGCTAATGTAATTGTAAGAAAAGAGATCATTTGGATATACAGGCTGTACACGAGAAGTCGGAACGACTAACTTTTTTATTTGCACTTTTGTGAAGTAACTTAAATTAGAAAAATTTCAGAACCTCTCCTGCTCGATTTTATTTTGTGATTGATGTTGTATTGTTATCATTGTTGTTTGTCACGTTCGCATCTCAGACATTTATACAGGGATATTCACGGTAAGTGGCCTGTTAGATTATATTGGAAACTATACCTTACAGGCCGCTGAAAATTTGTATATGGTATTAATCGATAACGAACTATTCAAATAATATAATGTCAGTCGTGGGAAGTCAATACTAACTTTCTTATTTTAAATGAAACACCCCATATATTATTAAATTTTTGAATTTCCCATTCAGTTTTACATCTTTTGTATTCACATACCTCATAGCTAAAATGAACTGTTTTGACAATATTAAATTTTTTCTAAAAATCTTAGCGATTACAGTGGAATATTTCGAAAACTAAAAAAGATAGAGAATTGTGCTTTTCTCTGCTTGAATACAGAGATGGAGTAACACTTTTTTGGTAAAAGATAAACAGTACACTTTACAAAGGGCTTACAGGGGATCCACAGAAGTTGACAGTTTTCAACTATGAATAACTTGATTTTTTTAAATGCGACCATTAACTTTTTTCTGTGGCATCTGATGCAAAATGTAATTTTTTTACTATTTTATGTAAACCATATAATGGTTATTTCTAATGGTTTTCCAAATATTTACGTACAAATTGATTTCTTGTTTAATACTGACACTATAATTACGCAGCTTCTTATTATAGACATAATTCTTAGCTTGATCTTTCATATTTTTTGTTCAAAATGCTATTTATTTACTAATAAGAACTTTTGTAATGCTGGCGGAAATGTTTGAAGACCGTTTAGATCAATGGGTTTGGCTTCCTAGATCACCCGATGTAACTCCAGTAGATTTTTATTTACGGAGTAAATTAAAAAGATAAAGTACATAATACTCTTGTAAATAGTAGAGAGAATCTGGATCGAAGGAGCGGAAATGCATTTGAACAATTAGATGGACAAGAAATTCAAAAATCAAATATTTATAACATCAGAACTTAACAAAAAATAAATTAAGCATAAATATCTTGAAAACCATTAAAGATAGCGATAAAATTGTTTATACAAATATGAAAGAAAATAATATTTTATATCCGATGGCATAGAAAAAAGTCAGTGGTTGCATCTAAAAAATTGAGTTATTTATTGCTGAAAACTGTCAACTCTTGTGGATTCCCTGTAAGCTCTTTGTAAAGTATACGGTTTAACTTTTATCAGAAAAGTGTTATTCCATCTTTGTGATTAAACAAAGAATTGTCCAATTCTCCATGTTTTTTTTTCTTTGTTTTTGAACTATTCCAATTTATTGTGACCACTGTAATCGCCAAAATTTTTAGAAAAAAATATCAAAACAATACATTTTAGCCAGAATGTATGCGAATTCAAAAGATGTAGAAATGAAAGGGGAATTCAAAAATGTAATAATATATGGGGTGTTCTCTTTAAAATAGGAAAGTTACTATCGACTTCCGGTAGGACCGGAAGCATGTCATGACTGATTTTATATTATTTGAATAGATCGTCATCGATTACTGCCATATACAAATTTTCAGCGACCTGTAAGGGGTAGTTTCGAATATAATCTAATAGGCCACTCACCGTGAATAATAAGATTTAAATCGAATTCTTGAAAGATCTTGAAATTGATTTGATTGCGATATTCGAATCGCTCTTGTTGGATGGTGCAGTGAATCCTTTTTGTGAAAGCATTTTAGAATCTGCCTTTGAAGTTTCGAGAGCAATAGCTTTATCTTTGAAAGTTGATATTTCAGATTGTAACAGTTGTTTTGTGATACAGTTTTATTTGATACCGAGGATAACTTGAGCTCGAAGAAATGTGTCTTGCAATGGATATTTTATAGTCACAAGGAAACACAAAATCACAGTCCTCTATCTTAATTAGCAGTGAAGCAATAAATTCAACAATTATTTCAAAAGCAACACGTGTGCCATTTGAAAAGCATTGCGCTTGTGTTGTTTCTGAGAAAAACGATTCCTTTGATTGTCTTTCAATTTGGTATTTTCCTCTTGGGTGCGAGATGTTGTTCCAAAAGAGATATTAATTTGTCGTCTTAGAGCTTCACCCCTCATTAAGGACTCGGCTCCTCCGTCGCCTCGTCCTTAATCTCTATTCGTTCCCTAAAGCTTTATTTTACGTACTTGATACATAAATAGCTATTTGTACATCTCTGTTTAACATTTTTTTATACCATTTGTATAGTTTTTTTTGTTGTTTTAACCTAACTTTAATAACCAACAGTAGTAAAGATTAAAAATCATAAAAATGTGATTATTAATGATTGGGCAGTCGTAAAACTCGATTCAAAAGTCGGCATTTGTCTGTACGTTAACAGCTTTTTCAGGATAACTAGGCAATAAACACTTTAAAATGAAGCTTTCGTGACGTTAGATTTTTTTTTTTAATTAAAGTTCCTGTTTAGATTAAAATATTATCTGGAATCATTTCTAAAAAATCAGCAAACAGTCCTATTTAAACATATTTCAGGAAGAAAGCATAATATAAAGAAAATATGATTTCATAGTGAAAATATAGTTTGACTTTTCTTTAAGAAATCAGCATTCGTAATAAAATTTGAAAAATTAGAACATAATTATTTCCTATCGAATTTTGTCCTAATAGAATGAAGCATTCCCTTAAAAAAAAAGACAAAAGTAATTTATTTATTGATTCCTTAATTTTTGTTTCGTGCTCTGCTGTATTAATACGTATAATTCAAATATTTTTTGTAATATTGCAGTCGCAGTATATTCCGTAAGTAAACCGTAATTTCTCTAAAAAAAAAAAACACTGTTGCCGTAATTGAAGAATTGCAGCACATCGTTGTCGTCTTGCAGATCCTAGAAAACAGAACAACATGTAGATAAAAAAAGACGATGAGACGCAAATAAGTTTCGAAATTCCAGTTGGTGTCTTTTAACGTTTGTAAATAGCGGGACAGAGGTCAAATTTATTAAGAGCAATAGTTATCTGTTTATTGCCGTTGATTATTATTAAATTATTATTTCACAAATTTCTTATACATAAGTTGTTTTTTAGCAAGTTGCAAGTCTCTCGAATCATGCCACTATGCCACATCGCTTTTTGAATTGTCAATAAATCAGCCTAATCAGCCTTAACCTTGCTTTCCTTTTTGATATTTTTTATAAATTTAAAATTTGTAATATAAATTTTATGAAAGCCCTTGAGGTGTTGAGTGTTGGTATTAGCATATTAGTTGATTTCTTACAAAAGTATACTTACACACGAAAGGATTCAGTGTTTGGTAATTAAGATAAATTGTTTTAGTACAGTTTTTGCTCGTGATAATTTTAGATACAGAAACAGAAAAACATTTTAAAATAAATTCAGCCATCTACAAGATAGATAATAAATCTTCAAAATTTTCGTTCTTTTGCATTCAACCTTCTACTTCTAAATAGGATAAAGTGATCAAATTAAATAGTAAAAGATTATTGGAGCCTCACGTGAGGCAAATTTTCGAAAGACTAGATCCGCGAACGAGTTCGGTCTAAATTTCTGAAGGCCCCAACTGTCGAATTCAGGCCCACCATCGTCCATTAACAGTACAATGTTACGCGAGGTGCCAACATTTGTTACACGTTGGGATTCAACTTGTTGCGTTAAGTAAATAAAGAACCGTAACATGTGTACATAAAGCGAGCCAGGGTAGTTCTTACCTGCGTACACGAGATTTCCAGTAGTTGATTTGACACAACGTGATACCAACGGCAGTCTTTATAGTCGGAGAGGGCGTGGAGTAAAAGAGGAAATCCATAAAAACAGTATATTTAACAACAATTAACCGGGAGGCGCCAACTGGAGGAGGCAGACCACGGTATATCGACTATAATTCCAACCCAAAATTAACTCCAGTTTTAAAAAGGCGGAATGTGTCCAAGACAACAATTCAATGACTGAATAAAAACAATTTACGGCAAATAGCAACAAATAAAACGTTACTGTTAAAGTTTGGTTCAAAGTATTTCAAAATACAAAATGGTTTGTACATTTGGAAATTTCCTGTCGTCTCACAATAATCCATATAACAAAAAAAGGAGTAACTGAATTGACTCAAACGTTAACAAAAGCAGTAAAGTTACCATTGACAATTGTTATTGAGCAACAATTAATTAGTGACTTTAAAAGAAAGAAATTGTCTGACGAAAGGGTGAGACATAAATTAGGCAACCAAAGTTGCATGTAAGTTGAAAGGACAAAAATGGTATCCTGCAAGACGAGTCCGGATGTATATTGCGACGATCAACTGAAGTGACGAAGGAAAAAGTGTAAACCGTTACCTTATACGACAGAACCTACGATGGTAGTCGACGATTCAATCAACGGTGTAAAAAGCCCTCTTCGGAGACGACATCATCCTTCCGAGGGAAACATGAGGCCTGTTGTTCGACGGTGTTCGATATTCCGCTTCGTGAAGATAAACTTCCTTGTCGGGACTACCGTTTGATATCCGCTGATTTATCAGATCAGGAAGTGTAATAGTACTGTCATAATCGGAAACGGTATAGGACTTGTCTACAAGGACATCAAAAATTTTAAGTATAAAATTTTCAAAAAGAGAATAAATTCACCAAGTCAGCCCGGATCAGTAATAAACGACTGACCTTCACACCAAAGAACTGTTTGTCAAACGAAGAAAACAATTCGCCCTTGGGGAAAAAGGTTACGTCAGTCAAAATAAGTTAACACCTGTTAGCTTCTGCACGACTCTAATGGACATGTGCCCCTTACCAGAGATAGTTTTATACTGAAACGAGGGCTAAATGAACGTGCGGAGCCGAGAGGAAGTCAGGACTGCCATTGTCTAACAGAAATATTTACCACAAATACAAGCGACTTCATCCGACGATAGTCGACGATTCAATCTCGAAGGTCCTTCGAGAGTTCTCTTCGGAGTACGACACCAGTCTTCCGGAGGATGGTGTTCGATATTCCGCTTCGAGTAGATAAACTTCCTTGTTGGGTCGACCGTTTAATACCCAGTGATTTATTAGATCAGGAGGTGTAATAGTACTGTCCTAATCGGACTTGTCTACAACGACATCAAAAATTTTAAGTAAAATTTCCAAAAAGAAAGAGAATGAACTCACCAAGTCAGCCCGAATCAGTAATAAGCGTCTGACATTGACACCAAAGAAGTGTTTTTCAAGCGAAGAAATCAATTCGCCCTTGGGGAGAAAAGGTTACGTCAATCACAATAGGTTAACGCCTATTAACTTCTGCACGGGCAAACTCTAATGGACGTGTACCCCTTACCAGAGAAAGTTTTACACTAAAACGAGGACTAAATGAACGTGCGGAGTCGAGAGGAAGTCAGGGCTGCTATTTGTCTAACAGAAAAATTTACCATAAATACAAGCAACTTCGACCGTAACACGAGTTGAAAATTGGTGGCAAAACTGAAAATGAAACATGGCCATGCGTTAAACAAAAAAATTACGGAGACGTTTTGGTCGAAACTCGATGACGCGGGTAAAATGGAGAGTGTCTCTACTCGCTCAGTAGAAGCAGCAAATAAGTTAGAAGCCAATCTAAGTAATCAGAGAGCGATAGATTTCCAAAAAGCAAAAATTCTGGTCGAATGTAGCAGCAAAAAAAAAAAAAAAACTAGGAGAGAAATGGACGGGTTTAGGTGACATAGCGCGACAAGTGTCATGCAGCTGAAGTAATATGGGCCTCTAACAACAAACCGTGTCCGTTCGTTTTCCTCCATTGAATCCGTAGCAATTTTGATCCGTACGTGTATGGTAAAATCGGCCGATTTTTCCGAATTTATTTGCAATTTATCTACTATCAAGTATGCTGCACAGACCGGAGATCTCGTATCAAGACGAGGTTCCCCACAAATGCACAAATGCACGGATTGGGCTTACGGGTATTCCCCGATCGCAAAATCTGCAGATTAGGTTTGAAGATCCCTTCCGACGCTAACGTATAAATCACATATGTAGGTTTTGCCAGAATCCGTGCAAAAATCCGTAACCTGCTATAAAATGTGCTCGTATAGTTTTTGTCGAGGGTTGATCATGATTCAGCTTAGGATAATTATGCATTAAAAAACTTCAAAACATGCGCTAAAAATTAGCTTTTATAGAATAAATAGTACTCCTATTTTTTTATATTAACACATTTATTTTTGTGTTGGAAAACAAACATTTTTTTAATTCTAAATTATTTAGCCAAGCCATTATAGAAATAAATTGTGAACCGATCGGGCCGAAACTCGGAACGCAAGCCTAGGGCGTGAATATATTTATGATACCAAATTATATCGCTTTCTTCTGATGTTTCTCATAGCGGAAATAAGTTGTGCGTGCTGCACAAATTTAAATTATTCGCGCCATTTAAGAATCCACTCGTTGAAGAATGCGTAGTGGTTAGATTGAAGACACAAACCGCAAAGGTGCCAACACCCAGTGTGAAAAGACTGTGTAGACTGTGGCCATACCCTTGTAATTCTCTTATCATTACCAAGTATTCTGATTTTAGAACATTGATTGTCCAGACTGTTTGTTATAAAGTGTCGGTTTCGACTTGGCAACAGGAAATAATGGGAAATTTGTAATTAAAACAAAAAATGCAGCAAATTATGCATTAATGCCTAAAGAATTAAAATATGCATTTATTTATAAGAATGTTCGAAATATGCATTTGCATATTAAGCATACTAAGCTTAATCGTGATGTTCGCTGATGAGCTTTAATAGACACTCAGTGTGATCTCTGCTTAAGGCTCGGTTTCTGGAAGTGATTAACTGGTCGATTAGTTTAACTTATGATTATAATGTGCCACATGTCCTATCACTTAGTTGTCGAAATACTGTTGTTACTTTTGTAATTTAAACCATTTATAAGTTACACTCATCAATTAATCATCAATTGTTATTTCAAAACTCAGAACAAGAAGAAATTTTAGAGATATAGGCATATGTTTAAAAGTAAATTGCAGAAACTGAAAACTGATAAATGTCGTTGGATGTAGAATTAAAATTTCTTTAAAGTGATGATTCAAGCCACCTTGCCACTTAAAATTTTGAAGTTCATAGTACGCAAGAATCAACATTGTGAACGTTTTAATTTAATTTAATTCCTGGACTTAGTACTTTTTATTTTTATTATTATTATTATTATTTAATTTCCTGTTTCGTCGTGTTTTAAAGTTTATACGGAGGAGAACCGACTTTAGATAAACACAAGTTTCCTTTATTAACTCAAAAATAAATGATGATATTAAAAGCAGACAAATGGACGTAGAATGAAAATTCCTTTAAAATATGCCACTCAAGTCATCCTGCATTTCAAATTTTGAAACTCATAGTGCGCGTAGCGCCATCTAGCAGATGTTTAAAGTAATTATATCTCAAAAATTAGTACTTTTTATATAACTTGATTGATTTTGTCTTTGTCTGTACCTTGCATCTTATATAGGGTTACAACTAATTAAAGGGCCACCATGGGGATCTCGTAAACTATAAGAGATACAAAGATTTAAATTAAATTAAATTACAAAAAAATTGCGCCATTTTGGAGCCTATCAAAGTATTCAAGAAAATCTTTTCTACCTTCATTCGTTTCGAAAATCTCGAATATCTTCGATACTCATCAAAATAGAATTACGAAATTTGATATTTTTATGTTAAATTCGATGAACAATCTTAGGCCCAGTTTTACAATTGCAGCTCAACTTTGAGCTGAGGTTTAAACCCTTAGCGACGATTATTTCAACAATTGTTGTGAAGGATTTAAGCTTCGGCTCAAAGTTAAACCGTCATTGTAAAACTGGGCCTAATAGAGTTCGAAGAAATTGGTTAGGATTGACAGTTTCACAGATATGACCGTCAACTGTCTTTTGTCTTATAGACGCTATCATGGGTATTCATACTACATGATACAAAAACAAAATCTGTATATGATCATACGACACACTTATGCTTTTGTTTTTAAACAAAATATCATGTTACTACAAAAGGTTTTGAAAAAAAATATATCTAGTGGGCGGATGCGTGTACACATTCAGAATTAAAATTATTATTAAATTAATAAATCTTATTCAATTACGGTACTTATTTACATATTTACATAAAAAAAAATATTTTTTAACAAAAATTCTTAGTATCCTAATATTTTGTGTTAAAACAAAAGCATAAATGTTCATATGGTCGTATTCAAAAATTATTTCTGCATCACGTACTTTGAATATCTAAGGTAACGTCCATAAGAAACGAAAAAGTTGACAATCGTATCTACGAAACTGTGAAACCTAACCTATTTGTTCGAACTGCATTACGTTGTCCATCGAAATTAATATAAAAACACCGAATTTTATGATTCTATCTTAAGAAATAAAGAAGGTATTCGAGATATTCGAAAATGAGAATTCTTTTTTTCAGATATTTAAAAAACGAATGATAATAGAAAAGATTTTTTTGCATATTCTTTTAGACCTCAAGATAGCATAGCTTTTCTGTAATTTAACCATCTTTGTATCGCTTATAGTTTATAAGATGCTCATACTGGCCCTTTAATTAGTTGTAACCCTGTATATCTTGGTCCCAAATTAATAGGGGATAGATAGATACTACTAGGTTTTCAATTAAAAAGTTACTTTTCCATAGTTGAAATTAGTCCGAATAAGAATTACAATTAAATGTAAAATTGAACATGTTACAGTGTCTTAATTCTTTTTACATTTTTATACTAAAATATTTTTTTATTGTACCGTATTTTAGTTTCTTTAACACATTTCTGTTTAATTGCCTTGAAGCTTTTCTTATCTCGTTCCCGGTCGTATTTCATTTTGTTTTTATCCAATCTTTTGATTACAATCTTAAATACCTGTTTATTAAAAAAATACGTGGATGGTCGTTATCAACATAATCTCAATAT
This sequence comes from Prosopocoilus inquinatus, assembly GCA_036172665.1. Taxonomy (NCBI): domain Eukaryota; kingdom Metazoa; phylum Arthropoda; class Insecta; order Coleoptera; family Lucanidae; genus Prosopocoilus; species Prosopocoilus inquinatus. Next base: position 5,293,736 of record CM069876.1, read on the forward strand.
GTATTTATCTAAGCAACCTGGTACAGTCCTCAAAAATATCCAGTAATTTTAAGAACGTCTGCGATACATTACTCCATCTGACGTAAATAATATTTTTAAGCAGATAAAAGTGCAAGCATATTAAAGTATCACAATAATAACACACAACACGATGATAACGACGCTTATTATTATTTTCCGAACTAGAAATAATGGTAAACAACCACAATGGCAATATCTCATATGTATATGAAAATCAAAATAAAGTAGGTAAATATTTGTTTGAAAACATTTTTAGTATATTAACAAGGAACACACTTTTTATTTGTTTATTGTTTATTTGAATTCGTAGCAATTCACATTTAAGTTTAATAATTGAAGGAAATACGTAAGACATTGTAGGCTTGATGAAAATTTTTCATTCATTCTCTAATTTTTTAGTTTTAACACTGAAAAAATTACACAAATAAATGAAGTTTAGGGCCAGTTGTACAAAGGAGGTTTAAAATGACTTTCAACTGAACTAGGTTCAGAGTGAACAAAATCGCATTACATTTTTTTATGAATAGGGTACGTGACAATAATATAAAATTATTAATTAAAACTCTCTAATCGAGAGTATGGTCAATAACACACGCGATAACACCAAATTTGTACGCTGTTTCTATTTATTTGCTCTTAATATGTCCTGAAAAATATAGTTGTAATTTAAGCAACAATTACTAAGTGAATATCTTAAAGAAATTATTATATTTTTTTACTTTGTTGGTGAGAAATTTGTGGTGGAAACGGGAACTTTTCGCCATTGAGAAGTAAGGTTGGTAACACTAAATTTTGTGAAACGCTTATAAATAATTTATTCGGAGTTCTTGCACTGGTATTTTTACATTATAGCATAGCACTTATTGTAATAAGTTTTAAATGTTCATGTTGATATTCACTTATTACGATTTGACAACATGTGAACATTGACGTCACACGGTCAGAATGTGCGTTTTGGCGGGAATTTAATCAAGTCAAATTCCTCTAATCTTTTATGATTTTAATTTAATCAAAAAAATCAAAATCAAAAAAAGAAAATATATCTAAATTATCGTGTTTTTACCTACTTTCAAATAAAATCTTAAAAAAGGTGTTTATATACCCTATTCATTAATTGCCGTATGTTCTTAAGATCCCATGTGAATTTGTTTACCTTGAACCTGGTTCAATTAAACACCTTTGTACAATTGGCCCTTAGACGTTCAAAACCTGTCAGAACCTAAGTCACGGTAAGATATTCAGATGATACGACTTGTGATTCGGAGAGGTCGACCTTAACTTATCAATAGACCAATCATCAACATCCCCAATTGATCAACGCGACCTTTTAACAATGATTTCTATAACTTAAAATAGACTAAAATATTGGTTATTTTGGTATTATTAACAATTTGTAGAAATAAATTTTATTTTCATTTTGCTCGTTAATATTTTCTTTTTCTTCAACTTCTCTTTTTCAGCAACGAGTTAATAAAGCATGTCTTTTTACCAGTGAGAAGTTCACCACACGAGTGAAGCGAGGAAAAACGGATGCTGTATATACAAGCTTCACACAATATACTGTACTCTATTTTTAATTGATAGGCGGAAATTTACAAGTTATTATAGTCGGGCCGTCGAAGAAACGGAGTGATCACGCGCTGCTCTTGTGACACCGACACGGAAAGTCGTATTTACATCAAACACCAGAAATTACCACTTACCACTATTTTATTCAAATATTAAATTAAGTCTTAAGAAAGACTGATTAATAATAATGCCAATTTGTTAAAAATAGCAAAAATACGAACTACTGGAAATATGACCACATTGTTACTCTGCAGAGTGACCGACACCGTAGGCTAGTGTAAATCTGTCGGTACTTAGCTCACAGAAACAGCAATCACGTGTATATCACGCAGTTTTATTACTCCGTTTCTTCGGCGGCCCGACTATATAACGTGTTACACAACTAGCAGACGACAAAAAATTTCAAAGTTGACTGCAATAGTTAATAACTAATTGCTGCTTTAATAAAATTTAAAAAAAAGAACACAAATAACGGACTAATACGACAGCCACATTAATTTACAACTTCGCGTTTTTCGCTTATAAAAAAAGAAAGGAAAAATAGCCTGTAGTACATAGTGTATGGCATGTCAAGTCAAATCAGAGGTTTTAGTTTTGTGATTAGTTTTAGTCTCTTCGGATATTTTTATTTCGCCCTTTTAAATGACGACTAACGACATATGTTACAATTTGAAAAGTCTCAAATAGCAGTCACTTAATATTGACGTGTTTGTGAAAAATATTACATAACAGAGCAGATGTGCCCTCTTAAAACACAAAATCATTGCAGCTTTTTTCGCTAACAAACTATGAGGCTTTTTATGTGCTGCTTTATTTTCATAGTGTACATTAATTGTGGAGCAGTTAGACAAAAGCAGAAGCAGATAAATACTTTCTAAAATGTTTGGAGTTATTTACGAGAACCGTAGGTATGTATGAAAACTGATTCAAGTAATTAGGCAGATACGCCCTGGGGGGTCCTCTTATTTGTTACCGTTGCAAACACACCCCTCGCCGTTTACCTAGTTGCATAAATCAATCGATATTTGTAATTATATGTTGATTAAATAACAAAATCGCATGTAACTTTTATTCATATACAGGGTGTTTCCTAAGCACGGTCCGTAACTTCAGGTTGTAATTCCTTACCTTATTTCAATAAAAATCTTTTATATAAACAAGTCCGAAAAAGGTTATATTTCGAGATACAGGGTGTAAAAGTAAAATTTTAAGGAGTTTTTTTAAACTTTCTGTTATTTTTTAATTTTCGTAACAAAACAAAACAAAAAAAAGTTAGTACCTAATACTAACTAATTATTACAGATATTTTTAGAAAAATGACCGGGTAATATAATCGTAAAAATATTCTATTTCTACAGTAATCGGAGCAAATGTTGAAAATTTCTAATAAAAACGCACGATTCCAATCATTTCATCATTGGCCGCATTCAGGGACGTTAAGCAGCTTGAATTAAGCGGTAAAAAATGTCTTGTGTAAAGAACACCTGTATTAGATGAAAACGACTTAAGGAATCGAATAATTCAAGGTTCAGTTTCTAGACGTGTGAGGCAATCAATGTTGAAAGAAAAAAGACAGTTGACAGTCGTATCTACGAAACTGTCAAACCTAACCTATTTCTTCGAACTGCATTAGGTTGTCCATCGACTTTAACGTGAAAACACCGAATTTTATGATTTTATCTTCAGAAATAAAGAAGATATTCGAGATTTTTGAAAATGAGAAATTTCAGTTTTTTTGAAGATATTTCAAAAACGAATGAAAATAGAAAAGATTTTTTTGCATATTTTTTTAGGCCTCAAGATAGCGCAACTTTTCTATAATTTAACCATCTTTGTATCTCTTATAGTTTACGAGATCCTCATAGTGGTCCTTTAATTAATTGTAACCCTGTATATGCTGTACAGGGTGGGCCAAATTCGACACTTTTAAAGGTAATACCTATTTTTAGATGAGTTAAATTTAAAAAAAAATCGACCTCGGTGTTTGGAGCTCGATTTTTAGACGAAATTGATAGTAAAAACCGCATTTCGATATATTGAACCGTTTAGGGTGTTTTCAAAATTCTGCGAGTTCTGAATATACCTAAGTTTTTGTTTAAGAAAATTTTCGATTTTTGTAGAAACTTCAGACTCTTTAAACATAATATTCAATATTCTTTACCATACTTTTTACCATTTTTCTATAAGGCCGGAACTGTCCAACCTCCTAATAAATTTATTTGACGAATATTCGACGAATCACTATGACAACCATTCATAAAATTCAACTTATTTTCCAAATAAATCCGCTTTGTTATTCTACTGCAATGTCAGGTCAAAAAGCGATCGTAGGATGTCGCTGTTTTATCTATTTTCCAAATAACGTTAACGGGAACTTTATTAGCAAGTGGAAATATCGACCCTAAGGCCCGATTTCATAATCGAACTAAAGGAGACTTTAACTAAAAGTCACAGTCATATGGCAAAAGAATGCAAAAACATAGTTATTTACTTTATTTATTATGAAATCGGGCCTAAGACGCACAATTTTGCAGATATTGGTTGAAATTCTGAATTTTTATATGGAACGTCCTGTATGTTTTCTAATGAAGGGCTAGAGCATATGACATTTTCTTTTCGTATGCTATAATAGTGTTAAAAACGAAAATGCCATCAAAGTTAACTTTGATTGCATTTTCGTTTTGTTTATGGGTTTATCTAACCCCTAACACCGAAGGGACTTCATGCTTAACTCATTGCTCATAAAAATGGATTATCTGCTTTTGTCTGATCGCTCCACAATTCATCTCATGCTTAAATCAACAAACGTGATTATTTTGTATTATTTGTTTGATTTCGGCAGAGTCGAGCGCCAATTTCAGCGAAGCTGGTGGCAAATATGCTATCGGTAGCCGGTGCAGATCACATCATAACCATGGATCTACACGCTTCCCAAATACAAGGCTTCTTCGACATACCAGTAGACAATTTGTACGCCGAACCGGCAGTTTTGAAATGGATTAAAGAAAATATAAGTGAATGGAGAAATAGCATTATTGTCTCGCCGGATGCAGGCGGAGCAAAACGTGTCACTTCCATAGCAGACAGACTGAATGTGGAATTTGCCCTCATCCACAAAGAGAGGAAAAAGGCCAATGAAGTGGCCTCCATGGTTTTAGTCGGTGATGTTAAAGACAGAGTTGCTATTTTAGTCGATGATATGGCTGATACTTGTGGTACCATATGCCATGCAGCAGAGAAGTTAATGGAGGCTGGAGCGACAAAAGTGTATGCCATTTTGACGCACGGAATATTTTCTGGGCCTGCGATTTCCAGAATTAACAATGCCTGTTTTGAAGCTGTAGTTGTCACGAATACCATTCCACAGGACGGTCACATGAAAGATTGTCCAAAAATACAGGTATATTCATTCAGAGTCGTAAATGATTCATAGGCCATAGAAATATTCCGCCTGTTTGTCAATTTTTTTCTACATTTCAGAGGTCAGCTATGAATCATTTATAACAACGGTGTATAAAAAATTAAAATTTTCAAAATCACAAATCTTGTAATAGGTATTTAAAATTCATAACTATAAAACGAATTTAATTTTTTCAGTGCATTGACGTTTCGATGATGTTCGCAGAAGCCGTCAGGCGTACACACAATGGAGAATCAGTTTCGTATTTGTTTTCCAATGTTCCATATTGAACGCAGTACGATTTTATTATACATCTGGAGTAACAAAATATAATTTTACAGTATACATTTTTAACCTTTTTTAAATTTAGTTTAGAATCTCGAACTTTGTTTTTGGTCTCTGTGCGATTATTCAAAGCCATACTCACTGAATACGTGATGAATGTATAATCTAAGAGCGTTTTTAGTTTGCTGGACGAAAAGCCCCATCTGCATTTAAGGCAGCGACAGACCGATGAGTCAATTTTTATTTTCGAACATTTCTCTACTTATCTGGCGGTCGAGGCATGAGGAATACTTTGTTTGTATATTATTTTATTAAATTAATTTTGTACAAAAAGCTTTATAAATACATTATATCTGTGAAGAATTTTGTTTCATTCAATTATAATCCATTAAGCAAAATTCTAATTTTGAAGATGTTTTAAGTTTATGAAGTGTTGACAGAATGAGGTGTCGCATATAAAAATTATTAATAAAGGTATTTACGAATATGGAAAAACTTTTGGAAAATTCGAGAAAATCTAGAGACCCTAAGAAAATCGAGGAGAGTGGCCGACACCTAGCGGCAGTTTTGCGAAGGGTCCTATAATCAGAAAAACAATAGAATGACATTTATTTGGTTAACCAACAAAAAACATGAAATTGAATAGCTTGGGCGTGACGCTTTCATACGAATAAATATTCTTATTTATGTTTCTAATAATAATAAAAGTAATAAAAACGTTAACGGATTGAATAACAGAGATTACACTGAATAACATATATGACAGTTCTTTGTTTTCCATTTGTTGGTTACTGATTTTCTCGAATTTCGAATGCTACTTTTTAACTACGGCTGATGGTAGACAAAAAGACAGATATGATTTATTTTATCTTTTTTATCTGTGGTGTTTTGCCCAAGGGGGTCCTAAGTCAAAGACTTGTCAGGATCTCAGGAGCGGGAGTGTATTTTTGTGTGTATAAAGTGTTCCATGGCTTTGTTACTTCCAAACCTCCTCGCTGTTGAAGGGGAAGCAGTGTCGAATTGTATCCCCAACACTGAAGGGTATCTGAAGTGAGTAAACCACCCCAGAGAAATATCTCGAGCGGTGTGCGAACCCACGATATTTGATATATACATTAAGTTTTGAAATTTAAAAGAGTTGCCTCTGACTCAAACCCACTAAAACAACGGTTTCCAAACTTTAGTACTCTTCCCTTAAAAAAAAATCTAATCTTGGCGCCTCCACCTCTTCCTTGATTATATCATAAAATAATAAAGAGGTTTATTCATTTTCAACTTTTGAAAAATAAGTATTGACAATAATGTTAGAATTTTCTTTAATTACACCCCGCTGTAATGTCAGCAGAGTTTAGTTTTATTACTTTTATGGCCGATTTCTTAATCAGACTTTAAGGAAGCTTTAATTTAAAGTCACTTTAAGAATAGGGAAACATATGTATTTTTTAGGTTAAAGTAACTTTAAAGTCCTATTATGAAATTGGCCCTTAGCTCTTAGCCACTCCTAATAAGATGGACCTCTATCTACTGAGACTAGAAACTACCAGATGTGACAGTCAGTTGTGTTGGGGTTGAAGGTTGAAGCATCTCATTATGTGACGAAGAAAGATAAAATACAGTAGTGTCCGGTTCTAGCGAACCCAGAAATTGTACCAAAATATGTTCGTTATATCCGAAGTTCGCTATAATAGATAAATTAAAACAAAGTGTGTTTTAACAGATAGTTTTTTTTTTATTTTGTATGAAATAAGTATGGTAAAAAAATAACATAAATCCTTTGTGAAACAGTTATATACATATTATTAAAAACACATGTCTACATAATAAAATAATAAAATAAATAAATAAATTTTTGTTTGTAAATATTTGTTCGAAGAGTTAACGTTACTTACATAGTTTTGAAGAACGCAGAAACTATTCCAAACATGTTCTGGAGCTGTATGTGACTTGTGTTTCTGTCATTTTTTGGAGCATTTGTGTAACAGAAGGAACATCGACATTTTCATTCAATTTATTTTCTTCTTCATTTTCTTCTCCGTCACTAGTTAAAATGTTTGCAGTCACTGTTTCAATAATTGTTCATCAGTTAACACTTCTACTATGTCATTATCAACCCTAACATATTCTTCAAAGTTAAATTCATTAAATTTCTTTCTCACTTCTGTTTCAATCGCAGTTTTCACCGCGGTAGCGGAAACGACATCAGGGTTTCCTTCTTGTCTTTTCAACCATTGATTCAGTGGAAGTTCATCATCTGACTCAAATCCATCGACCTTTCCAGAAAATCCAGCATGCTTGAAGCAGTTTGCTATAGTTTCCGTGCTGACCTTCTGCCAAGTATTGTGGATAAAATTTGCAGCATCCAAAGAGCTAACTGTAAATGTTTTTCCATTATCAAAATTGTCTCGATCATCTTCATTAGTACAATTTTTCTGTAATGACATTTTAAAGAATGTATCACGCCTTGATCCATGGGTTGCAGTTTCGAACTAATGTTGGGAGGCATAAAAACCGATTTAATTTGATTTAGTTTAACTTCAGGATGAGCCGGGCAGTTATCGACTAAAAGTACAATTTTCCTATTTTTTCGCTTTAGTTGTTCATCCCACTCAAGCAGTTCATTTACGAAAATTTCGGACGTCATCCATGTTTTACTATTGGATTGGTATTTTACAGGTAATTGCTTGTTTTTGAAATATCTTGGATTGGCGGGTTTGCCTACAACCAACAATCTTCTTTTTTCACTTCCAACCATGTTGGCAGTTACTAAGACAGTCACCCTCACTTTAGACAACTTTCCACCAGCACAGCTTTCTCCTGCAAACTTCCATGTCTTATCAGGTGTCATTTGGTAAAAAAGAGTCCAGTGTCGTCGGCATTAAAAATGTCTTCAATGTCAATATTTTTTTCGAATACCAGACCACACATTAGTTAACCACTCGGTAACAACATTAGTATCAACGTTCGCAGATTCACCAACAATTTTTAATCCCGGATACGATGTCTTTTTTTAAACCGTTCAATCCAACTTCTGGAAGACTTAAAATCTATTTCTTCCACTTTACTACCCAATTCACTCGCTTTTTCTTGTAATATAACACCACTTAACGGTATATTTTCTCGTCTTTTCTGTGTAAACCATTTAAGAAGCCCTTTATCGCTGGTTTTCTTATTTTTTTGCTCTTGTAATTAATTTTTCCGTACGATGATAAAATTTGTTCGCGTTTCTTCCAAATTGTGGAGATGGTAGATTTTGTTAAATTCATTTCGCGGCAAATATCACTTTGTTTAACACCACTTTGTATTTTTTTAATAATGTCGTATTTGTCCTTCAAAGTGAAAGCTTTACGTTTTTGTTTATCCATTTTGAATTGTTTCATGCGGGGCATACGACGCAGCACGTTGGAATTAACGTCCTACTCCAATAAAAAACAAATACTTGACTGATATAATGCACGTGACTCGTAACAAGTAATCGGAGAATAGCGCGTAAATCGGGGAAACCCCTCCAAAGTTATAAAAGGAAAATTGTCTCAGATTTTAAGTCATATCTGGTTCACTATATCCGAAATTTCGTTATGAGCGGGTTCGTTATAAGCGGAAAGAAAATACATTGAGTTTATGGAAAAATTTTCGTTGCTTGAACTATAGGACGTTATCAGGGCCCCCGTAACCATGAGTGCAAAGCGTGCAGTGTGCGCTGGCGACATGTTCAAGGGGCGGCAATCAGCTTCTTGATCACTGGACACATTTTGTAATTTTTTTCGCCCAAAACAAGAAAAATAATGGGAAACATTTTTTTTTGTCTGGTATGAATTATTCGAAAAACTAGCCACAAGTTTTGATGAAGCCGTCAACCTCATGGCAAAACGTCCACTATACTAGAACAGTTAACTGCGGCAATTAAAAGTAGAAAAGTCTAATTTTTGTAATTTTCGTTTGCTGAATTTTTCATAAAAATTTAATAATAATAATAATAACTTGCCTTTATTTTACTTGGCGGAGTTCAGCAATGCTGCTCTACCACTCAACCAAGTCCAGCATCTAACTTACATGTTACATATAAAATTTATACACATACGTACGCCATGGAACACACAGTCAGTTTTGCATGGACAGAAGATAATCACGATATCTTTTTTTAAAACTAGTAAGCGGCAGAGACCTAATCTCATGTGATATAGAATTGTAGATCTTTACAGCATTATATGAAAATGATCTTTCGAAAAGCGAAGTGGTGTGGGGAGTTATGTGCAATGTACTAATACGTCGCAAATTTTTGTCATGATATAAGTACCTCGGATTTAATAATACGCTAAGATACGAAGGAGATGAAGTAATAAACACTTTATGTATCAAACAAGCCGTGTGGAGTAACCTTCTGTTAGCCATGTTAAGCCAACCTGCTTGTTGCAGTTTCATTGACACATGGTCTCTTCTCCTGAGTCCTTAGATAATACGAAGACAAGAATTCTGTACTTTTTGTATTCTTTGGCAGTTTAAAACATCCAAACATGGGCCGCAGACAGCATCACAATAATTGAAGAAAGATAACACCAATAAATCGCATAACTGGATTCTCAATCCTAAAGGAAGAGATTGTCGATTCATGTATAAACGTCTTAACACCGAATACGATTTTTGTATTAACTTATTAATATGTGATGTAAATCTTAAGTTATGATCAATAATTACACCTAAACTTTTAACTGTTTCCGTAACTGAAATATTGGTATTATCAATACTTATATTTATACTGTCTACGGCCCGCTGCCGGTCTTTGGAACTGCAGAATATTATTGCAGAGGACTTGTGTGGATTGATATGTAAAGAATGGTTATTTGATATAGTGACTAAATGTTGAATTTCCTCATTTATTAAAATAGAAGCTGCAGGTAAGTCGGCTGGTTGGTAACTATAATAAATTTGAGTATCGTCAGTGTAACAATGAGTTGAGCAAAATTTAATCTGCTTGTGAAAATCTGATGTGTACAGAGTATACAGAATTGGCCCAAATATTGATCCCTGTGGCGCACCAGAATGTATAATTCGAAATGAAGACATTACATTGTTCACGGGAACAGCCTGCGTTCTGTTTTCCAAATAAGAATTTATAAAATGTACCGCGAGGTCACTAAAGCCGAGATAATGAAGCTTGGCACACATCAATTCGTGATTGATAGTATCGAAAGCTTTCGAATAATCTATTAAGACAACAGTAGTAAGATCACCTCTGTCTGTAGCGCTTATATCATTGGTAACTTTAAGTAGGGCGGTACTTGTACTAAATCCGGTTCTAAATCCCGATTGCGAAGGAGGTAACAACTCATTTGCTTGTATATGTGTTTTGAATTGGTCAACGGCGAGTTTCTCTAGAATTTTAGATAACACCGGCAATAATGAAATAGGTCTTAGATCATTAAATATATTCACGTGTTTTACTTTAGCAACTGGTACAACCAAGGCGCGTTTCCAGCTATTTGGAAATTCGCCTTTTGAGAAAGAATGGTTTATGACATGTGCAATGTATTTACTTAACAGAGGTAAACATAATTTTATCATATGCATGGAAATACCATCGTATCCACAGGCATTCGATTTAATAGATCTAATAGCCTTTTCAACATCGCTTTCAGACACAGCACCAAACGCAAACCACCGCTGATTGTCATTTAGACGATTATTTAAGTAATATGATAAGGTATTGACATTAGCGCTGCCAGCTATCTGGTTTACTGTATCCAGAAAGAAATTATTAATAAGCTCTGGATTATTAAAAGGTTCTGGCAAAGGTTCGTGGGATTGACTATAACTGATATTTAATGTTTTCAACACTTGCCAGGTTAATTTTTGGTTCTTTTGTGTACAAATATACTGTAAATATGCTTTTTTTTCTTGCCGGATAGCAATAGTAACAGTATTTCGTAACAACTTATAACTTATAATAGTTCCAATCTGCATTACTTTTAGAATGTCGAAATCTGCTAAGTTTTATCATGTTACGAACAACATCCGTGAGCCAAGGAGCAGGTGTCTTAGTTACTCTTACAGTTCTTACGGGAGCGTATTTATCAAAGAGTGCCAAAATAGTACTTAAATATTTAAATACTTAAAAATTCAGCTTTACTGTTAAGATCAATAATATCGAAAATGTTATCCCAGGGGATAGAACGCAGGCCATCGTAAAATCTCTGGTAATCTAAATTTCGTAAATTACGGCATGTGTATAAACGAGCACGCGGAACAGTAATATAATTCAAGACACAGTATATCAACCTATGATCCGTAAAATACTAGATACTAGATCAGGAGCGTTTGAATAAAAGTGAAGGAGAATGCTTGAAAATAGTGAAGGAGAATGTTTAAAAAATGTGAAGGAAAATGTTTAAAAATTTTTCTATTTTTTCCATTCCTTTTCTTTTAATTTTTAATAATTTTGATAATTGACCGTTTTTGTTTGCCCCAACTTATCTGCCAGAGGGCGCCAAAATATGGATTGGCACGCGGGCGGCTTTTGACCTCGCGGGGGCCCTGGACGTTATAGTTGGTAGTTCGTTATAAACGGGTTCGTTATAACCGCTCTTTACTGTATACAGGGTGAGTTTTTAAGCGCCCTTTCTTCGATTATTTATAGAGAAATTCTGCCTTTTGAGTACTATAAGGTGTTCCACAAACTGGTGGCAGCAAGCGACAGAATATTTTTAAATGGAACACTCTATATATTTTTTTATAAAGAGGTGTATGCATACATGATTCTTACATGAAGATGTAATATTTGATACTCTGATTAAGAGCAAATTAATATTTTGTTGCAAACGGTCTGATTTGCATTTTCTTTTTTAATGTTTACTATGAACATGTGTGTTGTCATCCAACAAAGAAAAACAGTAGTAGTCATAAATAAAGGTGTAAGGATTAATCTAGGTAACAGTTTCAATTTTATTTGTTTTCAATTCAATTTTTCTAAATTCAACGGTGGCCCCCCTCTCTTTTCACGACTGGATAGTGTTTATGTTCCTTTAAAACTATTGTAGATATTCAGTACCTATCCAATCCTAACAGTTTAATATTTATTTAAAAAATGACTACTTTAAAATCGATAATAAAGAGTTATTTGTTGTATCGTATTTCAATTTCTTTAACACAATTCCGAAGATAATAGATAACAATTATTACATTTGATTACAAACTTTTCTTACACTATAATTGTCCTTCCTATTTTATCCTATGCAAGTGTTTTACTTTGTGGTAATTAAGCGTTTTTTTTTTGATATATTGCAGTTTCGGGGCTTCAGTTGTCTTGAAATCTGATTTAATAAAATCTGAACACCTAAACAAAAGAAACTGTTACCAAATAATTACCATAACGTTACAATAAATTTTGTTACTTAATTTTTTTTTTACAAATAATAAATTAACCGACCAAATAAAAAAATTGGTGAACTTCTTTTGTTTGAGTATTCAGGTTTTAAAAAATAACTTTTAATTAAGATAACTAAAGCTTAGCAACTCCTAAGAACTTTTATTTGTTTTTGGGACGTATTCTGTAACTTTTCTGTTAAAATTTAGAGGTCCTTTAAAATTAATAGATAAAATAGCGACATCTTACGATCGCTTTTTGATTCGACATTGCAGTAGGAAAGACAAATTGAAGCGGATTTGCATGGGGGACTTATTAGGAGCAAATCCGCTTCAATTGTCTTTCCTACTGCAATGTCAGATCAAAAACCGATCGTAAGATGTCGCTGTTTTATCTGTTCATCACTCTTACATCGCAAATGCGAATAAATTGGGCAAGTCGTTTTTGTTTGTCGTGGGAATGTCAAGCTTCGTCTCTGCTGACGAAGTCCCAAGCAGGGCTGAAACAGCTGTACAGAGGCTGCTCGAGGTTTTCACTGCAATCAAAAACGATTTGCAACAAATTTTTTTAAGTTCTTTAAAATGTAAAATACAGTTCCATGATTGGTTGTTACCATAGCAACAAAATTTAACGGTTTTGATACAGAATAGATCCCTTTAACTCTTTATTATTGATTTTAGAGTAAAAATGTAACTTCTTTTATTAATTGAAAAGCTGTTTGGATTAAAAATACTGACAACCTGTAAGTTTCCTATCTGTTATTAGTTTATGTTGGCTTATGCCAATGATGCCTACAAAAATAATCATGCAGCAATCGATAACTGATACATAAACGCAAGTTCAGTCATCTGTCACTGGTTAGTGTAACTCTGTAGACAAACTTGCAGTGCAAAAAACTTGAACTCCGCAAACTTTCTCCACTATTATTATTTTAGAAAAATTTTGTGCAAATCGTTTTTGATTGCAGTGAGAACCTCGAGCAGCCTCTGGACAGCTGTTTCAGCCCTGCTTGGGGCTTCTTCAGCAGAAACGTAGCTCGACATTCCCACTGCAGACCAAAAACGACTTGCCCAATTTATTCGCAAATGCGATGTAAGAATGATGAACATATAAAATAGCGACATCTTACTATCGCTTTTTGACCTAACATTGCAGTAGGATAGACAAATTGAAGCGGGATTTGCTCCTAATGAGTCCCCCATGCAAGGCGGCCATGCTTGCTGTCAAAGCATAATGAAAGATTTTAGAAAAATTTTGTGCAAATCGTTTTTGATTGCAGTGAGAACCTCGAGCAGCCTCTGGACAGCTGTTTCAGCCCTGCTTGGGGCTTCTTCAGCAGAAACGTAGCTCGACATTCCCACTGCAGACCAAAAACGACTTGCCCAATTTATTCGCAAATGCGATGTAAGAATGATGAACATATAAAATAGCGACATCTTACTATCGCTTTTTGACCTAACATTGCAGTAGGATAGACAAATTGAAGCGGGATTTGCTCCTAATGAGTCCCCCATGCATTACATTAGGAGCAAATCCCGCTTCAATTTGTTAGGTCAAAAAGCGATAGTAAGATGTCGCTATTTTATATGTTCATCATTCTTACATCGCATTTGCGAATAAATTGGGCAAGTCGTTTTTGGTCTGCAGTGGGAATGTCGAGCTACGTTTCTGCTGAAGAAGCCCCAAGCAGGGCTGAAACAGCTGTCCAGAGGCTGCTCGAGGTTCTCACTGCAATCAAAAACGATTTGCACAAAATTTTTCTAAAATCTTTCATTATGCTTTGACAGCAAGCATGGCCGCCTTGCATGGGGGACTCATTAGGAGCAAATCCCGCTTCAATTTGTCTATCCTACTGCAATGTTAGGTCAAAAAGCGATAGTAAGATGTCGCTATTTTATATGTTCATCATTCTTACATCGCATTTGCGAATAAATTGGGCAAGTCGTTTTTGGTCTGCAGTGGGAATGTCGAGCTACGTTTCTGCTGAAGAAGCCCCAAGCAGGGCTGAAACAGCTGTCCAGAGGCTGCTCGAGGTTCTCACTGCAATCAAAAACGATTTGCACAAAATTTTTCTAAAATCTTTCATTATGCTTTGACAGCAAGCATGGCCGCCTTGCATGGGGGACTCATTAGGAGCAAATCCCGCTTCAATTTGTCTATCCTACTGCAATGTTAGGTCAAAAAGCGATAGTAAGATGTCGCTATTTTATATGTTCACTATTATTATTATTTCAATATAGTCCACTACATACACTACGTTACGATTAAGTCCTATGTAAATAAACCTTTTAAAAAAGTATGTTAATAATCACAAAACAATGAAGATTTTTTACGACTTTATAATTTTTCCCCTTACAATTTTTACATCGTCCACTGGCCTATCATTTTTATCAGTCTCGACTAGTCCTACTCTTTTCACGACGTTCATCCCCGAATGTATTCTCCCAAAAATCGCGTGTTTTCCATCCAACCATTGTGTCGGCGCAAGGGTAATAAAAAATTGCGAACTGTTAGTATCGGGTCCAGAGTTGGCCATCGATAATATTCCTGCGCCAGTGTGTTTCAGTTCCGGGTGGATTTCATCTTTGAAAGTCTGCCCATAGATAGAAACGCCTCCTTTTCCAGTCCCCGTCGGGTCGCCGCCTTGTATCATAAAGTCCCGTATTATTCGATGGAATATAGTGTTATTGTAGTAACCCCTGCGAGCCAATTCGGCGAAATTTCTGCATGTTTGAGGGGCATGCTTCCAATACAATTCTATAGTGACCTCACCCATTCTGAGAAAACAAGAAAAATAATTAAAATCATTTACGTTGTTTTACAGGTTAGATTAACTGGACTCACGTTGTTTCTAAAACGACGAAAGGCGGTTGCCACATCTTATCCGGGATTCCGGACTGGTTTATTCCTTGCACGGCCAACATTTCTTTTAAATTAATTAATTTCACGGAAAATTTTAAATTCGTTTTTGAATTTGTTAGGTTAGAATGTTTTTCAGGATTGCCACAAATGATAATTAACCAATGTTGCCAACAGTGGCAAAATTCTATTGCCGTAACGTTTTATAACATTTTTTCAATTTCCGTAGCAGGACAGTTTCTAAATTTAATGCGAAACTTAAAGAAATGATTTCGGCTCGGCTTATTAGCTTGCTACCCTCTGTCTTGCATGCCAGTTTTTGTGTCGGCAAAAATCCAGTCTTTTATGAAAACTCGCCCGGACGTCCCAAGTAATAACACATTATTTATTTGTACATTGTCATTCATGAAGTTCATAATTTATGGAAATGCTTTCAAAATTGCAATTCAATACATTCTTTCTTTATCCGTACACATTATTTTTGACTTTAAGTGTGAATATTTTCAAAATTACTGCAAATTAAACTTCCTTTTTAACAATTTTTATTCAGAATACTGTACTTTGACCACCTTTAAATTTTATAAATCAGCTAATCACTCACACATAATAATACTTGTTACACTTTAATAAAATTATTTAATGTGATTATTTCATAGTTGTAGCTCCTACCTTCGGCACTTTCATTTCTATTAAAATGATGAATTGTCTCGGTAGGTAATTCCAAATTGAAGGAAATTTGGTCTGATTGGAACATGAATTGAGTCCAATAACTACACATTTAAATCTTCTTTTGCAGATCTTGCGAGGTCCATTTTTCTCAAACTCTGTTTATATTAGAGACTATTCTCTGGTCACACAAAAATAATTTAATCATCAACAATGTTTATTTAACGGACAATTTGATTTAACCCATTATATTTGTGCCAGTTCTTTAATTTACTTAAACGATCACCACCATCACTAAAGCAATTGACTTTAGGCATTCACAATAATTGGACCGCTCCATGGATCGGGGTAGAAAAGTAAGATAGAATGAATGCGTTTAATGCAAGTAAGAGTGAGACAGTAGATTAACCGGTATATACCGCTCCAATTATCGTAAACGCCTATTGACAACGTGACATTTCATTCGCGCCAAATTTACAATTTCTCCTAGCGCCATCTCTGCGGATAAATACGTTACTAAAACGGCCTGGACAAAAATTTTCAGTTGCCAATAAAACTCTCTCCTGTACTTATAGCTGTGTGGCTATTCAGTTCTGTGCGCTCTATTCACTTCTTTTGCACCGTTGGTCGTCTCTCTTTTCCTTTACGTGAAAGTGAGACAAAAATATGAAAGGAGTAAATACACAGTGAACTGATTATCCAAACACAGTTAAAGTTTCTTGGGTATTATTCTTTCTCTCTCACATAAATGATTTGGTATATCTTGCTTTTCTTATTGTTAACTCTTATGCGCTACGCCCTACCTAAGAAGATTTACGAATCGAGTCAGTTGCAGAAAAAGAAATAAATGGTAGCAGAATTTTGTTTTCAACTGTTGGTAACACTATAATTAGCGTCTGACGATTGACTGACAGGGCATTTTTGACGTTTTCGGTTCCTGACACGAAACCAAAATGTTTGAATGTTACAACAGATGAAATCGAATTATTTTATCCGGTGTTGGTTCAAAATTGCAGCATGATTTCGACTGAGAATGAGCATATTTCCGTGGGAATCCCGATCATCAACGATCCCTATCAAGAATCCAAGAGATCAAGAAGTATATGGAGGGTACCGTAGATATTTTAATGTGACGTGTGCCAGCCAGAATAGTGTGATTTCGTGATTGCAGACATGGAACCAACTGTCGAGGTTTCAGCGCAGCTTAATCTACATGCTCTTGGCGATTTTGTTTTTCACAGTATTATACTTTTTACCTAGCAGTTCAGATAACGTGGTGTTAGAACATACAAAGCCAGAATCGCTTACGTTCAGCAAAAATGTTTTGGCTAGCGCAGATAAAAGTGGAGAAAACCTCGAACGGACGAATCGTGCGTTGGAACAACAAGACAATGGTGAGCTGAATTGGAGTCAAAATCAGGCTGTGCCGCCACCAAATACATCAAAACTATTTACAGGTATGAATATGTTTAAATTTATTACTGCGTACAAGATATTGTGAGAACTATGCAAGATTTGTTACAATTTCTTAATTATTGTGGTAGACTGTCTTTCTCATTTTGTCCAAGAGTTTATACAATTTTATATCAAATTTTGGAATGTGTCGTACAGGCCTAAATCATTCAGAAAACTCCTGTTAAAAGTTTGAATCGTGTTTCGAATTGTTTGGACCTGAATTTCGTAGTTGTTGCAACAAAACACCTGACTTGAATTTTTGATTGACAGTTCATTTGTAAATAACCATAATTCAATCCAAACAAGTTTTAAAAATACAGAGATTCAAAGAAAAGAATGTCTGTTTTTGAATCAAAACACGTTTGTGTTGGTTGGCAGTGACGATAACACTTACTTCAATGTATTTATTGCAAGAACTTTTTCAAAATTTTGCAATTACAAACTAAAGCTTGATGCATAGACTAGACGATACATATTAAAAAATATGACATAAACTAACTTGATTAAGTATGTATTTACAATACTCAAACAATATTGAATGACTGATTAAATGATTATAAACTCAACACTTCCCCTTAATCTGTCATTCAAATTTAACAGTGCTCTTAAGTAATCCAAATCCATTCACGCAAAAATAATGTTTAGGAGAACTTAAGCCTTTTGTGAATACGTCAGCAATCATTTTATCTGTTGACTTATAATGAACAGCAATTACACCTCTGTCAACAATGTCCCTAATAAAATGATATCTGACACTAATATGTTTAGTTCTATTATGAAAGATAGGATTATATACTAATTTCTGTGAACTTTGATTGTCGTTGTACAAATCAATTTTAACGTCAAAACCTAGTTCACTCAAGAAGCTTTTCAGGTATACAGCTTCTTTTGAAGCTTCTGACATAGCAATATATTCGGCTTCAGTACTGGAGAGAGCTACACAAGATTGTTTCTTAGCTTCCCAATAAACAGCTGTACCACTTAACGTGTACACAAAACCGCTGTAAGATTTGCGATCTTGATCATTTGCCCAATCAGAGTCTACAAAACCTGTAAGTTCAAATTTAAAATTACCATTGAATACAAGTTTAAAGTCAATAGTAGCCTTCAAATATCTCAAAATTCTTTTAAGATGATTCCAATGAACTTTACTATAACCATTATTAAACTGACTCATAAAATTAACGGCAAAAGTTATATCAGGTCTAGTATTGACGGATAAATATAACAATGCACCTACAAGTTTTTGATAAGGAAGTGACAAATCTACATCATTACATTTTTCTAATTTTAAATTAACTTCCAATGGTGTTTTTGCGGGTTTACAATCAAGCATGTTATATTTCCGCAGTAATGACAAAATGCATTTTTTCTGATGAATTGAAATTGTCTTCTTATCAACATATCTCTCAATACTAATGCCAATACATTGTTTCGCCTCTCCTAAATCTTTAACTTTAAATCTTTCTGACAATAGTTTCCTTAACACTTGCTTCTCTGCGTTACTATTACAGAATATTAAAAAATCATCAACATACACTGTAATAATAACGATTTTGTCTTCGTTGTTTCTAATAAATACGCAAGGTTCGTACTTCGATTGACTAAAACCTAAATCTAATAAAGTTTCAACAACCGTCACGTTCCAAACTCTGGAGGATTGTTTAAGGCCATATATTGCTTTATGCAATAAACAAACTTTATTTTCATTTCCAGGAGTTATGAAACCTTCAGGTTGTTCCATAAAAACCTGTTCTTCTAAATTTCCGTTAAGAAATGCTGTCTCTACATCAAAGTGAAAAATATTTAAATTCATTTTTGCAGCTATTCCAAACAGAATTCTTAACGTTGAATTTCTAACGACTGGGGAAAAAGTTTCATGGTAATCTTGGCCAAATGTTTGTGTAAATCCTTTAGCAACCAATCTTGCCTTATGTTTCATTGAACCATCTGGCAAACTTTTTAACTTAAACACCCACTTGTTTTTAACTACACTTTCATTTGCTGGCCTCTTCACTAGAGTCCATGCCTTATTATCCATTAAAGACTGAAATTCACTTTGCATGGCTGCTTTCCACCCATCACTATCGTCACGTGTCAGTGCATCCTTGACATCAATGGGGTCGTCTGCTTCTGCCATGTACACTACATATTCTGGATACTCTTTTGATTTCTTCAGCCTGAGTGACCTTCTTAATGTGCCTTCTTCAGTGATACTTCTGTCAATTGTTTCTTCAGCAGGCTCTTCTGGTTCTACCATGTCTTTTGCATCCTCTTCAAATTCAATTCCATCTGATATGTTTTCTTCAGTATCAATAATGTTTCGGTTAATAGGTATTACATTAGTCTTGTTATTTGCAATATCTTCTTTTTTGTTCCAAAATTTGTTTTCTATGAATCTGACATTTCTTCCCTTTGTTATTGCCTTCGGTTTTTCTGGATTAAATAGCCTGTAGTCTTTTGTATCTTCACAATATCCAACAAAAATATATGGTTTTCCTTTAGCATCCCATTTTCTTCTAAACTGATCGGGAATATAATTGTAACAGATACATCCGAAGATACGCAAATGACTCAAATTAACCTTTCTTCCTGACCACAACTCCTCAGGTGTTTTGCCAGGAATTGCCTTATGGGGAGAACGATTCTTGAGATAAGCCGCAGTATTTACAGCTTCTGCCCACATTCTTTCATCACAACCAGATTCCTTGATCATACTTCTCGCCATTTCAGTTAAGGTTCTATTGGTCCTTTCTGCAATACCGTTTTGTTCAGGGTTATATGGCACAGTAGTTTGATGCTTTATACCCTTTGACTTCATGTATTCTTCCATGACTCTGTTTGCGTACTCTCCGCCGTTATCAGATTTAAGACATTTTACTTTTCTTTCTGTCTCTCTTTCTACTTTACTCACAAATTCTGGGAAAATATCTTTGACATTATCTTTACTCCTTATAAAATATACGAATATTTTTCGAGTAAAATCATCAATAAAGGTAAGTACGTACTTTGCACCATTCCAAGACGCACAGGGCATTGGTCCACACAAATCTGAGTGAATTATATCTAGAACGCCTTCTGCTCTTCTGTTTTTATTTTTCTTGAAGGGTAATCTTGCTTGCTTTCCTTCAATGCATGCTATGCAAGGTTCTGATTTTGCATTAGAAAATTTAACACCTTCTGCTAAACCATTTTTAAGTAAATTCATACTAACACGGTTTAAATGTCCTAATCTTAAGTGCCAAATTATGTCATCCTGACTGTTAGTGTTTGCTGAATAACAGGCTTCATCATTTTTTGTGCTAATTTTAAATAGCCCATCTTGACGAATACCTTCGATGATTGTAGTTCCATTGATATTACAATTTTTATCATCAAGAACTTTACATCCATATTGATTAAAAATGACAGTGAGACCTTTTTGCACCATTTGTTCGACAGACAATAAGTTTGTCTTCAGTGAAGGTACATGAAGCACATTCATCACCTCATTTTCTCCACCACGCGTAATTATTTTTACATTACCAACACCATCACTATTTATGCTTGCATTGTTCGCTACAGTTACTTTTAAATCTTTTCTGGAGAAGTTACATAGCCAATCCTTTCTACAAGTCATATGTGCTGTTGCACCAGAATCGACAATCCATTCCTCTGATTTATCTACATTTGCATTCAGGCAAATATGCAAAGCTTTATTATTATTAGGCTTGAAAGGACTTATGACTGTTTTGTTTTTCTCCTTTAATTTATTCATGGGACATACATTCTTAAAATGACCTGGTTGCCCACACTTGTAACAAACCATTTTCTTTTTGTTTTGCGGATGCTTTTTGACATGCAATGCTGATTCGCTGCTGGTAGATGGTAAAGCTTCAATATTTTCTTTGTGTTCTTGTAAAAGTTTTGACTTCACAAAATCACTTGTTATTTTTTGACCGCTGCTTTCAATAGCCATGACCATAGGATCATATGCAGACGTTAGACCACTTAGCATGATAACTGCCACAAATTCATCGTCCAAACCTGCTTCCATATCTGCTAATCGCTGCGACACTGCAATGATTTCACTGACATACTGGTCCATATTTGCAAAATTCACCAATTTTATACTGGCAATACGACGCATTAACGTTAATCGCCTGGTGAGACCTCTGTCATCATACACTTTTTGTAAATTTTCCCATGCTTCTTTAGCTGTTTTACAATCCCTTACGAACGGGTAGGCACAAGGTTTAATCATCAAGCATATTTTTGCTAATGCTTTCTGCTCCTTCCGAAATCGTTCGTCTGTCGATAGTTTACTGTCATCGCCTTCTATGCATTGCCACAAATTGTCATGTATTAAAGCCATTTTCATCCCAAATTTCCAGTTTGCATAATTGGATCTTCCTTCGAGTTTCTCGAAACTTACTTGAAAATTGTGATTGTCACTCATTTTTACCGAGTAAAGCAATTTACAAAGTTCAAAGTAAATTTTGTTTCGTTGACACTCCACGTTGCAACCGCGTTGACGTTTTTTAAATATACTTTTTCGTACACTATTTTCTTAATTTGAGGCAAACCTTGTATCTGGGCCCATAACCTGTTGGTTGGCAGTGACGATAACACTTACTTCAATGTATTTATTGCAAGAACTTTTTCAAAATTTTGCAATTACAAACTAAAGCTTGATGCATAGACTAGACGATACATATTAAAAAAAATATGACATAAACTAACTTGATTAAGTATGTATTTACAATACTCAAACAATATTGAATGACTGATTAAATGATTATAAACTCAACAGTTTGCAGCGAGCAAAAGAAAGTAACTACCTTTAGTAAGTAGTAATTTAAATTACATTGCACGTCATAGCAACAGCTGCTTTCTTTCCCTTAAAAATTTAAGTCGTCATTCTAATAGTTTCAATTTGGATTCCATAGTTGTTGAGACAAAACACTTCGAATTTGAATTATTAATTAACAATTCATATGTAAATAACTGTGATTCACTTTGCAGTGCCCTTTTGCTTCTTGTGATAACTCTAAACGACAACTATACAGACTGTCCGTTTTTCGATTGCCACTATGGGAATCTCGCTTATCTTAAGAGATATGAAGTTGGTTAAATTAGGGCAAAGTTGCGCATTTTCGTGCCGAATAATAATCTGAAAAGATATCTGAAATATCTTCAATAGTTCTGAAAATATCGTAAGAAAACAAAAATTTCTGATTTACGTTTTTAATTTTTTAACGATAAACTAATCATACTAGGCATTTCTAATCCAGACATTATTCAGACACTTTTTTTTTATGAAGAATTCGAATATGGCTTCCCCTTTTCAATAATTTTCAAGATGCCGGAGAAACACGTGGCAACTTCATTTTTTCCTATGGACGCCTTTTTTCCTCTTTATAACAATGTATCACATATGGTGGTCCAATATCACATTTTTACCAAAAATCCAATTTTTCGTTTTTTGTGAAGAGTGCTTTGGAACAACAAAACGTTCTTTTATTGCGAACAAAAGTTTGACAGTTTGATCCTATGTTAAGTCTTGCCTGTTATTGAGCCCGTTCAGCCACGACGACGCTGAAACAGCCACCACATTGAACACCTTGCTGATTCACTCGTCCAACCTGAAACTCCATTTAAAATCATCAGAATAGTTGCGTTGTTATGGTAACGACACCAACCGTGCATGCGTCATGGATCGCGACCAATCAAAGTCGCCAGGGCAACCAGGCATTCGGCTTTATGCACGTAAATTGAAGCGTATGAGATAACTTCTTATATACTGGGTGTCTCACAACATACGGAGGAGATTGAAAGGGCAGCTGTAGAACAGTAAAATAAAGCTTTTTTCTTTTGACCAAAACCGAATAATACGAAAGTTACAGCAGCTTAACTTTCTTAATTTCTTCTTTAATTTAGACCTACAGCTTCTTAATTAATCAAAATTATTTCACAAAATGTAATTTTATTATTAAATAATTTCTAAATTTATCAAAACCACCATTCATAAAATGTGTATGTTTCCAGGTTTTCTAGTTTTGTTTTTAATTAGTAGGCGGTGCACAACGAGATGAAAACCCGTTTTTGGAAATTAAAAGAAAAAATGAAATAGCCGTTACTTTAACGTGACTACATCTTTTAAAATAGTTGTTTATTGTAAAGCAGTGTTCAATTAAATCTTAAATGCCTCAAATTTGAATTTAAGACGTAAAATATTACTACAGGGTGTAATTTTTGCTTATTAATTAATTTCACTTTAAACTCTTGTAACTTTTTAATTAGTGGTTTTTTCCCAAAAATTTATTAAGAAAACTTTTTTTAATTTGATCTCCCCTTGACATCACTTTTGAACGCAAAAATAGTTATGTTTCAAAATATACTAGAATGTTTTGAAATAATTTAGCGCTAAAAAACACCTTTGGTTTCCTAGAAAACGGCAAATGTCACCGTCGTCTAAAAATTTTTTTAAACGATTGAAATCCTCTTTTGGACTCTTCGTTTTCTAAATACAGTCGGGGACGAAATTGTGGGTACGACATTTATATTGCTGGTTACTTCCCGCAAACGTTTATCCCTTTATACCTCCACCATTCATTAATCGACAACAGCGTCTTAATAATGTGCAAATAACATTTATTGGGTATTATTTCATAAATGAATAATCCCTTAATGGTGGGGTTTGTTTTGTTTATTTCATAGATGTTTTTAATTGGACAAAATTATGGGTACAACGATGCGGCTTTAGTTTTATCAGAACTATTCTAGCGTGCACACAATATTAGTGGATTAATCTGAAAAACGACATTTTTACTGAGTTAATAATTAATAGTGAAGTGTCCTAAGAAAGTTCGTTTTGAAACTAAAAATTTCTCTTGGCTCCCAGAAAAGAAATTGCTTTGGAAATTCGTAAACATATTGTCGAAGACCGAAAAGTGGGTATAAGTTACGGACAATTAGCAAAAAAGTATAAAGTATCAAAAAACGCTGTTGTTCGTATTTGTAAAAAAATTGAAGCCACTAATAGTACTGAAAATATTGCGGGTCGAGGTTGAAAAAGAAAATCCACACCAAGAGAGGATGCCCGAATTGTGCGGGAAGTGAGAAAAAATTCTAGTGCAAGTGCTCGCCAAGTGAGGGAGAGTGTCAATATAAACGTTTCTACTAAAACAATTAAAAGAAGGATTAAGGAGGTTGGCCTTCAAAGTTTTTTAAAAAGAAAGAAACCATTCATTAGTGAACGAAATGAGAAAAAACGCTTAGCATTTGCAAAACAACATGTAAATAAACCCCCAGCCTATTGGGAAAAATTGGTGTGGTCGGATGAAAGAAAATTTGAACTTTTTGGGTCAAAACGAAGAGGTAGAGTATGGAGACGAGCAGGAGAAGCCTTAAGTTCTAAAATGGTAGAAGCTACAGTTAAACATGGAGGCGGCAATGTTCTTGTATGGGGTTGTTTTAGTAAAAGCGGTGTAGGCAATTTAGCTAGAATAGAAGGTACTACGACAGGAATATCATACGTAAAAATTTTGGAAGAATATTTGTATCCTTCGCTACTTCGCGAGTTGATAAGAATTATTTCCAAGAAAATGACATTGAAGTCTTTCAGTGGCCGCCTCAAAGTCCGGATCTAAACCCAATTGAACACTTGTGGGCTTATTTAGACGGCAAAATTTCACGTGAAAGAGTAACAAATGCCACATCTTACTTTAACAAACTGATCGCTGCTTGGGAAGAAATTCCAGCAGAAATAATAACAAATTTAATTGACAGCATACCACGGCGACTTACAGCAGTCATTGCAGCCAAGGGAGGTCATACTAATTATTAATTCTGGTGAAATTTATGTAATACAAATTTAAAAAAGAAATAGTACCCATAATTTTGTCCACCTCTTATTTCAGAAATTATTAAGATATTATAATAAAGTACTTGTTTTTTCGTTTATCTTTTCACTTTTTTTGGTAGAATATTATATTTAGTTGTCAATAAACTGTTCAGTTCAATTCTCTTCCGTACCCATAATTTTGACCCAGATGGAATCAAACAGACGGTATATTTATTTGTTTCAGGACCAACTACGGATAGGCAAAAAGCAGTCGTTGAAGCATTTAAACACGCCTGGAAAGGTTACAAGCAGTACGCCTGGGGCCATGACAATTTAAAACCAATTTCAGGGGGCTATTACGACTGGTTTGGCTTGGGACTTACGATAGTCGACAGCTTGGACACTATTTACATTATGGGTTTACAAGAAGGTACCCGCTGATATTGGATTCACTAGACCTAAAAATTCTTCTTCTTGCAGAGTACAAAGAAGCAAGGGATTGGGTCGAAAAGAATTTACACTTCGATAATAGTCGAGACGTGAACTTGTTTGAAGTTACGATCAGAGTATTAGGTGGCCTACTCAGTGTTTACCATCTTACTGGTGACAAAATGTTTTTAAATAAAGCTGTGAGTATCCTGGAATTCATTTTTGGGAAGTAAACCATTGCAAAATTCAATTGCGACACGTATTTATATAAAAAAATATATCTGACAAAATAATATTTACAAAATATTAGATAAAATCATTAAGAATAATTTTACGTAATCAATTAATACAAAAATGATTTCATAAATCAAATACAAAATGACAAAATATACATAAAGGATGTCAAGCAAATAAATATGAATCATTTAGTAAAACTCAAAATAATTAAAATAATTTTCTGGGAGAAGGAAAAATATGAGATCGCATATCAATACAAAATTTAAAAAAACGTAAAATAAAATATGAAAGCCTTGGTGTTAGTCATTGGAATAAAGTAGCAAAATACAGGGTGTTATGTATGTTTTTTAACATAAATGTAATAGTTTTCGAGAAAAATGCAATGGCAAATTATCACTAAACCGTTCGAGAACTGCTGGCATAGCTAAAAGTGGAACGCGGCCGCCTCTTTAATTACGACCCGCAGTCGAAGTAGGCCAGGGTCAGTGCCTTACTGGATCTTGAGCAGGAACGACGTAAATCAGCGCCGCCCCGATCATCTGGTCGGTTAAAAAGTTTACAATTTAAATTAACTTCACTGCAAGTAATTACAAGTAACTATTAAATTAAAATCTAGTGCAATTCAAGAAGCTGCGGTTCGTAATTGCCGAACAAATTAAAAGCGAGGTACAAACAAATTGTAATTTCTCATTCCATATTATTTTTTATAGACTTATAAAAATTTTACATTTACTTTGTTTCCAAGGACCGTAAGTGGTAATACTTTCATAGCTAGCAGCGAGATTGCAGCAAAAGTTTATTTACGTGAAAGGGCGAAGGAAGAACATTTTTAACGCCAAAATAAAACTCTTGTAGCAGCTGTTAAAAACAACCTCCGGGCATTGTAAAAAAAGGCTGCGAACGAACATACGCGCCCGGGGAAGCACAGAAATATTGTGTCTGAAGTGTTTTGTACTTTATTTATTTCGACCACGCTCGAAACACATTTTATATTTTATCATTTTGAAATTATTACTATTTACTTATTAATAATTTCGTAGGTAGATTTAGGTGATAGATTACTGCCGTGTTTCGATACAGAAACGGGAATTCCTTATTCCGACATAAACTTACACACGAGAAATGCTCACCCTCCAAAATGGTCGCCAGATAGCAGCACTGCTGAAGTGACAACAATCCAGCTCGAGTTCAGAGATTTGAGCCGATCCACGGGCAACTCGAAATATGAGGTAAGAAAAGAAAACGCCCCTGCCGCCCCTGCTTCAATCTCTGCCTTCAATAGGATGCAGTCAGTAAAGTATCTAAACTCATTCATTCTTTGGAGAAGAAAGACGGCCTAGTTCCTATATTTATTAATCCCAATACGGGGCAATTTAAGTCGTACGCAACGATTACTCTCGGCGCTAGAGGTGATAGTTATTATGAATATTTATTGAAGCAATGGATACAAACAGGCCGAACAGTAGATTAGTAAGTAAATACAGCGTTTTGTTTTATTTCAGCGCCCCGCAATGCGCTTTTGTTTCAGTTTACGTGATGACTACGTTCTCGCCGTAGAGGGCGTTGAGAAACACCTGGTAAAACGAACCGTCCCGAACGGGTTTCTTTTTATTGGGGAGCTCCTGGTCGGTGGAAAAGACTTCAAACCGAAAATGGACCATTTAACTTGTTTTCTGCCAGGAACGCTGGCCTTAGGATACCATCTTGGTTTACCCAGCAGCCATATGAAGCTTGCGGAAGAACTGCTGGTTACGTGTTATCAAACTTACGCTCAGCAAGCTACATTTCTAGCGCCAGAAATCACATATTTTAACATACAGGTAAGTAATTCATTAATTACTGTACGTACGATGGTACGATCTATCATAATATAGAGTTTGCACAAAGGCACCGTTACGTTATAAGTTTGAAAAGGTAGTTAATATTTCAATATAGACGGTAATAGCCTAAAACTTCAAAAATATACGCAGACATGTAGACAGTTTTTGAACACGGTGCTTCTCCTGTTCGTTTACAGGCAGTAATTGAATTTTCTATTTTATAACGATTGTATTTATAACGTAACGATGTGTTCGCGCAAACTCTATATTAATAGGCCGCTTACTATAAACATTTCGGCATAAATATAATTTTCAAACGTGGACATTTACCTGGGCAATCATTTGTCGCAGCTTAATTTTTAGTAAGTCTATAAATAATCTCCTAAATGACCAAATTCAGAACTTTTCCGAACCCTGTATATCAAATCGATATATGAATTTTAAATGCAACTAAAAGGTGCATAAAAAACGCGTGTCAAATTTTGTGTAAATCCAAAAGCAAAACTAATTTAGAATATGATTTTTCAAACGTGACAATATAACAAGTGTTCATTTCGATTTCTGGTACCATTGGCGTTGTAAACAAAAGATTTTTTTAAACGCATGTAGTAGCTTAATTTTACTCCTAACAGTACTGTCATTGGGACTGTCATGCCTTCTACCAACTGTATAATTTCTTTTCAGGATTATTTACGATGTTATACAGTATGTTCTTTTACTGTGTGCAAATAAAAAACCCTCAGAATAAGTACTTGAAATGCTACCTTCTGCACGTATTTTCGGGTGGCTACCGATTCATAGCCAAAAATATTCGGATGGACCACTTGTTTGGAACTGCTGAAATGTGCGAGAGAGAAACATTCAGCAAGGTCATTGACGCCTTCCTCTGTAGGCAGTGGGTGTGCCCACACACAGCGCCGATCATAAAAGGAGTCCCGCATTTAAACTCATTCTCCAGCATTTCGTAATAAAAATCACTGATATCGTTTATTACAATGCCCGGGCCCTATGTGTGTTTCCGCAGAATTGCCCGTACAAGAGTAATATATCTCTTTTTTCATTATTTGTAAATGCCATTACGATCTTAATATGCGTTTTAACGAATCAAAAATCTATCTTCGTTTGTCAAATATTTCGTAACTGCAGAACGCTAATGTAATGTCTCCCCCACCTTAAACGCGTTACAGCGGCCGCCGTTGTAAAAACACAAAAAGTGCCGTAATAAAAAGCATTAAAGGAAATGTGGAACTGCGACTTTATGGAATGCATGCGGGAATACTTTAAGATATTAATCAATTTGTAAATTTTCGAATTTGCAATGCAAGCGCGTTAAAAATGCTTTACTTAGCCGAATTTCATAATTGAATTAATAGAAATTGTAAATTTAATGTCAGTCATATTGGTACTGAGCACATATCAGTTTTAACAGCTATTTTATTCTGCCTAGTGTGATTACGTAATGCGGCCGATTTTAAACTGTACAAACAGTAGATAAATTACAACATTATTTTAAAATTTCTGTATTAAACTAAAGAAATCTTAATCTATTTCATTAAAAATGGAAAGGCAATTTATTACTTTTGAGTGTAAATATCCGGAAATAAAACGATGAATGACGGTGATGTCATTATTTAACTCATCCGCATTTTTTGTGCAGTAATTATAATCGTCGGTTTATAATTTGAAAATACCTAAAATTGTAATTACTTGGAGCGAAGTGGCACTTGTTTTAATTAATCCAGGCGCTTTGTGAGCCCGTTTAAAATGTTTCGACTGTTACGATCTATTAATAGACCTCATACGAATCAAACAGATGTTCGTTTACGACATTGTAAAACTGACCTATATTTGGGTGACACAGGCAAGGCGGCGTACCATCCAGTTGTTAGCTATGCCAGCAGTTCTCGAACGGTTTGGTCAAAATTTTCCAATGCGTTTTTCTCGAAAACTATTAACTTGGTGTTAAGGGCATATAAGTTTAATCCTTGCCATTTATTGTGATGTATTACAGGTTTAAATATTTGCACACAGAAAAAGAACAGCCTGTATTGCATTACAAAATGATGTTTGCTGTTTACATTGAAGCAGAAAGGGTTTATGATTAAAAATTAATTTGTGTAACGGGAATACCGAAACTGCTTGGAAGAATTTTGAACTGAATTTGCCGCTGTATTGTTGACTTTATTTATTTATAGCGAAACGTTGAGTGTGTTCCCTTGATATTTCTGTCCGGTTCGAGATTAAAAAAAACTTGGTACCTTTATCTTTGATTCGTACTATTGCCACGTGTTACTGTATCACATAGGTTACCTAGCAACGATGTGGCGTATAGTGAGTGACCGATTGAACGCGTTCTTAGAATTGTCATTTAAAATTTTACGACACATTTTCAGCAGTTTACTTACTTTACATATTAAAAATGGTTTTCCATTGCTGCGTATCAACGTGTAAAAATAGTGATAAGGACATGTCTGTGCATACTTTTCCATATTTGGATGAAAGTGTAAGTCAAATTTTTGACAAAACATAAATTTTAACAAGTATTGGGATGAAAAAAGCTTCTATGAGTTTTCATATGTAAGATTTGAAACTTTTGGAACATCTATTTCGTTGCAATACATTGTCACGTGCCTAACCATTTCTTCGGTTTGCTTTGCTATTAATTCCCCTTTTTGTGGTGTTGCGTGCTGCCCCAATTTTGGTTTTATCAAGTCAAGAATCAGTGGATGGCACGTGCAAAGTACTGCGGGGCTAAGCTCTGCGTTTTAGGCCAGTCGGTAAGCTAGGCCAATGTTTGGGCAGCAATGAAAAATAAGGTAAGTAGCACTCATTAAATTTAATAAACCAAAAAGACTTGTAGCACAAAATTTTACGTAAAGTGCTTCTTTTTTTTTTTTAGATGGATGAGATGATGATGGTTGCGTAGGTAAGACTAAATCTACTGCTAATTAACAAATCTACACTTTCTCTTTTTAGTTCCAGATGAGGACAGTTTTTCTTTTAGGGCCGACGAGAAAGAAAGAGTAGGATAAAAAAGACTCACAGCAGTAATCGCTCTTGGCTACTGGACAGTGACGTGGGTCATCGCTTGTGACACAACGGTCTTGAAGAGATTGGAAGACCATCAACTGCTACTTGTCATTCCTGGTCAAGAATCCAAGAAAAACATGGAATTTTCTGGACGAAGCACGTGGTGGCTCCGGATTGTGGCGGTAGTTCAAGAATAACTTTAAAGGGTTTTGAGCCTATTTAAAGTCTTGGGCCTTTGAAATATATTGGTTCTGTAGAAAATTAATGAAATGCAAAGGATATGGAATAAAATTGAAAAGAAAATTACTTACATTTTTGTATATTTTAACCACGAGAACGAATTCGCTTGACGAGGCGATCGGTGCATCAGCAACGAAAAAACCGCAAGAGCTCGGGCTCGCAAGAACTGATAAGGACCGGTTTTCGGCGTATTAACATATTCATTATTAAAATTGGGGTATTGTAAGATAAATTATTAGGTGCTTAGGAAGTGGCCTAATACGAAAGGGGTAGAAAATTCACAAAAGTATTGGAAAGTGGCCTCGGTAAAAGAACACCAATAGAGAATATGCGTGAGTAGAATTATTGGAGGGAAGAAAGGAAATCTCAACTGGAACCTTGTTACTTAAAATTAACTTAAATACTACGGTTAATACTAAAATTATTTTAACGGATGACGAAATCGTCACAACATATTTAAATTTACGCAGAGGTGGGCAAAATTTGTTCGAATGACGAATGACGAATAAAGATAAAAAATTCATTCGTTATCCGTGAATGACGAATAATTTATTTATTCGTTAGATTTATTCGTCGCACGAATAAATTGGTGATTCTAATTAACTTTTTCCGGCTTCGGTATTCTAGGAAACTAGCGTCGTTTTATGATCTAATAAGTGAAGAAGCATGAGGTAAACAACAGCACGGTGACTTTTGCTTGTATTTTCATTGTTTATCAATATGAAATTAATGTTTGCAAGACCAGTTCAAATACTTTTAAGGATTAGAGACTCTAAAATTCCAAAATTTTGTTAAAAATGTGATTTGCGCGAGAATATTTCAGGAATAACTATCTAAAATAAAATTATTTGTCATTAATGAGTGACGGATAGTTAGTTATTCGCGGATAATTTATTTCTCGAATAAAAGTCACGAATAAATTTTTTATTCGGATAATTATCTAGATAAAACTTTATTCGAATAATGCCCATCTCCGAATTTACGTTTTGTCAAAAATTTGACGTGAATTATATGAAATTTATAACGGTCTATTGCCGTCTTCACATAGTTTTATTAAAAGTAATTCGGTTGCCATAACGAAATATTTTAAATTTCGCGCGTCATTAATTCACACTAGTGGCACTCGGCGCTGTATACAATAAACTTTTCATGAATAGAAGTACTCCATCTATGTACTAATATAATATCTCTTATCTATGGGCTGTAGAATTAATTTCACCCGCAGAGGAAATAATTTAAGCACACCCGAGACACACACACACGCACAAGTGGTTCACCCGAAATTTCAATCGAAAATGATTTATCGCAGAGGTAATCCAGGTAAAGTTAACGGAAAACCAAATTAAAAAACAGGGATCGAAAATGATCCGCCAATCAGACGAAATCGTGACAACATTGCTAGCGAATTATTAGAAAGGGCAAGCTATGAGAATAACCTCGACTTGGACGAAATGGTTATAAAACAAGTTCAGACCAGCGTAGGAAGAACAGAACATGTATCCTCCCGGAATAAAATCCGTCGATGTTTAACTAGAAATAGATTCTGTAACTGATCATTACAGCATCGAGGAAAATAGCCCGTCCAGTCTCCCAGGTGCCGATTATGCATCGTAACACCCCCGGTGTAGCGCAGATCTGCTTCGTTCGATTACCCGGTTTAACAGAGACGCGCGTGATTGAGTATTCTCAGGTATTCGAAATTCGAATAGGGAAGAAAATACTAAAATTTCTTATCTATTAATTGTTATTAAAATTTAAATAACATTTATAACAAAAAGACAGGTTTTGAGAGACGCTTTCTCTAGGTAAATTTTGAACTCTTCAATATTTACGGAGAGACTGAGCAATCAAATAAATGTCGAATCGTCAAAATCAAAATTAATGAAACGTAGAATTCGATCGTAGAATACCCGTGCCTATCGGAAATGCAGCGAGAAATCGAGCCCCGCCGCGCGCGGAATACAACGCTTCTGAGTTTGGACACTCAGATACGAGGCCTTACTGATCATTAAGCTTAGGATAATTATGCATTAAAAAACTTCAAAATATGCATGCACATATGCACTAAAATCATCAAAAATATGCACTTAAATATGCATTAAAAATTAACTTTTATAGAATAAATAATATTTTTTATGTTACCACATTCTTCATTATTTTACTACAAAAAAACAAAAACTTTTTTTTTAATTCTAAATTATTTATTTAGTCGTTATTATAGAAACAAATTATAATTACATTTAACTACAACATGATGTAACAAATTCTCAAAAGTAAATTTGCGCCTATTGTCGTTTGTACTGAGAAAACACTCTCTCGACATCGCAGGACACTATTGGTACAAATTCGTATTTTACAACGTCATTGACACTTAAATGTTCGTTTTTTTCATTAAGGGTCGATTCATTTTGCAACACTTCACTTATATTCTTCAGTTGCTGATAGCCCGTATTCTTTGACAGCACTTCGTTTAATTTATTGATAAAAATATTTTTCTTGAGTTTTGCTAAACCGTTAACTACATGTTCTACTATTTGAATGCTTTCTTGTAAAGATAGACCCTTAGCTTCTAGCTTGGAGATTGCAGTCGAAATGCATGCCAGATAAGCTCGAATAAAAATTAAATCTTCTCGAATTCCTTTTTTTCTCAGAATAGGTACTCTGTGCTTCTTCGATGCACTGCGCTTCCTCAGAGTCGAATTCATCAACAATTTTCTTCACAATTTCAAAATTTTCAGCGTAATACACAGCAGCGTCGATCCAACTTTCCCATCTTGTAATGATTGGCGCAGGTGGAAGTGGAATATCACCCGAAATTTCCCGAAACTTAAGGAAAATCTTTTTCACAGATGATATTAGCACATTAACATTTGAATAAAGATTACGAACTAAATCAGCTACTCGATGTAAGCCATGTGCTAAACAGGTCACATGTATCATGTTTGGGTATAAAACCTGCAGTCCCCGCATTGTTTTGCACATATAGGGTGCATATATCACTACAAACCGCTAGCACTTTTTCATATAAAATTCCAGACGGCCACAATAAACTTAAAGAGTCGTTGAAAAAAGCAGCGACTGTTGAATGATTTACTTTGTCCAACACTTTTAAAGTCAGCAGATATGATTTATTTTTTTCTTCAGGAACCCCTAATATACCAAACACAAAATTTCCTATGCATCTTTGTTCTTCATCGGTTGTTTCATCCAACGACACCCAAATAGAATGATCCTTTACTTTTGCTCTTAATTTATCCAATGTTAATGTATAGAATTCAGAAACATAATTTTTTCTTAATGTCGATTCATCTGGAATATTTTGCTTTGTATACTTTTCCAAAAAATGGCAAAGAACTTCATTTTTTAACTTAGCTAATGGGATGTCTGCGCAAATAAAAGCCTTACAAAGTTCTGCATTGAATTCTGAACGTTTAGGTCCAGGCGTCGGTAAATTAGAAATTAACACTTGCCGTTCGTTATTTCCCCTTTTGCGATTTTTATTACTTGCATGCTTTCCGGTTTGAAGATGCTACGTGATTTGAAACTTTTTGGTTGCCGTAACATGAACCTCGCAGTATTTACAAAATAACAGACGCCCATCCGTTATAAAATCATCGTAGTCCTTCACAAACTGGTTTAAAATTGCACTTACACACTTTTTTTCTTTTGGCATCTTGAGAGATGTTAATCCTATTGCAATCAGCATGCAACTACTGAAGGTTGATGAAATTTTCTGCAGAATTTCCTGGTAAAATTAGAAAGAGAGATACCCCATACCATGGTCTGTACGAGTACTATTAACGCGGACAAAATACTTGGAAATTCGTGGGATAATGTGCGGTCGCAGTAAACAATGGCGGTTTTCATACACTGTTAATCCTCTTATTATTTCCAAGTATTCTGATTTTGAAACACTGGTTGTTCAGATTGTCTGCTATGAAATGTCAGTTTGCACTTGGCAATAAGAAATAATCGCAAATTTGCAATTAAAACAAAAAAATGCAGAAAATTATGCATTAATGCCCTAAAAAGTAAAAATATGCATTTATGTATAAAAATGTTCCAAATATGCATTTGCATATGCAATTATGCAAACGCATAATTATCCTAAGCCTACTGATCATTAAAGCATCGAGGAAAATAGCCCGTCCAGTGTCCAGTCTCCCATATGCCGATTATGCATCGTAACACCCCCGGTGTAGCGCAGCTCTGAATCGTTCGATTGCCCGGTTTAACAGAGACGCGCGTTGTTAAGTATTCTCAGATATTCTTAGCTATTAATTGTTATTAAAATTAATTATTAAATAACATTCCAAATTTTCGTTCGTTCGTTCGTTTCGATTTGCCATGAGAATGTCTTGTCTTTTAAAGCGAAAAATGATCTCTCAACATAATAGGTTGTGAGAGACGCTTTCTCTAGGTAAATTTTGAACTCTTCAATATTTACGGAGAGACTGAGCAATCAAATAAATGTCGAATCGTCAAAATCAAAATTAATGAGACGCAGAATTCGATCGTAGAATCCCCGTGCCTATCGGAAATGCAGCGAGAAGTCGAGCCCCGCCGCGCGCGGAATACAACGCCTCTGAGTTTGGACACTCAGATACGAGGCCTTACTGATCATACTTCGCATTTATGAAGAAATAAAACCGAAAATCCGGTAAAGAAAAATATTTAATCAGACGAAAAGTTCGGGCATTCGATCCCCACAAGAAACCACTGTCGGGTTCGCCTTTATGCACAAAAACATCTAGGCGGAGCGTATGAGAAGAAACCACAATTCGTCTGCTGGAGAATTCGAGTCAACGGTTCTAGAAATAGAAATAATACCGGATCCCCTACTATACAGTGTGTCCCCAAAACTGCAAGAGAAAAATGAACTGTAGCAAAATATTAAATACATAATTTTTAATTGAAGACTCCTGACGAAGCTATAAATCTATAGCGAAACGTTGAGTATGTTCTCTCCATTTTTCTGTCCGGTTTGAGATTAAAAAAACATTGTACTTACATAATTTTTAATTAAACGCAGTGACCTTTTCCCGTTAATAATTTTGCCTTCGTTTTCAGGGCGAAAACTCAAATGACATGTACGTGAAAATGAACGACGCTCACAATTTACTTCGGCCCGAATTCATCGAAAGTCTGTGGTACATGTATCAGCTGAAGAGCAATACGACTTACCAAGACTGGGGCTGGAAGATATTTGAAGCGTTCGATAAATACACCAAGGTGTTGAACGGCTACACGTCCATCGGAAACGTCCGCAACGCTTCAAACCTCCGTCCGAAAGACATGATGGAATCGTTTTTCCTCGGCGAGACACTCAAGTATTTGTATCTTCTATTCAGCGAAGACCCAAAGTTGCTCGATTTGGA
This sequence comes from Prosopocoilus inquinatus, assembly GCA_036172665.1. Taxonomy (NCBI): domain Eukaryota; kingdom Metazoa; phylum Arthropoda; class Insecta; order Coleoptera; family Lucanidae; genus Prosopocoilus; species Prosopocoilus inquinatus. The sequence continues at coordinate 5,330,307 of CM069876.1, forward strand.
CAACTACGTGCTAAACTCAGAGGCCCATCCACTCCCTGTTTATAAGTCGTGATTGTTCAAAGACGGATGCTAGTTTCTTCTAGTCCTAGTACGATTAAGTTACGTGACTGATAGTGTAATGCACTGATTTAAAAAAAAAAACTCCTTTACGAGCACCGATTAGGTTCGTTTTATTTAGGGAATTCATTGACGAGAATGATGATATTTTTTTTTTGTCATTTGTTAGAAGTCGAAAGAACTTTTATGCATGTGATATTATTGAAAAGTCACCTGAACGTACGAGCTGACTTTCGTTAAGGGGAGAAGGTAACTGTTTATTACCTAAGCGTGGTTTGAAATTATCTTAACTGTCAGATGTTAGGACCAATGTTGTTTGTTTGTTGGATGCAAGCACTTCGATGTTAATGGAAATAGTAGGACCGCATTCTGTAATGTTTTTGTTAGGAATCAATATTCGGTATTACAGATACTAAACAGTTACCTTTGAATTTGATTTCTACAAGAGTTTTAATGTTAGCGATCATGTACATTTTCACTGCCTAAAGAAATTAATTTTTGTTTGTCCATTCTTAAGCTGATTTTACACAAATCAATTTATGAATCGAGAAACTTTAACGATGTATTTAAAGCTTTTTTTAAGTGTAAAATACAAGTTTCCCGATAAATAAATTTAACGTTCCTGTCTAAAGTATAAAATTACTTGAAAAATTTAAATTATACATGACTAGGCCTTTTAATAAACGACCAACGAATTCTTTTTGAACACCGTTAGAATTCTTAGGCAGTCAATTCGAGGAAGTTTGCATTTCAATTGACACGACTGAATTCATAAAAAAATTATTATGTACAAACTTTTAAGGAAATTTATTGAGGAAAAGTCAATTAATTATTAACATATTGATTTGTGTAATACCAGCTTCAACATCTATGTGATAAGTGCGTCATATTTTTTTTGTGTTAGTTTTACAGATTCGCTCAAAATTTATACATGTATAAGGTGAATTTATTTGTAATATAGACAGAATTTTTTTGTGAGATTTTTAGGTATTTGAGGAAAAACACTGAACAAAGATTTCTACAGTTTTTTTTTTTTTGTAGTTATTAAAGGTTACAATTTTTTATGTATAAAGAACATCATCTCATGTTTATATAATAATACAGCATGATTCATTAACAGCGTCTTTGATAACCAGGTGTCTCTAAGAAGTAATTACGCTACCGAGATTCTAAGATCAATCCAGGAGGATAATGAAACGACAGTGATAATTCACAACGAAAGGAATAATAAAGATGGACTGTATGCATGTATCGTAACTGATCTTCCATCCTTGCCATGCCAATGATAACTTTGGGAGTCTAGTCGATAATTTTCCTAAAGAAGCTTTCAAACACAAAGTGAAACATTGACTTACCACTCAATTTTTCCAAGTGTCCATGCAAAAATAATTAGGAGTATACTGGGTGTCCCACTTAAGGCGAATTCTTTCATACTTCTCTAATTATTAATTATACGAAAGAATATTTCAAATGAAAGTTTCACTGTATCATGTGGAGCATATTTCAAAATTAGTTTGACATATACAGAGTGTTCCGTTTAGTCTGGGCGTTAGGTCACTTCGTTATTTTAAATGGAACTCCCTATACACTTTTACATTTTCGGGTTCTGGGCTAAATTTTAAAGTGACTGTGAACCACACATACGATCTAATATAAACCGTTTCCGCGTTATTCAACTTTAAAAAATATTATCGCTCTTGCAGTACCTCAAACAAATTAAAATATCTTTCGAACAAGTGACGTTAGATACTTGTGGTTTTTTTTTTGTAAAAGTTTCGTCTTGAAACGCTTTTTCAGTTACACCGTCAAGAAAAAGTCTCAGCAACATAAGTTCGTACAAAAATAAATAATAAACTTGAGAATATTCAAACTATGATAATTATTTTTTTAAATGGAATTCCATATTACTTTTTGCCGTTATTAGATCGCTATTTAATTCTCTGTTCAATGATACAGGGTGTCTCAAATCCTCTGTCTTTAAATGGAACTGTGAAATGTGAAATGCCGATGGAAGTCACACACCCTAACGGTGAAATAACACGCTTTCAAAAAAATACAAACTATACCACGCGTCTCAATTACTTGGCGAACTTCAACGCAACGGTATAATAAAGAATCGATCAACTTGACCGAGGAAGTAAGGAACGGGAAAACAAAGTGAGTAGACAGAGACAAAATAAAAGACACCAATCAGTGAAATTCGTGACATTAACGCTTTTCAATAGTAAAATAGATCAAGGGTCATGCGAATAGTCTCGATTCGCACTGGAACATTAAAGAAACGACAGATTCGGTGCAAAAAAAATAAAATCATCACATCAACATCGCCAATTGGAGCAAATTAAACGTAAAACAATAGTGATTTTCAGTTGTACACGGCCTATTTCTTGTTTTTTTTTTTTTTTTTGTAAACGTTTCACAGCCTCATTGGCCGCTTCATCAGTACAATCTACAATAAAACAAAAAATGTGTTTACGAACCAAGAATTTACAAATCAGTTAATTATACATCGTCTTACCGAAATGTAAAGGGGGACGAAACAAACACTTTGAAATAATTTGGAACACAAATTACATTGTGAGTACGTTAAGGATAGCGAGCGACAATTAACTAGCACAGATTATTGAACATGGTTTGAGCCTGGAAGACCGCAATATCTAGTTTTTCCTAAATTTAAAAGAACATTGAATGTGTGAAAGAGAAAAAAATACCTGTAAGCAGCAAGCCAGCACCATGCATTTATTAATCTGTATAAACAAATAAAGGAAACTATTTAATTAGGTCATGAGTGTAATATTTAATTTCTTGAAAATCACATGTGATTAATATTATTAGGAATCATAATAATATGTAAGGATTCTTTAATCTTTAAAATTTTTCATTATCTACAACAGTTGTCGAAATCAAAGTTGTACTCCCCGCATAACACAGAAGTCGCGGTTTAGCAGATGAGAGGAAAGACAAAAATCAGAAAGGGTTGTCGCTTACGTGGCCCAAACGAATCCCTCTTGCGTCGGTTCTCGGATGGCCGAGGTTTTCCCTCTCTAGGCGTTGAAAGTGTAGTCGTCAGGAACGAAAGACAAAAAAAGAGAACGTGCAACAGAAGACTGAGCTATGGTGTCGGATTACTCCCTTGGAGTCGAACGGCTTCCACACGTACGGTGCGGTGGGGAGGGGACAATGTAACGGCCCCGCCCAAGTTGTTTAAATAAAAGGGGAAACAACAGCAAATTAATAAAACGCCACCAAACGTGGTTGACAAAATGGCGATCGTACAGAGATGGAGAAAAGAGGAAAACACTCATCTCATGCAAAATCATGAGCAAACGACGCATGTCGTTAAACAAACCCACTAAGCATAGAATGTTACGTATCATTTCTGAAACGTTTTCAATACAACAACACAGCAACATTTTCAACAAAATGTTGAGAGAATATTACAAATGGTATATGGAATGTTATGAAACACCAATGTAATATTACCACATAACAGCATAATAACATTTATTGAAAATATCGAAATAATTTTACAGCTTGGCATGAAACATTACATAATATTGTTGAAACATGATACTTTTATGATAAAGTTTTGCTTAAATGTTATAATAACAACCCAAATTCAACGATATTTCTCAATTATTTAATGCGCCTGTGCGTAATAATATGGCGTCGCAGCTTTTGCTGCTCACTAGTTTCGACAATTTACTAGACTATTTTCCGATTGCTACTAATAGTGCTGATTGTCGTTGCTGTTCTTAATTTGGGGACATGAAACATCTATTTAATGAACAGGTAAACAGTTTATGGACTAATTTAATACTTCTACTTTACGTATAAAACTGAATCTGACACCTTAAGTATACTATACATATTATACATATATTTGGAAAATATCTTGTATTAACATATGCGCAATATGTCGCAGATTGAATTTGTACTACAACGCTCAACTTAAATGGTACTCCTGCATGCGAACCACCCTTAAGAACATTCAGTGTAAGGGCTACGAAACTGTCAAAACTGTCATTTATGGTGAGCGTCGTTATCTACCTCCTACCTCTTTCAAATGTTTATTGTTAAAAACGTAAAATGAAAAGGAGTAGGAACGTTAAATCATAGTTTCCTAAAGAAAAATAAAATATCTGACAACCTTGAAAATTGCTGGTACAAAAAAAAACTGTGGCATCTGGAAGTCATAAGAAATCCAAAAAAAAACATTTTAAAAAATTTCTTTTATTACTTTTATTTTTTATTTTTTTCCATAAAATAACGCCATTTCCGTCACCTCATTATTTATGTAAGCGGCATTCATTTCACGATACTTGACCTGCCTTAAGTACAATATCTGTGCATTAGGTCATGGTCTGCGAATTTATGACTTTTTATGGCCTCGAACGTCGGAGAATAGTTGAAAACGAAGCTCCGCCGGAACATTTAAGCTGCATTCAGTGACCCTCAAACGATTTCTATGAAAAAGTAAAATAATTTCTATCTGCGTTATTATTGCTATCTGACCAACAGTTGTATAGCAAATTTTGCTTCTTTTCTTGACCACTATTTGTGGTTTCAATTAAAGACATAGATTCAGAGACACGCTGTATGTGAAGTCCCCACTTCACGCATGGGAGTAGGAAAAAAAAACAATTCATTAATTCTTCTTTTTAAAAAATCCTTTATTAAAATACCCGATGGATTGCTTTTAATGGCTATTTTCTTAGTGACACCATTTTGTTGATGGCAGAGAAAATATCCTCGGCCAAAAGATGGGGCACTTCAAAAGCAGCGAAATGCCCGCCCTCCTTGAAATCGGTCGCTTGTACCAAATTGGCGTATTTATCGCGCAGAATCCAATCAGGAAAGTAGGCGATTTCGTACGGAAACCTTGCAACAGCGCACGGAACTGACGTATCAATGGGAATACTAACAAAATATTTACATTACATTACTAAAAGGAAAATTAATTAGAAATAATTACCTTTCCAAACGGAGAGCGTATTGGTTCTTGCTACTTGATTCTGCGTACAATCTGCTCGCTGTCGTAAACGAACCCGTAATCCAATAAAGCATGAGGTTGTCAATGAGTTCATCATAAGTATACTTTTGCAAAAGACCACCGTCTTCTCTTTTTTTATAATTTCTGTTTGTACCGGTGGAAAATTTCTCTAAAATATAGGCCGCTAGCCCCGCGGGTGAATCGTTTATTCCCACACCTATAAAAAAGCCGCAAGTTTTCCTCGTGCTTCACTCTTACCCAACTTAAGCTTACCGACAGTATCTGGTTTGGTTGCCTGGATGTGAAAGTATCCCGATTCTTCCAGTAGGTGTTGGAATTTTGACTTCAACGGATATAAACTGGTGCCTGCATATTCCTCCGGCACCAAATACGAAGAAAACCAACTCCCAATCAAAATTTTCAATAAACTCCAAGGGCCCGTGGACAGGGCAAAGTTGGTGTGCAAACCCTGAATGTGACTTGGGTATAGGGTGGCCAAATTTTTCGCGATGATAGCGCCCCAATCGCCTCCCTGCACATAGAATTTTTCGTGTCCAATTCTTATCATAAGATTCCTCATGATTATTGCGACTTCTGCAGCGCCCATTCCAGGTCTTACTGCGCCGTCTGAGTAACCGTAACCCGGTAAAGAAGGAGCAATTACTTCGAAGGCAAATCCATATTTCTTGTGGACTTTCGTCAAGATGGGGATTATTTTATAAAATTCCCGAACGCTTCCAGGCCATCCGTGCAGGATTAACAAGGGATAGACGGGGGTGCCGGAAGGCACTTCGGGCTTAACATGGATGTAATGTATCCTCAGACCTTGTATGTTCGTGCGGAATTGAGGAAACTGGTTAAGATAGTTTTCTCGTTTTCGCCAGTCGTATTTGTTTAGCCAATAATCGATGACTTCTTTCAGAGTGTTCGTATTGAAGCCGTACTGTTGCTGGATACCTCTTAATGGAGGGGTGAGGACTCGCGTGTTATTCAGTCTGTTTTTTAGATCTTGTATAACCTGAGAACAGAAAAATATGTTTATCTAAATACAGGGTGATTCAAAATAAGACACGGAGAAATAAAGTAACAAGTCTTTTTCTCAACTGTCAAGATAAAACAAATGTGCATTAATCCATAGTGTCTGTAATAACGTTATATTCTTCACCGAATACCTAAACAAACTTTTTATAATCGGTAAACATCGATTATTTCTCGGATAAGACAAAATCGAACAAGCACGTTGCACTGAAAGCTAAAAATCTCGAAAATGGTTAACCGAAGCTATTGAGTAAGTACATTTAATTGGTTCTAAATAATTGGAAGAATAATATTTCTTTGCTAAATGTTCCACAAATCTGCTCACAAAAAAAGTTGCAGCATTTTAAAACTGAACGCCCTCTACCTCCTATCTCAGAATTGAGGATTAATTACTACATATTTTTCGTCCCGAGAAACTCCTACATGTCAATTTTTCAAGCAATACGCCAAAAACTTTAAAAATTATCAAAGAAAATTGAAATTAAAAATTGAATTTAACACCCTATACAGGGTTACAACTAATGAATGGGCAACTATGGGGATCTCGTAAACTATGAGAGAGACAAAGGTGGTTAAATTATAGAAAAGTTGCGCTATCTTGTGGTCTAAAAAATATGCAAAGAAATCTTTTCTAGTTTCATTTGTTTTTCAAATATCCTCAAAAAACTGAAAATTCTCATTTTCGAAAACCTCTTAATTTTTCAAGACAGAATCATAAAATTCGGTGTTTTTAGATTAAATTCGATGGACAACCTAATGCAATTAAAAAAAATAGGTTAGGATTGACGGTTTCGCAGATACGACTGTCAACTGTTTCCTTTCTTATGGACGCTACCATCGATATTCATAATGTGTGAGCCACAGAATTTTTTTTCAGAGTTGACTGTGAGAAAAATCACGTTTGTCGTAGCTATATTGAAACTTCTTCAATCAAACACTTAAGTCAAGCTTAAATTTAAGTACTGGTTATAATGAGACATTTGATGATACACAACATTCAGTAAATCACATTCTAAGCGGTGCTTAAAGTTAAGGTCGACTTAAGTGTTTGGTGCAACTGGCCGTTAATGGCTTTTCTTGTATCATAAGCCCATTCGCCGTTTATTTTTCTTCCATTTCTTAGATAAATTTCAACCAAGCATCGTTTTTGAAGTTCATGAAACACAAAAATCGTTATTTATTCATAAATAAGCAAAAATAAAGAATCACAATGACAGTCACTGACACTGACAGTTCTTTTACAACTGCTGTCAGCCCAGTCATGTAAAATAAATATCAGATAGTGTTGTAAGTCGCTAAAATTACCACGTTACCTTACACATTCATTTGTTACTGTTTGTTGCAGTTTGTTACCTGTGTATAACTCAAGTAAACCAATGAAAGAAACGGTCAAGGAACATTTTTGATTATTTGGGAAAAACGTAAATACTGAAAAAAAGGAAATAAATATTTCATAACCTAAAATGTCTTTCAAGTACAAAGTTTTTTTAATCTCAAACCGGACAGAAAAATGAAGAGAAAACACTCAACGTTTCGCTATAGATTTATAGCTTCGTCAGGAGTTCCTGACGAAGCTATAAATCTATAGCGAAACGTGACATATTTTGTAGTTTTCTAGACTCTTTAAACAGGATATAGATCTGTCAATTAATTAATTAAAAAAAAAATTAGTCTTAATTTAGTTCTGTTACTTTTCTCTTTCCGGACAACTCGTATTTTAGTTTAAAATCATGTTACCTTTTCGTTTCTCTTGACGACTTGTTTCTCTTGACGACTTGTTTCTCTTGACAACTTGTTTATTTACTTTTTTTTTCACTCCTGACGAAGCTATAAATCTATAGCGAAACGTTGAGTGTTTTCTCTTCATTTTTCTGTCCGGTTTGAGATTAAAAAAACTTTGTAGTTACAATTTTCATCGGACAAGAACAAACTTCAATTAAAATGTCTTTCGTTTACATATGAATTTATTTAGTGGAAATACGTAATACTAAATATTGTAAACCTTATTTTTAACAAAAGCCAAAAATGTAAAGCGTATTCAGTAGCAAATTAATCAGAAAATTGAATAAAAATCAAATTTTTATTTAAAAGTGTAATTAGTAACTCCGTCGGGAGATGTCGCCACTTGAGCTGTAATTGGCCCTAAGGGACGCTAACAAATCCGAATCATTAACAGAGTGAAACCCATAAAAATTTATAATTCCCTCTTACCACATAATAACGTACGAGATACAGATTTTTTTTTTTCAGAGTTAGCTATGAATGAAAGAGATGCACATAGCAATCATGTCTGATATTTGTGTTGTTAAAATACCGGTAATTTATTTTTAATGTTACCTTACCGGTAGTGTTACCGTAATATTACCAATTACTATTATCCGACCGAAACCGATTTTTTCGTCGAAACCGAAACCGAATTTCGGTCCTTTTCTCACACAGAAAAAAATGAGTAGTAAAAAGTAACACAATTGTAGTAAAAATGGAGACAGACACAAATTATAGCAAATATTAGAAGAATTGTAATAAATTTTACGATAAGAATAGAGTCCTGCCTCACAATTGTATGAACAATTCCTACAATCCTACGAATATCTCCTACAATTTGTTTCTGTCTCCATTTTTACTACAACTTTTTTTCTGTGCAGTTTCGGCCGAAACCGTAACCGAAACCGAAACTTATACAAAGTAGCTTAAAGATAGTGACACTAAAGTCTAGATTAATACACAGAAAAAACTGTGTAATAAAAAGTACTACAATTTGTAAGAAAATAGGGGATTGTTACAAATTGTAGATATGTGTTCCATTTTTTTCGATCTAATGCGATCAAGTGTTTCGACAAAATCATTCTCTTGATTGTACTTCGACTTTTAACATTTTTACAGCATTTGAAATTTTCATTAGGTCGTAACTCATTTTTTTAATAGAAACTCATGTGTTTGTTAGCTTAGTTCGATAGAACATTTTCTACTGAGTATGCTGATACCAAATACATATATTTTCTTTGAAAGTCATTTGAAATAAAGGGAACAAAACATGCTCTATTTTTAATTACTTTTTTAAAGAAAACTAGAAAATTGAATTCTAAACTATTTTTATAGTTGTGGACTCGAGCGCTTCGGTATTTTTGCCTGGGACGCTCGCGATACCATAGGTACCTTCGGGAAAGCTGCAGAGTAATCTAGTGCGACCGCAAAGACTCTGGACGTTTCCACGTGTATCGAGAGCGAGCAAAGCAAAATTTCGGGCGCTGCGGGGACAGGTCTTACAGCGAATTAGCGTTATTTGTTAAAATAAGTTTGATTATGTTTTATTAAAGTGTTTGTTGAAATTATTTGACGAGTATTATTTCCTAACACTATTATGCTCGTAGTATAGTTAGACTTTTTATAAAAGGAATTATATCGGCTGTTTCAAATTGGGTGTGGCACTTTTTAAGTCAAACGTTTCGTCTTTCCACGACCATCATCAGTTTCGATTTTTTAAATACAACTTATGTCTTTTTATTGTTTTCTATTCTATAGCATTTTTTCTCCTGATTACAATGATATATCACACTTAATAGTTGATATTAATTTGAAGCTTAAATAATTCAGATTTTATATGAAAATTTTATTTAATACATAATTTCAAATTTTTAGTTCATTTTCTTAGTTATAATGTAAATTATAATAAACTATTTAAAGTTTTTCTGTATCGTTATTTTAATAATGCACTGCACTTACAAAAATGAATTTTTACCGAAAACTATCTAGTGGTTCTAATATAACTTGCTAGATCAGTATCTCAGCTTTAGTATAGGAATGAAAAAGCATAGTTTTTAATTTTGACTCGCACTGTTAGGTTAAAGGAAAAAATGAATACTAATTATACTAAAAATATTTAGATAGATAGATAGAATAGTGCCTTCTACAAATACATTGGCAGCTAAAACGAATATTTTTGTAATAAATTTGAAAGATACTTTCTATAACAATGTATTTTTTTTAAATTTCTTTAGCACTCAGTGGCTCTCAACACTTATCTTTATTTTTTTTTTTAATATGATTAAGTTCACTCGTTTTAACCAGTTGAATTTGGCACGTTATATCGGAACCACCATCCATAATTTAAACAGGATAAAGTAGGCTTTATATTTTGGACCTTGAAACAGTGACTAGCATTAAGATAAATAATAAGGAGGAACTGAGAAGGCGAATATTAGATACTTACAGAAATGTTTCGCGAATTCATGTTCGACACGCTAGACAACACATAGGATTAAGAACGAATCTGTGTCTTGAAGGCAGTGGAGGACATTTCGAGGATTTACTTTAATTTATTTATTTCACTTTATTTATTTCACAGAGTCATGTTCTTCGTCTATAATTTTTATCCAACTTATTTATTCTGTTCTTGTAATTTAATATGTTTATACTGATGTTTATTTGGTTTGTGTTACACACCTCATATCATTTAGTCAATATTTATTGACTTTTCCTCTTCCGACAACTGAATGTTGTTGCTAATACTTAACAAATAAAAAAAGAGGTTAGGAATAAATTTACTTATTAAGAAAAAATGACGAAACGATATCAGTTTTTTGTCATATTCCAACTTTACTTGAAAAAAAGGTATTAAGTATTATACTCACTGAAATCAAAAGAAAAATTGCTTTCGACTAGAATAATAAAAAGATAAGAAAAGGAATAAAAAATTTGAAATTATGTATTAAATAAAATTTTCATATAAAATCTGAATTATTTAAGCTTCAAATTAATATCAACCATTAAGTCTGATATATCATTGTAATCAGGAGAAAAAATGCTATCGAATAGAACAATAAAAAGATATAAGTTGTATTTAAAAAATCGAAACTGATGATGGTCGTGGGAAGACGAAACGTTTGACTTCAATTCTATTACTCTTATTCGAAGCAGAATCAAAAAGTGCCTGTAGAAAGTGAAATCAGAATGTCAAAATTATGTAAAATAAAAGAGATACAGAGAGAAAAAGAAAATCGATTTTTTCACATTTTCATTAATATCTCAAGAAGAAATGAGAAAAGAATCATTCTCTCAATGGATACGAATTAGGCATTGATTTGTGCAACTTTTCTTCCATTTAACCGAATTTGTATCTGTTACGGTTTAGGAGATCCCTTCAGTGCACACCCAATTTGAAACAGCCGGTATAATGATTTACAACTGAAAATTTTACAAGTAATTTAGTATTACAAAAATTAATAAATAATTGAAGTAAAAGCATTTGCTTCATCTAATTCACCTACACCCCACTGTTGATGTATTAGTAAGATGGTTACGTAATATGATCAAATACGAGAGTAATCACTTGACCATGAGCATCGTTTTTAATTTTAAAATAGAAGTAGTAGACACAGCGAAAAGTCGACATAAATCTTAAGTCGTTTCTCAATGGTCCGCAACAAAATAATTGTACAGGGTGAGTATCATGAGAGTATGAGCTTGACGAACCTAAAATGCTACCCAACATAAAATTTTCATGAGTAACTAAATTCCATAAATTGTTATTTTCCACGATCCAATTTGGACATCCTTGACATTAAAAGTAAAAAAGATATAAACTTCAAAGTGTTTTTCGAAACAATGCTGTACTCAAACGATGAAAAGTTTGATGTGCTGTTAATTTATGGCGAATATCGAAAAAATGCAGTTACCGTTGAAAAAAAAATTGAACAGGTAACGCTATCCCAATTGTCGATATCTCACAAATAAATTTTTTAAGTATCTAGAAAGGGATTTAGAGAAAATTGGCCAAAATGTAAGCGAAATCGAGCTCGAACATTCATTAATAATAATAATACCCTTTATTCGATTAAACTTACCATTACAAATAGGAGTGAGATAACAAATTAACTAATTAAAAAAGTAAGAATGACCGAACCACAGGGCGAGCTTCAGGCTTAGGAATAATCCTACCTGCTTTACAAGCTAACCATGATTACTAGAATAGATTAAAAGAAAAATAGGACTGCCTACATTACAATTCTGCGACAGGCGAAAAAACTTAGAAATTAAACACAATTTCAATAAAAATATTACAACTAAAAATCGAGCAATCAATTAACGTTGCATGAAATAACTAAAGCATAATGAAAAAAAAAAACACATTCAATGAGCGAAAGAAAAAGCTATTTGTGTTCTAAAGAGCATATCTACATGTAACAAAAAAAGAGTAGAACACATATTAAATCGTTAATAAGTTATTATTACACAAGGTAATTAGTATAAGAATTTTCGCACACATCAGCACTGCTCCAAAAATGAAATTTTATATAGTTCACATTTAAATTTAGACATACTTAAAGATTTCAGTGATTCATTTAATGGATTATAAAGATGATAAATTTGAAAGCTGAAAGAACGTTCGAACAATGGGTCCTATGGAGAGCTGGAGAAATTAAACCTCTAAATCTTGTTGTGATGTTATGTATATCACACCGGAACTTGATTTTGTAATATAAGTAAGGTGGTGTTTTTGTTAATAAAATTTTGTGATATAGTACAAGGCACTGCAGTTTCCTTCGATGAAACATGTTAAGCCATTTAATTTCCTTTAATTTATGTGTAATATGATCATACTTTTTTATGCCATAAATAAATCGCAAACACGAGTTTTGCATCATTTGAATTCTATTGGAGCTATATTGATCTATTGCAGAGTGATAAATTTGGCTGCAATATGAATAATGAGACAGCACAAAGACTTCACATAATTGTTTTTTTTTTTTTAAATTAACAGATAGTTCGCGTCTATGAGGATAAAGTTTTTTGAGGTTCATATAAGCAATTCTGATATAATTAGAAATTTGGTCTCTAAAGCGTAATGAGTTATCTAAAACTAAGCCAAGACTTTTAGCGGACTGAACTAAAGGAACCTGTGCATTGTTAATAGTGATTTTTATAAGATCTTGGATATCACGGCAAGCAGATTTATTTCCGAAAAGTAAGAAGGCCGATTTGTCAGGATTTAACTTGAGGGAATGGTTAACAGATGCCTCAGAGAGGTATGCTAAATCTGAATTTATCTGATCCATTGCTGTTCCCCATTCAGAAGGTTTAAAGGACTTATAAAGTTGAGTATCATCGGCGAATAAATGTATCTTACAAAACTTCAGATGCTTAAATATGTCGCTGGTGTATATGGAGAACAACAAAGGACCAAGAATGGAACCCTGAGGGACACCTCTTGCTAGTGGCAAACAATGAGAGGTTTTGCACTTAAACCAATGAACTTCAGAATTGAACATAAGACCGTACTACTAATCGTATCAAATGCTTTGCTGTAATCTAATAAAATAAGAGCAGTCAATTTACCTTCATCCGATGCAGCAATGATATCATCTAACACATTCAATAGTGCAGTGGTGCAACTATAATTTTTCCTAAATCGTGACTGAATTGACGGTAGAATTTTTTCTTTAGTAATAAAAGACAGAAGTTGATCTTTAATAACTTTCTCAAAAACTTTGGATAAGGTAGGTGGAATACTGATTGGACGAAGGTGTTTATATTCAGATGGCTGAGCGATTTTAGAGATAGGTAACACAAGAGCATGTTTCCATATGTCAGGAAACTTACTGGTAAAAATGAACTCATTAATTATGTGAGTAATAAACGGGACTATATGAGGACAACACAACTTTAACATTGTAATATTGATGTGATCATCTCCCATGGAGGACGATTTAATTGACATTAGAGTATTCAAGATGTATGGCGGATCCACCAACTTAAATTTAAAATTTTTACTGTTTGCATGTGAAGAGGCATATTGGCTTAAATTTAAGTTGGCACTATCAGAAAAGGAGAGAACGCTATTTATGAAAAAATCATTAATACCGTTCACATTACGGTCGAGAATGAAATTTGTGTGATTGAAATTGTTGACCAAAATTCACAAATTAGTTCCCGGCAAATAGCAAGACAAACTGGTATTAGACAAACGTCAGTTTGGAAGATTTTTTATATTCTGTTGCCTCCTTGCTATACAGTGCTGAATAAAAGGGCCCTCGTTCTTCTAATTTTTCTCTTGATTTTACTTGAAGTTCACTTTTTGCAGTTTTCTCTCCATCTGCAATAACAGTTTTTACATTTCACATTGATAAACGCATTGCTCCACAAAATAGCACTTATTTTTCAAAATATCTATCGTTGTTTGCCAGTGTTGTTAAAGATACATTTCTAATAGTATCTGGATACAGATGCAGATACTTTCACAAATATGTATCTAGATGCAGATACAGATACTTTTTCCGGAAAATATCTACATACAGATACAGATACAAAAAGAAAGTATCTGCAGTCTACCAAGGTACTTGCAAGTGTAAAATTCAATAACCTATGCAGTAGTGGAGGTACGGTATTATTTGTGATCCAAATCGACTTATTTTTATGAAAATTGACGAAGTTTTCGTATGAATTTGTGAATAATGTACACACTAAAATCTGTGATAATTTTCACAATTTTTTTCAGCAGTATGTCAACCATTCTCCTTTTGACTACAAATGTCCTGTATTAATACAAAAAATCAACACTGAAAAAATAAAAGTGGATTATCAGTCGAATGCAAACTTGTAGCAATTAATATCACCGAATATTTCACAACTTGCAACGGCTTATACCTTATGTAGAAGAGACAGGAATTCTGGTCCTACTGGTAAAGTTACAGGTGAAGATTACACAGTAGCAGAGAATAATGAACCGTCCTCTTCTGGGGTGCATCTTGACTTAAGTTGCACAACCTTCTTGCTTTTACTAAACATACAGTCAATAGGTAACAAAACTGATGAACTCTTTGCTTTACTTACTGACAATAATATGCCTAGTATTGTATGCCTTACGGAACACTGCCTTGACTCCTTTGAACCATTAACCATCGAACGTTACAATATTGCTTCAATTTACAAAAGAAACCGTTACAAACATGGTGGTTCAGCCATATTAGCCTTGGATAACACTGAGTTCACCAATATCATTCGCTTTGACTATTTGTCATCTGACTTAGATTTTGAATTGTGTTGCGTATATTTTAATAAACTGAAATTATTTGTTGTATGTGTATATCGGTCTCCTGCAGGTTGTTTTGATGCGTTCCTACTTAAGTTGGATGAACTATTATCAAAATTTAGTGTAAAGGAACAAATTATCTTAGCAGGTGACTTTAATGTTGACTGTAACGGAAGCTCCTCTAATAGAGAAAAACTCGTACGTACTCTTGAGTTTTATAATTTAAAAATGCAGGTCAATGGTTTTACCAGAATTACCAACACTTCTGAATCTACAATTGATTATATATGCACTAATTTACACACACCTAATATTCTAGTTGATATTTTTCATTCTGGATTGTCCGATCACGAAGCTCTTTTACTCTCTTTTAAGAGTTCCGAAATGAAAGCTACTCCTTATGTTAAAACATATCGCGCGTTTACTCCAGCAAACTATAAGAACTTCGAAACTGCATGTGAATCTATCAGTTGGAATGATATCATAACTGGATCCTTGGATGAAAAATTTGGCAAATATATTGAAGTTTTAACCAAATTGGTAAACAAACACTTTCCTATTAGACGGCAAAAAAATAAAACAAGAAAACATTGGCTAATACGGGGAATCAAAACAACAATTAAAAATAAACGGGCATTATCGTATATTAAGAAGTGGGTCACTACTGACCGGTGGTTTCTTGTCTATTTTAAAAAATATAAAAATTGCCTGAAAAAAATTATAAAACTCTCAAAACAACTCACAAATTCCATGCGCATCAAGCAATCTTTAAACAACTCTAAAGAATTATGGAATACTGTTAATGAAATATCGGGAATAGCTAAAGTTTCTACTGGAAAAAGCATTGAAATTAGTGTTAATAACCTAAACATAAATAAACCCTCTAAAGTAGCGGATTACTTAAATAAATTCTTCTGCTTTATTGCTTCTGAAATTACTTCTAATATTAAATCCCCCACTAATCAAACCCCTTTTTCTCTTAATTCTCTTTGTAATAGCTTCTTTTTCACTCCTACGAATGTGCACGAAATATGTTCTATCTCATTGAAACTAAAAAAACAAAAATTCTACAGGAATCGATGGAATACCTTGAAAAATTATTTGTCGGCTTCCCAACCAGGCACTCAATATTCTTGCTGAATTAATAAATGCATCCTTCCTAGAAGGAATATTTCCTTCTTGTCTGAAAGTCGCGGTAGTCATTCCGATCCACAAAGGGGACTCTGATCTTAGTTGTTCCAATTTTAGACCAATATGTCTGTTGTCTGTTTTCTCAAAAATTATTGAGACTCTCGTTAAAGAAAAAAATATTAAGTTATCTAAATACATTCAATCTAATTGCTCCTTCACAATTTGGTTTCCAATTAAATAAAAGTACACAAGATGCCTGTTACGATCTTCTCTCCTATACTTATGAACTTTTGAATGCAGGAAATTATGTAGCTTCTGTCTTCTGCGACTTAGCCAAAGCTTTTGACTGTGTAACTCATTCTATTCTTCTACAAAAACTATCTTCAATTGGCTTCCGTGATACAACTCTTAAATGGTTTTCATCTTATCGCAATGACCGCACCCAGATGGTAAGAATACGTAAAGACAACACATCTTACAGTTCTAATGAATTACACTTAAGCCACGGAGTTCCCTAAGGGTCCATTTTGGGACCTGTTTTATTTCTTCTTTATGTTAATGATTTGGCGAAACTAGACATAAGTGCTAGGAAAACTTTGTTTGCGGACGACACGTCCTTCACCTGGCACGCTTCGAGTATTGAATCTTTACAGACTACAATGATTAATGATTTATCTCTAATTAAATCTTGGTTTGATTGCAGCAGATTATCTCTTAACTTAAACAAAACTAAAGTTATTTTATACAATAGCCATAGTCAGTTGGACATACATATTAATGACATTAAAATTGAACAAGAAAAAAGCATACAATTTTTAGGTATTCTGGTTGATACTTCTTTAAAATGGAAACACCATATTTCGCTATTAGCTAATCAGTTATCAAAAACATGTTATGCCCTGAGAGTTGTGACGGCGGAGATCGGATTTGTTGAGGCAAGGGCTGTATTTCGTTCTTTGTTTGAGTCGCGACTAAGATATGGTATTTGTTACTGGGGCTTCTCTTCGAAGGAAAACTTAAACACTTTATTTAAAATTCAAAAGAAAGCGATTCGCATAATCACACATAATCAGATTTTAGAGCTCACTGCAGACCTCTATTCATTGAAAAACAGATACTAACTCTATTTTCCCATTTTATTTTAGAAGTCCTTTCAATGATTTTTAAACACTTAAGTTTCATTCCTAAACGTGATAAAGTTTATAATCATTACACACGAGCAGGCAACGACCTGACACTGCCGTTACCTAATTCATCTTTATGTAAAAACTCTCCATACTACCTTGGTAGAGTTTTATTCAATAAACTACCTAACCACCTAAGGGATGTAAATAACTTAAAAGCTTTTAGGCAAAATGTCAAACCTTTTCTCTTGAGTTGTGCGTTTTACTCTATTGAGGAGTTCCTTTCCAACGACTTCCGTGACAGAACATGTTAAGAATATTGTTTTATTAGACCTATACTTTAATGTGTACTTTCTAATCTTGTTTAAATAATTTTATTAATGTTAGTTTTAATTTTAAGGACATTTTTATACTTATTATTAAGTATACTTTATTATTATGTATACTGTACCGTCACATGATGGGTAAATAAATGCTTACTTACTTACTTACTTACTTAAATAGAAAATCTATCTTTGTAATTAAGTTGATCAAGAAGCTGATAAGTAATTACCTGGTTTTGTATGAAACCCAGTCAAGTCAACGTAAAACATAAAGTTATCAACAGAAACGACTCTACTTCCGTATCAGACAAGTTAAATGTCAAATGAATCTAGGATCCTTAGTTGCAACCTTGTTGTAGCTAAGAGAGCGTTCCCATAATCAAGAAAAGTTGATAAAATCAACAGTACAGTCTTTTCCTTTTGATTTTCTCCTTTTGTCAATTATCTTTCCCAATTTTTAAAATAATTTTCAAGAGTCTGAACTACCAAATCGCATTTTAAATAGAACAGTCATTTGACAAACTGGAAAACAAAATTGACAAGAGGGGAAAATCAAAAGAAAGAGACTGTCAAATCGGAGGTTGCATTTCCGCCAAGGTTTGCTGTTTTTATGGAAGTTCAAAATGTATCGAAAATGTATCTCGGTATCTCAAACGAATAGATACACTGTAATTGTATCTAGATGCAGATACATATATATATATATATATATATATATATATATATATATATATATATATGTTAATCCGTAGGCTTCCGCGGGTGTTGAATGCTGTAGTATTCTTCCGGGTAGTCCTCCGCGTTGAGTTCTCTAAAGAACTATTTGTCTTCTGACAACGTTTCGGCAAGGTCTCACTTGCCATCTTCAGGTCTTCGCTGCTGCTTGCCTGCTTCTGCTCCTCGTCGTTACTCGAGTCACAGTGGCTTCTGGTCGCGCTGGTGGTGGTTTAAGTACCGTGTTGCGGTCACGCGTCGTTACGCTTGGTGGTTTTTCCGCTTGACTTCTTGTTGTTGGTTGATTGGGTCGTGCCTGTTGACTGCTTTCTCCTAATCCTGATGGTCCGGGGTTCGCTGGTTTCTGGCTTCGGGTTACTGGTCCTCGACGGTCGGTGGATTTTCGGATCACTGGCCTCCAGGTGGGTGGTAGTCGTAAGGCATCATCTCTGGTGTTTAAGTTCATCTGATGTTTCTCGATTTCTATCGCTTCTCGGATGATGCGTTTGGTCTTGTGTTCTACGCTGGCAATTGTTCTGGTGTTGTCAAAATCTATTTTGTGTGAAGTCGCTTTTACGTGTTGTGCCAATGATGATGTTTTCTCGTCCTTCTCGACGGCCTTTCGATGTTCTTCTCTCCTGACGCTTATTTTTCTATTTGTTTGGCCTATGTAGACCTTGTCGCAATCTTGACAGGGAATTCCGTACACGCCTTGGCTTTCCAGTTGTATTTTAGTTTTGACTGTCGGCAGGATGTTTCCAATTTTCTTGTCGGTGTTGAATGATGTCCGGATATTGTGTTTCTTGAGTATTCTGCTGATCTTCTCTGTTGTCCCTTTAACAAATGGTAGGCATGCTGTTCCTACTATATATTTTTCCTCTTCCTGTGTCTTGGGTTTGCGTTGGTGTTCGGCTTTCCTGATTTGTTTGTCCCGATATCCATTTTTTATTAAAGATGAGCGGATTTTCTTCATTTCTTCTACCTTGTTTTCTGAGTCAGCCAATCTTTGGGACCGGGTGACGAGGGTCCTTACCACTGATTGCAATTGTGCTGGATGGTGATGTGATTGTGCGTTCAGGTACCGTTCCGTGTGGGTTGGTTTTCGGTATACGGAATGTCCAAGGCTTCCATCTGGTTTTTTCTTTATAAGTACATCGAGGAATGGAAGTTCGTTGTTTTCTTCGATTTCCATCGTGAACTTGATCTTCGGATGGATTTCATTCAGGTGTTGCAGAAATCTTCGTAGTTGTTCTTCTCCATGCTTCCATATTATGAAGGTGTCGTCCATATATCTGAGCCACAGGTTTGTGACTTGCGGTATCGATGGCCCGTACTTCGAAATCCTCCATGAATAAGTTGGCGATTACAGGAGATAATGCTGATCCCATGGGTGATCCTTCTACTTGTTTATATCGTTGATTCTTGAAGATGAAGTAGGTGTTCTTCAAGCAGTGCTTCACCAGGTCCATGGTGTCGTCTGGGATGTGGTGTTTTAGATGAATGATATCCACTGCTTCGTCTATTGGTATGTTGGTGAATAGTGAGACCACGTCGAAACTTACTAGCAGATCTCCTGAACGCACAATCACATCACCATCCAGCACAATTGCAATCAGTGGTAAGGACCCTCGTCACCCGGTCCCAAAGATTGGCTGACTCAGAAAACAAGGTAGAAGAAATGAAGAAAATCCGCTCATCTTTAATAAAAAATGGATATCGGGACAAACAAATCAGGAAAGCCGAACACCAACGCAAACCCAAGACACAGGAAGAGGAAAAAGATATAGTAGGAACAGCATGCCTACCATTTGTTAAAGGGACAACAGAGAAGATCAGCAGAATACTCAAGAAACACAATATCCGGACATCATTCAACACCGACAAGAAAATTGGAAACATCCTGCCGACAGTCAAAACTAAAATACAACTGGAAAGCCAAGGCGTGTACGGAATTCCCTGTCAAGATTGCGACAAGGTCTACATAGGCCAAACAAATAGAAAAATAAGCGTCAGGAGAGAAGAACATCGAAAGGCCGTCGAGAAGGACGAGAAAACATCATCATTGGCACAACACGTAAAAGCGACTTCACACAAAATAGATTTTGACAACACCAGAACAATTGCCAGCGTAGAACACAAGACCAAACGCATCATCCGAGAAGCGATAGAAATCGAGAAACATCAGATGAACTTAAACACCAGAGATGATGCCTTACGACTACCACCCACCTGGAGGCCAGTGATCCGAAAATCCACCGACCGTCGAGGACCAGTAACCCGAAGCCAGAAACCAGCGAACCCCGGACCATCAGGATTAGGAGAAAGCAGTCAACAGGCACGACCCAATCAACCAACAACAAGAAGTCAAGCGGAAAAACCACCAAGCGTAACGACGCGTAACCGCAACACGGTACTTAAACCACCACCAGCGCGACCAGAAGCCACTGTGACTCGA
Source organism: Prosopocoilus inquinatus (assembly GCA_036172665.1). NCBI lineage: Eukaryota > Metazoa > Arthropoda > Insecta > Coleoptera > Lucanidae > Prosopocoilus > Prosopocoilus inquinatus. The sequence goes on from CM069876.1 coordinate 5,351,170, forward strand.
GTAACGACGAGGAGCAGAAGCAGGCAAGCAGCAGCGAAGACCTGAAGATGGCAAGTGAGACCTTGCCGAAACGTTGTCAGAAGACAAATAGTTCTTTAGAGAACTCAACGCGGAGGACTACCCGGAAGAATACTACAGCATATATATATATATATATATATATATATTATATTTTTTAGTAGTATCTGAGATATGTATTTAGATACTCAAAAAGTATTTAGATACCTGTATCTAGATACTTGCATCTTGTTTGCACTAAACTCAATTACCATTACCATTATCAATTTTCAACAATAGTTGTGTTCGTATTAACATAAATAATTACTGTTTTAGTTAGATTTATTTTCTGATAATTGATTTTATGACATTTCTAAAGAAATGATGAATGTCCGAAGTTGGAAATTGCTGATTTTAGTGAATCTCGATTTCAATGAAAATTGTATGTTGGGTTGCAGTTCGTCAGGCTAATACTCTTATACTACTCACACTGTACGTACAATTATGTGTTTGACAGCTTCTTCAAAATTCAGAGGGTTATATTAACGTCTCGCAAATTCTGGTAGGATAGTTGAGATATAACCGGAAGTGATGTAAAAGTGAAAATATGAAGATTACTTCCTCTTAGGACATGTGCTAATTTTCAGAATATTTGTATGTTCCTTTCCGCGAGAACATTTAATAGGCCACTCAACTTTGGAGACCCTGTATATTTTATTACAATCATTTTCATCGGATAAGATAGTGCTTCAATGATGTTTTTATAGATAAAACAGCGACATCCTACGATCGCTTTTTGACCTGACATTCCAGTAGGATAACAAATTGAAGCGGATTTGCTACATAATAAGCTACCCTATGCTACATCTCTGCTGACGAAGCCCCAAGTAGGGCAGAAACAGCTGTACAGAGGCTGCTCGAGGTTTTCAAATTTTTTGATGTTTTTATAGTTTATGGGATTACTTTAGCACTGCATCATTTTTATATACTATGACTTGTCCAATATACAGATCTAATGGATAAAATAAATTATTATTATTGATAAGAGTCAAAATAAGTAAAGAAACGTGTTTCGTGGATTTACGTGTAAAGAGCAAAAAAAAAAAATGAAAAATATAAAAATGTTCTCTGCAGGGAAAAAGATTTTTTAATTACCTACCTCATCGCTTACGGAGATTTTAAACTTCGTTATAGCTTTATCATCCGTATATTCGCCTGCACCCCACCAGGTACTGATCAAAGGTGGAAGAGCCGGAGTGCGGAAAATCTCGTGGAGTCGCACCCCTATGAGGACGACAATACTCGCCGCGATAATAAACAAGGTCTTTCTCAAAACCATGGCGATGCTCATACGTGCACGCACCGACGATTACTGGCTGATTTTTATCCCAGCCGGTACTTACTGTTTGTGGAACACTTATCGCAGATGATAATTGTGTTTCTAAGCTAAAATGACTAATATCTCACTCTCGCTCTATACAGACTCCTAACATGCATTCATATACTCGTAGTGAAGTGCGATATATTCTTTTTGATGGGTTTGGGAATTCGTTTCTTTAGACAGGAAACACGCTGAGCGTCCCTTGTCCATCGTTCTCGGTCAGTCAAAATTCCAAAGCCGCATCCGCATCAATAAAAATTGTGCGTAGTGCGTTATATTTAGAGAACGGATTCTCGTACATGTGTCAGGCGGAAGGGAGCCGTCTGGGTTGACGTTAGTAGTATATAAACCGCCGGTTCTGGACCGCCAATTTGTGAACGACCATATTTACCTTTATTCTCCTCTTTTTGAGGTCAAAAACTACTTTTATGGCCTACAAATTTACCAATCCATAAATGGTACAAAATTTATGTTAAAACCTCAATAATTCCCTTGAAAATACATAAAAATAGCTATATTTTTAACCATTTACACCAATTTTTGTTTATAAAACTACAACCACAATTTTGCTCGTTCACAAGCTAAAATTGCATAAAAAAACTGAATTCATTTAATCGCCACCAAATTGTGAACGAATGTAAACACCCATATTCTCTCTTAATTTAGTATTACGATTATCTTATAAAAAATTATTAGTATATCTAATCGTTCACACCTCAAATTTAGATAAAAAATTGACATTATTTAATCGCCACCAATTTGTGAACGAGTATATATAGTAATCAAAAATATTCAACACTAAAAAAAATTAATTACATAATTATTTTAAATATAAATAAATTGTTATGAATCCTGATAAAAGTTACACGAAGGAAATTAAATCACTTAATAAAGATCCGACGAAGTACATAAATTCATATACCTCATTACCTAAACTACCAATAAATAAAATTCTATTCATCACAAACCTTTCAAAATTCGAGAACATTATAACAAATTCATTTGACTATATAGTATTTGTAAAAAAATAAGAAATATAAAATAAATAAAAAGTATATAGATAAAATGAATACTCTGTTTAATTATATTATTGGGTATCAAATTATGAAAAAAGAGAAGTTCCTTCCAATCATAAACATTAAATATGGAAAAATTTTGTGCAAATCGTTTTTGATTGCAGTGAAAACCTCGAGCAGCCTCTGTACAGCTGTTATTAGCCCTGCTTGGGGCTTCTTCGGCAGAGACGTAGCCTGACATTCACTGCAAACAAAAACGACTTGCCCAATTTATTCGCAATTGCGATGTAAGAGTGATGAACAGATAAAATAGCGACATCTTACGATCGCTTTTTGACCTGACATTGCAGTAGGATAGACAAATTGAAGCGGGATTTGCTCCTAATAAGCCCCCCATGTAAGGCGGCCGTGCCTGCTGTCAAAGCATAATGAAAGTTTTTAGAAAAATTTTGTGCAAATCGTTTTTGATTGTAGTGAAAACCTCGAGCAACCTCTTCAATTTGTCTATCCTACTGCAATGTCAGGTCAAAAAGCGATCGTAAGATGTCGCTGTTTTATCTGTTCATTAAATATGGAAATTAAAAATAAACCACAAAAATGGATTTTTTTCTGACGTCGAAATCAAATTGTATACCAATATAAATGTTAATCTATTAAACTTAAATAACACACCTTATATTTTCACAAACAATATTATATTAACTATATGTACATTTCATGTGCACTGCACACATCGTCAGTAGTTACTATTAAATTTTAATATTTACTAAGCTTCTCATTTAATTTTTTGTTGCATTCATTATCTGAAATTAAAAAGAATTATAAATTAGAAAATTATACAATGCTTGTGCTGTCATCTAGTGGTTAGAAGCTAAACAAATGTAACGATTCTTTAAATTTAGATTCATGGGTTGTCTTTTATCAACTGAATCTAATAGGTGCCCCTGGTCATTATTTTTTTACCATTAGACCCATAGATAAATTAGGCCTATGCCATTAGACACCAGTGTTGCCAGAGGTGGTGATTTATCACTAGATCTGGAGATTTTTGTTATTCGTTAATTACCTGGTGATTATTTTTAGAAACTCAGGATTATCTCGCGCTTTTTCATAAAATATAAATAAGAAGAAATTTATAACATTAAAATTATTTTAAGTTTCAATGATAAGAGTTGAGACGTGTCTTTTTGCGATATCGAATATCGAGCATCTGTCAACAATGTCAACCGTCAGTGGTTTTCCCGTCATTTTAAAAATATTTGCAAGAACGCACGTTTTCTTCGTAAATTGTAAACTCTTGTACAAATTCATCAATTTTTTAGTTGTGTTAGAATTGGAAAATTTAAACACAGGCAACATTTTACAATCGAAAGCAAAAAAGTACATTGCAATTACAGTTTTCTGTAATTTTTCAAACACGATATCACAGGTGACACTTAAAAAAATTCTAAGCTTTCAGATTTGACAAGTTCACAACTTTTGTAAGATCTATGAAATCAATCGCATTTAAATACCATTTTGAGAAAGAAAAATTACAGAAAACTGTAATCGATTTTTTTTTAACATTTTGTACCTAAATTTAATAAAACAATTTTAAAGCGTCAATAAAATGTCAAAAATTTTAATGAACGACAAATTAGTACAAAAAAATAAACTGGCGATTTTCAGTTGTAACTGGTGTCTTTTTGTCAGCCAATCTGGTGACTTAAATTTTGATTGTCTGGCAACACCGTTAGACACTGTGGCCAGCTGTGGGTAAGTTAAAAATAAATTATTTCTTATATTTAGCGGTTATGGTTGTGTTTTGTTTATGTAAACCAGTGTCTCGCAAACTTTTTTAGTCTGCGGCACGCTAACTGAGGAATTTTTTTTCCGCGGCACACTAAGCTAAATAAATTTTCGGAAGAAAACGTATATTTAAAAATAATTAAAAAAATTTGTTTTACAAATAGGTACATTAATTAATATTTGGTACAATAGAAAGGAACGTATTTTTATTTTAAGCTTAATGTGATGGATGGGCTTGTTTCTGGGAACAAATTTGCATTATTCGTGGTTCGAAGTTGGACAAACACACTCGCATCTCTCCATCAATCATCTGAAGTCGCTCACGTTTTTTAGATTTAATTTCAGTCAATGAAGAAAATGCAATTTCGCAGAGATAAGAGGAGCCAAATGGTAACAAACTTCGAAGAGCTCTCATGCTCAATTCTGGATATTGATTTTGAAGAGAGATCCAAAACGTTGATAACTCGAGTTCTGCGAAAGAAGCTTTGTGCACCAAATCATTCTTCAGGTCGATAAAATCCTCTTCTTCTTTTATTGAGAATGAGCTGTCCGTGCAACCTACAAAGGGGTTGACCACCCATTCGTCTTTTTTCGAATTCAGAGATGGAAAATATTTGACGAATGAAGAGGACAGATTTTCAAATGTAGTTTGAATTTCTTTTGATATTTTATGTTTAATTGTTGATGTATTGACAGTTGGAAGAAAGTCAAATTGCAAATTTTTAGATTTTTGCAACCACAGTTTCAGTTTTTCTTCAAAAGCCTTGAGTTTTCCGATAATGCTAATGATGTTTTCTTTGGCTCCTTGGATGCTCATATTCAGTTTATTCAATTTTTCAAAAATGTCATTCAGGAACGAAACTTCAAGCCACCAAATATCGTCATGCAGAAAATCGACTTTATCAGTATTGTCTGTCTCGAAAAATGAAACAATTTCTGCTCGCAAAAGTATCACTCGTTCGAGAACTTTTCCTTTCGAGAGCCACCTCACTTCAGTATGATACAACAAACCTTTATGATCGGAATCCATTGCTTCACATAATGATGCAAAAATTCTTGTTCGGAGTGCGTTTGACTTAATATAGTTGACGATCTTAATGACTTCCTTCATTGTTTGGCAGAGTTTTTCCGGAAGGGCTTTTGTTACCAATACCTCTCGATGAATCATACAACGCACAATTTTCACATTCGGATTAATTTTCAACACATGAGCGACGAATCCTTTTTTGCGGCCTTGCATTGAAGGTGCGCCATCGGTACAGACACTGATACAGTTTTCCCATTTAATTCCTCTTAATTCAATATTTTTATTTACCAGTTCGAAAACGTCCTGTCCTGTGGTATTTTGCTTCAGCTCCGAACAAAAGAAAAACTGATTTTGAATCGATCCGTCTTTAATAATACGGAGAAATGCTAATAGTTGAGCTTTATTACTAATATCGGTAGATTCGTCGACTTGAAGAGCCCATAAATTCGACATTTTGTCTTGATTATTCGCAAAATGCTCTTTGAGTTGTAGATCAATATCATCGGACATACTTTGAATTCTACGCGCAATTGTATCACCTGATAACGGTATTACTTTTACACGTTCAACAGCTTGTGTTCCAATCATGGCTTTAACAGCTATTTCCAACGAAGGCAAAATGATATTTTCAGCATCAGCATGAGGCTTTTTCTTTTTTGCTAATAGTTGGGCAATTTTATAGCTTGCGATTTGAGCTTTTTCTGGTACCGTACATAAATTTTTGAATCGTTTGGCTTGGTTGTATAATTGTGAACGAAGGTTCTCGAAATAAGATTTCTCCTTGTTTATGTACAATGGATGTTTTTTTTCAAAATGTCGTCTAAGTTTACTCGGAACCATCGCTTCATTGGAAAGAGTTGTAGAACACAACATGCAAACGGGCAAAGAATTATCTTCTTTGGACGGAATAAAAGCAAACTCTATGTATTCATCATTGTATTTCCGCTTTGCTGAAACTGTTGAAGATGTGACCTTTGCTTTTTTGGAAGTTTTGTCAGAGTCCGGAGTTTTGGAACTCTTTGTTTTGATAACGTATTTGTCCATATTGGGAATGTAATTAAGTAACAAGTAAGTAACTGAAATGAATACCATCTTATATTCAATATTGTAAGAAAAAGAATTAAAAAAGTATCAACGCCTGTTTAAGAAGTATGTAACTAGTTTATTAATTATATTAAGAATAAATATAGTTAATAAACATGGTCACTATTTAATTATTTGCACTCACCTTGATAATAAAGAAAATCTAACACAAACACGTGGTAAAAATAAAAAATGAGAACACAATCTAGCAAACGCAACAATATTCGTAAAACGAAACACACAATGAGAATTTTTGAGGGGAATTGAAAAGTCACGCCACGGAGCGAAATGAAGCGTTGTCAAGCGGTACGTTGAGTGGGGGAAAATTCACGCCAGTGCCTCTCTAACCAATTCACCCTCACTTGTGCATCTTGTTGTTACGACAAAGTTTGGGAGGGCAAATACGAGTACCTGTGTTCTGGCTAATTTAGTTAAAGTTAAATGACTACTTTTTGGGTAATTTTATAGTTATCAGAAATTGGTTTTTAGATTAATCTCAGAATATCTAGTGCAACTTGGAAAATCTTTTGCGGCACACTTAACATTCTCCCGCGGCACACCAGTGTGCCGCGGCACACAGTTTGCGAGACACTGATGTAAACTATGTGCGTAAATTATAAAAATCGATTTTACAGTTCATTAGTTGTTTATCCCGCGATTCTCTAAAGCATGGACGAACCAAAGAGACTAAGCCTCGACATGTACCCAAACTTACCACAGGGTAAATCTATTTGAATATTTTAATGGCAATTTTTTGAAAATTATGTATTTTCAGGTATATTTGAATGCATGATTGGATGCGTTGCAACTTCCACCAACTCAACAACCCACGCGAGAACAGTATTTAACATGTACTGCCCAGTAAAATTTACAATTAAAGATGTAATACCAGTGTGCTGTATTAAACAATTAATAGATACCAGATGTCGGTGGATTGTTGTTTATGAATTCTCCGGAGATGCTCTCACAGCTAGTGATACCGATGCATTTACGGGTTTGATACCTCCAGGATTATTTGTGATGGAGTATAGTTCAGATAAACAACAAAATGTAACCGTAATATATGGTGCTCATTGTTGCATATGTTAAGTATTCATAGTTTTGTTTATATTAACCAATTTATCACAATTAATAAATATAGGTATATTTTTCCATTGATACTGATTTTTTGCATATAAATGACTATTACAATAAAAAAAGGTTCATCAATAATTTTACAAGACAAATCAAAAATAGTTGATGGTGGTGAAATACATGATGGTTTTATAAACTTTTTAATTCTTATATTAGCTGCAGCAGCTGGACCAGTATTAGCAAATATTTTAAACAATGTTGTTGATGTAATTGATGACAAAATAAAAGGTGAAGCATTAACAGTAGAAATTCGAGGTCAGCCACCCATTCCTTTAAAGAAAACCTTGTCGCAGAAAGATAAAGACATAATAGAAAAAAATATTAGAGCTCTCATGAATATAACTAACAAAGAGGATTCAGATTGCGATGACGATATACAATTATTATGTTTTGATAAAAGTAAACAACTAGAAAATATTAATCCAACAGAAGAAATTAAAAAAATTATTAAATATACAAGATCCTAGATTATTTGAAACCATAGGCGCCGGATTTTGTTAATATAGTCGGGTGCAATTTTTGTCGATAGTTCAGTTTATAATATGTATAATACATATAATTTGTTAACAAATGAAAAGACCACTGCCGGTGTTACCTTATGAAAAATACAACTGACAACGGCGTCCTACTTAGAAACTCGATAACAAGTTTGAATCTGGATGCTGTAGTTGTTGCAACAAATACCTCAGCTTTGAATTATTGATATGATAGTTCTCCTGCAAGTAACTGCAAATCAATGAAAACGAAATATAAAAATAGTTTAATTCGAAGGGAAAAGGAAATTACCAATCTGAACTGAAATTTCATAGAGAGTAGGAATTAATCCGTTTGCAAAAGAACGTCTGTCTTTAAATCTAAACGCGTTTGGACCACGTTTTTGGGAGCAAAAGAAAGCACCTAATAAAGTGACAAGTATAAGAAATAAATGACAAGGTTATGAGTTCTGAACTTTTAATAATTACGATAAATTAATGGTTGATGAGTGTTTGGTTCATTTTAACAGTAAGTGCTTTCTTTCGCTTAAAAATTTGAATCTGGTTTCGAATATTTCGAAACTGGATTCCGTACAAGTTGCAACAAAACACCTCAGATTTGAATTATTGACTGACAATTCGTCTACAAATAACAGCAATTCGGTCCAAACCAGTCCAAACAAAACATAAAAATAGTTTGATTCGAAGAGGAAAGGGAATTATCGATTCGGACTGAAATTTCAAAGAAAGTGGGGATTAATCCGTTTGCAAAAGAACATCTGTCTTTTAAACTAAACACGTTTGGACCAAGTTTTTCTAAGTGAAAGAAAGCACCTAGTGAAAAGGTTTTTTTTTTCATTTGCATGGCAATGAAAAGGATAAGTATTTAAATTGATTTGCAAATACCTCGACATGGCATGACACGAAACTTCAAATATCTTAGTATCAGGAAGGAGGAAAGAGAACTCTTTCCTCATCCCTGCTTAGTATTTTGATAATATTTTACAGGGGAATTGTGTTTTATAACAACATCATGCAACAGGTGGTGGTTTTTTGATTCGTGAACAAATAATATAATTTGTTCACAAATTTAAAGACCACTGGCGGCGTTGCCTTGTAAAAAATACAACCGGCAATAGTGTCCTGGTTAAAAATTTGATGACAAAATTGGCAAGTGTTTGAAATAAACGATAAGGTTTTATTTTTATTTTATTTTATTTTATTTTTATTATATTCGGGAAACCAACAGGACAATGTCCCAATAACGGTTCCCACGAAAGAACAAAATACATAATACAAAACATATAGGTATCATGAACCATACACATGTAGTTATGAAGCTGACGTACAAGAGAAGGATGAATGAAAGAATGAATGAATGAATGAAATTATGTATGTTTCAATATTTGGTGTACACTAGAGATCAATTTAGGCAGCCCGACATGGAAAATGTCTACATCATTCGCAACTCGATTGAAAGAATGACATAATCTGTAAATTGGTGAATTTGTACCAATATTCGTCCTTTGACTGTCAATATAAAAAGTCAGCGGATACCTAGATTCACATCTCGGTACGCAAAAATTTAACCTTGACAGCAGCTCTTGGCAATCGATGTAATTATTTATTACTTTAAAAATAAATATTATATCCGCAGCAACGCGCCTCTGTTCCAGAGAGAGAAGATTGTATTTTCTCAATGACATTGTGTACGAGGGACTTGGATTTTCATGAGAAAACCTGTATTCTAAAAATTTTAAAAATTTCTTTTGCACACTTTCTAATCTATTTATATAAACATTATATTGAGGAGTCCAGATAATGGAGCAATACTGCAAATTACTAAGTACGAGAGATTTATAAAGGTGTATAATAGAGTGTAAATCGGTAAAAGGCTTGGTGATTCTACATATAAAACCGAACATTTTGAAAGCTTTTCTGGTTATTAAATCTATATGATATTGGAAACTCAATTTGGAATCAAAAATAACCCCAAGGTCTTTAATTTGAGATACTTTGGTTAAGGGTATGTCATTAATTTTGTAAGTATAATCTATAAAATATTTTTTCCGAGTGACAGTGAGATGTTTACATTTAGTAATGTTTAAAAACAGTTTGTTTTTCCTGCAATAGTCTGCAAGGTTATTAATGTTTAATTGCATAGTTTAACCTCTAAAAAAAATTTAAGATCGTCAGCATAAAGCAGGAAATTGCAGGAATTTAGTACATTTCCAATATCATTTATAAAAAGTGTAAATAAACTGGGTCCTAGATGAGAGCCTTGCGGCACTCCAGATAAAATTTTCACAGGATTTGATTTACATCCATTAATCACCACAGCTTGGGTCCTATGATACAGATATGATTTTATCCAACGGAGAAGGTTTCCATGAAAACCCAAGTAGTCCAGCTTTTGCAGAAGAATGCGATGATTAATCTTATCAAATGCCTTTTGAAAATCGGTATAAATAACATCGACTTGACCAGAAGAATCTAGAATAGAATGAAGATATTCGTTATATAAAATTAAATTGGTGGTTGACGATCTCCCTCTGCAAAAGCCGTGCTGCTGCGGAATCAATGACTGTTTAGTAGATTCGTAAATCATGTCATTCACAATCGACTCGAAAATTTTTGCAAATATCGATAGTTTAGATATCGGTCTATAATTACTAACATCTGTTACAGGACCTTCCTTGTAAATGGGAGTAATGTAGGCATTTTTCCATATATCGGGGAAAGTACATTCACGAAGTGATTTATTGTACAAGATTAAAAGTGGAAGTGATAAGCTATCAATACAAGATTTCACAAAATAAGGAGGAATATTGTCTGGACCGGACCCCTTATACACATTAAGTTTAGAAATCTTATTTTTAATAGAGGACAGGTTTAATTCATTAACGACAACAACATCACGGTAAGCGTAATTAAAATCTAAATCGGTATCGTAATTAGAAGAAGGTATGTCATTTTCAAAAACGGAAGAAAAATAGGTATTAAAGAAATTGGCAATTGAAGATTCGTCTGCTGCTATAATATTATTATATGACATTTGGGAAGGTAGAGAAGATCGTGAACGTTTAGAAGATACGTAAGACCAAAAATATTTGACATCTTTTTTTAAATTATTCTGCACAGAGTCCATCCATTGTTTATGATCGGTTTTAATTGATTCTTTTAATCGTCGTCTGAGTAAGGCAAAGACTTCATAATCCGCGAATTGGCCGAACTTTTTCCACTTCATATGAGCACGACGCTTCTCTTTATACATTTTAATGGTTGAAATTTTGTACCAGGCTGGAAATGCAGATTGACGCACTTTAATTTTAGGAATAAATTCATCAATAATGTTTTTATTCAAGTAAGCATAAAACACATCAACTGCTCTCTCAACAGGTAGACTATCTAGCATTGTATGCCACTCTACGTTAGATATTGCCTCATTAATAATTGAATAGTTAGCTTTACGAAAATTATACATTGTTCTAGAAGGTAATGAAAAATAAGAAATATTATCATTAAAGAAATCAAAAGTGAAAGACTTGTGATGGATATCTTCAGTACAAAGTGATTCCTGAGCTGGTTTTATGTTTGAAATTACTCTGTTGCATAAAATTAAATCTAATACACGACCATTATGATTTGCTATATGGCAAAATTGGTTTATGTTTAAATAGGACAACATATCTATCAACACCGCTTCTCCGGAATCATTAGTTCTTGTATTAGGAATCAAGCAGCCATCTGAGGGAGTCCAGACAATATTTCCTTTGTTAAAATCCCCAACAACTAAAAATATTTCGTTAGTAAATTCATACATTAACCCAGGTTAATGTATGAATTTACTGTATGAATTATTTATGAATTTAATGTATGAATTATTTTACGATAACTTAGCCAGCTAAGTTATCGTAAAATAATTCATACTTTACACTTTCACTATTAGGAGGAAAGTAAACGCAACAAACGTTAATTTTGATGTTGGCTAAGGAAAAAGAAACCCAAAGATCTTCATTGCATGTGGACCAATCGTCATGTAGAGATGCGTTAAAGTGAGAAAGTACTGCGATAAGGCAGCCACCTCCATCTTTTTTGGCAGAAGTTTCGGGACTTCGATCGCGACGTAACACCTTATATCGACAGTCAAAAAGTTCACAACTGTTAATACCATCATTTAACCAGGTTTCTGTGCAAATTATCACCTCATAACTAGTAGTGATCACATTTTGAAAAAAAATCGTTAGTCTTTGTCTTCAGTCCACGGGTATTTTGGTAGTAGAATGATATTGAATCCATGAATTGGAAGTATTAATATATAACAGGAAAAAAATGGAGATCCTCAAACAAAATTACAAGATTTCAGTTGGTCTTCATTGGAGATGTGATATACCCTGGATCTCTCAGATTTTCTTATATATACTTTCGCATCTCTGGTCCAGCAAAATTTAAAAGCGTTATCTCTACAGAAAGTACGAGTTTTCCAGAAGAGGTTTTTATTTCCAACAGTAAGATGTTCATTGCAGAAAATAGTAGTATTATCTCCAGTAATTCCAATATCACTCGGTTTAATACCTCGCAGCTTTCGGGATGCAGCTAAAAAGTTGTTCTTCGTTAAGCGACTCACGAATTTCACAATGATATTGTTGGGCTTGTTGGAATTTTTTTGAGAGGTATTTATTCTGTGGCAGGCATCAATAAAAAGATCATCGGGGTTTATTTTAATCAAAGAAGCTATATTTTTTATTATGTCATGGACATTTTCATTACGGTTAAAAGGTACTCCTATAATTTCAATGTTATTTGATCTTGAATATTGTTGCAAATCATCAATCTCGGATCTGAGAGATTTATTTTGCTGTTGTAAAGTGGAGAGTGACAGTTTGAGTTCGTCTATTTCCTTAATCGAGTTTTTAAATTCGGAGAGTTGTTTGGCAAAATCATCAATTTTGTCACCATAAAATGTCAAAGATTGGATTATTGTGGCCTGTTCCTGTTTAACCGATGTAACTTCTTTTTGAATTTCTGACAATTTGGTTAAAATGACACTCATATCAGTGGTACCCGCCAAAACAGAACAGTTTTTGCATCTCCATGAGATACCAGGAGTTCCGAGTAAATCCAAAGTGGTGGAATTGATGCCAGCACATTTCGGATGAAAATATTTACCACAGCTGCCACTGCATAACAGACCCTGGCGAGTAATAATTCCGTTGCAAACGTTGCACGATCCTGGCATTTTGTTTGAATCCATTAATCTGCAAATTATGAATTCGATGTGGGTCGCCTCACGTGTGAAAATTCCGTAGTCTTTCGCCTCACGTGCAAAAAATTGATCGGTGCACGCACAACGACACGGGCCAGTTAATTGAGAACAATAGATGTCAGGAATTTGGGAAAAACTCCAAAAAATTAATGAAACGCTTGGAGAAAATGAGTTTCACATACACAATCCAGAATTAATCAACTTAAACCTTCTGCAAGATCTTTTACAAGTTTTGAAAACTTCAATTTACTACCGAAAAAACAGATAATTATGGAGCACTAGTTTCACTGCACGTACATGTATACACGTATGGTAAGGTTATAATCATTTTAGAAAAATTTTGTGCAAATCGTTTTTGATTGCAGTGAGAACCTCGAGCAGCCTCTGGACAGCTGTTTCAGCCCTGCTTGGGGCTTCTTCAGCAGAAACGTAGCTCGACATTCCCACTGCAGACCAAAAACGACTTGCCCAATTTATTCGCATCCTACTGCAATGTTAGGTCAAAAAGCGATAGTAAGATGTCGCTATTTTATATGTTATAATCATTATAATAGATTCTTGGTTTTTACGTTATCGTTCGCAAGCAATTTTATAGCAGACAAACTGTAATTAATTGAAACGGTTATTAAAATGAATATAAATGTAAATAAACTAATAGTAAAATTGATTTGACAAATTACTTTGACATGAAACTTCAAATACCCAACTTAGTATTTTGTTAATGTTCTATACAGGACTTATGTTTTATACCAACATAATGCAACAGGTGGTGGTTTTTTAATTTGTGAACAACGTATACACTAATAATGTTTTCTACTGATGTGCACTAATATGAACTGAGTGTGCACTCAGTGCATTAGTGCACGTCAGTAGAAGACGCTACATTTAAGTATGCTGTATTACTGCTTTGGACGGTGAACCAGGAAAAGCTAGCAATATTTTAAACGATTTCTGAAGTAGGTAATCCTGTCAATTGCGGATTTACTTTAAAAAAACTGTGCAATGTCAAATAAAATCTGCGTCAAATAATTTCTGCTTCTTTGAATTTAGTAAACAAAAAGACACTACTTTGTCGGATGCTCTCTAATTCTTTTGCACCCAACAAATTCATTTGTCAGGTGCACAAGACCCGTGCACCCGACGAAACGGCGCCTATGTTTTAAACAAAATCAAAAATGTTTTGTCTCTTACGTTAAATAGCAAACATATAAAAATAATAAACACCACCAACCACTATTTACATCGGTAGAATTTTGGAATTTATTATTATTTTGAGTTACTGTATAACTTTTTAGAATTATAAATTTTTCTGGCAATGAATTACCAAATGAGTCAAAGAAATTAATAAATTCATTATCATAATCTATACAGGGAGATTCAGGCAACCCTTTCATTAAAAGTTTACGGACTTCTCCTCTGAATTTCTGTTTCATATTTTGCCATTATAAGTTAACGATATGGATCTATCAAAATATAATACTTTCAAATTTCGCACACGCAAAGAAAATTAGCGTAGGAGGATTACAGGATTTAAGGATTAATGCCTTATTTATTTCTTTTTTCTGTTATTGTAATAATAAAATTTATTTTTTTATTTAATTAATTAATTTAGTTAATGATTGGTTAGGTATATTTATTTCTCCGCCAAATTTAATATTATTGAGGTTTAACTACTTCGCTATTTAACTACTTTGTTATCTAACTACTTTGTTGTTTAATTACTTTGTTGTTTAACTACTTTGTTATCTAACTACTTTATATTTAACTACCTCGTTATTTAACTACTTTGTTACTAGTATTAATTAATATTATTTCTTTATATATATATATATCTTTTTTACATCTTAATGTCAAATTTAATAATTGCCGGTATTAATGCAAGGTCCTTAGTTTCAGGCTTTCAGGAATTCAGGAGCATTGTGTTAGCGGGTAGTTATGATGTTGTGGGTGTATCGGAAACATGGTTGACTAATGAAATTACATCTGATTCCATAAAAATTGAGGGTTACGATTTATACAGGCATGATCGTGCCACACGTGGAGGTGGGGTATGTGCGTATGTAAAATCAAATCTACCTTGCGATAAATTTCAATTTAACTCTGGAAATGCAATGGAAGAATTATGGATTCGCATCAAAATTAAGAAAATTGTCTTAGCTGTGGGTGTAATTTATAGGACACCTCGTAGTAATGTGTTAGAGTGTTTTGACCAAATAGATTTATCATTATCAGGAATAGTTCCTGATTGTGATGAACTTGTATGTGTTGGAGATTTTAACATAAATCTTTTAAATTCAACAACTGCTGCTAGTTCACTTATTCATTGTTTTGATGGTTTTGGTATGAGCCAAATTATTAATGAACCAACACGAATAACAGAAAATTGCAACTCTTTAATTGATCTTATTTTTGTAACAAACAAAGATTTTGTTTTCGAATGTGGGACTGTAAACACTGATTTATTTTCTGATCATTTGCTTACCTATTGCATCTTAAAATATGATGTTCCTACAGTTAAACAAAAATATGTGACTTTTCGTGATTTCAGTAAATTTTATCATCAAGATTTCCTCGAGGATTTTTTGAACATGAGGTGGGATGACATTTGTTTAATAAATAACATTGATGCTAAAGTTGAATTTATGAACAATAATTTAATTCACTTATTTGATTTACATGCCCCTTTTAAAACGGTTCGAGTTTCTAAACCGAAAGCTCCATGGCTAACTGATGTTATTAAATATATGATTAAACTTCGAAATGTTGCTTTATCTAAGTTTAAGCGAACAAGCCTTCCAGCCGATTGGATCTACTATAAGCAATTACGGAATCTTACTTTGAATGCTATCAGAAATGAAAAACGTGCTTATTTAAGTACTTTATCAAAATGTAGTATGAATAAAACCTGGTCAGTATTAAAAAGTATGAATATCTGTAAATCTAAAGCTTCTGAAATACCAGAAACGTTATCAAATGTGGAGGAAATAAATGATTATTTTGTTAATTCTGTATCTCAAATCGATGAAGATTGTAGTGAGGCCATAAATTATTATTCCTGCAATAAGTTGAAAGATTCCAATTTTCAATTTCAGCTTGCAACTATAGAAGAAGTGAATAATATTATTAATACTATTACTTCCAAGGCACAGGGCTTGGACGGTATTTCTATAAAAATGTTGCGTTACTGTTTGCCACTCATTTCAAAATATATAACCCACGTTGTAAACTGTTGTTTGGAAATTGGTTATTTTCCTGTTTATTGGAAAAAATCGTTAGTACATCCTTTGCCTAAAACTAATACTCCTACGCAATATTCTGATTTACGGCCAATTAGCATACTTCCGATTTTTTCAAAAATTCTGGAAAAGTTAGTGCATAAGCAAATTATGACTTACGCAATTGATAATAATATTATTCCAGATGTTCAATCCGGTTTTAGGAAAGGGTATAGTACTGCATCAGCTCTAGTTAATGTTTGTGATGACATTTTTAATGCCTGGGATAAGGGTTTTGGTACTGCCCTGGTGCTTTTAGATTTCTCCAAAGCTTTCGACACCATTAATCATAACGTATTGCTGGCTAAGTTAAAATTTATAGGTTTCGATGAAATAAGCTGTTCATTCATGAGCAGTTATTTACTTAATAGATCACAAATAGTCGTGGTAGGAAATAGGGCTTCTTCCGAGACTTATATTTCAAAGGGCGTTCCTCAAGGCAGTATATTGGGCCCATTACTGTTTATTCTATATACGTTCGATTTTAATTCGGTTTTAAATCACTGTAAATGTACATTATATGCTGATGATACCCAGATTTATAAACATTTCTTGCTGGATAACGTTGCTACAGATTTTAACTTAATTAATGAAGATTTGAGTAAATTGGTTCACAAAGCACAAATTCATAATTTATGTATTAATACCTCAAAATCATGTCTTTTAATTTTTGGCAGTAAAAAATGTAAGGAAGCAGCTGCTGAATGTAGCCTTAACATCTTGGGCAAGCCGCTAGCCATTTCGAAAGTTGCAAAAAATCTTGGCCTTTACATGGATTCTGAGTTGAGATTTCGGGATCATGTTAATAAAATGTTAAAGAAATCTTATTGTTCTCTTCGTTTACTTTATGCCAATAGGCATTTTATTAACATTAATTTACGTAAAATTCTTGCTGATTCTTTAGTTTTAAGTCATTTTAATTATTGTGATGTTGTATACGGTTCATGTTTAGACTCATCAACTGTTGCCCGCATTCAAAGGGTTCAGAATGCTTGCATTAGATTCATCTACGGCCTCCGTCATTTTGATCATGTTTCCCATAAATTGGTAGATCTTAATTGGTTGAATATGAAAGATCGTAGAAAATTACATTTCGCAGTTTTTCTTATTAAAATTGTTAAAAATTCTAAACCTTCGTATTTGTCCAAGAAATTACTTAAGTATGATTGTATACATGAAGTGAATACTCGTTTTAAAAATAACTTTATCCTACCCAAACACACTAAAGCACTATTTGCTAGATCTTTTTCATATCTTGGTCCAATTACGTGGAACAGTATACCAGAATCGTTAAAATCATGTTCTTTACTCTCGTTTAAAAAGAAATATACCTCTGTTTTAAATGATACCAATTTTGTTTAAAATTTCTGTATAATCAAATGTAATTATGATTATGATATTATATTTGTAATATTTCAGTCATAACTCCCTCATTTGTTGCCAATGCTCTTGAAGACCTGAAATCTGAGATTATAACAACTTTTATATTTTGAATTTATAACACTGGTTATCATTATTATTATTATTTTCTTTTTATGTGACACCTCTGTTAATTTGATATATAATGCCAGTTAGATTGGTTATTTATTAGTTCTAATTATCTCTAATTAGGCGTAATATGCATTTCTTTTTTTTTATTTTGTATGTATTTAATGAAAAATTCGGCGTCAATGTGTATGAAATACCTATTAATATTTATTGTTGATTTTTTTTTTGTAACTGATGGTTAAGTGAATAGCTTATGCTAAACTTCGCCGAATAAAGTCCGTTTATTATTATTATTATTATTATTATTACTTCCGCTTATACCGGAAGTTGCTGTCAACTTTCTTATTTTAAATGCAATACCCCATTTTGTATACATTTCTGAAATTTCATGAAATTCTAGAAATTTTTGTGTAACATGTGATACAAGAAAAATTAGCCGTTTTAGAGATATTTCCATTTTTAAAAAAAATTCAAAGTTGCAGTACCTTGTTTAAGATGCTGCCATCTTTGTGTAACAAAAGCCATAATTTCAATTTTTGGCCTGTAGTAACTTCTATTCGAACTGATTTCAACTGTCGAAAAGTCATGTTTGTTAAATAGAACACCCAGTATTTTTTTATACCATAAGAATCAAAATTAAATGTTCTTTCGAACAGTATTTGCATTCCCTATACCCATCTCTTACCTTTCTCTTTCTATTCATGATTTTCTCTTTGAGACATCAATTTTTTTCACTTTTCAGTATTATTCCTGAATAGTGTGCTAAGAAAATTTAACAAACTGAGGTTTTCTAAGTTAATTTCTGACTGTAATTTCAATTTCATTTTAAAAACCGATAAATAATATTTAAATACACATCTATCATCTGAACTTTTTGTGTACATATGCCGCATGTATTAGAAGTCTTGGTATGAGTTTTTACACATTTACAAGGAAAAATTTACACTTAGAACACAAAAATTTTTGAAAACTAATAAATAAATCAGAAATATTAAAAATAATACACAAATTGTTGGTTATAATATTGGCTCTAAGTTGTCCTCGGCTATTATTTATTAGTAATAACTTTCTATTGTGTCTCAGTAATAACAGATTTTCCTTGATATAAAAACTTTTTTTATTAACTTCTTGAATTGTCGATTTTTTGATCATCAAATACCTTTAATATGTCTGTGTTTGATTATTCACTTTTTGGTTCTTCGTAGCGAATAAATTATTTTTTTTTATTCCTACTAGACAGATGATTTCAAAAATTATTATTTCTCTAGTTTTCATAGCCCACTGTTTAAAAATAATACCAAGAAATTGAAAAAAATTAGGTGTTAAAAAGAAAGCATCGATAACGAGTGAACTATATGAGGTAGGTATAGGGAATGCTAATATAGGACGAAAGAACATTTAATCCTGAGTCACATGGTATAAAAATATACTAGGCGTTCCATTTAAAAAACATGACTTTTCGACAGTTGAAATTAGTTCGAATAGAAGTTACTTTTCAACCAGCCTGTAAGTAATCAAGTGCAAAACTGGACATGATCTGAAAGAATGTTACTGTAGCCTACTACAGGCCAAAAATGGTCATCATAGCTTTTGATGCACAACGATGGCAGTATCATAACCAAGGTTCTACAAGCCTGAGTCATTTTAAAAAATGAAAATATCTCGGAAACGGTTAATCTTTCTTGTATCACATGTTGCACATAATATTTTTAGAATTTTATGATGATTTCAAAAAAGCATTAAAAATTGGGGTATTCCATTTAAAATAAGAATGTTGACAGCAACTTCCGGTATAAGCGGAAGTGTCCAATATTTGAAAATATTATATTTTGATAGATCCATATCGTTAACTGCAAAATATGAAACAGAAATTCAAAGGAGAAGTCCGTAGACTTTTAATGAAAGGGTTGCCTGAATCTCCCTGTATATTGTGGAAATATATTTTGCACGGTTCAAATTATAATGAAGCGGGCAATATAAGATATTAAACCGTAGCGTGTAAACAAACGCGAGGGGTGCGGAGACAATTAACACCGCTCCAGCAATGGTGTTACTCAGTATAACAAAAAACAGAGTAATATTGCCACAATAAAAAATTACAGTTGTGTATTCAACTCTTCTTGTTTAAATGTGTAAAGATTTTCAGGGTAATTATTTGACCAGTTGTACCTCGACCGCCGGAATTTATTGCGACATTGCATCATACAGTAAGAACGCCGTAAGTTATTTTCACCGTCCCATTACACAATGTGCCTGTTCGATACATTTTTACGATGGCGTGTATATATTCAAATCCTATGCTTACTGATATCAAAACTATGATTTCACAGTGATACTGATATCACGGTATCGTCCATCACTAACTATATGAACTGAAAACTGAGCATTCACATCAAGGCAAAACGCGAAAGCGCATGATCGTCAACCCCGACGGCTCCCTTCAAACTGATACAAATCCGTCCTCTAATATTTTACATAAATTTGCATAAATTTCTTACGAATAGCGCACGTTATCCGATGTGCTATCGGTTTTCCAGCAACTACAAAGAGATTTGCGTCGCACAGTAGCGTCAGTGCGGACGATTATCTTGCAAACCTGCACACAAGCATTTGCGTGGTAAAATACACAATCAGATTTATTTTTGCGCCGCAAATATTTTGCCAAATTTCAAAATAGACGCAAATTTTAAATTGATGTGGACGCGGCTTAACAAGGGCCGTGCCAAGGGAGGCTGAGCCTGCTCTGGAAAGTTTTAAGCCTGCCCTACGTTGGCTCAATGTGACAAGAAATAATATACAGGATGTCCACCGAGTGCCCCAGTCTTCTCTACCGTCTAAAGTAAACAAGATAGAAAAGAAATTCTATCTATTTTCTAAAATTATTTTTGGCTATACAGGGTGTTCAGGAACTGATGGCATACTAAAGTTATATTTTTTGAAATGGAACACCCAGTATATTTTTAAGTATTTCGAAAGTACGCATAATAAGTAGGTAATAACCAAAAATTTCGGAAGTTTTATTTAAGAGTTTTTAAGATATTAATGATAGTGTATAAAAAATTGCTCTACTTTGAGCTCTTATAGTTTGATTATTTATTTACATTTCGTTACGAATTTTTGTAGTTAGTCAACACAATATTTCATCTACAGAAATTTCACAACAGATTCAATCTAATAGTTATTATGTGTACAGGGTGTTGAGTTTTGAAAAAGTTAATTTTTCTGAAAATTTTCAAATGGAACACGCTATATGTATAAACTCTTGTGAAACACTGCCTTAAGGGCGCGTTTCATTTGGTGGGGATTACATTCTCTGCTTTTCAGATTGCATAAGTAAATGGGCGCGTTCAGCGGGTGCTCAGCGGCTGAGTTGCTTACTCAGCAATCGTTTGTGATTGGCTATTACCTTAATATGAGCCAATCACAAACTATTGCTGAGTAACCAACTCAGCCGCTGAGTGTCCCTGAACGCGGCCAATATCGTTTAGGAAGTGGCGGCATCTTTTGCATACGAAAAATATTGACTTTACAGTTTGACCGGGTAGATGGCCGTATTGTAATATTAGTATTCTCCTTAAATTACAAAGTAAGGGGGAGCACAACAGAATTTAATGGCACAAGCTTATCCATGGGCGCAAGAACCACAACAGCTGTGGGGAATAAAGAAAATACCTGCAATGGCCGCAATTCACAAAATCGGTAGACTAAAGTAATTTGAAGCAAACGAAATCATGTCAATTTATTATACAAATAAAATAAATTTATTAATTAGTAACTATATTATTTTCATGAAATACTTTACTACTTTACTTTACTAAATTTATTTCTGACTCAATAGAATAGTCATTGGGAAAACGAAAAATATAGATAGAAAGTGAAGACGTATTTTTTTTATTTAATTATGTTGAAAATTCTAATAAACAGTGACATAATTATGCGTAATGTAATTAAATTTTCGTTGCAACTGTTATACAGGGTGTTCGCAAAATAAGTGCAAAATTTTTTACCACTGTACGCCGACAGCACGTACAACACGATAAAAATACAAAAAAAATCTTGTAACAAAAAGAAAATTCTCTTATCCGTCCTTATCCGGCGCGCATAAAATAACAAAAAAAAAAACTTACGGGACTTGCTTCTCTGATCATAGACAGTAAACATCGCGGGAATCACTAACCCGCAAGACACGTTCACCGAATATCATCTGTGTGGAGGATCACATTTAAACAAACGTTTACTCTTAGACATTTAAAAATGTTTGTAACAGTAGAGTATGACTCTTATATCAAATTTTAATTAAAGCTCTGTAACTATAACAGAGACTATAGTCAATAACACACGTGAAAATATCAAATTTATGCGCTGTTTCTATTTAAAAACGAAAATATTCAAATAAAATAAAATATAAAATAAATAAAATAAAACAAAATATTCAAATATTCGTGTTTTCGAACGGCTTCTCATTCGCTATCATTGTTCATAAAGGCCGAGTTAAGTGAGCGGTCAAATTGCACAGAATTGTCAAGTCAAGGGTCCGACTAAAGCCTCTGACTAATCAGCAATTGAGAAAAGTGATCACGTGATTTGGTCTGATCACTTCGACCGTTCACTTACCGCAGCCAAAATGTCACTTGACGTTTATATTTTGTACATACATTGCAGACCCTTGTCAAGTAGTTTGAATAATATGTGTTGAAAAATGTAGTTTTAATTTAAACAACAGTCACGGAAAAAATATCTTAAAGAAATAATTATATTAGGTGCTTTCTTTCGCTTAAAAGTTTGAATCGTTTCGAATTCTTTCCCAGTTGTTGCAACAAAACACCTGACTTGAATTTTTTTATTGACAGTTCACTTGTAAATAACCATAATTCAATCCAAACAAGTTTTGAAAATAGAGAGGTTCAAAGAGAAGAATGTCTGTTTTTGAATCAAAACACGTTTGGATCACGATTTTGTGAGCGAGAGAAAGCACCTACTTTCTGTTGGTGGAAAATTTGTAGTGGAAACGGAAACTTTTCTCCGTTGTAAGACCTTTATAAATAATGTGAATTGCAAATATGTAAAAATATACAGGCCGTTCCATTTAAAATCAGAAATTTGATATTGCTTCCTGTGAAACCAGAAGTGCCAGTGCAACGTCTAAAAATTTAGCTTTTTATTTAATTTATCGATCCCAAATTTTATGTAATAAAATTTTATGTAAAAAGTAAAAATTTTAGAAGATTGAAGACATGGCGTGGACACCTGTATTAAGTATTGGACATGGGTTCATTAGACTTTTTTCTTATTTTGATCTCGACTATCACCTGCCAAACGTTTTTTAGGTTTTTTTATTAACACCCTGTATAATGTAACTACTGCTGTTGCTTGGCTGTTATGAACAGACATTTACGGATGACAGACGATAATTAATAAAGTTCAGTCATAATTTCAGGTTGAAAAATATTGGTTCATGTTAGCCATACAGCTAAGGTAAAAAATGGAAAATGAATTTATTTTTAAAAAGTTAATTTATTTGTCATTCATAAATGACAGTTCCTAATTACAGCTACTCAGTAAATGTAAATGTACGTCAAGAAGTGTCCATTTTTTTCTGGCGGCGACAGTACAAAACATTTGCTGTAATTGTTATTTCATGATTTATTTAATTTTAAATAAACACATACGTCAAACTATTAACGCTAGACTCGCGCAGCAGTTATAATAATTTGGTATCATAATTGGTACAGATCACGTACAGACTATAGAACTTCAAATTGTATTCCCCTCCTGGGTTGGGATTCTCCTCCACCTCCTAATTCATTTTTATGTTCAGAGACATCTGCCTCAACACTAGTGAACCTATGAATTTCATGTATTTTTAAGCAAAATCTGCCTTACCAGCAAAACGTTGCAGTTGGTTTTAATTTAAGCTAAATTTTCTACAAATTTTTCAGAAAATGGATATTTTCTTGAAAACTATTAAACGTAGACAGAAATAACTGATATTACTTATAGTTTACATGTTTGCCTACGACGTGATCTATTTTATTTCTTCTGATTTCCTGTGATTATTTCATAAAATAATATTTTTTGTTGGTGTGTGTGACATCCGCTGATTTATTTATTTATTTTAAAATAATTTACACTTCCATTTCAGTTTAAAAATAGATCACGTCGTAGCTTATGCTTTGTGGAACGTATTACATCCGTTTTCAAGTCAAACTAGTGCCTAAATTTTGAAAAAATATCGAAGTTCTTTCCTCTTATTATTTACATGGGAAGGAATTCCCGCCATTTTGAAATGGATCGTCCCCTTAATGAGCTTTCATAAAAGGCCAAATGTTCTTGTCTAAACTGAAGAAATCGCGAGACAGCAATGAAATAGTCTTTTTCTTTCAACATTAACGTTATTTAGCCTTTCCATCCGGTTTTTCTGTTTCAGTTAGATGATCAATCAATGAATATGTTTTATTTTGTGTTCAAAGTAATTGAATATGTTCCTATGAAACTAATTCCTACGTTCGTTTACGTTAAATATATTTAAATAACTTTATTAAAATAATTTAAAAAATAGAATTTAAAATTACGTTGCTGTTTGCTAGAAAATAGGAAAACAGTTGCCATGAATTTTTAATTGACAGAACAATTGTTTAGATTAGTGAGACACTACTTTTACAAATTTGCACTTCTTCTTGTGTTAACAAAATGGATTTTAATAATGAAAAGTTACGTGACGTGACACAACTAATAGGAGAAAAAAACTAAAACTGTCTTTTGGCGTCAAGATTACAAGAAGTAAGAAGTATTTACAAGAAGCTGAAAAACAATTTGAATATTTAATATAAAAATTTCTAGATCCAATGGTTCCTTGTCATTCTTAATTTGTTCATTGTTTTCTGTTATTTTCTAATTTAACACTTACTATTCTTAATTTGTACATTATTTTGTTATTTTTCAATTTATTTTAATTAAATGAACTAATATATGTTAATTTATCAACAAAATAAAACAGAAGGACCGGTCGAAAAGGCTAAAAAACGTTAATATTGCAATTAAAAAAGTGATTAATTGCTGTTTCCCGATTTGTTCAGTTTGGATAAAAACATTTGGTGTTTCATGAAAGCTCATTAAGACAGCATTTCACAAGAGTTTAGAAATACAGGGTGTTCCATTCGAAAATTTTGAAAAAAATTAAGTTTTTCAAAACTCAACACCCTGTACACATTTATAGATTGAATCTGTCGTGAAATTTCTGTAGATGAGATATTGTATTGACTACCTATAAAAATTCGTGACGAAATGTAAATAAATAATCAAACTATAAGAGGTTAAAATAGAGCAATTTTTTATACACTATCATTAATATCTTAAAAAGTCTTAAATAAAACTTCCGAAATTTTTGGTTATTACCTACTCGTTATGCGTAGTTTCAAAATATGTAAAAATATACTGGGTGTTCCATTTAAAAAATATATAACTTTGGTACGTCCCTCTGTTACTGAACACCCTGTACAGCCAAAAATAATTTTAGAAAATAGATCTGACTGAGTTACACCTCAGCTCGTTTGAATTTATTTTCTACCTTGTAACTTTAGACGGTAGAGAAGATCGCGGCGCTCGATGAAGAACAACCTGTATATACTTTCTGTGCCTTCAATTTTGTAAATCTGCAGAATCACAGCATAGTTACTGCTCTTCTAGATGTAGTGGCTCCGTTTAAAAAACTTGACTTTTCGACGGTTGAAATCAGTTTGAACAGAAGTTACTTTTTAACCACCCTGTAGATAATTAAGTTTAAAACTGGACAAACAGGTCAAAAATTAACATCATCATTATTTTTTTTATCAAAAATGAAGCCCAACTAATCTCGCAGTTAACACAGTCCAATCAAAAAAAAAAAATTAAAAAATCATCCCCCGCCGAAACAAAATGTTGAAACAAAGTGAATTTTTTTTTAAATAAAAAATATTAGGATTAAGCCTCCAAATCGTCGATATCCTTTTGTTTCTCGTTCATAATATTCTTTTTTTTTGTTTCACTCCTCTCTTTTGTTTTCCGAGTGCTTCATTTGGTTGATTTCTAATTGTAGTAACAGCATTTTGTTTAAAAAAGTCAAACAAATAATTTTTCCTTTCTGAAAATTATGTGAGTTTTCATACGGCAGAGCTTGTCCGCGTGCTAATAAACTACTCTGTATTTTTTCAAAAATTAAACACAGAGTCAATTTTTTCTACTAAAATAAGTAACAAAAGAAACTGTTTTAAAAATTAAAAACATAATAAAAAATTAAACCTATCTTGCAAAGTCTATCAACAACTATTTAAATGGAAAATAACCTTTGCAAAAAGTTTCACACGACATTCTGTTTCTGTTTTCCGTTTCCCCAACCCAAATCAAAAAATAACTTTGTTTTTTCGATTCGATTTCGTAAAAAAATGAAATCGATTCAATAAGAACGAGATGAAAAAATGATCGAAAAAGTAATCGATATTTTTAATTGAAAAAATCGATATTTTGAAAAATCGAGTTTTGAATCGGCATCCCTAGATTACGGCAGTCTCCCGAGGGTTAACGCGAAGGGTGAACGTAATTAATTAAGTCGGGCTCGCGAAGATGATTAAAATGTGTAGTGGACATTTGATGAGGGCTATTCACGAAATATCAGCCTGGAGGAGGCGATGTTTTGTTGCGAGACAATATCGACCTTGAAATGGCGATATTTGGTAAAGTATTTCGTTGTTGACTTGGCGAAGTTTGTGGGGCTGTCAAGGTGACAGTGACCCAGGCTCTCGAGAGAGAGCAGGAGTAGGATGTCGTCGGGGATCGGTCCACGGTCCAGTGGCGTAGCACTGTAGGGGACCGGCGAAATGGGAACGGTGCGCAGAGACGTCTCTATGTGACCTTTTATGTGTGGTTGAACTTTCATGCATTATCGAGGATCGGTCCAGTGGCAGGGGAATTAGAAGGGTGATTTGTACATCAAAGATGAGGTAGATTACTGCAATTAAAAAGAATTGGATAGCACTGTAGGGGACTGACGATGCGGGATTAAGATGTGGTTGAACTATCATGCATTGTCGGGGATCGGTTCAGTGGCGTAACACTGTAGGGGATCGACGATGCTGGAGAAAGGTATGGTTAAATTGTCATGCATTGTCGGGGATCAGTCTAGTGGATGGAGTAACATTGAGGGAGATCGACGATGCTGGAAAAAGGTGTGGTTAAATTGTCAAGCATTGTTGTGGATCCGTCCAGTGGCGTAGCACTATAGGGAACCGACGATGCTGGAGAATAGCTAGCTATTTACCTGACCTTGTGGATTGCATAGTGCTTCTCAAGAACGGTCATGACTTGGCGTTGGACTGTGGCCAGTGCTCGGCACTGTGGAAGTCAGTAGCGTCAAAATGATCCTGAAAGCTTATGCACAGGAGGCTAGGTATGCTAATTTCCTTCGAGGAGTAGGTTTTTATATCCACAGGTGAGTGTAATGGTTAATGCATGCGAAGATAAGGAGTCTGCGTGAGAGGATGGCTTGCCCATCGTCTAACATCACACTGTGAGGGAGCTACAGCTTCTAGATTCGCCGCTGGAGTGTGTGGGGCCGGGAAAACGGCCCCGGTAAGTGGAATGTTCCATTTTACTGAATAGATACTCGTAAAGGGTTACTTATAATTTGCATGGTCCTTATCGAATTGGAATGCGATGCTCGGAAGCTAAGACGTATACCTTCTGCACATTTTGCGGTCAGGGAAGCGAGAGAGAAAGAAAAAAAGAACTTTGGGAATGAGAGACCTAATCAATGGTGAGTGAATGTTTATTGTAACTCCGTCCTCTGATAGTATTGTTTGTCAATAATATTTAAACAAGAAGAAAAAGAGACAGCACCGCTACCCGATATCGATAAGCTGAAAGATCTCGAGATCTGGCCAGCAGGCGTTTTTTTGTGACTTGACTCAAACTTGAAACTTGAAACTCAGTTTTCGAATAATGAACTTTAATATCCAAAGCCTAACGAATAAAGTAGACAGTGTAAATAACCTCAGCTTTGACAATTACCGCGTATACAGTGCATTTAATCGCAGTTGCAAGATGTCTGTATACTCGGGAAAAATAATTGAAAATTAAAGTGTTAATTTGCGGTAACTGTAGCGAAAGAACATTTGAAATGTGCGTCGTGGAATGCCAACTATCTGCCAGTTTAAAAATCATTGTATGTCCAGTCTACAGATCCCCGGACTCTGATTTCGGAATTTTTGTGGACAGCCTAAACAGTAATATGGAGATATTATACAGGGTGTTCTTTTACTGTGTGCAAATGTGTAACCTGTAATACATCACCATAAATGGCAACGATTAAACTTATATGCCCTTAACACAAGTTAATAGTTTCCGAGAAAAATGCGTTGGAAGATTTTCACCTAACCCTAACTGTTGGCGTAGCTAACGACCGGATGGTACGCCACCTTGCCTGTGTGAATGACGACCCGAATATAGGTCAGTGTTTTACGATGTCGTAAACGAACATCTGTTTGTTTCGTATGAGGCCTATTAATAGGTCATAACTAGAGACCGGATTTATAAGTTTTTACAAGTTTTTTACGCTAACATACCTAAACTTGGCGTTTTGTATTTATATGTTTGTCGATTAGAGAAGCCCAAAAATGGTAGTTTTATTTCGCATATAACTTAATATTTTAGACTTTTAGCGCATATTTATTTATTTATCCATATATTGATATAAATAACATTATAATTCCATATACGGTCAATATTCAAGTCTGCAGCTTTTCCAAGAAGTAATTTATTCTCCTCAACGTCTGGCCACTTTATTTTACGATTTCCCGGAATGTGATTTTCTCGGAATCTGTAGCGACTCAGGCACTCGCACTTGCATTTTGCACTTATGTTTTGCATTTCAGTTTGAGATAAGAACTCCGTGAATGCGTGTGACTAGTGACTAGTGTATTTATCAACGCGAATTAGTTGTTATTTTCTTACTTAATTTAAAGACGAAATAAATTCAGTGCTTATCCTTTCAAAATGCCGAAAGTAGCATCCTCTTGATCCGAGCTATTGAAAGAAAAATGGATTAAAGCATCTAAACATCTAACTACACATGGAAAAGTTATTTTTTGCAACGTATGCTCAAAACAGGTAGATACCTTACAAATTCTCTTAAAAATCACATTTTCATTTTGACAATATTTTAAGGTGTCGTCAGACCAAAAGTACCAGATTGATCAACATTTGGCTACAAACCTCCATAAGGAATCGGAGAAAAGATGTGTGTCTAACTTTAGGCAGTCTTTTATTCAGAGTCAAACATTCCTTGGCATAAACTTGAGCAACCAAGTTTTCGAACTTTTTTGGAAAAACACTGCAATCGTCATATTCCAAATGAATCGACTTTGCGGAAAAACTATCTAAGTGTATGCTACCAGCAACGGATGAAGAAAATAAGAGAGAAGCTTAACGACAACAATATTAATATAGTAGTTGATGAAACGACAGATGCCTGCGGTCGTTATGTAGCAAATATGTTAGCAGGAGTATTAAGCAACACAGTTGCACCAATATCTTATTTGGTAAATAGTGCAGTTTTGGAAAAAACAAATCATTCAACGATCGCACGTTTTATTAACGACAGCTTGACACTTTTATATGCACCTAATAAAGTTAAATCGGAAAATATATTACTAATGGTGTCTGATGCAGCAGCCTACATGATAAAAGCAGGACAGGCTTTACAGGTGTTTTACCCAAATTTGATGCACTTCACTTGTATGGCTCACGCAATGAATAGGCTCGCTGAATTGGTGCGACTAGAATACCCAACAGTAAATAAGTTGATCAATAACGGAAAAAAGGCGTTTCTTAAAGCCCCACTGCGTATACAACACTATAAAGAATTAGCTGCTGACCTGACAATTAAAGGAAATTTTCTTAGAATTGGATGATTCCAATTCAGCGGCTTTAAGAATTTGTAAGGAATGCATGTCGAACACAAACATCGGGAATCAATTAGCATTTATTAAGACTCATTTTTCGGTTTTAATATCCACCATTAAAAAGTTGGAATCATACCAGACGGCTCTATTAGATTCTTTTGAAGTGGTCGATGATGCAATTGAAAGTGTAAAATCAATTCCAGGGGAGATAGGAGAGAAGTTAATGGCAAAATTAGACAAAGTTCTATTACGTAATCCTGACTACAATAAAATGAGGAAAATCTGTTTAGTTTTAAAAGGTCAAAGTGAAGAGGATTTGGACATGGACCCCAAAGATGTAGCATCCATGAAATTTGCGCCCATTACTTCATGCGATGTCGAGCGTTCGTTTTCCTCTTATAAAAATATTTTGACAGACAGACAACAAAATTTTACCCCAAATAATTAAATCAACTGTTGATTATATTTTGTAATCCTACTATATAAGTGTTAAGTGTTAAAATTACTTATATGAAACAATTTATGTTTTTATTATTCTAAAGTATAAGTAAAATAAAATTTTTATCGCATATAATATCCATATTTTGATCTGTTTTAATCGCATAAAAAAAACTTATTTTCCACTTTTTTAGCACATATAAATCCGGTCTTTAGTCATAACAGTCGAAACATTTTAAACCGCTCACAAAGCGCTTGGATTAATTAAAACAAGTGCCACTTCGCTCAAAATAATTACAATTTTAGGTATTTTCAAATTTCCAGCTCAATTTTAAAACACCACAGTCATCCACAGGGTCAAGTGATTCGTGATAAGACCGAGAGAAACATGGCTAGGTACCTACTTTTCGTGTGTAAAAAAAAATTGTAATTGTGACTTAATCGTAAAATCCGGTGAATCCAACTTTCTTATTTCAGAGGAATATGGAGCTCCGTCGTATTGGCAAAAAAATATTTTTCAAATGCTTCTTGTAA
Source organism: Prosopocoilus inquinatus (assembly GCA_036172665.1). Classification (NCBI taxonomy): domain Eukaryota; kingdom Metazoa; phylum Arthropoda; class Insecta; order Coleoptera; family Lucanidae; genus Prosopocoilus; species Prosopocoilus inquinatus. The sequence goes on from CM069876.1 coordinate 5,382,003, forward strand.
AACGCATACGATTTATATGCTGCAAAAGAAGATCAGCACGTAATAATCAGGGAAAAGAGTTCGGCCCACTTAGTGTTGGATACTATTTAAACCGAATGTATAGTCGCGATCATCTTAACCGAGACCGCTGTAAGCTAACTGCGCCCTTATTGACGGAGGTAGTAATGGTTACAGACCTGTCAATCGGTCTCGATTAGCTCGATGGCGACCGTACCACTTATTCCTTCCGCGCCTTCGATGTACAGGGTGTTCTTTTACTGTATGCAAATATTTAAACCTGTAATACGTCACCATAAATGGCAACGATTAAACTTATGTACCCTTAACATGAAGTTAATAGTTTTCGAGAAAAATGCATTGGAAGATTTTCACCAAACCGTTTGAGAACTGCTAGCATAGCTAACGGCTGGACGGTACGCCGCCTTGCCTGTGTCGCCCGAATGTAGGTCAGTGGTTTACGATGTCGTAAACGAACATCTGTTTGATTCGTATGAGGCCTATTAATAGGTCGTAACAGTCGAAACATTTTAAACGCGCTCACAGGGCGCCTGGATTAAATAAAACATGCGCCACTTCCCTCCAAGTAATTACAATTTTTAGCATTTGCAAATTATAAACCGACGATTATAATTACTGCAAAAAAAATGCGGATGAGTTAAATAATGACATCACTGTCATTCTTCGTTTCGGATATTTTACCCTCACAAGTATTATTAAATAGATTAAGATTTCTTTAGTTTAATAAAGATATTTTAAAATAATGTTGTAATTTATCTACTGTTGGTATAGTTTAAAATCGGCCGCATTACGTAATCACACTAGGGAGAATAAAATATCTGTTAAAACTGATACGTGCTCACTACCAATATGACTGACATTAAATTTACAATTTCTATTAATTCAATTATGAAATTCGGCCAAGCAAAGCATTTTTAACGCGCTTGCATTGCAAATTTCAAAATTTACAAATTGATTAGTATCTTAAAGTATTCTCGCATGCATTCGATAAAGTCGCAGTTTCGCATTTCTTTTGATGCTTTTTATTACGGCAGTTTTTTTTGTGTTTTTTACAACGGCGGCCGCTGTAACGTGTTTAAGGTGGGGCAGTATTACATTATCGTTTTGCAGTTACGAAAAATTTGACAAACGAAGATAGATTTTTGATTCGTAAAAACGCATATTAAGATCGTAATGGCATTTACAAATAACGAAAAAAGAAATATGTTACTCTTGTATGGGGAAGTCCGCGGAAACGCACATAGGGCCCGGACATTGTAATAAACGATATCAGTGATTTTTATTACGAAACGCTGAAGAATGAGTTTAAATGCGGGACTATTTTTATGATCGGCGCTATGTGCGGGCACACCCACTGACTACAGAGGAAGGCGTCAATGACCTTGCTGAATGTTTCTCTGTAGCACATTTCAGCAGTTTCAAACAAGTGGAACCTCCGAATTTTTTTGGCTATGATTCGGTAACCACCCGAAAATACGCGCAGAAGGTAGCATTTCACGTACTTATACTCAGGTTTTTTATTTGCACATAGTAAAAGAACACCCTGTATTACGGATTAATACAATCAGCAATAACGTACGGCATAATCTACTGGGGAAATGCCTACGGAACATCCCGTATATTCGCTGGGCAAAAAAAAGCGATTCGATGCGTAACTGGAACCTGTTCAAGATAGAGCCGCAAACCGCTTTTTAAAACCCTAAAAATATTAACGTGTCCATCACTTTATATTTATGCCCTGCTAGTTTACATAAAAACACAAAAGGTTTCTTTACAAAAACGCTCAGACTTATCTTCCTATAACACGAGAAGCAAAGAGGATCTAGAAAGAGCATTTTCGAGACTATCCATAGGACAACAAAATCCGCAATACATTGGCACCAAACTTTACAACAAGCTAAAAACTGTTGATGACAAATTCGACAGTTGCACGCTTAGTATCTTTAAGCAAAAGGTAAAGGAATACCTCACTTGCATTTGTTTTTATACAGTAGAAGAATTTCTTAATACATGAATCTGTTTATTGTATTGAGGAAACATGAATTGTATGACTATCTATGTAGCGAATCATATATTCATGTTAATAAAGTTATTATTATCCAGCTAACATAAAGTTTTAATACATTTTAAGCACGTCATATACAATAGTCGTATGTATCAAATAACTGCACTTCGTTAGTCAGTACTTAATATTTGTATTTAATTTAATGACGTATATCCGGTATACAGGCTGTCCATTTTTCGAGCCCAAGCATGGGGATCTCACTTATCTTAAGAGATACGAGGTCGGTTAAATTAGGCCGAAGTTGCGTATTTTCATGCTAATTAATATTGTGAAAAGCAATTTAAATTATTCCTTTTCGTTTTGAAGATATTGAGAGAAAACTAAAATTTTTCATTTTGGTTTTTACTTTTTTAAATCGAAAACCGGTAAAGCTATACATTTATAACTTACATATTATTAAGGCACTTTTTTACGTAGAATCTAAATCTGTCGTTACATTTACCCGAGCTGTCAAAATTGCAGAGATACGACTGTCAACTTTTTTTTCTTATGGGCGCCATATTGGATTTTCATATTTCTAAATAAAAATTTTTCCTCCGATTCTAGCAATGTATCACATATTACGGTTGAGTTGACTTTTTGATCAAAATTTCTATTTTTTTATTTTTACAAAGAGCACTGTGGAAACAATAAAGATTTTGTCACTTAAGTGGCGCTATCTTAACCAACTGAAAATGCGGAAGAAATTCTGCACCTTAAAAATCACTTTTTCATCACTCAATATTTATAATATTCTTATTGCAAACAACCCCCACTTTAAGTACAAAACAATTCTTCGGGTTTAACAAGACAAACTGCAGTCAATTTTACATACCACACCAGGTGGAGAATTCTGAGAGAAACATCAGAATCGTCATTGGAAAATCCATATCCATAACCCCACAAAAAGCAGCTTAAACTTTGTAATTTTTTGTATTATAAATTTGTGTTTTATTGTACCTATCCATCAGAAAATAGCCTGTGGGAAATAAATCTGGCCCTCTGCTGGCCAGCCGATGTCTCCGTTATTTCTTTTCAGAAAACATTTTAGTTAAACTATCAGCAACTCAGGCGTCATGAGAGAGCAAGCCATCTTGTTGAAATCAACTGTTTATTAATGTATTTCATAAGAAAAGTTTTTTTTACGAAAATTTAGGTGTCCGTCTTCAGACAATGAAGATTTTTATGTTCGCTGTGTTGCTTGAACAGCTACTCATCATTGATGACTTTGTATTTGGCTTGTCGGCATCGGATCATATCACAATTTGATGTAAATTTGTATTTCCTTCTAACTGGCTTCTTATAAATGTACAAAATTTTATTCGTCATTCATTGTCGCCGGGCAGAAGAAGATCCATTTTTTTTTCTTCATTTTTCATACCACTTAATGCGGTAGCTTTGAAAGAATTTGGTTCGTTGAGCTAGAAGGATTATTTTGCACTGAAAGCAGGAATTGTTTACAACTAAAATATTATGACTTTCCAGCTTTTAGAATTTTTTCCACGTTTTCAATTGATCTAACTAGCTAACTAACAATTAAAAAATTGAAATTTCGGCCAAGAAGTCGAATCAACCATAATGTGTGATACATTGTTGGAATCGTAGAAAAAATCTTTATTTAGAAATATGAAAATCCAATATGGCGCCCATAAGAAGAAAAAAAGTTGACAGTCGTATTTCTGTAATTTTGACAGCTCGGTTAAATATAATGAGAGATTTAGATTCTACGTAAAAAAGTGCCTTAATAATCTGTAAATTATAAGTGTCTGGCTTTATCGGTTTTCGATTTAAAAAATAAAAACGAAAATGAAGAATTTTAGTTTTTTCTCAATATCTGAAAAACGAAAAGAAATAAATTAAATTGCTTTTCACATTATTAATTAGCATGAAAATACGCAACTTTGGCCTAATTTAATCGACCTCGTATCTCTTAAGATAAGTGAGATCTCCATGCTTGGGCTTGAAAAATGGACAACCTGTATATAAATTCGTGCAGTATTGATACAGAGGTGTATTGCATATGACGTGCAGATATTATAAAAACGGGTAAACATTTGCACCGATGAGAAGTTAGCAATAAAATTCCAGCAATAAAATTATGAAATTTCAAAACGCTGCCACCGCTAAAATAACGATCGCAGATCAATAATATTTAATCTATTACAAAGAGTATAATGTGTAGATTCCCCTCATATGAAGAAACTGAAACTATATTTGATATTAACTTAACTATGACTATTTAAACCAGCATAAGTCATTATACATATATCGCACCAAAACAATTGCTTTCACTGAAAATTTTCACGGAGTCATAAAGTAAACATACATATCTATTTAATAATGCCTTTAGAAAGTTTTAGCCGGTTGATTTGAAGTAATTAGAAATTAATTAAAAGTGACGCTCGGACCAATGAAAGAGTACCAATTATTACAAAGTAATAAGTTGTGACATTGACATGAAAATTCTTCTAATACTTCAGAAAAAAAGAAGATTTCCGGTTTTCTCAGTTTTGTTAAAGATCTGAAGCAGCTAATGGATATTTGTCAGTTAACTCATCCGAATGGTTAGATTATTCATTTATATTTATAAAAAATATTCAGTAGAATAAAATTTGCTCTTGTGTTCTTACCTGTTGCATGCACAAAAAAATTTGAAACGATTTTTCACGTTTCTGTGCCAGACCTTTTTTACTTAAGATATCGTGTTATTGTTTTGGATTTCTTCATAATACATTTCTCATAACCTTAATTTAGAATAAGCAGATCGAAAATTGCAATTTTTGGTTTGGACCCGTTTAAATACGTACTTATAAAATCAATACTTTTCGTAATAGCCATGAAATATTTACTGTTTGTACAAATCTCGATTTTTTAAGTACAAAATAATTCAGAACGGACAATGTAAAGTTAATATTGTTTTACTCTTGCCAATGTCACAACTTATTACTTTGTAATAATTGGTACTCTTTCATTGGTCCGAGCGTCACTTTTAATTAATTTCTAATTACTTCAAACCAACCGGCTAAATCTCAGAGGGTAGTTTAAACGATAGATTTCGATACGTGCTTTCATTATCTGCAAACAAAATTTTTATGCAAGTATTGTAAGAACAGTTATGAACATTTGAAATTGGTACTGTTTCATTGGTCTGATCGTCATTTTTAATTAATTTCTAATTACTTCAAATCAACCGGCTAAAACTTTCTAAAAGCATTATTAAATAGATATGTATGTTTACTTTATCACTGTGTGAAAATTTTCAGTGAAAGCAATTGTTTTGGTGCGATATATGAATAATGACTTATGCTGGTTTAAATAGACATAGTTAACTTAATATCAAATATTTTTTCAGTTTCTTCATTTGAGGGGAATCTACACATTATACTCTTTGTAATAGATTAAATATTATTGATCTGTGATCGTTATTTTAGCGGTGGCAGCGTTTTGAAATTTCATAATTTTATTGCTGGAATTTTATTGCTAACTTCTCATCGGTAAGATTTGCATGTGTTGAAATACGAAGCAAAATGGACGGTGAAAAAAAGACAATCTTAAGCATTTTTTTCTTTTAATTTTACCTCTAGAAGAAAAGGAATGATGCAGCAAGACATTTCATTAAAATGATGACCTCATTCATTGTGGTCAAAGCGAAATTCTTGTCTACCTCTGTAATACCTCCTGCAATACCGAAATCGACAAGAAACGCGACTGCTCGAGAGCGGGAGTCAAACTGGTGGTAATTTATCCGGAATGTCTCTCGCGTTAGGTCACACGATCGTCAAACGTAAATGTGAGTGAGAGTTGGTTTAACGTGGTTTAAGAACGTTCTTCGGACAACCTGTTAACAACGTCGTCAAAGTGGCTGGCAAGAACAAGAAACCCAAGCACAAGAAGAGCGGGTTTTCGTTCTTCTTGATACCAAGAGGGCACAATCGGAGGACCAAACAGAAGCAGGATAAGTACTACGTGCCCAACAACTTTGTTGTTAGGCACTCTCCACCGCGGTAAGTGGAATTTAACCGGCGAGTTTGGTTGCATATTCGGCTAGTTTTGCTCGTGGCTTTCTGCGATTATCGAAAACAATACCGGTAACTGTATTTATTTGCTGATTGCGTCATTCATTATTTTGCATACACCGAATAGAAAAAAAAAAAAAAATAGGTAACTCAAATAAAAGTTAAACAAGATACTAGAACATGCTATTTACTAATTTTGGACAACCATCACTAAAAATGCAATTGTTTACATATTCTACTTGTTTTGTTACAGTTTAAATCAATTTCCAAAATTTTAATACACTCTTGTTTTAACCTCATACATCATATAACACTATACAGGGTGTCTCAAAACCTCTGTCTTTAAATGAAACTGTAATTTTCTCGTTATATAAGACATTAATTCTACAAATCTGAAATTTTTTGTCCAAAAATGAAAAACTGACCTATCACAAGCGAGCGCAGTCCCTTTGTTTTGAAACCTTTGCTTGACTTGTTTCAGCAATTTTTTCCGATAAAACCAATAAACCGCAATAAAACTTTTTATTTACGTTTAGAAGAACTCGGTCAAGGTCTTATTGTATACGAATATGAATCCGACTTGCGGACATCGGCATGTTTATTTGTATTTTCAACATGCGATAAGTAAGAATGTTTGTTTACGCACCTCTTTGTAATAGACAATAACAATTATGTTAAAAACGAGTACCTAATCTTTGTTAGATTTTTGCTGAAGTAATTAAACATCTTCGTAGTCTAGTTCTGTAACTGCATTGAAAATACGTGAAATTATTTTTTAATTATCGCACTAATAGCTACAGAATAAGTATTGCAAGAGCAGAAACTATTCCTATTGTAAAAACAGAAAGCAAGAATTGGAGTATGATACCATGAAAAATTTTAATAAATTAGATTGCCTGTACACACAATAATATGGGTTCAAAATAAGTGATTGAATAACTTCGCTAGATCTCAATCGAACTATTTTATTAATTGTTTACATTCCAACATAAAGCACATGTTTTTATAAGGATAATATTGAACCTGAATTTCTGCGTCGGCTTAAACCAATAAAGACATAAAAGCTCTCGCCTAGTGCAGACGTTTATTTCGTCTTTTCGTCGTAGTTTTTTAATAATGAAACAAATTTATTTTTGCTGTACAAATACAATAACTTTAGTAATCAACATTGTAAATTAGCAAATTTACAAATTAATATGATGTAAGAATGTCTTCTTTTTTGATCGCCTTTAGATTGAATTTTTTAAATTTAACTTTTAAAGTACGGATTAGCACAAAACTAATCGTCAATTAATGCAGCACGCACAGAATATTTTAAACTATTAAGAACTTACCTAGTTACAAAATTTATCTGCTTTTAAAATTAACAAAAAACATGATACTTGACCTGCCTTAAGTACAATATCTGTGCATTAGGTCATGGTCTGCGTTTTTATGACTTTTTATGGCCCCGAGCGGCGGAGAATAGTTGAAAACCAAGCTCCTCCGGAACATTTAAGCTGCATTCAGCGATCCTCAAACAATTTCTATGAAAAAGCAAAATAACTTCTATCTGTGTTATTACTGCTATCTGACCAACAGTTGCATAATAAATTTTGCTTCTTCTTGACCACTGTTTGTGGTTTCAATTAAAGATATAGGCTTGAAGACACGCTGTATATTCTATTTTTTATTGATAGGCGGATTTTACAGATTGGTATAATTTATTACATAACCAACAGACGACAAAAAAAAAAACTCAAACTTGACCACAATCGTTACTAACTAGTTGCTATTTTAATAAAATTTAAAAAAAGCCTCACGAATAAATGACTTATAGGAGAACCACATTCTTTTAAAACTTCGGACTCACCTAAAGTGACGAGATTTTAATTTGGGTAGGGCGGGACAACCCAATCCAACCCAATCAACAAAATAACTTTGAGTATAAATCAGGGATTCCCAACCATTTTTAAGCTGCGTTTCATTAAAAGAAAAGTTTCTATCGACCTCCCTACCTCCTTGATTTTACACTTACTTATTACTAGGCTTAGGATAATTATGCGTTTGCATAATTGCATATGCAAATGCATATTTGGAACATTTTTATACATAAATGCATATTTTAACTTTTTAGGGCATTAATGCATAATTTCCTGCATTTTTTGTTTTAATTGCAATTTGCGATTATTTCTTATTGCCAAGTGCAAACTGACATTTTATAGCAGACAATCTGAACAACCAGTGTTTCAAAATCAGAATACTTGGAAATAATAAGAGGATTAACAGTGTATGAAAACCGCCATTGTTTACTGCGACCGCACATTATCCCACGAATTTCCAAGTATTTTGTCTGCGTTAATAGTACTCGTACAGACCATGGTATGGGGTAGCTCTCTTTCTAATTTTACCAGGAAATTCTGCAGAAAATTTCATCAACCTTCAGTAGTTGTATGCTGATTGCAATAGGATTAACATCTCTCAAGATGCCAAAAGAAAAAAATTGTGTAAGTGCAATTTTAAACCAGTTTGTGAAGGACTACGATGATTTTATAACGGATGGGCGTCTGTTATTTTGTAAATAGTGCGAGGTTCATGTTACGGCAACCAAAAAGTTTCAAGTCACGCAGCATCTTCAAACCGGAAAGCATGCAAGTAATAAAAATCGCAAAAGGGGAAATAACGAACGGCAAGTGTTAATTTCTAATTTACCGACGCCTGGACCTAAACGTTCAGAATTCAATGCAGAACTTCGTAAGGCTTTTATTTGCGCAGACATCCCATTAGCTAAGTTAAAAAATGAAGTTCTTTGCCATTTTTTGGAAAAGTATACGTATAAGCAAAATATTCCAGATGAATCGACATTAAGAAAAAATTATGTTTCCGAATTGTATACATTAACATTGGATAAATTAAGAGCAAAAGTAAAGGATCATTCTATTTGGGTGTCGTTGGATAAAACAACCGATGAAGAACAAAGATGCATAGGAAATTTTGTGTTTGGTATATTAGGGGTTCCTGAAGAAAAAAATAAATCATATCTGCTAACTTTAAAAGTGTTAGACAAAGTAAATCATTCAACAGTCGCTGCTTTTTTCAACGACTCTTTAAGTTTATTGTGGCCGTCTGGAATTTTATATGAAAAAGTACTAGCGGTTTGTAGTGATGCTGCACCATATATGTGCAAAACAATGCGGGGACTGCAGGTTTTATATCCGAACATGATACAAGTGACCTGTTTAGCACATGGCTTACATCGAGTAGCTGATTTAGTTCGTAATCTTCATTCAAATGTTAATGTGCTAATATCATCTGTGAAAAAGATTTTCCTTAAGGCACCAAGTCGTATTCAGAAGTTCCGGGAAATTTCGGGTGACATTCCACTTCCACCTGCGCCAATCATTACAAGATGGGGAAGTTGGATCGACACTGCTGTGTATTACGCTAAAAATTTTGAAATTGTGAAGAAAATTGTTGATGAATTCGACTCTGAGGAAGCGCAGTGCATCGAAGAAGCACAGAGTATTCTGAGGAAAAAAGGTATTCGTGAAGATTTAATTTTTATTCGAGCTAATCTGTCATGCATTTCGACTGCAATCTCCAAGCTAGAAGCTAAGGGTCTATCTTTACAAGAAAGCATTCAAATAGTAGAACATGTTAGTTAACAAATAGTTGTTAACGGTTTAGCAAAACTCAAGAAAAATGTTTTTATCAATAAATTAAACGAAGTGCTGTCAGAGAATACGGGCTATCAGCAACTGAAGAATATAAGTGAAGTGTTGCAAAATGAATCGACCCTTAATGAAAAAAACAAACATTTAAGTGTCAATGACGTTGTAAAATACGAATTTGTACCAATAGTGTCCTGCGATGTCGAGAGAGTGTTTTCTCAGTACAAAAATATTCTCGCCGACAATAGGCGCAAATTTACTTTTGAGAATTTGTTACACCATGTTGTAGTTAAATGTAATTATAATTTGTTTCTATAATAACGACTAAATAAATAATTTAGAATTAAAAAAAAAGTTTTTGTTTTTTTGTAACAAAATAATGAAGAATGTGGTAACAAAAAAATATTATTTATTCTATAAAAGTTAATTTTTAATGCATATTTAAGTGCATATTTTTGATGATTTTAGTGCATATGTGTATGCATATTTTGAAGTTTTTTAATGCACAATTATCCTAAGCTTACTTATTACTATAACCGCGTTAGAATAAAAATTAATTATGTAATAAAAAAAAATCAATATTCTACGTACCGACTTACTTATAATGAATTTTATTGTCCAAAATTATCTGGCTTGTCATATTGGAGCACTTCATATTAAATTGTTTAAAGTGCCATCTATTTTCCCAAAGCCAAAACTAATTCAATCGATTATCGGAAATAAGGTTTCGTGCTTATATTTTTTTTTATAACAAGAAAAATATGCGAAACATGCACGTACAGTCGTGAGTCTTAAGTTTTAATCATCATTGATTGTCAAAAATTTGTACTTGACTTGTAATTTATTAAATAAGAAGATTCGCGTATTAATTTTGAGTCCATCTATTGTCTAAAAATTATTTTACTTGAAAAACTAAAATCAAGTTGTGAAGGGATAGACGAATGGAACATGCAAAACGCCGTCTCTTGACCAAAAGTAAAAGCTATTCTTTTTTGTAATTTCAAATGACGTTAGCTTTGTTCCAACTACTCGAGAAACCGTGCAGTGTACGATTACGAGCATTCGCAGTAAACAAATCGTGCGTCGTTTTGTTTATTGCGCTTGGACTATTGTTTAACGCGCATGCTTGTGATCATAGAGTGTACGAGGTTTCTCGAGCAGTTGGAACAAACCTGTTAACGTTGACATTCTCAGTAATAATAATAACGATAAATAATAATTTTTTTTTTCAAAATTAAATTAAAAGAATCCAAAGCGCCACAGAAAAGACAGGAATTATTAAGAGCGCCATCTCATGGCCAAAAGAGAAACTATTTTAATATTTCATCGCCACGTACTCATTAACAGCTTTGTCTTGTTTAAAAAAAAATCTCTTAATATATTTAAAAATTAGAACAATTACATAAGCTCAGTGAATCCTGAAAAGGTTTATCACATTTTTAACAAAAAAAGATTTTTTAGGTCCTTCTGTATAGGCAACCGTACAAACGACTGCGTTTGCCGTGTTGCCTATATCAAGGTTTCTTGTGTTTTTGAAAAACTTTTAATTTTTTAACGAATTTTCTCCATTAATTACAGGTGTAAATTGAATAAGTAACTATTTTTTTGTGCGTCTTTTAAGTGTCTTTCTTAAAATCTGTAAGAAATGGAAAATTAAATTTCGAAATTAGTTGCTTGACCACGTTCAAAGTTATTCCGATGGAAAGCAAAAAAAAAAAAAAAAAACGAAAAAGTCATTAATACATGAACGAAAATATACGTACCTATTTTAATAGTGAATTATTTAGAACGCCATCTGTTCGTTCACACTTATCTTCATATTCTAAAAATGAAAGTTGCCTTAATCGAACTTCAAAAACGCGAGTTCGTCTTGACACTCACGGTAAAACCCCTTTTTTTTCAAAATTAAATTGAAAACGCCATCTCTTGACCAAAAGCCGAAACTATTTTAATATTTCATCGCCACGTACCTACTCATCAGCAGCTTTGTCTTGTACCACTGTATTAAAAAAAAATTGAGTATTTTTTAACAACTAATTGTTTTCAATCGAAATGAAAAACTTTTTAAAGAGGACGCTATCTCTCCGTAATATATCAAAAATTAAATAGAATAGTATAAAATAGATCTTATTAATAGACTCACAGTCGACCCAAGAGAACCCTAGTTAATAATTGGTTTATAATCTAATTCTGGACAAAAGAATATTGTAGCGCGACGGTCGAAACACCCCCTCCTCAAATGGGTCAAAAGGGCCACCAGTGACCAGGAAGCAGAGAGAGTCCGGTGACAGATTTCGGTGATATCAGACGCGCGCAGCTCTCGCTTAATTCCATTTTACAGTTTAATTAGTTAAACTTTTTTCCCTTTTTTTTAATATTTTTTTCTTCTCTGTTTATGTTGTTTTTGTGAAATGTGTTGTGCTAATTAAATCTAATTTAACTTCGGAGTTTAATTTATTCGGGTTCCGAACATCCCACGTTACAATATATATTTTCAAGAAGTTTTTTTTTTAAACTGTGCGGGACGCGGGACAAACTGTTAAAAACCGGGACTGTCCCGCCGAAATCGGGACGTACGGACACCTTACCGCCTATCAATAAAAAATAGAGTGTAGATCAGGAATTCCCAACCTTTTCGAAGCGTCGCTCCTTACAAAAACGATCGATAAATAACAATCGCCTTTTGTCTTTTCTTGATTCGATTTGACTTGATTTTATATTTGAATTATTAGTTTCATTCTATTTTTTTTTTTTAAGGAAAAACAACCTGGTGATTGTTTTTCCTTAAAAAAAAACTCCAACTGCGAACCGCATGGTCGGCCTCTTTTCTAATTACTTTTGTTGAAACTTTTGGTTAAAAATTCGCCAACGCTCTTGATTTGATTTGTCTTATGTTAGTTGCTTCGTCTCGATCGTCATTAATTTGTTTTATTCCTTTATTTGACAATGCATATATTTATGATCGAAACTTTAAAGAATCATTTTTTTAAACATAAAACAATTTGCATTCTTAAAGTAACGATTACAAAATTATTAGATGAGTAAGAAATCTGAAGAAACTTTACTCGAATCTTCCTCAGGGTTGGGATTTGGTTTGTTGATAGTAATACGTCATTTATTTTGTAACTATCAATTTATGATCCTTTGTTTTCGTTTTCTTTTGTTTGATTTGATTCTTTTTTTACCTATTAATTGTTCTTTGTTTTCTTTTTTACTTGATTTGAGTTAGCTTAACTTATTTTGCACTTTAAATTCCCGTCGATTGTTCGCCGTTTTTATTTTTGTTTCATTCGGTTTGACTTCATTTAATTAATTTTTAATTATTAACTGATCGTCTTTTTTCATTAACGTTTCAGATTATTTTTTTGGTTTTGATTAAAATTCGTTGGCTTTTATTTCAAATTGATTTATTGAGTTATGCACAATTTTTATTTTCATCGACCATCCTCATTCGTTTTTGTCTTATTCTATTTCACCTGTGTTTTATTTTATTTATTATGTTAGAAGTTCGATTAATATTACGCAAAACCACCAATTAAGGCTGGATACTATCGAGGAAAAATAGCGTCCCGTTTTCTATTTCGTCACTGTAGAATGTGTAATTAATAAATTTATTTAATACTATTGGTAAACATTAAACTTCTTTTTAAATAAATTATTCAGGGAGGCCTCCATTAGACAAGAATTTTTAACTCCGACCCCCTAAAAACCTCCAGAGGTTCATCGACCCCCCGCCGGCCTCTACAGGTTCATCGAACCTATAGGGAACCCCTGCACTAGATGAATGTGAGTGCAAGAACTGCTTACATGTTGACATTTAATATTTATTTACCACAGTCTATATTTTTTTATTTACGTAATAAATTGCTAATTATTCTTAATCAAATGTATTATTACTGATTTATCTATTCTAATATATTAGAGTCAATTGACTACTTTGCATGCCATCAGTATCTTGATTGGCGTTTTGTAAACACAAATATATTCGGTCAGCTCGCCTCAGCTTAAATTTTATTTATGCACTTTTTAAAGTAAACTAAATTATTACAAATGAACTTAAAATACTAAAGATAACCAGATTAAAATATAAAAGAATATCGTTAACCACAGAAACAGCACGTGTGAAATTATTTCAAAGCAATTTTTAGAAACTTCCAAACAGAGAATTTTGTAGGAAAATAGTTCAACAATGCAAAATGCTTAAAAAACGTATTGTATAATAAAAAAAATTTTTAGGAATCGTTTTTGCAATATCAGGTCAAACGGTGATGTTACTACTTAAACTTTTTAGATTTTTTTTAGATTTTAAATAGTTATTTATGGTACACTAATGCTTAAAAGTTTCGAAATGAAAAGCAATAAAATCGTTCGAATTTGAACCTTATTGAAACGGGCCTAATATATTTCGAACCTTAAGGAACAGAGACACTTTCTCTGCACCCCGATAGGAGGGTTGTTTACTTAGGTCCTATTAAACCCCGGCCGGTGCAGATGTTTATGGTTTGTTGAATTTCGTTGCCAGTATTTGGTTCCGAGTATTTATTGAGGCGACGCGCGGTTGCGAACGCGGACGCGGTGGCGAATTTGTTTGTTCTCTTTTGCTTTAACTTAAAAATTGAACAAAAAATGTTTTTTTTTTAATTAGAATATTTTATATTGTTAAATAACAGGATTTCAGATCATATTATAAAGACATATAAATGTTAAATTGCTATAAAGGATCGACGATGTTAATTAATCTGAAAAATTATAATTATACCAAATTTCTGCCTTTATACACTTCTGGTTTGTTTGACTTCACAAAAATTTTATTCGTTTGTAGTTTGTGTATGTTTTTCTGTGGATTCTAAAATTTTCATTACGAGAAATACATAAATACATTTTTAGTAAATATGAAATACAGGGTGATTTATTAGCTCACCGACAAGCTTTGCCATACGGAAAGCTCACATAATTTTAAGAAAATAATAACAATTAGGACATATGTTCGATTTTATTTATTTTTAAGTAAATAAAAGACCTCACAATTTTGATTCTAGTTATTTTGTCCCGTTCCTCTGTACAGCTGTTTCAGTCCTATTTGGGGCTTCGTCAGCAGAAGCGATCGCAGGATGTCGCTATTTAAGCGGTTTCTATTATGCTAATTAAGCATTTCCGTTATATTTTACATTTTTTCACGTCATCTTTATTTTATAAATGTTAATATATTGATATTTTCAATTCAATTTTATCATACACGTCTTATTCACATGTCAAGAAACCTATTCATGTAAAATATTTTCGACATCAAGAAAAATTATGTTTCATTTTACCGAACCTCTGTTTTATGATACCCTTTTATTCTTTGTGATAAAGATATATCACGTATAAAAACCTATGACTTTTATGCTGTTATGTTTTTCTGCGGATCCTAAAATGAAGCATCTATACATACCGTGACTTATTTTATTAAGTCTAAACATAAAAGGTACATATTCCCAGGTTCAGTTATAAAAAAAAAAAAATGTCAATGCATGGCAGAATATGCAAACAAGTTTCAATAAAACAAATATGATGTTAATGTCAGTTATGAATGTCATGAATTATGTCTGAAATATTTAAAAAAATACTATGAAAGAATTTGATAATCGTTTGGCATTAGTATTTAAAACGTGAAGGACATTTGAAACAGTTAAAATGTTTTTACTAAAAATAAGTGTTATTATTTTTTCTAAAATTGACCATAGGGATATTTACATTGCATGTTCAGAGTAAAAAAAACTCATGGTATAGGATGCACAATATATAAAAAAAATCTAAAACAATTTTATATATCAAGTATGCATAAAACAAAAATTATGTGTTGATTATTGGAAACAAGTAAAATAAATGTATTGGAAATCCCTGTTTAAGATGAGGGTTTTAGTATGAGGAAATTCCAAATAATGGATTAAATTTGAAAAATCCAATACTTGCGTTAAAAATAATATACATATTTCATTCTACGCCACAGAGGAAAAAATAATATTCTTCTTTTTAGTTTCTTCTCAAATCTGACATCAGTAAAATAAGTTGAAAAGTTCATCCACAAAGTTTGGCAAGTTTTCATTAATCTAGAAGTTACGAGAAAATGATTAAATCATATAACATTTATTTTGTGAAAATATGTGAATGATTTTTGAGTATTTGAAAAAATATATAGAATGAGCTAGATTATTTAAATTTGTTTCTTATTATAATAATATAAATGCTAAGAAGTTCTGCTCAACAAAGCTATTAATTAGTTGCAAAACATATGTGTATTTAATGAAACTACAAAGTTAAATTTAATTAACGAAAAATAACAGATTTTATTTTATTGACTTATTTAATTTTAATTGCCAAAGTTTCAGAAATTTTAATTTCATAATGCACACATTATTTACTACACATGTTATAATATTTAGAAAATAAATTTTGTTAAATTTCTTATCCATCCAACTACAATGAAATTCTTTCTAGCAGATTATTCAAGTTAGTTGAATAAGTTCGCATCTGTGTTAAATCGCTGTGTTTGCGATGACCGGTTTTATTATCGGGGTAGCAGGTACGGTTGTAAAAGCTATAAGGTTCATAATTGCAAAGCATAAAATTTCTTACTGCCAGTGGCATGTTTCGTACTCCGAAAACTTTATAGCAGAAGTGTACAAGCGTGCGAATTAAGATTTTTATGCACTCCTTGCGATTAAAGCACTTGCCCTCGGCTCGTGTTTTAAACTTCGCAGGGAGTGCATAAAAGCCTTTCACACACGTGTATCATACAATATTTTATCTACGACCTAATTTTGTTGTCTTTGTTGTCGCTTCGCGCCGTTGTCACCAATGTCAACAGAAATCATTTAATAATGATAGTCCCATTTAATTTACATTGGCCTTTTATTTTACACGCGATTTAATTCATTTACGCACGATATTTAATGTAGCTTTTCACACACAATAACTTGTTTGTTCATTAAAGGATGGGAGTCGATTAAAGTTCTTAGGCCCGGTTTCACCATCATAGTTTAACTTTAAACTTCGCTTTATTCCCATGGTAACAATTGCAAGGATAATTGTTTCCATAGGAATAAAACTGAGTTTAAAATTAAACTGTGATGGTGAAACCGGGCCTTAGTTATTGATTTAAAAAAATTTTTTTTACATTTTTTTCTGAGAAAGTGATGAGCGTCACGTGTGTCGTTTCTGAATTAACCTTGGAAATAACTGATTCAATTAGCGCCTTCTTTGTTCAGAATTCGTTCTGAAGAATTCTATTATTTCATTTTTGCGAACTGCCTGCTAAATGACCGAACATAAGTGATTTATTGTTACCGCTGTAAAGGTATTAGTATCGTCAACTTTTAATACTTTTGTGCTAATTAAATACGAAATGCAGAAGCAGGACTAAATTTTCGGTGATACACAAATTGCAAATCCATTGAAGGTATGTAGATTGTATGTAATAATACAAAAACACTAATATTAAAACAGCTTGACGTAGTCTTCAAATTGTAATTCAGTTTATATACGAGAAACTTGCAAAAATTTAAAAAAAGCATTTAGATAACACAAAGATCACGTTCAAAAAATAATCAAAATTACTCTGTTAGTAGTTACTACAACATGCATTAACAAAAAAAATATAATTTTAATTTTGATAATACCCATATTTTTTGTCAAGAATCTAATACAATCAAAAGACTAACATACAGGCTGATTCAAAATAAGTATCCGACCCGTTAGGAGCGTATTTACTAGGGCCATTCAAGTACGAATTTGCAAGAAATAAGTTTACCAGAGACATTCCAAAAGTTCTTTGAGTCTAAAATGGAAATTATGATTTAATTCTAATGTACGCATACACAAGTTCGATGTCCGAAAGAATGAATTGGGTGTTATATATTTTTTTTTAGCAGAAAGCCATTAACAAAAACGTTCTAAAGTTTCGTTTCAAGGTAAATGCTAGTGTTTCCTTCTACTCCGTGGGGGTTCATTACTCTTGTGACGCAATACAGCTGAACCAGTGCCCAGTAACTAATTTATATCTGATTCTTCAATGCATTTTACCTTAAAAACTATGCATATTAAACCTTTTATGTATAGAGTTATGTTTTGTTTTTTCGTGCACTGGCTCTGGTTAACAGGTCGTACATTTATTTTGAATCACCCAGTATTGAAAAGATGATATGTAGAGATGTGTACAATTAAAATATCTTCAAATTCTGTTAATAAAATTTGCAACATGATACTCTCATCCCTATCTGCACGTACAGAGTGGACCATTTTTGATGGTTTCACAAGGTTTCACAGTTATTTATAGGAATAGAAGAAAACCGTTTTGACAACCCATTGCTACTTTTTTAAGAAAAACTCAGTGGAGAAAACAAAAGTTAGCTATCTCGATTCGTTCGGGAAATATCGGCCGAAAACGAATTTTTTCGAAAAATTATTTTTCACAATATCTCAGTTGTTTAACAAGATATTTTGAAAATTCAAAAACTATTTTATTCAGAAATTTATGTAGATTTTACTAACGTTATTATCTTTTGTTGAAACTGCATCAGTTCTGCGAAACAGACTATAACTTTCTAATTTTAAATAGAAACCGCAGTTGGCTATCACACAAATAAATAGCTTGTTTAATGAGGTTTTCAAAAATATAAAGTTTGATATAATTATTTTTTTAAATAACAAAGATACTAACTTTCATTACTTTGCAGTATCTATCAAGCTATCTGTGAAACATACTAATTAATACAATTTAAAATATATAAAAATCTCTTAGCTGTTCATTTTAATAAATTACAGAACTGTTTAAATGGATTTAATTCATGTTTACACACTTGTGGTTGGCTATGACACAAATAAATTGCTTGTTTAATAAGGTTTTCAAAAATATAAAGTTTGATATAATTATTTTTATAAATAACAAAGATACTAACTGTCATTATATTGCAGTACCTATCGAGCTATCTATGACAATGGAAACAAAAGAAAATTCTGTTTTTTTCCTCAAAAAACTATTATTAGAATAAAAAATACTGGTAATTAAATTTAATAAAATAAATATATAATGCTATTAGAGAACTCATAAAACTACAAGTAATGTAAATGTGGATTAACTGTCAATGCAGTTTTGAAGAATTATAAGTTGTATGTTTCTTTGAAATTATTAAATCTTAAGTTTTATATTATCAAAACTTCTTAGATATTTCACTTCTGTCCGCGATTACATTTATTAATATACAAAAGTTGAAAGCATTATTAAACATAAGAAATATCCGACATTTCAATAATTCCTTAAAGAAATGCATTAATTTATACAATTGAAAATTTACAGAAATCTCTTAACTATTCTTATTAATAATTAAAGAAATGTTCAAATAGAGTTAATTCATTTTTACATACTTGTAGTTTTATGAAGCTGTTTATTTATTGAATTAAAGTAGCTGTTTTACTTAACAATAATTGATTTTTAGGGAAAACAATTGAACTTTTTGTTTTTTGTTTTTGGTGTCATGGATGGCTTGTTAGCTACTGGAAAACAAAAAATAAATAGTATCTTTATTATTTGAAAAAATAATTATATGAAACTTTACATTTTTGAAAACCTCATTAAACAAGCAATTTATTTGTGTCATAGCCAACTGCGGTTTCCATTCAAAATTAAGAAGTTACAATCTGTTTCCCAGAATTGGTGCAATTTCTACAAAAGATAATAATGTCAGTAAAATCAGTGTTAATTTCTGAATAAAATAGTTTTTAAATTTTCGAAGTATCTTGTGAAACAACTGAGATATTGTGAAAAATAATTTTTCGGAAAAATTCGTTTTCGGCCGGTATTTCCCGAACGAATCGAGATAGCTAACTTTTGTTTTCTCCACTGAGTTTTTCTTGAAAAAGTAGGATCGGGTTGCGAAAACGGTTTTCTTCTATTCCTTTAAATGACCCTGAGAAACCCTGTAGAACCATCAAAAATGGACCACACTGTACAAGGTGACTACGCTAGAATTCCTACCCCCTTTAACTCTTTTATTTTTGATTACAGAAAAAAATGTTTAATGCAAAACTTAAAGGGACTAATTCAAAGTTTCTCTGTGTGGTCACAGAAAAACAATTGATGGTCGGATAAAAGAGATATAAACTAAACTTAATTTTTTTTATTATACGTATTTTATTACGTTTTTCGATTCGAAATAAAATTCTAATGGGACTATATGTATAAATATATGTAAATATAAAACTAACAATGTAGAAGATATGTATAAAATAATTCCTGTTTAATTTTTGTATTTTATATTTTAAATAGAAAAAAGGATAAAAAGAAGTTGAGAATTTATTTCAGTACTGCTTCAGATACTCACAACAAACAATTGAGCGTCGGATATCCAAAAATACAAACGAAGTTTTGGTTTTAAATAAAATAACATTAAATAAAATTTTACCATTAACATATCAAATCGATTTCCATGTTTTCTAAAAGTTAACTTTTTAACTAGAAACGAAAAATATTTCGGAAAAATTGAATTTTAAAATTTAACGGAAAACATATTCAAAGCATCTTCAATTTTTTTTACGCAAAGTGTAAATCTTTTTAACATGTTTTGATTCACGTCTCTTAGTAAAAAAGAATCATTATTCAAATTTTCTATTTCTAAAAATCAAAAATAAAATAAATTAAATAGGAATTATTTTATAGACACTTTCTACATTATTGGTTTTATTATACCGGGTGGAAAGTCTCAAACCCGAACATAGCAAAGTTCCATTGAGAACTATTTAAAGATACAAAAATGGTAATGGTATTAAATGAAAGATAAAATTAAGGTCAATGTTATCGTGTTAAAATTATTCCTATTATGTTAATACTTTTCAAATAAAAATTAAATTTTTAAATTTCAAATGAAAAATGTAGTCGCCTTAGTATGTCAGATTTGAAGTTTGCAATTCAGTAACCAGAATTTTGTACAACATACTTCTTATTCAAAATAAAATTCCATTCATCTGGGTAGCATACTGACGACGAAAAACTGTTAGGATTTATTTCTTTGCTCCTGTATTACTTCACAAAATACTTTCCTACTATTCTTATAAATTTCAATACAATGTTGATGGCAACTGGATTTGTGGAATTGATGTTTCTTTTTAATATTCTTTACAGTTGTGTGTTACTTATTCTTGAACAGTGTGAAACTTATTTAATTCTTAGTACAATTGAATTTAAAACTGATTTAGTATCGACATGTGTCGGTATTGATTGCTCATGGCATCATTTCAAGTATTGATTGATAGTATCAGAAACAACAGTATTTTTGTATGCAATGACGTAGAATACAATTATCATTCTACTAAAGAATGAATTGTTGTAACTTAAACGACAAGAGTACCTACCTATTACTTGCTCTGTACAATAATTCATAATGCTTTTTGACTGACGTATAAATTATTTTCCATTAATTGAAAGAACTGAAAGTTTCAAATCTGACATAGACGACTAATTTTTTTTTGTTTAAAATTTGAAAATTTTATTTATTTTCCGAAAGTATTAATATTTAGGAATAATTTTAACACCATGATATTGTCCATAATTTTCTCTTTTCTTTAATACCATTGCCATTTTTGTGTCTTCAAATGGCGAGCAGCAATTCTCAGAAACATAGTTTTCAATACAAGTTTGCTATGTTCGGGTTTGAAACTTTCCACCCGGTATACGTGGTATCAGTAGAATTTAATTTAGAGTCGAAAATCGTAATAATATTAGTATTAGTATTAGTATTATCTAACCATAGATCTGAAAGAGATATCGGCATCGTCAAGTGTATATATGTATATGTGTATACCAATGATATGTAAATTTACGGATAAAATCTTTGTACTCATAGAAACAGCAATCTAACAGAAACGTCTTTAATTTTTGTTTAAAATTAGTCAAAGACATTGACATTGTTAAGGAAGTAGGCAATGTTTTGTAAACTTTCAGTGCCCTATAGTAGGTGCAGCGTTCAAAGAGTGCGGTGTTGTGCCTGGGAATTGAGAAACCATCACAATTTCTAGTTTGTACTGATGCACTAAATGCATATTTTTCTTTATTTCTTGGAAACAACTGTAGATTAGTTCTAGCAAAGACAGCTAATTCATACATATAGAGACTTGCTAACGGTAAAATTTTGAGTTGTTTGAATAAAGATCTACAAGAGTCCGTAGATTTTTTTATCTAGAATAGTTTTAACAATACATTTTTGCGAGGTGAAAGCTTGTTGAACACTTGGTGATCCTCCCCAGAATATTATACCGTACGATAGAGCAGACTGTACGTAGGACATACAATATATTCTTAATACACGGTGGCCAGAAAAATGCGGACAAACGCCAGGTAGAACGATTCTTTGTTCAATTCTGAGGCGATAATCTTAATCCAAAAAAGTTATGCGGTCCTTCCTTAAGGCGCACGAGACCATCAAACCTTAAGATGTACGGCTAAAATTTAGCAAAATTCGTCAAATTTATCTATGTAAAATCATTGTGGTGAAATTTAGAAATGGAATTATCTCAAATGCGTTGATGTAACTAATCGATTAATACCAATGGTTTACATTTTTAACATTTCTTCATTGGCTTTTTTGAAATTAAAGTACATATGGCAACGTGGTACTGTAAGGCTGCTTGTTTAAAAGTAGTAAGTAGTTGTCAATTTTTGACGTTTCTCATGTGACATTTGGCTCTTGAAATAAGATAAACATTTTGTGCTGTTCTTAGTACCGAACAATGTTTAGCTTTGGAGAATACGCCGACATGTATATGGTATTCGGATTTTGCAATGGAAATGCAAACTTGGTAAAAGAAGAATATCAAATACGGTATCCTCAACGGCGATATCCATCCACCAACACGTTCCGTAGAATGGATCAGCGACTTAGAGAAACTGGCTCCTTTATGCCGAATTATCGTAACAGCGGTAGACCTAGAGGGCGTCGAACAGTTCAATTAGAAGAGCAAATATTGGATGCTGTTTACGAAGATCCGACGTCCAGCACAAGACAAATAGCTCGGGAACTAAATATTCCTAGCAAAACAACAGTGCACTCAGTACTATCTCAAAATTTGTTGCATCCGTTTCATGCAAGGAAAGTGCAGCCTTTGTATGTGAACGATAATGTGCACAGAAGAATGTTTTGTAACAATATTTTACAAAGGATTCAAGAAGAGCCGAACTTTTTATTGCATATTCCCTGGAGCGACGAATGCTTGTTTACGAGAGATGGCGTCTTTAATAGCCATAATTTTCATTTTTGGGCGGACGAAAATCCCAAGGCAGTAAGGGAAATTGGACATCAGAGAAGATTTTCGGTAAATGTTTGGCTGGGGATTTTAAATCTCCGAGTTGTTGGACCAATATTTCTTCCAAATCGTCTAAATGGAATTGAGTACGTTAACGTTTTAGAAGAAGTACTGGATAATATTCCACTGAATTTGAGACCCAACATGTCGTACATGCATGACGGAGCCCCTGCTCACAATGCCAGAATTTCTAGGGATTGGTTAAACGAACACTTTCCGAATCGGTGGATAGGGCGTAACGGTCCAATAGCATGGCCGGCAAGATCTCCCGATATTAATCCTCTGGACTTTTTCGTTTGGGGGTTTTTAAAGGAAAAGGTCTATGCAACGCCTCCAGTGAACGAAGAGGATGTAATTAATAAAATTACGGCGGCAGTTCGATTAATCACCCCGGATATGTTGGGGCGCGTTTTGAATTCGCTTCCTCGAAGATTGGAATTATGTCTGGAAACTGATGGCTACCAATTTGAACAGTTCTTATAATTTTTTCATATTATCTTTAAATTTGAATACAATTGGTATCCATGTTAACATAAAATTCTTGCTAATTTGCGTATTTACCTGATTTATAGTAAATAATAAAATGATTACTACCACAGTACTTGTCTGATTAGGTGTTGCCAAATTTACAATTCTTTTAAGCTGCTCGTGTGACTTAAGAAAGCACTGTACTACTTTTTTCAATTAAGATTGTCAACTCAGAATTAAACAAAAATTTGGCCTGCGTGGCGTTTGTCCGCATTTTTCTGGCCACCGTGTATATATATATGAATTCCGTCATAGCCTGACGTTTTACTTGAAAATATTTTCTTTAAAATGTCTTTAACTTCAACACGATCAGTTGGGGACAGGAAAAAAATGGATTCCTGATTTATTCCTAGACTTTCTTCTCGATTCGATTGTGTGATTTGATCATTTGGAATGAAATATTCATTAGATTTGCTACAATATAAGGATCTGTTATGAAAATGCCATTACTTTCTAATTCAATATTGGAAAATTTTTGTGAAGGAACAGATGATTCTTTAATAATAGTCCATATAATTTTACCTCTATTTGATGCCGTGCTGTTAAGGATTTTATTATTATTATTATATGTTATTTTGGCATCTTTTGTAAGCTGTTGATATTCTTTCTTTTTGACGAGATATATATGTGCTGTTAGCTCCTATCTTACAAATATAGTATAAGTCTCTAAGAAAATTTCCTTTTTCAATAATTTCCTTTGTTAAACCAAGGAGATTTGTTTTTACAATTATTGAGAACAGTTTTAGAGACAGTAGGAAATGATGAATTAAAATGCCTAATAAACATACCCATGAATTGTTCAAAATCAATGTCGTAAAAAATAGAATTCATTAAATCATCCTGTCGAATATTAGAAACAAAAGTAGAGCGATTAGCTGGACTAAATTCTCTCCGAGTCAACGTTGTCTTGAGAGTTATATCTGGTAATGGTATCTGAGTGGTAAAGATTTGTGCAAAATGATCAGACAAGTGACAGATTACATTGGAACAGCTGATTTTTTGGGAGATTGCTAAAAACATTATCTATACATGTGTCACTGTTTCCACATATACGAGTAGGTTCCTGCAGTAACGTATTCAGACCATATGAATGCAAAATATTTAACAGCGTTAGATTATTAGAAGAGTTTGATGAAAAATTAATATTGAAGTCACCGCATACAGGCTGTTCCATTAAAAAAAACTTAAGTTTAGTTTATATCTCGTTTACCCGAACATCAATTGTTTTTCTGTGAGCACACGGAGAAACTTTGAATTAGTCCCTTTAAATTTTGTATTAAACATTTTTTCCTGAAATCAAAAATAAAGGAGTTAAAGGGGGTAGGAATTCTCACATTGTCACCCTGTACATTATTAAGGCACATAACGCGGCGAAACGCGACCAAAAAGATTTCTTTTGCTGTATTCTTATGAGAGTGCGCACACTGATGCGAAGCTCAGCGAAGCTATTCAATTATAGCAAGTATAGCTAAAAAGAGAATCGCCGCGCTTCACCGCGCTGTAGTGTGCGACAGCCTTTATTCTTCGCAGATTTCTTTATGACATATGAGAAAGAAAAGTAAATATTAACGCAAATTCGGTAACAATAAAACACGCGTTACACAAACAAAATTTCCGGATTTACTTCAAGAAATTATGTGTACACGAGTACATGTTGGGATGTGTTAATTAAACACGGACATACGCCCATAGTCTTCGTGCAGGTATGTTAGTGTTCACATTGCAAGTACGTAAGATTTATTTACACTTGCGATTAAGAGAAAATGTTTCAGTTTGTAGGAACAATGGTTGAACTCATGTAAGTAGATTTTGTTTATTAAAGTTCGTACTTGGAACCTGATGAACCATTAATTAGCGCTCTCTAATTAGCTAATTATTAAATCAATTGAGTCAATTAATAAGTACTTGAAGTTTTTTTTTTATCCCATCTAGTTTTATCGTTTTATGAGATGAAATGCAGAACAAAATGTACACTAGCCAGCATTTTATGAAGTCGCCCTTTATGATGCAATTAAAACGAGAAACTGCGACTTCATAAAACACAGGCTGCTATACACTATACTGATCGCTGGCTCACAAAAATGCAGCTTGTAACTATAAGAGATAGAAAAAAAACTAGTGGCCAAGTCTCGATCTCTTTTTTGGAGATTAAATCAATAGCGTAAACAAAAATTGGCTATCTTCTTTTGTTTTCTTGTTATGGCCAAAAATTGACAGTTTCGACTTTTCGTTTTACGGTCATATCTCGTTTATTTCTAGAGATATTAAAAAACTGTTTGAACATTATTAGGACACTTTTTGGAATACAATTCAGTGGTGTAGTTCCTTTTTTTAATATTTACTTAAATTTTCAAGTTATAACATAAAGTTATATTTTTTTAATAGAAATCATAGTAGGCAATGCCCTCATTAAATACAGATTTTTTTTCTGTTTTCAGAAATATATACTTTGTTGGGTTTATTTCTTCTAATTAATAGGAAAAATGCCATTTTTGTTATTCGCCTTGCGTCTCATAGACTCAGTAGGTTGGCTTTAATGCAGTGCCGACATTATTTTTGTTTTTATTAAATACTAACGAACATTCAAACCTTTAGACAGTTTTGGCCGCATAAAGAATTTCATATTCACTTTATTTTACAAAATTCCGTTTGAGAAATGTAGCACCCACCGCGACCGATCTGGCAAAAGCTTTTTTGTTTTGATTATATATGAATGCACGCAAATTTAGTTTGATACATGTCCGATTTTGTTTATATTTTACTATTTATGTGTTTGTTTTTGTTTTTCGTGTTTTTAATAAAATAAAACTCAAACAAAAAAAGAAAGCTTAATTTAGTTCTAATTTAGTTATTATTACCTTTATGTTTATCCGAACAACTTGTATTTTAGTGTAAAATCATGTTATCTTTTCGTTTCTCTTGACAACTTGTTTATTTACATTTTTTCACTCTTGACGAAACTATGAAGCGATAGCGAAACGTAGAGTGTTCTTGCGATTTCACAGTGTCCCTTTTAAAGTTTAAAAACTATTTTCTCTCACATATTTCATCGAACAAGAGTCGACTACAATTATAAATTTCTTATTGAAGTCGTTTCTTGTCCGATGGAAATTGTATAAAAATTGTTTTCAATTTTAAAAAGACATTGTGAAAATTACAGAAACGTTCAACGTTTCTTCCTAACGAAGCTATAAACCGATAGTGAAACTTTGACTATTCGTGCAATTTTGACTGTTTAAAGATTGAAAACATTGTTTCTATAAATTGAATGATAAACTCATTTTCAATAGAAAGTCAGACATGAGCTCTTATCAGAACGGTCGTTCAAAACGATAAAACGGAAATATGTAAATTAACGCGAATACGAAATTATTTACGCAGCCAAAACTTTGAAAATATTTGAAAGCTCCTTACAATTAAATAAAATAAAAAATCGGCACCGTATTGAACCCAGCTTACTGAGACTAGGATATTTACGCAAGGATAATAATTAAAATGACAGTTTTTGCTATTAATTATAAGAAATAAACCCAACAACGTATATATTTTTGACAACAGAAAAAAATCTCTATTTAATGAGGGCATTGCCTACTACGATTTCTATTAAAAAATATATAACTTTATGTTATAATTTGAAAATTTAAGTAAAAATTAAAAAAGAAACTGCACCACTGAATTGTATTCCAAGAAATGTCCTAATAATGTTCAAGCAGTTTTTTAATATCTTTAGAAATAAACGAGATATGACCGAAAAACGAAAAGTCGAAAATGTCAATTCTTGTCCATAACTTAAAAACAAAAGAAGATAGCTAATTTTTTGTTTACGCTTTTGACTTAATCTCCAAAAAAGAGATCGAAACTTGGCCACTAGTTTTTTTCTATCCATATAGAGACATCGAAATTAATCCACCCTGTACAACGATGCTCACCATAAATGATACCATTTGACAGTTTCTTAGCCCTTACGCTGAATATTCTTCAGGGTGTGGTTCGCATGCAGGAGTATCATTTAAGTTGAGCGTCGTAATAGATAAACTTGGCAACAAAATTAGGTGATAATTTACAATTACCAATAGTTCGTAGATAATCGATGTCCCGCACAGTGGGACCGAGGTGGAAAAAAAAACTATTTCACAAGAGGATTAATTCGTTGATCTAACTGACTTTTCTTACATTACTTTAGTCGTCAAATCTGGCTGTGATAATGGTTTTGCGGTAAAAAATAGCTTTCATCTAATATAAGGGCTTAAATCTCATTCAGTAAGCCATAAAGCCTTAAAAAGAGTAATTTTGTATACTTCCGTCAACTTCGTGGATTATTTTTAAAAGTTACTTCATTATATATTTGGTTAATACATGCTAACAGCTTTTTGTAAAAAAATAAGTTACTCTTTAAAGAAACTTAGACGTGATAATTAAGCCGAAATTAGATTTCTGGGCGTAATGCGAATTTTTAGTAAGCATACAAAAAAAGCTTCACTTTCCTACGGTCTGTAATATCGTTTTTCTAAAAGCTATAATATTTATCTAACTACCCTGAAAGTTTCACGGCCGCAATCAACCGCATGCGATATACAGGCTGTTTCAAATTCAACTCTCACCATGGGGATCTCACTTATTTGAAAAGATAGTTGGTAGGTTTAAATTTGGAAAAGTTGTTAAATTGCATGTGCATTAATATCCGGAGAGAAAAAATGTTAATTCTTATTCGAAGTAATTCTAAAAAAAAGAAATATTATAATTTTTTCATTTTGCCTCTATCTTCTCACAGTAAACATTTTTATTCTGGCCTTGTTTTAAAGAAATTTTTATAACATGTGCTATGTTGCCGTAATCGGCATAATAAGTAAGTTCTCTTGCCACTAAATTTCAATATAGGCGCCATAAGAAAAAATGAACTTGATGATGGTATCAATTTGACGAAACGTGTTATAGAAAAATAGTGCTTACCACTGTGTAGAGAATTGAGAAGTTTCTTAAGGAAGTATTTTTATTTTTTTTTGACATCTCTTTAAATAAAGAAGGTAGAGATAAAACAAGAAAATGACAATTTTTCTTTTTTTTACAATTATTTCGAATAAGAGTTAATAGAGAAACTTTTTCTCTGCGGATTATTAATGTTCATCAAATTTAGCAACTTTTCCAAATCTAAACCTACCTTCTATCTCTTCAAATAAGCGAGATCCCCAGTGAGGGCCGAATTTGAAACAGCCTGTATATTGAATACGAAGTTGAATAGAGATGCGAAAAACAGCACCAGCGGTCCGTACAAACATGATTTGTTGAATCAAGGAAGCTAACAGAGCTCCTCACTGTTAGTTTGTAATAGGTACATAAAAACGTTGTGCACTTGGAGTAAAATTAAAATGATTATACCTTATAAAAAAATTCTTTTTTTAAACTTTGAAAAAGTCAAAAATTCTTATTTAGTACCTTCTTGAAATTTCCTGAGTTTCACTTTGATCAGACAAAAATTCTGGGAATGAGATGTTTTTTCCATGAATCGGGCATTTGGCCCCACTGTGTCCCGTAATAACTATTCCTATATGTGTATCAGGCAACCAAATAAGTTCGTGCGGCTTTTGATCGTTTGATATTTTTAGTTTCTAATATATTCTAATAGCCTATTAGGATATATTAGAAACTAATAAGACATACTAATGACATTTAAAACATCGTTAGTGCAAATAATTATCAGTTCCAGTAATTACCATTACAAACAACGTGCCGCCACTTTTTGTATGGCGGTATTTAGAAATCTACGGATTTTAAGTCAAACAATTAACTGCTAAAACGAAAACAAAAATATTAAACCAACCTAATCTTGCACTTTGATGCAGTTTGCAACAATCAAGAGCAATGTTGCTAACTCATGAAATTTCGAAATTCGTTCCTTTTTTTAGAGAGAAAATCGAATTTTTATATTATTCCGAGATGGCACTTAATAGTAATAAGAAAAATAATTTAAAAAAACTGTAATAAAATATTATTATTGAACAGAGAAAAATAGAAGCGCTTTGGTTAGATTTTTCAAAATTTGTTTGCAGTTTTGTTTTTCGATTTAACGCGATCGTCAGTTGTTTTGGATTATTATTTTAAACCTTGAAATTCATCCTCGAAAATTTTTGTCACTTTCTGATTTTGTCGTTGTTGTTATTGTTTGAAATAATTATTTCTTTTCCTTTCGTAAATATTACGATCGTCATTTGATTTGTTTTCCTTTTCATTCTGAAATTAATTAAACAAAAAATTTTTGCACTTATTTTAATCTACAGTCGTTTTGTATTTTATTCTTTTCTTCTAATGTATGGCCGTTATTTGTTTTTCTTAATTTTGTCAGGAATTTTTGTTTGTTTTTTTCTTTCATAATAGTAGTTGACTCTTCTAATGAAAATTGTAAGTTTTTGATATTTAACCGGACATATTATAATTGAAAAAGCACTCAACGTTTCACTATCGATTTTTACTATCAATTCATAGTTATCAATCGATAGTGAAGCGATGAGAGCTTTTCCAATTATAATATGTCCGGTTAAAGATCAAAAACTTATTGTTTCTTTTTTCATGTGTTTTTCGTCTATTTTAATTGTTTACAATTTTTCAGAAATAAAATAAATATAATTTCTTTGGAAATTTCAATTTTTCCACTTCGATCTTGTTTCTAGGTCACCAAAAATTGTCATCTTATTGTTCAGCCTTTTCCTGTGTAATTCTCGCAAAGTATGGCGATTATCTTTTATTCCCTCTTTTCCTTTACTTAATTTGTGAATTTCACTTTTATTGTTATTAATAATTTTTTTTGAGAATTTTATACGTCGTACCAAATAATCGTATAAATGCGACTATAATCGTACGGTTGGCAACATTGTTCAAAAGTAACTGAACGAATCAGCGTGAACTTTGCCAACATTTAACGGTTTGACTTTAGATGATCAATGGAAACTCCAAAATAAAAAATATTTAGCTTCAGCCCTAGATTTTAGTGAGATTTCCCAATTTTTTCATTTTGAAATTATTCCTATATTTAACGACTTTTTCCCAAAGTTGACAATATGAGTTCAGTTGACCTTGAGATAATTTGAGGTTCGTTTTAATCCAGTTATTGTGTATTTTAATATTTTTTTTACTTTTAATTTTTTTATCTGGGTAAAGTGCAGTTAGGTTGGGTTGGCACCGAAAATTGTTTTCATTTAATTTTTCTACATTCAATGGTTCTTTCATTTTTTATTTTTGTTTGGATTAAACAGAATCCAGTTCAGCGGGTTAGGTCGAGTTTGGTTGGTCGAACTTCGCCTTAATCGCTTTTTAATTACATTTCTTGCTTTTAATTTTTTGCATTTTAAATGTTTTGCTTCGATTGAATACAGTTAGGTTGAGTTCAGTTTTAGGATTGACTTTGAAATTTATTGTCCTTTATTTTCGCATTTTTTTGTTTTTTTTTAAATTTTTCTATTATTTTTAATTTTTTGCTTGGATTAAATAGAGTTGATCTCAGTTGTTGAATCGAGTTGGGTGGACTTTTGAGATTGTTCGAGCTGCGCTTTTTTTACGTATTTTGTTTTATTTTTTGTAATAAAAAAATCATTTTATCCACAATGACATTATAAGTGGAGTTTTATCCACACTTATGTAGCGTATAAAGCACCACTTTATCCACAAGTGGAATAATGAAAAATACAATCTTAAATTTTATTTATTTATTATTAATATTAACATTAATATTTATATTAATGGACAATTCGTTCTTCGTCGATTTAAGTCGATATTGTTGCTACCTTATTTGTCATCATGATTGCAACGATGCACTCTGCAAAGCAACTGAACATCGCGTTTACGAGATAAGGACGAAAAGACATGGAACAGCCTGCATATTATTTTATCAAACGGTAGAGAATAAAATTCCTCATTCAAATTTTATTCTAAGTTAAAAAATAAAGAAAAATTTTGTTTCCTTACAAATTCATCAAATGAAAACAATCAAAAGCATTAACAGAAATAATTTTTGGTTATCTAGATTGAAATTGAAAAAAAAAAAAAACAAATGACGACTACCGCAATATAAAATGGAAACATTTTTGAGGTTATGTCAAGTTACCAAAATAACATTTTCAAAATTCGAAAGACAGGACTTTTTTGTTGTTTTTGTTCGAATTAATTATTGTAATTTTCTTTTGATTGCATTTTGATACATATTTCATTTGTTTTTCATTGGTCGCTTTAATTTTTTGTGTTTATTTTTGTTATTTGTTTTCTTTTTTTTTCCTTTTGTCGAATTATCATCTTGCAAAAGGCGTTACGTTCCACACTGTTTCTGCTTTCGTACGTGTTGCTTTTTTACAATTATTTTCACATTCTTCCGGAAAATCGTCGATTTTCTTTTGTTTTTTGTTCACCATATGTTCACGTTTCGATTTTGTTTGCTTGTCCACTTTTATTTTCTTCTTACATTCCGCCGAAAAGTTGTCGATCGTATTTTGTTTTTTTCTTGTTTTGTTCACCATTGTGCTCGTTTCATATTTTGTTTTTGTCTATTTGTTCTCTTTTGTTTCTTTTTGTGGAAATATTGTTTTATAATGTGTTTTTCTTTTAATTTGTCGTTCACCGGCACGCTTAAATCTGAAATATACACAGACGGCACTTGGACCCTCAAATTAAAAGAAGAAGTGAAAAAACACACAAATTATTCTATTGACGTCATTTTTATGTTAGTTTTATTCTTAGCATTTAAAAAAAAATTTTTCAAGCAGTTCGCTGGTCTTCTTTTTTATTGTCGATCGTCTTTCCTTCGTATGCCGTTGTATTTTTTTTACTGTATTTCTCGGTAGGTTTTTTAATTCGTTTTAAATCTTTTGTTTGCCGTTCGCCTTATCATCGTTTTTCCTTAATTTTATTTGTTTATCCGCTTTTGTTTGTTTTTTTTTTCTCTCTTATGGAGTTTAATGTTTCACGTCCCATTGACGCTATTTGCAATTTAAATTCTTGTCTGCTTCGTTTTTTTATTTTATGTTTTATAACTTTTAAATAACACCCCACATTATCATATATTTTTTTAAATTTTATTGCAAATCGTTTTCGTAATATCAGATCAAAAAGCGATCGCAGTGTGTCGCTACTTTTCGTTTTTTTCTAATTTTTTTTTTAATTTTTCACGTTCCTTTTTCGTTGTAATTTTTTTACTTCATTTGTTCCTTCTGCAAGTTTTATTCGCCTTTCGTTTGTTTTTTTTTTTTTAAATAGCGTTTATCTTATTTTGTTTATCGTTTCCGTTTATTCTAGGTTATTCCCATTTTGTTTGTACTGTTTTGTTTTATTTTTTTTTTGACGCCATCTACGTACAGGGTTTTGTTTAATACTTAATACGAGTTCAAAAACATATGTATAAGTTGTTGATATTTGGAGGGAGTTTAAAATATCACTATACTAATGACAAGGTGCGCATGTGCAACACGCTTACGAACGAACACGAACGAGTTCTTACGAAGATTAATTTGTTTGGCACTGAAATTTAAATATACACTTAAATTTATTAGTAGTAGCTAGAAATAATTCTCAATTTATAATTTCAGAAATTATTGTTGGGAAATTTGGGTAACTTTATTGCAAATTAATTAATTAGATTAAAAAGTTACGTGTGCGAGCTTTTTTCATAATTTTCAAAAGTCAAAAATAATTTCATTTCGTAAGTAGTACCCACACTGATGAACTCGTATCTTGAGATTAGGTATTAAAAATCGTACATTTTGCACTCCAAGACCAATTCAATTTTACGTAATTTGATTTCGTATAATGGATCAAAAAATGAAAAACACTTTCAACACTTGGCCGGTCAAGTGTAATGACTTGGCTGTTCGAAAAAATAACTGAGGCGGCTTGTGTCGATCGTTGGTTGGTTGGATTTGGCGCGCGTCAGACCTTGTCAAAATCCAGCGAAAAATAACAATCGTGAGGTTTATTTATCGGCGAATCGTGGACACTGAGGCGTGAAAAGTGCGGAGGCAGAAACCACAAAACAAACGTGACCGCAGCATTCTTGGACAGGTCACTTTTTAAAAGCGGAAGACAAAATGACAATGACACTGTTGAGGTTGGAATATCCGAAAGCGCAAAATTACAGTGGTACAATCATGCTTCCATTTTTCAATCCTGAAAATTTCCTCTTTTTAAACGAATATTATAGGTGAGTTGTTAAACTGTTTTTTATTAAATACTACTGGTAGAAATAATAAATGTAAATTTTCCCCTCAAACTAATCAAGTACATTAAAAGCAAATCACATCGTTTTTCAATAGTGTATCCTTCCTCCGGCCCTTCTTGCCTGGATATAAACGTACCTAGTCGATATTAATTATTTAAATCTTTTCCACTGGCTGCACTAGTGCGCATTGAGTGTATCTCTATCTCGTTTTATTACATAAAGCTGAACCGAGATGGAAATACACTGAGTGCGCTCTAGTGCTGCCAGTGGAAAATGCTAAAAGTTTCTTTGTATAATTTAACTGTTTTATGACGAGTCTGATTTAAATAATTAACATTGACTAGGTACGTTTATATCCAGGCAAGCAGGATACACTGTTCAAAAACGATGTGATTTGCTTTTAATGAACATTTATTGATGAATACTGATTTAGTGTGAAAATTTTTACATATTCACACTAAAATGTGTTAATTTTAACACAAAAATTCGGTGTGGACCGCAAATAACACCGGCTGGTATTATTATTTTCAACAATTGAAGTTTGTTCTTGTCCGATGAAAATTGTAAGTACAAAGTTTTTTATTCTCAAACCGGACAGAAAAATGAAGAGAACACACTCAACGTTTCGCTATAGATTTATAGCTTCGTCAGCTATAAATCTATAGCGAAACGTTGAGTGTGTTCTCTTCACTTTCTGTCCGGTTTCAGATTAAAAAACTTTGTACTTATTATTTTCAAAAGTGTAGTCGGCGCCATCATGCAAGGCAGTAATTGACGCTCCCCTTTCTCAAAAGAAAAAAAAATTTAAAAAGAATTAAACAGACTTAGTTCTTCCTCTCCAGTTATAGTTTTAATAAAGACAAAAATGGCATTTCAAAAGTGGTCTCCAAATGGGCTGAAAAAAGGAAAAACCTGTATTATTTTTACTTTTAGTGAAAAATTTTACACACAAATTTAAAGAAACAGACTGTAAATTTAGTTTTTCTCCTAATTTTATTATTTTATAGTCTGTATCTAGATAGCTTTGAATGCTTCACTAAATAATTGAAGTTTGTAATGTCAAAACTCAAAACTACGTGTTGTATACTACATTTGAAACATGTATTATCTGTAGATGACAATTAAGTTGCCAGTTTAATTTGTTCAGATTTATTGGAATTTGTTTTTCTCTTGATTTGACGCTCACGGTTTGTTTGCATTGTTAAAACCAGATAATAATGGATGACTTAGTACCGACTGATATTGCTATTGCCGTAGCAATGGTCGAACAAGGTCGAACCATCGTAACCACCCCCTCCGACTCAATAGGAAAATTTGTATCACTTTAAAGTATTGGCCAGCGGGTATGAGAGACAAGGAAAAAATAAAGTTGATTTTTCAACTTTCAGATGGCGCTAGCCATATCAAGAAATTCTAGTAATTTTATTTTCGTTACGTTTATAAAATTAGTTTTTACTCCAGGCGCAAGAGGTGCTAAAATCTTTTCCTGTAGTTCGTTGCCAAGCGACGCTTGTTTTGAAAATGTCAAAATCGGTGAAAGTGTTATCATTAAAAAAAAAATTCGTTCCAAATGTTAGTTTTCGTTTGTTTTTCTCGTTGCTTTCACATTGCCTATCAAAAAAGCAGGTCAAATACGTGGATTTCCAATTAAGCAAGAAGCAAGTTGTAAGTGTGTCATTTTTCCAATTCAAATAATTTTAGAAAATATGAAAATTTTTACACTTTTTATGCAACTTTTGACGAAACAAAGGCGTTGAAGTATTGTGGAAAGCTTATCGAGTTTGCGACCAAAGATAAAGTATCTAGGAAGATGTGACACTTAATAAAATAAAAATGGAACGAAGTTTAGTTCGCGAAAGTGGCTCCCCCTGGATTTTGGGCACCGCAAAAGCGGGAGTTTTAAACTTTAATGTTTTAAATAAGTACTTATTTCAAAAGTTATATAGCAAGAATACGCGTTTTAAATATTCACACTTTATTTGAAACTAAGAAATTGACAGATACAAAAACGAGAAGCAAATTTCCTTAAAAAATACTAATAACCCACTGCATATATCAGGTTCAATAATTATTCTGTGATTTTCGGGAGGATTCGCCGTGATAATCACACTTTAAACGATTCCTTGTCTTTTATATTTGTTGTTACTGCAACAATCACTGAACAGCGAAGTTTCTTGGGCCTGGATATTTATATGCAGTGATGATGTTGATCGGAATATCGGCCGCTACCTTTGAATTGTTATTAATTTTTCACCATTGTCTCCATTTACAATAAAACATATTGTTTTCTCTGTACCTTTCCTTTTTTTAAAGTATCACAGTTACTGCGTACGTTTTAATAAAAGTAAAATATTTTTACCTGTGTCTGGGTATGTTGACAGTTTTTCGGTGCAGTAAGTGAGAGTCAAATGGCGTTTTCCACTGGCTGCACTAGCATGCACTGAGTGTATTTCCATTTCGGTTCAGCTTTATGTAATAAAACGAGACGGAGATACGCTAAAAGTTTGTCCGTGCAGCGGTACCCGATACAAATTTTACGGATTTGAATGAAAACAAACTAAACACGAAATGCACTAAAATCATTTATACAAATGCATATCAAAAACGATGAAAATATTCAGACTAGGTTAAACATAAGTTATGACATAAACATAACTTATGTTTAACCCTTCAATTTGTCTATCCTACTGCAATGTCAGGTCAAAAAGCGATCGTAAGATGTCGCTATTTTATCTGTTCATAAACATAAACGTCATTAAATTTTCTCGTACTTTTGTTTCAGTCAAACATGAAATTATTTGATTGGTTGTTAGTAAAACATTAACGCTAGCTAGGTTTTGGGCGAAAAAGTGAATTCGGTACAATGTTCCTAGATTCAAATGCCAAATCTTCTTAGATTCTTTATCTTTGTTTGCGACATACCTACATTTTGACAATTTGTGATAGACAACCAGAAGAACTACAGTTACATTAATTATGAATGCCAGACTGACAGAAAGATTACCAAACGTTAAAGCTGACTACCAGAAATAGCGATTTAAGCAAATCATAGATAATTCTTTTCAAAAATGCAATTTTTATTACTTTTCTGGAATAATTGCAAATGTCAGTGTCGGTCGTATATGTAGTTATGTAAGTGCTTCATGTAATTATTTTTTTAATACATCTTTTTTAGAAAGGATGATTTCCTCTTCGCATATTGCGTTTATTTAGCTACGTTTTTGTGAAAATATACTTACATTATTTAACATTATACATTCATTTTGGATATTGTGGTAAAATAAATAAAAAATCATTAATTTTTTTATTTTATATCAAGTAAATATTTTACAACGAATTCGAATACGCCGCGCTTTCCTAAATAAATTAAATTTTTAGAGCGACATCTGAAAGTTGAGGAGGAAAGTTGCAATTTTTGTGGAGGAGAAAGTATACCCAAAAATGTACACGGACTCGACTATCTCTAACTGAGGTGATCGGTGATCGTAAGCAAATATAAAGGATCTAAGAAGATTCGGCACTTGAATCTAGGAACATTGTACCGAATTCACTTCTCTGCCCAAAACCCAGCTGACGCTAGTGTTTTACTAACAACCAATCAAATAATTCCATGTTTGACTGAAACAAAAGTACGAAAAAATTTAATGACATTTATGTTTAAGTCATAACCAATGATGTAATAAGGTTAGATGGAGTCTAGCGTCATTTTTAATAGAACTGCATCGGCTTTAACATTAGAGAGAGAAAGATAATATGAGCATTTACTAAGAGTAACAAAGATCAGATATGGCCGATACCACGTGGTTTGGGGCAAATGAAAGCTTAGTTCAGATGCATCCGGATACGCAAAAAACTAGCCAATCAAAAACAAATCGCAATAAATATTTTGAATATTCGGAATGCATCTCAACTAGGCTTAATGCGTTTGCAAACACCGTCGCCATGGCGAGTAAGTGGTTGAATAGCGAATTGTCAAAAATTAATGAACTTCGTAATTTATTGTTCATATTCCAATTTTAAATTAGACTATCAAATCTATTCTTACAATTTGCACATGCGTGTAATACGAAATATATTCAATATTTTAAGTAATTTTAAAATGGGTCTACCCTCTCTGTGGATGGATGCATTAACATCTTTTTGTTGCATATTTATGCAATCATCAGCGAAACAAGTAGGTATTCTACATTTTATTAACGCGATTATTGAAATATTATAATAAAAGATATTTAAGAAACCTGCTTATCTTTTTAGAGTAAAATAGTTACTTACATAAAACTAAAAATCTAATAAAATGACATTCAAAATCAATTTAAAACATCCCGTGAAAACTAGAAGCGAAATCAATGGATGTTGAACTTTAATTAAATAATAAACAAAAACTTGATAAGTCACTTCAAATAACTTAAAACCGAGAAAACGACCCCACAAAATCCAATTTGAAAACTAACAGACTAAACGCACAGACCACGAATGTTTTCACGTTTTAACATTGTCAAACTAATTTTGACGTTTTGCCCCAACCCAGCTGATCGAGGGTAGTTTTCTCTCTCTCTAATGTTCGTCGCGATACCTCTCACTCTACATTACATCCACCCCATACCAGATCATTGGCGACATACCTATACATTTTGACAATTGTGATAGTCAACCAGAAAAATTAGAGTTACATTAATTATGAATGCTAGACCGACAGAAAGATTACCAAACGTTAAAGCTGACTACCAGAAATAGCGATTTAAGCAAATCATGGATAATTCTTTTCAAAAATACAATTATTAATACTTTTCTGGAATAATTGCTAATGTCAGTGTCGGTCGTATACCCAAACGTGTACCGTATGTCCGTCTGACATTAGGACATAGCGATTAACATGGAGGAATAGAAATCGCTTTATATTATCTGCCTGAATAAATTGACATGAGTACATAGGATATAATCAGAAAGACCATAAAATTTGAAACATTTACCAAATTTACTGGATTTTACCGTTACTTTTTTGTAAATTAAGAAAAAAGCAACTATTTTTTTTTATTTTACTTTAATAATGATTTTAATCAAAGTTGTAAATTATTCTCGTGGTTAAGTGGGTAGTGTCGAGTTTGATCGAATTACGTAACTGTCAGGTTGCGGTATCAAACCCAGACCACGACCTTTTTTTCATATTTTTTTTAAATTTTGAATTTCTTTTTCAAAATACATCAAAACAAATTTCTTCTTTCTTTTTTCACATACTTTATTTAATTAGAAAAATATCACGTTAAAAATTTAAAAATTTTCTGCTTAGGATTTGAACCCGTAACCTTTCAATGACAAAAAAACGACAAAAATCGTAGCAACTTTTGTGCTAACTGCCTGGCCACACACACATAGTTTATTTTTCGTTTCTGAGCAGACTGTTAAGCGTGCAAAATAAAAATTATTTCCTTTTTTCGTATCATATATATGAAAATACTTCAAATGCCCAAGTCTTTTCGACTACAGCCTTCAAATTCGTATGAAATTATTCAGGAAGATAAAATAAGTTAATTTCTGTTTTCCCATGTTAATCCCTATATCCTAATAGCAGACGGACATACTGTATGTAAGTTATGTTAGTGCCTCATGTAATTAATTTTTTTAATACATCTTTTTTAGAAAGTACGATTTAGTCTTCGCATGTTGCGCTTATTTAGCTACGTTTTTGTGAAAATATACTTACATTATTTAACATTGTACTTGCATTTTGGTTATTATGGTAAAATGAATAAAAAATCATTAATTTTTTATTTATTTCCACATTTTTCAAAATGCGTGCGTGTTAAATTATATCATGTAACTATTTTACAACGAATTCGAATATCGCGCGTTTTCTTAAATTTTTATAGCGACATTTGAAAGTTGAGGAGGAAAGTTGCGATTTTTGTGGAGGGAAAAAGTATACCCAAAAATGTACAGGGTGGATTAATTTCGATGCCTCTTATGGGCATCTCCGTAACTATAAAAGATAGAAAAAAACTAGTGGCCAAGTCTCGATCTCTTTTTTGGAGATTAAGTCAAAAGTGTAAACAAAAATTGGCTATCTTCTTTTGTTTTCAAGTTATAGGCAAAAATTATCATTTTTGACTTTTCGTTTTTTGGTCATATCTCGTTTATTTCTAGAGATATTAAAAAAACTGCTTGAACATTATTAGGACACTTTTTGGAATACAATTCAGTGGTGTAGTTGATTTTTTAATATTTACTTAAATTCTCGAGATATAACATAAAGTTATGTTTTTTTAAATGGAAATCATAGCAGGCAAGGCTCATTTTTTTACATTTTTTTTCTGTTTTCAAGAATATATACTTTACTGGGTTTATTTTTTATAATTAATAGGAAAAACTGTCATTTTAATTCAAGCAAGCGAGAAAAAATTAAAGTTGCTTTTACTTGTAAAACAAAAATAAAACAAAAGAAAGTTATAATAAATGCTCACAGTACCTGGCCATTAATTCTAAAATACAATTGACATCGTATTGTGGCACTCCTGGCACACCTTGCAGGATATTTCAATTAACACTATGAAATGCCTGTATAACTGCTTCACGTAATTTTTCTTTGCAGTTACAATTTAAAGTACTCCCATATTTTTTTTTTACTGTGCTCCAGAAATATAAGTCAAGGGGTGTTAAATCCCAGGATCGGGGTGGCAACTGATTAACTGTAATTGTAACTATTACTATTCAAACGATAGTTTATTTGTGGGTATAGTAAAAAATAAAAAATGTGAGTATTTCAAGCATAAAAACAAAAAAATTACGTGATACAGAGGTGCAGACACTTCGTAGTATTAATCGAAATACCCTACAAAGTGCAACCAGGAGTGTCGCAGGACGGTGTCAATTGTGTTTCAGAGTTAATGGTCAGACACTGAGCAGTTATTTTTATAACTTTGTTTTGTTTTTATTTTTGTTTTGTAAGTAAAAGCAATTTTTGTTTTCCTCGATTGCTTGATTTAAAACAAAAATATGAATTTTTTAAAATATCTTTTTATTTAAGTATTTATTGGTTATTATTATACATGGTTGAAACGAAAAAGGAAAATGCTATTTAGTGGTATAAAAATCCAATATGGCGTCCATTTAAAATAAGAAAGTTGCTATCAATATCTTGAAAACCACCATCTTGAATTTTATTTTGACTCAACTTTCGACTGTATTTTATCAAACCTAGTAGCTTTTACATCAAACTTTTTTTCATATTATAATTACGAAGTTATTAGACATTAAAGAAACTAGCTATTTTCAGTTTTTCTGCGATAATATTGGAACTATTCAGAATTTTCAAATTTTCTCAACGGTATCTGAATTAGCACATAAACCTGCAAAATATTACCCATTTAACCAAATCTCTAACTTCGCTAGTAAGAAAGTTACCCATGGTACCCTACTCAATCTGGGACACACTGTATTAAATGGAAAAGATTAACAAAAATTAAATAGAAAAGTCGAACTCGTTGCTTTTATGTGGCGGATAAGTTGATTCAAACTAATCTTTTTGACTGTTGGTTCAATGATCAAGTATAATTGCTAATAGGTTAACTGAACCTTTTTTTTTTTGGCGACCGAATATTTTTTTTCTGAGTGATATTGGATTACTGCAGTTCTTCTCTTTTGTGTGAGATTAAACATTTGCATGTCACCGGAAGTTTTACTTCTTGGAACTTTACTTGATATCATTCATACATGAAAATATGTATATGCTAGGTGTTGAAGTTCTTAATCATCAGAATGCGTATATGATAATAATTTGAACGAGTATTATTCATCCGCCCATCAACGAGGTGTAATAACAATATTTGTATGTAACATAATGCGCTGCATGAACAACGCCAACGCCCGTGCCTTATTTCAAATGTACAACGTTTTATGCCAGTGAACAGAAAGTGTGTTAATTCCTCTTCATATTGCACTATGGTATCTACATATTTGATTCAATTAGTTTCCGGTATTTAAACGTAAGTAGTTTTAAATTACTGGTAAACATCTTTGATAACGAAATTGTCTTGATTTATTTATAGTTTTAGCTCTTGTTGAAAAAATTATTGACCATTAACTGATATGTTTGGAAACAACCTCATCGCATCATTTTGACCTTGCGATCTCTTAATGAAATCGATATATTATATTTTATTATTTCTTATAACGTATTCTTACAATTACTAAAAAAAAAGTACAGAGGCAGACAGTATTATTTAATTTCGTTTTCTGATCGTCAAAGACAATCTTTTTTTTTTCCTTTTTCTTTAGTTGCAAATACGTAGGTATAATATTTTAACAGTATTTAAATCTTTATATTAAACTTTGAACTGCCTATCGCTTGTATTCATCAGCGGCTGATATGAAATCATGCCAACCAGTGGCGGCTCGTGATGAGTTACTGTCGGTGGGCAGCAACTGCGAAAGGGAAAGTGGGTCCATTTTCCAAATAAATTTGTTTGTCGGGGCTTGTAATTTTTTAATTAAATTTAAGCATGAGATTTTCTGAGCTTTTTCTCAACTTTTCAACGCCCTTTATCAAAAAAAAAAAAACAATAGACGAACGCGTTCTTGAATTATAATCGAAATTCAAAAGCGCCGCGTTTTTTATTTTCTCAAT
Source organism: Prosopocoilus inquinatus (assembly GCA_036172665.1). Lineage (NCBI taxonomy): Eukaryota > Metazoa > Arthropoda > Insecta > Coleoptera > Lucanidae > Prosopocoilus > Prosopocoilus inquinatus. The sequence continues at coordinate 5,424,409 of CM069876.1, forward strand.
TGAACGTCTCTCCCTCCCCTCGCGATCGCGCTTGTAATTTTCAAATCCAATTTAAGTGGAGGATTTGTAGAGCTTTTTCTCAGCTTTCCAACGCCTTTCTCCAAAAAAACAATCGACGAGTGCGTTCTCAAGTTACAATCAAAATTCAAAAGTAACCCGTATTTGCTAAATTAACTGAACGTCTCTCCCTCCCCCCGCGATCAGACTTGTAATTTTTGAATCCAATTTAAGTGGGGGATTTGCAGAGCTTTTTTTCGGCTTTCCAACGCCTCTCACGAAAAAACAATCGACGCGCGCGTTCTCGAGTTACAATCAAAATTTATTGTATTTGCTCAATTAACTTAACGCCTCTCCTTCCCCCCGAGATCGCGGTTGTAATTTTTGAATCCAATATAAGTGAGGGATTTGCAGAGCTTTTTCCTGGCCTTCCAGCGCCTTTTACCAAAAAACAATTGACGAACGCGTCCTTGAGTGACATCGAAAATTCAAAAGCGACGCGCTTTTTATTTGCTCAGTTAACTGAACGTCTCTCCATCCCCTTACGATCGTGCTTGTAATTTTCGAATCCAATTTAAGCGGGGGAGTTACAGAGCTTTGTCTCGGCTTTCCAACGTCTCTCACGAAAAAACAATCGACGAGCGCGTTCTCGAATTACAATCAAAATTCTAAAGTAACGTGTATTTGCTCAATTCACTTAACGTCTCTCCCTCCCCCCGAGATTGCGGTTGTAATTTTTGAATCCAATTTAAGTGGGGGATTTACAGAGCTTTTCCTCGGCTTTCTAATGCCTTTTACCAAAAAACAATTGACGAACGCGTTATTGAGTTACATCGAAAATTCAAAAGCGACTCGCTTTTTATTTGCTCAGTTAACCGTCTCACCCTCCCTCGCGGTCGTGTTTGCAATTTTTTAATTCAATTTAAGTGGAGGATTTACAGAGCTTTCTCTCAGTATTCCAACGCCGTTTACCAAAAAACAATGGGCGAACGCGTTCTTGAGTTACAATCAAGGTTCAAAAACAACGCGTTTCTTATTTGCTCAATTAATTGAACGTCTCTCCCTCCCCTCGCGATCGCGCTTGTAATTTTTCAATCCAAATTAAGCCGGGGAGTTACAGAGCTTTTTCTCGACTTTCCAACGCCATTCGCCAAAAAACAACTGCAAAAGGGAAAGTGGGTGCATTTTCCAAACAAATTTGTTTTTCGGACTTGCCCGGACGAGGAACCGGAACGTGCAATTTCATAGGACAGAGTGGGCACTACCCACCTTGCCTACCCCGACGAACCGCCACTGATGTTAACCAAGATAAAATCTGAAATTAAATACTAATAAAAATAATGCTAATGAATGTTTCCAACCTTATTAGACAAAATGTCTGTACAGGGTGGATCAATTTCGATATCTCTTATGGGCATCTCCGTACCTATAAGAGATAGAAAAACACAATCGCCAAGTCTCGATCTCTTTTTTGGAGATTAAGTCAATAGTGTAAACAAAAATTGGCTTTCTTTTTTTGTTTTCATGTTGTAGGCAAAAATTGCCATTTTCGACTTTTCGTTTCTCGGTCATATCTCGTTTCTTTCTAGAAATATTAAAAAACTGCTTGAATATTAGGACACTTTTAGAATATAATTTAGTGGTTTTTTTTTTAAATTTTCGTATTATAGCATAAAGTTATATTCTTTTTAATGGAAATCGTAGTAGACAATTCCAACCAAATAGAGATGTTTTTTCTGTTTTCAAAAATATATTTACTGTATTGTGTTTATTTCTTATAATGAATAGAAAAAGCTGCCGTTTTTATTATTATCCTTGCGTTTTTTTGTTTTTATTAAATATGAACGAACTTTCAACTGGAACCGCTTGGCCTACTTTTTTCTACAATGTTCGAATTACTTTTAATTTTTATTTAGCTGCGAGTGGCAATTCTCAAAAACGGAAAAATTAACTAATTTTTGTTTTATTATTTTTTTTTTTTTTAATTTTTGCTTAGGTTGAATAGAACTAGGTTGGGCTACGTTCACGTTGAGATTTGTTCTTGGTGCTTCATTTAACTTTAATTGATCTTTTATTTTTAATAATTTGTATACTTTTATTTTTTTGTAATTTTTAATATAAGTTTGTGTTAAATGGAGTTAAGTTGACGTCAGTTGGGTTGGAATGAACGTTATTTGAACTTCATTTAAGTGACTTTTAATTTTTCTTGTAATTTTTAATTTATTTTTACTTCTGTTAGATGAAGTTAGGTTTGATCCATATTTTTTTTATTTTTTTACGAATGGAGCGCAATGTGGAACAATAAGTTGGGCGAGTTCAGTTGACCTTGTGATTTGTTGAGGTTCATTTTAAGCCATGTATAAATCTTAATATTTTTTTTCTACTTTTAATTTTTTTAAAAATTGTTTTAAATTTTTAACTTGCGTTGAATGGAATTAAGCTGGGTGCAGTTAGGTTGGGTTGACTTCGAAAATGTGTTGTCATTTAATTTCTTTTTTTTTCCTATTCTTTTTTAAAGTTTTTCGATTTTTATTTTTTTTGGCTTGGGTTGAGATAGAATGGAGTTTAGTCGTTGGGACGAAGTTGGTTGACCTTGACATTAGACGACCTTCGCTTTAATCGTTTATCTTTTCTTACATTTTTTACTTTGAATTTCTTGCTCTAATTTTTTAAAAAAATTTGTTGCAAATCGTTTTTGATTGCAGTGAAACCCTCGAGCAGCCTCTGTACAGCTGTTTCAGCCCTATTTAGGACTTCTTCAGCAGAAGCGTAGCTCAGGAGTTCCACTGCAAACAAAAACGATTCATTATGCCTATCCAATATAAAATACTCAACCTTTATACAGGGTCTCCCAAGTTGAATGGCCTATTAAAAGTTTTCGGGGAAAGGAATGTACAAACATTCTAAAAATTAACACATTGCCCTAGGAGGAAGTGATTTTTCAGACTAAACTATTTTCACTTTTATATCACTTCCGGTTAAACTGAAAGTCGCCATTAACTTTCTTATTTTACACGTAATACTATATTTTTTGATTGGGAATTCCGATTCTACACATTATTCTAAGTAAAAATTATTAAGGCTTCCCTACACTTAAATGTAACAGAGAAGAGAGACATTTTCAAATTTCAATATTCATGATGCCGATGTCGTTTGAAAGAATAATGTTCAGCCGTTCAAGTCATGTCCTAGTTATCATTGAACATTTCACAGGGTAGTCAAAACAGGGTGGCGAACCTTGTTCTATTCAACTGCCCAAAACTCAGTTTTCGGAAATAGAACAGGTGTTCATATATACAGCGTGGAAACTAAGTAGCCGATAAAATCCATAACTCCGTTAATATTTGTAATAAAGCAAAAACCTAAAAGGGGTATAGCGATTCAAATTACAGCGCATAAGAAGAAGTATATTTGAGATATTTTCATGAATTTTTTTTAAGTTATGACGTCATCAAGATTTCTTTTAAATGACAACCTATACTTTTTATTTTTGATTTCGGTGGATTTTTTTAACCTACTTTCAACAGTATAAAATTTTGGATCGATTACGTAACAAAAAATTCAAAAAAACGGCCATAAAAGTTTAATTGTAAAGTTGACGAAATAAACAGAACATCTAGTTAGCTAGGTTTAAAACGAAACAAAATTAAGGTGTAAATAAACAAAATTTGATTTTGACAGTCATTGAAATCACAATAATCAATCAATAATCAAACTGACGACCATGCACCAACTGACAATACCCAAGACGCTCATAAAATTCATTTATTACATTTTGAATAGTTTGAGGTGTTATTAACCTACACTCCTGTCGAATTCTTTCTTTAAGATCGTCTAAGTTGTTAGGTCTATTTTTATACACCTTGCTTTTTAAGTACCCCCATAGAAAAAAGTCTAATGGCGTTAGATCAGGGGATCTAGTTGGCGATTACATTGGACCTCTTCTTCCTATCCATCTACCTGGGAACATCACGTCCAACTAACGTCGCACATCAACTGCGTAGTGTGGCGGAGCACCGTCGTGTTACATCCAAATGTTATTGTTTGGTACGTCACAGTCATTTTCATTAGGAAATAATATCGCCAATGCAGGTACTAATTCGAATTGTAAGAAGTGTAGATATTTCTCACCAGTTAAATTACCTTCGATAAAGAATGGACCTAAAATTCTGTCACCGACAATTCCTGTCCATACGTTGAGCTTCTGGGGATGTTGAGTATGAGCTTCTTGCATCCAGTGGGGATTTTCCCTAGACCAATATCGACAATTATGTCTGTTAACAGTTCCATGTAAAGTAAAACTTGCCTCATCAGAAAAAAATATACGCTGCGAGAACATTGGATCACGATTGCAAATTTCCAACATTTCTTCACAAAATTCTTGTCTATGATCATAGTCAGTTTCTGCTAACTCATGGACTAATTTTACTTTATACGGATGAAACTTTTGCATTTTTAAAAGTTTCAGTACCGAGGTATGGCTCAGGTTGTGCTCTAAAGCAATGTCTCGACTAGTCGAATGCGGATTATTTTAAAATTTCTAGTAAAATATCAAGCTGCACATCGTCAATTAATTTTGTCTTAGGGTGGTCAGTTTTTGGAAGGTCTTTCACAATACCGTAATTTCGAAATTTATTTTCTATTCTGCTGACTGTGGATTGACTTATTTGCTGATCAGGATATTTGTCTATAAAAAGTCGACACACCTCTTGATGAGTTCTAATTCGATCGCCATACCCAATCGTCATTAGAACTTCAATTCTTTGTTTTTCAGTCAGCAACACCATTTTGGTAAAAAGTTTTTAATAATTAGTGTAACTCCTACTATCCACAGGGAATAAAAATACTCACTTTATTGTGATAGGTATTTACAAGTTCTTATCAATCAAACAAATTTTGTTTGTTTTACACCTAGCTAACTAGATATTCTGTTAATTTCTTCAACTTTACAATTAAACTTTTATGGCCGTTTTTCTTGAATTTTTTGTTATGTAATCGATTCAAAATTTTATACTGTTGAAAGTAGGTTAAAAAAACCCACCGAAATCAAAAATAAAAAATATAGGTTGTCATTTAAAAAAAATCTTGATGACGTCATAACTTAAAAAAAATTCATGAAAATATCTCAAAATATACTTCTTCTTATGCGCTGTAATTTGAATCGCTATACCCCTTTTAGATTTTTGCTTTATTACAAATATTAACGGAGTTATGGATTTTATCCGCTACTTAGTTTCCACGCTGTATATACATATACATACAGGTGTATGTTTTGGCACCAAGAGATGCAGAATCAAATTCTACATCGATTAGTAGTAGCATTCCCTATACCTATTTCCAATAGTTTTGTTGTTATCAATTATAGTTTCGTATAATGATATATTTTGGTAAAATTATGGTAATTTTTCGCGTTAACTATCGACAAAACAAAAGTGCGATGCGGGATGCATTTTTGTGTTTTGTGATAACTCTAAAAAGCAATTAGCATAAAACCCTACACTTTCTCTAGCTACTAAAATAAAGCCTTTATATAGGGTGCAAAATATAATAAAGAACCCTGTACGTGCTATTTTCACATTCATTGTTTATCGTAACTAATATAAATTAAGAAGAAATTGGTACTGGCCTTCTTGTGTGAATCTATTTTTCCTGTAATTATTTAGTTATTTTGTAAGCAATTTAATTTTGGTATGGTTTGGTATGGAGAAGGAAAATCTCTACCGGGTTAAATACAAAAATTACTGCACTGATATTAAAAAAAATTCGGTCGTACAAATAATAGTGAAATTGGCTTTTTAAATACAAATTCAGAATCAGCATTGAAATTTGAGAATCTTTGCTAATTTAACCGAATTTCTATCTTCAAAAATAAAAAAGTTATCAAGGGTGACCGTTTTAAATTGAACACCCTATACAGGGTGGGCCAATAGTGCGTATTCGGTAGATAGCGCCTATATTAATGCAGATTTTTAAAATTTATTTTCGCTATTACTTACCTATGGTATAGATGCATGATTTAAAATCAGTTACAATTATACAGAGTGTTCCGTGTGGTTGTGCCAGACCAAAGTTGTGTTTTTTTTAATGGAACGTACAATATATTATGGTTTATTTCGATTCGTCTTTAAGAGTAGATAAATTTATTATAAGGATATTATATACCTAAACCTAGTAGTTTTTTGAGATATTTTACAGATTAGATGTTTATTAAAATTTGGCATTTAAATTTTACAGTAATATTACTAGAGAGCGGATTTATATGCGAGTAATTTTGATGAAATATGCGCATATATATGCACTAAAAAATGATGAAATATGCACATATATATGCACTAAAAATGGCGAAATATGTGCAAGATAGGCCGACCACTTCAAATAATGCAATAACTGGTCTACTGTGTTTTATGGGCATTCTTATTCAAATAAAAAACATTATATTTTATACAATTTATTTACATTTATTTGTAAACGCTTATATGAAGGAAGTATGTATATTATGTATGTACATTATTAAGTAAATATTATAACGACTAAAAAAATTTTCGATTATAATTTACAACAATGTGTTTTTCCAAGTTCTCTACCAGGAAATTTTGCCTTTTATCTGACAAAATATTTTTATAAATTGAAAAACTCCTTTCAACATCCACGGAGGTAATTGGGGCATATTTAAAGTGACTCATAGCTGAAAATTCTACACTTAAGTCAATTTCAAAGTTTCCATTCAAAATTTCGTAAATTTCCTCAAGGGTTTTGAAGCCGCTATTTTTATCTAAAACGGATAAACATTTTTTATTTACTGAACTGCCGATTTTACCTGGAACTTTTGAAATATTCTCTTTAAATTCTTTAACAATTTTAACGGATTCTATTAAAGACATTTTCGGTTTTTCTAAATTGTTTATAGTTTGTATTACAAAACTTTAATGCATTTTGATGAAGTTCAGTTGATTTGCCAATGAAGTTTTTGTTACAATATTTTGTGCCTTTGCAATAGCAGCACTATCTTGGGCATTAAACTCTACAACCAATTCCTTAATTGCTACAAAATGTTCAGCATAAAACATTGCCGCTTCCAACCAAGTTCCCCACCTAGTCAACACTGGTTCGGGAGGTACATTCGGCAATTTTTCCCTGTACAACTGAACTCGTAGGGGACTTTTGACAAATATTTTTTTAATGGTACTAATTAGTAGATTTACATCAGAAAATTCACATCTAATATGTTCAGCTACTCTGTTACATCCATGAGCTAAACAACTCACGTGAACTAAATTTTTATAAATTGTTTTAAATTGCTGCCCGGCTTTAACCATGTAAGGAGCAGCATCTGATACCATAAGTAAAATTTTTTCAGTAGGAACTACATTAGGTGAGAAAAATTTCATAAAACATTCATTAACAGATCTTAAAATACTTAAATGATTAGTTTTGTCTAACTGTGTACAGGCTATTAAATAAGATTCACTAGGTTTATCTTCCCGCAAAGACCCTATTAACAAATTTACAATGTAACGCCCACAAGAATCAGTAGTTTCATCCACAATAAAATAAATATATTGATTTTCTACGATTTTCTTGACTTCTTTTAGAGTATCGTTGTAGATGCGAGGCACGTAATTTTTTCTTAACGTACTTTCATCGGGAACATTTTTCTTGGTATATTTTTCCAAAAAACTTTTAAAAATAGAATTTTGCAGTTTTTTCAAAGGTATGTTTGCACAAATCATCGCCTCGCATAAATCAGCATTAAATTCTTGTTGTTCATTAGATGAAGTCATCAACGACGGTCCACTGTCTAAGGGTAATTGAAATGTTTTCGATTCATTCATCTTCTTGCATTTTGACTTGTGTAGTTCTGTCCCGACATGTTGTGTGACCGAAAATTTTCGTTGGGTTGGTATCTACAACAAGAACTTGAATTTTTTTAAACTGTCTGAACTTTCAATATTCAAGAACCAAGCAAATATTTACCTAAGGAGGAAGAAAACAAACTTAAAACTTACCATTTTACTACAGGCTTTACAGAATACGCTTCCATTGGTGTAAGCAAGCTCGGGATAGCTTCTGATCCAGGAATTAACCAGGCTCGAATTGTCTTTCGGCATATTGCACTTCTCACAAACAAAAATACTTTTACGGAAGAACTAAACGTTCGCAGCAATAACCGACTAATAATCCGTGAAGAAGTGATGAAACAATATTGCAAACATGAACGCCCCACCGCATCGTTAAGAAAGTACTTGGAAATCCCTAATTCACTACTTGGAAAATTCTGCCTGCTTAAGCCCAAGAAGGGTGCAAACTAGACCCTAAATAATGCAACAACATGTTCTGACGAATTAAGAATTCAGGAAAAAATTTACTCACTTCGACCCAAATTCTTTCAAATATGCATATATATGCACGTTTTTAAGAAATATGCGAAAATTGAACAAAATGCTCAAATATGCAAAATATGCATGCAATATGCATTTAGCATAGAATCCGCTCTTTAAATATTACATAACCTCTGTGGAACAGAAAACAATTTCCATCTCGAACATTCCTATTATTTCACACAGGGTGATTCATAACTCCGATGTCTATTTTACTTTAGTTAGTTTAAATGGAACACCCTATATTTTATGACTGAATTTAATAGGTCTTTGATTAAGCTTTACAATGATATAGGGTTCAGTAGGCGCTACATAACAAACCTACACACAGTAAGATGTCAAATTTGTAAATTCATAAAACAGCGTTATTCCATCTTCTAATGGAATATCGTTGATTTTATTTAGAAAATTTGTACTGAGTCTGTTTCTAGTTTCTAGTCTGTTAGAAATAACACTCATTTGATTTATGACATCACAGACTAATAATAACAATTGATTTAACATTAATAACAGCATAGAAAATGTTCAAAATGATAACTGTGGTTCTCTTTACATCGTTTTCTATGACAAGGAGATTGATTCACATTTAATTCAATTGTTAAAGTTATTTGTATTAATAGTGTTATCTTTATTAGTATCTTTATTGATATTGTTATTGTTGTTGGGTGTTGTCTTATTTAAAATAATCACCAAAATTATCAGTGTCTCGATAAAATTAAAATTTTATGAGTTAAGCATTAGATTCGCAGAGAACGGAACTGACATTTGAAGGGGGGGGGGGGGGGGGGCGTGAATTCGATCCCCACTACCAATGCATGTTCAATGTGAGAGATGGAATTTTCACCTGTCGGTTATTGTTTGGTTGAATTTGCTTCGAACTGGTGTTTCTGCATTTCCCTGGTTTGTAAGGCAAAGAAGGTAAACATGTCGGAAGTCGGTCGCAGTCACAGTTAATGATCATAATTACCAACCATTACAACTCTGCGACAAACCAGAAAGCTTGGAGCTAGGGTGATATTAAATAAAAGTGTGCATACGGTTTTTTTTATGTTACAGATCAAATATAAGTAAATTCTTAGCGGACTAAAAAGTACAAACACTCTCAATGTAGATTTTTTAATTAAAATCAACTAAATTATAGGCAAAATATTCCATTAGAAGATGGAATAGTTGCTGATTTATGAATCTAAGATTTTGACGTCTTACTGTATGTAGGCTTGTTGTATAATACGCACTGAATCCTGCATCATTATAAAACTTAATCAAAGACGTATTAAATTCAGTCATAAAATATAGGATGTTCCATTTAAACTAACCGAGTAAAATAAACATGAATCATGAGTTATGAATCACCCTGTGTAAAATAATAGGAATATGTTCGAGATGGAAATTGTTTTCTGTTCCATAGAGGTTATGTAACGTTACTGTAAAATTTAAATGCCGAATTCTAATAAACATCTAATCTGTAAAACATCAAATAATAGCTTTTTCTTACATTGAAATATCAATATCTCAAAAACTATTAGGTTTAGATACATAATATCCTTATAATAAACACACCGGAACACCTGTATAATTGTAACTAATTTTAAATCAGGCATTGATACCACAGGTAAGTAATAACGAAAACAGATTTTCGAAATCTGCATTAATGTAGGCGCTATCCACCGAATACGAACTATTGGCCCGTCCTGTATATATGTAATATACTGGGTGTCTCATAACCTAGGAGGAGATTAAAAATGTAGCTAGGGCAGATGAAATTAGAGATTTTTTCTTAATAAATTTTTGGTAAAATAAGCAATAACTAAAATGTTATGAGTTTAAGGTGAAATTAATTAATAAGCAAAAGTTACTCCCTGTAATAGTATTTTACCATTTAAATTCAAATTTGAGGCATTTATGAGTTAATTGAACACTGCTTTACAATAAACAACTATTTTAAAAAATGTAGTCACGTTAAAGTTCAGTTATTTTATTTTAATGTGCAAAAACGGGTTTTCATCTCGTTGTGCACCGCCTACTAATTAAAAACAAAACTAGGAAACAGATTAACATAGACATTTTATGAATGGTGGTTTTGATAAATTCAGAGTTTATTTAATAATAAAGTTGCATTTTGTGAAATAATTTTGATTAATTAAGAAGGTATAGGTGTAAATTAAAGAAGAAATTGAGAAAGTTAATCTGCTGTAACTTTTTTATTACTGGGTTTTGATCAAAAGTGAATTAAGAAAATGGCTTTATTTTGATGTCCCTTATACGCCCTCTGTACGTTGTGAGACACCCAGTATAATAAAAAATCTTTCCCAATTTAACCGAATTTCTATCTTCAAAAATAAAAAAGTTAGAAATGGTGACCGTTTTCAATGACACGATATAATCATGTACGTAATTAATTTGGTATTATAATAAACCGTCATTAATCGTTATGCAATACAAGTAATATGAAAACAAAAAGCTGATCGCTGATCACTGATCAGAAACTTGATCGATCGAGCGAGAAAATTTCGATTTTTGATGATTGATGAAAGGCGAGCTTTTTATTTTTCATAAGGCCAGCACCAAACGCCTAAGCCGTGTTTAAATTTAAGTATTAACTATGCTCCCGGTTTATGTAGTATAATTGTTTTATATCTGGCATTTTGTTGCAGTTCAATAATGACCGGCGAAGACTCCCCGAACACAGAAAACAAAACTTTCGATTACGGAAGAAGCACACCTCCTCCGACGACCAGCTACGGCACCAAGAAGCAGGAGTTTGGCGATGCGAAAAGCGCGGCCGAACCGGATAAAGAAGATAAGGAAAAGAACAAGGATGACAAGGAGGAAATCGACCTGCTAAGGCCCGATGCGAACCCTGGTTATAAGCCAGAAGAAAAAACCCCGGAATACGACGAGAACAAAGCCAACAAGGGCGACAGAGATGATTCGGGCAGAGACGGAGGCGAAAAAGACAAACACTGCAAGAAACTCGATGGCTCTGACAAGTTGGACGGCCAGTGGATTCCCTCGAAGGACGCGAAATCCGATATTAGCGGGGATGATGACGATGATTGTGATGACAGTTGCACTGTGAAGTGTCTGTATTACACGATGCAGTGTTGTGAATGTACCATTTCATGACCGATCGATCGGTCCTGAGAGAAGTTCCCTTCGGGTGTATTGTGATAAATATAATGTGCTACAAAATTTATATCAAGACCTTAGTGTATTTTTTAAGTATTATAGTTTCATAACTATTTTATTACATGCATTTTAGCTAATACCATCGGTGTCTCGAATTAACAGAAAAGAAAAATCAGAAATTTATAAATTTTATTAAAAATTGAATTTAGAAGTTTTTTTTTTGTTTTGCGACATTTCTTGTTCATGATAATAATTGTAGAAAGGATATGAAAAAGAAAAACACTTTGGATCGAGCTGAAAATATAATTTTTATTTACCTTACTTGAAGGTTATGGGGAATAAATACGTAGGTATAATATTTTAACAGTATTTAAATCTTTATATTAAACTTTGAACTACCTATCGCTTGTATTCATCAGCGGCTGATATGAAATCATGCCAACCAGTGGCGGCTCGTGATGAGTTACTGTCGGTGGGCAGCAACTGCGAAAGGGAAAGTGGGTGCATTTTCCAAATAAATTTGTTTGTCGGGGCTTGTAATTTTTTAATTAAATTTAAGCATGAGATTTTCTGAGCTTTTTCTCAACTTTTCAACGCCCTTTACAAAAAAAAAAAAAAAACAATAGACGAACGCGTTCTTGAATTATAATCGAAATTCAAAAGCGCCGCGTTTTTTATTTTCTCAATTGAACGTCTCTCCCTCCCCTCGCGATCGCGCTTGTAATTTTCAAATCCAATTTAAGTGGAGGATTTGTAGAGCTTTTTCTCAGCTTTCCAACGCCTTTCTCCAAAAAAACAATCGACGAGTGCGTTCTCAAGTTACAATCAAAATTCAAAAGTAACGCGTATTTGCTAAATTAACTGAACCCCCCCTGAAAATATAATTTTTATTTACCTTACTTGAAGGTTATGGGGAATAAAACAAGTGTCAACTTTTTTTAATTATTTTGAGTTAATTGCATTTCTTTGATTGGTAAAAAGTGGTTGATTTTATTTTATATATGGACTGGCTTTTTCCTCATGACACTTAATCCAGTGCAACGTATAATAACCGTCCTTTCTGCTAGATGGCGCAAGAAAGTTAGTTCCTCTCAAAAATGAAGACGATTTTTGGGCGTAGCCAAGATGGTGCAAATGGGGCAGTTACCCACCCCTAGCTTATCGAACGATAAGAAACTATTTCAATTCTCTATCTACAATACTTTGTCAAGTAAAAAAAGTCAGGTTGCTAATTAGAAGACAAAAGAAAAGCTGAAACATTTGATGTTCTTCAAGAAATTCTTTCGTCTATATTCAAATTGGCTAGCTATTTCCTGGAGTTAAGCAAGCTATTAGATCAGGTTGAACTTCTTTTTAATTAATTTTTAACATTTTTTATTTCAATTTTGTAGCTTCTAATTTTTTTTCTATTTCTTTAAGATTTTTAATATTTATTTTTTGTTTCGGTTTTTAATAACTTCTTACATTTTAATTTTTTTATTAAAAAAAAACCTTTCCTCTACAGGGTTCAATTTAGTTGGGTTGGGTTGACCTCGAAATGTTTTTTTTTATATTTTGAATTTTTTTTAAACTTAAATTTAACATCTTTTACAATATCTTCGACTTTCCTTAACATTTTTTGTATTTTTGTTTCGATTTTTGATCATTTCTTAATTTTTTATCTCTTGTAATTTTTTTTTTTTTTTCTGAATGAAAGTAAGGTTCTCCATGCTGTTTATAGCAAAATATATAAATTAGAAGGAGAAGGCACGTCTTGCTACAATAATTTCTATTAAAGCTTACGACCATGGTTTCGTCCATGAGGACATTATCAAGTGTGTGGTAGACCTTAAAGAGAAAGTTGGTTAGTTAAGACAAGTAACAATTTTGTAAAAATAAATTAATCACTTACAGAAGTTGTTAAGGGACCACGTGCGGCGGCACAATACCGGAAATGTGTCAAAAATATATAAGTAAAGCTAAAAGCCAACAGATGGCGGTAGTCAAAAAGGGTGGGTTCAGAAATTCAACAACTGAAAGCGAAAATTAAAAAAAAATATTATTTCTGGGTTGGATTCACTCAGGGCCCCTGTAACCATGTGTGCAAAGCGTGCAGTGCACGCGGGTGCCATGTTTAAGGGGCGCCAATTAGCTCTTGGCCACTGGACGTGTTTTGTCATTTTCTTCGACAAAAAAATTGACGGGAAATAGTTTCTTGTCTGGTAGAAATTATTCGAAAAAACTATCTACAAGACTCAACTGTCTTGATAAAGCCGTCAACCTCACGGCGAAACGTTGACTAAAATAGAACAGTTAACTGCGGCAATTAAGAGTAGAAAAGTTTAATTTTATTGCTAAATTTTTCATAAAACATTTAATTTACTTAATAATATTTAAAAAAAAATTTATTTTAATTTTTAAGTTTTTAAAAATTTAAGTTCCTTTTGCTTTTGTGATTTTGTTTCTTTTTTTCTATTATTAATAACAAGCGGGCTTCGTCCACTTGCTTTCTGGGAGGGGGGGGGGGGGTCTGAACAGGGGTCTGCTTGGGCAGAGGTCGGTAGGACCTGTCTCCGCTCTCATTGCACTCTGTGGCGTGGTCCCCCCTCGCCTTTGGGGGCCCGCGGCAGCTAGGAACTTGAAAAACAGTGAAGGAAAATGTTTAAAGAAGGGAAGGAAAATGCTTTGAAAGCGTTTAAAAAAATTGAAGCTTTAAAAACATTTTCCCTAATGTGTAAATTTTTTTCAATTTTTTTTATTTCTTTTATTTTTTTAATAATTTCGATAATTGACCGTTTTCGCGTGCCCCAACTCATCTGTTAGAGGGCGCCAAAATATGAAGTGGCATGCGGGCGGCTTTTGGTCTCGCGGGGGCCCTGGATTCACTCAGATTCAGTTTGGTTGAATTGGTTTATCCTTGAAACGTTTTTAAAGTTTCACATTTCGTGTTGAAAAGAAGTTGATTTGGGTTTAGTTCAGTAAGGTTAGGTTCGCTTAGTTTCGGTTTCATTGGTTTGGGTTCGCTTCAGTTCGGTTGACCTTGAAATTTTTTAATTTTTAAGATTCAATTACCTACAGTCTTTCTATATTTGATCATTTCTTAGGTTTTTTGTATCTATTGTAAAATTATATTCTTGGGTAGGCTTCACCCAACCTTCAGTTCAGTTTGTTTAGGTTGTTCTTGAGCTTTTCCTTATTATCAAAGATTTTTACTTTCTTCATTTTTAAAATACATAATTTTTAACAATTTTCTTTCTTTCAGTCTTCTACAGTTTTTTTTTCGAATTTCCTTATAACTTTTAGTTTTTATAATTTTTTTAGTTCGATAGATTTGATATAATTTTGCCCTCTTCTAAACAAGATCAAGATGACTACGCCCGTGACGTTCCCTAATTTTTTCCCGGCCTATATTTAATCGGACATCTAAATATTACGATTTCAGTACGCAAGAAACTCCTAAACTGTACTCTAATATACTGACAGAACTTTTTAGGTGATCCTCGAATCAAATCCTAATGATCGATACATTTTTTCTTTTTTGATCAACGTTTAATGTAATCTGAGCACTCGTAAGACAGTTCAGGCATTTGAAATTTAATTTCGGATATAAAATGCAAAGCAACAAAAAGTTCTTTGCTCTTTGATAATTGCAGAACTGATAGGAAACATAAAAGACTTTAGAAACAAGCTAAAAATATAAGTTGTAAGTAATGTCAACGTGAGTGATAATTTTTCATTTTTAGTTAAGTTAACAAGTAACGTAAAAGATGGCTGTGCTGTATATTTTATTGATTTACTTTATTTTCTTTGTCAACTAAATGCAAGATGACTAAACTTGATGTTGACTCATCCTTGTTTTCGAGATATCTGCACTTCCAGTTACAACTTCTGACAAAATCCAGTAGGTCAAGAAGATAAACAAAGGAAAAGGGCACAATTACGTTTGTCTATTAAATCTCAAGGAAGTATTGACATTTATAAATAATGCGAGAACTTAAGTTCACTATAAAAATGTCTAGTCGATATCCAACGATAATGATTTGTTATTGAAAATGTTTTAGCGTTTAGTAGCACGATATTAATAATAATAATAATAGTTTATTGTCACGGATCATTATAATGATATGGACATGTACATGTGACACAATACAATTAAAAACATAATACAATTAAAAACAATATGAGACATGGGTATGTAACATATCACAGTCAACACAAGCAATATAAAAATCACAATTACAAGGATAAGAATACGCTGGGAAAACGTGTAGAAAAAAAAACTCACCCAGCCACAGCAAGCAATAAATTAAATTTTAGCATGTGAACGAAATCTGCCCAACAGGGCACTAATTGTCAGAGCTTATTAGTTCATTGACATGATAGAAAGCTTTTTCGCGTAGGTAGCGTTTTAGTAATATCTTAAATTGTTTAACATCTGCACTTTTGATATTGATAGGTAATGCATTAAAGTTTATTATTGCTCTGTAATGAGCTCCACCTTGATAGAGAATCGTCCTGTGCTTTGGGATACTGAAGTCATTAGGTTGTCTAGTTTGCATATTATCATACATATCAAGATTACGAGTAAACATACGCTCGTGTTTTTTTATGAACGTGGCTAGTTCATAGATGTATAAACTGGCAAGGGTTAAAATTCCCAAATTTTGAAATAATGGTTTGCATGAACTATTTATCGGCACTCCACACATGGTTCTGACAATCCTTTTTTGTGGAAGGAATAGACGCGTAACGTGGCAGGAGGATCCCCAGAAAAGAATGCCATAGCGTAACCTGGATTCGACGTAAGCATAATAAAACGCTTTGAGGGATGATATTCCTACATTGGCTCTTAGGTTATTTAAAGCATAGAAAGCAGAGGAAAGCTTACTGTTCAATTTACTGCAATGTTGCTCCCAATCAAGTTTGGCGTCGACAGTAAGACCCAGGAACTCAACGAAACTCGATGTCGGTAGCGATTTATTATTATGTTTGACTAAGATGCTAAAGGCAGCAGGTTGCTTGTTAAATGTGACAATCGCGGTTTTATTCATATTAAGGCGAAGATTATTGATTGAGCACCACCTATTCATTTTCTCGACAATTTCAGAACTGATTTTGGAAATTTCCTCAGCTGACTTATTAGCTACAATTGCGTTAGTGTCATCTGCATATTGTGATAGGTGTCCGAGTGAGACGGTAAGAGGCAAGTCATTTACGTAGATCAAAAATAAGGTCGGTCCTAGGATCGATCCCTGAGGGACTCCACGGTGAATAGGTGACTCGGTTGAATGGTAAGTTTTAATTGTGTTATCGATTTCAAGAGGTAATGAGACAATTTGACTACGGTTACATAAATAAGATTGAAAAATGCTCAGAGCTAGACCACGTATGCCATATCTCTCCATTTTTTTAATAGGATATCGTGATCCAGTGAGTCGAACGCTTTGGAGAGATCGAAGAATACGCCAGTTACGTTAAATTTACTATCCAACTTATCATATATATAAGTGAGGGTATTATAAATTGCATCTTTAGTTGACACATTGTTGGTGAATCCAAATTGATTTTTATTTAAAATTTCAAAGTGGGATAGGTATGAGACTAATCTTGAATTTAAAACTTTTTCAAAAATTTTACTGAAGGCCGGTAGAAGAGAAATTGGACGATAATTGCCGGGATTGGAACGGTTTCCTTTTTTGTATATCGGCAAGACTTTGCCGCATTTTATTGAGTCTGGAAACACCCCTTGAAGGAGAGATTTATTTATTAGGTGAACAATCGGAGTTATTATAAACGAAGCAATTTTGCCAATCAGAGAGCAGGGCACCTCATCTGCACCTGCAGAATTTTTATTGGAGATTGATTCGATCACAGATCTGATTTCGGCGTCATCAGTTGCAAATAGGAACATGTTATGCGGGATTACATCGTAATCAAACTCGGTGGATAATTCTCGGTTTTGCGTGTAGTCTACGCTTGAGATTATGCTGCTGAAGTGATTGTTAAATAAGTTAGTCACCACATCAGGATCAATGTTCTGATGGTCAGAGAAAGAGGATAAGCTAAAGCTACAGTTCGTATTTATATTTGCTAATTGCCTGACAATATTCCACCCAGTTTTGGATTTGTTGGATGAATTTAATAATTTATTTTCAAAATACTTCTTCTTAGCTTCTTTTAGGGCTAGATTGTAGCGTTCGTTATTCTGTCTAAACGATTCCCACAATTGGGGGTCATTCAGAATTTTACACAGAGCGTTTAATTCTCTCAAATTACAGGCAAACTTGCGCAAGTCTTTGCTATACCAAGGATAATTTGTTTTTTTATTAGAGGGGCTCCGCTTAGTTAATGGAAACGATTGATTGAAATGCATTAAGAAAGTCTGGTAAAAATTGTTAAATGATTCATTTGCATCGTACGTATTATACACATTGATCCATGATTCGTTTTCTAATGCTGATTTAAAATGATTAATATTAGATTCCGTAAATTTCCTATTGTAAGTTTCATTAGCAGAACTTTTCCGTTTAATATTCAGGTCTTTAAGAGACAATAATTGATAGCAGTGATCAGAGAGGAATGATTCTGCTGTAATGCAATTAAGGATAATGTCAGATTTAGTTGCAAACATATTATCGATTAGGGTAGATGTTTTATTAGTTACTCTGGTCGGTTGGTTTACATATGGAACAAGGCCGAAAGATTTAAAAACATTAGTTACATCAGCAGATATTTTATTGATTTCGGCAAAATTTACATTGAAGTCACCACAGGCTATTACAATCTTACCGCGCTTAACAACACATTGTAGAGTAGAAATAAGTTTGTCGATGAAAACGTCAATATCACCACTAGGGGAACGATAAAAGTAAATGAGAATACATTTGAAATTATCAATTTTAAATTGAGCACTTGTATACTCAAAATCTTTTTCGATGCATGTAATATTACAGGGTACAGGGGATATGTTACTACCTGTTCTGGCGAGGATACTGACCCCACCGCCCCACCCTATTGTTTGAAAACAAGCCATACGATTCAGTTTTTCGTTGTAAATACGATTTTTAATGACTTGTCAAAACTGTTTAATCATTTTGAACGGCGGATTCCAATTTTATAGATGAAATGCTTAGGCTGAGTTGCACCGACCTTCATTAACGTTAACACAGATTAACTAATCTGAGTTAGCGACTTTTCAGTTGCACCGACCTTAATTTGCCCTAATCTATGATTAACAAACTTGAGTTAGAAAAATTTTTTGTGCAAATTGTTTTTGATTACAAATCCCGCTTCAATTTGTCTATCCTACTGCAATGTCAGGTCAAAAAGCGATAGTAAGATGTCGCTGTTTTATCTGTTCATCAAACTTGAGTTAGTTGATTCGGCAAGTAACGAGCTGCAATTTCAGCCTCAATTAACGTTAACACAGATTAACTAATCTGAATTAGAAACTTTTGAATTGCACCTAATCATAATTAGTAAATCTGAATTAGTTAATTCGGCATTTTTGTTTGATTAGAGTGTTTAACACGAGTTAAACGGATATATTATAAATTTCTGAAGCGTACAGAAGCGTAAATCATGCATTCTTCTGAACGATTGTAATCAAAAATGTATTAAAAATCAATAATAAATTATTATTATATTGGAACAAGTAGCGGTGGTTTGTTTAACACGAATAAATTAGTAGTTGAACTAACATGAATTTGAAACAATACAAATTTCTCTTTAAAAATTAAAAAAAATTACGTAAATTCATAAAATATACAGGGTGTTAATAAAAAAACCTGGACAAAGTTTGGCAGGTGATAGGAGAGTTCAAAACAAGAAAAAGATTTCAATAAACTCATATCCAATACACAATACAGAGTGTCAATGCTATATGTTCACTCTTCTAGAATTTTAATTTTTTACATAAAATTTGGGACAAATAAATTAAATAAAAATTTTCTGACGTAGCACTGGCCACCGTACGACTTCCGGTTTCACCGGAAATTACATCAACTTTCTTATTCTAATTGGAAGGGCTTTTACATTTTTACGTATTTAGAATCTACAGGTCATTGCGAGTCCGAATACGTGTGACAACGAAATTATTTTGTTTTTTTTTTTTCAAGGTTATAAATCATGTATTTTCGTTCTAATGCCATCAAGTAATTCGAGAAAGCCATTCCTTTGAGGAGGCGGCTGGCTAGTTAGTAATATTGTCCGTGGCGACTGCGACCGACTTACAGATGTTTATAACTCTTTCGGCATTCAACTTCTAACCCGGAGAAACGCAGAAAATTCAATTCCAAAGAGCCGGTCAGAATCCAAACACTCACCGACACATGAAAATTGTTTTTCTAACATAGAATCCACACATACCAAGAAACGATTCAAACCCACGCCTAATCGTTTGGTCAAGCGTTCAACAACCAACAAAAATAAATGCGGAGAAGTATATTAACAGAATGTTGCCGATGTCTTCAGATATTTAAAAGATCTTACCTACTGTAAAACATAACAGAAAAAAATCGATCTGGAAACGTCCTGACATATAGGAAAACTCTTTCGATATACACTAATAACCGAAAATTCAACGACATAAATTTGACATACCGTTAATCTGAAATATCTTAAATACTGACATTAGCATTTAAAAAATAATGGTCAATGGCCAATCGTATTAAAATTTACTAATTATGGAATTAAACAAAAAGTATTACAACGCAGAAATTTACTAAAAGGAACTAACACTTTCATCGTCGAAGATCTAACGAAAGAACGAATGAAAATATTGAATGCCCCTAAGGAAAAATTTGAAAAGTCTAACGTCCGGACCTTCGACGGGAGAATACGCATCAAGCTCGACGGCGATCAACGTTTAACGATAACCACATCTGAAGCCCTGGAAAAAAATTGTCAAGAAGGCACACACGGATAATTTTCTTTTTTTTATTTATTTCATTTTCTTTTTCCTTTCATAATATTCGAGTTTTTTTTTTTATTTGAAATACTTACGCTAGTAACCAATTGGTTTAGACAGAGAAATTGTTTTTTTTTTATATAATCTATCCAACTCACTAGTACAGAAAATTTTTCTTTATATCTACCATTAAGTATACTCTAAGTTGCAACAGTGTCTTATTTCTAATTACTTCTTACTTAGTTATACCGCAAGTAAACCAACTTTGATTAGTATCTTAAATTCTTATAATCATGAACAACATTTTATTCAATTTTTTTTTTTTTGTTACTGTATTAGCAACAATTCATTATTATGGCTGATTTGAGTTTAGCGCACTTAAATGTACGGTCTTTGCTTCCTAAATTTGATAACTTCAAGCATCACGTTCTTACACATAATTACGATATTATCGGTATTAGTGAGACCTGGTTATCGCCAGTAATCAGCTCAAATGCTGTGGCGATTGATAATTATACTTTAGAAAGACAAGATCGCCCCAGCCGTGGAGGAGGGGTAGCATTTTATATTAGGGATTCTTTAAGATATTCAGTGATTCCGACCGAGGCAAACATTGAGCAACTTTGGATACTACTCACTTTCCCTTACAAAAAAGTCGCGTTTGGTGTAGTTTATAAAACACCAACATTAGGCTATAAATATTTTTTAGAGAGTCTTGAGATCACTTTATCATAGGTTATTCCCACATCTGATGAATTATTCTGTGTCGGTGATTTTAATATAAATTATCTAAAAACTGATGAACCAGCTACGGTTAGCTTGATGACTACTTTGGAAAATTTCGGTTTATCTCAAATAATTGATAATCCTACACGATGTACACTTACAAGCTTGTCTCTGATTGATCTAATTATCACTTCAAATGTTGACATAGTTACAAGCTTCGCTTCTTTGGGAATAAACATCTCTGATCATGATTTAATTACTTGTAACATCTCTATTGAAAAATACGAACAAAGATGTAGGTATAGAACTTACCGCGATTTTAATAACTTTGATTTTGACAGATTCTCCCTCGATCTGATATCAATGCCTTTACATTTTTTTACTTTACATCTCCGATATCAATCAAAAAGTTGAATTTCTAGGTCAATGTATAGTTAACTTATTTGATTATTACGCTCCATATAAAACAGCTCGCTTCACTAAACCTATTGCTCCTTGGCTGACGGAGAACCTAAAGATAATGATGAAACTAAGAGATAATGCATTCTCCAGATTCAAACTCACCAAACTACCGGATTGGGAATATTATAAAACATTACGCAACCTCACAACTACTGCAACACGCAACGAAAAGAAAGCCTATTTTGAACAAAAACTGCGCACATCACACTCAGCAACATTCTGGAAAGAATTGAAACACTTAAATTTACTACATAAGCCTAAGAAAAATCTTCCACGTAACTTGAATGATCCCGATCAAATTAATAAGTTTTTTGTGAATAACAGTTCTATAAATAACACAACTGCTAACAATACTGAGGTCATAACATTTTATTCTAATAATACAAAAAATAATATAATCAATAACTTTCAATTTCAGTTTGTAGACACTCATTTAGTTTACAAAATTATTTATAATATAAAATCCAAAAGTTTTGGCTCAGACGGGATTAATATCGTTATGTTAAAAATATGTTGTCCTCATATTCTGCCATTCATCACACATATAATCAATTTTTGCTTGGAACATAACGTATTTCCCACTGCGTGGAAACAAGTTATTATTCTGCCAATAGCAAAAATTCTCAACCCTAGTGATATGAAACACTTGCGTCCCATCAGTATCTTACCTACCTTGTCCAAAATTATGGAAAAAATCCTAGAACTGCAACTTCGTGAACATATTCACCTCAATAACATTCTTCCACCCACACAATCCGGTTTCAGGCCCTCTCATAGTTGCACAACAGCCATGCTTAACATAACTGATGATCTACTAAGGGCAGCTGACAATGGACTTGAAACTATTTTAGTATTACTGGATTATAGTAAAGCGTTTGATTGTCTTAACCACCAAACTTTGATCGCAATTCTTCGCAATGGGATTATCAGCGGATGCATGTGCCTTGATTGAAAGTTATCTTACAGGACGACGCCATCAGAAAGTGATTGTAGATAACACAGTATCTCAAAACATTCCGGTACTGCATGGTGTTCCACAAGGCTCCATACTTGGCCCGATTTTATTCACTTTATACACAAGTAATTTTGAGACGTATATAAAAAATTGCCTTTTTCACATGTACGCTGATGATACGCAGCTTTACTGTTCTTTTAACCTTGCAAATCGTGCAACTCCTTGTAATCTGATTAATGAAGATTTATGCTCTTTAGTAAAAGCTTCGCTTGATCATTCCTTAACTATAAATCCCCTCAAATCTACTTGTATGTTATTTAGCAGTAAAAGCACCATCGACGGACTCAATATTTTAGTTGATAATACCGCTCTTTTGTTTGTAAATGAAGCAAAAAATTTGGGACTTTTATTGGACACTAATTTACGTTTTAAAGGACATGTACTTAATTGTATAAATAGAGCTTATGCTGCACTGAGGATAATTTATTCCAATAGATCATTCCTAAATAGAAAAACTAAAACTCTTCTTTGTGACTCGCTAGTTCTATCACACTTCAATTTTGCTGATTCTGTGTATGGCCCATGTTTAGACAGTGACATGAAAAGGAGAATTCAGGTAGTCCAAAACTCCTGCTTGCAATTTATCTTTAATATACGCAGAAGAGAAAGAATTTCACACAAACTTTCTCAGGTTAATTGGTTAAATATGTCTAATCGGCGCACTTTGCATTCCTTCTGCCTATTTCATAAAATAATTATTCAACAATTGTCCAAAGTACTTATACGAAAAAATCTCATTCAGAACTGATGTGCATCACTTGAATATCAGAAACAAAGGATTGTTAACCCCCCCCCCCTTCTTCAAAGAAGAATTAAAAACAGTTTGAATTTAATTATTTTTTGAGGTAGGCATGTACGTTTAACACAACCGACTATCAAGGTGCTTTGATCCCTTTGATGGTATTTTGTTCATCTACCCAAGGAAAAAAATAAGTTTACCCTTTTGATCCCTAAGTATTGTTCTACCTTAGGTAATAGTTATTGTAATCAAATTCTCGATTTTGTGTTATTCGACTTTTGGCCAGCTTTCCGGGGCAAATACCCGTATGTGCGTCGGTGCAACAGCGTTTGTTTTAACATGAATTATATGTTAATCAAGGATTAACTAACACAAATTAATGCATAAAATTCAGCTTTCAATCATCATATGTCAGTCAGCAACTCAGCCAAAAGCGTTTATTAACGTATTGGGATGTAATGGAACATACAAATTATGTCTTCTTCTGAAGAAAGAGATTCCTACGGTTGATCCTCGGATTCAAATTATACCAAGACCGAAAATTTCAAAAAAAAGGACTAACCCATTATTGATTTACGCTGTTGTAGATTTTAAGATGCGTTAAAGATTTTCAAAACAAGTGGTGCAAGAAACGAAAGCGAGGAACCCTACAGTGCATATATTTTTTTCATAGGGACCCCCTTATCACTAAAATATGAAATAATGTTTTAGCAAAATATCGACATTATGCTACTTTTACATGACAATTTTTTTAGTGGTGTGATTTCCGTTTTTATTTGCGGAGGAACCCAAACAACCCCTTTGCTGAACCTGGGTCGAGAAACACTGCATTAGAGCTTACAACAAATAGAAATTTTCCAATATCAGCAATTATTCAGTTACTGATTACTATGCGATTTTTTGCTACTGAAAGTTTTCAGCAAGTTTTAGCGGATCATATTAATATCTTCAGCACAGATTAACAGACACATGCGAAGATTGCGGGCCTTCAGCTCAATAGGATATTTCCACGTATTACGAAGCAAATTGATGCAAATTCCAGAGAATTTATATAGTTATATGGCCCAGACATCAATGGAAATTAATTAAATTAATTAAAATTATTGGTGTATTTCATCAAATACGATGA
Organism: Prosopocoilus inquinatus; assembly: GCA_036172665.1. NCBI lineage: Eukaryota > Metazoa > Arthropoda > Insecta > Coleoptera > Lucanidae > Prosopocoilus > Prosopocoilus inquinatus. The sequence goes on from CM069876.1 coordinate 5,448,871, forward strand.
TTTCCCAGAGTGATTGGCGCCAGCAACTCTACGCATGTGAAAATAATATCCGTAATATTAGATCTGCGTTCTCTCTTTTCAATTTTTAAACGCACACAAAATAGATACTGCCTCAAGTGACACATCTGAATACAAAAGGACTAGATAAATGGCCAATCATAATGCCAAACGTCACAGTTTTGATATTGTATTAGTGACGTTGCAAATCAACTAATTGCAACAACAACAAATTGAAGCCAGTTTGCTACATAATAAGTCATCCCATGCAAGGCAGCCATGCTTGCTGTCAAAGCATAATAAAAGTTTTAAAAAAGAAATTTGTTGCGATTAAGCTTGATCGAATCGTTCTGGTGTGCAGTGGAACTCTCGAGCTACGCTTCTGCTGATGAAGCCCCAAATAGACCTGAAACAGCTGTGTAGAGCCTGCTCGAGGGCAATCAAAAACGATTTGCTTCTATGTTCGAGACCTAGCGAAAATTCGGACTAATTATTAAAATCCGCCTGGAGAAATCCGGACGTATGGCAACCCTAATAAAATATGCTTTCTTCTGAGCAATGAAAGCCGAAAATGTATAAAAATACGATATAATCCATTATTATTAAACTGGAGCAAATAGCAGGAGACTGTTTAACAAAAAGAAAATAATTATAATTCAACGTAAATTTCTTCAACTTAACCGATCCGATAGATTTTGATTGTAACAACTTTACCAACCAATTGAAAAACCGGACCTTATACAAATATTTTGACAACCAGCGTTACATTTTTTTTTTTAATTAGAAATTCAGATTAAACACATCATATAAATCATATAATCTTGTTTTTAAATAATAATTCTGCCATTTCATGCTTATCTATTGGAATATTATAATTTGATTTAATTTCCGTAAATTTTCTCGAACTTCTCTATCGCATTCCAAACATCCTCGGCCAGTAATGCAGGAACTTCGAATCCGGCAAAATGTCCCCCGTCACTAATATAAGTATAGTGGGTCAAATTCCTCATTCTGTACTTTACGATGGTTTCGGGCTGGTAGATAATTTCATTTTGGAAGTTTGCACAAGCACTTGGCACGTTTATGGGCACGCTGAAATGAATTCGCATTAAAAAAATTTTCGTGCAAAGTAAATTTGGAGTTTACCTTTCCATCTGCAATCCGGCGTAGGCCTTATTGAAAGCTTCTGAGTAAATCCTCACAGACGTGGTGATCGAGTTGGTCACCCAATAAATCATGATGTTATCCAACAGTCTGGTGTACGAAAACTTCTCCGCCAAACCTCCATCCTTCCTATTGAGCCAATCACGGTTTGTCCAAGATATAAACTTTTCCAGAATATAAGCGGCCAATCCGACGGGCGAATCGTTTAAACTTACACCAATCGTATCAGGCTTCGTGGCTTGCAAATGCACGTAACCGCTTTCGGATATCCAATACGAAAACATGCTCGATAACGGATAAATCTGGTGTTCGTGACTCTTTTCCACTATCCAACGTGGATAGAAACTTCCGATTGTCATTTTAAAAAGTGCTTGCAAGGAAGTAGTTAGACAAACATTTGTGTGTAGCCCCAAGACATTCTCCGGAAACAACGCGGCCATATTACTGGTGATCAATGCTCCCCAATCACCACCGTGGACATAAAATTTATTGAACCCTAGGCGCTCCATAAGATTTTTGAATATTACCGCCATGTGTGCGGGGTTCAATCCAGGTCTCGAGGCGCCCTCTGAGAAACCGTATCCGGGCAGAGATGGTACGATGACCTCGAATACAAAATCTGTACCTTCTTGGGGTACTGTCAAAAAGGGAATTAACTCGTAGTATTCACGCACGGATCCGGGCCAACCATGCAAGACGAGCAAGGGCAAGATGCGTACGTTCTTTTGAACAGTTGGCTTGACGCGAATGAAGTGAATTTTCAACCCTTGGATGAGAGTAGTGAACTGTGGGTACTGATTCAGGAATTTCTCCCGTTCAGGCCAAACGTATTTCGTCTTCCAGAATTCCACTATCTCCTTCAGGAGGTCCGTGTTAAAGCCGTACTGGTGTTGAATTCCTTCGAGGGGCTTCGTAAAAGGCCTTGCATCCTTGAGTCTTCGTTCCAAATCATGGATTACCTAAACAGAAAAGTTGCTTTGGGTTAAGATGTGCTGATGATTTGTAATAGCCACGACACCTACTAGATTTCACAAGACATATTCCCTTATCCGGCCTGTGCAATTTGTTTATTTAGTATAAATTTTCTCCGTTTTGGTGTTACTTACCCAAATTGAATAAGGTCACTAAATCACAAAACACACTTGCGTGTATCGATTTAGAACCTTAAAATTGAAGTTTTCTGACACTTAAACGTCACAAACGTCAAATGGTGCATATTTATGACAGTGAGACAGTGCTGATTAATTAAAACTATTTTACGATCGCTTTTTGACCTGACATTGCAGTAGGATAAACAAATTGAAGCGGATTTGCTCCTAATAAGTCCCCCATGCAAGGCGGTCATGCTTGCTGTCGAAGCATAAAGAAAGTTTAAAAAAAAATTGGTGCAAATCGTTTTTGATCGCAGTAAAAACCTCGAGCAGCCTCTGGACAGCTGTTTCAACCCTGTTTGAGGCTTCGTCAGCAGAGACGTAGCTCGACATTCCCACTGTAAACCAAAAACGACTTGTCCAAATAAATAATAAATAATAACTTGGACAAGTCGTTTTTGGTTTGCAGTGGGAATGTCGAGCTACGTCTCTACTGACGAAGCCTCAAACAGGGCTGAAACAGCTGTCCAGAGGCTGCTCGAGGTTCTCACTGCGATCAAAAATGATTTGCAACAATTTTTTTTAAAACTTTCCTTATGCTTCGACAGCAAGCATGACCGCCTTGCATGGGGAACTTATTAGGAGCAAATTCGCCTCAATTTAGTTTAAGCCAAAATCATTTTTCTTCCTTAAATGACAACGGTAAATTTTATGATACTATGTTTTCTTTTTTGTTTTTCTTATGTTATTCATAATATTATACATATTATATTTAAATTTATATTTAAATAATTTTAAGTACAAAGTTTATTTAATCTCAAACCGGACAGAAAAATGAAGGGAAACACACTCAACGTTTCGCTATAGATTTATAGCTTCGTCAGGAGTGAAAAAAAGTAAATAAACAAGTTGTCAAGAGAAACAAGTCGTCAAGAGAAACAAGTCGTCAAGAGAAACGAAAAGGTAACATGATTTTTAAAAACTAAACTACGAGTAACGAGAACTAATTAAAGCTACTTTTTTTTTTTTTTTTTAATATGTATATATGTATATAATTAATTAATTGACAGATCTATATCTTGTTTAAAGAGTCCAGAAAACTACAAAATATGTCATTTAAATTTTCAAAGTCCGTACGTTTATTAATAGAATTTCGAGACATTTTAATTTTACACATTTCTATGAAACGTCTTTTAAAAATATTAGATTCACTGTACAAAATGTCAGTATTATCAAAATCAAAATTATGATTATTTACTAATGAATGCTCTACAAGCATTGAATGATTTTGATTATTTTTTTGAATATGATATTTATGTTGGTCTACACGTTTTTTTAAATTTTGGCTCGTTTCACCTGTATAAACAGAATTACAATTTGAACATTTGATTTCATAAACCACGTTAGGTTGTTTTAATTTCGGTACTTTGGTTTTTAAATTTGAAAAAATTAAATTTAAATTATTCACAGATTTACTGGCTAAAATTAAATTATGTTTTTTGAAAATGTGTTTAAATGTATTGTGTAATGGTTCAATATAAGGCAAAGATATGTATTTATGATTCGAAGTTTGTCTAATGTTTTTCGAGACATTTGAATTTTGTAAGTATTTAATACGATTTTTAATTACTGATTCAATAAGATTTATTGGATAAGAATTTTGAATAAGAGTTTTCTTTATTAAATTTAAGTTATTATAAATGAAAACTTTATCAGAAAGTAAAATAGCTCGATCAGTTAATGAAATAATAGTTGGAATTTTATAATTTTTAGGTGTATACGAGTGAAAATTTATGTACCTACCTGACCAGGTAGGTTTATGAAACCAATTAGTAATTAATTTATCATTCTGTCTGATAATATTTACATCAAGAAAACTCAATGAATTATTATTTCCAAAGTACTGAAATTAAAACAACCTAACGTGGTTTATGAAATCAAATGTTCAAATTGTAATTCTGTTTATATAGGTGAAACGAGCCAAAATTTAAAAAAACGTTTAGACCAACATAAATATCATATTCAAAAAAATAATCAAAATCATTCAATGCTTGTAGAGCATTCATTAGTAAATAATCATAATTTTGATTTTGATAATACTGACATTTTGTACAGTGAATCTAATATTTTTAAAAGACGTTTCATAGAAATGTGTAAAATTAAAATGTCTCGAAATTCTATTAATAAACGTACGGACTTTGAAAATTTAAATGACATATTTTGTAGTTTTCTGGAGTCTTTAAACAAGATATAGATCTGTCAATTAATTAATTATATATATATATATTAAAAAAAAAAAAAAAGTAGCTTTAATTAGTTCTCGTTACTCTTAGTTTAGTTTTTAAAAATCATGCTACCTTTTCGTTTCTCTTGACGACTTGTTTCTCTTGACAACTTGTTTATTTACTTTTTTTCACTCCTGACGAAGCTATAAATCTATAGCGAAACGTTGAGTGTGTTTCCCTTCATTTTTCAGTCCGGTTTGAGATTAAATAAACTTTTTTGTACTTACTTTTTCATCGGACAAGAACAAACTTCAATTAAATAATTTTAATTATAATTTTCCCGAAGAAGTTGCCAAACACTCAGCGAAACGTCCACATATTTCTCAATTGTGTCTACTTTAATATTTTTCATCAGATAAGATAATTATAAATGAACTGTTAAAACAGTCATCCGTCATATTTGTGCAAACCACTTGAATTTTCGGCGGAATTGTGGGTTACGATTATTTAAATCACTGTGTGTTTCATGATTCAAAATTATAGTGAATATGGTTTTTGCGGTTTTCCGAGAAAAATAATAATTAATTTCGTTTGGTTATTACAACAAATTGACAATTTTCTGTAGTCAAAAAACTTAAATTTGTATTTGATTAAAAAGATTACTTTGATTTCTGCATCATAAAATTAAGAAATTTGATTTTTTTTCGACAGACGTTCAAAATTTAATTTAAGCTTTGCTTCTGGAGTTTCTTGACAAGCAGAATTTTTTGTAAATAATAAGTTTTCTTTGCGTAAAGTTAATATTAAAAATAGTTATAAACAAAATTCTATTTGTCTGAAAAGTTCTGTATACAGGGTTAGAACTAATTAAAGGACCACTATGGGTATCTCATAAACTATAAAAGATATAAAGATGACTAAATTACATGCTTGCTGTCGAAGCATAAGGAAGGTTTAAAAAAAAATTGTTGCAAATCATTTTTGATCGCAGTGAAAACCTCGAGCACCCTCTGGACAGCTGTTTCAGCCCTGTTTGAGGCTTCGTCAGCAGAGACGTAGCTCAACATTCCCACTGCAAACCAAAAACGACTTGTCCAAATAAATAATAAATAATAACTTGGACAAGTCGTTTTTGGTTTGCAGTGAGAATGTCGAACTACGTCTCTGCTGATGAAGCCCCAAACAGGGCTGAAACAGCTGTACAGAGGCTGCTCGAGGTTTTCACTGCGATCAAAAATGATTTGCAACAATTTTTTTTATTTTGTTATAATTAATAAATGATTTTTATTGAAAAGAATAATGTATTTCAGCACCAAATTACATTATAAAGCTTCGCAAGCTAGGATCAGAATTAAAAAAAAAAAACGTGTGGTTTGAATATACCACACTTGGCTCTCGTTCCTGTTCGTGTTTTAGCGATATTTGTCAAACAGGGCAGGTAATTTTTAAAGAATTACTGAGTTACATTACATTATAGAGTTCCTCTTTGTGCCGCAACAAACAGAGAAGAAAGAAGACTACAGAAGCAATTGGGGTGAGGAAAGTTAAGAAAATGATTTTTTTTTTTATTTTGTACTTAGGTACCGTGTAAAATTTCAAACTACTTTCCCCGTGAATTAAGATTCGGCCGTAATTCAATCATTTGTATTTAGAATTAGTACTGTCTATCGATACCGCCAGAAAGCTATACCCGAGCAAAGTAACACAACTTTACTGAGAGTATACGCGAAACTGTCAAAAACCGCGAAAGCTGACATAAGTCAAAAACGATGTCGCGGATATACATCCGTTTTCGGTTTTTTTGGGTAAGTGGCGCCAACGGAGAAACACTTGAACTAGTAAATCCTCCTGGCCGTATAAGAAACTCCGTCTCATGAAATCTAGTAGGTCGTGGTAATAGCTAATTATTATACAAGTGTCTTATAAGGCAAATAAATCACGAAAGGAATGTTTAGCTAATTTTTTTTTGAATGACTTATTTCCTGTTAAGGCGCTAGTGTAATGCATAGTTTAATCCAATACCTATTATTATTACGAAGTCATAATAATGCCGATTTTGAATAACAATTTAATTATGGGTTCATAATTCCACTAGTGTTTTATATACATCAAAATCGGAATTATTATGACTTCATAATAAATAGGTGTTGGATAAAAACGGTGACATTATGTCTAACAGAGGAACAAGCTGGCATATGGTGTTTCAGTTTCTTTAAACTAAACACGTCCAACAGTACTGAACATTTTTCGTGTAATCTATTAATTTATTACCAAAATATCAGAAGCTTAATTAATAAATACGATGAATTTAAGTGTGCAATTTTAGTCGGTGGTTATGACATTATTTGTTTGACTGAAACGTGGTTAAGGTCTGATATTGGTAGTGAAGTATTTCCTGATGGCTACACGATTGTAAGATTCGACAGAGGTTTTGAAGCTACAAATTGCACACCTGGTGGAGGCGTCCTTGTTGCTGTTCGAGATAAATACGTGATGTCACCAATTAATTTTTCTGCAATGAAGGAAAATTTGGCTTTTATAGATATCGTAGGTTGTAAGTTACAATGTTCTATTTACATATAAAATAGCGACATCTTACTATCGTTTTTTGACCTAACGTTGCAGTAGGATAGACAAATTGAAGCGGGATTTGCTCCTAATGAGTCCCCCATGCAGTGGGAATGTCGAGCTACGTTTCTGCTGAAGAAGCCCCAAGCAGAGCTGAAACAGCTGTCCAGAGGCTGCTCGAGGTTCTCACTGCAATCAAAAACGATTTGTACAAAATTTTTCTAAATTCTATTTACAGTTTTTATGTTATTTATATTTACATACCACCAAATGTTGCCCTTCCTGAATTTGAATAATTTTTTGATTTATTGCTATCTTACGAATTTTTATTTAAGAGTAAAGTTCTTGTATTAGGCGATTTCAATGCAGCCACTTTCGGAAGAGAATCTCCCTGTGCTAAATCTAAAATATTATCCACTTACGGGAGCATAACCGGTTTTGAACAATACAACTTCATAAGAAATGTAAGTGGCAATTTATTAGATTTAAAATTTAGGAATGTAAATTGTTTAGTTATTGAGGATAAACATCCTTTACTCTCAGTTGACTCTTTTCACCCGCCATTACTAGTTTACTTAAACTTAAACAAGCCGAAGACTATTAACCTTAATCCGAAAAGTAACTATAAACAATATAATTTTAAAAAGGCTAATTACATATTGTTGTATGATCAGCTACTTAATGTTGACTGGAGTTTTCTGAATTGTTATTCTAATGTCGAATCGGTTTGTTCAAGTTTCTATGATAAGTTGGAATCAATTTTCAAATTGTGCGTCCCTGCTAAAACTCAGAAAACAGTTTCATGTAAATATCCTTTTTGGTTTACACAGGATATTATTAAAAATATTCGTCTAAAAAATAAATTGCATAAATATTATAAAAAATATAATTCACAATACTACTATATCAAATTTCAGCATTCCAGAAAGCTTACTGCTAAAAAAATTCGTACGGCTTACCATAAATAATTACATAAAAAATGTTGAGTTACGTCTGAATGAAGACCCGTTTCAGTTTTGGTCGCATGTTCAACGTAAGCGTAATCTTTCACGAATTCCTGGATATGTTCAATATAACAATGCTGAGTATAATAACCCGGAAACAATTGTAAATGCATTCATTGATTACTTCTCAAGCACTTATATTGAGTCTGAAGAATCTAACTTGTCAAATGATTTCTTACTAGATACTGTAAATTCACAATGTATAAATGTTCATCAAATTGGGGAAGATGATGTTATTAGAGCGTGCAAAAAATTTAAAAATAAAATGACTTGCGGATTCGATGGCATACCAAGTTTCCTAGTGAAAGATTGCGCTCACGTTCTAGCTAAACCACTGTCTGTAATTTTTAATTTGATGTTTTCTTCTTCATCTATGCCAGTCATTTGGAAAATATCAAAATTATGTCCTGTCTTGAAAACTGGTGATGCAACGAATGTGTCAAATTATAGGCCAATTTCTATCTTATGCAATTTTGCAAAAGTGTTTGAAATAATTCTTTACAATATTATCTATAATCAGGTGAAACCCTTCATTTCACAGCATGGTTTTTTTAAAGGACGTTCAACAATATCAAATTTATGTACATTCACTCAATATATTTCTGAAATAATAGATAATTTAGGACAAGTCGACGTTATATACACAGATATTAGCAAAGCGTTTGATTAAATCGATCATTTCATTTTACTGAAAAACTTGATGCAGTTGGTTTCAGCTATTCCCTGCTGCTACTATTTGAGAATTACTTATTGGGCAGACGTCAGTACGTAGAAGTAAGTAGTTGTAGGTCACGCTTAATGAGAGTTACATCTGGAGTACCGCAAGGGTCCTTTAGTTTTTCTAATATTTATTAACGATTTATCTAAATGCATAGAAAGTAACAATTTACTATTTGCAGACGATTTAAAAATCTATAATAGAATTGACAGACACACAGATTGCTTAGACCTACAATTTGCGTTAGAATTGGTCAAAATTTGGTGTACTAAGAATAATTTGAAACTGAATGTAAACAAATATAAATCGTTAACCTTCCGCAGAAAAGTTAATCCCATTATATATCATTATAAACTTGATAATACAGTTTTGCTACGTGTTGATCATACAAAAGACCTGGGAGTCAAATTTGATTCTGCTTTCAACTTCTCTAATTATATTGATAACATGGTACAGTCTGCGTTAAAAATGTTGGGTTTCGTCATCAGAAATAGTAGAGATTTTGTTAACGTGCAAACTATGATTAATTTATACTATGTATTTGTAAGGCCTAAATTAGAATATGGTGCTTTGATGTGGTATCCTGTTTATAATTATTACGTAGAATTAATTGAAAGTGTGCAGCGTAAATTCTTAAAATACCTAGCATTTAGAGCAGATAATTTCTACCCAGTTCGTGGAATCGATAACCAATTATTGTTAGACAGATTCAACTTTAGGTCGTTATACACTCGCCGTATAGTTATATCTATATCTTTTCTGTTTAATTTAATTAATAATCGCATTGATTATCCTGCCTTAGTGCAAACATTAAATTTTCTTGTTCCTAGATGTGAATCTCGTTATGATAGAACTTTTTACTTAACTCATTACCGTACGAATATTATAAAAAAATCCCCTATTTTTGTAATGTGATGCAGATACTGTGATATTCACAATATGCATTTACATATTTTACAATTAATACTATAGTTTCTTGGTACAAATTCTGTTTTATCTTACAAAATATTTCTGTAGTTTATTGTTATACAAAGTAATGTAGTTATAGAGATATGCGAAACTTAATTTTTATATTTAGTATTAGTGTTAATTACTCAGTATCTTTTGTCGGATTATAATTTTGTGTTGTTTATTATTTACTATTATTACTGATTTGTTTGTCCTGTCTGGTATATTTTGTACTGTTGGACAATAAAACTTATTATTATTATTATTATATGTTAGTTTAGCACTCAATATTGCAGAAATTTTAGAAATCAGATCCAGTTTTCTCATCTGTTTTTCGAAAATCATTAATTGGAACAAATTTAAATAATCAATTGGCCTTAATTGCCTTTAAATGTTTAAATTGTTCATTCTGCTTTTTTAGCTTTAATATTTTTAAATAATTTTTTTTTTAAACTTTAAGCGTACAGTATTCAAAAATTGAAAAATGCACTCAACACTCTGCAAAGCTATCATTCGATAATGAAACGTTGAGTGCCTTTTCCAATTTGAACACCGTCTGCTTAAAGTTTACAAACTTTTTATTTACAATTTTCGTTCTACAAGATTCGACTTCATTTTTAATATTTTTGCTTGTAATTTGCGATTTTTGGTTCTCAATTTTGTGTTAATCTAGCCTTCAGCTTTCACTCATGTCATTTTTACTTTAGTTTTCAAAATTTGTTACTATTTTACAATTTACCATTCCTTTAGGAATTTTTACTTGTCATGTAGGTTGGCATTATGCCTTACTTTATGTTGTCATTTTGTTATTTTCTGGCTATCTGATTGGCTAGCACCTGGCTAGTTGCTTAGTTTCAGTGTTGCCAACTTAGAGAAAAAGTCGTTAAATCTAGGGCTAAAGCAGGAACGTAAGTACACGAATGTTGTAAAAGGTTACAGTGAAGGTTTCGGTTTTAATTTGAAGCTAATTTGTGTTAAGGTTTCAATGAGTTGAAATTATCTGAAAAGAATTGGAATTATATTTGCCTTTATAAATTAATCTGTGAACATTTAAACATAGCATTATTTCTAAACCGTAGGTACTTTTTCATACCTCAAACTTTAGACTCAAAAGAGACTTAAATATTCATCCGCGCCGTCGAGAAAGTGCGAATTTTTAACCCATCAGTCAGAATTCAAATTATTTAAAATCTGCATAAAACCTATTATTATATAAATCCGGAAATATTTGCATGTCTGTACATGAACATATTAGAAGCTTATTCAGTCAAAAAGAAATCAAATCTCTGAAATATCGTTTCTCTTAAAGGGGGGTATCTGTTTAAAGGGAGTATTAACAAATCGTACTTTAAAAGAAACAATATTATAGACCTGCTCTTATTCCAACAATAACATCTGTTGTATGAGGAGTAGATTTTACAGTCCACAATAAAATTGTACCATTCCTTAGAATTTAAGTTTGCTTGTAAACAATAATCGGCGCCCCTCTTCCAAAATTGCACATGTGATTTTAGAATTAGGCAGTATTGCCAACCGTGGCGATTTATCGCCACGTGGACTACACTTGGTAACCGTTTGGCTAACATTTTTTTTTTTTTAATAAAATGGCAAGTGACCAGCAAAATAGGCGAATTAATTTTTATTTGGTTGTCAGAGACAATTCTAAAGTACAGTAAAATTAAGTTTATGGCATTTAACGAATTTTTTTAGTTTTTTTAAATTATTTTAATTTTTACTTGGGCTGAACAAAACAAGATTGGATTATGTTGACGTTGAAATTTGTTGAGCTTGATTTTATTTTTCTTTTAACAATTTTTGTACTTTTAATTTTTAACTTAGGGTAGGTAGGTTTGAGAGAAGTTAGGTTGGATTTATTTTGACGTTAGTTAAACTTCATAAATAATTGATTATTAATATTTTTTAAATCTTTACTTTTAGTTTTTCCAGTAATTTTTGGCTTTTACATATGTTAGATAAAGTTTGGTTGATGTCAGTTAGATTGGATAGACCTTAAAATTTGTTTAACTTAACTTTAATCCCTGTATAAATTTCAACATTTTTTTAACTTTTTTTAAGTATGATTTATTTTTTTTTACTTGTGTAGAATGGAGTGCAATATGATATAATAAGTTGGGAAAGTTCAGCTGACCTTAAGATTTGCCGAGGATCATTTTAATTTCTATTAAATTTTTTACTTGGATTGGAATTAGGTTGGGTTGACGTCGACATATCTCTTCCATTTAATTTTTAACATCAATTTTTTCACTGATTTTTGATTTTAATTTTTTTGCTTAGGTTGAATAGAATGGAGTTCAGTTGTTGGGTCGACTTTGGTTGACCTTAACAATGGTCGAACCTCGCTCAGATCGTTTTCGTTCAATTTTTTTTAGTTTTTGCATTTTAAATTGTTTGCTTCAATTCAATACAGTTAGGTTGAGTTGAGTTGGGTTAACCTTGGGATTTGTTGAACTTCATTTTAACATTTCTATAATTTTAATTTCTTTTCCTTAATATTTTACTTGCGTTGAATGGGGTTAGGTCGGGTTCAGTTGGATTACATGGACATTAAATATCCGCAAATCCGGATCAACCAGTGCAATTATTAGTTTGGACTAAAGAGGTCACAACTACAATACTACATGCCCAATTTATTACAATAAAGAAATAAATAAAAATATCAATTACGGATCTGTTGCGAAAATTAGTTTATCTATTTTATTATTTTTTTAATTTATTTAGTATTTTTATGTTCTTTTTAATACAAAGAATATAAACATCTTTCCTTATCGCAAGGAGGGGCTGGGGGAACAAACCAACCCAAAGGGCCGGTCTCACCTGGAATCCCACAACACAATTATTAAGGCCGCCTCTGATGTGTAAAGAAACGATATCGAAATTAACCCAGAAGTTAATAAAGATTTCGATTTCGATTAGGGTTACTTCAGGCATATTTTTTTTTATTTATTTTTTTACGGTAGCGGCTGAAAGGGAAAAATTGTAAAAACTCTAGGGAATTTTTCAATTTCTTGGAAACAACAGAAAAAAGGTAAACAATAAGAAACAAAAAAAAAAAACAAGAACACCCAGAAACACGATCAAAGTGGAAAAATTAAAATTTCCAAAAAAATATAAAAAAATATTTCCCAAAAATTGGAAGCAATTAAAGTGACCATAACAAGAAAAAACAAATGGCGATCGTGCATATAAAACAAAAGAACTCGAAACCAAGCGTAGATTAAAAATTAAAAAAAAAGGACCTACTCCTAATAAGGAACCTTCAAAACTAAAACTACTAATAATTAGAACTTCACAATAATCAACAAACAAAAACAAATTTCTGTCAGGATACTTATTTACGAAATGAAAAATGCCGAAGGTAGCAGGATAAAACAAATGACGAGTAATTATTCGAGAAAACTAAGTGAAAAAAAATCTAAAAAATGCAAATTTCGCCACGGAAAACCACAAAGAAATGCAAAAGGAAACGATATAATTTCAGGAGATAAACAAAAAAGAAAAGAAACACAAATTATTAATTCAAACCGACGCCGATGCCCTCTTTTAAACAATAACGTCAACAGCACCAAAACAATTCAAAAAGTGACAAAAATATTTAAACAAATGACGATCGCAAGAAAAAATCAAAAAGAGGCGGAAATGGTTGAGGACGAATTTCAAACTTAAAAACAATAATTCATAAACAAGTGACCATTGCATTACATTCAAAAAACAAAACTGCAAATACTTTCAAAAATCTAATCAAAGCGTTATTATCTTTTTCTAGTTTATTTCTAGTCAATAATAATTTTTTATTTCAGTTGTTTCTTTTTCATATTATTATTATTAAGTGTCATCTCGGGATAATACGATTTGTAATGTCAAAACCGATTTTTTTTTTTTTTTCTGTAAAGAAAGTAAAAGTTTCGGAATTTGTTGAGTTGGTAATATTGCTTCCTGCTGATTGCTGCTGCGTGCAAGGTTGGCCAATCCTTGGAGTATTTTCAGCAATAATTACAATAACAGGAATCATTAAATGATTCTGTTTTAATAATTTTCTTTCGTTTGTTTCAGCAGTTAATTGCAAAAATTTTTTATAAATTTGCCTGTAATAATTTCTATTGTTTTATTGTAATCGTGTTTTTAACTTTAACCTTCTATTTAAATTTGACAGAATAATTTAGGAAATTCTAGAAAAATACTGCCTGACAAAAAAGGAATCTTTGGTGGTGTTGATTGGCAACACTGCTTAGTATAGAAATGGCTGCGGATTCGACTTAATTAGGTTTGTAATTAGTTTTTTCTTCTTTTTAACGATAATTTCATAAATATTTATAATTTTACAGTTTTGATAATGTAAATTGTTCCGAAACATGTCACTGTGTTACTGTGATGACCAACTAATAAACAGATTTGGAAACTTAACCTACATTTTATAGTGACTTAAGATTTCTTTTCGACGAATTTTTAATCCAAAACTTCGAGTGTTTTAATACATTTGAGTTTCATGATGTAGTCATTAAAGCACGTAGTCATTAGAAAAATATTTTTATGGGCTCTTGTAACTACATTTGTTTATATTTACTTATGGGCACTCATTCAACATTTTATTTATAAAAGACTTATTAAGGCGAACTGCCTTTTTCCGATTTCTATATTAAAAACCTAAAACTGTCCACTATCCAATGATAAGAAGAACTCATTCACATTTATTTCAAGTATGAAAAAAATGTTCTATTGATAGTATTAAGCAATATAAAAATAAATTGGTTGAATTCTTGGCTTCCGGTTGGAACTGCGTGTCTCGAATTTCTTCTATTGCTTACGTTTCGTTTTTCATTGCAGAAAAACTTCCTCAGAGCTGCTGCTGGTCTTGCTTGTGACGAAGTTCCTCTGCAATGAAGAACGAAACGTCGGCAGGCAGTAGAAGAAATCCGTTACACGCGGTTTCAATGGGAAACCAAAAATTCAAGCATGGACGACGGTCGCAGAAGTTAAACAAAATCGAACACTTTAGAAAGTTTAATTTAAGTTAAATTCTTATAGAAACTGTCACCGTGTAGAATTTGTAGTGCAGGTTCTAAATATCACAAAATATGCAAATATATTACTCAAATACAAACTGACCTTGAAAAAACAGCGTACGGTAGTCTACATACCGTCAGTCAAGTCAAAACAAAAAGAAGACTTGAATATCTCTATTGTCAAATAAGTTTTTGTCTACCATCCGTTCTATAAACTTTCGGTATGTTGGTACTCTACCTCTTTGGAGATGTTAATTTTAAACGGCGTTATCGCCGTATTTTCCTCTCGAGGTTCGCCAGCACCCCACCAAACATCTTCCAAATCCGGGATTGTCGGGACAGTGAAGATACTATTCACTTTGATGCCCACGTAAAGCACAATTACACTGAAAACTATTGACAAAATTAAATTGGTGCAGAGGCCCATCGCAGCAAGCGGTTTAAAATCTAACTGAGCAGTGTAAATAAGGACATAAATTTAACTAGCGAACCAATAGCACTAGCTGACCTTTATGAATAGTAATTTCCAGCTCAATTTTAAAACACCACAGTCATCCACAGGGTCAAGTGATTCGTGATAAGACCAAGAGAAGCATGACTAGGTACCTACTTTTCGTGTGTAAAAAAAAAATGTAATTGTGACTGTTAATCGTAAAATCCGGTGAATCCAATTTTCTTATTTCAGAGGAATGTGGAGCTCCGTCGTTCTGGCAAAAAAATATTTTTCAAATGCTCCTTGTAAAACGCATACGATTTATATGCTGCAAAAGAAGATCAGCACGTGATAATCAGGGAAAAGAGTTCGGCCCACTTAGTGTTGTATACTATTTACACCGAATGTATAGTCGCGATCATCCTAACCGAGACCGCTGTAAGCTAACTGCGCCCTTATTGACGGTGGTAGTAATGGTTACAGACCTGTCAATCGGTCTCAATTAGCTTGATCGCGACTGTACCA
This sequence comes from Prosopocoilus inquinatus, assembly GCA_036172665.1. Lineage (NCBI taxonomy): Eukaryota > Metazoa > Arthropoda > Insecta > Coleoptera > Lucanidae > Prosopocoilus > Prosopocoilus inquinatus. Next base: position 5,464,565 of record CM069876.1, read on the forward strand.
CTTACTCCTTCCGCGCCTCCGATGTATTTAAATTGCTGAGTGGGAGGGGAAGGGAAAGGGTTACTGTGTGAGTGTTCGCACTTCGCAGAAGTTATTCCTACAGCCATATTCAGGTGACGCTTGATACGTGGGCTGCTGGAAAAGTTTCTGGAAACGGTATGAAAAAACGCATATGAAATTTGGTAAACAGTTTTTCGAAGTATTCGTCTTTCACGTCAATACACTTTTGCATACGCTCGAACCAATTTCTAAAACACGTTCTCCACTCTAAAGATGGTACTTCAGAAACCGGTGTCCGGAATGTTTCAACCGCTGCTTCAGCCGACGAAAATCGCTCACCACGCATTTTATTTTTGATATTTGGAAACAAAAAGAAATCATTAGGTGATAACTCAGATGAATATGGACAATGAGTCATTAATTCAACATTTTTGTTGGACAAAAAATCAACTGTTTGACGGGCTAAGTGAGAGGTGACGTTGTCATGATGGAGAATAATTCATTGATTTCGATTGTTTCTTCTTATTTGATCGATGACTTCCGGCAAACAAATTGCGGTATACCAATCAGCATTCACGGTTTTTCGATCCTCTAAAGCCACGGTGGCTACATGTCCAGTTAAACCAAAGAAACAAGCAATCATTTGCTTCGCAGCACTGCGTGAACGGACAACTTTTGTTGGTTTTGGTTCATTTTGAAATACCCAAACGGTAGATTGTTGTTTAGTTTCTGGCTCGTACAAATAGATCCACGTTTCGTCACCAGTAACGATGTTATAAACTACATTTTAACGACCTCCATTGAATTTCTTGAGCATTTCTTCGCACCATTTAACACGACCCTGTTTTTGCGCTTCTGTGAAATTGTGTGAGATTCAACGACTGCAAAGCTTTCGTACGTTCAAATGATCATGCAAAATCTGGTGTATTGCTTTAATGTTAATGCGTAAGGATGCTTGAATCTCACGGTATGTCACATGTCGATCTCGCTCAAGCATTTCACGCACAGCGTCTACATTAGTGTCAACAACAGATGTTGATGGACGACCTTCACGAAATTCGTCACTGAGAGAGGTACACTAATGCTTAAAAGTTTCGAAATGAAAAGCAATAAAATCGTTCGAATTTGAACCTTATTGAAACGAGCCTAATATATTTCGAACCTTAAGGAACAGAGACACTTTCTCCGCACCCCGATGGGAGGGTTGTTTACTTAGGTCCTATTAAACCCCGGCCGGTGCAGATGTTTATGGTTTGTTGAATTTCGTTGCCAGTATTTGGTTCCGAGTATTTATTCAGGCGACGCGCGGTTGCGAACGCGGACGCGGTGGCGAATTTGTTTGTTCTCTTTTGCTTTAACTTAAAAATTGAACAAAAAATGTTTTTTTTTTAATTAGGATATTTTATATTGTTAAATAACAGGATTTCAGATCATATTATAAAGACATATAAATGTTAAATTGCTATAAAGGATCGACGTTGTTAATTAATCTGAAAAATTATAATTGAAGTTTGTTCTTGTCCGATGAAAATAGTAAGTAGAAAGTTTTTTTAATCTCAAACCGGACAGAAAAATGAAGGGAAACACACTCACCGTTTCGCTATAGATTTATAGCTTCGTCAGGAGTGAAAAATTATAATTATACCAAATTTCTGCCTTTATACACTTCTAGTTTGTTTGACTTCACAAAAATTTTATTCGTTTGTAGTTTGTGTATGTTTTTCTGTGGATTCTAAAATTTTCATTACGAGAAATACATAAATAGATTTTTAGTAAATATGAAATACAGGGTGATTTATTAGCTCACCGACAAGCTTTGCCATACGGAAAGTTCACATAATTTTAAGAAAATATTAACAATTAGGACATATGTTCGATTTTATTTATTTTTAAGTAAATAGAAGACCTCACAATTTTGATTCTAGTTATTTTGTCCCGTTCCTCTGTACAGCTGTTTCAGTCCTATTTGGGGCTTCGTCAGCAGAAGCGATCGCAGGATGTCGCTATTTAAGCGGTTTCTATTATGCTATTTAAGCATTTCCGTTATATTTTACATTTTTCCACGTCATCTTTATTTTATAAATGTTAATATATTGATATTTTCAATTCAATTTTATCATACACGTCTTATTCACATGTCAAGAAACCTATTCATGTAAAATATTTTCGACATCAAGAAAAATTGTAAATATATACTTGAATTATTGTTTTGTTAATTTTTACTTTAGTTTTGTTTTTACTTGTAATAAGTTTTTCGTTGTTCTCAATAATAAAGTCTTGAATACTTTTTCCAGTGTATGTTATTCTTTTTTATACGGTATCATATAATATTGTAAGAATTTACAGTGAAATAAATTTAAAATAACTTAATTTCATTTAAATAATAAGTTTACTGATGATACTTATTGATCGAATAATTAACTCATTAAAATTATTCAGAATCATACAAATTTAGGAAACTTAATAAATATAGTATTAAACTCCTAGAATATAGAATGATATGTGTAATACTTAAAAATTGCAATACTTGCGTTAAAAATAATATACATATTTCATTCTACGCCACAGAGGAAAAAATAATATTCTTCTTTTTAGTTTCTTCTCAAATCTGACATCAGTAAAATAATTTGAAAAGTTCATCCACAAAGTTTGGCAAGTTTTCATTAATCTAGAAGTTAAGAGAAAATGATTAAATCGTATAACATTTATTTTGTGAAAATGTGTGAATGATTTTTGAGTATTTGAAAAAATATATAGAATGAGCTAGATTATTTAAATTTGTTTCTTATTATAATAATATAAATGCTAAGAAGTTCTGCTCAACAAAGCTATTAATTAGTTGCAAAACATATGTGTATTTAATGAAACTAGAAAGTTAAATTTAATTAACGAAAAATAACAGATTTTATTTTATTGACTTATTTAATTTCAATTGCCAAAGTTTCAGAAATTTTAATTTCATAATGCACACATTATTTACTACACATGTTATAATATTTAGAAAATAAATTTTGTTAAATTTCTTATCCATCCAACTACAATGAAAGTCTTTCTAGCAGATTATTCAAGTTGGTTGAATAAGTTCGCATCTGTGTTAAATCGCTGTGTTTGCGATGACCGGTGTTATTATCGGGGTAGCAGGTACGGTTGTAAAAGCTATAAGGTTCATAATTGCAAAGCATAAAATTCTTACTGCCAGTGGCATGTCTCGTACTCCGAAAAATTTATAGCAGAAGTGTACGTCCACGCTGGAATTCGGCAAACCAATTATAAACACTGCCCTTTGATGGTGCTTCATCTCCAAAAGCCAAATGAAGCCGATCGAGGCATTGTTTCGGCATTAGACCACATTTGAAATCGTAAAAAATCATGGCACGAAAATTTTCACGCGAAATTTCCAAATTACTTTTTCTCAAATGCTGTACAAACAAAACTAGTTCACTTGGATAGGAACTGTCAACAGGATTATAGGCGAAAAACGTCAAATTTTTCAAATATGACAGTTGATAAACGCTAACAATTCTAGACCTACTAGATTCTAGAAAATTTTCCAGCAGCCCACGTACCTTAACAAAATTGATAAGTAACCTTTAGGGGCTATTCTGCATCGAGTACGTTAAATTTAAAGGACTGATGCTGTGGTAACAGCCATTCATAAAGCTTTACAATTGGTTGTTGCCATAGCAACAGTCCTTTAAATTTAACGTACTCGATACAGAATAGCTCCTAAAGGTTACTTATCAATTTTGTTTCGATATATCGATATTATCGATATTTATCGATATTACCGATATTTATCGATATTATCGACATTATCAATATTTATCGATATTACCGATATTTATCGATATTATCGACATTATCAATATTTATCGATATTATCGACATTATCAATATTTATCGATATTATCGATATTTATCGATATTATCGATATTATCGATATTTATCGATATTATCGATATTATCGATATTTATCGATATTACCGATATTTATCGATATTATCGACATTATCAATATTTATCGATATTATCGATATTTATCGATATTATCGATATTTATCGATATTACCGATATTTATCGATATTATCGACATTATCAATATTTATCGATATTACCGATATTTATCGATATTATCGACATTATCAATATTTATCGATATTACCGATATTTATCGATATTATCGACATTATCAATATTTATCGATATTATCGACATTATCAATATTTATCGATATTATCGATATTTATCGATATTATCGATATTATCGATATTTATCGATATTACCGATATTTATCGATATTATCGACATTATCAATATTTATCGATATTATCGACATTATCAATATTTATCGATATTATCGACATTATCAATATTTATCGATATTATCGATATTTATCGATATTATCGATATTATCGATATTTATCGATATTACCGATATTTATCGATATTATCGACATTTACAATATTTATCGATATTATCGATATTTATCGATATTATCGATATTATCGATATTTATCGATATTATCGATATTATCGATATTTATCGATATTACCGATATTTATCGATATTATCGACATTATCAATATTTATCGATATTATCGACATTATCAATATTTATCGATATTATCGATATTTATCGATATTATCGATATTATCGATATTTATCGATATTATCGATATTTATCGATATTATCGATATTTATCGATATTATCGATATTTATCGATATTACCGATATTTATCGATATTATCGGTATTTATCGATATTATCGATATATCGATATTTATCCATATATCGATAATATCTATAATTATCGATATATCGATAATATCGAACAAGTCGGATAAGTGCATTTTCACACATTTTGGTACGAGGTAGTTTTGCTAGCAATGTGTTTTTTTAAATTTTAAACTTTTCTAATTACTTTTTAAATTTTTCAGAAATATTATTTCATAACTTTTCTTGAAATCATAAAATCGTGTATCCATCAGAATCAGAATTCATTGTTTTCCCCAATCATAACAATAAAAATTAAAAGCAAGATATTGTTAGCAAGAAAGAATAGTCTTCGTGCCACAATGTATGAAAAAGGCGGCACACCAAGAAAGAATAGTCTTCGTGCCACAATGTATGAAAAAGGCGGCACACGAATAAGTGTCGAATCAATGAAAGTTAAAAAAAAACTCTAGTTTCATTTTGATATGTATAAACTTTGTGTAAATAGGTAATAAGATGTGATTGCTTATTAATATTTTCAGGAAAATTACGTTATCAATAATATCGATACCACCGATAATATCGATACGGCAATACCAACAATAATATCGATAAATCCGATATATATCGATATTATCGATATATCGATATCTTAAATGGAAATATCGTTATTCGATAAATATCGATATTATCGCTAATATCGATAAATTCTCGCAGCCCTCGATGGTAGCACATCAGGTTCTGGTGAAGTTATGTCAGGAGTACCTCAGGGATCTGTGCTCGGTCCTCTCCTTTATTTATTTATACCGCTGACTTCCACAAGAATCTCAGAATATGCAAAAGTCACTTGTACGCAGACGACACTCAAATATACGCCAGTTTTAATATCGCAGATATAAAAAATTACGAAAATTTAATTAAATACGATCTGAATGAGTTAATAATTTTCTCTAAATCACGCTGTTTAAATATCAACCCGCACAAATCTTCTGCGATTATATTTGGTCCACTTAAAGACCGCCAGAGGGGCATAGACGACATAAGTATTTTTGTAGATAACTTTAAATTAAATTTCTCAACAGAAGTTAAAAGTTTAGGTATTATATTGGATTACGAACTAAGATTTAGATCACATGTAAGCAAACAAAAGCTGAACAAAAGTTTTTTAAACCTGAAAACGAAAACTTTATTATGCTAGTCTTTAATTTTATCCTTATTTAAGTACTGCGATGTCGTCTATGGCCCGTGTCTGGATTAGGGGTGCGTGATATCCTGTTCTCGATATCGGATATCGATAACTAAAAAATATCGATATATCGATATTATCGATATTTATCGATATTACTTATATTTATCGATATTATCGACATTATCAATATTTATCGATATATCGATAATATCGAGCAAGTCGGACAAGTGAATTTTCACACATTTTGGTACGAGGTAGTTTTGCTAGCAATGTTTTTTTAAATTTTAAGCTATCGATACCACTGATAATATCGATACGACGATACCAACAATAATATCGATAAATCCGATATTTATCCGATAATATCGATATATCGATATCTTAAATAGAAATATCGTTATTCGATAAATATCGATATTATCGATAATATCGATAAATTCTCGCAGCCCTAGTCTGGATAATATTACCGAAATTAGGATACAAGAAGCACAAAACTCTTGCGTGCGCTTTATTTTAGGTCTGCGTAAAAGTGACCATATTTCGCCTGGTTTAAGGTCACTTAATTGGCTGAACATGAATAATAGACGACAGCTTCATTTAGGCTGCATAATACACAAAATTATAATTACAGATAATCCATCATATCTTCTCGATTGCTTAACTCCACGATGGGTAATCCACGGTCGTGAATTGCGCAATACTGCTAATCTGACGGTTCCCCAACATTCAACTGCCTTTTTTACAGATCTTTTGCTTATACTGCACGCAAAAATTATAATAAAATTCCTGATAATATAAAGTCCATGCCTCAGTTGGCTTTCAAACACAACTTGAAGAAAATAACTTTACTGGAGCAGGGATAAATGATAAATTTTAATTTAACTTTCTTTCATATAAATATAAATTTAGATAATTTAATTTACGTTGATTTAACTTGATTTTAATTTATCATTCTGTAGCAAGAATCATTCAATTATTAAATGATAAATTTTAATTTAACTTTCTTTCATATAAATATAAATTTAGATAATTTAATTTACGTTGATTTAACTTGATTTTAATTTATCATTCTGTAGCAAGAATCATTCAATTATTAAATGATAAATTTTAATTTAACTTTCTTTCATATAAATATAAATTTAGATAATTTAATTTAAGTTGATTTAACTTGATTTTAATTTATCATTCTGTAGCAAGAATCATTCAATTATTAAATGATAAATTTTAATTTAACTTTCTTTCATATAAATATAAATTTAGATAATTTAATTTAATAATAATTAAATCAATTTACGTTGATTTAACTTGATTTTAATTTATCATTCTGTAGCAAGAATCATTCAATTATTTAATTACAATTGTGGTTAGGTGGAAGAGCGCCCAGGCGAATCTCGCCACATTTTTTTTTGTCTTGTGAATTTTCATTTTCATACATTTCTCTAATAAAGACATTATTATTATTATTATTATTATTATTATTATTAATTGCAACTAATTTATCATATTGCTTTGTGCAAGAGGCTGTGTTCGCGCCTAACATTTTTAATTTAAATTGCGCGCCAAAAGATGCTTGGTTCAATTTGTGTGCATACCCGCGGCAAGTGCTGCCTGCCCTCGGGGGAGAAGAAGAAAAAGAGAGTGTGTTCGAGAACAATTACGAAGGGAAGGGTGTATTATTGTTGTTCGCTATCAGATAAAATACTTTTAACCAATGTAAAAATAAATTACCAGCAATAAAAGCGGTTGTAGTACATCAGTTGAATTATTTTTAATCAACCTGCAAGCAACAGGCTGCATACACTTTAATTGTCGTCGTAGATTGATAATGTCAGGTCAAAAAGCGATCGTAGGATGTCGCTGTTTTATCTATTTACCACTATTACATCGCAATTACGAATAAATTGGTCAAGTCGTCTTTGGTTTGCAGTGTAAATTTCGAGCTATGTTTCTGCTGAAGAAGCCCCAAATAGGGTTGACACAGCTGTACAGAGGCTCCTCGAGGTTTTCACTGCAATCACAAACGACTCGCAACAAAAATTTATTAAACAGAACATCGGTTCATATTCCTGCATCCCAAAAATATGAATCGACCACGATATTTAACTGCGATAGTTGCGTAAGAGCATCAACTTTGTTAAACGAGGGACTAAGTATGCGATATGTAGTTACTAAATTTGCTAGGACCAGTTGACCAGTTAGTCGGATGATTAGAAGATAAGAGAAACTGGGGCATACGCTTTTGCGTATCTCTTATCTTCTAATCATCGGACTAAAGACATGGACACTGCAAGAAGAGGTCATAAGTTTAATGGACGAGCATTTTCTTCGGAAATAGGTCTTAGGTCCAGTTTTACAAATGGGGCTCAACTTTAAGCTGAAGCTTAAACCCCTTAGCAACGATTATTTCAACAATTGTTGTGAAGGATTTAAGCTTCGGCTCAAAGTTAAAGTTGTAAAACTGGGCCTAAGTGGGAGATGTTGCACATGCTACTACCTCTTTGGGGAAACAGGGGAGATACAAGTTCGAAGCTTAATAACGAACTTGTAACATATAAAATAGCGACATCTTACTATCGCTTTTTGACCTGACATTGCAATGTCAAAAAGCGATAGTAAGATGTCGCTATTTTATATGTTCATCATTCTTACATCGCAATTACGAATAAATTGGGCAAATCGTTTTTGGTCTGCAGTGGGAATGTCGAGCTACTTCTCTGCTGAAGAAGTCCCAAGCAGGGCTGAAACAGCTGTCCAGAGGCTACTCGAGGTTCTCACTGCAATCAAAAACGATTTGCACAAAAATTTTTTTAAGAACTTGTAACAGTCAGAAATGTTAGGATAACAACTGTAACTGTTAAGAGAATCAGAACTAGACAGCAGAAGGCCTGCAATTGCACCACTGTTCATCACAGGACAGAACATTGGCCAGATTAAGATTTGTGAGAGCATAAACATTGGTCCATAGACGGGCTCATTTTTTTACTCGGGATTAGTTCATCCGATGCAGCTAAGCCTGAGTTGCCGGGTAAGCAAATTCAGACTGCCTCTGAACGCGCCCATCGTAACACAGAACAGTCGCGAAAGTTTCTAGCAACTGCGCCACTCATCCGAATACGGAATTTATTTCAAATTTGTCTCTGTAACACCAAGGGTAGCACCTGCCTCCCATTGAATTTGAAAGAATTATATTGCTGTACATACACCATAGTTTTTTAAAATTCCGTCGGCAACTTGCAACTCATATTTTCGAGAAAAAGAGCAGAGAATCCTAAATTGGATGGTTTAACGTTTTTCACACCCCAAGTAACCAGAAACCCAGAATCAGATAAGGGATTGACAGAAACATTATTGAGAAAAATTAAACGCTTAATTCAATTTGCGCCAGTGAAATAAACTTTATTTTCAATACTGTCACTTATATAATACACTGATGTTATTTTAAATTATTTACACTTTAAAAAGAAACCAAGTCGTTTATGTTGTCTGCATTGTCCACAACAGCTTCATCCCACGGACCATAAATATTGTCCTTATATTTTTGATATCGCATGAATAACAGGGGACAAATAATTAAAACGAAAACTAAAACATTTACAAACAAAGCGGCAATTATTTTTGACACTGTGAGTAATGCAAAAATCACTGACGAAATCAACAAGATGCTGAAAAATGTAGATTTTCGGTATTTATTGCATAACAAGGGAAATAAAAGAAAACATTCGATAGCTACAGTTATTAATGCTAAAGCTTGGTATGCAGACGATAATCTCGATGCCAGACATATCGAGGCAAAGACTACCGCATTTAAAGATAAACTGTTTGAGACGATTGCAGCTGAAACACCATAATCGAAAAATATTAAATGTATCAACATCATGAACGAAGTAGTTGTGTATATGGTATCCGTACTTATTGTGTCAGTTAACGTGTGCAACACTGGCGAAAAGAATTTGCCAAAGACGTAGAAAATTAGGAAAGTTCGTATATGACCCACCACTTCTTTCAGTTCATTTCTGTCGAAAATGTTGATGTAAAATAAAAAGCCAATTATTAAGGTCACGCTGGTGTACAGTAAAACAGTTTGTGTTTCCACCCATTCGTTATATAAATATACGTAAACTAGAACGAACGCTACCACTGTGCACAGTTCCTGAACGAAATAGGAGGCACCGATCACAGCTTCGAGTAAAGTTACTTCTTTGTGATCGATGTTTTTGCGCAAGTCTTTCAAGAAAGTTTTGTCGGTGTAATTGTCGGGGAAGCCTTGGTTTTCATAAAGAATTTTCTTCCATTGGTTTGGGACGGGCATGGTTTAAATCTTGAAGAACTTTCTGCAATTCATTTTTAGGTTATATGATAATACAAAACAAAACACCACAACGTTGCCAACCTTGAAATAAAATGATAGAATTGCTACCAGGACGGAGAAACAGAGCCCAGAGAAATAGAGTAGGGAGAACTCTACTGTGCCCGCCAAAAAAATCTGAACAACTTTCTGAATGCATTTTTGAGTTATTTTATTAGTTTGAATTAGTGTTGTTAAATTACCGGGAATTTTTTTTTAAATGTTACCTTACCGGTAATGTTACCGTAATATTACCAATTACAGCTCAAGTGGCGACATCTCGCGCCGGTGTTGCTAATTACAGTTTTAACTAAAAATGTGATTTCTACTCAATTTTCTGATTAATTTGATACCGAATACGCATTACATTTTTGGCTTTTGTTAAAAATAAGGTTTACGATGTTTAATAATATGTATTACCAGTAAATAAACTCACGTGTAAACGAAAGTCATTTTAGGTTATGAAATATTTATTTCCTATTTATAGTACTTACGTTTCTTTCCAAGTAATCACAAATATTTCTTGACCATTTCTTTCATTGGTTTACTTGAATTTTGCAAGTGTGCAACTCGAAATTACCTTATTTTTCCAACAGAGGTAAGAAACGGTAACTAACGGTAAGAAATGAATAACCTTACCGGTAACATTGGAAATTTACCGTAAGGTAACGTGGTAATTTTAGCGACTCATAACACTAGTTTGAATGCAGCTTTAAGTAGTGTTGTGAGTCGGTAATATTAGTGAGTTTGCGGTAGTGTGTTTTCCGTTATAAAAATTTTCCTTATAATCTGTAACGTTGATGTTGAAAATTATTCCGTATAACTAAATTCGGAACGCTATTTTTTAAAATAAGGGAGCCAATCAGGAAATAATAATTCTTACGGAATTTGTAGGCGTGCACAGCCGATTTTAGTCGACGTAATTGCCCAACATTTTTAGGTTATAGCAAACAAGCATTTAAATTTTATAAAAGCTAATAAATTTATGAACGTTATGAATAAATAAAATATAATTAATAATAATATTATTGTAAAAGATGCAAAATTATTCAGATTTTCAATACTGACCAACTCACATCAAATTAGACGAGCTATCTGTCATGCTGACAATTCTTGCTCCAACGGTTATTTCCTCACCAAGAGACGTTTATAACGTAATTTATTTTTGCCGGTAACCGCAAACAAACTTTTCACAATATTGCGTTACATTATATTACAAACAAAAATGACCGTCTAACGTAACGGAAAAGTGTTGCCGCAAACTCACTATTATCTCGTTACCTTACGGTAAATTTCCAATGTTACCGGTAAGGTAACATTCATTTGTTATCGTTAGTTACCGTTTGTTATCTCTGTTGTCAACTCAAGTTGCACACTTACAAAATACAAGTAAATCAATGAAACAAATGGCCATGAAATATTTTTAGTTAGTTAGGAAAAACGTAAATACTAAAAGAAGAAAATAAATCCTTCATAACCTAAAAATATTTTCCTTCAGACATGAAATTATTTAGCGGAAACACATAATATTAAGTAATTTAGCGGAAACACATAATATTAAGTAGCGGAAACTAGTGTTGTGAGTCGGTAATATTACCACGTTACCTTACGGTAAATTTCCAATGTTACCGGTAAGGTAACATTCATTTGTTATCGTTAGTTACCGTTTGTTATCTCTGTTGTCACATCGAGATGCACACCTGCAAAATACAAGTAAACCAATTAAACAAATGGCCATGAAATATTTTTAGTCAGTTAGAAAACACGTAAATATTAAAAGAAGAAAATAAATACCTGCTTCACGACCTAAAAATATTTTCCTTCAGACATGAAATTATTTAGTGGAAATACGTAATATTAAATATTGGAAACCTTATTTTTTAATAAAAGACAAAGACGTAAAGAGGATCCGATATCAAATTAATCAGAAAATTGAATAAATATCACCTTTTCAGTTAAAGCGCAATTGTAATCAGTATTGTTACGGTAGCATTACCGGTAAGTTAACATTAAAAATAAATTACCAGTAATTTAACAACACTAGTGGAAACCTTATTTTTTAATAAAAGACAAAAACGTAATGAGAATCCGAAATCAAATTTATCCGAAAATTGAATAAATATCACTTTTTTAGTTAAAGCGCAATTGGTAACTCCGGCGCGAGATGTCGCCACCTGACCTGTAATCGGTAATGTTACGGTAACATTATCGGTAAGGTAGCATTAAAAATAAATTACCGGTAATTTAACAACACTAGCTTTAAGCCATTCCCCTTGCTATTTAGAGCTTGTTTCTATGGTGATGTAAAAACACATCGTTATGTTTACAGTGGGACACATGTGTCCCAGATATTTTTGGCGTGCGTAGTACGTCGCCATTTTGATGCTTCCTTACCATTGGTCGCGTTCAGGTAGCCGCAGCGTTGAAGCGTTTTTCTAAATCGTAAACCTGAACGAGGTTCATATGACGTCATTACTTACAGCGCTTTCTTGAAGCGGCCGCCATTAGTCAAGCGCGGTATTTTTACGCTACATTCCAGCGCTGCATTAAGCACGATGAGTTCATAACCTCTACAACAGGATTTCGGTCCAGGTAATTTAAAGCGCTACAGCTTTGCGCTGTGCTGCAGCGTTGCAAATACATTGGGCGCGTTCAGCGGCTGAGTTGCTTACTCAGCAATCGATTGTGATTGGCTCACATGAGAGTAATATCCAATCACAAACGACTGCTGAGTAAGCAACGCATCCGCTGAACGCGCCCATTTCTACCTGACCGCAACCTTTGTTAACCTCAACACTCAAAAATGACATCAAGTTGGAGCATAATTTGTTCACAAATTAAAAGACCACTAGCGGCGTTGCCTTGTGAAAAACACAACCGACAACAGTGCCCTAGTTAAAAATTTGGTAACGAAATTGGCAAATGTTTGAAATAAACGATAAGGTTATACATAACTATAATAGATTCATGTTTTTTTTTACCTTATCGTTCGCACGCAAATTGATTTGACAAATTACTTTGATACGAAACTTCAAATACCTTGCCAACTTAGTACCATTTGATTTTTTAAATTTTAGATTAAGGGATGCCCTGGAAAGCAAAACGTATACTATCATCTATCATCCTTTACGACTAAATTTAAATGTACTTTGCTTTTCATGGCTAACCTTTACCTAAAATTCAAAAAATCATATGGTATTTTGTGAATATTCTGTAGGGGATTTGTGTTTTATACCAACATAATGCAACAGGTAGTGTTTTTTTTTATTTGTGAACAACGTATAGTTATCTTCATATATGTATTTAGGTTTACGCGGCTAGCCTTATCCAACTTATGGGAATAAACCATGTTAAAGCAATAATTGACTATTATTTCTCAACTTTAGGCATGTTCTTTTATTCACCAAAGAGCTAAGTGCACTCATTGGAAATATATCAAAGCGTATTTTTATTCATCATACAATTTGCGATTAAAGTAATCATTCTGGTCTTAATTCGATTAAACTATGCTATAAGTTTCTAAAGAACTTAGGACAATGATGAAAATAAGATTTGAAGGTATTTGGACAAGCATAGCAAGTGTGTGAAAGTTTTAAAATATGTTGAAACGGAGATAAAATTTTTATAAATATAATCTCGTTTTCACAAGAAAAGGACACTTTTTTCTAAGCAGGCGAAATATCAAGATATTTTAGAAGAAAACCTCCAGTTGGCAGGTCTGAAAATAAAATTTAATTTTTAGCAATGATTTTTAGTACCTACTCTTGAATACAATTTAATTAATAAGATTAAAGTATTTAATTATTTGTTATTTTAATGATTTAAAAACGTTTCATCTGCGATTAAATTAAAGAGAGAAATAAATGTTCCCACCTGACTTTGTGGCAATATCAATTTACTAATTTCGTACCTTTCTTTTAGATGTAACCAGATTGTACTTTGCTCGATCTTCTTTTGACGAATTGCTGAACAAACTCCATAACTCAGTCTAATTCATTTTGTTTGAATTTACTACAAAAAAAAATACACCAAGATTTCTTTTATTATTTATTGATATTTTATGAAAAATACAAAGTAATTAAGAACTAATTATTAAAACTAAGAGTATAATCACGATGTGATACATTTTAAATAAATATTTGGTGTAATAAAACTTACATATTGACAAGTGCACTGATGTGATTTTTTTGTTTTGCAATGATCAGCAAGAGAACTTGTAGTATTCCTGGTTTAAATAAGGTTCAGATCGAACAATTTTATTACTTTTCATTATAAAACTAAATCACATCACTGTACAAATACATATATACAATTATTTTAAAAATTTGTTTTCAGTAGGTCTGATTATTTAGTATAAAAATTAATTTTATTATTTTGGAGTATAAGAGTGATGTGATTCTTAAAGGGTATAGTCTTTTGTGTAGAGCTGTAAATGCTTCTCTAAGTAGCTATTAAGTACAAAGAAAAATTGAGGTTTAAATTCAGTCTACTTCCTCGATGGTCGGACCTGATTGTTTTTGTCTGCAACAACCTCCAGCCTGTTGTCCACATGATCCTGGCATTCCATTACTTTGTGAAGCACCACTTCCCTTACGTAATTTTGTCACTATAGCCCCACATTCTAAAGTTAGTTGCCTTATCTTCTCTTCATACTCATCTTTTTCTGCCAAAGTATTGCTATCAAGCCATTGTAAGCAACTGTCGCACTCTTCCTGTACTTTGGCCTTTTCTTCGGCGGACAATTTGTCTGCCGCATCATTAACAGCCTGCTTCATGCCAAATACCATTCCTTCCAGCTGATTACGGGCCGAAATCCGTTCTCTTTGTTTATCATCTTCTTCACGATACTTCTCTGCTTCAGCAACCATTCTATCGATGTCTTTCTGTGATAACCTGCCCTTATCATTTTTTATGGTAATATACCTTGAATTCCCAGAGCTTGTATCTCTGGCAGAAACATTTAAAATACCGTTGGCGTCCATGTCGAAGGTCACTTCAATCTTTGGTATTCCTCTCGGCACCGGGGGTATTCCAGTAAGATCAAAGGTCCCCAGCAGATTATTATTTTTAGTCATTGCTCTCTCACCTTCGAACACCTGCACAGTCACAGCGGGTTGATTATCTTCGTAAGTAGTGAAAGTCTGGGTTTGTTTACAAGGGATTCTCGAGTTGCGTTCAATTATTTTGGCCATCACCCCACCGGCTGTCTCTATTCCTAGAGATAAAGGAGCAACGTCTACCAAGAGAACGTCCTGGAGTTTGTTGTCGATTTCCTCGCTGAGAATAGCCGCTTGCACGGCAGCACCGTAAGCAACTGCTTCATCCGGATTAATCGACAGATTAAGGGCTTTACCACAGAAGTAGTTCTGCAAAAGCGATTGGATCTTCGGTATTCTTGTAGAACCACCTACGAGGACCACGTCGTGGATCATTCCCTTGTCCATTTTAGCATCGGCAAGAGCCTTCTCAACTGGTTCTAACGTCCCTCGGAATAAGTCTGAGTTTAACTCTTCAAATCTAGCTCGAGATACTTTCGTGTAGAAGTCGATACCATCGTAGAGTGCATCTATTTCAATGGTGGCTTCAGTGCTAGATGACAGAGTACGTTTCGCTCTTTCTGCTGCTGTTCTCAGGCGACGTACTGCTCTCGGATTTGAACACAGATCCTTCTTAAACTTTCGTCTAAATTCATCACACAAATGATTGACTAATCGATTATCGAAATCTTCACCTCCGAGGTGAGTGTCACCTGCAGTAGCTCTAACCTCAAACAGAGAGCCTTCATCAATGGTTAAAATAGAAACATCGAAGGTGCCTCCACCCAAATCAAATATTAAAACATTTCTTTCTCCTCTTAAGTTCTTGTCGAGACCATAAGCCAGAGCTGCAGCAGTCGGTTCGTTTATGATTCTCAAGACTTTAAGCCCGGCAATTACTCCTGCGTCTTTTGTGGCTTGACGTTGTGAATCGTTGAAGTACGCTGGGACCGTAATAACTGCATCCTGCACTTGAGTTCCCAGGTAAGCCTCGGCTGTTTCTTTCATCTTCGTCAAGACCATCGAGCTGATCTCTTCAGGCGCGAAGCTTCTCTTTTCCCCTTTAAACTCGACTTGTATTTTAGGTTTACCATTTTCATTGATAACTTTGAAGGGCCAATGTTTCATATCTTCCGCGGTTTTTGGATCATCGTAACGTCGGCCGATCAGTCTCTTGGCATCGAAGACTGTGTTGCTGGGATTCAAGGCGACCTGGTTCTTAGCAGCATCGCCGATGAGCCTTTCTGTGCCTGTGAAGGCGACGTAACTTGGTGTCGTGCGGTTGCCTTGGTCGTTGGCGATGATTTCCACTTTGCCTTCCTGCCACACTCCAACGCAGGAGTATGTCGTTCCCAAGTCAATACCAATCGCTTTTGCCATTTTATGTCGATTTGTAAACTTCGCTTGAGAACACTTTCACAGAGTTTTTACTTCGAACGTTTTGCTTGAGCTTCACTCTCTTCGCAATTTCAAATATGAATGATTTCCCGGCAAAGGCTCGGGTGTTTATATACTTGAGTTTCGCGTTCCCGAATATGTCCGATTCCTCCAGAATGTTTCTAGTTCATTCGAGTGAAATCTACTCGCTGACCTCTGTACCGCCTAGGCTTTTCTCTCTGGATGTAATTATTGTTTACAGTATAGTATTTATATTTAGATTTTTTTTTTGGATTATTTTAAAATGTATTGAATTTGATTAGTTTTTATAGGTGAATAAGATTAATAATTAACATAACGGTAAATTTTGCATTGCTCGTATTCTATTCCATGCTTGTAGAAGTTGGGTAGAAATCACGGCTTATATTCTATTTAGAGATCGCTCGAAATTTTTCGATATAAAGAAACCTAAAAGAATTATACTTTTACAGGGCGTTAATAAAAAACCCGGACAACGTTTGGCAGGTGATAGTAGAGATAGAGATCAAAACTGGAAAATATTCTAATAAACTAAGGTTGCCATATTATTAGAAATAAAATAACGGACAAACTATTCTTTATTCACTTTGCAGCGATGTTGATGGTTGCTGCACGATGGTACACTTCTGCTATAAAGTTTTCGGAGTACGAGACATGCCACTGGCAGTAAGAAATTTTATGCTTTGCAATTATGAACCTTATAGCTTTTACAACCGTACCTGCTACCCCGATAATAAAACCGGTCATCGCAAACATAGCGATTTAACACAGATGCGAACTTATTCAACCAACTTGAATAATCTGCTAGAAAGACTTTCATTGTAGTTGGATGGATAAGAAATTTAACAAAATTTATTTTCTAAATATTATAACATGTGTAGTAAATAATGTGTGCATTATGAAATTAAAATTTCTGAAACTTTGGCAATTGAAATTAAATAAGTCAATAAAATAAAATCTGTTATTTTTCGTTAATTAAATTTAACTTTCTAGTTTCATTAAATACACATACGTTTTGCAACTAATTAATAGCTTTGTTGAGCAGAACTTCTTAGCATTTATATTATTATAATAAGAAACAAATTTAAATAAACTAGCTCATTCTATATATTTTTTCAAATACTCAAAAATCATTCACATATTTTCACAAAATAAATGTTATACGATTTAATCATTTTCTCTTAACTTCTAGATTAATGAAAACTTGCTAAACTTTGTGGATGAACTTTTCAACTTATTTTACTGATGTCAGATTTGAGAAGAAACTAAAAAGAAGAATATTATTTTTTCCTCTGTGGCGTAGAATGAAATATGTATATTATTTTTAACGCAAGTATTGCAATTTTTAAGTATTACACATATCATTCTATATTCTAGGAGTTTAATACTATATTTGTTAAGTTTCCTAAATTTGTATGATTCTGAATAATTTTAATGAGTTAATTATTCGATCAACAAGTATCATCAGTAAACTTATTATTTAAATGAAATTAAGTTATTTTAAATTTACTTCACTGTAAATTCTTACAATATTATATGATACCGTATAAAAAAGAATAACATACACTGGAAAAAGTATTCAAGACTTTATTATTGAGAACAACGAAAAACTTATTACAAGTAAAAACAAAACTAAAGTAAAAATTAACAAAACAATAATTCACGTATATATTTCCAAAAATAGAAAAAATAATAACACTTATTTTTAATAAAAACATTTTAACTGTTTCAAATGTCCTTCACGTTTTAAATACTAATGCCAAACGATTATCAAATTCTTTCATAGTATTTTTTTAAATATTTCAGACATAATTCATGACATTCATAACTGACATTAACATCATATTTGTTTTATTGAAACTTGTTTGCATATTCTGCCATGCATTGACATGTTTTTTTTTTTATAATTGAACCTGGGAATATTTACCTTTTATGTTTAGAGTTAATAAAATAAGTCACGGTATGTATAGATGCTTCATTTTAGGATCCGCAGAAAAACATAACAGCATAAAAGTCATAGGTTTTTATACGTGATATCTCTTTATCACAAAGAACAAAAGGGTATCATAAAACAGAGGTTCGGTAAAATGAAACATAATTTTTCTTGATGTCGAAAATATTTTACATGAATAGGTTTATTGACATGTGAATAAGACGTGTATGATAAAATTGAATTGAAAATATCAATATATTAACATTTATAAAATAAAGATGACGTGAAAAAATGTAAAATATAACGGAAATGCTTAAATAGCATAATAGAAACCGCTTAAATAGCGCCATCCTGCGATCGCTTCTGCTGACGAAGCTCCAAATAGGACTGAAACAGCTGTACAGAGGAACGGGACAAAATAACTAGAATCAAAATTGTGAGGTCTTCTATTTACTTAAAAATAAATAAAATCGAACATATGTCCTAATTGTTATTATTTTCTTAAAATTATGTGAGCTTTCCGTATGGCAAAGCTTGTCGGTGAGCTAATAAATCACCCTGTATTTCATGTTTACTAAAAATTTATTTATGTATTTCTCGTAATGAAAATTTTAGAATACACAGAAAAATATACACCCTGTCCGTTTTTCGAGTACCACTAAGGGGATCTCGCTTATCTTAAGAGATACGAAGTTGGTTAAATTAGGGCAAAGTTGCGCATTTTCGTGCTGAATAATAATCTAAAAAGAAATTTGAAATATCTTCAATAGTTTTGAAGATAACGCAAAAAAACCAAAATTTCTGATTTTCGTTTTTAATTTTTTTATGATAAACTAATCTTTCTAGACATTTCTAACGAAGACATTATTCAGACACTTTTTTATGGAGAATTCGAATATGTCATACACTTTTCAATAAATCTCAAGATGGCGGAGAAACACCTGTCAACTTCATTTTTTCTTATGGACGCCATTTTGGATTTTAATATTTTGAGATTAGATTTTTTTTTCTCTTTACAACGATGTATCACACGCGATGGTTCAATCTCATATTTTTGCCAAAAATTCAATTTTTCCTTTTTTGCCAAGAATGCTTTGGAAAAACAAAAAACGTTCGTTTGACAGTTTGAACCTATTTTGAGTCTTATCATTTATGTTTGTGCTAAACTAATCGTACTAGATATTTCTAACCAAAATATTATTCAGACAGTTCTTTATTGACTATGAAAGTAACATCATAACATGTGTTCAAATTGCCCACCTCCTAATTCTAAACACAGTGCCACTCTTTTCTTGAGATTTGCTATAGCTCTCGCCACATCCCTCCTTCTAATCTTGTACCTCAGAGTGGTGACAATTCTTTGACGAAGTTCATCAAGGTCGGCTGGCAATGTTTTATAAATATTATTTTTCATTGTCCCCCATAAAAAATAGTCTAAGGGAGACATGTCAGGAGACCGCGCCGGCCAGGGTACGTCGCCATTATTAGCAATAACATGGTTGGGGAATATTTCCGACAAGCATTCCCTAACCCTCATAGCATTATGGGGCGGTGCGCCATCTTGCTGGAACCAGATGGTGTTCAAACGATGAAGAGGAATGTTGTCGTCAATAAAATCCGTTAGGAATGTCCTTAGAAAATTGAGGTACCGATCAGCATTTAAAGTCTCTTCGTAAATAAAAGGACCTATTATCGTATCGCCCAATAAACCGACCCATACATTAAGGCTAAAACGTATTTGTGGTCGCCGTGCTTGAAATTGATGTGGATTTTCAATTGACCAGTAATGTTCATTATGGCGATTAAACATTGCTGCATTGGTGAATTTACATTCATCAGACCATATGATGTTATTAAGAAAAGTAGGGTTTTCCTGAATCTTATTATTTACAAACGTGCAAAAAGCTAACCGTCGTTCATAATCCCCAGGATGAAGTGTTTGAGTAATATGAATTGCCCAAGGTCGATATTTGTGTTTTCTAAGGGTTCTCCAAACAACTTGATGTGACGGCAAATTCAGCTGGGCTGCAATTTCCCTTGAGGAAACAGATGGATTGTGTTGCACCTAATTAAGAATTAAATGATGAATACGTATTTTAGTCTTTGTAATCATGTAAAATGTTTACCACTTGTAAAATTTCCTGTTCATATTCATTGGGCCTATCGCCATATTTCCGTCTAGGTTTCTTAAACGAACCACATTCGCCCAAGTTTCTATGTAGCAAAGAAAAATAGCTCAAACAAGGTTGTTGCCGCTCAGGATAACGCTGCAAATATTTTGCAGCAGCCACGTGGGTATTTCGATGCGAAGTGTAGTAAATTTGAATCATATCTCTTTGTTCTTGGCTTGAAAAAGGCATTTTCGCGATAAAACTAGCGCAAACGTAAAGACAAGACTTGAAATATCATCAAACTGTCAAACTTTTGTTCACAACAAACGAACGTTTTTTGTTTTTCCAAAGCATTCTTGGCAAAAAAGGAAAAATTGAATTTTTGGCAAAAATATGAGATTGAACCATCGCGTGTGATACATCGTTGTAAAGAGAAAAAAAAATCTAATCTCAAAATATTAAAATCCAAAATGGCGTCCATAAGAAAAAATGAAGTTGACAGGTGTTTCTCCGCCATCTTGAGATTTATTGAAAAGTGTATGACATATTCGAATTCTCCATAAAAAAGTGTCTGAATAATGTCTTCGTTAGAAATGTCTAGAAAGATTAGTTTATCATAAAAAAATTAAAAACGAAAATCAGAAATTTTGGTTTTTTTGCGTTATCTTCAAAACTATTGAAGATATTTCAAATTTCTTTTTAGATTATTATTCAGCACGAAAATGCGCAACTTTGCCCTAATTTAACCAACTTCGTATCTCTTAAGATAAGCGAGATCCCCATAGTGGTACTCGAAAAACGGACAGGGTGTATACAAACTACAAACGAATAAAATTTTTGTGAAGTCAAACAAACCAGAAGTGTATAAAGGCAGAAATTTGGTATAATTATAATTTTTCAGATTAATTAACATCGTCGATCCTTTATAGCAATTTAACATTTATATGTCTTTATAATATGATCTGAAATCCTGTTATTTAACAATATAAAATATTCTAATTAAAAAAAAAACATTTTTTGTTCAATTTTTAAGTTAAAGCAAAAGAGAACAAACAAATTCGCCACCGCGTCCGCGTTCGCAACCGCGCGTCGCCTCAATAAATACTCGGAACCAAATACTGGCAACGAAATTCAACAAACCATAAACATCTGCACCGGCCGGGGTTTAATAGGACCTAAGTAAACAACCCTCCTATCGGGGTGCGGAGAAAGTGTCTCTGTTCCTTAAGGTTCGAAATATATTAGGCCCGTTTCAATAAGGTTCAAATTCGAACGATTTTATTGCTTTTGATTTCGAAACTTTTAAGCATTAGTGTACAATCAAGCTCTTTAGTAATGTCTCCCCAATAAAATTTTAAGTCGCAATCTGAGAGGTAAACAGATACGTGCTGAATTTTATTTCATGTTTTTATTTTGTGTTTAGTCACCTCCTTGCCCGTTTGCCTGTCTGTCTACTTTTCACAATGATCAGAAGGCATGCATTAATTCGTTATTTATAACATTTATAGGCGAGACATTACTAAAGAGTTTAACTGTACATACTCTCTCAACAATTACATCGTCTTGCCAAAATCAATTCGATCAAAATTAATCAGGCAAATTTAAATAGGAGTTAAAAGTTATAAGCACGATTACAAAGAAAAAACAATATAAAGTTATTTATTAACACGCCTAAACAGATAAATTTATTTATAAATTCTTGCTGCAATTAACTGTTAAAACAAAAGAAATAAAGATCTTGAAACAACCTAATCTTGCGCTTTGCAGCAATCCGAAGCAGTATTGCCAAATCATCAAATTTCGAAATTTGAATCTTTCTTAAAGAAAAAAAAATTGTTTCTTGAATGTGTTTATGAATTATTGTTTTCAAGTTTGAAATTTAAACATTTTCGTCCTTTTTTTATTTTCGATTTTGAAGTTTCAAATCGTATTATCCCGAGAAAAAATAAGAAAACTGAAATGAAAAATTATAATTGAATAGAAAAAGGTAGTAGCACTTCGGTGAGATTAAAAAAAAAAATATTTGTACTAGTTTTTTTTTTGGATGTGACGCGATCGTCTTTTTTTCATAAATTATTGTTTTTTTTTAAGTTTGAAATTCAAATATTTCCGTCTCTTTTTGATTTTTTTGTGATCGTCATTTGTTTCCATCTTCAAAATTTCTGTCTCTTTCTGATTTCTTTTTGGGTACTGTTGCCATTATTGTTTAAAAAGAAACACCGTTTTGAATTATGTACAGGGTGGATTAAATTCGATGTCTCTTATGGGCATCTCTGTAACTATAACAGATAGAAAAAAAAAACTAGTGGCCAAGTCTCGATCTCTTTTTTGGAGATTAAGTCAATAGTGTAAACAAAAATTAATTTAATTTATTTTATTAATTTTCGAATTTTCGAATCCAATTTAAGCTGGGGAGTTATAGAGCTTTTTCTCGGCTTTCTAACGTCTCTCACGAAAAAACAATCGACGAGCGCGTTCTCGAATTACAATCAAAATTCTAAAGTAACGCGTATTTGCTCAATTAACTTAACGCCTCTCCCTCCCCCCGAGATCACGGTTGTAATTTTTGAATCCAATATAAGTGAGGGATTTGCAGAGCTTTTTCCTGGCTTTCCAGCGCCTTTTACCTAAAAACAATTGACGAACACGTCCTTGAGTGACATCGAAAATTCAAAAGCGACGCGCTTTTTATTTGCTCAATTAACTGAACGTCTCTCCATCCCCTTACGATCGCGCTTGTAATTTTCGAATCCAATTTAAGCAGGGGAGTTACAGAGCTTTTTCTCGGCTTTCCAACGTCTCTCACGAAAAGACAATCGACGAGCGCGTTCTCGAATTACAATCAAAATTCTAAAGTAACGTGTATTTGTTCAATTCACTTAACGTCTCTCCCTCCCCCCGAGATTGCGGTTGAAATTTTTGAATCCAATTTAAGTGGGGGATTTACAGAGCTTTTCCTCAGCTTTCCAATGCCTTTTACCAAAAAACAATTGACGAACGCGTTATTGAGTTACATCGAAAATTCAAAAGCGACTCGCTTTTTATTTGCTCAGTTAACTGTCCGTCTCTCCCTCCCTCGTGGTCGTGTTTGCAATTTTTTAATTCAATTTAAGTGGAGGATTTACAGAGCTTTTTCTCAGTATTCCAACGCCGTTTACCAAAAAACAATCGGCGAACGCGTTCTTGAGTTACAATCAAGGTTCAAAAACAACGCGTTTCTTATTTGCTCAATTAATTAAACGTCTCTCCCTCCCCTCGCGATCGCGCTTGTAATTTTTGAATCCAAATTAAGCCGGAGAGTTACAGAGCTTTTTCTCGACTTTCCAACGCCATTCGCCAAAAAAGAACTGCAAAAGGGAAAGTGGGTGAATTTTCCAAACAAATTTGTTTTTCGGACATGCCCG
Organism: Prosopocoilus inquinatus; assembly: GCA_036172665.1. Taxonomy (NCBI): domain Eukaryota; kingdom Metazoa; phylum Arthropoda; class Insecta; order Coleoptera; family Lucanidae; genus Prosopocoilus; species Prosopocoilus inquinatus. Next base: position 5,488,721 of record CM069876.1, read on the forward strand.
GACGAGGAAACGGAACGTGCAATTTCATAGGACAGAGTGGGCACTGCCCACCTTGCCCACCCCGACGAACCGCCACTGATGTTAACCAAGATAAAATCTGAAATTAAATACTAATAAAAATGATGCTAATGAATGTTTCCAAGCTTATTGTTTAAAAAGAAACACCGTTTTGAATTATATACAGGGTGGATCAATTTCGATGTCTCTTATGGGCATCTCCGTACCTATAAGAGATAGAAAAAACCAATGGCCAAGTCTCGATCTCTTTTTTTGGAGATTAAGTCAATAGTGTAAACAAAAATTCTTTTGTTTTCAAGTTATAGGCAAAAATTGCCATTTTCGACTTTTCGTTTTTCGGTCATATTTCGTTTATTTCTAGAGCTGCTTGAACATTATTAGGACACTTTTCGGAATACAATTCAGTGGTGTAGTTGTTTTTTTAATATTTACTTAAATTTTCGAGATATAACAAAGTTATGTTTTTTTTAATAGAAATCATAGTAGGCAATGCCCTCATTAAATAGAGATTTTTTTTCTGTTTTCAAAGATATATAATCTGTTGGGTTTATTTTTAATAATTAATAGGAAAAACTGTCATTTTTATTATTATCCTTGCGTTAATATCCTCGATAGGCTGAGTTCAATACGGTGCGATTTATTTGTTTTGCAAGTAATATCAATTTAATTAAAGAGTGTACCTAACTTTTTAATGGTGTAAGTGTAACTAGAGTCAATTCCAAAAACTAAAAACAAAATTTGGAGCAGTTTTAACAAAAAAGAAACCATTTAACACAAAATTGGCACTTAGACCAGTTAGAAGTTACTCTTCAATTACTGCAAATGTAAAAGGGGTAATAGTTACGTAGAATAAAATAATTTAAAATAAACTCTCTTAAAAACAGTTTTTCATTTTTTAACTTTAATTTTAACAAAAAAAAATTGTGCAAATCGTTTTTGATTGCAGTGAGAACCTCGAGCAGCCTCTGGACAGCTGTTTCAGCCCTGCTTGGGGCTTCTTCAGCAGAAACGTAGCTCGACATTCCCACTGCAGACCAAAAACGACTTGCCCAATTTATTCGCAAATGCGATGTAAGAATGATGAACATATAAAATAGCGACATCTTACTATCGCTTTTTGACCTAACATTGCAGTAGGATAGACAAATTGAAGCGGGATTTGCTCCTAATGAGTCCCCCATGCAAGGCGGCCATGCTTGCTGTCAAAGCATAATGAAAGATTTTAGAAAAAATTTGTGCAAATCTTTCATTATGCTTTGACAGCAAGCATGGCCGCCTTGCATGGGGGACTCATTAGGAGCAAATCCCGCTTCAATTTGTCTATCCTACTGCAATGTTAGGTCAAAAAGCGATAGTAAGATGTCGCTATTTTATATGTTTAATTTTAACATTTTAAGAACCTGCAAACATTTTCATAAAACAAAGATATTGTGAATGAAAACGTGGTAAGGTATCAAATTCATAATACCGCCAATTCCTAGCTGACTTGATTAACACTTTGTTAAAGTAAAAAGATAAATATCCTAACTTTTTCAGTTATTAATGGGAATTTATTATTTTCGTAATATTTATTATGTTTTAGGGCAAGCAGAAAAATGAAAAATAAAATAGTAAATAAATAAATAGTAAACCCGATCTGCGGACATCGCGTGTAAAGCAGTATTATATTGAAGCATGAATACATACAAACACGTGTAGATAATTATTGGAAAGGCTGCAAGAGTACCCGTGGTAAATAATTTTAGGTCGGTCGGATTAATATAGTCGACCGGTAAAGTAGTGGACAGGGGTTGTAAAGACCTGGGCGTCGTTAAAGTCCATGAGTGTACAAAGGGTACTACAAGTCCCTGGCCTCGTATAAACTCGTCTTTATTCGCAGACTTGCTTATTCCAAGCAGGTGCGAAGGCATGCCTGACCGTGTGTGTGCCCCCTGTCCTTTTACAATCAAGTTTAGAGGAAGAGGAGGATAACGAGTGTGCGCAAACATTAAATGACTTTACTATCTCGCGCGTTCCTTCATCATTTTATTCTCATTCTATTTGAAATCTTAACGTAGTTCAGTCTCATCATTCATCATGGGTGCCATAACGAAATTAATTTTTTTGTTAGTGAGCGTGCTATTTGTCTACTTCGCTGTGCAAGTCAATAATGTCCTCTTCGAAGTGCCCCCAGTTCCTAATTTAAAAGACGACTGGTGGGGACCGGGGGCGCCCACTAAAGAAGACACGGCCATCAAGCCGTTTAAAATCAACGTACCCGAGCAGGTACCTATTAATAGCTTAGTAAATTGGTTATCATCGGCATGGTTATCATTTATCACGTAATAAACGCGCGAGGTCATGGTTGTGTTTCTACATGTCATACGTATTACATATTTTTTTTTAGTGATTGGACACATATTTTCACTTCGTCACGATGTTTGTTAATTAATGTGCGATATGTAATTTTCAAGATATTGAGAAATATTTCATGATAACTTTTTATTAGCTGTCATTAAGCAGTGACGTGCAAAAATGCTGAAGTAGGTAATTAAAATTTTAAAATACATATACATACAGGATGTCTCCGAAAAACTGTTCCTAACTTTCAGAAGTAGCAGAGGGCATGTAATTAAGCAACTTTTATTAACAACGTTGTGGCCGGAAATGGTTTCAGGCCAAGTTAGAACGAAATAAAGAAAATATGCAAACGATCTAATAATTAAATTGTTAAAATTGCTTTAGTCACTCTATATAGAAACAACTTTAAATTCCCCCTTAATGCATTTTTTTTGTGAACTATGGATTGATATACCTATGTCTTTGAAACATATTAAGAGAAAACCTAAAATAATTTTTTTTTTTTCAATTTTTGCTTTCTCCCATTTCACATACCGGATGTCCCGCGCCATGTGCTCACCCTTCTAGAATCTTTATTTATTAATCGATTAACCTGAATTTTGGAGACGATAACTAAACAAAAAATGGGATTTTTCGACATACTGATAGTCGTCATAGGACTTCCGGTTTCGCCGGAAGTGATATCCACTTTCTTATTTTAAATGGAACCCTCTATATATTTTTACATATTTAAAATCTACGGAGCATTGCGAGTCCGAATACGTATCAATTGTTAATTTTGGTTTCCATGACAACGAAAAAAAAAACTTTTTTATTTTTCAGTCTAGAAAGCTATGAATCGCATTTTTTCGATCTAATGTGATCAAGTGTTTCGAAAAAATCACTCCTTTGATGGTATTTTGATTTTTAACATTTTTACAGTATTTGAAATTTTCATTAGCTCTTAACTCATTTTTTTCGATAGAACCTCATGTGTTTCTTAGCTTAGTTCAACAGAACATTTTTTTCTGAGTACACTGATACCAAATACGTCATATTTTATTTGAAAGTCATTTGAAATAAAGGGAGTGTAAAATTTCAATAAGACATGCTTTATATTAAATTTTTGTCAAGAACGTGTGAGTTCAATCGTTGCCATTTATGGTGATATATTACAGGTTGAAATATTTGCACACAGTAAAAGAACACCCTGTAGAATGTCTTGCAAATGAAGAAAGTAATATGTCGCAAATTTTTCAGTATCGTTTTGAAAACCACTCGATACAATATCTAAAATTCTCTCCACTTCCTTATAAATATATCTGCCAGATAATTATATCCTTGGAGATAATCGTATCGACCATGGTTTGATATTATTTGGCAGATAAATTCGTATGGAAAATGGAAAGAAGAAATTTCAAATCTTATAAATGTTTTAAATCTGCTAATCGTAAAAATCTGCACAAAGTTTCTGTTTCATATAGTAAAATAGAATCTGTATACAGTGTGTCTACGGATTGGGTTCACAATAAGAAAAACCTTTTCGAGAAAAAGTCATTCTTAATAAAAGTTTTTGTTCGTCCTTTGCAACTGCAAGTTTTTTTTATGATAAATACTCCGATGTGTGGCGTTTGATTGGTTGAAGGTCGAACAGCAACAGCGAAATTTAAAACTTGGTTATGTATGAACGATGGCTAGGGTTGGCCGCGTAAATTACATGACACGTAATTTATGTAAATTACGAATAATTGAACTGCATTCACAGCTTAGTAATTAAGAACTTCAATTAGTTGATATATTCTAGTCGGCATTTTATGAAATCGCACTTTATACCTAATGCAATTTAAACGAGAAACTGCTACTTCATAAAATGCGGGCTAGTATACGTAGCGCAGAGATATTTTCAAAGTTGTTCAATGTAAGCATTCACAACTGAAAAATTAGTAGTAATTAGTAATTAAGCGTAGCAGCAAGTTCGCAAAATTCAAACTTTGTCGTTAAATTAAAACGTTTATTCTAAACGCATGCGCGGACGCCGAATTTTGAAGTTATGTAGTCATTTACCAGTCATTTACTATGGAAATCATATAGAAAGAAAAGTTGCATTTGTACAGGGTGACCCAACGATGCGTATTTCTTCTGTGGGAAAAAAATTAGGAAAAAAATCTATAAAGAATTTTATACTAGACAATACGCGACATATTGTAAAATTATTTTGAACTATACAGAGTGATCAGAAAAATGGTGGTTCGTGGAAACTTATTTTTTTTAATGGAACACCCTGTATATTTTTAGATATTTGGATGCGTCGCAGTGAGCTGATTACAACGGTATAAAGATATATTGATTTCATTGAATAACTTTCGTAAAATAATTTTTTTTCTTGAAGAATTTTGCAAAAATTCAGTCAGCTTGAATATAAATTTCTGATTATTGAGGTAACACAGACGAACGAAGATCTAACACAATATTTTGAGAACTTTGGCCTTTATGAAAATGTGAACAAAATTAAGATACCTTTTAGCATTATACCGAGCGATCGATACTTAGGAAATATTCGGTATATCATTTTTTTTTAATGGAACGGCCTACTTTTTATTTCAAAAATGGATAACACTTAAATGTAGCTCTCTGCTGATATAATTATATACCTTTAATTTTAATAATTTCATCACTAGAAACTTTCTTTTTATAAGTATTTCAATGGTCGGTTATTTTAAACTATACACCCAGTATTGCTACTTTCCTACCTAAATTCAATCATTCGAAGTCATTTTTCGATCATGATTCTACTTTCAAAGATTACTAATTTGAATACCCCCGGGATGGGATTTATTTTAACAAAAATAATTTAAAACCGACCATTGAAATACTTGTAAAAGGAAAATTTTTAGTGACGAAATTATTAAAAATAAAGGTATAAAACCTTATATCAGCAGAAAGCTACGTTTAAATGCTATCCATTTCTGAAATAAAAAGTAGGCCGTTCCATTAAAAAAAAATAAGATACCGAATGTTTCGTAAGTATCGATCGCTTGCTATAATCCAAAAAGATATCTTAATTTTGTTCACATTTTCATAAAGGCCAAAGTCCCAGAAATATCGTGTTAGATTTTCGTTCGTCTGTGTTATCTCATTAATCAGAAATTCATATTCAAACTGACTGAGTTTTTGAAGGATTCTCCAAGAACAAAATTTATTTTATGAAAGTTATTCACTAAAATCAATATATCTTTATACCGCTGTAATCAGCTTACTGTGGCGCATCCAAATGTCAAAAAATATATAGAGTGTTCCATTTAAAAAAAATAAGTTTCCACGAACCACCATTTTTCTGATCACTCTGTACACTTCCAAATAATTTTACAATATGCCGCGTATTGTCTAGTATAAAATTCTTAATCGATTTTTTTCTTATTTTTTTTCCTATAGGCCTCACGGAAGAAATACGCACCGTTGGGCCACCCTGTACAGGGTGGGCCAAATTTGACACTTTTAAAGGGAAACACCTGTTTTTAGAAGAGTTAGACAAAAACCGACCTCGGTGTCTGGAGCTCGATTTTTATGACAAGTTCAATGGTAAAAACCGCATTTCGATATCTTGAACCGTTTAGGCGCTAGGGGGTGTTTTTCAAAATTCTGCGATTTCTAAAAACTTTTATAACTTTTTTGTTTATTAAGATTTTTAATTTCTGTGAAAACTTCTTTAAGGCACTTTTTTATGCAGAATTCACTGCCCTAAATTATTTTTTTCTAGTGTTGAATATTTGAGATATAAGCCAGAACTTTATTTTTTTATATGGAACACCATTTATATTTTTACATTTTTGAAAAGAGCAAAAAATTCTGTTTACGAAAACATAAAACACTTGATATTTTAATCAAACAGTTTTTGAGATACATGGCATTCAAGTTTTAATTAAAAGTTTAATGTTTTTTGCAACAATCAAGTAGGCTATGGATAACAATAACTAAACAATTTAAGTTTTTTTATGTAATTTTGGTAGGCTTCTGTCAAAATTTGACCATGCATTTGCATTTATTTTGTACTGTGGCGTTTCTAAAGATATATAAAGATATACTTGTGCAAGGTATGAAAATAAGAAAAAATGTACGAAAACTACGAAAAGTACGACATGTTAAAGTGTTTTATAGAAGTTGGTGAGAATATAGAAGAAGCATGTAATCTTTACTACGAGCAATATCCTGAAAGAAGACAACTCTTTTGAGATATTTTCTTTAGGTTGCAAAACAATTTAATAAATTTTGGGTCATTTAAATGACCAACACCCAAAAATTACGAATCTCAAAGAAGAGATAAAAAATTAGAGAAGATAGTAGTTTTGGAACAAATCGAAAATAACCCAAACCTTTCTAGGCGACAGTTGGAAGAAACATCTGGCTTAGCAAGAACTTCTGCAAGACGGATTTTAAAGAGAGAAAAATTCCATCCTTACCGCACAAGAAAAATGCAACACCTCTATCCCGAAGATTTTAATGACCGTGTGGAATTTGCTCAGTGGTTCTTGAGAAAGTGCGAAGAATATGATTTTTTCCTAAATTGTATTTGGACCGATGAAGCCAACATAAGCAGTGCAGGGGTCTGTAATAGATATAATTGTTATACTTGTTCTAGACAAAACCCTCATGTTACTGTTGAAAGGAGAAACCAAGGGCGTTACAGTTTCAATGTATGGGCAGGCATATTCCGAGACAGAATTATTGGTCCCTATATTTACAACGGTACCCTTACGACACAAAATTATTTAGAAATTTTACGGGAACAAATTGAACCTCTTGTCGATGAACTGCCGCTTATTCAACTGGAAACGGTTTACTACCAACAAGATGGAGCACCGCCTCATAATGCTCGAGTTGTTACCCATTTTTTAAATCAACTCTTTGGCAACAATTGGATGGGAAATCAGGGTCCTATACATTGGCCGGCAAGGTCTCCAGACCTAACGCCAATGGATTTTTTCTTGTGGGGAAGGATAAAGGATCTTGTTTTCAAACGGTCTCCCAATTCAAGAGAGGAATTAGAGGCAGCGGTGCTACAAGCTTTTGATTCTCTGCGTGCCCTTGTTGCTAATAACAAGACAATATTTGTTCATAGCCCTTTAAATATAAAACATATTTAGTTATTGTCATTCATAGCTTACTTGATTATTGCAAAAAACATTAAACTTTTAATTAAAACTTGAATGCCATGTATCTCAAAAACTGTTTGATTAAAATATCAAGTGTTTTATGAACAGAATTTTTTGCTCTTTTCAAAAATGTCAAAATATAAAGGGTGTTCCATATAAAAAATTAAAGTTCTGGCTTATATCTCAAATATTGAACACTCTAGAAAAAAATAATTTAGGGCAGTGAATTCTGCATAAAAAAGTGCCTTAAAGAAGTTTTCACAGAAATTAAAAATCTTAATAAACAAAAAAGTTATAAAGGATTTTAGAAATCGCAGAATTTTGAAAAACGCCTCCTAACGCCTAAACGGTTCAAGATATCGAAATGCGGTTTTTACCATTGAACTTATCATAAAAATCGAGCTCCAGACACCGAGGTCGGTTTTTGTCTAACTCTTCTAAAAACAGGTGTTTCCCTTTAAAAGTGTGAAATTTGGCCCACCCTGTACAGTTTAGATTCAAGTCTAATTCGCAGAAATCAGTAACCAACAGATGGCGTTATTAATAAGGAAAACAAACAGCTGTCATTAATGTTATTCGGTATAACTATGTATTCGATCCATCAATGTTTTTTGTTATTGTTATTGTTTTATTATTAAGTGTACGTTATGCTAAAAGTACGGAAGCGTCACAAAACTGACAAACAAACATTTCAATTTCATGTTTTTTATAGGTTAACAAAATGTTTTCCTTATTATAGGAATATTATATTTATTATTATTACAGTAAATTTTGTTCAATTAAGGTAGCTATTGAATCAATTAAGGTAGGACAAAATTTGTTTCAAACAAGTAGAAACATTACTTAAAAGTTGTCTAAATTGGGTGTTGATTATAGCTGCTTAATGGAGATTATTTTAATTTTATTTATAAGGGATATTTTGGCTATCCTGACACGTCTTTAAAACATTAGCATTTCCTTCCAAATCACCGTCTATTTTTTCATGATTCTAATTTCAATTTACCTTTTCATATTCGTATTTTTAGTTTTTCATTTTTCAAGAATAATATGATGCTTCAGATCGCTACCGCAAGCCTAAAAAAATAATTTAAAAATGGTTTCACTAGGTTCACTTAACACATTTAAGGTTGAGTTCATGAAAGAAGGCATGCACGTCATATACAATACTCGTCGGTATCGTATCAGATAAGTGGACTAGTTAATCAGCACTACACGAATTTTTACATACCGGAAATACGTCATTAAATTAAAGTATTAAGTGTTGATTAACGAAATACAGTTATTTGATACAGACAAGTATTTTATATGACGTGCATGCAATCTTTCACAATTGAATTGTAAGTGAATGGGCATTAAAATTGCAAAATGCATAAAGATTTATATTGTAGAGATATCATCGTTAATTGTGATCACAGTAAAGAATCAATAGATAGAAGCGCGGGCGTTCGGAACGTGCACTAAACAGTTTAAACTGTAGGTACGGTGAACACGATCAGAAATGCAACTGAAACAAAATAGAATATTTGCAGCTCAAAAATTCTTTGCATAAATATTATTGCAGAGATTATACCAAACCTTGTACAGGGTTTTTCATAATTGATTGTATCCACGTTACTAAGGTCCGATTTTTTTCACATCTTGATAAATTAATCTGCCAGTTAATCTCCTCGATATATAATATACAGGGAAGGGCAAAAGTATGGAACCGGCTTAATATTTCGAAAACCGTTTGACGTATCTATTTGAAATTTGGTATGTGATTTAGAGTCAATAAAACCTATATTATCAATTTGTTTCAATTGTTTATCTGCTTTTGTTTCTGAGATCCAACGCCTACTTGATTTTTTTTAAATGACAACCTGCTGATTTTTTCTTTTATTTAATAGTTCGTTCAATTCTCTAAACGACCACATAAAAATAATTATCAATTACATAAGAAAATTTTCGAAAAAATAACGTTTGAATGAAAAAGTCAGGAAAAATGGTTTGTTGTTTGATATTCGACAAAAATTCTAGTCTTAACAAAAAAAACTGTAAAACCATAAGATTATGGGCTGTTTTTAAGACAGAAGAAATAAAAAAATTTTAATAAAAATTGCCCTAAAAACATGAAAACAAATACTAAATATTAGCGTAAACCATTTTTTCTAACTTTTTCATTCAAACATTATTTTCTAGAAATTTTCTTATGCAATAGATAAATATTTTTATGTGGTCGTGTAAAGAATTAAACGAACTGTTACATACAGGAAAGAAATCAGCAGGTTGTCATTTAAGAAAAATCAAGTAGGCATTGGATCTCAAAAACAAGAGCAGATAAACAATTGAAACAAATTGGTAATATAGGTCCTATTGACTCTGAATCATACACCAAATTTCAAATAGATACGTCAAACAGTTTTCGGAATATTAAGCCGTTCCATACTTTTGCCCTATCCTGTATATTATCGATACAATGGTTTCCAAGGATAAGGATAATACCTGGCAGATAATTTTATCAGGAGGTGAAGAAATAGGGCATAAGTTTTGCCTGATAGTTGGACAGCTGCAGATACAGAACTTCAGCATCATTAAAAATGTAATTAGTAATTTTTAAATTAATTAAATTAAAGGCTTTGTGAATTTTATCCAACTGTTGGATTTAGTGCGTTGTAGGTCACGTCAGATATAAAATTAAAAGAAGACCAAATACAAAAAGTAGAATAGTCTAAAACCTCTTTTATAGATTATAATTTGAATAAAAATGAATTTTATGAAACTGATCAGGAAATATTCATTTAAACACGAAAAGAAGAAAACCGGCAGGTTTGTTACCGGTGCAGTGGCGTAGCTACAGGGTTTGCAGGGATTGCAAAGCAACCTGGTGCTAGGTCGCCATAGGTGCCCGTTCGGAGTTTAAAGGAAAAATTTTTGCCTGGAAATCTTTAAAGATTCACGAACGCGGAAAAGCTTTTCTGTAAGTGATATTTCGAAGATTTTCGAAATATTTTCAAACAGAATAATCTGAAATAAGGGAAGGATGATAGAAAGAAAAAAAAATGAAAAAGAAAGAAGAAAAACTAAGAGGATTAATTTCTGGAGATGTTTATGCCGGAAAACAATTTCAAAACAGGTGGAAAACAACACTTTAAACATCAGTTTCGAATTAACGACGTTTGTAGCGCCCTCTGTTAATCCGAGCCGTAAATTTGTAATTTGCCAGAAGGAGATTTCAAAACAACTGAAAAACTTGTGTAACTTTCTTCTGTTTATACGAGGGAAGAAATTTCAAGACAACTGAAAAACATTAAGAAAATTCAAAACATTGTATTACAAAAAAAACAATTTCTAATTAATAAAATGGAGTTTCAAAGAAATTTCAAATCTGTGTAATTAGCGCCATCTGTTAATCTGTGGCGGCAATTAATTTCGTATGTTTCAAAACAGCTGAAAACAAATTTATTTCAGAATGTTCAGGAACAATGTACTTAAAACAACTTTGAATTAAAAATAAAAACGAATAGCTAAAACAGCGACATCCTACGATCGCTGTTTTGCGAATATAACGGTCAAGTCGTTTTTGGTTTGCAGTGGGAATGTCGAGCTACGTTTCTGTCGAAGAAGCTGAAACAGCTGTACAGACGCTACTCGAGGGTTTTGCTGCAATCAAAAACGATTTGCAACAAAATAAAAAAGAAAACATTTATGGCGCCATCTGTTATCATGAGTCATAATTTTGTCATCTTTATTTGTGGGGAAACAATTTCAAGGCTACTGAAAATCGATAAAAAAAATAATTTAAGAAATAATGTTACTGAAAACAATTTCGAATAAATAAAGTTGAACAGAAATGGTAAAAAAAAAATTTTTCAAAGAAATTTTAAACATACGCAGTGCCATCTATTAATCTGTAGCCGCAATTACTTTTAATACGAAGAGGGAATGGACACACACATCTTCTCTATTAAATAAAGTAAATAATTAAATATTTAATGGAGAAGATGTTTGTGTATCCATTCCTTCTTCATATTAAAATCGTACTCCATTATGAGCCATTACGTCAATGAGTTCATCTCAGCAATTACTTTTGTTCTCTCTAATTTCTGGAAGAAGTTTCAAAAGTAAACTGAAAACAGATATAATAAAAATATGAAAAGGCTTCCACTGCAATTTGTATACTTTTTATTATTATTATTTTTTTTCTAGACTGGTTTCGCAAAAGTGCATCGTCAGTAGAAATATAACTTTATCCTCTAGATCATAGGTTCTCAAAGTGGGCAGTAGCACCCATCAGTGGACGCTGAAGCGTTCTAGGGGGGCAGTAGCGAGGTCACGGACAATTGTTGCGCGTTAAGGCAGTTCAGGGATTGGTTGCGAAATTAATAACAAATATGTAGGGTCAAGTGGTGTAAAAATGAGACACGCAAAATTTGGGTGAAAAACGAGACATTCAAATCAAATTGGTAAAATGAAATAATCAGATACTGCCGATGGTATTCTTATTATAAATACTTTATTATTTATTTATTACCTTGCAGTTAATAAATGTTTCTATCCAAGACAGCATCATTTTACTTATCTATATGTTAATTTGTTGTAGGTATTTTTCTATTAAATAAATTGTTACCTACTTTTTACTCTTAAAGTTTCATTATTGGTCTAGAGGACGCCCATGACTGTTAGGCCCGGTTTCTCACTCATAGTTGAACTTTAATCTTCATTTTTTTTTATATAGGAATAGATGGAAGCTAACTGAAGATTAACGTTAAACTGTGACTGAGCAACCGGCCCTTAATACATGCATTTTATGATTGTCTCGTATTTAATCTGGCATGTCTCGTTTTTAGACTTTTTCGGGGTTAAATATAAGACACAGTTTTTATTTATTTTCACCTTTTTGAAGGTATTTTTTATCAGATAAAATAGCGACATCTTACTATCGCTTTTTGACCTGACATTGCAGTAAGTCGCAGTGGAAATATCGAGCTACGTCTCTGCTGAAGAAGCCCCAAGCAGGGCTGAAACAGCTGTCCAGAGGCTGCTCGAGGTTTTCACTGCAATCAAAAACGATTTGCACAAAATTTTTCTAAGTATTTTTTTATGTTTTTAAGTTATCAATAGTTTTTTCATCATCTTACAAAAATTTCATCAATTCCGTTGAAAGGTTAACACATTAAAAAACTGAAGGTTCTAAAAAGTGTCTCATTTTAACACCACTTGACCCTACTTTAAAATTGAAATCAGAAAGTTATTGAACATTTATGTTCTGCAATTATTGATAATCGATCCCGAACAGCAGACAAGTCCTCCGGTTTGCCTATCCAAAAGGAGGATGGGGGCGCGTTAAACAATTTTTGTCTTTCAAAGTGGGCGAACCTATGCTCTAGATAAACATTTTGGAAATTTTTTTTCTACTGACGATGCACTTTTGCGAAACCGGTCTAGAATAAAAATAAAAGATTTGAAGACTTCATATTTTTATTAATTATTAATAACTGCAAATATCATAGAGCACATGTCTAATAAAAACAAATTTCTTCGAGAAAGTATCCAAGAAATAGTTTAACCGTGCTTCGCTTTGCGCTAGTTTTCGGGAGCTTTTCTAACCTAAAATTTTGACAGCTGTTGTCACTTTTTCGAAGTAGAATAATTCAAAAGCCTTAAGCAGTATTGATTTATTTAGTATTGAAAGTATGCAGCCAAAGAATGTTTTTTTAGTTTTACTTAATAAACATTGCAAGAATAAAAGGCGCTGGTAAGAATTTTACAACCCGACGACTTGACTTCTAATTACGCCACTGTACCGATATGGTCGCGATAAAGTCGAGAAAAACCGGCCAGTTGGCAGCTCTATTCTTGATACGGATCACGGTGGAGGATGTACTGTTCAATTTGGGAAAAAAATGCATACACGTCATATACGGAACTCGTCTATTTCAGGTTGTTGCACTTTAATCAGCACTTTTATTAATTTCGAATTTAAACTTCCAATTCATGAAAATCACTTATAATACAGTAAAATAAGGATTTGTTTTCCGAAAAAATCCAACCTTGCTGAATATTTGTATACACCTTTATGTAGCCATTATAAATAACATACAAGACGTCACCATCGATATCATGTGTTGTCTTCACGTGTTAGATTTAAGACCAAACGTCAAAAGAAATGGTTTTTCGCGATTATCTCGCTTCCCATAGGTCTGACAACAATTTCTAAGTTATTATAAGAATTGGAGATTAGACAATTCACCTCAAAAAAGTTCTTATATATTTTTACGTGGGATGAACCGTTTCCATAGAACCATAGAATGCGAGGCGTCTTTTATATACTTCTTTTTAGGTAGGAACAATCCATATTTCAAATTATTGTCCTTCTTCGTCGCTGTCTTCCTATGGTACTTCTTCCTCCTCTTCTTTTTTTCATTATCAACTTTGTCGGGTGTACTTGATAGTAAATAATGTAAAAAACTTATTTCATCATCATCGATTTGTGTATTATTATTATTATTAGAACTGTTAGAAGAATCAGCCTCAGGAGTGGCATTGAGGCATGATTTTCCACGACTACGGCCACGTACTATCGAGCATGACATTACCACTTTCCTGCATCCACAATTAGCACCACAATCTTTCAAACAGCTGTAAAAAAATTGTGTTCAGCAGCAGGGCCCCCGTAACCATGTGTGCAAAGCGTGCAGTTCACGCGGGCGCCATCTTCAAGGGACGCAATTAGCCTATTGGCCACGAGACAGGTTCTGTCACTTTTTCGCAAAAAAAAAATAATGGGTATCTGGTAAAAATTATTCGAAAAAACTATCCAAAAGTCTGAACTGTTTTAATGAATCCGTCAACCTTACTCAGTTAACTCCGGCATTTAAAAATAGAAAAGTTTTATAATTTTCACGTGCTAAATTTTTCATAAAAAGTTTAATGTACTTGTTAACAAAAATAAATTATGTAAGTTGTTACGATTTGAGCTCGCTGCCGTTAGGAACTTGAAAAAAGTGAAGGAAAATATTTCCAACATTAAGGAAAATGTTTTCAAAATGAAGGAAAATGTTTTCAAAATGAAGGAAAATGTTTTCAAAATGGAGGAAAATGTTTAACAAAAATTCCCTAATGTTTAATTTTTTTAATTTTTCTGTTTTTTCCATTTTTTGTTTCTTTTAATTTTTTTAATTACTGGCAGTTCTGGTGAAACCGTCAACCTCACGGCAAAACAACGACTAAAGTAGAATAATTAACTGCGGCAATTAAAAGTAGAAAAGTTTTGCGTGTCAAATTTTTTATAAAAATATTAATGTACTTAATAATTTTGTTAGGTAAAAAATAAATTATGTAGGCTGTTACGGTTTCCTCTTTAGTCAGATGAGAAGATTGAATTATTCGTTTTTGGGGGCTCGCAGCAACTAGGAACTTGAAAAAAGTTTTAAGAAATGAAAGAAAATGTTTAACAAAAATTCCCTAATGTTTAAAATTTTTCTTTAATTTTTCTGTTTTTTCCATTTTTTGTTTCTTTTAATAATTTTGATAATTGACCGTTTTTGTATGCCCCAACTCATCTACCAGAGGGCGCGAAAATATGGAGTCGCACGCGATCGGATTTTGACCTCGCGAGGGGCCTGTTCAGCAGTACAGCCGATGCAGGCGTAATAACGTAGTTATACAGGGTGTTCTTTTACTGTGTGCAAATAAAAAAACCTCAGTATAAGTACGCAAAATGCTACCTTCTGTGCGTATTTTCGGGTGGCTACCGAATCATAGCCAAAAAAATATATCGCAGGTTCCACTTTTTTGAAACTGTTGAAATGTGCGAGAGAAAAACATTCAGCAATGTCATTGACGCCTTCCTCTGTAGTCAATGGATGTGACCATACACACTGCCGATCATAAAAAGAGTCCCGCATTTAAACTCATTCTTCAGCGTTTCGTAATAAAAATCACTGATATCGTTTATTACAATGCCCGCGCCCTATGTGCGTTTCCGCGGACTTCCCCGTACAAGAGTAACATATCTGTTTTTTCGTTATTTGTAAATGCCATTACAATCTTAATATGCGCTTTTACGAATCAAAAATCTATCTTCGTTTGTCAAATTTTTCGTAACACCTTAAACGCGTTACAGCGGCCGCCGTTGTAAAAACAAAAAATTGCCGTAATAAAAAGCATCCAAAGAAATGCGAAACTGCGACTTTATCGAATGCATGCAGGAATACTTTAAGATATCAATCAATTTGTAAATTTTCGAATTTGCAATACAAGCGCGTAAAAATGCTTTGCTTGGCCGAATTTCATAATTGAATTAATAGAAATTGTAAATTTATTGTCAGTCATATTGGTAGTGAACACATATCAGTTTTAACAGCTAATTTAATCTCCCTAGTGTGATTACGTAATGCGGCCGATTTAAAACTGTACAGACAGTAGATAAATTACAACATTATTTTAAAGTTTCTTTATTAGACTGAAGAAATCTTAATCTATTTAAATAGAAATGGAAAGGCAATTTATTACTTGTCAGGGTAAAACATCCGAAAATAAACGATGAATGACGGTGATGTCATTATTTAATTAATACGCATTTTTTGTGTAGTAATTATAATCGTCGGTTTATAATTTGAAAATACCTAAAATTGTAATTACTTGGAGCGAAGTGACACTTGTTTTAATTAATCCAGGCGCTTTGTGAGCCCGTTTAAAATATTTCGACTGTTACGATCCATTAATAGGCCTCATACAAATCAAATAGATGTTCGTTTACAGCAAGGCGGCGTACCATCCAGTCGTTAGCTATGCCAGCAGTTCTCAAACGGTTTGGTGAAAATCTTCCAATGCATTTTTTTCGAAAACTATTAACTTGGTGTTAAGGGCATATAAGTTTAATCGTTGCCATTTATGGTGATGTATTACAGGTTTAAATATTTGCACACAGTAAAAGAACACCCTGTATAACTACGTTATTACGCCTGCATCGGCTGTACTGCTGAACAGGCCCCTCCCGAGGTCAAAATCCGATCGCGTGCGACTCCATATTTTGGCGCCCTCTGGTAGATGAGTTGGGGCATACAAAAACGGTCAATTATCAAAATTATTAAAAGAAACAAAAAATGGAAAAAACAGAAAAATTAAAGAAAAATTTTAAACATTAGGGAATTTTTGTTAAACATTTTCCTTCATTTCTTAAAACTTTTTTCAAGTTCCTAGTTGCTGCGAGCCCCCAAAAACGAATAATCCAATCTTTTCATCTGACTAAAGAGGAAACCGTAACAGCCTACATAATTTATTTTTTACCTAACAAAATTATTAAGTACATTAATATTTTTATAAAAAATTTGACACGCAAAACTTTTCTCTTTTAATTGCCGCAGTTAATTATTCTATTTTAGTCGTTGTTTTGCCGTGAGGTTGACGGTTTCACCAGAACTGCCAGTAATTAAAAAAATTAAAAGAAACAAAAAATGGAAAAAACAGAAAAATTAAAAAAATTAAACATTTTTGTTAAACATTTTCCTCCATTTTGAAAACATTTTCCTTCATTTTGAAAACGTTTTCCTTCATTTTGAAAACATTTTCCTTAATGTTGGAAATATTTTCCTTCACTTTTTTCAAGTTCCTAACTGCAGCGAGCTCAAATCGTAACAACTTACATAATTTATTTTTGTTAACAAGTACATTAAACTTTTTATGAAAAATTTAGCACGTGAAAATTATAAAACTTTTCTATTTTTAAATGCCGTAGTTAACTGAGTGAGGTTGACGGATTCATTAAAACAGTTCAGACTTGTGGATAGTTTTTTCGAATAATTTTTACCAGATATCCATTATTTTTTTTGCGAAAAAGTGACAGAACCTGTTTCGTGGCCAATAGGCTAATTGCGTCCCTTGAAGATGGCGCCCGCGTGCACTGCACGCTTTGCACACATGCTTACGGGGGCCCTGCTGCTGAACACAATTTTTTTACAGCTGTTTGAAAGATTGTGGTGCTAATTGTGGATGCAGGAAAGTGGTAATGTCATGCTCTATAGTACGTGGCCGTAGTCGTGGAAAATCATGCCTCAATGCTACTCCTGAGGCTGATTCTTCTAACAGTTCTAATAATAATAATAATAATACACAAATCGATGATGATGAAATAAGTTTTTTACATTAAAAGAAAGAAAAGAAAAAGAACACCATGTATTTTAAAATATTATTTTTCATTAACCGTCCCCACTGATGTGGATTTAATTCATGGTTTAACCAAATTTGTACTTAGTAGTATACTCGGTTGCGCAACTACAGTTGTGGAAGGTAGAAGTGAAAATTTCACTGATGAATTAAATCTTGTAGATTTTGCGAAGCTCAATGTCTGTAGTTAACAATGGAAACTTCTTAGACTGGAGCTCCATACAGTGTCAGGAAAAACGTATTCCGTGATCCACAATGACATTTGAGCGGCAATTTTCAAATTTGAATACTTCTTTTGGCCATAAATCATTTCATTCAATCACCCAGTTTTTCAATATTCAGAAAGACAGAAAAAGAATTGCAATGAGGTAGTAGTGTACTGAAAGTTTGGCAGCAGTGCTGAACCTGGCACGATAGTAAGATCTGAAACAACCTTGATGACGAACGATAAAAAATATTGACAATGAGTGGAGAATTCCTGGGCACAAACTGACTGATACCATCGTACGTAGAAATGTATAAGAACTTTTTTGTGGGGAATTGTCTAATCTCCAATCTTTTATAATAACCTCATTTATTGTCAGACTAATAAGAAGCGAGATAATAGCGAAAAACCATTTCTCCTGACGTTTGACCTGGAATAACACGTGAAGCCGGCATGACATAGATGGGGACTTTTGGTATGTTATTTACAATGGCTACATAAAGGTGTTTACAAAAATTCAGCTAGGTTGGATTTTTCGGAAGTTAGCGCATTTTTAAACTTATTTTACTTGATTAACATAGTGCAACCACCTGAAATAGATGAGTTCCGTATATGACGTGCATGTATTCTTTCCTGAATTGAACTGTATGTATAATAGGCGATCCGCATTCGTCTGTGCATTGGTATGGGCAGGAGAACGGAAGATCAGTGTGCGAGAGAGAGGCAAAATTGTTGGACCACCGCGCGTCGTGCGAGTCATAAAATAAATATCTGCATTTGGTGAGGCAATAGTGTATACGCCTTGAGCATGACATAACATCTACTATACATTAAAGTATTTCTTACGTCCATGTGCCCGTACAGATTGCCCCGTCGTATCACCTACATTATCCTGTGCTTGTCGATGTTTCATTTCGTCCGAAAATTGATTAGAAACGCAGCTTTACCTTGAGCTTTACATTGTTGTGCCACATTTCATTTTTCAACTTGCATAGTATCTTTGATAAATTCCGATTTTTAATATTATTTATTATTATTTCAGGTAATAACCGATTTAAAACAACGGCTAAACAATGCCAGGCCTCTCACCCCTTCTTTGGAGGGCATTCAGCAACAATACGGCATGAATGCAAACTTACTCACCGAAATTGTCGACTTTTGGAAAACGAAGTACGACTGGCGCGAGCGCGAGCAGTTCCTGAACAAATATCCTCAATTCACAACGAGCATTCAAGGCTTGAACATTCATTTCCTCCACGTGAAACCCTCAACGACAAAAGGCTTACGTGTCCTCCCGATTTTGCTTCTACACGGGTGGCCTGGAAGCATACGTGAATTCTACGAACTTATCCCCTTGCTGACAACTCCTCAAAAAGACAGAGATTTTGTCTTCGAAGTCATCGTGACATCATTACCCGGTTACGGATTCTCACAGGGGGCCTCTAAACCCGGCCTAGGGGCTACCCAAATAGCCGTCATCTTTAAAAACCTTATGAGGCGATTAGGCTTCGAGAAGTTTTACCTTCATGGAGGCGACTGGGGGGCACTGATTGTTTCTAATATGGCCACGTTATACCCTCAACATGTTCTGGGGGTTCATTCGACCATGTGCTTCGTAGATTCGCCCATCGTGAATCTAAAACTGCTATTAGGAAGTATTTATCCGCCCTTGTTCGTTGACAAAGAATACGAAGAAAAATTATATCCTCTGTCGTCGTTCTTCTCGTATTTGATGCTTGAATTTGGGTACATGCACTTACAAGCTACCAAGCCGGATACTGTTGGGGTGGGATTAAACGACTCGCCTGTGGGCTTAGCCGCTTATATTGTGGAGAAGTTTACAACGTGGACTAATCCCGAATGGAAGAATAGGAAGGATGGAGGACTGAAGATTAAATTTTCTTACACGAATCTTCTGGATAATGTTATGATTTATTGGGTTACTAATTCCATTACTACGTCAGTCAGACTTTACGCGGAATCGTTTTCGAAGGATCAATTAAGTTTAAAGATGGCAAGGTAAGGAATAGAATAGATTATACAGGCTGTTCTTTTACTGTGTGCAAATAAAAAAACCTCAGTATAAGTGCACGAAATGCCACCTTCTGCGGGTATTTTTTGGTTGCCACCGTATCATAGCCAAAAAAATTCGGATGGACCACTTATTTGGAACTGCTGAAATGTGCGAGAAAGATATGAAGGTCAACTTCGCCTTCCTCTCGTTATGAACACGCCCACCGATATCGCACTCGATCTTCAACGCAGCGTTTCGTAATAAAATAATCGCTGATATCGTTTATTAATTATTTTATTTTTAAAATTTTAATTCACTGAGCGAAGTAATGTTTTACGATATCGACTATCGACGAATAAATCCGAAAATGTATGCACAAATTAGGCAAGCACGTTAAAAATGTTCTTCCTTCACCCTTCTACGTAAATAAACTTTTACTGTAATCTCGCTGCTAGCTATGAAAGTATTACTACTTACGGACCATGGAAAAAAGTAAATGTCAAATTTTCATAAGTCTATTAAAAATAATATGGAATTAGAAATTACAATTTGTTTGTACCTCGCTTTTAATTTGTTCGGCAATTGCGAACCGCAGCTTCTTGAATTGCACTAGATTTTAATATAAAAATACTTAAACTTGTAATTACTTGCATTGAAGTTAATTTAAATTGTAAACGTTTTGACTGACCAGCTGATCGGAGCGGCTGATTTACGTCGGTCGTGCTCAAGATCAAGAGAAATACTGACCGACCCTGGCCTACTTCGGCTTCGGTTCATAATTGAAGAGGCGGCCGCGTTCTACTTTTAGCTACGCCAGCAGTTCTCAAACGGTTTAGAGAAAATCTGCCACTGCATTTTTCTCGAAAACTATTAAATTTTTGTTAAGAACATATGTGTTCAATCGTTGCCATTTATGGTGATGTATTACAGGTTTAAATATTTGCACACAGTAAAAGAACAGTAACATAACACAGTAAATTTAATATCTTGGTATTTTTCAAACAAAACACCCTACATTTCAATCAGTATTTCCGATTATTTTTAATTCGAATTATGAAATTTGATAATCAAGTTACACGGGTTACTTTAATAATCAGATAATAGGTGATTAAAGACTAATTACTGTTGCACCTACACTGTCTTCCAAACTTACCCTTCCGGAAAGCCAGTGGCGTAATCCGACGTCAAGTCGCTGGGTGGCAAAATTTTTATCGGCGCCTTTACTTCAGTAGGTAGTAAAAACAGTCGCTTAAATATTTTATTAAAACTCAAAACAAAAGAGAACAACATCTAAAAAAAAAACAATTAACTTCAGCTTCTTATTTTCTATGCTAAGTAAATCCAAACTGTTTTTAATTGCTTTTTGGATTATCCTATTTAAAAAAGAACCAAGAAGTGTCCAAATTTTAGGTTAGAAAAGCTCCCGAAAACTAGAGGAGTGGCTAAATATAGCTTCGCGTGCCGGGTTTGGATCTCCGCTGGGTTTTTGTCTCGGATTCTTCACGATAATTGTTGCAGGAACCGACATTCCTAATTTAAAAATTGGCATTTATAAAAAGTACTAGATACTTTCATATGCCTAAAAAAGATTATAGTATAAATTGTAATTAGCTGTGTACTGCAATTATTTAAAACTTAGAAGCTTGAATGCGTTATTAAAAGTCACCGTGAATTGATAACTAATTTGCCATTGAATAATAAAATAATACAAGGAAATAATTTCTGTGTTGTAGTAGTAATAGATAACGTAAAGAAATGAGTTTTTAATTAATTTTTATCTGTCAAAATTTACTCCTATTTCATAATTGAAATTAACCTCCGCCCACAGTAATTTTTATATCCGTAGATACGTATTTCGACAGCTAAGCTGCCATTTTCAGTACGCTACCAACTTAAAAGCACTAGAAAATGTCTAAAAACAACCTAATCACACTGACGAAATCATAAAAATCTAATCTAATCATCCTAAAAGATATATATGTCTAAATGTAAGTAAATATAAATTAATATGTGAAAATCTAAAATAAACTATATATGTTATGTATAAATCGGAAAAAAAATTATGTGAACACCTAAAATTAACTGTCAGATACCTTACAAATAAGAGCTAACCAAACAACACGAGAATGCGAAAATAAATAGTCCAAAGACCCCGAAAAAACTTCTTATTCTAATGAATAAATAAGAATATAATTCCCTGTTATTTGATACCTAAAGGCCTAAAAATACTGAAAAATAAAAGAAAATATGTATATTAGGTATAAATCGTCAAAAAACAACCTACAGATGAGAGCAAATCACACCCACACATCGCAAGTTAAGAGCACTTTAGGAAAATTTTATCTCAGAGAGTCCTCTCCTTATGAAATATCCAGTGCAAATTCGCTTAGCTGTCACCCCTTTATATATGATTTAGGTAGCGACATCTAGCGGATGATTTTTGACTTAAGATATATATATATCTAAATACGAACCATCAAATAACAACCTACAAATTAGAGTAATTCAAATAATACGGAATTAGGTATTGGCCCATTGTCTGAATTCATTAAATTGTTTTTATTTTTCCGAATAAAAATACTTTCGTAAACATTTAATTCCCTATTATTTGAAACTTCCTTAATGAGTTTTAAATTATCCTTAATAATACTGTGTCCTGTATTGTAAATATGTTGTGCAACACTTGATTTCTCAAACCTATTTTACCTGTAGTGACTTAAATGTTCTTTAAAACGTGTTAATATATTTCTTTTTGTTTGTCCAATATATTTACTAGTACATTCGTTACACTTAATTTCATAAATTCAAGATTTCTGTTCAACATCAACTTTATCTTTCGGGTTTCCCAATAAATTCTTTATGGTATTTATGGTTCCTATTTCAATTACTCACTTCATTAGTAAAACAAAAAACAAAAACAAGACGATTTTCTTCTTAAGACGGCGAAAACAAAAACGAAGTTAGTCGATTTCAGGATTGACTTCGTCTTATTTTTCCATAAAAAAGACTAAAACCGAAACAAAAGACGATCGACTTTTATAAAAAGATCAAAAGCAAAATCAGAGATTATCGATATCTCGCATTGAATTTATATTTGTTTTGACAAAAGATTTCGAAATACGACGGTTTTTGTTTACATTAATTTTTTTTAGAAAAACTAACGTTGATCGATTGTCTTATTTTTGTTTTAAATTCTTATAAATCGTATTATTTTTGCAATTTTGCTTTTCCAATTATAATTCTGTCCGGTTAGAGTTTTAATATCAATTGAAAGAGTTTATTACAAAAAAAAAAGAAATACAATCGAAACAATCGAGACAATCGAATCGAATACATACATATAACACAAAGTAAATTGAATTTAGCGCCACTAAGCTTAAAGCTTGTCAGTGGCAATTCAGTTAACCAGATGACATAAGAAAATGATTAAAACCATTTACTTAAAATAATATTACAAACCCAAAGGCAACAGTTAAAAATCTTTGCATTAAAATTTTAAAATCATGAAATATGAGCTCTGCGTCATTAATTACCGAAATTATAATTAATGAACATCTTTGGCGATTGTGATAATATAAAAATTAGTCCAACAAGATTTTTTCAAGTTATTTATTTTCAGTTTTGTCCCCTATATTTTCAGGATAATTAGAACATCAAAAAATAACATATACGTATATACTAATTTTAAACCTGAATTTCTCAAGAACGGTTTCGTTTAACGCAACAAGAAACCCTTTTTTGCCAAATAATCTAAAAAAAATATATTTTCTTCTTATTATTCACTTTTAGGAAAAAGTTTATATAAAAGGCGGCCTTACTTTTTGATGTTCCATTCAGCCTGAAAATATCGGAGGACAATTCTGAATCATGGTGTATGATTCGTTCTTTTGAATGCGACGAGATGAGATTGATTCCATTTTCTGTAAGAATCTTTGATGTTAAGACCTTCAAGCTTTGTTTATAACGGAATTCATTAAGAATTGTCTTAATATATATTTTTTTAAACTTTCATTATGCCTTGAGAGCAAGCATGGCCGCCTTGCATAGGGTGACTTATTATGTAGCAAACCCGCTTCAATTTATCAATCCTTCTGCAATGTTAGGTCAAAAAGCGATCGTAAGGTGTCGCTGTTTTATCTATTCATATTTTTTTATAGTCAGTGATTCGGTTTTCTTAAAGGTTCTTCTTATTTCTTTGTTGTGTGCACTTAGGATTTATTGAGATAAGAATCTAAAAGTATTTTCTGTAAAAGTTCTTCAAACTAGGTTCACACTTTTAGTTTCATTTTCTTCTTGACATTAGAATTTTTTCAAGTGAATTAATTTTTTTGGCTCATTAAAATCGAGCCGTATTATTTTTGTACAACTAAAGAAAGTAAGAAGGAAAGTGGTAATAAGCGCCTCTAGTGGAGATTAATATAAGTTATGCGGCACGCGAAGCTCTGTTTAGTTGTTCCTGAAAACTAGCGCTAAGCAAAGTACGCTTCAATTGTTTCCGAGACATTTTCTTGGAAGAAAAAAATTGTTTTCGTCTGTTTTGGAACTGCCTTCCGGCATTTAAAGAGAACAAAATCAATTGCGGCTACAAATTAACAGATGGCGTTGCTTATGTTTGAAACTTCTTTCTAACCATTTCTGTTCAATTTTTATATTACTTAAATTTTCTGAGTATTTTTCAATTGCTTTGATATTCTAAAATAGTAAAGGAGACTGTGGTTTAAGAGATAATTGAAATTAACCTTCCTCGTAAATAAAAAGGACAATAATGACTCACGGTAATAGTTGGCACCACAAATGTTTTTCTTTTATTCAAAGTTGTTTTCAGAACAACGTTCTTAGATTTTTCTCTTGTTTGCCGTTTGTAAGTAAAGAGTACAACGTTTTGGTTCAGAGTAACAGATGGCGCTACAAGTACTTGCAAATTCTTTCGCTTTAACTATTTGAGTATAAAATTTTGTTTCTTCTAAATTGTTTTCTGGACATTGTTTCTGAACGTTCCTAATGTTGTTTCGGAATCTCTTTGCATGGCAAATTACAAATTTACGGCTCGGATTAACAGATGGCGCTGGCAAACATCGTTCTTTGACGCTTAAAGCCAGATTCATTGCTAGACGTTTTGCGTTGGCGTTAAAATTCTACACGATTCTATTGGCCAAATTTAAAAGTATATAATTTGTTTAATTAAATGAACCAATCAAATAGCTATTCCGTAACGTGGCGATGAAAGATCGCCTAGCAATGAATCCAACTTAAAACGTAGTTTTCTTAACGTGTTTCAGTTGTTTTGAAATTGTTGTCCGGCAAAGATGTCTCCGAAAATTAAAATACTCTCAGTTTTTCTTCTTTCTTTTCCGTGCAATACCTGTCGCAACGACACTGTTAAAGCCAATTAAAATACTTTCAAAGTTGGTCATGTGGCATTCTACGATTGTTCTTTCTTTAATAAAAAAAAATGTAAAAAAAATTGAAATAGTAAATTTTATTCACTTCAGAATTAAAAGCTTAATCGTCTTCAAATTTTATTGAAGTATTTTATATTCTTTGCCATCTAAATAAAGCACGATTACTTAAACTTGACCTTGGCTCATCTAACAAGTTAAAAAATAAAAAAGTTGTCAATATTTCAAATGTTTACTTTACTCAGACCGATTGGAAATCGTAATTCATTTAATAAGCCACAATTATGTGAATTAAATACAAGGTGTTTTGCAACTTCATAAACGATGCGAAACAGCCCGTATCAATCAAATCGATAGGAAAAATCAGTAATGGAAAAGTATTTTGTTTTCTAACAAAAATTTTAATTCTTAAGTCTGAACAGACACCTATGAAACTTCAGCGCTGGGTGGCTTTGCAATCCCCCCAACCCACCTATAGCTACGCCACTGCGGAAGGCCACGAAAATGTGCGAATATGAACCTTATTGAAGACTTCGGCTTAATTATGACTTCGTTGTCTGATTATTATGAATTATTGCAAGACATTGAAGGAGAAAAAGTCATACATATTCATAATCGTAGTTAGGAATAATTAATTATATTACTACATTCCACTAATCATAAAAGAAAAAATATTCCTAGTAGAAAAATACCCACAAGTACAAGTACATCTACTTTTATGTACAACGACGCTCACCTTAAACAATACCATTTGACAGTTTCGTAGCCCTTACGCTGTGTGTTCTTAAGGGTGTGGTTCGCATGCAGGAGTATCCTTTAGTTGAGCGTCGTACTACATATTATGATGAATCATTAATTGTTTCAGTGTACCAGTCCATGTGCCTAGCTCTTGCTCGAAATTCAAGCATGAGCTTGCCATGCAACCGGATAGTTTCTTGGCACACAAATACCACAATTTGGTTTATTCCGTCGTGCATTCCGACGGAGGACACTTCGCAGCGTTTGAATTACCCGACGTTGTGGCCAAAGATATTTGGATTTCGGTCGAAAAATTCCAAGAGAAGAACGAGAAGAAATGACCTACGTTTATTCCCAAGTTGGAACAATTTTTGTTATGCTGTTGTTTATATTTTACAAGACCACTTTTTTTAAATAAACTACTTTTGTTAATTTAATCCGTATTTGCTTACAGTTTCCGCAACTTGCAATGTAAAACATTTTATTTAGTATATAGAGAAAAAAAGCAGCAAAAAAGTAATAAAAAAAACGTTTTTTGAATGCAACCAAGATTTGATCTCCGAACGTCACTTTGCGCTCATCTAAAGCAACTAAGGGCCAGTTCCACCAAACACTTAAGCTGAGCTCAACTCTAAGCGCCGCACAGTGGTCCAGAATGGAATTTTAGTGCGACAAAATTAAAAAAATTGAAACATTTGAATTAACGTCAAAATAAACAAAATATATCTATTAATGTCCTTCCATGTTTGTTTCATTTGTTTCACAAACTTTTCTTTTATTTACGCTTCTGTAGCACTGACAAATCACGCATGAATATTTCAGGTATCAAACGTGTTTGAAAATATAACAAGTTAAACATAAGTCTGACATTATTTTGGAAGGTTTTATTGGGTAAGTATGATGAGACTTGCTACTTTTCTTTTACTTAAATAATTTCATTTATGATCAGTCGGATCTAAAGGTTTATTTATATATATATTTTTTTTATTTCAAATAAAAATATAATAAATATCTGCATTTTAAACTTTCAAAAGACAAGAAGTAAAAAAAAGAGATTCAAATGAGATGTTTTTGCGAGTTATGTAGGAGTAGTTGGTAATTTATTTTAAAATACTTTTGTCCAACGAAGTGCTACTTTTTAAGATTTCTTCAAAACTCGCTCTTGAGATTTGGTAAACATAAGAATGACTTAAGAAGTGTGTCCATAGATTGAGTTGACAAGAGGAAAGATATATTTTATAGAATTCTACTTACTTAGAAATCTTTAGAAATACTAAAACTTTTTTAGGTTTCAGAACTAAAAAAATGTGATATTAGCAAAAACATGTGAATAATATGATTCTAGTGAGACAATTAAAATTCTTTGATCAATTTAAGATTTTTCGAAAAATTTTTCATTTAATTAATTTTTAGTGCATATACTGAGCCAATACTGCGTATTCCACAGAGCGTCTTTGTTAATCCAGATTTTTAAAATCTGTTTTCGCCATTACTTATTATTACTTGCGTGTAGTATATATGCATGATTTAAAAATTAGTTACGATTGCACAGGGTGCTTCGGATAATATACCAAATTTTCATAAACAATCTAATCTAGAAAAAATTAAAACATTTTTTAGTCTTAAGGACGGATCGAAATAAATTATAATGTACAGGATATGCCATCGGCTGTGCCACACGAAATAATTCAATTGTAACTAATTTTAAATCATGTACCTATACCATATGCAAAGAGAGAAGAGAAAAGAGAAAACCTAATTTAAAAATAAAAAGTCAGCGAACTATTAGATCATTTCTAATTATTGCATCATGAGTTAATATGACGAATATGAATAATCTTATTATTACCATTTTAGTGCGTCTTTAGAAACTCTTTTGAAATTAATTGCTTTTTAATAGCAGTAATTTTAGAGTGATTATGTTACCGTACAAGAAAACCTACATTTTTCTATAGGGGTGTTAATTAAAAAGCTGGAAAACGGTGAAAGTAGAGATCAAAACAAGAAAAAAATTCTAATAAACCTATGTCCAATACTCAGTACAGGGTGTCCACGCTATTTATTCACTCTTCTAAAATTTTTATTTTTGACGTAAAATTGGGGACCGATAAATGATAATTTAATTTTCCGACACAGCACTGTGGCCGGTGCTGTGACGGACTTCCGATCGTGAGTGTGAATATGTATCACATAGTAATTTTGCTTTCCATGACAACAAAAATTTTATTTCTTTTTTTTTTAATTTTCAATGCTGGAAATCGTGTGTGTTCTAATACGAACAAATAAATCCAGGAAGCCACTCGTTTGATTGTATTTTGGTTTTTAACTTTTTTACTGCACATAAAATTTCATTAGGTCGTAACTTATTTTTACAAATGGAGCATCTTATCACCTAATAAAAATTTCATGTACTCCAAAAAAGTTAAAAACCAAAATGCAATCAAAGGAGTCGATATCTCGAATTATTGGATCGCATTAGAACTAAAGTACCACAATTGATAACTTTGAAAATTAAAAAAAAGATTTCGTTGTCATGGAAACCAAAAGTACATATTCGGACTCACAATGATCTGTAGATTCCAAATATGTAAAAATATATAGACCGTTCCATTTAAAACAAGAAAGTGATGTCACTTTCGTATGGTGGCCGGTGCTACGTCGGAAACTTTTACTTTTTATTTAATTTATCGGTCCCAAATTTTACGTATAAAATAAAAATTCTAGAATAGTGGACACCCTATATTGAGTATTGGACACGGGTTTATTAAAATTGTTTTCTTGTTTTCACCTGCCGAACGTTTTCCAGGTCTTTTATTAACACCCTGTAGAGAAATTTAGGTTTTCTTGTAAGGTAACATAATCGCCCTAAAATTAGGCAAAAATTCTTATAGAACTAATTGTATTGTGATGCTATCACACAATTTCTTTAGAAAATATAGTTAAAAAGATTATTGTTATTTTCATCATTTTCGAAACTCAGATATAAAAAAAATATTTTGTTGCGGTAGAATTCCATTCTGGACCACTGTGCGCCGTTTAGATTGTGAGTTACGTAACCTCAAATATCACATTATAAACAACGCTTAAATTTAAGTTCGGTGCAACTGGCCATAAATAATTTTATTATAAGTTTGTATATGTTATGATTATACAATTAAATAGTCACAGAAATATATTTTCTGTTACTGTAACAATTAATAATAATTTTCTAAGCATTTTTGGATACTGCACATATATTTATGTACTTCAAATTGAAATTCTTAATTCATATTTGTAAATATGGGCAAACTACAAAACTGCAAGTTACAATTAGTCACCGGATCTTTGAATGAAAGGTGAAGTTTAGCAGCTTCAAAGAGTTCTTCCTCACTGAATTCGAGGCGAAACCTCCTGCAGCTTAGCCCTAATTCTACGCTACTGGTAGAACGCACGTCCGACGCGATGTCGTCATGTGAACTCCGCGGACGGATAGAATAAAAAGGAAACTTCTTAAGTAAAAAGGTTTTTTAATCTCGAACCGGACAGAAATATGATGGGAACACACTCTCAACGTTTCGCTACAGATTTATAGCTTCGTCAGGAGTGACGTGTTCCGTTCATATTTCTGTCCGGTTCGAGATTAAAAAAACTTTGTACTTACAATTTTCATCGGACAAGAACAAACATCAATTACGGAAAATTCTTACTTTAGAATCCCTCCGGGACAAGATGAAATACGTGGCTGCTTACTCAACTCAGTGGCGGCACTACCTTCTTAGACCTTCCCAATGAAGGCACGTGGGGGAATGGAGAACATTCACACTGTTCCAGGCGGTTAACTGCCACCGTACCAGTCACTAAAAAGGGAATTAAAAACATATTACAATTGCGAACAATAAATGCTTATGGAAAACGGACAAGAACGATGAGTAAACAAGATAGCACCCAAAGTTAATATACATAAGAAGTTATCTCATATGCATGAATTTACGTGCATAAAGTCGAATGCCTGGTCGCGATCCACGACGCATGCATAGTCGGTGCCGTTACCATAACGACGCAACTATTCTGGAGCTTCAGTTTTGACGAATAACGTAGACCTGAGACCCATACGAAAAATGTCGAATCCGTCTGATTTTGCATGGGGCAACTATACATATACTAACTTTGGCATCTACCTTACTTGGAAAAGAAGACAAAGCCTAAGAACGCAAATTTCCACATTGAAAAATCTTTAGCAACTGGTCGTACTAACAGTGGATTGACAATCAACGAAACGAGATAATCCGCCGAAGACGGTCGGGTCACAAATTTCAAAAATTAATCACTTTAAAATCGCCCAATCTCACTTCATTCACAACATCCAAATAACAGCCGTTC
Organism: Prosopocoilus inquinatus; assembly: GCA_036172665.1. Taxonomy (NCBI): domain Eukaryota; kingdom Metazoa; phylum Arthropoda; class Insecta; order Coleoptera; family Lucanidae; genus Prosopocoilus; species Prosopocoilus inquinatus. The sequence continues at coordinate 5,519,069 of CM069876.1, forward strand.
TCAAGCGTGGCGTACAGGCCGGTACGGCTTTTGTAGTAGATACCTGCCTTCTCGAATTTACTGGAATGAACGCGAATCAACGAGAAATGCAGATAACATCTTGTGACGCAAGATGGGGTGACTCGTACTAAAAATTAAGGTTGGTAGAGCTGGATAGTGTATTAGAAAGTCGCCGTGATCAGCGGAGGGGACAGAAGGTGCGTATCTCGTTACATCACGTCACGTGATAAATTCCATTGGGCATATTAACGAGATTTTTGAGTTATTTAATCAATAGGACCATAGGATTGACTTCATTTATAGTAAATTAGATTAAGATTTAGGACACAGATTAAAACTCACTCTATTTACTTCACTGTGACGGATAGAAGTTTCCTGTGACGTCAGGAGTTACTTTTGCGGCGAGGAAAGAAATTTCAAACTAGTTTTACCAATCTAAAAATATATTTACGCGTCACAGCTGTAACAGTACTATGGAAACAAAGAAGTAAAACTGTGAAATAAAAATATGATTTGGAAAGAAAAAGGTAACTATAAAAAAAATACAAAAAAAAGATGATTGATATTCAAAATAAAAATAAATATCGTCAAATCTAATCAAATAAAAACAGAAGACGATCGTGGATTAAGATAGGAAGGGATAGGATTTACTAAGAATAAGTCAAATCGATACAAATATTGACAACCTAAAATTTAATCTGTAAATATTAAAGATTAAAATTAAATAAACTTAATTGAGTAAATGAAAAAATAAAAAAATAGAAAATCGTATCCATTAAAGTCAAACGAAAGATAAAACAAAAAACAAAAGATTACACGAAAATAAAAACCATATAAAAAATATAAGAAGAGAAATTTGCCAAGATCGAAGGGATTAGAACGTAAAATAGACTCAAATCGTTTAAGTAAAACAAAAAATTAAAATAAAAGACAAACAAAAATGGCGATCGATAGAAGAATGTAAAATAAATTCAAATCGTGTAAATAAACAAAACAAAAACAAAAGACGATCAATTGCTAATCAATAAATAAAATTAAATTACATAAAAGAGAAAATAAAAAAGGGCCATCAATCGAAGGGATTAAAATGTAGAATAACTTAAATCGACAAAATTAAAAGAAAATAAAAACCAAAATAGCAATCGATGAAAAGGATTAAAATGTAAAATAAACTTAAATCAAGTAAATTAAGGGAAAAACAAAAGACAATCAATTGATAATTAAAACACAAAATCGCGTCGAATGAAAGACAACCTCATAGTTAAAGAATTTAAAAAAAAACGTAAATTCAATGAAATCGAATAAAAGAAAAAACAAAAATCGATCAATTAATTATACAGATCGGAAACTAAGTGACGGATAAATTCGATATTTTCAAGACAATTAATTAAGAAAAATAATAATAAAAGCTGGGACCCGTCAATTTTGTTTAATTGGAAGGGTACCATTAAAAAAAAATAAAGATGGCGCGGGCCCCTGAAAACACGAGGCCGCGGGCGGTTGCCCGGTTCGCCCGCCTCTGGTTGCAAACAGCAACATGCAGAACCCAAAAGCACGGCGGGAAGCCTACTCGACTGCAAAGTCTATTCCCAGGAAATCAACGTAACATAATACATGGTGGAGCAAGGAACCTGACGATTTTTGTAATAAAATAACACACACAATTTGCAATTTTTTATTTAGTGTTTTATATTAATACAAAATTAACTCTATGCCATTTCTTTCTTTTAAGAAAACATCAGTAAGATAAGATAAACAAAGAACTGTCATTTGTTTTTTTTTAACTTGTTCTATTCGATTATCGATGGCTTTGTTAGTTTTTAATATTATTACAAACTTACTTGAGACTCGCTTATATGTCTGGAAGCGTCTCACACAAAACTATTCAATTTAATGTGCTTTTAAAGGTTAACCAAATGTTTTTTTTATTATACGACCCTTCATAAAACTTCCGCTAGGTGTCGGCCACTTCGTAATATTGTCGAATACACTGTTCTTATCTTCCTCGACGGTTTCTTATCATTCGATCAATCATCTGCGGAGGAATGGCTCCAATTTCGTTTCTTAAGGTAACCCTCACAACCAGTAATCACAATAGGTTAAATCGGAAGAACGAGCAGGGTAGGGTTGTTACGTTGCGAAAAATGTTCCTTGGACATTTAATTTCACGATATGATGATGTTGTTTAACCTTTTGCGATTACTGGTTGTGGGATTACCTTAAGAGCAAAGTTTATATTTCTCGACCCGCCACTATTCAAGGCCTCTAAATCAGAAGTAATGACGGAAAGCGTCTGGAAATTGAATTGAAACAGAAGTACCACCATGGTCCGCCATGTGCTAACCGCTTTGAAGTATAATAAGAAAAAGAATGGATCAGTATTCCCTTCTGAACTATTTGAAAACGGCACAAATCTATTTCGAAGAAAACAGCTATATTAAAAACAAGTAGAGACCGAACCTTTGAACTGAAAAAATAAAACAAAATTTTCATATGCTCAATGTAACTACTTTAACCTTAAAAAATAAAACACAGTTCATAACAAAGGATAAATATGTGGTGGTGATACTGCAGATTTTAATTGCAAAGAAAACCAGGTTCACTTTTTCTGAATGATTTCAGAATTTTACAAAATTAAAATTCGATACTGACCAGCAATGACCTACAATCTAATAAAAATTTAACACGTTTTGTTTAAGTATTGTACCAATTTAATTTAAAATGCTTAACACTTGATTTCTTTCACTTAAGAGATCCTTGTTACCAGAATCCCTACAAAAAAAAGTTTTTCTTCGCTTTTTACTGTATAGGATCACAGCACCTACTTTTCCAAGAATAACTTAAGGGTGGACTTTGTACTTTCAGGAATGTAGTTCTTAGTCAACGCGTTCCCCAAGGCCAAGAGGCAACCATGCAAGTCCCAAACAGGCTTAAATTTTTTATCTTCGCTCTGCAAGTCATTGATAAATCCGTATACTCAACATTGTAAATACATTGGCCCGTATTCTCACCTCGTCTTTAATGTAGCAACGCCGTGATTAAATTCTCTCTTTTACTCATGAAATTCGTATAAAGCTATATCGTTTATGTTTATTTTAATTACGGCTTTAGTTAAAGACGACTTTAATCATGAGATGAGAATACGGGTCAATGTAACTGAACGTTTACCTTAATTAAACCCAGGTGTACTAAAAGTGAGTTGTTTGTAATGGATAAGTTATCAGTTTTCTGTGCCCATGTGTACAGTTCTTGGTATAGTTGCTCGCTGCTTTTCATTGATAAACTACTAACTTCAGTGTTTTTGCTCACAGTTAACGCAGACACTTTCATTACGATTTTAACTAATTTATCCAAATAAGAGTCGTTATTTACCTTTAACAGTAAGCGTAACGCAATAAGGAGGACTATTGTCAAAATTGAATTTTCTTACGGAGACTGCCGAAGCTAAAAGCAATTTCGTTCTGTCATTTCCTAGTTTGAAGAAATTTTCCCCGCTTGGTACCGCCAGAAAATCTTCAGCAAGGACGATTTTGTTATTTTCAGCTTCTTTAGGTGGGCCAATTTTTGTACAGACAGTAACATGTATATCATCACTACTACTACTGCTGTTAGAACTATCCTCACTGTCACTATCACCTGACACATCTTCATCTAAACTCCCTAGTACATTGAGTTTACCTGAAAATAAACTACAAGTGAATTTTCATGATTTTTAGAGGTTTTACTCAGGGTGTCATTGACTGAATATATTATTCAGTTAGGATAATAAAGTATCAAAATTAATTACCGCATTCTTTCAACAAATTTTTGACATCCGTTCTTCCTCGGGAGCCAAGCTCGTTTCCATCCAGAACCAGAACCTTCAATTTACTTTTGTTAGATATTGCAGAGATGAGGGCTTTTGCACCTTCGTAACGAATTTCGTTGAAGCCTAACGATAATTGCTCCAGTTCAGTGCAGCTCTGCAAGCCGGCGGCCAAATGTTGGGCTCCTTTGGTCTTCAAAAGACAATCTCCGAAGTTAATTTCTCGGAGCTTATGCAGGGAGGGCAGAACTTCGGCGATCGCTTTCGCACCTTCTGGACCGATGGTATTGTCATTTAAATTCAGAATTTGTAGGTTCGTGTTATGTTTGAATGCGTCGGACAAAGCTCTTACGCCGTCGTGGTAGATGCCGTTCTGAGGCATGGCTATTTCTTCGAAAGTACCAATTGTCTAAAAAAAATTGGGTCAAGTAGGTAACTATTAGAATGAATGAGAATGAGAATCCAAAATCAAAAAGACATCTTTTTTTTCCTACTTTGTGTTTACAATGAACCCGTTGTGATATCAAAAACGACTGTCAACAACGACACATTTCTGCTCTCGCGATGGATCCACGCGTGCGCCACACAGTAAAAATTACAAAATCAATAAAAATAACGGAAAACTGGGCGTAAGGTCAAAATGTGACAAAGTGAACTGAATTTGAATAACACAAAAGTTTGATAAAATTCCAAAATTTGAAATGTTTAAGGCTTTCAGGGTTTTTTCCCCAAAATTTAAGAAATTAAAAGTAATATTTCGATGTGGAAAAAGAAAAAAAATTTAAATAAACTTATCGACACTCCAGGTCCACCAGCGACACCTTCAAAGCAGAAAGTAGGGGGGGAGAGTAAAGGCGAGTCTGAGAACACCCAATCGGGGCGGAACCCTATGTAGCCTAGCCAAAAGGTGTCCCAAGTAGACTACGATTAACCAAGCCTTCGGCAGAAAGGGACGGCTAGCTTCTTGATTTTATCCGACAAAATAAGGGGAAGGAGTCGCCACGCTCCTACACGTAGTCCAAAATCTTCCCAAATTCCAAAACGAAAAAGGAACGTGGCTTCAACAAGATGGCGGAGCCGGTCGAACACGAGGCAAAATGGCTACAAAACCGTTTTAAAACGGGGGGGCGATTCCCATCAAAATTTCGCCTGCGGAAACCAAATCCCAGCAAGGAAGCAGTGCGCCAAAATACCAATTGTGATTCCCATAATCACCTCATATCAAAACTGCACGTTTTCTATCCAACAGATCAGCCTCGGAATCAACTGGTTTTAACGCCAGCCGACAAGCATCTATCACCGAACCATCGCAGATCCAGTGAAGTTCGGGAATGGAGAGGAATTAGGTCTGAGATAGAATCATGTGATTTTATAAAAGTCAAAACAAAAGATAACTCATTTTCAGAAGAAAATGCAGGTAGAACACTATAATTCTCAGATGACGATATCAGTAATAAAATTCCCATGTGTCCAATTAACTGCCAGTCACTAGAGATATAACGAAATTACATTACACACCAAATTATTTAAGTTGTCTCACCTTAAAAACCTCTGCCAATGCTTTTGCTCCCTCATTTTCCAATCGGTTTCTTCCAGCAATGAATACCTTCAAAGCCAGCGATTTACCATTATTATTGCTATATTTATAACAATCCAGTAGCGCTTTTGCTAATAGCTTCGCACCAGTGATTCCCAGGCCGTTGTTGTTCAAGCGAAGTTCTTCAAGAGCATAGCACGATGAACTGCGCAATAACGAAGCAAGACCCTCAACACCAATCGGCCCGAATGCATTGTCACTCAAATCCAGTTCCAGCAAATGAGCTCCGGCTGTCACAAGTCCAGTGCCAAGAAACTCCTAAACGACGGCTTACTTTCACACAGATATTATTAATAATTATAGGTAAATATGTACCGTGCCTTTAAATGAATTCCGGATTAAAGTAGGACAAGATTTCTTTATAAGGTTATCTGAAATTAGTGGCTTTTAATACAAGAGCGAGAGGGTAGTTGATAGTAGTTGCCAATAGCTATCAGTGTCCATTTTGCAAGAGCGACAGAAAAAAAAAACTTTTTTATTTCATCTTTATATTATATTCTTCTTACAGTCGTTGAAAATAACTTGTATTGTAATTCTAAAATTTTATAAACTGGAAATACATACAAAGAGACACGATTTGACAATTGTTTAATTTGTATAAGTGGACAGTTGTTAGTAGTGACGGGATCTCATCCACCGGATTCCTGAGTATGTATACTCGGATTCGTCCAGATTCGTGAGCGTGACATCTGAAGCGTAATTACATGATTCTACTCGCTCGAGATCTCAAACCACGACCTACTAGATTTCACGAGTACAGAGAGCTGTTGTCTGGTCAGAGCATGGCCGACTTTATCGATAAGCTAACGCTAATATGGTCGGAATTCGCAAAAAAAAACCATTTCTGTAAAGTAGGCCTTGGAAGGTACTTCATGTGGCGCCCTCGTTATGCCGAATTAACATTAAATTAAATTGTTGCTTGTCGTTTGAGACTTTTCATCAGACAACAGGAGACTTTTTATCGAATAAAAGGAGACTTTTCATCATGGGTAAAACGTGTTTAGTGGGGGGAAATATGATTATAAGTCGTTTCTTTTTTTTTAAATTCCAAGCGATTCACCAATGCAAAAAAGGTTAGAATTGCTCCATCAATTTTGTGATACGTACTGTGCTATTAAGGAAAGTGTAAAAATTAAAAGCACAACAAAGAAACAACGCTTAAATAAAGGCACTGTCACTTCTATTTTTGTAAATAGCTAGAAGTAGTTTCTAGCTGCCATATTCTGTAACTCAAATTGAAGGAAATCTGTGAATACCACAGACCAAACTTAAGAAAAGTAGTAGAGGTTGAGCATTAAAAAATGAAAAGCGAGTGTCACGTGGCTCCCTCAAATTCAAAACTAGTGTCAAAATGACTGTCATCTTGAAATTTTTTGTTATGAGTAATATCAATTCATCTTAAAATATAAGTTGTCAAAATAAGCGTCGGTATCGTAACCATGGTAACATCTAATTAATAAATGTTCGAGGCCGCTAGTTGACACACTCGACGGCTTGCTTTACTGGAACACATTTTTAGGCGAAAATCGAAAATTGAAACGGCCATATAAGCATTAGCTTATCGATAAAATGTTTAACATAATTCCGCTTTGGCGCTAGTTACCCAAGAAAGAAGTGTCGCAAATAACGAAAAAAAAAAAAAATTATAAGAAAACTGTACTTGATCAAGAAAATATAACTATACTTGCTATAAACTGTGTGAATTTGACACTAGACCCTTTTTTTTCACATTAATGTATTCAACAATGGTTTTCTCTGTGTACGTATGCAACCAACAATACAAAGCGAGTAGCATCACGAGTACTCGAGTCTCACCGAGAAAAGCATTGACAATCTCGAGTAGCATCAAAACCCATCACTAGTTGTCAGTGCTACAAACATTTAGGAGAAAAAAACATTGAGATCATAGCCTACCTACTATCCGGAATTCATTTGAAGGCACGGTACACTGAAGTCAGAAATGATTTCAACCCATGTGACACCGCCGTGAACGCGTGAAACCCACCAAGGAAAGCAAATCAAAATTAAATACAACAGAACGAAAGTCAATGGCAAATATTTGCTAATTTAAAAGAGAAATCTCATTTTTTTTCAATATTGCCACTTCTGTCTGATAAGACAAAACCTGATACAAATTGGTCATGACTGTCATGAGGGTTGAAATAATTTCCAATGTCATTGTATAAGAAGGCCATATTAATATGCGTGCTCCACTACATGTAAGAAGTTAAGGCATTGTTGCCAGAGTGCTTATTTAACTACGAAATTTAAACTTCAGGGGTCCTATTCTCGAGTTCACTTTTTAAAAAGTAAAAACAATTCATTCATTTTCTCCAGAAAATATAAAAATAAAATGCTATTCTATTTGGGAAATTCACATTCAAAGATATCCAATTAATGCTTGATTTGTTAAAAGTGGTTAAGAGATTATAAATTCGTTGTACTCAGGGAGGAAGAAAGTTTACTTTTAATACACATAAATTAAAAAATATTGCTGTGCTTAGTTTCCTTGAAGCCTACCTAGACTAGTGTTGTGAGTCGCTAAAATTACCACGTTACTTTACGATAAATTTCCAATGTTACTGGTAAGGTAACATTCATTTGTTATCGTTAGTTACCGCTTGTTACCTCTGTCGTCAAAATAACGTAATTTCGAGTTTTGCACTTGCAAAATTCAAATAAAATAATGAAAGTAATGGCCAAGGAATACTTTTGATTATTTGGGAAAAACGTAAATACTAAAAAAAAGAAATAAATATTTCATAACCTAAAATGACTTTCGTTTACGCATGAATTTATTTAGTTGAAATACATAATATTAAATATTATTTTTAACAAAAGCCAAAAATAACGAGTGTTCGATTAAAAAAGCGGTCTAGATAGCCATGAATTTATTCTGAACGTCTAGCATAGGGTTCTTCATACGACTAGCGTGAAGCGTCACTTGCATTTCTAACCTCACTTTAACTCAACGAAGACATTTCAAAAAGAAACTTTTATTATCGAATGTTTATATTAAGTATAAATATTAAAAAAAAATTGCAGAAGCAGCTTTCGAGTTTTGTTGGTTAGGTTTAACCGTCAACTTGTCAAAGTTGAAATTCAAATGAAGTTAATCGCGACATGCGTTCCCGACAACAAAAGCCTGCTACAGCCTACTTGACCGTTTTTTTTAATGAACACTCGTTATAATGTGTATTCGGTATCAAATTAATCAGAAAATTGAGTAAGAATCACATTTTTAGTTAAAAGTGTAATTGGTAGCTTCGGCGCGTGATGTCGACACTTCAGCTGTAATTGGTAATATTTCGGTAATATTACCGGCATGGTAACATTAAAAATAAATTACTGGTAATTTAACAACACTAGCCTAGACAGAAAATAACATTTCAGATTTCAATTTGAACACTGTGTGATATAAATCTTAGATCTGGCAACATCCAAGCATTACACGCTAAAGCTTTGTCACTTCTTGCACATGCACATTTTAAGGATTACTCAAATACAAGATTACAAAAAATTGCCACATCCACAAGCACTTTCATATGAAAGTTAGTGCAATATAATCATTTCGTATTCAGAACACAGGGCGATCGAAATTGATTATCCTGATCCTATACTACTTTCCGCGAGCTTCGTATCAATATTTATGTCTACCAGATGAAGATTGGCACGGAAAGCAGAGGTGTGCAGGGAACATTCAAAAAAAACTTACATCCGAATTGAACTTAATTAATAAAAACATCCGGTATACATAAATATTGATACGAAGCTCGTGGAAAATAGTGTAGGGTCAGGACAATCAATTTCGATCACCCTGTATCTGTAACCCACCTGACACTTTGGCAACAATGTGCATGATCTAAGACCCTTCTTATACATGTTTACCTTAATCATATACTGTTAGTTACCAGCGCCTTAGGAATTTCAGTTTTCATTCGTCCTGTGAACAGATCCTTCCATAGAGCACGTTTGAGTTCAGGATGTTTTTCTAGGGATTTAGCGATAGCCTGAGATGCCTCAACTCCCAACGTGTTGCCTTCTAAGTTCAGAAACTGCAAATCCTTGCAACTGTCAATTTCTTCGATGATAGGTTTAACTGAAATTTCAAGTGGACTCTAGCACATTGAGTGGCAAAAATTTTGTGTATCGTCTTGAGCCTTTTTAAGAAGAAAATGGACATGGTGTCCTATTCATCACTTGACGCCTCCAGTACAAATGTTAATGGGGCGTAAGGCAACGGCGTACCAAGGCCTGCAAAAGTAACGCTTACCGTCGTCTTCTGTATTTAGCCTGAGCGATTTTCCAGCAAAGCTGACGCCACTTAGGCTCACTCGAGCGCTCTCGAAAGCTGCAGTAACTTCTTCCACACTCATATTGTCCTGAGATTATGTAATTCAACAGGAAAACAATCACAAACGTTCGTCTCTTTTACCGGCATCAAATTATTCACCAATCATTGTCGCCAACCGACTCGACTAGAAATTCCATTTTCGGCATACAGTACTTCCCTAGAATTCCCTAAATTAATCGGGGAAATTTCTCAAAGAAAATATTTTTAGGTTATGAAGTATTTATCTTCTTTTAGTATTTACGTTTTCCCTAACTAACTAAAAAAATTCCATGGTCATTTGTTTCATTGGTCTGCTTGTATTTTGCAAGTGTGCAATTCGAAATTGCATTATGTCGACAACAGAGGTAACAAACGGTAACTAACGGTAACAAATGAATGTTACCTTACCGGTAACATTGGAAATTTACCGTAAGGTAACGTGGTAGTTTTAGCGACTCACAACACTAGGTAATGGTAATAGGAAACAAATTATTTTTGTTAGTATCGAAGTAGCGCTACTTTTATCGTTAATTACAACTAACTGACAAAAAGACTCATTGTATTATTAGGAAAAAAGTAAGTTATTTCCTCGGAAAAATATAGTTGTCTGAAGAAAAAGGTGTATCTCAAAATTCTGTTGAAATTGCATTATTGCCAACTTAGGGAAAAAGTCGTTAAATCTAGGGATAAATTCAAACAAAAGAGAAAAAGGTAAAAATTGCGAAAACTCATTAAAATATAAAGAATTTCACAAATTCTTGGGAACAAAAGATAATGGCTACATTTTCAGACAATAAGACGGAAAAAGGTTTAACAATCATAAACAAAAAAAAAATATTTTTATGATCCAGAAATGCGATAGAAAAATTAAAATTTACAAAGAAATTACGATAATTTTATTAAAAATTTTGCAATGTGAGGTCAAAAAGCGATCGTAGGATGTCGCTCTTTTATCTGTTCATTAATAATTTTATTTGTTTTTTGTAAAATTGGAAGCAATTTTAAAAAAACGAAAAAAAATTTGACAATCGAGAAAACCATTACAAATTTTAAAAAAATCTGACTAAAGTAAGAAAACAAATGACGATTATACACATAGAAGAAAATAACTCAAAACTAATTGTAAATTTAAAATTAAAAAAAAAAAACTAATAATAAAGAACATTCAAACAAATGACAATCACAAAAAAAATCAAAAAGAGATGGAAATGTTTGAATTTCAAACTTAAAAAAACAATAATTTATAAAAAAAAGACGATCACGTCAAATCCAAGAAAAAAACTAGTACAAATAATTTTTTTTTTAATCTAATCGAAGTGCTACTACCTTCTTCTATTCAATTATAATTTTTCATTTCAGTTTTCTTATTTTTTCTCGGGATAATATTGTATAATATTGTAATTTGTAACTTCAAAATCGATTTTTTTCTTTAAGAAAGATACGAACTTCGAAATTTGATGAGTTGGCAATACTGCTTCGGATTGCTGCAAAGCGCAAGATTAGGTTTTTCAAGATCTTTATTTCTTTTGTTTTAACAGTTAATTGCAGGAAAAAATTATAAGTAAATTTATCTGTTTAGGTATGTTAATAAATAAATTTATATTGTTTTTTCTTTGTAATCGTGTTTATAACTTTTAACTCCTATTTAAACTTGCCTGATTAATTTTGATCGAAATGATTGACAAGACAGTGTAATTGATGAGGGAGTTTGTACAGTCAAGCTCTTTAGTAATGTCTCGCCTATAAATGTTATATGACGAATTAATGCCTTCTGACCACTGTGATTGGTAGGCAGACAAGCAAACGGGCAAGGAGGTGAATAAGCACAAAATAAAAACATGAAATAAAATTCAACACGTATCTGTTTACCTCTCAGATCGTGACTTAAAATTTTATTGGGGAGATATTACTAAAGAGCTTGATTGTACCATCGTGCAGCAATCAACATCGCTGTAAAGTGAATAAAAAATAGTTTGTCCATTATTTTATTTCTAATAATATGGCAACCTTAGTTTATTAGAATATTTTCCAGTTTTGATCTCTACTATCACCTACCAAACGGTGCTTATAACTTTTAACTCCTATTTAAATTTGCCTGATTAATTTTGATCGAATTGATTGACAAGACAGAGTAATTGATAAGGGAGTTTGTACAGTCAAGCTCTTTGGTAACGTCTCGCCTATAAATGTTAAATAACGAATTAATGCCTTCTGACCACTGTGACTGGTAGACAGACAAACAAACTGATAAGGAGATGAATAAACACAAAATAAAATCATGAAATAAAATTCAACACGTGTCCTTTTTCTCTCTTAAATTATTATACTGTAGGGACTCGTTCAGGAATAACCTTTCAACTAAAAAGAGCGCGCTTTGGGTAACAGTGTTTCTCTCTTACGTAAGTGATTTTGTGCATTTTGGGTTTCATTTTAAAATGCCCAAAGTGCTCTCGCAATACAGTTTCTGAACGCGCCCCAAGTGTTTAAAGTTTCACCAGATTTTAACAAAGTACAAAAAAATATTTCAATAGATATCAAATGATTTCAAATTTCACCAGACGTACTGAAATTTCATCAACTCTACGTGGGCTGCTGGAAAATTTTCTGGAATCTAGTAGGTCTAAAATTGTTAGCGTTTATCAACTGTCATATTTGAAAAGTTTGACGTTTCTCGCCTATAATTCTATTGACAGTTTCTATCCAAGTGAACTAGTTTTGTTTGTACAGTATTTGAGAAAAAGTAATTTTGTGTAAACATGGAAATCTCGCGTGAAAATCTTCGTGCCATGATTTTTTACGATTTGATGATTTCACTTGTGGTCTAACGCCGAAACAATGCCTCGATCGGCTTCATTTGGCTTTTGAAGATGAAGCACCATCAAAGAGCAGTGTTTATAATTGGTTTGCTGAATTCCAGCGTGGACGTACCTCTCTCAGTGACGAATTTCGTGAAGGTCGTCCATCAACATCTGTTGTTGCCACTAATGTAGATGCTGTGCGTGAAATGCTTGAGCCAGATCGACATGTGGCATACCATGAGGTTCAAGCATCCTTACGCATTGGCATGAAAGTAATATACCAGATTTTGCATGATCATTTGAACGCACAAAAGCTTTGCAGTCGTTGGATCCCACACAATTTAACAGAAGCGTAAAAGCAGGGTCGTGTCAAATGGTGCAAAGAAATGATCAAGAAATTCAATGGAGGTCGTTCAAATTTAGTTTATAACATCGTTACTGGTGACGAAACGTGGATCTTTTTGTACGAGCCAGAAAGTAAACAACAATCTACTGTTTTGGCATTTCAAAATGAACCAAACCAATAAAAGTTGTCCGTTCACGCAGTACTGCGAAGCAAATGATTGCTTGTTTCTTTGGTTTAACTGGACGTGTAGCAACCGTGGCTTTAGAGGATCGAAAAACCGTGAATGCTGATTGGTATACTACAATTTGTTTGCCGGAAGTCATCGATCAAATAAGAAGCAGCCCGTCAAACAGTTGATTTTTTGTCCAATAAAAATGTTGAACTAATGACTCATTGTCCATATTCACCTGATTTATTACCTAATGATTACTTTTTGTTCCCAAATACCAAAAATAAAATGCGTGGTGAGTGATTTTCGTCGGCTGAATCAGCGATTGAAACATTCCGAACCCTAGTTTCTGAGGTACCATCTTTAGAGTGGAAAACGTGCTATATAAATTGGTTCAAGCGTATGCAAAAGTGTATTGACATCAAAGGCGAATACTTCGAAAAACAATGATACCGTTTACCAAATTTCATATACGTTTTTTTTTATACCGTTTCCAGAAACTTTTCCAGCAGCCCACGTATAGGTGCTTTCCAGGTAGAACTTTAAACTCTGAAACTACTCGAGAGCATAGCATAGAAATAGCAGCCTGTATTTTTGTTACACCCTGTACGTTATATTATTGCTTTCCATCCGCAACCACCTTTAAGACACAACTTATTTGGTCTTGGAAATAATGACTGAATTTTAGTTTCAGGCCCAGTCTTCTCATCTCTGATTAACTTTAACCGTTGATTAATTCTAGTTGTTTCAATTGTCTCTATAATTGTAATTGTGGAAATAAATCAATGATTAAAGTTAATGAGAGATGAAAACACTGCCCCTTAGAAGAGAGGTAGATATTTTAATTTTACGTCGTTCTAATTGCTTTGCTCTTTATAGGAAATTATATACGAAAAGATTCTCTTGCCGATGTATCTCCTGCCGATATTAAAAATAAACACGTTTTTAAATTTACAGAAAAACTGTAATAAAAACAAGCTATGCGGCGTACGCGTTCTCTTGTTTCGAGATACCTGCGCGTTTCGTGCATTGATAATTCGGTAATCGAATAGAAGTTGCCGTAGGCGTCGAATGTATAAATTTAAACTTTATTCTATTTGTCTATAATAAATTCGTTTAATTGTAAATTAAAACAGTGTTCGTGATTAAAATAACTGCATTATAGTCGTGTAAAGGTAAGAAGTGAACTTTGAAACCTGTTAAATTTTTTTCGTTTGTACGAATTACACAATGCATGAAAAAAATGCGATTTGCAAACTTGTTTTGTCCTGGGATGTGTATTCGATTGCACAGGTGTGCCAAACTCCTGGAAAAGTGCCGAAAATACCCTTTTAATTAATTTTGTCAAGAAAATGTCTTGTCAAACGTTGTGTAGGTTTTCATTCCGCATTTTCAAATATACCGGTTGTTAATTTACTAAGTTAATAACTTATTTCTTAAATGGATAACTATACAGGTGTCCACCGAGTGCCGCGGTCTTCTTTACCGCCTAAAGTATTAAAGACAGAAAAGAAATTCAAACGAACTGAGGTGTAACTCAGTCAGCTCTATTTTCTAAAATTATTTTTGGCTATACAGGGTGTTCAGTAAATGAAAGCCATACCAAAGATATATTTTTTTAAAGGGAACACCCAGTATATTTTTACATATTTCGAAAGTACGCATAACGAGTAGGTAACAACCAAAAGTTTTATTTAAGTTTTTAAGATATTAATGATAGTGTATAAAAAATTGCTCTACTTTGAGCTCTTATAGTTTGATTATTTATTTGCGAATTTTTGTAGGCAGTCAATACAATATTTCATCTAGAGAAATTTCAGAACAGCTTCGATCTATTAGTTATTATGTGTACAGGGTGTTGAGTTTTGCAAAATATAATTCTCTTCAAAATTTTCAAATGGAACACCCAGTATATCTAAACCCTCGTGAAACACTGTTTTAATGAGCTTTCGTAAAACGCCAAATGTATTTGTCTAAAAAGAAGAAATCGCGAGACAGCAATGAAATTTTTTTTTCTTTCAATATTAACGTTATTTAGCCTTTCCGTCCGGTTTTTTTGTTTCAGTTAGATGATCAATCAATGAATATGTTTTATTTTGTGTTTCTGTTAAACTAATTCCTATTTTCCAGTACTTTGAAAATATTTGAACAACTTCTTTAAAATAATTTAAAAAAATAAAATTTAAAATTACGTTTCCGTAGAAAATAGGAAAACAGTTGCCATGAATTTTTAATTGGCATAACAATTATTTAGATTAGTGACACACTACTTTTACAAATTTGTTTTTCTTTTTGTGTTAATAAAATGGATTTTAATAATGAAAAGCTACGTGACGTGACACACCCAACAGCAGAAAGCAATCAAAACTGTCTTTTGGCGTCAACATTACAAGAAGTAAAAACAAGAAACTGAAAAACAATTCGAATATTGAAAATGAATTCTAGATCAAATGGTTCCTTGTCATTCTTAATTTGTTCATTATTTTCTGATATTCTCTAATTTATTACTTATTATTCTTAATTTGTACATTTTTTTGTTATTTTCTAATCTATCAATTAAATTAACTAATATTCGTTAATTTATCAGCAAATTAAAACAGAAAAACCAGTCGAAACTCACGTTCCATTTGAAAATTTTGAGAAAAATTAACTTTTTCAAAATTCAACACCTTGTACACTAATGCTTAAAAGTTTCGAAATGAAAAGCAATAAAATCGTTCGAATTTGAACCTTATTGAAACGGGCCTAATATATTTCGAACCTTAAGGAACAGAGACACTTTCTCCGCACCCCGATAGGAGGGTTGTTTACATAGGTCCTATTAAACCCCGACCGGTGCAGATGTTTATGGTTTGTTGAATTTCGTTGCCAGTATTTGGTTCCGAGTATTTATTGAGGCGACGCGCGGTTGCGAACGCGGACGCGGTGGCGAATTTGTTTGCTCTCTTTTGCTTTAACTTAAAAATTGAACAAAAAATGTTTTTTTTTAATTAGAATATTTTATATTGTTAAATAACAGGATTTCAGATCATATTATAAAGACATATAAATGTTAAATTGCTATAAAGGATCGACGATGTTAATTAATCTGAAAAATTATAATTATACCAAATTTCTGCCTTTATACACTTCTGGTTTGTTTGACTTCACAAAAATTTTATTCGTTTGTAGTTTGTGTATGTTTTTCTGTGGATTCTAAAATTTTCATTACGAGAAATACATAAATAGATTTTTAGTAAATATGAAACACAGGGTGATTTATTAGCTCACCGACAAGCTTTGCCATACGGAAAGCTCACATAATTTTAAGAAAATAATAACAATTAGGACATATGTTCGATTTTATTTATTTTTAAGTAAATAGAAGACCTCACAATTTTGATTCTAGTAATTTTGTCCCGTTCCTCTGTACAGCTGTTTCAGTCCTATTTGGGGCTTCGTCAGCAGAAGCGATCGCAGGATGTCGCTATTTAAGCGGTTTCTGTTATGCTATTTAAGCATTTCCGTTATATTTTACATTTTTTCACGTCATCTTTATTTTATAAATGTTAATATATTGATATTTTCAATTCAATTTTATCATACACGTCTTATTCACATGTCAAGAAACCTATTCATGTAAAATATTTTCGACATCAAGAAAAATTATGTTTCATTTTACCGAACCTCTGTTTTATGATACCTTTTTGTTTTTTGTGATAAAGAGATATCACGTATAAAAACCTATGACTTTTATGCTGTTATGTTTTTCTGCCGATCCTAAAATAAAGCATCTATACATACCGTGACTTATTTTATTAACTCTAAACATAAAAGGTAAATATTCCCAGGTTCAGTTATAAAAAAAAAACATGTCAATGCATGGCAGAATATGCAAACAAGTTTCAATAAAACAAATATAATGTTAATGTCAGTTATGAATGTCATGAATTATGTCTGAAATATTAAAAAAAATACTATGAAAGAATTTGATAATCGTTTGGCATTAGTATTTAAAACATAGGACATTTGAAACAGTTAAAATGTTTTTACTAAAAATAAGTGTTATTATTTTTTCTAAAATTGACCATAGGGATATTTACATTGCATGTTCAGAGTAAAAAAAACTCATGGTATAGGATGCACAATATATAGAAAAAAATCTAAAACAATTTTATATATCAAGTATGCATAAAACAAAAATTATGTGTTGATTATTGGAAACAAGTAAAATAAATGTATCGGAAATTCCTGTTTAAGATGAGGGTTTTAGTATGAGGGAATTCCAAATAATGGATTAAATTGTTAATTTTTACTTTAGTTTTGTTTTTACTTGTAATAAGTTTTTCGTTGTTCTCAATAATAAAGTCTTGAATACTTTTTCCAGTGTATGTTATTCTTTTTTATACGGTATCATATAATATTGTAAGAATTTACAGTGAAATAAATTTAAATTAACTTAATTTCATTTAAATAATAAGTTTATTGATGATACTTATTGATCGAATAATTAACTCATTAAAATTATTCAGAATCATACAAATTTAGGAAACTTAACAAACATAGTATTAAACTCCTAGAATATAGAATGATATGTGTAATAGTAAAAAAATGCAATACTTGCGTTAAAAATAATACACATATTTCATTCTACGCCACAGAGGAAAAAATAATATTCTTCTTTTTAGTTTCTTCTCAAATCTGACATCAGTAAAATAAGTTGAAAAGTTCATCCACAAAGTTTGGCAAGTTTTCATTAATCTAGAAGTTAAGAGAAAATCGTATAACATTTATTTTGTGAAAATATGTGAATGATTTTTGAGTATTTGAAAAAATATATAGAATGAGCTAGATTATTTAAATTTGTTTCTTATTATAATAATATAAATGCTAAGAAGTTCTGCTCAACAAAGCTCTTAATTAGTTGCAAAACATATGTGTATTTAATGAAACTAGAAAGTTAAATTTAATTAACGAAAAATAACAGATTTTATTTTATTGACTTATTTAATTTCAATTGCCAAAGTTTCAGAAATTTTAATGTCATAATGCACACATTATTTACTACACATGTTATAATATTTAGAAAATAAATTTTGTTAAATTTCTTATCCATCCAACTACAATGAAAGTCTTTCTAGCAGATTATTCAAGTTGGTTGAATAAGTTCGCATCTGTGTTAAATCGCTGTGTTTGCGATGACCGGTTTTATTATCGGGGTATCAGGTACGGTTGTAAAAGCTATAAGGTTCAAAATTGCAAAGCATAAAATTTCTTACTGCCAGTGGCATGTCTCGTACTCCGAAAACTTTATAGCAGAAGTGTACACATAATAACAAATAGATCAAAGCTGTTGTGAAATTTCTGTAAATTAAATATTGTATTGATTTCTTACAAAAATTCACGACGAAATGTAAATAAAAAATCAAACTGTAAGAGCTCAAAATAGAGCGATTTTTTACACGTAATCATTAATGTCTTACAAACTCTTAAATAAATCTTCTGATATGTTTGGTTATTACTTGTCCTGTATAGCCAAAAATAATTTTATAAAATACAGCCGACGGAGTTGCAGCTCAGCTCGTTTGAACTTCTTTTCTTTAGACGGTAGAGAAGACCGCGGCACTAGGTGGACACCTGTATATTTTATTACTGTTTCGGTTAGCCTTTGAACAGACGATAAAAATGATATAATATTATATTTCCTTTGTCCCAATTTAATTATCACTTTTCCCCTTTTCCCCCTGGGAATAAAAATATTTAAAACACAAAAACGCACAATTTTAACACATTTTTATTTTGCCTGGTTCCATAATCGAGAAACTGTATTTACATCCATAGTACCCAAATTCGTTTAAGACGCATGTTTCAACTTGCTGTTTTCGGGTTTTCACTGCGTTACAGCAAAAACTGATTTGCCGCATGTCGCGTAATTTAGGTCATTTTTTGTGTTTTGATAACTCTTCTTGCTGGGACATTCCTAGGATAACTGGTAAAAACCAGTATAAAGATAAACAAAGCAGCGGCGTAGATTTCAACGTCGCTGCTGAACGGCTTATATGCCCGAGGCACTCCTCACCCTTGCGCTCATTGATTGCATCAGAAGTAACCGTTTGATGTAAATCACGTGTGTAATAGAATTGCCTTTGTACTTTCGAAATGTGTAAAAATATACTGGGTGTTCCATTTAAAGAAATATAATTTTGGACATTTTCTTGATAAAACGAATTGGAAGGGACGTCTTCGCACTTATCCAGAAATTTCTGTATAAAAAGAAAATCGCAGAAATCTTACATTCGCAATTTAATAACAAGCCCTTGTTCTTTTTTAAAATTTTTTATCAGCTACGTTTTCAGCCGGTCATATGGCAGGGGTTCATACTTAAATTTAATTTATTCACAACAGATTCTATTTATTTGTATCAAGAATTGTGACAATACATTCAGCTAAACTTCGACTGCCTCTTCGGTTCAGAAGTTCTCCTAACTAATGTTTTTATTAGTAGTTTTTGGATTAATATGGCTTAAAATTTTTCGCTGCTTCCTTCAAGCTAATTGATTTTTCCAGTTTTCAAAAACTTTTTACAAAACTTATTGCACTTGCGCCTTAATTCAGATATAAAAGAAATTTTAGCGTCAAGTGGGGTAAATATGTAACAAAATATACAACTTTCGATTTTTTGAAGGCATTTGAGAAACACAAATTGAAATATCTGATTTTATCACTACACGCAGTTTAACGTGATCTTATCACTTATGCATGTTTTGTTATTGTTTACATTACGCATACATTTAGCAAAAAAAAAATAACGAAACGACAGCGTTCCATTTTTAACCTGAATTTTGGAAAAAAAAATGAAACAGAGATAGGAAAATGTGAAACAAGCTAATAATTCCTAAACTATACGTGATATTGACATTTCCGGAACAAAAATGAAATAAGTGGTAAAAACTGCATAGAAAACATGTGCCACCTGCGTTTACTGTTTAAATTAACAACAAAACGCATCTGAGAGAAATAAAAATTTCAGTAATACGTTATTATGCTCGAGAAAAGTTTATTATTTTGTTATAAATAATAATGATATCTCAAAACTACCATGCTAAACTAAAAATACGGTCAATAAAACAATCTACAGAAAAAAATGTGTATAAGAAAATGTAACACGATTGTAATAAAATGGGAGACAGAAAGAAATTGTAGCAAATATTCGAACAATTGTAGTAAATATTAGGAAAATATTAGCATCTTGCCCTACAATTGTACGATATTTCCTACAATTTGTTTCCATCTATTTTACTATTTTTCTCTGTACAGTTGGGGAAATAGAAAGCGGGACAGTAAACTTTTGTTAGTTTAAACCTTACTTCTAAATTTCGGTAACTATGAGAATTTATCAACCTTCACATTAAGTAAAATGATTAATCATTCCGTTTATAATTAAAACTTATAACGAACAAATACCTCATACAAATAAATCATACTACTGTAATAGTTAGTTTTTATTTTACTTACAATTGTTGCCATGCGAAATAAAATGAAACAAAATAACAGTCATACAGCCTTTCGATTGAATTATTGAATGCAAATGTCCGGACATTGATTGAATTCAGATTTTTAACATACACATTCCACATCCAAAATGTCACATAGTTCTTCCAAAGGCTTCACTAATTCCCTTTGATTCACTGGTCGAAAATTGTCACTTACATTTCCCTTAGAAAGACGATACATTCTTAAGAACTCAATTTGATAAGTTATTTCTGACGTTCACTGACGGTAATAAATTAATTAGAAGTAACCAAGGAAAGTTCACACTATTAAAATAATCGGAAATTTCGTTATAAGACTTGTCCCGCTTTATGTTTCCGCAACTGTACCAACTCGATAAAAATATGAAAAACGAAAAATGCACTTTCTTTCTTCGGTTTGAATGATAACGGATAGTTCTTCATCTTGCCGAGAAATGTTTGTCGAATTGAAAATTATAACGGTTTACTCGCTCTTCATTTTCGAACTTTGGGTATATATATATTTTTTTTAAATAAACCTAAGTTTGTTTAAGTGAGTTCAGGTGATATTTACTCCAATGGTACTCGCGGTGCTGATAATATGCGGCCACCCTTTTATAAATTAAGTTTTGTACCGTGTGGGAACATACGAAACAATTTCGTACAGATTTGTGCAAGAGTCAACAGGAATTTGTAATTCGTGCCGTGAGAATGCAAAAAATCAATCAATTGGGTGTGTGATTTACACCGAGATACTAATAATAATAATTTTATTTAGTCCCAGGTACTAGGGTTCTCATCAAAAACGATACGACTCGGCAATTTGGTACCTGCCGTCGGGAAACGATTGCGTTTATTTTCGCCGAAAAATAAAAAATATTATGCACAGATTATTTAAGAATGCCCATTACTGTTAGAATGTTATTACTGAACTTTGTAACGCTGCGCTTTCCGTAGATATTTTGTTTTGTGCTTTACTAGATCATTATTTTGCAACTTGTGTATTTTGAGTTTAATAAAGTGGAAGCATATTTCAGGCGGAAACGAAATTGGTGGATTTGCTTACACGTTTTTAGTGGCAGTAAAATTAGCGCACACGTCCGATTTTCTTTGAACCATGAATTCGACATTTTTAAGAATAAAAAAGAACACAAAATTAGCGTTTAAAAAGCTTATACATTTTGAATATTAGTATATAAAATTGCATAAAAATTAGAAAAAATTATGTATAGAAAAACGAAAGCATAAATGTGCATACAGTAAGTGACTTCGTTCATAATATTATACCGGATATCTCTGAAATGAGCCAACAAGTTCTTGTTTGTCTGAAAAATGAAATGCTTTATACTTATAGCAAAAGAACTTAAGATTACGTTTTGATATGATCATATCATATCGTATATCATATTGAAAATGATTCAATGATTTGCTGATGATAAACATGTCACACATGTAACGATTGTGGTAGATTCCTGTCTAATGAATTTGTACAACAAATTCTTTTTGATTTTCTAACATTTTGAAAATTGTACACTCGTTCAACTTTTACTGCCGCGTAGATTGATAGCTTTGTCAACAGTGAAAAATTAATAAAGTTGTCAACTTGTTAATTTTTTTCACTCTAGTCAAGCGACTAATAACGAAACGGTATACAATTGTGTGATTTTTATGTTTTATAAAAGATTGAATTGAATTTATTATAACGAATGTCTAAATAAAAAAAAAGTCGATACAAAAGATATAATTTTTTTTTGTTAAATTGCCCTTGATAAATTGTTTCGTTTTTCTCGGTAACACGTTTTTCTTGATCCCTAACGTCACAAATTAAAGAACTTTTGTAATAAGAAATTTATTTAATCCAGTGTTAAAAATTAAAAAAATTATAACAATTAAATAAATAGTAAATCAGATAATTGGTAGTCAAAGCGTGCAACAAATTATTAGTTGCCTGTAATAATATTTGTTTACGTGGCAATTATCTGTTTTTAGAGTGTAAGGAAAGAATTAATTTTTTTTCCTACAAATTAGAACAGATTGAATATTTAAGGCGATTTAGTTAATCCGTTCGGAGCGTTTGGTTCTCTATTGGCCGTTTGCACCATGTCTAGTTAAAAATTAAACCAGGTTTAACAGTAAACCTAGTTTGCACCGCGGCTTAAACCGTAGTTAAAAACTCGCTAAAAACTCAACGTTAAACCGTCACGGATGGTGGATTAAATTGAGTTGGTTTAGTAAGTTTTTAACTACGGTTTAAGGCGCGGTGCAAACCAGGTTTACTGTTAAACCTGGTTTAATTTTTAACTAGACATGGTGCAAACGGCTATACGTGTCTCACTCATACGTGCACTAGGTTTCCATATGCTCTCTCTCATTGCTATACCTGTTGTGTTCCCAGAAAATTTATTTTCCAACACGAAATGAATTCGACGAATTCGTTTTACGATTGCAAAGAAGCTTAAGCCTCCCGTGAGTAACCAATATTTCTTTAAAATAAAATATTTATTGTAAATATTTCAAATTGACTGAAAATTAAGATTTACACCTTTCTGTTTGAAGAATCAAACAAATTGTTTAATAAGACGCTATTATCTTTAAGAAAAATATTATTCTTACTAAACACGGATTTCCTCCAGAAATCGCAAACCGTTGTCGAAATCTCATTAAGTATTCCCGTCGTATTCAAAAGAATTACGCTTACGCAGGTAGTCTAAAAATATTATTGCCGTCCCAAGCTTTAACCGAAGCAATAAAATTACAGCGGACTTGATTCGAGTAACAATTTTAATGTCCGAGTTGACTCCGCCGAATGTTCATAAGGGTGTTGTTTGCTTGCAGGGGTATCGTTTTTGCTGAGCTTCATAGTACATTAAAAAAAATGAGATGATGTCAGAGTTGCAAGGGTAGGTAGTGACAGTAAATTAATTGCATATTTTGTACATTTGCAATAAATATAGGAAACATTAAAACAAAGAATTGTAAATGTAAAGCTATGTACAGACTTGTAACTGAGCCAAATAACGAACCGCGCCGCGAATCTTGCACGGTTCATTACTTGGCTCAGTTACAAGTCTGTACGTCACTTAACACACTACAAAATAAAATTCTCAATCCACGATTACAGTCAGTCTGTGTTTTACACAGGTAAAATTCAGACGAATCTATTATTAATTAATTTAATTTAATTAATTAGTATTCACACATGTTGTAAAATTCAGAGGAGTCTATTATTAATTCGGGGAATCTATTAAAAAGTTCAAGGCTTAAGTAGTTAGGAGAATTTCACAATTTCCATAAATGGTGTTTCACTGTTTCCTAAAAATTTAAATAACCATTAAAAAAACTAATTAACAGAAAAATAAAGGAAGTTCTGATCTGTGACCTATTTGCTCTGTGCAAAATCAACGTAAAACTGAAACTGAAATTACAAGTCGATACAAGATACAAGTCGTACAACAAAACGTGAAATTTAATTCATAGGTTTTCACACCCATTTCGAAAATACCTCAAAGACAATATAAAAATTTACCACATCTTTATACCTATCTTCGTAATGCGCATTGTTTTACAATCAAATAAGAGCAGTTGCAGTTTAACAATAAATTAATTTGTTAATTTATTATATAGGCTTATTTCACTTTTACTATAATTTTTGCTTGCATATTTGTTCCACTTGACCCTAATAATAAAACATTTTCAGTGATAACCAAAAACTGCTGTAAATGTTTAACTTCCGAGCTGCTAAAAATTATTACTTGACTTCACGGATACTTTATGATTATTTTTTGTATAGGATACTAATAGTATTTTTGTTTCATTTCAGTGTGTTTTTGTGTTGCATCGTGCCTTGTGACTTATAAAGGTAATTTTTCATTTCCCTTATCTTTAAATGTATGAATTAAATTGAATTTCTTGTTTTAGTAATGTGCAGTGTTGTGACTGGCGGTTGGAGTTGAATCCAGGCGAACGGCAAGTAGAACGGCACGCTTCGATGAAAGGTAGGGTAAGTATTACGAATAAATCTTTTCGGTCAATTTCGTTTATTTCTATATAATTTCAGTTCCACGTCGAATTCCTGATTGGGTTGCAGTGCGGTGAGTACATTTGATTTTTTTTTTTTTAGTTTCGTATTTTATATTTCAGCAGCTTAATGTGACAGTGTAAATCTTGTGCAGTGTTGTGATTTTAGCAGGAAAGTATAAATGACATTTTGCCAATAGGTAAGCTGGTATGTAAAGTATTATGAATAAGTCTCTTCTTGATCGTTATTCTTTTACTTCTGCATAATTCTGTTTCGGAAAGTCTGGACTTGAATTTCGTAATTGTTGCAACAAATCACCTGACTTGAATTTTCGATTGACAGTTTATTTGTAATCAATCCAAACAAGTTTTAAAAATATAGAGATTTAAACAAATCTCTGTTTTTGAATCAAAACACGTCTTGATCACGAATTTGTGATAATTGAAATTAACCTCTGCCCACAATAACTTGTATATCCGTAGACACGTATTTCGGCAGCTAAGTTGCCCTCTTCAGTACGCTACCAACTTAAAACACTAAAAAATGTCTAAAAATAACCTAGTCACACTGACAAAATCATAAAAATGTTAAACCTAACAACAATCTAACCATCCTAAAAGATATATATGTCTAAATGTAAGTAAATATAAATTAATATGTAAAAATCTAAAATAAATTAAATATATTATGTATAAATCGGGGAAAAAAAATTATGTGAACACCTAAAATTAACTGTTAGGAAACCTTATAAATAAGAGCTAATCAAACAACACGGAAATGCGGAAATAAATAGTCCAAAGACCCCGAAAAAACTTCTTATTCTAACGTATAAATAAGTACGTAATTCCCTGTTATTTGATACCTAAAAACCTAAAAATCCTGAAAAATAAACTAAAATATATATTAGGTATAAATCGTCAAAAAACAACCTATAGATGAGAGCAAATCACACCCACACACCGCAAGTTAAGAGCACTTTAGGAAAATTTTATCTCGGAGAGTTCTCTCCTTATGAAATATCCAGTGCAAATCCGCTTAGCTGTCTCTAACACCCCTTTATATTTGATTTAAGTAGCGACATCTAGCGGATGATTTCTGACATAGAGGTACGACATCTAGCGGCCAATTTTTGACTTAAGATATATATATCTAAATACGAACCATTAAATAACAACCTACAAATTAGAGTAAATAAAATAATGCCGAATTAGGTATTGGTCCGTTGTCTGAATTCATTAAATTGTTTTTATTTTTCCGAATAAAAATACTTTCGTAAACATTTAATTCCCTATTATTTGAAACTTCCTTAATGAGTTTTAAATTATCCTTAATAATACTACGTCCTGTATTGTAAATATGTTGTGCAACACTTGATTTCTCAAACCTATTATACCTGTAGTGACTTAAATGTTCTTTAAAACGTGTTAATATATTTCTTTTTGTTTGTCCAATATATTTACTAGTACATTCGTTACACTTAATTTCATGAATTCCAGATTTCTGTTCAACATCAACTTTATCTTTCGGGTTTCCCAATATATTCTTTATGGTAATGTTAGTTGAAAAACCTAATCGTAAGTTTTGGGTTTTAAAAATATGTTTTAAACCTTTGGTGCAAAACGGATCGAAAGGCATTTTAACAAATTTTCCTAGAGATGAAGTTGCCGTTAAAGTGCTAGAATTTTGGACCTGTTTCCTATAGCTAATCTTCCTAATCACATTATCTACTATTTGGGGGGTATAACCGT
Source organism: Prosopocoilus inquinatus (assembly GCA_036172665.1). Classification (NCBI taxonomy): domain Eukaryota; kingdom Metazoa; phylum Arthropoda; class Insecta; order Coleoptera; family Lucanidae; genus Prosopocoilus; species Prosopocoilus inquinatus. The sequence continues at coordinate 5,545,373 of CM069876.1, forward strand.
TATGAACCGCAACATTTTTAATATAATTAAGTTCTTTATCATATCGGGGTTTAGTAAGTGGAAAAGAGAGTAATCTATTTACTAAAAAATTTAGAGCCGCGAGTTTGTGTTGTACAGAATGTTGAGATTCATCAATTATAAACCGGCTTGAATTTGTATCTTTACGATAAATGTCGATTTCTAATTCATTTTTGCTGTTTCTAATTATACGAGTGTCTAAAAAGGGAATCGCACTGTTTTCTTCTTTTTCGTATGTAAATTTAATACTTTCAAATTTTGAATTTAATTTTCCTGTAAAATCCTCCAAATCACACTTTTTGGTATCAAAAATAGCAAAAATGTCATCTACATAACGTACCAAATTCTTGGAAAATACTGATAATTATCTCTTACGTCATTTTCGAATTTACTCATAAATAAATTGGCCAAAAACGGTGACAAACAGTTACCCATGTTCAAAATACTCACCATTTATTCAAAACAATTCTGAGACATGCAAAGAGGTGTGAGCCTAACGTATTCCTCCAATTTATCTTTATCTACATTATTAACTGTTAGTAGTTCCCGCAAATAAGTTAGTTTTTCAGGTATGGGCACACTAGGAAATAAGGATTGAACATCAAACGTGACCATAATTTCCCCTTCTTGTAAAGAAATATTTTTAATCATATTTATAAACTCCATTGAGTTTTTTACCGATAATTTATCCCGAGGATTGGGAAGCGGACTGAGCTCGATATTCAACCATTTGGAAAGAGAGTAAGTGGGTGAGTTTATACCGGAAACAATTGATCTCACCGATTTACCTGCCTTGTGTATTTTGGGAAGGACATACAATTTGGGTACATCAATCTTAAATTTATTCTGTTTAGTAATAAGATTGGGACATTCTTTAATCGTGTCTTTGACAGCTTTAATTAACTTTGGCAACGGGTTTCGGGGTAGTTTCTTGTAGGGACCATTATTTATTAAGTTGTTTACCCTTTCATAATAATCAGGTTTATCTAAAATCTTACCCTTATCAGCTTTTAAGTAGAAACAGTTTTTCTTTCTTAACCCTGCAATGATTTTATAATATTCATTATGATGTACAGTTTGAACCTGCAAGATAGTACACCTTTTATATTTCCAATCATAAACCAGCCGCAGCTTTGTGAGTTAAACAAACAAAAATACTCCGACAATAAATCATCTTAAGATATGCGCAGAGTCGTCGGCATTATAATTGCCTTAAGTGAAACTTTTACTTTTGTCGGCCCGGAATTTTTCGCGAACTGCATTTCACCATGTTTCGTGGGAATTAAATTGAATGTTTATTTTAATTAAGCGTCGCATCTAGGCTGGTCCTAAAATTTCTGTTACTTTGCCCCTAATGGCCAAATGTAAAATTGGGGAAAATACTTTAGCATTTTATGAAATCTTGGCACTTGGTGCTTCCCAAGCAATGCGTAGTAGGATGGCGTTCGTGGTCGTCTTTTACGTTTATAAAAAAAATTATAATTGCTTCTTAAATGCAAAAAAAATTAACATCACTTAATTTACTGGAACGGAAATTGAGAATCGATTAAATCAGCCCCCCCCCCTCCAAGCTTCATTCAGCACCAAAAATATACAACCAGGTTCAGTAGGGTGATACTTTAAGGGTTAAGGGTGTAAGCGCACCTTAATTACTTGTGGTGTGTGTGCGCCTCACTTTATACTGAGCTGAAGTTAAATAAGTTAGGCCCGATCTTACTGCCTCCTGATAAATTTAACTGCCGGTTAGTTTCCTTGGAAACAATTATGGCCCGATCTTACCACCTCTTGATAAATTTAACCGTTGGTTAATATCCTAAGAAACCATTGTCAGCACAATGATTGCCAAGGATATTAACCGACGGTTAAATTTATCAGGAGGTGGTAAGATCGGGCCTTAGTCGACAAAGGTTTCCAAGGATACTAACCGCTAGTTAAATTTAGCAGAAGGTGGTAAGATCGGCCTAAAGCGTGGTTTTAATCCACAATAACTTCAGACGGATTCATTATTCGTTATTCGTTTTACAAGAAAATAAGACAAAATAAAATGAAAACAACAAATACCAGACTAATTTAGGTAACGATGCGGCTCGTCAGGGCCGGAGGAAGGGTAGTCGGTGCCCTTTTCCAAAAAAAAAAAAAAATTTACACAGTCGTCCCAAACAAATAGCGTGCAATATAATCAATTGCAGAAAAAATATTGTAAGTAATTGTATTTTAATTAATTTTTAACTTTTCCTAATTTATACTCTTCATTTTGTTGCAATTTTTCATTTTTTTTTAAAGTTAAATAATGCTAGATTGAGAGCAATTGGGTTGGATTGAATTATTTAAATTGGTTTCAAGTTGTATTTTGCAGGCATTTCTAATGAAGTTTTTATTATTTTCATCCAAAGGACTAATCGCGCTTTCGATACTCGCCACGATATCCGTGGTCGGTGGTTTACGCTATGGTAAATTAAATTTTAAACCACAGTCTCCTTTACTATTTTAGTTTTTACGAATTTGTGAGCGAAAGAAAGCACCTTTTATTACATTATTATTTCCAAATTTATTTTCTTCGCCATGGTTACCGTGCGTTGTTAGTAATGATACTACTGATTTTGAATTGTCAGATTCAATTAAATTGTTCTCTTGATTTATTGTAAAATGTATACAACCGCTGAAAAAGTAAAAATGTAGATGCACATTATTTTCAAAATATGTTCATTGACAGAGGTCTTTGCGTTATTTGCCGCCAAATTTGCGGATAGATCAATTATTCCCTTCCTTAATACTTCCTATGTGCAGTTTTTAAATGATTCAGCATTGAGAATTGAGTGGTAGTAACTAGAGATGGGCCAGGGAATGAACCCGGTGCATTGAAAGCACCCATATGGGTGCATTCAAAAATTTAAATTTCCCGCGCAACGAGAAATAACCTTTTCTTGATATTAGGTGAATTTTCGCCATACTTGATTCTATAACCAGTATTAACCCAGTAGGTTAACCCCCACCATTCGAAAGTTATAACTTTTGCAGTGGTGGCGAAAATGCTGCCGGTACGATACGGTAATAGCTGAGGTGTAATTCTAAAAGAAAATGAATTTAGAAAATTAATCCCAACAATTTAGGAATTATTTTTAATAATGATGTTCAAATGTACATTTTTATCACTTTATTTTATACAGTGGGGATTGATAGTTCCGGTTTTCAATTACCTATGTTCATTACCTACCTCGCGACCTAGGTAACAGATTTCTGTTACAGAGTAACAGCAATGACGTATTTGATGACGTCAAACAGCATTACTCTGACATGGCCAAAATGACAAAACTAATCGGTTTCAATTACTGGTTATAACAAGTAGCTGGCGAAAATTCACCTATTATTTAATTGTTTGCAGGTGGTTTATAAATTTATATGTTTCGTAGTGTGTCATGATTAGCTGAATAGTAAACTTTTAAGTTTAAGCGAAAGCTTTATAGCTTAAAGACTGATAAAATGAGTAACTTCTTGAAATTACCGTTGTCTAGCGATGGTCCGCACAAAATATAATATATTTTATGTCATTTTGAAGCATTTTTTATGTCTTATGTTAATGTAGGCAATTGGACAACCACCGGGTGCATTGTGGGTGCATTCCGATTTTGGTCGACGTAGTTGCCGAGCATTTTTAGGTTATAACAAATAACTCGCAAAATGTGAAAAAATTAATAAATCTATTAACGTTATGAGTAATTAAATCATAATTAATAATAATATTATTGTAAAAGATGCAAAATTATTCAGATTTTCAAAACTGACCAACTCACAACTTCAAATTAGACGAGCTATCTGTCCATCTGTCATGCTGACAATTCTTGCATCATTATTGCTCACTTCCTAGCCAAAAGATATTTATAACGTAATTTAATTTTGACGATAACCGCAAACTAACTTTTCATAATATTGCATTATTATAAGCAAAAATGGCTGTATAACGTAACGGAAAAGGGTTGCCGCAAACTAACTATTAGCTTTTATAAAATTTTAAATTCTTGTTTGCTATAACCTAAAAATGTTCGGCAATTACGTCGGTTAAAATCGGCTGTGCACGCCTGTAAATTCCGTAAGGATTATTTCCTGATTGGCTCCTTTATTTTAAAAAATAGCGTTCGCAAATTAGTTATACGGAATAATTTTCCGTAACTCAACGTTACAGATTATAAGGAAAATTTTTTATAACGGAAAACACACTACCGCAAACTCACTAATATCTTCATCTGAAGATTAAAATGCAGCATTCGCATCTCGCATTATTTACTATTATATCACATTACTTACTATTAAATCGATTGTAATTATTTAGTGACTGTTAGTTAACGCGTATTCTCCCTATTCTATATCTCTGAACTATGCAGAATCTGCTTTTGTGACTATTGGCACTACTGATTTCTAACGTCTTGCATTTGAAAATATAACCTAAAGAAACTGGTGATAAACGCCGATTTACTTTTTTTCAAATAAACTTCGATGAAATGATTCTCTAACTGGTTACCGAAGCGAAGAAAATGGTTGAAGTTCTAATTAGTTCATTGAGTGTTTTAGCCACCGTCGTACGTTACACTTTCCTGTTGAGTTACAAGACAGGCCAACTGATAATCGAAGCTTTATGCTATGTGGTGCAAATGATAAGTTTTGCCTGCAGTACTCTGCTCACATTGCTGACAATTATCTCTGAAGACTTTTACCTATTTCTAACCGACATAATACACCACATTGATGTCATCGCAAGCGGAATTTTTGATGTGATTGCCAGCGTTGCGAAGCTTATGTTCATCGTAATAGAAGCCCTAAAGTTTGGCATTTTAAATGTGTACAACATTGTAATAATTATTCCATCAATTATTGGTGCTGCAAGTTTGAAGGCATTATCAAGCATAACTTACTTGTTTTCAACTCTCAAACGTTTACTTCTTTTATTTGGTTCGGGAATATGGTTTACTCTGACTTTGTTTCCGCTCTTTATCATTTACTTGCTATCTCTGTGTGGATACTTCATGGCAAGCATTTTTAAAGAAATTGCCAGTGTGATACGGAATGGGATTACGCAAACGTATGAACTTGCATGCAATGTGCTTGACTTTGTGCTCGATGTGCCTTTAGAAGCCACAGCTGGACTTATTGTTGGATGTTGCATATTCTATGTCCTCTTAAAATGCCACCTGATCTTGTGCAGGGTTTTGGAAAAGACGTTGCGGTTAGTTTCAAGATATTTAAACCTCAGAGTCCGTGATTTGAGACGTCACTTGCAAATAAGGAGACATATGCAGCGTGTAGGATCTCCTGAATTGAGGGTGAGTGATGAACCAGGAACTTCCGGCAATAAAACATATGATAGTAGGTACTGCATTATATGCCAGGAACATTACAAGTGCATTTTAATGTTGCCCTGTAAACATGTTTGCCTGTGCAGTGAATGTGACAAGAAGCTCAGTTACATTGGCAATACCTGTCCGCTTTGTAGGTGTGAAGTTAAGAAAACTATGAAGGTTTTTGTGTAAAGTGTAAGTTATTTGATGAAATTAAAAACAGTTTCCGTTGAACTGTGACCAAATTAGAAAATGCCAAAGACAAATTTTAGTTAATATTCGTGTCACGCAATTATTTTTTATACTGCTACTATTAGGATAAGAAATGAAATACTGTTATTTGTAATTCATCATGAATATTTGTAAAACTTATTGAATGGGTTTGATCTAAAATCTAAACAAATGAGTACATTTACTTATAAACTGTTTGTAATTAGTTTCTAGTCTATTAAAAAAAATCATTGTAAAAGAATTTTATAACTAATAAATTTTCATGTTTTTAATCGACTTTGATTCTAAAAGGGCCAGTTTAAGTTCCATTTTATTCTCGGGGTCACATTTTTACAGACTTTTCTGCCTACTTTTACTTTAGTAAGTTAGTCTAAAAACTAATGGGTACCTTTAAGCTTCTTAAAATGTTTAAAAATCTTTAATAACAAAGCTTTTCTACAACGAAAATTTCTTCCTACAGCTTAAATTTTTATATATTATAAATCTTAACGACGTCGTTAAATAACGAAAATCGTTAAGTGATATTTTTGACCAATCAATGTATAAAACTACCAGTAGGGCTCCTTCAGCACACAACACTTTTAAAGATTTTACCTTGTTTTTAAATAGCAAATGGAAAACTTTATTAAACAAATTGGCTTCGACTTCATCTTTGGAATGACTTCATCAGGCTTTATACAGGGTGAGTAGGGAGGAATGGAACAAACTTCAGGAATGTATCGTACACGTAAAAATAAGTAAAAAAAGTCAAATGTTGTAATTCGATATTCATTTGTTCTCGAGTTGTAACGTTTTAACAAAATATCTTACATAATATTTTTTTCTCAATTGAAGATGGATAGATTCATGACAGCTGTCATCTCATGTTCTATTTTAAAAAAGGACAGTTTCATTTCCAAATTGTAAACGTTGCTATGGATTCTCAGATTCGTACGGAACAGCATTGTTTTATTAAAATAAATTCACTGTACTTCGTTCCAAACGTTCGTAGTTTATCCAACTCGGGAGTGCTTTGTCCCAACATGATGTTCCAATAATATCGCTTTTTTAACTTCAGGAAGCCGTTTCACTTGCTGGCCCTTGAAGGACAGTTTTATGCCGAACTTGTTTTGTAATGACAGATTTAATCTGGTCGATAACATTTTTATCGTTGTTCTTTCGCCCGTCACAATGCCTTCTTGTAAATTTATCAAAGGATATCCCTAGCAGTTAATTAAATATCGGATATCCATAAATTACATGTCTAACGGCGGTACTTGTGCTGTGTGGGCTCTAGAAAAAATGAGTTTGTGTTCATAAAATGAGGACTCATCGTCGTATAAAAAAAAAACAGTGGAAAACAAAAATAGTAGATAAAAACACAGTTACCTGTAATCTTAATCTTAAGACTTGGATAAAATCTGTAAATTCGTACTATTTTGAGAAAGAACAATTACAGGAAACTGTATTTTCGTCTACTATTTTTTGCTTTCAACTATATTTAAAAATTGTCGCTGAATTTGTATGTACTAAGAGAACGCTAGAATTCTGATGTTTAGGAAATCATCTTCAAATATTGAACTGTGCTACCGAAAAACGCGACAAAACCGCTAAGATGACAACACTGGCACTGCGATTGAATTTGACCTAAGTACCTACGGTCGAAAGCAAAAAATAGTAGACAATTATTAGAGTTTCCTGCATTTTTTTTCTCAAAATAGTACTGTTTAGGTAAATGCAATTTCACGGATTTTACAAAAGTTGTGAACTTGTCAAATCCAAAAGACTGCAAGCTTATTAAGTGTTACTTGTAAAATCGTATTTAAAGAATAGGTACCATTTTGGAAAAAAGAAAAATTACAGGAGACTGTAATTGTCTATTATTTGTTGTGCTTTCGACTGCATTTTTATTAATTTTTTTTGATACTTTTTTTTCTCGAGAAAAATTAAAATAGAAAATTTGAACGGGCCCATTTAGTAAATACATATTTTTAGTTACAGCTGAAATCATTTGAAAGCTGTGTGCAAAAGAAAGGCTGCTGTGAGCAAAACAAAGGCCGATATTGCAAAATAAGGGCCAAAGTCAACTACCCACTGTCAAGTGTCAAAACCATATAATGGCAGTACCTGTGTCCTTAGATAGAGATCGAATACCTTAGATTATCCTATTTCTAAAAAGTGACAGGAGTTGTCAATCGTTTTAGGTTAGAACACTTAGTTACACTTCTTTCTTGAAGAAATTCGTTTTCAGCTGTTACTTCTTGCGTTCTCTACTATTCCTGCTCATTCAAATTTATTCGAAATTGTTTTACGTAAAGTTATGTCTTGAATATTTTGAGTTAGGTTAGGAGTCGTGATAATAGATGGTGCTACAAGTGTAAATAAATTCTTTCGCTTTGTGTTTAAATCCAGTTTCCAGTTGCTTCTTTGAAGTTCTTTCTGCGCAAATGTGGGTGACAAAGTTACGACTCGTAGTTACAAATGGCGCCATATGTGTTTATTGTTCATTAGGAAAGCTCCCAACAACTAGCGGAGGTAAGGCTTCAACTGTTTCTCAAACGCTTTTTCAAAGAAGAAATTTGTCTACAACTGTTTTGAAAAACTGTTTCCCAGAAATTAAACGGAACAAGTTTAATTACGACTGTACACGTATTAACAGATGGCGCTACTTTTATTTGAAACATCTAAATTCTGTTCAACTTTATTTATTCGAAATTATATATTTTTTTCATAATGTTATTTCTTGATTTTTTTCTTAGCGTTTTTCAATAATTGCTTCCCCCACAAATAAAGAGAACGAAATTACGATCCAGGGTAACAGATGGCGCCAAAAATGGTAAATTTTTTCGCTTTCGCTTTCAGCTACATTTCCATGCATCCGTCGTGCGCCGTGCGTTGGTCCGTCGTCAATTTGTTATTGGTGCAGCGCTGTAAATCTCTTGGCGGTTGCGAAAAATATTTAAAATCGACCAATAAGAACTGACGACGGAACGATTCACGACACAAGACGGATGCATGGAAACGTACGTTCAGTTTTTTTTTTTTAATATTTTTAATGCGAATTACAAACGTAAGGCGTGTGTTACCAGATGGCGCCACATTGGAAATTGAATCCGAATTGATATGTCATATACGGCCAGTCCAAAGAACATTAAAAATAAAAAATGTTTTTTGTAAAAAATGAAAGGCGGGTGTCAAGTGTCAAATTCAAAACTAATGTCAAAATTACTGTCATCTTGAAATTTTTGGTTATGAGAATAGTCAATTCGTCTTGAAATTCAAGTTGTCAAAATAAGCGTCAGTATCGTAACCATGGTAACATCTAATTAATGAGTGTTAGGGTGCAAGTTGTCAGGCTGCATGGCTTGCTTTACTGGAACAAATTTTTAGCCGAATTGGACTGGCCGTACAAGACATTCAGCTGGCCGTGCTTAAAACTTATTCCTCGAGTTCTTTTTCAGTTGCTTTGATTTTGATTTTAATCCTCCCGGTTTCAACTTAAAGACGATTCGGTAAATTTCTTGTTTTTTTTTTTCTTTCTTTTCTGACGTATTTCATACGTACTGTCGGAAGTGGTCGGAAGCAAAAAGAAGCCAGAAAATAAGCAGACAAATTATAGTTTCCAATATTCACAGATAACATTTAAAAAATTTAAAAGCTTTCAAAATAATGTTTAAAACTTTGATAGAATCTGTGAATTCGTCTTTAATCTGTGGCATTTTGAGAAAGAATAATTACAGGAAACTGTAATGTGTCTACTTTTTTGCTTTAAATTGTACAATTATTCTGCATTCGTAAATATGCGCTTGAGAGAAATTTTGGAAATAAGTTTTCACTTTTCCGTGTTTGTGAATTTTTTTTATAAATCAACAAAATATGAAACCGTCTGTAATTATGGTTGCTAAAAATAATTTTGATTTCTTACTTTAGGTTTTAGAGACAGGCGAGATGTCGCCACTTGAGCTGTATTAGGTAATATTAGTGTTGTGAGTCGGTAATATTAGAGAGTTTTAGCAACATTCAGAAATAAATACGGTAAACCTAACCTACAGAAGATCAGCTTATGCGCATGTGCGCATCGCTATTTAGAAACCGAGTTACGCCATTCAAATGTGTTTAGCGTTTGCTTTATCGTTTAATAAATTTTGGAATATTGGCACATTTTATGTTGAATGCCACGATGAAATGCAGTTGGTAGCGCTCTGTGTTTGTCCACACCGTGACAACAACGCAATACTTAAGTCAAAAACGTTTAAAGAAATGAATAGTATGAGTAAAAGTAAAACCTATATGTTACTCTTATAAGATCGAATAAGAAATACCAGTATGTCAAGAAACTCAGTCACAGAAAAGTAATAAGTGAGGTTAAGTAAAATAAAACGATAAGCGGTATGGCTGAATGTCTAAATTTCTATTCTACGTTATTTTGTAAACCATATTAAATCGGGTGATTTTGACGTTCATCGTAATTTTTACCGGAAAGTTGCTAAAACTCCCTATTACCACGTTACCTTACGGTAAATTTCCAATGTTACCGGTAAGGTAACATTCATTTGTTACCGTTTGTTGTCAACATAACGTAATTTCGAATTGCACACTTGCAAAATGCAAGTAAACTAGTGAAACAAATGGTCAAGGAATATTTCTGATTACTTAAGAAAATCGTAAATACTGAAAAACTAAATAAATATTTCATAACTTAAAATGATTTTCGTTTACAGGTAAATTTATTTAGTGGAAACACGTAATATTAAATATTGGAAACCTTATTATTAAAGAAAGACAAAAATATAATGTGTATCCGTTATCAATTTTGTCAGAAAATTGAGTAAATGGTACATTTTTAGTTAAAAGTGTAATTGGTAACTCCGGCGCGAGATGTCGCCACTTAAGCTGTAATTGATAATGTAATAATATTACGGTAACATTACCGATAAGGTAACATTAAAAATAAATTACCGGTAATTTAACAACACTAGTCATATTATGATTAAAAACTAGTAATTATCTTTAATGTTACTTTACCGGTAATGTTACCGTAATATTACCAATTACTAGAGATGGGCCAGGGAATGAACCCGGTGCATAGAAAGCACCCATATGGGTGCATTCACCAGGGTGCATACATGAATGCACCAGGTGCATTCAAAAATTTAAATTTCCCGCGTAAACCGAACGAGAAATAACCTTTTTTTGATATTATTTAATTATTTGCAGGTGGTTTATAAGTTTATATGTTTCATAGTGTGTCGTGAATAGCTGAATAGTAAACTTTTAAGTTTAAGCGAAAGCCTTATAGCTTAAAGACTGAATAAAATGAGTAACTTCTTGAAATTACCGTTGTCTAGCGATGGTCCGCACAAAATATATTATATTTTATGTCATTTTGAAGCATTTTTTTATGTCTTATGTTAATGTAGGCAATTGGACAACCACCGGGTGCATTGTGGGTGCATTCCGTGATTCCACCGGTGCAAACGATTGCACCGGGTGGAATCCCATCTCTACCAATTCCAAATCAAGTGGCGACATCTAGCGCCGGAGTTACCAATTACACTTTTAACTAAAAATGTGATTTCTGCTCAATTTTCTGATCGATTTGATACCGAATACGCATTACATTTTTGACTTTTGTTAAAAATCAGGTTTACAATGTTTAATATTATGTGTTTCCACTAAATAAACTCAAGTCATTTTAGGTTAAGAGATATTTATATCCTATTTTAGTATTTACGTTTTTTTCCAAATAATCAAAAATATTCCTTGACGATTTCTTTCGTTGGTTTACTTGAATTTTGTAAGTGTGCAACTCGAAATTACGTTATCTTGACGACAGAGGTAACAAACGGTAAGAAATGAATGTTACCTTACCGGTAACATTGGAAATTTACCCTAAGGTAACGTGGTAATTTTAGCGATTCACAACCCTATTATAAACTACCATAATCATTTCTTTGATCGGTTTGATCGAAAGCGGCTTCCAGTAATAATTGTTAAAAAAGAAATAATAACAATTGATTCCTTTTTACAGTACAGAACGTAAATAGGTAAATTTTAAATTTATACATAAAATTAGCAGTTGCACTGAAATTCTGTATTTACGGAGAATAATGACAGATCTGGCAACGTTCCGTGACGAAACGAGGGTCTTTCACCTGTTTAAAATGCTTTGTTATGATTGGTAGATAAGTGTGTACCAACAAAGCGGTAAAAGCGTAAAAGAAATCACCACTTCCGGTTTTTAAAAGACGTGTGCAGCCGATGTGATAACGGGTAGCTCCGTGTTCAGAGTAAACTCGAGACCGTGTTTTCCGAAAAATGTTGTGAATTTTTAATCGGTAAGGTGTCGGTGCATTCGCATTCGCTATTAAAGACGGGTATTGTGTTCATCAGATAGTGGCTGAAGGCTGAAGACAAGACGGGAAGCCTAATCAAAGCTTGTGTTGGAAATGGCATTAATTTCGTTAACAGCGACGAACTGACTGTTTATCTGGTGGAGAGCTGCTTGATTTGGAAGCGTAATGGCACGAAATATCGATCTGTAATTTGCGTCGTGCGGATTAACGTGAATTAATGAAGTTGCCCGTATCGATCACGGTATAGGTTATGTTTCCAACTTTCATTAGCATCCTAGGTGTGTTTACAGATCGTTTGATTATTTTACTTGCGCTCAGATTACGAATGCCCGCTGTTAATAACAACTCTGGCCTTCGTTTCTAGATATTCAATCATGGTGGGAGGTTCCCAGTATTGCACATTTTTGTTCGCTTTTTCGAACTGCTTTTAACCTTTTGGATTTTGATATCGAGGTATGTGCATTTTAACATTGTAATGTTAAATATGAAAAAAGAAAACTTGTATTCAAGGATCTTGAAGAAGCGCTCTTAACGGATGGAACCGAAGAGACCTCTTGGTTGCAGGAACTCATAGTGAGACTGTTAAGCGGTTGCTTACCCAATAATGAGATATCAACGTTTAATTATCAGATGTTCTTGAGACGACTGTTTCGTCAGAAATGTCAGGATCAGTATAACCCATTTAATACAGACATCGATTTTCAGTTGCTCCCGCTTCGAACTAAAGTCGATATATTACATGCCCTCTGTGACTTTCGTTTAGATGCGGACGACGTTCTTGATCAGTTGAAGAACCTCGAGTCTGACAGTCTTAGAGTTGAACCCCTCGGTTATGATGATAACCAATCGGCTTATTGGTACTTTTACGGCACGCGTCTTTACCGCGAAGATTTCAAGAACAAAAATAGCAAGAAGGAAAAATCCATCTGGCAGGTAATTTGCTTTACAGAGGAGGACTGGTTTCAATTGGCGAAGAAGTTCAAGAAGGCCACCTCGAAAACAGAGAAGCAGTTGTATAGAACTCTAACTGAGAATTTCCTGCCAGAATTGCCGAGATTATTCCGTGAAAAAGAACGTCTGGCAAGGAAACGGTTACTTGAGAATCAACCTCGAAGGACATCAAGTCGTATAAGAAAGCAGGTAAAGTGTAAACAATAATCCACACTTTCTCTTATGCATAATCACATACAGGTGATGGGTTCAATTTTTATCACACATTCTATTTTAATTTCAAAACCTAACGGCCATTTTCATAATCAGACTTTAAATTTAAAATTACTTTAACCTAAAAAAATACTAAGTACAAAGTTTTTTTAATGTCGAACCAGACAGAATATGATGGGAACACACTCAATGTTTCGCTATAGATTTATAGCTTCCTCGGGAAGCTATAAAGTAAATAAAAAAAAATACATTTGTTTCCCTGTACTTAAAGTGACTTTAAATTAAAATTTCCTTAAAGGGCCGTTTTTATAATCAGACTTTAAATTTAAAGAGTATCGGCCATTTTCATAATCAGACTTTAAGGAAGCTTTAATTTAAAGTCACTTTAAGTGTAGGGAAACAAATGTATTTTTTTAGGTTAAAAGAAATTTTAAATTTAAAGTCTGATTATGAAAACGGCCCTATGATTATGAAAATGGTCCTTAGGGTCGATTTCATAACAGGATTTTAAATTTAAAGTTACTTTAATCTAAAAAAATACATTTGTTTCCCTACACTTAAAGTGACTTTAAATTAAAGCTTCCTTAAAGTCTGATTATGAAAACGGCCGTTATAGTCATAAGTATTTTTCTGCTGATAACGTTCAATTATTTAAATACAGGAAGCATTAAAGAATTAAAAAATAAAAACTTTGCTTAGGTGTATCAAAATTCATTAAATATATACTGATTGTGTTAATTTTATTCAACATTATTCTGTATTGAGTAGGTTAAATTTAAAGGTCTGTTGCTATGGTAACAACCAATCATAAAGCTTTTTGACTGGTTGTTACTTTAGCAACAGTCTGTTAAATTTAATGTCAATGTCAGGTCAAAAAGCGAGCGTAGGATGTCGCTGTTTTATCTGTTCGTTAAATTTAACAGATAAAACAGCGACATCCTATGATCGCTTTTTGACCTGACATTGCAGTAGGATAGACAAATTGAAGCGGATTTGCTCCTAATAAGTCCCCCCTGCAAGGCGGCCATTGAAAGTTTTAAAAAATTTTCTTGCAAATCGTTTTTGATTGCAGTGAAAACCTCAAGCAGCCTCTGTACAGCTGTTTCAGCCCTGTTTGGGGCTTCATCAGCAGAGACAAACAGGACTGAAACAGCTGTACAGAGGCTGCTTGAGGTTTTCACTGCAATAAAAAACGATTTGCAACAAAATTTTTTAAATTTAATGCAGTGGGAATGTCGAGCTACGTCTCTGCTGAAGAAGCCCCAAGCAGGGCTGAAACAGCTGTCCAGAGGCTGCTCGAGGTTTTCACTGCAATCAAAAACGATTTGCACAAAATTTTTCTAAAAACTTTCATTATGCTTTGACAGCAAGGATGGCCGCCTTGCATGGGGGACTTATTAGGAGCAAATCCCGCTTCAATTTGTTAGTAAGATGTCGCTATTTTATTTGTTCGTTAAATTTAACATCGCAATTGCGAATAAATTGGACATGTCGTTTTTGTTTGCAGTGGAAATGTCGAGCTACGTCTCTGCTGAAGAAGCCCCAAGCAGGGCTGAAACAGCTGTCCAGAGGCTGCTCGAGGTTTTCACTGCAATCAAGAACGATTTGCACAAAATTTTTCTAAAATTTTCATTATGCTTTGACAGCAAGCATGGCCGCCTTGCATGGGGGACTTATTAGGAGCAAATCCCGCTTCAATTGGTCTATCCTACTGCAATGTCAGGTCAAAAAGCGATAGTAAGATGTCGCTATTTTATCTGTTCATCACTCTTACATCGCAATTGCGAATAAATTGGACAAGTCGTTTTTGTTTGCAGTGGAAATGTCGAGCTACGTCTCTGCTGAAGAAGCCCCAAGCAGGGCTGAAACAGCTGTCCAGAGGCTGCTCGAGGTTTTCACTGCAATCAAGAACGATTTGCACAAAATTTTTGTTAAATTTAACGTTCTTTATGATTGATTGTTACCATAGCAACAGACCTACGTTAAATTTAAAGGTTTGTTACCGTAGCAACAAACCATAAAGCTTTATGATTGGTTGTTACCAAAGGAACAGATCTTTAAATTTAAAAATTTAAGTTTGTTCTTGTCCGATGAAAATTGTAAGTACAAAGTTTTTTTAATCTCAAACCGTACAGTAGCTATAAATCTATAGCGAAACGTTGAGTGTGTTCCCTTCATTTTTCTGTTCGGTTTGAGATTAAAAAAACTTTGTACTTTAAATTTAATGAAAAATTTTTTAAATACAGAAATACAGAATAGCCTCTAATTTCTGACTTTTATGCCTTGTGCTGGACTCAAAATTAATCTCATCTACAGTTGAAAGCAAAAAAAGTAGACAAACCACAGTTTCCTGTAATCATTCTTTCTCAAAATGCCATTGATTAAAGACGGGTTCACAATTTTACGAAAGGTTTAAACTTGTTAATTTTGAAAGCTTTTAATTTTTTTAAATGTTATCTGTGAAGTCGTCCTTAATCACCACTATTTTCAGAAAGAATGATTACAAGAAACTGTAGTTGGTCTACTTTTTTTTTGCCTCCGATTGTACAATTTTTGTATACAGTGAAATCTCTGATAAGACACCAACCATCGCCAATTATCTGTCCGCCTGTAAGAAGTGTCCGCTTATTAGAGAGAATTTTATTAAAAGATTCTATAGAAAAGTTCCATAAAATTGTCTGGTTACGAGTGGTGTCCATTTATCATAGATGTCCATAGTGAGAGGTTTCACTGTATTGTATATTTACTTTTGGAAAATATTTAGCTTCATTACACATACAAAAAAAAAATAATGATATGTATCTCTGTATTTGAATCTGTTTTGAAAAGATTTGTCTTCTTTTTATTTCAGGAGATAATCGCAGTAGAAGAAGAAAAATTTGAGGTACAAAAACAGATAGACATAGAAAAGGAAAAGCAGAAACAGGAGGAGGAAAAACGGAGAACCAAGAGGAAAGAAGCATATGAGCGCAGAACTAGATTACGTGAACAAAGCGAAGACAGACAGAGCGAACAGTCAAATGATCGGTATGAAATGGCTGGTGCAAAAACGAGGGACAAAAAGGCAAAGGCCAGACAACGACAGAACTCTGAAAGTTCCACGAGCAGCAGAGGTTAGTCATTATATTTAATTTTTTGTTCGTATTAATTAATCTATCAGATTAATTGTATATTTAGTAATCAGGAATGATGCAATATGTGACATACGTTACATGTACCCCGCCTTCAGAAAAAAAAATCCTTATTAAAGTAACCATTTACAGTAGATGTATTATATAAATACATAGAAAAGAAATTTCCTTTCTATCTCTGATAGAAGGGGTGACCAGAAAAAAGCGCACAGGAGAAAACCCCACATGAAAAATGCGCACAAGAAAAAAGCGCACAGAGAAAATTGCTCACACGGAAAAAAGTCCACATAGAAATTTGCGCACACAGAAAAATGCGCACACAGAAAAATGCGCACACAGAAAAAAGCGCACAGAGAAAATTGCTCACAGGGAAAAAAGCCCACACAGAAATTTGCGCACCCAGAAAAATACGCACATCGAAAAATGCGCACACAGAAAAATGCGCACATGGAAAATTGCTCACACGGAAAAAAGCCCACACAGAAATGTTCACACACAGAAAAATACCCGCACCGAAAAATGCTCACATAGAAAAATGCTCACACACAAAAGTACGCACATGTGTATTATTTTCTCGTAGACAAAGTTTAATAATGCAGAGACGCCGTTTACGGGTCGTACTACGACAAGTTATTAACCGGACTGACGTACAATTTTTAGAAAAATTTTTGTGCAAATCGTTTTTGATTGCAGTGAGAACCTCGAGCAGCCTCTGGACAGCTGTTTCAGCCCTGCTTGGGGCTTCTTCAGCAGAAACGTAGCTCGACATTCCCACTGCAGACCAAAAACGACTTGCCCAATTTATTCGCAAATGCGATGTAAGAATGATGAACATATAAAATAGCGACATCTTACTATCGTCTCTGCTGAAGAAGCCCCAAGCAGGGCTGAAACAGCTGTCCAGAGGCTGCTCGAGGTTCTCACTGCAATCAAAAACGATTTGCACAAAATTTTTCTAAAATCTTTCATTATGCTTTGATAGCAAGCATGGCCGCCTTGCATGGGGGACTCATTAGGAGCAAATCCCGCTTCAATTTGTCTATCCTACTGCAATGTTAGGTCAAAAAGCGATAGTAAGATGTCGCTATTTTATATGTACAATTTTTAAGTTCGAAACTTAATTGTATAAACTTTTGCAATAATATTACTAAATTTTTTCGTTAAAATTGGAACTAGTTCATATTTGTGGGCTTTTTTCCGTGTGAGCAATTTTCTCTGTGCGCTTTTTTCTTGTGCGCATTTTTCATTGTGCGTTTTTTTATGTGCGCATTTTTCATGGAATCGATAGAAGGTTGGTTGATCTACGTCAACGTGTTTGTATAAAACAGAGATAGACAGGAAATATCTTTTCTGTGTATTTATATAATCCACCCTCTGTGATTTTCTTTTATAAACTTGGCGACACATAGATGGCGTTTATAAAGTTCGATGAATTACCCCTAGCTTCACAAAAATTATTTAATCATTGATTAATCTAACAGCATGATTAAAGCCTGTGATTGTTTGGGTGAAACAATATAATTGGTTGTTTCAAATCTATTGTTAACTTCGTTCAATGATGTTCCTTAATCAGAGAATTAAATTAATCGCTGGTTAACATTTTTTTTGTGAAACTCACTGTAAGGAGGGTAAAGTAAATACGCGGTAAACGGTTCCTTTCCTCTCCAAAAATTTGGACGAACGCTTGAAGGGCAACAAATAGGAAACTGAACTTTACTTTTTACTTTGTCGCTGTCACAGATCATTCCGATTATACATTTTAATAGAATTTTAACTTGTTTAAAATAATGTAGAATATTTCCGTAAAAGGAAATACCACAAGAAATATTAATAAAAAAGGTACAGTGATGTACAGCATGTTTAAGTTTTGAAACCTATTTTTTAGATTTTAAAATGTCTCCATTCTCGTCTCTCATCACTTTATACATGCAGTTATTATTAGCGTTTCTTTACCTTTGCAAACCTATTTATTTCTTTATATTTAGACCGTACAAATAGGTTACGAGAAATCTGACCAACTGTCGCCAATTTTCCTCATGTTCGCACACTGCTAACTGTGGGAGCAATGTTACTCCATCTTCCTCGGTTTTACGAACGAGCAGTGGAGTAATGCTATTACTTACTGTCAGAGATGGGAAAATACTTTTGAAAAATATTTAAATACAAGATACTTTTGTAAACATACAAAGACGGTTAAATGACAAAAAAGTTGCCCTATTTTGAACCCTACCAAAATATTCAAAAAAATCTTTTCTACCTTCATTCGTTTCTGAAATATCAAAAATATCAAAAATCTGAAAATTCTAATTTTCGGAAATCATAATAATCTTCCTTATTTATCAAAATAGAATCACGAAATGCGATATTTTTATATTAAATTCGATGAACAATCTAATAGAGTCCGAAGAAATAGGTTAGGATTGACAGTTTCGCAGATACGACTGTCAACTGTCTTTTTTCTTATGGACGCTATCTTGGGTATTCATACCACGTGATATAAAAACAAAATCTGTATATGACCTTACGACACATTTAATGCTTTTGTTTTAAAACAAAATATGATACTACAAAAGACTTTGAAAAAAAAATATATATATCTAGTAGGGGGATGCGTGTAAACATTCTGGACTAAAATTATTATTAAATTACTAAATCTTATTCAATTACGGTACTTATTTATATATGTACTTACATAAAAAATTGCTTTTTAGCAAAAATTCTTAGTAACTCATTATTTTGCTTTAAAACAAAAGCATAAATGTTCATATGGTCGTATTCAAAAATTATTTCTGCATCACGTACTGTGAATATCTAAGGTAGCGTCCATAAGAAAAGAAACAGTTGACAGTCGTATCTACGAAACTGTCAAAACTAACCTATTTGTTCGAACTGCATTAGATTGTCCATCGAATTTAATATAAAAACACCGATTTTTATAATTTTGTCTTAAGAAATAAGGAAGATATTCTAGATTTTCGAAAATGAGAATTTTCAGTTTTTTGAAGATATTTCAAAAACGAATGAAAATAGAAAAGATTTTTTTGCATATTTTTTAGACCTCAAGATAGCGCAACTTTTCTATAATTTAACCATCTCTTGTAGTTTACGAGATCCCCATAGTGGCCCTTTAATTAGTTGTGTATTTGAAGAAACTTTTCAAAAAGATATTCAACACAAAAGCATTCAAGATACAAGATACTATAGTATCTAAGATACTTTGAAAAAAAAGACTCTTATTTCTTTTTGACCTAAACATTATCCTCCCTATATAAAGAGAAAAGCAGAAAAACCATGCCACCTTCGTTCATAAATAAAAACGAAAGTTGATTAAGTAATTAATAGGAGTACAAAATTAACCAAAACTAAACAATTTTTGAATTCCATACCAATTAATAAATATTTTACATTTATTTCATTTGACTGCTGTTATGATTGTATTACTATTAATGACAATAATTACTTCAAAAAATAAGCAAAATGCAGGAAACAGTATAATACAGCCGCAATTACGCAACATGAATTTTTTTGTCGATTTCCCCATTTTATCTCATAAAGGTCGATTAATATTTTAAATACTATTTAGTATCTTAAATACTTTATTAGTATTTAAAATATTTTAATAAGATATGTGTAAGATACAAATACTCTTTGAAGGTATCTTTATTTTGTAGACACTTTGCGGTTGTATTGTATTTAACTACAAGATACAAGATACTATCTCGTATTTAAATACATTTTTGTAGATAGATACAAAGTATCTAGGATCTTTTTTTTCAAGATACTCCCAGCTCTGCTTATGGTATCGTATAATTAATACTAAGTCCAACAGAACATACAATATTTGAAAATTTCACTGTATTCCCTAGATTATAAACTAAAATTTAGTAGACGATCGAATGAGTTTGCTTTTTGAATATTTCTGTAGTAAAATTTCTATGAGCTGTTAATTTTTTTCCCTCTGAATATTAACCCTGAGCATTTTAACCCCAAGCGAATGCCAGGGCTTGCCCATAGCTAGCTACGCCTATGGATTCAGCCATATTTGCTTGAGAGTTCCATTGCAAACCAAAACGACTTGACCAAGGTATGGAGTTACTGAGCCGGTTTTGTAACAACGGTTGTTATGTCTCATTCATAAGAATTTTTACGCCGGTTTGGAACACCCTGTATATGTACGGTTCGATTAACCGTCTAACCAATTTTCTATCGTGCTTATAATCGAACAACCGGTTATTAAAAATGTTCGGCTACTTGACATTTCTCGTAAAGTCCACTTCAAGTATGTAATCATCAACTAAGGTCCCTAGATTTGATCGACATTTAACATGTCAGAGAGGATTCGGAAGTACAACGTCATTTCGTTAGTAATGTCAGATGTTATAGTTGGCTAACCTTACTTGGTATGATTTTCCCGTGGGTTAGGGAGAATAACACATAGCATTGCTATTTCCTAAACGTTACGACTTGACAAAACTTGACAAAATGGCGGATTTGCCGTTGTACTTCCGAACCCTCTTCGACATGTTAAATGTCAATCAAAGCTGGAGACCCTATCAACAATGTCTGCCACTATCGCCCCGTGACCAAATTTCATACTTTTCATCTTCCACGTTAATTTCTGCTTCACCATAAACTGAAGTAACCTCGCCAGTAGCTGTTTGAATTTGATATACCATGGCAATATTTGTCAGTTTCCATTTTGGGAACAGATCTGTTCTTATCGGTCCAGTGATTTGGTCCATCTAGTATCAAATTACCGCACCTTCAAATGAATTCCGTATTAGAGTGGGCTATGATTATAGCGCTTTTCTCCTAAAAGCCTGTAGCACTGAAAGTGATCCAATTATTTAAATTAAATAAATGTCAAATAAATTGTGATGATGATTCTTCCTATTTTCAAATTTTCAGATGTTGGAATTACATCTCAAGATTTTCTTTATTCAAAGTTATTTTCAAACTGGTAGATTAGAAATGGACACTGACAGTTATTGGCAATAATTGTCATCTCATTCTCACAGATTAATACAAAGATACGAAGGCTCAGGGTGCACAGTGGGGTTGCCTGATTTAGCTGGCCAAAATTATTTCTATTGCATAATTGATCCAAAATGTGGTTAGGTAGTTATATAATTATATTTGAAGGCGACAGGAACAATATCGTGAATGTTAAGAGCTTTCACCTCTTATACTGAAGTCTTCTTGATGTTTGCTTGGCTGCCTCGAATTCCAGTGCAAGGGTCAGTATGTCTGTGCATATGGAGAAGTTAACCGTTTGCAATCTTTGCTGCATTTTTTGATCTTTAATGCTTGAGTAGCCACTGGTTCAGACAAGAAATGGCCATATCCCCTCCGCCCCAGACTCACAGCGTTTTCTTGTATATAAGTTTTCAACTAGGTGGTATAGAGTTGCTTCATATGTGATCACCAAAACGCATATCCAAATTTTCTATCAGTTGATCAAAGTTGTTGTGAATTACAATACTTTGAGATCTTAAAGATACAAATTTAAAAAATTTCTACGTTCAAAGTTTAAGAGCTATCCGTAAAGTCTTATACTATTGGAAACCTTAGTAAGATATGTTTTAAACTATGTGTTCATATACAGGGCGTTCCATTAAATTTTTTTTAGAAAAATGGTAATTTGCGTTGTGAATTACCCTGTGTAAACTACCCGGAAAAAAATTCGAGTTGACCATACATTTCTGTTTTCTAATAGTTAAATAATGTATCCACCAAAATTCAAAGCAAAATATTTAAAAATAAGTAATTTATGGAGCAATAAATTTTGTCATTTTTTACCGGTAAATTGTCAATATCTCGAAAACGATAAACTTTAGGTCAATAAAACCTTATATTATTTTTGTCCATTGATAATGAGACATCTAATAGTGCAATGATATATAGGGTATTCTATTTAAAAAAACATATGTTAGCGTCGTCACACTCTTACGGAACACTCTGTATGAGTCTAAATAATTTTAGATTATGCATTTAACCGATATGTATGTTATTGCGCACACAGATTTCAAAAATTTTCAATAGTAACGCTATAATCTTCCGCCCACGCACTGTTGGTCCACCCTGTACATATTTTGTAAAATAAAAAAAAATACTTAAACAATACATGTTTTGCTATTACTATAGCTTCTTAGGGTTGTAACTTGTAACACAAAATTATGGTGCGGTTCTGTTTTATAATAAATTCACCAGTGGTAAGTTGTTAAGGTTTAGACGACTATTGAATAAGTTGTTGGAATTCGTAAGTTTGTTTATTTCTACAGATTCCAGGAGGTCTAGTTTTTTTAGTTTTACTTTCAAGGTGTAGAATCTGTATTGAAATTGTGATTAAAATCAGTAAGATGTGTGTCGTAATGCGAATCTGTTTCCTTATGAACAAAATTAAAAAATTGTTCTTTAATTTTATTCGTGGGAATTGTAACCATGGTAACATCTAATTAATGTGTATGAGAGGGCGCTAGTTGATATGATCCATGGCTTGCTTTACAGGAACACATTTTTAGGCGAATTGGACTGGCCGTATATGACATATCAATTCAGCTGCCCTTGGTTTTAAATACTATGCGATCAACGGAATTTATAATAAGAGCAGGCTAAAGATATTTTCCAAAAAGTTGGCAACACTGGCTTGCAGTTTGAAATTAAAAATTTGAAATGTCAGATTTATGACATTTATATTTTTTAATGATTGATAATAAACGGATTTGTATTATGGAACCTCCCCTAATATTCTAAAAAAAGATTTAAAGTAGCATACGAAATAAAATATCAAAATAAAGATTATATAAAGCACGAGCGTAACCTCAAGTATGACAACTGTCATATTATTATTTATTTCTCAGTATATCCAACGACACAGCATAAAATAGCACCAATCACAGCCTCCTCTAATTATGAATTCCGTTGATCATCCGGTGCATAAGCATAAAATATTTATTTGAAGCAGGGTTGCCATATTGGGCGATTTTTGCTATTTGCACTACATTTTAGAATTTTTGGCGTTTAAAATTCTTATTCGGCGACTGTTTTGGGCTACTGTTGTTGGTATGTTCACATAACGACATGCAACAAAATTCCACATCTAATGCTTATTCTCTTGTTTTCTTTTTTTAATTTAAAGAATTGATATTTTGTATTTTATTCACGGTTCGTTTGTTTTATTTCAACCTTTTATTTCCTGCCAGTTTCTTGACTTGCACAAGTTTTCGGCCGGAGAATCGCCATTTTTTATTTATTATTTTGTCTATCCATTTTTCTTTTCTTTTTTGTTTTTCGCATTTTCTACTTTTTGATCAAATCAGTTCTCCTATTTTAGAGTCACCTTTTTATAGTTCTTTTTTGTTTAATACGGGCTTGTTTTTACTTGCATTTTAACATCGTGATACATAGTTCTTTTTTTTGTTTTTTGCTTTTATATTTCTTGCTTATCTATTTTTATCAAATTGTCTTTACTCACTCTGTTGATTGTCGTTTTTTACGATTGTCTTTTATTTCTAGCATTTTTTTAAAATTTTTGTCTGGACATCCATTTGTTCTTTTTTCAGCTTAGCTGTCAATCTTTTTTGTTTCTTTTCCGTTTCTTTATGCTTTCGTACGACGTATGCATTTCTCTATTGTTTTTATTGTCGAATGGATTTTTCAATTCAATTCAGTTCTGAACTGAAATGAATTCTGAATTCAATCTTAATTGAATTCATTTATCACATTTTATTGATGCTTTTTTGTCAATTCGTTTGTCGTTTTTCATTTATTTTGTTTTGTGATCTTTTTTTGTTTTACGAGCTGTATTTTATCGTTCATTTTTTCGCACTATTGACTTTTTTACAGGTTGCTTTTATTTTCTACGATTTTTTTTTGATTCGTTTGGAAAACTGTTGTTTTTCGTTCAGTTCGGTGTTGTCTTCTTTTATAATCTAATCGAGAAGCTGAGTCTTTCTACAATTCTTTTTATTTTCTTCACTCACCACCGGTTTCCTCGTCTTAACGACATTTTCAAGTGTAAACTATAA
The DNA here is from genome assembly GCA_036172665.1 of Prosopocoilus inquinatus. Classification (NCBI taxonomy): domain Eukaryota; kingdom Metazoa; phylum Arthropoda; class Insecta; order Coleoptera; family Lucanidae; genus Prosopocoilus; species Prosopocoilus inquinatus. The sequence goes on from CM069876.1 coordinate 5,569,609, forward strand.
ATCGAAAATATACAGGGTGTTCTTTTACTGTGTGCAAATAAAAAAACCTCGGTATAAGTACACGAAATGCTACTTTCTGCGGGTATTTTTGGTGGCTGCCGTATCATAGCCAAAAAATTTCACGAACGCCCACCGATACCGCACTCGATCTTCTACGCAGCGTTTCGTAATAAAATAATCACTGATATCGTTTATTAATTATTTTATTTAAAATTTTAATTCACCGAGCGAAGTAATGTTTTACGATATCAACTATCGACGAATAAATCCGAAAATTTATGCACCAATTAGGCAAGCGTGTTAAAAATGTTCTTCCTTCACCCTTTACGTAAATAAACTTTTATTGCAATCTCGCTGTTAGCTATGAAAGTATTACTACTTACGGTCCTTGGAAACAAAGTAAATGTCAAATTTTTATAAGTCTATTAAAAATAATACGGAATGAGAAATTACAATTTGTTTGTACCTCGCTTTTAATTTGTTCGGCAATTACGAACCGCAGCTTCTTGAATTGCATTAGATTTTAATTTAAAAATACTTAAACTTGTAATTACTTGCTGTGAAATTAATTTAAATTGTAAACGTTTTGACTGACCAGCTGATTGGAGCGGCTGATTTACGTCGTTCGTGCTCAAGATCAAGTGAAGTACTGACCCTGGCCTACTTCGGATTCGGGTCATAATTGAAGATGCGGTCGCGTTCCATTTTTGGCCATGCCAGCGGTTTTCAAACGGTTTAGTGAAAATCTCCTTTGCATTTTATCTCGAAAACTATTAAATTTTTGTTAAGAACATATGAGTTCAATCGTTGCCATTTATGGTGATATATTATAGGTTTAAATATTTGCACACAGTAAAAGAGCACCCTGTATTATAACTAATTATTACTAAAAGTATTGAATCTTTAAACCTACATCAATTCTTGTTAAGACGACGATACCGGTCGTGAGGAGAAAATAAAAATAATTGTAGAAAGACTCAGCTTTTCAGTTAAATTATAAATAAAACCTAGGAACAGAAATACAAGAATACAATAATATTGTTTTTTCTTTCGCTGAAACTGTAAAATTAAAAAAAAAGACTCAGCTTTTCAGTTAAATTATAAATAAAACCTAGGAACAGAAATACAAGAATACAATAATATTGTTTTTTCTTTCGCTGAAACTGTAAAATTAATTACATTTGTATGAGCAATTAATGAATAGTTTTTGTTTTTTTATCACCACGTTTTCAATTCGGAAATTCTAAGATGGTATTATGTCATGTTGCTTTATTATTACAGAAAATTTACAGGTTTTTATTTATTTCTGCTAATATTTCAAATAATGTGGCAAATTAATTGAAACTCTTTTTTACACTTCGGAGTTTGGCGTAATTGGGCCACTTGTTGTAAAACGTTTGGCTATATTTTTTGAGAAAAATCTGGCAATCTCGATTCGAAGTTCTTTTAAGGACGTTGTCCTTGAACTTTCCTAACGTTTTTCAGTTGTTTAGAGTCGGATTAACAGTTTTCAAATTGTTTTCCGACAATAACATCTCCAAAAATTAATCCTTTGTCTTTTTTCATTTTCTTTGTTTTTTTTTTTTACTTATTTCAGACTATTCTGTTTTCGAAAATACTAATAATAATGATTATAAATGTGTGTTTTACAAAACCTATAAATAATGCCTCTAAAACTATTGGACTATAGAGAATTCTGATCAAACTCACCTTGATATAAAAGGTAGGGTGTTTCCTTTAAAATAGAGAATTTGCACATATTGCAGTCAAATTGAGACACAACGTATATATCGGAATAATTTTATATTATGCGGAGCTTGAAACAATGAACCTTTTGTATTAAAAACAGTTTTTATATTTTCAACAGAAAAGGCGCATTTGAAAAAAAAATTGCATCGGATTTCACATCCGGTGTATCCTGTATTGGGTACCATCGTGTAATTGGTACATGTTTTCTAAATTAAGTCGTTTAATTAAATCCGGCTCTCACCATGTAATTACTTAAAACATCAAAATGTACTATGGTGCTCACCAAAAACGATACGACTCGGCAATTTGCTGACCCTTGCGGCAATATACAGACACGAAGGCCTGAAACCGCTGTAAGAAGTAACTAACTGGTCGACTACGGTCAGGCCTGGAACCTACCGTCCGGATATAATCGTGTTTATTTTCGCCGAAAAATAAGAAATATTATGTACAGATTATTTAAGAATACTCATTACTGTTAGAATGTTATAACTGAACTTTGTAATGCTGCTCTTTCCGTAGGTATTTTGGTTTGTGCTTTACTAGATCATTATTTTGCAACTTGTGTATTTTGAGTTTAATAAATTGAAAGCGTATTTTTTGCGGATTTTCTTTGAACCATGAATTCGTCATTTTTAAGAATAAAAAAGAACACAAAATTAGCTCTTAAAAAAGCATATACATTTTGAAAATTAGTATATAAAATTGCAGAAAAATTTGAAAAAATTGACGAATGCATACACGTGCGTGCAATAAGCGACTTCGTTTTATAATATTACACCGAATATCTCTGAAATTAACAAACAAGTTCTTATTTGTCTGAAAAACGAAATGCTTTATACTTCTAAAGAACTTTGAATAATTAAGATTGCATTTTGATATGATCATATCACATCGTATATCATATTGAAAATGATTCAATGATTTGCTGATGGTAAAATATGTCACACATGTAATGATTGTAGTAGATTCTTGTCTAATGAATTTGTACACTTCTGCTATAAAGTTTTCGGAGTACGAGACATGCCACTGGCAGTAAGAAATTTTATGCTTTGCAATTATGAACCTTATAGCCTTTACAACCGTACCTGCTACCCCGATAATAAAACCGGTCATCGCAAACGCAGCGATTTAACACAGATGCGAACTTATTCAACCAACTTGAATAATCTGCTAGAAAGACTTTCATTGTAGTTGGATGGTTAAGAAATTTAACAAAATTTATTTTCTAAATATTATAACATGTGTAGTAAATAATGTGTGCATTATGAAATTAAAATTTCTGAAACTTTGGCAATTGAAATTAAGTAAGTCAATAAAATAAAATCTGTTATTTTTCGTTAATTAAATTTAACTTTCTAGTTTCATTAAATACACATATGTTTTGCAACTAATTAATAGCTTTGTTGAGCAGAACTTCTTAGCATTTATATTATTATAATAAGAAACAAATTTAAATAATCTAGCTCATTCTATATATTTTTTCAAATACTCAAAAATCATTCACATATTTTCACAAAATAAATGTTATACGATTTAATCATTTTCTCTTAACTTCTAGATTAATGAAAACTTGCCAAACTTTGTGGATGAACTTTTCAACTTATTTTACTGATGTCAGATTTGAGAAGAAACTAAAAAGAAGAATATTATTTTTTCCTCTGTGGCGTAGAATGAAATATGTATATTATTTTTAACGCAAGTATTGCAATTTTTAAGTATTACACATATCATTCTATATTCTAGGAGTTTAATACTATATTTGTTAAGTTTCCTAAATTTGTATGATTCTGAATAATTTTAATGAGTTAATTATTCGATCAACAAGTATCATCAGTAAACTTATTATTTAAATGAAATTAAGTTATTTTAAATTTACTTCACTGTAAATTCTTACAATATTATATGATACCGTATAAAAAAGAATAACATACACTGGAAAAAGTATTCAAGACTTTATTATTGAGAACAACGAAAAACTTATTACAAGTAAAAACAAAACTAAAGTAAAAATTAACAAAACAATAATTCACGTATATATTTCCAAAAATAGAAAAAATAATAACACTTATTTTTAGTAAAAACATTTTAACTGTTTCAAATGTCCTTCACATTTTAAATACTAATGCCAAACGATTATCAAATTCTTTCATAGTATTTTTTTAAAAATTTCAGACATAATTCATGACATTCATAACTGACATTAACATCATATTTGTTTTATTGAAACTTGTTTGCATATTCTGCCATGCATTGACATGTTTTTTTTATAACTGAACCTGGGAATATTTACCTTTTATGTTTAGAGTTAATAAAATAAGTCACGGTATGTATAGATGCTTCATTTTAGGATCCGCAGAAAAACATAACAGCATAAAAGTCATAGGTTTTTATACGTGATATCTCTTTATCACAAAGAACAAAAGGGTGTCATAAAACAGAGGTTCGGTAAAATGAAACATAATTTTTCTTGATGTCGAAAATATTTTACATGAATAGGTTTATTGACATGTGAATAAGACGTGTATGATAAAATTGAATTGAAAATATCAATATATTAACATTTATAAAATAAAGATGACGTGAAAAAATGTAAAATATAATGGAAATGCTTAAATAGCATAATAGAAACCGCTTAAATAGCGCCATCCTGCGATCGCTTCTGCTGACGAAGCCCCAAATAGGACTGAAACAGCTGTACAGAGGAACGGGACAAAATAACTAGAATCAAAATTGTGAGGTCTTCTATTTACTTAAAAATAAATAAAATCGAACATATGTCCTAATTGTTATTATTTTCTTAAAATTATGTGAGCTTTCCGTATGGCAAAGCTTGTCGGTGAGCTAATAAATCACCCTGTATTTCATGTTTACTAAAAATCTATTTATGTATTTCTCGTAATGAAAATTTTAGAATACACAGAAAAATATATACAAACTACAAACGAATAAAATTTTTGTGAAGTCAAACAAACCAGAAGTGTATAAAGGCAGAAATTTGGTATAATTATAATTTTTCAGATTAATTAACATCGTCGATCCTTTATAGCAATTTAACATTTATATGTCTTTATAATATGATCTGAAATCCTGTTATTTAACAATATAAAATATTCTAATTAAAAAAAAACATTTTTTGTTCAATTTTTAAGTTAAAGCAAAAGAGAACAAACAAATTCGCCACCGCGTCCGCGTTCGCAACCGCGCGTCGCCTCAATAAATACTCGGAACCAAATACTGGCAACGAAATTCAACAAACCATAAACATCTGCACCGGCCGGGGTTTAATAGGACCTAAGTAAACAACCCTCCTATCGGGGTGCGGAGAAAGTGTCTCTGTTCCTTAAGGTTCGAAATATATTAGTCCCGTTTCAATAAGGTTCAAATTCGAACGATTTTATTGCTTTTCATTTCGAAACTTTTAAGCATTAGTGTACAACAAATTCTTTTTGATTTTCTAACATTTTTAAAATTGTACACTCGTTCAATTTTTACTGCCGCGTAGATTGATAGCTTTGTCAACAGTGAAAAATTAATAAAGTTGTCAACTTGTTAATATTTTCACCTTAGTGAAGCGACTAATAACGAAACGGTATACAATTGTGTTATTTTCATGTTTTATGAAAGATTGAATTGAATTTATTATACGAATGTCTAAATAAAAAAGAAGTTGATACAAAAGATATACATTTTTTTAAATTAAATTGCTCATGATAAATTGTTTCGTTTAATTCGGTAACACGTTTTTCTTGATCCCTAACGTCACAAATTATTACACTTTTGCAATAAGAAATTTATTTAATCCAGTGTTAAAAATTAAAAAAATTATAACAATTATATAAATAGTAAATCAGATAATTGGTAGTCAAAGCATGTAACAAATTATTAGTTGCCTGTAATAATATTTGTTTACGTGGCAATTATCTGTTTTTAGAGTGTAAGGAAAGAATTAATTTTTTTTTCTACAAATTAAAACAGATTGAATATTTAAGGCGATTTAGTTAATCCGTTCGGAGCGTTTGGTTCTCTATGTGTCTCACTCATACGTGCACTAGGTTTCCATATGCTCTCTCTCACTGCTATACCTGTTGTGTTTCCAGCAAATTTATTTTCCAACACGAAATGAATTCGACGAATTCGTTTTACGATTACAAAGAAGCTTAAGTCTCCCGTGAGTAACCAATACTTCTTTAAAATAAAATATTTATTATAAATATTTCGAATTGACTGAAAATTAAGATTTACACCTTTCTGTTTGAAGAATCAAACAAATTTTTTTAATAAGATGCTATTATTTTTAAGAAAAATATTATTTTTACTAAACACGGATTTCCTCCAGAAATCCCAAACCGTTGTCGCAATCTTATTAAGTATTCCCGTCGCATTCAAAAGAATTACGCTTACGCAGGTAGCCTAATAATATTATTGCCGTATCAAGCTTTAAACGAAGCAATAAAATTACAGCGGACCTAATTCGAGTAACAATTTTAATGTCCGAGTTGGCTCCGCCCAGTGTTTATAAGGGTGCAGTTTGCTTGCAGGGACATCGTTTTTTGTTGAGCATCATAGTACATGTTCCGTTTATTTAACGAGAAATATCGTACGCTTATAAACGCAAGTTTTTTTATGTTAAGATTTGCATGTTATACTTTTTACGACAAGTAACATTTGAATTTTTTTATACCCATTACAGTTTTCAAGCAATTTTATAGCTTTATTCCAACCACTCGAGAAACCGTACATTGAACGATCAGGAGCATGCGCATTAAACAAAATGTGTGTCGTTTTGTTTATTGCGCATGCCGTGTTGTTTAATGCGCATGCTCGTGAACGCGCATGCGTTCAATGTAGGTTTTTCGAGGAGCAGTTGGAACGAAGCTAATGTTTCTTTTATAATTCTGGGCTCAATTAATCATCTGTACCTGCTACTCATTACAAACTCCTGAACATCTTGTAATAATGGATACTTTATGTTCCAGATCATAGTTCGATTTTTTCCAGCGGTAGTAATCGCACGTCGCACAGAAATAGTGCGTCTTCCGATAGTAAAATGGGCCCGTCGGCGACCGGCGCGACCGGCACGCCCACCACGGTGGGAAGACAGACGAATAACTCTTTAGCTAGCGCCACCGGTCAAATAGTCATTCAACCTGTCTCTAATCCGCATAGAAAAAAATTAAAAACATCACAAGTGTAAGTCGAAACGTTGGTAATGCGAAATACGATTGCGTTATCTTGTATATACAGGCGTGAGTCAGGCGAGCTTGAATTTTTGCATTACCGGGTTTTCCTTCTCTGTTTTGTTAACGTAGCTTAAATCGATGTCGATGTATGCATGTTTACATCCTTATACTCCTCCTCAAGTATTAATTATAAAAGTAGAGTTTTCTTTAATATGTCCAGAGAATTGTTTTATTGGTAGGTAGTTGAGGTAAATAAAATACTCATTATGGAATTATGGCTTTTTTTAACTAACTGCACTGTTCCTTGTCCTCCAGTTCCCGTCTGTGTATTGATTGCTATTTACTTACTAACATGCTTGTTGGAAACTGTGTGGTTTTGTGACTCTGTGGGGTTTTGTTTTGTTTTTTCTTATAATTTCTTTTCCTGTTTGAAAATCATCGTTTCTTTATGTGTTTCTAGTTTCCGTCAAACGGATGAAGACTTACAGACAGGAATGCATAAGATTTTGGATTATGTTAAAAACCATGATGACGCTTGGCCTTTTGTTGATCCCGTCGAGGAAGAGTACGCCCCTAACTATTATTCTGTTATTCGTAAGCCGATGGATTTGCAGAGAATGGAAGAGCGACTTGATGCAGGACATTACAAGACGTTCACCCGTTTTCGTGCAGATTTCCAGCTAATTGTCGATAACTGCAGATTATACAATGGCGCCGATAATGGTTAGTGCGCCTTCACACTCGTTTAAGGCACTCGTACTAACCTAATGACATCTCTTTCAGAGTACACAGAAATGGTGGATAGTTTGCTGAAAGTGTTCGAGAGGGCAACTGAAAGATGCTTAGACGAAATCACTTCCACTGACGAAGAAATCGCGGTTGAATATCCGGATTTGGATAAAGACGCAGCCAAGACAAACAATAAACGGAAAAAAAGTGACTCGACGTCGAGCTCGAAACGGAAACCAATGTTGGCAGCGCAGACGGACAAAAAAAGAGACGAATCCAACTCGGAAGATTTCTCGAGCAGAAAGAGCGATTCATCTGACGTGTTCGAATCCAACACGAAAACAAACGAGCACCTAAAGAGTAATAAAAAGCAAAACAAAAACAAAAGGCAGAACAGGAAGAATTCCAAATCGGTAACGAAGAGGCATTCGAAACAATCTCCTTCTTTGCCCAGCCCAGAGCGAAGCCGAAGCAGAAGTATCACTCACAGCCCGAGCTTAGATGACAGATGGAGTAACTCCCCACCTCCGTCTTGGTCACCCTCCTCTTCCGATGAACGGTTTGATTTCTCCCCCAAAAAGAATGCCAAATGTACTGTGAGTGATGAAGATAACACTAACAAATCAAAAGTGAAGGTACAAGATAAGTGGAAAGAAATCTACGAAGAGGAAGTGGAGCAAAAAGACAAGGAAAAAGAACGTTCAAAATCACCCCCCAAGCACAAAGATAAACACAATAAGCTGAGGGAAACCATCGAGAAGTTGAAGGCAAAAAGTGAAATCTCTAATAAACTGAAAGAGAAAGAATCCGACTTCGACAGGATGCGTGATTCATCCACCGACAATAATAAAATCGCCAGGAAACAAAACTGCAAAAACAAATCGAAGCAGAAACAAAAGAAAATTAAAAAAAGTGATTTGGATTTGGAAGACGGAAACAGCACGATGGACAGTGTTCAGTCAGACGTTAAAAAACAGAATAAAAATTCTCACGCAAAGAACGCAGCGATCGAAGCTCTGGCTTTAGCGACAGAGCAAACCCTCAAAGACATCAATAAGTGGTTGGATGATACACCGAAATTTTCAGAGTTCAGTTCTGCTAGTAATTCTCCTTCGCACTTCTCAAGCCTAGATGATTTCGATTCGATCGGCGGCAAACCAGACCAGGATTTTCGAAAAAAATTGGAGAAAACTATTCCGAGAAAGGATGGAAAGGACATTAAAAAGCGTCCGTTCAGAGATCCAGGCAAGTTGTTTCGGCGTAGGGAAATCCAAAGGACTATCGATCGCCTTCAACCGGGAAAGAGCAAAGGCAATCTCATTTCCAACATACAGAACGCCAATAAGCCGGACGATTTATTTCCATTGGGACCACTGTCGAAAATTAAGGACACCAAGAATTCTTTGATCGTTAAGACGGATGAAAGTGCCCCGAAATTGAGTTTGGGCTCGGTACTGGACAGTTTCGGTAAGCATAAGTTCGTCGATGATTCGAAAAAGGATGAGGACGATAAAGACGGGAGTAAAAAGGATGACGCAGTGACTGATTTGAAAAGTGGAAATCAGAGTAGCAGGAGTAAAAACGTGGGTGTTACGAATACTAAAGTCGGTTCAAGTTCGGGGAAAGCGACCCCGAATTTAAGTGCCTGGTTTAAAGCGTTTGGTGCTCCAAAAGTGCAATTGCCTCAGAAAAAGAATGATGTAAAAACCGACTCGGATAAACTGGACGATAGTAATAAGAAGGATGAATTGAAAAAGGTAGTACCGATTCCAGATTCTTCTCCAACACCAGATAGTCCAGTCATGCAGCATGGACAATTAACGTCGAGGCAACGCAGGATCAGTACTGGAAGTAGTATGAGTGAGAGGTCATCATTTTCTCAAGATATGGACTCGCCAAGAGTGGGAATCGATGAACGTCTGGGGACCTACCCTGCCCCTTATCCTTCTCCCTTGCATAAGTCGCCTTCAGGTGCTTCCCCTATAATGGCTTCTCCCAGACCAGATGTCTCTCCCAAAGCGGCTGCTTATCCTACCTTTAATGGACAAATCCGTGTTGGCTTTTATCAGGATACTGTTTCGACCAAGAGCAGCCCGGATAAATCGTGCAGCCCGAGGGATAATCCGCAGTCTCCATACGCTCAATACTCTGAACACGTCTATACGCCTCCGACTACACAAAATCCCTCATATTCGTACGGTAACCCACCTTATTACTCTCAAACTCCCAATTATTCAACCTCAAATCCCACCCCGCCTTACACCTCAGAACAGAATGACACCACCGCGGCGTACTACGACACAACTAAACCATTAACGGACCAATACCAAGCCAAAATTACTCCGAATTACGCTCCTAATTCTCCTCAGTTGCCTTCGCCTGTTATGCAACAGCAACCGTCGCCTATTGCACAACAACCTTCTCCAAACATGGAAGGTTTTCGTCAGGACCAAGCCCTTCAGTTATCTGAAAAACAACAAACGGCTATGTTCCCTGTTAAAAAACGTGCGTACAATGACGGCGATATTTTGCACGTAAGTACCAATCGATACGATGTGCAAAAATCTAACATTCAGGAAGAACAGTACGCAAATAGAAACATCGATGTAAACTTGTTAGCTGCAAGACAAATTAATCCTGATGTCGATGCTCCAAATAAAGACGCTTCCAAGTACGTGCATCAAAACATTCCTGAGCCGAGAGTCGTGCAGAATGAAAACATCCAAGTGAAGGAACCTCAGAATAATCAGGACTCCCTAAGTTACACGTCAGTAAATGCGTTTACTTACACGTCGGAACCTAATGGTTATCCGCTAAACATCCCAACGACGAGAAACGCCTTGGAAGGTGAAAGAACCGTTGACATGTCCGTGAAGTATACCAATATGGGATACACAGGACCAGACATTGGATTCACTAGACCTTTACAGTACAATAATTATTCAAGGTCAACACCAACAACTGCATCGGTGCAAAATCCAACGCAAAACCTCCATTATTCAGATCCGCCGACCGTCATGAACATGGGATACAAAATGGTGAACACTTCCGCCAATAATTTACAGAGCGCTGGTAACCTGGGACCTAATTCCAATATGGCAAAGTCAACGTCGGATTCTGTGGGAAACTGTTTGGATGTTCCCTCGATACCAAGACCTTCGTACTCAACGCCTACTTCTTTAGATATTGATCAGACCTTGAATATTCGAGGCAATTTGACAAATCTCTCTCACATTGTTGATCGATATCAAAACGACGAGAGGATGTTGGGCTTACAGACGTCAGCTTCATACTACGCAGATAAAACAATGGGAAATATGTTCAATAAACCAATTGCGACCAGTTCGTCAGGCTTGCCTATGTTCAGTCAATCTACCATGGCGATGCCATACACACACAATATTCAAGCGACCACAGCCCCCATGTACAATAGACCCATGGCGGACGCTAGTATTATGAACCAAGACAAGACAGGGGGAATTCAGCAGCAAATTCAAGAAAAGAAGTCGAAGAGGCGCAAAGGTAGCAAGTCTGGTAAGTTTCAATTAAATATTACTTTTTCTTTTCGGTGCTTCAAGAGCTACATTATGAAATTTAAATGAGTCATTTGGGTGTCATCTGGAATTTTATTTTGTTGGGTTGGTGGTAACATACACTGCTAGATTTGTTCAAATATCAAATTACAAATATTAACCTAACTCCAAGTTATACATGTTTGAAACTACCTTTATTTTTTAGCATCCCAAATTACAAAAATATAATTAAAACACTTTATAAGCTCACAAAATACATAATTAGAGACATAATCTCTAAACTGACAATTGTTTGAAATTATTTTAAGCGTCAACCAATTTCACCAACCGCCATCAACAAAACAAAAAATCCCCATGCTACATTACAAAATAACGCCGATTTTAAGATTTTTTTCATGCCTAAGCACCAAAATAGGTAAATACTACAAAATACACGTTTCATAAGACATTTTGGCGCACTTGTCCATTTAGAAAACTCGTCCTCTACTCCTTTTTTAAAAGTGAATGCGTGCGCTAAAATCACGTCCTATGAAACTTGTTTTTTAATATACCGGCTGTTTCAAATTGGGTGTGCACTGAAGGGATCTCCTAAACCGTAAGAGATACAAATTCGGTTAAATAGAAGAAAAGTTGCACGAATCAATGCCTAATTCGTATCCATTAAGAGAATAATTTTTTTCTTATTCTTGAGATATGAATGAAAATGTGAAAAAAACGACTGTCTTTTTCTCTCTGTATCTCTTTTATTATACTTAATTTTGAAATTCTGATTTAACTTTATACAGGCACTTTTTGATTCTGCTTCGAATAGAGGTAGCAGAATTGAAGTCAAACGTTTCGTCTTTCCACGACCATCATCAGTTTCGATTTTTTAAATACAACTTATGTTATTTTATTATTCTATTCGATAGCATTTTTTCTCCTGTTTACAATGATATATCACACTTAATAGTTGATATTAATCTGAAGCTTAAATAATACAGATTTTTATGTGAAAATTTTATTTAATACATAATTTCAAATTTTTAGTTCATTTTCTTAGGTATAGAGTAAATTATAATAAAGTATTTAAAATTTTTCTGTATCGTTATTTTAATAATACACTGCACTTACAAAAATGAATTTTTACCGAAAAATATCTAGTGGTTCTAATATAACTTGCTAGATCAGTATCTCAGCTTTAGTACAGGAATGAAAAAGCCTAGTTTTTAATTTTGACTCGCACTGTTGGATTAAAAGAAAAAGTGAATACTAATTATACTAAAAATATTTAGTTATTACTGAATAGTGCCTTCTACAAATACATTGGCAGCTAAAACGAATATTTTTGTAATAAATTTGAAAGATATTTTCTATAACAATGTATTTTTTTTTAATTTCTTTAGCACTCAGTGGCACTCAACACTTGACTATCTTTATTTTTTTTTAAATATGGTTAAGTTCACTCGTTTTAACCAGTTGAAGTTTGGCACGTTATATCGGAACCACCATCCATAATTTAAACAGGATAAAGTAGACTTTATATTTTGGACCTTGAAACAGTGACTAGCATTAAGATAAATAATAAGGAGGAACTAAGAAGGCGAATATTAGATTCTTACAGAAATGTTTCGCGAATGCATGTTCGACACGCTAGACAACACATTGGATTAAGAACGGATCTGTGTCTTGAAAGCAGTGGAGGTCATTTCGAGGATTTACTTTAATTTATTTATTTCACTTTATTTATTTCACAGAGTCATCTTCTTCGTCTATAATTTTTATTAAACTTATTTATTCTGTTCTTGTAATTTAATATGTTTATACTGCTGTTTATTTGGTTTGTGTTAACCACCTCATATCATTTAGACAATATTTATTGACTTTTCCTCTTCCGACAACTGAATGTTGTTGCTAATACTTAACAAATAAAAAAAGAGGTTAGGAATAGATTTACTTATTAAGGTATTATGTATTATACTCACTGAAATCAAAAGAAAAAATGCTTTCGACTAGAATAATAAAAAGATAAGAAAATGTTATTAAATAAAATTTTCATATAAAATCTGAATTATTTAAGCTTCAAATTAATATCAACTATTAAGTGTGGTATATCATTGTAATCAGGAGAAAAAATGCTATCGAATCGAACAATAAAAAGACATAAGTTGTATTTAAAAAATCGAAACTGATGATGGTCGTGGGAAGACGAAACGTTTGACTTCAATTCTATTACTCTTATTCGAAGCAGATTCAAAAAGTGCCTGTAGAAAGTTAAATCAGAATTTCAAAATTATGTATAATAAAAGAGATACAGAGAGAAAAAGAAAATCGATTTTTTCACATTTTTATTAATAACTCAAGAAGAAATGAGAAAAAAGTTATTCTCTCAATGGATACGAATTAAGCATTGATTCATGCAACTTTTCTTCCATTTAACAGAATTTGTATCTCTTACGGTTTAGGAGATCCCTTCAGTGCACACCCAATTTGAAACAGCCGGTATATACATTTTTTTTAATGACCAAATGATTTAAAAAACTTTTATATGATCAAAATTATTTTTATTAAATTTATATTTTTTTTTGATACCTAATTCATCCAAAAATTATCTTGGGTCAAAGAGGAGGTTGCCTTGATCTAGAGGGGAAGGGCAAAATTGGGCACGTAACTCATTACGTTACGTCATCAGTTTTATGCATTAAATGATAGACATGACCACAAAATTGATTCCATTTTTGATGAATACTTTAATCTTTAAGTGACAGATCAAAATTCAATCTATTTACTTCACTGTGATGTGACGGATAGAAGTTTCGCGTGACGTCACGGGTTACTTGTGCGGGGAAATATTGAAAGTACAGTTTTTTCGCTGGATCTTTGCAGTTACGTCATAAAATTTTCGTAAATGGATCAAATCCATACTTCGTAGTCAACTTAGTGACAATATTCATATATTCAAATATCAATTTGAGCTTGGTTGTATGTGTCAAATGTTAGATATCTTAACCTAAAAAAAGTCAGTGCGACTGTCAGTTAAAAAACCGGAACCGGATATTTTGTGCGCGGCAGAATCTGAATATTCATACGCGACGTATAAATTATGTTTTATCTCGTTTCATTTTATACGCAGGGGAGTAAACATATGTAGTAACTCCAAATGACAAACTTATATAACGTTTTCGTTTGGGGTGCACTATGTGCATTCACTGTATCTTCATCTCATTTTATTTCATGAGGTTAAAACGAGATGAAGATACATTCAGTGCACATAGTGCACCCCAATCAAAAACGCTTTTATAGATTCTGTTATTGTTTTATCATATGTGTCAGACAATGATAAATGAAGGTGTTGATTCTTTACTTGGATCAGGACACTATAACCAGGGCCGTAGCCAGACTAAATATTCATAGGGCAGGCTCTATAAGTTTTTTATTCTAATGCTTTTCACAGATTTAAAATATTTTATAAATAAGAAAACAACAAAATTAAATTTATTATTACATGATATAATAACATTGAAAATAATTGAATTGATGAGTGCGTAATCATGTTCAGTACTAATTTATTCTTTTGAGAAAACAACAAAAAACTTTCTAGATTTTTATTTTAAGTGAGTTATTGGGTTAAAATTCTTTCAGATAACGATATCTGAAGCCGACTAAAGCCAATAATTACTTAAAATAAAAATCTAGAGAGTTTTTTTTTGTTGTTTTCTCAAAACAGTAAATTTGGGCTGAACAAGATTATGTACTCTTCAATTCAACTGCAGTGTTTGTTGTTTGATACAAATTTTGTTTAGTTCATCACATTTAAATTACTCAATAGATAATATGTGTTCACCAATTAAAAGATCACTGAAAAATTAAACTGGCAACAGTGCCCTAGCTACAAATTTCGAGATAAAATTGCCAAGTGTGAAGATATAAATGACGAGGTTATGAATATCTAAGATTAATGAGTGATGAATACTTTCATCTTAACATTTGAAATGTTTCTCTGCTCACGTGCAAATAGAATCAATGAACATCAACTTGATTGATTTCTCACATACCGCAATTGCATCCGCTAGAGGAACATGAGTTTTCAAAAGTTTCATCGCAAAACGAACACCAACAAAGCAAAGGAAACATAAATAAAAACAATTGACAAACGGAAATTTTGCTAACTTTACAGTCTGAAAAAGACAGAACATATGTACAACGCCTACTATGAATCTACTATATCCAATAAGTCATTTACAACAACTCTATAAATAAAAGTGGAAATTTCTTAAAGTTGAAAGCTGACAACACCGGTTAATTTGATTTGAATTGTCACAACCTACTAACTGAAAATTATCTACTCTTTTAGATTACAGAGGTGGCTAAGAACCAGTGTTGGGCATTAGTCGAATAAATTTTTAATCGTAACTAAAACTAAACGACAAAATTAGTCATGACTAAGTCAATCATGACTAATCTAGTTGTTAATCGTCAATCATATTTTAGTATTAGTCTTTGAATAAAAAGTTGATTATTAGTCGACTAAATTCAATCATGAATAATAATGAATGACTAAATTGACGACCAATAAATAATTCTCAAATAAAATGAAATGTCACTAAATTGACCACTGAATCACTAAATTTTAACTTTTATGAACTGTGTATTTGCAAAGAAAGTAACTTTTTATAATCAATGTAGCTTGTTCCGAACCTTGTAAATACCTCGGGTCTTCTGTAGTTAAGAAACTTTCATGTATTCTTCAAGCATTAATACTGTGACGAAGATTAAAGGAAACGTCCGAAAATACGTTAAGCAGCCTTGCACTGAACAGATTATTTAAATTAGTCATGACTGGTGACTAATTTAGTTATTAATCACCAGTCGAGATTAATGACTAATTTAGTCATTAGTCACCAGTCAAGATTAATGACTAATTTAGTCATTAGTCACATATCTCACGACTAATGACTAATTTAGTCATTAATCATTAATTTGACTAAAAAATGCCCATCTCTGCTAAGAACTAGTATTAATAAGTGGCAAACGTTCCTTTTTTATTTTTCAAAGGTCATTAATCAAAGAATCATTTATACAAGTGTGTAGTATGTTAATGCCTTAGATGAATTCGTGATGAAAAGGAAATCTTGCAACATTGCCTAAAATTTAGTTACATACTTGAGTGCCAAATTTTCCCTAGATTCTCACAGCATTCTGCGATGGTAAATCTGGATAAATAGAATGTATATATAATTTCAGGTCAGGTTGGGCCATCGTAGGGCAGGCTTAAAACTTTCCAGGGCAGGCTCAGCCTCCCTTAGGGCCTTCCTAGCTACGGCCCTGACTATAACGTAACTGCAAAGATCCAGCGAAAAAACTGTACAGATTTAATTGGGAACGAGGCATGTCAAAGATTGTCAATTACATATCATAATGACGTCATCAATTATGTGCAAATAAATATGTTGTCAATTCTGTACATAACACCCTCTAATCCATTATTTCAAAATTGAGGGTAAATCATTATTTCTCGTCCAAGTAAACCCTCATATGTCAACTTTTAAAGCAATATATCAAAAACTAAAAGAGTGATTGAAGAAAATTGCAACTGAATTTTGAGTTTAACGCCCTGTATGTCCTTTATTATCAACATTTGGTCGTAGTGAGTTTTGCTAAATCGCAATATTTCGATGTTAGATATGCACTGTTGCTTTGTGTTCCATTATTTTCGGGCCAGCCTGTATAAAATAAATTAATAAAAATGTATCAAAATAATAATAATTTGAAACTTAAATATGGAGCAAGAAGTATGAAATCAAACGTAGGCAAAGTATTTATGTACATATTGTTGGAGTCAACGAAAGAATTATCATTTTTAGTTCGAGAAAATATACTAGGTGTTTAATTAAATATAACAAAGCTGGTATTAAAACTGTTAGGTTTTCGGTTGTCATTTGTACTTTTTAGTAAATTCTGACAGTTCCGTTAAATCCCTAGAACATTTATATTTGACATTTTGTGATAAGTCTAATAATGTCGTT
Source organism: Prosopocoilus inquinatus (assembly GCA_036172665.1). NCBI lineage: Eukaryota > Metazoa > Arthropoda > Insecta > Coleoptera > Lucanidae > Prosopocoilus > Prosopocoilus inquinatus. Next base: position 5,586,808 of record CM069876.1, read on the forward strand.
AAAAATATAAGCAGATACCCTGTACATGTTTCATGAAGTTTCAGAAATAATACTAGCGCGAGATTACCTCTTGCAAATATAGTTCTCAAAGTCAATGGAGGATTAAATTCCTGATTACACTCCTGTTGAGAACACCATATTGGTGTGGTCTCGTTTTCCATAATAGAAATTAGCCGTTTGGGTCGTCTCTGTAGACCTCTGTGGTTTAAGTACACTCACTCAGTTAAATGTTTCGCATTGCATGATTGAATCTCTATGTTCCCTGCAAATCCTTGCAAGGGAGTATTTTCATCTCATTTTAACTTTATGTAATAATACAGGTGTTTGTAAAATAAGCGGAGAAGTTTGAACGATTATCGTGAGGGTTCATAGAACACGCAAAAATTATTTAATTAGAAAATTATTTTATTGGCGGTGTGCCCGCTCTTCACAGCTACTCATAGGCGGTCACTTCAGTAACTAAAAAATATTATACTTTCTCTGTCTCAATTTAGGTGTTAATTTCATCTTTTAATTTTGTTCCAATTTGTTGTCACATTTATAAAAATTAGAAATAATAGTTATTTGTATCACTAAGCCGGAAACTGTACTTTTGCGAGTATGAGCACGAATTGTGGGGCCGAGGCGAAGACGAGGCTCCACAAGTGCGCATACTCGCGAAAAAGTTTCTGGACGCGTGATACATAAATTTTTTTCTGACGGCAAAGTTTTTAAATTGAAATAACTATTATTGTGTAAGGAAATTTGTCTTTCTTATGTTAGCGGTACAATTCAACGTTGAATTCCATGAATTGATTTACAAAAATAGAAAATTTTAGCTGTAGAATGCAGTATAACCTCTTTAATCCGAAAATGCCTTAAACCGAACCTCCAGTAATCTGAACAACGGAAACTCGAAGCCATAATTCGAACATCTCTTTAATACGAACAGCGAAGTGATTTCCGCCACATAAATGAAGAATCCCTTAGATTCATGTTTTCTAAGAACTGCTCTCTTAAAGCTGCTTTTCCTGTTTTGAAGATTGGAAGAATTAGGGATTGAGTATGAAGTATGTATGTTTGATGTAAATTGTTAAAAATATGAAGAAAAATTTACTTTTAAAATGACTACGCGAAAATTAACAAAAAACACGATACTTGACCAGCATTAAGTACAATATCTGTGCATTAGGTCATGGTCTGCGTTTTTATGACTTTTTATGGCCTCGAACGTCGGAGAATAGTTGAAAACCAAGCTCCGTCGGATCATTTAAGCTGCATGACAGAAGCAGCAGATCGAGCTAATGAGAAACGCGCATATGTTTTAAAATTCCGCAAGAAAAGTTGAAAACACTTGAACATACTTTTTGAAGATTCTGCCAACGTCTCCTACGACAGTAGGGGAAGCGATCATGTGATCGACGAAAACCGATGACAAAAATCCACAAATACACAATTCTCTAACTCTCCAAAGCAGGAAAAGTAGCTTTCCTGTTCATTGTTCATTAGCACGATGACCGTTCAGTCAGTTGACCAGTTCAGTTTGCATTAAATTGCAATTTAGAATGGAGACTACTTATAAAAGGAAATACGTTCATTAATCATAATAAATAAATAAATGATAGAATGAGGTGGGTTTCTACAGTTAATTTTTGATAAAGAACTTTTCTTTCGTTGCGGGAATATTGAAATTCGTAGGATAATTGGTAAGAAGAAATTATCTATTTTACAAAACATACAGGACCAACTCGTGTAGCTCTTATCTACTTTGCTTGAATAAAAAATAACAAACTAAAATTCCATCAGTATTGATAACAGCGTAAAAAACGACCTTCAATCCTTTTGCCCTTTCACAAAGAAGTGATACATGACAAAGTTAAGAAGAAATGACTAAAGTTTTTCCAAGTCTAATCCTCGAGAGATAAAATATCGCAGATAAAGAACAATGTTAAGCACGGATATATAAAGAAACGTTTTGACTACTCTCTTTCTTTCACTTTTTCTTACAAATATGAAGTTTACGAGATGGCAAAATGTTTCAGTTACGGAATAATTACTTCAGAAAACGCTTGTACGTGGGCTGCTGGAAAAGTTTCTGGAAACGGTATGAAAAAACGCATATGAAATTTGGTAAACGGTATCATTGTTTTTCGAAGTATTCGCCTTTGACGTCAATACACTTTTGCATACGCTCGAACCAATTTCTAAAGCACGTTTTCCACTCTAAAGATGGTACCTCAGAAACCAGTGTCCGGAATGTTTCAACCGCTGCTTCAGCCGACGAAAATCGCTCACCACGCATTTTATTTTTGATATTTGGGAACAAAAAGAAATTATTAGGTGATAAATCATGTGAATATGGACAATGAGTCATTAATTCAACATTTTCGATGGACAAAAAATCAACTATTTGACGGGCTGAGTGAGAGCTGGCGTTGTCATGATGGAGAATAATTCGTCGATTTCGATTGTTTCTTCTTATTTGATCGATGACTTCCGGCAAACAAATTGTAGTATACCAATCAGCATTCACGGTTTTTCTATCCTCTAAAGCCACGGTTGCTACATGTCCAGTTAAACGAAAGAAACAAGCAATCATTTGCTTCGCAGCACTGCGTGAACGGATAACTTTTGTTGGTTTTGGTTCATTTTGAAATACCCAAACGGTAGATTGTTGTTTACTTTCTGGTTCGTACGAATAGATCCACGTTTCGTCACCAGTAACGATGTTATAAACTACATTTTAACGACCTCCATTGAATTTCTTGAGCATTTCTTCGCACGATTTGACACGACCCTGCTTTTGCGCTTCTGTTAAATTGTGTGGGATCCAACGACTGCAAAGCTTTTGTGCGTTCAAATGATCATGCAAAATCTGGTATATTACTTTCATGCCAATGCGTAAGGATGCTTGAACCTCGTGGTATGCCACATGTCGATCTGGCTCAAGCATTTCACGCACAGTATCTACATTAGTGGCAACAATAGATGTTGATGGACGACCTTCACGAAATTCGTCACTGAGAGAGGTACGTCCACGCTGGAATTCGGCAAACCAATTATAAACACTGCTCTTTGATGGTGCTTCATCTCCAAAAGCCAAATGAAGCCGATAGAGGCATTGTTTCGGCGTTAGACCACATTTGAAATCGTAAAAAATCACAGCACGAAAATTTTCACTCGGGATTTCCATATTCACACAAAATTACTTTTTCTCAAATGCTGTACAAACAAAACTAGTTCACTTGGATAGGAACTGTCAATAGAATTATAGGCGAGAAACGTCAAATTTTTCAAATATGACAGTTGATAAACGCTAACAATTCTAGACCTACTAGATTCCAGAAAATTTTCCAGCAGCCCACGTAGTGTTGATGAAATTTCACTACGTCTGTGAAATTTGAAATCATTTGATATCTATTGAAATATTTTTTTGTACTTTGTTAAAATCTGGTGAAACTTTAAACACTTGGGGCGCGTTCAGAAACTGTATTGCGAGAGCACTTTGAGCATTTTAAAATGAAACGCAAAATGCACAAAATCACTTACGTGAGAGAGAAAGACTGTTACCCAGAGCGCGCTCTTTTTAGTTGAACCGTTATTCCTGAACGAGTCCCTACAGTACAATAATTTAAGAGAGATAAAAGGACACGTGTTGAATTTTATTTCATGTTTTTATTTTTTGTTTATTCACCTCCTTATCCGTTTGCTCATCTGTCTACCAATCACAGTAATCAGAAGGCATTAATTCGTTATTTAACATTTATAGGCGAGACATTACTAAAGAGCTTGACTGTACAAACTCCCTCATCAATTACACTGTCTTGTCAATCAATTCGATAAAAATTAATCAGGCAAATTTAAATAGGAGTTAAAAGTTATAAACAAGATTACAAAGAAAAAACAATATAAATTTATTTATTAACATACCTAAACAGATAAATTTACTTATAAATTTTTCCTGCAATTAAGTGTTAAAACAAAAGAAATAAAGATATTGAAAAAACCTAATCTTGCGCTTTGCAGCAATCCGAAGCAGTATTGCCAACTCATCAAATTCCGAAGTTCGTATCTTTCTTAAAGAAAAAAATCGATTTTGAAGTTACAAATCGTATTATCCCGAGAAAAAATAAGAAAACTGAAATGAAAAATTATAATTGAATAGAAGAAGGTAGTAGCACTTCGATTAGATTAAAAAAAAAATTATTTGTACTAGTTTTTTTCTTGGATGTGACGCGATCGTCTTTTTTTTTATAAATTATTGTTTTTTTTAAGTTTGAAATTCAAACATTTCCATCTCTTTTTGATTTTTTTTGTGATTGTCATTTGTTTGAATGTTCTTTATTATTAGTTTTTTTTTTAATTTTAAATTTACAATTCGTTTTGAGTTATTTTCTTCTATGTGTATAATCGTCATTTGTTTTTCTTACTTTAGTCAGATTTTTTTAAAATTTGTAATGGTTTTCTCGATTGTCAAATTTTTTTTTCGTTTTTTTAAAATTGCTTCCAATTTTACAAAAAACAAATAAAATTATTAATGAACAGATAAAAGAGCGACATCCTACGATCTCTTTTTGACCTCACATTGCAAAATTTTTAATAAAATTATCGTAATTTCTTTGTAAGTTTTAATTTTTCTATCGCATTTCTGGATCATTAAAAATGTGTTTTTTTTTTGTTTATGATTGTTAAACCTTTTTCCGTCTTATTGTCTGAAAATGTAGCCATAACCTTTTGTTCCCAAGAATTTGTGAAATTCTTTATATTTTAATGAGTTTTCGCAATTTTTACATTTTCCCTTTTGTTTGAATTTATTCCTAGATTTAACGACTTTTTCCCTAAGTTGGCAAATATGACAGTTGATAAACGCTAACAATTCTAGACTAGATTCCCGAAAATTTTCCAGCAGCCCACGTATAAGCAATCGTAGAATTTTCGGTACCACTACAGAACTGAGATGACATGAAAAGCTTTTTCACAAGAACTTTTTTCTTAATTTTGTTTCAGTTGCAATAACAATGTAAAAATGACCACGAATATTATCCTTCAACCCCTATGCCCTAGTGAAACATATGTAGGTAAATCAAGAAAAAGGGACTTTTTTGAAAATGCCAATCCTTAATGGATATTTCCTGTATGTTGATATTGACGAAGAGTCTTCTGACAATTTATTTACTTTTTTATTCACACAACCGGTTTCGCCTAACATAGCATAACATAATTACATAATGGCAAACAGTTTAGAAGACTATATTATTGATATTTCCCGTGCTTCGTTCGATAAATCGAAAATTTCGAAAAACCGAATCAATCAGTGAAATTGTTAGTTCGGATTAAAGAGGTTTTAGCGGTAATTTAAAAACACTAGGGCCCGGTATTATAAACGCAAGTTAAATTTACTCTACAGTTTAATGTCTTAGTAACCATTGTTTTTACAATTGTTACTAAGGCATTAAACTGTATAGTAAATTTAACTTGCGTTTATAATACCGGGCCCTAGAATAATAATTTTTCTTCAATTTCTGAGGTTTAATTTGACATTTCAGGACAATTTGAACGATTCGAAAATCAGCAATTTTAGACGGAGGCCGAAGAAAGTATTTATCACCTGTTTATTATGAAGTCAAAATAATGCCGATTTTGAATATATCATGAGGTTCATCAAATCCTAACTAATCAGAACGCCATTACTATGACTTCATCATAAACAGGTGTTGGATAAAACTATATATTATACTTGTGTCTTAACAGCAAATAAGTTGCACAAGAAAAATTAGCGAAATATTCCTTTCGTGACTTATTTGCCTTATAAATATATAACTATACAGGATGACTGGCAAACAAACATTAAGTTAAAAACTTTAATAAGTTTGAAATAAAATGGCTGAAGAGACACATCTCTAAAAAAATCCAAACTACTTGAACATTCATTCTGATTTACTTCCAAAATTTGGTACTACAATCAACTTGCAAATTAATCTAAAAACTTTTCTGATTTATTGCCTTTCGAATGAGGGTAATAAGTTTTAAAAATGTCTGCAACTTCACTTTCTTCTCTGACGATAAAAAAAATGCCTCTTTAAGGTAGGATTCATTTTATAAGAGACAGACCTTTTAATGATTTGGATGATAATGAATTTAACATTTCGCTTTTTCAAAGGAGTTACGAAACTCTTTGGTCCCACACTAGAACCTGCAACAAGCAAAAATAAATTTATTTTATGGTACAAATCAGTTGCTGATAAACTTACGTTATTATCCACTGAAATATTTCAACAGCTGATTCCTGATACTTTCAGAAACAATCGATACGTAGAATAATTCATAGTGTCATTCATCTTATTGCAAGGCAAAGCAAACAGTCAATTAAGTTGCCAATAGAAGAAGCTCCGCAAGTTAAAATTAGGCTTTTCTCATGTCATTGGCACCACAGATTGTACCCCATGTTAAAATTATTTCACCTGGTGGTAATCCCGCTGAGCTGTACCATAACATAAAATGCGTCTTTGCCATATATGTTCAAGTAATTCAACCGCACTAAAGTTTCCTTCCTCCCTTTCTTTTTTCCTTTTTCGTTTTTAAAAATCATTAACTGCACTAATGCGAAGAATTTTAAGATGTATTTATTTATTTTGAGTTTCTATCCTCACACTACCTGACTGCAGGCCTGACGCCATGCCGGACAGATTACTTTAAAGCGGTGTCAAAGTGGCAATTTTTCGACGTTGCCAAACGTAAACTCCAATTAGTTAATCAGTAGTTTTTTGTTTTGTGAAAGAGCATCAAATTTTTAACACTGATTAAACTTAACGGTTGATTAGTTAATCAACGCTTTAACAAAGCTTTGTGAAACCGGCCATTAATGTTTAATCTTGTTACTAAGAAACGGCAATGAAATTTCATCAATGATGTAATTTAAACATATCATATGGGTAGCATATTAGTTCTTGGATTAAATTTCTGCACTTATTTTACAAACACACTGTATAAGATGGATGCATTCTTTGACTGTTCAATTGACAGGAAACATTCTCAAGTTGTTATTTCATACCAAAATCAGTATATGGATGGCGGATATAAATTAAACATTTTGAAGTTGAAGAAAACAAAGGCATTGTTATAACGCCTGTTAAAGCTGTGATATGATATAATTTTTTCAGGCACTCCACCGACAAACATCGTTGATGCAGTCTCGAGTGGTAACACTTCCTCACAGGGTTTTCAGTCGTATGCAGGTCTCAAAAACACACCTTCAATGGAACCAAGTGCAATATCTCTAAAAACTGCGAGTGTTGTACCTGGTAGTGCATTTAACTTTGGACCTACTGCGACCGGCTTAGGTTTAAGTTCCGGGTTATACGGTGATAAAGATGCATATCCTAACTTCCTAGAGGACTTCCGAACCGCTCCTAATTATTACATGGCGGCGGCGGCTGCGGCACATCACAGATCCACTCCGGAAGGACCTGACAAATCGGTGCGGACGACACACCAGCCTCCTACCGGACAGGCTACGAGTTATCCGTTTATCGGCGCTCCCCAACCCAGACCACCGAGCTACCCCTTGGGCGGACCTTTCATGACTCCTCATCAAGCACCATTGATGGACGCTGGTTCACCCTTGTATCAACAATATCTTCAAGCTGGAGTACTTCATCAAGGTCTTCTGGGACCTCCTGGTGCATATCCAGCAGGTTACCATCCGGCCTTGAGCATGAGGCAACCGTACGATTCCATGACGAGACCTTCGTGGATTTAAGGTTTTCAGTTAATACCTTAACTTTACCAAAGACATTTTAATTTTATCTGTACATACAATATTTTAATAACACTTTAGTTTTAAGTCTTATTATTTCATTGCAGTGTGTTTAAAGTTCTGTGATTTAAATGCGTAGGCGTACTTCGTTCGATGTGGTTCAATTCGTGCCCTGCAATTTTTCTTTTACGTTTTGTTCTATCGTTGCTAGATTTATAATTTTACGAAATTGAAATTTGTGATTTTATGTTTACACCGCTTTTACCTCAATCACACGTGTTGTTAACGTGTAGGTAGTTCGAACTTTCTGTTACACACTGCATTAAATTTTTATTATTCTACTGTAATCGTTTTAAAAAGTTTGTTAGTTTATTCTGTTGAGTTTCATCTAACGATTAGAATCTCCTAACATTCCCGAGGATGTGCAAAAAAAATAAGACATTTCTATAGGCTAATATTTATATCATAGGTAAATAGAGCAATGTGGTATATTTATTGATTCACAGTTTGTATTGTATAATACATTTGGTCGACAAGATGAGCGCATAGTAACGGTTTTATTTTGTAATCGAGTGAAATTTGCGTATATTTTTATTTACTTAAAAAGAAAGAGATGTTTCTATTTTATTTAAGACAAACAACTTTTGGTCGTTCGCCTTATTCTCGTGTTATAACAGTGTATAGCAACATCGACAATAGAGAAAAAAATCGATCGCTTGTAACTGATTATGTGCAAGATGAATTTAGAAATTACGATGATTTCTACAACGTCGTGAAAAGCTTTAAAATCATATATTATTATTATTGTACAAAATTAAGTAACATCAGTATCAAAATATTAAGAAAATTTGTAAATATATCGATTGTACATGGAATTTAAGATTTTCAGAAACATATTATGTATTGTTGTACAATGAAATAAATATTTAGCAATTTGTATTAATAAATTCGGTATTCATTTATTACTCCCTCTGAATATTTAAAGTAATGATTGTTTAAATATTCAAATTATGCAAAAAATGAAAATTGACTTTCTAGTTTCTTCGACTCACTATTTATTTCAGTTACGGGATAACATTGCGCACGGTCACACGTACAGTCATGATTGTAAGTAATGTCTCACCAATAAAATTTTAAATCGAGATATAAAAGGTAAACAGACTCGTTTTGAAATTTATTTCATGTTTTTGTTTACCTGCTTGCTCCCTCCTCTGTTTGTCTGTCTACCTATTATAGTGGTCAGAAGGCATTAGGCTGTAATTTAAGATTTGCAGGAGAGACATTACTAAAAAGTATAACTGTACATTTTACCAGTTGTAGAAGTCTAGGTTATTGAGACATACGTTATAGCGTTTTCCACTGACTACACTATCATGGACTGAGTGTATTTCCATCTTGATTCAGCTTTATGTAATAAAACGAGTTAGAGATACACTCAGTTCACAATGGTGCAGCCAGCGTAAAACGCTATTAGTCATGCGTTCATATTTTTTAAATTACAGAAAACTGTAACTGAAATTACAGGAAACTGTAATTAAAAAGTAACCATCGTTGAAACAGAGCGCACTCGTTAATATGTAATTGGTTGCGTCTAGAAGATCGAGCTAAGGTGGCTAAATCTAGCGTGCCTTATAGCGTTTTACATTGGTTCCACTGGTGCACAACCTGCGTATATCCATCTCTTGTGAGCTTAAAATGATTAGAAAATACACTTGGTGTGCACTGGTGTAGCCAATGGAAAACTATTAAACAAGAGTGTGGCCACCGGTGAGTCCATTCTATTGGTTACGAACGATTTTCGACTTTACAGTTGAAAGGAAAAAGTAGGCAAATTACAGTTTCCTATAATTATTCTTTCTCAAAATGCCATAAATTAAAGACGAATTCACAGATTTTACCAAAATATTAAACTTGTTAATTTTGAAAGCTTTTAATTTTTTTAAATGTCTGTGAGTGAAGTCGTCTTTAATCGCTACCATTTCCAAAAAGAGTAATTACAGAAAACTGTAATTTGTTTACTTTTTTTGCTTCCGACAGTGTACAGGGTGTTCTTTTACTGTGTGCAAATATAGTCTATGTAGTCTGTAGTCTATCGCCATAAAAGGCAACGATTGAACTCATATGTTCTTAACATAAATGTAATAGTTTTCGAAAATTCATTGGCAGATTTTCACTAAACCGTTTGAGAACTGCTGGCCTAGCTAAAAGTGGAACACGGCCGCCTCTTGAATTACGACCCGCAGCCGAAGTAGGCCAGGGTCAGTGCCTTACTGGATCTTGAGCAGGAACGACGTAAATCAGCGCCGTCCCGATCATCTGGTCGGTCAAAACGTTTACAATTTAAATTAATTTCTCTGCAAGTAATTACAAGTTTAAGTATTTTTAAATTGAAATCTAGTGCAATTCAAGAAGCTGCGGTTCGTAATTGCCGAACAAATTAAAAGCGAGGTACAAACAAATTGTAATTTCTCATTCCATATTAGTTTTAAAAGACTTATCAAAATTTGACATTTACTTTTTTTCCACGGACCGTAAGTAGTAGTACTTTCAGAGCTAGCAACGAGATAACAGCAAAAGTTTATTTACGTAAAAGGGTGAAGGAAGAACATTTTTAACACGCTTGCCTAATTGGGGCATAAATTTTCGGATTTATTCGTCGATAGCTGATATCGTAAAACAGTTTACTTCGCTCAGTGAATTAAAATTTTAAATAAAATAATAAACGATATCAGTGATTATATTATTACGAAATGCGGCGTTGAAGATCGAGTGCGGTATCGGTGGGTGTGTTCATACCGAGAGGAAGGCGAAGTAGGCGAAGTTGACCTTCCTATCTTTCTCGCACATTTCAACAGTTCCAAACAAGTGATCTGTCCGAAATTTTTTGGCTATGATACGGTAGCCACCAAAAAATACCCGCACAAGGTAGCATTTCGCGTACTTATACAGAGGTTCTTTTTATTTGCGCACAGTAAAAGAATACCATGTATACCTTATAGCTATGTTTGTGCTATAAGGTATGTGTTCTTGCGAGTGGTTATTCAAAATTAACGTAAATTGTGACAGTTTCTACAATGCTAGATTATACTCAGGTAAGTATTTTTAAAATATTATGTGCGTTGTTGAGATTATTGTTAAATTTAGCATTTTTTTTTAAACGGAAATAATCACATAACCACAATGTTGACTAATACTTATATCTGCATAAACATGTACTGTATAGTGAAGGCAATCATTACATCATCACACACAGGAAATAAGGAAATAGCATGCAATTATAAATGGACTGACGACTAGGTACCTAATTTTGAACTTGCTTCCTAAGGTTAGCACGAACGTGAAGCCTGTTCGGCCGGGCTTCACTTTGAAGCTAAGTTGACATGTATTCTAGATACACAAAATATTTGCTGCGGATTGTTTTTGATTGGTTGTTTTTCTTTTAAAAAAGCCAATCAAAAACCGATCTACAATAAATATTTACCGTTTTCTAAAGACTCTATTACGCACAACTTATTTTAATAAATACGAAAAGCGATCACGAATGCCATTTTACTCATAGAAGGTACGAATGCAATAAATGTTTTATGTTACAATAGGTGTGACTACACCTATTGTTCTTTTTATTAATTATTTATTTGTTAACTTAATAAACGTATTCTCTATTTTGACTTCGCCCCTTATTACGGCTAACCCTCAAAATTAACCGTAACATTATTACTGCTTATTTGGAGGGTCACGTACTTTTTTGATTTGTTAAGGTGGAAGTAAAAATTGCTTACATAACAATTCAGTTTTAAGAACCAGCTGCAAAAGTGCTTATTAATTCTTATTATATTACCTTATATTATTCTTATTATTATCTGGTAGACACTTACACAACGCATTACTAATAAATAGCTAATAGACCCAAAGTAGTCTATATCGCTGAGTCGCCGACTACTATCCGGTTATTCCCGTTTGCATCGTTCGGTGTCGTGTCGGAACTCCGGGGCCATACGTAGCAATCTGTTTTAAGATTGCTTATGTCACAAGTTCACTCCCGGACTGGTGAAAGCTTTCCGGTGGTGAATCCGGGCACGATGTTGGTTGTGATCCCGCGAAACCTCTCCGTAGAACATTCGCTGCGTTGATTCATTCTCTAAACTCGGCGCGTAAAGCGATGAATCATATGGCAATTTTTCATGTCTCGCCGACGCTCGTCACAACAATACAGTAATTTAGCTGTAAGAAGCAATATACAGGCTGTCTCAAAACCTCTGTCTTTAAATGAAACTGTAAGTTCCTCGTTAAATAAATGATCAGTTCTCCAAATCTGAATTTTTTTTGCCCAAAAATGAAAAACTGACCTATCACAAGCGAACACAGTCCCTTTGTTTTGAAACCTCTGCTTGGTTTACGACTTGTTTCGGCAATTCATTCCGATAAAATAAATAAACCGCAATGAAACTTTTTATTTACGTTTAGAAGAACTCGGTCAAGGCCTTATTGCATACGAATATGAATCCGACTTGCGGACATCGGCATGTTTATTTGTACTTTCAACATGCGATAAGTAAGAACGTTTGTTTACGCACCTCTTTGTAATAAAAAATAACAATTATGGTAAAAACGTAAAATTAAAAAATTATGGTACCTAATCTTCGTTAGATTTTTGCTGAAGTAATTAAACATCTTCGTACGCTAATTTTGTAACTGCGTTGAAATTGCGTGAAATTATTTTTCAGTTACCGCCCTAATAGCTGCAGAATAAGTATTGCAAGACCAGAAACTATTCCTATTCTAAAAACGGAAAACAAGAATTGGAGTATGAGCAGGATGAAAAATTTAAATAAATTAGATTGTCTGTACAAGCAGTAATCTATGGGTTCAAAATAAACGATTGAATAACTTCGCTAGCTCTCAATCGAACTGTTTTATTAATTGTTTACATTCCAACACAAAACACATGTTTTTATAAGGATAATATTGAACCTGACTTTCTGCGTCGGCTTAAACCAGTAAAGACATAAAAAACTCTCGCCTAGTGCAGACGTTTATTTCGTCTTTTCGTCGTAGTTTTAATAAAGAAACAAATTTATTTTTGCTGTACAAATACAATAACTTTAGTAATCAAATTGTAATCATTGTAAATTGGCAATTTACAAATTAATATGATGTAAGAATTTCCTCTTTTTCGATCGCCTTTAGATTGATTTTTTTTTAAATTTAACTGTTAAACTACGGATTAGCACAAAACTAATCATCAATCAATGCAGCACGCACAGAATATTTTAAACTATTAAGAACTTGCCTAGTTACAAAATTGATCTACTTTTAAAATTAATAAAAAACACGATACTTGACCTGCCTTAAGTACAATATCTGTGCAGTAGGTCATGGTTTGCGTTTTTATGACTTTTTATGGCCCCGAACGTCGGAGAATCGTTGAAAACCAAGCTCCGCCGGAACATTTAAGCTGCATTCAGCGACCCTCGAACAAGTTGTATGAAAAAGTAAAATATTTTTTTTTGTTTATTGCTATATGACCAATAGTTGTATAACAAATTTTGTTTCTTTTCTTGACCACTATTTGCGGTTTCAATTGAAGACGTACGTTTAGAGACAAGCTGTATGAACGAATAGTGATGATCGCCCTTATGTTGTATCCATTTACGTTAAATATAACGTGCTGTTATCGACGAGTTTACGTTCATATTCCTATTTCAAAAAAAGATAACAGGGCGTCATGTTTAACGTAAATAGATACAGCACTCGGGCGATTATTTTATTGTGCACTATTAATATCGCTAATTTAAGCAGTTTTAAAAGTCAAGAAATAAAACTTTCGATAGAAATTTGAGATTAATTCACGTTTAATCCTTTTACACACAGATACTGAGCACAAGAAAAAGTACACTCACTAAAATGCACTTGCATGCAGTTCAAGAGAAAAAGTAAACGCAAGAATTAGGAATAATAAATAACACACTGATTGGTCATTTTTCTATAAATGACACTTTAAATTCTCCTTATTTAAATCCTCTCCGTAACTCAATAGCTCCTCAAATACTGCAAATTCCTGTTGAAAGTTCCTGGTATTAACAAGATGCCGCTTCATCATATTCTACGACGAACTTAACACAAATTTCCTGAACGCTACCCATGAGCGAATAAGCTTAACCACCCAGTAACTTTCTACGAACAAACTTATGTCCGGTTTCTGAAACGATACATAAATTTATTTAAGACAAACTCAAAATAAACTGACCATAACTTCTAAAAGGCGTTTCTCAAAACTTTATTTGTAGATAAAGTGCATACGTAGTAACGTAAACAGTTTATAATTTCCATAAAGTTACCTGTCAACAAAAATTTATCTTTACATAAAGTTATTTATCGTTTCAGAAACCGGGCATTAGTAACTATATATAATTATTATATTATAATTTAATTAAATTTTTTTTATTAATGTGCCTACTCAGATAATTGTGCAAGTTGTGAAGACTTCCCAATTTATTCTCACAGATTTCAGGGCAGTCTCTGTCATATGAAACAATGATTATGACTATGATTGAGAATAAACAACCACGAGTGTTATGTTGGTTGCCTAGATTTACAATGCCTCAATGTGATTATTTTAAAATGCAACATAGGGATATGTTGCAGAATAAAATGAAAACACTGTATGTGGTACTTGGGATATATCTGATTTTAGCGTGTTTATTTTCACATGTATTTTCCGCATACGTGCAGCATACAATGCTTTTTTTTTAACTGTGGCCATAGGGATGTACACTAATGCTTAAAAGTTTCGAAATGAAAAGCAATAAAATCGTTCGAATTTGAACCTTATTGAAACGGGCCTAATATATTTCGAACCTTAAGGAACAGAGACACTTTCTCCGCACCCCGATAGGAGGGTTGTTTACGTAGGTCCTATTAAACCCCGGCCGGTGCAGATGTTTATGGTTTGTTGAATTTCGTTGCCAGTATTTGGTTCCGAGTATTTATTGAGGCGACGCGCGGTTGCGAACGCGGACGCGGTGGCGAATTTGTTTGTTCTCTTTTGCTTTAACTTCAAAATTGAACAAAAAATGTTTTTTTTTTTAATTAGAATATTTTATATTGTTAAATAACAGGATTTCAGATCATATTATAAAGACATATAAATGTTAAATTGCTATAAAGGATCGACGATGTTAATAAATCTGAAAAATTATAATTATACCAAATTTCTGCCTTTATACACTTCTGGTTTGTTTGACTTCACAAAAATTTTATTCGTTTGTAGTTTGTGTATGTTTTTCTGTGGATTCTAAAATTTTCATTACGAGAAATACATAAATAGATTTTTAGTAAATATGAAATACAGGGTGATTTATTAGCTCACCGACAAGCTTTGCCATAGGGAAAGCTCACATAATTTTAAGAAAATAATAACAATTAGGACATCTGTTCGATTTTATTTATTTTTAAGTAAATAGAAGACCTCACAATTTTGATTCTAGTTATTTTGTCCCGTTCCTCTGTACAGCTGTTTCAGTCCTATTTGGGGCTTCGTCAGCAGAAGCGATCGCAGGATGTCGCTATTTAAGCGGTTTCTATTATGCTATTTAAGCATTTCCGTTATATTTTACATTTTTTCACGTCATCTTTATTTTATAAATGTTAATATATTGATATTTTCAATTCAATTTTATCATACACGTCTTATTCACATGTCAAGAAACCTATTCATGTAAAATATTTTCGACATCAAGAAAAATTATGTTTCATTTTACCGAACCTCTGTTTTATGATACCCTTTTGTTCTTTGTGATAAAGAGATATCACGTATAAAAACCTATGACTTTTATGCTGTTACGTTTTTCTGCGGATCCTAAAATGAAGCATCTATACATACCGTGACTTATTTTATTAACTCTAAACATAAAAGGTAAATATTCCCAGGTTATTGTTATTATTGTTTTGTTAATTTTTACTTTAGTTTTGTTTTTACTTGTAATAAGTTTTTCGTTGTTCTCAATAATAAAGTCTTGAATACTTTTTCCAGTGTATGTTATTCTTTTTTATACGGTATCATATAATATTGTAAGAATTTACAGTGAAATAAATTTAAAATAACTTAATTTCATTTAAATAATAAGTTTACTGATGATACTTATTGATCGAATAATTAACTCATTAAAATTATTCAGAATCATACAAATTTAGGAAACTTAACAAATATAGTATTAAACTCCTAGAATATAGAATGATATGTGTAATACTTAAAAATTGCAATACTTGCGTTAAAAATAATATACATATTTCATTCTACGCCACAGAGAAAAAAATAATATTCTTCTTTTTAGTTTCTTCTCAAATCTGACATCAGTAAAATAACTTGAAAAGTTCATCCACAAAGTTTGGCAAGTTTTCATTAATCTAGAAGTTAAGAGAAAATGATTATATCGTATAACACTTATTTTGTGAAAATATGTGAATGATTTTTGAGTATTTGAAAAAATATATAGAATGAGCTAGATTATTTAAATTTGTTTCTTATTATAATAATATAAATGCTAAGAAGTTCTGCTCAACAAAGCTATTAATTAGTTGCAAAACATATGTGTATTTAATGAAACTAGAAAGTTAAATTTAATTAACGAAAAAGAACAGATTTTATTTTATTGACTTATTTAATTTCAATTGCCAAAGTTTCAGAAATTTTAATTTCATAATGCACACATTATTTACTACACATGTTATAATATTTAGAAAATAAATTTTGTTAAATTTCTTATCCATCCAACTACAATGAAAGTCTTTCTAGCAGATTATTCAAGTTGGTTGAATAAGTTCGCATCTGTGTTAAATCGCTGTGTTTGCGATGACCGGTTTTATTATCAGAGTAGCAGGTACGGTTGTAAAAGCTATAAGGTTCATAATTGCAAAGCATAAAATTTCTTACTGCCAGTGGCATGTCTCGTACTCCGAAAACTTTATAGCAGAAGTGTACGTGCTAAACATTTTGCTTCGTGTTAACTTATGTTCTGCTCAAAATTGTAAGATAATTTCAGTTTTTAGTAATCAATTAAATAATTTATTACAAATTACACATTGCCAGAATAACATATGCATCTTTAAATTAATTACTTTAATATTAAAAGCGGAAATTTTTAATGAATCGAGCGGGTCAACGTTAAAAAGAAATTAGTCGCTGCCATCTAAAATGTCTGTCTGACGAATTAATTTTTGATTTTGACCTACTGGATTTCTATTTACTCGTTAATAATTTCAACTTTACATATTAAAATAATTAAATTAATGACGCGCCTGCCTCTTATTATGGTAATGTTTATTTTGTAAAAAAATATGTAAGTGGTTATTAGAAAAAAACATTTGCTTAAAATTCTTAGCAGAAAAAAAGTTAACGCGAGACAAATTTTGTAGCACGTATATTCGTATGGCTACAGTTAAAAAGTAGCACTGTATAACATTTTTAGTGCATATAATTATCAGCTGTACTACTGATGGTAGTTTTGGAAACAATGCATTTGCATTACATTTGCTTTATATCGATAGTCCGTGTTTTCTTGATAGGCGATAAACGCGAAGTTTTTTTTTTTTTTACTCGTTGGTCTTGATGGTGTTCGAGTAAAAAACTCCTTTCATCCACCAGTCACTGAATGTATTGTTGGGCCTTGTGGTTTTAAAGAATATATAAGAACTCTTCACGAGCCGGGGCCTAAGCGACTCTCAATACACCCGAATAGGCCTCGGAATATAGAACCCAGGAGATAAAAAGAAGGAACAACTTATAGTTAGTTTTAGTTTGGATTTGCAAAGAAAGGAAAATAAACACTTAAATAATTTGAAGTCTAAAATACTCAGCGATAAGATCGTTTATCAATTGATTGTTGTTGCATCCAAAGAAAATGTGATTAACATCTTCTATCTCTCCGCACTCACACAAGCTGGAGTTTGTAACCTTAATTCTAACTAAATGAACCTTACAAGAGCAGTGTCCTATTCTGATTCTACAAAGAGTAGTGACAAATTTCCTACTTATAAAGGGAAATCTGGCGAACCAAGGCACTCTTTCAATTTTTCCGTTAATATTGAATAACTGTTTCCCTTTACTCTGGCTGGACGATTTCCAATACTCCTTCCAACATTTGTAGGAAACATCTTTGATGTATGGTATTAATCCATTAATTTTAACTGAACTAATTTCCAGATGTTTTCCTTGTTTTGCTAGGTAATCAGCAATCTCATTTCCTTTGATTCCCGTGTGGGAGGGAATCCAGCAGATCTCTACTTTGGCCTGAAGCCCTTCGAGTTGCATAAGTGCATTTATAATTTCGATAATGTTGCAGAAAAAAGTTGGCTTTATTAAGGTTATCAAAATCAATTGCCACTCTGTTTTTTCCCCTTTGCTCAATCTTTTTCACGCCCGAAACTTCCGCTTTTAAAAGCCAGCTTCCTAAAACCATTGATCTTACCTGACCAATATTTGATTCTTTTTCTCGCGATTCAACAAACACTGTGAAAGGAGGTTGATCATATATATCATAAAATTGAACCAATTCATTACATCTTGTGGGATCTTGACTCACTATGTGAGTCTTTGCCGACTGCATCATATTATTTAATCCATTATTTGGTCTTTGCAGACAAAAGCCTGTTTTCACAGAATTATTTGCTTCATTTATTAGAGATGGAGATACTACAAACTGAGATAAAAAATCTCGATCACTAGCTGACTTAATATTGGTTTCTAACAATTGAATAAGAGGAATACCTGATGAGGGGGATTCATCCATAGCGGATGTACACGACGCTTCTTCGTCGTCCATGCTTAGTGAGGTTATTGGGGGAGAAAATCTCCCCCGGATAATATACTCATCTAATAGGTGATCAAGTTAGTATTTTATAAATATAAAGAGGATCGTGGAAGAATAGTAGGAAAAACTAACCACAAAGCACTCACCGCTACTTTAGTATTCAACTAGTAATAACGTCTACTCACTACTACAGCTGAATCAAAACTGAAATGCGAAGTTGTAAAAAGAATGTGGTTCTCCTATTAGTCAGTTATTTGTGTTCTTTTTTATTTTATTAAAACAGCAACTAGGTAGTAACGACTTGGGTCAAGTTTGAAATTTTTTGTCGCCTGTTAGTTATGTAACACGTTATTCCAATCTGTATAATTCCGCTCGCCAAAAATAATAAAAATAGAACAGATAAAATAGCGACATCTTACTATCGCTTTTTGACCTGACATTGCAGTAGGATAGACAAATTGAAGCGGGATTTGCTCCTAATAAGTCCCCCATGCAAGGCGGCTTGCTGTCAAAGCATAATGAGAGTTTTGTGCAAATCAATTTGTCTATCCTACTGCAATGTCAGGTCGAAAAGCGATCGTAAGATGTCGCTATTTTACCTGTTTAAAACCTGTTTTATCTATTCATCACTCTTACATCGCAATTGCGAATAAATTGGACAAGTCGTTTTTGTTTGCAGTGGGAATGTCGAGCTAGGTCTCTGCTGAAGAAGCCCCAAGCAGGGCTGAAACAGCTGTCCAGAGGCTGCTCGAGGTTTTCACTGCAATCAAAAACGATTTGCACAAAATTTTTCTAATAAAAATAGAGTATTATCTAGTTTTTATTGTTTGAGCTTTCCACTGATTGGAGAAATTTTCATCTCTTAGTAACTGGTTTGATACGGTCCTATCCAAAATCAGAGGACAAGTTCATCATTGATAGTGATGCTAGCAATCACGGAATTGGAGGCGTCCTTTCACAAGTGCAAACGGACAAGAACGTGTTATTGGTTACTTCAGTAAAGTTTTGTCGAAAGTTTAGAGAAACTACTATGTAAGAAGAAATGAGTTTCTCGCCGTAGTGGAAGCACCGGAACATTTCCTCAAGTATCTTTATGGTCAATAGTTTAATCTTCGAACAGACCACGCAGCACTGAAGTGGTTGCTTCACAATTTTGCAATCGAAGATCGTTGAGGTAGTGTCCGTAACAATGCAAATGCACTTTCTAGAAGAGTGTCCTGAAAATTGTCGGCACTGCTCAAAGGCAGAAAACAAAAAAGGAATAATTTCCATCAGAATAACTGGTGGCATAGTATATAGATGGCAAAGGGAAGCCATCAAGTGGTAGTAACGAGAAGATCCTGAATAAGAACCATAATTGAATGGATGGAAAGAATGCAACATGCAACCTGGGCATAGATATCAGGAAAGAACCCAGTGATTAAAATTTATTTGGCATAATGGAATTCTTTGGAATTAAAGAATGGATTGATACTAAGAAAATGGGAATAACCTGATGGGAGTGAGATGAAAGTCTAGTACTTACTTCTAGAGGTAGCAGCTGTTGAAGTCCTGGATGAGATTCATATGATCTTGTGTCCTGTTGATATTTTGGCTTCTGTAAGATCCTGTTGAAAGTGCTGCATATAATCCCAGCTCTAGATGGTACTTTAAAAATGATAGTTAAATGATCTATATCTGAAGAGTACATCAATTAAGTTGGCGGCAAAAAACTGCGGTGGAATGTACTTATTGTTATGCCCGATTTCTTCACCTCCTGATAAATTTATCAGCCAGGTATTATCTTTGGAAATCTTTGTATCGATAATAGATTCCGAGGATATTTCCCGGCAGATAAATTTATCAAGAGCTGAAGAAATCAGGCATTAGACATACATTAAACTGAAGCTAAATATTGTTTTAATTAAGAAAAGCCATACTACTTTCTACTGGAGAGATAATAATAATAATAATAATAATATAGTTTATTGTCACTGATCAATAAGGATGTGGACATTGTCAATTTTACACTGTATTGCATATGAAATTTGTAGATCCTTATACAGATATTGTCATTACATTTCGTCATATAAAAGTATAAAGAACCAAGAATAAATGTAAAATATAAATAAAACAGATAATCACAGAGTACGATACTAACACAAATAATAAAAAAGAATATCACAATAGTGCACAAATTATCACAAGAGTTTGGGAGGGTATTGGTCAATTAGAGTAGAATTAAGCGTCAATCAATTCATTGATATGATAGAAATTCTTAGTATGAAGGTAGTTTTTTAATAAAATTTTAAATTGTTCGGAGTTGGTATGTTTAATATGCGGAGGTAATGCATTAAAAAACTTTTATGGCTTTGAAATGAGCACCACTTTGATATAATGAAGATTTGTGGCTCGGAATGCTAAAATCATTAAATTTTCTGGTTAGCATATTGTGATACATGTCAGAGTTTCGAGCGTACATATGCTCATGTTGCTTTAAAAATGTCGCGAGTTCGAGAATGTATAAACAGGCTAGGGGTAATATTCTCAATTGTTGGAATAGTGGTCTGCATGGGCTGTTAACTGGTGCTCCACACATAACTCTAATAATTCTTTTTTGTAGCAAAAAAACATTTGTACTGCGAATAGAAGATCCCCAGAAAATTAATCCGTAACGAAGTCTAGATTCAACGTATGCGAAATAAAACGTTTTAAGACAAGTTATCTCCACATTATCTTTTAAATTGTTTAAAGCATAAAAAGCAGAACACAATTTATTACTTAAATTATTACAGTGCTGTTCCCAATCAAGCTTAGCATCAACAGAGAGACCGAGAAAGTTAACTGTATTTGACGTTGGCAAAGATTTATTATTAAATTTGACGTAGACACTGGAATCAGCTGATTGTTTTTTAAATGTAACGATGCCAGTCTTATTCATATTAAGACTGAGACTATTGTTCGAACACCATTCATTCATCTTGTTAATCACATCAGAACCAGTTTTTGATACTCCAGCAATGTTTTTATCGACAACAATTACATTGGTGTCATCTGCATACTGAGATAATTTGCCCGATTTTAAGGATAAAGACAAGTCGTTAACGTAAATTAAAAACAAAGTCGGACCTAAAATTGATCCTTGCGGGACCCCGCGATGTATAGGTGATTCTGAAGATTGATAACTTTTAGTTATGCCGCCGATTTCTGATGAGATTGAAACAATTTGACTTCGATTCCTCAAATATGACCGAAAGATATTCAAAACAACGTCACGTATACCGTAATTCTCCATTTTATTGAAAAGAATATTATGATCTAGAAAGTCAAACGCTTTCGAAAAGTCAAAAAATATACCTAGCACATTTTGTTTATTATCCAAATTTTCGTATATATGAGTTAAAGTGTTGTAAATGGCGTCTTTAGTTGAAACATTACTGAGAAAGCGGAACTGATTTTTATCTAATATTTCAAATTTAGTTAAGTAAGAAACTAGTCTTCTATTTAGAACTTTTTCAAAAATCTTGCTAAAAGCCGATAAAAGAGAAATTGGTCTGTAGTTATTGACATCAGAGCGTTTGCCTTTTTTGTAAACCGGTAAAATTTTCGCAGATTTTAATGAATCTGGAAATGTTCCTTCTGAGAAACATTTGTTTATAATATGTACTAGAGGAACAATTATATAACAAGAGACCTTTTTAAGCAAAGAACAAGGCACCTCGTCAATTCCTGCAGAACTCTTGTTAGAAATTATTTCAATTACAGATCTCACTTCTTCTTGATCGGTAGGCCGTAGAAACATGTTATGATAATTAAAGTCCGGATTTATATGTGCTAAAAAAGTGGAAAATAAGTTTTTTTTATGCGATTAAAATGGATCAAAATATGGATATTATATGCGATAAAAATTTTATTTTACTTATACATACTTTAGAATAATAAAAACTAAATTGTTTCATATAAGTAATTTTAACACTTAACACTTAAGTAGTAGGATTACAAAATATAATCAACAGTTGATTTAAATTATTTGGGGTAAAATTTTGTCGTCTGTCTGTCAAAATATTTTTATAAGAGGAAAACGAACGCTCGACATCGCATGAAGTAATGGGCGCAAATTTCATGGATGCTACATCTTTGGGGTCCATGTCCAAATCCTCTTCACTTTGACCTTTTAAAACTAAACAGATTTTCCTCATTTTATTGTAGTCAGAATTACGTAATAGAACCTTGTCTAATTTTGCCATTAACTTCTCTCCTATCTCCCCTGGAATTGATTTTACACTTTCAATTGCATCATCGACCACTTCAAAATAATCTAATAGAGCCGTCTGGGATGATTCCAACTTTTTAATGGTGGATATTAAAACCGAAAAATGAGTTTTAATGAATGCTAATTGATTCCCGATGTTTGTGTTCGACATGCATTCCTTTTACAAATTCTTAAAGCCGCTGAATTGGAATCATCCAATTCTAAGAAAATTTCCTTTAATTGTTTAAAGTTATCGGCGTAAAAATTTGCTGCTTCAAGCCACGTACCCCATCTCGTAATTATTAGTTCTGGTGGTAATGGCAGGTCAGCAGCTAATTCTTTATAGTGTTGTATACGCAGTGGGGCTTTAAGAAACGCCTTTTTTCCGTTATTGATCAACTTATTTACTGTTGGGTATTCTAGTCGCACCAATTCAGCGAGCCTATTCATTGCGTGAGCCATACAAGTGAAGTGCATCAGATTTGGGTAAAACACCTGTAAAGCCTGTCCTGCTTTTATCATGTAGGCTGCTGCATCAGACACCATTAGTAATATATTTTCCGATTTAACTTGATTAGGTGCATATAAAAGTGTCAAGCTGTCGTTAATAAAACGTGCGATCGTTGAATGATTTGTTTTTTCCAAAACTGCACTATTTACCAAATAAGGTATTGGTGCAACTGTGTTGCTTAATACTCCTGCTAACATATTTGCTACATAACGACCGCAGGCATCTGTCGTTTCATCAACTACTATATAAATATTTTGTCGCTAAGCTTCTCTCTTATTTTCTTCATCCGTTGCTGGTAGCATATACTTAGATAGTTTTTCCGCAAAGTCGATTCATTTGGAATATGACGATTGCAATATTTTTCCAAAAAAGTTCGAAAACTTGCTTGTTCAAGTTTATGCCAAGGAATGTTTGACTCTGCCATAGCACTGCACAAGTCTAAAAAGAATTCATTTCCTGTGTCACTGCCCTGTGAGTTACTGGCTGTTGAAGAAATAAAAGACTGCTTAAAGTTAGACACACATCTTTTCTCCGACTCCTTATGGAGGTTTGTAGCCAAATGTTGATCAATCTGGTACTTTTGGTCTGACGACACCTTAAAATATTGTCAAAATGAAAATGTGATTTTTAAGAGAATTTGTAAGGTATCTACCTGTTTTGAGCATGCGTTGCAAAAAATAACTTTTCCATCTGTAGTTAGATGTTTAGATGCTTTAATCCATTTTTTCAATAGCTCGGATCGAGAGGATGCTACTTTCGGCATTTTGAAAAGATAAGCACTGAATTTATTTCGTCTTTAAATTAAATAAGAAAATAACAACTAATTCGCGTTGATAAATACACTAGTCACTAGTCACACACATTCACGGAGTTCTTATCTCAAACTGAAATGCAAAACATAAGTGCAAAATGCAAGTGCAAGTCGCTACAGATTCCCAGAAAATCACATTCCGGGAAATCGTAAAATAAAGTGGCCAGACGTTGAGAAGAATAAATTACTTCTTGGAAAAGCTGCCGACTTGAATATTGACCGTATATGGAATTATAATGTTATTTATATCAATATATGGATAAATAAATAAATATGCGCTAAAAGTCTAAAATATTAAGTTATATGCGAAATAAAACTACCATTTTTGGGCTTCTCTAATCGACAAACATATAAATACAAAACGCCAAGTTTAGGTATGTTAGCGTAAAAAACTTGTAAAAACTTATAAATCCGGTCTCTAATGATAATACACAATCTGAGTTGAGTCTTTACTTTTACTTTGCTTATAATCAATGTGGGAAATTATACTACTAAAGTGATCATTGAACAACTCAGTTACAGTGTTCGGATCAGTACTCGAATTTTCGGATAGTGAGGATAAATTAAAACCAGAATTCTTTTTTGTATTTATTAAATTTCTAACAATGCCCCACGTAGTTTTAGATTTATTAGAGGAAGTTAAGATTTTGTTTTCGAAGTACAGCTTTTTGGCTTCTATTAAAGCTGTGGTGTAATTTTTCTTTTTTTTATTGTAAGTATTTAATAGAAAAGGGTCGTTGTATCTCTTACAAAGACGATTCAATTCTCGTAGGTCACAGGAAAGTCTATGCAAGTCTTTATTAAACCACGGAAAATTAGATTTACTAGCACGAATGAAGCATTCATTTAAGGGAAAGTATGTATTAAAGTGTGTTAGAAAAGTTTGATAAAAATAATTAAATGGATCATTCGCATGACATGTATCATACACTTTATTCCATAATTCACCTTCTAAAGTCAATTTGAAACGGGTAATGTTTGGTTCAGAAAATTTCCTTCTGTAGACTGTTTTGCCAGAATTATTGTTAGAGCTAACACCTTTAAGTGAAAATATTTGATAACAATGATCGAATAATATTGAATCTGCTACACGGCAATCAAGAATTGTATCAGAATTTGACGCAAATATGTTGTCAATTAAAGTAGACGAAGTACCAGTGATCCTGGTAGGTTGATTTACGTGTGATTCAAGACCAAAAGATTTAAAAACATTGAGTAAATCTAGTGATGTTTTAGTACTTTCCGCAAAATTTACGTTAAAGTCACCACAAACGATTACAATTTTGTCATTTCCAACCAGGCATTGAAGTACAGCAAAAAGTTTGTCGATAAAAAGATTCATATTACCACTAGGAGACCGATATACACAAACAATAATATATTTAGAATTACCTATTGCAAACTGAGCACATGCACGAGATTACAATATATTTTGTTTTGTATTTTGAAAGGACAGTCCTAGAACCGTCCTAGAACTGTCAGGATTCTGCGCACAATAAAAAATGCTACGATTTTCTTGTTATGCGCATGCTCCTGACTGTTCTAGGACTGTTCGTTTGAGATTCTCTAAAGTGACAGTAAAATTAAAGAAAAATCTTAACTACAATTTTTAATTAAAAATCCAAGTTATAAGTTTGTTCACCTTGTTTTTATGTGTATATAAATGTTAATTAACCAATTATTTCCAACTTAATAAAATAGTTTCAGTAATGTTTGCCTGCAGTTCAATAAAGGCCACACAACAACAAACTTTTGTGTATCCCTAACTTTAAGGGGGAAATTATTCTATTAACATTTTCTCTTAAATTTGCCTTGCCTTGCCTTTCGAATTGCTATTACGTTTTGAACGTTTATTATTATTTTTCCTTCTTTCTCCACAAATTTTTATTTATTTTTTTTCCGCTTCAATTTCTTGCGTTCTGTTTCTCTTTTGTAAAATTTACAATCGTCATTTCTTTTTCTTTCCCATTCTTCTGAAGTTATAGCTTTTCTTTTCTTTTCCCTTTCGATTGTAATTTCCCCCAATTTTTTTGAAATTTTTTTACATTAGTTTTTTGTCGTCAGAAGTCCACTCTCGTTTCCTTTTTTGTTTTGTTTTGTTTTTTGCATATTTTGAATTGTTATTACGTTTCGAACGTTCATCACTTTTTATTTATTTTTCCCCGATTCGACTGAGTGTTCTTTTTTTTTGCAGAAATGAAACGATAAGATATTTATTTTCAATTTCTTTTCGCGTTTTTTTTCCTTCCTTAAACGCGTTATTCGTTTTTATCTTGTCATATTGTCTCGTTTATTATTATAGATTTATTTTCTTTTTCTGTTTAATTTTTTAACTCGACATACGACCGTGCGTCGTTTGTTTTCTCATCTTTCTTTCTTTATCCATTTCGATAGTGCTGCTGTTCGACTGTTAAAAATGTTTTCAATTTTTTTTTCGTTCTTAATTTTTCTTTCTTCTCTTACAAGACAAATTTATTAAAAACGATTTTCATCACAATTACCTAACACGTAATAAAGATAATTTTTGCTTACCTTTAAACAGGCTCTCCATCTCACAAAAATCTCCAAATTATATGGGTATTAAAGCGTTTAATGTGCTACCCGAAAGATTTAAGCTATTAAGTAGCGTCTCCACATTTAAAAGAGAAATCAAGTCATACCTTTTAGATAAGTGCCTGTATACACTCGACGATTTTTTTTGTGTTAATGTATTATGTGTTGTTTGTCATATTTGCTTAAATTTTATTGTTTGTCTTTTACTAATATAACTGGTTGCGGAGAAATCGAGCACACCGAAACTGTGTTCGATTTTTTGGCAACAATGTGTATATTTTATACATGTAATTTTTTGACAATGTCGAAGTTTCCTGTGAAACATAGGGCAATAAATGAATTGAATTGAAAAAAAAATTGAATTTCGATTACGTATGTTTTCCCCACGGTCGAAAACGTTATCGCGTTTTTGGGTAGACGGGGGTCGGAATTTTTTGAACACGGCCGTATTTTTTGATATTATTTTTCTTTCGTGAATATTACGGTTCCGAGGTCCCGGTCATTGTGGGGGCGATTAGATGTCAACGCAATCTACTCCAAATCCCCCCAAATCACGTGCGCCATCGCTGGTTGCTGTTGTCAGTTTGAGAGAACCTGAATCGGCCAATGGGTCGCGCCTGACGTAGTAAACGTATCGAAAACAAAATTAACGCGCGATTTAAGCAAACAGAAAAGGCGCCAGGTTCTTTTTGCGGAACTCCTAGTTAAAGGCAATAAGTAAATAAGAAGTAAATAATATATCGGTGTGACCCACTAAGAAATGCCAGTTGCACCAAAGACTTAAGCCGAGCATAACTTTAAGCGGCGCACAGTGGGGCACAAGTGGAAAAAAAAAAGGATTTCACAAGAGGATCAATTCGTTGATCTAACTGACTTTTCTTACATTACTTTGGTCATAGAATCTGGTTGTGATAATGGTTTTGCGGTAAAAATAGCTTTCATCTAGGGTAATTCGGGGAGAGATGCGCCAGCGGGTGAGATGCCGAATTGCGAGATCTGAATTAATAACGAACAGATGACACTACAGAGAACTGTGCACTGATCTTTTTGCATAAGGAATTGTGGTTAGTTAAAACCGGTAAAAAAAAATCACGGTGCTAGAGCTATCCTGTTGTAATTGTATTGTGTGAAGGTGAAAATATTTTTCTGGTATGTATAGTTTGGCCAATGCTATTTGGATAATACGGTCGTTAAAACGAATTTACTTTACGGTAGGTTTGGCAGGTAAAGCTGTAAAATTATTAAGCTGTGGAAGTATAAAAATGCGATTACTACGTTCGTCGTATAGTAGCCGTATTCAAGAAATTTGTTAGGGCCACAGCTCTTCTAGGTAATGTTAAATTCAAGCAAATGGTACTTATACGCTTTGGCGAAATTAGGGCGGATTATTTGTAATTCCTTGGAAGTATTACTTATCTATATTTGATTGCTGTTTGCTACATAATTTTATTTCCATTAAGAATAACTTCAGTAATAAACTTCATTCTGAAGTGAACATCATTATTCAATTAGTCTTGTATTTAGTCGTATAAGTGCTGAAATAAAAAGATCCTTGGGATCACTGTGATAGTGATAATATGGAAATTCTTGAAGAGGAGATATTACAAGATGAACTTCCCGTCTCAGAGGATAATAATAGAGGAAATAGTAGTGCTCGACAGAACCTTCATTTACCAGTAGAAGCTAAACGTATCGTTTTGAATGTATTTAAGTATCTGAGAGATACTAAAAACGGCAAAGCTACTATAAAAAAAACATCTCAAATGACAGGTGTCCCTTGTATGGAGAATTCTTAATGAAGACATTCATTATAGGAAAACTAGGCTTGATAAAGGTGTTCTTCGTAGCTTAGTTATTGAGAAGCATGCTCATGTAGTGAGAATATTTATTTCTGACATGTACAAAGCAAAATTGGTACCAACTCTAAGAGGTTTACGGGAAAAAATTCTTACTGATGAGCGTATTGGCATTCACTGCGCAAAAGAGACCAAGATTGGCTTTACCTACAGTACGAGAAATAAAAGACAGGTTATTATGGAATCTCCGAAAATAAGCGAGTTTTAAAAACGTTTTATTTTCTCGATGAAACGTGGTTTGATATCGACGATGTATTGAAAAAAAGTTGGACAGATCATTCAGAAAGATGCAGATTCGATATTCCAGTTTCAGAAGGAAAACGAATTATTATTCTGCAGGCGGGATCGGAATACGGTTGGGTGCCGAATGGATTACTATTATCAGCTAAAAATATATCAGATGCGAAACTCGATTACCATGAAGACATGACGGGAGATCTTTTCTATAAATGGTTAAATGGTTTAAGGAGAGTTTCATTCCAAATATTGTTCCCAACAGTGTTATAATTATGGACAACGCAAGCTGTCATTCTATACAAAATGAAAAAATACCTTGCTCTAACTCTAGAAAAGGTAAAATTATGGAATTTCTTTATGAAAAGGATATATATATATATATATATATATATATATATATATATATATATATATATATATATATATATGTTAATCCGAATCTGTGACTCGAGTAACGACGAGGAGCAGAAGCAGGCAAGCAGCAGCGAAGACCTGAAGATGGCAAGTGAGACCTTGCCGAAACGTTGTCAGAAGACAAATAGTTCTTTAGAGAACTCAACGCGGAGGACTACCCGGAAGAATACTACAGCATATATATATATATATATATATATATATACAAGAAAACAACTTTTAGAAATTGTTAAGGCTTTTACGTTCAAAAAAGATTATGCAATCGACACTTTGGCTAAGGAATATGGACATCAAGTTATCAGACTACATCCATATCACTGCATTTTAAATCCTATAGAATTGATTTGGGCCAACATGAAATGTAATATAAGGAAAAATAACAAAAATCCTCAATTTAGTAATGGAGTACTTGAATTAATAAAAGAGGAAGTTAATAAAATCGTTGCAGAATGTGGGCCAAGTGTATTCAACACGTAGTAAAAGTAGAAGACAACTACCGATCAGAATTTGTTGAAGACTTCATAATACATTTAGGGGACGATAGTAGTACCGAAGATAGTGAGAATGAAATGAGTGAAACGTAAAAATATAAAATTGTTATTGAATTTGTTATAACTGTTTGTATATATAATGCTTGAAATTAAATTACGTAGGTACGCTATGAAAATTACATTTGTTTTTAATTTCATTTAATATTGCCTTTATATCTATAAATCTAATTCATAGTTTTTAATATCTGAATAATTTAAGAAATTACATCGTAAAATTTAAAGTACGGATCTGCAAGTCTCTGTTAGCGCGTGCCGCATTTACTGCAGGGGGTGCGTCTGGTGCCATAAACGACCCTTAAAGTGAACTAGTCCTAACGACCGTATATTCCAAATAACGTTGGACAAACTATAACTACTACTACAGTCACAGTAGTTTTTAGATATTATGTGATAAAATATTCAATGTGTGGTCAGATATATTGTTAAAGGTTAGGTGTCTTAAGTGTCGCGCTAGAAATTTAACTGCATTATTTAAAAATTGTTCACGGCATCTCTCCCTTAATTTAGGTAGAGATGCCGAAATCCAGCCAGGTGTGATGCCTCAATTACTTACAAGTAAATTTCAAGCATTCTTTTGTTTTAGAGGCTGATATGCCTACTGAATATAAGAGAACGTGTCCGTCTCGCGGAAATTGGACTGAAGAACAACTAACTTTGGCTATAACAAACGTCAGAGAAAATAGAATGACTTTGAGGGAAGCTTGCCGAGAATTTGAAATACCACCGAGGACTTTGAAAAGGCGTATTGAGAATAACAATACTGTAAAAACACGAATGGGGCCTCCTTCAATTTTAGGTGCAGAAGCAGAAGAAAAAATAGTTAAGCATGTTATAAAACTACAGGAACATGGTTTCTCTCCTTCGAGGCACGATGTAAGGGAGATGGCTTTCCGTTTAGCAGAACGTCTACAAATAAATCATAAATTTGATAGAGTCAAAGGTTTAGCTGGTTACGATTGGCTTAGTTCATTTTTGCGACGAAATCCACAACTTGTAATAAGAAAGGCTGAAGGACTTTCAAAACATCGCAGTGAAGGAATGAATAAAGAAAATGTAACACAATACTTTAATTTATTGGGCAAAACCTTGGAAGAAAATTAATTATTTGAAAAACCTTCAAATACATATAATATGGACGAAACAGGTATGCAGCTTAATAATAAACCTGGAAACGTCGTTGCTCGGAAAGGATCCAAAGCTGTAACAACAATTACCGCTGCAGAGAAGGGAGAAACTATAACGGTGATAACATGTTGTAATGCTAAAGGGGTATTCCTTCCTCCAGCATGCATTTTTAAAGGAAAAAATTTGAAAAAAGAATTTTTGGATGATTTGCCTCCAGGTTTACATGTCTCCTAAATCAGCTTACATCAATTCTGAAATATTTTTGAAGTGGCTTAAGGAGCATTTTCATCCTAGAAAGGGCGCAGGAAAGAATCTATTAATATTTGATGGACATGCGTCACACTGTAACAACTTGGAAACTTTAAAGTTTGCCGAAGACAATGACATAATTTTACTGTGTTTACCGCCTCATACAACACACTATTTGCAACCACTCGATAGGTCGGTGTTCAAATCATTAAAATCCGCATTTAATACCGCATCAAATCTTTGAAAATTTAGTTAAGCGGAAAAACATTAACGATGCACAAGAACGAAAACGAAATAAACGGAGGCATCCAGAAATTAAAAACCAAGGGTCATCTAAGAAAAAATCTACAACTTTAGTTGGTGTAAAAACAAGAGGGAAAAGGGCAGAGAAGGTTTTGACTTCCCCTGAAAATTTAGTTAAACAGAAAGACGTTAAAGGTGCACAAGAACAAAAACAAATTAAGCAGAGGCGTCCACGTTCAGGTCCATTCAATTGTACTAATGAGACAGAAAAACCAGGGCCATCTAAGCAAACGAAAAGGGGAAATGTAAAAAAATGTAAACGAAGAAGTTCATCAAGTAATTCTTCAGACGATATTTCATTGCATGATGAGTCCGATGGTGAGTATGTGGATGGCCAAAATAATTGCTGCGCAGGATGTGGAGAAGAATACCTTAAAACGAAAAAAACTAACGACTGGATACAATGCGTTCATTGCAATCAGTGGACACATGAGTGCTGTTCAAAGTTTATCAATATTTGCGAGTTGTGTGCCAAAATCCTTCTCAAAAAGAAAAAAAAAAAACTAGAACAGGCATCTTTCCCGTTACGCACAGGCATCTCTCCCCCGTGCTATGGTATAGATGCCGAATGTAACTTAAAAAAAAAAATTTTTTTTTGAACTTATAATTTAAAAATAAAAATTTATTTTGCGTTTATAGTATCCCATATATGTTTATTTATCAATCTTTAAAATTATTCAATACAATATTGAAAACGATGGGTATATCATTTAATTTTAAAAACATGTGGCATCTCTCCCCGAATTACCCTAATAGAAGGGCTCAAATCTCATTCAGTAAGCCATAAAGCCTTAAAAAGAGTAATGTTGTATAATTCCGTCAGCTTTGTGGATTATTTTTAAAAGTTACTCCATTATATATTTGGTTAGTACATACTAACAGCTTTTTGTAAAAAAATAAGTTACTCTTTAAAGGAACTTAGACGTGATAATTAAGCCGAAATTAGATTTCTGGGCGTAATGCGAATTTTTAGTAAGCATACAAAAAAAGCTTCACTTCCCTACGGTCTGTAATATTGATTTTCTAAAAGCTATAATATTTATCTAACTATCCTGAAAGTTTCACGGCCGCAATCAACCGCATGGGATACACAGGCTGTTTCAAATTCAACTCTCACCGTGGGGATCTCGCTTATTTGAAAAGATAGTTGGTAGGTTTAAATTTGGAAAAGTTGTTAAATTTCATGAGCATTAATATCCGGAGAGAAAAAATGTTAATTCTTATTCGAAGTAATTCTAAAAAAAGAAAAATTATCATTTTCTTATTTTGCCTCTATCTTCTCAAATTAAACATTTTTATTCTGGCCTTGTGTTAAAGAATTTTTATAACACGTGCTATGTTGCCGTAATCGGCATAATGAGTAAGTTCTTTTGCCATTAAATTTCAATATAAGCGCCATAAGAAAAAATGAACTTCATGATGGTATCAATTTGACGAAACGTGTTATAGAAAAATAGTGCGTACCACTGTGTAGAGAACTGAGAAGTTTCTTAAGGAAGTATTTTTATTTTTTTGATATCTCTTTAAATAAAGAAGATAGAGATAAAACAAGAAAATGACAATTTTTCTTTTTTTTACAATTATTTCGAATAAGAGTTAATATAGAAACTTTTTCTCTGCGGATTATTAATGTTCATCCAAATTTAAACCTACCGTCTATCTCTTCAAATAAGTGAGATCCATCCCCAGTGAGGATCGAATTTGAAACAGCCTGTACATTGAATACGAAGTTGAATAGAGATGCGAAAAACACCACCAGCGGTCCGTACAAACATGATTTGTTGAATCAAGGAAACTAACAAAGTTTTTCACTGTTAGTTTGTAATAGGTACATAAAAACGTTTTGCACCTGGAGTAAAATTAAAATGATTATACCTGACAAAAGAAAAACTCTTTTTTGAAACTTTGAGAAAGTCAAAAATTGTTATTTAGTACCTTCTTGAAATTTCCTGAGTTTCACTTCGATCAGACAAGATTTCTGAAAATGAGAGGTTTTTTTCCATAAATCGGGCATTGGGCCCCCTGTGCGGCGCTTAGAATGTTAGAATGTGAGTTACATGAATATTGGGTGATATGAATAAAATGAAGTACATGCTAACCAAAAAATCACAAGTATCACAAGTATATACTTAATTTAGTAAGAATAAAAATTCTGAGTTCAAGCTTGCCTTGTAGTAGAAACTCCATTAAAGAGATTTTTCTCATCACTTGAGCATAAACTTAAATTTGGTATGAAGAAGGGAAAATTTTATACTTCAAGTCGAAGTATATTCTCGTGAATATGTGAGTTTGGTCAGTATCAAACTCAGCTTCATACAAATCTCGTGCACGAGCAAGTATGGCCGAATAAATAAATAATTTACAAGAACGCAAATTATATTCAGTGCGTCGTGAAGTTAACGAACGGTGTTTTAAATCTCTCTACCACTTTGAGAGGCATATTGTAGAGTGGTTGGCAGATCACTTTTTAGGGGAAACTCTTGAAACTAGAGGTGGAGTTTTAACGTCATTTCAGCGTTTCCAAACTTTTTTGAGGTATCTTGGAGATCTTGGATTTCAATCTGGTGTCGGAGAGGATGTCGGTATTCATCAGACTACAGTTTCTAAAACAATTACAAATGTTATGAACGAAATTGTAGCTAGGGCCAATCGCTGGATAAAATTCCCTAATAATGAAGAAGCCTTTATTGCTGCAATGGTAGAGTTGTAGGAAAAATACACTTTTCCGTCCACTGTAGGGGCGGTAGACAGTACCCATGTGCCTATTATTAAACCACATAATCACGGAGATTAATATATTAACCGAAAAAAATTTTGTAGCATTAATGTGTTGGCAACATGCGACAGTAAAGAATGTTTTACAAGTGTTGATGAATTGTGGCCGGGATCAGTTCATGATGCACGAATTTGGAGAAATTCTGATGTGTACAATGTTATAAAACAGAACGGAGCACTAGCACATATTTTAGGTGATCAAGGTTTCGGATTAGCGCCTTGGTTAATGACACTCTTCAGGACTCCTGCAACAGAGCAGCAACGATTATACAACAGATTACACACTAAAGAACGAATAATTATAGAAA
The DNA here is from genome assembly GCA_036172665.1 of Prosopocoilus inquinatus. Taxonomy (NCBI): domain Eukaryota; kingdom Metazoa; phylum Arthropoda; class Insecta; order Coleoptera; family Lucanidae; genus Prosopocoilus; species Prosopocoilus inquinatus. The sequence continues at coordinate 5,621,275 of CM069876.1, forward strand.
GATGTTTTGGTCAAGTAAAGCAGCGATTTCCTGTATTACAAAATAAAATCAGACTTCCCACAGAGAAAGTTCCTACTATAATCGTGTGTTGCTTTGCTTTGCATAATGCGGCAAAACGATTTAACGATGAAGATTTCGAACTGGAAAATGCTACGCCAGAAGAAATCGAAGAAGAAGAACCTGGTGTTACCGTACGCGGACAGGTCAGACGGAATGAAATTGTGAACGCTATTTATCAGTTACAGTAAGTAAGTACTTTCTAAATTATGTTCAAAACAGTATTCACAATTGTTCACAACATTATTTGCAAGAAATACTTTTTGTAACAATTTATTTCTAACAATAAGTAATTTTAGTCTTCGCGTTTTTCAATCAAGTTTTACCTAGTTTCCGCATGTACACTGTATAAAAATAACAAAAAGGAAATGTATTTCTTAAATTTAAGTAATTAATAAAATTCTAAATAGCAAAAACTAAATTAGAACGACTAATGCTGAAATAACTAAACGGAAAAATATTACAAAACAGTATAATTGGAATCTCCTTCTTGCACAACTTGTACTTCAGTTTCAGAAGTAGTTTTTTCTTCTTCAAACGAAGTACTTGAAGCTGTTCCAGAAGAACAAGACGCTGCAATTCAGGAGTCGAAAGTGTAATAGTTTCAGATGTTTCCCAGTCAGAGAGATTGCTTTTTATTTTTTTGACATTGATTTTCTGTGTTTCAGGATTCTTCCGTTTAACAGCAATGTCAAGCTCAGTGTTAGTCCAATCAACTTCATTTTCAGATGGCGGAATTTCTGAATTACCTGATGTGCAAGATGTACTTGCGCTAACGGAAACCGCAACATTCGAAACAAGAAAAATATTACTTTAGAATTGTAATTTTTTAATATTTTTATTTTAACTGCTTAAAAAAAGTTAATAAACTGTTCAACTTTTTACTCAAAGGATAAAATTGACAGTTCATCTTTTATTTTTGTTATTGTTGGATTTGACTCTCCCATTAGTATTTCATATAACTGCTTCTGCCAACCCGGATTATTCTTATTTCCGGTCTGTTTCATATCTGTCTTCTTTTTTAAACGAGATTTCATATTATTTATTTTCTTTAAAATTTGGCTTTCTTTCAGGTCCTTACCAAATTTCTTCAGCATTTCTTTTCTAATACTCGTTAAAGCCTTACTTTTCTCTTCTCTTACTGGCGGTGTTTGCGATTTTGATATTTGTGATTACTTATAATATTGACAAAAATCTTGTCAAATATGCCGTCTTGTACTTCTTCAAATTGTTCGCCGTATTCCGACATATTTATGCAGCAGTAATATAACAAAACGTGCCGAGTACGTGCCAATACGTTTGTAAGATCACTGCACATCAGTAATACTTAGAGCGCTTCTAGGCAAAATGAAAGAATACAAAACTTGTCAAATCTTGCAAAATTTAAAGTATAAACTCAGATCACTAGAGCATCTACTAATTTTGTGAGAATATACTCTAACTGTTTTTATTCTTTAAACTTAAAGTTTATACTACCTTAAAATACTTGTACTCAGAGTTTATATTTATCAGAATATTCTCAATTTTATTCATATCACCCATTATGTAACCTCAAATTCACATTGTAAACAATACAAATTAAATGGCAGGATGTTGATGTTGTATAATTAATAAATTCCTAAACAAACCTTCAAACTTTCACAGTCACGTTAGTTTAGTGGTAAAACATTCAGCATATAACCGAAGTGCCCCGAGTTCGATTCCTGAATGTGACAAAATTTTTCCGTCCTCCTGTTAGTGTTTATTTCTTTAATTAATTCATATAAACAACACTTAAATTTAAGCTCGGTTTAAGTGGCCACATGAAAGTGTTTATTATATTACAAACAGCAAAGGTCCTTATGACCTCTTCAGCACGTAGTCACACAAAAAGTTTTGCTATTGTACAGGTACAGTCACATCATAAATTTGATATTTGTATCTAACTACCAACGATCTTTAAGGCAAGTACACAGATTTTATTTCGTCTTTCATTAATTCTGTTACCTTGAAAGCATTTCAACGTCAAATATGAATGGCACAAACTCATTTCAGCAAGCAGACTTGAAGTACGAAGCGTAAAATCTGATTTCAAAAATGTTTGCTCTATCATATCTAACGAAAAGTCAAACCGGGAATACGATGTATGTACAGGGTGGATTAAATTCGATGTCTCTTATGGGTATCTCCGTAACTATAAGAGATAGAAAAAAACTAGTGACCAAGTCTCGATCTCTTTTTTGGAGATTAAGTCAATAGCGTAAACAAAAATTGGCTATCTTCTTTTGTTTTCAAGTTATGGCCAAAAATTGACATTTTCGACTTTTCGTTTTTCGGTCATATCTCGTTTGTTTCTAGAGATATTAGAAAACTGTTTGATCATTATTAGGACACTTTTTGGAATACAATTCAGTGGTGTAGTTACTTTTTTAATATTTACTTAAACTTTCGAGATATAACATAAAGTTATGTTTTTTTTAAATGGAAATTATAGTAATCGTTGCCCTCATTAAATAGAGATTTTTTTCTGTTTTCAAAAATATATACTTTGTTGGGTTTATTTCTTATAATTAATAGGTAAAATGCCATTTTTGTTATTAGCCTTGCGTATCCTAGTCTCAGTAGGCTGGCAGTGCCGACATTTTTTTGTTTTTATTAAATATTAACGAACTTTCAAACCTTTAGATAGTTTTGGCCGCTTAAAAAATTTCACATGCACTTTATTTTACAAAGTTCCATTTTGAGAAATGTAGCATCCATCGCGACCGATCTGGCAAAAGCTGTTTTTGTTTTTATTAAATCTGAATGCAGGCAAATCTAGTTTGATACATGTCCGATTTTGTTTATATTTTACTATTTGTGTGTTTCTTTTTGTTTTTCGTGTTTTTAATAAAATACAACTCAAAAGAAAAAAAAAGAAAGCTTAATTTAGTTCTAATTTAGTTATTATTACCTTTATGTTTATCCGGACAACTTGTATTTTAATTTAAAATCATGTTATTTTTCGTTTCTCTTGACAACTTGTTTATTTACATTTTTTCACTCCTGACGAAACTATGAAGCGATAGCGAAACGTAGAGTGTTCTTGCGATTTCACAGTGTCCGTTTTAAAGTTTCGAAACTATTTTCTCTCACATATTTCATCGGACAAGAGTCAACGTCAATTATAAATTTTTTATTGAAGTCGTTTCTTGTCCGATGGAAATTGTATAAAAATTGTTTTCAATTTTAAAAAGACATTGTGAAAATTACAGGAACGTTCAACGTTTCTTCCTAACGAAGCTATAAACCGATAGTGAAACGTTGAGTATTCGTGCAATTTCGAGTGTTTAAACATTGAAAACAATTTTTCTATAAATTGAATGATAAACTCATTTTCAATAGAAAGTCAGACATGAGCTCTTATCAGAACAGTCGCTCAAAACGATAAAACGGAAAATTGTAAACTAACGCGAATACAAAATTATTTACGCAAAACTTTGAAAATATTTGAAAGCTCCTTAAAATTTAATATAATAAATAAAAAATCGGCTCCGTATTGAACCCAGCCTACTGAGACTAGGATATTTACGCAAGGATAATAATAAAAATAACAGTCTTTCCTATTAATTATAAGAAATAAACCCAACAAAGTATATATTTTTGAAAACAGAAAAAAAATCTCTAATGAGGGCAACGATTACTATAATTTCCATTTAAAAAAACATAACTTTATGTTATATCTCGAAAGTTTAAGTAAATATTAAAAAAGTAACTACACCACTGAATTGTATTCCAAAAAGTGTCCTAATAATGATCAAACAGTTTTTTAATATCTCTATTAATAAACGAGATATGACCGAAAAACGAAAAGTCGAAAATGTCAATTTTTGGCCATAACTTGAAAACAAAAGAAGATAGCCAATTTTTGTTTACGCTATTGACTTAATCTCTAAAAAAGAGATCGGGACTTGGCCACTAGTTTTTTTCTATCACTTATAATTATGGAGATATCCATAAGAGACATCGAATTTAATCCAGCCTGTACAGTCGTGTTATTTTATGTGACAACCAATGTGTGACATGTTTGAACTATAACGATGTGTTGATTTTTTTTGTAGCACTTTCACACATTCCTAAAGTAGCTGTACAACGTCTTTTTTGAACACTTCTGTACTTGTGTATATTTCTAAAGTCGGCTCTGCACACTTACACTAATAGCTAAAAGGATTGTAAATTAAAATATTTATTAGTTATAAAAAATTTGATTTGTGCTTTTTTTTTAAATTTACTGAAGCTGAATTATTTATTAACGCTCTCTTCGCACATTGTTCTTCGTTGAAATAAATCTCGATTTTCTGTAAAATGGAGGGGTGCCATAAATCATCCGGAACAATTACATTGTTTTGATTGTTAGGTATTTAGATAATGTAAGAGCTTCGCTCGTGTAAATCAGCGGAAGAGCTTCAGTTTAATTACGTAATTCATTATCTTCTCGTTTAAAAATAAAAATTAGATATTATGAATTTATTCGGTTTTCCAAATTATCAGTAGAAACCATAAGCTAACATGAAGAATTCTTTTTCTAAAAGCATCAACATTATACAGGGTGTTCTTTTACTGTGTGCATATATTTAAACCTGTAATATATCACCATAAATGGCAACGATTGAACTCATATGTTCTTAACAAAAATTTGATAGTTTTCGTGAAAAATGCGGTGGCAGATTTTCACTAAACTGTCTGAGAACTGCTGGCATAGCAAAAAGTGGAACGCGGCCGCCTGTTGAATTACGACTTGAAGACGAAATAGGTCAGGGTCAGAACTTCACTTGATCTTGAGTACGAACGACTTAAATCAGCCGCTCCGATCACCTGGTCAGTCAAAACGTTTACAATTTAAATTAACGTCACTGCAAGTAATTACAAGTGTAGATATTTTTAAATTGAAAACTAGTGCAATTCAAGAAGCTGCGGTTCGTAATTGCCGAACAAATTAAAAGCGAGGTACAAACAAATTGTAATTTCTCATTCCATCTTATTTGTAATAGACTTATAAAAATTTGACATTTACTTTTTTTCCATGGACCGTAAGTAGTAATACTTTCATAGCTAGCAGCGAGATTACAGTGAAAGTTTATTTACGTAAAAGGGTGAAGGAAGAACATTTTTAACGCGCTTGCCTAATTGGTGCATAAATTTTCGTATTTATTCATCGATAGTTGATATCGCAAAACATATTACTTCGCTCAGTGAATTAAAATTTTAAATAAAATAATTAATAAACAATATCAGTGATTGTTATTACGAAACGCTGCGTTGAAGTGTTCATAACGAGAGGAAGGCGAAGTTGACCTTCCTATCTTTCTCGCACATTTCAGCAGTTCCAAACAAGTGGTCCATCCAAATTTTTTTGGGTATAATACGGTAGTCACCAGAAAACACCCGCAGAATGTAGCATTTCGTGCACTTATACTGAGTTTTTTTTTTATTTGCACACAGTAAAAGAACACCCTGTAGTTAGATCGGTCGTCCGTGGACGTAAAACGCAATTCACTTATACAGAACCAGTTAAGTTTTAAACGTAAAACGCAACTCAGTTGCAGTAGCGGTTAAGTTCTAATTACTTCAGTCCGTTAATTTGTTCTGAGTGAAACGGAGTTGTTAAATTCGCCGCAAAACGTTTGTTCATCATGTGCCACTTCACGGAAAATAATGTGATAGCTAAAATTCGGATTTTTATGCACAAGAAATGTTAAAAATATGCGCACCAAAATGTCACGTTTTCCAAAAAATGAGTCAAAGATATGCATGTTGTTTCTGATGAAATAAAACAAGATATTAATTAAACCATGTCTGCGTTTAAGCACAAAAACAATAATAATTTTACAAATAATTTTTCATTACCTATGATAATAATTTAGGTACATCAAAAAGAAAAAGTATTTTACTTCCATGGTTGCCAGATACTTTTTTTAATTTGAAAATTTCAAAACTTGTAAGAGTGTTAAAAAAATAAGTTTTTTTAATCTTGAACCAGACAGAATTATGATGAAAAAAACACTGAAGGTTTCGCTATTGATTAATAGCTTCGTCAATCCCGACGAAGCTATTAATGTAACTCACGTTCTAAGCATCGCTTAGTTAAGCTCGGCTTTAAGTCTGCAACTGGCATTTCTTAGTGGGTCACACCGATATATTATAGTCACGCACGCTTTGCCCCTTATTTACTTATCGCCTGTAGCTAGGAGTTCCGCAAAGAGAACCTGGGGCCTTTGCTGTTTGCTTAAATCGCGCGTTAGTTTTGTTTTCGATACGTGCGTGTTAGGTGCGACCCGTTCGCCGATTCAGGCGGTTCTACCGTCATAGTTGTTCTAGCGCTAGCTATGTTTAGTTCATGCGAAGAAAGAAAGAAAGAAAGTACACTTCTGCTATAAAGTTTTCGGAGTACGAGACATGCCACTGGCAGTAAGAAATTTTATGCTTTGCAATTATGAACCTTATAGCTTTTACAACCGTACCTGCTACCCCGATAATAAAACCGATCATCGCAAACACAGCGATTTAACACAGATCCGAACTTATTCAACCAACTTGAATAATCTGCTAGAAAGACTTTCATTGTAGTTGGATGGATAAGAAATTTAACAAATTTATTTTCTAAATATTATAACATGTGTAGTAAATAATGTGTGCATTATGAAATTAAAATTTCTGAAACTTTGGCAATTGAAATTAAATAAGTCAATAAAATAAAATCTGTTCTTTTTCGTTAATTAAATTTAACTTTCTAGTTTCATTAAATACACATATGTTTTGCAACTAATTAATAGCTTTGTTGAGCAGAACTTCTTAGCATTTATATTATTATAATAAGAAACAAATTTAAATAATCTAGCTCATTCTATATATTTTTTCAAATACTCAAAAATCACTTACATATTTTCACAAAATAAATGTTATACGATTTAATCATTTTCTCTTAACTTCTAGATTAATGAAAACTTGCCAAACTTTGTGGATGAACTTTTCAACTTATTTTACTGATGTCAGATTTGAGAAGAAACTAAAAAGAAGAATATTATTTTTTCCTCTGCGGCGTAGAATGAAATATGTATATTATTTTTAACGCAAGTATTGCAATTTTTAAGTATTACACATATCATTCTATATTCTAGGAGTTTAATACTATATTTGTTAAGTTTCCTAAATTTGTATGATTCTGAATAATTTTAATGAGTTAATTATTCGATCAATAAGTATCATCAGTAAACTTATTATTTAAATGAAATTAAGTTATTTTAAATTTATTTCACTGTAAATTCTTACAATATTATATGATACCGTATAAAAAAAGAATAACATACACTGGAAAAAGTATTCAAGACTTTATTATTGAGAACAACGAAAAACTTATTACAAGTAAAAGCAAAACTGAAATAAAAATTAACAAAATAATAATTCACATATACATATATTTACATAAAAAAATAGATCAATAATAGTGTAATATATATTTTAATTATAAAATAGTAATGTGTGTAGTAACCGCCATTTGTAATTACTTCCTCCAGTCTTCTCTGCATTGAATTTATTACATTTGAGCACAGTGGTCCCAGATATTCAAGATTTCATTATTTAATAATTGGTGATTTCGATATATATGCTCAATTTCCCAATTCCGAATAACTGTTGCCCACACATTTTCTATAGGGTTAAGATCGGGTGACTTTGCCGGCCAATCTAGAACTTCTATTTCTGGATGTTCAATAAACCAGTCCTTGACTACCCTGGCTGTATGAACGCTACTATTGTCTTGCACAAATGTTATAGTGCCGCCGTTGGCGTAAGCTAAAGGCAAGATTCTTCTAGAAGAAGAATATATGTCACAGCAGTTAGTTTCGCTGGAATTCGAATTAAATCTCCGGTCCCATGAGAGGAGATCCAGCCCCAATAAGCCGAAGATATTCTCCCGCTAGACTTATTTTTGACGAAATGATTTGGATCGAAGCGTGTGTTCTTACTTCTGTAAACGTATGGCTTCCATAATCCACAGAAAAACATACACAAACTACAAACGAATAAAATTTTTGTGAAGTCAAACAAACCAGAAGTGTATAAAGGCAGAAATTTGGTATAATTATAATTTTTCAGATTAATTAACATCGTCGATCCTTTATAGCAATTTAACATTTATATGTCTTTATAATATGATCTGAAATCCTGTTATTTAACAATATAAAATATTCTAATTAAAAAAAAAAACATTTTTTATTCAATTTTTAAGTTAAAGCAAAAGAGAACAAACAAATTCGCCACCGCGTCCGCGTTCGCTACCGCGCGTCGCCTCAATAAATACTCGGAACCAAATACTGGCAACGAAATTCAACAAACCATAAACATCTGCACCGGCCGGGGTTTAATAGGACCTAAGTAAACAACCCTCCTATCGGGGTGCGGAGAAAGTGTCTCTGTTCCTTAAGGTTCGAAATATATTAGGCCCGTTTCAATAAGGTTCAAATTCTAACGATTTTATTGCTTTTCATTTCGAAACTTTTAAGCATTAGTGTACAACTCGCGTGAGTCTGCAGCTCTCTCAAATTGACAACACCAGCCGCCACTGGTGCACGTGATTTGGGTATTCGAGTATATTGCATTGACATCTAACCGCCCCCACCATTCGATTAGTCACCGGGACCTCTCTCGTAATATTCACGAAAGAAAAATAATATTCTATCAGACAATACAGTCGCGTTCAAAAAATTCCGACCCCCATCTACCCAAAAAGGCGATAACGTTTTTGATCGTGGGGAAAACATACGTAATCGAAAGTTTTCTGAATTTCATTGTAATTGTAAAGCTTTAATTGCCGAATGTAATACTTACAACTATGTATATTATTTATATTATTTTATATTATTGTACCTAAATTTGACTTGTCTAGTCACCATGCTTTTATTATGCACTTGGGACCAATCAATTATTATTATTATTATTATTATTATTATAAATGGGAAGAAAAGAAAAGCGACGGCTTCAAAAAAACGAGAAAGAAAAACAAATGACGATCGTAATATTTAGGACGAAAAAAGATGTTTCAAAAATTGTGAATCACCGAAAATATAAAAGAAAATTGCAAATTTGATTTAATTTCAAAAAAAGAAATTCATAAATAAAGAACTAGGAAATAGTAAAACGAATAAGAATCGCAACGTTTACGTGTGTGTGTGTGTGTGTCTGCACAATCGAAATGGATAAAGAAAGAAAGATGAGAAAACAAACGACGCACGGTCATACGTCGAGAAAATAAATCAATAATAATCGTAAAACATTATCTGGTATATTGTCGATCCCCACACTATTTTTTATACACTTCTTATTAATAATAATTCTAACTTCGTTGGCATCAGTTGGTGATAAAAACATTGAGTCGGTATATCTTGGTACCGGAGCCGGTAAATTTGAAATGTTATGATTTCCGGGTAAGTTGACGAAATATTGGTTAAAAATGATAGAAATCTATTCTTCATCATATATAATCTTATCTGAGGGATCCCTTAAACACAACTTTTGTTCAGATTGGATGGAATTTTCTTTAATGATTCTCCAACATTCGGCAGAAATATTCGACGATTCAGATATTCTGCGTGAATTATAGGTGTGTTTAGCAGAAACTAATTTAAATTTATAAAGTTTCTTAAATTCAAGGAATCGCTGGTGGTACCAATCACTAACCTTTAACATTTTGGACATTTCTTTGATGTCGCGAGTTAACCAGGGAGATTTACATTTCTTCGCGCATTTAGTTCTCGAAATCGGGAAGGCAGTATCAAAATGGTAAGTGAACACATTCATGAAGGAAGTAAATTTATCGTTGACATTTTTACTATTTCTTGTCTCCGTCCAATCTTCAGTTAATATATTCTCACGAAACTGTTGAATATTTTGCTGAGTGAAATGACGTTTGTATACGTATGAAATTTGATTAGTTCCCGAATGTTCCAGAATATTAACAGATTGATAGGTGTGATCAGACAAGAGAGTGTCTCCTATGTGAACTTTACAGTCAAAATCCGTGAAAATGTTATCGATACATGTTTCAGTGTTCTTATCAATTCTAGTTGCACGTAATGTTTTCAGGTTCAAGTTATACTGCTTCATTAAATTTACTAATTTGCATGAATCCTTAGATGAACTTAGAGTGTTAATATTAACATCACCGCAGAATAAATGAAAGTTGCATTTACTGCAAACATTAGATAACTGCAGGTCGAGATGTTCAAAGAATTCTTCAAGGTTACTATCGGGAGGTCTGTATACGACGACGATCTGAAATTTAGCATCATTCAGTGTGATAGTACAAGAAACTATCTCACACAACTCTTCAACTGAGTAACAAGGCGTATCAATAGCATTAATTTCGTATTTCGTGAAAATGCATACGCCTCCACCTCTCTTCTTGCTTCTACTGAAAATGCTAGTTAGTTTGTATCCATTTAATGTTATAATTTCGTTTCGCGATAACCAGTGCTCGGTTATACATAGAATACCGGGGTTTACTGTGTCCAAAAAATCGTCCAACATCAAACTTTTATTTCTCAAGTTTCTAATGTTTAAATTTAAAATTGTACTTGCAGTGCCAGATTTCAAGGGAACAGGATGAGAACTGATGTATTCGGGAACTTCGAAAGGAAGAATTAATTGCTATGCAGTGTAGTTTATCTTTTTTTGTCATAGATTCTTTAATTCTGCTTAATACAGAACAATTGGGGTCGAAAATAGAGTGAGCCGTATCAAGATTTAATTTTAACTTCTTATTGTGTTCTAGGCAGTTTATGCAACTAAAAGTGGTACCGTCGCAGTTATTCGATTTATGAGAAGTACTTCCACACATACCGCAAGTTTCGTTGTATTGACAATCCATTGCCTTGTGATTATATCTCCCACATTTCCAACATCTAAGGATATTAAAGTACTTGAACACTTGGCAGCAATCCCAACCGATATTAAGTCTGGCGTTTCGATTAGTCATAATATCACTGTATAATTCGCTGTTTATCTCAACAATAGCCATGTATTTAGTTTTCATTTGTTTGATTGCTTTGATGTCAAAAGTTTTCATGAAACTCTCGATATTCTCATTTTGTTTAAGAACATGATCTGCTAACGATTCTTTACTAAGGTCATCGGACATACCAATAATCTTTATCATCGGTTTGATGGGATTGGGAATACGGATGGAATAAGACTTACCCAATTTGTCGATGGCGTGGTCTTTCAGCTTCAGAATATCATCCTTATTTTTGCAGGATACCACTATGCCCCCTTTCTTTAGATTCTTTATGTTAGAGATACCAACAGCGAGATCTTTCGGATTAATTTTATCTCTTATTTCATTTTTTGTTACCTCGCATTTTTGAAGATTCTTTGGTTCGATAATTACAACCTCTTTATTAGCAGCTGCTTCACTATAGGACTTCTTAGTTTGATCAACTTTACCTTTTGTTATAGAGTTTTCAGTTTTAAGAGTTTCAGAGTGCGTTTTCGTGAAATTTTTAATCTCTTCTAAGCTTAACTTCATTCTACTAATCTCCTCTTTCAAATCAGAAATTTCATTTGCAAGTAATTTGTTTTCCTGCTTTAGTGTCGCATTTTGTTGTTCTAATAACTTTTTTGTCTTATGACCATTGCCATCAATTAACATTTTCGTTTCCCCATTATCCTGAAGAAGTTGTTCAACTTTATTTGCAGTACTCATAAGTAGTTTATTCATCACATTAAGTATTCTCATCAAGTCCCCGGTACCTGGGTTGCTGTTGGTTCCCGAGTTATTGCCGAGCATACAATTAGGACATTTCCATTTTGGTGCTTTCATATGAAATCCCCGTAAGTTACTTAAGCCAACGCAATCATTATGGTACCAGTATTTACAAATACTACATTGAACCGGTGAACTGTCTTCTACAAATTGTACTTTACAATGATTACAAAAATTCCGACATTCATTTCTTTCCATTTCTTACCGACAGATTAATTAGCAATAAGCACGAAAAACAGTTCTGTTTCTTTGCGCTCAGTGAAGGCCGAAGAGCGAGTTTCCTTAACACAATGACCGAGTCTCAAAACAAATCGCGTAACTTCGACTGCACAAGTAATTTCACTACGAAAATTGCATGGTTGAATAGGGCACAGTAATACGATTCTATTAACGTATTTTTTAAGTTTAAATACAAATTTTTTCCCACCGAAACACACGAAAAAACGCACTCGCATGCACGCGCGTTGTCGGCTTCATGCGGTTTTGTTAATAAATGTTCCAAAAGGTGCAATAATAGTGATTCGTGATTTTAAATTCTCAAGGGAAACAAAATGAGAAGGTAAAAACGAATAGCAATCGCGTTTAAAGAAGAAAAAGAAATTGGAAATAAATATCTGATCGTTTCATTTCTGCAAAAAAAGGAAACCCAGTTGTGTCGGGAAAAAATAAATAAAAAAATTGTGGAGAAAGTAAGAAAAGCAAATGATGATGACGAACGATCGAAACGTAATAGCAATTCAAAATATGCAAAAAAGAAAAAGGAAACGAGAGCCGACTATTAAATTTTGAAGGCAGTAAAAGACAAAAACAAATAATATAAAAAGAAATTAGAAAAAAAAAAAACTGGGCGAAAATATGGACATGGAAAAGAAAAGAAAAACTGTGACTTCAGAAGAACGGGAAAGAGAAAGAAATGGCGATCGTAAATTTTACAAAAGAGAAACAAAACGCAAAAAATTGAAGCGGAAAAAAATAACTAATATTTTCTTTGAAAATAATTTAAAAAAGAGCATGTCTTATTGAAATTTTACACTCCCATTATTTCAAATGACTTTCAAAGAAAATATGGTAATTGATATCAACGTACTCAGAAAGAAATGTTCTGTTGAACTAAGCTTAGAAACATATGAGTTTCTATTTAAAAAAATGAGTTAAGTCCTAATGAAAATTTCAAATACTGTAAAAATGTTAAAAATCAAAATACCATCAAAGGAGTGATTTTCTCGAAACACTTGATCACATTAGATCGATAAAATGCGATTCATAGCTTCCTAGATTGAAAAATAAAAAAGTTTTTTTCTCGTTGTCATGGAAACCAAAATTAACTATTGATGCGTATTCGGACTCATAATGATCTGTGAATTTCAAATATGTAAAAATATACATGGAGGGTGTTTCATTTAAAATAAGAAAGTTGATATCATTTCCGGCGAAACCGGAAGTCCTATGACGACCAGCAGTATGCCGAAAAATACCATTTTTTATTTAATTTATTGTCTTCAAAATTCAGGTGAATCGATTAATAAATAAAGATTCTAGAAGGGTGAGCACACGGCGCGGGACACCCGGTATATCATTGTTTTGACTGAGGCGTGGCTTGCATGTTCTTTAGATAATTATAAATTGGAAGGATATAATTTTTATAAATCACAAATTTTAAATAATAAAAATGATGGGATTGCAATATTTGTAAGAGATTGTTATGAAGTCCACATAACTGATATAAATTTTACAAACGCTAACTGCATAAAACTTAATATTTTACATAACAACAAAGACCAAACAACAATTTCGGTGTATTTATCGTTCTCCCTCAGATAACGTAGATCACTTTAATGTTGAACCGCAGGATTATTTGAACAATGTGCATGATAAACATCATATTATGGTGGATGATATTAATATTGACATTTTGGCAAATTATAATGCAGTTATTAATTATATAAATATTACGCAAATGTTTGGTTTTACTAAATATACAGGGATATTCACGGTGAATTATTATTAGAATATATTGGAAACTACCCCTTACAGATCGCTGAAAATTTATATATGGCAGTAATCGATGACAAATCTATTCAAATAATATAAAATCAGTCATGACGTGCGTCCGATTCTACCGGAAGTCGATAGTAACTTTCCTATTTTAAATAGAACACCCCGTATGTTATTACATTTTTGAATTCCCCTTTTAATTCTACATCTTTTGTATTCACATACAACCTGGCTAAAACGTACTGTTTTGATGTTTTTTTTCAAAAAATTTTGGCGATTCCAGTGGTCACAATATTTCGAAAACTAAAAAAACATGAACTGGACAATTCTCTGTTTGATCACAAAGATGGAATAACACTTCTCTGATAAAAGTTAAAACGTGTACTTTACAAAGAGCTTACAGGGAATCCACAAGAGTTAACAGTTTTCAATAAATAACTCAATTTTTTTAAACGCAACCACTGACTTTTTTCTGTGCCATCGGATGCAAAATATTATTTTCTTTCGTTTTTGTATAAACAATTTTATCGCTATCTTTCATAGTTTTCAGGATATTTGTGCATAATTTATTTTTTGTTAAGTACTGACGTTATAAAGATTTGATTTTTGAATTTATTGTCTATCCAATTGTTCAAATGCATTTCTGCCCCTTGGATCCAGATTCTCTCCAGTATTTGCAAGAGTATTATGTACTTTATCTTTTTAATTTACTCTGTAAATAAAAATCTACTGCAGTTAGATCGGGTAATCTAGGAAGCCAAATCCATTGTTCACCGTACCTTATTAAACACTGTTCAAACATTTCCGCCAGCATTACGAAAGTTCTTATTAGTAAATAAATAGCATTTTGAACAAAAATTATAAAAGATCAAACTAAGCGTTCTGTCTGTAATAAGAAATTGCGTATTTATAGTGTCAGTATTTAACAAGAAATCAATTTGTACGCAAATATCTTGAAAACCTTTAGAGATAACCATTATATGGTTTATACAAAATAGAAAGAACATTACATTTTGCATCAGATGCCATAGAAAAAAGTTAATGGTCGCATTTAAAAAAATCAAGTTATTCATACTTGAAAACCGTCAACTTCTGTGGATCCCCTGTAAGATTTAGTAAAGTGTACTCTTTTACTAAAAAAGTGTTATTTCATCTCTGTGTTCAAGCAAAGGAGAGTACAATTCTCTATCCTTTTTAGTTTTCGAAATATTCCAATTTATTGTGAGCACAGTAATCGCCAAGATTTTTAGAAAAAAATTAATATTGTCAAAACAGTTCATTTTAGCTATGACGTATGTGAATACAAAAAATGTAAAACTGAAGAAAGTTAGTATTGACTTCCGGTACAACCGGAAGTACCCCAGGACTGATTTTATATTATTTGAACAGTTCGTTATCGATTAAAACCATATATAAATTTTCAGCGGCCTGTAAGGAGTAGTTTCCAATATAATCTAATACGCCACTCACCGTGAATATCCCTGTATTTTGCAACCTACCAGGATCACTAAAAATTCCGCTCCCTGTGTTGATCATATTTTTGTATCATACAAAAGTTTTAGTCATTCATAACTGATCATTTTGCTACTGTTTTATATAAAATTACAAATGAAGAAAAAGCTTTTGCACCTAATCGTATATCTTTTAAACGCATAAACTACAGACTTCTGGTTGAAAATATTAATAATGTTAATTGGCAAAATATACATACTTCTAATGATCCAAATGTAGCTTATGATGGATTTAAGAAACAGTTAAAAATGGTCTCGGAAAGTGCAACTGAGAATGCATCTTAGAAAATTACTACAAAGAAACTCATTCCTTGGATTACTCACGGATTAATTACTAGTATTCGGCATAGGGATAAAAACGCCAAACAATTACTAAACAGACCTGATGATACTGATTTGAGGAATTACGATAAACATCATCGTAACACTTTAACTACACTTAGTCGCCAACGAAAAACGATTTATTTTTCAAACAAGATTAATGAGGCTATCGGGAATTGAAAACAAACTTGGAAAGTGTTATTTGATAGTTTTGACATTTCCAAAAAGAAAGGTGAAAACTTTATTGCATTAAAGGTTGGTGATTCTGAGATAAATAGTTCTAATCATACTTTAGATTTAGCTAATCGGTTTAATGATCATTTTACAGAAATAGGACTATCAATATCAATATCAATATCAATATCCAATTCTATTGACAAACCGTCTGAAAATTTTAAAGTTCACAGTTTGAATAAAAGTATTTTCTTTTATCCTATTTCTCGTAATGAAGTTCTTAATTACATCTCTCATCTTTCTGATAAATCTTCACCAGATATTGATGATCTTTCTAATCGTACTGTTAAGTTAATTTCCAAACAAATATCTGCACCTTTAAGTCATATTTATAATCTTTGACTAAATGAGGGAATTTTTCCTAATGAGTTAAAACGTTTACAAACCAGGAGATAAAACTTTACTTACCAATTCCAGACCTACCTCCTTAACTTCTGTTTTTTTTTCTTTAATATTTGAAAAATGTATTAAACATAGAATTATTGAATTTCTTAAAATTAATAACATTTTAAATAGTTCACAATTTGGATTCAGACAGGAATTGAGCATTGCTGATGCGGTAATTCATTTAACACAAAAAATATATTCAAATTTAGATTCAAGAAAAAAAGTATTAGGGACATTTTTAGATTTAATGAAGGCTTTTGACACAGTGTCTCATCAGATTCTATTGAATAAACTTCAATGTTATGGTTTCAGAGCACAGGGGTTTATGTCTATTGCCACAGATTTAAACGCAATTATAATTCCCCCCAGGTCGCTGGAATGGCAGTGATGGCACTCTATTTACAGTAATCTGTAATCCTTAGCACATTTTTAAGTTACCATAGTTACCTTTTATTGATATTGAAAAGTTTGGTTTCGGTTGTCAGAAGCTAGAGTATTAATTCGATTTCTTCTTTAATTAAATGTTTAAATTTCGTTTGCAGCCATCCCAGGCGAACGAACAGGACAATTTGTGATAAAAATAAGATAAGAGAGAATGATAAGCGAAAAGTGCACTTTTTCGGCTTTCACGGCCGCGCGGCCTTATTGAGCGTCGAAGCGAAAAACGATCCGAGCAAACGCGGTCGTAATTTATAGAAAGAAAATCACAAATTGTCCATTTATTCTTCTGGAATAGCCCAAAATTAGTACCTTGGGCAAGAATGCAGCTCAATGTATTAGATTATTTAATTTCCTGAACAAAACTTAAATCGTTAAGGCAGAAATATTTTTAAATTATGCGCCTTTTTTTATTGTAATTCCCCCCAGGCCGCGTGAGGCGCGCATTTTGTTGCTCCACATATACAGCGTTGGCTTTGACATCTAATATATCTTTTATCTATGTTTCAGAGGTTAATCATATGAATTGTTAAAACCTTATCTAATAAACAGAACTTAACAAGAATAGAATCAGCGGTCGTCTCCAGCAGGTTACGAGCTGTCGGCATCCAGACGCGGAGGTTGCGTAGCTTGGGGGTGAAAAGGGAGTAACAGGGAAACTGCAAACTAACTCATTAAAACAACAAAGATTACTTTTATTGTTTAAAGGTCAGAAATAGAGACAACTGTATCCCACAACGACGATCAGATAAACTGATATCTTTTACAAATTACGCCCATCTTTTATACTGCCAGTGTACGTGACGTCATGACCAAATTCCGCAAAACTTTAATTGAACCCGTACTTTGCTTGGTTGCTGAAAAGGTGATGTCAGGATTTTCATGTTGTTTCCAATCGTCATTTCTATTAAATCGTGAATTAATTGATTGTGTTTAAACACATACAATGCCCGAGTTATTTGCGTATTTGCAACTTTGCGGATTCACGCTACAAGTTCATTGCCTGAGTCCTTGCACCAGCAAACCGCTTATCAGCAAATAACTCGTATTGCATTGGAAAAAATACATTTTAAATCAATTAAATACGATTTTCAAATTTTCCATAATCGTGACAATACATTAACGATTTGTTTTCATTGGATATTCAAAGCGAAATTACTACTTTTGCTGATGATACTGCAATAATTTTTACATCTGATTCTTGGGAATCAGTTCTGCAATTAGCCACTATTGGATTACAAAAAATAAAAAATGGTTAGATTTTAATTTATTACGTCTAAATATTGACAAGACTGTCATTATTCCTTTTTCTCTTCAATATTGTAATTTTAATTATATCCCTAATTTTAGATTTTGCAATAACGTTTTAAAATATTCTGACACAATCAAATATTTAGGTTTAATGATTGAATCTAATCTAAGATGGCATTTTCATGTTCAGAATTTGGTAAAAGAAAGTTAGGAAAACATTATATATTTTTATGTCAATAAGTCAATATTGCAATTTCAATTTATTAAGAACTGTTTATTTTGCGGTAGTACAAAACACATTATATTATCCAATTTCAGCCTGGGGAACTGCCAATTCTTCTGTATTAAGAAACATTGAAATTAGGCAGAAACTAATTTTAAAAATATGTTTGAGAAAACCTAAAATATCTCCGACGAATCTTCTTTTTTCAACGTTTGATGTTTTGAATATTAAACAGTTACATACAAAATTTATAATTATATACACTCTTTTAAACAGAAATAAAATTCCTCTCTTAAGGTATGACAATTATGTTACAAGAGCCTCCAATTCAATTAACTTGCAAATTCCTTACTGTAGTACTTCAAAAGGGCAAAGACATGTTCAATATTTTGGACCTTATTTTTATACTCGATTGCCTACTGACATTAAGAAAACTTTATATCTTCTGTAAAGAAGCTTTATTTCATAAAACAATTGAATTTTTCATAACTAAAATTTGATCAATTTAAATATTAAATTATTATTGCTATTATTGTATTATTAATAATTATTACTATTATTATTGTTATGGTTATTGTTATTTTTATTGTTCCTGTTACTGTTATTGTTCCTGTGACTGTGACTTGTTACTGTTCCTATTCCTGTTCCTGGTTACTGGTTACTGGTTACTTGTTACTTGTTACTGGTTACTTGTTACTGACTCGAACCATTGGCACAGAACCGCCGCTCCGCAGCGCCGCCTATTAGTAAGAAGAGTAATAATAATCAAGCCACGCCACCCCCCTCGCCTCTTCACCCCAATCGCACCAATCCGGGTTAAGCGCGTGAATAAGCAAGTTGGGGCGATAGAGGGTATTATTTCTATTAGATTACTCCATTACTTTCATTATTACTACTCTAAAAATAAAAATATGTATGTATACCTTTTTACATTATATAAGTATAAAATTTATATGTTTGTACTGATGCACACATATGTAGTTTGTATAGATTTATATTGCAGAATAAATTTTTGTGAATTGTGAATTGAGTGAATCCTCGGAAATAATTTAGAAACATTTTGAAATTAACCACAATCTTCTACTTTACCTTTTATTCTTTGACAACGCTCTCATCTATCGCTCACAATCAAATTTCCGGACGCAGCAACGCCGCCGCCGCTTGGCAGTATAACGCTCAATATGAATACTCATATTAATCTTACATGCACATGATTTTGAAGCGGTAACGCTTATCTCTCCTCAATATGAACGAAGGATATCATAATATGTTGCCGCCTTCAATAATAGTACTGGATGTTCTTTTACTGTGTGCAAATAAAAAAAAAACTCAGTATAAGTACACTAACTGCTACCTTCCGCGGATATTTTTTGGTGGCTACCGTATCATAGCCAAAAAATTTCGGATGGACTACTTGTTTGAAACTGTTTAAATGTGCAAGAACGATAGGAAGGTCAACTTCGCCTTCCTCTCGGTATGAACACGCCCACCGATACCGCACTCGATCTTCTACGCAGCGTTTCGTAATAAAATAATCACTGATATCGTTTATTAATTATTTTATTTAAAATTTTAATTTACCGAGCGAGGTAATATGTTTTACGATATCAACCATCGACGAATAAATCCGAAAATTTATGCACCAATTAGGCAAGCGCGTTAAAAATGTTCTTCCTTCACCCTTCTACGTAAATAAATTTTTACTGCAATTTCGCTGCTAGCTATGAAAATATTACTACTTACGGTCCATGGAAAAAAAAGTTGAAAACATGAAACGCAGAGTACGCTTATGTATTCAAGCTGAAGGAGAGCACTTTGAGCATCTACTTTAAACTTTAATGTTGTGTTTTTATTCGATATTATGATCAGCACTGACAGTTAATGACAACTGTTTTCTCTATAATTGTGTCGCCAACTTCATAAAGAAATCACAGCTTACTTTAATGAGGAATTCAATTGAAGGCACGGTATATGTATAACAAGTTTTATAGGAGTATATTAAAACGCATCGCCACAATTTCAAATTATTACTTCAACATTACATGCATTTCGTTTGGGAGTCACGCCATTTCGGTCCACCTACCTAGTGGACGTTCAGCTTTAAACTTCTTAAAAATGTGAAAATAATAGATGATAAAAATGTTATATGCTGCGAAATTAAATCTAAAGTGAGCGGAAATATGAATGAAATTGAAGTTATAACAGTGAACGAAGCAGAGGACAATGAAGCACCGTCGTCAAGCGCTCAGGAATTTATTTGTAATTAACAAAACTGTTCTTGAAAACATTACTGTCAAATTAATAAACTTTATGTAAATATAATACGCTCTCTTAAAATAAAACAATGAAATGTAAAAGCAAGAAATTAACAATTTTAGAACTATTACGCCCTCAATAGCTACATCTCCATCAGCAGTGACAAATTCGGCTGGATAGGCAAGTAAGCAGGACGCTCCAACTTATAGTGAAATCGCGAAGACGTGAGATAACATGCTATCAATAAAACCGAAATTCAAGGGTCCTATTGTCTCGAAAGAAGACGTATAAAAATGTATCAATCCGACTGAATAAAATTATCCGATCACTGTGAAAATGCAGTGAAAGCAGAAAAGATACAGAAAACATTTAAAAAAATCTGAATGATAAATATACCGCGATTAAAGAAGCCTAAAATTAAAATAATAAATATCCAGGAAAAACCCACAGCAGAAATTCTTAGAGATTGTTTAGCGGAATAAACTTGGTTAAGTTATGAGAAAATATTTTTTATATTATTTGACAATATCTATCAATAAGGAATGTATTTAATGACAACCTAAACTTAAAAGTTATATTGATAGGTGATAATGTGGCATCAACTTGCAGCCGCTAGGAAATGTATAATTTGTTAGAATAAATGTATCAATTATAAGCCAGAAATAAATATCTTAGTTATGAAAAAGACATTTCGCTATTATTGAATGTGACCCGAAAACTTTCAACTTGTTAATGCATGCTGGAGTTATTTTTTAAATTGAAATTCAATTGAAGGCACGCTATATTACGACAAATTTTGTTATGTGTACAGGGTTACAACTAATTAAAGGGCCACTATGGGGATCTCGTAAACTATAAGAGACACACAGAAAAATTGCACTAACTTGTGGTCTAAAAAGAATATGCAACAAAATCTGTTCTATTTTCATTCGTTTTTAAAGTATCTTCAAAAGACTGAAAATTCTCATTTTAAAAAATCTCGAATGTCTTCTTTATTTCTTAAGACAGAATCATAAAATTCGGTGTTTTTCTATTAAATTCGATGGACAATCTAAAGCATTTCGAAGAAATAGGTTAGGTTTTACAGTTTCGTAGATACGACTGTTTCTTTATTTTTATTGAACATTCAATGTCTTCGGAATAAACCCAATGAATTTTAGGCCATCTTAGATTCATTACACTTTCCTCCCGTTGTGTGTTTAACAGAACACTGGCTTAAACCAGGAGAGGCAATTTTCATCCCCAAACATAAATTTGTATCTATGTTTAATATCATCATATATAATTTGAAAATCAAGATCAGCAATTTTTACTTACTTACTTTGCATCTGAATGGATTCTAAAAAAACAATACTCATCGGAACTTACATTCGAGCTGTCCGCTCCACACTTTACAGATTTTAAATTGTATGTGTTGTGTATTTATAGAAGTCCCTCTAGTTGTATAAAAACGTTTTTAACTGACTTAGTAGGATGATTGCAAAGTTTTTCAACGAATGATAAGATAATTTTAACAGGAGATTTCAATTTAAACTTTAAAGAAAATAATGATAATGTTCACTGTTTGTGCAATATTTGGGCAAGTTTTGGTTTGCGTATGCATGTATCTGAACCAACTAGAATAATGTTACGAATTTGGGATTCACAAATTATAGTCGTTAATTTCAAAACCCTTTAATTATAAGCTGCTGCTTACAACAATTAACAACACAATTGTAATGAGCTTGTCTATCAAATAACACTTTTACAAATGTATTTTCTATTTATTCGAGGTACGAATCCTTCGCTCGCTAACTTCATAACTAACTACTTCTGACGGATCGTCGGCTTACATAGCAGAGCCCTCTATTGCCGGAACATGCTAGAATGATCGAGTAGTTTCCGGTCATGTTCTGTGACGCAAGGTGGCGTACTGATGCTAAAAATAGATCTGTTTGCGCGTGACGGATGTAACAATATGTAAACTTTATTTATTCATATCAGGTATTATATTATTAGACATTGTATCAAGAATTCTGTTAAACTCAGATTGCCTCTTCCGTTTAGAAGTTTTTTAAATTTTTAAACTTTTCGCAAAAATTATTAGAAACGTGCTTTACTTTAAATTTAAAAGAAAGTTTATCGACCACGTAATAACATTTCTTTTTTTTATTCAGAAAATAATAAGATAAATGTTTGAATTTCCTAGCCGCCCTTGTTTACACACAGAAAAGCAATAAACGTTTTATCGAAATGTATTTGCCTGTGTCTAACGTCTACAATTACAGATAACGTAACATTCGAACTTATATTTAAAATCATCAACTCGTCATAATTTCAAATTTTTGATCTTATCTTAGGTGATTACTGGATTTTTCTTTGAATATAAAGGGTCTCGATACAAGCTACATTTTTTATAAAGTATAAGTTTTTCTCCTTAATCTCATATTAAAAATTTCCCTATAGGAAACCTCATCACTTTACACACTGTACAGGCTGTTCTTTTACTGTGTGCAAATAAAGAAACCTCAGTATAAGTACACGAAATACTAACTTCTGCGGGTATTTTTTGATGGCTACCGTATCATTGCCAAAAAATTTCGGATGGACCACTTGTGTGGAACTGCTGAAATGTTCGAGAAAGATAGGAAGCTCAACTTCCTCTCGGTATGAACACGCCCACCGACACCGCACTCGATCTTCAACGCTGCGTTTGGCAATAATAATCACTGATATCGTTTATTAATTATTTTATTTAAAATTTTAATTCACTCAGCGAAATAATATGTTTTATGATATCAACTATCCACTAATAAATCCGAAATTTAATGCACCAATTAGGCAAGCGCATTAAAAATGTTCTTCCTTCACCTTTTTACGTAAATAAACTTTTGCTGTAATCTCGCTGCTAGCTATGAAAGTATTACTACTTACGGTCCGTGGAAAAATGGTAAATGTCAAATTTGTATAAGTCTATTAAAAATAATACGGAATGAGAAATTACAATTTGTTTGTACCTCGCTTTTAATTTGTTCGGCAATTACAAACCGTAGCTTCTTGAATTGCACTAGATTTTAATTTTAAAATACTTAAACTTGTAATTACTTGCAGTGAAATTAATTTAAATTGTAAACGTTTTGACTGACCAGCTGATTGAAGCGGCTGATTTACGTCATTCGTGCTCAAGATCAAATGAAGTACTGACACTGGCCTACTTTGGATTCGGGTCATAATTGAAGAGGCAGCCGCGTTCTACTTTTAGCTAGATCAGCCTTTCTCAAACGGTTTAGTGAAAATCTTCCACTGCATTTTTTTCGAAAACTATTAAATTTTTGTTAAGAACATATCGAGTTCAATCGTTGCCATTTATGGTAATATATTACAGGTTTAAATATTTGCACACAGTAAAATGATACCCTGTATATTATTATACAAGTTTCACAGGAAGGCTTATTGTAGCACGAGTCGCTTCGCTACGCTCGTTCGTACCCTAACAGAACCAAAGGTACAGAGAGATCTGTACTCTCTGCATACTCACGGAACTTTGGCGTACTGATAAGAGATATGACTTCAAGAATCGTAGCCAACCGCTTAATCAATTGTACGTCTACTTTAGTAATACCAAATAACCAATTCATAGTAAAGCTAAGTATTTAGAGCTGACATTAGACAACAGCTTCCGTTACAGGGATCTAATTTCTAAATATATTATTAACGCATATATGAATTTAAGAAAATTATTTCCCTATAGAGGTGTCTTCAATATCGAAATAAAAAGACAACTATGTGAAGCATTTGTTCTAGCCCAGTTTTCTTACTGTTCTCCTATTTATCATTTAGCTGCCGACTTATATACACGTAATCGCATCCAAAAAGTACAGAACTCCTGCTTGCGGTTTATATACGTAATTAAAAAATACTCGCATATTTCACGTAAATTGAATGACATTGGTTGGTTAAATACGGGTTTGAATGTGGGAGTCCTTTTACGGTTGGTGCGGCATCGGTGGGTGTGTTCCACAGATTACATGGGAAAGGCGTCATTGACGTTGCGAAATGTTTAATTCTCGCTCATTTCAGCAGTTCTAAACAATTGATACCTCCGTATTTTTTTTGGTTATTATTATAACTTTCTGTAATATTTCGGTGTTCAGAGGAAGAAAGAAGAAAGCTTAAATTAATGACAAATTAAGATGATGACCAACATTTTTAACCCAGTCATGAGTGGAGGTCTCTCTAAAAAATGTTTATTGTAAGAAGTAACAAAACAACCTCCTAAGCATGAAACTAAATGGTCGATTGGATAATAAAAAAAAAAACAAAATCAATTTAATAACGCTTACTTAAATGCTATAAATTGCTAGACGTGATGTTTGCAATAAATCTCAGATACCTGCTTGAAATTGGAATGGAGGACGGAAATGGAATAAAGAGGCACGCGTTTCTAAATTGGGACACGTAGACATGACGACAAATAAATATGAAGCGCCGCTTTGATACATTTCCCGTTTAGTACCAGAGCTGAGATACAGAGTTTTCATCTTGAAATTCAGAATTACAAAAGAAAATCCGAAATACCTTACACAAATTGGTAATGTGGTTTTTCAAGTTCGGGAAATCCGATATTAATAAAAATTTGGGGGAATGCGTAATCATAATCAAATATGTACGGATGAATTCTGTTTTCAACGAAATATAAAAAAGCGTTCGTTCTCTTCTTGTTAGAAGTCCGGTGTAATTTTCGTGCGACGTAAACGACGGTAAATGTATTTACGACCCTATTCTTTAACGTAATTATGTTTTGAAGTAGCAGACGGTAATTAAAGATTAACCTAAATAAGGAGGTAATTTTCAGAGGTGATGAAAATCTAGATGCGAATTATCGCGCGCCAAGTTAATTGATGTTCTTCTGACCGTGCCTCGTAAATTTCATTATTGTATTACAGAGACGCCTTAAATAAATTAGACAGCTTAAAGCTCTTGCACTTTCAGCACAAACAATTGGATCACAATTGCTTCGGGGCGCTCGTTACGCAGTAATCTGATACGTCCCATATCATTAGCTCACTTTCCTGGACCAGACGCGCATTAGAGCAGACGTGAGGGTTTATAAAATAAAAGTAATTATTTTTTTCCCTCATGACTAAAAGAAAATTGTTTTTAACCTTTAACGGACACCGTGAAAATTGCAGAGAACACCCAACGTTTCACTATTGGTTTTGTCAAGAGTGACGAAGCAGAGAATTGCAGAGAACGCTCGCTCAACGTTTCACTATTTGCTTTCTCAAGAATGACGGAGCTATCAGAGAACGTTCAACGTTTCACTATCGGCTTCGTCATGTGAGATGAAACTATTAACCGATAGTGAAATAATAATATAATAATAATAATAATATACGTTTATTTTCCTTATAATAATATACGTTTATTTCCCCTATAATAATATACGTTTATTTCCCTTGCATGGAGAACGTCATTAGGACTATAAACTAAATACAGATGTATGTATAAAAGCAGACACTAGGCCCCGTTTTTTGGAAGCGATTTATGGGCCGATTATTTTAACTAATGATTAGAATGTTACACAGTGAGCAGTATAACATAACGTACGTCACAATCTAAACCTTAGTTAAACTAATCGGCCCATAAATTGCTTCCAGAAACCGGGCCTTAAACATTAACATTTTCAATAAGTTATCGTACGTGCTACAAGTTAACCTATACAGTCAAATTTGTTAGTAAAAAACTCTGTCAAAGAGTAAAAACACTGTTCACCTAAGAAGGTTTTAATTTTCTTTTTAAAGTCTTTGTGTGGAAGTGTTTTTAAATTTACCGGTATGTGGTTGTAAATCTTTATCATTTGTTGTGTTACACTATTTTGTACACTCCCTCTTTTTCAGGTTAAAGATGTTTCTCAGGCATAATTCTTGTAACTTAAAAATTCTGTTAGCTTCAAAAGAATTGCCGTAAGTAAACTTGTTTATTTTTTCTGCAAGCTTTTGGATATGGAAATTCCATTTCATCAACCAAATAAATATAGTCTTGTTTCAAGTTTCTGTAGATCCATAAGTAAAGGTGGCGGAGTTGTGAGCTTTATAAAAAGAAACGCTAGTTTCGGCACAAAAGAATATGACAAAATAACTGTTGCTAACATTGAAAAAAATTTTGAATTCTTCAGCTGTGTATTAAATTTTAAGGGTACCCAAATTTTAATAATAACTATCTATAGATCTCCGTGTTCGAAAATTGATGTTTTTATGTGTAGCATGTATTGCTTGTTACAAAGTATTTTCTCTTTTCGTGGGTTCTTAATTGTTGGAGGTGATTTTAACATAGATTTTAGCAAAGACAGTCCTGACACTAGAGGTGTCACTGGATTGTTTTCTTCATTTGGCTTGTATTCGTGCATCAATGGTAACACGCGAATTACAAAATCTTCTTCCAGAAGAATAGATAACATATTTACCAACATAGAACCCAATAATTTTGAAATAGAGGTCACAGACCCTGGATTATCTGATCATCACTGGTTGGGTTTCTACTTAAAATTAATTGACAATAGTGGTAAAAAGTTGCAGAGATCTAAAGATAGAAACTTTAGCAAAGATAATATTTGTAATTTTAAAATTTTATTGAAAGGAGAAACTTGGGCGTTTTTAAACTCAAGTGAAAACTCTAACGATAAATTTAATTCTTTTATAACTACCTTCAATTATTACTTCAATGCACCGTTTCCTACAAAATATTTCCTACAACCAAAGCGTACGTCTAAAAGTTGGGTAACTAATGACATCATTGAAGAAGGCGCCACGTTAAGGCATATCTACAATAATTTAAAATTAAACAATGACCCGATTGCATTATTACAGTATAATGAACGAAAAACGCTTCATCAAAATAATATTAAGAGGGCTAAACGTAAAAATAATGAAAATTATATTTTAAATTCGCATAATAGAATTAAAGCTGCATGGAATATTATCAAATCATATTCAAATAATGCAAATGTAACTCCAGACTACATAAATGATACTGATGGAAGTAAATTGTTTGATAGTAGTGACATTGCCAATGCATTTAATGACTTTTTCATTGAAACCGTTGATGAGGTAACATCTAAATTTAAAAATCTTAATGCGCCATCATCCAAAAGGAATTGTCCAATGAACGCAATTTATTTAAAACCGACTACTGAAATGGAAGTTTATAATGTTATACGTAGCATATCATGTAAAAATTCTTCCGGTGCGGATGGCATTCCCTGTAGTATAGTTGGACATAGAGTGCCATTTCATATCCTCTAACAATTTTAATAAATCAATCGTTTCTAGAGGGCGTGTTTCCAGATACATTCAAACTCGCCAAAGTTGTGCCAATACATAAAAAAGTGAAGTACATGATATAATAAATTATAGGTCAATTTCCCTTTTATCTGTATTTTCAAAAATAATTGAAAAGTTAATGTTTAATCGGTTAAGTGAGTTCTTCACTAGAAAAAAATTATTAAGTGTTTGCCAGTTTGGGTTTAGAAAGGGTTTATCTACACAGAATGCTTTGGTGGATCATATTGTTAATGGTATAGAAAAATATAAAAAGACTGTTGGTGTGTATTTTGACTTAACAAAGGCGTTCGATACTATTAACCCTGGCATACTGCTATATAAACTTTATAATTACGGAATAAGGGGTACCGACTTGAGTTGGTTGGAAAGTTACTTAGGTGATCGGACACAGGTAGTTAGCTGGGGTAGAACAATTTCTGACAGGCAATCCGTCAAAAGTGGAGTACCACAGGGTAGCATACTTGGACCATTTCTGTTCTTAGTTTACGTAAATGATTTACCAGAAATATTTCAGTGTAATTTATGCTGCTATGCAGACGACACGTCAGTAATTTTATCTAGCTCCTCACATAATGACTTACTTTCAAACATTCAAAATATTGTATCCAATATGAAATCTTGGTGTCTTGAAAATTCGCTGGAATTAAACATGTCAAAAACTAACTTAATATACTATTCCAAAGCTACCATTGAGCAAAGTACTTTACATATAAATTTGGATGAGTGTACATTAGATTCTACCAGCAGTGTAAAATTTTTAGGATTAATATTTGACAATAAACTCACATGGAGTAATCACTGCTTCGACCTATCTAAAAAGCTAAATTTCTACTGCTACTTAATAAGAAGACTATTAGAAAATGTAAATCTTGACATTCTCAAGCTTTTATATTATGCGAATGTTCAGTCTCGTTTGTGTTATGGTGTTTTATGCTGGGGTAATTCTGCGCATGCAACTGAAGTATTTTCTGCTCAAAAGTCAATCATAAGAACGTTATCAGGTGTTTCAAGAACGCATACTTGTAGATTACTTTTTAAAAGGCTACGTTTACTAACTCTTCCCTCTTTGTATATATTATCGTGCATAATGTATGTAAAACAACATTCGCATCTCTTTACAACTACTGTCGATGTAAATACTTTACACAATACTCGTTTGAGTAAGAGAAATCTTATTTACTTACCTCAACATAGAACTCAGCTATTTCACAACAGCTTTACCTATACTGTCCTTAAAATCTTTAATCATTTGCCTAAACATGTGAGGGACTTACATACAAAAGCTTTGGAAAAAAAGGTGAAATCTATTCTACTGGAGAATGTCTTTTATTCTATTGATGAATTCCTTCAATACCGAATCTTTTAATTAATTTTTTAAAATTTGTAAACGTGTAATTCATTATCTAACCGCATACGTATGTATGAACAGTTTATCATGACATTGTCGACATTTACAAATGTAAATCTGAAGACAAATATATATATTATATTATTATATTATATTATTTCATGTTTTGATCAATCTCAATCCCCAAAAACGATGTGTGATTTACTGAGGTAAGTATGTTATTGTTGTAAGTAAGGTTATATGGATTCTCTTTTTGCAAAGTAAATTTCATTATGTTATTTTTTCAACTTTAAGTTTTAAGTTGTTACTCTGAAACCACTGATCCATAACTGAAATGTCATTTTCAGTCTTTACAGTCAAGTTATCGTTATTCTCAGCTCTCACAATTAAGGATGTATCATCTGCGAACATTACGATTTGATCATTTAGAATATTAGATAAGTCATTTGTATAAATTAAAAATAGCAATGGGCCTAATACTGATCCTTGTGGCACGCCCTGATTTCTCGGTCTAAGATTAGATCTTATTTTGTATCCATTGGTGTTATTTATTTGAATGCACTGTTTCCTATCCTTTAGATACGAGTTAATGTTATTCACAATGCCCCTGCAACCTAATTTGTGAAGTTTCTGCAGAAGTATACTATGATCTGCACAGTCGAAGGCCTTCGACAAATCCATGAATACCCCCACGACTTTTTCTTTATCTGATATTCCTTGTAAAATGTTACACATACTTATGTAGACAGCTCTTATCGGCGATCGTTCTTTAAGGTAGGCATTTTGAGCATTTGTGATCAAATTAAATTTTCGTAAGTAATTCATTACGCGATTTTTTAGAATTTTTTCAAACACTTTAGCTATAACTGATATCAGAGCAATTCGCCTCTAGTTTGATATATCATTTCTGTCGCCTTTTTTATACCGTGCCTTCAATTGAATTCCTCATTAAAGTGGTCTATGATTTCACTGTTTTTTTTCTCCTAAGATTTGCAGCACTGATAGCTGTTCAATTATTTAATTAAACAAAGGTCAAATTGACACTTTGTATTTTCAATTAATTCAAAATGTTAGAATTACTGCAGAAAATATTTATTGTTGAAAGTTATTTTCAAACCGGTAGAATAGAAAATGGACAGTTAGTTTATTCAATTAATCAGTGTACAGAAGTTTCGACAGCAGTTTCCTAATTTTGCTATTACTTATGAACAGCTAGTTAAACATATCCATGCTTGTGTTCTTAAATTTCATGAAACAGGATCACTTGGTCGCAAAACAGGGACCGGAGCAGCTAAGAAAAGGATTGCAGCCTGCATTGTAGATGTTCGGGATCGAATGGAACACTCTCCCAAGAAATCTATTGCGAAACTTTCACAAGAAGTTCAGCTATCAGTGGGAACATGTCACACTATTCTTAAAAAAGACTTAAAGCTTTATCCACATAAGATTCAAGCAGTCCACGAACTCAGGCCAGTAGATTTTCACAGAAGAACAGAATATTGTCAGTGTCGCATGACGGACGCATTTTCGGCAGACGACATAACCGACGCTCCCTAATTCGTTCCCTGAAGGATGTTAACATGCTACTAGCTCCTGGCAATGCTTCTGGTGTGCCGTCAACAGCCGTACCAGCTAAGGACACTTAGTGTACTGCGGAAAATAAAGCGTTTTTTGCTGATTATTACATTCATAAAACATAAATACTTTTAATTAATACTTATTAATTTTAAACTCTATTATATTACATCATATTACAGCAATTACCTCTTTGAATAATTTGTCGGATATTGCACATCCATATACTTGTATTTTGATCATTTATATATAAAAAAAAATCATGAGTGGATCACACACAAGAGTCGCACATCTGAACGTTATATCATTATTTAGCAGTTTCCAAGAAGTTAAAAATACTATCCTAGAGAATGACTTTGACATTCTGTTCTTAACCGAGATATGACTTTCCCATAACTTTAGCACTGATTCACTCTGTATTACAGGTTACGATTTTCTCAGATGTGATCGGTGTACTAGGGGAGGAGGAGTGGGCGCTTATGTTAAGAATAATATCAAATACAGTGTTATTAAATCAGAGATTAATGCATTTTTTGAACATATGTGGATCAAAACATTTTTTAACTCTACGTGTGTTTTAACGGGCGTTGTATATAGACCGCCTAATTCTAATCCTTCTAATTTTTTACCTTATATTGAGGGAACATACTGGAATTTTCTTTGTCTTATGACTGTATACTCGTTCTAGGCGACTTTAACATTAACCTCCTATCACCTTCGGATTCTTCAGTACTTCAGGTTTTTGATTTGTTAGAAACGTTTAACCTAATACAAATTTTAATGAACCAACGCGCATTACTGCTAATTCTACTTCCCTTATTGATTTCATAATTACTAACAAAAGTAGTGTCATTGTAGATTCTGGTACCATTGATGTTCATGTAATTTCTGATCACCTATTAACTTGGTGCTCAACTATATTTTCTAAGCCTTGCGGCTCAGCACCTGTTTCGTACTCTTACCGGGATTTTAAAAATGTTAACTTAAGTGACTTTAATGTTGACTTGAACTCCATCCCTTGG
Organism: Prosopocoilus inquinatus; assembly: GCA_036172665.1. Taxonomy (NCBI): domain Eukaryota; kingdom Metazoa; phylum Arthropoda; class Insecta; order Coleoptera; family Lucanidae; genus Prosopocoilus; species Prosopocoilus inquinatus. The sequence continues at coordinate 5,652,991 of CM069876.1, forward strand.
TACGTAATTTATTAGATGGATAACATTGATGATATGGTAGAATTTCTGAATACTAACTTGACAGCACTTTTTGATGTACATATTCCAATTAGAACATGTATTGCTACCAAAAAACATTCTCCGCGGATGACCGATAATTTAAAATTTATGATGAATATTAGAGACAAGTCCCTGGCACGTTTTAAACAGTCAGGCCTGAATGAACATTGGACTTATTATAAAACTCTGAGGAATCTCGTAACCCAGGCGACTAGATCCGAGAAAAAGGCGTTCTATAACAGTATCATTGCAAACCGTAGCTCAAAAGAAATGTGGAAGCAATTGCATAAACTTGGTGTGACGAGAGTAAACAGGTTGCTATACCCGATACCATTAATGATGTTAATAAAATTAATTTTAGAAAAATTTTGTGCAAATCGTTTTTGATTGCAGTGAGAACCTCGAGCAGCCTCTGGACAGCTGTTTCAGCCCTGCTTGGGGCTTCTTCAGCAGAGACGTAGCTCGACATTCCCACTGCAGACCAAAAACGACTTGCCCAATTTATTCGCAAATGCAAATGTTAGGTCAAAAAGCGATAGTAAGATGTCGCTATTTTATATGTTAATAAAATTAATGAATATCTTCTGGAGTCATTAAATAATTTTGGTACTGATTTCCCTGAAACAGTAAACTTTTACTCGAATAATGCACTTAAAGAACAATGTTTCGAATTCTCTCCTGTAACAGAGGATGTAATCGTTAGATTGCTTCTGAGTTTTTCGAGCAAAGCGAGCGGCACAGATAACTTGAACATTAATTTGCTGACTTTTTGTTGCCCTTTTTTGCTGCCAGTGTTTACACACATCATCAATTATTGTATTGTTAACAGCGTCTTTCCAGTAAACTGGAAAGAATCCCGTATCTTACCTATACCTAAAAATAATAATCCTAAATCTTTTCGAGATTTGCGTCCCATAAGTATATTGCCCGTATTGTCAAAAGTTCTTGAAAAAATATCAGATAAACAACTCAGGGAATTCCTCGCAACCCACAACATCCTTCCTGTGATGCAGTCCGGATTCCGACCAGGTTACAGTTGTTGTAGCGCGATGCATAATGTGATTGATGATGTTATTGCTGAGGTTGATGACAACAAGATGGTCTTATTAATATTACTGGATTACACTAAAGCATTTGACCTGATTAACCACAAGGTATTGTTGGCTATTTTAAAGTTTATTGGTTTGGGTAACTCTGCGTTAAGTTTCTTTCATAATTACCCCAGGGCTCCATTTTGGGTCTCTTATTATATTCTGTATACACCTGTCAGTTATCATCATCTCTTATTCACTGCAAATTTAATCTCTATGTGGACGACACACAATTGTATTATACATTCAATATGTACGATGTTGTTGTGGCTTGCGATAAGATCAATGAAGATTTAAAAAATCTTGTGAAAATTTCTAATAGCCACATTTCTCACTTAATTAAACTGCGTTTAGGTGATGTCGACCTGCCACTTTCTGACTGTTGTCGTAGCTTAGGTTTTTATCTTGATTCAGATCTTAAATTTACTTATCACGTCACCAAAATCATTCAACGCGCCTTTTTAAATATTAAATTAATCTATGTCAATCGACATTATTTTTCTCAGACAGTTAAGCGTTTGCTATGCGAGTCGTTGGTCCTGTAGCATTTTAACTTCTGTGATAGTATTTACGGCCCTTGTCTGTTGGCATCTGATTCATCCCGAATACAAAGAATCCAGAATTGTTGTATTATACTCATATGTGGCGTAAGACGTAGATGTCCCATTTCCCATAAATTACATGAACTTCAATGGCTCAATATGCAAAATAGGCGTTATTTACATAGTGCAATTTTTTTTCACAAAATCATTTTATATAAATGCCCTCCTTACCTCTACAATAAGCTTCGGTTCGGAACGGACGTTCATAACATTAACATAAAACGCAAAGGAGTTTTAACAATCCCTCGCCATAACTTTGAATTTTTTAAAAGATGTTACAAATACCAAATTGTTATTGTTTTGAACTCGTTACCTTCAGGTTTTCTGCAATTGTCGCCATTCTCGTTCAAAGCGAAGCTGTATCGTAGGCTGTTCAATGGGCAGAGTTAAGTAATTTCTTTTTGCAGCATATTTAGATGTTTCTCTTGTGTGTGTACTAACTTATTTTTTTATTTACTTTTGTTACTTTTTCATATTTTATGTTTTCAGTTCCCGCTTATTATTATTTTTCTTTTCTTCTGTTTATTTTGGTGTGGGGGGTAGATCAGGGAACGGTAACTTGTTACTTGTTCATCTGACCCCACACCCATTAAGCGTGCTTAATTTATTTATTGATATATTGATTTATTTATTTTTTTAATATGTTGTTTAACTGTATGCTTAATAAACTGATTTATTAGAAAATTTTTTTTTTAGAAAATTTTTTTTGTGCAAATCCTTTTTGATTGCAGTGAAAACCTCGAGCAGCCTCTGGACAGCTGTTTCAGCCCTGCTTGGGGCTTCTTCAGCAGAGACGTAGCTCGACATTCCCACTGCAAACAAAAACGACTTGCCCAACTTATTCGCAATTGCGATGTAAGAGTGATGAAAAGATAAAATAGCGACATCTTACGATCGCTTTTTGACCTAACATTGCAGTAGGATAGACAAATTGAAGCGGGATTTGCTCCTAATAAGTCCCCCATGCAAGGCGGCCATGCTTGCTGTCAAAGCATAATGAAAGTTTTTAGTTTAGAACATCGCAATTGCGAATAAATTGGGCAAGTCGTTTTTGTTTGCTGTGGGAATGTCGAGCTACGTCTCTGCTGAAGAAGCCCCAAGCAGGGCTGAAACAGCTGTCCAGAGGCTGCTCGAGGTTCTCACTGCAATCAAAAACGATTTGCACAAAATTTTTCTAAAAACTTTCATTATGCTTTGACAGCAAGCATGGCCGCCTTGCATGGGGGACTTATTAGGAGCAAATCCCGCTTCAGTTTGTCTATCCTACTGCAATGTTAGGTCAAAAAGCGATAGTAAGATGTCGCTATTTTATCTGATTTATTATTATTATTATTAATTTGTGGAAACACCATTACATCCATTAGAAATTGGTGTTTGGCCAGCAGTGTCATGAAGGCGTATCACCGGACCAATATTTTTGATCGACTCAGTAACTGCTGAAAGATACCGAAATGAGTTATTAGAACCTTTCATTAATCAACTACATGATGATGGACTTACAGAAGGGTTTTTGTCAGCAAGACAATGCTACTGCCCACACAGCTCATCAAACAATGACTTTCCTGCAGCAGTTCTTCGACAATCGGATTGTGAATTTTCCTGCAAGGTGTCCGGACCTCACAATTATGGATTACTTCATTTATCCGCACATGAAAAACACAGTTTTTAGAAGTACGCGTCACACAATCGAAGAACTTCGTGCGGGCATTACAGATGTGTGTGCTAACATAACCCCCGAACACTTAGCAAACGGGTTTGAAAACATGAAACGCAGAGTACGCTTATGTATTCAAGCTGAAGGAGAGCACTTTGAGCATCTACTTTAAACTTTAATGTTGTGTGTTTATTCGATATTATGATCAGCACTGACAGTTAATGACAACTGTTTTCTCTATAATTGTGTCGCCAACTTCATAAAGAAATCACAGCTTACTTTAATGAGGAATTCAATTGAAGGCACGGTATATGGGTTTTATTAGTATTATTTTTAGCTGATCTGGAAAAATTCCCATTTCAAAGCATTGATTTATGAGATTGCACAATAGTATAGTCAGAATATCCACACAATGCTTTGATAACTTTATAATAATAATCTTTTAAATTTACAATTGTATTGTAAATTTCTTTTACACTTGTAGGATATAGAAACATATTTTTATTATGATTTGGAATGTTATACCTCTGTTTTATTGTTGCTAAATCCTGCATCGGCAAAAAAAATATTTATTTTTTCTAATACTACCGTACTTTCAGAATTGTTTTGTTTTACGTTCTCAATATCAAAACTACTAGTGTTATATTTGGCAGTAATTTGTTTTATCAGCTTCCATGTAGCGTTTATCTTGTTTCTAGAATTCCCAATGATTTCAGAATTGTAAGATTTTTTTCTTTCTCTGATGCATTGCTTTGTGTAGCGACAGTAATGTAAGTAAAGATCTTTCTCTGTCCTCCCTTCAACTTGTCCTTCGAATAATTGTCTTTTAATTCTCAGTTTTTCTCGTAGATCGTCAGTTGCCCATAACGTATTTTGCTTGTATTTGATCAATATTCTCTCTTTTGGACACAGTTCATTCAATATATCTTGGAGTATGTTCAGAAATATATTAACATTTGTATTAGGGCAACTGCTGGTTAAAATCTCAAACCAAGCTACATTCATAATAATATTTTTAATTTAATTTAATTTTGAAATTGTAATTTGACGCGTCAACATAAATTTCTGTTTCATATTTATTAAATTAATATCAAAAGAAATCTCCTGTCCGTAGTGATCTGATAAACCAGATTCATGTATCTTGGTATCATAATTTTGAACATTAGTAAAAATATTGTCGATTGTGGTAGAAGAACTTTTAGTAACTCTTGTGGGTTTCAGTATTGTTTTTAACAGGTCAAACGACGGAGTTATATCAATCAGTGATTTCACTCGCAGATCTTCCGTATTTTGGAAATTGACATTGAAATCTCCACACAGTAATAACTAGAGACCGGATTTATAAGTTTTTACAAGTTTTTTACGCTAACATACCTAAACTTGGCGTTTTGTATTTATATGTTTGTCGATTAGAGGAGCCCAAAAATGGTAGTTTTATTTCGCATATAACTTAATATTTTAGACTTTTAGCGCATATTTATTTATTTATCCATATATTGGTATAAATAACATTATAATTCCATATACGGTCAATATTCAAGTCTGCAGCTTTTCCAAGAAGTAATTTATTCTTCTCAACGTCTGGCCACTTTATTTTACGATTTCCCGGAATGTGATTTTCTGGGAATCTGTAGCGACTTGCACTTGCATTTTGCACTTATGTTTTGCATTTCAGTTTGAGATAAGAACTCCGTGAATGTGTGCGACTAGTGACTAGTGTATTTATCAACGCGAATTAGTTCTTATTTTCTTATTTAATTTAAAGACGAAATAAATTCAGTGCTTATCTTTTCAAAATGCCGAAAGTAGCATCCTCTCGATCCGAGCTATTGAAAAAATGGATTAAAGCATCTAAACATCTAACTACAGATGGAAAAGTTATTTTTTGCAACGCATGCTCAAAACAGGTAGATACCTTACAAATTCTCTTAAAAATCACATTTTCATTTTGACAATATTTTAAGGTGTCGTCAGACCAAAAGTACCAGATTGATCAACATTTGGCTACAAACCTCCATAAGGAGTCGGAGAAAAGATGTGTGTCTAACTTTAAGCAGTCTTTTATTTCTTCAACAGCCAGTAACTCACAGGGCAGTGACACAGGAAATGAATTCTTTTTAGACTTGTGCAGTGCTATGGCAGAGTCAAACATTCCTTGGCATAAACTTGAACAAGCAAGTTTTCGAACTTTTTTGGAAAAATATTGCAATCGTCATATTCCAAATGAATCGACTTTGCGGAAAAACTATCTAAGTATATGCTACCAGCAACGGATGAAGAAAATAAGAGAGAAGCTTAGCGACAACAATATTTATATAGTAGTTGATGAAACGACAGATGCCTGCGGTCGTTATGTAGCAAATATGTTAGCAGGAGTATTAAGCAACACAGTTGCACCAATATCTTATTTGGTAAATAGTGCAGTTTTAGAAAAAACAAATCATTCAACGATCGCACGTTTTATTAACGACAGCTTGACACTTTTATATGCACCTAATCAAGTTAAATCGGAAAATATATTACTAATGGTGTCTGATGCAGCAGCCTACATGATAAAAGCAGGACAGGCTTTACAGGTGTTTTACCCAAATCTGATGCACTTCACTTGTATGGCTCACGCAATGAATAGGCTCGCTGAATTGGTGCGACTAGAATACCCAACAGTAAATAAGTTGATCAATAACGGAAAAAAGGCGTTTCTTAAAGCCCCACTGCGTATACAACACTATAAAGAATTAGCTGCTGACCTGCCATTACCACCAGAACCAATAATTACGAGATGGGGTACGTGGCTTGAAGCAGCAAATTTTTACGCAGATAACTTTAAACAATTAAAGGAAATTTTCTTAGAATTGGATGATTCCAATTCAGCGGCTTTAAGAATTTGTAAGGAATGCATGTCGAACACAAACATCGGGAATCAATTAGCATTCATTAAAACTCATTTTTCGGTTTTAATATTCACCATTAAAAAGTTGGAATCATCCCAGACGGCTCTATTAGATTCTTTTGAAGTGGTCGATGATGCAATTGAAAGTGTAAAATCAATTCCAGGGGAGATAGGAGAGAAGTTAATGGCAAAATTAGACAAGATTCTATTACGTAATCCTGACTACAATAAAATGAGGAAAATCTGTTTAGTTTTAAAAGGTCAAAGTGAAGAGGATTTGGACATGGACCCCAAAGATGTAGCATCCATGAAATTTGCGCCCATTACTTCATGCGATGTCGAGCGTTCGTTTTCCTCTTATAAAAATATTTTGACAGACAGACAACAAAATTTTACCCCAAATAATTTAAATCAACTGTTGATTATATTTTGTAATCCTACTATTTAAGTGTTAAGTGTTAAAATTACTTATATGAAACAATTTATGTTTTTATTATTCTAAAGTATAAGTAAAATAAAATTTTTATCGCATATAATATCCATATTTTGATCTATTTTAATCGCATAAAAAAAACTTATTTTCCACTTTTTTAGTACATATAAATCCGGTCCTTAGTAATAACTTATAATGTTTTAATTTATTGGACAATGATAATAAAATCTCTTCCAACGTCATTAAAAATTCTTCATGGTTTCCTAAAGGCGAGCGATATATATTTATTATTATTATTAATTTTAGTGATATTATTTCTACAGCGGTAATTTCTATTATTAATTCTTTGTTTTTTTTGTTTCAGGTCCTCTAGTTCCCGATACAGTAAATCTTCATGAACATATGTGCATGCAAACATATGTGCATGCACCTCCATGAATTTGGACATTTTTAGTAAAGCAAGAAGCCATTTTATATCGATTAAGAATCATCCCACGTTCTTCGTTAGGTTTAAACCAATGTTCCGAAAAGACAATTACATTGAATGTGTAATTTAATTCATTAATATAAATATATAGTTCGTCTTCTTTGTTATTATTTAGACATTGTATATTTTGATTTAACAATCTAAATATGGTTCTTTCATTTCGTTTAGTTTTATTACTGTTTTCATCAGAGATTATAAGTGATTCTATGCGTGTGTCTATTTTGCATTGGAAATTTTTTTAAGAGTCTGAAAATTCTCCCGATTATCTAGATTTTGTATTTTTAAAGGAGAACCGCATTGAATTTTGTTATTTCAGAACACATAATCCTTTTAGCAAAATTTTTCAGGTGTAAACCTATGTTTGTATAATAAGAACGGTATATAAGATTGTTTATACAAAATTTTTCTATGTGACTGTACTCTTTGGCTAATTGGTAGAGACGCTTGTTTATATTGTTACGACTTCGGGGTTCGCAAATAATACTCGTCGATTATTCTTAAGCACTTTATTAAAACGGTTGCGTTTTTAAAACGCAACCGTTTTAATAAACAGAAAACACTAAATATACTCTATAACACTAAGTTATAAATAAATAACAAATCGCACTTCTATTACGTCGCCACTTATGGCTTCGTGATACCTCGCATTCTTCGCTTACTATATAACTATAGACTATACTACTATAGACTTTAGTACTACACGCGCGTGTGAGCGCACGTTTTGTTTTGCTCTGCTTTTATTTCATTCTTAATTTAATAAATATATACCTTTTTAAAGTGCAAGTGAGTTCATAACAGTGATTAAAAATGCCACAACAGTGTGTGATGTGTAAATCAATGATTACTCCTACTGTTCCCGGTATAAAATGCTTTTCTTGCCTGTCTGCTTACCATATCAAATGCGTGAACGTTTCCAAGCCTCATTATGAAATGTTTAGGGTAACAGAAGGGATGGAGCTGCCCAAATTGTCGTCAATCCGCAAATAATACAGTAAACTCTAATTCTAATTTGAATTCGGGTTGCGATTGTTGCAAAATTATTCCTCATTTACAAGAAATAATCAATGAGTTAAAATCTGCGGTCGATGTGCTGAAAAACCAGCTCAAGCAACTCAACAAAACATCTGAGGATAACGACGCTGAAGAAATAATCCAAGAGGTCACGGATAGAATTAATCGTAAGCAAAACATTATGTTATACGGTATACCAGAACAGGCTTTAGAAAAATCAGCCGTTGAACGCGCTACTGAGGATAAGAATTATATCGCAGATTTCTTACGTTTTTTATCTCCTACCGAAAACATTCCCGCCTCAGCTATACAAAAATGTTACCGTGTCGGTAAATTTGCTCCGCATGCTGCTAGACCTCGTCCCATAAAAGTCAAACTATGCGATGATGAAATGGTAATTGGCATAATAAGGAAAATCAAGAATCGCCGTCCTGCAATTCAACAAAGTCCCAAGTTCAATGGTGTTTCAGCCTCGTTTGACCAAACTCCAAAACAAGCTGCGCAGATTCGTAAATTAAAATTGGAACTTGCCCAGAGATTAGAAAACGGTGAATCCGGACTTGCGATAAAATTTTTTCAGGGTGCTCCTCGTATTGTTACCAATGCTCCAAGTAATTTAAACTAATTAAGCCCAACAGTTTAGATTTAAGGATTTATTACCAAAATACTCGTAGCTTACGTAACAAAACTATTGATTTTTTTAACGCTGCTTGTACTTTTCACCATGATATCATTTGTGTTACCGAGACCTGGCTTTTTCCAACTATACACAATGCTGAAATTTTGCCCCCCGACTTATATACAATATTTCGCTGCGATCGTTGTTACAATGAAACAAATGTAAGTCGTGGTGGCGGAGTTTTACTGGCCTTTAAAAACCATTTCGTAACTGAACCTATTGACTTGTCACACTTATTAAACCTCTTGCGGGTAGAATGTATTGCTTGTAAGTTCTGCTTAAGTAATAAGACCCTATTTATAATTCTAGTATACTTTCCTCATACACCCACATTACAGGAATTGTCAATATTCTGTAATTTTATTGAAGAGCTATTAATGTATTGTGCGGATATCTTACTTGTAGGTGATTTTAACTTACCTGAATATGTTTCTAATGACATGAACAATTTTGTACTAACTATTAATAGCTGTACTCAGTTTCTAAACTTGAAGCAATATAATTCAACTAAAAACATCTCCGGTAGATTGCTTGATCTTGTGTTCTCCAGCAATCACTGCGACGTAGTTCATGATTCTGTCCCCCTAATCAAGGAAGATCTTTATCACCCAGCTCTGTCTATCTCATTAACTCTTTCTAATTCTCCTGTTAAATTTAATAATAACAACAACGTTAAAGTTTATAATTTTAAAATGCCAATTATCTCGAACTTTACCATCACATATCTCTTGTTGACTGGACATGTCTGAACAATTACTCCAATATTGATAATTTGGTTCAACATTTCTATGATATCTTGAACAACTTATTTAACAAATTTGTTCCCAGTTACGCCTCTGTCCGCGATCGAAGAACTTTTCCACCCTGGTTCACGACCGAAATTATTAACAATATTCGTTTAAAATCTTTCTATCATAAAAAAATCACTTCCACTAAGAAAATACTATATTACCACAATTTTGTAACATACCGTAAACTTATCAAAAAGCAAATATCTACCGAATTCAAAAAATATATAAACAATATACAGTCCGACTTAATTGACAATCCTAAAAAATTCTGGTCCTACGTCAGATCTAAAAAAGATAGCACGAGGTTTCCTGGTCGTATGCACTATAATAGTAATCTCCTTGACAGTCCTCAAATGATTGTTGACGGTTTTGCTTCTTTCTTTGAATCAGTGTTTACTCCACCATCTACCTCCTCTACACTTATTCCTGACAACAGTAACAAGCTTTTCACTTACTTAGATATCAAGAAAATCACTGAAGAGGATATCCTCCATGCCTTATCTAAATTAAAAAACTCTATGACTGCTGGACATGACCAAATTCCCAGTTTCTTGCTGAAGGATTGTAAATTTGCGTTTGTGAAACCTTTACTTCTCATTTTTAATGAAGCTCTCAAATGTGGTATTTTCCCTTCGTTTTGGAAACAATCTAAAGTCATTCCTGTATTTAAAAGTGGTGATGCTGCAAACATATCTAATTATCGTCCTATTTCTCTACTCTGCAATTTCTCTAAAGTTTTTGAAATTATTTTATACTCTTACCTATATCCTCATATTAAGCAATATTTATGTCCAGAACAGCATGGCTTCGTGGAAAAGCGCTCCACCGTAACAAATCTTGCATGCTTCTCTCAACTTCTATGCGAATCTCTTGACCGTGGCTCTCAAGTTGATGTCGTTTATACAGATCTTGCTAAAGCTTTTGATCGCATAGATCATAAGCTCTTAATCTCCAAATTAAGTTCCTATGGTCTTACCCATTCATTAAAACTTCTCTTGCAGTCGTATCTTTTGAATACGCAGCAACGAGTTTATTACAATGGTTTTTCTTCTCGAACTTATACTGCTTTATCCGGTATTCCTCAAGGTGCGAACTTAGGACCTCTTCTTTTTATACTTTTTATAAACGACCTTCCCTTGTCTCTTACCAAGCATAGCAATATCCTAATGTACGCCGACGATGCTAAATTATTTCGTGTTGTTGATAGCCAAGAAGATGCCCTTCTTCTTCAAAAGGATTTAAGTTCCCTTTCTGACTGGTGTACCTCTAACCGACTCGTTTTAAATGTTGACAAATGCAAAACCATTTCCTTCTCGCGTAAAAAACGCAAATTGTTGTTTCATTATCAACTAAATGGTCAATCCTTGGAATACTCCACCGTTATTAAAGATCTTGGCGTTCTTTTTGACGACCGTCTTCTGTTTAATCACCATGTCAATGACATTGTAGCTAAATCCATATCGCTTTTGGGCTTTATCGTCAGGAACGCTCGTGACTTTACTAATCCCGCTGCCTTATTTGTTCTCTTTAACGCTTTTATCCTTTCACGACTCCAATATGCATCCCGTATTTGGTATCCGATTTATAATTGCTATACAGATGTCCTGGAACAAGTTCAGCGCAGGTTTCTTAAGTTTCTTTGGTTTAAAGAATATGATGTGTATCCTCCTAGAAGTTTTCCTCAAGAAACCCTACTTACGGTTTTTAATAGCTTATCGCTTGTTCATAGGAGACATATCTCGGCTTTGGTTTTCTTACATAAGTTGATCTCATTGATGCTGGTGCTCTCTTGGAAAAGCTTAGTCTTCATATACCGCGCATTGCCGCCAGAAACTCTTTGACTTTTTATTTGTCTACCCCGAATACCAATGCTTTAATACGTTCTCCTATTTATATTGCCTGTACCCTATACAATAATGTTTGTAACAACATTGATATCTTCAATCTAAATGTCGTCGCGTTTAGAAAGAGTTTGGTCAATTTCTACACCAACCCTCCTCTTAACTCTTCTTAATAATAACTTAACTTAATAACTTTTTACGTTCGCCGTGCCTTTCACTTCCTTATTTACTTACTTACTTACTTACTTTCATTTATTTGCTTTATTGCCTTTCTTTTTTCTGTTTCGTTTTTCTCTTTCTTTTTCCTTTCACTTCTACCTGATTTTAGTTTTAGTTTCAGTCATTTAGTTTTAGTTTTAGATGTAGCGTAGGTTTAGATCTTTTGTTATTTTCTACCGCTTTTTTTGCTCTGTAATTGGTTTTTATAACTGTTGGGCAAATACACATATTATTATTATTATTATAAGAACTGGCCCTCGCTCGACAATCTTCCTATTATATAGGCAAGCCCACGTACTTCAGAAAACGTATCGAGGCATCCAGCACTATTCAGGTACCTGCCAGAGAATTCTAGGCCTTTCCGGGCCCTCTAGGGTTAATCGGACGGAGGCACGCTGTCTGACCACCCGGCTGACGGCGTAACAATATATTCTATTATACCATTTAATTGAGGCATATCAAATCTGTACAATATGGTTGTAATAATTGTGTTTACACCTTTCGGCTTTTCCATTATATTCTTAAGAGTATCTATAACTCTTACATGAATAGTCATTTGTACCTCCCTGTATAAGCAAATAATCATTCTCTCCACAATGTTTCATTATAGTAACCAAGTTATCAACTACAGCTTCTGTTTTAGCATTAGGTTTTATGTAGCTTAGCAGTTTAAATTTGTTTGGTAAGAAGTCTCCCAGTTAGTCATTATAATGCCTTCCGTGACTGTCACTTAGTACGGTAACTTTGTGTATTGTTGCAGAGTTTGTTTCCTCAATACTTTGTACTTTGTATGTGTGGTTCAAATTGGTCTTATTGGGCTTTTCTTTTGCGCAGAGTTGAGTAGTAGTTTTTGATAAAATATTTAAGTTATGTCCCTTAGATTAATAATTTCAGCTTTTAAAGTTGCAGTGTCTTGAATTTTATCTACGTCCAATCGTAAAGTGTCATTTACTTCTGAATCATAATTACACTCAGAATTATTTGAGTTCCAGTTTTGTAAAGTGTTGTCCTCTTGTTCAGTTTGAGAACTTACGGATTTATTCTCGTTTTTATTATTATCAGTCTGAGCAAAAGAACTTACAAATTCAAGTTTTGGTCAATGTTTGATTTCTTTACTATATCATTAATTAGCTGAGATTTTATGTTTATCTCTACTTCAAGTTGACTGATTTTTGTCTTAAGTTGCTATTTTCTTCTGTTACTTGTTCTATTACACTTTCTGCTTTTGCTAGTTTATCGCGCAATATTACATTAATGGTTGACAAGTTTGATTTTCCGCTCTTTCCTTCACTATGTACAATGCTGATATAACTATTGTTGATATTTGATTTTGTAGAGAACTTTTTCGCAGTTTCGAGTTGAGGTGATTCCTTGTTATAATTGTTGAATTCACAGCTCAAGTGTAGATCTGTGTGTGTAATAAAAACAATAGGAGTAGGTTTTATCGTTTATCACAAAAACGTTCAGTTCCCTACAACTTCGGTTTTTCACGCGGCGAGCTGTTTGCATTCACAATTTAAACGCGCTTGTATTTACTCAAAGTAATCAATATGTTATTATTTATCGGTGTATGACAAAGTTTTAGTTTTTAATGTTTTAGTTAGATGCACAGCACTGACTCACACTTTAATACAAGGTTCTAATTTCTAAATAAATAATTTCTAAATATTGAGCGTTCGTCATTTCGAAGCTAATAGTGAAACGTTGAGCGTTCTGTGCAATTTTCAGTGTCTGTTAAAGGTTAAAAACAATTTTCTTACAATTTTGATCGGATAAGAGTCGACTTCGTTTCTGACCAAAGTTTTACAGAATAAAAGAGAAAACGAAAATGTCCTTTTTTCCATTTAATCTCCTCGAATAAATCCTTTCGAGTTCGCTACTTCGGCATTTAATCGCAGTTTTATAACAACTCTTCGGCCTCTGGAGCCCGTGTTTTTTTTTGCTTTGGTTTCGCAATTATCTTACAATCGGTGGTATCTGTGCTTTACAATTTTTCCTGGGAATTAAATTCATTATTTATTGCAGTGAGTTCCGCGGAACCGCAGGGTTTCACAAAAGGGGGTTTGGGGATCCTCCGCGAATAAAAACGAAAATCACCCCGCAAAAAATATGTCGTGTAAACGTAAACAAAAAAATATTCGTAGTACTCCTCCTGGTATTTCGTTCTTACAGTTGTTTTTAATTCTCTTATATTTAAGCTGTAAAAGTAGTACGTGGGCTGCTGGAAAATTTTCTGGAATCTAGTAGGCCTAGGATTGTTAGCGTTTATCAACTGTCATATTTGAAAAATTTGACGTTTCTCGTCTATAATTCTATTGACAGTTCTTATCCAAGTAAACCAGTTTTGTTTGTACAGCATTTGAGAAAAAGTAATTTTGTAAACATGAAAATCTCGCGTGAAAATTTTCATGCCATGAATTTTTACGATTTCAAATGTGGTCTAACGCCGAAACAATGCCTCGATCGGCTTCATTTGGCTTTTGGAGATGGAGCACCATCAAAGAGCGGTGTTTATAATTGGTTTGCCGAATTCCAGCGTGGACGTACCTCTCTCAGTGACAAATTTCGTGAAGGTCGTCCATCAACATCTGTTGTTGCCACTAATGTAGATACTGTGCGTGAAATGCTTGAGCGAGATCGACATGTGACATACCGTGAGATTCAAGCATCCTTACGCATTGACATGAAAGCAATACACCAGATTTTGCATGATCATTTGAACGTACGAAAGCTTTGCAGTCGTTGGATCCCACACAATTTAACAGAAGCGCAAAAGCAGGGTCGTGTCAAATGGTGCGAAGAAATGCTCAAGAAATTCAATGGAGGTCGTTCAAATTTAGTTTATAACATCGTTACTGGTGACGAAACGTGGATCTATTCGTACGAGCCAGAAAGTAAACAACAATCTATCGATGGCGTAGGGTTCGCAGAGGGTGGAGCTTTAAAACACATTTGCTTATAAAAATTGATATCTTTTTGTTTAATACAAATTAAGTTTTAAATAGTTGGGGGTTGTTCGTGGTCCGAAATGGGGTGGTTGTGGTCGTCCGTGCGAGCGGCTGCGGTTAGAACTGGCGTGTTCTTGATGCGACTTGATGGGTGCAGTAGTGACCTCAGCGGTATGCTGAGTCGGCTCATCGGAAAGTGGTTGACCGAGAAAAAGTTAGCCGCTTCTGGCCGGAGTTGACGTGGGGTGGCAGGGAAGCGTTCTCAATAAGCCTCAGATGGTGATCGCAGAAACAGCGTCCTTGGTGGCCGGGATGGTCCCTTCGTCGAGTTGGCACTCGTGCTTTAATAATTTGTTATTTCTAACGAAAAAATCCATCTTGACAATATCTCATATTTTAGTGATAAGGGGGTTCTTCGGGAAAAAATATAAATGCTTTAGAGTTCCTTGCTCTACGAAATCAATCAGTTGATGTTCGTTAATTGTATTTGCATGCTTTCAGGTTACAGTGGTGGCTAAGACTGTTTGTTTTACTATTTAGTACCATTAATAAGTGACAACTGTTCATTTTTTATTTCTCAAAGGTTATTGATCAAGAAATCATTTATAACTCCTGTGTAGTATGATAATTCTAATGCTCTGGATTCTAGATGATCTTGTGATGCAAAGGAATTATTGCAACACTGCCTAAAATTAGTTACGTACGTAAATACCAAATTCTCGTTAGCTAATCACAGCATCCTGCGATAGTAAATATTGAATGAACGTATCATTCTTGTCAGGTTGGGCCATCGTAGGGCAGTCTTAAATCTTTCCAGGGCAGGCTCAGCCTCCATTGTCGCCCCCCTAGTTACGGCCCTGACGTACATCCTGAAGAATAAAAACAGGTTTTCCGCCAGGTGAAAATGTATTAATATTTTGAAACGAACTGGCTCTACTCAGACCAGAGGATAATGCAAAAGTAAGAATATGGCGTATACAAAGATTTTACAAAATTGAACAGTTGACTGTTAGTTCACATAGACAATTGACTGACTGTTAGTTCACATAGACAATAGTGCAGTTGCAGAGCAATTGGAGTGCTAAACTTATTGTTGGTCGGAAATCTGGCGTTCACATTACATTAGTTTTCGCAGAGCGCCAATTAAATTAAATCTGTAACTAGGGTTGTTTTAAAGAAGGGGAAAAAAGGTTTTAATATACAGAGTGTATTTTTACTGTGTGGAAATAAAAAAGCCTCGGTATTTACATGAAATGCCTCAAAAACATGAAACTATCTTCTGCGCGTATTTTCGGGTGGCTACCGAATCACAGCCAAAAAATTTCGGAGGTACCACTTGTTTAGAACTCCTGAAATGAGCGAGAAAGAAATACTTATGTCAAGGTCAATGACGCCTTCCTCTGTAATCTGGAACACACCCACCAACATCGCACCGTCCCGCATTCAGTCCCATTCCGCAACGTCTCCTAATAATAATCACTAATATCGTTTATTAAGTACTTTATTTAAAATTTTGATTCACTAGGCGAAGTAATGTTATATTTATTTATTTTAAGATGTCAATCATTTTGTATTTTTTGTAACTGCTGTATTTCATTTTTATTAAAGTGGAAAAGTGGAACAAAATTCTAAATCAGGAGCAATAAAAGCTTTATATAACAAACTAGTATATATAAACTTAAACCCTTCATGATTTTCCTACTCTATACAAAAAATTTACGTTTCGTGACATTTTTCGCATTACATAATTTGCATGACTTTTAAAATTTAAGTTATAATCGATTATTATGCCTAAATATTTAATTTCATTAACTCTTTCAACTCTTATATTGTTTATTAATACATCTTTGTTTATTAAGTTATTTAATTTATAATTATTTCTAATAATCATAAACTTTGTTTTACTCAAATTTGTACACAAATTATTATTACATAACCATCGATAATCATGATCCAATTCTATATTCATAGTATCGATCATATTATTTATGTTATTACCTCTTATATATAGCATTGTATTATCGGCAAACAAACAAATTTCATATTTTTTTACAATTTTTACCATATCATTTATACACAATATAAACAGAAGTGGCCCCAAAATTGATACTTGCGGGACACCATGTTTAATGTCAATATCATTCGAAACGTATTCCTTGAATTTAACTATTTGCTTCCTCTCACTTAAGTAATGTTATATTTATTTATTTTAAGATGTCAATCATCGATGAATAAATCCGAAAATTTATGCACCATGTTTTCCGTAACTGCACAATATTGTTAATACTGCTCTACCTTAAACGCAAAGAGGCGGGCCACCGCCCGTTGTAAAAACATATCAAAAAGTTGACACGGTAAATGGCATAAAAAAAAATGCAACTCATCAAATTCACGCGAGAATACTTTATAAGGTATCAATCAATTAGTAAATTTTGTGAGGGTAAAATATGTGCAAAATAAAATGATGGATGACGATGATACTATTTAACTCACCCGCATTTTTAGTCCGTATCGTCGGTTTATAATTTGAAGATACCTAAAATTGTAATTACTTGGAGTGAAGTTGCATTTATTTATTTTAATAAATCCAGGCGTTTTGTGAACGCGTTTAAAATGTTTTGATTGTTACGATCTATTAATAGGCGTCATACGAATCAAACAGATGTTCGTTTACGACATCGTGAAACACTGACCTATATTCGCGTCGTCATTCAAACAGGCGAGGTGGCCTACCTGATCATCCACTCGTTGACTGTGTCAGCAGTTCTCAAACGGTTTGGTGAAAATCTACCAATGCACTTTTCTCGAAAACTATTAACTTTTTGTAATGGACATATGAGTTCAATGGTTGCCATTTATGGTGATGCATTACAGGTTTAAATATATTAGCTGGTTTTAAAACCATTAATAAATGAAAGTTAAGAGATTTACATAGTTGTCGCTGCCCCTTCCCTAAGAAAAGCACTAATAAAGCATAAACTAATAGTCAAAATATATTCGTAACAAAAAGAGTATTTATCTAGAATATTAATTGACGTCGTTTATCTAGAACAGAACGCGTAAGTGGCTCTATTATATACAACCTTATTGTTGTAATTGGAAATCACAAAGCTACGTAATTACAGGCGGACACTATTATCTGTTTTGGCGTGTAATTTAGGAAGTACCGCTCAAGAGACTTAACACTCAGGTCTCAGGCAAAATAATTAACACGATGCAATTACCTTAAATGCGTTATGTGATAATGCGCGGATTAACTGAAAGGATGTATTTGCACGCGATACAAAGCGATTTGCGCTCACCGAAACTATGGCTTACTTTGATATCCAGACAGGTTGACAATATTTTGTGTTGTATGTGTATTACAAGTTACTATTGTAAGTTGCCACTACCGTGCATGCAACATCGCAATTACATTTTCGTGTTTTGTGAGGCTAATAGTTGCTATTACTGTTTCGTTTCGAATTCATTGTATACGAAATACTTAGGTATACTTTTATTATAAGGAACCAAGCAATATACCACGACGACAATTTCTACCTTGTCTCAACAAATAGAATATTTTATTTTCAGAGCACGTATTCGGATAATAAAGAGATATCTCCCTCGTAAAAAGTAAATTTAGTTTAGAACACTATATTGAGTTTAGTAGTTACACATTTTCAGGTTTTATGGACGATATGCTAATTATTTATTCCGGTAAAACGCTTCACCTGGAATATTTCTGTTTGGAGCAGAATAGGATTCATATTCCAAAAGAGCATATTCTTAAAGGTGTTATATGCTAATGCGAATTACCTCTTAAATATTTATTAAAAGACTTTTTATAAAAGAATCGGAGGTGGAATGTAACGAGCTATTGTATAGAAAAAATATATCAGAATTAAAATTAATATACAGGGTGTCCTTTTACTGTGTACAAATATTTAAATAATAATATATCTTTATTAGCTCAAGCTATTCGTTTGATTTCGTTTGGTAAATTGTTAAACATTCGTAACCCTCTATAAAATAATGATTTATTTGTTTTACTTTTAGTGCATTTATCAACAAAAAATTTACTTGCACTTCTTGTCGGATAACTGTGTATATCACTGGCATATACCGGGTGGAAAGTTTCAAACCCGAACATAGCAAACTTGTATTGAAAACTATGTTTCTGTGAATTGCTGCTCGCCGTTTGAAGATACAAAAATGGCAATCGTATTAAAGAAAAGAGAAAATTATGGACAATATTATGGTGTTAAAATTATTCCTAACTATTAATACTTTCAGAATATAAACAAAATTTTCAAATTTTAAGCGAAAAATTTAGTCGCCTATGTCAGATTTGAAACTTTCAGTTGTTTCAATTAATAGAAAATAATTTATACGTCAGTCAAAAAGTATTATGAATTATTGTACAGAACAAATAATAGGTAGGCACTTTTGTCGTTTAAGTTACAACTATCCTTTCTTTAATTAGAACGATAATTGTATTCTACGTCATTGCTTACAAAAATACTGTTATTTCTGATTTTATCAATAACCTTGAAATGATGCTATAGGCAATTAATACCGACACATGTCGATACTAAATCAGCTTTAAATTCAATTGTACTAAGAAGTTTTACACTGTTCAAGAATAACTAACACAACTGCAAAGAATATTAAAAAAAACATCAATTCCACAAATCCACTTGCCATCAACATTGTATTAAAATTGACAAGAATAGTAGGAAAGAATTTTATGAAGCAATGCAGGAGGATAGAAATAAATCATAACAGTTTTTCATCGTCAGTATGCTACACAGACGAATGGAATTTTATTTTGAATAAGGAGCATATTGTACAAAATTCTGGTTATTGAATTGCAAACTTCAAATCTGACATACTAAGGCGACTATATTTTTCATTTTAAATTAAAAAATTTAATTTCTATTTCAAAAGTATTAACACAATAGGAATAATTTTAACACGATAACATTGGCTTTAATTTTATCTTTCATTTAATACCATTACCATTTTTATATCTTTAAATGGCGGGCAGTAATCTACAAAAACGTAGTTTTTAATGTGAGTTTGCTATGTTCGGGTTTGAAACTTTCCACCCGGTATAAGTCGCTCACATATGTAAGACGGCATTTTTTTGTGTATCATTTTGTAAATAAAAATCACTGTTTTATAAATAATTCTCTGTTCAACACTCATTAAATTTAGAGTCATTAACATGTTATCAATAGGAGTGTATACACTACATTTTAAAATTTGTTGCATTGCTCTATTTTGTATTTTTTGTAACTGCTGTATTTCATTTTTATTAAAGTGGAAAAGTGGAACAAAATTCTAAATCAGGAGCAATAAAAGCTTTATATAACAAACTAGTATATACAGTGAGAATCTTGTAACGCTGCACATAGATGAAAATTACGTGACCAGATAATACATTTCTGAGTCATATAAAATTACACATAGGGGTTTCAATATTACCTTGCTATGGTTACTACTCAATTTTCAATGCTGAATCATTTAAAAACTGCACATAGGAAGTATTATGAAAGGTTTATTACTTTGCATGTGTTTACAAAATAGTAATGTTTAAAAGATAAATATTTCATATTCAAATTTATAACAATATTAAATAACCAAGTGAAAACACACAATTACAACTTATTTTCAACAATTCCACAATTACCTAAAAATCTATTGTAAAAATCGTTTAATACATTCGCAGACTGTTGAGCAGTTATTTCCCCTGAAGCAGTAATGATTCTTTGTTTAATTTCTTCGTTTTCCCTTATAGGGGTTGAATTGTAGACTGATGATTTTAATTTTCCCCAGTAAGAAAAAATCCGTTGGTGTAAAATCTGGCGATCTTGGTGGCCACCCGATTGCTCCACCCCTGCCGATCCACCTTCCAGGAAAATGGAGATTTAGAAACTCTCATACTGGCAGAGAATAGTGGACCGGAGCGCCATCGTGCTGATACCATATCTGACCTTCTAAGTGGAGGTCATTTAATGCAGGAATAATTCGCTCTTCTAGCAGTTGCAGATAACCTCTACTGGTTAACGTGCCTTGAATAAGAAAATGGACCAATAATATGCATGTCAATCATTCCTGCTCATGCGTTGACTTTCTCTGGATATTGGGTCCTAGTGCTAAGATATCTGTGTAAGTTTTCCTTAGCCCAATATCTACAATTTTGTGAATTTGGCTCTCCATGCTTCACAAACGTACTTTCATCTGTAAAAACAACTTTTCGCAAATCAACAACATTTCTATTGATGTCTTCTAACATCCTTTCACTAAAGATTGTCCTATTTTCTGCATCGTTATCGTTCAATTCGTGATGCTTTTCAAATTTAAAAGATTTATACCGATGCTTTTTCAGGACGCGAATAACTGATGACTGACTGATATCTGGTTGATATCTCCATATTATTCTCCACTAAAGCCAATACATTTAATTCCATTTCTTCTGTTAATATACTAGACCTTCTTGAGCGTTTATTCGTATGATCAAAATTGATACAACCACTAGTTTTGAATTTTTGTACCACATTTCTAATAGTAGAAAAACTGGGAATTGGTCTATCTGGAAATTTGGCGGCAAATAATCAGAGACCTCCCTCAACCAAGTTCCATTTGAGAATAATGTGTACATTTCTACCTTCTCGGCGGTTGTATACATTATTTTACAATAAATCAAAAGAACAACTTAATTCAACAATTCAAAATTTAGTACTGTCATTACCATTACTAACAACGCACGGTAACCATGGCGAATAATATAAATTTGGAAATAATAATGTAATAAAGCTTCAAATGAAAATTACTATGTGCAGTTTTATAAGGTTCTCAGTGTATAAACTTAGTATATACGCTTAATGATTTTCCTACTCTATACAAAAAATTTACGTTTCGTGACATTTTTCGCATTACATAATTTGCATGACTTTTAAAATTTAAAAAATTTTAGAAAAATTTTGTGCAAATCGTTTTTGGTTGCAGTGAGAACCTCGAGCAGCCTCTGGACAGCTGTTTCAGCCCTGCTTGGGGCTTCTTCAGCAGAAACGTAGCTCGACATTCCCACTGCAGACCAAAAACGACTTGCCCAATTTATTCGCAAATGCGATGTAAGAATGATGAACATATAAAATAGCGACATCTTACTATCGCTTTTTGACCTAACATTGCAGTAGGATAGACAAATTGAAGCGGGATTTGCTCCTAATTGCTGACAGCAAGCATGGCCGCCTTGCATGGGGGACTCATTAGGAGCAAATCCCGCTTCAATTTGTCTATCCTACTGCAATGTTAGGTCAAAAAGCGATAGTAAGATGTCGCTATTTTATATGTTTAAAATTTAAGTTATAATCGATTATTATGCCTAAATATTTAATTTCCTTAACTCTTTCAACTCTTATATTGTTTATTAATACATCTTTGTTTATTAAGTTATTTAATTTATAATTATTTCCAATAATCATAAACTTTGTTTTACTCAAATTTGTACACAAATTATTATTACATAACCATCTATAATCATGATCCAATTCTATATTCATAGTATCGATCATATTATTTATGTTATTACCTCTTATATATAGCATTGTATTATCGGCAAACAAACAAATTTCATATTTTTTTACAATTTTTACCATATCATTTATACACAATATAAGCAGAAGTGGACCCAAAATTGATACTTGCGGGACACCATGTTTAATGTCAAGATCATTCGAAACGTATTCCTTGAATTTAACTTTTTGTTCCTCTCACTTAAGTATGATCGGATCCATTCCCACTCCGTATCATATATTCCACAATGCCTCAGTTTCTTCAACAATAATGTACTATTAACAGTTTCAAATGCTCTTTTAAAATCTAAGAACACAGCTAGGACAATACTATCAACGTCAATCTCTTTTAATCATTTCTCACATACACTTATAATTACTGATTCACAAGAATGTTGTTTAAGGAATCCCGATTGTTTTTCAGTTATGACATTATTTTCATCACAGTAATTTATTAATTGCTCTTTCACAAACATTTCAATTATTTTTTCATAGGGAGGTATTGTTTTTATAGGTCTAAAGTTTTCACAACGATTTGAGTTCGCCACTTTTGGAACGTTATTTTCCATTTGCTTGGAAACACACCATACGCCAATGTAACGTCTAAAATACGATCACCCACAACCTCACACGCATCTTTTAAAACCACTGTAGAAATCCCATCTTCGTATCCATTAATATTTTTAAGAACAGCCACAATTGATCTCAAGTCCTTCATTTCCATTTTCTTAATTTTTTTTTATTTTAAAGTTACATTCATTAATTGCAGTTGTTATATTGAATTTAGGAATCGCATTGATTATATCATTTATACTCTCTAAGAATTATGCATTAAACCTATTTGCAATCATTTCAGATGTATTTATTTTAGTGTCATCACATATTAAGCTATTGTTTACAGATGTTTTTTTCCTCAACACATTTTTTTATATTTTTCCACATTTCTTTACTATTATTTTTGTTTGCATCAATTACACTACGTAGATACTCTTCTTTTGCTCGTCTTATTATTTCATTGACTTTATTTCTTAGTAGTTGTAATTCTTCCCATACTCCGGTTACTTTTGTTATCATTACCTTTTGGTATTTGTAGTCTCGTTTTCGTTCGTTAAACCTGTAATATATCACCATAAATGGCAACGATTCAACTCATATGTTTTTAACAAAAATTTAATAGTTTTCGAGAAAAATGCAGCGGCAGATTTTCACTAAACCGTTTGAGAACTGCTGGCATAGCTAAAAGTGGAACGCGGCCGCCTCTTCAATTATGAACCGAAGCCGAAGTAGGGCAGGGTCAGTATTTCACTTGATCTTGAGCACGAACGACGTAAATCAGCCGCTCCGATCAGCTGGTCAGTCAAAACGTTTACAATTTAAATTAACTTATCTGCAAGTAATTGCAAGTTTAAGTATTTTTAAATTAAAATCTAGTGCAATTCAAGAAGCTGCGGTTCGTAATTGCCGAACAAATTAAAAGCGAGGTACAAATTGTAATTTCTAATTGTAATTTTTAATAGACTTATAATAATTTTACATTTACTTTTTTTCCATGAACCGTAAGTAGTAATACTTTCATAGCTAGCAGCGAGATTACAGCAAAAGTTTATTTACGTAAAAAGGTAAAGGAAGAACATTTTTAACACGCTTTCCTAATTGGTGCATAAATTTTTTCGGATTTATTCGTCGATAGTTGATATCGTAAAACATATTATTTCGCTGAGTGAATTAAAATTTTAAATAAAATAATTAATAAACGATATCAGTTATTATTATTGCGAAACGCAGCGTTGAAGATCGAGTGGGGTGTCGGTGGGCGTGTTCATACCGAGAGGAAGGCGAAGTTGAGCTTCCTATCTTTCTCGAACATTTCAGCAGTTCCACACAAGTGGTCCATCCGAAATTTTTTGGCTATGATACGGTAGCCATCAAAAAATACCCGCAGAAGTTAGCATTTCGTGTGCTTATACTGAGATTTTTTTATTTGCACACAGTAAAAGAACAGCCTGTACAGTGTGTAAAGTGATGAGGTTTCCTATAGGGAAATTTTTAATATGAAATTAAGGAGAAGAACTTATACTTTATAAAAAATGTAGCTTGTATCGAGACCCTTTATAGTCGAAGAAAAATCCAGTAATCACCTAAGATAAGATCAAAAACTTGAACTTATAACGAGTTGATGATTTTAAATATAAGTTCGAATGTTACGTTATCTGTAATTGTAGACGTTAGATACAGGCAAATGCATTTCGATAAAACCTTTATTGCTTTTCTGTTTGTAAACTCAAACATTTATCTTATTATTTTCTGAATAAAAAAAAAGAAATGTTATTACATGGTCGATAAACTTTCTTTTAAATTTGAAGTAAACCACGTCTCTAATAATTTTTGCGAAAAGTTTAAAAATTGAAGAAAGTCAACATATTAATTCAGAAACAAATTATGAAAACATTAATTAGTAGAACTTCTAAACGGAAGAGGCAATCTGAGTTTAACACAATTCTTGATACAATGTCTAATAATATAATACCTGATATGAATAAATAAAATTTAAATATTGTTACATCCGTCACGCGCAAACAGATCTATTTTCAGCATCAGTACGCCACCTTGCGTCACAGAACATGACCGGAAACTCTCGATCATTCTAGCATGTTCCGGCAATAGAGGGCTCTGCTATGTAAGCCGACGATCCGTCAGAAGTAGTTAGTTATGAAGTTAGCGAGCGAAGGATTCGTACCTCGAATAAATAGAAAATACATTTGTAAAAGTGTTATTTGATAGACAAGCTCATTACAATTGTGTTATTAATTGTTGTAAGTAGCAGCTTATAATAATTAAAGGGTTTTGAAATTAACGACTATAATTTGTGAATACCAAATTCGTAACATTATTCTAGTTGGTTCAGATACATGCATACGCAAACAAAAACTTGCCAAAATATTGCGCAAACAGTGAACATTATCTTTATTGTCTTTAAAGTTTAAATTGAAATATCCTGTTAAAATTATCTTATCATTCGTTGAAAAACTTTGCAATCATCCTACTAAGTCAGTTAAAAACGTTTTTATACAACTAGAGGGACAACTATAAATACACAACACATACAATTTAATATCTGTAAAGTGTGGAGCAGATAGCTCGAACGTAAGATCCGATGAGTATTGTTTTTTTAGAATCCATGCAGATGCATGAATATTATCTAAAGTAAAAATTGCTGATCCTCCATTTTTTTGAGATTTTCAAATTATATATTATTATATTAAACATAGATACACATTTATATTTGGGGATGAAAATTGCCTCTCCTGGTTTAAGCCAGTGTTTTGTTAAACACACAACGGGAGGAAAGTGTAATGAATCTAAGATGGCCTAAAATTCATCGGGTTTATTCCGAAGACATTGAATGTTCAATAAAAGTAAAGAAACAGTCGTATCTACGAAACTGTAAAACCTAACCTATTTCTTCGAACTGCATTAGGTTGTCCATCGAATTTAATACAAAAACACCGAATTTTATGATTCTTTCTTAAGAAATAAAGAAGACATTCGAGATTTTTGAAAATGAGAATTTTCAGTCTTTTGAAGATACTTTAAAAACGAATGAAAATAGAACAGATTTTGTTGCATATTCTTTTTAGACCACAAGTTAGCGCAATTTTTCTGTGTGTCTCTTATAGTTTACGAGATCCCCATAGTGGCCCTTTAATTAGTTGTAACCCTGTATACATAACAAAATTTGTCGTAATATAGCGTGCCTTCAATTGAATTTCAATTTAAAAAATAACTCCAGCATGCATTAACAAGTTGAAAGTTTTCGGATCACATTCAATAATAGCGAAATGTCTTTTTCATAACTAAGATATTTATTTCTGGCTTATAATTGATACATTTATTCTAACAAATTATACATTTCCTAGCGGCTGCAAGTTGATGCCACATTATCACCTATCAATATAACTTTTAAGTTTAGGTTGTCATTAAATACATTCCTTATTGATAGATATTGGCAAATAATATAAAAAATATTTTCTCATAACTTAACCAAGTTTATTCCGCTAAACATTCTCTAAGAATTTATGCTGTGGGTTTTTCCTGGATATTTATTATTTTAATCTAAGGCTTCTTTAATCGCGGTATATTTATCATTCAGATTTTTTTAGATGTTTTCTGTATCTTTTCTGCTTTCACTGCATTTTCACAGTGATCGGATCATTTTATTCAGTCGGATTGATACATTTTTATACGTCTTCTTTCGAGACAATAGGACCCTTGAATTTCGGTTTTATTGATAGCATGTTATCTCACGTCTTCGCGATTTCACTATAAGTTGGAGCGTCCTGCTTACTTGCCTATCCAGCCGAATTTGTCACTGCTGATGGAGATGTAGCTGTTGGGGGCGTCTTAGTTCTAAAATTGTTAATTTCTTGCTTTAACATTTCATTGTTTTCTTTTAAGAGAACGTATTATATTTACATAAAGTTTATTAATTTGACAGTAATGTTTTCAAGAACAGTTTTGTTAATTACAAATAAATTCCTGAGCGCTTGACGACGGTGCTTCATTGTCCTCTGCTTCGTTCACTGTTATAACTTCAATTTCATTCATATTTCCGCTCACTTTAGATTTAATTTCGCAGCATATAACATTTTTATCATCTATTATTTTCACATTTTTAAGAAGTTTAAAGCTGAACGTCCACTAGGTAGGTGGACCGAAATGGCGTGACTCCCAAACGAAATGCATGTAATGTTGAAATAATAATTTGAAATTGTGGCGATGCGTTTTAATATACTCCTATAAAACTTGTTATACATATACCGTGCCTTC
The DNA here is from genome assembly GCA_036172665.1 of Prosopocoilus inquinatus. Taxonomy (NCBI): domain Eukaryota; kingdom Metazoa; phylum Arthropoda; class Insecta; order Coleoptera; family Lucanidae; genus Prosopocoilus; species Prosopocoilus inquinatus. The sequence goes on from CM069876.1 coordinate 5,680,065, forward strand.
AATTGAATTCCTCATTAAAGTAAGCTGTGATTTCTTTATGAAGGTGGCGACACAATTATAGAGAAAACAGTTGTCATTAACTGTCAGTACTGATCATAATATCGAATAAAAACACAACATTAAAGTTTAAAGTAGATGCTCAAAGTGCTCTCCTTCAGCTTGAATACATAAGCGTACTCTGCGTTTCATGTTTTCAAACCCGTTTGCTAAGTGTTCGGGTGTTATGTTAGCACACACATCTGTAATGCCCGCACGAAGCTCTTCGATTGCCTGACGCGTAGTTCTAAAAACTGTGTTTTTCATGTGCGGATAAATGAAGTAATCCATAATTGTGAGATCCGGAGACCTTTCAGGAAAATTCTAATAACTCATTTCGGTATCTTTCAGCAGTTACTGAGTCGTTAAAAAATATTGGTCCGATGATACGCCTTCTTGACACTGCTAGCCAAACCCCAATTTTTAATGGATGTAATGGAGTTTCCACAAATTTATGGGGATTTTCTGCTGACCATATTCTCATATTCTGTTTATTTAAATACCCTGAGAGATGACACCAGGCCTCATCGGAAAAGAAACACTTGTCAAGAATGTCGTCGTTGTTTAAGGTATCAAGAAACCACTGACAATATTCTGTTCTTCTATGAAAATCTACTGGCCTGAGTTCGTGGACTGCTTGAATCTTATATGGATAAAGTTTTAAGTCTTTTTTAAGAATAGCGTGACATGTTCCCACTGATAGCTAAACTTCTTGTGAAAGTTTCGCAATAGATTTCTTGGGAGAGTGTTCCATTCGATCCCGAACATCTTCAATGCAGGCTGCAGTCCTTTTCTTAGCTGCTCCGCTCCCTGTTTTGCGACCAAGTGATCCTCTTTCACGAAATTTAAGAACAAAAGCATGGATATGTTTAACTAGCTGTTCATAAGTAATAGCAAAATTAGGAAACTGCTGAAACTTCTGTACACACTGATTAATTGAATAAACTAACTGTCCATTTTCTATTCTACCGGTTTGAAAATAACTTTCAACAATAAATATTTTCTGCTGTAATTCTAATATTTTGAATTAATTGAAAATACAAAGTGTCAATTTGACATTTGTTTAATTAAATAATTGAACAGCTACCAGTGCTGCTAATCTTAGGAGAAAAAAACAGTGAAATCATAGCCCACTTTAATGAGGAATTCAATTGAAGGCACGGTATAATCACCTCTATTAAGTAAACCGTTTGATTTCTGGAAGAAAATAAATCTCCAATTTATTTCTAGCTTAATACAAGGAACATTAATACTCTTGTAAACGTGAAAGTTAATCGAAAATTTTTCCGATGAAATTCTACGTCAGAAATGTAGTGATATTATCAAAAACATTAGCCTGATTTGATTTTTCAGATGAGATTAAGAGGCTTTCACTCACGAATGCTTAATTTAGGTTTACATTAAGGTCACAATCGCAATAATAATAAAAAAATAAATAGAAGTCGGGGCGACTACTACGAAGAGGTGGAATTTAGTTAGCTCGACGGAACTTCAATTTCCCTAATGGGAGCGCGCGCTCGTCTAATATGCTGCGCGCCTTTTCGGTCTCCGGAACTCCGGAAAAAAAAGGCAATTACAATGTGCACTCACTTTAGCAAATCGTTCAACTCTTTGAGAACAATATGCGAGCCTGTAAGTAATAGTCATAATAAAGTAGAATTTAAAACTCCCACGCGCGCATCTAATATAAATTTTACGGTTTCATCTTTGCATCCGCAGTTTTTATTACATCGGCAACATTGTCCGGAATTTGCGGTAAAACTGCGGCACTAATGAAAGTTTTCTTGAGGCACAAGACCGAGCGAATTTCAAGGAATCCCGGTGATTTATGTTTCTAATTAATTTCACCTGACAACTACCGAAATCTTTTGCGCACACGCATTAATAACGTTCCGAAACTGTCCGCTGTTGATTTCTCAATGTATTTACGTATTTTGTGTGTTAAGGAACGGTTTTCTTTTGATAGGTGTTATTCGATTGTTTTTGTTATTGTTTTTGTTCTTGATAATTGTTTTAAAAGTTCAATAATGCCTAAACTAAGATAACGTATCATTTACCGCTATTTCGGCGAATTTGAAAATTGGCGAATTACTGGCTTACGTAGTGTCTCATTTCGTGAACTTGCGAATGGCGAACCGTCTCACCCAGACCAATTTAGCAAGGCAGACACACAGAGTTTTAACTGCAGGTTTAATCCGTGACGGTTGAACCGTTGAATTTAATCCACCACGGGCCAAACTCCTCCGTCGGCAGTAATACACATATTACACAGAAAAATAAAATTTTAGTTTTTGAAATCGGAGTTAAATGTGTGTGTCAGTGCAAAAATCTTAAGATTTTATCTGCAAGTTTATAAAAACCGTGAACTTTCGCCAGGCCCAAAAGTTTTCGCAGGTTAGTAAGTGTGCAGAATTACAAATAAATAAAAATAATATTAATTTTGTTATGGAAAATAATTATACGAAATTTTTCTATCGGATTCGCTTGAAAAGATTTATAGCGGAAGAAGAACGTTTGAAGCCTTAGAGCATAAAATATACAGGGTGAGTTTTTTCAATGTTTAGTATGGGGATCTTGGATTGTAGCGGCTTTCCATGAACACTCTGTATATAGCATGGGTATCTCGGAAACTAGCAGAGCTAGAGATACGGTTAAATGGGGAAAGATTTGTCGTTTTAGGTGGTCACTTTAATGCAGCTTTTGTTTTTTACTGAGAGTTCATGGCTGCCTAGATATTTTGAAAAAAAACTGAATTTTTACAATTTCGTTAAACGCATATAGCTCATTCATTTTTGATTTTAGAGAAAAGTTATAAAGAAAAAAATTATACTAAATTATGTTCTTAATTAAATAGTAGAATTAAATTTTCCATGTAAATTCCTATTTTCGATTTATGACATAAACTTCGAATTTTTCTTTTTTTCTTTCCAACGATGTATCACTCGATATGTTTATTTAAAAAAATAACGGAGATTCGGCAGTTTTTCTCTTTCGATATTGTTAACATGGTTGGCCACGGAACCAAATGTTAATTGACAGATGCAATTATATCACTTTGAAGTTTACTATACCGATGTTCACTTGATAAGTGTGGTTTGTCATTGAAATGAACTTTTTTAATCAAAATGATCAAGTTTTACATTCAGTGCCAAAAAATGTCATCCAAAGAGAGATACGTATCAAATGTTACGCCAAGGTCGGTAGCAGATGTTACTCTTTCAACTTCTTCATTGTTAATTGTATATGTGTAATTAACAGTCCTTTTTATGTAGGTGTAAGATATTACTCTACATTTTTTAACATTAAAATTAAGGCAGTTTTTTTCAGACCATTTGAATATGCTATTGATGTCTGCTTGTATTTTTGTGCAATCTTCTTTACAATTAAATGTAGAAAAAAAATTTATATCATCTGCAAAAAGTAAAATGTTGCAATATCTCAGTTCATAAACGATGTCATTCACGCAAAGTAAAAAAAAGTAACAGTCCTAAGTTACTCTCTTGTGGGACGTCGGATAAAATAATTTAGATTGATATCCATTAATTGAAACAAACAATGATCGACTGCATATGTAGTTATGTATCAAAAGGAGCAATGCAGGCCCGAAACCCATTTTATTGGTCTTTAGTAGAAGTATGTGGTGATTGATTTTATCAAACGCTTTTGTGAAGTCCATGTATATTGTATCTACCAGCAGTTTATTATTGTAAGCTTTATAAATAGGTATATTGCACAAAATTACATAGATTTGTTAAAGTTGATCTTTGCGGCATAAAACCATGTTGATTAATTGATTTTTTATGTCTTTAAAAAGATTGCGATCTATGATTGTTTCGAAGATTTTAGTAGGAGTTGAAAGAATGCCTACTGGTCGGTAATTGCAAATCACATTCCTATGACCTGATTTGTATATAGAACACACACGCGCACATTTCCAAATTTTAGGAAAACATGAATATTTTAAGCATATATTATAAATGTAGTGTAATGGTTTTGCTAACATGTTGGCACACCCCTTATACACATATCCAGGAATGCAATCTGGTCCGGGTGAAAATTTATGTAATTTATTTAAAGTATATTCAACATCCGTGACATATATTTCAGTTAGTGTTATGGTGTTGATGTAGATAAGTAATTTGAAGAATGCAGGAAGGAAACTTTTAATGTCAGCAATTTATCTACATGCTCTAATAAATTTTTATAAACAACACACGCCTACTATATGAAAGGGCGGTGCAATCGTTAATAATCGCGGTGGCCGCTCTATATCAATCCACCCCGCTTTCGAAGCGATTGCACCACCTGTAAATAATAATGTACGGAATTTTTTTTTTAATAATTCTCCGATTCTTCGGGAAACTGGGAATTGGGTCCATGTTGCTGAGGAGCTAGACGCAACTGGTCTTGATGAACTTTCGTCAATCTTCCTCCACGATCCACAAGATATATTGCGCCCTTTAACAGTTCGCGGATGGTATATGGACCGGCCCACTTTGGCAAAAATGCAGGAGTAATACCAGAATTACTTTGGGCAGTTGAATGTGTTCGTACCATAACTAGTTCTCCAACGTTGTAGCGCGGCAACTGTTCAGGGCCTGCATATTTTAACTGATAATTCGACTGACACTGGCGTATACGTCTCAAACGCTCGTCGTGGTCGATTTGAGTTTGCTGTTTCATTATGGTACAGTCTCCTGGTCGTGGTAACTCGTAACCCAAAAGTGCTTGACTTGGAGTATAACCGGTAGCAGCATTACGACGACATCGTGTTTGGAATAAAACTTGAAACAATTTCCGATCCCAGTTTCTATGGCGATCACCTTGTAGACTAAGACGAAGACCTTTTTTTATTTCTTGATTACGTCTCTCTACAGGGTTGGCGCGGGGATGGTAAGGTGGAGTATAATAGCGTACTGTTCCCTATGCATTGCAGGCTCGTGTCCATCTTCCCGCTATAAACTGACGTCCGTTATCAGTTATTATTATTGCTGGAAAACCATAGCGAAAGAAAACTTCATTTTCAAGAATGGGAATTATGTCGTTTGCAGTGGCATTACGCAGAGGGAATGCTTCTACCCATCTCGTGAAGATGTCCGTAACCACAAGAACGTAAGGGTTTTCTCTTTTGGTTTCCGGGTATGGCCCCATGATATCTACTGCAACTGTTTCCCAGGGGTGTTGGGGAGCCCGAGGTTTCTGGGGAGCGGCTGTTTGACGAACTCCCTTCTTGCACGCTGTACAAAGCAAACATGCTGCAACATGCTTTGTTACCGCTGCTCTCATTCTAGGCCAGTAATATCGCATCTGAATGGCACGTAAAGTTTCATCACGCCCAGGATGACCTGCTGTTGAGCTGTCGTGGAAGTCTTGTAGCACCTTAATTCGTAAACTTTTGGGAACTATCAGTTTTTGTTGAAAATCATTTCTCCACCAAAGTAGATTATCACGTACTAGTTAATGTTGATGGAATTTTCTTTGACCGGGCTTATATTGAGGATTGTCGGTAGTTTCAAGTTGACACCAAATTTGTATCAATTGTTGCACTGAAGGATCTTTCCTTTGGACAGTCATGATTTCGTCTGCTAAAGACTGCATAGCCACAAGTGCAAGTGTTTTAGTTTCTAGTTGTCTATTATTTATTTCTGGTGGCAACATACGTTCCCATGACGGCGGATCTTCTCCAGAACTTTCTTCATTTGGATTCCGAGAAAGTACATCGGGTAATTCATTTTGTGAACCAGGGCAATGTTGAATTTCGAATTGATATTCCTGCAATAACAATGCCCAGAGCGTAAGTTTAGCTCGTTGATCACGTGTCGCTTTTAACCATGTCAGTGCTTTGCTATCCGTACGAAGTAGAAATGGAGTATCTTCCAGATACGGTCTGTAACGCCGAATAGCCCAAACAACAGCTAGGCACTCCTGTTCGTTGACATGATAATTACGTTCTGCGGGTGTTAACCTGGCACTGGCATATGCTATGATGCGCCTAGTATTTTCTACTTCCTGGTACAATACCGCTGCAATTCCTATACTGCTAGCGTCAGTTTGTAGAATCATTCGAAGTCCAGTTAAAGGTCGATGTAATTTCAAGGGATGGCTCAGTGCTTCCTGAACTTGTTGGAAAGCTTGGTTTTCACACTCTGTCCACCTCCACTTCCTCTTGAATGAGAGCATGTCCGTCAGAGGTGCGGCTATCTCAGCAAACCGTGGTACGTAATCTCGCAACCAGTTACAAAATCCGATGAAGCTGCGTAGCTGCTTGCGGTTTTTTGGAACTTGGATGCTCTTCATTTGCTGTATATGTTCCTCTTTAGGACTAATACAGTTTTTCGATATGATGACCGAGATAAATTAGCGAGGAAGCTCCAAATGTGCATTTTTCGACTGCACAAGTTAGGCCATGAGCTTGTAACCTCTCCAGCACTAATCGCAAATGTTTCATGTGTTCTTGCCAGGTGCTGCTGTAAATTATTATGTCATCCAGATAGGCAATACAACATTTACGAAATAAACCAGCGAGTACTTCTTGGGACATCAGTCTCTGAAAAGTGGAAGGAGCATTTTTCAGTCCAAACGGCATAACTCGAAACTGGTATGAGGCTCCATCAGGTGTTGTAAATGTGGTCAATGGTTTTGACTTCAGAGATACTGGAATCTGCCAATATCCTGCCTTTAAATCGAGGGTTGTGAAAATACAAGCAGCTCCTAGATCTCTTAGAGCATCATGAATTACAGGCAAGAAGATTGGAGCGTCCACCGTTCGTAGATTAAGCTGGCGGTAGTCTACACAAAATCGGTGACGACCATCCTTTCGCGCTGCTAACATAACTGGAGAACTCCAGGGCGATGTGGATAGTTCAATGATTCCTGCAGCTAACATTTGTTCTACCTGTTCCCCGATAATGCATTTCTTTTCGTCGCTGTATCGATATGGCCTCTGCCGGATAGGAGCAGTATCACGCAACCGAATTTCATGAGATTGTCTTGGTCGTTGCTTGAGACGATCCGGGATTAAATACTTCTTGAAAGTCTCTCAGCATCTGGCTGAATTCCGCGATGAGATGAGTTGGCATTTGATGTCGCACTTCGTTGACAGAGATGATTGGCCGAGTCACCTGTGAAATCCTTGACTGCCAAAATACGGTTTGTCGTTTCTCAGTACCAAAATGTACAGTTTTTCGTGCAAAATCAAGCATAGCTTCATATTTTTCGAACCATGGGTACCCAAGGATCAAGTCATCACGTAGTTCTTCTGTAATCATGAATGTATCCGACAATTCATAAAATCCTGTACGATAGGAAAGTTCTGCTTGTCCCAACAGAGTAAGATATGTATTATTTGCAGCGAGATTGACACGACTTGACTGCTCTGGATAGGCCTCACTTGCAAGTGAAGCATGGGCAAAATTATGAGTGGATGCTGTATCTAAAAGCGCATCAATTAATTTGTCGCCAATCTATAGACGAATACGTGGTAGAGATTTTCCAATGGCTGGAACATTTCGCACTTGAAAAGTTATTATTCTGTCCTGAGTAATGAGATAACTCCGCTTGAAAAGTGGTCATGGGCATAACTGGACCATTAATTTTTGATCGCGGCACTTTGAGGGATGTCTTTCGCGAATTGAGTATTTGACATTTGTCCGAAATAATACTGTTCACCCGCGGCACTTTGACAGATGTCTTTTGAGATTCCCACACGCCGTTAGTTTTTACGGCCAGAGATGGGCGATGTCCCTGGCCCGTAATCAGTTTTCCTTCTGAGATTTCGCACGAAAGCCAGACTTCACGGGACAGTCACGGTGCCAATGATATTCTGGGCAATGTTGACACTTGGGTAGTTGACGTTCCTCGGAGCGATTTTTCGTTGTTATTAGTACTGGTGGTTGAACTGGTGATGACTCTAAGGCTACATTATCGAGAATTACTGCTCTGGTCAACATTTCTTTATAAGAAAGCACGGCCGGAATTTCAAAACTGAGCCTATGTTCAGGCAATAATAATCGCTTAATATTATTTATCATCAACGCATCTTTTTCTGTGTAAGCAATTCTATCCGCCAACCAGCCTTTCCTTAACAAGAATGCTTCTGACAGTTCACCTCTCTTTTGCTCTTCGGATAGAATTCGTACCAGAATTCGTGATTTAACTACGTCGTTGTTAAAATGCGCAATGAATCGTTCACGAAATTGGGTAAAATCAAGACTACAACCTTGATATTTGGACCACCAATGTTTGGCATCTCCTTCTAATTGTTTTTCCACTTTCTGAATCCAGTATCTGTTCGGTAGATTTAAAGAGAGAAGACAATCTTCCATCTGGGAGATGAAATATTTTGGGTCTTCTTCGTCGGTCCCAGAAAATACAGGGAAGGGAAGTAACGGAAGATTAGGTTGCGACTGATCTCCACTCTCTGATATCATTATCTTGTCACTTGGTATGTTGGGCGCCACTGGGTTTGTTCTTTTATTACCTCTCCCAGAAGAGGTGTCTTGGCTACGAGATCTCGTACGGGTTGTGGGTCCTTCTTCCATTAAAGAGCACAAGCCCCACGTTTGGGCCGCCAATTGATGTAGATAAGTAATTTGAAGAATGCAGGAAGGAAACTTTTAATGTCAGCAATTTATCTACATGCTCTAATAAATTTTTATAAACAACACACGCCTACTATATGAAAGGGCGGTGCAATCGTTAATAATCGCGGTGGCCGCTCTATATCAGTGTAATTAACTTCCGGTTCAATATAATCAGCAATGTTTGGTGCTTTATAATTTTTCTCATAAACAGAATTAAAGTAATCTGCGAAAGCGTTAGTTACAGTTTCCCCTGTATGATATGTACAATAATTCCATTTCATAATTGACGGTATTCGTAGATTTTTCTTTTTAGAGTTTATGTATTGCCAAAAATAGCTCTGATTATCAGTTATGTTATTTTCACGTTTTATTAAGTAATTTGAATACGCTGTTTTAATATCGAGTTTAATTTCACGAAGAAGTAAATTGTATGCATCGCTGGACTACCAGAAAGTTTTAATCTTTTGCGCATTCTTTCTTTGCCTTTAATTTTGGTTATTACATGTTTATTAAACCATATTGGGAAAGTATTTTTAGGTGTACTTTTAGGAACACACTTTGCAATTATATCACCTTGAAGTTTAGTATACCAATGTTGACTTGATAAGTGTGGTTTGTCATTGAAATGAACTTTTATAATCAAAATGATCAAGTTTTACATTCAGTGTCAAAAAAATGCCATCCAAACAGTACAACAATATTTTGACTGATATTTTGATAATCGCCAGCCTTCACCGCCTGCATTTAAAAGATTGTATGACAATTTGGGAGAATATGGTTCCTTCTGTAAACCAATCAGGATCAGAACCAATTCCGGTGGCGGCTCGTAAGGATGGGCAAAGTGAGCAGTGCCTATCCTATCATATTGAAGTTGCATATGTCGGCTCCATGTCGGGACAGCCCTGAAAAACAGATTTATTTCTAAAATGCACTTACCTTTCCCTTTTGCAGTTGTTGCCTAACCGTAGTAAATCATTACGAGCAGCCACTAACCAACTCAATTAACTAAGCTGCTTGAGATAAATGTACTAGTGTATGTAATGAAAAATAAGTCAACTTCGACCCGACAAATTGAAACAGAAGCAGGAACATCACAATGGACGAACCAGGCTTATATTATAAACTGTGATATGTGACACAACGAGCATTGAAGGTTTGGTGCGGTATAATTGGATGAACGATTTTTAATGGTACTTTATTGTAACCGTGATCTTATATTTTTTACAAATGATTTTGAAAAAATGTTGGACGAATTAAATTGGGAAGCTAGAAAAGATAAGGTCTATCCGAAGGTTGTGTACGATAATAAAAGACTTGAGAGAAGGTGTATTAGAAGCTTTTTCCAATTTGACAGACGTTCTACTAGAAAGTAGTCAATTCGATTTTACAAATAATGGTAGTTTTTGAATATCTTCAGAAATATTTTTAGTTTATTTTTGTTTTTCATGGTTTAGATTTGTAAGACGAAAGTTTTTTAGATTTCGGTGCTTCAATAAAGATATGTCCACAATGAGCTCAGGATATACTGTGACAAAAGCAGATATGTCTCAGCCTTATTTCCGTCCCAAACATTAGTTTAACAAACAAGCATTGATATGTCTTTGCGGCCTGAAAGAACTGTTTGAATTCGCGTCAAGTCACATAATCATCTTTTCCCACGGAGCCACAGTTCATCCGGTGAATTTTGAAAGGTTCTTCTCAGACCCACAAGAATGATCTTCCAAGGTTTCGCTACTTCGTATTTCTCCTACAAAGTATACATGTAAATAAACTTTTAATCAATGACTTCCGTCAAACAAATTGTAGTACACCAATCAGCATTCACGGTTTTTCGATCCTCTAAAGCCACGGTTGCTACATGTCCAGTTAAACCAAAGAGACAAGCAATAATTTGCTTCGCAGCACTGCGTGAACGGACAACTTTTGTTGGTTTTGGTTCATTTTGAAATACTCAAACGGTATATTGTTGTTTACTTTCTGGGTCGTACGAATAGATCCACGTTTCGTTACCAGTAACGACGTTATAAACTAAATTTGAACGACCTCCATTGAATTTCTTTAGCATTTCTTCACACCATTTGACACGACCCTGCTTTTGCGCTTCTGTTAAATTGTGTAGGATTTAACGACTGCAAAGTTTTCGTACGTTCAAATGATCACGCAAAATCTGGTATATTGCTTTCATGTCAATGCGTAAGGATGCTTGAATCTCACGGTATGTCACATGTCGATCTCGCTCAAGCATTTCACGTACAGTATCTACATTAGTAGCAACAACAGATATTGTTGGACGACCTTCACAAAATTCGTCACTGAGAGAGGTACGTCCACGCTGGAATTCGGCAAACCAATTATAAACACTGCTCTTTGATGGTGCTTCATCTCTAAAAGCCAAATGAAGCCGACCGAGGCATTGTTTCGGCGTTAGACCATGTTTGAAATCGTAAAAAATCGTGGCATGAACATTTTCACTCGAGATTTCCATGTTTACACAAAATTACTTTTTCTCGAATGCTGTACAAACAAAACTAGTTCACTTGGATAGGAACTGTCAATAGAATCACAGGCGAAAAACGTCAAATTTTTCAAATATGACAGTTGATAAACGCTAACAATTCTAGACCTACTGGATTCCAGAAAATTTTCCAGCAGCCCACGTACCTGTGTGGATAGGTAGAAGATTAGCATCGGCTGCGAATGATTGCCACTGCAAACCAAATCGATTAGATGTAATGTACAGTTTAAACAGCAACATCCTATGATCGCTTTTTGACCTAAGATTGCATTACGATAGACAATGTTACAAGACAAAGCGATCGTTCGATGTCGCTGTTTAAACTATTTATAAATTCTTTGTATTATAACAGTCTGATTGATTTCTTTCCTGTTTGGAACGTAGCTAAGAGGATAAGTAAGTAATATTTATTATTTTTGAGAAGAAAGCTGAACAAGATTCCACAAATACTTTCTTTAAAATTTTTATGCTTATAAATTATTTACATACTTAACCCTTTTGTTTTTAGAAATACATATTAGAGGGATTTTTTGTATTGCCATTTTGCACGTATTACAAGACACTGTTAAATAAAATATAAGACACATCCTACTCATAAATTTTAAATGCTTATGAAAGGAAACATTATTCCTCAAAAAAAATATTTAAGAAGTTTTTTTTACCAAAATTTGTATGTCGAATACAAATAGTTGTAAGTAAGCTTTGAATTTTAGAGCTTACAATCACATTCGAATTTTAGCAAGTTATTGAGCAGTGAGTGGTCTTTCAAGTAACCAAGGTTCTGCAAGTCTGATGTTATTTTTTAAAAATGGAAATACCTCTTAAACGACTAATTTTTACATGTTACGCAAAATATTTTTAGAATTTCATGAAGATTTCAGAAATGCAATAAAAAATGGGGTATTCCATTTAAAATAAGAAAGTTAACATTAACTTCCGGTACAAGCGAAAGTACCCGAAAGTTGGAAATATTGTATTTTAATAGCTCATTACCGCTAACTTATAACCGCCAAATATGAAACAGAAATTCAAAGAGGAAGTCCGTAAACTTTTAATGAATGTGTTGCCTGGATCTCCCTGTATTTATTATTATATCCAGGAAAATCTATCTATTGCAGTCTGACAGAGTACCTAAATTATCTAAGTACGGTAGGACATCTATAATCCCAACATTCCCTAATCCGAACAGCGAAAATTCGAAGTTATAATCCGAACTTAGTCCGAACAACAATGTGATCCCCGCTGGAAATCTCCATTTTATTTGTAAGAAATGCCCTGTTTATTTATACCCTGCGTTAGAACGTTGACCGCTAAGTCTCGGATTCATGAGGTAACGGTAGCACAAAGTAGCGGAAAAATTTAATCAATTTGGAAATTAAGAAGAAAGAGAGATATGCGTCCAAGCTTAAAGAGCTCCAGACGAACATTTTTTTTGTATTTTGAACTGATTTATTTAAAAAAATTCGGTGTATACCAAGTAAGCAACTGCATGGGTTTGCTAGAAATGTCACAGTCCCTAAGAAAACGTAAAAGTATCTTTTAAGCGTTTGAAATCCTTTTTTGATGAATCTTCAATTTCCAGATATGTTAATCAAGTCAAATCAAGCTGGATTATTACAAAATATGTAAAATAAATAAAGATCGTTGTTTTTCTTTTTGCTTACTTTACATCAATTTACGTCATTTTCCTAGTGCTACGTGATGCCATTCTTCATTACTACATGACGGTCAATAATATAATGGCCGATGTACTAGGGTACCGCTGTCCTAGGATGCCAAAGCAATACTGACTGTGAGTTCAGTTTGGATTGCAATTTATATTTCGGTTTTTGTTCGATAATCCGAACATTTCGAAAATCCGAATCCATCAGTGCAATTATCAATTGGAATTAAAGAGATTGTACTGTATTTATATGGTTATATGGTATCAGTATTATGGCGCCCCGGGACATTTTACTGCACGTATAAGCCGATTTTTAACCAAAAGATTTGAAGGCCGTTTAATTGGTAGAGGAAAAATTCACGCCTGGTCCTCAAGATCTCCAAACTGAGCCAGTTAGATTGTTATTTACGGGGGCGTATGAAAAATTTAGTGAATCATATAAAATCAGATACCGCACAAGAACTCCGACAGTAAATTTTTGAGGCCACACAATTAATTAAAAATAACAGTGGCATGTTACAAGAGGCAACTAGATCTATTTTAAAGGACGCTAGAATGAATCATCTTTTGAGATAATTTTAAAAATTCTGAAAATTACAAAACGCCTAGTATTCTGGAAAAACGTTTTGCTTTATTACAATTTTTTTATTGGCTTGAATTGATCATTAGGAGAAATGATTAAATTAATTTTAAAATTTTAAGAACAAAAAAATTGACTATTAAACACTCAGTATTTCTAAAACGGTTGGCGGTGCCAGCACCTCAATTGGGACGCGGCGGGTTACTAATCAAACCTACGCGGTAATTAAACCAAAGGGCGTCATTCAATTTTATTGGGGAACGCGGAAAATTAAGAAAAACGCTGAAACGTCCAAATATAGAATATTTATTCAATGTACCAATACAAAAAAAAACAAACACAAGTCCAGGTTCAAACGCCCACTGTCTGCTTTAAATTAAACCAAAGTGTCAAACAAATCGGAATAAATAAAACTACAGTAAGCCTGAACACTGGGGAGGGGGTGCAGCAGAATAAATTGTCACGTTTATCTGGTTCGGGAACTCGAAACGAGAGTTCGGCGCGTTTGACCCACGCAGAAGAGATGAGAGGACTTACGCCGATTCCGCAACTTACCTCGGCCCAGAAGTCAGGCCGGTCGTCCTTTCGAAAACGAGATGGAAAATTACAGTTGCGAAACGATGCCTACTCATTGAAGACGGCGTGGTATATCTCTAAAAATGTTACGGAAAAGGGCGCCATCCAGCGGTGGTTACACAATCCAAAGGTGTCAAAAACACACGGCCGAGAAAGTGAGTTCTTAGATGTTCTCGTCAAGGGCAACCCCCTTGGACCCGCTTTCTTGACAGCGTACCCCTGAAGGTGATGAAGGAACCTCCGTCTCCAAAGGTAGATCAACCCAAGGTTATTAAATAGAAACCCAATAAATGAACCAAGTTTGTTACGGCCAAAATCAATAAATTCGAACCGGCAAGGTTCAGAACGCAGTTCGCAAAATTATACAGACACCCTGAAGGGGTGTTCGGCTGCGTTTTAAGCATCAAAATAGCAATAACTAAAAATACAAAGCCAAAAATTCAGTAACCTTTGCTTCTGCAAGAATGCTCTGGCGTCTGCGCACAACAGCATAACATATAAAAGTTAGTAAGGATTTTTTATTTGTAACAACGGCAAAAGAGCATAAAAACCAGGACAAAATGAAGTGTAACACGTGACGCATGAAGCGCGGTAACGCGAAAAAAGTGACGCCAATTATAATTCCGCTCTGAAGGAGCCTCAATTTAAACCAGTGAAAACGATACAAAATAAATAACAAGGTGTAAACGGGACTTCAACAACAGTACGACTACTCGGAGATCTCAAAAAAAAAAAAAAAACAAAAAATAAGTAAACAGCCAAAAGGTAGAGGCCCAACTCAGTGAGGTTGCCGCCGCAAAAAAAATAAATTCGTAAGCCGAGTCGACGCCGCTGGTGAGAGGACAGAAAAAAAAGACAAAAGTGATTCGAGCTGACGTGGTTGTCAAAGAAAGACGGTTTTGCACGATCTAAACGGGTCCTATCTGCGTCGGTTCTCGGATGACCGAGTTTTACTTCTCTCTAGGGCGTTGGCTGAGTCGACGTCAGGAACAAAGAAAAACCGTGAGCCAAAAAGGCTGACCTACTGCGCACAGTGGGAAAAAAACGTAATTTTGGTGGCCAAAAATCTATCACTTTTATGCGGATGACGCCAACAGGTGTTTTCTTTCTCGTTATGTCTACCAACAGTCAGAGAAGAAAATTATTAAATATTATGTTACTAGTAACCCCTCCGTATGCAAAAAATTAGGACTTTTTAGAATTTGCTATTTCGCACCGTTTTCACAAGTACACAATTATATTTTTATGCATGAATTTAAGTCAAAAAGTAAATGTGGCGTAAGTAAGTAAATATAGCGGATTTTAACATTTGACATCTGTATTTAATTTTGTGGAAAGTTTACCCCCAATGTGATAAATTTTTTTAGAAGAAATGCGAGAAACTGTTACGTTGCGGCAGCACGGAAATGTTTACATATCTTTGCTTCTCTAAAAATGAACATTATTTGTGAAAAAAATAAAAATATGGAAACATTTTATATGATATTATGGTCTAGCGTACCGCAATATATTTTTTGTATATTTCTTCAAATTATAAGGGGTTTACAAAATTTGACGAAATTATATTACAAATGTCTATTAAAATCCGCCCAAAAAAATTCACCAGGCTGTTTAAAGAAATCGAAGGTGTGCCGCTTCGAAATAATTGAAGATCGAGGTCAATAAAGTTCTCCAGTTTGTAGATTTTAAGATTCAAAAGAAAGAAAGTTTTACTCAGTTCCTCTAAATAAGAAAATTAATTTGAAAGTACACAACCATGACACACCCTGTATATGAATTCAGGAAAACATTGTTACACAAACCACGATTTTATATAAATTTATAAAGTTTCTGTCCATTTTAGTAGTTATTAATGTATATATATGTATATATTTAAAAAATAAAAAATTATTAGTAAAAATAAAGCATTCGTCATTCGCCTTTTCTAAATAGAAAGAGGTGCTTTTT
The DNA here is from genome assembly GCA_036172665.1 of Prosopocoilus inquinatus. NCBI lineage: Eukaryota > Metazoa > Arthropoda > Insecta > Coleoptera > Lucanidae > Prosopocoilus > Prosopocoilus inquinatus. Next base: position 5,695,964 of record CM069876.1, read on the forward strand.
TCTTTAAAGTTTTATTACTTCTGGAAACGGCTTGAGACGGTTATGATTTTTTTGTATACTAAAAGAGTAAATACTAAGCAATAATATTATAATAGTATTGAAATCGTGAAGTGTAATGGTTTTAGTTTATGAATTAGTAAATCTTAAGAAATCTGTGTTAATTATATGTATTTTTAAATTACTATATCTTTGTCATGTACAAACAAATATTATGTCTTTTAGATTTATTTTATTTGTAATTCCTTATAGGTTCAACTAGAAACATACATATGTAGTTCTTTATTAAGCAAAGGTGCTTATAATGTGGAAAGGAAAAGTAGTATAAAATATTACTTTGTCAGATTATTAACAGTTGTTAAAGTTTGACATCGCGCAAGTTGAAAATAGAAGCACCTAGAAGAGTCTTCTTTTGAATTTATAACCTCTAAACGTTCATATTTAATATAGGCAGAAAAAATATTTATAAAAAAAACCTTTAAAAATCGATATTTGGCCGGCAAAACCGTAAGTTCTTCCCACTGTGCGGCGTCGGACTCCTCAATATGAATCAACAGGCTTCCTCACGAACGGTGGTGTGTATATAGGCCCCATACAAGTTAGTCGGGAAAGCATATGAGTACCCTCGCACGTCGTTAACCAAATCTACCAACAGCGGCCCCAACGGCAACGGAGAAAACTTTCTTGCGGTGCAAAAGCCCGAAGAAAAAGGGGGGTCAATTTAAAGTTCAAAAGTAACACAGAAACGAGACCACCACCACAAGCGACGTGCGTAAGTAAAGTGAAGACAACGCGCCCTTCAAAAGCGTGCACAACTCCGTTTCAAACGTAGAGACCCTTTAATCGGAGTCTGGACAATACCGCCATGTTATATCACAAGAATTAGCTGTGACTGGGAAGGATGAAAAGTAGGCGTTACTTTCTCACCTGTTACGTTTGACAGTTGTCAAGTTTCAATTTGTGATATAACATGGCGGCGCCAATCAAACTTAGTTGCGAATTGTCCAGACTCTTATTAAAGGGCCTCTACTCAAATGGGACGTGCTCCGCGATCTTACGGCTAACAACCGGACTCGCAACAGAAATTGGAGACACATTCCCTCATCGCAAATACGAAAGTGTAACAAACGGCCATCCACGATAAAGGCGATAAAGATGAGGTTTACTTCGGGGTGATTAGAATTGTTTTGGCAACAATGACAATAAAAAATTGCTAAGCATAAAAAAGTTTGTAACTCATCCTGTAGAGACGGTAGATCATACGGAAACTGACTTAATTATTTAAAAAGCAAAAAGTTTCGAAAATGTTAAAATTTTCACGAGAAAGTTATTAAAACCGATGGTCATGGCCAGATTCAGATGAGAGTCCGAGGCGTGAGAAATGAATTTAGTAACTGAATGGGGAAAACATCTAACTCAAAATGAGCCTATAACGAATTGTGTTAAAAATCTTGTAAAATTCGTTTAGAATATTGAAAGAGGTCGGTAATTAGAAATAATATTTCAGTTGCTTTTCCTTCTTTCTTTAACGTCAGAAAGTTTAAAAATTTGAAGATATTTTTTAAAGATTTTTTGAAGGTCATAAGCAGAGCCTATCAAATTTAATTCAATTTTCACTAGCATGACATGAGTAGAGGAGTTCCACGGTCAACGAGTGCTGCATATCTCGTCAGGATCTAAGTACACGGCGCTGAATCACGTTGAGTGGGAGGCAGTTAGGCGTTCTGGAATTATTTGTGATCGGCTCTGGTTATAAGAAATGCACAGAATGCGCAAAAAGTGCCCCTCGTTATAAAACTCGGTGCACCAAACACGGCGGCAAATTTTATCGGACTTTATTATATTCTTTTTAGTTTAAAAGTAATTTTATGACTAATAATCCACATGAAATCCCACTAAACAAATTCTCACTTTCGAAGTTGTTTACGAAATGCATTAAAATAATTTGTTTACGTCCTTTTGACCGATTTTTTACTTCAAACCGATATCGTAAAACTGTATTCCGCTGGGAGTGCAGTTTATTTGCCTGAAATAAGTGCAAACTTGCTCTAAAGCCGAACATCAAATCCTCAATGCGCACTCACAATCAGTGCATACCAGCGGAAAAGGCTATAAGGCTTTTTATAGCTTGTAAAACGTCAGCCTCTTCAATTGGATAAAATACTGACGATTGTAGATAGAACAAATGTTAAGGCGATTATGAATTATTAAAGTGGACCGTTAAGAGATTATGTGGAACATTGGAAAAGTAGTTCCTAAATTTATAGGCCACTCTTTGAGAATCAATTAATTCTTGATTGTCTGCCTAAAGAAATTTTTCTTTTACGTTAACTACGTATTTTACGGTTTGTAATTTCATTAGTTAATCCCTTTGTAAATAGTTTTTGTTTTATTTCACGAATTATTAAGTTGTTGATTGTGACATGCTGCTGCCACCTGAATGAATTTACTTTAGCTCCTGAATAATTAACGAGAACGGTAGCAAGTTAGCGCTGAGAAAGACAATTCAGCTGTGCTGAGCCAGTAGTCAGTTGAAGATGGGCGTGGTCAAAAAGGTCAAGCGTGTTAAGAGAACGACCTCAGTTGATGCTACGCACTGCTGCACTGCAGAACCCGTCCTCCAAGGGTCGCAGCGTGCGCCAAAATTGCGAAAACTTTCAGGAGTGTATGCGAAATAATTGGTTACTATTCCCAACTTAAATTCACATCGCCACTCGAGTCTAGCTTAGAGAGGCCAACCGTTAACTATACGCAACTTAAACTATTAACTGTTATTAACTATATAATAATACAGATCTTCACAATACGTGAAACGGTCAGGGTTGTTAAAGATACATTTCTAATAGTATCTAGATACAGATAGAGATACATTCAGAAAAATGTATCTAGATGCAGATACAGATACTTTTTCCGGAAAATATCTAGATACAGATACAGATACAAAAAAAAAGTATCTGCTCTTTATCAAGATACTTGCAAGTGTAAAATTCAATAATCTATGCCGTACTAGATACACGGTATTATTTGAGATCCAAATCCAGTTTTTGTTTTGTGAAAATTCACGGAGTTTTCGTATAAATATGTGAATAATATATACGCTAAAACCTGTGATAATTTTCATAAGGGACCGCAAATAACACAGTTTTTTGCAGCAGTGTATACCTAGCAAGTTTTAAATAAGAATTTCAAGTAAATGTATCAACAGAAATTCAAATCATTAATAGTATTTTTCTTTTGATTTTCTCCTCTTATCAATTATGTTTCCCAATTTGTCAAATCATTTTCAAGTTTCTGAATCATCAAGTCGTATTTGATAAACTGGAAAACATAATTGACAAAACGAGAAAATCAATAAAAAGGATGTAAAGTCGAAAGTTGCGTTTCCACCAAGGTTTGGTGTTTTTATAGATGTTTAAAATGTATCTAAAATATATCTTAGGGCCAGTTGCACCAAACACTTAAGCCGAGCTTAACTTTAAGCGTCGCTTAGAATGTCTGTTAGGTAACCTTGGGTAACCTCAAATATCACATTATAAACAATACTTAAATTTAAGCTCGGCTTAACTGTTTGGTGCAACTGGCCTTAGTATCTCAAATGAATAGATACTTTTGTAAATGTATCTAGATGCAGATATAGATATATTTTTTCAGTAGTACTTGAGTTACGTATCGAGATATTCTAAAAGTATTTACATACTGTATCTAGATACTTGCATCTAGATACTTAACAACACTGGAAACGGTAACGGGCTATTTACAAACAAAACGTAACTACAGATTACTCAATACGATAAAAGACTTTGATGCACTCACAATATTCGATGTATTTAGTTTTTTAATTAAAAAAAATCGATGTTCTACATGTTGGTTCAAATATTAAAATATATCTACTATTATTATCAAGATTATTAACAATGTTATTACGAAATGTATGCATTAGAAACAACAAAATCCAATTTTATTTATTCAATTACAATACAGTTGAGGGATTTTAAAGATACAAATTTAAAAACTTTCTACATTCAAAGTTTAAGAGCTATACGTAAAAGGTCTTATACTATTGGAAACCTTCGCAAGGGTGTTCATATACACAGGGCGTTCCATTTAACTTTTTTTTAGAAAAATTTACTCTTGGAAAAATTCGAGGAGTTGATGATTCTGGGCCTACCCTTCGAATGCAAAATCGGATAATGTAAACTAGCCTTTAGTTGAATCGGGGTGGCCTACTCGGTTGTAGAGATGCCTCAGGGTTGTTGAGAAGTCTTGATTTCTTCTAGCGGTGAGGCGGCGGTAAGGTTCGTGGCGACGGCATGGTTCTTCTGGTTGCGAAGTCTTGGATGTTGTGTACAAGGCGCGACGACGTCCGTCGTTCAATAGAAAACGGGGTAACCTCTTCAAGGTGAATTGTTTTACCGATTAATTTGCGAGATACTCGTTGTATTAGTCGTGATTGCAAACATACACAAAAATTTGCCGATGTATGCTTGCTTAACTGGATTCCATTATAATTTACAAGTAAAACTAATGACACTCACCTCAATTTTTTATTCCGCGGCAGCACTTTGCTTACTCCGGGATGCAGAATGTGATTATGCATAAATTTTAAATGTGCTGAATTACGGTATTTTTTGTCTTATTTCCACTAAAAATCTTCTTCTTTTTTGTTTGAGGTTTAGGGAAATCTTCGAAAAACTCCCGCGATTAGATCTATGTTGCGGGGTGCTGGATTCATCCAGGCTATAGACCATCCCAGACGCCTACCGAACGCCCTTTCGTCATTACTCCTCTTCTTCCGTCGCGGAACCGCTGGGAGGCATTCCTTCGCAACGAGGGCAGTGTCTTAGTAATGGTATCTTTCCAATTGGCTTACCAACCGTCGTCTTATTAGTACACAGATGTTCCTGAAGATGTTTCTATCTTTCTTTTGTCTCTTTTTCTATAGCAGTATAACATAGATAACATTGCATAATATAACATTACATAATACTAATATACTACACAAAATATACAGGGTGCTAAAAATTTACATTATGTTACATATTAATTGGTGGCTGCGTTTTATGAATCCTGTGGTCAACTCTTCATGGATTTATCGTAGGTCTCCTTTCATCGGCCTCTTTGGCAGAAATAAAACAGTTGTAATCGCTTTCCAGTTTTCTTCACTCTGCAGCATACATCCTATTAAGTTCTCCGGGGAGATGTGTTCTTTGATTCTGTTTTCAATCATTTGCCTCTCAATTGCCCTCCTCTGACACGCGAAGAGAGTATGCTTGGCATTGTCCTCTTCAGTGTAACAGTACCTACAACTAGGGCTGTCCACTATGCGCATTCGTCAAATTCATATACCAGCGCCGCATAGTGGGAAGAACTTACGGTTTTACTGGCCAAAAATCGATTTTTAAAGTTTTTTTTTTTATAAATATTTTCTCTGTCTATATTAAAGATGAAGGTTTAGAGGTTATAAATTCAAAAGAAGACTCTTCTAGGTGCTTCTATTTTCAACTTGCGCGATGTCAAACTTTAACAACTGTTAACAATCTGACAAAGTAATATTTTATACTACGTCTCCTTTCCAAACTATAAGCACCTTTGCTTAATAAACAACTACATATGTATGTTTCTAGAACTTATAAGGGATTACAAAGAAAACAAACCTAAAATAAATAATATTTGTTTATACGCGACAAAGATATGGTAATTTAAAAGTATAAAATTAACACAGGTTTCTTAAAATTTATCAATTCATCAACTAAAAGCACTACATTTCACGATTTCAATATTATTATAATATTATTGTTTAGTATTCACTCTTTTAGTATACAAAAAATCATAACCGTATAAGGCCGCTTCCAGAAGTAATAAAACTTTAAAGAAGAAAGCACCTCTTTCTATTAAGAAAAGGCGAATGACGATGTTTTATTTTTACTAATAATTTTTTGCTTTTTAAATGTATTTATACATTAATAACTATTAAAATGGACAGAAACTTTATAAATTTATATAAAATCGTGGATTGTGTAACATTGTTTTCCAGAATTCATATACAGGGTGTGTCGTGGTTGCGTATTTTGAAATTAATTTTCTTATTTTGAGGAACAGAGTAAAACTTTCTTAAGAAAAGTTGAATTGAATCTTAAAAGCTACAACCTGGAGAATTTTAATGACCTTGATCTTCAATTGTTTCGAAGCGGCACACCTTCTTCGATTTCTTTAAACAGCTTGATGTATTTTTTATGACGGATTTTAATATATATTTGTAATATAATATTGTAAAATTTTGTAGAACCCCTTATAATTTCTAGAAATATACATATAATATATTGCGGTACGGTGGACCGTAATATCATATAATATATTTTCATATCTTTACTTTTTTCACAAATAGTGTTCATTTTAGTAGATTTGGAAAAAACAATTGGATATTTTTAAGACGAAATACAAAGTGTTGCCAGTTGCTGAGTCTTGATTCGACTGCCCAAGGCTTGAATTGTCATCCGCACTAGCTGACGCTTTCTGCTGCCTCAGCGTCTGCCTCTTCTCACACGCTGGTACTTCCCCGGCGAATCTTATCGCAACTATGCTGGCCACACAGTTTCTCACAATCTTTTCTAAAAAATCAGCATTATTGACGTTTACATATAATAATTATCGCATATTTAATTTTTGTCTTAAATTCATGCATAAAAATATAATTGTGTAGATGTGAAAACGGTGCGAAAAAGCAAATTCTTAAAAGTCCTAAGTTTTTTGCATACGGAGAGGTTAGTAACATAATATATAATAATTTTCTTCTCTGACTGTTGGTAGACATAACGAGAAAGAAAACACCTGTTGGTCGCTATCCGCATAAGTTATAGATTTTTGACCACCAAAATCTCTTCTCACACGCTGGTACTTCCCCGGCGAATCTTATCGCAACTATGCTGGCCACACAGGTTTCTCACACGGCCTCTCCTGACGTTTACGTGTCCCCACGTAATAGAGTACATCAGGGTACCAGCTACCTGGGCAACAGGCAATGGGACATTAGAGTCGCAAATGATCAAAATATAACAAAATACTAAAACAGCCAAAAATAGTAATCAGATAAGTAACTTGTGCAGACAACTTGAGGATTCTTGTAGTCTTCCTGAAAATGTACAGTGAACACGTGTATGCATACACAGTCAAATATGCGCAATACAAAAAAAATACAAAAATATAATATCTCTCAAAATAATCAAGTCATGTTAATCAAATTGGTAATAATATTGGAGCTCCATTTTATTTCCAGGTAGGACTAAAAGTACCAGGGTTTTCACCTGCAGTTAGTCCCCTTGCCCAGAGCTCTGTTCCAGAACAAAGTACCAGGAATTTCACCTGCAGTGTTCTGTACCAGAACAAAGTACCAGGATTTTCACCTGCAATGTTCTGTCCCTTACCACACCTTTCGTTACTCATCATAATATCGTATCCAGGGCTTGACATTTTTCAACCCTTCAATAACCTTATAGGGTACCCTTGAACGAGTGGCGCTAGATATGTCGGTCATCCCATATCTGTCATTTTCCAACACTTTACTGACCCTAACCGGTGCTCTCTAACACGGCAATAGTTTTTGGCTGGTTCCGTTCCATACCTTCATATTTATCTCCCATTGTTGTTAGGCAGTTTTTTTTTTTTTAATTACCTAATTATACCTTCCAACTTTTCCATTTCACCGTGAAAGTGTTACATCGTTCAAGTGATGAGACGTTCCATAAGTACCTACAAAATAAGGTTTTTTTTTTTTTAAACCTGATCGCTTATGCGGTGAGGCACCCCAAACGTTAAAAACGCATTTTTCAAGGAACTGATAACAAACCTACACACATATAAATTTTTGGGATTAATTGTAATCTGCCCATTCAGTGTTAAATATGGATAAAGTTTTATCTGAAAAGTTGTTAATCTTCATCGAATTTGGCGTTATTGTTCTCTTTTTCCGACTAAATTGTATCTAAAAGTGAGTGTTTATTCAAACAAGGATAAGCTTAACTCTGCTCTATTACATACGTTTAAATAGTATAATAGTATAACTCCGCTTTTCGTAACTCCGCAAACGGATGGACGCAAAGGAACACCGAAAAAGTGTTCCCTGGTGTCCAAAAAGTAAATTAACTCCAGATTTTTATCAGTGTATTTAATACCAGTGTCTTTTACGGGATGTAATTAGATAAACTTCGGGAAAGCATCAGTTATGATAAAACGTAGGAATTGCTGGTTTTGGGTTTAACAAAAGTGATTATTCTGATGAAAATGAAACATACAGAACAATATTGGCGTTTTTTTTGGGGGGACTGGATGCAAGGATTCGCGCCGTTTACCTGAATTTGTTTTTGTCACACAGTTTTTAACGTATTTTGCTATGAAACGTCTCATACGGGAAACCAATAATTACAAGTTTACATATTGTGAATGGCCTGTATTTTTGGAAAAACTGTAAATATTACTTGATTTAAAATATCGAATTATAATCATTTCAGCAAAATTTTGTCTTATAAATATTTCTACATTCATGACATTTCGTGACCACTGAAAAATCTTTTAATTTGCTGATATCATCAATCTCAATATGAGCACGTACAAATGATTTAGGTTCAATAATTGCGTCACCCAGATTAGTTATAATAACAGGAACCGAAATTGGTTTACTTTCAAGTTCTAACGTGTTAGCCGCACTTTCTGAAATGAGAAGACTGGCTGCCGAAATCGACAAAGCATTTCATTTATTTATTTTTTTAATAAGAAATATTTAGTGCAATATTGTCTTTATTTCCGATAAAATTTATATATTTTTTTTATTCCAACGCACGTGAAATAATTTTTTTAAGCTATTTTCTGTTTGAGCAATATGCAGGTGCCCTTTACGGATCGGAAACAATAACATATCAGGCGTGTGACATCATTGTGTTTAACAGATGAAGTTGCCCTGGTTGTTTGTTTTGTTAAATTTCTGTTGGTATGAATAAATCGTAAATGAGTGGCAAGGACGTATGGACCCATAATACGTGCCGCAGAGGCCATAAATTCCCGTCTACATATCGTCAATATTAAATTAAATAAAAGGCGTGTGAAGTACATATTCATAAAGAGATTCATTCGATTGTGGTTTACAGGATATGAGTTTCTGCAATAATCTCTGTATATCGCGTTTGGGATGACAATTTCTCTGAAGCCTAGCATTTCATTCTTCCTATGTTAACAAACACATTACACACTAAACCATGCCTTAGCGGTACCCTTCAATTTATCAATGCTAAATGAAAAATTATTTTATCATTCCACCCATGTATCAGGGCGAACTCATTAACAGAGTTTAACCACTGATTCGCATCATGTATTACACAGTTGAACTCAGAAATAATATTCATGGCCATAGAAACGTTACTTACGCCAAATGTCCTTTTCGACCAACCTCTCAATTCCCCGATTACCATCGCAGTGCCAAATTGCGAAACGCTTCAGCAAAAGCACCTCCAGCTGCAGCCGAAAGGGTTTCTCTCCTTTCTTGCGATCAACTCCTATCACCACCCTGGAGTTGCTGCCACCCTCAAGGATTCGCTCCGGTTTGTCGAGCGAAAACGTTGACATCGTTCACACGTTCGGCCATCCAATTCAACCATGGTGCGACCATGCAGATTCATTGCGGCTCGATATCGTTCCCAAGTCACCTTTACCAAGTTTTCTCGCCCGTCAGATGTTTACGGCGTAAATCCCTTATTCCGCTGTCGATACATCGCAATAAATACGGCTCACAAAGCACGGAGCACAATCCCACTTCTGATGTTAGAAAACCACAAATGTAATACATAAATAATTGCTTTATTAGTACAAATAACTTTTAGTAGATTTGGAAAAAACAATTGGATATTTTTAAGACGAAATACAAAGTGTTGCCAGTTGCTGAGTCTTGATTCGACTGCCCAAGGCTTGAATTGTCATCCGCACTAGCTGACGCTTTCTGCTGCCTCAGCGTCTGCCTCTTCTCACACGCTGGTACTTCCCCGGCGAATCTTATCGCAACTATGCTAGCCACACAGTTTCTCACAATCTTTTCTAAAAAATCAGCATTATTGACGTTTACATATAATAATTATCGCAAATTTAATTTTTGTCTTAAATTCATGCATAAAAATATAATTGTGTAGATGTGAAAACGGTGCGAAAAAGCAAATTCTTAAAAGTCCTAATTTTTTTGCATACGGAGAGGTTAGTAACATAATTGTTGGCTAGTTTTTTTTTTGTTTAAATATTATCGGCAAACAATATTATCTGAGGACGGAGTTACAATAAACATTCACTCACCATTGGTTAGGTCTCTCATTCCTAATGTTCTTTCTTTCTTTCTCGCTTCCCTGACCGCAACAGTCGCTGAAGGTAAACGTCCTAGCCTCGGGGCATCGCATTCCAATTCGATAAGGACCATGCAAATTATAAGTAACCCTTTACGAGTATCTATTCAGTAAAATGGAACAGTCCACTCACCGGGGCCGCTTTCTCGGCCTCACCTGCTCCAGCGGCGAATCTAGAAGCTGTAGTTGCCTCAGGATGATATTGGACACTGGAGAAGTCATCCTCGCACGTTGACTTCTTATCTTCGCATGCATTAACCCTCATATTCACCTGTGGATACAAAACCCACCCCTCCCGATGGATATTAGCATACCTTGCCTCCCGAGCATACGTTCTCAGGATCAGTTGATGCACCGACTGCGTGAGTGTCAAGCACCACTCCGTACCAGTCCAATAACATCATCATGTCAGACCTTTCTGGATAGCTCAATGCCATCACCTGGTCAGGAATGCAATCAACCGAATTCCCACTCACAAAGAATGCAGAATACGGGTAATAGCTTTGCCGGTACCATGCTCTTCATCGGCGCTGCTTGCACGCCGCGGCAAGAGCCCCGATACCGTATGCTGGTGCACGGTAGCATTCTCTGGCAACACCCCGGATCGCGTCCCGGACAATATTCTGCTACCAGAATACCTCCGCCTAACTCATGACTCATGACCCTCAAACCGTATTGCCAATCGTGAGAATGTACCGCCCTAACACTTCTGCCAGAACATACCATCACAGGTCATATTCTACAGACACCCCATGAACTAGATCATGCCCGGCAACACACCGCGGCCACTCCGTATATCACCAGGCCCAACCGTGGCCCCGATTACCGACACGTTTCGCCTTCCGCGAAGCCCTTGGGAGACTGTCGTCTCTGCCGTTTCTTTTCAGCCAAGACTAAACACACGTCCCCATATCATATTACCAAACTAATAACGTAAACAAATATGCTAGTGCTTCAGAGATATCTCGAGAATGCATAAACTTTCTTAAATTCTAAACTTGTAAAATAAATAACTACAACATAATATATAATAATTTTCTTCTCTGACTGTTGGTAGACATAACGAGAAAGAAAACACCTGTTGGTCGCTATCCGCATAAGTTATAGATTTTTGACCACCAAAATTACGGTTTTTTCCCACTGTGCGCCGTTGACATTCATAGTGTCACCACAAAAATAATCGGCGTAACCTTGACTACTCATCGTATTACATCTGATAATTTTTGCACCAACGTGTAGTTTACATCTCGACTCTTGAAGTTAAACTTCCTAAAATGTTTATTATTCAAATAGACTCGCTGCTGTAAGATTATTTCCAGTTAATGCAGATTGTGCAAGTTTCTGCGAACGCAGCACAATTTAAAATAGCCTCGTCAATTATAGTCGCAGCAATTATTATTATTCATGGCGATCATTTAAGGCCAACGCACACTTAATCGCATCGCACCGCAAAAATGCTCAAGCAATCGCTTCGTCTATTTTATATTATTGGCTAGATTTTTTTTGTTTAAATATTATAGACACATATTATTATCTGAGGAAGGAGTTACAATAAACATTCACTCACCATTGGTTAGGTCTCTCATTCCCAATGTTCTTTCTTTCTTTCCTTCTCGCTTCACTGATCGCAACAGGCGCTTAGGGCAAACGTCTTAGCTTCCGGACATCGCATTCCAATTCGATAAGGACCATGCAAATTATAAGTAACCCTTTACGAGTATCTATTCAGTAAAATGGAACATTCCACTTACCGGGGCCGTCTTCCCGGCCCCACCCACTCCAGCGGCGAATCTAGAAGCTGTAGCTCCTTCACAATGATATCGGACACGGGAGAAGCCATCGTCGCACGTTTACTTCTTGTCTTCGCATGCATTAACCCCCACATTCCCCATCGCTTAGCCAAATTGAGACATCCTGTATATTTCAAAATTTTTGTAATTAAATTATGCGCAACTTGAAAAGACGAAATTTTTGTATAATACATTTTTTTTGGTATATTCGGCAGGAACAGCATTATAAAAGAGAACTGAGGGAATTCAGAATTATAAAAATCTGATAAAAGGAAACGTGAATAGGATTTGATTTGACACGCGTATATTTATAGAGTCGCAAGGAAATTTGCCAGTAAATACTTTCTGCATTCGTGGTGTTGAAAGCACAGGGAAGATTGATCGATCGACGAGTTTGAAAATAAATACATAGCATGCGGAAAAAACAATTAAATGTTCTTCAAAATAAAATCGTTTTCATTTTTTATCCGTTTAATAATTTATTTATTTATGAATAGTTTTACAAAAGCAATTTTCATTTATTGTCGTTGTGGTTGCAAACAAGGTTTAGGGTTTAGGGCTCTTCGGAAAAATAATGAGGAATCACACAAGAAATCTGCTATACGCATGTCTCTAAACCTATGTCTTTAATTGAAACCACAAATAGTGGTCAGGAAAAGAAGCAAAATTTGTTATACAACTGTTGGTTAGATAGCAATAATAACGCAGATAAAAATTATTTTACTTTTTCATAGAAATTGTTTGAGTGTCGTTGAATGCAGCTTCAATGATCCGGCGGAACTTGGTTTTCAACTATTCTCCGGCGTTCGAGGCCATAAAACCGCAGACCATGACCTAATGCACAGATATTGTACTTAAGGCAGGTCAAGTATCGCGTTTTTTGTTAATTTTAAAAGCAGATAAATTTTGTAACCAGGTTAAGTTCTTAATAGTTTAAAATATTCTGTGCGTGTTGCATTAATTGTTGATTAGTTTTGTGCTAATCCGTACTTTAACAGTTAAATTTAAAAAAATCAATCTAAAAATAATCGAAAAAGTGGAAATTCTTACATCATATTAATTTATAAATTGCCAATTTACAATGTCGATTACTAATGTTTATTGTATTTGTTCAGCAAAAATTTATTTGTTTCTTTATTAAAACTAGGCGCTGCACTAGGCGAGAGTTTTTTATGTCTTTATTGGTTTAAGGCGACGCAGAAATTCAGGTTCAATATTATCTTTATAAGAACATGTGTTTTGTGTTGGAATGTGAACAATTAATAAAATACTTCGATTGAGAGCTAGCGAAGTTATTCAATCACTTATTTTGAAACCATAGATTATTGTGTGCACAGGCAATCGAATTTATTTAAATTTTTTATCGTACTCATACTTCAATTTGTGCTTTCCGTTTTTATAATAAGAATAGTTTCTGCTCTTGCAATACTTATTCTGCAGCTATTAGTGCGATAATTAAAAAATGATTTCAAGCATTTTCAACGCAGTCACAAAACTAGCGTACGAAGATGTTTAATTACTTCAGCAAAAATCTAACGAAGATTAGGTACTTGTTTTTACCATAATTGTTATTTTCTATTACAAAGAGGTGCGTAAACAAACGTTCTTACTTATCGCATGTTGAAAGTACAAATAAACATGCCGATGTCCGCAAGTCGGATTCATATTCGTATACAATAAGACCTTGACCGGGTTCTTCTAAACGCAAATAACAAGTTTTATTGCGGTTTATTGCTTTTATCGGAATAAATTGCTGAAGCAAGTCGTTAACCAAGCAGAGGTTTCAAAAAAGGGATTACGCTCGCTTGTGATAGGTCAGTTTTTTATTTTTGAGTAAAAAATTTCAGATTTTGAAAATTAATCTCTTATGTAATGAGGAACTTACAAGTTTCATTTAAAGACAGAGGTTTTGAGACACCCGGTATAGGAAAGAAATATTTACGAAATTTAACTGATTGTGATGTCTTTCTGAATATTATATTATGATGTACTACTATTATTGTTTTCTACGTTAAAAGTAATATGTAATTAGCAGGCCTAGGCGCATTTTAGGCGGAAGGTTTCGTTAAATATACGAGGAACTGCTAATATGCTGAAGCGATCATAGTCGGAAAAGTTGTAATCTTTAACGCGTCTGGCCTGTAACAACAAAATAATAAACCAGTCGAAGCCCGAGAAGTCTATGCGGCACGCAGTAACCACTACAGTTCTGGTCGACTGGATATAAAAACTTGTTTACACAACCGATTCATTCCGAAATAAACTCGCATTCTTTTTGCAGTGACGGCGCAATAATTGATATGAATTAAATGTATTATGCCAGTCTTTTTAAAAGTTACATTAAAGAATTATAATGTTTTCATACTTATTAATTTGAAAGAAACTATAAAGGCAGTTATGATGCACACGTAATTTACATCCAAACGGTTGCTTCTGATGCAATGGCGCGAGGGTACGAGTGCCTCGGGCATAAAAGCCGTTCAGCGGCGACGTTGAAATCTACGCCGCTGCTTTGTTTATCTTTATACTGGTTTTTACCAGATATCCTAGGAATGTCCGACCCTTGGTAATTAGAATTAGTGTAGGTGTCTTTATGGTGATTTATTAAAATAACAATAATTTGGTTTCTAAAGTAGTTACAACTTTTAAGACTAGATGAAGACGATAGTTCGTTAAAATTTGTCAGAACGAGTTGTACACAAGATCATTTTAAAATTATTTACGTACTGCAGCGCTACAAAAAAATTTATCCGATCATTTGTTAGTTCAAATTAACGTGAAATTTATTTTTTAAATTAAACATATAATATTTAAACAAGTCAGTTGAAATATCAATGGCAATATAATTTCAAATTAATTCGCCGGCGCGCGTGAATACACGTGGAAAAACATTCAATTAAATTTTTGTGCATTAATACATGCGCGCACCAAATTAGAACTTAAAATATCATTTATTCGTAATTAACAATTTTCAAATGCAAGTTCAAATAAACGCAGAAAATTTAATTAGTAAAATTAAATTAAAAAGAACTTCTTTGTTAAGTTACTCTCTGCTTCATCCTCGGCAGATGGTCAATAGTGTAGGACTCCTCATTAACTATGTACGTACATACACTGTGTCCACATTTCGATGCTCACCATTGGTATCTCGATTATTAGAAGACATAGAGCAACGGTTAAATGGGGAATGTTTTGCAGAATTCAATGCTCGCAACAAATCTCATTTCAAATTCACCATAACTTTTTTAAATTTTAAGATAATTTAAGAAAACCAACATTTGACGATTTCAATATTTCTCAATAACTCGATAACACCTGATGTGACCTCTTTTAAATTTTTACATTGTTCAGACACTTTTTTAAGACAAACTTTTTGATGCAAACAGAAGCCTCCGATTGTCATTTGTTCTCAAGTTATTAGAGCTAACTTTTGTTTTTCATATGGCACCCATATTAGGTTTTTGGTTAGTTAGATAGTCTTTAAACAGAGCTTTTCAACGATGTATAACATATCCGATTTTTTTTTTATTTTTAGGGGAGATATTAAGAAAAACTTAAACTAATCCTAGTATATGTGCTAATATGGGTGCCACATAAAAAACAAAAGTTAGCCCTAATAACTTGAAAACAAATGACAATCGCAGGATTCTGTTTGCTTCAAAAACTTTGTCTTAAAAAAGTGTCTGAACAATGTAAAAATTTAAAAGAGGTCACATCAGGTGTTATCCAGTTATTGAGTTCTTATCTCCACAATCGATGTCAAGCTGTCGCCCTTAATAACACTTTTTAGAATTTTCAGCCCATCACATGCGGTACGCCCCAGGGTTCCATTATTGGTCCTCTGTTATTTGTCCTATATACTGCCGATTTACATTCTAAATTAAACTGTAATTGGCATTGTTACGCTGATGACACACAAATTTATTTTCACTTCAATTCAGCCGATCTGGTGACCACTGAGAAAATTATCAATGAAAATTTGAAACATTTGCTCGCTGTGTCTACAGATCATTCCCTGCATTTAAACGATAATAAATCTCAGGCTATTGTCTTTGGAAAAAATCGCTTAAGTGTTGCAGAAAACTTACAAATTTTCATTGATTCTCATAAACTTTCATTTTTAGAGTGTGTCAATAATCTTGGTCTCATTTTTGATTCACATTTACGATTTACGCAACATGTTAATAAATTAACACGAAAATCTTTTGGAATTTTAAAGTGTTTATATACCAATAAACATTTTTTAAATAAATCTCTACGTATACAATTGTGTGAAACACTAATTTTATCTAGATTTAATTATGGTGATGTTGTTTACGGTCCGTGTCTTGACTTATCTTCTGCTAACAGAATTCAAAAAATTCAAAATGCGTGTCTGAGATTCATTTTAACTGAAAACCACGTGATCAGGTGAGCTGTAAATTGTCTGAAGCTAGATGGTTAAGTATGACAGATAGAAGAGCTTTACATATGGGTTGCTTAGTGCATAAAGTAATGTTATCGTCTACTCCGTATTACTTAAAATCTCTACTTATAACTCGAAGTGACCTACATGAAGTCAATTTGAGACGTACGAGCTTACTTGACACTCCGATCCACTCCACCTCCTCTTTCGAACGGTCTTTTTCGTTTTCTGGGACTAAGTTGTACAATTCACTGCCTAAGCAACTTCGTTCTCAGTCTTTAGTACAATTTAAAAGAAACTTAAAAATAAGATTATCAGCCAGTAAACAGTGACCAACAGGTAAAGAATTACCTTTAATTGTTGTATTATTTTGTTCAGCAAGTTACATTTATTTATGCCTTACATTATTTATGCCTTACATTTATTTAAACCTTTATATCGTTTTCTTGCTTCGTATTTCTTGTTTTCAGCATATGTATTCACTTATTTTTTTTTATACCCTACTTGTATATGATTAGGATGTTGGTTGAGTGGTCGAGCAGCATTTTGCTGAACTCCGCCAACAGAAATAAAGCCTTATTATTATTATTATTATTATTAATATTGAAATTGTCAAATTTTGGTTTTCTTAAATTATCTTAAAATTTAAAAAAAGTTATGGTGAATTTGAAATGAGATTTGTTGCAAGCATTGAATTCTGCAAAACGTTCCCCATTGAATCGTCGCTCTGTGTCTTCTAATAACCGAGATGCCAATGGTGAGCATCAAAATGTGGACACAGTGTATATTCTTTGCCCTCGACCATCATAATTTAGTATTAGACCATTACGGTTAAGATTTACTGGAAACCGCAAATTTATAATTTGTACAACAGAGATTTGTATGTAAAGCCTCGTGCTTAATTCACACGAACATGAATGTTGTGAACGTCAATGGAAACGCGAACGCAAATTAGAACGTGACGTGAAAAACATGATGAGATGCACTCTGTACCTACCTGTTTCGCTACTAAAAGACATTGCAACTATTATTATAGCAGAACCTCTAGCAGACATTATAAATATATCATTCGAGAGTGTTATCTTTCCAAATAAATTAAAGGAAACAATAATTATTTATCTAACCATTTTATAAAAATGTCTAATTATAGACCAGTAGCATACTAACTAATTTATCGAAAATATTTAAGAAGATAATACATACTAGTATAGAAAATTTTCTGTCTGCACAAAATATTAACTTGTCGACAAAGTCGTTATCACAAAGGTCGTTCAACTGCAACAACAATTTATCAAATTATTTCCCTCATACTGGAGGCTTTCAATGATGGAGATCTTCTAATGGGAATGTTCATGGATCCATCTGAAGTATTCGATAGTGATGATCACCACAAACTAGAAAAAATGGGATTTCGGGGAAAAATTTTAGAACTTTTAAAATCAATATTTTCAAAACAGAAGGCATAGTGCGACGCACACTGTGCCCAAGACACGGCAAAAATCAAAATGTTAAAATGAAGGTAGACGAAAAGAAACTTAATAAATATTAGATCAGGAGTTAATTTATTATTTATCGTAAAAAGAGGGTAAGTACCTTTTGAAATTATCGAGTAAGTGCTAGACAAAGTGTCATATTAATTATTATATCATTATACTCGCCATATATGCATCGCAACATTGTTAATTATATTTTTCTTCTGAAGTGAGTTTGTTCAAAACTGAACTGTGTAATCAAATACGGAAGGAATGTTTAATTAATCGTTTCACCTATTATTATTTTTTTTGTGTTCAATAGTTTAGAAATAATCGTACAAATCATACAAATATTTTACACCTGTTATATCTTTTTGATGAAACTTTTTGTTTAGTAATTCCGAATATCACCTGTTGGAGACCTATGTTTAAATGTTCTATACACTTTGTGTTTTCATAATAAAACTTAAAAGCTTGCGCGTTTTTGCGCCACTCTGACTTTTATTTATTATTTGTTGTAGGTCACTTCGTGGAATTTTCTCGACATGAAAATCATATTTTTCCAAAAATCGATGAAAAATGAATTTTAAAGAATTTAAACAAACTAGAAAACTTTAGCAATTGTGTCAAATTTAAGAAAAGAAAAAAATATGGAACATTTCTTTCAACAGAGGAGTCATAATTACAGAAGAAGAATTGATGAAAATGCTCCGATCAAACATGTGAGATAAATACATACACATTCAGGAATTGGAAGTTGCAGCAATATTTTATCCTTTCTCTGCTACTTTCTATACGGAGTGTAAAATAAATTCTATTATAGACTGAGGATAAAAGTCTGGCACACCCTAAATATTTGCTAAACTATTTTGTTTTTACAAGAACGCTCGAACTCGATTCCTACATTGCAGGTTATTTATTTTCAATCAATCATTGGGGTACAATATAAATTTCTTTTTTCGTAATAAATCTCCATTTTCATTTTTATTTACCTAGTGTTTTAATAAATATTTAATTTGAATGAAGTAAATTAAATAAATATGAAATTATTGCCCGTTCACTATTAAACAGTGAAACGATGCATTTTTGACATTGTTATTGACATTGACATTTTAGTCCAATATTTTGTTAGTCACACTGCACCTGCATTTATCTTTAATAATTTCCTTTGAAGAGACAGTGAAAATTTTCTCACATTTCATGATAATGAGCGTTGATGTGATAATCTGCATTCAAAATACTTCATATATTTGTTTTGTTTCTTTATTAATACTTGAATATTTGTTTCAAAAAGATTCTTATCTGACTATAATTTTTTTTTGTAGTTGTACATAGAAAAATATGCCCGCTTGGAATTCGTAATAAAAGTATTAAAGAAAATAAAGCTGTTTTAGTACCCTAATGGTACGCCACTGTACAAATAAGTGAACTGAAATGTAGATTTATAGTTAACTTTTCTGTCCGAGCATTTTTGCAAAAAGAAAATATTTTCGGAAATATTTACTTTACCAGACTTTTTCTTCACATTTTATGTATTGTCTTATCGTTCCTAAAACGAAAAAGTACTTTTCGAATTTTTATATTTTTCATGTATATTTTTACGTAATATAATTATTTTTAATGAAAAAAATTTTTAATAATTTTGTCCAATTTTTTTATTAGTACTCAGTAACACTGTGCGACGCAATAAACAGTGAAAGCCAAGAACTACACTCGTCATGGGGATATACAGCCTGTCCACCGAGTGCGGCGGTATTCTCTACCGTCTAAAATATACAAGATAGATAAGAAATACACACGAGCTGAGGTGTAACTCAGTCAGCTCTATTTTCTAAAATTATATTTGGTTATACAGGATGTTCAGGAACTGAGAGCCATACCAAAGGTTTAAATTTTTAAAATGGAATACCCAGTATATTTTTACATATTTCGAAAGTACGCGTAATGAGTAGGTAATAACCAAAACTAATGTAATGCGTAATGAGTAGGTAATAACCAAAAATTCACTGTTTTATGAAACCCTAAAATGCGGTCAAATGAAGATACTGAGCAAATCAACTGACTGGTCCTCCTCCACAAATCCACTTATTCGTTAAAAAATGTTTCAACTGCTGAAATACGTCTTGTTGTCTCCACATGTGTCTATCCACACTTCCTTCTTAGGATTTATTAGCTTGGATATCCATGGCAAGAGTAAAATCCGTACCTATTATGTTTTCTTACGCAAGAAACCTTCTTAAAGATTAATTTGAACATTTTGAATGTCGCATGATACTTAATAATCTTAGGGAAAAATAAACAAACAATTTTGCTGTGTAACCGTAGGAACTAACATAAAGGTCTCAATATTTCGTGTATTTTTAAAAATCGTAAAAAACATTTAATACTGAAATAACTATTAAGGCTGTATGCTCGCTTAAAGCTGAACTCGATTTCAAATGGGCGTATCACTATTTTTCGCAAATATTTAGAAGAAACATACGTTCAACATGTGTCCTGCATTTTTACACACAAACGAAAAGAACAGAGAACAAAGTTACCACCTAAACGTTTTCCTTGTAATTTATGACTCTGCTGTCACTGATCTTTATTTTTGATTGGTTTACATGTCAGTTTGTGACACACCCACAAGAGAACATTCGGATAAGGCCTCATTCACATGGGCACCGCCCGCGGCCTTCTGCAAATTTCTAAGAGCGAGCGCACACTCAGATCAGTAAAATTTTTTATGTAAAAGTGATGTAAATAAAAACGGCGACCTGATCTAACACAGAAACTATATAAAACTCGGGAAATAAAACTACGTCTGTCCGAAAGTGAAAGTTTATCAGAATTGAAACAACGGCACAAAAAAAAAACGCATCGCCTGTTCCTCTGTAAATCAATAACATCATTTTGTTGTTTCATTATCATTATTATTATCCCTATAAAATTGTTTTTTTTTTTAATTTTACGTGGATTGCTTTTTTATCTAGACTACACTTCTGTGCACTAAAATTAGGCACAATGAAACATTGCGGTTTAAAGTGGACGTAAAGAAAAAATATACATTATACAGAATAAAACACTAGAACAGTCAAATGAAAACATTAAAAGTGCCTTAAAAATTGAACCCTGATTTAAACGTTGGAATAAATATTAATGACTGTGCCTTAAGATTATTGGAATAGGAATTAATACTGCTCTAATGTACCGACGCAAGGAAGAAAAAACGCTCACAGAGCAAATTAATGCGTTAAAAAAGGACATTATTAATTGCTCTAAGCACGTATTCGGCGAACATTCTGATTGTGACGTTTATTTTTGCACCGGGTTCAAAGATAATGAAATTAATTCAGTTCCAGACTTGGTAGAATTTGGATTATTTCATGACATTATTGCTTGCTGTAATCATTTGACACATAATGCACACAGTTTACTTTTAAATATGAACATTAATGTAGCGGAGATGTACAATTCAATTGTTTCAAAATTTGTTGGTGGAAAAAGAGTTAACTTCTCTTTGAAAAATAGCTCCGAAGTGAGATGCCACGCTGCGAGCGTTTCTTATAATTTCAGTGAGCAATATCACCACCGCATTTATAAGAGAATGGTCGGGAAAAGTCCAGGCAAATATACCAAAGTATACAGGGGGGCCGGATACGTAGGGACAGCATGAGTAACTTCCGTCTTTGAAGAGATAGAGAGATGATTAAAAAAGATGCTGGTTCAAGAGCTCATTAACAATCCATTTTCAAATATTACTTGTCATGGCCAACTTGGTTAAAATTTTACAAAAACCAAAATCTCCTAATTTCTTTTATTTGTCTTAACTTTTTGTTACTTAAGATATTGAGATACGGTTTGAACTAATTTGCATGATAATTTAAGTACTTTTATGGGCACTTAATAAAACTAATCTCATTTTTACAAATTGTCAATAATCTAACCTAACCTTAAAATTTTAAATTGGTACCCCCTAATTTTCTTGGCCTTTTTAAGAGAAAATTTATTTCTGAATGCAATGATGTAGCACACGATATGGAGACTTGTTCAAAATTTTGGAAAACCGAACTTATTCTTTTTACGAACAGAAATCGCTAGTGCCATGATCACGGAAATTTTGCTTTTTGTTTATCAAGTTATTCTGCAGTGGCACTGATCGATTGCAGCCAATGGTGAGCGAGCCATTAAAATTTTAAACCAATATCACATCAGCTAGGGGTATGATGTGCCAAAAAGATAAGAATTTCATTGGTCTAAAATTTTAATCGCTTGTACACGATTGTCCACGAACGATCAGTGGCACTGCAGCTTCATCTGTGTAGCCTTTTCTGGATACTGAGCTTCGTATATTTCACGAGTAAGTTCTACGTTCTTGTAGCACTTGGTATACGTATAGTCGCGATCAAGTGAATCGAGACCTATTTAATGTTCTGCAATCCTTAAGGAGTGCTTACATTACATACATGTCTTCAATAAATTCAAAAACAAATCTTTACAAAACTGTCGACTTGTCGCATACAAATCCTGATGAATCTTTAGCACAAGTCTTCGACAAATTCTAGCACAGGACATCGTTTACACTATGTGACCTGTTCGCTACATATCTAATATTTAATAATAAAAAAAAGTATCGCTCGTGAAAGATGACAATCAATTTTTGTTTTTGGCCGCGGCCGCATATTATTACTATGCTCTTTTTGGATAACTCCATCGTCACAAACCATCAGATCGTTTAATAGTTTAAAACAGCTAACTATTCTGCACGTGCGTAAAGTACCTTTGTATGGTCGGCGATCGCTGTGTTTTCCATTAATTTGGAATACAAATCTGTCTGGTAAAACATGTCGGATACATGTCAAATACATGAAAAATGTAATAGTAGTATGAAACAAATTTCAGATTCGTTCCAGACTTGTCAAACAATATGTAGGACACATGTATAATACAAATATGTATGTAATGTAAACGCCTGTTTATTACCAACGTTAACAAGGGCGCGGTTAGCTTGCAACAGTCTCGATAACAAAGTTTTGTGATCATGGCACTAGCGATTTCTATTCATAAAAAGAATAAGTTCGGTTTCCCAAAATTTTGAAGAAGTTTCCATATCATGTGATCCATCATTGCATTCAGAAAGAAAGTCTCTCTTAAAAGGGCCAAAAAAATCACCAATTTAAAATTTTAAGGTTAGGTTAGATTATTGAAAATTTGTAAAAATGGGATTAGTTTTATTAAGTGCCCGTAAAAGTACTTAAATTATCGTGCAAACTAATTCAAACCGCATCTCAATATAATCAAGTTGGCCATGACAAGTAATATTTGAAAATGGATTCTTAATAAGCTCTCGAACCTGCACCTTTTTGCTAATTTAATCATCTTTCTATCCGGGTACACTGTATACGTCAAAGTTGCGTAGGAGACGTTTTTACCGAAAATGCAGAGCACGACTATTTCTTGGGCAAGGCAGAAAAGAAAACAGGCAGCCGAAGCTGAGGGTGACTACGGACTAATAGAAGAGGTGATCCCTCTTAAAAACTTAGAAGAAAAGAAATCATCTTTAATGGACTACTTGAGCAGGACCCAGGTAGAGTTAGAATCGTTAGAGAGAAACACTGTTGGCCAAAACACCACAGTGAAATAGCATAAAGAGCGAAGACTAACAGCAACGAAATTTGGTATTGTCTGTAAAAGACGTCAAACAACTGATGCCAAAAAATTGGCGTAAAAATTAATTTCCTCTAATTTTTCGAAAGTATAGTTACAAATTGGTGCCGTAACCATGAAGAAATTGCGAGAAAACAATTTTCACAGGAATTTGGACATAAAGTTGAACGGCGGATTATTTATATCTAAAGAAATGCCGTATCTTGGAGCTAGTCCTGATGGACTAGTTGGTGAGGATGCTATAATTGAGATCAAGTGTCCCTATAAGTTAGCGAAGTTCAAAATAACTCCTCAGGAAGCAGCAAAGATGAAAGTTATGCCCTATTTCTTTTTGGATGGCAATACTGTGAAACTGAAGAAAACACATATCTACTATTATCAGATTCAAGGGCAGTTGGCTTTAACGAATAGTTGTATTCGTTGTATGGACACCTTTGGGAATGATTTGTGAACAAGTAATGTTATTTACATAAACGTCAAGAAAGTTCTGAATTCATCATAATACATTATTTTTTTCTGAAATCTTATAAGATTATTTTGTAATAGTTTCAACTTTTAAGCACACGAAAGCTATAATTTTGACAATAAAAATAAGTAAAACCGATTTGGTTTTGAAGACTAGTGTATAAAATAGAAATTATAGACGATTTTAGAAAAAATAACAAGCAATTTACATTTACAACACACCTGTAATACGTTTTCTTTTTCAGATTAAAAAAGATGACAATTTTTGGCATAACATGAAGCCGAAGTTAAAATATTTTCATTTAGAACATATGCTGCCTGTACTGGCTTTAAAAGAAAATTAAAATAACGATCCTGATCGATCTGGACAGTTGAAACCTCTTTCTGATAATCTGGTGACAATTCTGAAATAGATCTGTATTTGAAATCTGCTCTGCAAGATTCCATATTATATAATGCCATATAATATCTAACTGTACTATGTCCACTAAAAAAAAATTGAGACAATTGTTGTGCATACATATTTGAGTCATTTTAT
The DNA here is from genome assembly GCA_036172665.1 of Prosopocoilus inquinatus. Taxonomy (NCBI): domain Eukaryota; kingdom Metazoa; phylum Arthropoda; class Insecta; order Coleoptera; family Lucanidae; genus Prosopocoilus; species Prosopocoilus inquinatus. The sequence continues at coordinate 5,720,653 of CM069876.1, forward strand.
TATATCGTTTTCCACTGGCTGCACCGGTATGCACTGAGTGTATCTCCATCTCGTTTTATTACATAAAGCTGAAACGAGTTGGAAATACACTCAGTGCGCACTAGTGCAGCCAGTGGAAAACGCTATTAGTTTGAATGCAATTTTAAAGTTGTTTCTACGGAAACTTAAAAAACACGGAAATAAACAAACGGACGAATACATGATAGCAACAATAATTAACTCCTCGTATTTACAACAGAACGTATTACGTGTTCCAGATTCTTTTGGTGTGTAGTACAATATGATTCAAAATGGCCGCACTATTATCACCAGAATGTTAATATTAACAGGATCAAAAACAAGCTTTTAATTTTTTTTTTTGAGATGCTTGACGAATGTTTAAAAATATCGTATAATGCAGATGCACTTACAAATTTGAAACCGTGGTTGTAGATTAGGTTACAGTTGATGAGACCTGAATCCTCGTATTCATCAAGTATTTATATTTTATTCAATTAGTTGTGTAGAAACAAAAATTATTTGACGCAGTTCCGTTTCACTATTTGGGTGAACTTGATATTCAAAATGTTACATCACCGACCCATTTTACTTATTGTTTATTCCTGTGTTATCACATAATATTAATTACATGCATTAACAGGGATTTTTAATGATGTCAAGGTAAATGTGTACACAAATAAATAACAAAATATTGAGCAAAATGTTGAGCATTCCCATTTTAAAACTAATTAAGTGCATGACTACCAGATTTGCAGAAGTTTATTATGACAAAAATGTTTCTTTCAATGTAGCGTAAAAAATTTACCAAAAAGCACGACTCTGAAAAGAGAAATCTTTGTAGAATTATTTTCTGGCAGCGCTCGGTAGCGTTCGTGTGTTTACGGTGTGTGTATTCTGTGTTTCACTCATACACGCACTGAAACGCATTCGCTTTCACTCATACTCTTCATCTGTCACTAAATCGGGAGAATGAATGTGCGAATTCGCCCCTCTTGCACTAGGCCCGAAGGCGGAGCTAGCGTGCATCACATACCACCTTTGATTTCAGCGATTTCATTCCGAAAATTTCAAATTTGTTTCCCATTTCCTGACCTTATTTTTAAAAATAAAAAAAAAAACTAAACGGTTTATTATTATTGAATACTGCGAAATTTCGGCTAAAGGCTTACATTTTCGAATTTTTTTAATTTTAATTTTTTTTAAGGCCTTTTTGGCAATTCTCGAAAAACGAGCCTTTAGCCGCCTAACAGAATCTATTTAAAAATTTTTCGCGAAAAATTGGTACGATTTTAATGAAAAATAAGCCCAGGAAATGGGAAAAACGATTTCGGGGCCGAGCAAACAGCCTTAACGACAGATATCGACAACCCTATATCATTGAAAATAGAATTAAATAGCGCATCTAATAATGGTAAAAGTTATATGGAAATCCATTAAAAAAATTGTTATGGTATGAATATTCTCAAGTTTATTATTTTTTTTTAAGAACTTAATGTTGCTAGAATTTTCTCTTTACAGTGTAACTGAAGAAGCGTTTCAAGACGAAACTTTTGCGAAAACCACAAGTCCCTAAAGTCCTTTGTTGGGAAGATATTTGCATTTGTTTGAGGTTTATTTGCAAGAGCGATAATTTTTTAAAAAAGTTGAATAACGCGAAAACGGTTTACATTAGATTTTATGTATGGTACAGCAGTGCTTAAAAGAAATGCGACTCCCGGCAAGCGACCTGGCGGTAAGATTAGTTTAAATAAGGATTAGGTTCGTACGATTTTATTACTTTTCGTCGCATTTCTTTTAAGCACTGCTGTACACAAAGTCACATTAAAATTCAATTCAGATTCAAGAATTCCACTGCTCTCTCCACAGAAGATACTTCTGTAGCAATAAAATCATCCAGTATAACATCAATTCACTCAGTGCTATGCAAGAATGGTTTACCAATAACCTGCCATTAAACGTAGAAGAAACGAACATCATAGAGTTCTAAAACAGCCAACCGTTAATAGCGTAATAGTCTCACAATGAAATACTTATCACACCTGATGAAGTTCTATTTCTTGGGTTGAAATTGGACTTGAAATTGAATTGGAAACCACATACAAACAATTTAGTTTCAAAAATAAGTTCATTAAATTGTGCATTACGAATGTTAACAACATCAGTGAACGAATCGGCTGTTCTCTGGTGCTTCTCATGCGTACGTTAACTGCACGTGGTTAAAATATGAAATAATATTCTGAAAAGGACAGAATTTTTATATTACAAAAGCGATGTCTTAGAAGTATTTTTAAATTAAATGCAAGACATTCTTGTTGTGATACTTTCAACAGTAAAAATATCCATTCGTTACACGGATTCTACATTTTCGAGTGTTCTGTTTTTGCATGTGAAATAGAATTTTTTTTGCAGTTACGTTCAGGCTCGAGTCAATTCTTGAGTACAAGTCTTCAGATATTACTTTTGCTTTTAAAACGCGGAAGAGAAATTTCTAGTCGATTTTTACTTATGGACTAAATTTAAACGGTATAGACCAGATCCTATTGGTAATAGAGAGAATCTAGAAGAATCAGAAATGCATTTGAACAGTTGGATGCACCAGAAATTCGAAAAGCAAGGCTTTACTATGTTAGTATCTAATAAGAAATAAATTAGGCAAATGTATTTTCAAAACCATTAGAGATATACCATTGCGTATACAAAATCGAAAGAAAATTACACTTAACCGTAAAACAATTTGTTTACGACTCTGAGGAAAGATTGCATAATGTGAACAATGAACTTCATTTTTTGTGATGTAAGTATAGATATAAAAATAATTTTAGCAGTGTAATCATGTTTATGTTAACGTGCGTATCAATTCACAGAATTTTAGTGAAATTCGTGCATTTTACGATTACTTGTCCTACGAAGAATTGAATCATATGCTCTGCCATTTAGGATTTTTTTTTAATGAACATAGGTATTACCACAGTGTTTTACGAATTTGCAATTGTTTCATTTAATCGAATTAAAGTGAAGCGATCATGTTTAATCAAACATTACAACTAGAAAATTCAGTTTATGAATACTCATTAACACAGTTGAGGAAATTGCGTTTTTGTTGGAGCAAAAAAAAAATCAAAACAATGTAAATCATTGCCCGGCTTTCGTGATTCATTAGGTTGACATTCACGCACAGAACTTTTGAACGCTTTTAGGTGGTAGCATACTTGGCACGCAGACTTGCTCGTGCAAAGAGGAAATACCTTGCGCTTCAAGAATCGAGTCGAAATCGAAAAGTAACTGCAGTTTTAATAAATTAAATAATAAGTTAAATTTGGCCGAATAAGCTAGCCCTAAGACGCATTGTGTATGGCGGCCTATTCATCAATCATGTGAATAGAAACATAACAAGAAGATTATGTCGAATATCACCACAACATTTACTTTTTGTTGACACATTTATTTTTGTTGACATAGTGACACAGTTTCTAAAACATAAACAGTTATTCAAAACGATTTTAAGAACACATTACGCATAGACTAACTACTCTATAGACTGGAATCAGGAACGCTGAGAAATTCAGACAAGTTTCCGCGCTCCCTTGTGATTGGAATAAAAACTAATCTTATTGAGTAGGTGGCATACTATATACAGGGAAGGGCAAAAGTATAGAACCGGCTTAATATTCCTAAAACTGTTTGACGTAATTATTTGAAATTTGCTGTGTGATTCAGAGTCAATAGGACTTATATTACCAATTTATTTCAATTGTTTATCTGCTCTTGTTTCAGAGATCCAATGCCTACTTGATTTTTTTAAATGACAACCTGCTGATTTTTTTCCTCTATTTAATAGTTCGTTTAATTCTTTAAAAGACTACATAAAAATAATTATCTATTGCATAAGAAAATTTTCGAGAAAATAATGTTTGAAGGTAAAAGTTAGGAAAAATGGTTTACGCTGATATTTGGTATTTGTTTTCATGTTTTTAAGGCAACTTTTATTAAAATTTTCTTTAGCGCTGTCTTAAAAACAGCCTATAATCTTGTGGTCTCTCAGTTTTTTTGTTAAAACTAGAATATTTGTCGAATATCAGACAATAAACCATTTTTCCTAACTTTTTCATTCAAACGCTTTTTTCCCGAAAATTTTCTTATGTAATAAACAATATTTTTATATGGTCGTTTAAAGAATTAAACAAGCTATTAAATAAAGGAAAAAAATCAGCAGGTTGTCATTTAAAAAATATTAAGTAAGCATTGGATCTCTGAAACAAGAGCAGATAAACAATTGAAATAAATTGGTAATGTAGGTCCATTGACTCTGAATCACACATCAAATTTCAAATAGATACGTCAAACAGTTTTCGAAATATTAAGCCGGTTCCATACTTTTGCACTACCCTGTATATGATTTAATATTTGCTTTTAATCTGAGGCATCCATGAATAATTTAGCAAGTCGAAAGGACACTTTCGATTTACCTTGTTGTTTATGAAATGTTTTTCCGTGTAAGAACTACAAAAATATACATAGCTGCACAAATTTATAAATTAAGTGCTTTTCATTTACATAAAAAATCAGTTTCAAATTTTTCAGGGGCTGTAAGTTCCATGTTCCTGAGCATAAGACGTTACATACCAATCATTCCATTGAACAAGGCGCTCTGAACTGCCTCAATTTTTGTGCTGCGAGGTGTCACAGCTTCAAAATTGTGGTCATCTGGATGCATTGTGGCTAAAAAGTTGATGTTCTCTCTTCTGACATTCGGTATTGTGTCAGTCAAAAATCATTATTCTGCGTATAGCTACCAAGACGCAATATCAACAAAATTCTTAGCGATGGATTAATATTTGACAATTGTGAAATTCTCGATTTCTAACCAAAACCGCGGCGCACAGAAAGGTTTAATTTCGATTCACTGTTACCGTTTATCGCTAAGTAATATTTCAGGACACCGTCTTTCTACAATCACGTTTTCTAAAAAGGATGACTCAATAACTTCAATTTGAAATTTTCATCGAAGTACAACTTCTAAGACAACGTATTTCTAAACATTTTAAGGCAACATTGGATTGATTTTACAACAGTGATTATAAATAGGAAACACAAATTCCGATTTTTGTTTTAAATAATCTACTCGATATTCACTATAAAATACATTATTCGGCGTCCATCTAAAATTACTGATTTTTCATTCGTATAAATTGTCCTGAAAACAGTCATTTGCATGTCAAAGCAGGAAAATAAAAACAGGAATAATGCATAAACGATTTTTATATTGATAGCGTTGAGAGACATTAATATGTCAAATTAAACCTCACAAATTGAAGAAAAATTATTATTTCAGCGTTTTTAAACTATTATACTGGGTGTATCAAAAATACGTGTGTTAATTTTAAACCATAGAACCATAGAAGAACTCACCAAGCTGAACAATTTTATTGTATGGCATTTTGAAAATATCGTTAATTTTTTCGTAATTTTCTTACCCCTATTTTTGAGCAAACAAGTCATTTGCTCTTTGAACTGAACCATCTTTCGAAAAACCATGTCAACCATAGCGGATACAACTATTATCAAGAATTAGCAGATACTCTCATGGTGTATCGTACAGCTTGTGGAAATGATGAATGGAAGCACGAAGACTGCGGTTCGTTTCCTAGTCGTATTTTACCCAATAGCATACATTTCAATTAAATGTCCAAATTCTCCAGGATCATGGTTCATTTCAACTTCTAACCGTGGCAGACCTCGTACTGAATGTCGAAGAAAACATTTTGGATGCTGTAATATAATAATAAGCAATTATTTGTTTCTGGCAAGTTATAAACGCAATTTCTGTTCAAATTTAAGTGTGGTTTATACAGTCACTAAAACTAATAACTTAACATTAATAACTATCAACTAAGAAATTAAAAGGCCATACTGATACGAAGCGGTTTATACAACTTCTCTACAAATTAAGAATTCCTTTATTTCAATTCTTAGTGAAAAAGACGGGAGGACCGTAAATTTGACTGTACTTTCTCTCCAGTTAATATTCCCTCCACGGAATTTTCATAGCTAGGTGTGCAACGAGCATGTGTAATTTTTGCTTATAGAAACGGAAACTTTTGCATAGTATTAATTGTAGTTTTAGTTAATTTTTAGTTTTAGTGACTGTATAAACCAAGCATTAGTAAATGAAACATTACAACAATTGATATTTTTATGTAACTTTTTTCATTTCTATGACAATAGAATTTTCCATTAACCAGAGGCGGGTATAGATTTTAATACGTATTATGTTTCAATTTTTAAATCAGTTTAGAAAGTTTTAAATAAAAAATGTCAAACAGAAAAAAATATTTCATTTAGCTAACTGCACTCCGTGTTAAAATTAACACATTAACACACGTATTTCTGATACACCCGGTATAGCTAAAATTTTCTATTGGAGCATTACAAAAATTCAAAACAACAGGAAATCAGAATGATTTGGTTATATTGTAAACACATTCGTAATTTAACTTCTGCTACTTGCAGAAGAGAAAAGAAGGCGTACTTTAATTGGCATTTTAAACATAATCTTTCAACTTTTTGGAAAAACTTAAAAAATTTAAAATTAGTAATGGTTGATACTAAGAAATTTAGCCGTGTGCCTGAGAGTGATAACTTTAATGATTCCGAAATTAACAAATTTTTCATTAACTCTGTCACTTCTATTAATATAAATATTAATCGTGTACATTATGCGCTTCTGCCGTACTAGCAAAAGGAGTGAAAATATATCAAATTTTCATTTTCTTTCTGTTAATGTATCGATCGGATTTTCTCGAGACAATAACTAAAATAAAATCCAGAAAGCTATTAGCTTTGACAGTGTTAGTATATCTTGGTGTCTGCTATACGTGGGCTGCCGGAAAAGTTTCTGGAAACGGTATGAAAAAACGCATATGAAATTTGGTAAACGGTATCATTGTTTTTCGAAGTATTCGCCTTTGATGTCAATACACTTTTGCATACGCTCGAACCCATTTCTAAAGCACGTTTTCCACTGTACAGATGGTACCTCAGAAACCAGTGTCCGGAATGTTTCAACCGCTGCTCCAGCCGACGAAAATCGCTCTCCATGCATTTTATTTTTGATATTTGGGAACAAAAAGAAATCATTAGGTGATAAATCAGGTGAATATGGACAATGAGTCATTAATTCAACATTTTTGTTGGACAAAAATCAACTGTTTGACGGGCTGAGTGAGAGCTGGCGTTGTCATGATGGAGAATAATTCGTCGATTTCGATTGTTTCTTCTTATTTGATCGATGACTTCCGGCAAACAAATTGTAGTATACCAATCAGCATTCACGGTTTTTCGATCCTCTCTCTAAAGCCACGCTTGCTACATGTCCAGTTAAACCAAAGAAAAAAGTAATCATTTGCTTCGCAGCACTGCGTGAACGGACAACTTTTGTTAGTTTTGGTTCATTTTGAAATACCCAAACGGTAGATTGTTGTTTACTTTCTGGCTCGTACGAATAGATCCACCAGTAACGATGTTATAAACTAAATTTGAACGACCTCCATTGAATTTCTTGAGCATTTCTTCGCACCATTTGACACGACCCTGCTTTTGCGCTTCTATTAAATTGTGTGGGATCCAACGACTGCAAAGTTTTCGTACGTTCAAATGATCATGCAAAATCTGGTGTATTGCTTTCCTGTCAATGCGTAAGGATGCTTGAATCTCACGGTATGTCACATGCCGATCTCGCTCAAGCATTTCTCGCACAGCATCTACATTAGTGGCAACAATAGATGTTGACGGACGACCTTCACAAAATTCGTCACTGAGAGAGGTACGTCCACGCTGGAATTCGGCAAACCAATTATAAACACTGCTCTTTGATGGTGCTTTATCTCCAAAAGCCAAATGAAGCCGATCGAGGCATTGTTTCGGCGTTAGACCACATTTGAAATCGTAAAAAATCATGGTACGAAAATTTTCACGCGAGATTTCCATGTTTACACAAAATTACTTTTTCTCAAATGCTGTACAAACAAAACTAGTTCACTTGGATAGGAACTGTCAATAGAATTATAGGCGAAAAACGTCAAATTTTTCAAATGTGACAGTTGATAAACGCTAACAAATCTAGACCTACTAGATTCCAGAAAATTTTCCAGTAGCCCACTTATCTATTGCCCTTAATAATACATATTTTAATTTCTGCGTATTACATTCTGTTGGAAACATACATTGGTTAAACCGCAGTCGAAAGTTAGTAATTCATCAGTAAAGAGCGGATTCTATGCTAAATGCATATTGCATGCATATTTTGCATATTTGAGCATTTTGTTCAATTTTCGCATATTTCTTAAAAACGTGCATATATATGCATATTTGAAAGAATTTGTGTCGAAGTGAGTAAATTTTTTCCTGAATTCTTAATTCGTCAGAACATGTTGTTGCATTAATTAGGGTCTAGTTTGCACCCTTCTTGGGCTTAAGCAGGCAGAATTTTCCAAGTAGTGAATTAGGGATTTCCAAGTACTTTCTTAACGATGCGGTGGGGCGTTCATGTTTGCAATATTGTTTCATCACTTCTTCACGGATTATTAGTCGGTTATTGCTGCGAACGTTTAGTTCTTCCGTAAAAGTATTTTTGTTTGTGAGAAGTGCAATATGCCGAAAGACAATTCGAGCCTGGTTAATTCCTGGATCAGAAGCTATCCCGACCTTGCTTACACCAATGGAAGCGTATTCTGTAAAGCCTGTAGTAAAATGGTAAGTTTTAAGTTTGTTTTCTTCCTCCTTAGGTAAATATTTGCTTGGTTCTTGAATATTGAAAGTTCAGACAGTTTAAAAAAATTCAAGTTCTTGTTGTAGATACCAACCCAACGAAAATTTTCGGTCACACAACATGTCGGGACAGAACTACACAAGTCAAAATGCAAGAAGATGAATGAATCGAAAACATTTCAATTACCCTTAGACAGTGGACCGTCGTTGATGACTTCATCTAATGAACAACAAGAATTTAATGCTGATTTATGCGAGGCGATGATTTGTGCAAACATACCTTTGAAAAAACTGCAAAATTTTATTTTTAAAAGTTTTTTGGAAAAATATACCAAGAAAAATGTTCCCGATGAAAGTACGTTAAGAAAAAATTACGTGCCTCGCATCTACAACGATACTCTAAAAGAAGTCAAGAAAATGGTAGAAAATCAATATATTTATTTTATTGTGGATGAAACTACTGATTCTTGTGGGCGTTACATTGTAAATTTGTTAATAGGGTCTTTGCGGGAAGATAAACCTAGTGAATCTTATTTAATAGCCTGTACACAGTTAGACAAAACTAATCATTTAAGTATTTTAAGATCTGTTAATGAATGTTTTATGAAATTTTTCTCACCTAATGTAGTTCCTACTGAAAAAATTTTACTTATGGTATCAGATGCTGCCCCTTACACGGTTAAAGCCGGGCAGCAATTTAAAACAATTTATAAAAATTTAGTTCACGTGAGTTGTTTAGCTCATGGATGTAACAGAGTAGCTGAACATATTAGATGTGAATTTTCTGATGTAAATCTACTAATTAGTACCATTAAAAAAATATTTGTCAAAAGTCCCCTACGAGTTCAGTTGTACAGGGAAAAATTGCCGAATGTACCTTTACCTCCCGAACCAGTGTTGACTAGGTGGGGAACTTGGTTGGAAGCGGCAATGTTTTATGCTGAACATTTTGTAGCAATTAAGGAATTGGTTGTAGAGTTTAATGCCCAAGATAGTGCTGCTATTGCAAAGGCACAAAATATTGTAACAAAAACTTCATTGGCAAATCAACTGAACTTCATCAAAATGCATTACAGTTTTGTAATACAAACTATAAACATTTTAGAAAAACCGAAAATGTCTTTAATAGAATCCGTTAAAATTGTTAAAGAATTTAAAGAGAATATTTCAAAAGTTCCAGGTAAAATCGGCAGTTCAGTAAATAAAAAATGTTTATCCGTTTTAGATAAAAAGAGCGGCTTCAAAACCCTTGAGGAAATTTACGAAATTTTGAATGGAAACTTTGAAATTGACTTAAGTGTAGAATTTTCAGCTATGAGTCACTTTAAATATGCCCCAATTACCTCTGTGGATGTTGAAAGGAGTTTTTCAATTTATAAAAATATTTTGTCAGATAAAAGGCAAAATTTCCTGGTAGAGAACTTGGAAAAACACATTGTTGTAAATGATAATCGAAGATTTTTTTAGTCGTTATAATATTTACTTAATAATGTACATACATAATATACATACTTCCTTCATATAAGCGTTTACAAATAAATGTAAATAAATTGTATAAAATATAATGTTTTTTATTTGAATAAGAATGCCCATAAAACACAGTAGACCAGTTATTGCATTATTTGAAGTGTTCGGCCTATCTTGCACATATTTCGCCATTTTTAGTGCATATATATGTGCATATTTCATCATTTTTTAGTGCATATATATGCGCATATTTCATCAAAATTACTCGCATATAAATCCGCTCTCTATTCATCAGGTTGTAATGATCTTCGTTGTTAAGTATCACTCCTGCTTTGCGTAAAGTATTTGAAAAAATAATTGAAAAACAAATTAGAAAACATACATTGGAAAACAATGTAAGTATTTACCTAATTTATAATTCGGTTTTAGAACTGGTCACAACTGCGTTACTGCATTATCTCACATAATCGATGAGAATATTTCCGAAACCGATCAAGGTGATGCAGCATCATTAATCTTTGCTAGACCCTTCTCGAGCATTTGATAGAGCCATTTATTAATATATGTTTTGCATTATGTAAGCTTCACAGAAAGTGCGGCAGGTTTAATATCAAATTTTCTTTCTAATAGCCAGCAGGCTGTAACGCACCTTGGTCACGTTCAGAGTTGGGCATTAATCGAATAAAATTTTATCTAAATAATTATCTGAATAAAAAGATTATTCGTGACTTTTATTCGGGAAATAAATTATCCGCGACTAACTAATTATTCGTCACTCACGGATGACAAATAATTTTATTTTAGATAGATAAAAAACAATGAAAACAAAAGCTTGCTTCCTTCATAAAACGTTGCTCGTTTCCTAGGATACCGAGGCCGGATAAAGTTAATTTGAATCGCCAATTTATTCCTGCGACGAATAAATCTAACAGATAAATAAATTATTCGTAATTCACGGATAACGAATAAATTTTTTATCTTTATTCGTTATTCGTCGTTCGAATAAATTTTGCCCAACTCCGGTCACGTTTCTAGATTCTTAGAAAGGAAAATCGGAGGTACCTCAAGGATCAATTTCAAGTCCACTTTTACACAGTATTTATACCTCTAATTCGCGATGTATCATTTCAAAATTGTAAATACTGTTTTTATGCAGACAACATACAAATCTATAACTCTTTTTATCTGTCTCAAACCTTACAAGCAATTAATGAAGTTCGTATAAATTTATCAAATTGAGTAAAAATTTCAGAGGAGCATTCCCAAGTAACCAAAAGTGTTTTATTAAATTCTTATAAATGTTCATATAGCAAGTCTTTAAAACTTAAAGCTTTTATTATTTGGTCTTATAAACATTTTCTCGATATTAATAAATCACTTAAATGTCCAAAATGGCCACAAGTAATACAGCAAAATAATGATAAATGAAGTTGATTCTTGTCCGATGAAAATTGTAAGTAAAAAGTCTTTTTTTTAATTTCGAACCGGACAGAAGCTATTAATCGATGGCGAAATGTTGAGTGTTTTTCCAATGTTTTTCTGTCCGGCTCGAGATTAAAAAAATACTTTTTATTTCCAAAATAATGATATGTCTAAAAAGCAGCTTATAAAATAATGTCAAAACTTCTTTATATGCTATACAGGATGATAGGTAGTCACCAAAAAATACCCGCAGAAGGTAGCATTTCGTGTACTTATACTGAGGTTTTTTTATTTGCACAAAGTAAAAGAACACCCTGTACATGTTCAGTAAAATAATAAATATTCAGTAATGATAATAAATATTCAGTAAAAAGAATAAATATTCAGTAAAAATAATTTTTGTCGAGTATAAAAATAATAAATGGTCAGTCAATTAATAAATGTGTTCATTAAACTATTAATAGATCAATAGAGAAATTTTTATAGGAGATAAATCATTGAGACAATGAAATCAAATCACATTATAGATGAAATCCTAAATAAAATGAAAGAAAAAATATGCTAAATAATTGACAACAAAATAAAAGCAATTAGTCTGAACCAACTTGCATATACAGGTGGTCCCGATATTAAGTAATGCCGACTGGTAGTTCACCTCATCAAAACGAGTGAAAAATCTAATACAATTTTTAGATCCAACCTTCGGCTTAAGATAATAAAATGTTTGAGAGCCGCCGACCAGCTCCTTTGTGAATTCTTACATTTATAATAAAATTTATGCTGCAATTTTAAGCTTGATCTTAAGCATCGTAACGTATTTATGGCATAGCCATTAAATGATTCAATAGCTCACGATGCTTACGATCCAGCTTAGAATCCAACATAAATTAAGGGTAATTTATAAAGATCAGCGAGTGTTTAATGAAATAATTAACCGTAAACTAGATTAAAACAATCAGTTTATAAAGTTCAAAGAACCTTTTACATATTTGAGTGCGCCCTAAAGTGCTTTCAGGTAGCATTTATACAAGTTTGACTTTATTGTACCAACTTTCATAATCAGAATTCACAATAATTACCGTAAAATTTCAAATGATATTTGATAAATGTCATAAATAAAGGACGGAATTATATACAGGGCGATTCAGAGTAAGTATCCAACTCGTTAGGGGCGTATTTACTGAGGTTATGCAAGTCCCAAATTGCAAGAAAAAATTTATCGGCAAGATTTCAAAATCGGCGACTTTTATGTCCTAAATGGAAACCGTTTGAGTAGCACCGATGACTGATTGGTTTTACAAAAAGTAAATGTTATGTGATGTAATTTACGGTTTTGGTATGCGATATTCGATGTGACCTTGTTATGCGCTTATTCATATGATTGGTGAGTATACCGCCACATACAACGTGTCTTAGGGCTAGTTTATTTGACCAAATTTAGCTTATTATTTAATTTATTGAAACTTCAATTACTTCTGGATGCACGTCGTTATGATTCGCGTACTTTAAGTGCAAAATTTTTCTTCTTTGCTAGAGTAACACTGCGTGCCAAGTATGCTACCACCTAAGAGCGTTCAAAAGTTATGTGTGAATGTCGGCCTAATGAATCACATACGTCGGGGAGTGATTTGCATTGTTTTGATTTATTTTGCTGCAGCAAAAACGCAATTTCCTCTCAACTGGAGTCTTCATAAACTGAAGTTTTCATTTGTAATGTTTGATTAAATATGATCCGCTTCACTTTAATTCGATTAAATATCTTGCACATGAAGCAATTTCAAATACGTAAAACACTGTGCTAACACGTACACTTCTGCTATAAAGTTTTCGGATTACGAGACATGCCACTGGCAGTAAGAAATTTTATGCTTTGCAATTATGAACCTTATAGCTTTTACAACCGTACCTGCTACCCCGATAATAAAACCGGTCATCGCAAACACAGCGATTTAACACAGATGCGAACTTATTCAACCAACTTGAATAATCTGCTAGAAAGACTTTCATTGTAGTCGGATGGATAAGAAATTTAACAAAATTTATTTTCTAAATATTATAACATGTGTAGTAAATAATGTGTGCATTATGAAATTAAAATTTCTGAAACTTTGGCAATTGAAATTAAATAAGTCAATAAAATAAAATCTGTTATTTTTCGTTAATTAAATTTAACTTTCTAGTTTCATTAAATACACATATGTTTTGCAACTAATTATAGCTTTGTTGAGCAGAACTTCTTAGCATTTATATTATTATAATAAGAAACAAATTTAAATAATCTAGCTCATTCTATATATTTTTTCAAATACTCAAAAATCATTCACATATTTTCACAAAATATTTAAATGTTATACGATTTAATCATTTTCTCTTAACTTCTAGATTAATGAAAACTTGCCAAACTTTGTGGATGAACTTTTCAACTTATTTTACTGATGTCAGATTTGAGAAGAAACTAAAAAGAAGAATATTATTTTTTCCTCTGTGGCGTAGAATGAAATATGTATATTATTTTTAACGCAAGTATTGCAATTTTTAAGTATTACACATAACATTCTATATTCTAGGAGTTTAATATATATTTGTTAAGTTTCCTAAATTTGTATGATTCTGAATAATTTTAATGAGTTAATTATTCGATCAATAAGTATCATCAGTAAACTTATTATTTAAATGAAATTAAGTTATTTTAAATTTATTTCACTGTAAATTCTTACAATATTATATGATACCGTATAAAAAAGAATAACATACACTGGAAAAAGTATTCAAGACTTTATTATTGAGAACAACGAAAAACTTATTACAAGTAAAAACAAAACTAAAGTAAAAATTAACAAAACAATAATAACAATAACCTGGGAATATTTACCTTTTATGTTTAGAGTTAATAAAATGAGTCACGGTATGTATAGATGCTTCATTTTAGGATCCGCAGAAAAACATAACAGCATAAAAGTCATAGGTTTTTATACGTGATATCTCTTTATCACAAAGAACAAAAGGGTATCATAAAACAGAGGTTCGGCAAAATGAAACATAATTTTTCTTGATGTCGAAAATATTTTACATGAATAGGTTTCTTGACATGTGAATAAGACGTGTATGATAAAATTGAATTGAAAATATCAATACATTAACATTTATAAAATAAAGATGACGTGAAAAAATGTAAAATATAACGGAAATGCTTAAATAGCATAATAGAAACCGCTTAAATAGCGACATCCTGCGATCGCTTCTGCTGACGAAGCCCCAAATAGGACTGAAACAGTGTACAGAGGAACGGGACAAAATAACTAGAACCAAAATTGTGAGGTCTTCTATTTACTTAAAAATAAATAAAATCGAACATATGTCCTAATTGTTATTATTTTCTTAAAATTATGTGAGCTTTCCGTATGGCAAAGCTTGTCGGTGAGCTAATAAATCACCCTGTATTTCATGTTTACTAAAAATCTATTTATGTATTTCTCGTAATGAAAATTTTAGAATCCACAGAAAAACATACACAAACTACAAACGAATAAAATTTTTGTGAAGTCAAACAAACCAGAAGTGTATAAAAGCAGAAATTTGGTATAATTATAATTTTTCAGATTAATTAACATCGTCGATCCTTTATAGCAATTTAACATTTATATGTCTTTATAATATGATCTGAAATCCTGTTATTTAACAATATAAAATATTCTAATTAAAAAAAAAAAACATTTTTTATTCAATTTTTAAGTTAAAGCAAAAGAGAACAAACAAATTCGCCACCGCGTCCACGTTCGCAACCGCGCGTCGCCTCAATAAATACTCGGAACCAAATACTGGCAACGAAATTCAACAAACCATAAACATCTGCACCGGCCGGGGTTTAATAGGACCTAAGTAAACAACCCTCCTATCGGGGTGCGGAGAAAGTGTCTCTGTTCCTTAAGGTTCGAAATATATTAGGCCCGTTTCAATAAGGTTCAAATTCGAACGATTTTATTGCTTTTCATTTCGAAACTTTTAAGCATTAGTGTACAAGGGCTTCGAAAATTATCCGTTCACTACAACAGAGCGGTGGTCTTAAAAGAATCGGAAAACTAGTGAAAATGACCCTTATGATAATCTTATGATCCTAAATAAACAAATAGTTTCGCTAGGGCCCGGTTAATTAAAAAAATTGCCCAGACTAAGGGGCCTGGCCGCCGCAGCCTTAACAGTCCATTTCTTCCCAATATAAGTAATTTGAATTAATGTTTACATTATAGGGATATCTATTGTAATTAGAAAGACGGCTAATTCCTTTTTAAATACTGAATGGACATTTCTTGTGCTCTGTACAAAACTGCTCTGTAAAAACGAAAAGTAAACATTTATTTATTTCTTTATAATCTATTTCTTTCAGTATTCAGATTCTTATTAAGTATGTAGTAGGTAATATTCAATTAAAGTCATATAAGATTTTCATAAGCTTTTCTATGATAATTATACAAAGCTTTTACCTAAGAATAAATGTTCACTAAACCAGTTGTTGACTATTCGTGCAGTATGGACTGCACTAGTGTGTTCACGAAAGTAATCCTGCCGTCATTTGCGTATACCAAAGGTAATCAATATTGCTCCAAAATATTATTGAATATACGAAGCAGCATTCAGTTTGTTGGTAATTTCAGTCAAATCACCAACGCCATGGGATGACGTGCATCCTCAATACGCGAGTGAAGTTTTGCCGCTGGATGTGTTCTTCACGACGAAATTTTCCTCGTATCGCATGTTTCGTGGTCGATACACAAACGGCCTCCATTCTTCGTTGGAACGAAACAGCTTTTCATACGAAAAGACGACATTTGTCCAATCCCTCTATAAATGTTGCACAGCAAATGTAATGCGGGCTTCGACGTGGATTGCTTGAAAATCCAACACATGGGCGGGTCTTCTACATTCTAGTCCTGCAGCTTTAAGTCTCGAAAGTATCGTCTGCCTCGAACAATTGACATTACTATTTTCGGATATTTTTTTGGTCGAAAAGAACGGATGCTGCCTCGAAATTTCTACAATTATTTGATCTTCCTCTGGTGTTGTTACTTTTGGGCGACCTGATCTTTGCTTTACATTTACATTTCCTTCTCGTCTGAATTTTTTAATCCAATACAGGACAGTTGATTGCTAAAGACACATTAATGGAATGAAAATGTGTCTAATTTACAAATCTTACATTTTTACTCCTATAAAATATATGTATACAGCGTGGAAACTAAGTAGCGGATAAAATCCATAACTCCGTTAATATTTGTAATAAAGCAAAAATCTAAAACGGGTATAGCGATTCAAATTACAGCGCATAAGAAGAAGTTTATTTTGAGATATTTTCATGAATTTTTTTTAAGTTATGACGTCATCAAAATTTTTTTTTAATGAGAACCTATATTTTTTATTTTTTAGTTCGGTGGAATTACATAACAAAGAATTCAATAAAAATGGCCATAAAAGTTTAATTGTAAAGTTGAAGAAATAAACAGAACATCTAGTTAGCTAGGTTTAAAACGAAACAAAATTAAGGTGTAAATAAACAAAATTTTATTGTGACAGTCATTGAAATCACAGTAAATGTTCAAACTGACGACCATGCACCAACTGACAATACCCAAGACGCTCATAAAATTCATTTATTACATTTTGAATAGTTTGAGGTGTTATTAACCTGCACTCCTGTCGAATTCTTTCTTTAAGATCGTCTAAGTTGTTAGGTCTATTTTTATACACCTTGCTTTTTAAGTACCCCCATAGAAAAAAGTCTAATGGCGTTAGATCAGGGGATCTAGCTGGCCATTCCATTGGACCTCTTCTTCCTATCCATCTACCTGGGAACATCTCGTCCAAATAACGTCGCACATCAACTGCGTAGTGTGGCGGAGCACTGTCGTGTTGCATCCAAATGTTATTGTTTTGTACGTCACAGTCATTTTCATTAGAAAATAATATCGCCAATGCAGGTACTAATTCGAATTGTAAGAAGTGTAGATATTTCTCACCAGTTAAATTACCTTCGATAAAGAATGGACCTAAAATTCTGTCACCGACAATTCCTGTCCATACGTTGAGCTTCTGGGGATGTTGAGTATGAGCTTCTTGCATCCAGTGGGGATTTTCCCTAGACCAGTATCGACAATTATGTCTGTTAACAGTTCCATGTAAAGTAAAACTTGCCTCATCAGAAAAAATTATACGCTGCGAGAACATTGGATCACGATTGCAAATTTCCAACATTTCTTCACAAAATTCTTGTCTATGATCATAGTCAGTTTCTGCTAACTCATGGACTAATTTTACTTTATACGGATGAAACTTTTGCATTTTTAAAAGTTTCAGTACCGAGGTATGGCTCAGGTTATGCTCTAAAGCAATGTCTCGACTAGTCGAATGCGGATTATTGTCTATTTCTAGTAAAATATCAAGCTGCACATCGTCAATTAATTTTGTCTTAGGGTGGTCAGTTTTTGGAAGGTCTTTCACAATACCGTAATTTCGAAATTTATTTTCTATTCTGCTGACTGTGGATTGACTTATTTGCTGATCAGGATATTTGTCTATAAAAAGTCGACACACCTCTTGATGAGTTCTAATTCGATCGCCATACCCAATCGTCATTAGAACTTCAATTCTTTGTTTTTCAGTCAGCAACACCATTTTGGTAAAAAGTTTTTAATAATTAGTGTAACTCCTACTATCCACAGGGAATAAAAATACTCACTTTATTGTGATAGGTATTTACAAGTTCTTGTCAATCAAACAAATTTTGTTTGTTTTACACCTAGCTAACTAGATATTCTGTTAATTTCTTCAACTTTACAATTAAACTTTTATGGCCGTTTTTCTTGAATTTTTTGTTATGTAATCGATTCAAAATTTTATACTGTTGAGAGTAGGTTAAAAAAACCCACCGAAATAAAAAATAAAAAATATAAATTCATGAAAATATCTCAAAATATACTTCTTCTTATGCGCTGTAATTTGAATCGCTATACCCCTTTTAGATTTTTGCTTTATTACAAATATTAACGGAGTTATGGATTTTATCCGCTACTTAGTTTCCACGCTGTATATTGTTACGGACACTTGGAAAAATTGAGACTTATGTCAACGTTTCGTTGTGTGTGACAGTTTCTTTAGGAAAATTTATTAATAAACAAGTTTTAAGAGAAACCAAAAAAAAGGGTAATCGACGAATAAGTTGTCAAGAGTAACTAAACAATCATCGAGGAAAACTAAACAAGAAAATGGATTTTTTAGAATAATTGTTAATTTTTTTTATTTTATTTTTTTCATAGATAGTAAGAAAATTATAAGAATAAGAATAAATAAATAAATAAATAATTAAAAAAAAAACATTTTCTTGTTTAGTTTCCTTTGGTGACTTGCTTAATTGTTCTTGAGAACTTATTTAGTTTTCGTTGACAAGGCGTTTCTTTTCTCTGGTTTCCCTTATTTTTATTTATAAATTTTCCTGAAGAAACTCTGTTAAACATGATACGAAATGTCGACAAAAATCTATCTTAATTTTTCCAAGTGTACGCAACAAAATAATCATATATTATATAATAATTTTAATCGTGCAAAATAGTGCTTTACTTAAATTTCTATTTAGAAAAGTTTGTATGAATCATTTAACCCCTTTTCACATTTCACTTTGATTTTTCATTTAAAATAATAAAAATTACTTAAAAACATACTTTGTTTGAAAACTAAAGTACTTGTTATTAATTCCGTGTGTTAAACGTGCTTTAAGCAAATTATTTTAAATATCCTAATGTTTCTTAATCAAAGTGAAATATGAAAATGGGTTAAATATTCATACTAACTTTTCTAATTTACATTTCTAATTAAAAATTTAAGTAATGAACATCTTGTCCCATGAAAATTATAAAGATAAATTAATACTTACACTTTTTTTGTATATTTTCGCCAATTTGACGAGATGACATTCCATTTTGCCACATGGTCAAAATTTGTCCACGCTGAATTTCTGCTGTATAGTGCCCACGTCCGCGATTCATTTTCAAAAAATATTTCTGTTAACACTAATGCACACTCTAAAAGTTCAGTCACGAATAAACGAATATAAACCAACAAGGCCCAAAATGTAATATAGTCCAATTCATTTTAAATTTATTGTTAATACTTTGGGGAATTCTTCAGGTGTGAAATGATTTTCCTAGAACATTTTGTTGTAGGATTTATGGAAAAGAAAGGCATTGTATGTACGTTCAATTAAGAAAATCCTAAAAAACCGCGGTTGGCATTAAGAGCATATCATTCAGTTCTTCATAGGACATGTAATCTCAAAATGCACGAATTTTACTAAATTTCTATGAATTGATACGACATTGACACGAACACGATTCGATTGGTAATATTTTTCATGTCAGCTTCTGACGCCTATCAAAATTCATGTAAGCAACCTAGGGAAACTAGGACACGGCTTGCTTTGACGAGAAAAAGAGCGAATGCTTATATGCAGGGAACGGAATTATGTTATTTTGTTCGATTAAGATTGTAATAGCCTGTGGTGACTTCAATGTAAATTTTGCCGAAATCACTAAAATATCTGCTGATGTAACTAATGTTTTTAAATCTTTCAGCCTTGTTCCTTATGTAAACCAACCGACCAGAGTAACTAATAAAACATCTACCCTAATCGATAATATGTTTGCAACTAAATCTGACATTATCCTTATTTGCATTACAGCAGAATCATTCCTCTCTGATCACTGCTATCAATTATTGTCTCTTAAAGACCTTAATATTAAAAAAAAATTCTGCTAATGAAACTTACAATAGGAAATTTACGGAATCTAATATTAATCATTTTAAATCAGCATTAGAAAACGAATCATGGATGCAGACGTACGATGCAAATGAATCATTTAACAATTTTTACCAGACTTTCTTAATGCATTTCAATCAATCGTTTCCATTAACTAAGCGGAGCCCCTCTAACAAAAAAACAAATTATCCTTGGTATAGCAAAGACTTGCGCAAGTTTGCCTGTAATTTGAGAGAATTAAACGCTCTGTGTAAAATTCTGAATGACCCCCAATTGTGGGAATCGCTTAGACAGAATAAGGAACGCTACAATCTAGCCCTAAAAGAAGCTAAGAAGAAGTATTTTGAAAATAAATTATTAAATTCATCCAACAAATCCAAAACTGGGTGGAATATTGTCAGGCAATTAGCAAATATAAATACGAACTGTAGCTTTAGCTTATCCTCTTTCTCTGACCATCAGAACATTGATCCTGATGTGGTGACTAACTTATTTAACAATCACTTCAGCAGCATAATCTCAAGCGTAGACTACACGCAAAACCGAGAATTATCCACCGAGTTTGATTACGATGTAATCCCGCATAACATGTTCCTATTTGCAACTGATGACGCCGAAATCAGATCTGTGATCGAATCAATCTCCAATAAAAATTGTGCGGGTGCAGATGAGGTGCCCTGCTCTCTGATTGGCAAAATTGCTTCGTTTATAATAACTCCGATTGTTCACCTAATAAATAAATCTCTCCATCAAGGGGTGTTTCCAGACTCAATAAAATGTGGCAAAGTCTTGCGGATATACAAAAAAGGAAACCGTTCCAATCCCGGCAATTATCGTCCAATTTCTCTTCTACCGGCCTTCAGCAAAATTTTTGAAAAAGTCTTAAATTCAAGATTAGTCTCATACCTATCCCACTTTGAAATTTTAAATAAAAATCAATTTGGCTTCACCAACAATGTCTCAACTAAAGATGCAATTTATAATACCCTCACTTATATATATGATAAGTTGGATAGTAAATTTAACGTAACTGGCGTATTCTTCGATCTCTCCAAAGCGTTCGACTCACTGGATCACGATATCCTATTAAAAAAAATGGAGAGATATGGCATACGTGGTCTAGCTCTGAGCATTTTTCAATCTTATTTATGTAACCGTAGTTAAATTGTCGCATTACCTCTTGAAATCGATAACACAATTAAAACTTACCATTCAACCGAGTCACCTATTCACCGTGGAGTCCCTCAGGGATCGATCCTAGGACCGACCTTATTTTTGATCTACGTAAATGACTTGCCTCTTACCGTCTCACTCGGACACCTATCACAATATGCAGATGACACGAACGCAATTGTAGCTAATAAGTCAGCTGAGGAAATTTCCAAAATCAGTTCTGAAATTGTCGAGAAAATGAATAGGTGGTGCTCAATCAATAATCTTCGCCTTAATATGAATAAAACCGCGATTGTCACATTTAAAAAACAACCTGCTACCTTTAGCATCTTAGTCAAACATAATAATAAATCGCTACCGACATCCAGTTTCGTTGAGTTCCTGGGTCTCACTGTCGACGCCAAGCTTGATTGGGAGCAACATTGCAGTAAATTGAACAGTAAGCTTTCCTCTGCTTTCTATGCTTTAAATAACCTAAGATCCAATGTAGGAATATCATCCCTCAAAGCGTTTTATTATGCTTACGTCGAATCCAGGTTACGCTATGGCATTCTTTTCTGGGGATCCTCCTGCCACGTTACGCGTCTATTCCTTCTACAAAAAAAGGATTGTCAGAACCATGTGTGGAGTGCCGATAAATAGTTCATGCAAACCATTATTTCAAAATTTGGGAACTTTAACCCTTGCCAGTTTATACATCTATGAACTAACCACGTTCATAAAAAAACACGAGCGTATGTTTACTCGTAATCTTGATATGTATGATAATATGCAAATTAGACAACGTAATGACTTCAGTATCCCAAAGCACAGGACGACTATCTATCAAGGTGGAGCTCATTACAGAGCAATAATAATCTTTAATGCATTACCTATCAATATTAAAAGTGCAGATGTTAAACAATTTAAGATATTACTAAAATGCTACCTACGCGAAAAAGCTTTCTATCATGTCAATGAACTAATTAGCTCTGACAATTAGTGCCCTGTTGGGCAGATTTCGTTCACATGCTAAAATTTAATTTATTGCTTGCTGTGGCTGGGTGAGTTTTTTTTCTACACGTTTTCCCAGCGTATTCTTATCCTTGTAATTGTGATTTTTATATTGTTTGTGTTGACTGTGATGTGTTACATACCCATGTCTCATATTGTTTTTAATTGTATTGTGTCACATGAACCTGATTTTGACCATGTCCATATCATTATAATGATCCGTGACAATAAATTATTATTATTATTATTATTATTATTATTAAATACATACGAAGCGGCAAACGTATAACGCTGCAGCGACGCGTCAACGCACACACACTCATTGCCGCCTC
This sequence comes from Prosopocoilus inquinatus, assembly GCA_036172665.1. NCBI lineage: Eukaryota > Metazoa > Arthropoda > Insecta > Coleoptera > Lucanidae > Prosopocoilus > Prosopocoilus inquinatus. Next base: position 5,743,609 of record CM069876.1, read on the forward strand.
GTTCGAAATAAATCGAACAAAATATAAAATTCCGTTCTGCACTTATATGTAATATAATTTTGTTTTAGGTTAAGTATACATAAAATGATTTCATCAAACATGTGCAGAGCTTTTTGTGTCTTGTTATCCAATGCAATAAATGATTCTGAATACCTACTTGAATTATAAGATACATAAATAAAATTGGAAACAAGAATAAAACGTTCGTTTCTGCTTGGCAATTCCGTTTCGATCCGCGTATCTCGCCAAGATATTAGGATTCCCGCGACTTTCTTGATGCGTCTTTCGATGGTAGAATTTATTACGACTTTCACTTTTTACAGCGCCTGAAAATGACACCATTGTTCAAATCTCTTTGAGATCGCCTGCTAGGGATGTAAAGTACCAAGCGTGATCAAAAAAGGCAATTAGAACGATTCATTTTGAGATCGTCCTACTTTTCTTTCTTTGAAGACTTCAAAGTCAATACATAGTAGTTGCGGTGAAAAAAAGTATACACGTTGCTGACTACGCACTTTTTCTCTATTAGCAAAAAAATCTAACGACGACGTCTGCGCATTTTCGGAGGACGCTCAGCGCTGTTTGTACTTTTGGCGCTGCGATTATATCGCGTCTCGACGTCCGTGCGAGAACACGGTGCTCGGGTCTGTGTATCTCAAGTTCTGTGAGGGTCCTTCACAATCTGTCGATCCGTTTCCGTTTCCGTTTCCCAAGTTCGCTGGCGGTACAAAAGTTTCGACCATGTTCCTGAACAAAGTTTGAAAATTACTGGGGTGAGTTGTTTTTTTATATTTATTTTTTACAGGTACTTTACGTATAGTCGAGCGATTATTTTAAAAGTAGCAGAGTTTCACATGCAAATAATTTAAATTTCTGCCAATTTTATCGAGATTTATCTGATAAATTTTCCTTTATTTGTTTATATCCCTAGTACACAGAGAGAAATGGCAAAGTAAAATTCTCTACAGTTATGTGCAGGCCTAGGCGCATTTTTGGCGGAAGGTTTCATTAAATATACGAGAAACTACTAATACTCTGAAGCGATCATAGTCGGAAAAAGTTTTAATCTTTAACGCGTCTGCCCTGTAAAAACAAAATAATAAACCAGTCGAAGCCCGAGAAGTCTATGCGGCACGCAGTAACCGCTACAGTACTGGTCGACTGGATATAAAAACTTGTTTACGCAACCGATTTATTCCGAAATAAACTCGTATTCCTTTTGCTGTGACGGCGCTATAATTGATATGAATTAAATGTATCACGCCAGTCTTTTTAAAAGTTACATTAAGGAATTGTAATGTTTTCATAATTATTACTTTGAAAGAAACTATAAAGGCAATTATGTTACACACGTAATTTACATGAAACGGTTGCTTCTGATGCAATGAACGCGAGGGTTAAAGTGCTTCGGGCATAAAAGCCGTTCAGCGACGACGTTGAAATCTACGCCGCTGCTTTGTTTATCTTTATACTGGTTTTTACCATATATCTTAGGAATGTCCGACCCTTAGTTATGCGTAAAAAGAAGTTGTAGATATTTTTAATAAAATTGTTGAACTTGTTTCAAAAAATTCACATGCAGTGTGTCCACAGATTTTCTGCAATGATATGTAATTCTGGTGTATTCTTAATGTTTTCAAAAAAAAAAATTCAAACCGCAACTAAGTTGGTCTTATAAATTAAACGAAAATTTTTATTAGTTTTTAATATGGGAAAAAATTATTCAATGTAATCTCCATCCACATCTACGCACTTTTCTACCCAGTACCTAAATTCCGTATACACGTTTGTTAACGTTTTAATTTATATTTCAGTAATTACGTCGTCAAGCTACCCTTTAATTAAATCTGTGGAATATGCAGGACATCTATCGTGTTGAAAATAAATGTTTTCCAAACTCACATCCGCCAGCGACGGCAAAGCAAAATTTTCTAACATTTGCAAATAACTAAAAATTGATTCAAATTTTCTTCCAAAAAAAACAAGGGCTAATAATTTCCCATAGCTTCAACTAGAGATATTAATTATCAACAAGAGCTTAAGGAATACGTTTCATTAATCATTTTGACAGATCCGGATAATGCGATAATTCTGAATGTAATTTGAACTTAGACAAATTTTTGAGAGTAAGCAAGCATGTTTTTTTTTTATTTAAAGCCATAAACGAGGCAGTTCGTGAAATTTTCTATCTTTTTTGTAGGTTTTGATACAAGCAAAAGTTTTTATAAAGAATATCTTCTTTTTTCACACAATTATATTTCCACCTCGACCTGAAAAATGTTTACATACGTTTGTGGCAAAGAAGTAAACACTGTTTTGATTTTTGTACTACAATTAAATCGATGAACAGATAAAATAACGACATCTTACGATCGCTTTTTGACCTGACATTGCAGTAGGATAGACAAATTGAAGCGGAATTTGCGAATAAATTGGACAAGTCGGTTTTGTTTGCAGTGGGAATGTCGAACTACGTCTCTGCTGAAGAAGCCCCAAGCAGGGCTGAAACAGCTGTACAGGGTGGCCCAACGATGCGTATTTCTTCAGTGAGGCCTATAGGAAATAAATTAGGAAAAGAATCGATAAATAATTTTATAATAGACAATACGCGGCATATTGTAAAATTATTTTTAAGTATGGAGAGTGATCAGAAAAATCGTGGTTCGTGGAAACTATTTTTTTTTTAAATGGAATGGAATACCCTGTATATTTTTAGATATTTGGATGCGCCGCAATGAACAGATTACAGCGGTATACAGATATATTAAATTTTATTGAATAACTTTCATAAAATAATTCTTTTTTCTTGAAGAATTTTGCAAAAATTCAGTCAGTTTGAATATGAATTTCTGATTAATGAGATAACACAGAGAACGAAAATCTAACACGATATTTTTGGGACTTTGGCCTTTATGAAAATGTGAACAAAATTAAGATACCTTTTTGCATTATACCGAGCGATCATTACTTATGAAATATTTGTTATCTTATTTTTTTTAAATAGAACGGCCTACTTTTTATTTCAGAAATAGATAGCACTTAAATGTAGCTTTCTGCTGATATAAAGTTATATATCTTTATTTTTAATAATTTCGTCACTAAAAATTTTCTTTTTACAAGTATTTCAATGGCTTGTTTTAAATTATTTTTGGTAAAATAAATCCTATCGCGGAGGTATTCAAATTAGAGATCTTTGAAAGTAGAATCAAATGATCGAAAAATGACTTCGAATGATTGAATTTAGGTAGGAAAGTAGCAATACTGGGTGTATAGTTTAAAACGCCGACTATTGAAATACTTATAAAAAGAAAATTTCTAGTGACGAAATTATTAAAAATAAAGGTATATAACCTTAATCAGCAGAAAGCTACATTTAAGTGCTATCCATTTCTGAAATAAAAAGTAGGCCGTTCCATTAAAAAAAATGAGATACCGAATGTTTCGTAAGTATCGATCGCTCAGTATAATGCAAAATGATATCTTAATTTTGTTCACATTTTCATAAAGGCCAAAGTCCTAAAAATATCGTGTTAGATTTTCGTTCGTCTGTGTTACCTCATTAATCAGAAATTCAATTTCAAACTTACTGAATTTTTGCAAAATTCTTCAAGAAAAAAAAATTATTTTATGAAAGTTATTCAATAAAATCAATATATCTTTATACCGCTGTAATCTGTTCATTGCGGCGCATCCCAATATCTAAAAATATACAGGGTATTCTATTCCATTGAAAAAAAAAAATAGTTTCCACGAACCACGATTTTTCTGATCACTCTGCATACTTAAAAATAATTTTACAATATGCCGCGTATTGTCTATTATAAAATTCTTTATCGATTTTTTTCGTAATTTCTTTCCTATAGGCTTCACAGAAGAAATACGCATCGTTAGGCCACCCTGTACAGAGGTTGCTCGAGGTTTTCACTGCAATCAAAAACGATTTGCACAAATTATTTTTAAATACAATAAATTCCTATAAGCGTGAAGAGAATATCTTGATACTTTGTTGTATAAAAGTCTATAATAGACAGAAAAATGCACTAAACTCGCATGAAACGTTTTCTTCTACATTTTGGAACCGATTAAATTATTAACCCGCTAAAAAAATTAACATTTTAATTGTTAGCGTTTTATTTCAGCAGTTTGGCTAGGATGAAAATGGGGTATAAATAGGGTTGCCCTCACGTCCCGTATACATATACGGGACTGTCACCGTATTTCACTAGCCAGTCCCGTATTACTAATTGTCCCGTTTTGTCCTGTTTTATATCTAAACTCTGCCTGAAGGAATTTCCTAATCATAACTCAAAGGTCTCATAAAAGAAACAGGTTGTCAGTGGAGATAATATAATATTTTCCATCGCTTGGTAATGAATAAAAAAGTACCTTGTACTGTGTCAGAATATCGTCTGCAACAATATAGTTTGGTGGAAAAAGACTTTTATCATTATGTGAAAGAAGAAAATGATATAGGAGTGGAGTAATTAAGAATGTAATATCAGGTTTAAAATATAATTGGATTAGCCCTGCATCTTTTCTAGAGTATTATTTTACGTGTTCATTTTATTACTGCTTACACTTTATTCATTTTTATCAGAGTAAAGTAAACCATTGCCTATCCGCTTTTTTTCTTATTTAGCTCTTAAACATCCCGTCGCACAGTGGCCTAGAATGAATATTTAACGCGAAATAATTCCAGAAATTAAGTCTGCATATACAAATGAAAATAATTCTGTTAATAAACATCACAAAGAATATGAAAAGAATATAGGTTTGCATAAATATTGTTTTAGTTCTGAATAAGCGATTGTCAAACTTATTAATTTATTAAATCGTCATTCGTGTTGTCATTAGTCGTCTTTGATATATCTTGCTTTTTAAAGTTATCTATGTTTATTTCTATGTTGTGTTATATTTTTTGCAATGATAATCATGTACTGAATATGTAATACATTTGTTACTATTCTGTCTTTAATGCAAATATTTTTTTGGCTTGCCAAATTACTTGCGTGTCAAACAAAAATAATTTCAGAAATTAAGTGGACCCACAAAAAAAGCCAGATGTTTGCAGATGTGGAAATGTACGTTTTTAAAATCAGTGTATATTAAAAATTCATTATTAAAAAAAAAACAAAATGCAACTGTGTGCAACATTCTTATTTTTTATTTTTTTTTGTTGAGGTGCACTACAACTGATAACCACACGGACTTGCTATGAAAAATAAATATTGGAAGAGATCTGAACTCTTTTCTTAACTGAAACAAATATATTATTAAATGAAATAAAAATCTTAACTTACAGTTCCCTATTACATGCCTCGGAACCCTCGCTCTGCATGTAAAACTAGGGTTTCCCCTATTAAATTATTTTAAATCTATGATTTTAAAAATTAAATAGACTCACAAAAAGATAGGTCTTTGCAGATTTTGAAATGTCCTTTTTTATGATTAGTGCATATTCAGAATACAATATTTAAGAAAGTAAATGCGTCCATGTGCGACTTTCCAACTCATTTTTTTTTTTTTTAGGAACGCGCATCACTAAACATAACCAATATTATAACTACATTTACATAGACCTGTTTCATGGATGTTAAGAACAAGAATAGTTGAAGTGATCCGAACTCTTTTTAGATAAAATAAATATATTATTGAATAAAATAAAAACAATATCCGATTTACAATTAAATTCCGCAGAAAAATTGATGTACCACAAATAAAATATATGGTTCGTTTGTTAAATTAGTTTTTATTTTCAAATGAACAAAACATGTACATGATGCATTATTAATTTAAAGAATTATTAACGTTCTCTAAGAAAAGAACCACAAAATGCTTCTTCATTGTTATTTAATTTAGGAAAGAATTAGTTGAAGTTTATAATAATCTAATAATAAATTTACATATTAATATTGAAGCAAATCTTTTTTTTACTTATTCTTATATTCTTAGGAGCTTGTATATACAGGATGGCCCAACGATGCGTATTTCTTCTGTGAGGCTTATGGGAAAAAATCTATAAAGAATTTTATACTAGACAATACGCGGCATATTGTAAAATTATTTTGAACTATACAGAGTGATCAGAAAAATGGTGGTTCGTGGAAACTTATTTTTTTTAAATGGAACATCCTGTATATTTTTAGATATTTGGATGCGCCACAGTAAGCTGATTACAGCGGTTTAAAGATATATTGATTTTATTGAATAACTTTCATAAAATAATTTTTTTTTCTTGAAGAATTTTGCAAAAATTCAGTAAATTTGAATTTCTGATTAATGAGGTAACACAGACCAACGAAAATTTAACACGATATTTTTAGGACTTTGGCCTTTATGAAAATATGAACAAAATTAAGATATCATTTTGCATTATACTGAGCGATCGATAGATAGATATTTATTTTGTAACAATGTACATAGTTACAATCGTCAAAAAACATATACAATTAGCAGACAACCCGTAAATGCGAGTGAAATAAATAATACAATACTTCAAGAGTATATAACAAAGATATACAGATAAAAAATTTTGTATAAATAAAATAACGTGTAAATAAAAAAGTGTATAAATAAAATAAGTGTAAATAGGTACGTACAATCACAAATAAGTAATATAAAAAATGTTGTAAAATCAACAGAGTCAATTATGTAAATACGCACGCAAAAAGACAAATAAGTAAATAGATTTTAGAAAATAACACATAATAATAAAAAATAATAATAATAATAATCACAGTAATGATGAAGATAGAAAAAAAAAACATACAGTAGAAAATGTAAAAAGGTCGGGGTATGTTAAAGTTTGATATCACAGTCCAGATAGTCTTTAATACTATAAAAAACTTTGTCTAAAAGAAACGATTTCACCCATTTTTCAAACATCTTACAGTTCATTTGCCTCACTTGAGTTGGGAGCTTGTTATAAAATTTAACGCACAAATAATTTGGTCCTGTTTGCGACCTTTTAATTCGGTGGTACGGAATGCTTACGTCGTCCTGAGCTCTTGTGTTGTAAGTATGAAATTCGCTATTGTGAGAAAACTTTACAGAATTTTTACGTACGTGTAACAAGCAGGCAAGTATAAAAAGCGATGGTATTGTAAGTATACAGTGAACTTTGAAAATTGGGCGGCAAGTTTCGTTGTAAGGAACTCCAGCTAATGCTCTAATTGCTTCTTTTTGTAGCAAAAAAATTTTTCCGGCGTCAGACGAATTTCCCCATATTAATATGCCATAACTCGCATAACTCGCCTCGATACTTACGAAACATTCGGTATGTCGTTTTTTTTTAATGGAACGGCCTACTTTTTATTTCCGAAATGGATAGCACTTAAATGTAGCTTTCTGCTGATATAGGTTATATACCTTTTTTTTTAATAATTTCGTCACTAGAAATTTTCTTTTTATAAGTATTTCTATGGTCGGCGTTTTAAACTATACACCCAGTATTGCTACTTTCCTACCTAAATTCAATCATTCGAAGTCATTTTGCATCATTTGATTCTACTTTCAAAGATCTCTAATTTGAATACCTCCGCGATAGGATTTATTTTACCAAAAATAAAAAATAATTTAAAACAGGCCATTGAAATAATTGTAAAAAGAAAATTTTTAGTGACGAAATTATTAAAAATAAAGATATATAACCTTATATCAGCAGAAAGCTACATTTAAGTGCTATCTATTTCTGAAATAAAAAGTAGGCCGTTCTATTGAAAAAAAATAAGATACCAAATGTTTCATAAGTAACGATCTTTCGGTATAATGCAAAAAGGTATCTTAATTTTGTTCACATTTTCATAAAGGCCAAAGTCTCAAAAATATCGTGTCAGATTTTCGTTCGTCTATGTTATCTCATTAATCAAAAATTCATATTCAAACTGACTGAATTTTTGCAAAATTCTTCAAGAAAGAAAATTATTTTATGAAAGTTATTCAATAAAATGTAATATATCTTTATACCGCTGTAATCTGTTCATTGCGGCGCATCCAAATATCTAAAAATATACAGGGTATTCCATTCCATTTAAGAAAAAAATAGTTTCCACGAACCACGATTTTTCTGATCACTCTGCATACTTAAAAATAATTTTACAATATGCCGCGTATTGTCTATTATAAAATTCTTTATCGATTTTTTTTTGTAATTTCTTTCCTATAGGCCTCACAGAAGAAATACGCATCGTTGGGCCACCCTGTACATTCATAAAAAGATTATTTGTTCAGAACACGAGTAGTTGAATACAGTCGTGTCACGGTTCGTGTTTTGTATTCCTTTTGTCCAGATTGTTTAAAATTTGGCTAAAAGAGTAATCGTTAGTAAAGTAAACAGAGATGGGTAAATCTGTTTCTTACGCTACTGTCTCTTTTACAAAGTATAAGGTCCACCTTTTCTTGTCTCTCCAAAATTGTAATATTGTTTATGATGCTGCCATCTTTGTGCAACAAAAGCCATAATTTCAATTTTTGGCCTGTAGTAGGCTATACTCGTAAGCTTTCAGGTAATGCCTAATTTTACACAAGATTGTTTACGGGCTGGTTGAAAAGTAACTTCTATTCGAACTGATTTCAACTGTCGAAAAGTCATGTTTTTTAAATGGAAAGCCTAGTACATTTTTATACCATAAGAATCAGAATTAAATGTTCTTTCGAACCATATTAGCAATCCCTATACCCATCTCTTACCTTTTTCTTTCTATTCATGATTTTCTCTTTGACACATCAATTTTTTCACTGTTCAATATTATTCCTGAAAGTGTGCTATGAAAATTTAACAAACTGAGTTTTTTTAAATTAATTTTGGACTGTAATTTCAATTTCATTTTATAAACCGAGAAATAATATTTAAATACGTATTTATCATCTGAACTTTTTATTTACATATGCCGCATGTATTAGAATTCTTGGTATGACTTTTTACTCATTTACAAAGAGAAATTTATTTGGTATAAAAATATACTAGGCTTTCCATTTAAAAAAAACATCACTTTTCGACAGTTGAAATTAGTTCGAATAGAAGTTACTTTTTAACCAGCCTGTAAACAATCAAGTACAAAACTGGGCACGGTCTGAAAGAATGTAACTATATCCTACTATAGGCCAAAAATTAGCATCGTGGTTTTTGTCGCACAAAGATGCCATTATCATAAACAAAGTTCTGCAAGTCTGAGCTTTTTTTTTTAAAACTGGAAATACCTCGGAAACGGTTACTTTTTCTTATATCACATGTTGCACAAAATATTTTTAGAATTTCATGAAGATTTCAAAAATGCATTAAAAAATGAGGTATTCCATTGAAAATAAGAAATTTGACAGCAACTTCCGGTATAAGCGGAAGTGTCCATAACTTGAAGATATTATATTTTGATAGATCCTTATCGTTACCTTATAACTGCAAAATATGAAACGGAAATTCAAAGAAGAAGTCCGTAAACTTTTAATAAATGTGTTGCCTGAATCTCCCTGTATATTATAAATAAATAACTAAATTTTATTTCTTTAACTCTGAGTCGCTGAGGCCCAGTTGTACCAAGGCAGTTCAAGAGGACGCTCAACTGAACCAGGTTCAAAGTAAACACAATCGCATCAAATTTTACTTAGGCCGAGTTTTACAATCACGGTTTAACTTTGAGCCGAAGCTTAAACCCTTCACAACAATTGTTGAAATAATCGTTGCTAAGGGTTTAAGCCTCAGCTCAAAGTTGAGCTGCAATTGTAAAACTGGACCTTAGGGAATGCATTAATTGCCATATGTTCTTAAAACCTAAGCGAATTTGTTTACTTTAAACCTGGTTCAACCGAACGTCCCCTTGAGGGCCACTTGTACCAAGCCGGTTCAAGGGGACGTTCAATTGTACCAGGTTCAACCAATTCGTATAGGATTTTAAGGACATGTGGCTATTAATGCATTCCTAAATAAAATTTGATGCGATTGTGTCACTTTGAACCTGGTTCAGTTGAACTGCTGCTTAAGTATCAAAGCATACTTTTCTTTCAATAGTTAAACTACGTCTTACAATTTAATTTATAATGGGAAATTTTTAAATGAGCTACAAATAAATTTTTGATCTATGAAAATGTGCATTAATTTATCTAAACAAGCTATATTTAAATTTTTATTCCTCAAATAAACTAATTGGTTTATAAAACCAGATCCACATCTTAATACTAACACGGCAACAGAATTATCGAACATTACATCTGAAAATACTGAGTGAAGATCTTTTTTTCTAATTGATCTATCATTTTAACTAAGTGTCATTTAATATTGATTCATAAATAAGTAGGTACACTTTTGTCGATATTAGAGTAACAGCGTAAACACTATTCGGGCCTTTCGATGCAACTGTTACTCTAAATGCAATATTTTTGTTTATGCGGAACGCGATATACTTGTCGATTCCTTAAAATCACTCACTATTGAAAATTATTGACTTACTGAGTGATTATTTAGAAATAAAATATATAAATATGGAGCTACCTGTCCAACTTTATTAATTAGTAAAATTTATTATTATTTGATATACAAAATATATCGTTCATTGTGCAACCCAAAACAAAAGAAAAACACCAATGACTATTTTTTAACTGCTTATTTTACATTTTTTTGGTGTTCACATTTTGTATCCTAAATTAAATTTCAAATGCCTAAACTGTTTTACAAGTGCTCAGTTACATTAACCACCGATGAGAAGTTAGCAATAAAATTCCAGCAATAAAATTATGAAATTTCAAAACGCTGCCACCGCTAAAATAACGATCACAGATCAATAATATTTAATCTATTACAAAGAGTATAATGTGTAGATTCCCATCATATGAAGAAACTGAAAAAATATTTGATATTAAGTTAACTATGACTGTTTAAACCAGCATAAGTCATTATTGATATATCGCACCAAAACAATTGCTTTCACTGAAAATTTTCACGTAGTCATAAAGTAAACATACATATCTGTTTAATAATGCCTTCAGAAAGTTTTAGCCGGTTGATTTGAAGTAATTAGAAATTAATTAAAAGTGGCGCTCGGACCAATGAAACAGTACCAATTATTACAAAGTAATAAGTTGTGACATTGACAAGAGTAAAACAATATTAACTTTACATTGTCCCTTCTGAATTATTTTGTACTTAAAAAATCGAGATTTGTACAAACAAAAGGAATGTTCATAAGATGCATGTTCTGGGCCAGAAAATGCATCTCATGAAAATTCTTTTTATTAAAAGATTTTTACAAAACTCAGACAAAAACACCTTTTATAATAAACAAATAAACCAAAATTAATGTTTTCAAATACATACACGGTTTTCAAATGTTTTGTTCTTGAAACACAGCCATCTTAATGAATTTGTAAAAAATCAAAATATCTTCTTTATTTATTAATTTCCGATAAAATGATAAAGAATAATTTTAATTCGGAATTTTATTCTCTATCGATTGGTCAAATAATATACATGGTGTTCTATTAAAAAAAAAGTGTTCTTTTCCCTTTATTTCATAAATGCGATGTTCAATTGTTTTTTTTGAATGCATCGTTGCAATCAGGACGAAAGATACTTACTAATTTGCTAATTTAATTGTATCTGTAACTTTAATAACAAAATAGTTTGCAATAGTGCCGAGTTATTTTTAAACAGTCTGTATAGGGTGATCAAAGTTAGTAATCCAGTAATCGCGAATGATTAAAGCTTAAATAAAAATACTATGATGCACAAATAATATGTGGGAAGAAGAAAAATTTGCAAATAGAAAAGATGGTTGGAGATAGATGTCTAAAAATATCGATTCACGATTCGAATAAAGCCCTTCTGAATTAAGAGAAAATCCAATATAAACCGCAAGTTTTAACAAATTTTCAGCATTAAAAGTGTTATTTAACGAGTTATCACAAGAGGTACTTTGCTACTTGAATTTTTAAAGTTGGGGTTGTTATAGCTTAGAGATGGGGGATTGAAAATTACACCCTCAAATGATGATCTAAAAATAAAAATCGACCTGAGAATTCTTCCTTTTCCTAACCATTTTACAGAATTTATCCGTTACTTTTGGGAAACACTGTATACATACAATAACTTCATAATTATTAAGGTACGAAATCGTTCAAATCATCAGCAACAATGAACCCACAATTAAGCGGCGATACCAAAAAACAATTACGCATCGCGTTCTCATAATATCTTCACATGTAAACTTTTCTTTAATGAAATATTCCGTATTTTTTGTTGTGAAACGAAAGAATAGTAAATTCTAAATATAAAGTACTCTTTACTACTTAACCTCAGAACAAATAATAAAGGAGTTATTGCGATATTTGTACTCATCATTAAAAAAAAATCATTAAAAATCTGCTACAATTCAGCTAAATTGCAACAGGGTTCTCATAGCGATTTCGGCCCTAATTGAGGCCTCATCAGAAGAAGAACAAATCGAGAATTCCACCGTAATCTGACTGATTCGGTCAGCTTACGCATGGACAATGCTTAATTACTAATCTTGAGTAAAAGCAGTATATTTTTGCCAATTTGAAAGACTTCGTACCTTCCATAATAACGAAGTTGTTGTGTGCCTATAACAAAAACTTTGAACACCCTGTGTACTCAATGCAAACTTCAGACCTTGGCCATAATTCACAAAGCGCAAAGTAAAGTTTTTTTTTTATTGTTGCAAACGTCACAATTTATTAATTTCTAATTACTTCAAATCAACCGGCTAAAACTTTCTGAACGCATTATTAAACAGATATGTATGTTTACTTTATGACTACGTGAAAATTTTCAGTGAAAGCAATTGTTTTGGTGCGATATATGAATAATGACTTATGCTGGTTTAAATAGGCATAGTTAACTTAATATCAAATATTTTTTCAGTTTCTTCATATGATGGGAATATACACATTATACTCTTTGTAATAGATTAAATATTATTGATCTGTGATCATTATTTTAGCGGTGGCAGCGTTTTGAAATTTCATAATTTTATTGCTGGAATTTTATTGCTAACTTCTCATCGGTACATTAACCGATGATCAAAAAAGAAAAAAGTATTGATCATTTGGATTTGATCATGTAAAAAAGCTCAGTCAGTATTTTAGAGGACACTTTCAATTTTTTGGCGTACTGAAATCGTAATATTTAGATGTTCGATTAAATACACGCCATTCATAATTAAACTACGTTTTACATCGTAATCATTGTCTGAACAACCAACAAAAGAATAAAACTCTAGTTAAACGTTAAACGTAGTTTAAACTTACAGTGAGCAACTCAGCCTAAATGTTTTGTAAATAAATCGATGAGACTTGAATTGAACTGTTATTAATGTTTCTGAGACATAACACCCACCGAATATTCATTTAAATTCATGTTTACCCATCAATTAGGCTGGCAATCACTTTCAATATATTCACAATCGTCAATTTCATCGTGATATTGCAATTACGATTTTTTTTTAATTATCCGAACCACAAAACGATGTAATGAATCAGGAAGCTCCTGATTTCTGCTCTCTCGGAAATGTAGATGGTTCTGATTCCGACTTCAAAGAAGTTAACTAATTACTCATGAAAGAAATTTTGCCGATGAATAAAGAAGTTTTACAACGCCGATGTGGAATCTGCTTCGATGAAGATGCTCGAATCTGTTCATAACATAACGGCGCGTTATTAACAAAGTTCGGGGTTTATTAAAGAATATTGTGTGTTGATCAAGTTTTTTTTTTTTTTATTATATGCCGGTCGATCTGTTGGTAATATAATTTTAACAACTTTTATGTAGTTACCTCCTACTAGTTTTCGTGAAACAGCTTCGTCGCTCGCAGTAGGTAGTCACGTTGTATGTCCGTTTGTTTCTGGAAACAGAGACTATTTAAATACTTCGCCATGTGGTTGCAAGTTTTTTTTTTGCGAAAAGCTTTGTCTTTTTTCCAAATTTCTATAGTGTTTAATGACGTAAATGATCTTGCAATAAAAGACATTTATAAACACATGATCAAAACAACAAATAAGGAAGCAAGAATAACTCAGATACTAAATGAAAGCAATGAATAACAAACAATGATTCAGTGTGCCGTTCAACAATATTTTTTTATTGTCCGCATGGAGTAGTGAAGAAATTATTATTGAAATATATATATATATATTATTGAGGCAGTAAGTGACTTTTAGAAAAGAAAATGAAACTAATACAGTGTGTCGCTAAACCTATGTCTTTAATTGAAACTACAAATAGTGGTCAAAAAAAGAAGCAAAATTTGTTATACAACTATTGGTCAGATAGCTATAATAATGCAGATAAAAACTATTTTACTTTTTTATAGAAATTGTTTGAGGGTCGCTGAATGCAGCTTAAATGGTTGGTTTTCAACTATTCTTCGACGTTCAGGGTCATAAAAAGTCATAAAAACGCAGACCATGACCGAATGCACAGATATTCTACTTAAGACACGTTAAGTATCGTGTTGTTTATTAATTCTAAAAGCAGATAAATTTTGTAACTATGTAAGTTCTTAATAGTTTAAAATATTCTGTGCGTGTTGTATTAATTGTTAATTGGTTTTGTGCTAATCTGTACTTTAACAGTTAAATTTAAAAAATTCAATCTAAAGGCGATCGAAAAAGAGGAAATTCTTACATCATGTTAATTTGTAAATTGCCAATTTACAATGTTGATTACTAATGTTATTGTATTTGTTCAGCAAAAATTAATTTGTTTCTTTATTAAAACTACGACGAAAAGACGAAATATACGTCTGCACTAGGCGAGAGTTTTTTATGTTTTTATTGGTTTAAGCCGACGCAGAAATTCAGGTTCAATTTTATATTTATAAAAACATGTGTTTTGTGTTGGAATGTAAACAGTTAATAAAATACTTCGATTGAGAGCTAGCGAAGTTATGCAATCACTTATTTTGAACCCATCGATTATGTGTGTACAGGCAATCTAATTAATTAAAATTTTTTTTATCGTACTCATACTCCAATTCTTGCTTTCCGTTTTTATAATAGGAATAGTTTCTGCTCTTGCAATACTTATTCTGCAGCTATTAGAGCGATAATTAAAACATAATTTCACGCATTTTCAACGCAGTTACAAAACTAGAGTACGAAGATGTTTAATTACTTTAGCAAAAATCTAACGAAGATTAGGTACTCGTTTTTAACATAATTGTTATTGTCTATTACAAAGAAGCAAACGCTCTTACTTATCTCGTGTTGAAAATGCAAATAAATGAAACAATAAGACCTTGACCGAGTTCTTCTAAACGTAAATAAAAAGTTTTATTGCGGTTTATTGCTTTTATCGGAATAAATTGCTGAAACAAGTCGTAAACCAAGCAGAGGTTTCAAACCAAAGGGACTGCACTTGCTTGTGATAGATCAGTTTTTCATTTTTGGACAAAAAAATTCAGATTTGGAGAATTAATCTCTTACGTAATGAGGAACTTCAGTCAACTGTCATTTAGAGACAGAGGTTTTGAGACACCCTGTAGATGTAATCTGCTATTGAAAATAAATCAAATTTGCAAACTGTCAGTTTCTAAAAACCTTCTCTATAAAATGCTATCTGGGTTCGGATGTAGGAAATAAAACAAACTATTACGTTAGAGACTATTGCAGTTTTTATTATTTACTAACTCTCTAGTACCTTGAATCAGTCACGTTAAAAAATACACGGCTTGCGTTGTAATCTTTGCTAGATTCTACAATGAAATTGGATCTAACCTCCTAACACAAATAGTTTTTTAAAAACTAGATACGTATCTCAGTAAATTACTTCTTCTTGATCACAAGAGAAGTGAAAAACTTTTGCGGTTAGGAGGTTAAATCGAATTTCATTGTACTGCAAACCTCAATCTCCAATACATTTAAACTTTGCTAGATTCTGTTTTAATACCTAATTAGATCAAGTTTAAATTTAATTAAGAAGTTTAAGGAACATCTTTCTAAGAAGCCTGTATTGGACATTGCTGCATCAGAGATAAAGAAAATATCTTCCATTGTAAATCTAAGTCTTTTACTCTTTTTTGATTGTTGGATTGTTTGTGACAGAGTGCAGTTTTAAGAAATTTTATTTACTTTAGATTCGGCAGAGTATATGTATAATACAGCTGCGTTATAATATGACTTCTGTTATTTGCCAGTTCGAAATTTAAACGACGAACTCTGTTTCTTATGCCCGATTTTTTCATCTCCTGATAAATTTATCTACCAAGTAATATCCTTGGAAACAAATATCAATATAATGCTTTCCAGGGATAATAGCTGACAGATAAATTTTTCAGGAGGTGAAGAAATCGTCAAGTGCAATCTTATGCATAGTTTATGAGCTTCCGAGCTAAGTTCATGTTGTCTAGTTACATATAAGGTGATTCATAATAAGTGTCCGACCTTATTAGAGGCGTATTTAATAAGGTCACGCAAGTCCCAGATTGCAAGAAAAAAATGTATCGGGGACATTTCGAAAATCAAGTCTTTTGTGCTCCAATTCGAAACCGTTTGAGTAGCACCGACGACTATTGGAATGCGATGCGTAATGTGTTTTAAAATCGGGTTGACTAACTATTTGTTTTAAAAACTGTGTCACTGTGTCAACAAAAAGTAAAAACTTACAGTTTTTGTAAGAGACATTCGATGTGAGCTTCTTGGTACACGCCTATTCATATGATTTATAAATAGGCCGCCATACACAATGCGTCTTAGGGCTAGCTTATTCGGCCAAATTTAACTTATTATAATTTATTAAAACTGCAATTACTTCAGGATTCATGTTTTGACTTGCGTCCTTGAAGCGCAAGATTTTTCTTCCTTGTGCGAGTAAGTCTGTGTGCCAGGTATGCTGCCACCCAAGAACGTTCAACGTTAGTTTAAACTGTCTTGGGTAAATGTCAGTTTAATGAATCACGTACGCCGGCAAGTGATTTGCATTGTTTTGATTTCTTTTCATCCAACAAAAACGCAATTTCCTCAACTGTGTTAATGGAGTTTTCATAAACTGATTTTTTAATTTGTAATGTTTGTTTAAACATGATTCGCTTCACTTTAATTTGATTAATTATCTCGCACATGAAGCAATTGCAAATACGTAAAACACTGAGGTAATACATACATTCAATTAAAAAAAAATCCTAAAGGGTGGCGGTTGGCACATCACTCCATTCTCCATAGGACAAGTAACCTTAAATGTACGAATTTTATTAAATTTCCATGAATTGATACGCACGTTGACACGAACACGATTCCACTGATTGCATCCCTGCTGACATCATAAAAGTCAAGTTAATTGTTTGCATTATGCAATGTTACCAGAAAAGACCAAATCAAGGACACTTCGTATTGCACAAACGCGTGAATTTCATTGTTTTTGTTATAATAGTGAATGAAACAGATACTGCCAGTTTATAGAAATAATGTGCAACGTGTAGCAAAGCCGGCCAGAGAGGAGAGACCCCGGCGAATACGTTGCAGTCAAAGTGAATTTCGATGTTTTTGTTGTAATTGTGAGTGAAACAGATACTTATAGGTTACATAAACAATGTGCAATCTGTAGCAAAGCCGGCCGGAGAAGAAAGAGCCCAGAATTACATTTCACGGGCAAAAAGAAGTGTGCTTGATATGAACCCTTTTAGTATCAAATGTACATCCCTTGTGCTTCATCCTCTTTATTACATAATACAAGGAAACTACACAAGTTAGACCCCCTCCCATGTCTACAGTTATTTGCTTTGTTTTTTCCAAGGACTACCCGTGGTTAACAACGGGTCGGACATTTATTCTGAATCATCCTCTATACCTTCTTCATTCCACAAATTTTTTTCTTTGCAAATCTGAAAACAAAATAGAATAATAAGATGATTCACGTCTTACTTTTCTATAGTTTTCCTAGTACCTTTCTTTCTACGAAGTTTTAAATTCCGAGAGAGTTTCTAAAGATATGCATTTGTAGTTCCTTCTGGCATACTTTGTGCTGCAATAAAGAAATAATTTTTATAAGACGTGATTCCATCCTTGCACTGTTTCTAACAGGGAACAAATTAATTAGAAGGTATTAATCGTGAATCAAATTAATAAATGTCCAGTAAAATAATAAATAATAGATGCTCCGTAAAATAATACGGGGTGTTCTTTTACTGTGTGCAAATATTTAAACCTGTAATGTATCACCATAAATGGCAACGATTGAACTCATATGTTCTTAACAAAAACTTAATAGTTTTCGAGAAAAACGCAGTGGCAGATTTTCACTAAACCGTTTGAAAACTGCTGGCATAGCTTAAAGTAGAACGCGGCCGCCTCTTCAATTATGACCCGAAGCTGAAGTAGGCCAGGTTCGGTCAGTATTTCACTTGATATTGAGCAGAACGACGTAAATCAGCCGCTCCGATCAGCTGGTCAGTCAAAACGTTTACAATTTAAATTAACTTCACTGCAAGTCATTACAAGTTTAAGTATTTTTAAATTAAAATCTAGTGCAATTCAATAAGGTGCGGGTCGTAATTGCCGAACAAATTAAAAGCGAGGTACAAACAAATTGTAATTTCTAATTTCATATTATTTTTAATAATAATAATAATAATAATAATAATAAACGGACTTTATTCGGCGAAGTTTAGCATAAGCTATTCACTATTCACTTATGGACTTATCAAAATTTGACATTTACTTTTTTTACATGGACCGTAAGTAGTAAAACTTTCTTGGCTAGCAGCGAGATTACAACAAAAGTTTATTTACGTAAAAGGGTGAAGGAAGAACATTTTTAACGCGCTTGCCTGATTGGTGCATTAATTTTCAACGATAGTTGATATCGTAAAACAAATAAATGTAATATTACTTCGTTCGGTGAATTAAGATTTTAAATAAAATAATTAAAAATAATTAAAAAACCAGTTTCATTCTGTCATTTTGAAGCACGTTTCCAATCGCATTTTAACTTCGTTTTAATTTGTAAAAATTTACAAGTTTTGATAGTTAATTGTTATTTGTCATTCAGTTGCTTTGACATTGTGCAGCGATGTTTTTGAACTTTAAAAAAAACGTAAGTTTAAGCATTTTTGTACTTACCAGTCTAAAGCCAAATTCGTTGCTAGGCGTTTTGCGTTAGCGTTAAAATTCTACACGATTCTATTGGCCAAATTTAAAAGTATATATTTAGTTTAATTTAACCAACCAATTAAGTATCTATCCCGTAACGCGGCGATGCAAAATCGCCTAGCAATGAATCCTGCTTTAGACGGAGCTTGGTCTTTTGTCCAGTTGCGGTTTCTATTTTTAACTCAGACCACTATGGGTTGTACGTTACTTGATCTTGAGCATAAACGACGTAAATCAGCCGCTCCGATCAGCTGATCAATCAAAACGTTTACAATTTAAATTAACTTCACTGTAAGTGATTACAAGTTTAAGTATTTTTAAATTAAAATCTAGTGCAATCCAAGAAGCTGCGGTTCGTAATTGCCGGACAAATTAAAAGCGAGGCACAAACAAATTGTAATTTCTCATTCTATATTATTTTTAAAAGACTTATAAAAAATTGACATTTACTTTTTTTCCATGGACCGTAAGTAGTAATACTTTCATGGCTAGCAGCGATATTACAGCAAAAGTTTATTTACGTAAAAGGGTCAAGGAAGAACATTTTTAACACGCTTGCCTAATTGGTGCATAAATTTTCGGATTTATTCGTCGAAAGCTGATATCGTAAAACATATTACTTCGCTCAGTGAATTAAAATTTTAAATAAAATACTTAGTAAACGATATCAGTGATTATTATTACGAAACGCTGCGTTGAAGATCGAGTGCGGTGTGGGTGGGTGTGTTCATACCGAAAAGGCGAAGTTGACCTTCCTATCTTTCACGCACATTTCAACAGTTTCAAACAAGTGATCTGTCCGAAATTTTTTGGCTATGATACGGTAGCCACCAAAAAATACCCGCAGAAGGTAGCATTTCACGTACTTATACAGAGGTTTTTTTATTTACACATAGTAAAAGAACACCCTGTACGTGTTCAGCGAAAGAATAAATATTCAGTAAAAAGATTAAATATTCAGATTTTTTTACTGTTAATGTATCAATCGGATTTTCTCGAGACGATAACTAAAATAAAATTCAGAAAACTATTAGTTTTGACAGTATTAGTATATCTTGGTGCCTGCCAAATTTTGTACCCTTAATAATACATATTTTAATTTCTGCATATTACATTCTGTTGGAAACATGCATTGGTTAAACCGCAGTGGAAAGTTAGTAATTCATCAGGCTGTAATGATCTTCGTTGTTATGTATCACTCCTGCCTTGTGTAAAGTATTTGAAAATATAATTGAAAAACAAATTAGAAAACATACATTGGAAAACAATGTAAGTATTTACCTAATTTATAATTCGGTTTTAGAACTGGTCACAACTGCGTTACTGCATTATCTCACATAATCGATGAGAATATTTCCGAAACCGATCAAGGTGATGCAGCATCATTAATCTTTGCTAGACCCTTCTCGAGCATTAGATAGAGTCATTTATTAATATATGTTTTGCATTATGTACACTTCACAGAAAGTGCGGCAGGTTTAATATCAAATTTTCTTTCTAATAGCCAGCAGGCTGTAACGCACCTTGGTCACGTCTCTAGATTCTTAGAAAGGAAAATCGGGGGTACCTCAAGGATCAATTTTAAGTCCACTTTTACACAATATTTATACCTCTAGTTCGCGATATATAATTTCAGAATTGTAAATACTGTTTTTATTCAGACCACAAATATATAATATATACAAATCTATAACTCTTTTTATCTGTCTCAAACCTTATAAGGAATTAATGAAATTCGTTTAAATTTACCAAATTTAGTAAAAATTTCAGAGGACCATTCCCAAGTAACCAAAAGTGTTTTATTAAATTCTTATAAATGTTCATATAGCAGGTCTTTAAAACTTAAAGCTTTTATTATTTGGTCTTATAAACATTTTCTCGATATTAATAAATCACTTAAATGTCCAAAATGGACACAAGTAATAAAGCAAAATAATGATAAAAATGAAATTGATTCTTGTCCGATGAAAATTGTAAGTAAAAAGTTATTTAATCTCGAACGGGACAGAAGCTATTAATCGATGGCGAAATGTTGAGTGTTTTTCCAATCATATTTCTGTCCGGTTCGAGATTAAAAAAAAGACTTTTTACTTTCAAAATAATGATATGACTAAAACGCAGCTTATAAAATAATGTCAACACTACCTTATGTTACACAGGGTGATAAAAATATCCCCAGAAGGTAGCATTTCGTGTACTTGTACTGAGGCTTTTTATTTGCACACAGTAAAAGAACAGCCTGTACATGTTCAGTAAAATAATAAATATTCAGTAAAAATAATTTTGGTCGAGTATAAAAATAATAAATGGTAAGTGAATTAATAATAATAGTAATATAATATAATAATATAATATATTTATTGGTAGTGAGTGGATAAGACATGTCATTTTAACAAGGAAAAAAAAAACCTAAAAATATAGTTATGTTTACATAGCAAAGCAAATTTTCCTTTGAGTCATTTAACATTGAATTTATAAAATCGAACATTACAGTGTAAAGAACTTAGAACATTTAATATTTTACACAAACAGTCTTCCACAGATATACTTCTCCCGAATGGAAACCTCAACCAACATATTAGGTGTGTATGAGTAACGTTGACGAAGCAAATCAGATAATTTAGAATGCAATAATAGAATTATAATAAAGTAAAATCATAACTCATCTGTTAGAAATTCTGTTATTGAGTAATAGCATTTATTTATTAGTAATTTCTTTAGATTACTTTTAAATATTTCAAAGTTACCCTGTTTCAGTGGGGGAGGCAGTTTATTGTAGAGTTTTATTCCCATGTAAGAAGGTGAATTCTCATATTGTTTAGTGCGATGTTTTTTTAACGGATAGCATGTCTTTCGAACGAGTTTCATAATTATGGAAATCTGAATTTTTGGGATGTTTATCAAAATTATTTCTGGTGAGTAATATACATTTGTAGATGTAAATTGAAGGAAAAGTAAGTATTTTATTATTAATAAAGACATTTCTACACGTTTGCTTATGTTTCAAGTTACACATCATTCTTATTATTTTTTTCTGAGCAATGAAAATTCTGCTAATGTTACCTCCATTACCCCATAAAACAACGTTATATGTTAAATGGCAATATACCATACAGTTATATAAATCAATCAGTTTATACGCAGGTAATATTTGTTTCAATTGAGATATGGCAAAGTAAGCTTTATTAACAGTTTTACCAACTTGATTGATATGTTCATGCCATTTTAAACCTTCGTCTAGTTGTATACCTAAATATTTAACTTTATCTACTGATTCTAGATTCATTCCATTAATATTGTATATTGACTTGCAAGTGACTTGACGGTTAAAGAAATTAACAATCACGGTTTTTTCAGTATTTAATATAAGTTCATTTTTAGCACACCAGTGTTCAAATTGTTTAGAAGTATTAGCTATTTTTTGCTCAAGGTCTTCAGGCGTCTGCACAGTGACCCCCATAGAGGTGTCATCTGCAAACATCGTAATGTGTTCAGCTTCAATGTATTTTTCAATTTCATTAACATATAACAAAAATATGAGGGGACCCAGCACAGACCCCTGAGGTACCCCATAATTTGTTTTATAGCATGGTGAAGTATGATTTTTAATTTTTACACATAGCTTACGTGAAGTGAGATATGATTTCATCCAATTCAACAATGAACCCCTTATTCCAAGTTTGTATAGTTTATCACATATAGACGAAATGTTAAGGCAATCAAAAGCGCGCGACAGATTAAAGAAGAGCTCCGCTACACAGTAGCCTTTGTCAACATTGCTATATATAATAAATGCGTTCATTAAAACATTAATGAATCAGTAGAGAAATTTTTATAGGAGATAAATCATTGAGACAATGAAATAAAACCACATCATAGATTAAATCCTAAATACAATGAAGGAAGAAATATACTAAATAATGGACGGACAAAAAAATAAAAGCAATTACACTGAACCAATTTGCATATACAGGTGGTCTCGATATTACGTAATTCCGACTGATAATTCACCTCATCAAAACGAGTGAAAAAGTTTAATACAATTTTTAGATCCAACCTTCGGCTTAAGATAATAAAATGTTTGAGAGATGCTGAACAGCTCCTTTGTGAATTCTTACATTTATAATATAATTTATGCTGCAATTTTAAGCTTGATCTTAAGCATCGTAACGTATTTACGGCATAGCTATTAAATGATTCAATAGCTCACGATGCTAACTTACGATCCAGCTTAGAATGCGACATAAATTAAGTGTAATTTATAAAGATCAGCGAGTGTTTAATGAAATAATTAACCGTAAACTGGATTAAAACAATCAATTTATAAAGTTCAAAGTATCTTTCACATATTTGAGTGCGCCCTAAAGTGCTTTCAGGTAGCGTTCATACAAGTTTGACTTTACTGTACCAACTTTCATAATCAGAATTCACAATAATTACCGTCAAACTTCTAATGATATTTGATAAATGTCATAAATAGAGGACGGAATTATATGTATACAGGGCGATTCAGAATAAGTATACGACCCGTTAGGGGCGTATTTACTGAGGTCATACAAGTCCCAAATTGCAAGAAAAAAAAAATGTGGGGCATTCATGTATTTTTTTGGTGTGAAAGAAAAGTTCTTGTTGATTTTCACTTATTTTATTTAACTAATAAACACTAAATAAGTGAAGAAAAATAAAAAAAATGTGTGCTGTTGTGCAAATTTGATATTAAACCTGCCGCACTTTCTGTGAAGTGTACATAATGCAAAACATATATTAATAAATGACTCTATCAAATGTTCGAGAAGGGTCTAGCAAAGATTAATGATGCTGCATCACCTTGATCGGTTTCGGAAATATTCTCATCGATTATGTGAGATAATACAGTAACGCAGTTGTGACCAGTTCTAAAACCGTATTATAGATTAGGTAAATACTTACATTGTTTTCCAATGTATGTTTTCTAATTTGTTTTTCAATTATTTTTTCAAATACTTTACACAAGGCAGGAGTGATACATAACAACGAAGATCATTACAGCCAGATGAATTACTAACTTTCCACTGCGGTTTAACCAATGCATGTTTCCAACAGAATGTAATATGCAGAAATTAAAATATGTATTATTAAGGGTACAAAATTTGGCAGGCACCAAGATATACTAATACTGTCAAAACTAATAGCTTTCTGAATTTTATTTTAGTTATCGTCTCGAGAAAATCCGATTGATACATTAACAGGAAAAAAATCTGAATATTTATTCTTTTACTGAACACGTACAGGGTGTTCTTTTACTGTGTGTAAATAAAAAAACCTCTGTATAAGTAGTACGTGAAATGCCATCTTCTGCGGGTATTTTTTGGTGGCTACCATATCATAACCAAAAAATTTCGGACAGATCACTTGTTTGAAACTGTTGAAATGTGCGTGAAAGATAGGAAGGTCAACTTCGCCTTTTCGGTATGAACACGCCCACCGATACCGCACTCGATCTTCAACGCAGCGTTTCGTAATAAAATAATCACTGATATCGTTTATTAATTATTTTATTTAAAATTTTAATTCACCGAGCGAAGTAATATGTTTTACGATATCAACTATCGACGAATAAATTCGAAAATTTATGCACCAATTAGGCAAGCGTGTTAAAAATGTTCTTCTTTCACCCTTTTACGTAAATAACTTTTGCTGTAATATCGCTGCTAACCATGAAAGTATTACTACTTACGGTCCATGGAAAAAAAGTAAATGTCAAATTTTTATAAGTCTTTTAAAAATAATATAGAATGAGAAATTACAATTTGTTTGTGCCTCGCTTTTAATTTGTTCGGCAATTATGAACCGCAGCCTCTTGAATTACACTAGATTTTCATTTAAAAATACTTAAACTTGTAATCACGTACAGTGAAGTTAATTTAAATTGTAAACGTTTTGACTGATCAGTTGATCGGAGCGGCTGATTTACGTCGTTCTGCTCAAGATCAAGTGAAATACTGACCGACCCTGGCCTACTTCGGCTTCGGGTCATAATTGAAGAGGCGGCCGCGTTCTACTTTTAGCTATGCCAGCAATTCTCAAACAGTTTAGTGAAAATCTGCCACTGCGTTTTTCTCGAAAACTATTAAATTTTTGTTAAGAACATATGAGTTCAATCGTTGCCATTTATGGTGATACATTACAGGTTTAAATATTTGCACACACACAGTAAAAGAACACCCCGTATTATTTTACGGAGCATCTATTATTTATTATTTTACTGGACATTTATTAATTTGATTAACGATTAATACCTTCTAATTAATTTGTTCCCTGTTAGAAACAGTGCAAGGATGGAATCACGTCTTATAAAAATTATTTCTTTATTGCAGCACAAAGTATGCCAGAAGGAACTTCAAATGCATATCTTTAGAAACTCTCTCGGAATTTAAAACTTCGTCGAAAGAAAGGTACTAGGAAAACTATAGAAAAGGAAGACGTGAATCATCTTATTATTCTATTTTGTTTTCAGATTTGCAAAAAAAAGAATTGTGGAAAGAAGTAGGTATAGAGGATGATTCAGAATAAATGTCCGACCCGTTGTTAACCACAGGTAGTCCTTGAAAAAAACAAAGCAAATAACTGTAGACATGGGGGGGGGGTCTAATTTGTGTAGTTTCCTTGTATTATGTAAGAAAGAGGATGAAGCACAAGTGATGTACATTTGATACTAAGAGGGTCCATATCAAAGATACTTCTTTTTATCTATGAAATGTTATTCCGGGCTCTTTCTTCTCCGGCCGGCTTTTCTACACATTGCACATTGTTTATGTAACCTATGAGTATCTGTTTCACTCACAATTACAACAAAAACATCGAAATGCCGTCAAACTTCTAATGAAATTTGATAAATGTCATAAATA
Source organism: Prosopocoilus inquinatus (assembly GCA_036172665.1). Taxonomy (NCBI): domain Eukaryota; kingdom Metazoa; phylum Arthropoda; class Insecta; order Coleoptera; family Lucanidae; genus Prosopocoilus; species Prosopocoilus inquinatus. The sequence continues at coordinate 5,769,588 of CM069876.1, forward strand.
GAGGACGGAATTATATGTATACAGGGCGATTCAGAATAAGTATACGACTCGTTAGGGGGGTATTTACTGAGGTCATACAAGTCCCAAATTGCAAGAAAAAAAAATGTGTGGCATTCATGTATTTTTTGGTGTGAAATAAAAGTTCTTGTTGATTTTCACTTATTTTATTTAAGTAATAATCACTAAATAAGTGAAGAATAATAAAAAAAATGTGTGCCGTTGCACAATAATGAAAATTGAAATGAAATTGCGGCTTGTGTGGCCGTTTCGAGAACTGTTGTTGACTCGAATGAATATGATGACTGAATGTTTTTAAAAATATTAGAATTGCCTTTTTAAACCGAACCCTTGATAGTGGGTACGGTGATGACAGCGTTCTATCCCGGCTTCCTCGAACATCATCGGTTACGCTGAACTACAAAGACTTGTTTTCGTAAGAGCTTCGTACGACCCAGAAGTTCGGATTTTAAAATTTGTTTGCATGAAATAAAAATGATTATTACGTTAACATCTTATTAACTAAAGTCTGGACAAAATGTATCGGAGACATTTCCAAATGGAAACCGTTTGAGTAGCACCGATGGCTGTTGGAATGTGATGTGTAATGTGTTTTTAAAATCGGGCTGACTAACTTTATATTTTAGAAACTGTGTCACTCTGTCAACAAAAAGTAAATGTGTGATGTAACTTGCGGTTCTGTATCAGGTATTCGATGTAACCTTCTTGTCATGCGCTTATTCACATCATTCCTGAATAGGCCGTCAAATACAACGCCTCTTAGGGCTAGCTTATTCGGCCAAATTTAACTTACTATTTAATTTATTAAAACCACAGTTACTTCTGGATGCACGTTTTGACTCGCGTACTTGAAGCGCAAGATTTTTCTCGTTTGCGCAAGCAACTCTGCGTGCCAAGTAAGCCTACCACCCAAGAGTGTTCAAAAGTTCTGTGTGAATGACAGCCTGATGGATCACGTATGCCGGGCAGTGATTTGCATTGTTTTGATTTTTTTCCTCTAGTAAAAACGCAATTTCCTCAACTGTGTTAATGGAATCTTCATAACGGAATTTTTTATTTCTATATTTGAGTAAACATGATTCGCTTCACTTTAATTCGATTAATTATCTGTCTCATGAAACAATTGCAAATTCGTGAAACACTTTGTTAATCAACATTCTTTTTAAAATTCTTCAAATTAAGATATCACTTCAATTTTGATTGATTGATTTTGATTTCAAATCTTGTACGTTTAAGAGGGGCTATAAAATAATAGAAATAATTTTTTTGTTATAAACATAATTAAAAAGAAATACTATTTAGTATTTGTCATTAATGACTCCTGCTCAACTTTAACAATTATTCTCTTACAGAGTTTCTCAATAAAGAAAAACATTCAGAACAAGCTTCTTCATAACTTCTACGCATCTGCAACTCAAACTTGACCAAACCGATCGATATTTGATTACTTTCTCTTGGCCATAAACTATTTTCTTGACTAAATATTCTTTCGCAAAATGCGTTGCTAGGTGGAAATGGTAACACAAAAGAGAGATTAGAAAAAATACTTATAATTGTATTTAAACTGAGATTTTCCGGTACCGGAAACTTTACTTACTCGACACGGGACAAGCCTAAAAATTCCGGGTCATTCCCGGAAATCCCGGACGTCTGACAACCCTAATCTCAATGTATTACATACTTATGCAGACTTGGATAAAATGAACACGAACCTTAAATATTTGGGCGGTAAATATGTGCATTTATTATTTTTACCGCGCAAATGTGAATAAAATATGGCGAATCAGCTACTTTTTCACTGTACATTAAACTGTAATTGTACAAATTATAAATAATATTCTGTTCACGTTTTACTGTTCACTTTTAGATTTTTAGCGTGCACACCACAAATTATGTGTATATTCTTTCTAAAAAGCGGGAGATTTTTAAAACTCTGCTCTACGTCTCGCTAAAATCGGAACATATGGTCACCTTAGACATATTACTTGATGCGTTTATGCCCGGGTTCTGAAACGATACATAACTTTATCTAGAGACAAACTCAAGATAAGCTCACCATAACTTCTAAGAACCGTTTCTCAAAACTTTATCTGTCAATAAAGCGTATACGTAGCCATTTTATAGTTTTCATAACGTTAACCGACAAAAAATATTTATGTTTACCTAAAGTTAGGTATTATTTCAGAAACCGGGAATTAATTATTGTTTTCATAAATGATGTACAAACCATATTGGACGGTATTAAAGTAATTCAAAAACAGATATTCTAAAACCTCCTCTATTAATGATACGTTTCACTTTAAGGAAATCTCACAGTGGCGTAACTAGAAGTCAAGTCGCCGGGTTGCAAAACTTTTCCCGGCGCCTTTAATTTTTACAATATTTACTTTAGTTTTAGTAGGTAGTAGAAAAAAGAACATTTAACTATTTTATTAAAAGTCTAACAAAATTTAATAATATTTAAAACTTCTTTAGCCGCTTACTTCCTATGTCACGTAAATCAAAACTGCTTTTGGATTATCCAAAATATTACCCCGAATGTATAGTTGCGGCTGTTGTAAATATTCAATTTTCACCCTACATTAAAAGAATCACGTCTGTATAATAAAAATGTTATGACAGTTGTTATGTAAAAAGTCGCATTATATTCAGATGTAATTTCTGACTAATATACATCAGTTTGTGGAATTTTTGCGTTTCCTTTTGAACTCTGCCCAACAGGTTATGGGCCCAGAAACGTAAAAATTAGAAAAACGAAACGTAAAAGGGGCCGCTCAGTGTAAAACGTTTGGATTTTGATCATTTACGTCGAGCACGAACAGCAGTCTAAACCAAAACTGTGTAACAAGAAGAGGAAGTCCAAGTTATGCGCGAGAACTCAGAACTGTAGTGAACCGTTTGAAAAGTTTCTTAAGAAAGTGAAAAAGACTAAAAATTGTGACTGTCAAAAAGACACTGGACGTAAATAATGGAACATGCCAATATAAATTCTACTCGGTTAGAAATGCTCTCGAAAACAAACTACGATACTTGGAAAATCCATGCTCAAGCTTTGTTAATCAAGAGTGATTTATGGGGATATGTCAGTGGAGATATTCCTAAACCGGCAATTGCAAATCAAGATGTACCAAATGAAGCGTTGCAAGCTGCCATCAAAGAATGGACAAAACAGGATTTAAAAGCAAGGTCAGATCTTTTATTATCAATTAGTGCACCTGAGCTGAAACACACTAGGGGTTGTGTGACGTCCAAGGAATTGTGGGATAAATTAGAATCTACATATGCTTCAAAGGGACCCGCACGAATGGCGGTACTGCTGAAACATTTATTACAAACAAAAATGTCTGAAGGAGGAGATGTTAGGGATCATATGGCAAAATTTTTCGAAATTGTAGATAAGTTAGCTGCGATGGACATTGACATTAATGAAAAATTACTGTCTATCATGCTATTGCAAAGTTTGCCTATGAATTTTGAAGTTTCACGCTGTGCAATAACATCACGAGATTCTTTACCAGACATTGAAATATTAAAAATAAAAATTATAGAAGCAAGCGATTCCAAAATAGAACACTCTTAAGAAAACGAAAGCGGAGCATTATTTGCTCGAGACAGGAATTCAAAGTCCAGATTTGGTGAGAATTCTAAAGAAAGCAAAGAAAGGTTTGATAAAACACGTAAAAAATATAAATGTAATTATTGCAAGAAACCTGGACACAAAGCGGCGAATTGTTATGCTAAAAAGAATGAACAGAAGAAGCAAGTGGCCAACAGCATCCAAGTTCTAGATCAAAAGAACGAGGAAACCACTTTTATTCCAAATTTTGTCAAAAACGAAAATCGATGGTGTATCGATAGTGGCTGCACGTCACACATGTGCAATAATGAGCAATTTTTTGTGAATTCAAGAAATTTTCGAAGTGGACTAAGACTTGCAAATGGTACTGCTACTTCAATCACGGCAAAAGGAGATATCAAGCTTTTGGCCTGTACTGAGAAGCAAGAAAATGTTATTCGATTAGAAAATGCGTTGCTTGTTCCAGACCTAAGAACAAATTTAATGTCTGTGTCAAAAATTGTTGATAGGGATCACCAAGTTGTCTTCACAAAAGACCATGCCGTGGTTCAAGATTCTCTTGGAAACATCAAGATGATTGCAGATCGAGAAGGCGACCTTTTCTACATTCGAGAGAAGTCACAACAGGCACTTGTCAGTGAGAATGAGAAAATACTAAGAGCTGACATTTGGCACGCTAGACTTGGACATATTAATTACCAAGATTTTATATCAATGGCAAAAAACAAAACTGCTATTGGTATAAGTATCGAATCGAAATTTATAAAGAAACCATGTAAAATTTGTCCAATGGGCAAATTAACTCGATTTCCTTTTCAGAATCGAAAGGAAAGATCAGCCGAAGTCCTCGAAATTATACACTCTGATTTATGCGGGCCTATGCGTGTACAGTCTATCGGAGGTGCCAAATACTTTGTAACCATGATAGACGACCACAGCAGATGGTGTGAAGTTTATTTTGTACATCACAAGAGTGAAGTTGCAGAAAAATTCTTGGAATATAAGAAGATGGTAGAGAGGCAAACCGGACGAAAAATAAAATTTGTCCAGTCAGACAATGGCAGGGAATACTGCAATTCTACATTAGATCGCATATTCAAGAATGAAGGTATTCGGCGTCGGTTGTCAGTAGCGTACACCCCGGAGCAAAATGGGATTGCTGAGCGTAAGAACCGTACGCTTGTGGAAACAGCAAGATGTCTACTGCTCCAATCCGGCCTACCCCCTGCTTTTTGGGCTGAAGCTATTGCATGCGCCAATCACATTAGAAACAGGTGCGTATCGAAAAGCCTAGATAATAAGACACCATATGAGGTATGGACAGGTAAGCGTCCTGATGTTAGTTACCTCAGATCCTTTGGTTGTAAAGCACTAGTCCTCGATAAATCTCCAAACAAAGGAAAGTTTGATTGCAGAACATTGGAAGGAATTTTCGCAGGTTACCCTGATAACGCTAAAGGATTTTGAGTTTGGGTGCCCAAACAGAGAAGAATCCACGTTGTTAGGGATGTTAAATTTTTCAACGAGTTCGGAGCACATCAGAAATCTGAAGATTTTGTTACAGAATATACAAAATGTGGCCGATTTTCTGTTTTATATAATTCATTTCCAAAAGAAATAGTAATTGATCAAAATTTTACTGAAATTGGAAGGAATGAAGAAAGTAAGGCGCAGAATCCTGTTGCAGAGTCACAAGAGAACCCTGTTACAGAAGTTCAACTTACTAGAGGTCCTGGACGTCCTAGAAAAATAAAAACTGAAAAGAGGGGCCGACCATTTAAGAAATTTCATTTTCGAAAATTTTAACAAGAAACAAATCAATCAAATGGGGGAGAAAAAGAGGAAGAAAAAGTGCATAATGAATTTGAAAAGACAATAGGGGAAAACTCTACCGCGGAAATTGAAAATCGTAGTGATGAAACAAATGGACATGAAGAATCATTAGCGTCACTCGCTACTGAAATTCCTTTTATTAAAGCTATTAATGGTCCAGAAGGTGGTGATTGGAGGAATGCAATCTACTTAGAAACCAAAAGTCTTATAATGAACGACACTTGGGATCTTGTTCCAAGGCCTCCTGGTCAAGTTGTAAGTTGTCGTACTGTTTTACGCAACAAATATAATGCAGATGGTACGATAGAAAGAAAGAAGGCACGAGTAGTTGCAAAAGGTTTTTCACAGCGTCCTGGAGTAGATTTTCAAGAAACTTTTGCTCCAGTAGCAAGAATGAACTCTTTTAGAACTATTGTTGCATTAGCAGCAGAAACAAGGATGAAAATCATTCATCTAGATGTTACAACAGCTTTTCTTAATGGTTTCATGGATGTTATGATTCATATGGAGAAACCAGAACTTCTGGAAGAAATGCTAATAAGGTTGGAACGTGAAGAACGTGAAACTGAATTGGGAAGAAAAGCACGAGAAATGTTGAAATTACTGAAACGAGGTGATTATGTCTGCAGACTTAAGAAGTCTATTTATGGACTGAAACAAGCTGGTCGACTGTGGAATATTAGGTTAGACAAGGCTCTTCGGAATATGGGATTAAAATCATCAGAAGCAGACCCTTGTGTCTATACCGACGACAAGAAGAAGATTTTTGTCTTAATATACGTTGACGATATTTTCATAGCTTACCACGATTTTGAGAAAGCTGAACGTCTTAAAAATGACTTAAATAAAGAATTTCTCATTAAGAATCTGGGTAAAGCCAAGTTCTGTTTAGGAATGGAAATGTTTCAAAGAGAAGACGGAATTTATTTATCTCAAAAAGGTTATATTCGGGAACTCTTAACAAAATTCGGAATGAATGACTGTAAGCCAGTACGTACACCACTTGTAGGGGAGAACAAATTAAAAGAAGACACGAATCATGTAAAAGATCAAATAGAAATGTTTCCGTATCGTGAACTAATTGGAGGACTGATGTACTTGGCTGTTGGAATCCGCCCGGATATTTCTCATACTGTAAGTTCTCCTAGTCAATATAACGACAAGTTTGAGAAATGTCACTGGGTTGCCGCCAAAAGAGTACTGCGTTATCTCAAAGGAACAATTAATTATTCTCTATGTTACAGAAATACTAATGTACCCCTAACAGGCTATGTTGATGCAGATTGGGGCAGTTGTGTACTGGATAGAAGATCTTACACGGGTTTTGTCTTCAATTTAGCTGGAGGTGCTGTTTCGTGGGAAAGTCGCAAACAACGAACAGTGACACTATCCTCCACAGAGGCCGAATATATGGCCCTATCTGATGCCGTAAAAGAATCAATATTTTTAACAAAATTCTTGAAAGAATTAGGCTTTGAAAAATTCTTGCCGATTACATTGTACAACGATAATTTAGGAGCTTCAAAACTTGCACAAAATCCTGTCTTCCACAATCGGTCAAAACATATTGACATAAGATATCATTTTGTGCGACAAGCTCTCCAAATTCATCCTATTAATCTAAAATATCTTTCTACAGAAGAAATGATAGCAGATGTGATGACTAAAGCATTGCCAGGACCGAAACACCACATGTGTTCTTCCAGTATGGGATTGGTACCTCTAGAGACTTCAAATTGAGGGGGGGGGGTTGTAAATATTCAATTTTCACCCTACATTAAAAGAATCACGTCTGTATAATAAAAATGTAATGACAGTTGTTATGTAAAAAGTCGCATTATGTTCAGATGTAATTTCTGACTAATATACATCAGTTTGTGGAATTTTTGCGTTTCCTTTTGAACTCTGCCCAACAGCGGCCTTGAAAACTGGTACATTGAGAATTGACATCAATATCGAAAGTTCGTAATTTTTTAATTTGTAAGTCACTTTCATCTATCATTTTAATGTCATTGTGAAATTTGACGTCCATAGTACACACATAATTTTTTTTGGGATTAATTGTAATCTGCCCATTCGGTGTTAAATATGGATAAAGTTTTATCTGAAAAGTTATTCATCTTCATCTAATTTGGTGTTATTGTTCTCTTTTTCCGACTAAATTGTATCTAAAAGTGAGTGTTTATTCCAACAAGGATAAGCTTAACTCTGCTCTATTACATACGTTTAAAGGGTAAAACATCCTAACTCCATTTTTCGTAACTCCGCAAACGGATGGACGCGAGGGAACACCGAAAAAGTGTTCCTTGGCGTCCAAAAGTGTTAGAATTAACTCCAGATTTTTATCAGTGTAGGGTTTAGAGTGATTTGAGGAACGTTTAGAAACGTTACATTTAAGACTAGTCTATACCGGCGAAATATTGTATTTGACCAAGTGTTTAGTAGCTTACAGAGGCCGCAACTGCACCATCCTAATCATAAAAACCGACTACAGCAAAGTGAAACAGACATTCTCCTATTTTCAAAAATTTTTGATGTGTAACGTTAATTTTGACAGTGTTTGTCACCTATTTGTTACCTATAAATTTTGATCTGTTTCATTCACGCGTAGTGATGCGCCGACTCGTACTCGTTAAAAAAAGAATCGAGTCTGAACTCGAGTCTGGAACACGAGTCCAGTACTCGAGTCCAGAGTTAATAATGAGACTCGAAAACTAAGAGAATTCCAAATTCGAGTACGGGACTCGAATATCGAGTCGAGTCCCGTACTCGACTCCAACACTCGAGTTCAATACTCGAATTTGGAATTCTCTTAGTTTTCGAGTCTCATTATTAACTCTGGAACTCGAGTCTAGTCCTCAAGTCCAGTACTCAACTCCAGTAATGCGATGAGACGTATATTTTCAAAAACGAATCACTCATGCGCAAAAAAATTCAAGCGTAACTTCAAATCGAATCTTAGACCGACGGCACATTGAAGGCAACACAGACTAGCGTAATGCCCGGAGTTTTGTAACACATTTAGGTCCGATTTTTCAATCACAAGTTAACCTAAACTTTCAGCTTATTTTCATAGTAACGGGTACGAAGACAATTGTTACCATGGGAATAAACTGAAGGATAAAGTTGACTTGTGATTGAAAAAAAAAAAACGTAACACCGCACATTGTAGGTAGGAATAAGTTCTGCCTGCTGTATGTATACAATGTGTCCCCGGATACGAAAAAACAAAAGAATTTTCGAAATCAGATTTCATGTTTTGCAGTTCAGGTCTGCTTAGCTCGAAATAAATGTGTGTCAAATTTGACGTTGAATTTCTTCAAGGAAGTGGAATTAACACAAGAAGAAATAAAATCTGTGTAGGTAAAGCTGCCTTCATTTTAAATTTAGGGAGATATGCCAAATTCCAACATTCCAGAAAGAAAAATTGTATTACGGAAAATTACTAATCACATATAAATAATATATCGGTAAAGTGGTAAAATAAAAATGCCATCTACATGTTTATTGACCAAAATACAAATAAAAAGTGATTATTCAAATAATAGTCCACTCCTATTAGCATCGCGTTAATTTCTTACAACTGTACTGACATAGAATAAACTGGTCAAGTCGTTATTGGTTTGCAGTGAAAATTTCTAGCTACGTTTCTGCTGAAGAAGCCCCAAATAGAGCTGAAACACCTATGCAGAGGCTGCTCGAGGTTTTCACCGCAATCAAAAACGACTTGCAAGTAAATTTTTTGTATTATATATATAGGGAAGGGCAAAAGTATGGAACCGGCTTAATATTTCGAAAACTGTTTGACGTATCTATTTAAAATTTGGTGTGTGATTCAGAGTCAATAAGACCTATATTATCAATTTATTTCAATTGTCTATCGGCTCTTGTTTCTGAGATCCAACGCCTACTTGTTTTTTTTTTAAATGACAACCTACTAATTTTTTTTCATTGGTTCGTTTAATTCTCTAAACGACCACATAAAAATAATTATCAATTACATAAGAAAATTTTCGAGAAAAAAACGTTTGAATGAAAAAGTTAGGAAAAATGGTTTATTGTTTGATATTCGACAAAAATTCTAGTTTTAACAAAAAATCTGTAAAACCACAATATTATGGGCTGTTTTTAAGATAGAACTAAAGAAAATTTTAATAAACATTGCCTTAAAAACATGAAAACAAATACTGAATATCAGCGTAAACCATTTTTTCTTTTTCATTCAAACATTATTTTCTAGAAATTTTCTTATGCAATAGATATATATTTTTATGTATATATATTTTAAGCCTAACTAAGACCTGACGAATTGCTAGAAAAAAGTCGGAAAAATGTAAATAGAAAAAAAAAAGAAATGAAAAAACAAAAGGCGATCGAATAATGTTTCTAAATAAAAGGAAAAAGTAACACAGAAAATTCTTTGCGAAGAAGAAGAAACAAAACAAATTTCAGAAACAAAAGACGATCGCTTTAATTTTCAAAACAAGAAAATTAATCAAATAATAAAAATCGAAGACATAATTGTGTATTGTAAGTACCTTGGGAAGGATTTTCCTTCGAAAATTTGGAAAAAAAAACAACAAATTTGAGAAAGAAAAGCAATCGCTTAAATTTAAACAATAAAAGATCAGTCAAAATAAAGAAAAAAATCTAACTCTGACATGGACAGAGACGAATTGAGAAAATTTTAAGAATAAAATAAAATGGCACAAATAAAAGACGATCGACCGATCTTGCTAAAAAATAAACACGGAATGTTCTTTGCGCAAGCAACAAACAAAAAACTAAAAAATTTCAGAAACAAAAGACAACCGTTTTAAAAAATGAAAGTATCTTAGGCGGGATTCTCGTCTTCGAAAATAAAAAAAAGAAGAATTGAGAAACAAAACGCGATCGCTTAAATTTAAACCAAAAAGTTATTTAAGATTAAAAAAAAACTAACCCTGAAAAATCGATTGTTTAAAAAAAGGAAAAAGAAAAACAGAATATTCTTTTTGCACGCAACAAACAAAAACAACAATAAATCTCACAAACAAAACAATCGTTCTAACTTAGATCAATGGTACTAGACGTTAATGATAATATAACGTCATCACGTTTCAATAAATTTAAAAGAAGCGAAAAACGAACGTGTAATATAAAAAAATGAGAATAAATCGTACCATTTAAAATATGCAGATGAATAAACAATTAACCAGATTAAAAACGATGTAATTATGAAGTAGAAAAAAAAACAAATGAATGAATAGGACGTTGAAATTGATATATTTCTAATTTCAAAGTGAATCATTTTATTTTAATTAAATTCTCTCCTAATTCAAAAGGAATGCCACTTTGCATATTTTATTACGTTGAAAACTTTCGAGGTCAAATTCGGCACAAATTTTTTCGCACCAAGCAGATCTGTAAAGTATGAAATCTGAATTCAAAAATTTTTGGTCCGTTATACGTATCGCGAACTCAATCCGGGGACACACTGTATATTGTAACACGCAGCTGCCATCTAGTGGGCGATTACTTAATCTGGGCGATCTCATTTCAGTTTAGGGGGAGTACAAAAACAATCAACAGTATAATTCGTACGTTGCTAGACGTTAGACGTTCCTTTTGCTTACCAAACTCTTTTGTTTAAGAATTATTATTTTCTATGTTTTCTGAAGTGTAGTGATTTAAGTTTGTTAATGTATGTTCTTTAATATACGGTAGAAGATATCCTACGAGTTATTTACCAAAGCTAGCCGAAACAAAACACCGCCCTTACAATATTTAATTCCTTGTCAATTTCTACTAATATCTCTTTACTATCTTTGATGTGTATTTACTCTAGGATTCCTAGAAATTCATTTTTTCAAATAAATAAAAAAGTCCTGTTGAAATTTTCAAGAAACAAACCAAATATAAAATTCCTTGTTGTTTAGCAGAAGCACTCGATTCTCATCAAGTGTTAATCGAAGTTTCACAAGTTGACCGAAAACCGACTCGATACTTATATCAATCGGTATTTGTTCTTAAAATTGCAGTGTTCGAATTTGACTTCAAACTCCATTTCAGAGTTCTCCACTCGATTAAGTATTGCTAAGAATAGAATTTCACGAGTCCACAATTTGATTCGTCGGGGCATTTTAGGCCTAGTACATACTTGGATACAAAGTCGCGCAACTTTGTTTCATAGTCATGTTTCGCGACTGTTTCGAAACATTTGCTAGACAAAATGTGATGTACCTCGAGTATTCGGGGACAAAAACCGCAGAATTTTTGTTTCCCATTTCAAATGGGAAACTTGAAATAGTGTTGCGCAACATTTGAACGTGGGAGAAAAAAGATGAAGGTCACAAATTTCATAAATCTCGTTCACAATCAATCACCTTCGTATTTTATTGGCTCTGCTGTTTTTTTTTTTTAAATTATGTGGTCTCAAAAAAAAAAACTAGATTTACATGGTGCACCTTGCTTGTAACCTTGTAGGACGTCTTTTTAGTAGAGTATAAAAATGGAATAATAAAAATAGATATACAGGATGTTATCGAATAAGAAGACAATAATTATACCACGTAAAGACCACATTAAAGTATTACAATTTAACCTAATTTATCTACATGCAAAACTCTTTCGTTCCTGAGGTATAACCCCCTCCTCCCGTAACTTGAAAATAATATTTTCTCAAATATATCTATAACGGTTTGACGTAGATCGTTGAAATTTGACATGCAGTATAAGTGAAATACAGGGATGGATATATCATATGGAAAATTGAGCGTCCTTCACCAGTTGCGTAGATCTGAGGAAATAGGTTATTATTTTAGTAAATAAGTTACTTATCGTCACTCTTTAAAGACTACTGAAACAAAAATTGAAATGTACGAATAAAATTGTACTAGAAATGAACAAGTTCCATCTTCGTCAGATTAACCGTTTTCGAGATAATTAGGTCGAAAGATTTTATTGCAGCGAAAACTTGAAATTTCGAAAAGCTCTGACTTAACTTGAAAACGTTAGTTGGAATTTTATCTGTCAATTAATTTTTTGCGTAGTTCTTTTTATTAAAGTATGCTTTTCAAGTTGATTTTATAGGTTATATTACAGAAACGAAAAAAATTGTATAGGTATAGATAAAATAGGTTAAATCGTAACATTTTAACGCCGTCTATACGTTGTGTAATTATTTTCATCCTATTCGATAACAGCCTGTAGAAGATTTAATTAAAAAATAAAAATTGTAATTTCTGAAGTTGAAAAAGATTTATGGACTTTAAAACCCAACTTCGCCGAGAAAATAAATAGTTCAATGTTTTGCTTTTCTTTTATTTTTAATTTTTTACTGAGCATGAGAACCATATCAAGCAGCGATGCTACAGGCAGCAATTCCAATATCGCTGGCCATGGCAGTACACATACCAAAGACTGAGGTTTGAATGACCGCAGCTTGTCATTCTAGACCACGAAGTTTAAGGCAAAATGACGTAAGCTCTTTTGATTCGATTGTTTAGAAATCGAGAAAAACTTTTTTTGACACATTTAGACACTGTTTATCTAATGCATTAATGAATAGTTCAAATAGTGACATCCTAAGATTTCTTTTTGACCTGACATTGCATTAAGATTGACGAATTGAAGCCAGTTTGTTACATAATAAGTCATCCCATGCAAGCCGACCATGCTGGTTGTCAAGGCATAATAAAAATTTTGAAAAAATTTGTTACAATTCGTTTTTCATTGCAGTGGATCCGTCAAGCATCCTCTATATAGCTATTTCAACCTTATTTAAGGCTTTATTAGCAGAAGAAATTATTTCACCTGGTGGTAATCCCGCTGAGCTGTACCACAAGAGAAAATGTGTCTTTGCCATATATGTTCAAGTAATTCAACTGCACTAAAGTTTCCTTCCTCCCTTTCTTTTTTCCTTTTTCATTTTTAAAAATCACTATCTGCACTAATGCGAAGAATTTAAGATGTATTTATTTATTTTGAGCTTCTAACCTCACACTACCAGACTGCAGGCCTGACGCCATGCTGGACAGATTACTTTAAAGCGGTGTCAAAGTGGCAATTTTTTGATATTGCCAAACGTAAACTCCAATTAGTTAATCAGTAGATTTTTGTTTTGTGAAACAGCATCAAATTTTTAACACTGATTAAACTTAACGGTTGATTAGTTAATCAACGCTTAACCCTTACCGCCCGTCTACCTTAAAATTACATTACTGCCCGTCTGGGGTCACTTTTGACCCCAAACCTAAAATTGCGTTGGTTTGCTATAAAAAAACGTATTTTTCATGTTAATGTTTAAAGATATATATTGTTAAGTCTGTATGTGATAGTTATTAATAAACTTTAATAAACTAAATGTATATAAACTATATATACAAGCTAAACTATATAAACAAAATGAATTTTAAAGCAAATTTATTTATGAGGTGAATACTTTGCTGTAGTAAATATATTAGTCTGAGCCACTGTCATTTAACGTTAAACTAGAACATGTAAAACATAATATGCGCATTTCAAGGTGCTCCTTACAAACGAATTTACTGCACATATCACATAAAATATTTGTTTTTCTGTCTGCTTGCCGTGGACAAATCCTGCATCTTCCTCGTTTATTTTGTGGTAGGTCCGGGTGTTTGTATTGTTGAAGTAAGTTTCCAAACCCTGCATTTTCAATGGCCTTATGAATTTTCCTTGTCTTGGATTGGGGATATTGAATTCTATTTTCTATTTCTTGTTTTACTAATTCCTAGCCTAGTTCTAGTAAGAAGCGGCGTCTTCCAGTTTAATTTTTGTATGTATTGTCAAGCTGAGAAATTAATACGTAAGCATTAATTCCAGCAAAATCCACAAGATCAAAAAATACTGCAACTGGACATCTTCTTGTCGATCTTTTTGTTGAATAGGTCCTAGCCATTTGATCTATAGTATCAACACCGAATTTAATGGAATTATAATTTAGTATTACCTCCGATTTTCTGTGCTCTTCGTCGGATACGTCAAATCTATTATGTTGAGTAGACAACAAAACTACAGCCTTTCCTTTTTTAGGAACGTAAGAAACTAATAATGTATTGTTGGCATAAGCAAAAACAGATGATTTCTCTTCACGAAATTTTGACGGCAGCATACAGGAAGGAAGCTCTTTACGGTTTTTACGGACAGTTCCGACAAGAGTTAATTTTTGTTTCAATAATTCCTGCCCAAGACTGCAGCTAGTAAAGAAGTTATCAGTAGTGATATTGCGACCAGAGCCGTTTAGGTGCGTTACCAAATCTAACACCACCCACTTTCCTTGTTCCTGTTCCTTTGTGTTTCCTATTTTGCCAGAATATATTTGCAGGTTTGTAATGTATCGAGAGTCACAGTCTACAGCCATCCATATTTTTATACCATATTTTCCCGGCTTTGAAGGAATATAAACCTTGAAACCACATCTTCCTCTAAAAGTACACAGGTGTTCGTCCACAGTAATATTTGGACCTGGTATATAAGCATTCTTGCATTGACTAACGAACATATTAGTTATTTCAGCTATAGGTTCAATCTTGTTCTTAGCTGCTTCTTTTCTAACTTGTCGTGTACCTCTGTCATCAAATCGTATACAGCTAAGTATGCTCGTGAAACGATGTCTGGACATTGTAGCTCTAAAAATTGGATAACCGTACTTTTCTGACCAAATTTCTTTTAGATCTTTCCCGTGACCCTTCTGAATACCATAAAGCAAGCTTAGACCCAAAAATGCGAAAAACTCACTACATTGTAATTCCTTCCAATTTTTTAGGCTTGACTTCTTTTCCTTTTATTCATTTGCCCTTTCATTGATGTGCAAGCATATTTTTTCTATGATTTCGTTCGTCATAAATGCACAAAAGCAGTCTGTGCGAGTGGACAAATTTAAATGTTTTGATATACCAGGAATTTGTTTTATAATATTCCTTGACTGTGTCTTTTTACGTCCTGGCTCCATACTACTCCACTGTATTATTCCATCCTTGCTAATCCAAACTTCTTCATTCCCGTCTTCATTATCAGTATCTGAGCTGCTTAGATTTGCTGCATTTGCTTCGACTACCTGCAGTTCAATGAAATCTTCGTCTGCATCAGTACCATCGCTCTCGTTATCTATGATCTCAAAATCAGAATTGTATACATTCATCAAAGCTTGTTCTTCACTGTAGCCTCTTGCAAATTATAATCCGCCATAATAAATTTTCATATCACTTATCACTCAGTAAAATTTTGAATGAGAACGCTTCCCATGTAGCTACATTTATAAGTATTGACTATTGGCATGTTTCATGTTATAACTTGAATATGAATTATTACATGTTTGTGCATAATATTACACAAAATTACGAAACATACTGCGACACACAACGAACAAATCACAACTTGCAGAAACAGGAATAACTATAAGTTTATACCGAATCTTATTTCCAATTACAAAAGAATAAATTTCAACAACCAACTAACAAACCCCAACTTGTAAAAACATGAAATATTGCAAATTTATGCTAAACATCATTCCAAACTTCATAAAAACGTAGCTAAGAATTTATTACGTATTACCCACCTGGGGTCAAAATTAACCCCAAACGCATATTTTGTGGCATAAATATGTGTTACTACAACAAAAACAAAAAAAAAACAATTGTGACGGTGTTCTATGAAGTTAGATAGAAGCATATCTAGGGGTGTAAGACAATACACCCGGAATAAACATAAAAAAATAGATTCTAGTTTAGGTGGGGTCAAAAAAGACCCCAGACGGGCGGCGAGGGTTAAGCTACAAGTCGTTTTGCTTTGGAGTGGAACTCTCGAGCTACGCTTCTGCCGATGAAGCCCAAATAGGACTGAAACAGCAGCACAGAGGATGCTCGAGGCGTCCACTGCAATCAAAAACGATTTGTAACAAATTTTTGAATGCATTAATGTTGGCGCTTGTCTTTTTACTATTCTAATAAGCAATGTCAGGTCAAAAAGCGATAGTAAGATGTCGCTATTTTATCTGTTCATTATTCTAATAAGCTTCAAACAAGAAATATTGGGAAAAATGACCATTAATTTATTTAAAACTAAAAACAAAAGGGAGTCGCAAAACATTCGGATGTAAATAACTAAATTACTATTCACTTGACACGCAAATGGTAAAATTCATATTAATTATTGCGTTTAACGGTAAATTTCCAATTTTATAGAAAATGTCGTTTACGTCGGCGTCGTTTTGCATTGAACGAACATACATCCGGATAGGTGGGCTAAATGTTTATTGCGAATCGATTGGTTCTTTCAAAGAAACCAACCAATCAAAAACAGTCAGCAAGAAATATTTTGCGTATTCAGAACTAAGCTTGTGGACATGCGATAATGTATAGAAACAGTTTCGATACTTTGTCTCGCAACAATGTTTCGCGATTGTAGCGCGACTTTGTATCTAAGTATGTACTAGGCCTAAGAAGCACTCAATTCTCATTTCAAGTGTTAATCGAAGTTTCACAAGACTACCGAAAACCGACTCGATACTTATATCAATCGATTAAGTATTGTTAAGAATAGAATCTCACGAGTCCACGATTTAACTCTTCGCGGCATTTTAAAGTACTCGAATAAAAAAACACTCGATTCCGGTACTCGAGTAAGAAAATACTCGATTCCAGCACTCGAATTCTGTACTCGAGTTTCAAAAGTTCAGTACTCGAGTTACTCGAGTACCGTAAAGAATCGAGACCGGTACCGAATTTACTCGAGTTGGCACATCACTATTCACGTGTAAAACGTTGCCTTCTGAATTGCATTTAAGTGCTGCATTTTTATTTGGTTTGTCAAAATGACATTAACGTAAAAATGACAAAGGAAGTTCTTTTTGAAGCACGCTTCAATCAACAACTATTTTGAGTGTAGTCGGTTTTTGTGATTACGATGGTACTATTTGCTCTTGCTTACCATTCCGCGGTTCCGATGCACTGAACTGTTAATGAATAAGAGGAGAAGGATTTCAGTGCCAACGCTCTCTTTTCGCAGAGATTACTGTGGGCGGGGCAGTCCGAGCATTAAATTTTCTTATTGGTCGCGGAACAAGTGGCCCGAGTTCTTTTCCCTGATTATAACTGTGCAGTTATGATTTATTGATGTTCAGATAAAAAAAAATATTAATAGAGTCAGAATCTATTATTTCCTGTTATGAAGAAAAAGATCGTAATCATCTTAGGTCATTTTTAACTAACATAATCGCTAATTATGTACATAAGAATCAAAATGTTAATTCTAATTTAAGACAAGTTTACTATGATTGTAAGAAATTCTTAAAAGAAACTATCAATTTAATATTAATACAATCAGATAAACGTAATATGACAGTTGCTTTAGACACAGACAACAACTAGTCAACAACAAGTTGTTGTCTGTGCTTTAGATAAAGATGATTACATTAATAAATCTTTGTATTTATTAAATAATCTCAACTATTATCAGATTTTAAAAAGAGACCCTACTGGTTCATTCGAAAAGAAAGTCAATCAAATTAATTCTGAATTAAAGACTGTTAATATGATAGACGAAGAGACAGCTAAGTCATTAAAGAATTATTGTTCTTGTTGTCCAAGATATTATGGCTTACCTAAAATTCATAAACCAACGTTGGCTTTGCGTCCTATCATATCTTCTATTAATTCACCTAATAGTAATTTATCAAAATTTATTACTGAAATATTAACCAATGCTTATAATAAAAGTAATGAATTTTATGTTCAAGATTCTTTTGAATTTTCTGAATTTGCAAACAACAGATTAATCCCAATTAATTATGTAATTATTAGTCTAGATGTTGTTTCACTTTTTACCAACATAGCTTTAGATTTATTCTCACAAAGTATTGAAAAAAAACTGGGAACAAATATCTTTGGTAAGTAACTTATCAAAAGAAAAATTAATAATAATAATAAAATTTCCTTTTGATTCCACTTATTTCAAATTCAATAATATTTATTGTAAACAAATTCTTGGAACACCTATGGGTGCTAATATATCTGCAATTATTGCTCAATGTGTTATGGATGATTTATTACTTGAATGCATACCAAAGTTATCATTTGAAACTCCTTAGCTCAAAAAATATGTTGATGATATTATTTGCGTAGTTCCCCAAAAAGGTATTGATGAGATTTTAACGGTTTTTAACAATTATAATCCTAATATTCAATTTACTATTGAAGAAGAAACAGCCAGGAGTGTTCCTTTCTTGGACACGAAAGTTATTCGATCAAAAAACAATAAAATCATTATTGATTGGTACACGAAACCTATTAGTTCTGGGCGTTATATTAACTTTCATTCTTGTCAACCATATAAAATTAAAATTAACATGATTTTAGGATTAAAAAATCGTATAGAAAAGATTTCTCATCATTCTTAGTTGAATAAAAACTTACACAAATTAAAAAATATTCTCATAAAAATAGCTATCCTTTTGCAATGCTAAATAAGTTACTTTTCAATACTCAACAAAGAATATAACCCATTTCTCAAATTAATAATAATTCACAAACAATTAATGTTGGTAAAGTTTTTATATCTTTCATATTCATACTAGATCTTACATCTCAACTAATAAAAGTACTAAAAAACAAAAACATTCAGATTGCATCTAAAAATTTATTAACAATTAAGTCTCTTTTTACAAAAGTTAAAGATCCATTTAACAAATTCAAACAAATTAATTCTATTTATGAAATTCATTGTCATGATTGTGATTCTGTTTATATTGGCCAAACATCAAGAACTCTTCATTCGAGAATTATTTCTCATAAAAGTGATATTAGACTTAGACCTAATGCTTGTGCTTTATCTGAACGTACCAATAATGAAGACCATAAGATTAATTTTGAAGATGCAAAAATTTTAGATATTGAACCAATTTTGAGTCAAAGACTTTATTGAAATGTGCCATATTTTTTGTAATAAAAAAAGTATCAACAAAAGAACTGATATTGAGAAACTTAGTTGTATTTATACCTATTAAATTTTAAAACTAAAAAGAAAGACAATCAAGATGTTGGAAATCAAAATTTACGTCGTATGACCTAATAATGAACAAACAATTTTTCTTTCGTGACTCAATTTTCTAAATTTCGCAATTAATTTAGCTGTCAAAAAATTTAAAATTCAAAATTTATTCTTAGAACTTATTCTTAATGAAATTTAATATTATGATAACTAGTGGTTTAACCTTGTGTACTCACTAAGGAGTAAGTAATCATGTGAAATTGTTCTTAGTGTTAATTATTAATTTTAAAATATGTTTTGCAGAAACCTTGATAAAGGAAATAAATTTTCCGACAGCTCGGTTGAACTTTAAAAGAGTATTACTATCAACCTTTTTTGATTGCAGCCCAGTTATAGACTTGATTCCTTAATTGATCAGTCGTGATCGTACTTCGCGTTATGATTTATAATATACTAACTATTTAAAAAGTTATTATGGAAAAAGCAGCATACTGAATGCAGGGTTGCATTTTACTTCCAATGTACTAGCTCTCTATTTTACTTCTTGTGACGTTAATTAAAATCAAAAAGTTATTAGACACCTTGCCGCAATTTAAACGAGTTGAGAGGTAGAACGGTGGAAAAGTGTGCAGTTATTATTCCTAGAATGTTAAATGTGACGTTCTTCTATGACGGGCTGGGACCTTGTTTGGCCGTAGACGTGATATTTCAACAGTTGAAATTAGTTCGAATGCAAGTTAGTTTTCAACCAGTCCGTACATTTTTTTTTTTTTTTGTAAAATTAGGCATGACCTGAAAGCGTATTTATTTATTACTAAAGCTTACTACGAAGCATGTGTGCATGTGAGTGCGGCGGCCTTAATAAATCATAATTTCAGTGAGGAAAAACGTGTTGTAATATATTACTGAAAACATTATGAAGTGAAAGGCTAATATTGATTACACATTAGGGATGAGAAACTTTTGCAAAACAGTAAATGTTTGAACTAATAAAGTCAGAAATTAAGAAGTGAATTGTGCTGCGAGGCGTGCGTTAATAAACGGTTAATTGAACCCAAAAATACTAAGTCATTATTAGTTTCAACATGTTTAGAGCGATGTTGTTGTAATAAAAATGGACGGAAAAAAGATTATGATGATTTAATCCAGCGTTTCCCAAACTTTTAGGTTTCGCAACCCCCTTTTGAGCTGTGTTATGATCCACGCCCCCCTTTCCCGTCGATTTTCGAACTTGAACACTGATGCTAAACGATTATCGAATGCTTTCATAGTATTAGTTTTTCTTAATATTTGAGATTCATCCTTGCATTTCATAACTGACAATAACTTAAAAAAAAAAACTCACGGTGTTATTTATATTTATTAAATTTTGGTCGTCACTGTCACAATTTATTGCTTGCAACTGTATGTACAGGCTGACTACGCGAGAATTCCCAACGCCTTCAACTTTTTTTTTATCAAAAAGAAACGTTATCAGAAAAACACTTGTACAGGCTGATTAAAAGTTTTTACTGATGATTACCGAATAACAAATGCACATGGAATAACCGAGACAAAAACTGACGTTTTGTTTTCTGAAATGGAACACCCGGTATATCTATAAACATTTGGATCCCAAATTAAATTCCGATAACGATCGCTCTAAATAATTTTTAAATAAAACGAAAAGTTTTCGAGATATTCATATTTAATGTCAAGAATTTTTTTATTAATAATCCTTTTTATAATGTGCAAGAATTTGTTGAAATTATGGCGAACAAGAGAACTACCTTATAACACACGTATATGTACTTAATTTGCTAATGTGTATTTAATTTTTAAATTCTTACGATGTACAATGACACGAACTGTAAACTTTGAGTTCTAAATAAATATTATTAGTATTATTAATGGTATAAGATCTGACATGTGCGTATAAAGTAGGGGTTTCCAACGTTTAAAAAAAAAGCATCCACCCCTTACAAGAAAATAAAAATTTCCGTCGATCCCGTTCAGATTTAAATAATATTAAAAAAAAGTGTAGACTAATAATGTTTTATGCAGATAAAAATAATTATTATTATTATTCTATTTGTCTTTATTTTATTTTTTAATAATACGACCGTCCTTTTTCCTTTCTTGATTCTCTTTTAATCGAACTCAATAAAAAATTCGCCAATGCCAATGTCGATTTGATGTTATGTTAATTTATTCAATTTTTCATCTTCGTCAACGATCATCTTTTTTTAATTCCTTATTCGAATTCATTTAATTTAATTTTCAAAATGATCAATTTATCGAGTTTTGTTTTATTTTTTCAATATATTTTATTCGTTTTGTTATTTTTTAACTACCATTTACCATTATTTTTTCGCTGATTTGTTTTAGTGTCCGTTTATTGAATGTGAATTTATTTTACACTTTAATCCTGTCGATTGATTGCCGTTATATTTTCTCTTTTATTCGATAGTTTTTAAAATATTCACTGATCGCCCGGTTTCGTTAAAATTTACAGATTAGGATCGTGACAAAATTTGTCAATTTTTAAATCAATTTGACTTATTCCTAGTTTTATGTAATTTTTATTTGGGTCTTAACTTCATCATCGGCTTTTATTTTTATACAATTCTCATTTGACTCTATTTTATTTAACTTTTAATACAGTTAATTGACGGATCTTTGTTTTTTTCTTTTAATCGATTTCATTCGTTTTGTTTTTTACTTTTAAATTAACAACTATTCGTCTTGCTTCTTGTTTTCTCTTCGGTTTAATTTTATTTGACGTGACTTTTTTTTGGAACGTCTTTTGTTTCTCTTTTTTACACGATTTGAGATTAGTATATTTTACTTTTAATTCCGCCGATTTATTTATTTATTTTTTTAAATTATTAAATTGAATTAAATTTTTGGTTCTAATGAAAGTCAGTTTATGTCGAATTAATAATAATAATAATAATAATAGTTTATTGTTACGGATCATTATAATGATATGGACATGGTCAAAATCAGGTACATGTGACACAATACAATTAAAAACAATATGAGACATGGGTATGTAACATATCACAGTCAACACAAACAATATAAAAATCACAATTACAAGGATAAGAATACGCTGGGAAAACGTGTATAAAAAAAAACTCACCCAGCCACAGCAAGCAATAAATTAAATTTTAGCATGTGAACGAAATCTGCCCAACAGGGCACTAATTGTCAGAGCTTATTAGTTCATTGACATGATAGAAAGCTTTTTCGCGTAGGTAGCGTTTTAGTAATATCTTAAATTGTTTAACATCTGCACTTTTAATATAGATAGGTAATGCATTAAAGATTATTATTGCTCTGTAATGAGCTCCACCTTGATAGAGAGTCGTCCTGCGCTTTGGGATACTGAAGTCATTACGTTGTCTAGTTTGCATATTATCATACATATCAAGATTACGAGTAAACATACGCTCGTGTTTTTTTATGAACGTGGTTAGTTCATAGATGTATAAACTGGCAAGGGTTAAAGTTCCCAAATTTTGAAATAATGGTTTGCATGAACTATTTATCGGCACTCCACACATGGTTCTGACAATCCTTTTTTGTAGAAGGAATAGACGCGTAACGTAGCAGGAGGATCCCCAGAAAAGAATCCCATAGCGTAAACTGGATTCGACGTAAGCATAATAAAACGCTTTGAGGGATGATATTCCTACATTGGCTCTTAGGTTATTTAAAGCATAGAAAGCAGAGAAAAGCTTACTGTTCAATTTACTGCAATGTTGCTCCCAATCAAGTTTGGCGTCGACAGTGAGACCCAGGAACTCAACGAAACTCGATGTCGGCAGCGATTTATTATTATGTTTGACTAAAATGCTAAAGGCAGCAGGTTGTTTTTTAAATGTGACAATCGCGGTTTTATTCATATTAAGGCGAAGATTATTGATTGAGCACCACCTATTCATTTTCTCGACAAGTTCAGAACTGATTTTGGAAATTTCCTCAGCTGACTTATTAGCTACAATTGCGTTAGTGTCATCTGCATATTGTGATAGGTGTCCGAGTGAGACGGTAAGAGGCAAGTCATTTACGTAGATCAAAAATAAGGTCGGTCCTAGGATCGATCCCTGAGGGACTCCACGGTGAATAGGTGACTCGGTTGAATGGTAAGTTTTAATTGTGTTTTCGATTTCAAGAGGTAATGAGACAATTTGACTACGGTTACATAAATAAGATTGAAAAATGCTCAGAGCTAGACCACGTATGCCATATCTCTCCATTTTTTTAAATAGGATATCGTGATCCAGTGAGTCGAACGCTTTGGAGAGATCGAAGAATGCGCCAGTTACGTTAAATTTACTATCCAACTTATCATATATATAAGTGAGGGTATTATAAATTGCATCTTTAGTTGAGACATTGTTGGTGAAGCCAAATTGATTTTTATTTAAAATTTCAAAGTGGGATAGGTATGAGACTAATCTTGAATTTAAAACTTTTTCAAAAATTTTGCTGAAGGCCGGTAGAAGAGAAATTGGACGATAATTGACGGGATTGGAACGGTTTCCTTTTTTGTATATCGGCAAAACTTTGCCGCATTTTATTGAGTCTGGAAACACCCCTTGAAGGAGAGATTTATTTATTAGGTGAACAATCGGAGTTATTATAAACGAAGCAATTTTGCCAATCAGAGAGCATGGCACCTCATCTGCACCCGCAGAATTTTTATTGGAGATTGAATCGATCACAGATCTGATTTCGGCGTCATCAGTTGCAAATGGGAACATGTTATGCGGGATTACATCGTAATCAAACTCGGTGGATAATTCTCGGTTTTGCGTGTAGTCTACGCTTGAGATTATGCTGCTGAAGTGATTATTAAATAAGTTAGTCACCACATCAGGATCGGAGGAATTGACTTAATGAGTCTCACACTTGACTCATTTGTGTTTGTGTTTGTGTTTTGATTTTGATAATCAATTGGACGTCTTTTTTTCTCGCTTATTCGAGCTAATTCAAATTCATTTAATATTATATGTAATTTTTTTACTTTTTTTGTAAACTATTCAGCAACACTTTCAATAGGGAAGACTCCGATCCCCTGAAAGACCCCTAGCGAACCCCTAATAAAGGTTCATCGACCCCTTTCAAGTATTCATTGACCGCCAAGGGGTCAATACTGATCCCGTTGGAAACTCGTGGTATAAAATGTGAATAATCGTCTCTTATGTAAAATAAAATGTTAGGTTTTAATTAAAAAAAAAGTTTCAAAAAAGAAGAAAAGGAGAGGCAATTACTATTTCAGATTTCAAATAAGTACGAAAATACCAGGTGTTTCCTTCTAAAAATTAAAATTTCAGTTTATATCTCAGTTATGCGATGTTCGGTTGTTTTCCTGTAACCAGCAGCAAACACTTTGAATCAGTCTATATAAGTTTTATGATAAAGACTTCTTTCTAAAATCAAAAATAAAAAGTTAATTACCCCGTATAAACAATTTCTTGTAAAAAAATAAGATGATAAATTAGTTGCAATTTGCGTTCAATTTTTTTATATTTATTCTGCTGCGCCCACCTTTGAAGACTTATGCGCCCCCCAGGGGGGCGCCCCACAGTTTGGGAAACGCTGATTTAATCCCTGAAGACTTAACAATGGCATAGCCGTGTAGGAGATGGTATAAATGGCGGATCAATTTCTCATAAAAGCTGTATTAAGGTGAGCGTCCACTAGAACGGTGGAGCGAAGCGACGCGGCTCGGCTCCAAAACGAAATGCACGTAAGTCGTACACTCCGCGCTACCGCCCTAATGAAGCGTCTTGAATGATTTACATTTTGTGAAATAAACAGGAATACACAAATGGTACTAAAATTATGAGAGTTCTTATTTATTTTTTATATTGTATTGGCTTATTTACAAAAACAAATGTGTTACTATCATGTTACTATATGTATAACAAGTTTTATAGGAGTATATTAAAACGATTGCCACAATTTCAAATTCTTATTTCAACATTACATGCATTTCGTTTGGAAGCCACGCCATTTCGGTCCACCTACCTAGTGGACGTTCAGCTTTAAACTTCTTAAAAACTTGAAAATAATAGATGATAAAAATGTTATAAGCTGCGAAATTAAATCTAAAGTGAGCACAAATACGAATGAAATTGAAGTTATAACAGTGAACGAAGAAGAGGACAATGAAGCACCGTCGTTAAGCGTTCAGGAATTTATTTGTAATTAACAAAACTGTTCTTGAAAACATTACTGCCAAATTAATAAACTTTATGTAAATATAATACGCTCTCTTAAAAGAAAACAATGTAATGTTAAAGCAAGAAATTAACAATTTTAGAACTAAGACGCCCCCAACAGCTACATCTCCATCAGCAGTGACAAATTCGGCTGGATAGGCAAGTAAGCAGGACGCTCTAACTTATAGTGAAATCGCGAAGACGTGAGATAACATGCTATCAATAAAACCGAAATTCAAGGGTCCTATTGTCTCGAAAGAAGACGTATAAAAATGTATCAATCCGACTGAATAAAATGATCCGATCACTGTGAAAATGCAGTGAAAGCAGAAAAGATAGAGAAAACATCTAAAAAAATCTAAATGATAAATATAAAAACCCACAGCAGAAATTCTTAGAGAATGTTTAGCGGAATAAACTTGGTTAAGTTATGTGAAAATATTTTTTATATTATTTGACAATATCTATCAATAAGGAATGTATTTAATGACAACCTAAACTTAAAAGTTATATTGATAGGTGATAATGTAGCATCAACTTGCAGCCGCTAGAAATGTATAATTGGTTAGAATAAATGTATCAATTATAAGCCAGAAATAAATATCTTAGTTATGAAAAAGACATTTCGCTATTATTGAATCTGATCCGAAAACTTTCAACTTGTTAATGCATGCTGGAGTTATTTTCCTAATATATTATGCTTGTTAAATAAACACAAGTATTCACTATGTGTGATGTGATATTTTAAAACCTTCTAGAGCCCGACCGGTAGCGTTTTTGCCGTTTTTTTTTCCTGAGCACGTTAACACTTGTTGTAGCAACAAGATGACACCTTTAACTCATTTTCCGTTTTCTGTGACAATTTTTTTCTGTCAAACCCTCAATTGTAGTAGTGGTTACGGTCACGCTGCAGAAAACTGCAAGAATAATAATAATAATAATGATAATATTTATTAATCCTAAAAGATCTGGCAAAGATATGGGACATGTTACATGAGAATTAATGTAAATAACATATAGGAAAAATATAAATATAAGCGTATATATAATTGTCATATCACAGCAATATCCATTAAATATTCGTTTACGGAATTTTTGACAATAGAAGCCGTTTCAGTTCACGTTTAAATAACAATATTCTTAAGTCCAAAGGGAAGCTTATTATATAAACTAATTCCTTTATATTTAGGACTGTTTTCATATATTGTAAGATTATGCTGTGGAAACTCAAGTAGGCCCTGATACGTAGTGCTGTAAGATTGATTCGAATTTGTAGTCATGATCTGCAGTATAGAATAAAGATTCATAGATGTTGTACATCTATGTATCTTTAGTCTATACTGTAGATCATATTAATGACTACAAATCCCAAGGAACAGTTAGAATTTGTAACTCTCTGAATTATTCTTTACAACTTTCAAATCTTTCAAGACCTTTTATATAGAATGTTCCTTTACTGCGTGCAAATAAAAAAAACCTCAGTATAAGTACGTGAAATGCTATCTTCTGCGCGTATTTTCGGGTGGCTACCGAACCATAGCCAAAAAAGTTCGGAGGTTCCACTTGTTTGAAACTGCTGAAATGTGCGAGAGAGAAACATTCAGCAAGGTCATTGACGCCTTCCTCTGTAGTCAATGGATGTGCCCACATACAGCGCCGATCATAAAAAGAGTCCCGCATTTAAACTCATTCTCCAGCGTTTCGTAATAAAATTCCCTGATATCGTTTATTACAATGCCCGGGCCCAATGTGCGTTTCCGTGGACTTCTCCGTACAAGAGTAACATATCTCTTTTTTTCATTATTTGTAAATGCCATTACGATCTTAATGTGTATTTTTACGAATCAAAAATCTTTCTTCGTTTGTCAAGTTTTTCGTAACTGCAGAACGCTAATATAATACTGCCCCACTTTAAACGTGTTACAGTGGCCGCCGTTGTAAAATCACAAAAAATTGCCGTAATAAAAATCATCAAAAGAAATGCTAAACTGCGACTTTATCGAATGAACGAGAGAATACTTTAAGATATTAATCAATTTGTACATTTTGGAATTTGCAATGCAAGCGCGTTAAAAATGCTTTACTTGGCCGAATTTCATAATTGACTTAATAGAAATTGTAAATTTAATGTCAGTCATATTGGTAGTAAGCACATATCAGTTTTAACAGCTATTTTATTCTTCCTAGTGTGATTACGTAATGCGGCCTATTTTAAACTGTACAAACTGTAGACAAATTACTACATTATTTTAAAGTTTCTTTATTAAACTAGAGAAATCTTAATCTATTTAATTAGAAATGGAAAGGCAATTTATTTCTTGTGAGGGTAAAATATCCGAAAATAAAAGGATGAATGACGGTGATGTCTTTTTTAACTCATTCGCATTTTTTCCAGTAATTATAATCGTCAGTTTATAATTTGAAAATACTTAAAATTGTAATTACTTGGAGCGAAGTTGGACTTGTTTTAATTAATCCAGGCGCTTAGTGAGCCCGTTTAAAATGTTTCGACTGTTATGATCTATTAATAGGCCTCATACGAATCAAACATATGTTCGTTTACGACATCCTAAAACACTGACCTATATTCGGGTCGTCATTCACACAGGCAAGGCGGCGTACCATCCAGTCGTTAGCTATGCCAGCAGTTCTCAAACAGTTTGGTGAAAATCTTCCTATGGATTTTTCTCGAAAACTATTAACTTGGTGTTAAGGGCATATAAGTTCAATTATAAGTTCAATAGTTGCCATCAATCGTTGCCATTTATGGTGATGTATTACAGATTTAAATATTTGCACACAGTAAAAGAACATCCTGTAGTTCGGTTTGCTCTTTTCTGTAACTGGAACACTTTTGTTAGACCTGTGGCAGATCCCCAACAGATGCCGTACGTTAATAAAGAATGAAAGCAGCCGTAATAGTAATGCATCTTGGGCGTCTTTTTTTAAGCTTATAAATTGCATAACAGGATTTACTTAGGTATTTGCACAAGTGATCTATACGTATATTCCATTTACGACGACTATCAAAGTAAATACCTAGACATTTGTTGGACGAAACTTGTGATATTGACATTTTATCTAACTTTATAAGTAAACTTTCATTTTCAAATTTAGTTGACGGGCAGAATAGAATAAACATGGTTTTACAAACATATAGATCGAGTTTATTCGTCAGAAGCCATTGATGAGTGACATTAAGAGAATCGGAACTATTGGTAATAAGCTGCGGCTTGATTGTAGAAAAATTTAAAATTGTGTAATCATCTGCGTACATAAAAACTGAAGAATTGGCCAGATTAGCGGGCAAATCGTTAATGTAGACCAAGAACAGCAGATGTTCTAATACAGATCCGAGGCACACCTGAGTTGGTGATACATTTTTCCGATAGAACACCATCAACCATAACCTTCTGGACTCTATTAGATAAGAAGTTTTTAATGAAGGTAAGTGCAGGTCCTCTGATACCGTTTGCAAGAAGCTTTCGCAAGAGCGAAGAGTGTATCAAAAGCTTTCGTTAAGTCCATAAAAGTAGCCAATGTTATGTTAACTGCATGTATGTTTTCAGTTAAGATATTTATGAAGTTAATTAGACCTGTATTGGCTGAAAATCCTTTACGGAATCCATACTAACAAGCTGTAAAACGATCAAATTGATTAAGAAAATTGTACAGTCTTTTACAAAATAATTTTTCAAATATTTTTGATATGTATGATGAAATTGCAATTGGACGATAGTTAGTCATTTCATTCTCACAGCCTTTCTGAAAAATAGGAATTACTTTAGAATACTTCGGAATTTTAGGAAAATGACCAGATTTAAACGATTCGTTAATTAAATACGAAAGAGGACTAGAAATAAGAATAGCGATCTGTTTGAATAGCCTAACCAGAAAGTCATAACAATCTGGGGAACTATTTTTTTTTTAAATTGTAAATTACATATTTTACCTCATTTTCAGTTACGGGAAAAAGGAAAATTGATGATTGCTGCAATTAGTTTCTTTAACAGATGTTGAGTTAAACATTACATAATCATTTATAGAGGTTTTTTGAGAAGTATTAACAAAAAAGTCATTAAGTAGAGTAGCTGCAGCGAAAGGATCAGAGTATTTTGTATCATCAATAATTAGTTCAGGGGTCTTTCTTGCAGTTTGAAGGAAACCTATATTTTGTTTAATTATGGACCAGGCAGTTTTTGAAATATTATCGGACGCCTGAGAGAATTTTCTGATGATACAGACTTTTTGTTGATTTAATAACTTTCTTGTAGATGCTTTGGATTTCTTGTAATAGTCCATAATAAGAAGATTGCGAGATTTAATTAATTTGAACAATAACTTGAGTTTTTGAGAAGATACCTGTATGCTTCTTGTAACCCACTTATGAGATTTAAGCACTCACTTTTAACTGCAATTTCAGGAAAAAAATTATCGAAGTGATGCTTTAGTGTTTGAAAAAAATAACAAAATTTGTTATCAACGTCTACTAGAGATTCGAAAACCGCTTGCCACTGTCCAGTGCTTAGGTCCAGCAAAAATTGATTAGTTTTCCGAGAAGTAAATTTCCGTCTTTTTATTAGAACAGAATCACTGGTAATATTTTTTTTTAAGATTAATCTTAAGTTTTTGTTCACAATGGTCACTTAAGTTAGAAATTACAAGATCAGATTCGAAGTGGGAATTGAAATTTACCATTATATTGTCTAAATGACTATTTTTAAAAGCTACTGAAAATTTAGTCGGTGAATTTATTTATTTTTTATTTTATCTTATTTATTTTCTTTTATATTTGTTATTTATATTTATAAAAATGATAGTTATCGATAGTTCCGACTATCCATAGGCCCATCACTAATTGACACGCTTAGGGCCCTATTCTGCATCAAAACCGTTAAATTTAAGAGGGTGTTAAATCTTGTTGCTACGGTAATAACCAATCATAGAACTGTATTTTGAATTTTAAAGGACCTTTAAATTTCAACAGCCCGTTAATAAGTTACAGAATACGCCCCTTAAAATGCTTATATTAATACAGAGTAACCCTCGTCGCTAAAATGTAATAGATATAAAAGCACTTCGTAACTCAATTCGATAGTTAATTAACAAACATGTAAAATAATTAATTAATTAATTAAGGTCTACTGATTGCACAAGTTGATTCGAAGTCACAAAACGTTACAATTACTTAACCAATTCAAATTTGATTCAAAACCCACGGTAATAATTTAACATGATGCACCAAAAATGTGCCGAAAATATGTGTGTTTTAATAGAAAGTAACATGTAGGGTACGTTACTTAATCAGCTGTCTGTTGTCGCTTTCACGTCGCTAGATGTCAAAGTAGGTTCGGCAATCCCATTGAAGTAGATACAGCCAAATACGTAATTCTTTGTATCTGTTTCTTTCTAAAAATATTCGGAAATATAGGTACCCCGCGATGAAACAGAGAATTAAAGATAATGCAGCCTCGTGCTCATGTTTTTTGATTGTACCATTCACGTTCAGATTACACGAATCTTTCAACCCGTTGGTAAAAGATTCTTGAAAAACACCTCAAAAGACACGTAGAGCTTAATTCATTCCAGTCAAAGTGCTTGCATGAATCTTATAGCTCAAATTTACAACTTCTCATAATCAACGAAGTACGTGTTTGCTCTGTCGTATCGCGAAGCAAGTGAGCGTGCCCAGAAATGGTCTCCGGAATTCATCTTCATAGCAAACATGGCGGGCAAATGGGAAAACAGAACGCGGATGAACGTGATTACATTAGACCAACGATAAACCTTGCTTTCAAATGGCACGTTAATGTCATTTTCAGAGAGTGTTGCAACAAACCAAATAAATATGCTGAGTTGCCGAAACGTACCAACAGATTAACAGAATAACCGAATTTACCGACAGAGGATTGAAGTTGAAAAATCGATGACGTCTTATCTTAATAACCGTAATTTATAGCAAACTATCTCATAAACAAAGTACTGCAAGCTTTTGATGTTGATGTTCTGTCTGTCTCAAAGAAAAATTCTGCTGGAGTCGACGGTATACCTTGTTCAATTATCAAGTATGTTGCCGAATTTTTAACTGTTCCTTTGTGCAAACTAATCAATCAGTCTTTTAAGGAAGGTGTTTTTCCATCTATTCTCAAAACCTCGAAAGTTATTCCTGTTCCAAAGAAAGGTACCAAGACCGATATTAGAAATTTCAGACCCATATCTGTTCTTTCTGTTTTTTCTAAATTATTTGAAAAAGCAATGTTGGCTAGGTTAATTAACTTTTTTGACAGCAATAAAATTATTGGTAAAAATCAGTTTGGTTTCAGAAGAGGACTGTCAACTAACGATGCTTTATGTATGGCGTATAATACCATCCTGCGGAACATTGAATGTAAGGATAGAATCGTTGGCGTATATTTTGATCTAACAAAAGCTTTTGATACTGTTCATCACAGCATTCTTCTACACAAATTAAAGCAGTATGGCATAAGTGGTCCTGCTAGAGACTGGATCGCTAGTTTTCTAAGTGACCGTTCTCAAATTGTTTGCTGGTCAGATGCAGTATCAGAAGGCGCTCAAATACATCACCGTGTTCCGCAGGGTAGTATTCTTGGGCCGTTTCTTTTTAATACTTACCTTAATGATTTAAGCAAATTTATTGAACTAGGAGACATTATTCATTATGCGGATGACACCTCATCTATACTTAATTACACATCTCATGAAGAGTTATCACATAAACTTAATATATTACTTAAGAAAATGATGGATTGGTGTTATTGCAATAACTTATCTTTAAATGTCAACAAGACAGTTTTGGTCCCTTATTCATTAAGCACTGCGCAAGTTAAACTAGAAGATCTTAATGTTGACATTCCTATTGATACAAGTGTAAATTTCTTAGGGCTAACTTTTGATTCAGGCCTTACTTGGAGTGACCATTGTCTCAAATTGGCAAAATCATTAAATTCTGCATGCTATTTACTGAGAAATCTTAATGGCAGCGTATCTCTTGAAGTTTTAAAAATGTTTTATTTCGGCTGCGTCCAATCTAAATTAAATTATGGCATCCTTTGTTGGGGAAATTCGTCTTCATCGAATTCTTTATTTATAATTCAAAAACGCTTAGTAAGAGCCATGGTGGATATAAAAGCACAAGTAAGTTGCAGAAACTTTTTTAAAGAACTTAAAATTTTAACACTGCCTTCTCTGTTTATTCTTAATTGTCTAATGTATGTTAAGAATAACGAACAGTTGTTTATAAGAGAGACTGATATTCGGAACTGTAATACTCGTTCACATGGAAAACTCAAATTGTACTTACCACAACATCGAACAACCAAATTCCACAATAGCGTGTTTTACATAGCAATAAAACTTTATAATCATCTCCCTGTTAATTTGAGACAATTAAACTCTAACAACAAATTTAAAAAACAAATTAAGTACTATCTTGAAACAAATGCCTTTTACTCTATTGGAGAATTTTTTACATCTGTGAACCACTGTGATATTAGGTGATCTTTCAACTAAATTGTTAGTATTGTATTTTTTCGTCGCATTTTTATATTTTTATTTTTATATTATATTTTAATTGACAATTTCCATTTTGGAATAATTATCTTTTAATATGTATCAAATTTGTATGATAATTGCTAACATCTGATAACTACCGATCTAATCAGCATTAAAGAATTATTATTATTATTATTATTAAAAAAAAAAAAATGGAAATAACTCCCAAACGGCAAATTTTTCTTGTATCGCGTGTTGCATAAAATATATTTAGTATTTTGCCAGGAATTAAGAAATGCACTCAGACATTCCATTCAAAATAAGGAAGTTGACGGCAATTTCCGATATAAACCGAAGTGCCCGAAAGTTGTAAACATTATATCTTAATAGATCATTACCGCAAACTTATAACTGCAAAACATGAAATAAAAATTCAAATTGGAAGTCATTAAACTTTTAATGATCGGGTGGTCTGAATTTTCCTGTACGCTTGGAACTCTAGCTGATGCGTTTCTTTTTTACTATAACAGTTTTTCTGATCATTAAATTTTAATTTAATGGCAAAATTATTGATCGAGCGGCATACCATGAGCAGCTAGTAAAACAGAAATGTTTTTAAGTTCGTGTTTGTTTCTTCTCGCTATTTGTAATTAAACAGGCCTAGGCGCATTTTAGGCGGAAGGTTTCGCTAAATGCACGAGGAACTGTTAATACGCTGAGGCGATCATAGTCGGAAAAAGTTCTAATTTTTAACGCGTCTGCCCTGTAAAAACAAAACAATAAACCAGTCGAAGCCCGAGAAATCTATGCGGCACGCAGTAACCACTACACTTCTGGTCGACTGGATATAAAAGCTTGCTTATATAACCGATTCATTTCGAAATAAACTCGCATTATTTTTGCAGTGACGGCGCTATAATTGATAATAATAATAAATTTATTATGCCAGTCTTTTTAAAAGTTATATTAAATAATTATAATGTTTTCATAATTATTAATTTGAAAGAAGCTATAAAGGCAATTATGTTATACACGTAATTTACATCAAACGGTTGCTTCTGATGCAATGAGCGCGAGAGTGAGAGTGCCTCGGACATAAAACCCGTTCAGCGGCGACGTTGCTTTGTTTATCTTTATACTGTTTTTTTACCAGATATCCTAGGAATGTCCGACCCTTAGTAATAAATACCGGTCTTGGTTAACATTGGTATACGTGGACGGATACTTCGTGGTAAATCAACAACATTTCCCGTTTCTAAAAATCGTTTTATAGTGCGCGAAGCAGTACCACGCACAATACTAAGAGTTTCGCTAATTTCATGACGGGATAGACCATGTTCATGCAAAGTCACAGTTCTTATTCTGTTCGAGTTAGAAATTCTGTTCCTGGGCATTGTGAAGTTTCCCACTAGAGTAAATAATGATTAACAGCTTAGTGCTTCGTAACGGACTAATGTTACTTGACTGTCACAAATGTGTCCCCTATTTGCAAAACCGGATACATCCATTTTTGGTGGAGTCAGCTTTTTTGAAGAAATCACAAGTTCTTCACTAATTCTAACAGTGTTAAAAGAACTGAGTTTCAAAACAGCCTAAGTCCAGTGTAAAGTCAAGTCTGATATCTATTAGAATTGGTCAAGAACTTGTGATTTCCTTAAAAAAAACTAACTTCGTCAAAAATGGATG
Organism: Prosopocoilus inquinatus; assembly: GCA_036172665.1. Taxonomy (NCBI): domain Eukaryota; kingdom Metazoa; phylum Arthropoda; class Insecta; order Coleoptera; family Lucanidae; genus Prosopocoilus; species Prosopocoilus inquinatus. The sequence continues at coordinate 5,804,418 of CM069876.1, forward strand.
TAACCGGTTTTGCAAACAGGGAACACAAATATTTGTCAAAAAATATATTGAAACTGGTTTTATAAAACTAAAATATATCGCAAAATATCTTTTAGTTTACTTGTATCTGCACTCGATGGTACATTCAAACTTAACATCAAGATGAAAGTTGAAAAAAAAAATAGTTTTTATGATGACTGGCCATACGTGTCAACCGTGCGTCACACTTAAACTCCGTCCCCTTTAAAAACCGCTGTTTTCGATAATTTAGCCAACAAATAAAATAACTTAAATAACTTGGTAACATTTTAACAATACTGACATGCTGAATATTTCGAGTTTTGCTACTGTTACTTTAAATGCATGTTATACGTGAGCTGCCAGTAAATTTTCTGGAATCTAGTACGTCTAGAATTGTTAGCGTTTATCAACTGCCAAATTTGAAAAATTTGACGTTTTTCGCCTATAATTCTATTGACAGTTCCTATCCAAATGAACTAGTTTAGTTTGTACAGCATTTGAGAAAAAGTAATTTTGTGTAAACATGGAAATCTCGCGTGAAAATTTTCGTGCCATGATTTCTTACTATTTGAAATGTGATCTAATGCCGAAATAATGCCTCGATCGGCTTCATTTGGCTTTTGGAGATGAAGCACCATCAAAGAGCAGTATTTATAATTGGTTTGCCGAATTCCAGCGCGGACGTACCTCTCTCAGTGACGAACTTCGTGAAGCTCGTCCATCAATATCTGTAGATGCTGTACGTGAAATGCTTGAGCGAGATCGACATGTGACATACCGTGAGATTCAAGCATCCTTACTCATAGACATGAAAGCAATACACCAGATTTTACGTGATCATTTGAACGTACGAAAGCTTTGCAGTCGTTGGATCCCATACAATTCAACAGAAGCGCAAAAGCAGGGTCGTCTCAAATGGTGCGAAGAAATGCTCAAGAAATTCAATGGAGGTCGTTCAAATTTAGTTTATAACATCGTTACTGGTGACGAAAGGTGGATCTATTCGTGCGAGTCAAAAAGTAAACAACAATCTACCGTTTGGCTATTTCAAAATGAACCAAAACCAACAAAAGTTGTCCGTTCACGCAGTGCTGCGAAGCAAATGATTACTTGTTTCTTTGGTTTAACTGGACATGTAGCCACCGTGGCTTGAGAGGATCGAAAAACCGTGAATGCTGATTGGTATACTACAATTTGTTTGCCGGAAGTCATCGATCAAATAAGAAGAAACAATCGAAATCGACGAATTATTCTCTGTCATGACAACGCCAGCTGTCACACAGCCCGTCAAACAGTTGATTTTTTATCCAACAAAAATGTTGAATTAATGACCTATTGTCCATATTCACCTGATTTATCACCTAATGATTTCTTTTTGTTCTCAAATATCAAAAATAAAATGCGTGGTGAGCGATTTTCGTCGGCTGAAGCAGCGGTTGAAACATTCCGGACACTGGTTTCTGAGGTACCATCTTTAGAGTGGAAAACGTGCTTTAGAAATTGGATCGAGCGTATGCAAAAGTGTATTGACGTCAAAGGCGAATACTTCGAAAAACAATTATACCGTTTACCAAATTTCATATAATTTTTATACCGTTTCCAGAAACTTTTTCAGCAGCCCACGTTTTCCGCCCTTAAAATTTCGCGCGATTCAGTTTTTCGTTGTAAATACGGTTTTTAAAGACTTGTCAAAAATCGTAAAATTGAAATGTTTAAAATGCCAAATCACATGTTGTCTGAAGTAGAAAAAGGTATTGCTTACGTTTATTTTACTTTTCTGTTAAATTCTATTACTTTGGCTCTAATAGTTATCTTACTTTTCTGCTTCAGTTAAAATATAACCAACAATCTGACAACCGAATGACTTTTCAGTGTTATGTCATTAATGTCAAATTTAAAGAGAAAGCCTGGTTGACAAAACTAAAATTTCGATAAAGACAGATTACTTGACAAAAAATCGGCCGCAATAGTACATATGGTAGGTACAGAATTTGATATAAACGGAATTAGCAGGTCCGAAAAAAAATGCAAAATGTACCTTATTGCTCATTATTCAACTAGCTGTTGCATTGTTGTATACGCGATCATAGTCTATGCTTAGATCTCGAACTGTCGCATGGGCAAGAAAAATTATTTGAGAGATTTAATTGTAATGAGCAACGAAGCTGAGTGGGCACTACCCACTCTGCCCATCCCAACGAGCCGCTACTGTTCGAAGTATGCCTTTTTTACGTTTTATCGAATTAGTCGTTACATTTCTAAGTGTTTTATAGTATTTCCATTTGTCTATATTTTTAGACTTTTTAAATTTTCTTAGAGCAGACAGGGATGACCGCCAGCGGGGAAGCGTACCCCCACCGCGCTAGGCGTTATAACTGCGATCGCTGTATTTATTAAGTAATTATTTGCCGCACGCTTCTCTATGAATGAATTCTTTTTTTCCCGAAACAAATAAGAGTGGAGATAGCGCTTTCGGAGAGCCCGAAGGCATCGCTGTCTTAGAGCATCATCTCTTAAAGTGATCATTAATTTAACGCTTTCTGTTAACCAGGGTGCAGGGTTTCTAGAAAATCGTCTAATAATATGAAAACCAATGATACCGTTGCGTTTTTTCATACCGTTTCCAGAAACTTTTCCAGCAGCCCAAGTAGGTGCTAGTGGTCTTAAGTACTTGGTAAGTACACCTACTCATATCACTTCCATTAGTGAATCACTTATAGACAAGGAGGTCATTTGGGAAACGCGATAAGCGTCTGCAACAGTTTGCAATTTGCAAATCCAGATAATTTAATTCATCAAACTACCAGCCAAACTAAAGTACTGGGGAAACCATGGAAACAAGTAAACACCGATAAAATAATTCCACGATCGATCGTCTTGATCACGCTAATCAATGGATTACGCCTGGTCAACCAGTCCCAAAAAAAATCTTTTGGGAAAAAGGTTATGTTAAGTCTTTAGTGGAATTCAGAAGGAATTGTTCATTTTGAAATGATTCCAAATGGTTGTAGCATAACCGCCGCACTATATTGTCAACAATTGGACCGAGCTCAAGAATCTCTGCGTCTCAATTATCCTACATTGGTTAACAGAAACCAGGTACAGTTTTTGCAAGATAACGCAAAACCGTAAACCGTACTGTTAACAAGGGCAAAGATGGATGAATTAGGCTGGGAAGTTCTAGTTTATCCGCCCTATACCGGCTCTCTCTAAATTCGTGGACATGGCTTAACCACGGATTCCCGGGCTCAAAATAAGACGATTTAATCAAACTTATCTATATCCATAATGGTCTCGTTAAGCCGGTATTCTTCTTTAAAGTTCTTGAAGAAAAAGTCTATTTTTCTTAAGACAAAGGAACGCCTGAACCGATTTGGATGAAATTTGGTACGAGTTTCCACAAGGAGGTAAGTCACATTTACAGGTGGTTTTAGTTACTTACAGTTAACCGCTAGTGTGAGAAACAGGGTTGTTACATCACATATCTTGCTATAACTTTTTTGAGGTTAGGATAATAACTTTAGTTAATAAATTTTTAGAAAGAAGCACTTGATATGAAACTTTTTCATATCTTTGTAACTTTTGATATTTCTTACGGTTTAGTCACAAAATAAGAAAATCTAAATGGCAGCAAAGTTACTTATGGAAAAAGGGTATGCTCTAACGTCTTCTAAGTGTATAACTAATTTATTTTCGGAAAGAGTTATTCATTAGTAACCTTTTATGTATCTTTGCCAACTTTGCTATCTTTCACGGTTTAGTTAGAAAATAAAAAAATCTAAGAGACTAAAATGTCTTTTTTTCAAAATTTAGAATTTCAAGTTAGCAGCTTGTGCGCAGAAAAATAAATGCCTAATATAGTTTACTAATTAAAAACTCTTTCTCAAAATAAATAAATTAAGCAGTTAAAAGGCAGTAAAGTTTAGCTGTTTTCAATAAAAAAATGCAGCAGTCACTTACATTTTTTAATCTTGTGATTAAACTGTAAGAAATATCAAAAGATACAAAGACACAAAAAAGTTTCCTATCGAATGCTTCTTCCTAAAAATGTATTAACTAAAGTTATCTTCCTAACCGCAAAAATGTTATAGTAAGATACGTGTTGTGGCAACCTTGTTTTTCCCGCTAGGGGTTCACTGCGAGTAACTAAAACCACCTGTAAATGTGACTTACCTTCCAGTAGAACCTTACACCAAATTTCATCCAAATTGGTTCAGGCTTTCCTTTGTTATAAGAAAAGTTAACTTTCTCTTCAAGAACTTTGAAGAAGAATACCGGCTTAACGAGACCATTATGGATATAGATAAGTTTGGTTAAATCGTCTTATTTTGAGCCCAGGAATCTGTGGTTAAGCCATTTCCACGGAATTTAGAGACACCCAGTAGTCTAGACCATGGCGCAGGGTCTAGACTATATGGCAGAATTGTCATTTGTTACGCTCAATGGAACACTTCTTAAGATGACGGGAGTTTGAAGATATCCACCATTTTGAAGCTGCTTGCCAAGAGTTTTTTAACTCGGAAGAGCCATATCTTCTATCCTCCTGGAATTGAGCTTTTGGGACAAAGATGGTTGGAAGTTGTCGACAATAACGGCGAATATTTAGTTTAATTGTTTAATTTTTTAAGTAATAAGCATTTATTTATTTTTCTAAAAAAACGCTCAGAACTTTCTGAACACCCTAATACAGGGACCGCCAAAAAGTTCGCACCATTTGGGAATATTTTTTATTGATTAAAAAAAAAAAACTTTTTGCGTCGATAATTTGTGCATGTTCGATAACCAAACATAAGTAGGACAATGCTGGTGAACAACTTTTAGTGTTGCTAAAAATAGCACAAGGTATGAATATTAAAAAATTGTTGTAATTTGGAATTGCTGAACATACCAAACAAAATTTTATTAGGATTCAATAGTTATTTACCAAATGGGTGTCTTGATTGCTAGACAAAATTTTTTTCGGTCCAGTATTTCGAAAAAAGGAAAAAAAAAATTTCAAAATTACCGCGTTAATGCACGGCTGAATTGCTATGTCATTGGGCATGGGTTGTTCTATGCGTAATTGTTCAAAAAGAGTGATAGTTTGCGTAGTGTCGTTACCGACGTGTAAACTGCGCCTCACTTGAAGTCCTGCAACAACACATGTATGACATAAAAGGGCCAAATTCTATCAATTTTATTTAAAAAGATATTTTTATATAATTCTCACGCAAAATTAACATTACACCATTTCCAGCTGTAATTCAGAAAGTATCAACTATATTTCGGAAATTTTCAAATGTAATTCAGAGTTGTTAATTTAATTTCAGAATATGTTATTTAAAATTCAGATTAATCAAATCAGTTTCAGATTGCACGACTTGTAATTCAGATTTATCAATTTAATTTCAGAATTCGTTAGTTTTAATTCAGATTAATCAGTTTAATTTCAGAATATATTAAATGTAATTCAGAAAGCATGAATTTTAGACTTTGCCGTTTTTTATCTACTTTAATCAGAAATCAGAATTATACAATTCTTTCGGATAAAGAATGGGAATAAGTTTTTTATTTCTTATTGTATAGTTGTTTCCGAAATAAACAAACCTATACAATATTTAAGGTCCCCTTGTATCATGATGAGAATTTCTGAGATTTTTACTGAATTATGTTTGGCGGAATTAAGATCATTCATATTTCAATTAAAAGTTACGGGTTCTTAATTACAATTGATGTAATCTCAAATTCATTTAGTATATTCTGAAATTAAACTGATTAATCTGAATAACATTCGAGGAATTCTGAAATTAAATTGGTAAATCTGAATTACAAATGATATATTCTGAAACTAAATTGATAAATCGGAATTATGTGATACATTCTGAAATGAAATTAACAAATCTGAATAGAGATTGACGATTTCTTAATTACAGTTGGAAAAGGTGTACAAAATTTCTCGGAACTTATTAGCGTCGAGGCGCCATTATATTTAACTCTTCAGTGTGATTTGTAAAAACTGTTTTGATCATGCAGTTACTATGACATCACTGCATTCTCGATAAGATCCGGTTATTTATCAAATATTTGCAATAATTTTGTGAATTAGGGTTGCAGCGTCGTCGTTTTAAGCATTTGCAATTTGCGGCGTCGGTAACGACTTGCAACTGCTTAATCATTACTTCGAATAAGCAATTAGTCACTAAAGTCACAGTTCAAAATTGTTATTTTTCTGATCATGAGTTAGTATCGTACTCTATTATCTCTGAAAGAACAAATAATTATATAAAATGCATCTCATACATGTAGAGCGAGCTTACAATGACATAGATTATGACATTTTTTATAATGATCCTTACCTTTTACCGCTCCATAAATTATTTTACATTGAAAACATTGATGAGAAAATAAACTTTTTAATCTGCAGTTAACTTCTCTTTTTAATATTCATGCACCTTATATTACTAGACGATTTTCTAGAAACCCTGCACCCTGGTTAACGAAAAGCGTTAAATTAATGATGACTTTAAGAGATGATGCTCTAAGACAGCGATGCCCTCGGGTGCTCCGGAAGCGCTATCTCCACTCTTGTTTGCTTCGGGAAAAGGAGAATTCATTCATAGAGAAGCATGCGGCAAATAAATACTTAATAAATACAGCGATCGCAGTTGTAACGCCTAGCGCGGTGGGGGTACGCTTCCCCGCTGACGGTCATCTCTGTCTGCTCTAAGAAAATTTAAAAAGTCTAAAAATATAGACAAATGGAAATACTATAAAACACTTAGAAATGTAACGACTAATTCGATAAAACGTAAAAAAGGCATACTTCGAACAGTAGCGGCTCGTCGGGATGGGCAGAGTGGGTAGTGTCCACTCAGCTTCGTTGCTCATTACAATTAAATCTTTAAAATAATTTTGCTTGCCCATGCGACAGTTCGAGATCTAAGCATAGACTATGATCGCGTACACAACAATACAACAGCTAGTTGAATAATGAGCAATAAGGTACATTTTTTCCGGACCCGCTAATTCCGTTTATGTCAAATTCTGTACCCACCATATGTACCGTGCCTTCAATTGAATTCTAGTTATATTCTAGTCACGGTAGAGCCTTAGTTTAATATCTAATTAAACACCGGTTTTTTCACCTCCTGATATACTGTGCCTTCAATTGAATTCCTCATTAAAGTAAGCTGTGATTTTTTTATGAAGTTGGCGACACAATTCTAGAGAAAACAGTTGTCATTAACTGTCAGTACTGATCATAACATCAAATAAAAACACAACATTAAAGTTTAAAGTAGATGCTCAAAGTGCTCTCCTTCAGCTTGAATACATAAGCGTACTCTGCTTTTCATGTTTTCAAACCCGTTTGCTAAGTGTTCGGGGGTTATGTTAGCACACACATCTGTAATGCCCGCACGAAGTTCTTAGATTGTCTGACGCGTAGTTCTAAAAACTGTGTTTTTCATGTGCGGATAAATAAAGTCATCCATAATTGTGAGATCCGGAGAACTTGCAGGAAAATTCACAATCCGATTATCGAAAAACTGCTGCAGAAAAGTCATTGTTTGATGAGCTGTGTGGGCAGTAGCATTGTCTTGCTGAAAAAACCCTTCTGTAAGTTCATCATCATGTAGTTGATTAATGAAAGGTTCTAATAACTAATTTTCTAATTTCGGTATCTTTCAGCAGTTACTGAGTCGTTAAAAAATATTGGTCCGATGATACGCCTTCTTGACACTGCTAGCCAAACACCAATTTTTAATGGATGTAATGGAGTTTCTACAAATTCATGGGGATTTTCTGCTGACCATATTCTCATATTCTGTTTATTTAAATACCCTGAGAGATGAAACAAGGCCTCATCGGAAAAGAAACACTTGCCAAGAATGTCGTCGTTGTTTAAGTTATCAAGAAACCACTGACAATATTCTGTTCTTCTGTGAAAATCTACTGGCCTGAGTTCGTAGACTGCTTGAATCTTATATGGATAAAGCTTTAAGTCTTTTTTAAGAATAGTGTGACATGTTCCCACTGATAGCTGAACTTCTTGTGAAAGTTTCGCAATAGATTTCTTGAGAGAGTGTTCCATTCGATCCCGAACATCTTCAATGCAGGCTGCAGTCCTTTTCTTAGCTGCTCCGCTCCCTGTTTTGCGACCAAGTGATCCTATTTTACGAAATTTAAGAACACAAGCATGGGTATGCTTAACTAGCTGTTCATAAGTATTAGCAAAATTAGGAAACTGCTGTCGAAACTTCTGTACACACTGATTAATTGAATAAACTGTCCATTTTCCATTCCACCGGTTTGAAAATAACTTTCAACAATAAATATTTTCTACTGTAATTCTAACATTTTGAATTAATTGAAAATACAAAGTGTCAATTTGACATTTGTTTAATTAAATAATTGAACAGCTATCAGTGCTGCAAATCTTAGGAGAAAAAAACAGTGAAATCATAGCCCACTTTAATGAAAAATTCAATTGAAGGCACGGTACTATTCCGGCATCAAAACCTCGCACGATTTTTTTATCAAGTAGCCTGTTTTTATCGAAATTTTGGTTTTATCAACCAGGCTTTCTCTTTAAATTTGACACTAATGACATAACACTGAAAAGTCATTCGGTTGTCAGATTGTTGGTCATATTTTAACTGAAGCAGAAAAGTAAGATAACTATTAGAACCGAAATAATAGAATTTAACAGAAAAGTAAAATAAACATAAACAATACCTTTTTCTACTTCAGAAAACATGTGGTTTGGCATTTTAAACATTTCAATTTTACGATTTAGAAGATGTCATTCAAAATGATTGAATATTTTTGACAAGTCTTTAAAAACCGTATTTACAACGAAAAACTGAATCGCGCGAAATTTTAAGAGCGAAATACGTGGGCTGCTGGAAAAGTTTCTGGAAACGGTATGAAAAAACGCATATGAAATTTGGTAAACGGTATCATTGTTTTCCGAAGTATTCGCCTTTGACGTCAATACACTATTGCATACGCTCGAACCAATTTCTAAAGCACGTTTTCCACTCTAAAGATGGTACCTCAGAAACCAGTGTCCGGAATGTTTCAACCGCTGCTTCGGCCGACGAAAATCGCTCACCACGCATTTTATTTTTGACATTTGGGAACAAAAAGAAATCATTAGGTGATAAATCAGGTGAATATGGACAATGAGTCATCAATTCAACATTTTTGTTGGACAAAAATCAACTGTTTGACGGACTGCGTGAGAGATGGCGGTGTCATGATGCAGAATAATTCGTCGATTTTGATTGTTTCTTCTTATGTGATCGATGACTTTCGGCAAAAAAATTGTAGTATACCAATCAGCATTCACGGTTTTTCGATCCTCTAAAGCCACAGTTGCTACATGTCCAGTTCAAAGAAAGAGGCAATCATTTGCTTCGCAGCACTGCGTGAACGGACAACTTTTGTTGGTTTTGGTTCATTTTGAAATATCCAAACGGTACATTGTTGTTTACTTTCTGGCTCGTACGAATAGATCCACGTTTCGTCACCAGTAACGATGTTATAAACTAAATTTGAACGACCTCCGTTGAATTTCTTGAGCATTTCTTCGCACCATTTGACACGACCCTGCTTTTGCGCTTCTGTTAAATTGTGTGCGATCCAACGACTGCAAAGCTTTCGTACGTTCAAATGATCATGCAAAATCTGGTGTACTGCTTTCATGTCAATGCGTAATGATGCTTGAATCTCACGGTATGTCACATGTCGATCTCGCTCAAGCATTTGACGCACAGCATCTACTTTAGTGGCAACAACAGATGTTGATGGACGACCTTCACGAAATTCGTCACTGAGAGAGGTACGTTCATGCTGGAATTCGGCAAACCAATTATAAACACTGCTCCTTGGTGGTGCTTCATCTCCAAAAGCTAAATGAAGCCGATAGAGGCATTGTTTCGGCGTTAGACCACATTTGAAATCGTAAAAAATCATTGCACGAAAATTTTCACGCGAGATTTCCATGTTTACACAAAATTACATTTTCTCAAGTGCTGTACAAACAAAACTAGTTCACTTGGGTGGGAACTATCAATAGAATTATAGGCGAAAAACGTCAAATTTTTCAAATATGACAGTTGATATACACTAACAATTCTAAACCTACTGGATTCCAAAAAATTTTCCGGCAACCCACGTAGTACGCTGATGATACGCAGCTCTTCTATCATTTTTATCCCGAAAATTATAAAACAGCAAGTGATTTAATAAATCTAGATCTACCTTCTCTAGCAACTGCTTCCCTAGAGCATTCCTTACTCATTAATCTACAAAAAATAAAGGCCATGTTATTTAGTAAAAAAAAAATACAACATAACTCTTTCTATCTGAAAATAAATAGTACACATTTAGAATTTGTGAAGAATCTCGAGGAATCAGTTTAATTTTAGACAAGTAGTTCCGTTTTAAATCCCATATCGCGAAATGAAAACGTTTAGCTCCATGCCAACTTGAAAGTCATATACTTGAATAGGAATTACTTATCACAAACTCTTATAGCAATGTTATGTAATGCTCTACTTCTCTCACAATTCAATTTCTGTGACGTAGTTTACGGTACATGCATTGACTTTCTTACACAGAAAGGAATACAGTCCTTACGGAATTCGTGTTTCGTGACTTGTTCAGGAAATATGATAGAATAACTCACACGTTCAAAATTACTGGCTGGATTAATATGAGGGACAGACGTTTTTCTCCATGCGTGCTGTTTATTTCAAAATGTTGTCACTTACAAAAGTCCAACATCCTTATTTAACAAAATATCTTTCCGTTTCGATGTTCTTCATGTTAATATAAGAACTAAGGGCCCGCTCACATCTCCTGTGCGCAAAACAAGTTTTTTCGAACGGAGTTTTTCATATAACATTTTCAGAACTTATAATCTCATCCTATCAGAATACAAATTACTGCCAATTCGCTTGTTTAAAAATAAAATGTTACTGAAATTAGAAATTAGGTAAGTTAAACCGATCTGTTATTCATTCAAATAAATCAATATTGCCATTGTTGAAGTAATGTAGGTGCTATCATCATCAAGTCTTGTGTTATTTTTATGTTATGGTAAGTGTATGATGTGTTTCGATAGAATTTATTGATTTTTATTCTTATGGGTTGTCATAACAATTTAAAAGAGAATATGAAACAAATAAAAAACTTTTTAAAAACGAGCTAAAAGAGTAATTTATTGACTTACTTGACGTTTCGCAAATACAATTATTTGCTTTGTCAAAAGTGAATAACGGATATATAAACAATTTAGCCGATTAAATTTGTTAAATTAATTGTCAACAGATTGTTAGTGGTAAAAAAGATATCAGCAAAGATATAACAAAAAACATCAGGAAATATATACATATCATTACCTTATATAGAACCTTTACATGATTCTTATATACATTTTTTCAAAAAAAAGTAATTCACATTTAGCCAGTAAATCTTCTGATAATTATAACATTATTTTTACTAATTTAGAAACAAAAACACCTAAATTTCAAACTCTCAATGTAGTTTATCAGGTAAATTGTCAAACTCAGCTTATATAATTAAAGTTGGTTCTTGTCCGATGAAAATTGTAAGTACAATTTTTTTTTTAATCTCGAACCGGACAGAAATATGAAGGAAAAACACTCAACGTTTCGCTATAGATTTATAGCTTCGTCAGGAGTGAAAAAAAGTAAATAAACAAGTTGTCAAGAGAAACAAGTCGTCAAGAGAAACGAAAAGGTAACATGATTTTAAACTAAAATACGAGTTGTCCTGAATAAAGGGAAAAGTAACTAGAAATAAATTAAAACTAATTTTTTTAATTTTTTAATTTTTTTTTTAATTGACAGATCTATATCCTGTTTAGAGTCCAGAAAACTGCAAAATATGTCATTTAAATTTTCAAAGTCCGTACGTTTATTAATAGAATTTCGAGACATTTTAATTTTACACATTTCTATGAAACGTCTTTTAAAAATATTAGATTCACTGTACAAAATGTCAGTATTATCAAAATCAAAATTATGATTATTTACTAATGAATGCTCTACAAGCATTGAATGATTTTAATTATTACGTTTTTTTACTCAAATGTAGGAAAGAGGGAGTTTTCCCTCGTCATATAATTGAACCTTGAAAAAGAGCGTACGATATGTCATGTCACAAAATTGACAGATACGTATCAGATTTTGCTAATAAAATTCTTTCATATGAAATAGAGGTAACTTTCAAAGTTCTTACCAAATTAACTTGGAAATAAGATTATACCTTAGGTCAGTTAAGTAATTTTCTTGTTAATATCACATTGACTAATTTTCTAAATTTTGAAAATCAAAAAAATGAAAGGTATTTTAATAAAATTCGATTAACACAGATTAAAAAGTTAGATAATCTTATTTCTATTAGAAATAAAAATTTTTACATTAAATTTGATCAAAATATTATAAATAAGTGGCTTGTAAATTATACAAAAACTGAGATTCCGTCAAATTTAAAATACATTTTCGCTTTAGGCAAAAAAATTTCATTACCCTATTTTCATAAACAACAAGTACATTTCTTAAAAGTATTAAGTAGCTTAGAGTTAGGTATAAAAACTTTAGATTCACATGCAAAAATATAAATAAGAAATAAATTTTGTTCTAATTTTTTAAATTATATTAGAAATGTTGATAAAACTTTTGAAAAATCAAAGTATAAGATTCTTATTAGAGATCTCTTGTCTTATAAAAACTTTCTTAAAGATAACCCTAATATTATTGTTACTACAGCTGATAAAAGCAATAACTGTTTTAATTGAAAAAACTGATTATTTTTCAAAAGTTCAAACTATGCTGTCTGATAATAGTACATATGTAAAATTAGCTAACGATCCCACTGAATCTTATCAACGTAATACTTTCACTATTATTAATAAGATAGAGAAATCCGTTGAAATTAGTAATATTGTCGCTAAATCTCTTAAAGTACAGCATCCCATATTTCCTAAATTATACTGCATTCCAAAAATTCATAAACCTAATACACCTCTTCGTCTTATAGTTTCCACTATTGGTTCTTCTCCATATTTCTTATCTAAATTTATTTCAAAAATCATTACTCAGGTTACTAGTAAATCAGAATATTTTATAAAAAATTCTTTTGAACTCGTAGAAAAATTAAAACAAATAACTATACCAAATAATTGCATTATAATTTCTTTAGATGTTATTTCTTTATTTACTAACATTCTTAAAGATTTAGCTTTAAAAAGTATTAATGATAGGTGGTTAGAGTTTAAAGATTTTACTGATATTTCCAAAACTAACTTTTTAGAAATAGTTGATTTATGTCTTGAACCATCTTATTTTGCTTTCAATGATAAATTTTATAAACAGATTTTTGGTACAGCAATGGGTTCTCCTTTATCTCCGGCTTTAGCTGAAATTGTTATGCAAGAACTAGAAAAATCTGTTATTAACTCTTTATCATTCGATTTAACGTTATATTTTCGTTATGTAGATGACATTTTACTGATTTTACCTTCTGATAAGGTAGATTTTGTTTTAAATAAATTTAATTCTTTTCATAATAGATTACAATTTGCAGTAGAAAAAGAAAATAATAATTCATTGAGTTTTCTTGATGTAAATATTATTAGACAGAATGATAAATTAATTACTAATTGGTTTCATAAACGTACCTGGTCAGGTAGGTACATAAATTTTCACTCGTATACCCCCAAAAATTATAAAATTGCAACTATTATTTCATTAACAGATCGAGCTATTTTACTTTCTGATAAAGTTTTCATTTATGATAACTTAAATTTAATAAAGAAAACTCTTATTCAAAATTCTTATCCAATAAGTCTTATTGAATGAGTAATTAAAAATCGTATTAAATACTTCCAAAATTCAAATGTTTCTAATAACATTAGACAAACTTCGAACCATAAATACATATCATTGCCTTATATTGAACCATTACACAATACATTTAAACACATTTTCAAAAAACATAATTTAATTTTAGCCAGTAAATCTGTGAATAATTTAAATTTAATTTTTTCGAATTTAAAAACCAAAATACCGAATTTAAAACAACCTAACATGGTTTATGAAATCAAATGTTCAAATTGTAATTCTGTTTATATAAACAGATAAAATAGCGACATCTTACTATCGCTTTTAGACCTGACATTGCAGTAGGGTGGACAAATTGAAGCGGGATTTGCTCCTAATAAAAACGACTTGCCCAATTTCTTCACAATTAATTTTAAAAAAATTAGTAGGCTAAATTGTTTATATTTCCGTTATTCATTTTTGACAAAGCAAATAATTGTATTTGCGAAACGTCAAGTAAGTCAATAATTTTTTTATTTGTTTCATATTCTCTACAATTCTCACGAGCAAGAACTATCCAAAAATTAACTAACAATTTAAGTTGGTTCTTGTCCTGACGAAGCTATAAATCTATAGCGAAACGTTGAGTGTGTTCCCGTCATATTTCTGTCCGGTTCAAGATTAAAAAAAACTTTATCCTAACAATCTAGATTATCGGATATCATATCGTATCTTTTCTATTGAATTGTTACGGAAAATAAAGACTATTATTTTTCTTATTATTATTTAATTTATAACATCGTCGACAATATCACGAGATACATCGGGTGCAAAGAAAACTAAACGTTTTTTTGGCTATTGTATGTATGACTTTGATTTGCTTTCATCATAACGGACTAATGTTACTTAATTGTCACAAATGTTTCTCAAAAATATATCAAAAAACTAAATGTATCACAGAATACCCCTCGGTGTCGTTTATTTTTTATTTGCACCCGATGGTACGTTTCCGGTTCCATGAGACCATTTATCAAGTGGAGGTTAAATTTCTTACGTCTACAGTACAAAATTAACAATTAACGAATGGTCTATTGTTACTGTTAGGAATTCGGGGTTTACAAATAATAATAATAATAATAATAATAGTAATAAAGTTTATTTGATCATTACAAGCGAGAACACAAAAATTCTAAGACTAAAATAATGGCGTAATGATCAAGGAATCCGAATCAGCGTTTCCCATGGGAGAAGCTGCCCTTCCTTCGGATCCCTTTCATTAATAATACTATCAAATAAATATGAAACTGTAAACTTAAAAGAAAAATGAAATATAATTAAGTGAAGAAACGGAACTGAAAGAAAGTTATATTAAGTAGGAATTTCAGGAAAAGATAGTAGGACAAAATTAGATAGAGAATTAGAAATGGAAACATAAATGTGAATTAAAGTTGATAGACATGCATATAATGTTGGGCAAACTCATGACTGACTGTTTTGCAGGTAGGTACGCATCAAATGTCTGAAAGTAAATATAGAGACAGATTTAAATTTTTCCGGGAGTTTGTTAAAAAGTTTGACTACATTATAAGTAAAAGATTTCTGGAATATGGCCGTGTGGTGCATTGGAGGCGTGAACAATCCTTTGTTTCTGATGTTAATGTTGTGTACATCTGTTCTATATGAAATTTTATCATATAAACAAGGGGGAGATTTTAATGAAATGATATTATAAAAAAATACGGCGGAGTGCAATTCCCTTCTTTGAGACATATTAAGCCATTTTGATTGTGCAAAAGTGTGTGAAATGTGATTCCTCCGACGAATACCATATATGAATCGAAGACATGAATTTTTTAGACACGTTGAATTCTTCTGACATCAATTGTGTCCAGGCAAGGCCCATAAACAGTGTCGCAATAATTAAATTGTGATAGAACAAGAGTATCGCATAATTTTTTACGTAAATTTCGATTGAGACTTTCTTTGCTATTATACAGCATTTTTAATTGACCGAAAGATTTTTGGATTAATTTGTTGACATGCGTTTTAAACCTGAGCTTTGTATCAATGTATAAACCAAGGTTTCTGGCACAATCAGTAATTGCTATTTCTTGGTTATTAATATGTATTTTAATTCTATCTAGAACAGATAGCCGACATTTGTTTCTACCAAACACTAGTACACATGTCTTGTGTGGATTCAGCACAAGGTAGTGATCAGTGGAACAGACGCTTAATTTATTTAAATCTGAATTGATTTGAGCAACACCCTTGACAATATCAACGGTATTGAAAGAATAATATAATTGAGTATCATCGGCGTACATATGGCAGCTAACGTGTTCCAGACAATTAAAAATGAAACTGGTGTAAATGCAGTACAAAAGAGGACCTAGAATGCTCCCCTGTGCTACGCCAGAAGTAAGATCTAAAGTGGCCGAGTCGCAATTATTTAAGGAGACTCTTTGAGTCCTATTTGACAAGTAGTGCTTAAAAAAGTTGATGACAGTACAACTGAATCTAATGTAATGTAAGATAGCACAAATAAGCTTATGGTTGATGGTATCAAAAGCCCACGAAAAATCTAATAGCACTGAAACTGTTATTTTGTTATCATCTATTGCATGAAGAATATCGTCCAAGATAAGAGAGAGTGCAGTAGTGCAACTAAAACCCGGTCTGAACCCTGATTGAAAGGAAGGCAAAAGATTGTGTTCTTTTAGGTGTACACGGATTTGATGTTCTACACACTTTTCAACCAGTTTCGATAATATAGGCAAAAGACTAATTGGCCTGAGATCCTTAAAATCTGTGGGCTTGGCAGTTTTCGGAATGGGTTTAACCAGTGCTTCCTTCCAGCAGTTGGGAAAAACTCCATTAGCTAGACAGAAATTGGTGATGTAAGTGATGTAGGGTAAGAGTGTCGGGCAGCATAAACTCAGCATCCTAGAATTAATTTTATCGGAACCACAACATTTGGTTTTAATTCGAAGTAGAATGTTACTAATTTCATTTTCCGTCACGGGTTGAAATAAAAACAAGTTGTTAAATGTTTTAGCTCTATTTTGTGAATAAAATGTGATAAGGTCAGCATTGACGTTCGTGCGAGGTAGAGAATTCAAAAAATGAGAATTAATTTCACTTACATCACACAAATCGGTTGGGATTAAACGAGTACTCTTTCTGTTGTAAATGCTGATGTTTTCGAGGTCTTTCCAAAAAGTATGGGGAGAATTATTACGATAACTAAATTCGACGTAAGCCTTCTTTTCCTTGCAAATTGCCGAGGTGGTGTAATTACGCAATAACTTATAATAATCCATGCTTGCCTTACTACCACTTGCTTTGGTCTTCTTAAACTGAGAATCACGAAGCGAAATGAGTAGTCTAATATTATCAGTGAGCCACGGAGCTGGTCTCTTGTTAAATTTACCAGTTTTAAAAGGAGCGTGCTTATCAAAAAAAGTGATAATATTTGAATTAAACAATGATAAAATCTCATTTATGTCGCTCATCTTATAGATAAGAAACCAAGGTAATGATTGTAAATCTAATAAAATAATCGAAATTATGAAAGTTACGAAATGTGTGCTTTACTGGCTTGCTGGGCTTGGACCCTAAATTAAAGCTGCCGAAAACAAGAAGGTGATCAGAGAAATCCAACATGTCCATTACTTCAGAGTCACTTGATTTCAAAACATTTATTAAACACTGGTTTAATTAATACAGTTCAAATTACATAAACAATAAGGTGCAATATTTATTTGAATTTTAATATTTCACCGTTTATATCGCCCAAGAAAGCTCGCACTATCACTCGCTGAATGTAGACTGTTTTAAATCGCGCGCCGTCCTCCCTTTTATTTCCATACGGTTGTTACTGGAGACGCCTGGAACGCTATGGAACTAACGCGAACTCTCTCGAACATTCCAGGGAGGTGTCGGAGAATACTTCATTAACCCACGAAAAGTGTCGGCTGCTTAACATGGCTGAACAATAAATTCATTAAATTAATCAAATTAAATTAAATCTAAAATTATGATTATAAAAGTGAGGGGCATGCTTACTTCAAAACTACTATGTTGGAAAAATAAAGAGGAAAATTAAATTGTAAGCAACTCGTAAATATTTTTACAATAAATATTTTTTTTATATAAAAGCAGAACTGTTCTAAGGTAACGAAACTAGTAAAAGTTCAAGTCCCACATGTAACGAGTACATACATTCTGCAAGCAAAGTTTTTCCATAAAATAACTTTCTTTCGAAGAAACGAAAATAAAAAAAAAACTTCCGTATTTCGAGTAAGACGGGGCATAGACTGTGTGCATACAATATATGTATTGATGTGATGAACGCACTTACAGAGGACAAGAAACAAGCGGAGTTAACAACAATGACTTCAAGTAGGCATTCGTACTCGTAGTTTCAAGCATCAAAACCACTTACGGCTGTTGCTGTTATCTTTCCTAAAAGCACTCGACAATGCGAATTGCGTTTTCTTTGGAAGCGTTTTATGCAAATAACCCTCCAGACAAGTAAGTATTTGAAAATACACAAACAAATCTTGAAAATCCATTTCCACTGCGTAATACGCTTGTAATTTTTTAGTCGTGAGCGTGAATGTATAACTCTCTATTTTGTAAGGTGAGTTACATTAGGATCTTGATTAAGGTAGTTTTTTTGTTTTTCTAAATTTTATATGATTTTTGCTACATTTCTTGATTATAATATCTTAATCTAATTTTCTCATCGAAGACACAGATTTTGGTTAAATTATAGAAACTTAACTCGTGTAGTTAATTCTGTAATTCTTGTAGTTAATTCTGTAATTCTTGTAATTCTTAATTTTGTAAATACAGGGTGTTCTTTTACTGTGTGCAAATGAAAAAAACCTCAGTATAATTACATGAAATGGAACCTTCTGCGGGTATTTTTTGTTAGCTACCGTATCATAGCCAAAAAATTTCGGATGGACTACTTGTTTGAAACTGCTGAAATGTGCGAGAAAAAAATATTTAGGTCACTGACACCTTTTTTCTCGGTATGAACACGCCCACCGATACCGCACTCGATATTCAACGCACCGTCTCGTAATAATAATCACTGATATCGTTTATTAATTATTTTATTTAAAATTTTAATTCACTGGGCGGAGTAATATGTTTTACGATATCAACTATCGACGAATAAATCCGAAAATGTATGCACCAATTAAGCAAGCGCGTTAAGAATGTTCTTCCTTTACCCTTTTACGTAAATAAACTTTCGCCGCTAGCTATGAAAGTATCACTACTTACGGTCCATGGAAAAAAAGTAAATGTCAAATTTTGATAAGTCTATTAAAAATAATGTGGAATGAGAAATTACAATTTGTTTGTCTGAAATCTCACTTTTAATTTGTTCGGCAATTACGAATCGCAGCTTCTTGAATTGCATTAGATTTTAATTTAAAAACACTTATGGCCGGTTTCACAAAGCTTCCTTAAATATTTAAGTTCCGATTAACTCTGTAACGAATGATTAAATAGAAAAACAACTGCATTTAACGATGATTACTAACCGGCTCGCTCTGTAATAGGTCGTCAAATAGCCTTAATGCTCCGTTAAGTGTTTCATAAAGCTCGATTAAGAGATAACGCTTCGTCTAATCAGGCATTAGATTAATCGATAGAATTCCAGCGATTAAAAAGTAACGAGTGAATTTTTCATAGTTATTATAAAGCTTTTTTGATATAAAAATTCCACACATATTTCTAAAAAATAATTATAATTTTATTTAAAAATGTAACGTACCTTAAATATGAAAAATAATGACATTTTTGTACTTTTTACTCACTTGGTTTATTGATTACTCTTTAAGACACTATTTCGGAAATTATTTTCAACAACAAACAATTCAAAATAAATTTCAAAATGTCTGCAATCTTACTTTCTTCTCTGACGATAAAGAAATGCCTCCTTAAGGTAGGATTCATTTTATAAGAGACAGAAATAATCCTTTTAATGATTTGGATGATAATGAATTTAACGTTTCGCTTCTCCAAAGGAGTTATGGAACTCTTTGGTTCCACACTAGAACCTGCAACAAGAAAAAATAAATTTATTTTATGGTACAAATCAGTTGCTGATAAACTTACGTTATTATCCACTGAAATATTTCAACAGTTGATTCCTGATACTTCCAGAAACCATCGGTACGTAGAATAATTCATCATGTCCACTCATCTTATTGCAAGGCAAAGCAAACAGTTAATTAAATTGCCAATAGAAGAAGCTCCGCAAGTTAACATTAGGCTTTTCTCATGTCATTGGCACCACAGATTGTACCCCATGTTAAAATTATTATTACCTGGTGGTAATTCCGCTGAGCTGTACCACAGCAGAAAACTTGTCTTTGCAATATATGTTCAAGTAATTCAACCGCACTAAAGTTTTCTTCCTCCCTTTCTTTTTTTCCTTTTCATTTTTAAAAATCATTAACTGCACTAATGCGAAGAATTTCAAGATGTATTTATTTATTTTGAGTTTCTGACCTCTCACTACCTGACTGCAGGCCTGACGCCATGCCAAACAGATTGCTTTAAAACGGTGTCAAAGTGGCAATTTTTTGATGTTGCCAAACGTAAACTCCAATTAGTTAATCAGAGATTAACATAATAGTTTTTTGTTTTGTGAAACAGCATCAAATTTTTAACACAGATTAAACTTAACGGTTGATTAGTTAATCAACGCTTTAACAAAGCTTTGTGAAATCGGCCATTAAACTTGTAATTACCTGCAGTGAAGTTAATTTAAATTGTAAACGTTTTGACTGACCAGCTGATCAGAGCGGCTGATTTATGTTGCTCGTGCTCAAGATCAAGCAAAGTACTGACCGACCCTGGCCTACTTCGGCTTCGGGTCATAATTGAAGAGGCGGCCGCGTTCCACTTCTAGCTACGTCAGCAGTTCTCAACCGGTTAGAAGTTATATTATATATTATACAGGGTGCGGCAGAATGACCTTCCCAATTTGGGAAGCAAATAAAAACCAAACCAAGCAAGATACAAGAAGAATGTTTATATTTCTGAAAAGTGTACGTAAAGCAGTTTTAGATTAGCGTGTTTTATAAATGACATCACTTAAGTGGCGACCTTCATTGGCGATACATTGATTTAGTCTCTCCCGGTAGTTTTCCATGACCATGCGCGTAATTTCGGGTGGAATAGCAGCAACTTCTTGTGTTATTGCCTCCCTAAGAGCTTCCAAAGTTTGAGGACGATGTTGGTATACCTTGGATTTCAAGTAGCCCCACAGGAAAAAATCACATGGGGTCCAATCGGGGGAACGCGGAGGCCACTCAATGTCACCACGCAAGGAGATGAGACGGCCAGTAAACATTTCTCTCAATATTCCAAGACTACGACGAGATGTGTGGGATGGCGCACCATCTTGTTGGAACCATACATTTTCCTGTCCATGTTCATCAAAAAGAGCAACCAATCTAGGCCTGAGAAAGTTCTCGAATAGTGAACAATATCTATCGGAGGTTACCGTTACAGTTACACCGTTTTCTTCAAAAAAGTACGGACCTCACACACCAAACTCAAACACGGCACACCACACTGTAATCTTAGGACTATGTAGTGGTCGTTGATGAAGTTGCCGAGGGTTATGGTCTGCCCAATATCGGAAATTCTGTTTGTTAACCATGCCTGAAAGGTGAAAATATGTTTCATCCGTGAAGAGCACAACATTTCTTCGAGGAAAGTTTTGAAGTTCTCGACACAAAGTTGTACGGGTTTCATAATCTCTTTCGTCCAGCTCCTGTGCAGTTGAAATTTTGTAAGGGTGCATTTTCAGTTCTCGGTGCAAAATTCTCCGGACACTTCGATCTGATAATGGTAGGGCAGCCGCATGCTTTCGTGCAGAACGCCGTGGAGATTGACCAACCGAAGCTCTCACAGCAGCCACATTTTTCGGTCCTGTTGAAGTCCGAGGACGTCCAGTAGAATTACGTTTTAATGCACTACCTGTTTGTCTGAAGTTTAACACCCAGGTGGGAATTGTTTTTCTATCGGGAACGGGATCATGAGCAGCGAGCGCGAAGCGATTACGAAAAGCACGTTGCGTCGATATCGGCGAACCGCCATTTCTAATAAATTCCTCCACAACAAACGCGCGGTGTACTCCCGACCATGCCATGATGTGAACTGGAAATTGCATGAGATGAGCTGTCTTTCTACGTATGCATCCCTGCTGTACCCACACCCGGCCCCTGGCTACACCTTCCACAAATCGGGGAGGTCATTCTGCCGCACCCTGTATTAGAGAAAATCTGCCACTGCATATTTTCCGAAAACTATTAAATTTTTGTTAAGAACGTACGAGTTCAATCGTTGCCATTTATGGTAATATATTACAGGTTTACATATTTGCAAACAGTAAAAGAACACCCAGTAGATTAGTTCTTTTGCAGCCTCCGGTGCTGACGTGTATTCTGCTTCAGAATTCGATTTGTAAGTTAATCCTAAATCGATTGTACCTCTCAACTATCTAAGTACGATAGCCTCCGTAAACATCAACTTTTAGTTTTTAATCTAGGGTACAGACCCACAAGTTTTTGAGCGTGAAAGCGCATTGAATGTTGACTCCGACGATTTCAAAGACGTCTTAAGTCCTGTTCGACTTCTGAAGTATGAAAATTACTTTTCTAATTACTTGATTGTTGTTGGAACGTCTCCTAACTTCTCGCTTACAAACTTCGTTTCTTCACATCCACAGGTTTACCTTCGGGCTCGAGAGACCATGTTATTTCTTGTCTTTTGGGCGACGAAATTGATGCAAAGCTTTATTTTTGTAAAATTTTATTTTCTTTGATATTGACAAATTTATTTATTGTTTTATGCTATGGTAGCAACAATTTTCTTTGTAACAAATTTGATTGTAAAATATTGAACCTAACACATAACATTTTAATGATGCGAAATTGTGTTAATAATAAATTAGTCTAAGGCCCGGTTTCACCATCACAGTTTAACTTTAAACTTCGCTTTATTCCCGTAGTAACAATTGCAAAGATAATTGTTTCCATAGGAATAAAACGGAGCTTAAAGTTAAACTGTGATGGTGAAACCGGGTCTAAATCGCTATAGTTAAACCCAGGATATACCGGCTGTTTCAAATTGAGTGTGCACTGAAGGGATCTCCTAAACCGTAAGAGATACAAATCCGGTTAAATGGAAGAAAAGTTGCACGAATCAATGCCTAATTCGTATCCATTGAGAGAATCACTTTTTTTCTTATTTCTTCTTGAGATATGAATAAAAATGTAAAAAAATCGATTTTCTTTTTCTCTCTGTATCTCTTTTATTATACATAATTTTGAAATTCTGATTTCACTTTCTACAGGCACTTTTTGATTCTGCTTCGAATAGAGGTAGCAGAATTAAAGTCAAACGTTTCACCTTTCCACGACCATCATCAGTTTCGATTTTTTAAATACAACTTATGTCTTTTTATTGTTCTATTCGATAGCATTTTTTCTCCTGATTGTAATGATATATCACACTTAATAGTTGATATTAATCTGAAGCTTAAATAATACAGATTTTTATGTGAAAATTTTATTTAATACATAATTTCAAATTTTTGGTTCATTTTCTTAGCTATAGTCTAAATTACAGTAAACTATTTAAAGTTTTTCTGTATCGTTATTTTAATAAGGTACTGCACTTACGAAAATGAATTTTTACCGACAAATATCTAGTGGTTCTAATATAACTTGCTAGATCAGTATCTCAGCTTTAGTATAGGAATGAAAAAGCCTAGTTTTTAATTTTGACTCGCACTGTTGGATTAAAAGAAAAAATGAATACTAATTATACTAAAAATATTTAGTTATTACTGAATAGTGCCTTCTACAAATACATTGGCAGCTAAAACGAATATTTTTGTAATAAATTTGAAAGTTACTTTCTATAACAATGTATTTCTTTTTAATTTCTTTAGCACTCAGTGGCTCTCAACACTTGACTATCTTTATTTTTTTTTTAAATATGATTAAGTTCACTCGTTTTAACCAGTTGAAGTTTGCCACATTATATCGGAATCACCATCCATAATTTAAACAGGATAAAGTAGGCTTTATATTTTGGACCTTGAAACAGTGACTAGCATTAAGATAAATAATAAGGAGGAACTAAGAAGGCGAATATTAGATACGTACAGAAATGTTTCGCGAATTCATGTTCGACACGCTAGACGACACATAGGATTAAGAACGAATGTGTGTCTTGAAAGCAGTGAAGGACATTTCGAGGATTTACTTTAATTTATTTATTTCACTTTATTTATTTCACAGAGTCATGTTCTTCGTCTATAATTTTTATTCAACTTATTTATTTTGTTCTTGTAATTTAATATGTTTATACTGCTGTTTATTTGGTTTATGTTAACCACCTAATATCATTTTGTCAATATTTATTGATTTTTCCTCTTCCGACAACTGAATGTTAGCTGCTAATACTTAACAATAAAAAAGTGGTTAGGAATAAATTTACTTATTAAGAAAATCATGACGAAACTTTATCAGTTTTTTTTTGTCATATTCTAACTTTGCTTGAAAAAAGTTATTAAGTATTATACTTACTGAAATTACCAGAAAAAATGCTATTGACTGGAATAATAAAAAGATAAGAAAATGAACCAAAAATTTGAAATTATGTATTAAATAAAATTTTCATATAAAATCTGAATTATTTAAGTTTCAAATTAATGTCAACTATTAAGTGTGATATACCATTACAATCAGGAGAAAAAATTCTATCGAATAGAATAATAAAAAGATATACGTTGTATTTAAAAAATCGAAACTGATGATGGTCGTGGAAAGACGAAACGTTTGACTTCTATTACTCCCTATTCGAAGCAGAATCAAAAAGTGCCTGTAGAAAGTTAAATCAAAATTTCTAAATTAAGTATAATAAAAGAGATACAGAGATAAAAAGAAAATCGATTTTTTTACATTTTTATTAATATCTCAAGAAGAAATGAGAAAAAAATCATTCTCTCAATGGATACGAATTAGGCATTGATTCGTGCAACTTTTCTTCCATTTAACCGAATTTGTATCTCTTAGGGTTTAGGAGATCCCTTGAGTGCACACCCAATTTGAAACAGCCGGTATATATTTCACAAGGTACTAAACTCGGACTTATGGAGCATAGCGGATAGGCCCCTCAAGGGGATGAAAAGAAGTAGTGTAGGAATCAGTTGATTGGCTGGAAAATTGCATCCTTCATGCTTCTGATTCTTAAGATATTTTGTATTTCATTCATTTCTTTTGAAAATTTCGAAAAATTAGGTTCTCATGATTATTTCTTATTTGCTTTTATAACGGACGCGAGTTATCTTTCTTTAGAATTTAGGAGTGGTCGGCCTTATACTTACTCGAAACTCATTCACCCTGAAGAAAACCACCCCCGCGGCTTATAGAAAACCCCACCTGCTCTTTTGACCAACGGGCCACTGTGGAAAGCAATTTCTTGTTCCGTAGCTAAAGTTTGAGAACTAGGCTAAAAATATACTTTCGACGGCGTCTTCTCCGATAAGTCGAATAGTACCGTTTTAGTCGCCTGAAGGTTGTCAAATATCTTTCCTATCGTTGTCTCTCTCCTCAGACTTCTTGAAGAAGGTACAGAGTGAACTTATAAATTAATAAATAAAACAGTTTGGTAAATTTAACCAGTCTATAAAAAAAAAAATGAAAACAAGAAATAAAACAACAAAATTAAAACGACAAAAACAAATTGACGTGTAGATACACTGTAAAATCAAACTTTTAAACAATTTTTAGATAAGGAACAAACAAAAATAACATTGACCAAAAAGGGGAAGAGAGACAAGGGTTCAACTTTCGATTGGAGCAATTAGTTTTTAAGAGGTATGTTAGTTTACCAAACTGAATCAAAAGATCTTCTTGTAATCCAAAAATTAAGGAAACAATAAATTTATATGAAGCAAATAAAACACTCAGTTCCGTTGGTGAATTTCAAACTTTGAGAAAATTACTGATTTTTAATTAAATAAAAATAAAATTGAAACTGAAGTTCAGTTAAAATCGCCCGGTACGCTAAGTTTATGATTTTAGTTACACTGACACTAGTAGGTACTGTGGCTTGCAAAAAAAACGCGTATACTTCCATTTTCGTTGTATTAAGTTGGTCTTGAGATTTAATTTGTCAGTGTTAAACAATTAAAATTCAGACTGACAGAAAACGAGTGACAGAAAACGAATAGTGATTCACAGCAGTAGCGAATGATTATACCTTAAATAAAAATACTATGATGCACAAATAATATGTGGGAAGAGGAAAAATTTGCAAATAGAAAAGATGGTTGGTGACAGATGTCCAAAAATGTCGATTTACGATTCGGATAATGCCCTTCT
Organism: Prosopocoilus inquinatus; assembly: GCA_036172665.1. Lineage (NCBI taxonomy): Eukaryota > Metazoa > Arthropoda > Insecta > Coleoptera > Lucanidae > Prosopocoilus > Prosopocoilus inquinatus. Next base: position 5,830,681 of record CM069876.1, read on the forward strand.
GAATTAAGAAAAAATCGTAAGTGCAAAGTTTTTTTAATCTCAAACCGGACAGAAAAATGAAGGGAACACACTCAACGTTTCGCTATAGATTTATAGCTTCGTCAGGAGTGAAAAAAAGTAAATAAACAAGTTGTCAAGAGAAATAAGTCGTCAAGAGAAACGAAAAGGTAACATGATTTTAAACTAAAATACGAGTTGTCCGGAATGAAAAGAAAAGTAACTAGAACTAAATTAAGACTAATATTTCTTTTTTCTCTTTCTAATTAATTGACAGATCTATATCCTGTTTAAAGAGTCTAGAAAACTACAAAATATGTCATTTAAATTTTCAAATTCCGTACGTTTATTAATAGAATTTGGAGACATTTTAATTTTATACATTTCTATGAAACGTCTTTTAAACATATTAGATTCACTGTACAAAATGTCAGTATTATCAAAATCAAAATTATGATTATTTACTAATGAATGCTCTACAAGCATTGAATGATTTTGTTTATTTCTTTGAATATGATATTTATGTTGGTCTAAACGTTTTTTTTTTTAAATTTTGGCTCGTTTCACCTATATAAACAGAAATACAATTTGAACATTTGATTTCATAAACCACGTTAGGTTGTTTTAATTTCGGTATTTTGGTTTTTAAATTCGAAAAAATTAAATTTAAATTATTCACAGATTTACTAAAATTAAATTATGTTTTTTGAAAATGTGTTTAAATGTATTGTGTAATGGTTCAATATAAGGCAATGATATGTATTTATGGTTCGAAGTTTGTCTAATGTTATTAGAGACATTTGAATTTTGTAAGTATTTAATACGATTTTTAATTACTGATTCAATAAGATTTATTGGATAAGAATTTTGGATAAGAATTTTGAATAAGAGTTTTCCTTATTAAATTTAAGTTATCATAAATGAAAACTTTATCAGAAAGTAAAATAGCTCGATCTGTTAATGAAATAATAGTTGCAATTTTATAATTTTTGGGTGTGTACGAGTGAAAATTTATGTACCTACCTGACCAGGTAGGTTTATGAAACCAATTAGTAATTAATTTATCATTCTGTCTGATAATATTTACATCAAGAAAACTCAATGAATTATCATTTTCTTTTTCTACTGTAAATTGTAATCTATTATGAAAAGAATTAAATTTATTTAAAACAAAATCTACCTTATCAGAAGGCAAAATCAGTAAAATGTGATCTGCATAACGAAAATATAACGTTAAATCGAATGATAAAGAGTTAATAACAGATTTTTCTAGTTATTGCATAACAATTTCAGCAACTATTATTTCATTAACAGATCGAGTTGTTTTACTTTCTGATAAAGTTTTCATTTATGATAACTTAAATTTAATAAAGAAAACTCTTATTCAAAATTCTTATCCCATAAATCTTATTGAATCAGTAATTAAAAATCGTATTAAATACTTACAACATTCAAATGTCTCTAATAATATTAGACAAACTTGGAACCATAGATACATATTATTGTCTTACATTGAACCATTACACAATACATTTAAACACATTTTCAAAAAACGTTATTTAATTTTAGCCAGTAAATATGTGAATAATTTAAATTTAATTTTTTCGAATTTAAAAACCAAAATACCGAAATTAAAACAACCTAACGTGGTTTATGAAATCAAATGTTCAAATTGTAATTCTGTTTATATAGGTGAAACGAGCCAAAATTTAGAAAAGCGTTTAGACCAACATAAATATCGTATTCAAAAAAATAATCAAAATCATTCAATGCTTGTAGAGCATTCATTACTAAATAATCATAATTTTGATTTTGATAATACTGACATTTTGTACAGTGAATCTAATATGTTTAAAAGACGTTTCATAGAAATATGTAAAATTAAAATGTCTCCAAATTCTATTAATAAACGTACGGAATTTGAAAATTTAAATGACATATTTTGTAGTTTTCTAGCCTCTTAAACAGGATATAGATCTGCCAATTAATTGAAAAGAGAAAAAATAAATATTAGTCTTAATTTAGTTCTAGTTACTTTTCTCTTTATTCCGGACAACTCGTATTTTAGTTTAAAATCATGTTACCTTTTCGTTTCTCTTGACGTCTTGTTTCTCTTGACAACTTGTTTATTTACTTTTTTTCACTCCTGACGAAGCTATAAATCTATAGCGAAACGTTGAGTGTTTTCCCTTCATTTTTCTGTCCGGTTTGAGATTAAAAAAACTTTGTACTTACGATTTTCATCGGACAAGAACAAACTTCAATTAAGAAAAAATCTATTATAAACCGCATGGGATTCCATGTTTTAATAAATTTTCCTATACTCTTGTCACCAACACGTCGAGAATTACAAATTGAGCTTTGACGAGTCTTGACAAGTGTTAAAAAGATATATGAATAGGACAACAATCGACAATTTTATTTCGATTAAATCACATTATATTTATGGGCCGTTAAATATTGTAATAATGTCATGATATTTATTGAACAGCTACTGTCTAACTCATATCAGATAAAATAGTAATAATTTCAACGGCTGTTCCTAACCTGTATGTTTCGAAACATGACAAAATTCTCAAAATACCCATTTACAAAGCAAAAGATAGATGGAAAGTTGGCTACTTGATTTTGAAGGTGTATGCGATTTTATTGCACGCAAGTGTACATTTTTTATGCCGGAGTCGGTCGCAGATGGGTGCTTTTTCGTAGTATAATCAGATTACTTGTGTGGAATTATCATAACATTTTTCATGTCAGATTCTGTCATCTATCAAAATTCATGTAAGCAACCGAAGGAACGAGAACACGGCTTGCTCTGACAAGGAAAAAGAGTGGATGCATAATAGACTTCATTCTCACACGGCAGCTTCGCGTCGCGTCATTTTGCTTCCAATACTTTTACTCGCAATTTGCTGCTATAATGTCCTGTCATGTGAGAATATAATAGCTTCATATAAAAATATGACACCTTTTAGATGCAGCTAAATGACGCGCTGCCATCTGAGGATTGGTAAGGTAAATCAATACACTTACGTGCTCAGTTAACACCATCCCTTTATTGTGTAAAGTAAACAGTTTATTGTGTAACAATACTATGGCACTAGTTTACGGCGGACTGTTTAGTTAAAAATGTATTAGGTTATTTCATTTTGACATTTGTGAAACCTCGTTTTGAATAACAAATTTTCGACTGTTTTTTTAGCCCTAGATCAGCTAATTGTGCGACAAGGTGTGAGTAGTATAAGTGTGTAATAGTGTGAGTAGTATAAAAGTACGAGTCTGAGGAACTGAAAGTGCAACGCAACTTACAATTATCATTGAAATGTAGATTCACTAAAGGTAATTTCCAACTTTGGACATCCCTAATTTTTTTGAAATGTCATAAAATCAATTGTCAGATATTGTCAAAAAATAATTCTAACTGAAATAGTAATTATTTATGTTAGGCTTCCAAGTTCAATACGAATTTAATCAAGTACTGGAGTACTTTTGACCTGGACTCGAGTCTCTTGACTGATGTAGACTCGCACAGTCAAGTACTCGAACATTTTAATCCGGATTTGAAAAACACCGACTCGTCGCATCACTAGTTGTGTGCAGCAATGCGTTTATCAATGTGAAATGTAAAAAATGTTATTGCCGACTGAAAAAACTGCAAAAACTCAACTTCAAGCAAAATCAAGAGAAAAATTATAAGACCAAGGGCCCTTTTATTCAGCACTGTATAGCAAGGAGGCAACAGAATAAAAAACAGAGGTTTGTCTTTCTTTTTAGAAATGACAAAATTCCCTTCGTCTGGAGTAATCCCTTTCCTTAAATTCTTATACCAAACTTGCGTGGTACGGATGGAATTTGTTTTCTCTTAAAAACTTACAAACTAAGGTTTAGCCAATGCCAGTTTGTCTTGCTATTTGCCGGGAACTAATTTGTGGATTTTTCATTTTCGACCTCAGTGACTGTTTCAGCTCGATTTTGCTTACGTTTTGGCCAATTTTCTCGTAAATCCCTTTCTAGATTTTTAAAAATTTTATTTGTGGGATGTCGACGATTGGGATAGCGATGCCTGTACAAATTTTCAGCAGCAGCTGCATTTTTTCGACATTCGCCATAAATTAGCAGCATATCAACCTTTTCATCGTTTGAATACAACATTGTTTCGAAAAACACTTTGAAGTTTATAACTTTTTGACTCTTAATGTCAGGAATGTCCAAATTGGATCGTGGAAAATAAGAATTTATGGAATTTAGTTACTCATAAAATTGTATGTTGGGTTGCATTTTAGGTTCGCCGGCTCGTACTCTTATGATACTCACCCTGTATAGAAAAAAATCACTAAATCAAATGTCGCTGCGTGAAAACGATGTGTGTTCATTTAGTACCTTAAGAATTCAGCCTTAACTGCTATGGTTTACTCAACGCCGCCCTTTCAGGTGAACTAAAGCAGGGTCAACAATAAGTAATAAAATAATAAACAAATTTGTCGGAAGTTAAAATCTGTAAAAGAAAGGCATTACCAGTGGCTGAATCAAAAAAGTGAAAATGGTAATTTCTTGTTTATGGCAAGGTTGTAGGCCAACTGGTCGATACTTTAAATTTTATGTCTATTTTTGTTTATTTTGCGTTTAAAATAAACTCATTGTGACACTAAAAACGATTTCATGCTGGAACTCATTAGACACGTTCAGTCAATGGTCGTGGCCAATAATAATTTTCGCAATTTAATTTTATACAAAATTCTGGATGATGATTTTAATTTTAGTGTTTTATTTAAGTTTATTGAATCTTTTTAAGTACGTACCATGAGAAAATAAAAACCTATTACACGATTTGTGCCCGATTTCTTCACCTCCTGATAAATTTATTTGCCAGGTATTATCATTGGAAACCATTTCGAAATTTCCAAGGATACTACCTGGCAGATAAAGTTATTAGGAGGTGAAGAAATTGGATCTTAGTTACCTAAATTAATTGCAATTTAAAAGACCGGTTTTTATTTATTATTTTATACGGTGACCGTGTTATGACACAATTGTTACAATACGTTGTTGGGTGGCAAATTGTTGTATTAAGTCACTAAACAAACCGCAACACGTGTACATAGAACGAGGCAGGGCAGTTCTTACCTGCGTACACGGGATTTCCAGTAGTTGACTTGTTGTCGTCACAAAGGGACAAGGCGTGATAAAAAAAGGCAGCTTTCTAAAGTCGGAGAGGGCGTGGAGTTAAAGATGGAAATCCACAAAAAAAATGACCGGGAGGCGCCAACTCGAGGCTACACACCACGGTAACAAATACAATTCCAAACCAAAATTAACCCTAGTTTTAACAAAGGCGGAAAGTGTCCAAGACAATAATTCAATGCCAGGAAAAAATAATAATAGCAATAAATATAGCGTTAACGTTAAAGTTAGGTTCGCATTTAATCAAATGATCTTAAATATATCAAAATACAAAATGGTTTGTACGTTCGGAAATTTCCTGTCGTCTCACAATAACCCATGTAACCAAAACAAATAATCACTAGTACTTGAATCGACTCAAACGTTAACAAAAGCAGTGTAATTACGATTGACAAATATTACCGAGCAAGAATTATGTATTGTCTTTAATAAAAAAAAATTGTAATAATTGAATTAACTTGTCTCACGCAAGGTGAGGCATAAACTAGGCAAGCAAAGTTGCACGTCAGTTAAAAGAACAAAGAAACTATCTTGTAATACGAGTCCGTAGATAAGTAGCGATGATCAATCGGAGTGACGCAGGAAAGAAAAGGTATAGATGGTTACCTTCATGGCAGGACCTACGGTAGTAGTCGATAAATCGATCCCGAAGCTTCTTCGAAAGTCGTCTTCAAAGTACGACACCAGCTTTTATCAGAACGATTAGGGTAAAAGTGCTGTCGTAATCGGAAGCGGGATACGACTTGTCTACAAGGGCAACAAAAATTTTATGTAAGATTTAAAAAAAAAGAAAAAAGAACTCACCGAGTCAGTTTCAAAAACAGTACAGAACGACTAACCTTGACACTAAAGAAGTGTTCTCAAGCGAAGAAAAACAATTCGCCCAGGTGGAAAGATGATTACGTCGATTAAAAGAGGTTAACAACTGTTAAAGGCTCCGGGACGGGCAACGCACAACGACGTGTTCCCCTGACCAGAGAGAGTTTCACACTCAAACGTAGACTGAATAAACGTGCGGAGTCGAGAGGAGAACAGGGCTGTCATTCGGGTTTAGGTGATAAAGTGCGATCAGTGTCATGCAGCTGAGATAAACTGGGCCCGTAACAACCGCCAGAAAGTTCGCAAATTTTTTTATTACTGATATTTTTTAACTTTTTGCGCCTACGGTTTGTGCATATTCGATAACCAAATATAAGCCGGTCAGATGTAGTTACAAATTTATAATTTAGATAAAAATGGTACTCTGGGACATATTAGGCAAAATTTTAGTAGGATCCAAAGAACGTTCATAAAATATGTCGTTTGGTATTGAGACAAAATTTTCTGCGTCTTAATATTTCAAGAAATATAAACTTTTTCAGTTTCTTAATTTTGTTCAAGATGTGAAACGGTAAATGGACACTTGGTATTTAACCCTTCTGAGTTGATAACTAACTCATTTATATCCATAAAAAGTAAAGTATTTAAAAGCATGAAATTTGCGTTGAGTTCTTAACTGTTGCATGCGTAAGAATATTTGGAATAATTTTTCACGCTTCTGGTGCAAGGTCTTTTCTACATAAAATTTCATCTTATCTTTTTTGATTTCTCAATAATACTAAGCAGACCGATAATTGCGAGAATTTCCTTTATTTTTATTAATAAATGAAATTGGCGTCCTGTTTATTAAATTTTGAAAAACGTGATGGTTAATCGGGTTTTTAGGACAAAAAAAATGACTAAATCATTCAGCTGACCAGTTTCGGTTTTATTTTAAAACCTTCCTCAGAGCCTAAAAGGTATACAGTGAGATTCTATCAACTAAGAATTAAAAACGATTTTTACCTCTGATTAATACAAAATGATAAAGTTTTGTTTTTTAAACAATTAACAATAAAAATTATTGTTAATTGTTTAAACAACATCCCATATTGAAGAACTTTGCTTTAAATATGTTTTAATGGAACCGTAAGTGTTTACATTTTTGTATCTAACAGTCTTAGACTGACTGTTGTTTTTTCTTTTTTATAGTGGCTTTTAGTGCGTAAATTTCACCCCAAATGGTACAGTGGTTTGTAGTTTATCGTTTTGTGTTAATCAGAGGTAAAAATAGTTTTTAATTCTTAGTTGATAGAATCTCACTGTATACCTTTTAGGCTCTGAGGAAGGTTTTAAAATAAAACCGAAACTTGTCAGCTGAATGATTTATAATCATTTTTTTATCCTAAAAACCTGATCAACTACCACGTTTTTATTTTTATTTTGGAGTCGTTTAATATCTGTACTTATAAAAGAGACATGACATTTACTGTCAAGAAAATAAATAAAATAATCTGCAAGACTAGTTACTTAGCAGTATTGTTTGCATACGTCTTGAAAACTCCGGAGCAGAGTAGAAATGTGTCCCTCTCTTCAACAATTCAAGAAAAAAATTGAAATTATTTTAATGGTCGGCAATAATTACGCAACACACAGGGTATCAGCAGAAAATTTTAATCAGAGACATCCGGACAAAATATTTCGCATACAACTGTTAGGAGGATTTTTAGCAAAGTTTAAATGTCAGGGTCTGTTCAAAATTGTTTTAAAAAATTACACGTCAGTTGGATTACCAATTAGATATAATTAATGCATTAATGTTGTTAAAACTCCTAGGACGTTTGTGTCGGTCGTAGTCCATAATAATAATACATCGAGTACATCCGAAGAATACGAAGAATTTAGAAAAAAAATAAATAAATTCAGGCCATTTAAATCAAAATTTATACATACTTTGAAAGATAGAGACTTCGATAAACGCCTTTTTCTTAGTTTATGGTTTCAAGGCCAATTGGAAGAACGAAGATCGTTTGCCAAGTATGTAGTTTTCAGTGATGAATCCACTTTTCCTTCTAACGGTATTATAAGTTCGCAAAATTGTCGGTGGTGGACTTCAAGGACGGGACCAATATTATTTTAAAACAAATGTCAGGTGCAGAATTTTTAACAATCAAATTAACGGGCCGTGTTTTTTAGAGAAAATGTCAACTCTGAAAGATATTTTAAATTTCTTGGAAAACGAATTTTTTGAAGAACTTCAAAATTTACCGTTAGAATTACGAACTAGTTGATGCCCTTGTTCATAGCACAATTATTGCAGTTCGTAACGTCTTAGATAATCTATTTCCCGGATGATGAATGGGATTTGACACCGTGTGAGTTTTTCCTTTGGGGCTACTTAAAAAACGAAGTTTACAAGCCTCGGCCATTTAGAAATATTAATCAGCTTGAAGAAGTTATAAGAACGTATGTGAGGCAAAATCCACCTGGGTTTTTAAGAAACTTGGCAAGAGAATTACACGATCAAAGTGGATTGTGCATAAAGCGTGAAGGAGATCTTGTTGAAATGTGATATGTTCTATTTGAATTTTTGAAATGAATTGTTATTTCAAGACACGTTATCTGTAACATTTTAAGCTTAGCTGAAATTCTTCCATTCGCAGTGTGAAAAATATGTTAGTCAAACCCTGAACGGGCCAAGTGGTAAGGAACCGGCCTTGCAATCGTAAGGTAGTGGGTTCGCATTGCGCTCGAGATATTTCTCGGGGGTGGTCGTTACTCACTTCAGGTAACCTTCAGTACTGGGGAGAAAATTCAACACTGCTTCCTCTTCAACGGCGAGGAGATTTGGAAGTAACAAAGCCATAGAACATGCTACCTACCTGTTCAGGTGACAGCAAGTTAACACCGTGACGGACGTTTCGGTTTCGCCGGCCAGCTTCAATGGGACGGGGTGGGAATTATCAAACCTTATGCGAAGTGGCCACTTAATTTTTTGCAACAGGAATAGCGGAGAAAATTAAGAAAACGCGACTCATCGAAAACATTTAAGAACAAATAATCTTTATTCATAGTAAACATACGGTCGTAACAATGACAATAATTAAATCAAAACGCAAATAGTTATTACTATTTCTTAACACAACAACGCATAAATGTCAAAAATTAGAGGAAAGTATTAGTTTTACACAATAACTCGAACGATAAAACAAGCAATCGAGCAATCTACGCGTCCAGAAGGGACCTTCCCTAGATAGGTAGATTGGCCGCGCTCAGTTCCGCAAAAGAAAAGAAGCGTACGATATAAGTTAATACGGAAACTTCAAAAATGTTGTCAAATAGACAAAAGTAAAAAAAAGTCAAGTCCGACCTTTAGCCGATCGTCCTCCAAGTCTTGTCTGCTTCTAGGCGACGGCTGGCCGGATCAAACTTGCGTTTTGAACGGGGGTTACACGTCCGCCTCCTTCTGCCTCGCTGAGGTGTCCTGATGGTTGCAGAGCGAGAGGAGAAGATCAAGTGGCAGCGATGTACGAGAGAGCGGATAAACAGAGGGAATCAAGAAAAACTTGTAAGGGAAAGAAACACGCACATATGACACCCGAAACGAACTAACTTCCGTAAACGTTAACTCACTTGTACACTGGAGTTCAGAAAACGAACAAGTTTGGGAAAATGTAGAGCGACATTTATTGCCAAAGTGATCGAGGACTGAGCCGGATCAAAAGCCGTTGAAGGAACTTCTCCTCGAGTCTGAGCAAGTTCACACTACCATAAACACAAACGGGGTGAAACACAAAACAACGTTCGACCATTTCGGAGGGATCTGTAAGAATGAAAGTTCTAAACTTTATTCAGAGTGTCGCGTAAAAGAAGAGACGAAAAAAAAGAAAAAGAACAATGCGACGAAGCCAATCACTGAAAAGTATTAGGTAAGCATCAGCCAATAAAATCGAAATGTCAAGGGTCGTCTGCCAGGCTCGAATTGGACGTCAACGCGATTGCGATACACTGCAATAACGAACGCTTCACAGCAAAAGAAGATCGTCGCCCCATTTCAAATGTTGAGGAAAATTAATTCTAACAATCTTCCAATCTTTCCTTCATAAATCAAGTTAAAAAAAAATCCGCCATAGAAGGAGAGAAACAATCGGGCGAGCAAAGCGTGGATATACGAATTTCAGCATAATTAAATAAATTCGCTCGGCCTGGCGCGCGTGTAATGCGACTCAATCATCTAAGCTATAAATAGAACAAAACGAGACAGCGGCGTGCCTTCACTAAGGCTTTCGGCAATATAAGGTGTATCGAGACTAGATTAAATATGAACGGTAACAAACACTTTACACACAAAATACACACCTGCTTCTGAGGTGCGGACAAGCCTACGATTTAGGACCCCGTTGGGCCACCACAACATTTTAAAATAAATATGTCTTTGATTAATAAATTCAGCTACTTCTTCCTGAACGAGATACGTGATACGTAACAACAATTAAAATAATTGTTAATTAATTAAATTAAAATAAATTTCTAAGATGTACCACCGTTAAGTGAAAGCTTATTGGATCTTACTCAAATTTTGCCTAATTTAATATGGCCAAGAATCTCAATGTATAACATTTTTTTTAATTTTCGCGTTTTAACCCATTAGGGACTGAGTTTTTTTATTATTAATTATGAACTTAATTTTTGGATTTTTTGTTCCTTTAGGTATTAAAATAGTGTGAAAACGTTAGTTTTGAAGTTTTAATTGCATAAGAGGACATACATCCGCTGTGCCATAAGTGGCACGCTAGTACTCTAGGTTGTCATAAGTAAGAATTAAAAAAATAAGAGGAAACATTTATTTCTATGATAACATTTCATGATAGTCAGCGAAACAGTCAATGCACAATCCAAGATTGCACTTTCTGCATTGTGTCCTTACAGCACTTGAACGTGCATGATTTCTAGCGCAACGTCTTCTTTTATTGTTGGGAACATATTCAATATGATCATATCTTATATGTGGCGAAATTCTACTATCAAGTGAATAAGTTGATCGGCGACCACCAGCTTTTGGAAGATTTTGATATTTCTTCAAATATGTTTAGGCAATTTCGCGACGAAAATTTAGTTGTGATGTTGTAGGCAGTGCTTTCTATATAAGATCCAGCTATTTTGAACACTGGCATCAAGGAGCCAGGTAAATATAGGCCACCACCACTTCTTGCCTCTGATTCCAATTCTATAAACGTTGATATTCGCGTCCATCTGATCTGTCCCTCCCATAAAATCATTGTATTTTCCAATGCAATCTGGACGAGGAATACCAATTTTCTTCTTTTCTGCTGCAGAGTAGCGACTTGCATTGGAAACAGGAGCAACTCCATGAATTGTGGACGCTACAGTCACCACCGAATTGTCCATCCATCGGGTAGCAACAACCTTTTGATCTTCTGTCGAGGCATAGTCATATGTTCCTCGTTTGGCTTTCTTCATTTGCTTGACGGATCGCAGGGGACAGTTCTTTGGTAGCCGATTTTCTCTTACTGTTCCTGTTGCTTCATATCCCTTTTCTTTCAAGTAGTACAAAACTTTAATTGATGTTAACAAGTTGTCAAAGTACAAGGGCATAGACTTACAAGTTTCAGGAAACTCTTCGATGAATTGGAGAAGTGGTGCTTTGGATTTTCCAAATTGTTTTTGATGGTCTGGATTAGAATTAGGTATAGATCCCTGATATACCTCAAAAGAAATAAGGTACCCACTTCTGGTATTTATACACCAGACCTTATATCCAAATCGAATTGGTTTACCACGGATGTATTGTTTACATCCGTGACGTCCAAAATACTCTGCCATACTTTCGTCATAAGCGATTTCTTGCTCAGGTGTATAGTTTTCAATAAATTTTCTCTTTATTTTGTCTATAAGCGGTCGAAGCTTGGCCATTTTATCCGTTTGCTCTATCCTGCCATTATCCGCGCAATGCAGAAATCGCATGATTTGGATGAATCTATCGCGACGCATGGAATTATAAACAGCAGTATTGCGAAGATCGCCTCCAGAATCCCAATAACTTTTCTTTGATGGTTTCTTGTCATACCCTGAGACAATAAGAATTGCTAGAAAACATCTCATCTCGTCGTGAGTAATTTTGGGATCTTGACAATTCTTGAATAAAGCGTACTGGTTACTTTCTTCCACAAGTAAATTTATTATATCGTCGCTCACAAAGAGTTCGAATATTTGTACGGCTGACATATCTCGATATTTGGAAAATTCCGTTTCCGGGAATATTCGCCGCTCTCTGATGTCAGATAGATCAGTATCTTTTCGCCAAGAGACGGACTTCGACTTAGTCTTAACAAGCACACTCAAAGGTAAATCATCTTCATCAACAATTTCTACTGAAGAATTATTCTGGCCTTGTAAATCAACTGTTGGAATGTAATTATATTCCTCATGCAAATCTGGAATGCCCTTTCGTTCGCCACTATGTAGAACTAATTCAGCTGTAGCTTGCAATTGTTTACTAGACAAATTGTCTAGTAAACCGCCAGATTCGTCTCCGGAGTCTTCATCGGTTTCCTCTCTATTTTCAGGGGGTTCTATATACACACGGTCGACGTCATTATCAAAATCATCCCAGAATTGCTCTGATTCAAACAAATCCGCAATTTGTTGTACAGTCAAACTGAAATGTATAATAAAAAAAACATTTTTCAAAAATATCCAATTTCTAGCAGTGTAAGAGACTAGTGTGCCATATAAGTTACATCAAGAAATACAACGTGCTTGGAAGCGAGTTTAGAGGTTATAGTCGAGCTTATGATTATAGAATTATTCCTTGACACTTACAGAAACGTAAAACATATGATTTATTTTTCCTTTCCGTAATTGTAATTAAGAAATGAACTTACACTTGTCGGCTGCCCATTATTTTGAAGCTTGAAATCACTAAGAAAAACTATAACGAAAAACTTCAAAAATAACGGAAAATAAAATAGCTTCTATCACAATTACCAACTTATATATGAAGTATTCTACCTGTAATGACGCATGCGCACCCTATTCTTTCCCTTGTGTCGCTAATGGGTTAAATAAGTACTATTTTTATCAAGCTTATAAATTGGTCAATGGATCTGGCTTATATTTGGTTATCGAATATGCAAAAACTATTGGGACAAAAAGTTTAAAAAAAATCAATAATGAAAAATTTTCCCATATGGTGCGAGCTTTTTGGTGGTCACTGTACATAATGTTATGTAAATACACGTATCGCGTACAGGATCATTGACACAGCTAAATGGGGAGGAAGTACCGGTACTGTAGATCGAATAAAAAACATCGATGTGGAACTCAATACCGATCTGGTAACAATAACATCGATTTTGGATACTTGTAATAGAAATATCGGCCCATATTAAGATAAGACCGTCTCTAACTGTCACGAGTTGGCCATGCTTCGAAATAGTTGCTGCAATAACATAGCACCTTCAAGTGATATGTCAAACAAGTCAATATTAATTGTGTATTAATTTATTAATCTTTACACTAAACTGATTCCATTCAACGTTGTTACATCATTTCACACTAACTAAAGCCGTGATTAAAATAAAAATAAACGATATAGCTTTATGTGAATGCCACGAGTAAGAGAGTGAGAGAGAATTTAATCATGGCGTTGCTAAATTAAAGACGAGGTGAGAATACGGGCCATCGATGTTAAAAAAACATCGCAGAAAATGAAAAATTAAATAACTTGATTCCCAAAATTAAAAAAAAGTAAACTTATACAGTTGTGAAAAAAAAATTACTTAATAATACAAGTCATTTAGCGACTTCTTCAAGAAAAGAACCTTTCAACATTAAATATTTTGTTAAGTAACACGTGATTAATTTCCTCCACCTCTGAGGGACGAACACTCATTACCGATGAAGGGTTAGCGGTTCCTTCAAATCGCTGAGGGGGGAAACAACTTCCTTACTCGTGCTTCCTGACTTCGAAATAAAAGGAAGGCGTAATTTCAACGATGGAGCGGAAGTGAGATGAGATTATCTGAGAACCGTTTGCACAAAAACTTTTTATTCTTGTTTCGCTCTTCATGTATGACATTAATATTTTATGAATTATCACTATTTCCAAGTTCGCTCAATTGCTTTAACGTTTGTTCGCAGGTTTTAGAGATATCAATTGCTTTTCTCAATGTCAATATATTTTCGATTAGCAAAAGAACTATTTAAGTAGAATTCATAATTATTTCGCGCTAAAACTGCAATCCGGACCACTGTGCGTCGTCGTTTTAAGTATTTGCAAAGGACTTGCAACTTGCGGCATCGTTAACGACTTGCAATTTCTTAATCATTACTTCGAATAAACAATTAGTCACTGAAGTTACAGTTCAAAATTGTTACTTTTCTGATCATGAATTAGTACCGTATTCTATTATCTCTGAAAGAACAACGAATTATATAAAATGCATCTCATGTATGTACAGCTTACAATGACGTAGATTATGAGATTTTTATAATGATCTTTACCTTTTATCGCTCCATAAATTATTTTACATTGAAAACATTGATGAGAAAATAAACTTTTTAATCTGCAGTTAACTTCTCTTTTTAATATTCATGCACCTTATATTACTAGACGATTTTCTAGAAACCCTGCACCCTGGTTAACGAAAAGCGTTAAATTAATGATGACTTTAAGAGATGATGCTCTAAGACAGCGATGCCCTCGGGTGCTCCGGAAGCGCTATCTCCACTCTTGTTTGCTTCGGGAAAAGGAGAATTCATTCGTAGAGAAGCGTGCGGCAAATAAATACTTAATAAATACAGCGATCGCAGTTGTAACGCCTAGCGCGGTGGGGGTACGCTTCCCCGCTGGCGGTCATCCCTGTCTGCTCTAAGAAAATTTAAAAAGTCTAAAAATATAGACAAATGGAAATACTATAAAACACTTAGAAATGTAACGACTAATTCGATAAAACGCAAAAAAGGCATACTTCGAACAGTAGCGGCTCGTCGGGATGGGCAGAGTGGGTAGTGCCCACTCAGCGTCGTTGCTCATTACAATTAAATCTTTAAAATAATTTTGCTTGCCCATCCGACAGTTCGAGATCTAAGCATAGACTATGATCGCGTATACAACAATACAACAGCTAGTTGAATAATGAGCAATAAGGTACATTTTTTTCCGGACCCGCTAATTCCGTTTATGTCAAATTCTGTACCCACCATATGTACCGTGCCTTCAATTGAATTCTAGTTATATTCTAGTCACGGTAGAGCCTTAGTTTAATATCTGATTAAACACCGGTTTTTTCACCTCCTGATATACTGTGCCTTCAATTGAATTCCTCATTAAAGTAAGCTGTGTTTTTTTTATGAAGTTGCCGACGCAATTCTAGAGAAAACAGTTGTCATTAACTGTCAGTACTGATCATAACATCAAATAAAAACACAACACTAAAGTTTAAAGTAGATGCTCAAAGTGCTCTCCTTCAGCTTGAATACATAAGCGTACTCTGCTTTTCATGTTTTCAAACCCGTTTGCTAAGTGTTCGGGGGTTATGTTAGCACACACATCTGTAATGCCCGCGCGAAGTTCTTCGATTGTCTGACGCGTAGTTCTAAAAACTGTGTTTTTCATGTGCGGATAAATAAAGTAATCCATAATTGTGAAATCCGGAGAACTTCCAGGAAAATTCACAATCCGATTATCGAAAAACTGCTGCAGGAAAGTAATTGTTTGATGAGCTGTGTGGGCAGTAGCATTGTCTTGCTGAAAAAACCCTTCTGTAAGTCCATCATCATGTAGTTGATTAATGAAAGGTTCTAATAACTCATTTCGGTATCTTTCAGCAGTTACTGAGTCGTTAAAAAATATTGGTCCGATGATACGCCTTCTTGACACTGCTAGCCAAACACCAATTTTTAATTGATGTAATTGAGTTTCCACAAATTCATGGGGATTTTCTGCTGACCATATTCTCATATTCTGTTTATTTAAATACCCTGAGAGATGAAACCAGGCCTCATCGGAAAAGAAACACTTGCCAAGAATGTCGTCGTTGTTTAAGTTATCAAGAAACCACTGACAATATTCTGTTCTTCTGTGAAAATCTACTGGCCTGAGTTCGTAGACTGCTTGAATCTTATATGGATAAAGCTTTAAGTCTTTTTTAAGAATAGTGTGACATGTTCCCACTGATAGCTGAACTTCTTGTGAAAGTTTCGCAATAGATTTCTTGAGAGAGTGTTCCATTCGATCCCGAACATCTTCAATGCAGGCTGCAGTCCTTTTCTTAGCTGCTCCGCTCCCTGTTTTGCGACCAACTGATCCTGTTTCACGAAATTTAAGAACACAAGCCTGGATATGTTTAACTAGCTGTTCATAAGTAATAGCAAAATTAGGAAACTGCTGTCGAAACTTCTGTACACACTGATTAATTAAATACACTAACTGTCCATTTTCTATTCTACCGGTTTGAAAATAACTTTCAACAATAAATATTTTGTGCTGTAATTCTAACATTTTGAATTAATTGAAAATACAAAGTGTCAATTTGACATTTGTTTAATTAAATAATTGAACAGCTATCAGTGCTGCAAATCTTAGGAGAAAAAACAGTGAAATCATAGACCACTTTAATGAGGAATTCAATTGAAGGCACGGTATTTATCTGCCATACAATGTCCTGGAAAATCAATAACGGGATAATAATGTTTTCCAGGGATATTACCTGGGTGATAAATTTATCAAGAGATGAAGAAATCGTCAGTGTTATCGTAGTAATAGTAGTGTGGCAGTATGGTCCATTCTTTTTTGGACACCTGTGCAGATTTTTTAAATTTAAATGCTGAAAGAAACACCATCCCTCATTTCCTGAGAGATTTTAGAACAACAATCAATATGTAGACTATTGACAGCCTCTAGATGAAAAAGACAAATGGAGTTCGCATAAACTCAGCACACAAACGACGCGACGGGCTTCTGTTATTCCCCGTCGTGCTGACACCTGATTACTTTCGAAATGATCAATGAGCGGTGGTGTTAAAAGGAGCAGGGTTGTATTAAGAAAATATTATGTAGATGTTGATGTAGTTTAAATATATATATGAAATAGCAAATAGTTATTCACATAAAAAAATATTGATTTTAGAATAAAAGAGAACGAAAGAAATGAAAATCCGTAGTCTCAATTAGAAAGATTTTATCAGAGCTATGTTCCGTTTTAATAGATTTCCTGAATCTACAACTATTACATAGAGTTGTTCGAATCAGCGGAAGTGCATAGAAATATGCTCAATCCAGATCAAAGCTAAAAGGCCATAATTCGGTAACTTTCCATATGTGAATTCGAAACTATTCTAACGCAACGCAACTTTACATAAATCAGTTGTTGTCTTGTAGACAGTAAATGATTGGGAAATATGATATGCGAGATGTAGAACTCAACTATAATCGAACGCTGTATTTGCACTTGTATAATTTAGCGATCTTCGCAATCAAATGTATAATTTAAATCGGAATAGGGAGGGAGAGAGGGCTGTTAACTTCACTACCACGTCGAACGGAGAATTTACTCGGGGCCTTATAAATTATTTACGATAAATTCGCATCCATTGTGCGGTCATAAATTATTCGCGGTCCAAATGTAAATTGTTTGGTATATTATGCGATTACGGCTCTGAATTCTAATTTATTGCTCCCAAAGCTTTCGGGCTTTCATATTTAGTCCTTTCTGGTGTCGGATTCTCAATTTTGGATGGATGGTTTATGAAATGTGTAGGTATGGGTGGAATTTAATCTTGCTAGGTATATTGACCTACAATAGTGCGGGCTTTTATTTGTTTGTGTATATTTAGCCCTCTAACATACAAAATATACAGCGTGTTTCTAAACCTATGTGTTTAATTGAAACCACAAATAGTGGTCAAGAAAAGAAGCAAAATTTGTTATACAACTATTGGTCAGATAGCAATAATAACGCAGATAAAAATTATTTTACTTTTTCATAGAAATTGTTTGAGAGTCGCTGAATGCAGCTTAAATGTTCCGACGGAGCTTGGTTTTCAACTATTCTCCGACGATCGAGGCCATAAAAAGTCGTAAAAACGCAGACCATGACCTAATGCACAGATATTGCACTTAGGGCAGGTCAAGTATCGTGTTCTTTTGTTAATTTTAAAAGCAGATAAATTTTGTAACTAGGTAAGTTCTTAATACTTTAAAATATTCTCGCATGTTGCATTAACTGATGATTAGGTTTGTGCTAAACCGTACTTTAACAGTTAAATTTAAATAAATCAATCTAAAGGCGATCGAAAAAGAGGAAATTCTTACATCATATAAATTTGTAAATTGCCAATTTACAATGTTGATTACTAAAGTTATTATATTTGTATAGCAAAAATAAATTTGTTTCTTTATTAAAACTTCGAATAAACGGTGAAATTAACGTCTGCACTAGGCGAGAGGTTTTATGTCTTTATTGGTTTAAGCCGACGCAGAAATTCAGTTTCAACATTATCCTTATAAAACCATGTGTTTTGTGTTGCAATGTAAACAATTAATAAAATAGTTCGATTGAGAGCTAGCGAAGTTTGAACCCATAGATTATTGTGTGTACAGGCAATTTAATTTATTTAAATATATTTGTACCGGGTTCCCAAATCAAATAAATTATTACTTTTATTATTAATTCTAAATAGCCTTTTCGAATAGTTGACTCAGAAAGAACTGATTGTCAAATATTTTTCTATAAATAATTAAAAAAATTGGTTTTCCAAATTTTCTCCAAGACGTATTTGCTGCTGGAAATACTTTACGCAAGACTACATACAACTGATCTTGTTTTTTAGATACACTTCTTGCAGGTGGGAAAATTTACGAAAGGGGAGTGAAAGAGATTTTAATTTTTTATATTAAATCACAAAATTAAAACCAAGTAAAACCTATCCAGTTCGGCTTATGTATCAATGAAAACTTTTATAGAAACGAAGGTACCGATGTCCGATAGTTGTTTCATCATTTTGAATAAAAAAGTCGGAATTCTTGCTTTCAAGGGTATCCACAAGATTATTTTTTTTATGAATAATTGTTGTATTAATCATTTTAATTTTAATTGCGGACTGCTATATCTTTAATAAATCTGAGTTCTTTGTTGTATCTTTCTTTTGAGAGTGGGAAGTTGACTAATCTATTAAGTAGAAAAGAAATTGCAGAATACTAATGCGATAAGACATGTTGTGAGTCATTAACAATAAACATGTTGGTGCTTGTTTCTTTCCTGTTTATATCAAATTCTAATTTGTTTTTACTATATCCATTAACCGTGGCATCTAGGAAGGTAATTTCCCATCAACCTCTTTTTCAACCGTGAATTTAATACTAGGAAATTAAATTAAAATATCAAAAAAATTCTCTATTCTGCGTTCTTTGGTATTAAAATCAGCAAAAACATCATGTACATATCTAAACCAAATTTTTGGGAAAGAATTACAATTTTCTTTGAGGGAAGTTTCTAAATTACGCATAAAAAGATTAGCAAGATATGGTGACAAGCAGTTTCCCATTGAAGTCCCTTCGGTTTGTTTGAAAAATTCCCCATTCACTTGGAAACAATTTTGCGACATACATAAGTTTGTGAGTTGCAAAAATTCATCCCTCTTACATTGTTCTATGTTATTGGAGGCTAGGAGATCTTGCACGTAGTTTAATGTGGTTGGAATGAGGATACTGGGAAATAATGATTGGAATATCGAAGGATACCAGTATTTCATCAATTTCTTTGTCGCTTACTTAGATATACCTGACCTGGAGCTAATAAGTAAGCTTAGGATAATTATGCATTAAAAAACTTCAAAATATGCATGCACATATGCACTAAAATCATCAAAAATATGCACTTAAATATGCATTAAAAATTAACTTTTATAGAATAAATAATATTTTTATGTTACCACATTCTTCATTATTTTGCTACAAAAAAACAAAAATTTTTTTTTTAATTCTAAATTATTTATTTAGTCGTTATTATATAGAAACAAATTATAATTACATTTAACTACAACATGGTGTAACAAATTCTCAAAAGTAAATTTGCGCCTATTGTCGACGAGAATATTTTTGTACTGAGAAAACACTCTCTCGACATCGCAGGACACTATTGGTACAAATTCGTATTTTACAACGTCATTGACACTTAAATGTTCGTTTTTTTCATTAAGGGTCGATTCATTTTGCAACACTTCACTTATATTCTTCAGTTGCTGATAGCCCGTATTCTTTGACAGCACTTCATTTAATTTATTGATAAAAACATTTTTCTTGAGTTTTGCTAAACCGTTAACTACATGTTCTACTATTTGAATGCTTTCTTGTAAAGATAGACCCTTAGCTTCTAGCTTGGAGATTGCAGTCGAAATGCATGCCAGATTAGCTCGAATAAAAATTAAATCTTCTCGAATACCAATTTTCTTCACAATTTCAAAATTTTCAGCGTAATACATAGCAGCGTCGATCCAACTTCCCCATTTTGTAATGATTGGCGCAGGTGGAAGTGGAATGTCACCCGAAATTTCCCGAAACTTCTGAATACGACTTGGTGCCTTAAGGAAAATCTTTTTCACAGATGATATTAGCACATTAACATTTGAATAAAGATTACGAACTAAATCAGCTACTCGATGTAAGCCATGTGCTAAACAGGTCACATGTATCATGTTTGGGTATAAAACCTGCAGTCCCCGCATTGTTTTGCACATATATGGTGCAGCATCACTACAAACCGCTAGCACTTTTTCATATAAAATTCCAGACTTCCACAATAAACTTAAAGAGTCGTTGAAAAAAGCAGCGACTGTTGAATGATTTACTTTGTCCAACACTTTTAAAGTCAGCAGATATGATTTATTTTTTTCTTCAGGAACCCCTAATATACCAAACACAAAATTTCCTATGCATCTTTGTTCTTCATCGGTTGTTTCATCCAACGACACCCAAATAGAATGATCCTTTACTTTTGCTCTTAATTTATCCAATGTTAATGTATACAATTCAGAAACATAATTTTTTCTTAATGTCGATTCATCTGGAATATTTTGCTTTGTATACTTTTCCAAAAAATGGCAAAGAACTTCATTTTTTAACTTAGCTAATGGGATGTCTGCGCAAATAAAAGCCTTACAAAGTTCTGCATTGAAATCTGAACGTTTAGGTCCAGGCGTCGGTAAATTAGAAATTAACACTTGCCGTTCGTTATTTCCCCTTTTGCGATTTTTATTACTTGCATGCTTTCCGGTTTGAAGATGCTGCGTGACTTGAAACTTTTTGGTTGCCGTAACATGAACCTCGCAGTATTTACAAAATAACAGACGCCCATCCGTTATAAAATCATCGTAGTCCTTCACAAACTGGTTTAAAATTGCACTTACACATTTTTTTTCTTTTGGCATCTTGAGAGATGTTAATCCTATTGCAATCAGCATACAAATACTGAAGGTTGATGAAATTTTCTGCAGAATTTCCTGGTAAAATTAGAAAGAGAGCTACCCCATACCATGTTCTGTACGAGTACTATTAACGCGGACAAAATCCTTGGAAATTCGTGGGATAATATGCGGTCGCAGTAAACAATGGCGGTTTTCATACACTGTTAATCCTCTTATTATTTCCAAGTATTCTGATTTTGAAACACTGGTTGTTCAGATTGTCTGCTATAAAATGTCAGTTTGCACTTGGCAATAAGAAATAATCGCAAATTTGCAATTAAAACAAAAAATGCAGGAAATTATGCATTAATGCCCTAAAAAGTTAAAATATGCATTTATGTATAAAAATGTTCCAAATATGCATTTGCATATGCAATTATGCAAACGCATAATTATCCTAAGCCTGCTAATAAGCATGCACGGCGGGAAATAAATACTTGAATCTTTGTTTTTTTTGGAAACCCCTGAATTTTGAGAAAAGAAAACAAGAATACTATTGGAAAGTGAAAAAAATACTCTACCGAATAGTAGAATAAAATTAAGAAGTTTCCATTAAAAAAAAAATACACAAATAGGTGCAACTCAAAACAATTGAAGAAATAAGTTATTCGAGTATTCTCTACTGTAGATAAAAATTTCTCAAAAAAACTTTCATATAGGACATAATTTCCTAAAATGAATATTAACGGCAATAAATGACCGTCTCCATACTTTTAACTAACCCTGTATAGATAAAACAGCGACACCCTACGACCGCCTTTTGTAATTAGAAATTCACAAATTCTGCGACAACGTTAAGAAAATTATTTTTTAGTCTGGATTAATAAATTTTACTTAAAGGAAAGTAACCTAGAGGGTTTGTTTTCAGTGTCTCCAATAATGTAATAAAATGAATTTACATCACAAAGGACCGGTTTTATAAACGCAAGTTATCGGTTGGCCGCAGTCATGCGGTAAAGCTACGGTTTGTTAGGACAATGCGCGGTGCAAGACTTACAGAAAGTAAAGCCCAACTCTTGCAAACATTGATGGTCTAGCCGGTATAGTTTATAGTGCTTACCTAAAGTAAATAGACCATGGTAAGGTGACTGTATTTTGGCAATTTATACTATAACAATTCTGTAACATAATTTTTAAGTTCGAAACGATTTTATGGCAGTTTCTTTTTTTAAAGGCTGGACATTTAGAGAAACCGATCCAAAGCGTAACTGTTGGAAATAAACAATATTCATATTTGTTTTGCGTCGTTTGAAATTGCCGCCAAGACTAATCCAATCAGAATGTGTTGTTCCACGCAAATACACACATGTAAAGCTGGATTCATTGCTAGGCGTTTTGCGTTGGCGTTAAAATTCTGTGTGATTCTATTGGCCCAATTTAAAAGTATGTAATTTATTTAAGTAAACGAACCAATCACATAGCTATCTCGTAACGCGGCGATGAAAAATCGCTTAGCAGTGAATCCAGCTTTATACGATACATTTGCGCCAACAGTAGTTTTTTCTCCTCTGGTAAAATGTCCACACGTATGTGAAACTTATTGAATAACACAACTTCCGAAATTTACTATTCGTTATGCATTCGCTTTCGAAATATGTAAATATATATTGGGTGTTCCATTAAACAAATTATAACTTTGGTATGGCTCTCAGTTACTGAACACCCTGCATAGCCAAAAATAATTTTCGAAAATAGAGCTGACTGAGTTACACCTCAGCTCGTTTGAATTTCTTTTCTATCTTGTATACTTTAGACGGTAGAGAAGACCGTGGCACTCGGTGGATACCTGTATATATATTATATAATTAAAAACGAATCTATTAGTTACCGAAATTTGTTTTGTTTTCTTGAAAGTAATGATTAACTTAAATGATATTTGAAAGTGACGAATCAAACGGTGTGGTCGAGTTGTCTCCCAAAGCAAGCAGGTAATTTTTTTCAATGTACGAGTTGTCTCCCGACATAGGTCGAATTGTCTCCCGCGTGCTTGAGGTTGATTTTATGGCCTATTGCATATAATTATAATAATTCAAAATTAATAATACAAAGTAAGGTGTAAAAAATAATACGAATATTACATAAAACAATTTATTTAAAAAAATAAAAAATATAAAATAAAATACGAATATTACATATAAACAATTTATTTAAAAAAATAAAAAATATAAACTAAGAAATAATACGAATGTCGCATATAAACAATATGTTAAAAAACAACATAAAATAAAACAAAATATGTACATATATAAGTAATTTATATAATATTGTAATATTTATCATTAAGTTTTAGAATTATTTTGTTTTTGATACCTTAAAGTAATGCGAAATTGCTTTAACAAAGTCAATATCTTTAAAGTCGACATTTTGTTGAAGTTCTTTAATTTTTTCATCCACATAACTTTTCCTTTTTAACACACGGCAGTCATAGATTTTTTTAACTTTGTCACAGCTCCTAATTTTTATGTAGTTGTCGATCTGAAACTGTAGTAGAACATTTAGAAATTGATTTATGTTTGGATGGGGTGTGTAAAAAGAAGAATTATATTTGGAATGAAATGATTCACACCCGTTCGTTGCCCTTAATAGAGAAGACGAATGTTCAGCCCATATATGAGGATTTAGAATTCTCATCAATATAATTTTCCATTAAATAATCACAAAATTTTGTTATTTTTTTACAGTCTGGCTTAAATGCACAAAGATCCAATGCGAAGCAATCACCAACATTTTGTGGGTGTAAGAAAGGTAAACCAAAAATGTAAGTTAGAAACTTTGTCTTTTCTGTTTCTTCTGCTTTTTTTTTATTATATTCGTTCGATAGGCCTAATTCTTGAATCTTCCGATACCAACATTGTGAGAGATGAAAGCGACATCCTTTAATAGTAGCTTCTGGAAATGCTTCTGCTATACTTTTATGAATACTTGCTTCGAAATCAGCAGCGATTATACACGGTGGCCAGAAAAATGCGGACAAACGCCACGCAGGCCAAATCTTTGTTTAATTCTGAGTTGACAATCTTAATTGAAAAAAGTAGTACAGTGCTTTCTTAAGTCACACGAGCAGCTTAAAAGAATTGTAAATTTGGCAACACCTAATCAGACAAGTACTGTGGTAGTAATCATTTTATTATTTACTATAAATCAGGTAAATACGCAAATTAGCAAGAATTTTATGTTAACATGGATACCAATTGTATTCAAATTTAAAGATAATATGAAAAAATTATAAGAACTGTTCAAATTGGTAGCCATCAGTTTCCAGACATAATTCCAATCTTCGAGGAAGCGAATTCAAAACGCGCTCCAACATATCCGGGGTGATTAATCGAACTGCCGCCGTAATTTTATTAATTACATCCTCTTCGTTCACTGGAGGCGTTGCATAGACCTTTTCCTTTAAAAACCCCCAAACGAAAAAGTCCAGAGGATTAATATCGGGAGATCTTGCCGGCCATGCTATTGGACCGTTACGCCCTATCCACCGATTCGGAAAGTGTTCGTTTAACCAATCCCTAGAAATTCTGGCATTGTGAGCAGGGGCTCCGTCATGCATGTACAACATGTTGGGTCTCAAATTCAGTGGAATATTATCCAGTACTTCTTCTAAAACGTTAACGTACTCAATTCCAATTAGACGACTTGGAAGAAATATTGGTCCAACAACTCGGAGATTTAAAATCCCCAGCCAAACATTTACCGAAAATCTTCTCTGATGTCCAATTTCCCTTACTGCCTTGGGATTTTCGTCCGCCCAAAAATGAAAATTATGGCTATTAAAGACGCCATCTCTCGTAAACAAGCATTCGTCGCTCCAGAGAATATGCAATAAAAAGTTCGGCTCTTCTTGAATCCTTTGTAAAATATTGTTACAAAACATTCTTCTGTGCACATTATCGTTCACATACAAAGGCTGCACTTTCCTTGCATGAAACGGATGCAACAAATTTTGAGATAGTACTGAGTGCACTGTTGTTTTGCTAGGAATATTTAGTTCCCGAGCTATTTGTCTTGTGCTGGACGTCGGATCTTCGTAAACAGCATCCAATATTTGCTCTTCTAATTGAACTGTTCGACGCCCTCTAGGTCTACCGCTGTTACGATAATTCGGTATAAAGGAGCCAGTTTCTCTAAGTCGCTGATCCATTCTACGGAACGTGTTGGTGGATGGATGTCGCCGTTGAGGATACCGTATTTGATATTCTTCTTTTGCCAAGTTTGCATTTCCATTGCAAAATCCGAATACCATATACATGTCGGCGTATTCTCCAAAGGTAAACATTGTTCGGTACTAAGAACAGCACAAAATGTTTATCTTATTTCAAAAGCCAAATGTCACATGAGAAACGTCAAAAATTGACAACTACTTACTACTTTTAAACAAGCAGCCTTACAGTACCACGTTGCCATATGTACTTTAATTTCAAAAAAGCCAATGAAGAAATGTTAAAAATGTAAACCATTGGTATTAATCGATTAGTTACATCAATGCATTTGAGATAATTCCATTTCTAAATTTCACCACAATGATTTTACATAGATAAATTTGACGAATTTTGCTAAATTTTAGCCGTACATCTTAAGGTTTGATGGTCTCGTGCGCCTTAAGGAAGGACCGCATAATTTTTTGGATTAAGATTATCGCCTCAGAATTGAACAAAGAATCGTTCTACCTGGCGTTTGTCCACATTTTTCTGGCCACCGTGTATTAGGAGATAAAGTGCAATTCAATTTTTGACATTCATCTTTAACAAAGTTAAACGTTTTTGTATAGGAAGAAACTAACTTATTTGGCAATAAACAAAATACAAGGGGAATATAATACCCGTTTTTCTGTCCATGTATGGTAAAAAGTTGTAAATAATATCTTGGACAGTAATTAAATGTACCGTCTACATAGATATCTGACAGTTCAGACAAAAATCGCAAATTAGTTTCACAAGAGAAAATTACGATATTACTAACTTCATCATTTTTAATAATAAACATTTCTCCTTTATTAGTTTTAATATTTTCTAATTTTAACAGTTCTTGAAATTCTTCTCGAGTTTTTGGTAGCTTTAATAATTGTTTAGACCTTGCATGATGCAAATTTTTTCTTGCTCGATTGATATCCATTATTGTAATAGTTTCGGGATCTGATTTTTGCCATTCTTTACGAATAAGTTTAATTGGTCGCTGACATATGTCATCTAAAGCTGCACGTTTTACAGTATTGCTAAATGTTTGTCTATTCAAAACTTCCTCCGAGATTTTATCATGATTATGTTCCAGCACTGATTCAACAATTATATTTTCAACACCTTCAGTTTTCACAAATGCTTTGCACAATATTTTTCTTGAAACACATGTCCACCTTTTCTTATTTCCGGTCAATTCCTTTTGAAACGAAAACTTGTATCCTTCAATAACTAACAAAAATTTTCCTTTCTCACTTAAAACTATCGAACTCATTATTTTTATATATATATATATATACACACCCAAACACTAACTATTTACAACAAATATCAATGCAATATCAGTGAATGTTATTCAGAAACGAAACAGAAAGTGTACCGTGTCCGTGTAATTGAATTTGAATTCTAACGGATTTGTGTCAAGAGATAACGCGAAACTATAGAGGGTGAAAAGTGGGGTGACACTTGCTGGTATTGGTTGAAATTAATTATTCAACGCAATATTGGTCAACGTTTAAATTAAGGGTGTATGGGCAAGATGCGCGGGCGAGCTACATTGCTAGAAATAGGAAATTCTAAGAAACGTAGGTATAGAAGATGCATGCGGTATGTAAAGCCTAAATAGGTAGGTAATTAAGATAAATTTGCATTGCGGGTGTCAGCTTGGTCTGTCCTTGGGAGACAATTCGGCTATGACCTTTTTACAAGAGCAGGTAATAATTTATATTTGGGAGACAACTCGACCCTGCCCGAATCAAACACACAAGTTCCAATTAATGGATTCAAAGAAATTATCTGTGTTGGGACCTTTTTAACATTTTGAGTTTACATTTGTTCTAAGTTAGAAGTATTCAAAAAATTACTAATGTGTATTATTATTTTATTCAAATTCAAATACTCCTATTTATTAATGATATTTAAGAATGCACTTTATTTCATGTAAATTTTCTTATTTATTTCGTTAGGATAATACCTTTATACTCATTTAGTTTAATTTCCTTAGACATGTTACGCATTCTTTCTATCGCCAGTCCTTCCGAGTAAAGTCTTAATTGAAATTGTGACTTTACCTTTCCGCGTATGCATTAATGCTAAGGTTCTACGTAAAATCTATTCTTGTTTTATCCGAACACTTTGAATGATCTAATACTAAAAACCACTTAAAACCTACAACTTAAGCGTCATATTTTCATCGTATTAAATATACACGTGCGATAAACAAGGGACCGGTGTGGCCGTGTTGCACCTTATCCGTAATGTTTGGGCCGGACTGCACCGCGATTAAATTGTCTATGAGAAAGGGTATGGCCGGATTGCACCGGCGGATATCGTTGATGAACCTGATCTGCGCTTACATTCTTAAATATTTATATTTACTTAGTATTCAAACTTAGTATTGTAAAATTGTGAGAAATAAAATATTATATCAAAAAACAGGTTTCACAAGATGTGATTTTAGCGCACGCGTCTAGGTTTAGAAAACGAGTCGAAGACGATGGATATGTGCGCCAAAATGAATGAAAACGTGTATTTTATAGTATGTTTTTGTAATCTGGGATGCCAGCAAATAAAGATATTTTCACTCATGTGTAACTAACTTGGAGGTAGGTTATTATTTGTAATTTGAGATTTGAACAAATGTAGTAAGTGTAAGCCATTAAAGAACCAAAATAGAAAAATAAGTAAATAAAACAACAAGACAAATACAATTTGATATATTATGAACAAAAAAAATTCACTCGAACAATTATTTTCTAAAATGATACGAACACCTTTTTACAAATAATAAGCGGTCGATATTCATATTTTTATACAAACGCACAGTGTCTTCCAAGAACAAAAGTTTTTCTTTATAGTTTTTATTATTTATGGCCGGTTTCACAAAATTTCGTTAAATATTTAAGTTCCGATTAACTCTGTAACGAATGATTAAATAGGAAAACAACTGCATTTAACGATGATTAAATTAACGATGATTACTAAACGGCTCGCTCTGTAATCGGTCGTCAAATAGTCTTAATACTCCATTAAGTGTTTCACAAAGCTCGATTAAGAGATAACGCTTCGTTTACTTCTGACTAATCAGGCGTTAGATTAATCGATAGAATTCCGGCGATTAAAAAGTAACGAGTGAATTTTTCATAGTTATTATAAAGCTTTTTTGATATAAAAATTCCACACATATATCTAAAAAATAATTATAATTTTATTTAAAAATGTAACGTACCTTAAATATGAAAAATAATGACATTTCTGTACTTTTTACTCACTTAGTTTATTGATTAATTTTTACGACACTATTTCGGAAATTATTTTCAACAACAAACAATTCAAAATAAATTTCAAAATGTCTGCAATCTTACTTTCTTCTCTGACGATAAAGAAATGCCTCCTTAAGGTAGGATTCATTTTATAAGAGACAGAAATAATCCTTTTAATGATTTGTATGATAATGAATTTAACGTTTCGCTTTTCCAAAGGAGTTATGGAACTCTTTGGTCCCACACTAGAACCCGCAAGAAGCAAAAATAAATTTATTTTATGGTACAAATCAGTTGCTGATAAACTTACGTTATTATCCACTGAAATATTTCAACAGCTGATTCCTGATACTTTCAGAAACCATCGATACTTAGAATAATTCGTCGTGTCACTCATCTTATTGCAAGGCAAAGCAAACAATTAATTAAATTGCCAATAGAAGAAGCTCCGCAAGTTAACATTACGCTTTTCTCATGTCATTGGCACCACATGTTAAAATTATTTCACCTGATGGTAATCCCGCTGAGCTGTACCACAACAGAAAATGTGTCTTTGCCATATATGTTCAAGTAATTCAACTGCACTAAAGTTTCTTTCCTCCCTTTCTTTTTTCCTTTTTCGTTTTTAAAAATCATTAACTGCACTAATGCGAAGAATTTAAGATGTATTTATTTATTTTGAGTTTCTATCCTCACACTACCTGACTGCAGGTCTGACGCCATGACGACAGATTACTTTAAAGCGGTGTGAAAGTGGCAATTTTTCGATGTTGCCAAACGTAAACTCCAATTAGTTAATCAGAGATTAACATAATAGTTTTTTGTTTTGTGAAACAGCATCAAATTTTTAACACTGATTAAACTTAACGGTTGATTAGTTAATCAACGCTTTAACAAAACTTTGTGAAACCGACCAGTCTTTTTGGTATATGTATACTGTTAATTTCTATGTATGTACTAATTTGCATGTTTGCAAATGTATATATTTGGATGCATGCTATAAAAACAAGAATTAAATCTTGAATGAAAAGATTCGCATGCGTTGGTTGTCTTTTCCGTGGAAGCCGTGCATGACGCCCACATTTCTGGTGAAAATCTTGCTTCATCGCCAATGTAGTTTTCTACCAGATAATCACTAAATAATACTGCTCTACCATCGTTTGGTTGAATTTCCATAAATTCTAAGGCAAAACAGTCGCCTACTTGAAAAGGTTCCAAAAACGGCAATCCAAATATCCATCGTAACCAACATCCTATTTCTCGATAAGCAGCAGTTAATCCCAGTTGCTGAATTTTTCTGTACCAAGATTGTGATAAGTGGAATCGACAACCTGATAATTTTGAATTGGGCCACATGGCACCTACTGCCTGGTGAATTGACATTTCAAAATCGGAATATATTTCTTCTGGTTTAAAATGGAAACCGTAATGTGCACATTTTTCTGAGACAGCTTGAAAGGCGTTTAAGTAGGAATCCATGGTTTTACTTGTTAGTAAACAGAACACTAGAGGTACATAATGATTGTTTTTCATACCATGTATCGTGAAAAGCTGGTAAAAATATTTGGTGCAGTATCTAAATGTTCCGTCAATATACACCGTGGAAACTAAGTAGCGGATAAAATCCATAACTCCGTTAATATTTGTAATAAAGCAAAAATCTAAAAGGGGTATAGCGATTCAAATTACAGCGCATAAGAAGAAGTATATTTTGAGATATTTTCATGAATTTTTTTTAAGTTATGACGTCATCAAGATTTTTTTTAAATAACAACCTATATTTTTTATTTTTCATTTCGGTGGGATTCTTTAACTTGCTTTCAACAGTATAAAATATTGGATCGATTACATAACAAAAAATTCAAGAAAAACGGCCATAAAAGTTTAATTGTAAAGTTGAAGAAATTAACAGAATATCTAGTTAGCTAGGTGTAAAACAAACAAAATTTGTTTGATTGACAAGAACTTGTAAATTCCTATCACAAAAAGTGAGTATTTATATTCCCTGTGGATAGTAGGAGTTACACTAATTATTAAAAACCTTTTACCAAAATGGTGTTGCTGACTGAAAAACAAAGAATTGAAGTTCTAATGATGATTGGGTATGGCGATCGAATTAGAACTCATCAAGAGGTGTGTCGACTTTTTATAGACAAATATCCTGATCAGCAAATAAGTCAATCCACAGTCAGCAGAATAGAAAATAAATTTCGAAATTACGGTATTGTGAAAGACCTTCCAAAAACTGGCCACCCTAAGACAAAATTAATTGATGATGTGCAGCTTGATATTTTACTAGAAATAGAAAATAATCCGCATTCGACTAGTCGAGACATTGTTTTAGAGCACAACCTGAGCCATACCTCGGTACTGAAACTTTTTAAAATGCAAAAGTTTCATCCGTATGAAGTAAAATTAGTCCATGAGTTAGCAGAAACTGACTATGATCATAGACAAGAATTTTGTGAAGAAATGTTGGAAATTTGCAATCGTGATCCAATGTTCTCGCAGCGTATAATTTTTTCTGATGAGGCAAGTTTTACTTTACATGGAACTGTTAACAGACATAATTGTCGATATTGGTCTAGGGAAAATCCCCACTGGATGCAAGAAGCTCATACTCAACATCCCCAGAAGCTCAACGTA
Source organism: Prosopocoilus inquinatus (assembly GCA_036172665.1). Classification (NCBI taxonomy): domain Eukaryota; kingdom Metazoa; phylum Arthropoda; class Insecta; order Coleoptera; family Lucanidae; genus Prosopocoilus; species Prosopocoilus inquinatus. Next base: position 5,862,227 of record CM069876.1, read on the forward strand.
TGGACAGCAATTGTCGGTGACAGAATTTTAGGTCCATTCTTTATCGAAGGTAATTTAACTGGTGAGAAATATCTACACTTCTTACAATTCGAATTAGTACCTGCATTGGCGATATTATTTCCTAATGAAAATGACTGTGACGTACCAAACAATAACATTTGGATGCAACACGACGGTGCTCCGCCACACTACGCAGTTGATATGCGACGTTATTTGGACGAGATGTTCCCAGGTAGATGGATAGGAAAAAGAGGTCCAATGGAATGGCCAGTTAGATCCCCTGATCTAACGCCATTAGACTTTTTTCTATGGGGGTATTTAAAAAGCAAGATGTATAAAAATAGACCTAACAACTTAGACGATCTTAAAGAAAGAATTCGACAGGAGTGTAGGTTAATAACACCTCAAACTATTCAAAATGTAATAAATGAATTTTATGAGCGTCTTGGGTATTGTCAGTTGGTGCATGGTCGTCAGTTTGAACATTTATTGTGATTTCAATGACTGTCAAAATCAAATTTTGTTTATTTACACCTTAATTTTGTTTCGTTTTAAACCTAGCTAACTAGATGTTCTGTTTATTTCTTCAACTTTACAATTAAACTTTTATGGCCGTTTTTCTTGAATTTTTTGTTATGTAATCATCCAAAATTTTATACTGTTGAAAGCAGGTTAAAGAATCCCACCGAAATAAAAAATAAAAAATATAGGTTGTCATTTAAAAAAAATCTTGATGACGTCATAACTTAAAAAAAATTCATGAAAATATCTCAAAATATACTTCTTCTTATGCGCTGTAATTTGAATCGCTATACCCCTTTTAGATTTTTGCTTTATTACAAATATTAACGGAGTTATGGATTTTATCCGCTACTTAGTTTCCACGCTGTATATAGTTTTTGCCGAACAAAGAAACTCAATATTTGTGTAACATGAAAACACGACAAGTTGTTTTTCCTTGTCGTTCACTAATAAAAAATTATCTGCTGTATGTGTTGTTATAGCAATCGAGTCTAACGCATCTTGAACTTCTTTTGTATTTTGTGGTATTGGTGGTTGTTTAGATTTTCTAGCATCGTACATTCGCTTACGAATAGAATAAACATCACTAGTGTTTAATGTTGCCGAATGAGGCGACAGCTGAATTTCGCGATGAATAATTTTCAACGGCTTTTCACTTATATCATCCACTGCCTTTCTTATTACACTGTTTGAAACAATTTGGCAATTTAATTTTTCATTTACCCCGTGGTTATGGTTGCCTGCTTCTTGTAATACTGTTTTGTTTTCTTCATCCACATATAACTTGGCAACGCACCTCCTTACGGTGCAGCGCCATTTTACACCTTTGCTAGTAGCTCCACATTTATAAAATTTTTGTGATTTAAACAAAATTAATTGTTTTCCGCGTTCGCTGAACACAACCTCCATAGAAGCGACTATTGATGTGAACTTCAACTAAGCTAAACTTCAATTGTAGAAGGACGATATTAAATTAATGTTCAATGAAAATTTTAAGAATATAACCAAATAAATTTTCCTGGAAGCTGGAATTGGATTAAGTACGTGCCGGTGCAATCCGGCCAAACCTTTTCTTGAACCCTTTCTTGACCCTTTACCTATTCACGGAACAAGCATTAAGAGCATTTGTCCACTCTATTAATGCAACGATAACTCTGAGAACTTCTTTGAATTTTATCATAACCAAAACCTCCCCTGTTCTCATTTTATTAATTCCGTGAATCACTTATGTATTTTTCTATTCGTCTCTCTGTTTGAGAATATATATAAATTCTTTAACGTCAAGAGGAGACATTACTACAACATCCTCGACACTGTTCGGTCTAATTTACTTACGTGTACTTGTTTTAAACTTGTAATATTATATGTAGATATGTAGATTTTAGTATATTAAAGTACGAAATCTATTCAGTGTTTCACTTCTAAATTATATCAACAAGAGAAGAATTGTTCCGCTTTGCCGCGAGCAATTAAACCCCAATCAATCTGTATTTGAAAAATGTTTGTTAATTTTTATGAAATTGACAATTTTTTGTTAGCATACCTTTAATTTTCATGTTTACGGCAAATTTCTATAAATACTTTCATAAAATCTAGCTGATTTACAATTTTGTTTGCTAGACGGACATAAAATTTTACTCCGGACTAAAAGTTAAGCTAGAAGTTCAATAACGTTCGGCTAGTTTAGTTTTAGCAATTGACGGCAAACGACCTGTTGTCGTTAAACTTCACGTGTGCAGTAAAATATGGCCGATCGGTGTATATGCGATGGTCCGGACAAAATGTGTCCTCGGAAAAGTTCCCTCAAGCTCTTGATACTCCGGGGGGAAATTGAGCGACACGGTCATCGCCTGTGCTTTATTGCTGTGCGATGTGAAGCGACCTGGCCCCGGCTAGTCTGCGTTTGCCATAGATGAGCTTTTACGTTATTTTTTATTCGAATTTCATTTTGAAACCAATAGAGTTACATGTATAATAGAATGTACACGCTGAAACGTTATTAATTATCATTACATGATAGTAATCACCGGTACAAACTAAAGCACCTAAAATGGACACACACACGAAAGTATGTATGTAATTAAAAGACTGCGGAAGTTTGGGCATTTGTCTTTTCTATTTGCTAAACATTATTTTGATAGGACCTGGTAATAAATACATTTTATGTAGTTGCTGTTCAAATGGTAAAGTTTTATAATGCCTATTTTTGCCTATTTATGGATCAATGCCTATTTCAGACAAAAATGCCTATAATGTGCCTTTTTCCTGAAAATTTTCAGAATAAATTTTTAATTTAGATAATTTAACAATAAAATGTTTCAAGGTTGAATGCAACCGTTATTATTCTATGTATAAAAAATGAGATTTTAGAATGTAGTCGCCATCAAATAAATCGAGACCGATTTATAGTTTTATAATTTTTACTACCAACGTCAATAAGGACGCAGTTACCTTGCAGGAATCGCCATTAGGTTGATCTGTATGTACACTCATGGACTATAAAGACGCCCAGGTCTTTACAACCCCTGTCCACTACTTTACCGGTCGACTATATTAATCCGACCGACCTAAAATTATTTACGACGGGTACTCTTGCAGCCTTTCCAATAATTATCTACACGTGTTTGTATGTTATGTATTCATGCTTCAATATAATACTGCTTTACACGCCGTGTCCGCAGATCGGGTTTACTATAGGAAAAACGTTTCATTTTTCATTTTTCTGCTTGCCCTAAAACGAAATAAATAATACGAAAATAATAAATTCCCATTAGTTTAGTTTAGTTTAGTTTAGTTTATTGTGTGTTAAACATAAAATAACAAATAAAATAACAAATAAACTTAATGAATAGTTAATAAGTTCATGCCTATATTAATTAATTAATGAGTGAGTTAATAACATTAACATTATAAGTAGTTAATAACATATTAACAACATATTAACATAAATTAATTGAAGAAAAATAATTAAATAAGGAAAAAAGAAAAATAATTAAATAAAGAAAAGTACACACAACCATTAATAACTGAAAAAGTTAGGATATTTATCTTTTTACTTTAACAAAATGTCAATCATGTCAGCTAGGAATTGGCGGTATTATGAATTTGATATCTTACCACGTTTTCATTCACAATATCTCTGTTTTATGAAAATGTTTGCAGGTTCTTAAAATTTTAAAATTGAAGTTAAAAAATGAAAACCTGTTTTTAAGAGAGTTTATTTTAAATTATTTTATTCTACGTAACTATTACCCCTTTTACATTTACAGTAATTGAAGAGTAACTTCTAACTGGTCTAAGTGCCAATTTTGTGTTAAATGTTTTTTTTTTGTTAAAACTGCTCCACATAAAAGAAAAATGAAAACAAAAGTACCTACTACCATGCTCAATTAAAATGATACCATAATCTCGTGATCCTTATAGAAATTGAAAGGGGATGGTTGCGGCGCACTGTTTTAAATGCTTGCTGCTGAATACTCAAAGGGATACGGTTTGCCCGCAAAAGTTTCGTTTTATTGAGCATGTTAGTACATTATTTCGTAATGTTTTGCATTCTTCACCAAATACCTAAGCAAACTTTTTATATTCGATAAACATCAATTATTTCTCAGATACGACACAATCAATTAAACACTATCATTAAAACCTGTTGTGTTATTTGAAATGCAGTAATGTTAGCGCAGCTTGGAATCTTCTTTATTTAGCAAAACAGATTACAAGATTGATATAGTTTGACTTACACCAAAATTGTCTCTTATTTTTTTTATATACTTTTCCATAGTAACTACCGTACACTATCGCACAAATCAAATAAATTAAATTGTAACAACAAAACCACGTTGCATTCAAAGATAAAATAGCAAATACTGAAAAATTGTAAACTTTAACGCTGTTGAAGAAGAGCATCAAATTGGTTGAAAAGAAATGGGAGAGAAAACATATTTTAAATTAAAAGTTCCAAACGTCTAAACTCATAAATAAATGAAAGCAATTAGAGCGAAGAATGATACGCCTTCTATCAGCTGTATAGGGTTACAACTAATTAAATCGACTGCTACCTACCTGTACAGGTATCAACAAGTGATCGCCGTGACTGACGTTTCGGCGTCACCGGCCAGCTCCAGTGGGATAGGGTGGATTAATACTAAATCTGGACTATCAAACAATAACAACAAAGAAAAAGGCACCACTTAATTTCTTTTTGGTTATGGGGAACCGCGGGAAAAAAATAAGAAAACCTCGACTCATCCAAGATAGTAGCAATATTTGGTTTTATTAATCAAAAACAAACAATAATGAAACAATCACAAAATATAAATAAACATAAGTAAAATCGATTCAAAGAAAAATGAAATCGCAACTGCGTCTTATTTAAATTTAAACCCAACAACAAGAAAAGTAAATAAGCTATTCGAACATGATTGCGCTTAAAATAGACGCTACGGAGATACTAAAGTTAACAAACACTGACACAAACAAACGGCTTTATTTTAGAGCGATACAAAATGTAACAAGAGCGTTACGCAAAAAAGTGTCAATAAGGCGAATTAAAATTGAATAAACGCGTACCGCATGTACACACGCCTTTCCGGAATCAATATATATAAACAAATAAGCAAACCTTGTCCCTTCTTTTTCTGGGCGTCGCACAGCGTCGCACGGAGGCGTCAGTCGACGTGTTGTCCGGCGGAGGAGGGATAAGAGCTAGGGCTCGTCGCCGCTCGGGATTTATCCGAGTCCGAGAATCTTTAATTCAAACAGCTCCAAGGGAGGCAGGTTGATGCCCACGGGACCGTGAAGATACGGTGAACGGGCCGGCAACAAATACAGCGTATTCTTAACGAATACGGGGCAGCGGTAAAGGTACAACTAAAGGTACCACTAAAGCCTGTAAGTAAAAAAGATACGCAATAGAAACATTCGAAGCCAATCAGAACAATCAGCAAATGGACTCACCTGTTCATAGAACAACCTGGGGGGGGGGCATGCGTAGACAATACGAGCGTATTAATTTTCTCTCGGCTCAACGGATTAATCCAGCTATACAGCTGTAGATGATTTCCCCAACACAAATTTTGGGCGAAAACACACACAAAAAGACACACCAACGCGAGACGTGTTGTCACACCGAGAGAAGCAGCGTCACTTGCGATCTGAAATGGCTTCACGCGGACGAGCGGAATAGAGACGGGGTAAGAGAAAAGAAGAGGTGAAATGCTACCGCTACAGAATCTTACGTCAACGAGGACCAATGGGCTTAAATACCGGGGGTCAAGTTTGTATAACTTTCGTGGGAACGGAAACACTGATTTCACAATATGGTGCAATAATGCGTAAAACTAAAATGCTAAATAAAGAATCTATTCGACCGAAAAATTAACTTTCAAAACCCACATTTTCCTTATCCTAATTTTTACAGGAAAACTCATAGCAATGGGGAAATACTTAGAAAGCAAATCGGCGAAACGCAGAGTTCGCCGGGCGGTCTGCGAAAATATTTCACGGGAAGCAATATACAGGGTGATTCCGGGTCGGGCAGAAATTGAACGGTAACATGCCACTATGGGGATCTCGTAAACTATAGGAAATACAAAGATGGTTATATTACAGAAAAGTTGCACTATCTTGAGGTCTAAAAATATATGCAAAAAAAATCTTTTCTATTGTCATTCGTTTTTGAAGTATCTTTAAAAAACTGAAAATTCTCATTTTCGAAAATCTCGAATATATTCTTTATTTCTTAAGATCATAAAATTTGGTGTCTTTGTATTAAATTCGATTGATAACTGATGCAGTTCGAAGAAATAGGTTAAGTTTGACAATTTCGCAGATACGACTGTCAATTGTTTATTTTCTTATGGACGCTACCTTAGATATTCACAGCAATTGATGCAGAAATAGTTTTTGAATACGACGATATGAACATTTATGCTTTTGTTTTGCAATAAAAGCATAAGTATACCGTATGGTCGTTATCAGATTTTGTTTTTGTATCACGTGGTATAAATACCCAAGGTAGCGTCGATAAGAAAAAAAAATAGTTGACGGTCATATCTGCGAAGCTGTCAATCTAACCTATTTCATCGGACACTATTAGATTGATAAAAATATCGAATTTCATGATTCTATTTTAATAAATAAGGAAGATATTCGAGATTTTCGAGAATTAGAATTTTGAGTTTTTTATAGATATTTCAGAAACGAATGTAGATAGAAAAGATTTTTTTTAATATTTTTATTGGCTCCAAAATAGCGCAACTTTTTCGTAATTTAATCATCTTTGTATCTCTTATAGTTTACGAGATCCCCATGGTGGCTTTTTAATTAGTTGTAACCCTGTATGAAAATTGAGAGACAATTATTATTTTTGGTCTCAATAAACCCCACATGTCAATTTCTAAGGCAAAATGTGAAAAACTTCAGCAGAAAATTTAAATTAAAATTTTTATTTTAACGCCTTGCATCTCTTTTGTTATCAACTTTTGGACTAAGTTAATTTAGTTAATCTCAATTTGTTGATGTCAGGAAGCTGGTATTGCTCTGTGTCTCATTACTTTTTGACTACTCTACTCTACAGTTATAAAAATTGTGAGAGGAAAAGCACGGCAAGAAACTTGCGAAATATTTATTCTATATTTTAAGAAAATGAACTACTGAGAAAAATAAATCGGGTAAGATAATTTTATTATTTTTATGCATGGGATTTTTGTAAACAAAAAGCAAATACGCTACCTTTGGAAAGATGATGCTTTTCAATCTCATGTAAACATATACCTAAAAGATTTTATGATGGCAGCTTTACATTATCGTTTTTCTTCTCTTGTGATTAAGAAGAAGTCATCTATTGAAGATGGCAGCTTAGCTGCCGAAATACGTATATGGTATTAAAAATCTTCTTGTGGTTAGGAGATTTAATCCAATTTTTATTGTACTGCAAACCAGTCTCCAATACATTTGAATATTATCGTTTTTGTCAATTAAATCATCATTTTTGTCAATTGCATTATCGCTTTTACCGATTGTTATTAAATTCATCCAAAATAATCGTTGTCCGTGACGTCTATGCCGACGTCGCCGATCAGAAGCACCAGAAATCACGATTCTTCGTCAGGAACTATTATAAAGGAAACAAATAATTTTGAAAACTGAACAGTAAAATATACAGAGGGGTGGGTCATTGGTATCGATTTCTTCAACTACGACTTAACTATTAATTATAAAATAAAATTTCTTATACAAAAGTTAATCGCATGTAATGAGTTCTATATCAACAAATTACTTGCATATGCATAGCATATTCCATAAGTGAGTTATCTACCAACTTACAATTTTTTTAAGTAAAAATAAACATTTTTTATTCAGCAACTATAGCATTCGCAATCTACAGCTATTCAACTGAATTAAAGAGCTAAAATGTAGACGTATTTTATTCATAATCAGCGCATAAAAAATATCTTTAGTGTTCCTAAATATTGTTCGGAAAAAAATTTTGTTTTTTTTTCTTTATCAACTAATTCTTATTTCGAAGGTAGCGAGATATAATTTTTTATTTGCAAATTGAAGAGTGTACTTTTCTAAACAATATGCTACGCAAATCTTAACCCGTACTTAATTGTGTGTTCTTACGAAGAATAACCAAAAAACGAAAAATTCTTGAACCTATTGTTATACGAGTTTAAGAAGGAAAGTAGCTGCACAAGTGGCTTAGAAAATCTGTGAGAAGAAGATAAAGAGTCTCTTAATGCTAAGACATGTCCAACATGAAAACTTCTGGTTGCCCTTTAAACGTTAACCAATCTTTTTTGCAATTTATTAAAGAAAATACGGTTACTATAACATATCGATTGTCAGACGTGTTGGGTACATTCAATTCAACCATTTGGTGCCACTTAAAAGTTCGTAGTACGATTATTAAACGTTTTACAAAAATTTCACATAACTTAAATGTATCTCAACCTAAACACCTTAAACATTTGTACAAAATTACTCCAATCTCCCCGCCACAATCGTTTCTGCGAGAAATCATGATTTATGAAGAAATATGGATTCCATTAAGAATCCTTACTGGAATAAACAGTGGCTCAATCTTCGACAAGTGTCTTTTCAGTCGTTAACAAAGATCGTTTTGGAAGATAAGTAACGTTCTGTGATTGGTGGAATATCTTTGGCGTGATCTATTTTGAACTTGTTTCAAATGTCCGTACAATTAATGCTGCAGTCTGTTGTGCTCAACTTATCAAAGGACACCAAATTTTACGTTTAGGGTACCCTGCATTAGTAAATACAAATCACGTGATCCACCACCAGGATAATACAAAACCGCATAATATAATTAGGTCTCAATAAAAACTGATAGAGCTTGGATGGACTTTTCTTCCTATTTCTGCATAAAGTCCGGACATTGCTCCTTCGGATTATCATATGTTTTGTTCGATGAAACATTTCCTTAAAGACAGAAATTTTAATGAATATTGCGAAGTCGATACGGCATATCAAGAATTTCTTGACTCTAGAGAACTCGGCTGATATCATCGAGGAATACAAATGCTGACAGAATGATGGCGAAGGATCACTAATGAAAATGGCAATTGCAGAGTCTAATCAAAATTAATATATTTCGCTTAATACAAGCATTCTAAATTAGAAAAAAAAAACACTCTTTTTCTGAAGAACCTAATAGTTATAATTTATTTATTATTCTACACGACATTTATAACTTATAAATATCGTGTAGAATAATCCTTATGAGTAATAGCAACATTTTTTATGCACATTTGCATAGAAACAACTGAAAGTTAAAAGTTTAAATTTCTGTGCGTTCAAACCTCTGGCCGCCTGATGGAGCGCCTTAAGCTGTTGTCTGCTATTACTGGACTTACCTGTTTAAAATCGGGCAAGCCGTTCGGATTGCGGTGAAGTTTCTCAACTTACTCTTGTGCTGATGAGGCTCCAATTAGGGCCGAAATAGCGCTATGCAGAGAATGTTTGCCTCACTGCAATCTGAGCAAACTTGCTGCAGCGTAAATTTGCAACGACACGCGAATGTGTCCGCATTGGCTGCTTTGTGAGTTATAGCTTACTAGGCAACGGTACAGTTACCATTTATTATAAACTTTCGCACAGTATAAGATCAAACCCTTGGCGGTCGGAGGGCGCACCTTAAGCTGTTGGTACATTCCATTTAAAGAAAATTATAAGTTTGGTAGATAACTCACTTATGCTGCTGTATATGTGCAAAATAATTTGTTGATATAAAACTCGTTACAGGCAATAACTTTTGTATAAGAAATTTTGTTTTATAATTGATAGTTAAGTAGCTGTTGAAGAAATCGATACCAATGACCCACCCTGTATTTCTTCAAAATTTTTCCACACGAGCTACGACCTAGTGGCGCCACTCAGTAGCACCACAGCGTAATTAGTACAAGCGAATGTCTCTGTCTGAACCGGCCCTTTGTGTCACTAATCTTTAAAAGTATTTGAGCTGATTTTGAAGACACTAATCCGTAATTGGAAAAACATAATGAAAATATAAGCACGAACTCACATTGTTTACCACGTACTTCCTCTTTCACTACGTCATAGAACTCTTGTTTCGATGGATACCGATCGATGACGGGAAAAATTAATTTGAATTGCTAATTGTATTATTTAACGGGCAGAATATGTATACTTGAAGTTTTGGTCCAAATCTGCTGTCTAATGTCCAGCTGCACTGACTAAAGTTAATATCAAATTAGAGCATCGAAATTTCTATGTTTAATTAACGACATTGGTGTAAGTCAGTCTAAATATTTTAATTTGACTTGCTAATTTGTGGGCAACAGCGTACCCGACTCGTTGCGGACTTGGCTCGCGCTTCGGGTATGTCACAAGCCAAGAGCGTTCGAAAGTATCTATGTGTGTGGGGGGCTAATTAGGTTCAAGCCATGCCTCACAGGTTTGCACCATACACACTCGCATTTGCTCGGGAGCCTGTAACTATACAGGCTAGTTTCACAACTTAACCCATAAATGTTTCGAAGAAATAACCATATATTTTCTGGCTTTTAAATGTAAGTCGCTCATATATCAATCTGGGTTTTAAAAAGTAAAACGCATTTTATATTTGGATTGAACCTTAAAAATATTACTCCTACTTGGTAGTTCAACGTTTCCATTTTCAAATGACACAAAAGCGAAATGACTACGATTTATAAAACCTTCAAAACAACTAACTGTTTGCTTAATATGTAGATTTAAAGCGAATATATGAAAAAGAAAGGAATATTTAATATGTGACAAAATAATTGTATCCGATTGACCGAAAAAATACGGGTCACTTCATTTGAATGTAGGGGCCGTATGTATAAAAAAGAATTGGAGCGAATACAAAGATGTCAGGCTTCGTAGGTGTACGTGGAATTTGACGTGGAATGCTCTATGATGCGTTAAATCTGACCGGCTTGTTACGTTACCACCAGGGAGAAGAATTCGGCCCACTTATGTTAGACACTTTTTACGCCGAATGTACTACTTACTCCTTCTGCGGCTCCGATGCATTTAAATTACTATTGAACGGAAGGAGAAGAGTTACAGTGCGAGCGTTTGCACTTCGCAGAGGTTACTCTGAACGGGGACTAATACAGTCCGAATACTATATTTTCGTACTGCTGGCGGAGAAAGTGGACCAATTTCTTCTCCCCGGTTACTACATTATTTTCTGGGTTGTTTGCAGTTAAAAAAGTATATTAATCTCTAATAGAAATATTAGTTAACGTATCTCTTATATATATCTTATATATATATAATTTAAATTTTATTTTCTCGAATTTAAAAACCGAAATACCGAAATTAAAACAACCTAACGTGGTTTATGAGATCAAATGTTCAAATTGTAATTCTGTTTATATAGGTGAAACAATCCAAAATTAAAAAAAAAAAACGTTTAGACCATCATAAATATCATCCAAAGAAATAATCAAAATCATTCAATGCTTGTAGAGCATTTATTAGTAAATAATCATAATTTTGATTTTGATAATACTGACCTTTTGTACAGTGAATCTAATATTTTTAAAAGACGTTTCATAGAAATATGTAAAATTAAAATGTCTCCAAATTCTATTAATAAACGTAGGGATTTTGAAAATTTAAATGACATATTTTGTAGTTTTCTGGATTCTTTAAATAGGATATAGATCTGTCAATTAAAAAAAAATAGTTTTAATTTAGTTCTTGTTACGTTTTTTCCGAACAACTTGTATTTTAGTTTAAAATCATGTTCCTTTTCGTTTCTCTTGACGACTTGTTTCTCTTGACAACTTGTTTATTTACTTTTTTTACTCCTGCCGAAGCTATAAATTATAGTGAAACGTTGAGTGTGTTTCCATCATATTTCTGTCCTGTTCGAGATTAAAAAATTTGTACTTACAATAAAATTATTACTAACATGCGTTCAACTAAATTTGTAGTCTAGTAACCGTTGGAACTGTTAAATTCATGTCGTGAATTAAGTCCTTTTAATACATTTGCCGAAAATAATACACAAATTTATAACAGTAATTTTTATTTATAAAAACCCATTTATTTTAATGTAATTAATGAAATGGCATGCTGAGTATGAACTTTTGAAAGTAAACTTGATCTGATTCAGGACGAAAAAATGATTTTAATCATTCAGCTGACAGTTTCGGATTTATGATGTTACAATTAAGTTCTATCTAAACATTACAACATTTTGAAAAAGTTTACCTCTGATTAAAATGTGTAAAGCTGCAACCCATAGTGGTCTGAGTTAAAAACAGAAACCGCAACTGGAAAAAAGAAAAAAACAAGCTCAGTCTTATGTCCGATTTCTTTACTTCCAGATAAATTTATCTGCCAGGTATTATCCTTGGAAACCTTGCATCGATAATAGTTTCTGAGGCTGTTACCCGGTAGATAAATTTATCTGGAGGTGAAGAAATCGGGTATAAGACTGGCAAGTACAAAAATGCTTAAACTTACGGTTTTTTTTTAAGTTCTTAATGTAAATCGTTTCAGAAATAATCTTTTTGTGGAAATAGATTCGTAATAGAAAATCTTAACATTGTTAAAATCGAACGTCAAACGTCCTGTGGAAAAATGATGTGTGGATAAAGCAGTTTTTTCAGTTTTTAATTGTTGGGATGGTTTACAATCATATTTGTGATTTCTCTGGTCCTGTTACATAATTTTTGTTTTGTTTGGTCAATATAAGAGGAGTTTTTTACTTTTATTTGTAAATCAGCTATTAGTAGACGTTAACGAATAGAAAGCAATTTCTTGTTGAGTGTTATTTAAAAGTCTAGCAAGGTTATGTGATAAACTTGGTAAAAACGGAATTTTATAATACTTAATTTGATTAGGGGTGTCTGTTAATTCTAATTGTGAAAAATTGGATATGTCATTCAAGAGATGGACAACGAGCGTTTTTAGGCAACCGTTTTTTATAACAGGACTTTGAATAAAAAATTGGGATCAGAAAGCTCCATGATCCTGTGTTTTAAGGGTTTTAAAACAGCTAATTTTTTTATATAAAGGGTGTACGTAGTGGTAGTTAATTATTCTACCAGCATGGGTAGGCTGTATGAACCAATCTGTGGTAAGCTGTCTATCATCACATCTCTCACTTAACACATCAAGAAAAGAGTTTCGTATTATTCTGAATTTCAATTGTAAATTTTAATTCATCGCAAAATTCGTCAAATTTAGCAAATTTAGACAAAATCAAACCCACAGAATCACTGGGTTACCTATAGCGGTACCAAAAATTAGTCTATAGAATTTATTTTGAAAAATGAAATAACTGCTGTCAAACAGGAACTCGACCGTGTTAATAAAAACTACCTTAGGTATGTTGGTGTACGATTATATTTGGTCCCAATCATCATTCGAAATTTTTAGCACAAGTTGTTTTGAAATATTGGTGAATAGGGAAGTTACGTCTCAAGATATTAGAATATAATTATCCGATATTCTTAGGTTTTTGATTTTTTGTACAAAGGTGAAAGAGTTTTTTTTTTTAATATTAAAGGTGAAGTTCTGATTTAAATTAGAAAATATATTGATGATGAACTTAGAAAGTTGAAAGGTGGGAGCACCAATACAAGATGCGGTAGGACGAAGTGGATGGTTCTCTACAATGAATTTTTTGGAATGCCACAGATTTTAGGGGAGATAGCCGTGTATGTGGTGAGCTGTTTTGCTGTATAGTTGTCAATCAATTGGTCCTTCAAAAGTTATCTAACAATCCGATTGTTTTTTGTTTGGAAATCAGAAGTGGGGTCTTTATTGACCAGTTGGTGTCCTGTATAAATTATTCATTACGTAGTCTTCTTTTGACAATGCAGTGGCCAACTTTGTCAATAAACCTGACGCTTATATGGCCGTTCCAATTTACAAAAAAAAAACTGTTTCTTTAAAGTAGGCCTTGGAAGGTACATCTTGTGGCGACCTCGTTATGTCAAATTAACATATAAATCAAAGCGGCAAATTCTTGCTTGTCATATGCTTGTCACACTTGTCATTTAAGTAGTGAATGAGTCGTTTTTTGGTCGTTTTAAACTTGTCGTTAGATAAAAGCAGGCTGTTTATTGGATAATACGAGATTTTTTTATTATGAGTAGAACTTGCTTAGTATGTGGAAACAGAAATAAACCGTTTTTCAAATTCCAAATGATTTACCCAGGAGGCAAAAATGGTTGGAATTACTCGTTAAATGTTGTCGTAAGCACTGTACTATTAAGAAAAGTGGCTTTAGTAAACAAAACCCTAAAGAGAAAAATCTTAATGGCGTAACAACGAGCCCCCGCCACCACTAATGCGTTAACTCGTAATTGTCCATGTTCATGCCAAAATCGATTTTTTCGGTCTTTATCTACTTATGTCTTCATTTACAAACAAATTCTGATAAGCCAGAGCGCGCACATCCTACAAACAAATAAAAACAAACTCACGAAATAAGTCTTACGACATTTTTTTAACCCGTGAATAATGTTTTGATACATCTAATTATACAACAATCTTTAGTAGATGCCGCCATGGGATGTACCAAGCCAAGGTTGGTAGAGCTGGACTGTTTTACCGACCATGGTACCAACTTTCAAACGTCAGAGCAATGGTCAAAGGAATAACAGTTTGCGTTGAAAATCGAAAATTGGAACGGCCATATAAGCATATTAAGCATCAAGTTTATTGATAAAGTTGGCCATGACAATACACTACACTGCTTAAAATGATATTAAGATGATTTTTAAGGAACGATCTACACCTTTTCATTTTCAAATTGGAACTAAACAATTTCAAATTGGGAATAAACAAATTAAAATTGGGAATAAATAATTTGAAAATGAGAATAAACATGTTCAATCTGAGTGTCTGTCATTAACGTCATTTCAGAAAAGTGTTTAATTCTGTTTCCATTAAACTACATACATTAAACTGAATAAGGTCACAAAAAATGCCTTACATTAAGAAAGTGGTCGATGATGTCATGAAGAAACAAATCTGTGTCCTATGTAATAACAACCAAGATTGGAGAACACTAGCGAATACCTTAGGAGTGAAAAAATCAACCGCGTGAAAATACAAGTAGTGGAAAAAGAAAAATAAAAATCGCTAATGACCACCATAATTTCATGGAACAAAACATCGAAGAGAATCCGCGCATAACATTAAAGTAAATGAAAGAAATGTTTAAAATTGAACACCAACTTGTTATCTCGACAGAATGCTTTCGAAGGCATTTGGATGGTTTGATGTATACTTTAAAAAATGTAAAAAAAAAACCTGAAAGGGCAAATAGTGCGGATAACAAAACCAAAAGGTGTAAATTTGCTCGACAGCTATTAGATTATCAAGCAGATAATATTCCAATAGTTTACATGGACGAAACGAATTTTAATTTATACACTTCACGTACAAAAGGAAGATCTCAAGAAAGGCACGTGCTGCACTCATATTTCTGGAGGGAATAGAGGGTCAAATATTCATGTTATCGGATGTATTGGAAACATGGGCCTAATACATTATGAGATTAGAAGAAGGGCATTTAAAAAACCGCAAGCTAATGATTTCCTTCGTCGATGTCTCCAAAACGCCCGAAATTTGTATCAAACACCTGTCATCGTGGTCATTGACAATGCTCCGTACCACTCTTCAATTGAGGATGTTTTTAGGGAGGATGAATTTGCCGATAATTATTTGCTAAGACTTTCCCCTTACAGCCCGATGCTGAATCCAATTGAAGTCGCGTGGTCTATCGTTTACAAAAATTAGAAAATATAGTGCAACAAAATATAACGAATAAAATTACCACAGCTAACTGCATAAAATTTGTTGCAAACATTCAAAGATTTATACGTGGGCTGCTGGAAAAGTTTCTAGAAATGGTATGAAAAAACGCATATGAAATTTGGTAAACGGTATCATTGGTTTTCGAAGTATTCGCCTTTGACGTCAATACACTTTTGCTTTCGCTCGAATCAATTTCTAAAGCACGTTTTCCACTCTAAAGATGGTACCTCAGAAACCAGTGTCCGGAATGTTTCAACCGCTGCTTCAGCCGACGAAAATCGCTCACCACGCATTTTATTTTTGATATTTGGGAACAAAAAGAAATCATTAGGTGATAAATCAGGTGAATATGGACAATGAGTCATTAATTCAACATTTTTGTTGGACAAAAAATCAACTGTTTGACGGGCTGAGTGAGAGCTGGCGTTGTCATGATGGAGAATAATTCGCCGATTTCGATTGTTTCTTCTTATTTGATCGATGACTTCCGGCAAACAAATTGTAGTATACCAATCAGCATTCACGCTCGTAGTCCTTGAACAGCTGCTTCATAAAAAATATCCAAGCGCCGGCGAAGAAAATTATCTGAAATTTATTGAATCGCGGAAAATACCGACTTTGGTGCTCGAGTGTGACGCGTCGGGTATACCTGGGACACCAGCATGACGAGGACGTCCTCGAAAAACGCCATTGTTCTTCCTGTTCGTTTTCACATGTCTCGAAGGGGCATTTCTGAAAAAAATTAATTTATTTCGTCGTCCGATTTTGAACTTGGCGACTTAAAGGTTAGGGCACGTCAACTACAACTTGACAACTTACTTGACGCTGACGTACATACAAAAACAATTGGACGGTAGTGGTACCAACCTAAGACACTTGGAAAAACTTCAAGTGATTCTTTCGTCTTTCAGAGATCCTTTCATTTTTTGTTTAGTGATTAATAAAAGCTCGATTTGTAATTTTTATAATTATTACGTGATAAAAATAGCAATTTCAATTTCAAATGTGCGTAATAGGTCGTTTTGAAGATTTTCAAACGCACCGCAACGGAAGTGTTTAGATTTTGGCGGGGGCCAAAACCGTACTCTAGAAATAAAATAATCTAAAATTCAGAATTATAAAATAAAATAACTTATACCGGTTGAGAGATTGAAACACGCACCAAGGCGCAATATTCTCTATTCTATTTGTAGTCAGCGAAAAATTATAGAAAATGCAGCAAGTCACTGATTGTAGACTCATAAGCAGGGAAAAGAATTCGGGCCACTTGTTTCGCGAACGGTACGAACATTTAGTACTCGGATTGTATCAGCCTTACCCATGCTCGCATTGCATTCCTACCCCTCCTCCTCCTTAGTAATAATTCGATGCATCGCACAGGAGGCCGCAGAAAGGTGACAGGAGTAAATAATACATTCGGCATAAAAAGCGTTCAACACTAGGTGGTCTGAATTCTTTTCCCTGCTCATGAGTTTCTAGTAGACTGTTTTCATTTCGTTGGGTTACCTGTCTGCAGGGTTGTGAGATTTTTCTCAGGTTTTTTCCGCGGGTTTTTTTTTTGCAGACAAATGTCGCCAATAAAGTCAAAGACAAAGAAACAAAAATCGCCGATCGGTACATCAAAAATCAGAACTGACAAGAAAAAAAACAAATGTAACCTATCAGAACAAGAAAAAAAAGGGAAATGTAACCTGCAAAAAACAAAAGATGAATGAAAACAACAACTGAAACAAAATATGTACAAGGCGTGAAGCCAACAAAAGTAAAAAAACAAAAGACGGTCGACAACACCAACTTAAACGAAACAAAAATTTTTCAGACGGACGAATCAAAAAATTCGCAGAAAATTAAAGCATACTGTAAAAAAGTAAAAATAAATACGAATAGAAACGAAATTCCCAATCTATTTATAATTATAGTGGCTATCTAGCCGTTAAGTGACGGTTAGTAAAGTCCGATCACTTTGTTCAGAATTGCCGTTGACTTAATGCAACCGCAGTTGAAAACAGTGTCAAATTGCTAAAAATCAAGAAAAACGTCAAAAATTATTAAATATTTTAAAGAATGAAAAATAAATATAAACTATTGCAAATTTTGAAAACTTGCAATAGTTTCAAGGTCAAACCAACTCAGAAAGAACTGTAGGCAATTCATTGACTGCAGACAATTCATTGGGCGCGTTCAGCGGTTGAATTGCTTACTCAGCAATCGATTGTGATTGGCTCACATGAAGGTAATAGCCAATCACAGACGACTGCTGAGTAAGCAACGCATCCGCTGAACGCGCCCATTGATTGCAAATAAATTCAAAGAAAATTAAAGAAAAACTACCAACTATCAAAGTTCTGTCGTTCGAATTTTCACAATTTCTTTTTAAATCACTCACATCTTGCGTTGGGAACTCATTAATAGAATTCTACCTAACCTTAACCGTATTAGTTTTGTCTTTTTTTTTGGCGTAAACAAATAACTATTTTAATTCTATGAAATTTTTCAAAAGCAGAGGACCGTCCTTTCTAAATGTTGGCCAGCCTGACGCCAACTGTCATTTCAAATCCGTTTAAATTCGAATAAGCGGCTGCGTACTGGTCAACAACGTCTGCTTAAAACAGTTTTTTCTTTCACCGTTTGCGTCTTATCTGTGCGAGTTTTTGCCACGAATTTAGAAGCAAATACTTTTTTGTGTGCGGTTTTTCGATCCTCTAAAGCCAAATGTCCAGTTAAACCAAAGAAACAAGTAATCATTTGCTTCGCAGCACTGCGTGAACGGACAACTTTTGTTGGTTTTGGTTCATTTTGAAATACTCAAACGGTAGATTGTTTTTTACTTTCTGGGTCGTACGAATAGATCCACGTTTCGTTACTAGTAACGATGTTATAAACTAAATTTGAACGACCTCCATTGAATTTCTTGAGCATTTCTTCGCACCATTTGACACGACCCTGCTTTTGCGCTTCTGTTAAATTGTGTGGAATCCAACGACTGCAAAGCTTTCGTATGTTCAAATGATCATGCAAAATCTGGTGTATTGCTTTCATGTCAATGCGTAAGGATGCACAGCATCTACATTAGTGGCAACAACAGATGTTGATGGACGATCTTCACGAAATTCGTCACTGAGAGAGGTACGTCCACGCTAGAATTCGGCAAATCAATTATAAACACTGCTCTTTGATGGTACTTCATCTCCAAAAACCAAATGAAGCCGATCGATGCATTGTTTCGACGTTAGACCACATTTGAAATCGTAAAAAATCATGACATGAAAATTTTCACGCGAGATTTCCATGTTTACACAAAATTACTTTTTCTCAAATGCTGTACAAACAAAACTAGTTCACTTGGATAGGAACTGTCAATAGAATTATAGGCGAGAAACGTCAAATTTTTCAAATATGACAGTTGATAAACGCTAACAATTCTAGACCTACTAGATTCCAGAAAATTTTCCAGCAGCCCACGTACCTGATGCAATAAATATGATTGATGTAAGATTTTAATTTAGGCATATAAGTAATTATTAGTTAGGTAGTTATATTCCGTTTCGTTATTTTATTATTTCCTAGGAGCTTGTATTTTTTTGAATTAAAATATCTTGTTCGAATTTGAATTTGTTTATTCCCAGTTTAAATATGTTTAGTCCCAATTTGAAATTGTTTATTCCCGATTTGAAAATGTTTAGTCTTAATTTGAAATTGTTTATTCCAAATTTGAATATGTTTAGTCTCAATTTGAAATTGAAAAGGTATAGATTGGTTGAACCACCTGTCAACTTCTGTAAGAGACGAATGAGTATTGAGTTGTAAAAAAATAGTTAATATGTTGGTACAAGTGGACCTGAAGGAATCTCGATCAACATCCTCGGGCTGGTTCTGAATGCTCTGTTCAATATATTTAATAATAGATAACGTTGGCGCTTGACAATTAGGATCTAAATTAAATTTTGGACCCAGTGATAATATGTGTTTAACATTATCAGGAATGTTCACGTCGGTTAAATCAACAAGCCACTTATCTGAGGGGTTTATAGGTGGTACATCTTTACTATTTGAAATTAAAGTGTTGATCTTATTAATGTGTATTTAAACCCCATTGCGAAAATAACATTTTTAGAAATAAATTTAAGTACGATTTTATGAAATGACTCTAGATTAGAAACAAATACGTTTGACACATGCCGGTAAACCGATTAACGTGAAAGTGCGAGTGAGATACGCTACGACATACGTATGTATACAGCGGTCAAAGCTCACTAGACCACAAATTCAAATAAACACATTACAGAGAACTAATAATAACGCTTGCCTAATTTAAATAATTGGGCAGCCGTCAGTGTTATAAACCTTTCGCAGAGAAAACATTGTAATCATAGCCCATTGTAATTGATGATGATTTAAATGAATGCGGGGTATAAGACACCAACATCGTATACTTGTTACAAAAGGCAACGCGATTTCTTTTTCAGAAATTTTGAAAACGTTCAGGTAAGCTGAATAAATACACAGAAAAGTAGCCGCTTATTTCTACGTTTTCGGTGTTCCACTCGGTACAAGTTTTACTAACCCGAATTATCCTCGAGGGTCTCTCGGGGACGCCCCGTATCTCAAATAAGCAGACTGCTCGGATAATCGGAGCACATTCGAAGATCGACAGTCGTGTTATCCGCTCTAATAAGCGAAACATTCCTTCCACGGGAGCTGTTCCTTTGATATAAATACATTCTGCTGAAGAATCATGCATCGCCTCACTTTCGATTTCTTTTAAATCGCCGGATATCCGTTAAGGCACACCACGTGTAACGACAAGAATAAATAGACGCAAAAAAGGAAAATATGAGGTTCATATTTCAGCATAAATTTGAATAAATTGCTTTAAAAATGGTGGAGCTGCCGGGTGGGTTGAGTGATTAAGTAAAAATTAATTCCATTTTAAAGTTTCAACCGCCTACAAACAATTAAGTGTTTAAATTATAAACATCTGATGCACATTGTTCTTTTTATTAGGTCTGCCCTTTAAAAATTGTAGCAAGACAGTAATACAATTATTGCTCAAATTGACATAAGAATATTCCTGTACATCGGCTATTTCAGACCACCTGTCCCGTGCCTTTTCTCGAAAATTAGAAGCCCTAGGAAGTTGTGAAAGAAATAATAAGAAAAGATACATACCGCATTTTAAGGTGATATGTTTGTCTTTCAAGGTTAACCAGAAGAAGCTGCTAAAACGTATGAACTTTGTAATTTTAAATGTGAGCATATGACGAATTGGGTATCACTGAACATGATTCTTAAAAGCAAATAAATATTTTTTGATAGTGTATTAGAAACATGATAATTTGTTATCTTAATCGTGCATTATTTTTGTTGGTTTAAAACATTATTTGATAAACATCATAATTAACTACTTAATTTTTGCTCAATTTGCTTCAATTATAACTTTACTACTTTTGTTAACGTTTGAGTCCATTCAGTTACTAGAGATTATTTATTTTTTGGTTGTTACATGGGTTTCTGTGAGACGACAGGAAATTTCCGAACGTACAAACCTTTTTGTATTTTGAAATATTTAAGATCATTTAATGAAATATTTTCAACCAAACTTTAACGTTAACGCTTTATTTGTTGCTATTTGCCGTAAATTATTTTTTTCTGTCATGGAATTGTTGATTTGAACTCATTCCGTCCTGTTAAAACTGGGGTTAATTTTGGGTTGGAATTATTTGCGTTATCGTGGTTTGTATCTTCTAGTTGGCGTCTCCCGGTTTATTATTATTATTAATATACAATTTTTTTTTTGTGGGTTTCCATCTTTTACTCCACGCCCTCTCCGACTATAGAAAGCTGCCGTCTGTAACTGCGTTGAAAATGCTTGAAATTATTTTTTAATTATCGCACTAATAGCTGCAGAATAAGTATTGCAAGAGTGATTGAATAACTTCGCTAGCTCTCAATCGAACTATTTTATTAATTGTTTACATTCCAACACAAAGCACATGTTTTTATAAGGATAATATTGAACCTGAATTTCTGTGTCGGCTTAAACCATTAAGACATAGAAGCTCTCGCCTAGTGCAGACGTTTATTTCGTCGTTTATTCGAAGTTTTAATAAAGAAACAAATTTATTTTTGCTGTACAAATACAATAAACTTTAGTAGTCAACATTGTAAATTGGCAATTTACAAATTAATATGATGTAAGAATTTCCTCTTTTTCGATCGCTTTTAGATTGAATTTTTTAAATTTAACTGTTAAAGTATGGATTAGCACAAAACTAATCATCAATTAATGCAACACGCACAGAATATTTTATTTTATTAAGAACTTAGCTAGTTACAAAATTTATCTGCTTTTAAAATTAACAAAAAACACAATACTTGACCTGCATTAAGTACAATATCTGTGCATTAGGTCATGGTCTGCGTTTTTATGACTCTTTATGGCCCCGAACGTCGGAGAATAGTTGGAAACCAAGCTCAGCCGGAACATTTAAGCTGCATTCAGCGACCCTTAAAACAATTTCTATGAACAAGTAAAATAATTTTTATCTGCGTTATTATTGCTATCTGGCCTATAGTTATACAGCGTGGAAACTAAGTAGCGGAAAAAATCCATAACTCCGTTAATATTTGTAATAGAGCAAAAATCTAAAAGGGGTATAGCGATTCAAATTACAGCGCATAAGAAGAAGTATATTTTGAGATATTTTCATGAATCTTTTAAGTTATGACGTCATCAAGATTTTTTTTAAATGACAACCTATATTTTTTATTTTTTATTTCGGTGGGATTCTTTAACCTGCTTTCAACAGTATAAAATTTTGAACGATTACATAACAAAAAATTCAAGAAAAACGGCCATAAAAGTTTAATTGTAAAGTTGAAGAAATTAACAGAATATCTAGTTAGCTAGGTGTAAAACAAACAAAATTTGTTTGATTGACAAGAACTTGTAAATACCTATCACAATAAAGTGAGTATTTTTATTCCCTGTGGATAGTAGGAGTTACACTAATTATTAAAAACCTTTTACCAAAATGGTGTTGCTGACTGAAAAACAAAGAATTGAAGAATTGGCGATCGAATTAGAACTCATCAAGAGGTGTGTCGACTTTTTATAGACAAATATCCTGATCAGCAAATAAGTCAATCCACAGTCAGCAGAATAGAAAATAAATTTCGAAATTACGGTATTGTGAAAGACCTTCCAAAAACTGACCACCCTAAGACAAAATTAATTGACGATGTGTAGCTTGATATTTTACTAGAAATAGAAAATAATCCGCATTCGACTAGTCGAGACATTGCTTTAGAGCACAACCTGAGCCATACCTCGGTACTGAAACTTTTAAAAATGCAAAAGTTTCATCCATATAAAGTAAAATTAGTCCATGAGTTAGCAGAAACCTACTATGATCATAGACAAGAATTTTGTGAAGAAATGTTGGAAATTTGCAATCGTGATCCAATGTTCTGGCAGCGTATAATTTTTTCTGATGAGGCAAGTTTTACTTTACATGGAACTGTTAACAGACATAATTGTCGATATTGGTCTAGGGAAAATCCCCAGTGGATGCAAGAAGCTCATACTCAACATCCCCAGAAACTCAACGTATGGACAGGAATTGTCGGTGACAGAATTTTAGGTCCATTCTTTATCGAAGGTAATTTAACTGGTGAGAAATATCTACACTTCTTACAATTCGAATTAGTACCTGCATTAGCGATATTATTTCCTAATGAAAATGACTGTGACGTACCAAACAATAACATTTGGATGCAACACGACGGTGCTCCGCCACACTACGCAGTTGATGTGCGACGTTATTTGGACGAGATGTTCCCAGGTAGATGGATAGGAAGAAGAGGTCCAATGGAATGGCCAGCTAGATCCCCTGATCTAACGCCATTAGACTTTTTTCTATGGGGGTACTTAAAAAGCAAGGTGTATAAAAATAGACCTAACAACTTAGACGATCTTAAAGAAAGATTTCGACAGGAGTGTAGGTTAATAATACCTCAAACTATTCAAAATGTAATAAATGAATTTTATGAGCGTCTTGGGTATTGTCAGTTGGTGCATGGTCGTCAGTTTGAACATTTATTGTGATTTCAATGACTGTCAAAATCAAATTTTGTTTATTTACACCTTAATTTTGTTTCGTTTTAAACCTAGCTAACTAGATGTTCTGTTTATTTCTTCAACTTTACAATTAAACTTTTATGGCCGTTTTTCTTGAATTTTTTGTTATGTAATCGATCCAAAATCTTATACTGTTGAAAGCAGGTTAAAGAATCCCACCGAAATAAAAATAAAAAGTATAGGTTGTCATTAAAAAAAAATCTTGATGACGTCATAACTTAAAAAAAATTCATGAAAATATCTCAAAATATACTTCTTCTTATGCGCTGTAATTTGAATCGCTATACCCCTTTTAGATTTTTGCTTTATTACAAATATTAACGGAGTTATGGATTTTATCCGCTACTTAGTTTCCACGCTGTATAACAAATATTGCCTCTTTTCTTGACCATTATTTGTGATTTTAATTAAAGACATAGGTTCAGGGACATACTGTATAAAGAATTAACAAAGGAGCCGCGGCTTTAAGCAAGCGTAGACTCTGCTGAACACCAGTCGGACTATTACCAACAGTTTGCAAAGCAATTAAGTCGGTGTCGTATTTGGCGAAATGCTAACTAAACAATGTTATCAATTTAAATCTAGAAATGCACTTGTTAAATTTTGTATGACTCCAGACATTCTAATTACACAAAAATCCCAGTGGTCACCATACCAGTTATGGGTTAATATTCGACGTATGGTTTATAATAAACCTTACATAACAACTGACATTTTTATCAGATAAGTTTAGCTTGATTATTAGCAAGAATGTTGCCTAAGCAAGAACGCGTTTATTCGATAAAAACTTTATGGAACTTAATGTTTCTCATTCCGATCGCTTTAAAAAAAAATCCATGAAAGCGGATCGGTAATGGATGTGAAGGAGCAGTGGCGGCGATAAGACTCCCGCAGACCCCGTCGTGCCCCCGGCTTCAGAGAGGGCACGATCCCCCTTCAAACGTGACTAAGAAAAATTGCAATCTTTTATCCAAAGTAACATTTCAACTCAACGTAAAAAGAATAATCTTAAAATGAAATAAAATTTTACTTACGCGTATGATTGAGTAAATACGGCGGTGGGAGGAGGGGCTAAAACCTCATCGCCGCCACTGTGAAGGTGTCGAAGAAAATAGTAGAGTATTCTATTAGCAGTAAATCCGACAATAGAAAAATCCTTCAAAAATACATAGTAATTTTGAGACACTCTGTATTTCAAAACGTTCTTACAAAGAATGCAAATCAACAACAGTAAAGCTTTATTCTTTCTGTAAATTCAGATATTTGAATTTTCTAGACACCCTTTAGTCAAAAAACAAGTGTAGGTGTGATTTTTGAAGTTGCTTACAGCGTTTTACGCTGGTTGCACCGGTGTGCACTGAGTGTATCTCCATCTCGTTTTACTGCATAAAGCTGAACCGAGATAGAAATACACTCAACGCATGCTAGTGCAGTCAGTGAAAAACGCTATTAGACAGTAGAATTTCTTTAAAGAATATATTTTTTGCCTAAAGTCCATAATGAAAACATTACTTTCAGTTCTGCAACATTAAATGAAGACATTTTGGATTTATTAGGCAGACTGTAATTCAAAATTTTAACTTATTTATTGTTTCTGAAGTTTCTCGTGAAGCAGAACTTTCTGTAAAGAATAACTTTTTTGCGTAAAGTTGACATTAAAAATGTTTTTCCTCTTGTCAAGTCGATCCGTGGACACACTGTATACGAGACAGAAAAAAAGTGGGACATTCTTAATTAAATATGTTATAAAATTGACAAGATTGTATTTTTAAAGTTAAATGGAGATAGCTATACAGGCTGTTCTTTTACTGTGTGCAAATATTTAAGCCTGTAATACATCACCATAAATGGCAACGATTAAACTTATATGCCCTTAACTCCGAGTTAATAGTTTTCGAGAAAAATGCATTAGAAGATTTTCACCAAACCGTTTGAGAACTGCTGACATAGCTAACCACTGGATGGTACGCCGCCTTGCCTGTGTGAATGACGACCCGAATATAGGTCAGTGTTTTACGATGTCGTAAACGAACATCTGTTTGATTCGTATGAGGCCTATTAATAGTTCGGAACAGTCGAAACATTTTAAACACGCTCACAAAGCGCCTGGATTAATTAAAACAAGTGCCACTTCGCTCCAAGTAATTACAATTTTAGGTATTTTCAAATTATAAACCGACGATTATAATTACTGCACAAAAAATGCGGATGAGTTAAATAATGACATCACCGTTATACATCGTTTTATTTCCGGATATTTACCCTCACAAGTAATAAATTGCCTTTTCATTTCTAATTAAATAGATTAAGATTTCTTTAGTTTAATAAAGAAACTTTAAAATAATCAAATCGATCGCATTACGTAATCACACAAGGGAGAATAAAATAGCTGTTAAAACTGATATGTGCTCACTACCAATATGACCGACATTAAGTTTACAATTTCTATTAATTCAATTATGAAATTCGGCTAAGTAAAGCATTTTTAACGCGCTTGCATTGCAAATTCCAAAATTTACAAATTGATTAATATCTTAAAGTATTCTCTCATGCATTCCTTAAAGTCGCAGTTTCGCATTTCTTTTAATGCTTTTTATTACGGCAATTTTTTGTGTTTTTACAACGGCGGCGGCTGTAACGCGTTTAAGGTGGGGCAGTATTACATTAGCGTTCTGCAGTTACGAAAAACTTGACAAACGAAGATAGATTTTTAATTAGTAATAACGCATATTAAGATCGGCATTTACAAATAATGAAAAAAAAAGTTACTCTTGTACGGGGAACTCCGCGGAAACGCATATAGGGCCTGGGCATTGTAATAATCGCTGGAGAATGAGTTTAAATACGAGACTCTTTTTATGATCGGCGCAGTGTGTGGGCACACCCACTGACTACAGAGGAAGGCGTCAATGACCTTGCTGAATGTTTCTCGCTCGCACATTTCAGCAGTTTCAAACAAGTGGAATCTCCGATTTTTCTTAGCTATGATTCGGTAGCCACCCGAAAATACGCGCAGAAGGTAGCATTTCACGTACTTATACTGAGGTTTCTTTATTTGCACACAGTAAAAGAACACGACAACGTCCAAAACCAAAACGTCGAAAACCTCGCCTTAAGAGATTACTTAGTTTATTACATTGCACTCGAGTTCTGGCTGTTTAAAAACACAGGTAGCATCAGTTTTGAAAATAACACTGCAACGCAATAACTTCTTTGATACTTCTTCTAACGTATCCATTATGTGGGAAAAATAATTCCGATTAACAAACAAATAAAACAAGCAAAAGTTGTATATAGCTTTATAGAAGTGCACTTTTCAACTTAATAGTGTAATGTGATTAAGTATTAAATTGTAACTGGATTTCCATAACTTTTTAAAGGTTTTATTCGTTATAATTAGTTATTTTTATATTACATTATTAAGTGTTGCACTATTAGATGTACAAATAGTATTTGTTTTTGTTGTGATACTTTTATATTTATTGGTAAGTGTAATAAAAGTAAAACGAAAACGTTCTTTAACTAAAGAGTTCTTAACTTCAGAAATAAACTGTAATGATAAGAGAAAATTACTGTACAGTTGAATGAAACTTAATTGAATAACTTGAATATTCTGTACGAAAGGACTTTATATAAACAAAAATTAGCTAAATTTTTGAAACTTATCATCAACATTATTATTGTATCAAGTTGAACATATTCTCATCAGTCAGTCATTCTGTCAGTTCTTTAGTTGATTTTTTTTTACCTGTAGAAGTAGTTAAAATTATTATGAATTCAGTACAAACAAATTTTTGCTAACGAGGGATCCTTAATCATTTTGCCATCTTATTATTTCTTTTGCTCCATTTTTGTTTCCATTATTTATTATTTTAATTAAAAAAAAAACTTAGTTCCTAAATATGTTCACTTAGGAACACAGATTGTTTTAAAGCATGCTAATTTATTTTTTCCTTTTTTCCTGTTTGTTGATATATTTTTAAAAATTGTGAAATGATAGTGGTAAGACAAAAATAGTTGTCTTATAAAACAAGGGATGTAATAATGATAAGCTTACTTGGTTCATTGTAATTGGAACAATCTGAGTTGCCTAATATGTTCTATTTTTTATTGGTTGGCGGAAATTTACATATTGTTATAACGTCTTGCATAATCAGCAGACGACAAACAATTTCAAAGTTGACTCCAATCGTTACTAACTAGTTGCTGTTTTAATAAAATAAAGAAAAGAGCCAAATGACTGATCAATAGGAGAGCCACATACATTTGCAAATTCGCGTTTTCCATCTATCCAAAAAAAATAGACTATAGTTACGTTTACGATTTGGTGATGCAGTAATGCCTTTCTGATACATCTTTTCATCATAAAAAAGTAAAGAGCAGCACGTTAAGCTTTCCAAAGAGAGATAATTAGGTAGTAGCAGTATAGTAGGTAAAATCGTAACTTTTTTAATATATTTCATTATCTAACTAATGTGTGATATACTTCTTCAAATCCATCTAGCCTAAGAGATTAATTATTATAACTTGGCCTACGTAAACTATGTAATTATTAAAAAAAAATACATATAGTAATATATTCTCTTATAAAGGTGTTTTATGTGTTAGTTTTTAGCGTCAGTTAATTTAGTTCTGCACGTTGCAGAACAAATAAGAATAATATACAGGATGTTATGATGGTACTTACAGATGGAATTTGCGTCCTGTCCATTGTAAAATATCCAGCAGCAGAAACACGAATGGGCGAAGCAAGTATTTGACCAACGATCATATGCACCTAAAATATAATTATTATTACTCTAGCTGGATAAAAACCGCTACAAAAAAAAAACAAACCTCCATTTTACTATCCATGTCCATTGCAGATAACGGAACGCGTTTAACCAAGTCAATTATCCTTATTGCCTGCAAAATTATTAGAAAATGTAAAGCAAAAATTGGTTTAAATGAACATTTAAATTTATTTTAAGGGATAATCCTTTAATAATTATTATTTTAAATTAATTTAATTTTTGTTAAACTTCATTGAATTATATAAGTTTGAAAAGTATTTGCCTTAAGTCACTAATATCATCGATAACCCATTACGCCATTACATTCACTGAATTACTTGAACGATAAAAAACAATTGAAGAAAACGGTAATGTTAAATGAAAACTTTCGTAATTTAAATTCAGCCATAATGAACGTTAAGTTACCTTAAAATATAATGAACAGATAAAATAGCGACATCTTACGATCGCTTTTTGACCTTGTAAAATGTTGCTATTTTATCTGTTCATCACTCTTACATCGCAATTGCGAATAAATTGGACAAGTCGTTTTTGTTTGCAGTGGGAATGTCTAGCTACGTCTCTGCTGATGAAGCCCCAAGCAGGGCTGAAACAGCTGTACAGAGGCTGCTCGAGGTTTTCACTGCAATCAAAAACGTTTTGCACAAAATTTATTAAAATATAATGTTCATTTTTAATAAACAAGGCTAGAAGAATTAACGATTCTAAAAAACAAAATGTAAGCCAATTAATTTCCGCTATACCTTAATTGTTAGAATAAGCGAAATTCTATAGAAAAATCCTGTATAGAAGATAATTTAGTTAAAATAATAATAATAATAATAATAATATTAATCGCCCAACAGGAAATTTCCCAATTATAGGGCGAAATGAGAATAACTTTAACAAAAAATATATACAAAAAAAAATAACAATAAAATACATCGAACATGAAAAGAAAGATTAAACGTTGTCATAGAATATATCTTCATATAAGACATAAGCATTGCGACACATAGTGTAAAGTGGAGATTTTAAGCGCATATTAGTGTTAGCAGTTGGCAAGTGAAAGGTTTTGGCACACCTGGAGTTAATGCGTGGCACTAACAGATTTAAAGAAGCTAGAATTTCACCACAATCTATTTGGTTATGAAGTACCTTCCATATAAATCGGGCTCCCTGTCTATCACGGCGATGACTAAGTGATTGAAAGTTGTGCGTAAGCAGTAGACAATCATAGTCAATACCTCTCGGTGGATATTGTCCACTGATTTTAAATGTAAGGAACTTAAGGAATCTGCGTTGTATACGTTCAATATCCGAACGATGGCAGTTATATGTATAACGGTGACCAAACTTGCGAAGCGTACTCCAATCCGCTAACAACCAATGAATTAAAAAGACACTTAAATATATTTACGTTGTTAAAATATTTAGTCGTACGTAAGACAAAACCATATAATTTGGAGGCTGTTGTAACTATATTACGTATGTGAACAGAAAAGCTAAGTGAGGAATCAAAGTTTACCCCAAGATCTGTAGTAAAATCCGTACGTGTTAGCTTTTGGTGATTAATTATATAGTCGACGATTAGTGGATGAAACTTCCTAGTGTAGGTAACAACACAGCATTTATTGATATTCAACTTTAAATAATTATTTAAACACCATTTAGCAACAGTATCAAGACACCGTTGAAGATCAGCACCTTCAGAAACACTAGAAACTGAGGCATAGATTTTAACATCATCCGCAAAGGCTAGAGCTCGGTCTTCAAGAGATATCAACAAATCATTAATGAATAAAACGAACAGTACGGGACTCAAATTAGAGCCCTGTGGTACACCAGATGTTGCTAAATATTCATAAGATTTGTAACCGTTGTAGAACACATAATTTATTATGTTTGTTAAATATGACTTCATTAGACCTAATGCAGAGGACGTCATGCCAAAAGAACTTAATTTTTTAAGAAGAATGCCATGGTGCACCGTATCGAAAGCACTAGTGAGATCTGTATATATAACATCTACTTGACCCTGCCTATCAAGATGCTCAGAAATAAATTGTGTTATAGTGACTAAGTTCGTTGTAGTGGATCTACCGGAGACAAAACCATGTTGAGAAGATGCTATGAAAGATCGAGTGTTATTAAAAATTTGCTGAAAGATAACTTTCTCAAAAATTTTAGCAAAATTATTTAAGATTGCTATAGGGCGATAGTTTTTTAACACTGGTTTATCGTCCTTTTTATGAACAGGTGTAACTCTAGCACGTTTCCAAGCATCTGGAAATGAAGATGTAGTAATGGCGAGGTTAATAATATACAGCAAGGGTTTAACGAGTACATATCTCGCATCACGAACCAAAAAACTGGGAATCAGATCTTCACCAGCGGTAACTTTATCAGGAAACCTAACCATTATTTCTAATAAGTCATCCTCAGTAACAGGTGAAAGATGAAAAGGAGGACAATTCGAATGGACTTCCTCAGATTCTGTATAAAGAGAGGTAGTTAAATAAATTTTAGAAAATAAATCAGCAAAACCATTAACAATATCCTGGGGGCTATCATAGGATTTATCATCAGAGAATAATTCGTTAGGGACGCGAGTAGTGCCTTGTCTCATGTGAACGTATTGAAAGATTTGTTTAGGATTAGACAAAATAGACTCTTCCGTTTGACGCATATATGTATGTTCTATAGGCAGAAGATATTTGAGTTTTAGATAGAGCACGTAAACGTTTAAATTCATTGAGATAAAACAAGTTATTTGTAGTCACCCATTTCTGTCGGTAGTTATCCTTTAATTTTAAATTAGCGATAATAGATCCTGTAAACCACGGAGGATGAGCAGATTTACGAATGATATGTTGCGGAACTGATGTATCAAAAATATTATGCAGAATATTATGCAGTAATTGAGTGCAAAGATTAACATCAGAGTTAGTTTCCAGTCAATGTTAAGGAATTTATTATAGAGATCAAAGAAATTTGCTCTGCGAAAATTATATCTTTTGATCTGACCTACTGGAAAAGTAGATAGATCAGGGAACAAACCCTTAATAGTAAGAGCGAGAGCAGGGTGATACGAATCCTCTGAAACAAAGGGTACTTCTTCATGAGTAACTGCAAGTTCACATGTAAGATTTGACAAGACAAGATCGAGCAATTAGTCATCGTTATTGAGAACATTATTTAGTTGAAACAATTTTTGAGAGGCACAGAAATTTTGCAACAAACGCACTTTGGGGCAAGTTGAATTTAATTCTACAAACTTGGGAAGATTAAAATCACCAATAATAGTAATTAGTTTGTTAGTTGAAAAAACTTCAAGTGCATCAAGAAAGATCTCATAATCGCTAACGGATGTATTTGGTGGTATATAAAATGAGGCCAAATATAATGCAGTCGTGGAAAGCTGACATTTGCAAATAATATAATAATTATCTTGTATATTTCTGATGCAATAAAGATAATTTATTATTATTAAATTTATTAAGTTCTAAGACTTTCCAATCGATCGTTCGGCATATAAAAAAAAAGCGAACTGTAACGTAACGTAACTGCATCCACGGAATAGGTCGCCAAACGGGGAGCTGTTTAGGCCTCGCTACCGTTCAAAGATTCATCAGCGAGTTCAAGAAAGGTGATGTTCTTGTAAACGTCGAAGATCAAGAGAAAATTCGTCTACGCAGACTCATCCGAGTGGAAAATTGAGTATATAATTACTTTGCAGTTTATGTCGCAGGGAAAAAATATCAAGGAGGGCTCGCAGGTTTCTAAAAGTCGAAAAGAAAAATTTGCAACATTCCACCACGCTGTCACTCAAAGGCAAAGTTTTCAGCGATTCGGAGATTAGAAGAAATAATTGAAAATTTTATAATTAGACGAAACATTTAAACTAAAATCGTTGGATTATGCATAGATGATTTGAAATAATTGAACAATATAAATTTAAAGAAAAGATGGCGCTACTTCCATAAGCAATTCAAACAGAAACTCTCCTCCAGTTCGTGCGGCAAAGCAAGTTTTGTCAGCCAGGTCTTATTGGTCTCTCTAGCCAATCGGACTTCTTAGAGAAGCTCCGCTCAGAGCAAATCTCCGGTAATACGTTGACCAAAGTTCGCTTTTATTGTTATCGGCTCGGTCACATTCTCATGACTATAAAAAGAAACTATGAATGGTTCATGCATTACCTGAAACGTATAAACGGAGAGCTCTGAGCTTACCTTTTATACGTATTATACTAGCCTGCATTTTACAATGTAATTTAAACGACAAACTGCGACTTCATACAATGCAGGCTACTAATACGACTCATCTTTATGGGGCAGGGTTGGAGAGTTTAAAACAAACTGTTTAAAACATAGTGTTTAAAACATAGTGTTTAAAACATAGTGTTTAAAACACCGAATTAAAATCCTACCGTCTGTTTTAAACAAAATGTTTTAAACATGTTATTTCTTGTTAATGTTTTAAATTCATTTTTTGTAATTTTAAGCTAAAAAAGAACAATTTTGATATAAGTGTTTTATTTTTGTTTTAAACATGTTTTTTTTGCTAATGTTTTAAATTATTTTTTTTTTAGTTTTAACCTAAAAAAGAACACTTTTGATATAAATGTTTTATTTTTTCAACTTAATACTGTGTAACCAGAAGCATTGTGTAGGGTCGGTATTTCACTCACAGATTAACTTTAACTATCAATTGTTTTAATAATTGTAGACAATGCGTGGCTGAGCTGATGAAGTGATGACTACACTGT
This sequence comes from Prosopocoilus inquinatus, assembly GCA_036172665.1. NCBI lineage: Eukaryota > Metazoa > Arthropoda > Insecta > Coleoptera > Lucanidae > Prosopocoilus > Prosopocoilus inquinatus. The sequence goes on from CM069876.1 coordinate 5,895,726, forward strand.
AGCTCTGATTTGAACTAAATTTAAACTGCATTAGATTGGTTATAATCAATTCATTAATTATTACTGATCACTAGAATAATACTTATATTGTAAAATTTTAAAATGCCTTTTCAATATTTAATCTTTTATTATTTCATTAAGATTTGAAACATACTGGGTCCTCCGCTTCCCTGTGCATACTATGGGCTACGGGATGAGTTATTATGTAGCAAGCTGGCTTCAATTTGTCAATCCTAATGCAATGTTAGGTCTAAAAGCGATCGCAGGATGTCGCTGTTTAAACTATTTTAACGTTATCGTTTCATTTGTCTTCATTGAATTTCTACCGTGTGTCCCAAGCCTATATGTCGATAATTTTCAGACCTACTGGACTTTCGGTTTTGCCGGACCTAATATCAACTTTGATATTTTAAATGAAACACCCTACATATTGTTACATATTTGGAATTTTTGTTTTCAAATCTTGAAAGCCACGAGTCATGTATTTTAGTTCTAATGCGATTAAGTAATTTGAAAAAAGTACTTCTTTGGAGTGTATTTGATTTTAGCTTTTATTGGAATGTTTTTCTTAATATATTGATACCAAATACTTCATACTTTCTTTGAAAATCAATTAAAACACCGCGAACGTAGATTCTAATTAAAACAAGCTCTGCCTCAAATGATTTAAATTATTATCAAAGTACATACATTATTTTTTTACTTAGAGATCGAATTTGAATAAATTCTTCGTATCTTTTTACACAAATATCAAATAATAATAATATGTACCTTTTTATGTGAGCTCTACGGACAATTTAAACATTTAAAAGTGTTTTAAACAGTTATTTTTTTGTTTAAAACATGCTTAACTTAGGCTCATTTTAAACATGTTTTAGACAAAAAAAAAACTGTTTAAAACAAACAAAACAAAAGTTTTGTTCGTTTAAAGAAACAGTTTTTTTTCCAACCTTGTTATGGGGGTAGGTAGTTACGTGGGCTGCTGGAAAAGTTTCTGGAAACGGTATGAAAAAACGCATATGAAATTTGGTAAACGGTATCATTGTTTCTCGAAGTATTCGCCTTTGACGTCAATACACTTTTGTATACGCTCGAACCAATTTCTAAAGCACGTTTTCCACTCTAAAGATGGTACCTCAGAAACCAGTGTCCGGAATGTTTCAACCGCTGCTTCAGCCGACGAAAATCGCTCACCACTCATTTTACTTTTGATATTTGAGAACAAAAAGAAATCATTAGGTGATAAATCAGGTGAATATGGACAATGAGTCATTAATTCAACAATTTTGTTGGACAAAAAATCAAATGTTGGACGGGCTGAGTGAGAGCTGGCGTTGTCATGATGGAGAATAATTCGTCGATTGCGATTGTTTCTTCTTATTTGATCCATGACTTCCGCCAAACAAATTGTAGTATACCAATCAGCATTCACGGTTTTTCGATCCTCTCTCTAAAGCCACGGTTGCTACATGTCCGGTTAAACCAAAGAAACAAGCAATCATTTGCTTCGCAGCACTGCGTGAACGGACAACTTTTGTTGGTTTTGGTTCATTTTGAAATACCCAAACGGTAGATTGTTGTTTACTTTCTGGCTCGTACGAATAGATCCACGTTTCGTCACAAGTAACGATGTTATAAACTAAATTTGAACGACCTCCATTGAATTTCTTGATCATTTCTTCGCACCATTTGACACGACCCTGCTTTTGTGCTTCTGTTAAATTGTGTGGGATCCAACGACTGCAAAGCTTTCGTACGTTCAAATGATCATGCAAAATCTGGTGTATTGCTTTCATGTCAATGCGTAAGGATGCTTGAATCTCACGGTATGTCACATGTCGATCTCGCTCAAGCATTTCACGTACAGCATCTACATTGGTGGTAACAACAGATGTTGATGGAAGACCTTCACAAAATTCATCACTGAGAGAGGTACGTCCACGCTGGAATTCGGCAAACCAATTATAAACACTGCTCTTTGATGGTGCTTCATCTCCAAAAGCCAAATGAAGCCGATCGAGGCATTGTTTCGGCGTTAGACCACATTTGAAATCGTAAAAAATCATGGCACGAAAATTTTCACGCGAGAATTCTATATTTACGCAAAATTACTTTTTCTCAAATGCTGTACCAGCAAAACTGGTTCACTTGGATAGGAACTGTCAATAGAATTATAGGCGGAAAACGTCAAATTTTTCAAATATGACAGTTGATAGTAGCTAACAATTCTAGACCTACTAGATTCCAGAAAATTTTCCAGCAGCCCACGTATTAAATTAAGCTCAAGACACACAGTTGATTTTACACGATTTTTTTTATTTTTATTTTCGACTAGCTTCGCCGGATTAAAAATGCGGAGCGGTATTAACATGCGAGAGTTGCGAAAACCGCAAATTAGCTTATCGAAATAAATTTCAAGTCGGAATCTCGGTGCTTTGAAACCCCTGTCGGAACTTGGGGAAATAAAATTATGAACTTTCGCTTCTCTGCGTCTAAAATTCAATACGCGAGCTGAACTTTAATGCCGCGCATAAATAAAACATTTTTCTTATTTAAGCTATGGTCGACTCTATCGTTAAGCTACCCTCCTATACTGAGTAGGTACGCTGAATTCCGAAATTGGCACTTGCGTCTGATATTATGTCGAGATTAAGCAAATTCAAATGGAGATAGAATGATATTTAATGAGCACATAAATCACCAGCTTCAAAAGTGTGACTCTCAAGAAATTACTCGAATATAATTTCATCAAAATTCGTTGGGAGTTCAACAACTTTCAGACTGCTCTGAAAGTATGGTCAAATGTGAAATGAAGAAATCCTAAAAATGCACTGATTGTACCGGATTAAAGTAAAATAGTAAATAAATAGTCATTATTTCCTAGTGTGCCCATACCTGAAACACTGACTTATTTGCGGGAACTACTGACAGTTAATAATGTAGATAAAGATAAATTGAAGGAATACGTTAGGCTCATATCTCTTTGCATGTCTCAGAATTGTTTTCAAATAAATGGTGAGTATTTTGAACAAGTTCAAGGGACTGCAATGGGTAACTGTTTGTCACCGCTTTTGGCCAATTTATTTATGAGTAAATTCGAAAATAATGTAAGAGATAATGATTAGTATTTTTCAAAAATTTGGTTACGTTATGTGGATGACATTTTTGCTATTTTTGATACCAAGAAGTGTGATTTGGAGAATTTTATATGAAAATTAAATTCCAAATTTGAAAGTATTAAATTTACATACGAAAAGGAAGAAAACGGTGCGATTCCCTTTTTAGACACTCGTATAATTAGAAACAGCAAAAATGAATTAGAAATCGACATTTATCGTAAAGATACAAATACAAGCCGGCTTAAAATTAATGAATCTCAACATTCTGTACAACACAAACTCGCCGCTCTAATTTTTTTAGTAAATAGATTGCTCTCTTTTCCACTTACTAAATCCCGATATGATAAAGAACTTAATTATATTACAAATGTTGCGGTTCATAACGGTTATACCCCCCAAATAGTGGATAATGTGATTAGGAAGATTAACTATAGGAAACAGGTCCAAAATTCTAGCACTTTAACGGCAACTTCATCTCTAGGAAAAGTTGTTAAAATGCCTTTCGATCCGTTTTGCACCAAAGGTTTAAAACATATTTTTAAAATCCAAAACTTACGATTAGGTTTTTCAAGTAACAGTACCATAAAGAATTTATTAGGAAACCCGAAAGATAAAGTTGATGTTGAACAGAAATCTGGAATTTATGAAATTAAGTGTAACGAATGTACTAGTAAATATCTTGGACAAACAAAAAGAAAAATATTAACATGCTTTAAAGAACATTTAAGTCACTACAGGTATCATAAGTTTGAGAAATCAAGTGTTGCACAACATATTTACAATACAGGACATAGTATTATTAAGGATAATTTAAAACTCATTAAGGAAGTTTCAAATGATAGGGAATTTTTTTTTAAATATGGTTAAGTTCACTCGTTTTAACCAGTTGAAGTTTGGCACGTTATATCGGAACCACCATCCATAATTTAAACAGGATAAAGTAGGCTTTATATTTTGGACCTTGAAACAGTGACTAGCATTAAGATAAATAATAAGGAGGAACTAAGAAGGCGAATATTAGATTCTTACAGAAATATTTCGCGAATTCATGTTCGACACGCTAGACAACACATAGGATTAAGAACGAATCTGTGTCTTGAAAGCAGTGGAGGACATTTCGAGGATTTACTTTAATTTATTTATTTCACTTTATTTATTTCACAGAGTCATGTTCTTCGTCTATAATTTTTATTCAACTTATTTATTTTGTTCTAGTAATTTAATATGTTTATACTGATGTTTATTTGGTTTGTGTTAACCACCTCATATCATTTAGTCAATATTTATTGACTTTTCCTCTTCCGACAACTGAATGTTGTTGCTAATACTTAACAAATAAAAAAAGAGGTTAGGAATAAATTTACTTATTAAGAAAAACATGACGAAACGATATCAGTTTCTTGTCATATTCCAACTTTACTTGAAAAAAAGGTATTAAGTATTATACTCACTGAAATCAAAAGAAAAAAATGCTTTCGACTAGAATAATAAAAAGGTAAGAAAAGGAACAAAAAATATGAAATTATGTATTAAATAAAATTTTCATACAAAATCTAAATTATTTAAGCTTCAAATTAATATCAACTATTAAGTGTGATATATCATTGTAATCAGGAGAAAAAGTGCTATCGAACAGAACAATAAAAAGACATAAGTTGTATTTAAAAAATCGAAACTGATGATGGTCGTGGGAAGACGAAACGTTTCACTTCAATTCTATTACTCTTATTCGAAGCAGAATCAAAGAGTGCCTGTAGAAAGTTAAATCAGAATTTCAACATTATGTATAATAAAAGAGATACAGAGAGAGAAAGAAAATCGACTTTTACACATTTTTATTAATAACTCAAGAAGAAACGAGAAAAAAATCATTATCTCAATGGATACGAATTAGGCATTGATACATGCAACTTTTCTTCCATTTAACCGAATTTGTATCTCTTACGGTTTAGGAGATCCCTTCAGTGCACACCCAATTTGAAACAGCCGGTATATCTTAAGCCAAAAATTGGCCGCTAAAATTCGTCACTGAGAGAGGTACGTCCACGCTGGAATTCGGTAAACCAATTATAAACACTGCTCTTTGATGGTGCTTCGTCTCCAAAAGCCAAATGAAGCCGATCGAGGCATTGTTTTGGCGTTAGACCACGTTTGAAATCGTAAAAAACCAAGGCACGAAAATTTTCACGCGAGATTTCCATGTTTACACAAAATTACTTTTTCTCAAATGCTGTACAAACAAAACTAGTTCACTTGGATAGGAACTGTCAATAGAATTATAGGCGATAAACGTCAAATTTTTCAAATATAACAGTTGATAAACGCTAACAATTCGAGACATACTACATTCCAGAAAATTTTCCAGCAACCCACGTATAATATGTCTCTCGACCAATCAGAAGATGTGTCTGATCAAAACAAAGCCATAGCTTATGCTGTCTTTAGGAAACTGTATACTACACCACTTCTAGACTATCCTAATTCACTGTATGTAACCAACTAACAGTAAGTAACATACGCGAAAGTAAACTATAACTTATGCCTATGAGAAGATTAAATAAGACATATTCAAGATACAAATATAATTCATAAATAACAAAAAATATGCAAACAAGACGAGTGATAAATGACGAAACTGGAGTATAATATAGTAAATGTGTTTTGACCGTGGAGAAGCATTGATTTTAGTTTTCTTTTGAAAGTCGATGGCGATAAGTAAATAAATCACTTCCGGGTAGTAGTTCGCAACATCAACTATTTTATAACTAAAGGCACGTTTAAAAAGTTCGCGATTTCGTATACTATTGATGTTGTGAATAGCAGTTCAAAACCTTATTTTATTATGTAAGCAGGGCTGGACAAAATATTCATTATGTATTTAAAATACAAATTAAAAAATATATTACCTGGTGTAATCGAAATTCAAGCTACAAAATACTCTTCTGCGGTGTATTTAAAATGCAAATTACAAAATAGTAGCTGAAATACTTTGAAAAATATAAAATACTCCTCTTTTTAATGCTCTTGCTAAAAACAAACAAACTACAAAATACATTTGTGTGTTGTACTTGAAATACCAATACAATTTTATTTTAAACAGTTTATTTATTATTTTTATATTGAATCTGGAGGGATAATTCTTTGAACACTTTTTTTTAAAGAAAAGTTGCGTAATGCGTGAAAAAACCGTAACGTAATACTACGAAAGGTATTGAAGCGCCAAGTAATCCCTTTAAACTATAATTACTGAAACAGTCCGGAAAGAAAGAAAAAATGAATTACATTCCGATTTTTCAGGATTAAATTACGCAAATTTCAAAACTTCATGGCTCCAAATATTTAGAATTAGAATATTTAGAACGACAAACGCAAAATCCCTCCAAACGACAAACGCAAAAAATATTCTCGGCTCCAATATTCATTCTTTCACGACAACGCACAATTCTGGCAAAATCCTCATGCAATTTCGTATAAATGACAGATTGCTTCGTCAAAATCATTCGGAATTAGATAAGACAGTGGCACCCAGCAACGTTGAAGAATCCAGAAAGAAAGCTGCCGGTAGTAGAGAAACTCTAGGTAAATTATAAAAGAATCTTAGAAAATATTTTTCTAATTAACCAATTTAAAGTACTTACAGTCCTTTCTCCTAGTTTTTCTAAAGAAGAATGTTATGCCAAATACGTTGTGACGATTTGTATATATTTAGGTTGGCACTTTGTTGTAGTTCCATTTTTGCCGTTTGGCACCACTTCTTTCTTCCTCCCTTCCCTTGCGCTGTTATTTGAATGATAAGGTGTTTGTTCCATTTTTGATTTGCTCGCCGATCGTATCGTTTTCGATTTTCGCATTTTGCAATTTTGTAAGAGGTCACTTGAAATTTTGTGTTTTTCCGAAAGAAGTCGAATTAGTTTCGGTAAGTCGTTTTTTTGTTATTATGTTTCCTAATTTATTTCGTTGTTGTTTCTTCTTTAGGCTTCTTTTTCTTTTGGTACTTTTCCTTCTCTTCCGGATGCATTTCCCCGACCGGCCTCCAACGATAATTTTGGTCTGGTATTACGGTGATCAATCCTCCCTGACGGTTTCAGCACCAACCTCTTCGCCAGCTTCTCATAGGACAGTTTTTACGATTCAGGAGATTGGAAATAGCCGCTGTTGAAGCCCTCCGTCAAGTCCACTTTATTTCTCGTTGCTTTTGTATCGAGGAAGATAAGAACAGGTCAACAAGGAAGGTACAAGCGATCCATTTCCGAGAGAATCTTGTCGTCGTCAAGCTTTGGTGAGAGATCAGATCGCGTTAATTTTTCAAACCACTTTGTCGGGATTTGCCTTTTTTTTTGTCTCGTTGAATTTACTCTAATTTGTGCCGCGGTATTTCAAAGAAAGTTGAATTAAGTTAAATTTTTAGTTTGTATTTAAAAGTACGTGTAAAGTTTCGTGGAATTCCACAAGGCTATAATTATTTTACTGTTTTGCTATCATTTAGTTGAATTACGTAATGCATTTCAAGACCTTTTGGTCTTTCGCCTGCTTGAGCAACGTACCATTTATTATTTTGTGTTACACGCCGCTAATAAATTAGTTCTCTTGTCGATATGCAGTTTCTTTGCACTCTTTTGCTTCTGTGCTTCAATTACGATTTCTTTCGGACATTTCTATTCCGGTCCGTCGAGGGACTACACGAGGCATACTTTTAGTTTGGTTCTTGGCTGCGGGGATTTCCTCGACTGGTGCCCATTTCCGGTAACTTCCGTGTCACCCACGAAAACCGCTCTCCGCTTTTCTTTTTCTGTTGCGAGCAAGCCGGAGCCAAGAGTCGTCCGTCCGTTTTTTTTTTGTCATCATCTTCCGAGCACGGATTCTGCTGTCTTGCAAGATTTTTGAATCAGCAGGCAAGTACTTGTGACGTAACAACGTACTTGTGTATGAAAGTTTACGGTAGGGAATAAACCTAACGGGAACGATACAGTAGAACATAGGATGAATAACAGTTCAACCGGTAGCTTTACGAAACCTCCGGCCCAAACAAAAATGCGAAAATTGTGTTCACACACAACGCATCTACGTGTCAGTAAAATGGAGGTGTCGAACCACACACGTCGTGAGATGAACTCTAAAGGGAAGGAAAATACGTCACGAAAAATACTACGTAATTTCCGCCAACGTCAACAGAAGGCATCGAAAAATACAGGGTGCTCTTTTACTGTGTGCAAATATTTAGACCTGTAATACATCACCATAAATGGCAACTATTAAACTTACATTCCCTTAACAACAAGTTAATAGTTTTCGAGAAACATGCATTGGAAGATTTTCACCAAACCGTTTGAGAACTGCTGGCATAGCTAACGACTGGATAGTACGCCGCCTTGCCTGTGTAAATGATGACCTGAATATAGGTCAGTGTTTTACGATGTCGTAAACGAACATCTGTTTGATTCGTATGAGGCCTATTAATAGATCGTAACACTCGAAACATTTTAAACGCGCTCACAAAGCGCTTGGATTAATTAAAACAAGTGCCATTTCGCTCCAAGTAATTACAATTTTAGGTATTTTCAAATTATAAACCGACTAATTACTGGACAAAAAATGCGGATGAGTTAAATAATGACAACACCGTCATTCAACGTTTTATTTTCCGATACTTTACTCTCACAAGTAATAAATTGACTTTCCATTTCTAATTAAATAGATTAAGATTTCTTTAGTTTAATAAAGAAACTTTAAAATAATGTAGTAATTTATCTACTGTTTGTACAGTTTAAAATCGGCCGCATTACGTAATCACAGTAGGGAGAATAAAATAGCTGTTAAAACTGATATGTGCTCACTACCAATATGACTGACATTAAATTTATAATTTCTATTAATTCAATTATGAAATTCGGTCAAGTAAAGCATTTTTAACGCGCCTGCATTGCAAATTCCAAAATTTACAAATTGATTAATACCTTAAAGTATTCTCGCATGCATTCGATAAAGTCGCAGTTTCGCATTTCTTTTGATGCTTTTTATTACGGCAATTTTTTGTGTTTTTACAACGGCGGCCGCTGTAACGCGTTTAAGGTGGTGCAGTATCCCATTAGCGTTCTGCAGTTACGAAAAATTTGACAAACGAAGATAGACTTTTGATTCGTAAAAACACTCTTAAAATCGTAATGGCATTTACAAATAACGAAAAAAAAGATATGTTACTATTGTACAGGGAAGTCCGCGAAAACGCACATAGGGCCCGGGCATTGTAATAAACGAAATCAGTGATTTGTATAACGAAACGCTGGAGAATGTGTTCAATGTGAGACTTTTTTTATGATCGGCGTTGTATATGGACGCACCTACCGACTACAGAGGAAGGTGTCAATGACCTTGCTGAATGTGTCTCTCTCGCACATTTCAGCAGTTTCAAACAAGTGAAACCTCCGAATTTTTTTGCTTATGATTCGGTAGCCATCCGAAAATAGGCGCAGAAGATAGCATTTCACGTACTTATACTGAGGTTTTTTTATTCGCACACAGTAAAAGAACACCCTGTATATTGATTTATTTGATCGCTGACGACATCTAAAGATTAATTTCCGAAAATTAGAGTAGTGTGACTGAAGAAAGGTTCGTCACTAAGATGACAACGTTCGCATTAAAATTGAAACTAAAACAAAAGTCATGAGAAATTAAAATTTCAACGAAGAATTCACAAAACAAGATGAAAGAACGTAAAGTAACGGTCAGTGATAAAGTGAACATTACATGAACTCTATATACCATCGGGTGTAAAGAAAAGTAAACATTTTTTTTCGCTATAGTACGTGGGCTGCTGAAAAGTTTTCTGGAATCTAGTAGGTCTAGAATTGTTAGCGTTTATCAACTGTCATATTTGAAAAATTTGACGTTTCTCGCCTATAATTCTATTGGCAGTTCCTATCTAAGTGAACTAGTCTTGTTTGTACAGCATTTGAGAAAAAGTAATTTTGTGTAAACATGGAAATCTCGCCTGAAAATTTTCGTGCCATGATTTTTTACGATTTCAAATGTGGTTTAACGCCGAAACAATTGCCGAATTCCAGCGTGGACGTACCTCTCTCAGTGACGAATTTTGTGAACGTCGTCCATCAACATCTATTGTTGCCACTAATGTAGATGCTGTGCATGAAATGCTTGAGCGAGATCGACATGTGACATACCGTGAGATTCAAGCATCCTTACGCATTGACATGAAAGCAATACACCAGATTTTGCATGATCATTTGAACGTACGAAAGCTTTGCAGTCGTTGGATCCCACACAATTTAAAAGAAGCACAAAAGCAGGGTCATGTCAAATGGTGCAAAGAAATGCTCAAGAAATTCAATGGAGGTCGTTCATATTTAGTTTATAACATCGTTACTGGTGACGAAACGTGGATCTATTCGTACGAGCCAGAAAGTAAACAACAATCTACCGTTTGGGTATTTCAAAATGAACCAAAAACCAACAAAAGTTGTCCGTTCAGGCAGTGCTGCGAAGCAAATGATTGCTTGTTCCTTTGGTTTAACTGGACATGTAGCAACCGTGGCTTTAGAGAGTGGATCGAAAAACCGTGAATGCTGATTGGTATACTACAATTTGTTTGCCGGAAGTCATCGATCAAATAAGAAGAAACAATCGAAATCGACGAATTATTCTCCAACATGACAACGCCAGCTCTCACTCAGCCCGTCAAACAGTTGATTTTTTATTCCAACAAAAATGTTGAATTAATGACTCATTGTCCATATTCACCTGATTTATCACCTAATGATTTCTTTTTGTTCCCAAATATCAAAAATGAAATGCGTGGTGAGCGATTTTCGTCGGCTGAAGTAGCGGTTCAAACATTCCGGACACTGGTTTCTGAGGTACAATCTTTAGGGTGGAAAACGTGCTTTAGAAATTGGTTCGAGCGTATGCAAAAGTGTATTGACGTCAAAAGCGAATACTTCGAGAAACAATGATACCGTTCACCAAATTTCATATGCGTTTTTTCATACCGTTTCCAGAAACTTTTCCAGCAGCTCACGTATGTCTGACTTTGATTTACTTTGAAATATTTCTCAAAAAATATACTGAAATTGGTTTTACAAAATTAAAATATCACATAAATCTTTTAGGAGCTATTTACTTTTACTTGCACCCGATAGCAACATGATTTGTAAATTTAAGGTCAAAGTCGATGTACAACCCTAAGTTTTTACAACAGTCAGATAAAGTTAACGACACGTCACAAAGTCGTAAATCAATTACTTTCGCCACATCGTCGCGAAACCTCGATTTACTAAATATCGATGTTTTATCCGCATTGAGTTGAAGGGCATGCTGTGCAGAAACTAAATAGTCTTGAAATAATTCAGAAAACTGTTCTATCATGTTCTATAACTCAATAGTGGCCTAATTGTTGGTGGGGTTTACTGGCCTTGTACGAAATGGGCACGTAATTTTTTTTTTAAATCCATTTAAATCAATTAGGCCCGATTTTATAATCGAACTAAAGGATACTTTAAAATAAAAGTCACAGTCATATGTCCAAAAAGATGGCAAAATGTAGCTATTCATACCTCAGATTGTAACTTTTTTTTAATCTCTCCTTTAATTCGATTATGTAATCGGGTCTTAAACATATAAAATAAAAGAAAACAAACCGATGAGAAGTTAGCAATAAAATTCCAGCAATAAAATTATGAAATTTCAAAACGCTGCCACCGCTAAAATAACGATCACAGATCAATAATATTCAATCTATTACAAAGAGTATAATGTGTAGATACCCCTCATATGAAGAAACTGAAAAAATATTTGATATTAAGTTAACTATGACTACTTAAACCAGCATAAGTCATTATTCATATATCGCACCAAAACAATTGCTTGCACTGAAAATTTTCACGCAGTCATAAAGTAAACATACATATCTATTTAATAATGCCATTAGAAAGTTTTAGCCGGTTGATTTGAAGTAATTAGAAATTAATTAAAAGTGACTCTCAGATCATTGAAACAGTACCAATTTCAAATCTAACTTTTCTCAGAGAACTTGCATAAAAATTCTGTTTGCAGGATGTTAAAGCACGGATCGAAATCTATCGTTTAAACTACCCTCTGAGTTTTAGCCGGTTGATTTGAAGTAATTAGAAATTAATTAAAAGTGACACACAGACCAACTTTAAATGTTCATAACTTTCCATTCCGCACTTGCATAAAAATTCTGTTTGCAGAATATGAAAGCACGTATCGAAATTTATCGTTTAAACCACCCTCTGAGTTTTAGCCGGTTGATTTGAAGTAATTACAAATTAATTAAAAGTGACTCTCAGATCATTGAAACAGTACCAATTTCAAATGTTCATAACTTTTCTCAGAGAACTTGCATAAAAATTCCGTTTGCAGAATGTTAAAGCACGGATCGAAATCTATCGTTTAAACCACCCTCTGAGTTTTAGCCGGTTGGTTTGAAGTAATTAGAAATTAATTAAAAGCGTCACTTTTAATTAATTTCTAATTACTTCAAATCAACCGGCTAAAACTCAGAGGGTGGTTTAAAGGATAGATTTCGATCCGTGCTTTAATATTTTGCAAACAGAATTTTTATGCAAGTTCTCTGAGAAAAGTTATGAACATTTGAAATTGGTACTGTTTCATTGGTCCGAGCGCCACTTTTAAGTAATTTCTAATTACTTCAAATCAACCGGCTAAAACTTTCTGAAGGCATTATTAAATAGATATGTATGTTTACTTTATGACTGTGTGAAAATTTTCAGTGAAAGCAATTGTTTTGGTGCGATATATGAATAATGACTTATGCTGGTTTAAATAGTCATAGTTAACTTAATATCAAATATTTTTTCAGTTTCTTCATATGAGGGCAATTATTATTATTATTAATATTATTATTATTTTAGCGGTGGCAGCGTTTTGAAATTTCATAATTTTATTGCTGGAATTTTATTGCTAACTTCTCATCGGTAGAAAACAAAACTTTCAGTTTTGTTATTATTATTATTATTATTATTTTTTTACTTTATAACTGATAAAGCATGTACGCATATTATAAAGTTTGCATATTCTTGTGTATGTTAGGGCATATTTTAGCCAATGGCATTGCATATATGCGCTCATATTGTCTTCCTTTTGGCTTTCAGATAATCCCAGCTCTGGTAATAACCAAGATAATACTTTACCTTTTAAATCCGCCTGGAATTCTATTTTTACGATAAATTTCGGTAGAGGAAGTATATCAAAATCCTTCTTCCCTGTCATAAGACATGTCGGTCAATATTTATACTGAATATTGGCATCTCCGTTTCAGTTTGTACACCGCAAGAACGCCGGGCAAATTCTGACAAAAGCGTCGCTCTCACACACCTGTTAAATTTTCCTCGTCCTCGTACATTTCCCAGGATCAATTTCGCAAATCCTTACAAATAGCAGCTGTCAATTATGCGCTCTAATGCTCCACCGAAGCAATTAATAATTAAGGGACAATTCAATTCTGAAAGCTTCGGTTTCGCAATTGCGTAAAAAATCCAACCGAGCTGAATATTTGCATACACCAGCGTTTCCCAAACTTTTAGTTTTCACGACCACCTTTTCAGCTGCGTTACGATTCACGCCCCCCCTCCCCTGTCAACATTATAAATATTAAAATAAATAGATTAAAAAAAAACAAACGAACATCGTGCCACCAGGAAATGCGACAATGTTACATTTTTTAACGTCATTTTTTAATTCCCGAGCGAATTCTAGTCCGAATCGATGTATTGCATCGTAGGTCTAGTGCGAGTGGTTTCCGACTTTTTTCATTTGTTTTTTTTTTATGGTGCAACTCGATAACTAATAAACGTAGACCCATTGTGCGTCCCATCAATTCAGGCTAGAATTTACTCGAGAACTAAAAAATGTAATAAAAAATGCAATTTTTGCATATTTTACGAAATCGCCTGGCTAATTTTTTTTTTAATAATGCAAAATTCTTCAAAATGCAATTTTCTTTTATTTGTCATGGAAAACTCAAAAGCAAAAAATCCAAAATTTGATTTAAAAACGAATTTCAGTAAAAAATACTTGTCGAAAACAAAATTATTCGAGTTCAGAGATGAGCTAATGTTTGATGATTAGAAGACGGATACAATGACGTCACGCTAGCATTATTATATTAATTTTTTTCGTTATGCAGAATGCTCAGAATTTTTTTTTTACATTTCAGCATACTTATTCTCACGAAATATGTAAGTCGCAAGCGTTAAATGTTGGTGACGTCATTGTTAATCAAAACCTAAATAAATTACAGTTAATTTTAGGTGTTCACATTTTTTTTCCGACTTATACATAACATATATAGAAAAATTTTGTGCAAATCGTTCTTGATTGCAGTGAAAACCTCGAGCAGCCTCTGGACAGCTGTTTCAGCCCTGCTTGGGGCTTCTTCAGCAGAGACGTAGCTCGACATTCCCATTGCATGGGGGACTTATTAGGAGCAAATCCCGCTTCAATTTGTCTATCCTACTGCAATGTCAGGTCAAAAAGCGATAGTAAGATGTCGCTATTTTATCTGTTCGTAACATATATAGTTTATTTATTGTTATTAATTTATATTTACTTGCATTTAGACATACACTTGCTTGCAATAAAATCGCGCACACCTTCAAAATCAAGTAGCCGAGTTTTTACCTATTTTTTGCTTTGTAAATGTGTATTTTGAGAATTTTGTCATGTTTCCAAACGTACAGGTTAGGAACTGAGACTGAAATGAATACTATTTTACCAGGTATGAGTCAGACAGTATGATTTGTTCAATAAGTATTACGCTATTCCATAAACGTAATTTAATCCAAATAGAATTGTCGATTGCTTATGTTCTGCTATTAATATAATTTTTTAACACTTGACAAGAGTATTGGAATATTTGTTAAAACATAGAATCCCTTGCGGTTTATATTGGATTTCTCTTAATTCAGAAGGGCATTATCCGAGTCGTGAATCGATATTTTTAAACATCTATCTCCAACCATCTTTTCTATTTGCAAATATTTCTTTTTCTCATATATTATTTGTGCATCATAGTATTTTTATTTAAGCTATAATCATTCTTTTCTGTCAGTCTGAATTTTAATTGTTTGACACTGACAAATTAAATCTCAAGACCAACTTAATACAACGAAAAACAGGTATACGCGATTTTTTTGCAAGCCACAGTATATATCTTTTAGGATGATTAGATTCTTGTTAGGTTTAACATTTTCATGATTTTGTCAGTGTGATTAGGTTGTTTTTAGACATTTTTTAGTGCTTTTAAGTTGGTAACGTACTGAAGATGGCAGCTTAGTTGCCGAAATACGTATCTACGGATATAAAAAAAAAATATTGTGGGCGGAAGTTAATTTCAATTATTTTAATTCAATTATTGTACTAAGAATTAAATAAGTTTCACACGACTATGCAGTGTTCAAGAATATAATGGAAAGGATTAAACTAAAATAGTAAAGGAGACTGTGGTTTAAGAGATAATTGAAATTAACCTCCGCCCACAATAATTTTTATATCACACTGATAAAATCATAAAAATATTAAAGCTAACAACAATCTAATCATCCTAAAAGATATATATGTCTAAATGTAAGTAAATATAAATTAATATGTAAAAATTTTAAATAAACTATATATGTTAATGTATAAATTGGAAAAAAAAATATGTGAACACCCAAAATTAACTGTCAGAAAACCTTACAAACAAGAGCTAACCAAACAACAAGGAAATGTGATTGTGATTTTAGATAAACCTGATTGTTATGAAAGGGTTAACAACTTAATAAAGAATGGACAAGAAACTACCCCGAAACCAGTTGCCAAAGTTAATTAAAGCTATCAAAGACACGATTAAAGAATGTCCCAATCTTATTACTAAACAGAATAAATTTAAAATTGATGTATCTAACCCCACTGCACCCAAATTGTATGTCCTTCCCAAAATACACAAGGCAGGTAAATCGGTGAGACCAATCGTGTCCGGTATAAACTCACCCACTTACTCTCTTTCCAAATAGTTGAATATCGAGCTCAGTGCGCTTCCCAATCCTCAGGATAAATTTTCGGTAAAAAACTCAATGGAGTTTATAAATAAGATTAAAAATATTTCTTTACAAGAAGGGGAAATTATGGTCTCGTTTGATGTTCAATCCTTATTTCCTAGTGTGCCCATACCTGAAACACTAACTTATTTGCGGGAACTACTGACAGTTAATAATGTAAATAAAGATAAATTGGAGGAATAATCTCTTTGCATGTCTCAGAATTTTTTTTTCAAATAAATGGTGAGTATTTTGAACAAGTTCAAGGAACCGCAATGGGTAACTGTTTGTCACCGTTTTTGGCCAATTTATTTATGAGTAAATTCGAAAATGACGTAAGAGATAATGATCAGTATTTTCCAAGAATTTGGTTACGTTATGTGGATGATATTTTTGCTATTTTTGATACCAGGAAGTGTGATTTGGAGGATTTTATAGGAAAATTAAATTCAAAATTTGAAAGTATTAAATTTACATACGAAAAGGAAGAAAGCGGTGCGATTCCCTTTTTAGACACTCGTATAATTAGAAACAGCAAGAATGAATTAGAAATCGATATTTATCGTAAAGATACAAATACAAGCCGGTTTATAATTAATGAATCTCAACATTCTGTACAACACAAACTCGCGGCTCTAAATTTTTTAGTAAACAGATTACTCTCTTTTCCACTTACTAAACCCCGGTATGATAAAGAACTTAATTATATTAAAAATGTTGCGGTTCATAACGGTTATACCCCCAAATAGTAGATAATGTGGTTAGGAAGATTAGCTATAGGAAACAAGTCCAAAATTCTAGCACTTTAACGGCAACTTCATCTCTAGGAAAATTTGTTCAAATGCCTTTCGATCCGTTTTGCACCAAAGGTTTAAAACATATTTTTAAAATCCAAAACTTACGATTAGGTTTTTCAACTAATACCACAAATAATTTATTGGGAAACCCGAAAGATAAAGTTGATGTTGAACAGATATCTGGAATTTATGAAATTAAGTGTAACGAATGTACTAGTAAATATATTGGACAAACAAAAAGAAATATATTAACACGTTTTAAAGAACATTTAAGTCACTACAGGTACAATAGGTTTGAGAAATCAAGTGTTGCACAACATATTTACAATACAGGACACAGTATTATTAAGGATAATTTAAAACTCATTAAGGAAGTTTCAAGTAATAGGGAATTAAATGCTTACGAAAGTATTTTTATTCGGAAAAATAAAAACAATTTAATGAATTCAGACAACGGACCAATACCTAATTCCGTATTATTTGATTTACTCTAATTTGTAGGTTGTTATTTGATACTTCGTATTTAGATATATGATTATTATGATTATTATCATTATTATTTTCTAGATCTTAAGTTAAAAATTGGCCGCTAGATGTCGTACTTGTTATGTCAGAAATCATCCGACAGATGTCGCTATCTAAATCATATATATTTAGCTGACTCTAACATAAAGGGGTGTTAGAGTCAGCTAAGGGCATTTGCACTGGATATTTCATAACGAGAGGATCTCCGAGATAAATTTTCCTAAAGTGCTTTTAACCTGTGGTGTGTGGGTGTGATTTGCTCTCATCTGTACGCTGTTTTCTTGACGATTTATACATAATATATATATATATATATATATATATATATGCTGTAGTATTCTTCCGGGTAGTCCTCCGCGTTGAGTTCTCTAAAGAACTATTTGTCTTCTGACAACGTTTCGGCAAGGTCTCACTTGCCATCTTCAGGTCTTCGCTGCTGCTTGCCTGCTTCTGCTCCTCGTCGTTACTCGAGTCACAGTGGCTTCTGGTCGCGCTGGTGGTGGTTTAAGTACCGTGTTGCGGTCACGCGTCGTTACGCTTGGTGGTTTTTCCGCTTGACTTCTTGTTGTTGGTTGATTGGGTCGTGCCTGTTGACTGCTTTCTCCTAATCCTGATGGTCCGGGGTTCGCTGGTTTCTGGCTTCGGGTTACTGGTCCTCGACGGTCGGTGGATTTTCGGATCACTGGCCTCCAGGTGGGTGGTAGTCGTAAGGCATCATCTCTGGTGTTTAAGTTCATCTGATGTTTCTCGATTTCTATCGCTTCTCGGATGATGCGTTTGGTCTTGTGTTCTACGCTGGCAATTGTTCTGGTGTTGTCGAAATCTATTTTGTGTGAAGTCGCTTTTACGTGTTGTGCCAATGATGATGTTTTCTCGTCCTTCTCGACGGCCTTTCGATGTTCTTCTCTCCTGACGCTTATTTTTCTATTTGTTTGGCCTATGTAGACCTTGTCGCAATCTTGACAGGGAATTCCGTACACGCCTTGGCTTTCCAGTTGTATTTTAGTTTTGACTGTTGGCAGGATGTTTCCAATTTTCTTGTCGGTGTTGAATGATGTCCGGATATTGTGTTTCTTGAGTATTCTGCTGATCTTCTCTGTTGTCCCTTTAACAAATGGTAGGCATGCTGTTCCTACTATATCTTTTTCCTCTTCCTGTGTCTTGGGTTTGCGTTGGTGTTCGGCTTTCCTGATTTGTTTGTCTTGATATCCATTTTTCATTAAAGATGAGCGGATTTTCTTCATTTCTTCTACTTTGTTTTCTGAGTCAGCCAATCTTTGGGACCGGGTGACGAGGGTCCTTACCACTGATTGCAATTGTGCTGGATGGTGATGTGATTGTGCGTTCAGGTACCGTTCCGTGTGGGTTGGTTTTCGGTATACGGAATGTCCAAGGCTTCCATCTGGTTTTTTCTTTATAAGTACATCGAGGAATGGAAGTTCGTTGTTTTCTTCGATTTCCATCGTGAACTTGATCTTCGGATGGATTTCATTCAGGTGTTGCAGAAATCTTCGTAGTTGTTCTTCTCCATGCTTCCATATTATGAAGGTGTCGTCCATATATCTGAGCCACAGGTGTGGTTTGTGACTTGCGGTATCGATGGCCCGTACTTCGAAATCCTCCATGAATAAGTTGGCGATTACAGGAGATAATGCTGATCCCATGGGTGATCCTTCTACTTGTTTATAACGTTGGTTCTTGAAGATGAAGTAGGTGTTCTTCAAGCAGTGCTTCACCAGGTCCATGGTGTCGTCTGGGATGTGGTGTTTTAGATGAATGATATCCACTGCTTCGTCTATTGGTATGTTGGTGAATAGTGAGACCACGTCGAAACTTACTAGCAGATCTCCTGGTTCTACGGTGAAGTCCTTTATACGCTCGATGAAGTGGCCTGCGTTCTTTACGTAGGATTCTGCTTCTTCGGCGTATGGCTGCAGTCGTTTGGCCAAGAATTTTGCTAGTGGTTGTAACGGTGATCCGATGGAACTGACGATTGGCCTCAGTGGTATCCCTTCCTTGTGGATTTTTGGTAATCCGTAGAGCTTTGGGCATCTGGATGATTTTTCCCTCGGGATCAATTGTAATTGCTGCTCTTGACTGATTGAGCTGGCTTTGATTTTAGCTTTCGTTGTCTTCTCTAAGTATGTCGTTGGATCTGTGGCGATGGTGTTGTACGCTGGGTCGTTTAGTAGGACCTCCATCTTCGTTTCGTAGTCGTTACGATCCATCACAACGGTGGCGTTTCCTTTGTCGGCTGGAAGTATGACGATTTGTTCATTTTTCTTCAGCGTGTGTAGAGCTTGTAGTTCTTCTCGAGATAGGTTCCTCTTTGGTGGTTTTGCTCGTCTTAGGATTTGGGATACATCTTGTCGTATTGTCTCCGCTGTGTCCTCCGGTAATCCGATGATGGATGCTTCCATACAAAGAATTCTGCACAAGCATAAATTACACGATTACAAGTTCGTTACTGTTAACGCTTTGCAACCAGAAGATCCGGCGATTCGAATGCGATTTTGTGAAGCACTTTTGACACATTATCAAGAAGACCACCGTTTCATGCAGAAGATCATTTGGACAGATGAGGCTAAGTTTACTCATGAAGGAATTTTAAATAGGCATAATTCTCACATATGGGCAAGGGAAAATCCACATTTTGTTAGAGAGAGAGGATTCCAAAATAAATTTAGTTTTAACGTTTTTGCAATTTTGAAGGATAACAGATGTTCCTATTTTATTTAAAACGAAAATCTAAATTCTCGTCGTTATTTAGACATTTTGAGAACTGTGGTGACAAATTTTTTAGAAAATTTACCATTAAATGCTTATTTTAATTGTTGGTATCAGCTAGATGGAGCTCCAGCACACAGTACTAACGAAGTGGAGAGCAGTTAAACGAATTTTTTCCAAATCGATGGATAGGACGCCACGGTTCTTTGAGATGGCCCCCGCGATCACCTGATCTTACGCCATTGGATTTCTATCTGTGGGGTAAAATTAAATCGGAGGTTTATCGTGAACCTGTAAATGATAGGCAAGATCTCGAAAATCGAGTTATAAATTGCTTTCAAAATTTAAATCCCATGGAAATACGACGAGCAACCACAGAGGGTGTTGGATCACGAATAAGAAATTGCCTCCGCATGAATGGCAGGCAATTTGAACAAGCTTTGTAGTTATTTTACGATGTAACAATTTTGCAATAGTAAGGATACTTTTCATTTGCTTTGTTAATTTTGTTAATTTCTTTGTTACTTGTTTGTACTGCATGTGACTTTTTAAATTTTAGATAAATGGAGGCCGTAGAAAGATACCCTACATAAAAATTTACCACAGAATTTCCAATAACTTCTTTTGTTCTTATTGTAAGTTGCCACTTCCTCTTCTTTTTGCTTTTCATGGCCAACTTTATCTAAAATTAAAAAAAAATCATGTTACTTCTCTGTTAGTGTTATAACTCAATAAATATTTTTGTTTTCTCGTCGCTTACTGTTAAAAAATACAATAATTCAAGAAAAATATACCATTATAATAAAAAAATTACGGATAACAAGAAAACTACTGCAGATGGGTATAGGGAATACTAATACTAATCGATGTAGAATTTGATTCTCTGTCTCATGATGTAAAAATATATAGGGTGTTCCATTTACGAAAATTGAGTTTTGGGCAGTTAAACATAGTGAGGTTCGACATCATTTTATGACCAGCCTGTGATTTTTTCAGGGATAATTAGGACACTATTTGAAAGCCTGAAGATAGTACTTCAAAACGACATGCACCTGAATTTCTAAATTTGAAAGTGTCATAAATACAATCTCTTCTATAAAAGCTGACCAAAACAATTTTTTAGATAAATCTCCAGATATCTCAAAATCGGTTACATTTAAGTATAGGGAAGCCTTAACAATTTTTACTTAGACTAGATAGAATCAGAATTTGCAATAAAAAATATAGCATTTTATTTAAAATAAGAAAGTTAGCGGCGACTTCCGGTATAACCGGAAGTGATATAAAAGTGAAAATATTTTAGTCTGAAAGATCACCTTCCACCGTGGCAGCCTGCTAAGTTTCATATTTTTTGTACATATCCTTCCTCGAAAACTTTTAATAGGCCACTCAACTTGGGAGACCCTGTAGATCATTCCATAAAAAACGTCTACTTTTCTCCACTTGACAGTCCGGTTTCTTGTGATAACTCTTAAAGATAATATGTAAAATATAACTTATAGGTACAGTTTAAAATATAAAAATAAGCTTGCGCATCTTTCTCAGCTTATTTTTTGTATATTTCACATTTATGTTTTTTTTTACTTTTTCTCGTATTTAAATTAAAATTTAACACTAAAATGTTTACAAACGAATAATGTTTTTGTGAAATCAAAAATGAAAGAACAAACCAGAAATTTTATATAATTATATTTTTTCAAAACGATTTACACCATCGATCCTTTATAGTATTTGAAATTATTAATTCCTCTAACTCCATGTTTCATGTTAAGAAAATAAAATATTGTAATTTAGAAAAAACAAGATTGTTATTATTGTTGATTATGGTCCATAATTAGGTAAATTTCACCCAATCAAAATTGTTATTACATTATTAAACTGAATTACATCAGGAATAAATAAAACCAAAACGAAATTGAACTAATCCTAAAACACCCGCTATCTGCACGGGCCGCGACCGGCAGTTTAACGGGATTAAATAAACAACCTTCTTATTGGGGTGCGGAGAAAATGCCTTTGTTCCTTAAGGTTCGCAGTAAGCCCGTTTAATAAAGGTCAAATTCGATCAATTTTATTGCTTTTCACTTCGAAACTTCTAAGCATTTGTGTACTACATAATTTTAAAAAACAAGTCTTCGTCGACTATGGCTCGAACTACGTTTCAACTAATTTTATTGACACTGAATTATGTACGTGCCCTTGATTTGATTTAATAATTAAAGTATTCATTTTTATTCTCGATTAATGGCTAACTGCGGATTACTGATTTTTGCTTCATGTGCAAAAATTGTGTGTTTGACGTTTAACGTAGATATAGGGTGTGGATAAAGTATGAAACAAAATTCATATTTCTGTTATCTTGGGTTTGATGAAAAAATCCTGAAACAGGTCGATTTTAGTTTTGTCCCATGCATTTTATGACATAGTGAATTTCATTCTGTAGCCATCTGATTGCATTCAGGTGTGACGTCATCAGTTTTTTCAAATGGTAACATCAGAGTTTTATTATCCCTTGTCGTTAAGTATTCCATTGTGCATACAACGGTATAAAAAGTTTGGTATCTTACATAACAATTTTTTTGGAGAAAAACACTTTCGAATTTAAAAAAATTAAAATTTTATTCCTATGATAAACTAATCAAAAAATGATAAACTAATCAAAAATTATCAACAAATTAGATAAAATATCAACGGAGCTGTTCAAACTGTCCACCGTTGGCCATTTGACATTGGCCAAGATGGACGTACACACTTTCTAGGGAACGTCGTATTGTCTCTGGGTCAATATTGCGAATTTCTTCGTAAATGCGAGTTTTCAGGTCATCCAAGTTATGTGGCTTATTTGTGTACACCTTTGATTTCACATGACCCCATAGAAAAAAATCAAGTGGGGTGAGATCTGGCGAGCGGACAGGCCAGTCAATTGTTCTCCTTCGTCCTATCCATCTCCCTGGGAAAATTTCGTCGAGATACCTGCGAACATGCTGGCCAAAATGTGGAGGTGCTCCATATTGTTGGAACCAGATTCTGGGATGAGGCGCATCAGGATTGGCTTCGTCCGGAAACAGTATTACCAATGCTGGCACAGGTCAAATCTTAGAAAATCTAAATATCTTTCAGCGTTTAAATTTCCCTCGAGAAAGACAGGTCCCACAATGCGATCTCCTATTATTCCCGCCCACACATTAACTTTTTGTTGGGTTTGGGTGTGACCCTCCCGAACCCATCGAGGATTTTCGCCCGACCAATATCTTTCCTTCTTCAAGTACCTTGCGACTGTGGAAAAGTCGACTGCATTATCTCTGGAAATGTTTCTTGTTGAAGTGTGGGGGTTATTTTGAACTTCCAAGAGAATGTTCAGCCTAGTACCTTCTTCAGTTCTTGGACGACCTTGTTTGGATCTGTCTTTCACACTGCCGGTTTCTGCGAATTTTGCCACAATTTTGCTCACCGTTGATCGCGAAATCGGTGTTCGGTTTACATTTTCTGCATTGAACAATTGACAGGCTTCTTCATGGCTACGTATTTTATCACCAAAGCCAACCATAATAAGAATTTTAATTCTGTCTTGTTCGCTCAAATAAGCCATTTTCGTGATTCACTTTCAACACTACCAAATTTCCGTTCTAGTCAAAACGAATACTCAGGTGCAGTACTTGATATACGGTTGTAAGCTAATTGACAGTACTTTGACATTACTTTCGTCTACGCCATAGTTACTTGTGTTATTCAATTGTAAAAAACATCATCAACCGGAAATTTAAAAAATCATTCGGTTCTAGGAACAAACGGTAAGGCCTGCATAGGGTTTTTTTGTTTCCCTTATGTCGACTGGTCGATGTCTCGATTGAAGACAATCCGAGGCACACCTGAGACGTGTCTAATTTGTTGATAATTTTTGATTAGTTTATCATAGGAATAAAATTTTAATTTTTTTAAATTCAAAAGTGTTTTTCTCCAAAAAATTGTTATGTAAGATACCAAACTTTTTATACCGTTGTATGCACAATGGAATACTTAACGACAAGGGATAATAAAAGTCGGATATTACCATTTGAAAAAACTGATGACATCACACCTGGGTACAATCAGATGGCCACAGAATAAAATTCACTATGTCGTAAAGTGCACGGGACAAAACTAAAATCGACCTGTTTCAGGATTTTTTCATCAAACCCAAGATAACAGAAATATGAATTTTGTTCCATACTTTATCCACACCCTGTATTATTAGAGTTCGGAAATGTCCGTGTGATGTTTAGTTTTATTTACTTTTATCATATTTGAAAACGTGTATGTAAGTACATACAGGGTGCTGCGTTTTGAAACGTAACGTAGGAAATTCCGTGTTACTTTAAACGTGCTCGAATATTGACTTTCCCGATTATTTTACAGCAAAATTCCATTCAGGTTCTTTAAAGTACTCTTCAAGATGAATCAGTATGTGAAGTTTGAGAATTTTTCATTCGCTCAGTTTCAAGATATTTATAAAACATTAGCAATTTATACCAAACTATCAGCACAATCTTGATTAGTAAATGTTAAAATAAATTACTGGAAGAGCTTTTTCTATCAGTCTTTTTCAAATCTCAATCTCTTCAGTTTTCACTATCATTGATCAAGGCTGTGCTGATAGTTTGGTATAAATTGAATTTAGTTACAGAATATTTTTTTAAATACCTTAAAACTACCAGCGTATGAAAAATTCTGTAACTTCACAGACAGATTCATCTTGAAGAGTATTTTAAAAAACCTAAATGGAATTTTGCTGTAAAATAATTAGGGAAGCCAATATTAGAGCACTTTTAAATTAACATGGGATTTCTATGTTGCGCTTCACCCTGTATAATTACTTGCAAAATTTTATTGAGATTGATACGTAAAAAAAAAATTTCAAATCCCTTACTATGGCTCTCGCTTATCTATAGAGAGAGGAATTTCTACGGGATGACAAGAGTGCTTCTCCGAGTTTTTTTGCGTGTCCCAATATTGCCAACTTAGAAAAAAAGTCGTTAAATCTAGGGATAAGTTCAAACAAAAGGGAAAACGGAAAAATTACAGATGCCCATTAAAATCTAGAGAATTTTTCAACTTCTTGGGAACAAAACATTTTGCGAGAATAAAACAAAAAAGGACAAACAGCCAGAATATTTTTTTAAAGACCTAGAAACACGATCGAAGTGGAAAAATTAAAATTTACAAAGAAATCATAATAATTTGATTTCTGAAAAATTTGAAGCAAATAAAAAAAATTAAAAAACATTCTTAGACAACCGAGAAACCCACTGCAAATGAAAAAATTCCGCACTAAAAGAAGAAAAACATGACGATCATGCATTAGAAGTAGGATTCCCAAATTTCGAATCAACCATCCCGGGAGATTTGAGCTGAGCTGAGGGGGGAGGGGAGTTAATTGAAAGTCGCTAATTTGTTACTTTTTTTTTAATGTTTATTTACATTGCTTTCAAGAAGCATTTAATATTTGTCGGGTTTTTAGAAGGTTTTACATGACAAATCAAAATTTCGTAGTATTTGTAATTTCAGTAGCGTCAAAATCACAGTAACAGTAAAACTATCCAACATAAAATATGTTCGTTCTCTTTTTTTTCCTTATTGCTCCACACTTGGATTTAACCTCCTAACCATCATCCTTAAGATAAGTGGCTCAGCTCACATAAAAAGTGAATGAAAATTTGTCTAAACGAAACCACTGAAAATGAAAAATCAACAATTTAAATCCTTTTCTTCTAATTTACGGTTCGCAACCCTCCCGGAATGCCCGGGAGACTCCCGAAATAATGATCGGCTTCCCGAGCTCTCGAGATGCAACAACTTCTCCGGATTTTCTAAAACGAAAATTAATTGTCGCAAAATCAAATGACAGAAATTCTCGTTCAGAATTGGAAACGTTTGTCGGGTTTGTTCTTTCCATTCCCGTCCCTAATGCTTCTTGCGAACGCGTACTTAGCATGATGGAACAAGTGTGGAGTATTAAAATGTATTGGAGACTGTGGTTAGTAGTACAAAGAAAATGGATTTAATCTCATAACCACAAAAAGTTTGTTTAAAACTAGATACATATTTCGGCAGCTATGCTGCTATCTTCAGTAGATGCCTTCTTTTTGATCACAAGAGAAGTAACTGTGTCATGCCTATCACTACCTTATATACTAATTCGTTCCGCTCCAATGAAGCGTGCTCTTTAAAGCGAGCGTCTCACCGGATTGCGTCAATCAAGTCAAGCAACACGGAACCTGCCATGCCCATGATCGGTGTTCATTAAATCTCTCTTATTTTTGTATATGAAAATAGTTTCAAACCCGTCTAACCCTGTTGCTTGACGTTGCTTTTACTAACCTAAGATTACTTAAATCTATTTTATGACTGGTGTCAAAAATATGTTGGGCAACACTGGATTTTTCAATTCTATTGTACTTTAAATGAGCTAAGTGTTCTTTAAAACGTGTCAATATATTTCTTTTTGTTTGCCCAATATATTTTTTAGTACACCCTAGACAAGGTATTTCATAGATTCTTGATTTCTGATTTGGTTCAGTTTTGTCTTTAGGGTTTGCCAGTAGTCAATAAAACGTTAGTAAGAAACGCATGTAAAATTCAACTAGAAAATAATACACGTACGTCAGAATATGGTTCGAAAGACACCTACGAACAATATCGTACTATTAAAGGTCTGAACCAAAAGGACTGTTTCTTCCTCAAGGCAGACAAGTGTAATAAAATTGTGGTTTTGGATAAAGACGACTACAATCAGAGGATGCAGAACCTACTGAATAGTGGTCCATACGTTAAACTGAACAGCAACCGTTTGCCTAGACTCGTCATGGAAGTAAAGGACACCTTTAAAAATTATCCTCTTTTCCTAAACAAATGGAACAAACAAAAAGTTACAGTTTCTAATCCGATCCTTCCCAAATTATACGCCCTGCCTAAAATACATAAACCCGGCAAATCAGTAAGACCAATAGCATCCGAGATTAATTCTCCCACCTATTTCCTGCCAAAATAGTTAAACACCGAGTTTAACAAACTTTCTAACTCCAAAGACCTGTTTTCCGTCAAAAACTCAGTAGATTTCATACAACGTGTTGGAGATGTAACACTAAGCGATGATGAAATATTGGTATCTTTGATGTCTAATCATTATTTCCCAGTATCCCCATTCCCACCACATTAAACTACCCGCAAGATCTCCTAGATTCCAACAATATAGAACAATATAAGATAGATTAATTTTTGCAACTCACAAACTTATGTATGTCGCAAAATTGTTTCCGAGTGAATGGGGAATTTTTTAAACAAACCGAAGGGACTTCAATGGGAAACTGCTTGTCACCATATCTTGCTAATGTTTTTATGTGTAATTTAGAAACTTCCTTCAAAGGAAATTGTAATTATTTCCCAAAAATTTGGTTTAGATATGTAGATAATGTTTTTGCTGTTTTTAATACTAAGGAATGCAGAATAGAGGATTTTTTCTAGTATTTCCTAGTATTAAATTCATGGTTGAAAAAGAGGTTGATGGGAAATTACCTTCCTAGATGCCTTGGTTAATAGAAATAGTGAAAACAAATTAGAATTTGATATAAATAGAAAAGAAACAAGCACCAACAGATTTATTGTTAATGACTCACAACGTGTCTTATCGCATAAGTATTCTGCAATTTCTTTTCTACTTAATAGATTAGTCAATTTCCCACTCTCAAAAGAAAGATACAACAAAGAGCTCAGATTTATTAAAGATATAGCAGTCCGCAATGGTTACTCAGTAGATGTCGTAGAAAATATTTTAAGGAAAATTGTAAACAAAGTCAACATCAAAAAACTTACCACTTTGTTACCGGTAGAAACAAACTCGTCCAAATACATTAAAATTCCGTTTGACAAATATTGTTCTTAAGCTTTAAATAGCATTTTTAAAACGCAGGGGTACACAATCGCACATACTAATAATAATACTTTAAAATTTTTACTGGCGAACCCTAAAGACAAAACTGAACCAAATCAGAAATCAGGAATCTGTGAAATATCTTGTCAAGGGTGTACTAAAAAATATATTGGGCAAACAAAAAGAAATATACTGACACGTTTTACAATACAATTGAATTGAAAAATCCAGTGTTGCCCAACCTATTTTTGACACGAGTCATAAAATAGATTTAAACAATCTTAGGTTAGTAAAATCAACGTCAAGCAACAGGGAATTAGACGGGTTTGAAGTAATTTTCATACACAAAAATAAGAGAGATTTAATGAACACCAATCATGGGCCATTAACAGGTTTTCCCTGTTGCTTGACTTGGTTGACGCAATCCGGTGAGACGCTCGCTTTAAAGAGCACGCTTCATTGGAGCAGGAGGGTTGCGAACCCTAAATTAGAAGAAAAGGATTTGAATTGTAGATTTAAAATAATAAAAAACTTTTAAGATTAATAATAATTCGAACTTCACAATAATCAACAACTGAAACAAGAACAAACAAATAACGATCGTAAATTTTTCCACGGAAAACCACAAAGAAATACGAAAGGAGACGAAACAATTTCAGGAAATAAACAAAAGAAAAGAAAAACAAATTATTAATTAAAAATAACGTCTTCTTTTAAACAATAACGGCACAAAAAAAATCAGAAAGCGGTAGAAATATTTGAAGACGGAAACAAATGACGATTGCAAGAAAAAATCAATAATTCATAAACAAGTGACGATCGTGTTACATTCGAGAAACTGCATACAAATCTTGAAAAATCTCACCTAAGCGCTACTATCTTTTTCTATTCAATAATAATTTTTTATTTCAGTTTTTTTTCTTATTTCTATTAAGCGCCATCTCAGGATAATACGATTTTTTCTTGAAAAAATTTTCACTTCGAAATTTTATGAGTTGGCAATACTTCTTCTGATTGCTGTAAAGTGCAAGGTTAGATTGTTTTAATATTTTTGTTTGTTTTTTTTAAATAGTTAACTGCAGATTTTTTTTTACAAATTTGTCTGTGTAGGTATGTATTCTTATTGTTTTTTTTATAATCGTGTTTTTAAGTTTAACCTCCTATTAAAATTTGTCAGATTAATTTAGGTAAATCTGTGGAGTTTTTGATCGAGTTGGTTTGTAACACTGGCGTGTCTTTTCATAGGTCCGCTGTAGCGCATGCATAACTCGCGTTCCTTTTGCACCGATAATCTCACCTCACTTCCACTTCATCGTTGAAATTATGCGTTCCTTTTACTTCTAAGTGAGGAAGTTGTTTCCCCCTCACCGACTTGAAGGAACCGTTAGCCCTTCATCAGTAATGAGTACTCGTCCCTCAGTAGTGGGGGAAATTAATCATACGTTACTATACAAAATATTTGAAGCTGAAAGGTATTTTTTCCAGAAAAAGTCGCTAAAAGAAATTTCATTTAATTGAAATAAACCCGTTTCAAACATCCTTAAATGTCTTTTAACGTATTATTTACAAGTGTCGTGTTTGAAATTTTGACATATCTTGACGTAAGAATTTCCTCGGTTTTCCCCATTTCACTCTTTCCATTTAGACAAATTTTCATTCATTTTTTATATGAGCTGAGCCACTCATCTCAGCTAGCCTAAGCTCAGTGTATTTGTAAAAGGAACGCGACTTATATCGTAGATGCCTCGGTGTTTAGGTTTATTAACATTAAAGATGTCGTTGTTAAAAATTAGTTATTAAATAAATGTTTACCTAATTTAATAGTTGGAATGAATTAGTCGTTTTACGTAATAAATGAGCTTGTATATGAATTCTATGCTTGTATAATTGCGTATATTTCTAAATTCTGTATTTCTCGAAATTCTTCTCCAAAAGTTGATCGCTTTTGCAGATAAAAGTTCTTTAAATCTTGATAGAGACCTTTCCACCTCACAACTAGTGACAGCTGCGTAAAAAGTACGGAGTAAGTGTAGAAAGTTTTGGCGGTGGGACTTTACCAGATATTTGAATGCACGAAACTGGCACACCCAACATATCACTCGAACAGAAAGAGTTAATTATTATTAACTGTTCACTTTCTTTTTAGATTCAGAGTAGGCCCTGTTAGGGTGACATTTTTGTTGGTATCACAATGAAACATTGACGTCAGAAAATTGATTGACGGTCATTTTTAATTTTGGTTGCGTTAAGTGAACGGCAATTCTGACCAAAGTGGTCGGACTTTACTAACCGCTCACTTAACGGTCACAGTTAATGGCTAGGTAGGCACTGTGATTATAAATTATGACAGAAGAGGGCGGGAATGGAACAGGTTTCGTAAAGTCACTAAATAATATAAGTACCGCAATCGTCAGCCATTTTATGGCAAGATAAAGGCGCCAAATTTAAAATAACAGTTGTCAAAATGCAACAGCAAATTTGTAGTTGGCTCCTAATGTATAAGGTGTTTCTAAATAAGTACGAAAAAATTGAAAGAGATTTCCTCCTTGAAAAGTAATGCCGATTGTCTATACATACATAACATATAAAAGTACGCGTTTATGTCCTCTTTAAAGAGTTACACTTTTTGAAATTTGGTTTAATTTTTTTTTATATGCATATGCTTCCATAGAAAACCCTCGTTAACGTTGTAAGAGAAATCGCTCCTTAAAACATTTTCACACATAATTGTAAACATCATGTTTTGAAATAAATAGCACAACTAGTTTGCTTTTTGGATCATTTATTTTTTTGCAAGTGCTCGCATTGCTATGCTTCTACTACTTTTTACATCAGCACTGCTATTAAATTGTTTTGAGGTTGCATTTAAAATAAAATACAGTCTAGTTTTGAGAAAGATTTTAACAATTTTCTGAACTATATTGTGACATGATGGAATTCCCAATAAAGGAGGATATTTCATCAACGTTTTCTTGAAAAAATCATCAAGACTTAACAAATTTTGTACAATTTGATCTTGAAAGGTTCTAAAAAAGAGTTCGATGTTGTACATATAATTGTAAAATTCAATCTTAGGAAATTCCAATATATTTTCCTTAAATTCTTTCAATTTTGTAAAAGAATTCAAAGATGTAATGTTAGAATTCTTTGACTCGCTTATACTCTGGTAACACTGGCTACAACAAGATCTTTTCTTTACTTTATTAATGATGGAACCAATTAAATGAAATAAGCTTGCTTGTACTGTATCACCTAAAATGCCTAAAGGTTCATCAATGCTGAAGTCCTCGCCGAAATCTTGCTCCATTGCGGCGATGACTTCGTCATCAATATAGTCTACGTCTGCTGCCATCGTACAGTTTTCTACCATATGGTTAGTTAATTTGGTTTTACAATATTTCACTAAATGGTTGGAATTGTCATTAGTGTAGCTGGAACGTTTGACTGGGGCTTCAAATTGCGACAAACAAACTAATCGCAATGATACTCTGAATGCATGGGCATTTGGTACAGGCTGTCTACATCGGACTGAAGAAAATGTGTTCTCTAGGGCGTCTTGTGTTAACCGACCAAGCATTAGGTAATGGAAATTTTCTTGTTCCAAATAAATCTTTTGTATATCTAGTGCGGTTTCAGTTGACAAAATAATTCCTGTCTGAAAAGGTTTCCATGTATTGTTGATGGTCAAATTATATACAATTTCTTGTATAGATTTCAGAAATTCTATGTTGCCGTTATAATTCTCCTTATTGTGTAAAGATAAAGCTAATCCAGAATAGCGACTAGTAAGTAACTTAAACCACCTATGCATTAGTTGAATAAACCAAGCAGTTGTTCTATGTTTCTGCTCTATTGTATTTTTGGAAATACAATACAATATCCCTGTTGCAACATCATTATTTATTAATGCCACGCCAAGTTTAGCATTCATTTTGTCAAAATGTGATGGATTTAGAGCCTCGTCCTTTAATCGTGGGCACAATTTCAATACATCACGTTTATCAATTTCATGCATAGTCCTTATAGGTTCCATTGATATTGCGTTTGATGGCAAATCATATTTTTGCACAAGACTGTCACTTAAAATAAATTTGTGATCTTTTGTCAGTGCTGCCGCTACATTTTTGAATACATGAACGGGATCTGGCAAAAAAAATAATTTTTCATTGGGCAAACATGGATGCTGAATGGAATTTTGAATTTTAGTATATGTTCCAGCAACAATATTTAACATTTTCCATAAGCTCCGGTTTGCTGGACCCATATCAGATATCACAGGTCTAACAGTAATGCCAATGTTATGAGCTTTTTCTATAATTTGTATAAGTCTATCATGAAGTTCTTTGGGATCAATAGAGTGTGCTGTAAAATAATATCCCACAATTTGTTTCCATTTGGTTGAAACTCCTCTTAGCAGGTACACCATCCCATGTGTTGCAATTATGTTTGCATTATCTATTGCCTTGGAAGCACTCAGAATAGGTTTGCCAACAACTTTTCTCAAAGAATTATCGAATTGCAAGCCAGGTGTTATAGCCATTTCGTCAAAGATTAGCGCTGCATGTCTTTCCTCTGGCCGGAAACTTTCCATCTATGCAGAAAAATAACATTGGTTAAAAAAGATCAAACAATACAGCAAATTTTTATACTAACTTTAAGTTTTAATAAGTCAAAAACTTCCGGAAGAATACCTTCTTTGAATTTTATATTGCTGATCCGATGTTGAAGGGTCCTTATGCTTGGGTAGGGAAGTTTTTGAGAAAGAATTCCTTCATATCCCTTAGTCCCGCAAGCCAGATATAATTTTAGACCTTTGCTGATGGTATCATCTGACCATATTCCACCCCTACATGTACCTCTTTGCAAAACATCCAGTTGGTCTTCATTAAAAATACTCTCTAAAGGACTATTCATCTGTTGCTTCAATTTTTTTTCATATTGCCTACATTTCTGCAAAACACCTTTTAATTTCTTTCTTAATGTGTCTATGGATTCGCCTTCATGCAACAATTCGACTTCAACCTCTTCATCAACACCGTCATTTGCTAAATCTCTTCCAGCATTTTCAATGTCAACAGGTTCTGATGTAATTTCAACTTCTGTACGTTTCCGTTTAGAACTACTTTCATCACAACTTACATTTGTTATCAACAAATCAGGTACAGCAGCGGGTCGAAGAAGTTTTTTTCCATAGCCTTTGATAGAAAACTAGGTACTTAAACGTTATTTCGATTAGTACTTACTTCACAAATTCTAAAATTTCCGTTAAAATCTGACCGATCAATTAAACTTAACCACACTTTTCTTCTTTCGCTATTTCTTTCAGCACTCGGTAATGGAAATACTCGGAAGCCTTTTGTGGAGCTATTTTTACAGCTTAATACACAACAGCCAGGCATTCTTGACTTGTTCTTTACGCTCGAGCATTTACAAACTTCTTAACACAAAAACTTGACGTTTCTATGATCGAACGTCGAATCACAGTGGGTGAAACCCAAAAACATGAATGTCACTAACTTCGTCGCCATTTTATGGCAAAAATGCTATATCTCTGTCTAGCACATTGGCCTAATGGATTGCGGTACTTTATATTATTTAGTGACTTTAAGGTTTCGAAAGAGTCTCTAAAGTTTCGAAATTAGCGAAATACGCCACGGGTTTACATCGTTTAAATCTTTGGATAGTAAAAAAAAAGTACTATATCTAACTCTTAGCTACAAACCTTATTTCACATCCCCTGTATTTGCTATTCTGATCTGTCAAATTGGTCCGACTAATCACTTAACATTTCAGACCACGCTGGTCACATTTTAAATCGCCACCAATTTTTCCAATCAGCTGATTGATCACGTAGTACAGTCTGACCGTTGACTTAACGATTTTGCTTAAAATAACCATTCACTTAACGCAATTTTTATGGTTATATTTTTGAAAACTACCACTGTCACTGTTGCCAGCTCAACTGAAGCAAGAACGAAGCATTCCGTTAAAACGAGAAGTATGGTCCTCAGCAAACAGTTGATAATTATTTATTTTTTAAATAAAAAAAAGTAATTACATGCATGGGAACTTAAATAGCAGGATCTTCTTGCTGTTGCTGAAGACTTACAACTTTTTCCATGGTGATTTCGACCTCTACTTCTTTCATCATCGCCTTCAACGCGCATAACTTTAGATTCCTCTGCTAACATGGTAGTTCTTCAAATCCGTTTGGTTTTTTAAATTTGGGGGATTTTGTATACAATAATTAAACGCCTTCACTATTGCACGTTTAGTTCCGCCACTTATAACTTTCGGCATTTTGATGAGGTTATAATAAAAAATATATTTGCTTTAACTTACTTTTTACTTTAATTATGCCATTGTAGTCCACGTTATTTACCTATCGGCAACACAGTCAGTACCGCTGAAGTGACACTGTCATTATTTCTTTCATGTCAGATTCTGACTTACTTCAAAATACCTGCACGTAACTTAACGAAAAAAAAAGCATAGCCCTCTAGAATCTAAAAAAAGGTGAACAGTTAATAAATGTGTATGGATGGCTATTTATGAGACCTCACTAGGGATATTGCATTGATATACTTATTCAATTATAATCTATGTATATGCCGGCCGGCTTCTAATAATGCGACTCCGTACATTGAACGTTGCCGTTGCAATCCCGTAGAAATTCCTCTCTCTGGTTATCTGTATCGGATTAAGCGCACGCGAGCTTGCACGATCTACTTACTCTTCGTGAACCTGAACAAAAGGAAAGGACGTATTGCTCATCTTCATGTTTGTCGTCGTCCGTGAATGAACTGTGAGTAGATTCATTGGTTCATATGCGCACATGAGGGAGCATTTCCAAACCCTGAAAATTCCCAAAGAGGTAATTTCTATTCGTGTATTGTTAACGGAACAAAAAACTCGGCCATCATATGTCCATGCACGTGGACTGTGCTTGGCCCATTTTATTTTACACGGCTTTCAATAAAGGGTATCGGGTTTGTGTGAGGTCGTCCGTGATAAAAATTCGGTAGCTACCTTTTAATTTTTTTTTTATTTTGAGTGATTTGCTGCTTCCAATAATAGGATATGTACTTCAACATAGTCTGCCGAGGACGAGATATTTTAGATTTTAAATTAGCGTTGCCGGTACGATGGGCACGTTGAATTTTGCTCGCATTTATTGGAACAGTTATTTTCGTAGAAACTTTGTTGAGAACATTATTAACATTTTCAAACTCTTGCTCGGGAACACTATAAATTCGGATGGAGTTACGGCGCGTGTATTGTTCTGTGGGTTGTTTATTTTATTGTGCAACACTTTGTTTCAGGTTGTAGTTCCTGAATTTCTGCAGTTTTTCCCCACTACATTTTCGCATTGCATCAATAATGACAGAGAACACTGATTTTTCACTTAACAAATTTGTGAGTGCTTCGTTAATAAAATCACACAGTTCGGCCTTTTCTGCGCGCGTCTAATTTTTAATTGTTAACAACTTTTTTACTATACTCTGTTTTTTTAATTAGGAAGAGTACTTTGAAATTTTGGCGCTGAAAGCGAGCTTTGTCATTGGTCAATTCTGGCCAGCTACCAATGACAAGGCTCGTTTCTAGCGCCAAAATTTCAAAGTACTTATCCGAATTAAAAAAATAAGGTATAGTACGATTTGATTAAAATAATAATTCTCTTTAAAAATTAATCAATTTGCCTAGAGATAATGAACAACAGCTAGTAAAACATGGTCAGTGTAATAATTTTCTTTTTGTTGGTTCTCACCCTATCGCGTCACCCCACGAATCTTAACCTGTACCCTGAACGTTAATAAACATAGATCTTTCACACCTAAATTGTGCTGTTTGTGGCGACAATGTCGGAGGTTATGAGAAACCGTTAGTGAAAAAATCTTATTGTCAAAAAAAGGGAAAAATAACCAATTGTTTACAAGCGTGCTACGTACCTGTTTTTGTGATAGCAAGGTTAACACCATAACGAATGGCTTCTGTGTCGCCGACCAGCTGCAGTGGGATGGGGTAGGAGTTATCAAACAAAACACGAAAATTACCTCAAAGGTCGCCACTTAATTTTTTTAATACTAGGTACGACGCAACTCATCCAAAATTATTTCACAATCTTTATTTCTGTTACTTCAATTAACAAGATCAGCACAAACAATAAAACTCCAAATAAAACTTAAGGAAATCAACCGTCGGTTGGGCGAATTATAGATTCAATAATCAGGTAAGAAAAGTTTCGCTAAGCTAAAATATACTATAGCTATTAAAACATCTGAAGGTGAGTGGGAATCAAGGAAAACTAAATATCCAAAAAAAACTGAAAATGAATGACCACGTAGGTCCGGCTAGGGCCGCAACTTCTATCCCACCTTCCCAAAGGAAATATTTAAAAAGGTCTCCAAACACTCACACAACACGAAACGTGTGATCACCCCGGCATTTTTTTCGAATAATTCGTTGTAAACTTGATTCGGGGTAACGGGTTGAGAAAGACAAAAGGGAGAAAAGAAAAGGATCGAAGACAGGAAACAGAACGTGACATCAACTTTATCCAATCAGATTTGAATATCAGGTATCACGATCGCCTCCATGAAGCGGTCGCAATATTTCACAATCCGTCGCAAGCGAGAAGCAAAAAACGAAATCGCCGCATTGGCGCCACCTGGAGTTATTTCACCAACCATAAACTTCCCTGCGATACTAAATAAATTCGAGAAACTCGTTTCTAATTTGAAATGCATTCTTCGAAGAACTGAATAAAAAGCGAAAAGAATAAGCGATCTGGGATTTCATCCTTTAATTAAATTTATTTCCAGACTTGAGCGGTTGTAAAACACAATCCGCTCGCTCGGCCACGGCAACACGCTTTTCTCCGACACGTTAAAAATAGCTCGAAGATAATACACGGAGCTAAACTCGTTTCAGCTTCTTGTTGATACATTACTGTTTGTGTTTCCGATTCTTGGCACGTGGAAAATGTTTGGTTAAGTACAAATGTTCCTCGGGGGCACATTTGAAGTAAAAAGTTGGGGTACATTTGAACAGGACAAAACATGCTTTTATATAGAGTTCTTGTAGCACACAGAAATAAACATGATAGATGTAGCACTTACTAATTAGTTTAACTTCATGTTTGCGCTTAACGTTTCCGTTGGCAATTAGTTTACTTTAAAAGGTTTGACTCTTCAGATTGAACATGGTACGAAATTATGTGAAGAAAAGAAGAGAACAGGCGTACACTGAAGAAGACTTGGAAACTGCAATAAGAGCTAAACGGGAGCAAAGGATGACTTTGCAAGAAGCTGCAGCAAATTACGGTATGTGCCGTAATGGAATTATGACCTCTTCTGTTAAGCATGATTTTCATTCGAAATATTCTAGCCAGCAAGTATTAACAAAAGATCATCAAGAATCAGCGGTAGTTGAATATGCATTCATTTCATCAAAAATATGCTACGGTCTTACCTATAAACAAATTAAAATCCTGGTTTATGATTACGCTAAGCAATTTAAAGTAAATATGCCTGAGAGTTGGAAAGAAAAATAAATCAACTGGGTAAGATTGGCTCTAAAGTTTCATGAAGTGACATAAAGATCTCACCATTTATAAGCCAGAAAATATTTCACTTTCAAGGTTGACTTAATTTAACAAAAGTAATGTAGAAACGTTTTTTGATAACTGTGCTCAAATCCAAAGAGCTCACAGCAGCTAAAATATTTAATCTGGATGAGACTAAGGTTGCGACAGTTCTGCAAGCGACCAAAGTTACTGCTCCAAAAGGTGCTAAGGAAGATGAACAAGTCGTCTCTGCCGAAAGCGGACAATCCATCACTTTATGTATGATTTATTCAAGCTTGAAAATGGTCCACCAGAAAGTATTGTTTTGGCTAATAGCCCCTGGAAGTCACTGGACGACACAATTTACAGTACAATTGTAGGACCTTTTTTTGGACGTTCATCAGATCAAATGCAGCAAGAATGATCCTATCCTTATCCTCAAGGATAATCATGAGAGTCACTGTTCCTAGGAAGCAGTGTAATATGTTCAAGAAAATTCGACACATTTCAAAAGGTACACCACAATCCTCTTCAGTCTAGATTGTAAATTGAAGGCGTTGAATGAAGATATGTTAAAGATAATAAGAGAACTTTGCATCTGGTTTTCTGAAACTAAAGTGATTAAATCATAGTCATAGTATATAAATGGAAGTTAGAAACATAATTTGTCAATGGCAAAGTCTAGTAATCTATCCATTAGAATCAAAGTTAAAATAGGACTAATGGGTTTGTCCATTGATACATCGAATCTTTTCAAATAAAATTGATTTTTAAATGAAAAATAATTATTTTTAAAATTGAATTATCCAATAGTGAGTTTATTTAGAACGGGATTCAATCTTATGCCAATACTGTGTGATGATATCAACAATTAAATCAAGAGCATACGGCTCAACTGGTAAGATAAATCAACAGCTTCAAGAGATACATTAATTTTCACTCCCGTCATTCTGTGTTACAAAAAGTATAATCTCT
Source organism: Prosopocoilus inquinatus (assembly GCA_036172665.1). Lineage (NCBI taxonomy): Eukaryota > Metazoa > Arthropoda > Insecta > Coleoptera > Lucanidae > Prosopocoilus > Prosopocoilus inquinatus. The sequence continues at coordinate 5,934,416 of CM069876.1, forward strand.
ATATCACCCTATATGCTGTTGACCTCAACTTACAAACATTATAAAATTTTATCAACTTGGGGTTTTATTAACTGGCTCAAACTTCTATTCCCTTATTATACAGTGTGTTCCAAGGCAAGAAAAGAATTTAGACCCGCAACAAGCAATCAGTATGTATTGTTGACAGAGAAAGTGAAAGGAGCTAAGAACGAGAGGGCTCAAAACATACCTGAAGATTATCAGCGTCTTGCAAGGTATGATATCGTCGAAATTGGAAGTTTAGAAAAACTCGTAGTTCCTGTGAAAAACGAAGGTGACCCAAACATGTATTATGATTATTCGGAAGAAACTTTTCAAATAATCTCTGACTGCCAAACCAATTATAAACACTGCTCTTTGATGGTGCTTCATCTCCAAAAGCCAAATGAAGCCGATCGAGGCATTGTTTCGGCGTTAGACCACATTTGAAATCGTAAAAAATCATGGCACGAAAATTTTCACGCGAGATTTCCTTGTTTACACAAAATTACTTTTTCTCAAATGCTGTACAAACAAAACTAGTTCACTGATTGTTTTTATACATAGTGATATTATTTTATTATGCTAACAGCCATTTTCATAATATGACTTTAAATTTAAAGTTACTTTAACCTAAAAAAGTACATTTGTTTCCCTATTCTTAAAATGACTTTAAGTTAAAGCTTCCTTAAAGTTACTTTAACCTGAAAAAATACATTTGTTTCCCTATACTTAAAGTGACTTTAAATTAAAGCTTCCTTAAAGTCTGATTATGAAAACAGCCAAAAATATCCTTATGTAGCTTTTTAAAATAATCATGTCAAAGCATTGTAACCAAAAGCAACTAATACCGCATATGTACATATATACTTACTAGGCTATCCAATGTATCTTGCCATACCAATGATTAAATTGACTCGCAACAAAACTAATGTCAGAACTAGTTGTCACAGCTAAATAATTTAAGGCATCAATTAATTCAAGATAAGGTAATTTTTCAGTGTCTTCGTATGCATCAACATTTCCTTCTAATTTGGTACCAGTCATGGATTAAATACCGATTTATAATCTGACATGTCAAAACATTTGAGAATATCAGTTATGTACTGGCTCAAATGAATACTGTTCCTCCTGTTCCCATTTCTAAAAAAAAAATCAATACCTAAGCAATAGGTTACTTCATCGATGTCTTTCATTTCAAATTCTTTTGTAAGTTTGCGTCCTATTTCCGTAGCAATTTCGTCGTTAGATGACACAATTAAAATATCGTCTGCATAAATTCCAACAAACATTAACACGTTTTTCTTCTCCAGATGTAAAATTTCCAACATGTGTGTCGCATTTTTACCAATTTCAGATTCCTTTTCAGCAGACACGATACGATACGATTATTTCTTTCAGCATTTTTGGAGGTTCCGTGAAAATATCTTCCTCGAGATCACCATTCAAATAAGCCGTCGTCACGTCAAACTGTCTAATTTTCTTTTTATGACGCACAGTCAGAGAAGTCAACAAACTCAGTCGAGCAACGGGGGCGAAAGTTTGATTAAAATGTGCCAGCTGGGAGCTGACTAAATCCCTGTGTTGTGAGACGAGCTTTTCTTCTTTCTAAAGTTCTGAGCAATATTTGTTTCTTATAACCATTCTGCTTCCAACGATTTGACAATTTTGAAGTTTATTTACATGTCAACAAATGTAGCTAAATAACAAGTGTCTAAATGAGAATCTAATCAAATGATGTTGTTACCGAGAATTTGCGGGCTACATGCAAGAAGCTTCTAATGCTGCTTTTCCTGCTTTGGAGAATTGGGTATTTGGGGATTGCTGTCATTGGCTTTTGTCGTATACTTGGTTATCGTTGATCACGTGATCAATAAAACCAATAGCAGCAACATGATATACAGAACACTGGTACGCGCACTTCCCTATCTTCCCCATACAAAACGAAGAAGTCAAAAGTAGTGCCTAGTTACGTGATTTAAATTTTACCGCTAGATGACACCAATGTATGAAGGACTGTCACTAAACGTCATTAATGTACTCCTGTAGGTTATATTACGTGTTGTTGGCACGGTTGTAGGCGACGTATATTCAGTATTTACGTGTGTATTAATGGCAAACTTTGGTTAGTGTGTATGAAATAGAGAATAAATGGCGACTGTCAAATTTAGCAAGCAATCAAACAGATGTAGAAAGATATTTACTAATGTAACGAGCAAGTACGTTTTGCTGTGATTTTTACAAACCTTTCAGAGGCTATTGGTATTATTTGTTTCTTGTATCTGTTTGGTAGTGGTGGAAGAAAGGGCAGGTGTGAGATTAGCTTTAGTAGGAGCATACATTTAGTTGAGGAATAGCATCATCTGTCAGTGTTCTTCGAATGATTTCATTTTCACTGACCTAACGATTTTTACAATTTTTTCTTGAAAATGTATCAAGCACACAAAATGTTGCTTTAATATTGTGACACCTGCATTTTGATTCATTCTTGAAGTCTTTCCAAAATCTATAATTAACAATATTTCACAATTAATGGTAAGAATCGTAAGTCTACATCTGTAACCCAAATTGGTTTGACAGCAGTTTATTCTGGTTAACTGAAAATTTAATGATGCTTTAAATATCTACTACTGTTTTTGATTCACTGGCATTGAATCAACACACAACACAACATCTTGTATTATTACAAGATGCAAGCACTCTGACTGCAACCAGTGCAAATGAATCGAAGATGCTATTTGCTTCACTGTTCTTTAACAATTTCTTCGAGATTAATAAATCATTTTATTTTCTGAAAGAGCCAGAGTGAAACGTAGATAAACTTTCATTACGTTGGTCATCATCATCAGTTTTTTCAAACTTGTGATGCAAATGAAGACAAGTGCTACTCCTACGGTAATCTTGGAATAAGGGATGTAATCAGATTAAACAATATGTTTATTAAATTAGAAATAATATAAAGGTTATGAGCCTCTCACATAACACTTGATATTTTCAGCTTCGATGGAATTAATTTGCAAGGTCATCAAACTTAAAGGAAACAAGCTGCAGTAACGTTTAGGTGTTTTAACTTTATGCACTTTTGGTGTCACTTGCATGCAGAACTGATGTTGCTAGATAGGTACTTTTGTGAGTTTATATCCACTCGTTATATTGAGTACATTTTAATCAGTACATCGGTCAGTTTAATGCCAGTTGGATTGGTGGATATTCTAGGTTAGATAGCAAACTTACGATGAGTTCATGTTTATGTTAAAATCTCCTTGCTTCAATACAAATTAACTCTGAGAAGTCTTTCTGTTTTGACTGCAATGTAACTAAATTAGGAAACGAATTAAATTATTCGCCAATACATATCCTCTTTAAATTAAAATTTCTACGCCTTACAACTTCGCTTTAAATTCATAGTTAAAATTTAAAATGCAGTATTTAACCTCAAACCAGTTGTTGCGTACTGACCTCTGTTTATCTCTGCTCATGTGTTTTGTGTTTACCACAAGAGCCTCAGAAGAACCGATTGCGGAATTTGATAAAAATGACAGTCCGCGATACGGTTCTGCCATCTAGCGAATTTTTACAAACTGCTCAACTTGCTCAAAATTTTAAACTGAAAATGGCGGCGAGTGAGCGTACCAGTTTTCTCTATATCGTGAGCAGCAATCTTCAAATTAGCCGAGCAGAAAACCAGCTTAAGTTCAACCGTCAAAGCTATCAAATGTAACGTCAAAATTTGTTATTGAATTATCATGTTTTCTATTATTTTTTTATTATTATTTTTTTTATGAATGAGCACCTATTTTAGGTATGTTTACATTTAGCTTAACACCGAAATAACATATTTAACAAATTATTTTGCCCCGGTTTATTTCTTTGCTAAAAGTACGAAATTTTTGTCAATTTTTCGACAGCCTGCTGGACCAGTTTTTTAATTAGACACTCGTTATGTTAGTTATGGTCTACCTAACAAAATAAAATTAATCGAGTTTCATAAAGAATTCGCTAAGATAGAACAGCACTCAGACACACCTCGGAAAAAGAACTCAAGAAAACTTGACGAGATATCATTGACAAGCCAGATTAAATATGAAAAAAATTGCCTCAGCTTTGGGCAATAGAACCTCAGCAACAACTGTTTGCAAAGAAGGCCATTAATGACATTTTATTTGAAAAGCATATGGACAGTTTACAAAGGAATTCAGTACAGATTAACTATTTCAGTCCAACGTCATCTCCATACAGTATCAATACACTCTGCAATCAAGTCCCGTAACGTATCACCATGTTTAACTGCAAGAAACTTTACTCCTCCGTGCATAAACGCAGCAATCTAGTTGTTTGAGCTTTTTATTAAGATTTAAAAAATTTTGTTGCAAATCGTTTTTGATTGCAGTGAAAACCTCGAGCAGCCTCTGTACAGCTGTTTCAGCCCTGTTTGGGGCTTCATCAGCAGAGACGTAGCTCGACATTCCCACTGGAGACCAAAAACGACTTGTCCAATTTATTCGCAAATGCGATGTCGCTGTTTTATCTGTTCATTACTATTACATCGCATTTGCGAATAAATTGGACAAGTCGTTTTTGGTCTGCAGTGGAAATGTCGAGCTACGTCTCTGCTGATGAAGCCTCAAACAGGGCTGAAACAGCTGTACAGAGGCTGTTCGATGTTTTCACTGCAATCAAAAACGATTTGCAACAAATTTGTTTAAAACTTTCATAATGCTTTAACAGCAAGCATGGCCGCCTTGCATGGGGGACTTATTAGGAGCAAATCCGCTTCAATTTGTCTATCCTACTGCAATGTCAGGTCAAAAAGCGATCGTAGGATGTCGCTGTTTTATCTGTTCTTTTTATTAAGGTTCCGAATGCTTAATCACAAGTAAAGATCGTAGAGACCAGCAAACAAATGTTCACGAATAAAGTTTTCTTAACCATCCAGTTCTTGTGAAATCCGCAACACTAGTGATTCACTTTTTTGCACAATTTTAGTAAATAAATGTGAATAGGTAGATGAGAAATAAATAAAATGATAATCTTGAGCAGGTAACTTCTATCATTCCCTTACCTTTATGTAGTTCCTCAAGCTGTGTATTAAAGCTGTGCAAGTTTGTGAAGACGGATGAATGCAATTATCACTTACAAGGGGCTCGTCGCGTTCAACCCTCTTACGACGACAGCGAGAGAAGGATCTTATTTGAAACAACGTCCACAAACTTAAGCAAGTGTATCCACCCCTTCGTCTCACTCTTTTTCCCAAAATTTTTATCATTATTAACGACCCAACCAGCAGTTCCCTTGTTTGGATATTTCTGGTTTGAGCTGGAAGTTAGTCAGGAACTACTTTTTGGTCGTTTGTCAATGAATTGAGATTCTGGCCCTTGCCCTTTGTCACACAAAACATATTTTTTTTAAGATAACGATATCTTTCAGAAATGTTTACAATAATTAAGAGACAAAATAGAAGTTAAATACGTTCTTCTCAGAAAAACATTAACACAGAAAATTATAAAATTAAATAAATTGCCAAAAAATTTAAGAAATTATAATAAAGTAGACAAATTTCTAACAAACTTAAAACTTACAAATATTGAAATGAATTTATACAAATGTTGCCGACAAAAGATTAATATTATAAAATAATTTAGCATAAATTCAAAAACATTTCAGAGAGAAAGGGAGAGAGATGTGTGGGAATTAGCAAAGTATTAGTTATACACACATTACAATAATTTTGACTATACGACTGCCGAAACCGAATACAGAGGAGTTTTAAAGGACTTTTGGGGCGCTTTTTGAGGAACACTGCTTAAACATGATGGACAGTCAGCCCTTCACTGACAATGGGTCACTTCTGACTGCCTGCTGCTGAATGGTGATTGCTCTGGAGTCCTGAAAGTCTGCATCTTTTCACCAGTGGGTGTTATTCCTGTGGCTAGAGATTCAGTTTGGCTTGTTATGCATTAAGTTTTTCCAAGAAAATTCTTAGGTTTTAGTTACTGGGTCAGTGCGTGGGCAGCTTCATCTGTCCTTTGGGTGATCGTTGGGTAATCATTCTTGTACACTAATGCTTAAAAGTTTCGAAATGAAAAGCAATAAAATCGTTCGAATTTGAACCTTATTGAAACGGGCCTAATATATTTCGAACCTTAAGGAACAGAGACACTTTCTCCGCACCCTGATAGGAGGGTTGTTTACTTAGGTCCTATTAAACCCCGGCCGGTGCAGATGTTTATGGTTTGTTGAATTTCGTTGTCAGTATTTGGTTCCGAGTATTTATTGAGGCGACGCGCGGTTGCGAACGCGGACGCGGTGGCGAATTTGTTTGTTCTCTTTTGCTTTAACTTAAAAATTGAACAAAAAATGTTTTTTTTTTTTAATTAGAATATTTTATATTGTTAAATAACAGGATTTCAGATCATATTATAAAGACATATAAATGTTAAATTGCTATAAAGGATCGACGATGTTAATTAATCTGAAAAATTATAATTATACCAAATTTCTGCCTTTATACACTTCTGGTTTGTTTGACTTCACAAAAATTTTATTCGTTTGTAGTTTGTGTATGTTTTTCTGTGGATTCTAAAATTTTCATTACGAGAAATACATAAATAGATTTTTAGTAAATATGAAATACACGGTGATTTATTAGCTCACCGACAAGCTTTGCCATACGGAAAGCTCACATAATTTTAATGTTAATGTATTGATATTTTCAATTCAATTTTATCATACACGTCTTATTCACATGTCAAGAAACCTATTCATGTAAAATATTTTCGACATCAAGAAAAATTATGTTTCATTTTACCGAACCTCTGTTTTATGATACTGATATTTCATTCTACGCCACAGAGGAAAAAATAATATTCTTCTTTTTAGTTTCTTCTCAAATCTGACATCAGTAAAATAAGTTGAAAAGTTCATCCACAAAGTTTGGCAAGTTTTCATTAATCTAGAAGTTAAGAGGAAATGTTTAAATCGTATAACATTTATTTTGTGAAAATATGTGAATGATTTTTGAGTATTTGAAAAAATATATAGAATGAGCTAGATTATTTAAATTTGTTTCTTATTATAATAATATAAATGCTAAGAAGTTCTGCTCAACAAAGTTATTAATTAGTTGCAAAACATATGTGTATTTAATGAAACTAGAAAGTTAAATTTAATTAACGAAAAATAACAGATTTTATTTTATTGACTTATTTAATTTCAATTGCCAAGGTTTCAGAAATTTTAATTTCATAATGCACACATTATTTACTACACATGTTATAATATTTAGAAAATAAATTTTGTTAAATTTCTTATCCATCCAACAACAATGAAAGTCTTTCTAGCAGATTATTCAAGTTGATTGAATAAGTTCTCATCTGTGTTAAATCGCTGTGTTTGCGATGACCGGTTTTATTATCGGGGTAGCAGGTACGGTTGTAAAAGCTATAAGGTTCATAATTGCAAAGCTTAAAATTTCTTACTGCCAGTGGCATGTCTCGTACTCCGAAAACTTTATAGCAGAAGTGTACAACATTGGTAGCATTGTACTGCTCGATTACTCAAATGCATTGTTTCATAACATAACGCAAAATGAATAATGTTAATTCAATTTTTCAGTTTTTGCACGTAAATTCAGGTCGTTACAGTTTTCATAATCTTAAACCTTCAATATCTTCCTATAGCAAAATAGGTTCGAAAGTACACTTTATTTGCTTTTTTATGTTTCTGTTGAACGAACAAAAAAACAAAATGTTTGTCGTAATCGACATAAGGAGTAGATTCTTCTGCGAATACCTTTCAATATGAGAGTCATAAGAAAAAAAATGTCAATTTCACGAAACGCGTTACAGAAGAACGTTAGTCATCATTGTGTAAATAATTGAAAGGTGCCCTACGAAAGTGTTTATATTTTCTTGATCTCTTCGTTTTTAAATTAAAAATTCTTAAATCTCGGTTCAAAATTTATTTTGAAATACCTACATAATATTTTCGAAACTGGCCATCAGGTTCTTCCTGAACCTTATTGAATTGAATCACCTCTCGCTGAGGGTCGGGAGAAGTCTGCCTTATACCGATTAATTTTCTACTCTTATTTTTTTTACCTGATACTCAGCTTCAGTGTTGTTCATTTAATTACGCACAGACAGAACGCCTCTGTGATTACGATAAATTAATTAGCGGCACGATCGCTCGATCTAATTATTTTCTGCGAATACAATACACTCTCTGCAGGCACATTATCGGGTAACTGCGTTATTTTGGAACGCTTTAACTTAATTGCGTACACGCCATCGGCATTTGCTTTTAACTCGCCTATTAATTTTGGTTTCAAGTTGATGAGCACCTGTAAGTTTTTGAATTTGTCATTCATTCGACAAGAAATTACACTGTTAAACAGAAGGAGGGGATAAAAACTCAGATCTTCATTATTTTTTTAAGCTGGGGAATTAATTAAGGATAATATTGGGCCGATAGGGCATTGGGATTTATATATTTCGGGGAAAGTCTCGGAACGGAGGAATTCTTACTGATAAGTTCCAAGTGATTAGTATTGTGAAATTTTAAGAAAATTTAAATGTTAAACTTCTTTATTTAATGGTGGGGTCAGAGGAGAGAGCAGTAAATTTAGAATTACTTAAAAAAAATTGAAATTTTATCATTATAACCTGTTTTATCCATTTGTCACCGAATTTACTTTAAAACGAAAAGCCGTCAATCTTACCTGGACCTGGTGACAAGTCTGCGCTGGGTCTCTCGCCAGCTTTTCCCCTCGGCTAGCTACAGCGAGAATGGGGGTGGGTAATATGATGGTAAGGTATTCGGGCGGCAGTACTGACTCAACCCAAGCTGATTGCATAAAAGCACCTCGTCAGCGTCCCTGGGCTGACTTAGTGATTGCAGAAGGTCCCAAACAAAACTTGAGGCTAAGCGTATCTCACTCGTAGTCAAAGGTAGAATAGGAACGAGACACATAAATCTACAAAATTCGGGCTTTATTTAGCTACAACAAAAACGCAATACAGACACTATGCACGTATCAGTAAATAAAAAGAGAGTAAACAATAAACTTACGTTATGATTACTGCTACTTAAACCATACGTATAAGGTATCGATAATTTGAGTTCAGCCGAAATTCGCTCTCCGTAAAGGGCATGCATTCAGCGAAATGCGATATAAAAATCGTTAAGTAAAAAGAACATATGATTGACCCACGAAGTTGAACGTCAAATGTGTCGCGGCGGTGGTCAGGTTATGTCCCCGGTACGGAGTCGATAGGACGCTGCCCTGATGGTATGTTCGAGAGTGCGAAAGTTTCAACTGAAGCCGCAACTGAAACTGAAAGCCTAAAAAGAAAAGAAAGCCGTTATCGTCCATAATGGACACACGCAAATCGCTCGGTTTACCTGAGTTTATTAACTGCTCAGGCTTCGAATGAGGCTTTAAACTACCCTAAAACTCGCTGGTGGTGTAAGGAAAGATTCCGGCGGAGCCGCAGATAAGTTCTTCTGCTAAGTTCGAGCAAGAACTACGTTAAATTCACAACCACACAATAACACACCTTTAGCAGGCGAGGGCAAACAAACGAATGAAAAGTAACGGCGAAATGCGTTGCAAAACTAAAAAATATCAGCCAATCAACTAAAGAGTCGAATACGGCTGTAATGCCTTGATAACCAATGAAATTGCCCGTGGTTAGATAATTTCGACTTGCATCTAAGTGCGGAGGAAGCAACGGCATACAGTGTTGCCAGATAAATACGAAAGTCGGTGGATGATGAGTTGTTGCCACGTTTTGAAATGTAACACATTATGACAATGCAGTCATCTTTATCGGCTTTAGATATCAAGTGATTGTTGGTTAAGAAGTTTGTAGTTTTTACTATAGCGGGGTTAATGTAGTTTTTAACAGCAAAGGTCGAAGAGAGTTTGTTAAAAACAGAGAGAAGTTGGTTGGCTGCGGAGGTTCAGTCTTGTAAGGGTAAAGTTTGTAAATTTTTTTCGGTATCAACTAAGTTGGTGGTGTAAGCCATTTCTTTGTTGGGAAGTGGGGTAAATTTGAAGCCTTTTTGAGAGGTGTTAGAAACAAGGTGAGGAATTGGGACTGACAATGCGTGGGTGAAAATTAAAGGACGAAAAAGTTCAACTTTTAAAGGTAGCGGTTTTGAAATTCGATTTTAGTTGAAAAAGTTTTTTTGTTTAAATTGTTAAACAATTGTTGGCCAAATAATTGAACGCGGTCCTTTATCTAGTGATCGAAAGCATCTCATATGGCTGGGTATAGGGTTTATGTAAGATCCATATGTAGTATACAAATTTGTAGGCAGGTATCATCTCGATTGAATCCTTGCTGTAGCCATGTTTTCTTAACTGATTTAATGGCAGCTCTGGAGGCTGGAGTATTTAAATTTGCACGAATGTGCATAAATTTTGGGGTCAGGTTATACCTAAGGTAGTTCGACAGGAACCACATCTTAAGGGAAACTTTTCTCCTTTCCAAGGACAGATGTTGATAACGGCGGGTTGAAGCAGCTCGACTTGCTGAGGTTGAAGTTGTATGAAGCCCCCAGCCACTAATAGTGAAGATATAAATGTTAAACAGAAGGAGGGGATAAAAATTCAGATCTTCGCCACTGGTAACGTACCAGTGGAGAACATCTGAGTTTTTATCCCCTCCTTCTGTTTAACGTTTGTGTCTTCACTCTGCTCTCTTACAGCTTCAAGAAATACACTGTTGATAATAATAAATTAACTGTTTTGTGTGTTTTAAAGATTCCCACATGTTTGCTGTGAAGTCTGATTTTCTGTCTATTTTAAGGGAAAGTTAGGGCCGGTTTAAAAATGGAGTGAAAGGAGACTTTAAATTTAAAGTCGTTCTCAGATGTCAAAACAAACGTGAAACCACATTTATTTACACATCAGAAAGAGACTTTAATTTTAAAACCTTCTTTAGTTCGATTATGAAACCGGGATTTACGTTTTATGGGAAGCTTCTAGGGTTCAAAATTCGAACGCCTTATAAACACTAGGCCGCCATATGGATTATGTCTTTGTGTTTTCTGTTAAAAATTCATACTAAAATTCCTAGATCAGTCAAAATAGCGCAATCGGTAAGGGCCATAAGTTAGAGAGAGCTAATAACACTAGTCAACAGCGGATCTCTAATGTTATAAAATTAGCTATATCTTAATTTATTCGTGATTTTAAATAATATCTACTTTTGACGTCGTAATCGTAACTTAGCTCTAGTTTTAAAGTAATTAAAAAAATGCTGTCTTTTGAAAAACACAGAAATTCCACCGTCAATTACAAACATTTTATCATTTATTTTGTTATTATCAAGTAAGCGGTATAATTGCAATGACATACCAAATATCAAAATGATAATTTTTAAAAGTATTCTTGAGTGAAGTGTGTTTTGCGATAAAACGTCCAAAAATTGTGTCAATAATCCGAACAATTTTAGTTTCTTTTAATTGTTATTATTATTATAATTTATTGTTATCATTATTATTATTATTTGTTGTCACAAAAGCGAAAAATTAATTCAAAAGTGCAAGAACTTTATGTCTTGCTTTGAAATTCCTATGAAACATCTTGAGAAGTCGTGAACTCCGTTGCATTTCTTGTTTTGTAAATCTATATGGGTGAAATGAATAAAAAAATAATGTTTCCTGTATTCTGCGTTCGCTCCATCACATAGATGATTGTTATTTTTGTTTGACCACCACTCTTATGATTGGTATTTCTAAGAAAAAGAAAATTTTATTGTTTATCGCACCGCTTCATCAATCACTAAGCCTCAGATTCATTTTTCGTCAACCTTATTATTTTAGCCACCATCAGAAGACGACGAATATGAATTTGATGAGTGTACTATATCTAGCTCACAGTCATAATCTGATTACGAGTTTGTAACGAATTGACTCCACGTAAAATAATTCAATCTGAACTGAATGATTTAGTTAGAGAGTTAGTTAGTAACATGTCTTTAAAAATGCATTTTATGCATTCTAATCTTGACTTTTTTCTCCAAAAATTATGGTGACGTGCGCATGGAGAGCGTTTCTAATGGGATATTTGATCAATAGAGAAACGCTGCCAAGGACGATGGAATTCTGGAATGCTCGCAGAGTATTGCTAGATCATCAAACAAGGCACTTGTAAATTACATGTGTAACATAATTGTCTTTATAGTTTCTTTCAAATTAATTATTATGAAAACATTATAATTCTTTAATGTAGCTTTTAAAAGGACTGGCATAATACATTTAATTCATATCATATTACAGCGCTGTCACTGCAAAAAGAATGCGAGTTCATTTCGGAATGAATCGATTACATACACAAGTTTTTATATCCAGTAGACCAAAACTGTAGTGGTTACTGCGTGCCGCATAGACTTCTTGGGCTTAGACTGGTTTATTGTTTTGTCTTTAGAGGGCAGACGCGTTAAAGATTAGAACTTTTTCCGACTATGATCGCTTCAGCATATTAGCAGTTCCTCGTATAGTTAACGAAACCTTCCGCCTAAAATGCGCCTAGGCCTGCTAACAACTGAGCTCCTGTATTGAGTTCTCTAGTATTTAATTACATTATGACGTGTTTCTTTTGGAAGAAGGAACATCTTTATCTTAATCTGATTCGCTAGGATCAGAGAGTTTGCATTACGCAAATCTCCGTTTATTCAGGGTAATGTCGTAGTACATCTTTTGGTTACAAGTAACTTTCGGAATATTATTTCTACTTGTTACATTTTACTATAGGTTGCTATATAATTTTCATTGCCGAATATTAGGCGATCACATTGTTATGAGTTATGATTACCCAATTATCGATCCTGAGATTCGTTTCAATGAAGACAGCTTAATTTGTTTAAACTAAAATGTCTTCTTTTTTGTTCTGTTTGTTTCGATATCAGATACAGATTCTGTTGGTGTGAAAGCGACCCTAATGTTCCATGATTAAATGGTGTTGCCTCGGGAACACACAGCGTTTTCGATACACTTGCACTGGTTGCAGTCAAAATGTTTACATCTTGTGTCAAGCTTTCGTGGTAATACGAGATGAAGATACTCTGAGTGCCAATTGTACCGGAGGGGTTTAAGCCAACGTTCACTGAATCAAGTTCAAAGTGAACAAAATCGCATCAAATTTTATTTACAAAGGTAGTAGCTGATGTATGTCCTTAAGGTCCAGTTTTACAAATGGGGCTCAACTTTGTGCTGAGGCTTAAACCCTTAGCAACGATTATTTCAACAATTGTTGTGAAGGGTTTAAGCTTCGGCTCAAAGTTAAACCGTCATTGTAAAACTGTTTCTGGTTCTGTAAAAATTAAAAAAAAGAAGGAATGCAATGAAAAGCGATTGGAAAAGTAAAATATATTTAATTGTATCCACTAGAGGATTTTCGCACAGGCGCATGGGGCCTTTTAAATCAAGGCGGGTCGAATTTCAGGTTTCAAAACTAAAATTATAAATAAATTGTTTTATTTTTAATTCTATTTTACACTCATATTTAATACAGTTGCTCGATAATACTATATCTAATTTAACGTGAGAAGGTAAACAAATAAATAAAATAAAAATACTACTTTAATAAGTCTTAACTCATAAAAAAAATTAACACTGAGTTTTTTTTTTGAAAAAGTTGTTTGCTGCTTTGTTTTCTGTAATAATAAATTCAAAATTGCATTAAATTTAATGTTGTAGAAAATAAAGTAATATTTTCGAAGAAGGAAAAAACTTTTCAGTGTTAATTTTTTATGAAAAAATGCATTTTTTTGTATATTTGTTATAAATTGTTAGCATTTATATTTGTATTAAAAAGAAAATTTAACAATAAAATATTTCTTTATTTGAAGAAGTTGCTTGCTTTATTTTCTACTACAGCCTTAAATTAAAAAACAAATGTATGAAATTTTCGGTTACTGTGGGTACATGATTCAAATCCGAGTATAGTTTGTAAAGTTCTTCGAGAAAATGTAATTGCTTAAAAAATACTCGATTTTCTTTGGTTATTATTACAAATTTGAACATTATTTCTAGAACACCTTGTAGCAAAAAGAAATTCAATTTGTGTTTGGTTTCTAAAGTTGCTCGAACATTAGAATTTTTATTTATTTTTTTTGCTTAAAATCAATATGTAATAAAAACGTTAGGTATTTTGACTTCTTGCAACATAAAATTAAGAAATTTAATTTTTTCAGATAAATTGTAATTGTAATTGTTTAAATATTAAATTTAAGCAAGTTTATAGATAAGCAGAACGTTTTATAAATAATTTTACTGTTTTGTGCAGATATTAAAAAAGTTTTTCCTCTTTTCCACTCGAGTCGTGGACACACTGTACATCTCTAGTTAACCCGTAGCATGGGTTTGATTGACACCCAATAAAATTATTCCGAAAGACTTCTGTGAACTTCTGTTAAAATCGACAGAAAATTTAATAATTAAAAAAGAAACAGAGCCCTGAGCACCTCTGTATTTCAAGATTGTAAGCAGCAGCAACAAAACATTAAAACCAGGTATAATCGTACATATGAAAAATATCACTATGCAATGTGTCCCAGGTAACATTTCCAGCAGGGGGATTTCGTTTATTATAAGAGATACGAATTCGGTTAAATTAGATGAATTATTCCTAAGCATTTAAAGAGTTACGAACTGCTTTGAAGTTGTGAAAATTCCGTTGGGATCGGAAATTATAGCAATAGAAATAAAAATTTCCTATTTCTTTTCGTAACAGATACAAGCGAGGCCCCCATGTTGGAAATGTTATTTGAGTTTGAAATATTCGTGTTTGTTTTGACTTCATTTTTTGTTGTTCTGATGTACTTTTTTTTCATTTGTTAAATAATTTTTAGACATTTTGACTTTTCTAGTACATTTTTCCACTTCAGTTTTAGTTTTTCGAAAATATTTGATGTATTTTTTACAGTGAAGCATCAAATTTCTCATTTGAACTAAATTACAATACAAATGCTCTTCATTGCAAATATTGAGCCAAAGTAAAGAGGAAAAACTTAATTGTACAAAAGTTACAGAAAAAAGGGTAAAATTTGTTGACCAGTGTAATTGATGAAGACCATGAGTTAGAGAGAGATCTCTCAAAAATCAAAGTAAATAATCAATCGGTAAAGACATTAATTAATAACAAAATATTTTCTTATAAATTAAATTCTGTATTAAATTATGAAATAAAGTTAGAGGTGGAGGCCGCCAAGATTATATTTTTTAAGCAGAGGCATAGTACTATAAAGTTTGGAAACTGCCGAGTTAGAGAGATAATTATTGATAAAGACCATGAGTTAGAGAGATAACCATCAAAAAGAAATCGAAATAGTGTAGTGACATTTTTTGATAGTTTTCAGACAGTTTCCCACACAGAACATAGAAGTTAAGAAATGAAAACTGCTAACAGAAGAGTGAAGTAAACATGACATTTTTAGCTGGAGATTTAACCTAGATATTAATTTCAGATTTCTATGTTGTATTAATTCACCTTCAACAAACAAATTATCGGTTTTTCAACTTCCATAACTAGAAATAGTATCCTTAAGATCTCAAAAGACATATTCACGGCAAACACTTTGCGAATTGCGACCGCTACTCCGTAACTTTGAGAGGAATACAGTCGCAGCATTTAATAGCAGACTCTGTCTGACGACATTCCTATACACGCTCTTCAAGGAATGAAAACTAAAACCACAACAAATTAAACACAAAAACAATACACCTTAACAAAAAAAAATTAGGTTAACTTTAGAATGGCGCATGCAGTAATTTGAACGGCTTCTTTCCTTTTTTGCCTCCCCCTCCCACGATGTCGTCAGGCCCACATAACTTTGTTACAAGGTCGTGAATATTAGTTTCGCCCCCTTGGTTTCCCGTTAGCTCTAAAATTTGAGTTTCAAGCGTAATTGTGTTTTAAACGCGGAAGATTTATGGACACCTGCCTAACCGAAACACGCGCTTCACGATTTCTTGCGTTTTCGGGCTCAACTGGGCTCGCGTGCACAAACTAGAAAGAAAGACAACTGTGGAAAAGGCTTTCAACTTTCGCCGCTTTCAAACTCAAGACATTTCGGCATTATTAATCAGGTTCGTCGATTAGGGCGTAATAAATTCAAGTTGAGTGCGTCTTGCGTTTATGATGCAACAATCTTAAGGTAAGATAGTTAGCTGACGAAAATGTCACCAGTTCGCGCATTGATGACATTGACGTCATACTGATAGTAATGGATAGTAATGCCTTACCTAGTATTTATTTAGCATGCGTTATTTAGGAAGGTTGACTGTGTGAGTGTGACTATAAATTTCAGAAACATATATCAGTTACTTCTATTTCGAATTACAATTAATAATAATTAAAAAAAATTGTTGCAAGTGGTTTTTGATTGCAGTGAATCCCTCGAGCAGCCTGTTTCAGCCTTAGTTGTGGCTTCATCAGCAGAAGCGTAGCAATGTTAGGTCAAAAAGCGATCGTAGAAAATCGCTGTTCAAACTATTCAATAATAATAGCTTTCATTCCCACCAATTTTATATGTTATTACAATAATACAATACAGAACCCAGCAGTAGATTATATGGGAATCAGGAGGGGGCGGGGAAGGTTAAGGTTCAGAATAGGCACAGGTCTCAATCTGCTCTTCCACCCGATCTTTAAAGTACATAATAAAACACATGCAATCAGTAGAACCACTTCAAAATAAAATTTAGCATTGCGAACTCAAACAGTTCTATTTGACCATTTTGTATTACGCGTGGCAGCATTTAAGCAAGGATCATAATATACAACATCGTAATAAGTGAAATGAGATAATACAAGGCTTTCACAGGGAATGATCTTTAATTTGCGAGTTAAAATATGTCTCGAGTTAAAAATTAATTTTAAGTTGGAGTTCTACAAATAAACTGAGAGATATGGCTCTTAAATCTCAACTTAGTGTCTACTGTTAACCCTAGATTTTTAGCTTCGTTCACGAACTTAAGAGGAGCGCCATCTAGAACAAGATGTGGATCAGATGGTAGCAAACTTCTACTGAAAAGAAGTGCTGCCAATTTGTGACGTGTATTAAGTTAGCTAAATCCTCATTAATAGTCTGAGCCATGGAAGAATAATCGTCTTTAAAAAAGGAATAAAGAAATTGAATGTGATCCGCTTACATATGACATTTGCAATTTTTCATGTAGTCATTAAAAGTACAGATAAAGTAAAGGCCCTAAAATAGAACCTTATGAGACTCCCTGAGCAGTTTTAAACTCTAAAGAAATTTCGCTTACAATCATTAATCTTTCGGAACGATTCTGATTCTGATTCTTCATCTGACAATCCTTTAAAATGAAGACTCGCTAACAGTACATTATGGTTAATAGTGTTAAATGACTTGCTAAAGTCGAGAAGGATCAAAATACTGTCCCGACCTCTATCAGCTGCTGTAAAAATATTATCTGTCACGTGGAGCAAGGCAGTTGAGCCCCAGGTCTAAATCCAGATTGCTATGCTGGTAAAATGTTATACTGGTTCAAATACTGTCGCAATTGTACGTCGACAATACTTTCCAAAATTTTAGACAGAGTCGGTACTTATGGGTCTGAACCGATTGAGTTCTGTCGGATGGGAGACTTTAGCAACAGGTTTCACAAGTGAAAGTTTCCAAGAAGTAGGGAGGGCAAAGTCTTAATGTTGAAGATTATTTCAGACGCAATGTCAGTGGTAACAAGATGAAATATGAAATCTCTATTTAAATATATGATATTTAATATTATTGGAATAAAATTGAGTAATATCAAAATTATCAACATTAATGATGGGTACAGAGTTAACAAAAAAATCATTAAAAAGGTTAACGTGTTTCAAATTATCTGGAACTCCTGTACTAGGCCTACTTCCCGTATTGAGATCCTTAAGATTTCTCTACAGATTTCTGGAATTACTATATTTCACCTTATATTCAAAATAAGCTTTTTTTACGTATTGCGTTAGGAGTTAAGTTACGTAGTCTTAAAGAAGTGTTAAAGAAAAATAAAAAGCAATTTATCATTGATTAAGTTATTTGCAAAATGTTGTAGATGTGCACTGTAAATAAATGAATGTTGTAAATAATGTAAATAAATAGCTGTACACAATACGTACCCCAGTTTCACAATAGTGTACGTGGGCTGGTAGAAAAGTTTCTGGAAACGGTATGAAAAAACGCATATGAAATTTGGTAAACGGTATCATTATTTTTCGAAGTATTCGCCTTTCACGTCAATACACTTTTGCATACGCTCGAACCAATTTCTAAAGCACATTTCCACTCTAAAGATGGTACCTCAGAAACCAGTGTCCGGAATGTTTCAACCGCTGCTTCAGCCGACGAAAATCGCTCACCACGCATTTTATTTTTGATATTTGGGAACAAAAGAAATCATTAAGTGATAAATCAGGTGAATATGGACAATGAGTCATTAATTCAACATTTTTGTTGGACAATAAATCAACTGTTGACGGGTTGAGTGACAGCTGGCGTTGTCATGATGGAGAATAATTCGTCGATTTCGATTGTTTCTTCTTACAGAGATTACAGCAATAGTCTATTTACGTAAAAGAGTGAAAGAAGAACATTTCTAAAGCGCTTGCCTAATTGGTGCATAAATTTTAAATTTATTCATCCATAGTGGATATCATAAAACATATTACTTCGTTCAGTGAATTAAAATTTTAAATAAAATAATTAATAAACGATGTCAGTGATTTTTATTACGAAACGCTGCATTGAACATCGAGTGCGATATCGGTGGGCGTGTTCATATCGAAAGGAAGGCGAAGTTGACCTTCCTATCTTTCTCGTACATTTCAGCAGTTCCAAACAAGTGGTCCAACCGAAACTTTTTGACTATGAAACGGTAGCCACCAAAAAATAACCGCAGGAGGTAGCATTTCGTGTACTTATACTGAGGTTTTTTTTATTTGCACACAGTAAAAAGACACGCTGTATGTATATACCGTGCCTTCAATTGAATTCCTCATTAAAGTAAACTGTGATTTTTTTATGAAGTTGACGACACAATTCTAGAGAAAACAGTTGTCATTAACTGTCAGTACTCATCATAACATCAAATAAAAACACAACATTAAAGTTTAAAGTAGATGCTCAAAGTGCTCTCCTTCAGCTTGAATACATAAGCGTACTCTGAGTTTCATGTTTTCAAACCCTTTTGCTAAGTGTTCGGGGGTCATGTTAGCACACACATCTGTAATGCCCGCACGAAGTTCTTCGATTGTGTGACGCGTAGTTCTAAAAACTGTGTTTTTCATGTGCGGATAAATGAAGTAATCCATAATTGTGAGATCTGGAGACCTTTCAGGAAAATTCACAATCCGATTATCGAAAAATTCCTGCAGGAAAGTCATTGTTTGATGAGCTGTGTGGGCAGTAGCATTGTCTTGCTGAAAAAAAAAACCTTCTGTAAGTTCATCATCATGTAGTTGATTAATGAAAGGTTCTAATAACTCATTTCGGTATCTTTCAGCAGTTACTGGGTCGTTAAAAAATATTGGTCCGATGATACACCTTCTTGACACTGCTAGCCAAACTTCAATTTTTGATGGATGTAATGGAGTTTCCACAAATTCATGGGGATTTTCTGCTGAACATATTCTCATATTCTGTTTAATTAAATACCCTGAGAGATGAAACCAGGCCTCATCAGAAAAGAAACACCTGTCAAGAATGTCGTCGTTGTTTAAGTTATCAAGAAACCACTGACAATATTCTGTTCTTCTGTGAAAATCTAATGGCGTGAGTTCGTGGACTGCTTGAATCTTATATGGATAAAGCTTTAAGTCTTTTTTAAGAATAGTGTGACATGTTCCCACTGATAGCTGAACTTCTTGTGAAAGTTTCGCAATAGATTTCTTGAGAGAGTGTTCCATTCGATCCCGAACATCTTCAATGCAGGCTGCAGTCCTTTTCTTAGCTGCTCCGCTCCCTTTTTTCGACCAAATGATCCTGTTTCACGAAATTTAAGAACACAAGCATGGATATGTTTAACTAGCTGTTCATAAGTAATAGCAAAATTAGGAAACTGCTGTCGAAACTTCTATACCGATTAATTGAATAAACTAAGTGTCCATTTTCTATTCTACCGGTTTGAAAATAACTTTCAACAATAAATATTTTCTGCTGTAATTCTAACATTTTGAATTAATTGAAAATACAAAGTGTCAATTTGACATTTGTTTAATTAAATAATTGAACAGCTATCAGTGGTGCAAATCTTAGGAGAAAAAAACAGTGAAATCATAGCCCACTTTAATGAGGAATTCAATTGAAGGTACGGTATTTTATAAAGCTTAGAATTTTTATTTAAACGATAATAAGGAAGAACGATTGAGTAAACATAGAAAGGGATAAGGAAATACAGTTTTCGACAATTCCTAAAAGTATAGACGCCATTCAAGCTCGTGGAAAACGATTTGGAAATCGATTTCTGGCTTTCCATGCTAGGACCAGGAAGAACTAGAATAAAGAAGTCGAAATTCAATATCGTACGGATTGATCGATGACTTCCGGCAAACAAATTGTAGTATACCAATCAGCATTCACGGTTTTTCGATCCTCTAAAGCCACGGTTGCTACATGTCCGGTTAAATCAAAGAAACAAGCAATCATTTGCTACGCAGCAACTTTTGTTGGTTTTGGTTCATTTTGAAATACCCAAACGGTAGATTGTTGTTTACTTTCTGGCTCGTACGAATAGATCCACGTTTCGTCACCAATAACGATGTTATAAACTAAATTTGAACGACCTCCATTGAATTTCTTGAGCATTTCTTCGCACCATTTGACACGACCCTGTTTTTGCGCTTCTGTTAAATTTTGTGGGATCCAACGACTGCAAAGCTTTCGTACGTTCAAATGATGATGCAAAATCTGGTGTATTGCTTTCATGTCAATGCGTAAGGATGCTTGAATCTCACGGTATGTCACATGTCGATCTCGCTCAAGCATTTCACGCACAGCATCTACATTAGTGGCGATAATAGATGTTGATGGACGACCTTCACGAAATTCATCACTGAGAGAGGTACGTCCACGCTGGAATTCGGCAAACCAATTATAAATACTGCTCTTTGATTGTGCTTCATCTCCAAAAGCCAAATTAAGCCGATCGAGGCATTGTTTCGGCGTTTTGACCATATTTGAAATCTTAAAAAGTCATGGTACGAAAATTTTCACGCGAGATTTCCATGTTTACACAAAATTACTTTTTCTCAAATGCTGCACAAACAAAAGTAGTTCACTTGGTTAGGAACTGCCAATAGAATTATAGGCGAAAAACGTAAAATTTTTCAAATATGACAGTTGATAAACGCTAACAATTCTAGACCTAATAGATTCCAGAAAATTTTCCAGCAGCCCACGTATTAATAATAGTAATAATGTCTTTATTAATAGAAACAGATTACATTATAATAACATTTACAAAAGGACAGGGCGAATTTCAGTTTCCTCGCTAAAATAGGGAACTGCTCTTCCAACTAACCCTGTTAGAAATATCTTGAATAAATAAGTAAATAAGACAAATATGGCGGCGAAATTAAAAAAAAAGAAAACAAGTAAATACATTTCCTTAAATAATGAGAAAGCATCAATTCAACATATCTATAAAATTATGTTTATACTGTAATATAAGAACATAAAGAAAAAAAAATTTATATTAAAAGAAAATATGTAAACTCCATCACCCTAAACCACACGGTCCTGCTCCGACTGCAATTTTTTTAAAATAATTTTTAATGAAATTATAATAGTTTTTTTGATAAGAATAGTGAAGTATTATTGTTATAACAGTTGGTAATTACATAACTGAACGTTTTTTTAAATTGTTCCGTTTTATTTGAAGGTGGTGTAAGTAGGCCGCGAAACCTTAAATTTAAGATATGAATATCTGTCTGATGAATAATTTTATTATACAGCGTGGAAACTAAGTAGCGGATAAAATCCATAACTCCGTTAATATTTGTAATAAAGCAAAAATCTAAAAGTGATATAGCGATTCAAATTACAGCGCATAAGAAGAAGTATATTTTGAGATATTTTCATTATTTTTTTTTAAGTTATGACGTCATCAAGATTTTTTTTTAAATGACAACCTATATTTTTTATTTTTGATTTCGGTGGGATTCTTTAACCTGCTTTCAACAGCATAAAATTTTGAATCGATTACATAACAAAAAGTTCAAGAAAAACGGCCATAAAAGTTTAATTGTAAAGTTGAAGAAATTAACAGAATATCTAGTTAGCTAGGTGTAAAACAAACAAAATTTGTTTGATTGACAAGAATTTGTAAATACCTATCACAATAAAGTGAGTATTTCTATTCCCTGTGGATAGTAGGAGTTACACTAATTATTAAAAACCTGTTACCAAAATGGTGTTGGTGACTGAAAAACAAAGAATTGAAGTTCTAATGATGATTGGGTATGGCGATCGAATTAGAACTCATCAAGAGGTGTGTCGACTTTTTATAGACAAATATCCTGATCAGCAAATAAGTCAATCCACAGTCAGCAGAATAGAAAATAAATTTCGAAATTACGGTATTGTGAAAGACCTTCCAAAAACTGGCCACCCTAAAACAAAATTAATTGACGATGTGCAGCTTGATATTTTACTAGAAATAGAAAATAATCCGCATTCGACTAGTCGAGACATTGCTTTAGAGCACAACCTGAGCCATACCTCGGTACTGAAACTTTTAAAAATGCAAAAGTTTCATCCGTATAAAGTAAAATTAGTCCATGAGTTAGCAGAAACCTACTATGATCATAGACAAGAATTTTGTGAAGCAATGTTGGAAATTTGCAATCGTGATCCAATGTTCTCGCAGCGTATAATTTTTTCTGATGAGGCAAGTTTTACTTTACATGGAACTGTTAACAGACATAATTGTCGATATTGGTCTAGGGAAAATCCTCACTGGATGCAAGAAGCTCATACTCAACATCCCCAGAAGCTCAACGTATGGACAGGAATTGTCGGTGACAGAATTTTAGGTCCATTCTTTATCGAAGGTAATTTAACTGGTGAGAAATATCTACACTTCTTACAATTCGAATCAGTACCTGCATTGGCGATATTATTTCCTAATAAAAATGACTGTGACGTACCAAACAATAACATTTGGATGCAACACGACGGTGCTCCGCCACACTACGCAGTTGATGTGCGACGTTATTTGGACGAGATGTTCCCAGGTAGATGGATAGGAAGAAGAGGTCCAATGGAATGGCCAGCTAGATCCCCTGATCTAACGCCATTAGACTTTTTTCTATGGGGGTACTTAAAAAGCAAGGTGTATAAAAATAGACCTAACAACTTAGACGATCTTAAAGAAAGAATTCGACAGGAGTGTAGGTTAATAACACCTCAAACTATTCAAAATGTAATAAATGAATTTTATGAGCGTCTTGGGTATTGTCAGTTGGTGCATGGTCGTCAGTTTGAACATTAATTGTGATTTCAATGACTGTCAAAATCAAATTTTGTTTATTTACACCTTAATTTTGTTTCGTTTTAAACCTAGCTAACTAGATATTCTGTTAATTTTAATTTAACTTTACAATTAAACTTTTATGGCCGTTTTTCTTGAATTTTTTGTTATGTAATCGATCCAAAATCTTATACTGTTGAAAGCAGGTTAAAGAATCCCACCGAAATAAAAATAAAAAGTATAGGTTGTCATTTAAAAAAAATCTTGATGACGTCATAACTTAAAAAAAATTCATGAAAATATCTCAAAATATACTTCTTCTTATGCGCTGTAATTTGAATCGCTATACCCCTTTTAGATTTTTGCTTTATTACAAATATTAACGGAGTTATGGATTTTATCCGCTACTTAGTTTCCACGCTGTATAAGTAAATTGGTTGTTTCAAATTCAATATTTTATAAAATAGGCAACATGAGTGTAACATTCTCCGTCGTTCCATGTTTAACCAATGTGAATCTTTAAGTTTGTGACTAATCTTTTCATATTTTCTAATATCATGTATCAGTCTCAAGCATGAATTTTGCACTTTTTGTATTGTATTTTTGTCTCCACTACAGTAAGAAATGGTCCATATACGGAACAATAATAATTAAATTTACTTAACACTAGAGAATTACAGAGTAAACTATTGGTTTGTTTAGTAAATAAATGGCGATTGTTATAAATTATTCTTAGATTAGAATAGCATTGTTGAATAACGCGAGATATATGTTCTCTAAACTGTAAAGAACAGTATAGTATTACGCTTAAATTTTTAATAGTTTCCTGTGGTTTTATTAATCGGGAATTAATTTTGTTGTTGAGCTTAGTAAGAACTCTATGACGATTATTTTAACTTCCAAAAATAATCATCGCACTTTTGTTGGGATTAAGAAAAAGTGAATGTTGTTGTGATTTTACGAAAAGATTATGCAAATCAAAATTTATCTTATTACAAGCATCAATTACTTCAGAAGGTTTAAAAGAAAAATAAATTTGTGAATCGTCAGCATAAAAATGTGACGAACAATATTTAATAAAATTAGGAAAGTAAGATGTGTAAACAGAGAACAACATAGGGCCCAATATAGAACCTTATGGAATTCCGCTTTCAACATTTAATGCCGATGATAAATTAGATAAAAATTTTATCGATTGTTTTCGATTTTGTATAAAACTGGCTAAAAGTTTGCAAGCTGAATTACTAACGCCAATGTAGTGTAATACTGACAATAGTATTTTGTGATCGATGATTATTATAAATTTCACAAGAGGGCTTATTATAGCACGAGTGGGGTTGCGGTACGCAGAACGTATCGAAGCGAGCTCGAAGTGTTCCAACAGAATGTTTTTGGTGTCACAATGAGCTTGTTGTGAATGAAAAGTAGAAAAAAATTATTGATTCTTATCATTGGTTAATTTAACAGCGTGATTAAAGCCTGTAATTTGTTGGGTGAAACAATATATTGGCTGTTTCAAATCTATTGTTAACTTCGTCCAATTACGTTCCTTAATCAGAGAATTAAATTAATTGCGGATTAACAATTTTTTTTTGTGAAACCCACCGGTAGAGTTTTGTAGTAATTCTAATGTTCTGGTGTTCTGGTTCGTTTAAATCGATTTAAGGCATTATCTCTCAGTTTAATCATCAATTTCAGATTAATCAATTTCAATTAATCTTATAACATTCTTACCTGAATGGTTTGTTCACCTATAAACTAATATCATTACTTCATAATCCGACAAACATGATTTTGCCATGTTTTATGAAAGTCGAAACAAAATTTTCAATTTTTCTCAGCTATTAATTGGAATTGGATATTAAGCCTTTATTAAAAAAATGTTAACTTTGCTCTGAATTTTGCACTTTTTGTTTTATTGCTAAACTGTTTTTAGTTATGTTAAAATAATTTGCCTTGTTAACCTTATCACTCTTGCTAGTGATAATACGTGTGAATGGGAATAATTGTCACCAGAATTAGATTATCTGCGAATTATTGGTATTTGTTAATTATCCCCTAATTTGGCTACAAACTTTGGGTAGCTAATGCAGAGAGGAGCCTAATTGCTGGAGTTCAATATTCTGCATTAGTAATTATACTACATAAGATCCCTCACAGACTTCAAAACTAAGGTCTTATAGTTTAGTTTCTCATTTTTGAGTTACGCCATTGAAATTTGAAGAATCAGTCCCTTATGTTTTATAATGATGAGAGATTTTCTGCACTACTACATTAAGTTTGTAGGCGCCGATCATTTAGATTTCGCGAACGCCAATAACTAGGCATGCCCGTGTTGCCTAGCATCACGCTTAAAAACTAATTTCAGAAATTAAACACAAACCCGCAAAGCCAATAACCTCTAAAATTGAAGCGGGTTATCGTAGGAGATGGGGAGACGCCGGTCTTAATCGTTTCGCGTCAGCAAAGTTAAATTGCACCCGTCTCCTATTATCTATTAAATAGAATCTCTATTAAATACAGTTCGCGCGCCAGTAAAACCGAGTCTATTAAACAGTGCCGCCTCAATTTTAAGTATAAATTGTAAAACCGCGTAAAATTTACGGCACTCACATTATCCCATCAGTCACATTAATTAAGTTATTTATATCGAATGATTAATTAAAAAATTAATTCAAAATGTTGGTCAACTTTTTGATTAACTCACATACATAACATAATTACAGGATGGAATTATACCTATACACCGTGTCTCTAAACCTATGTCTTTAATTGAAACCACAAATAGTGGTCAAGAAAAGAAGCAAAATTTGTTATACAACTATTGGTCAGATAGCAATAATAACGCAGATAAAAATTATTTTACTTTTTCATAGAAATTGTTTGAGTGTCGTTGAATGCAGCTTAAATGTTCCGGTGGAGCTTGGTTTTCAACTATTCTCCGACGTTCGGGGCCATAAGAAGTCATAAAAACGCAGACCATGACCTATTGCACAGATATTATACTTAAGGCAGGTCAAGTATCGTGTTTTTTTGTTAATTTTAAAAGCATATAAATTTTGTAACTAGGTAAGTTCTTAATAGTTTAAAATATTTCGTGCGTGTTGCATTAATTGATGATTAGTACCGATGAGAAGTTAGCAATAAAATTCCAGCAATAAAATTATGAAATTTCAAAACGCTGCCACCGCTAAAATAACGATCACAGATCAATAATATTTAATCCATTACAAAGAGTATAATGTGTAGATTCCCCTCATATGAAGAAACTGAAAAAATATTTTATATTAAGTTAACTATGACTATTTAAACCAGCATAAGTCATTATTCATATATCGCACCAAAACAATTGCTTTTACTGAAAATTTTCACGTAGTCATAAAGTAAACATACATATCTATTTAATAATGCCTTCAGAAAGTTTTAGCCGGTTAATTTGAAGTAATTATATATTAATTAAAAGTGACGCTCAGACCAATGAAACAGTACCAATTTCAAATGTTCATAACTTTTCTCACAACACTTGCATAAAAATTCTGTTTGCAGATAATGAAAGCATGGATCGAAATTTATCGTTTAGACCACCCTCGGACCAATTATTACAAAGTAATAAGTTGTGACATTGGCAGGAATAAAACAATATTAACTTTACATTGTCCCTTCTGAATTATTTTGTACTTAAAAAGTCAAGATTTGTACAAACAGTAAATATTTCATGGCTATTACGAAAAGTATTGATTTTATAACTACGAATTTAAACGGGTCCAAACCAAAAAGTAGAAGTAATTCTTGCAATTTTCGATCTGCTTATTCTAAATTAGGGTTATGAGAAATGTATTATGAAGAAATCAAAAACAATAACACGATATCTTAAGTAAAAAAGGTCTGGCACAGAAACGTGAAAAATCGTTTCAAATTTTCTTGTGCATGCAACAGGTAAGAACACAAGAGCAAATTTTATTCTATTGAATATTTTTTATAAACATAAATGAATAAGCTAACCATTCGGATGAGTTAACTGACAAATATCCATTAGCTGCCTCAGATCTTTAGTAAAACTGAGAAAACCGGAAATCTTTTTTTTTTCTGAAGTATTACAAGAATTTTCATAAGATGCATTTTCTGGCCCAGAAGATGCATCTTAGGAAAATTCCTTTTATTAAAAGATTTTTACAAAACTCAGACAAAAACACCTTTTATAATAAACAAATAAACCAAAATTAATCTTTTCAAATACATGCACGGTTTTCAAATGTTTTGTTCTTGAAACACAGCCATCTTAATGAATTTGTAAAAAATCAAAATATCTTCTTTATTTATTAATTTCCGATAAAATGATAAAAAACAATTTTAATTCAGAATTTTATTCTCTATCGATTGGTCAAATAATATACAGCGTGTTCCATTTAAAAGAAAGTGTTCTATTCTCTTTATTTCGTAAACGCGTTGTTCATTTTTTTGTTTGTATGCATCGTTGCAATCAGCGCAAAAAATACTACTAGTTTGCTAATTTAACCGGATCTGTAACTTTAATAACAAAAAAGTTAGTAATAGTGCCGAGTTATTTTTGAACAGTCTGTATACAGTGACAGCTAAAACGTTCGCACCATATGGGAAATTTTTATATTATTGATTTGTTGTGTGGCTAAAAATAGCACTTATTTAGGGTACGAAAATTACAAAAAAAAATTGTAATTTGTTGGGCAAACTAGACAAAATTTTAGTAGGATTCGATAAGTATTTACAAAATGTGTTTCTTGGTTACCAGAGATTATTCTCTTCGGCCTAATACTTCAGAAAAAAGAAAGATTTCCGGTTTTCTCAGTTTTACTAAAGATCTGAAGCAGCTAATGGATGTCAGTAAACTCATCCGAATGGTTACCTTATTCATTTATGTTTATAAAAAATATTCAATAGAATAAAATTTGCTCTTGTGTTCTTACCTGTTGCATGCACAAGAAAATGAAAATTTGAAACGATTTTTCACGTTTCTGTGCCAGGCCTTTTTTACTTAAGATATCGTGTTATTGTTTTTGATTTCTTCATAATACATTTCTCATAACCCTAATTTAGAATAAGCAGATCGAAAATTGCAAGAATTACTTCTACTTTTTGGTTTGGACCCGTTTAAATTTGTACTTATAAAATCAATACTTTTCGTAATAGCCATGAAATATTTACTGTTTGTACAAATTTCGATTTTTTAAGTACAAAATAATTCAGAAGGGACAATGTAAAGTTAAGAGGAATCCCACCGAATAATGCCATATACGAAAACCATTAAAACGCGCGAAGTCGTAGAGGCTTTAGTTCTTAATCAATTTATTTCATTTTTTTACACCACATATTTAAGGACTAGAACTACAAAATGACCAATGGAAATTTCGCTACGATTAGTTGTTAATTAGAAAAAAAATAATTAACATTTAAAAATCGTAGTTGAACTTTACAGTAAAATTAAATATACTTCCAGTTCATATTTTCGAAAACGCGTTGGTCACTTTGTAGATTGAAGTTTTGTTAACAAAACCGCGAAAACAGCTTTAAAAAATATGTATATATAATGTAGTTATGAATTCGCGCGTTTTGCATGTTTTTCATGAATTATTTTCATGAGGCGTGGACGGATTTCTCCCACTATCAATTGTGGGGGAGGTAACGAAAGAGGAAGCAAACATATCTTCTCTTTCTGTTCCTCTAAAAATTGTTTAAGAGAATATTGCGGCTGGAAACAAAAATTAGCTTGTGACAGGCTGGTGGCAGGTCGTATCCGAGCCGGGAGTGATCGAATATTGTCGATGTTTGAAAAATACTTCGAAAGCATTTTGAATCATTTATTTACGTGAATTGTAATTTTAACATAGATATAGGCAAAAGAAACGAAAAATTGAAATTACACTTGTACATACTATAAAATTGAAATGTTTGTCGGAAGTATGAATGTTAGAAATGTTTGCAACAATGACAATAACGAGAATATAATAATAGAAGAAAATATTTTTAAATTAATTACAAAATATTTAAATGTTTGTCAATAAATTTCGAACTCCGTTACTAAATCTTTTCTAAGTGGAATTTTATTAATGTGTTAATAAAATTTAATTATGTAAAAGTTTTTGTTATGAATGAATATGTCTTCATGTAAATAAGCTGTAACACTAATTATGTTTCTACAAAAATTACTAATTAAAACTTAGAAAAAAATATTAAATTAAAAATATGCGTTGTTAATGAGGACAATAAATAATACTAGCAATTGAATATATTTTCGGAAAAAAAATTCAAGTTCAATATTGTTAGTAATTTGACATTACTTCTATAAAGATATTTTTGCGTTGAAATCGAGATTCCAAAATTAACAATAATTAGAGTCAATAGAATAGTCAAGTGCTAATTAATATAGTTCTTCTAGAAGAAATCCGAGACATGTGGTTCTAACCAGAAGCCAAGAATTCAACCGTAGTTCTTTATAATAAAGGAGTTGATCGCATGTACAGGGTGATTACGCGAGAATTCCTACCCCCCTTAACTACTTTATTTTTGATTTCAAGAAAAAATGTTTAATACAAAACTTGTAGGGACTAATTCAAAGTTTCTCCGTGTGCTCACAGAAAAACAATTTGTGGTCGGCTAAACGAGATATGAACTAAGTTTTTTTTTTTAATGGAACACCCTATATATTATTAAGATTTTCGATTTTAAATTAAGTTCTACTGGGACTACGTATATAATAAAACTAATAATGTAAAATGTGTCTATAAAATAAATCCTATTTAATTTATTTTATTTTTGAATTTTAGATGTAGAAAACTCCCATTTATACAAGAGATATGATTCAAAATATCTTAAAAACTTTTACATTTTGCGTAAAAAAAATTGAGAACGCTTTAAATATGTTTTACGTTAAATTTTCATTTATTTTTTAAAGTTCAATTTTTCCGAATTATTTGTTGTTTCTAGCTTAAACGTTAATTTTTAGAAAATATCTAAATCGATTTAATATGTTAATGGTAAAATTTTATTCAATGTTATTTTATTTAAAATCAAAACTTCGTTTATTTTTTTGAGTGTCCGACACTCAATTGTTTTTTGTGAATATCTATAGCAGTACTGAAATAAATTGTACAACTTCTTTTATCTTTTTTTTTTTTTTTTTCTAAAATCAAAGTAAAAGGAGGTAGGAATTCTCTCGTAGTGACCCTGTACGGTGCCCGAAAAAAGGAATGTCTTCCCCTTAAAATGCAAATGTTTGGGCTAAGCTGTCAAGACCCACATTACAGAGAGGCGGCCAAGCATTGCGAGCAGGTAATCCCGCTTGCGATATGTGTCTGAGAGATATTCGAAACGTTAGACTGCCAGCTTCCGTAAATATAATTATAAAACAAAGCGTTGTATTGTAACAATTTTATCGAATCACATTTTTCGTTTTTAATTCCAAGATAAAAATATAAATACGCATGATGGCCGTAATCAGAAACAGCTACAGTACAGGATTCCAGAGAAAAATTGTATTATTGATTTTAAAAATTATCGATGATACCACATCAACTTATTCTATTTAATTTTGTGTATACCTAATTTAAATAATTTAACTCGATATTTCATTTGGTTCTGGCAAAATAAAATTCATAAAACGAACTATGACATAATCCAAAAGAGTTTATATTTGAAATGAACACTGAACCTTTACAATTTAAAAATAAAACGAATAACAATAAAATATTAAATGAATATTACTGCTTAAACACAAGTTAAAGGCCGAAATAAAACTTTGCAGAATTCTAATACTCAAATATTGAAATAATTTTTTTAATTAATAATAATTACCATATGAGAATTTTTATAATTTTATAAAAAAAATAAAAATTTACTTTTATTGTTCATGTATTGCATAGCAAAAAATGTATGACTTTACCAAACAAATAACACTTTGTTGTATAATTATATTTACAGAATTTAGCAGTCGCACGTTTCGAATTTATCTCAGGCAGATTTCGCAAGCAGGATTACCTGCTCGCAATGCTTGTCTTGGCTTGCTGTAAGCATTTTATGGAGGAGACATTCCTTTTTTCGGGTACTGTACTTTAGAGTTGGAATTCGTGAACATTTTCCTACAAAATATATTAAACATTCTTTATTCTAATTCACACATAAATCACGTATATAAAAATAAAAATTTAATTAAATTCTATAATAAAGTTTGACTATATTAATTTATTAAAACTGTTCATCTCATCTTAAACGAGTTGTCTTCATCATTATTATTTTAAAATTCCCTCCCAAGGATCGTGAATTATCGTGTGCTGGGGCCCGTTCAGGAATAAGAAAGAGCGCGCTCTGGGTAATATACTTTCTCTCTCATGTAAATTATTTTGCGTGTTTTGCTTTCCATTTTAAACGCCCAAGGTGCAATCGCAATGCAGTTTCTGAACGCGCCTCAGTGGCCTCTCGAATCGTCATGAGCGATTCGGATTTCATCGAACGGCCAGCCTGCTGCCCCCACATTATTTACAGTAGATATTTGTAATTGTAAAAATATTGTAAACATGCTGATACTGCCGAAGATTATTTGTATGTGGAGCTTATTTCTGCTTCAAAAATTTTAATTTCGTTAGAAGCCGACGACGCCGAAAGACAATGCAACAACATGCTAAAGGGTAACCAATGAAATGTTTGGAGCGCACCTACAGCCAAGGCCAACCAATAATAAAATTCGAAACATTTCCCCTTAAATGTCGTAGTGTTGGGTATTAACAAGCAAGTAAAATACCAACCCGAGAGGGGTACCTTCGCAAGGATTCCTCTTAATATTGTTTTACTCTTGCCAACGTCACAACTTATTACTTTGTAATAATTGGTCCGAGCGTCACTTTTAATTAATTTCTAATTACTTCAAACCAACCGGCTAAAACTCAGAGGGTGGTTTAAACGATAGATTTCGATCCATGCTTTCATTATCTGCAAACAGAATTTTTATGCAAGTTCTCTGAGAAAAGTTATGAACATTTGAAATTGGTACTGTTTCATTGGTCTGAGCACTTTTAATTAATTTCTAATTACTTCAAATCAACCGGCTAAAACTTTCTAAAGGCATTATTAAATAGATATGTATGTTTACTTTATGACTGTGTGAAAATTTTCAGTGAAAGCAATTGTTTTGGTGCGATATATGAATAATGACTTATGCTGGTTTAAATAGTCATAGTTAACTTAATATCAAATATTTTTTCAGTTTCTTTATATGAGGGGAATCTACACATTATACTCTTTGTAATAGATTAAATATTATTGATCTGTGATCGTTATTTTAGCAGTGGCAGCGTTTTGAAATTTCATAATTTTATTGCTGGAATTTTACTGCTAACTTCTCATCGGTATGATTAGTTTTGAGCTAATCTGTACTTTAACAGTTAAATACAGAAGATTCAATCTAAAGGTGATCGAAAAGAGAAAATTCTTACATCATATTAATTTATAAATTGCCAATTTAAAATGTTGATTACTAAAGTTATTGTATTTGTACAGCAAAAATAAATTTGTTTCTTTATTACAACTTCGAATAAACGGTGAAATTAACGTCTGCACTAGGCGAGAGCCTAGAAAGCCATGTCTTTATGGTTTAAACCGACTCAGAAATTCAAGTTCAATATTATCCTTATAAAAACATGTGTTTTTTGTTGGAATGTAAACAATTAATAAAATAGTTCGATTGAGAGCTAGCGAAGTTATTCAATCACTTATTTTGAACCTTTAGATTATTGTGTGTACGGGCAATTTAATTTATTTAAATTTTTCATCGTACTAATACTCCAATTCTTGCTTTCCGCTTTTACTACAGGAATAGTTTCTGCTTCTGCAGTACTTATCCTGCAGCTATTAGTGCAATAATTAAAAAACAATTTGACGCATTTTCAACGCAGTTACAAAACTAGAGTATGAAGATGTTTAATTACTTTAGCAAAAAATGTAATGAAGATTAGGTACTCGTTTTTAACATAATTGTTATTGTCTGTTACAAAGAGGTACGTAAACAAACGTTCTTACTTATCGCATGTTGAAAATACAAATAAACATACCGATGTCCGCAAGTTCGATTCATATTCGTATACAATAAGACCTTGACCGAGTTCTTCTCGGCGTTGGTGAGTTGGGCCACAACAGCAGGTGATCCATAAATCTTACGGGTGAGTTGGGCCACAATTTAACAAGGGTAGGGATTAAACGATTAAAGAAATAGACAAAGAAGAAATAAACAGTTTATTTATATTAACAAAATATTTACAATAATAATTAATGCAATATTAAAAGAGATATAATAACAGTTTCTTAAGGATAATATTTAATCGAAACTAATTTTACAAAATGAAATCTAGATATAATATTTTGTTTATATTCACAAATTTTTTCATTAATGTAATTTTGTTTATGTTCTATTTCTGGTCTGATTTTTTTCGTTAATGTTTGAGCAGTTCTAATTTTTATATAAATTTCAGTTTGTTGATTTAATAGGGTATTGATAAATTGAAAAATATTTGGATGTGGAGAATAGAAACTAGCATTAAATTTAGAATGGAAAGATTCGCATGCATTCGTGGTACGATATAACGTATTACAGTCACTTGCCCATACTGATGGAGGAAATAGTGCGTTATCCTTAATGTAATAATTATATACATAATCCCTAAATTCTACAATTCTTGGGTCTTGTGGCATTAAATAATACAATTCGTTGCAAAAAAAATTATTAATCTCGTTTGCATTTAGAAACTGAAGTCCAAAGTACATCTTTAAATAACTTCCTAAATTAGAATTCTTGTCTTTATATTCTGTTACTAGGCCTAAAGATTGAATTTTCTTGAACCAGTTTTGGCATAAATGAAATCTACAGCCAATAATATTCGCCTGTGGCCACATAATTTTACATGCATTGTGTGTAGCAATCTCAAAATCTATTACAATTTCTTTTGGGTCGAAAGTTAAATCTAATTGTACACATTTGTTTTTAATACTCGTAAAAAAATCTAAATAACACTCACTGGCTTTAGTAGGTAGCAAACCAAACACTAACGGTACATAATAGCCGTTTTTGAACCCATGTATTGTAAACATTTGATAAAAGAACTTACAAGAAAATTGAAATGTACCGTCCATGTACACTGTATTGACATTACACAGAAAATGTAAATTAGTGTAACAGGAGAAAATTATCAGCTTTTTCGATTCGTCCACAAACATAAGAAAATTCTCTTCTTTGTTAGTTATTAAATTTAAACTTTTCACAGCACTTATAACTTCTTCTTGACTTTTAGGGAGTGTTGGCTGGATTTTTCTTCTAGCCACATATAAATTTTTCCTTATATAATTGATGTCGTTCACAGTTAAAGTTTCAGCGCGGTTAGACTTTAATTCTAGGTGAATAATTTTCGACGGTTTTTCTGTTAAATCCTCTACAGCTTTTCTTTTTATAGAATTGCTGACAATTTGCCTTTCGATAAACGCATCAGCTTCGTGATTATGAATTGAATTAGCTTCAACTAATTTATTCTCATCCGAAATATGCGAATAAACTTTTGCACCACACTTCCGATTGCAGCATCTCCAACGAATCTTTCCACTTTTAGACACATTGGCCTTAGAAAATTTATAATTATTGACCACTAACAATTTATATCCCTTTTCACTTAACATTGATTTCGTTGTATCACCTTCCATTTTTTTTAATTCGATAAGAACACTACAGATGTCTGCTAGGATCTTACTGGTCTCACTGACAATAACAAACTAATTAGACAATTACTAGGATTTTATTTATCACCTTGTCATCACATCCCCGTCCCCCCTCCTTCAAAAGAAAACCTATAATACTAGATTACCATTTCGGCCCAACTCACCCATCTTGCTAATCCCTATATTTTGCTATTAGGAGATTATCTTTGTGTTTGTGGCCCAACTCGCATACGCCCGTTCTTCTAAACGTAAATAAAGTTTTATTGTGGTTTATTGCTTTTATCGGACTAATTTGCTGCAACAAGTCGTAAACCAAGCAGAGGTTTCAAAACAAATGGACTGCGGTCGCTTGTGATAGATCAGTTATTCATTTTTGGGCAAAAAATTGTAGATTTGGAGAATTAATTTCTTATGTAACAAGGAACATTTAAAAACAGAAGTTTTGAGATATCCTGTATTTTGTTCGGTTTATGAACAAGAAAATCAACTTGCCTAATCAATGAATATCAATATGGCTATTTCATTCGTAAATGTCCAGGCCATTTAAAATGGAAAACAAAATTGAAATTATTTTGTTCATTTTCGAGACATTGGACTTCACATTTAGTTTATTTAGTGTAGCCGAACGGGCAAAATTTGTACAGGTAACGGTGAAGCTAATTTCCAGGTAGTTTAAGAAATTTTTCTAAATTAATAGCATTTTCCGCTGGCTGCACCAGTATGCACTCAGTGTATCTCCATCTCGTTTTATTACATAAATCTGCAGCACAAAGCACTACAGTACAACCTCTTTAATCCGAACTAATAATTGCATTGGTTGATTCGGATTTTCGAAATGCTTGTATTATCGAACAGGAAGAAAATATAAATTATAATGCAAACTGAATACGGCTTCCTAGGACAGCGGTATCGTAATGTAGCGGCCGTCATATAATGACGTTATGTAGCGTTGAAAAATAGCGTCACGTAACATTGAAAAAATGACATACATTTGATCGTCATTGATTTTCAAAGATTGGTGCTACAAAGAAGGATTCCAAACGTTTAAAAAATAAGGAAAGGATTTGTGGCTGTACACTTTGGAATCCCGTGTAGTTGCTTACCTGGATTACACCGAAATTATTTTAATAAAGCAATTCAAATTATCAAAAAAGTGTTCGTCTGGAGCTCTTCGGGCTTGGATGCATGTCTCTCTCTCTCCTTAATTTCGAAATTGATTGACTATTTTAAATAATAAGAAGAGTTTCTTTGAATTTGTTTATTTGAACATTTAATTTACGTCCTTCACTGTTTAAATAATATAAAAGTTCTTTGCAAAATATTTTTGACCAAAAAAATTGGTTTGCGGAGAACGATTTATTCAGTAGAAATAAATTTTAATTTATAGAGTTACAATAAAAACGTCCAACTTTGTCCAATTTAAAATATATACTGGATGAAAGGGCATTCTTTTATGCTTTTGTCCCTAGAAAACTAATTTTCGCATCCGTCCGCCTTGCAACTTATAAACATTTATGTGTAAGTAGTCACTGTTACAGAGTAGTTTCCGAGCGGTTTCGTGTCGTGAAGGCAAGTTTCGAGGGCAAAATCACCACTATTATTTTTAAGTTGAAGAAAAAGAAGGGGAAGACTTAGAAGAGCTAATGTGAAAAATATTTAAAAAGTATGATGCGGAAGTAAGAATAAATGAAATTGCGACAGTACATAGACACCCTAAAAAACAAGAAGGAAAAATTCGTGCAGTTATAGTTCAACTCGTCAAGAAAGAAAAGAAAAGCGAAATAATACAAAAGAAAAGAAAACTAATATTAAGTTTGGAGACTGGAAGTGCTATAGCAGCTGATAAAATCTTAAATGTTTGAATGTACACTGGAGTTTCCCAGGACTTTGAGAAAGCTTTGGAGGACTCGGAGCGAGCTTTACCGTTCCCGGCATGATGATAACGAAAGCTCGTCGCGGTGCACTCGATTATATGCGTCAACATCTAAAGTTAGCGGTGAATCGCATGTGGGAATTTTCATATATCACGCTCGTTATACCGGGTGGAAAGTTTCAAACCCGAACATAGCAAACTTGTATTGAAAACTATGTTTCTGTGAATTGCTGCTCGCCATTTGAAGATATAAAAATTGCAATGGTATTAAAGAAAAGAGAAAATTATGGACAATATTATGGTGTTAAAATTATTCCTAAATATTAATACTTCCCGAATATAAATAAATTTTTCAAATTTTAAACGAAAAGTTTAGTCGCCTATGTCAGGTTTGAAACTTTTAGTTGTTTCAATTAATGAATATTAATTTATACGTCACTCAAAAAGTATTATGAATTATTGTACAGAGCAACTAATAGGTAGGTACTCTTGTAGTTTAAGTTACAACAATTCTTTCTTTATTAAAATGATAATTGTATTCTACGTCGTTGCATACAAAAATACTGTTGTTTCTGATACTATCAATAAACTTGAAATGATGCCATGGGCAATCAATACCGACACATGTCGATACTAAATCAGTTTTAAATTCAATTGTACTAAGAATTAAATAAGTTTCACACTGTTCAAGAATAACTAACACACAACTGTAAAGAATATTAAAAAAAAAAAACATGAATTCCACAAATCCAGTTGCCATCAACATTGTATTGAAATTAACAAGAATAGTAGGAAAGTATTTTGTGAAGCAATGCAGGAGAAAAGAAATAAATCCTAACAGTTTTTCATTGCCAGTATGCTACACATATGAATGGAATTTTATTTTGAATAAGAAGCATGTTGTATAAAATTCTGGTTATTGAATTGCAAACTTAAAATCTGACATACTAAGGCGGCTACATTTTTCATTTGAAATTTAAAAATTTAATTTCTATTTCAAAAGTATTAACACAATAGGAATAATTTTAACACGATAACATTGACCTTAATTTTGTCTTTCATTTAATACCATTACCATTTTTGTATATTTAAATGGCGAGCAGTAATATAGAGAAACATAGTTCTCAATGGAACTTTGCTATGTTCGGGTTTGAAACTTTCCACCCGGTATATTTTGTTTTTGTAAAGAAAAAGTATGCATTAAAGTGTTAAGGTGACTATAGATAATGCAGAGATGCTTTTTTACCAAATCTCCTTCTGTACTTTTAACCTTTTTTTTACTGCCGCTAGATATAATTTTTTATTCGCTTCCCGACGTTTTTCTAAATCATTTATTGTCTAATAAAATAATATTGCATGTTTCACTTAATTAAATTTAAGGAAGTTATGGCAACTTTAAATTTCTACTTAGCAATACGGACGGCCACAGATGATACCACCATGCATAGATGATGCCACCACAGATGAAGATAATTCGACATTTGGCGGTACGTGACTAAGAAGTATAGATACACTACAATAGAATACAATAATACCGGGTGTTTGTGAAATAAGTCCAGAAATTTAAGCCTGTAATACATCACCATAAGTGGGAACGATTGAACTTACATGTCCTTAACAAAAGTTTTACACATTTCGAGAAAATCGCAGTTTTCAAAATCGAACAAGAAATAATCGTACATCTGTGTCTTTGAGGTAGGCCAAGAAAAGGAAATTTTATTGGAACGAAAAACATAAGTGCAATCGAGCAGTGACCTTTGGCGACGTCGAGAGGCCAATAAAAGTGTTGTTTTTAATGTCGCAGTAAGTCATATTACAGCTGTGTGAAAGTATTTGCTTCATTTTTTATTATTATGACACACAACTTATTGCTCCGTATTCTTTCGGATCAACAATTTAGTTTGTGAAAAGTGATTGAAAGAGTTAAAGCTAAATATGATTACTATAACCTACTCGTGTAACTCGATTTTCCGAATCTATTATTGATGTCATTATTTTGAATAGCACACTGGAATGTGCAACTTCAGGTTCTTTTAGCGTACAGAACGTATCTGATCACAATCTTGTATTCTGTGATATCAATTTGGTTATACCCTCTACACTTCCTAAGTGTTTGACATATCGCAGTTTCAAATACTTCAACTATGATGCATTTCTGTCTGACTTGCAAAATATTCCCTGGCATATTATGCTACGATTCATTCAAATTGATGAAAAGTTAAAATTTTTTTAATGATAACTTAGTATTATTATTTGATGTTCATGCTCACATGTACTTCTACCTTCCGGAAGTTTAATCCTCTGTGGTTAACAGATACTCTTCGCGATATTATGAAATTGCGTGACGAAGCTTTTAAACGATTTAAAAACACTGGTATTGCAGCGCATAAAG
Organism: Prosopocoilus inquinatus; assembly: GCA_036172665.1. Lineage (NCBI taxonomy): Eukaryota > Metazoa > Arthropoda > Insecta > Coleoptera > Lucanidae > Prosopocoilus > Prosopocoilus inquinatus. The sequence goes on from CM069876.1 coordinate 5,973,886, forward strand.
AATATTACAAAACACTTAGAAACTACGCAACTTTTGCAGTTAGGGAAGAGCAAAAAGCATATATAAAAAGTCAGTTCAGTGCTTCCAACTCTAAAGATTTGTGGAGATCTTTAAACAAATTAGTTCTAAATAAAACGTCATATTCGTTACCCGACTTTTTTGACAATCCCAATGATTTGAATAGTTTCATAGAAAGTGCTAATAATCCTCAAAAGCAAAATACGATTAACTTATATCAAAACTCTCTTCATCCTAATTTAGACAAGAAATTTGAGTTTCAACTTGCTTCACTACTTGATATTGAATAAATCTTAAACGGCATAGGCAGCAATGCAATAGGTTCTGATGGACTAAGTATTAAACTTATTAATTTATGTTGTCCATTCATTTTACCTTATATAACTCACATAGTAAACTTTTGTTTAAAAAATAATGTTTTTCCTTCTTGCTGGAAGGAAGCGTTAATTATTCCAATTGCCAAAATTACTAAGCCAACTGAATTCAAAGACTTGCGACCCATTAGTATTTTGCCTGTCATTTCCAAAGTATTAGAGAAGATTGTAGATAGACAAATAAGACAGTTCTTGAATCTATACAATATCTTGTCTCCTTACCAATCTGGCTTTCGGCCCAGTCACAGTTGTTGTACTACTTTGCTAGGTGTTATTGATGATGTAATCAGTTCTATTGATAAGAAACGTTCTTGCCTTATGGTAACGCTTGACTTCTCTAAAGCGTTTGACACTCTAGACCACGATATATTACTGGCGATTTTACATTATGTAGACATGAGTGATAACGTTATTGCATTTTTTTGTCAGTATCTTAAGGGTCGAATTCAAAGAGTCAAAGTGAAAGACCTATTATCAGAACCTGTTGAATTACAAAGAGGGGTTCCACAAGGAAGCATATGTGGTCCTTTACTGTATATTTTGTATACTTGCTGTTTTAGCACCATTACTCCGAACTGCAAACTTTACTCTTACGCGGACGATACACAGTTGATCTTTTCGTTTTTCTCTGCTGATCCTTATCACGCTGTAGGGAGTGTTAATCAGGAATTAGAACATATCTGTATATTATCTTCTAACTATGGTCTCAAAATCAACCCTTCTAAATCTTCAGTTTTAAATTTTGGCTCCAAAACACTTATTGATACTGTTGCTAACGGAGCCGATATCAAACTGGGAACTGAAACGTTGATTTTAACAGATTGCGTCAAAAATCTTGGACTCTTAATTGATCGTAAACTACGTTTTAAAAATTACATTAATTCACTTATTCGTAAGTTCTATTCAGTCTTAAAAATACTATTTTGCAATAGGTTCCTCCTAAATCAAAAATTAAGATTATTACTTTGTAATTATCTCGTGTTATCGTGTTTCAATTATTGCGATTGTGTTTACGGTCCTTGTATTGATGCATCGGATAAGGCTCGCATTCAGAAAGTTCAAAATTCTTGCTTGCGTTCTGTTTATGGTATCAAGAAATACCAACATGTTTCTCATACATTGAAAATTGCCGTATGGTTAAACATGATAAGCAGGAGGTATATCCACAGTGCCTGTACTTTTCGCAATATTTTACTTTATAAAACACTCTACGATAAAATTACTTACCGTACTGACATACACAATATCAATATACGTCACAAAAACGTCATTACTATACCCCAACACTCTACTATTCTTTTCAGACGTTCATTTTCTTATAATATTGCAACCCTATGTAATGACCTTGCAATTTAAAGATCTGTCATATGCAAGTTTTAAACGTCAATTAGTAGCCTTGAAGAAGAACGGACATTTGTAGCATTCTTATCTTTTTCAATAGATACCACTCTCATATGTATATTTAATTTCCTGCTGCACCTTATATTTTGTTTATTAATTAATCAATGGGCGTTGATGGAAGATCAGTAAGTCGGCTTACCCATGGCCTGAATCGACGCCATTGATCTACGCTTTTGTTAGTATATGTATTTATGTACATCGTAGATCGTAGATCAATAAATATTATTATTATTATTATCTACCTAGTATTATTGCTTATTAAAATGCCGCAATTCACGAACGGCGAGAGAACAGCATTTCAGAGAAGTGTATTCATAAATGTCGTCGACGGTATTTGCACTAATCCTGACATGCACACGAACACAAGAATCACTTTTTCGCCGAGCTCGTTGAGTGTCGCTAATAATGGACGCCACGTCGAACAATTGTTATAAACATTTATAAAAGTCTAATAATGAACGTTTGTTTGAATGTAATCTCCACACAGATGATATTCGGTGAGTGTGTCTTGTGTATTAGTCATTCCTGCGATGGTTACTGTCTACGATCAAAGAAGCAAGTTCCGTAAGCTTTTTTGTTATTTCATGAGCGCCGAATAAGGGGTGGATAAAGGAATTTTCTTTTTATTACACGATTTTTTTTCGTATTTTTTTCGTGTTGTTTGCACAACGGCGTACTGTGGTTAAAAATTTTGTACTTATTTTGCAAACACCCCATCGAAAGTATCGAAATATCGATACAAAATTGAATAACATCTGGCAAAGTACCATTTCTATGAGTATCGATGTAGCCCCACTCTACTCTAGAATCTTAAAGACTTTATTTATTGCAAGAATTTTTCAACCCCCCTAGTTACAGAAAAATCAGAACAGTTTGACTACTTTAAAGTTACCACATTTTGAGAACTTAGATTAGAACCTTCGGAACTTAAAACCTCAATCGATTGTAAGAAGTTCCATCTATTACGATTTCCTCTGTATTTACAAGTAACAATAATATTTCTGAATTATTTTTCATGAAAAACTTTATACTTTGATCGATTTTACGTAACAGAATCATTCGTGCAAATATACTTGTATTTTCTCGGCAGCTGCAATATTTATCTAAGCAATTCGTTGAGCAAATGTATCAAACAAATCCAATTATCGGTTTCAGTAAAAGCGGCGTCGTCAGTGAAAGCGGATGTAATTTGGGCCGCTAATGAAACAATTTTTCTTTTCCCTGTGGCCGCCCAACTAAATTAAAAGGTGGTCCTAACCTAATACAACATCAGCGCGTTGAGTCGTAATTAGGGCCCCGATTTTAAGCGGTTAGAAATTTTAAAATAACGGTCTGAGTAGTTCTTTAAAATTCAGAAGATAGTCTGTTAGACAGGGTGTTACAAAACTTGAGTCATTTATTTAGTGTGTGTATGATAAATAAATCACTGAAGACTGCTTACAAAGAAGTAATGAGTAACAATGGATTAGCTCTTTTTTACAGAATTAGTTGTACAACACAGAAAGATACTTCAGATGTGTTAACACAAATGCACTGCAAAAAAAATATTTATTGCAGATCATTAAATTCCAATTAATCAACGAAATCAAAGCAATTTGGAATACAGTAGCAAGACACTTTTACCATTTGACATTTACAGAATGTCAATAGTTTCCAAGATACTTAGGTAGCAGACAAAATGTTTTTCATTGTCTCTAATTACTTCAGCATTCTAAAGGTTTAATATTTTCTTTCTTATCGCTCTAATTAAAACTGAAACTGAAATGAAAACTGTGAGAATTTTTTAACAATACACCTAGTACTAAAACAGTCCGACGATGAGTGAATATCTTTTACGGAAATAGGTCAACAGAAAGAAAAATATAATTAAATGTGGATTAGAACTGCAGAAAACATCTTTCGAATACGAAAAAGTAATCAGCATTCAGAATAAAACGAACAATGAACAGTTATTTTAAACGTTTGTGCAGATTTGCGTTAATAGACGCGGAAGACATTTAAACTATGTTGTCCCAACAGGGCGTTCTCGGACTATATCTCGATAACTACTGCAGATACAAAAATAGTTTCAAGACATTTTTGTTGTAAAATTTAGAGGTCTGCAACATAAAATTATTTTCACCTAGAAAGCGTAAGTCAAAACAATGGTACTGAACGCAACTTTTTTATTTCAAATGGCACGGCCTATGTATGATGCCAAATTCGGATTGCCCATAAAATTCTTTACATTTTTTACATAAAATAATCTGCCTGAATGAAAATATTTAACATTTTGTCTAAAAAGTGTCGTTTGCAGCCATTATTTTATTTATTCATATTTTATTTATTTTTAACTTTAGAAAAAAGATTTTCCATTAACTTATTCTAAACCACTATTAAATAAACCGTGATTCAGAAATGTCTCCCGATATTTTCGGGTGACCAGAACACCGAAAAAGAAGGTCAACTAAGGTTCAGTTTCATAGAAAAATGACTAACTTCAGTCTAAGAAATAACGCGTAAATGAGTCAAATATTGCAAATCTTAATGAAGCCAGTCAGAAATATTGACTATAATATTATTAGAAAAATTTTTGTGCAAATAGTTTTTGATTGCAGTGGAAACCTCGAGCAGCCTCTGCACAGCTGTTTCAGCCCTGCTTGGGGCTTCTTCAGCAGAGACGTAGCTCGACATTCCCGCTGCAGACCAAAAACGACTTGCACAATTTATTCGCAATTGCGATGTAAGAATGATGAACAGATAAAATAGCGACATCTTACGATCACTTTTTGACCTGACATTGCAGTCGGATAGACAAATTGATGCGGGATTTTGCTCCTAATAAGTCCCCCTTGCAAGGTGGCCATGCTTGCTATCAAAGCTTAATAAAAGTTTTAAAAAAATTGGTTGCAAATCGTTTTTGATTGCAATGAAAACCTCGAACAGCCTCTGTACAGCTGTTTCAGCCCTGCTTGGGGCTTCGTCAGCAGAGACGTAGCTCGAAATTCCAACTGCAAACCAAAAACGATTTGTTCAATTTATTCGCAACTGCGATGTAATAGTGATGAACAGATAAAACATCGACATCCTACGATCGCTTTTTGACCTGACATTGCAGTAGGATAGACAAATTGAAGCGGATTTGCTCCTAATAAGTCCCCCATGCAAGGCGGTCATGCTTGCTATCAAAGCTTAATGAAAGTTTTAAAAAAAATTGTTGCAAATCGTTTTTGATTGCAGTGAAAACCTCGAGCACCCTCTGTACAGCTGTTTCAGCCCTGTTTGGGGCTTCATCAGCAGAGACGTAGCTCGACATTCCCACTGCAGACCAAGAATGACTTGTCCAATTTATTCGCAATTGCGATGTAATGTAAATTTTCTAAAAATTTTCAATTTCAATTTGACAGCAAGCATGGCCGCCTTGCATGGGGGACTTATTAGGAGCAAATCCGCTTCAATTTGTCTATCCTACTGCAATGTCAGGTCAAAAAGCGATCGTAGGATGTCGCTGTTTTATCTGTTCATCACTATTACATCGCAGTTGCGAATAAATTGGACAAGTCGTTTATGGTTTGCAGTGGGAATTTCGAGCTACGTCTCTGCTGAAGAAGCCCCAAGCAGGGCTGAAACAACTGTCCAGAGGCTGCTCGAGGTTCTCACTGCAATCAAAAACGATTTGCAACAAATTTTTTTATATTATTGTTAAGTCCGTCCGAAATTCGTATGAATAAATGCGTATTATACACTTTTTGCATAGGAAGCCATAAATGGAAACATTTTACAGTTTCATTTCAAGGCAAACGCTAGCGTTTCGTTCTATTTCACGCGATTTCACGCATGCTCTTGTGACGCAATACGGCTGTACCAGTGTCCATCAACCAATTTATATCTGAATCTTCAATGCATTCTATCTCAAAAACTATGCATAAACACTTTTTGCTTTCTTTTTCTGTGTACTGCATGTGGTTGACGGGTCGGACACTTATTTTGAATCACCCAGTAAGTATTTAGCGAAGTCAAGCAATTCCTTGAAAGTGCTTATTGTAGCGTGTGTTTATTTATTACAAAAACCCTGTTTCGCACAACTTTTTTTAACTCCCGAAATCGTGCTCTAAAAAGTAGGAAAATCTTACTTAAGTACTCATTCACCGGGATGACAGATATGTGTGTTACTCTAGAAAGTTTGAACATTTGAACATTTACTTAATTGAAATATTTTTTCTCTAAGGTGTAATTCCCTGTTGATAAATTAGAATTTCAATAATTATATAAATAAATTAGATTAGTTTTCTACCTGCGTTTCTTAGAAATTGAAACTTTCTGTACTAGCTATAATGTCTACAATTGGTGGTTTTTATACGCCAGATTAAATTTCAAACCTTTATCCAATAATGCAATTGCCTTCTCAGTGAGTGAAGCATTTGATTCATAAAAAGAAACACCAGTCACTTTTACCACCAGTAGTTACATCTCAAGATCCGATAATTGAAAATTTGGTTGTCAATGAGTCTTCAACTTCACTCACTGTGAAGGAAATTGCATTATTGGATAAAGGTTTGAAATTTATTCTGCTGTATAAGAAACCATCAAAGTAGATTTGATTTTGTCGAAGTATTTTTCTTTATTAACATTGCTGGGATTGAGGTAATTTCTAAAAGATAACAAGGAATTCACCATTAACTTCTTAATTTGCAACCGAAATAGAGAAACTACAATGAAATACTTATTTAAAAACACCCTGTGTGGTCATCTACATCATCGTTGGGTGGATTTTAGTTCTAATATTTGCATGATTATTATTTACGATTATTATTTGTTAAAACAAACTACTGCGATGGAAATACTTTTGGTGTTTTTTTGAAAAATTATGTTTTCCGAGTTGGAAAAGCTTTTAGATCATCAGCAAGAGAAAGAACATTTCTAGAAAAACCCACTGTAAATCCTATTTAAAGAAAAAATGAAGGGGGTATGGACGCTTGAAAACATTGGAAGATTGACTGATTCAACAGATTTATAATCCTTGATTATATCGGACAATTTTTCTTAAAAGTTTCTTGCCTATCTCTATTAATAAGAAAGTGATTACAGAAATGTAGAAATATGACTTACCCTGTATAATTGCTTATCTTATCGCTACAATTGCATTATTCTTTTACTATTATATTTATGAAAAATTAAAAATAAGCATAATTTAAAAACAACAGTAGATAACTTTAAAGGCTGAAATACAGGGTATTTCGCAAGTTCATATAAAAATTGCAACTGAAGAAATAGAGGTGAATAATGAACATTAGCAGAACATTATTAAATCTTATAGATATAGTTACACGTTTAAAAGCAAATTGTAGAAACTAAAAACTGATAATGACATGAGATGTAGAATTAAAATTTCTTTAAAATCATATGCCATTCAAGCCGTCATGCCAGTTAAAATTTTAAAGTTTATAAATTCCATTTAGTGAACCAAATTTTATCTCTGGTCTTATTATATTTTTACTTGTTTTGATTTAGTTCTTGTTCGAATTTCCAGTTTTATTTTGTTTCGGAGAAAGTTCTTTAGGCAAATACAAGTTTCTTGTAATTAATTCAAAAATAAATGAAGATTTTTAAAAACGACAAATAGTTGGATGTAGAGTTAAAATTTCTTTAAAATATGCCAGTCATCTTGCAATATAGAAACTCATAGCTCGCCATCTAGCGGATGTTCTAAAGTAATTATGTCTCAAGGCTTAGTACTTGTTATACACTTTGATTTAATCATTTACTGTACCTTATATTTAGTTCCAAATTAACAGTGGGGAAGAGACTTTAGACAAACACTGTATAAACAGAATCTGTTCAAAATCATACAATTAATATTGCGCAATATTAAGATTTGCAGTTGTATAATATTGTTTAATTTTGTACAGATTCTTATACAGATAGTCTCTTCTCCCGTGTTAATTTTGAACCCGATAAGATACAAGGGACAGACACAGACGAAATCAAGGTACATAAAAAGTACTAATTCTTGAGATGTAATTACTGTCCGTTAGATGGCACTGTGAGCACTACGAGCTTTTAAACGGCAGGATAAATTGTGACATACTTTAAAGGAATTTCAAGTTTACATCCAGCCATTTGTCAGTTTTTAATAGTCATATATTTTTGAGTTAATTAAAAAATACAATTAAGTTTGCATTTCTAAAACGGTTTCTTCTCCGTGTTAACTTTGAAACAAAAAATAAAACATGAAATTCGAACGAAAGCCAGATCAAGGTGGCTTTAGTGGCATATGATTTACATCGCAGTTGCGAATAAATTGGACAAGTCGTTTATGGTTTGCAGTGGGAATTTCGAGCTACGTCTCTGCTGAAGAAGCCCCAAGCAGGGCTGAAACAACTGTCCAGAGGCTGCTCGAGGTTCTCACTGCAATCAAAAACGATTTGCAACAAATTTTTTTATATTATTGTAAGTACAGTTTTCTAATCTCGAACGGGACAGAAATATGAAGGGAACACACTCAACGTTTCGCTATAGATTTATAGTTTCGTCAGCTATAATAATAATAATAATAATAAGTAATTTATTTCCAAAACAACCGTAATTTTAACAAAAAACAGGTTTGAAAAAAGTCAGTAAACAAGGAAAAGCAGTTTAAATCATACACATTTGGCAACATTAAATGAATACATGATACCGTTTTCAAATTTAGTTAACCTATGCGTTGGATATAAAAAAGAATCAACATTTCTGGTTTCGTAATTATTAATATGCTTCTTCTCGACTTCTAACAAGAACATTAAACAATAGCAATTTTGCCGGCTTTATCAAAATTTTTTGAGTCCGTATTAAATCCCGAGTTGTCAGCTTCTTAGAGAAAAATAACATTTTTAACAGTGCTCAACATGGCTTTCGTGCCGGGAGATCCGTTAATACAGCCCTTACATCTTTTTTATCTAATTTATACAATCTTATTAATGAGAAAAAACTTGTGGCCTGTTTGAAATGTTGAAACTATTGTTTGTTTGTTTTGAGAACTATGATATGAGGCCCTCTTAATTAAAGAGGCCACAGGCACGCGCCTGTGTAAAAATCCGCCTCTGGTCGCAGCGCTTGTAACATCCGACACGTTAGTATAGAAGCAACCGCCTCATATCCACCGGATAATACTGATCACTAGGCTTAGGATAATTATGCGTTTGCATAATTGCATATGCAAATGCATATTTGGAACATTTTTATACATAAATGCATATTTTAACTTTTTAGGGCATTAATGCATAATTTCCTGCATTTTTTTGTTTTAATTCCAAATTTGGGATTATTTCTTATTACCAAGTGCAAACTGACATTTTATAGCAGACAATCTGAACAACCAGTGTTTCAAAATCAGAATACTTGGAAATAATAAGAGGATTAACAGAGTATGAAAACCGCCATTGTTTACTGCGACCGCACATTATCCCACGAATTTCCAAGTATTTTGTCCGCGTTAATAGTACTCGTACAGACCATGGTATGGGGTAGCTCTCTTTCTAATTTTACCAGGAAATTCTGCAGAAAATTTCATCAACCTTCAGTAGTTGTATGCTGATTGCAATAGGATTAACATCTCTCAAGATGCAAAAAGAAAAAAAGTGTGTAAGTGCAATTTTAAACCAGTTTGTGAAGGACTACGATGATTTTATAACGGATGGGCGTCTGTTATTTTGTAAATACTGCGAGGTTCATGTTACGGCAACCAAAAAGTTTCAAGTCACGCAGCATCTTCAAACCGGAAAGCATGCAAGTAATAAAAATCGCAAAAGGGGAAATAACGAACGGCAAGTGTTAATTTCTAATTTACCGACGCCTGGACCTAAACGTTCAGAATTCAATGCAGAACTTTGTAAGCCTTTTATTTGCGCAGACATCCCATTAGCTAAGTTAAAAAATGAAGTTCTTTGCCATTTTTTGGAAAAGTATACAAAGCAAAATATTCCAGATGAATCGACATTAAGAAAAAATTATGTTTCTGAATTGTATACATTAACATTTGGATAAATTAAGAGCAAAAGTAAAGGATCATTCTATTTGGGTGTCGTTGGATGAAACAACCGATGAAGAACAAAGATGCATAGGGAATTTTGTGTTTGGTATATTAGGGGTTCCTGAAGAAAAAAATAAATCATATCTGCTGACTTTAAAAGTGTTGGACAAAGTAAATCATTCAACAGTCGCTGCTTCTTTCAACGACTCTCTAAGTTTATTGTGGCCGTCTGGAATTTTATATGAAAAAGTGCTAGGCGGTTTGTAGTGATGCTGCACCATATATGTGCAAAACAATGCGGGGACTGCAGGTTTTATACCCAAACATGATACATGTGACCTGTTTAGCACATGGCTTACATCGAGTAGCTGATTTAGTTCGTAATCTTTATTCAAATGTCAATGTGCTAATATCATCTGTGAAAAAGATTTTCCTTAAGGCACCAAGTCGTATTCAAAGTTTCGGGAAATTTCGGGTGACATTCCACTTCCACCTGCGCCAATCATTACAAGATGGGGAAGTTGGATCGACGCTGCTGTGTATTACGCTGAAAATTTTGAAATTGTGAAGAAAATTGTTGATGAATTCGACTCTGAGGAAGCGCAGTGCATCGAAGATGCACAGAGTATTCTGAGAAAAAAAGGTATTCGAGAAGATTTAATCTTTATTCGAGCTAATCTGGCATGCATTTCGACTGCAATCTCCAAGCTAGAAGCTAAGGGTCTATGTTTACAAGAAAGCATTCAAATAGTAGAACATGTAGTTAACGGTTTAGCAAAACTCAAGAAAAATGTTTTTATCAATAAATTAAACGAAGTGCTGTCAAAGAATACGGGCTATCAGCAACTGAAGAATATAAGTGAAGTGTTGCAAAATGAATCGACCCTTAATGAAAAAAACGAACATTTAAGTGTCAATGACGTTGTAAAATACGAATTTGTACCAATAGTGTCCTGCGATGTCGAGAGAGTGTTTTCTCAGTACAAAAATATTCTCGCCGACAATAGGAGCAAATTTACTTTTGAGAATTTGTTACACCATGTTGTAGTTAAATGTAATTATAATTTGTTTCTATAATAACGACTAAATAAATAATTTAGAATTAAAAAAAAAGTTTTTGTTTTTTTGTAGCAAAATAATGAAGAATGTAACATAAAAAATATTATTTATTTTATAAAAGTTAATTTTTAATGCATATTTAAGTGCATATTTTTGATGATTTTAGTGCATATGTGCATGCATATTTTGAAGTTTTTTAATGCATAATTATCCTAAGCTTAATCATAACCAATTTAAACAATTATGAAACAAATGTATTTCCCACGCATACATCTGATCACACAGCGCAACTTACCACTTTTAGTGAATTGCAAAACAGACCTGTTCAACATAAAATATTACAATTTGACTTCAGTGAAAACAATATTGAAAATTTCTGTAAAACTCTGGACACTTTAGATTGGACATTTATAGACAACTACACAGACACCAACAGTAAATGGAACGAATTTGAATCCTTACTTTTTGAAAATTTTAATTCTCACTTTCCACTTATTCGAAGACCTTTGAGAACAACTGGTGATAAAGTAATAATAACTCCAGAAGTGATGAAATGTAAAGAAGAATTGGATGTCTTATATGTCTTAAAGAACTATGATGTCGCAGCTGCAGCCTCTTACAAGAATAAGAAAAATCGTTATAAATCCCTAATTAAGACTGAAAGAACAAAGTATTACGATGAAATTTTATTACAGTCTGACAACAGGTCATCAGCAATGTGGTCAATAGTTTCGTCTTGCTTAGGAAAGAAAAAATCTGAAGACAGTATAGATTCTCTAACAGCAGATGATTTATTTCAACAGGTATTTTTCTACCTGTGTCCAGAAATTATTAAGTAATGCAAGGTTGATAATTTCGAATGAATGTTACGTACACTAATGCTTAAAAGTTTCGAAATGAAAAGCAATAAAATCGTTCGAATTTGAACCTTATTGAAACTAACTAACGACTAAATAAATAATTTAGAATTAAAAAAAAAGTTTTTGTTTTTTTGTAGCAAAATAATGAAGAATGTAACATAAAAAATATTATTTATTTTATAAAAGTTAATTTTTAATGCATATTTAAGTGCATATTTTTGATGATTTTAGTGCATATGTGCATGCATATTTTGAAGTTTTTTACTGCATAATTATCCTAAGCTTACTGATCACTCTCTTGATTAATTCGCCGATTTTAATTCTGTGTCCACTCGGAGTGGTTTTATATGTATATTTAAGTATCTCCTGTGATCGGATCAGCGAAAAACTGAAACTTTGCATTTTTTTAAAGGCTCACATTGTTGGGGGTCATTTCTGACACATTAATTCCGGTGCTTCCTTCAGTTGGTTAACGCCGAAACGACGTTAGTTCCCTTGTGGGCACAATTTTCGCTGCCCTTCAAAGCAGATGCGAATATAAAAGTGTTTCAATTTGCTTGTAAAGTATTCGTGTTTAGATAATGTGCTTCAATTTTCAGCGAAAATAAGTTTTTTTAAGATGCCAAGGAAAAGCTGTATTAAATTTTATATTAACTTGTACTCGTGAGAGTTATGACAAAAGTTTCTAGTTTGAGTTTTAAACGAAACCCGCCCGCGGGTGTATATAAATTATCCGGAATAATTTCGGCAATTTTCTCAATTTATGAGGTGCTTCATACGCAGGAAAACGTACACAGCGATTGCGTGACATGATAAATTATCCAGAACGGATTTTTTTAGGCTTCTGGGCGCGAAGAGATAACATAACGCAACTGTTCGGCCTAAACGAACCGGTAACGTTGGGGTGTGCAATTCCTCAGCGACTTTGGAGTTTGGAGCTCAAACCGCTACATGTGCTGGAAATGGAAGGGCGATGATTAAAATTAATTAGCGCTGTTGTTGGAGCTTCCTTCAGTGTTGCGTCCATTTAAAGTACATTAGGGCAACAGGGGTTCAGAAACGTGGCTAATAACTCCGTAAATAACAAGGCAAGTGTGTATAGAATATTTTGCAAAATTAACTTAAACGATCATTTAAAGAGTTTGTAATCATTTTATTGTGTTGATAAGTGGACTGGAGCAATTCAGTTAGACCATATTCATATTCTAAAGTTCCCAATTCAAACAAAAATGAAACTTTATGGGATAATAGTACAGTGTGCACATAATCTTTTCTATCCGTCCAAAACCGTTTATTCGAGAAAATACACGTATTTGAAATTTTTGTTTGTGACAACGCGAAAATTCCCGCCCCGTTCAACTTTTCTGTTTTTGAACTTAGGAAGAAAAGCTTGATACAAAACTTATACAGACTAATTCAAAGTTTTTACTGACATTTACCGAATAACAAATGGAACACTCGGTATACAGGGTGTTTCAAAACCTCTGTCTTTAAATGAAACTGTAAGTTCCTCGTTACATAAGAGATTAATTCTCCAAATCTGAAACTTTTTGTCCAAAAACGAAAAACTGACCAATCACAAGAGAACACAGTTCCTTTGTTTTGAAACCTCTGCTTGGTTTACGACTTGTTTCAGCAAATTATTCCGATAAAAGCAATAAACCGCAATAAAACTTTTTATTTACGTTTAGAAGAACTCGGTCAAGGTCCATAAAGACATAAAAGCTCTCGGCTAGTGCAGACGTTTATTTCGTCGTTTATTCGAAGTTTTAATAAAGAAACAAATTTATTTTTGGTGTACAAATACAATAAACTTTAGTAATCAACATTGTAAGTTTGATTATTGGCAATTTACAAATTAATATGATTTAAGAATTTCCACCACCAACCGATTGCTTTACCATCTCAGCTAACGTGATTCCGCAATTCGAAGCTTTAAATAAGGAATAGGTGGTAAATGCGATTTGTTCTTTCGAAATTTCTAAAATGTTACGGGTTTACTTTGTACACATCTGATATTAAAATATCTTTAAAGCACGAAGCCGTCTCGCCGTAGTGATAGAGGTACCTACCCGAAAACTAATTAAAAATCAAATTCTCGCTAATGTTCTGTGCTAGTATGGCCGCTTTAATTTGCTGGAAGGTATTTGAAATCTTTTTTTGTCGCTGTACCGTCGACCACGCTATAGCGATACCAATTATCGCGGACATTATATGGTAGCTATATCGCCTATATCATACAATATTAAAAACACCTGCTTTTAAATGAAAAGTTTTCCCATATTTGCAATACAATGTAAGCTTACATTGTAAGTTATACATATATGAATATGAATCCGACTTGCGGACATCGGCATTTTAATTTGTATTTTCAACATGCGATAAGTAAGAACGTTTGTTTACGCACCTCTTTGTAATAGACAATAACAATGTTAAAAACGAGTAGGTACTCGTACTCGTACTTCGTTAGATTTTTGCTGAAGTAATTAAACATCTTCGTACGCTAGTTTTGTAACGCGTTGACAATGCCTGAAATTATTTTTTAATTATCTAATCGAAAACAAGAATTGGAGTATAAGTACGATGAAAAATTTAAATAAATTAGATTGCCTGAACACACAATAATCTATGTGTTCAAAATTATTGATTAAATAACTTCGCTAGCTCTCAATCGAACCATTTTATTAATTGTTACATTCCAACACAAAACACATGTTTTTATAAGGATAATATTGAACCTGAATTTCTGCGTCGGCTTAAACTAGTAAAGACATAAAAGCTCATGCCTAGTGCAGACGCTTATTTCGTCTTTTCGTCGTAGTTTTAATAAAGAAACAAATTTATATTTGCTGTACAATTACAATAACTTTAGTAATCAACATTGTAAATTGGCAATTTACAAATTAATATTATGTAAGAATTTCCTCTTTTTCGATCGCCTTTAGATTGATTTTTTTTAATTTAACTGTTAAACTACGGATTAACACAAAACTAATCATCAATTTATGCAACACGCACAGAATATTTTAAACTATTAAGAACTTGCCTAGTTACAAAATTGATCTGTTTTTAAAATTAACAAAAAACACGATACTTGACATGCCTTAAGTACAATATCTGTGCATTAGGTCATGGTCTGCGTTTTTGTGACTTTTTATGGCCTCGAAAGTCGAAGAATAGTTGAAAACTAAGCTCCGCCGGAACATTTAAGCTGCATTTCGCGACTCTCAAACAATTTCTATGAAAAAGTAAAATAATTTCTGCTTTATTATTGCTATCTGACCAATAGTTGTATAACAAATTTTACTTCTTTTTTTGACCACTATTTGTGGTTTCAATTAAGGACATAGGTTTAGAGACATGCTGTATATGTACATATTTGGATTCCAAATTAAATACTGATAACAGTTTTTCTAAATAATTTTTTATATTAAATGAGTAGATTTTGCGATTTTATGTTTTTTTATTTTCTTTATTTATCCTTATCCTTATTTAATATATTTTCTTTAATTTTTAATATATTCAATTGATGGACCTTTGCTTTTTCATCGATTTCATTTCTTTTGCTTTTACTTTTAAATTATCAACTTCTCATTTATTTCTTGTTTTCTCTTCGGTTTGATTTTATTTGACATGGCTTCTTATTTTTTTAATTATCAATTGATCGTCTTCTGTTTTTTTTTTAATACGATTTAAGATTATTTTATATTATATTATTTATATTAATCCCGCCGATTTATCGCCATTTTTGAGTTTGACTTTTTTATTTTATTTTATTTATTATATATTAAATTTAATTTTTGGTTGTGAGTTTTTAATATCGATTTGACTTATTAAGTTTTGCACAGTTTTCATTTCCGCCCTGTTTAATTCGACGATCGTCTTTTATTTTTGTTTTATCCGAGTTGACTGTATTTTAGGTGCATTTTTTGATATTGATAACCAATTGAACGTCTTTTTTTCTCTTTTTTATTCGTGCTGATTCAAATTTATTTCATATTATTTGTAAATCTTTTATTTTTCTTATTAACACATTCAGTTAGGTCTCAACAAGACTTGACATCTCCGACCTCCTGAAAGACTCCTAGAGCTTCATCGACCCCAGTCCCAGTCGACTCCTAAAGTTTCATCGACCTCTTTCATGTCTTCATCGTTCCCCCGTTGGGAACGCCTAATAATAAAATGTAAAAATCGTCTCTTAGGACAAAATGTAAGTGATTTCCTTAAACAAAGTTTTAAAAAATAAAGTTTGTTTAAAGAAAGAAATGCGATTATTAGTTAAGATATCAAATATTATGTATAAAAATTCCAAGTATTCCATTTAAAAAGACTAAATTTCAGTTTATTTATTAGTTATGCGATGTTCATTAGTTTTTTGTGAACAAAAAACAAATATACTATATACTATACAGGGTGTTCCATTTGAAAATAATGACTAATTTTACCATACGCGAACTGAATCGTAGTGTTGTTGATAGTTGCTAGGTTTACGAAAATGATGAATATTGTAAAAGTAGAGAGATTTAGAAATATTTTGGACCCAGATTGATTGTCGTATCATTAAAATTGACAATTTGGCAGACGATCAAACATGACCCATTTTTTGCATAAAATTAAAAATAACTCGGTAAATACCAAAAATAAGTAAGTATAATATTATATCATTTTTATCGTCTCTTCAAGGTCTAACCGAAACTGAAATAAAATATAATGTGTTCAATTTAAAAAATAATAAGTTGGGTTTGTAACTTATTAAATGAACAACCTGTATATTTAAAAATAATTTTAAATTATGCGGAATGAAAACCTACACAACTTTTGTTAAGACCTTTTCTTGATAAAATGGATTTAAAGAGGCATTTTTGGACTTTTCCAGAGGTTTGGGACACCCTGTACCTACATGACTTAAATTCTGTCACAGGTTTTCTTTTGGCGGTTTATTTAAGAATGACAATATGGTATAATTATACCAGGTGTCTCAGGATGGGCAGCGACCGGCGGTATATAGCTAACCACAATACCTAGAGCATCGAGAAAAAAAATTATAGTTAATGTGGCCAAGAGAAATCCAAGAAAAATATTTCAAGTGACCGCAAAGGGGCGCAATCAATAAGGTCATCAATAAAAATTAACTTTACTGGAAAAAGTATCAGAATAAGCTGCAGCTTTGATAGTGTCATTAGAAAGCCGAATTAGTTCTACACAACTTTGATTACATTTATTATTATATTACAATTAATAAGGATGGAGGAAACAGTTAAATTATGTACTTGAAAAAATATCATAACTTCTCTACTCTTTATCAGAAATTAACGAACTTCGGCTCATTTGAAAGGGAATTTTAGGCTGATTTAAAGTTTATATTCAATGACTACGGCTAATTTGTTATAAAGTAACTAGAGGACGCTATTTGCGAAAGTAATAGTTTTTCAGTTTCCTAAAAAAAATTCAGTGGAAAGGTGTTTCTTTTGCAACAGTTACAAAGCTTAAAAAATAGTGAATATTATCATGAAAACTCGAAATGATTATCTTTTCTTGGTGTCGAGTTATCAAATATGTCTATTAGTTGATGATATTAGCGGAAGGAGAAAATTTAAACAAATTCTATCGAGTAGTACATTTAATTCTAAGATGAAATAATGCATATAAAAGTTTTCTTTGATGTTAAGACATTATTTAGAAGAATTTAAATATTTTTGGGAACAGATAATATTTAAACAAAAGAATATAACAACAAATAGAGAAACAAGAATAATTCAAACACTAAATAAAAGCAATGAACAATAATCATGCACTGTGATCAAGAAACGTTCACTTTGTTGCTCTACAATAGTTTTTTATTGTCCGCATAGAGTTGTGTAGAAATTATTATGATATCCTTACGGATAGTAAACGGCTATTTCGAAATGAAAGGTGGATAATATTTTGAAAACATTTTAAGTGCAGACCTTCAATCATTGTTGATTACAATGTGCTTCATAAATGTTCAAAGTGCTTTCCGTCATTTAACATATTATTGCTCATTACTTTCATTTAGTGCCTGTGTTTTTCTTATTTATCTGTTTGTTTGCTGTATTGTTCTTTTATTTAAATAATAGGCTCTCAAAATCAACTACGTGCATTTAAACAGATTAATGTCTTTCTATTTATCTCAAAATGAAAAGTGTCAGTCGATAGCATTTGTTTGAGCTTTTAGAATCGTTTTTATCATCAGTTAATAGACTCACTTGGTATTAACTCGGAAACGGAAAGTTATCAAAATCAGGTTATTACTAAAATGTTCTTCTGTTTGGATGCTTTGTGATCACTGTAAAAGAAATAAGCCTTTCCAATATTTTTTTTTTTTGGGGAAACTGGGAAACACTACTTTTGCAAATAGCGCCCTCTAACTACTTTATAACAAAGTAGCCGGTGTTGTTGAATAAAAATTTATATATCTAAGCTTAAAATTTCCTTTCGAATGAGCCGAAGTTCGTTAATTTCTGATAAAGTGTACAGATGTTATGATAATTTTTAAAGTAAATAATTCAACTGTTTTCTCCACCCTTATTAATGGCGATACGATAATAAGTCTAAAATAAAAGTTATGCAGAATTAACATAGCTTTCTAATCGCGCTATCAAAGCTGCCCCTTATTCTGAGACTTTTGTTAGTAAATTTAATTTTTATTGTTGAGCACATCGATTGCGCCCTCTTGCGGCCAACCCAGATACTTAAAAATATTTTCCTTGAATTTCTGTTGGCCATTTTAACGATAATTTTTTTTCTCCCGAAGCTGTAGGTACTGCGGTTACCGCCGGTCACCGCCCATCCTGAGACACCCGGTATAATTATTATTTCGTTTTTGTTTTCGATGAATTTTTCATTTTTCAACTGTACCACGAAAGCAGTAAGAAATAGCAAATTGTTGACTTAACCATTCAAATTAGCATCAAAAGTTGACCTAATATTGCGTGCCCAGATTTTTTTTTTTTATTTCCATTATTAACTGAGATTCCTATGGAATACCGTTGAAAATTGGACACCTGTATAAAATTTTTATTTATGCAAAAATCTAAAGTGCATTATAATATAGCGAGAAAACTTAAGGTTTAAGGTAATGAATACGTGATGGATGTAATTGAGTGGTTTTCCAAATTTTGTTCGATCGAAACGTGATAAACAAAAACTCTTAATATGTCACACGATTCTTCCGCATCAAACGTTTTCAGCAGCAAAAATTTTGTTATTCAGTCGTTTTATTAACATTCAAGAGCGAGTCATCGGATTCCCCGCTCGAATTACAATCAGAATCGATTTGTTTAAAATAATTTAAGTGAGGACGCGTCCGGAATAATTCGCTCGTCTATCGCAACAATAAAACGACCCCACTTCCTGTATTTGGGTGTAATTAATTTAATCGTAGCGAATCTTCAGTTCCGAAAAATTAGAAAACGATGTACTTGATAATAATAAAACGATAAAAAAAAACAATTCTAGAATCTTGAGTTTTTGTTTTAGGAAACTGAATGTGCTAATCTGATCGAAATAAAAATCCTTCAGAAAAGTATAAACGTTTTATTAAAGCGACGTCCAGTACATACGTGGGCTGCTGGAAAAGTTTCTGGAAACGGTATGAAAAAACGCATATGAAATTTGGTAAACGGTATCATTGTTTTTCGAAGCAATCGCCTTTGACGTCAATACACTTTTGCATACGCTCGAACCAATTTCTAAAGCACGTTTTCCACTCTAAAGATGGTACCTCAGAAACCAGTGTCCGGAATGTTTCAACCGCTGCTTCAGCCGACGAAAATCGCTCACCACGCATTTTATTTTTGATATTTGGGAACAAAAAGAAATCATTAGGTGATAAATCAGGTGAATATGGACAATGAGTCATTAATTCAACATTTTTGTTGCATAAAAACTCAACTGTTTGACGGGTTGAGTGAGAGCTGGCGTTGTCATGATGGAGAATAATTCGTCGATTTCGATTGTTTCTTCTTATTTGATCGATGACTTCCGGCAAACAAATTGTAGTATACCAATCAGCATTCACGGTTTTTCGATCCTCTAAAGCCACGGTTGCTACATGTCCAGTTAAACCAAAGAAACAAGTAATCATTTGCTTCGCAGCACTGCGTGAACGGACAACTTTTGTTGGTTTTGGTTCATTTTGAAATACCCAAACGGTAGATTGTTGTTTACTTTCTGGCTCGTACGAATAGATCCACGTTTCGTCACCAAAAACGATGTTATAAACTAAATTTGAACGACCGATTTAATTTCTTCGCACATTTGACACGACCCTGCTTTTGCGCTTCTGTTAAATTGTGTGGGATCCAACGACTGCAAAGCTTTCGTACGTTCAAATGATCATGCAAAATCTGGTGATTGATTTCATGTCAATGCGTAAGGATGCTTGAATCTCAAGTCATAGGTCGATCTCACTCAAGCATTTCACGCACAGCATCTACATTAGTGGCAACAACAGATGTTGATGGACGACCTTCACGAAATTCGTCACTGAGAGAGGTACGTCCACGCTGGAATTCGGCAAACCACTTATAAACACTGCTCTTTGATGGTGCTTCATCTCCAAAAGCCAAATGAATCGAGGCATTGTTTCGGCGTTAGACCACATTTGAAATCGTAAAAAATCATGCCACGAAAATTTTCAAGCGAGATTTCCATGTTTACACAGAATTACTTTTTCTCAAATGCTGTACAAACAAAACTAGTTCACTTGGATAGGAACTGTCAATAGAATTATAGGCGAAAAACGTCAAATTTTTCAAATATGTCAGTTGATAAACGCTAACAATTCTAGACCTACTAGATTCCAGAAAATTTTCCAGCAGCCCACGTATTGCAATGTTATTTTAGTTGATAGGTTTAAGTTTGACTGTATCACATAATTTTTACTTACAAGTTGCAATGTACTGTAAATAATTCTGTTTGAGATTTCGTTAAATGTCAGATAATATCCGTGTAACGAGGGAGAGTTGTAAGTCCAACGTATAATGCTAACACTAAAACAAAAAATTTTAGACATGGATAAATTTCAATACATTGCGCAATTGCCCTTACCTATGTGTAACTTTCACAGGCTCCTTAATAATACCACAAAATGCACTAGCGTCAAATAATACTTGATAAAACAGAAGTTCCTGACGTCCTAAATCAATCTTTTGTAAATAATGCGGCAAAGCTTCCAACTGAAAAGAAATTCGCAATAGTATAGCTTGTTGGTGAGTTAATAAATCACCCTGTTTTATTATACAGGGTGTTCTTTTACTATGTGCAAATAAGAAAATGTAAGTACACGAAATGCTACCTTCTGCGGGTATTTTTGGTGCCTACCGTATCATAGCTAAAAAGTATCAGATAGACCACTTGTTTGGAACTGCTGAAATGTGCGAGAAAGATAGGAAGGTCAACTTCGCCTTCCTCTCGGTATGAACAAGCCCACCGATGCCGCACTCGATTTTCAACGCAGAGTTTCGTAATAACAATCACAGATATCGTTTATTAATTATTTTATTTAAAATTTTAATTCACTGAGCGAAGTAATATGTTTTACGATATCAACTATCGACGAATAAATCTGAAAACTTATGCATCAAATAGGCAAGCGCGTTAGGAATGTTCTTCCTTCAACCTTTTACGTAAATAAACTTTAATATCGCTGCTAGCTATGAAAGTATTACTACTTACGGTCCATGGAAGAAAAGTAAATGTCAAATTTTGTAAGTCTACTAAAAATAATATGAAATGAAAAATTACAATTTGTTTCAACCTCGCTTTTAATTTGTCCGGCAATTACGTACCGCAGCTTCTTGAATTGCACTAGATTTGAATTTACTTGCAGTGAAGTTAATTTAAATTGTAAACGTTTTGATTAAACCAGCTGATCGGAGCGGCTGATTTACGTCGTTCATGCTCAAGATCAAGTGAAGTACTGACCCCGGCCTACTTCGACTTCGGGTCATAATTGAAGAGGCGGCCGCGTTCCACTTTTAGCTATGCCAGCAGTTCTCAAACGGTTTAGTGAAAATCTGTCTCTTTTTTCTTCGAAAACTATTAAATTTTTGTTAAGAACATATGAGTTCGATCGTTGCCGTTTATGGTGATATATTACAGGTTTAAATATTTGCACAAAGTAAAAGAACATCCTGTATAATTCATTCCGACAAATAAAATATAATTCAAAGAAACACAGAAAATCGTGTCTGTTAGGCCACGTCAGGCCTTGATCTACATTGAATGTAGACCGAAATAAATTTTATTACAGTCTATAATACCGTGCCTTCAATTGAATTCCTCATTAAAGTAAGCTGTGATTTTTTTATGACGTTGGCGACACAATTCTAGAGAAAACAGTTGTCATTAACTGTCAGTACTGATCATAACATCAAATAAAAACACAACACTAAAGTTTAAAGTAGATGCTCAAAGTGCTCTCCTTCAGCTTGAATACATAAGCGTACTCTGCTTTTCATGTTTTCAAACCCGTTTGCTAAGTGTTCGGGGGTTATGTTAGCACACACATCTGTAATGCCCGCGCGAAGTTCTTCGATTGTCTGACGCGTAGTTCTAAAAACTGTGTTTTTCATGTGCGGATAAATAAAGTAATCCATAATTGTGAAATCCGGAGAACTTCCAGGAAAATTCACAATCCGATTATCGAAAAACTGCTGCATGAAAGTCATTGTTTGATGAGCTGTGTGGGCAGTTGCATTGTCTTGCTGAAAAAAGCCTTCTGTAAGTTCATCATCATGTAGTTGATTAATGAAAGGGGGTGAAATGCAGATTACAGGGAAATTTTCTTTTTGTGTTAAATAAGAATTTTTGATCATTTTCCGAAATGAAATGAATTTCTAGATCAAAATTTTGGCGCGGAAACTGATATTTACATAATTATAAGCTTATGTAATTTTCTTATAACAGTAAAACACAGTTACGACATGTTGTAGTTTTCTTGCATTTTCTGGCATTTTAATAACTGAAATATGCTACTTGGGAATATTTAAGCTGATTTTAATGAAAGATGGGAGATTATTCTTACAATTTTCAAACAAGTTTTCATCATTACTTGAGGAAGTGTTTCTTATTGTAATTGTCACTTTTGACGTTTAATTTTTACAAAAATTTTGTGCAAATCGTTTTTGATTGCAGTGAGAACCTCGAGCAGCCTCTGGACAGCTGTTTCAGCCCTGCTTGGGGCTTCTTCAGCAGAAACGTAGCTCGACATTCCCACTGCAGACCAAAAACGACTTGCCCAATTTATTCGCAAATGCGATGTAAGAATGATGAACATATAAAATAGCGACATCTTACTATCGCTTTTTGACCTAACATTGCAGTAGGATAGACAAATTGAAGCGGGATTTGCTCCTAATGAGTCCCCCATGCAAGGCGGCCATGCTTGCTGTCAAAGCATAATGAAAGATTTTAGAAAAATTTTGTGCAAATCGTTTTTGATTAGGAGCAAATCCCGCTTCAATTTGTCTATCCTACTGCAATGTTAGGTCAAAAAGCGATAGTAAGATGTCGCTATTTTATATGTTTAATTTTTACTTTGCCGGACATTTGTAATGTTTCTTGTGGTTAGGTATATTTTTATTTACCGTGCAATTATGCGTTTATCTTCTTCAGCGCATTCTGCATTTATCTTGTTCTGTTAACACTTCTTTTTTCATCAATGAAGTTGAACACCTCGATACTCCATTATATTTAGCTCTTCCCCTCGAGTCTAATTTACAAAACTGCGCAAAAACTGTTTTGATCGTGTAGTTACTATGACAACGTGACTGCATTGCAAATGATTTGCAATTTACAACGTCGGTAACGACTTGTAAGTCCTTTTTCGTGAATGGTCCCCTGAGAATAATTAATAATTAAACTTACACTTACAATACATTTTCTTATTTTTCGTAATCACGTTGCTATGGCGAAGTTATTTAATTATTCGACTTATTTTCGATCTGTCAAAAGCAACTTTCATTTCTTGATTATTCTATTACTCGAAGTATCTTTTTCGATTATTGTATTTATTCATTTCCTTCCCATCCTACTAAGTTACTTCATAAGAAGCATAGTTAGAAATAATTTTTAATTAACATGGTTGTTAATTTGTGGCACATTTTTGAGTCGAAAAATGATCCAATCCCTTGTTACGGGCAAAACGGGGTAGTTTGTAATTTCGCGCACGTTAACAAAAAAAATTTTATAGTGTTGTTGTTGTAGCTGAAATAACAACACTGCTCCGGTAGTCGAGTCGAGAAGGGGTGAGTATGTTTTTTTTCTTTTCTCTCCTATTTTATTTCGCATACCATGAAAACACATCGGATCATTGCACATAAATTTTAATTAGCCCAAAAAACATGGAAATCATTACAACAAACTCCAGTGTTCAACATTTAGCGCTATGTGACTTTGATTAGTGACTAAAATGTCGCAGTTACCGCTCAGATCTGATTGGTTCACAAAATTTTGCCGGTAAAATTAAGAAAGTCAAAAAAAAGTTAATTACCAAAATATTAATTAAAAAAAAGATTAAATTAATGAAAAAGAAAGGAATGATTGAATTAAATTGAATTAAGTTAAACAATTATAAATTTCAGAATTAAATGCAATAAAAAAACAGGAATAATGGAAAATCTTATCTGGTGGATCGACGATCCGGGATGGGTCCAAAAAGAGTCCTTTTGATTCCTTAACGGGATCGAATGGGAGCGGCAATAATTCGGCGAGCTCCGTGGCCCCGTAGGCAGAGTGGAACAAATTTTCGTGCCACTAACCTTGCCAGAAGTAGCCCAAAAAAATATTGGAGAAAGTTTTCAACAAACTTAAGAATTTCTTTTCCCAGACACAAAAAAAAAGAACCTGAAGTAAATGAAAACAGAATATAAGACCAAATGTACAAAGAAACAAATAAAATAAATTTAGATACCTGATGTAAGGTTCTCTTCGCGTGAGACGAGTGAAAAACTTCTAAAACCTTCCGTAGAAGACGCACCGGCCCACTCAAGATGCAGAAGGTGCTGAAGAATTTTCTTTATTCAAAAACCAAAATAAAATTGTGGCGGTAAGACGGTAGCCTAAATTCCTCGGAATAGTTCAAAACTTCGGTAATTTCACCAAAAATACCGTCAGACCAGCTTGCAGAATAAAGTAAAATTTTACGAAGAAAACACCTCGTTCTCAGGCGGAAACTTAGTGGAATAATAATGAATTATTATTTTCACCTGAACGAAAATTCGCGAAGCAGGGATAAGGACAGTTTCTCGTTACCAGCGAGAGTGCGAAGAGGATGGACGCTCTGATAAGAGAACCTGCACGACCACAACAAAAAGAAGTTTGACGAAGAATACAGATAACAACGTATCAACAGCGAACCGAAATTAATTTTAAAACCTTAAATGAGATTTTATTATGTACAGAAATTAATGTTAATATTTAATTGTAATACGCTTTATTAGCAAAATTAGTTGAGTGGTGTCTAATCCCTGACCTGGGATTCTACTTTTGTTCAAATTGTGATAATAGTTTCCCAGGATACTCCCTGGCAGATAAATTTATCCGTAGGTGAAGAAATCGGGCCTAAGACGTTTTATTTTTTTTTAATTTCTTAATTTCTCACAACTTCATAGTAATTTCTGTCACATTAAACAGTCATCAGACAGATTGACTTTACTAAGAAAGAAGCAAGACATGCGTGATATGTTCTACGTAAGAAGAAAAATGCTACTTGCTTAATGAAATATGTTTGAAAAACGACAAGATTTTTTGTTGGAAGTTAAAGGGAGACGGCTGTATAGCAGTAAGTCTTGTTAATCCATTGATCAGCATATAAAGAAAAAAAATGAACTGTATTGTACGTAGTAAGTCATACATACAAATTTACCATAGCAACCGTGTCAACAAAGTTAATTTAAAGTACCTGCAGTAAAGAGGAAAAAAGTGTTAATACGAATCTTTTTAAGATTTAATCTTTAATTTTATCTATTTTATGATTTTTCTGAAACTCTGATTATGTTTTCAGTAAATATTGAAAAAACGTTGTACACAAAATTTACTGGAAAATAATATTTACAAGGTAGGAATTTTAGATGCCACTTTTTCTTAATTTTAATCATTATTTAGCGTACTTTTCTATAATATCATGATTCCGTATCGTTTTTTAACCCCAGGAACCAACTGTTTTGCTCAAAAATATCAAAAAACAAAAAAAAATGTAAAAATGAATTTCCCTGTATTTTGCATTCGCTCCATGAAAGGTTCTAATAACTCATTTCGGTATCTTTCAGCAGTTACTGAGTCGTTAAAAAATATTGGTCCGATGATACGCCTTCTTGACACTGCTAGCCAAACACCAATTTTTAATGGATGTAATGGAGTTTCCACAAATTAATGGGGATTTTCTGCTGACCATATTCTCAGATTCTGTTTATTTAAATACCTTGAGATATGAAACCAGGCCTCATCGGAAAAGAAACACTTGTCAAGAATGTCGTCGTTGTTTAAGTTATCAAGAAACCACTGACAATATTCTGTTCTTCTGTGAAAATCTACTGGCCTGAGTTCGTGGACTGCTTATATGGATAAAGCTTTAAGTCTTTTTTAAGAATAGTGTGACATGTTCCCACTGATAGCTGAACTTCTTGTGAAAGTTTCGCAATAGATTTCTTAGGAGAGTGTTCCATTCGATCCCGAACATCTTCTATGCAGGCTGTAGTCCTTTTCTTAGCTGCTCCGCTCCCTGTTTTGCGACCAAGTGATCCTGTTTCACGAAACTTAAGAACACAAGCATGGATATGTTTAACTAGCTGATCATAAGTAATAGCAAAATTAGGAAACTGCTGTCGAAACTTCTGTACACGCTGATTAATTGAATAAACTAACAGTCCATTTTCTATTCTACCGGTTTGAAAATAATTTTCAACAATAAATATTTTCTGCTGTAATTTTAACATTTTGAATTAATTGAAAATACAAAGTGTCAATTTGACATTTGTTTAATTAAATAATTGAACAGCTATCAGTGCTGAAAATCTTAGGAGAAAAAAAACAGTGAAATCATGGCCCACTTTAATGAGGAATTCAATTGAAGGCACGGAAGCTCGATTCGTTTTAAAATTTGTAGCACTGTCGGTCTAACTATTATTTCTGTAAAGAAAATAGAATTTGCGCAAACACATTGTTACGTTATAAATGCATCATTACAAACTGGAAAGGGGCAGAAGCGGCTGTTGCATACGAATTTGTGTGGACAATCGATGTTCGCTATTGTTGGTTCTCTGATCATGTGTGTTAGACAAAGCCAACGCTCAGCCAGTATGTTTTTGTCTGTTACTCAACTTCGTACGCAATACTCGCTGCTGGAAAGGCGTGTTAATATTCCAAAACAGAAGGGAAAAGCGCAAAATGTAAAAGAATGTTCGCCTATATTTCTACATTTTTTAATACTGTGCTTCTCCTGTTCGTTTTCAAGCAGCAATTACATTTAGTAATCACTTACAACGAATGTTTTTATAACGTATTTATACAAACTCTAAAGTATACTTAGAAATCGGTTTAACTAATCACTAATTTCGTAACATTATTAAATTGTATCTACCAAAATTTCCACGTGCACACGAAACAAACGTGAAAACCAATATTGTTTGCCAATTGTTTATATTTTTATTTTATATTACACGATTCTGATATAAAAGTCGTTATACAAGATGATTCTGAATAAGTGTCCGACCCGTTAACCACAGGCAGTCCTTGAAAAAGCAAAGCTATTTGCTATTGTAGACATGGAAGGGTCTAATTTGTGTAGTTTTTGAGATAAAATGGATTAAAAAGTGAAGCGAATCATGTTTAATCAAACATTTCAATTGAAAATTTTTTCGTGATTCTAGAAGTACCGGCGCTTTACCAGCTGATTGTTGCGAATCTTATTAGGACAATTTAGTAGTTCAAAAGTCTGCTTACTCTATTGAATTCTTTGATGCTAGGCATCCCTTTTTGGATAAGCCCATAGATCTCGAAGAATTAGAGTTCGTAGTGTCTGCCTGCAAAAACAACAAAGCACCTGGTCCTGATGGGATACCTTTTCAATTCTTTAAGAATCTTCCACAAAATTGGACGTTGTATATCATTAACCTCTTTAACAAAGTCTTGGAATCGGAAAGCGTTCCCTATGAATGGACCACCATCTCTCTTACGATGTTGCATAAAAAGGGTCCTTTGGATGCTCCTTCCAATTATAGAAGCATTGCGTACATTAGCTCCATTTTAAAGCTCTTTACGTCCATTCTACTCTATCGTCTGACATCTTGAATTGAAATCAACACTGTTCTACCAGAAAATCAATCCGGATTTCGAAAATCTAGATCTTGTCTCGACAATGTTTTCACACTAAACAGTAATTCAAATTCAACTTCATCGAAAAGGCAGAAAAGTGTTTGCTGCTTTCATTGATTTTAAATCATGTACTGTTATGGGATAAATTGTTCAAACTGGGTATCAGTGCGAAACTTCTAAGAATAATACAGTCTCTCTATTCTAACGCGACTTTCCGCGTAAAAGCTTTCAATGGCTTTACCAAACCCTTTGAAGTAAATGACGGAGTCTTACAGGGTGAACCCCTAAGTTCAACTCTATTCGCCCTTTTTGTGGGTGATATTGAAATCTACTATTATACTATACTATTATTGTTGTACGCAGATGATCTGGTGCTTCTCGGTATTTCTGAAATTGATTTAGCGCGAAAACTAAACCTTCTGGAGAAATATACTACAGAAAATAAGCTTACTGTAAACGCTGCTAAATCAAAAATAATTTGCTTCTCTAGAGGAAATTTCAGAGTCAATCGGGTGCACCGTTTCCTCTTTAATGGTGCCGAAATCGAACTAGTCAATAATTATATATATCTAGGGGTTTCCCTCTTTGCTTCTTCTCTCTTCTGTAAACATGCAGCAATATGCCTCTCCAAGTCAAAACAGTCAATTGGAGCCGTTATGTCACTGTTATCGCAGTCAAAAACAAACTCGTGGGATGCACGCATCACTTTATACAATACCCTTATAGTCAATGCACTATCTAATTCTATCCCTGTTTGGGGCCTACGTTATTTAAACATTATTGAGAGAGCCCAAGTCGGATTTTTTAAAAGACTACTCTTGTTACCAAAAAACTCTTCTGATTATTTAGTTCGCTTAGAAGTGGGTGCGGTTAAACTTGAGTACCTCATTGTAAAACACTGTCTAAACTGGCTTCTAAAAATTCTTAAATGGAAAATAGCAGATTCCCAAAAATCGTCTTCAACCAACTGCTAAAGTTACAAGATACTAATCTTGTTAAATTTAACTGGGCCTTACAAATGAAAGGTTTTTTTTATAAAGGTTAATTGTCTGGACACTTGGAATTCTCTTTCCGTTGGACACCTTACGGCATCTCTTAATAGAATTTTGTCTCGCTACCGACATAAACTTTTTGACGAAGACTTGGAAAGACTTAAACTCTCAGAGTTCTCCGCGCTCTATAAGTTCTTCGTCATCAAACCTAATCCAGCTCATCATTTATATTGCCCTCTACCAATAAAACTAATTCGACTTTTTTCTCAGCTTAGATTGTTCTCCAAAAGACACCTATTTCTCAGTTACAGCGGTATCTCCCACTCCATAAACTGTAACGAAATATGCACAATGTGCAACTCTCTTAAACCTGAAAGTGTGGAGCACATATTTCTTGAATGCAAGCTTTACGAGAGTATTAAAGGTCCAAAAATCAGTCACTTGCAAAATTTTGACGAACTCATAAATCTATGAAATAATCCAAACCTAGATATAATCAAGGAGGTAGCTTATTCTTAATTTTTTAAAACTTCGTTCATTTATTATTAACAAGTGAATACATTCTTAATTTTAAGTAAATTATCTTGTGTCCCTAAACTTTAATTTATCTCATTACCATGCATATAGTGCCATAGTGTTACTAGTATTAATACGTTCGAATTGTGGTTTATTTTCGTTTATGCTCTAACTCTTTTTTTTTTATAATGCTATTTGATTATATGTCAAGAGAAACAATAAATATATTATTATTATTACAATTGAAGAGTTCAGTTTATGATTCCATTAATACCGTTGAGGAAATTGCATTTTTGCTGGAGCAAAAGAAATCAAAACATTGGAAATCACTGGCCGGCGTACGTGATTCATTAAGTAGACATTCACGCAAAACTTTTGAACGCTCTTAGGTGATAGCATATTTGGCACACAGACTTGCTCACGCGAAAAGAAAAATCTTGCGCTTCAAGTACGCAAGTCAAAACGTACACCCAGAAATAATTGCAGTTTTAATATTAATTAAATAATAAGTTAAATTTAGCCGAAGAAGCTAGCCCTAAGACGCGTTGTGTTTGGCGGCCTATTCATGAATCATGTGAATAGCCGCATAACGAGAAGGTCATGTCGAATATCTGTCACAAAAACCGTAGGGGTTACATGAATAACATTTACTTTTTGTTGACATTGTGACACAGTTTCTAAAACAAACAGTTAGTCAACACGATTTTAAAAACAGATTACGCGTCGCATTCCAATAGTCATCGGTGCTACTCAAATTTTTTCCTTGGGGCACAAAAGACGTTGATTTTCGAAGTATCTCCGATAAATTTTTTCTTGCAATTTGGGACTTGCATGACCTTAATAAATACGCCCCTAACGGGTCGGACACTTATTATGAATCACCCCTTATACCTAAATAAATGATTCAGTATGACCTTTTTTTTTGTTTTACAGTCGAACTAAAACAAAACTGTCTTTGAGAATAAATAAGATTAAAGTAAATGTTAGGCATAAATTTGTCTCCTGACAGACAAATGTTCCTCAAAATGTACGGGTGTAAATAAGATGTATTTACGATCTATAAATTTTCATTTACCTAACTTTATATTGCAGATCTTTATTTTAAGGCCACATCAACATAATGAAAGATTTATTATACGCTTGCTCTAACTTTAAGGGGACGACTCATTTTAAAATGGCCAGAATTGCTTCTCATGTAAATAATAGGAGGAAGGCGCTTAGATATTTTTTAGAAAATTTAGGCACCAATTTGACTTAAGTAAAATGCTCTTCAAAGTATAAAGTAAGACTTTTTAATTGTAATGGAAGTGGAAATTAAGTGCAAATTAACAGAAAATATTATTTTAAAAGATAATCACCGCAGCAAGTTAGGGAAATGAAAACATTATGTTGCAAGTGGTTCACAAGAAGTAACTAAAACCAGCTATTAATATGACTGAGCTTCTTGCATCGATTCAGGAGTTCTTTTATTTTAAGAAAAATTATCTCTCTCTTCAAGAACTTTCGAGAAGAATATCGGCTTAACGAAGCACTTTTGGATAAAGATAAATTTGGTTGAGTCGCTTATTTTGAGCTCAAGAATCTGTGGTTAGCTCAAGAATCTGTGGAATCTGTTGTCCACTGAACTTAGCTACACTCTGTATATTTTGCAACATGAAATTAGCGATAACAGCAGGTTATGTATAACATAAAATGAAATAGCGTAGCAGCGATTATTTGCATCAATTCATTTAAAGCTTTCGGCGGAAGTATGCATTTATTTCTTTTAACTCTCTTGTAGAGTTTTTGAGATTTACTGCATTAAAAAGAATTTAAAATAATTTTTGGCGGAAGAGTGTGTTTAAATATAATAAAATCGTCGTCCGGCGGATTTTCTATTCACAATGTTTGATTCCACCGGCCGACGTTTAGCCACACCTTTTAAAATAACTTTCACGCAGAATTTGAATCTTGTCTCCAATAAAATACGAAATAAGTAGAAAAGTACCGAAAATATGTTGTATTATTTCCATCAGCTCTTCAATTACCCTTCAAATATGTCATAATATGTACAGCTTTCTTTTCAAAGAATATAAATTTAGCTTGTAACTTAATAAAGAAACACCCTGCATAATTAAAAATAACTTTGAATTGTGTATAATTGGAACCTACAAGCTTTTTAAATTGCCATATTTTTTTAAATTTCTTCAGACTGTGAACTTGAACGCTTTTGACGTACTGAGCTTCAACAATACTTTTTACTTGCTGCATGTTTTGTAAACACCCTATACAAAACCTCTGTCTTTAAATGAAACTGTAAGTTCCTCGTTACATAGGAGATTAATTCTCTAAATCTGAATTTTTTTGCCCAAAAATTTAAAAACTGACCTATCACAAGCGAGCGCAGTCCCTTTGTTTTGAAGCCTCTGCTTGTTTTACGACTTATTTCGGCAATTTATTCCGATAAAAGCAATAAACCACAATAAAACTTTTTATTTACGTTTGGAAGAACTCGGGCAAGGTCTTATTGTATACGAATATGAATCTGACTTGCGGCCATCGGTATGTTTATTTGTATTTTCAATCTGCGATAAGTAAGAAGAACGTTTGTTTACGCACCTCTTTGTAATAGACAATAACAATTATGTTAAAAACGAGTACCTGATCTTCATTAGATTTTTGATGAAGTAATTAAACATCTTCATACGCTAGTTTTGTAACTGCGTTGAAAATACGTGAAATTATTTTTTAATTATCACTCTAATAGCTGCAGAATAAGTATTGCAAGAGCAGAAACTATTCCTATTGTAAAAACGGAAAGCAAGAATTGGAGTATGATACGATGAAAAATTTAAATAAATAAAAATTTAAAGATTGAATATACACACAATAATTTATGGGTTCAATATAAGGGCGCGTTTTTTTAAACTCTTCAACATTTAAAGCGCTTCATCTTAAAATTTCAACGCTGAACTTCGATGCCATCAGATTTTCAGCTTTAAAAGAACAATTTCAATCGCTGCATCCAATAGTAAAAGAACACTAAGTACTCTGGTGGTGAAACTTGAGCAATTATGCTTAGATACATTCGTACATACTTTTTAATATGAAACGAAAATTGGAACAGTTGTTGATATTCACAGCAGCTGAATTTGCTCTAGAGAGTCTTATGAACGAAAATGATTGTGATGAGCAGTCTGACAAGAAGCGCAGATGATGATTTTTCCTTATTACTATTAACCGTTATTGAAAAAAACAACACCAGTATATCAAAAGTTTTAAATTACATGCTATACTCTGTTCACGTTAAGAATATAGCGTTGGAAAGGATAGGGCAATATTTTCCGGCTTGTGATTGGTTGAAATTGGAGGCAAGTTTACAATGGTTAAAGTTGACATTCCGGCGCTCGTTCCCGCGAATTAATTTTATGTTGGATAGAGCGAAATATAACTAGAATTGTGAACGTCAGTTGTATTTATGTCATTTTGGTTTGGTGTTGGTGTTTGGTTTGTGTGCTTATTGTTATTTAAAATCGTTTAAAAAATTGTTCTTTTTAGAGCTCTACGGCTGTAATTGCAATTAACAGGTAAATATTTTATTAATAATGTTTATTTTCATGAGAATTTATTATGATATATTACAGTGCTAATATGGACGTACGAGAGGAAGCTGGCTCCTCGAGAAACCCTCAAGGGAAGCATATTCGAAGTGACCAAAGAGTTATGGCATATAATGCTTTTGTTCAATACCACCATGATAATTCCAAGTCAGCTTCAATAAAATTGGCTTCAAAGATGGTTGGCATTGGAGAGGCAACAATGTGGGCTATCGTAAAAGAAAAGGAAAGCACGGGAATTCTACGATCTCCTAGCAAGAAGCGAAACCGTGATACAATTTTCAATAAACTCGATGAAGCTCATGAAAAATCTATTAGAAGACATGTGCATTCTTTTTATCTTAAGAATGAATTACCTACTTGCTCAAAAATTTTAACGGTAAATACATTTACATTTATTACTGTTATTTTGAAACTAAGTAAAAAAATTTATAGGTTCTACAAACAGATGATACTTTACCTGTAATTCATCGTACAACATTGTGGAAAATTTTGAGAAAATTGGGATTTAAATGGGAGAAACGAAGCAGAAATTGTATTTTAATCGAACGTCAAGATATTGTCTTGTGGAGACGTAATTATTTAAACTCCATTAGAAAATTTCGTACAATGGGAAAGAAAATATATTTCTTGGATGAGACGTGGGTGAATGCCGGTCACACAAAGCCAAAAGTGTGGAAAGATACAACAGTGACTACTGCTCGACAAGCATTTGTAGATGGATTGTCACTTGGTTTACAAAATCCTTCTGGAAAAGGAAAACGTCTGATTGTGCTTCACATTGGTAGTGAAACTGGTTTTGTTGATAACGGATTGCTACTGTTTGAATCAAAAAAAACTGGTGACTATCATGAAGATATGAACAGTCAAGTTTTTACGGAGTGGATGAAAAATATATTACATCTTGAACCTGGATGTGTAATTATAATGGACAATGCGCCTTATCACTCAGTCAAGACGGATAAAATTCCTAATTCTTCATGGAAGAAAGGCGCAATAATTGAATGGCTTACATTGAAAGGAATTGTAACAGACAACACTTTATTAAAAGTTCAACTTCTTGATATAACAAAAAAATATGTAAGTGATAATCCAGTGAATTACGTTATAGATGAAATGGTAACAGAAACTGGCCGTACAATATTAAGATTGCCCCCTTATCATTGCAATTTAAATCCAATAGAACTTGTTTGGGCTCAAGTAAAACATCATGTAGCTGCTAATAATAAAACATTCAAGTTGCCCGAGGTCAAAACATTGCTGCTCGAGGGATTAGATCTTGTAAATGCTGAACATTGGGAAAATTGCGTTAAACATGCTATTGCAGAAGAAAACAAAATGTACCAACTTGATAATATTGTGGAAGATATGGTGGAGGAATTAATTATAACAGCAAATACTGGCTCATCATCAGAATCGCCACCTGACTCAGATTTAGATTTTACAAGTGAATAATTAATCTTGTGAGAAATTCTGAATTCACATTATCTACACTTTTGTTATTAATATCTGTCATCCCAGTGAATAAGTGATTAAGTCAAATTTCCCTACTTATCAGAGCAGGTTGTTTTCGATTTATAAATTCACATTGTTTGTTATAACAACATGATTGTTCTTGCTGTGCCAGCAATTATTAAATTATTCTGTGTATTTTGTCATTTTGATTTTTGTGTCTCGTGTAACATGTTTTTATAGCTATCAATTAACTGACAGTGATCAATTTTATCAAGTTTACTTTGATTTAGTTTTAGGGTCAGATTAAAACAATGTTCAGATCCATATTAACTTCCGGGTGTGAATCATGGATACAAACGAGTAGCCTGAAAAGAAAAATAGAAGTACACAAATGGAATACTTCCGTACAGCCATAGAAGTTACATTGAATGATAGAATAAAAAGTGCAGATATTAGAGGAGAGCTTGGAGTAGAATCAGTGTTAGAATACATAGAAAAAATAGATATATTAGGTTAAGGTTAGGTTTTGAAATAGATAGCAATTTTTTTATTGCTTTTCTGAACCTCAAGTACGTTTTATTTTTCTATGTGTTTACATGTTGACCAATAAGGCAAATAGAGGCATTATTATTATTAAATAACATGGGCTTTTAATTTTAAATTATCTCTAAAAGAATAAAACTTACAACAAAATTCAGACTCTGTGGTGAATTTATGCACAACAAATTAAAATTACTACTAAGATTAATTTAATTGTAAATTAAATTAATCGCTTGGTTTGTGTATTCATGCAACAAATTAAATTCTCCTTTAGTTTGCTGTTTTTCTAAATATAAAAATTTTGAATTTACCGCTCTTTCCTTATTGCTCCTATGTAATACGTACGCCGACGCGAGCGCTAACTACTATATTCTTAACGTGAACAGAGTATAGTTATAGAATCTTACTGTCCAGACACATTTAGGTCTCATTTTCGCCTCAATAGATTCTCCTGTGAAGTATTTATTTATGATTAAATGACAATTACAGATTACAACAAGCACTGATTTGCATGAATTCCTCACAGAAATTGCACCATTTTTAGATAAAGACCAGAAAAATAAACAAGGTGTACGTCCCGCTGCTCCATACGATAAAATTTTCCTTATGACATTGTGGACCATGGCAAATCAAGAGTCTTTCAGACAAATTGGTGATTGATTTGGTATGTCAAGAGGAAACTCACATACGAACTTTATAAGAGTCATTCGTGCCATTGTTAAAACTTCAGCAAAATATATAGTGGCCCAAAGGGCAAGCTTGTATAAACACAGTGCACAAATTTGATGTTTTACGTGCACAATCTGGTATACAAAACATTTAGTATTTCATTAGCGGTGTCGTTATCAACAATTCATTTATCATTTAAAATTAGCTCAATTTGGTCGTCATTCCTTTCTTCAATCTCTACCTCGTTGTCGTTTAGCCATGGTTGTCACCCGCTAGTCACCTAAACTCTAACCTAAACGTTGAAAATGAACGTCAAGCGTACTTGTGCAGCTCATATTCATACGCTGCAGAAAATTATTAATCGCTGGAAGTTTTTAAGCTGCATCGTAAGTAAAAGAACGCATCGTGGCGATAAACTGTTACAACCTAAAGAGTAAAAAAACGCTTTTTGTTTAATCGCTGCAACGGATGAACTAATCCTGAGTAAATAAAACGCGCCCTAAGTGACACACAGAGAACATTTTAAACTATTAACGACCAACCTAGTTACAAAATTTATCTACTTTCAAAATTAACAAAAAACACGATATTTGACCTACCTTAAGGTACAATATCTGTGCATTAGGTCATGGTCTGCGTTTTTATGACTTTTTATGGCCTCGAACGTCGGAGAATAGTTGAAAACCAAGCTCCGCTGGAACACATAAGCTACATTCAGCGACCCTCAAACAATTTCTATGAAAAAGTAAAATAATTTTTATCTGCGTTATTATTGCTATCCGACCAATAGTTGTATAACAAATTTTGCTTCTTTTCTTGACCACTATTTGTGGTTTCAATTAAAGACGTACATTTACAGACACGCTGTATAACATTTCGAAAAGTCGAAGGAACGCTTTTATTTACTTCAGATGAACGTGACCCATTTGAGTAGCATATTGTGTGACATTTTATGTGATAACCTCACGTATTAAGGGGAAGGATATTGTTCGTATAATTAAATTAATCAAGGAAAGAACCATTAATATGAGGACAGAAAAATTCTGTCATATCCGGGAATCGATTCCGGGACACATCGGTTACATACCGATTGCTTTACCATCTCAGCTAACGTGATTCGGCAGTTCGAAGATTTAAATTAGGAATAGGTGGTAAATGCGATTTGTTCTTTCAAAATTTCTAAAATGTTACGGGTTTACTTTGTACACATCTGATATTAAAATATCTTTAAAGCACGAAGCCGTCTCGCCGTAGTGATAGAGGTACCTACCCGAAAACTAATTAAAAATCAAATTCTCGCTAATGTTCGGTGCTAGTATGGCTGCTTTAATTTGCTGTAAGGTATTTGAAATCTTTTTTGTCGCTGTACCGTCGACGACGCTATAGCGATACCAATTAAAGCGGACATTATATGGTAGCTATATCGCCTATATCATACAATATCAAAAACACCTGCTTTTAAATGAAAAGTTTTCCCATATTTGCAATACAATGTAAGCTTACATTGTAAGTTATACATATTCGTATATTATGATTTTCAAGTTCATGAAGTATTTACTGAAATTTGTTAAACGCCTTTGTATGTATAAGTAATTACATTCCTCTGTAGGTCATATTTCAAATCAAGTGTTTGATATCCACGTCGTAGACCAAAAACAACAGTTTAAAACACATTTCCAGAACAACGTGTTTTAAGAAATTTAAAACACGGAACAAGTAGCATTTTCGTTTATAATAATATAATATACAGCGTGGAAACTAAGTAGCGGATAAAATCCATAACTCCGTCAATATTTGTAATAAAGCAAAAATCTAAAAGGGGTGTAGCGATTCAAATTACAGCGCATAAGAAGAAGTATATTTTGAGATATTTTCATGAATTTTTTTAAAGTTATGACGTCATCAAGATTTTTTTAAATGACAACCTATATTTTTTATTTTTGATTTCAGTGGGTTTTTTCAACCTACTTTCAACAGTATAAAATTTTGAATCGATTACATAACAAAAAACTCAAGAAAAACGGCCATAAAAGTTTAATTGTAAAGTTGAAGAAATAAACAGAATATCTAGTTAGCTAGGTGTAAAACAAACAAAATTTGTTTGATTGACAAGAACTTGTAAATACCTATCACAATAAAGTGAGTATTTTTATTCCCTGTGGATAGTAGGAGTTACACTAATTATTAAAAACCTTTTACCAAAATGTGTTGCTGACTGAAAAACAAAGAATTGAAGTTCTAATGGTGATTGGGTATGGCGATCGAATTAGAACTCGTCAAGAGGTGTGTCGACTTTTTATAGACAAATATCCTGATCAGCAAATAAGTCAATCCACAGTCAGCAGAATAGAAAATAAATTTCGAAATTACGGTATTGTGAAAGACCTTCCAAAAACTGGCCACCCTAAGACAAAATTAATTGACGATGTGCAACTTGATATTTTACTAGAAATAGAAAATAATCCGCATTCGACTAGTAGAGACATTGCTTTAGAGCACAACCTGAGCCATACCTCGGTACTGAAACTTTTAAAAATGCAAAAGTTTCATCCGTATAAAGTAAAATTAGTCCATGAGTTAGCAGAAACTGACTATGATCATAGATAAGAATTTTGTGAAGAAATGTTGGAAATTTGCAATCGTGATCCAATGTTCTCGCAGCGTATAAGTTTTTCTGATGAGGCAAGTTTTACTTTACATGGAACTGTTAACAGACATAATTGTCGATATTGGTCTACGGAAAATCCCCACTGGATGTAAGAAGCTCATACTCAACATCCCCAGAAGCTCAACGTATGGACAGGAATTGTCGGTGACAGAATTTTAGGTCCATTCTTTATCGAACGTAATTTAACTGGTGAGAAATATCTACACTTCTTACAATTCGAATTAGTACCTGCATTGGCGATATTATTTCCTAATGAAAATGACTGTGACGTACCAAACAATAACATTTGGATGCAACACGACGGTGCTCCGCCACACTAAGCAGTTGATGTGCGACGTTATTTGGACGAGATGTTCCCAGGTAGATGGATAGGAAGAAGAGGTCCAATGGAATGGCCAGCTAGATCCCCTATCTAACGCCATTAGACTTTTTTCTATGGGGGTACTTAAAAAGCAAGGTGTATAAAAATAGACCTAACAACTTAGACGATCTTAAAGAAAGAATTCGACAGGAGTGTAGGTTAATAACACCTCAAACTATTCAAAATGTAATAAATGAATTTTATGAGCGTCTTGGGTATTGTCAGTTGGTGCATGGTCGTCAGTTTGAACATTTATTGTGATTTCAATGACTGTCAAAATCAAATTTTGTTTATTTACACCTTAATTTTGTTTCGTTTTAAACCTAGCTAACTAGATGTTCTGTTTATTTCTTCAACTTTACAATTAAACTTTTATGGCCGGTTTTCTTGAATTTTTTGTTATGTAATCGATCCAAAATTTTATACTGTTGAAAGCAGGTTAAAGAATCCCACCGAAATAAAAAATAAAAAATGTAGGTTGTCATTTAAAAAAAATCTTGATGACGTCATAACTTTAAAAAAATTCATGAAAATATCTCAAAATATACTTCCTCTTATGCGCTGTAATTTGAATCGCTATACCCCTTTTAGATTTTTCCTTTATTACAAATATTAACGGAGTTATGGATTTTATCCGCTACTTAGTTTCCACGCTGTATATAATATTTTTGTAGTTTGTATTTTCGCTAGAAAAAACATTACAGCTGTTGATATTAGTTGCAGTGCTATTGAAGAGAACTGCGAGATGGTTGCATGTACGCTTGCGGTAATGAAGATAAAATATTTAATAATATCAGTATACCGATCGCCTCAGTCTGATTTAATGGAGTTTTTTTCAAAGTTTTGATTCACAATTACTGGAGCTGTATAAATATGCCGACTTTCATGTAGTCTGTGGGAATTTCAATATAAACACATTACGGGCATCATCTGATTCAAAAGATCTTATAAATTTAATGCTGCAGTATAACTTGGCCTTAAGAACCGATCAAGCTGGAAGGATAAATAAAAACTCGGAAACTTGTATTGATAACATTTTCACGGATTTCGATTGCTCCGTTAGCATTGGAGAAACATTTCTTTCGGATCATACTTTTCAGATACTTGATTTCGTAATCTATGAGGTTAATCGTGATGACACAATTTTTTATAAACGTAACTTTAATATGTCCAGTATGACCTTATTCTATGAAAGTTTCTTATCAGAAGAATGGAATGATGTATATAGAGCAGAAGGGATTGACGAAAAACTTGATACCTTTAAAACTATATTTATGTGTTACTTCGATACTGCCTTCCCTATTAAACAATCAAAACGAAACTTCAGTACACAAAAGCACCTGGTTAACGAATGATACTAGAAATATGGGTAATATGCTAAACGAAATACAACAAATTGATAGAACACTAAACAATGATCGGTACCATAAACGCTTCATCGAATTTAAAATAAAAATAGATCGAGCGAAACACAGTTATAATTCCAATAGAATTGTAGAAGCGACAAATATTTCGCGCGAATGCTGGAAAATTATTAATGAAAGTCGACCTGAAACATATTTCACAGAGTGTCGTTTGGAGGACTCGAGTAATAATATAATACTTGATAAAACCGAAATCCCCGATATGCTAAACAAACACTTTGTAAAAAATTCAGCAAAACCTCCAACTAGCAAAAAATGCGCAACAGATCTATCTTTTCCAGAATCCATGTTTTTAGCACCAACAGATAAATGTGAAGTCGAAAATGTTATAAAAACAAAATGCGTTAAGAAAAGTACTGGAATAGACAATATTCCCGGTATTGCCTTGAAAGCTGTTGCTGATTTAATAGCAAGCCCTCTGAGTCACTTGATTAACGAATCATTTTCGTCGGGCCAGTATCCGATTTGAAAATGTTCAAAATTATTCCCGTGTATAAGAACAAGGGTAGTTGTCTGGATGCAGCGAATTATAGGCCAATTGCTTTGCAAAAGCCAGTTTGGGAAAGTATTCAAGGAAATCTTTCACAAAAGGCTTATTTCATATCTTCACAAGCATAAAATTATCTCCAATGCACAAAATGATTTTCGGAAAGGAAAATCAACAACAGCAATCACTGATACCTTTAATTTGGTTCTTACAGAGCTCAACAGTAAAAGGAAAGTACTAGCACTATTTTATGATCTCCGTCGAGGTTTCGACACTGTCAACCACAATTTACTTTGTCACAAACTAGAAAATATGGGTATAAGAGGACCCGTAAACCGATGGATAAAATCTTATCTCTGCGGTCGAACACAAAAAGTGGCGGTTAACGGCGAATTATCATCTGCGCTGGAAGTGAACAACGGAGTTCCCCGAGGATCTATCCTCGGTCCCGTGTTGTTCACCCTTTACATCAACGACCTCCCCTTATGTTGTCCATCTTCAACAAAAACAGTCATCTATGCCGACGACACGACGTTCATAATATCAAGTGACAGCCCCGAAGATCTGGTCCTTAAAACAAATAATACGATGAGCGAAATGAACCAGTGGTGTTTGTGTAATGGGTTAACTTTAAATGTGATCAAAACTCAAATAATGCCGTTTGTGACAAAAAATATTACAATCGAAACCTCGCCATTAGTCAAACTTAACGGTATTTCAGTAGCTTGTGTTAACCATTATAAGTTTTTGGGAGTGCAAATTGATTGTAAATGTCATGTACATTACCTAGAAAATAAGTTAAATAGCCAAATATTTTTACTTTATAGACTACGACATACGGTTAATTACGAGGTTTTGAGATGCTTATATTTCGGTTTAATTCACCCGCTTCTTGTATATGACATCATTTTCTGGGGTAACTGCGCTCCATCTGGCAATGTATTCAAAATTCAGAAAAAAGCTGTTCGATTAATGGGAGGTCTGGATTCTCGGCAAAGCTGTAAAGATTTATTCAAATTGTACAACATTATCACTGTTCCGTCACTGTATATTTATGAAATCGTGCTATATACGCGATCAATTGAAAATACTGTTAGCCGAAATAAGGATTATCATAATTATTACACAAGAAAAAATGAAGATTATCGGTTACCTTTCAATCGCTTGACGATTGGACAAAGTGGTCCAATTTCTGCAGGGTTAACGTATTTAAACAAAATTAAAACTCTATGGTATAATTCATTGCCCACTTGTAATCGTTATTTTAAAAGCAGATTAAAACAAATGTTAATATCAGGCGCCTTCTATTCGGTAGATGAATTTTTAAGCAGCATTATTGAATTAATTCATTAAAAATTTTTGTTGAATTAATTCATTAGTTCAATAATTTACATTATTTAACTTGTAACGAAATATTTATTGATTATTTTTATTATTTATTTTAATTTGTTGTATAAGTAAACGAATCTGAATAACGATGTGAATCTGAAATAAGATGGGGCTTTGTCTTGTCTATCAAATGTCACACTTACGTGATATGTATCTATGTAATATTTTTAATAGATAAAATAGCGACATCTTACTATCGCTTATTGACCTGACATTGCAGTAGGGTAGACAAATTGAAGCGGGATTTGCTCCTAATAAGTTCCCCATGCAAGGCGGCCATGCTTGCTGTCAAGGATAATGAAAATTTTAGAAAATTTTTTTTGTGCAAATCGTTTTTGATTGCAGCGAGAACCTCGAGCAGCCTCTGGACAGCTGTTTCAGCCCTG
Source organism: Prosopocoilus inquinatus (assembly GCA_036172665.1). NCBI lineage: Eukaryota > Metazoa > Arthropoda > Insecta > Coleoptera > Lucanidae > Prosopocoilus > Prosopocoilus inquinatus. Next base: position 6,016,409 of record CM069876.1, read on the forward strand.
CTTGGGGCTTCTTCAGCAGAGACGTAGCTCGACATTCCCGCTGCAAACAAAAACGACTCGCCCAATTTATTCTCATTTGCGATGTAAGAGTGATGAACAGATAAAATAGCGACATCTTACTATCGCTTTTTGACCTGACATTGCAGTAGGGTAGACAAATTGAAGCGGGATTTGCTCCTAATAAGTTCCCCATGCAAGGCGGCCATGCTTGATGTCAAGGATAATGAAAATTTTAGAAAATTTTTTTTGTGCAAATCGTCTCTGCTGAAGAAGCCCCACGCAGGGCTGAAACAGCTGTCCAGAGGCTGCTCGAGGTTCTCGCTGCAATCAAAAACGATTTGCACAAAAAAATTTTTCTAATATTTTTAATGTTACCACTAATTTTTCTGTGCTTGACTTGTGCAACAAACTTCTGTTTCTTGCATCAATAAAAATTATTATTAAAATAAACAACATATCCATAGCGACCCGTAATTGACCAACAGAAAAAATTTTGAATAACACTCCTGCGAAAACGCTTTAAAGTATATCGGCTGTCTTTGCAACTCGAGTGCGTCTCGTTGCATAACTTAAGTTTAAAGTTCAAGGTTGTCAAACTTTAAGCTAAAGTTTCCGCACTCGTATTATTAATAACTATTAGGTTTATTATAACTCATTAACTTTAATCGTCGATTTATTCCCATAGTTACAATTATAAAGACAATTGTTTCTATAGAAATTAATCAACGGGTAAAGTTAATCAGAGATGAAAAAATCGGGCCTTAGTTATTTAACTTATGATAAAGACGATGTTACCTACTTTTCCTCAATATTGGAGTAAAAGAATTGACTAAGTAATGATATGTATCGGTATATAGAGATGCAGAGATTTAATGGAACAATTAAATGTTGCGATTAAATTACTCCTAATGTTACAATGATTCATAACGTGTAATTATAATTGGGTCAAGATTAGCTAGCAAGTCGGAGTGTTTCATTGCGTATGTTTGATTCGTATGATGCGTATTAACATATCGTAAGGGCTCTTGCACACAGGTAAAAAGACCTGCCGGAAGTCTCACAGCCATTTGGCAAATTTCTGCATGCGGAAGGAAACTAATTTTGAAAACTTTCTGTTTACGTGAGCTCATATTCATCTTCACGAAGTATTAAGAAAGAATCGATCTTACAAATTACAGATTCAATTAATTCAATTACGAAATTTTCCAGTCAATCAAAATTTTAAACCCGCCTGAATTTATTAAAACAATGTAACCTCACTCTAAGTAAGTAATTACATTTTTACGTATTTTCAAATTATAGGCCGACGATTATAATGACTGGACGAAAAATGCGCCTTAAAATTGCGGATAAGTTAAATAATCACATCATCACATTTTTCACGAGTAATAAATAAATTGTGTTTCCATTTCTTAAGTGTGTTTTTACAACGCCGGCCGGCTCTTCGATTGACGCGCTTAAGGTAGGGCAGTAATTAAATAAATGTAATATTAATTCCTTCAGTGAATTAAAATTTTAAATAAAATAGTTGCTAAACGATATCAGTGATTATTGATTATTATTACGAAACGCTACGAAATGGGTTTGAATGCGGAACTCAGCGTGGTGTCGGTGTCGACTTTAGGAAGGCATTGCGACCTTGCTTATATTTCTTTCTCGCACATTTCAACAGTTCCAAACAAGTGGTCCCTTCGAATTCTTTTTTGGCTATAATACGGTAACCACCGGAAAATGCGGACAGAAGGAAGCATGTCGTGTACACCTATACTGAGGTTTTTTTATTTGCACACAGTAAAAGAATACCCTGTATAATAGCGATTTGAACTTTTTGTTCAGAGAAAGATATACCAAGCGGTTCGCTATACTAAGTAAGTTACGCATGCTGTGTTTTAGGTATGAGAAGACATAAATTATAACAGATAAACAATTCTTCACTCTTGGAATCATTATAATTGTATTTAAGTCTAAATATAAATTAATTGTATGTATCTTATTCCTTACTTTGGTATAAACAACGCAGTCCTTCGTCCAAGCTTTACCACATTTCATCTCGACATCCTTCAGTTAGCGAGATTTTCTTTTTTGCGAGGTTTTCTCTTATTACAATTTGTGTGCCTTTTACCGAAGTCTTGCTGTAGTAAATTTTACCTTTGATGTTTCTGCTGCAGAATTTAATTAATGTCGGTCGACTTCCATTTTCAGATTTACCCAAGCGGTGACTGCAATCTATCATGTCTTTCGTAACAGTAACATTTAGTTCTTCTTTAAAAACTGTAATAAATTTTCATTCGGAGATTCAGGAACACCATAAATTCTTAAATTATTTTTCCTCGAATATTATTGTCCCTATGCATCAATGATTTAATAGGCTTTATCCAGTTTAAGTTGAAGTTGGCTCATCTTCATCTCTCTTCATAACTTTTAATAACGTTCTCGATTTTTTTTAATCATGAGAAAAGAGAGAGGGGGGCTATCCAGTTCCGTCCGCAGAGGTTGCAACACTCGGGATTCGTCTTCAAGAGCCAAAGTCCCACCCATTAGAAATATGAAACCCCCGCAATAAAGTTCCCCAACAAGAAAAAAATAAATCGTTCTTTAATTATTGTAAACGCAAATTTGTATAAATCGCATATATCCACAATTGTATGTGACTACGCCCAATTACGGGGCGATCAACAACCTTACCTTAAATAAGTTCATCTACAGGGTCCAACTCGTGGACAGAAAAAGGGCCTTTACGGGAGTACTCACGAGTCAGGTTACACCAAAGCATAAAAATGGTTCACTTCAACTCTAATCCATAGTACATAAAAACATTGAAAATAAATTGAAGATAAAAAAATTACAGCATTCATCAGAGCTCTGATGGAGCCTTTCAAGCGCGAAGGCAAAAAAAAACAAAATCTTTAACTTTAATATAAAGTCCACAAACAAAAGACATTTACGTCAAGGTTTAATGCTCTGAAGAAACCCCTCAAACTGATAATAGAATTTTAACGTTAACTTCGAACAACTCACGAGTAATAATAAAAACAGGATACACGGCCAAAAGGGCGGAGGTACATAAAACAATATGCGCAGTGCGCCAACTAAGGCACAGGGGAGAGAGGAATTTTTTCTACGCGGCGGTGACGAAACAAAAGAAAAGAAACGGCGGCGTCACTCCTCACCGATAGTGACGAGATACGGAGGCGAATCACAAATATAATAGAATAAATCGACCTTAGTATTGCCTCTGTACCGGCGTCGACGATTCAGCGTCTGTCCTGCCTAGGACGATTGGGCAATGGCTGCCCTTTTCACGTACGTCTATGGAACGCCAATTTTACGAAGGAATTCGTCAACTTACGTGTGTAGCGACCTAACGACCTAGTGGCCCCTTTACCTGGGACCAGCACTAGAAAAAAGGGAACAATTAAAAAAAGAATGACCACGAGGTCGTCAAAAAAAAACTTACCCTGCGTAAAGTACGTGCCGAAGAGTTGCCAAATATCGCCGCCCAGATCCGCACAATTGACAATCGTTGAGAATATAACGACGGTGAGGAAGATTCACAAAAATACGGGCCGAAGTTCGTACAATCCAACTCAAACTTACAAACCGGCTGCACACGCGCGCCGTGGGCGATAATTCAACTGTCCTCGACGCGTTTCCGCTTGCGTTCACTCCCCCTCCGATCGCGACGTGATCAAATAACCGTTACAACATGGGACAATAGGCGACGTCTAAACGTCGGGGACACAAGAGCGCGAGGGAAAAGAAAGGAGACCAACACCAAACTGATCTGATCATAAGAGCCGCTTACACAAATAATGAGTTGACGGATATAGTGTTATTTTATGGAAAAAAAATAACAAATGGGTTTTTTGGATTTCTTAGAGTTTCCAGATGCCACAGTTTTTTTGTACTAGCAATTTTCATTTTGGATTTTTTCTTAAAATATACGGATAGAGATTTAAGCGACTTTTATTCCGTAAATCGAGGTCGTTGGAACGCGACACCGGGACATGAACGGTAGATTTGGCGTCCATTCTGATCGCGAAGGCGCTTCGAAGCAACGAGGGTTTCATGTTGTAACTTTAATGTTTCACCCTTCGTTTTAAATAGTCGATATTTTCTCTTCTCCTTCAGAGCATAAGTGTGATTTTAGGATTTCTCTATTGCTGCGCTTCCACACAGCGTTTGCTATTCTCATATTAAATATTATTATTTTGTTTTATGTCGGATTGTTGTACGCCGACACGGGAGTACTCACCCTATTACGGTATTTGCAATTTCTTTCACTTTGTTTTCTTTGTGAGCTTTTGCTTTGATAAAGAGTTTATCTCTGGTCCGAACCATAGTCTTTCTTTGGTAGTTAGCACCACTGATTTTGGGTCGCATACCTTTGGGGAGGAATTTTCAAAACAACGTTTGGGGTATAACTATGAGGAAGCAGGTCCAAAAGTGCTGTACTTTTCGGGAACGATTAAGGACGCACTTTCTCGGTTGTGTGCCTCTGATACTCTTGAATTGCGTAACCACTGCTGGGTGGCGCCCTTTTCCGTAACATTTTCAGAGATTTACCACGCCGGTTCAATTGAATATTTGAATAAGCGTTAAATTAATTTAATGCCCAGGATGTCTTTGTGATGGTTTCTATTTAGTTCTTCCAATATGGCTGCTCCGCCTTCTTTGAATTAAATGTTTTTTTCGTAGGGAGAATGAGCGGGTCGGGATTAACCAAAATGTGAATGTGGGCATTGTTACGTAACCCCGATTCATATGGATCCGGACATTTGAGCGCGGTAACCAGGGCGCGGCCTAATGGACGCCCCTAGTAGGGCGTGACGACACTACGGCGCAAGATCGTTTGAAAACTCATTGTTGTCAATTATCCTCTGATCACGTAGGTACCACTGCGGCCTTAAAATTTCCCACGATTCAATTTTTTCGTTGTGAATAAGATTTTAATGACTTGTCAAAACTATTTAATCATTTTGAACAGCAAATTTAAAATTTTACATAATTTGAATGGCAGACTTCAAATTTTAAAGTTGAAATGTTTAAAATGCCAAGTCACATGATTTCTGAGATGGTACAAGGTTCTGCTTGTGTTTCTTTTATTTTTCTGTTAAATTCTATTATTTCCGTTCAAATACCTTACTTTTCTGCTGTAGTTAAAATATAACCAAATCATCCGAAAACCAAATGACTTTCCAATGTTACGTCATTCCTGGCAAACTTCTGTCATTTCTGCACATATTTGCACTCACGGTTGTTGTGTTGAGAGTACTTCTTTTTGATCAGTAATTTTAGACGACGAGGTGAGGAAAAGAGCAGTGGTTGCAAACGTCGCATTCATTCATCAGAAAGGTATGATTGTTAAAGAAATCCCCAATCATTCAACACAGTGTATAGCTGTTGTATCATATGACGGGTCATTTTTAAAATTTTTATTGACCATGATTTTGATAAAGGTTGTTGGCAATTGCATTAATTAAGGCCGGATTCGTTAATTAAAAGCTTACCTTAACGTTGGTTTATAAAAGTTTTGGCTTACTCCAATTAAAAATTTTAAAAATGACCTGTTGTGTTAATTAATAGGAGTAAAAATTGTCATAGGTACAGCAGTGTTTAGAAGAAATGCGACTCCCGGCAAGCGACTTGGCGGTATGGTTAGTCTAAATAAGGATCAGATTCGTACGATTTTATTATTTTCTGTCGCATTTCTTTTAAGCACTGGTGTACACATTGTTATGTTGTCATTTTCATGTGAATTCGGCGCTCTAGTGTCTTCGCGCCCTAATGTTTTCACGCCTTCGTGTCGCGCGTCCTATCAGCGACGCCCTATCGTCTGTGACCTACTGGTCGCGCCCTATTATCAATAACCGCCGATTCACAACGATTCGAGAGGATGACCAACCTGGTTTCCGTGACACGTAAGTTACGGATAGGTACAGGGCCCTCTCTTCTGGTTTGGGTCAAAACACGTTAAAGCGCTCCCTCGTTCCGACAAAAGCGGGGTGAGTGTCGTTGCAAAATCTTTTAGACAAGCGAAAGAAATTTATGGCGCAACAACATTTGTTACGGTTTGGAAAATCGCTTTCAAAAGTCAACCTGTACGTACCGAGTTTTATGTTATGTGTTTATTCTCGATTACGCAATAATCGGATGTTAACGTGAATATTGTGTGAACGGCTAGTTGCGTAATTCGCCCCCTTGCATTTTTCACTGGAAATATTTTTTTTATTGCCATCTCCGCGTAACATGTAGTGTATTTTTAACGCAAATTGCGTTCCCTCGTCTTCGATACTGAATTTTTCTGGTACAATTTACAGATAGTTTTTTTTTAATACATCTCAGAACAGTCCTGCAGTAAATAATTTTACGATACAGCAGTTTCGGAATTGTGATTGCTTGAAGTTAAAGTTTTATCGGCCCGGTTTCTACTTTTTTTTCGTAGATTTCATAATTATTTGCAATCGTCTGCAGCTGCGTTTTCCGAAATATTTCGTTATTTCGTGGAAATTAAATTTAACATTTATTCTAAACGTCGCGTCGAGACTGGTTGTAAAATCAGCGTCGCTTCGGTCTTTTGTACTATCTTACTTACTAGCGAAGAACGCTTGTGTTAACTTGTTATTTCGACAGAGTTACAAATTGGTTTTTCATTTGACGAAACATTTGACGATGACACTGGATCTTACCGGCATCACCTTTTACTCGGTTGGCTCTGGTTCACGTCACATCGGTTCAACCTCTTCCTTTCGTATTCTTGGGCGTTTTGTTTGGCTTTATTAATTTGTTGCGAACATGCAGCAGTCGGCCGATGCGTTTCGATATCCCCAGGGTACGGTGGTGTGTTTGTGTGGGGGCTGTGACCCCATAGCGTGCCTATATTCCATGATGAACAAGGTGTAGATGGTTTCGCACCTACAATGGTTTCAGGGAGCCATTTCTACGACAATCGTTAACCTGGTGCCCTGGTGGATCAAAAGCTCATCGGTGTTTGTCCCAGCTTGCCCGTTTTGATATAGGCAGGAATATTTGTGATTGCGATCGTGCTTTTCTCCCCTTACAAGCTTTTTCCTACCAACTTTATTTACGTACCGTTTTAAGTACTTTGCACACCAGATCAAGTTTTAGCTCACGTACTGGTTTAATTTGGATGCTGACCTTTTCAGAAGTAGACTTCCCGTTTTTCGGCTCTCGAGTTGCACCAGAGAAGTTACTACCTACCTGGTTCGTAACATGATCGCGCGGAGGAATTTAACTTACAGCACAGCCAGCTGCTTAGCCGTGGCGGACGTGTTAATTGCGAAAAGTTGAGCACCACTTAATCTTAACTACAGATTAATGAATTATTAAAAAGTCTCAATTTCTGAAACAGTTTATTGCCAACCAACAGGCATGCAAAACAGAATAAAATATCCATAGTAATGTCACGCTAGGGGTGGTGCCTCCACCCTGTCGCGGTAAGGAGGCAGCGAAGGGTTTCAGAAGGTAGAGCTTGAAACACAGTTATTATATATATATATAGATATATATATATATATACAGGGTGAGTCTGAAAAGAACCGACAAATTTAAACCACTAATAGGGTCGGCGTCACAGGTTATGTGAGAAATATTTATAAAAAAAAATTCCTATAACGATTTCCGAGATATAATTAATCAAAAATCGTACCCAAAAACACAACACTGCACTGGTATATGAAAATGGGAATTTATTGTACACACAGCTGCAGATGTCTAATAAAGTTTTATTACTTTATGAGAACGCGGCAATGCCCTTCCCAGAATGCGGTGGTTTAGTGCGACCGTGAAATTGCAAGCGCAAAGTGTTTCACTCTAAAACAATCAGTCTACTCGGTATTTTTCTAAAAGTGCACATACAATGGCAGATTTTTCAACAGCGGAAAAAACAGACATGGTTCTGTTGTATGGTGAATCTTTAGGAAATGCACATCACGCTCGCCGTTTGTGGATCGAAAGGTTTCCATTGCGTCGAGTGCCGCATCACAGTACTTTTACTACCGTGGTACAACATTTGCGGGATTTTGGGTTTTATCGTCCTGCAGGAGGTCGGGGCCTCGAGAGACCTCTGGAAATATTGGAGGCACAAAGAGATATTTTAGATATCGTGGCCGAAGAGCCGAGCATTAGCACCCGAAGAGTGGCACATAGAGTTGGTGTTTCGGAATCTACGGTAATCAGGACTTTTCACGAGCAAAGTTTACATCCTTATCGGGTACAAAAAGTACAAGCATTACATCCAGGTGACGGGGAGCGTCGCGTTGTGTACTGTCGCTGGTTACTTAATAAACTGCGAGAAAATAATAGATTTTTAAGTGTCGTGCTTTTCACCGATGAAGCCCAATTTACTCGTGACGGTGTTCGGAAGAACTGAGAGACTGGCTAGACACATATGCGCTAGACACATATTATACAAATCGCTGGATTGGGCGATATGGGCCCGTGCTTTGGCCTCCGCGATCCCCGGACTTAAATCCTTGTGATTTCTTTTTGTGGGGGTGGATGAAACAACTTGTGTATTCCACTCCTTTAAATACGCGGCAAGAATTAATTCAACGTATCGACGATGCAGCTACAATAATACGCAACACTCCGAATGTTTTCGCACGTATCCAAGAAAATATGAGGAGAAGGGCTACAGCTTGCATCGACAATACTGGATTGCATTTTGAACATCTTCTTTGACAAGTAAAACAAATAATTATTTTTAATTTAATTTTTAATAGTGTTTTTTTGCTGTCGTTCAATAGTAATAATTTAAAACATTTCGTACAATTAAAATAAAGGCCTAGCTTTGCATTAACAGCTGTTCATGTATCATTCAGGAATTCGAATCTTGTCAAGGTTGCGCTGCGCGGGTTCGAATAGTTACGTAATACCAATAAACCATAAAAGTTTATGATACAGATTTATAACCGTTTTTATGAAACGTATCGCTTTACTCTGTAGCAAGTGAACGGAACGTGCATTCGGGGTAAATTTTAAATCATATTTCAATTTCCCACAATATTTTTAAAAATATTTTTCCCATAATCTGTGACATCAATTCTATTAGTGGTTTTAATTTGTCGGTCTATTTCAGATTCACCCTGTATATATATATACCTTTAATTAATGTAAAATTTAATATGATGGGGTTCGTAATTCAAGACGGGTGGTTGAAATTCGGTCGTCTGTGCGGCGGCTGGCTTGGTCTGGTGGCGACGGCTTCAACGGGCGGTATGTTATTGCGATGTCAAGGTCTACTCAGCAACGGATGGCCACGGTATTCTTCTGGCTCTGGATTTTAAGCGGCCTTACCATGTCACACTAAGGGTGGTCGACTCCGGGTATCTAGGCGCTTGCGATGGCTTCGACGGCGTAGATGCTAAATCTAGAGGCAGCGGCGACGACTATTGTGGGGCCAGATGAGGTGGCGACGGCAAGCAAGAGTGCGGCGATGGCTTCAGCTGGCAGGCTGATGCGGCTCCCCGGAGCTAGAGTTGACCGGGATGAGATCGGCAGCTTCTGGCTGGGCGTAGACGGCGGTGGCAGAGAGGCGTCATCCGATCGGCGTCAGGATGCTGATGATCTTGGAATCAGCGATGCGGGTGGCTCCTTTTCTTCGCGATGGCAGATGTTGTCAATTTGGAGTTGCTCCTAGGTCGACTGCCAGGGCGGATGCCCTTCTTATAGTAGGCACTAAGCCTACCGGAGTCGGGTTCGATTGCCGTACAAATTTTAATTCGCACTTTTTATACGCATTTTTCCTTGATTCGTGCATTGCGTTACTCGTAACATACCGGACGTTCAATTGTATTGCCTACTTGATGAAATCGTTTGCCCTAGTTGTCGCGATTCTGTCGATGTTTTGTTTTGAAACAAGAACCGTGTTATATCGGGTTACCACACGCATTGTTATGACACTGTTGGCCTCGATCTCACAAGCCCGTGCTTTAATAATTTCTTTATATTATTTTTTATAAAAACTCGAAAACTCCAATCGTGACAGTAACATCAGAAGAGTGGGTATGCGCCTTAAACTTGCGTGTGTAGTCGCTTTACAAATTCAAACGCTTAATTATTGTCATTAAATACTAAAAACGTGAAAGTGATTCCAAACCACAACAACCCCAAACGGACCCGTCACTAGTTTTACGGAGAAATAGATTACGTGGCGTTAAATGAATGTTAAAGCGTTGATGGCCAAAGTGCGTAAAATTTGATCGTATCCGTAATAAAACTAACTAGAATTTTCCACCTAAGCAATACTGCATAGAGGGTATCTCGTTCCACTCGCTCCATCTACCATCTTCGGAAGCTGTCGGTCGAAGCCGCGGGTAGACGTCGCAATTCGATAACATTTCGGGCGAGAGTTCTTCGTTAGTAGTTGGTACTATAAGAGATTCTCGTAAAAGAAGCCGCTATCAAAGGACGATGACTCTAAGAGCCGAAAAGCTTGAACGAAAAAGCAACAAACTCAAAATATACCTGTGCAAATACTTATTAGGAACAGGCTGACATAAGTTGCAAAAGCTTCTGATTCTGAAGGACACCAAATTAATAGCCGTCCACCACCATCGAGATGAAGGGTCCTTGCCGCAAACGATACGAAAATTATGCCCTGTTAGCATCGGACAAATCATTCCCCTTCAAGCATCAAAGCAGTCTTAGTGCTTTGTAGTCGAGACGATACTGTCGAAAGAGGACGCGTTCAAGTTAATAAAGCCACCACTTGGCTTCGCCCCAAAACAGCCAAGGAAGGAGCAGTCAAAATTTAGCTGACATAAACCGACATAAACCCAACCCCATGTAATATGACGAAAAGTTGCGTCAATATCTGCAAAGATCGTGTGTGAATTTTAAAACTCCGCCAGACTAACAATGGTCAGAATGGCAGAAAAGATACTGTCACGCTTACCGAGGTTGGCAAGCTGCACTAATAGGGTAGCATTTTCACCATGTCACGAGAGTGGAGAGATGGCGTAAGGGAGCAGAGGGTAAAGCTTTAAAATACAAGTTTTTATAAAAATTGATACATTTTATTTAATATTAAGTTTTCAAATTGTCAGTGGTTTTTCGTGGTCCAAAATGGGGTGGTTGCGGTCCTGGTCTTCCGTGCGGGCTTGGCCCTAGTGGTTAAGGTCTGGTTCGTTGCGTCATCTGCAGCGGTCGATCTTTTGGTCACGGACGAAGTGGCGTGTTCTTGATGCGGCAAACAGGGGTGCAATGGTGGTTTCAGCTGAGCAGGCTGATTCGGCTTACCGGAACTGTGGTTGACCGGGCGTGAAGTTGGCGCTGCTGGCTGAAGCTGACGTAAGGTGGCAAAGAGGCGTCCTACAATCAACCTCAGGGTGATGGTGATCGTGGGAACAGCGTCCTTGGTGGCTGGGATGACTCCGGGCGGCTCCCCTTCTTTGAGTTGGCACTAATGCCCACCGAGTCGATACTTAGCCCGACTGCCGTCCAAATTTTAACCCGCAACTTTTGTTTATTTGAACATTGCATTATTCATCATACGCTCTGTGTTCTTTGTATCACTTGATGCAATCTCTTGCCCCAGTTGTAGCGATTCTGCCGATGTTTTATTATGAAGTACGAACCATATTATTTCGGCTTATTGTTTTTAAATTCAGACACTGTTGAAATTGCCCTCGATTTCACAATTTTTTTGTTTTTATTATATTATTTCTTGCGAAACACGTCCTTCGAGACAATACCATAGGTTGAGAACCAAAACAAAACTAGGCTAGATATCTGAACGTTTTACAATGCTGTCTCAACTTGGTGTTTACTAAAGCAATTAGAACGCCGAAATGGCGAAATTTTAATTTCTCAGTTGAGATTTTATAGCAAACGTTTCTAATTCCACGACATTTAGTTGCACAATAGTTTTAAATTTAAGCCTAACTTAGATTGTGATAATACTCTATGCTGTACATCATCATGTCTGTCACATTTTAACTTAGGGCTAAATTTAATTCCGGCTTAAATTTTTTATGCAACCCAACTTTAATTAAGTACATACCTTACTGTAGAGTTAATAAGGTTTAACAATAGTTTTTACATTTAAATTAGTAACACTAATTGACAGTATCGGCTCACATAATTTTATTGGAAATTTTTAGATTTCAAAATCAAAAGACAAAACAGAATTTTCAGTTTTTCTCAGCTGTTGAACGAAATTCTTCTTCTTCTATCCTTTGGGATCTTAGGACAATTGAAAACTTTCATAAAAATGGATCCTTTTCGAAAACTGAAAAATATAAAAGCTTTTTCTGTAGAAAACTTAATCTGTAGCCACAGTGTAAATGAATAAAATTGAAATTCTAAATAATTGTGCTCGTGGCGTTACAAATTTTTTTATAAAAAAATTGTATAATGATTGGCAATTGACATTTTTCCAAATAAATTAACATTAAAAAAATATTAATAGAACTTGGTCGTTAGATGTCATGTGTAAACGGCGAGATGATATCGTCGAAAGAGGACGCGTTCAAGTTAATAAAGCCACCACTTGGCTTCGCCCCTAAACCACTAAGGAAGGAGTTCGAGCAATCAAAAACTAGCTGACATGAACTGTACAAAAAAAACATAATTGTGTGATTTTTAAAACTCCGCCAGACTAACAACGGTCACAATAAAGATACCAAACGAATCATATTCGGTTATCAACTTACATTAGTAAACAGACTCAATCTCTATATAAGTGATGAAAGCAGAGTGAGAGTGATGGCGGCAGAGTAAGTTCGCGTGTGTGGTCGCTCCGTTATAATTTTTTAATTTTTGTCTGAAAGTTATTTGAATTTTTACAATGTTATTACCTTAGAACTTTCACTTGGCTTGTACATCTTAATAAATTAAAGACGACCTCAAGTACGCCCTCGAATTTGGAGAAAACGAGAATAATGAAAGAGTACTTTATATCCGTACTTGCAAATAAAACCGTGGGTGCTGTGGGAAAGGCATTTCGAAATAGAACTTCTGCACTCGAAGGTAACATTTCCGCAAAGAGAAAATAAATTATTTCATCAAAAGCTTGAATCCTTAGAATATTATTCACTATACAACAATTTTCCGGCGACGCCGACGACGGCGACGTCTTGGAGCGATGCTGAGGACGCTGTATTAAAAATTTTCAATGAGAAATGTCGTCCGATTGGTCCGGTGAAGAATGGTAAACAAGATGTCATGTGTAAATATCATCGTAAAGTAAACTTTACTTTAAAAGATGAACGGAGACGAACAGACGGGAGTCTGGTTGTAATAGCAAGAAAGTTTGTGAAAAATTTTTGATGGTAACGTTATTGTAAAGTTAAACGGCAAGAACACTATTTTTAAAAGTTATTCAGATATTGACAAATTTAGTGTATACAGGGTGTCCCACTTAAGGCGGATTCTTTCGTACCTCTCTAGTTATTAATTTTACGAGAAAATGTTTCAAATAAAAGTGTCACAAGATCATGTGGGGCATATTTTAAAATTAGTTTGGCGTGTACAGAGTGTTCCGTTTCGCCTGGGCGTTAGGTCACTTCGTTACTTTAAATAGAACACCCTATATATTTTTACATTTTCGGATTCTGGATTGAATTTTAATGTGACCTTGTGTACCATACATAGGGTCTAATCTAAACCGTTCTCGCGTTACTCAACTTTTAAAAAAAAAATATAGTATCTCAAACAAATGCAAATATCTTCCGAAGAAATGACGTTAGGGACTTGTGGTTTTTTGCAAAAGTTTCGTCTTGAAACGTTTTTTCAGCTACACTGTAAAGAAAAAATTTTAGCAACATAAGTTCTTAAACAAAATTAATAAACTTGAGAATATTCAAACTACGATAACTATTTTTTTTTATTAATGGAATGTCATATAACTTTTATCATTATTAGATGCGCTATTTAATTCTATTTTCAATGATATAGGGTTGTCGATATCTGTTGTTAATAGTGTTTTCAGTAATGAAAAATTTTTTAACGATTTTAAAAATACATGAAATATTGAGATCTCTATGTTGGTTGCTATGGTTGCATAACAAACAAATTGTTTTTTTATCTTTCCCTAAGATTATTAAGTATCACGCGACTTTGAAAATGTTCAAATTAATCTTTAAGAAGGTTTCTTGCGTAAAAAAGCATGATAGGTACAGATTTTACTTTTGCCATGTATATCCAAGCTAATAAACCCTAAGAAGAAACTTCTATTGCTGTGGATAGATGCATGTGGACACAGCAAGACGTGCTCCAGCAGTTGGAACATTTTTAAACGAATTCGCTGTTTCATGAAACCCTAAAATGCGATCAAATGAAGATACAGTACAGAGTACAGAGTATGCGCTTGTTGTGAGTGGACGTGAGCGGAGACCGATTCATCAATATCGTTGTCGGTGAATATTAAACTTGTCCTCCTAGTTGTTTTAAAGAACTACATTATAATGGTCAAATCAAAAAGTACCTCCAGTGCTGTGGATGTCAGTGAAATTATCGGTGACATAATGAAAGAGCTAGTTTCGTCCGAAACCTTTAAGAATAAACTTGCTCGCACAATCACCGATTTAGTCACACCCAAAGTACAAGAAATGGTGGTAAATTTGGAAAGTAAAGTTAGCAACCTTGAAGCTGGTATCAATGCCCAAAATAAGTCTTTGGTTTCATTATTGGAAAAAGTGGAGGCGCTGGAACAATACAGCCGCCGCAACAGTTTGCGAATATTTGGGCTAGACGAGTTACCCTCGGAGAATTTACCGCTAAGAGTCATGGATAAAGAGCGGATTCTATGCTAAATGCATATTGCATGCATATTTTGCATATTTGAGCATTTTGTTCAATTTTCGCATATTTCTTAAAAACGTACATATATATGCATATTTGAAAGAATTTGTGTCGAAGTGAGTAAATTTTTTCCTGAATTCTTAATTCGTCAGAACATGTTGCATTAATTAGGGTCTAGTTTGCACCCTTCTTGGGCTTAAGCAGGCAGAATTTTCCAAGTAGTGAATTAGGGATTTCCAAGTACTTTCTTAACGATGCGGTGGGGCGTTCATGTTTGCAATATTGTTTCATCACTTCTTCACGGATTATTAGTCGGTTATTGCTGCGAACGTTTAGTTCTTCCGTAAAAGTATTTTTGTTTGTGAGAAGTGCAATATGCCGAAAGACAATTCGAGCCTGGTTAATTCCTGGATCAGAAGCTATCCCGAGCTTGCTTACACCAATGGAAGCGTATTCTGTAAAGCCTGTAGTAAAATGGTAAGTTTTAAGTTTGTTTTCTTCCTCCTTAGGTAAATATTTGCTTGGTTCTTGAATATTGAAAGTTCAGACAGTTTAAAAAAATTCAAGTTCTTGTTGTAGATACCAACCCAACGAAAATTTTCGGTCACACAACATGTCGGGACAGAACTACACAAGTCAAAATGCAAGAAGATGAATGAATGGAAAACATTTCAATTACCCTTAGACAGTGGACCGTCGTTGATGACTTCATCTAATGAACAACAAGAATTTAATGCTGATTTATGCGAGGCGATGATTTGTGCAAACATACCTTTGAAAAAACTGCAAAATTCTATTTTTAAAAGTTTTTTGGAAAAATATACCAAGAAAAATGTTCCCGATGAAAGTACGTTAAGAAAAAATTACGTGCCTCGCATCTACAACGATACTCTAAAAGAAGTCAGGAAAATCGTAGAAAATCAATATATTTATTTTATTGTTGATGAAACTACTGATTCTTGTGGGCGTTACATTGTAAATTTGTTAATAGGGTCTTTGCGGGAAGATAAACCTAGTGAATCTTATTTAATAGCCTGTACACAGTTACACAAAACTAATCATTTAAGTATTTTAAGATCTGTTAATGTATGTTTTATGAAATTTTTCTCACCTAATGTAGTTCCTACTGAAAAAATTTTACTTATGGTATCCGATGCTGCCCCTTACATGGTTAAAGCCGGGCAGCAATTTAAAACAATTTATAAAAATTTAGTTCACGTGAGTTGTTTACATCATGGATGTAACAGAGTAGCTGAACATATTAGATGTGAATTTTCTGATGTAAATCTACTAATTAGTACCATTAAAAAAATATTTTTCAAAAGTCCCCTACGAGTTCAGTTGTACAGGGAAAAATTGCCGAATGTACCTTTACCTCCCGAACCAGTGTTGACTAGGTGGGGAACTTGGTTGGAAGCGGCAATGTTTTATGCTGAACATTTTGTAGCAATTAAGGAATTGGTTGTAGAGTTTAATGCCCAAGATAGTGCTGCTATTGCAAAGGCACAAAATATTGTAACAAAAACTTCATTGGCAAATCAACTGAACTTCATCAAAATGCATTACAGTTTTGTAATACAAACTATAAACAATTTAGAAAAACCGAAAATGTCTTTAATAGAATCCGTTAAAATTGTTAAAGAATTTAAAGAGAATATTTCAAAAGTTCCAGGTAAAATCGGCAGTTCAGTAAATAAAAAATGTTTATCCGTTTTAGATAAAAATAGCGGCTTCAAAACCCTTGAGGAAATTTACGAAATTTTGAATGGAAACTTTGATATTGACTTAAGTGTAGAATTTTCAGCTATGAGTCACTTTAAATATGCCCCAATTACCTCCGTGGATGTTGAAAGGAGTTTTTCAATTTATAAAAATATTTTGTCAGATAAAAGGCAAAATTTCCTGGTAGAGAACTTGGAAAAACACATTGTTGTAAATTATAATCGAAGATTTTTTTAGTCGTTATAATATTTACTTAATAATGTACATACATAATATACATACTTCCTTTATATAAGCGTTTACAAATAAATGTAAATAAATTGTATAAAATATAATGTTTTTTATTTGAATAAGAATGCCCATAAAACACAATAGACCAGTTATTGCATTATTTGAAGTGTTCGGCCTATCTTGCACATATTTCGCCATTTTTAGTGCATATATATGTGCATATTTCATCATTTTTTAGTGCATATATATGCGCATATTTCATCAAAATTACTCGCATATAAATCCGCTCTCTAGTCATGGATATATTCAACAATAAAATGAAAATTCCTATTTCAAATGCTGCCATCGACAGGGTTCATCGCGTTGGTTCCGGAAACAGCGGTGGAAGGCACGTGCTGGTAAAGTTTGTGTCTTATCAGGATAAACAAAAAGTGGTCAGTAACAGAAGATCTGTGTAAATCTCGACTTGAAATATATAATCTTGCTGTTAAAAAGTTTTCATATAAAAACACGTGGACTTTCGATGGTGTTATTTTTGTTAAAGTAAATAATATATCACACAAAATCACCAATATGCGCGAGCTATTATCCTTAGAATCGTATCTCCATGCTCTCGCTACCTGCTCATCTATAAAAAAAAACGGAATGCAATTGATTTATTTCGTAAAATCCTTATTTGTTTGCATTTACATACTTACTTTAATTCTTGCAAGTTCGTATGTTGATAAACAATGTTTTTGTATACACATATTTGTTGATTTATCTTTCAGATTTCTTTCTTGTTACTTACTAGTAAAAACGCGAATACGTATTATTTTCTTTACGGTTTTTCGGCTTTGCGATAATTGGATATTTACGTTAATTCTTACTACTTTTTGTAGTACCAAATCATTTCTTATTTTGTTTAGATTTATTATCTTGTTTTACAGACGAATTTTACATTGTGAACGGATGGGGTACCTTAAATTATGTTTACATTTCTTGTTAACATGTCTTCTAATTATTTAAAATTAGCGCACCTAAACGCAGGATCACTGATGGTAAATTTTTGTGAATTTCGAGATTTTTTTAATTCTCAAATGCTTCACATTTTAGCTATTACGGAGACCTGGCTTAAACCTGACATATCTAACAATATTGTCAATTTAGAAAATTATTGTTTCCTGCGTAAGGACAGAGTTGAGCGAGCTGGAGGAGTAGGTATTTATGTACATAAGACACTAAAATATTCATTAATTAAAGTCAGACAAACTGTAGAACAACTGTGGATACAGCTCCTTATTGGTGGTATCAAAATTGCTTTTGGAGTGGTGTATAGGGCACCTAATTCAGATTACGGTACTTTCCTTCAAGAATTTGAAGAAACGCTTGCATACATAACTTGTATTTCAGACGAAATTATTTGCATGGGTGACTTCAACATCGATTTTTTAAATGTTCATAGTTATTATTTACATAAATTTTTATCTCTATTGGAACCATTTGGGTTGAAACAGGTCGTTAATAAACCTACTAGAGTTACCGCAAATTCTGCTACTTTAATTGATCTGCTGTTAGTGTCTAATGAAAAATTATTAATTGATCATGAAGTTGCAGCTGCCCACAGTATTTCTGATCATCAAGTGGTTTGTTGTAAACTTTGCTTTGTGAATAATCATTATAAGCCCATAACGCGTACGTATCGCGATTGTTTTTGGCGGATCTTTACTCTATTCCTTTTTTTTTGTATGTTCGATATGACTAATCTTGATGATAAGGTTGCTTTCCTTAATGGTAACTTATTAAATTTGTTTGATGTTCATGCGCCTGTTATTACAAGTCGTTTTACAAAACCGCCCGCACCTTGGCTGACGGATACTCTTAAGTTAATGATACGTCTACGGGATAATGCACTACAAAAATTTAAACAATCTGGTAATCCTGCTCATTGGGATTACTATAAGTCTCTCAGAAACCTAGTTACTCGTGCCGTATATACTGAAGAAAAGGCTTATTTAACATACAGACTTGCCAATTCCAATACGAAGGATATGTGGAAACACCTCAAAGATTTAAGTGTCTATTCTTCTTCAAAAAATGATGTTTTACCTGATCATCTCTCGAACGCCGATCATATAAACACTTATTTCATTAATTCTGTGCCTAAAAGTTCAATCGACAATTCTACTGTGCTTGACTTTTACCTCAATAATAGATTAAATAATATTAATTTTAATTTTGTAAACGTTACTGATAGAGAAATTACTGATATTATTAACGCAATTATTAGCAAAGCAACATCAACTGATCGGATTAGTATTTCGATGCTTAAGCTTTGTTGCCCTCATATTATCCCTTATGTGAGGCACATTGTGAACTTTTGCCTAACTGAAAATGTGTACCTTACAGCATGGAAGCACGCATTGGTATTTCCGCTAGCTAAAGTTGATAATCCAACTGAATTAAAGCACTTAAGACCAATAAGTATACTGCCAGCATTGTCCAAAGTTCTTGAAAAGATTATAGATATACAGTTGCGCGAGTTTTTATTCGAGAATAATATTATTCCCATTACTCAGTCGGGCTTCAGACCAGGTCATGGCTGTGCTACAGCACTACTTTCCATAACCGATGACATCATGAGAGCAGCAGATAATGGGTTGTCTACAGTTCTAGTGCTATTAGACTACTCTAAGGCATTCGATACCTTAGATCATACTTTATTAGATGCTTTACTCTATTACGTTGGCCTTGGAAAGAACGCACGAACATTATTGAAGAGCTACTTACATGATAGAACTCAAACAGTACGCGTAAATGGAACAGATTCGGGCTCAGCTCCTTTGGATTCAGGCGTTCCTCAAGGATCTGTTTTGAAAATCTAAACTAATATTATTCGGCAATAAAACTCTTAATTTAGTGACACTGCCGTCTTTACCAAATATTACAGTAAATGGTCATATTCTGTCATATGAAAATTATGTTAGGAACCTTGGTGTTATAATTGACAATAAATTACAGTTTAATTATCACGTTAACTACCTATTGAGTAAAGCGTACTGCAGTTTGAAATTAATTTACAGTAATCGTCATATTTTAACAAGAAAAATGAAAATAATGTTATGTGAATCATTAGTTCTTTCGAAATTTAATTATTGCGACATCGTGTATGGTCCCTATTTGAGCGTTGCTGATAACAACAGAGTGCAGAGAGTTCAAAATTCTTGTCTCAGGCTAATTTATGGTTTAAGAAAAAATGACAGAATTTCTCACACACTTAAAGAGGTAGGTTGGCTTAACATGAAAACCAGAAGATTTCTTCATGCTGCTTGTGCTTATCACAAAATTATAATCAATAAGTGCCCTCAGTATCTGTTCAACCGTATTACCTTTCGTACTGACGTTCATACCATAAATGTTAGGTTTAAGGGTTTGCTCTCTCCGCCCTTGCACAAGACTGAAAGATTTAAAAAAAGTTTTACTTATCAAATTTATAATATTTATAATTCACTATTACCGTCTCTGAAAACAATGAGTATAACTCAGTTCAAACGTCATTTAACACGTACTCTTTTTGATTGTCCTGTCGTTTAGGTGCTACTTATCCTTTACTCTTAAGCTTGCCCTGGTACCCCGTCCGAATATTGGCTGTCTACTATACAATATCAATACTCTCGTCCGTTTGATTCATATAAACTAGTGCGCTATTGTTTTGTTTTGTTAATTAAATTTCAAGGTTAAGTATAAGAGCATGTTTCGTCAAAGTCACATGAACTTCGCCTTGCGGTTTGTCATATTTATACATCGTCTATACATCGTATATGTACTATGCACTATGACAAATAAAGTCCTATTATTATTATTATTATTATTATTATAATACTGAGCAGGGCAACTGACTCGTCCTCCTCCACGAATCCACTTATTCGTTAAAAACGTTTCAACTGCTGAAATACGTTTTGTTGTCTCCACTTCAGGATCCAGGATCTCTTTCAATTTCACTCAAGTACCTTACGGGTGTGATACCAGTGGTACAACTTTTATTCATCCTATATCGTTTTCGTCGCCTGATACTATCTAACTAATTTATTTACTAATATATTTATATATATTTATTCGCGCAAGGACCCTTTGACTGTTTTATTGGCACTTCGCGCGTGCGATTTTGGCCTTTCAGTCGCTCGACAAATGCTTCAAATCTCTTAACCAAAAATCACACTTCAGTCCA
This sequence comes from Prosopocoilus inquinatus, assembly GCA_036172665.1. Classification (NCBI taxonomy): domain Eukaryota; kingdom Metazoa; phylum Arthropoda; class Insecta; order Coleoptera; family Lucanidae; genus Prosopocoilus; species Prosopocoilus inquinatus. The sequence goes on from CM069876.1 coordinate 6,037,335, forward strand.
CACCCAAGGTGTGAGAGAAGCTCGGTTGAGAAGGTGAAGTATGAATATTTGGTTCAATCTGATCGGACTCGGAATTTTACGAAATTCGTAACGAGAAATAAATTGGACCTGATTTCTGGGATTAAATCGTGCTGGCCGCACTTGTCGGCAGATAAATTTTGCCTTAGACCAGTGGCGCAGATTGGAGAATTTTTTGAACAAATCGAAATGCATTGCTAGCGTGGTTCCCAACTTTCCAAAAATATCTCCTACGAGATAGAATTATTTTCCAAAAATGCACTGTATTTGAATTTCCCAATAAATTTAAGAGTACAATTAATTTGCTCTGATTGATTAAGTCGCAGAACGAGAAATTGGACGAACTGAATGGCGCACACCAATGTGTTTAATCGCCAATCAAACAATCTAATGATTTATGCAACAACAACTAACAAATTTAACTCAAGTGAATGTGCAATTATTGGAACTCAAATTCGACTCAAATGCAAATGCAAATACTGAACTCAGAATTGCCAAGTAACTCAAATACTGTGAATATGCTTTGATTTTTCGTAGACTTAAGTGATTTTGACCTATAATTCCGAGCCCTCTTAGTTATTCCAGCAAACAACTTTACAAGTCCTTTAGTCACAGATTTCGGGGTCAATTAAAATGATTTCTAAATCAATTTGTATCACCAAGGATGTGAAGAAGACAAAACAAAACAAATTAGTGCAGTTACCTATACCGTGTCCCGAAATTAGCGCAACAAGCACGCACACACTTTGGTTAAAATCACCTGCGACGCGAAACCGGAAGGATTTTGTTAACTTAATTGCCTTTTTTTACATCCTGTATTTTAACCGTAGTGAAATTGATGATTGAATTATAAGTACAAGAAAAAAGAAAGAACCCCTGGCAAACACTTACAAAACAAATTCGTTAAGTCGGATTAAGGGACTCAACTGCTCGCTTCGACGACCGTAATCTTTCTATTCCCTGATTTCTAGTTCCAACCCTGACGCCAAAATTCCGCCCCGCTTGCTCCGGAAGCAAATTTGAACTACTCCGCCAATAGTCGCTGCTTTAGTCACATTTAACGCGTCCTCCTAATTTTCTTTCATGCTGACATAATGTGTTGATTGGTGGCCCTCTCAGTTTTCGAAATTGTAAAAACCTTAATACATCAAGTCCTCCGAGCGTCAATTTTGACGTCTTTGCTACTTACTATCTCTAACTTTTTAAAACTAAACAAAGTAAATATTCCCTTCGCTGCACGTAATCTGATATTTTTCTAAAGCTAACATGTTATGGGCAATTAAGCTTGACGAATTCTCACGAACTTAAAACCCAATACAAAAGGCAAAATTCTAAAGTGTCTATTTCAAGTAGCGTTATTATGCTCGGGTCAAAATTTTATGGCTCCAGCGAGGGCTTCTTGGAAAAGGACATCAATTACCCGGGCCTGCCTCTTTCCGGTTAACATTTACTATTATTAAATTCCAAGAATCTAACATTGTTTGTTTTGTATTTCCAATCGAACAAGAACGATTTTAATTAGAAACAAATTCGCGTTTCAGCTTTAATAAGTTTGAAATACAAAGTTTGAAAAGATATTTCTCTAAAATAAAATCCAACTAAAAATCTAATGTTGTACAAGACCAAGAACTTACAAAGTCTTACTGCAGCTGAAATAAATTTCTCAGACGTTTTCTCACATTTACACGTCGAAACTTTTCAATGAATTTGACTTGTATGATACACATTAATCTGTGAAACTGTTTCCATTACGAATATACCGTGCCTTCAATTGAATTCCTCAGATTTTCTTGTTGAAGTTGACGACACAATTCTAGAGAAAACAGTTGTCATTAACTGTCAGTACTGTTCATAACATCAAATAAAAACACAACATTAAAGTTTAAAGTAGATGCTCAAAGTGCTCTCCTTCAGCTTGAATACATAAGCGTACTCTGCGTTTCATGTTTTCAAACCCGTTTGCTAAGTGTTCGGGGGTTATGTTAGCACACACATCTGTAATGCCCGCACGAAATTCTTCGATTGTGTGACGCGTAGTTCTAAAAACTGTGTTTTTCATGTGCGGATAAATGAAGCAATCCATAATTGTGAGATCCGGAGACCTTGCAGGAAAATTCACAATCCGATTATCGAAAAACTGCTGCAGGAAAGTCATTGTTTGATGAACTGTGTGGGCAGTAGCATTGTCTTGCTGAAAAAACCCTTCTGTAAGTTCATCATGTAGTTGATTAATGAAAGGTTCTAATAACTCATTTCGGTATCTTTCAGCAGTTACTGAGTCGTTAAAAAAATATTGGTCCGATGATACGCCTTCTTGATACTGCTAGCCAAACGCCAATTTTTAATGGATGTAATGGAGTTTCCACAAATTCGTGGGGATTTTCTGCTGACCATATTCTCATATTCTGTTTATTTAAATACCCTGAGAGATGAAACCAGGCCTCATCGGAAAAGAAACACTTGTCAAGAATGTCGTCGTTGTTTAAGTTATCAAGAAACAACTGACAATATTCTATTCTTCTGTGAAAATCTACTGGCCTGAGTTCGTGGACTGCTTGAATCTTATATGGATAAAGCTTTAAGTCTTTTTTAAAAATAGTGTGACATGTTCCCATTGATAGCTGAACTTCTTGTGAAAGTTTCGCAATAGATTTCTTGGGAGAGTGGTCCATTCGATCCCGAACATCTTCAATGCAGGCTGCAGTCCTTTTCTTAGCTGCTCCGCTTCCTGTTTTGCGACCAAGTGATCCTGTTTCACGAAATTTAAGAACACAAGCATGGATATGTTTAATTAGCTGTTCATAAGTAATAGCAAAATTAGGAAACTGCTGTCGAAACTTCTATAGACACCGATTAATTGAATAAACTAACTGTCCATTTTCTATTCTACCGGTTTGAAAATAACTTTCAACAATAAATATTTTCTCCTGTAATTCTAACATTTTGAATTAACTGAAAATACAAAGTGTCAATTTGACATTTGTTTAATTAAATAATTGCACTGCTATCAGTGCTGCAAATCTTAGAAGAAAAAACCAGTGAAATCATACCCCACTTTAATGAGGAATTCAATTGAAGGCACGGTATAAGTTTTGCTGGGATTTTGTAATCGTAAATAAAAAATCTCATGAAAGTGGATCGTACCTTTAAACTTCACATCTGCACTCCGCTCTATGATAGGAAAGGCGAAGTTTACGACTCCTTCATAACAGTAACGGAGCGAATTTGTTCGGATCGTGCGCCTTCGAAGTGTCACGCGTTCTGAAATCCTGTAAAATTTACGCCTCCTCCCGTTATTAATTGTACTATAAAAGGAGATAATAAATTCGGAATTTATCGCTTCGAACTGCGCCGTGATTTACTTCCCAACCTTGCCGAGCACGTCTTGCTTGAAGCTTGAATGCAGCATAAATCTGAAACTTCATATTTTAAAAGATGAAAGCTTTAGTTGGTTCTACGATAAACGTCTTGCTTTAGTTCTAAGTAGATGGATTTTATAGTGTAATAAGCAAGCGTATCTAATCCTTGAGGGATGTAATACGAAAGAAGTTTCATTTCAACGTAAATAGCTATGTACGTCTTCGAGGAAATCGTTAAACATCTCGACGCTTTATTCATACCGATTTTTATTTTTATTTAAAAGGGCTGCTATTATCCCAGGAGTTTCTATTCTTCGGTCCTTTTTGTAATATCGATCAGCTGAAATCCTGTAATAATAGAGGCTTTCAATTCTACCAAGGTACGAAGACTGTCCAGAATAAGTTTTCCACTGCAGGGATATTGCTTATTATTAAAGATACAATATTGATTATATCAGGGAAAAGTTTCGTCTTTTAGGCTTCTTCTTCTTCTTTTGTCCTACGGCACGAAGGCGGAGGTCTTTAACGAAAAGAGAAATCTTAAGGGCAGTGTGTTTACTATCCGCACTTTCGAACGGCCCAGGTTCGCTCCGCCATTGAGGTGTACGGTAGAAGGAAAGTCTGGACACGAGATGGATCAATCTTTGCAAGTACAGATCAAGGAATTAAACGGTTGTTAAGATGATTTTCTTCTCTTTCTCATCATCTATCAGTACCAGTACCTGAGTTTTTCTTTTTTTTTATACGATTTTTGCAATGCTTTTTAATTTTATCTTTTGTTCTAATGCTCATTATTATATATTTCATTAACAAAACAATTTATGTTTTATAACTTATTTCGTATGTAGTCCTTATTTTCTTATCTACGTATATGTAGCATACGTTGTCAATTGATTTCATTTATAATAATTGTAATATGACAATAGAACTTACGTTACCTATGAAAGTAGAATGTCTTTCTGTTATGCACTTAAACGTCCGTTCACTTCTCGCGTAATTTCACAATTTTAAAGATCATCTTCTTAATGCTAACCCTCACATTTTCGCAGTTACAGAAATATGGTTATCTGGAGTGATTTTGTGGCCATTGAGAATTATACTTTTTATAGATGTGATCGCATTGGCAGGGGAGGTGGTGTTGGACTTTATGTTCGTAATAATTTAAACTGTACTTGTCTGCCTATTGCTAATAGTACGATAGAACAAATATGGGTAAAAATTAAACTGAATAATACATTTTTTGCTGTTGGCTCCTTGTACAGATCACCGGGATCTAATTATAGAATATTTTTTGACGAGTTTGAAAATGTTATCGTTGATTTTCTGTATACGTGTGATGAAATAATCTGTTTAGGCGATTTAAATATTAATTTGCTAGATTTTAATAATCAACACGTTGTACAAATGTATTCGTTATTCGATGCCTTTGGTCTTAAGCAAGTGATTAGCGAGCCGACACGGTTATCCTCTGCTAGCGCATCTCTTATTGATGTTATTATTCTTAGTAGCTCGTTGGTACCTTTAACTTCCGGGTCTCTCAGTATGAATAACGTTTCGGATCACAATCTTGTATTCTGTGATGTTGAACTTTTCATTGCTTCTCCCCGATCTGATCGTATTTCTTACCGCTGTTTTAAGTACTTTAATTATGATATATTTAATGATGATCTCCGTAATAATCCCTTGGCATTTAATGCTGAGAATGAGTGATATTAATGAAAAATTACTGTTTTTTAATAACGCTTTGCTATCTTTATTTGATTTGCATGCTCCCTTTCGGACTATAATTCCCAGAAAACATAATGATCCTTGGTTCACGGATACATTCCGCGAAATGACCAAATTACGTGATGAAGCCCTAAAGCGATTTAAACGAGCGGGCAATCCAAGCCATAAAGATTACTACAAATCACTTAGAAACTTTAAAACGTTTGCCATTCGTAAAGAACAAAAAGTATATTTAAAACTGCAATTTAATAATCATAATCCTAAACATCTCTGGAGGTCTCTCAATAAATTAGTTCTGAATAAAAGTAATAATCCTTTACCCGAATGTTTCGATAATCCTAATGACTTAAATAACTATTTTATTAACTCGGTTCCATCGTCTAACGTTTCTAAAGTTAACGTCATTTCTTCCTACCTTAATAAACGTCATCCAAATTTTATCAACGAACTTAATTTTCACATCGTTTCTCCATCTGTTGTCGAAAAGATAATAAGTAATGTATCAACCAATGCTGTAGGTTCCGATGGACTTAGCATTAAACTTATTTCTGTCTGCTGCCCATTCATTGTACCTTATGTGACCCATATTGTTAATTTCTGCCTAGAACGTAATGTCTTTCCTTCGTGTTGGAAGGAGGCGATAGTCATTCCGATTCCCAAAATAATTAAGTCTACCGAGTACAAACACTACGCCCCATCAGTATTTTGCCTGCTCTGTCCAAACTTTTGGAACAAATTGTGAGTGAACAGATAAGATCATTTTTGAGTCATTACAATATTTTACCTGCTCATCAGTCTGGCTTTAGACCTAGTAACAGTTGTTGCTCTGCTCTTTTAGGTATCACCGATGATGTTATTAACTCAATGGACAAGAAATTTTCTTGTTTAATGGTGTCCATCGATTACTCTAAAGCCTTCGACACTTTAGACCATGATATTTTGTTGTCGATCCTGTATCACGTAGGCATGAGCAGTGATGTCATTAACTTTTTTTCTAATTACCTCCGAGATAGGAAACAGGCAGTAAAAATCAGAGATCAAATCTCAGAATTTATTTCTATTAAGTGTGGCGTTCCACAAGGTAGTATTTGCGGTCCCTTATTGTACATTTTATATACGTCTTGCTTTAATACAATCACTCCTTATTCTAAGTTGTATTCTTACGCGGATGACATCCAGATCCTCTTTTCGTTTCCGGATAACACCAATACAGATATAATTAATTGTGTTAATCGTGAATTAGAGCATATTCGATTATTATCTGAAAATCATAATCTTAACATAAATCCTTCCAAGTCTTCTGTATTAGTATTCGGTTCGCTTGATCTTATTGATACGATTAACTAAGGTACTACAATCAAAATTGGGCGTGAAACAATAGGTCTGGTGGATTCTGTCAAGATCCTTGGCGTGCTTCTGGATTGTAAATTACGTTTTAAAAACCATATTAATTCTCTCGTTCAAAAATCCTATGCAATTTTAAAAATTTTATATAGCAATAGATTCCTTCTCAGCCCTGAATCGAAACTGTTATTATGTGAATCTCTTATATTGTTACGTTTTAATTTTTGTGACCCCGTGTATGGTCCTTGTATTGACGCAGCAGATAGATTTCGTATTCAGAGGGTTCAGAACTCTTGCTTGAAACTTATTTATGGTATTCGAAAATATGAACGGATATCTCACACGTTGAAAAGAGCTAATTGGTTAAATATGACTGACAGGCGATTTTTCCATAGCGTTTGCACTTTCTATAATATCATAACTACCAAATTCTTGCCTATCTTTACCACAAAATAACGTTTCGAACTGACATTCACAATATTAATATTCGGCGTAAAAATGTCATCACCATTCCACGATATTTCACTATGTTTTTCCGGCGATCCTTTTCTTACAACTGTGCTGTATTTTGGAACCGTTTACCACAGGAACTGAAAAAATTATTATTTTTACCTTTTAAGCGTCAGTTATTACTGAAAATAAAAAACGGACATTTGGGTCAATAATAATTTATAATTAATTAATTTACAGAGTGTTTGGTAGTTGTAAGTGTCTTTCCGAGCCAAACATTTTATAATGTATTTATTTATTTAAGTTCGACTCAGATGGAAGATCAGGTGGTTGGTTCGCCTCCAACCTGAATCTGAGCCCTTTGATCCAAAATATTTCATTTAGATATAAATTATTTTTTTGTATTTGTAGTTAGTGGATCAATAAACATATTATTATTATTATTATTATTATTATTATTTATAAAGATCTAAAGAAAAACTGAAAACAGCAAACTTTAATTTGTTTAATATCGACTTTGTTCGTTATCGGAATAAGATAAAAGACGAAATATGTACCGTAAAATTCCCCATCACAAAAATAGGTTGGTGCATTTAAAATCAGCGTAGTTACAGTTTGCGAGAAAAAGTATTCAGTTATTTTATTGTAAATAGCAGTGCAGCTACATTGATTTTTTCAGGTTATGTTAAAGTTTCTAAAGAACTTTTCTAAAACGTAAGATTTGCTTATTCATTTTTTTAAGTACAAAGTTTTTTTAATCTCAAACCGGACAGAAAAATGAAGGGAACACACTCAACGTTTCGCTATAGATTTATAGCTTCGTCAGGATCGAAGCTATAAATCTATAGCGAAACGTTGAGTGTGTTCCCTTCATTTTTCTGTCCGGTTTGAGATTAAAAAAACTTTGTACTTACTATTTTCATCGGACAAGAACAAATTTCAATCATTTTTTTAACATATTATTTAAACAGATAAAATAGCGACATCTTACTATCGCTTTTTGACCTAACATTGCAGTAGGGTAGACAAATTGAAGCGGGATTTGCTCCTAATAAGTTCCCCATGCAAGGCGGCCATGCTTGCTGTCAAAGCATAATGAAAATTTTAGAAAAATTTTGTGCAAATCGTTTTTGATTGCAGCGAGAACCTCGAGCAGCCTCTGGACAGCTGTTTCAGCCCTGCTTGGGGCTTCTTCTACTGCAATGTTAGGTCAAAAAGCGATAGTAAGATGTCGCTATTTTATCTGTACATCGCAAATGCGAATAAATTGGGCAAGTCGTTTTTGTTTGCAGCGGGAATGTCGAGCTACGTCTCTGCTGAAGAAGCCCCAAGCAGGGCTGAAACAGCTGTCCAGAGGCTGCTCGAGGTTCTCGCTGCAATCAAAAACGATTTGCACAAAATTTTTCTAATATTATTTAAAATTCATAATTACACAGAGGAAAGTGACGGCCCTAATGTAAATTGCTGCCTACCTGATTATAAACAAGATTGTGCTGAGAAAATTAACTTACAACACAGCCAGCAGCTCAGTCGTGACGATCGTGAGTGTATACTTAATCGCGAAAAAATAAACACTAATTTTATATTGTATAATATTATTGATTGATTTGAAAGGATTGATTGATTTGTCTCATAATTTTTGCATGATATAAAAAGTGTTTTATCGGTGAATTCGTTCATGTTTCTACAAATTTTTACCAGTTAACGCAACACAGATTTCCAAACATTTGGCATTTCACCTGCCTTTATGAAGAAACATGCAATTTTAAATATACCGGGTGTCTCAAAATGGGCGGCGACCAGCGGTATATAGCCAACCGTAATGCCTACAGTTTCGGGAGAAAAAAAATTATAGTCAAAGTGACCAAGAGATATTGAAAGAAAATATTTTTAAGTATCTGAGTTGACTGCAAGAGGACGCAGTCAATGGGCTCAACAATAAAAATTAATTTTCCTGACAAACGTCTCAGAATAAGATACAGCTTTGATAGAGTTATTAGAAAGCTGAATTAATTTTGCACAATTTTCATTTTAGACTTATTACCCTATAACCGTTAATAAGGGTGCAGAAAACAGTTGAATTATTTATTTTAAAAAATATCATAACTTCTGTGCTCTTTATCAAAAATTAATGAAATTCGGCTCATTTGAAATGGAATTCTAAGTTGATATAAAGTTTCTATTCAACGACTACGGCTAATTTGTTATAAAGTAGCTAGAGGGCGCTGTTTGCGATAGTAATAGTTTTTCACAGTTTTCCAAAAATATTTAAATGCAAAGGTGCGTTTCTTTTGCAACAGTTACAAAGCCAACAAAATGTTGAAAACATTATGGTGAAAAGCCGAAATGATTATCTTTTTTCGTTTTCGAGTTATTATAATAATAATAATGCCTTTATTAGTCACATATTACTAAATATAAAAGTATACAATTACCAAATTAACAGTAGGGCGAAGCTCAGAAAGCTACGTTGCATATGAACGTGCATTCTGCTTTTCCACTTAACCCTAAACACATTAAATAGAAATAATAATTTGACAGCAATGAAATACAAATTTTATTTTATTTATTTATTACTATTTTTCTTCTCTTTCTTTTCTCCTTTTTGTACAACTAATGCAACTAAGAAAGATCAATTCAATGATTTAACAAATTAGTCTCTTGCTCCTCTACACACTCATCTAAAAATATTTAAAATCTTTCAAATGTTATACCCGAAAAAAGTGACGCATGCGGCGGCGAAATGACGATAAGGAAAGCTTTTTAAAGTTATCCGGAAGTTTATTATACACCGACGATATCTGATATGAAAAGGACCTTTTGAACAATTTTGTTCTATGTAATGGTGGGTTAAAGAGACCTTTAAATCTTAAATTTAAATTATGTATGTCAATACGAAAACTTACTTTACGATATTAGTAAGGAGTGTTCAATTAAAAAAACGGTCTAGATAGCCATGAATTTATTCTGAACGTCTAGCGTAAGGTTCTTCATACGGCTAGCGTAAAGCATCACTTGCATTTCTAACCTCACTTTAACTCAACGAAGACATTTCAAAAAGAAACTTTTATTATCGAATGTTTATATTAAGTATAAATATTAAAAAAAAAACCATTGCAGAAGCAGCTTTCGAATTTTGTTGGTTAGGTTTAACCGTCAACTAGTCAAAGTTGAAATTCGAATGAAGTTAATCGCGAAATGGGTTCCCGACAACAAAAGCCTGCTACAGCCTACTTGACCGTTTTTTCTATTGAACACTCGTTAGTTACTATGCTATGATAAAGACACGTAGAGACACTGTTTTTCATACACAGCCAATTTGCATCTATTAACTTATGGGATATTCTCTGGAACTTGCGGATGCCGAAAATTAACCTAAGACAAGAGTTTTGTAATTTTTGAATTCTACTTATGTCAGTTACATCTAAACAAGAGTGATAAAAAGAATCACAATAATTTAGACGCGACAAAACTAAGCTATCACATAATAAAACTTTTTGCTTATGATTTAACACGCGCCTGTTAACAAATACCTGCTTTAAATATGCATATGAAATTTGTAAAGTCTTAGATATATGAGATTTAAATCTTAAGTCACCATCAAGAATTAGTTTTTTTATTTCACTGACAACAGGAATGCATTTACCATCCACTAATTTTTCAATTTGACCTGAAACTTTGTGTCTATAATTTTTATTTCCAAATAGGATCACATTAGATTTGCTCGGATTTAATACTAAATGATGTTGCTTTGACATATTCGTCATTTGATTTTTTAAGTCATCGTTTACGCGCATACACGTATTCTTGATATCTTCTGGAAAACATGAAGTAAACACTTGAGTGTCATCAGCGTAAAAATAAGGAATTGTGGTTTTAAAATAATTTTCGAAATCTATAGTGTATATTGAGAAGAGTAAAGGACCCACCCAAATGTGAACCTTGTGGGACCCCATATTTTAAGTTACGATAAGTAGAAATTTGACTATTGATTTTTACCGCCTGACATCTTCCACTCATGGAATTTGATAACAACTGAGTAGCCTTAGACTGTAACCCAATGTAATGTAAGATGGACTTCATAATAGGTATCATCTGCCGCGACATGGCAAATACACATTTTGTTGTTTGTGAAATTTTGTGTAAAATTGTGTTACAAAATTCAATAAGGAAATAAATGAATAAGCTCTACGTGTCTTTTGAGGTGCAAGCCTTTCTTAATGGATTAACCAGACTTGTATGAAAATCTAAGGAATGTGCTACGTTTGTTAAGCGTGGGGCGTGTTTATACATGATCATTTGTTTATCGTAACATATTTCGTTTAAGCGTGGGGTATATTCTGTAGATTCGTTGCGAGTAAGGCAAATCTCGTTGTTGTGATTGTCTCAATTCTATCGGAGACTCCGCCAATTTCAACAGCGTATCTGCATTGATGAAGGTCACCGACGCGACGCCGACGCGTGCTGTGTTGGGAAGTTAGACATTCATCCGAGTGAAGCGCTAGACGCTGTCATTTCATTCTGACCATCGTACAGTGATCTAGAATGAATATTTAGCGCGAAATAATTCGAGAAATTAAGTCTTCATATTTCATGTAAATGAAAATAATTCTGTTAATAAACATCACAAAGAATATGAAAAAAATATAGGTTTGCATAAATATTGTTTTAATTCTGAATAAGTGATTGTCAAACTAATTAATTTATTAAATCGTCATTCGTGTTGTCATCAGTCGTCTTTGAAAGATCTTGCTTTTTAAAGTTATCTACTTTTATTTCTGTTGTGTTATATATTTTGCAATGATAATCATATACTGAATTTGTAATACATTTGTTACTATTCTGTCTTTAATATAAATATTTTCTTGGCTTGCCAAATTACTTGCGTGTCAAACAAAAATAATTTCAGAAATTAAGTGGACCCACGAAAAAAGGCAAATGTTTGCATATGTGGAAATGTACTTTTTTAAGATCAATGTATATTCAAAATTCATTATTAAAAAAACAAAGTGCAACTTTCTTATTTTAAATTTTTTTTGAGGTGCACTACAACTGATAAGCACACGGACTTGCTATGAAAAAAAAATATTGGATGAGATCTGAACTCTTTTCTTAACTGAAACAAATATATATTATTAAATGAAATAAAAATCTTAACTTACAGTTCCCTATTACAATGCCTCGGAAACCACGCTCTGCATGTAAAACTAAGGTTTCTCTATTAAATTATTTTAAACCTGATTTTAAAAATTAAATAGACTCACAAAGAGGTAGGTCTCTGTAGATTTTGAAATATTCTATTTTATGATTAATGCATATTCAGAATACGATATTTAAGAAAGCGAATGCGTCTATGTCCGACTTTCCACATACATTAATTTTTTAGGGATTCCCATCACTAAACATAACCAATATTATAACTACATTTACATAGACCTGCTTAATGGATGTTAAGAACAAGAACATTTGAAGTGATCAGAACTCTTTTTAAAAGAAATAATATTGAATAAAAAACAATTTCCGATTTCCAATTAGTTTCCACAGAAAAATTGATGTACCACAAATAAAATATATGGTTCATTTGTTAAATTAGTTTTTATTTTTAAATCAATAAAACAAGTGCATGAAGAATTAATTTCATTAATTTCAAAAATTATTAACGTTATCTAAAAAAGCACCGCAAAATGGTTTTTCATTGTTGTTTAAGTTAGGAAAGAATTCATTGAAGTTTATAATAATCTAATAATAAATTTACATATAGCAAATCTTTTTTTACTTTCGCTTATATTTATTTTATTTACCTAATACAGTTGATCTTTTCAATTATTCTGCGAAAGATCTAGCATGTTTAACGGCGGAAGGGGGGGGGGGAGAGGGCGGGGGGGCTTGTGTATACATTCATAAAAATATTATTTGTTCGGAACACGAGTAATTGAATACACTCGTGTCACTGTTCGTGTTTTGTATTCTTTTTTTTTTGGGAGGTATAGAAACACCCTAATAAATACCTAATCTGTAGGTATTTATTCTATTTACTGTAGCAATTACCTGCCAACACCTGGACAGCATCAGATAAACACAGAAATAATATGTTATGGCGAAACCAGTGGTTTTAAAATGTGTGACTGCTAAAAGAAAGTTGGTAAACACTGTTTTAGAGTATAAAATTATTCGTTTATTATCACTGTATGCTTTACATTTCTTGAAAATTTGTTTCATTACGAAAAAAAAAAAACTATTTAAGTAGAATTCATAATTATGTCGCGCTAAAACTGCAATCCGGACCACTCGGTGCCGAGAAGACAGTAACGAACATCACAACCACAATGCCCTCAACACGAGTGCACATGGGAAAGCCTACCCGACCGAAACGGTCAATGCGAAATTCGAATGTAACAAAAGAGAAATAATGTGAGGATTGTGTATGGATAGCCCTTCCAAAGATATAGTGCCACTAAGCTCACAGTAGCCCAATTCGCTGTTTTCGCTCGTTGGTGTGATTTTCTTTTTTTAAGGGCCTAATATTGTCACGTAGGTAGAGCTTTTAAAACAAAGCAGCATCAGTTACAAAAATATACCTCTTTATTTGATTTAGTTTAGAGTTAAATTGATCTCTGAGGGTCGGGAGTTTTCTCTGCCAGTTCGTCGCGAAAAACTTCTACGTTGCTTTGAATAGGGTACACGATGGACTGGACCGGACAATTACTTGGGTTGCTGGCAATGGTTTCGCCTTGGAAGGAGCAGATGTAACGTCTGAAGGGAAATGACGGCGGCGTCCATAAGGGGTAGAGATGGCTCGTCACTTGATGTGAATTGAACGAACGATTTAATTAACGACCGACGCGACGTTTCAAATTCAGCTGGGCCTATTTATACGGATTTGTTTACAAAAATCTGCTTACTTACCTCGGTCGCGAATTAGCACTTGAGTTTGCAAAAGGCTTGCGAATAAGCGCTCCAGTTTCACAATCCGTGTTTTTCGCTGAGTTCTGGGTTTCATAATTGGAATTCAATTATGCGCTGATTACGCATAATATTTAAGTGTGTTTTTAAATGGTTTTATAGAAAATCTAATCGTGACAATATGTTTGGTGTGTAAAGTTCGAAAAGTTACAATAAAAAATGAACTATGAATTTAAAGAATTTTTTTTCAAAGCGCAGGAAGAAGAACAGAAGAATTTGGAAATATGATATGTAGTATTGCACATGAAGAATAAATGCTATGAAATAACTGTACTTAATTCTGCAATCACACTCTATTGAATATAAAAACTTACAACTGCTTTACTAAAGCAGGTAGAACACGAAATCATAATTCATTTGGAATTAGGAATCGCTTACTTAACCAAAATGGTTTCTCTTAGAACATCGGAATAATGTTTCAGGGCCGCAAAAGTTCCTCTTGAAAGAAGATATTTCGCTTTTGATGAGGTTGGTGGTTTAGAAGAATAAAAGAAATAAAAGATAAAAAAATTCCTAAGGCTAAAATACGGATTGGCTGAAATTTAAATAGAAAGAAGCATTCCCTAAATGTCCATCATTGAAAGAAAAAATGGACGATACCGAATAATAATCCAACTTATGCAAACAAATAACTAATTTATGCAAACAAATAAAGAAGGTGTGAGAAACTAACGAATTTCTCAATCACCGCTTAAGTGAAGAAGAAACTGAAGAATTCTGGCACTTAAGCGAGGCGAAAATGAGGACTGTTCCAGTAAATAAAGAGCATTCGTATCTAAACGTGAGAAGGTCGTCAAATTTGAGAAAGAAACTTTGATGTGCGCATTAGAACTCATTCTCCGAAAGGTTTCTAGAAATGACAAAACTTTTTAGGAAATGAGGGAGATTGCATAATGCTGAATTTGCACATGAGTGTGTAACTCATTTCTTATGTAAATATTTTCGGCACATCTTTGTGTACTATTTTAAAGTAACGTAACTTTTAAGTCAGATTTAATTTAGTTAATCTGAGCTAACGTTATATGACCTCGAGTCGACCCTGTGAAGGTCAATACTGAACCTAAGTTAATTTAATTGTTGATTAAGTTAATTAGCTATTGATTTGTTGAATCATTACTTTTGGAGTATTTAGTTTACTTTGGGCCATTAAGGCCAGTGTACTTTTTTAACAAGTTAAGAGTGTGCCAATATATTTATCATTAATTACATCACTGTGTTTTGCTTCATTTCAAATCCTCTCTTGAACGAATGAGTGCCAGTCGGTTCCCTAGTGCGCTTATCAGTTGGGTTTGCTCCTTGGCGCCCTTATTGTTTTATTTAACCCACTCACACCTCCTTCAGAGCCTAGCTTCGGGACTGCTTTTGATTTCTCAGCGAGACTTGCCACCAAATATTGTAAGTGACCAGGAGGATAACGTAACTGCAGAAGCAAGAACAGAAATAAAATTGAATCAAACATTTTTGGTATTGTTTGACCAAACGTTTTCATTCATAAGAGGTAATAGGTGTGTTTGTTTTACTTTGGACTCAGATCAGTAAATATCAGAAGTGAGGTGAGTTTTGCTGAGTTAACTTAATTCCACTGGCATCGCGCAAATGTCAACCGAGACATTCGGCATTACATACACATGTATTCTAACCTAAATCTCTATTTGATTGATGCGGAGGAAGTGAGTGCTGCTGAGTTACTCTGAGTTTTGTGGTAAAAAGAACACACCCATTATCATCTGGTCAGTAGAACTTTAGACTGTGTCAAAAGTCAAAAGAGGATATTCAATTTTTTTACGGCTATTAATCAAAATTTATCACTTACTGTAACATTTCTGGAACATTTAGGGCGATCAAAACCTTTTATGACGAACTTTTTTTTTTCGAAAACTAAAAAAAATTGATAGGTTTCTCCTTTTTTTGGTGAACTCAATTCGTGGTTACAATGTGCATATATGGTAATTTCATTTAAACACTTTCAAATACTATACATTATTGCATAAACGTAAAGAAATTATTAAAATGAAAGCGAGCCATCGTGAACGCACAGGACAATCGGATCGTTATGAGATGTGTGTACAAGTTTAAGGCAACAATTTTGACCAATGCTGTAGAATAATCTGAAATATAATAAAAATTTATTCATTTAATTTATTTAGTTTAAGCATTGTGATGTTCTAATGCTTGACAACTTAGACTTACATGCGTCAGAGCCTGGCGCGTTAAGTCCTGGCGCTTCGTCGAACATCTGTCTGCTTCGCCCGACAGAATTTTCTGGTCGAAAAATTTCGGTAGATAGTCGGCTGCCGCGTCGCCTGGAACCTTCGCCACCCCGGATATTTACGCGATCGGACGGGAAAATAAAAAGCAGTTCACGTTAGAGTCTACAACTGATCGTTCGGTTATATTAAAATAAATTAGTTTATATTCCGTGTTAAATAAATTAGTGTTATAAATAATACTCCTAAATAAACTTAGTTTGTAAGTATAACGAGCTGGTGGGAATTTAGCAAACGACTTTTCAAAATTGTATAAATTCGTGAGTACCAATATTTATAAATTTGATAGAATTTTGGTGGAAAATACAACTTTGTGTTGGCATTGCATTTCAAAAAGACTGATACACGGTCGCTGCTATAACTTGTTGAAGGTCGATTTATTATTCAGCTTCAACTGAAAACAATATTGAACGAAACATTGCCAAAGCCGAAAGTTTCACAGAACTTTTTACTGAAACACCCGTAAATATATAAAACTCGTTTTTCAGAATAGAAATATCAAGGCGCTCATCGCCAAGCAAACGCTGTTATACATAAAGGTTTAACAATCAATCACCCGCAGGAATCTGTCCCGGATCGAATGGTGCTTTTTCTCTTCTAACGACTTTGAATGTTGTCAGATGAAGATTGATATTATAATGTGTTCTTTCTGTGATCCTAACGATGTATCTCTGCCTTTTCCAACGAAGTGAGAATGGCCGCACATGGCACACGTTTTTTTGCTCGAAGCTCGTCGAGTAAACATTTCAAAATAATTTTCATTAAACTTGTTAGGACTGTTTAATAGATGACAACTTAAAACGCGAAAAAGAATTATTTAAAAATCAGACCGTATGTAGGGCGATTCAGGCAATTCGTTCATTAAACGTTTATAAAGTTTCCCTTTGAATTTCGATTTCATATTTTGAAATCGGAGATTAACCGTAACGATTCGGGCCCTTCCGTTTATGCCAGAAGTCAACCTTCTTATTTTAAATGAAACACTCCATTTTTATATTGCATTTTTGAATCCATTCTGGAAGCACTTTCAGATAAAGAAAAAGTTGCAGGGATCTTTATGGACCTCACTAAGGCCTTCGACTGTGTGAATTATAATAAATTATTACACAAACTTGATAAATTAGGATGCAGAGGTGTGGCAAACGATTTAATTAAAATCTTATCTTACGAGTAGACAGCAGTGTGTACAGGGTGGATTAATTTCGATGTCTCTTATGGGCATCTCCGTAACTATAAGTGATAGAAAAAAACTAGTGGCCAAGTCTCGATCTCTTTTTTGGAGATTAAGTCAAAAGCGTAAACAAAAATTGGCTATCTTCTTTTGTTTTCAAGTTATGGGCAAAAATTGACATTTTCAACTTTTCGTTTTTCGGTCATATCTCGTTTATTTTTAGAGATATTACAAAACTGTTTGATCATTATTAGGACACTTTTTAGAATACAATTCAGAGGTGTAGTTGCTTTTTTAATATTTACTTGCATTTTCAATTTATAACATAAAGTTATATTTTTTTTTATAGAAATAATAGTAGGCAATGCGCTTATTAAATAGAGATTTTTTTTCTGTTTTCAAAAATATATACTCTGTTGGGTTTATTTCTTATAATTAATAGGAAAAACTGTCATTTTTATTATTATCCTTAGGTAAATATCCTAGTCTCAGTAGGCTGGGTTCAATACGGAGCCGATTTTTTATTTTATTAAATTTTAACAAGCTTTCAAATATTTTCAAAGTTTTGGCTGCGTAAATAATTTCGTATTCACTTTATTTTACAATATTACGTATGAGAAATGTAGCACCAGAAATAAAAAGAAAACATTATTTCACAAATTATGTTACAGACATTAAAAAATTTGGCTAAATTTAAAAATCAAGTTTTTAGAAAAACATTTACAAAAAACTTTTATGTCTATACGAGCATACTACTTGTTAAAATGAAGCAGCAGATAAGATAACTGAAATATTAAAAAAGGAAAAAAATTGTCGCGATTTCATCGCCTGTGAATAATTATTGACACTTTTCCTAGGTCAGGTAAAATATAACTACAACTACTTATTTATTTGTAGACGTTTTGTTAAAAAAAAAAAACAAAAATTAATTCATCTAAATATTGGTAGGTGTACTTACATTTTTTCCGCATGCTCTACAAAATACTTTATTTTGTGAAGAAGCTTGGTCCTCGTTGATCACCAATTCGGGATAATTTTTTATCCGCCAGTACACTAAACTAAAACATAATAAAATAAATAAATTGGTTTTGCCACAAGGAAGCTATTTTAAAAACTTAATAATTAAGCCTTTCTCAGAAATCTCTACTCTTCATATCACATGCTTTTAAACAATTTCTCGAAAATTCATTAGCAGGTAACTACTAACCCGAATGGAAGAATCTTAGGCATTATAGCCACTCAAAACGAATTTAAGAAGGAAACACTCAGCAGGACACTAATTCTTTTTAACTTGAACTTAAAATTTTAATCGGAAATTTGTGATTTGAAGAAAATATGCACAAATATGCCATATTTCCTAAAATATGCACAAAGTTGCCAAAATATGCAAATATTCATTTTTTTAATTGACTTCTTTTAATCAGAAAACATTAGATATGCATAGAAAAACAGAAAATGTTGTTGATATACCTCTTAATAACAAATATGCATTTTGCATATAATTCGAGCCTTAATGATCATAACACCTGTGGAACACCCGTGGACACAAGAACTTAAAAGTTACGAGTCCCACAAACATTTTTCTCGAGGGTACAGAGGGATGCAATCACGCGAACAATAAACATTTACAATCACTTACCAATTGGACTGAGATCACTCCCGATCAGGAATTTTAAAACAAAGCTGAAGTGCTACTTAACTAGACACGCCTTCTATTCAACTACAGAGTTTTTTATGCACAACTTTGACAGTGTCGTCTAATGTCGTAATTATTAATGTTATTTTATTTATATTATTAATGTAATTGTATTTGACGTGTTCCATGCTATTTGTCATCAGGGAATAAATGTGATATTATTGTTATTATTATAAATGAACGGTAACTTGTTGCACATGGTATAATTATTGCCTTCTTATTCGTTAACACCCTGCATAAACCGAATTATAACTTTTTTTTTCTGTGCCATGACGCCAAAACTCCTTCATGCTTATTTACGAAGCTTATCGGAGAGGCGTATTGGCTGATTATTCATCTTGGCATTTGTTGCTGCGATAAATTTGGCTTGATCCTGCCACGGCAACACGTCGCATCATTTTGCTGCTTGTAAAAGTTATCATTGAGCATAGGATTTGAATAAGTACACGCCATCGTTTCAGTAGCGCCGTAAAAATGTATCGAACAGGCACATTGTGTAATGGGACGGTGAAAATAATTTACGGCGTTCTTACTATGTGATGCAATGTCGCAATAAAGTCCGCCGGTCGAGGTACAACTGGTCAACTAATTACTCTGAAAATCTTTACACATTTAAACAAGAAGAGTTGATTACACAACTGTAATTTTTTATTGCAGCAATATTGCTCTGTTTTTTGTTATACTGAGTAACACCATTACTGTAAGCGGCGTTAATTGTCTCCGCCGCCCTCGCGTTTGTTTACACGCTACGGTCTAATATTTTATATTGCCTGCTTCACTAGAATTTGAACCGCGCAAAATATATTTCTCCTATATATAGTTATCATTTAAACGAAGCTATTCACACTCGGCAGCGCATTATGTCAGCAAATCGCTTGTAAAAGCACAGGAAACAAAATGACGCGACGCGACGCCCTGCAATATGAGAATCCAGCGATATTAATTTTCTCCTTCGGCATTCGCCTTACGAACTGGGGAAACCCCAAGTATCCGAATACTAACCTACGTACATGAAAATTCCATCTCCCACATGGAATCCGCATGCACCGAGTAAGGATCTAACTCACACCTAAAGCTGCTCTGTCAAGCGCCAAATCTCGCTGCCAGCGGGTCCAACCATCTCGGCAACATCATTTCATTTCATAAATCACATTGTTTAAATTTCGGTGTTTTGGTTTTTAAGTTCGAGAAAACAAAATTTTAATTACTTGCAGATTTACTGGCTAAAATTAAATTATGCTTTTTGAAAATATGATTAAATTAAAAGTTGTGTAATGTTTCAATATACCGGCTGTTTCAAATTGGGTGTGCACTGAAGGGATCTCCTAAACCGTAAGAGATACAAATTCGGTTAAATGGAAGAAAAGTTGCACAAATCAATGCCTAATTCGTATCCATTGAGAGAATGATTTTTTTCTCATTTATTCTTGAGTTATTAATAAAAATGTGAAAAAATCGTTTTTCTTTTTCTCTCTGTATCTCTTTTATTATACATAATTTTTAAATTCTGATTTAACTTTCTACATGCACTTTTTGATTCTGCTTCGAATAAGAGTAATAGAATTGAAGTCAAACGTTTCGTCTTCCCACGACCATTATCAGTTCGATTTTTTATACACAACTTATGTCTTTTTATTGTTCTATTCGATAGCATTTTTTCTCCTGATTACAATGATATCACATTAATAGTTGATATTAATTTGAAGCCTTCAGATTTTATATGAAAATTTTATTTAATACATAATTTCAAATTTTTTGTTCCTTTTCTTATCTTTTTATTATTCTAGTCGAAAGCATTTTTTCTTTTGATTTCAGTGAGTATAATACATAATACCTTTTTTTCAAGTAAAGTTGGAATATGACAAAAAACTGATATCGTTTCGTCATGTTTTTCTTAATAAGTAAATCTCTTCCTAACCCTTTTCTTATTTATTAAGTATTAGCAACAACATTCAGTTGTCGGAAGAGGAAAAGTCAATAAATATTGACTAAATTATATGAGGTGGTTATCACAAACCAAATAAACATCAGTATAAACATATTAAATTACAAGAACAGAATAAATAAGTTGAATAAAAATTATAGACGAAGAACATGACTCTGTGAAATAAATAAATTAAAGTAAATCCTCTAAATGTCCTCCACTGCTTTCAAGACACAGATTCGTTCTTAATCCTATGTGTTGTCTAGCGTGTCGAACATGAATTTGCGAAACATTTCTGTAAGAATCTAATATTCGCCTTCTTAGTTCCTCCTTAGTGCTAATCACTGTTTCAAGGTCCAAAATATAAAGCCTACTTTATCCTGTTTAAATTATGGATGGTGGTTCCGATACAACGTGCCAAACTTCAACTGGTTAAAACGAGTGAACTTAACCATATTTAAAAAAAATAAAGATAGTCAAGCGTTGAAAGCCACTGAGTGTTAAAGAAATTTAAAAAAAATACATTGTTATAGAAAGTATCTTTCAAATTTATCACAAAAATGTTCGTTTTAGATGCCAATGTATTTGTGGAAGGCACTATTCAGTAACATCTAAATATTTTTAGTATAATTAGTATTCACTTTTTCTTTTAATCCAACAGTGCCAGTCAAAATTAAAAACTAGGCTTTTTCATTCCTATACTAAAGCTGAGATACCGATCTAGCAAGTTATATTAGAACCACTATATAGATATTTTTCGGTAAAAATTCATTTTCGTAAGTGCAGTGCATTATTAAAATAACGATACATAAAAGCTTTAAATAGTTTATTATAATTTACACTATAGCTAAGAAAGCGAACTAAAAATTTGAAATTATGTATTAAATAAAATTTTCACATAAAAATCTGTATTATTTAAGCTTCAAATTAATATCAACTATTAATTGTGATATATCATTGTAATCAGGAGAAAAAAATGCTATCGAATAGAACAATAAAAATACATAAGTTGTATTTAAAAAATCGAAACTGATGATGGTTGTGGGAAGACGAAACGTTTGACTTCAATTCTATTACTCTTACTCGAAGCAGAATCAAAAAGTGCCTGTAGAAAGTTAAATCAGAATTTCAAAATTATGTATAATAAAAGAGATACAGAGAGGAAAAGAAAATCGATTTTTCCACATTTTTATTAATAACTCAAGAAGAAATAAGAAAAAAATCATTCTCTCAATGGATACGAATTAGGCATTGATTTGTGCAACTTTTCTTCCATTTAACCGGATTTGTATCTCTTACGGTTTAGGAGATCCCTTCAGTGCACACCCAATTTGAAACAGCCGGTATATAGTTATCATTTAAACGAAGCTATTCTCACTCGGCAGCGCATTATGTCAGCAAATCGCTTGTAAAAGCACAGGAAACAAAATGACGCGACGTGACGCCTTGCAATGTGAGAATCCAGCGATATTAATTTTCTCCTTCGGCATTCGCCTTACGAACTGGGGAAACCCCAAGAATCCGAACACTAACCTACATACATGAAAATTCCATCTCCCACATAGAATCCGCATGCACCGAATGAGGATCTAACTCACACCTAAAGCTGCCCTGTCAAGCGCCAAATCTCGTTGCCAGCGGGTCCAACCATCTCGGCTACGCAAGTACATAATTTCATTTCATAAATCACGTTGTTTAAATTTCGGTGTTTCGGTTTTTAAGTTCGAGAAAATAAAATTTAAATTACTTGCAGATTTACTGGCTAAAATTAAATTATGCTTTTTGAAAATATGTTTAAATGTACCTGTTGTGTAATGTTTCAATATATAGGCTGATTCAAAATAATTGTCCGACCCGTTAACCACAGATAGTCCTTGAAAAAACAAAGCAAATACCTGTAGACATGGAAGGGTCTAATTTGTGTAGTTTTTGAGACAAAATTGATTAAAGATTCACATGTAAACTTGTTGGTGGTCACTGGAATAACTGAATGCCTCACAATAGCAACAGACTTTTGAGGAGAAAACACAAAACACGAACATTTAACTTTGAACTGAACCCGTGAAACAATTTGTTTATGACTCTCTGCATAATGCGAACAAAGAACTTGATCTTTTTATGATGTAAATAGGAATACAATAATAACTTTGTGAGTGGAATCGTGTTCGTGTTAACGTGCGTATCAATTCACAGAAATCTAGTGAAACTCTAGCATTTTAAGATTACTTGTCCTATGAAGAATTTACTGATGTGCTTTTAATGCCCACCGCTCCCCTTTAGGATGTTTTTAATTAAATGTATGTATTACCGCGGTGTTTTACGGATTTGCGTTGCTTCATATGCGAGGTAACTAATCGAATTAAAGTGAAGCGAATCATGTTTAAGCAAACATTGCAAATAAAAAATTCAGTTTATAAAGACTCCAGTTGACGAAATTGCGTTTTTCTTGGAGCAAAAGAAATCAAAACAATGCAAATCACTTGGCGGCGTACGTGATTCATTAGGCTGACATTCACACAAAATTTTTGAACGTTCTTGGGTGGTAGCATACTCGGCACACAGACTTGCTCGCGCAAAGAAAAATCTTGCGCTTCAAGTACGCGAGTCAAAACATGCATCCAGAAGTAACTGCAGTTTTAATAAATTAAATATGTAATAAGTTAAATTTGGTCGAATAAGCTAACCCTAAGATGGGTTTGGTATGGCGGCCTATTCATCAATCATGTGAATAACAATATCTGTTACAAAAAAAAAACATTTACTTTTTATTGACACAGTGACTCAGTTTCTAAAAGAAACGGTTAGTCAACCCGATTTTAAAAACACATTACGCATCGCATTCCAACAATCATCGGTGCTACTCAAACGGTTTCCATTTGGGGCACAAAAAACGTTGATTTTTGAAATGTCTCCGATAAATTTTTTTCTTGCAATTTAGGGGTTGCGTGACCTTAGAAAATACGCCCCTAACGGGTCGGACACTTATTATGAATCAGCCTTTACACCTGAATACAGATTCAGTATGACTTGGATAAAAGTACTTTTTTATATTTAACTTTCCAACAATAATAAAGTAATGTCTTCTTAGATGTATTTTCGAAAGAAATGATTTGTTAATATTATATTATGATTATTTATACAGAATAGTTCAAGCAACCTGTTCATTAAAAATTCGGTCCCATTTGAAGTGTTATTTCATTTTATATTTTACAGTTATAGATCACCAATACTGATGTATTTAAATACAGCATTTTCAATTTCAATTTCACTTCCTTATATGTACTGTGACGTCTGCAGACGCCAGAGATTGTTATTTTAGGATAATTGTTGATTGCACGGTTGCATCGACTTCGTAGTTTCGTTCAGAATGTAAGTCCTTTTCCAATTTATTTCCTCAGTTAATCTTTCTCTAAAAATCTTGTAGAATAACTAAGATTTTCATTACGAAGAACTAAGATTTTCTTCACGATAAGAAACTAAGATTTTCATCATGACAAGGTTATAATTTGGAGCCGCTTTCATTACAAGAAACCAAGATTTTCATAACCAGCTTGTATTTTTATAAGAAGCGAGTATTAAATCACACTACGGGCTCACGTCTCCCGACCCCCTTGCGCTTTGCCTAGACCGCAAGCCCTTACAAGGAAGGCCACAAGTGATCTTTGGACGATCATCGCCCGGACTTCGGTCCTAGCATTTGATCCCAGCATTACACCATTCGGTTGTCCCCGCAGGGACTCAATCCAACACCACCAATTATTCACCTCCTCCAGGAAGGAGCACCCATTCGAAAACTATCGTCTGGACCTGAGAGTGAGACGCGAACGATTTTTTCTTTAATTAGTATAACTAGGCTAAGTCATCTCACCCATCATTATGCTAAGTTTTGCTGAAAAAATAAAGCATGCTTTAAAAAGTCTTGGGGGTCCCTTTTTCACACTTACCGTCCAGCCAAGCTGCCAAAACCCTGCGCCCTGCTCAACCACCGGCTTAGGACGCAGAGCTCACCTCCGCAAAAAGTTGTCCTTGCCACCCCTGTAATCCAAGTGGCAGCCTTTTTCACCAGCAGGACAGATTGCAAGGGCAGGCACGTGGCAGTACACCGAATGCTTCAAAGTTCAAAGCAAATTTTTTACAACGTATGAAAAGAAAAATTAACCAGATCCGACATTCCGATTTTTTTTAAAAAAGGTCGGACTTGCAGTATCTTATTTATAATACATTTACGAAACAAAAGCTATGATGTTATTTTTTGACCTAAAGCGGGCCACAATAACGTACTTCCAGATTATGTCCAATTTGTCACATTATGGGTAATTGAAAAGTTACTTATATTCGAACTAATTCAAAAAGTATTTTTTTAAAATAGAACACAGCAAAGTAGAACGGTATTTATTTTGTATACATACACTGTGTTTCATTTCACAACGACCCAACACACCTCTGTATTTTTTAAATTTATTATTGAATGGATATAAAACTTTTTGGTAATTTTAAAACTTAAAAGGTTTTACAGATTTTTTTTTTAATTTTAAAACACTGTGATGCCCGTTACTGCTACCGAAAGCAAATAGCAAATTAGTAAATAGCAAAAAAAATAAGAGAACATCAATAAGCCAATGTTTAATCACCAAAAGTTGTTTAATGTTTAGAATTATGAAATTACCCCAATTGCAAAATTTAAGGGAAAATTTAAATTTTTAATTAGTTGATTAACAGTAAAATTAGCTAGCTGAAACACACAATCATAAAAAACAATCTTTCTCTAAATTTTCAATTACGCCTTTCATCATGCAGTATCAATTTTCGATGCTTTCCTATGATTTTGCTCTCACAAAAAAAAATTACTTCCTGCAAATGAAATGTTTCAGCGTTTTTTTGGGTTAAATTGGGTTTATTTCGTAATTCTATACAACTTTTCGTAAGGGAAATTTTTAAATGCGCTATAAATAAATTTTTGATCTATGTAAATGTGCATTAATTTATCTAAACAAGCTACGTTTAAATTTTTATTCCTCAAATAAACCAGTTGGTCTATAAAACAAGATCTACAAATTAATATTAACACAGCAACAGAATTATCGAACATGAGCATAACAAACTTTTACATTATATCTCAAAATATTGAGCATCTTTTTTCAAATTGATCTGTTATTTTACGTAATGTGTCGTTTAATATTGATTCATAAATAAGTAAGTAAACTTTTGTCGATATTAAAGTAACAGCCCAAATACTATTTGAGTTTTTCGATGCAACTTTACTGAAAATGCAATATTTTTGTTTATGCACAACACGGTATACTTGCCGATTCGTTAGAATCACTGGCCATTGAAAACTATTGAATTACTGAGTGATTATTTAAAAATAAGACATTTAAATATGAAGCATCCTGTGCACCTTTGCTACTTAGTAGAACTTATTATTTGATATATAAAATATATCGTTCATTGTGCAGCCGAAAATAGAAAGAAAAAACACCAAAGACCATTTATTAATTGCTTGTTTTATATTTTTTTGGTGTTCGCATTTTATATCCTAAATTAACTTTCAAATGCTAAAACTGTTTTAGAAGTACTCAATTACATTAATCGTTGATCAAAAAGGAAAAAAGTATCGATCATTTGGATTTGATGGATTTTTGAGGACACTTTCAATGTTTTTGCGTACTGAAATCATAATATTTAGATGTTCGATTAATTACATGCCTTCTCGTAATAACTGTTCATGATTAAACTAGGGTTAATATGTTTCCTTATTTTCTTTCAATTTGTTTTCGATCGCAATAGGCAATGATTTTCAATACAAAAGGTTTTAAAATTAAAAAAAGTCTGTTTTTAAAGGATATCGAAATCTTAAAAGCGATCTGTTAATAAATTTAAAAAATATATGAGTTTGTAGTTGTAAAATGAAATACAGCGTATAAACTTCAAATTTACTTTGGAAACCAACATTTCTATACTCTTCAGATTAAAAACGATGTCTTTTGCTTGAGTTGTTTAGGAATTGGAGGAAAAGTTTTGGAGAATCTTAAAGATCACCATAGAATTTTAATTTACTCACCAAAATCAGACTATTCACTCGATTCTGCCAATGTTTGGAAAGTAATCGCAGAACGTTTTTATTAATTTATTGAGATTTTTATACAAGCAGAATTTGATAAAACATAAATTTCCTGTTATCAAGTCTATCCTTGGGCACTCTGCTTAAGAAATGCTTATGCATTTACACACATCGAGAGCCAAGTCCTAAAAAGTACCAAAAAGTAGCATCTCATTGGACAAAATTATTTTCAAAAACATTACCGATTACTACTGTATAACTCGTAAGGAGGTCTCATTTGATCTCTTTCTTAGTTATTGTCTTTTGAGTTTAAAATGTAGATATTTAATACATTTAACTTTAAAATAAAAAAAAATATTTAAATAAACTTTTAAATCTGATTGAATAGGAATGGAACTATTTTACCAAATTTGCCAAATGAAACTTGCTAAAATTCTTTCAAACTTATGTTTGACTTATTAGTTTTCCGACCACGTTTGACGCTTGTAAAATTTATGCTTGGTTTGATAGCAATACAGAAGCGTAAATAAAAAAAATAATTTGCTAAACAAATAAAACTGTCATTGAATAATATTCATAGTCAGTCAGGTTTTTATTATTTTTGTAAAAATGTGTCCATTTTTTCTTTTTGTCGCGCTAGAACACTCAGGAACACTCACCCCTCTGGTCGGACATTTATTATGAACCATCCTATATTATATAATAATTCGCATAAAAGTAACAAATAGATTAATTTGCTTACAGATCGGCCATTTTCGAAAATAATACCAACATATATATTTTTAAAAAGCTTGAAAAATACTCTTTTTAACGATATCAAAGCCAACTATGACTTTCATTTAAAAAAAAACAAAAGTTGGATTCATATCTCGAGTATAATGAACTTCTCATATAACTTAATTAAGAAATCAAAATCTACGTTAAAAGTCGAATAAAAAGTTTAATTGTCAATTGAGAGATTTGGTGAATTTTTCGTTTTTCGACTGTACCACGAAAACAGTAAGAAACAGCAAATTTTTGATTTAATCATTGAAATTGGCATAAAAATTTGACCCAATGTTGCTTAGTCTTTTTTATATTTCCATTATTAACGGAGTTACCATCCAAAATGGGATACCCTGCACATGACGTCGTGACCAAAAGACGGCAAAGTTTAACTGACCCTGTACTTCACTTGGTTGCCAAGAAGGTGATATCAGGATTTTCACGTGGTTTCCAATCATCAATTTAAAAGATTAATGGCCGGCTTCACAAAGCTTCGTTAAATATTTAAGTTCCGATTAACTCTGCAACGAATGATTAAATAGGAAAACAACTGCATTTAACGATGATTAACTTAACGATAATTACTAAAGGGCTCGCTCTCTAATCGGCCGTCAAATAGTCTTAATGCTCCGCTAAGTGTTGCACAAAGCTCTATTAAGAGATAATGCTTCGTTTACTTCTGTCTAATCAGGCGTTAGATTAATCGATAGAATTCCAGCGATTAAAAGTAACGAGAGAATTTTCCATAGTTATTATCAAGCTTTTTTGATATAAAAATTTCACATATATATCTAAAAAATAATTATAATTTTATTTAAAAATGTAACGTACCTTAAATATGAAAAATAATGACATTTCTGTACTTTTTACTCACTTGGTTTATTGATTAATTTTTACGACACTATTTCGGAAATTATTTTCAACAACAAACAATTCAAAATTATTTCAAAATGTCTGCAACCTCACTTTCTTCTCTGACGATAAAGAAATGCCTCCTTAAGGTAGGATTCATTTTATAAGGGACAGAAAAAATCCTTTTAATGATTTGGATGATAATGAATTTAACCTTTCGCTTTTCCAAAGGAGTTATGAAACTCTTTGGTCCCACACTAGAACCTGCAACAAGCAAAAATAAATTTATTTTATGGTACAAATCAGTTGCTGATAAACTTACGTTATTATCCACTGAAATATTTCAACAGCTGATTCTTGATACTTTCAGAAACCATCGATACGTAGAATAATTGATCGTGTCACTCATCTTATTGCAAGGCAAAGCAAACGGTGAATTAAATTGCCAATAGAAGAAGCTCCGCAAGTTAACATTAGGCTTTTCTCATGTCATTGGCACCAGGGATTGTACCCCATGTTAAAATTATTTCACCTGGTGGTAATCCCGCTGAGCTGTACCACAACAGAAAATGTGTCTTTGCCATGTATGTTCAAGTAATTCAACCGCACTAAAGTTTCCTTCCTCCCTTTCTTTTTTCCTTTTTCATTTTTAAAAATCACAACTGCACTAATGCGAAGAATTTAAGATGTATTTATTTATTTTGAGTTTCTAACCTCACACTACCTGACTGCAGGCCTGACGCCATGCCGGACAGATTTCTTAAAGCGGTGTCAAAGTGGCAATTTTTCGACGTTGCCAAACGTAAACTCCAATTAGTTAATCGGAGATTAACATAATAGTTTTTTGTTTTGTGAAACATCATCAAATCGGTAACACTGACTACACTTAACGGTTGATTAGTTGAGCAATGCTAAAACAAAGCTTTGTGAAACCCGCCCTAAATAACTATTTAACTGTTTGTGTTAACACTTACACAATGATCCGGTTATTATTTATTTGAACGTTTGCAGGTATTTGCAAGTTATTTTTACGCTTGCAAGCTCAACGCCTTGGTTGTTGCGCATGCAGATCGTGAATAGTAATTAGCTTATCAGCAAATAACTCACATTGCTTACAAATAATACATTTACATTTACATCTAAATGAATAAATAATATTTCCAAATTTTCCGTATTCGTGACGAACATGTATTTTTGGCTGGAAGTTATAAACACTAACATTGCACATGCTTTTAACGCAGTGGAGCTTAATGTTAGCGCTACGCTGTTTATTTTATTTAAGCGCTTCCGCAGAGGCTGGGCTCACATACGGCCGCCCTTTTATTTCGGTGTTGTTTACGGTATTCGGTTGCGCATTTATTAGTCAATTAGATCGCAACAAGCGCCGCTTGATTAACAGGACCGGAACAAATGATTTATTTCCGCCACCTTCACACACGCACCATTCGCTTACAATTGTTTCACGGTTGCAAATTATTTAGTTGAACGATAGGGAAAATACACATTTACGTATACAAATATCTATAATAAATATTTATCTTTCAAAGTTTATAATACCGAAATATTTATTGATTTCGAACTTTTAGAAATAAGTAGATATAATCCGATAAAATTATGATATTATATCGAGTGATCAGTGGAATTCATAATTAGACGAGGCTGGGATTGATGCTATTTTATGCCGTGTGGTTGGATACAATGAAAAACAAATAATAAGTTGACAGTTGTCATATTTGACACGAATAAATTAAATAAAACATTATTTTAGTATACATCACTATATTTAACACAAGAATTGTGACTGCAGTTTCGGCATACAATGCCATTATCAAACTAAAATATTTTAACAAAACTTCAACTTAAAACTAGCGCTAAAACGGTAGAGGTGTAGTACTGAGAATTCTAATTTAATTTAAATTTAAACAGGGTTCAAAGAGGGGCGTGTACATCAGGTCGGTTTGGTCGTTAAGCAGAATCACGTTCGGGTTTCTTTTTGCTTTATGGATTTCAAGTGATTCCAGGAGGTTCAATTTAGTACCTTTGTTTTCGAAATGATGTATTTTAATATTGTTATTGAGGAAAGTATTAGTTTACATTAAGGCAGTTCATTCAGAATTAACTTTTAAGCTACACAATATAGAATTTGATATTTTAGACAGTACCATCAGGGAGAAAATCAGTATTATTATTCATAAGAAATTCATCACCCAATCTAAAAATCTAGAAAAATTAGAATCGGCAAAAATATTTCTCAATACTAGACAAAACAACCCAAACAATTTACACTTTCACCCCAGAGTTTGTAACCTCACTGATACCATCTTCAATGAAGAAGAACTCAATTTATTAAATAAAGGCCCTAAATATTCACCAAACATAAATAATAAAAAACACAAGGAAGTCCTAAGGACTATATGGATTATTAAAAATTCACAAAAACGAAGTCCCCATTAGACCGGTAGTCTCTTACATTGGTTGCCTGGCAGCTCTATTAGCCACAAAACTTAATAATATCATAAAAAATTCGCACACAATTCCGAGATATCCACGCAATAAAAATACTATAGAATTAACAAAACAACTGAACCAAAAAACAATCCCCAGCAACTTAAAATGAGTCTCCTTCGACGTTTCAATATGTTTTCTAATATCCCACCCGACGAATGTATCCACTTAATAACAACCATGTTAGAGAGAAAAAATGTTAACCCCATAATTACCAAAGAAATTCTAGATCTTACAGAACTCGTTACTGAGCAAAACTATTTCACCTACGACAAAAAATTTTACAAACAAACTGAAGGTTTAGCTATGGGATCGCCCCTCAGCCCCTTACTTGCAGAAATATTTATGGAATCTATTACTATACAAATCCTAACATCTGATTTAGGCAAAAAACACATACAATTTTGGTACTGATACGTCGACGATATTATAGCAGGCTTCATAGGTACAAATCGAAACTTACAATTATTTCTCTCCCACATAAATTCAATCCATCCCAAAATCAATTTCACACTTGAAACTGAACAAGAACACCAAATTAATTTCCTTGACCTAACAATTACCTGAGAAATAAATTCCCTAAATTTCAAAATTTATAGAAAACCCACATATACAGACTGCACTATTCCCATGGACTGCCTACATCCATATCAGCACAAAATGGCAGCTTTCAATTCAATGATTCACCGAGCAATTAATTTACTTTTATCAGAAACCGAACTCAAAAATGAAATCGATATCATCACACAAATAGCTCACAACAATGGATACAACAAAAAAACAATAGATAATATACTGAATAACAAACAAACGAAACATAACCTCAATCAAATTTACCCTCACGTTCATGACAATAAACAAACAAACCAATATACAACCTTAACATACAGCGGAAAAATCAGTGAAAAGATTGAAAAAATTCTTAATAAAAACAACAAAAATATTATTCTCAGTTTTAAACCACAAACAAAATTATCTCATATCATTTTTCATGCAAAAGAGAAACTAGATCCGTTGTGTAAATCAGGAGTGTACCAATTAACATGTAATGATTGTAAAAGCTTGTACATCGGTCAAACTGGTAGGGCGTTTCCTACCCGCATAAAAGAACATTGCGGATCATTTAATCTAAAGAAGACAGACTCCACATTTGCTAACCATTTATTAGAAAATAATCATACTTTCCTCAAAAATTAAAATACATCATTTCGAAAACAAAGGTAGTAAATTGAACCTCCTGGAATCACTTGAAATCCATAAAGCAAAAAGAAACCCGAACGTGATTCTGCTTAACGACCAAACCGACCTGATGTACACGCCCCACTTTGAACCCTGTTTAAATTTAAATTAAATTAGAATTCTCAGTACTACACCTCTACCGTTTTAGCGCTAGTTTTAAGTTGAAGTTTTGTTAAAATATTTTAGTTTGATAATGGCATTGTATGCCGAAATTGCAGTCACAATTCTTGTGTTAAATATAGTGATATATACTAAAATAGTGTTTTATTTAATTTATTCCTGTAAAATGGAATATCACAAAATAACAGCTAACAGTATCAATTATTTGTCATATTTGAGGTTATGCTCGTGCTTTATACAATCTATATTTTGTCAATTTATTTTGTATGGATGCTGGTTTATGCCCTTTTTGTTAGAATAGTATTACCAATTATTTAAAAAAATAAATATCGCAATTCTGACGCTTAAAATGTTTGTTTTCAAACTGTAAGCCTTTGTTGCCAACTTTTTGGAAAATATCACAGCCTACTCTAATTATAAATTCCGTTGATCGCATGGTATAACAAGTGTCCAATTAAAAAATTCATCAAGTTGCTTTTGATTTTTTTTGATGAAAGAAGAGCGAGAAAGTAATGACTTCCTAAGCTAGTTGACATTTAACGGACGGCAATTGTAGTGTTTTGCATGACATTCGCGCACTTTAGTTTAATATATTATACCATCGAGGAGCGAAAACTCCTGTGTACATTACTGCACAAAACGATGCCAAGCTTTGTCCAAAAACGACGGGCACCACGTATTTTCTATCAAACACTCTCAATTTTGAAAGGGAATCAACTGGTACGGAAAATAACAAAAAAAAAAACTCCGTGGGCGTCATGTCTACGTCGCACAGTGGAACAATCTAATGTGATGCTTTGGACATCGGTCAGAAACTCAAGTATCAAATTCAGAAAATCTTTTCGTACATATTTGTTACTTATGTTGGTCTGCTAAAGCATCTTTAACTTTTTTTTTAATTTCTTTAAAAAATAAGCCTCATAATAGCTGAAAAATAATGTCTTCTTTAAATCAGAAAAAAATTCAAATTTGAATTTCTTCGTTAGTGTTTTTTTAAATTGCAACAAACTTTATACTGAAAAAAGTGTGTCCAAGTACATTATCCTGATATGTCAAATCTATGCTCTAATGTGCCGTTTAGCAGGAAAATAAAAATTATTAATGTTAATCTATTACTGACAGTTTCTTAAAACTCTCGCAATATCGCGCTGTATAATGTGCTACATTAATACACTACGACACTAAGTTTCAAGCTGATACCATCAGATTTTGCGACTTCCTGCGACCTTACAAGATATATAAATGAATATAGAGTGTTCAATCTAAGACGGTTCTTTTCATATCTCTTTAGTTGGTCATATTACAAAAAATAGTTTAAAACAAAAGTTTCATTATTTCATATAAGGTATATTTTAAAATAAGTTTGCTGTATACAGAGTGTTCCGTTTAGCCTGGACGTTATATCACTTCGTTATTTTAAATGGAAGACCCTATATGTTTTTACATTTTCGGATTCCGGGCTCAATTTTAATGTAACATTATGTACCACACATAGGACCTAATGTAAACCGTTTACGAGTTATTCAACTTTTTAAAACATATCACTGTTGCAGTACTTTAAACAAATGCAAATATCTTCCACACAAATGACGCTAGGGACTTGAGTTTTTTTTGTAAAAGACTCGTCTTGAAATGCTTTCTCACTTACACCATTAAGTAAAATGTCAAGTAACAAAGTCTTACAAACAATTTAAAGTATATTTATTATTTTTTAAATGTATATTTATTGTATGTAACTAAAGTACATCGAACATATCAAGAGAAATTTTACGATTTTTTGACGATATAAACCTGTGTTTTTTTTCAAATCTGAAGTATTATTTTTCAAACAGGTAACAGGTAAACATTAGAAATATCTGTCACGTTGACATTAAAAGTCACTATAACACGAACAAATTAAAGTATCTAACAGAAAAGTAGCGTTCATTTAGCAGGTCATTATAAAAATAGACCCTGAGAAACGTCAAAATTAATATTTTGTTTTTCAGTTTGTGGACGGTTTCAATCCTTTGAAGATTCAAGTTCAAGATTCGTTGTCCTCTGTGTTCTATTAATTTTTCATTGTAATTATTCATGATTTTCATTGTTTTCCGTTGTTATTGATCTGATAAGATTCATTGCTTATGTCCGTAAGCTTGCGGTGTTTGTAAACGGAAATTTTAATTTCCATTAAAATTCGTTTGTTTATTTTTAAATATTCGAACTGTAGTTACATTATTTTTATGTTGCTTCTTTTCTTGTATAGGAAGGTAGACTTTTGTTGTGTATTCCTTTAATATTTTTTGATTTCTTTCTTTTTTTTATGTTATTTTTCTTGTTGGCTTATGCTTCTTTGATACCATTTTGTATTTTTTTGTGTATCATTATAATTGCATTAAATTTTATAAGAATATCTCAAATATAAAGAGGAGGATATGTTAGTGCTGAATTAAATAAATTAATACAAGTAAGCAAACACTAAGAGGACGACAGGAAAATTCTGCGTTTACAAAAAATTCTTTCCGCGAAACCGAGAGAGGCCCGGGTTCATATCCCGTAAGTGACAGAATTTTTCTGTCTTCCTGTTTCCTACCTCGTATTAATTTATTTTATTAGAATAAATTATAACCAAATAACTTAATCATGATGGGTGGGAAAATATGGAACGTACTTTCTCATAATAGTTCATCTATGCGTTGTTATATCGGGTGTTCAATTTGAAAGGGTTGTGATTCTTATTTTTTTTTATTTTTGAGGATATAAATTCGGTTAAATCAGCTAATTTCAATGTTGATGCTGAATTTAATTTAATTTATAATCGAAAAACGTAATAATATATAGGGTGTTCAATTAAAAAAAAACTTAAGTTTAGTTTATATGTCGTTTATCCGACCATCAATTGTTTTTCTGTGAGCACACAGAGAAACTTTGAATCAGTCCCTTTAAGTTTTGTGTTAAGTATTTTTTCCTAAAATAAAAAATAAAAGAGTTAAAGGGGGTAGAAATTCTCGCGTAGTCACCCTATACTTTCTCAAAATAGTTCGTTGCTATATTGGGTGTTCAATTTGTAAAGTTTTTTATTTTTGAAGATAAAAATTAGGTTAAATTAGGAAAGATTCTACTACTAGTCAAAACATTTGTACGATCTTATTTTTTATTTTTTTAACAGTATAGTATTTTGTATTTCATTCGGTAGAGATTTCTTTTTTTTTATAACGATTACTTAATTACTTACAACATAACTAATTAATAACAGCAAAATATTTTTAAATTAGTAGGCCTAATAGGTTAATAATGAAACATTATCTCTATATCCACTGCAAATTCACAGATTCCTCATTCTGAGGAATAAATTCTGTGAAAGTCTTAGTAAAGGCAAAAAGTACCAACCTTTTGATTTTTGACTAATCATTTTGTAGCAAAAAAGTGTGAGACCTATTGTGGGACATGCTGTATATTACTGCATTAATGTTTATATGTTACAAATTTTAGCTAATTTGCGCTAATATGCGAATTTAAAAATTATTTTAGTTTCATTTTCCTTTCATAATCCTTCTCTGATAACGCAGAACTTAACGTAACATAAGACGAGAAGTCTTTTGTTATTTTGGTTATGAACCGATGAATGAATCGTAATTTAATTTTCACCGTCTGTTATAAATGGTATTGGTATTATCTATACAAATTTCCATAAAAATCTATACACCTATGTAGCTATAGTAGCCATGTCCAGTAGCTCCCATTAGATCGTTCCACTGTGCGTCGTCGAATGTCCAGAATGACCGAGAAATCGAGACACAAAGCGGCCTTCGCTTTCTCTCTCGTGATTGTCCAAGTCGAGAAGGACAGGACCTATGCGTCACAGCTGATCTCCCTCCGGCGAAACATTCGCGGGATATGAAAAATTCGAGGCTAGAGCTTGGATATTCAGCCCCTCCAATTTAGCCTAAGGGGAGGAAGCAAAGAAGAAACATAGAACACGGATCCTGCTCGGCAACAGACAAATCAAACTCACCTGGAGGAAATCGATTCCGCTAAGCCGACACAAGCGCGTGTGAACACGACTTTAATCGGAGCGAACCTTCAAACCCGTCTCTAAGCCGTGGCCTTCGTTTCAACCTCCCTGAGGGAAATGCTTTTCTACACTCAAACGGGACATCAAACACGAGCACAAGTGGTTCACTCGATTTTCAAATGAAAAAAAGTGAATCTATTGCCAGCACAGTTCGGAGAGCGAAAAAAAGAGAACCAACAAAGAAAAGAAGAGATCGAGAAGAGTAAACCAATCCGGTGAAATGTGACATCACCCTCGTCGAATCAAAATTAATATCAAGGGTTGCGAAGCGCGCAATAAATGTCGCAACGCGCTCAAAGCATAGAGCAAAAAAATAATTCCAGCCTACCTGGCACCAGCCCAGAATATCTTAAGAAGCCATAAACTTCCTTTAGATTATACGAAAATCAAACAAGCGTATTTCTGACTCGAAACACATTCGTTGGAAGCCCATACAAAAGGCGACCACAAAAAAACACACACGACACACACTATTCCGGCGTAATAAAGTAACTCGACAATAAAAGAAAGATGATACTCCCCACAATGATAAAAGTATTTAAAGCTGCAACACCATTAAAAAAATGAGACACTGAGTGATGCGCAAGTACTGATCGCTCTGTATAATGCTGAAAGATACTTAACTCTTTCTGCATATTTCCGTAAAGGTCAAAGCCCTAAGAATATTACATTATGTTTTCGTAGGTCTGTGTTTTCTCCATAGTCAGAAACAAATGTTCAAAGTTCGTGAATTTTTAAGAATTTTCCAAGAAAATATTATTTTTCCAAAATAATTAAGTAAAACCAAAATATGGTTATGTTGTAGTAATTAGGTCTTAAATTTGCAAAAACATACACGTGTTCCATTAAAAAAATCACTCCCTGTACACCATAGTTTTCTCCTTTATAGTTTAAAATAATTTTAAAATTTACCTCATGTCGTCTAGTATAACTTCCATAACCTGTTTTTCCTTTCATGCCATTTACAAACGTTTAAAATTTTAAACCAATGAAACCAAGTTTGAAACAACACGTTCGGAGAATCGTATTCAGATTGAGCTAACAACGTGGGTGGATAATTGTCTTATTGTCTTGTATACTCTAACTTAGGCCTAAATAGTTTATAACTTTGAGCCGAAGCTTAAACCCTTCACAACAATTATTGAAATAATCGTTTCTAAGGTTTTCAGCCTCGGTTCAAAGATAAACTGCATTTGTAAAATTGGACCTTAATGATGTAACCGATGACTTGATCTGTAACCGCAAAACATAAAATTTACGCTACACCACACTGCAGTTTATAGTGTCATTTTAAACCATAATATGGCATAGTATACGCTGAGTAACCTATTAGAACGTATTGGAAACTTTGTTTTACAAATCGCTGAAAATTTATGCATGGTAATATTTAATGACCATCTGTTCAAACAACATAAAATCAGATATGACGTACTTCCGATTCTACCGGAAGTTGATACTAACTTTCCTATTTTAAATGGATCACACCATATATTATTACAGTCTTAGATTCCCCTTTCAATTCTACACCTGCAAACGATTCGTTATTCCAGCGGCCTTTGAAACATAGAAAAAAAACATTTGCCGTTAATTGATCATTACGTAACAGCGTGTTCAATTGAATACTCTAGACCACTCTCGGAGTATTTCCATCTTGTTCTAACCTCATGTAATAACAAGGAATGGAAATGTAAACGCCCGGAAAGTCGATCTTATGTTTTATGTTTTATTTCAATATAATATAAACTTTCTCAGTAGATAAACAACTGAACAGCAAATAATGAAGTCATGACAATAATAATTAAGTTCTCATTACCCGCAGAACCGTGCCCTGTTCCCCGTCGTAATAAGTTAATTTAAAAGCTTGTTAAAGTTGCCCTCTAATTTAGGCAACCTTTATAACGCTTGCAGATTAATCGAGAAGAGGTAGAAAGATATTGTAAACATTTAACCATCGCGGCTTGAAACAATGCAAAATTAATAAGTATCCGTCGAGCCACCTAGCCATGCGGTTTTTTTTTGCCGTAGCAGTTAAACCTCCCCTTCAAGAAAACATAAGTGAGTGTGTGTGTTTGTATAAGCGAAAAAGACCAGCTTAGAATTCAATCGAAGAGCCCCTCCGGGCATCCCAAGATCTCTGTTACCCCGTTCTGCCTAAAAGGTATAGTACTTGTTATCTTATATGTCATGTAACATTTTCTTTTCAAAATTTCTTTAAACTAAATTTTACTTTTATTTTTTTTGTATCAATTTAAAATAGTGGTCAATTGTAGCACACGAGGGTACAGTTCGGAGCTCAAGAACCCCCTTCGAAAGAGTTATTAATTATTCAATTAAACAGGTTAGGTAATTTCCTAAAAAATAACCTGGTGGCAACAAAATTCTATTATTCAAAATTGTCTTTAGCTCATTTAAATCACGCTACCTGCTTAAATAGAAAATTACAGATAAGTGCTGGGACTTTTTCTTATTTTTCTTTTTCTCTAAGAAAAACCAAACAAGTGCGACCGTTGTACTTAAGAAGTATTTATTTTCTGCGCGCTTTTCTGTAAATGAATTTTTGTTTCCCCGATACGATCAAAGACACAACCGAGAGCGGGATTAGTTCGTTAGGGCCCGAGAGCATCGCTGCTCTAGAGCAATGAATTCAAAACGAAGTTAGCCATCACTACAAGCAAAAAGCATGCAATTACTCTTCACGAGTATCAACTGATTGATTTCTTACAAACCACTACAGGAAAATTAGTTTTGAAACCTTTCACCGCAAAACAAACAGTAACAAAGTACGGGATATACGAACGAGAACCTCTAGCAAACTGACCAATGAATCATTTATAATAACTCTGTGTCTGAGTATCTTGTTTCTGTGTTCAATTTTCATGTAGGCATTAGACACCTTTAAAGAGAGAGTCAATGTACAGCGTGTCCCAGCATGAGGATCTCGCTTATTATTAGAAATACGTATTCGGTTAAATTAGATGAATTATTCCGAAGCATTTGAGGGGTAACGAACTGCTTTAAAGTTGACACAATACCAACGGGTTCGGAAGTTATAGCAAAAAAGCAATTCCAATTTCGTCTTTCTGTAATAGGAGTAACTTTTTCTCATAATAGATACTTTATTTCAGACACTTTCTTAAGGCATTTTTTTGGCGTAGAATTTAAATATCCTTTTGATTTTATTTTCACCTCTCCGTTTTTAAGTTTTAACCTCTAAGTTCAGTTTCTTCTAGACTATCAAGTAAGCTTTG
Organism: Prosopocoilus inquinatus; assembly: GCA_036172665.1. NCBI lineage: Eukaryota > Metazoa > Arthropoda > Insecta > Coleoptera > Lucanidae > Prosopocoilus > Prosopocoilus inquinatus. The sequence continues at coordinate 6,077,099 of CM069876.1, forward strand.
ACGTTTTTAAATGTATGTTTTCTTCCTCTTCAATACGATGTAGTGTACGTGATATTTATTTTCAGAAATAAGTAAGAAAATTTAAAACCGTATTTTTCAAGACAATCCGAAGGCAATTCGTATATAACATTTTTTAATGTCTTAAGGCTTGTTTTAGTTCTGAGACCGTTCTAAAACTGTCGAGTACGACAATCAAAACGAACCTTAAAATACAATTGAAGCGTTTCCTACAAAAATATCCCACGTCAAAAAGCTTTGTTTTGGGGAAGTCGAACAAAATTGATCATGTGAGAGGCCTTGCTGGATTTTGTTTGTTTGGTGGATTCAAATAATGAGGAATTACATGAATATATCTGGATCGTAATGTGAATGTTAATACAGTTTATCACTTCTGTGAAAAAATAAGAAGTTTGTTTAACAAGGGTTGTTTTTGCATGAAAATGAATACATTTTACAGAAAAAATAAATTTATGAGGTTCCTAAAATGACAAACTAAAGTAAACTAAAAGTAAGTTCCTAAAAATGACAAACATAAAATAATACTGTTTTTAAATGTACAGAAAAAAGAACCTTCGTCGCTGACAAGGGCTATTTTTGGTGAAAATCCTCTGGACAAAGACTATTTTTGTGCAACCGGAAATACTGAAGTATCTTTAATTTGGAATGTAGATTGTTTTGAAAAAACAATTTACCGAAAAGCAATTTACTGAAAAACAAAAAAAATTATCGGAATAGTAAATCGTTGAAAAATAGTTTTTATAATAACAAAAGTAGGTACTTTCGCCGCCAAAAAAAACGTGGACACTTTTCTTGACGTAAATTTAACGATGTTGCAATTGTGAACTGTCATCTAAGAATGACAAACATACATATATATATATATATATAACAACGTTTTTTTAAATAAATTCGTTTCCCATTTTTGCCTTAGCTCTATGGCTAACATGAGCCAATATTTTTCAAATTGAAATAATGACTAATGAATTTTATTAATTATTGTCTGTCATCCGTAAGTGTCAGTTCGTAATTACAGCCACCCAGCAAAATTCTTAGCATTATTAAATTTACATTAAAAAAAGTATCTACTGTACTATATACTGCGACAGTATAACTTTGACGACTAACGATAGATTAAAAAATTCCAAATATTCTGTGATATACAAATCCTCTACAGTCGAATAAGAAAATGTGAACATATTTTTGTACTTGCGATTTTGTGATTATTAAAGCTCGGACATTCCTAGGATATCTGGTAAAAACCAGTATAAAGATAAACAAAGCAGCGGCGAAGCAACAGTTTGATATAAATTACGTGTGTAGCAGAATTGCCTTTATAGTTTCTTTCAAATTCATAATTATTAAAACTTTATATTTCTTTAATGTAACTTTTAAAAAGATGGCATAATATATTTAATTCATAATCAATTATAGCGCCGTCACTGCAAAAAGAATGCGTGCCCGTTTGGGAATGTTTCGATTACATAAACAAGTTTTTATATCCGGTCGAACAGAACTGTAGCGGTTACTACGTGTCGCATAAACTTCTTGGGCTTTGACTGGTTTATTATTTTGTTTTTACCGGGCAGACGCGTTAAAGATTTGAAATTTTTCCGACTATGATCGCTTCAGCATATTAGTAGTTCCTCGTATATTTAACGAGACCTACTAAGACTGGTTATTATAAAATCTGTTTTCCGATGAATTACTATTTCGACAAATGTTTTTTTTTTCTTTCAATAAATTATTTTGGGTAAATTGTTTTTCGATTAATTTTTTTTTTTTCGGTAAATTGCTTTCGGTAAATTGCTTCCGATAAATTGACATGCGATAAACTTTCCGGATGCGCAACTCCACATTAAACGCTCGGAGAATGATCCATAAATGTTCAATAAAAGGGGTAAAATCGGTGCGCAATAATGTAAATCTATCCCGGCTGCCATCATTTCTGTCGCATCTGATTAAGTTATGTACCCCGATTGATATCAAAGAGTCATCAATACCAGAGTCGGAGCCATATATTTTGCACGGTTCAAATTCTAATGAAGCGGGCAATATAAATATATTAGAGCGCAGCGTGAATGCAAATGCAAGAGCTGCAGAGACATTTAACGCCGCTACTGCAATGACGTTATACAGGGTGATTCAGAATAAGTGTCCTACCCGTTAACCTTCGAAAAACAAAACAAATAAGTGTTGATACAGGGGGGGAGGGGGCAAATTGTGTAGTTTTTGAGATAAAACGGATTAAAAATTCACATATAAACTTGTAATCTGGAATAGTTGAATGCGCCACAACAGCAATAGACTTTCGAGGAAAAAACCTAAAACAGGAACATTTAACCTTGAACTGAAATCGTAAAACGATTTGTTTACGATTCTCTGAGGAAAGATTGCATAATGCGAACAATGAACTTGATTCTTTTTATCATGTGAGTAGGGATACAATAATAATTTTGTCAGTGGAATCATTTTAAGATTACTTATCCTCTGAAGAATTGAATGATGTGGTCTTAATGCCAACCGCGGCCCTTTAGGAATTTTTAATTGAACCTATATATTACCACAGTGTTTTACGTATTTACAATTGGTTCATGTGCCAGATAATTAATCGAATTCAAGTGAAGCGAATCATGTTTAATCAAACATTCAGTTTATATGAAGACTCCATTAACACAGTTGAGGAAACTGTGTTTTTGGTAGAGCACAAAAAGTAAAAACATTTCAAATCACTGCCCGTCCTTCATGATTCATTGGGCTGACATTTTTTTCACATTTCGCATAAATTTATTCTGCAAAATAAATCTGTACAAACTACATACAGGGTTGAGATAAAGTATGGATCCATCGAAATATCTCGGAAGTGTAAATAACGATGTTAATGAAATTTTGTACATGCAGATAGAAACAAATGACGCATGCGAGGCGTTGATTTTTGTTTCCATTAAACTTCCGGTTTAGCCGGAAACGGCTTTTTTATTTTAAATAGAACACTGTGTATAATTTTACGTATTTTGATACTCCTCTGCCTTCTGCATCCATTAATATCAGGTTTCTTACCTTTATCTCTAGTCTTTAGCCAAAAAGATAACCTTTTAGTTTTCTCAAAAAATACCTCTTTGTCTAGTAGCCGGTAAAATTGATAGTTATTTTATTGTCAGCAACATCTGTCAGTATCAATTCCTACATCGGAAATGTTTCATTTAAGTGAAAAAGAACGGATTGAAATCTTGATGATGATCGGTTTTGGTGATCGTGTTAGAACTCATCAAGAAGTTATTTTACTTATTTAACGGTTATCCACCCAGAACGAAATCCTATAATGCGCTCGGTTGTTGGTAAAACACTTAGACGCTACAATTTGAATGGGACAGTGAAAAATTTGCCAAAAGACCAAAGACCGCAACTAACGCAATTGTTAGTGAAAATATTGCTACAGAACTGGAAGAGTCACCTCAGACTTCTACCACATTTCTTGCATTACACCATGGGATAAGTCGTCGTTCTGTAGCCAAAGTATTGAAACGCGAAAAATACCATCCTTATAAAGTCCACCTGATCCAAGAACTGTCAGAAGATGATTACGATCGTCGAGTAGAATTTTGCGAAAGAATGATGGAAATCTGTAATAGCGACGAGCATTTTACAACTAATTTGGTATTTTCGGACGAGGCAACTTTTTGTTTAAATGGTTCTGTAAATCGCCATAATTTACGATATTGGTCTGTCGACAATCCTAACTTATTGCATGAAGCACATACTCAATACCCAGAAAAGTTGAATGTGTGGGCTGGAATTGTAAGGAATAGGCCTCTTGGTCCATTTTTTTATTAATGGTACCCTGACCGGGGCGAAATATTTGGAGCTTTTAAACAATGAAATTATTCCTGCTCTTCAAGAAAATGGACTGCTTCCTCAAAATCTTTGGTATCAGCAAGATGGAGCGTCTCCGCACTATGATAGACGAGTTAGGGATTTTTGAATGTAACATTTCCCAATCGATGGATTGGTCGTAAAGGGTTTATTGAATGGCCCGCTCGCTCTCCAGATCTTAATCCTATGGATTTTTTTCTATGGGGATATTTAAAATCAGCTGTTTACGTGAGACGTCCAAATAATTTGCAAGAATTGAGGCAAAGGATATTGGATGAATGTAATTTAATTCGTAGGGAAGTTTTCGCAAATGTGTCTCAGGGATTTGTTCATAGACTTGCTTATTGCCAAGAAGTAAATGGCCAACATTTTGAACACTTAAAATAACTAAATGAAGTTCTTTTGCTCTTTAATAATACATAAAAACCATTGCAAATACAAAAAAATAAACAAAAAAGAAATAAATTAATATAGTTTAGAGCCAATAATTAAAAAGCTATCTTTTCGGCTAGAGACTAGAGATAAAGGTAAGAAACCTGATATTAATGGATGCAGAAGGCAGAGGAGTATCAAAATACGTATAATTATACAGAGTGTTCTATTTAAAATAAAAAAGTTGGTGCCGTTTCCGGCTGAACCGGAAGTTTAATGGAAACAAAAATCAGCCCCTCGCATGCGCCATTTGTTTCTATCTACATGTACAAAATTTCATTAAAATCGTCAATTACACTTCCGAGATATTTCGATGGATCCATACTTTATCCCAACCCTGTATGTATGTATCAGTACAAACATATAAATTTTATACTTATATAATAAAAGAGGTGTACATAGTCACATTAACTTGACTCGTGAGTGACTGCGAACCATATTAAGAAAAATATTTTTTTTTTTTAGAACAGCAATAATGAAAATAATGACGTAATCTAATAGAAATAATAATAGTAATAATTATTCAATACATCAAATTTTAGTTATGAAAAAATTCAATTATTTTTATGAAATAAAGTTTCTTTATAAAAGTTTTTTTTAATCCATAATTTGAATTTCTTTTTAAAATGAGGAAGATATAAAGTTTTCTTAATGTCAGTAGGCAATCGAGTATAAAAATAAGGTCCAAAATATTGAACATGTCTTTGCCCTTTTGAAGTACTACAGTAAGGAATTTGCAAGTTAATTGAATTGGAGGCTCTTGTAACATAATTGTCATACCTTAAGAGAGGAATTTTATTTCTGTTTAAAAGAGTGTATATAATTATAAATTTTGTATGTAACTGTTTAATATTCAAAACATCAAACGTTGAAAAAAGAAGATTCGTCGGAGATATTTTAGGTTTTCTCAAACATATTTTTAAAATTAGTTTCTGCGTAATTTCAATGTTTCTTAATACAGAAGAATTGGCAGTTCCCCAGGCTGAAATTGGATAATATAATATGTTTTGTACTACCGCAAAATAAACAGTTCTTAATAAATTGAAATTGCAATATTGACTTATTGACATTAAAACTATAATGTTTTCCTAACTTTCTTTTACCAAATTCTAATCTTTGATTAGAATCAATCCTTAAACCTAAATATTTGATACTTTCAGAATATTTTAAAACGTTATTGCAAAATCTAAAATTAGGGATATAATTAAAATTACAATATTGAAGAGAAAAAGGAATAATGACAGTCTTGTTAATATTTAGACATAATGAATTAAAATCTAAACATTTTCATTTTTTGTAATCCAATAGTGGCTAATTGCACAACTGATTCCCAAGAATCAGGTTTAAAAATTATTGCAGTATTATCAGCAAAAGCAGTAAGTTCGCCTTGAATATCCAATGAAGACAAATCGTTAATGTGTAATAAAAATAGAATTGGTCCAAGCACAGTTCCCTGAGACACACCCGCTTTGATATTTTTTTCTGTACTAATCACTGATTCTGTTCTGTTCATTAGAAAAGATTTTAACTATTCATATGATTTACCTCTGAAACCATAACATTGAAGATTATTCAATAAAATCTGATGAGACACTGCGTCAAAAGCCTTCTTTAAATCTAAAAATGTCCCTAATACTTTTTTTCTTGAATCTAAATTTGAATAATTTTTTTGTGTTAAATGAATTACTGAATCAGCAGTGCTCAGTTCCTGTCTAAATCCAAATTGTGAAATATTTAAAATATTATTAATTTTAAGAAATTCAATAATTCGATGTTTAATACATTTTTCAAATATTTTAGAAAAAACAGAAGTTAAAGAGATAGGTCTGTAATCGGTAAGCAAAGTTTTATCTCCTGATTTATAAACAGGAATAACTATTGAACGTTTCAACTCATTATCATTAGGAAAAATTTCCTCGCTTAGACAAAAATTATAAATATGACAATAAGGTGTAGATATTTGTTTGGAAATTAACTTAACAGTACGATTAGAAGGATCATCAATACCTGGAGAAGATTTACAAGAAAGATGAGAGGTGTAATTAAGAACTTCATTACGAGAAACAGGATAAAAGAAAATACTTTTTTTTTAAACTGTGAACCTTAAATTTTTCAGACGGTTTGTCAATAGAATTGGATATTGAAAGTCCTATTTCTGTAAAATGATCATTAAACCGATTAGCTAAATCTAAAGTATGATTAGAATTATTTATCTTAGGATCACTAACCTTTAATGAAATAAAGTTTTCACCTTTCTTTTTGGAAATGTCACAACTATCAAATAACACTTTCCAAGTTTGTTTTAAATTCCCATTAGCCTCATTAATCTTGTTTGAAAAATAAATAGTTTTTTGTTGTCGAATAAGTGTAGTTAAAGTGTTACGATAATGTTTATAGTAATTCCTCAAATCAGTATCATAGGTCTGTTTAGTAACTATTTTGCAATTTTATCCCTATGCCGAATACTAGTAATTAATCCATTAGTAATCCAAGGTTTGAGTTTCTTTGTAGTAATTCTGTAAGTTACATTCACAGTTGCACTTTCTAGGACCATTTTTAACTGTTTGTTAAACCTATCATAAGCTACATTTGGAATATTAGAAGTATATATATTTTGCCAAATAATATTATTAATATTTTCAACCAGAAGTCTGTAGTTTATGCGTTTAAAATATTTACAATTAGGTTCAAAAGCTTTTTCTTCATTTGTAATTTTCTGTAAAACAGTAGCAAAACGATGAGTTATGAATGGCTGTAAAAAAACTTTTGTTGATACATATCAATTTTATTGGCTTTCACAAAAAGATGATCAACACAGGTAGCGGAATTTTTAACGATCCTGGTAGTAAAATATATTTAGTAAAACCAAACATTTACCTAATATTTAAATAATTAGTAACTGCATAATTATTCGCCAAAATGTCAATATTAATATCACCCGCCATAATATGATGTTTATCATGCACATTGCTCAAATAATCCTGCATTTTAATATTAAAGTGATCTACGTTACCTGAGGGATAACGAACGAACGAACGACAAATATACGAAATTGTTGTTTGGTCTTTTTTGTTAAGTGAAATATTAAGTTAGCGTTTGTAAAATTTATATCAATTATGTGGACGTCATAACAATCTCTTACAAATATTGCAATCCCATCATTTTTATTATTTAAAATTTGTGATTTATAAAAATTATATCCTTCCAATTTATAATTACCTAAAGAACATGCAAGCCACGCCTCAGTCAAAACAATGATATCGAAGTTTATTTTCAAGGTACTATAGAAAAGAATAAATTCATCAATTAATACTTCTGATATTCAAAGGTATTAGAGAAAATTCTAACGATTTATTAATATTCTGCAAATGAAATTGATTTTCTTCTATTAAATGTTCAATGATGCAGTCACTCACGTTACCATTTCTAGAATCCATCAATTTAATGTATTCATTCTGTAATAAAATAAAAATATTATTCTAGAAATATTTATAATGACTCCAAATTTTAATACAGGGAGATTCAGGCAACTCATTCATTAAAAGTTTACGGACTTCCTCTTTGAACTTCTATTTCATATTTTGCAGTTATAAGTTAGCGATAATGATCTATTAAAATATAATATTTCCAACTTTCGGATACTTCCGCTTGTACCGGAAGATGCTGTCAACTTTCTTATTTTAAATGGAATACCCCATTTTTTATTGCATTTCTGAAATCTTTATGAAATTCTAAAAATATTTTGTGTAACTTGTGATACAAGAAAAATTAGCCGTTTTAGAGATATTTCCATTTTTTTTTAAGTTCTTAGTTGCAGTACCTTGTTTATGATGCTGCCATCTTTGTGTAACAAAAGCCATAATTTCAATTTTTGGTCTGTAGTAGGCTATACTCATAACCTTTAAGGTCATACCTAATTTTACACAAAATTTTTTACGGGCTGGTTGAAAAGTAACTTCTATTCGAACTGATTTCAACTGTCGAAAAGTCATATTTTTTAAATAGAACACCCAGTATTCTTTTACACCATAAGAATTAGAATTAAATGTTCTTTCGAACTGTATTAGCATTCCCTATACCCATCTCTTACCTTTCTCTTTCTATTCATAATTTTTTCTTTGACATATCAATTTTTTCACTTTTCAATATTATTCCTGAATAGTGTGCTATGAAAATTTAAGAAACTGAGGTTTTTTAAATTAATTTCTGACTGTCATTTCAATTTCATTTTAAAAACCGACAAATAATATTTAAATACACATCTATCATCTGAACTTTTTGTTTACATATGCCGCATGTATTAGAATTCTTGGTATGACTATTTACACATTTACAAGGAGAAACTTACACTTACAATACAAAATTTATGAAAGCTAATAAATAAATCAGAAATATTAAAAATAATAAACAAATTGTTGGTTATAATATTGGCTCTAAGTTGTCCTCGGCTATTATTTATTAGTAATAACTTTCTATTGTGTATAAGTAATAAAGTTTCCTCGATATAACAATTTTTTCGAATTAACTTCTTGAATTGTCAATTGTTTTATCATCAAATACATTTAATATGTCTGTGTTTGATTATTCATTTTTTGATTCTTCGTAGCGATAAAATTGTTTTTTTTTTTTAATTCCTACTAGACTGATGTTTCAAAAATTAAAATTTCTATAGTTTTCATAGCCCACTATTCAAAAATAATACCGAAAAATGGAAAAAAATTACGTGTTAAAAAGAAATCATCGATAACGAGTGAACTATAAGAGATAAGTATAGGGAATGCTAATACAGGACGGAAGAACATTTAATCCTGAGTCACATGGTATAAAAATATACTAGGCGTTCCATTTAAAAAGCATGGCTTTTCGACAGTTGAAATTAATTCGAATAGAAGTTACTAGTAAAAGTGCAAAACTGGACATGATCTGAAAGAATGTTACTGTAACCTACTACAGGCCAAAAATGGGCGTCATAGTTTTTGTTGCATAAAGATGGCAGTATCATAAACAAGGTTCTGCAAGTCTGAATTATTTTTAAAAAATAAAAATATCTCGGAAACGGTTAATTTTTCTTGTATCACATTCATATCACATTATTATAACTGCAAAGTATGAGACAGGAATTCAAAGGAGAAGTTCGGACACTTTTAATGAAAGGGTTGCCTGAATCTCCCTGTATACTTGGAAGCAAACGGCACTGAAGAAATTTCACAGAATTTACTAATAGTAATGACAAATATTAATTGTTTTTTTCAAAAGGCAATAATAATAAATTAAATTGATTTGCAATCAGAAAACTGTTACCGTTCAATTTCTGTCCGACCCCGAATCACCCTGTATATTGTTCCCCGTGAAATTATTTTCACAGACCGCCCGGCGAATTCTTTGCGCTCCGACGATTTGCTTTCAAAGTATTTCCCCATGTTATTCGTTTTCCTGTAAAAATTAGGATAAGGAAAAGTTTGGGTTGCGAAAGTTAAATTCTCCGGTCGCATAGATTTTTATTTAGCCTTTTTGATTTACTCATTATTGTATCATATTGTGAAATCAGCGATTCCGTTCCCACGTTAGCTACACAGAAATTGAACCCTGCTCTTTAAGCCCATTGGTCCTCGTTGACGTAAGATTCTGTCACGGTTGGCGGAGACACACTATCTCTTCTTGTTTTAACCCCATCTCTTTCCGTTCGCCGGTGCGAAGCGATTTTGTCAGAACAGAATGATTCTCGTTCTTCTCGGTGTAACAAGCCGTTTCGTGTCGTTGTGCTTTCCTTTGTGTACGTTTTCGCCCAAAAATTGATGGTGGACGAAGGCAAAAACAGCTTTTCTTAGCTGGCTATATCCCGTTACACGTGAAGAGTTTTAATACAGTCGTATTGTCCACGCCTGTTCCCTTCCAAGCAGTTCTGCGAACAGGTGAGTCGTTGGTTGTTCTGTATCGCTTCGACACTTTCTATCGCGTATCTTTCTTCCTAACAGGCTTTAGTTAAGGGGTTTCCTCACCTCGGTGCCGCTTTCGGCAAGAGCGTCTGACTCTGTTGGCCATTCCCCGCTTCGGCACGGTCTCGTGAGTCCCGGCGGACACCTGGAGCTCATCAACACTCCGACCGACGAGCGACAAATACGGGGATAAGGTTGGCCTGTTTATTATTTTATTTTACGCTACCGGAAAACGGCATGTAGCTTCACACTGCGTTGTGATACGTGAAAAAGTTGCTGTCTGCTATCTCTTCTTTTTGCGCACCGTTCCGGTTAATTTTACTTTGAAGAGTTTGGTATTTTAAGCGCGGTTGCGGCTTTTTTTTTGTTTAGAGTTTAGATATTTTGGTTTGTTTATCGATTTTGTTTTAATTTTGACTCAGTTTAATGTTAATGTTTTTATTACTTGTTTCGTGTCAATAAAACTGTATTGAAAACATATCTTGGGTGAGACGTGGTTTTTCTTAATTTTTCCCCGCGGTTCCTTTCAGCCTAAAAGGAATTAAGTGGCGCCTTTATTTTGTTTTATTTTATTTTATTTTTTTTTTTTGTTTGATCAGAGCTAGTAGATTCTTGTTTCGTTTTACCCACCCTATCCCACTGGGGCTGGCCGGCGACGCCGAAACTTTCGTCACGGCGATCACCTGCGTCACCTGTACAGGTACGTAGCAAAACTTAAATTGATATTAAATCTGAATTGGTAAAACTAAAATTAATAATTAAATTAAGTATGTTCTAAACATAGACTGTAAATAAGAAAAGAAAATACTTGTGTAAACACGCAGAATTATTCCATTATATCAGCCTTGTCCAATCATCTTCTGACTCGATTTTGATCACTGATCCATTCATAGCGATGAATATTTTGCCATCAAATGTCCAAACATTCTTTACCGTAAGAAACGAAGTTTTGTCAAATCTTCTTTTATCATTATCATAATACCCGTGCCTTTCAATACTTTTTTGTTGCTGAAGACTTCGTACCTTTTATTGTAGTTAACAAATCTTACTATCAGCGGGCGACTTTTTCTAGAAGTTGTTTTATTTGATGTAACGCCAACAGGATGCGCTCTTTCAATATCTTCATTCGCAGTATTTAAATTCATTTTATTATTAAATAAATTATTAACCATTTCAATAGGGTTCTCATTTGAATTTTCTTTAATGCCATAAATTCTTAAACACCATCTTCCACTGTATTGCTCCTGAATATCAGTTTGGGTTCTAACTTCCTGGATTTCTCTTCTTATATTTTTATTTTCACTTTCAAAACCATTGATTTTGTTATTTAAATCAATTATCTCATTCTCCACTTCTATTAAAATAAAATTTGGACAAGTTCTTAGAGATAGTATTTAAAAACGCTTCATTGGAAAACATCGTTTTATGGTTTTTGCTACCATATCATCAATTTCTTCAAGTTGTAACTGCGTGAAACGCATTTTGTACTTAACTATGGCAAGTTTAACCACTAAACAATATCTAATAAAAGCGGCTGAATATTCAACTAAATTTTGCACACCATACACAACAAAACGTCTAGCTAGTACGGTTGCTCATTTAAGACATTCACACAGAACTTTTGAACGCGCTTGGGTGATGGAATACTTGGCGCGCAGACTTGTTCGTGCAAATAAGAAAAACCTTGCGCTTCAAGTGTGTGAGTCAGAACGTACACTTCTGCTATAAAGTTTTCGGAGTACGAGACATGCCACTGGCAGTAAGAAATTTTATGCTTTGCAATTATGAACCTTATAGCTTTTACAACCGTACCTGCTACCCCGATAATAAAACCGGTCATCGCAAACACAGCGATTTAACACAGATGCGAACTTATTCAACCAACTTGAATAATCTGCTAGAAAGACTTTCATTGTTGTTGGATGGATAAGAAATTTAACAAAATTTATTTTCTAAATATTATAACATGTGTAGTAAATAATGTGTCCATTATGAAATTAAAATTTCTGAAACTTTGGCAATTGAAATTAAATAAGTCAATAAAATAAAATCTGTTATTTTTCGTTAATTAAATTTAACTTTCTAGTTTCATTAAATACACATATGTTTTGCAACTAATTAATAGCTTTGTTGAGCAGAACTTCTTAGCATTTATATTATTATAATAAGAAACAAATTTAAATAATCTAGCTCATTCTATATATTTTTTCAAATGCACATTCACATATTTTCACAAAACACTTCAAATACTTTCTTGACATGTGAATAAGACGTGTATGATAAAATTGAATTGAAAATATCAATATATTAACATTTATAAAATAAAGATGACGTGAAAAAATGTAAAATATAACGGAAATGCTTAAATAGCATAATAGAAACTGCTTAAATAGCGACATCCTGCGATTGCTTCTGCTGACGAAGCCCCAAATAGGACTGAAACAGCTGTACAGAGGAACGGGACAAAATAACTAGAATCAAAATAGTGAGGTCTTCTATTTACTTAAAAATAAATAAAATCGAACATATGTCCTAATTGTTATTATTTTCTTAAAATTATGTGAGCTTTCCGTATGGCAAAGCTTGTCGGTGAGCTAATAAATCACCCTGTATTTCATATTTACTAAAAATCTATTTATGTATTTCTCGTAATGAAAATTTTAGAATCCACAGAAAAACATACACAAACTACAAACGAATAAAATTTTTGTGAAGTCAAACAAACCAGAAGTGTATAAAGGCAGAAATTTGATATAATTATAATTTTTCAGATTAATTAACATCGTCGATCCTTTATAGCAATTTAACATTTATATGTCTTTATAATATGATCTGAAATCCTGTTATTTAACAATATAAAATATTCTAATTAAAAAAAAAACATTTTTTGTTCAATTTTGAAGTTAAAGCAAAAGAGAACAAACAAATTCGCAACCGCGCGTCGCCTCAATAAATACTCGGAACCAAATACTGGCAACGAAATTCAACAAACCATAAACATCTGCACCGGCCGGGGTTTAATAGGACATAAGTAAACAACCCTCCTATCGGGGTGCGGAGAAAGTGTCTCTGTTCCTTAAGGTTCGAAATATATTAGGCCCGTTTCAATAAGGTTCAAATTCGAACGATTTTATTGCTTTTCATTTCGAAACTTTTAAGCATTAGTGTACATCTAGAAGTAACTGCGTTTAAGACATTAAGTAATAAGTTAATGCAACCTAACATTTGTTCACCGAATACAAATTTAAACAATAATGGAATAGTCAATAGCGATTAAATACAATAACTTGATGATTAAATCAACCTCGCAAATTACGAAAATAAAAACGATTATGCAAGGTAAATAAAATAGGCGCAACAAATTTTACCAGCATGCAGGAAAGAGTTTTTTTAAGTAAAAGTTCCTATAAACCTATGTCCTAAACTGCAGAAGCTTGTGAAGCTACGGTTAGAAATCCAATTTTCAAAAATAGACAGAGCATTCTCGAGCGAATTGATTTACACTGTCACGCTGCGCGTTTCAGACAAAATCTTAGCTTGCCGAAACCTAAACTAAATATGTTTGCTAAGAAATTCTCCTTTTCACGCCGACCGGCAAAGCTTTTTTAATCGGCTCTCCCCCTTACTGTAAGGAATTTGACAACCGTAAGACTCTTCAGGAGAAAATTAAAAAAAGTATTTCCGACGCAAGCCTTTTATTCCTTAGATGAGTTCCTAGAGTACACATTTTAACGTACGATGGATAACCTTTTCCAAATAGTTGTCTTAAATGTGTAAATTCCTTATTAACTCTCGTATGCGTATTACAATAGTAAGTAGGTATACTCTTATGAAATTTTGTATATTATTTAATTTGATGTACAGGGTGTTCTTTTACTGTATGCAAATAAAAAACCTCAGTATAAGTACGCGAAATGCTACCTTCTGCGGGTATTTTTTGGTGGCTACCGTATCACAGCCAAAAAATTTCAGATGGACCACTTGTTTGGAACTGCTGAAATGTGCGAGAAAGATAGGAAGGTCAACTTCGCCTTCCTCTCCTTATGAACACGCCCACCGATATCGCACTCGATCTTCAACGCAGCGTTTCGTAATAATAATCACTGATATCGTTTATTAATTGTTTTACTTAAAATTTTAATTCACTGAGCGAAGTAATATGTTTTACGATATCAACCATCGACGAATAAATCCGAAAATATATACACCAATTAGGCAAGCGTGTTAAAAATGTTCTTCCTTCACCCTTTTACGTAAATAAACTTTTGCTGCAATCTCGCTGTTAACTATGAAAGTATTACTACTTACGGTCCTTGGAAACAAAGTAAATGTAAAATTTTAATAAGTCTTTTAAAAATAATATGGAATGAGAAATTACAATTTGTTTGTAACTCTCTTTTAATTTATTCGGCAATTACGAACCGCAGCTTCTTGAATTGCACTAGATTTTAATTTAATACTTAAACTTGTAATTACTTGCAGTGAAGTTAGTTTAAATTGTAAACACTTTGACGGACCAGCGGATCGCAGCGACGAGAGTTACGTGGTTCCTCATCGAGTTCCGATAAGGCACTGACCCTGACCGATTTCGGCTTCGGTTAGTAAGTCAAGAGGCGGCCGCGTTCCACTTTTAGCTATGCCAGCAGTTCTCAAAGAGTTTAGTGAAAATCTGCCAGAGCATTTTTCTCGAAAACTATTACTTTTATGTTAAGAACATATGAGTTCAATCGTCCACTCATGGTGATATATTTCAGGTTAAAATATTTGCACACAGTAAAAGAATAGCCTGTATTACTGCTAGTGGTGGGTAATAAATTTATTGTAAATGCACGTCCAGACGGGGGTTGGAGACTCACTTTTCATCCCCTTTTGTCCGCAATTCTTTTAGCAATCCGTACGGTATTGAATTTCGACTTCTTTCTTCTAGTTTTTCCTGGTTTTAGCATGGAAAGCCAGAAATCTATTTCCAAATCGTTTTCCACGAGCTCGAATGGCGTCTAAATATTTTGGAATTGTAGAGAACTGTCCACTCCTTATCTCTTTCTATGTTAACTTAATCGTCCTTATTATCAAAAAAATTTTGTGCAAATCGTTTTTGATTGCAGTGAGAACCTCGAGCAGCTTCTGGACAGCTGTTCCAGCCCTGCTTGGGGCTTCTTCAGCAGAAACGGTCTGCAGTGGGAATGTCGAACTACGTTTCTGCTGAAGAAGCCCCAAGCAGGGCTGAAACAGCTGTCCAGAAGCTGCTCGAGGTTCTCACTGCAATCAAAAACGATTTGCACAAAATTTTTCTAAAATCTTTCATTATGCTTTGACAGCAAGCATGACCGCCTTGCATGGGGGACTCATTAGGAGCAAATCCCGCTTCAATTTGTCTATCCTACTGCAATGTTAGGTCAAAAAGCAATAGTAAGATGTCGCTATTTTATATGTCCTTATTATCGTTTAAAAAAAAATTCAAAGCTTTAAATTCCAAAATATATACATACAGCGTGTTCTTTTACTATGTGCAAATAAATAAACAGTAAGTACACGAAATGCTACCGTATCATAGCCAAAAATTTCGGATGGACCACTTGTTTAGAACTGTTTAGAAATGTGCGACAAAGATAGGAAGGTCAACTTCGCCTTCCTCTCGGTATGAACACTCCCACCGATACTGCATTCGATGTTCAACGCAGAGTTTCGTAATAATAATCAGTGATATCGTTTATTAATTATTTTATTTACAATTTTATTTCCCTGAACAAAGTAATATGTTTTACGATATCAACTATCGATGAATAAATTTAAAATTTATGCAATTAGGCAAGCGCGTTAAAAATGTTCTTCCTTTACCCTTTTACGTAATCTCGATGCTAGCTATAAAAGTATTACTACTTACAGTCCATGGAGAAAAAGTAAATTTTTATAAGTCTATTAAAAATAATATGCAAACCGCAGCTTGTTGAATTCCACTAGATTTTAATTTAAAAATACTTAAACTTGTAATTACTTGCAGTGAAGTTAATTTAAATTGTAAACGTTTTGACCGACCAGCTGACCGGAGCGGCTGATTTACGCCGTTCGCGCTCAAGATCAAGTGAAATACTGACCCTGCCCTACTTCGGCTTCGGGTCATGATTGTAGAGGCGGCCGCGTTCCACTTTTAACTATGCCAGAAGTTTTTAAACGGTTTAGTGAAACTCTGCTACTGCATTTTTCTCGAAAACTATTAAATTTTTGTTAAGAACATATGAGTTCAATCCTTGCCATTTATGGTGATATACAGGGCGTTCATGGGAAGCCGCTACAATAACTAACTTTCTTATTTGTATTTCTACGAAGTAACTTAAATTAGAAAAGTTTTCGGACCTTTCCTCCTCGTTTTTATGGTACTTTCGGAAAAACAAATGACAATCAGGTTTTCGAGATTTTCAAGTGTTTTCAACTTTTTTTAATAGAATGTTAGGTTTTTTATCATCGCATCGCGTTCAAGATGTTAAATTAATTATGTCTCTAAAATGTCATCTCCCAAAGCCTACTATTTTAGGAATGATTTAGTAACAAAATCTTGGTGTTCACGGAAAATGGCTACAACAGCTAACTTCTTTATTTGAAGTTTCACGAAATAGCCTAAATTAGAAAAGTTTCAGGACCTTCCGTGTTCGATTTTATGGTACCCTTGGAGAAAGAAAAATTTTCGAGATCTTCAATTGTTTTCAACTTTTTTTAATGGAACGTTATATTTTTTATCAGCGTAACGTGTTCAGGATGCCAAATTAAGTACTTCTCTAAAATATTTCCCTCCTAAGTCTACTATTTTATAAATTATTTGGTAAATAATGGTATTAGACATTTTAACATGTCGCGGTTTCAATATTGACACAAAGATCTTTAGTTTGAACTAAATTTAAACAAATTTTGAATCATGACAGTTCAAAAAGGTTTGACAGTTTGAACACACTTCCTTTATTCTCTTGTTTCGAAGCACACCATATTGTATTCGTGAATAAAAAGACTATCGTAATGATACACTTCTTCCCGCGAATATCAAGACTGAATTATTTATGAAATATTCTGTTTCGAGATATTATTTCACAGACATATTCAATTTGACATCCTGAATGCGATGCCATGATAAAAAACATAATATTCCATATAAAAAAGTTGAAAATAATTGAAAATCTCGAAAACCTGATAGTCATTTGTTTCTTCAAAGGTATCATAACATCGAGCAGGGAAGGTCCTGAAACTTTTTCTAATTTAAGCTACTTCGTGAAACTTCAAATAAAAAAGTTAGCTATTGTAGCCATTTCCCCTGAACACCAAGACTTTGTTACTAAATCATTTATAAAAGTAGTAGGCTTTGGAAGATGATATTTTAGAGACATAATTAATTTGACATCCTGAACGTGATACAATGATAGAAAACCCAACATTCCATTAAAAAAATTGAAAACAATTGAAAATCTCGAAAACTTGATAGTCATTTGTTTTTTCGAATATACCATAAAGTTGAGGAGGAGAGATCCTAAAACTTTCCTAATTTAAGTTACTTCATAAAAATACAAATAAGAAAGTTAGCTCTTGTAGCGGCTTCATAAAAATACAAATAAGAAAGTTAGCTCTTGTAGCGGCTTCCCATGAACACCCTGTATTACAGGTTTTAATATTTCCACACAGTAAAAAAAAGACCCTGTATATTCAAACGAAAGAGAAATTTTAGTACAATATAAATGCAAATAAAATAATATATGAATTTAATTAAATTAACTAATTAAAATTTAATAATTGACATAAAATTAAATATTAGAATATGAAAGAGAGAAGAAAAGATTAACAAAAATCAGTTTACTCCTAGAATTTTTATTAGATGCTTAATTTTATGCAACAAGGAATATATTCTATTTAAACTCACTCTCGCCAATCGTGGATGCTTTTCAGGTACACACACAGGAAAATTGTCTGATTAAAACAAAGAATTTAGAATTTTGAAAAAATTAACGACGTGTGTCACTAAATTATATTCGGAATCGAAAAAGCACTTTTCTAGATGACAGAAGTTGCCTCGGGCAACTGTCTTGATGAACTGCTTTCGGATCAGAAAAGCTACCTACTTATTGGGATTCGATGACCTACTTTAGTCTACTTCAGCTTTGCATTAGGCGTTGGTATCGAGAAAGGACCTTGATGACTAATTCTATTTTTTCTAGTATTAAGGTTCGATCAAGGTTCTTTTGCAGGACTCCTCAGTCCTTACGTAATTATTTTTTTTATCACCGATGTTCCAGCGATATTAATCCCCTTGATCTAATTTCTCGGTACATACATCGCAAGCTTGTGAATGCTTTCGTTGCATAACGCTGCGCGTGTTTTGTATTCTTCATGATACGAATTCTAATTTAATAATATATTCGAATTAAATAAGTGTACTGAATTATAAAAAAAATAATAATCCTAAGAATCTGGATTCTTACATTATTATTATCAGGATCATCACCTGCATAAGGTTTAAAAATAAAAATTTAAAACTGCGGTTTAACCTTTTTAGAGCATATCTCATAATTCATTCTATAACTGATTTTATCTTCCATAATTAAAACATTTTTAGTAGATGTAATTTTCAGCTTTAAATATCAGTCATGGCGTCCGGTTCAACCGGAAGTCGATACTAACTTTCCTATTTGAATGATGCACCCTATATATTATTACATTTTTGGATTTCCTCTTAAATTCTACATCTTTTATATTCGCGTGCGATAGTTCTAAACTACGTTCTTTTCACGATATTATTTTTTCCCACAATGTTGGCAGTTATATTGACACAATTATCAGCTACATCTGAAGATATATTTCTCTAAGGGCCATTTGCACCAAACACTTAAGCCGAGCTTAACATTAAGTGCCGCTTAGAACAAGAGCTACAATTTCAAATATCACACTATAAACAACACTTAAATTTAAGCTCGACTTAAGTGTTGTGCAAATGGCTCTTAGTTAAAAATAAATAAAATGAAAATAAATAAAATAATGGCGAACGACAGTTTTTAAATAAAATGTTAAATAATATCTACAGAAAGGTTAGATTTAGGCATAAATTACGATACGCAAAAAATGTGTAAAATTTTATGTGCAATCCAAATTTGACATTATATACAGTGTGTTAAAAAAATCGTTTTCCGAATTTCTAGGGCAAGTAAAAGAGGCCAAAATAAGACTTTATTGTCATGTAACATAGGGTCGGACATTATTAATAACTTTTTAAAACTGTAAAAATGACTGAATTTGACAGAGTACTGAAGAAATTATTAACATACCAAAACGCGGTAATTAAATGAATAAAATTTTTGTTATACAGGATGTCGTAAAAGTTTCCAGACATAATTTTTTGATGCTTTTTGGGGAAGTTAAATTCTAAAAGCTGGTAATTGTATTGAATTTCCCGTCAAATATTAATCTAGAATCTGTTTGTTTAATTCTGTTTTTATTTTGAGCTAAGAGAACTGTGAATCATCAAAATAAACGTGTCACAATTACACAAGTTAGAAATGGAGATGATCGACATTGTTCGGGGTCAATTGAAGCACTTACTGTCGAAAGCAAAACATAGTAGACAAAACAGTTTCCTGCAATTATTCTTTCTCAAAATGGTATCGATTAAAAATGACTTTACAGATAACTCTTAAAAAAATTGAGATTTCAGATTTAACATTGGGTTTACCGGTAAAATTTATTAATTCGTCTTTAATCAATCAAAAAGAGGCAAATGATTCATACGAAACATTTTTTTTTATCTCTTCGATGTTACGTCGCATTGCTTTATACTGCAGTAAAACGTTTTGCGCGAAAACGTTTTACCCGAATGCGAAATGATTGGCATTGCAGCAAAACGTTTTGCTTTAAAGCGTTTTTGCTTCATGAATGTGTGGGCAGCCTTATAGTCTTATTGATAAAAATCAATGGACAGTGTGCTAAGACACAGAGCCGGGAGTATCTTGAAGAATGAAGATCCTAGATACTTTTTTTTGTATTTAAATACATTTTTGCGACTATAAAAAATTTACGAAATAAAGATACTTTCAAAAAGTATTTGTATCTTATATCTTAATAAAGTATTTTAAATACCAATGAAGTATTTAAGGTATGTTTAAAAGCATTGAAAATACTAAACAGTATTTAGAATATCTAAATTGCAGGCTCTATTAAATTGTTTACCGCATTTTGGTTATTTTAGAAGTAAATATTACCATTAATAGTTATACGTATATCACAAATTCACAACAGCGGTTAACTGAAGTAAATGTAAAATAGTAATTTGTATGGAATTCAAAGATTGTTTAGTTTCGGATAAATTTGTACTTTCGGTTTTATATATGAACAAAGATGGCATAATTTTTTTTGCTTTTCTCTTCATATTGAGTGGCAAATTATTCTGTATCAAAAGCCTTAAATTGAAAGAGCTCTTAATTTTGTTGCTATTGTTAAATTTTAAAGCACCTATGCTTGAACAGTTTGTTACAGAATCTTCCGAATAAAAAGGATAATATTTAGGACAAAAAGAAATACTTCTACCTTTTTCTTCAAAGTATCTTAGATACTACAGTATATATCTTATACCTCGAATATTTTTATGTTGAGTATCTTTTTAAAAAGTATCTTCAATTATATTTACAAAAGTATCTTGTATCTTGTAGTTAAATACCTTTCAACAGTATATTTCCCACCTCTGTGTTCAGTTATACAGGGTGCTGCATTTTGAAACGCAACATAGGAAATCCCATGTTAATTTAAAGGTGCTCGAATATTCGGGGAAGGGACGATTCGTCGTCGCCGACTCGCCGTCACCGATTCAGCGTCGCCTATTCGTCGTAGAACCAATTCGCCGTCGACCCAATTTACCGTCCGCCCAATTCGCCGTCGCGTTTTACTGCTTTATTTAGCTTGATGAGCTTTAAAACATTTTGTGACTATTTCAGAGATCTACTACGAATTGAAAATAATGAAAATAATTTCAGTACGTCTCAAGTAAATTAAAATGAACTGCAGTATTATTTTTCTGTGTCAAAATAAAATAAATTCCTAATTACAGTACGGTCATCGTAAGACACAAAATTGCGAATAAATTGATGCACATAATCATAATTATATATATATTTTTTTAATAGAAACCCCATTTTTTATCATTTTAAATGACGAGCTTTCATGAATCAATATCTCGAAAACAGTCGACTACACATCAAAATGTGTAGTGATTTTCATTTATATGAAAATGAATATAATTTTTAGCAGAATATTAAAAAGAAACCACCCTGTGAAATAAGAAATACTTCCTATAAGAGTGAGTACGTGTAATTATTGTGTATTATTATTTTGATATGTACCTACATTTAAAACTTTAATCGCTGACGGCGAATTTACCATGGCCAATTTACCAACGGCGAGTTTGCCGACTGCGAATTGTACCTACAGCGAATCGGCGACGGTGATTTGGCAATGGCAAATCGGCGACGGCGAGTTGTCCTAGACCCCGAATATTCGCATCCTTAATTATTTTAAAACAAAAAATTAATTTAATTAATTTATTTCATTTAGGTTTTTTAAGGTACTCTTCAAGATGAATCTGTCTGTGAAGTTTTGAGAATTTTTCATACACTGAGTTTTAAGACATTTACAAAAAAATTTCTGTAAATAAATTCAATTTATACCAAACTATCAGCACAGCTCTGATCAGTGATAGTGAAAATTGGACAGATAATTAATAAATACTGTCGTTTTTGAAAAATATTGATAGTACAAACTTTTCCAGTAGTTTATTTTAAAACTTACTTATCAAGGCCGTGCTGATAGTTTGCTATAAATTGAATTTCGTTACTGATCTTTTTTAAATATCTCGAAACTGAGCGAATGAAAAATTCTCAAACTACACAGACAGATTCATCTTGAAGAGTACCTTAAAAACCTAAATAAAATTTTGTTGTAAAATTATTAGGGAAGCCAATATTCGGGCACCTTTAAATTAATATGAGATTTCCTATGTTGCGTTTCAAAACGTAATAATGTATAAACTGCATAATTCACTCTAAGTAAGAAAAAGAAAAAAAGTAGAATTTAAATAGCGTGTTGAAAACTTCTGCTTTTTAATTTGATAATTAATTTTAACACATGAAACATATATATACTATAAAATTATGAATTCACCAATACTTTATTTGAAAGTGTCTCTAAGAAAATGATAAAAAATGGTATTTTGAGAAAAAATAATTACAGAAAATTTATTGATCGGAAGCTATTGATTATTTTTTAAAATCATTTATTTACGAAAGAAACAAAGAGCTGTGTACTACATGAATGTTACAATAAGAATGTTGTCTCATTAGATTATGTTAAGCATATCTTATCTAAAATAAGTGACATTCTGGCGTTTAGCGTGCGACCGTGGTCCATGTTAGTCAGGAAACTGTTTTTGTCTACTATTTTTTGCTTTCAACTGTGGTTCATTTGACATCAGTACCAAAGTGAAATAGAACAGATCCTAATGTTGAAGTCGCTGGCGAGATACGAGCGAATCATTAAATTTTTGAACGCACAAGACAATTATTGAAACATCATTGTCAGTTGTGTGCGCAAGTTAAGGGCAACACTTTTGAACATACATTGTAAAATAATCTGAAATCAAACATCATTTACATTTCGTTTTAGAATGTTAATAATTTTTTATTTCCACGTTCTTAGTAAATGACATTTTACAGGTTAATTTTGTTGTTTATGGTAACCAAGTAAACGATAAATTACGGGAAGAGACCTGTAATATTTTACGAACCGATATGAAAGACTTGTAAAAATTTACAGGCTTATAGAAAAGGAGATTACGTGTAGCTAGAAATAACGTCTTCAATAAAAAAACGTTTTCATAAAAAAATTAAAGTAAATTAATTAAATATCGCCTTGTGTAGGTAAAAATAAAAGTTTGTATGCGGTACGCTTTGAAATTAGTCTTTACTGGGCTCACTGGATTATGGGGCTCACAGCGCATTGTTTCTGCAATATTAAGTAGCTTTTGCAGATCGTGATCCGCGATCCAAACAGTCTCCCTGAATCACTGTTTCACGGTGTCAGAGACAACAGATTTCTTAAAACCCGTCGTCCGAGCAATGTCGATCATCTTCGTTACTGTCACGTCTAGTTGTGACACCATGCATAACAAAAATTTTATTCATTTAATTACCTCGTTTTGGTACGTTAAAAATTTCTTCAGTATTCTCCAATATTAAGGCATTTTTACAGTCTTAAAAAGTAATTATTAATTTCCGAGCCTATGTTGCATAATAAAAAAGGTGTTATTTTGACCTCCTTTACTTGCCCTAGAGATTTGGCAAATGAATTTTTTAACACCCTATATAGGGAGATTCAGGCAACCCTTTCATTAAAATATTACGGACTTCTCCTTTGAATTTCTGTTTCATATTTTGCAGTTATAAGTTAACGATATGGGTCTATCAAAATATAATATTTTCAAATTTCGAACACATCCGCTTATACCGGAAGTTCCTGTCAACTTATCTTAATTTAAATGGAATACCCCATTTTTTATTACATTTTTGAATTCCTCAGGAAATTCTAAAATTATCTTATTCAACATATGATACAAGAAAAATTAGCCGTTTCAGAGATATTTCCACTATTTTAATTTTTTTTCAAACTTGCTAATATCTTGTTTATGACACTGCCATCTTTGTGCAATGAAAGCCATGATGTTAATTTTTGGCCTGTAGTAAACTACAGAGAGGTGCTTTGAGAACATATTCAGTTTTCGATTTGATTGTCTACAGGTTGGTTAATAAGTAACTTCTATTCAAACTCATTTCAACCGTCGAAAAGTCAAGTTTTTTAAATAGAACACCCTGTATATTTTTATACCACGTGACTGAAGATTAATTGTTCTTTCGTCCTGTATTAGCATTCCCTATACCTATCTCATATATCTCACTCGCTATTGATGATTTTTATTTTAGAACGTCAATTTTTTCAATTTTTTGATATTATTTTTAAATAGTGGTTTATGAAAACTAGAGAAATTGTAATTTTTTAAATCATCCGTCCAGTAAAAATTAAAAAAAAACATTTAATCACTACGGAGAACCAAGATAATGAAAATTCAAACGCAGGCATATTAAACGTATTTGAAAAAAATCAGCAACTAAAGAAGTTAATATTATAATTTATTGTGTCTAAATAAATAAGTAATTACTTAAACACAACAAAAAGTTACTCTAAGTGTCCTTCATTATTTATTACTAATAAATAATTGAGGATGCTTAGAGCAAATGTTATAACTAAAAATTTGTGTATTAGTTTTAATGTTGATTTGTTCATGACTGTTTTATTAGTTTTCAAAAAATTATTAGACATTTGATTATATTTTCAAAAATTTGGTTTTATAACTGAGAATTTCTTTTTGTAAATGCATAAAAGGTCCTATCAAGAATACACATACATACGACATATGTAAATAATAAATACAGCAGATAGACAGGTATTTAAATATTGTTTTTCGGTTTCTAAAGAGAAATTGAATTTAGAATCGCAAATTAACTTAAGAAAACCTTTGTTTCTTAAATTGTTATAACACACTATTCAGGACTAATACCGAAAAGTGAAAAAAATTATGAATCAAATGCAAAATCATGAATAGAAAGAGAAAGGTAAGAGATGAGTATAAGGAATGCTAACACAGTTCGACAGAATATTTAATTCTGAATCTCATGGTATAAAATATGGTAAAAATATACTAGGTCTTCTATTTAAAAAACTTGACTTTTCGACGGTTGAAATCAGTTCGAATAGAAGTTACTATTTAACCACCCTGTAGGCAATTAAGTTTAAAACTGGACTTGATCTCAAAGCACCTTACTGTAGTTTACTACAGGCCAAAAGTTAACATCATGACTTTTATTACACAAAGATGGCAGTATCATTGAAATCAGTTCGAATAGAAGTTACTATTTAACCACCCTGTAGGTAATTAAGTTTAAAACTGGACATGATCTCAAAGCACCTTACTGTAGTTTACTACAGACCAAAAGTTAACATCATGACTTTTATTACACAAAGATGGCAGTGTCATAAGCAAGGTACTGCTAGTTTGAAAAAAAAATGAAATAAATGGAAATATCTCTTAAACGGCTGATTTTTCTTGTATCACATGTTGAACAAAATAATTTTAGAATTTTATGAGGAATCCAAAAATGCAATAAAAAATGGGGTATTCCATTTAAAATAAGAAAGTTAGTAGCAACTTCCGGTACAAGCGGAAATGCCCGAAAGGTGGAAATATTATAGTTTAATAGACCACTACCGCAAACTTATAACTGCAAAATAAGAAATAGAAATTCAAAGTGGAAGTCCGTAAACTTTTTAACGAACGGGTTCTGTGAATCACCCTATATAGGATGTGCCATTTGAAATAAAAAAAAATACATCCATCCAACTCAATGTTTTGATTCAATTTGTATAGATGAAAATATTTATACATATTTTGCAAATGTCAGTCACAATATTATTTATAATATTTTGTAATGACTTATTTACTAGCTACAATTTTACAACTATCATTCAAATAGACTAGTAATGAATACAGACAAAACAACAAAACAAACGTAACCATTTTTAAAAAGAATTCTAACTTGTTAATATAAATATTGCCGATGGAATTACTATCAGAAATTGCAGCTCCGTTAAATTGTTAGTACATCGATAGTAATTTTAAATTGGAAACTATAAATATATACAGTTTGAAAATGACTTTAAAACAGAGCAGTGTTTTATTTTAGAGACTGCAAAAAATTACGCAATAACAATATACTTATACCGGGTGTCCCGCGCCATGTGCTCACCCTTCTAGAATCTTTATTTATTAATCGATTAACCTGAATTTTGAAGACAATAAACTAAACAAAAAATGGAATTTTCCGACATACTGATAGTCGTCATAGGACTTCCGGTTTCGCTGGAAGTGATATCAACTTTCTTATTTTAAATGGAACACCCTATATATTTTTGCATATTTAAAATCTGCGGATCATTACGAGTCCGAATACGTATCAATTGTTAATTTGAGTTTCCATGACAACGAAAAAAAAACTTTTATTTTTCAATCTAGAAAGCTATGAATCGCATTTTTTCGATCTAATGCGATCAAGTGTTTCGAAAAAATCACTCCTTTGGTGGTATTTTGATTTTTAACATTTTTACAGTATTTGAAATTTTCATTAGCTCTTAACCCATTTTTTTCGATAGAATCTCATATGTTTCTTAGCTTAGTTCAATTGAACATCTTTTTCTGAATACGCTGATATGAAATACGTCATATTTTCTTTGAAAATAATTTAAAATAAAGCATGTCTTATTGAAATTTTACACTCCCTTTATTTCAAATGACTTTCAAATAAAATATGACGTATTTGGTATCAGTGTACTCAGAAAAAAATGTTCTGTTGAACTAAGCTAAGAAACACATGAGGTTCTATCGAAAAAAAAGGAGTTAAGAGCTAATGAAAATTTCAAATACTGTAAAAATGTTAAAAATCCAAATACCATCAAAGGAGTGATTTTTTCGAAACACTTGATCGCATTAGATCGAAAAAATGCGATTCATAGCTTTCTAGACTGAGAAATAAAAAAGTTTTTTTTTTCGTTGTCATGGAATCCAAAATTAACAATTGATACGTATTCGGACTCGCATTGCTCCGTAGATTTTAAATATGTAAAAATATATAGGGTATTCCATTTAAAATAAGAAAGTGGATATCACTTCCGTCGAAATCGGAAGTCCTATGACGACTATCAGTCTGTCGAAAAATTCCATTTTTTGTTTAGTTTATCGTCTCCAAAATTCAGGTAAATCGATTAATAAATAAAAATTCTAGAAGGGTGAGCACATGGCGCGGGACACCCGGTATACAATACACCGTATATAAGTATATTGTTATTGCGTAATTTTTTGCAGTCTCTAAAACAAAACACTGCTCTGTTTTAAGGTCATTTAAATATATAAATAATAAATAAATATATTTTGGTTACTTTAACTCAGTAATGACTTACGGTATTCTTTTTTTGGGGCTCTCATAGTTCCGTATCAGATAATCTCTTAATCCAAAAAAAACCAATTCGTGTTTTAGCAGGTCTCTGTCCGAGGGAATCATGCAGGCAAACGTTTCTCGAACTAAGTATAATGACGGTAATCAATCAATACGTAGATATATAAATGAGTATTAGACATACAGGGTCCTGTATTTCTACAGTCATAGTTATGATATTAGAACTAATACTGTGTTGAAAATACCTTATTCTAAAAAAACCATTCACCAAAAATAATTTTTAATCATGTCTGTACAATTTTACAATGCCACTCCAGACAAACTTAAAAACATTAATAATAATAAAAAAAAGATTTAAATTAGAATTAAAAAATATTATGCTACAACGTGTTTATTACAACTTTTCAGAATTCTATGAATAGATCTAATCCTTGGTACACATTATACCTGTGACTATTATATTAGGACTGTAATCATTCTGTTTTTCATTTTGTTTTTTTCGCGTGATATTTGTAATGTACTTTTATGACTGTGATACCATTTATGATTTTCGTATTTGTTAACTCTTGTTTTGTATTTCTGTTTTCCATTTGATTTTATTTTGTTGCATATTCACGTAATGTTATTGTTATTATCGAATAAAGTATCTACTATTATTAGGTACTAAAGTTTAACATAAAAACGTCTTAAAACTTTATTTGTATATTCGGTAGTTATCGAGAGAACACACTGTTGGGACACTTGTATATTCGCGTGGACAACAGTTTTTAATTATAAAATTTGCTTATAAGAAAATAATAAAAAAATTTAAATAAAGAAGCGAAAGATACATTCAAAAAATATTTGTTGCTACTGTTTTTAATAAACTAAAATGAAATAAATTAACTAAAGTCATTGGGCCGTATTCTCATTTCATGATTAGAGTCGTCTCTAACTAAACCCGTAATTAAAATAAACATAAACGATGTAGCTTCATGCGAACTTAATAAGTAAGAGAGTGAGAGAGAATTTAAATAAAAAAGCTTCTAATATTTTCAGACTGTTTTAAAATAAACGAAAATTACTAAAAACAAAATTATTGCAGGTGCAATTTTTTTACGTTTTTAACTTCATATTTCATCAAAAAGTCTTTCAGGAATCAGAAATAACATCAGCGCCGTCTATGTAGATTTCGTCGAACTGCAATTTGTCGGCGCGAAGTTTGAACTGATTTTTTTTTATTTTAATCATTCTCCTATAGTTACATGCAAGATTGACATACGATCACTACCAACTTAACTTAACTTAAGATCGCTACCAACTCTTTAAACTCCTCATTAAATCCATATTCACGATAATGACGACAAAAATAAATAAATACCATAAAATAGAGGTTTACAATAAACTTATTTGTTTTCATAAAAAAAATTCCTCAAATGAAGAAAAATTAATTTTTTTTTCGCATGACATCAAAAAATTCGTCGAAAAAGGGAAATTTCCCTCCAGTTGGCAGCACTGCCTAAGACCAAAGCATAGATTACTACACAGATGCGAAGGCTTAGGTGATATATTAATCAGATAGTGTGAGGTTACGAGATACAGTTTCTTGTTAGTCAAATGATTTCACAGTATTTTGATTACTATCTTTATGCATTGAACAAAATAGCAAATGATGAAAGGTGCACTAATGTATTAAAGCTACAATACGCCGCAGTTTTCAAAGTTCGCACAAAGAAAGCTTTGATTTCAAACGGCGTCAATTTCGGAACTTAATGTTCCCACCTTACTAAATCAAACACATACCACACGTGGTTTCCTAAATGTTACTAAGAATTAACCCGTAATATGATGCTTTCTTATTACAGTAACCCCATACAAGACCTTTCAAAAGTAGTGTCCATTCTTTGTAGGTTGACATTATTAGTCCCTGTAGAGTACGAAATCGATTGCAGAAAAAGAGATTGTAAGTGGTTCCATAGTTATCAGGTGTTTTTTTTTTTGGTTCAGTTTGAAAATATCCATTATTTTGACATAAACTGTGTTACAAAATTGATTTTAATAAATTTTTGTTTGACTTTTGACAATGTTAAATGACTTTCGTCGATTTTTTTGGAAAAGCATGATAAACATAGAATTAACAAAATTAATTTTAACAACTTTCTTAACTTTGGAACCTTTTTAATTATTGCCATCAAAATTTTTGGAAAAATATTATGAACAAGAAAACTGCGTCAATGCAAATAGAGTTACGTTGGGTGTATTACTCTAAAGACGCAATTTCTTATCGTATTTTTCAGTTTTTCTTGATACATAAGTCCTACTCCAAACAACTTTCGTCTGCAACAACTATTCATTAAAATGTAATCACCTACTTGTACAATTGGATCATCTCTTTGCTTTATTTTTTGAATTGCAGCAATATCCATGCTGTATTTATCTCTATCTAACAATTTACTGAAATGTTTTTGCTTATCTTCCCTAATCGAATTCTGAAGATTTCACGAATTTATCTTAATTCCGTCCTCCTTCTTATTCCAACTTGGTTTATTTGATTTCTGATTTACTTCAAATTTTTGTTCTTATTTCGTTCCCTGCCGCCTTCGTTTCCAAGGTATAATTTTTGGAAGCTTATTTTTACCTTACTCCCTTTCTGTGCTTCTTCGTCAGCCTTTTCCTTTATTTCTCTTTCAATTTCCCTTTCCTCCTGTGTCATATCGTAATTCATGTAAATTTTAAACTCTTTCTTATCTTTTAATTTACATTTATTTTTCATCATTATTATTATTTTTTTTTTTTCAAATTGCCAAGTTACAGGCTGTTCTTTTACTGTGTGCAAATAAAAAAAAACTTCAGTATAAGTACATGAAATGCTACCTTCTGTGCGTATTTTCCGGTGGCCAAAAAATTTCGGAGGGACCACTTGTTCGGAACTGTTAAAATGTGCGCGAAAGAAATACAAGCCGCAACGCCTTCCTGTAGTCGACACCGACACCACGCTGAGTTCCGCATTCAAACCCATTTCGCAGCGTTTCGTAATAATAATCAATAATCACTGATATAGTTTAGTAACTATTTTATTTACTATGAATGAATTAATGTTACATTTATTTAAATACTACCCTACCTTAAGCGCGTCAATCGAAGAGGCCGCCGGCGTTGTAAAAACACACTTAGGAAATGGAAACGCAATTTATTTATTACTCGTGAAAAATGTGATGATGTGATTATAATCGTCGGCCTATAATTTGAAAATACGTAAAAATGTAATTACTTACTTAGAGTGAGGTTACATTGTTTTAATAAGACCAGGCGGGTTTAAAATGTTGATTGACCGGAAAATTTCGTAATTGAAATAATTGAATCTGTAATTTGTAAGATCGATTCTTTTTTAGTACTTCGTGAAGATGAATATGAATTCACGTAAACCGAAAGTTTTCAATATTCGTTTCCTTCCGCATGCAGAAATTTGCCAAATGGCTGTGAGACTTCCGGCAGGTCTTTTTACCTGTGTGCAAAAGCCCTTACGATATGTTAATACACATCATACGAATCAAACATACGCATTGAAACACTCCGACTTGCTAGCTAATCTTGTCCCACTTATAATTACACGTTATGAATCATTGTAACATTAGGAGTAATTTAATCGCAACATTTAATTTTTCAAAGTACAAAGTTTTTTTAATCTTAAACCGGGCAGAAAAATGAAGAGAACACACTCAACTCCTGACGAAGCTATAAATCTATAGCGAAACGTTGAGTGTGTTCTCTTCATTTTTCTGTCCGGTTTGAGATTAAAAAACTTTGTACTTACAATTTTCATCGGACAAGAACAAACTTCAATTATTTAATTTTTCCATTAAATCTCTGCATCTCTACATACCGATACATATCTTTACTTAGTCAATTTTTTTACTCCAATACGGATGAAAAGTAGGTAACATCGTCTTTATCATAAGTTAAATAACTAAGGCCCGATTTTTTCATCTCTGATTAACTTTAACCGTTGGTTAATTTCTATAGAATCAATTGTCTCTATAATTCTAACTATGGGAATAAATCGACGATTAAAGTTAATGAGAGATGAAAATACCGATCCTAATAGTTATTAATAATACGGAAGCTTAAAGTTTGACAACCTCGAACTTTAAACTTAAGTTATGCAACGAGACGCAGTCGAATTGCATAGACAACCGAGAAACTTTAAAGCGTTTTTGCAAGAGTGTTATTCAAAATTTTTTCTGTTGATCAATTACGGGTCGCTATGGATATATTGTTTATTTTATAAACGAAAATGCTACTTGTTCCGTGTTTTAAATTTCTTAAAACACGTTGTTCTGGAAACGTGTTTTAAACTGCTGTTTTTGGTCTAGGATGTAGATATCAAAAAGTTGATTTAAAATATGACCAACAGAGAAATGTAATTACTTATACGTACAAAACGTTTAACAAATTTCGGTAAATACTTCATGAACTTGAAAATCATAATATACGAGTACGTATAACTTACATTGTATTGCAAATATGGGAAAGCTCTTAATTTAAAAGCAGATGTTTTTGATGTTGTACGATATAGGCGGTTTAGCAACCATATAATGTCCGCGATAATTGGTATCGCTATAGCGTCGTCTGCGGTACAACGATAAAAAAAGGTTTCAAATACGTTACAGCAAATTAAAACCGCTGTACTGATACAGCACATTAGCGAGAATTTAATTTTTAATTAGTTTTCGGTGAGGTATTTCTATTACTACAGTAATTATAATCGTCGGCTTACAATTTGAAAATACTTAAAAATGTAATTACTTACTTGGAGTGAGGTTATTTTAATAAATCCAGGCGGATTAAATTAATTAAATTAAATGAAAATGTTTGTTGACAGGAAGATTTCGTAATCGAATTAATTAAATCTGTAATTTGTAAGATCGATTATTTTTAATACTTCGTGAAGATGAATATGAACTCATGTAAACCGATAGCTTTTTTTCCTTCCGCATGCAGAAATTTGCCAAATGGCTGCGAGACTTCCGGCATGTCTTTTTACCTGTTTGCAAAAGCCATTACGATCTATTAATACGCATCATACGAATCAAACACGTGTTCGTTCACGACAGGGTTCATGCACAAGGTTAAACCACCTTAAACACTGACCAACTGACCCTTTTTCGCGTCTTCGTTCAAACTGGCGTGCGCGAGAGCTTAGCCACCATACATTTCTTAGTTACGCTAGCAGTTCTCAAACGGTTTGGCGAAAATCTGCCAAGGTATGTTTCTCGAAAATTATTAACTTTCTGTTAAGGACATTTGAGTCCAATCGTTGCCATTTATGGTGATGCATTACAGGTTTAAATATTTGCGCTCTCTAAAAGAACATCCTGTATATTAAGCATATCTGTTTACCTAGTTTCTGTGCTGCTTTTGTTTCTACATCAAGTCCTAGTTTCTTTCCCATAAATCCTTTCATTGATTTTTAAAATACGTCCTGGTTCTCTGAATTGGGCTTTAGACCTCTTATTACTACATTATTATGTCGACTTCTCCTTTCTATTTCGTCTAACCTAGCGATTTCCAAACAGGGAGGCGCGAAAATTTTACAGAAAGGTAACAAAGCTTAAATTAATAATTGAAGTTTGTTCTTGTCTTATCTTTGAATTTGGAGACATTTTACTATTACACATTTCTATGAAACGTCTTTTAAAAATATTAGATTCACTGTACAAAATGTCAATATTATCAAAATCAAAATTATGATTATTTACTAATGAATGCTCTACAAGCACTGAATGATTTTGATTATTTTTTTGAATATGATATTTATGTTGTTCTAAACGTTTTCTTAAATTTTGGCTCGTTTCACCTATATAAACAGAATTACAATTTGAACATTTGATTTCATAAACCACGTTAGGTTGTTTTAATTTCGGTATTTTGGTTTTTAAATTCGAAAAAATTAAATTTAAATTATTCACAGATTTACTGGCTAAAATTAAATTATGTTTTTTGAAAATGTGTTTAAATGTATTGTGTAATGGTTCAATATAAGGCAAAGATAAGTATTTATGGTTCGAAGTTTGTCTAATGTTATTAGAGACATACAATTTTGTAAGTATTTAATACGATTTTTAATTACTGATTCAATAAAATTTATTGGATAAGAATTTTGAATAAGAGTTTTATTTATTAAATTTAAGTTATCATAAATGAAAACTTTATCAGAAAGTAAAATAGCTCGATCAGTTAATGAAATAATAGTAGCAATTTTATAATTTTTGGGTGTGTCTCTAATAACATTAGACAAACTTCGAACCATAAATACATATCTTTGCCTTATATTGAACCATTGCACAATACATTTAAACACATTTTCAAAAAACATAATTTAATTTTAGCCAGTAAATCTGTGAATAATTTAAATTTAATTTTTTCGAATTTAAAAACCAAAATACCGAAATTAAAACAACCTAACGTGGTTTATGAAATCAAATGTTCAAATTGTAATTCTGTTTATATAGGTGAAACGAGCCAAAATTTAAGAAAACGTTTAGACCAACATAAATATCATATTCAAAAAAATAATCAAAATCATTCAATGCTTGTAGAGCATTCATTAGTAAATAATCATAATTTTGATTTTGATAATACTGACATTTTGTGCAGTGAATCTAAGATGTTTAAAAGACGTTTCATAGAAATGTGTAAAATTAAAATGTCTCCAAATTCTATCAATAAACGTACGGACTTTGAAAATTTAAATGACATATTTTGTAGTTTTCTAGACTCTTTAAACAGGATATAGATCTGTCAATTAATTAATTAATTTAAAAAAAAAAATTACTCTTAATTTAGTTCTAGTTACTTTTCTCCTTATTCCGGACAACTCGTATTTTAGTTTAAAATCATGTTACCTTTTCGTTTCTCTTGACGACTTGTTTCTCTTGACAACTTGTTTATTTACTTTTTTTCACTCCTGACGAAGCTATAAATCTTTAGCGAAACGTTGAGTGTGTTCCCTTCATTTTTTTGTCCGGTTTGAGATTAAAAAAACTTTGTACTTAAATTAATAAGAAAATATGTTCGTGTAAATATATTTAATTTATTTAAAGGGAAGCGCAGTAACATAAAGTTTGGAAACCGCTGGTCCAGCCTATTCTTTATAGTCATGACCTCTATCTTTCGCTCTGCAATTGCTTGTTTCTGCTTATCATTTTCTATTGCCATTAACTTAATTTCCTCCCTGTATTGTTTTTGTTCATCTCTTATATCTGTATCATTTCAAATTTGTCCTCTTTTTGAGACGTTGCACAGTGGTCCGGATTGCAGTCTTAGCGCGAAATAATTATGAATTCTACTTAAATAGTTCTTTTTCGCAATGAAACAAATTTTCAAGAAATGTAAAGCATACAGTGACAATAAACGAATAATTTTATACTCTAAAACAGTGTTTCTCAACTTCTTTTAGCAGTCAGACATTTTAAAATCACTGGTTTCGCCATAACATATTATTTCTGTATTTATCTGATGTTGTCCAGGTGTTGGCGGGTAATTGCTACAGTAAATAGGATAAATACAGATAGATTAGGTATTTATTAGTGTGTTTCTGTCCCTCCTCCCCTAAAAAGAATACAAGAAAAATACAAAACACGAACAGCGACACGACTGTATTCAACTACTCGTGTTCTGAACAAATAATCTTTTTATGAATGTATATACAAGCCCCTAAGAATAAGTAAAAAAAAAAGATTTGCTTCAAAATTAATATATAAATTTATTTTTAGAAAAATTTTTGTGCAAATCGTTCTTGATTGCAGTGAGAACCTCGAGCAGCCTCTGCTTCAGCCCTGCTTGGGGCTTCTTCAGCAGAAACGTAGCTCGACATTCCCACTGCAGACCAAAAACGACTTGCCCAATTTATTCGCAAATGCTGTCCAGAGGCTGCTCGAGGTTCTCACTGCAATCAAGAACGATTTGCACAAAAATTTTTCTAAAATCTTTCATTATGCTTTGACAGCAAGCATGGCCGCCTTGCATGGGGGACTCATTAGGAGCAAATCCCGCTTCAATTTGTCTATCCTACTGCAATGTTAGGTCAAAAAGCGATAGTAAGATGTCGCTATTTTATATGTTTATAAATTTATTATTAGATTATTATAAGCTTCAACTAATTCTTTCCCAAATTAAATAACAATGAAAAAGCATTTTGCGGTTCTTTTCTTAGAAAACGTTAACAATTTTTTAAATTAATAAAATTAATTCTTCATGCACATGTTTTACTCATTTAAAAATAAAAACTAATTTAACAAAGGAACCATATATTTTATTTGTGGTACATCAATTTTTCTGCGGAACTTAATTGGAAATCGGAAATTGTTTTTTTTTATTCAATAGTATATTTAATTTAAAAAGAGTTCTGATCATTTCAACTATTCTTGTTCTTAACATCCATGAAACAGGTCTATGTAAATGTAGTTATAATATTGGTTATGTTTAGTTATGCGCGTTCCTAAAAAAAAATAAAATAAGTTGGAAAGTCGCACATGGACGCATTTACTTTCTTAAATATTGTATTCTGAATATGCACTAATCGTAAAAAGGACATTTCAATATCTGCAGAGACCTATCTTTTTGTGAGTCTGTTTAATTTTTAAAATCATAGATTTAAAATAATTTAATAGGGGAAACCCTAGTTTTACATGCAGAGCGGGGGTTCCGAGGCATGTAATAGGGAACTGTAAGTTAAGATTTTTATTTCATTTAATAATAAATTTGTTTCAGTTAAGAAAAGAGTTCAGATCTCTTCCAATATTTTTTTTTTCATAGCAAGTCCGTGTGGTTATCAGTTGTAGTGCACCTCAAAAAAAAATTAAAAATAAGAAAGTTGCACACAGTTGCACTTTGTTTCTTTTAATAATGAATTCTGAATATACATTGATCTTAAAAAAAGTACATTTCTACATCTGCAAACATTTGCCTTTTTTTGTGGGTCCACTTAATTTCTGAAATTATTTTTGTTTGACACGCAAGTAATTTTATAAATTAAAGACAGAATAGTAACAAATGTATTACATATTCAGTATATGATTATCATTGCAAAAAATATGACACAACATAGAAATAAACATAGATAACTTTAAAAAGCAAGATCTTTCAAAGACCACTGATGATGAGCACGAATGACGATTTAAAAAATTAATAAGTTTGACAATCGCTTATTCAGAATTAAAACAATATTTATGCAAACCTATATTTTTTTTCATATTCTTTGTGATGTTTATTAACAGAATTATTTTCATTTACGTAATATATGAAGACTTAATTTCTCGAATTTCACGCTAAACATTCATTCTAGACCACTGTGCGTTGGTCAGTTCTTCTGCACCTTTTCTATGTATGTACGTTTTCTGTCATCGATCGAGTAGCTTTCATCGCTGTTCATTTTCGCCCTTACAGAGAAATAAATCCCCTTATAGATTGTTCTTTCGTACGCACAAATAGAATTTTT
Organism: Prosopocoilus inquinatus; assembly: GCA_036172665.1. NCBI lineage: Eukaryota > Metazoa > Arthropoda > Insecta > Coleoptera > Lucanidae > Prosopocoilus > Prosopocoilus inquinatus. The sequence continues at coordinate 6,113,893 of CM069876.1, forward strand.
TTTTTTTTTCATAATAAATTATCACAGTGCGATAAGTGCCTCCGTCTGGTTCAATACCTCGGAGACTCGGCACTTCTTCTGCTGCGACATTTGCTTATTATTTATTTGCGGCAAGAAACAAAACTTACGGTGGAAAAAACCTTGTTTCCTTGTACTGTTTGCACTTAAATATATATCCATCCTGTCACTCACACGATGAAAATATATGCTCGATTTTCCTCGCAATTTGAGTTAGTAAATCACACACACGTAGACGCAACCCCCAAATTTGAAGTCTACGCTTTTACAATTTACGCTAAAACAATTTGACGTGCCATACCATGGGATTTAGTCTAATATTTTTATTAAGATTTCATCCTCTGTATTTATTCTCATAGTATTTCCTATTCCTATGTCTTCAGTCAGTTTCAGTCAACTACCAATTACCGGTATGTGGGTGTTCAGTCTGAAGGGTTCACAATTGATATATTTTTTTACTTAGAAATTTCCTTACATTCTGAATTTTTAATAGTTATGAAAACGATTTCATTTACAGTCGAAGTTCCGTAACTCGAACTGCCAAAGGACCCGAAATTAAATTCGAGTTATAGAAAATTTGAGTTAAAGGACGTGAATATATATTGCTACGTTATTGTTATTTTTCGTGCAACAATTTTTGTTTGTGATAATGCATATAAATTTTTGTTAACATGAAACTCTTATAGGTCCAGGGTAGTGACCTTTCTGTTTGTTGTTTATAACAATCTTTTGGGTTCTTTTCTAATTGTTATAAATAAAAGCTCAAATATAATTTTGAATGAAATTCAGAACAAATTAAAATCGTTTATTTTCTTCTATGGGTTTATTTAACAAATTTTTGATTTTTCAACAATAAATGAAATGTATTTCTTTCTTTTAAACGGTTATATCAAACTAAGCTCCTGCAATGGAGTTATTAATTGTTTGATATTTATTTTTGCCATACTGATACGTTAGCTTTCCTTTAAATGTTTATTATTTGTCTTGACATTTAACGTTAAATTTATTTGAACAATCCTTTATTAAAATTGATAAGTGATTTAAATAGTTCCCGACGTTATGTTAAGAATTTTGTTCATCTTACGGCTTTTGTCCCATCTGCACTTTATTATTAATGTACAGGGTGGCCCAACGATGCGTATTTCTTCTGTGAGGCCTATAGAAAAGAAATTAGGAAAAAAATCATAAAGAATTTTATACTAGACAATACGTGGCATATTGTAAAATTATTTTGAACTATACAGAGTGATCAGAAAAATGGTGGTTCGTGGAAACTTATTTTTTTTTAATGGAACACCCTATATATTTTTAGACATTTGGATGCGCCACAGTAAGCTGATTACAGCGGTATAAAGATATATTGATTTTAGTGAATAACTTTCATAAAATAATTTTCTTTTCTTGAAGAATTTTGCAAAAATTCAGTAAGTTTGAATTTGAATTTCTGATTAATGAGGTAACACAGACGAACGAAAATCTAACAATATTTTTAGGACTTTGGCCTTTATGAAAATGTGAACAAAATTAAGATATCATTTTGCATTATACTGAGAGATCGATACTTACGAAACATTTGGTATCTCATTTTTTTTAAATGCCTACTTTTTATTTCAGAAATGGATAGCACTTAAATTTAGCTTTCTGCTGATATAAGGTTATATATCTTTATTTTTAATAATTTCATCACTAAAAATTTTCTTTTTACAAGTATTTCAGTGGCCTGTTTTAAATTATTTTTGGTAAAATAAATCCTATCGCGGAGGTATTCAAATTAGAGATCTTTGAAAGTAGAATAAAATGATCGAAAAATGACTTCGAATGATTGAATTTAGGTAGGAAAGTAGCAATACTGGGTGTACAGTTTAAAACGCCGACCATTGAAATACTTATAAAAAGAAAATTTCTAGTGACGAAATTATTAACAATAAAGTACAACCATATATCAGAAGAAAGCTAAATTTAATTGCTATCCATTTCTGAAATAAAAGGTAGGCCGTTCTATTTAAAAAAAATGAGATACCAAATATTTCGTAAGTATCGATCTCTCAGTATAATGCAAAATGATATCTTAATTTTGTTCACATTTTCATAAAGGCCAAAGTCTTAAAAATATTGTGTTAGATTTTCGTTCGTCTATGTTACCTCATTAATCAGAAATTCAAATTCAAACTAATTGAATTTTTGCAAAATTCTTCAAGAAAAGAAAATTATTTTATGAAAGTTATTCACTAAAATCAATATATCTTTATACCGCTGTAATCAGCTTACTGTGGCGCGTCCATATGTCTAAAAATATATAGTGTTCCATTAAAAAAAATAAGTTTCCACGAACCACCATTTTTCTGATCACTCTGTATAGTTCAAAATAATTTTACAATATGCCACGTATTGTCTAGTATAAAATTCTTTATAGATTTTTATCCTAATTTTTTTTCCCATAAGCCTCACAGAAGAAATACGCATCGTTGGGCCAGCCTGTACATGCATGCACTCGTTCATTAATTTAATTCAATGAAACTTCGACACTATACTTCCGTTTTTGATTTACTTTTTCAAAAACACCCGACGCGGATTATTTGCTGGTATTTTGTGACTTTCTGGATAATACCCAACGTTATGTTCGCTGGTATTTTGTGACTTCTTTTGATAATACCCGACACGGATTGTTTGCTGGTATTTTGATCACTTCTTACGAAAATCGCTCCATCCCCTTATATACATCATACAAGAAAAACACCACACTCTCGTTTTTTGACTATCCTTAGAGCGCCATTCCCAATTTCTAGTAAACATTTTTTTATTAAATGAGTTTTATTGCTTTTCTATAATAATAATCTGCGTACATATTTTGTTTTGTTACCACGAATGTGTTTGTTGTTGTCGTGATGCTTGAAGACTACTTGGCCGAAGATGACCATTTTGGCTTATGATGTGTTCACCTGAGGCTAGGCTTAAGAGATGCCTTCATATCAGCAAAGTTCTGCAGTCCTTTGTTACATCGTAGAAGCTTCAAGGCTGACTTTAGGTTGCATTATTTGAGGCGAAATAACCTTGGAATTACCATTCTCCCTTGATACACGAAAATTACACAGACTACACAAAATTCTGATGCGAAATCATAATAATACATCCCAAAAATGTAAGTAAAACTTATTTAACATAATCAAAATTAAATCTTCAACTAAAATATCATAGCAGTATATTGCAGAATAAAATAATATCACTGTATATGAATATTGGCAGTATTTTTAAAGTTATTATTAGGGCTACGATTTTGTTAAAATTAGCGAAAATGAACTATTTTTCTATTTTAACTCGTACAAAGAAAACAGCGACTTGCGTTTGCAAAATACTTGCAAACACAGTAAAAAATATGAATGAATGTTTTACACTAAGGCTTTCCGGGCAAAACATTTTACTGGATTTATGAAACAGACAAAAAGTGTTCTCTAAATAATAATATTTTACCTCTGATACATAAATTAATCATACTGTTGACAAAGCAAATCTGATAGCTGTAACGTCAAAACGCTTTCAGTAAAACCGCGCACCTGTTTCAGCGTATTTAAAAGTGCGTTTTTGTTTTGTTCTATTGGTATCTGCTTTTTCCTATTAAAAAAATTGAAAAAATGATGCTTTCTAACAAAATTAGTCAAAACTAATTAGTTTTGTAGTATGAGTACGGGAATAGCCTAAATCCCATGGCACACAGGATGATTTAGGCAGCTCGTTCATTAAGAGGTTAAGGACTTCCAATTCGAATTTCTATTTCATATTTTACAGTTATAGATAAGCATGAACGATCTATTACAATATAGTACTTTGAACATACAGGCATTTCCGTTTATATCGGAAATTAGTGTCAACTTTTGTATCTTAAATGAGATGCCCCATTTTTTATTGAATTTTTGAATTCTTCTCAACATTCCAAACATAATTTTTTCCTTGGAATGAAAAAGTTTGTGCTTCCTAATTCGTCTTTAATAAATTTAGCTATCGTTACGATATAACAAGATATCTTCATCAGGCCTAGAATAATCCAATAACATTGGACGAATGAAATTTTATACACCGTGGTTCAGAAATGTTTTCCGATATTTTCAGGGTGGATAGAACATCAGAAAGTAAGGTCACCTTTTTTACAATACTTTTTCCAAAACTGAATAATAAGGGAGTTATAACCCCAGAAAACGGATGAAAATTTTTGTTTTTTGGCAATATCTTCTGGACCCTTTAACTTATCAAACTAATATTTTAAACACAGATATAAGGCATCTAACTGCTCATTAGCAACATATTTGTCAGATCCTCCGTCCTATTTAAAGGGTAGCTTCCAGTATTTTATCTCTAACTTTTTATTTATTACATATTTCGTCAAAAATTTGCGAAAGAAATATTCTTTATATTATTTGGCACAAAAAAGGTTCTCTTATTGCATTTCGATAAAGTCAACCGTTTTGGAGTCATTGAGGTTTAAATGTTCTTAATGTTCGTAATGTTAATACCTTAAAATTTACCAATTTCTTATTTTTCATTTTTCGAAAGAAAATTACATAAAATTTCTATAAATTGTATAAATTGTTGGTGTCTGTTATACAAGGTGTTCTTTTACTGTGTGCAAATAAAAAAAACTTCAGTATAAGTACGCGAAATGCTACCTTCTGCGGGTATTTTTTGGTGGGTTCCGTAACATAGCCAAAAAAATTTCGGACAGACCACTTGTTTGGAACTGTTGAAATGTGCGAGAAAGATAGGAAGGTCAACTTCGCCTTCCTCTCGGTATGAACACGCCCACCGATATCGCACTCGATGGTCAACGCAGCGTTTCGTAATAACAATCACTGATATCGTTTATTAATTATTTTATTTAAAATTTTAATTCACTGAGAGAAGTAATATGTTTTATGATATCAACTAATAAATCCGAAAATATATGCACCAATTAGCCAAACGCGTTAAAAATGTCCTTCCTTCACCCTTTTACGTAAATAAACTTTTGCTGCAATCTCGCTGCTAACGATGAAAGTATTAGTATTTACGGTCCTTGGAAACAAAGTAAATGTAAAATTTTTATAAGTCTTTTAAAAATAATATGGAATGAGAAATTACAATTTGTTTGTACCTCGCTTTTAATTTGTTCGGCAATTACGAACCGCAGCTTCTTGAATTGCACTAGATTTTAATTTAATACTTAAACTTATAATTACTTCCAGAGAAGTTAATTTAAATTGTAAACGTTTTGACGGATCAGCTGATCGCAGCGGCGCTGAGTTACATCGTTCCTACTCGAGTTCCAATAAGGCACTGACCCTGACCGATTTCGGCTTCGGGTAGTAATTCAAGAGGCGGCCGCGCTCCACTTTTAGCTATGCCAGCAGTTCTCAAACGGTTTAGGGAAAATCACCACTGCATTTTTCTCGAAAACTATTACATTTATGTTAAGAACATATGAGTTCAATCGTAGCCATTCACGATGATATATTGCAGGTTTAAATATTTGCACACGATAAAAGAACATCCTGTAGTACGCTCCTTATGAACAATACTCACCACTATCGGCATAATTGAATAATTATCGTTAAATAAACAACGACAAATTCTTATTGGAAAGAAAAAGAAACGGTACTGAATTGTAAGTTGCAATAAATGTCAAACGTGAGGGAAATTTATTTTCCTTTATAATCACACTATACATAACTGCAAGTTCATATTTGACATTTATCGTAATTCCAAACTAAACTGAAGTTGGAGGTATGTATGTGTAGTGTGATTATTTTCTTTCATAATCATACTATACGTAACTCCACCAACTTCACGTTTGACATTTATCGCAACTCCAAACTAATGTCATACTAACAATTCAGCAAAGCAATTCAGTATCCTTTCTTTTCTTTCCAATAATGATTTGACAATTTATACAATTTATAAAATTTGCCAAAAATTCATACAATCAGTTTCACATATAATATAACACCACTTTCACAATTTTGCACATTTATAAGTAAGATATTGTAATCCTCCAATCTGTTTGGAGATTAATTAAAAATGAAACAGGCGACACAAAATCCAAAACTGCTAATATTCAGTTAGTTTCTAATAATAAAATAATTACAAATCCAATTGAAGTTAGTAATGAATTTAAAAATTACTTCTCTGATTTGCTAACATTTCTATTAAAAAATCTTAAACCTTAAACTTCCTCAAAATCAGTTAGTGAATTGATCAGAAATGTAAATATAGACAATAATGAGTCTTTCTTTCTATATCCAGCAGACACAAAAGAAGTAACAGAAATAATGGCATCTCTCAGTAGCTCATATACGACAACATATCAACATCAACTCTAAAGGTAGTGTCGAATTTAATAGCTGAACCGACTGCTTTTATTATTAATACCTGTTTTCGATCTGGTAATTTTCCACATACAACAGGTAACAGTGCGAATTATAGATCAATCTCAATTAAAATTTTATATAAAAATTTTTTGAGAAGGCTACTTATAAGAGACTGTTAAGCTTCTTCATAGAACGTCAATATCTGTCAGAATTTCAACATGGCTTCAGACCACAATATTCAACAACAACTGCATTACACAGTGTATTAAAATGCAACTTAAATAATAAGTTTTATACTGCAGTGGGTTGCTGTGATCTACCTAAAGCTGTCGACCTGGTCGATCACGGCATACTATTAGATAAATTAAACTACTATTGAGTGAGAGGAGTACCTATTGATCTATTATGTTCATACTTGGCTGTGTAGACTGCTGTCTATTCTGTTAGTGAGTTTTTCTTTGGGAAATAGAAAACTAAGAAAATTCCACCCCTTATCTGTACTTTACTATTCAAGCAGGTAGCGTGCTTTAAATGAATTAAAGACAATTTTGAATAATAAAATTTTGCTACCACCAGGTAATTTTTAGGAAATTACCGAACCTGTTTACCTGATTAATTAATAACTCTTTTTAACTCTTTCAAAAGCTTTCAAGGGCTCTTGGCTCAGAAACTGTACAAATAAATAATATCCCTCATGTGCTACAATAGATTTATTGAGCACTGACTTAAATTGATACCTACAAACAAAGAAAACAAGTACAAAAATATAAATAAATGAAGTAAAATTTGGTTTAAACGAATTTTGAAAAGAAAATGTTACATGAAAAATAACAAATACAATACCTTATCACAGGCGAAACGCAGTAACAGGCTTCTGGGATGCTTAAGGGTTCTTCGATTAATTCTGGACCCCAAGGCTGGTGTTCTCCGCGTGTACCAACACACACTCACTCATATATCCCTGAAGGGGTTTCTAGGAAGTTAAAATGCTATGGTAAAACAACCGCATGATTGAATGGGTAGGAGGATGACATTTTAGAGCCTTGCGATGGATCCTCCCGGTGGATACTGATTTAATTTTTCACTCGCTCCTGCCGCGGAGTCTAGATACTTATCTTAAGAATGTCCACCTCTTTCGCTTATGTTACAGGCGTTACAAAGGTTGCCTAAATCAAGGGGCAACTTTAACAAGCTTTCAACAATAATTTGGCACGGCAGGGAAGAAGGGAATATAGTCGCACGGTTTCTGCAAGTAATGCGATCTTAATTATTATTGTTATGAATACGGTATTTCCTGTGCAAATCATTATTGGCTGAGTAAATTTAATTTAAAATAAAACAGATTAAATTCCACTCGCAGTAATCAAATTAAATTAAAATTTCGAATAAAATATAAGATCGACTTTTCCGGGCGTTTACGTCTGATCAGGAACATTATGTGGAGGTGAAGCACTTTGATCATTCTGGAATAAGTCACAGTTCTCAATCCTCCCGTAGTACTGTTAAATTTGGCGTTCCGCAAGGGTCAGTCCTAGGTCCACTACACTTGTGTTGCCTCCCCAGACTTAAGCAACTTAAAAAACAAAATAACTCAAATTTTTCAATAATGCCATAAGAAGCTACTTATGCCAGCAGCGACTGGTGTTGTCAATTTGAAAGAGCTGCAGACTCACGCGAGTTATACTTTCCTTCTTTCTTCGCATGGGTTAAACAAAGTTAGCGCTAGAGCAACTGTATCGCCAGAACCTCCTGAATCAGCAAACGGACCGTGCCTGACTTATGCCACAAGAAGAATAACTCTAATGTCTGATATTCAATATGTATAAATTGTCTATCATAGCTACTTTGAATCTATACTTAGATTTGGTATAATTTTTTCGGGCCAATCCATCCACCTTAAAAAAATTCTTAAACTACAAAAAAGAGTAATTCTTAAAGAGAGAATCTTAGCCAACCTATAATCGAGAGAGAGAGAGAGAGAGAGAGAGAGAGAGAGAGAGAGAGAGAGAGAGAGAGAGAGAGAGAGAGAGAGAGAGAGAGAGAGAGAGAGAGAGAGAGAGAGAGAGAGAGAGAGAGAGAGAGAGAGAGAGAGAGAGCTGTAGAGATGCCTTCAAAACCTTACATACAATGACAGTGGTTAACTTATATATACCGGGTGTCCCGCGCCATGTGCTCACTTTTCTAGAATCTTTATTTATTAATCGTTTAACCTAAATTTTGGAGACGATAAACTAAACAAAGAATGGAATTTTTCGACATACTGATAGTCATTATAGGACTTCCGGTTTCGCCGGAAGTGATATCAACTTTCTTATTTTAAATGGAACACTCTTTATATTTTTACATATTTAAAATCTACGGAGCATTACGAATCCGAATACGTATCAATTGTTAATTTTGGTTTCCATGACAACGAAAAAAAACTTTTTTATTTTTCAATCTAGAAAGCTATGAATCGCATTTTTTCCATCTAATGCGATCAAGTGTTTCGAAAAAATCATTCCTTTGATGGTATTTTGATTTTTAACATTTTCACAGCATTTGAAATTTTCATAAGGTCGTAACTCATTTTTTTTAATAGAAACTCATATGTTTCTTAGCTTAGTTCAACAGAACTTTTTTTTTCTGAGTATGCTGATACCAAATACGTCATATTTTCTTTGAAAATAATTTAAAATAGAGCAAGTCTTATTGAAATTTTACACTCCCTTTATTTCAAATGCCTTTCAAAGAAAATATGACGTATTTGGTATCAGCATACTCAGAAAAAAAAGTTCTGTTGAACTAAGCTAAGAAACATATGAGTTTCTATTAAAAAAAAAAATGAGTTACGACCTTATGAGAATTTCAAATGCTGTAAAAATCAAAATACCATCAAAGGAGTGATTTTTTCGAAACACTTGATCGCATTAGATCGAAAAAATGCGATTCATATCTTTCTAGATTGAAAAATAAAAAAGTTTTCTTTTCGTTGTCATGGAAACCAAAATTAACAATTGATACGTATTCGGACTCGTAATGCTCCGTAGATTTTAAATATATATATTTAAAAATATATAGAGTGTTCTATTTAAAATAAGAAAGTTGATGTCACTTCCGGCGAAACCGGAAGTCCTATGACGACTATCAGTATGTCGAAAAATTCCATTTTTCGTTTAATTTATTGTCTCCAAAATTCAGGTTAATCGATTAATAAATAAAGATTCTAGAAGGGCGAGCACATGGCGCGGGACACCCGGTATATACGAAATTGTTTTACATATCTATAAGAAAATAAGTTGCTTTGTAAATAATAATACGGCTCATTCTTACAATACCAGACATCCTTACGATCTACGATCCGAACAACCTCATCATCTGCTATACTATAAATCTTTTCTCTATAATGGTATAAAGTATTTCAATAAGCAACTAATAAACTAATTTATGTCGTCCTAATCCAGAGTCTGTTCCTCAATTTTTAACAGTATCTATAATAATTAGTAAATTACTGAACTAGAATTGCAAAATATTTCTGTGATTGTTGTGATATTTTTTCTTTTCTCTCTGTAATGTGACTGATTTGACTGTGATATTTTTATTGTATTTCTTTATTGTATATTTTACAAAATGGCTCGCGTTCCTAACAAACTAAACTAAACTAGAAACTAGTTATATAAAATTTCCTTCATCCAATGTTTAGTATTCATCTTGTTATATGGAAGCTGGTAGCTACATTTATTAAAGACGAACTAGGAAACACATTCTTTTCATTTCAATTTGAAACAACCTAATTATAGGCACAAATCAAATTCAAAATATTTTTTTTTGTTTTAGTAATTTAATGGCTTATATGTATTACGAAACTCAAATGAATCATAAAGTAGAACATTAAAGCACTCGAAAATTTATTTTGTCAGGTTGGTGGCGACATAACTAGCTACATTTGTTCAAATTTCAAATTACAATTGATAGCCTACTTCCAAATTACGGAATGCTTGAAATTACCTTTACTTGTTGACACCGCAAATCATAAACATAATTAAAACACTTTATAAACTCACAAAATATTTAATTACAAACATAAACTTAAAACTGACATTTGTTTGAAATTATTCTAAGCATCAACCAATGTCAACAACCGCCATCATCAAAACCAAATTTTCCTATATTAGGTTAGAAAATAAGAAAAAAATTTAAGCTTTTTTTCATATCTAAGAATCAAAATTAAAAAATTGTATAAAGTACGCGTTTCATAAGATATTTTGGCGCACTTGTCCATTTAGAAAACTCGTCTTCGACTCGTTTACTAAAACTGGACGCGTGTGCTAAAATTACGTCTTGAAACTTGTTCTTTAATATACTATTGGCATATAAGCGTTTTTAGACGGCAAGACTAATTTGTTTTTGATGTCAAAACGATTATTAAAAATTATGAAATTCTGTAGAAAAACATACTGTCACGATAAGGATTTAATTTTTAGCCTAAAATTACTAATTATAAAATGTAAAGGTATCGCGACGAAAAATTTGCAGCAATCTTGCGAAATCTAAGCTACAAGCGGTTCACGTTTCATAACAACGCGCTATATGTGGGACAAATTAATACAACAGGTGACGAAAGGAGAACACAGAAACATGTCATAACAGTCAAATAGACAGATTTTCGCCTATATAACGTACGGAAGAAGATGGGAAGGCAGTCGAACCCGACTCCGGTAGGCTTAGTGCCTACTGTAAGAAGGGCAGCCGCCCTCGCAGTCGAACCAGCCGTCGACTCAAGTAGGCCTAGTGCCAACTTCTCCAGGAGGACCTTCCTCACCGACGCCGTGCAACCGCCACCCGCATCAGGATGCTCCCCGTTCCACGGAGGCATTCTCACCGACGCCTTGCCGCCGCCACCCTCATCAGGACGCTGCCGTTTCCAAGAAGGATCATCATCACCGACGCCTTGCCGCCGCCACCCTCATCAGGACGCTGCCGTTTCCAAGAAGGATCATCATCACCGACGCCTTGTTGCCGCCACTCTCATCAGGACATCTCATCGCAATTGCTGCAGCCCTCGAGATTGCCCTGGATCCGGTTAGCCGAATCCTCGGGTCTCTTCAACCCCAGCACAGAGGGATTCAACCCCAGCACATTTAAAGATCGTCCGCCGATAGATAATAATATTCATTAAATAAAGGTTGTTTTGGTAAACTGTGTTTCCAAGCTCTACCACTGAGAACCCGCTACCTACCCCTAACCACGTGACATGGTGGAGGCGCCTAAAGTCCCAAAATAATACGTCGTGACGATAAGAAGGGGATGCCAGGTCCATACCAAACAAGATCAAACGCAGCAAAGGAATCACTGTTTCATCCACCGCATCGCAGCACAGAATTTGGAATCGAAGAAGGAACTGTTTTTACTCCGAGAAAAGCGTTATCAATATCACTCCCACACACGGAAAAAGAAACAAAGTACGAGGTAACAGACAAATTTTAGGAATTCTTACCGTAGCGGATAGTAGGCACATGGAAGCTATCCAGGAAACAACAGGAGATAATAAGGGCCAGAATAAATTAGAAACGAAACCACCGAGCGAGAAAATGGCCAACAGAACAAATTCAGAAGCGTTCAACGAATATTTTGTAAGAAGTTGCATGGAGAGACGAAACGTGTAGAAGAAAGAAAAAAAGAGCCTAGGTATGAAAAAAATATTTATAATAATCAAGGAAATAAGAATTAGGAGCGGTGAAATAACGAGGGTCCAGGGAAATGACGAAATGGGCGAGTTCAAAATAGCAAAATTAGAGATAGGCAGTATAATTACGTAAATAGATATTAGAAGAAGAAGAAACTAAATAATGATCCTATGTAACATAATCTTATATGTAATACTAAGTTAAGGAAATAACCATCAACCAAGGGAGAATGGAAACCTTCGAAGCCAGATTTCAGCATACAGGAAAGAAAATACAAAGGATTGAAGAAAAGCAGGTACTAGATACGAAGACTGAAATGTTAAAAGAAGAATGGCTCAAAGAGAGTTCGAATTAAGAAGGAAAATTTGAAGTAATGACGGAGAAGTTTAGAGACGTTCGATTTTTTTTATTGTGGTAATGCCACACAGCAACAGTTGGACGAGTAAATGGCGAAAGATGATGACATCCGAAGGACTATCAAGAAATTGACGTGCGAACTACAGGCAGAATTACAGGAATTTGGAACCAATTCAAAAACAAGTTTGCAAGAAGTAAGGCAGTTGAAGACACAGATAGGAACATGGAAAATTCCAGCATTAAGCTATCTAACACCACACATCACAAACAAACATTCATATCTTAGGTAGCTCGATGAAGCACTCGGATATCCTGTCCACAGAAGAAGAAGATTTCGACAAGATTCCCTTGTCCCGGCCTAAAGGAATAGAAAGTGCACTCATCCTCCTGGCCATTTGGACAACGTTGAAATTTTTTGTGATGAAGCCGACTTCTTGGATGCAACCTGTATACACAAACCTGTCCGGATGTATCAATTCAAACTGGAGCCTCAGGATCATCACGATAACTTAAATAAAATAATAAATAACATAAATGTTAATTTAATAATAATAAACATTTACCAGAAATTTAACAAAGAATTTGGTTTAAAGGAATTTTCACATTAAATTGATAGTATCTTTTTGACCACTCCGCATAACACATTAATAATTTATATTTTTATATTTTTATATTTTTATTTTTTTATTTTTAATGTAGATATCGTTCATGGTAATTTTTAATATCTTCTTAAATAACTTCATAAATAACCACATTCTAAACTTTATAAATACATAACACAGGGTGTTCTTTTACTTTGTGCAAATAAAGAACCTCAGTATAAGTACGTGAAATGCTACCTTCTGCGCGTATTTTCGGGTGGCTACCGTACCATAGCCAAAAAAGTTCGGAGGTTCCACTTGTTTGAAACTGCTGAAATGTGCGATAGAGAAACATTCAGCAAGGTCATTGACGCCTTCCTCGGTGGGTGTGCCTACACAGCACCGATTATAAAAAGAGTCGCATTTAAACTCATTCTCCAGCGTTTCGTAATAGAAATCACTGAATCGTTTATTACAATGCCCAAGCCCTATGTGAGTTTCCGCTGACTTCCCCGTACAAGAGTAACACATATGTTTTCTCGTTATTTGCAAATGCCATTACGATCTTAATATGCGTTTTTACGAATCAAAAATCTATCTTCGTTTGTCAAATTTTTCTTAACTGCAGAACGCTAATGTAATACTGTAATACCCACCTTAAACGCGTTACAGCGGCCGTCGTTGTAAAAACAGAGAAACTTGCCGTAATAAAAAACATCAAAAGAAATGCGAAACTGTGACTAACGAATGTATGCGAGAATACTTTAAGATACTAATCAATTTGTAAATTTTGGAATTTGCAATGCAAGCGCGTTAAAAATGCTTTACTTGGCCGAATTTCATAATTGAATTTATAGAAATTGTAAATTTAATGTCAGTCATATTGGTAGTGAGCACATATCAGTTTTAACAGCTATTTTATTCCCCCTAGTGTGATTACGTAATGCGGCCCATTTTAAACTGTACAAACATTAGATAAATTACAACATTATTTTAAAGTTTCTTTATTAAACTAAAGAAATCTTAATCTATTTAATTATAAATGGAAAGTCAATTGATTACTTGTGAGGGTAAAATATCCGAAAATAAAACGATGAATGACGGTGATGTCATTATTTAACTCATCCGCATTTTTTGTCCAGTAATTAAATCGTCGGTTTATAATTTGAAAATACTTAAAATTGCAATTACTTGGAGCGAAGTGGCACTTGCTTTAATTAATCAAGGCGCTTTGTGAACCCGTTTAAAATGTTTCGACTGTTACGATCTATTAATAGGCCTCATACGAATCAAACAGATGTTCGTTTACGACATCGTAAAACACTGACCTATATTCGGGTCGTCATTCACACAGGCAAGGCGGCGTACCATCCAGTCGTTAGCTATGCCAGCAGTTCTCAAATGGTTTTTTGAAAATCTTCCAATGCATTTTTCTCGAAAACTATTAACTTGTTGTTAAGGGCATATAAGTTTAATCGTTGCCATTTATGGTGATGTATTACAGGTTTAAATATTTGCACACAGTAAAAGAACACCCTGTATATCGGTTCGTGATTACGAGATCTTTCTTGATGCACTTGAAGTTTTTTCAACTAAAAAACTGATTAGTGTTTGTAGAAGTATAATCTGTTGAATTAGATCCAATCTGCCAGCATGTGCGTTTTGTGCAAAAATGACGTGCCTCTCGGGAGTTGTTTCGAGACAATAATCTTCGCAATAACGCTGATGGATTACCAGAACTTATCTTATCAAATCTTACAATTTCATAAGAAGAAGAGCCACCCTTCGTTACAGAGAATTCACCGCTCTCGCTAATAACAAGAGCTTGTTCCTAGAACTACCCGCCTTTCCTGTAGCTCAGATCAAAAGATATAATTTTTGCAGAGCAAATTTTGTTTATCTCTGTAATAAACCCTTTTCATATGGAATGTAATTCCGATGTTAAACTTCCAACTGGAACACTCCATAATACTCTGCACAATATAATTGATATATCTGTTCCGCAACATATTGCTCGTAAATCTACTTATCTCTACGTAACTGAAAATAAAGAATGCCAGCTGAGATGCATGACTTCAAATATCTTCTGCCTATTAGACATATGCAGAGTCCATTTTGTCTAATCCCAAATAAATCTTTCAATATGTTCACATGAGACAAGGCACAACTCGGATGCCTAAGGAGTTATCCTCTGATGACAAAACCTGTAATAGTCCCCAGGATATTGTTAATAGCTATGCTGATTTATTCTACAAAATTTATTTAACTACTTTTATTTATACAGAATCTGAAGATATTCAATCCAAATGTCCTCATTTCCATCTTTCGCCTGTTACTGTGGATGACGACTTATTAGAAATAATGCAGAAAAAGAAAGATTGAAATCATAGCCAAGTTTAATTCGGAATCCATTTGAAAACACGCGCACAGTACTATGACCCTAATAAAGTATGTACAGGTTGTCCCATGTTCGATGGTATTCTACGGGTAACTCCGTTAATAAAGGAAATATAAAAAAAAACTAAGCACGCAATATTGGGTCAACCTTTTATACCAATTTAAGAGTTAGATCAAAAATTTGCTGTTTCTTATTGTTTTCGTGGCACAGCCGAAAAACGAAAAATTCACCAGATCTTCGAATGCAAATAACTTTTTATTTTTAAAGATATTAAAAAATGATTATTACACTTTTTATTCGACTTTTAACGTAGATTTGGTTTCTTAATTAAATTACATGAGAAGTTCATAATAGTCGAGAAACGAACCCAACCTTTGTTTTTTTTTTAATGGAAGTCATAGTTGGCTTTGACATCGTTAAAAAGTGTTTTTATAAGCTTTTCAAAAATATATAACATGTTGGTATTATTTTATAAAATGGCTGTAAGCAAATTAATCTATTTATTACTTCTTTGCGAATTATAATAGACTTGATTCATGTAAAACAATAAAGTATTCATTAAACTGTAATCTTTATTAATCTTTAATTATTCGCCTGAAGGTTGTCAAGTCTTCCGCTCTCGTCGTGACTTTCCATACGAAGATTCTCTCTCGAATACTTGTTGAAGATATTGAATGAACTTAAAATAAGTAAAATTATAATAGAGAAGGGTAATTTTACTAAATACATTGAAAGAAAAATAATAAAAAGACAATGAAACATCAACAAACCGGACAGAGATTCCAAAACAACTGAAAAACGTTAGGAGCTTTCAAGGACAATCAACATCCTAAAAAGAACTTCGAATAAATAAAAATGTTACCCATATATAGTTAAAGCGAAGCAATTTACGTGCACATGTGGCGCCATCTGTTACCTTGAGCTATAACATTGTACTCTTTATTTACCGGAAAACGACCGAAAAACCTAAGAACATTCTTCAGGACGATCAAGAACATCGTTTTGGAAGCGACTTTGAATTAAAAAAAAAACGACATTCGTGACGCAAAAAGATCTATGGGGCCATCTGTTACCACGAGTCGTAACTGTGTTCTCTTTAGGGAAGAAATTTCAGGGCAACTGAAAACGCTAAGAAAATATTACAAAAAACAACTTCGATTAAGTAAAGTCGCAATAGAAATGGTTCAAAGAAGTTTCAAAGAAATTTCAAACATGCATAGGTAGTGCCATCTGTTAAACTGTAGGCGTAATTAATTTTGTATCCTCTAAATAGCTAAGAAGACAAATTTAAGAACGTTGAAGAACAATGTT
The DNA here is from genome assembly GCA_036172665.1 of Prosopocoilus inquinatus. NCBI lineage: Eukaryota > Metazoa > Arthropoda > Insecta > Coleoptera > Lucanidae > Prosopocoilus > Prosopocoilus inquinatus. The sequence goes on from CM069876.1 coordinate 6,130,559, forward strand.
CCGAAAATAACTTTTGGATTAAAAAAAAAAACATTTGTAGCTCCGTCTGTTACCGTGAGTTACAACTGTTACTGTGCGTTATTTATGAGGAAACAATCTCTAGGCTACTACAAATCGCTAAAACGATAATTAAATAATGTTACAATTATGTTACAATTACAATTTCGAATAAATAAAGTTGATCAGAAATGGTTAAAATAAAAGTTTCAAAAAAATATTGAAAATAAGCAGCGCCATCTATTAGTCTGTGGCCGCAATTAATTTCGTTATCTTTAAACTCTGGAAGACAGTTTGAAAACAGCTGAAAGCAAATTTCTTCAAGAAAATGTTCGACAGAAGGAGGTTTATGCGTACTAGCGCTAGTTTTCGCGAGCTTTTATAACGTACAATTTTGATAGCTCTTATAGCTTTTTAGAAATAGGATAAAGAAAGCATTTGTGGCGCCGTCTGTTACCATGAGTCTTTTATTGTAGGGAAACAATCTCAAGGCTATTGAAAATCGCTAAAAAAAAAATTAAGAATTACAATTGCAATTTCGAAGAAAAAAAATTGAACAGAAATGTAGCATTGAAAAGGAGCAGCTAAAGATTTTTTTTCTTTTACTTTTTTAATAATAAATATTGTAATAATGAAAAGCGCTGGTAAAAATTTTTTTGGGCCTCCTTTGCACAAGAACTCCACTGCATTATCTGAGCTGTCCTAGCTATCCGGAATCGAGTACACATAATTAATAATTTAGATCACTATGTTCCGCGGTTAAGTTTCGATCTAAAATTGTGGCAGCATAACAAATAATGGTAACTAGTTTGTTACCTATAATACCTCTCCACACTAATGATAGTATTAGATGGCTCATGTAAATAATTAAATACTACCTATTAATTTATCTGAAAGAGATTATTTCATGATATAATCCGTAAATTTGCATAATTGAAAATTAATCTCCGCCCACAATAATTTTATATCCGTGTATACGTATTTCGGCAGCTAAGCTGCCATCTTCAGTACGCTACCAATTTAAAAGCACTTCAAAAGATCTAAAAGCAACCTACTCATCCTAATAAAATCATAAAAATGTAAAAACTAACAACAATCCAATCATCCTAAAAGACATATATGTCTAAATGTAAGTAAATATAAATTAATATTTAAATATCAAAAATTAACCGTCAGAGAAACCTTTCGAATAAGAGCTAACCAAACAACACGGAAATAAATAGTCCAAAGACCAAAGAAAACTTTTTATTCATTAATTATAAACCAGCACTGAATCATCCCAACATTATGTACAACACAAACTCGCGGCTCTAAATTTTTTAGTAAATAGATTACTCTCTTTTCCACTTACTAAATCCCGATATGATAAAGAACTTAAATATATTAAAAATGTTGCGGTTCATAACGGTTATACCCCCCAAATAGTAGATATTGTGATTAGGAAGATTAGTTATAGGAAACAGGTCCAAAATTCTAGCACTTTAACGGCAACTTCATCCCTAGGAAAATTTGTTAAAATGCCTTTCGATCCGTTTTGCACCAAGGGTTTAAAACATATTTTTAAAACTCAAAACTCACGATTAGGTTTTTCAACTAACAATACCATAAAGAATTTATTGGGAAACCCGAAAGATAAAGTTGATGTTGAACAGAAATCTGGAATTTATAAAATTAAGTGTAACGAATGTACTAGTAAATATATTGGACAAACAAAAAGAAATATATTAACACGTTTTAAAGAACATTTAAGTCATTACAGGTACATTAGGTTTGAGAAATCAAGTGTTGCACAACATATTTACAATACAGTACACAGTATTATTAAGGATAATTTAAAACTCATTAAGGAAGTTTCAAATTAAAAGGGAATTAAATGCTTACGAAAGTATTTTTATTCGGAAAAATAAAAACAACTTAATGAATTCAGACAATGGACCAATACGTAATTCCGTATTATTTGATTTACTCTAATTTGTAGGTTGTTATTTGACGGTTCGTATTTAGAAATATATGATTATTATCATTATTATTTTCTAGATCTTATGTCAAAAATTGGCTTCTAGATGTCGTACTTGTTATGTCAAAAATCATCCGCAAATGTCGCTACCTAAACCATATATAATATAATCCCATTTTTGGTTTAATTTATTGTCTCCAAAATTGAGGTTAATAGATTAATAAATAAAAATTCTAGAAGGGTGAGCACATGGCGCGGGACACCCGGTATATACAGGGTGAGTTTTCTTCGATGTTTAGCATATGGATCTTGGAAACTAACAGAGCTAGAGAGACGGTTAAATGAGGAAAGATTTGTAGTTTTAGGTGGTCAGTTTAATGCAGCTTTTGTTTCTTACTTAAACTTCATGGCTGACTAGATATTTCGAAAAAACTGTTTCTTTACAATTTCGTTAAATGCAAATAGCTCGGTTATTCTTGATTTTAGAGAAAAGTTGTAAAGGAAAAAGTTGTACTGAATTATGTTTTTAATTAAACAGTCCGACTAAATTTTCCATATAAATTCCTAATTTCGAGTTATGACATAAACTTCGTTTTTTTTAAATGGAAACCCTAGTAGACCATGGTTGAAAAAAAATAGCATTTGTTTACCTTTCCAACGATGTATCATTCCACATGTTTATTAAAAAAACAATAACGGATATTCGGCAGTTTTTCACTTTCGAAATTGTTAATATGGTTGGCCATGGAAACAAATGTTTATTTGTATAGGTAAAACAGCAACATCCTACGATCGCTTTTTGACCTGACATTGCAGTAGGATGGACAAATTGAAGCATAATAAGTCACCCTATGCAAGGCGGCCATGTTTGCTGTCAAAGCATAATGAATTGACTACTTTCTAGTAGAACGTCTGTCAAATTGGCAAAAGCTAATAGTACACCTTCTCTCAAGTCTTCTATTGTCGTAGACAACTTTCGGATAGACCTTATCTGTTCTAGCTGTCCAATTTAATTCGTCCAACTTATTTTCAAAATCATTTGTAAAAATTGAAGACAGTGGTCACCAATGAAGTACCATTAAAAATTGTTCATCCAATTATATCACACCAAACCAATGCTCGTTGTGTCTATTAAACACGTTACAGTTTGTAAGCCTGGTTCGTGTGTTGTGATGTTCCTGCATCCGTTTCAATTTATCGTTAATTGAGTTGGTCAGTGGCGGCTCGTAATGATTTACTACGGTTGGGCAACAACTGCAAAAGGGAAAGGTGGCTGCATTTTAGAAATAAATCTGTTTTCAGGGGCTGTCCCGACATGGGCCGACATATGCAAATTCAATAGGACAAGATGGGCACTGCCCACCTTGCCCATCCCGATGAGCCGTCACTGGAATTGGTTCTGATCCTGATTGGTTTACAGAAGAAACCATATTCTCTCTAATTGTTATACAATCTTTTAAATGTAGGCAGTGAAGGCTCGCGATTGTCAAGGTATCAGTCAAAATATTTTTGTGCAGTTTGGATGGCATTTTTGTGATATAATTGGATTTGTCAATTAACACTTGTTTCCATGGCCCACCATTTTAACAATTTCTGAAGAGAAAAACTGATTTGAAAGATATTTCTCCTGAAAGGCACCTTGCATTAAAAACGTAAAAAATATGCAAAAATATTACTTTTCGGTATATAACCATATATCTAAAGCAATAATTAATCTTTCTAATTATTTTTTCCACTTATAAATCTTTGAAGTTTTCACCCTAAAAGTATTAAATTCTGAAGTTAAGTTTTAGTATGTGAAATTACGGGAATATTCTAAAAATTGAAAAATTCAATTTTAACGGAATTTAGAAAAAACCAAGTTATTTTCTGGCCTTGATATTATCCAATAAGCTGAAACTAACCCAATTTAAAGAAATCTCATTGGAATCTTGCCTAGTTTTCGAGGAATAACAATTTTATGATTTCGACCATTTCGAAAACTCTGTTTTCTCAATATGTAAAAATCACTCGGTATATCTGATAGGGGCTAAATAGGTTTTCAGATAAGCAGAAATTATTGTCGTAAAAAGTTTCTTCGAAAAATCAAAAATAAAGATTTTTCCCATTTGATGCCGACTTTTTGGCGGTCACTGTATATCTTTTATGATGATTATATTCTTGTTAGTTTTTACATTTTTATGATTTTATTAGGACGATTAGGTTGTTTTTAGATCTTTTAAGTGTTTTTAAGTTGGTAGCATACTGAAGATGGCAGCTTAGCTGCCGAAATACATATCTACGAATATGAAATTATTGTGGGCGGAGATTAATTTTCAATTATTCCTTAAACCACAGTCTCCTTTAGCATTTTAGTTTCGTAAATTTGCATAATTCATAATTCTAGTAAATTATGTATTACTGACTGATTCATAACGTAGTTATTTTTTTTTACTTTGATATAAAATACGTAAATTTAAAAATGATAATGCTCGCTGAACAAAGGACTTCATCTCTTTTTTTACACAAATCCCAAATCGTCTTTTTTATTTGGTTTGTGCAAACATTAAGTAATCCAAACAGATTTTATTGTGCCAGGACTCGCTTTATTATACCGCGCAGCATCTGAAAATCCTAACGAAATTTCTTTCATTAAAACTTAAACCGGTAATATAGAAAGCCCCCGACAGGATTCGGGATAATTGCTTTCCTAATAAAATTTCAGAACCGGAGATGGTAAGCCGGCGAAAGGTTTCGTTATTTCCAGATATATCAGAATGGATGAGGCCTTGCAGCTTTCTCTGTCGCACCCTAACAAACAAACTAGGTTTTTAGGAAATTTAAGCCTGAAATATTTGTTTTTCCAAAAAAATTCGCCAGTCGTTAATCCATAAGTTTTCTACGCAGAGCAAAGTTTATTTCTTCGTAAGTGCTCGTAATTTTTTAGCGTCCCGAAACTATTTTTGTATAAATGAGTCGTACAGGCATTTTTTAATTTAAAAGCTCCAGCACACTGATGTGAGGCTGCGGAAACGGGAGCGTTGAGGAAATGATGCAGGATGCTAAATACCATAAGGGAAAATAAAATTCATGTCTTAGTACCATTCATGTGTTTTAAAAATTCTAAACTGTAGAATTTTGACATTTGTTGCTTGAAGCACAGCCAGCAGTTTCAATCGTGACGGTTGTGGGTGTTAATTAAACGCAAAAATAAATGAGCGCCACCCAATCTTAACCAGAGATAAGGAGAGCATCAAAGGAAATGGAAATGACTCAATTATACAACCAACAACTTTAATATCAACAACATTACGACACTATGTGCCAACCTTAAAACCCACTTAGTGCGTGTGCACCCTCAAGATAGCATCCGATCAGAAACTACGCCAAAATTAATTTATTTAACCAGCATTTAAAATATTAAACGGTAATGATTTTACTTGATTAAATACTTGTAAGCGATCTTAAATATTGAGTAAACAAATTAACCAACTCGCGGATCCGTCAAAAAGGTTTGCGTTATGAAATATTTCTGACGTTAAGCGCCCCAAAGCCGTAATGATACTGAAAACGGTAAACAATATCAGCATGAGGCCGTAACCGAAATATAAACAGAATCATCCCGCCTGGCTAATCTTCCTCGTAGATTCTCCTTTAATTATCTTCGTCGGCGGTTGATGACGTCGACACCAAAACTACGGTTGACCCGACGCGACGAATGCCGGTCCCACATCTGCTCCCTTCGAACTGATCGTCACAGAAGATAGTAGAACGTCGTATAGCGGAAGTGTAAATCGACTACTTATCTTAAGAATTTTAATGACGCACCCCTCGATGAGGCAACCCTCCGAAAAGCTTCTAGGCAGTTCGATATTGCTTAGGCGTTTTTCAGGAAGCTTCTGGAGCGGTCAGGTAAATATTCTCAACCCATAAAAACGCCGGGCTCGAGAATGTGAGACAGCCAGTCGCCCCAGCAATATCCTACGAGTCGCACTTATATACCTGTGTTTTAATTATTATCTCGGTGCTCGATAAACGACTTTCGAAGCTCAGGTAGTTTTTCATTTACCTCAACGCCAAAGTGGTGACCCCGACGTGATCATAACGTGTAATTGGCGCGAGTGATTGTTACGAATTATTTCTTTTATTTTTTTTAACATTTCAAAATGAATACCGTGAGTGAAACAGAACACGCAGAAGTTAATCGTGTAGGTGTTCGATTGCCACAATTTGACACGAAAGATCCCGAAATGTGGTTCTGCATGGTTGAACGAAGCCTTCCGGCGGCGAGCATTACAGCGGATGCGACGAAATTCGGTTACGTGCTCGGAGTGCTCGACCCCGCAACCGCATTGGAAATGCGTGATGTTATTGTAAACCCGCCTGCCACAGGACAGTTTGAAAAATTAAAAAAGGAACTCGTCGGGAGATTGGGCACCTCGCAAGAACAGAGAACGCGGCAATTGCTGGAACACGAAGAAATTGGCGATCGTAAACCGTCGCAATTTCTGCGACACCTGCGAAGCCTGGCTAGGAAAACGATTCCAGATGCGTTTTTACGAACGCTGTGGGTTTACCAAATAATATGCAGGCTTTTCTGTCGGTGCAGAAAGACGAAAGCCTCGACAAAGCCGCAGAACTCGCCGACACTATCGCAGAAACGATGCGACCAGCGGCGCCGCAGATCTCAGAAACTTCCAACGCCTCGGTGGAAGCCCTCTTAAATGTTAAAATGGCTCAACTGTCTATGAACCTGCTGGAACAGATGCAGCGCAGACCGCAATTTCAGCAGACGACGCACCAGATCATCGTCACGAAGAAGAGTCTCGGGCGCAGACGAGAGATGCTGGTATCACCAGACATTTGGAAGCGATGCCACGAGGTGTCGTTTCCCGTGTTCTTGGGTGTCGGGAAACGCCCCGGGCGGTCACTAACAGCGGCAAGTGCACCACGTCCGTCTTCACGCCGCTTATTCGTAACGGACAAAAGTACAAAAATACAAGTTTTAATAGACACGGGTGCGGATTTGTGCGTGTATCCACGGAAAATGGTGTCTGGGCGCCACTGCAAAACGAACTACGTACTTTCCGCCGCGAATGAGTCCGAAATTGCGACATATGGGAATGTGAATTTGTCGCTTGATTTCGGACATCGACAAGTGTTCATTAGGAGTTTTGTAATCGCTCACGTATCCCGACCGATAATCGGCGTCGATTTCTTGAGTCATTACGACATTTTGGTGGACTCACGCCAACAGCGATTGTTAGATCGCATTACCCATCTTGCAGCGCAAGGAAAAATGGTGACGTGCAACTCTCCGGCAGTCAAGTCCGTTTCCGGAACCTCAGACTACCACGATATTTTACGCGACTTCGCTGACTTCACACGCCCGTACGGCGCACCAAAGGAAATCAAACATCACACACGGCATCATATCAAAACTACACCTGGACCACCCGTAGCTAGTAGACCACGGCGCTTTGCCCCGGAGCGGTACGCGATCGCGAAAAAGGAGGTCGAGGCCATGCTGCAGTTGGGCATTGCTCGACCTTCAAAGAGTTATTGGTCGGCGCCGCTTCACCTCGTACCGAAGAAAGAAGATAGTTGGCGTCCGTGTGGTGATTATCGCGCCCTCAATGCCCGCACCATACACGACCGCTATTCCGTGCGTCATATACAAGACATTTCGCACGCGTTAAGAGAAAAGGTTTTCTCCACCATCGACTTGGTACGCGCATACAAACAGATACCAGTCGTCGAAGAAGATATACCGAAAACAGCGATAAAGACACAGTTCGGACTATTCGAATTTCCCTATATGACGTTTGGATTACGCAACGCGGCACAGACGTTTCAGCGTTTCATCGACGAAGTACTATTAGGATTCGATTTTTGTTTCACGTACATCGACGACATCCTGGTGGCGTCCAGTTCAGAGATCGAGCATGGAGAACATCTGCGAACAATTTTTCAAATATTCCGGCAGTATAGAATCGTTGACCACTCTGCAAAATGTGTTTTCGGCCAACCCGAAGTGAAATTCCTCGGACATCATCTCGTGTCCAAAGGGGGCACGAAACCGGTCCCAGACAAAGTTAAAGTAATCCAGGAATTTCCACGACCCGTGACAGCGAAGTCCTTACGACAGTTTCTGGGTATGTTAAATTTCTACAGGAGATTTATCCCCAGGACAGCGGACGCACAAGCCCATTTGAATAGTTTACTGAAGAAGAACATTAAGGGTAACGCACGGATTGAAGCGGGTGTCCATTCAACTAATTGAATGGACACCCGCTTCAATCCGTGCTTTCGAGGAGAGCAAGCAAGGGCTCGCCGACGCCACATTGTTGGCGCAGCCGAAGCATGACGCGCCACTGGCCATCGTGTGCGACGCTTCGGACGCAGCGCTGGGAGTAGTACTCCAGCAGAAAATCGGCAGCGATTGGGAGCCGTTAGCTTTCTTTTCCAAAAAGTTGTCGGAGGGCGAAAAGAAGTACAGCGCATACGATCGAGAACTGCTAGCGATCTACAAGGCCATCAAGCATTTCCGTCATATGGTGGAAGCTAGAGCGTGCACGATTTTTACGGACCACCGACCGATAACCTTCGCCTTTCGGCAGAAGCTAGAAAAATGTTCACCTCGACAATTCCGACATTTGGATTTCATCGGTCAGTTTACAACAGACATTAGACACGTATCTGGAATAAACAACGTGGTCGCGGTTACATTGTCACGTGTCGAGGCGGTGCAGGCGACGCTTAACTACGACGAACTATCTAAGTCGCAGGAACAAGACGAGGAGATAAAGCTTTACCAATGCGAAGATTCCGTACTGCAATTGAAGCGAATGCAGCTGCCCGGATCCGAAGCATTCCTCTACTGCGACGTCTCCACAACAAGAGTCAGACCTTTTGTAATGGCACCTTTCCGCAGAGCAACTTTCGACACCGTTCATCGCCTGGCACGTCCTGGTGTTAGGGCCACTGTGAAACTGATGACGCAACGTTTCGTCTAGCCCTCAATAAAGGCAGACTGTCGCCAGTGGGCTAGATCGTGTATACAGTGTCAACGCTCCAAAGTAACGCGCCATGTATCCGCACCGCTGCAAAATTTTCGTTTGCCATCAAGGAGGTTTGAGCACGTACACCTGGACTTCATCGTCATGCCCTACTTCGAAGGACACAGGTACTGCCTCACATGTGTCGACAGATTTACACGCTGGCCTGAAGCAATACCGCTACCGAATCAAGAAGCTACCACCGTCGCCCGAGCTTTCTACGAGCAGTGGATCACCCGATTTGGAGCATCCTCGCGAATCACAACGGATCAAGGAACGCAGTTTGAGTCCGCCGTGTTCAAAAGTTTAAGCCACTTGACAGGTTCTACGCACTTCCATACTACAGCATACCACCGGCAGCAAATGGAATGGTGGAACGCCTCTATAGGCAATTAAAAGCGGCTATCAAATGCCACGGAAACGACCGATGGACAGAAAAATTACCAACCGTGCTCCTGGGATTATGTGCAGCGTGGCGCGAAGATTTGCAGACGACGTCAGCGGAGCTGGCATACGGAGAACCCTTACGATTGCCCGGCGAATTCCTGACGAGTAACCGGGAACAAGAAATCTATTACGGAGCAACCGACTTCGTAAAGGAACTTCGCGAACATTTCAAACAGATCCGGCCGATCGCAGGAACGCGACATGACAAGAAACGCTCCTTTGTGTTTCAAGACCTACGTACCGCGGATTACGTGTTCCAACGGCACGACGGGCCAAAGGGGCCCTTACAAATGCCGTACGATGGACCGTACAAAGTGATAAGGCACGACACGAAGTTTTACGTAGTTTTAGTCAAGGACAAAGAGGTAGTCGTATCCATTGACAGCCTCAAGCCAGCCTATATATGTCGAGAGAACACAACAGAAGCCAACGCCGTCCCCGAAACTTCGACTCCTGAGTTTATCAACGAAGATAAACACACACCAATTCCGGAGCCGCAAGCAAATTCTGCCCCGGGTAGAACAACGCGTTCAGGTCGTCGAGTGCATTTCCCGGAGTGGCTACAAGCTGGTCTCGATTAATTAACGAATAAGTTTAAGTATAGTTTATGTTTGTACATATTTCATTTCGGCTTATGTTTTAGTATATTGTACACTATAGAGGTAGATAAATAGGTAATTCTTTTCTGTGCATAATATATCGTTGATCACTGGCAAGGGGGTGCTGTAGCGGAAGTCTAAATCGACTACTTATCTTAAGAATTTTAATGACGCACCCCTCGATGAGGCAACCCTCCGAGAAGCTTCTAGGCAGTTCGATATTGCTTACGCGTTTTTCAGGAACCTTCTGGAGCGGTCAGGTAAATATTCTCAACCCATAAAAACGCCGGGCTCGAGAATGCTAGACAGCCAGTCGCCCCAGCAGTATCCTACGAGTCGCACTTATATACCTGTGTTTTAATTATTATCTCGGTGCTCGATAAACGACTTTCGAAGCTCAGGTAGTTTTTCATTTACCTCAACGCCAAAGTCGAAAAAGCGTCGTTCTTCAAACTTAAATCGTAATACGTAAATCAAGAGAAATGAGCCGTAACCAAAACTAGGCCCAATAGCCTGTTCTAGGTGAGTTCAAGTCAGCCGATTTTAAAAGTCTGTAAGGGAAGGAAAGTTCGGCAATAGTAACCTGCCTGAAAAGAGAAAGCAACAGTCGCGAACATTGATGCCGTGCTCAATCTTTAAATCTTTCACAGGTGAGCCCGCTAGAATCACAGAATCAACCCGATCTTTATGGGACCTACCTTAATTATTGTCTCTGATGATTCCAGTATATCAAATTCAATAGTAGGTGGTTCTGATCTTTCTGATCACGACTTGAGTGTACTTTGAATTTTACACAACCGGAGTCAATTCCAGTATTCAAAACATTTACAAATTTTAAACTTTTAGGCTTAAATAACTTTAACATTAATTTACCCTGGAACTGCATTTACTACATTCCTTATATTAACGAAAAAATCCTAAATTAATGTATTCTGCAGCTTTTTGATACTCATGCTCCAGTAAAAACTGTCAAAGTTCGCAAGAGCCCCGCCGGTTGGTTGACCGATAATTCGACATTTTTAATGTCTCTTCATGATAAAGCTAAATCTAAATACAAATAAACTGGCCTCCTTAGGCTGAGTTGCTCACTAAAAGTTTAAACTACGTTCAACGTTAACTAGAGTTTTATTCTTTTTTTTTTGGTTGTTCAGATAGAGATTGAGACGTAAAACGTAGTTTAACTACGAATTAAGATGTAAAACGTGGTTTAACTATGAATGAAAACTGTGTTTTGACACTTAATCCGCAGTTAATAAATTGCTGATTTAATTGGACACTGAGCAACTCAGCCTTAATGTTGCTGAATTTTACTAAGGCGTTCGAAACTATAAACCATGAGGTTCTTTTTGCGATACTTGATAATATCGACTTCAGTTTAGATGCAGTTAATTTAATAAAAAGTTACTTATCTTCCTGGAAGCAAAAGCAATGATTTCAGATCCAACCAGTTACCTCTAACTTCCGGAGTACCTCAGGGTTCTGTTCTCGGGCCCTACCTATTTTTATTATATACCGTTTTTAATATAAACCTGTTATTGAATTTTCTGAAGCTCGCTCTTTAGCAGTTGATTCTAGTAAATCCGGTGCCTTAATTTTTTTTATTTGTACTGAAAAAATGTCTTCTGTGCAGACATTCATAATATCAATGTGCGAAATAAAGGAACACTAATACCACCTCTTCATCGTACGACGCTTTTCGAACGATCTTTCACATATAATATTATTAACTGATCTATTTGTTATCCTGCACTAGTGCACGCTCGAAGTATCTTCATCTCGTATTAATGTATGAGGTTAGAACAAGACACAAATACTTTGGTGTAGACTAGGGCAGGATAACAAACAGACCTAATATTACGCAAATCTATAACAATATTTCGTCACAATTCAAAAAATTCAAAGTTTCTAGTTTTAGATTTAATTTCTATAATCTCTAAACAAGATAATCGCTGTTACTCTCAAATTTAATTTAACTCGAACTTTGTTAAAAACTCTCTTTTTTCCACAACGTTCTTACATTTAATTACCGTTCGACTTTACTCTTTTCCTTACGATCACAGAATTTGTACTTCTAATTTTTTCTTTCTCCTTATAGCTCTCAGTTTATAAGTTAACTTAAGCTAGGCTTAGGCGTTTTCTGTTTAGTGCAACTCTTTTTTCTTTTAACTTCAAGTTATTTTCTTCGAGCAGCTGGGAATGTTGGATTATGTTATCAAGGATGTCATCCAAACGGTGAGCACGTGGTCATCACTGATTAAACTGTCTTGAAGCTAAAATTATTTATGAACATATACCCGCATAAACCAGCTGAAGTCGTTCTTCATTCATCTGAGTCAACAGCAACAATCAAAGTCACTAAAATTTCACGTCAAAAACCTTGAGAAATTGAACTTTTTTTATTCAAGGTCTGGGTGAACTTAACGTTAGTGAACCCCACCTTAAGGTTTCCCTGTTTGTACAAACAACAAATAATTTTCTACATTTTTATTTGAAGTGAATTATTGGCTTAAAATTCTTTCACGTAAGGATACCTGGAGCCCCCTAAAGCCAATAATTACTTAAGTCTTGAGAAAGTTACTTGTTGCTTTCTCAACAGAGCAAACTTGGACTGAACACGATTATGCACTCATCGATTCTATTATCTTATACTTCATTGGGAAATAAAGACGTCTAGTGTTATTATTATTCCAACGCTTTGACGAAAATAATTTCTCTGTGTTGTTTCTCTCAGTAACAAACTTTTATTGGAAGAAAGAAAAATTAAAAAAATAGAATCAGCGAATATTTGGTACGACTCAATCGTCAGCTTTTCAAAAATTATACCTAGCTCTTGTTTGTCTTGAATAACTTTAATTGTCAAATTTCCATAGCATGCTTGACCAAAAATGATAGTTGTGTTTTATTATTGAATCAATTTCTTCTCTATTATTTTATTTTTTTTTTGTCCATATGACAAAATTTTATCACTGAATAGAGAAAAATGTACTTGTTTCAAAATCGCTAGAAATAATTATAGGTAGACACCATTTAAAGAAAAAAAAGTTGGTTGTCGTAGCAATAGAACAAAAGAAGATAAAAACAAACTGCAAATGTCACAACAAGTTGTTTATCGCGGTATGAACATACATATACCGTGTATCCACTTTGACTATGCACCATTGGAATTTCAATGCATTTTTTTTAATTGTAAATTTTTGCTTTCCTATCGAATCTATCATAAATCATTAAACGGCATAATGTTATGCATTAACTAAGACTATCTTTAGTACGTTCTTAAAAAATACAGGCTTTCAGAATTAAAAAGAAAATTAAAGCATTTTTCAATTCCACAGTTTAGATTTTAAACTTTTGTAATCGGAAATAAATACATCAAACATTCAAAGTGCTTGCATCTAATACATAAACAAATATACAGGGATATTCACGGTGAGTGGCCTATTAGAATATATTGGAAACTACTCCTTACAGGTCGCTGAAAATTTTTATATAGCAGTAATCGATGACGATCTACTCAAATAATATAAAATCAGTCATAACGTGCTCCCGGTTCTACCGGAAGTCGATAGTAACTTTCCTATTTTAAATAGAACGCCCCGTATATTCATACATTTTTGAATTTCCCTTTCAACTCTACATCTTTTGTATTCACATACATCCTGGCTAAAACGTATTATTTTGATGATATTCAATTTTTTCTAAAATTTTTGACGATTCTAGTAGTCGGAATAAATTGGAATGTTTCCAAAATTAAGAAAACATGGAGTATTGGACAATTCTCTGTTTGATCACAAAGATGGAATAACACTTCTCTGATAAAAGTTAAACCGTATACTTTACAAAGAGCTTACAGGAAATCCACAAGAGTCGACAGTTTTCAACAATAAATAACTAAATTTTTTTAGATGCAACCGCTGGCTTTTTTCTATGCCATCGGATGCAAAATATTATTTTCTTTCGTTTTTGTATAAACAATTTTATCGCTATATTTAATGGTTGTCAGGATATCTACGCATAATTTATTTTTTGTTAAGTACTGACATTATAAAGATTTGATTTTTGAATTTCTTGTCCGTCCAATTATTCAAATGCATTTCTGCCACTTCGATCCAGATTCTTTCTAGTATTTTCAAGAGTATTATGTACTTTATCTTTTTAATTTACTCCGTAAATAAAAATTTACTGGATTTAGATCGGATGATCTAGGAAGCCAAACCCATTGATCCTCGCACCCTATTAAGCAATCTTCAAACATTTCCGCCAGCATTACAAAAGTTCTTATTAGTAAATAAATAGCATTTTGAATAAAAATTATGAAAGATTAAGCTAAGCGTTCTGTCTGTAATAAGAAATTGCGTATTTATAGGGTCAGTATTTAACAAGAAATCAATTTGTAAGTAAATATCTTGAAAACCATTAGAGATAACCATTATATGGTTTACACAAAATAGAAAGAAAATTAGATTTTGCATTAGATGCCATAGAAAAAAGTTAATGGTCGCATTTAAAAAAATCAAGTTATTCATAGTTGAAAACTGTCAACTTTTGTGGATCCCCTGTAAGCTCTTTAAAGTGTACTGTTTATCTTTTACCAGAAAAGTGTTACTTCATCTCTGTGTTCAAGCAGAGAAAATAACAATTCTCCATCTTTTTTAGTTTTCGAAATATTCCAATTTATTGTGACCACTGTAATCGCCAAGATTTTTAGAAAAAATTAATATTGTCAAAACAGTTCATTTTAGCTATTATGTATGTAAATACAAAAGATGTAAAACTGAATGGGGAATTCAAAAATTTAATAATATATGGGGTGTTCCATATAAAATAAGAAAGTTAGTATTGACTTCTGGTACAATCGGAAGTATCCCAGGACTGATTTTATATTATTTGAATAGTTAGTCATCGATTAAAACCATATACAAATTTTCAGCGGCATGTAAGGTGTAGTTTCCAATATAATCTAATAGGCCACTCACCGTGAATATCCCTGTATTTGTATTTGATTATGTGCTCGATAATACGACACAACAAACAGTATTTTATTTTGCAAGTATCGCACTGCAAGCATGACAGTGGCCTACTAAATTTTTTAATATTTAAAAATACACGTAAAGTGATACATTTACGAGGGTCAAGCTGAATTTATTGAGAATAAAATATATGGTTAATATTTTGTAGGATTTTATTTCAATTCAAATTAATTCCCTTCAGCAATGACACACTTAACCATTCTTTCTTTCCACTGTTTAAAAGCGCCAACCAATCTTCTTTCGGAATACCGTCAAAATAAGTGTGAACTGCGGCATCAATCTTTTCTTCAGACGAAAACCTTCTACCCCGCAAATTCCTTTTAAGCCCAAAAAATAGCCAGAAGTAGCACGTAGCTAAATCAGGGGAATACGGCGGATGTTCTATTATTTTTATATTTTTTCCAGCCAAAAACTGGAGATTTAAAACAGCAGTATGGGATCATGCATTGTCATGGTGCAGAATAATTCCCTTGTTTGGGACCTTACTGAATACTTCAGGCAAACATTTTTCAGTGTACCATTTAGCTGTAACTGTCTTTTGTCCGTCTAGCTTAATTGCTTTTACTAGCCCAGGACTTCTAAAGAATACTGCATACATAACTTTTTTCATAGCTCGCAGCTTCTTGGTTATTGTTGCAGTTTCCTCATCTTCATAAATCCACACACGACCCTCTTGGCAGGTTGGCATGTCAAAAAAATGAAATATAAGTTTCGTCACCTGTCACTATTTTGGAAAAAATTTGGTGGCCACCATTGTTTAAGAAATTTAAAGTTTCATGGCAAATCCTTACACGTTCTGCTTTTTGGAAGTCGGAAAGTTGATGCGGCACAAAACGGCTAACCACTTTTTTTTTAAATGTAGGTGATCGTGTAAGATTGTTCTCACAGCTGAGGATCCAGTCTTGAGTTGATGCTCGATTACCGCATAAGTGGCTTTATTGTCCTCTTCAATTATTTTTTTAACAGCAGCAATGTTTTTGTCGGTAACAGCCGTAGGAGGACGCCCTGCTCCTTTTTGATGCTGAACAGAATTTATTTCGCGTTCAAATTCCTTGTACCATCGGTAAATCGTAGCCAAGGAAGGTGCTTGTTCACTGAAAGTCGGATCTAAACTCTCCTTGCACTCATAAGCGCTTAAGCCTTTTTAAAAATCATAATAAATCATGATTCGAAAATGCTCTCTGGTTAATTCCATTTTTGTACTTGTATTGTCACTTTTAAAAATTAATAACCTCGGTTATACCAAACGTAGATTCAGCAACTAAACTTCAAATGACAGATAAAAAAGTGTTCTAAATAACAATGCATGTTTTGTTTTTCAAGGCCTGCTAGATTTTCTTATTCTCAATAAATTCAGCTTGACCCTCGTATCTTGGTTCTAGAAACTTTCAAGACAAGATGGGACATTGTTGTCGTAAACTGGGAATCATTTGAGAATTTGGTGCAGTATTTATTATCTTTTAAATAAATAAATGACACGAATTCGGTTTGAAAATCAATAAAGCATGACAACTAGAAATTTGCCTACTTGATCGAAACTATGATATTGAAAAAGTCTGCTAATTAATTTTTTTCTTTTTTTTAATTTTGAAAGTCCGTGTATTTGAAAACACACTAAAAATGGTCTTAGTTAATGCATAACATAATTATTTATGATAAATTTGATAGGAAAGTAGGAATTTACAATTAAAGAAAAGTGCATTGAAATTCCTGTGGTGCGTAATGAATACGGGTCGGAATAATATAAGTCGGCGTCATCTCATCAGCGGCACACTTGGTGACCGCAGTTCGATGCATTAAGTTCGCTCTCCGTCCGTTATCGATTTCATCACGCTTCACTTAAGTACGTTAAGTACGAGAATAGTTTTCTTTCGTATTTTCCAGTTTTATTTTATATATTTTTTACATCTTTAGGAGACGTATTTTCCAGTTTTATTTTATATATTTTTTTACATCTTTAGGAGACTAGTTTTGTTTCGTATTTTCCAGTTTTATTTTATATATTTTTTACATCTTCAGGAGAGTACTTTTGTTTCGTATTTTCCAGTTTTATTTTATATATTTTTTTACATCTTTAGGAGACTAGTTTTGTTTCGTATTTTCCAGTTTTATTTTATATATTTTTTACATCTTCAGGAGAGTACTTTTGTTTCGTATTTTCCAGTTTTATTTTATATATTTTTTTACATCTTTAGGAGACTAGTTTTGTTCCGTATTTTACAGTTTTATTTTATATATTTTTACATATTTTCTTACATTATTTTCTAACTTCCATAGATATTTTTCATAATGGCATATTCGGATGGTTCTTCTTCATCGTCCACATTATTTCAATGGATATCCGAATATAACTGCTTTACCATTATAGACTCTTTTGTTGTACATTGTAACGTTGGTAAAATTGATGTTAATTGCATACAAAAGTCACAACTATCACAACACGTTCGCACAAAAATGCACCAACAGGGAAATTTAGAACCGGATAGTTTTTGTAATGACTTATGTGAGGCTTTTGTGGCAGCGAATATACCTCTATCGAAATTGCAAAATCCCGTATTGACAAGCTTTTTGGAAAAATATACTAACAGACATATCCCTGACGAATCGACATTACGCAAACTGTATGTACCTAAATGTTATAACACAGTTATGAGCAAAATTAAGACAAATGTTGCTGAACATTTTATATGGGTTTCTGCTGATGAAACAACAGACATTTTACGGCACTGTGTAGTAAATGTTGTTGTTGTTGGTATACTGCACCCAACAATTCATTATAAACCATATTTAATTGCATGTAAAAGAAGCGAGAAAGTTAACGCTGAAATTATGAGTAAAATCATCGTTGAAAGTCTTGATGCTATTTTTGATAATGCAGACACAAAAAAATCAAATTTTCTTTTATTTATTAGCGATGCTGCGCCTTACATGATCAAAACTGGAAAAATATTAAAAAATCAGTACCCTAACGTATTACACATAACCTGTCTGTCTCACGCACTGCATCGTATAGCAGAATTTATTCGAGAACAGTTTTCAGATGTCGATAATTTAATCAGCTTGGTTAAAAAAATCTTCTTAAAAGCCCCTCAAAGAATCTCCTTATACAAAGAAAAATATCCTAATTTGCCTTTACCGCCGGCACCTATTATTACTCGCTGGGGCACTTGGTTGGAAGCAGCTTTCTTTTTTTCAGAGAATTTAAAGTGTATATCTGATGTAATTTTTAGTTTAAACAATGATTCTCAAAGTATTGTGCAATGTAAAAGTGCACTTGCAAATCCCGATTTATCTGGTCAGTTACATTATATACACAATAATTTTAAAATTATTCCAGAAAGCATAACATTTTTTGAAAATCAAAATATTCGCTTAAAAGAGGGCTTAACAAAATTAAATAGTTTTCTCAGTAGTTTGAAATCTATTCCTGGTGAGTTTGGCTACCGCCTAGGACAAAAAGTTACATCCGTATTTGATAAAAATCCAGATTTTAAAATATTACAACAATTTGCGTCTGAGAATTATATTCATGCGGAAAAGGACTACAGTCAATTTAAACCATTTTTTGATCATCCTCCATTAAGCAGCTGTGATGTAGAAAGATCATATTCCGTTTTCAAAAACATTTTAACGTCCACGCGCGCTAGACTTACCGCAGAAAATTTAGAAAAATTGATAATAATTAATGTTAATAATATACTTTTGTTTAATAAATGAGTTACAATTTTTTCTTCGCAATTTTACCAGAAAATTTTATTCTTCTACGCCTATTTGGATCTGACGTAATTATGCAGCAAAGCCAAAGGTCGGGGTACAATTAATCAGCACTGTGATTTACGGAATCATACCACTTTGTAAAACTAAATTTTACTGTGCGACTGTAATTTTTTTACGATGCTATACGAGCCGCATTTACGACTTAGTTCGCATCATTATTTTTTCGCGGCAATACTCGATTAACACACAAGGAGTGTCTGCGGGACTTCTCCGCTGCAGCATCACCATTTTGCCGTTGCGTTAGAATTTGAATAGGACAAAATATTCAAATCCTAAGCTTAGTAATGAAAGTGGACACACGGTATACCCGCCGTGTATTTAGCGTCCCGCATCATTCCCGCAATCCCGCATCAGTGTGCTGTATCCTTAATTTCGCCATTTGCTACAACTGCGGTTACGTTATAAAAGTCGGAGTATATAGAAGCATAAATTCATTTTTGTTACGCCCTTTTGCATTACTTGTATCATAAAATTAAATTGCTAATAAATTTACTCGCGGCGTAGAAGAAATTCGAGGATAAAACCTCGAGAAATATACGAGGAACGAATAAAATTTTCATACGGAGATACTTACCAAGCATAAAAGCAATTTTGTAAATAACATCTATGAAAGTAACGAAACGAGATAAACGATAATTTCACAGAAGGAATACGTGCTAAATGTGGCTATACTACAAATTATGAATATTAAAATGCTGTATCTGTAACGTAACGTAACGGTTATGCTAACAAATAAATAATTCGCTACCACGGTACAGGATTAATAAGTAATCCAAAGGCGGATTCGGAACGTGCACACAACTGTAAGAACTACTTTAATGTGCCGTAGATGTTATCCCATGCTGAAAGATTAACACCGTTCTCTCTCTAATATTGATATTTTGCCTCTGCATTCAGCTATCGCCTTCGCACAATGATCTTCCGCCTTGGTATACATATCAACGCACATCCGAGTGCTCTGATTACATCACCTGTAATATTGTCCACCGTGTTCGCTACTGAAAATTAATGATAGAACGTCCAGGCGTCTGTCCTGCTGGAAGCAGCTTCCAGAAGGACAGCTGGACATACCTGTGAGTCCTGCCGGTAGAACGATATTTTTAAATACGAATTGTCCTGCCATAAGGACGTATGTGGCTTCCGGCAGTACAGAAGTATATTCCATAAGCGGGTTAGATGATTTTTATATTTGCTATTTACTTTTTATTTCTTAAATAAGAAACAAATCTAGTTAGCTGAGTAACATTAATAAAAAAATACAGCCACTATTAAAAATATAAACTAAAACTACATTAATAATAATAATAATTGTTTAAATTAATGAAACTATTTTTTACTAGGAATACCGTGTAGAATATGGTATGAAAAGCAATCACGTACTGTTGTGGGAGCACAAAGAACAGCATTTTGACCACATTGTTGGCAAAAATAACTGGCTTTTTGCTGAACTTTTCTTGTTCTGCTGCAGATTACACATTTACGTTGCACTCTTTGCTTTCCGGAAGTAGTACTTAAAGCTACAAGGGAATGCTCTGCATGGGAAGGAGTCCTATTTAGATTATTGGTCGCTGGATTATAATTATATCTTTCAACTCTATTTTGATTACTATTACCAGTTTCCCATTTATGAGTAACCAATTGATAGGCTAAATTTTTGGTAAATTCAGCATGCGACAATTTAACATCTTTTTTAAAATATTTAAAGGCTAGATAAGCATTTGTTTCTATAATTCCAAAGAGGGACGCATATATTCTGTGCTTCCAGTTCTGTGTATGCCAGGGCTAAACCAGATTGACGCAAGTGATTATGTACGTCTATTGATGGTGCACCTTGAAAATATTCTTCAATTATTTTAATTCGGGGCACTTCTAAAATATATTTCTGGCCATTTTCGTTGGTTCGAATTTTTTTTGCAGAGGTACCGTCTAATGTTGTACTACAGAACCCCACAAAAGTGTGTATTTCCTTGTCGCGCCATCCACAGTTGATACGATTTACTTCATCGATGGTTGTTTGTGTAACAATGGTGGCTCCTCTTTGTTCTGGACACTTTTCTTTCAATATTTTAATGGGAAATTGCTTAGTCACTGTCTTTACAATTCCAATGAAGAATAGACCTCTTTTCTCCAACTCCAGTGCTGTTTTAACTGACGCAAACCATGAATCGGCCACTATGATTCTACCTGTTCCGTGCCAAGGTTCTGTCAGTCGTAATATTGTTACTGTTCCGGCACCTAGTTCAGGCTGCCACTTTTTTCTACTCATTATATCCTTCAGTTCTATTCGTATCATTATGTTACTGTCAGCATCTGCTAAAGTTTTAGCTTCACAACCGATCCCTTTTGGCTTTCTTTTAATTTTTATAACGGCTGGCTTACCGTTTTCATCATAATTTCCCCTACCGTACCAAGGAAACATTGACTCATCAACAAACATCTTATATATCATGGTTTGAAAACGTCATTCAGATTTGCGTGTATCATATTTATAAAATCTTTGATAGGCTTCCATCTATCGTTATTTTCGTCCTCAGTAGAAAACGCTAAATTGTTGAGAATAAATTCAAATCTGTGGTATCCCATACCAAAACGTTTTCCGAATGACGGACTTGGAAATATTTGGTTTTCACTTTTTGGAAACCAATATTCGCGTCTAGTGTGAAGAATGTTGGTACTCATGGCATACAGAAGTCCAAAACCTTTAAAAAAAACTCAGTTTTGGTGATTTGTTTTGTTTCAGGATCTACTTTTGCATTCCAAGCGTCGAGGATACTATCAATATCTTCATACGGAAAAAACAATAGCCACATTTCACTCAACATACAGTTTTGGTTTATATTTTATATCAGTAAACTGATGAACTTTGTTGTGCTTACCGAATTTCCATGTAGTATCAGGCATGGTTATTTCTTCGACAATTGGCTCTAGCAGAGCATCTTCTTCGTTAGCATTATCGTTAGTATTGTTATCTTCTTGCGATTCTTCCTCCTCACTTGAAGAGGAAGATGATGAAATTTCAAATTTCTTATTCCTTCTGCATGTGTCATCATTTTTTCTTAGCTGATTTCCTCCTGTGTCTACTAAAAATAATTGAAAATTCCAGATTAAATTAAAAATGTATTATACTCATACCTATAATAATATATAGTATACATATACCTAAATAGTACTTACCAAGCTTTTTTAATAATTTTGTATTAATTTTCGTCTTTTTATTATCGATATCCCATAGAACAGTTGCAATACACCCACTTACTTCTGTTACAGTTCCATAACACACCGCACTCAAATAATTTTCTCCAAACACGGACTTGCACCAGTTATAATTAGGTTTCTTGTCAAAATTAGTCGCTTTTGTCCTGACTCTATCGTGAACACAATAATAATTCTGCGCAGCCATATTTATTTATTTCACACGCCACTGTAAGTGCGAATACTGATGGAGGAAATACACTTTACCTCGTATCTTTGTTACTACTAGTCCTAGCAAGTTGAAACTTGCACATTAAATAGGCAAAATTTTCCACCAAACCAATGGTGAATATTTCGTCCTACAGCGAGGACGGAATCTCATTGGAAACGACAGTGTTCAAATTAAGGCCTGCTGGCAGGACAGCGCGTACTGCCGGCAGGACGCTTGGACACTCTATCATTAAAGTCTTTAGGTATGTCTGATTTTTCTAATCAGAAGAAAGACTACGTGATGAAGGGAATTTTTTACCAGTTTAATAAAGTCAGAAGTCATTAGAGAGAAGTTTCAACTAAGTACTTCTTTAATGAAAAATATCAAATATGAACCCTGCGACTAGATGGGTACTAGAAGCGGTAAACTTAGTTCATTCTGACCTGATTGCTTTGTTCGTATTTCCAGTTTGGAGCTCATTCGCGTACTTGCTCGTTCAGGTCATTTAGACTGAATTGCACCGACATATCTCAAATTAAATGTCTCAATGCGCTTTAGTTAATTCGGGATTAAAATTTAATTCATGTTAAAACAGACGGTTGTTTCACTGACGCATTTTTAACTCGAATAGGTTGATTTACAACGTCACTAATATAATTGAAGTTTGTTCTTGTCCGATGAAAATAGTAAGTACAAATTTTTTTAATCTCAAACCGGACAGAAAAATGAAGGGAAACACACTCAACGTTTCGCTATAGATTTATAGCTTCGTCAGGAGTGAAAAAAAGTAAATAAACAAGTTGTCGAGAGAAACAAGTCGTCAAGAGAAACGAAAAGGTACATTGATTTTTAAACTAAACTACGGGTTGTTCGGAATAAAAGTAACGAGAACTAATTAAAGCTACTTTTTTTTTTCTTTTTTTTTAATATATATAATATAATTAATTAATTGACAGATCTTTAAAGAGTCCAGAAAACTACAAAATATGTCATTTAAATTTTCAAAGTTCGTACGTTTATTAATAGAATTTCGAGACATTTTAATTTTACACATTTCTATGAAACGTCTTTTAAAAATATTAGATTCACTGTACCAAATGTCAGTATTATCAAAATCAAAATTATGATTATTTACTAATGAATCCTCTACAAGCATTGAATGATTTTGATTATCTTTTTGAATATGATATTTATGTTGGTCTAAACGTTTTTTTAAATTTTGGCTCGTTTCACCTATATAAACAGAATTACAATTTGAACATTTGATTTCATAAACCACCTTAGGTTGTTTTAATTTAGGTATTTTGGTTTTTAAATTCGAAAAAATTAAATTTAAATTATTCAGATTTACTGGCTAAAATTAAATTATGTTTTTTGAAAATGTGTTTAAATGTATTGTGTAATGGTTCAATATAAGGCAAAGATATGTATTTATGATTCGAAGTTTGTCTAATGTTTTTAGAGACATTTGAATTTTGTAAGTATTTAATACGATTTTTAATTACTGATTCAATAAGATTTATTGGATAAGAATTTTGAATAAGAGTTTTCTTTATTAAATTTAAGTTATCATAAATGAAAACTTTATCAGAAAGTAAAATAGCTCGATCAGTTAATGAAATAATAGTTGCAATTTTATAATTTTTAGGTGTGTACGAGTGAAAATTTATGTATCTACCTATATATTGTTATGCAAGAACTAGAAAAATCTGTTATTAACTCTTTATCATTCGATTTAACGTTATATTTTCGTTATGTAGATGACATTTTATTGATTTTGCTTTCTGGTAAGGTAGATTTTGTTTTAAATAAATTTAATTCTTTTCATAATAGATTACAATTTACAGTAGAAAAAGAAAATAATAATTCATTGAGTTTTCTTGATGTAAATATTATCAGACAGAATGATAAATTAATTACTAATTGGTTTCATAAACCTACCTGGTCAGGTAGATACATAAATTTTCATTTAGAATAACACACCTAAAAATTATAAAATTGCAACTATTATTTCATTAACTGATCGAGCTATTTTACTTTCTGATAATGTTTTCATTTATGATAACTTAAATTTAATAAAGAAAACTCTTATTCAAAATTCTTATCCAATAAATCTTATTGAATCAGTAATTAAAAATCGTATTAAATACTTACAAAATTCAAATGTCTCTAAAAACATTAGACAAACTTCGAATCATAAATACATATCTTTGCCTTATATTGAACCATTACACAATACATTTAAACACATTTTCAAAAAACATAATTTAATTTTAGCCAGTAAATCTGTGAATAATTTAAATTTAATTTTTTCGAATTTAAAAACCAAAATACCGAAATTAAAACAACCTAACGTGGTTTATGAAATCAAATGTTCAAATTGTAATTCTGTTTATATAGGTGAAATGAGCCAAAATTTAAAAAAACGTTTAGACCAACATAAATATCATATTCAAAAAAATAATCAAAATCATTCAATGCTTGTAGAGCATTCATTAGTAAATAATCATAATTTTGATTTTGATAATACTGACATTTTGTACAGTGAATCTAAATTTTTAAAAGACGTTTCATAGAAATGTGTCAAATTAAAATGTCTCGAAATTCTATTAATAAACGTACGGACTTTGAAAATTTAAATGACATATTTTGTAGTTTTCTGGACTCTTTAAACAAGATATAGATCTGTCAATTAATTAATTATATTATATATATTAAAAAAAAAAAAAAGTAGCTTTAATTAGTTCTCGTTACTTTTATTCCGAACAACCCGTAGTTTAGTTTAAAAATCATGTTACCTTTTCGTTTCTCTTGACGACTTGTTTCTCTTGACAACTTGTTTATTTACTTTTTTTCACTCCTGACGAAGCTATAAATCTATAGCGAAACGTTGAGTGTGTTTCCCTTCATTTTTCTGTCCGGTTTGAGATTAAAAAAATTTGTAGTCACTAATATACATAAGGTGCTTTCTTTCGCTCACAAAATCGTGATCCAAACGTGTTTTGATTCAAAACCAGACATTCTTCTCTTTGAATCTCTCTATTTTTAAAACTTGTTTGGTTTGAATTATGGTTATTTACATATGAACAGTCAATCAAAAAGTCAAGTCAGGTATTTTGTTGCAACAACTACGAAATTCAGGTCCAAACTACTATATTATTATTTTACATAAAGTTTTGATGGGTAAAATACAAATACGTTCGCAACAACTGAAGAAATTTTGAAAGAGAAATTAAAATTCACAGGAAAAGTAGAAATAAATTTAAATGAGATTAATTTTTTTGAATATTAATAGAATATTAGAATTGGGGCAATGAAGGGAGACAAGAAAAGAAAAGATTAAAATCAACAGAGAAAATAAAAAAAACTGAAACTGAAGCATAGAGAAGAAATACGTAGATTTAATCTTGAAAAGAACTCTATATTTTTTTTTCTTAAAAAGAATCAAGATGATTTTGAAGAACGTCTTAAAAGTTCTAATTTTTAAAATGTTTCTATCTACCTACGTATAAACTCATATTTTCAAAAGCAAAACATTTCCTGATTTTTCGGGGTAAAACTGTAAGTCGTCTTGAAAAATGGAACGACTGTGCTGCAGTTCAGAAATTCGTTACAGTTATTTCCAGATTAATTTTATAATTCACCTTATGCTTGTCTGGAAATAAAAATACGTTAGCGTTTCCTTTTCTTGCTGCGCGTATTTCACAACACCCAACAAAAACACCAAAGAAGTTTTTGCGACGGACAAATACTTGCTCTATTTCAGCCATACATCCGCATAATTCGCTCGTCATTTACACGCAATTTCCGTGTCTGCTCGGCGAGTCCAAGTATCAGTCTAATCCAGCTTTTTTTATGAAATGCGTAAGTGTTGCAAAGTGTCAGAGAATTTATTGCAAATTATGTCAAAGTTCTTGATTGTACGGCCTAACCGGAATTTCTGCACGAGAGCTTTTTGAAGTGAAATTCACTTCACTAAAGGAGACCGGGAAATGTGTCGTTCAGAGATGATATTAATGTCGCCTTCTTTTTGCTCGTCGTTCCTCTTTCTATGTATCGGAATTTTACATGAATTTCGATTGTTTTCAAAAATCCTAGCGGACGGAGTTACTTTAAAGTGATGTGCAAACCAGAACGGAAACGGCGCGGTGGCGGTATGGCCATAAGGAGAACATAAACATTCGCCACCGCGCGCATTTCCGCTCTGGTTTGCGCCTTGCTTTACTCTCCATATCTTGGAATTTCTTCGTTCTTGGCGCTTGGGCGCTTGCTTCGATCACGGATCGATCAATAACTATCTGACGGCCATCTTCACCAGCGCCACCTATTTGTCACTTGTGAAATTCGAATATATAGATCGTTTCACCTCTGCTTATTTATAAGCTATTCTTCTCCTTCACCAACTTTTGGTCACCTGCGAAACTCATTTCACTCCAGCCAGCTATAAGCTATTACACTTTCTTTTATTTATTTATTTGCAACACAAATCTGGCCTAACTTAACCAATTGTATGCAAGTGTTCTAAACTTAGCTGACACTTTAAATACTTTGGCCCGGTTTCTCAGTCACAGTTTAACTTTAATCTTCAGCTTTTTTACATAGGAACAGATGGAAGTTAACTGAAGATTAACGTTAGACTGTGACTGAGCAACCGGCCTTTTAAGTTTTATTTTGCCGCATACATCATTAATCCACCCTTCTTCTTCACTAAGCTGGTCTCGGAAATAAGTTAACTTTTACTGAACTTATGGATTGGACGACAAAAATATAAGATTGAATTGAAAGGAAGGAAAGGCGTGGAAAGAGAACAAAGCATAACACAACGATGTTCTTAGGATGGAAGATGAAGGGAAACAGTCAAATCTTAACTTTATTTTGAGAAGTTGAGCAAGGAATATCGATTCAAATTTTTAAACGAAAGAAAGCACCTATACATATCGAATCTGTGACGTTAAGCTATTTATCCAGACCGTTTGTATTCAGTTGTGTCACTTGTGTCAGCTTCTGTTAATTTGTGTGCGTTTAGAAATGGAAAAATGTAGAATGGGGAACTAGTTTTACGGAAATGGACAAAGAATTATTAATTTCTATAGCATCGAAGAAAATTATAACTTATATAAAACAAAAATCATCATCAGCACAATTAAAAATGCCTACAATTATATTAAACGTCATTTAAAGAAGGATAGTGCAGACGATAAAGTAAGTTTACAAGTATTCATACTACTTTTGTATGATAAAATAAATAGGTATGTGTTATACCGGGTGGCAAGTTTCAAACCTAAACATAGCAAACTTGCTTTGAAAACTACGTTTCTGTTGATTACTGCTTACCATTTAGTATATAAGGTGCTTTATTTCGCTTAAAAGTTTCGAATAGTTTGGACCTGAATTTCGTAGTTGTTGCAACAAAACACTTAACTTGAATTTTTGGTTGCAAGTTCATTTGTAATTAATTCAATCCAAACCAGTTTTAAAAATAGAGAGATTCAAAGAAAAGCTTGTTTGTTTTTGAATCAAAGCACGTTTGGATCATGATTTTGTGACCGAAAGAAAGCACCTGACATATATCGTCTGTAAACTACTTTCAAATTTACAATGATTCAATACTATCAGAAACACCAGTATTTTTGTATGTAATGACGAGAATGAAGTCATCATTCTAATGAAGAGAAAATTATTTTATTATGGTTTTGTAATTTAGAATTATTGTATTGTAATTTAGACCACAAGAGTACTTGTTACTTGGGCTGTCTAGTTATTCATAATACGTTGTGAATTATAGTAAATTATTTTAAGAAAAATTTTAAATAATTTACTATAATTTACATGTAAGTATTTTAGTTTTCTTATTATTAATTATTATTTATTATATTTATTTTTAAGTATACTTGACAATGCCTAATTATTATATTATTATAAGTACAAAGTTTTTTTAATCTCAAACCAGACAGAAAAATGAAGGGAACACTCAACGTTTCGCTGTAGATTTATAGGTTCGTCAGACGAAACCGGTCGTGTGAATAAAAAAGTAAATAAATTGTCAGAAGACTTTTAGTCAAATCAACATAATTAAATAATGGCAAACGGCTTAGAAAAACTACAGTGTATCCCCGGATGAAGTTGACAAGACGAAAAAAAAACTTTATTATTTATTTTACGATAAAAAGTCATTCTTTATAAAAAATTCTGCTTGTTGAGTAGACTCTAATTATTAAATAATATATAATAATTAATATTAAATATACAGAATGTCCACAAATTAAGATAACATGAAAACGCTTTAACAGAAGGGTTTCATTCATTGCATTTTAGAGTTTACTGAAAAATTTCTTTAACAACATAAAATTAGTTTAAATACAAAATTTTAAGCTTAAAATTTGAGAATAAATGGATTGGTGGAAAACGACAGTCAGTTAGTCTGGTATATCTCTTTGTTTGACCGAAGCAAGAATGTCTTGTATTTCCGTGTGTCTACTGATAGCAGTAGAAGTTTCTTCTTAGGGTTCATTAGCTTGGGTATCCATTAGTGTTTGGCGATACTTTATAAAGTATCGATACTAGGAATCGATAGGTATCGTTCTTAATGTATCAATTCATAGTATTGACATATTATAAAGTATCGATATTCGTAATATCGATACAAGATTTTCTTAATCCGAAAGAAGAATTTGAAATGAGATTGCATAATTTGAAAGATTATTTCGTATTGTATCTCTGTTTGAATAATTATGTATTGCCTGTACAAAATTAATTAAATTACAAATTTTCGCTTAGTTAAAAAGTAATTTGTTATTCGATACAGTATATTCGTTACTTCATTTAAATGGATCGATCCACCGATATTTCGGAAGACAAAGTATCGATTACAAAATATCGGGTATCGGACCGTAAAGTATCGGTACTGGAAAATATCGATACGTATCGTCCAACACTAACATCCATGACAAGAGTAAAATCCGTACCTATCATGTTTCTCCTTACGTAACAGAGTAATTTTAACTTTTTAAATGTCGCGTAAAACTTAAAAATATTTTCCTTGAATGTCTCTCTAAATAAATATATCGATATATTTATCGAAAATATACATTTACCGGGTGTCTCAATAAGAACGGCGACCGGAGAAATATAGCAAACCGTAATAGCTACAGCTTGGAGAGAAAAAGAAATTATAGACAAAGTGATGAAGAAAAATTCAAAGAAAAGTATTATTATATTATTAAGTATTATGCAACGTTCAAAAAGTTAAAATTACTCTCTTATCGATATTTTAAATAAATATATCGATATATTTATTATAAGTACAATTTTTTTTAATCTTGAACCGGACAGAAATATGATGGGAACACACTCATTATATTTCTGTCCGGTTCAAGATTAAAAACACTTTGTACTTAGAATTTTCATCGGACAAGAATCAACTTCAATGATATATTTATTGAAAATATAGATTTACCGGGTGTTCAATAAGAACGGCGACCAGCGATACAGTATGTAATACCTATCGTTGCCGCCCCTATTCCTAACTAAAAATTCCTAACTGAGAAGATTGCACTCGTCAAGCAAGTGCGAACTTTATTATCATTTCACTATAAAAAAAATATCAAAAACACTTTCACAGTTTCATGTTTGTGTTCCGCAAAAAAGAAATATCGTATCACTTGATTTTTTCCCTTAAACGACGTAATTTATTTTCTAGTGGTTAATATTCTTTTTTATTATAATTCATTACTTATTCCAGTTATATCCGTTACTTATTCTATTTAAATTTAACCCATTACTATTAAGAAATCACTAATTTTATATCGAAGAACACAACTAGGTTAAATAATAATTAATTAAAAAGAACACTAGTAATGAGTATTTCCGCCTCTAGCTTGTGTAATAGCTTGCATCCGCCTTGGAAGGTACTCAATAACACTTCTGGTATAGTTTTGATTTAGATGGTCAGGTACTCTTACTGCGAATTGATTTAAAGCTATTGTTGGAGGCTGCGTTGTACGCAAAGATAATCCGATATGGTGCCAAACATGCTCAGTCGCATTTCGATTTGGGATTCTGGCAGGGCAGTCTAAAATCCTCATCAAGACTTCATTGACGTTTTCTTGCACAATCCCAGTAATGACAGCCGTGCGTTATCTTGCATTAATAGGTAGTCTGGACCAACGAATGGTGCGTGAGATACAATACGTGGTTCAGAAACCTCCCGGATGTGCCTATCAGCAGTCACAGTACCATTATTCACAACCACCAACTCTGTACGCGCCTTTAAAAATACGCTACTCCAGACCATAATGGAACCGCCGACGAAATTTGACGTATTTCTGAAATTGCATTGCGCATACCACTCGCAATCTCTTTTGGAGACTAGTATACGTCCATTTGAGCTAAACAAATGTGATTGTTCTGTAAACAAATTTTTAGCCCAATTATAATAATAATAATAATAATAGACTTTTATTAATTACTAACAAAGCAACAGTTAATAAAACAAAATATGCCTTCTAAGGCGAAGTCCAGCACAACGTCAATGACGTCGGCTGCTCTACTTAACCTTATATTTCTTAAACAACTTATTGTGGCGAGCCAACCTGACTTAGCGCAAGGCGTCAAGAAGTCGGTCCGCTGTTATGTGTCATCGGCCGTCACGCGGCCGGGTCTACATCGAACAAACTAGAATCTTCCAGTCTAGATACTTCCAGACGCCAGCAAATGATATAAAATCGCCCGGAGTTGACTCACCAGTCAGTCGAATTCGAACAGCGATCGTCGAAGTTAGATTTTTAGTGTGAAAATAAATTATTACAAATAAATTAGTTTTTAAGCTTTATTAAATTACGGTTAAGTTTCTATCGAGTGTTTTATTCGTTTAAATAAATAAACTCAAACCCTAGAAACGTAACAGTGGTGTCGGTGTGCGGGTTTGTGCAAATAAATAAACAATTTAAAGTAAATTAAATTTAATCAGATTATTAAATTATTAAAAAAAAAACAATGGCTACGAGAAAAGTGTTGTTGAAAGACTTAAAAGTGGCCGAATTAAAAACCGAATTGGAAGAACGAGAGTTAGAAACCGGTGGTTTGAAAGGCGCACTTCAACAGCGTCTCCGATCCGATTTGTTGACAGCTGGCGAAGATCCAAGAAATTTCGTGTGATCCCGCCGATTTTAATAAAATCCTGAAAGATGAACTTCGAGAACAATCCAGAAATTTAGAGCAAAAGCTTCTAGAACAATCTGGAAATTTCAAGGACGAACTTCGAGAACAATCTGGAAATTTCAAGGACGAACTTCGAGAACAATCTGTAAACTTCAAAGACGAGTTGCGAACTAAATTAATGGAACAATCCAGAAATTTAGAGGAGAAGCATCTAGAACAAGCTGGAAATTTCGACAAATTACAGAATAAATTGATGGAACAATCTAGAGACTTAGACGAGAAATTTCGAGAGCAATCCAGAAATTTCGACGAGAAATTTCTAGAACAAACAAAAGGACTTGAAGATCAACTTGTGGTAAAAATATCGGAAGAAATAAGGAACTTGCAAGAAAATGTGGAAGAAATAATATTCCAGCAGGATAATAAAATCAAAAATCTGGAACAAATCATGGCGGGGTTGCGAGTGTTCGGGGATCAGCCACTAGTAGAAACACTAGAAAATAATGAAACCCGAATTGTGGAAGGACCAACAGAAAATTCGAAATTGAAAGTAAAACCACCAACGTTCGATGGAAAGTCTTCTTGGCCCAACTACTTCAAACAGTTCGAAGCGGCAGCAAAGGCGAACAGATGGACGGCCAGCGAAAAAGCCACTTCGTTAATTGTGGCCTTGAGAGGGGACGCTATCGATGTGCTACAGACGATGCCGCAAGAGGAACAAGAAGACTTCGACAAGCTTGTGAATAGGATGGAAATGCGTTACGGACAGGCCCATCTGACCGAGGTATACCATGCGCAGTTGAGGAATCGCTGTCAGAAATCCGGAGAAAGTCTTCAGGAATTCGAAGCGGACGTAGCGCGGCTGGCCCAGTTGGCATATCCCACAGCTCCTGTTGAATTCCTCAAATGTTTGACGGTGCAGACTTTCATAGATGGAATCCGTGACCCAGACAACCAGCAGGCATTGAGAATGACCCATCCGAAGACATCCAAGAACGCATTGGCTTATGCCTTGGAATTTGAAGCGGCGAGACGAGTCTCAAGAGGGCATGTCAAGGTGCGAGCGGCTATGGACTTCCAAGAGGAAAAAGAGGAAGAATTCGCTAACGCCAAGGTGGGATCTGCTATAAAGGAGCGACCCAGGGAGTATACCACCGCCGAGGATGTTCGCCGCATTGTGGAACAGGTCTTCAAGCAGAAGAAGCCGCTGGTGTGTTGTAATTGCCAGGAGGAAGGACATGTTCGCAGGCGATGTCCAAAACCCAGACAGGATCCAAGGAAGCCACAGTTAAACTAAGCCGGGTCGGTGCAGAGGGGCAAACGTCGACCCGTATTCAAAGGCCCCCAAAGACGAAAGCCAACCAAGTAATATCCCTACGGCAGTTAACCAGCAGTATCTTCGTGGATGTTACCATTGATGACATTCCTCACACCATGTTATTGGATACGGGTGCGACAAAGACCATCCTAAGACCCGACGTCATTAAGTCATCCGGACGCACCGAGCCAACCAAGTGGAAACTGAAAACTGCAACTGGAACATCAGCAACTGTCCACGGTGAAGTAGAGGTTATCATCAACATTGGTTCAACTCCAATAAAACACCGTGCACTGGTGGCAGATATAGAGGACGAGGCAATTTTGGGCATGGACGTCATGTGTTCCAATTGGACTTAAAGCGTGGCGTGATGGCGGTCAATAATGAGGAGTTGGTTCTACATCAACGAGGGGACGTGGCCGCTCGAGTAGTCCTCGCTGAAGACGTTGTATTACCCAGCAGGACTGAGGTTATCGTCGACGCAAAACTGGACGATGTTTTTCAAGATGGACAAGTCATTATGGTTGAACCTAATACTGATGATCAAAGGATTGGAAGAGGAGTCCTCGTTGGAAAAATGTTGTTGACGGCGAAGAAGGAAGTACCTGTCCGCCTGATGAACGTCAATTGTTTCTCCGTCAATATCAAGAAAGGAACCATCTTGGGAAGCTGCACCATGGTGTCCTCCATCTCCCGCTACCTTGAAGCAAACGTGCCAGAAGCGAAAGTCCCAAGGAAATTATGGGAAATGGTTATGTCAACAGCCCAGGAATTGACTCCAGACCAGAAGACAAAAGCAAAGAACCTGATCGGCCGCTATCAAGATGTATTTGAGGTAGAAAATGGATCCAAGGGAAGAACTGATGTCGTGAAACACAAAATAGAGACTGGAGAAGAAAGACCTATCCGTCAAGCTCCAAGGCGATTACCGTTGGCGAAGCGTGAGGAAGCGGAACGCATTATTCGCGAGATGGAAAAGGATAATGTGATAGAACCATCAAGCAGCCCGTGGGCGTCACCAGTAGTGCTTGTGAAGAAGAAGGATGGGTCCACCAGGTTCTGTGTAGACTACCGGTTACTCAATAATGTCACCAAGAAGGACAGCTATCCCTTGCCACGGATTGATGATACCCTGGACACCCTGGCCGGCTCAAAGATCTTCTCAACTTTGGACTTAAAGAGTGGATATTGGCAAGTGGAGCTGGCGCCCGAAGATCGAGAAAAGACGGCGTTTTCCATTGGTATGGGTCTGTGGCAGTTCACAGTGATGCCATTCGGGTTATGTAATGCCCCAGCGACATTCGAGAGGTTAATGGAGACGGTTCTGAAAGGTCTGTCCTGGACAACGTGCATGGTGTACCTTGACGACATAACTGTCGTGGGAAAGACGTTCGACGACCACCTAAGGAACCTGGAAGGAGTGTTCCAGCGGCTTCGCGGAGCTGGACTAAAGCTTAGCCTCAAGAAGTGTCACCTGTTCCAGAAGGAAGTGAATTACCTGGGGCACATTGTTAATGGAAACGGAATCGCCGTGGACCCTGTGAAGATTCAGGTGGTGAAAGACTGGCCAACTCCCAGAAATAAACACCAAATAAGGAGTTTCCTTGGCCTGTGCACTTACTATCGGCGCTACGTTCCTGGATTTGCAGACATTGCTAAGCCGTTAACAAAACTCACTGAAGAAGGTCGTCCATTTGAATGGGACCAACAGTGTCAAATTGGCTTTGAACAACTAAAGCAGTACTTGGTTAGTGCTCCTATTCTGAGTTATCCTCTCCCGGAAGGCAAGTTCGTCGTGGACACAGATGCTAGCAACGTTGGGATTGGTGGCGTACTCTCCCAGATACAAGAGGGGCAAGAGAAGGTGATCGGCTACTTCAGTAAAGTCCTATCAAAGCCGGAACAAAACTATTGCGTCACAAGAAGGGAATTGCTAGCCGTCGTAAAAACGATAGAACACTTCTACAAGTACTTGTATGGTAGACGCTTCCTGCTGAGGACCGACCACGCCGCTCTAAAATGGCTTCTCCGTTTCAAGAACCCAGAAGGGCAAGTTGCACGATGGATCGAACGACTTCAGGAGTACGATTTTGAAATTCAGCATCGGGCAGGAACTAGCCATCGAAATGCCGATGCTCTGTCGAGAAGACCCTGTGCCGAAGACTGTAAGCACTGTAGTCGTTTGGACGAGAAAGTAGCCACGACTGCGAGGACAGCCATTGTTGATGACAAATGGCAAGGCGAAGAACTGCGAAGAGACCAGGAGAACGACCCGGATTTGAAATTAGTGCTAGAATGGAAAAGCAGGGACGCGAGGCCTACCTGGGAAGAGGTAGCACCATGTGCACCGTCCGTAAAATCATACTGGGCGCAGTGGGACTCCATAGTGTTGGATCGTGGTCTTCTGAGACGAAGCATGGAGAATCAGGAAGGCATGGAACAGAAGACACAGTTACTGATCCCCAAGAATAGGGTGCCAGAAGTTCTGAGGGAACTTCACGATGGAACTTCCGGAGGGCATCTGGGAGTTAAGAAGACTATGGAGAAGGTGCGCGAAAGATTTTACTGGGTGAACTGCAAGGAAGACGTGAAGGATTGGTGCAGAAAGTGTACAGTTTGCGCAGCCAGTAACGGTCCCCACAGGCGGGGTAAGGCTCCCATGAGACAGTACAACGTTGGAAGTCCTTTTGAGAGAGTTGCCATCGATGTAGCCGGCCCGTTTCCAGAAACGAATGGTGGAAACAAGTACATCGTCGTGGTAATGGACTACTTTAGCAAGTGGGTTGAAGCTTACGCCCTACCTAACCAAGAGGCAGTCACTATTGCGGAAGTCCTTGTCAGGGAATGGATCAGTCGGTATGGTGCACCTATGGAACTGCATTCAGACCAAGGAAGGAACTTTGAATCGGCCTTGTTCAAGAACGTGTGTACTCTGCTCGGCGTACGAAAAACTAGAACAACTGCACTCCACCCACAGTCGGACGGAATGGTGGAAAGGTTCAATAGAACCATCAACCGACATTTGTCCAAGGTCGTTTCCAATCATCAGAGGGACTGGGACACGTACATCCCCCTGTTTCTAATGGCATACCGCTCATCTGTTCATGAGACAACAGGGGAGACTCCCACGAAAGTGGTATTCGGGCGAGAGCCGAGACTGCCCTGCGACCTGAAGTTTGGTGTGAAGCCTGGCGAAGTCTCTGCCGACGAAGATTACGTGAGCAAATTACGCAGGAAAATGGATGATATCCACAACCAAGTGCGTCACAATATACAGACGGCCAGCGATCGGATGAAGGAGCACTATGACATCAACGCTCAACACGGGGGATACCAACCTGGAGCACTGGTCTGGCTTTATAACCCCCAAAGACTTCGAGGCCTCTCCCCAAAATTGCAGACCTCTTGGGAAGGTCCTTACAAAGTGATGAAACGGATCAACGACGTCGTTTACCGCATCAAGAAGGTCCCCCATGGCAAACCCAAAGTAATCCACTTCAACCGCATAGCCCCTTACCATGGAGAAGCAGATGAAGGAACAGTACAAAGGGCGCAAGTTTCCGAAGTGAACTTCGAAACCTTCATGTCTCATCACGCCGAAGGAAGCAAGGCACGGTTTGGAGTGACCACGGAGAAGCAACAAGATCTCTTTAAAGTGCCACTGGAGTACAGTCTGGCCCACTGCGTAGCAGAAGACCTGAAAATGTCCAAAGGAATCGCTCAGGTGTTTAGGAAGAAATTTGGCCAAATCGAGGAGCTACGAAGACAGCATCCCGTGGTAGGCAAGAGCTTGCAGATCATTGATTCGACGGCAGATCGGAGGCGCCACGTGCATTATTTAGTCACTAAGAAGACATCAAGCGGTAAACCTGACTATGTGACTATGTGGAGAGCCCTATATAGCCTGAGGAGACAGCTAATAGAGAACCATCAGATGAAGTTAGCCATCCCCAAATTGGGCTGCGGATTGGACGGACTAGACTGGAGAGTAATTCGAAGCATGCTGGAAGTCATCTTCCACAGAACGGGAATTGAAGTCCTAGTCTGCAGCCACCACCCACAGGCAACAGTCAGCAACAGCAAAACCGTAGACTGTTACTTCTTCCAGGCGGGAAGTTGCAAGAATGGGCCAGCATGTAGATTCCGACACCCTCCTTCAAGACTATCACCAGGAACATTTCGAGACGAAACGTTTCTAAGAAGGGGGCAGTGTGGCGAGCCAACCTGACTTAGCGCAAGGCGTCAAGAAGTCGGTCCGCTGTTATGTGTCATCGGCCGTCACGCGGCCGGGGCCTACATCGAACAAACTAGAATCTTCCAGTCTAGAGACTTCCAGACGCCAGCAAATGATATAAAATCGCCCGGAGTTGACTCACCAGTCAGTCGAATTCGAACAGCGATCGTCGAAGTTAGATTTTTAGTGTGAAAATAAATTATTACAAATAAATTAGTTTTTAAGCTTTATTAAATTACGGTTAAATTTTTATCGAGTGTTTTATTCGTTTAAATAAATAAACTCAAACCCTAGAAACGTAACATTATAAGTACAAAAATATTAAGAGTAGCATCCAGTGCTGAAGAGTTAATACAGCAAAGCAAAGGATAATAGAAAAGAAGTAATTATAGCTAGCAGCAGAGAAATACAGAAAGAGGAAGAGAGAAAATTAAATACTATGCAACCTGGAAATAGAAGCCATACACACATCGGTCACTCTTCGAAGAGTAGTTCACGCAACTTCTTCTTAAAAAAATTGTAAGTGGAAGCAGAATTATATAACGTGTGATACCGATTGAAGAGATAATAGATGTTGTATCTAAAAGACCGTTTAACACCGTTTAATGTAATGGTGGTGTCATTAGCCCTTTGAATCTCAAATTTAAATTATGCACGTCCGTTCGGTAAGAAAGTTTAAAAAATAAATATGGGGGACATTTGAACTCTAAAATCTTATAATACAAGCTTGCAGCATGCAGAGTCCGTACGTTTTTCATATTCAGCCATTTTAATTGCTTCAATTTATGACTAACTCTGTCAAATTTGCGCAGTCCAAAAGAGTTTTAAATTTCAAATTAAAAATATGTCTGACTCTATATAATAGTTTGAGGCCGAAGTAAGCTTTACTGACAATATGAGAAATACGTTCTCGAAACCTCAAAGAAGAATCTATTGTTAACCCTAAGTTTTTTACAAAATTCACAGGAGTCAATTTCAAACCCTGTAGAATGATATCAACGCTGTCCGCAACTTGCTCTCTACATTTCTTATTCCCAAAGAAAATTAGTTTGGATTTACTTGGGTTCAGCCGCAGGCAATGTTCTGTAGAAATATCGGTTAATCTCTCCAGATCAGCATTGATATCATTAGTTGCTTCTAATAATTGAGATGGACGAAAGGATTTATAAAATTTGAACATCATCTGCGTAAAAATGATATTTACAATTTTTGAACACTGAACCAAAATTAGAAACGTAAAGGCAATATAAAATGGGACTCAAGATTGACCCCTGTGGTACACCTCTCTTTACTTCTAAAAATTCCGAAGTAATTTTGGAAAAATAAACAGCTTGACACCTATGAATCAAATAGTTCGAAATCAAACTTACTGCGTTCTTTGAAAAACCTACAAAATTCAAAATTGAAAGTAAGACGTCGTGGTTTACAGTGTCGAAACCACGTGAGTAATCAAGTAACACAAGAGCTGTTATGTCACCATGATCAGTTGCAAAAATAATGTCATCGATTATGTGAGAAAGTGCTGTGCTACAACTGAAACCCCGTCTAAATCCGGATTGTACTTCAGGTAGAATATCATTAATTGTTACATACTTTCTCATTTGTTTTTCAATTATTTTTTCAAAGACTTTACCTAAAGCCGGTAACACGCTAATGGGCCGAAGATCACTATGTGACAGAGGATTGCTAACTTTCGGCAACGGTGTAATAATAGCTTTCTTCCAACAAGTAGGAAATACACAATGAGATACACAAAAATTAAAAATATGAACTATTATATCAGACAAATAAGGCAAGCATAGGGTGATAAATACTTAAGCTATCATAGCCAACTGCTTTAGATTTTATTCCTGAAACTTCCTTCAAAATATCGGACTCTGTAACTGGAGAGAAATTAAAAACAGAAGTATTATGTACTTTCATATTACTTTGATAAAAGTTGCAAAGGGGAATTACATCAGCATCCATAGTAGGCACAGACTCAATAAAAAATTTGTTAATATCGTCACAGTTTCCTAGGTGATCGGGTAAATTAGTAGATTGTTTGACACCAATCCCTAACTCTTTTAGATCATTCCAGAAAGCAGTGGAATTGGTACTAGTGTAATGAGTATTGTAATAAGTTTTTTTTTCACGCCTACCAGCTGTGGTGGTTAAGTTACGTAGCTCCTTATAATAAAGCCAGTCATTAGGATCCTTTGTCCGCTTGAATTTTTGCAATGCTCGGTCACGTAGATTCATCATTGTTTTTAAATTGTCTGTTAACCATGGAGCCGGCGGTTTAGAGAAACGAGAAGTTACGTACGGTGCGTGAATATCCAGTAGCAATGTCAGACTGTCATTAAAAAAAATAATTTTTGCATCAATATCATCTAGATCATAAACGTTACGCCATGGAATGGCTCTCCAATCATCGTAAAAGTGCTGATAATTAAAATGTCTGAAATTTCTATACGTTTTGAAAGTGGGTGGAGGTTTGAATGAGTCGACTAGAATTTCACAAAAAATCAAATCATGATCTGACATATCATGCACAGGCAAAACTCCTGTCGTTGAGATAATTTTATCGTGAGATGTAATGATTAAGTCAACTAAAGTGGATGAGTGCATAGTGGTTCGTGTTGGTGCATTAATAATTTGTTTCAAGCCCGTCGAGTCAAAGAAAGACAACAATTTGTTAACATTAGTGTGACCATAATTTAACAGATCGATGTTAAAATCGCCAAGGCAAAATAAATCAGAACAAACTGGGAAAATTTCAGATATGGATGATTCAAATTCATTCAGAAAATCATTAACATTACTACTGGGTGGTCTGTATATAACACCAAAAACAAATTCTTTCTTACCGAATCTTATTTTTATCCATAGTTGTTCAACTGTATTAATAGTAACATTAACTTGAGCAAACCTCTAACAAGATTTTAAATAAAAAGCGACGCCTCCTCCTCTAGTAGGACGATCTTGACGAATAATCGAATAACCCTCGACTTGAATGGCTTCCGAGAGTATGTTCCCAGTAACCCAGGTTTCTGAAAGCCCTATTAAATCATAATCGTGTTGTGTTAAAAGTGTTTTAAAATTGTCAAATTTGGCAACTAAAGAGCGAATGTTTAAGTGAGCAACTTTCCAGGGATGCATAAGAAGGAAAAGGAGAAGAAGAAAAAAGTAATCAGAATAGGAGAAAACAAAAAACAAAGAGTTAACAGAAAAGAAACATGAAATATGGCAGTAGCTTAATTAAGAGGCGGCTTAGAGTAAATTAAGGCTAAAATAAAAATAATATTCTAGATTATTTTGCACGCGCGGACAACGATCACTCACATCGTATTGCAAACTAATTCTTAACAGCTATAAAACTTATTGCAAAGCCGAAAACAACAAGAAAATTCAGATATTAACTAATTACGGCAAAGAAAAAATAATAAAGAAAAGATGTATTTATTTCAAGTATGTTGCAAAAGGACGAGTAAAAAAGTAAATACATATACACTAATTTATTAAATCTGATGAGGATTTAATAAAAATCTTTTTATTATTAAGGCGCGCGATAATATTACCGTCCAAAGTCCAAACGTTTGCATGACCATATTTATTTTGTACTTCGCGTAACAACTCCAGCCCAGTCTTCGTCAAGTCTTCAGTTACTCGCAAACCGCTACCCTTCAGACGCTTCTTGTTAATAAAAACTAACTGTTTGGTCTTGTAGCTCAAGAATTTTATCAAAATATGACGAGGTCGGTTGTTGTTCAATTGGCCGACACGATGACAGCGCTCAACTTCCTCCGAACGTATATCCAATTCCAGCTTCTTGGTGAAAATGTTTTCCACATTTTCTTGAGAATTTTCAGGTAAACCCAAAATGCGGATATTATTCCGACGGGAATATTGCTCCAAGGAATCATTTTTTACTGATAATTTCCGGTTAGCTTCTTCCAAATCTTTTTGTTGTTTTTCATGAGCATTCCATTCAACGTGATCACTGACAAATTGCAATCTTGGTAGGTGATGCTCCTTGGTGTTTAAGTGACCTTTATCTGGTACTCTAGCGTGATTTCCCATATCACGAAGACGATTTCTTATGGTTTGTGTGGTAATTTGGACATTCATTGCATTCATTAAATTTTCAGCATTTTTGTCGTGCAATGTCTGGTACGCAGGTTATTTAAACGCAAAAATTGGGCGTTTAAGGCGCTTGTTGCCCTTTTGCGATCCGGTCCTGCTCTATTTCTTAATCCCCGCTTTTCCTAAACCGACTTCAATCAATACAATGGCTTTAACAGTTTGATCACGACTTAAATTTCCAGAATTGCGAACAGGGACTTCAATGTTCACATTTCAGAACAATGCATATAACTAAAATTTTCAGAATAATTGCTTGTTAAAATCATTTTACAATATCACACTTTACTTACTTTACTCTTACTACAAACTCTTGCAAAAAGAAAGGATATTTAAGAGTTCCAGTTTAGTTAAACAAATTAATTAATTTCTCAAAACAGTGACCTGTCACCATTTCTAAAAATAGAGACAAATTAAACAAATGTATATTTAATAATTAATATAATTAGTATATCGACGATGGTGAACGTGTGATGAGTTAGTGTTAGAACATATAACAGGAAATTTTCGCAGTTTATATATTATCAATAATGTTTATATTCATATTTAGTAATGGTACACTCATGGACTTTAAAGACGCCCAGGTCTTTACAACCCCTGTCCACTACTTTACCGGTCGACTATATTAATCCGACCGACCTAAAATTATTTACGACGGGTACTCTTGCAGCCTTTCCAATGATTATCTACACGTGTTTGTATGTATTCATGCTTCAATATAATACTGCTTTACACGCCGTGTCCGCAGATCGGGTTTACTACAGGAAAAACGTTTTATTTTTCATTTTTCTGCTTGCCCTAAAACGTAATAAATAATACGAAAATAATAAATTCCCATTAATAACTGAAAAAGTTAGGATATTTATCTTTTTACTTTAAGAAAATGTCAATCAGGTCAGCTAAGAATTGGCGGTATTATGAATTTGATACCTTACCACGTTTTCATTCACAATTTCTTTGTTTTATGAAAAT
Organism: Prosopocoilus inquinatus; assembly: GCA_036172665.1. Classification (NCBI taxonomy): domain Eukaryota; kingdom Metazoa; phylum Arthropoda; class Insecta; order Coleoptera; family Lucanidae; genus Prosopocoilus; species Prosopocoilus inquinatus. Next base: position 6,172,608 of record CM069876.1, read on the forward strand.
GTTTGCACGTTCTTAAAATTTTAAAATTGAAGTTAAAAAATGACAACTTGTTTTTAAGAGAGTTTATTTTAAATTATTTTATTCTACGTAATTATTACCCCTTTTACATTTACAGTAATTAAAGAGTAACTTCTAACTGGTCTAAGTGCCAATTTTGTGTTAAATTGTTTTTTTTTTTGTGTTAAAACTGCTCCAAATTTAGTTTTTAGTTTTTGGAATTGACTCTATTTACACTTACACCATTAAAAAGTTAGGTACACTCTTTAATTAAATTGATATTACTTTACTGAAACAGTTTACGTGTATTTACTAACGGAATTTTTGAGTATTGCTATATTTTGTGACAGTGTAAATGATTTTATTTTATTGCTGTTAATGGAGATTAATATTTTCTATGGCGGTTTTGGAATTTTTAGAACAACCAGTTTTTTTAATAAAGAATGATTTTTTTCGAAAAGTGAAAAATTAAAACGTTTTTCCTATAGTGAACTCGATCCGTGAATATGGTATATATTGGATTCTATACAGTGTGGTGATAAAGTAACGCACCAAGCGAGAAACATCCTTAGGGTTGACTTTTTATTTTTGGCCGGTAAAACCGTCGGTTTTTCCCACTGTACACCGACAGGAGACTGATTACCTGTTCTCCGACCCAGAATTGCGAATTGTTACCTGGCAAATGTTTTACAATCCCTATAAAGTATTGGGAATTGTTTAAATTATCCTATATAGTTCTCACTACAAGAAAATTAGAAACTTTTGTGTAAACACTTTCGGAGAAGAATTAAAATCGTAAGGGTGCCTAATACTTTTGGCCCAGGCTGTAATTGTGGGAATGGGAATTTATTATTTTCGTAATATTTATTACGTTTTAGGGCAAGCAGAAAAATGAAAAATAAAACGTTTTTCCTATAGTAAACCCGAACTGCGGACACGGCGTGTAAAGCAGTATTATATTGAAGCATGAATACATACAAACACGTGTAGATAATTATTGGAAAGGCTGCAAGAGTACCCGTCGTAAATAATTTTAGGTCGGTCGGATTAATACAGTCGACCGGTAAAGTAGTGGACAGGGGTTGTAAAGACCTGGGCGTCTTTAAAGTCCATGAGTGTACATTTGTAAGCACTCGTATTAAAAGTTTTGTAGCATTTAACGTACACAATTTCAATAACGTGCAAATTGCGAAAACTCAATACAATATTAAATATATTTGTATTTACTAAAGCAGTTCCAGCTGGTACATTTCCGTGTATATTCTCGACATTTAATGCATCCAGTATATTCTCTAAATTTATCTAAGTCTGTTGGACTATCTTTGAAGTGAATGGATAAATTATGAAGTACTACTGCAGCTACTGTAATATTAACCGCTTTTTCTAGTTTTAACCGCAGCCCACACACACAAACGGGAAGAACGTTTGTTCAGTATTCCAGTTCTTTCAATTGTTTTACTTGCTGAAACTCCCAGAAACAAAAAATAATCTTAAGGTAATTAGTAATTAAGTACTTGTTGATATTGAAAAATTGCATGCTCTGATGTAATGATTTCAAAAATATTCAGCGTTTCTTGCAAACATTTATTTTGAAAATCTGCAACGCATCTTAAAATCGTTAATGTAACAAATCTTCAATGGATAATTCGAGTATTAATGATACAAAAAATCATTTAATATACCGAGTGGTGTGCGCAGCCCTACAATTTGAGAGTTTGTTCTTGAAAAAACATCTAATATAAATAATATAAGTCTTCGAATATAAGATTTAACAATACGAAACGAGGTAAATCACAGTCAGTTAAAGCAAAAGTAGTCTCCAAGTAACTAATTTAAATAGAACACCCGTATATGTTTTTATATTTCCATTCTAGAGTTAACTCCAAATAGAAAATGTGTAATACATCCTATACGTAAACCCAAATGTTTTAAGTTCAGTTGTTTCGTTTTAAAGAAATCTTTAATGTTATTGGTTGGCAAATATTTCATAATATTTGTGTTAAATATTTAAATTATTTACATTCAAAGTTAAAATGCATTTTGCCTGATGCATTACTTCTTAAAATGACTTGTGACTGTTTGAAATTCTGTTATTAATCTTCTTTTTAATTTTTCTAAATTTATTTAATTATTAATTTTTTTTTTTAAAATAAAAATATAATTTAATGTAGCATCGTTGCAATAAAGAGTCTGACAACAAAAAAAGAATTCCGTTCGTATTTTTTCTAAAAGTAAACACAGCTGACATTACGGAAGTTTATTTCAAGGTATACATGCATTTTGGAAATTTAACCTTTCCTATCTGCTAAAGAATATCTGCAGTTTAATTGTTATAATGATGCTTACAAGCCCACTACTAGGAAAATGGTTCTTGTCGTACCGTATTAAATCTGTTCTCCCATAATCTAAAAACAACAATAGCGAATATCCGAGTTGAATTAGGTAGGTAGTAGAAACGGGATATATTATTTAATTTTGATTCAGCATTAATAGTACCTACCTTAACGCCTGAACGGTCCAAGTGGCAAGGGACCGGCCTTGCAATCGTACGGTCGTGGGTTCGCACCCTGCTCGAGATATTTCTCGGGGGTGGTGATTACTCACTTCAGGTACCCTTCAGTGTTGGGGATACAATTCGACACTGCTTCCCCTTCAACGGCGAGGAAGTTTGGAAGTAGCAAAGCCATGGAACACTTTACACACACAAAAATAGACTCCCGCTCCTGAGGTCCTGAAAAGTTTATAACTTAGGACCCCCCATAGGGAAAAACACCACAGATAAAAAAAAAAACAAAAATACAAAAATATACATGGCGTTCCATTAAAAAATTCTGACCAGAGATATTTTAATTCGGCGTTGTTCTACTACAGCATTCAATTAAAACGATGTTATTTGACAATTCCGTGGCCCTCAGAGCAATTCAGTGACTCTGAGGCGCTGTTTTACCTGCTTTCTGCTGAATGTTGTCAAATTTTACTACGTCTTCGATTCGCAGAGAAAAGAAGGCATATTTAATTCACTCTTTAATAATAATAATAATAGTTTATTTGCCCAACAGATAAAAATCCCATTATAGAGCAAACTTAAACATATATAAATACGTAAATACAAGTATAACTACAAAATCGAATTTGTAAAGCTGCTATTGAAACAATTAAACAAAAGAAAACAGAAATAATTAAATTAATTTGAATTTGGCAAATTGAAAAATATATCAACATAGATCTCCTCAGCTGCAGCACACATGTACGTGATTGGAGCCTTGCATAACATATTCGTCCTTGGTGTTGGACCCGAAAAAGTAGGAGCTGATCTGCTTGAAATGCGTGGAACATGGAAGTTGACTTTTGCGAGCAATTGAGAGCAATCAATGCGTCCGTCAATCAGTTTCCATAAAAAACGCGAAGCATGAACACCTCTGCGCCGCTCAAAAGACTGCATATTATGTCTGAAAAGCAACATATCATTCGGAATATCCCTCACTGGGTAAATACCGTCACAACGAAATGAAAGAAATTTAGAAATCGTCGTAAAATTTTTTCAATCCGTTGCCAAGCATTAGCATAGTAAGGAGCCCAGATCATCGAAGCATATTCAAGCTTACTAGCAATTAATGCAAAAAATAAGGTTTTTAACAGTGCTGTATCATTAAAAGGTCTAACAGATCTAATTAAGAAGCCTAGAGTTCTGGACGCAGATAGGGCAACAGCTTCAATATGTTGCGAAAAACTTTATCGGAAATCAAGCAAGACACCAAGGTCCTTAAAAGTGTTAGTTTTGGTTAACGGCTGACCATTTATTTCACAAACTGAATCGATTCCAAGCGTTTTTCTACTAAAAGTAAATGTGTGACATTTATTAACATTTAGTTTCAACTTATTACCATCACACCCACGAACAAGTATATCAATGTCTGACTTAAGTTTAAATACATCCAAACAGCTGGAGACAGATGAATAGATTTTTAAACCATCGGCATATGCAAGAACATGGCAAGAGAAAGAAGACAGAAGATCATCAATGAAAATTAAAAAAAGAAGAGGACCTAAATTTGACCCCTGAGGCACCCCTGACGTTGATACAAAATCATAAGAGTGAAAACCATTGTAACAAACATAATTAATTCTATTGGTAAGATAAGACTTAATAAGACACAAAAAGTTAACACTGAATCCAAAAGAACTTAATTTATCTAATAATATACCATGATCAATTCGGTCAAAAGCGCTAGAAAAATCAGTGTAAACAACGTCCTCTTGTTTTTGATCATCCAGTTCTTCACTGATAAATTGCGTAATCGAAGCAAGATTTGTGACTGTTGACTTTCCTGGCAAGAAACCGTGCTGGTTAGGTGACATATAGGGGCAAACACAAGAATAAATATAAGTATAAATAACATTTTCATAGACCTTAGCAAAGTTAGATAATATAGATATAGGCCTATAATTTTTAAGCTCACAGGATTCGCCTTTCTTAAAAACAGGGGTAATACGAGCATATTTCCACTTTTCAGGGAAATCAGATAGATTGATAGAAAATTAATAATAGTAGCTAGGGGCTTTGAGAAAATATATCTACAATCTGTAATTATAAAATTAGGAATCATATCATGACCAGCAGTGACATTTTGAGGAAATGTTGACATTATTTTTATTAATTCTTCTTCAGTAACTGCGTGCAAAACTGAGCAAAACCGGTTTGTGTATATATCTTGTACTGGGGAGGAAGATTTAGGGAGAAACGTCCTGGAAAATAATTCTGCAAAGACATCGACAATAGATTGAAGAGTATTAAAATGAGATCTATTATCGCAAAGTTTACTGGGTATTCTTGTAGTACCCTTTTTGTCGTGCAGATATTTAAACAAATGTTTTGGATTAGATTTGATCGACTTTTCAATATTTGACGTATAAGATTTATAGGCTGCTGAAATGTTTGTCTTGCAAATAGATCTTAGTCTTCGAAACTCTTCAAGGAACATAGGTTTATTAGTAGATTTCCACCGGCATCTGTAGTAATCTTTGAGCTTTAACATAGAAATAATATCAGAATTAAACCAAGCTGGATAGGTTTTTTTTGAACCAGCAGCTGAGAAACTACGTATGGATTTGTTGAAAATGTCATATAACTTTGAATAAAACATATCCAGGGCAGCATTGACTTCCATACAAGTATTAACAAATGTCCAATCTGCATTGAACAGATCATGATAAGGCTGAAAATAATTTACCTTACGAAAATTATATCTGCGATTTGTCGCCGTCGGAAAAGCCATCGATTCAGAATTTACGAAAAAATCAGTTGTTATTGTCAAAGGAGGGTGATATGGATCAACAGGTACAAAAGGATGTTCATCCAAATCAACAGATAGAGAAAAAGTAGAACTGGCCAAAACTAAGTCCAGCAACCTACCATTAGTGTTTGTGGTTTTATTAAATTGTTTAAGATCAAGAATATTGCATGTTAATAGAAACGAATTGGTTTTGGAACAACCTGCAGGATTACTGTGGAATAGTGGAAGATTGAAATCGCCCACAAATAGAACCGGCTTCTCAATGAAATACTCTTCTAAGCATTCCAAGAATATTTCAAAATCATTTAAAAAATCTTTAAAAAATAAAAACCACATCTGGAAAGATTTTGAACACAATGAACTTTTTATCACAAAAATAAAAACATTACCATTCCTGCGGACATTACCGACGTTAATATGACTAATAATCATTTTATAGATTCAGTTACTGAAGACTTCTATGTTAAGAATCAATTTTGTAACTTTGATAAAAAAATTAATATTTTCTACTGTTACAGATAGTGATATGACTGAATTATCCTTAAATTGTGGAGTCCCCCAGGGAAATATCTTAGGTCCTGTTCTATATTGATACATTTAAAATGTCTATATAGATTTGGCGCGCACTCGTCTTGGTAAAAAGTGGTTTTCTGCTTTTATATTTTTCTGTGCTGTTTGGCCAGTCGCGGCCAGCCTTGACTGGTGTTTGTTATCTTGTACCACGTATTCGTATCGTTAATAAATGTTATATATATGTGAACATGTTTTACTGATATTAGATCGTACACAACAGGTCCTTTGCTTTTTTATTATTTATACTTGCAACCTTTTTAATAATCTAAGAGTGAGTAAATTTCATTTATATGTATGCTGATGATTAGAGAGCGGATTTATATGCGAGTAATTTTGATGAAATATGCGCATATATATGCACTAAAAAATGATGAAATATGCACATATATATGCACTAAAAATGGCGAAATATGTGCAAGATAGGCCGAACACTTCAAATAATGCAATAACTGGTCTACTGTGTTTTATGGGCATTCTTATTCAAATAAAAAACATTATATTTTATACAATTTATTTACATTCATTTGTAAACGCTTATATGAAGGAAGTATGTATATTATGTATGTACATTATTAAGTAAATATTATAACGACTAAAAAAATCTTCGATTATAATTTACAACAATGTGTTTTTCCAAGTTCTCTACCAGGAAATTTTGCCTTTTATCTGACAAAATATTTTTATAAATTGAAAAACTCCTTTCAACATCCACGGAGGTAATTGGGGCATATTTAAAGTGACTCGTAGCTGAAAATTCTACACTTAAGTCAATTTCAAAGTTTCCATTCAAAATTTCGTAAATTTCCTCAAGGGTTTTGAAGCCGCTATTTTTATCTAAAACGGATAAACATTTTTTATTTACTGAACTGCCGATTTTACCTGGAACTTTTGAAATATTCTCTTTAAATTCTTTAACAATTTTAACGGATTCTATTAAAGACATTTTCGGTTTTTCTAAATTGTTTATAGTTTGTATTACAAAACTGTAATGCATTTTGATGAAGTTCAGTTGATTTGCCAATGAAGTTTTTGTTACAATATTTTGTGCCTTTCCAATAGCAGCACTATCTTGGGCATTAAACTCTACAACCAATTCCTTAATTGCTACAAAATGTTCAGCATAAAACATTGCTGCTTCCAAACAAGTTCCCCACCTAGTCAACACTGGTTCGGGAGGTAAAGGTACATTCGGCAATTTTTCCCTGTACAACTGAACTCGTAGGGGACTTTTGACAAATATTTTTTTAATGGTACTAATTAGTAGATTTACATCAGAAAATTCACATCTAATATGTTCAGCTACTCTGTTACATCCATGAGCTAAACAACTCACGTGAACTAAATTTTTATAAATTGTTTTAAATTGCTGTCCGGCTTTAACCATGTAAGGGGCAGCATCTGATACCATAAGTAAAATTTTTTCAGTAGGAACTACATTAGGTGAGAAAAATTTCATAAAACATTCATTAACAGATCTTAAAATACTTAAATGATTAGTTTTGTCTAACTGTGTACAGGCTATTAAATAAGATTCACTAGGTTTATCTTCCCGCAAAGACCCTATTAACAAATTTACAATGTAACGCCCACAAGAATCAGTAGTTTCATCCACAATAAAATAAATATATTGATTTTCTACGATTTTCTTGACTTCTTTTAGAGTATCGTTGTAGATGCGAGGCACGTAATTTTTTTTTTAACGTACTTTCATCGGGAACATTTTTCTTGGTATATTTTTCCAAAAAACTTTTAAAAATAGAATTTTGCAGTTTTTTCAAAGGTATGTTTGCACAAATCATCGCCTCGCATAAATCAGCATTAAATTCTTGTTGTTCATTAGATGAAGTCATCAACGACGGTCCACTGTCTAAGGGTAATTGAAATGTTTTCGATTCATTCATCTTCTTGCATTTTGACTTGTGTAGTTCTGTCCCGACATGTTGTGTGACCGAAAATTTTCGTTGGGTTGGTATCTACAACAAGAACTTGAATTTTTTTAAACTGTCTGAACTTTCAATATTCAAGAACCAAGCAAATATTTACCTAAGGAGGAAGAAAACAAACTTAAAACTTACCATTTTACTACAGGCTTTACAGAATACGCTTCCATTGGTGTAAGCAAGGTCGGGATAGCTTCTGATCCAGGAATTAACCAGGCTCGAATTGTCTTTCGGCATATTGCACTTCTCACAAACAAAAATACTTTTACGGAAGAACTAAACGTTCGCAGCAATAACCGACTAATAATCCGTGAAGAAGTGATGAAACAATATTGCAAACATGAACGCCCCACCGCATCGTTAAGAAAGTACTTGGAAATCCCTAATTCACTACTTGGAAAATTCTGCCTGCTTAAGCCCAAGAAGGGTGCAAACTAGACCCTAATTAATGCAACAACATGTTCTGACAAATTAAGAATTCAGGAAAAAATTTACTCACTTCGACACAAATTCTTTCAAATATGCATATATATGCACGTTTTTAAGAAATATGCGAAAATTGAACAAAATGCTCAAATATGCAAAATATGCATGCATTATGCATTTAGCATAGAATCCGCTCTTTACTGATGATACTCAGCTGTATCACTCCTTTTCTAAGCATAACCTTACTCAAGGGATTGCTAATATTAATGCTGCCTTTGAAACTGTTCATTTCGTCCATTTAATATACATGTAACATTTAGTGTTATGGCAAGGTCAGGGGAGATCGTCGAACTGCGTATCAATTATGCGAAAGTTGCTATAAGATGTATTAAGAAAAGTTGCTTGGGTGGAGTTCTGCGAGCTCTAGAATGTTGGGGTTCTTGCAAAAGAACCCAGCCCTAAGCCCAACCATCCTACCACATCAAGATATAGGCCAATAAAAGTACGGTAAGACTTCAGGGTTCAGAAATAAAACTCGTGAAATAATTTCAAAGATCTTAAAAAAACACAGTCGTTTACACAACAAGGAACACGCTAGTATCACTCTGCAACACGTATTTAAAAAATAACACTACTATAATTCGCTGTCTACTCGTATTAATATATTAATTTATCCTCCGAAGATGAACTGGTGGAATCTCTTTCAGATTCTTCAGAGGAAGACATAATTTATACAGGGTATCCCAAGTTGAGAGGCCTAACAAAAGTTTTCGGGGAAAGGAACATATAAATATTTTGAAAATTTCACTTTTATATCACTTCCGGTATGCCGGAAGTCGCCATTAACTTTCATATTTTAAATGGAATGTAATACTTTTTTATTACAATTCTGCACATTTTCTACGTAAAAAAATTTAAGGCTCCCCTACACTTAAATGTAATGGTTCTTGAGGTAACTTCAAATTTCTTAAAAAAATTATTTCGGTAACCTGTCCTTTAAGAGGATGCACTTACGATACTATCAAATTTTAATATTCAAGTTGCCTGTCGTTTGAAAGAATAATGCTCGGCCTTTCAAATCATATCCTAGTTATACCCCGAAAATTTCACAGGATGGTCAAAATATGCTGTCGATGCTTCTTATATTTAACTGCCCAAAACTCAGTATTCGTAAATGGAAAACCCTGTGTACTTTTGCATCATGAGATACAGAATCAAATTCTACATCGATTAGTAGTAGATGATTCACAAACAGAAAGCGCAATATCTCAAATTGTTAACTGATTTGTGATGTTGCCGAGCATTATTTTCTTTTTCAAGAAATCTCCAGCAAGGTTACACTCACAAATACAAAGTTAAAAACACAGTATTGGCGTATGAGTAATTTTTTTTTTATTTTCTTTTGCGAATAACATTTTTTTGACAGAACTTTTTTCTTTTACAGAATTCCAAATATGGATGAAAGCTACCTGGACAACATAACGTACTATGGAGAAAATACGACTTACACAGCGCCCAACAAAACAAACACGTCTAAAGAAGAGGATTACGAAACGAATGAAGAACAACTCTACAAATATTACGTGCCACTATTGATACTCTTCTGCTTGGCATCGTTAATAATCAACATCAAAGTCCTACTATCTATACATTGGTTGAGACGACCAATTTCCCCCACGCTATACATCAGCTTAAGCTTAGCAGCAGCAGATGCTTTTTCTTCGGTCTTCTTGGGAATAGCACTTTTCCTCAACAGCTACGTCCGGCAGGTCCTAGTAGTACAACTACCCTGTTTCATACCTATCACCACTGAAATGTATCGGCTAAGTGCCATAATAATCACCGTCGTACACCTCTTGGCCCTCAGCATGAATCACTGGCTAGGTATTATGAAACCCCTTCATTACTCATCGATCATGACCTCGAAGAAAACCACCTACACCGTATTTTTCCTATGGATAGTCCCCATTCTGTTTTTCAACGTTTATTTCTTTTCTGTGTCGGAAGAGGACTTCTGGATCCACGGCTGCTACCAAAACACTTTCATACACCGCTTCAGATTCAGAATCACGTTCTCGCTGCTCTTCTTCATTCCGTTTGTGCTCATGATCTTTTTCTACACGCACATTCTGTACATCGTGAAAAAACAAACGAAAGTGTGGAGTAACCTTTCGAGATCCGGAAGCAAACGCACCAAGAGCCTATCAAAGAGCAATTCCCAACAGCGCAGGATAATGGAAGGAAACGTTAAAGCAGTTTTCACCACCCTTCTAATATTGGGGTCGTGCTTGATAGGATGGATTCCGGCTGTTATGAGGTTCTTGCTCGTTTGCTCCGAGTGTATTTTTACGCCCGACGATACCAAAAATATAGACTCTTCTATAGAATTCTTAATTTCCTGGACGACATCGTTTTTGTTGATCCTGAAGACTATGGTTAATCCCATTATTTATTCAACGAGAATGATCGAAATTAAGGTGATTTAAATAAGAAAACCTCTTTTTATAAGGGTCAGTGTCAAAAGTAGACGGCCAAATAGTATTTTTCTTTCATAAATATACAGTGATCGGCAGCAAGTTGGCTACATATGGGAAAATTATTTATTATTGATTTCTCAGAAAAATTTATTCTTTATGAAAGCTCCTGCATCTTCCCAAACTCAAGATGCATGTGTCAAAATTTGAATACCTCCTGTCATATGCCGAGGAAGACAAAATATTTGAAATCGATATAAAAGTAAATTACCTTTATTTTTCACGCTACGAGGAAATTTTATTTGGAAAAGTTACTTACAGAATTACTATGATATCTCAAATATGAAATCATAGCTGCCTACGATGGAAAAAATAATTTGGCTGCAAAAAATTGTAATTTTTAGGTTATCCACGTTATTAATCATAATTTCTAGTTGACAGTTGAGCAAAAGACAAATCTTAGATATATTCATGTCACACTTGAAGAAACGTCCAGCTCTACACATTCAAAGTTCTGCGATGCACACGTTGCACAGTGTTTCCGAGTACTAATAAAAATTGGGACAAAATTATTTAAAGTTTTATTTCGTTCAGAATTGTTATATTACATTGGAAAATATATGAAAAACAAAAATTCGTAAAGTACTTTTTCGTTTTAGGAACAATAAGACAATAGTGTGGATAAAAAGTCTGGAACACCTTAAATATTCTTAAATATTCCTAAAGTATTTTCTTTTTGCAAAAACGTTCAGACTAGCAAGTTATTACTACAGATATGCCATATTTCAGAGCAGTTCATTTATTTGTACAGTGGCGTAACATGAGGTATCAATAACTATTTTTTTTTTAATGGAAACTTCGACTTCCAAGTCATATTTTTCTACGTATAGAAAAATTATAGGGTTACACAAGAAATATTTATGAAATAAAGGCCCTGCAAGTATCATCAACATTTCTTATTATGAAAATTTAGAAAAATCTTTTAAAAGGAAATTATTAAAGGTATATGCGATGCAGGTACACTAACAAATATTGGACTAAAAATGTCAATGTCAAAAACACATTCGTTTCAGGTTAGATTACTGCTTAAGAGTGAACGAGAAATACTTTTATATTTAGTTTATTTCATTTATAATTAAGTATTTAATAAAATATTAGGTAAATATCACTTTGTTTTTAATTTTCAAAATGTGTTTATTTCAAAATATTACTTATTACCAAGGAAAAGAATTCGGTCCACTTAGTGTTGAACACTGAATGTACTACTTATTTCTTCCGCGGGCCCGATGCATTTAAATTGCTATTGAGTAGGAAGGGAAGCGTTACAGTCGCACTTCGCAGTAGTTATTCTGGGCGAGGACTAATACAATGCGAATACTAAATTTTCGTACTGTTTGCGGAGCAAGTAGGTCGATTTCTTATCCCTGCTTATTACTGATAAAAAAATGGAAGTTTATACTACTAATAATACTTCTAATAATAATAATAATACTAATAATACTTCTTCAATAGTTTTTGTTAGTGTCATACAAGTATGATTCAATAAATCTTGCAGTCTAATAGAGATACTTTTTTCATGTACAAGAAATGCAGTATCTGGTGAATAGCATTGTTTTTTGACTTCCAGAACTTTTTTATAGGACGGGAACTTCAATTTATCCGCTTCTCGTATGATATTATACTGGAACACAGATAATTGCGCGTCTAACATTACGCTCAGAGCCTCATCAGGCGTTAGAGGTCTGTTGCTGTACTCAGGTAAAGCGACTTGGAATGCTTTTAATTCATCAGACGAAACATTTCGTACTGCATCGATCATCTTTGCTTTATCACGTTGACCTTCTTTGCGATAAATCTTAGATGCAGCAAAAGATAATTCACTAGCAGAGGCGAGACTTTGTAAATGTTCAGTTTTTCGTCGTTTTGTCTTTTCACCAGCCTCATCGAATTTAATACGTGGGTGACGCGCTTACTTTGGATTGTAAATAAAGGAAATTTTTCTGTTACACCGAGCTTCATTATACTTGCTTTTGACCTTATTTAAAAAATAGTGAGACACAATTTTTTAAATCTGTAACTTTACTTGTAGGCAGTTTGTCCGTTCAATTAAGTAATTTGCTATATTCAATCCTTTACTAGACCAACTTTTGACAGGATCATTAAATATTCGGTCGACAAGTTCATAGCGAGAAAATTCCACGAAGGGACCTACGACAAATAATAAGTAAAAAATCAGAGGAGCGCAAAAAAGCGCAAATTTTTAAGTTTTATTATGAAAACACAAAGTGTATAGAACATTTAAATGCCCGTTTCTACCGGGCGATATTCGGAATTACTAAAGAAAAAACTTAAAATAAGAAGATAACAGGTGTAAAATATTTGTTCGATTTGTACAATTATTTCTGAACCATTAAACACAATAAAAACTAGTAATATGTGAAATAATTCATTAGTACATACCTTCCATATCTGAACACCCAAATCAGTTTTGCGCAAACTCACTTCACAAAGAAAATATAATTCACAATGTTGCGATAACTCTATGATGAGTTATAATGACCGAACAACTAATGTGAACTTTGTCTAGCGTCTACTCGATAATTTCAAAAGGTACTTACCCTCTTTTTACGATAAATAATGAATAAACTTATGATTTAATATTTATTAAAATTCTTGTTCACATATCTTCAGTTTCATATTTTGAATTTTGCCGTGTCTTGGCCACAGTGTGCGTTGGTACGAAAAAAATTGAAAAATACGGGAAATTCTTTTTTTCATAGTAGATAGCCATGATTTCATATTTGAGATTTCATAAAAATTCTGAGTAACTTGAAAAATAAAAGTACTTTACTCTTATGCGGATTTCAAATTTTTTGATTTCCTCGGTATATGATAGGAGGTATTTAAACTTTGACATATGCATCTTAAGTTTGGAAAGATGCAGGAGCTTTCATAAAGAATATTTTTTTCTGAGAAATCAATAATAAACCATTTTCTCATATGTAGCCAACTTTCTGCCGCTCACTGTATAAAACTCAATAAATTCATCGTTAATTAACTAGATCCCTCTAGAACCCTATAGGGCAAGTTTACTAAAATTGTTCGTATAAATACATTTTTCTGATTTGTTACAAAATATTTTCGGTGGAGATGCGATCTAAATACAGGCTGGGCCAATAGTGCGTATTCGGTGGATAGCGCCTACATTAATGCAGATTTCGAAAATCTGTTTTCGCTATTGCTTACCTGTGGTATAGATGCGTGATTTAAAATTAGTTACAATTATACAGGGTGTTCCGTGTGGCCAGGCCAAAGTTGTGTTTTCTTAAATGAAATATACTGTATATTATGGTTACAGTAACGTTACATGACCTCTATGGAACAGAAAACAATTTCCATCTCGAACATATTCCTATTATTTTACACAGGGTGATTCATAACTCCGATGTTTATTTTACTCGATTCGTTTAAATGGAACACCCTATATTTTATTACTGAATTTAATAGATCTTTGGTTAAGCTTTACAATGATATAGGATTCAGTAGGCGCTACATAGCAAACCTACACACAGTAAGATATCAAATTCGTAGATTCATAAATCAGCAATTATTCCATCTTCCAATGGAATATTTTGTCTATAATTTAGTTGATTGACAAATTGAAGCCAGTTTGCTACATAATAAGTCGTCCTATGCAAGTCGGCGGCCATGCTATTAATCACTATTACATCGCATTTGCGGTTATCCTTGGTCGAATCGTTTTGGCTTGCAGAGGAACTCTTGAGTTACGCGTTTACAGAAGAGCCGCAAGTAGGGCTGAAGCAGCTGTAGAGATGTTGCTCAAGGGATTCACTGTAATAAAAAACAAAAAAACAAAATTTTCTAAAATCAAAGTTGTACAGAATTAATTCAGCTTTCTAATAACGCTATCAAAGTTGTAGCTTATTCTGAGACTATTGTTAGTAAAATTTTCATTATTAAACCTATTGATTGCGCCTCCTTGCGCTCAGCTCAAATATCTAAAAATATTTTCTTTGAGTTTCTCTTGGTAATTTTGACTATAATTTTTTTTTTCTCTCTCCTGTGGGTATACAGATTGAGTCACGCAACTAGACAGACGGTACAGGACAACTAAGCAGACGATGCGGTCTTCTAGTGTTTGATACGGTAATACGTGGGCTGCTGGAAAAGTTTCTGGAAACGGTATGAAAAAACGCATATGAAATTTGGTAAACGGTATCATTGTTTTTCGAAGTATTCGCCTTTGACGTCAATACACTGTTGCATACGCTCGAACCAATTTCTAAAGCACGTTTTTCACTCTAAAGATGGTACCTCAGAAACCAGTGTCCGGAATGTTTCAACCGCTGCTTCAGCCGACGAAAATCGCTCACCACGCATTTTATTTTTGATATTTGGGAACAAAAAGAAATCATTAGATTAGATTAGATTAAATCAGATGAATATGGACAATGAGTCATTAATTCAACATTTTTGTTGAACAAGAAATCAACTGTTTGACGGGCTGAGTGAGAGCTGGCGTTGTCATGATGGAGAATAATTCGTCGATTTCGATTGTTTCTTCTTTTTTGATCGATGACTTCCGGCAAACAAATTGTAGTATACCAATCAGCATTCACGGTTTCTCGATCCTCTAAAGCCACGATCGCTACATGTCCAGTTAAATCAAAGAAACAAGCAATCATTTGCTTCGCAGCACTGCGTGAACGGATAAATTTTGTTGGTTTCGGTTCATTTTGAAATACCCAAACAGTAGATTATTGTTTACTTTCTGGCTCGTACGAATAGATCCACGTTTCGTCACCAGTAACGATGTTATAAACTAAATTTGAACGACCTCCATTGAATTTCTTGAGCATTTCTTCGCACCATTTGACACGACCCTGTTTTTGCGCATCTGTTGAATTGTGTGGGATCCAACGACTGCAATGCTTTCGTACGTTCAAATGATCATGCAAAATCTGGTGTATTGCTTTCATGTCAATGCGTAAGGATGCTTGAATCTCACGGTATGTCACATGTCGATCTCGCTCAAGCATTTCATGCACAGCATCTACATTAGTGGCAACAACAGATGTTGATGGACGCCTTTCACGAAATGCGTCACTGAGAGAGGTACGTCCACGCTGGAATTCGGCAAACCAATTATAAACACTGCTCATGGTGCTTCATCTTCAAAAGCCAAATGAACCCGATCGAGGCATTATTTCGGCGTTAGACCACATTTGAAATCGTAAAAGATCATGGCACGGAAATTTTCACGCGAGATTTCCATGGTTACACAAAATTACTTTTTCTCAAATGCTGTACAAACAAAACTGGTTCACTTGGATAGGAACTGTCAATAGAATTATAGGCGAAACACGTCAAATTTTTCAAATATGACAGTTGATAAACGCTAACAATTCTAGACCTACTAGATTCCAGAAAATTTTCCAGCAACCCACGTATGTGTGTTGCTTGGGATGCGACGACTCCGAACGCCTCTCTACCTAAATTACCGGATTCAATCTGTATATCGCCGGTCGCCGCCTTTATTGAAACACCTGATATATCATTAACGAAAATTTATATTCGAATTTGTCAAAAAGTGGACGTTCAAATATTTTTAAAATCGTGACCAGAATGAAGGTAAAACATTTCTATTAGAAATGTTTTGCCGCAATGCAATGAAAAACGAATATGGTGTGTGTACACATTGTAAATTTCCGGAATGCTACAAAGAGTTTATTGTGTTGCTTTGACGTTTACATTGCCTAATTTATTAGGAAGTTTGTTTTGAAACTATAGTATATTATAAAAATTTTGTGCAAATCGTTTTTGATTGCAGTGAGAACCTCGAGCAGCCTCTGGACAGCTGTTTCAGCCCTGCTTGGGGCTTCTTCAGCAGAAACGTAGCTCGACATTCCCACTGCAGACCAAAAACGACTTGCCCAATTTATTCGCAATTGCGATGTAAGAGTGATGAACATATAAAATAGCGACATCTTACTATCGCTTTTTGACCTAACATTGCAGTAGGATAGACAAATTGAAGCGGGATTTGCTCCTAATGAGTCCCCCTTGCAAGGCGGCCATGCTTGCTGTCAAAGCATAATGAAAGATTTTAGAAAAATTTTGTGCAAATCGTTTTTGATTGCAGTGAGAACCTCGAGCAGCCTCTGGACAGCTGTTTCCATTTATACAAGCAAAAATCACGCATGCTCGTTGCACACCTAGCTGTGAAAATTCCGTGAAGGGAATATTAACTGGAGAGAAAGTACAGTCAAATTTACGGTCATCCTGCCTTTTCCACTAAGAATTTAAATAAACGAATTCTTAATTTTTAGTTGAGCTGTATAAACCGTTTCATATCAGTACGGCCTTTTAATTTCTTAGTTGATGGTTATTAATGTTTAGTTATTAGTTTTAGTGACTGTATAAACCACACTTAACTTTTCATATCGTTGTCTTACCTTTAAAGGCAATAAATTAAGAGAAACGTTACTAACTTCTTGCAAGTCAGTAAAATATTTGTACTTACTTGAACGCAGCTTTAAACTATTCGTCTTGCTATGTAGAACTCGTTTCTATCAGTGGCGGCGCTAGGGACGGGCGAACCGTGCAACCGCCCGGGGCCTCGCGCTTTCAGGGGCCTCGCGCCACCTGCTATACCTGAATTTTTCAATATTTTAAGCCACCATAATTGCCAGAATGAATATTATCGAATATCGTATATAAATATGAAAATATTTGCGGATCTGTATAAAATAAACTTTATTCAGTCAAAAAGAAAAATAAAAACAACACATATAAACAAATAGTTGTCCTTAAGACTCCCTTAACATATCTTACTTTTAGAGAAACAACATTTTCGTCCAGCTCTTATTTCTAGAATAACATCTGTTGTATGAGGACTAGATTTTATGGTCTTTTATGGTCATTTTTTGCCTCTCCTTAGAATGTAAGTTTGCTTGCAAATAATCTCAAATATGTTTAAGTAAGATTAATGCAGTTTATAATTAGTTTCAATTTTTAAACTCTCGATTTTATAATTCGATAGCCTGATAGGTTGGTTAATATTGGTAGACCCCTTTCAAATTACATTAGTATTCTTAAAACTGTGTACGTAGATATAGTGATTCCATTTGATTTTATTTCATTGTTTTTTTTTTTTTAGTTGTAAACCGATTGTAGTTTGTCTTTACTTGATTCAATTTGACTTTATTTTATATTTGTATTATGTTATACATTTATATTTTGCACCCTTAATTCGTTGTGATTAAGTTTTATAGAATATGTAATTTTGCCTTATTTTTATCACGATCGCCTTTTGTTATTCTTTTTTAATTCCTTATTTGACTTTATTTGATTCAATTTTTAATACAGCGTGGAAACTAAGCAGCCGATAAATAGAGATATTTTTAAGAAGATCAATTTTTTCAAAACACTCAAACAGAAAGTATTTTCAATACTACAGGGTGTTTGCAGAAAGCTGGGCGGAATGTTAATTTTATATTTTTTTTAATGGTCCCTTCCAATTAAAAAAATTGACGGGTCCGAGCGTTTATTTTTTTTTAAATTAATTGTCTGGATAATATCGAATTTATCCGCCACTTAGTTTCCACGCTGTGTAATTAATTGATCGACCTTTGTTTTTTCGATTTCATTTAATTTAGTTTTATTTTTTAACTGTCAGATTATCTTTCACTCGACCCGATTTTATGTTTTAATTATCAATTGATCGTCTTTTGTTTTTCCCTTAAGTTACTCGATTTCAGTTTACTTTATATTTTAATCCTCTCAATCGATCCCCGTTTTTGTTTTTGTTTTTCTTTTAATGTATTTGATTTGAGTTTATTTTATATTTTAATCCCTTTCGATCGATCGCCATTATTGTTTTCCATTTTATGTGATTTGATTTTATTTATTGATTGTTTATTTATTTTATTCATTCATTGATTGTCTTTTGTTTTTTTTATTTACTCTATTTGAATTTATTCTACATTTTAATTCCTTCGATCGATCGTCATTTTAGTTTTCTCTTTTATGCGATTTGATTTTATTTATTGATTATTAATCGACCGTCTTATGTTTTTGTTTTTGCTTTATTGACTAGATTTAAGTTTATTTTACAATCTAATCCCTTGGATCGATGGTAATTTTTGTTTTTTTCTTTTATGCGATTTAATTTTATTTTTTAATTATATTTTTTTAACATCTAACATTTTCATTTTTGTCTATCATCTTTGGGTTTATCTTTCGTTTGACTTTATTTGATACGAATTTTTATTTTTGAAATTTTTTTTTTATTTTTTTTTTTGATTAAATTTTTGATTGTCAATATTCATCTTGATTTGACTTATTTTAGTTTTATTGTCGTCCTATTTTTTTGACGATACATTATTTTTATTTTGAACAACAATTAATCGTCTTCTTTTTTATATATTTTTGTTTTATAGTAATTTTATTCTTTCTAAGGCACCTTTTTATTTCATTGTTTTACTTCTTTGTTACCGTAGTACCATTTTGATTTCAAATCACGACATATTTTAAAAATCGAAACTTGTCAAATACCGGTCACTTGAAGTTATTTTACCCACTCGTTTTAAATTTATTTAGTATTTTCTGCTTTTTAATAATGCAAAGAAGACAAACTCTTTTCCCTTACCCAAAGTGCCCCGCAAAAATTTCTCGCCGGAGCCTCGCAACTATTAAGGCCGCCTCTGGTTTCTGTGGTAATGTAAAAAGCACTTCCTTGTATTTACAGCAGGACACATTACATGTCCCAGATTTTTTTGGCGGGCATAGTACATTCTTCTTCACTCTCCGAGTTATCTGTCATTTATGAGTTACGATTTAAAATATTCATTAATAACAGCATTCTTTTGTCGGAGTCACCAAATATTAATGTATCGTATAGGTAGATGCCCCTTGTAATAAAAAAATCCCAAGAGATCAATAACTAAAAAAAAGTATGTCGGGAGAACCCCCTATACTGATTTCTAGGGAGTTGAAAACTGTTTTTTGCGAGTTTCTCGGATACATTGCGTTTTTAATAAAAAATGCTTCAACTCAATCTTGTAGAGAATAAAATTCGCTACAACATTTGTATAAAGTTTTTCTTTCTACGATTAACAGTTTTTGAGTTAAGTACGAGCAAATATGAAAAAAAATATTTCGTATCGAGGATAATATACAGGGTGGGTCAAGTATTGATTTCTTCACTAGCGCCTTAACTATTAATTATAAAAGAAAATGTCTTGTACAAAAGTTATCGCCTATAATGAGTTCTATCTCAGCAAATTATTTCCACATATATAGCATGTTCCATAAGTGAGTTATCTATCAAACTTATACCTTTTTAAATAGAATGTACCAATTTTTATTGCAGATTTCGACAAACCTCTTAAAAATAAGCATTTTCTATTCAGCAACTATAGTCCTAAATAGAACCATTTACAATCTACAGCTATTCAATTGAATTAAAGAGCTAAAATGTAGAGGTATTTTATTCATAATCAGCGGATTCAAAAAAAATGTAGTGAAGTTAACTAATGAAAAATATCGTGAAGACCAATCTTTATGAATAAGAACAACATTTGTTTGCACAGAAACAACTGAAACTTAAAAGTTTAAATTTCTCAAAAACTTTAAATGGAACGGCCTGTATATTTTAACATATTCGATAAGCTCGTTAAATTCTGTTTCTAACAAATACAACTTGTACTGAAGCTGTCTGAAGCTGGCACAATTACCTTTATCTATTAAATCTCTAGGAACTGTTGACATATATAAATAATTCGAGAACTTAAGTTCACTATAAGAACCGCTTACAGTTGTATTTAACTAATTGCTGTAGTTTTAACAAAAAATTCAAAGTGTAACTTTGATTTAATAAAACTTGAACTCTAACAGTCCTTCAATTTATTTTCAACATCCAATCGATACGTATCTTGGAAACTATTGAATATCTCCTAATAATTTCCAGCTAATTTTTGGAAAAAGTGTCTTATTTTTTTAATACCCAATCGTATTTGGTTGAATTTAAAAAAATAAGTAATACTCGGGGCTAAAACATTTTCAATAACAAATAATTAGCGTTGTACGTCGATTAGATGTTCGAAATAAATTGAAGATAGAGTTCAAGTTTCATTAAATGAAAATTACACTGATTTTCTTTGTTAGAACTTTCAGCAATTAGTTAATTTCTGCCGTAAGCAGTTCTTATAGTGAAATTAAGTTCTCGGATTATTTATAAATGTCAATATTTCCTTGAGAATTAACAGATAAACGTAATTGTTCTTGTTCTTTTTTGTTTATTTTCTTGGAATATGATTCTCGCCTGTAGTTCTCACAGTAAGTGCAGATATCTCGAAAATCATAAGCTTCAGACCAATACAAGTTGCATTTGTTAAAAACAGAATTTAACGAGCTATTCGAATGTGTTAACATATACCAGGGCATTCCGTTTAAATTTTTGAGAACTTTAAGTTTCAATTGTTTGTGTGCAAAAGTACATAAAAATTGTTGTTCTGATTCATAGGGATTATTCTACACGATATTTATAATTAGTTAGGTACACTAAAGATTTTTTTTTATCCACAGATTATGTGGATTTGTCATTTTAGCTCTTTAATTCAATTGAACAGATGTACATTGCGAATAGTTCTATTTAGGGCTGAACAGAAAATACTTATTTTTAAGAGATCTATCGATATCTGCAATAAAAACTGGTACATTCCATTTAAAAAAGTATATATTTCATAGGCAACTTACTTATGAGACATGCCGTATATGTGGATGTAACTCAATGAGATAGAACTTATTATAGGCGATAACTTTTGTAGAAGACATTTTCTTTTATAATTAATAGTTAAGGCGCTATTGAAGAAATCGATACCAATGAACCACCCTGTATACAGTGATCGCCAAAAAGTCGGCATCAAATGGGAAAAATCTTTATTTTTAATTTTTCGAAAATGCTTTTTACGGCAATAATTTCTGCTTGTCTGAAAACCTATTTATTTTTTCTCTTAAAAAGCGGAGAAGATTTTTATTTATTTAGTTTACTGTTCAAGTCAGTAGGCAGAATATGAGATGACTGTGGATTTTTTTACTGTCCAATCAAATTACTACAAGGATATTTTAATAATGGGACTTAACCTTGACCTTGGTGTAAAACCACCTTTGTTTTTGTATTGTAATGTTATTTGAAGTCCTCTTTAGTCGTTTTATGAAAAAGGCATTTAGTAATTTCATTTGACAATTCATGACCATCTCATACTCTGCCTACTTAATTGACTAAACAAGTAAACTAAATAAGAGAAATCGCCTCATTTGAGGTATCTGTAAAAAAAAAGTTTATAAGGTTTTTGTGAAAGTAAGTCATTAATGCCCGATTTCTGAATCGATACACGATTTATGTAGAGATAAACTCGAGATAAACTCGCCATAACTTCTAAAAACTTTGGCTGTAGGTAAAGTGTACCTGTACGTAGCAACGTAAACAATTTATACTTTCAAGAAAAATTTATGTGTACCTAAAGTTATTTATCGTTTCAGAAACTGGGCATTAGAGAGGTAGATTAGAGTTTTTAGAATTATTTAAATGCGTGTTACTTTTCAATGAAAATATTTCTTTTAAAAAGTATCGAAAACAAATATTATGTAAAAATATTACTTTTCACTAAATAACACAATACGTGAAGCAATAGTCTTCTTTATCATTTTTTCCAACTACAAATCTTTGAAGTTTTCAACCCAAAAAAAATTGAATTCTGAAATTAAGTGAAATTTTGAGTATATTCGAAAAATAGAAGAAATTCAATTAAAGAAAACTAAGCTATTTTCTGGCCTTGATATTATCCAATAATTTGAAACTAACCCAAGCTAAAGAAATCTCATTGAAATCTTGATTAGTTTCCAAGGAATAACAATTTTATGATTGTGATCATTTTCTAGCTAAGTAAAATTCACTCTGTGTATCTGACAGGAGCTAAATAAGTTTTTCAGACAAGCAGAAATTATTTCCGTAAAAATTTTTGGCGGTCACTATATACAGGCTGGGTCATTGGTATCGATTTCTTCTATAGCGCCTTAACTATTAATTATAAAAGAAAATGTCTTCTGCAAAAGTTATCGCCTTTAATGAGTTCTACATCAGCAAATTATTTCCACATATACAGCATGTTTCATAAGTGAGTTATCTATCATACTTATAAAACCATATTTCTGTCCGGTTCAAGATTAAAAAAACTTTGTACTTGCTATTTTTTTTGTTAAGTTGCGTGCATGTATTCTGATCTCATGGAAGTCAAAATCTAACATGAAAACAATAATGTCATCATATACAGCATGTTTCATAAGTGAGTTATCTATCATACTTATAAAACCATATTTCTGTCCGGTTCAAGATTAAAAAAACTTTGTACTTGCTATTTTTTTTGTTAAGTTGCGTGCATGTATTCTGATCTCATGGAAGTCAAAATCTAACATGAAAACAATAATGTCATTGGGTCGTATTCTCATCTCATGGTTAGTCGTCTCTAATTAAAGCCGTGGTTAAAATAAAACGATGTAGTTTTATGGTATTTTCAGAACTCATGAGTAAAAGAGTGACGAATGTCTAGTTAGTCACAGCCATACCAATGGCCATACTTAGAGACGACTTTAATCATGAGATGAGAAAACCGCCCAGTGTCACCTCAACTGTACTGACTGTGTTGCCAATTCCGAAATAACGTGAACTACAATAGCTTGATTAAAGTAAAAAGTTATTTGAAACAAATTATATCTTTTATAATAAACTTGTTAAAATGGCAAAAGCCAGATTTCAAGAACTCTAGTGTTAGCAAAAGAAATTGAAAGTGTGCGTCTGGAGAACGTGGTGGAAGTAGACAGAATTCTAAATAAGGTCCAAATGAGCATGGAAAAAGTTCTGAAACAGTAAGGAGATCCTGTTATTTAAATTCCGATTTCTTAAAGAAAAAAATAAATAATTTATCAACTGCTTTCTCGATACGATATTTCTCGTTTTCACGGGTTGCTTCATTGTTGCTTCAGTCGAGTTGGCAACAGTGGCGGTGGTAGTTTTCCAAAATACAACGATAAAATTAAAAAAATGTCAATCAATTTTCTGTGATTTTTTTTACTGATACCAACAAAAATGTCACCCTAACTGAGCCTGCTCTGAGTCTCAAAGGATCGTGAATGGAAAATAGGCACACAAGATTATTCACAAAGCAGTTTCACCGTATATTGAATTTCCAATTCCAATTTCCAAGGTCGTCGATGGCTACAACGACGGTCTGCTAATCCACTTTACAAGTGCGTTATACAATTCAATTTGTGGCTTTAGTCGGAAAACTAGCCATCGCTAGTTTTCCGACATTTTCAGACTTGTTTAAATACCTTAAGTAAATCCATCGATTTACTTAAGGTATTTCAACAAGTCTGAAAATGCCTAGAAAGGTGACAATAAAGGTTCTGAACACAAAACCGCGCGTCTTACACTATGAAATGACCGGAAAGAGAAGCCATTTAGCCCGGAAAGTACGAAAAAATATGCTTATTTAAGGATGATTTTTTAATATGTAAATTATTTCGAACAGATAAAGGAAAAATTTGTAAATTATTTTATAATGTTATCTTAAGCGTGTTCGTTTTGATGTTACAGCCTGTACGTACTTCGATGAAGGTAAATAAATAATGAAAACCGCAGTATTATATGTTACTTTCTTTTTGAGATATCACGTTTATCCGTTGAGATTTGGTGGATGCGCCGCGCCGATAGAATTCATAATAACATTATTTTCTCAAAAACGATAAAATATAGAAAGGTATGGGTTGTACTAATGGTTTCACCTTATTGAATGGAGTTAATTAAGGTAAAATCAAATTATTATGCCTAACTATGCTTGACTTACTGCATTTTTCTAGTTTTTCAACAACAGATTAATATTTTACACCTTACTACATTTTTGCTTGAAAAATTAAAATCGCAAAAACATTACCCCCTTTCCAAGATATCGGCCACTAATATCTTAAAAACGGTAAAACTTAGAAAATTATTTTTTCCTTCTTATCAAATGGAACTATGTAAAGAGCAAATTAATATCTCAAGCCAGTTTAGTAATGTCTGAATAAACAACTGACTAATCAAACCTTAATTCACGTATAATCCCAAGTAACTAAAAATGCTTTATAATCATTAATACGAATTTAATGAAGCATAAAAATGCTTTATAAACAATTATAAGAATGTAATAAAGCATTTGGTGTATTACCTGTTGTTAACCGGTCGTACACTTATTTTGAATCACCCATTATGTGAACCTTGATAAAATACCACTGTACTAAGTCATTTTGAATCTATTAGACTGAGAGCTAGTGGACTTTTTTGACAAAGTATTTTATACCGGCTGAAATTTCTTGAGAAGATGTTCCAAGCGGAGCAATTCCGGGCGTAGGTGTACAAAAAGATTATTTTGAAATCTCTCTGTGTTCTTTTATAACTATTAATCGAGAGTATCTTCATAAAAAATTTCAGCCTGTATAAAACACTTATACAGGGTAGGGCAAAAGTATGGAACCGGCTTAAAATTTCGAAAACTGTTTGACGTATCTGTTTGAAATTTGATATGTCATTTAGAGTCAATAAGACCTACTTTACCAATTTCTCTCAATTGTTTGTCTGCTCTTGTTTCTAAGATCCAACGCCTACTTGTTTTTTTTTTAAATGACAACCTGCTGATTTCTTTCCTGTATTTAATAGCTCGTTTAATTCTCTAAACGACTACATAAAAATATTTATCTATTACATAAGAAAATTTTCGAGAAAATAACGTTTGATGAAAAAGTTAAGAAAAATGGTCTAATGTTTGATATTCGACAAAAATATTAGTTTTAGCAAAAAAAAACTAGAAGGCCACAAGATTATGGGTTGCTTTTAAGATAGAACTAATGCAAACTCCAATAAAAGTTATTTTAAAAATATGAAAACAAATATGGGGAAGGACAAAAGCATGGAACCGGCTTAATATTTCGAAAACTGTTTGACGTATCTATTTGAAATTTGGTGTGTGATTCAGAGTCAATTGGACATACATTACCAATTTATTTCAATTGTTTATCTGCTCTTGTCTCCGAAATACAACGCCTATTTGCTTTTTTTTTTTAATGACAACCTGCTGATTTTTATCCTTTATTTAATAGCTCGTTTAATTCTTTAAATGACCGCATAAAAATATTTATCTATTACATAAGAAAATTTTCGGGAAAAAAGCGTTTGAATGAAAAAGTTAGGAAAAATGGTTTATTGTCTGATATTCGACAAAAATTCTAGTTTTAACAAAAAAACTGGAAGACCACAAGATTATGGGCTGTTTTTAAAACAGCGCTAAAGAAAATTTTAATAAAAATTGCCTTAAAAACTTGAAAACAAATACCAAATATCAGCGTAAACCATTTTTTCTAACGTTTTCTCGAAAATTTTGTTTTGCAATAGATAAATATTTTTATGTGGTCTTTTAAAGAGTTAAACGAACTATTAAATAGAGGAAAAAATCAACAGGTTGTTATTTTAAAAAAATCAAGTAGGCATTGGATCTCAGAAACAAGAGCAGATAAACAATTGAAACAAATTGGTAATGTACGTCCTATTGACTCTGAATCATACAGCAAATTTCAAATAATTACGTCCCACTGTTTTCGAAATATTATCCATATCCATACTTTTGCTCTTCCCTGTATATATATGTATATATAAATATATATTAATCCGTAGGCTTCCGCGTGTGTTGAATGCTGTAGTATTCTTCCGGGTAGTCCTCCGCGTTGAGTTCTCTAAAGAACTATTTGTCTTCTGACAACGTTTCGGCAAGGTCTCACTTGCCATCTTCAGGTCTTCGCTGCTGCTTGCCTGCTTCTGCTCCTCGTCGTTACTCGAGTCACAGTGGCTTCTGGTCGCGCTGGTGGTGGTTTAAGTACCGTGTTGCGGTCACGCGTCGTTACGCTTGGTGGTTTTTCCGCTTGACTTCTTGTTGTTGGTTGATTGGGTCATGCCTGTTGACTGCTTTCTCCTAATCCTGATGGTCCGGGGTTCGCTGGTTTCTGGCTTCGGGTTACTGGTCCTCGACGGTCGGTGGATTTTCGGATCACTGGCCTCCAGGTGGGTGGTAGTCGTAAGGCATCATCTCTGGTGTTTAAGTTCATCTGATGTTTCTCGATTTCTATCGCTTCTCGGATGATGCGTTTGGTCTTGTGTTCTACGCTGGCAATTGTTCTGGTGTTGTCGAAATCTATTTTGTGTGAAGTCGCTTTTACGTGTTGTGCCAATGATGATGTTTTCTCGTCCTTCTCGACGGCCTTTCGATGTTCTTCTCTCCTGACGCTTATTTTTCTATTTGTTTGGCCTATGTAGACCTTGTCGCAATCTTGACAGGGAATTCCGTACACGCCTTGGCTTTCCAGTTGTATTTTAGTTTTGACTGTTGGCAGGATGTTTCCAATTTTCTTGTCGGTGTTGAATGATGTCCGGATATTGTGTTTCTTGAGTATTCTGCTGATCTTCTCTGTTGTCCCTTTAACAAATGGTAGGCATGCTGTTCCTACTATATCTTTTTCCTCTTCCTGTGTCTTGGGTTTGCGTTGGTGTTCGGCTTTCCTGATTTGTTTGTCCTGATATCCATTTTTTATTAAAGATGAGCGGATTTTCTTCATTTCTTCTACCTTGTTTTCTGAGTCAGCCAATCTTTGGGACCGGGTGACGAGGGTCCTTACCACTGATTGCAATTGTGCTGGATGGTGATGTGATTGTGCGTTCAGGTACCGTTCCGTGTGGGTTGGTTTTCGGTATACGGAATGTCCAAGGCTTCCATCTGGTTTTTTCTTTATAAGTACATCGAGGAATGGAAGTTCGTTGTTTTCTTCGATTTCCATCGTGAACTTGATCTTCGGATGGATTTCATTCAGGTGTTGCAGAAATCTTCGTAGTTGTTCTTCTCCATGCTTCCATATTATGAAGGTGTCGTCCATATATCTGAGCCACAGGTGTGGTTTGTGACTTGCGGTATCGATGGCCCGTACTTCGAAATCCTCCATGAATAAGAAATGAAATCCACAAGGAAGGGATACCACTGAGGCCAATCGTCAGTTCCATCGGATCACCGTTACAACCACTAGCAAAATTCTTGGCCAAACGACTGCAGCCATACGCCGAAGAAGCAGAATCCTACGTAAAGAACGCAGGCCACTTCATCGAGCGTATAAAGGACTTCACCGTAGAACCAGGAGATCTGCTAGTAAGTTTCGACGTGGTCTCACTATTCACCAACATACCAATAGACGAAGCAGTGGATATCATTCATCTAAAACACCACATCCCAGACGACACCATGGACCTGGTGAAGCACTGCTTGA
The DNA here is from genome assembly GCA_036172665.1 of Prosopocoilus inquinatus. Lineage (NCBI taxonomy): Eukaryota > Metazoa > Arthropoda > Insecta > Coleoptera > Lucanidae > Prosopocoilus > Prosopocoilus inquinatus. Next base: position 6,200,733 of record CM069876.1, read on the forward strand.
AGAACACCTACTTCATCTTCAAGAACCAACGTTATAAACAAGTAGAAGGATCACCCATGGGATCAGCATTATCTCCTGTAATCGCCAACTTATTCATGGAGGATTTCGAAGTACGGGCCATCGATACCGCAAGTTACAAACCACACCTGTGGCTCAGATATATGGACGACACCTTCATAATATGGAAGCATGGAGAAGAACAACTACGAAGATTTCTGCAACACCTGAATGAAATCCATCCGAAGATCAAGTTCACGATGGAAATCGAAGAAAACAACGAACTTCCATTCCTCGATGTACTTATAAAGAAAAAACCAGATGGAAGCCTTGGACATTCCGTATACCGAAAACCAACCCACACGGAACGGTACCTGAACGCACAATCACATCACCATCCAGCACAATTGCAATCAGTGGTAAGGACCCTCGTCACCCGGTCCCAAAGATTGGCTTACTCAGAAAACAAGGTAGAAGAAATGAAGAAAATCCGCTCATCCTTAATAAAAAATGGATACCAGGACAAACAAATCAGGAAAGCCGAACACCAACGCAAACCCAAGACACAGGAAGAGGAGAAAGATATAGTAGGAACAGCATGCCTACCATTTGTTAAAGGGACAACAGAGAAGATCAGCAGAATACTCAAGAAACACAATATCCGGACATCATTCAACACCGACAAGAAAATTGGAAACATCCTGCCAACAGTCAAAACTAAAATACAACTGGAAAGCCAAGGCGTGTACGGAATTCCCTGTCAAGATTGCGACAAGGTCTACATAGGCCAAACAAATAGAAAAATAAGCGTCAGGAGAGAAGAACATCGAAAGGCCGTCGAGAAGGACGAGAAAACATCATCATTGGCACAACACGTAAAAGCGACTTCACACAAAATAGATTTCGACAACACCAGAACAATTGCCAGCGTAGAACACAAGACCAAACGCATCATCCGAGAAGCGATAGAAATCGAGAAACATCAGATGAATTTAAACACCAGAGATGATGCCTTACGACTACCACCCACCTGGAGGCCAGTGATCCGAAAATCCACCGACCGTCGAGGACCAGTAACCCGAAGCCAGAAACCAGCGAACCCCGGACCATCAGGATTAGGAGAAAGCAGTCAACAGGCACGACCCAATCAACCAACAACAAAAAGTCAAGCGGAAAAACCACCAAGCGTAACGACGCGTGACCGCAACACGGTACTTAAACCACCACCAGCGCGACCAGAAGCCACTGTGACTCGAGTAACGACGAGGAGCAGAAGCAGGCAAGCAGCAGCGAAGACCTGAAGATGGCAAGTGAGACCTTGCCGAAACGTTGTCAGAAGACAAATAGTTCTTTAGAGAACTCAACGCGGAGGACTACCCGGAAGAATACTACAGCATATATATATATATATATATATATATATATATATATATATATATATATATATATATATGTGATCGTTTACTGCATGAAATGCAAGAAAACGACTCACAGAATCAACGTACAACTGCGGTTTTTGAAAACTGGTACAGTTGGATGAATACAATCTTTTACCGATGTAACCTGATTCTAAATCTGTAGTTTCTAAACGCACCTAATGCAAATTACTCTAAATTCTCTAATAGATTGTCACGCTTAAGGTGCCTCCACCATGTCGTGGTAAGAATGTGGCGCCTTCACTAGGCCATATAGCGCCATTAGGGTTTTCAGAAGGTAGAGGGTAGAGCTTTAAGCACATATGTTTTACAACAGTTGATGTGTTGGGTAAATTTAAATTGTTGGGGATTTAAGGTGGGTCCAAACAGGGTGGTTGCGGTCCTGGTCGTCCGTGCGGGCAGCTGCGGTTAGCGTTGGCCTGGCTGGGTGGCCACGTACTTTGCTGCTATGTTAGGGTCGGCTCGTTGCGACGTTTATGCTATCGGATGCGGATAACTATGGTCAATCCTGTAATCCTGGACGGAGTGGCAAGCAGAAATGCGGTAGTGGCTTCAGCTGGACAGGTTGGTTTGGCTCATCGGCACTGTAGTTGACCGAGGATGAAGTTGGCAGCTTCTGGCTGGGGGTTCACGGGGGGTGGCAGAGAGGCGTCCTACAATCGGCCTCAGGATACTGGTGATCTCGGGAACAGCGTCTTTGGTCGCTGGGGTGGTCCTGGGCGGCTGCCCTTCTTCGATTGGCACTAATACCTCTCCGAGTCAAACTGCGCTCGACTCTGTCCAAATTTTAATACGCACATTTTATACATAATTGCGTATTGCGTTAATCGCAATATACCCTGTGTTCTTTGTATTACTTGATGTAATCGCTTGCCCCAGTTGCCACGATTCTGCCGATGTTTTATTATGAAATATGAACCATATTATATCGGTTTACCTCACGTATTATAATTACATTCCGACACTGTTGAAATTTCCGCCAATTTCACAAGCCCTTGCTTTAATAATTTCTTTTTATTATTTTTTACGAAAAACTCCCGTCGTGACAAGATGAAGGTCTGATTTACATATCACGAGATTTCGACTTTTTTACGTTTATGTCAATTCTTAGTGTAGATACTAGTTTTCAAGAACCGTAATTGTAACCACTAGATAAAAATGGGAAGTCGTTAATGTGGAGAATTAACAACATTCATTGATTTATTTGATTTGAATTGTCACAGGTTGACTTACAGTTGAAAACAAAAAATAGTAGACAAAGCAGTTTCCTGTAACTATTTTTTCATAAAATGCGAAAGATTAAAGACAAATTTACAGGTTTCAGCAAAGTTTTGAACTTGTTAATTTTTTTAAAGCTCTTAAATTATTTAAAACTTATATGTGGCGTCGTCTTTAATCACTACCACTTCCAGAAAGAATAATTACAGGAAACTATAATTTGTATACTTTTTTTTGCTTCCGACAGCAGGTACACTATAATGACATCAATTTAAACTTCTCTATTTTAACATGATAGCCAATACTCTAACTTAAAGTTAGGGCCTACTGCAATAAAAAATAAATAAGGAGTGGATGAAAGTCGTGCAATAAACAGGATTTTTCTTCATTATTGATTTATAGTAACTTCAAACCCTATTTTAACTGATACAGCTTCTAATTTGTAATAATTTATAATAGTAAATAAATTATTTTTTAAGTTGTGATGATACGATGATAATTTTTTGAAAAAATTTGCACAAATTTGTTACAGAGTGACAGAGACAGGTTACGATAGTGACTATTTATTAGTAAATTCCACACTTCTCTGTAAGTTTTTCGCAAATTTGATACAAGAAATATCACCGTGTCATACGCATCTTAGAAACAAAAAAGGCTTCAAATAAAATTCCATTTGTTGCATACTTTTTGAAAAACACTATTTTGTTATTTTTGTATAAAAAATACTCTCTTGAAAGTGGGCCGTCTGTTTTTGCACCTTCCTGCATGAAGCATAAACTTCTAAAAATCAAATATATTTTTTTTTTTGTTACAGGAAGCAACACGGCGTATGAACATAGCGATATCGAACAAATTCTGCAAGCTCAACAGGAGGGAAGACAACCCCTTTGAATCGCATTCTTACCAGATCGGTTGCACTCGTATCACTTACAAGTTTAACGGAAGCAGCTCTCGCAGGAGTACAAGAAAAAATCAGCCGAATACACTTGTTTAGATTTTTCTCTGTAATTTATTGTACAGAATTTATTTACTTAATAATATAATTAACTACCTGTCGAAGAACATTTGTTATGCAATTGATATAAATTTGGAACCAGCTTCGTCATTAGAGGCGCTGAAATCTTCATTCTTCTTCTTTTACTTTTAATGGATGAATATAATTTTGTGTACTCATTTAATGTGGAAAAAATTAATATACAGGCTGTCCGATTTTCGAACCTAAGCATGCGAATTTCACTTATCTTAACAACGCCGTAACACGCTTGTATATAGCGGCCCTCCCATCCAAACACTCCTGCAAGAACAAACCAACATAAGACTAAACAAGAACGGGCCATGTATTAATTCTATTCTTAAGAACGTTTTGGCTAATTGAAACCCAGCCATAGGGACATTAAAAAGTTGGGCCATGATGACAAAGGGACTTCAAGTTTTAATTAAACTGAAAGCTCCCGACCCACTTAACCCTCCGAAGGAACGTGGAAGTCATAACAATAAACCAGGATGATGTGAGGCTTCTAAAAAAACAAAACTTGGTTTTGAGGGTTAATTACATAGCCAGTTTGTGATTCCACAGGGCATGGCCGTTGCAGAATTGGGTAAACTTATTGGTATTTCAGGTAAGTAAGCAGGTAAGTATGCAGATATTATGCAGGTAAGTGTACAGGTAGTACGCAGGTAAGTATGTAGCATTAAGTGCAATGTAGCTTGATTTAGCCGGTAAAAAGTAACAAATAAGGAACGAAGGATCGAACCAAGAAGAAACGTCCTGTGGAAAGACAAAGCTCACACCTTTCAAAAAAAAGAAAACAGTGTAGAGATAAAACTTAGACTAGGTTGTGCTAAAAACTTGTATAAATAAAACTTAACTAATAGCTCGCTAAAAAAAATATTTACAAAGTGCAGGGGGCAGCTTGAATAATGCAATGAGTAAATTGGCTCTCACTGCAAAAGAAAAAAAAAAAACAGGAAGTGTGTACGCAGATTAAGTTGCTCGTCTCCAGACCGCATTGCAGAAATGGCTGTGACATTTGATACTGCCGAGAATGACAGCCCTTAAGCAAGAAACAACAGGGTTGGTGGAAGGACCTTACCAGAGTGGAAACAGTACATATTCTGCGGGGGACCAGCAGAATGTACTGGCGAGGGGAACGACTCACATCCCGCGGGGGACCAGCGAGGTATAATACACCTTTTCCAACTGTAATTAAGAACTCGTTAATTGTAATTCAGATTTCTTAATTTCGTTTCAGATTGTATCATTTGTAATTCAGATTTATCAATTTGGTTTCAGAATATATCATTTGTAATTCAGGCTTACCAATTTAATTTCAGATTTCGTCAAATGTCTTTCAGATTAATCAGTTTAATTTCAGAATACATTAAATGAATTTGAGATTAGGTCGATTTTAATTAAGAAATCTTCACTTTCAATTGAAATATTAATGATTTTAAATTTCGTCAAACATAATTATTATTTTTCATAATTAAAAAACCACCTATATCGCAATTTACCTCCTGGACACAACCGGCAACACTGCTGCAAAAACCCGCTAGTTACAAATTTAGGGAGAAGAAATGTAAGGTTATGTGTCGAGCAATGATAAAGCATGTTTCAAGTTGACAAATATGTGTTATGTTATAAGTTGCCAGAAAGACAATCATTAGCGTAAAGAAAAAAAAAATATAAAATTCTGGGCTTAATGTTGGATAACATCAAACAATTTATTAGTAACAATTACACAATGAGGCAAACGTTCAATGTTATTATGAAAACAGGAAATGAAGTAAATTATTAAGGCAAAATTTACCGATAAAGTCTGCTACTTTTTCTTTAATTGTCGTTCCATTAAGTTTCTTTAATTGTCGTTCAATTTCACTATAACTGGACTGCGCGCTTAAAAGGCTTCTGTTTTCGCGGCATCGTTAAAATTTGATGCAATTTGCAATTTGGAAATATGACAATTCAAATTTTGACATATATATACGTAAAAATTACAGTGACAACATGAAGTACCAACCAATTTCAACCGAAGTATATATAGGAAAATTTGCTTTTTGGCAACATAATTCAACAGGTGGTGGTTTTTTAATTTTGAAATAGTACGTAAAAATGCTTAGAACAATGACTAAAGCTGGATTCATTGGATCTGGATTTTTCATCGCCGCATTACGGGATAGCTATTTGATTGGTTCGTTCAATTAAACAAAATATATACTTTTAAATTGGACCAATAGAATTACGTAGAATTTTAACGCCGACGCAAAACGCCTAGCAATTAATCCAGCTTAACGCACCCTGGTGCATTTCCAACGACATTTTCTGGGATGAGCTTAATATTCCATTCGTTAAAAATATTATATATAATCAAACAGAAAACACCATAAGAGGCTTGAAGTACGTATGTACTAAGTAACCCTTTTGTCCAACCATTCCTGTAAGAACAAACCAATAGAATAAGATGCAAGAATTGTCATCGTGATACAAATGGACCTTAAGTATTAAGTCCCATTCTTTATCTTAAAGAATTGTATAATTGAGGTTACATGATTAAAGTAGTTACAGTCTGAAATTCATTTAATGCTTTTCTGAATTACTCTTAATATTTTCTGAAACCAAACTGACTAATCTGAATTGCAACCAACGAATTCTGAAATTAAATTGATAAATCTAAATCACGTGTTACAATCTGAAACTGATTTGATTAATTTGAGTTTTAAGTAACATATTCTGAAAGTAAATTAACAATTCTGAATAATATTTAAAAGTTTCCGAAATACAAGGTGGGCCAATAGTGCGTATTTGGTAGATAGCGCCTATATTAATGCAGATTTTTAAAATCTATTTTCGCTATTACTTACCTATGGTACATATGCATGATTTAAAATTAGTTACAATTATACAGAGTGATCCGTATGGCTGTGTCAATCCAAAGTTATGTTTTTTTTTAATGGAACATACTGTATATTGTGGTTTATTTCGATTCGTCTCTAAGAGTAGATAAATTATAAAGACATTATGTACCTAAACCTAATAGTTTTTGATATTGACATTTCAATGTAAAAAATTGTATTATTTGATGTTTTACAGATTAGATGTTTATTAAAAGTCGGCATTTAAATTTTACAGTAACATTACATAACCTCTATGGAACAGAAAACAATTTCCATCTCGAACATATTCCTATTAATTTACACACAGTGATTCATAACTCCGATGCTTATTTTACTCGGTTAGTTTAAAAGGAACACCCTATATTTTATGACTGAATTTAGGAGGTCTTTGATTAAACTTTACAATGATATAGGGTTCAGTATCTGTTACACAACGAGCCTACACACAGTAAGATGTCAAAATCGTTGATTCATAAATCAGCATTTATTCTATCTTCCAATGGAATATTTCGTCCACATATCGTTGATTTTATTTAGAAAATCTGTATTGAGTCTGTTTCTAGTTTCTAGTCTGTTAGAAATAACACTCATGTGTAAGAGCTATTAAATTCAGTCCTAAATATAGGGTGTTCCATTTAAACTAACCGAGTAAAATAAACATCGGTGTTATGAATCACCCTGTGTAAAATAAAAAATAATAGGAATATGTTCGAGATGGAAATTGTTTTCTGTTCCATAAAGGTTATGTAACGTTACTGTAAAATTTAAATGCCGAATTTTAATAAACATCTAATCTGTAAAACATCAAATAATAGCATTTTTTTACATTGAAATGTCAATGTGTCAAAAACTATTAGATTTAGATACATAACGTCCTTATAATCAATGTATCTACTCTTAAAGACGAATCGAAATAAACCATAATATACAGTACGTTCCATTAAAAAAAAAAATACAACTTTGGTCTGGCACAGCCACACGGAACACTGTGTATAATTGTAACTAATTTTAAATCATGCATCTATACCAAAGGTAAGTAATAGCGAAAACAGATTTTAAAAGTCTGCATTAATACAGGCACTATCTACCGAATACGCACTATTGGCCCACCCTGTATAATTGTTTTTCTCTGAATTACCGTTGGAAAAGATGTAGAGGGGAATGGCTCTCAAGCTGTGGTTGACCGACAGAACGCTTACCAGGGCAGAATAGACAATATCCTGCGGGAGACCAGTAGAATACTAGGTTGGGAAGGAGCGGCGGGTTGACCACATCAGCAGTGTCGTTTTAAGTGATATGGTGGCGTTTGCAACTTTTAATTTTGGGGCCCCCTTATTAAAGTTAATCATATGCAAATCATATACCATGAATATTTATGGTGTCTATACACTCGACTAGACACTCGAAATCATAATTATTTGATAATAAAATGAGAATTGGTCCTTAATGATCTCAACGTTATTGGACGCAAAGTAAAAACCAAAAGAGCTTGAAAAAATGAAAAAAAAAATACTGAAAAGCACAGTTAAAAAAATGAAAAAATGGCGTGCACTTTTAATTGGTTCCGCCATATGTATTTCAGCAAAATGTACTTAAGCCAATCATAAGAAAGAATGAAAGTGCAGTTTGGCGCCAACATTTGAATTTGACTCTGAAAATAAGCAAGTAAGGTTACGTAACATTAGGCATGATCCATCAACAGCCTCTGACTAGTCTAAAACTGTCAGAAACATGCGGCGCCAATCAAAGTTTCATATTTTGCGTTGACTTTAAAAGGGCAAGTAAGATTAGACAGTATTGTCGGTTTTGACACCGATGAACTTTTTTTGCTGAAACATGGCTGACTCTGCCAGGCTCTAACTGGAGGGTCTCTAGGAATCAAAAATCAGGTGCGCCATCTCTTGTTGTGAACAAAGAAAACAATAAATCAATTTTAATTTAATTTTCTCTAGTAATATTTCTTTACTAACAAAAACGGCATTGGTTCGAGTGCGGCGCAAGGAGGCGAAGTAATGTAGATCTTAAAATCACTATTACTTTCGCTCGCCAATGTACTGCCCAACCAGCGAGAGCTCCATATGTATAAAAGAAAACGTAATGTATTGGCGCTCCCCTTATAACTATGTTAATATAACTCCCTTATCCCATAACATGATACCAGCGTGCCAAAATCTTATCATCTCGTAACAATTCGCCCGATATCGTGATGTGGAGTACGCTCCTAATCGAACCTGACCAGGAATTCGTGACATAGTGGAAACGCTATCGTCACATACTTTAAAATTATTTTCAACTACATAGGGTGTTCCAGAAAATAATAGAGTGTAGGTACTTTCCATAAGATAGACCGTATATAGATCATTTTTAGGACTTTAGGTTTTTGCCATTAGAAATAAAATGTGCATTAGCTTTTGACATGTAAAAACACTACGACGAGAAACAAAAAGAAAATAAACCAACAGAAAAAACATATTGAAAAATTCATCTAGAGAATAGAGGGCGTTAGATATTGTCACGATTACGGAAAATTTGAATATCGTATTTAATTAATTTAAAATGTATTTTTTCCAATGCAATACGGGTTATTTGCTGATAAGCGGTTTGCTGGTGCAACGACTCAGGCGATGAACTTGTGGCGTGAATCCGCAAACTTGCAAATACGCAAATAACTAGGGCATTGTATAAGTGTTTAAACACAATCAATTAATTCACGATTTAATAGAAATGACGATTGGAAACAACGTGAAAATCCTAACATCACCTTTTCAGCAACCAAGCAAAGTACGGGTTCAATTAAAGTTTTACGGAATGGTCATGACGTCACGTACATTGGCAGTATAAAAGATGTGCGTAATTTGTAAAAGATATCAGTTAATCTGATCGTCGTCGTGGGATACAGTTATCTGTATTTCTGACCTTTAAACAATAAAGGTAATCCTTGTTGTTTTACTGAGTTAGTTTGCAGTTTTCCTGTTACTCCCTTTTCACCCCCAAGCTACGCAACCTCCGCGTCTGGACGCCGGCAGCTCATAACCTGATGGAGACGACCGACGCGTGGCAATATCAATGTCTGCTTGAGTTTATTTTTATACGCTAAATCAGAATTCGGCACACCATTATCCCGCACAGATTTCATTTTTCTTAAGCGAACCACACACACATAGTTTACACCATTTCCAGCTGTAATTCAGAAAGAATCAACTATATTTCGGAAATTTTCAAATGTAATTCAGAATTGTTAACTTAATTTCAGAATAAGTTATTTAAAATTCAGAATAATCAAATCATTTTCAGATTGCATCACTTGTAATTCAGATTTATCAATTTAATTTCAGAATTCGTTAGTTGTAATTCAGATTAGTCAGTTTGAATTCGAAGAACGTCAATTGTAATTCAGAAAGCATTCAATGAATTTCAGCGTATAATTTCGTCGCGTTCTTTAATTCAGCGTTTTGTTGTGATTGATGTAGACAGTGATTTGAAAAGTTAAAGAAAATCCATTATCTGTTAGGTTACAAACGATTTTTGTTTTGTAGGGGTGTCGAGATAAGTTATTACTTCATTTCTACATAACATAAATTTATTTAGAAAAATTTTGTACAAATCGTTTTTGATTGCAGTGAAAACCTCGAGCAGCCTCTGTACAGCTGTTTCAGCCCTGCTTGGGGCTTCTTCAGCAGAGACGTAGCTCGACATTCCCACTGCAAACATGGGGGACTTATTAGGAGCAAATCCCGCTTCAATTTGTCTATCCTACTGCAATGTCAGATCAAAAAGCGATAGTAAGATGTCGCTATTTTATCTGTTCATAAATTTATTATAATCCAACACGTATGTTTCTTTCTTCAATTTTCAAATCGCTGTCTACATCCATCACAGCAAAATGCTGAATTAAAGAACGCGACCTTTGTTCACAAATTAAAAGACCACTGGCGGCGTTGCCTTGTGAAAACTACAACCGGCAACAGTGTCCTACTTAAAAATTTGGTAACAAAATTGGCAAGTGTTTGAAATAAACGATAAGATTATATCTTCGGAATATATCCCTGGTTCTAAATTTAATAATTATAATAGATTCATGGTTTTTACCTTATCGTTCACAAGCAATTTTATAGCAGGCAAACTGTAATTAATTCAAAGGGCTTATTAAAATGAATGTAAATATAAATAAACTAATAATAAAATTGATTTGACAAATTACTTTGACATGAAACTTCAAGTACCCTGCCAGCTTAGTATTTTGTTAATGTTCTATAGGGAACTCATTTTTATACCAACATAATGCAACAGGTGGTGGTTTTTTAATTTGTGAACAACGTATATATTAATGTATAATGTTAATTATAATTTAAATTAAATATACCTTGAAATAAACATTATTTTAAGATGCCTGAAAGATTGTCAAAAAAATTGTGAAAATAATGCATTTAAAAGATAATTGTGCTATCTGCCGAGTATCTATGGCCAGAAATGCTGTAAAGCGACTTGCTGCACATGAAGTGCTTCCAGGCAATAGAAGATATGCAGGCACGTGATATTATTTGCCCCATTTGTAGAACTGCTGTGGTAGAAACAGAGTTAGTTGAGAGAAAGACATACGAAAGGTATAACAATCCAGATCGCGAAAGAATTGTAGCATCTGCAAATCGAGGGGAGAATTGGACTGCATTAGCTTCTACGTTAGGAGTGAAGTACAAGACTCCTTCTCACTGGTTACATTCCGGACGAGATAGAATGTTAGCTGAAGGGGGTCAAAAACCGAAGATATTAACGGAAAATGAAATTAATAATATGCTTTTGTGGTTGGAAGAAGGCAGCAGCTTGACTTTAAAGCAAATTAAAAATAAAGTACAACAATTACAAAAAAATGTTTGTATATCAACAATTGCTAATTATTTAGAGGGAATAATGTATTCATGTAAAAACGTTCATAGTCAATCTGTTACAATGAATACGTTAGAGAACAAACAAAAACGTGCTGAATACATAATTGCTCTGAATAATTGCATTCAAGCCGGAAAACAAATCGTCTGGATAGACGAAACGAACTTCAATTTATTTTGTCGGCGAAGTAAAGATCGTTCAAAAAGAGGGTCGCGATCTTTACAAGTTCTGCCAGCTGCAAGGGGACCAAATGTCCGTTTAATAGGAGCAATCTTTGCCGCGGGAGTAGTATCCATGGAACAACGACGCGGTTCATTTACATCAGAATCTGCGATTCATTGGCTAAGGGCGGTCTTCTTACAATGGGCAACCAATTAAGAGACTTAGTGATAGTCTGTGATAATGCCCCTTGTCATTCTACATTAGAATATGTAATAAACACAAACGAAGTATCTTTATTGCGGTTGGGTCCATATTCCCCAATGTTAAATCCAATTGAAATTATTTGGACAAAAATTAAAACTCATGTGAAATCAAATCTGCGGATACCAAATGTGAATGCGCCAGGGGTGGGAAAGCAAAGGCTGATTTACCTAGAACATGCGATAGACCAAGCAAAAGGTACCATTGCAGGAGGAGATTGTGCCCGAGCAGCGCAGCACATAACTTCTTTCCATGCAGCAGTAGTAGCATTGAATGATATGCACGCGGGTAAATAGTTAAATTATTCACTTGTTTTATAAATAATTATGCGGTTATTGATTTTTTGTTTCTTGGTTTGGATTGGTTTGATTTCTGTTTATTCTTTTCAATAATTTTTTTTTTCTGTTTCCTTAACCACAGTTAAGAGATTACTACGAGGGTCGTTCAATAAGTACCCGTGTTAGGAATGAAGACGCAAGTTTTTCACAATTTTTATTTTTTATTTTTCAACGTAATCTCCTTTTAGTTCGACACACTTTTCCCAACGTTTCTGCCATTTCTTTAACCCCTCCAAAAAATACGATTTCTCAAACTCTTCAAAATACGCTTCTGTCTCGGCGATAACCTCCTCGTTTGAGCTGAACCTTTTCCCCCCGAGCCATGTTTTCACGGAATGGGACGATTCAGCGCCACCGTTTCATCGCCGCCGTTTCAGCGCCGCCGTTTCATCTCCGGAACGTTTCAGCGCCAGCCGTTTCATCGCCGACCCATTTCAGCGCCATGAAAAATTATATTTCGGAGATTAGGGATTAGAGGAATGGGCGATTAAAACGAAAGACCTTTTTTAACTTTAACTTTAACTACCTTTATTAAGTGCCATATTGGGAAAATATTTTCAAAGTCTGGTTACTTAGTTGATATTCTTAAATATTGGTAAATATTTTAAATATTGATTAACAGATTTTAATCAGTTATTTGATAATTGTGGGCAATTCCTCTTAAATATTCCGCTTCGGTTCTGTTGTCGTAGTCGGTAACAATACGGAGTATGCGTTCATCTGCGTCCCGATATTTTTTTAATTTCATCTGTGGCTGATTTCCGGCCACTAATTGTTCATAGTAGGTATCCCGCCCCTTTTGGACTTTGCGCAATCCATCTATAAACTTCCATATTGTTGGATGGGTCAATCCTAATTCAGATTGTAGTCGGCGATGAGCAGCTTCACAGTTGTTATTTGTACGATCATTTCTGTTTATTGTTCGATCATACAGATTCCACATTTCTGGTGGAAACAAAGGTCGTCGTCTCCCATTTCCACGTCTATTCATACGGCCTATGTAATTGTCTTCAAACCAGTCTATCAAAGGGTGAAGTTCTTCAGGTAACACATCATTGAGTGCATCAAGATAATTATCTAAGTGTTCAATCCTTACAAAAGCTAAGGCAATCACCATTTTTGCTTGTAAACAAAAATCTGCGTCATTATTGTAACGATTTAATAAGCCCAACTGGCCTATATGTTTTCGCATATTTTGAGATAAATGGAAGAAGCATCCTTTAATAGAAACATCTGGAAAACACTGGGTCATTGCACCAAAAGCTGCCTGTTCAAAATCACAATATATGGAAGTTGGATTTAAATTTTCTTCCACCCCTTTTATTAAATCGAACATCCTTACATACGTATTGCGTTGCTTATCCGGTAACAGGGCATAAAATATTGGTATAATTCCTCCCAAACTTTCTACCATCACTGTATATACTTGAGCAAACAATCTGGGAGCAATTGAAAATGTACCATCTGCGTACCATGTATTATATGTCCGCAAGAGTTGAGTCCAAGTTGCTCGTCCAAAAATTAGAATTCTCGTCGGCCCTTCACCACTGTCACAAAGTAAGAAATTTTCTATAGTGTTTGGCTGTGGTACATATTGCCTGTATTCTTCGGACAAAACCAATTCTGCCAAACTTGTAGGATCCGTAGGAGCTGCGTTTATGGCATTCCATACACGTCTTACCACTTTCCTCAAGGCTGTGTTATTTGGAACTACTGCTTCCGAACCTTGGGATACATTTGTTAAACAATTATTAATAACATTTATTGTCTCCTCTGCAGTATTCTCTGCCCGACGTTTAATGTTACTAACAATTTGAGCTACTTCCACTCTGGCTGCCGAAGAGGAGTGTGAATGAATATTAATTTGCTTAATAACTTCACCCGCTCTCGTATGAATTCGAGCTTTGCAACGTCCCATTTGCTCGCAGCGCCAAAATTTAATGTCTTCGTTTGTTTTAGAGCATTTGTCAAAAGTGTATAAGAAACCATCATACACAAATTTAGCTTTTCCTCTTGAACTCACAATTGTAGCCTCCATCTTAATGGATAAATTCACAAACTTAACGTCCACTACCTTTGAAATAATTTCAAATAATGAGCAGAAAGTACACTAACAGTTCTTTAAATACTTATTGTGTATTTGCACTAATACTAAAGGTAGTTAAATCCTAAGAATTTCCTAATAAGGTCTTTCGTTTTAATCACCCATTCCTATAATCCCTAATCTCCGAAATTCCTCCAAGCACTTAATGGGTTAATTTTATATTTGATATTTTTAATGCCAATTTTAAGTTGTGAAACCGTATTTAGCTCATATCAAATACTTTAATTTTTCATGGCGCTGAAATGGGTCGGCGATGGAACGGCTGGCGCTGAAACGTCCCGGCGATGAAACGGCGGTGCTGAAACGGCGGCGATGAAACGGCGGTGCTGAATCGTCCTAGACCCATGTTTTCATGTTGGGGAACAGAAACAAGTCGCAAGGAGCCAGGTCGGGCGAGTAGGGTGGGTGCGGCAACAATTCGTAACGCAGTTGGTGCAATTTGGCCGCGACAATTCCGGATGAATGTGCTGGTGCATTATCATGGTGAAAGAGCACCTTTTTCTTAGCCAAATGGAGCCGTGTCTCCTTCAATTTGTTATCGAATCGGTCCAATAATTCACTGTAGTACTGCCCCGTGATCGTTCTTCCTTTCTCCAGAAAGTCCATGAGGATTACTCCCATCGAATCCCAAAAAATCGTGGCCATGACCTTTCCGGCTGATGGGACCGACTTTGCCTTCTTCGGGGCAGATTCACCAGGAAAAATACATTGTTTTGATTGTTGCTTGGTCTCTGGCGTATAATAATGTATCCAGGTTTCATTAACGGTGACGACTCGACGCAAAAACTCCTGCGAATTTCGCTTAAAGAGGTCCAAACACTGCTTGGACATTGACAGCCGTATCCGCTTGTTGTCCACCGTCAGCAATCGCGGCACCCATCGGGCCGACACCTTTTTCACAGTTAGCTTATCATGTAAGATATTGATTGCCGTTCCGTACGACACCCCTACGGCCTCTGCTACTTCGCGCACTTTAGTTCGGCGATCAGCAAGAATCATATCGTGGACCTTTTCAACAATTTCCTCGGTAACCACGTCTGCCGGGCGACCTGGCCGCTCCTCATCAAAAACAGACGTACGACCACGTTTAAATGCGTTAAACCAATATCTCACGGTTGTCATAGATGGTGAAGGGTCCCCATAGATAGCATCCAACTTCACTTTTATTTCTTCGCATGTTTTTCCATCCAAAAATAAAAAGCGAATAACGGATCGATATTGCTCTTTTTCCATTTTATCGAGAAACACGAAACACGTTTGATAAAACTGGCTGCCAAATGGAAACTAACCTATAAATCAGTCTGAAATTTAGTGTGGCAACGTTTGACAGATGGCAGTATACGACGGTAATGCCAACTTCCCTCACCAGCGCCACCTGCCTTCAAACACGGGTACTTATTGATCGACCCTCGTATGTACATATTATTTTTATATTCATTATCTGCTACATTATTATTAATTAATAAATATTATTACCGAAATCGTCTACTTAGTTGTTGTTAATAATATTCCTTTTTGAAAAATAAATGCTCCTATTTGATATTTTCTGGATCATCATGACCAGAATTATATTTGACGAATCTGAAATCAGTGATGTCTTAATTACAAGTGACAATTGCTTAATTACAATTGATGCAATCTCAAATTCATTTAACATATTCTGAAATTAAACTGATTAATCTGAATAACATTTGACGAATTCTGAAACTAAAGTTCTGACAGATCCGTGCGGACTAATTCGCGCGAATTGAGCGAAATGTGTGCCCCCCTTTAGGCAAGACAAGCCTGTAAACACGAGACTGCTTTGTCCGATGGCCAGTTGGATTATACGGCAACAGAATGTTCTCGCGGTTATTCGTTATGTAACCGTGGTAAAATTACTCTAACGATCTTTTGAATACAGAAATTGCTTCCAGGGGTGACACAGTTACCCCCAAAACAACGTAGAAGACAAGTGATTGTACATAGTTCGTAATATGCTGAAAATAACTCTTTTACGGAATCGACGTATTAAAAATTAGCAAAATAAAGCTTTTTCTCATAAAATATGTATTAAGCTTTTTTAAGCGCTTATTTTTAGTTTTATTATGCTTAAAATCCGCTCTCTAATTAATAAGGCCCAGCCTTGTAGGATATCTGGTAAAAAAAAAAAAACAGTACAAAGATAAACAAAATAACGGCGCAGATTTCAACATCCTCCGCTGTACGTTTTACATGCGCGAGAACACTCTCATCCCCGCGCTCATCGCATCAGAAGCAAGCGTCTGACGTAAACTACTGTGTCACAGACTTGCTTTTATGGTTTCTCTGAAATTTATAATTATGAAAACGTTAAAATTCTTTAAAGTAACTTTTAAAAGGTCTGGCATAATACATTTAATTCGTATCAAATATACCGCCGTCAACTGCGAAATGAACGCGTTTGCATTTGGAACGCTTTCGGTGTCTCAAAACCTCTATCTTTAAATGAAACTGTAAGTTCCTCGTTATATAAGAGATTAATTCTCCAAATCTGAAATTTTTTGCCCAGAAATGAAAAATTGACCTATCACAAGCGAGCGCAGTCCCTTTGTGTTGAAACCTCTGCTTGGTTTACGACTTGTTTCAGCAATTTATTCCGATAAAAGCAATAAACCGCAATAAATCTTTTTATCAATCAAATCAATATAAACTAACCTGATGTAAAATAATTGATTTTATAATCATAAGCAAATATTAAAATTCTAATAACTCAAAAATACTTGGTCACTTTCTCTTTTAGACCGACGATATTATTATTAACATATAAAATAGCGACATCTTACTATCGCTTTTTGACCTAACATTGCAGTAGGACAGACAAATTGAAGCGGGATTTGCTCCTAATGAGTCCCCCATGCAAGGCGGCCATGCTTGCTGTCAAAGCATAATGAAAGATTTTAGAAAAATTTTGTGCAAATCGTTTGACAGCAAGCATGGCCGCCTTGCATGGGGGACTCATTAGGAGCAAATCCCGCTTCAATTTGTCTGTCCTACTGCAATGTTAGGTCAAAAAGCGATAGTAAGATGTCGCTATTTTATATGTTCATCATTCTTACATCGCATTTGCGAATAAATTGGGCAAGTCGTTTTTGGTCTGCGGTGGGAATGTCGAGCTGCGTTTCTGCTGAAGAAGCCCCAAGCAGGGCTGAGGCAGCTGTCCAGAGGCTGCTCGGGGTTCTCACTGCAATCAAAAACGATTTGCACAAAATTTTTCTAAAATCTTTTTATTTACTTTTAGAAGAACTCGGTCAAGGTCTTATTGTATGCGAATATGAATCCGACTTGCGAAAATCGGCATATTTATTTGTATTTTCAACATGTGATAAGTAAGAACGTTTGCTTCTTTGTGATAGATAATAATAATTAAATTAAATTAAAGTATTGTTAGAAACGAGTACCTAATCTTCGTTAGATTTTTGCTAAGTAATTAAACATCTTCGTACTCTAGTTTTGTAACTACGTTGAAAATGCGTGAAATTATTTTTTAATTATCGCACTAATAGCTGCAGAATAAGAAGTATTGCAAGAGCAGAAACTATTCCTATTGTAAAAACGGAAAGCAATAATTGGAGTATGAGTACGATGAAAAATTTAAATAAATTGGATTGTCTGTACACACAGTAATCTACGGGTTCAAAATAAGTGATTGAATAACAGCTCTCAATCGAACTGTTTTATTAATTGTTTACATTCCAACATAAAACACATGCTTTTATAAGGATATTATATCATTGTGACACATTTGTTAGAATGTGATGTTGTTGGTGACAGTAATGCAGACACTTTAGTTATCGCACATATAAATATTAGATCACTTTTGAACAAATTTGACGATTTTAAGGATTTTGTTTTATCACAGAATATTGATATATTAGGAATATTGGAATCTTGGTTGTCTGATAATATCTCCTCAACTGTTATCAATATACCTGGATACAATTTGTATAGAAAAGACCGTTTTGTAAATAGAGGTGGTGGTGTTTATTTATATGTTCGTAATTCTTTGCATTGTGAACAAATAGAATCTGTCGTTGCCGATGAAAGTAACCGTATTGACCAACTTTGGATGACTGTAGTTATCGCTGGGCGGAAACTGTGTGTAAGTGTAATTTACAAGCCGCCAGATATTCATTATTCCAATTTAAACTCACTATACGATAATCTATCTGATTTGTCTCCTTTGCATGATGACATCATTTGCATAGGCGATTTCAATATCGATTTTTTGAAAAAAAAATATCGATTACAGACATTTTTCTAAAATCACAGCTAGTTTTGGTTTGAGGCAAGTAATTAACCAACCCACTAGAGTAACCAATAAATCAAGTACACTCATAGATCTAATATTTGTAAGTAATATGGATGATGTATGCAAAACGGGCGTTCACACGCTAGATAATCTAACAGACCATTCGCTTACATATTGCTATTACAATGTTCCTAAAACTCTAACTGGTATTAAATTCATATACTTTAGAGATATTTCTAGAATTGATCATAATGAGTTTGATGCCTTAATGCAAACAGTTAATTGGCATTCAATTTTGTCTACGCATGACATTAATCAAAAAGTTAACATTCTAAACCAAGCGATTATTTCCGTTTTTGATAAAGTTGCTCCCATTCGAAAAAACAAAGTAAACATTAAAAATAAAATGCCATGGATAACTAGTACTATCAAAATTATGATCCGAAATAGAAATAACGCTCTAAATCGATATAAATTGTCTCTATCTAATATAAATTGTACTAGA
Source organism: Prosopocoilus inquinatus (assembly GCA_036172665.1). Lineage (NCBI taxonomy): Eukaryota > Metazoa > Arthropoda > Insecta > Coleoptera > Lucanidae > Prosopocoilus > Prosopocoilus inquinatus. The sequence continues at coordinate 6,219,802 of CM069876.1, forward strand.
GCAGATACCGAAGCGAAATGGATTTACTATAAGCAAATGCGGAACCTGGGACCGTATTCTCGAATCGAGCGACAAGAGTCGCATGCGAAAATGACGTCATATGATGCAATTCTCGAACGATTTGTATACTTCTGTATTAGAGTCTACGTCATTTTGACGTCATTTTCGCAGGCGACTCTTGTCCCTCGACTTGAGAATAGAGCTCCTGGTCACTGCCGCTATACCCCGTGAAAAACGAGCTTATATAGAGAATGTGCTAAATGCCAATGTTAAGAATTCCTATCAATTGTGGAAAAATCTGAATATTTTAAATGTTCATAACAAACGGAATGTTAATAAACTTCCCTCAAATGTCAATGATCCTGATACTATAAATAATTACTTTGCAAATGCCGTAAATACATCATTTACTGATGAAAGTGTTGTTAATTTTTTTAATAATGGTATTAGAGAAAATGTGAATAGTTTTTGTAATATTCCTATGGTTTCCTCTGAAGTCGTTGTTAATGCTTTTTATACTATTAAGTCAAAAAGCAGTGGTATTGATCTTTTATCATTTGACATGGTGTCTCTAAGCCTACCTTATTGTCTAGAATTTCTGACGCATATAATTAACTTTTCTTTTACTAATTCAGTCTATCCTAACATCTGGAAGCATGCATTTGTAATTCCTTTAAAAATGAAACCAGAAACTTTATCGATTTAAGACCAATAAGTGTTCTGCCAATATTCTCCAAAATCACTGAAAAAATTATTTACAATACTTTAACAGAACATGTCATAATAAATAAACTACTTCCTTCTAAACAGTCAGGTTGCAGACAACATCGCAGTACTGCTACTGCCTTAACCGACGTGGTGAACAATTTTCTCTCAGAAATGGATAAATCAAAAGTAACAGCTCTTGTCTTCATTGATTACTCTAAAGCGTTTGACTCCATTAACCATAAAATTTTGTTAGCCAAACTAAAATATTTAGGATTCTCTACTAAAGCCGTTGACTGGTTCTACAGTTATTTAATAAACAGATTTCAAACTGTTAAACTTCACTCCGATGAAAGTTGGAAATTATCAGAACCTGTAATAATATTAAAATCTGGTATACCACAAGGATCCATTCTAGGTCCTCTTTTGTATAACCTTTACACATTTGACCTAAGTAATAATCTAAGTTATTGTCAAAGTCATATGTATGCAGACGACTGGCAATTTTATATATCCTTCTCTGCTAATAATGCTCTGCAACAATTAAATTTACTCAATGAAGACCTAAAAATGGTTTGCGATTGGTCTAAAAAGAATTATTTAAATATAAATTCAAATAAATCTAAGGTAATGTTTATTGTAACTACTGCACAATTATCTAAACAGCCTGATTTTCTGAATACTCATATCAAAATAAATAACACAATTTTATCGGTAGTTGCAAAAACCTGCAGTCTTGGTTTAGTAATAGATTCCAACCTATCATTCAGTGAACATCTAAACAAAATTATTCAATCAGCTTATGGTAGATTAAGATGCATTTATAGATTTAAAACTATTTTGCCAACAGCTGTTAAGTGGAGATTGGTTGATGCACTAATACTCTCTTTATTTGATTATTGTGATGTGATTTATGGTCCTTGTCTTAATGCGTAAAATAGCTACAGAATCCAAGAAGTACAGAACTCATGTGCTCGATTTGCTGGTAACATAAAAAGGCGAGATCACGTTTCACCATTTTATTTGTCTAACAATATTCTAAGAATGTCTGACAGAAGGCGCCTACACCTTTGTTGTTTCGTTCATAAAATTTTAACGACTAATGAGCCACCATACCTACGCGCGAAGTTAGATCTCCGAAGCGAATTGCTTGTTAGATCAGTAAGAAATGAAATAAATTTGGACATCCCTCATCATACTCTATCATTGTTTGAAAAATCTTTCTCATATAGTGCTGTAACAGCTTACAATAGTATTTCTACTGAGTTTAAATGTCTGTCTCTTAATAATTTTAAAAATAAAATAAAATCTGTCCTATTACAAGGTGCTTGCTAATTTGTGTTATTGCTGCCACCAACAACAAACAAAATTTCAGTATCTCTGTATGTATCCAATTTTTTTTTTGTACAGTAAAAGTGTAATATTAGTGGTTGGGTGAAACCAGCTTTATTGCTGTAGCCCCGCCTTAATAAAGTTGATTGATTGATTGATTAATTGATAATATTGAACATGAATTTCTGCGTCAGCTTAAACCAATAAAGACATAAAAAACTCTTGCAGACGTTTATTTCGTCTTTTCGTCGTAGTTTTAATAAAAGAACAAATTTATTTTTGATGTACAATACAATAAACTATTAGTAGTCAACATTGTAAGTTGATTATGGGCAATTTACAAATTAATATGATGTAAGAATTTCCTCTTTTCCGATCGCCTTTAGATTAAATTTTTTTAAATTTAACTGTTAAAATACGGATTAGCACAAAACTAATCACCAATTAATGCAACACGCACAGAATATTTTAAACTATTAAGAACTTACCTAGTTACAAAATGTAACTGCTTTTAAAATTAACAAAAAACACGATACTTGACCTGCCTTAAGTACAATATCTGTGCATTAGGTCATGGTCTGCGTTTTTATGACTTTTTATGGCCTCGAACGTCGGAGAACAGTTGAAAACCAAGCTCCGCCGGAATATTTAAGCTGCATTGAGCGACCCTCAAACAATTTCTATGAAAAAGTAAAATAATTTTTATCTGCGTTATTATTGCTATCTGACCAATAGTTGTATAACAAATTTTGCTTCTTTTCTTGACCACTATTTGTGGTTTCAATTAAAGACATAGGTTTAGAGACACGCTGCATAAACAGGTTTTCATGTCCGGTTGACCAGAACTGTAGTGGTTATTGCGTGCCGCATAAACTTCCCGGGCTTCGACTGGTTTATTGTTTTGTTTTTACAGGGCAGATGCGTTAAAGATTAGCACTTTTTTCGACTATGACCGCTTCAGCATATTAGTAGTTCCTTGTATGTTTAACGAGATCTTCCGTCTAAACTTCGCCTAGGTTTGCTAATTAATACGTGCAAGACCAAATTTATTCCCTATGAGTGTAGTAAATGGAAAAACAACTTCTGCCAAACTATCCTGTATGCAGTGATGTGCGTGTAGAGAATTGAACGCATTTTATATAATTGTTTACACGTAAACAATGACGTTGTTTACATCGTACATTATTATGCGGACAATGTAAACAATTGCTTGTTTCTCATTTATCTAACATAAAAGTATGAATTTTTTAACAATAATATTTACGGGTACGGGCACTTATCCGGTACAGAATTAAACTATACATAGAGTAGCAGGTATCGGATAATTTCTTTTCGTAATAATTACACATTGCCTTGTACTTTGTTTTATTAATGTGTAATTAAAGTTGTTCAATATTTTGTTTTTGTATCTACCTGGACGCAGCATATTAATAATAATAAATTACTTTATTCCTGTCTATTTACAATAAAAAAATTAAATGTAACAGGTGGAATAATTTGAGCGGAATTCAGAATATGCGCCAAGGCACAAATCTTCTCTTACACCAAACTCAACTGAAATTAGAAATAAGTACGAAATTCATATAACTTAAAACATTGCAGATTTTGACTACAAAAAAACGTCAAATATGGTCAAGTATTTTGGTACGCATCTTCTCCTTAAAGTGAATTACCGGAAGCAATTTGTAGCTGTCAGGACCACCATTATAAATTATAACAATATTATAAGTGAATGATTTTTCAAAGTGACTTGTTTTATGAATACCAGACGTTAACAGGCCTTTATTCCTTCCATTTACATGATGAACTTCTCTCCTAAAACATATTTTCTTAAACAAATGTGTGTCACATCAAGATAAGGACAGTAAACTACATCACTGTAATTAAAATGGGAGAGCACCAAACTCTCCTAAAGAGTTATTTTCATCTTACGAGTTAAGAAATGTCTGTTAAATATTAACTTTAAATTAGAGTAAGTCTTCCGGATACGTCGTCAAAAACGACAACTAAATCTCAATTTATTATCTATAATAACACCAAAATGTTTTGCTTCATCAACAAAAATTAAAGTATTTCCGCCTACCTAACGATTTGTAAATAAAACAGCAGTTTATAAAGAAAGTATCTTTGGCATTACACTATAGATCAAAATAACCTGTGGACGTACAGTGATTTTCTACATAGTCTACATTGTCTTGTTACGGGTCAAGATTGCTTCAGCTGCACATAAACCCGTCCATTTCTCTTCTATTTTTTTTTTGCTGCTACATTCGACCAGAATTTTTGCTTTTTGGAAACCTATCGCTCTTTGATTACTTAGGTTGGCTTCTAACTTATTTGCTGCTTCTACTGAGCCAGTTACACTCTCCATTTTACCCGCGTCATCGAGTTTTCGACCATAACGTCTCGGTAAATTTTTTGTTTAACGCGTGGCCATGTTTTATCTTCAGTTTTGCCACCAATTTTCAACTCTGTTATGGTCGAAGTCGCTTGTATTTGTGGTAAATATTTCTGTTTGACAAACGGCAGACTTCCTCTCGACTCCGCACTTTCATTTAGCCCTCGTTTCAGTGTAAAACTTTCTCTGGTAAGGGGTGCACGTTCATTAGAGTTTGCTCGTGCAGAAGCTAACAGGTGTTAACCTATTTTAATTGACATAACCTTTTTTCTCCAAGGGCGAATTGTTTTCTTCGCTTGAGAAACACTTCTTTGGTGTCAAGGTCAGTCGTTTATTACTGATTCGGACTGACTTGGTGAGTTCATTCTCGTTTTTTGGGAAATTTTACTAAAAATTTTTGATGTCCTTGTAGACAAGTCGTATCCCGTTTCCGATTACGACAGTACTATTACACTTCCTGATCTGATAAATCACTGGGTATCAAACGGTCGTCCCGAAAGGAAGTTTATCTACTCGAAGCGGAATATCGAACACCGTTCACGACTCGTGTTTCCTCTGGAAGGCTGGTGTCATACTCCGAAGAGTCCTCTTCCGAAGGAGCTTCGGGATTGAATCGTCGATTACCAACCGTGGTTTTGTCGTATAAAGTGACCGTTTACATCATTTTCTTCGTCACTTCGGTTGATCGTCGCAACATACACCCGGAGTCGTCTTGCAGGATACCTTTTTCTGTCCTTTCAACTTGCGTGCAACTTTGGTTGCCTAGTTTATGTCTCACCCTTGCGTCAGGCAATTTAATTCAATCAATACATTAATACAATTCTTTTATTATTAAAGTCACTAATTAATTTTTGCTCGATAACAATTGTCAATGGTCAACTTTACTGCTTTTGTTAATGTTTCACTCAAATTCTATTACTAGATTTTTTTTTACATGAAATACTTTGAACCAAAATTTCAACGTTAACGTTTATTTGTTGCTAATTGCCGTAAATTGTTTTTATTCTGTCATTGAATTATTATCTTGGACACATTCCGCCTTTTTAAAACTGGAGTTAATTTTGGGTTGGAATTATAGTCGATACCGTGGTCTATATCCTCCAGTAGACACCTCCCGGTTAATTATTGTTAAATATACTGTTTTTTTTTTAGTGGATTTCCTCTTTTATTCCACGCCCTCTCTGACTATAAAACGCTGCCGCGCCGTTGGTATCACGCTGTGACCCTTGGTGACAACAACCACAAATCAACCACTGGAAATCCCGTGTACGCAGGTAAGAACTACCCTGCCTCGCTCTATGCACATATGTTACGGTTATTTAATTGATGCAACAAGTTGAATCCCAACGTGTAACAATTTTGCCACCCAACGTAACAGTCTACGTTGTCTACATTGTCTTAACATTGTTTACGTGTAAAGAAACAACGTTGCCGATATGTACTGACCAGCAGTTATGAAACCACTGACAATGACAAAGACAATGGTTGTGGTCAGGTAGAAAATTATTTGCAACCCAAACCTATAGCGCTTTAAATTACCTGAACCGAGATTCTGTTGTACAGGTTATGAACTCATTGTGCTTAATGCAGCGCAGGAATGTAGCGTAAAAATACCACGCTTGATTATTGGCAAAGGTCGGCTGACGCAATTTTTCTCTGCAGCCTGCAAACTTAGGCTTAGCTTTCATACCTTGACCTCCAAACCTTCTCTCGACAATCGCATAAATAACCTAGATTTAATATAAAAATTCCAGCAACCAATATCTAGAAAACATATTTATTTTCGTTAGTTATAGGTGGTCAGTATTTCTGTTTTAAAATAATAGCGTGAATGTCTCACATCGTCATATTCAGATTTTATTTTTGCGTTACTTGCTAGGAGTATGTAAAGCCCGGCACCGCATATTCAGGTATTTGTCACAAATATTTGCATATTTGACACAAATATTTGCGTATTTGACAAACAAACAAATATATGGATGAGTCCTTTAAAGATTAATTGCGAGGAATTGCGCTTTACGTATTAGGCTCGATGCCCACGTTCTGTTTTCTGCCGCTGCGTGCCGGTGTGGTTTGGCGCGTTCGTTTTGACACTTGCGTTATTAGGTTGCGTTAGGTTGAGTTCAGTTGAGTTAAGTTGACCTTGAGATTTGTTCAGAGTCATTTTAAATTTTTTTAATTTTTACTTGAGATGAGTGCAATTAGGTTGGGTTGATATCGAAATTCTTTTTTCCATTCCATTTTTTCTTCAATTTTTTTTATTGTTTTTTAATTTTTAATTTTTTCTTGCTTGACTTGAATAGAATCGAGTTCAGTTGTTTGGTGACTTTGATAATGGCCGCATTTCACTTTAATCCTTTTTTTTTATTTTTTTACTTTTAATTTTTTTGCATTTGAAATGTTTTTGCTTCAATTGAATACGATTAGGTTGAGTTCAGTTGAGTTAAGTTGACCTTGAAATTTGTTCAGAGTCATTTTAAATTTTTACTTGAGATGAGTGCAATTAGGTTGGGTTGACGTCGAATTTCTTTTTTCTATTTTATTTTCTACTTCAATTTTTTTACTGTTTTTTTTAATTTTTAATTTTTTCTTGCTTGACTTGAATAGAATCGAGTTCAGTTGTTGGGTGACTTTGATAATGGTCGAATTTCACTTTAATCCTTTTTTAATTTTTTACATTTTTACTTTTAATTTTTTGCATTTGAAATGTTTTGCTTCAATCGAATACGATAAAGTCGAGTACAGTTGAGTTGAGTTGACCTTGAGATTTGTTCAGGTTCATTTAAATTGTTTAAAATTTTTACTTGAAATGAGTGCAATTAGATTGGGTTGACGTCGAAATTCTTTTTTCCATTTAATTTTTTACTTCAATTTTTTTATTGTTTTTTATGTTTTTATTTTCTTGCTTAACTAGAATAGAATCGAGTTTAGTTGTTGGTTGACTTTGATAATGGCCGAACTTCACTTTAACCCTTTTTTAATTTTTTTAAATGTTTTACTGTTAATTTTTTGTATTTGAAATGTTTTGCTTCAATGAATACGATAAGGTCGAGTTCAGTTGAGTTGAGTTCACTTTGAGATTTGTTCAAGTTCATTTTAAATTGTTTTAAATTTTTAATGAGATGAATGCAATTAGGTTGGGTTGACGTCGAATTTCCATTTTCCATTTCTTTTTTTATTTCAATTTTTTTGTTTGTTTAATTTTTAATTTTCTTGCTTGGCTTGAATAGAATCGAATTCAGTTGTTCGTTGACTTTGATAATGCCTGAATTTCTCTTTAATTGCTTTTTAAATTTTTTACATTTTTTTACTTTTAATTTTTTGCATTTGAAATGTTTTGCTTTATTATTTTAATTCGTTTTAAATTTTTACTTGAGATGAGTGGAGTTAGGTTGAGTGCAATTAGGTTGGTTTGACATCGAAAATTTTTCTCTTACTTCACTTTTTCTATTACTTTTTGATTTTTGATTTCTGTGCTTGGGTTGAATAGAACTGAGTTCAGTTGTTGGGTCGAATTTGGTTGACCTTGATAATGGCGGAACTTCGCTTTAATTGTTTCTTGATTTTTTAGTTTTAATTTATTACATTTTAAATATTTTGCTTCAATTTAATACAGCTATGTTGAGTTGGGCTGACCTCGAGATTTGTTGACCTTCATTTTCCCACTTATTAATCTTTAATTTTTTTTAATATTTCTCTTACTTAATTGAAGTTACGTTGAGTTGGATTGGGCGGACAATTTTTTCAAATTTTTTCAAATCTGTTTAATTTTTTAATTGTTTTTTTTTTTTAATTTTAATTCTTTACTTAGGTTAAATAAAATTGAATTCAATTGCTGGAACGAATTTGGTTGACCTTGAGATTGTTCCAAATGCGCTTTAATCGTTCTTTAATAAACGGATTTCGGTCCCCCTCTTGCATCGGCGCCCTCATTCTTTGCTTACCTTTCTTCCGCCTTCCGCCGGCTCTGGCTATTGTATGACATGATGCGTAAAAAAAACAATATCATTTTCGAAATCAACACATCCAAATTAGTAACAAGCAAGTCTCATTTAGAAGTCAGTAAAAATCGTGTTGGCCTTAGATAAATATTTAATCTTTCATTCCAACCCTTCCAAATAAAATGCGATTCAGAATTACAACAAATTGTAAAAATTTATTTCGAAATATTTATATAAAAGTTTGTTTCAATTCTGCGAATTAATGGCACGTGCGCCTAAAATCTTAATCACTTTGCCTGACAAAATCCAGTTAAATAAACATAGGACTAATTTTGCATATCCATGTCGACTAATTTTGGACATATAGATAGATTATAGTTCATCAAAGATTTAACTGGAGAATCAGCATTCGATAGCGTTAACAAACCTCAGAAATTAGTTTTTTCAACATGGTGGTGTGTATTATCATGTTCAGTTAAAACGATACCATTTGACAACAATTTCGTTACCTTTATAATCAGAGAAAAGAATTCAGGCCACTTAGTGTTGGACGCTCTTTACGTCGCGCGCTGCATGCACTATTTACTCCTGTCCTTTTTCAGCGGCTTCCGATGCGATGCATTATTTATTATTGAGTTATTGAGTGGGAGGGGAAGGAGTGCAATGCGAGCGTTCGCACTCTCTGGACGAGTCCGAGTACTAACTTTTCGTACGTCCACGGAACAAGTGGCCCTAATTCTTCTCCCTGCTTATAATAATTTAAAGTGACGCACCGTTTTAAGTGCTTACTGATATTCATAAGGATTACATGCAGGTGTATCGTTTTTATTGAGCACGATAGTACATGAGGACATGGAATAAAACGTACCGTGCGTTTACATTTTACATCGACAGATAAGGCGCTTCAAATAAGCATGAACACATATTTGTTGAAATAATCCCGTTTCACACACTGTCACAGATCATCGTGCGGTAAAGTGCTTTTTATCACCACCGAGTCCTCCGTATCGCTGATGTACCCTTTGTCTCCGGTATAATGAGTGGGATACAACAGCAAGGGCGACGCGGACAGGGCAATGAGATTTCTCAGCGGGTAGTGACCCTTCCATGTAATCTGGGGGTGCTTATCGAACAAAATGGGCAGATATTCATCGACAGGTAACAATCTTGTCAAGGGCTCCGCGTCGAGGAGTTTCTGAGCCCCTCGTAAATTCAGCACGTAACCCAGCGTCCAATAAGAATAGCCAGCTTCGACTAAGTATTTGGTGCCTTCAACTTCAGGTTCTTCGCTCTCTTGAAGTCTTTTCCTACCGAAATATCTAAAAGCAAACAGTAATATTTAACATAAATGCTGCAAACAGTAACATTTAACATAAATGCTAGTGATGCGCCGGATATTTGGCCGGATAGTCAGATCTGATATCCGGCTTAATTCTTCACTGGCCCTCTTACTTGTTTTTGTGCCAAAAAAACACAAAAACAAAGTTTTTTTTTTCACGTTCAAAACAAATTCACTTTCAAAATTGAAAGTAACATTAAACTTTGCTAGCGTGTACTGTAATGTTAACCATCTGTTAGATAGTTAGTTAAGGTCACCGAAATAATTTAAAAAAAAATTAAGATATCTAAAAAACCGTAACATCTAAGCGTAGCGAAGCCTCAACAATTTTTACTTAGAATAATGTGTAGAGTCGTAATTTGCAAAAAAAAAAAAATAGCACTTCGTTTAAAATAAGAAAGTTAATGGCGACTTCCGACATAACCGGAATTGATACAAAAATGAAAATATTTTAGTCTGAAAGAACACTTCCTCCTAGGGCAGTGTATTAATTTTCAGAATGTTTGTATGTTCCTTTCCCCGAAAGCTTTGAATAGGCCATTCAAGTTGGAATACCCTGTATAGCCTTTATATGAATAAAATCTTTCTCTGTGAACAGTATATTTGGTAATTTTTTCCTTTGTATACACATTTTATATAACTTTTGGATCAGAGAAAGGGTATCTTGTAGCTTGAAAAGTTGACGCATTATTGTAAAAGTAATAAAATCATTATTTCCTCGTCGTCTTCAGGATGTTCGATAACATTCACAGCCACATTTCTTTCGATTGAATTTGCATAACACAAGCGTAACCAGATGGCGTCGAAGCCGAATGAATCTATTTCAAAGAGCTTTACTCACATCAAATCCCATTGCTTAAGACTGCGAGCCTCCTCCATCAGATTGTGAACCTTCTGACGGAAAAAAGGTTCAAAACGGATATCATCTTCCAGGACAAGTACCGTATCATACTGCTTGTCAACAACCTGAAATAATCAAATGATTTTGTTTCTACAAGTACCACTGATGACATAAAAAAATGGAGAAAGTTTTAGCAGTGATTTTAGCTTTTCTTTATTAGTTTCTAATTAGTTTCAAGCCATTTCTACAGCGACGTCATCATTAGCTTGTCAAGTTATTTTCGTTTTCGTCGAAAACAATTGAAAATCTCGAAAACTTCTCTCATTTGTTTTTCCAAAGGTACCACAAAATCGAGGAGGAAAGGTCCTAAAACTTTTCTAATTTAAATTACTTCGTAAAAATACAAATAAGAAGGTTAGCTATTAAAGCGGCTTCCCATGAACACACTGTAGATGACTTCACGTTCAATTTATATAGGGTGTGTCATAACGTACGCAGGAGATTGTAAGGGCATCTGTAGGAGACCGAAATAAAGCTCTTTAACTCACTTTCCCGCAAAAATTCAATAAGAAGAAAGCTACAGCAGTTTAATCCTCATTGTCACAAAAATTATTTAATCACTGATTAATTTAACAGCGTCATTAAAACGTGTGATTGGTTGGGTGAAACAATATAATTGGTTGTTTCAAATTTATTATGGACTTCGTCCAATGACGTTCGATTAACAATTTTTTTGTGAAACCCAGCGTAAGTTTCTAACACTTAGTGCACATAGTTCACCACAATCGAAAACGCTGTAAATTTATCAAAAACCCCATTCATAAAATGTCTACGTCAACCTGTTTTCTAGTTTTGTTTTAATTAGTCGGCGCTTCTAAACTATGCGAACAGCAGTTTTTGTGTATTAGGCCCAGTTGTACCAAGTAGGTTTAAACTGACGTTCAAATGAGCCAGGTTCAAAGTAATCAAATTAGCACAGGAACATAAGGACATATGGCAATTAACGCATTTATAAGCAAAAATTTGATGCAATTTTGTTCATTTTATGCCTGGTTCAGTTGAACGTCGGTTTAAACCCTCTGGGTACAACTTGTCCTTAAAAAGAAAAACTAAATAGGTGAAACTTTTATGTTACTATTTCTTTTTAATAGTTGTTTCATCTAAAGCACTGTTCAACTAACTCTTAAATAAAGAAATTGGATTTAACCTCCTAACCACAAAAAGTTTGTTTAAAAACTAGATACGTATTTCGGCAGCTATGCTGCCATCTTCAGTAGATTCTTCTTCAGTAGATTCTCCTTGATCACAAGAGAAGTGACTGTGTCATGCCTGTCGCTACCTTATACACTAATTCGTTCCGCTCCAATGAAGCGTGCTCTCTAAAGCGAGCGTCTCACCGGATTGCGTCAACCAAGTCAAGCAACACAGAACCTGCCAAAGGCCCATGATCGGTGTTCATTAGATCTCTCTTATTTTTGTATATGAAAGTGGTTAGAAACCCGTCTAATTCCCTCTTGCTTGACGTTACTTTTACTAACCTAAGATTGTTTAAATCTATTTTATGACTGGTGTCAAAAAATGTTGGGCAACACTGGATTTTTCAATTCTCTTGTACTTTAAATGAGCTAAGTGTTCTTTAAAACGTGTCAGTATATTTCGTTTTGTTTGCCCAATATATTTTTTAGTACGCCCTTGACAAGATATTTCGTAGATTCCTGATTCCTGATTTGGTTCAGTTTTGTCTTTAGAGTTTACCAGTAAACGTTTTAAACCAAACCCCAAAGACAAAACTAAATTTCATTTAATAAATTACGAACCTAACATTTATTTTTTAAATGAAATACTATACATTTTATTACAGTTTCGGTTAGCTATTGAAGAAACGATAAAAATGATATAAATTGTATTAACTTATTTTTAGTATTTACTGAGTTATTTTGAATGTTATGCAAAAAATGGGTCATATTTGATCGGCTGCCACATTAATCAGTTTTAATAATGCGACAATCAGCCTTAGACTAAAATATTTCTAAACCACTCTACTTTTACAATATGGATTCAACATTTTACAAATCTTGCGACTAGTAACAAACAATACACTTCAATTCGTATATTGCAAAAATTTGTCATTTTTTTCAAATGGGACACCGGTATATTATAGCCTTCTCTACGAGCTTTCCAACATTACTATACACGGTGGCCAGAAAAATGCGGACAAACGCCACGCAGGCCAAATCTTTGTTTAATTCTGAGTTGACAATCTTAATTGAAAAAAGTAGTACAGTGCTTTCTTAAGTCACACGAGCAGCTTAAAAGAATTGTAAATTTGGCAACACCTAATCAGACAAGTACTGTGGTAGTAATCATTTTATTATTTACTATAAATCAGGTAAATACGCAAATTAGCAAGAATTTTATGTTAACATGGATACCAATTGTATTCAAATTTAAAGATAATATGAAAAAATTATAAGAACTGTTCAAATTGGTAGCCATCAGTTTCCAGACATAATTCCAATCTTCGAGGAAGCGAATTCAAAACGCGCTCCAACATATCCGGGGTGATTAATCGAACTGCCGCCGTAATTTTATTAATTACATCCTCTTCGTTCACTGGAGGCGTTGCATAGAACTTTTCCTTTAAAAACCCCCCAAACGAAAAAGTCCAGAGGATTAATATCGGGAGATCTTGCCGGCCATGCTATTGGACCGTTACCCCCTATCCACCGATTCGGAAAGTGTTCGTTTAACTAATCCCTAGAAATTCTGGCATTGTGAGCAGGGGCCCCGTCATGCATGTACAACATGTTGGGTCTCAAATCCAGTGGAATATTATCCAGTACTTCTTCTAAAACGTTAACGTACTCAATTCCATTTAGACGATTTGGAAGAAATATTGGTCCAACAACTCGGAGATTTAAAATCCCCAGCCAAACATTTACCGAAAATCTTCTCTGATGTCCAATTTCCCTTACTGCCTTGGGATTTTCGTCCGCCCAAAAATGAAAATTATGGCTATTAAAGACGCCATCTCTCGTAAACAAGCATTCGTCGCTCCAGAGAATATGCAATACAAAGTTCGGCTCTTCTTGAATCCTTTGTAAAATATTGTTACAAAACATTCTTCTGTGCACATTATCGTTCACATACAAAGGCTGCACTTTCCTTGCAACGGATGCAACAAATTTTGAGATAGTACTGAGTGCACTGTTGTTTTGCTAGGAATATTTAGTTCCCGAGCTATTTGTCTTGTGCTGGACGTCGGATCTTCGTAAACAGCATCCAATATTTGCTCTTCTAATTGAACTGTTCGACGTCCTCTAGGTCTACCGCTGTTACGATAATTCGGTATAAAGGAGCCAGTTTCTCTAAGTCGCTGATCCATTCTACGGAACGTGTTGGTGGATGGATGTCGCCGTTGAGGATACCGTATTTGATATTCTTCTTTTGCCAAGTTTGCATTTCCATTGCAAAATCCGAATACCATATACATGTCGGCGTATTCTCCAAAGGTAAACATTGTTCGGTACTAAGAACAGCACAAGATGTTTATCTTATTTCAAGAGCCAAATGTCACATGAGAAACGTCAAAAATTGACAACTACTTACTACTTTTAAACAAGCAGCCTTACAGTACCACGTTGCCATATGTACTTTAATTTCAAAAAAGCCAATGAAGAAATGTTAAAAATGTAAACCATTGGTATTAATCGATTAGTTACATCAATGCATTTGAGATAATTCCATTTCTAAATTTCACCACAATGATTTTACATAGATAAATTTGACGAATTTTGCTAAATTTTAGCCGTACATCTTAAGGTTTGATGGTCTCGTGCGCCTTAAGGAAGGACCGCATAACTTTTTTGGATTAAGATTATCGCCTCAGAATTGAACAAAGAATCGTCCTACCTGGCGTTTGTCCGCATTTTTCTGGCCACCGTGTATTTTACTATCGTAAGATTAATAACTTGTGAGTTATAATCACTTGTCCATAATCAACGTACAGAAACGCGCTGTAGAATATTTTTATCACTGTTTTCGCGTTAGTTAAATAATTTCAATTACCTATGAAAACAAATGGGAATGATTTACTTACACCGTCTCAAATCATTTGAAACTACATGTCTAGAAAGGAGTTGAAACGTGATTATTTCAAATCTTTACAAATTAACTAAGAAAAATCAAAACGTCTGAAATCACAAATAAGTAAACTGATTATAAAAATTTATAATATTAAAATAAATTTTTTGCTGAACACGCAATTTCTTGTGTTTGCGTGTGCAGGTAACAGGCCTATTACAAGCGTTTTAGTTAGCTATTCTTTATTATTATTTAGAAATTGTTTATATACTCTGTGACATGACCTTTTTTCCTTCAAAGTAAAAAATCTACATTTTTCCGTTATTGTTTGAATTTGATGATCTTTAATTTCACTTGATTACATTTTTGCAATAGACAAAACAGAAAATTCTTTTTTCGAATGATTGTATTAGGACGCCACACGTAATAAAGTGTTCCATTTTTTTTCCAGGTTTTCTGTACTGCATCGGAAAATTGTACTTTTCTAGTAAAAATGCAGATTTATGCACTTAATTTTTTTAGTACTACTTAAACGAATGTGATGTGAAAGATAGCCAATTTCTAAAAAGCTTTAGTGAATAAGGGAAAAGTTATGGCTCAACTTTGTCAATATATTTTTGTCCCTAGCGTATCCCGTATCATAATATTACTCACGATAATGGATTAATTAGAAAATCTAAAATACCTACCTTTGTGCAGTCCATGTTTAAAATCAGAAATTTCCTTTGTGTTTTTGTTAACTAATAGTTTACATTGCTACTCCACTGATGAGTACATACTCACTTGAAAAAATTGTAGACTTTAACGGTTCACAATTTTGTTTTATCTCGTAGCTAACTATTCATAAATGTGAATTTGATTTATCTAATAATATTACTGAAATAATCTGTAATTATTTTATTATTTGTCATAAACTAGGAAAATACATTTTGGCCAGTTTATTGAGGTTTATATACCACTGTGGAACGGAACGAATTAGTATACCGGGTGGAAAGTTTCAAACCCGAACATAGCAAAGTTCCATTGAGAACTACGTTTCTGTAGATTACTGCTCGCCGTTTAAAGATACAAAAATGGTAATGGTATTAAATGAAAGATAAAATTAAGGCCAATGTTATCGTGTTGAAATTATTCCTATTATGTTAATACTTTTGAAATAGAAATTAAATTTTTAAATTTCAAATGCAAAATATAGTCGCCTTAGTATGTCAGATTTGAAGTTTGCAATTCAATAACCAGAATTTTGTACATTATACTTCTTATTCAAAATAAAATTCCATTCATCTGTGTACCATACTGACGATGAGAAACTGTTAGGATTTATTTCTTTACTCCTGTATTGCTTCACAAAATACTTTCCTATTATTCTTGTTAATTTCAATACAATGTTGATGGCAACTGGATTTGTTGAATTGATGTCTTTTTTAATATTCTTTAGAGTTGTCTGTTACTTATTCTTGAACAGTGTAAAACTTATTTAATTCTTAATACAATTGAATTTAAAACTGATTTAGTTTCGACATGTGTCGGTATTGATTGCCCATGGCATCATTTCAAATTTATTGATAGTATCAGAAACAACAGTATTTTTGTATACAACGACGTAGAATACAATTATCATTCTAATAAAGAAAGAATTGTTGTAACTTAAACGACAAGAGTACATACCTGTTATTTGCTCTGTACAATAATTCATAATGCTTTTTGACTGACGTATAAATTATTTTCCATTAATTGAAACAACTGAAAGTTTCAAACCTGACATAGGCGACTAAATTTTTCGTTTAAAATTTGTTCCGAAAGTATTAATATTTAGGAATAATTTTAACACCATAATATTATCCATAATTTTCTCTTTTCTTTAATACCATTGCCATTTTTGTATCTTCAAATGGCGAGCAGCAATTCACAGAAATGTAGTTTTCAATACAAGTTTGCTATGTTCGGGTTTGAAACTTTCCACCCGGTATAAGGTAGCGAAAGGCATGACACAGTCACTTCTCTTGTGATCAAAAAGAAGGCATCTACTGAAGATGACAGCATAGCTGCCGAAATACGTATCTAGTTTTTAAACAAACTTTTTGGGGTTAGGAAGTTAAATCCAATTTCTGTGTACTACAAACCACAGTCTCCAATGCATTTTAATAACTCTTAAATACTCCACCTTTTCATTTAAAACCTAAAATATTATTGCAGATCAATTAATTTGACTTTAAACTCTTGTAACTTTTTAATTATTCGTTTTTTTAACAAAACTTTGATACGAAAAATGCTTTAATTATTTGATCTCCTCTAGCTGCCCCTTTAATTTCCTCCATATGTTATGTGACACCCAGTATATAAATACCCTACTTCTACGTTTTCAACTAATGCCTAACGCTCTCGAATAGGTTTTACTAACGCTTTGGCAATGCATTGAATACGTAATACTGTAATTGTCAGTTATTAAAACTGAAATGAACCCTTGATCAATGTATACTTGATTACTTTTTGCAGTAATTTGGCCAGATGATGTAAAGACGGTAGCTTTAGCTAAGAACTTTAATATTCCTTTCTTTTTTGTTGTAAAACCTTCCATAGACACCCTGCATAACACATAAATTATAAAATTCCAAAGTTACTTGTACATTAATTTTAACAAGTCGCATCTATACAACTTTATGTTATAGATATACAAGAACATTTTATTTACCTCTTTCCATATGTTGTAATGACTCAGAAAACATCCAATTTCCCCTAATGTCATGGCTCTGAAAAAGAAAAAACTAAATCAAGATTAAATGGATTACTTAGTTTTCACCTTGGTTTTTACGTACTTACATAATAGTTAGGTTTATTTGTAATACAGTTTCTGACTACGTCAAGGCAGGCTATCACGCGGCCAGGTGTTTGAATTTAAACTGTACGAAAATGTAGCGAATAACAGCTATACTGCTGTCTCACAAGCTATCACGCACAAAGCGGCCAATAAGGACACAATAGTGTGTCATCTCAATTTTAAAGCTAGTAGCAAGTCGGCTAAGATTGCAATGGAGTTCTCAAGCATCCAGAGGATGAATGTTTGTTTTACAGAATTTTATAAAATAGTTCTACTCTGATTTGGTGTTTCTAGACCCTTCAAATGCTTACTTTCCATTCACTTAAATGTTACGTCAACAGAATATTAAACGGATCATCTAACATTGTATTATGTAAATATTTGTATTTGTTCACAAATCAGTGACCTAACTGCAAATTTTTAAGCAGCAACTTGGCAAAGAATATCATCACAGGATCAAAGATGATTTTATTACAGTGCAATTTAAGAAACACTTCTGAGTGTTTCTGTCGGCGTTAAGTGAACAAGTTGTTAAAGTTTAACGAGGACAGTCCAACTGTCTACAAAACGAAAACTCTGATGTTGGCAGGGGCGGATTTAGGCATGGTCTTTATGGGCTGCAGACCAGGGCCCCGTTCTATCGAAGGGCCCCCTTCGCGGTTAAAAAATAAAATATGAAGTTATATGACTCCTAGAATGTTTTATTGATTTTTTTATAAGAATAAAAGCCGTTTTGTATCTGGAACATCTTAAAAATTTTGGGATTCATAATAACAAACAAAAATATATTCCAACGAGTCTTGGCGATACTAATTCAATTAATACACTTTTTTGACCTCCTTGCAACTTGATGGCGATGACTCTGATCAGGTAACTAACTATTATATCAACAAATCACTGGATATTAACTTTACATTTTCCCCCGTCGCTGAAAACGAAGTTTCTAAACTTCCCTTAGGCATCACTAGTAAATCTTACGGTACTGACAATATTAACATTGATCTTATTTACTTTTGTTGCCAGTACCTCTTGCCTATTTTCACACCCATTATCAATTACTGTATAACTCACGGTGTCTTTCCCAGGAGTTGGTTAATTCTTCTGAACTATAGCAAAGCATTTGCTCTTGTCAATCATGAGATTTTTTTTACTTGCTAGACTGAAATCTGTAGGTCTTAGTGTCAATGCTTTGAATTTTTTCACCAATTATTTGCATGGCAGATCTCAAAGAGTTTATTTTAATGTGTTTTCTGATTCTGAGCAAGTCAATCGTAATCCACTGCAAGGATCAATCTTAGGGCCACTTTTATATTCTATTTACACATCTTCATTTACTAAAGTAATTAAATATTGCAGCTATCATTTCTGTCCTGACGACACTCAGCTTTATTATTCTTTCAAAGCTAATGATGTCGCTCTAGCTTGTGAATTTGTTAATCAAGATATAAATAAGCTCGTTGAAATCTCGAAACAGCAAGATTAAGACTTGTTTTGCTATTTGGAGGAAGTAACTCTCGTGCAGATGTCGCCGTGATAGCTTTACACTTGAATTTGAACAACTCATCTTCGAATTTACCAGACTGTTGCAAAAATTTAGACTTATATGTGGACTACAAACTCAAATTTACCACCCACGTCACAAATGTTATTCGTAGAGCTTTTACTGATATCAAATTAATTTATGTTAACTGACACTACCTAACAAAATCTATCAAATCCATGTTATGTGAGGCGTTAGTACTTTCACATCTTAACTATTGTGACACTATTCTTGATTCTTTTCTATCTTATTCGGATTCACTTCGACTTCAGAGAGTGAAAAACTGTTGCATGCGACTTATTTTCGGTATAAGACGTAGACAACATATCTTACACAAACTAACGGATTTGGAGTGGCTAAATATGAAAAATAGACGGTACTTGTATGCTGCTGAATTTTATTTTAAAGTTCTCACCTATAAATGCCCACTGTACTTATACATATAACAAGATCCCATACCAAACAGACGTTCATAATATCAATATTAGAAATCGTGGCCTCCTCTCCATTCCTAAGCATAAAAGTGAGTTTTTCAAGCGGTGTTTTTCTTATCATGTAACGAATATTATGAACTGCCTTCCGCAAGAACTTTTTAAATTAACTCCTGCTATGTTCGGTAAAAAGTTAAAACTAATATCATTTTGTATGTGTGATTTCATAATTTCATCGATGTGTTTAAACATAAGTTTTTCTAATAGAATTGAATTTGTTTCTTTCTTCAAATGTATGCTTAATAAACATATCCTTGGTCTACAAGAGAAGGTGATCAAGTCCACCGATAGTAATTTTGAGTTATTAGAATTTTAATATTTGCCCATGTATCTTACATTCAATTTTTTATTTAAAATACATATTCTAGAAACTTTATTGTTCATAGAAATCAATATAAACTAACCTGATGTAAAATAATTGATTTTATAATCATAAGCAAATATTAAAATTCTAATAACTCAAAAATACTTGGTCACTTTCTCTTGTAGACCGACGATATTATTATTAACATATAAAATAGCGACATCTTACTATCGCTTTTTGACCTAACTTTGCAGTAGGATAGACAAATTGAAGCGGGATTTGCTCCTAATGAGTCCCCCATGCAAGGCGGCCATGCTTGCTGTCAAAGCATAATGAAATGAATGAATGAAGTGGGAATGTCGAGCTACGTTTCTGCTGAAGAAGCCCCAAGCAGGGCTGAAACAGCTGTCCAGAGGCTGCTCGAGGTTCTCACTGCAATCAAAAACGATTTGCACAAAATTTTTCTAAAATCTTTCATTATGCTTTGACAGCAAGCATGGCCGCCTTGCATGGGGGACTCATTAGGAGCAAATCCCGCTTCAATTTGTCTATCCTACTGCAATGTTAGGTCAAAAAGCGATAGTAAGATGTCGCTATTTTATATGTTCATCATTCTTACATCGCATTTGCGAATAAATTGGGCAAGTCGTTTTTGGTCTGCAGTGGGAATGTCGAGCTACGTTTCTGCTGAAGAAGCCCCAAGCAGGGCTGAAACAGCTGTCCAGAGGCTGCTCGAGGTTCTCACTGCAATCGAAAACGATTTGCACAAAATTTTTCTAAGATATTATTATTATTATATTATTATTTTTTATGTAACTTTTAACAGAATGTAACCAGTAATCTCATGTTTTAATGTATATTTCTGAAGTCAAATTCAAATAGAAAATCAGGTAGTGTAAGGCGTCTTTTATTATTGCATTTTTTCTTTGTTTTACTTTTTTTAGTTTTTATTCTTGATCTGAGAATTTTTTGTTTCGTTTTCCTGTGTGTAATTAAAAGTAATACATTTTATTTTGTGCTTGTTTGATATTTGTTACAAACTCTTTGTTCATTATAATTGTGTATAAATGTTTATATCGGGTGTTTTCGGAAGGCTGGCTGAAAACAGAACCTTGGCTTTTATAATCTTTTTATTGCAGAAATCAAAATTTACTGTGAATTTTGTTTCTATGTTATACCGCGACACTGGTGAATTAGCATTGTTTCTTAATAAATTATTAAGATTAAGAGCGGAATATCTCTTAGAAAAAAAC
Source organism: Prosopocoilus inquinatus (assembly GCA_036172665.1). Lineage (NCBI taxonomy): Eukaryota > Metazoa > Arthropoda > Insecta > Coleoptera > Lucanidae > Prosopocoilus > Prosopocoilus inquinatus. Next base: position 6,240,847 of record CM069876.1, read on the forward strand.
GCGTCGTTATGGCTTTAATTATTGAAGTTGAAAGAAAAAAACTCTTTTTACAACTAAAAGAAAAATATCACATTTGTGTCAAAGTATTGAAAAACTAGTAGAAACAATTTTTGATAATTTAGGTAACTATTTTTCGTTTCAAAATAAACGTCTTCATTTTCAGTCTGTATTCAGGATGTTTGGAAATTGCTAGTACAAAAAAAATTGATAGTTGGTGATGATGAGTTGAAGTCATCGACAAAAAAAATTCTAATAAAAATTACTAAAAATTTGGCCAAAATTGTTGGTGAGCCACTGAGTTAAGGTAACAAGCTGCCACAACAGTCACATAATTACAAATTGCATGAACCTATCAAAAAAGCAGCACTAGTCAAATAAAATACTAGTTCATGCAAATTTTGACTTTCGACATAGCGTTAATAAAAGGAACATTAGTTTTGTTCCAACTGCTCGAAAAACCATACAATTTACAAAAATTTTGTGCAAATCGTTTTTGATTGCAGCGAGAACCTCGAGCAGCCTCTGGACAGCTGTTTCAGCCCTGCTTGGGGCTTCTTCAGCAGAGACGTAGCTCGACATTCCCGCTGCAAACAAAAACGACTTGCCCAATTTATTCGCATTTGCGATGTAAGAGTGATGAACAGATAAAATAGCGACATCTTACTATCGCTTTTTGACCGGACATTGCAGTAGGATAAACAAATTGAAGCGGGATTTGCTCCTAATAAGTTTCCCATGCAAGGCGGCCATTCTTGCTGTCAAAGCTTAATGAAAATTTTAGAAAAATTTTGTGCAAATCGTTTTTGAGCTACGTCTCTGCTGAAGAAGTCCCAAGCAGGGCTGAAACAGCTGTCCAGAGGCTGCTCGAGGTTCTCGCTGCAATCAAAAACGATTTGCACAAAATTTTTCTAAAATCTTTCATTATGCTTTGACAGCAAGCATGGCCGCTTTGCATGGGGGACTTATTAGGAGCAAATCCCGCTTCAATTTGTCTACCCTACTGCAATGTCAGGTCAAAAAGCGATAGTAAGATGTCGCTATTTTATCTGTTCATACAATTTACGATTACGAACATACGCATTAAACAAAAGTACATGCGCAATAAACAAAACACACGATTTGTATCCTGCGCATGCTTGTGATGGTACAGCATACGGTTTTTTGAGCAATTGGAACAATCTATTAAGTCTAACACTCACCTCAGATAGTTCTGATTACACAATTTTTTTTTATAAAGGTCACATGCTATCTTAAATTTTAGAGACTAGATATACGCATCAAACCAATTCGACAACGCCGCCCATAAACTAAACGCGGGATTCATTTCTATACTTAAACAACGTTTTTTTTTCACAAAGTAACTGTTTTCTAAAAAATAATGGACAGTACAGCAGTATTTTTTAACTTACCTCTTGTGGTAGGGGTCAGCATATTCTGGAAGAAAGGTCAGTTGTTTCAAAATGTTAGCGTCCAAAGCCCTAAAACAAAGTCTAAATGCAATCATTGCACAGTGAGACAGAACACCCTAAAAGTGGCCAAAATTTCAGTTTTGGTTATAATAATCTTAAAATAAGTCCACAAATATAAACCAATGATTAAAAATAATTTCTAGGATATTGACCGAAGGTTGTTTATACAGGGTGAGTTAGGCTTCTGTATTTTCAAAATAATTTTCTTCTTTTCAGAGCTAGTGCAAAAAGTCTTTAAGAAAAGTGCGTTGAATGTTAAGTACTACAAATTGAAGAACTCAGGCGACCTCGATCTGCAATTGTTTTAAAGCCGATTAGCTTTCTTCCATTTTTTAAATAGCATAGTGTACTTTATATGGCGAATTATATTAAACGTTTAAAACCTGTATTAACCAGAGCAAATAGTTGATCCCCACAGATAATAAAATTTTCCAAAAAAATGCGAGACTGAAGAGGAATTAATAGCTAAAATTATTCTTGCGTTACACATAAACAAAAAGCTCAGTTTAATACCGAAAAACAGGAAAAATATTTTTTTAGGTAGGTTAGACTAGCCTTAATTACACGCCCTCTACTACTTCTGAAAGTTAGGAATAGTTTTTCTGAGACAGCCTCTATATGGCATTCCATTAAAAAAAAAAAATAGTGATCGTAGTTTGAACATATATACTCAAGTTCATTAATTTTTTTGTAAAAACTTACATTACTTGGAATTTTTCTTGACGGTGTAACTAAAAAAGCGTTTCAAGATGAAACTTTTGCAAAAAAAAAAAAACAACGTCATTTCAACGTCAGAAGATAATTTGCATTTGTTTGAAGTACTGCAACAGCGATATTTTTTTAAAAAAGTTGAATAACGCGGAAACGGTTTAGATTAGACCCCACGTCTGGTACACGTTGCATGTGCACATTAAAATTCAGTTCCGAATGCGAAGTGACATAACGCCCAGACCAAGCGAAGCACTCTGTGTACGCTAAACCAATTTTAAATAATGTTCCACATGATACCAAGTAACTTTCTGAAACATGTTTTTTTCTTTTTTGTAAAATGAGGGATTAGAGAGATATGAAGGAAGTCGCCTTAAATGAAACGCCCTGTACGTATAAAAAAAAGTTTGTACATTGCCACAATCAAAATTGCACTAAAGAAAATTTAGAAATAGTTCTTGTAGATAAATTTTAAAGAAAAAGAAAGATTTTAACAAGTTATGAAGCAAAATACTTTTGAACGTGGTAATTTTCTTATTAAATACCAATCAATCGATTGATAATTGTAACAACTTTTATACAGGGAGATTCAGGCAACCCATTCATTAGAAGTTTACAGACTCATAGGCGCCGCTTCGTCGGGTGCAGGGGCCTCGTGCACCTGACAAATGATTTTGTTGGGTGCAAAAGTATTAGAGAGCACCCGACAAAGTAGTGTCATGGTAGTGTCTTTTTATTTAATGAATTCAAGCAACACAGATTTTTAAAGAAAATCCATAATTAACAGGGTTACCAGAAATTTACAAATTATTTCAAATATTGCTAGCTCTTCCTGGTTCATCGTCCAAAGCAGGAATACAGCATACTTGCGTTTTCTACAGACGTGCACTGCGTGCGTGCGTACTCACTATATTTCCATCTTCTTCTAACCTTGTGTAATAAAATGAGTTGGAGATACTCTTGGTGCACACTCAGTGCATATAGTGTACGTCAGTAGAAAACGCTATTAGTGTATTATTATTTTATTGTATTATTAAATCAAAAACCCACCACCTGTTGCATTATGTTAGTATAAAACACAGTCCCCTGTAAAATATTTTCAAAATACTAAGCAGGGATGAGGAAAAACTTTTCTTTCCTCCTCCCTGACACTAAGTTGGTAAGACAATTTTAATACTTATCTTATTATCTTACTCACATTTATGTTCTTCTTAAGAATTCTTTTCACACAAATGGAAAAAAAATGAAAGATGCCCTTAATTAAATTATCGTAATTATTAAAAATTCAGAACTTATAACCTTGTCATTTATTTCATATACTTATGACTTTGTTGTCGAGTTCTTAATTATTGTTATAGTTGTATTTCTCATAAGGCAGTGGTCTTTTAATTTATGAATAAGTTATATTATACACATTATAAACTGAACTACGTACCGAAAAAATTGCACCTGACAATATTTACAAAATCCGGCGCCTATGTACAGACTTCCTCTTTGAATTTCTATTTCATATTTTGCGGTTATAAGTTAGCGATAATGATCTATTTAAATATAATATTTCCAACTTTCGGACACTTCCGCTTGTACCGGAAGTTGCTGTCAACTTTCTTATTTTAAATGGAATACCCCATTTTTTATTACATTTCTGAAATCTTCATGAAATTCTAAAAATATTTTGTGTAACATGTGATACAAGAAAAAATAGCCGTTTTAGAGATATTTCCATCTTTTAAAGAAAGCTCAAAGTTGCAGTACCTTGTTTATGATGCTGCCATCTTTGTGTAACAAAAGCCATAATTTCAATTTTTGGCCTGTAGTAGGGTATACTCATAAGCTTTCAGGTCATACCTAATTTTACACAAAATCGTTTACGGGCTGGTTGAAAAGTAATTTCTATTCGAACTGATTTCAACTGTCGAAACGTCATGTTTTTTAAATAGAACACCCAGTATTCTTTTATACCATAAGAATCAGAATTAAATGTTCTTTCGAACTATATTAGCATTCCCTATACCCATCTCTTACCTTTCTCTTTCTATTCATGATTTTCTCTTTGACACATCAATTTTTTCACTTTTCAGTATTATTCCTAAATGGTGTGCTATGAAAATTTAACAAACTGAGGTTTTTTAAATTAACTTCTGACTGTAATTTCAATTTCATTTTAAAAACCGACAAATAATATTTAAATACACATCTATCATCTGAACTTTTTGTTTACATATGCCGCATATATTAGAATTCTTGGTATGACTATTTACACATTTACAATGAGAAATTCACACTTAGAATACAAAATTTTATGAAAACTAATAAATAAATCAGAAATATTAAAAATAATACATAAATTGTTGGTCATAATATTGGCTCTAAGTTGTTATTGGCTATTATTTATTAGTAATAAATTTCTACTGTATCTAAGTAATAACGCATTTTCCTCGATATAACAACTTTTTTTTACTAACTTCTTGAATTGTCGATTTTTTTATCATTAAATATCTTTAATATGTCTGTGTTTGATTATTCATTTTTTTGGTTCTTCGTAGCGATTAAATTGTTTTTTTTTTAATTCCTACTAGACGGATGATTTCAAAATTATAATTTTTCTAGTTTTATAGCCCACTATTTAAAAGTAATACCGAAAAATGGAAAAAATTACGTGTTAAAAAGAAATCATCGATAACGGGTGAACTGTAAGAGATAGGTATAGGGAATGCTAATACAGGACGAAAGAATATTTAATCCTGAGTCACATGATATAAAAATATACTAGGCGTTCCATTTAAAAAACATGACTTTTTGACAGTGGAAATTAGTTCGAATAGAAGTTACTTTTCAACCAGCCTGTAAGCAATCAAGTGCAAAACTGGACATGATCTGAAAGAATGTTACTGTAGCCTACTACAGGCCAAAAATGGGCATCATGTTTTTTTGTTGCACAAAGATGGCAGTATCATAACCAAGGTTCTGCAAGTCTGAGTTATTTTTACAAAATTAAAATATCTCGGAAACGGTTAATTTTTCTTGTATGACATATTGCATAAAATATTTTTAGAATTATATGAAGATTTCAAAAATGCATTAAAACATTTAATCCATTTAAAATAAGAAAGTTGACAGCAACTTCCGGTATAAGCGGAAGTGTCCGAAATTTGAAAATATTATATTTTGATAGATCCATATCGTTAACTTATAACTGCAAAATATGAAACAGAAATTCAAAGGAGAAGTCCGTAAACTTTTAATGAAAGAGTTGCCTGAATCTCCCTGTATAGCTACCTCCTTTTATTTTCGTAAAACAGCTTATATAATCACAAAAAAAAAAACCTTAAAAATGTATCTGAAGTAACACCATGTTATGGTAGTACTCCATACTCAATGTTGTGTTTAAAGAGAGAGGCTCCTGAATCGATATTGCACCCAAACCCCATCATTTAGAAGCTCAGTTCTACATTCGACAGTGAAATGTGTCTCTCTAAACACTTTTTATACTATGAGCATGTATCTGAAATAACGAGACTTCACAATTGATATTGCTCCGAAACTCCATCATTTAGAAATCCGGTTCTGCATTCAACATTGAAATGTATTTTTCTATATCAGGGTCGGTAACTTTTTGGACTACTGAGCCAAAAATATAAAAAAAAAATAACTCAAAATTTATAAGGAGCCAGTTTTGTTTTATTTTGTTTCATACTGTGCTGGACTTTTAAATTGTTTAAACTGGTGTTGTGAGTCGCTAAAATTACCACGTTACCCTGCACGTTACCTTACTGTAAATTTCCAATGTTCCCGGTAAGGTAACATTCATTTATTACCGTTTGTTACCGTTGGTTACCTCTGCCGTCAAGATAACGTATTTTCGAGTTACACGCTTGCAAAATTCAAATAAACCAATGAAAGAAATGGTCAAGGAATATTTTTGATTATTTAGGAAAAACGTAAGTACTAAAAAAAGGAAATAAATATTTCATAACCTAAGATGACTTTCGTTTACACATGAATGTATTTAGTGGAAATACATAATATTAAATATTGTAAAACTTATTTTTAACAAAAATCAAAAATGTAATGCGTATTCGCTTTCGAATTAATCAGAAAATTGAGTAAAAATCACATTATTTGTTAAAAGTGTAATTAGTAACTTCGGCGCGAGATGTCGCCACATGAGCTGTAATTGGTAATATTACGGTAACGTTACCTGTAAGGTAACAATAAAAATAAATTACCGGTAATTTAACAACACTAGTTTCAAGTAAACTGCGATAGTTAATAGTTGCTTAGCTTATTCCAACAACAATTTCTGACTAGTTGGAAACCAGTAGCATGCACACGTCAAAGTTATAAACTTGATGGTGCTGTTAAAATCGGTCATTACTTCGATGGACAACTGTTTTTGACGGTTTCGAACTACTCAGAAACTGCTGATGGAACAAATCTAAAGCCAAACAAAACGATAATCGCGGGAAAGTTGAACACGTAGTTGAAAATATGTCCTTACTTTTCTTAGATTTAAAGAAGAGAAGGCACAATAACAATAAATATTTGCAATGGAAGTGCTAATAACTAGTACTATTAAATATACTTAAATTATGATAACTTGGTTGCCGAACACTGCTCTAAACACTTTATATGTCCATTCGCAGTAATTGTTTTCAGTGCGTCAAATATTTATTTTCATTTCCAACTTGTGTAAAAGATGATACGCTTAACATTTAATAAAGTTACTTACTGCCCATCAACTGCATCCACTACAGTGACATTCAGTCCTAATTCATCGAAACAGTGATTCATTCTCTTCCGTCTCTCCGGCCTCCTCAACAAATTGATCATAAATATTTTATCGAACTCCAAGGTGTCTTTAACTGCAAATCTAGTGTACGACGTCATTAAATCACTAACTGGGAGAGGCGGCTCTTCATTTAAAACTTCCAATTTCAAGTTTATCAACTGCATCAAGTCATAATCTAACCCATCATGTTGCTCCAAAGGAATCATTACGTAACCGAAAGTCTCTTCGTTACACAAGACCAACTCAACGTTACTCCTATTGGCGGAAATCGCAAATGTAATGATATCATCATGAGGGCCATCATAATTTTGAATATTCGAAGGGAGATAAGTTAAAAAATCTGAATCGCTTTTACGCAAGTCGATGAGCACACAAGAATGTATCATCGGCACAGTGAAACACCCCCGTCGTTCACGGTACAACACAGGTTTGTAATCATCAGTGCGGGCATAATAGTAATCCTCGGTCATGCCGTACCAGAAGTTGGAATATAAACCGCCAGACTTTAACATCGGTGCTGCAACCGTGACGTTTTGCCTGATCAAATAAAGTAGAGTATCCGAATTTGTTAGAAAAACGTCTGAATCGATGGCCTAAAATAAAGTATTTATTATAGATCGTTTATCTTAAATAAAAACCGAAAACTTACTAATAAATAATCAGCCCACATTTGTCTTGCAAAATTCAATGCGGATTCCCTGAGTGAAATTAAATGATCGAAGCGTGACTTGGGCCAGTGAGCAGGGCCGTCTTCATCAGGGAATCGATCATTATCCACAAACTCACTGTTCACCATGTGATATCTTCCTTGTACGGATTTTATCCACTTCTGTAAAATTTCCGCAGTCCTATCGATGTTGTGATCACTTCGTATCCTGCAAAGAAATTTGAATTTTCCCGCGTTTGCCAATTTTTTTTACTATCGATAACAGGGACTTGCAAAACACACTAGATGGGCGTTGGTCTGGGTCTGGCACACCTGTTAATTGTCAAACAAAACACAACACAAACTAACCTCAAAGCTATCCTATCCTTGGGATAATTGAGGTTTTCTAGTAAGGATAGAAAGTACGGCAGAGTGTGAGCTTTGTTCCTTGCGAGAATGCTGATCAAAATAGTCGGATGTTTATAGTGCGCCGTCGACACAAAGCTGCAAAATATTGAAAAAGCCACTGCAAAGTACAGATATTTGTTACACATTTCTTCCGGCTGTGTAAGGCTAAAATGTTCAAAATAAAGAGCTGAGTAGAGTCACTAATTAACTCGAGAAAATGTACTGCAAACTGTACGAACACAGCAATCATATGAACGTCGAACGAACGCCATTTTTCGTAATGTAATGCGGTCAGTTAAAAACATAGTTAGAAACTTATGTCGACAGCACAGGCAGTATAAACTCGTCACATGCATCATGCATTCATATCTTATTACGAAACTTCCTGCTGAAATCTTACTACACACTTAAAATGTGTAAAATTGTACAGGGTTACAACTAATTGAGAAATATGCTATTTTGGTGCAAACAAATCTCTTCTACATTTAAATATTCATTTCTGAAATACATATATTCCGAAAACAAAAAATTCTTAATTTTGAAAATCTTGTTTATTTATCAACGTAGAACCATAAAATGTATTAAATTGGATAGACAATCTAATAAATAGGTTAGGAGAGACCATGGTTTTGCACATCGTTTCGCAGTGCCGGCGGATGACGGTAAGCAGGGTTGCCATATTTTTCTTGAAAAATCGCCGAACCTATTCAAAAAAGTAACCCAACTACGCCAAACACCGAAATGTAAAAAAATATCAATCAGTTACATTATTTGAAATATTAGCGGGAATACATTTTTAAAAAATTAAATTTTCGCCATAGTTAACTCTGTAACCAGTATTACCAGTGGGGTAACCCCCACTATACGAAACCTATAACTTTTGCAATGATAGCGAAAATGCTTCCAGTACGGTGCGGTAACTGACGAGTAATTCTGAATGAAGATGAATTTAGAAAATTAATACCAATAATTTAAGAATTATTTTAAAAAATGATGATCAAATTTACATTTTCATCACTTTATTTTATACAGTATGAATTCTTAGTTCCGTTTTTCAATTACCTAAGTTTATTACCTTCCTCGCGACCTAGGTAACAGATTTCTGTTAACGAGAAGGGTTGAAAAAAAAACTTTTTTTTTTAAATCAAAACTTCTACTTTTTTTTTGTTTTAAACAGTTTTTTTTTTTGTTTAAATCATGTTTAAAATTGACCCTAAATTAAACATGTTTTAAACAAAAAAAACAGCTGTTTAAAACAACTTTTAAATGTTTAAATTGCCCTTACAGCTTACATAAAAAGATATATTATTATTATTATTATTATTATTTGATATTTGTGTAAAAAGAAGAATTTATTAAAATTCGATCTCTAATTAAAAGAAAGATGAATAGTTTGTAATGTTAGATTATGTACCCTTTTAAAAATAACGTATGTACTTTGATAATAATTTAAATCATTTAAGGCAGAGCTTGATTTATTTAGGATCTACGGTCGCGGTGTTTTAATGATTTTCAAAGATAGTATGAAGTATTTGGTATCACCATACTGAGAAAAACATTCCCGATAAAGACTAAAATCAAATACAATCCAAAGAAGTATTTTTTCAAATTACTTGATCGCATTAAAACTAAAATACATGACTCGTAGTTTTCAATACTGGAAAACAAAAATTTCAAATATGTAAAAACATGTAGGATGTTCCATTTAAAATAAGAAAGTTGATATTACTTCCGGCGAAAACAAAAATTCAGTAGTTATATGTCTGAAAATTCTAATTAAATTTTTGTTTAATTCATCGTTTTCAAATTTTAAACAAACCTTAAAATTCTAGAAGGGCGAATATACGGCCTTGGGACACACGGTAGAAATTCAATGAAGACAAATGAAACGATAACGTTATAAATAGTTTAAACAGCGACATTCTATGCTCACTTTTTGAGCTAACATTTCATTAGGATTGACAAATTGAAGCCAGTTTGCTACATAATAACTCATCCCGTAGCCCATAGTATGAACAGGGAAGCGGAGGACTCAGTATGTTTCAACTCTTATTGAAATAATAAAAAGTTAAATATTGAAAAGGTATTTTAAAATTTTACAATATAAGTATTATTCTAATGATCAGTAATAATTAATGAATTGATTATAATCGATCTAATGCAATTTAAATTGTTTAAATCAGAGCTACAGTGCAGTCATCAGCTCAACCACGCATTGTCTACAATTGTTAAAACAATTGATATGATGAGAACAAACTAAAGTTTAAAGTTAATCTGTCAGTGAAATACAAATCCCAATATAATCCTTTTTTAGCTTAAAAATAAAAAAAATGAATTTAAAACATTATTAAAAAAAAACATGTTTAAAACATTTTGTTTAAAACAGATGGTATATTTTTAATTCGGTATTTTAAACATGTTTTAAACAGTTTGTTTTATACTTTCCAACCCTGTTACCGAGTAACAGGAACAACGTATTGGATGACGTCAAAAAGCATTATTGTGACATGGCCAAAATGACAAAAATAATCGGTTTCAATTACCGGTTATAACAAGTAACTGGCGAAAATTCACATAATATCAAATAATCTTAAATTTTCGGATTAGAAGCAGGGCCGTAGCCAGAATAAATGTTCAGAAGTAAGGATGTGGAAATTTGAAAAAAATATATATATTTTTTGAAACAAACATGCAAATTTAATATTTTTAAATGGAAACGTTTCAACAGAAAATACAGTGAAATTTCCAAGAAATTTCACATTAAGTAAAAAGAATGAAATTGCACTGAAATTTCAGTGAAATGTCTAAGAAAATCAAATAAAGTGTCCTCAATCTGAAGCACTTAGGACTATTTTTTCAGTTACTACTTAACTTTAGCCTTTCCTTTTATTAATAGCAGTTCTAACTTACTTGGTTACGAACTATTCGCATTGCACGTAAAAACGGGAAACGGAAAATTAATCTACGAATGAAAATCTCATTACGGAAAATTAATCTACCAATGAGAATTTTTATGTGCAATGTGAATTCACATTAAGACTAGTTCAAATGTTTTCAATTTTTAACAAAATCAGGTAAATCTAATGTCTTGGTCTCATTATTTATCTTTCGGAATTTTTAAAGATTACATAAAATAATTAAGGAATCAATTCTATAACTGGGCTGCAGTTATAGACTTTAGACACTTTATCCTAGGTAGTATACAGCTTTAAATTGTCGTTCTAAGTTTATGTTATGTCATCATAATCAAGATTCTAAAAATGGTCAATAAAAAGCACAATCACAACACAACAAAATTTACCCGCAAGTAAAAATTAAATCGTCTATTTAACGATATATCAGTCGGGTTGGTAGTCCTTAATTACAGTAAAATTTCCAAATAAGAAAGAAATTTCCGACAACTAAGAAAATTTCAGTGTAATTTCAAAATCCTAGAAATGTCCACTCCTTTGGCCGTTTCGAAAAGTGTTGAAATTTCAGGTAATTTCCTCCATGAAATGTTTTCGCACATCCCTATTCAGGAGAGGCTTATCGTATTGTATCTACAGTGTACCCCAAATTAAGTAAGCTACCATGAGTAACTTTCTTATTAATGAAGATAGAGATTTGGTTAAATGGGCAAAGTTTTGCAGTTTTGGGCGCTTTTTTTAGACGACATAGACAAATTCTGAATAGTTCCGATATTATCGCAGAAAAACTGAAAATCGCTGTTTTTTTTAATATCTAATAATTTCGTAATTATAAAAAATATGAAAAAAAAGTTTGATATAAAAGTTATTTGGTTTGAAAAAATACAACCGAAAGTTAAGTCAAAATAAAAATAAAGACGGCGGCTTTCGAGATATTGGTAGCAACTTTCTTATTTTAAATGGACGCCATACTGGATTTTTATACGATTAAATAGCATTTTCTTTTCTCATTTCAACCATGCGTTACAACCCATAACTTAATAAAAAAAATATCAAGAAATCCTATTTTAATTATAAATCAATCAAGCGAGGAAAAATATAAAAGTTGCTTTTACTTTAAAAACAAAAGGAAGTTATAATGAATGCTCAGAATGTCTCGATATTAATTCTTAAACACAATTGAATCTGATTTGTGACACTCCTCTAATCATTTTCTCCTTTATGTATGTCAGAATGGTTTCTGTATTTGAAAATACACGAAAATCTTTAATGTGCGACTTACAAATAAGCTTGTGAATTTTTCCAGGGATTAAGAAAATCTGCGGCTAACTGAGTATTCACTTCGTTTACTTCAGAAGTTCTAGAATTTACGTCTTGGCGCCGGGTTGCTTAGAAATCCTCACAACCACTGATCAGTAAACAAATTTTTTATTTTAATTCATAGTTATTGTTACAAGCGGACGTTAATCAATTTATTCAGACAAGTGGCACTGTTAGGCAAGCGACACTTTCTTGGGTTATTGGAGTGTTGCGCGTTCTCCGGCATCTCTCTGGAATGTTCGAGAGTTCGCGTTAGTTCCATGGCATTCCAGGCGTTTCCAGTAACAACCGTATGGAAATAAAAGAGGGGACGGCACGCGATTTAAAATAGTTACATTCAGCGAGCAACTTGAGCGAAATAAGCGGTGAAATATTTAAGTGTTATTTATCAAAATAAGTGTTGTACGTTAATTGTGTAATTTGAACTGTAAGAAGCTAGTGTTTAATAAAAGTTTTGAAATCAAGTGACGGTTATTAATGCCGAATCCTGAATTCATAACAATATGTATGTACAAATATAAATTCCAATTAATTGATTTATAGAAATTTTCTGAATTAGAAATTGTTTGTTGATTAATAGTATTAATAGAATCAATAGCTAAAGTAAAAAAATTCAAAATTCTCAGCCACATTTAATTTGTTACCTTTATCAAAGTTGTGTACGAATAGGCGCAGGAAATGCTAATGCGGGACGAAAGACATTTAACCTTGAGTCACCTGCTCCAAAAATATACTAGGTGGCAACATGTACAAAAAAAAAACCGGCCGGTAGGTTCACTTAAAATGACGAATGACAAATACGTACTATAAAAAGCTTTATTTGTATTAAAAATCACTAAATGCAATCTTAATATGACAATTTCTTTCTCTTTACTTCACTTCTCTTTATTGTCAACACCGCTTTCTTCAGAAACTTTCTTTTTCTTTTGAGCATAACTTAAGCTCGCTTTATCAAAGTCCAATGCCATGATGCCTAAATCTCCACTATATCTGTTTTTGGCCACCTTTAATTAAAAAAAGTTAGTACTCCATTTTTGAGCTTGTTTGTATGCATTAAACTAATTTCACACCTGCAAATACTTCTTGCCCCTAACAGACGTGAGCCGTTTGTCCTGTATGATTAGCACATTGTCGGCTTCCTGTGAAGCCTTTGCACCACCAAAAATCGAGCTGGTCGTCAAATCTTCATCTTCCCTTTCTTTTCGAGGATGAATTACCAAAGTGACGTGACAATTCTTCCTGGTCGCAAAATTCCTAAAAGCAGCTACTATAATATCTTGCTTCCAGAATCGGTCTACATGTTTCAGGTCTTCGCTCATGCCCATCATGAACTGAACATTATCTATGATTACATGAGATATATCATGTACATAAGTTGCATGCTCAACGGCCTAAAATTTGAACTGGTGAGTTCAATATTGATGAAAATGAAAACATACTTACTTCCATTACAACTTTTATGGCTTGCTGTCCATGAAAAGTCATGAAATATACGGGTAACTGTTCAAACTGGTCTGCCCAGAAGTCGAATTGGTCAAGGTGTTGGTCAAGCAACAATCCTGCCATTTGTTGTAACATTGTTCGTGCTAAACGAGCGTTTCTGATTTCGAAGCTTCCCCACAGTGTGTTCACCTTCGTTCAAAAATATTATTACTTAGAAATGATTTTTATGTTATGTATGTAACTACCATCAGAATCATTACACATGGTCTTTAAAACATTAGTCATTCTCAAAAATCTAAAAGAAAAGTTGGAACAGAACAAGTAATGGACGGTTCAAGATAATGTGAAAGAAGCTAGCTCTGCTTAGCAGAGAACAAATAATGAATTAGCATTATTAAGAAAATATTAAACAAGATAAAGCAAGGGAAAGGTCTAAAAAAATGGTTTAATTCCAACAAAGACAATTTAATACTGGTAACGGATAGAAAAATCAAATATTTACTAATAGTGATATGTTCTTTCTTATCATCAAGGAAAAGAATTCGGCCCACTTAGTGTTGGACACTTTTTACACCGAATATACTACTTATTCCTTCGTCGGCTTCGATGCATTTAAATTGCTATTAAGTGACTAATACAGTCCGAATACAAAATTTTCGTAAATGGACCGATTTCTTATCCCTGCTTATCACATTTTTAGGCATGTTAATCGCTGTACAAACTTACCCCTTGCATGGCAAGATCAAGCGAATATTCACTCATAAATGTGGTTTTTCCACTTCCAGTTGGTCCTGTAAGAACAGTCAATTCTCCCTTCCTATGACCTTTCAGTATTTTATTCAAAGTCGGAAATCGTTTCCATTTAACACCTTGTACCTTGCACAATAATTGACACGTTCATTCTATATTAATCAAATTTATGTTCGACGATACCTTCTCAATATTTTGAAGATCAGACAATACATCTTCTCTCAAAGATGAAAACATAGTTATTGACTTATGCCAAATAGGCTGTGCTGATGATATAATTGCTTTAAAATCTTGTTCTTGTCCCAAGTGTGGCAGCAATTGTTTATCCATTGGCCTGTACAAGTTTTTTTTTTATATAGGAGTATATTTTGTATTATATCTAGAGGCCTCATTTTAAGAGCTAGGCGAGAAACTTTAACTTCAAAAATTGTGGTATTTTATACCTACTATCTTAGAATCATCACAGGAATCAAAAGCGCACCAAAAAGTGAAGAAAAAGATTAATTTGTGTTTTCTTTTAATGGAAAAGCCTGTGTATTGTTTGATAAAATAATGAAACATCAGGTTTTTCTTGATATTGAAAATATGTATACTGGAATATTCACGGTAAGTGGCCTATTAGGTTATAACCAGGGAAAAGAATTCGGGCCACTCGTTCCATAAACATTACGAAAATTTAGTACTCGAATTGTATTAGCCCTGCCCATAATTTCTGCGATGTCAGAACGTACTCCTTCCTCTTCCACTCATTATCAATAACAACAGGCTAGGAAAGTAAACGTCGGTAAACGCGGAGCTGAGTCGCTTACTATCTTTGTCTAATAAAACAGACGTGTGTCGTAAATTACTGTGGCTGTAACGCCACGTTTGTTGACCTGAACATAACCTAACATTTACGAATGTTAAGACAACGAGATTAAACAAGACATTACAGTTTTGTAAGTTGGTATCTTGTACATTGTATTGGAAAATTCTTGACAAACTCATTGCATGCTTTCCCACAGAGATTTTTTTTTAAATTTTGTTTTATTAAGTTGTGTTTATTAATGGTTAGTTGGCCTGCAGCTAAACTAAGCTCAGACAAGCATATTATACATTTTTTAATAACAAATAAATTAACTAATTACGTACAGTAAGCACAACTAAAATAATTTTATTGAAGCTTCTGGTCCTAAGTTTCAGTGACAAGCAAAAGATTACAGAACAGCTCTCTGTGAAGCGAGTATTTTCAGTTTGTTTGACGTAAGCCATGCATTCTTACAGTCCAATAGACTCCGTTTGAAATTTCGAGCCAACTGTAGGACCGCCCACTTTCCTAATCTATTCGATGCATCGGGGCCGTGGTAGCAGTAAATATAACATTCGGCGTAAAAAGCGTCCAACACTAAGCGGCCTGAATTCTTCTCCCTGGTTATAACTAGACTTTAAAGGTTGCTGAAAATTTGTACATGGTAATAACATATGACATTCCGGTTATACAAGAAGTCAACACTAACTTTTTTCAATTTTTTCAAAAAAAAAAAATTGGCGATTACTTTGGTCAAAACACACCGGAATACATATTTACAAATACAAATTTTAGAAGGTCGGAGAATTGTACTATTCTTTGTTTTATTACAAAGATGAAGTAACGTTTTTCTGATAATAGATAAATCGTATAATTTACAAAGAGCTTACTGGGGATCCACACAAAAACTGACGGTTTTCAACAATAAATAATTTGTTTTGTTTTTTTAATGCAACACTGACTTTTTCTGTGCTATCTGACGCAAAATATAATTTTCTTTCCATTTTGTAACTTAAACAATCGCAATTGTTAACGGTTTTCAAGATATTTTAGGCGCAATTTATTTCTTATTAAATACTGACATTATAAAGTTTTGCTTTTTGAATTTCTTGTGCATCAAATTGTTCAAATGAATTTAATTTTTGTTCCAGATTCTCTCTATACTATTTCCAGGGGTTTGGTATACTTTACCTTTCAAAGTTACTCCGTAAATAAAGATCTATTGGAGTCAATTCCGGTGAACTAGGAGGGCAAACTCAATTATTACTGCACCCAGGGGCGGCCTTAGGGGCGGGCGAACCGAGCAACCGCCCGAGGCCCCGCGCCTTCCGTAATATGTGAATTTTTCAATATTTTAACCCGCGATAGTTCAGTCAGAATTAAGATTATCCAATATTTGCTTAAATCATATAAATACGAAAATATTTGAGAATCTCTATAAGATGAAGTTATTAGAAGCTCTGTTCAGTCAAAAAGAAAAATAAAAACCTCACTTATAAACAAACAATACACATAAACAAATAAATATTTTTGATACTTCCTTCACAAATCGTACTTTCAGAGAAATAACATTTTCCAAACAACATTTTCGAGCAGCTCTTATTACTAGACTAACATCTGTCGTATGAAGACTAAGTTTTATGTTCTGCAATAACTTTTTGTCTCTCCTTAGAATTTAAGTTTGTAAGTGATCGCATTCTACTTTCAAATATGTTTAAGTAAGATTATTGCAGTTTATATCTAGTTTAAGTTTTTAAACTCTCGTATATTATAATTCGATAACCTAATAGGTTGGTTAATATTAGTGGACCCACTTTCAAATTTTATTAATGTTCTTAAAATGTGTAGATACAGTGAGAATCTTGTAATGCTGCACATAGACGAAAATTACGTGATCAGATAATACATTTCTGAATCATATAAAATTGCACATAGAGGTTTTAACATTACGTTGCTATAGTTACTACTCAATTCTCAATGCGCTGAATCATTTAAAAACTGCACATAGGAAGTATTAAGGAAGGGAATAATTGATCTATCCGGAAATTTGACGGCAAATAACGCAAAGACCTCTGTCAATGAACTTCATCTGAAAATAATGTGCACCTACATTTTTACTTTTTCGGCGGTTGTAGGCATTTTACAATAAATCAAGAGAACAATTTAATTCAATCTGACAATTCTAAATCAGTAGTGTCATTACTAAAAACACACGGTAACCATGGCGAAGAAAATAAACTTGGAAATAATAATGTAATAAAGCTTCCATTGATGAATACTATGTGCGGTCTTATAAGATTCTCAGTGTATACTGATTCCATTTGACTATATTTCATTTTTTTTTGTAAAGCAATCGTCTTTTGTCTTAATTTGACTTTATTTTATATTTGAATTATCAATTTTATTACTTTTGTTTCCTCTTTAATATAATTAATATTTGCTTTCGTCTTATCTCCCTATCTCTCTTTTATTTTGCATTTTCAATTATTCCTTAATTGACTTTATTTAATTCAATTTTTGGAAACTAAGCAGCGGATAAATACGATGTTTTCAAGACGATCCATTTTTTCAAATGATGCTCGGACTCGTCGATTTCGTCTAATTTTTTGTCCTTTCCAGAAGCTTTAATAAATTTAATTAAGGGCCGGTTTTTCAATCAAAAGTTAACTTTAACCTTCAGTTTGTCTTCACACTTGTTACCATGGAAATAAACCGAGATCACAAGTTAACTGTAACTTTCAGTTTATTGCCATGGTAACAAGTGCGAACACAATTGTTTCCATGGCAATAAACTGAAGGTTAAAGTTAACTTTTGATTGAAAAACCGGCCCTAAATAAAATAAATAAACAAAATTTAATAGATTTTTAATACATACCACAGGGTGTTTGCAAAAAGCCGGGCGAGTGTTATTTTTTTAAATGCCACAATTGGACAAAATTGGCGTGTCCAAGCGTTTATTTATTTATTTCTTTTAATTAATCGTATTGAAAATATCTAATTTATGCGCTACTTAGTTTCCACGCTGTATAATTATAATTGATCGACCTTTGTTTTTTTTTTCATTCGATTTACTTTAATTTATTTTTATATTTTAACCATCAGTTTATCTTCTATTCGATACTATTTTATTTTTTAATTATCGATTCACAGGCTTTGGTTTTTTTATATTTATTATTGAAAGTTATTTTCGAATTGGTAGATTACAAAATAGACATTGAAACTTATTTGAAACTGCTTTTTCTCCTTTGAGGATTTGGAGTATTGCGTAGTTGGGGATTACCGTCATTGATTTTCGTCGATCACGTGATCACTTCACCTGCATGGAGGCATTAACCGAATCTCCAAAAAGCATGTTAAAGTGCTTTCGACTTTTCTTGGGCAATTTTAAGACGCAGGCGCGTTTCTCCTTATCTCAGTCAGCTGTCCCTGTTAATTTGTGCAATTTGAAAAACAAAAAATGGAACTCAGAAAAAAATGTTAAATCGATTCAACTTGTGACTTTTTTAAGTAATTTTATTTGATGTATCATTTATTAAAATCGTATAAGAAATAAGGACGTTACAGCATCAAAGGCTTTTCATATTCCACCCCTTCGTACCTCCTGCCTAATCGCCAATTCTCCAAAATTTCCAGAACTCATTTGAAGCCGCGATAAATTGAAAGAATCTAGAAGTTAAAAGGGGAAATTAATATTGTATTGGCTGAAGAATAGATGACGTTTCTTTGGTTGACTGTGCTTAATAAGCAGGCTTAGACGCATTTTAGGCAGAAGATTTCGTTAAATATACGAGGAACTACTAATATGCTGAAGCGATCATAGTCGGAAAAAGTTCTTATCTTTAACGCGTCTGCCCTGTAAAAATAAAACAATAAACCAGTCGAAGCCCGAGAAGTCTATGCGGCACGCAGTAACCACTATAGTTCTGGTCGACTGGATATAAAAACTTGTTTACATAATCAATTCATTCCGAAATGAACTCGCATTCTTTTTACAGTGACGGCGCTATCATTGATATGAATTAAATGTATTATGTCAGTCTTTTCAAAAGTTACATTACAGAATTATAATGTTTTCATAATTATTAATTTGAAAGAAACTATAAAGGCAATTATGTTCCACACGTAATTTACATCAAACGGTTGCTTCTGATGCAATGGGCGTGAGAGTTTTACCAGGGGAAGAAATTACCTTTCATTTTAGTCAACAACATGGTCTTCAGTAAACAAGGTTCTTCATTAATAGAAAAAAAAGCAAAAACTGTATTTTTTTCTTCTTTATTTCTCTATGAATGCGCTTTCTTTGTTTTACGTGATAACTCTAAAAGATAATAGGTAAGTAAGTATAAAACGCTACAACTTTCCTGTTTAAAGTTCTAAAATAAAGCCTAACTAAAAATAATGTGCAAAATATAAAATAAATCCTCTATAAGTGATTGATTCATAATAAGTGTCCGACCCGTTAGGGGCGTATTTACTAAGATCATGCAAGTCCTAAATTGCAAGAAAAAAAATTATTTCGAAAATCAATGTCTTTTGTGCCTCAAATGGAAACCGTTTCAACAACACCGATGACTATTGGATTGCGATACGTAAGGTGTTTTTAAAATTGGGTTGACTAACTGTAAATGTTTTAGAAACTGTATTACTGTGTCAACAATAAGTAAATGTTATGTGATGTAACTTAGGGTTTTTGTAACAGCTATTCGATGTGGCCTTCTTATTATGCACTTATTCACATGATTGATGAAGAGGCCGACAAACGCTACTCGTCTTAGGGCTAGCTTATTGGGCCAAATTTAACTTATTAAGTATTTAATTTATTAAAACTGCAATTACGTATGCACGTTTTGACTCGCGTACTTGAAGCACAAGATTTTTCATCTTTGCATGAGCAACTCGCGTGCCAAGTATTCGACCACCCAAGAGCGTTCAAGAGTTCTGTGTGAATGTCAGCCTAATGATTTACGTACGCCGGGCAGTGATTTGCATTGTTTTTATTTCTTTGCTACAGCAAAAACGCAATTTCCTCAACTGGAGCCTTCATAAACTAAATTTTTCTATTGTAATGTCTGATTAAATATGATTCGCTTCACTTTGATTCGATTAATTATCTCGCACATGAAACTATTGCAAATACATAAAACACTATGGTAATACATACGTTTAATTAAAAAATCCTTAAGGGCTGCGGTTGGCATTAAAAGCACATCACTAAATACTTCATAGAACAAGTAATCTTAAAATGCACGAATTTCACTAAATTTCTGTGAATTGTATTATTATATCCCTACTTACATCATAAAAATCAAGGTCATTGTTCGCATTATGCAATCTTTCCTCAGAGAGTCGTAAACAAATCGTTTTACTCTTTCAGTTCAAGGTTAAATGTTCGTGTTTTGTGTTTTTTTTTTCCTAGAAAGTCTATTCCTGTTGTGATGCATTCAGCTATTCTAGTGACCACCAACAAGTTTACATGTGAATTTCTAATCCGTTTTATCTCAGAAACTACACAAATTAGACCCCCCCCCACGTATACAGTTATTTGCTTTGTTTTCCAAGGACTATCTGTGTTTAACAGGTTGGACACTTATTCTGACTCACCCTGTATAAATTTTGCAAGTTTAACACAATAAATTATTCATTCCTTACCTTACGAATAGACACCGTTTTTCGCCTAACTTTTTAGCGAAATTTCTAGCCACATCCCACGATTTTAAATCATTGCCGAACCACAATATCAACTTATTATACTGTTCGAAAGTAGGCAGAATATACTGAGACAGGCTAAGTAGACCATTTGGTAGACAAATCACATTTGCAGATATTTTCGAATTTAATAATACTATAAAATCAGCTATTCCAGGCACAATTATGGCAGCATCCTTGGATGATTTCGTTAATTTCCCCACTAAGACACCACCACAAGTCTCACTTGGTTCAATCATTTGCACTTTAGTTTTCCTGTTGAATACCTGATATCCAACTAAATTAGATTCTGCATCCTCCAGAGGAAAATACAGTTTTTTATATCCATCATCGATTCGTACATCCAATGCATCTAAGGTCTTACTACTAATCATCTATAAATTGAATGATAACCATTGAATTTCATTGCACAATTACGAGATTTATTTCATTGCACAATCACAAGACTTACAGGCAGATCAAAATTCTTTAATATATTTACTAAAGATTCACTTCCCATACTTTTTAGTTGTGTGGTTTTGGCAGAAATTTGTTCTAAATAATCTTTAATCTTGTCTTTTTCATCGACAATATTTAAATCAACTGCACTCAAGGTTTTCTTTGATTTCTTAGCTGTTAGAAAGCTCTGGAAGTTATTCCACTGTCCACTTGATTTACATGATGGACATAAGAACATCCCTAAACAAATGAAGCAACGACAAAAATAAAATTTACCTCTCGATAATTCAACGAACCTGTCGTTTTGTTTATGAAAACCCTATTAGCTGTAGTGGCAGACTTGGTCGGCTTTTGGCACATCGGACAAGATGCAACGAAGCACGAATAACCTTCTTCAAAGCTTACTCTGTGTTGCGTGAGTTTCTTTTTAATTTCCGAGGAGGATATGTTTGGAATATCCTCGAACAAGACGTCATTGAGGTCTCTTTTCAAAAACATGGATTGCCACCCGCATGATTTTGTTTTCTGCAGGACGAAACGCATAACGAACATAATCTAATCGTTTCATAAAAGTTCTTCGTGACATTCGACACAATGAAGCAGGACGGATTTCAAGCGTTGTTTATTCAATTTTAAGTACGTATTTTTTGCTGTATCGGAGTGCAAATGTAAATTAAAGGAAAAATTTGCAGCTCTAATTACTTACAGGTTACCAAACAAATCATCACGCCGCACCACACGCACACACCACTGACACCTAGGGTTGCCAACTTCAAAGTTTCATATACCGGATACCGGGATATTGGACCCTTTACTGTGGTATTCATAGTGCTTAAAGTCACTAGATTTATCAAAGTACCGCAAACTTGCCACCATATTGATTCCCTGTTTCGCGCCAACGTCAAAACACTGATGACAGTTGAGAGTTTCTTGCAGTCATTTACTAAGGCCCGATCTTACCACCTCCTGATAAATTTAACCGTCGGTTAATATCCCTGGAAACCTTTGTTCCGATAATGGTTTCCTAGGATATTAACCGGCGGTTAAATTTATCAGGAGGTGGTAAGATCGGGCCTTAATTAGTCAATAATAAAGTCTTAGTGAATAATAATCACTGTGTAGAACGACCTGAGTCAAAAAAAATATCTAATAATTTTATAAATAAAACCGCACGTAATTCGTAAGTATTCTATTTTTAGGGAAGCAAAATTTTGTAGCTCTTTTTCAACATCTACAGTCCTTGACATCCTCCGCATTCGATTAGTTTGAGTATTTTGGAATAACTGTGAATGTAGCATTTTCCTGAAGATTAATTTCAGTTCATAGTAATTGATGTATACGTCTTTTAAATTTATAGTCACTATTCAACTTTCCTAGATATCGAAGGTGTCCTTTCACCCTATTCCATCATGATACCAAGTCTCAACGTTGATTTATTATGATTAATGAACGAACCTGATTGATAATCTCAAAGTATCTTGATTGTTGAGTATGAATGCGGCGAAAGTTGAAACCTTGTCAAGAGCCGTTTTTCTTACCCATTTATGCATGCAGAAAAGTTCAAAAACGTAAGAAATCGCGCACGCTTCAGTTAGATAGGTGTTCATAAATCTTTTGCGTTTAAAACACAACAGCGCTTGAAACTCAGCAAATTTTAAAGCTAACGGTAAATCGTGTGACAACTGTCACGAAATGTCACTGCGCCATATTGATTACTTTTCGATAGTTCTCACTCTAACTCATAGTCTTTACCAATTGTTCTCTCTTCGACTCATTGTCATTACCAATTGCGGTACTTTGATAAATCTAGGGACTTTAAAGTGCTTCCTCAAGGGCAACCTCATGTGAGGCTTCCTCATCACGTTGCCAACCTAAGGAAATAAAAACTAGCCGTTATAAAGCTCGTACCTGTAGGACGTTCGCGGTGCCTTATATTTTGAACAACAATGCATGCATTTCGTCGACGATATTTGGAGTGGTAAGACTGCCTTGACCTTCCCTCATCCCAAGGAAGCTCCCTGCTTCTCTTAAGGCAACATTGCAAAAGTGCATTCGTTTCTGAACGTGAAAACTGGCAACGTCTACATTTGTTGATTTTGTTTGCAGAATTGATGCCATCTTAGCCCTTTTGGGGCTAGATTTAGTTCTTTTTTGAGAGATTTAGCCCTGTAAATTTTCAAACAGCAACAAAATTAATTTTCATTCAATTAATATTCGTTTTACTTTTTAAATTTAAAAATTGTTAAAAATATATTTTCTCTTATTTATTTTTTACGAGAATTTATTTTTAGCTTTTTATATGATGTATGTATTTATATATTTTCGTTGGATTTGTATTTTATTTGCAGTATTTAAAATATTTTAAAATAAACTATTAACTGATGATGAGATTCGCAAGAACATTTTTATTTATTACCTAACAAATCAATAAAAATGTTTATTTTTAACTTAATGCAGACCTTTTTAGCCCTGAACCACTCAAATCTAGCCCTATTTTGATGATCGTCTAGCTTTTTTCTAAATGCAGAGTTGGGATTACTGGTTTGCAACGGTTCTATTTATAAATGGATTTTATTGAAGTAAATTCGGATAGCAAAGTGGCGATTTGAAATAAAACAGTGCATCTTAATAATAAATAAAACTTTAGTTACAAATCGTTTTTGATTGCAGTGAAAACCTCGAGCAGCCTCTGTACAGCTATTTCAGCCCTGTTTCGGGCTTCGTCAGCAGAGACGTAGCTCGACATTCCTACTGCAAACCAAAAACGATTGGTCGAATTCATTCGTAATTGTGATGTAATAGTGATGAATAGATAAAACAGCGACATCCTACGATCGATTCATCAGTAAATAAAACATTAATATATTTATTGAAACTTGTGGAAACAGATAGGACAGAGTAGAATACACAGAATGAAAAACATAAAAGTAATAGATTAGGTTTTAGTTTTCTAAAAACTACAGCAAAAAAAAAATATTCACATAAGCAAAAACAAAATCTGATTAATGTTAAAAAAAAGAAATATTTACAAACAAATGTATAAAACAAATAAAAAGTATAACTAGGGATGTGCAGTGAAACGATTGAAGAAATTTCACAGTGGAAATTTCCTGAAATTTCAACACTTTTCGAAATTTTAAAGAGACTAAACAGAGCGGAAATTATAAAAAGAGTATTAAAATTTCTATGAAAATTTCAATAGAATATGTAGAATTCGAATGCACCGTAAATTTCGTTGATTTTGCGTTTAAAATTTGTGATTGTGATTTTTAAAGCGCTCCAATTCTTAGGATATCTGGGAAAAAACAAATGAGCGCGAGGATAAAATTAAAGAAACAAAAAAGTAATAAGATTTTAACACACAACACAATTTAACACATTAATATATGCTATAAAACGTCATAAAAACTTTGACATTCTACTTTATTTGGTTTTCTTACCACGTAAAAATATTACTAACAAATTTTTTTTGCGTTTTTAAAAAAATCTGTACTTTTGAGTTGTGTCAGTATTCAATTAAGTGTATATACAGGCTGAAGTACAAGTACAACTACATAATTATCGCATTGCCGGGATCTGATATACCGGCTGTTTCAAATTGGGTGTGCACTGAAGGGATCTCCTAAACCGTAAGAGATACAAATTCGGTTAAATGGAAGAAAAGTTGCATGAATCAATGCCTAATTCGTATCCATTGACAGAATGATTTTTTTCTCATTTCTTCTTGAGTTATTAATAAAAGTGTGAGAAAATCGATTTTCTTTTCCTCTCTGTATCTCTTTTATTATACATAATTTTGAAATTCTGATTTAACTTTCTACAGGTACTTTTTGATTCTGCTTCGAGTAAGAGTAATAGAATTGAAATCAAACGTTTCGTCTTCCCACGACCATCATCAGTTTCGATTTTTTAAATAAAACTTATGTCTTTTTATTGTTCTATCCGACGGATTTTTTTCTCCTGATTACAATGATATATCACACCTAATAGTCGATATTAATTTGAAGCTTGAATAATTCAGATTTTATATGAAAATTTTATTTAATACATAATTTCAAATTTTTTGTTCCTAATAATTAGTAAAATGGAAATTGAAATGTTAACAAACGTGTATACGGAATTTAGGTACAGTGCGTAGAGGTGGATGGGGATTACATTGAATAATTTTTTCCCATATTAAAAACTAATAAAAAATTTTCGTGTAATTTATAAGACGAATTTAATTGCGGTTTCTCAATCTCTTTATCAGAGGAAATGCTTAAAACAATTGAAACAATTAAGAATACACCAAAATTACGTGTAACTCTACCATTGCAGAAAATCTGTGGACACACTGTAGAAACCTTTATTTTTAGTTGTCTATACAACTGTACCTTGACTGCAGGGCAATTATTGCTATAACAATAATAATAATAAAGTAAAAGATAAAGTTAAGTAGAGTGACTGAAAAACTGACACTAAGTGCTTGAGATTTTACGGGTAATACAATAGGCCAAATGACATTTGGTAAAATATCATTTGGCCCATTATATTACTAGTAAAATTAGCTTTCATATAAGTTATCACACTTTGGATTACGTAACCACATTTTTTCTCGAAAGAGGGCGCTAAAATCGAATTTTCGGGTACTTAAATTCACATTACTGAATTCTCTATAAAATTACCTTTTTAATGATATGTCACTCATGGTACATTCCCTATTAAAATTGATTATAGAGCTGGGAGGGAGGGGAATGATGTATGACAGTTGGGTATAGAATAAGAAGGTATCTCCCTTGGATTATAAATCGACCTGTTTTTGCGTTTTTTTTTTTTCAGAGATATTTTCTTGGAAGACATTCAATCTGTTTCGTTTTCGTTGGGCTACACTGTATATGTAAAATCTACATATAATACCAACAAAATTTAGTCTCAAGTAAAAATTAAATTGTACATTTTACAATGAATTATTAGGAATTCATTGGTATTTCACCATCAATCAACCGGGTTGGCAGTTCTAATTATTGCATGCACATGCACATTGCATGTGTCAGATACGGTGTGATTTATATTATTCTGTCGCGATTTATTAACCGCAAAAAATTTAACAAGTGTCATAAAAGTATTCAGTAATCCAACATAATAATCGATATTTGCAAATTTCAGTGCAATTTCTAAACAAAAAAGAAATTTCCGATAAGTAAGGAATTTTTCTAGATATTTCAAAAACCTACAAATTTCCACTGTTTTGGCAATTTCGGAAAATGTCTTTTACAATTTTCCCAATCGTTTCACTGCACATTCCCACAATAAACTTATCAGCTTCCTTTTTCAATCTATTTTCAACATTGTCTCTATCGTTTCTAGAATTGATTTTTTTTGTTTTAAACTCTCCTTTCTATTCAAAAATAAAACAGACTGCCTTGGACCAAAATAATTTTTGATATTAAAGTATTTGTTAAAAACAGTATCAAATCAATTAAGTACTTGAATTTTATATTCTCCGAGAGTAGAAAAAGTTACTCTGTAAGAAACCTTAAAATAAATAAATAAATCTTAATTCGGTTCCTACGCACAATGGAAATTTTTCATTTGACACAATGTACATACTGTGGCGAACCGCTCAGTGCTGCGTCACGCTGAGGGCGTCAGGAGGTCGGTTCGCTGTTGTGCGTCATCGGCCATCACGCCACCGGGGCCTACACCGGGGTCACATCGAACAGACTGGAATCTTCCCGCATAGAGAGTTCCAGACGGCGGCGAATGATATAAAATCGCCCCGGGTTGACTCACCAGTCAGTCGAATTCTAACAGCGAACGTCGAAGTTAGATTTTTAGTGTGAAAATAAATTATTACAAATAAATTAGTTTTTAAGCTTTATTAAATTACGGTTAAGTTTTTATCGAGTGTTTTATTCGTTTAAATAAATAAATTAAAACCCTAGAAACGTAACAGTGGTGTCGGTGTGCGGGTTTGTGCAAATAAATAAACAATTTAAAGTAAATTAAATTTAATCAGATTATTAAATAAATACAGTATCGGAAAAAAACAATGGCTACGAGAAAAGTGTTGTTGAAAGACTTAAAAGTGGCCGAATTAAAAACCGAATTGGAAGAACGAGAGTTAGAAACCGATGGTTTGAAAGGCGCACTTCAACAGCGTCTCCGATCCGATTTGTTGACAGCTGGCGAAGATCCAGAGACCTTCCTTTTCGAAATTACGTGTGGTCCCGCCGATTTTAATAAAATCCTGAAAGACGAACTTCGAGAACAATCTGGAAATTTCAAGGACGAACTTCGAGAACAATCCAGAAATTTGGACGAGAAGTTTCAAGAACAGTCTGGAAATTTAGAGAAACTTCGAGAACAATCCAGAAATTTAGAGGAAAAGCTTCTAGAACAATCTGGAAATTTCACGGACGAACTTCGAGAACAATCCAGAAATTTAGAGGAGAAGCTTCTAGAACAATCTGGAAATTTCAAGGACGAACTTCGAGAACAATCTGTAAACTTCAAAGACGAGTTGCAAACTAAATTGATGGAACAATCCAGAAATTTAGAGGAGAAGCTTCTAGAACAATCTGGAAATTTGGACAAATTACAGAATAAATTGTTGGAACAATCTAGAGACTTAGACGAGAAATTTCGAGAGCACTCCAGAAATTTTGACGAGAAATTTCTAGAACAAACAAAAGGACTCGAAGATAAATTAGTGGTAAAAATATCAGAAGAAACAAGGAACTTGCAAGAAAATGTGGAAGAAATAATATTCCAGCAGGATAATAAAATCAAAAATCTGGAACAAATCATGGCGGGGTTGCGAGTGTTCGGGGATCAGCCACCAGTAGAAACACTAGAAAATAATGAAACCCGAATTGTGGAAGGACCAACAGAAAATTCGAAATTGAAAGTAAAACCACCAACGTTCGATGGAAAGTCTTCTTGGCCCAACTACTTCAAACAGTTCGAAGCGGAAGCAAAGGCGAACAGATGGACGGCCAGCGAAAAAACCACTTCGTTAATTGTGGCCTTGAGAGGGGACGCTATCGATGTGCTACAGACGATGCCGCAAGAGGAACAAGAAGACTTCGACAAGCTTGTGAATAGGATGGAAATGCGTTACGGACAGGCCCATCTGACCGAGGTATACCATGCGCAGTTGAGGAATCGCTGTCAGAAATCCGGAGAAAGTCTTCAGGAATTCGAAGCGGACGTAGCGCGGCTGGCCCAGTTGGCATATCCCACAGCTCCTGTTGAGTTCCTCAAATGTTTGACGGTGCAGACCTTCATAGATGGAATCCGTGACCCAGACAACCAGCAGGCATTGAGAATGACCCATCCGAAGACGTCCAAGAACGCATTGGCTTATGCCTTGGAATTTGAAGCGGCGAGACGAGTTTCAAGAGGGCATGTCAAGGTGCGAGCGGCTACGGACTTCCAAGAGGAAGAAGAGGAAGAATCCGCTAATTCCAAGGTGGGATCTGCTATAAAGGAGCGCCCCAGGGAATATACCACCGCCGAGGATGTTCGCCGCATTGTGGAACAGGTCTTCAAGCAGAAGAAGCCGCTGGTGTGGCCAGGAGGAAGGACATGTTCGCAGGCGATGTCCAAAGCCCAGACAGGATCCAAGGAAGCCACAGTTAAACTAAGCCGGGTCGGTGCAGAGGGGCAAACGTCGACCCGTATTCAAAGGCCCCCAAAGACGAAATCCAAACAAGTAATATCCCTACGGCAGTTAACCAGCAGTGTCTTCGTTGATGTTACCATTGATGACATTCCTCACACCATGTTGTTGGATACGGGTGCGACGAAGACCATCCTAAGACCCGACGTCATTAAGTCATCTGGACGCACCGAGCCGACCAAGTGGAAACTGAAAACTGCAACTGGAACATCAGCAACTGTCCACGGTGAAGTAGAGGTTATCATCACCATTGGTTCAACTCCAATAAAACACCGTGCACTGGTGGCAGATATAGAGGACGAGGCAATTTTGGACATGGACGTCATGTGTGCCCACGGGTTCCAATTGGACTTAAAGCGTGGCGTGATGGCGGTCAATAATGAGGAATTGGTTCTACATCAACAAGGAGACGTGGCCGCTCGAGTAGTCCTCGCTGAAGACGTTGTATTACCCAGCAGGACTGAGGTTAACGTCGACGCAAAACTGGACGGTGTTTTTCAAGATGGGCAAGTCATTATGGTTGAACCTAATACTGATGATCAAAGGATTGGAAGAGGAGTCCTCGTTGGGAAAATGTTGTTGACGGCGAAGAAGGAAGTACCTGTCCGCCTGATGAACGTCAATTGTTTCTCCGTTAATATCAAGAAAGGAACCATCTTGGGAAGCTGCACCATGGTGTCCTCCATCTCCCGCCACCTTGAAGCAAACGTGCCAGAAGCGAAAGTCCCAAGGAAATGATGGGAAATGGTTATGTCAACAGCCCAGGAATTGACTCCAGACCAGAAGACAAAAGCGAAGAACCTGATCGGCCGCTATCAAGATGTATTTGAGATAGAAAATGGATCCAAGGGAAGAACTGATGTCGTGAAACACAAAATTGAGACTGGAGAAGAAAGACCTATCCGTCACGCCCCAAGGCGATTACCGTTGGCGAAGCGTGAGGAAGCGGAACGCATTATTCGCGAGATGGAAAAGGATAATGTAATAGAACCATCAAGCAGACCGTGGGCGTCACCAGTAGTGCTTGTGAAGAAGAAGGATGGGTCCACCAGGTTCTGTGTAGACTACCGGTTACTCAATAATGTCACCAAGAAGGACAGCTATCCCCTGCCACGGATTGATGATACCCTGGACACCCTGGCCGGCTCAAAGATCTTCTCAACTTTGGACTTAAAGAGTGGATATTGGCAAGTGGAGCTGGCGCCCGAAGATCGAGAAAAGACGGCGTTTTCCATTGGTATGGGTCTGTGGCAGTTCACAGTGATGCCATTCGGATTATGTAATGCCCCAGCGACATTCGAGAGGTTAATGGAGACGGTTCTGAAAGGTCTGTCCTGGACAACGTGCATGGTGTACCTTGACGACATAATTGTCGTGGGAAAGACGTTCGACGACCACCTAAGGAACCTGGAAGGAGTGTTCCAGCGGCTTCGCGGAGCTGGACTAAAGCTTAGCCTCAAGATGTGTCACCTGTTCCAGAAGGAAGTGAATTACCTGGGGCACATTGTTAATGGAAATGGAATCGCCGTGGACCCTGTGAAGATTCAGGTGGTGAAAGACTGGCCAACTCCCAGAAATAAACACCAAATAAGGAGTTTCCTTGGCCTGTGCACTTACTATCGGCGCTACGTTCCTGGATTTGCAGACATTGCTAAGCCGTTAACAAAACTCACTGAAGAAGGTCGTCCATTTGAATGGGACCAACAGTGTCAAATTGGCTTTGAACAACTAAAGCAGTACTTGATTAGTGCTCCTATTTTGAGTTATCCTCTCCCGGAAGGCAAATTCGTCGTGGACACAGATGCTAGTAACGTTGGGATTGGTGGCGTACTCTCCCAGATACAAGAGGGGCAAGAGAAGGTGATCGGCTACTTCAGTAAAGTCCTATCAAAGCCGGAACGAAACTATTGCGTCACAAGAAGGGAATTGCTAGCCGTCGTAAAAACGATAGAACACTTCTACAAGTACTTGTATGGTAGACGCTTCCTGCTGAGGACCGACCACGCCGCTCTAAAATGGCTTCTCCGTTTCAAGAACCCAGAAGGGCAAGTTGCACGATGGATCGAACGACTTCAGGAGTACGATTTTGAAATTCAGCATCGGGCAGGAACTAGCCATCGAAATGCCGATGCTTTGTCGAGAAGACCCTGTGCCGAAGACTGTAAGCACTGTAGTCGTTTGGACGAGAAAGTAGCCACGACTGCGAGGACAGCCATAGTTGACGACAAATGGCAAGACGAAGAACTGCGAAGAGACCAGAAGAACGACCCGGATTTGAAATTAGTGCTAGAATGGAAAAGCAGGGACGCGAGGCCTACCTGGGAAGAGGTAGCACCATGTGCACCGTCCGTAAAATCATACTGGGCGCAGTGGGACTCCATAGTGTTGGATCGTGGTCTTCTGAGACGAAGCATAGAGAATCAGGAAGGCATGGAACAGAAGACACAGTTACTGATCCCCAAGAATAGGGTGCCAGAAGTTCTGAGGGAACTTCACGATGGAACTTCCGGAGGGCATCTGGGAGTTAAGAAGACTATGGAGAAGGTGCGCGAAAGATTTTACTGGGTGAACTGCAAGGAAGACGTGAAGGATTGGTGCAGAAAGTGTACAGTCTGCGCAGCCAGTAACGGTCCCCACAGGCGGGGTAAGGCTCCCATGAGACAGTACAACGTTGGAAGTCCTTTTGAGAGAGTTGCCATCGATGTAGCCGGCCCGTTTCCAGAAACGAATGGTGGAAACAAGTACATCGTCGTGGTAATGGACTACTTTAGTAAGTGGGTTGAAGCTTACGCCCTACCTAACCAAGAGGCGGTCACTATTGCCTTGTCCTTGTCAGGGAATGGATCAGTCGGTATGGTGCACCTATGGAACTGCATTCAGACCAAGGAAGGAACTTTGAATCGGCCTTGTTCAAGAACGTGTGTACTCTGCTCGGCGTACGAAAAACTAGAACAACTGCACTCCACCCACAGTCGGACGGAATGGTGGAAAGGTTCAATAGAACCATCAACCGACATTTGTCCAAGGTCGTTTCCAATCATCAGAGGGACTGGGACACGTACATCCCTCTGTTTCTAATGGCATACCGCTCATCTGTTCATGAGACAACAGGGGAGACTCCCGCGAAAGTGGTATTCGGGCGAGAGCCGAGACTGCCCTGCGACCTGAAGTTTGGTGTGAAGCCTGGCGAAGTCTCTGCCGACGAAGATTACGTGAACAAATTACGCAGGAAAATGGATGATATCCACAACCAAGTGCGTCACAATATACAGACGGCCAGCGATCGGATGAAGGAGCACTATGACATCAACGCTCAACACGGGGGATACCAACCTGGAGCACTGGTCTGGCTTTATAACCCCCAAAGACGTCGAGGCCTCTCCCCAAAATTACAGACCTCTTGGGAAGGTCCTTACAAGGTGATGAAACGGATCAACGACGTCGTTTACCGCATCAGGAAGGTCCCCCATGGCAAACCCAAAGTAATCCACTTCAACCGGATAGCCCCTTACCATGGAGAAGCAGATGAAGGGACAGTACAAAGGGCGCAAGTTTCCGAAGTGAACTTCGAAACCTTCATGTCTCATCACGCCGAAGGAAGCAAGGCACGGTTTGGAGTGACCACGGAGAAGCAACAAGATCTCTTTAAAGTGCCACTGGAGTACAGTCTGGCCCACTGCGTAGCAGAAGACCTGAAAATGTCCAAAGGAATCGCTCAGGTGTTTAGGAAGAAATTTGGCCAAATCGAGGAGCTACGAAGACAGCATCCCGTGGTAGGCAAGAGCTTGCAGATCATTGATTCGACGGCAGATCGGAGGCGCCACGTGCATTATTTAGTCACTAAGAAGACATCAAGCGGTAAACCTGACTATCAAAGTATGTGGAGAGCCCTATATAGCCTGAGGAGACAGCTAATAGAGAACCATCAGATGAAGTTAGCCATCCCCAAATTTGGCTGCGGATTGGACGGACTAGACTGGAGAGTAATACGAAGCATGCTGGAAGTCATCTTCCACAGAACGGGAATTGAAGTCCTAGTCTGCAGCCATCACCCACAGGCAACAGTCAGCAACAGCAAAACCGTAGACTGCTACTTCTTCCAGACGGGAAATTGCAAGAATGGGCCAGCTTGTAGATTCCGACATCCTCCTTCAAGAGTATCACCAGGAACATTTCGAGACGAAACGTTTTTAAGAAGGGGGCAGTGTGGCGAGCCGCTCAGTGCTGCGTCACGCTGAGGGCGTCAGGAGGTCGGTTCGCTGTTGTGCGTCATCGGCCATCACGCCACCGGGGCCTACACCGGGGTCACATCGAACAGACTGGAATCTTCCCGCATAGAGAGTTCCAAACGGCGGCGAATGATATAAAATCGCCCCGGGTTGACTCACCAGTCAGTCGAATTCTAACAGCGAACGTCGAAGTTAGATTTTTAGTGTGAAAATAAATTATTACAAATAAATTAGTTTTTAAGCTTTATTAAATTACGGTTAAGTTTTTATCGAGTGTTTTATTCGTTTAAATAAATAAATTAAAACCCTAGAAACGTAACAATACTATGCCCGTCAAAAAAATCAGGGACAACTCTTTGCGTACATTTTTGAGTTATTTTATTAGTTTGAATGCACCTTTAAACCATTCATCCTGCTATTTAGAGCTTGTTCCTACGGTAATGTAAAAAACACTTCGTTATATTTACAGTAGGACATATTACATGTCCCAGAATTTTTTGGCGGGCGTAGTACAAATTGGAATTTTTAAAATCATTATTATCAAAAACAAATTAAACCTGCAAAATAATCAAAAACAAAAGAGAAATTAAAGAAACAATAACAAAATACAACTGAACAAAAAAATACAAGGAGATCGATAACACCAAGCTGAACGTCAAACAACAACTATCAAAGTTTTTTTTAATCTCGAACCGGACAGAAATATAAAGGGAACACACTCAACGTTTCGCTATAGATTTATAGCTTCGTCAGGGCTGAAAAAAAAATAAATAAATAAGTTGTCAAGAGAAACGAAAAGGTAACATGATTTTAAACTAAAATACGAGTTGTCCGGAATAAAGAGAAAAGTAACTAGAACTAAATAAAAACTATTTTTTTTTAAATTAATTGACCGATCTATATCCTGTTTAAAGAGTCTAGAAAACTACAAAATATGTCATTTAAATTTCCAAAGTCCGTACGTTTATTAATAGAATTTGGAGATATTTTAATTTTACACATTTCTATGAAACAGGATATAGATCTGTCAATTAATTAAAAAAAAAATTAGTTTTAATTTAGTTCTAGTTACTTTTCTCTTTATTCCGGACAACTCGTATTTTAGTTTAAAATCATGTCACGTTTTCGTTTCTCTTGACGACTTGTTTCTCCTGACAACTTGTTTATTTACTTTTTTTCACTCCTGACGAAGCTATAAATCTATACCGAAACGTCGAGTGTGTTCCCTTCATTTTTCTGTCCGGTTTGAGATTAAAAAAACTTTGTACTTACAATTTTCATCGGACAAGAATAAACTTCAATTTTAAATTTTACGTTTACGCTGAAATATTAATTAAGCACACAATAATAAACAATCTGTTAAATCAATTAATAGTGCTCCAGGATCCATCCTGATGTCCCGTCGAATGTTTTGTACCTTTCAATTTTTATTTTGTATTTTGTATTTAATTTTGTACAAAATTTAGGTGTTTCGAATCCTAATCAGTTATTGTGCTTGACGTGCACAAATATTATGTCTGCTGTTAAAAAAATTATTTTTTTAAGCAGCACATTTCTATAACTTATCTTATCACTCATTTCCACAGGTCTAAAATATAAGGCGCGCAAACATTTTCTTACTAGATACATTTAAAAATAATTTTATTGAATAATACTCATGCAGAATGTAGCAAATTAAGTTATTATAGTCCTTTACAATCGTTCATTTGCAGTAAAGGTATTATATTAATTATTTGGTATAGATATAAGGATTAGGTCAAATTTTACAAGTGGGGCTCAACTTTGAGCTGAGACTTAAACCCTTAGCAACGATTATTTCAACAATTGTTGTGAAGGATTTAAGCTACGGCTGAAAGTTAAACCGTCATTGTAAAACTGGGCCTTAATCTTAGCATAGTCCAAAATAGTAGAGATCCAGTTGTAACATGCTTAATTTTTTTTTACATTAAGGTAACATTTCTTTGTCAATTTTTGTTTCTACGTTCTATGAAGTATACAAATATTCTGATGTAAAAAGAGCAGTATGAAACAATGCTACAAAAATTGTGCTGCAAAATGTACCTGCTCTGTATTTAAAACCACACACATCTCTACAAATCACTTTTTGAATATTATATTAGATTGTCGATGAAGATTATGAGTCTTATCAAAATCAAAATTATTTTGTGTTAATGCATCTTCTACTAACATAGAGTGATTCTGATTATTTTTTTGAATATGATATTTGTGTTGATCTAAACGTTTTTTTTTAATTTTGAAAAGTTTCTCCTGTAGGCGCAGCACGGTAGACAGAGTTGCACGTCATTAGTTATTTACTTAAAATGCAATAAACATACCATGAGATTTTTTTATAAAACTAAACATACAATGTTAAAATTCCTTTGCTTTTTAAGTGTCTATACTACGTCTGGCTGCTTTCGTATTGGTGTTTTGGATTTAAATCATTTGTGACAATTAAAGGTCGGACATTCCTATTAAAAAAAAAACAGTTTAAAGATAAACAAAGCCGCGGCGTAGTTTTCAAAGTCGCTGTTGAACGGCTTGTATGCCCGACTGACTCTCTCTGCCTCGCGCTCAATGTATTAAAAGCAACCGTTTGATGTAAATTACGTGTGTAACATTATTGCCTTTATAGTTTCTTTCAAATTAATAATTATGAAAACATTATAATTCTTTAATGAAGCTATTAAAAAGACTGGCATAATACGTTTAATTCATATCAATTATAGCGCCGTCACTGCAAAAAGAATGCGAGTTCATTTCGGAATGAATCGGTTATGTAAACAAGTTTTTATATCCAGTCGACCAGAACTATAGTGGTTACTGCGTACGGCATAGACTTCTCGGGCATCGACTGGTTTATTGTTTTGTTTTTACAGGGCAGACGCGTTAAAGTTTCGAACTTTTTCCGACTATGATCGCATCAGCATATTGGTAGTTCCTCGTATATTTAACGAAACCTTCCGCCTAAAATGCGCCTAGGCCTGGTTACAATAGAGTTTAAATTATTTACAAACTTACTGGCCAAAATTAAATGTATTATGTAATGGTTCGATGATTTGTGAAGATGTGCAAAGTTAAAATATCTTTAAATTCTGTTAACAAACGCACAGATTTTGCCAATTTGAATAATATATACTGCAGCTTTTTGGTTACTTTAAATTGATTATACATTTCTTTCATTATCTGTCAAAAAAAAATCATTTTCTTGTTTAGTTTCCTTTGATGACTTGTTTAGTAACTCTTGACAACTTATTTAGTTTCCGCTGACGCGTTTCTTTTTGCTGGTTTCTGTAGAAAAATCAATCATTATTGACCAGTTCGTCCGTAAAGATTAATTTATAAAGTTTGACGCGTAAATAACTATTGAAGTATTTATTGTGCCATCGTAATCGTAATTGATATTAATTTTGACAGCATTTGTCACCTAATAGGGTACATGAACATTTTTTTTAAAGATTTTTTTTGAAAGTAGGCAAAAATGCGATAATTCAGATATATTTCTTTCTTTTTTGATAAGTGAATATTAAAGCCGTAAAAAATTAAAGAAATTTGAATTCATTAAATTCCCGTCAAAACGCACATTCTGACCGTGTGACGCCAATGTTCATATGCTGTCAAATAGTAATAAGTTAATATCAATACGAACATATAAAACTTATTACAATAAATAGTAAAACATATTATTAGTATTGTGCTGTGCTATAATGTAAACATACCTGAGCAAGAACTCCGAATAAATTATTTATAAACGTTTCACAAAATTTAGTGTTGCCAATCTTACTTCTCAATGGCGAAGAGTTTCCGTTTCCACCACAAATTTCTCACCAACAAAGTAAAAAAAATATAATAACTTCTTTAAGATATTCACTTCGTAATTGTTGGTTAAATTAAAAGTATATTTTTCAGCACATATTAAGAGCAAACATTCAAACTATTTGACAAGGGTCTGCATACAACATAAACGTCAAGTGACAATTTATGAACACTGACGTCGCAACGAATGGGAAGCCTTTCGAAACCACGTGATGTATGTTTGAATACTTTTGATTTTATTTATTAATTTAAGAGAATAATAAATAGAAATAGCGTACAAATTTGGTGTTATTGACTATACTCTCGATTAGAGAGCTTTAATTAACAATTTTATATTATTGTCATGTACCCTATTGTCAACCTATAAAATCCATTCCATCTCATTCGCATCGATACCTATCGATATTAACAGTTATCTAGGGTTGCCAATGAGGGTTGCCATGTTTAAAATTTAAAAACCAGGACTTAAAAATCCGGACAAAATCCAAACGAGGAAGATATTTTATTTAATTCATATTTTCTCTTTACGAAAACCTGAAACCGGTAAAGTTTTAATTTTAAAAAGACATATTTTAGCGCAAAAATCTTTTCTTAATTGGCAATTATTTTTCCGCTGTACACGTAATCGTTATTTTTTTTTAATAGCAACCCTAATTTTCCGATTTTTGGTCGTCCTTCTTATCAGTTAAATGATGATGGCCTGTCTGCACACCTGATGTATTCCGATTGCCTGGGCAGATTCTGTCTTGTCAGTCAATTTTTGGGTTTGGGAATTAGCAAAAATCCGGACCAGTTATAAAAACCTGCCCGGACGTCCCCGGACTGTCTTAAAAAGCGGACACATCCGGGGAAATCCGGACGTTTGGCAACCAGTGGCGGCTTGTCGGGATGGGCAAGGTGGGTAGTGCCCACTCTGTCCTACTGAAATTGCAGTTGAACTCTGACAGAGTTGTTCCGATATTTAAATCTGTACATTTCGGTTCCAAGAGACCGCTCCGGAAAACAAATATGTTTGGAAAATGCACCCATCTTTCCCTTTTTGTATAAGTTTTTTGTTATCAGATGCAATTACTCGAATGCTGATTCCATCTAGCAATCGTGTTTGAATTATCACTTTCTGAATTGCATTTTTTTTTCATTTAACTAAGGTATTTATACTTGTTTTGTCAAAATGAGCAACTATTTTGAGTGTAGTCGGTTTTTATTAGAGGTCCCTATTTCACGTATGTGTCAGTACACGTTTACACGTGTAATACACGGATTCAAATTTTAGTACATGTAATATTAAATATACGGGTACCCGTGTATTTATATTACACATGTATTTATATTACATGTTTATATTTTCTTGAAAGGTATTGTCGAGCAGTCAATTAATCGATTAATTAATAGAATGAAATATACAATTGGAAAAAGTACCTTAGGTACACGTTGAGAACCGCAGACTGTTTCGTTTTTCTCGGTAACACGTTTTCCTTGAATCCTAATGTCACAAATTATTGCACATTTTGCAATAAGAAATTTATTTAATCCAGTGTTAAAAATTAAAAAATTTTTATCAATTAAATAAATAGTGAATCAGATAATTGGTAGTCAATACTAGTGCTGGCAAAAACCGGAAAAAATTGAAACCGAATAATCGGTTTCTTTAAAAACCGGTTTTGGATAAAACCGGTTATCCAAATAATGGTTAAAACCGACTATTCGAATATCCAAAAACCGGTTTTGGATGAAACCGGTTATCCAAATAATGGTTAAAACCGACTATTCGAATATCCAAAACCGATTATTCAGATATTCGAATACCCAAAAGCCGATTATTCGGATATTCGAAAAACCGACTATTCAAATATCCAAAAACCGACTATTTGGATATTTGAAAAACTGTCTTGAATATATTCAAAAAACGACTATTCGAAAACCGGTTAATTAGGTATTAACCACAACTGATTTATAAAAAAACAGACTCCACTTTATTTTATCTCTAAACGCCAATTTTACAATGGCCACATATTTTTGAAATATAATTATGAATTACGTGTTACGTTACAGGTTATAATACAGAAGGAAATGCGATGTACTAGTGGTTTAAAAGTTTGTTATTTCCAAGGCAAGAGCGCCACTAATGTTTCTGGTTTTTATTTAGATGAAGATGTTTTCAAACATTTCAATTTTGTGCTTCTCATCTCCATTTTAAAGTATTAACTATATTTCTAATTTATAAGGACTCACACATCTAAAACTTGACACAAACTCACTAATAATAGTTTTCGTTTTCTTTTTGTTAAATAAGATAAATGTCAGTTATTCTTGTTCTATTTAATGAACAATGTTCAACAAATCATAGAAGTAACGCAAATATTTTATGTTGTAAAAATTCATTATGGTGCCGAACAACATCTGCACCATAAATTATGGTATTATGATCTACAATAAACTTTTCTTGAATTCTCCTAAAGACGGTTGGGTACGGTCGAAAAGGCTATTCACAACAAAAACTAAAATTATTTTAATTCTTCTTCTAATCTGTGGATTAGATCGTACACTTGACACTTACATTTTTTTAAATAGTGAACATAACAGATAAGATTTACCTTCAGTTTTTTTGTTTAATACTTCCAACATATTCAATTTTATTTGAGTTTTAAATTTGCTGTCTCAAATTCCTAAGATTATCTTTAAATGCGTGAAAAAAATAAATACGTAATTGTGTACAGTTATTTGAATTTCAGGTAGTTAGGCTATTTGAATATTTTTCATCGTTCGAATAACCGGTCATTCGAGTATCCGATTATCCAAAAACCGATATTATTCGAATATCCGGCTATCCAAATACTTGGATATTCGAATATCCGATTATCCCAATAATTGGATATTCGAATAACCGATTATCCGGATAACCGGTTTTCGGTTTCGTTTAAAACCTTGGATAATCCAAAACCGGTTAACCGGTTATCCAAAAAACCGATTTGGTTGCCAGCACTAGTCAATACATATCTACACTCTAAAAGCATGTAACAAATTATTAGTTGCCCGTAATAATATTTGGTTACGTGGCAATTTTCTGTTTTAGAGTGTAAGGAAAGAATTATTTTTTTTTTCCTACAAATTAGAACTGAATGAATATTTAAGGCGATTTAATTAATCCGTTCGAAGCGTTTTTCTCTATCTGTCTCACTCATACCTGCACTAGGTTTCCATATGCTCTCTCTCATTGTTATACCTGTTGTCTTCCCAGCAAATTTATTTTCCAACACGAAATGAATTCCACGAATTCGTTTTACGATTGCAAAGAAGCTTAAGCCTCCCGTGGGTAACCAATATTTCTTTATAGTAAAATATTTATTATAAATATTTCAAATTGACTGAAAATTAAGATTTACACCTTTCTGTTTGAAGAATCAAACGAATTGTTTAATGAGATTCTATTATCTTTAAGAAAAATATTATTTTTACTAAACACGGATTTCCTCCAGAAATCGCAAACCGTTGTCGAAATCTCATTAAGTATTCTCGTCGTATTCAAAAGAATTACGCTTACACAGGTGGTCTAATAATATTATTGCCGTCCCAAGCTTTAACCGAAGCAATAAAATTACAGCGGACCTGATTCGAGTAACAATTTTAATGTTCGAGTTGGCTCCGCCCGATATTCATAAGGGTGCAGTTTGCTTGCAGGGTTGTCGTTTTTGTTGAGCATCATAGTACACACCACGTGGGACGTGGGGCACGTGGCAACACTGGTACACTGGTTGCATTGCGATTTGCGATGCGATTGCGATTCGGTATTGTGCGGTGTTTGGTTGTTGGTTGTCGGTTCGTTCGGTTCAAAAGTCCGAAACTTTTCCAATCGCTTTTAATTCAATTACCATTAATCATAATTCGACCCTCTAATACTGATAGCAGACAATTACTGACAATTGTTCATTTCAAATAACTCAAATTATAGGTTATGCAATACGGTGTGATCGCGTGCAAGAAACCGAAGAATGCTGAAACTGCAGATAAATCGCAAACTCCTGCCCATGAAAGGGCACTATTTCCTGTGGAATGCAGGTAATTAAAAAATATAATTATGATTTATCTCTAGAGCAGAACATAATGCAAGATTACTAGTCGTTTCCCATTGTTCATATAAATTTAATAATATATTTATTGCTTTGTATGTTAGGAGGATAGTTTCACCTTATTGTACATATTTCTTTACATTTGATACCAAATCAGTTTATGTTAATTAAAAAATTACCTTGAATTTCTTGCAAACGACTTCAGATTTTGCTTTAATGCTTTCGTCCTTTGTTATGTATTACAGATTTTCAATCTTGATTTCAGGAACTGCCCCAGTAGTCCCCTTTTTATCCACTTA
Organism: Prosopocoilus inquinatus; assembly: GCA_036172665.1. Lineage (NCBI taxonomy): Eukaryota > Metazoa > Arthropoda > Insecta > Coleoptera > Lucanidae > Prosopocoilus > Prosopocoilus inquinatus. The sequence goes on from CM069876.1 coordinate 6,282,298, forward strand.
TGTAAGACAATTGGGTTTTTCCAGTTTCATTGTCGGAGTGATGTACACTGTGATGCCCTTCCTGGGCATGGTAGCAAAGCCACTGTTCGGAGCCATTGCAGACAGATATCGCTGCCAGAAAGTCATTTTCTTAACCTTCATTCTAGTCACAGCAGCCGCCTTCCTTGGGATTTACTACGTACCTGCGATGCCCGTCACTTCGAGCGTACACTTTGCCTGTGATAAATCGATCGCAGTGATCGATGCTTGCGACACCATCAGCGAATGTGCCGCTGAACAGATTAAATCAGAATCTGGCAACACGATGGAATGTGATGTACACAATTTTAATGTTTGTTTGTTGCACGTATTAATTTGAAATTTATTTCAGCTCCAGTGTGCACAAGAACAATCACTGTGGAATACGATCTGCCGTTTCTGGAATATACCTAAGTACTGTAGCTCCTCTCCCCCTGACAAAATACAGTTTACTGCACAGATACCTATGAATTACACGGAGGTGATTATGGATTGCATTTATTTCCGGGTCAATCATGTTGTTGCTGAAGGCAACACCTACCATCCAGTGTGCAACGATCCGTTCCGAATTTCAACACAGTGCAGCATGACTTGCAATTTGCATGTCGTCAATGAGATGCTCAATCGACCTGCGGTTCCAGATGAAGATGTTCACAAATATTATGAATTTTGGCTGCTCCTTATTTTCATGATTGTATCATGGGTTGGACAGGCTATTGTCGTTAGCGTGAGCGATGCTGTTTGCTTTGACATGTTAGGTGAGTATGAAAATTTCAATTAACACATTTTAATGTAAATCTAATAGACAATGCCCTTCAAAAGAGGGATCAGTAACATGAATAATCTGTGAGTTTTCTTTAAAGCCAGAGAATCTGATCCAAATAACATTGATTTAGGCAACTTTACATCGTACAATGTATTTTTTCTATTTTGGATTTCATGAAGTAGTTTGTTAAAGTGCTCGAAATTTTATTTTATAAAGCTGGTGGCAAAATACGTAGCTGCATTTTTTAAAATCCAGAGATAATAGGTTTGTTCATAGAGAGTTTCTGACTAGTCGGACCGTCATAAGCATACAGCAAAGTTGTACAGTTGATGACGCTCTTAAATTGGAGCATTACTTCAGTGGGCAACTAATCCTGACACTTCCAAACTAGTCAGAAACTGTTCCAGGAACAAACCTAATACAACACCTAAATAAACATATAAATCATTTATTTATTTATTATTTATCAATATGTATTTTTTGTTGTCGGCGTACGCTGTGATTTTATGTTACCAGGGCCCAGTATTATAAAGGCAAGTTAGCTTTAACTGTTGGTTTATTCCCATGGTAAAAATTGTGAACACAATTGTTGTTATGGCAATAAACTGGGAGTTAAAGTTAACTTGCCTCTATAATACCGGGCCTAGGTTGGCTATTATTTTAAATTAGACAAATTTAATTCACTGTTTAACTAGAGAGACAGCCATATTCATAAAGAGCTCTAAATTGTATGATTTATATATGATTTCATTTATGCAAATGAAATGCTAAATCAGATGTTATATTCACAAATCGAAAATTTTACATTTGTTCCGTCAATTTATAAATCGTTTGATTTACCTGTTCTTTACTCTTGATTTAATTATTTTCGAAAAAAATAATTGTTAATAACTAATTCACATTTAATTAGTGTTATAATATACTATAGTTAAAGTTTTTATTTAATTTTATTTCTTCCATGCAAGACTAATTTACAAACAGTTTAATTTATTTGACATTGGTTTAATTAAGTAAGCTTTGTGAATACGAAAAGCGGCTAAATCTGTCATTTAGCTTCAGTTAAGGTTTTGTTTAATTTACTGACAAATCAAACCTAAATGGATGATTTATAAATCATTACCAACTACTAAACAGATCATTTAACGTAAGTGATGCTTTGTGAATACGACTGAGAATGTTTGAGAGTTACTAGGATAGAAAATTTATTAATTTTTAAATGTTTGACTTCCTCTTTTTGTCTCTCATAAAATTAGGGATTTACTATCTCAAGTGTAACCAAATGTAGAGGCGCCACGATCGTTTCAACTTTTAAGATCGGCAATTCAGAAAGTTCTACGAAATTTAGTTCTAACAGGTTTTCTGATAACGGGCAAAGTTAGTATATGGGAAGTTGCCTCATGCAAAATCGGATGGATTCGACATTTTTCGTATGGGTCTCAGGTCTACGTCATTCGTCCTAGCTGAAGCTCCATTTAAAATCATCATAATAGTTGCATTGTTATGGTAACGGCAACGACTGCATGCGCCGTGGATCACGACCAATCAAAATCGCAACAGTCTTGTCTGACGTCACGAGAGTCCGCGCGGACACCCCCTCCACCGCGACCAGACATTCGCCTTAATGCATGTAAATACAAGCGTATGAGATAACTTCTGATATATTATCTTTGGATAACGGGTCGATCTTTTCACTAGTTATTTTAAAGACATATCCTCCGTTGTCAAGAAAATAACGTAAACGCCTGAACGGTCTAGTGGTAAAGGCCTTGCAATCGTAAGGTCGTGGTGGGTTCACATCACGCTCGAGATATGTCTCGGGGGTCGTTATTCACTTCAGGTACCCTTCAGTGTTGGGGATACAATTCGACACTGCATCCCCCTCAACAGCGAGGAGGTTTGGAAGTAACAAAGCCATGGAACATTTTACATACACAAAATACACTCCCGCTCCTGAGGTCCTGGCAAGTCTATGACTTATGACCTCGTTGGGCAAAGCACTACAGATAAAAAAAAAGAAAACGCAAAGAAATGATAAGCAAGATGTAAAAAGTAAAAAAAAATTGAAGTGAGGAAAGATGCGATTACTCGATTTAGCTGCACTCGATGTGCAATAATTGTCGAACGCACCCAATGTAAAGAAAACACAAAAACTGATTAGAAAATAAAAGCACTGTAATAAATTGTGTCCAATTTTGATAGGAGCCTACTTAGATCTTGCAGAAAACTGAAATTGTTTAAAAATTGCCAGTCATAGCCTACTTGATTACAGTGTAGTCGCGATAACGTGAACTAAATAAGGACAGTGGTGTTCGCGTTTTTGAAAAGTTCACGTTTTGGTGGCTAATTACATATTTGTATCATAATAAGAAAATGGATAATTTTACAATATGCGACGAATTTGGCAGACGATCAAACATGACCCATTTTTTGCATACAATTAATTAATAACTCGGTAAATACTAAAAAAAAGTAATTATAATATTACATCATTTTTATCGTCTCTTAAAGGGCTAACCGAAACTCCAATAAAACATTGCGTTTCATTTAAAAATAAGTAAGGTTTGTAACATCTTAAATAAATAACCTGTCTATTTGAAAATAATTTTAAATCATGCGAAATGAAAACCAATACAACTTTTGTTAAGATATTTTCTTGATAAAATGAATTTAAAGGGACATTTTTTGGACTTTTCTAGAGATTTGGGATACCCTATTTAAAATGTATTTTCCATCTTAGGAAATTCTGAATCTTTAAGCGATTTCCGCCTTCCTGGTTCAGTCAAAAGTCAAATCAACTGTAGAACTATTTTTTGCTGAGCTTTTTTTTTTCTAATGTTAAATAATTCGGCTTTAAACAATTAAAACCACAAATTAGATCTAAAAGTATGTGCTAGTTATTGCACATACTTTTAGAGCTAATTTAGAATTTAGAAGTTTATGCAGGCACTGAGAACCGATTGACTAACTTGTCGAAACTTAACAGTGTCTAAATGCATTTATACCAGTGTTCACGTTTTTGAGTATTAAGTATCAATGTCGTTCAGGTTTCAGAACATGCAGAATGCCCAAACCACGTGTTCACGTTTAGGGACGTTCACGTTAAAGAGACTACACTGTATTGTAAAAAAATATTTAAAACTATATGTCGCAAACTTTTTGAGTAATATATCGAGTGCTTTATATTTTTGGAAAGGTAATTTTATTCTCTTTTCAAAAATGTAAAAATATACAGGGTGTTCCATATAAAAAATCAGAAGTTCGGCTTATATCTCAAAAACTGTGCATCTGAGAAAAATGTAACAGTAATGGATTCTACATTAAAAAGTGCCTTAAAGAAGTTTTTACAGAAATCGAAAATGTTCATAAACAAAAAAGTTATAAAGGTATTATAAAAATAAAAAATATAGAAATCGCAGAATTTAAAAAAAAACATCACGTAGCTCCTAAACGGTTCAAGAAATGCTGTTTTTACCGTTAAACTTTTCATAAAAATCAAGCTCCAGATAGCGAGGTCAGTTTTTGTCTAACTCATAGAAATAGAAATAAGCGTTCCCCTTTAAAAGTATCATATTTGGTCCAACCTGTACAGCTGTTTCAGCCTTATTCGGGGCTTCTTCTGCAGAAACGTAGCTCGCGAGTTCCACTGCAAACCAAAACGATTCGACCAAGGTTTATCGCAATTGCGATGTAATAGTAAGGAATAGTTTAAACAGCGACCTCCCACGATCGCTTTTTGACCTAACGTTAAATTAGATGCATGGGATGACTTATTATGTAGCAAACTGACTTCAATTTGTCAATCAACTAAATTATAGACAAAATATTTCATTGGAAAATGGAATAATTGCTGATTTATGAATCTACGAATTTGATATCTTACTGGGTGTAGGTTTGTTATGTAGCGCCTACTGAACCCTATATCATTGTAAAGCTTAATCAAAGATCTATTAATTATTAGGTCAAAAAGCGATCGAATAATGTTTATTATTCCCACAAAAGATATACATACATTTAAAGCATAAAAATTTGTTACAATTAAGATTAGGGATTAATTACGCCAACAGCTATTGTGTTTTTTATAGACACTGATAATACTGTATCGAGTACGTTAAATTTAAAGGACTGTTGCTACGGTAACAGCCAATCATAAAGCTTTTTGATTGGTTGTTATCATAGCAACAGTCCTTTAAATTTATCGTATTCGATACAGGGTAGCCCCTATTATTTGGCGTGTTAAATAATAAATTAGATGTTTTTTTATGTACTGGGTGTCTCATAACCAGAGCCTATCACATTTAATTCAGTCTTCACTGGCATGACATGGGTAGAGGGGTTCCACGGTCAACGAGTGCAGCCTATCCCGACAGGATATAAGTGCATGGCATTGACTCGCGTTGAGTGGGAGGCATTTACGCTTTCTGGAATTATTTATGATGGGCTCTGCTCATAACGTACAGAAAATATTAAAAGGGTAGTTACAGGAGATCAAATAAAAGCTTTTTTCTTAATAAACTTTTATTAAAAAATAATATCTAAAAAGTTACAAGAGTTTAAAGTGAAATTAATTAACATGCAAAAGTTACTACTTGTGGTAATATTTTACATTTTAAATTCAAATTTGGGGTATTTAAGGGTTAATTGAACACTGCTTTACAACAAACAACTATCAAAAAAAATTTAGTCACATAAAAGTTGCGAAGATTTGATTTTTTCTTTTAATACCCAAAAACGGATCGTATTGCTGTGCACCGCCTACTAATTAAAACAAAACTATGAACTAAATTAACATAGACATTTTATGATGGTGTTTTTTTTTAGAGTTTATTTAACAACAAAGTTGCAAAGTTATTAATTAAGAAGTTATAGATGTAACTTAAAGAAGAAATTAAGAAAGTTAAACTGCTGTAACTCTCTTTTTATTGGGTTTTGGTTAAAAGCGAATTAAGAAAACAATTAATCTCCCTTTCAATCTGACACGGTCATTTTTTACAGCCTATTAAGGAAAATGTGTCCACCCACGTTTTAACCGTTCACATGAAAAAAAATGTTCCAACTTTGAATAATTATTGTGAAAGAAACAGCAAAGCTGTCAGTTTGAATTTTTGTACCATTCATATACCTTTTAAGTCCAATCAAAATTTGGCATTCACTTCTTCTTGTCATAATAATAGCCGAAAAAAAAAATTCGGTTAGTGTTTCTTTCTTATTTATCTTAATTTCTTATTATCGGAACCAATCAAACCAAGGCTTGGTGACCTGAAAGAACACTTTACTCTTTGCAAAATGTTCATATATGATGTTGACGAGATTCTTACCTGAAGAAATATGATTCATCGAAGTAGGCCAAAAACGAATTTTGACGAATTTTTGGGCTTTCTGCTTACTTTACTAACGTTTAGCCTTTTAGCCAAACTTTAACCAGCCTGGTTAAGATACAGGCTTGCAAAAAAGTACAAATATTTTGAATATTTTTTTACCAACTTGGAGGGACAGGTTCAAAATGAAACTCTATGTAATTGAAAGGTAACAAATTAGTGTTTTTAATGTTAAATTTAAATAAAATCTAAGAAGGTATACCTAAGATATCGGGCCTCAAATATGACCAAAAATTCGTGAAAAATCGTTTATTAATATGTCGATATTAAATATGTATATCTAATATCGACTATAATATGGGAATTGAGAAACAAAATCTATGACGAATATTTAAGTTCTGTATGTCTGTTCTGTATGTAATTTTATTTAGTAAAGCGGTGTACGGTCAGAAATTATTTTATGAAAAATGCAAGCTACATGCAGTTTTCGCCTATTACTCATATTCAGCCAATTAGACTGTTTAACTATTGAAAAGGATAGCCTTTGTATGTTACGAACCCGCGACATGACAATACGTTGTTTACAACATTAGGTACAATGGCTCATTAATTTTGTCCTTGCGCGTTCCTTAAATAAGTTTGACGATAGGTATATAATTTTTTTTAAAGTTTCATACAATTAATAATTAAAAAAATTAGTTGAAACCCCTACATTTTCCTTTGAATCTCTTTATTATGGAACAGGTTCTTGGTTTTACATCGTAGTTATGCAGTAAGGATTCATCTTTAACATTTGTAGGGAAACACTTGTAGACAGCATAAGATAATTTTATGCTGATAGTAATTTTAAATTCCGGGCTATTGCGGTTTCAGCGACATCTACGTTCGGTTAGTTACGGTTGACCAATGTATTTCTGAAATTGAGTTGCATTTCTCAAACCTCTTTGTTATAACCAATGCGCGGATGAAAAAGTACCTTCGGTTATCGCTCACGTATAATATCGCGTCGTTCACATTGCGAACCATTCTGTAACATCGATATGCCTGTCAGTTGAGATGGTCTTCAATAGTTGAAGAGAACTTGACACGATTTCATAGCAATGCGATTGCCGACCGTCAATCGAAGACAGATGAATATTAACTCGATATCACACTTGATACGGATTACAAGTTGTTACGAAACTGTTTACGGAATATCGGTTTTGCAAGGTCACTTGAACATAGCAACAATTGTTACGTATCAATACTACAGAATAGATCCCATTGACTATTGAAGCGGTCCACTTAAATCGTGAGATTGTAGTGGCGGGTGGCAAGATGTTGGATGCGTTTTAATTAAATGGTAACGATATGTAATTTTAGTCATTTATTCTACAGATTTTGAGAGATTCAATTATGGTATGTTTTACGTGAGCGATAAACGAAGGTAACATTTCGTCCGCGCATTGGTTATAACTAAGCTTAGGATAATTATGCATTAAAAAACTTCAAAATATGCATGCACATATGCACTAAAATCATCAAAAATATGCACTTAAATATGCATTAAAAATTAACTTTTATAGAATAAATAATATTTTTTATGTTACCACATTCTTCATTATTTTGCTACAAAAAAACAAAAACATTTTTTTAATTCTAAATTATTTATTTAGTCGTTATTATAGAAACAAATTATAATTACATTTAACTACAACATGGTGTAACAAATTCTCAAAAGTAAATTTGCGCCTATTGCCGGCGAGAATATTTTTGTACTGAGAAAACACTCTCTCGACATCGCAGGACACTATTGGTACAAATTCGTATTTTACAACGTCATTGACACTTAAATGTTCGTTTTTTTCATTAAGGGTCGATTCATTTTGCAACACTTCACTGATATCCTTCAGTTGCTGATAGCCCGTATTCTTTGACAGCACGTTTAATTTATTGATAAAGACATTTTTCTTGAGTTTTGCTAAACCGTTAACTACATGTTCTACTATTTGAATGCTTTCTTGTAAAGATAGACCCTTAGCTTCTAGCTTGGAGATTGCAGTCGAAATGCATGCCAGATTAGCTCGAATAAAAATTAAATCTTCTCGAATACCTTTTTTTTTCTCAGAATACTATCTGCTTCTTCGATGCACTGCGCTTCCTCAGAGTCGAATTCATCGACAATTTTCTTCACAATTTCAAAATTTTCAGCTTAATACACAGCAGCGTCGATCCAACTTCCCCATCTTGTAATGATTGGCGCAGGTGGAAGTCGATTGTCACCCGAAATTTCCCGAAACTTCTGAATACGACTTGGTGCCTTAAGGAAAATCTTTTTCACAGATGATATTAGCACATTAACATTTGAATAAAGATTACGAACTAAATCAGCTACTCAATGTAAGCCATGTGCTAAACAGGTCACATGTATCATGTTTGTGTATAAAACCTGCAGTCCCCGCATTGTTTTGCACATATATGGTGCAGCATCACTACAAACCGCTAGCACTTTTTCATATAAAATTCCAGACTTCCACAATAAACTTAAAGAGTCGTTGAAAAAAGCAGCGACTGTTGAATGATTTACTTTGTCCAACACTTTTAAAGTCAGCAGATATGATTTATTTTTTTCTTCAGGAACCCCTAATATACCAAACACAAAATTTCCTGTGCATCTTTGTTCTTCATCGGTTGTTTCATCCAACGACACCCAAATAGAATGATCCTTTACTTTTGCTCTTAATTTATCCAAATGTTAATGTATACAATTCAGAAACATAATTTTTTCTTAATGTCGATTCATCTGGAATATTTTGCTTTGTATACTTTTCCAAAAAATTGCAAAGAACTTCATTTTTTAACTTAGCTAATGGGATGTCTGCCCAAATAAAAGCCTTACAAAGTTCTGCATTGAATTCTGAACGTTTAGGTCCAGGCGTCGGTAAATTAGAAATTAACACTTGCCGTTCGTTATTTCCCCTTTTGCCATTTTTATTTCTTGCATGCTTTCCGGTTTGAAGATGCTGCGTGACTTGAAACTTTTTGGTTGCCGTAACATGAACCTCGCAGTATTTACAAAATAACAGACGCCCATCCGTTATAAAATCATCGTAGTCCTTCACAAACTGGTTTAAAATTGCACTTACACACTTTTTTTCTTTTGGCATCTTGAGAGATGTTAATTCTATTGCAATCGGCATACAACTACTGAAGGTTGATGAAATTTTCTGCAGAATTTCCTGGTAAAATTAGAAAGAGAGCTACCCCATACCATGGTCTGTACGAGTACTATTAACGCGAACAAAATACTTGGAAATTCGTGGGATAATGTGCGGTCGCAGTAAACAATGGCGGTTTTCGTACACTGTTAATCCTCTTATTATTTCCAAGTATTCTGATTTTGAAACACTGGTTGTTTAGATTGTCTGCTATAAAATGTCAGTTTGCACTTGGCAATAAGAAATAATCGCAAATTTGCAATTAAAACAAAAAAAGCAGGAAATTAGGCATTAATGCCCTAAAAAGTTAAAATATATAACTACAGTCGGGGACAAAATTGTGGGTACGGAAGAGAGTTCTATCATATTTGAAAAAGATATATACACAGAATTAAAATATAAACAAAAGTAATCAACTGAACAGTTTATTGACAACTAAATATAATATTCTAGTAAAAAAAGTGAAAAGATAAACGAAAAAACTAGTACTTTATTATAATAACTTAATAATTTCTGAAATAAGAGGTGGACAATATTATGAGTACAATTTCTTTCTTAAATTTGTATTACATAAATTTCACCAGAATTAATATTTAGTATGACCTCCCTTGGCTGCAATGACTGCTGAAAGTCACTGTGGTATGCTGTCAATTAAATTTGTTATTATTTCTGCTGGAATTTCTTCCCAAGCAGCGATCAGTTTGTTAAACTAAGATGTAGCATTTGTTACTCCTTCTCGTGAAATTTTGCCGTCTAAATAAGCCCACAAGTTTTCAATTGGGTTTAGATCCGGACTTTGAGGCATCCACTGAAGGACTTCAATGTCATTTTCTTGGAAATAATTCTTAGCAACTCGCGAAGTATGCTTGGGATCGTTATCCTGTTGAAAAATAAAGTCGTCAAGGTCCATCTTTTCGAGCGAAGGATACAAATTTTCTTCCAAAGTTTGTACGTATGATATTCCTGTCATCGTACCTTCTATTCCAGCTAAATTGCCTACACCGCTTTTACTAAAACAACCCCATACAAGAACTTTGCCGCCTTCATGTTTAACTGTAGCTTCTACCATTTTAAAACTTAAGGCTTCTCCTGCTCGCCTCCATACTCTACCTCTTCGTTTTGACCCAAAAAATTCAAATTTACTTTCATCCGAGCACACTACTTTTTCCCAATAGGCTGGGGGGTTTATTTACCTGTTGTTTTGCAAATGCTAATCGTTTTTTCTTATTTCGTTCACTATTGAATGGTTTCTTTCTTTTTAAGAAACTTTGAAGGCCAGCCTCCTTAATCCTTCTTTTAATTGTTTTAGTAGAAACGTTTATATTGACACTTTCCCTCACTTGGCGAGCACTTGCACTAGGATTTTTTCTCATTTCCCGCACGATTCGGGCATCATCTCTTGGTGTCGATTTTCTTTTTCGCCCTCGACCAGCGATATTTTCAGTACTATTAGTGGCTTCAAATTTTTTACATATACGAACAGCGTTTTTTGATACTTTATACTTTTTTGCTAATTGTCCGTAACTTATACCCACTTTTCGGTCTTCGACAATACGTTTACGAATTTCCAAAGCGATTTCTTTTCTGGGAGCCATGAGAAATTTTTAGTTTAAAAACGAACTTTCTTAGGACATTTCACTATTAATTATTAACTCAATAAAAATGCCGTTTTTCAGATGAATCCACTTATATTGTGTGCACGCTAGAATAGTTCTGATAAAACTAAAGCTGCATCGTTGTACCCATAACTTTGTCCAACTAAAAACATCTATAAAATAAACAAAACAAACCCCACCATTAAGGGATTATTCATTTATGAAATAATGCCCAATAAATGTTATTTGCACAGTTTTAAGACGCTGTTGTCGGTTTATGAATGCTGCAGGTATAAAAGTATAAACGTTTGCGGGAAGTAACCAGCAATATAAATGTCCTACCCACAATTTCGTCCCCTACTGTACATCAAATTGTGACAATTCAAGTCAGATCGATTATGCGGTGTACGTAAATTTAGACGTGAATACACACCTCGATGAAAAGGAAATATTACAACACAACTTAATTCGGTGTAAACTTAAAAGCCAAAATGTCAAAATTTCGTTACATTCATGAATACCACATTCTTATTAGACTTTCACAACACACTACGCTTACAAACAAATAAAGAATGGCTTATAGATTTCAGACACACGTAGGTACCCAACTAGCTGTATAAAACTGAAGCCTACGGCAGCCGTTTGTTGGTCGGTCAAATTTAAATTTAACAAGTACAAAGTTTTTTTTAGTCTCAAACCGGACAGAAAAATGAAGGGAACACACTTAACGTTTCGCTATAGATTTATAGCTTCGTCAGGAGTGAATAAAAGTAAATAAACAAGTTGAATACCAAATGGCGTTGTTTTAATTTAGTTTACTTATGCTCGGTTTCTGAAACGATATATAACTTTAGGTAAAAAAAAATTTCTTGACAGATAACTTTATAAAAAGTATAAATTGTTTACGTTGCTGCGTATACCCTTTACCTACAGATAAAATTTTTAGAAACGGTTTTTAGAAGTTATGAGTTTATCTTGAGTTTATATCTACATAAAGATTGTGTATATTATGTATCGTTTCAGAAACTGGGCATTAAATAAATTGTTATTAATACGAGTAATAATCAGGCAAAAGAATTCAAGCCACTTAGTGTTGGACACTATTTACGTCGAATATATTATATATTCCTGCCACCTTTTCGCGACTCCGATGTTCGAATTATTATTGAGTGGGAGGGGAAAGAATGCAGTGCGAGCGTTTGCACTTCGCAGAAATAATTGTGGGCGAGCGAGTACTAAATTTTCGTATCGCTTGCGAGACAACCTGGCTCACTTGAACGTCAGTTTAAACCTACTTGGTACAACTGGCCCTAATACACAAAAACTGCTGTTCGCATAGTTTAGAAGCGCCGACTAATTAAAACAAAACTAGAAAACAGGTTAACGTAGACATTTTATGAATGGGGTTTTTGATAAATTTATAGCGTTTTCGATTGGTGTGCGCTATTTGCACTAAGTGTATCTTCATCTCATCTTATTCCATGAGGTTAAAACGAGATGAAGATACACTCAGTGCACCGCAATCGAAAACGCTTTCAGAATTTATTTAATAATAAATTTGTAATTTGTGAAACTATGTTTTATTGATTAAAGAGAAATGGGTGTAATTAAAGAAGAAATTAAGAAACTTACAATGGATTTGTTTAATCAGTGATTAATTTAATTCTTTGATTAAGTTGAAGTTTGTTCTTGTCCGATGAAAATTGTAAGTACAAAGTTTTTTTAATCTCAAACCGGACAGAAAAATAAAGGGAACACACTCAACGTTTCGCTATAGATTTATAGGTTCGTCAGGACTGAAAAAAAAATAAATAAACAAGTTGTCAAGAGAAACAAGTCGTCAAGAGAAACGAAAAGGTAACATGATTTTAAACTAAAATACGAGTTGTCCGGAATAAAGAGAAAAGTAACTAGATCTAAATTAAAACTATTTTTTTTTTAATTAATTGACAGATCTATATCCTGTTTAAAGAGTCTAGAAAACTACAAAATATGTCATTTAAATTTCCAAAGTCCGTACGTTTATTAATAGAATTTGGAGATATTTTAATTTTACACATTTCTATGAAACAGGATATAGATCTGTCAATTAATTTAAAAAAAAATTAGTTTTTAGTTCTAGTTACTTTTCTCTTTATTCCGGACAACTCGTATTTTAGTTTAAAATCATGTTACTTTTTCGTTTCTCTTGACGACTTGTTTCTCCTGACAACTTGTTTATTTACTTTTTTTCACTCCTGACGAAGCTATTAATCTATAGCGAAACGTTGAGTGTGTTCCCTTCATTTTTCTGTCCGGTTTGAGATTAAAAAAACTTTGTACTTACAATTTTCATCGGACAAGAACAAACTTCAATTTTAAATTTTACGTTTACGCTGAAATATTAATTAAGCACACAATAATAAACAATCTGTTAATCAATTAATAGTGCTGCAGGATCCATCCTGATGTCCCGTCGAATGTTTTGTACCTTTCAATTTTTATTTTGTATTTTGTATTTAATTTTGTACAAAATTTAGGTGTTTCGAATACTAATCAGTTATTGTGCTTGACGTGCACAAATATTATGTCTGCTGTTAAAAAAATTATTTTTTTAAGCAGCACATTTCTATAACTTATCTTATCACTCATTTCCACAGGTCTAAAATATAAGGCGCGCAAACATTTTCTTACTAGATACATTTAAAAATATTTTTATTGAATAATACTCATGCAGAATATAGCAAATTAAGTTATTATAGTCCTTTACAATCGTTCATTTGCAGTAAAGGTATTATATTAATTATTTGGTATAGATATAAGGATTAGGTCCAATTTTACAAATGGGGCTCAACTTTGAGCTGAGACTTAAACCCTTAGCAACGATTATTTCAACAATTGTTGTGAAGGATTTAAGCTTCGGCTCAAAGTTAAACCGTCATTGTAAAACTGGGCCTTAATCTTAGCATAGTCCAAAATAGTAGAGATCCAGTTGTAACATGCTTAATTTTTTTTTACATTAAGGTAACATTTCTTTGTCAATTTTTGTTTCTACGTTTTATGAAGTATACAAATATTCTGGTGTAAAAAGAGCAGTATGAAACAATGCTACAAAAATTGTGCTGCAAAATGTACCTGCTCTCTATTTAAAACCTACACATATCTCTACAAATCACTTTTTGAATATTATATTAGATTGTCGATGAAGATTATGAGTCTTATCAAAATCAAAATTATTTTGTGTTTATGCATCTTCTACTAACATAGAGTGATTCTGATTATTTTTTTGAATATGATATTTGTGTTGATCTAAACGTTATTTTTTAATTTTGAAAAGTTTCTCCTGTAGGCGCAGCACAATAGACAGAGTTGCACGTCATTAGTTATTTACTTAAAATGCAATAAACATACCATGAGATTTTTTTTATAAAACTAAACACAATGTTAAAATTCCTTTGCTTTTTAAGTGTCTAGACTACGTCTGGCTGCTTTAGTATTGGTGTTTTGGATTTTAAATTATTTGTGACAATTAAAGGTCGGACATTCCTATTAAAAAACAGTTTAAAGATAAACAAAGCCGCGGCGTAGATTTCAAAGTCGCTGTTCAACGGCTTGTATGCCCGACTGACTCTCTCTGCCTCGCGCTCAATGCATCAGAAGCAACCGTTTGATGTAAATTACGTGTGTAACATTATTGCCTTTATAGTTTCTTTCAAATTAATAATTATGAAAACATTATAATTCTTTAATGAAGCTATTAAAAAGACTGGCATAATACATTTAATTCATATCAATTATAGCGGCGTCACTGCAAAAAGAATGCGAGTTCATTTGGGAATGAATCGGTTATGTAAACAAGTTTTTATATCCAGTCGAACAGAACTATAGTGGTTACTGCGTACGGCATAGACTTCTCGGGCATCGACTGGTTTATTGTTTTGTTTTTACAGGGCAGACGCGTTAAAGATTCGAACTTTTTCCGACTATGATCGCATCAGCATATTAGTAGTTCCTCGTATATTTAACGAAACCTTTTGCCTAAAATGCGCCTAAGCCTGGTGACAATAGAGTTTAAATTATTTACAAACTTACTGGCCAAAATTAAATGTATTATGTAATGGTTCGATGATTTGTGAAGATGTGCAAAGTTAAAATACCTTTAAATTCTGTTAATAAACGCACAGATTTTGCCAATTTGAATAATATATACTGCAGCTTTTTGGTTTCTTTAAATTGATTATACTTTTCTTTCATTATCTGTCAAAAAAAATCATTTTCTTGTTTAGTTTCCCTTGATGACTTGTTTAGTTACTCTTGACAACTTATTTAGTTTACGTTGACGCATTTCTTTTTGCTAGTTTCCCCTGACAACTTGTTTATTTAAAATTTTCCGGAAAAACACGGTGTACAGAGTGGACCATTTTTGATGGTTTTACAAGGTTTCACAGTTATTTATAGGAATAGAAGAAAAGAAGTTTTCGCGACCCAATGCTACTTTTCCAAGAAAAGCTCAGTGGAGAAAACAAAAGTTAGCTATCTCGATTTGTTTGGGAAATATCGGCCGAAAACGAATTTTTCCGAAAAAATATTTTTCACAATATCTCAGTTATTTGACAAGATATTTTGAAAATTCAAAAACTATTTTACTCAGAAATTAACACTGATTTTACTGACAGTTTTATCTTTTGTAGAAATTGCACCAATTCTGCGAAATAGATTGTAACTTTCTAATTTTAAATGGAAACCGCACTTGGCTATGACAGAAATAAATTGCTTGTTTAATGAGGTTTTCAAAAATATAAAGTTTGATATAATTATTTTTATAAATAACAAAGATACTAACTTTTATTATATTGCGGCATCTATCAAGCTATCTATGACAATGTAAACAAAAGAAAATTCAGTTGTTTTCCTCAAAAAACTATTAGAATAAATAATACAGGTAATTAAATTTGACAAAATAAATACGTAATGCTATTAGAGAACTCATAAAACTACAAGTAATGTAAATGTGGATTAACTGTCAATGCAGCTTTGAAGAATTATACGTTATATGTTCCTTTGAAATTATTAAATATTAAATTTTATATTATCAAAACTTCTTAGATATATCACTTCTATCCGCGGTTGCATTTATTAATATAAAAAAGTTCTTGAAAGCATTATTAAACTTAAGAAATATCCGACATTTCAATAATTCCTTAAAGAAATGCATTAAGTTATACAATTTAAAATTTATAGAAATCTCTTAACTATTCTCATTAATAATTAAAGAAATGTTCAAATAGAGTTAATTTATTTTTACATACTTGTGGTTTTATGTCAGTCTCTGATCTATCTATCTGGATAGCTATTTATTTATTGAATTAAATTAGCTGTTTTACTTAAGGCTCCCCTGGAGTAAAATAAAATTTCTTGTTGGATGTATGCTTGGTTGCCTGTATATATCTGCACACAAAGGTCTACGAAAATCATGACAGCTGTCAATCAAACCCGATTAGGGTCCCGACTGGACGTCCTAGGATCATAAAATGCAAATTATTTTAACCCAAAATGAAATTTTGCTACTGTCATTTTATACTTACTCCTTGAAATTGTTATTCCAATATAGAGATGAATTTATTAAAAAGAGATTGAAATCGCATAACAGTACATGTTCTGCACTGCACATGTGTGATTGATTTAAAAAATAAAAAAAAAACAAAATGTTACAATTTCGTTTTATCGAATGTATATTTTTATAACATTTTTACTTTTTACCCGGCTTTTTTTAATGACGTATTTATTTTTTCTTCCTGAACATACAATACAAATATTCGTATATTAAATTTAAAAAAGTGCCAGTACATTGCAGGATAGGTATGCAAACAAAAATGTTTGTAGTTGAAAAATATATTTTCATAGTTCATGATTGTGAGTGGTCTTGTTCATCATATCCTTTATCACAGATAGTCGTCTACAATGCATAGACCCGTTTCATACGCTGAAGGAGAGCATTTAGAATGTAAAAAACTTATGGATATTTTTCTTCTTTTTCACAATAATTTTGCTTCATGTAAAACAAAGTAAAAATTGTTGCTACTTTTTACAAGTTCTAACAAAGAATAAAACAGTAAGTTTAATTTATCGGTCTCAAAATGTGGTTTGTTTGTGGATAATCATAAAAAATTTTTGGCGGCGTCCCCGGATGGACTAGTAGGTGATGATGCGATAATAGAAGTAAAATGCCCGTACTCAGCGCGAAATATGACTATTTCAGAAGCAATCAAGTCAAAAATAATAACATTTTTGACTATTGATTTAGAGGATGAAATTAAATTAAAATCTAATCATAACTATATGTTTCAAGTTCAAGGTCAACTACATATTACTAATAGACATTTTTGCTATTTCGTTGTATACACGGGGAAAGATTTAGTATGTGACATTATTGAAAAAAACGATAATTTCTGGAATTCAGAAATGGTAGGTATTTTAGAGAAATTTTATATGAAAGCTTTGTTACCAGAAATAATAATAAGTCGGATTTATCGATATTATTATATCGATATTATGGATAATTTAATGGAATATTAATACTCAATCATATTTTATATTAATTCGTTGGACCAAATCTATAAAACATGAATTTTATTATATTACAAATTTCGTATACGGAACGGATTGCGACTCACGGTCACGATATAAGAAAAAAATTAAAATATTTCAATTAATTTGTAGTCCAGTCAATTATGTTTTTAATACTAGACCAAATGTGTGAAAATGGTCTTGTCTGATCGATAATGATTATATATTTTCTTAAATAATAATCGATAATATCAATACTGTATTATTAAATCGATAACATCGGTATGTCGATCAAAAATCGACATATCAATAAATATCGATATACGGATAAAAGTCGATATTTCGATATTTTTTAGTTATCGATATCCGATATTGAAAACATTAAATCAACAGTTATTAGCGAACCTCAATACGTAATAGCTTCCACAGAACCTGGCAAAAAGCGTGTCTTGAACTAAATTATTTACATTGGAGGCCTGAAGCAAGCCCCTGTACTACCTGCTGCGGTACCGATCGTAAATCATCAATACGCTGTACGCAAAGTTGCCTAACTTAGTCGTTTTCTCGGAATGTTACCGGACCTTTTAATTACCAAAATAACAATAAATTTTTAACTTTTACTTAAAAAGAAAATGTCTCCGCATTAGATACTAAGCTTCCCTACATTTTGACATAAATATGATTGAATGATTTTGTTTCGTTACCGAGAAAAACGGAATCTTAATTTTACACAAATTAATTAAAATAAAAAAATCTAATTGAATTTTGAAAAAAAGAAAATGTCACCGCACTGTAGTTTACAAAGCCGAATACTTCTAGATTGCGAGCATTTTTTCAAATGTAAAAATACGCATGTAAAACGGATTCTACGAATGTACTATTTTACTATGCACTCAGATAGGACTCCAGTGGAGCCTTAACAATAAGTGATTTTTAGGGAAAACAGTTGAATTATTTTTTTTTTTGTTTTTGGTGTCACGGATGGCTTGTTAGCTACTGGAAAACAAAAAGTAAATAGTATCTTTATTATTTGAAAAAATAATTATATCAAACTTTATATTTTTGAAAACCTCATTAAACAAGCAATTTATTTCTGTCATAGCCAACTGCGGTTTCCATTTAAAATTAGAAAGTTACAATCTATTTCGCAGAATTGGTGCAATTTCTACAAAAGATAAAACTGTCAGTAAAATCAGTGTTAATTTCTGAATAAAATAGTTTTTGAATTTTCAAGATATCTTGTCAAACAACTGAGATATTGTGAAAAATAATTTTTCGGAAAAATTCGTTTTCGGTCGATATTTCCCGAACGAATCGAGATAGCTAACTTTTGTTTTCTCCATTGAGTTTTTCTTGAAAAAGTAGCATTGGGTCGCGAAAATGGTTTTCTTCTTTTCCTATAAATGACCGAGAAACCCTGTAAAACCATCAAAAATGGACCACACTGTACTGTGTGAAGCGCTTTAGTAATGCTATGGTACAGTAACGGAGAATAAATTTCGGACGCCTAACTTCTGGAAGCGGATAACAGCGACGGCTCGTGCATAACGTACATAATTTGGGTAGGCGGCAGACATTCTCCCAGAGCGCTTGCTTTATCTAACACACATGAACAGAAAACAAACAATACACGGCGCACATCGGCTACATACCCAAATATGTTAGGCAGAGCCGTCACTGGCGGATAATGGATTTATTAGTTTAACTACGAGTTATAATGTGACGCCCCATATGACCATTACTCCATGCACCCACTTCCCAATTGCCCACTCCAAATCGCACACTCACCACTCGTCGAATTGAACCGTCCTCACTCGCCAACTCGATACTCGCCTGCTACCCAATTGCCACACATTCCCAGTCGCAAACTCGCCCAATCACCAACTCGCAAACTCGCCCAACTGCCAAATCGCAACTCGCCCAACAATTCGCACGCTCCCGGATTCGAAAGTTCACCAACTCGTCCAATCGGCAATTTGCCGAATCGCCTATTCACTCACTCACTCATCAAATCGCCACACGACCAACTCGCCACTCGTCACTCTAGATTCCCCAACATGAGGAGTTGGGGAATCAAGAGTGACGAGTGGTGAGCTGGCGAGCATATTGTATAATTAGTTTGGTGTATACCATTCCGGACTGAATACTAGTGTGACACTATTAGTTGTTCAAGATCTTTTTAGACTCTAGAGGGCTATGTTTTTTTCCCCGTTAAATTACGTGCATGTATATTGATGGAGGTCAAAATCTGATATGAAAAAAATAATTCAGCGTTACTGACTGTGTTGCCGATACGTAAATAACGTGACGTCAAAACACCAAAAGTTATAAGTGGCGGAACCAAACGTGCAATAGTCAAGGCGTTTAATTATTGTACAAAGGATTGCCCAAATTTAAAAAAAAAAAACGAAGCGGATTTGAGGAACTGTCGTGTTAGCAGGAGAATGTAAATGTGTTGCGCGTTGGAGGAGGTGATGAAGTAGACAGAATTTTAAATGAGATCCAAATGACCATGGAAAAAGTTCTAAGTCATCAGCAACAGCAAGAAGATCCTGCGATTTAAACTCCCATGCATGTAATTACATTTTGAATTAAAAAATAAATAATTATTAACTGTTTGCTGGGGACGATACTTCTTGTTTTCACAGAATGCTTCTGTCTTGCTTTAGTCGAGCTGGCAACAATGGCAGTGGTAGTTTTCCAAAATACCAACAAAACTGTCGGCCGATCGCGTTGGAATGCACTATTTCAAAAATATTTGAGTCTGCCTTTTGTAACCGATTAAAATCGTTTTTAGAAAAGTTTAATCTTCTCACTTCACATCAGCATGGTTTTCGTAAAGGCCTTTCCACAGAGACCGCAATTCACGAGGCTCCTAATTTTATTTTTGACAGTCTTAATAATAAAAGCAAAATTGCAGCTGTCTTTAGATTTGTCAAGAGCCTTCGATACTATCGATCATTCGCTCTTATTAAAAAAGTGTAGTGATATTGGCATACGCGGACCAGCATTGGCCTGATTAAGTAATTACAAAATCCGGCCGGAGTTCCTCAAGGTTCATTGTTAGGGCCAATACTCTTTGTTATATTTATTAACGATTTATCTTTAACCCTTACAACTCCCAGCAAAACAATTCTTTATGTTGATGATTCAACAATGCTGATTGCATCCAATGATATTGAGACCGTAATCGAAAATTCAAACAAAACCACTGACACTATGTATAATTACAACGCTTTATTTCTGAATTCATTTAAAACCAAATTTATTCATTTTGTCACAAAATATGTAAATGTGAACAGTAATTTGTTAATTAAATTACAACACAGATCTATCGAACAATTACGTGACAAAAAATTTCTAGGTATATACATTGACGAAAAATTAACATGGAGCAAACATATCGACTACTTATGTGGTAAATTAAGTTCAGTGTGTTTCATACTTAAAAGATTATATGGATTGGTAGACTCACGAGTCTTACAATTGGCTTATTTCGGTCTCTTTCAGTCTCTACTTTCATACGGTATTATTTCCTGGGGCTATTCTTCTAGTATAAATTTATAAAAATTATTCGTTAATCAAAAAAAAAGCAATTCGTATTATTTGAGGAGAAAAATATAATAGTCATTGTAAACCTCTATTCTCTAAAACATCAATCCTAACTTTACCATCACTATACATATTTCACTCAGTTACTTATAATCGACAAAATATTAACACATTTTCAAGTAATTGCTCCTTGCATGACTATGAGACGAGGATTCGCAGTAAACTAGAAGTACAGTCGCGATCAAGCTAATCGAGACCGATTGGCGGTTCTGTAGCACTTACCACCAGCGTTAATAAGGATGCAGTTAGCTTGCAGCAGTCTCGATTAGGATGATCACGACTGTACCGTACAATAGACGACTAACAATAACTTGTTCCAGTCCTTCTCACATTGGTATAAAATGTTACAATAAACTTCCATCAGTAATAAAAGATGTCTCAAATTTATGCACCTTTAAACAGAAAGTGAAGGAACTCTTGTTGGAAAAACAATATTATTCCATTCAAGAATAACTAACGCAACTATTGCTGTGATATCTTCTACATTCATATACATACAGGGAAGGGCAAAAGTATGGAACCGGCTTAATATTTCGAAAACTGTTTAACGTATTTGTTTGAAATTTGGTATGTGATTTAGAGTCAATAAGACCTACTTTACCAATTACCTTATTTCTGAGATCCAACGCCTACTTGATTTTTTTTTAAATGACAACTTGCTGATTTTTGTTCTTTATTTAATAGTTCGTTTAATTCTCTAAACAACCACATAAAAATAATTATCAATTACATAAGAAAATTTTCGAGAAAAAAACGTTTCAATGAAAAAGTTAGGAGAAATGGTTTATTGTCTGATATTCGACAAAAATTCTAGTTTTAACAAAAAAACTGGAAGACCACAAGATTATGGACTGTTTTTAAGATAGCACTAAAGAAAATTTTAATAAAAATTGCCTTAAAAACATGAAAACAAATACCAAATATCAGCGTAAACCATTTTTCTAACTTTTTCATTCAAACATTATTTCTCGAAAATTTTCTTATACAATAGATAAATATTTTATGTGGTCGTTTGAAGAATTAAACGAACTATTAAATAGAGGAAAAAAATCAGCAGATTGTCATTAAAAAAATCAAGTAAGCATTGGATCTCTGAAACAAGAGCAGATAAACAATTGAAACAAATTGGTAATGTAGGTCCTATTGACTCTGAATCACACAGCAAATTTCAAATAATTACGTCAAACAGTTTTCGGAATATTCAGCCGGTTCCATACTTTTGCCCTTCCCTGTATATGTACATATTTTAAACATATAAAATAGCGACATCTTACTATCGCTTTTTGACCTAACATTGCAGTAGGATAGACAAATTGAAGCGGGATTTGCTCCTAATGAGTCCCCCATGCAAGGCGGCCATGCTTGAGAACCTCGACAGCCTCTGGACAGCTGTTTCAGCCCTGCTTGGGGCTTCTTCAGCAGAAACGTAGCTCGTAGCCGCCTTGCATGGGGGACTCATTAGGAGCAAATCCCGCTTCAATTTGTCTATCCTACTGCAATGTTAGGTCAAAAAGCGATAGTAAGATGTCGCTATTTTATATGATCATCATTCTTACATCGCATTTGCGAATAAATTGGGCAAGTCGTTTTTGGTCTGCAGTGGGAATGTCGAGCTACGTTTCTGCTGAAGAAGCCCCAAGCAGGGCTGAAACAGCTGTCCAGAGGCTGCTCGAGGTTCTCACTGCAATCAAAAACGATTTGCACAAAATTTTTCTAGTACATATTTTAGTTATCTCTTTTATATTATATTTATTTTTAATGTATATATCAACATAGTGGTGATGAATTAAATATATTAAAAAAAAAACCGTCACCCTAACCTGGCCTACTCTGAGTCTAAAAAGATCGTGAACGCATATTATGTACCAGATATCAGGTATAGGACCTAATGTAAACCGCTTTCGCGTTATTCAACTTTTTATACAAATTATCGCTGTTGCAGCACTTCAAACCAATACAGATAATCTTCCGAGAACAAGTGACGTTAAAGACTCTTAGTTTTTTTGCAAAAGTTTAAATCTTGCTTTTTCGTTTATACAATTCTTACAAAAAAGTTAATAAACCAATTATTTTTTAAACAGAATGTCATATGTCTTTTACCGTTAATAGATTCGCTATTTAATTTTCTTTTCAATTATATGGGAATGACTACAGCGTACAGCTGACGTGGCGCTATAGAGTTTGCGTAAAGGCGCCGTTACGTTATAAATGCAATCGTTATAAAATAGAAACTTCAATTACTACTTTTAAACAAACAGGAGAAGCGCCGTATTCAAAAACCGTTTACATTTATTAATATATTTTTCAAATTTTAGGCTTTTTGCTTCTATTTTGAAATATTAACTACCTTTTCAAATTTATAACGATGCATTTATAATATAACGGTGCTTTGCGCAAACTCTATACTGTCATGAATTTTTTTACTTTATATTTTGACTTTCAAATCAAAATACATGCACCTATCTTAACGGAAGAAGAACACGGACCTCTAAAAGTCTCAAAAGATCGTGACCAGCTTATACACCGCAAAAAGTTCGCATCATATGGGAAAATTTTTTGTTATTGATTAAAAAAAAATTTTTTTTGCGCCAATAGTTTGTGAATGTTCGGTACCCACAAATAAGTAGGGCAATGCTGGTGAGCAACTTTTAGTGTTGCTTAAAATAGCACTTATTTAAGATACGAAAATTAAAAAATTGTTGTAATTTGGAATTATGTTAGATAAAATTTTAGTAGGATTCAATAGTTATTTACAAAATGTGTGTCTTGATTGCCAAACAAAATTTCCTTCAGTCTAGTATTTCGAAAGAAGGAAGATTTTCGATATTCTCAGTTTTGCTCAAGATATGAAGCAGTCAATGATCATTTGGCATTTAACTCTTACGAGTGGTTAGCTTATTCATTCATATTCATAAAAATATTTTGTCTGGCAGTCAAGACATTTTGTAAATAACTATTGAATCCTACTAACATTTTGTCTAACATGTCCAGCAATTCCAAATTACAACAATTTTTTAATTTTCGTATCTTAAATAAGTGCTTTTTTTAGCAACACTAAAAGTTGCTCACCAGCATTGTTCTACTTATATTTGGTTATCGAACGTGAACGAACGCATTTTTTTTTTTTTAATGAATAAACATTTTCCCATATGGTGCGAACTTTTTGGCGGTCACTGTATAAAAATTCTCAAAATTTATAACAAATAAAATTCTTTCAATCTATTTTGTTGGTTTTATTTTATTCTTCTAGAAAACCGACCTGAATTGTACGGAATGCAACGTTCATATGGTGCTTTAGGCTGGGGCCTATTTTCCATTTTTGCAGGACTTATGATAGATGCTTTCAGTGAATCCCAAGGAAGCAAGAACTACTTATCAGTGTTTTACCTAGCAGTCGCTGTATTAATTGTCGATTTCATCGTGTCTTATCAACTAAAGGTACGTATTTTTATGTACACAGCTAATTAGTGCAGTGTGTCAAAAACTGACCCGTCATGTTGTCAATTGGTTTTTTAGAAAGAAGAAATTGACAAAATTGATTTTCTGCTTTATTTTTGAAAAAAAAAATAAAATAAAATAATAAAACCCTATAAATGTTATTTTAGAATTTTGGATGCCGTTTGTAAAAAATATACAGGATGCTGCATTTTTTTAATGTAGCATAGGAAATCCCGTGTTAATTTAAAGGTGTTCAAATGTTAGCTTCCCTAATTAATTTAACGAGTAGTAACTAAACTCTATTTATACCAAACTATCAGCAATAATGTTAATTAAACTAAAAACATAAACATAAAGTTAAAAAATATTTTGGTTTAATTATTAATTTCTTGGAAAGCTAACCACTTAAAAATGCCGTAAAAGGCGAAATTGGTTGTGGAGTAAAATTCTTAAACAATTGCATTAAGATATTGCTTTTTATTTAATATCACTTTTGATAAAGCAAACAAACTAGTTTGCGAAACGTCATGTTAAGGTAAATAAAACTTATATTTTCAGCTTGTTTCTAAAATCTTTTATTCATCTCGTCTCGTGGCTTTAAGAGAACAATTCTCTACCATCAAATCCTGATCACAGCTATCGGCTTGCATTCTTATCGCTCACATCTTATCTTGTCTTTGACTGCTCAACATTGTCAGCAACGATTAAACTGGAACAGAGAAAGACTCCACTTGAACATAGAATAGAAAGGGGTAGCGATGAATCTCGATTCTCGTTGGGTATGCATGATGGCAGGCAAAAGGTCCAATGAAGATTTGGTGAACGGCGGAATGATAAATTTTCGTTGAGAGGTATTTTCATTGAACTATCGGCGTTATGGTGTGAGATACCGTTGCAGACGTTCGAGACAACAGAACTTACGTTAATGAAGCGGTAGAACTTCATGTTCTTGCGCACCGTTCATATTAATTAATAAGTACATTATCGTTTTTCTTTGAAATTTTAATCAATCGTTACTTTTCGATGATCAAAGAGTTATCCAAAATTGATGTTACAATTTCCATGTCACTAAGGGCCAGTTGCACCGTACACTTAAGCAAAGCTTAACTTTAAGTGTTGCTTAGATTGTGAGTTACATTAATGTTTATCTAACTTCAAATATCACATTATAAGTAATACTTATATTTAAGCTCGGCTTAAATGTTTGGTGCAACTGGCCAAAAATATGCGTACGTAATTGCTCATGTAAAGTAAAATTATATAAGCTCTCATATGGCAAAGCTTGGCGGTGAGCTAATACTAATAAATCATCCTGTGTACATAAATAAAAGTGCTAGTACAACATTTGACTATCATACACACAATAATGAAACTAGCAACAAGCATTTTGAATTGAATATAACATCTTATACTGAATACCATTAAGGACAGCTCTTTGTTTTCCTAATGTTTTCCCTATTTTTCCTTATTAAAAGTGTCATCTGTTGGTTGCTAAGTGGTTTAGGTTTAGATACACGTACAGGATGTTCTTTTACTGTGTTCCACTTGTTTGAAACTGCTGAAATGTACGAGAGAGAAACATTCAGCAAGGTCATTGACGCCTTCCTCGGTGGGTGTGCCCACACAGCGCCGATTATAAAAAGAGTCCCGCATTTAAACTCATTCTCCAGCGTTTCGTAATAAAAATCACTGATATCGTTTATTACAATGCCCCGGCCCTATGTGAGTTTCCGCTGACTTCCCCGTACATATCTCTTTTTTCATTATTTGTAAATGCCATTACGACCTTAATATACGTTTTCACAAAACAAAAATCTATCTTCGTTTGTCAAATTTCTCGTAACTGCAGAACGCTAATGTAATACTGCCCTACCTTAAACGCGTTACAGCGGCCGCCGTTATAAAAACACAAAAAAATGCCGTAATAAAAAGCATTAAAAGAAATGCGAAACTGCGACTTTATCGAAGGCATGCGAGAATACTTTAAGATATTAATCAATTTGTAAATTTTGGAATTTGCAATGCAAGCGCGTTAAAAATGCATTACTTAGCCGAATTTCATAATTGAATTAATAGAAATTGAAAATTTAATGTCAGTCATTTTGGTAGTGAGCACATATCAGTTTTAACAGCTATTTTATTCTCCCTAGTGTGATTCCGTAATGCGGCCGATTTTAAACTGTATCAACAGTAGATAAATTACAACATTATTTTAAAGTTTCTTTATTAAACTAAAGAAATCTTAATCTATTTAATTAGAAATGGAAAGGCAATTTATTACTTGTGAAGGTAAAGTATCCGAAAATAAAACGATTAATGATGGTGATGTCATTAATTAACTCATCCGCATTTTTGTTCAGTAATTATAATCGTCGGTTTATAATTTGAAAATACCTAAAATTGTAATTACTTGGAGCGAAGTGGCACTTGTTTTAATTAACCCAGGCGCTTTGTGAGCTTAAAATGTTTCGAGTGTTACGATCTAAGGCCTCATACGAATCAAACAGATGTTTACGACATCGTAAAACACTGACCTATATTCGGGTCGTCATTCACACAGGCAAGGCGGCATACCATCCAGTCGTTAGCTACGTCAGCAGTTCTCAAATGGTTTTGTGAAAATCTTCCAATGAATTTTTCTCGAAAACTATTAACTTCGTGTTAAGGGCATATAAATTTAATCGTTGCCATTTGTAGTGCTGTATTACAGGTTTAAATATGTGCACACCGTAAAAGAACACCCTGTCTCATAAATTCCGTTTCAAGATACACATGAAACCTATACGAATTCTTCCTGTATTAGTTTATTATGTTTCTGACTGTGGAGGTAACACAGACTTATGAAAATATAACACAATGTTCTCAGAACTTTGGCCTTTGAGGAAATGTGAAAAAAGTAATATATCTTGTAGCGAATAATAGTTGCGATTCACTCGGTATCTTTGTTTTTTTCAAATGGAATGAATGGATTTTTGTTTTTTTAGTTCAGTAATGGATAATACTTAAACTTAGCTTTCTACTAATATAAGGTTATAAACCTTTATTTCTTTCTAACAGCTTTTATTATACTAGTCTATCGCCTACCTTGAAATGTACCTCAACCACGGCATGCAAATCTTGAAACGTACCTCAGCTACAGCATAAGCACCGTAATATTCTTATCCTATTATTTGAACTTTTTGGTGTTTTAACATTTCTTGTGTGTAAATTATTGCTGTAAATTTGGTAAGTTAAAATTAAATTGTAATAAAAATAAATTTTTGCATGCCTGTTTACAACTAGCTAGATGCATTACCCAAATATCTAATTTTCACATATTTTTTGACCAATTTATATGCCGTCTTAATAAACTGTTACGAATTTGGAGTTTAAATTATCGTCGTTAAAATTTCAGAACACTTTAATTACTACAGACTTTGGCTTAACACAATTGAAAAACACAAGTAATGAGGTGAACACTTGTTTTACAAATAACACTTCTACAGAATACACTTTCTACTCTTTGAAATATGAGCACTTATATACCACTCGCTAAATTATAACTGATTCAACTAGCGCGCTTGTACTAGGTCTCTCATAACGCACGGAGGAGATCAAAATAAAGCTTTTTTCTTAATACACTTTTGACCTAAACCCAATAATAAGAAAGTTATAGCAGTTTTAAGTTTCTTAATTTTTTCTTTAACTTACACCTGTATCTTCTTAATAATTAATTTAAAAAATCACAACCTTGAACTTTATTGTTAAATAAACTCAAAATTTATCAAAACCACCATTCACACAATGGGGTCTATTCTGTAACATTGATATGGACTTGATATTGCTATGTTTCAAGTGACCTTGCAAAATTGGTATTCTGTAAATAGTTTCGTAACAACTTGCAATCGATTTCAAGTATGATCTCGAGTTAATATGCATCTTTCTTCAATTTGCGGTTGGCGATCGACGTGAAATGTTATGAAATCGTAACAAATTCTCTTCAAGTATTGAAGACCATATCAATTGATATGCATATCAATGTTACAGAATAGCCCTGAATGTTTACGTCAACCTGTTTTCTAGTTTTGTTTTAATTAATCAGCGGTTCTCAACAATATGAAAACCGGTTTTTGGGTATTAAAAAAAATGAAATAGCTATAGCATTACATTATTACATTTTTTGAAATAATTGTTTCATATAAAGCAGTGTTTAATTATTTTTTAAACACCCGAAATTTGAATTTAAAACTTGAAAGATTACTGCAGGTGGTAAGTTTTGCTTGTTAATCAATTTTACTTTAAGCTCTTATAACTTTTAGTTATTGATTTTTTCCCAAAAGTTTATTAAGAAAAAAGCTTTAATTTGATCTCCTCTAGCTACCCTTTTAATCTCCGCCATACGTTATGAGACACTCAGTATAGTAGTTCGTGCTTTCCAGAATTCGGCAGAATAAATCGTGAACCATGGAGAAATTGCTATCAAATTCTGTGACAAAAAATGGCGTAAGTCATATAAAAGTAGATTTATTGACATTGACATCAATAATAATAATTATTAGAGTACTTAATTTACTTTGTGCAGCTTTACTAATTCGGTTGTTATCTCAAACTTTAGAACTACCAAATTTTATCTAATTGTAATTTTTATATAAATTTCATGTAATGTTACATACGGCGAGTTACAAGAACATTTTTTTTTAACTTTGGCCTTCGTTTTATTCATTTGTAAAAATAATTTCTTTCATGAAATTAAAAGAAAATATATTTTGCCTTTTGCATATACAGATAAAATCAAAAAAAAAAAAATAAAAAGTAGGCACAGAATTTAAATCGGCATGCACCGGCACCGCATGTACTCGCAGGCTGTAAGGCTGTCTCGTGAGTGGTCGGGTGTGCCTACTTAATGTGGCGCAATCGGTATGTAGTTGTAAGCGTAATAACCAGGGAAAAGAATTCAGGCCACTTAGTGTTGGACGCTTTTTACGCTGAATGAACTAATTATACTTGCCACCTTTCCGCGGTTTTCGATGGGATGCATCGAATTGCTGATGGAAGCGGCAGGCGTGTAATCATGCGATGCGAGCGTTCGCAGCTTGTCAACTCAAAATATAAATTAGTCAAAAAGATTTGATAAATAAATAGAGTATTTAATAGCTTATAGTAATTAAAATAAAATTTAAGCAAGGCATAGAAACAATTTAACTGTAAAAATCGTTGTACATCCACATGAAAGACTTATTCTTATTACAAGTATTACAAATTTATAATAATAATAATTTATGGGCAAAAAACAGGTCAAAACAACAAAAACTTCAAGTAATAGCAAAAACAGGACGTTTAATGTAACAACTGTTAAAAAATAAAAATTATATTAATAGAAAATAAAAGTTTAAGTACTATCTGCTAGTAAAATAAAAAATAGATCATCCCATTAAAAAAAATGAGATACCGAGTGATGCGGAACTACCGTTCGCTGTGTATAATACTAAAAAATATTAAACTTTTCGTATATGTATTTTAGCAAAGGTCAAAGCCCTAAGAATATTTTATTTATATTCTGTGCTATTTCCATGGTCAGAAACATACGTTTAAAATTTGTAAATTTTTAAAGAATTTCTTTTACGAAAACAATTGAGCAAAAGCAATATATTCGTATTGTAACGGACGCGGCAAATTTTGGGGTGATCAGTCTCTATAATTACCCGATAATCTTTTTTCCTCAACAACACAGAAAAACCCTTCCGTTTTGTAAAAAAAAAACACAACCTGCTCTTTTGATCAAAGTGCCACTGTTGGAAAGCAATTTTCTTGTTCGGTAGCTAGTTTGAGAAAAAAGCCAAAAAATATACTTTCAACGGTGTTTTCCCCGAGGAATCGAAACAGTGCCGTTTTAGTTGCTCGAAGGTTGTCAAATTTCTTTCTTGTCGTTGTCTCTGTGCTTACGAGGATGTCCTCGGAATTTTTGATGAGAGCAAAAATAGTGAATTTAGAAATTAGTAAATGAAAGAGTTTGGTAAATTTAACAAGTCTATTAAAAAAAAAACAAAAAATAATACAACAACAAAAATAAAATTACCAATAACAACTAACATGTAGATACAAGGAAACAAAACATAATATAAAATTAAAAAAAATAACATGAACGGAGAGAAACAAAGATTGCACTATCGATTGCAGTGATTGGTTTTCAAGCGATGTTAGCTTACCAAATTTAATCGAAAATTCTCGTAATCCAAAATTAAGGAAACACAAAGATTTTACAGGAAGTAAATAAGAAACTGTTCGGAACGGTTTTAAATACACAAATGAGGAGCGTTCATGCAAATTCAGACATGTCCACATAAAATAGTTTTGAGAAAAAGGTGGTCGAATGATTTTCTCAGATGAACATGTGGAGTTTTGACTGAATTAACGATGTTTAGGCTTCAGGATAAGTATCGTTTGGGTGATTCTGAATATAAGAATCGATAGAGACGGTCGAAAGCATTCCAAAACCATATAAAGCAAAATTTTTCACAAAAGTGGACATGTCTGAATTATCTAATGAACGCTCCTCAAATATTCAGGTCACGGGGAAATCTTTTGCCTTCCTTTCGCGAGTTTCAAACTCAGAGAAAATTACGGAATTTAACAAAAGAAAATTCAATTTAAAATCGCCCGGTACGAGAAGGAGACGCGAGCTTTTTCTGAAGCTGAAGAGGTCTGGGAATTAACTGAGTTAAAAACAAATGGTTACGGTTTTTGTGAATTATCACACGGTTTCACCCTCGCGTACCCGCGACTCGTTCCGCATCCAACCGCTAGAGGGAATAGCGATGTCAATTTGTGTTGTTTTTTTTTTCTAAACTACCCACGGCCATAGACCGGAGCCTGGGATGCTGAATCAACAGAACGTTTCAGATTAAACTGAAAATGAATTATAGGGATTTTATAAAATATCGTACAATGTTGAGTACGTGAAAAATAAGAAATCATATTACTTTTTCCTGTGGAAAGGATTGTCGAAACAGATCCCAAATTTTAAAAATGTACGGTTGATATCCTA
Source organism: Prosopocoilus inquinatus (assembly GCA_036172665.1). Taxonomy (NCBI): domain Eukaryota; kingdom Metazoa; phylum Arthropoda; class Insecta; order Coleoptera; family Lucanidae; genus Prosopocoilus; species Prosopocoilus inquinatus. The sequence continues at coordinate 6,313,809 of CM069876.1, forward strand.
GGAAACCATTGCCGACATAATGGTTTCCAAGGATATTAACCATCAGATAAATTTATCAGGAAGGAGTAAGATCGGACCTTAATTGTCAAGAGTAACTAAACAGGTAATCAAGGGAAACTAAATGTAGCGCCCACTTTCATTTATTCGATTATAATTCCCACTTTACTCGATTATTACACTTGTTATCTGCTAGTGGCAGAGAAAGGAAAAAAAACAATTATGAAATAATAATTTTTCGGTTGACAGTTCCACGAATTGAAATTTTTTTAAACAATCTAATCTGAATTTTGAATATCCACGCCAAACAAGAGAATTGGATTTTTTTGGCAGATAAAAACATGATACTTAGTAATAGGTGCTTTCTTTCGCTCACAAAATCGTGATCCAAACGTGTTTCGATTTAAAAACAGACATTCTTTTCTTTGAATCTCCGTATTTTTAAAACTTGTTTGGATTGAATTATGGTTGTTTACAAATGAACTGTCAATCAAAAATTGAAGCCAGATGTTTTCTTGCAACTATGAAATTCAGGTTCAAACTATTCGAAACACGATTCAAACTTTTAAGTGAAAGAGTGCACCTAATAAATTTATATTCTATTTAATGAATCTAAAAAGTTGCAAAATACAGATTGCTGAAAATTTGTTCATGATAATGTAATAATAATCCGCCTCCAGTAGACACACAAATCTTTCTTCCTTTTCATTTGTTGCACACTAATATTAACTGTGCTTGAAGGAGAAAGATAATTATAATTTTTAGTCCGCACTTGTAAATATTATGAATCACACCCTACTTTACTTGAGCCCAACTATAATTCCTTTGTTACTTTAGGTTGGATTACTCGACACGTAATGCTAGGTTTCTTTTTTATAGCACACGCAGAAGAATATTTCAACGAGCATATTAGTGGACGTCGGACATTTGTTAATGAATATACGCGTTTTGGTTTTCATGGCGTTCTGCATTTTTGTTGGAATGTGCACCGGGTTGATCTGGCAGTTTTTATTCTGGTTACTCGAAGATCTCGCATCTGCCCAAGGCTGCGACTTCCAGGAATGGATAAAAACATTGCAAGGTCTCGTGATGGCTGTACAATGTTTGGGGGGAGAACTGCCGTTCTTCTTCCTTTCCGGCTGGATACTCAAACGAATCGGACACGTTAATGCGATGAGCTTAGTCTTGCTGGTCATTGGAATAAGATACATTGCATATTCGGTCATTTCAAATCCATGGTGGTTCCTTCCGATTGAGCTGACAAATGGATTAACTTTTGGGTTGTATTACGCAACAATGGCTTCGTATGCGAGTATTGTTGCGCCGCCAGGAACTGAAACTACGGTGCAGGTAAAAAAGAAAAAAAAACGAAATATTGAAACTAAAAGCTCATGACTTCTGTCGTTGATAGGGCTTGGTAGGAGCCGTTTTCGAAGGAATTGGAGTTTCCCTGGGAAGCCTTGTTGGTGGTTCCCTTTACAATACTTATGGTGGAGTTTTGACCTTCAGAATATTCGGCATTGCTTCACTGATAGTGTGTTTGGCACACGCGCTCATACAGTTTCTTCTTCAGAGGCAAACGAAAGGTAAGGACGGCCCAAAGGCTATATAATAATACTTCCGGTGATTATATTAGGCGTACTTTGAATGCCATTAAATGGCCTGTATAGTTCAGTATTTTAGTAACAAAATTTTAATTGATTCTGTGATAGATGGTCTGAATTTTGTTACAAGATTCAATATATTTTTGTACTTATGTTTTTTTCAAAAAACGGAGATGTATTAAAGATAATTTAATAGGTGTTGAAGGTTGTCTTACGTAATTACGTTTTCAAATAAACGAAATTATTATGTGTTCTCGTTTTAATTATTTAAAAATCAATTAGTTATGGTTAACACAAACTAGTAAGTTATTCTCATAAAAAATTTGGAATACTTAATATATAAATAAACAACACATTTGTATCACATTTCATTTCATTAATTCTCATCAATACTATTTTTAAATAAACTAATAGTACTTGCATATTTTGTGTTAAAATAGTAATGATTTTTGGAATTAATTTTTTCTATTAATTTTACGCGTAAATATCTGCGTAACAAAATAAATACAGCCGGCAATGGAAACGTTCTTTTTGACCAAGTGCATGAAATAGTTTATTTACAGCATTGAGAAATTAAAAAATAACCTCATCAATTAGTCTAGGGCATCAATCAACTAAAATTTCAATTACTTAACCAATTGATCAAAAAATTAATTGATGAGTAATGTTTAATTGGAATTAAATTCTTTTGTTCCGCGTGCTCGTTTGTATACTAGCCCCTGGACTAGTGTTTTCGAAATTACCGATCTTAACGGTAAAGTCGAATTTTTAAGGCCGACGCGCACTTAGCCTGCCCGGTCGGCAGCGCACCGGTCCACGCCGGCCGTCAAAAATTCGAAGTAACGCGCATTATCCAGATCGTCACCTACATCAAATGACAAAATTCTGTGCACTTGAGCAATGAATATTGGTATTCTTTCAAATTTTAAACAAATATGGAGGCTCATTTAGATCTTAAAATTGTGATTGTGGCGCTATTATGTGAAGAGGAAGAAGAAAAGCTGAAAATTAATGATAGGAAGCGTAAGTCAGTCTCGGCAGCCGGCTAAATTATTCTACTCGAATTAACCTCTATAACCCCTTACTGCGTACGCTACTGGTTATGGCGTTGCGGCGCGTGGAACGATGACCTTCTAATAGAACGCTATAAGGCGTCGCACAGTGTTGCCGAGTACTAATAAAAACTTGGACAAAATTATTTAATTTTTTTTTTCATTAAAAATAGTTATATTGCGTTGAAAAATATAAAATTTTGAAAAGTACTTTTTCGTTTTAGGAACGATAAGACAATACATAAAATGTGAAGAAAAAGTCTGGTAAAGTAAATATTTCCGAAAATATTTTCTTTTTGCAAAAATGCTCGGACATGAAAGTTATTACTATAAATCTACATTTCAGTTCATTTATTTATACAGTGGCGTACCATTGGGGTACTAAAACAACTTTATTTTTTTAATCGACCTCTATTTTTATTACGAATTCCATGCGGGCATATTTTTCTACGTACAACTACAAAAAAAATGATAGTCACATAAGAATCTTTTTTAAAACAAATGTTCAAGTATTAATAAAGAAACAAAACAAATAGATGAAGTATTTTGAACGCAGATTATCACATCAACGCTCATTATCACGAAATGTGAGAAAATTTTCACTGTCTCTTCAAAGGAAATTATTAAAGATAAATACAGGTGCAATGTGACTAACAAAATATTGGACTAAAATGTCAATGTCAATAGCAATGTCAAAAATGCATCGTTTCACTATTTAATAGTGAACGGGCAATAATTTTATATTTATTTAATTTATTTCATTCAAAATTAAATATTTATTAAAACACTAGGTAAATAAAAATGAAAATGGAGATTTATTACAATTGTACCCCAATGATTGCTGGAAATAAATAACCTGAAGTGTAGGAATCGAGTTCGAGCGTTCTTGTAAAAACAAAATAGTTTAGCAAATATTTAGGGTGTTCCAGACTTTTATCCTCGGTCTATAACAGAATTTATTTTACACTCCGTATAGAAAGTAGCAGGAAAAAGATAAAATACTGCTGCAACTTCCAATTCCTGAATGTATGTATTTATCTCACATGTTTGATCGGAGCATTTTTATCAATTCTTCTTCTGTAATTATGACTCCTCTGTTGAAAGAAATGTTCCATAATTCTTTTTTCTTTTCTTAAATTTCATACAATTTTTCTAGTTTGTTTAAATTTTTTAAAATTCGTTTTCATTAATTATTTGAAAAATATGATTTTCATGTCGAGAAAATTCCACGAAGTGACCTACAACAAATAATAAATAAAAAGTCAGAGTGGCGCAAAAACGCGCAAGTTTTTAACTTTTATTATGAAAACACAAAGTGTATAGAACATTTAAACATAGGTCTCCAACAGGTGATATTTGGAATTACTAAACAAAAAGTTTTATCAAAAAGATATAACAGATGTAAAATATTTGTATGATTTGTACGATTATTTCTAAACCATTAAACAAAAAAAAATAATAATAGGTGAAACGACTAATTAAACATACCTTCCATATTTGATTACACAGTTCAGTTTTGAACAAACTCATTTCAGAAGGAAAATATAATTAACAATGTTGCAATAAATTTATGGCGAGTGTAATGACGTAACAATTAATATGACACTTTATCTAGCACTTACTCGATAATTTAAAAAGGTACTTACCCTCTTTTTACGATAAATAATAAATTAACATCTGATCTAATATTTATTAAGTTTCTTTTCGTCTACCTTCATTTTAACATTTTGATTTTTGCCGTATCTTGGCCACACTGTGCGTCGTCCCTCAAATGACGTCGAAACAGGCAAGACAGCAAACGTAAAAATATTGTCGAAAGGCAGAACATTCGAAAACTATTTCAGGAAGAAACTAAACAAGTGGATTTCTCTATGGGAACAAAGAAATCTAATATAAGCGTGTGTCTTTGGAATGACGTCACATAAATATCTGACTGTTTAACGCAAAAACGGTAGATCCTGAACTGTTAAGAACAACTCCACAGGTTCACGAAGCACAAATAATACCAGTTTTCACTGTAACTGATTCGAACTTTGCATATAAATTGCAACAATTCACGGAAGTATGTACAGTTTTTTTTTTTTATATTTTGCACCCTATCTAGAGGATTTATTTTAGGAGTTAGAGGAAAACTTTTAATGCAAAAGTTGTAGGGTTTTACACCTATCATCCTTTAGAGTTATAAGAAACATATTGTTTGCTAAAATGAAAGATCATATTTTTCTGATTTCAAAATATATGTGTTAGTATTTGGAAGTGCCGTTTATGAGATATTTGAGGTTAGAATATCAATGAATTAATGTTTAAAATATTAAGGTGGCTTGGAATTTTGTTTTTTCTATTATTAATCCATTGTGTAGAGTTTCCAGTAATCGAAATTCTGTTGTTTTTTGCTAACTAAAACAGCCACTTAGAACTTTTGTAAACACCTTTCTAAGCCGTCTTGATTTTTTTAAACGTCACTGTGTTTCTGCTACCACTGTTGTCCGACAAGAAAAAAAAGCAAACATATTTATAGTATTTTTGCTTGCGTTTGGTGCTGTGTATGAAAGTGTCATTAAAAAGAAAAGTTGACTATCGCAATTTTGACAGACCTTCTGGTAATCCTGATTTATGTAACTCATTTAATGTAGTTTTATAAGCCATTTAAAGATATGTAGGGTTTAATATACCGGGTGGAAAGTTTCAAACCCGAACATAGTAAAGTTCCATTGAGAACTACGTTTCTGTAGATTACTGCTCGCCATTTAAAGATACAAAAATGGTAATGGTATTAAATGAAAGATAAAATTAAGGCCAATGTTATCATGTTAAAATTATTCCTCTTATGTTAATACTTTTGAAATAGAAATTAAATTTTTAAATTTCAAATGAAAAATGTAGTCGCCTTAGTATGTCGGATTTGAAGTTTACAATTCAATAACCAGAATTTTGTACAATATGCTTATTCAAAATAAAATTCCATTCATTTGTGTAGCATACTGGCGATGAGAAACTGTTAGGATTTATTTCTTTACTCCTGTATTGCTTCACAAAATACTTTCCTCTCAGTCTTGTTAATTTCAGTACAATGTTGATGGCAACTGGATTTGTTGAATTGATGTCTTTTTTAATATTCTTTACAGTTGTGTGTTATTTATTCTTGAACAGTGTGAAATTTATTTAATTCTTAGTACAATTGAATTTAAAACTGATTTAGTATCGACATGTGTCGGTATTGATTGCCCATGGCATCATTTCAAGTTTATGGATAGTATCAGAAACAACATTTTGTATGCAATAACGTATAATACAATTATCATTCTAATAAAGAAAGAATTGTTGTAACTTAAACGACAAGAGTACCTACCTATCATTTGCTCTGTACAATAATTCATAATACATTTTGATTGACGTATAAATTATTTTCCATTAATTGAAACAACTGAAAGTTTCAAACCTGACATAGGCGACTAAATTTTTCGTTTAAAATATGAAAATTTTATTTATATTCCGAAAGTATTAATATTTAGGAATAATTGTAACACCATAATATTGTCCATAATTTTCTCTTTTCTTTAATACCATTGCCATTTTTGTATCTTCAAATGGCGAGCAGCAATTCACAGAAACATAGTTTTTAATACAAGTTTGCCATGTTCGGGTTTGAAACTTTCCATCCGGTATAAGGTGTAAATACGCTTTGCAAAACATTTGACACAAACAGCGCACTCATTTGATCCTTTTAATGATGTGCAATTACCGCAAAACCGTCTTGATAAAGGTGATAAATTAAACGCAGGTGAGAATTTTGAAATCTTTTTATAGTCTATAAAATTTAAGAGTGCGTGCGACTTATATAAAAATAGTTGTTATCAGATTAATCTGAGGCGGCGAGTCTGAGAACTTGTTGTTCTTTTTAACGTTTGCAAAACGTCAAAATTTGAATGAAATAATCAATGGGCTAGCGCTAATTTTTCAATAGATTCATACGTTTCGCTTTTTCCCCACATGCAAATTTAAATTTTATAGATTCACATAAAACTATTGATTCTATTTTAATATTATTAATGAACAAGTAATTTCTAATTCAGAAAATTTCTTTAAATCAATTCGTTGAAATTTGTGTAATTGATCTGCATTCATTTTAACAATACAGGGTGTTTCGAAATTGCCGGTACAAAAAAATGGTAGTTGATGATGGTGAGTTGAAGTCACCGACAAAAAAATCTAATAAAAGTCCTTTAGTTTTCGAAATAAAAATTCCAAAAAATTTGGCCAAAATTGTTGTTGCGCCACTGAGTTAAGGTATCAAGCAGTGTTGCTGACTTAGCGGATTTCCCGCTAGTTCTAGCTTAGTTGAAATCTTGTCTGGAATCAGAATTTTACATCTAGCTGCTGCCGGATTTTATAGCTTATTTAAGCCCGATCTTACCACCTCCTGATAAATTTAACCGTCGGTTAATGTCCTTGGAAACCTTTGTGCTGATAATGGTTTCCTAGGATATTAACCGACGGTTAAATTTATCAGGAGGTGGTAAGATCGGGCCTTAAGCGTTTTGTTTACTGAAAATATGAATTTTGTAAAAATTTCAGTTAAAAGTAACGAAGTTACGACTTGATGTATCTATTTAACTATGATATCCTACAAATTTAGAAACTATCTTAGAATATTAGAGACTATCCTAGAAAAGTAGAAACTATCTTAGAACGTTAGAGAGTATCCTAGAACGATTTGAGAACATTGGAAGCTAGACATGTTAGATGGCGTAATGGTACGTATTTGTATCTAGATTCATAAGCAATGTTTTCATCTTGACGAATTTATCTCTAAAAGTGGCGATTTTTAATCACTGATTAAGACACGTCTGAAGTACAGCCGTTTACAAAACTTGATTGTGAATTTTGTCGAAATTTTTTCATTAAATAAATTTGTTGGCAGTAACTCATGACATGTGTTTGGAAAACTGCTAAATGTCCAATGATTTAATGGGTTATTATATAAAAAAAATTCAAAATTTGGCGGAATTTCAAGCTCTATCTGGCGGATATTAATTTTGTGGTAGTTGGCAACACTGGTAACAAGCTGTCACAAGTCACAACTCGGTACAATATTATTACCGAAATGAATGCTGCTTACAGAAATAATACGTTGACGGACGTGGTGTTATTTTATGGGGAAAAAACGGGTTTCTTGGATTTCTTAGAACTTCCAGATGCCACAGTTTTTTTTTTGTACTAGCAGTTACAAAACACCCTGTATATCTGTGAATTAAATGAAAATACTGCCGCCAGAAGGAAGTAGACACTTTTCTTGACGTAAATTTGACAATAGTAAAACTTTTTCTGTAGCTGTAATTATGAACTGACATTTAGGAATGATAAACAAATTAACTTTTTTAAAGATAAATTAATAAATCCATTTTTGCCTTATGTACAGTTTTTTCGCCTTATGTACAGTTTTTTCGCTGGGTCTTTGTAGTTACGTCATAATATTTTCGTGAATGAATCGTAGTCAACTCAGCGACAATAGGTGCTTTCTTTCATTTAAAAGTTTGAATCGTGTTTCGAATAATTTGGACCTAAATTTCGTAGTTGTTGCAACAAAACACCCGACTTGAATTTTTGATTGACAGTTCATTTGTAAAAAAAAAATAATTCAATCCAAACAAGTTTTAAAAAGAGAGAGATTCAAAGAAAAGAATGTCTGTTTTTGAATCAAAACCCGTTTGGATCACGATTTTGTGAGCGAAAGAAAGCACCTAATATTCACGTATTCAAACATCAATTTGAGGTTAGTTGTATGTGTCACATGTCAGATAATCTTAACCTAAAAAATGCAAGGCAGAATAACAAATGTATCAGACATTGATAAATAAAGGTGTTGATTCTTTAATTGGGTCAGGACACAACATAACTGTAAAGATCTAGCGAAGAAACTGTGTGTGACTAATAGGAGCCAATATTTTTCATATAAAATAATGACACTACCTTTATTAATTATTTTCTGTCATCTGTAAATGTCAGTTAATAATTACAGCCACCCAGAAAAATTCTTAGCGTTACTAAATGTGAGTCAAGACAATGTCCGCCTTTTTTTTGGCTACGACAGTCAATAAAAAATTGTTTCACTTGATTTGAGAAAGAAAAAAGATTTTAGATCAAGCCGAAAATATATGTATATATTTTTTTAGAATGTAAAAACCATTTTCTTACAATTTTCATCGAACAAGAGTCGACTTCAATTATCTTTATCTTGACGTTTCGTAAAATATATTGTTTGTTTTATCAAGAAATAAGGCAAATAATCTGTTTTGCAAAACGTCAAGATAAAGGGTAAATAAAAATTATATTTTGGACGCTTCCTCAATAGTCTACTACGAAAATTAAACAAACTCAGGTTTTTAGAAATTAATTTGTGATTCTAAGTTCAATTTCCCTTAATTTTCACTTTAAAAATCGAAGAACGATATTTAAATAAATAAATAACAAATAAAAAATAATACATACATTGTCAATTATCTAAGTGTCCTGCACTATTATTTATTAAATAAGTAATAATTGTTCTAAAGATATTTACATAGACACAACAAATTATTTTATCTTGAGTTAAGACATTCTATTGTTACCTAATACTTCCAGCGAAAATTTGATTTTCGTAACTAGTGAGGAAAAATCTCATAACGTTCACTTTTGTCTCTGGAGACGAAAATAAATCTTACTCCCTCTAGTTACCTGATGTCGCTGTATCGCGTCATTATTAAATGTCAGTGTGTGTTGTTCGTCGAATGTTTATCATGATTTCTGATTCAGAAAGTGATTTAACTCTTCCTAATACTCTACCAGAAATTGTAAGTCGGGTCGTAGAAAAAGTATTGTGTTTAACTCGCCGAAACATTTTCTTAAGCTCGCGAACATTACCAAACTCGGTTACGCCTCGTTTGGTAAACTGTTCTCTCGCGCAAAAACTGTCACTTTCGTCGCTCTTTCAACAATATACTATTTTTAACATTACTAAAATTTAATATGTGTGTTTGAATTAGGGATACCGATACCCGATAAGTTTACTACCCGGGTACTCGTTATTGATACCCGGGTAGTTACCCGTTACCCGATAAGTACCCCTTACCCGATAAGTACCCGGGTATCCGGTAAGTACCCGATACCCGACAACTACTTGGCTATCCGATAAGTATCAACTAACAATTTAAAAAACCAGTATAGAATTATCTGAAATAATTAATGCTCATTCGAGCAAAATGTTAATGTAGGTCACAGTAGGCAAAATGAAATGAAGAAGACTACTTAGTTGTTCGGCAATTTCAGAATATCGGATAACGGGTAATTATCGGGTATCGGGTAGTTATCGGGTAACGGGTATTCAAAAAGAGGAACCGGTTCCATCAAAGTAAACGGGTACCCGTCGTCATCCCTAGTTTGAATATTCTTCATCTTTGCTGTTCAAGGCGATTAAATTGTTTTTTTTTTTTACTCCTTGGCAAATTGATGATTTGACAAATAACAAATTCTACAGCCTACGCTTTAGGCAGGGGGACCAAAAGCCGCCCGCGTGCCACTTCATATTTTGGCGCCCTCTGACAGATGAGTTGGGGCACGCGAAAACGGTCAATTAACGAAATTATTAAAAAAAAAATAAAAGAAATAAAAAAAATTGAAAAAAAAAATTACACATTAGGGAAATTTTTTTAAAGCTTTTTAATTATTTTTAAACGTTTTCCAAGCATTTTCCTTCACTTTTTTAAACATTTTATTAATTAATATTTATTAATAACAGAAAAAAAGAAACAAAATCACAAAAGCAAAAGGAACTTAAATTTATAAATACGTAAAAATAAAATGTAATTTTTTTAATCAAATCATAACAGCTTACAAATTTATTTTTTTACATATTAAAATTATTAAGTAAATTAAATGTTTTATGAAAAATTTAGCACTAAAATTAAACTTCTACTCTTAATTGCCGCAGTTAACTGTTCTATTTTAGCCAACGTTTTGCCGTGAGGTTGAGGGCTTTATCAAGACAGTTCAGTCTTGTGGATAATTTTTTCGAATAATTTTTACCAGACAAGAAACTATTTCCCGTTATTTTTTTTGTCGAAGAAAATGACAAAACATGTCCAGTGGCCAAGAGGCTAATTGGCGCCCCTTAAACATGGCGCCCGTGTGCACTGCACGCTTTGCACACATGGTTACGGGGGCGCTGGTTTTAGGAAGAAAATCATCGACAGCCAGTGAACAATAAGAGATAGGTATAGAGAATGTTGACATGGGATGAAGAAAAAAACCTTTAATCCTGAATCACATAATATAAAAATGTACTGAGCGTTCTATTTAAAAAAACATGAATTTGGACAATTGTAATTAGTCCAAATAGAATTTAGGTACTTTTTAGCCAGCCCGTAAATAATCAGCTGTAAAATTGGGCAGGATCCGAAAACCTGTTGCTGTAGTCTACTAAAGACCAAAAATTTGACACCATGGGCACATGGGTTTTATTTTACAAAGATGCATACCATTATAAATAAGGTGCCGCAAGTTTAGGGTATTTCAGAAAAATGGAAATACCACCGAAACGGCTAATTTATTTTTATTTTTTGTAGTACATATTGCATAAAATATTTTTAGGAATTCAAAAATGTAAGAAAAAAATGGTGCATTCTATTTAATTACGAAAGTGGACAGCAACTTTCGGTATAAACTGAAGTGCGCGAAAGTTGGAAATATTATATTTTAACAGATCGTTTTCACAACCTATAAAAGCGCAAGATTACAAAAATTATTCTGGAATTTGTTTTATTTTTAAATAAAGCACTTGGCTTTCGATAAAAGGTGTTTTCCTTTTGCAACAAATCTCATCTCAGATCAGATAAACGTCACTTCCGTTAGCGTAAACAAGTAAATTTGAATGTACATTTCGTCCTGGCAACTAATGGGAGTACTCGAGTGACAAGAGGGGAGGTAGTGATGTAAAAATTTTATGCAATGTCATTTTTTTGAAATATTTCATGAAATGTTTCATCTTCAATGAAATTTTTTTGTTGTCATTACTTTTGAAAATTTCAAAATTGACATTCTGCATTTCAACGTTCATGTTCTGTGCATGTGAGAGCAGAAATGTGAGCGAAAACGAAGCCAAGAATTCTCAATTCTTCGAATCCAACAAAAATAAAATCTTCCAAGAGCAAATTTGGTTCTATTTGTCAACTGTCTATTTGTCTACCTATTAAAAAAATTTCTGTCGCCTACTTATAAACTCACCTACAATCTGTCGTCAAATAATTCTAACCGATTTCTAATAAATAGAGAACGGAATCACATATTTTAACGTCATCAAAAACAGTTTGGTTTGCATAGCAAATTATTTTTAATACGTTTTTACTTTTCCTGCGAAATCCTTTCGGAAATAATCCGGGGGGGGGGGGGGGGGGTCCTACGACTGGTTTGCGGCAATTCTTCATAACGAGGCGGCACAGTATTGCCAACTCATTAAGTTTCAGATTTGATTTTTTTGTAGAAAAAAATTGCATTTATCGTTAAAAATCGTTTTATCCTGTTTTGACGCTTAAATAATAATAATAATAATAATAATAATAATAATAAACTCAAAACTAGAAACTCGTGAAAAAAACATGATTAAAAAACAGCCAGATTATTGAATTATTTTTTTTCTAATTTCTTGTTTTGTTTTCTTTTTCTTTTAACATAATGTGATCTTTTTCTTTATCGATTATCGAGAATATCTCCCAGCAGTACGATCGTCATTTGTTTTTTGTCTCTTCTTTTCTCGATGGAGTTATCCTTTATCTTTTTTTTTTTCAATTTCCATTCCGATTACATTTGTTTTTGTTGCTTTTGTATTTGATTATGATTCGTCTTTCTTTATGTGCTTTTTTTTGTAAATTTTGAACTGCTGTCATGTCTTGAACGTACAATGTTTTTTTTTCAAATGTAATAATTTCCAATAGGAATTTTTATTTTGCTTTTTCTCAACTGTTTTTTTTCAAATGTGTGCCATTTTTCATAAATTAAATTATAATTTCTTTAGAAATGTTATCTTTTCCCGTTTTGATTGCGTTTCGCGATTATCAAAAAGTTTTTCAACCATTTTTTGGTTCTGATAGTGTACCGTTTCTTTCTCTTGCACCTTTTTTCTGACAAACTGTTTCGAATGTCCCTTGTTTCCTTTTTCCTTATCGTAATCCATCAATTTCATTTTGTATATTTGCTACTAACTGTCTGATTGAGAATTTTTAAATCGACACTTTTTGAGGAGTTTTATCGCGCACATGTAAAACGAAGAGAAATTTCATCTCCATTTTCAAAATCCACCGGGAGCAGCCCCCAAGCAACTACCAAAATAACGATATAAGGCGTTTACGGAAAGTTCGATCCGATTAACCCGTGTAGAAATGAGTGAGAGAGAACGCATAGATGTCATGCATGTACTTAGTTCTGGATATGCAAAATATTTCTTGCTGACTGTTTTTGATTGGTTGGCTTCTTTGAAAGAAACAATCGCTTCGCAATACACATTTACCCTACCTTTCCGAATGTATGTTCGTTCAATGCAAAACGACGCCGACGTAAGCGACATTTTCTATAAAATTGGAAATTTACCGTTAAACGCAATAATTAATATGGATTTTACCATTTGAGTGTCAAGTGAATAGTAATTTAGTTATTTATATCCGAATGTTTTGCGTCTCTCTTTTGATTTTAGTTTTAAATAAATTAATGGCCATTTTTCCCAATATTTCTTGTTTTAAGCTTATTAGAATAGTAAAAAGACAAGCACTAACATTAAAGCACTAAAAAATTTGTTACAAATCGTTTTTGATTGCAGTGGATGCCTCGAGCATCCTCTGTACTGCAGTTTCAGTCCTTTTTGGGGCTTCATCGACATAAGCGTAGCTCAAGAGTTCCACTCCAAAGCAAAACGACTTGTTCATGGATATTCGCAAATGCTATGTAATAGTAATGAATATGTTAAATAGCGACATCCTACGATCGCTTTTTTTCGACCTGACATCGCATTTGCGAATATCCTTGGACAAGTCGCTTTGGTCTGCGGTGGAACTCTCGAGTTGCGCTTCTGCTAATGAGGCCCTAAATAAGGCTGAAACAGCTGTATAGAGGATGCTTGACGGATCCACTGCAATGAAAAACTAATTGTAACAATTTTTTTCAATATTTTCATTATGCCTTGACAACCACCCTGGTCGGCTTGCATGGGATGTCTTATTATGTAAAAAATTGGCTTCAATTCGTCAATCTTAATGCAATGTCAGGTCAAAAAAAGATCGTAGGATGTCACTATTTGAATTATTCATTAATGCATTAGATAACCAGTTATATCAAATTTCATCAAAAACCAAATGTGGCAAAAATAGTTTTTCTCGATTTCTAAACAATCAAATCAAAACAGCTTACGTCATTTTGCCTTAAACTTCGTGGTCTAGAATGACAAGCTGCGGTCATTCAAACCTCAATCTTTGGTATGTGCACTGCCATGGCCAACGATATTGGAATTGCTGCCTGTAGCATCGCTGCTTGATATGGTTCTCATGCTCAGTAAAAAAAATAAAAATAAAAGAAAAACAAATCATTGAACTATTTATTTTCTCGGCGAAGTTAGGTTTTAAAATCCATAAATCTTTTTCAACTTCGAAATTACAATTTTGTATTTCTTGATTAAAATCTTCTACAGGGTGTTATCGAATAGGATGGAAATAATTACACCACGTATAGACGACGTTAAAATGTTACGATTTAACCTAATTTATCTATATACAATTTTTTTTCGTTTCTGTGATATAACCTATAAAAGCAACTTGAAAAGCATACTTTGAGAAAAAGAACTACACAATAATTCAGTATTGCACATTGACAGATAAAATTCCATCTAATGTTTTTAAGGTAAGTTAGAGCTTTTCGAAATTTCGAGTTTTTGCTGCAATAAAATATTTCGACCTAATTATCTCGACGAAGATGGTACTTAGTTCATTTCTAGTACAATTTTATTCGTACATTTCAATTTTTGTTTCATTAATCTTTAAAAAGTGACGATAAGTAACTTATTTACTAAAATAATAACCTATTTTCCCAGATCTGTGCCACTGGTGAAGAACGCTCAATTTTCCATATAATATATCCATCCCTGTATTTCATTTATACTGCATGTCAAATTTCAAAGATCTAACTCAAACCGTTACAGATATATTTGAGAAAATATTCTTTTCAAGTTACCTCCTTAGGAGGTTATACCTCAGGAACGAAAGAGTTTTGTATGTAGATGAATTAGGTTAAGTTGTAATACTTTAATGTAGTGGTGTATACGTGGTATAATTATTGTTATCTTATTCGATAACATCCTGTATATCTATTTTTATTGTTCCATTTTTATACTCTACTAAAAAGACGTCCTACAAGGCTACAAGCAAGCTGTACCATGTAAATCTAGTTTTTCTAGAGATTTATCGAATTTGTGATCTTCATCTTTTTTCTCCCACGTCCAAATGTTGCGCAACACTGTTTCAAGTTTTCCATTTGAAATGGGAAACAAAAATTCTGCGATTTTTGTCCCCGAACACTTGAGATAGACCACATTTTGTTTAGCAATTGTTTCGAAACAATCGCGAAACATGACTTTGAAACAAAGTTGCGCGACTTTGTATCCAAGTATGTACTAGGCCTAAGAGTCAGAAAAATAATGATAGGATTAATCGGATTGGAGTTTTCTAAACGCCTTTGGTTGGCAACATTGCTGCAGAGTTGCAATATATTAAGCGGTGCCCAATGATGTATTTCCGGTCTCTATTTTTTTTTTTTATATTTTCCAATTTTTTGAATTCAGCTGTGCATGTTAAAGGCAGTTTATGTTCACCGCAACCGTTCTCATGTTTATGTTACCATCCAAGCTGCGTAGACACTTTCTGCGCGGCAAATTTAAAATAAGTTTCATGAAATTTCTGAACGCTACGAAATACTTTACTTTATTTATGTAAAATATTTCACTTGAAATGATTCGGGTTTACAACACTGGTGGGAGGTCTTAATTTCAGTTCAAAGTTACTTGTTCATGCCAACGAAAATGACGTTTATGTGATTTGAGGTAACATTTGTGGCAAAGGGAATGGAACTTTTGATTACATTGAACATTGTAAAATTACAGTTGAAAGCAAAAACTAGTAGACAATTACAGTTTCCTGTAATTTTTCGTTCTCCAAAATGGTACTGTTTCAAAACGAATTCCCAGGTATTACAAAAGTTTTGAGTTTTTGTCAAATCTGAAATCTTTCTAAATTGTTAAGTGTCACCTGAGAAGTCGTATTTAAACAATACCAGTTCGAAGAAAGAAAAATTACAAAATTACACTACTTTCGATTGCAGTCAGGATAAATGAAACACATCACCAGAATAAAATTTATTAAACAGAATAACACCCGTATTCATGAACAAAACTTACACTAGGCGTTCGCTTATAATTTGCTGTATTCCATAAACTGTACGTACTTCTCACATTTTGGGAAAGTAATTCATTCAACTCTAACTAATTATGCGCTAAAAATGAAGGCAATATGAAATACACGGCATTTTAAGCGGACGCATAGCGTAAGTTCTGTTTATGAATACGGACCTAAGATACATTTATTCTCGCTTTCAGATCCTTTGACCGGATACGCTGCTCCACTGGACGCCATCAACATGGTTGGAAGTGATCAGCAGTTTGAAAGATAACTAAACTCCAAACTCCCGCACTAGTCATTAGTAGAATTCAAACACGTTTGCTCCGCCTCATAACAGACAATAACTTGAACGAGCGGAAACCTTTATCTGCCCTATTGCGACATGACTTACGACAAGATTGTGATCTCGAAGTATGGGTCTGTAATTTATTATTATCACATGTTTTGAGGTGCCCCGCAGCGTCTGAGCATGTTGTCTGTGATCTTTTATAATATTATCTCGATATTTAAATTTATATCGAGTGTACAATTGAAAAGTTCATCGAGAGTGGCCTCTGAATTTTTCATAACAATGGGAAGCAGGTCTCGAATTAGATCAACGCGAAACGTCATGTTCAGGACTTTGGTTTCATGATTAATGTGTAACCGGAGTATTTGCACTTAATTTTAACTTCACTTGGTAATATAAGGTGAAAATGATCTAAGTGCGTGCTAAAATATCACGAAAAACATCATCATTAAAAATCAGTTGATTTAGGAAATTTTCTTCTTTCAACAAAAAAAATCAGAACCAACTTGACGAACTTTTCAATTGAACACTCATTTGTTTTTTCGTTTATCTTTTACTACCAGTTAAATTTGAAAACGCAAAATATTTGATTTTATAACTACTAGAACGTTCCTTGATCGACTCCAATACGTATATGTTAATTTATTTTATCTAATTTTATTCTCAGCTATTTTCTATTTTAATAATTGACTGTTAAAAAGTTGTCTGTGACTTGACTTTTTTTTAACTACTGAACTGGGCGTGTCGAAAAATTTCATATAATTCTGTAATTCTTTGAATGATTTTCTTATATTTCAGATCAATATGAATTCTGAAGGAACATTTAACGTAATCGATGAATATGAAAAGTTTGAGAATACAGGCTTATATGAAACGCGTTTTAAACAATTGACAGTAAAGAAAAATTCTCTCTATGTTGTTTGCTTCAAAATGACAAAAAAGATTAAGAAGTGACAGATTACAGAGATTAAAAAAAATTCATCTGAAATCTTTCATCCAAAAATATGTCTATCTAAAACTTAATAAATTTTATTTACCTGCTCTAGCTCTTTTTAAGTTATTGTACATGCAAAAGTATATCTAAAATAATATAAATTTTATTTATTTTAATTTTGTTTTATTTTAAATTATTATTATTTATTTGTTTTATTTATATAGGAGCGGTATTGAATCAATCAATGAAGATTCACTGTGGTAACCTCTCCGTTTCATCTGGTAAAAGATTTCATATCAAATCGGGGCACACACGGGCATTAAATTCAAAAATATATCTAAAACGACTTACATTTCTATTAAAGTATTTTTGTCTCTTTTCATTGTTTGCACTTTAGCATATTGTTGTTAAATAGTATTTAAAAACCGTCACAAGAAATGCATTATTTCGTTTACTATAGTACTTACCTAGTATCTATTATTTTTAAATATAATTAAGTATAATTAATATGATTCTTAAAATACAGTGGTAAAAATGAATAAATACTTCAAGACTGCGTTAAATACTAATAAATAGTTTTAAATATACAGGGTGTAACAAAAATTCAGGCCGTCACTTCACGGACGTATTCTACAGATAAAAAGAAAGAAAAAAGTTCATATAAATATGTATATAGGATGTTCACGGGAAGCTGCAACAACATAACTCTCTTATTTGAATTTATACGAAGTAACTTATATCGGAAAAGTTTCAGGACAAGGCCTGCGGAATTTTATAGCAATATCGGAAAAACAAATGACTGTCAGTTTTTTGAGATTTTCAATAGTTTTTAACTTTTTTTTAATAAAACATACGAGATAACTTAAAATAGGAAACTTTTAGGACCTTTTCCGCTAGATTTTATGGCAACATCAGAAAAACAAATGACTGTTCGTTCGATTTTCGAGATTTTCAATTGTTTTTAGTTTTTTTTTTTTTTTTGAACTGAATCAGTTTATCATCGCAACACGTTCAGGATATCTAATTCAGTACGCCTTTAAAAAAAAATTCTAGCTACGGTACAGTTTCCCGCGACCACCCTGTATGCATGTTCTTTTTTCTTTACTTTAATCTGTAGGATATATCATTGAAGTAGCTGCTACTTCTAAAATGTTAAAGTAAATGTAGAAAAAAAATCATTTAAACATGTATACAGGGTGTTCGCGGGACACCGTATGGATAGTCAGAAAATATTTCTCTAGATACGAACTTAATTAGACATTTTGAACGGGATGCAGTGATAAGAAAGCTGATATTCCTAAGAAAATACAAAAACGATTGAAAATCTCGAAAACCAAACAGTCATTTGTTTTTCCTACACTGTCATAAAATCTAGCGGAAAAGGTCCTAAAACTTTCCTACTTTAAGTTACCTCGTAAAATTTCAAATAAAAAAGTTAGCTGTTGTAGGCACTTTCCTTGATTATAAAATTTATCTACCAAATAATGAAAAACTACGAGGCTTTGGAACAAAATATTTTAAAGACATAATTAATATGATGTTCTTAACGCGATGCGATGATAAAAAAAATATGGTTGATTAAAAAACGTTGAAAACAATTGAAAATTGCAAAAAGCTGACAGTCATTTGTTTTTTCTTATATTGCTATAAAACTGGACAAGACAGGTCCTGAAACTTTTCCAATATAAGTTATTACGAAAATTCAAATAAGAGAGTTAAATGTTATTACAGCTTCCCGTAAACACCCTATATACATGTTTATATGAAGTTTTTTCTTTCTTTTGATCTGTAGAACACGTCCGTGAAGTAGCAGCCTGTATTTTTGTTACACCCTGTATATTGAAACATTTTAAATACGCAGAAATCTTTTGCATTTATAAATAAGTGTACTAAATTCAAACGCTGTCCTTCCCCTCATACGATTTGTAGTCAATGTTGTGCAGATAATTTTTGCGGTGGTGCTACGAATATCAACGGCGCTTTCGAATTAGATTCGTGCTGCGCACTTCGTCAAATTCATATCCCAGCGCCGCGTTGACATTCGTAGCACCACCGCAAAAATAATAATAGCATTCGATTCACCGATTTGGATCGATCTAAATCGATTCAAACTGTTTTTCTGCGTTCGTTCCCTGCCAGATCAGTTAGCTCCTACTATAATTTAAAGTGATCCTACTTATTTAAAGAATCAATTAGATCGTTTAGATCGCATAATTGTTTTGAGGTTAGAAATTTGATTAATGTGTTTATTATTAACTTGTTCGTTTCACCATCAAGGATCACATTAATTTCACTATTGTGAACTGATCTAAACGAACTGATTCAACGTGTGAATCGAATGCAGCTAACATTAAGTACTCATCGTATTACATCTGAGACTTTTTCGACACGCCCATTAATTGCTGTAAATTACCTCGTTTTCAACCACTGAGGCCCCTCAGAAACTCACGAGATGTAAGTCTAGAGTCTTAATGAACCTCTCAACCAAAGAATCAAACTGAATGTTTTAATTTATTACGAGTTGGTTATTATTATTGCAAAATCTGTTATTGGTACTTAATAATAATTTTTGTTTTTTTTTCCAGAGATTATTCTAAACTTAAATCGCGGTCAATGCACTTGTGGATACTGAATTGCACCACTTTAACGACACCCGGTTATCTAATCTATAACAAATGGTTTTGTAAAACCTTTGTCAATCAATTATGTTTTATGTTTTGAGTGACAAGCAATTATTCACCTGTGTCAGGTCATTGAAAAAAAGAAAGAAAGAAAACAAGTGCATTATTGATAACGTGGTTTTTTTATGACTTATCAAATTGTTGGGCAATTCCAATATCACTTAATTAGGCGATAATCGTAGCGTGCTTTTCGGGTTTTATCATTTAATATAGTTCTTTTCTCTTTTTCGAGTGTCTGTTAGAGAAACGTTAGAAAAGTGAAAGTTTAAAGTAACGTTTACTTTATGAAAGATTTATAAAATTCTAGTAACTATTAGTTTTTTAATTCACCGTCACTTACGCGACCGCTGTACGACCTAAGTGAAAAAAACTAAATGATGGAATTGTTTAAAAAACTATTGATATTGTTCGAAGTACGAAATACTAGATTAATGGTATAGAGATTTGGAATGCATCAATGTATTCTTAGCACTAAATCAAAAAATTATTAAAATCGAAAATCATTGCCAAACGATAAATTACCATCAATTTTTTTTTTCTTTTAGCCGAAATCTTTCATGAAAAATCATGAATTTTGCAGAAAATAATTGGATAAATGAACTTCTGTCATTTTGACATTAATATCATTTTTGCACACCAAATAAAAATGACATATACAGTCTATCTCTGGATCGACTCCCCAATACGTACAGTCGGGGACAAAATTGTGGGTACGGAAGAGAGTTCTGTTGTATTTGAAAAGGATGTATACACAGAATTAAAATATAAACAAAAATAATCAACTGAACAGTTTATTGACAACTAAATATAATATTCTATCAAAAAAGTGAAAAGATAAACGAAAAAACAAGTACTTTATTATAATAACTTAATAATTTTGGAAATAAGAGCTGGACAAAATTATGGGTACAATTTCTTTTTTAAATTTGTATTACATAAATTTCACCAGAATTAATATTCAGTATGACCTCCCTTGGCTGCAATGACTGCTGCAAGTCGCCGTGGTATGCTGTCAATTAAATTTGTTATTATTTCTGCTAGAATTTCTTCCCAAGCAGCGATCTGTCTGTTAAAGTAAGATGTTGCATTTGTTACTCCTTCTCGTGAAATTTTGCCGTCTAAATAAGCCCACAAGTGTTCAATTGGGTTTAGATCCAGACTTTGAGGCGGCCACTGAACGACTTCAATATTATTTTTATTTTCTTGGAAATAATTCTTAGCAACTCGTGAAGTATGCTTGGAATCATTATCCTGTTGGAAAAATAAGTCGTCAAGGCCTATCTTTTCAAGCGAAGGATACAAATTTCCTTCCAAAATTTTTTCTAAATTGCCTACGCCGCTTTTACTAAAACAACTCCATACAAGAACATTGCCGCCTCCATGTTTAACTGTAGCTTCTACCATTTTAGAACTTAATGCTTCTCCTGCTCGCCTCCATACCTCTTCGTTTTGACCCAAAAAGTTCAAATTTACTTTCATCCGACCACACCACGTTTTCACAATAGGCTGGGGGTTTATTTACATGTTGTTTTGCAAATGCTAATCGTTTTTTCTTATTTCTTTCACTAATGAATGGTTTCTTTCTTTTTAAAAAAACTTTGAAGGCCAGCCTCCTTAATCCTTCTTTTAATTGTTTTAGTAGAAACGTTTATATTGACACTTTCCCTCACTCGGCGATCACTTGCACTAGGATTTTTTCTCACTTCCCGCACAATTCGGGCATCGTCTCTTGGTGTGGATTTTCTTTTTCGCCCTCAACCAGCGATATTTTCAGTACTATTAGTGGCTTCGAATTTTTTACAAGTACGAACAACAACGTTTTTTGATACTTTATACTTTTTTGCTAATTGTCCGTAACTTATACCCACTTTTCGGTCTTCCACAATACGTGTTCGAATTTCCAAAGCGATTTCTTTTCTGAGAGCCATGAGAAATTTTTAGTTTAAAAACGAACTTTCTTAGGACATTTCACTATTAATTATTAACTCAATAAAAATGCCGTTTTTCAGATTAATCCACTAATATTGGGTGCACGCTAGAATAGTTCTGATAAAACTAAAGCTGCATCGTTGTACCCATAATTTTGTCCCACTAAAAACGTCTATAAAATAAACAAAACAAACCCCACCATTATGGGATTATTCATTTATGAAATAATACCCAATAAATGTTATTTGCACAGTTTTAAGACGCCGTTGTCGATTTATGAATGCCGCAGGTATAAAGGGATAAACATCTGCGGGAAGTAACCAGTAATACAAATGTCGTACCCACAATTTCGTCCCCGACTTTACATCAAATTGTGACAATTCAAGTCAGATCGATTACGCGGTGTTGTCAATTACTTAAATTGAATGAAGTGAATACACCCCTCGATGAAAAGCTAATGGCTGATAAAACTAAAGCTGCATCATCGTACCCACATTTCGTCCCCGACTGTATAATAGACCGAAAATGTTTGAATTTAGGTTTCATGTTTTCCAGTTCAGGTCTGCTTGGTGCAAAATGAGTTTGTGCCGAATTTGACCTCGAAAGTCTTCAAGGTGGCGAAATTAACACAAGAAGAAATGAAATATGTGAAGGCAAAGTGGTATTCCTTTTGAATTTGGGAGAAAATTTTGCTAAAATAAAATGATTCTCGTTTGAAATTATAGAAATATATCAAATTTGAACGCCCTATTCATTGATTTGTTTTTTTTTGTACTTCTTAATTATGCATCTGCATGTTTTAAATGGTACAATTTAATTTTTCACTTTTTTATATGTTAATTTTTCGCTTTTTTTAAATTTATTAAAAGATAAATATTAGTTATATTATCATTAACGTCTTCTATCACTGATCTAAGTTAGAGCGATTATCTTTTGTTTGTGAGATTTGTCGTTGACTCTGTTGTTGCGTGCGCAAGGAATATTCGTTTAACTTTTTCCTTTTTTCTTTTTTTTAAAGAATCTATTTCCTTCAACTTATCTTCGCTTTTACGCTTTTTTCATTTTGATTTATTTTTTTTGATTTGGCGAGTTAGGGATTAAGCGTTCGTTTTTTGTTTGCCATAAATCAATATTTTCAGTTTTTCAGATTTGTTTATTTTTATTTATTGCTTGCGCAAATCATTTTCCATTTCCTTTAACAATATCTTTCGATCGTCCTTTGTTTTTTTTGTTTAATTACGTTTTCCTATTTTGTTCTCAACTTATCCAAATCAGGGTTAGTTTCTTTTTTATTTTAAACAATTTTTTTTTGTTTAAATTCAAACGATCGCGTTTTGTTTCTGAATTGTTTTTTTTTTTTTAATTTTCGAAGAAGAGAATTCCGCCTAAGGAAACCGGGTGATCAACGGAATTCATAATTAGAGAAGGCTGTGATTGGTGCTATTTTATGCTGTGCGATTGGATGCAATGAGTAATAAATGATAAATTGATAGTTGTCATTTAGAGATTATGCTACTGCCTGCTACACACAATCTTTATTTTGTTATTTTACAAAATAAAATAACAAAATAGAATATTGAGGGGGTGAGGGGGGGGGGGCGGGGGTCCACAAACCAATCCGTTTATATCAATCATTAAAAAAATTCACAATTCTGACACTTACAATTTTTAATTTCAGACTGTGTTGCCAAGTTTTTGGAAAATGTCACAGCCTGCTCTAATTATAAATTCCGTTGATCGCATGCTTCCATTTTTGTCTTCGATTTTTAATTTGATTGAGTTTGAGATTTCTTCTTTTTAATTAAAGCGATCGTCTTTTGTTTCTGATTAATTAATTAATTAATTTACTAATCTTTTGTTTGTTTGTTGCTTGCGCAAAGAATATTCCGTGTTTGTTTTTTTTTTTCATTTTTAGGAAGATCGTCCGATCGTCTTTTATTTGTGCTATTTTATTTCATTTTTAAAAAAATTTTCGATTTTGTATTTGCCTTTGTCCATGTCAGGGTTAGGGGTTTTTTCTACATTTTGACTGATTTTTGTTGTTTAAGTTTAAGCGATCGCTTTTTTGTTTCTGAAATTTGTTTTTTTTTCTACAAATTTTCGAAAGAGAATCCTTCCCAAGGAAATTCCCATTGTGTCTTCGATTTTCGTTATATTTGACTGATTTTCTTGTTTTGAATTGTTTGATGATCGTCTTTTGTTTCTGAAATTTGTTTTTGTTCCTTCTTTATTTGCCGCTCGCGCAAAGAATTTTTGTGTTACTTTTTCCATTTTATTTAGAAACTTGTTCGATTGTCTTTTGTTTTTTCGTTTCTTTTTTTTCTATTTACATGCAAAACTTGAAACCTAAATTCAAAAATTTTTGGTCTATATACGTATCGCGGAGTCGATTCGGGGACAGACTGTATAGTTAAATGCAATTCAGAAAGCAATAATTCGCGAAATGTAAGATGGAATCTGCATTCGGGCAACTCCAACTATTACATCTGAATTAGCTATTAGTACTCGTAACGTTTTACGGCAAATGAGTTAGATAACATTCTATAGGGTGACAAAAACGGTCAAAATTAATAATAACTAAAAATTTTGAAAATAGAAGTGACTGTTTCGAGTGCATAGAAAAGAAAACGTTTTTAACCGCTATTTTGTGTCCGGCTTTGATTTACTAATGCTGGGTAATGGACTAATGTGACTTGATGTCACAAATATTTGTCAAAAATAAAAAAATGTAGTGAAGCTTGTTTTACCAAATTATAATAAATTTAAGCAAATTCCCATAAAAGGCGTTTACTTTTATGTGCACCTGAAGTTACCTCATACAATAAATTTTACGATGCGGTGGAGTTCTCGAGGTACATTTTTGCTAATGAGGTTCCAATTAGGACCGAAATAGCTTTACAGAAGTGAGCGTGAGAAGTCCATCTCAATCTAATCGTCTTGCAGCAAGCTTTAAAATATGCGATAGCACGCTAATTGTGTCCGTATTGACCACTTTTTGCGCGATAGCTTATGAGACTAGAGTATGGTTGTTATTCACCATTTTTATGATTTATCATTTTAAGGTCAAAACTATGACAGCGCGATGGCGCGACTTAAGCTGTAGACTGCAAACATCATTCAATTCCCGCCTGATTTGTCGCGTAAGTGACGGCAATTTAGCACAAAGTAACGTAGCTATCTAAATGTTTTAAAACAGAAAATAAGATAAATATTTGCAGAAAGAGATCGTAAATTTTTAAGAGTAAATAATTGTCTTAAATGAGATATACAACTTGTCACTTACACGGAGAATACAAAATTGGAGACTTTATAATTTTTTTTTCATGTACTTCTAGACCAATTTTTATTATTTTAATACTTATTATTAAAAAAAAACAACACTATTTGTCTTAATAATCAGATGCCAATGTTAGCTATGTCTTTATTTTTTATTGAAATGTGGATGACAATTAATGAATCGGATATACACTTAACTACATATACCGGGTGTCTCAAGATGGGCGGCGACCGGCGGTATATAGTTAACCCTAATACCTACAGCTTCGGGAGAAAAAAAATATGGTTAAAGTGACCAAGAGAAATTCAAAGAAAATATTTTTAAGTATTTGAGTTGACCGCAAGGGCGCGCAATCAATGGGCTCAACAATAAATATCAATTTTATTAGCAAAAGTCTCAAAATAAGTTGCAACTTTGATAGCGTCATTAGAAAGCTCAATTAATTCTGCAGAACTCTCATTTTAGACTTGTTATCGTGTCACCGTTAATAAAAGTGGAGGAAACAGTTGAATTATTTCCTTTAAAAATATCATAACTTCGGTACCCTTTATTAGAAATTAACGAACTTCGGCTCATTTGGAAGGGAATTTTAAGCTGATTTAAAGTTTCCATTCAACGACTACTGCTAATTTGTTATAGAATGGTTAGAGGGCGCTGTTTACGAAAGAATAGTTTTCACAGTTTTCCAGAAAAAAAAAATGAATGGAAAGGTGTGTTTCTTTTGCAATAGCTGCAAAGCCTATAAAATGGTGAACATTGTGGTGAAAACCGGAAATGAGTATCTTTTTTCGTTCTCAAGTTATTATCAAATACGTCTACGAATTGATGATATTAGTGGAAGAAGAAAGTTTAAACAAATGTTATCGAGTAATACTTTTAATTCTAAGGTTAAATAATACGTACAAAAGTTTTTATTAATGTTAGGACATTATTTAGAAGCATTTAAATGTTTTTCGGAATAGAGAATATTTAAACATAACAACTAAATAGAAACAAGAATAATTCATACACTAAATAAAAGCAATAAACAATAATCATGCACTGTGACCGACAAAGTTTCACTGTGCCGCTATACAGTACTTTTTTTAATGTCCGCTTAGAGTTGTGTAGAAGTTATTATTGATATCCTTACGGATGGTAAACGGCTAATCCGAAATGAAAGATGGATAATATTTTGAAAACATTTTAGGTGCAGACCTTCAATGATTGTTGATTACAATGTGTTTTATAAATGTTCAAAGTGCTTTCTGTCATTTAACATTTTATTGTTCGTTACTTTTTTCTCATTTATGTGGTTGTTTGCTGTATTGTTCTTTTATTTAAATATTAGGCTCTAAAAAATAACTGAATGCATTTAAATAGATTAATGTCTTTCTATTTACCTCAAAATGAAAAGTGTCAATCGATAGCATTTGTTTGAGCTTTTAGATTAGTTTTTATCTTCGGTTAATAGATTCATTTGGTAATATTTGGTAATAACTCGAGAACGAAAAAACTTATCAATTTCGGGTTTTCACCAAAATATTCTCCTGATTGAATTATTTGTAATCACTGTAAAAGGAATACCCCTTTCCATTTAATTTTTTTTGGGAAACTGAGAAAAAAACTATTACTTTCGTAAATAGCGCCCTCTAACCACTTTATAACAAAGTAGCTGGAGTCGTTCAATAGAAACATTAAATCAGCATAAAATTCCCTTTCAATCGAGCCGAAGTTCGTTAATTTCTGATAAACAGTACAGAAGTTATGATATTTTTTAAAGTAAATAATTCAACTCCACCCTTATTAACGGTGATACGATAACAAGTCTAAAATGAAAGTTGTGCAGAATTAATCGAGCTTTCTAATGACGCTATCAAAGCTGCAACTTATTATGATACTTTTGCTAATAAAATTAATTTTTATTGATAGCCCTATTGATTGTGCCCTCTTGCGGCCAACTCAGATACTTAAAAATATTTTCTTTGAATTTCTCTTAGCCACATTTACTATAATTTTTTTTTCTCCTGAAGCTGTAGGTATTACGGTGAGCTATATTCCGCCGGTCGCCGCCGATCCTGAGACACCCTGTGTATTGTTACCTTAGTTTGAAATATGACTATGATTTTTTTGGACACTACTAAAGGTAAATAAATACAGAAAACTGAAATTTAACATTTTTGCTAATCGTTTATGAAAACTTAATTAAACCTAAAAATTGTAAATTATCGCTCAGGTTACATTACCATGGAATTGCCCTGTTATTATAAGACAAAATATAAATGAAGTCCGTTTAAATATACAGGGTAATGGGTAAACGGTGCACCTGAACCAGACTACCTACGATATTTGGTGCTTACAATTATTAATCATATAGGCACATAGAGGCAAAACCGCAGTTGTCAAAATATTAAAACCAGTTAATGTTAATCTGATTGTGCATTTGGTGCCATTTTTCAGTGTCCGGTTATAGATTAAAAAGAATTTTTATATTATTCTAATCGGACGACTACAGTCAAAACATTAAACAATTAAATAATGATTCCGCGCAAAAATTAACTAACAATAGGTGTGTACTTTTTGCCACAAATCTCATCTCAACTCAGATAAACGTCATTTCCTTTGGCATGAACAGTTAGTATGAACTGTGATTTCGATCTGCTACATTGTCACTCGTGCACTCCTATTGGTTGCCAGGTTGAAATACTCATTCAAACTTACTTGGTGCGAACGGAAGTGACATTTATCGGAGTAGAAGTGAGTTTTGCGGTAAAAAGAACACACCTAATATAAAACTGATATCCAATAGTGACGTCAGAAATAAGTATTGCTTTATTACTTTGCTTCGAGGTGAACTACATATTGGCGTACCTATCTAGGGCCAGTTGCACTAAGGTGTTTTAACCGACGTTCAACTGATGATGGTGTAACATAAGATTCAATAAATATTCAACTCTCGGGCGGTCATGGTGTCTCTCAGGTCCACTTGTACAGGGTGGCCCAACGATTCGTATTTCTTCTGTGAGGCCTATAGGAAAAAGATTAGGAGAAAAATCGATAATATTAGACAATACGCGGCATATTGTAAAATTATTTTACGGTATAAAGATATATTGATTTCATTGAACTATGTTCGTAAAATAAATTTTGTTCTTGAAGAATTCTCATGGTCCGCTACCATGCTTTCATTGGTCGTGTTTTTTTCAACTGACCGACAAGCTCTGTGCTGATCTGATCAGAACGAAAAACTAAACTGAGTTTTTTTCGAAACCAGGAGTAGCTACTCGTGACTGATCCGCGTTACTTTGCCCTTGCCCCTCGAGCACCGATAATTTCCTGGATCGCTTCAGGTGTAGTTAAAATATAGAGGTTATGTTTACGTTATTTTAATTAAAATTATTTAATTTCCAATTGTGGAACTGCAAGCCATGTGTTAATTCCTCTTCAAAATGTTAAGCATTAAAAGTAACAATTGTATATATTTAATTTTCTTCAAATAATGAATTTCTCACAAGCCATTTGAATTGAGGTTATATGATCTATGATCATCTGATCAGAAAAATTTTCTTTTTTTTTTTTTTGAAAGAAACGTAATTTGCAACTGGATCTGGATTGAAACAGTTTAGTTCAAGTGCAGTTCAGATAAGTTACATTTTCCAAAGAACACGACTATTGTTTGCACTGTTTGTTGGTAAAACAGGGTTAACTAAAAAAACGTTTCTGAACGCATTAGCATTAGCGCACCGCTGTTTCACCGGTTTAAAGTTGCGTGTCAGAAATGTTTTTAAGCCACTAGTGTGCATGAAATGGTAGTATTATTTATATCTGTGTATGTTATGTAAGTTTTTGTTAAAATATATGTTGAATGAAAAAGTACTTGTTTAATTGAGTAGGTCACAGTATCTGGGATCCTTATTTCTGCAAGGTTGTAGACCTCCTGGCACTGGTACAGTGAAGATTACCGGCAACTCCCTATCACGAATGTCTTAAGGTACATTTTCAAGCATTCGTCGCACAGAAGTAATTTTTATTATTCTAGGAATAATTAATAATACCAATAATTTACAATCACTAATATCATTACTTTATCAGTTTTTTAAAAAGAGAAATAATGTAACAATAAATCTAGAAAAAAATAAAAGAAAATCGGAAACGGATTGTTTAATAATTACGTAATCAACACTTGACACATGAAAGTTCGCTTGTTTATTTACTTGGGTTATGTTGAATGCGTCCTACAATTAACATTAATTTGAAGCTTTGAAACATACTTTCTTGGTTTCTTCTGTTACATATTTATTTTGAAGGTTTGTACTAATTATAAATCATTACTACTTTTGTTTTCTTAAGAGATTTAAAGCAAAATGCTTTTAAATGTCATAGTTCCTATTGAGTTATTTTCTTTGTTTTAATACAAATTAATTACACTTTCAACATTTATGTTCGTGTTTGTTCGTAGTGTTTAATAGCTTTTTAATCAGAAATTTTCCTTAGCTTTAAATTAAACTGAGAATTAGCTGCCAAAAACTGCCAACGCCTGAAATAAATCATTTTTTTAGGAATAATGTCCATATCGAAGCGAGAATTGTTCGACATTTGGCGTCAACAAAGTATACCAAGATTTAAGAACATCTCGGTTTTGACCTACGTTTTAAATAAATTTGATTTAGAGGAGACGGAAAATAAGGACAAATATTCCAAAACTAAAGAAATGGTGGATAGTTTTAATAGCAAAGTCGCGGGACGACGAGATGCTGCTAAAATGGTGCAAGAAATCTCAGACTATTCACCCACTAGAGCAACTAAAATAAAAAAAGGTTTACAACGACCAAGTTTTATTAGATACACTCCAGAAGAAACCCTGGCATTGTATGTTGGTGGTCAATATACCAAGAACTCATATATACTAATGCAGTCTGGAGCTAAAGCTATAAATGCAAATATTTATCCTAATTACAATATTCTATTAGAGGCAAAGAAAGAATGTTATCCAGAGGAAGAATACATCTTTGGGTCCGATATATCAGCACAAGTTAAATTACAAGCACTCGTCGATCATACGTCAACTAGAATTATAAAAATGCAAAAGACATATTTGCTTTAGGAATGCCAAAGGTGTCACAAGTGAGTATTTTTCTTTATAAATGGGGATGTGATGGCAATACTGGACAGTCCACCTACAAACAAAGATTTAGCTACGAGGGAAGTGAGTTCAAAAGTGATACGAATTTGTTTGCTGTATGTATTATTCCGCTGCAAGTTCGTACAGCAAAACCCGCGTCCATCATCCACAAGGTACTGCAGACCCATCAAGCTAATTTTTGAAAAAGAAACAGCAGAATTAGTAAAAAAAGAAATTAAAAATATTGAAAACCAGATAGAAAATCTCGAGCCTACAAACTGTGCTTTACTAAACAGCGAAGTACTTGTTAAACATGAATTAAAGATGACTATGATTGATGGAAAGACATTTGGAATTGTAAGCGATTCTACACAAACATGTGGCATTTGGAGAGCAACTCCCAAAATAATGAACAGTGAGCGGCGGAATTGAGGTTTTTAATGACGAATGCAGGCAATTTGCATTGCCAGAGACCTTATAAGTCGTTGAATGAATGTATATATAATATAAAATAAATTTGCTTACAAGATTCCATAATATAATACTTTTAATATAATAATTACGGTTTGAATAACCTTAAGTAAAACCTCAGGTCATCCGCTCCTTGATAATGAATCATCTTGACAAAATTTGGAATCTTAATCCCCAATCTCGTTTATCTGACAATGGAATTTCGAATCTGCATGCGTGCATTAGGTGCCTAGAATGCTGGTTGCATATCTCTTATCGACTCGAATTAAAAAAATGGCAAATTCGCGAAATAAATGAAAAAGAAGAGGTCAAGAAAAGGAAGACAGAAATAATTAATAGATTAAAAACTGTAATGAATGTCCTGATTGGTATCCCTAAACCTGGTTTTGGAACGATTAATGATGGGGACACTGCCCGAAGGTTTTTGAAAACGTTCATTCAAGAAACCGTTAATGAAAGAGGTCTTGCAATTGCTAAAGGAACCACAATTAATGACTGATTCGTTACCGCCTACTGTCGATATTCAGTAACGTTTTTCAGTTGACTAGTTTTATGCTTATGTTACAAATTTCTTGTTTATGCTGTTAATTTATTATTATCTTTTAAATAAAAAACAGCAGTAAGGTCTCTAAATTAAATTAGTTATAAGTTCAATTGAGGAAACAATTACGATTATTTTAAAGTAAAACATTTGATGCTGCTATATATTATTTCCTAGAACAATAAAAATGACCTCTGTGCGTCGTGCGTCCTCAATTGTTATTGGTTCATTTTGAATATTTTTCGCCACCGCCAAGAGATTTATAGCGCTCTACCAATAACAAATTGACGACGGAACGAGGCACGACGGATGCATGGAAACGTACCTTTACTCGTCTGCGACTTCACTGTATGAAAGAAGACAGAGCGGAGACCTAATCGAAGTGTACAAAATCTTGACAGGGGCTTACGATTGTGTTTTGAACTAAATATTAAAAAAAAAACCGTAACACCCATTTAAGAGGCCACGAGTAGAAGATCACTCAAGAAGAGAGATGGACCTCCAATCCCAGAAAACATTTCTTCGGTAATAGACTTGTAGCAGATTGGAACAAGTTACTTTCCGGTTATGTAATTACCTCAGCAATGTTGGGCGAATTCAAGCGCAAGGTGGGCAAATGTCGCTTCCCCGAAATCTATGGCAAACAACATCTATACGATAAATTAAATAAAAAGCTGAACTGAACAACTCCTGAAGTTATTTCCTATAGGACCCCCAGCTGAACTATTTCTACAACGAAAAACTCGAACGATGCGATGTACTATTTAATGTTCAATATAAACATCCTGTATTTTTGCAGCCAAAAATTTTGGGAAGGTCAAGGTTAATTCTTGTTACAAGTTTTTTGGAGTGCATTTATTTTGAACTGAAACACGACTGTGCTTTTGCCATAGCGATATTTTCAAGTGTTTAAGAGTAAGATCCTTCAAGAAACAGAAAAGGGAAAAAATTAGATTAAGACAATTAAAAGCAAATAACACTTACGCCTAGGAAGCAGCACATGTTTGCTGTCCTATGGTTACGATGTAAAGTGACTACAGAAATAAAGATCGAACGTTCGGTCTATAATTCTGCAGTCACTCTACACCGTGATTTTCCAAATGAAGTTGCAATCTCAAACGTATCAAATAAAAAAATGTAAATACAATTTAATCGTCTTTGTGGAGCAAGAAATCGAGAATTTAAGCTTCAAGCACCTCTTTATGGAAGAGATTATCGTAATCCAAATAAACTAGGTTGGCTACCTGGTAAAGTTATTAAGAGGACAGGAAAGGTATTGTATGAAGTACACCTTGAACCATGTAGTACGTGTTGCAAAATCAACTTAGAAAACGTCTAGATAAGTTAGAAGTACGTGTACGTCGCGATCTACCAGAAGAAGTTTGCCGTGAACTTCAAAATTTCTCACATTTCGTGATTCCTATCTGCTGAAACTTTAAAAAATTCTATTTCCGCTGAACCAGATCATGCGACGAAACCTTCTCTCCTATTGTTCCCTAACCGAAACCTAAAATTCTGCGATATTCTTCACGATTCAAGAAGCCTGTTTGTCGTTACACATCGCAGCTGATTTCATCACGAAGAAACAAAACTTAAAAATAAATATCTAATTTCTTTTTGCAGGGAAAATGTTAATGTGACCGTGCGTCCCGTTTTTGAAGACGGTGTCCCGTTGTCGCTGAGAGATCACTGGGGACGCAAAAAAGTCCCGTTTTGAAAGTCTTAACCGTAAATGTCCTATTATAGAGAACTTAGTTGTAATTGAACGATTTTCAGTTTCATCTAGTATCTAGTGATGCCAAACTTATTTTTAAACAGTAGGTCAACTTTTTTTTCAAATTCCTGCTAGATGTCAGTTTCATCATCATGTTAAGGTCACTAAACCAACACACTTACGTGTTCAGGTAACGCCATTCGATTCCCATACTGAGTTTATTGTGTAACAAAGATAACAAATACAAATGTCACAAGAGCAACAAGAAAATCAACAGTTTTAGAGAAGTCTGTTTACTACGATGGTAGTAGTTTTATTGTACACAGCAATAGTAAACAGCAAGAGTCACTTTGAATTACAAACTTTCGACTATGTTTTTTTAACCCTAGATAAGATTATTATGCGACAAAGATAGATAGAAAAAATCACTAATGTCGCTACCTGTACACAAAGTATATAGATTTAGAACTTTACATTGTGTTAAAGACCCTCCTCTATTTAAAAAAAAAGTCCCGTCAGTGTCAAATTGACACTATCTTCTAATCTTGCTTGCTCTTTCAAAGTCAAGTTTTAGCAAAAAAAAAGTCCCACCTGTGTTAAGTTGGTAATATTACCTAACCTTGCTTGTAGATACCTGCTTGTTATTCCGGCAACAGGCAGACATGGATTTATTAGAATACGTTGGATTTGTGATTATCTGTATTTATATTTCGCCTATTTAACTTCCTCTTTTTTCCTTTTTTGTGATTTTAGCAAAAGAAAAGTCCCGTCAGTGTTAAGTTGACAATATTACCTAACCTTGCTTAATTATTTTCAATGTTAAATTCAAATGTTGGCGCCAATTGCACTTCAATTCTTTCTTATGATTGGTTGAAGGACATTTTGCTGAAATATGGAGGAACCAATTAGAAATACACGCCATTCTACCAGACTCTTACTAAAAAGTCTCTACATCATGTCAGCTTCAAATCCACTGTTTTTTTTTGACACAAAGAGCTTTTGAGCGCCAATTATTATCCATGATATTTTTGTTTCGTAAACTGAAACATAATTGTGAAATTCTACTTACTTTTTATATCATATGAAAAGGACATACCATGGCAAAATGTACGTCATTTCTTGAAACTTTCTCTGCTGAGAATGATGACTAATATACTTCGGGAGTTTTTGTATTTTTTATCGAATTTTGATGATTTTTCAAGGTCGTCCCGTTTTTGCATAAAAAATAAATGCTCACTTTATGTATACCAATTAAAAATTATGTCTAGTATCATTGTCACAGTCATATTTCTCTTCATGGCATTCCCAAAGGCTTCACAGAAGAAATACACATCGTTGGGACACCTTTTACAAACCTCTGGTCTAGTCAACTTCTCGCAGTGTTGTCACATCGACACTGAACATGGAAATAGAGAAATAGAAATAGTGTTCAAATCGAATGGAACGACCAGGACGTAACTTGAACAAGTTTCTTTTTTTTTAATTTCACAATTGGATTTGAATTTTTGACTTTTACGTAATAATGTCATGTTATTATAGTAATTACCGCATTTAACATTTCATAACCATATCGTATATTTTTTTTCAAAATGCTAATAAATAATTGGTCTTCATTTACCGGTCATATTCTCATCTCGGTCGAGTCGTCTCTAATTAAAGGTGATTAAAATAAACGATATAGCGATATATTCGAATTTAATGAGTAAGAGAATGAGAGAGAATTTAATCACGGCATTGCTAAATTAAAGATGAGGTGAGAATACGGGCCAATCACGCTTGCTACTTTATAAATCTTTAGCTCCTTTTTATTTTAACATTTACAAAATTTATTAGCTCTCTTAATTTTCGTGAATTCATACTGTTTTTGAAACTTTTAAATTTTATTTTCGCAATCAAAATAGAAAAGTGTTTCCTTCATCTTACAAATTTTTGTTATTCTAATTATTGTACAAGCTTAGAAATTGCCCGTCCTTAACGGGTTGTAACCAGTTTTCCTCCGAGTATGTCGTATTTTTGTTTTCAATGACGTGGAAGGTATAGGCGTGCCTGGATCGATCTGATTTGTTGGCTTCGCTGTAATGCACAACTTGACCGTGGATCAAAACGCAGGAACCTAAAACACAATTAATTCATATTTTACAATTTATAAATTTGTTGCAACAACAGATAGATCGATTTTTTTCTTCAATTTAAAATGCTTCATGCTAATCGTCAGTCACTTAAATCCATACATCCATTACTATCACATTACCATTTTCAGTAAACGTTTGCAAATATGCCGACTGGCAGTTTCGTATCTGATATAAATAATAATCGTCTGTGATTCAACAAATATTCATGAATAGTGATGTAAAATGACGGTCATTTAAAATTGTGACGTCATTTTGGTCATTTAAGTATAAATTACGGTCATTTTGTCGTTGTCATAATCAACCGCATATTAAATAAAATAAATACAAATTTTTACGATACAAAATTTAAATCAAAACAACGAAGGTAAATACCCTTAGGCACAAATAATTGTTTCCGCAGGACTAAAACGGAGCTTAAAGTTAAACTCCATTAAAAGATTGCTTCCTAAACAGTTTCATCAATTCTTACAGTTTATAGATAAGACATACAACATACTCGCAACTGAAATTAAAATCTTTTATCTAAACAAAGTCATTAAAATTTATCAAAGTCAGAACGGTTCAAGTGGTAAGGGGTCCGGCCTTGCAATCGCAAGGTCGTGGGTTCGAATGACGCTCGAATTAATTCTCGGGGAGGACGGTATTCACTTCAGGTCCTCCTTTACTGCTACGGATACAATTCGATACCAAGTTGATGACTTAATACCCCAATATCAGTCTCCATTTGTTCATTTCTTCATCAGTGTCATGTACCTGAACCTGTTGTCTAGACTTCTTCACGACTTGTAGTTAACTTGTTTCTTGTTTTTTGTGAAGATATAGTCATAAACACTGAAGGACCTTATAATTTTATTTTACGTGAAGTATTTTTCCAATAGCAGTACACACGCCTGTTTGCACTTATCTGTGACTGTCATTTATTTAAATGACGGTCATCTATTAAAAATGTCATTTACTAAAATCATGGTTATGTGTCATGTTGAAAATGACCAATCATTTTGACGTGACCGTCATTTTTATTGTGGCCACTGTCATAACCGATGTCATTTAAGGAACTTACATCACTATTCATTAACGAACAGTTGACCGTGTTCCTTTACCAGTGTAAAGCCTGGAACACAATGCTTAAGTAAAAGTGTTAAGGAAACGGAATAAGATACAAACCTAATATTACTTATAATAAGACATAATTTTTAAAGATAAGGTTTTAGTGATTTTAAAATTGACTAATCAAATTGAATCGATGATAGTTAGCAAAGCAAACCCACAAATCATTAAATGCAACCCGTCTCAATCATGAATGATAGTAACCTTATAACTTATACTTGAGCATTGTGTTCTAAGCTTAACTTCTGATAAGACAACTGACATTTTGATTTAAATCATTAGATTGTTAAATAATTCAAAATGATTTAATTAAGGCCTGGTTTATTCATTAATAATTAAGGCCTGGTTCATTCATTAAAAGTTTACTTAAGTGTTAGTTTATAAACGTCATGGCTTACTCCAATTAAAAATTTAAAAAATGAACCGTTAGTTGAGTCTGTTTCAGACTTAAAATAAATTTCAAATGCACCACATATAGGTAAAAAGAGAAAGCGTTCAGACCAACACAAACCAGTTGTGACGATTTAGCATCTGACGCCAAGGTGTCACTACGTCAGAGCCGGGAGCTCAACCTGGAAAGTTCGAGAGTCTCCCGTCCGCTTCGATCGACAGAATTTCCTCGCCGACGAAATTTCTCGTAACCAGCCGCCGATATAAATGACCGGCCGGAGGACAAGAAAAGAGGATAACGCAAAATAATGTAAACTACAACGCTCGGCTTATGTTAAAGTAAATTACTCTTTAGTGTTTTATATTCTGTTTTAAATAAATTTTAAAAGAGAGATTAGAATGTAAAATTGAAATTTCTAATCAACAAACTGATGACAAAATTGAAAACACGTGTACAATTAAGATCAAATTGAAGACGTCAAAACCCAAATGGAAGACGTAGAAAATCAATTGAGACACAACTAAGATTGTCCTTCCATTTATAGGTCTGCCATGTGTTATCAAACTTTCATATATAGTACTTATATTTATAGATATAACTTAGTTAAGTTTAGTTAAGTTCGGGTTGGCAGGTAGAACAGTTTGCTGCATTTGTTGTAGTAAACTGATGTCAGTCCCATTGGATTCCTATCATCTGTTTCATCACTGTAATTTTTTTTTTCTTTGAAATGGTCTAATAAATTTATTATTATTATTATTATTATTAATTTATTGATAAACTTGCGTATTATATTGGGAATATAAAAACTGAATTTGACGACAAATTTAATGAAAAAAGTGAAGGACTAAAAATTCAGTTCCAGTACAAACTTGAAGACTTAGCAAAGCAGCTGCATAAAGTGAAACTTGGTCGTTCTATTGCGCCTTCAAAGACAGATATTGTGCAACAAAGAATAGATGCTGGCGATTCGAGTGCAATTCGTCAACCGCACGAAGACTGCCATTGGCGAAAAGAGAAGAGGTTGACAAGCGAATCAAAAAGATGCAAGACCAAGGTCCAAGGTGTTATACTTAGAACCGTCGCAAAGTCCACAGGCATCTCCTATTATACTTGTAACTAACAAGGACGGCAGCACGCGTTTTTGTGCAGACTGTAGACGATAAATGGACTTCACGAAAAAGGATAGTTATCTTTTACCCTGGATCGATGACACAATAAACTGTATTTGTTCGATGCGAGATGGTTTCCTTCCTAGCTACAAACTTGTCAATGCTATTATTATTTATAACCAACTATAACCATGTTTTCATCATTGACTTTTATCAGATAAAATAAATTATTAAACATTAAAAATGGCGAATCACCCCCATCACCTGCTAACCTTGTTCCGCTATACAGCTATTCAGGTTATTACCAGATGACATGCAAAAAAAATATTAAGGTCAACGCAAGGCAAGCGCAGAGCGCGTTATCAGTCCGCCGTAACCACAGGCGTCACTTCCAACATCAGAAACTGAAACGTAAATAATAATAGATTAAGTGTATGTCATAAAAAAGTGATTCAAGAGAGTGTTAACCACTCCGCTACAATACTGAAACGTAAATAATAATAAATTAAGTGTATGTCATAAAAAAGTGATTCAAGAGAGTGTTAACCACTCCGCTACAATACACTAACCACGTGACTTTCAACGATGCTGCTGGCTCACGCTAGCAACACTAAATGCAGTGACTATTTCGTAGGCGTGATATATTCGTGCCGGTCTCAGGTTATTACCAGGAAAAAGAATTCATGCCACTTGTTCCGCGAACGGTACTCCGACTGTATCAGCCTCGCCTATAACGCTCGCATTGCACTCTTTCCCCTCCCGCTCAATAACAATTCGATGCATCGCATCGGAGGCCGCAGAAACGTGGCAGGAGTAAATAGTACTTTCGGCGTAAAAAGTGTCCAACACTAAGTGGCCTGAATTCTTTTCCCTGGTTATTGCTATTACAAAATCCTTGAATGTCAAATCTCAAATATGTCAACACGGTTAGTTCAGGAGACATGACACGCTCACTATTACAATCAATACTCCGGAATTCACTGATTGAATTTCTAAAAGCGTTTTCGAAGAAAGTTGCGCTAATCTATTCTGCAAAGCTAAATGACGTAATTAATACTTTAAACTAAATAAAATTTGAATTTAAAGCCATAGTTAGTTAAATACCTTTGGAAACTGGAACCGGAACAAATGCGCTCTTCTGATAAATTGGAGGAGGTGAACTGTATATTAAGAGCTCATTTGAATTTTGATCTGGATTTCGGACGTATCTCCTATGCACACCACTTTTGTGCGACCCTCGTATGAAACGCAGACAGCCATTCTCTATGGTGGAGTCTTCGAGAGCGATCCAAAATCCTACTAAATTTACGGGATCACTGTATAAGTAGGTAGCATCTTGATGCGGTACAACTGGCAACAAATTATAAAAATATTATAAATATTTTTTATATAATATACAGGCTGTTTGCAAAATAAGTGAAAAATTTTTAGCCACAATACGCCGACAGCACAAATAACACGAGAAAAATACCAAAAAAAAATCGTATAAAAAAATTCCTTTATCCGTACCTTATTCGGTGCTCATGAAATAACAAAAAAAATTTCGGAACTTGCTTCTCTGATCGTAGACAGTAAATATCGCGGGAATGACTAATACGCAAGACGCACTCGCCGAATATCATCTGTGTTAAGGATCACATTCGAACAAACGTTCACTATTAGACTTTTAGAAATGGTTATTACAATTGTTCGACGTGGCGTCCTTCATTAGCGACGCACAAACGAGCTCGACGAGAAAGTAATTCTTGTGTTGTGTGCATGTCTGGACTAGCACACATACAGTCGACAGCATTATGAATACACTCCTCTGAAATGCTGTTCTCTCGCCGTTCGTGAATTGCGGCATTTTAATAAGTAATAATATTGTGTAGATAATAATCAGATTTAGGTTTAACTCGTTCAATCACTTTTCACAAAATATACCGTTGATCCCAAAGAATAAAAAGCAATAAAATGTGTGTCGTAATCATAAAAAAATTAGCAAACTCTTTCGCTCAGCTGTAATACGACTTGTTGCGACATTAAGAACAATGCTTTTATTGGCCTCTCGACTTCGGCAAAGGTTCTGCAACTGTTCGACAGCACTTCTGTTTTTTTGTTCCAATAAAATTTCCTATTCTTAACCTATCTCAAAGACATAGACGTACGATTATTTCTTGCACGATTTTGTCGAAATGTGTAAAACTTTTGTTAAGGACCTGTGACTTCAATCGTTTCCATTTATGCTGATATATTACAGGTTTAAATTCTGCACTTATTTCACAAACACCCGGCACAACTCGAGGCGAGCACTTTTTGAAACCAAGTAGCTTTTCAGTTCCACTGAGTGCAAAACAAATATGGCGGAAAATTATGTGATTTTTCTGAACTATGTATTGCCTATTTGTGCAGTGTAAATACGTTCACAAAACGAAATATACATTTTCAAATTGCAATAACTTTTTCTTGTATTTTTATTTAACCACCTATGTTGACATCTCTTCAGTCTACTCCCGTAAAAAATTATAAATTCATTGAAATCAGCTATCATTGGTGAGCAGAAAGAAAAAATACAGTGCTCAATATAACTCCTTCCAAATTTTCTTACGTCCATATTTTTAGTGACATCAACAAAATTGTCACCATGTTTTTTGTCGTCTTTAACGCAATTTTAATTGACATTACTGCTGTGGCCGTTTTAGATTAATCTCAATTAATTAAATTTGACGAGGATGTCTGAAAGCTACATTTGTTTATATTTAATACTGTCACGTTTGAAGAAAAAATCATTTTCTAAATTAGTTTTACTTTCGGCATTTCACACAAAATTCAACTGAGGTATTTTATTGTTTAATTGCAGTTCGCAGGTGCGTTTATTAACACGGGTTTGTTGCACCGAAGCGACGAGGCTCAAATTACTAAAGGCCAAAGATCGTCCACGTTCTTAGTCGTCTTTAACACAGTTTTAACTGACGTTACTGTTGTGGTCGTTTTAGATTAATCTTAATTTATTGAATTTAACGAGGATGTCTGGAAGCAACATTTGCTTATATTTAATACTGTCACGTTTGAAGAAAAAATCATTTTCTAAATTAGTTTTACTTTCGACCTTTCACACAAAATTCAACTGGCGTATTTTATTGTTTAATTGCAGTTCGCAGGTGCGCTTATTGACACGGGTTTGTCGCACCGACGCGACGAGGCTGTAATTACTAAATGCCAAGGAACATCCACGTTCTTAGTCGT
The DNA here is from genome assembly GCA_036172665.1 of Prosopocoilus inquinatus. Lineage (NCBI taxonomy): Eukaryota > Metazoa > Arthropoda > Insecta > Coleoptera > Lucanidae > Prosopocoilus > Prosopocoilus inquinatus. The sequence continues at coordinate 6,354,829 of CM069876.1, forward strand.
CTTTAACACAGTTTTAATTGACATTACTATTATGGCCATTTTAGATTTATCTTAATTAATTAAATTTAACGAGGATGTCTAAAAGCTACATTTGTTTATATTTAATACTGACACGTTTGAAAAAAAAATTTTCTAAATTAGTTTTACTTTCGGCTTTGTACACAAAATTCAACTGGCGTATTTTAATGTTTAATTGCAGTTCGCGGGTGTGTTTATTGACATAGGTTTGCTGCACCGACGCGACGCGGCTGAAATTACTAAAGGCCAAAGAACGTCCATATTCTTAGTCGTCTTTAACACAGTTTTAATTGACATTACTATTACGGGTATTTTAGATTTATCTTAATTAATTAAATTTAACGAGGATGTCTGAAAGATGCACTTGTTTATTTTTAATACTGTCACGTTTGAAAAAGTTATTTTCTAAATTAGTTTTACTTTCGGCTTTTTACACAAAATTCAACTCGCGCATTTCATTGTTTAATTGCAGTTCGCGGGTACGTTTATTGACAGAGTTTTCTGGCACGGATGCGACGCGGCTGAAATTACTAAAGGCCAAAGAACGTCCACGTTTTTAGTCTTTATCACAGTTTTAATTGACATTACTGTTGTGGCCAATTTAGATAAATCAATTAAATTTAACGAGGATATCTGAATGATACATTTGTTTATTTTTAATACTGTGACGTTTGAAAAAATCATTTTCCAAATTAGTTTTACTTTCGGCTTTTCACACAAAATTCAACTCGCGTATTTTATTTTTTAATTGCAGTTCGCAGGTACGCTTATTGACATGGGTTTGTCGCATTGACACAACGCGACTCAAATTACTAAAGGCCAAGGAACGTCCACGTCTTTAGTCGTCTTTAACACAAGTTTAATTAACATTACTGTTGTGGCCATTTAAAATTATTTTTAATTAATTAAATTTGCGGGGATGTCCGAAATATACATTTGTTTATATTTAATACTGTCACATTTGAAGAGAAAAAGTCATTTTCTAAATTAGTTTTACTTTCGACTTTTCACACAAAATTAAACTGGCGTATTTTATTGTTTAATTGCAGTTCGCAGGTGCGTTTATTGACACGGGTTTGTTGCACCAACGCGACGCGACTGAAATTACTAAAAGCCAAGGAACGTCCGCGGACAAACGCGTGATAAGCAAATTCCTATAGGAGAATCCGAAGTTATTAAACCGTACTTGCGCTGCATCAAGGAATTTTATGTTTGCTAAAATGTAATTAATGCGCTCGCTTTTTCACTCTGTTTTCGCGAGACGCTGACATTTTATTTCGTCCGTTGACGCAAACTTCTAGAAAACGCACTTTGTGGCATCCGGCACGAGTGGCATGAAAAGGGAAGTTGGTAAATGCAAGGCAGTCATTCATTAATCGAGTGATTAACCGAGAGGACTTGTTAATTGATCGGACAATCGTCAATGTTCTGTAAAAATGCGTGGATTAGTGGATTAGTGAAATCGTGATGTGGTCCTCGAATGAAAGAGACAAAGTACACGATCGGTAACGAGAAACTTTATTTATTTTTATGCCATGCAAGCGAGTGACTATCTCAATTGTTGATTAAGCAAGTGTTCCACGATGTAAACCAATTAATCGAGAAATTAGGAAAAACATTTAATATTTCCGATCAACATTTTTGATCTTAATCTTATTTTCATAAAACGTAAACGTTTCTCTTTTTCATTCGGAACCATAACTAACTCGGCTTCGTATCGCGACATGGTGCAGTATAGCCCCTTATATTGTGACTGTAATCGTGACAATACGTACTGTTTTTCAACTAACTAGCCGTCGCGATCCTTTTTCTATTTTTAAATATACAGGCTGTTTGGAAATTGCTAGTACAAAAAAGAAACTGTGGGACCGGGAAGTCCAAAGAAATCCACAAAAAAACATTTTTTTTAATTTTTTTATTATTTTTCCCATAAAATAACACTATATCCGTCAACTCATTATTTGTGTAAGGGCATTCGGTAATAACAATGTACCGATTTGTAACTGTTGTGACAGCTTGTTACCTTAATTCAGTGGGGCAACAACAATTTTGGCCATTTTTTTAGGAATTTCTATCTCAAAAACTAAAGGACTTTTATTAGAATTTTTTCTGTCGATGACTTCAACCCACCATCACCAACTACCAATTTTTTTTGTACTAGCAATTTTCAAGCACCCGGTATTTACAATAGCCAAAATAATAATTAATGATAATGAAATAATTACTAATGATAAAAGTCGGAAGACTTTCGACCGCAAGCATATTTTGTTACAAACGTATGCACTCAATTCGTTTCGCAAAAAAAAAACATTTTTAAGAATGTTCGGAATTTCCGTAGCTCTGATTATATTAACGAAATCGTCTGCGTAGAATCGTAGACCGTTCAAAAATTCTTTTAAAATAACATTTAATTTCTTTTTGTTCGGGCAGTTGTGATGACGCTTGTCATAACATTTCGCCGCCTTCGTGCATTTAAAGAAGTTAAAATAATGCACGAATAACTCTGTGCCAAAATTTGAGCATCATTCTGTTCCTGGACCAGTTCCAGTAGTTTCCTTCAAGTCAGGGCTTAGTCATCAAATATGAAGTTACAAGCCCGGTTTTAAAACTGATTTAAAGAATACCTTCCCCTCCGATTCCTGGATTTTTGAAGATGTACATGCTTTGGGGTATAACAGGATCCTGGAAGTTTAGCTGAAAGCACGTCTCTTTCACCCGAACGTCCAGGGTGATTTTCCTGAAAACTTCGTTAAGTTCGTGCAGGGCATGCCCTATTTTGTTTAGGGATAATTGGGGCTCCACCAAGAGCTCACCGTTCGGGCTCAGCGCTCCAGATTCGAAGAAGTAGCTAATTTTATCGCCGCTATCCAGGAAATATTTATCTGTATTCTAAATAATTGAGATAATTATTAATAATTTTGAAATTAACGAATTACAGACCTGTTTCGATTCGGAATCCGTTGTGCTGAATACTGTCCTTTTAGACTCATCGGGCATATCTTTGATAAGGTTGTCGGCCTCTTTGCGTAGTAACTTGACTTCATCTTCGGTGAGGAAACCTTCGATGATCGCATAGCCATCTGTATTAAACTGAAAATAATTATTTTTTCAGATGGATTTTGATTACAAACATACTGCGCGACAAAACTGTGAGTTCACTAAAAATTTCTCATCTTATGTATACTACAATTTGACCAATAGAAAACATTCTTAAGCCTATTTTCAGGCATACTACAGCGCGGCTTTTTTAATTGTAGGTACTTGGATACTTGAAGTCCGATGAAATATGTGAGAAAATAGTTTTTAAACCTTAAAACTATCACTAATACTGCTACTACTAAAACTATTTGATCGTCTTTTAGGTTTACAAAGCGGTGTACCACAGGGTTCCAGTGTTGTTAAGTATCTAGATGCAAGTATCTAGATACAGTATCTGAATACTTTTTGAGTATCTAGATACATATCTCAGATACTACTAAAAAATGTAACTGTATCTGCATCTAGATACAATTACAGTGTATCTATTCATTTGAGATACTAAGATACATTTTAGATATATTTTGAACTTTTGATAAAAACAGCAGACCTTGGCAAAAATGCAACCTCCGATTTTACAGTCTCTTTCTTTTGATTTTCCCCTCTTGTTAATTATGTTTTCCAGTATGTCAAATGACTATGACTACTATACAGCGTGGAAACTAAGTAGCGGATAAAATCCATAACTCCGTTAATATTTGTAATAAAGCAAAAATCTAAAATGGGTATAGCGATTCAAATTACAGCGCATAAGAAGAAGTATATTTTGAGATATTTTCATGATTTTTTTTAAGTTATGACGTCATCAAGTTTTTTTTTAAATGACAACCTATATTTTTTATTTTTGATTTCGGTGGGTTTTTTTAACCTACTTTCAACAGTATAAAATTTTGAATCGATTACATAACAAAAAATTCAAGAAAAACGGCCATAAAAGTTTAATTGTAAAGTTGAAGAAATTAACAGAATAGCTAGTTAGCTAGGTGTAAAACAAACAAACTTTGTTTGATTGACAAGAACTTGTAAATACCTATCACAATAAAGTGAGTATTTTTATTCCCTGTGGATAGTAGGAGTTACACTAATTATTAAAAACCTTTTACCAAAATGGTGTTGCTGACTGAAAAACAAAGAATTGAAGTTCTAATGATGATTGGGTATGGCGATCGAATTAGAACTCATCAAGAGGTGTGTCGACTTTTTATAGACAAATATCCTGATCAGCAAATAAGTCAATCCACAATCAGCAGAATAGAAAATAAATTTCGAAATTACGGTATTGTGAAAGACCTTCCAAAAACTGGCCACCCTAAGACAAAATTAATTGATGATGTGCAGCTTGATATTTTACTAGAAATAGAAAATAATCCGCATTCGACTAGTCGAGACATTGCTTTAGAGCACAACCTGAGCCATACCTCGGTACTGAAACTTAAAAATGCAAAAGTTTCATCTGTATAAAGTAAAATTAGTCCATGAGTTAGCAGAAACTGACTATGATCATAGACAAGAATTTTGTGAAGAAATGTTTGAAATTTGCAATCGTGATCCAATGTTCTCGCAACGTATAATTTTTTCTGATGAGGCAAGTTTTACTTTACATGGAACTGTTAACAGACATAATTGTCGATATTGGTCTAGGGAAAATCCCCACTGGATGCAAGAAGTTCATACTCAACATCCCCAGAAGCTCAACGTATGGACAATAATTGTCGGTGACAGAATTTTAGGTCCATTCTTTATCGAAGGTAATTTAACTGGTGAGAAATATCTACACTTCTTACAATTCGAATTAGTACCTGGATTGGCGATATTATTTCCTAATGAAAATGACTGTGACGTACCAAACAATAACAATTGGATGCAACACGACGGTGCTCCGCCACACTACGCAGTTGATGTGCGACGTTATTTGGACGAGATGTTCCCAGGTAGATGGATAGGAAGAAGAGATCCAATGGAATGGCCAGCAAGATCCCCTGATCTAACGCCATTAGACTTTTTTCTATGGGGGTACTTAAAAAGCAAGGTGTATAAAAATAGACCTAACAACTTAGACGATCTTAAAGAAAGAATTCGACAGGAGTGTAGGTTAATAACACCTCAAACTATTCAAAATGTAATAAATGAATTTTATGAGCGTCTTGGGTATTGTCAGTTGGTGCATGGTCGTCAGTTTGAACATTTATTGTGATTTCAATGACTGTCAAAATCAAATTTTGTTTATTTACACCTTAATTTTGTTTCGTTTTAAACCTAGCTAAGTAGATGTTCTGTTTATTTCTTCAACTTTACAATTAAACTTTTATGGCCGTTTTTCTTGAATTTTTTGTTATATAATCGATCCAAAATTTTATACTGTTGAAAGCAGGTTAAAGAATCCCACCGAAATCAAAAATAAAAAGTATAGGTTGTCATTTAAAAAAAATCTTGATGACGTCATAACTTAAAAAAAAATTCATGAAAATATCTCAAAATATACTTCTTCTTATGCGCTGTAATTTGAATCGCTATACCCCTTTTAGATTTTTGCTTTATTACAAATATTAACGGAGTTATGGATTTTATCCGCTACTTAGTTTCCAAGCTGTATAATATTCTAGTTAAAATGCGATTTGATAATTCAGAAACTTGAAAATTATTTTAGAAATTGGGAAAGATAATTGACAAAAGGAGAAAACCAAAAGGAAAAGACTGTATTGTTGATTTTATCAACTTTTCTTGATTATGGGAACGCTCTCTTAGCTACAACAAGGTTGCAACTAAGGATCCTAGATTCATTTGACATTGAACTTGTCTGATACGGAAGTAGAGTCATTTCTGTTGATAACTTTATATTTTACGTTGACTTGACTTGGTTTCATACAAAACCAGGTAATTACTTATCAGTTTATTGATCAACTTAATTACAAAGATAAATTTTGTATTTAAAAAGACATACTGCTGAAAAAAAATGTGAAAATTATCACAGATTTTAGTGTGTACATTATTCACATATTCATACGAAGACTGCGTCAATTTTCACAAAAAAAGTCGATTTGGATCGCAAATAATACCGTACCTCCACTACTGCATAGGTTATTGAATTTTACACTTGCAAGTATCTTGATAAACCGCAGATACTTCTTTTTGTATCTGTATCTAGATATTTTCCGGAAAAAGTATCTGTATCTGCATCTAGATACATATTTGTGAAAGTATCTGCATCTGTATATAGATACTATTGGAAATGTATCTGTACCAACACTTCAGGGGTCTATATTAGGTCCACTTCTTTTCATAATCTACACGTCACAGTTAAAACGTACACGTTGAGTAGTTACGCCGCGCTTCGCCTAAGTGTGCGTACGACCTCTCATAAGAATACAGCAAAAGAAACCTTCGTTGCTGCGCTATATGTATGCGCGACAGCCATTACATTACCATACAGAATGATACCAGAAAAAGGCCTATCAAGTTTGAAGGTAATGTAAAAGAGTAAAACAATTTACGGTACCATAAAATCGTACATAAACATATTTGTATCCGTTTTCATAACATTTCTTCGCCATAAATGTAAAACAACCTTTAGGCTCGGTTTTTGAACTTACTTGAAAATTTATCTATCTTGTAAGTGAAAAAGTAATAGATCGGGTCCTAGTTTGTAAAATGTAAAAAAAAAAAATAGTGAACTCAAGAGTTTTCTCGCTCATTGTAGTTTGTCCACGTCCAAGATAACAAAAAGACGTATTTATCAAGTCATTTTTAGGTATAGTCATCACCTTAATGACGTTTAAAAAACACGTAAAGATAACGTTAGCCTGACGTGTATAATTCGCAGGTAAAGTGACGTCACTTCAAGACGTTTCATAAACGTTGGTTGATGTCGTTTCCTTAATGTCATTTAATGTCATTTCCTTAACTTCACTTAACGACGCACATAGGGGTATTGGACCCAAAAAGTTAGCCAAAATTATTTTTTCGTATTTTCGCATTTATTCGGTGACAATAAAGTATTTTAGGCCGATATTTATTATCTGTTACCATATACCGGGCGCATACTTTAAATATGCACCACATGAATTTCTTCTAATTCCTGCCCCCCATTGAAGTTACTGTTGAAAAGTAACATGAATGAATATGATCTATCCGTTCTCTGCAAGACGCCTCTTTAATTTCCAAGTTTATACAGGATGCTCATGGGGAGCCGGTACACTAGCAAATTTCATTAATTGCATTTTTATGAAGTAACTTCAATTAGAAGTTTCAAGACTTTCCTGCTCGAATTTAGGGTACCATCAGAAAAATTAATGACTCAGGTTTACGAGATTTTCCATTGTTTTCAATTTCTTTAAACAGAAAGAACATTACATTTTTTTATCATCGTATCATTTAAAAAAGTTGAAAACAATCGAAAATCTCGTAAACCTGATATTTATTCATTTATTTCTCTTCAGGTACCATTAATTCGAGCAGGAAAAGTCCTGAAATTTCTCTAATTTAAGCTATCTACTGAAATTTCAAATAAAAAAAAAAGGTGGCTACTGTAGCCATTTTCCGTGAGTACCAAGATTTAGTTACTAAATGTAAAATTAAATTATATTTCTAAAATAGTAAGCTATTGGAGATGATATTTTAGGAACATAATTAATTTAATATCCTGAACGCGAAGCGATGATAAAATACCTAATATTCTATTTAAAATAAAATCAATAAACAATAAAAAATCTCAAAAACTTGATAGTCATTTATTTTTTCGAAAGCACCATAAAATCGAGGAAGAAAGATCCTGAAACTTACTAATTTAAGTTACTTGGTAAAAATTCAAATAAGAAAGTTAGCTATAGTAGCGGATTTTCATGAACATCCTGTACATGACAGTTTGTGTATGAATTCTTTATTTTGTTCTTCAGAATATGTAGAATTTTTAACTATGTCGTTTTGTATAAAGTCTAGTTTTTTGCAAAGTTTTTTGCCTACTATTGCAAGTCACAGCATCAAGAAAATAATTGTCATAAATTTATAGGCAAATTTCGGCGGCCGAAGTCTTCAGATATTTAAAGTATCTTACCTACTGTAAAACATAACAGAAAAAAATCGACCCGGAAACGCTCTGACATATAAGAAAACTCCTTCGATATACACTAATAACCGAAAATTCAACGACATAAATTTGACATGCCGTTAATCTGAAATATCTTAAATACTGACAAAAGCATTTTAAAAAAAAAATTGATATGAACAGTGCTTACTTGGCTGAACATGTTTCGTTACACAAATCACAGCATATAGCTTCAAAGAAGAATTAGAAACAGTTTGAATTTAATTATTTTTTGAGTTAGGCATGTACCTTTAACACAACCGACTATCAAGGTGCTTTGATCCCTTGATAGTATTTTGTTCATCTACCCGAGGAAAAAAATAAGTTTACCCTCTTGATCCCTAAGTATTGTTCTATCTTAGGTAATAGTTATTGTAGTCAAATTCACAATATTGTGTCATTCGACTTTTGGCCAGCTTTTCGGGGCAAATACCCGTATGTGCGACGTTTCAGGAACCTTGGTTGATAACGTTTCCTTGTCGTCATTTAAAGACGTTTCATAAACGTTTCTTGAAGGTCAGTTGATAACGTCTTTTAAAAGTTAAGTGATATTTTATCACTTAGAAATGACAGCAAAAAGCCATCAGCAATGACCGTCATATTAACGTTGCAATGGTACATATTGGAAATGTCATTAATTGGTGACAATATGGCCAAATGATGTTTACGGTTCAACATCACCTTTAAAGGACGTCAAAAGAACGTCATTCGTCATGAGCCTGCTACCTGGGTTTTCAACAATCGGAGCAAAATAAACGGCAACAGAACACGCAACACAGCAACGAATATTTCTGTCAACTAGACAAACAGCAGTCAGAAATACAGCAGTTTCACAATCGAAAAAAGCCGGAACATTCTAACGCCTCCTATGTTCGATGAATCATTTGTAGAAACTCTGTAATGAAAAATGACTCATGCTGGTTTAAATAGTGGTATTCAACTTAACATTAAATATTTTTTCAGGTTCTTGGTACGAGGAGAATCTACACATTTATACTCTTTGAAAGTTCATAACATTATGCCTGGAATTTTATTGTTAACTTCTCATCAATCTGAGATTTCATTCGTCAGTTTCTAGTTTTTTATCAGAGTCTAGTTAACGAAAATAATTCATGTACGAGGTCTCCTAAGATAAACGGCCTATTAAAAGTTTTCGGGGAAAAGAACATACAATCATTCTGAAAATTAACACACTGCCCTAGGACGAAGTGATCTTTTAGACTAAAATATTTTCACTTTTATGTCACTTCCTGTTATACCGGAAGTTGACATTAACTTTCTAATTTTAAATGGAATACCATATCTTTTTATAGCAAATTCAGATTCTACACATTATTCTATGTAAAAATTATTAAGGCTTCCCTATACTTAAATGTAACGGTTTTTGAGATACCTTCGAATTTCTGAAAAAAATATTTGGGTGACCTTTGATCTAAGAAAATGTATTTACGACACTTTCAAATTTCAAGTATCAAGTTGCCTGTCGTTTGAAAAAATAATGTTCAGCCTTTCAAATCATATTCCAGTTATCATTGAAAAATTCACAGGCTGGTCAAAATACAGCCTGTAATGAAATAAGTTTAACATATTAAAACTGTAAGTTCTTTATCACTTAAGAAAGTGATTTCTGCAAATATGAATTTTATTGGTGAACAATTAAAGAAATTAAAACCCCCCCCAGAGCCCGAAAACTTTGTTTGAAAACCTCTGACTGGCCGTGTATCAGTTTCTACAAGCGCATCATAAAACGTTGTAAAACAGTAAAGCGTCATCGAACTGAAGGGCACTGGGTTAAAATCATCGCTTATGTAATTCCATAACGGAATAGAATTATAAATATCCATCGCGTTGTTTATTAAATTAATCAATTTTCTCAATTTTCACATAATTGTTAATAGTTTTTTGCACACAAAACTGTAAAAATAAATAAAAATTAGAAATTCCATTTTCTAAAATTATTTTGCTAATTCATACGTATTCATCGTGTACTTTATTTGCTGGTCGTCAATAAACTGCATTGTTATTTCTTTATTGCGCAAAATGTTTAAGAATGTCTTTTCTTTCTGCATTTCGGAAAATCATTATTGAATGCAGTCATCGCTTTTATTATTTTGTGGAACCAAAACAATAAAGCGTCATCGCACTCGAACTACGAAGAAACGTATTCGTTAGTGGAAATAATTAACAAAGCGACAATCAATCAGAGCGACTAATATTTTTTTTAAATTACTTTAATACGCGAAATTAGCACTGTAAATCAATGTACTCTTGGTTTACAAAGACCCGGATGTCAATATCTAATTATTGTCGATTATCTAATGAAACAGATTTAATTCTGATCAATACAAGCAGATTTAAATTGTTCTCCTTTAATAATATTGCACACATGGGCTACGACCCAGAGGTTGTCAATTTGAACTGTCGTCTTTAATGGGTCGGTGATTCTATTTTATTGTGTTCCCATAAAGCTTTTAAAATGCGATGAAGCAATTGACCTTGAATTTTGCTGGAATTTTGTTTTATAACGTTGTTTTTGTGCACGGTCGACCAAAAGTTCTCAAACAAAAGAGTCAATACTCCTCCACTAGGTCATTTTTTTTTATTTTTGAGCTAGAGACTTTTGGTAGTTGCAGCATTAATTCTCTTACATGATAAGGAACTTACGGTATTAATATGTGAAACTAATTTGATTACACCCTGTATAGTGTCGAATCTTATTCTGTTCAACTGTCCAAAACTCAGTTTTCGTAAATGGAGTACCCTGTGTATTTTTGCATCATGAAATGCAGAATCAAATTCTACATCGATTAGTAATACCATTCCCTATACCTATTTCCATTAGTTTTCTTGTTATCAATAATTGTTTATTTTATTGTGTTAACAAATGACATTAATACAGTTATTTGTATCTATGAAGCTTTGAGAAAATGAAGCAGATATTGAATTCTTATTTTTTAAGAAATAAATAATTGCTAACCTTAACATTATTTTACCGTACTTCTTGGAACAAACCTGTAGATAAACACCTGTAATACTTACTATTTTCATAAAGAAGGGTCTTAAAAAAATAAGTATACCTACTTTCGAACACAATTTTGTTTGTCGGGCTAACATTTTTGTTAAAAAAAGCAAAACAAAACTTACCATTGGTAAAATGATAAAAATAATTAAACAGTTTTATTTATTATTCTAGAGTCCGTATGAGGCAGTCGTAAATATTGTATAAAATTTGCAAATAACTGAGACAAGAGTCAAACCAACTAAAAAATATTTACAAAGGTAACCTATCTCTCTCACTTTGTAGAAGTTTTGCATAAAAGAAACCATCGTGTCGTAGTTCTTGAAGATTAAACATTACGGTTCCTTTTTATTTGTTTTGTTAATTTTATTAATTTCTTTTTTTTTATTTGTATATATGTCTGTTAATATAGCTATTCAATAAATATTTTTGTTTTATCGACACTTACTGCGAAAAATTACCATAATTTTACCAAAATTTGCCATTATAAGAAACAATAATTGATAACAAGAAAACTAATGGAAATAAGTACAGGGATTGCTACTACTAATGGATGTAGAAAATGATTATGCATCTCGCATTGCAAAAATATACAGGGTGTTCCATTTACGAAAATTGAGTTTTGGGCAGTTGAACAGAACAAGGTTCGACACTATATTTTGACCACTCTGTGAATTTTTTAATGATAACTAGGATATGATTTGAAAGGCTGAACATTATTCTTTCAAACGACAGGCAGCTTGAATCTTGAAATTCGAAAATGTAGAGAATACATAGGCTGCTTGAAAAGTTTCTGGAAACGGTATGAAAAAACGCATATGAAATTTGGTAAACGGTATCATTGTTTTTCGAAGTATTCGCCTTTGACCTCAATACACTTTTGCATATACGCTCGAACCAATTTCTGAAGCACGTTTTCCACTCTAAAGATGGTACCTCAGAAACCAGTGTCCGGAATCTTTCAACCGCTGCTTCAGCCAACGAAAATCGCTCACCACGCATTTTATTTTTCATGTTTGGGAACAAAAAGAAATCATTAGGTGATAAATCAGGTAAATATGGACAATGAGTCATTAATTCAACACTTTTGTTTGACAAAAAATCAACTGTTTGACGGGCTGAGTGAGAGCTGGCGTTGTCACGATGGAGAATAATTCGTCGATTTCGATTGTTTCTTCTTATTTGATCGACGACTTCCGGCAAACAAATTGTAGTATACCAATCAGCATTCACGGTTTTTCGATCCTCTAAAGCCACGGTTGCTACATGTCCAGTTAAACCAAAGAATAAACAAGCAATTATTTGCTTCGCAGCACTGCGTGAATGGACAACTTTTGTTGGTTTTGGTTCATTTTCAAATACCCAAACGGTAGATTGTTGTTTACTTTCTGGCTCGTACGAATAGATCCACGTTTCGTCACCAGTAACGATGTTATAAACTAAATTTGAACGACCTCCATTGAAATTCTTGAGCATTTCTTCGCACCATTTGACACGACCCTGCTTTTGCGCTTCTGTTAAATTGTGTGGGATCCAACGACTGCAAAGCTTTCGTACGTTCAAATGATCGTGCAAAATCTGGGGTATTGCTTTCACGTCAACGCGTAAGGACGCTTGAATCTCACGGTATGTCACATGTCTATCTCGCTCAAGCATTTCACGCACAGCATCTACATTAGTGGCAACAACAGATGTTGATGGACGACCTTCACGAAATTCGTCACCGAGAGAGGTACGTCCACGCTGGAATTCGGCAAACCAATTATAAACACTGCTCTTTGATGGTGCTTCATCTCCAAAAGCCAAATGAAGCCGATCGAGGCATTGTTTCAGCGTAGACCACATTTGAAATCGTAAAAAATTACGACAAGAAAATTTTCACGCGAGATTTCCATGTTTACACAAAATTACTTTTTCTCAAAACTGTACAAACAAAACTAGTTCACTTGGATAGGAACTGCCAATAGGCGAAAAGCGTCAAATTTTTCAAATATGACAGTTGATAAACTCTAACAATTCTAGACCTACTAGATTCCAGAAAATTTTCCAGCAGCCCACGTACATTCTCTTAAATGAAAGGCCACCGAAATAATTTTTTTCAGAAATTCGAAAGATATCTCCAAAACCGTTACATTTAAGTATAGGGAAGCCTTAACAACTTTAACTTGGAATAACGTGTAGAATCAGAAATTACAACAAAAAGTATAGCATTCTATTTAAAATAAGAAAGTTAATGTCGACTTCCGGTATAACCGGAAGTGATTTAAAAGTGAAAATATTTTAGTCCGAAAGATCACTTCCTCCTATGGCAGTGTGTTAATTTTCAGAATATTTGTATGGTCCTTTCTCCGAGAACTTTTAATAGGCCACTCAACTTGGGAGACCCTGTATACATATTAAATTTTCCTGGTTTTTCTAATTTTAAAAATTAAAAAGTAATCGCTAACTCCTTCGCAATTTAAATAAGATATGTTTAATGTTTACTTAAATTTAATTAATATTTACAAAACCAACTCTCTTTGAAGTAAATTGACCGTTTTATTGTGAAGAATTCTGTATGACGCAAGGCGCCTATGCTGTAAGATCGAGTTTAATTTGGTCGCTTTCATCAAATGCAATGAACAATTTAAAAATACATATTCGGTTTAATACGCGCTGCTAAGAAACCGTTCGTGTCTCCCACGAAGGAAAAAATAATAGTATAATCCCACAAAGACTTTCAACTCTAATTAGTGTTTTTAATAAATTAAATTCACTATGAGGGGTATGTAGCGTGTAATTAGCGCCGGAAATATCGTGCTGTTGATGTCGTCAGCGCAAGTTTAAACACTGCTTTTATATGTATTAAGAAAACACCAGCCCTAATAAAAATATAACTAATGTTAATGTTATCTGGAAAATGTTATTATTCAAATCTGCATTTGTACATTCAAAATTATCATGCGTTTAATTAAATAATGAGTCAGCACCTTATTGATGAGTTCAGAAAACATGATCTTGGACTTTGCTTCTTTTGCATACGATGAACCACACACGCTTCGTCTCGCAAACTAACCACAGAATAAAAATTAACTCAGATTTAAAGTGAGCGCTGCCGTTTTTAACGTGAAGGGGCGCCTGCGTACAAATCATTGATGATGAGATACACGAAAATAATTCGAAAATGTTTAGAAATAAGTGTAATTTTGGCCTCTATTCTAGAAAGTGCGGCACTTTCATTCACCACTTCTTTCCGTCAGTGTCTGCGTCAGCGAAGAATCAGTACCCAGTCAAACAAAAAATAGTTGTAAATATTTCGAAAGCGAAAGGAATTTTCTTTTTTTAACTTACGCATTTAACAATGACATCATCGACGTTTGTACTGTGTTGACAACTTGACAACAGTTTTCTCAAAACGACTGTTATTTTGTGAATGATATCAAATAAAATTATAGGTAGCTTTAATTTTTTATTACACCGTGAGTAGGGTGACTACCAGAGTGACTACGCCAGAATTCCTACCACCTTTAACTCCTTTATTTTTGATTTTAGGAAAAAATGTTTAATACAAAACTTATAGGAACTAATTCAAAGTTTCTCTGTGTGCTCACAGAAAAACAATTGATAGTCGGGTAAACGAGATATAAACTAAACTTAAGTTTTTTTTTTTTAATGGAACACCCGGTATACTTGATTTCTTATATAAAAACGAAGTGTTACATGGTAATCAAAATGGTTATATCAAGGGACGATCAACTACTAGGGCAATTTTTCAAGTAATTGAAGAAATAGTTGAAGGAATTAACGAAGGAGAAGGAACAGTGGATATATTTATGGACTTATCTAAAGCGTTTGACAGCATTAATCACAAAATTGTATTTCATAAATTATATATTTATGGTTTTCGAGGACCAGCATTGGAATTACTGACTTCATATACAAGGTGTAATCAAATTAGTTTCACATATTAATACCGTAAGTTCCTCATCATGTAAGAGAATTAATGCTGCAACTACCAAAAGTCTAGCTCAAAAATAAAAAAATGACCTAGTGGAGGAGTATTGACTCTTTTGTTTGAGAACTTTTGGTCGGCCGTGCACAAAAACAACGTTATAAAACAAAATTCCAGCAAAATTCAAGGTCAATTGCTTGATGTCATTTTAAAAGCTTTATGGGAACACAATAAAATAGAATCACCGACCCATTAAAGACGACAGTTCAAATTGACAACCTCTCAGTCGTTCCCCTTGTGCGCATTATAATTAAAGGAGAACAATTTAAATCTGCTTGCATTGATCAGAATTAAATCTGTTTCATTAGATAATCGACAATAATTAGATGTTGACATCCTGGTCTTTGTAAACCAATAGTACACATGATTTACAGTGCTAATTTCGCGTATTAAAGTAATTTAAAAAAAATATTAGTCGCTCTGATTGATTGTCGCTTTGTTAATTATTTCCACTAACGAATACGTTTCTTCGTAGTTCGAGTTCGATGACGCTTTATTGTTTTGGTTCCACAAAATAATAAAAGCGATGACTGCGTTCAATAATGATTTTCCGAAATGCAAAAAGAAAACACATTCTTAAACGTTTTGCGCAATAAAGAAATAACAATGCAGTTTATTGACGACCAGCAAATAAAGTACACAATGAATACGTATGAATTAGTAAAATAATTTTAGAAAATGGAATTTCTAATTTTTATTTATTTTTACAGTTTTGTGAGCAGAAAACTATTAACAATTACGTGAAAATTAAGAAAATTGATTAATTTAATAAGCAACGCGATGGATATTTATAATTCTATTCCGTTATGGAATTACATAAGCGATGATTTTAACCCAGTGCCCTTCAGTTCGATGACGCTTTATTGTTTTACGACGTTTTATGATGCGCTTGTAGAAACTGATACACGGCCAGTCTGAGGTTTTCAAACAAGAAGTTTCCGGGCTCTGGGGGGGTTTTAATTTCTTTAATTTTGCACCAATAAAATTCATATTTGCAGAAATCACTTTCTGAAGTGATAAAGAACTTACAGTTTTAATATGTGAAACTTATTTGATTACAGGCTGTATAAATAATAGGAAACAATGTATAATAACTGCAGACTCCCGCACCGGAAAAATGCATACATCAGAGCGTTACTCGTCGAAAAAGGTGTTCCGCAGGGTTCCATACTAGGGCCATTGTTGTTCCTGCTGTACGTAAACGAACTACCAAACTTAACAAATCACTTAACAAGACTGTTTGCGGATGATACGTCACTCGTAATACGAAAAAAATCTAGAATTTAAGGTGAAATAATAATAATAATAAATGACTTTATTGTGCAGATCATAAAAACATACAAATAAATACTGTATGGTACTCCCTATATAAATTAATTACATTAGAAAACAGCTATAAAGAAACAAAGAATATACACAACCGCAAGGCGAAATTCGGATTCAGCGCAAGCTTCTCTGCTTTTAAATTGAGTACCTTGAGTAATAAAGATAAATAAGATATATGAAAATGCCTAAATTAAGAAAACTTAAATTTAATTTAAATCAAGCTTATTAAAGCTAAAAAAACTATTAAAAAAATAATATTGACATTTGTGTACAAACAGCGAAATTACGAAGGGAAGAGAACAGCCAGTAAGAAAAATAATTATTTTAAGTAGCAATCTGTGTCAATTAATTTTACTGCGACACGAATAGCATATTTTTTAAATGTAATTTGAAAGCGGCTAGATTTAAAAGTTTTAATTCATGAGGTAAGTCATTGTACTTGGAGAAAATGGCATATGTAAATGATCTTTCATAAAGTGATGTCCTATGTGGTGGTGGTGATATAAGGCCCCGGAACCTGGTGGTTATATTATGAATATCAGATCGAAAACGTATTTTATTGTACAAATATGGCGGACTTTTGTACAATATAATTTTGTGAAATAGATTTAAAGTTTGAAGTTCTCTCCGGTTTTTCATGTTCAGCCAGTTTATTTCCTTGAGTTTATGAGAAATATGATCATATTTTCTGATTCCATAAATTAACCTTAAACAGGAAATTTGTATTTTCTGAATACGGCAGATAGTTATGGAATCCAAGGCTGTATGATATACTGGAGTGCAATAAGTAAATTGGGAAAGGACAAATGCTTCACATAAGCGTCTTTTTATATCCCTGTTTAAGACAGATCTAAAAGGAAAAATTTTCTTTAAAAAAAGATAAGCATTACTAATGTATTTAGCGATCTGACTGTGGTACCGGAAACTATTGTCCATATTTGAGAGATTATCACAGGATTTCTTTTTACCAAAAAGGATGACTTTAGATTTATTTGGATTAAGTTTCAGAGAATGATCCTGAGTAATCGAAAACAAAGCCCCAAGATCTGTGTTGATTTTCAGAGTTGCAGCCTTCCAGTCAGCAGGTTCAAAGGAGTAGTACATTACAAAATTTTAACAACTGGTTCACTGATAATTGTCTACAGTTAAATGTTGCCAAAACACATTTATTACAATTTAATAAATCTAGTGATTTACATATAGACATAAATAGTGAAATACTAACTCCATCTGAGAAAACAACTTTTCTTGGCTTAGATGTATGCATGAATCTGAAATGGAAGGAACATATTAATAGCGTAGCATTAAAAATCAGTAAATTTAATTACGCCTTAAGAGTGATATCGTCCTCCGTGAATCGACAAGCGAGTTTAAGTGCTTACTATGCATACAAATATTCCAGATTAACATACGGAATTATCTTCTGGGGCAATTCTTCAGAGGCTCTAAGACTCTTCGTGCTTCAAAAATCTTGTTTACGGACTATTTTCCATCTGCGGGGTAGAGATTCATGTAGGAATCTATTCAGTAACAATAAAATACTTACCTTACCATCAATATACATTTATGAGTGTGCGTGTTTTGCGAAACTGAATTATAAACTATTGTCCGAATATGAACTGCACCATAACTACTCCACAAGAGGGAATGTCAATAGTTACCTATGCCTTCCGCAAACTAGGAAAACTAAAGTTCAAAAAAGTGCAAAGTCGCAAGTGATGCGAATATATAATTTTCTGCCGGCTAGTATTAAGACATTGCCACAAAAACGCTTTAAAATTGTGTTGAAAAACTTTTTATTAGAAAGTGCCTTTTATAGTACACAAGATTTCTTCTCTTGTGATATTAATAGAGCTTTACGACTGTGATACATGTTTACTTTTATATTTATTTATTTTTTTATATGTACTTTAAACACAGAAAGTGTTTGTACTTATATTTGTCCTTTGTACTCTTAATGTTTAATGTTTCATGTTTTATATATACATATACATACTATTGTAATGACGTGTTCCACACATTTATTGTACACAACGGAACAAAATAAACTAACTAACTAACTATTATTACTACTATTACATTATGAGTTTTATTATACATGTAGTCTCATTAGAATTTAATTTAGAATCTAAAAAAGTAATAATATATAGGGCGTTCCATTAAAAATGACTTAAGTTGTGTTTATATCTCGTTTATCCGACCATCAATTGTTTTTCTGTGGGCACACAGAGAAACTTTGAATTAGTCCCTTTAAGTTTTGTATTAAATATTTTTTCCTAAAATCAAAAATAAAAGAGTTAAAGAGGGTAGGAATTCTCGCGTAGTCACCCTGTACCAAGGTTGGAAAAAAAACTGTTTTTTTTTTTTAAAAAAGAACTGTTTTTTTGTTTTAAACAGTTTTTCTTTTTTGTTTAAAACATGTTTAAAATTGACCGTAAATTAAACATGTTTTAAACAAAAAAAAAAACAGCTGTTTAAAATACTTTTAAATGTTTAAGTTGCCCGTACAGCTCACATAAAAAGGTACATATTATTGTTATTATTTGATATTTGTGTAAAAGGATACGAAGAATTTATTCAAATTCGATCTCTAATTAAAAAAAAAAAATATGTATGCACTTTGATAATAATTTAAATCATTTAAGGCAGAGTTTGTTTTATTTAGGATCTACGGTCGCGGTGTTTTAAATGATTTTCAAAGAAAGTATGAAGTATTTGGTATCAACATACTGAGAAAAACTAAACTAAAAATTAAAATCAAATTCAATCCATAGAAGTAATGTTATCAAATTAGAACTAAAATACATGACTCGTGGCTTTCAAGATTGGAAAACAAAACTTCCAAATATGTAAAAATATGTAGGGTGTTCCATTTAAAATAACAAAGTTGATATTACTTCCGGCAAAACCGAAAGTCCAGGAGGTATATGTAAGAAAATTCAAATTAATTTTTTTTAATTTATCGTTTTCAAATTTTAAAGAAACCTTAAAATTCTAGAAGGGCGAATATATGGCCTTGGGACCCACCGTAGAAATTCAATGAAGACAAATGAAATAACGTTATAAATAGTTTAAGCAGCGACATCCTACTATCGCTTTTTGACCTAACATTGCATTAGGATTGACAAATTCAAGCCAGTTTGCTACATAATAACTCATCCCTAGCCCATAGTATGAACAGGGAAGCGGAGGAACCAATATGTTTCAAATCTTACTAAAACAATAAAACGTTAAATATTGAAAATGTATTTTAAAATGTTCTAATATAAGTATTATTCTAGTGATCAGTAATAATTGATTAACTTATTAATTAATTTAAAACATTACCAAAAAAAAAAACATGTTTAAAACAGGAATGTTTTTAATTCGGTGTTTTGAACATGTTTTAAACACTATGTTTTAAGCAGTTTGTTTTAAACTTTCCAATCCTGCTCTGTACCTACAGGCTGTCCCACTTAAAGCGGATTCTTTCATGCCTCTCTAGTTATTAATTTTACGAAAAAATGTTTCAAATAAAAATTTCACTGTATCATGAGGAGTATATTTTAAAATTAATTTAACGTATACAGAGTATTCAGTTTAACCTAGGCGTTAGGTCACTTCGTTACTTTAAACGCCCTGTGCAGGATGGGTCATTGGTATCGATTTCTTCAATAGCGCCTTAACTATTAATTATAAAAGAAAATTTCTTATACAATATTTATCGCCTATCATGAATTCTATCTCAGCAAATTATTTGCACATATACAGCATGTTCTATAAGTGAGTTATCTACCAAAGTTATACTCTTTTAAATGGAATGTACCAATTTTTATTGCAGATTTCGACAGACCTCTCAAAAATAAGCATTTTTTATTTCACAACTATAGCTCTATACAGAAGTATTCGCAATCTACAGCTATTCGATTGAATTAAAGAGTTTCACTCACTGATAGAAGTTTCGTGTGACGTCACGAGTTACTTTTGCGAGGAAGAAATTTCAAAGTGCATATTAAATGAGAACGAGGCAACCTGCTAGATGCAATATCAGTTTTACCAACCTTGCTGTAATTGGTAATATTACGGTAACATTACCAGTAGTGAGCGCCTCACCGGGTTGCGTCAACTAAGTCAAGCAACACAGAACCTGCCAAAGGCCCGTGATCGGCGTTCATTAAATCATTACTGGTTTTGTGTATAAAAATGGTTTGAAAACCGTCTAATTCCCTGTTGCTTGACGTTGCCTTTACTAACCTAAGATTACTTAAATCTATTTTATGACTGGTGTCAAAAATATGTTGGGCAACACTGGATTTTTCAATTCTATTGCACTTTAAGTGAGCTAAGTGTTCCTTAAAACGTGTTAGTATGTTTCTTTTTGTTTGCCCAATATATTTTTAGTGCACCTTTGACAAGATATTTCGTATATCCCTGATTTCTCATTTGGTTCAGTTTTGTCCTTGGGGTTTGTTAGTAAACGTTTTAGAGTGTTGTTATTAGTATATGCAATTGTGTACCCTTGTGTTTTAAAAATGTTATTTAAACCTTTAGAACAGATTTTGTCAAACGGAATTTTAATATATTTAGACGTGTTTGTTTCTGCTGGTAACAAAATGGTAAATTTTTTGATATTGGCCTTATTTACAATTTTCCTTAACATATTTTCTACAATATCTACTGAGTAACCATTGTGAATTGCTACATCTTTAATAAATTTAAGTTCTTTGTTGTACCTTTCCTTGGACAGTGGGAAGTTAACTAATCTATTAAGTAGAAAAGAAATTGCAGAATACTTAGGTATGTGATAAGGTATGTTGTGAATCATTAACAATAAATCTATTGGTGTTTGTTTCTTTCCTATATACAGGGAGATTCAGGCAACCCATTCATTAAAGTTTACGGACTTCCTCTTTGAATT
The DNA here is from genome assembly GCA_036172665.1 of Prosopocoilus inquinatus. Classification (NCBI taxonomy): domain Eukaryota; kingdom Metazoa; phylum Arthropoda; class Insecta; order Coleoptera; family Lucanidae; genus Prosopocoilus; species Prosopocoilus inquinatus. The sequence continues at coordinate 6,376,196 of CM069876.1, forward strand.
TCTATTTCATATTTTGCGGTTATAAGTTAGCGATAATGAACTATTAAAATATAACATATCCAACTTTCGGGCACTTCCGCTTGTACCGGAAGTTGCTGTCAACTTTCTTATTTTAAATGGAATACCTCATTTTTTATTGTATTTCTGAAATCTTCATGAAATTCTAAAAATATTTTGTATAACATGTGATACAAGAAAATTAGCCGTTTTAAAGATATTTCCATTTTTTTTTTAAGTTCAAAGTTGCAATACCAAGATGCTGCCATCTTTGTGTAACAAAAGCCATAATTTCAATTTTTGGCCTGTAGTACGCTATGCTCATAAGCGTTCAGGTCATACCTAATTTTACACAAAATCGTTTACGGGCTGGTTGAAAAGTAACTTCTATTCGAACTGATTTCAACTGTTGAAAAGTCACGTTTTTTAAATAGAACACCCAGTATTTTTTTATACCATAAGAATCAGAATTAAATGTTCTTTCGAACTGTATTAGCATTCCCTATACCTATCTCTTACCTTTCTCTTTTTATTCATGATTTTCTCTTTGACACATCAATTTTTTCACTTCAGTATTATTCCTGAATAGTGAACTATGAAAATTTAACAAACTGAGGTTTTTTAAATTAATTTCTGACTGTAATTTCAATTTCATTTTAAAAACCGCCAAATAATATTTAAATACACATCTATCATCTGAACTTTTTGTTTACATATGCCGCATGTATTAGAATTCTTGATATGATTATTTACACATTTACAAGGAGAAATTTACACTTACAATACAAAATTTTATGAACAGTAATAAATAAATCAGAAATATTAAAAATAATACACATAATATTGGCTCTAAGTTGTCCTCGGCTATTATTTATTAGTAATAACTTTCTACTGTATCTAAGTAACGCATTTTCCTCGATATGACAACATTTTTTATTAACTTCTTGAATTGTCGATTTTTTTATCATCCAATACATTTAATATGTTTGTGTTTGATTATTCATTTTTTGGTTCTTCGTAGTGATTAAATTGTTTTTTTTTCAATTCCTACTAGACGGATGATTTCAAAAATTATAATTTCTCTAGTTTTCATAGCCCACTGTTTAAAAATAATACCGAAAAATGAAAAAAAAATTACGTGTTAAAAGAAATCATCGATAACGAGTGAACTATAAGAGATAGGTATAGGGAATGCTAATACAGGACGAAAGAACATTTAATCCTGAGTCACATGGTATAAAAATATACTAGGCGTTCCATTTAAAAAACATGACTTTTCGACAGTTGAAATTAGTTCGAATAGAAGTTACTGTACGCAATCAAGTGCAAAACTGGACATAATCTGAAAGAATGTTACTGTTTCCTACTACAGGCCAAAAATGGGCATCATGATTTTTGTTGCACAAAGATGGCACTATCATAACCAAAGTTCTGCAAGTCTGAGTTATTTTTAAAGAATGAAAATATCTCGGAAACGGTTAATTTTTCTTGTATCACATGTTGCACAAAATATTTTTAGAATTTTATGAAGATTTTAAAAAGGCATTAAAAATTGGGGTTTTCCATTTAAAATAAGAAAGTTGACAGCAACTTCCGGTATAAGCGGAAGTGTCCGAAATTTGAAAATATTATAGTTTGATAGATCCATATCGTTACCTTATAACTGCAAAATATGAAACAGAAATTCAAAGTCCGTAAACTTTTAATGAAAGGGTTACCTGAATCTCCCTGTATTTGATGTTGATATTTGTAAGCTGTGAGTCTTTTTAACTCGGAACATTCAATGCAGACAAGTTTCAATAAAACAACTTATAACTGCAAAATATGAAACAGAAATTCAAAGGAGAAGTCCGTCAAGTTTTAATGAAAGTGTTGCCTGAATCTCCCTGTATATCAAATTCTAATTTGTTTTCACTATTTCTAATAACCAAGGCATCCAGGAATGGTAATTTTCCATTTACCTCTTTTTCAAACGTGAATTTAATACTAGGAAATTTAGAATTTAAAATATCTAAAAACTCTTCTATTCTGCATTCCTTGGTATTAAAAACAGCGAAAACGTCATCTACATATCTAAACCATATTCTAGGGAAATAAGTACAATTTTCTTTGAGTGACGTTTCTAAATTACACATAAAAAGGTTAGCCAGATATGGTTTTAGCAGTTTCCCATAGAAGTCCCTTCGGTTTGTTTAAAAAATTCCTCAATAATTTGAAAACAATTTTCACATCTGTGATCTAGTAGGATAGAAGTCGCAACTATTGAAGATGGCAGTATAGCTACCGAAATACGTACAAATACGTATTTAGTTAAAAAATATATATATTGTGGTTAGGAGTCAAGTCCAAATTTATTGTGTTGAATAATAAATAAACGAAGTGATCAGAAAAGGAAAATACTTTTTATGTTTTCATGCGTTTTCCAACGCTAATTTAGATCAAACTATTATACAGAGTCAAACAAAAAGAGTTAAATAAACCAAAATTATTTTATTATCCTATTTTTTCTGTATAAATCGAATGAGTAATGTATTTTTAATGACACATTAATTTTTAATTGGACTTATGGCCGTTTTCATAATCAGACTTTAAGGAAGCGTTAAGTCAATTTAAAAAGGGGGAAGCAAACGTATTTTTTTACGTTAAAATAACTTTAAAATAACTTTAAAATTAAAGTCCTATTATGAAATCGAACCTTACTGTTATATTAATTAATTCATGAAACCGTACGATAAAGAATATTCTTAAAAGTGATGCAAATTTCTGTTTATGAAACCGTGAATTTAAATACAAATTGAGGAATTTAAGCATCTAATAAGAAAATGCAAATTAATACTAAGTAGGATATTGTCCCTAATATTTAATCCTGTTTAATTATCTTGCGCAGGAAGGATTTTATACCTCTACATCCTATTACATTTGTAAAATGTTGGTATTCTGGAAAATTTCAGGTAATACCGTGTATTATCCTAATTTAGTGTGTAGGTACACAGAGAAAAATCAATAGTAAAAAGTAACACAAATTGTAGTTAGAATGAAAACGCACAATTGTCGGACTATTTACTACAATTGTGCTAATAAGGGTGTGTCAACTAAAAATCCGGAAAATCTTTGTTCAACTATATTTTATTAACTAAACAAAACATTATTTATTTAAGAATTATAACAATTTATCTAATGTCAAATGACGTGATCAGGACCATAATCCGCCGCTTGCCGCACTTTGGTATGTACACGAGCCATCAAGGTCTGAAAGTGCGAAGAATTGAATTGGCGAAGTTTGTTTTTGATTCGGGCCTTCAATTCTTCCACTGTTTTTGCTTCCCAGCCACCTTCATAAACTTTCTGCTTCAGTTGATACCAAAAGCGCTCGATTGGTCTCAATTGAGGTACATTTGCTACATTTTCTGCTCGTGGAATGTATTTAATTTGATGCTGCTCGTATACGGCTAGAGTATTACGCGCGTAGTGTGCCGTAGCCATGTCCGGCCAAAAGATGTAATTGTTGTCATTGTGGTATTTTCGTAGAAATGGTACAAGTCTTTTACGGATACATTCCTTTGAATATACATTTTGGTCAACACAAAGTCCTGAAGGGGCGATGAAGGGAGCAGACCTTCCTTTGCTGCTTATCGCTAGCCAGACCAAAACTTTCTTGGAAAACTTAGCGTGCCTTTTGTAAATGACTTCAGAATCGATTTCCACACCTTTTTTATAAAAGTAGCTGTTATTTCCAGCAACTTCGGTACCATCTAAAGTAAAGTAAGACTCATCATCCATTACTACAAAATTTTGGTTCGCTGGCTTCAAATGCCCTTCGCGCAATTTACGCAGGAAACCTTTTTGACTTTTCAGTTGAGATTCACTATATTTCGGAGCAGATTTTCTCTTTCTTAGAACTACATTATCTTCCTTTAGTATTTTCCTTACGTACTCGTGACATATGTTAAATTTTCTTGATAGTTTTCGATAAGATATTCCAAGTTTTCCAACTGCCTCCTGAACAAGTTGCTCTTTCTTTCTCTTGGGCATTTTTTTTGCTATCCTTCCACTTCCTTCGATTCTAGTAAGCGTTTTTTCATTCTCTACTCGTTTTATAATATCATATATACTACTTTGCGGAATTCCCATTGTTTTGAAATGATTCACGGTGTATAATTTCCCTTGCCCTCTATGGTCTATATAAAATTCGCCAATGAGTTTTCTGCGAGAATTCTCTTTCAACGTCTTCATCTTGTCACGTACACAAGTTAGAAACACCACAACGCTTGTTTTGACATTTGTTAAGTTGACATAGACAAATGACACAATTTTTTTGTCAAGGCTAACGGTATTTAGAAAATAGCTAAATGATAAAAGCATTCCGGATTTTTAGTTGACACACCCTTATTTACTACAATTTTGTTAATATTTGCTACAATTTGATTCTGTCTTTATTCTGACTACAATTTGTGTTACTTTTTACTATTGAATTTTCTCTGTGTATAAGAAGCTACGAACTAATTATCTTTTAGTATTGAAAAATTTCTTGTGTCGGAAAGTTTCGCTTAATTTCGTTGTGAAATGGAACGCAGAACACATACTACCGAAAGAAATAATCAATCCATTGTATGTATATTGTCATAGGACCAACGATACCTGTTATTATTACTGCAAACCGTAACCAATATTTATTTATTAGGTTTGCCCCCGGCCGTACCATAAAAGCAGGTCAGCCGACTAAATGTTGTTAACGTTCATAATTACAAAGCACGGATATTCGTACGGTCAGGGGTATTTCATTTCGTCTTAAAACTTTTCGACGTCTGCGTACTTTAACCAATAAATCTTATTTTGAACGCACCCCTGTATTTGACAGGGTTGACATATGGTTGACACTATCATAACCTAAAAAGAGTGATTCGAAATGAGCGAATTTTTAAATTATATTAACCTTTTATCAAAATGCAAGGTACTTGTGCAGTTAAATATTTCATAGTTTTCAATTTATCACTCTAAAGTCTAGAGCAACTTTTCTCAACCTGGGTGTTGTAATCAGACTTACGGAGGGCTCACAAAAAATAAAAACACTTTATATACTATAAAAATAAAAGAAAACTGTTGTTACTAAATTAATATTAAATGTTGATAAAACATAAATTAGAAGTCATGAGGTCGTCTAGCTCATGTTCGGGCTTATTGAGGGTGTCGTGAGGATCTCCGACTTATTTTTGAACTTATTTGGGGGTCGTGAGATTTAAGAGGTTGAAAAACGATGCTCCAGGGCACTCACAGTATTCTCATTTTATTTAAACCTCATATACTGCTTACTAAATTATAGAATTAATTTTTTCTTAATCTTGAGCCGGACAGAATTATGAATCGAAATATACTCAGTTTTGCTATGGATTAATAGCTAAAAACTTTTTACTTATATTTCTCATCGGACAAGAACCAACTTCATTTAATTATAGAAGATAAGATATTTTTTGTTCACTCGGTTTTCTTGTCAGAGTAAGCGAGCTAGGGTGACTGCTCTGACGAATACATAAATTGAATGCATATCATTCAGAGATGCTTTCTCTAGTACAATTAAAAAGAAAATGCTACCTACATATTAAGTAACATCAAAATTATAATTTTTTTTTGCAGAATGTTATACCAAAAACTGCAGTTCATATTGTCTTAGGAAACGAATCCTGCGATCTCGACTCCACAATCAGTTCCTTGGTGTGGGCATATTTCTTAAACAAACAGGAAGGTGATAGCCACAAAACAATTCCACAAATTTTTCCTGTACTAAACATTTCCTCATCTGAATTTCCTCTACGAACTGAAAACTGCTATGTCTTGAAGAAATTTAACGTGAATTGGGAGAAACTCATCTTCAAGTAAGTTACCAGATTTTTCATAAACACACCACAACAACTTGGTTGCAGGGACATGGTTAATCTGAGAAAATTTCAGAAAGAAACTAACTTAAAAATTACTTTAGTTGACCACCATATAGTCTCAAAGGAAAACGAATATCTTGTACCGTCGATAACTGAGATTTTCGATCATAGGCCGCTCGATCCTACTGCAAATTGGAACAATGAGAAAGTCAAACTTAATTTAAAAGAAGTCGGTTCATGCGCAACTTTGATTGCTGATGAAATCCATCGTAGAAACGAACGGGCTTTCTGTGAGATCTCGGCCAAACTTCTGTACAGTAAGCTCACAATTATGTAGATTTTTCAGATATGTACAGGTAAGTTATGTTTCAGACGTAATTATATTTGATACAATTGGTTTAAACCCAAATGCGAAGAGGACAACGGACTTAGACTTAAGGATGTGCCAGATTTTAGAGAAGAAATTTCAGATTAAACCAGAGCATAAGCAATTGTTTAATGAACTCTGGCATGCCCATAACGATGTAAATCATTTAACACCTCAGCAGTTGCTTGCCAAAGACTTAAAAGTCGTTGATAAAATATTAATACCCGGGTTACCCATGCTGGTAAATAAGTTTCTAAAAATGTCAAATGTAATGGAAGATTTGCAGGAGTTTTGTGAAAAGCAAAATGCATCAGCCGCAGTTTTGATTGGGTTGGAAGTAGAAAATTCTGTCGTTTACAGAGATCTAGCTTTGTATTCCCCAAAACACAACGACATATTATCTATCATTCAAAAGAATTTATTAAATTGCACGGAGCTACAGTTAGTGGAAATCGAAGTGAATAAAAGTCATATTAAATATTACAGGCAGGACAATATACAATTTTCCCGTAAACAAATATTGCCAATAATTAAGGAATCGTTAGGAGAACACCAAAGAAAATATATGTATGAAAAAAGTACTTATTTGAAAATTAGTTAATTAATGAAGTTAAGAGTTAACAGAGAATTTCAGAGTTAACTTTACTTTTACTTTAATTTTATTATAAAAATTTTGTGCAAATCGTTTTTGATTGCAGTGAGAACCTCGAGCAGCCTCTGGACAGCTGTTTCAGCCCTGCTTGGGGCTTCTTCAGCAGAAACGTAGCTCGACATTCCCACTGCAGACCAAAAACGACTTGCCCAATTTATTCGCAAATGCGATGTAAGAATGATGAACATATAAAATAGCGACATCTTACTATCGCTTTTTGACCTAACATTGCAGTAGGATCGACATATTGAAGCGGGATTTGCTCCTAATGAGTCCCCCATGCAAGGCGGCCATGCTTGCTGTCAAAGCATAATGAAAGATTTTAGAAAAATTTTGTGCAAATCGTTTTTGATTGCAGTGAGAACCTCGAGCAGCCTCTGGACAGCTGTTTCAGCCCTGCTCATTAGGAGCAAATCCCGTTTCAATTTGTCTATCCTACTGCAATGTTAGGTCAAAAAGCGATAGTAAGATGTCGCTATTTTATATGTTCATCATTCTTACATCGCATTTGCGAATAAATTGGGCAAGTCGTTTTTGGTCTGCAGTGGGAATGTCGAGCTACGTTTCTGCTGAAGAAGCCCCAAGCAGGGCTGAAACAGCTGTCCAGAGGCTGCTCGAGTTTCTCACTGCAATCAAAAACGATTTGCACAAAATTTTTCTAAAATCTTTCATTATGCTTTGACAGCAAGCATGGCCGCCTTGCATGGGGGACTCATTAGGAGCAAATCCCGCTTCAATTTGTCTATCCTACTGCAATGTTAGGTCAAAAAGCGATAGTAAGATGTCGCTATTTTATATGTTTAATTTTATTGTAAATCTCCATACAAATTTTGTTCTAAAAAATGTACTCCTAATATTTATTTTTCTTACCAAGGAATATTCGACCGTTGAGAATTAAACTTATTTTGAAAAATTATCAAGCAAGCGGTCAGTAAAAGACATTTTTATTTTTATGCTTAGCTTTCGGCAATTTGTATTGCCTTCATCAGAGCAAAAACTACAAATGGAAGGTTACAATTGATTGAATTACATTCCAAATTATAAATTAACGTCCGAAATTTCAAAATATTTGCCGAAAAAGTTTATTTATCTTCAAAGGTAGTCAAGATTTAGGAAATTATTTCAAAATAATAATACACTTGGATTCTGTTATTTCGAATTGTGATTGAAATCAAGTTTTGTTAAATATTCATAAGCCAAATTAAGACTGAATATCTGATCGAAAATTTATAGAATTAAAGTCGGCGTATATGAGCTGTGTTTGGATATTCAGTTCCGTGCACTCTATTCACTGCTTTTGCACTGTTGGTATCTCTTTTCCTTTAAATGAAAGTGAGACAAAAATACGAAAGGAGTAAATAGAGTGCACAGAACTGAATATCCAAACACAGCTTCAGAATACCCATTCTTTGGGCCGTCATAAATTCTTAATGCATCTTCATCTTCTGCATATGTAATACTTTGAATTAAGAAGGTGAAATATCAAAAGTTGTACTAATTTACATTATAACAAACTACATTGGTGTAAAAAACACTTTTATTTTAAGAAATCCGCCAAAATAAGTTTTTCTGGCACCGCGCGAAAACTTCCAAATCTTACCGACTGAGAACCTCTAGTAGTGGCCTACAATACCGAAACTTATGTTAGTACCAGCGTCATTTAACAGATGGCGCTTCTTCTTTCAAAAAATACCGGAAATTCCATATATGCCGACTTTACTGTTTTTTTTTTTTTCTAAAATTTTTGTGATAGTGAAGTCTAATAAATGATTTTTTTTTTCTTTAAAATGTATTGAAGCACTAGAATTTTTATCTTTTTTAATTATCAATCTACAATCAAATTTATGTTGTGGTAGTCGTGGTTTAAGCCAATTATAACTTAAATTATATAAAGTTTTAGGACCTTTCCTCCTCGTATTTATGGTTCTTTCGGAAAAACAAATAACAATCAGGTTTTCGAAATTTTCTATTGTTTCCAACTTTCTTTGATGGAATGTTAGGTTTTTTTTTATCATCGCATCGCCTTCAGGATGTCAAATTAATTATGTCTGTAAAATATTATCTCTCAAAACAGAATATTTCGTAAATAATTCAGCCTTAATGTTCGCGGGAAGAAGTGTATCGTTACTATAGTCTTTTAAACATATAAAATAGCGACATCTTACTATCGCTTTTTGACCTAACATTGCAGTAAGATAGACAAATTGAAGCGGGATTTGCTCCTAATGAGTCCCCCATGCAAGGCGGCCATGCTTGCTGTCAAAGCATAATGAAAGATTTTAGAAAAATTTTGTGCAAATCGTTTTTGATTGCAGTGAGAACCTCGAGCAGCCTCTGGACAGCTGTTTCAGCCCTGCTTGGGGCTTCTTCAGCAGAAACGTAGCTCGACATTCCCACTGCAGACCAAAAACGACTTGCCCAATTTATTCGCAAATGCGATGTAAGAATGATGAACATATAAAATAGCGACATCTTACTATCGCTTTTTGACCTAACATTGCAGTAAGATAGACAAATTGAAGCGGGATTTGCTCCTAATGAGTCCCCCATGCAAGGCGGCCATGCTTGCTGTCAAAGCATAATGAAAGATTTTAGAAAAATTTTGTGCAAATCGTTTTTGATTGCAGTGAGAACCTCGAGCAGCCTCTGGACAGCTGTTTCAGCCCTGCTTGGGGCTTCTTCAGCATAAACGTAGCTCGACATTCCAGTGGGAATTGCGAATAAATTGGGCAAGTCGTTTTTGGTCTGCAGTGGGAATGTCGAGCTACGTTTCTGCTGAAGAAGCCCCAAGCAGGGCTGAAACAGCTGTCCAGAGGCTGCTCGAGGTTCTCACTGCAATCAAAAACGATTTGCACAAAATTTTTCTATAGTCTTTTAATTCACGAATACAATATGGTGCGCGTTGAAACAAGAGAATAAAGGAAATGTGTTCAAACTGTCAGACCTTTGTGAACTGTCATTATTCAAAATTTGTTTAAATTTAGTTCAAACTCAAAACCCTTGTGTCAAGTATTGAAAGCGCGACATGTTAAAATGTTTAATACCATTATTTACCAAATAATTTATAAAATGGTAAACTTAGGAGGAAAATATTTCAGAAAAGTACTTAATTTGACATCCTAAACACGATACGCTGATGAAAAAGATAGGCCGCGTTAAGTGAACGGTCAAGTCAGCGGTCCGACTAAACCCTCTGACCAATCAACAATTGAGAAAAGTGATCACGTGATTTGGTCTGACCACTTCGACCGTTCACTTACCGCAGTCATAATGTTCCATTTAAAAAGTTGAAAACAATTTAAAATCTGATAATCATTTGTTTCTCCGAAGGTACTATAAAATCGAGCAGGGAAGGTCCGGAAACTTTTCTAATTTAAACTACTTCGTAAAATTTTAAATGATAAAGTTAGCTATTGTAGCCATTTCCCGTGAACACCGAGATTTTGTTACTAAATCATTTATAAAATAGTAGGCTTTGGGATATGATATTTTAGAGACATCATTAATTTGACATCCAGAGCGCGATGCGATGATAAAAAACCTATCATTCCATTTAAAAAAGTTGAAAACAATTGAAAATCTCGAAAACCTGATTATCATTTGTTTTTCCGAAAGTACCATAATAAAGCGAGGAGGAAAGGTCCCAAAACTTACTTTCCTAATTTAAGTTACATCGTAAAAATACAAATAAATAAGATAGCTATAGGTATAGTGGCTTCCCATGAACACCCTGTATAAACCTGATCACATTCAGTACAAGGAATACAATAAACAATACCATATTGATTAATTATTAATCAATCATTAATATTTTTTAATTCTTTAGTGATCAAATTTGTATAACTTCATCAAATCAAATTTTTATAATTTGTCGAAATTTTTTTGTAAATTAAAATGTTAAAATTAATTTGAGAATTATTATTGTTAATATTATGAATTTTTTTTTCATTTTGATTATAACGAAATAAAATTTTATAAACTAAATTTAAGGTATCTCCATTACTAGAAAAAAGGTTTCTAAGTTTAATTAAATTCTTTTCTAAAATAGTAGAATGACAAAGTTTTTATTCTATTCTTAAAAGAAATGAAAACATGTAGCGCGCCACGTAATACCCAACTCGCGCTGAGCCCTTCTTACCATCACTCACCCCCACGCCTACGGTCAAGTATCCGACACCACCCCGAGTAGCCGACCAGCAACGACCCTGAGGAATAAAAGGCCCTTTCGGCCCTTCGGACACTAGAGTTCAACTCAGCTCTCATCTAGCTCCTGGCCTAGCTTCCGCTGCGGAACAAGCCCTGGTCTACCTTGAGTGCCTGCGTTTGAACTAGTAAGGGCGTCTTACGAACCCCGCGAAGCGTCGCGCCATCCGCGAGACGCCAGTGTTCCACTTCACATTTTCAAATCCGCTATTATAATGTTAGAACTTTATATTTTATTAATCTAATAAACAGTTTGTGTTATTTTTCCATTCGCGTGTTATTTGTGACGAACCCAGTGTTAAGAAAGAAATATAGTTAATGTGATACCCCCAGCCTACAAACATGATTTAAAGGATTACATGAATGAAAATTAATGAATCTACCTGAATGTGTCGGTTTTTTGATACCAATGTAATATGATTGTACTATTTACTAATCTAATTAATTTGATATCAAGAAACGGAATTGAATTATTAGTTTCTTCTACTAAGGTAAATTGAATTTATGGATAAAAGTCATTAACGACATGTAATGTAAAGTACAAATAATGCCCTTTTTTGACTGCTGCCCAGTTATAGAATAGATTCCTTAATTGATCAGTCGTGATCATGTTCCGCGAATAAAGCCATCTATATATATTTTTTTTAAATCCAAATTGAAAGGGTAATTGAGGTATGCCATTGTCCAAAAGACGATGATTCGTCACCATCTCGGCTAAAATAGGGCTAAGGGGAGAACCCATTGGAACACTGTTTATAAAAGACATCATTAACTATTATTAAATTAAAAAAATTAAATTGTTAAGAATTTTTCTTTACTTAAATTACAATTTGGTTCAATTTTGTTAGACCAATCTTCATTACCAATTTCTATAATAATATTTGTAGGGATGTTAGTAAATAAAGAAGCAAGATTTAAGGAAACTAAGACAACATCCTCAGGTAATTGAAAATTTTGAAGTTGTTCTGCAAAAGCAAAAGAACTTTTTACATTTGTATAATCATTTTGATTTTCGTAAGCTAATGTTGACCGCAAAGGAATATTTTCTTTGTAGATTTTTGACAAACCATAAAATTCACGTGATGTAGAGTTGTATGCTGTTAATTCTTTGTTTTAGTTAATTTAGTTAAGATCTTTTACAAACTCATTATTTGTGGATTGTATGTAGAGCCAGTTGGGTCCTTATTTATTCATATGACTTAATAAAATATGTTTATTGTAAAATCTCGAAAACTTTTCAAATTTAAGTCTCGTAGCGGCTTCCAGGGTTGGAAAGTTTAAAACAAACTGTTTAAAACATGTTTAGAACACCGAATTAAAAACATACCATTTGTTTTAAACAAAATGTTTTAAACATGTTTTTTTTGATAATGTTTTAAATTCATTTTTTGTAATTTTAAGCTAATACAGAACTCTGCTTTATTTTTAAGTTTTAAACATGTTTTTTTGTTAATGTTTTAAATTCATTTTTTTAGTTTTAAACTAAAAAAGACCACTTTTGATATATGTGCTTTATTTTTGCAACGTAATACTGTATAACCAGAAGTTAATTGTTTAGTGTCTGTATTTCACTGAGAGATTAACTTTGATCTTTTGTTTGTTCTCATATCAATTATTTTAATAATTGTAGGCAATGCGTGGCTGAGCTGATGACGTGATGGCCACACTGTAGCTCCGATTTGAACTAAATTTAAATTGCATTAGATTGATTATAATAAGTTCGTTAAGGGGACGATTCATTTCAAAATGGCGGGAATTCCTTCCCATGTAAATAACAGGAGGAAAGAACTTCGATATTTTTTCAAAATTTAGACACTAGTTTGACTTGAAAACGGATGCAATACCTTCCACAAAGCATAGGCTACGACGTGATCTATTTTTAAACTGAAATGGAAGTGTAAATTACTTTAAAATAAATAAATAAATAAATCAGTCGATGTCATACACACCAACAGAAAATATTATTTTAAGAAATAATCACAGCAAATCAGAAGAAATAAAATAGATCACGTCGTAGGCAAACATATAAACTATAAGTAGTATCAGTTATTTCAGTCTACGATCAGTAGTTTTCAAGAAAATATCCATTTTCTGAAAAATTTGTAGAAAATTTAGCTTAAATTAAAACCAACTGCAACGTTTTGCTGGTAAGGCAGATTTTGCTTAAAAATAAATGAAATTCATAGGTACACTAGTGTTGAGGCAAACTTTAGTTTGTTCTCATGTCAATTGTTTTAATAATTGTAGACAATGCGTGGCTGAGCTGATGTGATGACTACACTTTAGCTCTGATTTGAACTAAATTTAAATTGCATTAGATTGATTATAATCAATTCATTAATTATTACTGATCACTAGAATAATACTTATATTGTAAAATTTTAAAATACTATTTCAATATTTAACCTTTTATTATTACATTAAGTTTTGAAACATACTGGGTCCTCCGCTTCCCTGTTCATACTATGGGCTACGGGATGAGTTATTATGTAGCAAACTGGCTTGAATTTGTCAATGATAATGCAATGTTAGGTCAAAAAGTGATCGTAGGATGTCCTTGTTTAAACTATTTATAACGTTAACGTTTCATTTGTCTTCGTTGAATTTCTACCGTGTGTCCCAAAGCAATATATTCGCATTTCTAGAGTTTTAAGGTTTGTTTAAAATTTGAAAACAATGAATTAAACAAAAATTTAATTTGAATTTTCAGACATATACCTACTGGACTTTTGGTTTCGCCGGAAGCAATATCAACTTTGTTATTTAAAATGGAACACCCTTCATATTTTTACATATTTGGAAGTTTTGTTTTCCAATCTTGAAAGCCACGAGTCATGTATTTTAGTTCTAATTTGATAACATTACTTCTATGGATTGAATTTGATTTTAATTTTTAGTTTAGTTTTTCTCAGTATGTTGATACCAAATACTTCATACTTTCTTTGAAAATCATTTAAAACACCACGACCGTAGATCCTAAATAAATCATGTTCTGCCTTAAATGATTTAAATTATTATCAAAGTACATACATTATTTTTAAAAGGGTACATAATCTAACATTACAAACTTTTCATCTTTCTTTTAATTAGACATCGAATTTTAATAAGTTCTTCTTTTTACACAAATATCAAATATTAATAGTAATATCAATCTTTTTATGTAGGCTGCAAGGGTAATTTAAACATTTGAAAGTTGTTTGATACAGCTGTTTTTTTGTTTAAAACATGTTTAATTTAGGGTCAATTTTAAACATGATTTAAACAAAAAAAAAATGTTTAAAACAAAAAAAAACAGAAATTTTGTTCTTTTAAAAAAAACAGTTTTTTTTTCCAACCCTGGCGGCTTCTCATAAACACCCTGTATGTAGATTTATATGAACTTTTTTTTACCTAAAAAAGTCTCCTATATATTGGTGAAATTTGTTTCGCCGATTATGACTCACTCTGTATAACGAGGCCGAACGAAGCAGCAATCAGTTGGGATATAGGCAGTGTAGGGCATTAATCAATTAAATCTAATTGCAATTAATATCAATTGTAACTTACAATTGAATTTAATTGTAATTATTTGATTTAATTGCAATTACATTTTTAGTTGCAATTAAATTTAATAGCTTTGTACATATAGATACATATTTTGAGCCCTATCAACGTATCGGATATCGATATTCCGACACGTAAAATGTAGAAGACCGAAAAATAAGTTGAATAATTAAAATTTTGTCAATGAATAAAGTACCTATTTATGAAATAAATCATAATTTTTGTTTTAAACATGTATCCAGTTCGAAACATATCGATCCGATATTTAAATACGTTTCGGTAACCGATACTCGAAGACAGAAATCGTATCGAAAATCGATATACAATTTCCCGTGTCGCCCACCTCTACTAATAATTACAAACGATGATTTACGTAATGGACGGGACAGTTCAGGACTGTCCTGTCCGCTACGCGAATTGTCTTTATTCTTTCTTAATTAAAGACCATAATTTGCGTAACGGATAGAATAATCCTGGAATGTCCCGTCCGTTACATCGATAACTTCCTGCACCGCCCACCTGTAATAATAATTAAAAACAATAAGTTATGTAACGGACGGGACATTCCAAGATTGTTCTGTCCGATACGAAAATTATTGTCTTTAATTATATTACAGGTGGGCGGTACGGGAAATGTGTATAGAAATTCAATAAATATCGGGTATCGATTACCGGTACGTATTGAAATATCGAATTGATACGATTTGAAATATTGGACACGGGTTTAAATCAAGAATTTTGATTTATTTTATAAAGTGTACTTTAAATTTGTTCATAGGTAAATGTATCTTCAGTTTACATAGTATTTTCACGTTAATGAAAATGTTTGAATGTTCGTTCGCGTGGAATGACCGTTAATTAATTGTTAATTGCGAGTTTCTACAATTACAATTAATTAATTATTGTTAATTGCGAGCTTCTACTATTACATTTAATTGATTGTTAAGTGCGAGTTTCTACGATTACAATTAACTGTCAGATTGCAGATTTCTACATTTACAATTAATTAATTGTCAGTTGTTAATTGCCAATGTAGTTTAATTATGCCCAACACTGGATGTAGGCAAGTTTTGTTAAGTTAAGAAAAACAACTTGCAATCCCTTTCAAGTATGATCTCGAGTTAATATGAATCTCTCTTCACTTTGCGGCCGGCAATCGACGTGAAATGTTATGAAATTGTAACAAATTCTCTTCAATTATTGAAGATCGTATCAATTGATATGCATGTCAATGTTACTGAATAGCCCTGAATATAAGTCTATTTATTCATGTATTTATTTAATAAATGTATTCCTTATTTTGACTACGTTCCTCATTACAGCTAATCCTCAAAATTACCATAACAATATTTATCGTTATTCACTTTTTTGATAAAGCGAAAAATCAGTTCACAAAACGTAAACAAAGGTAAATAAAAACCGTATTTTTAGCTCGATCTAAAGTCTTTCATAACATGTATAAACACTAAGGTAAAAAAAAATTAACGGTATAAGCCTTTTTTCTTGGAAAAATTCATACTCTTCAAAATATTTGAAGGTTATTTCAGAAGCAACACGTTGATCAATGCCTTTCAAGTGGCAGGTGTGTTGTTTCTGAAATAGTGAATTTATTTAGTAGTTACTTTATCATAACCTCAAACCTATGTATCACAGGTGTTGAATTAAGGACAAATTATTATTGCTATTTTTTTTTTTTTTTCATTAAACTTGTTCTTTTTTTTACATTTTATTTACGAATATTTTCATTTGTATGTATATGTACATTTAAAATTCTATTCGCTGATGATAAATGATCTCACGGTGAATTTACCAACGGCGAATAGGCGACAGCAAATCGGCGATGGCGAAATATCCTGGACCCGACAGCGTAAACGCACCTTCTGTACCTGCACTGACAAAGTTAGTTACAAAGTTAAATGATATGGTGCCGGCGTGGGCACACTCATCAGTGGGGAGTTTATATCAATATCCATTTCTGGTGGAATTTCAGGTTCTTGTTGAGAGTTAATTTTATCCTGTAGGGCTTGATAGAGTGCGTGAACCTTTTCACTGTGTTGATGGGTAGGTTGGAGAGCTTTCATCAGCGTGTGCAATCGATTCTGCGGAAGCTTGGTATACACATACCACAATAGTTTCAGTAAATGCCTGGCAACGTTGTCACGTGTTAAGCCAGCAAAAAAGAACTCGTCAAACAGCCCGGTGCAAAAATCCGCCGCCGTGAACTCATCAGGCACATGAATTAGTAAGGAGACCTAAATAAAAGTAGCAAATAAGTAAAATGGTTTTATTAAGGAGAAATACAGAGATAGGAAAAGAAACGATTAGGCTTTCTCAAATAAAGAGGTGGAGATGAGTCAAGAAAATGAAAGTTAACTGAACATACCTAATGTTTGGGAAAACTAAGATAGGCCAACATAGACGCGTTCAGAAAGTGTATCATGAGTGCACTTTGGGCGTTTAAAATGGAAAACAGAATATACAAGATTATTTACACGAAAGAGAAAGAATGTTACCCAAAGCGTGCTTTTTTTAATTCGTAAACGGGCCCTAGATTAATAAATAGCGTTTTTAATTGAGGTGCACTAAGTGTATCTTCATCTTATTTTATTCCATGAGATTAAAACGAGATGAAGATATACTCAGTGCATGCCAATCGAAAGTGCTGAAAGTCAAATTTTGGTGTTAGGTAAAAATCTTTTCGCTCGATAATAAAAACTAAGAGGAATTAAACACACAAGATAAATAAAATACTTACGAGGGAATGTAAGAAAGGATCTTCGAATGCTCTGTCGTCGCTGCAATTAGCAAGAACCGCCAGTATCCTCAACAATCCAACTCTGTCTTTATGTCTTGCAACGTGCAAAGTGTAATACATGGCTAAAATACTTGCGACAGAGCTCTCTTGAATGTAAGCTTCGACTGCATCAGGTAAAGGACCGGCGTGCTCTATAATAGTGATGGCTGCCTCCCTTTCATCTGGTGGAAGTTTGCTCGATAACTGTCGAACCTGATCATCCACCATTAGGGACATTAAAGCAGGAAGGAACTTCGTGACGATCTGACTATCCAGTTTAGGTTCTTTAAAATCTTGAGAGTCAATCATTACCCACGCGCTTAATCCAAGTGCCAACATTCGCAGAAGCAAAATCAATATTATATTGTCCTAAAATCGAAACGAGAAAGTATTTATTTAAATGTGAGCTCGACGTTTGCAAGTACCCTCGGCATTCCTTCATTGTTGATTAGGACTTGCAGTATTTTGATGGCGGATGTAGCAAGAAAATTAATCGCATAGGGATCACACAAAGTCATAGATAAGTCACCTAGAACCTGCTCTTGGCCTCGTTTGACGTTGTCCAGGAATCCCTGAAGCTCCCTCGATCTCTTGATGTCGACGTTTTTCTCTCTTATGCAAGCATCTAAGCACCATGTGAATTTGTGGCATGGATCTACGGAAATTATGTCCTGCACTTCAAGATCGTGTAAAGCCATCAGCAGTTCTGCTCTTAAAGTACAATAGTGAACGTTGCGTGTTCTCAAGAACAGAGTTCTTAAAAATTGAAGGACCATATCGTACAGTTTCACACTGCTTCCGATCATATGAGCCAGTTTTTGGACTACGTCACCTTGTCTGCGAACCTGAGAAGATGTATGTTTAAAAAGTACTTTTGAATTTTTTTTTTTACATAGAGAAAGTATTCATTCATGGAATATTAACATTAATTTAAAGTGTAGAAAGCACCGATCACCCCAGTTAGAGACGGCCAAGTCCGTGTAAATTTTTGGGCATACTTTCCCCTCCATAAAAATTGCAACTTTCCTTCTCAACTTTCAGATGTCGCTCTAAAAATTTATTTTATTAGGAAAGCGCAGGAAATTTGAATTAGTTGTAAAATAGTTACATGATATAATTTAACAGGCACGCATTTTGAAAAATATGAAAATAAATAAAAAAATAATGATTTTTTTATTCATTTAACCATACTTATCCAAAATACAAATACAATGTTAAATAAAGTAAGTATATTTTCACATAAACATGGCTAAATAAGCGCAATATGCAGAGAAGAAATCGTCCTTTCTAAAAAAGATGTATTGTGATTAAAAAAATAATTACATGAGGCACTTACATAGCACATTACCGGCTTACATATACGACCAATGATTTAATAAGGTTAGATGGAGTCTAGCAGCATTTTGAATAGGACTGCATCGGCTTTAACATTAGAGAGTGAAAGATAATATGAGCATTCCCTAAGAGTAACAAAGATCAGAAATGGCCGATACCACGTGGTTTGGGGCAAATGAAAGCTTAGTTCAGATGCATACGGATGTCAATGATCTGGTATGGGTTGGATGGAATGTAGAGTGAGAGGTATCGCGACGAACATTAGAGAGAGAGAAGACTAGCCTCGATCAGCTGGGTTGGGGTAAAACGTCAAAATTAGTTTGACAATGTCAAAACCTGAAAACAATCGTTGTCTGTGCGTTTAGTCTGTTAGTTTTCAAATTGAATTTTGTGGGGTCGTTTTCTCGATTTTAAGTTATTTGAAGTGACTTATCAAGTTTTGTTTATTATTTAATTAAAGTTCAACATCCATTGATTTCGCTCCTAGTTTTTACGGGATATTTTAAATTGATTTTGAATGTCATTTTATTAGATTTTTAGTTTTATGTAAGTGACCATTTTACTCTAAAAAGATAAGCAAGTTTCTTAAATATCCTTTATTATAATATTTCAATAATCGCGTTAATAAAATGTAGAATACCTACTTGTTTCGCTGATGATTGCATAAATATGCGACAAAAAGATGTAAATGTATCCATCCACAGAGAGGGTAGACGCATTTTAAAATTACTTAAAATATTGAATATATTTCGTATTACACGCATGTGCAAATTATAAAAATAGATTCTATAGTCTAATTTAAAATTGGAATATGAACTATAAACTACGAAGTTCATTAATTTTTGACAATTCGCTATTCAACCACTTACTCGCCCTGGCAACGGTTTTTGCAAACGCATTAAGCTTAGTTGAGATGGATTCCGAATATGCAAAATATTTATTGCAATTTGTTTTTGATTGGCTAGTTTTTTGCGTATCCGGATGCATGTGAACTAAGCTTTCATTTGCCCCAAACCACGTGGTATCGGCCATTTCTGATCTTTGTTACTCTTAGGGAATGCTCATATTATTTTCTCTCTCTAATGTTAAAGCCGATGCAGTCCTATTCAAAATGACGCTACACTCCATCTAACCTTATTACATCATTGGTTCAGATGCATCCGGATACGCAAAAAACTAGCCAATCAAAAACAAATCGCAAAAAATATTTTGCATATTTGGAATGCATCTCAACTAAGCTTAATACGTTTGCAAACACCGTGGCCATGGCGAGTAAGTGGTTGAATAGCGAATTGTCAAAAATTAATGAACTTCGTAATTTATAGTTCATATTCCAATTTTAAATTAGACTATAGAATCTATTTTTACAATTTGCACATGCGTGTAATACGAAATATATTCAATATTTTAAGCAATTTTAAAATGCGTCTACCCTCTCTGTGGATGGATACATTTACATCTTTTTGTCGCATATTTATGCAATCATCAGCGAAACAAGTAGGTATTCTACATTTTATTAACGCGATTATTGAAATATTATAATAAAAAATATTTAAGAAACCTGCTGATCTTTTTAGAGTAAAATAGTTACTTACATAAAACTTAAAATCTAATAAAATCAATGGATGTTGAACTTTAATTAAATATTTTAGAAAAATTTTGTGCAAATCGTTTTTGATTGCAGTGAGAACCTCGAGCAGCCTCTGGACAGCTGTTTCAGCCCTGCTTGGGGCTTCTTCAGCAGAAACGTAGCTCGACATTCCCACTGCAGACCAAAAACGACTTGCCCAATTTATTCGCAATTGGGATGTAAGAGTGATGAACATATAAAATAGCGACATCTTACTATCGCTTTTTGACCTAACATTGCAGTAGGATAGACAAACTGAAGCGGGATTTGCTCCTAATGAGTCCCCCATGCAAGGCGGCCATGCTTGCTGTCAAAGCATAATGAAAGATTTTAGAAAAATTTTGTGCAAATCGTTTTTGATTGCAGTGAGAACCTCGAGCAGCCTCTGGACAGCTGTTTTTGGTCTGCAGTGGGAATGTCGAGCTACGTTTCTGCTGAAGAAGCCCCAAGCAGGGCTGAAACAGCTGTCCAGAGGCTGCTCGAGGTTCTCACTGCAATCAAAAACGATTTGCACAAAATTTTTCTAAATTCTTTCATTATGCTTTGACAGCAAGCATGGCCGCCTTGCATGGGGGACTCATTAGGAGCAAATCCCGCTTCAGTTTGTCTATCCTACTGCAATGTTAGGTCAAAAAGCGATAGTAAGATGTCGCTATTTTATATGTTCATCACTCTTACATCGCAATTGCGAATAAATTGGGCAAGTCGTTTTTGGTCTGCAGTGGGAATGTCGAGCTACGTTTCTGCTGAAGAAGCCCCAAGCAGGGCTGAAACAGCTGTCCAGAGGCTGCTCGAGGTTCTCACTGCAATCAAAAACGATTTGCACAAAATTTTTCTAAAATCTTTCATTATGCTTTGACAGCAAGCATGGCCGCCTTGCATGGGGGACTCATTAGGAGCAAATCCCGCTTCAGTTTGTCTATCCTACTGCAATGTTAGGTCAAAAAGCGATAGTAAGATGTCGCTATTTTATATGTTCTTTAATTAAATAATAAACAAAAACTTGATAAGTCACTTCAAATAACTTAAAATCGAGAAAACGACCCCACAAAATCCAATTTGAAAACTAACAGACTAAACGCACAGACAACGAATGTTTTCACGTTTTGACATTGTCAAACTAATTTTGACGTTTTGCCCCAACCCAGCTGATCGAGGCTAGTTTTCTCTCTCTCTCTCTAATGTTCGTCGCGATACCTCTCACTCTACATTCCATCCAACCCATACCAGATCATTATGAAAATGACACACTTACAACTTGCTTCTTGCTTAATTGGAAATCCACGTATTTGACCTTTTTTTGACAGGCAATGTGAAACGCAACAGCAAAACCAAACGATAACTAACATTTGGAACGAGCTCCAATAACCATAAATGCGAGAAACCGAAATCTTGAAGACATTCCGCAATTAAATTTTTTTAATGATAACATTTTCACCCATTTTGACATTTTCAACACAAGCGTCGCTTGGCAACGAACTACAGGGAATGATCTTAGCGCCTCTTGCGACTGGAGGAATAACTAATTTTATAAACATAACGAAAATAAAGATACTAGAATTTTTTGATATGGCTAGCGCCATCTGAAAGTTGGGAAATCAACTTTACTTTTTCCTTGTCTCTCACACCCCCTGACCACTACTTTAAAGTGATACAAATTTTCCTATTCAGTCGGACAGGGGTGGCAGAATGTTAACTTCTATATTAATATATGATATGAGAACGTTTATACATGAGATTTTTTTAAATTAATTAATTTAATTTTACTATAAAGCAACAAATGAGCAGACACATTATCAATAAGGCCCATTTGCACCACCAACTTTCAGTTAAAATTTAAACTCCAGTTAACACCATAGAAATGATTATTATATTTGATTTCATGGGATATAATTGTCGATTAAAGGTAATCTATACTGGTGCAAGTGAGACTATTACTTATTGTACTTCTAGTAGAACAATCCTTTTGAAAAGCATGGAGTAAGGAACTATAAACTCACCTTAGGAGAAGGTCCAAAAAACTGTGTTGTGAAATTCGTATGGTCAAAAAGAATATTTTCTTTTTCGCTAATATATTGACTCAGTAAAGGTGAAACCTCATCACCGAACAAAGACTGATTGTCCTTCCAAATTTGTCTCTTAACTTCAGTGTCAGTATCATTATACAATTCTCGATCCCTCACCAAAATCTTAAGGTACTGATCATCAATTTGAGCAGTGTTACGCAAAATGCACATCACTATAGGTCGTAGTGCCTTAACTTTCACAACCGGAAAACTCTTATTCAACAACTCCTTCAATTTTCTGTCTCTTTCCTTTCCTTCCTTCTGCCCTATTTCGTTAATGTGTGCGATCAGTTTCTCACGAAGTGCCTGTAAAGTACATGCCGTAAAACATGCAAGGGGAATGCAAATATCAAAAATACAACCTCAACGACTGAAGTATGAAAATCTAACCGTCGTACACCGTGCAAATCAAGCAGGGGTAACATGGGACGAAGAGAAGGCAGCAAAATTCCATTTGTGATCTAAAGAAATTCTGTTACACACAAAGATGAAATGGAATGCAATTAAAAAAAAAAAACCTGGAACTCTTCTATGGCCTTTAAAGGATCCGTGCAACTGGTGAGGGCATGTTTCAAGTAATTTGGCCCATTTACATTCACAGCTTCTAAAGGAAACTCTGATCTTGAAGAAGACATTATTAAAATCAGAGCAACCAGACTATTACCGCGTTTGTAAAAACGCAATAGCAAACATCAACTACATTCGATTTACGCAACCAACACAACATGAACACAACACACGCACAGGCTAGGGTCCCTAGATTTGACAGAGGTTTGTTTATCTTTCTCAGTATTGCCAACCTCACCGAACATTATAGGTTAGGCGCAGGGTTAGGCGTTTACGAAAATTGGAGCGGTCCATGGATCGGGGTAGAAAAATAAGATAGAACGAATGTGTCTAATGCAAATAAGAGTGAGACAATAGATTAACCCAGCGTTTTCCAAACTTTTAGGTTTCGCGACCCCCTTTTGAGCTGGGGTGCGTTCATAAATGACACTCGAGCGACGCGCTGAGCGAACATTCACACACAAAAGTCATTCATAAATGCACGCTTTGTCCAAGGAGTTACTTGATCTAACGTTCATAAATTACGCTCTTGGAACATTCGGAGTGCAACAAAATCGCCGGTCACAAAAGCCCGGCGATAAAACATTCGGCATGCGCATTAGTAATCAGAACGAAAATATGTGGTTATGCGTGTGGTTATGTCGGTTAATTTTCTAGTTATGTCATGTATGTTTGATGCGCTTATTTCAAAGTTTTCTTTCTTTTCTTTCTTTCTTTCTTTGCTTTGCCCAGCAATCTGCACATTCACTGTTTTATGGCCTTTACCATCCCAGACAATTTGCTTTGTTTAACAAGCTGAGTCATAATCCGGACAACACAAACATCCATGGCCCTGGTGGGATTCGAACCCACGCCGACAAGTGGCTCAACTTTATAAGTCGGCTAGGCTACCGCTGCGCCACTCGCCTGTCCTATTTCAAAGTCAATACAACTGAAAACTGTGAAGACTGATAAATATTTATGAGTGACAAAATGAAAGAAAATCTTATTAGTAATTTCATAGCAGTGCAAATCAGTGAAAGAGTGTTACAAAGTGAAGAATGAATTTGTTTACAAAGCAAAAAAAGATAGTAGTTGGATAACAGGCGACAATTTTTAAACTTAGAACGCGCTAAACCGTTCATAAATATGCATTACTCTGACGTCAAACACTCCAACACAATCGCCAATTTATGAACGCACTCCTGTATTATAAGTGCTTTCTTTCGCTTAAAAATTTGAATCTGGTTTTGAATAGTTTGAAACTGGATTCCGTAGTTGTTGCAACAAAACACCTCAGATTTGAAATATTGATTGACAATTCGCCTGCAAATAACTGCGATTCAACACAAACGAAACAAAAATAGTTTGATTCGCAGGGGAAAGGGGATTACCGATCCGGACTGAAATTTTAAGGAGAGTGGGGATTAATCCGTTTGCAAAAGAACGTCCGTCTTAGAATCGAAACGCGTTTAGACCACGTTTTTGTGAGCGAAAAAAAGCAGGAGTGCGTTCATAAATTGGCGACTGTGTTGGAGTGTTTGATGTCAAAGTAATGCGAGTAATCTGCCAGAGTGTCCCTTGAGCGTTGCGTATTTATGAACGGTTTAGAGCGTTTTGAGTTTAAAAATTGTCGCCTGTTATCCAACTACTACCTTTCTTGCTTTGTGAACAAATTCATTCTTCACTTTGTAACACTCTTTCACTGATTTGCACTACTATGAAATTACTAACAAGATTTTCTTTCATTTTGTCACTCATAAATATTTATCAATCTTCACAGTTTTCAGTAGTACTGACTTTGAAGTAAACGCATCAAACATACATGACATAACTAACAAATTAACCGACATAACCACACGCATAACCACATATTTTCGTTCTGATTACTAATGCGCATGCCGAGTGTTTTATGATTTTGTTGCACTCCGAGTGTTTCAAGAGCGTAATTTATGAACGCTGGAACAAGTAACCCCTTGGGCAGAGTGTGTATTTATGTACAACTTTTGTGTGAATGTTCGCTCAGAGCGTCGCTCGAGTGTAATTTATGAACGCACTCCTGGTCTTTTATTCTTCGATGAGGTAATCGAAGACTTATCGGAGTCATCTGGATTTAATGCTGATGAATATGTGTCGGGGAAATATATTTTGCGCGGTTCAATTTCTAATGAAGCGGGCAATATAAAATATTAGACCGTAGCGTGTAAACAAACGCGAGGGCTGCGGAGACAATTAACGCCGCTACAGCAATGGTGTTACTCAGTATAACAAAAAACAGAGCAATATTGCCGTAATAAAAAATTACAGTTATATAATCAACTTTTCTTGTTTAAATGTGTAAAGATTTTCAGAGTAATTAGTTGACCAGTTGTACCTCGACCGCCGGAATATATCGCGACATTGCATCATACAGTAAGAACGCCGTAAATTATTTTCACCGTCCCATTACATAATATGCCTATTCGATGCATTTTTACGGCGTTACTGAAATGATGACGTGAACTTATTCAAATCCTATTCTTACTGATGAACAAAGCTGATGAACCAATGAATTAGGGAGGGAAGAGAGAATTGTAGAGGTTATATTTGTTACGTTTGTAAACATGAAAAACACCAAAACGTTATTTGATAAAGATTAATCAAAATAATGAATAACGGTTCATACCGGTTATGTTAACGTATAAAGATAAAACGTTTGAGTTTCAGTCAGTGTAGAAATTGATACGTTGACGTACGTTATAATAAAGAATGGTAAAGTAGTGTACATTTTTTTCAAGTTTTAGCAAATATAAATGTTTCCAACTCTGTAGGTTATTTATTTGTATTCCAATTCCAATTACCAATAACAATCTCTGATCAGCTGACAAGTTGACTGTTCTTTTATTCAGCGCAATTTGAGTTATCGGTGGCGTATTTGACGTCACACCGATGAAGCAATTAAATCAATTGGTTGAATAAAAGAACACGCCTTATTAGAATTCTTTTGCCGATGACTTCAACTCATCATCACCAACTACCATTTTTTTTTGTACTAGCAATTTTCAAACACCTGTATAATAATGTATATATTATATATATGTATAATACCCTGGTATAATACCTAACAAGCGTTCACGATCTTTTGACTTTCAGTGCTTTTAGGGTGCCATATCAGTGTGGCATTCCTGTTGGTAAAAAATGTGGACGTCAGAAAATTGGGTTAGAGTTTCATGTTTATTGTTTCTGAAGATCGGAACTCCCATTAGTAAATGTGAAAATTTAATTCTTTTTAACCTTACAATTACCGACCATGATAAGCATTCTTCCAAATCTTTAATCCAGCCATTATTATAAAATAGGAAACTTAATAATTTTTGACAATTGTCAGACTTGGACTTCAAATTACTTGCACGTAACCTAACGGAAAAAAACACCGCCTACTAGCAATCTACTAGAGCTAGAAAGTCAAAAGATCGTGAATGTTTTATATTTCTAAAGTCAAATAGAAAGTCAGTGTAAAGCACAATTTCTAACAATTTATAGAGTTCCAAGTCTCCAAATGCTTTATTAAATAAATACTACTATGTATTTCCATTCCTTCTTGTTTGTTAATTCTAATACATAACAATAGATGGCTGTTTTAAAATGCAATATACGTTCAACAATATTTTAAACTTTGTTTTAAACGTAAAGTACTATGCCTATCGAAAACGAAAACCAAATGTTCTGCATATTTATAAGAAATTATAATTTTATAAAAGGAAACACTTTCTCTCAGTCACGTGATCGACAGTGATGATTGCGGTCGTTATGGCCTTTCACGTAGAGTGTGTGGCTCATTCACGATGACGACCCAGCAACTTCAACCAAAACGTGGAATTGTGAAGCAAGTAAGTAAATCGAATGTTAGTTTCGTATTATGAATGTAAAACTGCGTGTATTGATTCATTGGTATCATTCCTGCGTTGTTTTTTAAAATTTTTAATTAATATCATGCGTTTTGGATGCCTAGTTGGCATGTTGATGCCACATATGGAATTAAGATTAAAAATGCTTAATTAAAGTTGAGGCCGATGCTATAAATTTGAGCTTATTAAGGAGCTCTGATATGATTGCTTTTGTAAGGGGAAGGGTCGCACATAATTTAAATTTTGTTGAGACATAACCTCTTATATGAGTTGGCATATCTGACTTACAGAACTTTGACTTATCAGTTAATTTCTTACCACAGGTGCTCTCCGGAGACTCTGTGATCATCAGAGGAGCTGTCGGAGCACCACCTCCGGAGAAACAGTTGAATTTTTCTAGCATCATTGCTCCGAAGCTTGCCCGACGTGCTACTGATACGTAAGTGTTTCTTGTAATTCAAATTTAATTCATGAAAATGTTGGAATATTTTAATGTTATTAGTTTGTTTCAAAAATAGGTGAAAACCAAGTTATAGGTGGAATGTTTTTAATTGTTTCGAAATCCTGTATTTTATAAGTTTTATTTGATTCAAGTGGAATGTGTGACAGGACCGGATCGTTTGTTGTAAATTAAAATATTCAACTTCTATCAGGGTTGCAACAACATGATTTAAATCACAATTTAATTCAACTGTTATGATTCATGATTTCAATCAAATCATCGTTGGTACGAGTTAGAGAAAAACTTTAAATGCCAAAGTTGTACAGTGTGTGCCCCTCAGATTGAGTTCGTGATACGTATAATGGACCAAAAATTTTTGGAATCAGATTTCATATTTTGTAGTTCAGGTTTGCTTGGTGCAAAATGAATTTGTGCAAAATTTGATCTCAAGAGTCTTCAAGGTGGCGCAATTAACGCAAGAAGAAATACAATATGTGTAGGCAAAGTAGTATTACTTTTGAATCTGCGAGAAAATTTAGCTGTATTAAAATGATTCTCGTTTGAAATTATGGAAATATACCAAATTTCAACGTCCTAGTCATTCATTTGTTTTTTTTTTTCTACTTCATAATTACATCATTTTTAATTTTTCACTTTTTTTTATATTGTACGGTTATTTTTTGCTTTTTAATTTTTTTTTAAAACGAGCGTTATACTATCATTAACGTCTTCTATCATTAATCTAACTTAAAGCGATTGTCTTTTGTTTGTGAGATTTCTTGTTGTCTTTGTTTGTGGCGTGCGCAAAGAATATTCAGTTTTCCTTTTTTCATTTTTTTTTAAACAGTCGATTTTTTTTCTTCAACTTTTCTTCGCCAGTCCAGTTTTAAGGCTTTTTTTAAAATTTTGATTAATCTTTTCGTTTGAGTTTAAGCGTTCGCTTTTCGTTTGCCGTAAATCGATATTTTCCGTTTCCAAAATTTGTTTTTTTTTTTTTATTTATTGCTTACACAAGTCTATTTCCATTTCCTTTAACAATATCGTTCGATCGTCTTTTCTTTTTTCTTTTTTGTTTAATTTATGATTAGTTACTTTTTCCTATTTTGATGTCTTTTTTTTATCCAAATCAAGATTATAGTTTCTTTTTTCATTTTAAGTAGTATTTTTTTTTGTTTTAATTTAAGCGATCGCGTTTTGTTCCTGAATTGTTTTTTTTTTGTTAATTTTCTCATAAGATGCTTTCATTTTTGTCTTCGATTTTTAATTTTATTGGGTTTGAGACTTCTTCTTTTTAATTAAAGCTATCACCTTTTGTTTCTGAAATTTATTAATTTTTTGTTTGTCGTGTTCGTTTTTGTTTCTTTCATTTTTTAGCAAGATCGATCGATCGTCTGTGCCATTTTATTTTTTAAATCTTTTCGATTTTTTTTTTCAATTTGCCTTTATCCGTGTGAGGGTTAGGTTTTTTCTTTATTTTTACTCTGATATTTTGTTGTTAAGTTAAAGCGATCGCTTTTGCCTCTGAAATTTGTTTTTTTTCTCCAAATTTTCGAAAGAGAATCCTTCCCAAGGCACCTCCAAATGTGTCTTCGATTTTTATTATTTGATTGATTTTCTTGTTTTGAAAATTAAAGCGATCGTCTTTTGTTTCTGAAATTTGTTTTTGTTTCTTCTTTGTCGCTCGCGCAAAGAATTTCCTGTATTCCTTTTTTCATTTTATCTAGAAACATTATTCGGTGGTCTTTTGTTTTTTCGTTTCGTTTTTTTTTCCTATTTACATTTTTCCCACTTTTCTTATCAATTCGCCAGACCTCAGTTAGGCTTGTTTTTATTTTGACAATTTATATTTTAGTACAGGTGTAAGAAATTAACGGGTGGACTATTATTTATTAAACACTTTTTTTTGTATTTTGGTCAATGAAGTATGTAGATGGCCTTAATATTTTACAACTTTATTGAAATTTTATTTATTTGTGATTAGTAGTTTTCCCTAATTCAATTTTTCTTTCTGTAATGTTGGAATTTCGCATATTTCCCTAAATTTAAAAGGAAGGCAGGCTTTACCTACACAGATTTTCTTTCTTCTTGTGTTAATTCAGTTTCCTTGAAAAAATTCAACGTCAAATTTGGCACACATTTATTTCGCGGTAAGCAGACCTGAATTGTAAAACATGAAATCTGAATTAAAACATTCTTGGTCTATTATTCATATCGCGGAGTCGATCCGGGGACACACTGTATAGCTTTATGGTTATTATACAACGCAACAAAAAAAACTCTTAGTTTATCGTGATTTTTGTCTTTGATCATGTACAAAACGTTGAAAAATAGATAAATCCTGGTTTTTATTAACATACCTATTCAATTTTCAATTTCAGTGAGTATTCAGTGAAAAGAAGATTAAGACATTTTATCGATAATAAACAAACATTATTACTTCGTTAAGAACTTAAAAAATACATTTTTAATGTCACTTCCTTAATGGGATGTAATTAAAAGTGCATATGAGATCTATTTTTGCATTTATGAATAGTATTTGTTTCTCTTAAATAACCCCCACTGATAGTCGCCCCTTATAGCTGCATCACATCGTTCTCGGTAAGGTTTTTCGATTGTTTTAATATCTTAGTGGAAACGTTCACGATGTACTTCAATTGCATTCCCAAGATTTTCCTTTAAAAAATCTAAATTTGAATGTAAAAAAGCACTTTGGTGACATGCGGCATTCAATATCTTTATGACATTGTAAAAAAATTTCTGCAATTTCTACGTAATTGTTTTTCCTGTTACCCAATAGCTCATGTACAGGGTTAGTTTTATTAATGATAACCTCATGCCCTTTATTTTAATCATTAGCGAATACGAGAAACTAAAAACTTGGTCTTACACAGGGTGTTTTTACATTTTCGGGTTCCGGACTAAATTTGAACGTGACTTTGTGTACCATACACAGGGTCTAATCTAAACAGTTTTCGCGTTATTCAACTTTTTAAAAAAAATTGTCGCTTTTGCAGTTCCTCGAAACAAATGCATATATCTTCCGAACAAATGACGTTAGAGACTTGCGGTTTTTTTCTGCAAAAGTTTCTTCTTGAAACACTTTTTCAGTTACATTGTCAAGAAAAAATCCCAACAACATAAGTTCTTACAAAAAAATTAATAAACTTGAGAATATTCAAACTACGATAACTATTTCTTTTTAAATGGAATGCCATATAACTTTTATTATAATTCGATGCGCTATTTAATTCCCTTTACAATGATACAGGGTTTTCGATATCTGTCGTTAATAGTTTTTTCAGTATTTAGATTTTTCTTTACGATTAAATATATACGAACATATAAAATAGCGACACCTTACTATCGCTTTTTGCAATCAAAAACAATTTGCACATAATTTTTTCTAAAATCTTTCATTATGCTTTGACAGCAAGCATGGCCCCCTTGCATGGGGGACTCAGGAGCAAATCCCGCTTCAATTTGTCTATCCTACTGCAATGTTAGGTCAAAAAGCGATAGTAAGATGTCGCTATTTTATATGTTCATCATTCTTACATCGCATTTGCGAATAAATTGGGCAAGTCGTTTTTGGTCTGCAGTGGGAATGTCGAGCTACGTTTCTGCTGAAGAAGCCCCAAGCAGGGCTGAAACAGCTGTCCAGAGGCTGCTCGAGGTTCTCACTGCAATCAAAAACGATTTGCACAAATTTTTTTCTAAAATTATTGAGTATTATGCTACATTGAAAAAGTTAAACTTAATCTTTAACAAGATCTCTTACGTAAGAAGACACGGATTTTGCTCTTGCCATGGATATCCAAGCTAACAAACCCTAAGAAGAAACTTCTACTGCAATAATTTGAAAAGTACTGAAAATAGATTAATAAGTAATTATATCATTTTCATCAGTTCTTCAATTACTATCCAAACATGTAATAAAATATGTAGAGTTCTATTTTAAAAAATCATAAATTTGAAGTGTAACTTAATAAAGAAACACCAGTTATAGTTGAAAATAATTTAATATATTGTTCAGGAAGTTGCAAAAGAAAATTTAAAAATAAAAAAAGTAATAAATTTTGCAAATATTTTTCAAATTAATCTCCGCCGTCCTTCGCGTCGCCGTGTTCAATGTAAAGTATGTACTGTTGAAAAAAAAAACTCGCAGCAATCCATGGAAAATAAACGTGCGTCTTAACTTGATTGTCCACTTTTTCACTGACGTTTGTTGAACGTAACCGTCAAATTATTCATCTTCAGTTTTCACGTTAAATATTCTATTCGGCAATCTGCTCGTTACGGAACTAAACAAGGTTTTGCTAATTACTAACTTTCCTATTAAACTTCAGTCATCATGGTGTACATTAATTGGTAATATTGTATTTTTAATTATACCGGGTGGAAAGTTTCAAACCCGAACATAGCAAACTTGTATAGAAAATTATGTTTCTGTGAATTGCTGCTCGCCATTTAAAGATACAAAAATGGCAATGGTATTAAAGAAAGAGAAAATTATGGACAATATTATCGTGTTAAAATTATTCCTAAATATTAATACTTTCGGAATATAAATAAAATTTTCAAATTGTAAACGAAAAATTTAGTCACCTATGTCAGATTTGAAACTTTCAGTTCTTTCAATTCAGTCACAAAGTATTATGAATTATTGTACAGAGCAAATAATACATAGGTACTCTTGTCGTTTAAGTTAGAACAATTCTTTCCTTATTAGAATGATAATTGTATTCTACGTCATTGCATACAAAAATACTGTTGTTTCTGATGCTATCAATAAACCTGAAATGATGCCATGGGCGCAATAGTGACGCACGTCGATACTAAATCACTTTTAAATTCTATTGCACTAGTAATTAAATAAATTTCACACGGTTCAAGAATAAGTAACACACAACTGTAAAGAATATTAAAAAAAAACGCATCAATTCCACAAATTCAGTTGCCATGAACATTGTTTTGAAATTAACAAGAATAGTAGGAAAGTATTTTGTGAAGTAATGCAAGAACAAAGAAATAAATCCTAACAGTTTTTCATCGTCAGTTTGCCACACAGATGAATGTAATTTTGTTTTGAATAAGAAGCATATTGTACAAAATTCTGGTTATTGGATTGTAAACTTCAAATCTGACATACTAAGGCGACTACATTTTTCAATGAAATTAAAAAATTTAATTTCCATTTCAAAAGTATTAACAAAATAGGAATAATTTTAACACGATAACATTGATCTTAATTTTATTTTTCATTTAATACCATTACCATTTCTTTATCTTTAAATGGCGAGCAGTAATCTACAAAAACGTAGTTCTCAATGGAACTTTACTATGTCCGGGTTTGAAATTTTCCACCCGGTATAAAAATGAGGTTATTTTCTGCGTCAAGTGACAGTTGTAAATAAGAGTGGATGGGCTAAGACATACCTTTGTTAATCGTTGTCATTTCAAAGCATGCTAGAGTTTTTTTTTCGACTGTACATACGTTATATCTTACATATAAAATAGCGACATCTTACTATCGCTTTTTGACCTAACATTTTCTTCAGGGTTGGAAAAAACTGTTTTTTTTTGTTTTAAACAGTTTTGTTTTGTTTGAAACATTTTCAAAATTGACTCAAAATTAAACACGTTTAAAAAAACAATAGTTTTAAACTCTATTAAATGTTTCAATTACTCTCAAAGCTTACATAAAAAGCAAAAAGGTATTATTATTTGATATTTAAATAAAAAAAAATACGAAGAATTGATCTGTAATTAAAAAAAAATTGTAATTACAAGAAAGTTACAAAGTTTGTAAATTTGTAATGTTAAGTTATGTACCCTTTTAAAAATAATGTGTGCACTCTGATAATAATTTAAATAATTTAAGGTAGAGCATATTTTATTTAGGATCTACGGTCGCGGTGTTTTGAATTATTTTCAAAGAAAGTATGAAGTACTTGGTACCAGCGTATTGAGAAAAACATACTCTATTAAACTAGACTAAAAACACATGAGTTACAACCCAATAAACATTTAAAATGCTGTAAGAAATTAAAATTTCAAATACAATCCAAAGAAGTGATTTCGAATTACTTGATCGCATTAGAGCGAAAATACAAATATGTAAAAATATATAGGGTGCTTCATTTAAAATAACAAATAACCATAATTCACTCCAAATAAGTTTTGAAAATAGAGAGATTCAAAGAAAAGAATGTGTGTTTTTGAATCAAAACAAGATTGGATCACGATTTTGGGAGTGAAAGAAAGCACATAGCCTTCTTTTGACAGATTAAAGTCTCATTAAAGATCATGACAGACAATTATTCAGTCAGGTCACCTTAAATTAAGTTCCATATGATTATTTAAATTCTAGATAAAGGTTAGCCATGAAAAGCAAAGTATATTTAAATTTAGTCGTAGAGGATGATAGTATGGACACCAAAAGAGGAAATGGCAAATCTATATTCAGAACTAAAGAAGTTACTGGAGATTCTAGAGTAAATTTTTATCTATTGAGGTATTTCGCATTATACATTTTGCTTTCCAGGGCCTCCCTTTATCTAAAATTTAAAAAGTCGTACGGTATTATCAACTCAGAACAGTTGACATTGACCACACAGTATTTCTTGACATGTAATTAGCAGGCCCAGGTGCATTTTAGGCGGAAGGTTTCGTTAAATATACGAGGAACTACTAATATGCTAAAGGGATCATAGTCGGAAAAAGTTTTAATCTTTAATGCGTCTGCCCTGTAAAAACAAAAGGATAAACCAGTCGAAGCCCGAGAAGTCTATGCGGCACGCAGTAACCACTACAGTTCTGGTCGACTGGATATAAAAACTTGTTTACATAATCGATTCATTCCGAAATTAACTCGCATTCTTTTTGCAGTGACGGCGCTATAATTGATATGAATTATACGTATTATGTCAGTCTTTTTAAAAGCTACATTAAAGAATTATAATGTTTTCATAATTATTAATTTGAAAGAAACTATAAAGGCAATTATGTTACACACGTAATTTACATCAAACGGTTGTTTCTGATAAAATGAACGCTAGGGTGAGAGTGCCTCGGGTATAAAGCCGTTCAGCGGCGACGTTGAAATCTACGCCGCTGCTTTGTCTTTATACTGGTTTTTACCAGATATCCTAGGAATGTCCGACCCTTAGTAATTAGTTTTTGTCAAAGTATTCAATTATTGCTCATATTTTTGGGGATAATCCATTAATCTTTTTCTTCGTTTGCTTTAAATATTAAGCCGAAATCACCTTGCGGCGTATTACTCATGTATCAATGAATTCCGAAAGAAATTCTCTACCAAATTATAAAAAAATTACATACATATCCGTTTGAAGTTGATTACGGTTTTATAATATGATACTTGACGCTGAAATAAAATGCAACTTTTACTGACTTGTAGTATTTACGGAGCGATTTTATACAGGTTGTATCAACGGTACGTTCTCTAGGGTGAATTAAAACTCGTGTAGTGGATACAAGTTTTCTATTGCAAATGGCACACCCCATATATGATATCAAATTCAAATTCTACACATTTTTTGTATACCGTTGTGTATACCTAAATCCAACGGTTCCACAGTGGAGTCTTTATATGAAAAAGCTGGCCAAAATTATTTAAATGATTAAAAAAAATAAAAACAAACTAAGCTGATAGAATATTCCAACGTTTTAAAGAAAGACTTAAAAGTCTGAAAAGTGTCAATAGAAAAAAAATGCGGTGGGCTGGGTTGGATCTCGTAACCGTAGGGTTATGAAATTCAAACAAACGCCTTGGATCATTAGTGTCCGGTTTCTGAAACGGCAAATAACTCTATGTAAAGATAAATTTTTATTGACAGATAACTTTATGAAAGTATAAACTGTTTACGTTTCTACGTATACGCTTTATCCATGGATAAAGTTTTGAGAAACGCTTTTCAGAAGTTATGATGAGTTTATCTTGGGTTTATCTCTACTTAAAGTTATGTATCGTTTCAGATAATATAATAATAAAATAATTAAATCGAAAGTTCAGTTGTAGTGATTAATAATTGGTGTTACTTTTTGATTTGTCGATTGCAAATTACTTTCCTTAATCACGTGATATTAAGGTATTATTTTTTTTGTGTTTAGTGCAGACGTTACAAAAGATGAACCATGGGCGTGGGAAGCAAGAGAATTTCTTCGGAAGAAGCTGGTTGGAGAAGAGGTGTGGTTTACTGCTGAGAAACCACCAAATGCTGTTCGAGAATATGGAAGTGTTTACGTGGGCAAAGGTATTTAAATCATTTTAAGATCCGGTCTTTTTAACTTTCTTTAAATTTATCTAGCTGGTAATATCCTTAGAAATCATCCCCAATACGATGTTTCTAGAGACTTTATGAGCTATGTAGATAATTTTAAAAGGTGCATGGTAAAAAGATCGTATTTAAAATGTGACGATTTAAACAGAGTGATTCGGGTAACTCGTTCATTAAAAGTATTTCACATTTTGCTGTTATAAAAGTCACATTGACACGAATGAATTAAATCGGGAAAGTTAACTGTACTTGATTTTAATGATTTTCCAGCGACTCTTTATGTCGATATCTAACGCTTACTGAAAAGATTGTCAAGGCACTAGATCTATTTATACAATCATATGCACTGCATGAAACATTTATGTAAACGGATAGTTAAATTAACACTGAAATCAACGAACACCTCATCCAATTAACAATAACACCTTAAAATTAACTCGAAGGCTTCCCCGGCAGGTGGTCCATAATTAAATTGGCAGCTTAAGATAACCATTTCTTTTAGTGACTTTCAACATGTAACTTGGGTTGCAGCGTGACTTAGCGGTTAGTCTAGGCAACTATTGGAGTTTGTGTCACATTGCAGCGTGGGTTCGAATCCCACCAGGGCCATGGATGTTTGTTCTGTCCATTAATTGACCGAGCTTGATTTACACTTGGTAAATGCCTGTAATGATTAATACCAAAAGGCAAAATGAGCGGGGACTGCGCAAAGCAAAGCAGACAAGGCAAGACAACATATTACTTAATGGAGATCAGATTGCCTTACCGTCTTGACAAATGGCGGACTACACCTACCACTTGCTTCGCTTTTGTTCAAACAGTTAGCAATTCAGGTTATAACATCCTTGGTCTAATTTGATATTTGTGAGTTGTGAGCGAAAGTAACTTATTTATTTTTAAAGAACGTTTTAACTCAACAAATATTTATATTATATTAATTATGATATTTAATTTACTGATCTGAGTTAAACGTGAAAGGAACGCATCTAATTTCACAAACAAGGTACTGCAAGCCTGAACTTTAAAATAAATGGAAATACCTCGAAAGCAGTTCATTTTTCTTGTGTCACATGATGATCACATCTTGCGTAAGTTTTTTTTTTTTTAACTCAAAAATGCAATAAAAATAAAATACTTCATTTAAAGTATGCGACCTACCTGGGGCCTTATTCTTGAATCGAGGGAACAAACTCAAGAGAATGTGCCGTCAAAATGACGTAGGCTCTCAGACAATCCTATATAAATCCTAAGAGAATTACGTCATTTTGACGTCACGTTCTCTTGTAAGTTTGTTTCCTCGATTCGAAAATATGGGCCCTGGTGGATAAGTAGAAGATTAGCACCGAGCACGAATGACTTCGGTGCCGCCTGCTGCTGCAGTGGAACGGATCGGGATTATTTCAAACCAACGCACAGTGATCGAAACGCCTAATCTAGCTGTGCAAAATTCAATGCATAAAAGTTTTTTGATTTTCACGATTTGAACAATAGTTTTTAAATAAAATTTATCCATTTTCACTATCAGATTTGGTTTTCCTCATCTCAGATGGACTCGAAGAAAAAATCCTAGTTATTTGACTAACTAAGGACAAGTCTTTTAAATGCAGATGTAAAAAGCAATAAACGAAATTCTTAGCCTAAAAATGTGTTATTTTTAAGATTTTGTTGCAATTTCTGTTTTCCAAGGCTTTACTCTACAGGTAATATGAACATTGAAGATATGATGTTAAATTTGAATTCTTCTTTTAAATCAACTGGCACGCTGTTGAAGTCTATTACATATTAACCACTCATATCCATTTTCAGCATTTTCTAGTTTACAAAATCATGAATGATGTCACAGTGCCAGATTATGACGTCACAGTCCAAGATTATAACGTCATGATCTTCAATTATGACGTCACAAGAAAAATGAAAAACGCCAGTTTGTGGCAAATAACTAGCCATTTATTTTTTTTTAAAACATTTTTTTTTGTAAAATCTATAATAGCGGGTCTATCATCGGATCAATCTTCCTTCCTTTTTATTCACATTGTATATTTGTTTGCAATTTCTTGCACATACTAATATTTGTTGTGATTGTACGTAAATAAATTTCAACTCGAATATCAGCGGATATGAGTGATTACTACATAATAAACTTCAACAGCGTGTTAGTTGACATAAAAATTCAAATTTAAAATAATGGCTATTCAATGTTCATATTACTGTAGGAGAATCCACAGTTCTGGAAAACACAAGTGCCAATAGAATCTTAAAAACAAGGCGCAAACTTTCAGACTTAAGAAAAAACGAACATGAGCGTTTCGTTGACTGTTTTGTGTATTTGGGTTTCAAAGTCCCAATCTAAAGTTACTTAAATAACTACAAATTTTATGATGTCTTAGTAACTACCAAAGTATATTACATAAAAAAAAACATCAAATTTTTTAAGTCGGTACTGTTTACTTTTATATTTTTGCGCAGCTAGATTAAGCATTTCGACCACTGTGCAACGCTACATTTAAAGCCTAAAGGAGCGAAATGAGATTTCCTCAAAATCGCAAGCAATACAAATCTTGGTTTAAATCAACACTAAAGTTAAAGCGAAGGAGGGTGGATATTTAATAAGAAAAATACGGCCTGTAAAATAACTTAATAAATAACTAAACCAAGTGCAAAACCAGACAAACCTCCTTGAACCAAAAATCGGATCCAATATCTGTTCTTTCTTAATTAAATTTTAACTTCAAATGCAAACGTTTAACAACAATCCCATAAGTGGAACGCAATGTTATTACAAAGGACCTTAAGAATCATGCAGAACGCATTAACATTCTTTACAGCGCGTCGAAGTGTTAGGCAACACCAAAAGATAGAAATGTCAAATAAAAAAACATTCAAAAATCCGACCTATCAGTGAGCGTCGGGTCCTATTGTCAGCGTCCGTCGGACAGCGGTCTCATCGGTAATCAGCAGGTTTTCACGCTGACGAGTTTGGCCTCGAAAATTCTTTTAGTAAGGGCGGAGAAGGGTGTCCGGCAGCAGAGTGGTTTAAGCGCCGACTATGGCCTCGGTTCGAAATAAAAGACCGTCAAGTTAACTGCCACACAAGTAGCTAGCCCGCAAGGAGCAGATGTCCCACAAGTACGGGGAAAAGGGCTCGGCGATAGAGTAACCCAAGAAGAAAACAAAATCGTAGAACCACGATCAAATTAACCGTAGACAGAGATCTTACCTGGATCACACCGTCCAAGCTGAACACAAGTGCGTGGTTACGCGACTTAATCAACGAGATGAACCGTCGAAACCGGCCAGCGGCCGTGAAATTTTACTTCACCCCCAGTGAAATAAAACAGACACACAAAAGACACAACCAACGAAAACGTGTGGTTCATCCGAAGCTTCAAATGTAAATGAAGCGTTACTTAATTTGATCTGGGGAGAGAAGAAACAGAAAACCAAACGAAAGGATAGATATCAGAAATACTTTACCAATCAATTGAATGCGTGACATCAGCGTTAGCGAATGATTAAAAAGCGCAAGGGTTACGGGAAAAACGGAACGTCGCCTCCCAAAATAAAATTCAAAGTTCTAAATCTATGAGTATTCAATAAAAAAACGGTCAAGTAGGCTGTAGCAGGCTTTTGTTATCCGAAACGCATGTCGTGATTATCATCATTTGAATTTCAGCTTTGACAAGTTGACGGTTAACCTAACCAACAAACCTCCAAAGCTGCCCCTGCAATTTTTTTTCTAATGTTTATACTTAATTTTAGAAAAAAATTTGTGCAAATCGTTTTTGATTGCAGTGAGAACCTCGAGCAGCCTCTGGACAGCTGTTTCAGCCCTGCTTGGGGCTTCTTCAGCAGAAACGTAGCTCGACATTCCCACTGCAGACCAAAAACGATTTGCCCAATTTATTCGCAAATGCGATGTAAGAATGATGAACATATAAAATAGCGACATCTTACTATCGCTTTTTGATCTAACATTGCAGTAGGATAGACAAATTGAAGCGGGATTTGCATTTGCGAATAAATTGGGCAAGTCGTTTTTGGTCTGCAGTGGGAATGTCGAGCTACGTTTCTGCTGAAGAAGCCCCAAGCAGGGCTGAAACAGCTGTCCAGAGGTCGAGGTTCTCACTGCAATCAAAAACGATTTGCACAAAATTTTTTCTAAAATCTTTCATTATGCTTTGACAGCAAGCATGGCCGCCTTGCATGGGGGACTCATTAGTCTCATTTGTCTATCCTACTGCAATGTTAGGTCAAAAAGCGATAGTAAGATGTCGCTATTTTATATGTTTATACTTAATATAAATATTCGGTAATAAACGTTTATTTTTGAAATGTCTTCTTTGAGTTAAAGTGGTGTTAGAAACGCAAGTGACGCTTCACGCTAGTCGTACGAAGAACCCTACGTTAGACGTTCAGAATAAATTCATGGCTATCTAGACAGTTTTTTTTTTTTAATTGAACATTCGCTATTTAACTCAGTCATTACAAACAAAGGACCTTAAGGATCACGCAGAAGGCATTAACATTCTTTACAGCGCAACAAAGTGTTAGGCAACACTAAAAGATAGAAATGTCAAATAAGAAAGCAATAAAAAATTCGACCTATCAGTCGGGTCCTACCGTCAACGTCCGTCGGACAGCGGTGTCAGCGGTTTTCACGCTGACGGACTAGGCCTCGAAAATCCTTTCAGTAAGGGCAATGGTCGGCGAAGGGGGTTCGGAAGTAGAGTGATCTAAACGCCGACTGTGGCCTCGGTTCGAAATAAAAAACCATCAAGATAACTGCCACCCAAGTAGCTGGCGCGCAAGGAATAGATCCCACAAGTACGGGGAAAAGGGTTCAGTAAGCCAACGAGAAAAGCCTATAGGAAGAAAATAAAATCGTAATCAAGTTAATCGTCGACAGAGTTCTTACCTGGATGTGAGTAGTTACGCGACTTATAACCGATTCCTTCACCTCCTGATAAATTTATCTGTCAGGTATTACCCTTAGAAACCATTGTATCGATAATAGTTTCCGAGGATACTACTTGGCAAATGAATTTATCAAGAGGTGAAAAAATCAATATGAACCGTCGAAATCGGCCAGCGGTCTTAGAACGTTACTTCACCCCCGGTGAAATAAAACAGACACACAAAAGGCACAGCCAACGAAAACGTGTGGTTCATCCGAAGCTTCAAATGTAGATCAAGCGTCGCTTAATTTGATCCGGGGAGAGGTGAAACAGAAGACCAAACGAAAGGAAAGAGATCAAAAATGATCCACCAATCAACTGAATGCGTGACATCAGCGTTAACAAATGATGTAAAGTGTAACGGACGCTGGTTATGTTTCTACAGAATTTAGGGGAGGCTAGCCTCAACACTTACACGACAACTCTTTCATCCCGAACAACCCGAAACCACCTCCGCGTTTTATGGAGAACCCAACCTGCTCTTTTGACCAACGACCCAAGCAATTCTCTTGTTCGGTAGCTAGTTTGAGATAAAGGCCAAAAATATACTTTCAACGGTGTATTCCCCGGGAGTCGAAACAGTGCCGTCTTAGTTACCTGAAGATTTGTCAAATTTCTTTCCTGTCGTTGTCTCTCTCCTTAATATAGAAATTAGTAAATAAAAGAGATTGGTAAATGTAACAAGTCTATTAAAAGAAAACCAATAAATAATACATCAAAAATAATAACTAACGTGTAGATACAAGGAAACAGAACTTTACAAAAAAATAGGTGTAACTAATAATATAAAGGGGGAGAGACAAGGACTGCACTATCGATTGATTAGTGATTAGTTTTCAAACTGAATCGAAAGTTCTTCTCGTAATCCAAAATTAAGGAAACGCAATGGTTATATAAAAAAGCAAACGAAATACTCTGTTAGAAACGGTTTTAAATACACATATATTCATATCACGGGGAAAGCTTTTGCCTTCCGTTCGCAAATTTCAAACTTAGAGCAAATTACTGATTTTATTGAAATAAAATTAAAACTGAAGTTCAATTTAGAACCGCCCGGTACGAGAAAGAGACGCGATTTTTTTTTCTTTTGTGAAGCTGATTGACGACCGCGAAATAACTCCTTGTTAATTCCAGTGAGTAAGGTTTTTATGAATTATCTGGCGCTTTCCCCCGTGTACGTGACGAGCTTCTAACTTAGACGCTTTCAAAAACTAGATGTGACGATATTATTTTGCTTTGTTTTTTCCTGAACCTTCCACGGCTTCGGATCGGAGTTTAGAATACTGAATCGACGTTTAGATTAAGCAGAAAATGAAATATAAGAATTTTATAAACAGTCGTATAGCATTGAGTACGCGAGACATAAGAAATCATGTTACTTTTTCCCGTGGAAAGCACCGTCGAAGCAGATCCCACAGTTCTTATCTTATCTACTTGATACAGAAATGAAATAAATAATTTTACATTACACGTATTGAAGTTTTCGAATTCTTATAAAAGGGCAAGGGTTATGCGCAAAACCTCGATTCGAACGGAATTGGCATAAAACAAGTTGAGACCAGCGCAAAAGGCATATACAGAACGTCGTCTCCCGAAATAAAATTCTACGTTCTAAAATTATATTTAACTCGGCGAAAATTAAGCGAGCTTATTTCTGTATCAGAAATAAAACCTATAAAGAAAAAACATTTATTAGACAATCGATTCAATTATAAAAAAAAACACTATCATGTTCGCCTCCGTACAAAAAGACATCCAAACGCGGCGTGTGAGAGGAAACACTCGAAAATCAGATTAAATTAAATTAAAATGTTAATCAAAAGGGAATCGCCCTGTGTCAACGGAAAAATCAATTTTAATACTGTATTTTAATTGCAGATTTTAACGCAGCCGAAAATATTACCGAGTCCTTGGTTTCTGAAGGTCTTGTAACTGTAAGACGTGAAGGCATGAGGAATAGTCCTGAAATAGCTCGCCTTTGCGAACTTGAGGACTCTGCGAAAGCTGCGGGAAAAGGAAAATGGGGTGGAACTCCATCAGTGAGTGAAATATATTATTATTTTTTTAAATTAAATTAGCGCCTGATCTGTTGAAAGTTTAACAATTCGTAATATACTTCACCAGACACGTTTAAAATGCAAAAGCGAAAAGCATGTCATGTTTAATTTTTTTGATATTAAAAAGAATTGATTACTAATTCCAGTACTGCTTTATAAACTACGTATTTAGATTTTAATTAATTAGACATTGGATTCTGCAGTTCCTATTTTACAGTTCTCTTTCAATATCTTAAGTACATATTGATTATAAAAAGAAACTAAATCATAAATGAATTAAGTCCGTTAACAAATGAAGAAAAATTTACACAAATATTTATTATTTAGGAACACGTAAGAGATATTAAGTGGTCAATTGAAAACATGCGTACATTTGTGGATAAACAAGGTGGAAAATCGATCAAAGCTGTAATAGAACATGTACGTGACGGTTCTACTGTAAGAGCTTTCTTACTCCCGGATTTTTATCATATAACACTTATGATATCTGGAATAAGGTGCCCAGGTTTCAAACTGGACGATAAGGGCAAGCCAGATCCGAACGTCAAAGTTCCCTATGCAGAAGAAGCCCGATACTTCGTTGAAATTCGACTTTTGCAACGGGACGTCGAAATTGTACTGGAATCTGTTAACAACAACAACTTTGTGGGCACTATACTTCATCCGAAAGGAAACATTGCGGAAGCGTTATTGAAAGAGGGACTTGCTCGGTGTGTTGACTGGTCCATTGCATTTATGAAAACCGGAGCTGATAGACTGCGCGCCGCCGAGCGAAAGGCTAAAGAATCGGGAATTCGCCTTTGGAAAGATTGGCAATCGAATGCTCCTAAAATTACGGGGAAAGAAAAGGAGTATACCGGACATGTTGTTGAAGTAATTAACGGCGATGCCTTGCTTATTAAACTGCCAAACGGACAGGTGAAGAAAGTCTTCCTTTCTAGCATCCGTCCACCAAAAGAGGCAGGCCGGTAAGTTACCACAAAATAATCATTTAGTGTTTATCAAAAGAAAAAAAAAAAAAAATTGCAGAACTGCTGATGAGGAAGGAAAACCAATTCCCCGACCAAAAGGTTTCCGTCCTCTGTACGATATTCCGTGGATGTTCGAAGCTCGTGAGTTTCTGCGAAAGAAACTTGTCGATAAAAAAGTTCAGGTGGTCGTCGACTATATTCAGGAAGCTCGAGACAACTTTCCTGAAAAAACTTGCGCCACTGTTATAATCGGTGGGATTAATGTTGCTGAAGCACTTGTTTCGAAAGGTCTTGCTTCGGTTGTGAAATACAGACCGGATGATGATCAACGCAGTTCGCATTATGATGACCTTTTGACTGCCGAAACAAAAGCTGTTAAGTCGCAAAAAGGTATTCATGCTAAGAAGGACATACCTGTACACCGTGTGATTGAAATCGTGAGTATTTCATTTTTTAAATCGTTGCAAATTCAAAGCTCGCCATTGAGATCTCGTAAGTTGCGTGTTTTGATGCTAACAAGAATACGTTTCAAAAACTTTGCGATTTGTTGTTTTTGAAGTATTTTCAAAAACCGAAAAGCCTGATTTTCTTATGAGAAGTTTTTAACTCAGGGTCAGTTGAACAAAAATGATTTAAATTAATTCGGGGTCACTTGTACAAAGACGATTTGAACTGAAGTTTAACTTAACCAGATTCAAAGTAAACAAAGTAAACAAATTCGCGTAAGGTTCGTTACATTAATAACTTTCGGGAAAAAAATAAAAAAGGTTTCTTTTTTCGGCTTTTTGAAAATATTTCCGAAACTACAAATCGTAGGGAGATTTTTCTAAACGGATTATTATTATTCACCACCAACTTTGCCTTAATTTAACTGACTTTGTGTCTTTTACGATTTTCGAAATCCCAATGCTGAGTCTGTATATTACGAATGTTGTACAATGTTCTTTTGATGTAAAGAATGTCAGTCAGCTTTTGCTTTTTTGGAGTAGAACCAAAATACTTGTTATTAATTTATCTGGCGAATATATGTAGGTTACATCATAGTGCATGCTGCTTACTTGAAAATTTTGCTTTTTTCAGGATGCTGTTAAATCAAAACAGTATTTACCATCTTTCCAACGTGCAAATCGAATCGACGGTATTGTGGAATTTGTAGCAAGTGGATCAAGACTTCGTTTATTTATTCCTAAGGAACATTGCTTGTGTACATTTTTATTA
The DNA here is from genome assembly GCA_036172665.1 of Prosopocoilus inquinatus. NCBI lineage: Eukaryota > Metazoa > Arthropoda > Insecta > Coleoptera > Lucanidae > Prosopocoilus > Prosopocoilus inquinatus. Next base: position 6,421,032 of record CM069876.1, read on the forward strand.
GGTAGTAAATATTACACTTTATTATTTAACAGTAGAAAACCTACTTTTATCTTAAAGGTGGCATCACATGCCCTCGAGCAAGCCGTCCTGCAGCTGGTAGCATCCCTGCAAGTGATGCTGAACCTTACGGAGAAGATGCATTGTGCTACACAAAGGACCGTTGTATGCAAAGAGAAGTCTCTGTTCAGATTGAATCTACAGACAAAGCAGGCAATTTCATTGGTTGGTTATGGGTGGATAATGTAAACTTATCGGTAAGTATAAATACCTCTGCTTATTAAATTTAGCTTCAAACAATTTTTTTTATTTTGCTTAACAGGTAGCACTTGTCGAAGAAGGATTCGCCCTCGTTCACCCTACCGCCGAAAGATCAGAATATTTCAGGCAATTGAAAAACGCAGAGGACAGCGCTAAGCAAAAGAAATTGAAACGGTGGAAGGAATTCGTGGAAGAAAAAGAAGAAGAGCAGCGAATTGAAGAAGATCACGCGGTATGTGATTTAATTTTACGAAAATATTATTATTAAATTTGTACTTTGCAATTATTAGAATCCGGATAGAAGTATAAATTACGAAGAAGTCGTTGTCACAGAGGTAACATCAGAAGGTACTTTCTTTGCACAAAGTTATCAACACGGTCCTAAAGCTGAGGCCTTAACTGCGAAACTTCGTCAAGAATTCCAAGCCAACCCGCCTCTTCCTGGTGCTTACAATCCGAAACGCGGTGACATCTGTGCTGCTAAATACACCGTTGATGATGAGTGGTACAGAGCAAAAGTTGATAAGGTGCAAGGATCAACTGTGACTGTACGCTACATTGATTATGGAAATACAGAGGTGAGTAGTTAAAATTTGGTTAAAATATAAATTTGTATTGATACAGTGTGCGCAATTTAATGATTTTAAGATCTTGATAAGAAAAAAGGTACTTTACTCTTATGGCCATTTCAAATATTTTGATTTCCTTCCTGCGTACGTGAACGTGACAAGAGGTATTCAAGCTCTGACGAGTTTGAAAACTGCAAGAGCTTTCAAGAACAAGATATTTTTTGAGAAAATAATAAAGAAAATTGTCATATTTATGTGTCCAACTTTCTGCTGATCATTCCACAGCATGTCTTTAAACCTATGTCATCAATTGAAAGCACAAATAGTAGTCAAAAAGAAGTAAAATTTGCGCCATATAACAGTAAAGAAAAAGTTTTTCGGTTTTCGTTTTTTTAAATAAACTGTTTTGCATTTCAGTCATTGAGTTCAACCCGCCTAGCCAGTTTACCTGCCGTATATGCAACTGAAAAACCGTTCGCAACTGAATATTCGTTGGCCTGTGTGGGGTTCCCGAAAGATCCAGAATTTACAGACATCGCCATCAAATACCTTCGAGATGATTTGTCAGTGGGCAAACTGTTACTTAACGTTGAATATAAACCTGCAGGAGCGCCGCCGGCCGTTACTTTACTGTCGGAAGATCAGAAAGAGGACATCATAAAAAATTTGATCGTTGACGGTTTATTGCTTGTTGAGAAACGAAGAGAGCGCAGGTTGAATAAACTGGTAAGTGTTTGTACTGTGTATACAAGGACATGACACGTATTTAAACATGTATCGAGTGATACAACAGTATTTTACTTCCAAGTTGGTTATGACTAAGGCCTCGAATCTGAGGGTCCAAACTCAGAGGCGTTGTGTTCCGCGCGCGGCGGGGATCGATTTCTCGCTGCATTTCCGATAGGCACAGGAATTCTACGATCGAATTCTGCGTCTCATTAATTTTGATTTTGACGATTCGACATTTATTTGATTGCTCAGTCTCTCCGTAAATATTGAAGAGGTCAAAATTTACCTAGAGAAAGCGGCTCTCACAACCTGTTATGTTGAGAGATCATTTTCTCGCTTTAGAAGACAAGACGTTCTCACGGCAAATCGAAACGAACGAACGAACGAAAATTTGGAACGTTATTTAATAATTAATTTTAATAACAATTAATAGCTGAGAAATTTTAGTATTTTCTTCCCTACTGGAATTTCGAATACCTGAGAATATTCAATAACGCGCGTCTCTGTTAAACCGGGCAATCGAACGATTCAGATCTGCGCTACACCGGGGGTGTTACGATGCGTAATCGGCATCTGGGAGACTGGACGGGCTATTTTTCTCGATGCTGTAGTTATGACCAGAGCCTATCACATTCAATTCAGTTTTCACTGACATGATATGGGGAGAGGGGTTCCGCGGTCAACGTGTACTGCATATCCTATTAGGATCTAAGTGCACGGCAGGGACTCGCGTTGAGTGGGAGGCAGTTACGCGTTCTGGAAGTATTTGTGATATGGCTCTGGTTATGACTCTAAAATGACTATTAAAAACTAACAACATAAATAGATGCAGAATTAAAATTCCTTTAAAATATGCCACTCCAGGCATCTTGCTATTTAAAATTTTGTAGCTCAGTGCTCAGTGCTATCCAGCGGAAGTTCAAAATTAATTAATAATACAAGATGTTTCGGAACATCACACAAAAAATGCAATTGATGAAAATATGGATAAAAATTAGCTTTTACATCAAAGTGTTAATAAATTTTAGAGATATTAACGACCGGTCCCAGGTAACCAAAAATGTTTTATTAAATTCTTATAAATGCTTACACAGCAGGTCTTTCAAACTTAACACTTTATTATACAGGGTGTTCTTTCACTGTGTGCAAATATTTAAACCTGTAATACATGACCATAAATGGCAACGATTAAACTTATATGCTGTTAACGCTAAGTTAATAGTTTTCGAGAAAAATGCATTGGGAGATTTTCACCAAACCGTTTGAGAACTGCTGGCATAGCTAACGACTGGATGGTACGCCGCCTTGTGAGAATGACGACCCGAATATAAGTCAGTGTTTTACGATGTCGTAAACGAGCATCTGTTTGATTCGTATGAGGTCTATTAATAGATCTTAACAGTCGAAACATTTTAAATACGCTCACAAAGCGCCTGGATTAATTAAAACAAGTCCAACTTCGCTCCAAGTAATTACAATTTTAGGTATTTTCAAATTATAAACCGACGATTTAATTACTGCACAAAAAATGTGGATGAGTTAAATAATGACATCACCGTCATTCATCGTTTTATTTCGGATATTTTACCCTCACAAGTAATAAATTGTCTTTCCATTTCTAATTAAATAGATTAAGATTTGTTTAGTTTAATAAAAAAGCTTTAAAATAATGTAGTAATTTATTTACTGTTTATATAGTTTAAAATAGGCCGCATTACGTAATCACACTGCGGAGAATAAAATAGCTGTTAAAACTGATATGTGCTTGTTACCAATATGAATGACATTAAATTTACAATTTCTATTAATTCAATTATGAAATTCGGCCAAGCAAAGCATTTTTAACGCGCTTGCATTGCAAATTCCAAAATTTACAAATTGATTAATATCTTAAAGTATTCTCGCATGCATTCGATAAAGTCACAGTTTCGCATTTCTTTTGATGCTTTTTATTACGGCAATTTTTTTGTGTTTTTACAACGGTGACCGCCGTAACGCGTTTAAGGTGGGGCAGTATTACATTAGCGTTCTGTAGTTACGAAAAATTTGATAAACGAAGATAGATTTTTGATTCGTAAAAACGCATATTATGGCATTTACAAATAATGAAAAAAGAGATATGTTACTCTTGTACGGGGAAGTCCGCAGAAACGCATATAGGGCGCGGGCATTGTATTAAACGATATCAGTGATTTTTATTACGAAACGCTGGAGAATGAATTTAAATACGGAACTCTTTTTATGATCGGCGCTGTATGTGGGCACACCCACTAACTACAGAGGAAGGCGTCAGTGATCTTGCTGAATGTTTCTCTCTCGCACATTTCAGCAGTTTCAAACAAGTGGAACCTCCGAATTTTTTTGGCTATGATTCGGTACTCAGCCGAAAATACGCGCAGAAGGTGGCATTGCACGTACGTATACCGAGGTTTTTTTTTTATTTGCACACAGTAAAAGAACACCCTGTATAGTCTTATTAACATTTCCTCGATATTAATAAAGCATTTAAATGGGCGCAAGTAATAAAGCAAAATAAGGATATACGTTATGGAGCAATGGGCAATTAGAGCACAATTACCAATAGTAGAGTTTCATTTTATTAAAGTCACAAAGTATCATCTTAAGTATTCTATAGCCTTTAGCGTTCAATACATGAAATACTTGAATTGTTAAGAGGCATCGACGACTTAGTTTTTCATTCAAATCAAAATTCATCATGAAAGTTGTTTCGATAGTTTTAAAAACTTTACGCGTCACGTGAAATACACAATTTTGTTGCACATACAATTTATTTAAAAAAATATTATTTTTACTTTAATTACCTTGCTTTCGATTTATAGATAGTTGAATTTAATAAGTAATTGATCTTCCATATCAGTTTATAATTTTTTGTTCAAAATAATAAGAATTGGATTACTCTATGTGGGCTTCAATACAATGGCTGCTGCATCTCAATAAAAGGGAAATATAAAAATAAGGGCGCTTACAGAAACGATGGCGTAGAAGTCTAGCAGAAGCAGAAATTATTTTCTTCTAAAGTATTAGTTTTATTGTACATGTACATTAGAATCGAAAATCGTAATAATATGCAGGATGTACCATTAAAAAAAACTTAAGTTTAGTTTGAATCTCGTTTATCCGACCATCAAATGAGCACACAGAGACACTTTGAATTAGTCGAAAATCAGAAATTTTGATCTTTTTGCGATATGTTCAAAAGACATTTCAAATTTCTTTCCAGATTATTATTCAGAATGAAAATCCACAACTTTGCCCTAATTCAACCAACTTCGTATTTCTTAAAGACAAGCGAGTGGCACTCGAAAAACGGACAGTCTGAATATTCGAAGTGTTTACCAGCGTCTTATAAACTCTTCTTACTTACTTTTTGTAATTTTGATGTCAAAAGTTTTGATTGCTTTCTCCTATTAGGTGTGTCACGTCACGCAACTCTTCATTATTAAAACCATTTTGTTATCACAAAAGGAATACAAATTAGTATTATGACACTAATTTGAATAAATTGCTCTATCAATTCAAAGTGAATTCAAAACTCATGGCAGCTGTTTTCCTCTTTCCTAGCAAACGGCAACGTGATTATAAATTTTATTAGGTATTTTAATAAAGTTATTTAAATATTTTAAAGTAAAGGAAAATAGGAATGAGTTTAGCAGGAACATATTCAATTACTTTAAACAAAAAATGAAACATATTAATTGATTTATCATCTAATCAAACAAAAAAGCCGGGCGGGAAGGCTAAATTATGTTAACACTGAAAGAAAAAAAAATTGCTGTTTTCAAGTTTAAACAAATGCGATTTACGACACTATCAAATTTCAAAATTCAAGTTGCCTGTCGTTTGAGAGAATAAAGTCTTTCAAATCATCCCTGAAAGATTCACAGGGTGGTCAAAGTATGGTGTCGAACCTTGTTATGTTTTACTGCCCAAAACTTTTGTTTTGTAAATGGAACAGCCTGTACATTTTTGTTTCTTGGGATACATAATCAAATTCTATAGTGTATCTAGTGTTTACATGAAATGCTACTTTACGTTAAGTGGCTACGACGTAGGCACTAATCTCAGTCACGAAGTTTTTTTTTGTTCCCATAGCCTTCTGGAGGTAAAATTCAGTTAGTTACTCGATTTTGAGGTGGTATTAAAGTTTTTTCTACTGCTTCGATTATTAATTTTCTTTTCTTTGAAATAGGTGACTGAATACGTTGAGGCACAGGAGGTTGCCAAGAAAAATCGTTCTAATATTTGGGAATATGGTGACATTACTGAAGACGATGCTAAGGAGTTTGGAGCTGCACGTTAAAAGGGGACCAGGGCACAGAGCAACTGAAACCTACATTATACCATAAGTCAAGTTTTCCATTGCATTAGTTCTTAGTAGACTCTAGATATTACATACAATAGACTTCCAGTTTCGTTATTATAATGTGATGCTATAGTTTTATACTTGGAAACGTAAGAATGAATACGTTGAGGACGGATTTCAGTAAGAAATGTTCATATACAATATTTATACTTATTATTTTTTTTATTTTTAATGTCTCATTGTCTGTGAAACTCGATTCTCATAGGTTACACTTAATTTTGCTGCGTATATTAATTGTACATAGATGTTTACTTTAACATGCTCACAGAAGTTTTACGGTTTTAGATAAACATAAAAGAACTTCTTGGTTTCAGTTAAACATTTTTTTCCGTGTCTAAGGATTAAAAAGAATTCTTATATAATTTTTATTGGACAACAGTCGATTTCAATTAGGTTTTTTTTTTTTTAATACAGGTTATGCGAAATGAATATTCACAGAAAAGCCAGTTGACTATCATTTTTAATCGTACAAATAATGTGGGAAATTTTATTGCCGCGGAAAATCAAATAATTTGCATTTTTTCTTCGTTATGATTAAACTTCATTACATCTAAATGCCAGCACTTTCGTCCTTTCTGACATTTTAATCAGAGCGTTGCAGAGAGAGACCAGAATGCTGGAGCCCAGCAGGTGCAACGGCCCCTTTATCGCAGTTAAAAGATTTCATATTTAGTAGACATTATTTATTGTATAATTATTTTTTTCTTTATGTTATTTTAAGACATTGATTCTCGAACAATTGCATGTTTTGTGAACTTGCTAAAGTAGGCATTATTACATTGACTGCCAAATTAATTTGAGTGCTCTTATTAAATTTATTTGTTGGTTTTGTTCTTAGATGTCCGCTTATTTAATGGAGCTGATGTCATTATTATTACCTCAAAATGAAGACGGAATAGGCTGCGCTCATTTTAAAATGTAAAAAACACCAAGCAGTGCCTTTAACATCAGTCTCTACAAACAGCAACAGCATTTTTGTGTTTTTTAAATTTAAATTTGTCTGAGTGAAATGCTTCCAGTTACTGTTTTCAATTGTGCTGTTAACTTATAAGGATATTCGGAACAAAATCAGGAAATAAATTCTTTTGCCTTTGCCCGAAATTATCAAAAAGAGCATATAATATAATTGGCTAAAGTTTTATTAATTTGTATACTCTTACAGTGTAGAATACGTGACAGTATGTAAGAGAGAGACCTGAAATTATTTGAAATTAATTTTCTTCGATACTCGAGTTGTGAAGTTTTCAATAAATTAATTGGTGCTAATTTCTTGTATAAGTCGCAAATCATCCGTCCTATGTGACTTTTTTTTTTTTTGCTTTATACTTAGTTTTGCTTGTAATGAAAACTGAAGTGTAAGACTTCTTCAGTAATAAGTTAATTTAAACTTAACAACAGAAAAATTGTTAGTTTAAGCCTGGCTTGATCAAAGGAATAGGTTATAAATATGTCTTGAAAAAGTTTGATAATTTTATACTTCTCTTACACTGCACTAAACTGTGAAAGTGATTTTATTACGTATCGTTATAATTTATTCTGTTTACACCTGAAACGTTGCCTACTTATGGTTGTGATGTCTGTCCAAATCGTACCAGATATTTTCATCACATTCATTTTATCTTCTTTCAATTTCGAAGTACATATTTACTTACATTACATCATTTGTGTATGAATTGACACGTGTGCAGTAAAGCAAATTGAATTTCGGTCCACACTGCCTATGGCTTATTTTGATTGAGGATCGTGACCTCATTTCCACAAACTGCTCTTTTTTTTTACTTTTGTCCGTTTTGTGCACACTTTGAGACCGAATTTCAATAAGCTGCGCTGTACAATATTTTTTACATTTCTTACAACACTTAATTTATGATCGATTTGTATATTTTGCATTTCTTTGCGTCGAATCAGCAGACGATTTTATTATATTGTATACACTATGTGATTCGTACAACTGATGGTATGGACGATTAAATGTAGGAGACGGCTCTGTTTAAAATAAAGTACGTTAATAATTTTTTTGTTCGTTTTAATTAATCGCAAGGTACCAGGTATTCAACGGAATTCATAATTAGAGGGGGATGGCTGTGATTTGTACTATTTCATACTGCAAGGCTACGAAGAAATTTCTTTGGAGATTGCTACATTCTTGCTCTAACATCAGTGGCGTAGCTAGAAATCAAGCCGCGGGGTTGCAAAATTCCAGTCGGCGCTTCTTTAAAATCAAAAATTAACTATTTCGTTAAAACTTTGAAAAACAAAACTGCTTCGTTGCTTCTAGATTATCCTATTTCTAAAAAGTGACGGGAGTTGTCGATCATTTTAGGTTAGAAAAGTTTCTGGAAACTAGCGATAAGCAAGGTGGATACGCTTCAATTGTTCGTGAAACACTTTTTTTTGAAGAAATTCGTCTTCAGCTGTTACTTCTTGCGTTCTAATATTCCCGTTCATTCAACTTTATTCGAACTTGTTTTTCGTAATGTTATTTCTTGAGTATTTTGAGTTAGGACTCATGGTAACAGATGGCGCTATAATTGCTAATAAATTCTTTCGCTTTAAGTTTAAATCTTATTTATTCGAAGTTTTTAGTTGCTTCTTTGTTTCCGCGCAAACGAGGGCACGGCCAGTTGAATTGATATGTCATACGGCCAGTCCAAAGAGCATTAAAAAATGTTTTTGGAAAAAATGAAAAGCGTTTGTCAAGTAGCGCCCTCAAATTCAAAACTAGTGTCAAAATAACTGTCATCTTAAAATTTTTGGTTATGAGTATGGGTCCGGGAAATATATTTTGCGCGGTTCAAGTTCTAGTGAAGCGGGCAATATAAAATATAAGACCGTAACGTGTAAACAAACGCGAGGACGGCGGAGACAATTAACGCCGCTGCAGCTATGGTGTTACTCAGTATAACAAAAAACAGAGCAATATTTACGCAATAAAAAATTACAGTTATGCAATCAATTCTTCTTGGTTAAAGGTGTAAAGATTTTCAGAGTAATTAGTTGACCAGTTGTACTTCGACCGCCGGAATATATCGCGACATTGCATCATACAGTAAGAACGCCGTAAATTATTTTCACCGTCCCATTACATAATATGCCTATTCGATGCATTTTTACGGCGTTACTGAAATGATGACGTGAACTTATTCAAATCCTATTATTACTGATGAACCTATGAATTAGGGAGGGGTGAGAGAATTGTAGAGGTTATATTTGTTACGTTTGTAAACATGAAAAACACCAAAACGTTATTTGATAAAGATGAATGAAAATAATGAATCGGTTCATACCAGTTATGTTAACATATAAAGATAAAACGTTTGAGTTTCAGTCAGTGTAGAAATTGATACGTTGACGTACGTTATAATAAAGAATGGTAAAGTAGTGTACATTTTTTTCAAGTTTTAGCAAATATAAATGTTTCCAACTCTGAAGGTTATTTATTTGTATTCCTATTCCAATTACCAACAACAATCTCTGATCAGCTGACAAGTTGACTGTTCTTTTATTCAGCGCAATTTGAGTCATAGGTGGCTTATTTGACATTAGAGATGGGATTCCACCCGGTGCATTCGTTTGCACCGGTGGAATCACGGAATGCACCCACAATGCACCCGGTGCATTCAGTGCTTCAAAATGACACCAAATATAATATATTTTGTACGGAATATCTTTAGACAATTATTTTGTAATATTAATTTCAAAAACTCACTCATTTTGTTCAGATTTTAAGCTACAAAGCTTCGGGTTAAGCTTAAAAGTTTACTATTCAGCCATTCACCATACACTATGAAACATTAAACCTGCAAACCACCTACAAACCATTAAATAACTGCAAGAAAAGATTATTTCTCGTTCGATTTGCGCGGGAAATTTAAATTTTTTAATGCACCCGGTACATTCATGTATGCACCCTAGTGAATGCACTCATGTGGGTGCTTTCAATGCACCGGGTTCATTCCCTGGCCCATCTCTATTTGACATTCATCGATGACGTCACACCGATGAAGCAATTAAATCAATTGGTTGAATAAAAGAACACGCCTTATTAGAATTCTTTTGCCGATGACTTCAACTCATAATCACCAACTACCATTTTTTTTTGTACTAGCAATTTTCAAACACCTGTATACCTATTGTACCTAATACTTAACAAGCGTTCACGATCTCTTGACTTTCAGGGTATTTAGTTAGCCAATTGTACCTCGACCTTCGCCACTTTGCATCAGATAGTAAGAACGCCGTAAATTATTTTCATCGTCCTATTACACAATGTGCCTGTTTGATACATTTTTACGGCGCTACTGAAACGATGGCGTGTACTTATTCAAATCCTATCCTTAGTTATGAGTAATGTCAGTTCGTCTTAATATTTTGATATTTAAGGGGGCGCGATAACAAATTTTTCACAGAGAGTTTCTCCATTATGCGTCAATCAAATGTCACCAAACTAGGAGGTCTACTTCACATCTACCTAGAGAAGCAATTCTCCTATTTGAGATAAATATGATGCGACAGTTTTTGAGAAACTCTCAAAAAACGAAAATCCAATACATTTATATGAGAAAACGTCCTTATGGTAAATCCGTTAATGTAACATATATGGCGATGGAATCGGCAAACTCATGACAAGCTGTGTTAGCCCCGCCTTCGGTAATAAAAACAAGCGAGTACAGTTTAGAATCATTTTCTCTGATGTCAGATTTTGACGCCTGGAATCAAATCGCTTATAAAAACTAGGAACTGAATCCTTTTTTCTGTCTATTTTCTTCCAAGAAATCGTGCGAGGAAAAAAAAATTTGGACAGACGTTCTTTTCTAATATTAGAATTATTTTTTCTTTATCTTTTTTCTGTTTTTATAAACCTCATCAAAAGACCACCTCGAAATTTTGAATTTAGCCGTACTTCAGAGTAATTATAGCAAAGGTTAATTAGGTAGTAATGTAGTTGTAATAATCAGAATACATTAGTAAATATAGGCAGAGGCGGCCTTAATAGTTGCCAGGCCCCGGGTGAGAAATTTTTGCGGGACCTTTAGTGTAGGGGAAAGAGTTTGTTCTCTTCCCCATTATAAAGAGCAGAAAATCCTAAATAAGTTTTAAAAAGTAGGTAAAATAACTTCAAATGATTGTTATTTATTTAAAATGTAACTGTGGAAACATATGAGCAAAATTGCGAAATAAAAATATGACTATGAAATAAAAGGGTGACTGTAAAATAAATATGTACAAGAAAAAGAGAAAAAGACGTTCAATTGATAATTAAATTAAAAATAAAATATCGTCAAATCTATTTAAACTAAAACAAAAGGCGATCGTGGATGAAAATAAAAATGTGTAAAACCATGGTAATCTATTTAATGAGTATGAGAGGGCGCTAGTTGACACTCTTCATGGCTCGCTTTTCTGGAACACATTTTAAGGCGAATTGGCCGTTGCTGGCCGTATATGACACATCAATTCAGCTGACAAAGTTACGACTCGTGGTTTCATGCTTTCTCGAAGAGGAAATTTGTTTTCAATCGTTTTGAAAAACTGTTTCACGGAAATTAAACGGAACAAAATTATTTATGACAGTATACAGAATAACAGATGGCACTACTTTTGTTTGAAATACGTTTGAAACATCCCATTTCTATTCAATTTTATTTATTCGAAATTATATATTTTTTTCTGTCATGTTATTTCTTGAATTTATCTTAGCGTTTTTCAACAATTGCTTCCCCCACAAATAAAGAGAACGAAGTTACGATCCAGGGTAACAGTTGGCGCCACAAACGGTAATACTGCGTCTGTCTTCGCCTTACATATTCTGTAATGTAGAAATTATCAATTTTTCAGTTTTTTTTTTTCAAATTCATTCATAAAATTGCTAAAGAAAAACAATATTTTTCCTCTGGATTGCAAAACGTATTTTTGAGAATTCTGAATAATATTTCAGAAATCATTTTTCGATTTTTGAAAATCGGGTTTCTCGAATTTGTTTAAAACTTGATTGTACAGTTGTGGCCTTAAAAACTGGTTCACTTTGATAAATTTTGGCGTGTAAAATGATCCTAAAAAGTTCCTAAACGTCACTGAAATCACTGACGGGAAGAAATCAAAATTATTGCAAAAATTATAAGCTAAAAGCTAGTATTTTATTGCAGCACAATTAGAATTCATACGGCATTGAAGCCATTACGATATTTTAAAAATAAACACGAATGTTCCCTGTTACGAATTTATCAAATTTGACATTTCCACCAAAATGATACGGTTTGATTTACACATTACAAAATTTCGAATTTTTAACATTTATTTCAATTCTAATAGCGTTTTCGATTGGGGTGCACTACGGCCACTGAGTGTATCTTCATCTTATTTTATTCCATGAGGTTAAAACGAGATGAAGATACACTGAGTGTACAAAGTGCATTCCAATCGAAAACGCTATTAACAGATGTTTTCTTTCGCTTAAAAGTTTGAATCGTGTTTCGAATAGTTTGGACCTGAATTTCGCAGTTGTTGCAACAAAACATCTGGTTTGAATTTTTGATTGACCGTTCATTTGTAAATAACCATAATTCAATCCAAACAAGTTTTAAAAATAAAGAGATTCAAAGAAAAGAATGTCTGTTTTTGAACAAAACACGTTTAGATGACGATTTTGTGAGCGAAAGAAAGCACTTATTGTACTAGTTTTCAAGGGCCGTAATTGTACATATCATTGAAGCTTAACACTGAAAAATAAGCTTTACGGCAGTTCTTTATGGAAAACTTCAAATTCAGAAATTTTTTTATAATGTCTTTTAAACATTCAACCGACTTTCATTTAGCATAGCAATTTAAAACGTTGCGCCAATGCTTAGCTTCTTTTTGCAGTCTATTTTCAATATTATTTTTTAACGGACGTCGACTCTACTTGCAAGAAAGTAGCTTTTAAACTTTAAACGGACACTATTAAAATAAGAAAGACTACACAACGTTTCACTATCGTTCGATAGCTTTGTCAGGAGTCCTGATCAATTTTCAGAACTATTTTCTTATTATTTTTTTTAACTCTCAAAGGAATACATTTTCAATAGCTCGTTGATTCAAAGTGATTTCTAAAGATTGCAAAGTAGACGTCTTTTCTAAAATGTACTTTTTCTACCCCTGCTCTTCCTTTTTTCAAAAGTAAATAATTTCAGAATGAGCAGTTAGTGTAGTCCCGTTACATTGAAATGAGGTTCAAAGAAAGCTTCCTCCTAAGTGAAACACATCTTAATATGAAGTTAAGGATGTGCCAACAAACAGGAGAGGCGCCAAACGCATTTATCACCAAGTTTAAATTAAACCTATGTGAGACGAAACGAATGAACAAATTAATAACTATCGATTTAATAAAAACGAAAAGAGAACAAAAGAAAACATTTATCACATAAGAAAGAAATGGGAGATTCGTATCAAAAAAGTAAAATGTTTACTTTCCTTTCAAATAAAAGGTACTTTACTATTAGTTCTGTAACTATCCTGTATGTTACTTCGACGTTTTGATATTAGGTGCTCTCTTTCGCTCACAAAATCGTGATCCAAACGTGTTTTGATTCAAAAATGGACATTCTTTTCTTTGAATCTCTATTTTTAAACCTTGTTTGGACTGAATTATGGTTATTTACAAATGAACTGTCAATCAAAAATTCAAGTCGGGTGTTTTGCTGCGACAACTACGGAATTCAGTTCCCAACTATTCGAAACACGATTCAAACTTTTAAGCGAAAGAAAGCACCTATTGGCTGAGAACTTGCTAGACGAAGCAAAACTTTTTATGAAGAATGACGTGTTACGATTATTTCACGCCGTTAGTCCCGCGGTCAATTAGGCTTCTCTCTGTGCACATTTGTTTTGAGCGAGGTTGATCGTTGCTGGGTCGCGAGGCGGTCGTGCGCTGGTGCGTCATCTTTTCCTATTCCCTGCCAGTTTCGAAAAGAGGCAGGTGGACTTTTCCATGTTGTTAACGAAGAGAGTTGGGGGTGTGGAGCGAATTTTTCGTTGGATTTGGTTACCCTAGGGTTCCTAGAAGTGACTGATATTTAACATGTCGGACAGGGTTCGGAAGTAAAAAGTTAAATCCGCCGTTCTGCCAAGCTCCGAATCGTTTACGACATACCGATACTATGTTTTATTCTTTCTAACCCACGAGAAAATCGTATTAAGTTAGGTCAGCCAGCCATAAAATCTGATATTACTAACGAAATGACGTTGTGCTTCCGAACCCTGTCCGATATGTTGAATGTTAATCACATCTGGGGACCCTAGGTTACCCTACCGTTTTCTGCGAATACGCTCGCTCCGTTAGGTATTTCCCCGCTGTCAAAGGGACTTGTTGTTTTACGGGTTTTGTGGACGTGGAAGTTACATTCTTTTATCTTTTTTTCCATTTTGTTTCCTGTCTGTTTTCCACGTGCGTTTATTGTTCGCGTTCGTCATTTCTATTTCGTTATCTCCCTTATAGTACCTGGTAAGGGGCTGTTTTGCCACCGGGCGTTTGCCTCGATTTATCCTGGTGAGCTAGGCCATAGTTTTTAACTCTGAACATACACTATGTTCGATTTTAGAAAAAAAAAAAGAAAAAAAAAACGGGTCAATGCATTGCGCGCTGCCTAAGATGAAACAGGATGAATTTGAATCAAGGAATATTAACATTTATTTTTTAAATAAAAACATTATAATTGTTCTAAATGTTCTCTTTCACGTTTGAAATAATGATGCCAAACGATTATTTAAATGCTTTCTTAGTATTTGTTAAATATTTGGGACGTAGTTCATGACATTTCATAACTGACACAACATTTGTTCTATTGAAACTTGTCTACATTGAATGTTCCGAGTTAAAAAGACTCACAGCTTACAAATATCAACATCAAATACAGGGAGATTCAGGTAACCCTTTCATTAAAAGTTTACGGACTTTGAATTTCTGTTTCATATTTTGCAGTTATAAGGTAACGATATGGATCTATCAAAATATAATATTTTCAAATTTCGAACATTTCCGCTTATACCGGAAGTTGCTGTCAACTTTCTTATTTTAAATGGAATACCCCAATTATTAATACTTTTTTGAAATCTTCATAAAATTCTAAAAATATTTTGTGCAACATGTGATACAAGAAAAGTTAACCGTTTCCTAGATATTTTCATTCTTTAAAAATAATAACAAAATAATACTGCCATCGTTGTGCTTCAAAAACCATGATGCCCATTTTTGAGCTCTGGTAGGCTGCAATAACATTCTTTCAGATCATGTCCAGTTTTACACTTGATTACTTACAGGCTGGTTGAAAAGTAACTTCTATTCGAACTAATTTCAACTGACGAAAAGTCATGTTTTTTAAATGGAACGCCTAGTATATTTTTATACCGTGTGACTCAAGATTAAATGTTCTTTCGTCCTGTATTAGCATTCCCTATACCTATCTCTTATAGTTCACTCGTTATCGATGATTTCTTTTTAACATGTAATTTTTTTCCATTTCTCGGTATTATTTTTAAATAGTGGGCTATGAACACTAGAGAAATTATAATTTTTAAAATCATCTGTCTAGTAGGAATTTAAAAAAAAATCAATTTAATCGATACGAAGAAACAAAAAATGATCAAACACAGCCATATTAAAGTATTTGATGATAAAAAAAATCGACAATTCAAGAAGTTAATAAAAAAAGTTGTTATATCGAGGAAAATGCGTTATTACTTAGATACAGTAGAAAGTTATTACTAATACATAACAGCCGAGGACAACTTAGAGCCAATATTATAACCAACAATTTGTGTATTATTTATAATATTTTTGATTTATTTATTAGTTTTCATAAAATTTTATATTGTAAGTGTAGATTTCTCCTTGTAAATGTGTAAATAGTCCATACCAAGAATTCTAATACAAGCGGCATATGTAAACAAAAAGATCAGATGATAGATGTGTATTTAAATATTATTTGTCGGTTTTTAAAATGAAATTTAAATTACAGTCAGAAATTAATTTAAAAAACCACGTTTGTTAAATTTTTATAGCACACTATTCAGGAATAATACTAAAAAGTGATGTGTCACAGAGAAAATCATGAATAGAGAGAAAAAGGTAAGAGACGGGTATAGGGAATACTAATACAGTTCGAAAGAACATTTAATTGTGGTTCTTATGGTATAAAAAAATACTGCGTGTTCTATTTAAAAAGCATGATTTTCGACAGTTGAAATAAGTTCGAACAGAAGTTACTTTTCAACCAGCCCGTAAACGATTTTGTGTAAAATTAGGTATGACCTGAAAGCTTATGAGCACAGCCTACTACAGGTCAAAAATTGAAATTATGGCTTTTGTTACACAAAGATGCCAGTATCATAAACAAGGTCCTGCAACTTTGAACTTTTTTTAAAAAATGGAAATATCTCTAAGACGGCTAATTTTTCTTTGTATCACATGTTACACAAAATACTTTTAGAATTTCATGAAGATTTCAGAAATGCAATAAAAAATTGGGTATTCCATTTAAAATAAGAAAGTTGACAGCAACTTCCGGTACAAGCGGAAGTGCCCGAAAGTTGGATATATTATATTTTAATAGATCATTGTCGCTAACTTATAACCGCAAAATATGAAATAGAAATTCAAAGAGGAAGTCCGTAAACTTTTAATGAAAGGGTTCCCTGAATCTCCTTGTATATGACGTTGATCTTTGTAAGCCAACACGAGAATACTCACGTCGGTGGGCATTTTGCCCTCGGTTTGGGCCTAAAATTTAGGACTATCCTAAAAATAATACGATCGTTCACGCCACCATGGAGTTTGTTCTGTTACTGAATTATACGGTGTGTGCAATAATAAGCTTACCTATTGTTTTTGGACTGATCTAGGATTTATTTGCTGAACTGCTCTGGTTGGGACGTACATCTTTGGGAGGGGTTTCAAAAAAAGGTGAATTTTCTTTTTTTAGGTTCTCTTGTTCTTTTGTATTTCCTAAGGATCGCCATTTGGGGGTACACCAACCAAGACGCCGATACTAGGAAGTTGTACCTTTCGGGGACGAATCGGGATACACTTTCTCCGAAATGTATCTTCGTTACTTCGAGGTTGCACCCTACTTAAAAGCAATTGTGTAATATTTTTCATTCTAATTTGTTCTCAACGCCAATGTCTGGGTTTACCAGAAATAAGTTGCTTGCGCTTAACTGTATCAGCGTTTAATATGTAAGCGGTAATCTGGTGAACGCTTTAAGGGTACCTTCATATCGGAGCTATGATGATTAATGATAACGAACATAGGCGCCGCTTCGTCGGGTGCAGGGGCCTCGTGCACCCGACAAATGATTTTGTTGGGTGCAAAAGTATTAGAGAGCACCCGACAAAGTAGTGTCATGGTAGTGTCTTTTTATTTAATGAATTCAAAGAACACACAGTTTTTTAAAGAAAATCCATAATTAACAGGATTACCAGAAATTCACAAATTGTTTAAAATATTGCTAGCTCTTCCTGGTTCATCGTCCAAAGCAGGAATACAGTATACTTGCCTTTTTTACTGACGTGCACTGCGTGCGTGCGTACTCACTGTATCTCCATCTTCTTCTAACCTCATGTAATAAAATGAGTTGGAGACACGCTTAGTGCACACAGTGCATATAGTATACGTCAGTAGAGAACGCTATTAATGTATAATTTGTTCACAAATAAAAAAATCACCACCTGTTGCATTACGTTGGTATAAAACACAGTCCGCTGTAAAATATTGTCAAAATACTAAGCAAGGATGAGGAAAAATTTTTAATTCCTCCTCCCTGATACTAAGTTGGTAAAACAATTTTAAACTTATCTTATTATTTTATCTACATTTATGTTCGTCTTAAGAATCCTTTTCAATGCCAAGCAAATGGAAAAAATCTTTTCACTGTTAAAATGAAAGATGCCCTTAATTCAATTATCGTAATTATAAAAAATTCAGGACTCATAACCTTGTCATTTGTTTCATATACTTGTAACTTTGTTATCGAGTTTTTAATTATTGTTATAGTTGTATTTTTCATAAGGCAGTGGTCTTTTAATTTATGAATAAGTTATATTATACACATTATAAACTGAACCGACAAAAATTGCACCCGACAATATTTGCAAAATCCGGCGCCTATGATAACGAAAATTTCAAACAGCGCTGATAAAGAAAAACACGTATTCAAATGCTTGAGTTGATAACCGAGCTTCGAGTATAAGCGACTATAGCAATGAGAATTGAACGGCTTATTCTATTACAAGCAGAAAATGCCCTCTATCATCCATCATCACAGCTCCGTTGTGAAGTTACCCTAATAGATCAACACGTTTTACATAAATCAGCGGTCCCAAAAGTACACTTATAAAAAAATTAGCGCCTTGTTCACCAGACAAAACAGATAGCCGCTTCGTTCTGGTGGATCCGACCACTGATGAATAAGGAAATTGTTAAGAAAAGAGGTTTCATAAATTCTTCGTAACGATTTTAAAAATAAAAATTCTACATCAAATGCAACACTACACTATTTTTTTAGATTTGTTTCATACCAAATAACAACTTTAGTTAGTGTGGTTTGATATGATATCCGAATTATTTCTCAGTCACACTTCCAAAATGGGTTTTATGTTCAGTGTTTTACTGTTAACATCGTTATCTTTGTTATAAAAACGAAGTAAAATATGAGTAGAGTAAAATCGGCTTATATGGAATAGACAGGCTAATATGGAATACCCGGTATTTCTGAAATAAGAAAGGCCATCTGTTAAACGACTCTGGCATTAACATGAATTTCGGTATTGTAGGTCACTACTACAGAGGTTCTTAGCCGCTAAGATTGCATATTTTTTTAAATAAAAATAAGGGAAAATATGCAACACATTGAATTACTATTGTACTAATCTACACTATAACAAACTAAAATTGGTGTAAAAAAGTGTTTTTTTTACACCAATAGTCCTAAATTATTAGACCCAAACCGAGGGCAAAATGCCCACCGACGTGAGTACTCTCGTGTTAGCTTATCAAATATCATATATTTGATGTTGATATTTGTAAGCTGTGAGTCTTTTTAACTCGGAACATTCAATGCAGACAAGTTTCAATAAAACAAATGTTGTGTCAGTTATGAAATGTTATGAACTACGTCCCAAATATTTAACAAATACTAAGAAAACATTTGAATAATCGTTTGGCATCATTATTTCAAACGTGAAAAAGAACATTTAGAACAATTATAATGTTTTTATTTAAAAAATAAATGTTAATATTCCTTGATTCAAATTCATCCTGTTTCATCTTAGGCAGCGCGCAATGCATTGACCCGTTTTTTTTTTTTCTAAAATCAACATAGTGTATGTTCAGAGTTAAAAACTATGGCCTATCTCACGAGGATAAATCGAGGCAAACGCCCGATGGCAAAACAGCCCCTTACCAGGTACTATAAGGGAGATAACGAAATAGAAATGACGAACGCGAACAATAAACGCACATGGAAAACAGACAGGTAACAAAATGGAAAAAAAAGATAAAAGAATGTAACTTCCACGTCCACAAAACCCGTAAAACAACAACTCCCTTTGACAGCGGCGAAATACCTAACGGAGCGAGCGTATTCGCAGAAAACGGTAGGGTAACCTAGGGTCCCTAAGCAGAACGTGATTTCTTTAGTAACATCAGATTTTATAGCTGGCTGACCTAACTTAATACGATTTTCTCGTGGGTTAGAAAGAATAAAACATAGTATTGATATGTCGTAAACGATTCGGAGCTTGGCAGAACGGCGGATTTAACTTTTTACTTCCGAACCCTGTCCGACATGTTAAATGTCAGTCACTTCTAGGAACCCTAGGGTAACCAAATCCAACGAAAAATTCGCTTCACACGCCCAACTCTCTTCGTTAACAATATGGAAAAATCCACCTGCCTCTTTTCGAAACTGGCAGGGAATAGGAAAAGATGACGCATCAGAGCACGACCGCCTCGCGACCCAGCAACGATCAACCACGCTCAAAACAAATGTGCGCGAAGGGAAGCCTACTCGACCTCAGAAGCAACGGTGACAAATAATCGTAACACGTCATTCTTTATAAAAAGTTTTGCTTCGTCTAGCAAGTTCTCAGCCAATAAGCGCTTTCTTTCGCTTAAAAATTTGAATCGTGTTTCGAATAGTTTGGACCTGAATTTCATAGTTGTCGCAGCAAAACACCCGACTTGAATTTTTGATTGACAGTTCATTTGTAAATAACCATAATTCAGTCCAAACAAGGTTTAAAAATAGAGATTCAAAGAAAAGAATGTCCGTTTTTGAATCAAAACACGTTTGGATCACGATTTTGTGAGCGAAAGAGAGCACCTAATATTAAAACGTCGAAGTAACATACAGGACAGTTAGAAAACTAATGGTAAAGTACCTTTTATTTGAAAGGAAAGTAAAAGTTTTACTTTTTTGATACGAATCTTCTATTTCTTTCTTCTGTGATCAATATTTTCTTTTGTTCTCTTTTCTTTTCTATTAAATCGAATTATTAATTTTTTCTTTCGGTATTTCTGAAATAAGAAAGGCCATCTGTTAAACGACTCTGGCATTAACATGAATTTCGGTATTGTAGGTCACTACTACAGAGGTTCTTAGCCGCTAAGATTGCATATTTTTTAAAATAAAAATAAGCGAAAATATGCAACACAATGAATTACTATTGTACTAATCTACACTATAACAAACTAACATTGGTGTAAAAAAAGTGTTTTTTTACACCAACGTTAGTTTGTTATAGTGTAGATTAGTACAATAGTAATTCAATGTGTTGCATATTTTCCCTTATTTCATATCACCCCAACTGACTATTCTATATTATCCGCCATTTTAAATCATATCATGAAAATTTGTTACAGAATTTTCCCAAAAAATATGTATTTCTTAAATTTATTAAATTGCAACCGCTGGAAAACAACAAAGTATTTTTAATTAAAATATCTGAGAATTTAGTATCTTAGTTCAGAATTTATAACGGCCCAAAGAATGGGCATTCCATATATGCGGACTTTATTCTACGTACCTTATAGAACAAAGTGTGTTTCCTTTAATGGATAAGACCTGCATAAACACTTAAAAACTTATTCATACATGTAATTACTATAAATTAACAACAGGTATTCAAGGTGATATAAATAATAAGATATGTAATAATGATGTAATTCACGTTTTTCTCATTAACTGTTTCATGTTTCTCGGTGTTAAGATTTGTTAACGGTGTCGTGCATTAATTTCACAAATCATGAAAACATTACCGCATGAATTTGTTGTGTAATTGCAAACGTACTGCGTCTTATTCATATATTCAATTTACGGTCTTATAAAACAAATATTGTTTTGCTATTTTATAAGCAGGTATATTTTTATAAAGTTATAAAATAAAAATTATAGGTAATGTAATGCGGAAGAAAAAAAATGTATAATCAAATTTGTACCGCAAATAAATACGTGGGCTGTTGGAAAATTTTCTGGAATCTAGTAGGTCTAGGATTGTTAGCGTTTATCAACTGTCATATTTGAAAAATTTGACGTTTCTCGCCTATAATTCTATTGACAGTTCCTATCCAAGTGTAAGGTAGTTTTGTCTGTACAGCATTTGAAAAAAAGTAATTTTGTGTAAATATGGAAATCTCGTGTGAAAATTTTCGTGTCATGATTTTTTACGATTTCAAATGTGGTCTAACGCCGAAACAATGCCTAGATCGGCTTCATTTGGCTTTTGGAGATGAAGCACCATCAAAGAGTAGTGTTTATAATTGGTTTGCCGAATTCCAGCGTGGACGTACCTCTCTCAGTGAAGTTCGTCCATCAACATCTTTTGTTGCCACTAATGTAGATGCTGTGCGGAAATGCTTGAGCGAGATCGACATGTGACATACCGTGAGATTCAAGCATCCTTACGGATTCACATGAAAGCAATACACCAGATTTTGCATGATCATTTGAACGTACGAAAGCTTTGCAGTCGTTGGATCCCACACAATTTAATAGAAGTGCAAAAGCAGGGTCGTGTCAAATGGTGCGAAGAAATGCTCAAGAATTTCAATGGAGGTCGTTCAAATTTAGTTTATAACATCGTTACTGGTGACGAAACGTGGATCTATTCGTACGAGCCAGAAAGTAAACAACAATCTACCGTTTGGGTATTTCAAAATGAACCAAAACCAACAAAAGTTGTCCGTTCACGCAGTGCTGCGAAGCAAATGATTGCCTGTTTATTTGGTTTAACTGGACATGTTGCAACCGTGGCCTTAGAGGATCGAAAAACTGTGAATGCTGATTGGTATA
Organism: Prosopocoilus inquinatus; assembly: GCA_036172665.1. NCBI lineage: Eukaryota > Metazoa > Arthropoda > Insecta > Coleoptera > Lucanidae > Prosopocoilus > Prosopocoilus inquinatus. The sequence continues at coordinate 6,443,295 of CM069876.1, forward strand.
CTACAATTTGTTTGCCGGAAGTCATCGATCAAATAAGAAGAAACAATCGAAATCGACGAATCATTCTCCATCATGACAACGCCAGCTCTCACTCAGCCCGTCAAACAGTTGATTTTTTATCCAACAAAAATATTGAATTAGTGACTCATTGTCCATATTCGCCTGATTTATCACCTAATGATTTCTTTTTGTTCCCAAATATCAAAAATAAAATACGTGGTGAGCGATTTTCGTCGGCTGAAGCAGCGGTTGAAACATTCCGGACACTGGTTTCTGAGGTACCATCTTTAGAGTGGAAAACGTGCTTTAGAAATTGGTTCGAGCGTATGCAAAAGTGTATTGACGTCAAAGGCGAATACTTCGAAAAACAATGATACCGTTTACCAAATTTCATATGCGTTTTTTCATACCGTTTCCAGAAACTTTTCCATCAGCCCACGTACCATTTTGCTACGTATAAGACTCCACATGTCACGTTGCGGCAGCTTGTATTATGCTCCCGCGGTTTACATTAGGCCCTATGTGTGGTATATAAAGTTACATTAAAATTCAGTCCGGAACCCGAAAAGCACCTTCTTAATAAGTTTCCATCTATCGGAGAGGTATCATATTGTGCTTGTAGGAATTAAAACATCAAACATCATTAACGCCTCAACGGCCTTACAATCGTAAGGCCGTGGGTTCGCACCGCGCTCGAGATATTTCTCGGGGGTGATCAGGTACCCTTCAGTGTTGGGGAAAAAATTTGACACTGCCTCCTCTTCAACAGCGAGGAAGTTTGGAAGTAGCAAAGCTTTGGAACTTTACACACACAAAGTACACCCTCGTTCTTGAGGTCCTGACAAGTTTATGACCCGTTGGGTAACCACCACAGAAGTTATCTATAAAACCTACGACGTCCTTCAAGGTTCGATTGTGGGACCTCTCCTATTTTTAATTTATTTAAATGCTCTTTTTCCATACGATCTTAACTTGATTCGTTTTCTCGCTGTGCTCTTGGACAATGCTCTTAAAAGGGGCGAACGTGGCAACCATCTCAGCAACAAACATTAAAAAAATATATACATATTGGGGTCTATTCTGTAACATTGATATGGACTTGAAACGTAACAATTATTGATACGGGACGTGACCTTGCAAAGTCACTTGCTAAGCATATCAATTAATTGAAGAGGTCGTGCTGTGTAGCAAATTGAAACGCTGTCACAAAAATAATCACTGTTTTTACGTATGCAGAAATATCATTTTCCGGGCGTCAATGTAAATGCATTTTAAAAAAAGGCGTTAGCGTGCAGGATTAAAAAATAAAAATTTGTCCATAATTAGTCGTCGGGTTGTCGTCAAGTGAATGGTTAGAAGAAGCGTGATTTCAGCATGGATTTGGAAGGTGAAATTTTTACTTGTTTTTTTATTTCTCGCTATAAGTATAAATAAATCACGATAACCTTAAAATTGGCAACGCATGCGCAATCCATAAGTTGTGCATCTCTTCAATTCGTGTTCAAGTTCTCTTCAATTATTGAAGACCTTGAAGACGCATAGCAATTAATATATATGTCAATGTTACAGAATAGACCCGATTGCCAAATTTTTCAAATTGTGTTACGACGTGCAGTAAAAATCACAGCAAATGGAGGATTGCAAGCGTCTCTTTACAGAGATGAATATACGCACACTTCCCCTGTATCTATCTATAATATAACCTGTGGTAATTCCTAATAAGTCCTGCTCATTAGGGGTGTATTTACTAAGTTCATGCAAATACTAAATTGCAAAAAACAAATTTATCAGAGATATTCGAAAATCAACCCCTTTTGAGTTCCAAATGGAAACCGTTTCAATAGCGCTGATGATTATTGGAATGTGATACGTACGTGTTTTTAAAATCAAGTTGACTAGCTGTTTATGTTTATGTTTGAAAAACTGTGTTACTGTATCAACAAAAAGTAAATGTTACTTACGGTTTTTGTAACAGATATACCGGGTGTAGTCAAATTAGTTTCACATATTAATACTGCAAGTTCCTCGTCCTGTATGAGAATTAATGCCGCAATTATCAAAGGTCTAACTCAAAAATAAAAAATATGATCTACATACATTTGTTTGAGAACTTCTGGTCGATCGTGCGTAAAGACATCATAAAATAAAACTCCAGCAAAAGTCAAGGTCAAATGCATGATCGCATTTTTAAAAGCTGTGATGTTTTATGTAAACACAATATCAAATTCATAGTGTCCCGGTTGTTGCCCACGTGTGCAATTTGATTAAAGAAGACCATTTTAAATCTACTCTCATTGATTATAGAATTAAATTTGTTTTATTAGATAATCGAGAATAATTAGATCTTAGTATGAATCACATAAACATAAACTCTATTCTTTATTGAATAACTAAAGAGTCTTCAATAACGACAAGACTAAATAAAATGAACAAACATTCGACAATAATTTAAGTAAAAGATTGTCAGATACTCCTCGATGTTATGTATTTGTACATTGTGTAAGCAAAACAAAATAATCAAACAATAAATGAAGGGACGATGAATACCGACGTGCGTTGTTTACGATAGTTTTTAGAATGTTAGCTTAAATGTTTTTATTTCCTTTACTTATTGTTACACTTTTGTCAGCAGAAAATTAACTTAATTATCCAGTAAGTAATGCCACAAACGTGATGGATATTTATTTTCTTTTGATATGGAATTGCTGAACGAAGATTTTATTGACCCAGTGCCCTTCATTTCGATGACGCTTTATTGCTTTATGTTTTGTTTATAATGTATTGTTTTGCTTAGAAAAATCCACACACGATCGGTCAGAGTTTCTCAAACAAAAAGACTACGGGCTCTTGTGGAGCTTTAATTTCTTACATTTTTCACCAAGAAAATTGAAGAACTTACAGTTTTAATGTGTGAAACTTATTTGATGACACCTTCAGTTATCCCTGGATGCACGTTCTGACTAGCGTATTTGAAGCGCAAGCTTTCTTCTTTGCACGAGCAAGTCTGCGTGTCAAGTATGCTATCACCCAAGAGCGTTCGAAAGTTCTGGTGAATGTCGGCTTAATGAATCACGTACACCGGGCACTGATTTGCATTGTTTTGATATTTTTTGCTTCAGAAAAAAACGCAATTTCCTCAACCGTGTTAATGGAGTTTTCATAAACTGAATTTTTCATTTGCAATGTTTGATTAAACATAAGATTCTCTTCAGTTTAATTCGATTAATTATCTCGCACATGAAGCAACTGCAAATATGTAAAACACTGTAGTAGGTACGTTCAATTAAGAAAATCCTAAAGGTCTGCGGTTGGCATTAAGAGCACATTAATAATAATAATAATAATAATAATAATAATAATAATAATAGCATTTATTCGAACTCTCGTATGTACATACACATTAGTAAATAACAAAAATTATTTGTCGAATCGCAGGGTTGATTTCAGATTAACATAAAGTTGTCTGATTTACAAATCAACCATGAAGGTAGTGAAAAAAAAACTTTTAGATTAGAAAAAAAAAACATTGCGTATTAAGCTTGAAAATAATTCAGTATTTGCTGTCTTCTCTAATTAAATTAAGAAAAATATTAAAGCAACTCATCTATGGAAAACTAAATAAAGGGAAAATTCACATGCTCAAGAGATGATTCCGCAGGTGTCTCTTGAAAGCAACAATCGAACACATTTTTAATTCGGACGGTAACTTATTATAAATTTTAGAAATATTAAAGGTAAAGGATCTTTCAAATATGGCAGTTTTATGACTAGCAGGCGTTAATAGTCCCTAAAAACGAAGGTTTATGTTGTGAACGTCCGTACGAAAATTTATTTTATTATACAAGTAAGGTGGTGTCAGGGTCTGAATGATTTTATGAAAAAAACAAGCAGAATGTAACAGTCTTCTTGTCTTCATATTCAGCCAAGTAAGTTCTTTTAATTTAATCGATACATGACTCCTTCTTCGCAGACCAAATATTAATCTTATGCATGAATTCTGAACTTTCTGAATTATCTTCGAGTCTATATAATTTAAACATGGATCATAGACTATATCGCAGAAATTAAAATGCGAAAGTACCAAACATTCCAACAAAACACACCTAACACGTTTATTTAAAAATGATCGATTGGCGTAAATTAATTTCAAGTTTGAAATTGCTTTCTGAATACATGCAGAAATATGCTTGGAGAAACGTAAGTTAGTATCAATATATAAATTTTATAATTTTTAACTATTTCAACCGGAGATAATGTAGAGTCGCCAATCTTAACTGAAAAATGATTTTTAATATTTTCTCGAGCCTTTACTGCGCCAAACAAATTAAGTTTCGATTTAGAAGGATTAATGATTAGAGAATGCTTTCTCGAATAATCTAATAACGAAACAAGGTCAGCATTGATATTTTCCATGGCATCGATAGCATTTTCTGGACGAAAGGAATAAAATAATTGAAGATCATCAGCTTAACGATGTACTTGACAGTATCTTAAAACACTAGTGAGATTGCCAGTATATATATTAAATAATAAGGGCCCCAAGATTGAACCTTGAGGTACACCTTGTGATAATTTTAAAACATCAGAAACAGACGAACCGATCATAACTTTTTGCGATCGATTCATGAGAAAGTCTTTAATTAGTTTGACAGCATCGCAAGAAAACCCAATGTACTTCAGAATAGCCAGTAGAAGACTGTGACTGACGGTGTCAAAAGCTCTAGAGAAATCTATTAATATTAATGCTGTAAGTTTACCGACTTCAATATTTCTAAAAATTTCGTCCGTAATATCATATAATACTGTCGCACAACTGAAGCCAGTCCGAAAGCCGGATTGTCGAGCAGGCAAGATATTATACCTACTTAAATGAACATTAATTTGTTTATTTATAACTTTTTCTAGAACTTTTGACAAACAAGGAAGAATGCTAATAGCACGAAGATCTTGAAAGTTTTGGGGATGACTTATTTTTGGTAGTGGATGAACTAAGGCAACTTTCCAACAAGATGGAAATTCACTGTTTACCAGACAACGATTTATGATAAATGTGATGTAAGGAATCAAAAATGGGCAACATATATCGATCATTTTAATATTGAGACCTTCGCTGCTGGTACTTACAGATTTTATGTTTGATAAAATTTTAGAGACTTCCTGTTCTGAAACTAATTCGAAAAAAAGAAAAGAGTCAAAATTCACTTGATGTTGGTTTTGATAAAAGTTTAAAAGTTCGACATCATCATTAAAAGGTGGAATAGAATTAATGAAGAAATGGTTAATAGCATTAACATCAGACAAATGATCAGGAATAGTTTTACGTCTATGAGAATAGATATTTAATTCATTAAGTTTGTTCCACATGGTTCTCGGAGTTGCATGAGTAAGAGTATAATTAAAATAAGCTTTCTTTTCTTGTCTAACAGCATTGGTGGCCAGATTTCGACGTGTTTTATAGTACAGTGTACAGGCAATTTAGTTTTAGTAAAACGTTTATGCGCCTCATCACGTAAAGATATAATTAACTTGATTGTGTCTGTGAGCCAAGGAGGTTTAGGTTTCGTTATTTTAGATGTAATAAAAGGAGCGTGTATGTCAAATAAGCCTATTATGCACTGATTAAAAAAATCAACCATATCGTTTACATTAGTTAAGTGAAAAATAATATGGCATGGTAATGCTTCTAAATCAATTTTGAAATTAACATATGAAAATTTTTTAAAAGTTCTGTAAGTATGCAGAAATGGCAGCGACAAATGAACTACGCATTCGATATCGCAATAAATAAGAAGATGATCAGATACATTGGGTAAATTGTCCCAGAATGTCGAATGATACTAGTATCCGAGGTGATAATAAAATCAATTAAAGTGGCACTAGAATGCGTAATACGTGTCGGTTCATTAATTATTTGAAGTAAACCATAAGCATTCAATGAAGAGAGAATGTTCGTAGTCTGAGTTGCTTCGATATCGAGCAGGTTAATATTAAAATCTCCCAAACATAGCATAAAATCTGCAAGAGGTAAAGCGTAGGAGACTAAATCTTCAAAGTTATCTAAAAAAAGTTAAACTAGATAATTGTGGTGGAAGATAAACGATGCCAACAATATAACGAACTTTACCAATACAGAACGCAATCCATATATTATCTAACAAGGCGTCAGTAGGCGGCAGATCAAGTAGCTTAAATTTAATATTTTTCCTAACATACAGACCAGCACCACCACCTCTGAGCACACGATTTTTATTCAAAAAACAGTAATTCTCTACTGAAAAGGTATCTATATTATCATTATCGGATAGCCATGTTTCAGAGACACCAACGATGTCATATCCCTGCGCATGTATATAATCACGAAAATCATGAAACCCAGTAAACATAGAGCGAACATTCAAATGACCAATTTTAAGTAACATTAAAAAAAATTATTAAAATAAGCTAGAGAATGCAACAACAAGACTGAAGATGAAGAAGAGAGAAAGAAATAAGTTTATCGAAAGCAGGCAATGCAATCTAAAACGTTATATTGCCGCGACAACAGTCAATCGATTCTTCATTGCTATTCCGCCATGACAAGTTGTCTTAAAATGCACGAATTTTAAAAATTTTTATGAATTGATATCAACATTTATAAAGAAATTAAATTTAGTTCAATTTAATAGTTTTTTAATTAAAAAAAATCGGTGTGTTCTAAATGTTGGTTCAACCACTAAAATACATCTACTGTTATTATTAACAAGATTATTAACAATGTTATTACCAAATGTGTGTGCATTAGAAATAAAACAAAATCCAATTTTGTTTATTAAATTACAATACAGTTGAGATTTTAAAGGTACACAGTAAAAAATATTGTAGTAAAATACGGGATAGCTACAATTGCAGCAAATTTTCTTACAAATTGTAGGGCATTTTACTACACACACATTTTAAATTCGTTAAATTTACTACAATTACGTGAAAAATGTCTACAATTTGTAACTATCCTCTATTTTGCTACAACTTGTAGTACTTTTTATTACACAGTTTTTTCTGTGTACTGTTAGAAAACCACAAATGTAATACATAAATAATTGCTTTATTAGTACAAATAACTTTTAGTAGATTTGGAAAAACAATTGGATACTTTTAAGACGAAATACAAAGTGTTGCCAGTTGCTGAGTCTTGATTCGACTGCCCAAGGCTTGAATTGTCATCCGCACTAGCTGACGCTTTCTGCTGTCTCAGCATCTGCCTCTTCCCACACGCTGGTACTTCCCCGGCGAATCTTATCGCAACTATGCTGGTCACACAGATTTCTGACAGTACAAATTTGAAAACTTTCTACGTTCAAAGTTTAAGAGCTATATGTAAAATGTCTTATATTATTGGAAATCTTAGTAAGGTATGTTTTAAACTGTGTTCATATACAGGGGGTTCCATTTATTTATTTTTTTAGAAAAATGGTAATTCACGTTGTAATTCACCCTGTGTAAAGTACCCGGAAAGTTCAAGTTGATCATACATTTCTGTTTCCTAATAGTTAGATAATGTATCCACCAAAATTCAAAGCAAAATATTTAAAAATAACTAACTTATGGAGTTACAAATTTTGCCATTTTTTGCCGGTAAATTGTCAATATATCGAAAACGATAAACTTCAATAAAACCTTATATTATTTTCGTCCACTGATAATGAGGCATCTAATAGTACAATAATATGTAGGATGTTCCATTAAAAAAAAAAAAAAAAAACATGTTAAGGTCGTTACACTCTTACGGAACACTCTGTGTAAGTCTAAATAATTTTAGGTTATGCATATAATCTAAAATTATGTATGTTATTGCTCACACAGATTTCAAAAATTTTCAATAGTAACTCCACAATCTTCCGTCCACGCGCTGTTGGCCCACCCTACACATGTATTTGAGTGAGATTTTGTAGTTCAGATTCAAAGAGATAATTTTTCGATTAATTTATTGGCATATTATTATGCTAATAATAATTCAATTTTCGTCATATCAATTAAATTTCGATTGTTTTGCGTGTTTTTGCTTGCCCGCTTAATTATCATTTAATTAAGTAGGTGATAGAAAGCGAAATTAACATAAGGTTGACCGAAACGTCTCGACTATTCGTCACGTCTTAATTTAATTTTGTGAACTGATGTGAAAACATCAACATTGGCCTTTCCGGTTTTGCAAAATTACAGATGCCATAAATTTAGATTTCGTCTCGTCGATTTCAAAACGTCAGCTAATGTTAATTTCAAGTCGACGGCCACACAGGGACATTATTTAGAAAGTTAAAGTTCTTTGAGAGCTATTATTTTTATAGTTTAGATTATTATCGTTAAATGTTTTTGCGAAATTTTATTTTTTCTTTGCGTGCTGACGGAAACTTATTAAGTAAACAATTTTTTAAATGTAACCAATAAAACATTCTGTGACGTGTATAGTACCTATCTATATTCCATTTCGAAATTGATCTTTATGGCATGGCAATAGTGATTACCACAAACAGTAGGAGGCAGGGGTAGGTAAGTGCTGAAGGCCATGTTATATATATATTTTTTTTAATTTATCGCCCTCTAGTTAATGTTTTACGCACGAAATAGTCAACCGGGAAACACTGCTTCCCGGTCAAGTAGACCAAGAAACAACGTCAAAAACACTGACCCTTTGGAGCATTCTTAAATAAATCAGTGTTGATAATAATAAAATCTAGTTTATAAAATACCACTTTATAACAACTTTCATTCATTAACTGGCCCAGAAAAGGGAGAAATCGTCAAAAGAACAATCCATTTGACACAATGTCAATAGCGTGGCTTGCTTAATTTTACATTTTTGGTTTCCAATGACATGAAATTATATGAAAGTATTTGCAATTAAATTTTATATTCGTTTAAAAAAATATAATATGATACTCTTGCGGAAATCATTATCCCGCGTTCGGGCATGTGAAGCGTTCCCTCCCACGTCGGTCGCGCTTCAAAACTGCGCTCACGCGGGAAAAATGTGTTCCCCCACTCGGTTCGTAATATGGAAACTAAGTAGCGGATAAAATCCATAACTCCGTTAATATTTGTAATAAAGCAAAAATCTAAAAGGGATATAGCGATTCAAATTATAGCGCATAAAAAGAAGTATATTTTGACATATTTTCATGATTTTTTTTTTAAGTTATGACGTTATCAAGATTTTTTTTAAATGACAACCTATACTTTTTATTTTTTATTTCGGTGGGATTCTTTAACCTTCTTTCAACAGTATAAAATTTTGGATCGATTACATAACAAAAAATTCAAGAAAAACGGCCATAAAAGTTTAATTGTAAAGTTGAAGAAATAAACAGAACATCTAGTTAGCTAGGTTTAAAACGAAACAAAATTAAGGTGTAAATAAACAAAATTTGATTTTGACAGTCATTGAAATCACAATTAATGTTCAAACTGACGACCATGCACCAACTGACAATACCCAAGACGCTCATAAAATTCATTTATTACATTTTGAATAGTTTGAGGTGTTATTAACCTACACTCCTGTCGAATTCTTTCTTTAAGATCGTCTAAGTTGTGAGGTCTATTTTTATACACCTTGCTTTTTAAGTACCTCCATAGAAAAAAGTCTAATGGCGTTAGATCAGGAGATCTAGCTGGCCATTCCATTGGACCTCTTCTTCCTATCCATCTACCTGGGAACATCTCGTCCAAATAACGTCGCACATCAACTGCGTAGTGTGGCGGAGCACCGTCGTGTTGCATCCAAATGTTATTGTTTGGTACGTCACAGTCATTTTCATTAGGAAATAATATCGCCAATGCAGGTACTAATTCGAATTGTAAGAAGTGTAGATATTTCTCACCAGTTAAATTACCTTCGATAAAGAATGGACCTAAAATTCTGTCACCGACAATTCCTGTCCATACGTTGAGCTTCTGGGGATGTTGAGTATGAGCTTCTTGCATCCAGTGGGGATTTTCCCTAGACCAATATCGACAATTATGTCTGTTAACAGTTCCATGTAAAGTAAAACTTGCCTCATCAGAAAAAATTATACGCTGCGAGAACATTGGATCACGATTGCAAATTTCCAACATTTCTTCACAAAATTCTTGTCTATGATCATAGTCAGTTTCTGCTAACTCATGGACTAATTTTACTTTATACGGATGAAACTTTTGCATTTTTAAAAGTTTCAGTACCGAGGTATGGCTCAGGTTGTGCTCTAAAGCAATGTCTCGACTAGTCGAATGCGGATTATTTTCTATTTCTAGTAAAATATCAAGCTGCACATCGTCAATTAATTTTGTCTTAGGGTGGCCAGTTTTTGGAAGGTCTTTCACAATACCGTAATTTCGAAATTTATTTTCTATTCTGCTGACTGTGGATTGACTTATTTGCTGATCAGGATATTTGTCTATAAAAAGTCGACACACCTCTTGATGAGTTCTAATTCGATCGCCATACCCAATCATCATTAGAACTTCAATTCTTTGTTTTTCAGTCAGCAACACCATTTTGGTAAAAGGTTTTTAATAATTAGTGTAACTCCTACTATCCACAGGGAATAAAAATACTCACTTTATTGTGATAGGTATTTACAAGTTCTTGTCAATCAAACAAATTTTGTTTGTTTTACACCTAGCTAACTAGATATTCTGTTAATTTCTTCAACTTTACAATTAAACTTTTATGGCCGTTTTTCTTGAATTTTTTGTTATGTAATCGATCCAAAATCTTATACTGTTGAAAGCAGGTTAAAGAATCCCACCAAAATCAAAAATAAAAAATATAGGTTGTCATTTGAAAAAAATCTTGATGACGTCATAACTTAAAAAAAATTCATGAAAATATCTCAAAATATACTTCTTCTTATGCGCTGTAATATGAATCGCTATACCCCTTTTAGATTTTTGCTTTATTACAAATATTAACGGAGTTATGGATTTTATCCGCTACTTAGTTTCCACGCTGTATGTATAAGCGACGCCATGTATAAATCATTCGCCTGGAATGTCATATTTTATTCGAAATTGTAATTTAATTTTGATTCATGATTACTGAACAGGTGGAATTTAATCTATTTTATTTTAATATAAATTTTCTCAGAGCTGGACAGGAAATACTGTAGTCACAGCAACGATAATTAAGATCGCATTACCCGCAGAATCATGCGAATAGGTCCTGTTCCCCCTTACTAAACTAAAAACTAAACTAAAATTAATAGTTTGTCAAAGCTGTCTCTGATTTTAGGCAACCTTTGTAATACATGTAAGTAAAGCGAGAAAGGGGAAACATATAGGTATTGCGGTTGAGGCGAATGCAAAAATTAACGGTTATCCAGTTAACCGTTCTCAACCATGCGGCTGTTTTTGCCATATCAGTTTAACCCCTAGACAACCCCTCTTCAGTGCAACATAACTGAGAGTGTGTGTTTGAGAAAATCAACATCGTTGCTCAGAATCCAATCAAAAAATCCCAAGGGCATCGCAGAGCCTCTGTTACTACGTTCCACCTAATAAGGTATTGTAACTGTTATCTAAAGTTAACAGTAATGTTATCAACAAATAAAATAGCGACATCTTACTATCGCTTTTTGACCTGACATTGCAGTAGGATAGACAAATTGAAGCGGGATTTGCTCCTAATAAGTCCCCAATGCAAGGCGGCCATGCTTGCTGTCAAAGCATAATGAAAATTTTTAGAAAAATTTTGTGCAAATCGTTTTTGATTGCAGTGAAAACCTCGAGCAGCCTCTGGACAGCTGTTTCAGCCCTGCTTGGGGCTTCTTCAGCAGAGACTTATTAGGAGCAAATCCCGCTTCAATTTGTCTATCCTACTGCAATGTCAGGTCAAAAAAGCGATAGTAAGATGTCGCTATTTTATTTGTTAATCACTCTTACATCGCATTTGCGAATAAATTGGACAAGTCGTTTTTGTTTGCAGTGGAAATGTCGAGCTACGTCTCTGCTGAAGAAGCCCCAAGCAGGGCTGAAACAGCTGTCCAGAGGCTGCTCGAGGTTTTCACTGCAATCAAAAACGATTTGCACAAAATTTTTCTAATGTTATCCTATATGTCATGAAACGTTTTCTTTTCAGTTAAGTTTTACTTTTATATTTTTTACGTTTTCAGTTAACACCTAGATTAGATTAAAATTGTTTTCTCTGTTCGTTAAGAAATGGCACACTTGGTTCTTGAATCCTGTCACGCCTTAATACAGATTTTTTTTCATTTTTTTAAACTGTACTTTTCAGTATTTATTTTTCTTCTTTTTATTCACAATCTTTTAGTTTTTATTCTGCATCCAATTACCAGGGTTAATGTTCACATTTAAACATTATTTTTAATAATACAGAGTGTTCCGTAAAGTTACTGCGGACTAAAGTTACATTTTTTTAAATGGACCCTGTGTGTGATACACTTTTTGAAATGTTCTAATCGTGCCCTTTCTAAAAATATAATATTTTAATATTTTATTTCGGGTGGTTAATAAATTATGACCACTTTTGTCTAAAAATCCAACGTCCAACGTCCTCTCTAACGTTAGAAGTCATTAGAAAATAGACTTTGTGACTACGAAAATACTTAAAAATGGGCCAGAGTTATTTTCTAATAGAAACATTTCCCACCATTTATAGAGGGTGAGTCAAGACACAAATGATTGAAAAACTCATTTTTTTTGGGACACCTGCATATCTTAACATAATCGAATTTTACGTTACTTACCCTTTCTAAAAATATAAAATATTAATATGTTATATGGAATGGTAAAAAGCTATATTCAATTTAGTGTCAAAATTCCATTGAATCAACTTCTTTTGTAATTTTGTGGTATAATTTTTATTATTACTTGATTCTAAATTATCATTTATGATATTTAGAATATGTTTTAATTTCTTCGTGTGACATGTTTGTATTTCTCTAGAATTAATTTAATAATCGAATTTATAATAATGCATATAATAAATTTCCACTCCATTTTAAAGAAAATTGTTGTAGTTTGAAAGGATTTAAGAGGAAAGTTAAAGAGTTTCTAATGAAGAAGGCTTTCTATTCCATTGAGGAGTTCCTGGCATATGAATTTTAATTTGTTAATTTGGGATATGTTAGTTCCCTAACTTACATACAGTAGGTACTAATTTTAGTTCAATCTGTTAGCTTATTAGACGCTGTGATTCGTTCACATTATTATTTTTGAACTAATTGACCTGTACAAGTCAATTTGCAATCAAACTTACTGTATATATATTGTCTGTGATGGGTTAAATCATAAATATGAAATATGAAACATACGACTTTTTATAGCAGATATTGCAGTGCTTTTCTTATGAAGACACGTAATGTCACATTATTATGAGGATGCATTCAGTACAGCTAAAATCATCAGAATATTGATAAAACAAATTTTAACCATTTCACTGCAATATGAGAACAATGCTTCTCCAAGCAGAATTAAAAAAATATCCCACTTTTTCTATAGTTTATTTAAGTAAGTAATTAAGTAGTTATTTCCACAACTACAAAATTTGTACAAACAATTTAAAATTGCAAAGAAAATATAAATAGTTCCACGTCTAAAATGTATTCATTTGGTTCACATTAACTTTAGATTATCTTCATAATTGTTTTACTACGCACCATTTTTACACTAAAAATAGTCGTAATAATACTAAATGGTATTACAGTAACAAAGAAAAATTTAGAAAATTTCAAAAAGAATTGATTCAGGCGGTGTTTCCACAAAAATTTCACACTACTTTACGATTATAACTTCTTGAACACACGTATAATACAGGATGTTCTTTTACTGTGTGCAAATAAAAAAACCTCAGTATAAGTACGTGACATGCTACTTTCTGCGTATTTTCGGGTGGTTACCGAATCATAGCTAAAAAAATTCAGAGGATCTACTTGTTTGAAACTGCTGAAATGTGCGAGAGAGAAACATTCATCAAGGTCATTAATGCCTTCCTCTGTAGTCGGTGGGCGTGCCCACACACAGCGCCGATCATAAAAAGAGTCCCGTATTTAAACTCATTCTCCAGCATCTCGTAATAAAAATCACTGATATCGTTTATTACAATGCCCGGACCCAACGTGCGTTTCCGCGAACTTCCCCGTACAAGAGTAATACATCTCTTTTTTCATTATTTGTGAATGCCCTTACGATCTTAATATCCGTTTCTACCAATCAAAAATCTATCTTCGTTTTTCAAATTTTTGGTAACTGCAGAACGCTAATGTAATACTGCCCCACCTTAAACGCGTTACGGCGGTCACCGTTGTAAAAACACAAAAAAATTGCCGTAATAAAAAGTATCAAAAGAAATGCGAAACTGTGACTTTATCGAATGCATGCGAGAATACTTTAAGATATTAATCAATTTGTAAATTTTGGAATTTGCAATGCAAGCGCGTTAAAAATGCTTTGCTTGGCCGAATTTCATAATTGAAGTAATAGAAATTGTAAATTTAATGTCAGTCATACTGGTAGCGAGCACATATCAGTTTTAACAGCTATTTTATTCTCCCTAGTGTGATTACGTAATGCGGCCGATTTTAAACTGTACCAACAGTAGATAAATTACAACATTATTTTAAAGTTTCTTTATTAAACTAAAGAAATCTTAATCTATTTAATTAGAAATGGAAAGGCAATTTATTACTTGTGAGGGTAAAATATCCGAAAATAAAACGATGAATGATGGTGATGTCATTATTTAACTCATCCGCATTTCTTGTCCAGTAATTATAATCGTCGGTTTATAATTTGAAAATACCTAAAATTGTAAGTACTTGGAGTGAAGTGGCACTTGTTTTCATTAATTCAGGCGCTTTATGAGCGCGTTTAAAATATTTCGACTGTTACGATCTATTAATGGGCCTCATGCAAATCAAACCGATATTCGTTTACGACATCGTAAAACACTGACCTATATTCAGGTCGTTATTCACACAGGCAAGGCGGCGTACGATCCAATCGTTAGCTATGCCAGCAGTTCTCAAACTGTTTGGTGAAAATCTTCCGATGGACATTGTCCGAAGGACAAGTAATGTAGAATTCGGCCATGGTAAGGTATACAGGCTGTCCCATTAAAAAAAAATGAGTTTTTGATTCAATTGAGTTTTGAGTCGTTCTGTGTAAACGGTGACAAATAAGCAAATTTCTTGTACCAGAAAATAAATTTCATTTATCTTTAAGTACACCCGTTTTGTCATAAAATTTATTTGAAAATGACTTCTGATGTTAGAGAGGACGTTAAAGTTATACTAATTATTAGACAAAAGTGATATTATATTTTTAGAAAGGGAACATTTCAAAAAGTGTCACATACAGGCTGTTTCATTCAAAAATTGTGACTTTGGTCAGCGGTAATTTTATGGAACTGTATTATTAAAAATAATTTTCAAATGTGGACATTTACTCTGGTAATCATTTGCCGCAGCTTAATCTTTAGCATAGTATCTCCATAAGTAATTTCGTAAATGACCAAATTCAGAAGTTTGTCGAACCCTGCATATGATTTGCGTGCCATTACCTTTCGTAAAGGGGCTCCCAAAACTAAAAGTGCCAGGGGCCGACACGTGGCTTAAGACGGCACTGCACGACCGGTCAGGGGTTTTCAAACAAAAAGACTCCGGGCTCTTGGGAGGTTTTAATTTCTTTCATTTTTCACCAAAAAAATCACATTTACGGAAATCATTTTCTTAAATGATGAAGAGCTTACAGTTTTAATAAGTGAAATTGATTACACGCTGTATATTGCACTAATTCTGTATTTTTGTACATTTTAAACAACAGATAAAAAAGACGCTTAATTATTAGGTTGTTCGGAAAAAAAATGTCGCTTTTTCTCGTTATCAACTAATTCATATTTCAAAGGTAGCGAGGTATAATTTTTTATTTGCAAATTGAAGAGTATACTTCTCTAAACAATATACTACGCAAATGTTAACCCGTACTTAATTGTGTGGTCTTACGAAGAATAACCAAAAAACGAAAAATTCTTGAACCTATTGTTATACGAGTCTAAGAAGGAAAGTGGCTGCACAAGTGGCTTAGAATATCTGTGAGAAGAAGACAAAGAGTCTCTTAATGTTAAGACATGCCTAACATGAATTTATAAAATTTAGAAATGGCGATTTTACTTTTCGAAGGAGTCGTACCTCGGGTTGCCCTATAAAGATTAACCAATTTTTTTTTTGCAATTTATTAAAGAAAATACGGTTACTACATCATATCGATTGTCAGACGAGTTGGGCGCATTCAATTCAACCATTTGGTGCCACTTAAGAGGTCGTAGTACCATTATTAAACGTTTTACAAAAATTTCACATAACTTAAATGAATTTCAAACTAAACACCTTAAACATTTGTACAAAATTACTCCAAACTCCCCGCCACAATCGTTTTCTGTGACAAATCATGATTTATGAAGAAATATGGATTCTTTTAAAAATCCCTACTGATATAAACAGTGGCTTAATCTTCGACAAGTGTCTTTTTCAGTCGCTAACAAAGATCGTTTTGGAAGATAAGTAATGTTCAGTGTTTGGTGGAATATTTTTGGCGTGATCCATTTTGAACTTGTTTCAAATGTCCGTACAGTTAATGGTGCAGTCTGTTGTGCTCAACTTACCAAAGTACACGAAATCTTACGTTTAGGGTACCCTGCATTAGTAAATACAAATCAAGTGATCCACCACCAGGATAGCGCAAAACCGCATAATACAATTAGGTCTCAATAAAAACTGATGGAGCTTGGATGGACTTTTCTTCCTCTTTCTGCATATAGTCCGGACATTGCTCCTTCGGATTACGTTTTGTTCGATGAAAACATTTCCTTAAATACAGAAATTTTAATGAATATTGCGAAGTCGATACGGCATATCAAGAATTTCTTGACTCTAGAGAACTTGGCTGCTATCATCGAGGAATACAAATGCTGGCAGAATGATAGCAAAGGATCACTAATGAAAATGACAATTGCATAGTTTAATCAAAATTAATATATTTCGTTTATTATAAGCATTCTAAATTAGAAAAAAAAACAACAACCTAATATTATTATTTTGTAATCAGTAAATACGTGGGCTGCTGGAAAAGTTTCTGGAAACGGAATGAAAAAACGCATATGAAATTTGGTAAACGCTATCATTGTTTTTCGAAGTACTCGCCTTTGACGTCAATATACTTTTGCATACGCTCGAACCAATTTCTAAAGCACGTTTTCCACTCTAAAGATGGTACTTCAGAAACCAGTGTCCGGAATGTTTCAACCGCTGCTTCAGCCGACGAAAATCGCTCACCACGCATTTTATTTTTGATATTTGGGAACAAAAAGAAATCATTAGATGATAAATCAGGTGAATATGGACAATGAGTCATTAATTCAACATTCTTGTTGGACAAAAAATCAACTGTTTGACGGGCTGAGTGAGAGCTGGCGTTGCCATGATGGACAATAATTCGTCGATTTCGATTGTTTCTTCTTATTTGATCGATGACTTTCGGCAAACAAATTGTAGTGTACCAATCAGCATTCACGATTTTTCGATCCTCTAAAGCCACGGTTGCTACATGTACAGTTAAACCAAAGAAACAAGCAATCATTTGCTTCGCAGCACTGCGTGAACGGACGGACAACTTTTATTGGTTTTGGTTTATTTTGAAATACCCAAACGGTAGATTGTTGTTTACTTTCTGGCTCATACGAATAGATCCACGTTTCGTCACCAGTAACGATGTTATAAACTAAATTTGAACGACCTCCATTGAATTTCTTGAGCATTTCTTCGCACCATTTGACACGACCCTGCTTTTGCGCTTCTGTTAGATTGTGTGGGATCCAACGACTGCAAAGCTTTCGTACGTTCAAATGATCATGCAAAATCTGGTGTATTGCTTTCTTGTCAATGCGTAAGGATGCTTGAATCTTACGGTATGTCACATGTCGATCTCGTTCAAGCATTTTACGCACAGCTTCTACATTAGTGGCAACAACAGATGTTGATAGACGACCTTCACGAAATTCGTCACTGAGAGAGGTACGTCCACGCTGGAATTCGGCAAACCAATTATTAAACACTGCTCTTTGATGGTGCTTCATCTCCAAAAGCCAAATGAAGCCGATCGAAGCATTGTTTCGGAGTTAGACCACATTTGAAATAGTAAAAAATCATGACACGAAAATTTTCAAGCGAGATTTCCATGTTTACAAAAAAATTACATTTTCTCAAATGCTGTACAAACAAAACTAGTTCACTTGGATAGGAACGGTGAATAGAATTATTGGCGAAAAACGAGAATTTTTTAAAATATGACAGTTGATAAACGCTAACAATTCTAGACCCACTAGATTCCAGAAAATTTTCCAGCAGCCCAGGTACAATTTTCTCAGATTTTAATCTCTATGGGTTTTATAAACTTTTATAAGAATACCTACATTTTCTTTGAGAAATCAGTAATAAAAACATCTTACATTTGTTGCATGCCTTCTTGAACATGTTGTGTATATTTTTTTCTAATTTGAATCATTGATTTTTATAGATTTTTATAATTTTCAGTATGATGCATTTTTAGCAGATTTACAATTAGTTCCATGGGATCACTTATGTACTTTAAATAACATAAATGACATATTAACCTTTTTCAACGCAAATGTTATAAATCTCCTTATAAGACTAGTAACTTCAATAAAAGGCGAGCTCCCTGGCTAACCGACAACATTAGGTTACTCATGTCGTTGCGTGATAAAGCATTTCAAAAAGCTAGACGTCTTAGAACTCGCGTTTCCTTTGACTATTACAAACTTTTAAGGAATTTCACGACATCTGCCATCCGTCATGAAAAAAGAGCATACGTTAACTACAGCCTGCAACATAATACACCGCAAGAAGTTTGGAAAGATCTCCGAGATTGAAACATGTACACTAAAAAGCGCTCACTACCTACTCACCTATGTGACGTTAACAATTTAAATACTTATTTTTTGAATTCCGGTAATATTCGAAGCCCGAATCCTAATTTAAATAATTTCTACAAGACTTCTACAGCTATGGACTTTTCTGACATTTTTACACTTAAAATTGTTTCTGAAGAGGTAATTTACAAACAACTTAATAGTATTAAAACAAAAGCATGTGGATCGGACCAAATCAATGCACATATGCTTCGTTTGTGTTGTCCTTTCTTAACTCCGTACATTACTTATATTGTCAATTTCTGTTTATTGAATAATGTCTATCCTGATTGTTGGAAAGAAGCATATGTCTTGCCTTTGGCAAAAGTTTCCGAACCCCATGAATATAAAGATCTTAGACCCATTAGTATATTACCTGTTATATCTAAATTAGTAGAAAAGTGTGTATTGGATCAATTAAGTTTACATTTAAATAAATTTCAACTGCTGCCATCCTTTCAATCAGGTTTTCGCCCCGGGTTCAGTTGCACAACTGCACTCTCTCTAATCATTGATGATATTTGTAAAGCTATAGATGAGAATAAAATAACGGTGTTAGTTCTACTTGATTTTTCTAAGGCTTTTAACACGGTTGATCATAATTTACTTTTATCCATTCATCATTACATTGGTCTTAGCGATTCGGCAGTTGCATTTTTCAGTAGTTATTTATTGAATAGGTTCCAAAAAGTCGTGTACAAAAATACTAAGTCAATATCTCAAGAACTTAAATCGGGAGTTCCTCAGGGAAGTATCCTCGGGCCAATTCTATATTCAATTTACACTAGTTTTATTTTCAATAACCTTGAATTTTGTAAATGTCAACTATATGCCGATGACACTCAACTTCTGCATCATTTTGATCTAAATAATATTGATGAAGCTATTGCACAAATTAACTCTGATTTGGATCAAATTATCACTACTTCCGCAGATCATTGCTTAGCAATAAATATTAATAAATGTTGTGCACTTGTATTTGGCAGAAATAAGGCGCGCATTGCAATAGTAAATAAAATAAATATATGTGTTAAAGACACATCTTTAGTAATTACTGACCGCGCTGAAAATTTGGGTCTTTATGTTGACACAAATCTGAGATTTAAAACACACGTAAGTAAATTAATCCAAAAATCCTATTGTAAATTGAAAATACTTTACAACAGCAAAGAATTCCTGAACATAGACGCTCGCAAAATGTTATGCAACTCTTTAGTACTCTCGCAGTTCAATTATGGCGATGTGATCTACGGTCCGTACTTGGACAGTGTCAACATATCCAGAATTCAGAAAGTTCAAAATTCTTGTTTGCGTTTTATATACGGCCTTAGGCGCAGGGACCATACCTCACATTTTCTTGCAAGGGCAAATTGGTTAAATATGATCCAACGACGTCAGTTGCACTCTGCTGTATTTTTCTATAAAATTATACAAAGTGAAATACCTCCTTACCTTTACGATAAAATTTCTTTCAGAACGTCAGTTCATAACATAAATATTAGGAATAAAGGTTTACTTACGCCTCCTGTGCATCATACTTCTCTTTATCACAGATCATTTACGTACAACATAGTTAAAACTTATAATAATATTCCTGTTAATCTTAAATCTTGTACAGTTTCATCTTTCAGGCGTCAGATGTTGCTTCGTTTTCAATAACTCTACCTTTTTTTTTGACTTTTTGGTAGTTTGTGCTCTGGTTATTTTTCTGATTATTAACTCAGTATCTGTATTTCTCAAAGATATTTGATTTTTGTATTATTTGTATTCATTGTGTACAATAGCTTACTCAGAAATATTTATGTAAACTAATACTTAATCTCTTATTAATCTATCATATTTGTCATTTTTGTTTACTGCCATTTTACAATGTATTTATTTGTATTTACATTCAACCTAAAGGTTTTAGAGGAAGAGCAGCATATCCTTTTGGGACTGCTGATCTAGAACCGTTTGGTTACTTTTTTTTGAACCAATAAACATACTTATTATTTAATTCGAAATCAGAGAAATTCTAAATAAAACCAAATTAATATCAGTAGCTGCTTCTTTTTATTTTTTGAAAAAAAAAAATGAATAAAATATTTAATGTGCATACCTACTGTAATGTAATGTAATTATGGTAATTTTTGTTATCGTTTAGTTAATTGGGTAACACATTACTGTCACTAAATTGCTTATTCCACGCATAACAAACGCATTACGGAACAAAGCGAAACAAAGCCACGCATTTCTACATAATTTCATTAAGGTTTCCGTTAAGTAAATTGTTAGGCATTCTTTATTTATGTTTTAGTGGAAAGACGGCACATGAATATTAAGTTATTCGAAGTTGATGTATAACATCGTTTAGCGATCAGCGATCGTTATCGTACCAAGACGCGTACGAAAAATATCAACCCACTTCAAGAAGAACGAACAACAAATTAAATGAAAGTTGGAAACAAATATTGTAAAACTACTTTCCTGATCGGCTGTCTCAAGACTTTCATAGAATCAGAATCCCGTGGAGTACGCATTTTGTGCTACTTCGGAGCGGTTGTCGCTGGCACGTTACAATTATTACATGTACGCGTTCGCGAGTTGAAATGCATTTACCATCCGGCTTTTTCGTAATAATTTTATTGTGCAATTGTTACAAATATTCAAGCAGTAATTCTAAGAATGGATTAAAAGACCTTGGTACGTACTATTTTTCTTTTTTTACACCTTAAATCATAGATGTACGTTTTTGTTTGTTTAAAAGTTGCGGAACGCTATTGCTCAAATTAGATTTAAATATTCGGCCAAACATTGCGGAATTGACATTAGCATTGTTTTCACTGTCAATTCATGAATTACATACATACCTTACGCTTAGGCAAGGTCGTAAGGAAATATTTCTCTTGAAAAGAATTAGAAACGACGCTGTTTTTGATCGACCTTATACTACTAAATTTACGACCATTGGGTAACTAAGTTTACGTAACATAACAATCGTTTGGAAATTATTTTACAATGAGACAGTTCGACGCTGTTAATACCAAGGTTAAGATTTTTTTCCTCCACAAAAAAGAGAACAATAATAAGGCAACCTAAAAAAATTAGGTCACACAAACTATTGTTGTTTAAATGCGCAAAACACTGTTTTGTTACTCATTTGCATAATAAAGATTCTTCTGTCATCTAGAAAAAATATCTACATTCTTCAAATTCTGCGTATGTTGCGCTTAATTAATTAATCTTCAAATATCATATTTATACAGGGCGTCCCAAGCTTCCGAAATAGTATAAAAATGTCCTTGTACAGTTGGGCCATTGCTATCGATTTCTTCAATAGAGCCTTAACTAATTGAAATTAATCTCCGCCCACAACAATTTTATATCCGTAGATACGTATTTTGGCAGTTAAGCTGCCATCTTCAGTACGCTACCAACTTAAAAGAACTTAAAATGATCTAAAAGAACAAAATCATAAAAATGTTAAAACTAACAACAATCTAATCATCCTAAAAGATATATATGTCTAAATGCAAGTAAATATAAATTAATATGTAAACATCTAAAATTAACCGTAAGAAAAACCTTACAAATAAGAGCTAACCAAATAACACGGAAATAAATAATCCAAACACCCGCGTCTTTGGATTATTTACATTTAGACATATACCGGCTGTTTTAAATTGAGTGTGCACTGAAGGGATTTCCTAAACCGTGAGAGATACAAATTCGGTTAAATGGAAGAAAAGTTGCACAAATCAATGGCTAATTCGCATCTATCGAGAGAATGATATTTTTCTTATTTCTTCTTAAGATATTAATAAAAATGTAAAAAAATCGATTTTCTTTTTCTCTCTGTATCTCTTTTATTATATACATAATCTTGAAATTCTGATTTTAACTTTCTACGAGCACTTTATGATTCTGCTTCGAATAGGAGTTGAAGTCAAACGTTTCGTCTTTCCGCGACCATCATCAGTTTCGTCTTTTTAAATACAACTTATGTCTTTTTATTGTTCTATTCGATAGAATTGTTTCTCCCAATTGTAACGGTACATCACACTTAACAGTTGATATTAATCTGAAGCTTAAATAATACCAATTTTTACATCAGAATTTTATTTAATACATAATTTCAAATTTTTAGTTCATTTTCTTAGCTCTAGTGTAAATTATAATAAACTATTTAAAGTTTTTCTGTATCGTTATTTTAATAATGCACTGCACTTACGAAAATGAATTTTTGCCGACAAATGTCTGGTGGTTCTAATATACCTTGCTAGATTAGTATCACAGCTTTGGTATGGGAATGAAAAAGCCTAGTTTTTAATTTTGACTCGCACTGTTAGATTAAAAGAAAAAGTGAATACTAATTATACTAAAAATATTTAGATATTGTTGAATAGTGCCTTCTACAAAGACATTAGCAGCTGAAAACGAATATTTTTGTGATAAATTTGAAAGATACTTTCTATATCAATGTATTTTTTTTTTAATTTCTTTAGCACTCAGTGGCTCTCAATACTTCACTATGTTTAATTTTTTTTTAATACGGTTAAGTCCAAAAATGGTACTAAATATTGTCACTCGCTTTGACCAGTTGAAGTTTGGCACGTTATATCGGGACCACCATTTATAATTTAAACAGGATAAATAGGCTTTACATTTTGGGCATTGAAACAGTGATTAGCATCAAGATAAATAATAAGGAGGAACTAAGAAGGCAGATATTAAATTCTTGCAGAAATGTTTCGCGAATTCATGTTCGACACGCTATACAACACATAGGATTAAGAACGAATCTGTGTCTTGAAAGCAGTGGAGAACATTTCGAGGATTTACTTTAATTAATTTATTTCACTTTATTTATTTCACAAACTCATGTTCTTCTATAATTTTTATTCAATTTATTTATTTGGTTCTTGTAATTTAATATGTTTATACTGCTGTTTATTTGGTTTGTGTTAACCACCATCATCTAGTCAATATTTATTAATTTTTCCTCTTCCGACAAATGAATGTTAGTTACTAGTATTTAACAAATAAAAAAAGTGGTTAGGAATAAATTTACTTATTAAGAAAAACATGACGAAACTATCACTTTTTTTGTCATATTGTAACTTTTCTTGAAAAAAGGTATTAAGTATTATACTCACTGAAATCACCAGTCAAAATGTCAAATGTTATCGCCTAGAATAATAAAAAGATAAGAAAATGAACCAAAAATTTGAAATGATGTATTAAATAAAATTTTCATATAAAATCTGAATTAATTAAGCTTCAAATTAATATCGACTATTAAGTGTGATATATCATTACAATCAGGAGAAAAAATGCTATCGAATAAAAAGACATAAGTTGTATTTAAAAAATCGAAACTGATGATGGTCGTGGGAAGACGAAACGTTTGACTTCAATTCTATTACTCCTATTCGAAGCAGAATCAAAAAGTGCCTGTAGAAAGTTAAATCAGAATTTCAAGATTATGTACAATAAAAGAGATACAGAGAAAATCGATACATTTTTATTAATATCTCGAGAAGAAATAATAAAAACAGTCATTCTCTCAATGGATACGAATTAGGCATTGATTCGTGCAACTTTTCTTCCATTTAACCATATTTGTATCTCTTACGGTTTAGGAGAACCCTTCAGTGCACATCCAATTTGAAACAGCCGGTAATATCTTTTAGGATGATTAGATTGTTGTTAGTTTTTACATTTTTATGATTTTATTAGGATGATTAGGTTGTTTTTAGATCGTTTTAAGTTCTTTTAAGTTGGCAGCTTAGCCGCCGAAATATGTATCTACGGATATAAAATTATTATGGGTGGAGATTAATTTCAATTATTTCTTAAACCACAGTCTTCTTTACTATTTTAGAGCCTTAACTATTAATTATAAAAGAAAATGTTTTCTACAAAATTTATCGCCTATAGCAAATTATTTTCATACAGGCTGTCTCTAAATTCCGTGAACATGGCTTAACCACAGATTCCTTGAGCTCAAAATAAGATGATTTAACCACACTTATCTACATATATTCATAATGTTTTAGTTAAGCCGGTATTCTTCTTTAAAGTTCTTGAAGAGAAAGTTAAGTTTTCTTATAACAAAGGAACACCTGAACTGATTTGGATGAAATTTGGTACGAGATTCCACAAGAAGGTTAGTTACATTTACAGGAATTTTCATTTACTTGCATTTAACTGCTAGTGTGAGAAACAGGGTTGCCACAACACAATCTTTCTACAGCTTTTTTGAGGTACTCGCTGGGAAACTTTTTCGTATCTTTGTAACTTTTGATATTTCTTACGGTTTAGTCACAAACTAAGAAAATCTAAATGGGTGCAGAGTTACTTATGGAAAACGGGTATACTCTAGTACCTTCTAGATGTATAACTAATATATTTTCGGAAATAGTAATTCATTAGTAACCTTTTATGTATCTTTGCCCACTTTGCTATCTGTCACGGTTTAGTCAGAAAATAAAAAAAATCTAAAAGCTAAAATGTCTGTTTTTCAAAATGTTTTAATTTAGAATTTCAAGTCAGCAGCCTGTACACAGAAAAATAAATGCCTAATGTAGTTTTAATAATTTTATAGTTTTATTTTTATAGTTTTAATAATAATATAGTTTACTTATTAGACTTTTTCTCAAAATAAATAAATTAAGCAGTTAAAAGGCAGTAAATACATCTGTTTTCAGTAAAAAATGTTGCAATCACTTACATTTTCTTATTTTGTGACTAAACCGTAAGAAATATCGAAATTTACAAAGACACGAAAAAGTTTCCTATCGAGCGATTCTTCCTAAAAATTTATTAACTAACCTCAAAAAAATTATAGTAAGATATGTGTTGTGGCAACCCTGATTTTGCTAGGGGTTCACTGTGAGTAACTAAAACCTGTAAATGTGACTCACCTTCCTGTGTGTGTGTTATACCAAATTTTATCCAAAACAGTTCAGGAGTTCCTCAGTTATAAGAGAAATTAACTTCAAGAACTTTGAAGAAGAATACCGGCTTAACGAGACCATTAAGGATACAGGTAAGTTTGGTTAAATCGTCTTATTTTGATCCCAGGAATCTGTGGTTAAGCCATGTCCACGGAATTTAGAGACACCCCGTATATACAGCCAGTGGCGTAGCTATAGGGTTGCAGGGATTGCAAAGCAACTCGGCGCGAGGACGCTAAAGGCGCTTGTTCAAAGCCTAAACTACACATTTTTGCCTGGATCTCTAAAGATTCACAAACGCCGAAAAGTCAAAATCATACTTCAAAAATTTCTGAAAAATGGATTTTTTTCGAATAGAAAATAGTCTGAAATATGTAAAAAAAAGAAACAAAATGAAAAAAGAATGAAGGAAAACTAAGAGGATTTTAATTTTTTGGACATATTACCGCCGGAAAACAATTTCAAAACAGTTTCAGCGCCCTCTGTTAATCCAAGCAGAGTAAATTTATAGTTTACCGGAAAGAGATTTCAAAAACGACTGAAACACATTAGAATCGTTCAAGGACAATGTTCTGAAAAGAAGTTCGAATAAATAAAATTTTGTGCTGAAATAGTTGCAGCGCCCTCTGTTAATCCGAGCCGTAAATTTGTAATTTACCGGGAAGAGATTCCAAAAACATATGATAAACATCAGAAACGTTCGAGGACAGTGTTCTAAAAAGAACTTCGAATAAGTAAAATTCTGTACTCAAATAGTTGCAGCGCCCTCTATTAATCCGAGTCGTAAATTTGTAATTTGCCGGGAAGAGATTCCAAAAATAACTGAAAAACATTAGAAACGTTCAAGGACACTGTCTTGAAAAGAACTTCGAATAAATAAAATTCTGTGTTGAAGTAGTTGCAGCGCCCTCTGTTAAAACAACTGAAACACATTAGAAACGTTCAAGGAAAATGTCCTCTGTTAGTCTGTGTTGTAAACTTGTAATTTGCCCGGAAGAGATTCCAAAAGCAACTGAAAAATATTAGAAACTTTCAAGGACAGTGTCTTAAAAAGAACTTCGAATAAGTAAAATTCTGTACTCAAATAGTTGCAGCGCCCTCTATTAATCCGAGTCGTAAATTTGTAATTTGCCGGGAAGAGATTCCAAAAATAACTGAAAAACATTAGAAACGTTCAAGGACACTGTCTTGCAAAGAACTTCGAATAAATAAAATTCTGTGCTGAAATAGCTGCAGCGCCCTCTGTTAATTCGAGCCGTAAATTTGTAATTTGCCGCAAGAGATTCCAAAAACAACTGAAACACACAACTAAAACATTTCAAACATGAAACGTTCAAGGACAATGTCCTGAGAAAAGAAAAATAATTAAAACTCTATGCTTAAATAGTTAAAGCCAAGAACAGCTTTTTCAGTTGTTTTTCGATAAATAAAGAGTACAATATAATAATAATCATAATAAAATTTTATTTATTCGAAGAAGGTCTTTTTGCGACGTTGTTCTAGAACGTTCCTAACGTTTTTCAGTTGTTTTGGAATCTCTTCCCGGTAAATTACAAATTTACGGCTCGGATTAATAGATGGCGCTAGAAACGGCGTTCGTTCTAAATTGATATTAGAGCCTAGTTTCTTTTTTAACATTTTCCAACGGTTTTGAAATAATTGTTTTCCGGCATATAATATCTCCAATTTTTTTTTTACTTATTTCAGACTATTCTGTATTTGAAAACATACCTACATTTTTCAGAAATTTTTGAAGTATGCATTACTTACAAATAAGTTCACTTTTCCGCGTTTGTGAATCTTTAGAGATCCAGACAAAAATTTTCAATACTTTTACTGTCTTCGATCAGGGGCCTATGGCGTCTTAGCACTGGGTTACTTTGCAATCCCTGCAATCCCCGTAGCTACGCCACTGCTAGGAAATCGAAATATTTGAAATCGACATAGGAGTAAAGTACCTATCTTTATTTTTCAACATACGCGGAAATATTATTTAGGATATATTTTATTTATGAGATCTCATGATGAAAAAACAAATTTCGATTTTCCGTGTATCCTCGTGTAGGTAGAACTTTGAATATGTGGAGCTAGACATTTCTTCAGGTATGATCAAACTTAGGAGGATTTTAGGCGAAAGGTCTCATTAAATATAGGAGGAACTACTAATATATTGAAGCGATCACAGTCGGAAAAAATTCGAAGGCCGAGAAGTCTACGCGATACGCACTAACCACTACAGTTCTGGTCGACTGGATATGAAAACTTGTTTATATAACTGAAAGATTCCCAAATGATAAGCGTTCTTTTTGCAGTGACGGTGCTATAATTTATATAAATTAAATGTATTATGCCACTTTTTTTTTAAATTACATTAAAGAATTATAATGTTCTCGTAATTATTAATTTGAAAGAAACTCTAAAGGCAATTCTGCTACACAGGTAATTTACATCAAATGGTTGCTTCTGATGCAATGAACGCGAGAAAGAGAATGCCTCGGGCATATAAACCGTTCAGCGGCGATGTTGAAATCTACGCCGCTGCTTTGTTCATCTTTATACAGGTTTTTACTGAATATCCTAGGAATGTTCGAGCTTTAGGTACGATATTAATATTTTCTGAGATTTGTGCTTTACTTAGATATCGAGTAGATATTATGATCAGTAATGTTGATACCTTAAAAATACACTTTCTTATGGCCAAATTTTTTTTTTCCATCGTAAGGATCCAAGAATCCATAATTTCATATTTGAGATGTCATAATAATTTTAAATAACTTTTTCAAATAATATTCTTCTGGTGTCTGTGAAGCTGGCGTATCATTTCATGGAATCTCATAAGTTCTAGTGAGTTCTGGCTTCATTTTTAATAGTTCTATAGTTCCTGAAAGATAAAATCGATAGTTCTGCTCATTAAAGCGAAAAAAGCCAAAGTGCAAACTGAGACGCCAGGTTCACACAGCGTCTCACTTTGTCCTACGCAAAATTAACGGCCAATTCTTATAGGAAATTAAAAGATCTGTAGTTCTACATGAGTTCTAGAAAGTGTTCTAGAGAAAAACATTGCTATTTCTTATTAGAAAACTCTAATAACACAATATGATTAGTTACGCAGATACAGATGAGACGCTGTCGAATATTCGACAGTTCTATGAGCTCTGCAATTTTTTCCTTGTAGCTCAGAACGTATCCAAGGATTTTCTACTGAGTTCCGGCCACAAGTCTCATTACATTATTTTTTGAGCAATTTTAAATCCTGGTAAATTCGAGTTATACACGTTATAATTGAGACGCTGTCGAATACAAGACAGTTCTGTAAGCTCTATATTTTTTTCCTTGTAGTTAGAAACATATTCAATGACTTTCCGCAGAGTTCCAGTCATAAATCTAAGTAGATTATTATTTAGCAATTTTAAACTCCGCCAAATTCGAATTATACACTTAATAAGTGAGACGCTGCCGAAAGCACGACAGTTCTGTGAGCTTTATAATTTTTCCCTTGAAGTTCGAAACGTATCCAACGACTTTCTGCAGAGTTCTACCCACAAGCATCATTAGATTATTGTTAGAGCAATTTTAAATTTAATTTAATGAGGCTTGTGGCTAGGACTCTGCAGAGAGTCGTTGAATATGTTCCGAACTACAAGGAAAAAATTATAGAGCTCACAGAACTGACGTGTTTTTGGCAGCGTCTCACTTATTAAGTGTATAATTCGAATTTGGCGGAGTTTAAAATTGCTAAATAATAATCTACTTAGATTTATGACTGGAACTCTGCGGAAAGTCATTGAATATGTTTCTAACTACAAGGAAAAAAATATAGAGCTTACAGAACTGTCTTGTATTCGACAGCGTCTCAATTATAACGTGTATAACTCGAATTTACCAGGATTTAAAATTGCTCAAAAAATAATCTAATGAGACTTGTGGCCGGAACTCTGTAGAAAATCCTTGGATACGTTCTGAGCTACAAGGAAAAAATTGCAGAGCTCATAGAACTGTCGAATATTCGACAGCGTCTCATCTGTATCTGCGTAACTAATCATATTGTGTTATTAGAGTTTTCTAATAAGAAATAGCAATGTTTTTCTCTAGAACTCTTTCTAGAACTCATGTAGAACTACAGATCTTTTAATTTCCTATAAGAATTGGCCGTTAATTTTGCGTAGGACAAAGTGAGACGCTGCGTGAACCTGGCGTCTCAGTTTGCACTTTGGCTTTTTTTCGCTTTAATGAGCAGAACTATCGATTTTATCTATCAGGAACTATAGAACTATTAAAAATAAAGCCAAAACTCACTAGAACTTATGAGATTCCATGAAATGATACGCCAGCTTCACAGACACATTCTTCTGTATCTTAAAATATCAAGGTACTATACTCTTATGTCAATTTCAAATATTTTGAATTCATCGGTATATCACAAAAGGTATTCAAACATTGATGCGTTCATCTTGAGTTTGGGAAGATGCAGCAGCTTTCATAAAGAATAATTTTTTCTGAGAAATTAATAATTAACAAATTTTCCTTATGTGTCCAACTTTCTGCCGGACGCTGTATGTTCGTATATGGGCAATCGTTATATAATATTTTCCTTTTTTTTTCTTCGAGGAATTTCGGTCATTATTCCTTTCACCAATTACTATACGCATTTTTGTTCCCAGATCGATTAAAATGTACAAAAAGAAAAGATCTTATTTCTTAGAAAACAATAAATAAATAGATTAAAGAATTATGTTGGAATGTAAGTCATGTCATGTCAGACTTTTATTAGCAATGACGCCTCATTTACATCGAAAATAGTATTACCACACCTAGAGAGAGATTTAAGTGAAATTAAGCGGGCGAATTAACATATTTTTGATGAAAGTAATTTCACTTATGACTTGTTTTGTGGGAGGGACGCGAATTGGCGGTAATTTATGAAAATTAAGTAACAACAAAGTCACATTTTGTGATGCAATTCTTTTAATTTGAGAAATTTTAATCACCAACACTCAATTAGAAATTATTTCCTGCCCGGTCAGTTTTCGTGAAAAA
Source organism: Prosopocoilus inquinatus (assembly GCA_036172665.1). NCBI lineage: Eukaryota > Metazoa > Arthropoda > Insecta > Coleoptera > Lucanidae > Prosopocoilus > Prosopocoilus inquinatus. The sequence goes on from CM069876.1 coordinate 6,474,225, forward strand.
GCAATGCGAGATGATTTATTTGTTTTAATATGCCTGAGGCTACACATCATTCCGGTAAACATAGTTGTTAATTATTGTGAGGAAATTAACACAACTTGTCGGATACTTGCTGTTTCAGTAGCAAAAGTAATTAGAATTTTTTTATTATTCTCGCTCTTGGCGTTTTGATTGATGCAATAATTAAAAAAAAAATATCTAAAATACTGAAGAAACAATTTGTTTTTGATCTCTATAATTTTGTTTGCATTTAATTAAAAGTAGTCCGGAGAATGCTCCAGGATTACAATCGTAAACAACTATAGCAACAAATTTCAAAATTTTTTAATTTTCAAATTATGCTGTATTGGCGTTATTTGACTGTTTTGCCTGCGATAAACAGAGAGTCTACATTTTATGTTGTTTATTAACGCTTGCATAAAAAGCGCCAATACACAGGGCGATTCAGAATAAGTGTACGACCCGTTAACCACAGGTGGTACTCGAGAAAACCAAGCAAATAACTCCACGACGTAGAGGGGTCTAACTTGTGTAGTTTATGAGATAAAATGAATTGAAAATTCACAGGTAAACTTGTTGGTGGTCACTGGAATAGTTGAATGCGGCACAGCAGCATTAAACTTTCGAGAAAAGAAAAACACAAAACAGGAACATTTAACCTTGAACTGAAACTGTACAACATTTTTGTTTACGACTCTTTGAGAAAAGATTGCATAATGCGAACAATGAACTTAAATTTTTTTGGTGTAAGTAGGGATACAATAATAATTTTGTCAGTGGATTCGTGTTCGTGTCAACTTGTGTATTAGTTCACAGAAATTTAGTGAATTCGTGCATTTTAAAATTACTTGTCATACGAACGGAATACAGCAAAGTAATGTGTTCTTAATGCCAAACACGGCCCTTTAGAAATCTTTAAATTGAACGTATGTATTACCACAGTGTTTTAAGTATTTGCAATTGCTTCATATGTGAGATAATCGAATTAAAGGAAGAGAATCTTATGTCTAATCAAACATTACAAATGAAAAATTCAGTTTATGAAAACTCCATTAACACGTCAGGGAAATTGCGTTTCTTTTGGTGGAGCAAAAGAAATCAGAACAAAATAAATCACTGTCCGGCGTACGTGATTCATTAGGCCGTCATTCACACAGGACTTTAGAACGCCCTTGGGTGGAAGCATACTTGGCACGCAGACTTGCTCGTGCAAAGAAGAAGAAAAATCTTGCGCTCCAAGTACCCGAGTTAAAACGTGCATCCAGGAGTAACTGAAGTTTTAATAAACTAAAATAATAAGTTAAATTTGGCCGAATAAACTACCTCTAAGACGCTTTGTGTATGGCGGCCTATTCATCAGTCATGTGAGTAGGCGCATAACAAGGTCACATCGAATGTCTGTTACAAAAACTGTAATTTACATCATACAATATTTACTTTTTGTTGATACAGTGACACAGTTTTCCAAACATAAACAGTTAATTAACTGATTTTAAAAATATATTACGCATCACATTCCAATAGTCATCAGTGCTATTCAAACGGTTTCCAATTGGGACTCAAAAGAGGTTGATTTTCGAAGTGTCTCTGATAAATTTGTTTTTTTGCAATTTGGTACTTGCATGGCCTTAGTAAATACTACGATTAAAATAAAAACTACTACCACTACGATTAAAATAAAAACTAGTGTTTCAAATTGTCATACTAGCGATGAAGATAGAGCAAAAAAAAAAATTTTAAGAAAAGTTGTTGCTAATCACTGAAATACTCCAAATACGAGATTTCACTGAAAAAGTAAATTTTTTTGATTTTTCTACGTTTTTGTGTATACTCCGTAACTTTATCAAAAATATTTATTTAATTGCATTTTTACAATAATTTTCCGTATGGGCTCATTTAAAAAAAAATTTTTTTTCGATATATAAATACATAAGATTACCTTATTTTTAAGAAAAACATTTTTTGGAGCGTTCTAAGTATTAAAAAAAAAAAATGTATAGTTAGGTCAAATTCAAACGCAGATTGAATTGATATTTTATCACACCTTTACAACATTATATTTGATTGTTTTAATTTATCTCTATGTTTAAAAGTTAAAGGCATATTTAAAAATAGAAAAATGTTAATAAATAAATCGGATCGGTGTTCGTTCGGTAATGCATGAACATGCACGAATATATGTTATACGGCATAGCGTCCTTCGATAGTCGACACTGTGGAAACATTGACTTACAGATTCGTGTACGCTCTCAATCTGTACTTTTCAAACGGTTACTAAATTTAAACTCGAATTATCTCTTAACAGAATTTGTTTGCTGAGAACTATTTTTTACACAATTTAATTTTTTGATCTGAAATACAGTAAACTCCCAAATATCCAACCCTCGACTATCCTTACACCGCTTTAACCGACCATAGAAATCCGTTCGTCTTAACCGACCCTTAAAAAAACGCCTCCTTATCCGATCTAGACAATTTCTAGAAGTAAAAATCGTACGCCCCTTTATCTGATTCAGACAATTCCTAGAAGTAAAGATCGTGTTTTTGTTATCTCCTTATCAAAATTAAAATTTACTGACAATGGACCCTATTCGGCCCTGTTAAGCATGGAAGTCGTATCTTTTAACAAATGTTAAATTCAATTTTTAATAGTGACGGCAGATGCTCGAGCATTTGTAAAAGTTCTTTAATGCTTAAGCATTTTAGGGTCATTTTTGCGACATTTATGGACATTTTTGAATGCCCATTTTGTCAACACGAATCAACTGGTCTTGTTCAGGGCTTCAATATGATACCAGATACTCATATTGTAATTTTACTTACATTACATTTAATATTATCGTATATTAAAAAACAATCATTTCCTCTTGACTTTCCATAATAAAAATATCGTTTTGACTCGTTTGCTTTATCGCTATCTATTATTTCATCTGTGCCATAATCAGGTCATCTTCGTTATCCATGCTCTGTTTTTTATCATTTTCCTCATTATCCTTCTCCTCTGTGCGAGTATTTTTACAAAATCCTGGATATTATTTGTTTCCTAGTGTCGTGAGTCGGTAATATTACCACGTTACCTTACGGTAAATTTCCATTGTTCCCGGTAAGGGAACATTCATTTGTTACCGTCTTTTACTTCTGTTGTCAACATAATGTAATTTTGAGTTGCACACTTGCAAAATACAAGTAAAAAATTGAAACAAATGGTCATGGAATATTTTTAGTTAGGAAAAACGTAAATACTAAAAGAAGAAAATAAATACTTCATAACCTAAAAATAATTTCCCTTAGACATGAAATTATTTAGTGGAAATACATAATATTAAGTGTTGGAAACCTATGAGTATCCGATATCAAATTAATTAGAAAAGTGAATAAATCAGCTTTCTAGTTAAAGCGCAATTGGTAATCCAAGGTTGGTAAAACTGATATTGCATCCAGCAGGTTGCCTTGTTCCCATTTAATATACAGTTTGAAATTCCACCAAAATTCAAAGCAAAATATTTAAAAATAACTAAATTATGGAGTTACAAATTTGGCCATTTTTACCGGTAAATTGTCAATATCTCGGAAACAAAAAATTTTAGGTCAATAAAACCTTATATTACTTTCGTCCACTGATAATGAGACATCTAATAGTGCAATAATATATAGGATGTTCCATTAAAAAAAAACATATGTTAGGGTCGTCACACTCTTATAGAACACTCTGTATAAGTCTAAATAATTTTAGATTATGCATCTAACCGATATGTATATTATTGCGCACACAGATTTCAAAAATTTTCAATAGTAACGCCACAGTCTTCCTCCCACGCACTGTTGGCTCACCCTGTATATATATTATTTACAAAATTTTGTTGCAAATCGTTTTTGATTGCAGTGAAAACAACGAGCAGCCTCTGTACAGCTGTATCAGCCCTATTTGGGGCTTTTTCAGCAGAAACGTAGCTCTGGAGTTCCACTACAAACCAAAACGATCCGACGAAGGATAACCGCAATTGCGATATAATAATAATAATAAATAGTTAAAACAGCGACATTCTACGATCGCTTTTTGACCTAACGTTGCATTAGGATTGACAATTTGTCTATCCTACTCATTATTATTTATAGTTGATAACTCTCAAAAAACGTCCTATTATTCATAACTGAAGTTTGTTCTTGTCCGATGAAAATTGTAAGTACAAAGTTTTTTTAATCTCAAACCGGACAGAAAAATGAAGAGAACACACTCAACGTTTCGCTATAGATTTATAGCTTCGTCAGGAGTGAAAAAAAGTAAATAAACAAGGTGTCAAGAGAAACAAGTCGTCAAGAGAAACGAAAAGGTAACACATGATTTTAAACTAAAAAAAAACGAGTTGTCCGGAAAAAAGACAAAAGTAACTAGAACTAAATTAAAACTAATTTTTTTTTTTTTTTTTTTCTTTTTTTTAAAATTAATTGACAGATCTATATCCTGTTTAAAGAGTCTAGAAAACTACAAAATATGTCATTTAAATTTTCAAAGTCCGTACGTTTATTAATAGAATTTGGAGACATTTTAATTTTACACATTTCTATGAAACGTCTTTTAAAAATATTAGATTCACTGTACAAAATGTCAGTATTATCAAAATCAATTACGATTATTTACTAATGAATGCTCTACAAGCATTGAATGATTTTGATTATTTTTTTGAATATGATATTTATGTTGGTCTAAACGTTTTTTTAAATTTTGGCTCGTTTCACCTATATAAACAGAATTACAATTTGAACATTTGATTTCATAAACCACGTTAGGTTGTTTTAATTTAGGTATTTTGGTTTTTAAATTCGAAAAAATTAAATTTATATTATTCACAGATTTACTGGCTAAAATTAAATTATGTTTTTTAAAAATATGTTTAAATGTATTGTGTAATGGTTCAATATAAGGCAAAGATATGTATTTATGGTTCGAAGTTTGTCTAATGTTATTAGAGACATTTGAATTTTGTAAGTATTTAATACGATTTTTAATTACTGATTCAATAAGATTTATTGGATAAGAATTTTGAATAAGAGTTTTCTTTATTAAATTTAAGTTATCATAAATGAAAACTTTATCAGAAAGTAAAATAGCTCGATCTGTTAATGAAATAATAGTTGCAATTTTATAATTTTTGGGTGTGTACGAGTGAAAATTTATGTACCTACCTGACCAGGTAGGTTTATGAAACCAATTAGTAATTAATTTATCATTGTGTCTGATAATATTTACATCAAGAAAACTCAATGAATTATTATTTTCTTTTTCTACTGTAAATTGTAATGTATTATGAAAAGAATTAAATTTATTTAAAACACAATCTATCTTATCAGAAGGCAAAATCAGTAAAATGTCATCTACATAACGAAAATATAACGTTAAATCGAATGATAAAGAGTTAATAACAGATTTTTCTAGTTAAAAGGATAAAGGAGAACCCATTGCTGTACCAAAAATTTGTTTATAAAATTTATCATTGAAAGCAAAATAAGATGTTTCAAAACATAAATCAACTATATCTAAAAAGTTACCTTTGGAAATATCAGTAAAATCTTTAATCTCTAACCACCTATCATTAATACTTTTTAAAGCTAAATCTTTAGGAATGTTAGTAAATAAAGAAATAACATCTAAAGAAATTATAATGCAATTATTTGGTACAGTTATTTGTTTTAATTTTTCTACGAGTTCAAAAGAATTTTTTATAAAATATTCTGATTTGCTAGTAACCTGAGTAATGATTTTTGAAATAAATTTAGATAAGAAATATGGAGAAGAACCAATAGTGGAAACTATAGGACGAAGAGGTGTATTAGGTTTATGAATTTTTGGAATGCAGTATAATTTAGGAAATATGGGATGTTGTACTTTAAGAGATTTAGCAACAATATTACTAATTTCAACGGATTTCTCTATCTTATTAATAATACTGAAAGTTTTACGTTGATAAGATTCGGTGGGATCGTTAGCTAATTCTACATATGTATTATTATCAGACAGCATAGTTTGAACTTTTGAAAAATAATCAGTTTTATCAATTAAGACAGTTACATTGCTTTTATCAGCTGTAGTAACAATAATATTAGGGTTATCTTGTTTCTCTTGACTACTTGTTTATTTATTTTTTTCACTCCTGACGAAGCTATAAATCTATAGCGAAACGTTGAGTGTGTTCTCTTCATTTTTCTGTCCGGTTTGAGATTAAAAAAACTTTGTCCTATTATTCGATTTTTTCGATCATCCAGCCTAGGTTGTACTTTGAATGATCGTTTTTAAAATTCAGTGAACGAGCCCATTATTGTTATTCTGAAACTTGCAAAAGCGACTGAAAACACACCTATTAGATCGCTTACAGTTCTCTAAAAACTGCTTAAGGAACTATTCTGGACAAGAATTTTAAAAGGCAAAGATCTAAATCTCCGGCTGAAACATGTTATCATTGAGGAAACTTATTGGGTAATTACCGAGAGCAAGATTCTTGGATAATTAATTTAATTAATAAATAATTAATAAAATAATTAAATTTGAAAGATAATTAATACATCAAATTACATTGCAACTTATAAAATTAAAACGAACAAGGAAGGCCTTGCAATTTTAAATTGAAGTTTCTATTCACTTAATATTAAATTATTATTTAAAAAAAGTGTTAAAAACTGTAAAAATATAAACCCGTTTCATTAAAGACGACCGACCTTCAAATTACTCAAGACTACGTTAAGTAACTCAAAAGGATTGCAAATATTTTTAAGATTCGTGAAAGATCACCTGTAATTGCGCTTCTATGAGTGCCTCGCCTCTCATTAGGTATCATTAAAATTAATTTTCTGTATTTGTTTACTGAATAGCATTCTAAGACTGCTTGCTTATATTCTAGTTATTTTCAAAAAAGCAGTCACTCTTGTCTGAAGATATTAAAAATGGAAAGTTAACTTTTGCACGATTTTCAATAATAAATTTATAGTGACGACTCCGCCTACAGGTGAAACTTGACTGAGTGGCATAAGGTCAAGCATGTGGATCAGGTTGCCCCCACACTGATGAAGCAGCGAAAACAATTTTGTACAAAACGTTTTCGACTAAATAATGTTGTTAGAAGGCGTTTTTACATGCTTTTAATATGTCCAAACACACACTGATTTTCTTATGATAAAATGAACTTATCTGATTCAGATATCACTTTTATAATTACATTGATAGCCGAAATAATTAGTGCTTTCGAGAATTTTTAAAATTCAAACGAAACATTTACTCGCCGTATGTTTAGATTTTAAACATTCAATTCTTTTCGAGTAATTGAAAATATTTTATACGACCGTCAAAAAGTGTTATGAATTATACGGATCAAGTAACAGGTACTCTTGTATTCTAGGTAACAAACACTCTTTCTTCGTTAGAATGATAACTTCATTTATTAATATTTACAATAATACAATCGTTTCTGATCCAAAAATAATTTAATTTAAAGTTAATAGAGGGCCGTTTATCGATATTGATCAGTACTGATCCTTCGCGTTTAACTGTAAGTTAAACTTTCGATTTATTTACCGTCCAGATTTCGATTCAATTAACATATTGTACGTTACTGAGATGTATCTTTTGTCTAACCCTACGCTGAACGCAAGAGTAGTGAAAATCTCCTGGAGGTTTAAAAAAACTGGCGCACGCTGCGGGGCCTTCGGAGTGCAACCTCCAGCTGGGGTTATTTCCCTGGCGCCCTTAATTACACAACAATCAGAGAATTCCCCCTTCTCCATCTGAGTTTAAATTCGGGACAGCTGCAGAGAAAGCAAGGCGTACTTGCCACCGGGTGATTTTAGTGTCCCGGAGTATAACATAACGGTTTAGAAATTCATACTTGTTACCTTCTCTCGTTCGGCAACCCGAAACGAGAGTTCCGCGCGTTTCACCCGCTCAGGAGAAGTGAGAGGGCCTGCGCCAATTCCGCAACTTATCTCGGCCCAGAAGTTAGGTCGGTCGTCCTTTCGAAAACGAGATGGAAAATCAATGTTCCATAACGGTGTCCATTCAGTGGAGGCGGCGTGGGATATCTCTAAAGATGTTACGGAAAAGGGCGTCACAGAGCGGTGGTTACCCTAACCAAAGATGTCAAAAACACACGGCCGAGAAGATGTGTTCTTAGTCGTTCTCGTCAAGGGAAGCCCCCTTGGAACCGTTTCCTCGACTGCGTACCCCTGAAGGTGATGAAGGAACTTCCCTCCCTAAAGGTAGACCAACCCAAAGTTATTGAATAGAAACCCAATAAATTAACAAAGTTCGTTACGGCCAAAAAACAAGATTGGTCATATTTTCTTAATACAAAGAATGACACGTCCGAATTACAGTGGAATAATAAACAGAAAATGGTGATATGATGAACATTAAGCTGAAAGAAATAATTGTACAGGTTGTTCTTTTACTGTGTGCAAATATTTAAACCTGTAATACGTCACCATAAATGGCAACGATTAAACTTATGTACCCTTAACATGAAGCTAATAGTTTTCGAGAAAAATGCATTGGAAGATATTCACCAAACCGTTCGAGAACTGCTGGCATAGCTAACGGCTGGATGGTACGCCGCCTTGCCTGTGTCATCCGAATGTAGGTCAGTGGTTTACGATGTCGTAAACGAACACCTGTTTCATTCGTATGAGGCCTATTAATAGATCGTAACAGTCGAAACATTTTAAATACGCTCACAAAGCGCCTGGATTAATTAAAACAAGTGCCACAATTTTAGGTATTTTCAAATTATAAACCGACGATTTAATTACTGCACAAAAAATGTGGATGAGTTAAATAATGACATCACCGTCATTCATCGTTTTATTTTCGGATATTTTACCCTCACAAGTAATAAATTGTCTTTCCATTTCTAATTAAATAGATTAAGATTTTTTTAGTTTAATAAAGAAGCTTTAAAATAATGTAGTAATTTATCTACTGTTTATATAGTTTAAAATCGGCCGCATTACGTAATCACACTACGGAGAATAAAATAGCTGTTAAAACTGATATGTGCTTGCTACCAATATGACTGACATTAAATTTACAATTTCTATTAATTCAATTATGAAATTCGGCCAAGTAAAGCATTTTTAACGCGCCTGCATTACAAATTCGAAAATTTACAAATTGATTAATATCTTAAAGTATTCTCGCATGCATTCGATAAAGTCGCAGTTTCGCATTTCTATTGATGCTTTATATTACGGCAATTTTTTGTGTTTTTACAACGGTAATGCGTTTAAGGTGGGGCAATAGCGTTCTGCAGTTACGAAAAATTTGACAAGCGAAGATCGATTTTTGATTCGTAGAAACGCATATTATGGCACTTACAAATAATGAAAAAAAAAGATATGTTACTCTTGTAAAGGGAAGTCCACGGAAACGCACATAGGGCGCGGACATTGTAATAAACGATATCAGTGATTTTTATTACGAAACGCTGGAGAATGAGTTTAAATGCGGGATTCTTTTTATCATCGGCGCTGTATGTGGGCACACCCACTGACTACAGAGGAAGGCGTCAGTGACCTTGCTGAATGTTTCTCTCTCGCACATTTCAGCAGTTTCAAACAAGTGGAACCTCCGAATTTTTTTGACTACGATTCAGTAGCCAGCCGAAAATACGCGCAGAAGGTGGCATTTCACGTACTTATACCGAGGGGTTTTTATTTGCACACAGTAAAAGAACAGACTGGATATAAGCAAACAAATGCCATAAAATACAAAACTAAGTATATGAAAAACATTAATTCTGTGTTTCCTTGATTTTTAAATCATGTACGCCCGTTTAATTGCAATATCGATGGCATTTCGAGTATTGTACTCATGATTTGCTGGATTTCCATGATTTCAGTGGAGCTGGAATAACTCTTTGTCAAGGAAGATATATTTAGCAAGATTATGTATGTAAATGCAGGTGACCGTTAAGAGGTCATTATTTTTATAAACATCTTCACAAGTATTTTTATATGATAAGTTAAATAGTATGATACGCAGGATTCTTTTTTGACCGCAGATTTATTTTCCAAAAATCCGTGTTGTGCATGCGTCATTATTTTGTACCTGTTTATCTATTGAATAATTTTGTTAGTAATGGTCTTTTCAATAATCTTAGAGAAATTACTCAAAATGGTAATGAGCCTATAGTTCTTAACATCAAGTGGATCACCTCTCTTGAACAATGGCAAGATTCTGCCTATTTTCAACATGTCCGGAAAACTACCTGTCATCACAGACATGTTAACAATAAGTTATTTTTTGGTTCTTTGTAGCGATTAATTTTTTTTTAATTTCTACTAGAAGGATGATTTCAAAAATTATATTTTTTCTAGTTTTTATAGCCCACTGTTTAAAAACAATACCGCGAAGAAATTGGGTGTTAAAAAGAAATCATCGATAACGAGTGAACTATAAGAGATAGGTATAGGGAATCCTAATACAGAACGAAAGAACATTTAATCCTGAGTCACATGGTATAAAAATGTCCTAGGCGTTCCATTTAAAAAAAACATGACTTTTGGACAGTTGAAATCAGTTCCAATAGAAGTTACTTTTCAACCAGCCTATAAAGAATCAAGTGCAAAACTGAACATGATCTGAAAGAATGTTGCTGTATCCAAAAATTGGCCAAAAATTGATATCGTGGCTTTTTATTGCATAAAGATGGCAGTGTCATAAACAAAGTTCTGCAAGTCTGAGCTTTTTTTAAAAAATGGAAATACCTCGGAAACGGTTAATTTTTCTTGTATCACATGTTGCACAAAATATTTTTAGAATTTCATGAAGATTTCAAAAATGCATCAGACAATGGAGTTTTTCATTTAAAATTAGAAAGTTGACAGCAAATTCCGGTATAAGCGAAAGTGTCCGAGAATTGACAATATTATATATTTGATAGATCCTAATCGTTAACTTATAACTGCAAAATATGAGACAGAAATTCAAAGGAGAAGTTCGTAAACTTTTAATGAATGGGTTGCCTGAATCTCCCTGTATATATTATGTATAAATCGTCAAAAAACAACCTACAGATGAGAGCAAATCACACCCACGCATCACAAGTTAAGAACACTTTAGGAAAATTTTTATCTCTGAGAATAATCCGAATCCTCGAATTCTCCGAGATAAAAATTTTCCTAAAGTGCTCTTAACTTGTAATGCGTGGGTGTGATTTGCTCTCATCTGTAGGTTGTTTTTTGACGATTTATATATAATATATATATTTTATTTTACTTTCAAGATTTTTAGGTATCAAATAACAGGGAATTTATACTTATTTATTCGTTAGAATAAGAACTTTTTTCGGGTCTTTTAACTATTTATTTGCGTATTTCCGTGTTGTTTGGTTAGAACTTATTTATAAGGTTTTTCTGACGGTTCATTTTAGCTGTCTACATATTAATTTATATTTACTTACATTTAGACATATACCGGTTGTCTCAGGATGGGCGGCGACCGGCGGTATATAGCTAACCGTAATACCTACAGCTTTGGGAGAAAAAAAATTATAATTAAAGTGACCAAGAGAAATTCAATGAAAATATTTTTAAGTATCTGAGCAATCAATAGGGCCATCAATAAAAATTAATTTTACTGGCAAAAGTTTCAGAGTAAGCCGTAGCTTTGATAGCGTTAAAAGAAAGCTGAATGAATTCTGCACAACTTTGATTTAAAACTTATTATCATATCACCATTAATAAGGGTGGAGAAAACAGTTGAATTATTTACTTCAAAAGATATCAACTTCTGTACACTTTATCAGATATTAACGAACCTATTTGCGAAAGTAAGTTTTTCATAGTTTAAAAAAAAATTAAATGGAAAGGTGTTTCTTCTGCAGTAGTTACAAAATGGTGAACATTATAGTGAAAGCCCGGAATGATTATCTTTTTTCGTTCTCAAGTTATTATCAAATATGTCTTTTAATTGATGATATTAGCGGAAGGAGAAAGTTCAAACAAATGCTGTCGAGTAATATTTTTAATTCTAAGGTTAAATAACGGCTATAAAAGTTTTTATTATTGTTAGGACATTATTTAGAAGCATTTGAATGTTTTTGGGAACAGAGAATATTTAAACCCAAGAATATAACAACAAATAGTGAATCAAGAATAATTCAAACAGTAAATAAAAGCAATGAACAATAATCGTGCACTGTAATCAACAAAGTTTCACTGTGCCGCTACACAATACTTTTTTTAATGTCCGTTTAGAGTTGTGTAGAAATTATTATTGATATCCTTACGGATAGTAAAGGGCTATTTCGAAATGAAAGATGGCTAATATTTTGAAAACATTTTAGGTACAGACCTTCAATCATTGTTGATTACAATGTGTTTCATAAATGTTCAAAATGCTTTCCGTCATTTAACATTTTATTGTTCGTTACTTTTATTTAGTGCCTGGCTTTTTCTCATTTATGTGTTTGTTGTATAATATTCTTTTATTTAAATATCAGGCTCTCAAAAACAAATGCATACATTTAAATTTATTTACATCAAAATGAAAATTGTTACTCGATAGCATTTGTTTCAGCTTTTAGATTTGTTTTTATCTTCAGTTATTAGACTCATTCGATAATAACTCGAAAACGAAAAAAGATAATCATCTCGGGTTTTCACCATAATGTTCACCATTTTGTAAGCTTTGCAACTATTCCATTTAAATTTTTTTGAAAAACTGAAAAACTATTACTTTCGCAAATAGTGCCCTCTAGCTACTTTATAACAAATTAGCCGTAGTCGCTGAATAGAAATTTTAAATCGACTTAAAATTCCCTTCCAAATGCGCCGAAAGTTCGTTAAGTTGTGATAAAGAGTACAGAAGTTACGATATCTTTTGAAGTAAATAATTCAACTGTTTCCTCCACCCTTATTAACGCTGATACGATAACAAGTCTAAAATGAAAGTTGTGCAGAATTAATTCAGCTTTTTAGTGATGCAATAAAAACTACAGCTTATTCTGAAACTTTTGCCATTAAATTTAATTTTTATTGATGGACTTATTGATTACGCTCCCTTGCGGTCAACTCAGACACTTAAAAATATTTTCTTTGAATTTCTCTTGGCCTCTTCTCCCGATGCTGTAGGTATTACGGTTAGCTATATACCGCCGGTTGCCATCCATCCTGCGACACCCGGTATATCTTTTAGGATGATTAGATTGTTGTTAGTTTTAACATTTTTATGATTTTATTAGGATGATTAGGTTGTTGTTAGATCTCTTTAAGTGCTTTTAAGTTGGTAGCGTACTGAGGATGCCAGCTTAGTCACCGAAATACGTATCTACGGATATAAAATTATTGTGGGCGAAGATTAATTTCAATTATTTCTTAAACCACAGTCTCCGTTACTATTTTAGATCATTTATTTTGTGCTTGCGTTTCCATTTCTTAAGTGTGTTTTTACAACGCTAGCTGACTCTTCGATTAACACGCTTAAGGTAGGCCAGTATTTAATAAATGTAATATTAATTCCCTCAGTGAATTAAAATTTTAAATAAAATAATTACTAAACAATATCGGTGATTATTATTACGAAACGCTACGAAATGGGTTTGAATGCGGAACTCAGCGCGGTGTCGATGTCGACTATAGGAAGGCGTTGCGACCTTGATATGATTATTTCTCACTCGCACATACCAACAGTTCCAAACAAGTGGAATCTCCAAAATTTTTTGGCTGTAGTACGGTAACCACCGGAAAATGCGCACGGAAGGTAGATTTGATGTAACGAGTGTTTAGTTAAAAAAACGGTCTAGATAGCCGTGGATTTATTCTGAACGTCTAGCGTAGAGTTCTTCGTACGACTAGCGTGAAGCGTCACTTGCATTTCTAACCTCACTTTATCTCAAGGAAGACATTTCAAAAATTAACTTTTATTACCGAATATTTAAATATCAGAAAAAGAGTTGCAGAAGCAGCTTTCGAGTTTTGTTGGTTAGGTTAACCGTCAACGTGTCAGAGTTGAAATTCAGATGATATTAATCACGACATGCGTTCCCGACAAAAGAAGCCTGTTACAGCCTACTTGACCGTGTTTTTTTATTGAGCACTCATTACTTATACTGAGGTTTTTTTATTTGCACACAGTAAAAGAACACCCTGTTCAAGAAGAAACATTATTTTTAAAATAAAAAAAAATCCTCGTTTTCAGTCTATCTGGAGACATACTGTATGTACTTATATTTCCTTATTTTGCAGAAATAATGAATCAAGTTGCATTAATTTTTAATTGTGCATCATTTTGGCGCCCTCTTGTATCGGTGCAGTTTGTTAGCTGGGGCCTTTTCGAGCCCGGGGTCCAGCAAGCCCATGCACTGGTTATACCTGTAGTTGCTTTCAAATTATGTAATGTCTGATAAATTTATGTCAAAGCTTTCAAAATAGAAACTCTTAAAGTCGTACGTAATTAACTGTTCCTGTTTTAATTAATTTACCCTGTTAAAAAAAAATTAATGAAAAATAGCATTGAATTGCGTTCAACACAATACTAACATTTACATAAAATTTTAACAATTTTGTGAACGACTTTCAATAACACTAATGATTTAATTTACCTTTCTATACGTAATACAAGTTACTTAAATTGGAAAAAAACAAGTTGTGTATGTGTACGTACTTATGTATACCAAAAGGAGTTCTTTGAAAGCTCATTCCGTTCATATTGCATTATAAAACCGTTAGAGTGTTAATAATGTATTCCTCCTACATTTTAACGTGTTCCTCGTATTGTGGGAGAATTGCGTAAAATTTTGTATTTCACGTACGTGTCTTAGTAATTAATGGTTGATTATTATTATATGTATGTACGTAAAAGTGCCTGGGCCTGTTCCATTCCACATGCACATAATGCAACTTGTTTTTGTAATAATTAGAGCGCGTACTTTCGCTCACAAATCACTGTATTTTTTTCGAAACCTGTCCGCTTGCACGACAGTAGGGCAGGTTTGGCGTAACAGAAGGTAGGTATATAGAATTTCGAAGACTTTCTCCTTATTTTAGTTATTTAAAAAATGTATGTATACAGGCTGTCCGTTTTTCGAGTGCCACTATGGGGATCTCGCTTATTTTAGGAGATACGAAGTTGGTTAAATTAGGACAAAGTTGCGCATTTTCATGCTGAATAATAATCTGAAAAGAAATTCGAAATATCTTCAATCGTTTTGAAAATTTCGCAAAAAAAAACAAAATTTCTGATTTTCGTTTTTAATTTTTTTCACGATAAACTAATCGTACTAGGCATTCCTAACCCAGACATTATTCAGACACTCTTTTACGAGGAATTCGAATATGGTATCCCCTTTTCAATCATTTTCAAGATGGTGGAGAAACACCTAACAACTTCATTTTTTCTTATGGATACCATTTTGGATTTTAACATTTTGAGATTACGATTCTTTTTCTCTTTACAGCGATGTATCACACATGGTAGTCCAATATCACATTTTTGCAAAAATTCAATTTTCCATTTTTTGCGAAGAGTGCTTTGAATAAACAAAATGTTCTTTTATTGTGAACAAAAGTTTGACAGTTTGATTTTATGCCAATCGAACACATACAGGGTGATATCAGTATCATGTCAACAACAGAATGCAAAAAGAAAAAAACACTTTCGGCCTAACAAAAAGAGAAAAAAATTATTTGCCTTGACGCTTCGCGAGTTGGTTTCTCTCCCTTTATCAAAAGTGAATGACTTTATTTACATTGACGTTTCGCGAATTAATTTCTTCCCCTATATCAAAAGTAACATAAATAATTCACTACTAATTAATTCTAAAGATAATACTGTCTTTAATAATACAAATCGTTAAATTCGAGCATAATTAAATGTGTTTAGTTTAGTTTCCACTGAAAGTAAAAAAAGCATATCTTCGACGGATAAAACATATTGTACGTGCAAAAATGATTTTAGTTTAATACAGAATTTAAACATAAAATGTTTTTTTCCCTCTTATAACCAACTACTAAAATGCGATAGAAGAGTACGTACACACCAATGATATACTCTGTATAAAATAACAGTTCATTGAATATTAATGAGTTACGATGTTTATTTTCTAAACCATATAATTTTTTTTTATCTCATCCGTCGGCGCATTCGAATATCAGAACTGGCAATGGAAAGCCTACTTCAGTGCGGCTTTGGTTTGCGTCACACTTAGAGATCAGTCAGTCAGTTGTAGAGGTGAAATGAATATTTTTCGAGCCGGCGTAAAAAACTTGCACGTCTTGAAGACAACAGCTCCAAAATCCCTGAAGGCTAGAACCAAAGAAGAAATCCGAGACTATGTGAAGGTGTTTCCTCAGATAGTAAGTGACTTGACCGAATCTGAAGAATTTGCAGACATCCCCCAGGCCAATAGCTGGCTTGCCCGAGTTTTGGACTATAACGTACCCCATGGTAACAACAGCAAAACTATGACGGTGCCTCTATCTTACAAATCGCTGGAAGACCCGGAGAAATTTACCCCTGAAAACCAAAAGCTGTCCAACATCTTGGGATGGTGTCTCGAACTGAATCAAGTCGCTTTGTTAATGTAGGACGACATGCTGGACGCAGCTGTGACTCGCCGAAAGAAACATTGCTGGTACAAACTTGAAGACGTTGGTATGCGTGCTGTGAACGATGCTTTGCTATTGGAAGTCGCCGTGTTTAAGATCCTCAAGAAGTATTTCTCTCAAGACCCGTTCTACGTTAAATACATGGAATGTTTTCTTGAAACCACTTACAGATGTGGGATGGCCCAATCTTTGGAGGGTGTTACCATCAAGGAGGGAAAATCCAATATAAATGCGTATGCGATAGATAGATATAAAAAGATAGTTAAGTACAAGTCTGAATCGTATTCGTTTCTTTGTCCTGCAGTTTTGTCACATATTTTTGCGCTAGCTTTATCGCGAAAATTCCTTTTTAAAGTGAAGAACAAAGAGATATGATACAAATTTACTACACTTCGTATCTAAATGTCCTCATGACTGCGGTAAAATATTTGCAGCGTTATCCAGAGCGGCAACAACCTGGTTTGAGGCATTTTTCTATGCTTGGACGAATATGGTTCGTTTAAAGGACGTAGACGAAAATATGGCCCAATGAATATGAACAGAAAATTTTGGAAGAGGTAACGATTTTACATGATTACAAATATGTATATCCATCTGTCTTCTCAAGAGAAGTTGCGGCCCAGCTGAATTTGCCGTTATTATCTACTCTTATTATGTATTTTGGGGATGCCATAATCGAATTCTCAATAAAAAAAGTGTCTGCATAATGTCTCGTGATTATAAATCTCTAGTACGATTAGTTTAGCACAAACATAAATGACAAGACTTGACATAGGATCAAACTGTCAAACTTTTGTTCACAATAAAAGAACGTTTTGTTTTTCCAAAACACTCTTCCCAAAAAATGAAAAATTGGATTTTTGGTAAAAATCTGATATTGAACCATCATGTGTGATATATCGTTGTAAAGAGGAAAAAAAGACGTAATCTCAAAATGTTAAAATCCAAAATGGCGTCCATAAGAAAAAATGAAGTTGTCAAGTGTTTCTCCGCCATCTTGAAAATTATTGAAAAGGGGATATCATATTCGAGTTCCTCATAAAAAAGTGTCTGAAAAATGTCTTGTTAGAAATGCCTAGTAGAATTAGTTTGTCGTGAAGAAATTAAAAACGAAAATTAGAAATTTTGTTTTTTTTACGATATTCAAAACTATTGAAGATATTTCAAATTTCTTTTCAGATTATTATTCAGCTGTCTCCTCAAGAGAAGTTCCAGCCCAGCTGAATTTGCCGTTATTATCTATTCTTATTTTATATTTTGGGGATGCCAAATTCGAATTTTCAATAAAAAAGTGTCTTCATAATATCTGCTGGTTAGAAATCTCTAGTACGAGTAGAAACTTAAATGACAAGACTTGAAAAAGGATGAAACTGTCATACTTTTGTTCGCAATAAGAGAACGTTTTGTTTTTCCAAAGCACTGTGACATTGAACCACCATGTGTGATACATCGTTGTAAAGAGGAAAAAAAAACGTAATCTCAAAATGTTAAAATCCAAGATGGCGCCCATAAGAAAAAATGAAGTTGCCAGGTGTTTCTCCGCCATCTTGAAAATTATTGAAAAGGGGATGCCATATTCCAATTCTTCATAAAATGGGTCTGAATAATGTCTTGGTTAGAAAAAATTAAAAACGAAACCCAGTATTTTTTGCTTTTTTTGCGAAATCTGCAAACCATTGAAGATATTTCAAATTTCTTTTCAGATTATTATTCAACACGAAAATGCACAACTTTTCACTAATTTAACCGACTTGGTATCTCTTAAAATAAGTGAGATCCCCGTAGTGGCACTCGAGAAACGGTCAGCCCAATCAGCAAGCAGCCATTTTCATCACGTCATTATTTGGTCAAAATTGGTTAAGGACGTCGAATGACCAGTTTTAAACGTCATTTTTTCGTAAAAATTTTGTTTAAAATTTAACGTTTGTAAATTACGTGAATAAAACGTCAGTTTAATGACATAAATTTGACACTAATTTTAAACAAGTTTCGTTTCGATAATAAATTTAGTTATAGATTTGACAAGATATTAGATTTTGTAGGAAAGTTATAAACATGATTGAATTTATTAATTAATACCATTTCAATACATAAGAAATTTACTAGACTTTTCTTACGCGGTATGCGATGCATGCGCCGTCACTGGACATTGGTACATTGTTCTTGCGTATCGTAATCGTAGTGTCCGTGGTGCTTAAGTTTAGTGCAATTCGTTTTTAAGCGTTAATTTATTATGTATTAACTAGCTAATCTACTTGCACGTGTAGTTGCTTTAGGTATTTATTGTTTTAGTTATTAGCAAACTGTGTAAAGAAGGTGGGTATTGGTAACTCATATTTCATAACCTGTTATATTAATATTTTAACGGTCCTTGAGATAGGACTTGGACATTTTTCTTTTTCGTTTTCTTAATTCAATTCTTTTATTTCATTAAAGAGAAGAATCAGACTATTTACTAAAGGCTTTTTATTTTATTTTTATTTAGAATTTTACAAAATATGTATGAATTTATTTAAAATATTATTTATTTATTGTTCGTAGGTATATGTATACATACGTACAGATATTTGAATAAAAATTAAAATATGATTTAGTTTTTTGGTTACTTATGCGTCATAGGTAATACAATTAAAAATGACGTCAGAAATACACGACTATTTGACGTACAAAAGCGACGTCGCCGGGCTATGACATTTGCCCGTCATTTTTACGACTTTAATACGTCATTGACATTGGTCATTCGACGTAAATGATGACCAATTTTTGACGTGAAAAAGACTACACATTGCTGCTTGGGAGCCTGTATGTATAGAGGGTGGGTCATTGGTATCGATTTCTTCAATAGCGCCTTAACTATTATAAAAGAAAATGTACCTGGGCAAATGTCTTTTTGGTGCTCATTTATATTTAAAGACTATAAAGTCTTTTTTCCCAGGCAAGTAGTATTTGACTGGTCCGTTTTGGGCAAATAGGTAGTATTTGACTGGTCTGCTTTGGGCATTGGGTATTTCGTTTTCAAGGTGTTGCAATTAGGTAACTGAGTTTATGTGCGTGCACATTACTTTTGAAACTAAGTTATTTTTTAAATTTTCGCCAAAGAAGTGGATTAACATTATTATTAGTTATTGTTTTATGCACGATTCAGGAGTTGATCCTTGACGGCGTTGCTGAATGCACATCAATTTGTTATTACTTGAGGAAAACGCAGACCTTTGGTATAATTAAATGTATTAATTTGTGATAATTAAAAAAAAAACAGAATCACGAAAAATCGTTGAATGAAAACTGAATGAAGGTTTATACACTCACGGACAAAAATATTGCATATTTTTAAATTAAGTTATTTATTCTTCTGTTTAAGAAGTAATAAGGACGTAACTGTGCTGAATCGTTGTTTTTAAGCATAAGTTAATCTATCTGTCAAGGAAATTGCAAATAAGTCTTGGTATATAAAATCCACAACGCAATTTATTGAACAATGAATTGTTTAGCAGTTTAAAAAAAAACGTGTCTATACTAAAACAAATTAATTTCTGCTTGACGTGTTTCCTCCTCGAGCTTGAATGGCTGCCCTCATTCTTCTGGTAAGGCTGAAAGAAAGGTTTTGGATTCTTTCTTGGGGAATCGATTTCCACTTTTCTTTTGCAGCAGTTCTAAGTTCATTTCTGGTCGTAGGAGCCGGATTGCTGGACCGAATTTTTTTTTTCGTCAAGTCCCATAAATGCTCGATCGGGTTAAAAGGTCATTCTAATATTCTGGCATTAACCTCATCGAGTTACTGTATTACTGTAGCTACTATGTGGGGGCGAGCTTTACCGTGCATTAGCACTAAACTCTCAAACCCTATAACTTCAACATAGGGCACAACATACTCTTCTAAGATCTCTTTAATGTACCTTTGAGGTATCATTCCTCCGCTAACCTCCACAAACTCTATACGTGCCTCCCAACTTAAACCATCCCAAAAGATTATTTCACCACCTCTAAAGCTGACATTATTAACCAAATTACAACAGTAATAACGCTTTCTGACTTTTCTAACCTTATTCCGTCCATTAGGAGTCCAAAGTTGTCAGTAAAACCAACATGCGTCCATTCCTCCAAGGATCAATTAGTATGAAGTCTAGCAAATTCTAATCTTTGCTTTTTGTGTTATTGGAAAAGACAAAGCACTACCGCAGGTACTCTGACATTCAAATCGACTTGTTTTAACCTCCCTCTTACCGTACTAGAACTAACAGTAACCTTTCTTACGTTTTGTAGCCCAATTTTTATCGAGAGGTTGCCAATTCACGACTTCTTAAAGACTGAAGTTGTACAAAGCGAACATCAGCAGCAGTGGTGCACCTTCTCCTTTCTTGTTCTGTCCTTCTTTTATGATTTTCTGTTTCTTGGTTTCGTTTTATAATTCGAGAAAGTGTAAATTGATTTAATTGAACAATTCTGGCAATGATTTTCTCTCTGTAACCTTATTTCCGTAAAGTTACCACTTTTGTGGCATGTGTCCGCTGCTGTGATTATTTCGCGGCATATTTTTACAAAAGGGTTTTAATTACACACGAAGCAATAAAAAATTGATAGGAAAACCAAATTTTGTCAAAAATATCGTTTATAATGTTTATCGAAGAAACGCACTGTTTCCACTGCTTTTACAAAATAGCCCAATTATGATAAATGTTAAAACATAAACAAATCAAATGTTTGTCACAGCTTCCTAAAATAGTAATTTTGCATAAAAGTTATATTTCAAGCAGAAATATTCACATTTTGCTGGATTTATTAACATAATTAAAAAATTTTGTCCACGAGTATATTAGGCATTTTTCCTTACAAAACAACACTCTCCATTACATAACTATCCTCTCTTTCTTGATAAAAATTGAATTAACTAATATTGCCGCCTCCCTTGAAACGCTTGCCTTTTAAGATATTAACTATAGTCTATTTTTTGGATAGGCGGTAAACTTCAAGTTGTAAATAAATGTGGCTTTCCTATTAGTCAGTTATTTGTGTTCTTTTCTTTATTTTATTAAAACAGCAACTGGTTAGTAACAATTGGAGTCAACTTCGAAATTTGTTATCGTCTGCTAGTTGTATAACAAGTTATAACAATCTGTAAACTTCCGCCTATCAATAAAAAATAAAGTATTGTATCTATGATTGCACTTCATTGTCAATTGGTAGTGGACACAGTCTTTTGGTAGAAGACGTAGACATCCGATTTTTACAGTAGCAGTTCGAACTATGCCGTTTTCTGCAGGATGAACGAACTTCAGTCGTCCCAAAATTCACTTAGAAGGAGGAGTGTTGCCTTCCTTGATGATAACTAATTTTCCTGGCAAAATAATGTTTTCTGCTTGATGTTTCCATTTAATTCTTTCTTGCAGCTTGGTAATTTAATCCTTATTCCATCTTTTCCAAAATTGTTGTTTCATTTTTTGTAAAATTGCCAATGATATAGAATTTAGACGGTTAAGGTTCAGTTTTACAATTGCAACTCAATTTTGAGCTGAGGTTTACACCCTTAGCAGCAATTATTTCAACAATTGCTCTGAATTGTGATTTAAGCTTCGGCTCGAAGTTAAACCGTCATTGTAAAACTGGGCCTTAATGGAATTGCTGACAGGTCCAGTTCGACCTAAGAAGTAATCGTAATCACATCGCCTATTAAAAAATGTGAGTACGGATAAATCGTTCGGATCTGAGGAAATTGGTATAAAGACGACCTTAATCTGGATTAATAGTCATCAGATCTTCAAAATTTAATAATGTTGAATTAATTGTTTTTGGTAAATGATGCTTGGTAGACTTGATTACAGCCTCCCAGATTCCTCTAAAGTGTAGTGCCTTTGGTGGGATGAAGTGCCACGTTACAGATTCTTCTACTATTGCTTGAATGATTTTTTCTTGTTGTTGCTGCATGAATAACTCTCGTAAAATTTGAAGTTGCTTATTTGCTCCAATGAAGTTCTTTCCGTTGCACTGATAAATGTTTCAGTAGACAAGGCACCGACCAATTCTATGTATATGATAGCTTTGGCCAAACAGACGAAGATGGCTGCGTAAGTCTTGGTTTTCTGCTTATTGCCCGATCCTCCTATTTTAACTTCAAATGGTCCATAGTAGTCCACTCCAGTGTTGATGAAGGGTCTAGCGGGTTGCACCCTGACCGGAGGAAGGTCTCCCACGATGGGCTACATTGACGACGGTTTTACCTTGAAACAAGGGATACAGTTACGGATTACTTTTTTTTACTGTACTCAGTTTTGATAAAGGCGTGTATTTAGTACGAAATGCAGCTAAGGTGCTCTGAGGACCATTAAGTATCTGACGTAGTGGGGAACAGTTTCGTTCGATACAGCAGGCAATTCATGTAAAGCTCATATATGATTAATTTTTTTTTAGCTTTGTTCCAATACAGATTTAGACTGGTTCGAAACTGTCAATTATATTCGTCCATCGAATTAATCAAGCTTTTGGGAGGTGCGTTAAATATGAAACTTTAGCTGCTTTCCAATTGTCAAAATGAACTACTCGGAGCTCCTCCGAACTGATCCAATATGTTCCAATTGCAGGATGCGAAACGCACTTCAACTGATCTTTTTTACTTTCTCTCTTCCCCTCATGCACCCGTATCTATGACCACACATATAACACTCTTATATGACTTACGCAGCGTTCTCATTAAAATCTTAGAAGTGTAGTTCGGATCAGATCAGATCAGATCATCTCAGGTGCTTGCAATTTGTAATTGGAAAGCGGCTTTTGTTTGGCGCATGTTTCTGTCTAGTCAGAGGCTGTCGTTGGAAGAGGCCTATTATCATATCTATTTATTCACATATACCAAGCTTCTAGATAATTATCGACAGATAACTGCAATGAACAAATGATTGCTACCACTTCACCTTTTAGAGTTGATTTTAAATAATGGAATTTTTACATTGATGATATATCTTTATTTTCATGAATTAACGTAAAAAAAGTATCATAGATCGGAAACCATTCTTGATACGAACCATGAAATTCAGCCAATTTACCTTGGGTAATTTAACTACATTTTTGGGCCCAGAAGTTATAGAATTTTTATCGTTAATGCTCCTAATCGATTCAGAATTTGCTGAATGTAAAATTTGATGGGCACGTTGCATTGCCTTGAAATAATCATTTTCAAAGTTCCATGCTGGGAATAGGAATTTCTTTTTTAGATTCAATTTTATTTCGAATTTCACACTTATTATATCTATATCTTAACACTTGATTTTAAATTGTCTCTTTTGACTTTTAGAATTTTTATAGATTCTGCCATTATTTGCCAACTGCACGTTTGTAAACATAAATTGAAAACCTGATCTACGTATTCTGCTTATGTGCTGCCTGTGATTTCTACCTGCTGATATCCAGCTACGAAGGACCAATGTTTAATGCACGATTCAGGAATCGGGGAGAAATCCGTGACGACGTTCGTGAATGCGCATCCATTTGTTATTACTTGAGGAAACGCAGGCCTTTGGTATAATTATGTACATTCATACAGTGAGAGTCTCTAACTTGGAATAAATTCGGTAAAGCAAAGACAGTTTTTTTTTCCGGAAATATGCTCGGACATTTCGATTAGTATTTCAAATTGCGCTCTTTTTCATGTAAGAACATTTTATACAGCGTGTCCTAAATTTGAGATATGACGTCATCGACTATTTTTAAATGGCAATCTTATTTTTCTATGACTATTCTTAAGTGTAATGTCAAGTTATATATGCGTACCAATTTTCAAGTTTTTATTCCTTGTCATTTGAAAGATATTTAACATACATTAACTATTTTTGGGTCAAACTGGGTTAACATCTGATCACAATGTTATAAAAACATTTAAGACTATTAGTTTGTCGTCTAGTAATAAAAATCGTTTGTTCAAAAGTCGGCCAAAATGCCTTACTTAACTGAAACCCACAAGATTGAAATTTTAATGATGATTGGCTGCGGGTATAGGACAAAAACACAAAATGAAGTTATTCACTTATTCAGAGAGAAATATCCTGACTTACCACCCATATCGCAAAGTACCGTAAGCAAGATTGAAAAACAGTTTCGGGAAAACGGGCATTTAAGAAAAACCAATCATCGTCAAAGTGCGCTCACTGAGGAGGTCAAACTTAATGTACTTCTCTCTGTTCAAGAAAATGTCATGTCTCCACTTGGCAGATAGCTAGGGAAGTCGAAATTAGTCAGTCGTCAGCGGCAAGAAATTTTCAAACGCAAAAATTACATCCTTATAAAATGACAATCCTCCAGGAACTCACCGAAGATGATCCGGATAAAAGACTCCAGTCTTGCGAACAAATGATGGATCTACTAGACAGAAATTTTCCAAATATAGAAAACGTCTTGTTTTCTGATGAATCAACGTTTATGTTAAATGGTCAGGTAAATAGTCTAAATTATCGTTATTGGGCAGACAACAACCCACACTGGATGAGAGAAGGCCACACTCAACTTCCAGAAAAAGTTAATGTTTGGGCAGGGATTGTTGCTGATCGAGTAATAGGACCAATTTTATTCGAAGAAAATCTCGATGGAGCAAGATATTTAGAATTCTTACAGGAAGAACTGGTTCCGAATTAGGCTTCTCTGTTTCCTGATCCGGTTGAAGCTGATGTCCCAAATAAAAACATCTGGTTTCAACAAGACGGTGCTCCTCCTCATTTTGCAAGACCTGTCCGTGAGTGTCTGGATGATGTATTTCTAGCCAGATGGATTGGTAGAAGAGGATCCTTTGAATGACCACCCAGGTCTCCGGATTTAACACCGCTTGACTATTTCTTATGGGGGTACTTGAAAAGCAAAGTTTTTAAAACCAAACCAGAAAATATTGAGGTGTTGAAAGAACGAATAGGACAGGAATGTAGGCTAATTTCCGCCGAAGTAATTAGAAATGTTCATGAAGAGTTTTAGTTCCGTTTAGGGTATTGTCAATTAGTACATGGACAACATTTTGGGCATTTAGTGAAGTGAATTTATGATTATTGAGTTTCAGGTTTCTTCTGTTTTTGAATTAGTTAATGTATGTTAAATATCTTTCAAATGAAAAGGAATAAAAATTTGAAATTTGGTACGCATGTATAACTTGATACGACACTTTAAGAATAGTCAGTGAGAAATAGGATTGCCGTTTAAAAAAATAGTCGATGACGTCATATCTCAAATTTGGGGCACGCTCTTTAAAATGTTCTTACATGAAAAAGAGCGCAATTTAAAATATCTGAGCATATTTCCGAAAAAAAAAACTGTTTTTGCCTTACCGAATTTATTCCAAGTTAGAGACTCTCACTGTATATTAATTTGTGAGAATGTAACAGAATCACGTAAAATTGTTGAATGAAAATTAATTAATTAATCTATGATGAAGGTTTACATTAGGCATTTTTTACGTAGCAACCACATAGCAACCCTCTCCTTTACATAACTACATAACAACCCTCTGTTTTCTTGATAAAAACTGAATTAACTAAGAGTTATTAATTGTAAATGTTTTTAACACAATATTGTTGACATTAGAAAAAAAACTCATATTTATTTGCACCTGTATTTGAAACATGCTTGAAACAAATTTGGAGTAAAGAGGTACTTACCCTTTGTAAAACAATAAATTCCTACATGTGTGACAAGGAAATTTCAATGCATATTTTTTGTATAAAATTTTACAAAAATTTGATTTTAAGATGAATGATACCTAATTGATCGCGATCAATGTAAGTTTACTTAGAACGCACTGCCGCAGCGATGCATTAACACAAATTTATTTTGGTGTATCTCAAAAACTATACATTTTCAGACATACACAACTAGTCCTTGAAGTTTGTCCTTTCTTCAGCAGTACGGATCCTTAAAATAGCACAACTCTTTCTTGCAACTTCTGACGTAACCCATATAATTTTGTTAAATTAAATATTAAATATAAAGGAAATTATTATTTCTTAATAAATTTAAGCGTTAAAATTTCTTTATAATGTTCAAAATATGTAAATTGAGCGAAACTTTGAGCTAGAACGGAGGTCGATTGAGTTAGTTTTCGTTGAAAATAATTATAATCTTAAAAAAATGCGTACCACGTTGTTACAGTTTCAGAAATTTGAGCACGACGTTTCTGTTCTCGGTTGCTACAATCGGATATCTTTGACCCATATACTTCTTGAGTAACATGATAATAAAGCTTTAATGAAAGTATTAAATAATAAAATTTGATCACGATTGCTATGTACCAACTGTTTTTGAATTAAATTGTTTGTAGAAAGTTTCAATCGAACATATTTCCCTTTCTGTTTCTCTCTACCAAAAAGTACTTAAGTATTTGTTAATCCCCACAAGCGAATTCGCCTGGTTAAAATTTAGCTAGCTTATTCATTTATATCAATAAGCAGTATTTAAAACTTGGAGAGACTGCGTTGATATTGGTTTCGGCACTTTTTCGACATGGGCCCTGTATAGGTTAAGAAAGTAAATAAAAAAGGAATGTATACGGGCTGTCCGTTTTTCGAGTGCCATTATGGGGATATCGTTTATCTGAAGAGATACTAAGTTGGTTAAATTAGGGCAAAGTTGCGCATTTTCATGTTGAATAATAATCTGAAAAGAAATTTGAAATATCTTCAATGGTTTTGCAAATTTCGCAAAAAAACAAAAAAATACTGGTCTTCGTTTTAAATTTTTTTCACGATAAACTAATCGTACTAGGCATTTCTAACCAAGACATTATTCAGACATTTTTTATGAAGAAATCGAATATGGCATCCTCTTTTCAATAATTTTTAAGATGGCGGAGAAACACCTGGCAACTTCATTTTTTCTTATGGACGCTATCTTGGATTTTAAAGTCTTTAGAATGGTATATTACACATGGTGGTCCAATATCAGATTTTTGCCAAAAATTCAATTTTTCACTTTTTGTGATAAGTGCTTGGAAAAACAAGACGTTCTTTTATTGTGAAGATAAGTTTGACAGTGTGATCCTATGTCAGGTCTTGTCATTTACGTTTGCGCTAGTTTTATCGCGAAAATGCCTTTTTCAAGAACAAATAGATATGATATAAATTTACTACACTTCAAGTGTAGAGTGGCAACAACCTGGTTTGAAGTATTTTTTTATGCTTGGACGAATATGGTTCGTTTAAAGGACGTAGACGGAAATATATGAGCAGGAAATTTTGGAAGAGGTAAAAATTTTACATCATTACAAATACTAAAATCCGTCTGTCTCCTCAAGAGAAGTTGCAGCCCAGCTGAATTTGCCGTTATTATCTATTCTTATTTTATATTTTGGGGATGCCAAATTCGAATTCTCAATAAAAAAGTGTCTCCATAATATCTGCTGGTTAGAAATCTCTAGTACGATTAGTTTAGCACAAACTTAAATGACAAGACTTGAAAAAGGATGAAACTGTCATACTTTTGTTCGCAATAAGAGAACGTTTTGTTTTTGCAAAGCACTGTGACATTGGACCACCATGTGTGATACATCGTTGTAAAGAGGAAAAAAAACGTAATCTCAAAATGTTCAAATCCAAGATGGCGCCCATAAGAAAAAATTAAGTTGCCAGGTGTTTCTCCGCCATCTTGAAAATGATTGAAAAGGGGATGCTATATTCGAATTCTTCATAAAGTGGGTCTGAATAATGTCTTGGTTAGAAAAAATTAAAAACGAAACCCAGTATTTTTTGCTTTCTTGCGAAATCTGCAAAACCATTGAAGACATTTCAAATTTATTTTCAGATTATTATTCAGCACGAAAATGCGCAACTTTGCCCTAATTTAACCAACTTCGTATCTCTTAAGATAAGCGAGATCCCCATAGTGGCACTTTTTGTACATTTAACTAAAATATTACATAATTACAGTTTTTGCTTAGGTTTAGACTATTCTGATTTGCTTGTTCGTGCGCGCTCAGTTTGTTCAACTCATTTTTTTTATTGTTCAGACAGTGATTCAGATGTACAACGTGCTTTAACTATGAATTAAGACGCAAAATGTAACTTCACTATGAAAGAAAAGTGTGATTTGACACTTTACTAGCAGTTCATAAGTTGCTGGATTAATTCGACACTGAGCAAGTCATCCTGATCAGTATATTTTAAGTTCTGTCTTCATGTTTGGTGAGTATTTCTCAGATGGAACAACTCCCAACGGACCGGACGAAATATAACGAAAGAATGGAAGCATTTGAAATCTTTTTGGCACATCGCTTACCACGAAAGTGTGAATGTAAAGTCGACCTTCTTACATACGTACTACTTATATTGCAGCAGTATTTGTAAATTTATTTCCAAAAATTAAATATTCATATTGTGCAGGTGCACTCAACGAAACGAGTAAAATTTATGTAAGATATCTTTCATTAATAAGCGACAATTCTTGTAATTTACGAAAAACAAAAAAAATCTTCGTTTAGGCACAAAATATATTTTTGGTTCTCTTGTTTTCTTTTAGTATGATTATGTACTGCGTGTTATTTATTAAAAATCAGTTTGGACTCGGTAGATTGTCACTAGTTGACTGTGATCTTCAGTTTATTGTCATAAGAACAGTATTTTTCATACACAGCGAAAAATTTTACTGAGTTTTGAATTAATAATACTCTTTATTAGATGTATAACAATTACATAACAAAGAAAAACTAAATTAAAAACTTAGTAATAACAATAATATAACGCATACATCTAAAGGGTACAGACTTTGCGTTACCGGTTTTCAGCTGTATCAGGTGGGTACAATAAGTAAGATATAAAATAGTTAACTTTTCAATATTTGTTCATTTAACAAAATTCCTGACAATTTTCTTCTGAAAGAATGTATTCAGCTGGGGTCATTTACAGTTGCAAAAGCAGGGTAGTAACTATTTAGAAACTGTAAGTAATTAAAGCTCCACAAGAGCCCGGAGTTTTTTTGTTTGAGAAACTTTGACCGATCGTGTGTGGATTTTTCTAAGCAAAACATTACATTATAAACAAAACATAAATTAATAAAGCGTCATCGAAATGCACAGGGTGATTCAGAATGAGTGTGCGACCCGTTAACCACAGGTGGTACTCGAGAAAACCAAACAAATAACTCTAGTCTTAGGAGGGTCTAACTTGCGTATTTTTGAGATAAAATCAAAAATCCACAATGTAAACTTGTTGGCAGTCACTGGAATAGCAGAATGCGTTACAACACAAAAACAGACTTTCAAAAAGAAAACAAAACACGAACATTTAACCTTGAACTGAAACAGTACAACGTTTTTATTTACGACTCTCCGAGGAAAGATTGCATAATCCGAACAATGAACTTGAATTTTTTATGGTGTAAGTAGGGATAAAATATTTTTTTCAGTGGAATCGTGTTGGTATCAATCCATAGAAATTTAGTGAAATTCGTGCATTTTAAGACAACTTGTCATGGCGGAATATGCAATGAAGAATCGATTAATGTACTCTTAATGCCCACCGCAGAACTTTAGAATTTTTTTAATTGAACGTACTACAGTGTTTTACATATTTGCAGTTGCTTCATGTGCGAGATAATTAATCGAATTAAAGTGAAGAGAATCTTATGTTTAATCAAACATTACAAATGAAAAATTGAGTTTATCAAGACTCCATTAACACGGTTGAGGAAATTGCGTTTTTTGCTGGAGCAAAAGATATCAAAACAATGCAAATCAGTGCCCGGCGTACGTGATTCATTAAGCCGACATTCACCAGAACTTTCGAACGCTCTTGGGTGATAGCATACTTGGCACGCAGACTTGCTCGTCCAAAGAAGAACAGAAAGCTTGCGCTTCAAATACGCTAGTCAAAACGTGCATCCAGGGGTAATTGAAGATGTCATCAAATAAGTTTCACATATTAAAACTGTAAGTTCTTCATGACTCAAGAAAATTAATTCTGCATATCTTAATTTTCTTGGTGAAAAATGTAAGAAATTAAAGCTCCACAAGAGCCCGTAGTCTTTTTGTTTGAGAAACTCTGACCGATCATGTGTGGATTTTTCTAAGCAAAACATTACATTATAAACAAAACATAAAGCAATAAAGCGTCATCGAAATGAAGGGCACTGGGTCAATAAAATCTTCGCTCAACAATTCCATATCAAAAGAAAATAAACATCCATCACGTCTGTGGTATTACTTGCTGGATCAATTAAGTTAATTTTCTGCTGACAAAATTGTAACAATAAGTAAAAGTTAGGAAATAAAAACATTTAAGGTAACATTCAAAAAATTATCGTAAACAGCGCACGTGGGTATTCATCGTCCCTTCATTTATGGTTTGATTATTTTGTTTTGCTTACACTGTACAAATAAATGACATCGAGGATATCTGACAAAGAACCTATCTTTTACTTAAATTATTGTCGAATGCTTGTTCATTTTACGTATTTATTTATTTATTTAGTTTTGTCGTTATTGAGGACTCTTTGGTTATTCAATAAAGAATAAAGTTTATATTTATGTGATTCATACTAAGATCTAATTATTATCGATTATCTAATAAAACAAATTTATTTCTATAATCAGTGAGAGTAGAGTTAAAATGGTCTTCTTTAATCAAATTGCACACGTGGGCAACCACCGGGACACTATGAATTTGATATTGTGTTTACACAAAACATCACAGCTTTTAAAAATGCGATCAAGCACTTGACTTTGACTTTTGCTGGAATTTTATTTTATGTCTTTACGCATGATCGACCAGAAGTTCTCAAACAAATGTACCAACGCTCCTTTAGTAGGTCATTTTTTTTTTATTTTTGAGTTAGATCTTTGATAATTGCGGCATTAATTATCTTACATGACGAGGAACTTGCAGTATTAATATGTGAAACTAATTTGATTACACCCGGTATATAAGCTGGGTTTCCCATGTAGTTGACTTGACCTTGACCTTTGCTGGAGTTTTATTTTATGATGTCTTTACGCACGATCGACCAGAAGTTTTTGGGTTTTTTTTCCTTTCCCGATTTATACATAACACACATAGTTTATTAATTTTTAGGTATCAAATAACAGGGAATTATATTCTGATTTATTCGTTAGAATAAGAAGTTTTTTCGGGGTCTTTGGACTATTTATTTTCGCATTTCCGTGTTGTTTGGTTAGCTCTTATTTTCTGACAGTTAATTTTAGATGTTCACATAATTTTTTTTTCTCACATATTAATTTATATTTACTTACATTTATAGGTATATATCTTTTAGGATGATTAGATTTTTGTTAGGTTTAACATTTTTATGATTTTGTCAGTGTGATTAGGTTTTTTAAGACATTTTTTAGTGCTTTTAAGTTGGTAGCGTACTGAAGATGGCAGCTTAGCTGCCGAAATACGTATCTACGGATATAAAAATTATTGTGGGCGGAGGTTAATTTCAAATACGTGATTTATATTATTATCAGCAAACCTTAACCAATTATTTTGTAAAACCTGGAGATGGTTCTTTAAACTTTCAGTCAGAAATTTATAATAAATGACACTGCAATAATCCAAGTTACTAAGGATTAGAGAGTTTACTAAGTTCCACTTTGTCTTCGCGCGCAACGAATGATTTCTTAAGTAATCTGACATCCAAGCCACTAGCTTCTCCTCTAGGCAGCAGTACATTAATTTGGAAATTAGCAATTTATGATTTATTACGTCAAAAGCAGTACTGAAGTCAATTAATACTAAAACAGTGACGAATCCTTCATCGTTTGCTTTTGAGAGATCATTGCAAATTTTATTCAGATAATCAATGTGGGCATCACCAACAAGAACTTAAGTGCAATCGTACATATGCTAAGGTTTCTTCAGTACAGGTTAAATTTGATATACCGGGTGTCTCAGAATGGGCGGCCACCGGGGGTATATAGCTCATCGTAATACCTACAGCTTCAGGAGAAAAAAAAATTATAGTAAATGTGACCAAGAGAAATTCAAAGAAAGTATTTTATATATCTGAGTTAGACGCAAGGTGGCGCCATAAATAGGCTCAAGAATAAAAATTTATTTTACTAGCAAAAGTCTCAGAATAAGGTGCAGCTTTGGTAGCGCCGTTAGAAAACTGAATTAATTCTGCACACCTTTCATTTTAGACTTATTATCGTATGACCATTAATAAGGGTGGAGAAAACAGTTGAATTATTTACTTTAAAAAATATCATAACTTCTGTACTGTTTATCAGAAATTAACGAACTTCGGCCCGTTTGAAAGGGAATTTTATGCTGATTTAAAGTGTCTATTGAACGACTCCGACTACTTTGTTATAAAGTAGTTAGAGGTCGCTATTTGCAAAAGTGATAGTTTTTGTCAGTTTCCCAAAAATATTTAAATGGAAAGGGGTATTTCTTTTAAAATGATTACAAAGAATTTAATCAGGAGAACATTTTGGTGAAAATCCGAAATTGATAACTTTTTTCGTTCTCGAGTTATTACCAAATGAGTCTTTTAACTGAAGATAAAAACGAATCTAAAAGCTCAAATAAATGCTATCGAGTGATACTTTTCATTTTGGGGTAAATAGAAAGAGGTTAATCTATTTAAATGGACTAAGTTGTTTTTGAGGGCCTAATATTTAAATAAAAGAACAATACAGCAAACAAACACATAAATGAGGAAAACACTAGCACTAAATGAAAGTAACGAACAATAAAATGTTAAATGACGGAAAGCATTTTGAACATTTATGAAACACATTGTAATCAACAATGATTGAAGGTCTGCGCCTAAAATGTTTTCAAAATACTATCCCTCTTTCATTTCGAAATAGCCATTTATCCTATCCGTAAGGATATCAATAAAAATTTCTACACAACTCTAAGCGGACATTAAAAAAAGTATTGTATAGCGGCACAGTGAAATTTTGTTGGTCACAGTGCATGATTATTGTTCATTGCTTTTATTTAGTCTTTGAATTATTCTTGTTTCTATATTTGTTGTTACATTCTTATGTTTAAATATTCTTTATTCCAAAAAACATTTAAATGCTTCTAAATAATGTCCTAACATTAATAAAAACTTTTATAGGTATTATTTAACCTTAGAATTAAAAGTATTACTCGATAGCATTTTTTTGAACTTTCTCCTTCCGCTAATATCATCAATTCGTAGACGTATTTGATAATAACTCGAGAACGAAAAAAGATACTCATTTCCGGTTTTCACCACAATGTTCACCATTTTATAGGCTTTGCAACTGTTGCAAAAGAAATACACCTTTCCAGTTAATTTTTTTTTGGAAAACTGTGAGAAACTATTACTTTCGTAAATAGCGCCCTCTAGCCACTTCATAACAAATTAGCCGTAGTCGTTGAATAGAAACTTTAAATCAGCTTAAAATTTCCTTTCAAACGAGCCGAAGTTCGTTAATTTCAAACAAAGAGTACCGAATGATATTTTTTAAAGGAAATAATTCAACTGTTTCTTCCACCCTTATTAACGGTGATACGATAACAAGTCTAAAATGTAAGTTGTGCAGAATTAATTGAGTTGTTTAATGACGCTATCAAAGCCGCAACTTATTTTGAGACTTTTGCTAATAAAATTGATTTTTATTGATAGCCCTATTGATTGCGCCCCCTTGCGGTCAACTCAGATACTTAAAAATATTTTCGTTGAATTTCTCTTGGTCACTTTAACTATAATTTTTTTTCTCTCCCGAAGCTGTAGGTATTACGGTTAACTATATATTGTCGGTCGCTGTCCATCTTGAGACACCCGGTATAGGAAGAAGGTACTCTGTAGAAGACACACAAACCAACTTTTCGTTTTTGAATATTTATTACTATCCAGGCTTGCTCTATACCATTGCTTTGAGGAACCTCGGTGTTGATAGATTTCCGTTTAATCTGGTTATGAATATACCAACAGACACCTTGATCGTGTGATAATCGATCTGCTCTAAGGGTACGAATATTCCAAAGATGCCTCGCTGTTCACCCTCGATGTTTAGGTCGCGCTCGAGACCGCGACATCACCTCGATGTAAAACAAACGTACAATTTGAAATGGAATCATGCAAATGGGTCTTCAGATCAGTCTTTCCTCTTCGTTCCTCACTTGAGATTTTCATAGCTGCATTACACGATGTATACTCATTTATTTTAATATTATATATTTCTTTCACTATAATATAATGAAATTGGATTGAATCTCCTAACCACAAAAAGTTTTTTAATCTTCAGTAGATGACTTCTTAATTCACAAGAGAAGTGCTACAATACAAGTCATTTCATTTCATTCTCGCCAAGTCGGTAATTCCCGACTGTTGTTTGGGAATGGAAGAATCGGCAAATTTCCCGAATTATAATCGAATTTCCCCGAATTATAATCTCCGGGACAGAGACCTGCAAACTAAACCTGATGTTTTCTTAGTTCTAACTTAAAATGAATTTATTCGCCACTTTTTTGAATAAACATTTATTCACCGAAAATAATTAAAATGAAGATATCACTATTTGACTCCAGGAAAATGAAAAATTCCACCCATTAACTTCCATATTAGTTAAATTATAAAATAATTAATCAGCATTTTATTTTTATTTTATGTTTGGTTTTAATGTCTCCTTCATACAGCTTCCTTAATTTTAATAATTAATCTTTCGACTATTCTTTTTTTCTACTGTGGTGTTTGCCCAACGGAGTCCTAAATCATGGACTTGTCAGGACTTCAGGAGCGAGAGAGTAAATTGTTCCATGGCTTTGTTACTTTCAAATCGCCTCGCCATTCAAGGGGAAGTAGTGTCGAATTTTCTTCCCAACACTGAAGGGTATCTGAAGTGAATACCGATCACCCCCGAGAAATATCTCGAGCGGATGCGAACCTACGACCTTACGATTGCAAGGCCTGTTCCTTACCACTTGGACCGTCCAGCGTCATACGTAAATTAATTGTACGATACGACTATTTAATGTTGTTTATGCAGAATTTTTTAACCAGTGAGGAGCAACTAATCAGAAGATGTATTTAGTTCACAAAATTTTAAACAAGTGCACGACATACACGCTTAAATATACAAATTGATTACTGATAAAATTATGTTGTTTTAGTTTAGTTTAGTCTGTAAGGTTTCATTAAAAAAAAACGTATAAAAGAAGATAGCACTAAATCTCTTTTTATAGTAAAACAAGTCGCTCCCACAATTTAGATATGCGGAACAGTGAAGGTAGAAAGCAATCGTTGCTTGCTGTCTTGGGCCAATCTTCAGCGATGAAATTAAAATGTGCCATTGCGAGGCTCTCGATCAGATATCGACGTAAAAAATATCTCCTCCAATGATTTACTTGCTCGTGAAATACTGGCATTAATTTACAAAATTTATAAATAATGACAAAGCAGTTTTCAGCGCGCGCTTTAAATTTTCTCACGTAGCCGTTGTAATTAACACAAAACGGGAAGTAATTGAATTACATAATTCGTTCTTTGGAGTCTTTTTCGTTTCTATACACGCTAAACATCTCAAAATAACATTCTAGAAGAATTGGTAGTAACCTTGTTGGTCATGTAAAGTTACATAACTGGCTATAGTATTAGAAAAAAAAAAAACGTTTTAATGCGATTAAGGTGGCGCTGGAAACAAATGGCTGATCTTGTAGGAAAAAGAGCTTAAATTCCACTAACACGAGTTATTTATAATATATGTACATATAAAAAATTTGAAAAACTTATTAAAAGGGAAAAGAATTCGGGCCACTTGTTCTGCGATTAGTACGAAAACTTAGTACTCGGACTGTATTGGTTTCGTCCACAATAATTTCTACGAAGAAAGTTATGGCAGGAGTAAATAGTACATTCGGCGTAAAAAACACCTGACACTAAGCGACCTGAATTCTTTTTCCTGTTTATTAATACATATACAGGGTGTCATCAAATAAGTTTCACATATTAAAACTGTAAGTTCTTCATGACTTAAGAAAACGAATTCTGCATATCTTAATTTTTTTGGTGAAAAATGAAATAAATTAAAGCCCCACAAGCAGGGTTGCCACAACTAGTAAAAATAATGTAATGAAAATGACTGCCAAATTGTAATGAAATGTAACGAAAAAAGAAATTAGAATAATTACGGTATTTGCTTCAGTAGTACCCTAATTCTCAATTTTAAGCTAAAGTGGAGCACATATATTCGCGGTTACAGCGGTGGCGGCAGTAACGGCAGAGGACTTTTAATAAGAAAATCAGACTCGATTCCTCAGAAGCTATGTCAAAAGTACAATATTGCTGGCACCTTATGATTGGATATTTACTAATCCATCGCAGAATAAAAGACCAGAATGATTACTTTAATCGCAAAATGTATGATGAATAAAAATACGCTTTGATGTTTTTCCAATGAGTGCGCTTAGCTCATTGATGAATAAAAGAACACGCCTGTAGTAGATAAAGAGAGCTTCATTCAGCAAAATGAGGATAAATTTAAAGGTCTAGGTAGATTTGATAAGAAGTGTAAAATTATCTTATCAGAAAACTCAATTCCTGTAAGTAAGCCAGCTAGACGTGTTCCGCTAGTTTTAAGAAACAAATTATATGATAAATTACAAGACCTAGAAAAAAAGGGGTGTAATTGAAAAAGTCAAGGAAGCGTCACAATGGGTAAATAACTTAGTAATTGTTGAAAAGGCTGATGGTTCGTTACGTTTATGCATGGACCCTCAGGACCTGAATAAATGTATTTAAAGAGAGTTTTTTGAGATGAAATTATGGCGATTAGAACGGATTGAATAAGTAGAAGGGTGTGTTTGTTATCCTGCATTAGGATTCTCATGTATTCGGGTCTTGTTCTAACATCATACATTAACATGAGATGAAGATACTGTGAGTGTGCACTAGTGTAGTACACAGGTGTAGGATAACGAACAGATCTGGAGTTAAGGAAAGGGGGTGATTCATTAATGGGAGTAGGGCAGCATTTTGTGTATGTGCTCCGCTTTATTCAAATGGGAGAAGGAAATAAAAATAGATCACATTTCAGCTCATCTTATAATTTTATTACACATGTCAAACAAAAATAAATACTTATTTTTATAATAAGTACTATAATGCTATAACTACATACAAAATAAATAATTCTCAAATTCAAACAAAAATAAATACTTATTTTTACAATAAATACTATAATGCTATAACTACATACAAAATAAATAATTCTCAAATTCAAACAAAAATAAATACTTATTTTTATAATAAATACTATAACTAAATACAAAATAAATAATTCTTCTTTGGGTATTTATAAAATTGCACATTATTTGTACTTTAATAAATGAAACTTAAAATGTAATTTCCTCTGTAACATCTGATATATCATTCGTTGCATAATTTCTATTTGTTAGAGATTGAGGAGGTTTATAAGTGAAACATGTAAAATCGTCTAGCAAATATTTTGTATGTAGCAGTGAATTTATGGTAGATATATTTAATTTATTTCGATTTCTTGTTTTTATTAAGGTGAGTTGAGAAAATATTCTCTCTGCAGCTGCAGATGAATGCGGCAAACAAAGTAAGCCTTTCATAAAGTAGGTCAAATTTGGGAAAATCTGTTCACCTACACCATTTCTTAAATTAAAAATCTCACTCCAAAATTCAACTAAAGGTTTTTTTATTAATTACTTTAAGTTGATCTGTATCTGGTAAAAGTCTAAATTCAGAATTGAGTTTTTCAATATCTGTAACTAGTTTGGGAAATCTGTTGGCAATTGGAATTAAACATTCACAGTCACCACGGGTCGCAGAAACTGGATCTAAATTTTTAAGAAAATGTAAAACTTCATCATCAAAATCAAACCTTGACTGGATTTGCCTGGCAAGCTCTATGTAAAAGTCCAAACACTTTATCTTAAGGTTTTTTAATTCAGTCATATTAACATTCTGTAAATTATAGATAATAATCTCACATTTTGCTCCGTAATAAATTTTATCTATATCATTATAATTCTCAGATTGAAAGTTTACTTTATTAAGGTACGACACTTTTTCTAAATATTCACGTTTTAAGAAATTCTTCAAAACAGTTTTGAATAGGCTAGTTGTACGATAATATAATAAATGCAATTTTGGCGATTCACTCTGAAATTCTATGTTAATTTTATTTACAATGTCTAAAATATATGACAGAAAACTAAAATACAGCTTAAATATAGGATTTTGTAGAGCTTCTACAATGGACGGAGGATTAATTGACAAACATATCATACGTTTCATTTGTAAAAAAAGCAACAATGCTTGCCACTGTTCTAATATGCGGTCAGCAACAGCTTGCAAAGAAAGCCATCTAGTTCCACTTAATTTTAAAAGCTTGTGTTCAGCTATATTCAGAAAATGTTGATACAATTTAAACTCATCTTGTCTTTTCGAGCTATGTGCAAAGTAATATACAATACCTCTTGCTAAAGTCTCTACTGAAGTTGGTAACTTTTGACAGGCTGCTGAAGAACACAGTGCTAAAGAATGACAAGTGTATCCAAGTACATATATATCTGAGACTTCCTTGCTAAATTTTGTCTTAACACTATTTTTATTGCCCTGCATAACTGCAGCATTGTCTGCTGTAAAGCCTACCATTTTTGAAAGTGGTATATTATTTTCAATAAGCAAGCATTTGATAACTTGAAATAATCCCTCTGCAGTGCTATTTTGTAGTTTTGTTAATCCTAAAAACTTATCACGAACACTATTGTTTCCAAAATAACGTACTATAACAGTTAGACTTTTTTCAGTAGAAATATCCGTGCATTCATCTATTATTAAGGGGTACCAATTAACTTTCAAGTCATTTGAGACATTTTTTAAATTTTCGGGTCCAGTAATGTGAGTACAAATACTTGTACCCTTTGTACGGCTACATTTCAAGTTTTTGGCTACTTCAGAGTCATAACAAACCGATGATATAAATTTTGGCAAATGTTCCAAAATATTAAAGGAAAGATTGTGTTCTGCTAAAAATAAAATCATTTTTAATTCACCTTCTTTAATTCCTTGTCTCAATTTCTTCTCCTTATTTGAGTTATTCATTACATTCGTAATACTAGGTGTTGCCTTCAACGCTTTCATTCTCTGGATGTGAATAGAACTATTTCCATGCCTATTAACGTGTGTTATTCCACCTTGAATAACTGTGTGGCAGATTTTACAACAAGCTTTATCACTATCTTCGATTAACCACAAGTTATTTGTTTCATTTATCCAAGATTTTTTAAATTTTTGTTTAAATACA
Source organism: Prosopocoilus inquinatus (assembly GCA_036172665.1). Lineage (NCBI taxonomy): Eukaryota > Metazoa > Arthropoda > Insecta > Coleoptera > Lucanidae > Prosopocoilus > Prosopocoilus inquinatus. Next base: position 6,514,027 of record CM069876.1, read on the forward strand.
TTCTTATTTGTCCTCCTTTTCTTCCTTTTGGCAGCTAGAGCCTCGTTACTGTCACTGTCAGCGTCCAAAACTGTATCGCCGTTACAGCTGCGAGAGCGAGATGATTGTTCAGGCTGAACCGCAGTTAGTGACTTGCTTGCATTTTGTGTTGCATTAGGATTTACTTGAAATAAAAATCTACAAATACAAACATATTAATGACCATATCTTAAATGTATTTATTTCATATGGTCCACTATAGATATCTATGTACGTACTTACTTTTCCATTGTTAGTACGATTGAGGTTTGAGGCGACAAACCAACTGCTTCTGCTTACTAAACACAGAACAAAATCAATAAAGGAAATCATTATTATTCTGGAATAACATGTTACTTTGATGACAGTAATTATCACCGAACACGTAATTATGTTGTATAGGCACCAACAGGCACAGTTGTATAGGTTAGATGCCCGCAGATGACCGTACGGTGTAGTTATTGTGTAATTGGCTGTGATTGGCTGCTATTTTTATTTTTGTTACCGTTATATTTGATAAAGAAAAAATAATTTCACGTTCGCCAGTCACAAAGCTTGGAATTTCAGTAAAATAGAAATTTATATGTTTGATATTCGCAAAAAGTAATGAAACTGGCTTGTTTTGAACAATGTAGTAACGACGTAATGACTGCCCCCAAATTGTAATGAAATCGTTACATTTGTAACGATTGTGGCAACCCTGCCCACAAGAGCCCGGAGTCTTCTTGTTTGAGAACCTCTGACCGATGGTGTGGGGATTTTTCTAAGCGAAACATTAAAATATAAACAAAATAAAGCAATAAAGCGTCATCGAAATGAAGAGCACTGGGTCAATAAAATCTTCGCTCAGCAATTCTATAAAAAAAGAAAATAAACATCCATCACGTTTGTGACATTACTTACTGGATTAATTAAGTTAATTTTCTGCTGACAAAAGTGTAACAATAAGTAAAAGTTAGGAAATAAAAACATTTAAGGTAACATTTTAAAAATTATCGTAAACAACGCACGTCGGTATTCATCGTCCCTTCACTTATGGCTTGATTATTTTGTTTTGCTTACTCTATACAAATAACTATAACATCGAGGAGTATCTGACAAAGAACCTATCTTTTACTTAAATTATTGTCGAATGCTTGTTCATTTTACGTATTTATTTATTTATTTAGTCTTGTCGTTATTGAAGAATCTTTAGTTATTCAATAAAGAATAAAGTTTATGTTTATGTGATTCATACTAAGATCTAATTATTGTCGATTGTCAAATAAAACAAATTTAATTCTATAATCAGTGAGAGTAGATTTAAAATGTTTTTCTTTAATCAAATTGCACACGTGGACAACCACCGGGACACTATGAATTTGATATTGTGTTTACATAAAACATCACAGCTTTTAAAAATGCGATCAAGCACTTGACTTTGACTTTTGCTGGAGTTTTATTTTATGTCTTTACGCATGATTGACCAGAAGTTCTCAAACAAATGTACCAACGCTCCTTTAGTAGGTCATTTTTTTTAATTTTTGAGTTAGACCTTTGATAACTGCGGCATTAATTATCTTACATGACGAGGAACTTGCAGTATTAATATGTGAAACTAATTTGATTACACCCGGTATATAAGCTGGGTTTCCCAGGTAATTGTATTAGCAAGTGAACAATTAAAAAAATTGTTTTGGATATCACAAAATACGAATACAAAAAGCAAAAAAAGACTTACAATTTATTAATTAAAGAAACAAAAAGCAGTATTGTAATAACAAAATTAATAATTCAAGCAACAAGCAAAGAACAATATGGAGTATTGTTAACCAAAAATTAGGACGTCAAAAATTAAATAAAAACAATATTACTTTAAATATAGAAAGCAATCAAATATCTGACCCCACGTTGATAGCTGACACTTTTGCTCACCAATTTTTCAAGGCTGTCGAAATACTATAGATATGATTTATAGACATGATCCTTCAGCTAGATGTATACACAGATAATTTTAATTCAAAAACATTTTGCTTTTTAGTTCGGGTATCGACAATATGACACAATCTCTGAACCTCTAGCCCATATTATTAACGTTTCAGTGGAATTGGGCGAATTCCGCACCTCATTAAACACTTCATTGGTTGTTCCCATATATGTATAAAAAGAACGCTCCAAAAATCATAAAACTACCGACCAATATCAATTATTTTAAGTATTTTATCTAAAGTATTAGCGAGAGTAATGTACAACAGATTAGTCAACTTCCTTTACACAACAAATGTTTCGAGTCACACTCAACATAGATTCAGTGGAGGTAGATCAACCGAAACTACCATGGCAGACTTTATGGAATACATATACATACATATTTATATTGCAGTGATGTTTACCTGGCATAAATATGCATGTTATATGCATTGGATCCTGAGATGAAGAACCGTTAAAGCTTGATTAGAGCTGATGTGCAGCAAGAATATTCAAATGCAAAAGAACTTCAAGACGTTATATTCTTCATCATACAACATTCATTGGCATTGTAATTTTCTTCAAAACAACATTCCAAGATTAATGCATGATGCATCAAACTGTATTTCAAAATTGCTACATTCTTCAACAATCATTCTAAAAAAATAATTAACTCATTTTAAAAAAATAAATAACAATCATAAAAAAAATACGAAATTTCCTAACTATACAACATACTTTAAAAAGACAATGTTCATCAAATAACATTCCAACATCAATTTAATTTCAAAAGAATAAGCAATTCTTCTAATGCCCATTGAAGGGATTCAACTACGAGCCCAGAATCATATCATTTGGCTCAGTTACGTTTTCACCAGTAACGTTTCATATAACTTTATTTTAAAAACCCTAAAGTAAATATTTCTCATTATTACTCCTTAATCATGATTTTCAAGGTTTTTAAATATATTTCAAACACTTTCAGCAATAATAAATGTTAATAAATTGTCGGACAATTCTAACTGTAAAATTAAAAGAACGATTCATTTCATTTGGCCCAAATGAGTAAAATTTTATTTTCTTGATCTTAATAGCCTTTGGTTGAAATAAAACAATTGCTTTTCATGATATAATTTTGACAACGTACGCATCATTTTATATGAGAATTTAAAGTTCCAAAATGGTACGTGGTAGAAGTTTATCTAATGATTTACGTAAAGTTATTATAAATTTATTAAATTCTGGATATTGTTGTGGGACAATTGCTGAACAAATGCAATTATCACGTTACTCCATACGAAATATTGTAAAATTGTTTAAAACAACAGGATCGATAGAAGAGAAGCCGAATTTAGGGCGAACTTCCAATAAAACACCAAGAAATTTAATGGCTTTACGACGTATCTTAAAACAAAATCGTCGTAAAAACTGTGGTGAGTCTTAACTCACCACAGTTATGTTGAATGGAATAAAGCAACGAGTAAAAATTTTTCAAGATCAACATGTCTTAGAGCTATCAAAAAAATAGGCTTTAACTTCTATAAGGTAAGTGTTTTAGCTCAGCTAATGAACCTTTTATAACAGTACTGAACTATTAGGCAAAAGAAAAACCACTATTAACACTAAAACAAAAAAAAGTAGATTGATTTGGGCGAAAACACATGTAAATTGGACTCAGACACAATGGAATAGTGTAATATGGAGTGACGAGTCACGATTTCAGGTTTGTGTGGGCGATAGCCGAAGTAGGGTTTTGAGAACTAAAGATGAAACATATCATACAGACTGTTTACGCCGAAAGGTAAAATTTCCTGCCTCTTTAATGATATGGGGTTGCATGTCAGCTCAAGGAACTGGAAAACTGCACTTTATAGAAGGCACTGTCAATGCTGATAAGTACATAAAAATTCTTAGAGACAGTTTAATCCCATCTATTAAAGATTTGAAGACAGACGAAAATGAATATATTTTTCAGCAGGATGGTGCTGCGTGCCATACAACGAAAATAGTCCAAGAATGGTTGTCACAACATAATATTCCATTGCTAAATTGGACATCTAACAGTCCCGATCTCTCCCTATTGAAACCCTTTGGCATATGATGAAAAGGAAGTTGCGAGCTAATCCAGCTAGAACCATTCTTGAATTAAAAGAAAGATTAACTCAAATCTGGAATTCATTCACACCCGAGCAGTGCCAAAATTTAACAAATACAATGACTAAGCGAATACAAGCAGTTTTACGAAGTAAAGGCGATGTAACGCAGTGGTAATGGTAACCTTTGCGCTTGGGCCAAATGAAATGAATCATTATATTAATTTTTCAGTTAGCGTTACTTAATTATTGTTTATGTTTACTTGTATTTAAACTCTTTATAATACTGTTGGAAAAATTGAAAATTGTCATAAATGGATAATAACCAAAATTATTTCTTTTTGTGTTTATAAAACAATGTTATTCTAAAAATTATTTGTAAAACGTTAACTGGGCCAAATGATATGATTCTGGGCTCGTATCTGTTCTGGAGGAGAAACTTCCATTTTGAAAACCGTAGACGTGATACATTTTGGTTTGGGGTTATCGAGATATCCAGGCAAGTTGAAGCATACTCTAACAGCGAGGTTTTGGCCGATACAGCAAGGGAGAAGAATCTCAGAAAGGAAGAAAAGGATGATCTACATGAAGAGCGGAGAACGGTAGCGCAAAATTAGGATTAAAAGCTTCAAAATTCCTGAAAAGTTTTGCTAAAATTAGAGTTAAGTTTCGTGTAATTGTTGAGTTGAAAGGTTAATGTATTTTTGTATTTGCATGTTTAATACATATTCATCATCATCCCCATTCAAATCTTGACTCATCAAATCGTATTCTCTTTGGTAAAATGAATGCCATACTTACATTTATTATAAAATCGAATATTATTAAAAAAGAAAGGCAAAGTGTATGTAATAAAATAATAGAAACACATTTGCGAAGACAAATATAACAGAAACCAGATTTGCCATTTTCAGTGGAGGACAATATTAATGGTAACTTTTTTGCTAATGCATTCAACATATGCGTGTGTAATTGATGAGATATTTTCTCATTTATTTGCGAAATGTGTCTACCAATTAGCCGATTATGGCACGCAGACACTGGATCGAAGGAGAAGGTAAGTGGAACAAGTAGGCCATTTAAAATTCCTCTAAAAACCAGTCCAGTCCATTGGATTTAAAAGTATTTGCTTATGGTATCTCATTTATCACAGGAATTTGTATTTTTTTCAGTCCGTGCACGAAGACAAAAGCTTATATAAAATGTCTGAGCAGTTGAATAAGAACAATTCTTTCAGCCTTCTGAGGGTTAAATTTACCAACTGCCTTTCAAAAACAAAACAAAAGAAACATCCACAATGGGTTGAATAAAGTTTTGAAATTCCCATTATAGATGCTGAGCGTCTGGATAACTTAAACATATAAATAATCAAGCATTCAGTTTCATTCTTAATTATTTACCGCTGTTGAACTTTATTTAACGGTCATTAGTATCAATATTGATCGTTAAATACATTGGAACTTATCAAACATATGCGTGTTCTTCCCGATAATATTTTCCTATTTTACGATAGGCTAGTTTTTGCACGTGCTACTCTCGTGTTCGCGCTACAGGCAGCCATTTCAGCCTCTTGCATTACTTGAGCAAACTGTCAAAGAGAGCGGTTGTGTTTCATTTCGATAATTTAAGTTTGAAGAGTTATTTGTTCGTGTCGACATAACTCGAATACGGCCCTGCCAGCTTTGAAAGCCACTTTTTTGATGCTAGTGCATTTCTATGCGTTATTAAAAAGCCGGAGGAAGTTTCACACAGGTAGCAGTAATAGCGCAATGTGTTAAATAATTCAGCCTTCGCTAATATTTCGTTCCTTTCTCTCTCTGGCAGCCATTTCAGCCTCTTGCATTACTTGAGAAAAGTGTCAAAGAGTGCGGTCGTGTTTCGTTTGGATAATTTATGTTTGGAGAGTTATTTGTCCGTGTCGACAAAATTTGAATACGGCTCTGCCGGCTTTGGAAGCTACTTTTTTGATGCTACTGCGTTTCTGTGCGTTATTAAAAAGCCTGGGGAAGTTTCACACAGGTAGTAATATTTGCGCAATGTGTTAAATAATTCAGCCTTCGCTAATATTTCGTTCTTTTCTCTCTCTGGCAGCTATTTCAACCTCTTGCATTACTTGAGCAAACTGTCAAAGAGTGCAGTTGTGTTTCGTTTCGATAATTTATGTTTGAAGAGTTATTTGTCCGTGTGGACATAACTCGAATACGGCTTTGCAGGCTTTTAAAACCACTCTTTTGATGCTAATCAATTTCTGTGCATTATTAAGAAGCCTGTAGAAGTTTCACGCAGGTAGCAGTAGTTGCGCAATGTGTTAAAAATTCAGCCTTCGCTAATATTTCGTTCCTTTCTCTCTCAGGCAGCCATTTCAGCCTCTTGCAATACTTGAGCAAACTGTCAAAGAGTGCGGTTGTGTTTCGTTTCGATAATTTAAGTTTGGAGAGTTAATTGTCCGTGAGGACATAATTTGAATACGGCTCTGCCAGCTTTGAAAGCCGCGTTTTTGAAGCTAGTGCATTACTGCGCGTTGTTAAAAAGCCGGAGGAAGTTTCACACAGGGAGCAGTAATTGCGCAACATGTTAAAAAAACAGCCTTTGCTAATATTTTGTTCTTTTCTCTCTCTAAGGCTTTTTCCCCGTCCTCTCAGCTTTTCAACTCCTTCAGTTTTACCGTCCTCTCAGCATTTTATCGCCCCTCAGCCTTATCGTCCTCTCTAGCTATCATAGTTGCGCAAAGTGTTAAAAAATTCAGTCTTTGCTAATATTTAGTTTTTTTTTTCTCTCTCTCAGGCTTTTTTCTAGGCCCTTTCCCCTCAGCTTTTCAACTCCTCAAGTTTTACCGTCCCTAGCTTATTAACGTCCTCTCAAGCTATCATCGTAGCTATTCTTTTGCCCCAATTGACTTAGATTATTGCCAGTCCTTCATTCACCGACGAACTTTTGCGCATTCAATTCAAGTTACCTAGCGAGTATTTAGGCAACGATCCAAAGGTCATCGTGTCGACCGTCTCAACTTCAGACGACGAGCGAGATAAACACCATAAGTGCTTTGAAATTTAGTTTGGAGTGAAGTCGTAGTTGATGATTTGCAGCGTGTTCCAGAAACCCGTTTACTTGCTAACTAACTAACGTTCGTGGATTTACTTTTAAGTGCATTAGTTATAAATTGAGTCTCTGTTAGGTTAATCGAGGTCTTCCAATAGCTATTAAATATCTTGATCGTTTGATTTACAGTTAAATATTTAATAATCAAAATTTTAACACATTTTGCTTGTTTTGAGGGCAATGAAATATTTTAGTTTCTTTGTTGAATTTATGAGGCCCATGACCCTTTTGCGTAAAAGTAAGATAATGAAACATGCGCGAGGCGATTCATGCGCAGAGATAAGCATTTTGGATTGATAAGGAATCCCGTTGGACAATTTGTCTCTGGCGCCTTTAAACCAATATCGTTGTTGAAGTTCGACCCACGACCCAAATCTTCGCTCGAGCTAGGGTATTCCGCGTTCAACTACGCACTTTTCTTGCTACTCTGCATCCGTGTCGTGTAATTTAGCTAAGTAGCAAAACAGTTCAAATAAGTGAACTTTTTTTGCAGGTCAAATAATTACACATTCATTACAAATCTTCTAGGATGTATGTAAATCTCGGCTTTGCCCTAAAGCGACCCGCAGATGTTACGTTTAATGCCAGCATCCTGTATCTATCCAATTTAAAATTAGAAAGCTCACTCTGATCCTTATCGTCCAAAACATCTGAAGGATTTGCAAGTTTTACATCTTATCGAATGGGAACAACTCTTCGCAAAAGTTCTTCTGCTTTAATCTTCATGTTTGTCGCTCGATTTGGAAAATATATATTTTATCGCGAGTGTATCTCGGTGGCATTAGTCATTACGCTCTTATTAAAAGGCTCGCAGTGCGCAAACTGGTTTGTAAATAAATGATACACAAGAATTCATTGGGTTGGCATTTCCTAAGAAGATACCAGATCACCTTCACATTAAACCGCGGTTTACCTACAATGGTTGTTATTGCTGTTGGCGGTGCATTCTTCGTGTCTAATGCGTTAAGTGCCCATCAAACGGGCTAAGGTCAGTCAGTAATCCAGTTAATCCCTAACACGAACCGCGTTAAATGCGATTACGAGACTTACGTCAGAGAATTTTTTTTTAAGTTATAACATTGCAACATGATTTTTAATTATCTACTTAATTGTACTTTTCGGTTCATTTGTTTAGACACGGTTTCATTTTTAATCACATTTTATTGTTGCAGAAATAATTGTTGCTAAATTAATCAAATCATGAACTATAAAAAAGTAAATTTCGATAATGTAGTAGTCACCCACGCAGCAGCTGCAGCTTTTGTCAGAAGTCAAACAAGTTGGGGAACGTCAAGTGTTAAGTATTTTTGCAGAATTTTTACCTTTCACTTACCTGCCTTAAAAAGTGCTTCAATTAATTACCTTACTTTTCATTGTTAATCTTTATTTTAAACTATTTGCGTCATCGAGTCTCTTGCCCTTGATGATTTGTTTTTGTTTGCTGAAGAACAGGCGGATCTAAATTCGGCGAGCAAAAAGATTTATTTAAGCAAAACCTTAAAAACTGCAAAACTTTCCAACTTGCGATTTTTGTTAACAAAACAAGTTTTTTATCAAATATCCATTTAGAATTTATTTCTGAAAATTTCTTGTCTTTAATAATTTTCAGAAATAAATGTTTTCTTAAGTGATGGTTATGAACGTTTAAGTTAGAGATCATATCAACAAAATGTGTTTGACCATTTCTTGAAATTTATTAAAACTGACAGAAAAGAAATTTCTTTTAATATTTTCTTTCATCAGCACTAACTAAATATCAAATCCTTAAAACAATACAACACTATTCTTTGAAATAAAATATTAAATATTATACGCCGTGAGCCCGGGTGTTTAAGGGTGTGCCTCCGACCGATTAATACCCGTTAGGTTCCGGAAGGGCATAGAATTTTCTGGCCGGTACTCGAAGAGTGCTGAATTATACGATGCGTTTTCTGGAGTATTGGTCTGCCTGTATAATGGGACGATTGTCGAACGATTAGCGGTCCTTATTTAGTAAGCAAAGAATGCGAGATACCACGAAGCTCTAAACGGCGACGTAATAGAAGTGCGATACGTTAAATTTAGTGTTATAGAGTAGTTCTAGTGTATTCTGTTGAGTAGGCGGTTGCGTTTTAATAAAGTGTTTATGAATAGTCGACGAGTATAATTTAAGAACCCCAAAGCCGTAACAATATTTATTATTTTAAACGTTGCCTTTTGCTGTGCGGAACTGACCAAGTTCTTAATAAAACGAAAATATGTTTTGTTGGCTAATTTTGTTTTTGTTTAAATATTATAGACAAACAATATTATCTGAGGACGGAGTTACAATAAACATTCACTCACCATTGGTTAGGTCTCTCATTCCTAATGTTCTTTCTTTCTTTCTCGCTTCCCTGACCGCAACAGGCGCTGAAGGTAAACGTCTTAGCTTCGGGGCATCGCATTCCAAATCGATAAGGACCATGCAAATTATAAGTAACCCTTTACGAGTATCTGGTGCAGTTCACTTACCGGGGCCGCTTTCCCGGCCCCACCTGCTCCAGCGGCGAATCTAGAAGCTGTAGCTCCATCATGATGATATTGGACAGTGGGGAAGTCATCCTCGCACGCTGACTTCTTATCTTCGCATGCATTACCCCCCACATTCACCTGTGGATACAAAACCCACCTCTCCTGATGGATATTAGCATACCTTGCCTCCCGAGCATACGTTCTCAGGATCAGTTGATGCATCGACTGCGTGAGTGTCAAGCACCACTCCGTACCAGTCCAATAACATCATCATGTCAGACCTTTTTGGATACTTTAATGATATCATCTGGTCAGGAATGCAATCAACCAAATTCCCACTCACTATGAAAGCAGAATGCAGTACCGTGCTCTTCATCGGCGCTGCATGCACGTCGCGACAAGAGCCCTCATATCGTACACTGGTGCACGGTACCATTCTCTGGCCAACGCCCCGGATCGCGTCCCGGACAGTATTCTGCTACCAAAATACCTCCGCATAACTCATGACTCATGACCCTCAAACCGTATTACCAATCGTGAGAATGTACCGCCCTAACACTTCTGCCAGAACATACCATCTCAGGTCATATTCTGCAGACACCCTCTATCTCATGTCCGGCAACACACCGCGGCCATATCACCAGACCCATCCGTGGCCCCGTTTCGCCTTCCGCGAAGCCCCTGGGAGACCGTCGTCTCTGCCGTTTCTTTTCAGCCAAGACTAAACACTCCCCCATATCATATTACCAAACTAATAACGTAAACAAATATGCTAGTGCTTCAGAGATATCCCGAGAAAGCATAAACTTTCTTAAATTCTAAACTTGTAAAATAAATAACTACAACAGTATTAACATGCAATTGGAAATACATACCTTTTAAATGCCTTATAACTAGAGACAAGTTGAAGTGATTAATTTGTCACTATTTAGGACGAAGCAACGAAACAACAAAACAGTTAATTGAGTCATGGTGTTTATTGTGAATTCGTTGCGTTTTTAATTTAGGATGATCTATTTGTCAATTTGCAATAACGACCTTTCTAAAATCCCTAAACTTCCAGTCACAAACTTATACAATGTTCGTTGTCGTGATCGTCTCGATTATCCCTGGTTGTTGCAGTAACTGGATTCTGATTTTGGTGTGACGGCTTATAATATCGAGAGAATTAAGGAACTAATTACGTATAATGTTAAATTTAATTAAATTATTTATTAAAACGAAGGAGAAAAAACTCCGTTTACCAGTCACTAAAAGGTTTGATAAAATGAGCGTAAAAAGCCTTGTAATTTAGGCACAAATACAGAGAGAAAATAAGTAATGGTTACAAAAAGTACAGTAAAATTCGCTTAACGGTTTGCACGTTCGAATAGTGTAGCGATCTAGTTGTCTTCTATCATTTTTGCTGGTGGTGTAGCCATACACAACCGATTAATAATAATAATAATGCATTTATTTATCATCATATTTAACATTAGATTAAATGTGCAAAATGAAAAGAATCGCAGGCGAGGTTCAGTAGAGGGATTAGAGAAGTCCCTCACTGCTCTACCACCTAACCTACCATACACTAGGTTAAATTAAATTAAATTAAATAATAGTTATTAATTAGTTTGGTCTCTGTTAGCTGACAACTCTAACTTGCAAATTAAATGAAATCCAGAATACACAGACAAAAGAATTTTTTTTTTCTTCTTTTTTTGCGGGTGCAGAGCAAACATAATCATGTTTAAAGAATTACAGAATTAAATAACAACGTTATTAATATAGTGACAGTGACAGGAGGAGTTTATAAACAAAGATAATAAATCTAATGACCTAGCGCCCTAACGCTGCATTCAGTAAATCAGTCAGAGAGTAGCTGTAGAGTAATACTATATTTAAACTTTTTATAGCTCAAACATTTTAAGTCCACCGTAAGACGATTGTAATACTCTACGATTAGGTACATACCTCTCATTGTTGACGGGGTAAGATTATTTTCTTTCCTTATTGCTCATTGTATTTTCTATAATTGAAGGTAATTCACACGACTGTATACATATAATAATATACGGTATTCTTCATACAGGATGTTCTTTTTGGTGGCTACCGTATCATAGCCAAAAGAATTTGGGTGGACCACTTGTTTGGAATTGTTGAAATGTGCGAGAAAGATAGGAAGGTCAACTTTGTCTTCCTCTCGGTATGAACCCGGTCACCGATGCAGCACTCTTCAACTCAGAGTTTCGCAATAATAATCACTGATATCGTTTATTAATTATTTTATTTAAAATTTTAATTCACTGAGCGAAGTAATATGTTTTACGATATCAACTATCGATGAATAAATTTAAAATTTATGCACCAATTAGGCAAGCGCATTAAAAATGTTCTTCCTTCACCCTTTTACGTAAATAAACATTTACTTTAATCTCGCTGGTAGCTATGAAAGTATTACTACTTACGATCCATGGAAAAAAAGGAAATTTTTAAGTTTATTAAAAATAATATGGAATGAGAAATTACACTTTGTTTGTACCTCGCTTTTAATTTCTTCGGCAATTACGAACCGCAGCTTCTTGAATTGCACTAGATATTAATTTAGAAATACTTAAACTTGTAATTACTTGCAGTGAAGTTAATTTAAATTGTAAACGTTTTGACTGGCCAGCTGATCGGAGCGGCTGATTTACGTTGTTCGTGCTCAAGATCAAGTGAAGTGCTGACCGACTCTGGCTTACTTCGGCTTCTATGTCAGCAGTTCTCAAACGGTTTAGTGAAAATTTGCCACTGCATTTTTCTCGAAAACTATTAAATTTTTGTTAAGAACATATGAGTTCAATCGTTGCCATTTATGGTGATGTATTACAGGTTTCAATATTTGCACACAGTAAAAGAACATGCTGTATGTTAGATTACAATAAGCTTGAAATTTTAGAGATTCACCAATAACCTTTTAAAACAAACATTTATCATTCCTTTGTAATTACTCAAACGAGCCAAATACGTCATCATTTTTATAACGGGTTTGTGTAATATTTAACTGACTTACCTAATAGTTAATTTAACAAATGCTTATACCTACACGATTCCAGTATACATGTAATAGGCACTAATTTTAGAAATACTCCTTTCTTAATTAGTGCAACTTAATACATTACAATTAGCAATTACACACGTATCCGTTATTCCGAAGAATCCTTGACATTTATTTATATTGCAGAGCGCTTTTTCGCACGGCGGTAATAATTTTTGACGAAACGATATTGTTTCAATGGCATTATGTTTTAAGTTGATTAAAGTTTAAGAAATCACGGCCATTAAGTTTCGTAAAACATTCCTTAAAGTTTCGATATGGCGTAAATAATGAATGAACATCCAGGTCAGTGCATTTAAGTAATTTCATACGCGGAAATGTAAAACGTTTTCAATGAAGCGCGCTGTTTAAAATACAAGCAGTATTTAATTTATAACTTTGGAACTTCAAAATGTAATGAAAAAACGCCTGAACGGTTCAGTGGTAAGGGACCGGCCTTGCAATCGTAAGGTTGTGGGCTCGCACCGCGCTCGAGATATTTCTCGGGGGTGGTAGTTACTCACTTCAGGTACCCTTCAGTGTTGGGGATACAATTCGACACTGCTTCCCCTTCAACGGCGAGAAGGTTTGGAAGTAACAAAGCCATGGAACACTTTACACACACAAAAATACACTCTCCGCTCCTAAGGTCCAGACAAGTCTATGGGTTAGGACCCCCGTTGGGCAAACACCACAAATAAAAAAATGGATTAGGAATTCGAATTGACAAATAAATAAGTATAAATCGTTTGAGTTTTCTTCACACAGAAGTAAACTTCTTGACGGACAATTTTCTGTTTTTTTTTTTATTTTGTGGTACCATTGAACTAACACACCACGAACCTGACAATCTTGCTTGCAGGCTCTAAAATGGACATGTGGGAGGTGGCACGTCAGAATAGGATAACGCAGCAAATTTTGCAAAGCTTCCTGGAGAAGAAGTTGTTTCCGAATTTAAGACGCCCGGTAAATCAGCCTCCGACGCTGTGGGACATTTTACCGAAAACTGCTGAGGAGGCACTGCCCAGCAAAAACATCCAAGACTTAATCAATCGGACCGAACCACCTGTGCAAGAGACGCTCCAGTTCGTAGAGTCTGAGCAAATAGCTTCTGTGTATGATGAAATCTATGACAATTACGAAGGCATGTGTTTTTTTATTTAATTAAACAACATCATAACTCATTGAAGTCACTACTTTAAATCACAGTTTTGTTTAGAGAACAGTTCTTAAATAACTTTCCCCTATACAGTACGGGTTACAACTCATTAAAAGCCCACTATGGGGATCTCATAAACTATAAGAGATACAATGACGTTTTCATTACAAAAAAAGTTGCTCGATTTTGAAGTTTGTAGAAATATGCAAAAAAATCTCTTCAATTCGCTTCTGAAATAACTTCAAAAAAACTCGATAATTTTATATTGGATTCGATTGACAATTTAATAACAATATGACACATTTATAAAACAAAATATTAAGTTACTAAAAAATAGTTTCAAACAAGTTTTAGTTGAGTAAGTGGATGCTTACAAACATTAAGAATTAAAATTATTATTTAATTTAAAAAAATATAATTGTAATTTGTGTATCTACGTAAAAAATGTTATTTTCTGAAACTATTTTTTAGTAATTTAATATTTTGTTTTAAAACAAAAGTGTAAAGAAAGCGGGTTATCTTGTTACAGAATTTAGGGGTGGTCAGCCTCAATCCTCGATACACTTTCACCCTGAACAACCTGAAACGACCCCCGCGTTTTATAGGAAACCCAACCTGCTCTTTTGACCAACCAGCCACTGTTGGAAAGCAATTTTCTTATTCGGTAGCTACTTTGAGATAAAAGCCAAAAATATACTTTCAACGGTGTCTTCCTCGAAAAGTCGAACAGTGCTGTTTTAATTGCCGGAAGATTGTCAAATTCTTTCCTGTCGTCCTCCTTACGAGGTTGTCCTCCTCGGAATTCTTGAATAATGTAAAGAGTGAACTTAAAAATTAGTAAATAGAAGGGAATGGCAACTTTAACAAATGTATTAAAAGAAAAACCACGGAAATAATACAAAACAAAATAACAACTAAATACACAAATTTTCACTTCATGGGGAAAGCTTTTGCCTTCCGTTCGCGAATTTCAAACTTAGAGAAAATTACTGATTTTAATGAAATAAAACTAAAACTGAAGTTCAATTTAGAATCGTCCGGTACGAGGAAGAGACGCGAGTTTTTTTTCTTTCAGTTAATTCAATTGGTTACGGTTTTTTTATGAATTACCTCGCGCTTTCCCCCGCGTACCTGTGACGAGCTTCTACCCTAGACGCCTTCAGAACTAGATGGCGTAACGATGTCATTCTGCCTTGTTTTTCTGATGTTCTCGGCCTCAGACCGGAACCTAGAATGCTGAATCGACAGAAGGTTCCAGATTAAGCAGAAATCTAAAGATTTTATAAAATAACGTGTAGCATTGAGTACGCGAAACAAGAAATCATATTACTTTTTTCCATACAAAGGAATGTCGAAGCAGATCCCACAGTACTTATCATCTACTTGGTACAGAAATGAAATTAAATATTTTTACATTACACTTATTGAAGTTCTCGAATTCTTACAAAAGCATAAGTATGTCATATCATCGTGTTCAGTAAGAAAAAAGTTGAAAGTCGTATCTGCGAAACTGTCAACCCTAACCTTCTGACGTAGACTGGTTGGATTGTCAACCGAATTTAATATAAAACCACTCAATTTTATGATTCAGTGATAATAAATAAGATATTTCAGTATATTAAGAATTTTCAGTTTTTTTTGTGAAGATATTTCAGAAATTAATGGAGATAGGCGAGATTTTTTTGCACGTTTTTGTAGATGCCAAAGTAGCGCAACTTTTCTTTTGTAATTTAACCGTTATACATATCTCTCATAGTTTACCAAATCTCAATGGCGGCCCTTTAATTAATTATAACCCTGTATACATTTTGCAAACTAATTTTGCATTATTTTACGAAAACGTTTAAAACTTTGGTTGTAATTAACTTTTCTTCTTTTGAGCTGTAGCTCCAGGTAAGTTTCAAAAAAATTTGTTTTCTAATTCTTTATGTTTTATTCTCTTTTTTTGTGTGGTTTTCCAGACATTTTTTTAGTAATATTATCTTTTTTGGAATTAACTTTTTCGATTATACCTTTTATATTGACAATCATTTTTTCAAAACGTGGAAATGTCTTCGCAACAAAAGTTAAGACATTTCGGAATTGAAAAAAAAATTGTAAAATATTATCTTAAGTTACGTCAGCGTTTCCCAAACTGTCGGCCGTGCATAAGTCTACAAAGGGGGGAGCAGCAGAATATATTTAAAAAAAATTGAACGCAAATTACACGTCACGAGTAATTATTTTTAATTGTCAAAGGTTGACACCGATATTATTTTATTAAAATTAAGGAGATTCGTGTCTTAATTTTGAATGCTAGGAGTAGTCTCTTAAATATTTATTTTGACACTATTAAAAATTTCTAATTTCTGGAATTGAAACTAATGTTTTATTTGACAGTGACGACCAAAATTTAACGTTCGTGACGGTACATTTTGTTTTTACTTTGAAATTACAATATATAAATAGTTCAGTTTTAGAAAACAACGTATCAAGATATGTAAACAAACTTCAATAAAACAAATGCGCCATTACTGTTAGCAGTGTCAGGGGGGGGGGGGGTGTGATTCATAACAACAGCTTAAACGGGCGTCCCGAAACCAAGAAGTTTGGGAAACGCTGAGTTACGTCTTCGCTTAATTATTTCTACTCAATTTTTCTTTTTGCATTCCTTTCTGCTAATAGACATTCTTGGCATGTATGTAGGATTATTTTAATCATTTTTCTCCATCTTCTAATTCGCTCTGGTCTTTTACATCATATTTAATTCTCTCTTTTCCAAGTTCTTTTCTGAGACGGTGTTGTAATTGCTATTTTATCTGAACTTATTAATTAATATTTGAAGATTTTCGAAAGATAGTTTTTATATGTATATACATTTTATATGTATATACAGGGTGTAACAAAAATACATTAAATCGAAAAAATGCGATTCACAGCTTTCTAGATTGAAAAATAAAAAAGGTCTTTTTTCGTTATCTTGGAAACCAAAATTAAGAAATTATACGTATTCAGACTCATAATGATCCGCAAATTTCATATATGTAAAAATATATAGGGTTTTCCATTTAAAATAAGAAAGTTGATATCACTTCCGGCGAAACCGGAAATCCTATGACGACTAGCAGTATGTCAAAAAATTCCACTTTTTGTTTAATTTATTGTCTCCAAAATTCAGGTTAATCGATTAATAAATAAAGATTCTAGAAGAGTGAGCACATGGCGCGGGACACCCGGTTTAGAAATTCTGTTATCAAGAGTTAATCACTCTGAATTTTATAAGTTTTTATAATGAGCGGCTTTCTTAATTCATTGTTAGGGTTACAATTTAATTCAGTCGCCTAAGATGACAATTGAGTAGTTTCGAATTGTGTAACACAAATAATTAGTAAATAGGAACTGTAAAATACGCCTTATCATTAAATGTATTCGTGCTGAATTTAATACATTCTCTAGACGCCAAGTATATTTTATTGGGTTACTTACACGTTCTGACATTTATTACAGTTTCTTTTGTCACGCTCGCTCCGGGGTAGCGGCGATGCTATCATAAAAATGAGGGGGTAGCTCAGTGGTAAAGGAACCGTTTTGCCGTTTAAAAATTGGATCGACTTACCGGCCTTCTTGGGGTCGCCTGAAGCTGGTATGAGGGTAAAGGGGTCCAGGAAAAGCCCACTCACTGAGTATCACGTTTATTTGGCACAACCAACCCAATCTCCGGAAGACCCACGTTCCTGAGTCGCCCTTGCCCAGCGAATAGTCCCCCGCTCCGATCGAAGACGCGATCGAGCGCTCATTCCGATATTGGCGACTCAGCAAAGTGTGCCCCACCGTACCGCAATATTTAACATGTATATACAGAGTGTTTAAATTAACAAAAGCACCCTTCGTGACATTTCCCCCCCGCCGGAGAATATGCTTCCATGCATATTTATATTACCAATAGCCGTCACGAAGATATTACTTTTCCTAATAGCTAATTGAATTATAATTTAAATATGTTAACAAAGCTACACATTATTCTTAATGGATCAACTGCTGATTTTCTATTTATTCCATGGTCCGAATGATGTTCAAATTCAAGATGTTGGAGGGACTCCTCGTTTGCTTATAGGTCGAAGTGATTTATGGTGGTAAACTCGGTCTTGAATTCGTAGTATATGTACTTGTGTGATGCCCTACTTAATTCAGGCATCATCTTCATTTTGCTCTGGTGTTGACCTTCGGTTTATCGTTTAGGAGCCTCAACTACTTTTCCCTCCACTAGGATTTTTTGGTTCCATATTTTCTTTCCTTTGTCCGTTGATTAACTCGATAATATCCTTGGTTCTTCGGCAGCGTCCATAAAAGAAAAGGCAGCATCAGAATTTTACATTTACAATATACGTTAGGTTTGTAGGTTGTGCCCAATGAATTACAATATTTGACTAATCTCTGATTCAATATAAAGTTATAAAAATATTTTCTGTTAAATTTGGTATTATGCTTGAATGACATACAAGTATTACAATCGTAGAATTAACAAGAACTTTAATATAATAATTATAATGGTAATAACAAAAATATCTAGTACCGACGCAACGATTGGCCATTTCCTTGCGTAGGTCAAGGAAAAAAAATGAGTAATACTTATATAGTACATGTTTACTACTAAGTGCTAAAATTTTCTTAAGCTAACGGAAAATGTAATTAGAAATTGTAATTTTCTTATTAGTAGTTAACCTCGGGACACTACTTCCGTCGAGGGTTGGATGTCTGCTGATCAGTTCAGACGATCCAATTCCTCACGTGAAGTCGCCTCCCGTAGGTTTACCGTACACTTCCTTCCGTCAGGTAATACGAAGGTTCCTTCCTCATACTCCTTCATAAGGATATTTTCTCTCCTTTTCTGGTTTTTTCGATTACACGTTCCTAATCTTTTTTTAAAACAATATGTGCCTATACTTATAATAATAGTTATTGTTACACAGTATAATATAATCGATTCATAATTTTCTTTTAGTTTGTGTTTATGTTTTATTTGGATATTATTAATATCGTTTAGAACTGATTCTAGCTTTTGGCGTTTATTTATCAGAGATTCATTAATGTTCATTACTTTTTCTAATTTTTCTAAATCTAATATTTTTAGATCTTCGATTAATGGTGACGTCAAATTATCCCCTTTCTCATTAAAATCTTTCATGTTTAAAGAAGGTATATGTTGAAATAATTCGAATTCTTCCGTTTGTATTGCCTTCAGTATTACATTTTCAGAGAATGCTTTACATCCTGTTGCCAAATAAAGTTTACCGGTGCCGTTTAAATTTATATATTTAATTGTGTTGTTGCCATCTTGACCGGTGCAAGTTAATGTTAACGATTCTGCATTTGGGGTTACAAATATCCACGAATTTGCTAATACAGACTCCATAAAATAAATGTGATTAATAGTTAACACGTGCCGCTCGCAAATATCTGGAATTGATTTTTTATATGACAATAATTGTATCTCACAAATATTTTTGTTTGTAGTAATTAAAGTTTTTTCTTTAAGTGAAATATACACCTGATCTTGTAGAGAAATAATTGTTAACATTTCATCTTTGTCCAACAGGACGAATTCTGATCTTATTTCATTTAGTGCAAGGTATGCGTATGAAAGATTAATTACTACAAATATATTCTTATGCCATCTCACAGGGATAGAAATTAATTTGTAGAATGTAAACGGCTTAATTTGGACTAACGGTATTCTGACTACTCCATATAACTTTGAATTTTTGAAAAATATACTTAATTTACTAATTTTAAATAAGGCTTCTATTGCATTTGGGTTATCAATATTTGTAGGGAATTTAACCCCTGCCGGTATAAATGTGATTATGGACTTCAAATTTTCTAATAGGGTTGTTGGAGAGATAAATAATGGATGAAATATTCCCTGCTTTGCCGAAACAATAATATTTATTAAATTTATTACCTCTAATTTATACTGCTCAATAATTGTCGTTAGTATCGATATATGATCTTTCAAATGCCTGTCTATTCTATACAAGAAATCCACTTCCGTTGCAGTTTTACCTAAAATATTTTTTATCGAATTGTAACTCTGGGAAATCAGTTTTTCATTATGCTCAATATGGCCTAATGTATTATTTAGTGAATCTAATGTTGACATTACTATTATTGTTTGATTTTTCATAACTTTAGACAAAGTGTCCTGGTCAGCTTCAACTTCATTTATCATCTTTTCAAATCTTTCTGCATCATCAGTCGTTAGAGTACCGAATAAAGTCTTAGAAATTTTTCCAATTGCGTCAAAATATCCTCGTTTTACCAAATTATGCCCTAATAAATTTGGAATCATATCTTTTTCCCATTTTACGCGATTAATTGTTGCATTTATTATATTTAAGTAATTTCCGCATAAATCAGACGCTTTTAATGTTTTATCATTACATATTTTTTCAGTATCTTTAAAAAGATTAATGATCTGCACAAATTTTTCTTCAAATTTATCTAAGTCTATGAAAGTTAACAAATTCCAGAAGGAATCCGTTATATAGAATTTACCTAGATCCTCGTATACCATTCCTGACGTCCCATCCATGGATTTTATCTCGTATTTTTGATCCAATTCGCCTCTCGCATTTTCCGTTATTAGCAGATATAAAATACATGCTGCTAAATTTTGTGGCCACATGTTTTGTTTGTTTACCTTTATGACTAAAAATAAAAATAAGCTATATTTTTAATATTAGAACAATAATAGATTGTTTCGTGTTTGGGGCCCCAATTGATGTCTTCTAAATTACACCTAAAACATAAAGAAATATAAGTAAAATAATAATATATTTAATGTCTACTTTAACGTATTGTATATCTATGTAAATTTGACCAACACGTGTTGACTAATGGTTTTCTCGCTTATAAAAAAGTATGTACATATTTTTTTCTAAAAGTTCTTTTGAGTCTATTTTAGTTACTACATCATCGTTACATTTCACCCAGGTGTCAATTCCTTGTGAATTCTTGCCTGTAATGTAACTTATGTAATGTCCTTCATTCGCACTTCCTACGTGTTCAATTGCCCCCTGTAAATTATACCTTGTATTTTTACTTTCAACATTTTTATAGAATGTTCCTACATTTAAATCAGTTAATGGAAATTTTACACTTTTATGTAATTTCTCAGTCTCTTGACCCGACCAATAGTAACTGTTGAAATGTAGCACCAGGTACTCCGGCAATTTCACAATTTTTGTATATTTTCTAGTGTTGGTTCTTTTACGGCAAGACCAACAAATAGGCCGATTATCTTCCGAAAGAATCTCTTCTCCGAAGTAATTATCCAAACAAGTCTCCAAGCGGGTGTCTCTATGTTTATCTATGGAAAGTGAAATGCCCCATCCTGGACTTTTGGTGATGGACTGATTTCCACATTCTAGACATTCCGCCATTAAATCGTATGCGCCCGCAAAAATGTCTGATATAAATGATTTTTCACTGTTTCGATTTTCAACTTGTTTTGCTTCTTCGTGGAGGATCTGTAGAATATAAAACAGACACTCGTGGGCGTCCTGTTGCCCTTTCCCTTTAAATAAGGGATTTACCGCTTCTAGTTTATTTTTTAATCTTGATATTGATATTACTTTCTTCTTGGAATTATTGGTTAAATCATTAATTGTTTGTACAAAATTTTCTAAAAAATTTACGTTTTCTTTATTATTTCTCGGTGAATATTGCCTACAAAAGTGTGTTACTTCTTCTATATGCGCGAGACAGCTTATAACCGAATTTAGGTAACACGTATTTCCCGTGTTTTTTAAACCTTTTATTTCATTTACTTGAATTGGTTTAAAGCCCATGTTCTCCATATTTTCTTTTGAGTTGTCATGTTTTCGGCTCTTGTAGAAACACTTGGCTCTCTTAAAAGTATCTTGGGAACCATCTTCTTTCCATTGTTCATAAAAAGGTGCTAATCTTGAAACATGTACCACATCCTGTTTGCTATTTTTTCCGGAATCTGTTGAAATTACATAGTTCAAATCATTCCTTTTTTCAATTATGACGAACGGGCCGAAGTATTTTGGTAACAACTTTTCACATTTTCCTACTTTTCTGACAAAATTTCTTAATTTCACTTTGTCGCCCACGTTAAAGCTGACATACCTGTGCTTTTTATTATAGATTTCTTTGTCGTTTTCCTGTTTCCTTTCGATGTTTCTTTTGGCGATTTCCCGTGTCTCACGTATCACTTGTTGACTTCTGAGTGTAAATTCTGTAGACATTGGTTGGCTAAGTTCCGCATCGGTTGGAAGAACTGGTTCGCGACCATATACCAACGAAAATGGACTATGCTTAGTGGCCTCTTGCCGTGATGTATTGTAAGCAAATATGCAATGTGGCAGGAAAACATCCCAATCCTTTTGGGAATTAGTCGTATATTTACTAATCATGTCGGCTATTGTTTTATTTAATCGCTCCGTTAGTCCATTCGTTGAGGGTTTGTACGCAGTTGTAAATAAACTATCACTTCCTAATAATTTTAAAATTTCTGTAACTAAATTGGATAGAAACACTGCTCCGCGATCACTTAAAATTCTTTTTGGTGATCCGTGTCTGCAAATGAGCTGCTCTACTATAAATTTTGCTACGGGTTCAGCTTTTCCACTTGGCAGGGCCTTAGCTTCAGCCCAACGTGTAGCATAATCCGTTGCTACAACTATGAATTTTGCTCCGGCTGAACTTCGTGGAAATGGGCCTAAAAGATCAATTCCTACCATGGCGAAAGGCGTTTCCGTTGTAATGGGTTTCAGTAATCCTGCAGGTTTCCGATTTGTTGGTCCCTTCCGAATTTGGCATTCTGGGCAACCCCTAATAAATTTTGTGATATCTTGTTTCATTCCTTCCCAGAAATATCTTTTTCTGATCTTATCTAGAGTTTTAGTCAATCCTAAGTGGCCGCTTATGGGATCCCGATGGAAATTTGTCATAATCTCTTCTTTTAAATTTTGCGGGATAACTAATAGTTTTGCGTCAGTTATGGATGACGGGTCCTTCTTATACAAAACCTCATTAACCAGTTCATAATTTTTTGCTGCTCTTTGGATTGCTGGTCCTCCATATTCAGGATTTTCTACTGCCTTTTTTATCTCTTGTAAACGTGAATCTTTCCTTTGCCACTTTTCCAGATCTGTTGCACTTGCAATGAATGTTGGAACATTTTGTGCTTCCTTCTCATCTTCTGTGGTTCCTAGAGTACAAGGGTACCTCGAGAGTGCATCCGCATCCTTGTTTGATGTTCCTTTTTTATGGAAAACTTTGTATGAATATTCCATCAGTTTCAACGACCAGCGCAGTAGACGACCTCCGGGAGTTTTTAACGTCTGTAGCCAACACAACGCGTGGTGATCTGTAATTATGTTAAAGCTGTCCAATCCCCACAAGTACGATCTAAAGTATTCCACTGACCATACTGCCGCTAGGCATTCTAATTCTGTTATGGGGTAGCTTTTTTCGTATTTGGTAAGAGTTCTTGAGATATACGAAATAGGGTGAAGTTTTTGTGACACCACGTCTTTTTGCAATAAAACTGCTCCGATTCCGTTTCCACTCGCATCTACTCGTAGCTCGGTTTCTGCCGTAGGATTGTAATGTCCTAAGATGGGAGCACTGGTTAGTTTTTCTTTTAGAGCTTCGAAAGCTTTTTTCTGGTTTTGACCCCATTCAAATTTTGAATTTGCCCCAATAATGTTATACAACGGGCCGGCGATAATTGAAAAATTTTTAATAAACCGTCTAAAAAAATTACATAATCCTAAGAAACTTTGAACTTCTCTTATTTTTCTTGGTGTAGGGAAATTTCTTACTGCTTGGATCTTTGTCTCGTCTGGTAATATACCTTTAGTTGAAATCTTAAATCCTAACACCCTAAGTTCCTGCATTCCAAAATAGCACTTTGAAGGTTTTAAAGTAAGACCTGCTCCTTTTATGCAATTGAAGACTCTTTGTAAACGTTCTAAGTGTTCCTCCATGGTATTGCTTACCACGATGATATCGTCTAAATAGATTGCCACTTCCTTCCATTTTAAGTCCTTAAATATTGAGTCAGTCAGCCTTTGGAAGGTACTTGGTGCATTACACAGTCCGAAGCTCAAGCGGTTAAACTCATACAGCCCATCGTTTGTTGTAAATGCCGTTTTATGCCGATCTTCTTCTTTAACTGGACATTGCCAGTAACCGCTGTTTAAGTCTAGTGTCGAAAAATATTTATTTCCTCCTAAAAAATTTAGTATATCATCTATCAGCGGTAGGGGGTACGATGACTTCGTTGTGATGGCATTCAGTTTCCGGTAATCAACACAGAATCTAAATGTACCATCCGGTTTTTTTACTAACACGACGGGCGAAGCGAATTCGCTGTCTGAAGGACGTATGATCCCGGCTTCCAACATCTCTTCTATTTGTTGTTTAATGATATCCCGCTCCTTCATACTTACCCTGTATGGTCGTGATTTGACGGGGCTGTTTTGTCCAATATCGATCGTGTGTTCTGCCCGATCTGTTTTTCCGAGAAGTAGGTTTGTCCATGCCATAATGTCTGAATTTTTCTGTAATAAATTTTCTAATTTCTTCTTTTCTTCGTCTTGCAGATGATTGTTTATGTTATAAACTTTTGACGACTTTTCTTCCATCACTACATTTAAATTTAAAAGCTTATTTTGTTCTGCTAATATTTTTCCAATTTCATTTTTGTTATCCACCACAATGTAGCCCAATGCCGTATCCTTCTTGATTAGTTTCCTGTTTTTATCATAATTAGAGATGTTAATTTTATTATTTCCAAAATCTCGAAAATCATCTGCTATCTCCAATTTATTTTTATGAAGAAATTGTCCTCTTGCATGAAACGTACAAAACAGTAATGGTTTTTCAAAGTTTGCATTATCTGAAAATTTAATTTGACAGCTTCTAGATTCTCCTCCTTCAATCATTGCATCTTCCGCTATATTGACCTTAATTATTTGATCTTGTACAATTTCATCTACGATATCCTCTCCTGGTAGTTCGTTCCAAGACACTGCTGTTTTATTTTTATGAGCTGTAGTTGCTGATTTTTGATAATCTTGTTCTGGCAGTTCACATATGTTGATGTTAATGTCTGTTCCCTGAAAGATGTATCGTATCATTTTTTCTATAGTTTTCCATTTTTGCTTATCCATTCCGCAAGCTATTTTTGGCATCCCTAAATTTTCGAGTTTATTTTGTACCATCAGCTGTTTTAACGATAAGAGGGAATTAAAAATATTTTGTAAAGTTGGTTTATCCTGCGAATGTCTTTTTGTTATTAAGTAAAAAACAAATCTCTCTTTTAATTTTAAGTAAACCACATTTCCCACATTTGGATTCTGGTTTTTAAGTTGCTCGATGTTATCAAATTTAGCTTTAAATAACTTAGCAATACCTTTAGACATTCTTAGATCGGCTGATACGCAATGAGCTAAACTAAATGACTTTGGTAAATTAAATAAATCTGTCTTCACGTACTTGATTTCAGTGGAAAATTTCGTTGTGTCCTGATTTTTAAAATTCTCATACGAGACCCTTTGACTTGTCCATTTAGGTATTTTTAGCCAACCCTGTCCTAATCTTCGGGAATTTTGACTTTTAATACTATCAATATTTTGTTGCCGTATTTCTAAATTAGTTTCAACGCTCGTTTCTAGGTTATTCAACTTAATTTCCTTGGAAGAAAAATTTATTTCGGCATCATAATCCTTAAGAAAAGGGCATCCTAAAATTAGTGGTGCTGTCAGGTTCTCCACAACTAGTGCCTGTAGCAAAAAAATTTTGCCCCTCAGTGAAACCGTTACTTTTGACATTCCTAAAGGGACAACTTTTTTATTATTAATCGTATTCAGAACGGGCGAATTTTCCAATGGTAATATATCGGTTGCAAAACGTCTAGTAATAACGTTAAATGCTGCTCCCGTGTCCACAATAATATTAACATCTCTTCCATTAAGACTACCTGTTGTTGTCAATATATTGGCGTCATTTGTTGGAATTGTTATTAAATTACACTTAATATTATTATTTTTCCTTGTTTCACTACACGAACCACTATCACTTGAGGCCCCTTTTTGGAAATAATTCCGGACAGAGTTCAGGGCCTTTTCGTGCTCTGTCCTGTACCATTTAAATTATTATTCATCTTTCTGCCATAATCGTATCCTTTCTTAATTACGCATTGCCCCTCTCTGTTCAGTGGATTATTGGGAATTTGCCTTCCTGCTACTAATTTTCTACATGTTGACGCTGTGTGTCCTCTTGTATTACACCATTGACATGTCGGGACGTTCACTGATCTCGCTTCTTTATTGTTGTCATTGTTATACCCTCTTCTTGGAGTCAATTTTCTACAATTTCTGGCCATATGACCAGCGTAACCACAAATTTGGCAATTAAAGATGTTTGAAGTTCGTTGATAATGCTTTTGGTTTTTGATTCCTGTCAAATGAAAATTATTCTTTTTGTCATCCTCTCCAAATTTTGTATGCTCGAGTTTTCTTCTGGCATTGTAGTAAACAGAATCCCCCTTTCGATCTCTAAAGGCGTCTTCTTTTCGGTCAACAGTCAATTTGTCGATTAATTTATTTATTATGCCCATTGTTTCCGACTGATCTTGTCTTATGTCCGATCTTCGTAGGTCATAGCCGTGATTCTCATCTTCGGGATTTTTCCCCACGTCCTTATGCAGAATTGTCTTCCCTTCCTTTTCTGTCTCTTCTATGGTGTCCATAAAATGTTCTAAATCTTTTAAACTTGTTGGACACTTTATGCATACCATATGTCTATAGTAGGGTAATAATCCCGCCATCAAGCGTTGTAGTATTTCTCTTTCGGGCATTTTCGGATTATAATCGTTACAGATTTCTATAAATGAATAAAAAAAGTCCGTTAAGCTTTCGTTTGTTCGTTGTTTCCGAATAATTAATTTTTCTTGCAATTTAAATTCGAAATTGGGACCTAAAAATTTATCTTTGAACTTTTTTATTGTCCAATCCCAATCGGCCTCTGGATTATTTCTTATCAAATTTTCAAACCAGGAAAGTGAACTACCTTCCAAAGAATTTTCCAAATATCCCAGCTGTTCCAATTCGTCCCAACCGTTCATTTTGGCTACAACTTTATATTTTTTCAAGAAAGTCATAGGATCATCTTCCTGCGGATTAAAAGCTGGTGGTTTCGAAAATTTTGGCGCCACTGATTTACGTGTGTTATAAAACATACTAATTGATTTATTTCTACTCGTCCAATTAGGTTCCTTCGAATTAAATTCGTGGATTTCCGGGTTTTGCTTCAATTTTCCGTTATTAGGTTCCAATTGTTTCCTCTGTACGATATTATTTTGTTTCGGAATTGCTCCTTTTCGTAAGAACGTATCATCTGCTGATGGCGCAACGCGCGTTTCCAGTATTTTTTCTCTTTGTTCCATTATCGATTCCGCTAAGGATTTCGGTTTAATTGTTGTCTCTGTGCTCAGTCGTTCTGGCCAAGTGGGGGGATCGGGTATTGGACCGGGATTTAGAATTTGCCGCTGGTTTTCTTGATGTAAGACTTGTTTCAATGTCCGAAATTGGTGTGGGTTCGGACTGACTTGAGTCTGCTGACCTCTGTTAGGCGTGGTAATCGCGGGTGTTTGTTCTAGTGTCTCTGTTTTGTCATTTTTATCTTCCAAAATTGTTAAGTCTTCTTCGCTGCCTAATGTTATTTGTAAATTTTTTCGACCTGCTGGCGGCGATCGTGGTGTCAATGTGCTCCTCGCTAGCGGGAAAAAAGCGTGTTTATCTAATGTTACGTGAATTTCTGGCTTCTTTTTTTCCTTTATTAAATTCTCGACTTTTTCGTCGTCTTTGCTCCTTAACCTTGTTCTGGGTCCTTCAGCCATTTATGTATCAAACGTTATTAAATTTACCCGAGATTATTCCGTCCGCCTTAATTAATGTTCCGATAATTAAATATTATGTTTATTAGAAGCATCTTTGTGTACGCTAATATTTATTTTGTCTCTTTGGGCCCTTTTTATTATTAGGCTTTTTATAGACCGCAATAAGCACCTTACTATAGTGCCTTACATTTGCACATTTTTATCGTATACGATTTTAATTGTTACCTATTTAAAATCGTCTGACACAGCAACGTGTCACAATACACCTGTTCAGTGAACTTCCGCGGTACGTGCAATTAAATAATTACCGCACACGTATTCCTTTTTATTTAATAATTTTTGTTAATATTGGACACCGTATTTATTTAAAAATTAATATTTGGTTATCAATTCATACCGTTGCGTTGTTGGTTTGAACGACCTATAGCTCTTATAAATGGCAAAGTGGCAGTTTTTTGATCAACGCATTATTTAGATAAGAAAAAGGAAAGGTATTTATAATTAGCGGGCTGGATTCTCTAATTGTATTTAAAAAAATATATCATAAACTGTGACCGCTTTTGCCTAAAACACACGAGGTATTTCAAGTGACCGCACCCTAACGAGTTGACTACGTGTCCCGACCCAATTAATGTTAAACGTTACTTCTACTCAAATTATCGCGCAAAGAGGCGCCTCCACCACTGTCACGCTCGCTCCGGGGTAGCGGCGATGCTATCATAAAAATGAGGGGGTAGCTCAGTGGTAAAGGAACCGTTTTGCCGTTTAAAAATTGGATCGACTTACCGGCCTTCTTGGGGTCGCCTGAAGCTGGTATGAGGGTAAAGGGGTCCAGGAAAAGCCCACTCACTGAGTATCACGTTTATTTGGCACAACCAACCCAATCTCCGGAAGACCCACGTTCCTGAGTCGCCCTTGCCCAGCGAATAGTCCCCCGCTCCGATCGAAGACGCGATCGAGCGCTCATTCCGATATTGGCGACTCAGCAAAGTGTGCCCCACCGTACCGCAATATTTAACATGTATATACAGAGTGTTTAAATTAACAAAAGCACCCTTCGTGACACTTTAATTGAATCTTTGTCTTGTAACATAACATTTAATTAAGACAAAATAAGACTGAACATAAAATAAAATTTTTCAAATTATTAAGTGGATCATATCTATTTTTTTATTAATTTAATTACTCCTATTTGATTATACTGTTATATTTAAATAATAATGCAATACATGCCGGTTTGTATATACAGTGTGGTCCATTTTTGATAGTTTTACAGAGTTTCTCAGTTATTTATAATAATAGAAGAAAACTGTTTTTGCGACCCAATGCTACTTTTTCCAGAAACACTCAATGGAAAAACAAAAGTTACCTATCTCAATATCTCAGTTTTTTGACAAGATATTTTGAAAATTCAAAAACAATTTTATTCAGAAATTAAACTCTGCATAGAACAGTTTTTTAATTTTTAAAAAATTTTGTCAAACAACTGAGATATTAATATTAAAATGTATTGGAGACTGTGGTTTGTAGTACAAAGAAATTGGATTTAACTCCTAACCACAAAAAGTTTGTTTAAAAACTATATACGTATTTCGGCAGCTATGCTGCCATCTTCAGTAGATGCCTTCTTCTTGATCACAAGAGTTCACTCTCTTGCTCTCTCTTGCCTTCTTCTTAATCACAAGAGAGTGAACTGTTGTGATCAAGAAGAAAGCATTTTCAACATGAAATTTTACCCGTCAAAAATAAATATGAATTTATTATCCTCCATTCAGGAACTCCTTAAACGATTTGTTGTTATGGTTTACAATTAAAAGATTTATGGCAGAATTAATATTGGGTAATTTTCAGTTGGTTTCAGGCATTTTGTTAAAAAAAAATTGGACGTGTTTGATGGTAAGAAGAAATAAAGCTATTTTCATAATTAATTCATCACATAAATAAATAAATTTATTTAAAATATTTGCCGATTCTAAAAGCAAAATAATAAACACGTAAAATATTTTAACTCTCGATTCGAATTCCACAATAAATAAACTTCTTACAGGGTTTTTTTCTACTAAATGAGTCACACAGTATGAACATAAAAATTAAATGTTACCTACTTATTAATAAAAATAGAAATAAAAACTTCTTATGAGGGGGTTGTTGTGCAGTTGCAATTATGTACCTGTTTTCAATATCTGTTATTCAGATATATATTTTAGGCAGATAAGATAATTTAGATATTTATCTAGATAAAACATAACATGATTTTTTTATCTAGACAAAAATTCAGATAAATTATGCAGATAATCCCAACAATGGTTACGAATAATGTATTATTCGACATTGGTTGGAAAAGATACGTCAAGCAAGTGTTTTAGACTTTGTTAAAAAATAATTTCTATCTTCTCTGTACGTTTTATCTTACTTACAAGAAGTAGTGTTCTGTACGTATTTTTTATATCGTTTTTTTGACGCTTTTATTTATTTAACTTATTAAAGTTTGCACTTTTTTTTAATTAAATCATAAATAAATGAAAACACGTTTAAAATTTTTGTTTTATAATAGTTCTCTTTATTAAACGGACAGCTCCTATAACCGGACAATTTTTTTGAAACCTTGATTGTCCTCTTATCAGAGCTCTCACTGTACTTTTATTTTTAATGAATGTTTTTAATGTGCGTTAACTTCTCAAGAATTAGAAATTAGAATCTTCTTTCAAATTTTATTAATTAATAAGTAGTTAGTCTTGAATTGTTCGATATCACTGGATTTAAAAATAATTTATTTTACCTGATTCCATGCTGCAGTATTTAATTTTGTTTTATTTGAGAAAGGTAATTCTTTATTTATTCTTTAGTTGATAAATCGTTTTAATTTCTCATCAGTTTTCATTTTTCTTTTTGGTAAATCTACAAAAATACATATTTTGCGAAATAATCGTTTTGGAAGAAAGTGTTCTAACTAAAATACAACGACAGAATGCAGTTTTTTTTGGTACATTTTCATATTTATTATTATGATTTATAAATTATTGAATTGAATGGTGAACGTGAGTGTTTCTTCATTCGTTATTTATTCCTTTCAGTTTTTTTTTTTGTCTGTATGTCGTGGAAACGTTTGGTGCCAACTAATTTACTAGTTACAAACGAGTTCTGTTTCTCTTCTTTTTACGAAATTTACTTTTACTTGTTCTGTTAGTTCTGCACGTTTTAGAATGGCATGAAGTGTTACATTTCTAAGTGCTTGTAAGACGTACGTGTAAAATACATTGCTACAAAAATCGAGAGTGATCAATTTATTTTAAATTAATTACTGTTTGCTTCCTTTTTCCTAATTTATTTAATGATAACGATTTATAATTGCGAAATGATCTAAATTCATATCCTTTTAATCTTTAAAGCGAACACCGTGGAAAAATACAAAAACGTTCAACCTTTTTTAGCCACTCCTGATAAAGCTAAACACGATGTTTATTTGAATTGAATTGAATATTTGCGCAGCTTCTTAAAGTGTCCCAACCCTTAACACTTTTTTCCCTTTGCGTTCTCGAATTAATTTAATTCTATGTATGCACACATCGTGCACAGCAAACAAAAATATATTTCTGAAGTTGTATTAAGTGCTTTCTATAAGTAGAGGCCAAATTTAAGTGCAATTCATAAGTACTATGAGCAATTTTTTTTTTATACAAGGATCTTTCTTGGAGATTGTTTGCTATTACTCACTCCATCAGTTTCGTTATTATGTTTATGATGTTGCATTTCTTCACCAGTTATTATGAATTCGTCAACATTAACCTTCTTTGTTCTTCCTTGAATAAACAGCAGGTTAATACAGTCTTCCAGGCAGGCTTGAGGCATTCCTTTTAAATCACTCCCAAAATCACAAAATATCAAAAACTTATATTTCGCTGCACTTTATTTATTTGTGTGGATTACACGTTCAATGATTTACTGTCGGTCCTCCTTCACCATTTTTGATTGTTTTCGATTGCAGTTGTAGTCAAACTTAGAAAGCAAGTTCTGTTATTTTTGAGAAATTACATTTTATGTAAAATATTAAATTCGGTTAGGAATTCAACATTTCTCGTTTGTTAAAATACAGCGTGTCTCTAAACCTATGTCTTTAATTGAAGCCACAAATAGTGGTCAAGAAAAGAAGCAAAATTTGTTATACAACTATTGGTCAGATAGCAATAATAACGCAGATAAAAATTATTTTACTAAATTGCTTGAGGGTCGCTGAATGCAGATTAATTTCCGACGGAACTTGGTTTACAACTATTCTCCGATGTTCAAGGCCATAAAAAGTCATAAAAACGCAGATCATGACCTAATCCACAGATATTATACTTAAGGCAAGTCAAATATCGTGTTTTTTTGTTAATTCTAAAAGCAGATAAATTTTGTAACTGCGTAAGTTCTTAACAGTTTAAAATATTCTGTGCGTGTTGCATTAATTGCTGATTAGTTTTGTGCCAATCCGTACTTTAACAGTTAAATTTAAAAAATTCAATCTAAAAGCGCTCGAAAAAGTGGAAATTCTTACATCATATTAATTTGTGAATTTCCAATAATCAACATATAATGTTGATTACTAAAGTTAAATTATATTTGTACAGCAAAAATAAATTTGTTTCTTTATTAAAATTTCGAATAAACGACGAAATAAAGTCTGCACTTGGCTAAAGCTTTTATATCTTTACGGTTCAAGCCGACGCAGAAATTCAGGTTCAATATTATCCTTATAAAAACATGTGTTTTGTGTTGGAATGTAAACAATTAATAAAATTGTTCGATTGGGAGCTAGCGAAGTTATTCAATCACTTATTTTGTACCCATAGATTATTGTATGTTCAGGCAATCTAATTTATTTAAATTTTTCATCGTATCGTACTCCAGTCCTTGCTTTCCGTTTTTACAATAGGAATAGCTTCTGCTCTTGCAATACTTATTCTGCAGCTATTAGTGCGATAATTAAAAAATAATTTCACTCATTTTCAACGCAGTTACAAAACTAGCATACGAAGATGTTTAATTACTTCAGCAAAAATATAACAAAAATTAGGTACTCGTTTTTAACATAATTGTTATTATCTGTTATAAAGAGGTGCGTAAACAAACGTTCTTACTTATGGCATGTTGAAAATACAAATAAACATGCCGATGTCTGCAAGTCGGATTCATATTCGTATACAATAAGACCTTGACCGAGTTCGTGTAAGCGTAAATAAAAAAGTTTTATTGCGGTTTATTGTTTTTATCGGAATAAATTGCTGAAACAAATCGTAAACCAAGCAGAGGTTTCAAAACAAAGGCGCTGCGGTCGCTTGTGATTGGTCAGTTTTTCATTTTTGGGCAAAAAATTCAGACTTGGAGAATTAATCTCTTATGTAACAAGGAACTTACAGTTTCATTTAAAGACAGAGGTTTTGAGACAGCCTGTATATTTTGCATTTATAATTACTAAAATAGATATATTTTGAGGTCAGTTTACACTAGATTGTAAATAATAGGTGTTTCCTAAAAATTGGTAAATTATACAGGGTGATACAGAATACGTGTCCGAACCCTTAACCACAGATAGTGCTCGAAAAACAAAGCAAATAATTGCAGACATAGAGGGTCTAACTTTAGTAGTTTTTGAGATAAAATGCATTGAAAATTCGCACGTAAACTTGTTGGTGGTCACTGGAATAGCTGAATGTGCCACACCAGCAATAGACTTCCGAGAAAAAAAACAACACGAACATTTAACCTTTAACCGAAACCTTAAATGCCCGATTTTTCCAATGTGGATTCAAACCAAGTGTTTGTCAATTGTAAACCACGGATTAATTCTAGATTCAAACTTTTTGTTACTTCACGAAATAACCGGTTTGTTGACACGATGGATTAACAAATCCCCAGTATCGCCAATTCAATTTAGGTAACTACATAAAATATATCATAATTTTGATGATAATTTACACATACAAGTATTTAGTTCAGTTAAATAAAATACTAAGCTTGAGTCAAGCATATTATTGTTTCGTATATTCGTTAAAATATACATATTTTCTTTAGTTATAGAGATACTTTTTGTTGTTTTCTTGATTTAAATTTACTGCCAATTTGGTTTTACCGTAACTAAAAGAAGTGTCAATTGCTTCAGTCTTATTATTTATTATCAACAACGATGAATTGAATTTGAACGTCATTCGTTTCTCTTTTTTTATTATTTACTAACTCGATTTTTACTCTTGCTTTTATTTGACTGCTCAGTTTGATCTTGCTTCCTCAAACGTTATTCGCTTGTTTTCTTTTTTAATTTACTTGCCTGAATTGGTTGTTATTTTTACTTTTATTTATTTGATTGATCGTTTGATGTTCCAAACGCCGCGCCGTGTGTTCGTTCGTTTTAAATGCGCGAACCGACTATTGTCATCATTTATTTCTTTCGATTGGCTGTGTCTCTCCTTATGTATTGGATTTATTGTTACTTTTTTGTTTTGCCCGTCGACTTTCGGTTTTTGTTTCGCCCATTGATTTATGTCAGCGCTTTTATTTCGATTAAAACACTTCTTAATTTTTCATTCCGTCTTCCGTGTCTTCTTTTTTTTTCATTCTTCATTAATTTTGTTTTCGGATTGATCGATTGTCATTTGTTTTCCCACGGCTTATTTACCATTTTTGTTTTTGTTTTGACTTTGGCTTTATTTTACTTGTTTAACTGAGAAGAAGATTTTTTTTATCATCGTTGTAAAGGTAAGCCATTCTTTTTTTACATTTCGTTTACGTCTTTTACGTCTCTGTTTTAATATCAGTTTGCGTTTTGTTTGTGAATAGGTCGACTGTTGTTTGTTTTTTCCTTTTTTAAACTGGACTATACTTTACTTGTTTATTGAACCGAGGAGAAAATTCTTTTATTACTGTTATAAAGACTTCGTAGCGTTCTTCTTTCAATCTCGTACTCCTCTTCTGTGTATCCTCTTTTTATTTCATTTTTCGTTTTGTCTTCAAAAAAATTGAAAAAAAAGAGTTCAAAGTCACCCTAACCCGACTGAAACTGACCTATGCAAAGCCGATCCGGCGACGAGAAATAAAACAATACAAGGGAAGAAAATTGAAAAACAATTTTAAGAAACCTTCAGAATTAGGGAAAAGAAATGTCTGATAATTTTTTTTTGCAATTTAGTACTTGCATGAACTTAGTAAATATGTCCTTAACGGGTCGGACACTTATTATGATCATTCTGTGCATATCTTAATAAGCTAATTTTCTTTATCAAATTGTTTTAATCATTTAAGGAGATGGATATTCAACTTATAGGTATTAGCACACACTGCGCTTCTTTTTGAATAATATAATAAAAGCAATAAACAATAATAATAAGAAAAAAGAAACGCATTTTCGCTCTTACATCGCACAGTGGTCCGGATTGCAGTTTTAGTTTTTTGCGAGAAAGCTTGGGGCTAGAATGGTGTACGAAAAATAAAAATAAAAATAATTGTGAATTCTACTTAAATAGTTGTTTTTCAATTTTCAAGAAATGTAAAGCATACAGTGATTATAAACGAATAATTTTATTCTTTAAAACAGTGTTTCCCAACTTTTTTTAGCAGTCAGACATTTTAAAACCACTGGTTTCGCTATAACATATTATTTCTGTGTTTATCTGATGTTGTTCAGGTGTTGGCAAGTAATTGCTACAGTAAATAGTATAAATACATATAGATTAGGTATTTATTATGGTGTGTTTCTACCCCCCCCCCCCCCCCAAAGGAAAAAAAAGAATACAAAACACGAACACTGACACGAGTGTATTCAACTACTCGAGATCTGAACAAATAATATTTTCATGAATGTATATACAGCGAAATTTTTAATAAAGCGCAACACGGACAGAAGTCCAAGAAGTAATAGTTTCTGCCTTTGATCGAGGAGAAGACGTGGAATTGTCGAGTTGTGATTTGAGTAAAGCTTTTCATTGTGTTGATCATGAAATCCTTCTAGATAAGTTATTCTACTATGGCATTCGAGGGAAAAGTTAAAAAGCTATCTGTAGGACAGACAACAGTGTGTATATTGGAACGGTAAATTCTCCGACCAATCCTTAAATCAGCGAGGAGTACCACAAGGATCGATAATGGGGCCAATTTTAATTTTAATATACGTTAACGACTTACCTGATTTGGTGAAAACAAAAAATGCAATCCTATTTGCGGATGATACCCTTTCTTGTAACCAGCAAAACTTTTGAGGAATTAGAAGCAAAGACTGAAGAAATAATGTGCGAAGCAAAGGAATGGTTCGGTGGCAACTCGCTAAAAATGACTAACAGAAAAACAAAAAAAAATTTATTAACAACTTCTAACTTACCCGAAAGAAATCATTTAAATTTCCTAAGCTTGTACTTCGACAGCGGTCTCACGTGGAATAAGCATATTTCTGGTCTACAGCTACTTACACAATCAGAAAACTCAGGCATAGTGTATCTTATCAAGCTACCAGAATAACGTATTTTGCAAACTTCCACTCCAGAGCGAACTATGGCATACTAATGTGGGGTAATTCATCAGATGCAAGAAAAATTTTCTTGTTACAAAAGGAAGCAGTTAGACCCTTGGCTGGGGTCTCTTACAATGAAAGTTGCCGTCCTATCTTTTATATTTATATTTATCTTTATATATTTATTTATAAAATACTCACTTTATTGTGATAGGTATTTACAAGTTCTTGTCAATCAAACAAATTTTGTTTGTTTTACACCTAGCTAACTAGATATTCTGTTAATTTCTTCAACTTTACAATTAAACTTTTATGGCCGTTTTTCTTGAATTTTTTGTTATGTAATCGATCCAAAATTTTATACTGTTGAAAGCAGGTTAAAGAATCCCACCGAAATCAAAAATAAAAAATATAGGTTGTCATTTAAAAAAAATCTTGATGACGTCATAACTTAAAAAAAATTCATGAAAATATCTCAAAATATACTTCTTCTTATGCGCTGTAATTTGAATGACTATACCCCTTTTAGATTTTTGCTTTATTACAAATATTAACGGAGTTATAGATTTTATCCGCTACTTAGTTTCCACGCTGTATATATTTTTCTATACAATGATTTTATTTCATATTGTTCATATTGATTAGTTTATATACCTCTATCCGTGTGATACTTTATTTTTACAATTGCTTTATCCGTGTATGAGTTTGTGGTGTACTAGTTTCGTCTTGTGTCGTATATATTTGACAAATGACATTATATTTTTCATATTTATGTTGACGATTGTATAATACTATTGTATTCTACAAAATCATTATCACTATAACTATAAACAGATAAAATAGCGACATCTTACGATCACTTTTTGACCTGACATTGCAGTAGGATAGACAAACTGAAGCGGGATTTGCTCCTAATAAGTCCCCCATGCAAGGCGGCCATGCTTGCTGTCAAAGCATAAGGAAAGTTTTTAGAAAAGTTTTGTTTTTGATTGCAGTGGAAACCTCGAACAGCCTCTGTACAGCTGTTTCGGCCCTGCTTGGGGCTTCTATCCTACTGCAATGTCAGGTCAAAAAGCGATCGTAAGATGTCGCTATTTTATCTGTTCATCACTCTTACATCGTAATTGCGAATAAATTGGACAAGTCGTTTTTGTTTGCAGTGGGAATGTCAATGCAAACAATTCTTAAAGGTGGAAGAGGTTTAAACAAGATACAGAAAAACAATGTTAAGGTGGCATCTTCTTCAAGAAACGAAATTAGCTATCTCTTTCCTGAAGTGAAACAAGTTATTAGATGATTGAGCTTTCATTTCATTAATTTTTAACATTTTTTGTTTCAATTTTCTAATTTTTAAATTTTTATTTTAAAATTCTTAATATTTATTTTTTATAATAAAAATTTCTTCTTCGCTCGAGTTCAATTTAATTCAATTTAGGTTGAGTTAACCTCGAAACGTTTTATTTTCTAGATTTTTTTTTAAATTCTTAAGTTTAACATTTCATATTTCAATCTTTTACACAGTTTCTTCAAGTTTGTTTAAAATTTTTAATATTTTTCATTCGATTATTAATAATTTCTGAGCTATGTTTATCTTTTTTTGGTTGGATTTACTTAGGTTCAGTTTAGTTAACTTTGAAACGTTTTTAAAGTTTAATATTTTATGTTTAAAAGAAATTTTGGGTTCATTTAGGCTTAGTTCAGCTATTAGGGTTGGTCGTTTTTGTTTGCAGTGGGAATGTCGAGCTAGGTCTCTGCTGAAGAAGCCCCAAGCAGGGCTGAAACAGCTGTACAGAGGCTGCTCGAGGTTTTCACTGCAATCAAAAACGATTTGCACAAAATTTTTCTAAAAACTATCACAAAAAAAGATTTGCTTCAAAATTTATCTGTAAATCTATTATTAGATTATTATAAACGTCAACGAATTCTTTCCTAAATTAAATAACAATGAAAAATCATTTTGCGGTTCTTTCTTTAGAGAACGTTAATAATTCTTTAAATTAATAAAATTAATTCTTCATGCATATGTTTTATTCATTTAAAAATAAAAATTAATTTAACAAATGAACCATACATTTTATTTGTGGTACATAAATTTTTCGGCGGCACCTAATTGAAAATCGGAAATTGTTTTTTTATTCAATAATATTTTATTCAAAAAGTTCTGATCCCTTCACTTCTTGTTCTTGTTCTTAATATCCATTAAGCAGGTTTATGTAAATGTAGTTATAATATTGGTTATGTTTAGTGACGCGCGTTCCTAAAAAAATTAAAATAAGTTGAAAAGTCGCACGTAAACGCATTTACTTTCTTAAATATTGTATTGTGAATATGCATTAATTATAAAAAAAGGACATTTCAAAATCTGCAGAGACCTACCCTTTTGTGAGTCTATTTAATTTTTAAAATCATAGATTTAAAATAATTTAATAGGGGAAACCCTAGTTTTACTTTCAGAGGGGAGTTCCGAGGCATGTAATAGGAAACTGTAAGTTAAGATTTTTGTTTCATTTAATAATATATTTGTTTCAGTTAAGAAAAGAGTTCAGATCTCTTCCAATATTTTTTTTTCATAGCAAGTCCGTGTGCTTAACAGTTGTACACCTCAAAAAAAATAATAAAAATAAGAAAGTTGCACACAGTTGCACTTTATTTTTTTTAATAATGAATTTTGAATATATATTGATCTTAAAAAAGTACATTTCCACATTTGAAAACATCTGCCTTTTTTTGTGGGTCCACTTAATTTCTGAAATTATTTTTGTTTGACACGCAAGTAAGTAATTTAGCAAGCCAAAAAAAATATTTACATTAAAGACCGAATAGACTACTTCTCTTAAGAATTTTAATGACACAACCCTCGATGATGCAACCCTCCGAGAAGCTTCTAGGCAGTTCGATATTGCTTACGCGTTTTTCAGGAAGCTTCTGGAGCGGTTCAGGTAGAGATATTCTCAACGCATAAAAGGCCGGGGTTGGGAACGCCAGACAGCCAGTCGCCCCAGCAATATCCTACGAGTCGCACTTATTTACCTGTGATTTTAATTATTATCGCGGTGCTCAATAAACGACTTTCGAAGCTCACGGTAGTTTTTCATTTACCTCAACGCCAAAAGTATATGATTATCATTGCAAAAAATATAACACAACATAGAAATAAATATAGATAACTTTAAAAAGCAAGATCTTTCAAAGACGACTGATGACAACACGAATGACGATTTAATAAATTAATAAGTTTGACAATAGCTTATTCCGAATTAATATTTGTGCAAACTAAGGATACCGATACCCGATAAGTTATTACCCGGGTTGTTACCCGATTAGTACTCGGGTATCCGATAAGTACCCGATATCCGACAACTACTTGGCTATCCGATAAGTATCGACTAACAATTTAAAATCCAGTATACAATTATCTGAAGTAATTGATGCTCATTCGAGTAAAATGTTAATGTGGGTACCCGTCGTCATCCCTAGCGCAAACCTATATATTTTTTTTCATATTCTTTGTGATGTTTATTAACAGAATTATTTTCATTTACGTGATATATGAAGACTTAATTTCTCGAATTATTTCGCGCTAAATATTCATTCTAAACCGCTGTGCATCGGTAGATTATAAGATACTATAATGTATTTTTAAATTTTGAATGCATAAATTATTCTGAATTTCCTTGAAAAATTGATCATGAATAATGTAATTTTACCTTCAATTTTTTCCTGTCATTTGTTTGTTGTGGTAGAATCACATTGACTCATGCGAGAGACATAAGACATAAAAAACACATGAAATATTTCACCAGT
This sequence comes from Prosopocoilus inquinatus, assembly GCA_036172665.1. Taxonomy (NCBI): domain Eukaryota; kingdom Metazoa; phylum Arthropoda; class Insecta; order Coleoptera; family Lucanidae; genus Prosopocoilus; species Prosopocoilus inquinatus. Next base: position 6,554,092 of record CM069876.1, read on the forward strand.
CCTGAAATTTGCGTCATCATAAAGAATTTGATCGCTTACTTATCCCATTGCTATTGTAATTTACGGTCATTGAAATTGTCGGTGTAATTAATAAGGACGTTTACGTGTAAACTTCGTCTGAGACTTTCGCCTTGAAGCAACTCATTGCAACTGTTGTAGTGGAAATTACGATCGGATTATTTTCAGTTCGGAAACCTTATATGGCTTTTATTCATAAAGAAAACCGGATCATGTAAATAAATTGTTAAAAGGCTTTACTTGTCGGCTTTATCGATCGATCGTGTTTTAAGGTGTAAGCATTCAAATTAGGCATTTTTTTAATATTAGCTTTATTCAAAAAATACATGTATATATGTACGTATGTATAAAAATATATGATCTTGCAGTTAAGGTTATACAAGTATTTACAAATTATTCATGCTTTTTTTGTTAAAAGTAAAATTCCGTTTAAATGCCATGCGATCAACATAATTTATAATTAGAGCAGGCTGTGACATTTTCCAGGAAGTTGGCAACACAGGCTGACTGTTTGAAATTAAAAATGTTAAGTGTCAGAATTGTGACGTTTGTTTGTTTTTTTTAATGATTGATAATAACGGGATTTGTCTTGTGGAATTCCCCCTAATATTCTAAAAAAAGGGTTTAAACCAGCATCCATATGAAATAAAATAACAGAATACCGATTGTATAAAGCAGCGATGCCCTCTGGCGCTCCGAAAGCGCTATTCCCCCCCTTGTTTGTTTCGGAAAAAGGAGAATTCATTCATAGAGAAGCGCGCGGCAAATAAGTACTTAATGAATACAGCGATCGCAGTTGTAACGCCTAGCGCGGTGGGGGTACACTTCTCCGCTGGCGGTCATCCCTGGTATAAAGCACGAGCATAACCTCAAATATGACAAGTGTCAACTTATTATTTATTTCTTATTGTATCCAACCACACAGCATAAAGTAGCACCAGTCACAGCCTCCTCTAACTATGACTTCCATTGATCATCCAATATTTATTGTTGTTATTAACAAAAAAGATTTTATTCTTAAATTGAGACATTTATTTAATAAATAGCTATTATTTATTTTTTTTAATTGGCGAAGTTACTGATGTTTTATACTAGATTGTAATGTGACTATTACTAGCATTCAATAAGATACAAATCTCGATAATTTTAAAATACAAATTCGGTGCCAACCTTTGACGATTAATGACGACCAAAATTTATTGCTGGCCACTGTACGTATATGCAATCTCTTGTAAAAAAATAAAATGATAAATTAGTTGCAATTTGCATTTAATTTTTTTAATTTGTTCTACTGCGCCCCCCTTTGAAGACTTACGCGCGTCCCCAGGGGGGCGCGCCCCGCAGTTTGGGAATCGCTGGCGTAACTCTGTTCAATATAAGCAAAAATTGAGAAAATCAGAAATAGTTAAAATATGTAGCAAATTAAAAAACTATTAAAACTAAGGGATAGTTTCTTTTCTCGCGATTAGTTCATCCGTTAGCAGCGATTAAACCAAAAGCGTTTTTTTTTTACGGATGTAGCGATTGAAATTGTCGTTTTAAAGCTGAACATGTGACATCATCAAAGTTCAGCGTTGGAATTTTAAGATGCAGCACTTTAAATGTTGAAGAGTAAAAAGACGAGCTCTAAGTTCGACCAATTTTAAAGTCGACCCAACCCAACTCAATAACTGAGCTACGGTGACTTCAAATCCAAAAATAAAAATAAGAAATAGTAACAAATTAAAGCTAAACATTAAATTCTAAACAAAATTTGCTTCACCAAACTCAAGGTTAACCAAACCCAACTGAGCTCAACGTAACTCTATTCAGTCTAAGCAAAAAATTAAAAAAAACGATAAAAATTGGGTTAAAACTCCTAACCACAAGAAGTTTTTTAGTACTATATACGTATTTCGGCAGCTAAGCTGCCATCTTCAGTAGATGACTTCTTCAGGTTATGGTCAGAAAACCATTATCCGTTACAGGCATGAACTTAAAACATTATAATTTAATTTATCTTTTACCGATTTTTAATTACGATGCTGCGTTCAAAAGAGGAATAACGTACCTTTACAACGTTATATAAAAATTGAAAATTAGCAGAGTTTCACCTGTAAATACTTCAAATTTTTGTCAAAATTTGCATTTTTTACTATTTACCGACCATTATACCATAAATTTTCCGTCAGTAAATTTTTGTTATTACTTTTTTCAAAGCATAATTGTGCATTCAACGAGCCCAAGATCACTAAAATCCGTTGAGATTTCACTTAAATATTGAATTTTGAATATATTAAACGGAGTATTCCAAGTTGGGTGACTTATTAAAAGTTTTCGGGGAAAGGTACATACAAACATTCTGAAAATTAATACACTGTCCTAAAAGAAAGTGATCCGATTATGTCGGAAGTGACAATTAATTTTCTTATTTTAAATAGAATCCTATACTTTTTAGTACAAATTTCGATTCTGGCCATTAAAAAATATATAAAATAAAAATTGTTAAGGCTTCCCTACACTTAAATATAATGGTTTTTGAGATACAGGGCCGTAGCCAAACCAAATATTCAAGGGAGTCTTATTATAGTATAGGGCAGGCTCTATAAGTCTTTATTTCCATGCTTTTACGTATTTTTAAAATAATTTCGTGTCAGGTTGTGTCATCGTAAGACAGGCTTAAAACTTTCCAGGGCAGGCTCAGCCTCCATTGGCGCTCCTCTAGCTACGGCCCTGTTGAGATATCTTAAATTTTCTTTAAAAAACATTTTGGTAAAACATGCTAAAAGTCATGTTAAAATGATAAATGTTAAATGTTCACCTTTAACGATATACCAATTGTAAAAGGCGAATTGTAACAGCAGTTTGTATGGCAGCAAGGAGTGATATTGAACCAAACACAGCAAAACAAAGATTGTAACATTGTCGTGGAGTGGGAATGCACGCCTCTTGGGTTAGTTGATGTAAAGCAAACGTGGGCATATAAATCTTAAAAGAGCGAGCTCGTAGCATCCCTACTATTCGATGGTAAGAATGAATCCATTAACAAACATGTGTGATCTCACAGAAGTTGCAAAGAAGTTACGTATGTCTTTGGTTGTTGTGATGTGTTTATCGCGCAACTAATATTAGCAAGATGTAGCCCGTCATGTTCCCCTACCATGCCCATTTTCGGATAAATTCTTATATCTATTAACTCTACTTGCGTCTATTATCTATTGTATTTTGTCTAGCGCAAAAATGAAGATCTTACTCTAATAAGACAAAGTAACAATTATAAGTGTTCTCCTTGAAGCGACTGATTTTCTTGACAATTCTAGGCCATGGTAAACTATGCCTTATTCAACTTTTCTGGTGCCTTATAAAAGTAAATATTTTTGTATTTCATGCCGATGAATATAAAATGTATATAAAATTAAAATTCAATGTAAAATAAAATTAGTGCAATTTTGCAACGTAATGGAGAGGAAAGGGGACTACTCGGCGTAAAATATATAGCTGCATCTTTGTCTTTAACACATATACTCCAGTTTGTTTCCTTTGTTCTCACTTAAACTACTGTTTCACGTATTTAACTAAAACTAAATATCTCGATCAAATGTAAACCAATTTTGATGATCTCGAGTGCGTTTGATACAAAACTGTAGTCGCTTTTAGATAAAAGTTAAAAGAAAAATTCTATAGAGAAAACTTTAATAAATTGTCGATGAATATAGAAAAATGGAAAACACTTGTAAAATTTATATGCAGATACCGAAAACTAGTTTTTTGACTGTAGCATCATTCTTTTAGGGTGTGTAGAGTTTTTCCTAAATACTAGAATTTACTACTCGACCAACTCTAACAACTTGCATTATATGGCATAAAAAGTATATCCAGATTTTTTCTTTTGTAACACAGTGTAATTAATGTTTTTTTAGTATTTTTTCCGATAATAATATTCTAAGAATTGAAAAATTGAAATTCACTGGAACTTACTTTTCTGATGTTGAGATTATCTGATGAAATCACACGTAAAAAAATTTCAATGACATTTTGATTGGTTTACAAGAAATAACAATTTTACGGTTTTAACCATTCTTTTTCGAAAAATGAAAAATAGAAATTTTTCCCGTTTGATGCCGAATTTGAAGAACACAGTATAAAACAAACTCCAACATATTACAGTTTATCAGACCACAATAAATGCAATAATAGCACTAACAATAAATGGACTAAATATTGAAATTGAATTAAAAAATAAATAAATACATCATTTCGTCGATGACGCTCCTTCTAAGATTCCCAAAGAGAAATGAACTTTCTAATAATTAAAAATAATAATAAAGAAATACCTCCAATAATTAAATAGCAAGATACACGTACGAGTATAACAGTGGCGTAGCTGTCAGAGGGCAGTTCGGTGCGGGGCCCCAAATGTTTCGGGCCCCTCGAGTTATCCATTACGTCACCTATTCTTCAATCAATATTTCAATTTCCCCCTTTAATTTCTTTATAAGTTGGCGAAGCGTAATAGAAGAGTAAGAGGACGATTATCGATAAATAAAGGTGTCCATTTTCTAATCTATCAATTCGAAAATAACTTTCAATAATAGCATTTGATTAACTTAAAAATAAAAAACGTTGAAATCATTACCTTCTTTAAACATGAATTTAATTATTAAAGCTGTTGACCATTAAATATAATATAATCAGTTAAAAGAACAGTTAATGGATACATTTCAAGTACTCAAATTTTCAGTTTGAAAATAGAAATGTGACGGGAGTTTCTTGAACAGATGTTTTAGTTTGAAATACATCGAAAGTTTTTTTTGAGTTTTTTTATTAATGATGATACAGTGAAAAGTATATTATTTGCTAATATTCAGGGTGTTCTTTTACTGCATGCAAATAAAAAAACCTCAGTATAAGTACATGAAATGCTGCCTTCTATGCGTATTTTCCGGTGGTTACCGCACTATAGCCAAAAAAATTTTTAAGTACCACTTGTTTGCAACTGCTGATATATGCGAGGGAAAATACTAGCAAAGTCGCAACGCCTTCCCATAGTCGACACCGACACCGCGCTGAGTTCCGCATTCAAACCCATTTCGTAGCGTTTCGTAATAATAATCAATAATCACTGATATCGATTAGTAATTATTTTATTTAAAATATTAATTCACCGAGGGAATTAATGTTACATTTATTTAAATACTGCCCCGCCTTAAGCGCGTCAATCGAAGAGGCGGCCGGCGTTGTAAAAAACACACTTAAGAAATGGAAACGCAATTTATTTTTATACTTGTGAAAAATAAAACGACGGATGGCGATGATGTTATTATTTAACTCATCCGCAATTTTAAGGCGCATTTTTCGTCCAGTAATTATAATCGTCGGCCTATAATTTGAAAATACTTAAAAATGTAATTACTAACTTGGAGTGAGATTACATTGCTTTAATAAAACCAGGCGGGCTTAAAAAAATAAAATAGAAAATTGATTATTCTAATATTACAGTTCCGTACAGCAATTAACCATTTTAAATTTTAATTCGTGCAATGCAGTTTGGAAAGTTTAATGAATGTACGTGGGCTGCTGGAAAAGTTTCTGGAAACGATATGAAAAAACGCATATGAAATTTGGTAAACGGTATCATTGTTTTTCGAAGTATTCGCCTTTGACGCCAATATACTTTTGCATACGCTCGAACCAATTTCTAAAGCACGTTTTCCACTCTAAAGATGGTACCTCAGAAACCAGTGTCCGGAATGTTTCAACCGCTGCTTCAGCAGACGAAAATCGCTCACCACGCATTTTATTTTTGATATTTGGGAAACAAAAAGAAATCACTAGGTGATAAATCAGGTGAATACGGACAATGAGTCATTAATTCAACATTTTTGTTGGACAAAAAATCAACTGTTTGACGGGCTGAGTGAGAACTGGCGTTGTCATGATGGAGAATAATTCGTCGATTTCGATTGTTTCTTCTTATTTGATCGATGACTATCGGTAAACAAAATGCAGTATACCAATCAGCATTCACGGTTTTTCGATCCTCTAAAGCCACGGTTGGTACATGTCCAGTTAAACCAAAGAAACAAGCAATCATTTGCTTCGCAGCGCTGCGTGAACGGACAACTTTTGTTGGTTTTTAGTTCATTTTGAAATACCCAAACGGTAGATTGTTGTTTACTTTCTGGCTCGTACGAATAGATCCACGTTTCGTCACCAGTAACGATGTTATAAATTAAATTTGAACGACCTCCGTTGAATTTCTTGGCATTTCCTCGCACCATTTGACACGACCCTGCTTTTGCCCTTCTGTTAAATTGTGTGGGATCCAACGACTGTAAAGCTTTCGTACGTTCAAATGATCATGCAAAATCTGGTATATTGCTTTCATGTCAATGGGTAAGGATGCTTGAATCTCACGGTATGTCACATGTCGATGTCGCTCAAGCATTTCACGCACAGCATCTACATTAGTGGCAACAACAGATGTTGATGGACGACCTTCACGAAATTCGTCACTGAGAGAGGTACGTCCACGCTGGAATTCGGCAAACCAATTATAAACACTGCTCCTTGATGGTGCTTCATCTTCAAAAGCCAAATGAAGCCGAACAAGGCATTGTTTCGGCGTTAGACCACATTTGAAATCGTAAAAAATCATGACACGCGAGATTTCCATGTTTACACAAAATTACTTTTTCTCAAATGCTGTACGAAACAAAACTAGTTCACTTGGATAGGAACTGTCAATAGAATTATAGGCAAAAAACGTATTTTTTTTCAAATAAGACAGTTGACAAACGCTAACAATTCTAGACCTACTAGATTCCAGAGAATTTTCCAGCAGCCCACGTAACCAATAATCACTGATATCAATTAGTAATTATTTTATTTGAAATTTTACATTTATGTAAATACTGCCCTACCTTAAGCGCGTCAATCGAAGAGGCGGCCGGCGTTCTAAAAACACACTTAAGAAATGGAAACGCAATTTATTTATTACTTGTGAAAAATAAAACGACGGATGACGATGATGTTATTATTTAACTCATTCGCAATTTTAAGGCGCATTTTTCGTCCAATAATTATAATCGTCGGCCTATAATTTGAAAATACTTAAAAATGTAATTACTTACTTGGAGTGAGATTACATTGTTTTAATAAAACCAGGCGGGTTTAAAATGTTGATTGACCGGAAAATTTCGTAATCGAATTACTTGATTCTGTAATTTTGTAAGATCGATTCTTTTTTAATACTTCGTGAATATGAATATAAACTCACGTATACCGAAAGTTTTCGAAATTCGTTTCCTTCAGGGTTCATGCAGAAGGTTAAACCACGTTAAAGACTGACGACTGACCCATTTTCGCGTCCGCGCTCTAGTGCTGATTTTTTAGAAAAGATAAAAAAGTAAAAAATTAAAAAGTAAATAAATTTTCACTTAATATCAAAATAACTTTCTTATTTAATCCTTGGAAATCCCATGAGCCACATCTTCAATTGTTTCGAAAGGATCACGTCTCCTTTAATTTTTTCAAAGAGCAGGATGTATTTTTATAACGGATTTTAACAGTTGGCATCTGTATTTAATATTGTGGAAAGTTTATCCCCGGTGTGGTCAAATTTTTAGAAAAAATGCGAGAAACTGTTACGTTGCGGCAGCATGGAAATGTTTACATATCTTTGCTTCTCTAAAGCCGGCAATACATGATCCAATAATTTCACATAAAATTTCATGTAAACATGTGTGTATAAAGTCATGAATTGTAATACACGTTTCAATTATATTAATAAAAAGATGTTCCGCTAAATAGTAATTTAGAATGTTAATGTTGGTGAAAATGGTAACTTATCAATGCTTCTAACTTTAAGTTATTTTCTTTGAATAGCTGGTAACGTTGGATTATGTTATCAAGGGTATCATCCAAACGGAGAGCACTTGGTTATCAATAATTAAACTGTCTTGAAGCTAAAATTATTTATAAACATATACCCACATAAACTAGCTAAAGTCGTTATTCATTCATCTGAGTCAACAGCCAACAGCAACAATCAAAGTCACTAGAATTTACTAAAATTTCACGTCAAAAACCTTGAGAAATAGAACTTGCTCTTTGTTTTCAATTTTACATGTATAAATTCAAGTAATTCTTTTTGCTCGCTATACACGTTGAAAAATAGGTTTTGTCATAAATTACATGTAAATTTCATGCAATTTATGATCGTCTATTGCGGGCTTAATAATGAACACTATTTGTGAAAAAGATAGATATGAAAACATTTTATATGATATTATGGTCTACCATACCGCAATATATTTTTTGTATATTTCTCAAAATTTTAAGGGGTTTTACAACATTTTGCAAAATTATATTACAAATGTCTATTAAAGTCCGCCATAGAAAAATACAGCAAACTGTTTAAAGAAATCGAAGGTGTGCCGCTTCGAAACAATTGAAGATCGAGGTCATTAAAGTTCTCCAGGTTGTAGCTTTTAAAATTCAATTCAACTTCTCTTAAGAAAGTTTTACTCTATTCCTCAAAATAAGAAAACTAATTTGAAAATACACAACCATAACACACCTGTATATGAATTTTGGAAAACAGTGTTACACAAACCACGATTTTATATAAATTTATAAAGTTTCTGTCCATTTTAGTAGTTATTAATGTATAAGTACATTTAAAAAACAAAAAATTATTAGTAAAAATAAAACATTCGTCATTCGCCTTTTCTTAATAGAAAGAGGTGCTTTCTTCTTTAAAGTTTTATTATTTCTGGAAACGGCTCTAGACGCTTATGATTTTTTGTATACTAAAAGAGTAAATACTAAGAAATAATATTATAATAATATTGAAATCGTGAAATATAGTAGTTTTAGTTTATGAATTGGTAAATCTTAAGAAACCTCTGTTAATTATAGGTATTTATAAATTACTATATCTTTGTCACGTATAAACAAATATTATTTATTTTAGGTTTATTTTATTTGCAATCCCTTGTAGGTTCTAGAAACATACATATGTAGTTGTTTATTAAGCAAAGGTTCTTACGATATGGAAAGGAGAAATAGTGTAAAATATTACTTTGTCAGATTGTTAGCGGTTGTTAAAGTTTGATATCGCGCAAGTTGAAAATAGAAGCACATAGAAGAGTCTTCTTTTGAATTTATAACCACTAAATCTTCATCTTTAATATAGGCAGAGAAAATATTTATAAAGAAAACCGTAAGTTCTTCCCACTGTGCGCCGATGCTATTAAGCAATATATCAAGAAATGCGAAGAAAAAGCGTGAATGTCTTGCCAGCATCATCTACAAGTCAAAAGCTAGAATCTCAATAACTACTTGCTGTTACTTGACTTAATTTCTTATTCTGCTTCAGTTAACAATCGGAAAGTTTTAACATCTTTATAGAGTTATTTCAACAATTTGTAGTATGTTCAGTTAAGAATATTAATGTTGAAACAAATACATTTTATTTAAGCCAACGCATAAGAAGTTGACAGTCTAAAATTTGTTGGTTGAATAATTTCATTTTTCTTAGCGTATAGAAAATTGATCACTCTAATATTACAGTACAGTGTGGTCCATTTTTGATGGTTTTACAGGATTTCTCAGTTATTTATAGGAATAGAAGAAAACCGTTTTCGTGACCCATTGCTACTTTTTCAAGAAAAACTCAGTGGAGAAAACAAAAGTTAGCTATCTCCATTCGTTCGGGAAATATTGGCAGAAAACAAATTTTTCCGAAAAATTATTTTTCACAATATCTCAGCTGTTTGACAAGATATTTTGAAAATTCAAAAACTGTTTTATTCAGAAATTAATGTAGATTTCGCTGTCGTTATTGTCTTTTGTAAAAACTGCGCCAGTTCTGCGAAACGGACTATAACTTTCTAATTTTAAATGGAAACCGTAGTTGGCTATGACACAAATAAATTGCTTATTTAATGAGGTTTTCAAAAATATAAGGTTTGATATAATTATTTTTATAAATAACAAAGATTCTTATTATTTTTTATTTTCCGGTAGCTAACAAGCCATCCATGACACCAAAAACAAAAAGTATAGTTCAATTGTTTTCCCAAAAATCAATTATTATTAAGTAAAACGGTTAATTTAATTCAATAAATAAATAGCTTTATATATCTATCTGAAACTGACATAAAATCACAAGAACGGAAAAATGGATTAACTCCATTTGAACATTTCTTTAATTATTAATGTGAATAGTTAAGAGATTTTTATAAATTTTAAATTGAATAAGTTAGTACATTTCTTTAAGAAATAATAATTTCATTATTTTACAGTACTTATCACGCTATATATGACAATAAAAACAAAAGAAAATTCAGTTGTTTTCCTCAAAAATCTATTATTAGAATAAATAATACAGGTAATTAAATTTAACAAAATAAATATCTAATGCTATTAGAGAACTCATAAAACTACAAGTAATGTAAATATGGATTAACTGTTAATGCAGCTTTGAAGAATTATATGTTATATGTTCCTTTGAAATTATTAAATCTTAAATTTTATATTATCAAAAATTCTTAGATATATTTATTTCACTTCTATCCGCGATTACATTTATTAATATACAAAAGTTCTTGAAAGCATTATTAAACTTAGGAAATATCCGACAATTCAATTATTTCTTAAAGAAATGTACTAACTTATGCAATTTAAAATTTATAAAAATCTCTTAACTATTCATATTAATAATTAAAGAAATGTTCAAATGGAGTTAATCCATTTTTACGTTCTTGTGATTTTATGTCAGTTTCAGATAGATATATGAAGCTATTTATTTATTGAATTAAATTAACCGTTTTACTTAATAATAATTGATTTTTGGGAAAACAATTGAACTATATTTTTTGTTTTTGGTGTCATGGATGGCTTGTTAGCTACCGGAAAATAAAAAATAATAAGTATCTTTGTTATTTATAAAAATAATTATATCAAACCTTATATTTTTGAAAACCTCATTAAATAAGCAATTTATTTGTGTCATAGCCAACTACGGTTTCCATTTAAAATTAGAAAGTTATAGTCCGTTTCGCAGAACTGGCGCAGTTTTTACAAAAGACAATAACGTCAGCAAAATCTACATTAATTTCTGAATAAAACAGTTTTTGAATTTTCAAAATATCTTGTCAAACAGCTGAGATATTGTGAAAAATAATTTTTCGGAAAAATTCGTTTTCTGCCAATATTTCCCGAACGAATGGAGATAGCTAACTTTTGTTTTCTCCACTGAGTTTTTCTTGAAAAAGTAGCAATGGGTCACGAAAACGGTTTTCTTCTATTCCTATTAATAACTGAGAAACCCTGTAAAACCATCAAAAATGGTCCACTCTGTACAGTACAGCAATTCGCCATTTTAAATTTTAGTTCATGCAATGCAGTGGAAAGTTTAATGAGTGTACACCTCAATGAATAAGTTGCCATGGAAATCTTCTTTAAATGTTTCCTTTTATTCGTTGTAAGATTGATTTCTTGCCGTCCTTCGATTTTATATATTGTAACTGGTGTTTGTACCACAAACAAATGTCAAGATAATGGCAACTATTTCACTGGTGTTAACAATTAAATTGTCCATAATTAGCGATGAAATGCCAAGAGATGATCTTGCGTACGCAACCAACGAAAATTAAAAATGACCCAACCGCAAGCAGTATCGGGTCAAACAAATACCTTAAACTTTAACACGAACCATCAAAAATAATTGTAGAAATCTTTACGTATTACAAAATTGCCAGCTTTAAATAACATACACAGCTCAAGAAAAAAAAATAATAATCTACGACGCATGGTGTTCACACGTCCGAAGGTTAGCATTCCATGAATTTCGGTGGCGTGTGTTATTGCCCCGGATTTCGTGTTGTAATGTTAACCTGTTATTTAAATGAGCCAATTATTTTAATAAATAACAAATATTTTATTTATTGATCCGTTTTAGTCTTAATGTGGGTTAAATTACGACAGGCGGCATTTGGTTTAAAATATGGCCGCGCGAAAATCTTGCGTCTTTACATGTTAATTGTGTTTAATTTCATTTAATAATAAGTGATGAAATCTGTGGTAAATAGCGGCTAAAACTATTATGTCGTTCGGAAAAATTATCAATATATAAAATAGCGACATCTTACTATCGCTTTTTGACCTAACATTGCAGTAGAATAGACAAATTGAAGCGGGATTTGCTCCTATTGAGTCCCCCATGCAAGGCGGCCATGGTTGCTGTCAAAGCATAATGAAAGATTTTAGAAAAATTTTGTGCAAATCGTTTTTGATTGCAGTGAGAACCTCGAGCAGCCTCTGGACAGCTGTTTCAGCCCTGATTGGGGCTTCTTCAGCAGTCCCTTGCATGGGGGACTCATTAGGAGCAAATCCCGCTTCAATTTGTCTATCCTACTGCAATGTTAGGTCAAAAAGCGATAGTAAGATGTCGCTATTTTATATGTTCATCATTCTTACATCGCATTTGCGAATAAATTGGGCAAGTCGTTTTTGGTCTGCAGTGGGAATGTCGAGCTACGTTTCTGCTGAAGAAGCCCCAAGCAGGGCTGAAACAGCTATCCAGAGGCTGCTCGAGGTTCTCACTGCAATCAAAAACGATTTGCACAAAATTTTTGGAAAAATTATCGTTTTTCCGGTTTATTAACTAATTCTTATTTGAGAAGTAGGTAGGTAATTTCTTATTTGCCAATTGAAGAGTACGTTTCTGCAATCAATATACCACGCTACTGTTAACCCGCACTTAATTGTGTCTTCTTGCAATGGATAACCAAAACGAAGACTTGAACTTGAACTATTGTTGCACGAATTTAAGAAGGAAAGCACGGCTGCACAAGTGGCTTGGAATACCTGTGAAGAAGAGGGCGAAGGGTCTCTTAATGTAGACATACCCAAAGTGAATTTACGAAATTTAGAAATTGCGATTATTACTCTTCGAAGGAGTCGTATCTTGGGTTATCCTTTAAAGATTAACCAAGATTTTTTTTTGCAATTTAGTAAATACAATACAACGATTGTCAATCAAGTTGGATGCATTGAATTCAACCACTTGGCGCCTCTTAAGAGGTCGTAGTAAGATTATTAAATGTTTTACAAAAATTTCATATCCTTTAAAAGAATCTCAGCATAAACACGCGTTGTGTTTGTACAAAATTGTTCCAAAATCCCCGCGACAAGCGTTTTCTACGACGAATCCCGAAATATGATTTTTTTAAGAATTCCTGCTGTCATAGACAGTGGCTTAGTCCTCGACCAGTACCAGTTTCAAAGAATAAGAAGAATAAGCGAAGATGAAACATTAAAATTTAATACTAAATATGTTTCAGTTTATAAAAAAGCATTCGTTTATTTACTAATGCAAACGTTACCAATTTTGAATTAATGTTAATTAATAATTAATTCATCAAATATTACCAACATTTTAATCTGTATAAAGAAATATGTTATATTTTATGGAGCAGGATTCAATTTTCTTGGTTGAGTTTTGACTTCAAATGTTTAAAAGAAGAAATTGAACATTAAAAAGCATTCTGTCCGTAATGACACAAACTTTAAGTTTGTTCCATCAGCATTTTCTGATTAGTTCGGAACCGTTAAAAACAGTTGCCCATCGAAGTAATGACCAATTTTAGCAGTGCCATGAAGTGTATAACTTTGACGAGTGCAATTTGAACTAGTCAAAAACTCCTGATGAAATAAGCCGCCTCATAAGTACAGCTGGGGAATCAGAAAGCGGGACAATAAACTTTCGTTAGTTTAAACCTTACTTCTAAATTTCGGTAACTATGGTAATATATCAACCTTCACATTAAGTAAAATGATTAATCGTTCCATTTATAATTAAAAATTATAACAAACAAGTACCTCGTACAAATAAATCATACTAGTGTAATAGTTTTTATTTTACTTACAATTATTGCCATGCGAAATAAAATGAAACAAAATAACAGTCATGCAGCCTTTCGATTGAATTATTGAATGCAAATATCCGGACATTGATTGAATTAAGATTTCTAATATATTCCACATCCAAAATGTCACATAGTTCTTCCGAAGGCTTCACTAATTCCATTTGATTCACTGGTCGAATATTTTCACTTACATTTACCTGAGAAAGACGATACATTCTTAAGAACTCAAATTGACAAGTGATTTCTGACGTTCACTGACGGTAATAAATTAATTAGAAGGGTCACGACCGTCACCAAGGAAACTTCACACTATCAAAATAATCGGAAATTTCGTTATAAGACTTGTCCCGCTTTATGTTTCCGCAACAGTACCTATTTAAGACAGACGATTTTGCTAATTAGGTGCGATGTATCTATTGAGACATTTAATTCCACGTCCTCTGTAACAAAACACGTTTCCGATTCCGATGATGTATTTCGATGATATTTTTCAGCAACCAAAATGCGCGCAATTTTAATATTTCAGTGCGAGTATGGTGACCCCATTCAATCAGCACTGATACTATTGTTTATGTCAAACCCTGACGTTACGTTGTGTATAAGAATTCTCGCTGTTTTTATAAAGCAAAAGAAAAATATTTCTATTAACCGACGGGAAGCAATAGAATAATTTTTATTTAGTTTCCTACCACTGATAGAGTTCTTAACAGATTCTGGGCCCATTAAATTGTAAACGTCTCGTCACCACTTTAAATAGAAATTCGGCGGTGAATCCTTCCAAAAGTGGAACTGCGTATTGTAATTGTTGAACTCCATTTTAAGCCATAAGGTGTGTAATGGAATGCAGTTTTACATGGAGTCAGGTTATAATAATAATAATAATATTTATTTGATCATTATCTTTGAGGTTGTTACGGGTTAAATTCCCAGTTACTTTCGACAACCAGGTGTGGTATGTTTTCATTTAGTAAGGTGATCACGTTGCGTCTTCGAAACGGATATCAAAGCTTTCATTGGTTTTAAATGGTCACGCTATTTACGTTCTGTGTTTTTATTGGCCGCCATTTTGGCTGATCGATAATCGCTTCTGGCATCTTTGGTATAGCGTCCGCAATGGCGTCCAGTAACATGCATTGTGTTCTTTGCCCAAAGTCTATAAATCCTGTGAATGACAAAGCGATCATTTGCTTTGGAAAGTGTAACAACGCGGTGCATTATCAGAGCAGTACTTTTAAACCTGGAGAAATCAAAACGCTGGAGAACTAAAAGGACTGGTTCTGTGATACCTGTGAAGACAAATTCTTAGAGACCGCAAACGTAGGAGAGCAAAAAATATGGTTTCTACTTATTGAAGGATGTGTAATGCTAATTATACAACAAAATGAGAAAATCGAAGAGCAGAATAAGTTTATAGAAAATATGTCAACTGAATTGCAAACCATTTCACCCGGAACACCGTTAACAAGATCTGGAGTGCCAACACCGGATGTCGCCGCGAAACAATTCGATCAGTTAGATTTGGGGTCTGTCGACCTCGAAAAATCAAAACAATCTAAGAAAGGTAAATAGTCCAAAGACTATAAACACGCGCTGTCAAATATAAATGACAATAAGAACTCTTTCTCGCATACGAATAGTTTAGTCGCTATAAATGAAATTGATACGCAGAGTAATAACGAAAAGAGTTTTTAAAAAATTCTAAAAAAGTTATTGAGGGTTCAGCCACCGCCATTGTCGGCAACTCATTCAAAGGCGCGAAAAAATGGGTTGGTTGTATGTGGGCCATGCTGCTAAAGAATTAAACCAAATGACACATTTATCGTTGAAGAGATACCCAAACAAGCAGAGAATAAAAGTAGCAATACTTCGTTCAAGATGGGAATGAAACTCGCATTGATTGATGAGCTGATGAAGCCAGAATCGTGGTCCAAGAATCTTGTCAAACGGTTTCGTTTTTTTCAAAAATTTCAGCCACCAGGAAATTTCCAACTATAAGCGAATCCGTAAATAATAATTCACTGTTCAGTATTCTTTATATTAATTTGCAATGTCTGAGTAACAAGGGGATTTAGTGAATCACTTTCTCAGTACTAATTCTTTTAATTTCGACATAGTACGCTTGGCGGAGAATTGACTTTCAGAAAGTAATCTAAAATTGGTACAGTTAAATAATTATTATTTAGCCAGTCACTTTTGTAGAAAATTTAGAAGAAATGGTAGAGTGAAAATCTTTGTCAAAAATAACGTAAATATGAAACCTTTAATTATTGATAATTTCTGTGAAGAGTTAACATCTGAATTTTGTGCTATTAAGTTAAAATTTCTTAGTGAGACGTACATTGTGATTACAATACATGTATAAATAGAGAGACTATTAGTAAAACTGTATAAACAATGTCAAAATATTTGAATTATTGGTGATTTCAATATAAATTTTCTAGTTCATTCTTCTACCCTAGAATAATTGAAAAATATTTGCTTAAAATTTGAACTAAAAATTTTATTTTCCAATTTACGCGAACTATTTCTTTATCTTGTATATTAGTGGTCATCACTGATTAAACTGTCTTCAAGATAAAATTATTTGTAAACATGTACCCGTATAAACTAGCTGAAGTCGTTCTTCTTTCATCTGAACCAACAGACAACAGCAACAATCAAAGTCACTAGAATTTACTAAAAATTCACGTCAAAAACCTTGAGAAATAGAACTTGCTCTTTGTTTTCAATTTTACATGTATAAATTCATGTAATTCTTTTTGCTCGCTATACACGTTAAAAATTGGTTTTGTCATAAATTACAAGTAATTTTATGATCATGTATTGCCGGCTTAATATGAAAGACACACTCACCGAATATCATATCTGTGGAGGATCACATTCAAACAAACGTTCATATTAGACGTTTAGGAATGTTTATAACAATTGTTCGATATGGCGTCTATCATTAGCGACACATGAACGTGCTGGGCGAAAAAGTAATTCTTGTGTTCGTGTGCATGTCAGGATTAGTGGAAATACTGTCGACGGCATTATGAATATACTCCTCTGAAATTTTCTTCTCTCGCCGTTCGTGAATTGCAGCAATTTAATATGTAATAATACTGTGTAGTAATCATATTTAGCTTTAACTCTTTCACTCACTTTTCAAAAACTAAACTGTTGATCCCAAAGAATACGGAGCAGTAAATTGTGTCATAATCATAAAAAATGCAGCAAATTCTTTCGCTCAGCTGTAATTCGACTTATTGCGATGTTAAAAAAGACGCTTTTATTAGCATTTCGACTTCAGCAAAAGTCATTGCATTCTGTTTTTTTGTTCCAATGAAATTTCTTTTTTTTTGACCTACCGCAAAGATATAGACGTACGAATATTTTATTATTTACGAGTATTTCTTGCCCGTATTTCAACTGCGATTTATGATGGTAGATAAATTTATCGGTAGGTAAAATAATTAGTTATATCGCTAATAATGAAATTGTAAATCATTTTACAATAATTTATCCGAAGTTGAATTGTAGAAAAAATGTAGACATTACGCATAAACTAAAAATTCCTAAATTTTGTTTCATTTATATACTTAAAACTTGTTTCAGTCGAAATACACACGTCGTTTTAATGCCTTTTTTAAAACTCGACACACTCGTTCAGCACGAATGCACTTAGGCTATTAGATTATGTTAAAGTAGTTTATTATTCAATTTAAATGGGCGTACGATTGCCTACCATTTCAGTAACTAGTAAACATAAGTAACTACTTACACTTGTTAAACAATAATTATTATACAATATTACGTTTCTGTTACTATTGCTTAACTGAATGTAAATTACACAACATGAAATGCTGAAAAAATGTCATTCAATAATTAATTTCTTTATTGTTTTTATTATTATGTCATACGTGTATACATAACGTATTGTTTTGTTTTCTCGGAATAATTGCTTTGAAAGTTATATCCAATCCAGAATTTTGGTACAAATAGACGGAACATGTACTGTGACGCTCATTTAAAATGATACTTTTGCACGCGAATCACATCTTTAAAAACGTTCAACGGCAAATGTTTAAAACAATGCATCTGAGCCATCCCCTTGCGTATTATAAGAAGTACAACGCAACAATTAACGAAAATGTAATGAAAACAAGATTAATTTTAATCACAATATTAATGAAACAAAATATGAATGACTAATACGCAAGACACTATCACCGAATATCATCTGTGTGGAGGATCAAATTCAAACAAACGTCCACTATTAGACATTTAGATATGTTTATAATAATTGTTCGACGTGGTGTCCATCATTGGCGACACAAAAACGAGCTCGGCGAAAAAGTGATTCTTGTGTTCGTGTGCATGTCAGGATTAGTGCAAATACTGACTGTCGACGGCATTATAAATACACTCCTCTGAAATGCTGTTCTCTCGCCGTTCGTGAATTGCGGCATTTTAATAAGTTGTACTATGTAGATAGTAATCATATCTAGCTTTAATTCGTTCAATCACTTTTCACAAACTAAACTGTCGATCCCAAAGAATACGGAGCAATAAATTGCATGTCATAATCATAAAAAATAAAGCAAATTCTTTCGTTCAGCTGTAATACGACTTATTGCAACGTTAAAAACTCTTTTATTGGCCTCTCGACTTCAGGTTCGATTGCACTTCTGTTTTTTGTTCAGACAAAATTTCCTCTTCTTGACCTACCTCAAAGACATAGGCGTACGATTATTTCTTGCCCGATTTTCAACTGCGGTTTTCTCGAAATCCCATTTATGTTGATGTCTCACAGGTTTAAGTTTACTTATTTCACAAACACTCAGTATTAAAAGAACGTAAAATTTAGTTTACAAGACAATTTAGAAAAATTTAAATACAAAAATACATTAAACAAAATTGGAAATTCAGTTTACAATTTGAAAAATTTTAATGTGGAAATATATCAACAAAAACGTAAAATTTAGTTGCAATTCAGTTACATAAAGAAATTAATTTTAATATGAATAATTTCCTTTTTAATTAAGATCGAATTAAATTTTGAAATATTAACGAATTTTACGAATAATAAAAAATTCAAGATTTCAAAAATAAATATAAAGGCGAATATTCACTATAAAATAAAAGAAATAATCTGTGTTGGAAAATAACTTTTCTTTGTGAGTAAAATGAATTATTCTTTCAACGCACCAACGACTTTCTTGATACAGAATTTAAATCAAATTAATGAAACAGAAAAATTCGGTTATAAGTAAATTAAATCACACGCCGTGAAGTATCGGTATCTTCATTCGCGAAAATAATTCCAAAATGAGAAAACTGATTGAAAATTTTTAAAATAAAAAAATAAAAAATAAAATAAACTTCAACGAGGAACGTAGCGCGTAGTTAGGTCTAGATGGAGGTCTCGCGGGACCCGGAAGATCTATTATTTCTTGTACGGTTCCACCCTACTTAAGCACTTTTCCCTTCCCGAATGTTACGCTAGTGGGGAACATCGCTTATCGCAGTTTCCGTACGCTTGATCTCATCCTGCCATGTGAAAAAAATCGAACAAATACTTAGTCTTGCTACTTGACCCTGATCTTGTATGCGTTACTTATGGCCAGTTGCACCAAACACTTAAGCCGAGCTTAACTTTAAGCATCGCTTAGAATATGATTTATTGAATGTTGCGTAACCTCAAATGTCACATTATAAGCAGTACTTAAAGTTAAGGTCGGCTTAAGTGTTCGATGCAACTGATCAATAGTCCAATATTATTTGATCCCAACATAATTTTTATAAAAACATTATCTCTCCGCGTACTGAATATCCGAACCTTTACAATTGAACTAAAATGCACAGGATGCTACAAGTAAAAGTTACGACCTTACGACCTTTTGGATATTTTTTTTTCTTTTCTTTCCGTTATTTCGGAGTTCCGTTGCTGTTCATAAATCAACACGATATTTACTTTAATGTTACCGTATACTTAATACGTATGTATTTACATACTTTAAAATTCAATGATATTGTGTCATTACATTGTAAGGGCTTTTCGCAAAATATTCTTATATAAATTATTCTTTAATTAGAAACCGCGCGTAAATTTATGTACATATTAGAAAGTCGCATTGTTTATTCACGTGCAGGTAATTAGTAAGTTGTGCAACGGAAAGAAATTTTTTTTTGCCAATTATGTCGTTTAAATTGTATATGAAGCAAAAATTCGTTTAATGCAGGAAACACAATCCCATTGCATACGGCGATTTCAAATTTTAACCAATCCGCAATATTATCTTTCCTTGAACTTTTTGTTGTGTAAATGCAATAATAGGTTTTAGATTAACTGGTGGATAATTATGGTCAGCTTTTGATTTTATTAGTAACGGTAGATTTTATGAGATAATTCATGGAAATTAAGCTGAAAAAATACATTTAATTACATACTTTAAGATAAAATCGAATTGCAAAATTAATAAGAGTTTTTTTTTGTTCGTTAAAGTTAAAAGTGTAAGTAGGTATAAGCTAAAAGTAACTGCTTGGAACCAAAAAGAAGTTGAAAATAAAGACCGTTCAAAATTACGTCTAAATATTTACACGGCATGTAGTACAGTCAAAGACAAGTTAAAAAGTCTTATTACGCAGCCGGTTTTAAAGGCAGCCGGCACCGTTGCTTACTTTCTTATCATCTTACTATCATGTATCATGGTAAACTAAACAAGAGAAAATTGAATTCTAGCTGTATTTGAAAAACGTCAAATAATTGAAATATTTCCTCTTTTTCTTTTTCCTCAAGTAGAAAGGTGTAATTCAGCAGCCAGCTCTAGTGTTGTAAAAATGTTATTTTCAATTATTTTGATAAAAATTGTTGCAAATCGCTTTTGATTACAGTGAAACCCTTGAGCAGACTCTGCACAGCTGTTTCAGCCCTGTTTGGGGCTCTTTCAGCAGAAGCATAACTCGAGAATTCCACTGCATACCTTAAAAATTCGACCAAAGTTAACCGCAGTTGAGATATAATAGTAATGAATAGTTTAAACAGCGTCATCCTACGAGCTGACATTTCAGTAGGATTGGCAAATTAAAGCCAGTTTGTAATTGTTGTAATAAGTCATCCCATGCAAAGCGGCCATGCTACTCTTCTGGTAAGAAGCTCCAAATAGGGCTGAAACAGCTGTGCAGAGGCTGCTCGAGAGTTTCACTGCAATCAAAAACAATTTGTAACATTTTTTTTTCTTTTTGCTTTGACAACAAGCATGGCCGCCTTGACTTATTATCAGGGAAAATAATTCAGGCAACTTAGTGTTGGACGCTTTTTACGTCGAATGTACTATGCGATGCATCGAATTGTTGTTGACTGGAAGGGGAAGGAGTGCAATGCGTGTGCAACGTTAGGTCAAAAAGCGATCGTAGGATGTAACTGTTTAAACTTTCAATAGGGTACATGAACATTTTTTTTTAAAGAATTTTATTCGAAAGTAGGTAAAAATACGATAATTTAGATAAATTTCTTTTTTTTTGATAAATGAATATTAAAGTCGTAAAAAATTAAAGAAATTTGAATTGATTAAATTCCCGCCAAAACGCACATTCTGACCGTGTGACGTCAATGTTCATATGCTGTCAAATCGTAATAAGTGAATATCAATACAAACACATCAAACTTATTACAATGAATAGTAAGACATGTTATCAGTATTGTGCTGTGCTATAATGTAAAATACCTGTGCAAGAACTCCGAATAAATTATTTATAAGCGTTTCACAAAATTTAGTGTTACCAACCTAACCTCAATGGCGGAAAGTTCCCGTTTCCACCACAAATTTCTCACCAACAAAGTAAAAAAATATAATAATTTCTTTAAGATATTCACTTCGTAATTGTTGCCTAAATTAAAACGACAATGTATGAACACTGGCGTCACAACGAATGGGAAGCCTTTCGAAACCACGTGATTTATATTTGAATATTTTCGATTTTATTTATTAATTTAAGAGAATAATAAATTTTAAAAACATACAAATTTGGTGTTTTCGCGTGTGTTATTGACTATAGTCTCGATTAGAGAGCTTTAATTAATAATTTTATATTATTGTCATGTACTCTATTAAATTATTTTATACACCACTGAGCGTATAGTACCGTATTTTATTACCTGTACAATCTAACTGTATTAGCTAATAATAGTGAATAACCTAGTAAAGTTAGTCATGTAGAGTGGTATTTTACCTATGTGTTTTAGCAAGTGAATAAAACGCAACAGTTTTCTTTCAAATTGTTTTTTTTTATAGATCTGTGTGTATTATATTGTCACGATTACGTGAGAAAATTTGAAAATCGTATTTAATTAATTTAAAATGTATTTTTTCCAATGCAATACGAGTTATTTGCTGATAAGCGGTTTGCTGGTGCAATGACTCGATGAACGATGAACTTGTAACATGAATCCGCAAAGTTGCAAATACGCAAATAACTCGGGCATTGTAAGTGTTTTAACACAATCAATTAATTCACGATTTAATAGAAATGACGATTGGAAACAACATGAAAATCCTGACATCACCTTTTCAGCAATCGAGCAAAGTACGGGTTCAATTAAAGTTTTGCGGAATTTGGTCATGACGTCACGTACATTAGCAGTATAAAAGATGGGCGTAATTTGTAAAAGATATCAGTTAATCTGATCGTCGTCGTGGGATACAGTTATCTGTATTTCTGAGCTTTAAACAATAAAGGTAATCCTTGTTGCTTTAATGAGTGAGTTTGCAGTTTCCCTGTTACTCCCTTTTCACCCGCAAGCTACGCAACCCCCGCGTCTGGACGCCGACAGCTCGTAATCTGCTGGAGACGACCGACGCGTGACAATATCGTATTTTATCCCAACCTAATTTTATTATCAGTAACAGCAACAGTAATAAATAACTTGATGCAGCTGAAGTTATTATTGTGATACAGGCGTTTTAAAATGGTTAAAATAACTTTTTAGAAAAATTTTGTGCAAATCGTTTTTGATTGCAGTGAGAACCTCGAGCAGCCTCTGGACAGCTGTTTCAGCCCTGCTTGGGGCTTCTTCAGCAGAAACGTAGCTCGACATTCCCACTGCAGACCAAAAACGACTTTCCCAATTTATTCGCAAATGCGATGTAAGAATGATGAACATATGTGGGAATGTCGAGCTACGTTTCTGCTGAAGAAGCCCCAAGCAGGGCTGAAACAGCTGTCCAGAGGCTGCTCGAGGTTCTCACTGCAATCAAAAACGATTTGCACAAAATTTTTCTAAAATCTTTCATTATGCTTTGACAGCAAGCATGGCCGCCTTGCATGGGGGACTCATTAGGAGCAAATCCCGCTTCAATTTGTCTATCCTACTGCAATGTTAGGTCAAAAAGGGATAGTAAGATGTCGCTATTTTATAGGTTAAAATAACGTAAAGTTGTGTTATACAGGTTTGATAAAACACCATGCAATAGACATAGGGCGTTACGAACAATAGGGCGCGACTAGTAGGCCACGGCCGATAGGGCGCAACCGATTGGACGTGCGCCCCTAAGACGTGAAAACAGTAGGGCACCGAAATCAAATGAAAATGAAACCATAATAATGTGTACCTATGATAAATTTTATTTAATTAATATAACAGGTCGTTGGTTGAATCTTAGCTTGCGGTTCAAACCGCACGTCTCGGATTTCTTCTACTGCCTACGTTTCGTTCTTCATTGCAGAACTTCCTCAGGCCTGCTGGTGGTGGTGGTGGCTTATTTACAAGGGAAAACTGAATCGTACGAAATTTTAAGGCTGCAATGAGTACCTACGTAATCAGAGATAATTGACAACAATGAGTTTTCACGTTCAAACAAACTCGCGCTGTAGTTTCTTCGCTTTTTTTGTTATTATTATTATTAGATTATTATATTTTTGAAATTATGTTGACACGTATCGAAACACCAATAATATGTGATATAGCAGATGAAATATTTCTGAGACGAATGAAAATATTTTACAGAGCATTTCTGTAAGTTGATTGTCGAACAATGATAATAACTTACAAGTTATAAATACGAAGACCGTAAAATATGGTATGGTCGGAAACCCTGTGGAAAGAGCTACCCATATACAGGATGGGCCAACAGTGCGTGGGCGGAAGACTGGCGTTACTATTGAAAATTTTTGGAATCTGGAACTCCATAAATTAGTTATTTTTAAATATTTTGCTTTGAATTTTGGTGGATACATTATTTAACTATTAGAAAACAGAAATGTATGATCAACTCGAAGTTTTCCGGGTACTTTACACAATGTGATTCACAACGCAAAATAACATTTTTCTAAAAAAAAATAAAATGGAACGCCCTGTATACGAACACATAATTTAAAACATCTCTTACTAAAGTTTCCAACAGTATAAGACTTTTTACGTATAGCCCTTAAACTTTGAACGTAGAAATTTTTTAAATTTATGTCTTTAAAATCTTAGTTATAATTGTAATTTAATAAACAAAATTGATTTTCTTGTATTTCTACTGGCGTAAATTTCAACTTGTAATGACGTTGGATGTTCTGGAATATTTTAATAAGCATTTAAAATCTAGTAACCTGTTTCATTGGATTAAAAACTTTCCATTCTGCTTATTAGGAATAAAGAAATTCCTAGCAAACAGAATTTACAATATTGTGGTGGCGGAAATCAACATTTTCTAGAAATATTTCACACAACTAAAGGGCCTTTAATAAATGCATTCATTCATTCATCATCACTTTAGTCATGTTTTATTATCGGTTTGTATTTTGTGCATTCATGTGTCATCACTCTAGTCATGTTTTATTATCGGTTTGTATTTTGTGAGACGATTCTCTTACCTTCTGTTTCTGATTTAGAATTATTCCTTGTAATTTTTTGATGAGTGTTCTCCGATATAGCGATTAAAATATATGGTTTAAGCATGATGAAGTACCGTCACATTACAACAATGACACTAAAAAATGATTTAACTAAGTAGTTAATTTAATAACTAAAATGGTTAAGAATTTTGAGTTGCTACCCGAATTTCCGTCTGATTTCACTATTCTTGTTTTACGCCAGAATATAAATCGGTGTAGTGAATCTCCTATGGACGTGGAGATCATGAAACGGAATTATTTAGAATTGCACTTGTATGTATTATGTCTGTACTATTAATAAATTTTAATATATTTCTTAAACGCCGAATTAAAAATGAAATAAATGTATGAATTTACATTGGATTACATTTTGAGCATGTTTGTTAAATGTAGTTTTTTCTTTTGTGGTATTTTATATATTTCGTACTGAATATAATGCAAAACAATTGAACAATGATATGATGATATGATTGTAAAGAAATTAAATTTAGTTCAATTTAATAGTTTTTTAATTTAAAAAAATCGGTGTGTTCTAAATGTTGATGCAAACATTAAAAAACATCTACTCTTATTATTATCAAGGTTATTAACAATGTTATTACCAAACGCATGTGCATTAGAAACAGAACAAAATCCAATTTTATTTATTAAATTACAATACAGTTGAGATTTTAAAGATACAAATTTAAAAACTTTCTAAGTTCAAAGTTTAAGAGCTATACGTAAAAAGTCTTATATTTTTGGAAACCTTAATAAGGGATGTTTTAAACTAAGTGTTCATATACAGGGCGTTCCATTTAAATTTTTTTAGAAAAATGGTTATTTGCGTTGTGAATCACCCTCTGTAAAGTACCCGGAAAAAATTCGAGTTGACCATACATTTCTGTTTTCTAATAGTTAAATAATGTATCCACCAAAATTCAAAGCAAAATATTTAAAAATAAATAATTTATGGAGTAACAAATTTTGTCATTTTTTACCGGTAAATTGTCAATATCTGGAAAACTATAAACTTTAAGTCAATAAAACCTTATATTATTTTCGTCCACTGATAACGAGACATCTAATAGTGCAATAATGTATAGGGTGTTCCATTTAAAAAAATCATATGTTAGGGTCGTCACACTCTTACGGAACACTCTGTATAAGTCTAAATAATTTCAGATTATGCATCTAACCGATATGTATGTTATTGCGCATACAGATTTCAAAAATTTTCAATAGTAACGCCACAATCTTCCGCCCACACACTGTATGTTATACATGTTCCATTTGAAAAAAAAATTACTAATTTTACAGAACGCGAACTGAACCGTAGTGCTGTTGATAGCCGTTGAATTTTAAAAAAATCTTGAATATTGTAAACGTACAGAATATTTAGGTCTGCGGTTGAGCTTGATTGTCCGATCATTAAATTTGACATTTTGACGTCCAAATGTGATCATTTTCTGTAGAAAATTAAAAATAACTCGACAAATACTGAAAATAAGTAAATATAATCTTATATCATTTTTGTCAGTTCTTTAAAGGCTAACCAAAACTGCAACAAAATATATAGTGTTCCATCTAAAAAATAATAAATTTTAATTCACTGAGTGAAGTAATGTTACATTTATTTATTTTACGCTATCAACTATTGATTAATAAATCCGAATATTTATATACCAATTAGGCGAGCGCGTTAAAAATGCTTTTCCTTTCCCCTTTTACGTAAATCAACTTTTGATAATCTCGTTGCTAGCTATGAAAGTACTCCTTACGGTCCATGGAAAAAAAAAGTAAATGTGTAATTTTGATAAGTCTTTTAAAATTCAATGCAATGTGAAATTACAACTTATTTGCACCGCTCTTATAACTTATTCGGCAACAGCGAACCATATGCGATATTCGGAGCTTCTTGAATTGCACAAATTTTTAATTTGTAAATACTTAAAATTGTAATTACTAGGAGTCAAGTTGCATTTATTTATTTTAATAAATCCAGGCATTTTGTGAACGCGTTTAAAATATTTTGATTGACCGGATCGGATGATTTACAATCGTTCGTTTATAAGGTCAAGTTAAACGCTGACCTAACTTCGCGTGCTTCCTCATTCAATAAATGGTTGCGTACGCGAGATTTAGGCCACCATCCACGCGTTAGCTATGCCAGCAGTTCTCAAACGGTTTGGTGAAAATCTGCCAATGCATTTTTCTTGAAAACTATTAAATTGTTGTTAAGGACATATGAGTTCAATCATTGCCATTTATGGTGATGTATTATAGGTTTAAATATTTGCACACATTCAAAAGAATACCCGGTACGAAAAGGGTATTTTCTGTTTTCTAGAAGTTTGGGAAATCCTGTACAGTCGCGAGCATAGAAAACGGGACATGTCTTACAGCTTTTAGTTTAAAAGCCCCGGTTTTTATGATCGCGACTTTATTTAAGATATTAACAAGTTTAAGCATAACTGATGAGTTTACTATCCGTGTACCTATGTATATAGCTGGAAGTAGAAAGAAACTGCTTGACACGGTATTTACAAACAACTATAAAATTACTCCATAAAATTTCCCACATCATAAGCGCTAATGCAAACATATTTCACCTGTTCCGAGGCTTTTAAAAAACTTTCACTCGTGATTCAAATGAAGTAGTAATACTTCGTAGTTGGTGCGTAAACATTGCCGGAGTAGTTACACACCCGCGACGTGCCTATCTACTTACCTATAATAGTTGAACTAGTTTCGATGCTATATATTAATAGCAATTATATCACGACGAAAACTATAGGCAAGGTTAAGATCAGGGTAACAAAAAATCGCGCCGATATATTGTGTTCGTGTAGGACGAGAACTCCAATCATTGGCTTTATTTGAAACTACTTTCTCTGTTCGCAAGGCCGTAAATGCCGGGCCAGTTGGGCAGACGCACCTTTAAGTAGTTATGTTTTCAGCTCCTGTGCTGATTCTGTGCGTTAACATGCGTGGCTTACCGGTGCCGTTGCTTTGCGTTGCAATTCTTATTGTTAGTGTCCAGTGCGCGTTACCTTCGGTCAAGAGAGACATACAGCTTCAAGGTAGCCTATTGTTACCACTTTTTTTTATTATATGCGTCTTGTGTTTAATTTAATAGGACTGCATCTTATTCTGCGGAACGAATTGTAAAATAATTGTATATACAGGATGTCCCATGTTCGATGGTAATCTGTAGGCATCTTTGTTAATAATGGAAATAGAAAAAATTGAACACGCAATATTGGGTCAATGTTTTATACTAATTTCAATGGTTAAATCAAAATTTTAAAATTTAGTATTGTTTTCATGATACAGTTGAAAAACGAAAAATTCATCAAAACTTCAAACGCAAATAACTTTCTTGTTTTCTTGTATTTTACGTTTTGCTGAGAACAAATTATGATAGAAATACAAAAAGAAAACTAAAAAAAGAAGAAATATAAATCTTATAAAGTTTGTATAAATCAGTTCTTGTATCCAACCAGTGGCGGTTCGTGATGATTTACTTTGGGTGGGCAACAACCAGGGTTGCCAAATTGGACAAAATTCCGCCATTTGGGCTACATTTTAGACATACTTGTTGTGGATGCCTAATTTGGGCTACTTTTGTTGTTGCCTTCACCTCAATAAAATTTACATCGAATATAATCCAAAAATTTAACACCGCAGAGTCGTTGCAAAGAAAAAATATATACAATGTGATTTCTTTTGTTTTTTCTTCGTTTTATATTTTTTTCCTTTCCCTTTTACTTTTTTCAACGTCGACTGTCAACTATCTTGGGTATTCATACCACGTGATATAAAAACAAAATCTGAATACGATCATACGACACACTTAAGCTTTTGTTTAAAAACAAAATATCAAAATACTACAAAAGATTTTGAAAAAAAAATATCTAGTAGGCGGATGCGTGTAAACAATCACAACTAAAATTATTATTAAATAATAAATCTTATTCAATTATGGTACTTATTTACATTTTTACATAAAAAATTATTTTTTAACAAAAATTCTTAGTAACCTAATATTTTGTTTCAAGACAAAAGCATAAATGTTCATAAGGTCGTATTCAAAAATTATTTCTGCGTCATGTGCTATGAGTATCTAAGATAGCGTAGATAAAGAAGAAACAGTTGACAATCGTATCTACGAAACCGTCAAACCTAACCTGTTTCTTCGAACTGCATTAGGTTGTCCATCGAATTTAATGTAAAAACACCGAATTTTATGATTCTATCTTAAGAATAAAAAAGATATTCGAGATTTTGAAAAATGAGAATTATCAGTTTTTTGAAGATATTTCAAAAACGAATGAAAATAGAAAAGATTTTTTTGCATATTTTTTTAAACCTCAAGATAGCGCAACTTTTCTATGGCCCTTTAATTAGTTGTAACCCTGTATATTACATCCTTTTTACAATTTTTTCTGTTTCTTCATTTTGAATATTGCAAAATATGGACTTAATTAAAAATTTTAACTAATATAACAATCTTTTTCTTGTCTGTTACTTTTGTTGTTGCCTTCACCTCAATAAAATTTACATCGAATATAATCCAAAAATTTAACACCGCAGAGTAGTTGCAAAGAAAAAATATATACAATGTGATTTCTTTTGTTTTTTGTTCGTTTCATATTTTTTCCTTTCCCTTTTGTTTTTTCGTTTTAAAGAATTATTGTTTTTGTATTTTATTCGCCGTTCGTTTAATTCATTTCGTTTGTTCCATGTCAGTTTTCGTCCGGGGGATCGCCGTTTCTTAATTTATTTGTTTTTTGGGTAACCGTTCTTTTGTTTTTGTAATGTGTTTCTTTTTGCAATTTTCTTCTTTTAGAAAGTCAGTTCTCGCACTCTATTGGCTCATTTTTACAGTACTCTTTTTTCTCCTATGAGTTTGTTTTACTTGCAAAAATTTCGTCAATTCTCATTTTAATTTTTTTTTTAATTTTTTTATCCTTTAAATTTTTGTTTACTTTTATCAATTAAATTTTTCACATTTCGTTGTTTTAAATTATTTTTCTTCTCAGTTGCAATCTTTTGTTTTATTTACTGTATTCGTCGTTA
The DNA here is from genome assembly GCA_036172665.1 of Prosopocoilus inquinatus. Lineage (NCBI taxonomy): Eukaryota > Metazoa > Arthropoda > Insecta > Coleoptera > Lucanidae > Prosopocoilus > Prosopocoilus inquinatus. Next base: position 6,583,950 of record CM069876.1, read on the forward strand.
ATCTCTTATTTTGATTTTTTTAATTTAAATCGTATTATCGACCTTTTATTATTTTTTACGAACTTTCTAAACAGAAAATTGTTTTTCGTTCAGCTAATGATTGGTTCAGCTTGATGTTCGCGATCTTCTTTTGTTTCTTTTTTGTGTTTAATTTATGCCTTCTGTTACTTTTATTTCTATTTCATCTCTAATTTTGAAAGTTGACAAGACAAAACTTTCTAAAATCTTGGTATCGTGTTGCCTTTGCACTTTGCTATGCCTTTGTGTTTATTTTTTGTTTATTTTTATCAATTTAATTTTTCACATTTTTTTGATTAACGCTCGTCTTTTGTTTTCTACTAGTTTTATTATTAATTATTTTCTTGTCTCAGTTGTGATCTTTTGTTTTATGTGCTGTACTTCGTTGTTAATTTCTGGCAACCCTGACAACAACTGCAAAAGGGAAAGAAGGTTTATTTTATGACTTGTAACCGGAACATACCGATTAAAATATCGGGACAGCACCGTCACAGAGTTCAATTACAATTTCAGTAGAACAGGGTGGGCGCCACCCACCTTGCCCACCACCCCGACGAGCCGCCATTGTATCCAACTGGTTTCCAAAAGAGATTAGAGTTTTTTCACAGTGACTAAATGCATGTTCGAGAAATGTCTCTAGACATAAATTTCCTATACAGGGTTACAACTAATTAAACGGCCACCATGGGATCTCGTAAACTATAAGAGATACAAAGATTGTTAAATTATAAAAAAAAGTTGTATTATTTTGGAGCCGATCAAAATATTCGAAAAAATCTTTTCCATCTCCATTCGTTTCTGAAATATCTTCAAAAAACTGAAAGTTTTAATTTTCGAAAATCTCGAATATCTTCCTTATTTATTAATATAGAATCATGAAAAATTCGATATTTTTATGTTAAATTCGATGAGCAATCTAATAGAGTCTGAAGAAATAAGTTAGGATTGACAGTTTCGCAGATACGACTGTCAACTGTCTTGGGTATTCATACCACGTGATATAAAAACAAAATCTGAATACGACTATACGACACACTTAAGCTTTCGTTTTAAAACAAAATATCAAAATACTACAAAAGATTTTGAAAAAAAAATATCTAGTAGGCGGATGCGTGTAAACAATCTGAACTAAAATTATTATTAAAATAATAAATCTTATTCAATTATGGTACTTATTTACATTTTTACATAAAAAATTATTTTTTAACAAAAATTCTTAGTAACCTAATATTTTGTTTCAAGACAAAAGCATAAATGTTCATAAGGTCGTATTCAAAATTATTTCTGCGTCACGTGCTATGAGTATGTAAGGTAGCGTAGATAAAGAAGAAACAGTTGACAATCGTATCTACGAAACCGAAAAATGGCCCTTTAATTAGTTGTAACCCTGTATATTACATCTTTTTTACAATTTTCGTGTTTCTTCATTTTGGATATTGCAAAATATGGACTTAATTAAAAATTTTAACTAATATAACAATCTTTTTCTTGTCTGTTACTTTTGTCACTTGAAACGTATTGCATTTTTCTTTTGTTTTATACAGGGTGTTCTTTTACTGTGTGCAAATAAAAAACCTCAGTATAAGTACACGAAAACCTACCTTCTGCGAGTATTTTTTGGTGGCTACCGTATCATAGCCAAAAGATTTCGGATGGACCACTTGTTAGGAACTGCTGAAATGTGCGAGAAAGATAGGAAGGGCAACTTTGTCTTCCTCTCGGTATGAACACGGCCACCGATACAGTACTCTTCAACGCAGCATTTCGTAATAATAATCACAGATATCGTTTATTAATTATTTTATTTAAAATTTTAATTCACTGAACGAAGTAATGTGTTTTACGATATCAACTATCGGCGAATAAATCTGAAAATTTATGCACCAATTAGGCGTGCTCGTTAAAAATGTTCTTCCTTTAGTTTTTTACGTAAATAAACTTTTTCTGCAATCTCGCTGCTAGCTATGAAAGTATTACTACTTACGGTTCATGGAAAAAAAATAAATGTCAAATTTTTATAAGTCTGTTAAAAATAACATGGAATGAGAAATTACAATTTGTTTGTACCTCTCTTTTAATTGTTCGGCAATTACGACCCGTAGCTTCTTGAATTGCACTAGATTTTAATTTAAAAATACTTAAACTTGTAATTACTTGCAGTTAGGGTAGTTTAAAGTGTAAACGTTTTGACTGACCAGCTGATCGGAGCGGCTGATTTACGTCGTTCGTGCTCAAGATCAAGTGAAATACTGACCCTGCCCTACTTCGGCTTCGGATCATAATTGAAGAGGCGGCCGCGTTCCACTTTTAGCTATGCCAGCAGTTCCCAAACGGTTTAGTGAAAATTTGCCATTGCATTTTTCTCCGAAAACTATTACATTTTTCAGTTCAATCGTTGCCATTTATGGTGATATATTACAGGTTTAAAAATTTGCACACAGTAAAAGAAAACTGTATAAATCACAGCCTCTTAAATTTTACCTGATGAAAATAGATTAGAAAGAAACAGATTAATTTACCTATAACTCGACCGTTTTCAAAAATAACACCAACAAACTACAGTGGAACCCATGGGCGTAGCTAAGGTGAGGCAAACGGGGTAGTTGCCCACCCGTAGCTCACGAAGCGATAATAAACTATTTCAAATCTCTATCTGTAGATACTTTATCAAATAAAAAAAAGAAGTTGGGTTGTTGACTAGAAGACGAAAGAAAGCCTGAAATAAATTGATACAATCGAAAAAAAGATGAGAAAATGAGGTGACGGTGGAAAAGAGACGGAAAAAAAGAGCAAGAGATCAACGAGGTAAAGACGAGAAAGATAAGAAAGGACAAAACAAGACAAAAAAATTAATACAAGGGATCGGGTTCTGGTTACGTACGGGTTTTGAACCCAGGTCTCTCGGTATCGCGCCGAGTGTTCTAACCACTATAACGAACACTCGGCGCCATACTGAGAGACCTGAGTTCAAAATCCGTATGTAACCAGATTTTTTCTGTCTTCCTATTAGTGTTACTTTCTTTGAATTAATTTATTTCATTCATATTCTAATTCTAACGTATCCTTCCCTTTAAATTTAAAATAAAAAGAATTCAAAAGAAAAGAAAACAACAAACGGTTGTAAATGTTTTAAAAACGCAGAAGAAGAAAGATGGAAGCAAGAAAAGATAAAGGAGGGAAAAGACGAGCGAAAGAAATGTACGATTGAATAGCAAAGATAATATAGAAGCCCTTGGAACAGTTCTGAAAACAATTCTTAAAGGTGGAAGAGGTTTAAACAAGATATAAAAAAAAATAATGTTATGGTGGCATCTTCTTCAAGAAACGAAATTCTAGAAATTCTTGCGTCTGTATTCAAATTTGCTGTCTCTTTCTTAGAGTTAAACAAATTATTAGATCAGTTGGGCTCCTTTTTAATTAATTTTTAACAGTTTCTTGTTTCAATTTTCTAGTTTTTATATTTTTTTATTTCTTTAAAATTCTAAATATTTCTTTTTTGTAATAAAAATCTCTTCTTCGCTCGAGTTCAATTTAGTTGATTGAGTTAAACTCGAAGCGTTTTAATTTTTAGATTTTTTTCTTAATTTTTAAGTTTAACATTTCATATTCCAATCTTTTACAGTTCCTTCAAGTTTTGGTTGGATTTACTTAGGTTCCGTTTAGTTAACCTCGAAACGTTTTTAATGTTTTATATTTTGTATTGAAAAGAAATCGTGCTCATTTAAGTTTACTTCAGTGAGTAGGGTTGGGGTCGCTTAACTTCACTTTAGTTAAATTGGGTTCGCTTAATTTCGATCTACTGCGCTGTTGACCTTGAAATATTTTTTAATTCTCAAACATATTGTGTTTAAATTTTCTATGATTTAAACTATTTAATTTTTTTATTTTTTAAATTTCTTGCTTCAATCTCCTTCAGTTTAATTTTTGACTTTGTTTCAATCTCCTGCAGTTTAATTTTCAATTTTTGATAATTTCTTACGTTTTTTATTTATTGTGAAATTCTTTTCTTTGGCTAACTTCACTTAGGTTCAGTCTTCTTTTCGTTTTAAAGTATTGCGCGTGAATTCTTAACGATTTGTACTCTCTTCATTTTTAAAATATTTAATTTTTAACACCTTTTCTTTCGATCTTCTACAAATTTCTTTTTCAAATTCCCTTAAGATTATCAATTTTTTTCATTTTTTATTTTGATAACATTTGATTTAATTTTTCCCTCCCTTAAACAAGATCCTGGCTACGCCCTTGGTGGAACCTTTTTAATCCGAACAATTAAATGAAAAGAGTCGTCTGAATTAACGAATTGTTCGGATTATTGAATAAACGTAAATGAGGTGCTGAATTTGCAGAAGCTACGTGTATATTCATTTTTACTTCGGAATTTTCGCTAACTTTTAAGGTTTATCTGTTTCCTGGGCTTGTGTCCGCTGTACTTGTGATGAGGAAGAGAGGCAAGACACTAAACAAATCTGTACCAATAACATTCGGATTATCGAGGTAGCCTTCCATCTATCAGGTCACGATTTCGAAGTTCGGATGACTGGATGTTTAAATTAAAGTGTGTTCGTATTAAAGAGGTTCCACTGTATACGGAAACCATTTGTTAAAAATGTATGGACTTCCCCTTTTTGAATTTATATTTCGCATTTTGCAGTTATAAGTTAACGAAAATGGTCTATTAAAATATAATATTTCCAACTTTCGGACTCTTCTGCTTATTTTGGAAATATTATATTATATTTTAATATATCATTATCGCTAACTTATAATTGCAACAACTTCTAACTAACGGGTCCCGTGAATTACCCTGTATATTTTTTAAAAGCTAAAATATTAATGTAAGTATGACTTTCATTAAAGACATTTCAGTTCATTCATATCTCAGCTATTATGAGAAAAGAAACCATGATACGCGTTAAAAGCCGAATAAGAACATCCTTATTATTTTTTGATATTTTGATATGTTTAAAAACAAGTTTAAAGTTACTGTCACCGCTAAAAAATTGGACACTTTTCCTGACATAAATTTAACTATTAACTTTACTGGATGGCTGAATTTATGAACTGTCACTTACGGATTAATTTTGTAAGTATTAAATATCGTTTTCCATTTTTGTCAGGAGCTACAGGGCATTTTCGAAAACTCTGGGAGTTTTAAAAACCTGTATAATTTTTTTGTTTATCAAAGATTTTAATTTCCGTAAAAACTGTTTTAATGCTCATTTTGAGGTAAAATTCGATACTCTCTGTTAATTTCTTACATAGAACATCCTGTATATTTTCACATTCCACAAAATAGAACAAAATTACCTTTCAATTCAAATAATATAAAATCAGTCGTGGCGTACTTCCGGTTGTACCAGAAATCAATATTAAATAGAACACCCAATATACTGGGTGTCTCACAACCTACGGAGGAGATTGAAAGGGCAGCTGTAGGACATCAAAATAAAGTTTTTTTTTAATTCACTTTTGATCAAAACCCAATAATAAGAAAGTTACAGCAGCTTAACTTTCCTAATTTCTTCTTTAATTTACACCTGTAGCTTCTTAATTAATAAAAATTATTTCACAAAATGCAACTTTATTATTAAATAAACTCAAAATTTATCAAAACCACCATTCATAAAATGTCTATGTTAATCTGTGCCCTAGTTTTGTTTTTATTTAGAAGGCGGTGCACAACGAGATGAAAACCCGTTTTGGGCATTACAAGTGTTCAATTAACTCATAAATGCCTCAAATTTGATTTTAAAGCGTAAAATATTACTACAGGGAGTAACTTTTGCTTATTAAGTAATTTCGTTTTAAACTCTTGTAACTTTTTAGTAATTGAGTTTTTTACCAAAAATTTAGTAAGAAAAAATCTTTAATTTGATCTCTCCTAGCTACCCTTTTAATCTCCTCCATAGGTTATGAGACACCCAGTATAATTAAATTTTTGGATTCGCATTTCAGTGCAACGTCTTTTGTATTAAGTCATGGCTAAAATGTATTGTTTTGACAATATTCAATTTTGTCTAAGAATTTTGGCGATTACAGTGTTTAAAATAAATTGGAATATTTCGAAAACTAAAAAGGATATAGAATTGTACTTTCCCTTGCTTGAACACGGAAATGAAGTACTTGCTATTGCTTTCTTTAAAGCTTATCTCGCTGACAGAATGCAGAGGGTTATCCTTAAAAGTAATAGGCTGATGTCCTCCCTCTCTCTTCAGGTGTTGCACAAGGTAGTACGCTTGAACCGTTATTGTTCTGAACTTACAATAGTTTTATCTTTATTAATATCAAGCATTGCAAGTACCACATGTATGCAGATGATACCCAACTTTCCCATTTACTCAACCTGGTTACTGAAGTCGCTCAAGTTAATTCGGATCTTCTAAGAATATCTGATGCTGCCTTGGACCATTCTGTGACATTAAACCGTTCCAAATCAAGCGTTCTTGTATTTGGGAGAAGTAAGGTCAGAAATTTGGTTTTAACATTCAAATAAATAACGTTCCTTTGCAAGTTCTAGACTGCACAAAAAACTTAGGTCTTTATATAGATACAAATTTACGATTCAAAACGCATGTGAGTAAACTTGTTCAAAAATCTTTCGGCCACTTGAAATTGCTGTTTGGTTGTAAAGCATATCTTAATTAAAAACCTCGTCTAATGCTTTGTGATATGTTTGTCCTCGCACACTTTAATTATTGCGATGTGATATATGGTCCTTGCATAAATGACATCGATCGCTACATCCAGCGGATACAAAATATCTTGTTTCCGATTCGTGTATGGACTGAAACGTAGAGACCATTCACATTTTGACCACTGTAGTCGTAATATTAAAAAAAAAATGGTTATCTTCAAAGCTATACATTTTAGCTAGGATGTATATGCATTTAAAAGAGGTAGAACTGAACGGAAAATTCAAAATGTAATAATATATGGGGTGTCCTGTTTAATATAGTAAAGTTAGTATCGACTTCCGGTAGAACCGGAAGCACGTGATGACTGATTTTGTATTATTTGAACAGTCAACAAATATTTCTACGAAATTTTCAGCGACTTGTAAGTAGTAGTTTCCAATATATTCTAATAGGCCACTCACTATGAAATTCCTTGTATAACATGTATGTTCAAAGTAAAACAAAAAAACTCACGGTATATGTACAATCACGAGTATCAAATTTTGGCTGTATGTACAGGCTGACTACGCAAGAATTCCCACCCCCTTCAACTTTTTATCAGAAAGAAACGTTTGATACAAAACTTATACAGACTGATTCAAAGTTTTTACTGATGTTTACCGAATAACAAACGCACATCGAATAACAGAGGTATAAACTGACATTTTGTTTTCTGAAATGAAACACCCGGTATATCTGTACGCATTTGGATAACAATTAAATAAACATTTCTCTAAATAATTTTTAAATAAAACGAAAAGTTTTCGAGATATTTGTATTTAGTAATGTAAGTTCTGATACGTGTGTATAAAGCAGGGGTTTCCAACCTTTTTTCTAAAACCACCCACCCCTTCTAAGAAAATAAACATTTCCGTTGACACCAGTCAGTCAGATTTAAATAATATTAAAAAAAATCGGCATGTGTAGGTATACCAATAATATTTTATGCAGACATAAAATTTTGTTAAATCGTGACAATTAGTTATTCTATTTGTCATTATTTTATTTTTTAATAACACCCTGACCGTCGTTTTTCTTTTCGATTCGATTTCAGCTTGATTCTCTTTTAATCAAACTTCAAAATTCGCCAATGTCTTGATTCGATTTGATTTTAGGTTAATTTTACAGAATTTTTCTCTCAGTTTCATCTTCGTCAACGATCATCTTTTCTTTAAATTCCTTATTCAACTTTGTTTCATTTAAGTTTCAATATGATCAATTGATGGAGTCTTGTTTTTTTTCAATGTTTTTATTTTTTAATTACCATTTATGAGTGTGAATTTAGTTTACACTTTAATCCCGTCGATTGATTGCCATTTTATTTTCTCTGTTATTCGATTTGACTTTATCTTGCTCTTAAATTATTCACTGATCGCCCTGTTTCGTTAAAATTTACAGATTATTCTTTGGATCGTGACAAAATCTGTCAGTTTTTTTAAATCAGTTTGACTTATTGCTAGTTTTATATAATTTTCATTATGATTCTAACTTTATCAACATCCTTTATTTTTATACAATCCTTATTTGATTCTATTTTATTTAATTGAGGCACCTTGGTTTCTTTTAATCGATTTCATTCGTTTTATATATTATATTATATTATATTATTTGAATAGATAGTCAACAAATATTGCTACGTACAAATTTTCAGCGACTTGTAAGTAGTAGTTTCCAATATATTCTAATAGACCACCCATTCACTGTGAAATTACCTGTATAACACATTTGATATATGAATTAAAACGTTCATGAGATACACAGTGTTTGCAATATTCAAGAAGGCTGTGACTGACGTATAATAGAAACTCTCTGGAGGGTTTGTAATCACTTTTATTTAATAGCAGGTTATAATTCTTAAACTGATATTTCATACAAAAATAAGTAAAAGTAAAAACGATATTTACAGCAATTAATTTGCGTTCTTGCACCTTTTTCCTAAATTACGTGAACACTAATTAAAGCTTTAATTTGCATCTCGCATATGTGTGCCCGTTTCTTTAAGAACATTCGTACTTAAATCTGTCTAAATGTATTTGTATTTACTTAGCAACAAACATTTTAGCTTTTTCTCAGAATTAATTAAACAAAAATAAAATTAATCCGAATTTTAAGTGCTAAATTATACCAAGCATAAATGAAAGTTAAACATAAATATCATGAATAGGTACTAAGAAATAAACGTTTACCACGTCACAAAAAGGTGATAGAAACAGAAAGTCGAGGAAAGCACAGAAGTATGAAAAGAATTTTAATTTTTTTTTTTGTGTTTTGCTCTTGTAAACACATTCTATAGGAGAACACATTCTAAACCGTGAAATAAGTGAATAACCTAAAAATTATCTTACATCAGTATACAATGAAGCATGTTTATTAAAAATTACTATTTGTTTTCGCTATTATTAATTACCTGACACATATTATAATTAGAGGATAGAAAACAGCGAATCTCGCATCTTTTACATAAATACAGTGGTGGATCGTCGGGGTGGGCAAGGTGGGCAGTGCCCCAGCCTGCCCTATTGAAGTTGTATTGAATTCTGTGACGAAACTGTCCCGATATTTAAATCTGCATATTCCAGTTCCATATCGGCGGAGCCCCGCAATACAAATTTATTTGGAAAATGCCCCATTTTTCCCTTTTGCTGTTGTTGCCTACCCGCAGTAAATCATCACAAATCGCCACTGTATAAATGCATTGCTTATTATGACTTAATGATTTCAAATGCGTAGTTAGAAATGTTTAAAACTATTTATGTTAGAAAAGAAATATATGTACGAGACACTTTGCGTGAAACGGAAAATAAAAACAGTAGTTACGTAAGAGTAAATAAAAATGTAAGACCGCGTGCATGAAACAAAATCATTTTAGAAAACGCTACGAATGAAATTTAGAAAACGTAAAATCAGGCTAACGAATGCGTGTGTCATTTGCTATTCAACTAACTTCCTTAATAATTTTCTAAACGATGCACGCAACACTTTCCTTGCTTCCTACTCCTGAACTCTGTTTTATACTTATTATGTAACATTGGTTTGAATAAAATATGATATAATGAAGTTGAAGACAGGTTTTTGTACAGAGAGTACTTCAATAAAATTTCTTGGTAGAGGACTTTTCAATATAATTGAAAGTCGTAAAATATTATTTCCGAATTAAAGACTGTTAATATGATAGATTAAGGAATTATTCTTCTTGTTGTCCAAGATATTATGGCTTACCTAAAATTCATAAACCAACATTGGCTCTACGTCCTATAATATCTTCTATTAATTCATCCCACAGTAATTTATCAAAATTTATTAATGAAATATTAACCAATGCTTATATAAAAGTAATGAAATTTATGTTCAAGATTAACTTGAATTTTCTGAATTTGCAAACAACACATTAATCCCAATTAATTATGTAATTATTAGTCTAGATGTTGTTTCACTTTTTACCAACATACCTTTAGATTTATTCTTAGAAAGTATTGAAAAAAACTGGGAACAAATATCTTTGGTAAGTAACTTATCAAAAGAAAAATTAATGATAATAATAAAATTTCTTTTCAATTCCACTTATTTCAAATTCAATAATATTTATTATAAACAAATTCTTGGAACACCTATGGGTGCTAATGTATCTCCAATTATTGCTCAATATGTTATGGATGATTTATTAATTGAATGCATACCAAAGTTATTATTTGAAATTCCTTGGCTTAAAAAATATGTTGCTGATATTATTTGCTTAGTTCCCCTAGAATGTATTGATGAGATTTTAACGGTTTTTAGCAATTATAATCCTAATATTCAATTAACTATTGAAAGGAGTGTTCGTTTCTTGGATACGAAAGTTATTCCTTCAGAAAACAATAAAATCATTATCGATTGGTACACGAAACCTATTAGTTCTGGGCGTTATATAAACTTTCAGTCTTGTCATCCATATAAAATGAAAATTAACATGATTTTAGAATTAAAAAATCGTATATACATATATTTTCATAACAAATAGGAGTAATAAATCAATAATAAAATATATTCTTATAAATAATACACGTCTGCATTATTTATGAAATAAAAGAAAAAGTGGAGGTGCCAAAATTAGATTTCTTTTAAAGGGATGCGTAGTAACATGAAGTTTGGAAATCGCTAGTTTAGAGACAGCTTAATTTCTGATTTGAAAATAATAGTTATTTATCGGACGAGTTGCGTTAGAAGGCATATAAGTCACGCAAAAAAATAAACCACAACTCGAAGACGAATGGTTTACTTTTGCTAATGGCGTTCCACTGTTGCACAATCAGCGTATATCCATCTCTTATTATTACATTAGGTTAAAATGAAATGAAAATACACTTCGTATGCTATAAGTGACTTATAATCAGGGTTGCCTGGTATGTTACTTTTATACCATTTTCGATACTTTGGCACAAAATTTAGTTCGCTTCAAAGAGTGGGTATATTCTGATACTCAAATAGATTAATCTCATTTTTGTGGAATAATATGATAATAAATATTAATAAATGTAGACGAGTCTTTCTGGATTGCCTGCAACACGCTCGCACAACATTAACTATGAATGAACTATACAGAGAAGGGCAAAAGTATGGAACCGGGTTAATATTTCGAAAACTGTTGGAGGTATCTACTTGAAATTTGGTATGTGATTTAAAGTCAATAAAACCTATATTACCAATTTGTTTCAATTTTTTATCTGGTCTTGTTTCTGAGATCCAACGCCTACTTGATGTTTTTTTAAATGACAACCTGCTAATTTTTCTCCTTTATTTAATAATTCGTTTAATTCGCTAAACGACCACATAAAAATAATTATCAATTACATAAGAAAATTTTCTAGAAAATAACGTTTGATGAAAAAGTTAAGAAAAATAGTTTATTGTTTGATATTCGACAAAAATTCTAGTTTTAACAAAAGAACTGTAAAACCACAAGATTATGGACTGTTTTTAAGATAGAACTAAAGAAAGTTTTAATAAAAATTGCCTTAAAAACATGAAAACAAATACTAAATATCAGCGTAAACCATTTGTTCTAACTTTTTCATTCAAACATTATTTCCTAGAAATTTTCTTATGCAATAGATAATTTTTTTTATGTGGTAGTGTAAAGAATTAAACGAACTATTAAATAGAAGAAAATAATCAGCAGGTTGTCATTTAAGAAAAATCAAGTAGGCATTGGATCTCAGAAACAAGATCAGATAACCAATTGAAACAAATTGGTAATATAGGTTTTATTGACTCTAAATCACAAACTATATTTCAAATAGATACGTCAAACAGTTTTCGAAATATTAAGCCGGTTCCATACTTTCGCCCTACCCTGTATACACTACCTTCAAGATAACGTTTCTGACCAATCAACGATGGTCATTGATCAAGACCAATCCGAAGTTTAATGGCGTTTTTGACTGATTGCTCGGTTGCGCTTTCAGAGACCTCAGAGTGTGTCCATCTTGTTTTAATCTCATGCGAAAACAAAAGATGGAAACAGACTTTTTCACGTCCGCTATTTGACACTTAACCTATAATTTTTGTCCATCCCTTTTACACTGGTTTTTAATATATTTTAATCGACTTTTCAACAAGTTTTCTTGTAAAAAACTTTATTTTTAATTAATTATTGTAATGTGCTACGTGTACTTCAATTGGAACTCTGAAGTTGTTAGCCTCTGATGATGAAACAAACCTGTTTCGAAATATAAAGCGTACAACAAAAGAGTGTCTTAAAAAAACTAAACCAGCCCAATCCTGCCGAACAACCCTACAACCAAAACTCTACAATTAATATTTTACAACTTTACTGAAATTTTATTTGTATTACTAATTTTCCGTAATTCAAGTTTTCTTTCTGGAATGTTGGAATTTGGCATATCTCCGTAAATTAGAAAGGAAGGCAGCTTCCCTACACATATTTTATTTCTTCTTGTGTTAATTCCGCTTCCTTGAAGAAATTCAACGTCTATTTTGACAAACATTTATTTCGCGCTAAGCAGACCTGAACTTCAAAACAAGAAATCGGAATTCAAAAATTGTTGGTCTATTATACGTATCGCTTAGTCAATCCAGGGACACAGGGTATATGAATCACTTTCTATGTTAGAGTTTGCAGAAAAATTTTCAAAAATTTAACTTACAAGTATGACTGTAGAGGTCTTCATAAACGCGATCTTCAATTTAAGTCATTCCCATACAGAGTGCTGCATTTTGAAACGCAACATAGAAAATCCCATGTTAATTTAAAGGTGTTCAAATATTGGCTTCCCTAATTAACTTACAGAAAAATTCCATTTAGGTTTTTCAAAGTACTCTTCAAGATATATGTCTGTGAAATTTGAAAATTTTTCATTCGCTCAGTTTCAAGATATTTGAAAAAGATCAGTAACGAAATTCAATTTATATCAAACTATCAGCACGATCTTGATCAGTAAATGTTAAAATAAATTACTTGAAGAGCTTTCTCTATCAATATTTTTGAAAAACGACTAGATTTATTAATTATTGGTCCAGTTTTCACTATAATTGATCAATGCTGTGCTGGTAGTTTGGTATAAATTGAATTTAGTTAGAGAATCCTTTTTTAAATAAATAGTATCTTAAAACTCAACGTAAGAAAAATTCTCAAACTTCACAGACAGATCCATCTTGAAGAGATCTTTAAAAAACCTAACTGGAACTTTGCTGTAAAATAATTAGGGAAGCCAATAGTCGATCACCTTTAAATTAACAGGGGATTTCCTAAGTTGCGTTTCAAAATGCTGTATATTTACCCGATAAATCCATGCTTCAAATTAATTAAAACATAAAACAAATAATGCCGGACATAAAACAGTAAATGCCGGACACTTTGGCGACAAGTTCTAGAATTAGGACAGTTTACGGAATCAGTAATGAACACGACAACTGTTAATTGCTAACCACTGAAACCCATGCACCCAATCGCGACTTTCCCACATCTAAAATCCATTTTCGCAATAGAAACATGCTCTCATTTTGACTACAAATTCCATTCCGTCTTGACATTTATGCGAAACTAATTTGCATATACTTCTAGGTGACTGCCCAAACTGTGTGGATGACAGCATTTCGAACCTGAACCGGTGGACAATGCCGCTCCTGAAACTGGGAGAGAAACGTTACTACCTCGGCATATTTTTCAAGGTCAGTATGATAATTTGAATAATTCAAATAAATCGAAAAAAGAATCGCTGCTTCGGTGTTATATCGTAATACAGCGTAACATTATTGTAGTGAACGGCAAAGAACCGTAAGCGCCCGAGGATAAAGAGTCATTATGGTTAAATTTAGTTTGTGGGAATTATTATTAAGTGGAAGGAATGCTAAATGTCAGATGAACTATTAGACTGTGTTACCTGAAAATAGTCGAAGTGAAAAGCAAAAAAAAATCAATTTGATTCAATAAGTAGTAGCTTAGGAACCTAAATGTCAAATCAGATGAGACAAAACTTTATTTATTGTAAAAACATATTTTTACAAAGTTCACCGATTAATCATTTCTGATTTAGAAAAGAAAAAATATCCTGACTTTTTTTATACACTCTACAGGAAATATGCAGAAACTAAGGATAACAAGCATGGGTGTGACATGCTCTTTCCGCTTAAGTTAATAAAATCTGCAAGGTAATAAATTTAAAACGAAGAAATTGTTTAATTTTATTATACGAAAAAAAAGCGTTAACCTTTTACAGTTTGACGAAAAAAAGAGAGAAAATCATCAGATACATTTAAATATATTTCAAGGATCAACTTCATAATTTTTTTTGTATATTATACTTTCTCAATGTTATTTATTACTGTCACAAATACTAACAAATATAACAATAAATTCTTCAAATAACAATATACTGAGAAGTGTATTAGCTGTTCACTTTCGTTTTAGGGCTAAACTCTTTTTTCGTTAAGTTACGTGCATGTATTTTGATGGACGTCAAAATCTGACAAAGAAAAAAATAAGGACAGTGTCACTTCAGCCTTACTGATTGTGTTGCCGATACGTGGACTAACGGTGGCATAATTAAAGTAAAAAGTAATTTAAAACAAATCTATTTTTTTATTATAATCTCGTCAAAATGCCAAAAGTTATAAGTGGCGGAACTAAACGTGGAATAGTGTATAAATGATCGCCTAAATTTAAAAAACGAAGCGGATATAAAGAACTGTCGTGTTAGCAGAACTTAAAAGTGTGCGCGTTGGAGGAGATGATGAAAAAAGTAGACCGAATTCTAAATGAGGTCCAAATGACCATGGAAAAAGTTCTATGTCATCAGCAATAGCAAGAAGATCCTGCTGTTTAAATTCTCATGCATGAAATTACTTCTTTTAATTGAAAAATAAGTACTTCTAATTATCAACTGTTTGTTGGGGACGACACTTCTCGTGGTCACAGAATGCTGCAGTCTTGCTTTAAAATGAATTAAATATGCGAGACATTGCTTATTACACAGTAGCAAAGCCACTAGCGTCGTGAAAATCCAAATACAAAAATGTATTAATTAAGGTGGCAGGCATTTTAAACATTTCCACAGACTTCTACAGACTTTCCACCTCCTGATAAAATTATCTGCTAGGTAATATCCTTGGAAACCATTGTGCCGATAACAGTTTCCTAGGATCTTCTCTAGCAGATAAATTTATCTGGAGCTGGAAAGATCGGGCCTTAGGAAAGTAGAAGTTTCCGGAATTGAAAAATGTCCAATCTGTCAGTCAGGTTTTATTAAAAATTTATTCAAGTAAAATTTGTTTCTTTTTAAGCATCCTATTCGATGATAGTCAAGTCGACATAATATTATATTCCCATTTAAAATTTATTTGAAAGTTGGCCCCTCTTGCATCTACTTCCGCGTGACTTTGAAAGATAATCATATCGCCATGAAAGCGCCATGTAATTTTTTGTTATTAATTTCTTTGCACAACGTCATAAGAGTTTGAATTTTCGAAAAAAAGGGATGGGTCGGGTGACCTGAAACAGCCGATCTAGGTTGCAATTCTACTGAAGAGTTTGGAATACTTTAAAAGCTTGAACACTGTATTAATTAAGAATGACATGTGTAAACTAATTATTTAAAATTTATACTGTAAGCATTTATTTAACTGAATTTGTTCTTTTTGATTTGGATTCGACATTGCCAGTCCTCAATACCGAGGAATCAATCTGTTTTTTTTTAACATTTTAACAATTGCATTCCTTTCTGTGTCGTTATTGGAGTTCTTCCGGTTGTAGTCCTTTGTCTTATCATTGTTTACATTATAAGAAATTAAATGAATGACGAGACGAAGCTTTTAATGATAAAACCTAAAGGTGCTATTCAGAAATATTTAAATTTAACGATTTAAAAATGTAAGAATTTAAGTTAAAATAAATTATTTATTAAAATTTAAGTTAAATAAATTCAAATTATAGTTGTTCAATTTTAGAATACTTTAATTACAAATTGTCGCTTTACACAATTAAAAACACAAAAGTAATGAGCTGCAACACTTGTCTATCAAATAACACTTCTACAGAATGCTCTTCCTATTGTTCGGGGTATGAACACTTCGCTTGCTAACTTATAACTACTCCACTGGCGGGCCGGTACGGCTTTTATAATAGATCTCTGTTTTCTCAAATATGCTGGAATAAACGCGAACCAACGAGAAATTGCGGTAACATTCTGTGACGCAAGATGGTGTGACTAGATCTATTTGCGTGTCAACCGTGGAATATTCTCGCAGACCCGCTCCAGCGAACTCTGCGTTTCGCCGATTTGCTTTCAAAGTGATTCCCCAGTGCCCTTAGGATAAGGGAAAATTGGGATTTGAAAGTTAATTTTCGGTCGAATTAATTCTTTATTTAGCATTTTTAGAGTTACACACTCTTGCGCAATATTTCGACATCAGTGTCTTCGTTTTCACGAAGGCTGTACAGAAATTGACCCCCGCTATTTAAGCCCATTGGTTGTCGTTGACAGAAGATTCTGTAGCGGTTGGTGGTTGCATTTCACCTCTTTTTTTCTCTTACCCCGTCTCTTTCCACCCGCCAGCTCTGAGCGATTTCAGAATTTCATTTTCCGCTGCATCTCTCGACGTAATAGTACGTTTCGCGTTTGTGAATTTAATTGTGTGTTTTCGCCCAAAGTTTGTGTTGGGGAATTCAATTGCAGCTTTATTGCTGGATAACTCCGCTGTGTCGAGGGCTATTAATGCGTTCGCATTGTCTACACCTGTTCCCCCAAGTTGCTCTGTGAACAGGTGAGTCCATGTTTTGATTCGCTTCGAACGTTTCTATCGTGTACTTTTCTTCCTTACAGGCTTTACCCTTTACTCTTTACCCTTTACGTTTACATTTACCCTGTACCGTTTGTCTTCACGTTTGCCGTAACTTTACGTCTACGATTACATTGACGTAACTCCGTTGGATCTTTTTTGTTTCGGTTGTAATCGCCGCATTTGCGGGAACACTTTTCCCGACGCTTATTTACGCCGACCGGAGTTCGACGTGCTCCAGCTCTCTTCCCCTCTCCGCTGGGAAGCACGACGCATGACGCCTCCGTTGGAGGCCTTCTCCAGCTAACCAGGTCGGACAAAATTATTACTTATTATTTTTATTTCCTGTTTCCGTGAAAAGCGTGTGTACACGCTGTGCATTTCAATTTAATTTTGGTTGCCTTACCTGTACATTTTTGCGCGGCACGACGATTTAATTTTAATTTCGTTCAATATAAAATCATAGGTAATTGTCGCTTGGACTGTGTGCGGCATGATTTTGTCCCGGTCCGCTACTTTAAGTTTATTCAATGTTTCCGCCGCTTACGATATAAGATAACCTACGTTTAGATGATTTTTGCGCCCGTTGCGATTGTAATTTTATTAATGTGTTGACTGTGTGTCCTATTTCTGTCTATTTCTTTGTAAATAAACCAAAGTGTTGTAAATATCCCGGATGAGTTGATTTTTCCCGCGGTCCCCCATAGTCAAAAAAATTAAGTGGCGCCTTTCCTTTTTTTTATTTTGTTTGTGAAGACTTTGTACATACCCACCCTATCTCACTGGGGCTGGCCGGCGACGCCGAAACGTCTGTCACGGCGATCACTTGCAGATACCTAAGCTGGTAGGTAGCAAACATTAAATAAAACTTCAAGGGGAAAAGTTAAATGGTGCTATTGCTTAATTTAAAATTTTAAAGCTTAAAGTATTAAAGAAGTAAAGTTCCTTAATTTGTTTTCTGAACAGCACCATAAATTAGGCTAGTCAAATGCTGTAATTATGGAAAAGACATTATAGTTGAGTTTGAATTTTAATTCTTTATAGTTGATTGATAACTTAAAGAACAAGTCATTAGATTTTTATAATTTAAATGTCTTTGTAATCAAGTGTACAAAGAACTTATAGCGTTTTCGATTGGGATGCACTATATGCACTTAGCGTATCTTCATCTCGTTTTAACGTCATGGAATAAAATGAGATAAAGATACACTCAGTGAACATAGGGCACCCTAATCAAAAACATCCTTCCTTTGACACACTGACGGTGGGTTTCACAAAAAAATTGTTAATCAGTGATTAATTTCAATCACTGATTAAGAAACATAATTGGACGAAGTTAACAATAAATTTGAAACAACCAATCATATTGTTTCACCCAACCAATCACAGGCTTTAATCACGCCGTTAAATTAATCAGTGATTAAATAATTTTTGTGAAACTAGGGGTGAATCATGAATGCATTAGAAAGTCTACTTTTCCTCTGTGCTTAAAAATTGCTATGGTTATCCTTCTGCAAAAATCGGGTGACTTAAATGAGATAAAGAATTATAGACCTAATTTCCTCACTTCCAATATTTTCTAAGATTTTAGAAAAAATCTTGTGTTCAAAGCACACTGAAGGTAACAACTTGCTTGCTAATCGTCAGTATGGGTGAATCTTGTATTCTCAGTTGGTAAAGCACATTGAAAGCAACAATCTGCTTGCTAATTGTCGGTACGGGTTTAGAAAAGGCCGAGACACTACTAGAGCCGTGTTAGAACTTGTTTCGTTCATGGCTGAATGTTTTGAAGAAAAGGGAAATGATATTGAAACATTTTTAAATCCTTTGTAAGGCATTCGATTGAGTCTTTTTTGAACTGTAGATTTCAATTGGTCAGGTTCCAGTAACTTGACTCTGAAAGAGTTCCTGTTGTTGAAGGTGTTCCGCAAGGCTCTTGTCTTCGTCCCCTTCTTTTCATTATCGTTGATTTTGCTGATGACACCACACTGATAGTAAAAAGTGATTCTATTGAAACTGCTGTGGAAGCACAGTCCAAGGCGCATGCATGATTTGTCAAAAATAGGGTAACTTTGAATTTACACAAATCCGAAAACTTTATATTTTATTTTATACGTGGACTGCTGGAAAAGTTTCTGGAAACGGCATGAAAAAACGCATATGAAATTTGGTAAACGGTATCATTGATTTTAGAAGTATTCGCCTTTGACGTTAATACACTGTTGCATACGCTCGAACCAATTTCTAAAGCACGTTTTCCACTCTAAAGATGGTACCTCAGAAACCAGTGTCCGGAATGTTTCAACCACTGCTTCAGCAGACGAAAATCGCTCACCACGCATTTTATTTTTGATATTTGGGAACAAAAAGAAATCATTAGGTGATAAATCAGGTGAATATGGACAATGAGTCATTCATTCAACATTTTTGTTGGACAAAAAATCAACTGTTTGACGGGCTGAGTGAGAGCTGGCGTTGTCATGATGGAGAATAATTCGCCGATTTCGATTGTTTCTTCTTATTTGATCGATGACTTCCGGCAAACAAATTGTAGTATACCAATCAGCATTCACGGTTTTTCGATCCCCTAAAGCCACGGTTGCTACATGTCTAGTTAAACCAAAGAAACAAGCAATCATTTGCTTCGCAGCACTGCGTGAACGGACAACTTTTGTTGGTTTTGGTTCATTTTGAAATACCCAAACGGTAGATTGTTGTTTGCTTTCTGGCTCGTACGAATAGATCCATGTTTCGTCACCAGTGACTAAATTTGAACGACTTCCATTGAATTTCTAGAGCATTTCTTCGCACCATTTGACATGACCCTGCTTTTGCGCTTCTGTTAAATTGTGTGGGATCCAACAACTGCAAAGCTTTCGTACGTTCAAATGATCAAGCAAAATCTGGTGTATTGCTTCCATGTCAATGCGTAAGGATGCTTGAATCTCACGGTATGCACATGTCGATCTCGCTCAAGCATTTCACGCACAGCATCTACATTATTGGCAACAACACATGTTGATGGACGACCTTCACGAAATTCGTCACTGAGAGAGATACGTCCACGCCGGAATTCGGCAAACCAATTATAAACACTACTGTTTGATGGTGCTTCATCTCCAAAAGCTAAATGAAGGTAATCGAGGCATTGTTTCGGCGTTAGACCACATTTGAAATCGTAAAAAATTACGACAAGAAAATTTTCACGCGAGATTTCCATGTTTACACAAAATTACTTTTTCTCAAATGCTGTACAAACAAAACTAGTTCACTTACTTAGGAACTGTCAATAGAATTATAGGCGAAACACGTCAAATTTTTCAAATATGACAGTTGATAAACGCTAACAATTCTAGACCTACTAGATTCCAGAAAATTTTCCAGTAGCCCACGTAGAGAATTTCTAAACGACAAATTATGAGGAATTGTGAGGACATGCAAATGTTCTAATGCCTTTGTGTTATGAGTTTTTATGAGTTTATGAGTTTATTTTTAGTAATACTGACACTTACCCTTTGTAAGTTCCTGACTTACTTACTGCAACAAGCTTCTGTTTTCTGGCATCAATAAATATTTCTCCTATTATTATTATTATTATAGCATTCGCCAGCATAATAACAAAAAATTTAAAATTAAAAAATGACCCCTTGGCTAACAATTTGGTGACTTTCATCTGTTTACGATCCGGTGCATCAGGTTTATATCAGATTTTTCACCAATTTGTCGCAGACTGTTGCTTTATATCGTTCATAATTTTATTCCGGAGAAACTTCACTTTCTCGCGCTTGACATTTTTTTTTCCAGAATGCGATCAAGTTATTTCAAATACTAAACGTTTCGTAAAAAAGGTTAGTCATTATAAATTAATTAAATATTATCTAATAGTCATTTCAAACTGGTACTGACCATTAAGGCTTTACAGAACTAGTTTTTTTTTATGGTAGTGGCAATTCCCTTCATAATGTAGAAAAGAATGATTTTTTAGTTCTACTTTTCATTAAAATTTGTTTAAAAAAATGCACGTAGGCAACAAAATAACACTAAAAAGTAGCAGCTGAAATCGTTGTGTCATATGCAAAATTTCTAAGACAGAATTTGCATACAATGGGGAATACCTATTACAATTAGGACGCGTGAACCAATAGCGTTTCTAATTTTGACACCTTGAATATTTGCAAAAATTAGATATGCAGAGTTTTCATTACTTATATTTAAATAATAATTGTATCTAATCCCTTGAATTAAGTTTTCTTTCCCTAATGAAAGAACCGATGAGAAGTTAGCAATAAAATTCCAGCAATAAAATTATGAAATTTCAAAACGCTGCCACCGCTAAAATAACGATCACAGATCAATAATATTAAATCTATTACAAAGAGTATAATGTGTAGATTCCCCTCATATGAAGAAACTGAAAAAATATTTGATATTAAGTTAACTATGACTATTTAAACCAGCATAAGTCATTATTCATATATCGCACCAAAACAATTGCTTTCACTGAAAATTTTCACGTAGTCATAAAGTAAACATACATATCTATTTAATAATGCCTTCAGAAAGTTTTAGCCGGTTGATTTGAAGTAATTAGAAATTAATTAAAAGTGGCGCTCGGACCAATGAAACAGTACCAATTTCAAATGTTCATAACTTTTCTCAGAGAACTTGCATAAAAATTCTGTTTGCAGAATGTTAAAGCACGGATCGAAATCTATCGTTTAAACTACCCTCTGAGTTTTAGCCGGTTGGTTTGAAGTAATTAGAAATTAATTATTATTATACTCCTTGTAATAGATTGAATATTATTGATCTGTGATCGTTATTTTAGCGGTGGCAGCGTTTTGAAATTTCATAATTTTATTGCTGGAATTTTATTGCTAACTTCTCATCAGTAATGAAAGAGCTATACTTTCTTCTCTTTCTTAAATAGCAGTATAGTGATTTTTTTTTAATTTAATGGACATTCGAATCTATATTTATCTTAGTGAATAGCCAATCTGCAAAAAAATCAGTTAATTTGCATTTGTATCAAATATTTCTTTTTAAAATAAAAGAAGTTAAAAGGGGCGTGAATTGTTGCGTAGTCACCTGTAGCCAATACATATTTAATTTTTTTTATCATGTAATTAATTATTTTGGACAATTGTAATAAAGTAGGAACTTAATTGTACAAAGACCTTGGAAATTATAAAAAAATTTGCGAACTGCATTCAACCTTTAGTCAGTAGTTTTATACAATGCCATCTGGTATTGGAATCCAATCAAGTTCTTGAATTAATTGCACATTTGTTTGTATTGTTCAGCAATTTTTTTTCTCATATATTATTTCGTTCATTAATTATTCAATTTAATTCTTGTCCCGTGACTCATAACAATATTTACACCTTTTAATAAAGAATTTACTCTCCTTAAACTATACCGTGGAGGTAATGCATGATAGGTATAATAATAATTACGCAGCAACTTTCCTAAGAAGTTGTTTGTTACATAACGTTGGGCATTAATAAAGCAGTTTGTAATGTCGTGCTATGACAACTATGCAAGATAAATAAAAACACTGTTAGCTTACCGTTGTTTATTATTATTGAATTCGAGGTTAAATTCTAACAGCGTTGAAAAAGGTTTTCCTGAAGATGTACCGTAAGATCCAGTTAATTTGTTTTGAAGAAATTTAACTGTGTGGTGTCATGGTCATGGAAATTTATATGTATGCATACCG
This sequence comes from Prosopocoilus inquinatus, assembly GCA_036172665.1. Taxonomy (NCBI): domain Eukaryota; kingdom Metazoa; phylum Arthropoda; class Insecta; order Coleoptera; family Lucanidae; genus Prosopocoilus; species Prosopocoilus inquinatus. The sequence goes on from CM069876.1 coordinate 6,606,636, forward strand.
ATAATAAATGCTAATTTATTGTTGTGCATCTGCATTAGCGAATAAACTTTCTAAATTTTGTTTGCGTGTTAACGTTTCTTTTTATTTTGAAGAGTCAATCGGATAAAATAATGTCATTCACATATCACAAATCATTTTGAAAATATTTTAGGAACACCTTGAATGTTTTCGGAATTTCCATGATGATGATTATAATGAGTTAGCAACGGTAATATTTCGTAGCTTCAAGCGCAAAGTCGCGCCTTCGTTTTACAACGGCCATTAATTTCTTTCCAGTCGATTTACTTTTTCTAAATTTTGGTTTACGATTTTCAAAGTTTATTGCGTTAGGTAAGTTCTAGATAGTTTAAATCCACTTTGTGAATTTTATTGGCTGGTTAAAAGTAATTTGCTATGTTTCGATTCGAACAGGAAATAGTAACTTTCTAAAGGTATTTTTTTTAGGCTGTGCGAGCATTGAAAATGCAAATTAATTTGACATTCACTTCATTATTTTTGTTCTTTTTTCACTTGCGTATTTTAAATTAAACTATACCTATAAGAAATTGTATGTAAATAAAAAGTCAACAAGAAATCAATTTGTGGGCAAATGTCTTAAAAACCATTACAGATGACCATTACATTGTTTACATAAAATCGAAAGAAAATTACATTTTGCATTAGATGACAAATGTTTATTGCTTTTTTCGAATAATCACATAGAGAATAAATCTGTCTAAATAAAGAAACAAATTACTATAATTGACAAATTAATGAAAGTAACCCGAAAATTTGGCTTCTGAATTTGTAAACAAATCAATGCATAAACCGACGGCTATACTGAGGGTTTTCAAAAAGGTCACAACAGTTTTATGACTTCACGTTTAGGTCTATACTACCTATGGCTCGGCGCTAAGGGGATGTTCTGGTAACTTACAAATTACTCTACCTGCTACCCGTTTCCTAGAACTTCCAGAAAACCCCATAAGCTTAGACAATGTTTATTGTCGTAATCGTCTAAATTATCCCTGGTTGTTGCAGTAACTTGATTCTGATTTTGGTGTGACGGCTTATAATATCGAGAGAATTAAATAACCAATTGCGTATGAATAAAAATGCGAGATGTTAAATTCAATAAATTTTTTTATTAAAACGAAGAGGAAAACACTCCGTTTACTAGCCACTGAGGGATCTGATAAAATGAGTGTAAAAGCCCTTGTAATTTAGGTACCAACAAGAAGAAATAAATAACGGTTACAAGAAGTACAGTAAAATTCGTTTAACGGATTTCACTTCGAGTATCATTGCGATCTAACTGTCAAACTGTAAATAGTTGTGGTAGGAACTTTGTTCCTCGGTTAAATTACCAATTAATTAGTGTTCAACTAAGATTGGTCTTGGTACTAGTGTTTCGACACTTCAGATCGTACTCAAAGACACGTTCTCTTATAATCAATCAATGCACAATGTGACACAGTGAGTCTACAGTGTACTTAATTTGGCGAAGTAATTGATATTTTGGGAGATGTATGTAATAGAAAATGCCGCCCTTAGCAATCAATTTGCAAGATCATGTATAGCAATCGCCGTTAGTTTTTCAGGGACTCCTCGTTTCTCTTGAGGAGGTGATGGGAAACCCTAACTAATTAGGTTACTTGGTAAGGATCTCTCTCTACTTCAACCAAGTGCCTTAGATTACTTGGTAAGGATCTCTCTCTACTTCACCCAAGTACCTTACGGATGTGGTACCAGTGGTACACCTTTTTATTCATCCTGTATCGTTTTCCTCGCCTAATCCTATCTAACTAATTTGTTTGCGCAAGGACTCTTTTTAACGGTTTTATAGGAACTCCGCGCTTGCCGTTATGACCTTTCAGTCTCCCGTCAAATGCTTCAAATTAACTTGCAAATCTCAACAAAAAACCACACTTCGGTCCACACACAGGGTGTGAGAGAAGCTCTGTTAAGAAGGTGAGCTATGAATATTTGGTTCAATCTGATCGGCCTCGGAATTTTACGGAATTCGTAATGAGAAATAAATTGGCCTTGATTTCTGGGATTAAATCGTGCTGGTCGCACTTGGTTTCGTCGGCAGATAAATTTGCCTTAGACCAGCGGCACAGATTAGAGAATTCCTTGAACAAGTGGAAATACACTTGTTAGCGTGTTTCTCAACTTGTCAGAGAATATCTCCTAAAAGAATTATTTTCCCAAAGTGCCTTTGAATTTCCCAATAAATTTGAGAGTACAGTTAATTGGCTCCGGTTGAAGTCGCAGAACGCGCAATCCGACGAACTGAATAGCGCACACTAAAATATGGTTATTCGCCAATCAAACAATCTAATAATCCATGCAGCAAATAACTAGCAAATTTAACTAAAGGAATGCAATTATTGAAATTCAAATTAGACTCAAATGCAAATGCAAATACTGAACTTAGAATTTCCAAAGTAATTCAAAGACTGAACTTTACACGTTCTTTAGTCCCAGATTTCTGAGTCAATTAAAATGATTTTTAAATCAACTTATACTACCGAGTAGGTGAAGAAGCGGCGGCGCGAATTTGGATTTGGAATTTGGATTTTGTTTATTTAATTGCCTTTCTTTTAACATACTGTATTTTAACCGAAGTAAAATGATTTACTTATGATTACAAGAGAAAAGTGAAAGAACCCCTGCCAAACACTTATAAGAAAAATTACCCCAAGTCGAATTCAAAGGACTTAACTGCTCGCTTCAACGCCTGTAAGCTTTCTGTTCTCTGATTTTCTCTTTTTCCAACCCTGACACCCAGAATTCCAGCAAATTTTAAAACCATTCGAGCTAATAGGGGCTGCTTTAATCCCATTTAAAGCGTCCTCCTAATTTTCTTTCATGCATCTGTAAATTAGATACACACCCTTTCATTAAGCTAACACTTTTGGTGGTCCTTCCATAGTTTTCGAAACTCGTACCCTTAAGAAATTAAACCGTCTCAGTGTCTTGTATCTCAAATTTTTAAAACTAAACAAGGCTGCATGTAATCTGATATTTTTCTAAAGCTAACATGTCTTGAGAATTTAGCGTGACGAATTCCAAAAGCTGAAATTCTAAAATGGCCGGCTTTGAGAGCACAGACAAAATCGGACTGTCCCTCAAAATTACAAAATCTATGGCTCCCGCTGGGCCTTCTTTCGTGCGACTTTAAAAAAGGCAGTAACTACCCGGACATGCCCCTCTCCGGTTAATGTTTACTATTATGAAATTTCAAGAATCTAACATTGTTTGTTTTAAGTTTCATAATCGAACAAGCAAAAACACGATTTTTATTTATAAGCAAATTCGCGACCGTTTCAGTGCTTTGCATTTAAAAAAATCAAATATTTATTGTTGAAAGCCGTCAATTTCTGTGAATTTCTTGTAAGCTCTTTGTAATGTATACGGTTTACCAAATTGGCCATGTGTACTAATAATATTAAATTTATAATATTTATAATATTTGGACATACAGGGACCAGATAAGGATTCAGACCATTCCATGGTTGAAACTAAAATGAGTCAAATAATACCTGTCTACAAAAATCAACCAACAAGGAAAAGGAGTTCAAATACGAAATTTGTCAAAACTATTGTTGTTGTTGATAGTGGATAAAGTCGCAAGAGATTTTGTGTGATATGCATAAAACGTAGTACATGCTAATACTTCAAGCACCTACTTTGAAACCGAAGTATTTACTCTATTAGAGTAGTACTTACTACCGCCACTACTAGATACTACTATGTACAAAAGTATACTATAGAAGTTTCTACTTTGCTATAGAAGCATCTACTTTCAAAATCTCAAATTTCGGCCACCTCATAGTATCTATTTCAGTTTAAGTGAAGCTGCTGTTTAGCAAACTTCAGTTACAAATTCTGATAAAATAATTATGGCTGCCTTGATGAATGTGCGTACTCATAAAGTGTACGTGGAAAGAAGAATGTACAATGATGATGTATATCGCAAGTTATACATACATACTGGGTGTCTCGCGACGTAATGTCACCACATCACCCACGCGATTATCAATTCATACCAAGTAAAAAACTAATATATTTTTGGTTCTAAAGTAATCCATTCCAGAAATACTGGGTGTTAAATGTTTAAGTTTTTATTTTTATTTTAAGTCCACGTAATCATTTTTCCGTTATTAGATGAACGAAGAAATGACGGGACCCCGGTACATCGTTGCCGTTTTTAAGTTCAACAGCGAAAATGTAGAATGGATAGCAAATCATTTCTTAGGTATAGTGTTGAAACAAAAGGTGGAGCTCTATCATCTACTCAGCAAATGCAAGTATTTTTGCGAATTTCAGGTGCTTTTAATGAGGAATTGGCATAGTTCTAACAATTATTAGTGACAACAATTTCTTACAGGAAATCCTGGATTTGAACCGGGTGTTTTTGCGGACATGGGTGTACACCAATGTACAGTATCAAGAGTCCTTAAAAGAGAGTCCGATTTAATTTATTTAAAGAGGAATATTTGGTTCAAGTTTCCGAAAGCATGCTATGGTAGAATGGAGAGTTGAAAAAAAAATGCCTGAAGTTATACTGCAGGATAGTATTTACTACATGTTGTAGTATAAACTTTGCTTTCGTAGCATTTGCTTCAGAACTGTAGTAGGTACTTATATGTAATAGAAAATACTTCTAAGAAAACACTAGTTTATGAAGCATTAGCATCTACTTCGTTTTATGCATACCACCCAATAACTCGGTAGACCGAGGAAGCCATAGTTCGAAAATGAATGTAAAGCGGAATTGGAGAAAAAATCGGAAATAAAGCAATTGAAGTTCACACAAAATAGGGACATCAGAAATGAGGGACAGAGGTATGCAGCGCGAAAGAAGAAAGTAAAGAAGCTAAGATACGAAAAGAAGAGGAAATGAACTTCTTTTAAAAGAAGTGAAAGAAAACTATAAGAATAATGGAATTAGAAATCTTTATCGGGAGATTAGAAACATAAAGCAAGGATATAAGTCGAAACCAGTATTGTATAAAGATAAAATCGGAAATGAAGATATTAGGAATAGTACCTGGAATCTTCGCCAAAGTAATTCCTTTCTTTGAAATTAATTAAATTAAATTTGCCAGTTAAAATGATAGCCAAGCTGTTAACATAGCATGCAATAACAACCAAATAAGAAATTATTTTATATGTATGTGCAATTTGGTATTTCGAAGAGAACACACATCATCTTGTATTATAGTTGGACCGATACCCATATTCTTGTTACCTGTTCAACTATTGCCTACTTTATTGCCGTTCAGTACACTGAAAAGGTTATGGGCCCAGAGACAAGTGGAGTAAGAGACATCCAGGAAGACCTACAGATGACTGTAAATCTGGAAATCGTTCATTGTGACATCTCAAATCACCAAGACTTAGGTGCCTAGGTAAAAGCGCCTTCATTTTCATAACCATTGAGAATTTAGACGTGACCATACTGAAGTTACCGACTGTACATTCTATACAATCCTATTCAATCCGTCCCAATATTAACCCGTTAACCCGTTAGAACGTTGGTAACGAAATGAAGCATGGACATGGTAGACCTCGAAAGATCCTAACTGCTGTTCTTGAGAAGCGTGAATTCGAAAACTCAAGTGATAAGGAGTTCCCAGGTTGAGATAATCACTGGAAACGAATGCATACGACGTACTGTTTCATCAGGCAATCTGCTATGGTGTCGAAGAGATTTGACATGGGTAACAGGAAAACCGTTAGCTCCCCGACTGTTCTAGGCGTGAAGTTATCTAAAGAACCGTATAATTGTGAAAGTCGCGCTTAGCATGTTTCGACCCAAACCAGAAAAAAACATATGGACCTGCACCAATTCGTAAACTACCGTATCACTGAAGCAGGGTCGGTCGTTCCCTCGAAGACTATGTTGCAGAAAGGAATTTTGTAACAATACCTATTGGGTGGAGACTGCGTGGGAAAACTATAAAGGGTTACGGAAATGGACGCCACCTAGCAGTGGTTACGCCACTTAGTAGTATCAAGATGCACAGCTGAAAAAGTGTATCCTTGTTTGTCCTCGAAAAGTACAACTCCCCAGAATCCGCTTCGTCGTTGGTATACCCCCAAATATCGAGCGTTAGGGAATGCAAAAGAGCAAACGGAAACCGATAGGGAAATGAAAATGCACCTTTCTTTTTTGAAACTCCTCCCTAAAGATACACATACGTCCCAATCAAAGCAATTACTCGACAAGTAAACCCTAATTTGGCCCAAAAACAAAACGTTTATTAAAGCATACACCACCATAAAATTTGGTAAAGGAACAAACCCCGTAGTGGGGTGGTCGACCGTAATATTATTTGAGTAATTCAAGATTACAAAGCCCCAAACCAGGGAAAAAAAGCGCTTCGACGTGAATATTCTCGTATCGGCTTACAAATATCAACATCAATAATTGTAGTATGACTACAACAAAAAAAAAAGTTATGCATGAAGTTCTTTTGCGCTCTGAAGGAGCCAGAATTTGAAGAAGTACACACTGAACTAAGTAAAAATGAAATTGCAAAAGTGACACATGAAATAAATAGACAAAATTGTGTAAAAATAACTCTACAAATCTGACATAACAATAAAAGAGACAAAAAAAACTCCCCTGGCCACTTTGCCCTACCCGAATAGTGCGTCTCTCTCCACTGATTTTGTTGCCAACAACTTCCGCAGCCCAGCTCAATGCGAGGCCACTGACGAAGCGTAAGCAAAACACTACGCGACATTTTTAAACTTTTTTTTATATAACCGGGTAAAACACATAATTTGAAGTAAATGAGAAGAGTTAAATTCAAAACCACCAACAGATTTATTGTACTACGTCTAGATTCTGAGTTAGGTACACGCAGATACAGGTAAAACTGTTGATGTGATTTATAGTATTTGAATCAAAACAATGAACATGTGAAATATTTCTAATTAAAAGATGTTGCAGAAGTACAAAATATTGCAAAAAATTAAAAAGAAGTTAGTTACCATTGTAATGCTTAATAAAACAACGCTATTTTTTCCTTTTATGAGGAGTATCATCTTCTTTTTGAAGAAACCAATAAAAATCGCCCATGCTAACAGGATTCCATCTACCTTGGTATCTATTTTCCATGACACTAATTCCTTGGGAAAGCTTTCATCCTACTCATACTATTGCACCTAAATTGTCGTGCAAGAAATCCAGGTGAGAGTGCAAAAAAGGAACCTTTAGTGACATGCGACAGCCTAATTTTTCTATAATTGAATAATAAACCTTCCGCCATTTCTTTGTAATTAGAACTCTTCTTATTCCCAAAAAAATTTCACAAATTTTCGAAAGTGAATTCCAGAAAACAAGTTCAAGATTGTTCATTTTTTCTTCAGAGGTTTCGTCTTTGAAAAGTTTTCTTATTTGGTGACTAACAATTTCTTCCTCATGGATTTTGGCAACGCTCAACTTCGGAAATTTAACCTTGAGATATTTAAAACTTTCACTTTTTATCTAAGGCTTCAACCAACTGTTTAATCAACCCTAATTTTATATGGAGTGGCGGGAAAATGACAAATTTTGGGTGTATTAATGGCTCAAATTTAACATTTAACTTTTCGGTATAAGAATAAAGGTGTACAAATTTTATTGTTGTGAGTTTGGGAAGATGCAAAAACTTTCATAAAGAATAATTTTTTACTCAGAAATCAATAATAAAAGAGTTTCTCATACGTGTCCAATTTTCTGCTGGTCGCTGTACATCAAAAATGCCTATCCAAAAAACGTGATAGACCGCAGAAATATTCGTTTATATATTTTTAATAATGGGAATAATAAAAAATTATCATATCCGATTCAATTAGAAAAATCATGTCGCGAAGTGAAATTAACCATCGCGAAAGATAAACGCACGTGGCAAACAAACAAGTCGCAAAATGGGTTACCTCACTCCAAAGAGCGAGCTCCGAAAAGGATGTTAATTTCAACGTTCACCAAAATCCGAAAGACGACGACCGAGAATATCCGCAAGGAACGGTAGGGTAACCAAATCCAACGAAAACTTTGTTTCATTCGACACCCAAGTCGCTTCGTTAACATGAAAATAGCCCGCCGGTCACGCCTCGTGGCTGACGGGAAAAGGGAAAAATAGCGTGCGATCGTATGGCCACCTTGCGACGGCAAACCACACCCAAAACAAATAAGCACGAAGGGAAGCCTACTCGACCGCAGAACAAAATGGCAGAAAGTAACAGTAGCTGTGGCAACGCGATCAGACATCACACATGCCATCAGTCAGTTCAACAACTGTCTTACAAACTGAACTGAATGGCTGCAAAAAGGATTCTCCGCTAACTTAAGAAAACAGTTTAAGGGTCACAACATCGCGCGGCCATTTTTTGACTTAAAATTGTGTCAGAACGACAAAGACTAGCTAATTTGTTATTTAAAATGCTAGCGAATACTCGGGAAATTCACTGCAATCAAAACTGATTTCCTTCTGTCTTAAACAAATAACAACTTTCATATTGCTGATCAACCCATTTAATTTTTCATCAAGTATCCAACTATACTTGCAAGACTTGTTTAATTTTAATTATGAATAAAACTTAAGTTTTATTAACGCAGAAATCCCATCTTGCTGTCGTCTCTTCCAGCATCTCCCATCTACTGTTTTATTTATTGTTAATGGCATCGTTTTTTTATTCTATGAATACACACTAAAATTTTTATATGAAGGTGTGCCTTGCGATTAGCCTAGAATCAATACCCGATGACGCAATCACATTACAAAATCTATGTGTGTGCTCGTAGTAAACATTTATGACCCGGTATTTCTAAATAAATTCTTTAATTGCAACTTTCGTCTTGTCGGTCTTGATTTAATTGCGCTCGGTAACCAAAAAGTAATAAACAATGCTACTGTATTTACCTGTTACTGTTATGTACTCAATTAATAAAAGTATTATTGTAATTCATAGCAAGAGTGACTGGTGGTTTGGCTTACGCCTTTTGCCTTTCTCATTTAAATTCGTACGATAAACTCGTTCTATACAAGAGTGGCTTAAGTATGAAATGTCCTTTCTTTAAATCAGTCGTTTTGCAATGTATAAAAAAAAAAAACTTTTTTAAAAATTACCTATCTGACTTTAGTGGTCTTTCCAGTTCAAGTATCAGTATAAAAGTAAATATTAGGTTACTTACAGAAGTGACGTGGAGGATGGTTCAAATACCATCATGATACTAGACGTAGCGTTTAAATCAGTGGCGTAGCTACAGGGGTTGCAAGAGTTGCAAAGCAACCCGGCACTAATACGCCATGAGCGAACCTGTTCGAAGCCTAAAGTAAAAATTTTTGTCTTGACGTCTACAAAGATGTGACAAGTGCGAAAAAGTTAAAGCTTATTTACGAATCACACTTCAAAGCTTTCTCAAAAATGTGCACTTTCAAATACGGAACACAACACTCTAAAATAATTAAAAAATAAGAAAATGAGAAAAGAAGAAGAGAAACGATAATTTTTGGAGGTATTATAGCCGGAAAACAATTTTAAAATATAATTGAAATTAACCTCCGCCCACAATAATTTTTATATCCGTATATCCTTTTAAGTTGTTAGCGTACTGAAGATGGCAGCTTAGCTGTCGAAATACGTATCTACGGATATAAAAATTATTGTGGGCGGAGGTTAATTTCAATTATCTCTTAAACCACAGTCTCCTTTACTATTTTAATTTTAAAATAGAAAAGCTAAGAAAACTATGTGATAAGTGTCAATTTCGAATGAGCAACGCTAGGTTGGCAAAACTGATAATGCATCTAGCAGGTTGCCTCGTTGCATCTAGCAGGTTGCCCCCATTTAATATGTAGTTTGAAATTTCCTCCCCACAAAAGTAACTCGTGACGTCACACGAAACTTCTATCCGTCACAGAGAAGTAAATAGAGTGAGTTTTAATCTGCTTCCTGAAGCTTAATCTAAATCACTAAAAATGGAATCAATTCTGTGGTCCTATTGGTCAAATAACGCAAAAATCTCGTTAATATGCCCAACGGAATTTATCACGTGACATGACGTAACGAGACACGCACCCTCTGTCCCCTCCGCTGATCAAGGCAACCTTCTAATACACAATCCAGCTCTACCAAGTTTGGAGCAACGTTTATAGCGAGCCATCTGTCAATCCGAGCCGTAAATTTGTAAATCATCTGTTACACTGAGCCACAACGTTGTACTCTTTATTTAACGGAAAACCTAAGAACGTTAAAGAACAATGTTCTTAAAACAACTTTGAATTATAAAAAAAAAACATTTGTGGCGCCATCTGTTAGCATGAGTCGTAACTTTGTCCTCTTAATAGGAAGCAGTTTCAAGACAACTGAAAATTGTCAAGAAAATTAAAGAAATGACGTTACAAAAACCATTTCAAATAAATAAAGTTTCAGAAATGTTAAAAATAAGTTTCAAAGAAATTTCAATCATAAGCCGCGTCATCTGTTAATCTGTAGCCGCATTTAATTTTGATTCCTTTTAAATTCCGGAAGACAGTTTCAAAACAGGTGAAAACAAATTACTTCAAGAAAGTGTTTGAAAAACAGTTTAAGCCTACTCCGCTTAGCGGGAGCTTTTCTGATCTAGAATTTTGACGGCTCCTGTCATTTTTTAGGAATAGGATAATCCAAATCGTTGATTTTCTTTTGTTTGTTTTTGTTTGTCTTTTTCTTCGTGGTGTACCATTGCTTCTTTCAGTCCGCCATTATCGAACTATCATGGCTTTTTCTTTTGTTTACGTGTCAGGCTTGATTTTCGAATAATCTGCTCAGTTTTCATCGATCTTCTTTTATTTTTCCTTCGTTCAACTTTATTTTGATTTCTTTTCGTAATAATGTTCTCCATTCGATTCTAATTTCAGTTCCTTCAGAATAGATTTTTTTAAAAATTATAATTGATACTCCACACGGATTATTCTTTTGTTTTTGCTTCTAGAGATTTATTTCATTTTGTTACGTTCGGTTATACTAACACAAATCCTCTCTTGTTTTTTTTTGCTCTCTTGTTACGGTCTTTATTGAATTAATAGGCAATAATTTAAAGACCGAAAAAACAAGTGATTTCCTTTTGTTTCTCGTATGTCTTTTTTTTGTATTTCCTAGTTCTTTATTAAAAAATTTTAATTTCAGTTTCAGTTTCCTAACTAAATTATTGTTTTTTTTTTATATAATCAACTCCGTTTGTTTATTTTCTGTACAACGTAATTCTTCTATTGTTTATTTATTGTGTCGGTCCTTCTTTTTAAATTAGCGTTTTGTTTGTTTTTCTTTCATCGTTTTTTGGCATTAGATTTTTTTAATCTGTGGTGGTTGCTCTATGGGGCAAAATAAAAATCGCTTTCGATAAGAAGAAGAAATCGAATCGAAACAAATACGGATGGGTCTTTTCTTCGCATTTTCTCTTTTTTCGATCATGTTTTGTTTTATTATTAATTGCTTTATTGCAGCAGTCGCCTTTCCTTTTTACTCCGAACAATCGAAGAACGCGAAAGAAAAGAACGTTGGACTGCCGTGTTTTGTTTTTCCTTTTTTTTTTGTTATCTTTCGCCGGAGACACTTTGTTCGATGACAAATTTATTTCTTTGAGAAAGTGTTTGAGAAAAAATTTAAGTGTACTTCGCTTATCGCTAGTTTTCGAAAACTTTTCTAACCTAAAATTTTGACAGCTCTCGTCCCTTTTTAGAAATACGATAATCCAAAAGTAATTAAGTCTTGATTTACTTAGCATAGAGAAAGTAAGCGGTTAAAGATATGAACGTTTTAAAGATTTTTAGTTTTTTAATAATACATTTTGTAATTTTAAAAGGCGCCAGTAAAAATTTTGCAACCCGTCCACTTGACGCGCTAGTTACGCCACTTGTTTAAATAAATCATTTTATCATTTTTCTTCATGATGTTTATGTTTGTGATAAACACCTGAAATGTGTTTTATTTTTCAGGCCAACTATTTTAGGGCGACGCAATACTGCAGATTCCATGGCATGCACTTAGCGAGTATCACATCCCAAGAAGAGAACGACAAACTAGAGAAGTACATCAAAGATTTTGGTAATGTTTTAAAGATTTTTTTAGACTTAGCATGAGTAATTTAATTTAGTTTTGCATGTTGGTATTTTAATATTGTTGGCTAAATTTTTTTCGGTAAAATATTATTGTCAGAAGATACTATTAGAGGACGAAGTTACAATAAACATTCCCCCGCCGTTAGTTAGGTCTGTCATTCTCTGCGTTTCTTTTTTCTTTATTTCTGGCTTCCCTGACCTCAGGCGGGATAAACATCTTAATATCCGGGCACCACATCTCAATTCGATAAGGGCCAGGCAAATTACAAGTAACCATTTACTCAACCATTTATTTAATGTGGAAACATTTGACTCACCGGGGCCGCCTTCCGGTCCCGCCCACTCTAGCGGCAAATCTAGATGCTGTAGCTTTCCGCTAAGGGTAAGTTCATAATAAACCTGTGATGATAGATGACAGCGAAAATTTCGAAAAGCGCCGATACAAAGAAACACGTATTCAAATGCTTGTGTTAAAAAGATTTTTTTATCTCAAAATTGTAAATTAAATGCGAAATTTATTTTTTTATTTATTTTTTTTAGAAAAAAATCGGAAATCTGCTTAAAAGTTCTAATGTTGTCTTCTTTCAATTGTTTCATAAGTTTAGTAGAGTTTGTGTAATTTGATCATTTGTTTTCGTATTCACCTGAATTGCGAAATGATGATAAGTCGTTTTCCAGACTCTGACGTGCCAGGCTCTGACGCATGTTGCTTACGTCAGGCGTTGTTGAACCGTCACAACGATTCCATCGGCTCAATTTAATTGTATATACAGGGTCTCCCGAGTTGGCCAAGAGTGGCCTATTAAACATACAAATATTCTGAATATTAACAAACTGCCCTAGGAGGAAGTGATCTTTCAATTTCAAAATAAAATATTTTCACTTTTATATCACTTCCGGTTATACCGGTAGTTGGCATTAACTTTCTTATTTTAAATGGAATACCATATTTTCTTACTGCGGATTCTGTTTCTACACATTATTCCAAGCAAAAATTGTTAAGGCTTCCCTACTTAAAAGTAATGGTTTTTGAGATATCTTCGAATTTCTGAAAAAAAATATTTCGGTGGCCTTTCATTTAAGAGAATCTATTTACTACACTTTCAAATTTCAAGATTCAAGTTGCCTGTCGTTTGAAAGAATAATGTTCAGCCTTTCAAATCATATCCTAGTTATCATTGAAAAATTCACAGGGTGGTCAAAATATGGTGTCGAACCTTCTTCTGTTCAACTGCCCAAAACTCAGTTTTCGTAAATGGAACACCCTGTATAGAGCGTGTCTCTAAACCTATGTCTTTAATTGACATTTTACTTTTTCATAGAAATTGTATGAGAGTCGTTGAATGTAGCTTAAATGTTCCGGCGGAGTTTGGTTCTCAACTATTCCCCTACGTTCGGGGCTATAAAAAGTCATAAAAACGCAGACCATGACCTAATGCACAGATATTGTACTTAAGGCAGGCCAAGTATCGTGTTTTTTTGTTCACTTTAAAAGCAGATAAATTTTGTAATTAGACAAGTTCTTAATAGTTTAAAATATTCTGTGCGTGTTGCATTAATTGATGATTAGTTGTGTTAATCCGTAGCAAAATTTGTTATACAACTATTGGTCGGATAGCAATAATAACTCTAACTAATTATTTTACTTTTCATAGAAATTGTTTGAGGGTCGCTGAATGCAGCTTAAATGTTCCGACGGAGCTTGGCTTTCAACTATTCTCCGACGTTCGAGGCCATAAAAAGTCATAGACCATGACCTAATGCACATATATTGTACTTATTGTATTGATAATGCAAAGATATTGCACTTAAGGCAGATCATGTATCGTGTTTTTTATTAATTTTAAAAGCAGATAAATTTTGTAACTAGATAAGTTTTTAATAGTTTAAAATATTATGTGAGTGTTGCATTACTTGATGATTAGTTTTGTGCTAATCCGTATTTAACAGTTAAATTTAAAAAATTCAATCTAAAAGCGATCGAAAAAGTGGAAATTCTTACATCATATTATACTTAGTTTCATTTAAAGACAGAAGTTTTGAGACACCCTGTATATTTGCATCATAAGATGCAGAATCAAATTCTACAACGATTAGTAGTAGCATTCCCTATACCACTTTTACTTGGAATAACGTGCAGAATCAGAATTTGCAATAAAAAGTATAGCATTCCATTTAAAAGAAAGAAAGTTAATGGCGACTTCCGCTATAACCGGAAGTGACATAAAAGTGAAAATATTTTATTCTGAAAGATCACTTCCTCCTAGGGCAGTGCGTTAATTTTCAGAATGTTTGTATGTTCCTTTCTCCGAGAACTTTTAATAGGCCACTCAACTTGGGAGACCCTGGATAAACAAAGCCGCGAGAAACTTTGCGTTAACGCTTGAAATACGTTCAAAACGAATTCTTACGCTTTTTTTACGATTCTGATTGGTCCGTTTATTTTATACGCAGCACTACCAGGTACTTCGAGCAATTTAGAGTTCCCCTAAATTGACATTGGCATACGTATTCATAATTTAACTCTAACGTAGGTGTTGTACTAGCCATCTTTCTGTAGCAATTCTGTACCTGAGAATTAAACAGTCGTAACTCTACTTTTATCAATTTTATTTTAAAGAGTAGTTTGTGCACATACGATCGTTTACCGCTAAATTAAATGCGAAGTTAAATACTGCTTATCTTTTAAATAGAAGCTTAGAGAGGTATGATTGTTTGTCACGTAAAAGAGCGGTGATTGATTAATAGTAAAACATACTTAACTCCGTTTATGCTAAAATTGTAGTTACGACTGTTTACCTCTCAGGTACTGAATTGCTGTACCGAGATATCAAAAATTATTTTAGTCAAGGGCGGTCATGAAATGGAAAGCGACTGTAAATAACACCTAGGCTCCGAATGCAATTTTAAAATCTATGAGTACCCTTTGACCAAAATAATTTTTGATTCAAGGTACTTTCCCTTGATTCAAGATGCGACGCTTGTCCTTTTTGTGACAAGAGGGGTGCTTAGCGCGTTTCGACCCGAACCGGAAAATAAGAAAGGGCCTGCGCCAATCCGTAACACAGAAGCCAGGTCGGTTGTTCCCTCGGACACTAAGTTGTAGACCGGAGTTGCGTAATAATGCCCACTTAGTGGAGACGGCGCGGGAAAACTCTGAAGATGTTACGGAAAAGGGCGCCACCCAGCGGTGGTTACGCAACGCAATAGTATCGAAGATACACAGCCGGGAAACTGTATCCTTAATCGTTCTCGAAAAGTATAACTCTCAGGACCTGCTTCTTCGTTGCTATACCCCCAAACATTGAACGATAAGGTCTGAACGGAGAAAAGAGTATCCAAAAAGGAAATAAACTGCAGCCTTTTTTTTTTCTTTTGACAACCTCTCGCCAAGGATATGTGTCCAAAACAATGGCGTTATTTAACAAGAACAATAACAAATCTTTTATTAAGGAAATCGCGAGTTC
The DNA here is from genome assembly GCA_036172665.1 of Prosopocoilus inquinatus. Lineage (NCBI taxonomy): Eukaryota > Metazoa > Arthropoda > Insecta > Coleoptera > Lucanidae > Prosopocoilus > Prosopocoilus inquinatus. Next base: position 6,622,186 of record CM069876.1, read on the forward strand.
GGTATGAGATCAAACCCCCTAATGGGGTGGTCAAATCGAGGGAAAGAAGTGCTTCAAAGCTGTTATTTAATTTTTTTGTTTCATGTTGGATGGTGTCAGCCGACATGGGAGTACATGTCGGCTCACAAGACCCAACATGAAACAAAAAATAAATAAATAACAGCCCCAATAAACAAACGTTATGCGTGAGATGCAACAACAGAAGTAATGAAAAACTTTGAGTACACACTGAAGGAGCCTACATATATAACATTCAACACAGAACTAATTATAAATAAAATTGCAAAAGCAAAACCAAGGAAAATAAAGGTAAATATGACTAAAAGTTTTGACGACGCAAGAAAAAGCGGACAAAACTTCCTCTGGCCAGTTACAATTAAATCGCGCATTCCTCTCCGCTGAATACGTTGTTAAAAAGACCCGCAGTCCGTCTCAATGCGACGCCACTGAAAAAGAAGAAAAATTTCAAACGTTCTTACGTGGAATTCCTCCGGGTAGACTGATGGTGCGTGGTTGCGATGATCTCAGGTAGGGGTGACAATACATGCCTCATTTTGTCCTATTCTTAAAGCGGAGACACGAGGGGAGTGGAAACACTTCTACAGCGCAAACGTGGCTGAACAGGTTAATGCTGGGCCACCAAACGATGCCAAACAGTTACAGCAATTCTGCCCCGTTCCAGGTGCTTAAGAGCGGAAAAATTAAATAAGATTCGTGATCGTGAAAAGTAAACGTACGTGGCGTACAAATAGAATCAAAATAAAGGACAACATGACTTACTTTGCCGCGCAAGGCAAGCTCCGAAATGAAGATCATTTCCCACGTCACCCAAAATCCGCTAAACGACGAAATTGTCCTATTATTAAACCGGAGACACGAGAGAAAGGGGGAAATGCTCATACAGCTCAAACGTGGCTGAACAGGTTAATGTGGGGCCACTAAACGACACCAAACAGTTGCGGTAATTCTGCCCCTTTGCAGCTATTTGACCCTTACTAGGTGCTTAAGAGGGGAAAACCAAATAAGATTAGTGATCGTGAAAAGTAAACGTAAGTGGCGCACAAATAAAACCAAAATGAAGGACAACATAACTTACCTTGCCTCGCAAGGCAAGCTCTGAAATGAAAATAATTTTCCACCCCACCCAAAATCCGTATGACTACGAACTCCCAAAGACCAAAGAAACTGCTAACGAAGCGAGAACATTCGTAGAACGATAGGTCAACCAAATCAGGCGACAACACTGTCAACAACCCTTTCGCTTCGATAGCACGTGGAAAAATGTCCGCCCGTAAAATGTTTCCACGCCGGCCGGAACAAGATCAAAAAGCGGGTGAGCGCCTAGCCCTCTAGCAATGGTCAGGGGAAAAACGAAATAAGATTAGTGATCATGAAAAGTAAGCGTACGTGGCACACAAATAAAACCAAAATGCAGGACAACATAACTTACCTTGCCTCGCAAGGCAAGCTCCGAAATGAAAACAATTTTTCACGCCATCCAAAATTCGTATAACCACGAATTCCCAAAGAGCTGGGAAAACTTCTAACGAAGCAAAAACATTCGTGGAACGGTAAGTCAACCAAATCAAGCGACAACACTATCAACAACAAGATCAGAAAGCGGATGAGCGTCTCGCCCTCTAACAATGGTCAGGGGAAAAACGAAGGCAAGGCAGGCCCCGAAATGAAAATTAATTTCCATCCAAAATCCGTATAATCACGAACTTCCAAAGAGCAGAGGAAAATGTCTGCTCGTAAAATGCTTCCACGCCGGCCGGAATAAGATCAGAGGGCGGGTGAAAAGTCTGACTTCTCTTATGATCAAGAAGACGGCATCTACTGAAAATGGCAGCGTAGCTGCCGAAATACGTATTTAGTTTTTAAACAAACTTTTTTTGGTTAGGAGGTTAAATCCATTTTCTCTGTAACAAAAATGCCAAAACCGCTAAAAGCGACGCGGAAAAAAATCCGCTTTCAACGCCACAGGAATTCCTCAGCTATAATTCTTTCACAAATCAAAAAACCACTACCTATTGATGCGTTATATTGGTATAAATCGTATGTGCCTTATAAAATAATATCAAAATACTAAGTTGGTAAGATATTTGAAGTTTTTTGTTATGTCATGTCAAGGTATTTGTCAAATCAATTTTAGTAATTATTACATTAGTCATATTTGTGGCCATTTTGAGAAGCCTTTAAAAATTCGGAACTTTCTCATTTATTTCATACACTTGTCATTTTGTTATCGAATTTCTAACTAGGACACCGTTGCGAATTGTGTTGTTCATAAGGCAATGTGGCCGTGGCCGTGGTCTTTTAATTTGTGAACAAATTTATACTAATACAATGTACAGCGTGGACCATTTTTGATGATGGCCGTGGCTGTGGTCTTTTAACTTGTGAACAAATTATATGAGCGTGGCTTTATACTAATACAATGTATAACGTGGACCATTTTTGATGCTGGCGTTTCACAAGGTTTCTCAGTTATTCATAGGAATAGAAGAAAACCTCTTTGCGACCCACTGCTACTTTTTCAAGAAAAACTTTCCGGAAATATCTGCTGATCTTTGATCAAATATTTTGAAAATTCAAAAACTAATTTTTGTTCTTCTTTCTTTGTATATTCTGGCGACTGCTTTGTATTTATGCTTTTTCCTTTGTCTTTCCAAAATATTACAAGGAAATATTTAATTCTTATTACTTTCGTGGTTTTAGGTCTTGGTCACGAACATTTCTGGACGTCGGGCACGGACTTGGCTCAGGAAGGGTCGTTCTTTTGGATGTCCACAGGAAGACCGATCACCTTCACCAACTGGAACGCCGGTGAACCCAACAACTTCCAATACGAAAACGGCGAAGAAGAAAACTGTTTAGAACTGTGGAACCGCGACGGTAAGGGACTAAAGTGGAATGATTCGCCGTGCTCGTTCGAGACTTATTTCGTATGTGAAATACAACCGTAAATAATGTGATATAAACTGTGTTTTAGTGTTATTTTCGAACCTGTAAGTGCGTGCGTTGTGCGCGGAGATATCCAAGACGGATTTAGATAATAGAACTGAAAGGAAAAATAACCAAAAAGTTTTAAATAATAAGTTGCAAACGTTGCGTTAGTGAATACTGAGTTGATGTGAAACATGACACATTTTTTTTTAGTCATCAGTTAACTATTGCAGTCTGTCTGTACATACCATCAGAGATCGAATGCGTTTTATTTAAATTTAAAGGCTTCTTTTGAATAGCCGGTTTACCATTGAAAAATTCCCTCATTTCAAGTCTACCGACATGTCATCAATCTTATTTTTTTTTTGTTTTAGATATACAATTCAATAAAAGATTTATTGCAAATTAATCAATTTTAATTTTACTGTTTGAATATTAAGACATACGAAATATTGTTTAAAATAGTTTCTTGTTTGCAAAAACGTTTTTTCGAAAAAAAAAATATTTACAATAGGTATCAGGAGTCAAAGTTTTTTCGGAGCAGTTTTTCATCGAATCTGAAAAATTTATCTTTCAGATAATATTCTTATCGATACAATGCTTTCCAAGTATAATACCTGACGGATAAATTTATGAGAAAGTGAAAAATTCGGACTTTAGACGAGTAGTAGGTATGATAATATCCGGAAACTGAGTTTAACTTGTTTATCGATTTTTGGAGAAAGTAGGTGTTTGATAGAACCTGCTCAATTTTAAAACAATTATAATTTTTCCGGTATTTTGCACCGCCTCCGATAAAAGTTCCGAAACGAAAACAATACGTTAAATATTACGAAATGTGCTCGGTAGGTATCGTTTACCTAAACTTGGCTCAATTTTACGGAGTCTCTTTCTTTTTTTAGAATATTATCGTGTAAACAGGGTAGTATTACTTTAATTTGGTATTTCTTTAGGAAATAGAAAAATAAGAAAATTCCACCACTTATCTGTAATTTACTAGCAGTTAGTGTGCTTTAAATGAGTTGAGGACTATTTTGAATAATAAAATTTGGCTGCAACCATGTAATTTTTAGAAAAGTACCGGACCTGTTTACCTGACTAATTAACAACTCTTTCGAAGGTTCTTGGCTCAGAAACTGTACAAATAAATAAAATCCCTCATGTGCTGCAACGGATTTATTGAACACTAATTTAAATTGTACAAACAAAACAATAAACAAGTACAAAAAAAAATATAAAAGAAATAAAATTTAGTTTAAAGAGATTTTGAAAAGAAAATGTTACATGACATATAAGCTGACAATTACTATAACTTTTGGGTAGAACTGAGGAACAGGGATGCTTCGATTAAATTCTGAGCATCGGATTGGTTTCTTCCACGTGTATACAGGGTGCTGCATTTTGAAACGCAACAAAAGAAATCTCATGTTAATTTAAAGGTTCTGGAATATTGGCTTCCCTAATTATTTTACAGCAAAATTCCATTTAGGTTTTTTAAAGTACTCCTCAAGTCTGTGAAGCTTGAGAATTTTTCATTCGTTCAGTTACAGGACATTTTAAAAAAGATTCTGTAACTAAATTCTATTTATTCCCAACTATCAGCACAGCTTTGATCAATGATAATGAAACTGGGCCGATAATTAATAAATCTAGTCGTTTTTGAAAAAGATAATAAAAATATATATAAATAAAAATAAACAAATAAACTTTGTAGATTTTTATTTTAATTATTGGCATAAAATTATTTCAGGCAAGGATATCTGTAGCCCCCTGAAACCAATAATTACATAAAATAAAAATCTAGAGAAAGTTATTTGTTGTTTCTTCAACACAATAAATTTGAACTGAACACGATTATGCACTCATCGATTCAATTTATTTTAATATTTACTGATCAAGGCCGTGCTGATAGTTTGGTATAAATTGAGTTTCGTCACTGATCTTTTTTAAATATCTCGAAAGTGAGCGAATGAAAAATTCTCAAACTTTACAGATAGATTAATCTTGAACAGTACTTTAAAAAACCTAAATGGAATTTTACTGTAAAATAATGAAGTCACTATTCGAGCACCTTTAAATTAACATGGGATTTCCTATATTGCGTTTCAAAACGCAGCACCCTGTATACAAACTCTTACACACACTCAATTTACATGAAGGGGTTTTCTAAGGGGTTACGGTAAAAACAATCGCATGATTGAACGGTTAGGAGGATCAGTTTTTGAAAACTGCCGGTGGATACTGATTAAATTTTTCATTCGCTCCCGCTGCGGAGTCTGAATGCTTATCTTAAGAACGTCCTCACCTCTCGCTCATCTTGGAGGCGTTACAATGGTTGCCTAAATCAGGGGGCAACTTTAACAAGCTTTTAACATCAAATATTTAAGGGGAAGGAGGGAACATAGTCGCACTGTTTCTGCGGGTAATGCAATCTAAAATTATTATTGTTATGACTACAGTATTTCCTGTTCAGCTCATTATCTCTGAGAAAATTTATATTTAAATAAAACAGATTAAATTCCACCCGCAGTAATCAAGCTAAATTAAAATTTCGAATAAAATATAGGATTTTAGTGCCCGTTTGCACCACTTTCACTTAAAACTTTAAGTCCCACTTAAATGGTTAAGTGACACTTTTTCCATAATAGAAAGTGTCACTTAATCACTTAAGTAGGACTTAAATTTTAAGTGAAAGTGGTGCAAACGGGCATAAGACTTCTAGGCGTTTACAATCGTATCGTAACTGTTATCGGATATTTTCAGTAAAGTTAACAAACTAGAAGAGTTACTGAAGCTAGCTGTAGATTATTATCGACAGTTAAAAAGGGTCTAATTTTTCAAATCCTTATTTTACTAATACTTATTTGATATATACTTTATTTCAGTATACATAGTGTACAGTAAATTAACAATCTGAATGCACCAACTACTTTTAACAGCCGATGTCAAATCACTAAAAGTTCAGTGGCGTAGGAACGAATTACAAAGCAACCCGGCGCCGAAGTGTCAGGCGCCTGTTCAGACTCAAAAATAAAAAAATTTCTTACAAAGCAAAATACTCTTCCACTACTGGCTTTTTCTACTGATCTTATACAGGGTGTTTCGCATTGTTTATGAAGTTGCAAAACACCTTGTATTTAATTCACATAATTGTGGCCTATTAAATGAAGTACGATTTCCAATCGGCCCGAGTAAAGAAACATTCGAAATTTTGAAGGACTTTTTTTACTAGCTACTGAAAGTAAAGGCGCCGATAAAAATTTTGCAACCCGACGTCTTGATTTCTGGGCACGCCACTGCTAAAAATGGGCATCGGTAGTAAACAAGGAACATAAGGCTCTTAATGCACGGACTACTCTTAACAGTTGATGTAAAACCACTGAAAATGGTCAAAATGCAGCTCGTTATAACTTATAACCAATATATTTTATACGCAGCAGGACTCTTCTAACATGCAAACCACAAAGAAAATTTTTATAAACAGCTAACATCGTAATGAAGCCGTTCTTGCTAACAAACAAATCGTTATAATTGTAAATGTTTACATAATCATTTGCAGTTATATCTAAGTAAAAAGACATGATTGCTGTAATGTTGGTTACGCAAGTTATGATGAACAAATAGAAAACTCTACTGCGTAAAATTTAAGGCATTTCCTGTTAAACAGGAAACACAAATTGCAATTAAAGGATTAATTTGTTTTTGTGTGCAAGTTTCCACCAAAGCGCTTAGAAATCTCATGTAACTTATTTTAAATTTTCCGTGCAGAAAATGTTTACGCAAAATCGAGAAATATAAAAAATATACCTACACGATTTTTTTAAATTTTTTCTTAGTGTGAAAATGATTTATTAATAGAGATCGGAATCACATATTTTGACGTCATCATTAGGCGGCGCTTGTCATGCTGCAGCTCTGCAACAACGTTGCCAAACGTATGATTATTTTAGTAGTTGGTACTATGAACGATTTCTTCTTCAGAATCGTGTGTACGCTTGGGGTAGATTTTGGATTTTGAGAACGAAGATGAAATTTCTCTTCCTTTTCCATTCCATTCAAAATGGATTTGACGGATTAAGAAAAGGAAAAAGGAAACCGGAGACAATCGAAACAATTTGCAAGAAAAAAGAAAAAGTTACACAATGAGAAACAAGAAAAAAGCGAAAAACTTTTTGAAAATCGAGAAAGACAATGAAAAACGGGAAAAAATAAACTTTCTAAAGAAATTATAATTATTTCATTTACGAAAAATTGTAAACAATTGAAAATAAAACAAAAACAAGAAGATTTTTTTAAGAGTCGAGCAAAAAAATAATAAGGTATTCAAGACATAACAGTAATTAGAAATTTTCAAGAAAAGAACACACAAAGAAAGAAATTCACAACCAAAACACAAAAGAAACAAAAACAAAAGAGGTTTGCAACGGTTTGCAGAGTGCAGCATTTTTTTTTAATCTGTTCAAAAAACATTTTCGTCTTATGGAAAAAATGTAATCGGAATGGAAATTGAAAAAAAAAAAATGGATGACTCCAACGAGAAAAGAAGAGAAGGAAAAACAAATGACGATCGTACATTTTACGACAAACAGAAGAGAAATGAAAAAAAAAGAAATAATTTCGGAAAATATAGAAAATAAGGGAAAAGACTAAATTGATTAATAATTCAAAACTGCTGGGAGGTATATTCGATAATCGATAAAAGGAATCGCATTATGTTTGAAACAAAATAAATAAATTGAAAACAAAAAAACTAAACCTAACTATTTAATAATCTCGCTGTTTTTAATCATGCTTGATAATACGATTTTTAACGACAAAATACAATTTTTTTCTACGAAAAAATCGAATTTGAAACTTGATGAGATGGCAGTACTGTGCGGCCCCACTGTCAAGAATTCCCGCAAACCAGTTGTAGGATGCCCCCCTTCCGGAATTATTCCGGAAAGGAATACGTAATAAAAACGTATTAAAAATAATTTTCTGTGCAAATCCAAACTCTTATTGATGACGTCAAAATATGTGATTCCGATCTCTATTTATTAGAAATAGACGAAAATAGGTCAGAATTATTTTTTGACGGCGGTAGGTGAAAATTTACACTTGTAAAAATTTTATTTCCCTTTTTTTTGGATTCGAAGAGTTGATGACTCTTAGCCTACTCTACTACTCTATTTCTTTTCTCACTCTTCCATGCACTAAAACACACTCGTCGCGTTCATATTTTTGCTCTCACCGTACATGGAGCATGAAAGTTGAAATGCAGAATGTCAATTTTGAAATTTCAAGAACCAATGACAATAAAAAATTAGATTACAATATACACCCTGTTTCAAAGTAAGTCGGCACCATTGCTAACTTTCTTATTTTTAGAGATACAGAGTTGTTTAAATTAGCGAATTTGTTTGATCTGTTCCGCTCATTAAAAATATGAAAACAGAAAAATAATTGAGTGCAAACTTTTCGAGATATCTTTTGTTACATGTTTTCGTTTAATGGAACAACCAAAACGAAAGAAAATTGAATTTTAATAATAAGTCCTTATGTACGACGTATTTGAAAAATGTCTGAGATACTTCAACTTAAAATTGACAAGGAAGCGTCTCCTCTTTAGCTCTAATAACATCGAATTAATGCATTAACGACCCCCTAGTAATGTAAGAATACGGTATTTTAGATTATTTTGTACAACCCTACGTGTGTTGTGTCGTATTTTATCATAACCTAACTTTATTAAACAAAGTAGTAGCAATGCAGTAGATAACGAGTACAGCGAACAATGTAATGTTTTATCATATGCATTATAAACTTGGTAAAAATGGTACAAAGTTGTCTCATACGCATTTTAAAACGTGTATAATACAACTTTACATCATTTTAACCATTACAGGACGAGTATTATAGCATGTTATACTAGCTACGCTAAGTTATTTTCTACTGCTCATTTTTAAAGTAGGGTTAGGATAAAATACGATGTAATACCAACAAAATTGTACAAAATCATTCGAAATACCGTATTTTATAAACCTTATGTAAATTTGCGTCTTCTGTGCATGTTAAAATGCGTATAACACCGCTTTACGTGACTAGCTGTATTAGGTTATTCTGTACCATAGGCTAATAAAGCTAGGTTATGATAAAGTACGATACAATACACGTAGGTATGTACAAAATAATCTAAAATACCATTTTTTTACATCATTAAAGTTGGCCAATGAATTATATCATAATTATTAAAAAAAGAGGAGAGGCTTCTTGTCAATTTTAAGTTGATATATCTCAGTTATATGACATTTTTCAAATATGGCGTACATAAGAACTTATTGCTAGAATTCAATTTTCTTTCGTTTACGATGATAATATATAGGGTAGTCCATTAAAAGAAAACATGTAACAAAAGATATCTCGAAAACTTTACATTAAATAGTTTTTCTATTTTCATATTTGTAATTCGAACGACTCTGTAGCTTTAAAAATAAGAAAGTTAGTAATGCTGCCGACTTAGTTTGAAACGGGGTGTATAAATACTTAAATTTGGAAAACATAGTAGCCATTGATTGAAGAAACTGATGATGGAGTACCTAAGTACTGTACATACCTATATATTCGATACTTTCAATATTTTCACCTTCTAGAAGGCTATGCTATGAAGTTATTTATTCCAGTATATTACGTTGGCAATGACAAGCAAACATAACCTTCAAGAGGGCAAACGAGAAATGATCGAATTTCTATTATATTATTAACTTTTTAAAACAAATTAACTAAGTACAGGATGACTACGCGAGAATTCCTACCCCCTTTAACTCTTTTATTTTTGATTTCAGAAAAAAAATGTTTAATACAAAATTTATAGGGACTAATTCAAAATTTCTTCGTGTGCTCACAGAAAAACAATTGATGGTCGGATAAACGAGATATGAACTAAAGTTAAGTTTCTTTTTAATGAAACACCCTGTATATTATTACAATTTTCGATTCTAAATTAAATTCTACAGGCACTACGTATATAATAAAACTAATAATGTAGAAGGTGTCTATAAAATAATTCCTATTTAATTTATTTTATTTTTGAATTTTAGAAATAGAAAACTTGAATTGTGATTCTTTTATACTAAGAGATGTGAATCAAAACATGTTAAAAAAATTTACACTTTGCGTAAAAAAAAATTGAAGATGCTTTGAATATGTTTTACATAAATTTTTAGTCATTTTTTAAAATTCAATTTTTCCGAAATATTTTTCGTTTCTAGTTTAAAAGTTTATTTTTAGAAGACATGTAAATCGATTGTGTTATGTGTTAATGGTAAAATTTTATTTAATGTTATTTTATTTAAAACCAAAACTTCGTTTATTTTTTTGGGTATCCGACGCTCAATTGTTTATTGTGAGTATCTGTAGCAGTACTGAAATAAATTCTACAACTTTTTTCTTTCTAAAATAAAAAATAAAAAAATAAGCAGGAATTATTTTATAGACACCTTATACATTATTAGTTTTATTATACATGTAGTCCCATTAGAATTTTATTTCGAATTGGAAAACGTAATAAAATACAGGGTGTTTCATTAAAAAAAGTTTAGTTTATATCTCTTTTGTTCGACCATCAATTATTTTTCTGTGACTACACAGAGAAACTTTGAATTAGTCCCTTTAAGTTTTGTATTAAGCATTTTTTCCTAAAATCAAAAATAAAAGAGTTAAATGGGGAAGGAATTCTCGCGTAGTCACCTCGTCCACTGCAACAAGCAGTTCATTAATGATATGGATATCAATGACTTATTATTGAAACATTGCCCTAATCGTCAATAAATAAAAAACGATTTTGGAAAATGAAATATTGGTCACGTCTTGCTAGTTACTGCAAATACCAACGTTTTTATGCCATTTGGAAAGTAGACCGCAACATCACCGGCATAAATCTTCCGCCGAGCCAGAAGTGCTGCAATCTCGGATCTTAAAATTTAATTGCGTATTTGCGGGGGAGACGTTCGTATTATGTTGCAAATTCATTCAAACACTGAATAAACATAATTGCACCTTAATGACAGTCGTGAAAGATACATAATAAGATTACATAAAGCGAGATAATCTAAAATCGTTTTTCTCGTAAAAAGGCGAAATTACGCAGTCTATGTACAAATTTAAATACAATTGAGCTCTATTTATGTATATCGCGTTCTGTACTTTCTAATTAGTACAAGGTTTATGGCCGACGATACCTGTTACGTTTAATTGTGTCGATCTTTTACTCCGACTCATAAACTATTTGTTTTTAAGGAATACCAACAGTAATTAGCTCTAAACATCATTGTGTTTAAAAGATTGTGGTCACCACTTATTTTGTAACTACAGTATTTCAATAAACGGCTGCAACTAGGGACGTGGAAATTTCAAAAAAAAATTGTTTTTTTTTTGAAAGAAAGGTGGATTTTTAAAGGCAAACGGTTCAACAGAAAATATAATGAAATTTCCAAAAAATTTCCACTTTAAATAAAAAGAATGAAATTTCAGTGGAATTTCAAATCAATTTCAGTGAAATTTCAAATCAATTTCGGTAAAATTTCAAAAAAAAAATCAAAATTTCGAAGAAAAAAATAGTATAAATAATAATAATGTGCTACGACAATAATAACAAAATACATAAGACTATATTATCAGGTAAATATAATGCTTCGGTCTCATTATTTACCATTATGAATTTACGATTACATAAAATAATTACCGTAAGAATGTAGAAACCTAATATACAGAGTTACAACTAATTAAATGGCCACTATGGGGATCTCGTAAATTATAAGAAATACAAAGATGGTTAAATTATAAAAAAAGTTGCGCTATTTTGGAGTCTATCAAAATATTCAAAAAAATCTTTTCTACCTTCATTCGTTTTTGAAATATCTTCAAAAAACTGAAAATTCTCATTTTCGAAAATCTCGAATATCTCCTTTGTTTCTTAAGATAGAATAATAAAATTCAGTGTTTTTATATTAAATTCGTTGCAGTTCGAAGAAATAATAATATAATAATAATAATAATAATAATAATAATAGACTTTTATTAATTACTAACAAAGCAACAGTTAATAAAACAAAATATGCCTTCTAATACGAAGTCCAGCATAACGTCAATGACGTCTGCTGCTCTACTTAACCTTATAATAGGTTAGGTTTGACAGTTTCGTAGGTACGATTGTCAACTGTTTCTTTTCTTATCTACGCTACCTTAGATATTCACAGCACGTGATGCAGAAATAATTTTTGAATACGACCATATGAATACTTATGCTTTTGTTTTAAAACAAAATATTAGGTTACTAAGAATTTTTGTTAAAAAGTATTTTTTTTATATAAATAAGTACCACAATTGAATAAGGTTTATTAATTTAATAATAACTTTAGTTTTGAATATTTACACACATCCGCCTACTAGATATACATATATTCTTTTTTCAAAATCTTTTGTAGTATTTTGATATTTTGTTTTAAAACAAAACTTAAGTGTGTCATATGGTCGTATTCAGATTTTATTTTTGTATGACGTGGTATGAAAATCCAAGATAGCGTCCTTGAAAAAAAAGTTAGTTGACAATCGTATCTGCGAAACTGTCAATCCTAACCTATTTCTTCGGACTCTATTAGATTGTCTATCGAATTGTGCATTGAAGCAGCGGAAATATGGCAGAAGTAAATAGTACATTCAGTATAAAAAGCATACAACATTAAGTGGCCTGGATTCTTTTCCCTGGTGATAATAATCAAGATTTTAACAACGTCAATAAAAATCACAAACACTAACAAAATTTAGCCGCAAGTAAAAATTAAATTGTCTGTTTTACGACAGCGTTGCATCTTACATCTTAGCCCAGATTTGGTATATTTCACAAGCCCTTGGTGATAAACATGTATAGTAAAAATTCTCATGCACTTTTATAATAATTGGTGGAAATTCATTGTCACAATATTTTTAGTTTCTTGTTTTTTTTGTTCTTTTTTATTCCGGATAAAGAAAACAATGCCTCATTTCTTTTCCATGCACTAACTTTTACATAACCTTTCTTTCTTGAATACGTACATTGAAAAAGATATTTGAGGTTATGTGAAATTACCACAAACTTACTCACTTAAAAAATGACATTTAAATCAATTTCCCGAAGTGTCCGTGGAAATAAAATTGCATATTTTATTCTAGAATTAAATAATGACGCTTTGGTTTTAACTGAAAATAGGAAATCACTATACATTAAAAAAAATTGATTTTTGTTGACATATTAAATCGTTATTGTGTTGGCAACACCCAGTTTTGCCACTCATTGTTTCCTTCGTCGCAATCATATTTGTAAACGTGACGCTATGGCGCCAAATTCAAACTGTCTTAAATCTAGACAGCTCGAATCTTCCTGCAATTTGAATTGAACGATTAAATCAAGAAGCTTGAATGAAATAAGCAATGAAAACGTAGCTAAAAAAATAAACTAAAAAAATGCGAAAATAAAAAGCAATTCGTTGAGATAATTTGGAAATAATTTTGGAAAAAATAATCATCGGAGAAGTAGTTAGTAACCATCGAAAAACAAAAGACGATCGTTTATCTAGAAATTACAAAACAAAAGAAAAAGAATTTAAGGAAATAAGAAGTTTACTCAACCTCAAAATTGTTCATTTTGATCATTAGATAAAATGGAAAACAAATTACAATTTCAACATCTACTAGAAACCGAAAGTTAATTTTAAAAATGATAATCAATTTCAATCATAATTATTATATAAAATAAAACAAAATATTGAAATTAATTTAGAAACAATAGGCAATCGACAAAAATGAGTGAACTTTCATTATTTATTCAATCACAAAAAATTAAATTAAACATGAAACAGAAAGCAACTTGAAGAGATTAAGAAACAAGAAACAACAAAAATTTCAAAATAATAAATTTCAATTATGTCCAATGAAATACTTAAATTAACGAAAAACAAAATACGATCGAGTGGAAATGAACTTAACCTCAAAATACTTTAAGCTCCCAATTATTGATTTAATTAATTAGGGAAATAAAATAAGTCGGAAAAAGCAACTTGAAGAGATTTAGAAAAAAACAATTTTCAAATTAACAATAAATTTTAAACTGAAATCGGTTCTTGTCCGATGAAATTTGTAAGTAAATAGTTTAGTTTTTTTGACGAAGCTATCATGCGACAATGAAACGTAGAGTACGTTCTAATTTAAACAGTGTCCGGTTAAAGTTTTAAAAACTAATTACGAATAAATTTTAAATTCTCGGTGCTTCTAGGAAATTAATTATAGAAGCGTAGTTTAAATAAACGTGCAGGCCGAGCCAATATTGCCAACGTGATGCATTTTACTTCAGATTTGATGTATTTAACAAGCACTTAGTGGTAAAAATAAAATATTCGTTAAAATCACTGTGCATAGGTTTTGAAAAGAGGATCAGGTACCTCAAGTATTCTATTCTTGCGCGATTTGTTAACCGCAAAAATTTCCAAACAAAAAGGAAATTTCCGATAACAAAACACATTCTCCGAAATTTCAAAAATCTAGAAATTTCCACTCTTGGCAAAAAAAGTGTTGAAATTTCAGGAAATTTCCTCGATGAAATTTAAATGAAATCTTTTCACTGCACATCCCTAGCTGTAACAACAAAAAAGAAAGAGATTGATGACAGAAATATTTTTTCCATTTGTAAAAAGGGAAATCTTGATTATAAATATAATTAGTAGAGCCAATTAGTTTCGATATAATCTTTGTAAATATAGTGTGATTTCAGTCATTTGAACTAATATATTATTTCAGTGTACAATTTACTCTATCGATATAATTATAAATAATAAAAATCAAATTCACTTTGAAGCCTTTGTAAATAAAAGCTTCGCTCTACCTTTACTTTACACTTTACATTGTTAGTGTTGGAATGTCTTTTTCTGTTAAAAATGTTCCGCATAAGACGAAAACGTTTTGTATATAATTAAAAGACTGGCAACATTTTTTCGTACTTCTCTATTCAAACTGTAAGTAGTATAAAATAAAAATAAAAATTAAGAACCGAAACTGTGTTTATATTGTTATATTTTTTTTTCAGTAAAACCTAATTAGAAATATCTAGTAAATAAAGTTATCCCTACACCTTAAGGTAGAAGGGTTACAGATACAGCGTCTCCCAATTTGAGTGGCCTATTAAAAAGTTCTCGGGAAAAGGAACATACAAATATTCTAAAAATTAACACACTGCCCTAGGAGGAAGTAATTTTTCAGAATAAAATATTTTCACTTTTATATCACTTCCGATTATAACGGAAATCGCCATTAACTTTCTTATTTTACATAGAATGGTATACTTTTTATTGCAGATTCTGATTTTACACGTTATTTCCAGCAAAAGTTGTTAAGGCTTCCTTATACTTAAATGTAACGGTTTTAGAGATATCTTCGATTTCTGAAAAAAAAATTATTTCGGGGGCCTTTCATTTAACAGAATGTATTTACGACACTTTCAAATTTCAAGATTCAAGCTGCCTGTCGTTTGAAAGAATAATGACCAGCCTTTCAAATCATATCCTAGTTATCATTAAAAATTCACAGGATGGTCAAAATATGGTGTCGAACCTTGTTCTATTCAACTGCCCAAAACTCAGTTTTCCTAAATGGATATATTTCTGTATATTTATAATAGATATACAGGGTGTTCATGGGAAGCCGCTACAATAGCTAACTTTCTTATTTGTATTTTTATGAAGTAACTTAAATTAGGAAAGTTTTAGGACCTTTCCTCCTCGTTTTTATGGTACTTTCGGAAAAACAAATGAGATTTTCAATTGTTTTCAATTTTTTTAAATGGAATGCTAGGTTTTTTATTATTGTATCGCGTTCAGGATGTCAAATTAATTATGTCTCTAAAATATCATCTTCCAAAGCCTACTACTTTTATAAAGGATTTAGTAACAAAATTTTGGTGTTCACGGGAAATGGCTACAATTGCTAACTATTTTATTTGAAGTTTCAAGAAGTAGCTTAAATTGGAAAAGGACCTTCCCTGCTCGATGTTATGGTACCCTTGGAGAAACAAATGACTATCAGGTTTTCGAGATTTTCAATTGTTTTCAACTTTCTTAAATGGAACATTATGTTTTTTATCATGACATCGCATTCAGGATGTCAAATTAAGTATGTCTGTGAAATAATATCTCTCGAAACAGAATATTTCATAAATAATTCAGTCTTGACATTCGCGGGAAGAAGTGTCTCGTTACGATAGTTTTTTTTTTCACGAATACAATATGGTGTGCTTCGAAATAAGGGAATAAAGGAAGTGTGTTCAAACTGTCAGACCTTTGTGAACTATCATGATTCAAAACTTGTTTAAATTTAGTTCAAACTAAAGATCTTTGTGTCAAATTTTGAAAGCGCGACATGTTAAAATGTCTAATACCATTATTTACCAAATAATTTATAAAATAGTATACTTTGGAGGGAAATATTTTAGAGAAGTACTTAATTTGGCATCCTGAACACGATACGCTGATAAAAAATATAACGTTCCATTTAAAAAAGTTGAAAACAATTGAAGATCTCGAGAATCTGACAGTCATTTGTTTCTCCAAGGGTACCATAAAATCGAACACGGAAGGTCCTGAAACTTTTATAATTTAGGCTATTTCGTGAAACTTCAAATAAAGAAGTTAGCTATTGTAGCCATTTTCCGTGAACACCAAGATTTTGTTACTAAATCATTACTAAAATAGTAGGCTTTGGGAGATGATATTTTAGAGACGTAACTAATTTAACATCTTGAACGCGATGCGATGATAAAAAACCTAACATTCCATTAAAAAAAGCTGAAAACAATTGAAAATCTCGAAAATCTGATTGTCATTTGTTTTTCCGAAAGTACCATAAAAACGAGGAGGAAAGGTCCTAAAACTTTTCTAATTTAAGTTACTTCGTAAAAATACAAATAAGAAAGTTAGCTATTGTAGTGGCTTCCCATGAACACCCTGTATATATATACAATATATAATGGATATATTTCTGTATATTTCTGCGTCATGAGATGCAGAATCAAATTCTACATCGATTAGTTGTAGCATTCCCTCCACCTATTTTCATTAGTTTTCTTGTTATCAAGAATTGTTTATTTTATTGTGTTAATTAATGGCATTTATACAGTTATTCGTATCTACCTTTGAAAAAAAAAGTAAATATCGAATTCCTATTTTTTTAAGAAATAAATAATTGCTAACCATAGCATTACTTCGCCATTCTTCTCGGAATAAAACTATAGGTCAATACCTATCGTAATCCTTACTATTTTCATAAACAAGGATCTTTAAAAAATAAGTAGACCTATTTTCAAAAACAATTCTCTTTGTCACGTTAACATTTTTGTATAAAAAAAAGCAAAAGTAAAACTTACAATTGGTAAAGTGCTAAAAATAATTAAACAGTTTTATTTATTATTCTCGAGTCCCTCTGATACGGTCGTAAATACTTTATAAAATTTGCAAATAACTGAGACAAAAGTCAAATCAACTAATAAATATTTACAATGGTAACCCATCTCACTTTGTAGAAATTTTGCACAAAAATACCATCGTGTCGTAGTTCTTCAAAATTAAACATTATGGTCCATTTTTATTTGTTTTGTTAATTTTATTAATTTCTTTGTTTTTTATTGTTTTTTATTTGTACATATCTGTTAATATAGCTTGTAACTCAATAAATATTTTTGTTTTGTCGACACTTATTGCGAAAAATTACCATAATTTTACCAAAATATGCCATTATAAGAAACAATAATTGATAACAAGAAAACTATTGGAAATAGGTACAGGTAATGCTACTTACAGGTAATGCTACTACTAGTCGATGTAGAATTTGATTCTGCATCTCATAATGCAAAAATATACAGGATGTTCCGTTTACGAAAACTGAGTTTTGGGCAGTTGTACAGAGCAAGGTTCGACACCATATTTGGACACCCTGTGAATTTTTCAATGATAATGATATGATTTAAAAGACTGAACATTATTCTCTCAAACAACAGGCAGCTTGAATCTTGTAATTTGAAAGTGTTGAAAATACATTCTCTTAAATGAAAGGCCACCGAAATAATTTCTCTTACAAATTCGAAGATATCTCAAAAACCGTTACATTTAAGCATACGGAACCCTTAACAACTCTTGCTTGAAATAACATGTAGAATCAGAATTTGCAATAAAAAGTTTAGCATTCCATTTAAAATAAGAAAGTTAATGGCGACTTCCGGTATAACCGGAAGTGATACAAAAGTGAAAATATTTTATTCTGAAAGATCACGTCCTCCTAGGGCAGTGCGTTAATTTTCAGAATGTTTGTATGTTCTTTTCCTCGAGAACTTTTAATAGGCCACTCAACTTGAGAGACCCTGTATACCGTTTGTAAAGTGATGAGGTTTCCTGTGGAGTAATCTTTTTTAATAATATGAGTTTTTGGAGAAGAACTTATAAAAAAATTTGCTTGTATCGAAACCTATGTAGTCAAAGAAAAATCCAGTAATCACTTAAGATAATAATAATAATAATAATAATAATAATAATAGTATTTATTTCAAAACAACTGAACAAAAAGAAAAAACAGTACAGGTTTGAAAACGTCCAAAAGTTAATTAAGAAAAATGTTTACATTCCTGATGCATTATAATAATCTAGTAAGTTGTAAGGTTCTACATCCACCAGAAAATTAAAGATGCTTTCGCTTCATCTCACTTGAATTTCTCAATTTTCTGATATTAGCCGGCAAATTATTAAACAATTTCATGCAACTGTACAAAGCGCTATTTTCAAATTTCGTAAGCCTGTGAGGAGGATAAAGGAAGTAGTCAATATTTCTGGTGTTGTATTTGTTTAATGTCTTGTTTTCAAAATTAATAAAAAGATGCCTATTTTTGAACAAAAAAGATAGACATTTATAAGTATATATGCCATAAACTGTCAAAATGTGACTATTTTTAAAAATACCTCTGCAGGATTGACGACACGACATTTTATGAATAATACGTACAGCTTTCTTCTGCATGACAAAAACATTCTTTACATGACTACTATTCCCCCAGAAGATTATCCTATATTGTAAGTGTGAGTAAAAATTTGCAAAGTACATAGTTCTTAGTATTTCTGCGCTAGTGTATTCACACTGCTTTTAAGTAAGTTGTTTTTATTGTTTATTGTTATCACAGGTGGAGTTTCACAGAAATGTTTCGTTTTAAATAGAACACAATTTGTTTTGGATTCATTTAAAATTAAGTTGTTTTGAGAAAACCATTGATCCATGTTTTGCAAACATTCTTCACCTTGTTTAGGTATATCTGGGAACGTTTCTCCGGTTATTAAAGCACATGTGTCATCTGCATAGTTATAGATGTTACAGAAGGAATTCTGCGCAGCGTGTGGAAGATCATTCATATACAGAATGAACAGCAACGGGCCCAAAATGCTTCCTTGCGGTACTCCCCGGGTAATTTCAATTAGAGTAGATTGTGTTGTCTCATTTTTATCTCTTAAAATTACCTTTTGTAACCTATGGGAGAGATAAGATTTGATCCAGTCAAGAGCCAAACCACGGATGCCATATTGGTGTAACTTATTTAAGAGAATGTTATGATCGAGAGTATCGAAGGCCTTACTTAAGTCAAGAAAAAAACCGCAAACAAGATTTCCTTTTTCCCAGTTGTTAAAAATATTTGATGTGAAGTCGAATAAGGCGGTTTCAATTTTTTCAACACCCTTAAAAAATCCGTGTTGTCTGTTGTTCCATAGGTTGCACTTCGAAATAAAGTTATGTACACGTGTATACATGATTTGCTCAAATATTTTCGCGAAGGATGATAGTATACTGATAGGTCTGTAGTTCGATATTTCCACAGAATTACCTTTTTTAAGAATCGGTGTGACAACAGCAACCTTGAGGCTATCACGAAAAATGCCAGTCAGTAAGGATGTATTTATAATTTTCACTAGAGGCTCGACAAACGTATGAATGCATTTTTTCATTAAAAACATTGGGAAGTTGTCATGCCCAGCGCTTTTTTTGTTTTTGGATGTTCTCACCACTTCAAGAAACTCTCCTTCTGTAACAGGAGAAAGATATAGGGATATGTTATTGAAATACATGGTGCCCTCTGTTGAATCGAGTACAGAATTTTTCTCGTCGAGTAAGTTTTGTGCACATGTGGCGAAGTACTCGTTGAATTCATCTGCTGAGAGTCCATTAAATTCATTTTCAACGGTGTTTTTCCCTAAAGCCGCAGAAATTATAGACCACATCGTTTTTGACTTATTGTCTGAGCGTAAAATCAGATGATCATAATACTTGGATCTTTGTTGTTTTAGTAGGAAGTTGTACCTATTCTTGGTTTTCTTGTAGGCTATCTCGGCTTTAGAGTCAAAATTTTTCAGGATATACAATAAATCTAATTCTTTTTGGCACTGTTCGATTTCAGGAGTAATGGTAATTTTTGTTACCTTAGGGTTAACTGATTTTAACGTAAGTGGGAAATGTAAGTTGAAGTTTTTCGCAATCAAAGCAGAGAAAATATCCCATTTGTCGTTGATGTTAGAATATTCATCAATTATGCTCTAGTCTTGTGATCGTAGGTCGTTCTTAAAGTTGTTAATGTTAGTTTCATTAAAGTTTCGTGTGTGAATTTGAAGTTTCTCTTCCTTCATTTGAGGATCGCTAAAGCGAACGACTTGTGCCGTGTGATCAGAAAAGTGAGAAGGAATAATGTGTGTTTCAACATTTTGAATGTTAGTTACTATGTTATCGATGCAAGTCTCAGAAGTAATTGTGATACGTGTTGGACTGTGTATTGCAGGCTGCAGATTAAACGAATCAAGTAAACGTAACAGATCCTTTACAACGTTTGTGTCGCTCATCGTATTGATATTAAAGTCCCCAGATATAATGAAGAAGCATTGACTGGTAGATAGTATTTCCAACAAGAGTTCAAAAATTTCGAAGAAAGTTGGTATGTTGCCGCCAGGGGGTCTGTACAGTGCCACAACAACAATTTTATTCTTAAGATGTACATCCGCAGCACATAGCTCTATTTCATAAGGTTTTGAAATATTATTGATGGTTATATTTCTTCTATATTTCAGACTAGTATGAACATAAACGGCAGTACCACCATGTTTTTGCTTATCTCTACAGGAAGAAGACGCTAATTTGAAGTTAGAAATAACAATCTGAGAAAGTTCATTAACAGATTGCCAATGTTCGCTTAAGCAAAGAATTTTACAGGCTCTATGTGAATTGACGAAAACATTTAGTTCATTTACACAAGTGGACAGACATTAGATATTTTGATGGATCAGTTCCATTGGTTCCGAGTTCAGAGATTTTTGTGTCACGTTGACTGTACTTTCCTCAGTAGGCGGTATAAAAAACGGTTGTATTTTACTCCCACTGGCCAGAGATCTGGAGATGTTAGTGCAGTAACTTGAGTGTCTGGTACAGATATTTTAAATGATGAATAATCATCTGGTCGTTTTGAGGTGATTTGTTCGCACTTGAAGTTAAGAAAATTTTTTTTTAATAGGTAGGTCTTCAGTTCATCTGTTGTTGTAGATGTATCTAAGCCAAAGAAGTGAAAGTGTTCAAATTTGATTGCCCCACGTATAGTATTGTTTTCAGCAGTGCCTGCCAAAGCAGCATTTATTTTTTTTGTTTGTTTGTTGATGTTCCGGTTTCTACTCTTGCTTTTATTGACTACTAAAGTGAAATTATCTTCATCCTCTTCAATTTTTTTTTCCTGTTGTACTTCCTGTTGAACTACATTCGGACTTGGTGCGTCCGTTAACTGAAGGACTTTGTTCATTATTTGTCTTTGAGTGTCTTGGTAGACTTTGGTTGAATTTGTATTGGATTTAGTTTTAGTGGTTTTATTTTTATTAATATGGGACGTTGTTTGGTCGGGTAAATATGTAATTTCTGGTGTCGGATAGATGTTCTGACCTCTGGTTTCACATATTTTGGGTATTTTCGGTTCTTCAGAGATTACATTGACCACCGCTTCGCTATATAATTTACTTTCCCTGTTTCCTGTACCTCCAAGTGGTGCATCTCTTGTTGTTTTGATTAAAGTTGTTAGTTCCTCAACATTGCTTTTAAGCAGTATTACTTCGTTTCGAAGATCTTGATTTTCCTTTCTTAGATCTCGGTTATTTTTCTCAAGATCCTCAAGCTTTTGATTTATCTTTTCTATTAAATGAAGGGTATTGAACGAGATTTTCTCGTAATTGTTTACCAATTTACTAAAATCATTTTCTTGTAGTTCGCAGTCGTCTTGTGGATTTGAATCACACAGGAGTGGATCACCTCGAGTAGGGTCATCGTTGATTGATGATGAACTTGCTTTCCTAGCAGGCTCACATTTCAGACATTTCCAAGCAGTTTTCTTCATGTGGAAACCTCTTCTATCAAGTATACCTCCACATGTATCATGATAAAAAAATTTACATTCGATGCATTGGATTATATATTTCAAATCAGTAGCTGTGAAAAGTTGCTTGCACCCAAAGCAATGAGTACTGTTATCACTAGACATTGGGAATAAATTAATGAAGATTTAAGTAAATTAAATGGATCGATTGTTTGCAGTTTTAAATGAAATGTTTGTTTTGCACGCAGCAAAGAACCAGCGGTGTGCTGGTTTTTGTGTAGCACCGCACTAAAAGCGAAGTGTGTCCGTCTTCGGTGACTAAATTGAATTAAAATCAAATGCACTTACACAGATATTTTTGTGTTCAACTAGTCTTTGAAAAGCACATTTTTTGCATCACATTTTTGCAAACTATTGTGAATTTAACTGGTGTTTATCAGCTATAAAATTAGGAAAAACTACGGAGCACGTTAAACACGTTATTCATTCGAACGTACGAACATAATATATAATAAGATACGATCCAAAAACTTGAAATTATGTCGAGTTGTTGATCTTAAATAATGTAAGTCAAAATGTTACATGAGTATCGTATGACCTGTAATTGTGGTCGTCAGACAAAAAGCAAATGTCATTTCGATAAAACGTTTATTGCTTTTCTGTTTGTAAACAAGGATGGCCACGAAATTCAAACATTTATCTTATTATTTTCTGAATAAAAATAAAAGAAATGTTATTAGAAACCTTATTACAAATTGAAAAAGTCAATCAGCTCGAAGAAAGCAGCGAAAAATTTTAAGCCGTATTAATCCAAAAACAAATTATTAAAACTTCCAAACGGAAGAGGCAGTCCGAATTAAAACACGATTTTTGATATAAATAAATAGAATCTGTTAACGATTAATATAAGGTGTATTCTTTTTACCGCAAAAATCAGAGTAACTCAGCGGCACTAAGTAACCTTGGAAATTTGTCTGTTTTTTTTACACGCTCGTTGGTGAGATTTTGTGAGCTTCCTCCGCATCAATGAAATAGGAATTTAGATTATAATTATATATCGAGGAAATATATTTTGCGCGGTTCAAATTCTAATGAACCGGGCAATATAAGATATTAGACCGTAGCGTGTAAACAAACGCGAGGGCTGCGGAGACAATTAACGCCGCTACAGCAATGGTGTTACTCAGTATAACAAAAAACAGAGCAATATTGCCGCAATAAAAAATTACAGTTATGCAATCAACTCTTCTTGTTTCAATGTGTTTCAATTTTCAGAGTAATTAGTTGACCAGATGTACCTCGACCGCCGGAATTTATTGCGACATTGCATCATATAGTAAGAACGCCGTAAATTATTTTCACCGTTCCATTACACAATGTGCCTGTTCGATACATTTTTGCGGCGCTACTGAAACGATGGCAGGCACTTATTCAAATCCTACGCTTAGTTATAATGCATGCATGTGTAATGGCCGAATGTCTCGTTTAACATTTGCGCGATGTCAGTGGAATGAACTTGTTTTTTTTAGGAACGTCTTAACTCAGCATATCTCACCTAACTTCTGATATTTACTGATATGAGTCGAAAGTAAAACGAACACACCTAAAATTTAATTATGAGCCGCTACCTTATGACCGGTTGATGTCGTAGCTGACGTTAAAGTAGCACTACAGGTAAGTTTCAAAATACAGAAAAATAAAATATAAAACGTAACTTCATCTATGATCCTGGATGGAGTAAGTTCTTTCAAGATATAAAGTTACTTGCTTACTTACCCATTCGTAAAAATAAAAACACTGCACAATGTCACTTCACATTAAAAGATATTAGGGGCTATTCTGTATCGAGTATGTTACAATTAAAGGCCTGTTTTTATGATAACAACCAATCACAAAGCTTTATGATTGTTGACTGTTGCTATGGTAACAACCAATCAAAAGCCCTCCTAACAGGGGCTATTCTGTATCGAGTGTTAAATTTAAAGATATGTTGCTATGGTAGACTTCTTTTACTATAAGAAGTACATAATGGGGTCTATTCTGTAACACTGATATGGACTTGAAACGTAACAATTATTGATATGGGACGTAACCTTGCAAAGTCACTTGCTAAGCATATCAATTAATTGAAGAGGCCGTGCTGTCTAGCAAATTGAAACGCTGTCACAAAAATAATCATTGTTTTTACGTATGCAGAAATCTCATTTTCCGTTCGTCAATGTAAATGCATTTTAAAACCATCTGCCAAGAAATACAGCACTCGGCGGTACATGCGTAAGCGTGCAGAATTAAAAAGTAAAAATTTGTCCATAATTAGTTGCCGGGTTGTCGTCAAGTGAAAGGTTAGAAGAAGTGTTATTTTGGCATGGATTTGGAAGATCAAATTGTTACTCGCTTTTCTATTTCTCGCTATAAGTACAAATAAATCACGATAACCTTAAAATTGGCAACGCACGCGCAATCCATAAGTTGTGCATCTCTTCAATTCGTGTTCAAGTTCTCTTCAATTATTGAAGACCTTGAAGACGCATAGCAATTGATATGCATATCAGTGTTACAGAATACACTTCACATGGGAATCTGTATGTCATTGCTCATCAGCTGTTCGTATCTCGCCGGTCAGATTTCAATGCATCATCATGTACTTCTTATACTGAAAGGAGTCTAACAACCAATCATAAAGCTTTTTGATTGGTTGTTACCATAGCAGCTGACCGTTACATTTAACGTACTTGATACAGAACAGGCCCTATATTAACACCGTTAAATTTAAAGGTCTGTTAACTTTTGTTGCTACGGTAACACCCAATCATAGAACTGTATTTTAAATTTTAAAGGACCTCTAAATTTTAACAGCCCGTTAATAAGTTACAGAATCCGCCCCGTTTTTAGCAAACAATAAAACAAAGCAAATTTAGAACGTACTCACCGCACTGCAACCCTATCAGGAACTCGACGTGGAACTGAAATAAAACAAAAATAAACGAAATTGCCAAATTGAAGCTTCTTAATACTTACCCTACCTTTTATCGAAGCGTGCTTTTCTACCTACTTGCCGTTAGCCTGGAACCGTCGTGACGTCAGCCACAACACCGCACTAGTCACTGAAAAACTGAAAAATAAAAATTAAGTTAATGTTTTGGTAAAATATGTATAAGAAATTACCTATCTAAGGTAATTTATATTAATTTCGACAAGGCAGGACAACCCATAAAATAACTCTTCTTTTAATGAGTACTCACCGATAAAATATCAAAAAACAAACTACTTTTTGGTGTGTGTGTGTGTGAGAGAGAGAGAGAGAGAGAGAGAGGAACGACGTTTTTGTACAGAAATTAGAGCAAAGTATTTGTTAAACATTAAAACATTGCAAAACAAATTGAAATTTAAAAAATTCAAAAGCACGTGGAACTTCACTCTAGGACCAACTCATCTTGCCATCATTACTTGCTGCTCTCCTTTTAAGGACGCTAAGTCACAGGTCGTTGTGATTTTAGAGGGTTTAGATCAGTTGTGAATGAAACATAAAAAAAATATCTAAAATCTATGCGTCAGCTGATTAAAAAAAAACATTAATAATACTTTTATAACCTCACAAACTCGTCAGCTGATTATTAATAATACATTTATAACTTCACAAAATTAGAGTTTAGACTTCCTTCATCTTACACTTAATTAACATAACTAATTATTAATAGAAATAAATAAATAAATTTATGGTAGGTACCGAAAGGCAGTACATGTAATACCTAACCTTACATTTCAAATTCAGGCGAGAAGCCGAAGCTGAAAAGCGTGTCCTCAAGTGGTAAGGGGAAAGACCCTAAGGCCTGACGCCAAAAGTGAAAAGAACAACTGACTTTGAAGACTTGGGCAGTTGGCAGCGGTTGACGTTAACGAAAGGGAAGCGCTAACTGAAGTAATAAAGTAAATAAAATTTCATAAATTGCTAACCCTAACTATCCAAAACTGAAACATATAAATAAACAGATAAAGAACTTAATTTATGGGGTGCGTGTGACTAGCCGAACAATTAATCAGTTTTTTATATTTTATAACTCAATCTACAACATAAATTTGAAAACTGGCAAAAAGTATATTCTCTCCAAAACGTGGGATATTTTTAAAATTCCACGCGGCTCGAGAAAAATTGTTACAAATCGGTACTGTCCCGCCAAAATCAGAGGTGTACACCGTAACCGTAAAAACCCCAAAACCCGTTAAAAATCGAAAATTTTCTCGAACCTTAATCATAACCGAAACCGAAATTAATATGCCTGAAGTAAGCCTAATCGAAATCGAAACCTTGAGATATTAATTTTTCGGTTAATTTCGAAATAGCTTCTTTATACTAACATCAGGGGCGGCCTTAATAGTTGCAAGGCGCTGGGCGAGACCGGCCCTTGGGTTGGGTTGGTTGACAAATCCCCCCTCCCTCCCCTTGTGTTAATAAAAGATTGTATTATAAAGGGCAGAAAAATACTAAATAAATTAAAAAATAATAAACGAACGAAAGACAAAATAATATCCAATTTCATAATTACCAGGGCCGGAGCAAGGAATGCAAGGCATGAGGGTGCCGATTAAAAACGAGTTAAGCGCAACTTGAACAATTTCAAATTCGATTCAACAACTAAAAAAATTTTTTTTTTTAATATTCAATGTCCACCCAATCCAACTGAACCCTACTTAACTCCATTAAACCCAAGTAAAAAATTAAGAAAATGCAAAAAATGTAAAGTGCAAGAAATAAAAGTAAAAAAAAATTTTAAAAACTATTAAAGCGAGGTTCGAACATTGTCATGGTCAAGCAAACTCGACCCACCAACTGAATTCCGTTCTATTCAACCCAAGCAAAAGAAAATTAAAAACAGAAATCAATAAAAAATGATATTAACAATTAAATGAAGAAAATAATTCGACGTCAACCCAAGCTAACCCCAATCAAAGTAAGAAAAATTAATATAAATTAAAATGAACTTCGGCAAATCTCAAGGTTAACTTGAACTCTTCCAACTTATTACATCATATTACACTCCATTCTACATAAGTAAAAAAAAAAATTGTATTAAAACTTATACATGGATCTAAAGCTATACTGGGTGTCTCATAACGTACAGAGGAGATTGAAAGGGCAGCTGTAGGACATCAAAATAAAGTTTTTTTTTTAATTCACTTTTGATCAAAACCCAATAATAAGAAAGTTACAGCAGTTTAACTTTCTTAATTTCTTCTTTAATTTACACCTGTAGCTTCTTAATTAATCAAAATTATTTCACAAAATGCAACTTTAATATTAAATCAACTCTAAATTTATCAAAACCACCATTCATAAAATGTCTATGTTAACCTGTTTCCTAGTTTTGTTTTTAATTAGTAGGCGGTGCACAACGAGATGAAAACCCGTTTTTGGGCATTAAAAGAGAAAACTAAATAGCCGTTACTTTAACGTGACTACATTTTTTAAAATAATTGTTTATGGTAAAGCAGTGTTCAATTAACTCATAGATGCCTCAAATTTGAATTTAAAACGTAAAATATTACTTCAGGGAGTAACTTTTGCTTGTTAATTAATTTCACTTTAAGCTCTTGTAACTTTTTAGTTATTGCTTTTCTACCAAAAATTTATTAAGAAAAAATCTTTAATTTGATCTCCCCCAGCTACTCTTTTAATCTCCTCCGTAGGTTATGAGACACCCAGTATAAAGTTTATACATGGATTAAAGTTAAGTTAAACAAATCTCAAGGTCAGTCCAATCTAACTGTCACCTAACATGGGTAAAGGTTAAAAATTACTTGAAAAACTAAAACTAAAGATCAATTAAAAAGGAGTTTAACCAACGTCAAGGTCAATCCAAACAAAAACTTATGTTAAAATATGTACATAAATGGATTAAAGTTTAAAGTGAAACAAATTTCAAGGTCAGTTAAATCTAACTGTCATCTAACATGAGTAAAAGATTAAAAATTACTAGAAAAACTAAAAGTAAAGATTAAAAAAAAAATTAAAAATCTATTAAAAAGAAGTTTAACGTCAAGGTCAATCCAATCCAATATTTCTCCACCTAACTCAATTTAACACAAATAAAAATTGCAAGAAAAATTAAAAGTATACAAATCGTTAAAAGTTAAAAATCAATTCTAATCAAGCTCAACCAATCTCAACGTCAATATAACCCTAGTTTTGTTCAGATCAAGCAAAAATTAAAATAAAAATAAAGAAAACTAAAAAAAAAAAATCATTAAATACCATGAACTTAATTTTTCCGTACTTTAGTATTGTGACTCACAACATAATAAAAATTAATTCACCTATTTTGGTCGCCAGTTGCCATTTTAGAAAAAAAAAACAATGTGAGTCGGACGGTTACCAAAATTAGTCCACGTGGCGATAAATTTTATGTTTGTGTTTAAAAAATGCAAGTTTTACTTCATTATAATGTGTTTACTTCTCTTTTTTTTGTTAAAGAGTGCACCTTTTGAAAACCTTAAAAAACCCTAACCCAAACAGACAGAAAACCCTAACAGAAATCGTAACCGAAATCAGCTTAAAATTGAAACCGAAACCTTAACCCTAACCTTTTATAACATGCGTGTACATCCCTGTTGTTAGAAGGCAGGCGCCTATGACACTTCGGTTTTGCAACCCCTGTAGCTACGCCACTGACCATATGCTGGACGCTATTGGTTGGACGTACCAATATTGGTTTTTTTCCAATACGTCAAACTAGGGGGCTATACCTATTGTAAAACAGAAATACAAAGTTTTCCTTGGCCTCGTTAAGTGAACAGTCAAATTGCATAAAATTGTCAAGTCAGCGGTCCGACTAAACCCTCTGACCAATCACTAATTGAGAAAAGTGATCACGTGATTTGATCTGACCACTTCGACCGTCTCCAATTGCCATTTTAGAAAAAAATGTAAGCCTAACGGTTACCGAAGTTAGGCCATTTGGCGACAAATTTTATGTTTGTGTTTAAAAAATGTGAGTTTTATTTCATTATAATATAAATAATAATAATATAATATAATTACGTATCTTCCTTTTTTTTTAAGAGTGCAACATTTGAAAACCTTAAAAACCCTAACCCAAACCGACAGAAAATCCTAACTGAAACCGTAATAAAATCATCTTACCTATATTAAACCAAAAGCAGATAATTAAAACATTAATTAGTAGAACTTCCAAACAGAAGAGACAGTCTGAGTTTAGCACAATTCTTGATACAAATAAGTAAGGGTCGGACATTCCTAGGATATCTGCTAAAAACCAGTATAAAGATAAACAAAGCAGCGGCGCAGATTTCAACGTCGCCGCTGAACGGCTTTTATGTCCAAGGCGCTCTCACCCTTGCGCTCATTGCATCAGAAGCAACCGTTTCATCTAAATTACGTGTGTAACATAATTGCCTTTATAGTTTCTTTCAAATTAATAATTACGAAAACATTATAATTCTTTAATGTAGCTTTGAAAAAGACTGGCATAATACATTTAATTCATATCAATTATAGCGCCGTCACTGTACAAAGAATGCGAGTTCATTTCAGAATGAATCGATTATGTAAACAAGTTTTTATATCCAGTCGACCAGAACTGTAGTGCCACAAAGACTTCTCGGACTTCAGACTGGTTTATTGTTTTGTTTTTACAGGGCACAAGCGTTAAAGATTAGAACTTTTTCCGACTATGATCGCTTTAGCATATTAGCAGTTCCTCGTATATTTAAAATTTAATCCGCCTAAAATGCGCCCAGGCCTGCAAATAAGCAAGGCGCGGATTCATATAGGACTATTTTTTATGAAGGAAGCGGAGCGTGCTTTATTTCTAAACCCAATGCTCTTACACTTTTACTAAATTGGGACCGCTTTATCAGACTGTGTAGCAAATTAAAACAACAGTCGACCAACATATTCCCTCTCTTTGTCGTGGATAAGCGCAGCGTAAAATACTTCGTCGGCTCGCTTACTTGATTGGAGGACAAATTTAACGATCTTTTTTTATGAAAGCTGAGCCACAGACGTGCGCGCTAATTTTATTTGATATGAGATGCGATTTAGACGAGCCTCACACTAAGCGATCAAAATTCATTACACGATTGTGTAAAAGATAAAAAGTTTAAAAAAATTTTAAGCATTAATTCTTTTCGAGTGATTACGACTGACCGGATACAACCATTACAATGTAAAACATAACACTGTCGCAAAATGTCGAACTGACCGTTTGTATCCGGTATCGTAATCACATGTAAAGAATTTATGCCTAAAAACTTTTACAAAATCATGTAATTAAATTTTGGTAACATTTTTGCGAGACAAAATATCGAAACTGTTTCTAAAGATTATCGCATGTCCAGACTTAAGCTTAGTTTTGGATACGCAAAATATTTCTTGCTGATTGTTTTTGGTTGGTTTTTTTCTTTTTTTTTAAATAACGAATCAGAAATCGGCTGCCGGGACATTTGCGCCGCAAACATTTGCGCCACCGATACATTTGCGCCGCTCGGGTTTAATTTACGGGGAACGGTCTGGTAACGTCATTAGCAATTTTACATTTGAGCCGCTACCCCAGTATTAATATTCTTCGAATTTTTCTAGCACTAGCAAATCTCGCGTGAAAATTTTCGTGCCATGATTTTTTACGATTTCAAAAGTGATCTAGCGCCGAAACAATGCCTAGATCGGCTTTTCAATACACTACTAATTATTTATAAGTCAGGTAATAGTAACAGGAAACATTTTTTTTTGTTAGCGCTACTTTTATCGTTAATTGGAATTAACTGACCAAATGACTAGATTCATCGTATTATTAGAAAAAAAAAGTAAGTTATTTCCTCAGAAAAATATAGTTGTCTAAAGAGAAAGGTGCATCTCAAAATTCTGTTGTAATTGCAGTGTTGCCAACTTAGGGAAAAAGTCGTTAAATCTAGCGATAAATTCAAACAAAAGGGAAAAAGGAAAAAATCGCAAAAACTCATTAAAATATAGAGATTTTTTTCAAATTCTTGGGAATAAAAGATAACGGCTACATTTTCAGACAATAAGACAGAAAAAGGTTTAACAATCAGAAACAAAAAAAAATTATTTTTAGTGACCCAGAAATACGATAGAAAAATTAAAATTTACAAAGAAATTACAATAATTATTTGATTTTTGTAAAATTGGAAACAATTTTAAAAAATGAAAACATTTTTTGACAATCGAGAAAACCACTACAAATTAAAAGAAAAATTGAATAAAGTAAGAAAAAAAATGGCGATTATACACACAGAAAAAAATAACCCCAAAGGAATTGTAGATTTAAAATAAAAAAAAATAATAAGGAACTTTCAAGACTAAAAATACAATAATCAACAAACAAAAACAAATCCCTATCATAATACCTTTTTACGACATAAAAATTTCTGAAGAAAACAGATGACTAATTATTCGCGGAGGAAAAAGAACTGAACAAAATTTTTGATTAATTAGTTTCAGAACGAAAATGAGAAAACAAATGACGATTGTAAATTTCACCAGGAAAAACCACAAAGAAATACGAAAGGAATCGAAACAATTTCAAGAGATAAACAAAAAAAGAAAAACAAATTATTATGTTACGGCGTTCCTTTTTAAACAATAACGGCAACACTACCCAAAAAACATCAGAAAGTAACAGAAATTTTCAAGATGGAAACAAATGACGACCACAAAAAAGGAACGGTTTGAATTTCAAACTTAAAAAGAATAATTCATAAACAAGGGACAATCGCGTCACATTCAAGAAACAAACCTAGTACAAATAATTTTTTTGAAAAAACTAACCGAAGTGGTACTACCTTTTTCTATTCAATAATAATTTTTTATTTTATTACATTATTTTTATTTCTTTATTTTTTCTCGGCATAATACGATTTGTAACTTCAAAATCGATTTTTTCCTTAAAAAAGATATCAACTTCGAAATTTGATGAGTTGGCAATACTGCTTCGGATTGCTGCAAAGTGCAAGATTAGGTTGTTTTAAAATCTTTATTTCTTTTATTTTAACAGTTAATTGCAGCAAAAATTTATAAATTTGTCTGTTTAGGTCTATTAATAAATAAATTTATATTGTTTTTTTTTTCTTTGTAATCGTGCTTATAACTTTTAACTCCTATTTAAATTTGCCTGATTAATTTTGATCGAATTGATTGGTAAAACGATGTAATTGTTGAGGGAGTATGTACAGTCAAGCTCTTTAGTAATGACTCCCCCTATAAATGTTAAATAACGAACTAATGTCTTCTGACCACTATGATTGGTAGACAGACAAGCAAACGAGCAAGGAGGTGAATAAACACAAAATAAAAACATAACATAATAATCGTAAAACATAATAAAAACATAAAATTCAACACGTGTCTGTTTACCTTTCCGATCGCGACTTAACATTTGATTGGGGAGACATTACTAAAGAACTTGACTGTACCATAGAGCGAGCAATCATCAACACCGCTGCAAAGTGAATAAAAAATAGTTTGTGCGTTATTTTATTTCTAATAATATGGCAAGCCTAACTGTCGAACTACGCTTTTGCTGATCAAGCCCCGCATAAGGCTGAAACAATTGTACAGGGGATGCTCGAGGGATCCGCTGCTATAAAAACGATTTGCAATAAAACAATTTAAAAACTTTCAATAAGCTTTGACAGCAAGCATAACCGCCTTGCATGGGATGACTTATTCTGTAGTAAACGGACTTCAATCTGTCAATCCTAATGGAAAGTCAGGACAAAAACCGATCGTAAGATGTCGCTACTTAAATATTTATTAGTGCATTAGACAATTATATCATATTTTATCAAAAACCAAATGTGCTAAAAATAGTTTTTCTCGATTTCTAAACAATCGAGTCAAAAGCCCTTACATTTTGCCTTAAACTTCGTGGTCGGCGTAGAATGACAAGCTGCGGCCATCCAGACCTCAACGTTTGGTATGTGCCAGGGTTGGAAAGTTTAAAACAAACTGTTTAAAACATAGATAGTGTTTTAAACATACCATACCATCTGTTTTAAACAAAATGATTTAAACATGTTTTTTTGATGTTTTAAATTCATTTTTTGTAATTTTAAGCTAAAAAAGAACTCTTTTGATATAAGTGCTTTATTTTTAAGTTTTAAACATGTTTTTTTATTAATGTTTTAAATTCATTTTTTTAGTTTTAAGCTAAAAAAAGACCACTTTTGATATATGTGTTTTATTTTGGCAACGTAATACTGTGTAACCAGAAGTTTATTGTTTAGGGTCTGTATTTCACTGACAGATTAACTTCAAACTTTAGTTTGTTCTCATATCAATTGTTTTAATAATTGTAGACAATGCGTGGCTGACCTGCTGACGTGATGATTGCACTGTACAGGGTGGCCCAACGATGCATATTCTTTCTATAGGAAAAGAATTAGGAAAAAAATCGATAAAGAATTTTATATTAGGCAATATGCGACATATTGTAAAATTATTTTGAAGTATACAGAGTGATCAGAAAAATGGTGGTTCGTGGAAACTAATTGTTTTTAATAGAACACCCTGTATATTTTTAGATATTTGGCTGCGCGATATATTGATTTCATTGAACTATTCTCGTAAAATAAATTTTGTTCTTGAAGAGTTCTTCAAAAATTCAGTCAGTTTGAATATGAATTTCTGATTAATGAGATAATACAGACGAACAAAAATCTAACACGATATTTTTGGGACTTTGGCCTTTATGAAAATGTGAACAAAATTAAGATATCTTTTTGCATTATACCGAGCGATCGATACTTACGAAACATTCGGTATCTTATTTTTTTTAATGGAACGGCCTACTTTTTATTTCAGAAATGGATAACACTTAAATGTAGCTTTCTCCTGATATAAGGTTATATACCTTTATTTTTAATAATTTCGTAATTAAAAATTTTCTTTTTACAAATATTTCAATGGTCTGTTTTTAAATTATTTTTGGTAAAATAAATCCTGTCGCGGGGATATTCAAATTAGAGATCTTTGAAAGTAGAATCAAATGATGGAAAAATGACTTCGAATGATTTAATTTAGGTAGGAAAGTAGCAATACTGGGTGTGTAGTTTAAAACGCCGACCATTGAAATACTTATGAAAAGAAAATTTCTAGTGACGATATTATTAAAAACAAAGGTATATAACTTTATATCAGCAGAAAGCTGCATTTAAGTGCTATCCATTTCTGAAATAAAAAGTAGGCCGTTCCATTAAAAAAAATAACATACCGATTGTTCCGTAAGTATCGATCGCTCGGTATAATGCAAAAAGATATCTTAATTTTGTTCACATTTTCATAAAGGCCGAAGTCCTAAAAATATCGTGCTAGATTTTCGTTCGTCTGTGTTACCTCCGTAATCAGAAATTCATATTCAAACTGACAGAATTTTTGAAAAATTCTTCAAGAAAAAAAATTATTTTACGAAAGTTATTCAATTAAATCAATATATCTTTGTACCATTGTAATCAGCTCACTGTGGCGCATCCAAATATCTAAAAATATACAGGGTGTTCCATTTAAAAAAAATAAGTTCCTACGAACCATCATTTTTCTGATCACTCTGTATAGTTCAAAATAATTTTACAATATGTCGCGTATTGTCTAGTATAAAATTCTTTATAGATTTCTTTCCTAATTTTTTTCCCATAAGCCTCACAGAAGAAATACGCTTCGTTGGGCCACGCTGTACACACTCATTTGAACTAAATTTAAATTGCATTAGATTGATTATAATCAATTCATTAATTATTACTGATCACTAGAATAATACTTATATTGTAAAATTTTAAAATACCTTTTCAATACTTAACCTTTTATTATTACGTTAAGTTTTGAAACATACTGGGTCCTCCGCTTCCATGTTCATACTGTGGACTACAGGATGAGTTATTATGTAGCAAACTGGCTTGAATTTGTCAATGATATTGCAATGTTAGGTCAAAAAGTGATCGTAGGATGTCGCTGTTTAAACTATTTATAACGTTATCGTTTCATTTGTCTTCATTGAATTTCTACGGTGTGTCCCAAAGCCGTATATTCGCCCTTCTAGAATTTTAAAGTTTGTTTAAAATTTGAAAACGATGAATTAAACAAAAATTTTATTTGAAATTTCATACATATACCTATTGGACTTTTGGTTTCGCCGGAAGTAATATCAACTTTGTTATTTTATATGGAACATCCTACATGTTTTTACATATTTGAAATTTTTGTTTTCCAGCATTGAAAGTCGCGAAAATTTTAGTTCTAATGCGATCAAGTAATTTGAAAAAAAAATATTTCTTTGGATTGTATTTGATTTTAGTTTTTATTGGGAATGTTTTTCTCAGTATGTTGATACCAAATACTTCATACTTTCTTTGAAAATCATTTAAAACACCGCGACCGTAGATCCTAAATAAATCAAGTTCTGCCTTAAATTATTTAAATTATTATCAAAGTACATACATTATTTTTAAAAGGGTATATAATCTAACATTACAAACTTCTCATCTTTCTTTTAATTAGAAATCGAATTCTTCTTTTTACACAAATATCAAATAATAATAGTAATAATATACCGGGTGTCCCGCGCCATGTGCTCACCTTTCTAGAATCTTTATTTATTAATCGATTAACCTGAATTTTAGAGACGATAAACTAAACAAAAAATGGAATTTTTCGACATACTGATAGTCGTCATAGGACTTCCGGTTTCGCCGGAAGTGATATCAACTTTCTTATTTTAAATGGAAGATCCTATATATTTTTACATATTTAAAATCTACGGAGCATTACGAGTCCGAATACGTATCAATTGTTAATTTTGGTTTCCATGACAACGAAAAAAAAACTTTTTTTATTTTTCAATCTAGAAAGCTATGAATCGCATTTTTTCGATCTAATGCGATCAAATGTTTCGAAAAAATCACTCCTTTGATGGTATTTTAATTTTTAACATTTTTACAGTATTTCAAATTTTCATTAGCTCTTAACTATTTTTTTTCGATAGAACCTCATGTGTTTCTTAGCTTAGTTCAACTGAACATTTTTTTCTGAATACGCTGATACCAAATACGTCATATTTTCTTTGAATGTCATTTGAAATAAAGGGAGTGTAAAATTTCAATAAAACATACTCTGTTTTAAATTATTTTCAAAGAAAATATGACGTATTTGGTATCAGCATACTCAGAAAAAAAAGTTCTGTTGAACTAAGCTAAGAAACATATGAGTTTCTATTTAAAAAAATGAGTTAAGAGCTAATGAAAATTTCAAATACTGTAAAAATATTAAAAATCAAAATACCATCAAAGGAGTGATTTTTTCGAAACACTTGATCGCATTAGATCGAAAAAATGCGATTCATAGCTTTCTAGATTGAAAAATAAAAAAGTTTTTTTTTCGTTGTCATGGAAATCAAAATTAACAATTGATACGTATTCGGACTTGTAAAGCTCCGTAGATTTTAAATATGTAAAAATATATAGGGTATTCCATTTAAAATAAGAAAATTGACATCACTTCCGGCGAAACCGGAAGTCCTATGACGACTATCAGTATGTAGAAAAATTCCATTTTTTGTTTAGTTTATCGTCTCCAAAATTCAGGGTAATCGATTAATAAATAAAGATTCTAGAAGGGTGAGCACATGGTATATCTTTTTATGTAAGCTGTAAGGGTAATTTAAACAATTTATTAGGAGCAAATCCCGCTTCAATTTGTCTATCCTACTGCAATGTTAGGTCAAAAAGCGATAGTAAGATGTCGCTATTTTATCTGTTCGGTAATTTAAACATTTAAAAGTTGTTTTAAACAGCTGTTTTTTTTTTGTTTAAAACATGTTTAATTTAGGGTAAATTTTAAACATGTTTTAAACAAAGAAACAACTGTTTAAAACAAAAAAAAACAGGTTTGTTCTTTTTTAAAAAAAAAGTTTTTTTCCAACCCTGGTATGTGCACTCCATGGTCAGAGACATTGGAATTGCTGCCTCTACCTTTGCTGCTTGGCATGTTCTCAAACTCGGTGAAAAATTAAAAACAAAAGAAAAGCAAAACATTTTATACTTATTTTATTTAGCTAAATATTTTTTTAATTCGATTTTTATAATCTGCCAAAAAAAAACATCCTACAAGCAAGCTGTAGCATGGAAATGTTTTTTTTTCCCGACCAAATAAAAAAATAGCAGAGCCGACAACACACGAATATGATTGATTGTGAGCAAAATTTATCTAATTTGTGATTTTCTTCTTTTTCTCCCTACGCGTCCAAATGTTGCGCAACACTGTTTCAAGTTTCAATCTTCATTTTCAAAAATTCTGCGATTTTTGTCCCCGAACACACGAAGTACATCACATTTTCTCTAGCAACTGTTTCGAAACAATCGCGAAACAAGACTTTGAAGCAAAGTTGCGCGATTTTTTATCCAACTGTGTACGAAGCCTTATGTAGCAAGTTTCAACTTGTTCTCTGGGAGGCGAGCCGCACTTGGAAAATAAGCAAAGCGTTGTGTTTAAATAAAATCCTCCGGGATTTGCAAATAAGTATAACCTGATGTGAATTTCTAATCTTTAAGTATGAGCCCCTACCAGATGACCGGTTGAGAAGGTAGCTGACGAAAAATTTCAAAAAAAAATCCAGAGTATTGTTATTAAATTGCAATTATAAATTTGTGCGATTTCTTGTACAATCACATACATATTCGAGGACAAAATAAGTTTGAAAACGAATATCCCAAAACGAAATCGCAAATTTTTCATGCGTTATAAATAATTCGCACAAAAAACTTAACGGATTTCAAAATTCACTTACCTCTACACAACACTAATGCAGCTATAATCACTCACACTGTTTTAATTTACAATTAAGCGAATTTTATTACAGGCAAACAGAATTAAATTTATAGGGAATACAATCACTTCTAATCGTTTATCGAATTGACCGTGTACTGAAAGCGCATGTATCTCTTGACGAATAAATGAATAAAAACGCTTAAGCAGGGCCTCCTCTTTTTGCTACGGTTGCCATACCTCCGTTTTTACAACGGACTGCACGTTATTCAGGAAGCGTTTTTGTGCCCGGTCCGCTTTTAATAAATGTCCGTATTTTTCCCAATACGATTGAAAAGCATCTATGAACATAAGTTAGATAATAGTAGTGTTTTTTTTTAACTGTGGCCATAGCAATTTATGCGCTAAAAATTTTGCTTCATGTTAACTTACGTTCTGCTCAAAATTTTTATTTTTAATAATCAATTACATAATTTATTACAAAATAAACATAAACATTACCAGAATAAGGGGCGAGTCATTAATTTAATTATTTTCTGGTCGTTTTCATAATCAGACTTTAAGGAAGGTTTCATTTAGAGTCTCTTTACGAACAGGCAGTGTTTGTAAAGATATATTTCTAATAGTATCTAGATACAGATGCAGATACTTTGAGAAACATGTATCTAGATTAGTGCTGGCAAAAAACGGAAAAAATTGAAACCGAATAATCGGTTTCTTTAAAAACCGGTTTTGGATAAAACCGGTTATCCAAATAATGATTAAAACCGACTATTCGAATATCCAAAAACCGATTATTCGGATATTCGATAATCCAAAAACCGATTATTCGGATATTCAAATATCCAAAAACCGATTATGGATATTCGAAAAACTGACTATTCGAGTATCCAAAAACCGATTATTGGGATATTTGAAAAACTGTCTACTTGAAAACCGACCATTCGGATATTCCCGAAATCTGTAATCAAAAAAGCAGCTTTTGGATTATCCGAAAATCGGTTAATTACGTATTAACAAAAAACAGGCTCCATGGAATTTTAACCCTAATGTTCCTGGTTTTTAATCAGATAAAAATGTTTTCAAACATTTCAATTTTGTGCTTCTCTTGTCCATTTTAAAGTATTAACTACATTTCTAATTTATAAGGACTCACACATTTAAAACGTGACACAAACTCACTAATAATAGTTTTCGTTTTTTTTTTTTTTTTGTTAAATAGTAGATAAATGTCAATTATTCTTATTCTATCTAACGAACAAATTGTAAAAGTAATGCAAATATTTTGTGCTGTAAAAATTCATTACAATGCCGAACATCTGTACCATAATAAACTTTTATTGAATTCTCCGAAAGACGGTTGGGTACGGCCGAAAACAATAACTAGAATTACTTTAATTCTTCTTCTTCGACTTTTAATATGTGGATTAGAAATACGGCGGTGTCGAAAAGTTTTAAGACGAAATGAAATACCCCTGGCCGTACGAATATCCGTGCTTTGCAATTATGAACCTTAACAACATTTAGCCGGCTGACCTGCTTTTATGGTACGGTCGGCGGCAAGCCTAATAAATAAATATTGGTTACGGAAACTTTCCGACACAAGAAATTGTTCAATACTAAAAGATAATTAGTTCGCAGCTTCTTATACCTACACACTAAACTGGAATAATACACGGAATACCGGAAATTTTCCAGAGTACCAACATTTTTTTTACAAATGTAATAGGATGTAGGGGTATAAAATCATTCCTGCGCAAAATAATTAAACAGGACTAAATATTAGGGACAATATCCTACTTAGTATTAATTTTTATTTTCTTATTAGATGCTTAAATTCCTCAATTTGTATTTAAATTCCCGGTTACATGAACAGAAATTTGCGTCACCTTTAAGAATATTCTTTATCATACGTTTTCATGAATTAATTAATATAAGAGTAATGTTCGATTTCATAATAGGACTTTAATTTTAAACTTATTTTAACCTAAGAAAATACATTTGTTTCCCCATTCTTAAATTGACTTAACGCTTCCTTAAAGTCTGATTATGAAAACGGCCATAAGTCCAATTAAAAATTAATGTGTCATTAAAATACTTTGTTACTCATTCGATTTATACAGAAAAAATAGTCTTAAAAGTTTTCGACAGTAGTGTACCACTTGACCACTTACATTTTTTTACGCAGAGAACATAACAGATAAAATTTACCTTCATTTTCTTAACACTTCCAACATTTACTCATTTTCAATTTTATTTGAGTTTTAAATTTGCTGCCTCAAATTCCTA
Source organism: Prosopocoilus inquinatus (assembly GCA_036172665.1). NCBI lineage: Eukaryota > Metazoa > Arthropoda > Insecta > Coleoptera > Lucanidae > Prosopocoilus > Prosopocoilus inquinatus. Next base: position 6,662,643 of record CM069876.1, read on the forward strand.
TGATTATCTTTAAATGGGTGAATGAAATAAATACGTTATTGTATATACGTTTATTTGAATTTCAAGTAGTTGGGATATTTGAATATTTTTCATCATTCAAATAACCGGTCATTTGAGTATCCGATTATCCAAAAACCGATATTATTCGAATATCCGGTTATGCAAATAATTGGATATTCGTATATCCGATTATCCAAATAATTATATATTCGAATATCCGATTATCCAAATAATTGGATATTCGAATAACCGATTATTCGGATAACCGGTTATCCGGATAACCGGTTTTCGGTTTTGTTTAAAACCTCGGATAATCGAAAACCGATTAACCGGTTATCCAAAAAACTGATTTGGTTGCCAGCACTAATCTAGATGCAGATACAGATACTTTTCCCGGAAAATATCTAGATTTAGATACAGATACAAAACAAAGTACCTGCAGTTAATCAAGATACTTGCAAGTGTAAAATTCAATAACTTATGCAGTAGTGGAAATACGGTATTATTTGCGATCCAAATCGAGTATTTTGTGAAAATTGACGGATTTATCGTATAAAGATGTAAATAATATACACGTTAAAACACAAATTAAGTTGATTATTGTCTGATGATAATTGTAATAAAAAGTTTTCTTTAATCTTGAACAGGCCAGATAAAAAAAACTTCTTTCTTGCACACAGTTTTCTTCAGCAGTGTACCTTCTAAATAGAAAATATTTTGTAATAAGTTGATAAATAATCGTCTCATTTCAATCAGGTCAACGTAAAATATAAAATTATCAATAGAAATGATTCAAATGAATCTAGGATCCTTAGTTGCAGAGCGTTTGAGAGCATTTTTGTAATCAGCAATATCTTTCTCTCCTTTTGTCAATTATATTTCCCAATTTGTCAAATCATTTTCAAGTTTCTGAATTATCAAATCGCATTTCAAGTAGAAAAATTATTTGAAAAACTGGAAAACATAATTGATAAATGGGGAAAATCAAAACAAAGAGAAAGTTGCATTTCCGCCAAGATCTGCTGTTTTTATGGAAGTTTAAATTGCATCTAAAATGTATCTTAGTATCTCAAATGAATAAATACTTTTGTAATTGTATCCAGACGCAGGTACATTTTTTTAGTAGTATCTGAGATACGTATCTGGATACTCAAAAAGTATTTAGATACTGTATCTAGAAACTTAACAACACTGACTATAGGGAAACAAATGTATTTTTTAGTTAACTGAAATTAACCTCCGCATCTTCAGTACGCTAACAACTTAAAAGCACTAAAAGATGTCTAAAAACAACCTAATCTATACGTAAACACGGATATAAAAATTATTGTGGGCGGAGGTTAATTTCAATTATCTCTTAAACCACAGTCTCCTTTACTATTTTAGTATTTTCTTAGGTTAAAGTAACTTTAAATTTTACTTTACTAAACTTTACACATAATGTGTAAAGTTGAAATTATTAACGACCAAATATCAATTGAGTAGGTCAAAATTAAAAATTAATTCGTCGGACAGACATTTAAATGGTAGCGACTAATTTCTCTTTAACGTTGACCTACTCGATTCTTTAAAAATCTCCACTTAATATTAAAATCATTAATTTAAAGATGCATCTGGTATTGTGGCAATGTAAAATTTGTAAAAAATTATGTAATTGATTATTAGAAGCTGAAATTATTTCTAAAATAATGTTGAAATTTCCAAACACTTTTTCTGCTTTTATTTACTTAATATTAATTATGTTCATTAATAAGAAACATTTTACCGGCGTTTATCCACGTTCTTTTATGAATAAAGCATTAAAGCTATATTATCTTATTAATAGAAAACCAACATCAACTTTCTATTTTTGAAGGTCTAGGCTTCTAGAAAAACTTTTGTTTAGATTTTTGAGAACAAATAAATGAGTCTAAAGACCACCTAAGTGATGGCGCGGTTCTTCTGAAACGTATCCTATATTGTTACCGGAACACAGGGAAAAAATTCTGAAAAGAAATGTCAATCTTCAATAAGATGTGAAAGGGATCAAACATCTACAGCCTCATCGACATCGTTAATGTAATAATAGTAAAGTAGGGAAAACATTTTGATATTGTACCAGTAATAATTTAAATATTTTGGGTAATTCTTTACATACAAAATAAAATGATTTTGCTTAATGCTAGTTCATCAAATTCCAGTCACAAATTGAACGCAACGGTACGTATACCATGTTACTCGTACGATGTCTAAAGTGACAATGTAATGAAGAAGAACATATGTCGCAAACGAAAGCTTCCGGAAGTATCTGGTTCGTTACACGACCTAAAATGGCGTAGCCAATTGCAAAGTGTCCTATGAATATTCAAAATAAAGGGCGAATAAGATGCGTGGCGTTGCCAAGTCTGTATATTTACCTCCAGCTGTGTCTGCGAAGGCGCTGTTGACACGGCCGGTTGGATACATTTTAACTGTAAGAATATTACTAGAGCTGATTATTATATGCGTTAACGATGTTAAATATTGTTTCTATATAATACTACAATTATACACGCTGTTCTTTTACTGTGTGCAAATAAAAAAAAACTCAGTATAAGTACACGAAATACTACCTTCTTCGGGTATTTTTTGGTAGCTACTGTATCATAGCCAAACAATTCCGGATGGACCACTTGTTTGGAACTGTTGAAATGTGCTAGAAAGATTAGGTCAACTTCGCCTTCCTCTCGGTATGAACACGCCCACCGATACCGCACTCGATCTTCAACGCAGTATTTCGTAATTATAATCACTGATCTCGTTTATTAATTATTTTATTTAAAATTTTAATTCACTGAGCGAAGTAATATGTTTTACGATATCAACTATCGACGAATAAATCCGAAAATTTATGCACCAATTAGGCAAGCGGGTTAAAAATGTTCTTCCTTCACCCTTTTACGTAAATAAATTTTTACTGTAATCTCGCTGCTAGCTATGAAAGTATTACTACTTACGGTCCATGGAAAAATGTAAATGTCAAATTTTGATAAGTCTATTAAAAATAATATGGAATGAGAAATTACAATTTGTTTGTACCTCGTTTTTAATTTGTACGGCAATTATGAACCGCAGCTGCTTGAATTGCAATAGATTTTAATTTAAAAATATTTAAACTTGTAATTACTTGCAGTGAAGTTGATTTAAATTGTAAACGTTTTGACTGACCAGCTGATCGGAGCGCTGATTTACGTCGTTCCTGCTCAAGATCAAGTGAAATACTGACTCTGCCCCACTTCGGCTTCGGGTCATAATTGAAGAGGCGGCCGCGTTCCAGTTTTAGCTATGCCAGCAGTTCTCAAACGGTTTAGTGAAAATCTACCAATGCATTTTTCTCGAAAACTATTAAATTCTGGTTAAGAACATGTTAGTTCAATCGTTGCCATTTATGGTGACATATTACAGTTTTAAATATTTGCATACAGTATATTTTTACTTTCAAATGTATTCTGATAGCTTATTACGATATGTTGGAAACTAAAAATATAATAATAATACATTAAAAACTAATAATATTTAAAACATCGTTAGTGCATGTAATTATCAGCTCTAAATATTACAAGTGTAAACAGGAGCTTTCTATTACTGTTAGTTTTACTTTGGGAAATAGAAAAAATAAGAAAATTCCACCCCTTATCTGTACTTTACTATTCAAGCAGGTAGCGTACTTTAAATGAATTAAAGACAATTTTGAATAATAAAATTTTGCTGCCACCAGGTAATTTTTAGGAAATAACCGAACCTGTTTACCTGATTAATTAATAACTCTTTGGAAGGCTTTCAAGGGCTCCTGGCTCAGAAACTGTACAAATAAATAAAATCCCTTATGTGCTACAATGGATTTATTGAGCACTGACTTAAATTGATACAAACAAAGAAAACAAGTACAAAAAAAATATAAATATAGCAAGTAAAATTTGGTTTAAAGGAATTTTGAAATTAAAATGACGTGACATATAAAATAACAAATACAATACCAGAGGCGAAACGCAGTAACAGAAGCTTTTGGGATGCCTGAGGGTTCCTCGATTGAAATCTGGGCCCCAAGGCTGGTGTTCTCCGCGTGTACCAACACACACACTCACTCATATTTCCCTGAAGGGGTTTCTAGGGGGTTAAACTACTATGGTAAAAACAACCGCATGATTGAACGGGTAGGAGGATAACATTTTGGAGCCTTGCGATGGATCCTCCCGGTGGATACTGATTTTATTTTTCATTCGCTCCTGCCGCGGAGCCTGGATGCTTATCTTAAGAATGTCCACCTCTTTCGCTTATCTTACAGGCGTTACAAAGGTTGCCTAAATCAGGGGGCAACTTTAACAAGCTTTCAACAATAATTTGGCACGGCGGGGAAGGAGGAAATATAGTCTCACGGTTTCTGCGAGTAATGCGATCTTAATTATTACTGTTATGACAACAGTATTTTCTGTGCAAATCATTATTGGCTGAAAAAATTTTATTTAAAATAAAACAGATTAAATTCCACTCGCAGTAATCAAATTAAATTAAAATTTCTAATAAAATATAAGATCGACTTTTCCGGGCGTTTACACAAGCAAGCATCCAAGAAAAAAATTATTCACACAGCAAGTAAAGTAAAAAAGAAACTATTTCTAAACATTTTCTTCTTCCAAAATGTCTAATGATGGTTTATTTCATAAAAATAAAGCAATTGTAACTATTGCGTTTATTACTTGGACAGCCAAATTTATCATTGTCACTTAATTACAATATAAAACTGTATTTACATGTTTTTAACTTTATAAAAAGAGAGTTCAGTCGAAATGTTTACTCTGGTATCATATCTATGCTTAACTCTTCTCCAATATTACTGGGCGATGTTTCTAATTCTCCAATATCATTTGATTCGCTAAAGAAAAAGTTATAATGAAAATATGACAGTTTGGATTGAAAATTGTTACCTGTCTAAGGATGGTTCATTACTGAACATTTCAGTGGGTACAGTCGGTGGTGCCCTTTCTAGTTCCATGAAACTCTGCCTTGATTGAAGATGTCTTTCTACTTCTTCAGGAGTCATATGACCATCTAATAGTACACTGCTATTACTGTTATTTGTATTTGTTGGTATTTGAATCTAAGAAACGCAAATAAATCAGTAAATTCTGGTGTATTTATTACAGTTTGTTGTAAGCTACAAGTACGTAACAATAATTTATTATGCAATTTACACTCACTAAAATGAACTTGAAAAAGACAGAACAGAGAATCTTTTTACTTACAACAGATTGATTAACGTATGGTTTCACTTTAAAGAGGGCATTGGGTTTCTTCTTTTTGAAATTAATTCCTTTCCCTGAATGTAAACCGTTTGTTTGTGAATTGCTTATCTCAACTTTTCTTCTAAAAAGGAAAAGATAGTTTTTAAGTGTGTATAAACCGTTGATTAATTATTTGTAATCGCAGTAAATCGTGATTTTACGTTTATCATTTTAAATTAGAATTTAATTTACGACATTAAATTAAACGGGGGCATTCAACGGACGCAATCGGTTCACAATCAATTTATGATTGCATACAGTTTAGCCTTCAATGTATCTCAATCGATTCAACATCGATCGTGAAAATTTTACGATTCAACTGCGATTAAATTTGGCTGGTTAGAGGTTGTAGATGATACATGTCACGACAATCCTCCGATGCTTTGCCAGAGTTCACTGTGTTTTCTTTCGCTTAAAAGTTTGAATCATGTTTCGAATAGTTTGAAACTGAATTTCGTAGTTGTTGCAACAAAACACCTAACTTGAATTTTTGATTGATAGTTCATTTGTAAATAACCATAATTCAATCCAAACAAATTTTAAAAATAGAGGGATTCAAAGAAAAGAATGTCTGTTTTTGAATCAAAACACGTTTGGAACACGATTTTGTGAGCGAAAAAAGCACCTATTGTTAGTTGTGTAAATTTAGACGTGAATACACTTCGTGATGAAAAGAAAATAACGCAACATTGCCTAATTCAAAGTAAACTTAAAATTTAAAATGAAATTCACTGTCAAAATTTATTAACGTACAGTTGCAGGCTTTGAAAACTGGTACATTTTGATAAATGCGATTTTTCGGCGGTAAACTGATCCTAATCTGAAGTCTTTAAACGTCAGTCAAATCGCTATAAATCCTGCTATAGATTTTTGGCACTGACATCAAGATGATAGATGAAGGTTTGATTTACACGTTATATAATTTTAAATTTTTGTCATTCAAGTCAATTCTCTGTGTACCAGTTTTCAAGAGCTGCAACTGTACATGTATGCCATTTTCACTAGACTTTCACGGTATACTGCGATTACAAATAAATAAAGAATAGCTTATAACCACGATGCAAATACATAGGTGGAACGGTAAAACGGACGCCGAAATTCAACCAATGAGGAATCAGCCACTTTAAGGAAGTGGTAGATTTCATTTGCTGTTCCCTTTTCAGTTGACATTTCATTGGCTACTACCTCTTCCCACCAAGTAAGTTTCATGTGTAACGTATCACCTATCTACTTCCATCATGCTTATAAATATATCTAAACTCAATACACTTTTGTAATGAGTAAGTGTCCCATAATTTAGTAACTTTTACCGTTAAAACCTTATTTCTTTTTAGTTAGAATATCTTGTAAATGAGATTTTTATTTTTACATTAATTATTACCTGCCACCATTTGCACTATTTCGAATCTTTGGCTACCTTCTCCATGTTTTCCAATTCTTTTTTTGAATGTACAGTGTCTTTCAAAAAGAATGCTACAAATGTATTCCATATTAGCCGGTTTATCCCATATATGCCGACTTTCTATTAGACAAATTTTCATTCACTTTTTATGTGAGCTGAGCCACTCATCTCAACTAGTCTAAGGTCTAAGCTCAGTTTATTTGTAAAAGGAATGAAATTTTATATGATGGTGGACCAAAGAGGAAGGACAGGATATTATAAATTCACATTCATCCCATTTGCATAATAATAATGCTGTTTTTGACTTATTAAAAACAATAAACATCAAGTTCCGTGGATAAGGTTATGTTTGCAGGTTTTATGAAGAATCAAACGATTTCCAGTTCGCCAATTTGATTTAAGCTGTTTCATTTTAAAATTTTGTTCGTTGATATTAAAATGCATTACTTTCAGTTAAAAAATAGGAATTATAAAAAAATTCTTATACAAATGCTAATGAATAAAGAATTAAAAGAGTTATCACATGACTTCTCATTCCATTAAAAAATAAAATTGAAGAGGTAGTTGTCATTCGAAGGGGTTAGAAGGGTGAGAAACTAAATTCTGCTAAAATAATATCATTTTATAATTAAAAATCGGTGTGTTTCAGAATTTTACATAAAAATAAAACTTCCTTTTCAATTCTCCTTTCTATCAACTACCTCGATCACTAGTATCTGATTTTTATTAAAAATGAGCACCGCTTTGATAAAGAACTTAAACTATTTTAACTAAGCAGATATGCAAGTCCACACAAGTCATACCAGCAATTGTCTCAACGAAGCCAGACAGCTAGTAAATTCTTCAGGTTTTTATTCATATAATAATTCAGCAACTGCTTTTTCTGCACCTACAATTCTGCAAAAACTGAGAAAACTTTTAGATGCAGTTAAAATTTTCTTCCTCGTAAATTTCTTGCAGGTACAAACAGCAGCATTGCCGGTTGTAACTAAGAAATAAATTACAGTTGGTGGTTTTCTGATTTTGAGGTGGACACTATTTTTGTTTCATAATTAATTTTTCATTAGTTAAATTAAAGATAGCTTTCTTTTACCAGACTAGTCTTACATTGCACAAAAGACTTTCTTTTCTATCTCGGCTATCAAAAGTAAAAAAAAAAAAAAACTGTGTAGCAAAATATACCTTTTATTGTGTTCCACTTTAATAGATTCTTCATCAGATGAATCAGTTTCTTCAGACTCGGTACTTGAATTCTCAGTTTTCTCATACAGCAACAGTCTCTCAATTAGAAAGCTACGATCTTTCGTAATACTTAATAACCTCTTCTGCGCAGACCTCAAGGCCTGTTGGAAACATTCGTTTTCCTACGAATATTATGTCAGACTAACGCTGAAATATTACCTCCAGTTACAACACTTACATACAACAAGTGCTTTAATTTTCCCTTCAGGAATTTATACTGGATACGAAGTTTTGATTCTTCTTGCGCTCTTCCTTCCTCTTCAGCAGCAGCTGCTTCGTTAGCGATGGAACGACAATACCAACCATCTAACATATCTGTCATTGATTTTCCTATTTCTTCATATTTTATAGGTTTTTGGAGAAAACCCTTTCGAAACCAAAATCAGAGTGACAACTCTACGTCCTTGAGTTTGACGACATAAATGACATGAAGTGAGAAGCTGATGACATTGATGAAGTTGAATCACAGCGGACCCAGAGTTGCCATGTTTACCGTTTCAACAACAAATTAGAAAGGCGTTTTCTAACACTAAATTATTTCAAAACATTTTTGTATTTATACTATACTATACTATACTAAATTACCGGTAATTTATTTTTAATATTACCTTACCGGTAATGTTACCATAATACATATTACCAATTACAGCTCAAGTGGCGACATCTCGCGTCGGAGTTACCAATTACACTTTTAACTAAAAATGTGATATTTGCTCAATTTTCTGATCAATTTGATGTCGAATATGCATTATATTTTTGGCTTTTGTTAAAAATAATGTTTACAATATTTAATATTTTGTATTTCCACTAAATAACTTAATGTCAAAGCGAAAATCATTTTCAGTTATGTAGTAACTAAATAATTAAAAATATTCCTTGTTAATTTGTTTCATTACTTTACTTGTATTTTGCAGGTTTGCAAGTCGCAATTACATTATTTTGATAACCGAAGTAACATACGGTAACATTGGAAATTTACCATAAGGTAACGTGGTAATTTTAGCGACTCACAACACTAATTTCCAGTAAATAAATTCATGTGTAAATGTAAACGAAAGTCATTTTACGTTATGAAAGTTATTGCATTTTTTTAGTATTTACGTTTTTCCCAAATAATCAAAAATATTGCTTGTCCATAGCTGTTTTCCCGTTACGCAATTTGTGCACCCAAACGAGCCCAAAAGCGCAAAAGAGCGCGAAGCGCACGTTCCAGTCAGACAAATTTCCATAAGTTTATACATGACGGTCACGCGTTTAAAACCCAATTGTGCTTGAAACGCAAAATTCAGAGCTAACGGGAAAACACCTAATTTCTCTCATTGGTTTAGTTGAATTTTGCAAGTGTGTAATTCGAAATTACGTTACCTTGACGACAGAGGAACAAACGGTAACAAATGAATGTTACCTTACCGGTAACATTGGAAATTTACCGTAAGGTAACGTGGTAATTTTGGCGACTCACAACACTAATTTATACATTTTAAATTGTGTTGTTAAATTATGTTGAAACAATAGTCGATTTTAAACGATCTACTGTTATGAAATGAATTATTCCCTTGGTTCTTTTTTTGGTTTCATTGCTTTTGCCTTAAAACTATAACCAATCGTTTTCGCTTGAATAGACGGGTAAATTGTTTGGTTTAACAATTATAACCAACTTCTTCCCTTAAATAAGATGGGTAAATTGTAGTTGTGACCAGCTGATTTGAAGTACCCACTTGGTGGAGTGAAATAGCCAATGTGGTAGTTAAATTGGAAATGGATAGAAAAGCAATACTTGTTCTCCTCGAAGACTTGTTTTTTAATGATGAAGACGTTCTGCAGGAATACATTACCTAATAATTTCAAATGATCTGAAGCACCCAGAATCCCAAAAATCTTTTTTTGCCTAACCCACTTCTAACCAAGTAATACACAGTTGTGTTGGGTATACGACCACTTTACACATAACGACAAAACGTAACAATTACAATACTTTTAGAAAACAGCTTCAAAGTGTGGTATTAACCGGTTATAAATAATGACGTTGCAAGGGCAAAATTACGTCATTCAAGAGCAATTTGAATAACCAGAACCAAGCTTATTGATAAAGTTGGCAATGCCAGAAACAGCTAAAACTACAAATATCAGGACAGGTAATTACCGGTAAATACCGGTGGATCGCTTAAAATCGCTTAATAACGTCATATCGTGAAGCGTATATGTTCTGTTTTGAAGCGGGTTCATAAGCTAGGGGAATTAAAACCAGAATTGCCAACTTCAGCCATTTATGACTATTGGTGTTTTCGACTAACTGCTCCGGGCTATTCTGAGAGTATCTCCATTCTCTGCTGTTACATGAGGTTAAAAGAAGATGAAGATACATTGAGAGCAGGCCAGAGAAGTCAGTTGAAAATCCTGTATACTAACATCAGAGGCGGCCTTAACGGTTGCGAGGCTCTGGACGAGACCGGCCCTTTGGATTGAGTTGGTTGACAAATCCCCCCCCCCCCCCCCCCCCCGCCCCTTGCGATAAGGAAAGATTTAGTGTTGTTAAATTAACGGTAATTTATTTTTAATGTTACCTTACCGGTAATGTTACCGTAACATTACCGATTACAGATCAGGTGTCAACATCTTGCGCCTGAGTTACCAATTGTGCTTTAACTAAGAAGGTGATATTTATTCAATTCTCTCATTAATTTGATATCGGATACTCATTACGTTTTTGTCTTTTATTAAAAAATAAGGTTTCCAATACTTAATATTATGTACTTTCTACTTCCACTAAATAATTTAATGTCTGAAGGAAAGTATTTTTAGGTTATGAAGTATTTATTTTCTTCTTTTAGTATTAACTAACTAAAAATATTCCATGGCCATTTGTTTCATTAGTTTGCTTGTAATTTGCAAGTGTGCAACTCGAAATTGCATTATGTTGACAACAGAGGAACAAACAGTAACTAACGGTAACAAATGAACGTTACCTTACCGGTAACATTGGAAATTTACCGTAAGGTAATGTGGTAATACATATTACCGACTCACAACACTAGAAAGATAGTATTATAGAGACCAGAAAAATACTAAATAAATTAAAAAATAATAAACGAAAGAAAGACAAAATAATATCCAATTTCCTAATTACCAGGGCCGGAGCAAGGAAAGCAAGGCACGAGGGCGCCGATTAAAAACGATTTAAGCACAACTTGAACAATTTCAAGATCAACCAAACTCAATCCAACAACTAAAATATTTTTTCTTTTAAATATTCTATGTCCACCCAATCCAACTGAACTCGATTTAGCTCCATTAAACCCAAATAAAAAATTAAGAAAAAGCAAAATGTAAAATGCAAAAGAAAACAGAAAAACATTTAAAAAAACGATTAAAATTAAGAAAAAGCAAAAAATATATAATGCAAAAACGAAAAGTAAAAATTAAAAAAGAACGATTAAAGCGAGGTTCGACCATAGTCAAGGTCAAGAAATCTCGACCAAACAACTGAACTCTAATCAATTCAACTCAAGCAGCAAAACAGAAATCCATAAAAAATGATATTAACAATTAAATGAAAAAGTAAGATTAAAAGAAAAAATTATTAAAATTAAGAAAAAGCAAAAAATGCAAAAAAATAAAAGTAATAATTAAAAAAAAACGATTAAAATTAAGAAAAAGCAAAAAATTTAAAATGCAGAAAAAGTAAAAGATTAAAAAAACGATCAAAGCCAGGTTCGACCATCGTCAAGGTTAAGAAAACTCGACCCCATAACTGAACTACAATCAATTCAATCCAAAATTAAAAACAGAAATCAATAAAAAATTATATTAACAATTAAACGGAGAAAAGATTCGACGTCAACCCAAGCGAAGTCAATCCAAGTAAAAAATTTAATACAAATTAAATGAACTTCAGCAAATCTCAAGGTCAACTGAAATCTTCCAACTTATTACATCATATTACACTCCATTCTACACGAGTAAAAAAATATGTTAAAATTTATACATACATGGATTAAAGTTAAGTTAAACAAATCTCAAGGTCAGTTCAATCTAACTGTCATCTAACATGAATAAAAGATTAAAAATTATTAGAAAAACTAAAAGTAAAGATTAAAAAAAAATAAAAATCTATTAAAAAGAAGTTTAATTAACGTCAAGGTTAATCCAACCTTATATCTCAACCTAACTCCATTTAACACAAATAAAAATTCCAAGAAAAATTAAAAGTATACAAATTGTGAAAAGTTAAAAATCAATTCTAATCAAGCTCAACCAATCTCAACGTTAACATAAACCAAACGAGTTTTGTTCAGGTCAAGCAAAAATTAAAATAAAAATAAATAAAAACTAAAAAAAAAAAACATTAAATGCCATGATCTTAAGTTTTCCGCACTTTAGTATTGTCACTCACAACATAATAAAAATTAATTCGCCTATTTTGGTCGTCAGTTGCCATTTTAGAAAAAATAAATGTAGGTAAGTCAAACGGTTACCGAAGTTAGTCCATGTGGCGATAATTTTTTGTTTGTTTTTAAAAAATGCAAGTTTTATTTCATTATACTGTATTTACTTCTCTTTCTTATTTTAAAGAAAAAACCTTAAAAAACCCTAACCCAAACCGACAGAAAACCCTAACTGAAACCGTAACCGAAATCAGCTTAAAATTGAAACTGAAACCTTAACCCTAACTTTTTATAACATGCGTGTACATCCCTGTTGTTAAAAGGCAGGCGCTTATGACACTGCGGTTTTGCAACCCCTGTAGCTATGCCACTGACCATATGCTGGACGCTGCTGGTTGAACGTACCGATATTGTTTCTTTTCCAGTACGTCAAACTAGGGGGCTATACTAATGCAAAGCAGAAATACCAAGTTTTCCTTGGCCTCGTTAAGTGAACGGTCAAATTGCACAAAATTGTCAAGTCAGCGGTCCGATTAAACCCTCTGACCAATCACCAATTGAGAAAAGTGATCACGTGATTTGGTCTGACCACTTCGACCGTCCATTTACCGCAGCCCCTATTTATACATACACATTAGCTTTCCCCTTTTCATGTTTCTGTAAGAAAATTTTAATTAGCCGGAAGTTGGAAACACTGATTGCAAACTACCTGCCCGTTGTTAACATGTATTTACAGATAAAGCAATAATTTAATTTTTTTAAATCAGATTGAAATGCAATTCTCTCATACTTTTCCGTCATCGTCCTTTTCCAATTCTTAAATTGACTGACAAAAAGGTGAAGAGAACTGTCACTCAAGGTCATCGTCTTCCGACTCCTACTCGAACAGAATTCTGTTTTATAGCAAACACCTAATCAATATATTTAGGTCACCACATTCTAATACGTACAAATACGCGCTCGTAATGTTTGTGATGAATGAGTAAAGGAGTTTTGTTGACGTGCTAGTTCAAAATTCGTTTTCAACTCATGCTCATGAGGTGCAACAAACATTGCGGTGGACGTTCGGTGTACAACAGTCCCACGTTCTTGACACACAAACATGACCGAAACAGACATGATTCTATCGTTTCAAGAGAACTGCGAAAACATGAGTGCAAACAATCGTTTGAAAAATAATTCGAATACAAACAGTGACATTACCGGAAAGGCGCAAACAAATGAGAACGAGTTGATGCAACAACCAATCCGCATAAATAATTTTCGTGAAGCACGGAAAGTTACGATTGCCATCCAAGAGGGCTCTGAAGGTAGAAATTTGGCGGTAAATTTAATTTTTACGGGCGATAATCTGTGTTATGTGTAGATGCTGATCGGGAGGTAAAGGGAGCAGAAGAATTTGAAGAAAATACCAACACAAACGCGAAGCGCCTTGGTTTTAAAAGGTCCAGGAAGAATATGCTTGCTACTGCTTTGATTAAACGCAGTATTAAATGGTAAGTTAACTTGCATATATTCACTGTACTATGCATTTTACTTGTTTAATGAAATTCATTTAAAATTCATATTAAGAACGTCGTTTTCGAAAGAATCGGTGTGATTAAAATTCCTTTTCAACTGTATTTCTAAATACCGAAAGGTATCTAGATACAGTTTCTAAATACTTTTTGAGTATCTACATACATATCTCAGATACTACTAAAGAAATATAACTGTATCTGCATCTAGATACAATTATAGTGTATCTATTCATTTGAGATACTAAGATATTTTAGATACATTTTGAACTTTCATAAAAACAGCAGACCTTGGCGGAAATGCAACCTCCGATTTTATAGTCTCTTTCTTTTGATTTTCCCCTCTTGTTAATTATGTTTTCCAGTTTGTCAAATGACTGTTCTATTTAAAATGCGATATGATAGTTCAGAAACTTGAAAATTATTTTAAAAATTGGGAAAGATAATTGACAAAAGGAGAATTCTACATTCATTTGACATTTTACTTGTCTGATACGGAAGTAGAATCATTTCTGTTGATAACTTTATATTTTACGTTGACTTGACTTGGTTTCATACAAAACCAGGTAATTACTTATCAGCTTATTGATCAACTTAATTACAAAGATAAATTTTCTATTGAAAAAGACATACTACTGAGAAAAGTTGTGAAAATTATCACATGTACATTATTCACATATTTGATACGAAAACTTTCAATTTTCATACTCATAAATATATCAACAAAATTATATAAATAATAAGAAAATCTGCGATGAATCACACATACTCACCTTTTTCTCATCAAATTGAGTGGCGTATTACAAGTTTTCGGGGAAGCCGTAAGAGAACATACAAATAATCTGAATATTAATACACTGCTCTACACCTAAATGTAATCAATTTCCAGATATCTTAAAATTTATGTAAAAAATTGTTTTGGAGGCACTTCATTTAAGGCTAATTTCACGTAATGTGAAGGTTGATAAATTACCATAGTTACCGAAATTTAGAAGTAAGGTTTAAACTAACGAAAGCTTACTGTCCCGCTTTCTATTTCCCCAACTGTACCTATACAAACATCATGATAGTAATAAAATAAAATAGCTTTATTTGTGTTTCCAAAGGGCAGGGAACTTTGACAAGAACGTATCAATAAATGTCATCGTAGTGATGATTTTAACGTGGAAGATGCACGAATCTGCTCACAACATTTTCCTTTAGAAGCTTCTAAACGGGACCTAAAGTCAGATTTTAACACGTACAATGTTATATTTAATGCTAACGTTAAACGTTTCAGTACTCAAAATACTGTACTTATGCACGTTTAAATTCCATCTAGTCCAATGACGTAACAACCGACCGGAGACGAATCGTTCCGAATGCAACCCAGGCGACCTTTAGATTTAGTAACCTTGACACGTAAAACATTATTGTGTCATTTTTTGAAAAATTGGCAGTTAGCCCCTTTGTTACTTCTGCTCCTCAATTGTTCTTCCGTCATCTGAATTGGGGCTACAATCTTATGTTGTGTACCTTCACCAGTGCCTTCTGTATGTAGTGAAGTTTTCCCTTTTGCTTTTGACGACGACAGTTTAAGGCTTTCTTTCACTCACTTTTATCACTCTCGTATTGGCTTCAAGTTGGGCGCCAAAAGTGTAGCACAGTGGTAGATAATTCAGTCCTTGCAGTTGGAAAAAGCAAACGTGAGAAGTTAATTACTTTTTTTTTTCTTGTACAGGAACATATTTTCAATAATTTCAAAATTGTTTTTAATGAAAATTTTATCAATAAATTGAAAACAATAACATAACATTAACATAACATGTTTCCTAGAATCTAGCATGTCATACAGTAATGTTCACGGTGAGTGGCCTAGTAAATTATATTGAAAACTACTCCTTACAGGAACACCCCATATATTATTAAATTTTTGAATTCTACATTCCGTTTTACATTGTCTGTATTCACATACATTATAGCTAAAATGAACTGTTTTGACAATATTATTTTTTTCTAAAAATCTTGGCGATTACAGCTGTCACAATAAATTGGAATATTTCGGAAACTACTTTTCTCTGCTTGAACACAGGGATGAAGTAACATTTTTTTGGTAAAAGATAAACAGTATACTTTACAAAGAGCTTACAGGGGATCTACAGAAGTTGACAGTTTTCAACTATGACTAACTTGATTTTTTTAGATGCGACCATTAACTTTTTCTATGGCTTCTGATGCAAAATGTAATTTTCTTTCTATTTTGTGTAAACCATATAATGGTTATCTTTAACGGTTTTCAAGATACTTGCGTACAAATTAATTTCTTGTCAACTACTGACACTATAAATACGCAATTTCTTATTACAGACAGAATGCTTAACTTGATCTTTCATAATTTTTCTTCACAATGCTATTTATTTACTAACAAGAACTTTTGTAATGCTGGCGGAAATGTTTGAAGATAGTTTAATAGGGTGCGATGATCAATAGGTTTGGCTTCCTAGATCACCCGATCTAACTCCAGTAGATTTTTATTTACGGAGTAAATTAAAAAGACAATGTACATAATACTCCTGTAAATAGTAGAGAGGATCTGAATCAAAGGGGCGGAAATGGATTTGAACAATTGGATGGACAAGAAATTCGAAAATCAAATCTTTATAACGTCAGTACTTAACAAAAAATAAATTATGCCTAAATATCTTGAAAACCATTAAACATAACGATAAAATTGTTTATACAAAAACGAAACAAAATAATATTTTGCATCCGATGGCACAGAAAAAAGTCAGTGGTTGCATTAAAAAAAGTGAGCTATTTATTGTTGAAAACTCAACTCTTGTGGATTCCCTGTAAGCTCTTTGTAAAGCATGCCGTTTAACTTTTATCAGAAAAGTGTTATTCCATCTTCGTGATCAAACAGAGAATTGTCCAATTCTCCATGTTTTTTTAGTTTTTGAAATATTCCAATTTACTGAGACCGCAGTAATCGCCAAAATTTTTAGAAAAATTGAATATCATCAACACAATACATTTTAGCCAGGATGTACGTGAATACACAAGATGTAGAATTTAAGGGGATTTCAAAAATGCAATAACATACTGGGGGTTCTATTTAAAACAGGAAAGTTACTATCCATTTCCGGTAAAACCGGAAGCACATCATAACTGATTTTGAATATATCGTCATCCATTACTGCCATACACGCATTTTCAGCGACCTGTAAGGGCTAGTTTCCAACAGAGTTGGGCAAATTGTATTCATGAGTGTGAGTACTGATTACGAGTACTATGTAACCACACTCTTAATATGAGTAAAGTCTATGTAATCAGTAGTCATACAAATTGAGAATGAGTAAAGTAACGAGTGTTCAATTAAAAAAACGGTCTAGATAGCCATGAATTTATTCTGAACGTCTAGCGTAGGGTTCTTCATACGACTAGCGTGAAGCGTCACTTGCATTTCTAACCTCAATTTAACTCGAAGAAGACATTTCAAATTAAACGTTTATTACCCAATGTTTATGTTAAGTATAAATATTAGAAAATAAAATGCAGGAGCGGCTTTCGAGTTTTGTTGATTAGGTTAACCGTCAACTTGTCAAAGTTGAAATTCAAATGATGTTAATCACGACATGCGTTCCCGACAACAAAAGCCTGCTACAGCCGTTTTTTTATTGAACATTCGTTACATGTAATCAGTAATCATATAAAATGAGTATGAGTACAGGTAAAAAGTAATGGCACGCTGTTTCATTTTTTCGTTTCCTGTCACTGACATTACTTAGCGGCACAGTGCTGGTCCGCTGGGTCTCGCAATTCGCAGTGTTTGTACGTTTGCAAATTCGTCCGAACTGTACTGTACAGAGTGTCTCATCTTTGATGGCATTCTATAGATATTTCCGATATCTAAATATGATAAGGACACTTTTTATTCAAGTTTTAACTAGATTATGATTTCTTCATTAAATCACTTAAAAATTCGTAATAGTCCAAAGGAAAACCCAACTACAACTACAAACCCAACTGTGCGTATTGTGAGTGCCATTTTTTCTGAGCTACAGGAAAATATTATGGGTTCTCAAATATTATTGAATTTTATGTCCCCAAGGCAAAATAAGATAAAAATTTACACTGCATCCGTTAGTTCTCAAATGAACATCTACCTAATGTTTAAAATGATGAAGATTTCCACAATTCTTTAAATAAAGAAAAATTTCGGAAATTGTAATCTTATTTAAAAACAGTATTTTTTATATTTGATTTAGGCAACTTTTATAAATTACATAAACAATTTCAAACAATATAAACTAACATGTGTCGCAAGTCTTATAATCCAGACGCATCTGACCAGTAAAAAATAAGTTGAATATTAACCAATAATTGATATGGTGGATCAAATAAAGCCCAATATTTTTAATTTTTTGCATAATTTGAATATTAGACATTCAGTTTTCAAATAGTCAAATATTACAATCCTAATTATCTCTTATGAACTCATGAACGTCTAGATTATAAGATTTTTGGGACACACGTTATATAAAAAATTGAGTTCGTAGTTTGGCTATTATGAAGTTTTCATGTGATTTACGTGTAATTTTTAATTAAGGAACCATAATCTATGTTAAAAAACAAACAAAAAAGCTATCATTTTTTTATATCTTTAAAAATAAAAAAGTTATTTGCATTTAAAATGTTGGTAAATTTTACATTTTTCAATCGTACCACAAAACAACAAGAAACAGCGAATTTTTGATTTAACCATTTAAATTAGCATTAAAAGTTAAAACTCAATATTAGGTTCTGGGTTCTTTTCTGTTTCCATTATTCATGAAAAAACCTGTACAATACCATCGAAAATAGTACACCTATACACACATCTTAGACAAAGCAAATAAAATCAAAAGCTTAAGGATGCTCGAGGGATTCACCGCAATCAAAAACAATTTGCAACAATTTTTTTTAAATAAAAATTTCCACAATAAATTTAATTCCGTTCACTTTAAAGCTTAGACGACGTGGTAAGCGTACAATTAACAGCATTTGGAAAAGCCTGAATATTATTAGATGGGAATAACGGACTTCTATTGGTACTCCGTTATGTTTGTATGTACTCATAATTTCAGATTACAAAAAAACTCAATTACTTCTACTACTCAAGTACTTTGTACTCAATTACTTTTATACTTAAGCACTGTGAGCAAATTTGTAATCGATTACATTGTACTCATAATTTTTGAGTATTTTCGTAATCAATTACTTTTGTACTTAACCACTGTGAGTAAATTTGTAATCGAGTACATTGTACTCATAATTATTGAGTACTGTTGTAATCAATTACTTTTTATACTCAATTACTGCCCAAAACTGGCTTCCAATATATTCTAGTAGGCCACTCATTGTGAATATTCCTGTATAATGTGGACATAAATCATTTATAAAATAGGAGTAGTATGTTTTGCGAGGTAGTGTTTGAGAGACATAATTAACTTGACATCCTGAATACGATGCGATGATAAAATGCATAAGAAAACAACATAAAGAAAAAGGATAACATTCGAAAATCTCGAAAATTTGATAGTTCTTTGTTTTTCTGATGGTACTATAAAATCGCCCAGAGAGAGAGGAGAGATTCTGAAACTTCCCTAATTTAAGTTACTTCGCAAACATGCAAATAAAGAAGTTATCCATTGTAGCGACTTGCCGTGAACATCCTGTATTTCCAAATGATTTTTTTGTCTTCTTACAATTATATGGCAAAGCTTAGCGGTGAGTTAATAAATTACCCTGTAAAGTATCTGTGGGTAGGAATTATTTTTCTAACAATACATTGAATTTGCTAACCTTCCGTTTAATACTTATCAATTATCACAAGTTATAACTTCGGGTTTGGAGAAGTACGGTTCTGAATGAGGGTGAGTCACTCTCACCCCCTCTATCCATTATTAATTTTCAGTCACCCTCGACTCATTAATAATTTTGAAATGAACTCTGAAACATTTGCTTCTGTCTCTTTTTTTTCTCGTCATATGCCTACTAAAAAATTTTATATGTACGAAATAAAAAAAAAGTTGGACTAATGTAAGATTAAATATTTGTGTGGCCTATACTTTCTTCAATCATCATTTCATTGAAAATGTATGTATGTATAACCAGAGTTTCGAGTCATCTTGAGTTACCTTTTGCGTAGAATTAATTAATAAAGTGCGGAATAAATTTATCTCGTTTACGCTCACCTTATTTGCCTTGCAAGCGTTACAAGAAACCCAAGGTTATTATTACGCACACCGCTTAATTGCACAAAATCGATGAATGTGATGGAGAGATGCGATGACGTCATTGGTGCTCAGTTTACTGGAGGGGCGCGGTCTAACGTAGAAGTAGAACTGGTGTATAGCTTTTCTGAGTTGTGCGTGCAACTGTTGGTGGTCCTGTGTATTAGTGTGTTTATTTGTGCTTCGACCGAAATCAACGTGATACATTTTTAAAGAAAATACATTAAGAAAGAATCACCAATAATTCCCATGTTAATCACTATTTTTATACACCCAACTATTGCTAGATTTAGACGAAGTTTATTGTAGAAGATGAGATGGTGACACGCTTTTTTTATTCTTACCATTTTTACATTTGTAACTAACACACTGTATACTAACGCTTTAATTTTATTTAATCAGTCTTAAACCTGCGCCCTACCTTATAAGCACATGGGTAGTAATCAACTGCAAAAGTTATGTCAAAGAAGTCGTCTTGATGTACCTATGTTTTTCAAAAGAAAGTCCCATAGCACGATTTTATCATATGAAAATGAATCAGTTTATTTAAGACTTATTTTCTTGCAACAAAATAAATGTGTCTTCCCAGCTTTTAATTTTCAGAAGAATGAGTTACTTAATTTCTAAACTAATCAACGTTATGAGGAGAATTGGGATTTTTTTTATTCAAAATTTCAACCCGAAGTTGCAAATTTTATTACCTCTCACTTCTTTAAAAATTTAATTGGAAATGGAATTGTGGTATTTGTTTTGAAGCTGCGTTTCTTTAATCAACTCCGTTCACCTCATTTTCTCTTCTCGTACCTTTGCCTCACTTTTACTTGTATCAAAAGTGAAACCGATGTGTGAAAAGAGTGAACGTAGTTGAATAAACGCACGCAGCTCGAGTATCTGCTCATACACGGATGCTTAATGTACAGGGTGTCCCGAACATCTGGAAAAGTGTGAAAATGCTTCTTTAAATTCATGTTATCAAGAAAATTACAAATGTCTTAACAAAAATCGTATAGGTTTTCGTTCCATGTAATTTAAAATTATTTTCAAATACCGGGTGTCCCGCGCCATGTGTTCACCCTTCTAGAATTTTTATTTGTTAATCGATTTAGATGAATCTTGGAGACAATAATGCGAAAATAATAATTGAAGAGAATATGGTTTTTAGGAAATTAGTTATGCTTGTTACAAATCAATCATAACAGGCTTAAAAATCTTTATAAAATGCTTTCAGAATAGATCTAATGAATGTCAATTCATTCAATTTATAATTATTTAATTATATTTATAGTTATTTTTATACAGGCTGTCCATTTTTCGAGCCCAAGCATGGGGATCTCACTTATCTTAAGAGATACGAGGTCGGTTAAATTAGGTCAAAGTTGCGTATTTTCATGCTAATTAATAATCTGAAAAGCAATCTTAATTATTACTTTTCGTTTTGAAATTATAATGTATTCATTTGAATTTGTGGTCTAGTGAGCTTTGACGGTCGTGTACGTATGTCGTAGCGTATGTCACATGCCTTTCACATCAGTCTGTTTACCGGCGTGTGTCAAATCTGTTTTTTTCTAACCTAGAAGTATTCCATAAAATCATGCTTAAAACGAACGTGTATTTCTAAAAATATTATTTTCGCAATCAGATTAAAATAAATGGTATTTTGTATACAGGCTGTACGTTTTTCGAGCCCAAGCATGGGGATCTCACTTATCTTAAGAGATACGAGGTCTGTTAAATTAGGCCAAAGTTGCGTATTTTCAGGCTAATTAATAATCTGAAAAGCAATTTAAACTATTCCCTTTCGTTTTGAAGATATTGAGAAAAAATTAAAAATTTTCTTTTTCGTTTTTATTTTCTAAATCGAAAACCGATAAAGCTAGACATTTATAATTTACACATTATTAAGGCACTTTTTTACGTAGAATCTAAAACTGTCATTACATTTACCCGAACTGTCAAAATTACAGAGATACGACTGTCACCTATTTTTTCTCATGGGCGCCATATTGGATTTTCATATTTCTAAATACAGATTTTTTCTCCGATTCTAGCAATGTATCACACATTACGGTTGATTTGACTTTTTGACCAAAATTTCTATTTTCTTATTTTTACAAAGAGCGCTGTGGAAACAATCAAGATTTTGTAATTTATGTGGCGTTAGCTTAACCAACGGAAAACGCGGAAGAAATTCTGCACTCTTAAAAATCGCCTTTTCATCACTCAATTTTTATTATATTCTATTATATTCTATATTATACATTGAGAGCAACAATGATTGACACGTGTGAAGTTGCAGTTGTTCCAACCTTATATCGAAAATGTGTTCCACTTATCAATATTATACCAATATTTATTTCCATGTATGTTAAACGCTGTCAGACGTAAGTGTCATTGATCTTTCAGTAGCGCGCATACGTACATACAAGTTCTCCCTGGTTTTAGTTTTGGAACTTTGATTTAATTTAAATGCAATAAGGAATCCATAGACATTTTCAATTAATAACAATATTAATTTTAATTTAATTCCACTTTATTCATTGAATTTGGTCGTTTTGACAAATCACAAGTCAAAAGATGACGTAAAAATTTTTAAGAACGCCACTGAATGTAGTTATGGTTAATGTAAATACATAGCATGCGGCAAATACCCTATTGGTATGGAACGGCACACGTCAGCCATTATTGCTCTCCCTGTACAAAACAATTCTTCGGGTTTAACAAGACAAAATGCAGTCAATTTTACATACCACATAAGGTGGAGAATTCTAAAAAAAACACAAGAATCATCATTGGAAAATCCATATCCATAACCCACAAAAAGTAACTTAAACTTTGCAACTTTTTGTATTATAAAATTGTGTTTAATTGTACCTACCCATCAGGAAATAGTCTCTGAGAGATAAATATGGCCCTCTGGTAGCCAGCCGATGTCTCCGTTATTTCTTTTTAGAAAATATTTTAGTTAAACAATCAGCAACTCAGACGTCATGTTAGAGCAAGCCATCTTGTTGAAATCAACTGTTTATTAATTTATTTCATAAGAAACGTTTTTTTACGACAATTTAGGTATCCGTTTTCAGACAATGAAGATTTTTATGTTCGCTGTGTTGCTTGAACAGCTACTCATCATTGGTGACTTTTTATTTGTCTCGTCGGCATCGGAGCATATCACAATTTGAAGGAAATTTGTATTTCCTTCTAACTGGCTTCTTATAAATGTACAAAATTTTATTCGTCATTCATTATCACCGGGCAGAAGAAGTTCCATTTTTTTTTTCTTCATTCTTCGTACCATTTAATGTGGTAGCTTTGAAACAATTTGGTTTGTTGAGCTAGGAGGATTATTTTGCACTGACAGCAGGAATTGTTTAAAATTAAAATATTATAACTTTCGAGCTTTTAGAATTTCTTCTGCGTTTTTAATTGATCTAGCTAGCGCCATGTAACCGTCAACATCTTGATTGTTTCCACGGCGCTATTGGTAAAAATTAAAAAATTGAAATTTCGGCACAAAAATTCGAATCAAATTGTTGATACATTGTTAAAATCGTAGAAGAAATCTTCATTTAGAAATATGAAAATCCAATATGGCGCCCATAAGAAAAAAAAATTTGACAGCTCGGGTAAATGAAATGACAGTTTTAGATTCTACGTAAAAAAGTGCTTTAATAATGTATAAATTATAAATGTCTAGCTTTATCGGTTTTCGATTTAAAAAATATAAACGAAAAAGAAAAATTTTAGTTTTTTCTCAATATCTTCAAAACGAAAAGGAATAATTTAAATTGCCTTTCAGATTATTAATTAGCATGAAAATACGCAGAAAAACTTTGGTCTAATTTAACCGACCTCGTATCTCTTAAGATAAGTGAGATCCCCATGCTTGGGCTCGAAAAACGGACAGCCTGTATACAAAATACCATTTATTTTAATCTCATTGCGAAAATAATATTTTTAGAAATACACGTTCGTTTTAAGCATCATTTTATGGAATACTTCTAGGTTAGAAAAAGAAACACGTTTGACACACGCCGGTAAACAGACTGACGTGAAAGGCATGTGACATACGCTACGACATACGTACACGACCGTCAAAGCTCACTACACCACAAATTCAAATGAACACATTATAGAAATGCGCTGTAAAATATTTTCAATTAATAATACCAGAGCAACTTAAAATCTTGTTTATTTTATTCTTAGAGAAGCAGCACATAAACAAAGTCGCAATAAGGGTAGTTCAATCGTCACTGCAACATAATTACCAAAAAATAATACCACAGCGTAAGTATTGCAAACAAAACTTTTAATGAACGGGTTACCTGAATAACCCTGTACAGGGTGAATCACTAAATGCGCTTTCTTCGATAGCTCCTTTATAAAAAGAGATAGAAATTGTTTTCTTTCACAGAGCGTTCCTGCCTATTAGGTACAGTCGCGAGTAATAAGTAAAATCAAGAATGAAAATTTATTTGTTGTTTCTTTTTATTCTTTTAAATTATTTTCACATTCCGCCGGAAAATCGTCGATTTTTTTTGTTTTTTGTTACGTTTCATGTTTTGATTTTTATGTCCTCTTTTGATTCTTTTTACATTCCGCCGTAAAATTGTCGTTCATCTTTTATTTCTTGTTCACCATTGTGATCGCTTCATGTTTTGATTTTGTCTCTTTGTTTTCCTTTATTTGTTTTTCTCGAAATATTGTTTTATAACGTGTTATTTTTTTAATTTGACGTCCATAGAGCTGCAACTGGCACGTGGCACGTAAATCTAAAGTACACACAGTCGACACACTGAACGTCAAATTAAAAGAAAAAAACGTTATTCTATTGATGTTATTTTAGTTTTAGTTTTTTTTTGACATTTTTTTTAAATAATTTATAAGCAGTTCGCTGGTCTTCCTTGCTATTTTTGATCATCTTTCATCCGTGTGCCTTGTATTTGCACTTCTTATAGTCATTCTTAATATTTCGTTAGTTTTTTTTTCTAGCCGGAGAATCGTTAATTATCTTTTGTTTGTCGTTCGCCTTATCATCGTTTTTCCTTCATTTTGTCTGTTTATTCGATTTTGTCTTCTTTTTCTTTTATCGCGTTTCATATCGCATTGACACTATTTGCACTATTTGCAGTTTAATTTCTTGTTTGTTTTCCCGTCCATTGTAAAACTTTTAAATAGCGCCTCATGTAAACGTTATGATTTTTTTAAAATTTTGTTGCTTATCGTTCTTACAACGTCAGGTCAAAAAACGATCGCAGGATGTCGCTACTTAAACTTTTCGTTATTTTTTTTAAATTTCGTTGTAATTTTTTTCTTCATTTATTTCTCCTGCAAGTTTTCTTCGCTTTTCGTCAGTGCTTTTATTTTTTTTATGGAATCGTTGATCTTATTTTTGTTTATCGTTCCCGTATTCTAGCTTATTCCCATTTTGTTTGTATTCTTTTGTTTTTTTTTTCGACGCATTCCGTTGATGCTGTCTATACAGGGTGTAACAAAAATACAGGCCGCTACTCCACGGACGCATTCTACAGATCAAAGGAAAGAAAAAGTTCATGTAAACATGTATATAGGGCAGTAACAGTTAACTCTCTTATTTGAATTTTTCCAAAGTAACTTATACTCGAAAAGCTTCAGGACCTGTCCTGCCCAATTTTAAAGCAATATCGGAAAACAAATGAATATCAGTTTTTTGAGATTTTCAATTGTTTTTAACTTTTTTTAATAAAACAAAATATTTTTTGTCATCGCATCGCGTTCAAAATGTCATATTAATTATGTCTTTAAAATATTTTCTTCCAAAGTCTAGTATTTTTTTATTATTTGACAAATAAATTTTGATGATGAAGGAAAATGCCTACAATAGATAACTTTTTTATTTAAAATTTTACGAGGTAACTTAAAACAGGAAAATTTTAGGACCTTTTCCGCTAGGTTTGATGACAGTATCGGAAAAACAAATGACTGTTTGGTTTTCTAGATTTTCAATCGTTTTTGTATTTTCTTACGGATTCTCAGCTTTTTTATCACTGCATCCCATTCAAAATATCTAATTAAGTTCGTATATGAAAAAATATTTTCTAGCTATCCACACCGTTTCCCGCGAGCACCCTGTATACATGTTTAAATGATTTTTTTTTCTACAGTTACTTTAACATTTAATTTTAAATTAAATATCTAATTTTAACTATGATAATTTTAATAATTTAACTGTAACATAAAAACAGCTAATCAAAATGAAGAAGTAGTTCAAATAAACGTTATTTGAACTTTTTCTTCATTTTGGTCAGTAGAATGTCTCAGAAGTAGCAGCTTTTCCCATGATATATCCTACAGATTAAAGTAGAGAAATAAAGCATGTGTACAGGGTGTTCGCGGGAAACTGTATCGTAGCGAGAAAAGAATTTTTTTGAGGCCTACATAATTCGATATTATGAACACGTTGCGATGATAGAAAGCTGATATTCCTTTAGATAAATTAAAAACAATTGAAAATTTCGAAAACCAAACAGTCTTTTGTTTTTCTGATGCTGCCATATAATCGAGCGGAAAAGATCCTGTAACTTTCCCAATTTAAGTTACCCCGTGATACTTCAGATAAAAAAAGTTAGCTACTGTAGACATTTTTCTTGAACACCAAGATCTATTTACCAAATAATAAAAAAATAGTAAGCTTTGGAAGAAAATATTTTAAAGACATAATTAATATGACGTTCTGAACGCGATGCGATGATAAAAAATATTATGTTTTATTAAAAAAAGTTAAAAACAATTCTCAAAAACTGATAGTCATTTGTTTTTCCGATATTGCTATAAAATTGGGCAGGACAGGTCCTGAAACTTTTCCGATATAAGTTACTTCCGAAAAATTTAAATAAGAGAGTGGAAGAGAGTTAGTTGCTGTTGCAGCTTTCCGTGAACACTATATACATGTTTACATGAACTTTTTTCTTTATTTTGATATGTAGAATACGTCCCTAAAGAAGCGGCCTGTAGTTTTGTTACACCCTGTATAAAGGTCTTTTTTTAAAATTATTTTGCATCCTACCTAGAGGCTGTATTTTAAGAGCGAAAAACTTTAAATGCAAAAGTTGCACGGTTTTATGCCTGTTTTATCTTTTAGAGTTATCATAAGAAACAAAAGCGCACCACAAATTAGAGATAAAAAATACTCTTTTTTTATAGAAAATCCCATATATTGTTTGTTAAGATAAAAGATCGTTTTTAGCTGATTTCAAAAACATATAGGCATAATATGTTGATATTTGGAGGAAGTTTAAAATGTGTATATTAAACAAGGTGCGCATGTGCAACATGCTTACAGACGAAAACGAACGAGTTCTTACGAAGTTTAATTTGTTTGGCGCGAAAATTTAAATATACAATAAATTTACTGTTTTATTTTAGTTATAAATAATATCAATTTATAATTTCTGAAATTATTATTTATAAAATATCCTAGTTCGGTGCCCCTTAAAATTAGCGCCCCAGGCAGTCACCCCTCTCGCCCGCCCGTTTACCCGGCCTTGGGATGGTGGGTGTCCTATCCGATGTGAGTGCTTCCGAGATTATTGTATTAGCCATTTTTCAAATGAACGAGTTTAGGGCAACGAGAAAATTATTTTAAAATCATTTTCTCGTCGTCCTAAACTCGATCAAGTTACCTTTTTGAAAAGTTCGCACTACGAACACCATTTAATTAATTATTAGCCATTTTCTTCTCAAATTTATTTTGGCTCCTGTTATTTTTCGGTATTTTTTGGATTTTATCGAAAGTTGCTGTATGCTTGTTCTTCGTAAAGGTAAAAATTCCTAAAACTCTTGCAAATTTTCCGTTTAAGTTTACTCGAGTTTCGTTGATATGTTGTTGTCCTCTTCTGATTCCTTTCTTGGCATTTGCGGAGATGACCTTGATAATGCTGCTCTTGGACTGAAAACAACTTCGTCTTCACACCCGAATTCCGTACTGCGACGAGGTGGGTGAAACGGCGATTACTTTGCTGAGTTCGATCTCGTCTTGCATGGACCTGGAATCTCTTTAAATTGGAGCCTCCACCACGTCACGTGCAACGAGTGGATTGATTTACCGGGGGTTGCTGAGAACATCGTGATGAAAGGGGGTTGCTGGGATGTCTCGATTCCTTCTAACGGCGAGGCAGTGGCATGATTCGTGGCGACGGTGCGGTTCTCGTGGCAACGGGGTAGCCGTAGTGTCCAGAGGGGCGACGATATCCGATTTTTGATGGAAAACGGTTGGACCTTTTCAAGGTGAATCCTTTTACCGATTAGTTCCCAAGATTCTGCACAGATTATTTATACCAGTTATGTTTGCAAACGTACACAAAAATTTGTCAATGTATACTTGCTTTACTGGGTCCCGTTATAGTTTTGAAATAATAATACTGACTGTGCGATAATGATTGCAACACTCCGACCTAATTTCATAATCAGCGCGACATCTTCGCTGAGTTTGGAGTTTCGTAAACGGAATATGATTAACGCATTGGTTACGTATAAATTTTAAGGACCAGGGGGGTCAGTTCATCTCCTTCGCAAATACCGCGCCTTCAATTGAATTCCTCATTAAAGTGGGCTATGATTTCACTGTTTTTTTTCTCCTAAGATTTGCAGCACGATAGCTGTTCAATTATTTAATTAAACAAATGTCAAATTGACTCTTTGTATTTTCAATTAATTCAAAATGTTAGAATTACAGCAGAAAATATTTATTGTTGAAAGTTATTTTCAAACCGGTAGAATAGAAAATGGACAGTTAGTTTATTCAATTAATCAGTGTGTACAGAAGTTTCGACAGCAGTTTCCTACTTTTGCTATTACTTATGAACAGCTAGTTAAACATATCCATGCTTGTGTTCTTAAATTTCGTGAAACAGGATCACTTGGTCGCAAAATAGGGAGCGGAGCAGCTAAGAAAAGGACTGCAGCCTGCATTGAAGATGGTCGGGATCGAATGGAACACTTTCCCAAGAAATCTATTGCGAAACTTTCACAAGAAGTTCAGCTATCAGTGGGAACATGTCATACTATTCTTGAAAAGACTTAAAGCTTTATTCATATAAGATTCAAACAGTTCACGAACTCGGGTCAGTAGATTTTCACAGAAGAACAGAATATTGTCAGTGGTTTCTTGATAACTTAAACAACGACGACATTCTTGACAAGTGTTTCTTTTCCGATGAGGCCTGGTTTCATCTCTCAGTGTATTTAAATAAACAGAATATGAGAATATGGTCAGCAGAAAATCCCCATGAATTTGTGGAAACTCCTTTACATCCATTAAAAATTGGTGTTTGGCTAGCAGTGTCAAGAAGGCGTATCGACTCAGTAACTGCTGAAAGATACCGAAATGAGTTATTAGAATCTTTCATTAATCAACTACATGATGATGAACTTACAGAAGGTTTTTTTCAGCAAGACAATGCTACTGCCCACACCGCTCATCAAACGATGACTTTCCTGCAGCAGTTTTTCGATAATCGGATTGTGAATTTTCCTGCAAGGTCTCCGGATCTCACAATTATGGATTACTTCATTTATCCGCACATGAAAAACACAGTTTTTAGAACTACGCGTCACACAATCGAAGAACTTCGTGCGGGCATTACAGATGTGTGTGCTAACATAACCCCCGAACACTTAGCAAACGGGTTTGAAAACATGAAACGCAGAGTACGCTTATGTATTCAAGCTGAAGGAGAGCACTTTGAGCATCTACTTTAAACTTTAATATTGTATTTTTATTTGATTTTATGATCAGTACTGACAGTTAATGACAACTGTTTTCTCTAGAATTGTGTCACCAACTTAATAAAAAATCACAGCTTACTTTAATGAGGAATTCAATTGAAGGCACGGTAGATTTACGTATTTACAAAAATATGAAGTCTGTCCATTCCAATTTTTCATCGTTCGTAAAGTCGCAGTGTCCAAAAGTTAAATAAATAAATTTTGAATTCTATGGAGGAACTCTTCAACATATTTGTGTTGAATACAGCAACAACAGCTTTTTTTTAAATACCCGAATGTATGCAGAGATCCATTCCGTATGCTTTCGGAAAGAATACCTGTAAATATGTTTAGGTTTTCTTTTAAGAATTTATGCAAATATTTAATAGGAATTTTAACTCCATATATTAGACCAATGGTTCCCAACCTTTTTTAAGCATCGACCTCCTACAAGAGAATAAAAATTTCCATCAACTCCCTTTCAAATTTAATCAATATTTCTGAAAAATTAAATCAAAATTTTGTTAAATTTCAATCTGTGATTCAGCTTATTCAATTATTTCTATTGTAAATAGATCCGACAATTAGCTTGATTCTTTTCTGTTTTTTCTTCTGTTCAAATTTTCTCTCTTGATTCGATTTGACTGTAGAATTTTTATCATTAATTTGATTTAATTCAATTTTTTATTTATTCGATTGATTGATTCGATTTCATTTGATTTGTAACTATCAATTTATCATATTTTGTTCTTGGGTTTTCCTTTTGTTTCATTTTATTTAATACGATTTTATTTTTTAACTATCAGTCGGTCGTCTTTTGTTTTATTTTTTTGTTTTTCGATAACTCGATCGGAGTTAATTTTATTTTACATTTCAATTCGGTCGATTTATCGCCTTTTTTTATTTCCTTTCTTTGCTGTTCATTTTGACTATATTTATTTATTTTTTATTATTTACTGTTCGTCTTTTTTCTTAAATATTTGGAGATGACTAACTTACGCCCTCAGTCATAAACAAAACTTACGCTATACGTTCACTTTCAATTCGCTGTAATTCATAAGCTAGCATACGTATTTCTCTCATTATGGGAAAGTAATTCAGAAAATGTTTTCAAACTCTCACTGACTATGCGGGAAATAATTACATACAGTTTACAAATTATAGCGAATTGTAAGCGAACGCGAAGTGTATGTTGTGTTTACGTTATATTTATATTATTTTATTGTTAGTTTTGCACAATTTTTAGTTTCATCTTCACCACGTCGGCGGACGTCTTTTGTTTTTGTTTCCATTCGATTTAACTGTATTTTATTTTAATTTTGAGTACCAATCAACCCAACTTCCTTTTCTTCTTCTTCCTTTATTCGAGTTAAAACTGTACAATGTTTAGTTCAAATTTATTTAATTTTATTCGTAAATCTTCTACTTTTCTTTTAATGAGCTGCTCAGATAGGCTTGTACTAGACAGAAAATCATAACCAGTGAAAAGAATTCGGGCCACTTGT
The DNA here is from genome assembly GCA_036172665.1 of Prosopocoilus inquinatus. Lineage (NCBI taxonomy): Eukaryota > Metazoa > Arthropoda > Insecta > Coleoptera > Lucanidae > Prosopocoilus > Prosopocoilus inquinatus. The sequence goes on from CM069876.1 coordinate 6,693,989, forward strand.
GCGGCGAACAATACGAACATTTAGTAGTCGGACAGTATTAGCCCCGCCCTTAATAATCTCTACTCAAAAATAATTCGATGCATCGGAGCCCCGGAAACGTGGCAGGAGTAAATAGTACATTCGGTGTAAAAAGCGTCGGACACTAAGTTCTTTTCCCTGTTCATAATTAACTCCGATTCTCTAAAAGACCCAACTCTCATAGGTTCGACGTTTTTCAAGCCTTCATCGATCCCCAAAAGGTCGATATCGACCCCATTCGGAACCCTGTATTAGACCAAAAGTTCGTGGATGTTTCTATTAAGTTATTAAATTTTTATTAAAAAAGCTACAGCCCGGTTATACAGGGTGTTCATGGGAAACCGCTACGATAGCTAACTTTCTTATTTGTATTTTTATGAAGTAACTTAAATTAGGAAAGTTTTAGGACCTTTCCTCTTCGGTTTTATGGTACTTTCAAAAAAACAAATGACAATCAGGTCTTTGAGATTTTCAATTGTTTTCAACTTTTTTAAATGAAATGTTAGGTTTTTTATCATCGCATCACGTTCAGGATGTCAAACTAATTATGTCTCTAAAATATCATCTCCCAAAGCCTACTATTTTAGAAATGATTTAGTAACAAAATCTTGGTGTTCATAGGAAATAGATACAATAGCTAACTTTTTTATTCCAAATTTTACGAAGTAGCTTAAATCAGGAAAGTTTCAGGACCTTCCCTGCTCGATTTTATGGTACCATCGGAGAAACAAATGACTGTCAGATTTTCGAGATTTTCAGTTGTTTTCAACTTTTTTTAAATAGAATATTATATTTTTTATTAGCGTATCGTGTTCAGGATGTCAAATTAAGTATTTCTGTAAAATATTCCCCTCCTAAGTCTACTATTTTATAAATTCTTTGGTAAATAAAGGTATTAGACATTTTAACATGTCGCGCTTTCAATATTTGGACCTAAGGGTTTTTGAACTAAAGTTAAACAAAATTTGATCCATGACAGTTCACAAAGATCTGACAGTTTGAACACACTTCCTTTATTCTCTTGTTTCAACGCGCACCATATTGTATTCGTGAATAAAAAGACTACCGTAACGATACACTTCTTCCCGCGGATATCAAGACTGAATTATTTATGAAATGTTCTGTTCTGAGAGATATTATTTCAAAGACATACTTAATTTGACATCCTGAATGCGATTTCATGATAAAAAACGTAATGTTCCATTTAAAAACGTTGAAAACAATTGAAAATCTCAAAAACCTGATAGTCATTTGTTTTTCCAAAGGTACCATAAAATCGAGCAGGGAAGGTCCTGAAACTTTTCTAATTTAAGCTACTTCGTGAAACTTCAAATAAAAAAGTTAGCTATTGTAGCCATTTCCCGTGAACACCGAGATTTTGTTACTAAATCATTTATAAAATAGTAGGCTTTGGGAGATGATATTTTAGAGACATCATTAATTTGACATCCTGAACGCGATACAATGATAAAAAAATCTAACATTTCATTTAAAAAAGTTGAAAACAATTGAAAATCTCGAAGACCTGATTGTCATTTGTTTTTCCGAAAGTATCATAAAAACGAGGAGGAGAAGTCCTAAAACTTTTCTAATTTAAGTTACTTCGTAAAAATACAAATAAGAGAGTTAGCTGTTGTAGCGGCTTCCCATGAACACCCTGTATGTTAGATCTGTTTTTCTCATGCAGATATTGATTGCTCTTAATTTTTTCTTATTAATGCTCTCAATTAGATGTGTCTTGCAATTAATATTTAGATGTATTGTATACCCCTCTTTCTACGTAGTGATTAAAATTTTTAAAAGTACAATTGCCTCTTATGTCATATATGCCATATTGCTAGATTTACTATTCGCAAAGTTATAAACTTCGTGAGTATGATAGATAAAACAGCGACATCTTACGATCACTTTTTGACCTAACATTGCAGCAGGATAACAAATTGAAGCGGATTTGCTACATAATAAGCCACCCTATGCAAGGCGGCCATGCTTGCTGTCAAAGCATAATGAAAGTTTTCTCTGCGATCAAAAACGATTTGCAACAAAATTTTTCGTAAGTGAAAAATTGACCCCCCGCCATGGATTAACTTTTAGCTGAGGTTTATTTTCATGATAACAATTGTTAAGACAATAGTTTCTGTTGGAATTAACCTAAGCTTAAAGTTAATCCACGGCTGAAATACTGGCCCTAACCTAAGTGTACCAAATTTCTATGTTTTTTTTTTTTAAATTGTTCTATGTCACCTAAAAATCTAACGTGACAATACTCTACGTACCTCTGCGTACAAGTTCAAATGCTACAACTTTCTACAAGAAAATACGCAGGTGTTCTATTACAAGAAAAATCTACTGCATGCTGCATTACCGTAAGAACACCCTGTATGTATTAGGTTATAGGCAGAAATTCTATGCGGTAATAAACGAGCTATCGAGGAAGCTGATAACTGGACCTTTTTTGTGGAAACACATAGTTTGAGTTATCGAAAACGAAGTTTCTACTCGTAATAGGAAATAGTTACGTGTACAGGAGATTTACGTAACGAGTAAATTACTGTGTGCTTAAAACGTTATGAAATTTGGTATGTCAGTATTTTTTGTGTATAAAATGAAATATTGAATTCGCATACAGATTATAATAATTGCTTTAAAACTGAAGCTTTCTTTCTCATTGTACTAAGTCAAGTAAAACGTAATACACGTTCAATTGAAGAGGTCAGAAACCTGTTAATCCGATAGTAGGAAGTTTTCAAAAGCATGTAACCATCCTCATGAGTGAAGGTCGTGACCTCTACAGCTGGAATTTCCGTGAAAAATTGTCGAAATATATAAAATGTCAAGGTTTTTGTTCAAGTGAAATACTTTTAGATAGTTAATTTTTTTTTTAAATAATGCAGTTATTTAAGTTCTCGTAGATATTTAGCTCTGTTTTATGAATTTTTAAATGAAGATTAAGTCGTTATAAAGAAGAAACGAAAGTAAGTTCATGTCCAAAGGAGAATTATTATTGCTACTAAATATTTAATTTTTTCACAAATTATTTTGTTCTTTATTTCTTCCACTTTTATATTAAATATACAGTGTGTTCACGGGATTCGGTTCACAATGGGAAAACTTGTTTATTTTTGGGGTTTCTTTATAAAAGTTTTTGCATGTCCTAAAATCCCTAAAAAAGTCATAGAATGTGGTAAATTCTGGTTGATAATCGAGAAAAATTGAAAATTCTGTCTTGGCTTTTGCAAAATATCGCAAAATCTAAAGTTTTTCTTTGTAAAATCATGTCAACCTATACTGCTTGTGTCATAAATTAAAATATATGTTTTCATAATATCAAAAATGCTAACATTTTAATTCAAGAAGAAATTTCTGCCTTTTTAAATCGTTTGGAATAAATATTTTAACTTGTATATAATTTTAATCGTCGATTTCTCATTGTTGAGAAAAGCGAAGTGCTGTGCCAAAATAGTAGCCTCAGCCTCAAGATAAAGTTCATTCTCTTTCAACCCTGATCTTTTTCTTCAAATTTTTTAAACAGTCTTTTAGTTACTCGCATATGGGATTCTTTTTAAACATCTCATTTGGGATTTTACGGTAAACGGTTAAGTACATACGTTCTAGAATTAACATTCTTGCTTGAATAGTTTTTTCAAATACCGGGTGTCCCGCGCCATGTGCTTACCTTTCTAGAATCTTTATTTATTAGTCGATTAACCTGAATTTTGGAGACGATAAACTAACCAAAAAATGGAATTTTTCGACATACTGATAGTCGTCATAGGACTTCCGGTTTCGCCGGAAGTGATATCAACTTTCTTATTTTAAATGGAACACTCTATATATTTTTACATATTTAAAATCTATGGAGCATTACGAGTCCGAATACGTATCAATTATTAATTTTGGTTTCCATGACAACGAAAAAAAAACTCTTTTTATTTTTCAATCTAGAAAGCTATGAATCGTATTTTTTCTATCTAATGCGATCAAGTGTTTCGAAAAAATCACTCCTTTGATGGTATTTTGATTTTTAACATTTCTACAGTTTTCAGTTTTCATTAGCTCTTATCTCAATTTTTCAATTATGTTTCTTAGCTTAGTTCAACAGAACATTTTTTTCTGAGTACGCTAATACCAAATACGTCATATTTTCTTTGAAAGTCTTTTGAAATAAAGGGAGTGTAAAATTTCAATAAGACATGCTCTATTTTAAATTATTTTCAAAGAAAATATGACGTATTTGGTATCAGCGTATTCAGAAAAAAGTGTTCAGTTGAACTAAGCTAAGAAATATATGAGGTTCTATCGAAAAAAATGAGTTAAGAGTTAGTGAAAATTTGAAATACTGTAAAAATGTTAAAAATCAAAATACCATCAAAGGAGTGATTTTTTCCGAAACACTTGATCGCATTAGATCGAAAACATACGATTCATAGCTTTCTAGATTGAAAAATATAAAAGTTTTTTTTCGTTGTCATGGAAACCAAAATTAACAATTGATACGTATTCGGACTCATAATACTCCGTACATTTTAAATATGTAAAAATATATAGGGTGTTCCATTTAAAATAAGAAAGTTGATATCACTTCCGGCGAAACCGGAAGTCCTATGACGACTATCAGTATGTCGAAAAATTCCATTTTTTGTTTAGTTTATTGTCTCCAAAATTCAGGTTAATCGATTAATAAATAAAGATTCTAGAAGAGTGAGCACATGGCGCTGGACATCCAGTATATTAGTAATATTAATTGACAAGACCGGCTAACATAATTTTACTCAAAATTTTTGAAAATTTTTTGGAAAAGGAGTTAATCATTTTCAATAACAGTTTTGAGAGTTTTAGAACAAGCAAAAACTTTTATAAACAATGACTTTTTCTCTAAAACGCTAAAATAAAAATGTTTTTCCTATTGTGAACCCAATCCGTGGACACAGTGTATACTGGGTGTCTCACAACGTACGGAAAAAATTGAAAGGGCAGCTGCAGGACATCAAAATAAAGCTTTTTTCTTAATTCGCTTTTGACCAAAACCCAATAATAAGAAAATTACAGCAGTTTAACTTACTTAATTGCTTCTTTAATTTACACCTACAGCTTCTTAATTAATCGAAATTATTTCACAAAATGCAATTTTATTATTAAATAAACTCTAAATTTATCAAAATCATCTTTCATAAAATGTCCATGTTAATCTGTTTCTTAGTTTTGTTTTTAATTAGTAGGCGGTGCACAACGAGATGAAAACCCGTTTTTGGGCATTAAAAGAAAACATGAAATGGCCGTTACTTTAACGTTACTACATTTTTTTTTTAATAATTGTTTATTGTAAAGCAGTATTCAATTAACTCATAAATGCCTCAAATTTGATTTTAAAACGTAAAATATTACTACAGGGAGTAACTTTTGCTTGTCAATTAATTTCACTTTCAACTCTTGCAATTTCTTAGTTATTGCTTTTTTACCAAAAATTTATTAAGAAAAAATCTTTAATTTGATCTCCCCTAGCTACCCTTTTAATCTCCTCCGTAGGTTATGAGACACCCAGTAAAAGTATTTTATAAATTATAAAAGCAACTTAAAAGATTATCATTAAATTAACTGCCGTACCGGGGACTAATGAAAATTAGAATTAAACGAAATTCAAACGTAAAACAAAAGTCGAAAAAATATTAGAGATTCCTAAAACAATTTATTTTTAGTTAAGAGTTTAGGTTATCCTGAACAAAATATTGTCATGGTGAGATAAGGGTGCATTCCACCATGTCACGGGCCTCCACCATATCACGATGCATGAAGAGTTTTACGATACAAGAGGAACCAGGGCCTTTAAGAAGGCCCGAGTTTTTTTTTTATGTGAAAGGTAGAATTTCGGCGACTTGTGCCTAGTTACATTTTTAGGAAAAGATAGTGAACGTTGTTACGTTATAAGAGGGTGATTATTTCAGTGAATTCTGAAACTGTATGCTTTTTTGTAGCATGACAGCAATTCATTGAAATAATCACTCAGAACTAAATGAAGTAATTGAGAAATAAGAACGAAGTTCGTTTTTTCTTATTCATATTATTTTAGGGAACTTTTAACCCCATCTGTATTTGCTAATGTAGTGTGTATAAAAAGTGGTTCAAAATAAATTGTTTTTTTTTTCATTTTTGAGACAGGAGGCTATAATTCATATCTAGCTATAACTTTTCATTCTGAACAACTTATTATTATAACATTTTCCTGTATCTTATAAAATAAGGACACTTTATTTTTAAGCGGTCTTCATTTCTCGTTGTTCACGCTATACAGCGTGTTCACGGGAAGCCGCTACAATAGCTAACTTTTTTGTTTGCATTTTTACGAGGTAGCTTAAATTAGAAAAGTTTCAGGATCTCACTTGCTCGATTTTATGGCAACATCAGAAAACAAATGACTATCAGCTTTTCGAGATTTTCAATTGTTTTCAACTTTTTTAAATGAAATGTTATATTTTTCACCATCGCATCGCGTTCAGGACGTAAAATTAATTATGTCTCTAAAACATTGCCTTCCAACTTCCAACGCCTACTATTTTTATAAATAATTTAATTAATAAATATCGGTGTTCACGGAAAATGGCTACAATAGCTAACTTTTTTATTTGAATTTCTACGAGGTAGTTTAAATTAGAAAAGTTTCAGGACCTTGGAAGGCAATATTTTAGAGACATAATTTATTTGATGTCCTGAACGCGATGCGATGGTAAAAAACATAACATTTCATTTAGAAAAGTTGAAAACAATTGAAAATCTCGAAAACCTGATAGTCATTTGTTTTTCTGATGTTGCCATAAAATCGAGCAAGTGAGATCCTGAAACTTACTGAAACTAATTTAAGCTACCTCGTAAAAATTCAAATAAAAAAGTTAGCTATTGTAGCGGCTTCCCGTGAACACCCTGTGTACCGTTCAAGAAACATTTCATCTGACATTTGCCAACTTGATTCTAAGAGATATAGAAGCGTCCTGCATCAATAAATTTTTATAAAAATCCATAATAAAAAAATTCCCATTTGTAGCACACGTTTTGAAAGACACTGTATATGTACGATCGTCATTTGTTTTTCTTACTTTTATCGGAAATTTTCTTTCTTTTTTATTTGTAGTGAGTTTCTCGTTTCTAAAAAAAGACTTTGTCGTTTTCCTTTTAAATTGCTTACGATTTTTTCACTACGACCGTGTTTCCGGGTCATCAAAAATGTTCTTCGTTGTTTGTTTTTTTTTGTTTTTGTTTTATTTTCGCAAAACGTAGCGATCATCTTTTATTCTCCCTTTTTCTCTTGTTAATTTGTTCCTTCAGAATCAGCGTGAGCTTTGTCAACCAATATTTGGGGGTTTGGCGTGACCAGAAGAGTCTTTCCTATTTTCCATCTTGGCTTGATATATAATCACCAACTTTAAGAAATTAAAACTCCCTAGATTTTAATGAATTTTATAATTCTTCCCTTTTTTCTCTTTTGTTCGAAATAATCCCTAGATTTGACGACTTTTTCCCTAAGTATTAAACTACACTATACAGGGTGTGGATAAAATATGGAACAAAATTCATATTTCTGTTATCTTGGGTTTGATGAAAAAATCCTGAAACAGTTAGATTTTAGTTTTGTCCCGTGCATTTTATGACATAGTGAATTTCATTCTGTAGCCATCTGATTGCATCCAGGTGTGACGTCATCAGTTTTTTCAAATAGTAATATCCGACTTTTATTATCCCTTGTCGTTAAGTATTCCATTGTGCATACAACGGTATAAAAAGTTTGGTATTTTTTGGAGAAAAACACTTTCGAATTTAAAAAAATTAAAATTTTATTCCTATGATAAACTAATCAAAAAATGATAAACTAATCAAAAATTATCAACAAATTAGATAAAATATCAACGGAGGTGTTCAAACTGTCCACCGTTGGCCATTTGACATTGGCCAAGACGGACGTACACACTTTCTACGGAACGTCGTATTGTCTCTGGGTCAATATTGCGAATTTCCTCGTAAATGCGAGCTTTCAGGTCATTCAAGTCATGTGGCTTATTTGTGTATAACTTTGATTTCACATGACCCCATAGAAAAAAATCAAGTGGGGTGAGATCTGGCGAGCGAGCAGGCCAGTCAATTGTTCCCCTTCGTCCTATCCATCTCCCTGGGAAAATTTCGTCGAGATACCTGCGAACATGCTGACAATTTTTGATTAGTTTATCATAGGAATAAAATTTTAATTTTTTTTAATTCGAAAGTGTTTTTCTCCAAAAAATTGTTATGTAAGATACCAAACTTTTTATACCGTTGTATGCACAATGGAATACTTAACGACAAGGGATAATAAAAGTCGAATGTTATTATTTGAAAAAACTGATGACGTCACACCTGGGTGCAATCAGATGGCCACAGAATAAAATTCACTATGTCATAAAATGCACGGGACAAAACTAAAATCGACCTATTTCAGGATTTTTTCATCAAACCCAAGATTGCAGAAATATGAATTTTGTTCCATACTTTATCCAAACCCTGTATTACACTACACCCATGCAGATAATAAGAGGTTTGGTCGTTTGTTCTGCACTAAGCTGCGCTGAATGTACGAAGAGTTCGGCTTTGTGATATTATTAATTCAAACAAACCTACTGCGAGCAAAAATTAGTTCACGATGACAAATGAATGCACAACAGCTGAACATCTTGTGGTTTGACGAGGATTGGTGTATTTTTAATCTGTGGCTAACAACAGTTCTTCGATGAAACTGAAATTTGTTTTGCATAAATAGTACTGCGAACAACCATAATTCTTTGAAGAATTTTGTTCAAAGTTCCCTAGATTTTGGCAAAAAACATAAAAATTTCATTTTTTCCCTTTAAGACCTCTGGATTCGCTAGATCTAAGAAAAATTCCCTAGACATTTCAACCCTGACAGCTGGTATAAAATGGGAGCTTTGTAAATCAATGGGGGCAGTTAGTAATTCATTATTGGATTACATATTATCATCATAATCATTATTAAGAAATATTCATTCAATCAGTTAGTTGTAATTAGGCTGCTGATAATCAGTTGTGAAATAGTTGTAATATTCATTAATAATTAGTTTAATGTCTTGGTGAAATTTATTTGTGCTTCTCCGATCTTGGGGGCGGCGGTGTTTGGTCAAGTGTAGTGCAAAAAGGCGAGGCAATGTAGACCTTAAAATAATTATTACAATTTATTTATTTATTTATTTTTTGGAAACGTTTTGCGTAAAAAATCTTATCATATCGGTGACATGGTGAAGCCATCCCTGATAGAGGACCCGATCCTTCTTATATCGTAACAATTCTTCTGGTATCGTAACAATACCTATACGTGCAGTGCATTCAAACAAAAGAAAAACGTAAGTTTGGTATGCAACTTAATAAAGAAGCATCTTGAATAATTGATAATTATTTTAGTGTGAATCTGCGCCAACTTTTGCTAATAAATGTCAATTTCACGATTCTTCGCAAAGTTGGCGGACACCTGTATAATATGATGGAAATCGTCTATAATTGTTTTTATTCAAGATAGACAGTAGACCGCAGTTTTTATGAGAGGAAAATCGTAACAGAAATAATACTTTTTTTTACCTTTTTCATACATAGAAAAAAAATTGCAGTAAAATAAGGGATAGTTACATATTGTAGCAATTTTTCTCACAATTGTACACAATTGTAATTCTCACATTTTATAAAATGCGCGTGTAGTATACTACACCCGCATTTTAAATTCGTGAAATTTACTACAATTACGTGAAAATTTTCTACAATTTGTAGCTGTCCCTTATTTTACTACATATTGTAGTACTTTTGATTGCACGATTTTTTCCGTGTAGGGAGTGTAATAATGACACACTTTCTAGGGAGTTTTCAGTGTATTGACACTTAGCTTAACATAGACTTTCTTGATTTAAAGGCAATAAATATACTTGTTATTCCATTTTCAAAAACTTTTCTTTTCATTTTTCACTCGGTATACTGGTAGTTTCTAACTGCTTCAACTACAAATTACACCTCAGGAAATTGCGCATTTCTCTCCCCCAATATACAGTCTGTCCCAACAGTGCGTACTCGCGTCATATCTCGATAACTAGTGCAGATACAAAAAGAGTTTCAAGACATTTTTGTTTGAGAATTTAGAGGTCTACAATATAAAATTATTTTCATTATTGAATCAAAACAGTGGTATTGAACGCAATTTTTTTATTTCAAACGGCACACTGTATATAGTGAAAAAAGTTCGCACCATATGGTCTGCTTAGACTAAACTGGGATTATGAGAAACATACCGGGTGGAAAGTTTCAAACCCGAACATAGCAAAGTTCCATTGAGAACTACGTTTCTGTAGATTACTGCTCGCCATTTAAAGATACAAAAAATGGTAATGGTATTAAATGAAAGCTAAAATTAAGGCCAATGTTATCGTGTTAAAATTATTCCTATTGTGTTAATACTTTTGAATAGAAATTAAATTTTTAAATTTCAAATGAAAAATATAGTCGCCTTAGTATGTCAGATTTGAAGTTTGCAATTCAATAACCAGAATTTTGTACAATAGTGCCTCTTATTCAAAATAAAATTCCATTCATCTGTATAGCATACTGACGATAAAAAACTGTTAGGATTTATCTCTTTGCTCCTCCATTGCTTCACAAAATACTTTCCTACCATTCTTGTTAATTTCAATACAATGTTGATGGCAACTGGATTTGTGGAATTGATGTTTTTTTTAATATTATTTACAGTTCTGTGTTACTTATTCTTGAACAGGGTGAAACTTATTTAATTCTTAGTACAATTCAATTTAAAACTGATTTAGTATTGACATGTGTCGGTATTGATTGCCCATGGCATCATTTCAAGTTTATTGATAGTATCAGAAACAACAGTATTTTTCTATGCAATGACGTACAATACAATTATCATTCTAATAAAGAAAGAATTGTAAGTTAAACGACAAGAGTACCTACCTATTATTTGCTCTGTGCAATAATTCATAATACTTTTTGACTGACGTACATATAAATGATTTCCCATTAATTGAAACAACTGAAAGTTTCAAACCTGACATAGGCATTTTTCGTTTAAAATTTGAAAATTTTATTTATATTCCGAAAGTATTAATATTTAGTAATAATTTTAACACCATAATATTCTCCATAATTTTCTCTTTTCTTTAATACCTTTGCCACTTTTGTATCTTCAAACGGCGAGCAGCAATTCACAGAAACATAGTTTTCAATACAAGTTTGCTATTTTCGGGTTTGAAACTTTCCACCCGGTATATGAAGAAATCAAAAACATGATCACGAAATCGTACGTAAAAAAGGTGTGAAAAACAAGAAGGAGAAAGGTGAAAAATTGAAGAACCCAAGAGGAAAATTTATTCTATTAAATATTTTTTTATGAATATGAATGAATAAGCTAACAACTCGTAAGAGTTAAATGTCAAATGACCATTGACTGCTGCACATCTTGAGGAAAACTGAGAATATCGAAAATCTTCCTTTTTTTTGAAATACTAGACCGAAGGAAATTTTGCCTGGCAAACAAGACACATTTTGTAAATAACTATTGAATCCTACTAAAAGTTTGTCTAATGTGTCCAGCAATTCCAAATTACAACATTTTTTTAATTTTCATATCTTAAATAAGTGCTATTTTTAGCAATACTAAAATTTGCTCACCAGCGTTGTCCTACTTATATTTGGTTATCGAACATGCACAAACTATTGGCGCAAAATTTTTTTTAAAAAAATCAATAACAAAAAAAATTTTTCATTTTTTGCGAACTTTTTGGCGGTCACGGTATCTATACACTGTGTCCACATTTCAACGCTCACCATTGGCATCTCGGTTATTAGAAGACATAGAGCAACGGTTAAATGGGGAATGTTTTGCAGAATTCAATGCTCGCAACAAATCTCATTTCAAATTCACCATAACTTTTTTAAATTTTAAGATAATTTAAGAAAACCAAAAATTTACGATTTCGAAATTCCTTAATAACTCAATCACACCTGATGCGACCTCTTCTAAACTTTTACATTGTTTTTAAGACAAAGTTTTTGATGCAAACAGAAACCTCCGATTGTCATTTGTTTTCAAGTAATTAGGGCTAACTTTTATTTTTCATATGACACCCATATTAGGTTTTGGGTTAGTTAGATAGTCTTTAAAAAGAGCTTTTCAACGATGTATAACATACCCGAAAAAATTTTATTTTTAGGGGAGATATTAACAAAAACATAAATTAATCCCTTTTGCTATTAGTAGGCTATGAAATTAAACACTCAATACTGTAAAATAACGAAACGATATTGACGTAACAGATATTTGGAACTACTAACAAACGAAAAAAAACCTGCTTCGAGACAAATTATTAATCCTGACGACATGCCGCAAATTATCATGTTCCAGCAGGATGGTTACCTGGCCCATAACATTCGTGACGTACATTTTTTGAGAGAAAACTTTAATTAAAGTGCTTTCAAATAATGGACCAGTACAACGGTTTACATTTTTTATCATTTCGTTATTTTACAGCATACCTAGCGTATATTTAAGCTTTTTCGTTGGTGTGTAATTCCATAGCCTACTAATTTCATAAGGGATTAGTTTATGTTTTTGTTAATATCTCCCCTAAAAATAAAAATTTTTCGGGTGTGTTATACATCGTTGAAAAGCTCTTTTTAAAGACTATCTAACTAACCCAAAACCTAATATGGGTCCCATATGAAAAACAAAAGTTAGCCCTAATAACTTGAAAACAAATGACAATCGGAGGTTTCTGTTTGCATCAAAAACTTTGTCTTAAAAAAGTGTCTGAACAATGTAAAAGTTTAGAAGAGATCATATCAGGTGTTATCGAGTTATTGAGGAATATTGAAATCGTCAAATTTTGATTTTCTTAAATTATGGTAAAATTTAAAAAAGTTATGGTGAATTTGAAATGAGATTTGTTGCGAGCATTGAATTCTGCAAAACATTCCCCATTTAACCGTTGCTCTATGTCTTCTAATAACCGAGATGCCAGTGGTGAGCATCGAAATGTGGACACAGTGTATATGATTCAAATTTGAATTGGCTATAAAATTCTATACATTTTTCGTGTACCGTAATCTATGCCTAAATGAAACCGTTCTGAAAATATTATAACATTCTGTTTAGAAAGTGTCGTTTGCAGCCATTATTTTATTTATTCATATTTTATTTATTTTTAACTTTAGAAAACTGATTTTTGGTAGTGGTACAGTTGATGCTTTAACTTATTCTAAACCACTATTAAATGTTACGGGGTGATCCTGAAACTAAGCAAAATATCAAAAATTTCAATGTGGCATAGTCCAGTTTCTTAAATTTTATGAGCAATCCGAATTTGGCATTACGAAGTGTTCTTTTACTGTGTGCAAATAAAAAAAAAACTTCAATATGAGGATATTTTTTGGTGACTACCGTATCATAGCCAAAAAAATTCGGATGGACCACTTGTTTGAAACTGCTGAAATGTGCGAGAAAGATAGCAAGGGCAACTTCGCCTTCTTCTCGGTTTGAACACCGATACCGTACTCGATTTTCAACGCAACGTTTCGTAATAATAATCACTGACATCGTTTATTAATTATTTTATTTAAAATTTTAATTCACTGAGCGAAGTAATATGTTTTACGATATCAACTATCGACGAATAAATCCGAATATTTATGCACCAATTAGTCGTGCTCGTTAAAAATGTTCTTCCTTCACTCTTTTACGTAAATAAACTTTTTCTGTAATCTCGCTGCTAGCTATGAAAGTATTACTACTTACGGTTCATGGAAAACAAATAAATGTCAAATTTTTATAAGTCTGTTAAAAATAACATGGAATGAGAAATTACAATTTGTTTGTACCTCGCTTTTAATTTGTTCGGCAATTACGAGCCGTAGCTTCTTGAATTGCACTAGATTTTTAATTTAAAAATGCTTAAACTTGTAATTACTTGCAGTTAAGTTAGTTTAAATTGTAAACGTTTTGACTGACCAACTGATCGGAGCGGCTGATTTACGTCGTTCGTGCTCAAGATCAAGGGAAATACTGACCCTGGCCTACTTCAGCCTCGGGTCATAATTGAAGAGGCGGCCGCGTTCCACTTTTAGCTATGCCAGCAGTTCGCAAACGGTTTAGTGAAAATTTGCCGCTGCATTTTTCTAGAAAACTACTAAATTTTTGTTAAGAACATATGAGTTTTCAATCCTTGCCATTTATGGTGATATGTTACAGGTTTAAATATTTGCACGCAGTAAAATAACACCCTGTATATAGGGTGTGCCGTTTGAAAAAGTTGTATTCAGTACCACTGTTTTGATTGACCTTGTAGACCTCTAGATTCTAAGACAAAAACGTCTTGAAACTTTTGTTATATCTGCAGTAGTTATAGAGATATAGCCCGAAAACGCACTGTTGGGACATCCTGTATAATATGCCTACTATTATATTATTACCGAACTAATTTTTTTCAGGCGAACATACGTATGAAACACAAATTTTCGTATCGCGCAAAAAATACTAAGTATAAACTCTAAATAACTTTTACACCTTTTTTGTATTCCTTATCCTCTGCATATAGCTTGAACACTTTTGTTAGGTATGAATTATTGAGGTGGATTTTATAAATAATGTGAACTAAAGTGAAATGCCTCAGTGTGCTATGGTGCATTGCAACAATACGCATCGCAAAACTAAGGGAGGAGCGATTCGTTACCACCGTTTTCCAGGAGATATCCAAACTCGAGCCCGTTGGGTGCAAGCTTGCGGAAGACAAGTACAGAATTGTGCCACAGCTCGTGTTTGCTCTAGACATTTTAGTAGTGAAAGTTACGAGCGCGATGTTCAGCATGAACTTCTTGGATTGCCATCGAGGTGTCGATTAAAGAAAGGTGCTGTGCCTGACATAAGCCTGCCCGCCGATTTCTTGCGTGAAGACGAAGATGTGCATAGGCATAATAGTGCTATAGCTGTGCTGTTGGCTGTTGGTCTGGTTCCTACTGTACAACCTACTGGACGTGCCAACGGTGGTTTACCTCAAGAGTGAGTTCAATAGATTTAAGAATTCCAAATATTATTCCTTTGCTCTCACTTACATGTATTAAATGTGTAGTAGCGATCAGATGAAAGCAGATAAATTCATTTTTTTCGTGAAAAGCGACTTGAGATTGAACTTTCTGTTTTGGGTGTCAGATAAGTCCTTTGGTGATAAAGAGCGTTTGAAAACCTCCTAGTTTGGAGTCGGTTATGGTTTGAGATAGCAAAAAACATAGTATGTCTTTACTTATTACTAGGCTTAGGATAATTATGCGTTTGCATAATTGCATATGCAAATGTATATTTGGAACATTTTTATACATAAATGCATATTTTAACTTTTTAGGGCATTAATGCTTAATTTCCTGCATTTTTTTGTTTTAATTGCAAATTTGCGATTATTTCTTATTGCCAAGTGCAAACTGACATTTTATAGCAGACAATCTGAACAACCAGTGTTTCAAAATCAGAATACTTGGAAATAATAAGAGGATTAACAGTGTACGAAAACCGCCATTGTTTACTGCGACCGCACATTATCCCACGAATTTCCAAGTATTTTGTTCGCGTTAATAGTACTCGTACAGACCATGGTATGGGGTGGCTCTCTTTCTAATTTTACCAGGAAATTCTGCAGAAAATTTCATCAACCTTTAGTAGTTGTATGCTGATTGCAATAGGATTAACATCTCTCTCAAGATGCCAAAAGGAAAAAAGTGTGTAAGTGCAATTTTAAACCAGTTTGTGAAGGACTACGATGATTTTATAACGGATGGGCGTCTGTTATTTTGTAAATACTGCGAGGGTCATGTTACGGCAACCAAAAAGTTTCAAGTCACGCAGCATCTTCAAACCGGAAAGCATGCAAGTAATAAAAATCGCAAAAGGGGAAATAACGAACGGCAAGTGTTAATTTCTAATTTACCGACGCCTGGACCTAAACGTTCAGAATTCAATGCAGAACTTTGTAAGGCTTTTATTTGCGCAGACATCCCATTAGCTAAGTTAAAAAATGAAGTTCTTTGCCATTTTTTGGAAAAGTATACAAAGCAAAATATTCCAGATGAATCGACATTAAGAAAAAATTATGTTTCTGAATTGTATACATTAACATTGGATAAATTAAGAGCAAAAGTAAAGGATCATTCTATTTGGGTGTCGTTGGATGAAACAACCGATGAAGAACAAAGATGCATAGGAAATTTTGTGTTTGGTATATTAGGGGTTCCTGAAGAAAAAAATAAATCATATCTGCTGACTTTAAAAGTGTTGGACAAAGTAAATCATTCAACAGTCGCTGCTTTTTTCAACGACTCTAAGTTTATTGTGGCCGTCTGGAATTTTATATGAAAAAGTGCTAGCGGTTTGTAGTGATGCTGCAGCATATATGTGCAAAACAATGCGGGGACTGCAGGTTATATACCCAAACATGATACATGTGACCTGTTTAGCACATGGCTTACATCGAGTAGCTGATTTAGTTCGTAATCTTTATTCAAATGTTAATGTGCTAATATCATCTGTGAAAAAGATTTTCCTTAAGGCACCAAGTCGTATTCAGAAGTTTCGGGAAATTTCGGGTGACATTCCACTTCCACCTGCGCCAATCATTACAAGATGGGGAAGTTGGATCGACGCTGCTGTGTATTACGCTGAAAATTTTGAAATTGTGAAGGAAATTGTTGATGAATTCGACTCTGAGGAAGCGCAGTGCATCGAAGAAACACAGAGTATTCTGAGAAAAAAAGGTATTCGAGAAGATTTAATCTTTATTCGAGCTAATCTGGCATGCATTTCGACTGCAATCTCCAAGCTAGAAGCTAAGGGTCTATCTTTACAAGAAAGCATTCAAATAGTAGAACATGTAGTTAACGGTTTAGCAAAACTCAAGAAAAATGTTTTTATCAATAAATTAAACGAAGTGCTGTCAAAGAATACGGGCTATCAGCAACTGAAGAATATAAGTGAAGTGTTGCAAAATGAATCGACCCTTAATGAAAAAAACGAACATTTAAGTGTCAATGACGTTGTAAAATACGAATTTGTACCAATAGTGTCCTGCGATGTCGAGAGAGTATTTTCTCAGTACAAAAATATTCTCGCCGACAATAGGCGCAAATTTACTTTTGAGAATTTGTTACACCATGTTGTAGTTAAATGTAATTATAATTTGTTTCTATAATAACGACTAAATAAATAATTTAGAATTAAAAAAAAAGTTTTTGTTTTTTTTGTAGCATATTTTGATGTTTTTTAATGCATAATTATCCTAAGCTTACTTATTACTTACGTATGAATAAAAGTAAACATCAAAGCTGTCAAACGATAGGTACACAGGGTGCTGCATTTTGAAACGTAGGATAGGAAATCCCATGTTAATTTAAAGGTGCTCGAATATTGGCTTCCCTAATTATTTTACAGCAAAATTCCGTTTAGGTTTTTTAAAGCACTCTTAAAGATGAATCTGTCTGTGAAGTTTGAGAATTTTTCATACGCTGAGTTTTAAGATATTTAAAAAAGATTCTGTAACTTTACTCGATTTATACCAGCACTATCAGCACAGCCTTGATCAATGATAATGAAAACTGAACAGATAATTAATAAGTCTAGTTCGTTTTTGAAAAAGATTGATAGAAAAAGCTTCTCCAGAAATTTATTTTAAAATTTACTAACAAGGCCGTGCTGATAATTTGGTATAAATCGAATTACGTTACTGGTCTTGTTTAAATATCTTGAAACTGAGCGACTGAAAAATTCTCAAACTTCACAGACAGATTCATCTTTAAGATCACTTTAAAAAACCTAAATAAAATTTTGCTGTAAAATAAGTATGGAAGCGAATATTCGAGCACCTTTAAATTAACATGTGATATACTATGTTGTGTTTCAAAACGTATCACCCTGTGTAGGTGGTCTTATCCTTCCGTAAAATTATACAAGTTGCCATGAAACAGTTTATGTGTTAAACGAGAAACAAAAGTACGAAACACTTTTCGTTATGGCAACGTTCGCTTTCATGAAATCTCACTACATCTGCATAAAGTAAAAGTTCTACACAAAGTGTTCTTGTACAACAAACATAATTTGGATACTCCTTCCGGAAATCTTCAATGCATTTATCTACAGAATATTTAGTTACAAACTTCATTAATCTTTGCTCAGTTACAAACGTCAACTGTAATTTTCAATATAATAATGATTTTTCTAAAGAGATCATTTCATGTAAAGCAGACAGCGGCAATGTTCATCTAAAAATAACAATTTTGAATAAATGAATTAATAACTAACGCAAAAGATTCGTCTGTACGACAAAATTATTGTAAGTTCCGTATAGTTCTTGTTCTTGAGAATTGCAGATAGATATGAAACAAATAAAAACACTTTAGAAAACGAGCCAAAAATACAATCTCTTCACAAATAATTATAAAAATTAGAAGGCTAAATTGTTTACAATTTCGTTATTCACTTTGATAAAGCAAATAGGTAATAAATTACAATTACATTTTTAGCTCGTTTTTATTTGTTTCATGTCTTTCTGCAATTATTTTAACCTTAAAACGTCATCAGTAAGTAAGATCAGCTGGTTAAGAATGCTGTAGGTAGAACACTGACATACACGTTCAAAAATTCCAATTAAATTATTGATATCACAACTAATTTTTTAGTGAAAATAATCCCAGCTGATGGTGTGTTAGCTGGTTTTCTAAAACACTCTTCGCAAGAAAATGAAAAATTAGATTTTTGGCAAAAATGTGATATTGGATCACCATAGATCATCATTGTAAAGAGAGAAAAAAACGTAATCTTAAAATGTTAAAAAAGAGAAATGGCGTCCATAAGAAAAAATGTTGTCAGGTTTTTCTCCGCCATCTAGAAAATTATTGAAAAGGGTATGCCATGTGCGAATTTTCCATAAAAAAGTGTCTGAATAATGTCTTGGTTAGAAATGCCTATTACGATTAGTTTATCGCGAAAAATATAAAACGATAATCAGAAATTTTGTTTTTTTTTTCAATATTTTCAAAACTATTGAAGATATGTAGTTCAAAATTGCTTTTCAGATTATTAATCAGCATGAAAATGCACAACTTTACCCTAGTTTAACTAACTTCGTATCTCTTCAGGTAAGCGAGATCCCCACAGTGGCACTCGAAAAATGGACAGCCTGTATACACCCTGCATATCAAGCAATAGTTGCATCAAAATATGTTAATATGGCTTTGCTTGTAATTTACTACTAAAAAAGGAAATAAATAACTCACCCCTCTACTATCTAAACTGCACATCGACGCACAGTGGGCCCGAGGTGGAAAAAAAACTATTTCACAAGAGGATTAATTCGTTGATCTACATTACTTTAGTCGTAGAATCTGGCTGTGATAATGGTTTTGCGGTAAAAATTAGCTTTCATCTAATATAAGGGCTTAAATCTCATTCAGTAAGCCATAAAGCCTTAAAAAGAGTAATTTTGTATAATTCAGCTTCGTGGATTATTTTTAAAAGTTACTCCATTATATATTTGGTTAGTACATACTAAAGCTTTTTGTAAAAAAATAAGTTACTCTTTAAAGAAACTTAGACGTGATAATTAAGCCGAAATTAGATTTCTGGGCGTAATGCGAATTTTTAGTAAGCATACAAAAAAAGCTTCACTTTCCTACGGTCTGTAATATCGTTTTTCTAAAAGCTATAATATTTATCTAACTACCCTGAAAGTTTCACGGCCGCAATCAACCGCATGCGATATACAGGCTGTTTCAAATTCAACTCTCACCATGGGGATCTCGCTTATTTGAAAAGACAGTTGGTAGGTTTAAATTTGGAAAAGTTGTTAATTTCCAAGAGCATTAAGAGAAAAAATGTTAATTCTTATTCGAAATAATTCTAAAAATAAAAGAAAAATTATCATTTTCTTATTTTGCCTCTATCTTCTCACATTAAACATTTTTATTCTGGTCTTGTTTTAAAGAATTTTTATAAGACGCGCTATGTTGCCGTAATCGGCATAATGAGTAGGTTCTCTTGCCACTAAATTTTAATATAGGCGCCATAGGAAAAATTAACATGATGATGGTATCAATTTGACGAAACGTGTTATAGAGAAATAGTGCTTACCACTGTGTAGAGAATTGAGAAGTTTCTTAAGGAAGTATTTTTATTTTTTTGATATCTCTTTAAATAAAGAAGGTAGAGATAAAACAAGAAAATGACAATTTTTCTTTTTTTTTACAATTATTTCGAATAAGAGTTAATATAGAAACTTTTTCTCTGCGGGTTATTAATGTTCATGAAATTTAGCAACTTTTCCAAATCTAAACCCACCGTCTATCTCTTCAAATAAGCGAGATCCCCAGTGAGGGACGAATTTGAAACAGCCTGTATATTGAATACGAAGTTGAATAGAGATGCGAAAAACAGCACCAGCGGTCCGTACAAACATGATTTGTTGAATCAAGAAAGCTAACAGAGCTCCTCACTGTTAGTTTGTAATAGGTACATAAAAACGTTCTGCACTTGGAGTAAAATTAAAATGATTATACCTTATAAAAAAAATTCTTTTTTGAAACTTTGAGAAAGTCAAAAATTGTTGTTTAGTTCCTTCTTGAAATTTCCTGAGTTTCACTTCGATCAGACAAAAATTCTGGAAATGAGATGTTTTTTTGCAAAAATCGGGCATTTGGCCCCACTGTGCGACGTGGAACTGTAATACGTGGACTACTGGAAAATTTTCTGGAATCTAGTAGGTCTAGAATTGTTAGCGTTTATCAACTGTCATATTTCAAAAATTTGACGTTTTTCGCCTATAATTCTATTGACAGTTCCTATCCAAGTAAACTAGTTTTGTTTGTACAGCATTTGCGATAAAGTAATTTTGTGTAAACATGGAAATCTCGCGTGAAAATTTTCGTGCCATGATTTTTTACGATTTCAAATGTGGTCTAACGCCGAAACAATGCCTCGATCGGTTTCATTTGGCTTTTGGAGATGAAGCACCGTCAAAGAGCAGTGTTTATAATTGGTTTGTCGAATTCTAGCGTGGACGTACCTCTCTCAGTGACGAATTTCGTGAATGTCGTCCATCAACATCTGTTGTTGCCACTAATGTAGATGCTGTGCGTGAAATACTTGAGTTCGACATATGACATACCGTGAGATTCAAGCATCCTTACGCATTGACATGAAAACAATACACCAGATTTTGCATGATCATTTGAACGTACGAAAGCTTTGCAGTCGTTGGATCCTACACAATTTAACAGAAGCGCAAAAGCAGGGTCGTGTCAAATGGTGCGAAGAAATGCTTAAGAAATTCAATGGAGGTCGTTCAAATTTAGTTTATAACATCTTTACTGGTGACGAAACGTGGATCTATTCGTACGAGCCAGAAAGTAAACAACAATCTACCGTTTGGGTATTTCAAAATGAACCAAAACCAACAGAAGTTGTCCGTTCACGCAGTGCTGCGAAGCAAATGATTGCTTGTGTCTTTGGTTTAACTGGACATGTAGTAACCATGGCTTTAGAGGATCGAAAAACCGTGAATGCTGATTGGTATACTACAATTTGTTTGCCGGAAGTCATCGATCAAATAAGAAGAAACAATCGAAATCGACGAATTATTCTTCATCATGACAACGCCAGCTCTCACTCAGCCCGTCAAACAGTTGATTTTTTGTCCAACAAAAATGTTGAATTAACGACGCATTGTCTATATTCACCTGATTTATCACCTAATGATTTCTTCTTGTTCCCAAATATCAAAAATAAAATGCGTGGTGAGCGATTTTCGTCGGCTGAAGCAGCGGTTGAAACATTCTTCATTCAAAGTTCTATTATTTTAAGAAGTGTCGAAGTTATTAAGATTAAACCTAAATCATCCTGTATATAAGCAAGCTCTAATAATAACCGTTGTTATAATGTTTTTGTAAACCAGGAAGTGTTCACTTTGAAACTAAAATTTTTCACTCTCAGAGCGAATTCTAAGGGCACTTCATGATCGCGCATATTATAAATAAATAAACTATTGCAAATTCGCTAATAAGAAAAGCTCCCACATTCCCTACCGACATCCGATAAGTTACTAAGGACCGCTTAAGAAAATAAAAGAGAGCTGTGGAACACAGCCTATTTTTTTGCGCATTTGTCATAGATGCACTTGCGCGCCGCGCCGGAAGAAGGAACATTTTATCTCCCTTCATTAACACGGACTAAGCGAACTTACATTACAATATTTTTTTTGTTGCTTTAGATGGAAATAAAAGAGTGTCACCCGAGCTTAATTTCATTGAAAAAAAAGAAAATTCTTTAACTATTTAATTTAAAATTCAATCATTTTCCCAAGGAAGGCAGTCGTGTTTCGGTGCAAAGAAATAAATATTTGTAAGTGTCAACGACAAATGGCCATGCTGATGTTTTAATTTGTTTTTGTTATAGAATATGCTTAAGGCAATTGATCTATTTAAATAAATGAGAGGGGGGTGCTGATAATCTAGCAATTTCCCTCTCTTTTCTTGGTTGTTAATAATAAGTAAATATCTAAATTTGACTTATGTTTTTTAATATTGAAAAATTCAAATTACCATTTTCTGTCACCGAAAAACATTTGAAGTTACTTTTCGAGGTTTTCTTTATACAGTAACCACCAAAAAGTTTGCACCACATAGGAAAATTTTTATTACTGATATTTTTAGAAAAGCTTTTGCGCCAATAATTTGTGCATGGTTCGATAACCAAATGTAAACACATTTAAGTACATGAACACTCACGGCGATAACAGTTTGATAGGTTATTTATAAATAATTAAGTTCCTCCGATAGAACCCTCCGGTCAGTGAGTGTCCTATACAGACTGTTCAAAAATAACTCGGCACTATTGCTAGCTTTTTTATTATTAAAGTTACAAATACGGTTATATTAGCAAACTAGTAGCACCCTTTTGTCCTGATTGCAACGAAAAGAACACTTTTTTTTAAATAGAACACTTTGTATACTACTTTGACCAGGCGATAGAGAATAAAATTATAAATATAAATATAAATTTTTTCTTTATCATTTTATTGGAAACTAATAAATAAAGAAGATATTTTGATTTTTTACAAATTCATTAAGATGGCTGTGTTTCAAGAACAAAACATTTGAAAACCGTGTATGTGTGTGAAAACATTAATTTTAGTTTATTTGTTTATTATGAAAGGTGTTCCTGAGTGAGTTTTGTAAAAATCTTTTACTAAAAAGAAGTTTCATAAGATGCATGTTCTGGGCCAGAAAATGCATCCGGCGTTGGTGAGTTGGGCCACAACAGCAGGTGATCCATAAATCTTACGGGTGAGTTGGGCCACAATTTAACAAGGGTAGGGATTAAACGATTAAAGAAATAGACAAAGAAGAAATAAACAGTTTATTTATATTAACAAAATATTTACAATAATAATTAATGCAATATTAAAAGAGATATAATAACAGTTTCTTAAGGATAATATTTAATCGAAACTAATTTTACAAAATGAAATCTAGATATAATATTTTGTTTATATTCACAAATTTTTTCATTAATGTAATTTTGTTTACGTTCTATTTCTGGTCTGATTTTTTTCGTTAATGTTTGAGCAGTTCTAATTTTTATATAAATTTCAGTTTGTTGATTTAATAGGGTATTGATAAATTGAAAAATATTTGGATGTGGAGAATAGAAACTAGCATTAAATTTAGAATGGAAAGATTCGCATGCATTCGTGGTACGATATAACGTATTACAGTCACTTGCCCATACTGATGGAGGAAATAGTGCGTTATCCTTAATGTAATAATTATATACATAATCCCTAAATTCTACAATTCTTGGGTCTTGTGGCATTAAATAATACAATTCGTTGCAAAAAAAATTATTAATCTCGTTTGCATTTAGAAACTGAAGTCCAAAGTACATCTTTAAATAACTTCCTAAATTAGAATTCTTGTCTTTATATTCTGTTACTAGGCCTAAAGATTGAATTTTCTTGAACCAGTTTTGGCATAAATGAAATCTACAGCCAGTAATATTCGCCTGTGGCCACATAATTTTACATGCATTGTGTGTAGCAATCTCAAAATCTATTACAATTTCTTTTGGGTCGAAAGTTAAATCTAATTGTACACATTTGTTTTTAATACTCGTAAAAAAATCTAAATAACACTCACTGGCTTTAGTAGGTAGCAAACCAAACACTAACGGTACATAATAGCCGTTTGAACCCATGTATTGTAAACATTTGATAAAAGAACTTACAAGAAAATTGAAATGTACCGTCCATGTACACTGTATTGACATTACACAGAAAATGTAAATTAGTGTAACAGGAGAAAATTATCAGCTTTTTCGATTCGTCCACAAACATAAGAAAATTCTCTTCTTTGTTAGTTATTAAATTTAAACTTTTCACAGCACTTATAACTTCTTCTTGACTTTTAGGGAGTGTTGGCTGGATTTTTCTTCTAGCCACATATAAATTTTTCCTTATATAATTGATGTCGTTCACAGTTAAAGTTTCAGCGCGGTTAGACTTTAATTCTAGGTGAATAATTTTCGACGGTTTTTCTGTTAAATCCTCTACAGCTTTTCTTTTTATAGAATTGCTGACAATTTGCCTTTCGATAAACGCATCAGCTTCGTGATTATGAATTGAATTAGCTTCAACTAATTTATTCTCATCCGAAATATGCGAATAAACTTTTGCACCACACTTCCGATTGCAGCATCTCCAACGAATCTTTCCACTTTTAGACACATTGGCCTTAGAAAATTTATAATTATTGACCACTAACAATTTATATCCCTTTTCACTTAACATTGATTTCGTTGTATCACCTTCCATTTTTTTTAATTCGATAAGAACACTACAGACGTCTGCTAGGATCTTACTGGTCTCACTGACAATAACAAACTAATTAGACAATTACTAGGATTTTATTTATCACCTTGTCATCACATCCCCGTCCCCCCTCCTTCAAAAGAAAACCTATAATACTAGATTACCATTTCGGCCCAACTCACCCATCTTGCTAATCCCTATATTTTGCTATTAGGAGATTATCTTTGTGTTTGTGGCCCAACTCGCATACGCCCAATGCATCTTATATCTTGTTATTAAAAGTTTTTTTTTACAAAACTCAGACAAAAACTACTTTTATAATAAACAAATAAACCAAAATTAATGTTTTCAAACACATACACGGTTTTCAAATGTTTTGTTCTTGAAACACAGCCATCTTAATGAATTTGTAAAAAATCAAAACATCTTTATTTATTAGTTTCCGATAAAATTATAAAGAACAATTTTAATTCAGGATTTTATTCTCTATCGATTGGTCAAACAATATACAGGCTGTTCCATTAAAAAAAAGTGTTCTTTTCTCTTTATTTCATAAACGCGATGTTCAATTGTTTTTTCGAATGCATCGTTGCAATCAGGACAAAAGGTGCTACTAGTTTGCTAATTTAACCGTATCTGTAATTTTAATAATAGAAAAGTTAGCAATAGTGCCGAGTTATTTTTAAACAGTCTGTATACTCACTGCCTCGGTTGTAAAAGCGGCTTTTGGTATTGCATTTTTTCTTTGTTTTCTTTTTCTTGTTAGTTTTTATTCTTTATTCTTAATACTCTTTATTTTGTTATACTTGTTTAACATCGGTTACGAAATCATTTCTCATTATAACTGTGTATAAATATGTACTTTTTTAGCTTAAAACTACAACAAATTAAAAACAATAGGAAAAAAAACATGTTTTAAACAGTTTATTTTAAACTTTCCAGCCCTGTTTGAGGGTAAGTCGTTCGATCGACCTGCTAGTCCTGCGGCAGCCGTGATCCGTGAGCTGGATCTCAAAATTTTCGGATCTGGCACATGGATTTTCTGAAAGATCCGGATTAGTGAACCGGTTCAGTCGTGAACGACCCATCTCTAGAGTTGACCAACTAAAGCAACTTTTCGCGTACAACGCCGTTTTATTCTGTGCAAATACATTTGAACCTTTTGATTTAACATTCATTTGACAGATGACAACGAGTTTGGCGTAACGGCGACGTTGCATTGGGCGCATTCAACGGACCCGACAGTTGATTAAAACCAAAAACATGTTTCATTTATGTTGGGTTTAAACAAGTTGGACCCGTTGAACTCAGTGCTGCCAGATGAGTTTTCTCCCTCTTCAAATCAGTAGAAATCCCTCCACAGACTTAAAATTCCCTCCACCGCCACTATTCACCTCAAGACTATTAAATTTTTTGCATTAGAAAGAAGAGAATATTCATAAGTAATAATTTTATTTATAAAAAGGCCTATATTTTCTATAATAAATGATAAAATATAAATATTTTTTTTACCAATGTTTATTTTAATATTTGAGTTATATTTTACAAAGCTTCAAAAAAAAAAAAATCAAAAATCCCTTTCATCACGCCATATGCCAAAAATTCCTCCAAAGAGAGATTATTCCTCCCATCTGGCAGCACTTTGTGAATGCTATGGAAATTATTGTTTATCAATCAACATTTGGCATGTGCAGTGAAGTTAGATTTTCTTACTGTCGGAAGCAAAAAAGTAGACAAAATAAAGTTTCCTGTAATTATTCTTTCTGAAAATGGTAGTGATTAAAGATGACTTCACAGATAACATTTAAAAAATTTAAAAGCTTTAACAAATTTAAAACCTTGGTAAAATCTATGAATTCGTCTTTAATGTATGCCATACATTGTATGGCATTTTGAGGAAGAATAATTACAGGATACTAATTTATCTACAATTTTTTGTTTTCAACTGTACATGATTACTCGCCGTAATTATAAAAACTTGAGAAAGCGGGTAATCCGAAAGATGTTAGAATCTGTCGTCGGAATAAACAAATGGTGAACTGTCAGTACACTCACTGTAAATTATTTCTGGTGAGTAAATTCGACAACTCTTGACAGTCAATATTATCTGTTTCAAAAGGTGCTTTCTTTCTCTTAAAAGTTTGAATCGTGTTTCGAATAGAATTTCGTTGTTGTTGCAACAGAACACCTGACTTGAATTTTTGATTGACACGATAAAACGAGATAGAGATACACATACAGTGCACACTGGTGCAACCAGCGGAAAGCGCTAAAAGTAACCATTAACCGTACAGCGTACTAAACAAGTCAACTTACTACACACTAGAGATGGAATTCCACCCGGTGCAATCGTTTGCACGGAATGCACCCACAATGCACCCGGTGCATTGGATACTTTGCCCGGTTGCCTACATTTACATAAGACATAAAAAATGCTTCACAATGATACTAAAAATAATATATTTACTATCACTAGACAATTATTTTGTAACGTTAATTTCAAAAACTTACTCATTTTGTTCAGATTTTAAGCTCAGTACAAAGCTTCCGGCTAAACTTAAAAGTTTACTATTAAGCTATTCACCATACACTATGAAACATTAAACATGTAAACCACCTGCAAACAATTAAATAACATCAAGAAAAGGTTATTTCTCGTTCGATTTGCGCGGGAAATTTAAATTTTTGAATGCACCCGGTTCATTCATCTATGCACCCTGGTGAATGCACCCAAGCGGGTGCTTTCAATGCACCGGGTTCATTCCCTGGCCCATTTCTACTACACACTCAACAGTTGTGTCCGCTGAACGCGTCCATGACGTATGAGCCTAAAAGCATGGCCTAAAAGGCACCGGCACGAGCTGTCTCTATTGATTGTTCTCGATACTGTGGCGCTACCCTTACCTCGAACAACTCCAATAATTTTAAAACGTTCTTTGAATTCAAGAATTTGTTACTTACGTGTTTTAATTTTAGCGCGTTTCTAACGCGTTTTAGTTACCTCATTAACATTAGTGCTCAACGATTCTAAGTAGTTGGCTACCCTGTTATTATCAATGGTAATTTAGTTGAGACCTTGCGTGAACTTGAACCAAAATGTCCAAAATTAATACTCTTTAACTTAAAATAACGCGTACTGCGATAACAAATAAATAAGGAATGATTTATATGCTATTAATTAATATCAGCGTGACCAACGTGTCACCAACTTGAAATTTAACATGTTGGTGTACCTGAATTAGCCAAACAAAACAAACATCAAACAATATGGAAAACTAACCTAATTCAGACGTACACGTAAGTATTATTACACAATTGACCAGGTATAAAATTAAATTTTGTGATAGATTTAATAAGAAACGCAACAAATAGTTTTTATTCTTTTTAGGATTCGAATTGATGAACTTCGTGTCTGTGAATTTTTAATAAGTGCTATAGTGATAGTTCTAGTTCACTTTCTCTTTTTTTTCTGTCTGTGCATTAAAAAAAAAGACTCAAAGGATGTCGAAGTTGCTGCAAGAATTAGAAGAATTACGTATAAATTGGAATTCTTTTAGAAATAGAGATTATTACAAAGGTCAGTTTGGTGCAGTAAATAAAACAAATCTGTTAAAGTGAAGCGACATACTTATTATTTGTTATTGTTGTTTGTTAATATCGTTTGTTACTATTCACTTTGAAACTAAATATTAGTATTCATGTTTCTGTTTCCAGCGTCTGTGATTTGTCACGAGGTAATTCGTATTCGACTTACATTAATTTAAGTAATCTTAAGGTCCGAAAGCAATTAAAGTTTTAAAAAGGCTATAGGCTGTTTTTTGCCTAAAAAAAATTAAATAATATATGCTTTAATTTAATATTGATAAAATTGTTATTATTTTTGAAATACAAAATGTTTATGGCTATCATTGGCCTTTTGACTACCTAAGTATAGTATTTCATAATTTATAACTTTTTTTTTCTCTTTATTTACAGCCTGAATAAAATGCATGTAATGGAGGACGTACATGAAGGATGTGATGCTCAACCATCATCACCAGGGCACGCTGAGCAACGAAATGAAATGATGCAAGTATGTGATGACAACTGTGTTCCTGCGAATGAAAGTGAGGTTAGATCTCAACAAAGCAGTGCTGAGAAAAGCCTGCTAATAATCGGAGGCAAAACTGAAGATTCCAGCGATAACCACGTAGAAATAAAACTAGAAAATTTGCCAGAGAAAAATGGTGACGAAGCAACACAGGAAAAGGAAACAAATAGCGCTAATGAAGACAGCGTTAGTAGTGATGGTAATGAGGAACCTGGCAGTCTAAAACGGAAGCTGAAAACGAGTGAGGAATGTCCTAAAAAAAAATTGCAACGAGAACTTCAGAGGAATTTCCTCATACGTGATAAATTTCTCAATCAGTATATGGAATCTTTAGGTTGTACTAACTTGGATCAGATTCAGTCGAATATGGAAAAGCTTTTGGTAGAAGTCCGGACTTTAAATGAACTGGCAAGGGAAAAAGAGAAAGAATGGAACAATGTGATACACTTAAAAAAAATAAAGGAAGAATTACTGTTGCGCTTACAGAGGCAAAAGCAACTGTTACTGTTAAATAGTGATGACTTTGAACTGCAGTCAGAAGGAACATTCGACTTTACAGACGAAAGGCGGCAAAATCCCGCCAACTGTGAAACAACAAAACAAAATGTCGAAATGCAGAAGTTTAATAACATTTCGTTAGAGAGGCAGCAATTTTATGAAAGACATGAAAATTACAACGGGAAGACCGTGCAATACAATCTTGCTACTAGTGAAGCAGATGGGCAAGGAGATAAGCAGAACAAACACAGGCCTAAATTAAATGTTAAATCAATTATTGCCGACTACAGACAGAGGCATCCTGAAGCAGTGCCAAGAAGAGGAAGGCGTATAAGACCAGTGTTATCTCAAAGTGAGAATGAATCCAGTAAAATCAGTGGATCTGGAGTTTTAAATTTGTCAAATATTGCTTTGGGATCTGGAGCACAAGTAAGACATAATACTGGTGCCATGGATATTAATAGAGAGTTAGGACTTTTACTTAGTTCTCTTGATGAGGTAAGAAATGAATTATTACATTCAATTCATTAGTCATCATTCATTACGTTTCAAATCGGTTACGAACTCATGTTGCTCATTTTTTCGTTATGCATCTTCTAAGTATTTTAAATTTGCTTATCAATAAGGCCCACGTGACACCTTGCAAGATTTGTTACAACTTCTTGCGCAAAGTAACAGAGAAGTACCAATTCGACCGATGAACATCAACTGTAGCAGCATTTCTCTCTCACTTTGTGCGACATTTTATACAATATTATATCAAATCTTGAATCATATAACATGGGCCCAAAAAGGAATGTAGTTCTCCGATTTTTTATCTTCTTTTTGTATATACAAAAAGAGCTGAGTTTACTGCGAGGCGATTTGCGACGAAGATTTTTATTTTTAAGGCGACCATGAACCTTAGTTCTGATACTATTATTAAAACTTCAATTGCAACTTGTGAGACACAGACAAGACAGAAGGATTGAAGCGTATTTGCAAATTGTATACGTATAAGTTTTATGAGCATGTTATAAGTAAAATTAATGAAAATGTAGGATTTTAATATGAATTAGTTGCTCAAGCAACAATCAAGTTAAATGGTTAATGCTGATGGTGTCATATAATTGTAAAGGGAGGATCACATTTCTTGAGGTATTGATTTTTTGAAACAATTCTTCATTCAAAAGAACAAAAATTTTATAGGCTATATTACCAACCGCTAAACTAAAAACACATGGTGTCATCATAGACCAATTAGGGTTGCTAGAAGCAAAACTATGGTGTACTGTGAAGTTAGCTACAAAATAGTACCGAAAAAGGTACTAAACATCACTGAACGGTTTATGCAACCATAACTACAGGCAGACATTTGTAGTAACAAAACGTTCTTCAGAAATGAAGAGTTAGTAACCATTTATTGATTTTATTAATAATAAATAATCACCAAGATTTAGCAAACAACATTTATCCTGGACTTCTTAATAAAAATTATTATTATATAGGTACACCTGCAGACAAAAAGAAAACTGCCCGCTCTCTTTTTATATTGTAAACTGAATTTCGACCTGTCAGAGAATTAGCAATGGAAATTAGAGCGGTTATACTGTGTCACATTTCTATTATAACTCCCAGTATACCAAATTTTCAACTGTCTGTGGCATATTTTACATAAAAATTAACATATAAAATAGCGACATCTTACTATCGCTTTTTGACCTAACATTGCAGTAGGATAGACAAATTGAATCGGGATTTGCTCCTAATGAGTCCCAATCAATTTGTCTATCCTACTGCAATGTTAGGTCAAAAAGCGATAGTAAGATGTCGCTATTTTATATGTTCATCATTCTTACATCGCATTTGCGAATAAATTGGGCAAGTCGTTTTTGGTCTGCAGTGGGAATGTCGAGCTACGTTTCTGCTGAAGAAGCCCCAAGCAGGGCTGAAACAGCTGTCCAGAGGCTGCTCGAGGTTCTCACTGCAATCAAAACCGATTTCAACAAAATTTTTATAATAAAAATTAACATTGTCACTTAGGTCTTAGAAGCAAATACGCCATTTGAAAATGTCATTGTCAATAATAATAATAATAATTTTATTTCGTCCTCTAGAATAACAGTGATATAGGATAAGACAATGTCAGACCATACATGCCATTGTTTTTATTTAAAATTTTGAAAAAAAAATTGATTAAAGGGTTATTCGGCAGGATTGGGCTGTTTTTTTAAAGACACTCTTTTGTTGTACACCTTATATTTTGAAACAGATTTGTTCCAACATCAGAGGCTCTACGATGATACAAGATTATTTTACTTGTTACTTACAACAGCTTGAGGGTTCCAATTCAAATAGCACATTACAAAAGTTACAAATTACATGAAACTTGTCGAATAGTTGATTAAAATATGTTAAAAACAATTGTAAAAGGGACGGACAAAATTGTAGCAAGTATAGTGGGAATGCTCCTAGGCTACAAGACCTACCTAAAATGCACAAAGAAGAAGTACCACTCAGACCCATAGTGGCCTCCAACAACGCCCCCACAGAAGAGCTAACCAAATTTATTGCCGATATTCTGAACAGAGACAAACAAGACAACCTTATTTTGTTAAAAAATCATTTCATATCGTTGATTTTATTAACAATTTTCAATTACCTAATGACTATGTAATCATCAGTCTTGATGTGGTATGGTATCACCAACATACCACATTCACTGATCATTGAAAGCCTCAGTGATAATTTCGATAATATCAAAAAATTCACTAATCTTACGTTACCTGACATCATTTAAATTTTGAATTCTTTACAGAACTCATGTTCTTCACATTTGCTGAAAGTTTTTTTTCGCAAGTTTTTGGTTGCCCGATGGGGTCTTGCCTCAATCCCATTCTTGCTGAATATGTCATGAATACACTTTTGGATCATTGCATACCCAAACTTGAATTCAAATTACCTTTAAAAAAAATACGTTCATGATATTATCATTGTCATACCGGCTAAAGCTGTAGACAAAACTTTACACATTTTCAACTATTACAACAACAACATACAATTCAGCTGAAGCTGAAAAAGACAACTCTTTTTGACACATTAGTGATAAGGAACAACTCCAATATCATTGAACTTGACTGATATCAAAAACCCACCAACTCCAACACATACATCAATTTTTATTCATACCAAAATCACAAAACTAAAATTAATTTCGTGTTAGATATGAAAAATCGAATGCTAAAAATTTCACCCAACAACTTTAGAGAAAAAAAATCTGAATAAATTATCGAATATTCTACAACAAAACAGTTATCCAAAATCTCTCATTAACAAACTCATCTACAGTCATGATTCCAATTTGGTTAAGAAAACAAAAAAAAAAACATAATTTGACTCTGTACGAATAGAACGCTGTAAAAATTTTCAAATCCTTTTCTTTTATTCATGAAATTCAAACGAAGATAAATCATTTGTTGTCGTCAGAAAATATTACTTTAGCTTTCAAATATGTTAATAATCTCTTTTCCTATTTAAAAGAACCGATTACTGATGAATTGAAAAGAAATGTTATTGTTACGAATTTGGGGGTTCACAAATTACAGTCGTTGATTTTCAGAACACCTTAATTACAGTCTGTCGCCTTACACAATTAAAAACACAATAGCAATGATCAAATAACACTTTTACAAAACGTATTTTCTATTTATTCGAGGCATGAACCCTTTGCTTGCCAACTACTGACTAAACTCCTGGCGGACCATTACGACTTTTAGAGCACATCTCTGCAGTCCAGAACATGCTGGAATGGACGATAAACGTTCGATAACATTCTGAGACTCAAGATGGGGCAGCGGGAGCTAAAAATAGATTTATTTGCGCGTCACGGCTGTAACATTATATATCGGGTGGGCTCTTGTCAGTGTAACCAGGTCTACTTTGGACAGACTTCACAACACCTAAAACAACGTGTCATGAAACACAAAAGTGACATTAAACATAACAACTACTCGAAATCTCTAGTCAATCACTTGGATGAATATGGAATGAATTCAATCATGATATTAAATTAGACAGTGTAGAGGTGATTACGACTAAGAACAGCCTACAAAAAAGACTTTTTATTGAATGTTTCACACTTACACTCACACTGATACTATGAACTCATAATCTGACATACAAAACTTAAGTAATATGTACTGTAATTTAATGAAAAAAGATAAGAACAGAAACAGAACCTAACTATATTTTTCTAACTTTCAAATTTGCCGCCTTATTTTTAATCTAGTGTGCTCCAGGCACGGCTCTGCGTAACATATTTGTTGTACCGTTGTGCGTAGTGTATTGTTTGTTTTCTGTTCATGTGTGTTGGACAGAGCAAGCGCTCTGGGAGTATGTCTGCCGCCTAACCAAATATGTTATGCACGAGCCGGCGCTGGTGTGCTCCCTGATCTTTGTGCTTCCCGCATTTTCACGTCCGCCATTTTACACTTAACCTACAAATTTTTTCCGTTCCTTTTACAATTGAATCGATGAGTGCATAATCGTGTTCAGTTCAAATTTACTGTGTTGGGAGAACAACAAATAGCTTTCTCTAGATTTTTATTTTAAGTAATTATTGACTTCAGGAGGCTTCAGGTATCCTTATCTGAAAAAATTTTAAGCCAATAATTCACTTAAAATAAAAATCTAGAAAGTTATTTGTTGTTTTCTCAACACAGTAAATTTGGACTCAACACGATTATGCACTCATCCATTCAATTGTTTTTAGCATGTTTTAATCAACTTTTCAACAAGTTTCCTGTAATTTGTAACTATTTAATGTGCTATTTAAATTGGAACCCTCAAGCTGTTCTAAGTAATAATTAATTTGTTTAGAAAGCTTCACTAACTCATATCTTGTACTTAATTTGTTTATAAAACTTCAGTAACTCATATCTTGTATCATTGTAGAGCCTCTGATGATGGAACAAATCAGTTTCAAAGTAGAATTCATGTTTTTTTTTAAAAGTAGCCCAATCCAATTATTTTTTTTCAAAATTTTGTTTTTCCACAAGTACGGTATACTTCCCAAAGATTTCAAATTTATTTAGAATAACAGTTTAATTTTATTTTGTATTAATGTAGAATCACTTTTATTTTATTTTGACGTTGTAACGTTATTTAGAATACGCGAAAGGGGGTGATCGTCAACTCCTACGGCTCCCTTCCACCTGATTGCTGTAGGAGTTGCCGTTTTTTAGTGATGAACATAGAAAACGGAACACAATTTTTTTTAAGATAGTATCCAGTCTTAATTGGTGTTTTTGGGTAATATTAATCAAACTTCTAACATTAACAAAATACAGTCAAATCAATACAATACAATACAATACAAATAGTAATACAATAATACAAATGATCGTCGATGGAAATAGGACGAAAATAAAAATTGTGTGAAACTGTATAAACAAATTGATATAAAAACTGACGAATTTTAATCACAATCAACAATTCAATCTGAAACATTAATGAGAAAAGACGATCAGTTAATAATTAAAAATTAAAATAGAGTCAAATCGAATAAAACAGACAACAAAAATGGCAATCAATCGACGGGATTAAAAAAAAAAAAACAACAAAAGATGAATTGATAATTAGGAAAAGCAGCCCAATCCTGCCGAATAACCCTTTAATCAATTTTTTTCAAAATTTTGTTTTTCTACAAGTACGGTTTACTTCCCAAAGTTTCAAAATTTACTTAGAATAACTGTTTAATTCTATTTGGTATTAATGTAGAATCACTTTTATTTTATTTTGACGTTGTAACGTTATTTCGATTACGCCAAAGGGGGTGATCGTCAACTCCTATGGCTCCCTTCCACCTGATTCCTGTAGGAGTTTCCGTACTTTGGTGATGAACATAGAAAACGGGACACTATTTTTTTTTTAGATAGTATCCAGTCTTAATTAGTGTTTTTGGGTAATATTAATCAAACTTCTAATATAAACAAAATACAGTGAAATCGAATACAATACAATACAAATAATAATACAATAATACAAATGATCGTCGATGAAAATAGGAGGAAAATAAAAATTGTGTAAAACTCTATAATCAAATTGATATAAAAACTGAAAAATTTTAATCACAACCAAAAATTTAATCTGAAACATTAATGAGAAATGATAATCAGTTAATAATTAAAAATTAAAATAGAGTCATATCGAATAAAACAAACAAAAAAAATGGCAATCAATCGACGGGATTTAAAAAAAACAACAACAAAAGATTAATTGATAATTAGGAAAATCAAATCAAACAAAGAAAAGCAAAGATCTTAAATTGAGAGCTACAAAACAAACGAAATGGAATAAAAGAAGAAACAAAGACACATCGATTGATTAGATTGAAAAATGAATTAAATGTGTATAGTACTAGTCTAAAGTTCCTTCCCTCCTCTAATTATGATATGATCAGGGAAAAGAATTCAACTTGTTCCGCGAACGGTACGAAAATTTAGTTCTCGGATTGTACCAGCCTCGCCCATAACGTGTGAACGCTGGCATTGCATTCCTTCCCCTCCCACTCAATTATAATTCGATACATCGCATCGGAGGCCGCACAAGATGGCAGGAGGAAATAGTACATTCGACGTAAAAAGCATCCAACACTAAGTGGCCTGAATTCTTTTCCCTGGATATATTATGTTATTATATTATTATCCATTGATCACCCGGTATTTATAAGCCTACTCGAAATAGTGTTTTTATAAAAAAATATGCGGTATTTAATAGAACAAATTTCTTTGTCGTTAACTCAAAAATAGACGAAAACTATTAAAACTGACAGCGTAATTGAATGTAACTAGCATTAAAGCTCTTTTAAAATTATAGGTCACTTAAGCCACCCTGCCATTTAAAATTTTAAAGTTCATAGTGCTCGCAGCGCTACCTTGCGGATATTCTAAAGTAATCTTATCTACTTTGATTTGGTTTTTTTCTGAACTTTCTATCTTATTTGGTTTGGTATTAACAGGGGGAAGGAACTTTAGACTAGCACACTATACTCAAATAAGGAATAAAAAAAACAAAAGACGATCGGGACGAACCAATTAAGACAAATCGAATCGAGAGCGTTGACGGATTTTTAACCTAAACAAAAGAGGTTTTTTTATGGAAAAACAATCACTTGTTTTTCCTTAAAAAAAGATAATAAAACTGTTAATTCAAATGTAAAATAAAGTCAAAAGATGGTCGTTGCATAATTACAAAATAAAATAAAGACAAATAGACAAACATACATTTGAGTATAATAAACAAGCAATAATAAGTAAACAAAAGCTTTACATATGAAGTTAAGAAATCATGGTAGAAGACGAAATTGGTTGGTTTAATTTTAACGAGCATATTAACAAGCTATTTAAAAATCTAAGATTTACAACGATAAAAAAAGAAAATAAATTTCGTTGTTGAAGGATTCGCTGAAACAATTTTTATTAATTTCAAATGAATTTGTACATCTGATAAAATTGAATGCGTTCAATTAACTGTATGTAACAAGAAATGTGTTAAAACTTGAAAATGATAATTCTTTTTGTGTGTTGCAGGGTAAAACAGACAGTAACAGTAAATCCCCGGGAAATGACTCACTACCTGCAAACACAGATCCCACATCTTTCAAAGACATGTTGGTACAGTTCGCTAAATTATCCCAAAACGAACGACAAGAGCTGCTGCATCATGCTGGTAAACCTCCACCACCTTATCCAGAAGTTACAGTACATCCCATGCCTGCTACTACACTGTCTAATAATTCTTTACTGCACGGTATTCTAACAAAGGTAGAGTTTACATGAAGGTCTCACTTTTTGTAACAATCTTTAATTGTTTTTGTCCTTTGCAGAGTCAGACAAAGCCTGAAACTAAAAGCACGTTCAGTCCTACGCTTGCACGTCTCCTCACTGCCCCCGAAAAAGTGTCAGCAACTACCCTGATGAATCACAGCAATATGTTACAAAGTGGAATAGTGTCAATCTCAGATATTTTATCAAGTAGTAAGGTAAGATGAATTAAAATAATATTGTTACGTTAATGGCATGAAATTGTTTAAAAGCAGGACAGGAATTGACTTGAATTTTTTTTTTTAGATTCAAAATTTGACACTTGTCCTGCTTTAAACCACTCATTGTACATATTTGTTATACATGTCTTAATTCAACTTATTTTATTTTGATAATCACAAATTGGTTTAAAAAATGTTTTGTTTTACAATACAATTTTAATTTTAATTTGAAACGAAACGAAAATGTAATCATTTTATTTCAGGCACGAAATGAAATAACTATAACTCCTGTTGGTGGACAGTACGATCTTCCAGTGAAAGTTAAGCAAATGGTACGTTTTTTATACACATACATTTAATATTACAATGTCAAACTGTCGGGGAATATAAAATCTGAAATTACCAACAAAAATTGCAGTTTGTTTCCGATTTCTTTCAAACATTTTAAATATCAATTACACCTAGGGACCCTAACTCTAATATGCTATTCTATTCTACATCCAGTTTTTCAAAATACATTTTCTCTGATGCAATGTGATAGCTGTGTATTTTTTTTCCTTTTTGTCGTATTAGGATGAAGAAGAGGCCGACGATAGCGTGGATCGACTTGTTATCGATGAAGGACGAGAGGCCGTCGATTCACGTTCAAAAGCAGATAATAATTCTGATGTTGGCGATGAAGTACCTCAATGTCAAGGTTGTAATCAAAAACCTGCTCAATTTGTGTGTGCTGGATGTGGAAACCAGTGGTACTGCAGCAGAGATTGTCAGGTAATTAAATCCACTCACAAATCGACTGATTGTTCAGATTAATGCACTAGATCAATACATTTCGTGTAAACACAGTGCCCTTGTGAAAGTGATATTTTTATGTATTTTTGCCTAAAAATAAAAAAAAATAATACAAAATTTAATAATCGAAACGATTTTGTCAAAGATGTTGTTACCAACTGCAGCTTGTTCATATACATGGCTGAATTATTTGTCAATAACAGTAAGATCGCTTTTACATTGGCGATTTGGAAGAGTGAAGTCGCGCTGCTAATCGCGTGGTACGCAATTGAATCGCGCGGCCTGCAAACCCTGCGTTTAGTTTATGGGCGGCGTTGTGGATTTCGTTTAGTGTGTAGTTATTTTACGTTGTCCGACGAATCAGCTGATTGGTTGCAGTGGTCGGGATTTGAGTTGCGACTAGTAGACGACTACGATAGTCGAAGTCGTTTAGTACGATGGAGGGGGAAGTTGATATAGTTTTGTGAGGTTATATTCAATAAGCGAAGAAGTTTAAAAATTAAACTTACTGTTTATGATTGAAGTTTGTTCTTGTCCGATGAAAATAGTAAGTACAAGGTTTTTTAATCTCAAACCGGACAGAAAAATGAAGGGAACACACTCAACGTTTCGCTATAGATTTATAGCTTCGTCAGGAGTGAAAAAAAGTAAATAAACAAGTTGTCAAGAGAAACTAAAAGGTAACATGATTTTAAACTAAAATACGAGTTGTCCGGAATAAAGAGAAAAGTAACTAGAACTAAATTAAAACTATTTTTTTTTTATATATAATTAATTGATAGATCTATATCCTGTTTAAAGAGTCTAGAAAACTACAAAATATGTCATTTAAATTTTCAAAGTCCGTACGTTTATTAATAGAATGTGGAGACATTTTAATTTTACACATTTCTATGAAACGTCTTTTAAAAATATTAGATTCACTGTACAAAATGTCAGTATTATCAAAATCAAAATTAATGATTATTTACTAATGAATGCTCTACAAGCATTGAATGATTTTCATTATTTTTTTGAATAGGATATTTATGTTGGTCTAAACGTTTTTTTTTTAATTTTGGCTCGTTTCACCTATATAAACAGAATTACAATTTGAACATTTGATTTCATAAACCACGTTAGGTTGTTTTAATTTCGGTATTTTGGTTTTGAAATTCGAAAAATTAAATTTAAATTATTCACAGATTTACTGGCTAAAATTAAATTATGTTTCTTGAAAATGTGTTTAAAAGTATTGTGTAATGGTTCAATATAAGGCAAAGATATGTATTTATGGTTCGAAGTTTGTCTAATGTTATTAGAGACATTTGAATTTTGTAAGTATTTAATGCGATTTTTAATTACTGATTCAATAAGATTTATTGGATAAGAATTTTGAATAAGAGTTTTCTTTATTAGATTTAAGTTATCATAAATGAAAACTTTATCAGAAAGTAAAATAGCTCGATCAGTTAACCAAATAATAGTTGCGATTTTATAATTTTTGGGTGTGTACGAGTGAAAATTTATGTACCTACCTGACAAGGTTGGTTTATGAAACCAATTAGTAATTAATTTATCATTCTATCTGATAAAAAAGTTAGATAATCTTATTTCTATTAGAGATAAACATTTTTACATTAAATTTGATCAAAATATAATAAATAAGTTGCTTATAAATTATACAGAAACTGAGATTCCGTCAAATTTAAAATACATTTTCGCTTTAGGCAAAAAAATTTCATTACCTTATTTTCATAAACAACAAGTAGATTTCTTAAGAGTATTAAGTAGCTTAGGGTTTGGTATTAAATCTTTAGATTCACCTTCAAAAATACAAATAAAAAATAAATTTTGTTCTAATTTTTTAAATTATATTAGAGGTATTCATAAAATTTTTGAAAATCAAAGTATTAGATTCTTATTAGAGATCTCTTGTCTTGTAAAAAATTTCTTAAAGGTAACCCTAATATTATTGTTACTACAGCTGATAAAAGCAATGTAACTGTTTTAATTGATAAAACTGATTATTTTTCAAAAGTTCAAACTATGCTGTCTGATAATAATACATATGTAGAATTAGCTAAGGATCCCACCGAATCTTATCAACGTAAAACTTTCAGTATTATTAATAAGATAGAGAAATCCGTTGAAATTAGTAATATTGTTGCTAAATCTCTTAAAGTACAACATCCCATATTTCCTAAATTATACTGCATTCCAAAAATTCATAAACGTAATACACCTCTTCGTCCTATAGTTTCCACTATTGGTTCTTCTCCATATTTGTTATCTAAATTTATTTAAAAAATCATTACTCAGGTTACTAATCAGAATATTTGAACTCGTAGAAAAATTAAAACAAATAACTGTACCAAATAATTGCATTATAATTTCTTTAGATGTTATTTCTTTATTTACTAACATTCCTAAAGATTTAGCTTTAAAAAGTATCAATGATAGGTGGTTAGAGATTAAAGATTTTATTATTTCCAAAGGTAACTTTTTAGAAATACTTGATTTATGTTTTGAAACATCTTATTTTGCTTTCAATGATAAATTTTATAAACAGATTTTTGATACAGCAATGGGTTCTCCTTTATCTCCGGCTTTAGCTGAAATTGTTATGCAAGAACTAGAAAAATCTGTTATTAACTCTTTATCATTCGATTTAACCTTATATTTTCGTTATGTA
This sequence comes from Prosopocoilus inquinatus, assembly GCA_036172665.1. Lineage (NCBI taxonomy): Eukaryota > Metazoa > Arthropoda > Insecta > Coleoptera > Lucanidae > Prosopocoilus > Prosopocoilus inquinatus. The sequence goes on from CM069876.1 coordinate 6,735,013, forward strand.
GATGACATTTTACTGATTTTGCCTTCTGATAAGGTAGATTTTGTTTTAAATAAATTTAATTCTTTTCATAATAGATTACAATTTACAGTAGAAAAAGAAAATAATAATTCATTGAGTTTTCTTGATGTAAATATTATCAGACAGAATGATAAATTAATTACTAATTGGTTTCATAAACCTACCTGGTCAGGTAGGTACATAAATTTTCACTCGTACACACCCAAAAACTATAAAATTGCAACTATTATTTCGTTAACTGATCGAGCTATTTTACTTTCTGATAAAGTTTTCATTTATGATAACTTAAATTTAATAAAGAAAATTCTTATTCAAAATTCTTATCCGATAAATCTTATTGAATCAGTAATTAAAAATCGTATTAAATACTTACAAAATTAAAATGTCTGTAATAACATTAGACAAACTTCGAACCATAAATACATATCTTTGCCTTATATTGAACCATTACACAATACTGTGAATACACAGATATACAAAAAAATAATCAAAATCCTTCAATGCTTATAGAGCATTCATTAGTAAATAATCATAATTTTGATTTTGATAATACTGACATTTTGTACAGTGAATCTAATATTTTTAAAAGACGTTTCATAGAAATGTGTAAAATTAAAATATCTCCAAATTCTATTAATAAACGTACGGCCTTTGAAAATTTAAATGACATATTTTGTAGTTTTCTAGACTCTTTAAACAGGATATAGATCTGTCAATTAATTTTATATATATATAAAAAAAAATAATTTTAATTTAGTTCTAGTTACTTTTCTCTTTATTCCGTACAACTCGTATTTTAGTTTAAAATCATGTTACCTTTTCGTTTCTCTTGACAACTTGTTTATTTACTTTTTTTCACTCCTGACGAAGCTATAAATCTATAGCGAAACGTTGAATGTGTTCCCTTCATTTTTCTGTCCGGTTTGAGATTAAAAAAACCTTGTACTTACTGTTTATGCATAAGAGATTAGTATATCGAATAAATCCGTATAATTGCTTATATTTAATTATTTACCATTTTCATTATACGTAGCTTTCCTAACATAGTATACCATAATCTCTACAATCAATTTCATTTGGTACACATAACAGCTGATAATTCCGACAAGTGTCAACGTTCGTTATGTTCTCCCGTCCAGCCAAAATGATATACGTGAAAATCGCGCGACTAAATTGCACGGCCATCAAAAATATAAAAGCTGTTAAAGTGATGTACACGAAAGTCGCGCGATTAAATTGCGCACTTCGGTTAGTTTCTGTATAATCCATTGTTTCTACTGAAAAAGTCCCAAACTTGAATTCGAGCGTTCCGTCGAAGTATTCGCCAAAGCATTTCCGTAAATATTTTTTTTTATGTGGTAGCCATTTTTGGTTATTATTGTTGCCTATATAAATCGATACTTCGTTTCGACGATCGATTTTAGACACTCTTTTCTATCTGAACTCTTTTCTGGTGAATTTTATGTTAGATGTCGTCCTTCCCTGACCTGCGTCAGGGCTCTTCGCGCCTCGCTGTATCTTTTGGTAGTAATAATCCAGCTCTTGTACAGACGGCTCCTGCGTTATTTCTCCGCTTGCCTGGTTAAATTTATTGAAGGCCATTGGTAGGTTTCCATAAACTCTTCTAGTGATGCAAGCCGAATCGAAGCGAATTTCCTTCAGAAGCTATCACTTAGTTATTGTCAAAGCCAGTCGATTCTGCCGTCTATAAACTTGTTTTGGGCTTTTTGACCGATTTCGTAAGTTATCTTGTTTCCTTTGTGAAATTATACTTAGGGTTTCTCGTTCAATTGTAGTCAATTTTTCCGCTGCTCTTTTTAACGGCAATTTTTATTGACCCGCCCTGATGTACGGACAGGTACTAGGCGTTTTATCAGCCTTAAGGCCCTCAGTCCATCGGTCTGAAAAAGACTTGGTTTAGTTATTTGGCGGTCTTTGCTGCTTGTTTAAGAGATCATTTGGACCCGTCGTGCTGTTGTGTGCGATCCTCGTAACGTAGTAAACATCACCCCGAGGTAAAATCCTTCTTTTTCCCTTTTATCGTATAACAGCAAGTCATCAACTAGACTGCCTATTAAACACGGAGTTCCACAAGGATCTGTTCTTGGCCCAATTTTATTTTTAACTTTTATAAATGACTTATCGTCGAAAATAACAGATAACACCAAGATAGTTTTGTTTGCAGATGATACCTGTACTCTCTGTAAGAGCAATTCCCTTGAAAATTTAGATACCCAAGTAAGGGACACACATGTCAACGTCCTGGATTGGTTTTGTTCTAATTTGCTAAGCACTAACACAGCTAAAACTCAAAAATTGATCTTCACTCTTCGCCTACTCGACTCCCAGCCTGCACCCGTAAAATATTTAGATATTCATTTGGACTCGAAATTAACGTGGGTGGAGCATATCTCACAACTGTCAAAAAAACTTAATATTGTTATCTTTATGCTACGTAATCTAAAAAATGTTGTACCTTTTGAAATGCTAGTAAAAGCATATTACGCAAATTTCTACTCTCACATGTCATATGCAGTTTTGTGTTGGGGTGGCTCCACTCACTCTTCACATGTTTTTCGCATCCAGAGACGATGTATCAGAGTGATCGCAGGACTGGGACCTGTACACTGTTGCAAAAGAAAATTTATTGAATTTAAACTGTTGACGTTTCCTTCGTTGTATATATTTACCTGTCTACTACATATAAAAACAAATTTCTCATTATATAAAAGAAATGAAGATTTTCATATTTACAATACCCGAAACAAGAATGATCTGTTAACTAATCACAGTCGAATACAGAGGTCGAGAGATGGTGTTAATTACTTTGGTATTAAATTTTTTAACGTTTTACCACGCAATATTCAAAATCTTACAACCCTGCAATTTAAAACCACCATAAAAAATATCTCTTGCAAAAAGCATTCTACAATATTCAAGAATTTTTGAATAATGATTTCATTGATTTAATTCCGTCAACTTGCACTTCCCAGCAGGCTGGTCACTAGTTACCAACTACCCCTCAAATTTTCTTTAGTGTGTATGTTGTTAGTATGCATTAAGTTTGACTTTACTATGCCTTGTACGCCTTTGTAATATTGTCTTCCTTATTGTTTGTATACTTTTCTTTGACGTGTGAAAATTCCTTTGGAATCTTTATCATCAATAAATATTATTATTATTATTATTATTATGACCGCAGCGAATCGTATATTGTGGAACATTACTTTAAATTCAATTTTCAAATTCAAGACACATTTGTTACAAACTTCGTTTTACAAACTCTTAGGCCCGGTATTATAAACGCAATATCCGGACCTTTAATCAATTTAAGACAATTTAATTGAATTAGGTACGTTGTTTTTTCCTTGCTTGCTTCTGAGTTAATTGAAAATTTTTTAAAGTTAATTTTCACAAATTTTGATCTGTCAAAGATTTCTTTGAGACGGAGGAAATTTCCGAACTACGTACCAATTTATCTTTTTGAAATGTTTTCAAGTATTTTTGAATTTTGAGAGATAACCCATATCAAATTGTAGATTTAACGTTTTTGAAATTACTGCTATTTAAGTTCTCCGTATAATTGAATGGTCCACCTTCATAAAACTGAAACTTTCATGGTTGGATGTAAGATATTTTTATTATCACCAGTTATTGTTAAGGTGTCTACTTGAATTGATGGTTATGTTTAGTGATATGTGTGAGCAGGTTGCAAAAAGAGTAAGTTATGATATACACCGTGATTCAACATCAAAAAATAAGGTCAACTTTTTATACAATATTTTTTCCAAAACTGAATAATAAGGGAGTTATAACCCATGAAAGCTGGGTGAAAAATATTTTTTTTTGGCAATATCTTCTGGATCTTTTAACTTATCAAACTAGTTTTTTAAGCACATATATAAGGAATCTAACTGTACATTAAGAACATATTTGTCAGATCCCCCATCCTTTTTAAAGGGTAGTTTTGTAGAGGTAGCTGTCAGTATTTCATCCCTAACTTTTTGTTTTTTACATATTTCGTCAACAATTTTTGAATGAAACATTCTTTGGATTATTTGCCATAAAAAAGGTTCTCTTATTGCATTTCGATAAACTCAACCGTTTTGGAGTAATTAAGGTTTAAAAGTTCGTATGCAATTATTATGTAATGTTAAAACTTTAAAATTTACCAATACTTTTGGAAAAAAAATTATTACATAAAAAAGTGACCTTATTTTTTGATGTTCTGTTCACCCTGAAAATAGCGGGAGACATTTCTAAATCACGGTGTAATATTATGAGCAGGGAAAAGAATTCGGGCCACTTGGTCCCCGAACAGTACGAAAATTTAGTACTCGGACTGTATTAGCCCCGCCCACAATAATCTCTGCAAAAGTGAGGACGTTCGCATTGCATTCCTTCCCCATCCACTCAATAACAATTCGATGCATCGACACAGCGGAATGGTGAGAGGTAAATTGTACATTCGGCGCCCTACACTAGTGGTCTGAATTATTTTCCCTGATTATGAGTTATGAGGAAATCCTTCTTATTATCGTCGGTACAATTGCTCAAGCAAATCTGACAGTGTTCTTATCTCTTAAGTTTTTTATTAATACCAAATACCAACCTTATTTCTATGAACAAGAGTGTCTGCAAGGATTTTTGCCATGCATATGAAGCTGCATAAGTGTGAATGAAAATCAAGTGACGCTTCAAAAACTGCCGCGCACAGTGGAACAAAGTGCTACGTTATACGTGTGCGAAAGTCCAAAATTGAAAATCATACTTGATCATATCTGTAAACATCAATGTAAAAACAAATGCTTAAAGAATGTAAAACCAGCATTGACAAAGGTTCTCAATGTTGTTTACAATAAATGTTTGATTATTTACAATGAACGTACCAAGATGCTCAACTTAAATGTGTTGACAGTTGACGGTTTCGTAGCCCTTACGCTAAATGTTTTTAAGGGTACGGTTCACCTGCAGGCGTATCATTTAAGTTGCGCGTCGTAGTACATGATATAAAAATTAGCATTAGAAACAGCAATAGAATTTAGTGTGTCATTTGAATTTGGTCTTGAATTGGGTAAACGTTTCAAGTGATTTAACTAGTCATGGCAGGTTCACGTGAAGTTAAAATAATTTAGTTTTTATAATGATATTGTAAGGGGAATTAGTGAAATAATTTAATTCGAGAGGCTTGGAAACATAAATTATCGTACTTCTGTTTATACGATAGTTGCAAGATTCGTTCAGAATCGCGCTAATTTTTCAAACAGCACAAAGATTAAGGGTTACGATTTTGTTTTTTAAAAGATTAAGGGTTAAGATTTTGTTTTTTATCTGCATTTTCTTGCTCGTAAAAGAGCTATTTGGTTTTTTCAGGGACATTCGCTATTTCCAAAAGGAATTTAGTTTCGGTGTGAAAAGAAACTATTTTATTGAAACAAAAGAGATTCGGCTTTTTCGAATACGTACGATTTCGAATGGGTTGCAGTAATGACGATATTAAGTTTAAGTACGAATATTAGGTGTGTTCTTTTTTACTTTCGACTCAGATCAGTAAATATCAGAAGTGAGGTGAGATTTATTGAGTTGAAACGTTCCAAAAAAATTAAGTTAATTCCACTGACATCGCATAAATGTCAAACGAGACATTCGGCGGCCATTACATTGCATGCATTCTAACCTAAATCTCTATTTGATTGATGTGGAGGAAGCTCACAACATCTCACTAACGAGCGTGTAAAAAAAACACAAATTTCCAAGATAACTGAGTGTCGCTGAGTTACTCTGAGTTTTAATTTCTCCATCAAACGCGATGTACTAAAAACTATGCTAGAACAAAAAAAAAACATTTAAATCTTTGCTTAAAACAATTAAATGCTTTATTTAAATAAATATGGTCAGCTCTGATTCATTATTAGCTTTTAAGAATTTCACACTCCTAGAATGCCAATTTTCCCACTGTGCCGCGTGCACATCAGAAAACAGTACCAAAAACACAGTACATCGAAATGCAGCAGGGAAATTCATAAGTGTGAACACTGAACACGTGTGTTGATCTAGTACCTTAATACAGATGTGCTAAACACAAATTATATTTAGATATTATCAAAATCATGAAGGATATAAGCCCTGGTCATTAATCAGAGCAGTAACGACTGTATTGGGAGAAGACCGGATGAGTTTTTACGTTTTACTATTATTATACTATTATAACAAAGGGACGAGATTTTACAAATTCAATGTCTAGGCGGCTCTACATATGCCATGAATAATATTGAACAATTGGCGAGTGCATTCGTAGAAACGGCGTGACTCACAGTGTTGTACCCGGACGCGCATGTGGGCAGTAGCGCTGCGTGATTTTAAATTTCCGGAGTGTTGAGTTAATCAGGACTGGCGCTGTCTGAAATTGGATGAAACTCCCTGGTTATAACCAACAAATAAAGCAAAACTCTGTCCTTTATCCTTTTGTTAATAACAGTCAATAATACTGAAATGTATCGATTTTAACTTCGGTGGCCAATGATGCTGGGCTCATCTTTCATAATTTTGATTATATTTCAGATGTTTTATTTTCAAATATGTTTGTAATGTATCTATTTCGTTTAGGTGTCTGCTTGGGATGAACATTCGGAAGTATGTTCTGGTTAAAAATAGTTTCCACAAAGCATCATACAATGCTTCACAGAAGATTGTTGGTTATTTAACTACTGACACAGTGATATTTATTTTTATACATAACTACATAAAATTACCAAAGAAATAAAAACTACAGAGAGAAGATTCTAAACATCCGAATGAATAATTTGGTGTTCATTCAAATTTTATTGTAATTAATTTTAAGACTACGAATTATTTATGGTTAAGACGGAGTTTACGACTTCATTAATTAATTATTTATGGTTAATTAAGGCGGAGTTTATGAGACTTCATTTACATTATATTGTATCGATTAAAGGTTGCATTAGATGATCGTCTGCTAGTCGTTTAAATTAAGTAGTTACCAAAAGTGCTGGAGAGAAAATACACAAAAGTCTTAACTGTGAATACGGGAATATGGGAAACGTGAAAAGAGATTATTGGTTTGGTATTTATATGTAACAGCTTAATATGCAAGTACAAAAATATTCAAATCGAATTAACGAGAATTTTTTTCAGGTTTCGTAGTTCTAAAAACTCACATTTTTGCAATGTTCCTACCTGTAACATTTTCATCTTTTTTTTTTAAATATTAAATGAATCAAAAAATATTTATTTTGTGTATAAAATAGTAGTTTTACATTTGTGATTTTTGTGTATTTATATTTTACTTTTAGTATCTAAGTATATCAGATCTTTTATAATTTTATTATTATATATTCAATAAAGAATTATAATATACTTACCCGTTTTTTAACTTAATCTGTCAATTATGTTGACACAAGTTTCGCTCTTAAAGTGCATTTGTGCATCATGTCATCACATAACAGCGCTGATTTACTTCTATATATTTTGCTGAACTTAAATTCTGCGATTTGTTCATTCTTCTGTCTATGCGCTACTTTCTGACGAGCATTTCCACAATCATGTTTGACCGTCTACGCGGCCCTTTCTGACGAGCATCTCCAAATCATGTCTGATCGTCTATGCGCTCCTTTCTGACGAGCATTCCCACGATCATGTCTGACCGTCTGTGCGCTCCTTTTTGACGAGCATTCCCACGATCATGTCTGACCGTCTATGCGCTGTTCGCAAGGAAGGAGCGCATAGACGGTCAGACATGATTGCGGGAATGCTCGTCAGAAAGGAGAGCACAGACGGTCAGACATGATCGTGGGAATGCTCGCCAGAAAGGAGCGCAAAGACGGTCAGACATGATTGTGGAAATGCTCGTCAGAAAAGACCGCGTAGACGGTCAAACAAGATTGTGAGAATGCTCGCCAGAAAGGAGTGCGCAGACGGTCAGACATGTTTGTGGGTACGCTCGCCGGAAAGGAGCGCGTAGACGGTCAGACATGATTGTGGGGACACTCGCCAGAAAGGAACGTCTGGACGGTCAGACATGATTGTGGGGACGCTCGCCGGAAAGGAGCGCATAGACGGTCAGACATGATTGTGGGGGCGCTCGCCGGAAAGGAGCGCATAGACGGTCAGACATGATTATGGGGACACTCGCTAGAAAGGAGCGCATGGACGGTCCGACATGATTGTGGGGACGTTCGCCAGAAAGGGGCGCATAGACGGTCAAACATGATTGCGGGGGTATGCTCGCCAGAAAGGAGCAAATAGACGGTCAGACATGTTTGGTGATGCTCGTCAGAAAGGAGTGCATGGACAGTCGGACATGATTGTGGGGACGCTCGCCAGAAAGGAGCGCATGGACGGTCAGACAAGAGTTTGGAGATGCTTGCCAGAAAGGAGCGCATAGACGGTCAGACATGATTGTGGAAATACTTGTCAGAAAAGACCGCGTAGACGGTCAAGCAAGATTGTGGGGACACTGGCCAGAAAGGAACGTCTGGACGGTCAGACATGATTGTGGGGATGTTCGTCAGAAAAGAGCGCATAGACGGTCAGACATGATTGTGGGGGCGCTCGCCGGAAAGGAGCGCATAGACGGTCAGACATGATTGTGGGGACGTTCGCCAGAAAGGGGCGCATAGACGGTCAGACAAGAGTTTGGAGATGCTCGTCAGAAAGGAGTGCATGGACAGGCGGACATGATTGTGGGGACACTCGCCAGAAAGGAACGCATGGACGGTCTGACACGATTGTGGGGACACTCGCCGGAAAGGAGCGCATGAACGGTCAGACATGATTGTGGGGACGTTCGTCAGAAAGGAGCGCATAGACGATCAAACATGATCGTGGGGACGCTCGCCGGAAAGGAGCACATAGATGGTCAGATATGATTGTGGGGACACTCGCCAGAAAAGAACGCATGGACGGTCTGACACAATTGTGGGGACACTCGCCAGAAAGGAGCGCATAACGGTCAGACATGATTGTGGGGACGTTCGTCAGCAAGGAGTGCATAGACGGTCAGGCATGATTGTGGGGACGCTCGCCGCCGGAAAGAAGCGCATGGACGATCAGACATGATTATGAGGACGCTCGCCGGAAAAGAACGCATGGACGGTCTGACACGATTGTGGGGACACTCGCCAGAAAGGAGCGCATGAACGGTCAGACATGATTGTGGGGACGTTCGTCAGCAAGGAGTGCATAGACGATCAGGCATGATTGTGGGGACGCTCGCCGCCGGAAAGGAGAGCATGGACGATCAGACATGATTATGAGGACGCTCGCCGGAAAGGAGCGCATGGACGGTCAGACATGATTGTGGGAACGTTCGCCAGATAGGAGCACATAAACGGTCAGACATGATTTTGGGGACGTTCGTCAGAAAGGAGGACACAGACGGTCAGACAAGTGTTTGGAGATGCTCGCCAGAAAGGAGCGCATAGTTGGTCAAGCATGATTGTGGGAATACTCCTCAGAAAGGAGCGCATATACGGTCAGACATGAGTTTGATGATGCTCGCCAGAAACGATTGCATAGACGGTCAGACATGATTATGGAAATGCTCGTTAGAAAGGAGCGTACAGACTGTCAAACATGATTATGGGGATACTGATCTGACAGAAGCGACGTATCTTCAATATATGATTCTATAAGGACAAGAAAAACAAATGCTGTATATAGTATATAATTCCTTTTATTACCTATTTGTAATCATTGTTAACAGTTAACCATAACATATTAAAATAAACAGGAATATCATGGACGCTTGGAAGTATTAACAGCTACATTAATATTGTTTGCGATACACGTAACAAAACTGTATGAACAACATATTAAAGAATTAAGTAGCTTAATAAAAATTATAATACAACTAAATATTACAACAAATAAATCCACATTATCGTAATGAATACAGGAAAGAATTTATTGAACACAGATTTTTAACGCTTCAAGAAACAATTGTTTTGCACGTGTGCACCGATTTTCTTACACAGTTGCGGTACTGTTTAAACTGAATTTTAATTAGTATTGTTTTTTTTTTGCGATTGTTTGGATTTAAATAAAGTTATGGCACAATTGAAACAAAGCATGTGCATACGTACAAAACAATTGCAAGTTCAGCTCCCACTACCAGTCTTTTTTTGTAAACCATTTGTCACTTTTTTTGAGTACAAATGAGACTAACATTGCAGTTTATGGTGTCTGAATATTAAAACACCGATTATTTGAATCTATCCTAACAACTACGTACCGTATACTAAAATTGGCTTTGTACAAAAGTTACTTTCATCTATTTGTTTGTAATTATTACTTAAAGTTTGCAGTACTCTTCATTATAATTATAATTTATTGAAAACAATAGAATTCTATATACAGAAATGTCCTATTACTGCAAACTTGCTGCTGATCAATTAAACGTATTTTAAGTTGATTCGAAGAGTCTCCCCGTTTTTAATGCTAAATTGCCGGCTACCCTGACTAAATTACATTCAATGGAAACGTAGATGAAACGATAACAAATGCAACTTATTTTTCTTTCTTTGTGCTAATAACATTAAACGATCTTATTGTGTTTATTTTTGATTCACTGAATATTTTCATCATCATTAATTAATTAATACGACTCACAACTGCATGCTCAAGATATTGTGCCCGTCAGTAAGTCTGAAAGTACATTAGAACCAAGAGATCATTAACCACATCTTCCATTATAAATAATAAATATGTTCCTCATTAATTTATATATGTATGTACTTCGCAATTTAATTAAAAATATGAATAATTAAATATAAGTAGTTAAGAAAAACTTACTGCGATCCGAATTATTATGTTGCATTGCAACATATTAAATAATTAAGGTTACTGAGAAACAAATTTTTAAAATAAAATTTTACATAAAATCAGAAGTATGTACAGACGCATTTTGTATTACAAATAAAAAATTTCTTATTTACAATAATAAATCTTAGAAAGTAAACGCGAACTTATCCGGAAAGAAAACGTCAGTCTTATACACTTTCAGTTACTGTTGTTCTAGTCTCTTCTCTTCTTCAAGCATGGCGTCTAGTTCGTCCGTGAGATTGGCTAGCATGTTTCCGATGTCGTTTAGAACGTCGACCGGTTCGGACCTTTGAGTTCTCGGCTGCCTGCTGGGTGTAGGGGACGGATGTGGTGGTAGTCCTGCTCTTGGTTTCACAGGGGAATATTCCACGGGTCTTCCACCTGCACGGGTTCTAATAGTACCGGCGTTTTCGTTAGCGAATGGCAGTGAATCGGATTCTGTACTTGAACTTGACTGCAAAATTAAATAAAAAAGAGCATACAGAAAAAATATTTTGAAAAGGGTGTCAGAGAGGGTATATTCTTGAAATCACAATATTTTAATCAAATACAAAGGTTTCACTTTAAACAGAGGCGGCCTTAATAGTTGCGAGACCCCGAGCGAGAAATTTTTGCTGTAAGGGAAAAAAATTCTTCTTTGCGTTATAAGGAGCAAAAAATACTGAATAAACTTAAAAAAAAATAGTTGAAGTTTGTTCTTGTCCGATGAAAATTGTAAGTACAAAGTTTTTTTAAACTCGAACCGGACAGAAATATGAAGGGAAAACACTCAACGTTTCGCTATAGATTTATAGTTTCGTCACGAAGCTACTTAGTTCCTTAGACTGTATTAAAAAATTGAACCAAATAAAGTCAAATAAGGAATTAAAAAAAAAAAAAAAAAACGGAGACAACACGAAAATAAAAATTCTACAAAGTCAGATCGAATCAAGAGCGAACGTTCGACATCAAAAGAAAGAAAGAAACAGCAGAGAATCAAACTAATAATAATGTGAATGTATGTAAAATCAAATTAAAGTCAAGAAAAGACAAAAGACGATCGGCGATGAAGATAAGATGAAAATAAAAATTCTACAAAGTCGGACCGAATCGGGAAGTCGAGAAAATTTGACACCAAAAGCAAAAAAAGCAGAGTAAATCAAACTGAATCAAGAAAAGATAAAATACGTGCGTTCGGCTTATAACTAAAAAAAAATTAAATAAAGTCAAACAAATAGAATCAATAGCCTGTTTCAAGAATATGAATAAAATTTGCTGCTCTACACCAAGGTCATCGAAGTCGATATTTGAAAGTAGAGTGGGATTGTTTACAAGCAAACTTAAATTCTACGGAAAGACAAAAAAATTATTGGAGACTTTAAGATCTGGTCCTCATACAACAGATGTTATTCTTGTTATTCTAGGAATAAGAGGTGGTCGGAAATGTTTCTCTAAAAGTACGATTTGTTAAAGGACATCTATTTATTTATATGTACTGTTTGTTTATAAGTGAGATTTTATGTTACTTTTTGAGTGAATAGAGCTTCTAATATGTTCATTTTATACAGATTCGCAAATAGTTTCATATTTATATGATTCTATGTAGATTTTAAGCAGATTTTCGATAATCTTAATTCTGACTCTCTATCGTGGGTTAAAAAAATTTAAAATGCAGATATTGTAAGTGACGTGTGGCCCCCGAAAGCGCGGGGTCCCCAGGCGGTTGTCCGGTTTGCCCGCCCCTAAGGTCGCCACTAACTTTAAATGTGTATTTTGAATGAGAGGAGAAAGAATACTAGTTATGTAAGAGTCCAGATTCTTATCATAATTATTTTTGTGCAACAAGTACACTTTATTTAATTAAGATATTTTATTAAATTAGAAATTATTCATTAGAAAATACAAAATTAAAATATGTAGCTTACATAACGAAAAAATTAGTCAATTTGTAATGTACTAAGAAATGAGATCGTACTAGGGTCTTATGTTGAAAAAAAGAACATGCTTGCATTGCACTATTTTGCAGAACGTGAATCAACGGTAACTCATGGAAAAGCTCCATGCGCTGCATTAATGCAGCTTCCCGTGCAAGTTAATTCTTCGAAATCCAGGGGTTAGCGTTAGCTCCCTACGTCACTAAATCATAATACATACGATCAGAGAAGAAAGCTTCAGAAGTGTTCCGAGTATGACTTAGTGTGTACAACATGCGTCTTAAAAATTCCTCGTAAAGTTTTCAAAATTGAAAATTCCATCATTTAATTTTCCTGATTTAATTTAAATAAAGTGTAACTAAGAAGCATCCACGATCGGTGACGGAGAGTTTGAGTTAACAAAAGTTTCCAGAAATAAACTGATTTATTTAGTTTCTCCCTTCTATATTTCACATTCTAGTTTTAATTCACTGAGCGAAATATTATGTTTTATGATATCAGCTATCAACGAATAAATACAAAAAATTCTGCACCAATTAGGCAACATCGCTAAAAATGTTTTTCCTTCACCCTTTTACGTAAGTAAATTTTTACTGTAATCTCGCTGCTAGCTATGAAAGTATTACTACTTACGGTCCATGGAAAAAATAAATGTCAAATTTTTATAAGTCTATTAAAAATCATATGGAATGAGAAATTACAATTTGTTTGTACCTCGCTTTTAATTTCTATGGCAATTACGAACCGCAGCTTTTTGAATTGCACTAGATTTTAGTTTAAAAATACTTAAACTTGTAATTACTTGCAGTGAAGTTAATTTAAATTGTAAACGTTTTGACTGACCAGCTGATCGGAGCGGCTCGTTTACGTCGTTCGTGTTCAAGATCAAGTGAAATACCGACCCTGCTCTACTTCGGCTTCGGGGTCATAGTTGAAGATGAGGCCGCGTTCCACTTTTAGCTGTGCCAGCAGTTCTCAAACGGTTTAGTGAAAATCTGCCACTGCATTTTTCTCGAAAACTATTAAATTTTTGTTAAGAACATATGAGTTCAATCGTTGCCATTTATGGTTATATATTACAGGTTTAAATATTTGCACACAGTACAAGAACAAGTATTTTGTTAATTAAAGGTTCAGATTTCTATTTGAATTACTATAAGAAAGGACTATTAAATAAGCTGAGAAAGAGATAAGGAGTGGACCATTCTCGACAATCCCAAAACGTCATTCGAGCAATTCGTGAAAAACGATTTGGAAATCGACTTTCCATGCTAAAACCAGGGCGCTATTTAAAAGAAATTGAAATGCAACAGTGTACGGACTGTTAAAAGAATTGGGGACAAAAAGGGATGATTTTCAATCCCCGTCCGCACATCTTATAGTTGAAAAAATTCTAATTTTTTAAGTAAACAAAATTCATTTATACCTGGTTAACTAAAGATACCAAGTTAAACATAAAATTTTTCTGAAATGGTCTATTTGACTACAGTTTCTTAAATAAAAAAATCTTTCTTACCTTAAAACTAGCGTCAGATCCATTTCGATGCTGCAAAGCTAACGTGTTAATAAGTTCTTGCTCTTCAGCACCCCAGGATCTCGAGGGGTTCAACTTAGGCTGCGACATACCCGGCGGCGTACCAGGAGCGGGCGGTGGTGGTAATGGCAAGTCACCCTGTCCATCCAACGATATACTTAAACTATCCGAGCTCGGATAAGCCGGGAGCGGCAAAGGACTAGACGTTTGCACGTGATGTATCTCAACCGTCGTCGTTTGCTCCTGCCCGTCATTACAAGAATCCAGCTGTCTTTTCGGAGGACTCGGCGGTATCTTCTTGCTCATTAGAGGGCTACCATACTGCATATGGTATTTGGTTGTGTCTATCAGATCACGAGGGAGCGTTTTGTATTGGGGGCTGGAATATTTTTCCGGATTGAACTGGGGCTTTTCGAAATCGGGGAATGCTTCTCTTGCTTTCGCGGGAATTTTGGCGATGGGTCTGGGTCTTATTACTCCGCGAGGTCTTGGTAGAGTTCCACCACCTTCGTACATGATGACCGACTCGTTAGTGGGAGTGATGTCACCGTCGTCGTACGATCTCTGCCGCCAGGGCATTGACTGTTGGTAGTAAAAGGTTTGGGTGTTCTCTGAACTGAAAGTATGATGTGTCCTTTCAGTTGGGTCTTCTAAAGACTCTAGCGATTTTCCTCTGCCTGTTCTAATCTGCAAACAATCAACATTGATAGAATTAGTTAGGTTTGTGTTGGAGGTGTGAAATTAGAAAAAGAGTTTTGTGTGTTTGAAAAACATTTTCTGAACTTGTTCATTTTCATGGAAGAACATGTAACGAATCTCTTACTTTTACATTTGTGATATGACGATTGTAGTGACTGAATTAATTTATCATGCGACTGCACAAAGACGGTAACAGAAGAAGGTATGAGTGGGTGTGTACCTTGATGGGAACAATGTCAGTGCAATACATGGGCTGCATGTAGTGCGTGCCGGCGGCCAATTGTCGAGTCTGGTCGATCTCCCAGGGCTGGTGGAAGGAGCGAAACGTGCTGTGGACGGTGGGGACGCCAGGTGATGGTGGGCCCAATGGGGCGTGCACCACCACATCCTTACATACACAAACATGCAGCGTAAGCAGGTACAGCTCAAAGGCTTACATCGTAAATCAAGAGGTACGTACATTGGCAAGAGCACAGATAATCTCACATTCAAATGAAAATTTGTGCTATAATCATTGCCACTCATCTAATTTGATTCAGTCAGTACCTAATATGTCAAGTTATTCACAAAATTCATCATGCAATCTTTAAAATAATTTTTAAAATCTAACATTCCTTAATAATTTGAAAAAGTTAAGGTAATTAAAAAGTTAAGATGATTAAATTTGCCTTCTCATATGAAATTATATTTGAAACACCTTATTTTAGACTAGGCTTAAAACAATTCCAAAAATAAAAAATAATGATAGATTTACAAATTCTCTACTTATTATTTTCCATTCTTTCATGCGCAAAAACATGGAAATACTAAGTCAGGATTGCTTGTAATGATTAAATTAAGTAATTATTTTCTTTGCTGGAACTATTTGATAAGTATAGGTGCTTTCTTTCGCTTAAAATTTTGAATCTTGTTTCGAATAGTTTGGACCTGAATTTCATAGTTGTTGCAACAAAACACCTGATTTGAATTCTTGATTGACAGTTCATTTGTTATACAATAACCACAATTCAATCCAAACAAGTTTTAAAAATAGAGAGATTCAAAGAGAAGGATGTCTGTTTTTGAATCAAAACACGTTTGGACTACGATTTTGTGAGCGAAAGAAAGCATCTTATGTTGTCGCGTAAAGTCGATGAGTTTCTTGAAAGTGTGAGTGAGATAATGGAAAAACTAGATCGTTTCTTAACTTAGGCCCGATTTCTTCACCTACGGATAAATTGATAGTATCCTCTGAAATTATTATCGATACAATGGTTTCCAAGGATAATACGTGGCAGATAAATTTATCAGGAGGTGAAGAAATCGGGCATTAATCGATAATCTGCGAGCGTTTGCATTTTGTTTGTTATTTGTTTGTATTGTCCGTTACTTTAGCTTATTCCATAAAAAGTATTTTATAAATTAGGATGATAACTACAAGTGATTTTTATTAGTAGGTATTACTTATCACAGGCACTCTTTTTTTCTTAAATATGTAATTAATTAGATAGACATTTCTAATTAGACATTTAAGAAGAAATCAAAATTCGCTAAACTCTATAACTTTTAACTCTGAATGACTTATTCCTATGATATTTTCCGGTATCTTGTGAAGTAAGGGCACTTTACTCATGGGGCCATTTCTGGGCGTCCACGCTGTATATACCGTTCAAGATAAATTTCATTTGACATTTCCCAACTTAATTTTAAGGTATGAAGAAATGTTCTGCCTCTATAAACTTAAATAAAAAATCGATAATAAAAAAAAATCCCATTGTAGCACACTTTATGATAGACACTGTATAACGAATACAATTTGTGAGTACAAACTTTTTCGTTACTTTTACAGCTCTACTGTGTACCGGGTGTTTGTTCTAAATTCTGCTATGGATTTGTCAAATTTAACACTGACATCAAAATGATAGATGAAGGTTTGATTTATACATTACAAAATTATATACTGTCAGTGAATCATTCCCGCCAAAAAAATCTGGGACAATAGTAAGTTTGCGGTAGTGTATTTTCCGTTATAAAAATTATAAACTGTAACGTTGTTGTTATGGAATATTATTCCGTATAACTAGTTTCCAAACGCTATTTTTTAAAATAAGGGAGCCAATCAGGAAATAATCCTTACGGAATTTGTAATAATAATAATAATATATTTTCGTTCTGTAATACATAAAAGTGTAGAACATGTCAAATGTATAAATAATATACACGGTGGCCAGAAAAATGCGGACAAACGCCACGCAGGCCAAATCTTTGTTTAATTCTGAGTTGACAATCTTAATTGAAAAAAGTAGTACAGTGCTTTCTTAAGTCACACGAGCAGCTTAAAAGAATTGTAAATTTGGCAACACCTAATCAGACAAGTACTGTGGTAGTAATCATTTTATTATTTACTATAAATCAGGTAAATACGCAAATTAGCAAGAATTTTATGTTAACATGGATACCAATTGTATTCAAATTTAAAGATAATATGAAAAAATTATAAGAACTGTTCAAATTGGTAGCCATCAGTTTCCAGACATAATTCCAATCTTCGAGGAAGCGAATTCAAAACGCGCTCCAACATATCCGGGGTGATTAATCGAACTGCCGCCGTAATTTTATTAATTACATCCTCTTCGTTCACTGGAGGCGTTGCATAGACCTTTTCCTTTAAAAACCCCCAAACGAAAAAGTCCAGAGGATTAATATCGGGAGATCTTGCCGGCCATGCTATTGGACCGTTACGCCCTATCCACCGATTCGGAAAGTGTTCGTTTAACCAATCCCTAGAAATTCTGGTATTGTGAGCAGGGGCTCCGTCATGCATGTACAACATGTTGGGTCTCAAATTCAGTGGAATATTATCCAGTACTTCTTCTAAAACGTTAACGTACTCAATTCCATTTAGACGATTTGGAAGAAATATTGGTCCAACAACTCGGAGATTTAAAATCCCCAGCCAAACATTTACCGAAAATCTTCTCTGATGTCCAATTTCCCTTACTGCCTTGGGATTTTCGACGCCATCTCTCGTAAACAAGCATTCGTCGCTCCAGAGAATATGCAATAAAAAGTTCGGCTCTTCTTGAATCCTTTGTAAAATATTGTTACAAAACATTCTTCTGTGCACATTATCGTTCACATACAAAGGCTGCACTTTCCTTGCATGAAACGGATGCAACAAATTTTGAGATAGTACTGAGTGCACTGTTGTTTTGCTAGGAATATTTAGTTCCCGAGCTATTTGTCTTGTGTTGGACGTCGGATCTTCGTAAACAGCATCCAATATTTGCTCTTCTAATTGAACTGTTCGACGCCCTCTAGGTCTACCGCTGTTACGATAATTCGGTATAAAGGAGCCAGTGTCTCTAAGTCGCTGATCCATTCTACGGAACGTGTTGGTGGATGGATGTCGCCGTTGAGGATACCGTATTTGATATTCTTCTTTTGCCAAGTTTGCATTTCCATTGCAAAATCCGAATACCATATACATGTCGGCGTATTCTCCAAAGGTAAACATTGTTCGGTACTAAGAACAGCACAAAATGTTTATCTTATTTCAAGAGCCAAATGTCACATGAGAAACGTCAAAAATTAACAACTACTTACTACTTTTAAACAAGCAGCCTTACAGTACCACGTTGCCATATGTACTTTAATTTCAAAAAAGCCAATGAAGAAATGTTAAAAATGTAAACCATTGGTATTAATCGATTAGTTACATCAATGCATTTGAGATAATTCCATTTCTAAATTTCACCACAATGATTTTACATAGATAAATTTGACGAATTTTGCTAAATTTTAGCCGTACATCTTAAGGTTTGATGGTCTCGTGCGCCTTAAGGAAGGACCGCATAACTTTTTTGGATTAAGATTATCGCCTCAGAATTGAACAAAGAATCGTTCTACCTGGCGTTTGTCCGCATTTTTCTGGCCACCGTGTATAACATTTCAGAAACAAGTATGACAATTACAATTACAAAAAAAAGCTTCACAAAACAATGGCGGTTTTGAAAAAGTCATTCAGAGAATAAAACGCATGTCGATATAGATGTCGTTCAATTATTTTTCTAAATTGGTTGTAAGGTAAATCTCTAATTTCCCGAGGAATAAAGTTATATATTTTTATTAACTGAAATACAACATTTCTTTGTATTTTGGCAAGATGGGTTTGGGGTGCATTAAGGTAAGTATTTGCTACGCCGCGAGTATTATGGCAGTGATCCAATTTATATTTTTCCAGAAATTGTTCATAATATGTCTTTGCAAAAAGAGAACATTCGAGAATGTAGAGTCCGTGTAACGTATGTATTTTTCTAGTTTTGAAAGTATCACAACAAGATTGTCTTGCACTTAATTTAAAAATACTCCTAACACATCGTTTTTGTAATATAAAAATTCTCTCCTTTTCTGTTGTGTTCCCCCAGAATATTATTCCATATTTTAACCTGGAGTTAACGTACGCATGATAAGCACAGAGAGCAGCCGATTCATTCACAGATGTTGCTAACATACGCAATGCATAATTTAATGAACTTATTTTTGAAGCTAAATAGTCTACATGTGGTTTCCAATTCAAGTTCGAGTCCAACTTCAACCCAAGGAATAGAACTTCGTCAGGTGTGGTAAGTATTTCGTTTTCATTGTAAATATCCGTTAAAACTTTGAGAGCGACCTTTTGAGAGATTTTACGAAGTTCAACGGCCGGCCTCTAATGCCGTAATGTTTTAATTTCTTAAATAAAATATCGTGATTCGAAGAATCGAAGTAGTCCAGAAATAGACTACATGTCAAATTTCTTTGTTCCCAATTTTGTAATATGTCAGTTGTAAAGTCTAATAATCAGTTTAAGGACCTTGAAGGAAGCCATGCTAATTGACATTCCACAAATTGGACTGTATGATAAAGTTAATAAATTACATGTTCGGAAATCGTAGCAAAGTTGTGAATGTCTGACAATACCTATCAATTAATAGTATATTGTGTCGTAAGGACAAAAAATGAGTTAGCAGCCCACGACTATGAGCTGCTTATAGCTCCTGGTTTACTGAGAATTGATACAAAATGTCAAAAATTCGAAATTTGACTGCAGTGTTAAATTTGACAATTCCATAGCAGAATTCATAGTCGTTTTATTATTTCTAAAATGCCGTAACGGGTTAAATGCGTCATAGATTCTAATGATGCTGTAATAAAATAAATAATAGTACTTGTTCATTAAAGGTTTTGCAATAAATTTTGGTTTCTGCTCCAATGAGTAGTTTAAGTGACGTTTAGAAACCTCACATTAAGATCAATTCACGCCGCTATTATATTATATAACTATTATATTTGTCAAGGCACGGTCAGCTGAATTGATATGTCATATACGGCCAGTCCAAAGAGCATTCAAAAATGTTTTTGAAAAAAAAAAAAGAAAAGCGTGTGTCAAGTGGCGCTCTCAAATTCAAAACTGGTGTCAAAATTACTGTCATCTTGAAACTTATGGTTATGAGAAATGTCACGTCGGCAGCGGTAAGTGAACGGTCGAAGTGATCTGACCAAATCACGTGATCACTTTTCTCAATTGCTGATTGGTCAGAGGGTTTAGTCGGACCGTTGACTTCGTCTTGATATTTAAGTTGTCAAAATAAGCGTCGGAGTCGTAACCATGGTAACATATAATTAATGAGTATGAGAGGGCGCTAGTTGACACGCTTCAAGGCTTGCTTTATGGGAACAAATTTTTAGGCGAATTGGACTGGCCGTATATGACGTATCAATTCAGCTGGCCGTGGTTAAGGAATATAAGTTTTCAAAGGCGCCGCAATGTAGGGTTCCCGTCGAAAAAACCGGCACAGGATCGAAAATCTAGTGACATGAATTTAAAAATTTTAAACTTCATGGCTTGAACTTTCTTCTTTCTACTCGTTAAAATTTTTGTAAAAATGATTTTCGTCTCTGCAGCCTTTCTAATACTAAATTCCTTATTTATTGTTAAAAAGATTCAATATCAATATCAACATGTTGGAATACGGCAAGTGTCAGGCTGACGGCTAGTTTAAGTTTTCTGGTTGATATGATATAAATGCAATTTTAGTTGCATTTACAAAGGGAACAATTTGGTGTAACCTTTCTTTTTCGGCGATAACCGTTAATTTTTGATATTTCGATTTTCTTGTACTATTAATAACCAAAGAGCGGCCAAGGTCAGATTTTCCGGCTCCTCAGCAGTTTTCATTGTTTAATCCAGCTTAAGTACTACTTTTGAGAGTTGTCACAAATTTTAAAAAAACGTGCATCCTTGAAAATAGGACCCTCTTGTTATACAATAAAGGTACTGTATACGTCTTTTCTTAGCAGTCACGTTTAATAACAGAACGAATTCTGGATATTGAGGGCCAGTTGTACAAAGGAGTTTTAAGCTGACGCTCTACTGAACCAGGTTTAAAGTGAAAAAAATCGCATCAAATTTTGTTTAGGAATACAGTAATTGTCCTCAAGTTTCTATGCAAATTTGTTTACTTTGAACCTAGTTCAGTTGAGCGTCAGCTTAAACCTCCTTTGTACAACTGGCCCTCAGTCGTCTGTTTATCTGAAAATTTTCATTTGAAGTAATATGATATACTCATTTGTTCGTATATTTGTGTACGTAACCGATCAACGATATCTTGCGTTAGAAAATATGATCCTAATTGAAACATCTGATAAACAAATCAATCTAGAAGATAAAACTGTCACTTATGAAAAAATAAATTTGAACAATTGAGGGGCCTAAAATAAACGGGATATAAACAACAAATCTGTGTTATGTGTGTTTTTGACAACCGGAAATTAATATTTGCTTGGTGTAAAAGAGATTGAAGCGATTTCCGGATTTTCGTGTGAGCCTATTCGGAGCCGGACATTTGGGCGAGGCCAAATGGGCGCCACTACTAGGGTGCGACACGCTACGGCGCAAATCCCCTAGGGCGCGAAGACGCTACGGCGCGAGTTTGTTTGGAAACTCATTGTTGTCAATTATCCCCCTTGGGTACCATTACGGCCTTGAAATTGCGCACGGTTCAGTTTTTAGTTGTAAATAAGATTTTAATGATTTGTCAAAACTATTTAATCATTGTGAATAGCAAATTTCAAATTTTAAATCATTGTGAATGGCAGATTCCAAATTTTTAATCATTGTGAATGGCAGAGATCAAATTTTTAATGTTGATAAGTTTAAAATGTCAAATCACATGCTTTCTGAGGTAGAAAGAGGGTCTGGTTGTGTTACTTCTATTTTTTTTAATTAAATTCTATGATTTCCATTCAAATACTTTAATTTTTTGCTGTATTTAAAATGTAATATCATGCGAAAACGAAATGACTTTTCAACGTTATGTCATTCCTGTGAAATTTCTGACATTTTTGCACACATTTCTACTCACGGTTGTTGTGTTTTGAGTACTTGTTTGTGAGCAATAATTTTGAGCGATGTGAAGGGAAAGAACAGTGTTTTCAAACGTCGCATTCATACACCAAGGTATGATTGTTAAAGAAATCTGCAATCATCCAACACAGTATATACCTGTTGTTGACAATTCTGATAAGACAAATGAAATTTTGATTTAAATCATCAGACT
Source organism: Prosopocoilus inquinatus (assembly GCA_036172665.1). Lineage (NCBI taxonomy): Eukaryota > Metazoa > Arthropoda > Insecta > Coleoptera > Lucanidae > Prosopocoilus > Prosopocoilus inquinatus. The sequence continues at coordinate 6,757,599 of CM069876.1, forward strand.
GTCAGATAATTCAAATTAAATTAATTAAGGCCTGGTTCATTTTCTACCACAAAAAGCTTACTTTAACTGTTGGTTCTTAGTCTTTCTCCAATTAAAAATTTTTAAAATGACCCCTTACACTAATTAAATAAAAATTATAGGTACATATTACTTTTTCATTTTCATTTGATTCTGGCGCCCTAGTGTCTTCGCGCCCTAGTGTTTTCATGCCTTAGTGTCGCGCGCCCAGTCAGTTGTGCCCTATTGGTCGTGGCCTACTGGTCGCGCCCTATTGTCCGTAGCCGAAATACTATTTCCTCGCGACTTCCTATTACTCACTTAACTTTAGATGCAAATATGTCGATATATGAATAACTGTACTTATATCCCTTTTATTCTAAGCTTCTCAATTATTATCAAGCTTCATCTGTACTATTGTTAAAAATGGCAAAATGATCAAACACTAAAGTGAATGAATTGGTACATTTTCATTTTCATTTTTCAACTTCTTCAAATCCAAATTGAATTATTTATTAAATCTGAATTCCTTTTTGTAATAATTCTAAGCAAAGAAAACTTAAAATCCGATACTTTTTTCGCAATTGAAAAAGTTCATAAATTCAACTTCCTGACTTATAGTACTTCATGGAAACAAAAAAGAAAAATGAAACAATAACTTGTATGCACTTTTAACTCTAAATGTGCGAGCAAATCATAATCTACCACAAAAAGCTTTATCCACATACCTGCTGCGTGTAAGATCTATTTAAATCAAAACGTTTTCCTGCTTGTATGTCTTTAATTCTCTTGATCGCGAGCATGATCTTCTTCTGATGGCCTAATTTAACTATTCCGAACTCCTCCAAATCCTCCCAGGTGAGCTGTGTTACATCATCGATGGTGTGATAACCCTGCTCTAAAAAAGCCGGCTGGTATTCTTCTAAGCGGAGCAGTTGCAGCCATTCTTCTAGAGATCCCTGAGAACCCGTCGGAATTAATTAAGTAATGGACAACTAACTATACGAGATATGTTTATTATGAATTGATTAAACTTCAATAAAATTATGTTAATAATTAAGCTTTAATGTACGTGATTTATAATTTACCAAAGGCGCATGTAATTTACATATTATGATGTGCAAGAAATAACATTATATCGTAAATAGCAGCTACGACGGAGGTTCTAATTATGCGTGTAATTAAAAAAAGTTTCAAGTCTTACTGGTATGTAATCAGGAAGGTTGTCGGGCAAGTTGAGTTGTGCTATTTCAGCCTTGAGCCGTTTACGATGATTTGGTTTTTTAATTCCTATTGCTGTTAAATCTTCTGGCGTCATTCTACCCATTGTTGGAAGATCATATCCTGCCGATACAAAGAGCGAAAAGTACTCTTCAAATTGGAGATCGACCAACCACGCATGAATTATTTCTTGATCCTGTGAGGAAGCAATGCCATTAGAGGAAATGTCGATGTGAGAAAAACGAAGAGCTTACTGGTACTCCTTGAAGTATCATGCGTTCTATTCTTCCTTGCTCAGAGCCAATTGAACAAGAGCTCAAAGAACATCTGGGGCTATTTGAGGAACCTATAGTACTACGGCCTGCATTGCTAAGTGGATGGTATGATGCTCTTCCGCTGTCCAAGGAAGCTGTACTGTGTCGGGAACCTGAACCAGCACTGCCACTTGAAGATCCAGGACTATCACGACCAGGAGACTGAAAAATATACGAATATTAAAAATAAACTATTATTTTATTTAAAACTGTTTATATGCAGTGTGTCCACAGATTTTCTGCAATGGTAGAGTGAAGTAATTTTGGTATATTCTTAATTGTTTCAATTGTTTTAAGCATTTCCTCTGTTAAAAAATTGAAACCGCAATTAAATTGGCCTTATAAAATACACGAAAATTTTGATTAGGTTTTGATATGGGAAAAAGTTATTCAGTGTAATCCCCATCCACCTCTACGCACTTTTCTACCCTGTACCTAAATTCCGTATACACGTTTGTTAACGTTTTAATTTCTATTTCACTAATTACCGTTGGTATTTTTTCATTTAAAATTTTTGAATTTGTACCATGACCAATGTATTGGTGCAAAATGTCCGATCCATCTTCCAGGCAAATGGTCATCAAGCTACCCTTTAATTAAATTTGTGGAATGGGCAGGACATCCATCCTGTTGAAAATAATGTTTTCCAAACTCACATCCGCCAGTGACGGCAAAGAAAAATTTTCTAACATTTGCAAATAACTGAATTGATCAAATTTTCTTCCAAAAAAATAAGGGCTAATAATCTTGTCATTTCCCATAACTTTAACTACAGGTATTAATTACACAGGTCTGCAAAAAAAAATTTTTTTAAAAATTATTTGAAATTTGACAACTGACTTATGTACTTTTCAGCGCTGATTTCAAAAATGCAATCCGTTTTTTTCTATCACGTAAGATTTTCTTACAAAAAAGTATTTTTGGGTATAATAACAAAGTTTAAGTATTTTCCCACATTTTTCCAAAGTTACATTTCCAGTACACTTCTATTTCTCTTTAAGCTTATAAGTCATTATAATAACGCTTTCGCTTGCTGTCGAAGCTTCTTTTGTTGCTTTTGCGGCTGTGGACTCGTTGAGGATCATCTCTTTTTAACATCCAGCAGTAGTCCGCTATCATGTTGACGTTCCATCTTCCTTGGTATCTTCGTTCCATTTCCTTGATGTCTTGATGGAATCTTTCACCCTGCTCTTCACTTACATCACCAAGGTTTGCAGCGAAATTGTCAAGATGTGAGTGGAGAAAATAAACTTTAATGCTCATATTACAGCCAAGTTTCTCAAAGTTGTAGAGCATGTCTGCGACAATTGTCTTGTAGTTTGGTTCTTTTTTTCCTTCCTAGGAAACCGGTAACAACTAATTTAAAAGATGTCCATGCTGCTTTTTCTTTTGTTTCCATTTTGTCCTCAAAGTAGGGATCTCTCAGTAGTTTTCTAATGTCTAGTCCGACAAAGATTCCTTCCTTCGGCTTTCCCTCAGATAAACCAGGAGAAACTGTCCACAAAGATATCTGAAACACTCTCCTTCTTTTCGCAATACCTTGACAAACTGTTTCATCAGACCCAACTTAATGTGAAGTGGTGGAAGTAAGACCTTTTTAGGATCCACAAGGCTTTCCCTCTTAACATTTTTAACCCCTACCTGTAAGGTTTTTCTCAAGAGCCAATTTTTTTTTATGTAGTGTTGCTTTCTGTTTCTGCTGTCCCATTCACAGAGAAAGCAAGGGAACTTTGTATAGCCATTTTGTTGACCGAGCAGCATTGAAACCACTTTTAAATCACCACATAGTGTCCATTTGTGGTCTGAATAGCACAGTTTGTTTAAAACCAGTTCAAGGTTTTCGTAGCTTTCTTTTAAGTGAACCGAGTGTCCAACTGGTATAGAAGCATACTTATTGCCATTGTGTGAAAGTACTGCTTTAAGGCTTCTTTTTGACGAATCAATAAAAAGTCTCCACTCATCAGGAGCATATTCTATTTTGAAACTAGCCATAAGTCCAGGAACATCACTGCAAAACACCAGGTCACCTTCTTGAGAGAAGAAAGATGCAAACTCCTTTTCCTTCGATCGATACCAAGAAAATGATGTACCCGGAGCCAACAAATGTTTATCTTTCAATCTAGATCCTAAAACCTCTGCCGAGTCTTTAGGAAGGCCTAGGTCTCTAACTAAATCGTTCAGCTTAGATTGTGAGAATGGAATGGGATCGGTTGTGCCAGGTTCGTAGCAATCACTGTCGTCTTCACTATCACCATGCTGAGTCAATGGCTCGTGATCGTCTAAAATATCATCCAAAGAATTTGGAGGAGAGGGTATTGGTACTTCAGGGCCATGAGGAACAGGGCGAATGGCTGATTGAATGTTAAGGTAAGAAATATCCTTTTTGTTTTTCAAATTGAAACCTTGTACGTTGCAAGAATAAAAATAGCAGTCATCACTATGGTTTTTGGGCTCCCTCCAAACCATTGGTATTCCAAAACGAAAAGACTCAGTTCTTCAACACACACTGAACAAACTTTGTGTGGGGTCCAAGGCTTATCTTGATGGCCTAACTTTATACCAAAATAGGCAAAATATACCATTTCAACAAAATAGGAAATGTTTATTTGTTGCTTTTTAATGATATAATTACCACAAATGTAGTAAAAGCAATCTGGTGAGTTTATACATCCTCTGGTAGCCATTGTCCATAAAAAATCTTCACAACAGAAGTAAGCAGGCACTACTTTAAGGCACTAGTAACAACAACATGTGAACAGCACAGAGTGAAGAGGTACTATGAACTGAAGCAGTGAATAATAGCTCATTGCTTGGGGATGGAGGGGGAAGGGGCAGCGCGACAGACAGTCACTGATATGACAGATGCTCAGTAAGTCAGTAAGTGGGTGGTGGAGGGGGGAGGGCAACTGAAAATGCTTTATAGTTTTTTGTAATACTTTTTAAAAGTACTTTAGGCTAAATAACAATTTGTGGAGATCCTAAAAACCAAAATTCAAACTCACTAGAGTACTGAAATGTGTATAAAAATATCGAAAAAGTGCTAAAACTATACAAGCAAATTTTGAGAGTAAGTAAGCATGTTTTCTGTATTTAAAGCCATAAACGAGGCAGTTCGTCAACTTTTCTATCATTTTTATAGGTTCTAATGCAAGCAAAAGTTTTTATGACGAATAACTTTTTTTCCTAAAACATAATAAAGTTTTTCCTCTATTGCAGAAAATCAGCGGACACTGTGTATAACAATTACATATTTTATATTATATATTTATATTTAAATTTTAATAATAAATTTTGGAGTTGTCTATAATATGCTTTTATTTTTAAATTAGCAGAAAAATTCCAAAGGAAAAAAGGTATAAAACTTAAACTTTCAACCCTTATTTCGTACCTATTTGGAGATATGCAATGGATTGCCCGAAATGGTCTAGTTTTAAGGCCGCCAAGGTGCCATGAAAACAATTTCAGATTTTCATTTACGGGGGCGTTTAAAATGAATTTACAAGGAACACTAAGCAATCGGAAGCAAAAAAAGTAGACAAACTACAGTTTCCTGTATTCATTCTTTCTGAAAATGGTGGTGATTAAAGACGACTTGACAGATAACATTTAAAAGTTTAAAACTTCGGTAAAATCTGTGAATCCGTCTTTAATCTATGGCATTTTGAGAAAGAATAACTACAGGGAACTGTAATTTGTCTCTACCTTTTTTTGCTTTCAACTGTAATAATCAGGAAATATTAAAAAATCGGATAAGAGAGATGCTCTTGCGTCTTTTAACAATTCAAGAAATCAATAACAGTTACAAACAGTTTAAAATGTTGACTTTTTTCCAATTTTAACAATACATTGTATTTTTGTCGAAGTTTTAGTTACAGATAGGTTCAATAATTCAAATATTATCTAGTCTGATTAAAATTGATTGGAGTATTATAAAATACAGCATCATTCTCGTGCGGACATTTAGAAAAATTGAGATAGTCGAAAACTATAAATCGTCAAATGTATAAAGTAATTACATACACAGGGTGCTGCATTTTGAAACGCAACGTAGGAAGAAATCGTGTATTAATTTAAAGGCGTTCGAATATTGGCTTCCCTAATTATTTTACAGTAAAATTTTATTTAGATTTCTTAAAGCACTCTTCAAGATGAATCTGCCTGTGAAGTTTCAGAATTTTTCATACGCTGAGTTTTAAGATATTTAAAAAAAGATTCTGAAACTAAATTCAATTTAGCAGATTCAATACAGCGCAGATTTGATCAATTATAGTGAAAACTGAACAGATAACAATAAATCTAGTTCCCTTTTGAAAAAGATTAATAGAAAAAACTTTCAATAATTTATTTTAACATTTACTGGTCAAGGCCGTGCTGATGGTTTGGTGAATTTCGTTACTAATCTTTCTTAAACATATTGAAACTGAGCAAATGAAATATTCTCAAACTTCACAGGCAGATCCATCTTGAAGAGATCTTTAAAAAACATAAATGGAACTTTGCTGTAAAATAATTAGGGAAGCCAATATTCGAGCACCTTTAAATTAACATGGGATTTCGTATGTTGCGTTTCAAAACTCAGCACCCTGTGTATGTACTTTATAACATATATGTTCGTTGCAAATCAAGTATTCTTATTCCTTTGGATTTTGTTTTTTAAAATTAAAAATATTTCTTTCCCGATTGTAACCTTAATCCGGGGATTACCCGCACTATTGAGGCCTTAAAATTTCACGTGATTCTGTTTTCTGTTAAAATTTCGGGTAATTCGTTGTAAATACGGTTTTTAACAACTCGAACGGCTGACTTCAAATTTGAAAGTTGAAATTCTTAAAATACTGTTACAGCTGTACGTAGGTATTTCACTGCCAGATCGAGTGGCGCCGTCCGTTCATTGTCAGCTTTTCGCAAGGGTTGCTGGAGTTACTCGCCATTGACATAAAAGGTGTGCTCGGGAAAGCTGAGGAAGATTCCAACATAATCGCGCGATTTCCAGATGCTTCCACGCGTGTCTGGAACGGGTACATTAACTATAAAAGCGAATATCGAGCACTGTCGGGACAGTTCTTATTTATCGAGCGATAGTGAGTGCACCTCAGGCGAGTAGACAGCTAATTACAGTGCTATTTGTTAAAATAAATATTAGAGAGTAATACTAGTGTATTCTTTGTTGTGTAAACGATTGCGTTTTATTAAAGTATTCGAAATTATTTGATGACTATTATTTTCGAATCCCTATCTTGTAACAATACCAAATCACATGCTTTCTGAAATAGAAAAAGGTTTTGGAGTGGCAAACACTGTTATTGCTCATACATTTTTTGTTTTTCTGTTAAATTATACTGGATATTTGGAGTAGTTAAAATGTAACCAAATATTCTTAAAACCAAAGGACCTTTCAATGATATAACCATTCGTGTCAAACTTGAAGAGAAGGCCTAACTTACTTGATATCGTTCAATTTATGTCCGGCCCCAAGACATCCTGTATAGTAAATTTCTGGCGGTGTTTCGCCGCCTAGCGTGCTCTTTTTAGCTCGCTGGCGCCGCAGAATTCTTTTGAACGGCCGCCCTGAGCTTAACCCTTTCCGCTTCGTTCGTTCGCTTCCATTTTCTCCCTTGTACAGCAAATTTCCTTGTGAAATTAGTTTCGGGGAAAAGCGTTTTGAGAAGTTAGAATTACGGCGAAGTTTTCAATTTCTTTTAAAGGTGTTAAGAGTTTTGAAATCGTGGGAAATATCATAACGTGCTGGCGCAGAATTTGACCATAGATATTTCGATCCCATTGGTTGGTGCTGACCTAAGATTTTATAGTGATTGGCGTTAATATCTTGTCCTTTTCTTTTTTCTGTACTCCTCTTTTCTCCACGCGACACCCTGAACGGAGTCGAAGTTACTAAGTTACTAAGTCATTACTATCATTCGCCCCATAGAGACCGCATGTGTTTTAGCGTGAGTTTTTGAACCCTTTTGTGTAGTGGATCTCGCTCCTATTTGCGGTGGTGCATTATTCCTGAGGCTTGGCCGGTTTAATCCGCTGTCTGTATGGAAACTAATGTCTCGGCATTCTCCACGCCTGTACCCGAAGTAAGGCTTTGGGAATAGGTGAGTTGAGCATTGTGTGTGATGGATCGCTTCGAACGCTCCTACCGCGTAAATTCTTTCCCTTTTAGGCTTTTTTTTTCGCTTTCGTCTGGATTCATCTTATACCTCCCTTCTCCTCCCCCCCCCCCCATAACTTGCAAGCCGCTGAGTCGACGGACACGCTCTCCAGGTCACCCCGACGGACACATCGTCGAAGTGCGATACCTCTCACAGACCCTCGTCGACTAGAATCGACCAGGACGCGACGTGGAGGACGAAGACTACAAAACAGGTTGGACAAACCTTTTGATTTTATCGAAATCGTTTCTCATAATTTGGGAGATTTTGGTAACATTTCTTAAGATTTGTCGCGTGCTTTGACGAAGTGCGTCTTTGCGCAATACGACGCACAGTGGGCGGAAAAAAGTCATTTTTCAAAATTGCTCAAATTGAAAATTTTTTTCGCGTTTAATGATGCCGATAGACCAAGAAATATAGTTCCACCAATAATATAAAATTACAATTATCATATCACTATGTTTTTCCCACAAAAACATCAATGTTAAATTACTCTAGAAATTCTAACAATATGTAAGATATATTTAATCTAATTTTTTATTGCATTGGAAATAATAAAGCATCTTTAAAAGCAGCATAGTTTACAAATATCAAAAATTGCATTTTTGTATGGTGCCATTGATTTGGTCTCGATTAAAGACAAATTAATGCGGGAGGGGGAAATAATGATACACATTAAGTTTCAAGAGATTTTTTAATACTAGCTCCGGCTTCCTCCGGGCTGAATTCGATTTCCTGATATTGACTAAACCCTCTTTTAAACATATATTGAAATTCCAGCTGCTCGAATTTGCTCGATTTTGATTTAGCACGTGATAAACTAACATAAACATAAACTAAACTGAATAATAATGTTTTAATAACATATTATGTTACTAGTCTAATTTAACCCACATTATTTATGGTAATTACCTCTCATTGGAGATGCCTACATAACGAATCCAATTTTGTTTTTCATGTAATTGTCTTGAAAACACCCCACCGTTTAATTCAAAATTGTGCATGTCGATCGTGTCGTGCAGCTGTCAATTACGAAATTGAATAAGTTTTCAATTAGTTACGAAGAGTTGAGTCAGTATATAATATCTTGCAGACAAGATATGTCAAATCTATCCGAATTTGTGCGAACAAGAAGTTTGGTCAATATGCATACTACACAGCCCAATTGTTTGTTGAAAAATATAACTGGTACTACATGCCAGTTACAGTCCACAAAGTCCTTCTGCACGGAGAACACATTCTTGAAACCGCAGTTCTGCCGATTGGACTACTATCAGACGAGGCCCAAGACGCTCGTAATAAAGACTATAAAAAGTATAGACTTTATTATTCCCGCAAATGCAGTCGATCGGCCACCAATGAGGATATCTTGAGTATGTTGTTAATTAGTTCTGACCCACTCATTTCAAGTTTGAGGAAACAGCCTCCCAAATGTGTTTTAGAAATGAATGAAGAAACTCTAGCATTGATGTATGACTAAAATTTGTTGTTTATGGAGTGCCTACCTAATGAGCTAGTGTAAACACCTATTGCTTTATGAACACCCTGTATATAACTTCTGCAAAACTCAGCTTAATTTAGGATTACACTGTGTTATAATAAAAATTGTAAATAAAAATGGTTTTAAAATTTTAAATTATACTTTTAGTTTGTTATAGATTTCATCTTATTTTATTAATAAATTTTTTGTATCAATGTACATATTTTATTTTATTTTTAGTCATATTATTCTTTTTTCATTAAAAAAAAATAATTAGAATATTTCCAATACTTTCAAAGTTATGGACTTTTTTCCGAAACACTACCATTTTACCCCACTGTGCGACGTGTCACTTCTGGACTCCCGCCTGCGAGCATTTAATTTGTTTTCTACTGCGCCTGAATTTTCGGGTCAATTTTCTTTGTATATACATATTTTTTAACTCGAGTTAATTTGATTAGAGTAATCGGTAACTTATTGTTTTAATTTTCGCCCCTTTTGTTATTTTTAAATCTTGGGTTACGTGTAATTAGGTGGCGTCTCGCTGTTGTAAACTTTTGGGAAGTTAATAAATTGTATTTTATAATATTTTATTACATGAGACGCGTTTTCTTGATTTTCCCCGCGGTTCCTTATAGCCAAAAAAATTAAGTGGCGCCTTGACTTTCCTCTCGCGACGAGTTTGAGAGTACCCACCCTGTCCCATTGAAGCTGGCCGGCGTCGCCGAAACGTACGCCACGCATTCACTTGCAATTACCTGAACAGGTAGGTAGCGCACTGTAAAACTAACATTTCGACAAAATCAGATTTCTTGGCAAAAAATCGTGCCAAATTTTAAGGCCTCTTATAATACATGCTATTTTAATTTTTAATGCTTCGAATTTCTGAAAATCGTAAATAAAATGTATGTTAAATGAAATACAAACCTGAGTCATGTCAATCCCCTGATCTTCTTGTAAACTAAGTTGGTGGTGGTAATAAACAGCCGCTTTGTGAGTAAGTACCGTACCGGGTTGGGTGGGAAATGTAAATGTGGGCGCCGGGAAGACTGGTCCTGGTGATTTTCCAGTGCTGCCACTGACCGTACTTCCATAATCGGAATGATCATCTGAAAGATAGACGTACAAAAAATGAAATCGAATAAGCAAATGCGCCCCCTTCTTCACGACCTTCGACAATAATCAATCCACACACATACATACGTCTGGTTCTCAAGAGAGAAAAAAAAAGAAAAAAACAGGCACGACCATTAAAAGATAAAAATATGCTAGGAAACGGGAAATAATTCCGCGGAAGATTATCTACGAGGAATGAACGTCGTTGGCGATTTGAAATAAAAATACCAAAGCGTCGAACTGTTGTCAACATCCACGAATGGTCAAGTCAAGTCAAGCTTGCTATTACCTTTCACGGCGCCGCGCTGGTCACAACAGACAGTCGTATTGGGAATGTCGGAATGTGTTTTTTTACTAATATTTCTTGAGGTCGACGTCTTCAGCCAGAAAGCTATTTACTTTTATGTAACAAATTACGAACGCATCCGAAAAATGCCCGATGTTATGCAAGCGATAATAATGAAGTCATGTGTGGGCACTTCATTAAATTGTTCGGGTCGATTAATATACCATCTTAAATTTTAACTAATCAAGATAATGAAGTAGTTTTACTTGTAAATTAATGCTAATTCAGAAAAAAGGTATTTAGTGAGAGTGTTAAAGCACTCGGAAAAGTACAAGTAACAATTAATGCTAATTCAGAAAAAGGTATTTAATGAGAGTGTTAAAGCACTCGGAAAAGTAGAAGAAACAAAGTATTTAAATAAATAAACAACAGTAAATATTTCATTTGCAGATATAAGCAGATCAGTCTTGATTTACGCTGCTTTTATTACATTGGATTACAAAAGAAACTATGTGGTCTTATCACACGAACAATCATTGTGAATTTTTGAAAGTGATGGAAATTTAAACTTAATGTATATGTACAAAGTTTTTTTAATCTCAAACCGGACAGAAAAATGAAGGGAACACACTCAACGTTTCGCTATAGATTTATAGCTTCGTCAGACAAGAACAAACTTCAATTAATGTATATGCAAAAATTTTGCTGCGTTTTAAAAATGCTGTTTAAACCTTTAGAACAATATTTGTCAAACGGAATTTTAATATATTTGGATGTGTTTGTTTCTACCGGTAACAAAGTGGTCAGTTTTTTGATATTGGCTTTGTATACAATTTTCCTTAAAGTATTTTCTACGACATTTAGTGAGTAACCATTGTGGACTACTATATCTTTAATACATTTGAGTTCTAGAGAGATATAGCAATCCACAATGGTTACTCACTAAATGTCGTAGAAAATACTTTAAGGAAAATTGTATACAAAGCCAATATCAAAAAACTTACCACTTTGTTACCGGTAGAAACAAACACATCCAAATATATTAAAATTCCGTTTGTCAAATATTGTTCTAAGGGTTTAAATAGCATTTTTAAAACGCAGAGGTACACAATCGCACATAGTAACAATAATACTTTAAAACGTTTACTGGCAACCCTTAAAGACAAAACTGAACCAAATCAGGAATCTATGAAATATCTTGTCAAGGGTGTACTGAAAAATATATTGGGCAAACAAAAAGAAAAAAAGTTTTAAAGAACACTTAGGTCATTGAAAGTACAATAGAATTGAAAAATCCAGCGTTGCCCAACATATTTTTAACACCAGTCATAAAATAGATTCAAACAATCTTAGGTTAGTAAAAGCAACGTCAGGCAACAGGGAATTAGACGGGTTTGAAATAGAGGTCCCTATTTCACGTATGTGTCAGTACACGTGTACACGTGTAATACACGGATTCAAATTTTAGTACGTATATTTATATTACACGTGTATTTGTTTTACACGTGTATTTATATTACACGTTAATATTTTCTTGATAGGTATTTTCAATTGACAAATAGAATGAATTATACAACTGGAATAACTTCGTTTCCCGTTTTTTTTCTGAATTCAGCTGAACATCAAAATGCAGTGAAAACTGTTGTCAATTATTGCTGTTGCTTTTGACTGTCATTGTATAAAAGTTATCTTCTCGCTATCGGTAAACAAGAACATATCAGTTGCCAGGTAACGTACGTTGATTTGGACGTACCAAACGGATCCGTAAAAATACACGTGTAATTTAATTACACCTGTATTTAAATACACGTGCAATGCACAATTACAGGTGTATTTAATTCGCGATACACGTTGAAAACCGCAGACTCTAGTTTGAAATCATTTCCATATACAAAAATAAGAGAGAATTAATGAACACCGATCATGGGCCTTTGGAAAGTTCCGGGTTGCTTGACTTGGTGAGATGCTCGTTTTAGACAGCACGCTTCATTGGAGCGGAACGAATTAGTATATAAGCTAGCGATAGGCATGACACAGTCACCTCTCTTGTGATCAAGAAGAAGGCATCTACTGAAGATGGCAGCATAGCTGCCGAAATACGTATTTAATTTTTAAACAAACTTTTTGTGGTTAGGAGGTTAATTCCATTTTCTTTGTACTACAAACCACAGTCTCCAATACATTTTAATATTTAATAAGTTGATATAAGGCAAAACAGACCCTAGATAACGAATTCCAAAGATAATTTACATGTGAATTCCTATTGAAATCCTCGTCGATGATCACGCCAAGTAACCCTGAAGAGTCACAAAGAGAAATAATATCTTCGGAGAGTTTGAAATTATATATTTTAATTGTTTTTAAAGATTATACACTTAGTTTTTTCATCATTTACAACCAACTTGTTCGCAATCATCTAATGCAGAATAAGTGCACTGCTTCCACTGACTAGAATTGATATCATCAGCATAAAGCGCAATATTTGAAGTTTTGGTGCCTAGAAAGTTAATAAAGTCATTGATGTATATTAAACAGAAAGTGGGTACCAAGAAAGATCCTTGAGGTACGCCAATATTCAAATGATCTTCAGTAGACAGTTGGGTATTAATTTGAACTAATTGCGTTCGATTCGAAAGATATGATTCAAACCAAAGATAAGCTATACCATTATCCCATCACGTTTTAATTTATGGAGCAATTTATTACGATTAACACAATCAAAAGTCTTAGATAAGTCAATGATGAAAATACTTATAAATATTTTACCACTGTCTAAATCATTATAGATGTGCTTCAAAAATTCACATAAGGCAGTATTAGATGAAAGCAACGAAAATTGCTTAAAATAAAGAATGATCTTTTTTGTTCCTAACACTCATAAATTTTACTAAAAGTTGACAGACGATAATTTTCCAAAAGATTACTATTACCTCCTTTATGTAAGGGTTTGATAATGGCTACCTTTAGTTTCGAAGGAAAAACTCCTTGCTGAAAAAACAAATTAAAATGATAGGACAATACTTCGCCTATAAAAGGTGAGATTTTTTTAAAATAAAAGACGATACACCATCTAGTAGATAGTCCTATTATTCTGTAGGGCGCTTAAGTGCATTAAGAGCTCTAACATGTTTTAATGAACTATTAAAGATTTGACGGAGACTGGCTAATTGTACCTTCTTTGACGTCCGTAAATTGTAAATTGTTTTGACATGCCCGAGTCTCATTGCAATTGTCGCTTGATATTTCTAATGCAAGAATGACTTCTGCAGCTTCGTCTTTCAAAGAAGATTTTAGGTAATAGAATCTTTGAATTGCTGATATTTTGTTATTATCGGGGATTGATGAGTCAAGAACGTCATGGAACGGTAAGGAATCTTGATAAGGTCCAGAAAATTCGGGAATGGAATGCAAAAGCTTTTCCCGCGAAGTATTTTTTAGTGTATCTAAACCCCTTCCGAACAAAGTCTCTCACTTGTTTTATCATAAAATCATCGTGCCTTTTAAAATTTTGGATTACGAAGAAATGATTAAGTTTGGTGAGCTAACCTGCCGCTTAAAGACTAATCGCTGCAATCGATAGATCAATCCTTGGCTATCCCTCTCTCTCTTTCCCCCTTTTTATTATTATATTTTTGTACAGTTTTGATTTCTTATGTATAACGTTTGTGAAAATATAAAAGATTTATTTTGGAAACTACCTACACATCAGTTTTTATTTTATATTATTTTTGTATGATTTCCTTTAGTATTTCTTTTTAATAGATTTGTTCAAATTACTTTTATTTATTAATTAAGTTCACTCTTAACCTTCATCAAGAATTCCGAAGAGGACATCTTCCTATGGAGAGAGATTGCAGGAAAAAATTTAATAATTTTCAGGCAACTAAAACGGCACAATTCCGACTTTTCGAGGAAAACACCGTTGAAAGTATATTTTTGGCTTTTAACTCAAACTAGCTACCGAACAAGAAAATTGCTTTCTAATGGTGGCTCGTTGGTAAAAAGAGCAGGCTGGATTTTCTGTAAAATGGGAGTGGTTTTGCGTTGTTCAGGCTAAAAGAGTATCGGAAAAATATTGAGGCTGACCACTCCTAAATTTAGTAGAAAAATAACCCGCGCCCGTTATAATATAAAATATTTTTACCTCATTAGAGACGGTCAATTAAATAAATCTTTATTATTAAGAAAAGACTCTTACCAGAAGATTAATTTTCTATTTATGTCTATATTTTTTTATATGTATTAATTTTTCTTCATTGCAGTCATGAATTATTCCAAGCGTGACATGAAATCAAAGTTCATGCTTAAAAAAAATAACTTTCCGTATTGTTTCCATAGTATTCCTGTATGAGTTTGTGCAATTCCCTTTCTTGTACCAAAGCACGTATGACGTTTTCTTTTAAACAGATAAAATAGCGACATCTTACTATCGCTTTTTGACCTGACATTGCAGCAGGATAGACAAATTGAAGCGGGATTTGCTCCTAATGCTTGCTGTCAAAGCATAATGAAAGTTTTTAGAAAAATTTTGTGCAAATCGTTTTTGATTGCAGTGAAAACCTCGGGCAGCCTCTCGACAGCTGTTTCAGCCCTGCTTGGGGCCTCTTCAGCAGAGACGTAGCTCGACATTGAAGAAGAAGCCCCAAGCAGGGCTGAAACAGCTGTCCAGAGGATGCCCGAGGTTTTCACTGCAAACGATTTGCACAAAATTTTTCTAAAAAGTTTTATTTTAACTTCAATATCATGAATTTAATTGATGTAACGTTTTAAATCAGATTTAAGAAGTTTGTTTTAAGTTTCATACAGCTTTTCGTTATTTGTATTTGCACATTATTTTTGTTAGTACATAGTTGAACCAAAATTGTGAATAAATTGTTCGAATGTTCTTCGATTAACAAACACTTAAATTCTTAATATTACACAAAACATTTGAATCTGCCTCTTAAGCAGAAATAAAAATAAAACATCCAGGAGCAGTATTAGGTCAATTTACGGTGATATAAAATTAAAAAAAGAGAACACACGCAGTTCCTCGTTTCAATAATTAATACATACAGAATGTAACGAGGAGGAGCCTTCGCGTTTAGCCAAATTGATACTAGATGTACGAGTATAGCTTGTTGCAGCAAATAAGTTGCACCCGTTTTTCCTTGTGCGGACAGGTTATTGTACCCAGCATTGCTCAAGGGCCATTCTGACCTCTACTGATGCTTGACTTAGCCGCCAACATCCACACAAAGTGCAACTGCGTAAGTATGTTACAGGATGTACCCAGAAAAAGATGTGTACAGGTCAAATGGGGTAAATATACAACAAGCAAAAATCAATTACTAAATGAATTTATTGTAAAACTGCAAGTGCTATCATTTAATTGTAGTTTCATTAAGAGGATATAGAAATATGAAGTAGTTATTATAACTTTTGTACTGTCCATGAGGTATTTTCGAAATCCGTGCCAGAACCTATGAATTAAATTTCACATTTTGTTGTACAACTTTCGCTGTAATTGCAAAATAAATTGCAGTTTCAGTTTCATATTGATTCTGCACAGAACAATTAGGTCGCAGATGATAATGCCCTTTTCATTTTATATTTCTGCTAATTAGTTTTTTTTAAATAGTAATTTAAATTTTTGGGAAAAACAACCATTTACGGAAAAATTGAAATATCGTGTGGGAAAGTATAAAACAATTTAAGCAGGTTTATGCAAATGTCAACAGGAATTTGTGCCTAATGCAGTGAGAATACAAAAAAAATAATAAGTCAGCTGGATGTGGATTTCGACGGAGAAGCCGATGAAAGAAAGAATTTTCTATATTTTTATCGGGTTTGGTACACAGAAAAAAATTGTAGTAAAATAGGAGGCAGAAACAAATTGTACAATTGAAGGAAATATTCGAAAACTTGTACAGCAAGACGCTATACTAATCGTAAAATTTACTGTAATTGTTCGAATATTTATCACAATTTGTTTCTGCCTCCTATTTTACTACAATTATGTTACTTTTTACAATACATTTGCTTTTGTATGTTGTTTTGTTGACCGTACTTTTAGTTCATTATAGTAGTTCTGATGTATCTTTATTATTTATAACAAAACTTTAAACTTTTTCCGAAATAAAGTCTTATTAAAATTTTTCATGTTAACTTCAAATGTAAGAACACGCGGCACATGTTTTCTATGGTTTTTCCTGTCTGTTTCATTTCGTTTTGCTTCTCAAATGTCGATATCACGTATAGTATAGCTTGTTTCACATACTCCCAAAATTGAGGTTAAAAATGGAACGCTGTTGATTGAAACGCGCCGATGAAGTTGCTACATTTGATTTTCGCATTGACCGTTCCGGTTGGGTAGGCTTCTCTTCGTGCATGCGCGTGAGCGCATTTTGGTTGTCGTCAGTAGCACTTCTCCCAATGTCAGGTAGTACTGCGGTTTGCGGATCACTCTCTTTCCTTCGAGAGATGGCGAGTGTGCACGTTGTTGGTGTTGTGCAAGGTGTTGGTCACATTTTAAAGGCGTTGTGTTTGTCGCCTACTATCATGGGTCTATAATTTTCTTATAGATGGCGCCACCATAAGCAATCTTTTGTGTGACAATTGAGGTTATGTTTTTTCTTTTTATATAAGAGAGCAACCTCTAACCTGCTAACTTTATTCAAATTGTGAAAAATATCTGGCACTAAACATAAAATAAAATGTTCATCATTGAACGTTATTTTTTTAAGTTTTTAAGTTATTTTCAAAATGGCAACATGAAGTCATTAAATGTCAAATTCCGAGAATACATTTTTTATAATTAAAAAAAAAATAATACATAGCTTATTCAAATTTGGCGCTTAAACTATGACTCCATAAAATTGGCAAAATAGTATACAGGATGTTCCGTGTCTTTTGTCCTTGTTATCTCGTAAAAGCGTTGTTCACTTGTTTTTCAGACTGCATCGTTGCAATCACCGTCAAAAATACCACTTCTATTTGTTTGTTAATTTAACCGAATGTGTCGCTAGCATAAACAAAGATAGTAATAATACCAACTTATATTAGATAAAAAATTTTCATTACGCTTTGTCAGCAAGCACGGCCGCCTTGCATAAGATGACTTATTATGTAGCAAACTGGCTTCAATTTGTCAATCCTAGTGCAATGTTAGATCAAGAAGCGATCATAGGATGTCGCTGTTTAAAGTATTCAATTTGATAGTATGCATTCTTATCGTGTAAAAAGGGCGCTGAAAATTGTTTAGCCTGCGGTGCGGAAAAACCTAGATCCGACCCTGAGCTTCATCATACATAAGATAAGTAAGTAGGTAAGTAAATGAGTTTCTTGAACTTGAAGCGCCTTAAGAAGTATTGAAATTTTCTTCAGTTGGCATTCCTTTGCCAGGCCTTCCTTCGTTCGACTTATCAATTTAATAATAAATCAAGCCGCAATGTAATTTTCTTTTGCGATCGCTCGCCATCTCTTATCGTGTGCTCCCCCGGGCGCTAAACTCACGACCTATAAAAGCTATTTTAATTAGTCTTGAGATCGCTTTTCGACTGCGTACGATTCTATTTTTGGATTGCTTAGGTAAGCGCCATGATGATCCTCCATTTTGTCATCTGATTGTTTCCACGTGCGTTTACCGTTCGCGGCCGTAAATTTCACACATTTTCTTCATTCTAGCAAGCAGTTCTGGGCAGATTTTTACCGACCGATTCGGTGCAGGATGGTTGCCACGTCGCTTAACCGTGAGCGTTCTTCGGATCTTCGAAAGACGTCACGTTCTCCTCGTGCATTTTTGCTGGAGAAGAAAATCATTCCCGATTCGGGGCTGACACGGCCATTTCATCGACGATCCGCCCCGGAGGGATTGAGGGTGATACTTCCAACGTTTCTTTACTCGTCATCGGAAACGTGTCGCAATGTCGACTAGAGGTGGTAAAGTTAACTCATTCTCACGAACTGATTCTTTTGTTCTTATTCCCAGTCTGGAGCTAGTTCGCGAACCTTGTTCAATTAGCTCATTTAGTTCGTGCGTAGAAAGAGACAAACCGACACGATTGCGTTTAATCGGTGCAATCGTATAAGTTTGCGCTTGCATGTTTTACAATTTGCAAAAACTGAGATTATTACGAATACGAAATGTTCTCGGAAAGAACCAGCACAAGTACTTAGTTTTTACAAACTCGTTTTTGTCCATTTTAAAAAAATTTTAATCTAAAATTTGTGTCATAATTATGATTGTCACATCAACCATCGTCGTATCCCAATAAAATGATTCACTGGCTCGACGCTCGGACGCAAACAGATGACCGATTTACTCATGTCTCCGGCAGGGTGCGAACAAGAGGGAATTCAGTTAGTTCGAGTAAACGAACTAAACTACTCGCGAGCTAAACAAGAATTTAGTTCATCATAGGGAATAAGTTCAATAAACTAGTTCATTTACGAACTGCGCATCTCTAATGTCGACGTCCCACTGGCGTGCTTCGAGGCAGTGGCGGGCGGCGTTTGGTGGGCCTATCTCACTATGAGATGGCCAGTTTTCTTGTTAACGTAGTCAGAGATATTTATTTTTTTTTTTTAGAGAACATTTACATTGTTGCTGTCCAAAATTCTGCTGAACTTTACTTGTCCTGTTAACTGTTCAATTATATTTTGGCTCTAGTTTGAGAGCGAATTCACGTAAATCATAGGAATCTCCTTTATTATTTTTTCCTTTTTGACTTTCAAATCTGTGCGTTTCACGCTGTTATTCGATAATATTCGTTTTGTAATCACGTGACTGTAAGCAACGCAAGAGTACTCACGTCGCGTCGATGTGCCCCTCTGGTTGAGCCGCGTAAAATTGAACTTATTTGATATTTTTTTGGTCATTAACCCTATCGGGGTTGGGCTTATACATACTTTCCCCATTTGTGTGCATTAATAAATATTATATTATTGACTGAACTTAACTTTTTGGGGTATACCAACGGAGAAGCGTGTCCAGGGGCATTTGTACCTTCAGGGGACAGACAGGGTTACACTTTCTCGGTCGTGTCTCACCTTTCACTTGTGGGTTGCGTAACATTTGCTAGGTGGCGCTCTTTACCATAACATCTTCTGAATCCCCTAGTCGTCATAAAGTGAAGAACTTAATTTTAACTATCAAATAAAATTTTTAGTCACTTATCAGTTGAGGTAGTAGTGCATCGCTTTTGTTTATAATAACTTGGGCTCCTTGCAATATGTACAGCTGCGGAAATAGAAAGCGGGACAAGTCTTATAACGAAATTTCGGATTATTTCGATAGTGTGAAGTTTCCTTGGTGACGGTCGTGACCCTTCTAATTAATTTATTACCGTCAGTGAACGTCACAAATAACTTGTCAAAGTATGTTCTTAAGAATGTTTCGCCATTTTGGCTAAATCATTGCTAAAATGTAAGAGAAAAGTTTCGACCAGTGAATGGTCAAATGGAATTAATGAAGCCTATAGAAGAGTTATCTGACATTTCCGATGTAGAATATATTAGAAATATTAATTCAATGAAAGCCCGGGCATTTGCATTCAACAAAGGCTGCATGACCAAATATTAAGAACTGTTTTTTTGTTTCATTTTACTTAGCACGGCGATAATTGCAAGTAAAATAACTATTACATTATACTCTGTTCACGTTAAGAATATAGCGTTGGAAAGGATAGGGCAATATTTTCCGGCTTGTGATTGGTTGAAATTCGAGGCAAGTTTACAATGGTTAAAGTTGACATTCCGGCGCTCGTTCCCGCGAATTAATTTTATGTTGGATAGAGCGAAATATAACTAGAATTGTGAACGTCAGTTGTATTTATGTCATTTTGGTTTGGTGTTGGTGTTTGGTTTGTGTGCTTATTGTTATTTAAAATCGTTTAAAAAATTGTTCTTTTTAGAGCTCTACGGCTGTAATTGCAATTAACAGGTAAATATTTTATTAATAATGTTTATTTTCATGAGAATTTATTATGATATATTACAGTGCTACGAAAGATACAACAGTGACTACTGCTCGACAAGCATTTGTAGATGGATTGTCACTTGGTTTACAAAATTCTTCTGGAAAAGGAAAACGTCTGATTGTGCTTCACATTGGTAGTGAAACTGGTTTTGTTGATAACGGATTGCTACTGTTTGAATAAAAAAAAAACTGGTGACTATCATGAAGATATGAACAGTCAAGTTTTTACGGAGTGGATGAAAAATATATTACCAAATCTTGAACCTGGATGTGTAATTGTAATGGACAATGCGCCTTATCACTCAGTCAAGACGGATAAAATTCCTAATTCTTCATGGAAGAAAGGCGCAATAATTGAATGGCTTACATTGAAAGGAATTGTAACAGACAACACTTTATTAAAAGTTCAACTTCTTGATATAACAAAAAAATATGTAAGTGATAATCCAGTGAGTTACGTTATAGATGAAATGGTAACAGAAACTGGCCGTACAATATTAAGATTGCCCCCTTATCATTGCAATTTAAATCCAATAGAACTTGTTTGGGCTCAAGTAAAACATCATGTAGCTGCTAATAATAAAACATTCAAGTTGCCCGAGGTCAAAACATTGCTGCTCGAGGGATTAGATCTTGTAAATGCTGAACATTGGGAAAATTGCGTTAAACATGCTATTGCAGAAGAAAACAAAATGTACCAACTTGATAATATTGTGGAAGATATGGTGGAGGAATTAATTATAACAGCAAATACTGGCTCATCATCAGAATCGCCACCTGACTCAGATTTAGATTTTACAAGTGAATAAATTAACGAAAGTAAATAATAATTAATCTTGTGAGAAATTCTGAATTCACATTATCTACACTTTTGTTATTAATATCTGTCATCCCAGTGAATAAGTGATTAAGTCAAATTTCCCTACTTATCAGAGCAGGTTGTTTTCGATTTATAAATTCACATTGTTTGTTATAACAACATGATTGTTCTTGCTGTGCCAGCAATTATTAAATTATTCTGTGTATTTTGTCATTTTGATTTTTGTGTCTCGTGTAACATGTTTTTATAGCTATCAATTAACTGACAGTGATCAATTTTATCAAGTTTACTTTGATTTAGTTTTAGCGTCAGATTAAAACAATGTTCAGATCCATATTAACTTCCGGCTGTGAATCATGGATACAAACGAGTAGCCTGAAAAGAAAAATAGAAGTACACAAATGGAATACTTCCGTACAGCCATAGAAGTTACATTGAATGATAGAATAAAAAGTGCAGATATTAGAGGAGAGCTTGGAGTAGAATCAGTGTTAGAATACATAGAAAAAATAGATATATTAGGTTAAGGTTAGGTTTTGAAATAGATAGCAATTTTTTTATTGCTTTTCTGAACCTCAAGTACGTTTTATTTTTCTATGTGTTTACATGTTGACCAATAAGGCAAATAAAGGCATTATTATTAAATAACATGGGCTTTTAATTTTAAATTATCTCTAAAAGAATAAAACTTGCAACAAAATTCAGACTCTGTGGTGAATTTATGCACAACAAATTAAAATTACTACTAAGATTAATTTAATTGTAAATTAAATTAATCGCTTGGTTTGTGTATTCATGCAACAAATCAAATTCTCCTTTAGTTTGCTGTTTTTCTAAATATAAAAATTTTGAATTTACCGCTCTTTCCTTATTGCTCCTATGTAATACGTACGCCGACGCGAGCGCTAACTACTATATTCTTAACGTGAACAGAGTATAGTATGATGTATTCGTATGAAGTATTTGATCCTTATAATTTTGAATTATAAATGGAATGATCTAATGTGAAGGTTAATAAATTACCATAGTTACCGAAATTTAGAAGTAAGGTTTAAATTATCGAAAGGTTACTCTCCCGCGTTCCGTTTCCCCAACTGTATAATTTGGCAATGTTGTGCTGCAAGGTTGGTAAAACTGATATAGCATCTAGCAGGTTGCCTCGTTCCCATTTAAATGTGTAGCTTGATCTCCCCATCCCCCGCAAAAGTAATTCTTGACGTCAGACGAAACTTCTATCCGTCACACTGAAGTAAATAGAGTAAATTAAAGTTTAACCTAATTCACTGAAAATGGAATCAATTATGGGGTCCTGTTGATCAAAAAATCCAAAAACCTCAAGTTAAACTAATGCAGAAACCTCTTTAATATGCCCAATGGAATTTATCACGTAATGAGACGCAACGAGTTACGTACCTAAACCCTCTCCTCTGGATCAAGACCACCTTCCAATACACAGTCCAGCTCTACCAACCTTGGGTAAGATTACGTAAAACTAAATCTAGTGTTAAAATGAGACATTTCAATTTGTGTTTCCATTGCCCGGGTTCTGAAACGATAAATAACTATATATAAAGATAAATTATTAAAGTAATCGATTCCGCACTTACTTGACGGAAATTCATGATCAAAGATCTATATTTAGTCTGACGAAAGCACTGTGTTGCCGAAACAATTGTTACAATTTTGTAAGTATAATCTAGCGAGAATCATTATTGTTTTTGTATTATCTTAGATAAATTATTATTAACAGATACCTTTATGAAAAGTATAAACTGTTTACGTTGCTCCGAATACGCTTAAGTTTTCAAAAACTATTTTTGGAAGTTATAGAGTTCTATAGTATCTAGAATTTATCTCTACATAAAGTTATGTATCGTTTCAGAAACTTGACCCACATTAAGAGAATAAGGCTAACACTTTTCTTTAGTTTCTTAATGAGATTATGGAATACACCATACTACAAAAAGACTAATTCAATAAAATCCTTAATATAAATAACATCTCACAGCGATTCCTTTATTTGAAAGATAAGATTTATATATATTTTTCTACTGGATGTTTTATTTCAACAAGAAAACATATGCACAAATTGTGTTGTTTGTTCTTGTCTTAAATCCTTTGACTTTTATCTCAGTATGTACACGGAAGTAGACACAGTGACTTATGTCCGATTTCTTCACCTCCCAATAAATTTATCTGCCAGGTATTATTCCTGGAAACATTGTAACGATAATAGTTTCCGAGGATACTACCTGGCAGATAAATTTATCCCTAGGTGAAGAAATCGGGTCATAATAATCAAATGATCGATAGTGAATTTATCTATCTAATAGTTATTTTAAAATAGAGCCTGTTCTATTTACGCAGTTTTTTTAAGTTTCAGTAAAACAGGCCGCCTGTATACGTATGTAATCAGTGGATTTCAGCGGCGATGATGTATGCTATTCTAATTGAAAAATGATTATATTTCATATTTATAGTAACACGTTAACTGGTGAGGTGATTATGCAAATTGAGTTACTAGCAACGGAAGTCGATGCCTAGCTCTTCGATTAAGTGATGAAGCAAAAAATCAGCAATGTGACTAATGCGTTGAACAGCAAATAAATTGGACTTCAGAAACCGGTGGGATAATTTATTATTAATAACGTACATTCATGCTATATTTCAACAAGAGTTTATTGCTAAAAATTTAAAAATGAATTTCTTCGATAACGAAAGGAATTATGAAATCTTCCACAATTTAATTTCTCCGTATGTACCTAATATACCAATATACATGTGTCCTAGATAACTTTTTCAGCCTGGAGATTTCGCTTATTATAAGAGATACGAATTCGATTAAATGGGATGAACTGATTCTAAATATCAGGGCACTTACAAATTGCTTTAAAAATTCCATGTAGTTCAGGAGTTACGGACGGCTAAATATAATGGGGTGATTGTCCAGGTAATGGATACTGCTTTTGGAATGGACAGTTTGGATTTCAATATCTAATAAATTTGTACAAAAATTCCCGAAGTAGTAATTTTCATTTAAATTAGTTACCAATGTCATGTACCATATCATAGAGAAGACAGAATACCGTGCCTTCAATTGAATTCCTCATTAAAGTGGGCTATGATTTCACTGTTTTTTTCTCCTAAGATTTGCAGCACTGGTAGCTGTTCAATTATTTAATTAAACAAATGTCAAATTGACACTTTGTATTTTCAATTAATTCAAAATGTTAGAATTACAGCAGAAAATATTATTGTTGAAAGTTATTTTCAAACCGGTAGAATAGAAAATGGACAGTTAGTTTATTCAAATAATCAGTGTGTACAGAAGTTTCGACAGCAGTTTTCTAATTTTGCCATTACTTATGAACAGCTAGTTAAACATATTCATGTTTATGTTCTTAAATTTCGTGAAACAGGATCACTTGGTCGCAAAACAGGGAGCGGAGCAGCTAAGAAAAGGACTGCAGCCTGCGTTGAAGATGTTCGGGATCGAATGAAACACTCTCCCAAGAAATCTATAGCGGAACTTTCACACAAGAAGATCAGCTATCAGTGGGAACATGTCACACTATTCTTAGAAAAGACTTAAAGCTTTATCCATATAAGATTCAAGCAGTCCACGAACTCAGGCCAGTAGATTTTCACAGAAGAACAGAATATTGTCAGTGGTTTCTTGATAACTTAAACAACGACGACATTTTTGACAAGTGTTTCTTTTCCGATGAGGCCTGGTTTCATCTCTCAGGGTATTTAAATAAACAGAATATGAGAATATGGTCAGCAGAAAATCCCCATGAATTTGTGGAAACTCCATTAAAAATTGGTGTTTGGCTAGCAGTGTCAAGAAGGCGTATCATCGGACCAATATTTTTTAACGACTCAGTAACTGCTGAAAGATATCGAAATGAGTTATTAGAACCTTTCACTAATCAACTACATGATGATGAACTTACAGAAGGGTTTTTTCAGCCAGACAATGCTACTGCCCACACAGCTCATCAAACAATGACTTTCCTGCAGCAGTTTTTCGATAATCGGATTGTGAATTTTCCTGCAAGGTCTCCGGATCTCACAATTATGGATTACTTCATTTATCCGCACATGAAGAACACAGTTTTTAGAACTACGCGTCACACAATCGAAAAACTTCGTGCGGGCATTACAGATGTGTGTGCTAACATAACCCCCGAACACTTACCAACTCTCTAGAATAGTGTCGCCAACTTCATAAAAAAATCACAGCTTACTTTAATGAGGAATTCACTTGAAGGCACGGTATTTATTCAAATAAATTCATAGGTTTGACGTGCATGTAGTATTTAAAAAAAGGTATTAATCAAACGTAATACCCTATTTTACATGCTACATCCAGTGGCCCTGGAAAACAATCCCATATCGTTTATTTGTAAAATATTAAACGTCTGTCATTAACTCTGTTATTAGTATTAAACATTATTTGTGTAAGTAATTAATCTGTTCGACGCTCCTTTGAACAGTTACTCTGAATCTCTTTTTGTAACATCTTTCATCTTTATACCTCGGTATCGCGGTGATAAATTAAGATGAGACAAATGTTTACTTGAAATTTTTTTGTTATTTCGCGCTGCAGATCATATCCCTAAACCAGTGCCGTGCAATTGCGCAACACCCGGTATCAATCAAGGAAATCAAATTATAACTCTATGCACTTCCCAAAAGCGTGTTGAATATTTTAAATATTCACAAATTAATCACAAACAATATCAAGAAAGAAAATGTTACTTCATTTTCGAAACATGGTTTTCCAATTAGTGGGTCAGAACTTTCAAATTAGACACTCTGATCTCTACAAGTGATAATCCTTTAATCTTTATTTTATTTTGAAGAACTGATGACATTATATTTTGAAACCAATATCGTTTAAATGCCTTCCTTCACTTCGCCTGACTGAATGCATTCTGAAGGCGCAATTTGCGACTCTTTCACACATATCGTGTGGTATATTTATAATGATGTATTGAAAGTTCCGTTTAAGGTCAGGAATTGTTTGTTAAATTGTGCCTTTAGCTTCAAATCTTTGGATGATTTGATCTTTATAAGCCTTCAAATGGAGATCTCTATGAAAACATCCTTGTCCATATTATCTTGACACAATGTACTGAACTCATTTGTTATCAACATTTGCCATGTACATTCTAAATTAAGCTTGTTTTTAGAATGAGAGTTCTGACGCACTTATTGGAACCCTTTATTTAATGTTTTTCTACCGTGTCGTTTCCAGTCATCCAGGAATGCATGATAAGATAATTTATCGATTTAATAATTTTCAACATTAAGGAAGGTTTGCTTTAACCCGTGATACTACACGCCAGCAAAACTTAGAGTTGGCACGTGAGAAATTTCTTTTCCATGTAGGCTAGGCTGTAAGATTTAAAAACTTTTCAGAAAAAAAAAATACTACAAATTTCGGTGTCACCCTAATATTGTTTTTAGTCAGTGTTCGAAAATTTAGAATGTTAATTTCCCAAAATAGAAATCAGACGTATGAATTGATCAAGATTACATTAAAGAAAGAAAGGCATTAATACCCCGCCTGAAAGGAGCAAGAAAAAATGAACTTAGGGCACAGCTGAAATACAATACGCTAATAGTCAATGATAAAATCTACAGGGTAGAACGATATAAGAAAGGAAGAAAAATGGTCAAAGGAGGATGGAATTGAAACCAGCACCCAGAAAAGGATGGTACAGAAAGGTTTCCTGAGGGAGACAGTATGAAAGATCAATTAAGAAAAATAACCCGAATCACGTCAGAAAACTATCAGATAAAGATCATTACCCCCAGCATGGTAATGATGACAAAAAAGGAAAAGTACAAGATAGTGAACGGTAATACAACAAAAAGCAAAGAAACAAAACGGGGCAAAGAATACAACAAAAAAGAACTGGTGAAAAAAAAACAAAAAAGGTACATTATAAAAATTGGTACATACATGGAATATGAAAAATATGATACGATAAGAAGATGAAACAATTGAAGAGAGGAAAATGTAAAACATTGACTATTTAGGTATAACTTAAACCAAAAAGAAATGGTAGGGAATAATAGAATTAAGAGAAGGACACTGGTTATATTGGTCAGGAAAAAAGCAAAAAGAGTGAGGAGCAAAAGGATTAGGATTAATAGTAAAATCTGATGGAATAAAAAATATCATAGAAGAAAGATGTATTAATGAAAGATTGTTAGCACTAGACGTTAAAAGCAATAATGAAAAAACTTGGACGAGAATAGTAGTGTATGCGCCTAACGACAACGCGACGAAGGAGGGGAAAGAAAGGTTCTTCGAAATGTTGCAAAGTAAAATGGATAAAGGAGAAGGAATTGTTATGGCGGATTATATAACGAATGAATTTAAAGAAAACTGAAAAATGATAATGGTGGGCGGCTGGCAGACCTACACGTAGGGAATGATTATTACCACCACCAAATTTATGCACCACTAGGACATGCAAATACACCAGGGAAGTCCGCTCCAGAAATGAGAAGTCAGCTATCCACTATTTTAGCATAAATATGGAAAATTGGAAACGAGTCAAGGGTGTAAAGGTAAAAAGAAATAGAAAGCAAACAAGATACAGAAAGGAAGAAAACAGTCAAACAAAAAATAAAAAGTTATCGACAAAGGAGAATGGAACAAGTAGAATTTTCCAAGAAATCTTAAAGAAGAAATTTGGTGAAAATATAATGAAAAGTAAAGATATAGAAACTAAATGGAGACATTTTAAAGAAAATATCCTGGGAGCGGCAAGAATTAGTTGTGGAGTAAATAAAATTGAGAATACATCTAAGAAGAGAAGAAATTGGTGGTCAAGGGAGATACAACAAAAAGTCAGCAGAAACAAAGAGATCAGATTATAAAAGAAACAAAGAAAAAATCACGGGAAGAGTTTGGAAAAAAGATAAAAGAAAACTTCAGAAAATCAGAAACTATTCTAGAACAATCTAAAGCAGTCAAGCCAAAAGAAACCGCCCAAACTAAGATATATAAAAGACAAGAACTGGTAGGTGATATCCGAGGATAAAGAAATGTAATGAAGACCAAGAGATAGAGAAAACAAGGACAATTCACGAAGAAGTTCAAAGATAATGGAGAATAAAGTTACAGAATAATTTAGTGGCTTATTAAATGAAATAATAGCACTTAAAGTAATACTCTCAGACTGGAATCTAGGAAGGTACCAACCAGAATAATAGAGAAGAGACTAAGGGAGAAAATTGAAAACTCGTTAAAAGAGTCGCAACATGGATTCCGTAGAGGTAGAAGTACACAGGATCTAATTTCTTATAATTAGACAACTAAGAGAAAAACTGGTAAGGAAAACTTCAATATGTATATGCTATGTATTTGTACATTATTTATGCATAGGAGGCTATGTAATAGTAATTAAGTTTTGTTAAAAATGAAAATAATGAACTGACACTTTATATACTGAAAAACTAATACGAATTCTCATTGCATTTAATTACATACATTACAGTATAATATATCATACACGATTACACAGTGATTTGAAATTGAAACTTCTAAAATAAGCGTTATCACTGAAACGTGTGTGGAAGTTGCCATCGGGGAGCTTTAGGAATTAACACTTAGAGCCGTTTTCATAATCAGACTTTAAATTTAAAGTCACTTAACCTAAAAAAATACATTTGTTTCTCTATACTTAAAGTTACTTTAAATCAAAGCTTCCTGAAAGTCTGATTATGAAAACGGCCATAATAAATAAATTTTAATCCTTTCTTGCTCTTCAGTTTTCTCCGTCAAGTAGAATTGACGGAACCAAAAGCAATAACCATAAATTACTCCCGGCATTAATCTAAATGTCATAAAATCCATTTAGGGACCAGAACTGCAATATTTAAGTTTGTCAAAATTTATCACGAAATAAGCAGCGTAATCGAACGTCGAAATGAAAAGCGAAACGTCGTATTTTTTACCGTCGAAACGCTCGAAATTGAATCATTATTTCGGAGCATGTTCCTGTGTGTTCTGCCCACATCGTGCCAGGGTAATAGACACTTTCATTTCGCAAAAGAGCTGCAAGATTTAGTATTATTGAAATTTATGCGAGCGTGGGCGCGCGTAATAAAACGTGCGCAGGTAATAAACAGAAACCATATTTTTAGCTTGTGACATTTTTGCAGACGACCAGATCACTCATCAAAATTCAAGCAAACCATGTATGATGTATGACGTATGACACTAATTACCTATGTGACAATTGAGATCTGTCTTTAAGAAAGTTTGAGATTATATTGAGTTCTAATAGAAAACAAAACAAGATTAGAAAAAAGATCTCTCCAAAATTTCAGATTTTCATATTTCAAATTATCCCCATCCACCTCTATGCACTTTTCTACCCTGCACCTAAATTTCGTGTACACGTTAGTTAACGTTTCAATTTCTATTTAACTAATTACCGTTGGTATTATTTTATTTAAAATTTCTGAATTTGTACCATGACCAATGTATTGGTCTAAAATGTCCGATCCATCTTCCAGGCAAATGGTCATCAAGCTACCCTTTAATTAAATTTGTGGAATGTGCAGGACATCCATCCTGTTGAAAATAAAATTTTCCAAATTCACATCCGCCAATGACGGCAAAGCAAAATTTTCTAATATTTGCAAATAACTGAATTGATTCAAATTTTCTTCCAAAAAATAAGGGCTAATAATTTTGTCGTTTCCCATAACTTTAACTAGAGGTATTAATTATCAACAAGAGCTTAAGGAATAAGTTTCATTAATCATTTTGACAGATCCCAGTAATGCGATAATTCTGAAGGTAATTTGAACTTAGTCAAATTTTTGAGAGTAAGTAAACATGTTTTCTGTATTTAAAGCCATAAACGAGGCAGGTCGTGAACTTTTCTATCATTTTTGTAGGTTTTAATGCAAGCAAAAGTTTTTATAAAGAATAACTTTTTTTCGTAAAACGTAAAATAAAAAAGTTTTTCCTCTATTGCAGAAAATCCGTGGACACAGTGTATGATACATACTTATCGGCGATTGTAAACTGCGGCGATGAACAGGGATTTTATAAATCCTATATATAAATTCCGGCGGCTGGGCTGCTTAGGTAGGTGTATCAAGCAATACGTAAATTGCAGCGAATGATCAGTTCATCTTTAATCTTGTAAATTGCGAGGAGCATATGATTAGGCGGATATAACAATATTTGAAAAATAAAATTTTCATATGAAACTTCTCATACGCTACATAGAAATTTTTTAAAGAAAATTAGAGCTGAATTTGAATATAATTAATTATTGCAATTTACAAATCTGAAATAAAATAATACTATTACTTGTAAATAAAAATTAACAGAGCTTAACAAAATAAACAATCAAAAAATATAAAAACATAAATAGTTTTGCCCTTTCCTGTATTTGTTTTCATGTTTTTAAAGCAACTTATATTTTAACCTTCAATTCTGTTTACAAGCAGTCCACAATCGTGAGGCCTTCTTGTTATTTTTTTGATTAAAATAGTATTTTTGTCAAATATTAACGTAAACCATTTTCGTAACTTTCTGATTTCATACTTTTGCCATTCATGTATACAACAAAGTTTTTTTTTTAAATACAGTCATTATGCCCCACACAATTTAGTAAAACTTCGAAAACTTTTTTTTGTAAAATGATTTATAAGAGAGTTAAGAAAGAAATCGTCGTAAGTCCTATATAAACCTTTTTTCTAAATTAATTTCAGTTGAAGTTTTCTAATTTCTAAGTACTATAATTAAACATCCAATGCCGAAATTTACAAAGAGGATTAAAATATGTATCTGATTATCCGCGGCAATTTACTATAAATATTTTGGAATGATATCTGTTAAAAGGATTAACGGCCATTTTCATAATCAGACTTTAAGGAAGCTTTAAAGTGACTTTAAGTATAGGGAAACAAATGTATTTTTTAGGTTAAAGTAACTTTAAATTTAAAATCTGATTATGAAAATGACCCTGTGTCTTAATTATCGCCGCAGTTTACATCTGTCCGAAACTAAACACAATCAGCGTAAATGTAAAAGGAATGTTGTTTCAAAATGAGCCCTTTTCCAAATTTATTATGAAAAAGAAAGTTTTACGTAAAATACATATTTTATTAGCTATTAAAATCGCTATTCGTGTTAATTAGTCAAATCAGATCAAAGTTGATTTATTATATTCAAATGACCTAAGTTACTAGATGGCATATGCCTTTTTCGAACACAAGTAAATTTGCTGCCTATATAAATCATTTGTAGGTGTTATACAGATTGTCCCAATAATGCGTTCTCGGGATATATATCTCAATAGCTACCGAAGATACAATAAAGTTTCAAGACATATATTTTCATTTCTACAGGGTGAATCAGAACAGTGGCGCTAGTTTCAACTTTTTTATTTTAAACGAGACACCACCCTATCAATGACGTTAAATTTGGATAGCTCACATACTACACAATTTTTGTATACCATAATTAGGCTTACTATAATTATGCATTTGCATATTTGCGTATGCAAATGCATATTTTACAAATAAAAGCATATTCTAATTTTTTTTGTATCAATGTATAATTTGCTGCATTTTTTATTTTAATTACAAATTACAAATTTCCCCTTATTTCTTATTTCCAAATGTAAACCGACACTTTATAGCAAACAGTCTGGACAATCAGTGTTCCAAAATAAGAATTAGTGTCCGACCGAAGATTTAGTTTCGGTTTCGGCCACAGTTTCGTGGTTCGTTCAAAGTTTCGGTTTCGGCCAAAAAAACAGCCGAACCTTCAATTACAACCGAAACTGCTTTTATTTTCTTTTTTCTGCTGTAAATGCATATTAATCTCAAACTTGACTAATTTTTGGATACCAAATAATAATAATGCTCAGTTTTAACAGTGTTAATGTCAATTTTGACAGTGAATTAAAGCCGTATTAAACTCATATTTGAAGGCATATTTGAAATTTGACCGATCTCAATTAAAAATCTAATTCAAAATTCCCCAGTTTGAGGAGACAGACCGTAATATTAACGCAATTTTAATATGCCACAAAATTTCAAATTATAAAGTGAATTTGATTGGCACGACGTAAAATCTCTAAAATACCAAAGTTTTCGATACTGACTTAACTTCAATTTTAATAAGATATATAAGATATAACTTGAATTTTGTCTATGAGCTATAGCTGAGAAAAATTCTCTTGTAACTTTTGTCTGTGAGCTAAAGCTAAGAAAAATTCTCTTTTGACTTTTGTAAAATGTTGTAGAGACGAAAACTTTAAATGGTTTTTGTTTTGTCTTCCAATATTTGTTTAATTTCAGTCAATACTAAATAAAACTTAATTTAGATTTTAGTAGAACTATTTCTATTTTCCTTCAAATAAGATTCGGTTTTTGTATCGGCGAGAAAATCGGTTTCGATCGGACACTAATCAGAATACTTGGTAATAATAAGAGGATTACCAGGGCATGGGCACAGCCTACACAGTTCTTTCACTGGCTGTTGGCATCTTTGAGGTTTGTGTCTTCAATCTAACCACTGCGCATTCTTCCACGAGTCGATTCTTAAATGTCCCAAACAATTTCAATTTAAATTTTTGGAGCACGCAACTTATCTCCGGTACGAGAAACATCAGAAGAAAACGAGGTAGGCCTATATTCGAGTTTTGTCCCAATCGGCCCACAATTTATTTCTATAATGGGCGGATGATACGGATCAATTGGAACTGGCTCAATTCGGATTAGTGGAAAATCCGGATTGAGAGAACAATATTGAAATAATTAAGCAAAGGCGTTATAAATGGGAAAACATATACATATATACAAAATAAATACCTATTGTACAGTTTTTTTTTTATATTTCGCACCTTATCTAGGGGCTTTATTTTAGGAGATAGAGAAAAACTTTAAGTGCAGAAGTTGTAGGACTTTATGTCCGTTATCTTTTAAAGTTATCACAAGGAACAAAAACTCACTCCAAAGAGCAGAAAAAAATATTTAATTTTTTTTTATCGAACAGCTTATATATTGTTGGCTAAGATGAAAGATCATCTTTTCTCGATTTCAAAAATACATAATATGGTGATACTTGGAAGAGAGAGACACCATATTTCTCTGATTAGCGCTTTTCCACTGACAACACCATTGGATTTTTTCAATGTGTCATGTTTTTCGGCAATACTTTGTGTGGTCGTTTTAGTGTCATGTTGATTCAAAATTATTGGGGAATTTCTCTCTTTTTGTTCTACATTTAATCGGGGTTTCCCGTGCTATTCAGACACGGCGAAAAATATATAACGATCCGGATTAGGGAATCCGTGGTCAATCCGGATTACAAGGTAGTACGCCTACCAAAAAAATCTGGGATATGTGATATATCCTTCTGTAAATATGATGAAGTGTTTTTTTTACGTTACTGTAGAAACAAGTTCTAAATAGCAAGATGAATTGTTTAAATTTGCATTTAAACCAATAAAATAAAATAAAAAATATATTCAGAGAGTTGTCCCAGATTCTTTTGGCGGGCATAATATAAAAGATACAATTTTCAATTTTATCTGGATTACAAGGACATCCGAATTAGTGGAGGTTCGGATTAGCGGTGCTTTACTGTACTCTATAAAAGCTAATTTTTGGCACATATTTTTAATTATTTTATTGCATACTTACATGAATATTTTGAAGTTTTTTAATACATAATTATCCTAAACTTAATCATCATCTAGTACATAATATAATAATATTAATTTTTGTAACGGTTCGTCTACTAGATTAGCGCCCGTAAGGAGAAAAAAGAACAGTGATAGTCGTGTCTGCCAAACTGTCAATCCTAACCTGTTTCTTCTGAATGAATTAGATTATTAATGATAAATAAACAAGATATCTTCGAATCTTGAATTTTCGGTTTTATGAAGATATTTCAGAAATAAATACATAGAGTGTCATTTAATTTGAACAATTTCAAATTTCTTACTCCACCTAATATTTAGAAAAATATTTGTTCAAAATTTTACCTCTTGTTTTAAAATTTAATTTCTTTGTTTCAGCTCTTTTAAAATACATACATACCATACATTTAACTGAAAAGCATTACATTGTAACATAAGCGCTTTAAAAATAACAATATAGTGGTTCAAAAATTAACAATTGTAACAGGCGCTCTAAAAGAAAATAAGTATACAAACCATAGAATGTACAATGTATAATATACCTTACAACATTGAATAGAAAACTTCGTAAACGTCGCTAAGACGAATCTTGTCAGCGACGTATAGTTATACTAATGAGTACCAATCAAAATATATTGAAAACAAAAATGCAATTCTGTCCTCCTTCTATTTAAACAAAACAGAGTAAAGATATATGAACTTTTAATGAACTATTTTCAACTTAACCTCATGTATTAAGGTAACACTAAAGACAAAAGCTCAAAATCTGATTAATTAACTAATTTCTGCTCGAGTTAATCATTATCCCAATGCAAGACGGCCATGCTTGCATGGGATGACTTATTATGTAGCAAACTGGCTGCTAGAGGTCAATAAGCGATTGTAGGATGTCGCTGTTTAAACTATTCCTTACTATTACATAACTGCGATTATCCTTGGTCGAATCGTTTTTGGTTTGCAGTGGAACTCCCGGGCTACGCTTTCGTCAAGGAAGCCCCAAATAGGGCTGAAACAACTGTACAGAGGCTGCTCGAGGGTTTCACTGCACTCAAAAACGATTTGCAACAAATTTTGTTATTTTTGTTACGCTTTTCGGATCTCCCTTTGCACCATTCCTTCTCCAGGTAGGCGCACCAACTAGTTTGGAAATCGCTGAGTTAAACAGACGCATTAGTATCTCCAAATTCTATCGGTTTTTGTGCAGTACGGCAGTATGAAAGCGTTTTAAAAACCATTTAGTAAAAACGTAAAATAAAAATTAGCTTAAGTTAGATTCTGATCTCAAAAGAATTTTATGCCACCAGTAAGGAATTAACTTCCTTTTTACTTCGCAGTAAACTCTCTGTTTACGTTCTGGAATGAAAATCGTTTTTCTTTATTTTGTTTCACTTGCCTACTAGATTAAATAATTTTGTATTAATACGGGCTAATTTTAGATTTTCTATTCAATTTTCCTTTTAATTTGCAGCTCATGTAATTTGTTACGTGTTCAAATAAACTTCAATAAACATTCCCGCGTGCATGTTATAATTAAATGACCTCAGAAAATAAATCAAAAACACGACTCTGAAAGTCTTGCAAAATTCTGATTGCTCAGCAACGAGCTGAAAACGCTGGCGGATTTATAAATTCTGTGAAGTCATGTTATTATCTAATTTTTACTCAGTATGCACTGCAGAAGAAAATCGCCTTCAAGCTACGTCTAAACGTCTTGTAACGTCGGCAACGTCCTTGGCTTAATAATATTCCTTAATTATAAGCAATCCGCCTCTGGCCAAATTTGATATATTCTTTGTGAGAGCAACAGCGGGATCAACTACCTCACCACAGGATAATTTAATTTTGATAAATTACGGCGTTCGCCATTATTTTTTTCCGATGGGTTCCCGGGGCGTCAGATCACGTTCGTTCCTTTTGCATCGTTTTGTATCGGTACTATCTCCTGAGTTTTTCTCTTCGCGGCCAATACAAATTAACGCAGATCAGATTACACCGTTTATTTTTATATAAAATCTGCGACTTTTTGCGCCGGGTAAACGGGGCCATAAATTTCATTTGTACAGGCTCGGCTTTGTTCAACACGGCACACGTTCAGCGCGTAATTGATTACCCGTTCTAATTAAAAAAGATTTATTAGGCGCTTTTAAAAGAACAATGCGAAAGCTTTCGCAAATATGTCAACGTTGTCGGATACAAAGTGATAAATAATCGTAATGGCATTAACTGAAACTACGTGATTAATAATACTGCATTCATGAAATTGTTATAAAATAAATAACACCCTGTATATGTATGTAAAATTAACGAAGTATATTTGAATTAAATCACTTTGAAATCATGTTTTCTAAAAAATTAACTTCCTTAATTCAAGCATGTAAAATTGGTGTTTGCTGTCTTATTAGACAGATCTATTAAAATAGTACTGCTAGCAGCCGTAAAATTAATTGTTTCATAATCCGTTTGCTCGCGAATATGATGAAATATAGGTAAACTACTTTCACGTACGGCATAAAACGGTGCACATAAAGAAACAAAACTGTTCAAAAAATTATAATTAGGACGAGTGCAATATATGAGCGACACACCGCGCCGTGCTGTGTTGCCAAATGCAATGAATTTTGTCAAAAATCTGTAACTTCGTCATTTATTGACATTTTTAAAACCAGATTTTGTTTTCTTAATGAAATGGATTTGAAGTTTAATGTGTGCAATATGAAAAATCACAGAAATGTGAGTAACTCATCAGAAAGAAACTACGGATTTACTGAAATACTGGGTGTCTCATAACCTACGGAGGAGATTAAAAGGGTAGAGATCAAATTAAAGCTTTATTTTTCTTAATAAATTTTTGGTAAAAAATCAATAACTAAAAAGTTACAAGAGTTTAAAGTGAAATTAATTAACAAGCAAAAGTTACGCCTTGTAGTAATATTTTATGTTTTAAATTCAAATTTGAGGCATTTATGAGTTAATGCTGCTTTACAATAAACAACTATTTTAAATGTGAAATAATTCTTATTAATTAAGAAGCTACAGGTGTGAATTAAAGAAGAAATTAAGAAAGATAAACTGCTGTAACTTTCTTATTATTGGGTTTTGGTCAAGAGCGAATTAAGAAAAAAACTTTATTTTGATGTCCTACAGCTGCCCTTTCAATCTCCTCCGTACGTTGTGAGATACTCAGTATAATTAATTAGCTGCAAATGCTGTAGCAGAATATGCAAACCATTATTAAAACTAATGCAAAAGAACATTAATTGATAGTGTAATAATTACAGTAACGAGGTGCACATAAAAGAAAATGTGTATAAAAAATAACGAAAAAATATAAATATAAAATTGTTTTCTGAGGCTTGTTAAGGGGTCTATAGACAGGCAATAATATTGTCTATAATATTGTCAATGATACTCATTGATCCTGTACGAGGCGATTGCAGCAATTGTCAATCGATGGACGGTGATTGATGATTATTTTGAAGCGTATTGAGGCGGACCATTGATGCATTCTGATTTATAGTGATGGGATAATTCGAATTTAAAATAACCTGTTATCCGATTATTAAAATATCCTATATAATTCGATTATTTTCGTAATTCGAATTAAAAATAATCGCAATACAATTGAATCGATTGAAGAATTACCAATGCAGACAATCATGTCAGGAATTAGGATCGAATTTCGATTTTACATAAAATAAAATCCGGGTAAGACTGTCAGTTTTCATAAAGATTTCATAGATCTGTATACAGTGTTCGGAAATAGCAAATAAAGAAATTACTTTGTTACTATGTTAAAAACTACGCGTAGTCTTTATCGGTCACTACATCTCTATTATCTGGAAAAATTACATGATTTTCTACGCCATTTGTATCGTTATTTCTTACTGGCTGCGATCTAAAACTGAATTAAATCAAGGTAAATTTTAATTCAGTTGATTAAGGACCAATTTTATAACCTAAAGACACAATTTAATAGCTAATTTTCCCCACCGTGCTTGTTTATCGTTGGCAAAACATAAAAGGAATAAAAATGTCAAAGTAAATAAACATTTGATACTTAACGGAATAACAATCTTATTTTAAAAAATAATAATAATAATAATAATAATAATAATAATACGTTTATTGATCTGACTGTTAAGGTTAACAATTGGTCACAATAATAATGTAAAAAACAAAAGGTGAATTAAATTAAATTAAAATCCTACAAAGAATGCCAATAGTACAGTCAAATCAAAAGGTACGCCATCAGTGAGCTCGAAAGGAGCACACTGTTCTCCCTGGCGTACCTTAAACTTAAGAGAAAGAAAAAAAATGAAGATAAAAGAAAAAATAAATAAAGTAAAAAAAGTCAAGGAAGAAATTATTCTGGAAAAAAAAGCATGGGGAGCAAGAAGCGAGAAAAAAGAAGAATAAAGTAGAAGTGGTTGGATAGGAAAAGAAAGGAAATAAGAGTAGAGAATGTGAAGAAGGGGAGAAAGTCGAAGACTCGGAGTAAGTGTTTGTAAAACAACAGAGAGAGAGAGAGAGTGTGAGAGAGAGAGAGAGAAAAACGAGGTAAATAAGAAGAGCAAAGAACAAGGAACACGGCTGCAAGAATTCCAGCAATAAAGTTCTCATGAAATTTTGAATTGTTCGCTCACTAAACAGTCTTATAAAGCAATGTATCTTTCAGCTTACGTTTAAATATTTGAGGTGGTAATATCTTAAGGCCAGCATCAATGTTGTTTAAACATTGAGCGGCAGCATAGCTGAAGCATTTTTTGAACAAGGACGTATGATGCAAGGGAATATCCAGTAGGTCCCTGCGTCGGACATTAATGTTGTGAACATCGGTCCTGTGTCTTAATTTGACAAAGAGATAGGGAGGGGTTTTTGAAAATAAGATTTTATGACTGAAGCACGCAAGATGAAAGAGTTCTCTGTCTTTCATTTGAAGCCAACAAGCAACGCTCAGTTTGTGCGAAATACGTTCCCGTCTAGGGATGCCAAAAATGAAACGCAGGCAAGAGTTCTGCACAACTTGAATGCGCCTGGAATCATTAGAATCCAAACACGAATGATACATGACATCGCAATAATTAAAATGGGATAGAACTAGGCTATCACAAAGGGCTATTTTGGCCTTGGTGGAAAGGATATGCCTACTGGGGTATAACATTTTCAAATTGCAAAAAGCCTTGCTGATGCAAGAGGTGATATGCTCTTTGAATCGTAGATTATTATCGATGATCAGACCCAAGCTTTTGAAATTGTCACGATGGGACAGAATAGTGTCATTTAATATAATTTTAATTAGAGGCAAAGCGGTATTACGATCTTTAATTCTACCAAAAAGGGAAAAATAAGATTTACTGGGATTGATTTTTAAACAATGTTTGGACGAAATGGAAAGCAGTTCAGCCAAGTCACTATTAACATTTTTGATCGTAAAATGTAAATCAGATAGGTCAAATGACGCGTACAGCTGAGTGTCGTCTGCGTACATGTGATGCTTGCTAAGAATATTTGAGAAAGTAAAAAAGTTCGACACGTAGATAGTAAAAAGTAGCGGTCCAATTATAGATCCTTGTGGAACACCTGATTGAATGTGAACATTATCGGAGCTGAAATTGTTAACAGTGACGGATTGCGTGCGGCCGGATAGATAGTTCCTGATCACACCAGCCGCAGTGACGTCCAGACCACAATAATGCAGAACTGCCAGTAGTAGCTCATGATTGATCATATCGAAGGCTTTGGAAAAGTCAAGCAGAACGAGAATTGTAAGTTTATCATCATCTATACCTCTGATAATATCGTCTGTAATGAGAGAAAGCGCAGTGGAGCAGCTAAAACTAGGTCTGAAGCCCGATTGAAACAAAGGTAATAGGTTACAAGAAGCAAAATGATTTCTTAATTGTGTGTCCAGTATTTTTTTCCAAAACCTTCGATAGGACTGACAAAATGCTGATTGGTCTAAGATCATTAACAAATGCAGGTTTTTTTACTTTGGGTATGGGAATTATTTTAGAATGTTTCCATTGACTCGGAAATACACCTTTTGTTATACAAAAATTAAAGATGTGGGTGAAGATTGGTAACAAGTAGGGACAGCAAAGTCTTATCATTTTAATGGAGATGGCATCAGCACCAACAGAATTAGACGTAACAGAGTAAATAATTTTAGCAACATAATCTACGGAAACCTCCTGAAAACAAAATTTCTGAGTTTTCGAATCAATATTCGAACGGTAAAAGTTTAAAACTTCTGCATCAGGAAGGGAAGATGCGCCGGTAATAGTATTGAAATGGTTGTTAATAACATTTGAGTCTTGAAGATCTAAAGGAATTTCGGGTGTTACACGATTAAGGACATTAAATTCTTTGAGGTTACGCCAAAAATTTTGTTTATTAGTACTACGAAAGCTAAAATCTAAATATGCCTTTTTTTCAGATTTTACAGCAGCGGTAGTTAAATTACGTAGTTGCTTATAGTAATCCCAGTGATGTTGTACTTTCGTCCGCTTAAATCTTGCCAGAGCTTTATCACGTAACTGCATCATGAGTTTCAAATTATCCGTTAACCACCCAACTTTGGGTTTGGAAAATTTGGCTGTGGTCAAGGGTGCATGACGATCGAACAGAACAGTGAGATGAAAGTTTAAGAAATCGACTTTATCGTCTACACAGTCCAGCTCTATAATGTGCCACCAAGGAATATTGTGTAACTCATTATCGAAAGTATCCTTATTAAAATATTTAAAAGTGCGGAATATGCGAGGAGTAGGAGTACTTTTTAAAAAGTTACAATTAATCTGACAAAAAATG
The DNA here is from genome assembly GCA_036172665.1 of Prosopocoilus inquinatus. NCBI lineage: Eukaryota > Metazoa > Arthropoda > Insecta > Coleoptera > Lucanidae > Prosopocoilus > Prosopocoilus inquinatus. Next base: position 6,798,457 of record CM069876.1, read on the forward strand.
AGACGGCGATCCGACAGGTCATGAACGTCGAGCACAACACTATCCACAATGTCTGCGTCAATATTGGTGACAATCAAGTCAATTAAGGTGGCAGTATTTTGAGTAAAACGTGTAGGCGCATCTATCAACTGTTTCAGATTTAAGCCCTCAAGGACAGAGAAAAAAGCTGTAACGTCGTTATTATACGACAGTATATTAATGTTAAAATCCCCGAGACATATCAAGGTATCACACAGTACAGTATATTCTGCTAAAATGTCTTCACAGGCAGCGACAAAGTTATTAAAATTAGTGTTTGGTGGTCGATAAATTACTCCGACATAAATATTTTTCTTGTTGCATGAAATATTGATCCAGAGTTGCTCCAGATAATCACGATACTCGGATTGTATAACTGTAAATTTTATGTTTTGTTTTATATACATAGCAACTCCGCCTCCCCTACCTGGACGATCTTGACTTATTAAGACATATTCAGGGATATTCACAGCTTCCTCAGAAATATTAGCAGATAACCATGTTCCACTCAAAGATATTACATCGTACCCATAAGATAAAAGCAAATCTTTGAAAACATCGAATTTGTTTTTTAGTGAGCGAACGTTCAAATGAGAGATACTTATAGCTGACGAAGACATGAGTATTTGGAAAGCATAAAACACGAAGGATGAACAGTGAACTCAAGCAGCCATTATGAATGGTGATAATGAGATATTTTGAATAAGCAAAATATGTCGAAAGACAGCAAGAAGAAAACAGTAATTACTAGGCAAAACTGCTTTTGAAATGACGCGTCGAATTTTACAATCCACTACAGTACGTACGTACAACAATACCACTAAAAAATTAAAACAAATTATAAAATGGAAATTCAACTGTTGACATTAGAGACAAGGCAAGATTCTTGTCTTGTATCCGATATCTAAGTGTCTCCTCCTCTTTTCTTTCTTCCTGGTGCAGACAGCCAAAGTTAAAGAAAGCAAGAAAGCCCAAATCTGCATTCGAAATCATTATTTGAATGCCCAACTCGAATAAAGTTGTAAGTCACTTTTTTAACAAAGCGGGGTTTTGGTGAAGAAACGTTGTTTATCAATAATGTGTAGCCATCTGAATACATATAAAAAGTCACATCTTTAAAAGATAGAGAAGTTCTTTTTTTATATTCAGACGTCTGCATATTATTAAAAAAAGTATACAATGTTTCCTACCAAAACTCTGCTTTATCGAAAAAATGACTTACAAGCTAATTCGAGTCGGGCGATGATTATAAGACGTATTATAAAATAAGGTAAACAGTGCGTAATACCGTCTCTTTCTGACTCGTTCATACTTCGGGAATAAAATTTTGAAATTACCCATGGTGTATAGTGAAATTGTTGAACCAAATAAAATGAGACCGCTAATAAAACAGGGGAAATCAAAAACGTACGCATCAAATTATGTGGTATTTACCCTGGAATTTTCCCGATAAATGGGTATTTATTTGTTGTAGAAATATAATCACTGTACCCATTTTTTGGGTGTATAAAATTTGTTTAGTTTGGATAAATACTGGGTATTTACCCGTTTTTGATCATTAACTGCCATCACTGTATAGAGTACGTGCATTTTCGCCATTATTGTTGCTACCTCTAGATATAGTGTTATATAAAATCTTTTAATTAATCTTTTTTTTTATCAACTCAACACAAAAAATTCCGGTTAATTGTTATTTTACTTATCACTGAACGAAAGATATAAAAAAAACACAATCGTTTTTAAGGTTATTTGAATGTGTAAACAAGCGGCGACATTATTTTGATTTTGATAAAGACTTGAGATATATGATAAAACTTAGTAAAATTAATAACAAAAAAGTTTAAAGAAATAAATTACAAACAATAACGCAGTATAATTTTATTCCATTTTATAGACAAATAAATTAGTTTCCCTGCTAAAGCTTAAAAGTTTAGTCAAAGTTTCTTTTCTCCATTTTAATAGTGATTTTAAACAAATAATTATATGAAATTAATTAATACCTTAATTTTAAATATAGAAAATTTATTTTTATGTACCTACTAGGAGTAGCAGTTTCGATTTTGATACCAGTAATCGAGGCGGCCAACTTTGAGACTGTGTAACATAAGTGTTAAAGCTCCAAATCATAAAATATTTGATCAAATAAAAAACATTTAGAAAAGTGAAATTTTACTAAACGAGTTTGACTTGTTTGAGTACAAAGCAATAAGAATTTAGACAACACTTTTCTAACGAGATTGCGTACCTATACTATTTTTTCGCAATTCATAACAAAATTAATTTTATTGAATTTTATTATTCTAGAAGTGACATTAATGAGCATCACGTTAATTAGTGTATCATTTGATGGTTACTGAAAATAAGAAAAAGTATGTTGTTTACTACGTCGTATCGTTATGTTGTGGTTGACATGCCGCAAAGTCCCCCATTACTAAATCATTTTGAATAAATAATTTATATCATGTAGATTACATCTATTATTACGGAATAAATGCATTTTTGGTAAACGCTTGTATGGAGCGGGATCACAAGTGCGCCGTTGCAAAATAGGCTATAGGTCATCAAATCTAATCTCAAATCAAATTAAATCTTAGCAGATGTTTCTGTAATTCTCACTTAAGTGTCAACAATTAATAAGTCGGACTGTTGATAACTGCATACAATTTTTTGTCGTTGTTTTGAATTGAAGACAAATGATATACCGGGTGGAAAGTTTCAAACCCGAACATAGCAAACTTGTAATGGAAACTATGTTTCTGTGAATTGCTGCTCGCCCTTTGAAGATACAAAGATGGCAATGGTATTAAAGAAAAGAGAAAATTATGGACAATATAAAATTATTCCTAAATATTAATACTTTCGGAATATAAATATAATTTTCAAATTTTAAACGAAAAATTTAGTCACCTGTTAGATTTGAAACATTGAGTTCTTTCAATTAATGGAAAATAATTTATACGTCATTCAAAAAGTATTATGAATTATTGTACAGAGTAAATAATAGGTAGATACTCTTGTCGTTTAAGTTACAACAATTCTTTCTTTATTGGAATGATAATTGTATTCTACGTCATTGCATACAGAAATACTGTTGTTTCTGATACTATCAATAAACTTGAAATGATGCCATGGGTAATCAATAACGACACATGTCGATACTAAATCAGTTTTAAATTCAATTGTACTAAGAATTAAATAAGTTTCACACTGTTCACGAATAAGTAACACAACTGTAAAGAATATAACAAAAAACACCATCAATTCCACAAATTCAGTTGGCATCAACGTTGTTTTGAAATTAACAAGAATAGTAGGAAAGTATTTTGTGAAGTAATGCAGGAGCAACGAAATAAATCCTAACGTTTTTCATCGTCAGTATGCTACACAGATGAATAGAATTTTATTTTGAATAAGAAGCATATTGTACAAAATCCTGGTTATTGAATTGCAAACTTCAAATCTGACATACTGAGGCGACTACATTTTTCATTTGAAATTAAAAAATTCAATTTCTATTTCAAAAGGATTAACTCAATAGGAATATTTTTAACACGATAACATTGGCCTTAATTTTATTTTTCATTTAATACCATTACCATTTTTGTATCTTTAAATGGCGAGCAGTAATCTACAGAAAAGCAGTTCTCAATGGAATTTTGCTATGTTTGGGTTTGAAACTTTCCACCCGGTATGCAGAACACATATTATCACTATACAGTTAAATGTCACGCTAAAAAAAATAATCTTCACTTAAATACTTTTAGCTAAGGGTTAGAAATACGTAAAAAATATTTGTATATTACGACTGTCTTACAAGCACATGGCGGACAGAAAAAAGTGTAAAACTTTACTACTGCAACGAAGCGGTGCGATGTTATAAATAGATTGTGTACACGCCTCATATTTGCCGGCGCAGCGCGTCTAGCTGATAGTGAACAATCGGCAAGCCAAAGTAATAATGCATTCGTTAGGACGGCATGATTCACAATAATGTCGCGGTTGACTGCGATGCTCGGACACGATGCGCACGAGAGAGTGTGCTGCAGAGACTTGTCGTGTTTCTATTTAATTCAAATCAACTAAATTGTTGTTTCTAAATTCAAGAAAGAGCTGTTATCAGCTTCCGGAATTATATTCGCGTTGTTACCGTGGCGATATTAGACTGATTGATTAAAAATCACGTATAAGCGGGCGGAACATTTAACGCTTTGATTTAAACCCCCGTGTCGAGTCGGACTGCCGCTGTCTCAAACTGGTTTCAAGCAGTTCACTTTCTTTGCTTATAAGGCAAACAAGTCACGAAAGGTATGCTAATTTTTCTTGAGTGACTTATTTGCTGTTAAAGCACGAGTGTAATACATAGTTTTATCCAACACCTGTTTATTATGAAGTCATGATAATGCCGATTTTAAAAAGCAGTTTAATTATGGGTTCATAATTCCAACAGCGTTCTATAGACCTCATAATTTATTAAAAAATCGGCACTATTATGACTTCATAATAAGCAGGTGTTGGATAAATTAATAATTGCCCTGTATTATTATGTCATTAACTGACTGACTAAAAGGAAAAAAAAGTCTTGATGTAAGTATACTATGTTGGTACATGCGAACCCCTTCTAAGGCCAGTAAGTGGTTATCCAATTGCTTATAACTCGAGCATAGCGACCTTAGCAAACGTACGAAATCGATATTTCTCACAATGTTTTGAACACAGATTTTTCAGTCAATAATTTAAATTAATTAGTTTTAAATAGGTGCAGATTTTTTATTTGTAGTTTGAACGGTTGAAATTTTAGAAATTTACCTGAATCGCCAGAAAACTAAAACAAATGACAATAGAAAACCCAGAAAATGAGTATCAGTTTAGTTATTTTAACTGGTGTACCCAGTATATTTTCTAGAATTAAGAAGGTTATCTTTTTTCTTTTTTAATTCAAAAAAATATACCGGATGCTCCATTCAAAATAAAAAGTTGATACTCACTTGCCAGGTCTTCGATAGATATTTGTTTTCTTTTTTAGTAAATCCTGGCGGTTCAGGTAAAACCCTAAAACCCCATTATTTAACATTTTTTTAATATATCTAATAATGGCTGAAAATATAAACAAAAACCCTTACATAATATTTTAAAAATGCAGTAATACAGCCAGTGATAAAGACTTGTCCTTCTGCCAGAAAGGCTGTAATGAGTTGAGCTTTAGAAATTTTACGAATATAAGTTTTTTTTTTACATTTTATATGTTTAATTATGAAATAAATACATTCGACTGCTTACGGTGTAATGGAAAAGAAAATATTGATTTATTATTGCACTTGCAATATTACGAATGTGCCATTTCTCTAACTGATGCCGACGAAATGCAGCTTTAAATCTAAATTGCATTTCTACTGTTTGGAAGGCGATTTTACTTATCTGTATTTATGGCTGCAAAAAAAAAAACTTCTTTCGACTCTGGGACTGTTACTCACTTTGTTAAACATCGCAACAGTATTCATAAAAATCATTAAACATTCTACCGGAAACGTGCGTTTAGTTCGATTTAACTTCTGCACTCAATTGCAAATTGTATCTTTGCAAAAAATCGTGTGCTTTCTAAGGAATGTCCGGAATTTCATTAGCTTAGGTATAAATACAGGACGGAATTATATACAGCGTGTCTCTAAACCTATATCTTTAATTGAAACCACACATAGTGGTCAAGAAAAGAAGCAAAATTTGTTATACAACTATTGGTCAGATAGCAATAATAACGTAGATAAAAATCATTTTACTTTTTCATAGAAATTGTTTGAGGGTTGCTGAATGCAGCTTAAATGTTCCGGTGCAACTTGGTTTTCTACTAATCTCCGACGTTGGAGGCCGTAAGAAGTCATAAAAAGGCAGACCATGACCTAATGCACAGATATTATACTTAAGGCAGGTCAAGTATAGCGTCTTTGGTTAATTTTGAAAGCAGATAAATTTTGTAACTAGACAAGTTCTTAATAGTTTAAAATATTATGTGAATGTTGCATTAATTGATGATTAGTTTTGTGCTAATCCGTACTTTAATAGTTAAACTTAAAGAATTCAATCTGAAGGTGATCGAAAAAGTAGAAATTCTTACATCATATTAATTTGGAAATTGCCAATAATCAACTTACAGTGTTGATTACTACAGTTTATTGTATTTGTACAGCAAAAATAAATTTGTTTCTGTATTGAAACTTCGAATAAACGACGATATAAGCGTCTGCACTAGGCGAGAGTTTTTATGTCTTCATGTTTTAAGCCGATGGAGAAATTCAGGTTCAATATTATCCTTATAAAAAGATGTGTTTTTTGTTGGAATGTAAACAATTAATAAAATAGTTCGATTGAGAGCTAGCGAAGTTATTCAATCACTTATTTTGAACCCATAGATTATTGTGTGCACAGGTAATCTAATTTATTTAAATTTTTCATTATATCATACTCCAATTCTTGCTTTCCGTTTTTACAATAGAAATAGTTTCTGCTCTTGCAATACTTATTCTGCAGTTATTAGTGCGATAATTAAAAAATAATTTCACGCATTTTCAACGCAATTACATAACTAGCATACGAGGATGTTTAATTACTTCAGCAAAAATCTAACGAAGATTAGGTACTCGTTTTTAACATAATTGTTATTGTATATTACAAAGAGGTACGTAAATAAACGTTTTTACTTATCGCATGTCGATGTCTGCAAGTCGAATTCGTATTCGCATACGATAAACCTTGACCGAGTTCCTCTAAACGTAAATAAAAAGTTTTATTCGGATTTGTTGATTTTATCGGAATAAATTTATGAAACAAGTCGTAAACCAAGCAGAGGCTTCAATACAAAGGGACTGCGTTCGCTTGTGATAAGTCAGTTTTTCATTTTTGGGCAAAAAAAAATTTCAGATTTGGAGAATTATGTAACGAGGAACTTTTTTAACAGTTTTATTTAAAGACAGAGTTTTTGAGCCAACCTGTATTTAGTTCGGTTTATCTCGAACGAGGCGTCACCGAGAGTGTGTGCATTTACACGTCGCCGCAGCGTTATACGTTTGCCGCCTCCTTTATATTTAACAACAACAAACAAAATATATAATGCCATTCCCTGGGTATAAAGTATTATACATATGACAAAAGACGTCTCAATAAAAATTACAATCGAGCAATCAGACTTTTTTATTTAAATAAATATGTAAACGTTCTCAGAGACATTAGCAGATCAGTTGCACCCTGACCTCCTGAATGTCTCGTCGCAAGTCGCCATATTTCAGGGAAGGAGAAAATAATTTTAATAACCACATGGAGGACAGAAAAAAGCTACTATTGCAACGAAGCGGTGCAATGTTATAAATAGATTGTGCATACGCTTCAACATATTTGCCGGCGCAGCGCGTCTAGCTGATAGTGAATAATCGGTAAGCCAAAGTAATAATGCATTCGTCAGGACGGCATGATTCACAATAATGTCGTGGTTGACTGCGATGCTCGGACACGATGCGCACGAGAGAGTGTGCTGCAGAGACGTGTCGTGTTTCTATTTAATTCAAATCACCTAAATTGTTTTTTTCTAAATTCAAGAAAGAGCTGTTATTAGCTTCTGGAATTATATTCGCGTTGTTACCGTGGCGATATTAGACTGATTGATTAAAAATCACGTATAAGCGGGCGGAACATTTAAAGCTTCGATTTAGACCCCCGCGTCGAGTCGGAAAGCCGCTGTCTCAAACTGGTTTCAAGCAGTTCACTTTCTTAGATCCTCCCTTTGTTAATAACCCTATTATACGACAGGACCTGGGTGTTGGGTTTATTTTTACTACGTCATTTAAACGATGACGTAAACGTTTATGAAATACGTTTTACGTTTTTTCTTACTGACTTTGAACTGACTCGACCTTAGCAAGTGAAGAATGGGAGAACATTACAAATCTCACGCACTTATAAGGTATGAAGGAGAGATTATTCATCGTAAAAAATGAAAGCAGGGGCAAAAAGTAACAAAGCCTAAATGAGAATTTCGCGATCGCTCACCTCTTGGCACTCCGGGTGGTTCAGAAGTGGCCAGAAAACCGGCGTCTTCCGAGGAAGCATAACCAGCCGATCCGAACGAGCTGCCTGAATGCCGGAATTCGTGCGGCACTGCTGGAGGAGCCACTTTCTTCGCGGTTGCCGCCGGCTTCGGAGGCCGCGACATTCCGCCTACTGCAACAAAAATTAAAAAAATATAAATAATACAAAAAATATGAACATAGAATTGACTTAATGATGCATATTAAATCAAGTTCAAATACGAACTTAATAATAGTGTTGATTATGTTATGTAAAATCACACAAACGTTACCTAAACAAAAAGATATGAGAAAATATTAGAGTTACCAGATAATAAGATGAAAATAATGTGGTCTATTGTATCTGAATGTATAGCAAGAAAAGACAGAAATATTAAATGTAAAATCGATGCACCTACAGCCGACGAATTTAATAACTTTTTTACGTTGAATGCTCAGAACTTAGTATCAAGCAATATTGCAAATTGTAGTAACAAAAACATTCTACCTTACAATAAGAACACCGTCTTTTGGAACCCAGTAACTGAAAGCGAATTAATAGAAATAACCCGAAAACTTAAGAACAAGAAAAGTGCAGGCTACGATGAATCCTCGGTATTTCTATTTAAAAAGTCCATTTCGAGCATCATAACGCCATTCTGCGAAATAATAAATTTAAAAAAACTTTGTACTTACAATTTTCATCGGACAAGAACCAACTTCAATAATAAGTATATCTAAAAAAAATTTGTGCAAATCGTTTTTGATTGCAGCGAAAACCTCGAGCAGTCTCTGGACAGCTGTTTCAGCCCTGCTTGGGGCTTCTTCAGCAGAGACGTAGCTCGACATTCTCACTGCAAAACAAAAACGACTTGTCAAATTTATTCGCAATTGCGATGTAAGAGTGATGAATAGCTAAAATAGCGGCATCTTACGATCGCCTTGCATGGGGGACTTATTAGGAGCACATCCCGCTTCAATTTGTCTATCCTACTGCAATGTCAGGTCAAGAAGCGATCGTAAGATGTCGCTATTTTATCTGTTCAATAAATATATCCTTAGAAACAGGTGTCTATCCAGACAAACTTAAAATTGCTGCAGTGACACCAATATTTAAAAGAGGCGATCCAAGCATGACTGATAGTTACAGGCTCATAAGTTTACTCTCCGCCTTTTCTAAGCTTTTTGAACATGTTATACACATCAGAATTTACAACTTTATTTCCAAGCACAATTTGTGGAACAACGTACGACACGGTTTTTTGAAAAACAAAAATACTGAAACGGCATTATACGAATTCTTAAATAACATCTTAGAAGGATGGGAAGGAAACAACGTCACTTGTGGATTTCTCCTGGACCTAACTAAGGCCTTTAATTGTTTAGATCACAAAATATTGTACACAAAACTCGAAAATTATCGCATTAGAGGCGTCTCCCAGTGGTCGAAATGCATAATCGAGCTGTGCAAAAATATAAAAGTAAGCAGTACCAATTTAAAAAAGCCGATGTTTTTCTTGTATAATATACTTCGGTAGTTACTAAGACGATTTCATAAAATTTTTAGTTATTTAAGTAACTGAGCGTGAGGCTTTCAAACCCCAAATACACAAAACAGTAAACGAAACGCTCATGTTTGTCTTTTCTTCAGCCTGAAAGTGTGCGTCTTGTTTTTAAGATTCTGTTGCGACTTTTGTTTTCCGAAACTATGGATAATTCTTCTACAGATAATATGAACATGGAATAGCCGCCATTTTAAATTTGAATGATTTCTTTATGTCAACTAACACGCTGTTGAAATTTAAGATGTAGTAATCACTCATATCCGCTCATATTCGCGTTGAAATGTTTTTGCGTACAATCACAAATAATGTTTGTATTTAATTAATAAAAAAGTATGTGCAAGAAATTGCAAACAAATATACAGAGTGAATAAAAAGTAAGGAAGGTTGATGGGATGATAGAGCCGCTATTATAGGTTTTACAAAAAAATGTTTTAAGTAAAAGTTAAATTACTATTTATTTGCCACAAACTAGCCTTTTTCATTTTTTCTTGTGACGTCATAATCTTGGACTGAGACGTCGTAATTTGAGGCTGTGACGTCATAATCTGGGACTGTGACTTCACAATCTGGGACTGTAACGTCAAAATCTGGAACTGTGACGTCATCTATGATTTTTTAAGTTACAACGTCTAATTTCTTCTACCCAGATTGATCATATATTTTTTCTCTTTACGGCCATATAAATACATTGTAGGATTTTATAAGAAAAGTTTTGAGAAGTCACAAAATAAAGTTCACACAAAATAAAGTTCATTTCTCCGAAATTTTTCTTATTTCTATAACATTTTATAATATCGTGAACAGAAAAAATTAAAAAAATATAGGTTTTAAAGAAAATTATTGATGACGTCACAGTTCAAAATTACGATGTCACAAGAAAAAAATTAAAAACGCCGGTTTGTGGCAAATAATTAGCCATTTAACTTTTATTTAAAACATTTTTTTGGAAAATCTATAATTTTTATTCACACTGTATATTTATTTGTAATTCTTTTGTATACGTTAATTAAATAGTGATTTTACACAAACATATTTGAACTCGAAAATCAAGGGATATGAGTGGTTACTATGTAATAGACTTAACAACGTGCGAGTTGATTTAAAAGAAGAGTTCAAATTTAACATCATGGTATCTTCAATGTTCAATTACCTGAAGAGGAAAGTTTGGGAAAACCGAAATGGAAACAAAATCTTAAAAATAACACATTTTCAAGCTTAAGACGAATATGAGAATTTCGTTAACTGATTTTTATATGCATTTAAAAACCCTATCTTTAGTTACACAAATAATTACAATTTTCTTCTTCGAGTTCATCTGGGATGAGGAAAACCGAATCTGAGAGTGAAAATGGATAACTTTTATTTAAAAACTATTTTTCAAATCGTTAAAATCAATAAACTTCTCAATACACTTCTCTGAAGTGGATACAGTCGTACCTCTCTGGAAGAATTCAAAAAGTAGTATTTGAGAATGCGAAAGAAAAGCAAAAGTCGTCTCTAAAAGTGCCGCAAGGTAGTATTCTTGGACCTCTTCTATTCCTGCTTTTCATAAATGATTTGCCTTACTATTTACAAGCAGTGGAATGTAATATACATAACTATGCCGACGACACCAGTATTACGATCAGTAGTAAAACATTTCCGGAAACAGTGCAAATTGCCTCACAAGGATTGCATTTAACTGAAGAATGGTTCAACTCTAATGGACTGATATTAAGTAAGGCCAAAACTAAATGTGTTTTGTTTAAGACGAAAAAGTTTGAAGAGGAGCCACAAAACATCAATATTAACAACAATGTCGTTCAACTCAGCGAAAGTGCCACGCATCTTGGAGTGCAGATAGAAGAAACCCTAAACCTGGAAATTGCATATTAACACCTTGTGCAAAAAACTGAGTTCGGTATGTTTCGGAATCCGGACACTTAGCAAGTACACCAACGCAGCAGTACGGTTTCAAAAACACTACTACACTACTACACCAACTTTCATTCGCTTTGCCAGTACGGTATAATCTTTTGGGGTAGATGTCTGAAAGTAAAAAAGTTTTCGATTTTCAAAAAAAAAAAAATAGTTCTGCGTATTATGTGCAAGGTGCCTTTCAACAGTTCCTGCAGAGGTTTATTTAAAATGAACAATTTATTGACAATATGTGCAAAATATATTTACAAATGTGTGACATTTTTGAGAAAAAATGAAAAATTATTCTCGGAATTCAGAAGTGACAATATAAATAAGTACAACACAAGACACACCGATTTATACTTATTTCTGGCCCATACTCTAATGAAATATGAACATGGCCAACGCTATATGTGTGTCAAACTGTACAACAAGTTACCAAAGAATATTAGAACTCTTGAAAGCTTAAAATATTTCAAGGCAGCTGTCTTTGCCCATTTAATTGACTGCGAACCTTATTCTCTACAAGATTATTTAGGATCATAATACTAAGCTTTATTTTTGACATTTGACTTTATCTTTTTCTTTATACTACAATTTTTTTTCTTTCTTGCGACTATTATCTCCCCTTAGTTTCATATATTTTCTTTCCTCAAAATGACTAATTTCAAACACTGTAACATTTTTTTGTCACAGTTTATGTTTTGAAATAAATTTGATTTGATTGATTGATTAACCTGGTGCAATCACCTGAAATAGACGAGTTCCGTATACAACTTGCATGTATTCTTTCCTGAATTGAACAGTCAGTGATTTTCAACTTTTAACAAACCACCCTGTTTGAATTTGTAGATTATATTCGCTTCTAAAATTGTGTAAGTGTTGTGATAGACGTACGTACAGTTAATACAAAAATTATTTTTTTATTGAGTTAATAATTAATAGTGAAATGTCCTAAGAAAGTTCGTTTTTAAACTAAAAATTTCTCATGGTTCCCAGAAAAGAAATCGCTTTGGAAATTCGTAAACGTATTGTCGAAGACCGAAAAGTGGGTATAAGTTACGGACAATTAGCAAAAAACTATAAAGTATCAAAAAACGCTGTTGTTCGTATTTGTAAAAAAATTGAAGCCACTAATAGTACTGAAAATATCGCTGGTCGAGGGCAAAACAGAAAATCCACACCAAGAGACGATGCCCGAATTGTGCGGGAAGTGAGAAAAAATCCTAGTGCAAGTGCTCGCCAAGTGAGGGAAAGTATAAATATAAACGTTTCTACTAAAACAGTTAAAACAAGGATTAAGGAGGCTGGCCTTCAAAGCTTTTTAAAAAGAAAGAAACCATTCATTACTGAACGAAATAAGAAAAAACGATTAGCATTAGCAAAACAACATGTAAATAAACCCCCAGCCTATTGGGAAAAAGTGGTGTGGTCGGATGAAAGTAAATTTGAACTTTTTGGGTCAAAACGAAAAGGTAGAGTATGGAGGCGAGCAGGAGAAGCCTTAAGTTCTAAAATGATAGAAGCTACAGTTAAACATGGAGGGGGTACTGTTCTTGTATGGGGTTGTTTTAGTAAAAGCGGGGTAGGCAATTTAGCTAGAATAGAAGGTAAGATGACAGGAATATCATACGTATAAATTTTGGAAGAAAATTGGTATCCTTCGCTCGAAAAGATGGACCTTGATGATTTTATTTTTCAACAGGATAACGATCCCAAGCATACTTCGCGAGTTGCTAAGAATTATTTCCAAGAAAATGACATTGAAGTCCTTCAGAGTCCGCCTCAAAGTCTGAATCTCAACCCAATTGAACAGAAGGAGTAACAAATGCCACATCTTACTTTAACAAACTGATCGCTGCTTGGGAATAAATTCCAGCGGAAATAATAACAAATTTAATTGACAGCATACCACGGCGACTTACAGCAGTCATTGCAGCCAAGGGAGGTCATACTAAATATTAATTCTGGTGAAATTCATGCAATGCAGATTTAAAAAAGAAATTGCACCCATAATTTTGTCCACCTCTTATTTCAGATATTATTAAGTTATTATAATAAAGTACTTGTCTCTTCGTTTACCTTTTCACTTTTTTTGCTAAAATATTATACTTAGTTGTCAATAAACTGTTCAGTTGAATATTTCTGTTTATATTTTAATTCTGTGTATATATCTTTTTCAAATACGACAGAACTCTCTTCCGTACCTACAATTTTGTTCCCGACTATATGTCCAAGGTGAAGTTGTTTCATTGGGTGAAAAAGTTTCGAGAAGGTCCAAAACGTGTAGAAAAGATACCCCCTATGAGACGACGGAAAACATCCTTGACTCTAGACAATGTTAGAACGAATTATCAGCTTATTTGGGTTGATCGACGGTCAATCATGGATAATTGTTTGAAGGAATTGGTATAAGCATGGGGAGTGTCTAGGCAATTGTTCACAACGAACGTCGAGATTCCGTTTGTTTCCTTCAGAAAAACACGCACACCCTTCATTGAGCCGCAGGAACGTTGGCAGTACTGAGAAAATCGAAGTGGGAGATTCTGCCCCAGTTCTGCATCATTCTGCAGAACTGGGGCAGAATCTCCCACATAGAGCCCTGATTTGTTTCCATCAGATTTTCATTTGTTTTCACCGTTGAAATAATTTTTAAGTGGTCAAAAATTTAGGGATAATGATGAACTCATTACAGCTGTGCAAAACCGGATACGCACGCAACCAAAAATCATCTTTGAAAATGGTATACATAAGTTTCCAGAACGTTGGCGCAAGTTCATTCTCACCCATACTCGAATTTGCAGAATGAAATTTCACGGTATAGTATAGTTAGTTGTTTTAAATCTACTTAGCGTAGATTTGCTGGTTATATCACTTTTAAAATATATATTTTTTTTGGTAACTGCAAACAAAGCTTCACATAAGTTTAAGGGGTCGCAAACGTATTGTTACCGTAAAATTATGTAAACGATATTATGGTAATGCGGAGGTAGGGAATGTTATGGTTTCCAATTTCTAAATCTATCCCTTCGCGTTAACATGGAAATCTGAAACGTTAGACGGTGAATTAAAACTAAATTAGCATAAAACACCTAAAACCGCCCTTACCACGGATTCGTGTTATGGCCATACTTTCTACAAATTGCTTCGACTATCAACATCAATTTTCAGGGAGGGTAATTGTGGAAGCTCCAAGTGTTTCAACTGTTTGAATTTACATTGCGACAAACAGAATTTATTCGAAGACACACACATATACTTTTTAATAGAGCTCATTAATTAAGCCCATATTAAAGAAATAGTACCTAAAGTTTTCTTAATTAGATCACTGGAATTTTTGAAAAGTTATACAAGACTAGGCATTATGTTAAAACCGCGCGGATATATATGTAGGTATGAGTAATGTGAAATTACGAGTGCTGCAACTCATACGTAATGTTAAAGTAATGATAGGCATAGATTATGTCACAATTATTATCTTGTACCATCTGTTCATGGTTTTTTGTCGATTATAGAAATGATTCTGCATTCCTGGTGTGTGCAGATAATTTCATTTTCGTACCTGTTGTCACGTATATAATTATTTGCTGGAAACCGATATTACAATTTAGCTATCAAGATATTCCAGTAATTTCTAGAAATTATTAGACTTTCTGATTAGTCGGTTTTCATAAAGAAGCGCAAATATTTAAATGTTAGACTAAAGACAAAGTTGCCTGTATTTTTCCATACAGGGTAATTGAAGATAAGTGTCCGACCCATTAACCAGAGATAGTACTCAAGACATAGGGGGGTCTAACTCGTATAGTTTTCGAGGTAAAATAGATTGAAAATTCGCATGTAAATTTGTTGGTGGTCAATGGAATATCTGAATGCGACACAATAGCAATCGACTTTCGAGAAAAAACAAACACAAAACAACGAACATTTACTCAGTGAAATTCGTGCATTTTAAGCTTACGTGCCAAGGCAGAATACAACAAAGAGTAATTGTTCTTAACGTGTTTCACGTATTTACCATTGCTTCATGTATGAGATAATTAATCAAATTAAAGTAAAGAATCTTGTGTTTAATTACACATTACAAATGAAAAATTTAGTTTATGAAGACTCCATTAATACGGTTGAGGAAACTTTAAATTGCGACTTTTGCTGGAGAAAAAAAAAACAAACTGTACAAATCACTGCCCGGCGTACGTGATTCATTAGGCCGACATTCACACAAAACTTTCGAACGCTAATGGCTAATACATACTTGACACTCAGACTTGCTCGGGCAAAGAAGAAGAAAAATATTGCGCTCTAAGTACACAAGTCAAAACCTTCATCCAGGAGTAACTGAAGTTTTATTAACAAATTAAATAATAAATTAAATTTGGCCGAATAAGCTATTCTTAAGAAGCTTTGTGTATGGTGCCTTATTCATCAACTAGGCGCAGACGCAGTGACAGTTTCTAAAACGTAAACAATTAGTCAACCCGATATAAAAAAATACATTACGCATCACATTCCAATAGTTACCAGCGCTATTCAAACAGTTTCAATTGGGGCTTTCCGAAATGTCTCTGATAAATTTGATTTTTGGAATTTGCTACTTGCTTGACCTTAATAAATACGTCCCTAACGGGTCGGATACTTATCAATGAACCATTCTGTATAATTTCAATTAGATGAAATAATTATTTTTTTTACGCAAAGTTCAACAAAGTGTCTCCAGATGTAACAAAAAGAGCGCTTAGCGTGTTTTGACCCGCGATAGAAGAAAAAACAATGGGCGTGCGCCAACCGTAACCTACCGTAACTCTGAAGACAGATATGTCGTTCCCTTGGAGACTACGATAAAGAGAAGAGCTGCGTAACAATGCCTACTCAGTAGAGACGGCGTGGAAAACTTTAAAAGGAGTTATGATTAAGAGGTGCCACCCGGCGGTGAATACAACCCCCAGGACCCGCTTCGGCTCTGTTATACCCCAGATGGTGATCGTTAGGGAACACAAAAACAAACGAACTCCAAAAATGCTCTTTATTTTATTTTATTTTGTAAATGCACACACAGGTATGTGTCCCAGTCAATGTGGTTAATCAACAAATAGATTCTAATTCGGCCAAAAAGCAAACCGTTTCTTAGGTTAAACACAATCTCAAGGTTTGTAACTAGTATAAATCCCCTAGTGGGGTGATCAAACAACTTAATATTCAGAAAATAACTTAGTAAGTTACAAGGCCCAAACCGAGGGCAAAAACCGCATTGACGTGAGTATTCTCGTTTTTGCTTACAAAAGTAAACAACAGTTATTATCAAAAATGAATAAAAAAAAATTTTTCTGTGTGAAGCACTAAGCAGAAATTACTTTCACGCTCAGAAGGAGTCAAAAATCAAACAATAAACACTATACAAGACAAAATTGCAAAAGTAAAAAAAAAATGGGTAAATTAAATAACTGACGCATTCGGGAACATAACTTAGGGTAAAACGTCGTGATCCCCAAAAGAAACTTCCCTAGCCACGTTGCTCAACAACAGCAAGTCCCTTCTCGCCGAATTCGTGGCGAAGTCTCCCGCAGCTCAGCACCAAATCTACGCTAATGGCAGAACGCACGACTGGGGTGATGACGTCACGCGATCGTTTTCGAGGACGGATAAAATAAATAAGAAAATTCTTGCTACAGTATCACCCCAGGACTAACTCAAACTGGGGGCGGCACTGCCTTTTTAAACCTTCCCCACGAAGGTACGTAGGTGGGTAATGGAGGACGTCCACGCTGGTCCAAACGGAACAGGAGCACATGCAAGGCGTCATACTGCCATCCGTCAAGAAAAGATTAACTGCCCCTTACCAGTCGCTTGTTTGGGAAAGAAAAGCAAGCCTAAGAACGTAAATATTCACGTCGAAACCAAATTGTTCTACAAAGAGCGAGCTGACTATCGACAAAGCGAGATAATTCGTCGAGGACGGTCTGGTCACCAATTCCAAAAATTAAACACTTTAAGGCTTGGTTTTTCAATTGATTTGCAAAGTGATGGTTACTTGCCAGTGGGATAAATTTAACCTCTTTGGTAATGTGCTTGTTAAACAAAATCTCCATTTTCAATTATAAATTAAATACCAAAGAAGTAGAATCGTACAGTTGCTCGTGCACGTTTATGTATCCCTTCCACATGTTTACCGCTACCAAGCAAATTTACTGGCTGTTAGTTTACCTCCTTGTTAAAAGGAATTTATGTCGTTGTTAAGACTACCGATACTCTGATAAACTCATTTTCTGTGCTAACAATCGAATAACGCTAGTCACTTTACCAACTGTTTGAAAAACCGGGCGTAAAACCGCCCAAATCTCACTTCATTAAACAACGTGCAAACAGGGAAGTCAAAAGTCCAGAAAATTCCACGGGCCGTTCTGTCACGAGCAGTAACAGGCAGAGCCCAAAAACACGGCGGGAGGCCTACTCGACAGCAAAATTGATGCGAAGGGAAATTAACGTAACAAAAGAATGAACGTTATGTCTTGTTCAGTCACATATCATCTTCGCATGCAGAAAATGATACGTTTACGAATGTGAAACTGAGAAAATTACCGATTTTAAAATTGCTCTGAAGATGTGGCGCTGGTATTTACTGGTTACTGGTTGGAGTTGTCTATGACATTCAGGATGACAAAATAAGTCAATAGCATCCTTGAGTTAGGCAAGACTTTAAAAAACAACAGAACTTTTTGGATCTGAACCAAACTTCGATAGTAAAGGCTAGTTTACATTAGTCAAGTAGCTCGGCCTAGTAAATTGAGCCCAGTGCTCACTCGGTCCAGTACTCGACTCGCCCTTCATTATTGGGTAAATATTCAATTCCTTATATGACAGTAGTGACAATGGCAAGTCGAGTCGTCAGTAAAGTCATAAGTAACTTCTACATATACACAGATGGTATTAGGATTGCTAACCGTCCCGCATTTTGCGAAATGTCCCGGATTAATGGCCTGGGTGCCGAGTCCCGTTGGATGTTCATACGGGACGGGATCTGTCCCGCATTTTTGAATTCCAGAAATTTCAATAAAGAAAGTAACATTATGCAATCTTTCACGCGTTTTCGGAAACATTATTTTTCTCTGTCTGTCAACGTGACAGATCCTACCCCATGCATTTAGTGACTTTGTCATCTGGTGACTTTCTATTGAAGTTTCAGACAAATTTCAGTCTATTTAAAATTTAAAATGTCTGAATTTGAATGATTTTTGACTGATTTAGTCACATATCTGGCGACTTTTTTATTTAAAAATAATTGGTTCAATAACCACCGAACAATTTTTGTTTAAAAGACATTTTTACAATAAATGAAAAGACATTTTCACATAGTCAGAAAGCCATAAATTTTAAACTCTTCAATGTCAGGTGATGTCCCAGTTTTTACAACCGCATAGTAATTATTTTTCCTTTATGATAAAATATTTCGGAACGCATGGTGGCCGCGGTGGGATACGTCGTAAAATAAAGTCAGGTATGCCAAATATAAAATAGCGTACTTCTTCTTCAACGCTGATACAAACAAAGGAGTTGTTCCCATTTAAAAAAAATGACGTTTTGAAGATTTGGAGAAACAGAAAGAGCAAAAAAGGAAAAGGATAAATTCCCGTCTCTTCTTTCTCGAACAGAAAAGTTTTCTTTTTTACCATCCAGGACGAAAACGTTAACATTTTTTTCTTGTATCTATTGCAAGTCGATTGTCTTTTGTTTATATTTTTGTTAAAAAAGCAGCTTTTTTGTCATTTTAACGGTCTTTTTAATATCGGGGCCTGCGATATTAATCACCATAGTAGAGCGCTTAACCAGAATATTAAAATAAGAGTACATTTTTTTGCAAAACAAAAATCACTATCTGATTTTTCGGCACTTGCGTCTTGTGAAAATTTTAGTGAATTATTGTCCATTTCTAGTGACATTTTAGTGACAATTGAAGCTAAGTGTTCACATTTCGAAATCTTATTGGCAACGACACCGCGAATCATCCATGAGTAAATTATTGCAAATTTAACTTTGAAAAATATTTAGTTTTAAAAAGTTCCATTTCTTTAGCATGTCCCGATTTATGAAACTTTGAAGTTGGTAACCCTAATTGATATAAATGATTAACTACTAGGCTGTCAATGTCAACTGCCCTGAGTTGGCAATACTTAACTTAAGGTGACGTGATTGAATAATTGCCTATCATGATCTATTCCATATCCGGTTTTGATCTGTCAAAAGAAGGTTATGTTTGTCGTTGTTATAACGGTAAACACTAGTGGCAGCACTCGTTCGATAGTTCGGCGGAAATAATAAAATACTGAATCATGTTTGTAAACCATCAAACACAAAAATGTACAAATGCAGGGATCTTTTGTTGCCAATTCCGGACACTTGAGAATGACGCCGAGTATAAATAAATCATTTTATGAAACTGCCTAAAGATTCTACTTTATTTCTGATTCCAAAGAGTGAATCAAAATAAATCCGACAAAGAGAAAAACTAGTGAGAAAATGGACACAGATTACGGGAAAAAGTTGTAGGTATAATAAATTAATTCTAAAATCAAGTTGTGACAGTATTTGTGATACACGATCTATAAATCCGATAGTAAAACTTCAATATAAATTAATGCGATTAATAAATTACTAATGTAATGCTTGCTGCAATTAAGTGATCCTATATTTTATGTATCTATGTAATTACCTGTAATCTGTTGAGTAATTATTAAATGATTTTGTAATGAATCGTTTTAATTCGTAAGCAGTATGTTCGATGCCGACCCAAGAAGAAGAAAATTTCTATCGAAAAAAATATTTTTTTTTCGATAGAAAACAATTCTTTCGATGTCGTAAAACCGAGTAAGATTTGCGAGCTGAGTGGCTCATGAGCCGATTCGAACCCACGCTGGCAAGTGTCACAACTTTATAAGTCGGCTAGCTAACCGCTGAGCCACTTGCCTCCCCTTACATAACATTCGGTTCAATAAAGTGGTTCTGGAATCAATATTTAAGACACAGAACTGTTTCCAAATTTTGTCCGTAATCAAAGACTCGATGACATCAATTCTCTTATTATAGTGTTTTACAGTTTAATTTTCTGGTTCTTTTTAACACTCATGCGTGGTATAATACCGTGGTTGTCAGTTGACCACGCTGCTGTTTCCGTTTGGGCGGTTTGATATCACAGCTTCTATTGAGGATTCTAAAGGTCATGTATGACAATTGAATTTTAATTGGATAGCCACCTTGATTCGCTTACAAATCCTTCCGACGTCTACTGCACGCTTTACTTCGCGTTTTGTTGTTAGAAGGTGGAGACGTGTGAATGGTTCTCGTGAATTTAGATCAAAATTCAAATGAACTAGAGTGTTTACTGGAATTATTTGTGCCTTGCAAACCTGCTGAATTGCTTTAAACAACTTTTACCAAATTCTTTTCCTGATAAATTAAAAGAGGAAACAGCTTTCACGTTTTGGGCTTTTCTTTTGGCTGTTATACCATGCCTTCAATTGAATTCCTCATTAAAGTGGGCTATGATTTCACTGTTTCTTTCTCCTAAGATTTGCAGCACTGATAGCTGTTCAATTATTTAATTAAACAAATGTCAAATTGACACTTTGTATTTTCAATTAATTCAAAATTTTAGAATTACAGCAGAAAATATTTATTGTTGAAAGTTATTTTCAAACCGGTAGAATAGAAAATGGACAGTCAGTTTATTCAATTAATCAGTGTGTACAGAAGTTTCGAGAGCAGTTTCTTAATTTTGCTATTACTTATGAACAGCAAGGTAAACATATCCATGCTTGTGTTCTTAAATTTCGTGAAACAGGGTCACTGGGTCGCAAAACAGGGAGCGGAGCAGCTAAGAAAAGGACTGCAGCCTGCATTGAAGATGTTCGGGATCGAATGGAACACTCTTCCAAGAAATCTATTGCGAAACTTTCACAAGAAGTTCAGCTATCAGTGGGAAAATGTCATACTATTCTTAAAAAATACTTAAAGCTTTATCCATATAAGATTCAAGCAGTCCACGAACTCAGGCCAGTAGATTTTCACAGAAAAACAGAAGATTCTCAGTGGTTTCTTAATAACTTAAACAACGACAACATTCTTGACAAGTGTTTCTTTTCCGATGAGGCCTGGTTTCATCTCTCAGGATATTTAATTAAACAGAATATGAGAATACGGTCAGCACAAAATCCCCATGAATTTGTGGAAACTTCATTACATCCATTAAAAATTGGTGTTTGGCTAGCAGCGTCAAGAAGGCGTATCATCGGACCAATATTTTTTAGCGACTCGGTAACTGCTGTAAGATATTGAAATGAGTTATTAGAACCTTTCATTAATCAACTACATGATGATGAACTTACAGAAGGGTGTTTTCAGCAAGACAATGCTACTGCCCACACAGCTCATGAAACAATGACTTTCCTGCAGTAGTTTTTCGATAATCGGATTGTGAATTTTCCTGCAAGGTCTCCGCATCTCACAATTATGGATTACTTTATTTATCCGCACATGAAAAACACAGTTTTTAGAACTACGGGTCACACAATCGAAGAACTTCGTGCAGGCATTACAGGTGTGTGTGCTAACATAACCCCCGAACACTTAGCAAACGGGTTTGAAAACATGAAACGCAGAGTACGCTTATGTATTCAAGTTGAAGGAGAGCACTTTAAACGTTAATGTTGTGTTTTTATTTGATGTTATGATCGGTACTGATAGTTAATGGCAACTGTTTTCTCTAGAATTGCGTCGCCAACTTCATAAAAAAATCACAGCTTACTTTAATAAGGAATTCAATTGAAGGCGCGGTATTTCGCCGATACCTCTCTATTGCTTAACGTATCCCGGAGGCAAATCAAGTGCAACCAAGGTCGAGTACGTGAGGGCATCGCTAAGATCACGGCCCTCCGGCAGTTGGTAACCATCGACACACACGAAACTCGACGTGCCGACCTTTGATGGCGTCACTACGTGACAGTTGAGTAACGTTTGATATCTACGTACGGAGCAATCCTTACGGCCTCTACCAAATGTAACGTATTATTTTAATTATGTTACGTATTTAATGCATGTCCGTAAATAACGCAGATAAACCGGTACTTGTGTGTGCATTTAGTTTA
This sequence comes from Prosopocoilus inquinatus, assembly GCA_036172665.1. Taxonomy (NCBI): domain Eukaryota; kingdom Metazoa; phylum Arthropoda; class Insecta; order Coleoptera; family Lucanidae; genus Prosopocoilus; species Prosopocoilus inquinatus. The sequence continues at coordinate 6,821,125 of CM069876.1, forward strand.
ATGTTGGCTCGAATAAAATAAGCTGCGTTTTATTTAAGTTTGATAGAATACCGAATCACATTTTTGAAAATTAATATCAACTGTTATTGAAGTTTATTTAAGAGCTTAACGGTGGGTTTCATCCAAAGTTAATATATGAGAAGTTGAAATTATTAATTATCCGATTAAGTTCCGATCTTCCCACCTCCTGATAAATTTAACCGTCGGTTAATATACTAGGAAACTATTATCAGCACAAAGGTTTCCAAGGATATTAACCGACGGTTAAATTTATCTGTAGGTGGTAACATCGGGCCTAAGGAACGTCATTGGATGAAGTTAACAATAGATTTGAAACAACAACAATTATATTGTTTCACCCAACCAATCACAGGCTTTAATCACGCTGTTAAATTAATCAGTAATTAAATAGTTTTTGTGAAACTGGAGGTAAGTCACTCATTTTCAACGCCGCCTACGTACGTGTGATTTGTTAGAGTTAGGTCTGTTATGCCGTTGTCTCTTGTACTGATATATTGCTTATCTTTTGTTTTAATATACGTTTTAAGTACGATATGTGGTTTTGTTGCGGCGAACAATTATTTTGGATGCAAGAGTGGATTATTCTCCTGGGAATTTTTCGAAATTTTGGCGCACGCTGCGATCATTGGAGGACGGTTCCGCAGTGGCGTAGAAATCAACTCCTGGCGACCTTCATTTTGACCTCGCCCTTCTCTTTCTGAGAACTATCTCAGGACAGCTGATTGTCTTCTTCAGCGCGAATTGGCTACCGCTTTTCTTTAATTATTCAGGAGATAAAGTAAATTCGTTCAGGTGGTAATAAGTAGTAGTTTTATTTCATCTGAATAAATAAGAATCAGTAAAAGTTTCATTAATAAGCAATTTGTAACATTACGTAAGTTTATTAAAGGTATTGAATATATTAAATGATCGGGTATTGAAACGGTTAATTACTTAATAAACGATTAGGAGGAAATGTATAATTTTAACTACTATGTATACTTTCATATTTTATGAAGTGGACATCAAACAAATTTGTCCAAAATATCATTGTGTACGGTTTAATCCTAAAATAAAATGAATTATAAATATTTTAAAAGTTCTGTAGATCTATTTTTCTGGTATACATAGAAAAATAGTATTTCTGTGACTGTGCATTTACACATCATTAGCCGAGTGTACTCAACGGTGTCATAAATGTCGGTGCGCTATTTCTGTAACGCTGCCATTTGGAAGAAAATAAATGGATCCCCGGGGACTCATTTTTTATTGCCTCCTTATCTGCGGGACAATATGAGGCGCCAGATATACCATTTGATGGATATATTCACCTTTCACTGCTAGCTCAGGTGCAAACCAGCCAACCAGCGGTCGCCGGGACGGTTTTAAAAATAGGCGCCCACTTAACAAGAAATACGGCGCCACCACTTTCAGTTTTCATTAATTTTTGCTTTATGACTGTAACTAGAGCGTCAAGTATTTTCATTTCCACATGTCGATGATAAATCATTCATCCGCGGATTTCTCTGGAAAGCGGACGTCGCAGAAAAATCGAAACAGGTTCTTTAATATGCAGGTTACATACACGTGGAAAAAACGCAGGAAAATTTATTATTATTGTGGTAAATGTAAATGAGAAAATTTATTTTAAAAAAAGCATGTGCTGTGCAACATAGATGAGTAGGAGTTTTGTGAAATGTCAAGTTTGTTCTATGCGAAGTGCTACCTGTCGTTAGTTCAGGGTCATATTTTATCTCTTCGATACTTCGTCGACCGTATTTAGCCTGCCTACCTGTTATGTATAACGTTTAAAGGATACTTTCAAAGTGACTTGGTAAAGGTGAATAAAAGGTAAGCGGTTGCTCGCATCGTATTTTACGTCTTTTTTATATGCTACACTATTATCGGCATATTAAAATTAATGTTTTTAATTATTTTTGGAAAGAAAACAAAGAAGAAAAAAAACACTGCTTTCAAGGTTTTTCTACGTATAAATACGAGGGTCAAGCTGAATTTATTGAGAATAAGAAAATCTAGCAGACCTTGAAAAACAAAACATACATTGTTATTTAGAACAGTTTTTTATCTGTCATTTGAAGTTTAGTTGCTGAATCTACGTTTGGTATAACCGAAGTTATTAATTTTTAAAAGTGACAATACAAGTACAAAAATGGAATTAACCAGAGAGCATTTTCGAATCATGATTTATTATGATTTTTAAAAAGGCTTAAGCGCTTATGAGTGCAAGGAGAGTTTAGATTCGGCTTTCAGTGAACAAGCACCTTCCTTGGCTACAATGTACCGATGGTACAAGGAATTTGAACGCGAAAGAAATTCTGTTCCGTATCAAAAAGGAGCAGGGCGTCCTCCTACGGCTGTTACCGACAAAATCATTGCTGCTGTCAAAAAAATAATTGAAGAGGACAATAAAGCTACTTATGCGGTAATCGAGCATCAACTCAAGATTGGATCCTCAGCTGTGAGAACAATCTTACACGATCACCTACATTTAAAAAAAAGTGGTTAGTCGCTTTGTGCCGCATCAACTTTCCGACTTCCAAAAAGCAGAACGTGTAAGGATTTGTCATGAAACTTTAAATTTCTGAAACAATGGTGGCCACCAAATTTTTCCAAAATAGTGACAGGTGACGAAACTTATATGCCATTTTTTGACATACCAACCCGCCAAGAGAGTCGTGTGTGGATTCATGAAGATGAGGAAACTCCAACAATAACCAAGAAGCTGCGAGCTATGAAAAAAGTTATGTATGCAGTATTCTTTAGAAGTACTGGACTAGTAAAAGCAATTAAGCTAGACGGACAAAAGACAGTTATAGCTAAATGGTACACTGAAAAATGTTTGCCTGAAGTATTCAGTAAGGTTCCAAACAAGGGAAGTATTCTGCACCATGACAATTCATCATCCCATACTGCAGCTTTAACTCTCCAGTTTTTGGCTGGAAAAAATATAAAAATAATAGAACATCCGCCGTATTCACCTGATTTAGCTAGGTGCGACTTCTGGCTATTTTTTGGGCTTAAAAGGAATTTGCGGGGTAGAAGGTTTTCGTCTGAAGAAGAGATTGATGCCGCAGTTCACACTTATTTTGACGGTATTCCGAAAGAAGATTGGTTGGGTGCTTTTAAACAGTGGAAAGACAGAATGGTTAAGTGTATCATTGTTGAAGGGATTTACTTTGAACACATTTAAAATAAAATCCTACAAAATATTAAGCATACTTTTTATTGTCAATAAATTCAGCTTGACCCTCGTATAAATTAAGCTTAAACTTAAGGTCACTTGTTCAGGTTTGAATTGTAACTGTATAAGGTTGAAAAGTTTATAAGCGACAGTTGAAATGAAGAATTATTACACGGTGAAGGATTTCATTTTCCTGTTAATTTAAATTACATAATTAGTTCTTAGTGCATAAACGTTTGCATTTCTGATTCCTGTTAAGTAAGACTTGTGGTAAAAATTGAAGAAAAATTAAACGTAACACAACCTTATCGCTCTTACGTAAAATTAAAAGATAAAGGGCGGGTTTCACAAAGCTTTGTTTAAGCGTTGATTAACTAATCAATCGTTAAGTTCAATCAGTGTAAAAAATTTGATGCTGTTTCATAAAACAAAAAAAAAACATTATGTTTATCTCTGATTAACTAATTGGAGTTTACGTTTGGCAACATCAAAAAATTGCCACTTTCACACCGCTTTAAAGTAATCTGTCCGGCACGGTGTCAGGTAGTGTGAGGTTAGAAACTCAAAATAAATAAATACATCTTCAATTCTTCGCATTAGTGCAGTTAATGATTTTTAAAAATGAAAAAGAAAGGGAGGAAGGAAACTTTAGTGCAGTTGAATTACTTGAACATATATGGCAAATACACATTTTCTGTTGTGGTTCAGCTCAGCGGAATTACCACCAGGTGAAATAATTTTAACATGGGGTACAATCTGTGGTGCCAATGACATGAGAAAAGACTTATGTTAACTTGCGGAGCTTCTTCTATTGGCAATTTAATTAACTGTTTGTTTTGCCTTGCAATAAGATGAGTGACACGATGAATTATTCTACGTATCGATGGTTTCTGAAAGTATCAGGAATCAGCTGTTGAAATATTTCAGTGGATAACAACATAAGTTTATCCGCAACTGATTTGTACCATAAAATAAATTTATTTTTGCTTGTTGCAGGTTCTAGTGTTGGACCAAAGAGTTCCATAACTCCTTTCGAAAAGCGAAACGTTAAATTCATTATCATCCAAATCATTAAAAAGATTATTTCTGTCTCTTATAAAATTAATCCTACCTTCTTTATCGTCAGAGAAGAAAGTGAGGTTGCAGACATTTTGAAATAATTTTGAATTGTTTGTTGTTGAAAATAATTTCCGAAATAGTGTCGTAAAAATTAATCAATAAACCAAGTGAGTAAAAAGTATAGAGATGTCATTATTGTTTATATTTAAGGCATGTTAAATTTTTAAATAAAATTATAATTGCTTTTTAGATATATGTTTAGAATTTTTATATCAAGAAAGCTTTATAATAACTATGGAAAATTCACTCGTTACTTTTTAATAGCTGGATTTCTATCGATTAATCTAACGCCTAATTAGACGGAAGTAAACGAAGCGTTATCTCTTAATCGAGCTTTGTGAAACACTTAACGGAGCATTAAGACTATATGACGACCGATTACAGAGCGAGCCGTTTAGTAATCATCGTTAATTTAATCATCATCAAATGTTTTCCTATTTAATCATTCGTTACAGAGTTAATCGGAACTTAAATATTTAACGAAGCTTTGTGAAACCGGCCAATTTTGATCAAAACGAATCCAATTTTCTTTCAGCTTAAAAATTGAGTTTAAGAAAAAACTTAAAATTTCTGGTGTATTAAATTACGTTTAATGTTACGTTAAATGTTTATTATACTTGTCCAAAAACAGACATTTATTTGTAAATTTCGAAAACAAAAATGTCAGCAGGTACGTCACTAGAAACGATAATTGCTATTTGTACCCACCTCACAGGCTAACCAAATTTGAGCAAGGTATCCAATACTCTTGTATAAAGCTGTTCAACCAACTACCATTAAGTTACAGGCTCGTGTTTAACTCACAGAATTTAAATCTTTTTAAAAATAAAATATTTAACCTGCTAATAGAAATAGAACCGTATTCCTTAAATGACTTTTTATCAATTTAAGTATGATAATGATAATACCATAAGCTAATATAAGTTGCTCTGTCACAGTGCTTAATTTCGGATTCAATTACTTGATATTTATACAGGGAGATTCAGGCAACTCTTTCATTAAAAGTTTACGCACTTCTCCTTTGAATTTCTGTTTCATATTTTGCAGTTATAAGTTAACGATGATGATCTATCAAAGTATAGTATTTTCAATTTTCGGACACTTCCGCTTATACCGGAAGTTGCTGCCAACTTTCTTATTTTAAATGGAACATCCCATTTTTTAATGATTTTTTGAAATACTTATAAAAATCTAAAAATATTTTGTGCAACATGTGACACAACGAAAATTAACCGTTTCCGAGATATTTTCATTTTTTAAAAATAACAACTCAGACTTGCACAACCTTGGTTATAATACTGCCATTTTTGTGCAACAAAAACCATGATGCCCATTTTTGGCCTATAGTAGGCTACAGTAACATTCTTTCAGATCATGTCCTGTTTTGCACTTGATTACTTAGAGGCTGGTTGAAAAGTAACTTCTATTCGAACTAATTTCAACTGTCGAAAAGTCATGTTTTTTAAATGGAACGCCTAGTATGTTTTTATACCATGTGACTCAAGATTAAATATTCTTTCGTCCTGTATTAGCATTCCCTATACCTATCTCTTATAGTTCGTTATCGATGATTTCTTTTTAACACGTAATTTTTTTCCATTTTTCGGTATTATTTTTAAATAGTGGGCTACGAAAACTAGAGAAATTATAATTTTCAAATCATTCGTCTAGTAGGAATTAAAAAAAAACAATTTAATCGCTACGAAGAACCAAAAAATGAATAATCAAACACAGACATATTAAACGTTTCTGACGATAACAAATAACCGACAATTCAAGAAGTTAATAAAAAAAAAATTGTTATATCGAGGAAAATATGTTATTACTGAGACACAATAGAAAGTTATTACTAATAAATAATAGGTGAGAACCACTTAGAGCCAATATTATAACCAACAATTTGTGTATTATTTTCAATATTTTTGATTTATTTATTAGTTTTCATAAAATTTTGTTTTGTAAGTGTAAATTTCTCTTTGTAAATGTGTAAAACGTCATACCAAGAATTCTAGTACATACGGCATATGTAAATAAAAAATTCAGATGATAGATACATATTTAAATATTATTTTTCGGTTTTGAACATGAAATTGAAAGTGAAAAAATTGATGTGTCAAAGAGAAAATCATTAATAAGAAGAGAAAGGTAAGAGATGGGTATAGGGAATGCTATAGTTCGAAAGAACATTTAATTCTGATACTTATGGTATAAAAATATGCTGGGTGTTCTATTTAAAAAACATGACTTTTCGACAGTTGCAATCAGTTTGAATAGAAGTTACTTTTCAACCAGCCCGTAAATAATTTTGTGTAAAATTAGGTATCACTTGAAAGCCTATGATTATAGCCTACTACAGGGCAAAAAATTGAAATTGTGGCTTTTGTTACACAAAGATGGCAGCATCATAAACAAGGTACTGCAACGTTGAACTTTTTTAAAAAATGGAAATACTTCTAAAACGGCTAATTTTTCTTGTATCACATATTACACAAAATATTTTTAGAATTTCACGGGCATTTCGAAAATGCAATAAAAAGTGGGATATTCTATTTAAAATAAGAAAGTTGACAGCAAGTTACGATACAAGCGGAAGTGCCCGAAAGTAGGAAATATTATATTTTAATAGATCATTATCGCTAATTTATAACCGCAAATTATGAAATAGAAATTCAAAGAGGAAGTCCGTAAACTTTTAATGAAGGAGTTGCTTGAATCTCCCTGTATTATAGTCTCTAGCTAACCATATTTTTGAATATTGTAACGTTTTTCGAACTTCTCTGTAACAGTCTCGAAATAAACATTATTATTATTACGCAAACCTAGTTTTAAGTTGTTTGTTACGGATTCCTTTGGTACGTTTCTAACACGGACAATAATACCGGACAAATGTTTTTTGAACATGCCTTACATATTTTTTTTACATTCTAAGCACTGAACGCAGGTTCCTCGCATTTTGTTGTATCTCCCGAATGAGTTCCATACTTCGCTTTAACGAACTCATCGAGATTTTTGCGGGAGCATCTTGGTAAAAATTTTCCTAAAACAAGGAAGATTTTCTGAGTGCGCACTGTTTAATGTCTTTGACATATTTTACAACTTGTACTTAACTCGATTCAAAAAGAATTTACATATTGTATTCCACTATAAACGAAACGTGACAAAACCGATCCAGATCACTTCTGAGTGAAGCACTGATCAAAACGACTGCAATACGAATGCAGCTTCTCTCTTCGCATTTGTAATTAACACTAAAAATATACCGGGTGATATCAAGATGGGCGGCGACCAGAAAATATTTTTAAGTATCTGAGTCGGTCGCAAGGGAGCGCAATCAATGGGATCAACTTTAGATCAACTTAAGTCCCTAAAACTATCACAGTAGGAAAACTTGCTGCCATATTGATGCCCTATTTCGCGCCACGTCAAAACACTGATGACAGCTGAAAGTTTCTTGCAATTTACTAAATTAGGCAATAATAAAGTCATTAAACAAGCACATAAATGAGAAAAACACTGGCACTAAATAAAAGTAAGGAACAATAAAATGTTAAAAGACGGAAAGCACTTTGAACATTTATAAAATACATTGTAATCAACGATGATTGAAGGTCTGCAGCTAAAATATTTTCAAAATATTATCTATCTGTCATTTCGAAATAGTAGTTTACAATCCGTAAGGATATCAATAATAATTTCTACACAACTCTATGCGGACAATAAGAAAGTATTGTATAGCGGCACAGTGAAACTTTGTTGATCCCAGTGCATGGTGTTTGAGTTATTCTTGTTTCTCTGTTTATTGTTGTATTCTTGTGTTTAAATATTCTGTATTCCCAAAAAGATTTAAATTCTTCTAAATAATGTCCTAACAATAATAAAACCTTTTATAGGCATTAATTAACCTCAGAATTAAAAGTATTACTCGATAGCATTTGTTTGAAGTTTCTCCTTCCGCTAATCAATTAGTAGACATATTTGATAATAACTCGAGAACGAAAAAAGATACTCATTTCGGGTTTTCACCATTTTATAGACGCTGTAACTGTTGCAAAAGAAGCACACCTTTCTATTTAATTTTTTTTTTAGAAAACTGAAAAACTATTACTTTCGCAAATATCGCCTTCTTTATAACAAATTATATCAGCTTAAAATTCCCTTTGAAATGAGTCGAAGTTTGTTAATTTCTGATAAAGAGTACAAAAGTTATGATATTTTCCCTTATTAATGGTGATACGATAATCACTCTAAAATCAAAGTTGTGCAGAATTAATTCAGCTCTCTAATGACGCTATGAAAGCTGCAGCTTTTTCTCGGACTTTTACTAGTAAAATTAATTTTTATTGATGGCCGTATTGATTGTGCCCCCTTGCGATGAACTCAGATACTTAAAAATATTTTCTTTGCATTTTTCTTGGTCACTTTGACTATAATGTTTTTTCTCCCGAAGCTGCAGGCATTACGGTTAGCTATATACCGCCAGTCGCCGTGCATCTTGAGACACCCGGTATACAAGTTTGCCAGTTAAAAAATAAAATAAAAATATGGCAAAACAGAGTGACGTCAACTTATCATGAAACAAAGAGTATATGTAACTTCTTGCTTAGTTAAACTGTAAAGACGTTTTTAAGTTTTATATTATTAATAGGCATGGAAAATAAAAGCTTCCGAGAGTATTTAAAACAATCTTCTTTTAAAGTGCTTTAACCACTACTGTAAATAAGTTAAAAGTGGCTTTAAAGTACGGTTTTTAAGAAACCCGATAAACTCACCCATTTTAATGTTATTATAATTAAGCAGCGAAAAAGCACGTTTAGTACAACGCGAGTTATGTTCGAATGTACGTCGTTTATTAAAAATTATTGGATATCGAGATTAACACGATAGTTACCAGCCAGCAACGTTGTTTATTCTTATTTAAATCACAACTATCAGTCGATTATAGTGCAATTAACATAATCTATTTAAAGTTAAAAGCGTGGGCTACACATATAAATGAATGTTCAGAGTGTAACAGAGTCAACGAACTTAATTTTTCAGCTTTAAGGAAAGTACAGAAAATACTGAACTGGAACTACGTGCACGCACGTAGTAGGTAAGTAAGGTCTTAAGTTCTTTCGGATGATTTATTTATTTATTTACCAAATTCGAAAGACATGCATGGACGGCTCTTCCTCTTACTTACACATTCAAGTGTCACTGAGTGAGTTAATTAAAGGACGAAGCTTTCTAAAAGCTCGCGTTATTTATCTGTTCTTAATGAACGGGTCGCATGCAGGAATTTCAAAGAAAAGGCTTAAAAAAACCAGCGTCATTTGCGTTTCACCGTAATTAACATTGTTTCGAAGATCAAATATTTCACACACCCTAGTCATATCGGTATTAATGCAGCTATGCTAATCTCGATATTTAATATTTACCGACACGTTAGTATGCGTGTACAATACTGAGGCGATGAGAAATTACTGGGTAAATGCGGTTCGAATAAATCAAAAACGTTTTTAATGGCTATTTATTACATGTTCTGTAGTAATGAGATCCACGTTTTTTTTTTTTTTAATTTAAGTTTACTACGTGAAATTCATTAGAAGTAATGGTTTTATTTCTTAAAAATGGAAATCCAGGGTAGGTCTAATGCAACCTAATTTGTAGCATAAAATAACATGTGTATTCAAACTAAATTATCAAACTACATTATTTTCCTATAATTTATCCAATTATAAAATGAGAGCAAAACATTTTGGTTACCTACAATACGCCCACTGTTTGATAGGCGCCGACTGTTGAGACTTTATTAATGGAATGTGCGATTGCTTTACAATCACAAATGCCATTTAACTTCACAAGGTATTAAAATAAGTTCTAAATTTATGAATGGCATAAGAAAGGCATTCTATTTGTAACGAGCATATTTATATTTGTTAATATAATATTTATGAATGGGACAGCTGAATAAAATGCCTGGCTGTACTATTATGGAGAATCGTAGGTTTACCTATCCTTAAACCGGCCTACTTATATCCCTGACCACGTATTGAAAGCGTTGCGTAATTTACGGCTCACTTGCACACGATCCTATTTTCGATTAAAAACGCAAACAATACGCAGTTATTTTCAGCTTATCTGGTTCACAGGTACGGATTAGAGCGAGAGGTTGCCTTGCATAAATCGCCGTTGTTAAGTTAAGTGCGACGTCATTAACTATGCTGATTTTGTTGAACATGTGTTGACTTCTTTAGCAATACACCACACTTAACATTTCATGTAGCTGCTTAAACAACATAAACAATATAGTTTAAGCAAGTTACTCTTGTATGTTACGTCATCCTTCAAAGTGTTTAATAATTATCATTATACAGGGATATTCACTGTGAGTAGCCTATTAGAATATATTGGAAACCACCCCTTACAGGTCGCTGAAAATTTGTATATGGCAATAATCGATGACTATCTATTCATATAACATAAAACCAATTATTACTTGCTTCCGATTTTACCGGAAGTCGATAGTAACTTTCCTATTTTAAATAGAACACCCCATATGTTATTACATTTTTGAATTCCCCTTTCAATTATACATCTTTTGTATTCACACACATCCTGGCTAAAATGTATTGTTTTGATGATATCCAATTTTTTCTAAAACTGTTGGCGATTGGTGATTGGTTGGTGATGGTCACAATAATTTCTGATAAAAGTTAAACCATATACTTTACAAAGAGCTTACAGGGAATCCACAAGAGTTGACAGTTTTTAACAATAAATAATTCAATTTTTCTAAATGCAACCACTGACTTTTCTATGCCATCGGATGCAAAATATTATTTTCTTTTGTTTTTGTATAAACATTTTTATCGCTACCTTCAATGGTTTTCAAGATATTTATGCATAATTTATTTTTTGTTAAGTACTGACGTTATAAAGATTTGATTTTTGAATTTCGTGTCCATCTAATTGTTCAAATCCATTTCTGCCCCGTCGATTCAGATTCTTTGTAGTGTTTACAGGAGTATTATGTACTTTATCTTTTTAATTTACTCCGTAAATAAAAATCTACTGGAGTTAGATCGGGTGATCTAGGAAGAACCCATTGATCACCGCACACTATTAAACGATCTTCCAACATTTCCGCCAGCATACAAAAGTTCTTATTAGTAAATAAAGAGCATGTTGAACAAAATTTATGAAAGATCAAGTTACGCATTCTGTCTATAATAACAAACTGCGTATTTATAGTATCAATATTTAACAAGAAATCAATTTGCACGTTAATATCTTGAAAACCATTAGAGAAAACCATTAATTATATGGTTTATACAAAATAAAAAGAAAATTACATTTTGCATCAGATGCCATGGAAAAAAGTTTATGGTCACATTAAAAAAATCAAGTTATTCATAGTTGAAAACTGTCAACTTCTGTGGATCTCCTGTAAGCTCTTTGTAATGTGTACTGTTCATCTTTTATCAACAAAGTGTTACTTCATCTCTGTATTCAAACAGAGAAAAGTACCATTCCATACCAGTAAATATTCCAATTTATTGTGACTACTGTAATCGCCAAGATTTTTTGAAAAAAATTAATATTTTCAAAACAGTTCATTTTAGCTGTGACGTATGTGAATTAGAAGATGCAAAACTGAATGGGGAATTCAAAAATTTAATAATATATGGGGTGTCTCATTTAAAATAAGAAAGTTAGTATTGACTTCCGGTACAACCGGAAGTATCCCAGGACTGACCATATATATAAATTTTCAGCGGTCTGTAAGGCATAGTTTCCAATACAATCTAATAGGCCACTCACCGTGAATACGAGGGTCAAGCAGAATTTATTGAGAATAAAAAATATGGTTAATATTTTTACAAAAGTTAAAGATCCATTTAACAAATTCAAACAAATTAATTCTATTTATGAAATTCTTTGTCATGATTGTGATTCTGTTTATATTGGCCAAATATCAAGAACTCTTCATTCGAGAATTATTTCTCATAAAAGTGATATTAGACTTAGACCTAATGCTTGTGCTTTATCTGAAAATGCCAATAATGAAGACCATAAGATTAATTTTGAAGATGCAAACATTTTAGATATTGAACCAATTTTGAGTCAAAGACTTTTTATTGAAATGTGCCATATTTTTTGTAATAAAAAAAATATCAACAAAAGAACTGATATTGAGAAACTTAGTTGTATTTATACTTACCTATTAAATTTTAAAACTAAAAAGAAAGACAATCAAGATGTTGGAAATCAAAATTTACATCGTATTACCTAATAATAAATAAACAATTTTTCTATCGTGATTCAATTTTCTAAATTTCGCAATTAATTTAGCTGTCAAAAAATGTAAAATTCAAAATGTATTCCTAATGAAATTTAATATTATGTTAACTAGTGGTTTAACCTTTTGTACTCACTAAGGAGTAAGTAATCATGTGAAATTGTTCTTAGTATTAATTATTAATTTTAAAATTTGTTTTGTAGAAACCTTGATAAAGGAAATAAATTTTCCGAAAGCTCGGTTGAACTTTAAAAGAGTAGTATTATCAACCCCCTTTTTTGACTGCAGCCCAGTTACAGAATAGATTCCTTAATTGATCAGTCGTGATCATATTCCGCGTTAATATTTTGTAGAATTTTATTTTAAATGTGTTCAAAGTAATTCCCTTCGGCAATGATACACTTAACTATTCTTTCTTTCTACTATTTAAAAGCGCCCAACCAATCTTCTTGCGGAATACCGTCAAAATAAGTGTGAACTGCGGCATCAATCTCTTCTTCCGACGAAAACCTTCTACCTCGCAAATTTATTTTAAGCCCAAAAAAATAGCCAGAAGTCGCACATAGCTAAATCAGGTGAAAACGGCGGATGTTCTATTATTTTTATATTTTTTCCAGCCAAACACTGGAGAGTTAAACCTGCAGTATGGGATGATGCATTGTCATGGTTCAGAATAATTCCCTTGTTTGGAACTTTACTGAATACTTCAGGCAAACATTTTTCAGTGTACCATTTAGCTGTAACTGTCTTTTGTCCGTCTAGCTTAATTGCTTTTACTAGTCCAGTACTTCTAAAGAATACTGCATACATAACTTTTTCGTAGCTCGCAGCTTCTTGGTTATTGTTGGAGTTTCCTCATCTTCATGAATCCACACACGACTCTCTTGACGGGTTGGTATGTCAAAAAATGGAATATAAGTTTCGTCACCTGTCACTATTTTGGAAAAAATTTGGTGGCCACCATTGTTTAAGAAATTTAAAGTTTCATGGCAAATCCTTACACGTTCTGCTTTTTGGAAGTCGGAAAGTTGATGTGGCACAAAACGACTAACCACTTTTTTTAAATGTAGGTGATCGTGTAAGATTGTTCTCACAGCTGAGGATCCAATCTTGAGTTGATGCTCGATTACCGCATAAGTGGCTTTATTGTCCTCTTCAATTATTTTTTTTAATAGCAGCAATGTTTTTGTCGGTAACAGCCGTAGGAGGACGCCCTGCTCCTTTTTGATACGGAACAGAATTTCTTTCGCGTTCAAATTCCTTGTACCATCGGTAAATTGTAGCCAAGGAAGGTGCTTGTTCACTGAAAGCCGAATCTAAACTCTCCTTGCACTCATAAGCGCTTAAGCCTTTTTAAAAATCATAATAAATCATGATTCGAAAATGCTCTCTGGTTAATTCCATTTTTGTACTTGTATTGTCACTTTTAAAAATTAATAACTTCGGTTATACCAAACGTAGATTCAGCAACTAAACTTCAAATGACAGATAAAAAAGTGTTCTAAATAACAATGTATGTTTTGTTTTTCAAGGCCCGCTAGATTGTCTTATTCTCAATAAATTCAGCTTGACCCTCGTATCCCTGTATGTCTATAGTTACATACAATGTTATAGAGACGAAACACCCCTCTAAAAAATATGTTTGTTAAGGTCAAGAAGGGGAAATATGCAACAAGGAAACATTAGTTTAAAAGTGAAACAAAATTGTATACAAATGTGTTTTCACGCAAACTAATGCATTTGTTCTGAACGCTTTGTCGCTGATTTTTTTAAGATAAATATTTTAACGTCTTGCTCGAAATTAACCGTGAACTAACCATGAAAACAAATTCAGTGGCGTAGCTATAGGGGTTGCACGGATCGCAAAGCAACCCTAAGACACGCTAAGACACCATGGGCGCCTCACAGTGGGCCCAAATCCCGAAAAGTTGGCCAAAACCTCAAGAATGAATGCTTGATTCCAGGAGTTTAAAAGCGTGGGTTAGGGAGAGGAATAATGTGTGCGCTTAATTCCACAAGGGTAAAAAAGTATTTGTCTTATACTTGACTCATGATTTCGGTTCAAAGTTGTCATATATTCTGAGCCCACACGACTCATTAAATAAGTGAACTTTACGCTTAAGCTTTTAAGTGAATGATTATTTATTGATACGAGTATCCGATTTCGATTCGGCAAAATAGAAAATATTCCCAAAGGTATGCAAAACACTGCATCATACTTAATTAGTTATTATTTTCCTGTACCATACATAAAAATATTGTGACGATCGGAACCGCTTGCGAAAACGATGCCATTTTAGAAATCATCGTTTTCGAATAGAGTAAAAGTTACATATATTACTATACCCCGCGGAGAAACTGGTAAAAGTTTTTAGCTAAAACTATTATTCGACAAATCATGCAACAATTGGCTGCGTTTTAGACAGTATGGCAATTTTTATTGCCGCCGTGCATTTTTGCCCATGCGTGATGGGAGCGTGACATCTGCAATTTTTTAAACTTGCAAGAAAGTTTCAATTTATATAAGACAATACGTTACACACAGATACTTTAACATCAAAAATTCTTATGGTCAAGGGTGATCATGGATTTTAAAACTCTCGTCGCAGCCGGATTCGTGCACTGTATCAATCATCTTTTGATGCCAAAACTTGTCAAGCTGTTCTAAAAAGATTTACTTGCTGTTATTTCTCCAGTTTCTTGGTTTTACTTGATGTTAATGAACAATCGCTTTCCATCATTTCATGGGCGCCCTTGACCAAAATAATTTTCGATGTCCCGGTAGAACATGTACTGTTTTCGAATAGAACTGAATACATTGATTTCAAACTTATGAATTGCATGTCGCTTAACATACTTTTTTAAATTATTTTTGACCTGTTTCACCAACACAACGGTGGATAACTTATTCGTCAAATAAGTTATCAATTTAAAATTCTACTGTTATTCATTTTTGGAAAATAAATTGTTTATCCTATTATTTTACACAAATACATGCACGTCTGAAAACATTTTTTTTTGAACGACATATCATTGTATTTCAGTGTATGGCGTTGAAAAAATAAACTCAGGAGCTTATCCTCAGAAACTGTGAATGTTGCTCACTCTAGCTTTCCCTGGTTCAACAGAAACAGAACATGGTTGTATAACCGATATTGGTGATGACAACGATGGTTATGTGGATTCGGACTAATTTTTTATTTACCCGTCTGCTACTAATAATTGCAATTCTGAACAAGTTGGTCGTACTATCAAAATTATTGAACTTTCCCAATTTTTCGCTGAGAGGGACTATATTTGAACATTTTTGGAAAAATAATACAAAAATCTGAAATCCATTTTTTAGTGAAAACCTGATAGATTTTTTACACATAAAATCGCCTTATTTAAGCCGCCATTTTGTTTGTAATAATTTAAATGTCAATCTTTTAATTTATGCGAAAGTTCAACTCGGTTTTCACATATAAGTCCATCATTTTGAATCCGCCATATTGTTTATATTAATTTTGACTTCAGATTCGTAAATAGCGACCTCAACAATCCACAGGTACCAACTTTCGTACAAATTAAGTCATTCATTCTTTGAGGTTTTGGCTTTGCTTTTCAGTATTTGATCCCACTGTGCGCCTGTTGGGAGTCTAAAGTAAGATTTTTGTCTGGATCTCTAAAGATTCACAAAAGCGGAAAAGTGGAAGCTTATCTGCAAGTCACATTTCAAAGATTTCTGAAAAATGCATATTTTCAAGTACAGAATAGTCTATAATAAGTAAAAAAAAAAGAAAGAAGAAAAATAAAGTGGAAATATCTGAACGGAAAATAATTTCAAAACAGCCGGAAAACGTTAAAAAAAACTACGTTATAAGCATCAATTTCGAATAAACGACGTATGTAGCGCCGTAAATTCGCAATTTATCGGAAAGAGATTTCAAAACAAATGTAAAACGTTAGTAACGTTCAAGAAAATGCCCTGAAAACTTATACTTAAACAGTTAAAGCGAAAGAATTTACATCCACCTGCGGCGCCATCTGTTAGCCTGAGTCATCACATTGCACTCTTTATTTACGACAACTAAAAACCTAAGAATATTGTTGTTCTTAAAACAACTTTGAATTAAAAAAAAAACATTTGTAGCGCTATCTGTTACCGTGACTCGTAACTTTGTTCTCCTTATTTGTGATAAATTTGTAAGAATTCAAAAAAAAAGGTACAAGAAATAATTTCGAATAAATAAAATCGAACAGAAATGGTTAAAAGAAGTTTCAAAGAAATTTCATACATAAGTAGCGCCATCTGTTAGTTAGAAGAAGTATCAAAGAAATTTCAAACATAAATAGCGCCATCTGTTAATCAGTAGTTGCAAGTAATTTTTGCATCCTCTAATTCCGATAGCTTCAAAATATTCGATAGCAAATTTCAGAACGTTTAAGAACAATGTTTTTAAAACAACTTTGAATAAAAGAACATATTGCTGGCGCCATCTGTCACCACGAGTCATCTCTATCTGTGGGGCCAACAGTTTCAAGGCTACTGAAAATCGTTGAAAATTTTTTAGAAATAATGTTACACAAAACAATTTCGAATAAATAAAGTTGAACAGAAATGCTTAAAAACAAGTTTCAAACACTAATAGGACCATCCGTTAATTGGTAGCCGCAATTAGTTTTGTTCGCTTTAAATTCTGGAAGGCAATTTCAAAACAAATTTCTTCAAGAAAGTGTTCGAGAAATAGTTTAAGCGTGTTTCGCTCAGCGCTAGTTTTCGGGAGCTTTTCTAACCTAGAATTTTGACAACTCTTGCCACTTACGCGCGGCTTTGTGTTCAGTGCCCTTATGGTTACTTCTCTACTCGTTTTCAGCCTTGTGGAAATGACTTAAGTAAATCCGTCGCTAGCTCTACTATAACTTTATGGATGTTTGGTTATATTCACAAATTATATCTTTTATTTAAAATGCACAGAAGCCGTGATTATCATTACTGCCTGTGTGTTAGTTAAATGTCGCCAACCGTGACAGAATTATGTTACGGTAGCATTTTTCAATCCTTTAGTCAGGATTGCCAGATTGGACGAAATTCCACCATTTGGGCTACATTTTAGACATACTTGGGGTTTAAAAATTTTATTTGTCCCTTGATATGAGCTATTTTCGTTGTCTTCACATAACGACAAATAAAACGTATACAATGCGATCAATAATGACTATCCATACCAATACTTTAATTTAATTTATAAGTATTATACGACGAGAATACTTCCAACACCGCTTGTTCGTAGTTTATAATTTTTCTTTTGTTTTGTGTCTCAGTCGTAATCTTTTAATGTTTTGTGCAGTGTATTTCGTTTCTCTTTTTACCGTATTATTGACATTTTTACAGTTTGCTTTGATTTCTTGATTTGTTAGGAAAATTATTGGTTTTCGTTGAGCTTGGTGTTGTCGATCTTCCTTTGTTTTCTTTTTGTTCACGCCTTGTATTTTGATGTTTTCATTTCTCTTTTGTTTGTGACGTTCTTGCAGGTTTCGTTTGTTCTTTTTTTAATTTGTTCTGATTTTTAACATTCCAAATCGGACATTTTTACAGTTTGTTTGGATTTTTTGATTCGTCCGGAAAATTGTTGGTTTTCGTTGAGCTTGGTGTTGTCGATCTTCCTTTGTTTTCAATTTGTTTACTTCACGCCTTGTATTTTGATGCTATTGTTTTCATTTCTCTTTTGTTTCTGACGTTTTCGAAGGTTTCATTTGGTTTTATTTATTTCTTCTGATTTTTAACATTCCATGTGAGCGATATTGTTGACATTCTTACAGTTTGCTTTGATTTTTTGATTCATCCGGAAAACTGCTGGATTTCGTTGAGCTTAGTGTTGTCGATCTTTCTTTGTTTTCTTTTTGTTCACTTCACGCCTTGTATTTTGATACTACTGTTTTCATTTCTCTTTTGTTTCTGACGTTTTTGCAGGTTTTGTTTTTTTTAATTTGTTGTGATTTTTAACATTCCAAATCGGCGATATTATTGACATTGTTACAGTTTGCTTTGACTTTTTAATTCGGAAAATTGCTTTTTCTCGTTGAGCTTGGTGTTGTCGATCTTTCTTTGTTTTCTTTATATTCACTTCATGCCATCTATTTTGATGTTATTGTTTTCATTCGTCTTTTGTTTCCGATGTTTTTGCAGATTCCACTTGTCTCTTATTTGTTCTGAATTTTGACATTTGAAATCGGCGATTTTTTGTTATTTGCCTTTGACTTTAGAAAAAAAATGGCTCCTTTTGGCAACATTTTGTCGACAAGTTGGCGACATTGCTTGCAAAATTTAATGCAATCTTTTTTGTATCTTTTTAGTTATAAACAGATTATTAGTTGCAAGTTGGTACTTACTGATGGTACTAATGACACAGAATACCAGCGCGGAACCAATTTTGTGGAGGTTTTGCTTGATGCAATTTGTGTACGGTTTGTAAAGTTTACAGCTTTGTTCGTTTGTATTGCTCGAACCTCTCCAAGTACTACGAGTAAAATGTTTAGGTACAAATTAATGTTTTGACCTTTAATCTGGTCATCAACAAACATCAAAGGTTTCGACAAGTGTTACTCGTATTCCGTCTTAATTTTGTTGGTAACAGGAAAAAATGACAAGTATAGCAGAATTTGTTTTCCAACTGTTGGCAATACTGGCGCACAGCACATACTCAGAGGAAATCACGTCCAAAATAGAGCAGATCGATTGCTTAATTTTTGTGTCGAGCTACTCTATTTTTGAAAGCCTACGGTTTCATAAAAATGAAGTCGCAGGCTTCCGCTGTCGTTATCCATCTTCTTCTAATCATCTGTCACCGGAAGCCACAAGAAAAAAGAAATTGTCAAGTTAATCTGTAAACGGAACAAAAAGACAAGCCTACATCAGAATTGTTTAAAGAAAATACATTAAGAAAGCTAATTATTTCTAATGAAACTCTGACTCGATGATGACAAAACGAAGAAATAATAAAAAGTGAGCAGAAAATATTTCTCATTTGTTCGCATTCACTTTCACCTAAAACAATTCAGACAAGGACAAATGATGAAGTAAGATAAATTAAGAATACACAAAATTAGTATTAACAGTACACATCTAGCAAGTGGACCAGAAAGTTTGAGTCTGTTTTTAATGCGGAGACAAAAAATATATTCTAAATTCTTTTTTACTTTTGGAAAATACGCAAAAATATATTTTTTGGTTTAATTGACAAAATTGTTTAATTAGCATACCACAAGTACAGTCATCGACACAAGTTTAACTTGTTTAGCATGAATGGCTGACGTCTGCTTACGTCGCAAATCTTTACAACGTACGCAAAATTAACGTTTAATAGAGGGAGATCAATGCTGACAAAGGAAAGCTAAGTAAGTTTGAACTTATTTACAATGCTACTTAGCAGTTCGTATTTCATTCAAAGCAATTAACGCGCTCGCTCATTAAAATGTGCTTCAACAAGATGCAGTTTTGATACACTGACTTTTGGAACAGTATTTTTTGGAATGGCACTTTGTCACATCAAAAAAAAATAAATAAATGGATAAGGAGTTAAAGCTAAAGAACTTGAAACAGGTAAAATTTCGTTAGAGATTAACTACATATAAATAATTACAGACTTCATTTGACTCAAAATAAAAACCAGATGTATTCTTTTGGACGACAGTTGCTAACATTCGGTAATTGAAAGCTTTGCATTGGGAATATTACTATTACTGTTACTATATTATTATAGGTAAATGTTGAATGTTTCTCGGAATATTACACTAGATATAATAATTGTAAGAAACAGCTTTCTTAATAAACGTAAACAAGACAATAACAAAACATTTAGATTAGACTCATTGCCTATGTAAATTACCACAAACGACACATTCTCGTTAAAATACTCTTTCCACAGTCATGTTAAAGTAGATCTATTTGCGGCCGTTACCAGTCTTAATCAAATTATACCAGCAGCAAAAACACCCAGATAAAATATCCGTTTCCATATAGAGTTATTTTATAGTTTTATATCGAAACGCATTTTAATTCCGTTTAATTGCTAATAATTAGCGCCGAGTAAATAACGCCAGCTTAGTTTATTAAGGAAATGTCATAACATGCCTACGCGTTTATTCTGAATTTCAAATTGTGAAATTGTTTTCTACGACAGCGTTCGGTTTACGTCTCCATAAAATAGTGGCGCTCATTTACATAACGCTTAAAATAATAATAAAACTTAATAATAATAATAATATTAACATTATAGGTGGTTTATTTTTCTTATTCGTATTTTTTAAATTCATAGATTACCTTATACGTTAGTTACGGACCTGTTTTTCAAGAATCTCTGTGTACGTTGCATGTACACATGGACGGCATATTTAAATTTTACGCTTATGATAATGCGGACGACGTCAAAGTCGGATATGAAACATACGTAAATATTAAACATTTTTTCATTCAAAAAAATGACACGTGTGCGACGGCTTGCACAAAAGCTCCGGTGTCTGTTCCGAGCTGATTTAGATACACGCGCTTCCTCTTCAGAGCTTTAAATAGGATAACAATTAGTGTGGGAGAAACGAACGTTAATTTCACGTACGTTAATGTTTTAGGAGCAGCAGATGAGAGCCGTTGTGGCTGTTTAATTTATTACTAACAAATGAGATCTCTTTTAAGATCCTTAAGACACACACACGCACACAAACTTAGACAACGTCTGATATTTATGACCGTATTATTTTTTCTTAGGAAAACACCAGCAACTTTAAAATTTCTTTATTTTTATTATCTTTCTCATTTAGTTCACAACAATTAATTTCCTAAGAGCATAAGGAAAAATGCAAGTCCCAGGAAAATATTTCTTTATGATCATGAAGATTAGTAAAACAAATCTCGTATACTCCCTTTTTACTCAGCATTATTGAAGTTCGAGATATTGGGTGGTATGAATAAAATCGAAGTAAATGCTAATGCTACAGTTTGAAGTATCTTCTTCATAGTATTTACTTCAGTTTTTGTGAAGATGCTACACTCTGAAGTAAGTACTATTATTTTCTGGAAGATACTACGGCAAATAGCGTTCGTGTGGAATTTATCGAAGAGTTGTTTACTTCACTCTGAAGTAAACAACTAAATGCTTCAGTTTTAACTCAAAATTGTAGTATTTACTTCAGTGTCAGCGAAGCTGGTCCCATCGCAGCTTCAGCTTGCGTACTTCGAGTCGTAGCATTTGCGAAAAATGGCACAGATGCCTAACAGAAAAATTTATTATGACAAAAGAAATTACACTGTATTACAAAACATTTAGATAAGTTTAAACGTGTAAAATAATTACCATAAATCTAGTTATATAAAGCCTGAACTTGTCATTTCGATACCGGGTGCAAGATAAAATATGCCACAAGAAATACATAACTATAGTCCGATTTGAATTAAGTCAGAAAGAAATATATATACCGGGTGTCCCGCGCCATGTGCTCACCTTTCTAGAATCGTTATTTATTAATCGATTAACCTGAATTTTAGAGACGATAAACTAAACAAAAAATGGAATTTTTCGACATACCGATAGTCGTCATAGGACTTCCGGTTTCGCCGGAAGTGATATCAACTTTCTTATTTTAAATGGAACACCCTATATATTCTTACATATTTAAAATCTACGGAGCATTACGAGTCCGAATACGTATCAATTGTTAATTTTGGTTTCCATGACAACGAAAAAAAAAATATTTGCTTTCATTACTAACTGTACGGTTTAAGCATACTTACGCAACGCTCATGCATATTTAAGTTTTCCAAGTCACTTACCTGAAAACAAAAAAAGAAACATAATTAGAAAAAAATATATAACATCTTCAGAATGATAAAATATTATTGCCATCGAGTTTTATGCATTTTTCTCTACAACAATTAGTAGTTTATGAAACCTACAGACTGTACAACATATAGCAATAAATTTCAGTAAAAGAGAAGTTTACTATGGTTGAAGTAACTACTGTCACATATTAATCTTATGCTGGGCAAACCTTCAAGATTTCTTTAAAACTTTAATAAAACTTGCCGTAAATTGCTCAGGATCTTATTTTGCCATTTCTCTGTATATGTGCAACTGATGATGTAAAGATGTAAATTTGGAATTGGAAGGTGTCTTTTGTTATACAGTTGTCGTAAGTGGAATACATTCTGATAGCTCGCATAACTACGTACACTTTTAACATGAATGAAGTATATTTGACTTACAAGCATATCGAAAAATGTTTCTTGATATAGTCTCTCAAATTTAATTCAGTTTTCGTTGCCAGGTTCTAAGTGTATGGCGCTGCATCGCGTTGAGTGGGAGACACTAAAGCGTTCTTGAATTATTTGTGAGAGAACTTCTTGTGTTTGTTGAAAACATATAACATACAACAAAAATTTTCTATTTTTTATACGCTGATCTTTTTGAAAAAACCTCACATAATAAGCGACACACACCATGAAAAAAGGAATTAAAAAGAATGAAAATTAAAGCATTAATAAAAATAAAAAATGTTAACGTTATTTCTTTCGTTGTTTAATTTTACACAGTCCATTAGTGAGTCACTCATGGGTTTTTAAAATATCATACTGAATTCAGACACGGAAAGTGGATATTGATTTTGTTTAATGCATTAGTTAATATTTTGTTATATACATGCATGTTTGTTTTTCATTTTAAAGTTGTTTGAACAACTCGTGTCAATGTATTTTAGGGAACATAATTATTCCCTTACGCCTTTCTATCTTTTATCGCTATCGGTGTTAAATTACCTACCACCAGTAATTTTGCGAATTTGAACCTTACACTTTCATCATGAAATTAATTTATGTACATTGAGCATTAAAAGTCAGGTCTCTTCAATAAAATTTTTAATCGCAATCTAAAAGGGTAGGTTCTATTCTGTATTCTGTGTTTGTTGCCTATTAGGTCGCAATTTAACAATTATACAATTATAAGACAGATATTATTTATGTTATTTTAGTTGCGAGTTTAATTTTGATTATGTTGAATGATCTTTACTTATGATTTTGATTTTGAAAGTTGAGTTGGAAAGTTGTACTTCGACTCAAATAATAAAACACAAATTTTGTTACAAGTACAATATTATATCGGCATAAATAAAACACACTGAATCACAACTGACCGAAACCTGAGTCACCCTTGAAGTCACTACGATGTGCAGAACCCTACAGGATTTGCTGTATGTAAAGTCAAATCAAAAGGTGAAAACATCGTGAGCTGAAATGATCATCATCAGTCAAGAAAGTCAACAAACATCAAAACACGAAGAGGCAAGACCGATTACAGCAGAACCGATTCATGTATGGAATTTTTTGTTTGATATTTGCAATGAGAATTTCATTAGGAACAATTAAAACCTTTCATAAGTTTCTATCATCAAAATGAAGATATTTGTTCTTTGTGAACGAGATGAATTCGCGAAACAGTAAAAAGTTGTTGACCGGATAAATCATACGTGGGCTGCTGGAAAAGTTTCTGGAAAAGGTATGAAAAAACGAATGAAATGAAATTTGGTAAACGATATCATTGTTTTTCGAAGTATTCGCCTTTGACGTCAATACACTTTTGCCTTCGCTCGAATCAATTTCTAAAGCACGTTTTCCACTCTAAAGATGGTACCTCAGAAACCAGTGTCCGGAATGTTTTAACCACTGCTTCAGCCGACGAAAATCGCTCACCACGCATTTTATTTTTGATATTTAGGAACAAAAAGAAATCATTAGGTGATAAATCAGGTGAATATGGACAATGAGTCATTAATTCAATATTTTTGTTGGACAAAAAATCAACTGCTTGACGGGCTTAGTGAGAGCTGGCGTTGTCATGATGGAAAATAATTCGTCGATTTCAATTGTTTCTTCTTATTTGATCGAGACTTCCGGAAAACAAATTGTAGTATACCAATTAGCATTCACGGTTTCTCGATCCTCTAAAGCCACGGTTGCTACATGTCCAGTTAAACCAAAGAAACAAGCAATCATTTGCTTCGCAGCACTGCGTGAACGGACAACTTTTGTTGGTTTTGGTTCATTTTGAAATACCCAAACGGTAGATTGTTGTTTACTTTCTGGCTAGTACGAATAGATCCACGTTTCGTCACCAGTAACGATGTTATAAACAAAATTTGAACGACCTCCATTGAATTTCTTGAGCATTTCTTCGCACCATTTGACACGACCTTGCTCTTGCGCTTCTATTAAATTGTGTGGGATCCAACGACTGCAAAGCTTTCGTACGTTCAAATGATCATACAAAATCTGGTGTATTGCTTTCATGTCAATGCGTAAGGATGCTTGAATCTCACTGTATGTCACATGTTTCACAAGCATTTCACGCACAGCATCCACATTAGTGGCAACAACAGGTGTTGATGGACGACCTTCACGAAATTCGTCACTGAGAGAGGTACGTCCACGCTGGAATTCGGCAAACTAATTATAAACACTGCTCTTTGATGGTGCTTCATCTCCAAAAGCCAAATGAAGCCGATCGAGGCATTGTTTCGGCGTTAGACCACATTTGAAAACGTAAAAAATCATGGCACGAAAATTTTCACCCGAGATTTCCATTTTTACACAAAATTTCTCAAATGCTGTACAAACAAAACTAGTTCACTTGGATAGGAACTGTCAATAGAATTATAGGAGAAAAATGTCAAATTCTTCAAATATGACAGTTGATAAACGCTAACAACTCTAGACCTACTAGATTCCAGAAAATTTTCCAGCAGCCCACGTATATAACGTGGTATGACGGGCAATTTAAGGGGCAGGAGTAACTTTTTTTATACATAGTCTATAAATAGAGAAAACTCGGTTTCAGGGGCAGTCGACGAACAACATAATAACAACCATCTCGATGGTCATCCTAATTAAACGTAAACAAACTTGATGTACGAGTGAATATAACTAAGATTAATTGAGTAAACCAAAGAAACTTGAATAGATTATTAATATAATTTCTTAAAATATTTTAATTAATTTTTTTACAATTAAAAAAAATTTATTTAATTCTAAAATATCCGTTATTTTTCTAATTTAACGGAAACTTGCACTTGTTGAGGGTCTTTGTGATAAAACTTAATTAAAAGCGATTGTACAAGACTGGCGACATTTCTATAATTAACATTAATGAGATATAAATAACTCTAAGACCTGGCTTATTCATCATTCTTCATGCAAAAGGATGTTATGTATTTTGATAAGAAGAGGAAAGAGCAAATAAACTTGAGCAGTTTACACAATAACTTCTGCAGGTTCCGCAATATATAACTGCAGGAATGCGCACGGAGGTGTTTGCACTAATTAAGGTGCGTTCTGATAAGAGATACCGCAGCTTCTGTCGCAATTTATCAAATCGAAGGAAGTTTTGAATTACTGAAGTTTGTTGTTGCAAAAAAAAGCAGGAAATTATTCTAGGATTACTTGGTACATTCGCGCCATACGATTTAAACCGTCGCGAATTTCACGATCTATACTGTCATTAAACTCGGTGAGAAGTATAAAAAGCAGAAACGTATTTCAGCACATATTTCTTTTGCCAACAGTTGTTCCATTTGCCGCATCTGGTAGGCGCCGCGTTGGTGTTACATCACTTTTAAACATTCGCAGTTCTTGCAATATATTAAGCTAATATTCAGAATATTATTTTATTTTGAGTCATCATCATGAGTTTTTATTTGTAACTCTACTCAATGATCAACCAAATAATTGATACACAGAGGCACTTTTATAATGTGCTTATACGGTATCATTAGATTTTAAGCAAAATGTTTCGTTTCCTTTCACTATCATCAGTTTCGTCATTCTGTAGTGATACAGAGAAAGAAATTTAGTAAAGTAAACCGTCCTGAGCACTGTTAGGCCTGTATTCGCTGAGTGTCCGAATGGCAAAACATACTAAGGCGAGCTTGTTATCTAAATGTTTTATGTGACTCGTCTATGTTAAACTTCATTAGATACGCAAATATGTCTGTTCATGTGTGATCATAATTCTGAATTTGAAATAATGTGCAAGTTGTTCTTGTACTGTTAAATAAGGTAAGGTGCGTTCTGACAAGAGATACCGTAAGGTACGAGGTCATTAGATGATAAAATTGCTCGGAGCCTTCAACGAATGTTGTACTTTGCTGTAGGTACTATTTCCATAAAGCTTTCTCTTTTTATAAGTATGCTAGTATCATCAGCATAGTAAAAATCATACATCTTTCCATTATTAATGCAGCTGGTAGATCATTTATATGTACATAACAAAACAACAAACAAAAGTGATTCCAAAATGCAACCTCGCGGCACTCCAACTTCAATAGTAGTCAGCGACGATTCACTGATTCTATTTATATTCTTGTATCATTACTTTCTGAACACGTTTAGGAGGATATGATTTCATCTAGTGTAAAGCTATTCCTGTTAATTCATTCTTTCATGTTTTTTTCACTGCTTTCTTGCACTTAATCCACCGGTCAAGTACTCTCGCTAACAGTTTCTCTTGGATTTGGACGACATTTTTGCATTTTCTTTCTTACGCAAGAAACCTTCTTAAGTATTAATTTGAACATTTTGCATGTCGCGTGATACTTAATAATCGTAAGGAAAGATAAAAAAAACAATTTGTTTGCTGGGTAACCATAGCAACTAAGATAAAGGTCTCAATATTTCGTGTATTTTTAAAAATCGTAAGAAAAATTTTTAATACTGAAAAAACTATTAACGACAGATACGACAACCCTATATCATTGAAAAGAGAATTAAATAGCGCATCTAACAATGATAAAAGTTATAACTGAAAAAGCGTTTCAAGACGAAACTTCTGCAAAAAACCACAAGTCCCTAACGTCATTTGTCCGGAAGATATTTGCTTTTGTTTGAGGTACTGCAAGAGCGATAATTTTTTTAAAAAAGTTGAATAACGTGAAAACGGTTTAGATTAAACCCTATATATGGTACACATTAAAATTCAATCCAGAATCCGAAAATTTAAAAATGTATAGGATGTTCCATTTAAAATAACGAAGTGACCTAACGCCCAGGCTAAGCGGAACACTCTGTACACGTCAAACTAATTTTAAAATATGCTCCACATGATCCTGTGAAACTTTCATTTGAAACATTTTTTCGTAAATTTAATAACTAGAGAGGTACGAAAGAATTCGCCTTAAGTGGGACAGCCTGTATATAAGAAAAATTAAAATGAAAAAAATTTTAATGCAGGCGCTCCATTTCTCGTATGGGTGAGTTTATAAATAACTATAACTGTGTAAAACAAGTCAAATCGATACAAAAACTGACGAATTTTATCACAATCCGAAAACGTAATCTGTAAATATTAAAGATAAAAGACGATCAAGGCGATCAATCCACGAGATTACAATAATCTTAAATCGAATAAAGACATAAACAAAAGATGATGAAGTGATAATTAAAAAAAAAATAAAAATAAATTACAAGCAAGAATAAAACGAATGAAATGGATTAAAAGAAAGAACAAAAGTCGATGAATTGAGTATATTGAAAATTAAATAAAATATACTCAAAAGAACAAAATAAAAAAAATAGAAGATGATGATGAAGTTAAAACAAAAATTGTTTAAAACTAACAACATGTCAAATTAGTCAGTAAATGTTAAAGAAAAAGAACAATCAATAAACAGTTAAGAAACAAAAAAAAGAGAACAACAGATCAATCGATGTGATTAAAGTATAAAATTAACAGATTGAGTAAACGAAAAAGGCCATCAATTGATAACTAAAAACAAAATTAAACCGAATAGAACCAAGCCAAAGAAAAACCAAAAACAAAATAGGATAAACGTATGGCTAAAAAATAAAAACAAAACAAATGAGACTTATTAAGAGAAAAAAAAACAAGATTAAACATTAAAATTCAAATAAATGAAGTCAAAAAAGGAATTAAAAAAGAGCAAAAGACGGTCGATGATGAAGACAAGACTAAAATAAAATTAATTAATAATTAAAAATATTAATAAAATCTAAAAGGACATCAATGGATCTTTCTATTGTCTTGTAAGCTGGTGGGCGATGCTTAAAAAAGGTTGAGAACCTCTAGTTTAAAACGTAAAATTCCTATGAAAATAATAAATGGGAAAGATATTGGTTTCATATCCAAATATTTGTGAAACAAATTTCATTATTATATTATTTATCCCTATATATAAATATAATATAAAATAATAAATGAAATATATAAAGAAGTTGTTACTGTTGTTTTGCAACGTCGTCATTATTTTCACCCTTGATAATGAAACCGATACTATCTATCTGTTCTTTATTCTACGACCCGCATGCGCCTTCTCCTCGAGTTAATTTTCTGAATTCATGATTGGCTAAATCGGTGCACGTGATACGAGCGATTTCGCGCTCGAGGCAGAATCGATATTACGAGGGTAAATCGTCAAGGGTGCTGTTGAGTTTTTGTTAACGTTTGTCTGTTTCCTGTTTAGGAGTTCATTTGTACACGTGGACATAACTCAAACGACGGCATTAATTCAAAGGCCTGTGAAGTTTTATACTGGTTAGATTATAGACTATCGCGTAATGTATTGAAACCTTAGCCATTTCTAACATTTCGTTCTTTTCTTTTTTTCAGGCTGTTTCTTTTACTGTGAACTTTAATTGTGAGTCTCATAAGTTTGGGTGATTTTTAAGTTACTATACACCGGTGTATATGTATAGTCGGTGACTCGAAATATTCTACGCGACTATTATATTCGTTCTTCGTCCTCGTTTGACGACTTCGCCGACGTTTTACAAACAACGGAGTACAGGACTTCGTGACCACCTCGACGACAAGGAAGAATTAGCCCGTAAGTGTTTTACATTTTATTTTCTGGAAACGTCGTAGTGACCATATACAGGATGTGCAGAAAATTCGAAGATTCATTAACTAACGTCCGGGAATTTAGTTTTACGCATTTCAATTGTTACTGAATGCTGTTAGGTTAACCGAGGCCCTCGAATAACTATAATTTAAATCTCGTTCATTGAGTTAACGTAAATAGTTGATATCGAGAATCCAAATATATTTTGACTTTGTTTGAGCACTGTTGAATTTATGTGGCCCACCACCTTGTTGTATAATAGTAAAAATCAAGACACGTTGACACGTTAGCGAGGCGATCCATTCGTAGAGATAAGCGTTTTAGATTGACACGGAATCCCGTTGGGCAAGTTATTTCCGATGCCCATAAACCTAATATATCGTCGCAGTTCGACTCACAACCCAATTCTCCACTCGAGCTAGGGAATTCCGCGTATAACTATGCACTTTTCTTGCTACTCTCCATCCGTGTCCATAATTTGCTAGTTCCCAGGTAAGTGCAAAAAAGAGTTTGGTAGCAAAGTTCTTATCAACCATTATTTCTCACAATTATTAAAAATTCAAAATTCACAACCTTGTCGTTTATTTCACACACTTGCAATTTTTATTAAGTTTCTAACTAGGTCACTGTTGCCAGTCGTATTTTTGAAAAGGCTTCAATATTTTGGTCTTTTAATTTGTGAACAAATAATACGTGTGCGTAAGTATGAATCGTATTAACATATCTGAAAGAGTATAGGCTGCATCAGCGTGTCTCAAAACCGCTGTCTTTAAATGAAACTGTAAGTTCCTCGTTACATAAGAGATTAATTTTCCAAATCTGATATTTTTTGCCCAAAAATGAAAAACTGACCTATCACAAGAGAGCGCAGTCCCTTTGATTTGCTTGGTTTAAGACTTGTTTCAGCAATTTATTCCGATAAAAGCAATAAACCGCAATAAAACTTTTTATTTACGTTTGAAGGATTCGGTCAAGGTCTTATTGTATACGAATATTAATCCGACTTGCGGACATCGGCATGTTTATTTGTATTTTCAACATGCGATAAGTAAGAACGTTCGCCTACGCACCTCTTAGTAATAGACAATAACAATTATGGTAAAAATGAGTACCCAATCTTCGTTAGATTTTTGCTGAAGTAATTAAACATTTTCGGACGCTAGTTTTGTAACTGTGTTGAAAATGCGTGAAATTATTTTTTAATTATTGCACTAATAGCTGCAGAATAAGTATTGCAAGAGCAGAAACTATTCCTATTGTAAAAACGGAAAGCAAGAATTGGAGTATGATACGATGAAAAATTTTAATAAATTAGATTGCCTGTACACACAATAATCTATGGGTTCAAAATAAGTGATTGGATAACTTCGCTAGCTCTCAATCGAACTATTTTATTAATTGTTTACATTTAAACACAAAACACATGTTTTTACAAGGATAATATTGAACCTGAATTCCTGCGTCGGTTTAAACCATAAAGAAATAAGAGCCCTCGCCTGGTGCAAACGTTTATTTCGTCGTTTATTCGAAGTTTTAATAAAGAAACAAATTTATTTTTGCTGTATAAATACAATAAACTTTGGTAATCAACATTGTAAGTTGATTATTGGCAATTTACAAATTAATATGATGTAAGAATTTCCACTTTTTCGATCGCCTTTAGATTGAATTTTTTAAATTTAACAGTCAAAGTACGGATTAACACAAAACTAATCATCAATTAATGCAACCACGCACGGAATATTTTAAACTATTAAGAACTTACCTAGTTAAGAAATTTTATTTGCTTTTAAAACTAACAAAAAACACCATACTTGACCTGCCTTAAGTACAATATCTGTGCATTAGGTCATGGTCTGCGTTTTTGTGACTTTTTATGGCCTCGAAAGTCGAAGAATAGTTGAAAACCAAGCTCCGCCGGAACATTTAAGCTGCATTCAGCGACCCTCAAACAATTTCTATGAAAAAGCAAAATAATTTTTATCTGCGTTATTATTGCTATCTGACCAATAGTTGTATAACAAATTTTGCTTCTTTTCTTGACCGCTATTTGTGGTTTCAATTAAAGACATATGTTTAGAGACACGCTGTATATTGCATTAACTTACACCAGTGGAAGATACCAAGCACATCTAACGCTTAATTTGTAGACAGAAAAACTATCGTGACTTTAACAAAATGTTTTTAAAATAAATATCCACACGCTAGAACAATACGAATTTCATCATTTATTGCGCCTGAAGCAAAGTAGGGTATTCATTCTAACAAAGTCTATTGAAACTAAAATGCAATTTGTCAACATAGTAAACAACTTCACAAAACTACGGCGGCAACTGACTCCAACTAACTTGTTAGTGAACTTCTAGTTGCATGTGCTTATTTGCCAACGATGAAGTTAAAAACTTGTAAGTGTATTGTCAGAGTTGCACGAAGTTTGTATCAGAATTATTTCCCTGTACGTGCTGACTACATATAATTACTTTTAAGAAATTGTTAGATATCCGTGTAGGAAATTTAAATTAGATATTATACGAATAAATTTTGAGGAACTAAAATTAGTAGACATACGGATTATATTTACATAGGTGTTAAAAACGAACTCTGATACGTCATCTTTATTTTTATACCTACCTAATTTTTGATAAAGTGATTTATAAATCTTCCCAAAATAAATACGTACATTGTTATAAACTTAGCATCAAGTGTTGAATATAGAAGCTGCTTCTTTAAATTCGTTTCCGGAATTAGGTCATCAACAAACATATGTTCGAATCGAGTGACAATCCCACGATTATTGTTCTTTTGTTATATAATCATTGAGTATTCAGTTATGCACGAAATTTCAACGTATCCGAAACAAGCGCATTATAACCCGCACTTGCGTGATCATAATTTCAAATCTCTTTGACCGCGTTGAACTGTTAAGAAGTTCTTACAATAAATTAGGTTTTTGTGTCTTTTTTTTTAAAGATAGCAAGAAAATAATAGAATATATTAGCATGTAATATATTAATAAGTTTCAGTTTACTGGAAATAGGCAAGTTTTACAACTTGTATTGATGACCAAAGCGCGGACGAAAATTTACTTTGGTAATTGCTCATGTGAAGCGCCACATCGTTCACGCTGCGAGTCGTTAGCTATTGAAGCGGTAGACTTGACAAGCTTTTGACAAAGCCAAATCGCGATATTTTAGTGACGGGTGGCAAGATGTTTAATGAATTTTAACTAAATGGTAAAGATATGTAATTTTAGTCTTTTGTTTTACGGGTCTTGAGAGATTGAATTGTGGTATACTTTACGTGAGATAACCCAAGGTAAATATTCGTCCGCGCAATGTTGATGACACAACTGCAAACGGTTTTAACGGTTGTCGGAAATACGTTAGAGATTACCGCAATTAAAACTATGAACAACATAAATCTGAACCAGGTTAAATCTTTTGAACTTCGAAAATATTAAAATACAATGAAAATTGCAGTAAAATATCTGAATATGACACGTGTTGTAATATTCAGTGAAGAGCCTCGTGGAAGAAACTCTCATCTACCTAGATAGATACCTATCAGAAAACTTCTGTACGAGGAGATAATCAACAATTTTGGGCCTGTGATATTAAGTTGAACTACAAAATTTAGTAAATAAAAATAAACATTTTTATTTGTAATGAAAAAGCGATTCCCGTTTATTTAATTATTTTTTTATTCCAACGCAAACATGTGTCTCAAGTTTTCAAACTGTAAGGTTTTACTTTATTTCTTTATTCGTTGTGCCCTTTCTGGTTATACCGGGGACGAGACAGAAAACGCATCGAGGCGTAACTTATAACTAATTTATAACCCAATTTGAATAACTGAAAAATTACCTGATATAGTCTCATGTTTGAAAAATTATATTCTAAATTCGTTTTTTTAATTTTGGATTTGCACACAATTTAATACACGTATTTTAGGTTTGATTGACAAAATGGTTTACTTAGCATTTCACAAGTACGGTCATCGAGTCAGGCCGTGGACATTGTCTAGCATGAATTGCCGACGTCTGCTTAGCTTGCAGATTCGCGCATAAACAATTTAAAAGAAACTCTCCCAACCTCGTGACATAAATACTACAAAGTAGTATCTAAGATTTTAATTTTGTTTTAGTGTTAACAGATCTCTGCACACTGCTTGCGTTGGTGCAGTCACATCTGAGGTTCAGTTTTACAAACATAACCAGCTATTCGCCGATTATAAAATGAAGAGCATAACTATTGCCTATTTCCAATTTTAGTTTTTCAGTTCTCGAAACAAAAATAATTTAATTTGGCTCAAAGAAAACAAATGAAGTTAAAATAATAATTAAAATCTAATTAATATCGAAAACTAACAATTTTATTTATCAAAAGAAAATTAATACTGAATTGCGCATAATTAAGTATTATTCATGGTTTTTCAATAAAGCTATCCTTATGTTTCTAAATTCTCCTTCAGGCTTATATTGCATTCGAGTGGAACGTGCTATTATAGCGTCAGCTCATCGCCAGCTTAAATAAATAAAGAAATCCAAGAAGGCTGTGCCCTCTTATTATGAAATATAAGAAACAAATAATTTTATTATTAAACTGTAATTATTAAACGTCATTAGTTCGTGACAATTAGACTGAAAATTCCTCGAGGAAGTTATCTTTCTGAATTGAAGAAACGTAAAGTCTTAGCTTTTTGTGATGAAGATTTGAGTGGATGTTAAATTGCTAGAAAAACGGAGCGTTCGCGAAAAAGTTCTATCAAATTATTTGAAAAATCTTACGGGACAAACAAAAGAGGCGGACCAAAAAAGAAAATTTCACCTATAACTGAGAGAAGAATCACTGCTGCAGCAAGCATAGCTTGAAGAGTGGTAAAGGAATAGGTGAATTGTGTGTTTCCCGATGACAATTCCAAAAGTTTTGAACAAAACCGAACATGTCAAAAGTCAAAAGTTCAAAATAGCTACGCGTCTTCTACTTAATCATAAAATTGTCAGGTTGAAATTTGCTCGAGAGAACGCGAAGCGCAAATGGAAGAATGTAAATTATTTAAATTTTATTCATATACCTATACCTTATTTTCAAAAATTCCTTTTGGATAATCTTTTTGACGCAAAAAAAAAAATAAAATTGATGATCCAGACGGATATGAATCTTTACCAGTGGGTTTTAAGAAAAGAGTCTCAGTACTGTCACGATAAATGGCACTAGATTTTCTATAAATAGTTATTTATTATACAAATGTTTTATAAGGCAAATAAGTCACGAAAGGAATGTTTGCTGGCTCGAGTAGGCTAATTTTTCTGCAGTGACTTATTTTATATTAAGGCACACGTGTAATACATAGTTTCATCCAACACCTGTTTGTTATGAAGTCATAACAATGCGGATTTTAAATAACAGTTTAATTAGGGGTTCATAATTCCACTAATGTTTTATAGATCTCATAATATATTCAAAATCGGCTTTATTATGACTTCATAATAAACAGGTGTTGGATAAACCCTTTAAAATAATTACGGCCAGTTGTACCAGTGAGGTGTAAACTGACGTTCAACTGAATCAAGTTGAAAGTGAACAAAATCGCATCAAATTTTATTTATGAAGGCAGTAATTGCCATTACGTCCTTCAGTTTCTATGGGAATTTGTTTACTTTAAACCTGGTTCAGTTGAACATTGGTATAAACTTCATTGGTACAACCGGTTCTTAAACGTTATGTGCAATAGTATTTCAATTTCGAAACTCAAACCCCAGCAGAAGGTATCGTGTGAACTGTAAAATTGGAACAAGCCTGCGAAGCATGTCGCAAAACCCAAGTCAAGTAAGCTAAGTTTAGTAGACAAACCAGTATAAATAGGCTGGGCCGAATTTGGGGTGGCAGTCGTGCATTAAGACCCGATTACACCAAGAGACGCCCTCGTCACTACGAATATCGTTGCCGTCGCCCTGGACCCCAACGCCGATGCCATCAACTCCGTCTCAACAGACAACCACAGTTGATCACAAAGACCTAGTGCGACTCACTCCAAGGGCCCCTCCACGAAGGCCGTCGCTGACACCCTGATTCTCAACGCCGTCGCTGAAGCCCTAGTTCTTAACGCCGTCGCCGACAAACTTAGACCCCAATGCTGACGCCGTCAGGCCCGCCTCAACAAACAACCCCATTGGCGCCCAGAGAACATCCCGAGAGGCCATCGAGAAGCCCATCGATTAACTCCAGGGTGACCAACTCCTACAACAGTTCCGCCTATACGGCCCCAACATCACCAACACCGGAACTTTGCACCTAATTCGTTTGCGCCGAGGATAAACGGCAACACGGACTGGCAGAACCTTGAACCTCCTGAGTATTAATAGTAACTAAAACTTAATAAAAGGTACATTTTTTTGTAAACCACTTTCTTTTAACAATGCTCTACCTACGCACCCTACAACCCCTACGCCCCTAAGCGCGACAATGTTGAAAACCCAGTCGTAACTTGGGGAAGGCTTACCGTTGGCGTAACATGGTGGAGGTGACTAAAATCCCAAATTAAGAAGCAGCAGAAGGCTAGCGTAACATGGTAGAGGCGCCTAAAATCCCAAATTAAGAAGAAGCAGTAGACTAGCATAACAGCATTCCTAAAAAGAAATTTTAGGGGTGAGACTTTAAGGCTTTTTGGTACCTACCAATTTTTTTTCGGATTTCTAAGTATGCAGCACACAATACAATCTGTCACCGAAGATTATTCTACCAACCCGCTATGAAACGGTCGGTCGCTAAAGCAATAAAAATTACAATGGTCGTATACTAATTCGTACCTATTTGCTCAATGCTCGTGCCTCCTGATTGTTGAAATAGTGTAGGTTTTTGCGAATATCTACAGTTTAGACTGCTGCTAAACTAGTTTAGTTTTATAATATATAATTTTAGTCGTAGATTATTATAGATTATTGGAAACCAATTAACAGGATAGTCATTTAGAGTTTCTTAGAAACTTTGCCTGAATACCTGAATGTTCATCAAAAAGTTGTCATTCTCAGTGTACATACGTACGTATACACTTGCACATCTTGTGACATCAGTTTCTTCTCTAGTGTTATTATCTACTTGTGCCTTAGTTTGTATTTGTAATACATTAATTATTTTGTTCATCTTCTTTGTTTAAATATTGGTACGTATATTTATTTTTTAAATTAATATGAATTAATTTATTTTTTTATGTCTTTAATAGCCTAATTAATAAATTTGCCTTGCTGTTTGCTCCGATACTGTCAACAATGGGGCATGAAACTAAAACTCATCTTCGGCTATCAACAAAACGACAGACATTAAAAAATATCTTAAAAAAAAGGAAAGACTCTGAAAAAACTTTTGTAAATACTAATTGCGAGTCAATTGTTTCGTTAAATACAGAATCTGGTGCAGATATAAATAAATTTGATGATGACGTACTTTTGATAGAACCTCAAGTCAACGATAAAAAAATAACCAAATATGAAATAACAGGACGCAGAATTGTTGACATTGGACATTTATTTAAAGTTTTAAAAGCAATAAAACACGAAGGTTTTGGTTGTTGTTTCTATGATATTGACATATTTAACGAAACTAAATATGGCTTGAGGAGCGTATTTAGTTATGAATGCAAAATATGTAAATTGAAAGGTTCATTTAGTACTGAATCCAGTGATTTTTCTTTTAATATAAATGATGCAGCAGTTTGTGGGATAATTGCAGTGGGTATAGGATGTTCACAGTTTTCGGAATTATGTGGGGCATTAAATATTCCCTCAATTAATCCAGAAACCTATTCTACTTCGGAAAACAGGGTTTTGAATTCAGTTAAAAATGTAGCAGAAGAGGAAATGATAGAAGCTGGTAAAGAAGAATATAAATTAGCAGTTGAATCCGGTGAGGTAGACGATGATGGTTCAGGGTTGATATCTGTAATCGTTGATGGTGCGTGGAGTAAAAGATCGTACAAAACAAATTATAATGCATTATCCGGTGTTGCTTGTATTATTGGCGCTAAAACAAGAAGAGTTTTATATGCAGCAGTGAAAAATAAATATTGTAAACTGTGCTCTATGTATGAGAAATCTAAGAAGAAAGTTCCAAGCCACAAATGTTTTAAAAACTGGAACCATACTTCAACATCTATGGAAGCAGCTATTATCTTAGATGGTTTTAAGAAGTCAGTAGAGACACATAATTTGAAATACGTTAGAATGATAGGAGATGGAGACAGTAGTGTTTACCGAATAATTTGTTATTCAAAACCTTACGGACCACATTGCTTTCTTCAAAAAGTTGAGTGTCGAAATCACGTCTTACGGAATTTCTGCAATAAAATTCGCGAAATTGCAAAAACACCAAGAGTTGATTATAATATTAGAAATTTTTTGCGGAATAATATTTTAAAATTTAGAACAGCAATAGTTAGTGCTATTAAATTTCGCAAAACTGAAAACTCTTGCATGACGGAAAAAATTGAGAACTTGAAAAATGATATATTAAATGGACCAAAGCATATTTTCGGAGATCATCTAAACTGTGCTACATATTTTTGCAAGCAAAGCGGACAAAGTAACAACATCGCTTATAATGAATTTTTAAATGCTTCGGCATTATATGAACCATTTTCCCGCTGTCTTCATCGTGTGGCTAATTTATCTTCAAGTTTGTTACTAGATGTTGATACAAATGTAGCAGAATCTTTTAACTCTGTTATAAACAAATTTGTTGGTGGAAAACGAATCAATTTTTCATTAAAAGGTTCCTATGAAGGTAGGTGTTATGGTGCTATTATAAGTTATAATACTAAGGGATTGTTTGTTTTGAAGTCAATATTAAATTTGAGCGATAATAGTGTAGGAATTTATACTAAGAAATTTTCGGACAAGCTAGTCAAAATCATCGGAAAGAAAGGTGGAGTTAAAAGAAAATTTAGATATGAGAGCGCGGATTCAGATTACGGTGATAACATCACAAATGAAATAAATTTACCGGACATGTCCATTATCGAATATGAAGATGCCAAACAAAAGTTCCTAGATTACTTGGGTGCAGTCGATCCAGTCGAAATTGAAAAGCTTACCGTTGGTCAAAACAGTAACCCTGAGTGGCATAAGGAGCGAACTTGCAGATTAACAGCAAGCTATTTTGGGAAAATTTGTAAAATGAAGTTGACCACGTCTACTGCTAATACCGTTAAGGACATTTTGTATTCAAAATTACATACCTTGACAAATTTGCCAAAATCATTAGCGTACGGTATGGAAAATGAAAATAAAGCAATAACTTTATTTGAAAGTCAAACAGGATTAACCGTACAAAAATGTGGATTATTTATAGACAAACAAACAAAATATCTAGCAGCATCTCTCGATGGATTAATAGGAAATGAGGCCATTATCGAGGTAAAATGCCCTTACTCAGCCCGTGACGCAACAATTGAAGCCGCAATTAAAAATAAACTGATACCATACTGTAAATTAGATAAAAATGGAATTATCAGTGTAATTCCTACACATAACTACATGTACCAGATTCAAGGACAGCTCCACATTACCAACCGAGATACTTGTTACTTCATTGTATATACAGAATTAGATATAAAATATTGTAAAGTTAAGAAAAGCGATTCATTTTGGGCAGAGAAAATGGAAAAAAATTTGGAAAATTTCTATTTAAAAGCTCTGCTTCCTGAAATTGTTGACTCGAGAAAGAAACGAAATTTACCACTGAGAACGTCGTTTTTTAAAACTGTTGTCACGAAAAGCTGAAAAATCAATATAAGAATTCCTCAACTAGAGCGAATATATTTTGTTACCGCGAAGTGTACGATTTCAAAATTATTTTGAACCGATGTACCTAAATACATCTGGATCGCCGAAGATTAGCGTCCTGCTGTGAGGGTCAGGAGTGGTCGTAAATCAAATGTAAGTAGCTAAATTTTTGTGTGCGTTTGCAAAGTTGGTTGCCTAATTTTAATTTTATTTTTTTACAATATCACAAAAACCAGAACATTATTCAAAAATTCAAGACGACTTAACCGTAGATATTTTTATGCCTTACAAATTGATAATGATACTGATAAATTTTGAATAGTTTTTAGCCATGAAATCCGTCATTTTATGAAATCAGTGTTTTAATTAATTCCGAAAAAAATAAAGCTTTTTTCAAAAATCGAAGTCCGTCTAACCGTGTAGATGGATGCTATACTCCCATAAAAATATCGATTGTCTTTTCAAACATAAAAATGCCGGAGAAAAACGTCATTTCCTGAATGATATTTCGCCATATAGCCGTATACTGGTAGCAAAGAGCCTCAATGGTTTGAGATGCCTTCACCACAGCCTGGATTATTGGCTTATCCATCAGCATGGATGAATAGCAGAGAATATTTAGATATCGCTCAAGCAAATTTAATTCCGTTTTTTAAATAACAATGATCATCAACAATGAATCTATTCTCAAGACAATGCACGAATACATGTTAGTAGAGAATCGATGATGACCTGGTTTAATGGAAGAAATATCGAGTTATGGGAGTTGGCCATCCTGTTTCCAATGTTTGGGGAATTTGGTCCACCGAGTTTATGGTGACAATAGACAATATGGTCTCAAATGCATTAGAGGAAGTTTGGGTTAATTTAGAGCTAGAATAATTTGGTTGAAAGCATGTTTTCAAGGGTTTTTAAGTTAATCACAAAAAATATAGGGTTTTCGTTTGAAATATATGTACCAGGGTTATAGTTACGCACTGTACAAATTCAACGTTTTCCTTAAAAAAAAAATATGCGAATTGTTTTTTAGTTCTTCAAAATTGGTTTCTGATTTCTGCTTTATTTGCTCTTAGCACTTCCTTACGTCACATGAAGTTGCCTTTGATTACATAAAAAAAATTAAAAACTAGGAGCGGGGATGGTCTTCAGTTTATGTGGGTTATGGATGTGCCCTTGGATTATGGATGTGCTCTTTCGATGCCTTTTTATGGCGCCTCTGAAACTATGACGTGAACATCCGCCATTTCTAACTCTGGTATTACATTTTAGCCGTTAAACCAGTCTTCGTAGTATCATTTAGTTAAAAAATAAGTTTAAGAATATGCGAAACGAAATATTTATACAAAGAGATACCTGCTGCTGTTGACATTCCAATCCAGCTTCAAGTGGCAAAAAGTTAACTCGAAGAACGTAACCTGGAAGACGCTTTCACGCCACATCTGACACCAACATTGTTGTTTTTCAACAATTCACGTCACACTTTAAAGTTGAAATGCTGCCAACTCGATTTTAAACGAAGGAAAGCTCTTGAGCTTTTCGAGTGGTACGTAACCGAGGACCTGCCCTGACGCTCTAATCTCGCGGGCAATTATTCCGGATCAAGACGCCAGTGACGTCATCTGAAATTTGCCATATTCACCAGCAAAAAAACGCAGCGTTGTGACTGTTTGCAAAGTTTGGACATAACGTACATGTGCGCTGGTAAAAAATCGGTTTCTTCTACGTCAATTAATTATTCTCCGAGCCGGAGGAACATCTGGGAATAATTTGACTCGGTAAACAAAGATGTTCCACGTAATTAAGATGAGCGTCGCGTTTTATAAATATACAATCAGGAACCAAATTTGTCACGAGCAGAATAAAACTTAGAACACGCAAGTTCAGAGATAAATTTGAACGGTCACAAAAACGATGCAGTCAACTACAGTTGAAATTCGAATTAAGCAGAGCGTAGAATGAAGAGTCTCGTCATTTCACCAGACAGACAGACCTCTCATTTAGTTCAGAGCAGATGAAAGCGCAATATTCAAAGTGAAGCCTCTCGTCGAGAAGAACTTATCACTTATGCATTTAATACGCAATTGTAATTTAAGTTTCGAGAAGAATTTAATGAAAGCTTTTAGAGACAATTAACGTCAAGAAGCTGACAACTCGATTTACATTAAACTAAAATTTAAATTTATAGCGCTTTCGATCGGGGGCACTGTGTGCATTCAGTGTCAAGGTTGGTAGAGCTGGACTGTGTATTAGAAGGTTGCCTTGATCAGCGGAGGGGACAGAGGGTGCGTATCTCGTTACGTCACGTCACGTGATAAATTCCATTAGGCATATTAACGAGATTTTTGCGTTACTTGAATAGGACCACAGAATTGATTCGATTTTTAGTGAATTAGATTAAGCTTTAGGAAACAGATTAAAACTCACTCTATTTATTTCACTGTGACGGATAGAAGTTTCGTGTGACGTCACGAGTTACTTTTACGGGGAGGAAATTTCAAACTGCATAATAAATGGGAACGAGGCAACCTGAATCTAGCAGGTTGCCTCGTTTAAAATTTTACTTAAGAAATAAATAATTGGGCAAAACTAAATTAGACTGAAGCATAGATTTTATAAATTTTCGCCTGGCAATGACTGCACATTGCCTTTCTGCATCATTTTCAACCTCATTATACCAC
This sequence comes from Prosopocoilus inquinatus, assembly GCA_036172665.1. Lineage (NCBI taxonomy): Eukaryota > Metazoa > Arthropoda > Insecta > Coleoptera > Lucanidae > Prosopocoilus > Prosopocoilus inquinatus. The sequence goes on from CM069876.1 coordinate 6,863,058, forward strand.
CGCATTTAAGCTTTTTTAAAATTATCGTCACCTCAACACACGCATTTTTATGTACCAACCTGAGCCCAAATTTTATTTTTATTTCACATTAAATAAAAAAAAAATAGGTTGCACCAAAATTATTTTAACAGAGGATGTTAGTAGTAGTTTTCCCGAAAGGGTACTAAACAAGAATAGAAGCTACTTTAATTCTTGCTGGGATCTATGGGGCACCAAGTCACCGGGTAAAGGTTTTCCATTGCTACTGGTTAAAGTTCCACAGTTCTAAAATTGGATACGATTGTGTTTTTAACAAAGAAGTTCCAAGAATAAAATTATTAAAAACAGTTTACGTCGCGACGTCGTGCGCCCAACTTTTCACTGAAAATTATCTGATTGACAAATAACAACCAAATTGTTATCTGCAATGCCATTCCAAATTTGGTTGCTATTTGTCCTTCAGAGACAATTTTATACCTCAAAAATGCTCTCCTGTAAAATTAGTAAACAGTGGAACTTTAACCAGTTTAACGGTTAATTTTTATTACATTTAGTTTCAAATTCCTAGCCATTTCAACACCTAACGCTTAGAGGACAACTTCTCCATCTCCTTTTGTTTTGATAAAGAGGGTTTGATAAAAACTTTCAGAATTTGGTCCGCAGAGTGGGGTCTACGATTTCGGCCAAGTTTAAACAGGTTTTCTGAGCGATTTTTCCCGTATCGGTGTGTATGGTACACTTTTTTCGTTTATAAAATTTGCATTTTGCAAATTATTTTCGGTGTGAAACTCCTAATATTTTTAGGGTAAGGCATTTCCTTTTTTTTCTCACATTTTTTACTTTCAACATTTTCCCTCCGTACAGAGCTTCAAGGCAGACACACATTTTGCAAATTTGTTTTGATGGGGTGGAGACTCCATCTTTTCATCGTTAGCCAAAGAAGGTTCCCGAATAGTTGACTTTACCGGGCCTAAAAGTTTATTTATTTGGGCTGTAAACTCCAAGTTAAAAATAGTCACCTCTGTCTGAGCCAAAACAAAAACAAGTCTTAATAAATTGGTGAGCGTTTTTGCTTTTATTACGTCTTTATCCACACCGCGTTCTTCTTGCCCATAAGAAAAATTATGATTCCGTAACCTTTTTTTTTTTTTGATTCAGTCATTATATTTATTTTTATTTACTTCACACTATTTAATGATTATTAAATTAATAATTCTTACTACTTAATTATTATTAATTTAATTCTGTTGATTCATTATTAATTTTAGTTGTACAACAAGTACAAGTAAAGTGAGTAAAGTTTTACTTTTTATTTTTTCAGCTGACAGTATTCAAAATTTTTTGGATAAATCCATTTAATTTATGAACAATATTTATTTTAATTGTATCAAAATTTTGATTTTTCATGTTTCATTAAACTTACGATCCGGTCCGTCTTCCGACCAACTATTTCCAATTTTTTTATTTGGTCGGATGAGCCACATAAAAGGTAAAATTGGTGGCGCCCATTATTTTTCTTTGGACTGTCACTCACGACCCTTGGCTTCCGTCAAGAAGGAAAAAGCTGACTGGCCGTAGGCATTGGTTAACTGAGATTTAAATAAAGTTACATGATTTTACATGTTCTTTGATGTATTTGAAAATAAAAAATGAATAAAATTCTATAATATGAGTAGATAATTAATTATTACACATTATTTTTCTTTATTACAATGTTGCTCTAGTAATGAAATTAATTTAACAAGCTAAAGGTGCTTTCTTTCGCTTAAAAGTTTGAATCGTGTTTCGAATAGTTTGGACCTGAATTTCGTAGTTGTTGTAACAAAACACCTGACTTGAATTTTTTATTGACAGTTCATTTGTAAATAACCATAATTCAATCCAAACAAGTTTTAAAAATAGAGAGATTCAAAGAAAATAATTTCTGTTTTTGAATCAAAACACGTTTAGATTACGATGATTTTGTGAGCGAAAGAAAGCACCTTAATTGTGTAGCTATAATTACAATGCAGAGGAAATGGCTAGAAAATAAATTAGAAATATCATTTACTCTAATGAAAAACTGGTAAAATCACTTCTAAGACTTGTTCTCATTTTTATGTCGTCAGTGGAACATTACAAAACCTGAGAGCATTTCAATGCAAAAGTCAAATAAAATTCGTGGTTTTAAAGCATTAAACCAAAATAATAGTTATGTATTTGTATCACTAGGCCAGAAACTGTACTTTTGCGAGTATGAGCACGGTTTGTGGGGCCGAGGCGACGATGAGGCCTCACAAGTGCGAAAAAAGTTTCTGGACACTTGACACACAATTTTTTTCGGATGACAAAGTTTTTAAATTAAAACTATTATTTATTTCTTATGTTAGCGGTACAATTCAACGCTGAATTACATGAATTTATTTACAGAAATAGAAAATTTTATCTATAGAATACTTTAAAAACACTGAAATAATAATTTTTCTTCAATTTGTGAGGTTTAATTTGACATTTCAATGTCACTCTGCGCTATCAATCTAAAAATCGTTCATGCAAAATCCTTGTTTTTATTTTCCTGTCTAGGCATGCAAATGACTATTTTCAGGACGATTTGAACGAATGAAAATGGAATTTTAGACGGAGGCCGAAAAAGTAACTTGGATACCCAAGGGTGACCAACAGTTAGGGATGCGCGTTATCCTGTTTTCGATATCGGATATCGATAACTAAAAAATATCAAGATATCGATATTATCGATATTTATCGATAATTATCCATATATTGATAATATCTATAATTATCGATATATCAATAATATCGAACAAGTCGGACAAGTGCATTTTCACACATTTTGGTACGAGGTAGTTTTGCTAGCAATGTGTTTTTTAGATTTTAAACTTTTATTTTTTTACGTTTTTCAGAAATATTATTTCATAACTTTTCTTGAAATCATGAAATCGCGTATCCATCAGAATCAGAATTCATTGTTTCCCTCAATCATAACAATAAAAATTAAAAGCAAGATATTGTTAGCAAAAAAGAATAGTCTTCGTGCCAAAATGTGTGAAAAAGGGGGCACACGAATAAGTGTCGAATCCACGAAAGTTAAAAAAACACTCTAGTTTTTTAAAATTTTCTTTATATCCTGACCGTGAGTCGTGATCACTTGCCATATATGAAATTTAATTTTAATAAAATTCATATTCCAGTAGGTTTAGTGCAAATTGGACGAATTAATTTGAACGTCACAGACTACAATATCGACGGTACCCGATATAATTAGTAATTTACTTTCTTTAAATGGTTTTGATCTTGGAAAATAAACTTTCGAAAAATTAATAGTTATGACGTGCATAAATTGTCCAATAACAGTTTTAGTAAAAACTGAAATAGGTAATAAAATGTGATTGATTATTAATATTTTCAGGAAAAATACATTATCGATAAACGATACCAACAATAATATAGAAAAATCCGACATATATCGAGAATATCGATATATCGATATCTTAAATGGAAATATCGTTATTCGATAATTATCGATAAATTCTCGCAGCCCTACCGACAGTTCAATAACGAAGCAGCATTGGTGTATATTTTCTTAAATAATTGCCTAATTAAGTAATGAAAATAATTTTCCATTTATACCTACTTGATTCTGCTATTTAATTAATTTATATTTCTTGAAATTGATTAAATTAATATTATTTACTAATTTATAAAGAAATAAACAAAGAATATATTCGCGTGTCTTAAATTGCCACACATTGCAAAACACAGAAAAACTCTTCTTGTCCTGCAAACCAGAGTCATATTATTAAATTAACCAAAACTTATTGTTTATGATTTAGTAGTGCAAAGTCTGGTTTAAGGAAGTGTGGATTTTTTTTATAACAATCATGTTTTCGATATTTGCGGGGATAACTAGGAGAGTTTAAAATCCGTTTTCTTTGTGACTTCCTTCTTGTTCGTTGAAAAGTTTTAAAGATAAAATATTACGCTAAATATCAGTTCTGAACTCTAGTTTGCTTTAATCAGCGCTCTGCAAGCCAGAATTTTTTTTAGAATAATGGAATCGTCATTTAATTCCATTAAATCTAAAATGAAATACGAATGAAGAAGGCGAGATAATCACGCGAAAAGTAATTTGATTTCCAGGCAGGTACACCGACTGAAAAGTGAAAATAGCAGGTTATTTTCAGGGATGATGCCGTTTATATTCGTATGACAGAATGCAAATGAGATAATCATTATGCAGACAGCGCGACAAAAGCGGGAATAACAACTTACAATATTTAACTAATTATACAGATACATTTGACGTGCCTGTACATACAGACGTACACTCACAATCATAATCCATCTCATATTATAACCCTCTACATCAAACCAGAATAATTACAAGGCGCTCCGTTCTGGAGGACCCGTTATTATTCGTTCGCATATTGGATGAGTTAATATTTATTTATTGTTAATTTCTGTCTGTGATTCATAATGCGTTCGAACACCGTTCAGGAATTTCCGGACAGTGTTCGAGGTTGTGTGTAAACCTTTTCTGGTTTGACTTGCCGAGGTGAATGATTTTTAATGTAATTTTATAAATCGATATATTATTTTAATTCGTTGTTCTCGATTTTATTATGTAATTAAAAACTGAGACATGAATAACCCTAGAATTTTTCTTTTAGTTTTTCCTGAACGGAGATGTTAATAGGAGTGTTAATAGTTTTGACAAAAACAAAAATCACAACTTTCAGATCAACAGTAACATGCAGTGTTGTTAAAGATACATTTCTAATAGTATCTAGATACAGATACTTTTTCCGGAAAATATCTAGATACAGATACAGATACAGAAAAAAGTATCTGCAGTTTATCAAGATACTTGCAAGTGTAAAATTCAATAACCTATGCAGTAGTGGAGGTACGGTATTATTTGCGATCCAAATCGACTTTTTTTGTGAAAATTCACGAAGTTTTCGTATGAATATGTGAATAATGTACACACTAAAATCTGTGATAATTTTCACAATTTCTTTCAGCAGTATATCTTTTTAAATAGAAAATTTATGTTTGTAATTAAGTTGATCAATAAGCTGATAAATAATTACCTGGTTCTGTATTAAACCAAGTCAAGTCAACGTAAAATATAAAGTTATCAACAGAAATGACTCTACTTCCGTATCAGACAAGTTAAATGTCAAATGAATTTTCAAGTTTCTGAACTATCAAATCGCATTTTAAATAGAACAGTCATTTGAAAAACTGGAAAACATAATTAACAAGAGTTGTATTTCCGCCAACGTCTGCTGTTTTTATGGAAGTTCAAAATGTATCTAAAATATATCTTAATATCTCAAATGAATATATGCACTGTAATTGTATCTAGATGCAGATACAGTTACATTCTTTTAGTAGTATCTGAGATATGTATCTAGATACTCAAAAAGTATTTAGATACTGTATCTAGTTACTTGCATCTTGTTTGTTTTTATTTATAACTCGAATTAGTGATAAAGATATATATTTATTAATATAGATGTACGACAAGAAGCCAAATACCAGATTTCGTTATTAAGAAGATCTGTTACAACTGACCATTAACGAAATTAGAAGCGGAAAAGTAAGCCAGAAATGCCAAAATGAACAATCAATACTAAAATCAGAAACGTTGTACTTATAGAACGAATAAGGGAGCCTTTGGTCGGAGTAGTTTTAAAATCTGCTTTCGGGGTAAGGGCGGCAGAATTTTGGCGTCATGGTTAGAAGAGGAAAAATCAGGAACAGAAAGATTACGGGTGTTGAAGCGAGCAGTTGAGTCCTTTTAATCCGACTTAGCTAATTTTTTCTTATAAGTGTTTGGCAGGGGTTCTCTCATTTTTCTCTTGTAGTCTGTAGAGTGCCAATAAAACAGTCGACAAAGTGTGCTTGCGCAAACACATTAGACAGGTTTAGGCGACGAAAACAATATAGGTTGAGTAAAAAGGTACTTTTTGAACGCAATAGACGAAAGATCCTTGTTAAGTAACCTTAGCTACCTGAGTGTATTTGACGAATGACCCTTATCAAATGGCCTAATTAATTAGATGGAGTTAGGTTTTCCCATCGCTTCCTCAAAAGACGAGGAGTCCGTGAAGAACTAACGACGATTGCTATGTATTATCCTGCAAATTGATCGCTAAGGGCGGCATTTTGATACATCTCCCAAAATTATCTGATTATAATCTGATTAATCAGTTAATTAGTTCACCAAATTAAGTACACTGTAGACTCACTGTGTCACACAGTGCATTGATTGATTGATAACAGAACGCGTTTTGGCGTACTTTCTGAAGTGACGAAACACTAGCACCAAGACCAATCTCAATAAAAAAATTTATTAATTGTTAGCTTAATCGGGGAACGAAGTTCCCACCACAACTACTTGGTTGTGTGTATCTACACCACCAGCTATAGTGATAGAAGACAGCTCGATCGCCACGATATCCGAACATGAAATCCGTTAAGCGAATTCTGCTGCACTTCTTGTAACCGTTATTTATTTTCTGCCTGTATTGGTATATAATTTACAAGGGTTTTTACATTAATTTTATAAGATCCCTCAATGGCTGGTAAACGGAGCTTTTCCCCCTTTGTTTAATAAATAATTTAAATTTATCATCTCGCATTTTTATTCATACGTAATTCGTTCCTTAATTCTCTCAACTTTATAAGCCATCACACCAAAATCAGAGTTCAGTTACTGCGCCAACGTTAGAGTCTAGAGGTCTAATTTTAGACGATCACGGAAATAAAGAAAAATTGTACGGCTTATTTTCAAAATTTCAAACGGGTCGCAGACCCCGGGGTTTGTAGATAGTATACAGGGTGTTAGGTAATTGACTGGACATCTTTACACAGCATATTGGGGATACTATATATAGTAAAAAAGGCTTGATAATCCTGGGTGCTACAGCTTTCGTTTTCGAAAGAAAAAAATTGAAACAAAAATTCAAAAAGATTGTTTGGGAAGCGCTTATTAACGTCTCCAGTGCTGTAAACATCGTCTGCCCGGGCAGAAACCATAAATTCCGCTGACGGTTTGCTTTTGTTTTGCTTACATCTTTCAACGCAAATGATGAAAGGTCAGTGCCCAACCGATTTTAAAGTGTGCAGGTCAAATTAAATGTACGCACAAAGAATGAAATTATTACATTTTTCTCACTTGCAATTGTGTCTAATAAAGTTTTATTATTTTACGAGTGATGAAACATCAGAGGACGTTGGAATAAATTATTACAAGTTATTTTATTTACAAACATGTTACGAGTTCACAAAAAAACGAGAAATTATGGCCCTTACGTGCTTTAAGTACGCCTTAACTGGAGTTCTGTTTTTGCGGTAACTTTTATCCTAGCTATTAATAGCGATGGGCTTGCACGTGTTGGCATAGATTCGCGCTGATTCATGCGTTCGGGCATATCGAATATTTACTTTAATGGACGTTTGTGTGATAGATACTTCAGCGGTTCCAAACAATTGGTACTTTTCGAAATTTTTCAAAAATGGGACATTATGTGTAGGACTTTTATACTTGCTTTGGTAACCCGAATCTACAGTTTTAATTTGTCCAGTTAATAATCAAACACTCTGTGTATATCTATATACGTCGGTAGTTAATCCTAGCGCCGGGTTTTAGCTTAGGTAGTTCAAGGATAGATGAGACGAACCGCTTAGAGTGTATGCTTGTTTGCAATAATAAAACTTCTGTGACCTTTTCGGATTTTTAGAAATAGGCTTTCGGTTTATGCGTTGACTTGTTGACAAATTCAGAAGTTAACTTTTCGAGTCACTTTCATTAATTTGTCAATTAGAGTACTTCGTTTCATTATTTCAGCAGATTCATTGTTTATTTGGTTGTTTGAAAAAAACAACAAACAAAATAGCACGTCGGCGTGTTACAACCTATTGTACTAAATGTTCATTCACTGGTGCCTTCACCCTAGTACAACTTGCTCCTTTTCTTGTAAAATGACCACAAAACTGTTAAATTTGGAGTAAGAGTCTAGTTTAAAAAAATAATTTAATATCCGAACAGTACCCGAACAAAATTAATGGCTTTCGGTTTAAACATTGCTGGACTGAACAACAAATCGCTGAACCATTTCTAGTGTTTTAAACACAAATTAAACTGTATCGTTCATACTTCCGGCGAACGATGTAAAAGGCAAAACAAAATTTATGGGTAAATATCCCCGGCGTTTGGGTATTAAATCGCGAATTCCTGGCATTCATTTTCAAGAATGTTACCACAATTGTTCATTTGAGCGTCGGGGAAGGTCGTTTTCGCGTAAAATGCGGCCTGCAAAGCGCTAAATCAGTGAGCGTGCACAAAAGACATAATCGATTATAAATGTATTGCGGCCGTTACTCATTCGTCTAATAATGGATAGTTACAAATGACGCTCAAGGCAACAAGATAAAATTGAGAACAGTAAAACATTATGCATGAGTAATATTCGTTTCAGGATAACGCAACGGCAGGCATAAGTTTTCGTTACGAGTGACGTCTGTAACAAATATAATTACGGATTGCGATTTACAGAACGTGAAATATCGAAAACAACCGCAAAGGTATTTGGTATTTTACTATGATATTCGTTGGTGGGTATCAAGCGATAGTGAAACGTTGAGTATTCCTTCGAATTTAAACAGTGTCCGGCTAAAGATTTAAAAATTATTTTCTTACACACATAACATTTAGGGATGGTAGAAAAGTTCTACATGTATGCGTTTTTGGGACACCTTGTATAATATATTAAACTTTGTATAGAAATTCTCAAGTATATTTTAAATTTCCTTTTATTATTGCAAGCTGTATTGAAAGCTATATTGAAAGCAGAAGATAAATGTAACTGTAAGTAGTAAATGCTGGTAAAAACTTACAATTGAGTAGATTCTTCCAGCTTCCGCTCAGAACTTTGATATACTTATTGATGGTCATCGGAGCGATAGATCTCTTCTTACTGAGATTTCCATCCGAATGACTTCGAATCATAGTCACTTTCTCACCTCTGCATCTGCTTAGGGAGTTCGTGTGCGAAACTTTTCCGCACAGCTTATCGGCGTTTTCTTTTGTGCGTTCGGCGTGTTCAATTTCGTCCGACGTCATCACGACAATTTCGTTTTCCTCGACCGGATCGCGAAAACTGTGATAAGTCGACGATAAGAAACTCTGACTGTGTTTTCGATTGCGGTTATTCCCGTTGCTGAGGAGAGATTTCTTGTTGGGTGGTAAGGGTGGAGGACCGAAGCAGATCGTCGCCATTTTATTGTAACAGTAAAAGTACACACACACACACTCTTAAAGTAAATGGTCACACTCTATTTTAGAAGTTTCTATTAAAGTTTATTGCCTGTAAAGAAACACTCCGAATGATGAATAACACGAATGCATGTCTGCATTATCGTAAACGCGAAACTTAAACTGCGTCTGTCGGTGGTGCTTTACTTGTCATTCGTTTTTCGTCTACCGTTCGTCATAAAACGGTTAGTTAAACAGAATAAATAAAAAGGTAACTGCTAAAACGAAGTGAAGAAAATTGACGTCTGCTTCTCAAGGATAATTCTTACTGGTATGCTAAGCGATAAATCATCAAGAATCCAGATATAATTATTCTAATTGACAGATTAAATATAAAACTCTTAAGTAGTACTTAACGGAATGAAGATGGCCATGTTATTATTAGCATGGAATAAATTATTAAATTTTCATAAGTAGGCATGCTCGAAAAAATCTTTTTGCATCACTACACACATAAAAATGTTTGGGATTATTGTAATCTGCCTAATCGGTGTTAAATATGGATAAAATTTTGCCTGAAAAATTGGTAATCCTTATTTAATTTGGGGTTACTGTTGTCTTTTCCCGACTAAATTTTGTCTAAAAAAGAGTGTTTACTCCAACAAGGATAAGCTATACTCTTACTTTTACACAGTAAACATCGTAACTCCGTCTCTCTTAACTCCACAAACGGATGGACGCGATGGAACACCGAAAAAGTGTTCCATGGCGTCCAAAAAGTGTTAGAATTAACTGCAGTTTTTTGATCAGTGTATGAGTAACACAGAGTTGGTTATTTACGCACCGTTTGTTAAAAGTGTTCAAGGCAACAGATGGAAATTGGAACAACAAAAAAAAAAGTTGAAAAACAAACGAAAAATCATCAACAGTTCCTGAAGAAAATCAAATAGATAATCGTGTCACGTTTGAAAAATTATATTCTAAGTTCGTGTTTTACTTTTGGTTTTTTCATTTAAATTGACAAAATTGTTTAGTTAGCATTTCGCAAGTACGGTCAGCGACTCTGGCTTAATTGCTGTGGAAACTGTCTATATGAATTACAGACGTTTGTTTTGCTTGGAGATCAAAGTCTTTGGAACGTAGGCAATATTAACATTTAACTTAGGGGATTCCAAGCTTACAGTTGAAATTCAAGTTGTGGACCTTACTTGCAATGCTGCATTAGCGATTCATATTTCATTCAAAGCAATTAACATGATCGGTAATTAAATGTTTCTGACACCTTCCATACCTTGACTTTTGGACCCAAACTTTTAGAAAACGTACATTGTGGCATCCGGCTCGGGTGATATACAAACGGGAAAATTGAAGTTCAATGCGTTCAATAATAAGCCAGTGATAAGACAGACGTGGACCTGCCGACCAATTTTATCAAACATTTTTTTTTAAAATAATTTAGTAGGGTTGTACCCGTTTGTACCGCTTTTTATTTAATTTTTAAATAAATAATAAAAAAAATAGATAAAACAGCGACATCCTACGATCGCTCTTTGATCTAACATTGCAGTAGGATAACAAATTGAAGCGGGTTGGCTACATAATAAGCTACCCCACGCAAGGCAGCCGTGCTTGCTGTCAAAGCATAATGAAAGTATTAAAAATTTTTGTTGCAAATCGTTTTTGATTGCAGCGAAAACCTCGAGCAGCCTCTGTACAGCAATCAAAAACGATTTGCAACAAAAAATTTTAATACTTTCATGATGCTTTGACAGCAAGCATGACCGCCTTGTATGGGGTAGCTTATTATGTAGCCAACCCGCTTCAATTTGTTATCCTACTACAATGTCAGATCAAAAGGCGATCGTAAGATGTCGCTGTTTTATCTATTCAGCACTATAACATCGCAATTGCGAATAAATTGGTCAAGTTGTTTTTGGTTTGCAGTGAAAATGTCGAGCTACGTCTCTGCTGAAGAAGCCCCAAATAGGGCTGAAACAGCCGTACAGAGTCTGCTCAAGGTTTTCCCTGCAATCAAAAACGATTTGCAATAAAAATTTTTTAATAAAAAAGTAATTCAAAAATAACCGGCGCCCAACTTAAGATATTTTAGATTCTTCTGTAGAGAATCGTTTGTACCTATTTGTATTTCTCTTCATTTCTTTTATACCTCAAAGAGAACGAAATAAAAAAATATTAAAGAAGAAACCTTCGCCGAACTTTAAGATTTTTATTGTTTTATGTCGTCAACACCATTAGATAGAGAATCGCTTGTACTTGTTTGTACCTCTCTTCATTTGGTTTTTACCTTAACGGGAACCGAAGTATAGCGTTTTGAATATTTCGAAAATATCGTTAAATCGGTACATACGCTATTTTTTAAGATATCGGATCGAATACGTCAAATTGCCGAAAAAAATGATAATGGTACAAACGAAATGAAAAGAGGTATAATCAGGTACAAACGATTCCCTATCGAATGACCTTGATGAAATAAAAATTTCTTAAAGTTTGGCGACCGTTATTTTTTAATAATTAAGCTCCCTTTGGGGTAAAAAGAAATGAAGTGAGGTACAAATAGGTACAAACGATTTTCTATTGAATGGCATTAACGAAACTAAAATAACTTAAAGTTGGACGCCGTTTATTTTTTCATTATTTTTTATTTTGTTACCCTTTGAGGTACAAGCGAAATGAAAAGTGGTGCAAACGGGGTACAAACCCACTACATTATTTAAAAAAAATTGACGAAATTGGGCGCCAGGTTCACATCGGCAGTGACAAGGCAGTGATAGGTCAGTAACAAGTCAGCAACAAGCAGTAATACGTTGTACTTTGTATTTGTACTGTAATTAAGTATTCACGCGTTATTGTTATTGAAATTCAAGCAGTGATTGAGTTAGTGAATCGGTGATGTGTTGGTCTCAAATGTAAGAGCCAAAGAACATTTACAGTAAAGTAAACTTTAATTTTATTTATGTTCGCTTTGCCAAGCAAGCGAGTGCTTTAGGACAAATAATTATTTTGGGAAGTAACGATTAGCAGCGATTTGCTCGAGCAGATTTACGAAAGAAATTTTTTTAAGCATAATTTTTTACAACATATAAAGACTTCAAAGCAATGGATTATAACTCATTTAAAGACGAGCTTGAAATTTTACCCTTTAATATTATATTTGACATGGATAATATTAACGACATGGTCGAGCATTTTAACGCTTTACTACAATATATTTTTGATAAATATGTACCGCAAAAAACAGTTCGCATCAGTAAAAGGAAAGCACCTTGGTTAACTGACAATATCAAATTCATGATACGACTCAGAGAAGAAGCTCATAAGCGTTATAAGTCTAGCCGTAGAACTGAGCACTTCCAATACTATAAATCTTTAAGAAATTTAACAAACACAGCTATAAAAAAAGAAAAAGTAGCTTATGCTAAATTCAGGCTTCAAAAATCCAATGCTAAAACATTATGGAAAGATCTTAAAGATCTTAATATTCATAACAACACTGTGAAACATACTCCCCTGCCGGAAAATCTGACAGATGTAAATGAAATTAACGATTATTTTGTAAATGCAAACAGTTCTTTAAACATTCCCCATCCTGAAACCATCAGTTTTTATAATTACAATAGACTTTTTCCTAAATCTGAGGAATTTACTTTTCACTCTACAAGTGAAGATGAAGTTTCTAAAATGTTACATTCAATTTCTTCTAATGCAATTGATAATGACTGTATAAGCATTCGAATGCTGCTCCCATGTTGTCCATTTATTCTGCCTTTTCTTACATTTATTTTAAACTATTGCATTACTAATAATGTCTACCCAGTAGCCTGGAAATTGGCACATGTAATTCCTTTACCCAAATCTCAACATCCTGTTGATTTCAAAGACCTGAGACCTATTAGTATCCTTCCAACTGTGTCAAAGGTCTTGGAAAAGGTAATGAATACACAGATAAGAGCTTACTTGGACAAGTATAACATTTTACCAATGAACCAATCTGGATTTCGCCCCAATCATAGCTGCACAACAGTTCTAACTGATGTAATAGATGATATTTTGACTGCAGCCGATAAGAATGAATTAACAGCATTGATTTTACTTGACTATTCCAAGGCTTTTGACACAGTTAATCACGAAATTCTTGTTGCCATTCTACACTATATAGGTTTCAGTGTCACTGCAACAAATTTTATTTTTGATTATTTATGCAATAGGAAACAAAAAGTTTTTCTTAACAATTGTTACTCAGTGCCGTTAACCCTGACTTCTGGAGTACCACAAGGTTCTATCTTAGGTCCATTGCTCTTTACAATCTATACCTTTAATTTAAAAAATTGCCTAACTCACTGTAAAAGTCACTATTATGCAGATGTTGCGCAGATTTATTATTCCTTTGCTCCGGACAATGCAGCTGCTGCAAATGATCATATAAATTCCAATTTAGAAAAACTAGTGGAAACTTCAAAACATCATTGTTTGCAATTAAATCCAAAAAAAAACTGTTGCCTTACTCTTTGGGAGGTTGCTTAGTCAGAAGCTGTATGAAAATTGCTTATCTATTACTGTTAATAATGTACCTATCAATTTTATAAAACATGCCAGGAATCTGGGGCTTATAGTTGACTCTGAATTAAGATTTAGTAAACATATTGAACAGTGCATTAGAAGTGCCTACAGTAGCCTAAAATTGCTCTACAGTAACAGATCATATTTAAGTAAAAAATTAAGAACTTTTCTCTGTGAGTCCCTAGTTCTGTCAAAATTTTCGTTTGCTGATGTGGTTTACGGCTCTTGCTTAAATGCTGCTACTATTAGACGTATACAGTGTGTGCAAAATTCGTGTGTTAGATTTATTTGTGGGTTAAAGAGGAGGGACCATGTTACGCACCATTTGAATGAACTTGGAATTCTTAATATGTTAAATAGACGAAAATTACATATCAACTCTTTTTACTTAAATATTATACGAATAAAATCTCCACCCTATTTACATAATAAAATACGCTTCAGAACTGACATACATAATATTAATATAAGGCATAAAAACGTAATTACTCCTCCCGCACACAAAACTGCTCTATATGAGCGCTCTTTTACTTTTAATATATCATCGCACTATAACTCTATACCTAATGAGTTTAAATGTCTTAGCAAATTTAATTTTAAATTGAAATACAAAAATTATCTGCTCGAGTCACAGAGGGCTGGGGGGGGGGGATGTCTTCGCTGAGTTGGGATAGTTGTTTTTAATCTGCATGCTGATTTAAATTCTGTGCCTGCTTGGAGTGCTTTCATCTGTACATATATATATATATTTATAACTCTTTCTCAATTTATCCTAAGGTCAGAGGAAACGGACTTGGTACTTGATTTGGCATTTATTTATTTATTTTTTTTTTTATCTGCTTATGATAGTTTATTACTACAGTGCTTCTGTTAAGGTAACAGCTGTAAGGTATAATTACTGTTTGCTCACTCACAGCTTCACTTTAAATATTACCTTTTGTATTGTCCAATAAGGTTAAGTGGTAGAGCAATCTGTGACTTCGGCCACAGATTGAACTTCGTCTTTTGTCCCATAGTTACAACTTATTGTATATATAACATTGTTCTATATATTCCTGTCAAATGTGTATGGGACAATAAAGACATTTATTATTATTATTATTAATTTAACCTAATTTTGAACGTACACTTAGTGTTTAAAATCAAACCCCCTAGACGAAATGAACATTCTCTTTTAATCGTAATTATAAACCTGTCATTAATATCCCCCTTTATTTCATTCGTGATATGGTGGAGGCGCCGTTTATTTCGTTCGTGGCAACAGGTCAAGTGTTTTTACACGTGTATTAGTGACCTCTCTTGCAACGTATTTTATTCATCATATCAAAGCACAAAGTGGATCTTTAATTCTTTCATGAGTTTACAAGTTCTAAAAGGCCAGTACAAGCAAAACTAGTTGAAACTTGTGAATTTACGTAAGTAATCCTGCACAGCGCAGCAAAAATCACGAAATAAGAAATATAAGGGATATTCACTGTGAGTGAAATTAAACTAATACCACAAACTATACTTTACCAGTTACCGATTATTACGATCTGAATCAATCTGCGATATTTAAAAAAACTAAAAAGGCAGAGGATTCTTACTTTTCTTTGTTAGAGCACGAAGATAAAGTAACTCTTTTCTGATAAACTGTAAAGAAGAAACATCGGAGGGCCCAACGCGGTGTCCTGCGGTACACCAAACCTTGTCGCAGGGTTGCATTAACTATTTAAACCGGAATTAAATTTAAGCCCGAATTATATTCTGATGTACAGAGGGTATTCTAACGATCTGTTTTTCTTACATGAACATTGTGGAAGTAGCATGATGAGAAAGAAAAAAATTTCGAAAATTATACTAGACATCAGGCGGGTTATTTTAAAATTATTATTAACAATACAGTTATTCCAGAAAATGGTGGTTTGCAGGGAGTGAATTTTTTCAATGGAACACGTTGTATGTTTTTACAAAATTGGATGTCCTGCGAAGAGCTGATTACAACAAAAAAAACACATGTTGATTTTACTAAATTATTTTCGCAAAAAAAAAATTCTTGGTAAATTCTCTAAAAATGTACATATTTTGAACTTACGTTTTTGAAAGTTCAAAGTTTTTTTCATCTCAAACCGGACAGAAAAATGAAGAGAACACACTCACACTTTCGCTATAGATTTATAGCTTCGTCAGGAGTGAAAAAAAGTGAAATGTTGAGTGTGTTCTTTTCATTTTTCTGTCCGGTTTGAGATAAAAAAAAACTTTGAACTTACAAGTTTCATCGGACAAGAACAAACTTCAAGTATGTTTTTGAGTTTTTTGACTATGGAGATAACACAAAAATACGAACGTATAACACAATAGTCTTAAGACGAAAATACGAAAACTGTTTTAAATTAAACACAACTTGTCTACCAAGTACAGAAGAGTTGGTACGAATGAAACAGGAAGCGTTGAAATATTCCGTCTTTATCCAATTACAATTCTGACAGTTGGTTTGTAATTCTAATACTAATAGCGTTTTCGACCGACCGCTCGGGAGCACTCTCAGAGTATCTCCATCTGTTTTAACCTTACGTAAAAACAGACGATTGAGATACTCTCAGAGCATTCCAGAGCAGTCAGTCGGAAACGCTGTAACACTATTATTAATGAATGGTAATTCTTAGGAGTAATTGTTTTAATTTTTCCAGAAGTCACCTGACCAATGAATCATTTATAACAACCCATTTTTACAAATGAGTGAATTTAAAAACTGAACTTAGAAAGTGAACTAAGTCCTTAGGTCGATCCATTCTACACGGCAATAAATTATCACTTAATTTGATACTTAACAAAATCACAAAGTTATTATTAAAAATTGACGTGCCCGGATTTTATTGCCCACTGCCGTACATGTATCCCAAACTATATTAATTAGACCCAGAAAAAGCAAAACAACATGAAATATAACAACCTACAGTTAAATCGTACAGTAGTTCCACATTTTCTGAAGAAAAATATAGTAAACAGTTATACAGACTGCATCCATAAAGCTTTCGCCGTGTAAAGTCAGGAAGAAAGAAGAAATATTCTCATCTGGAGTTTTTTCTTTTTAATTATATGAATTTTTTTGATTCGCAAGCACCAATGTTTGTGGACTTTCTGGAGTCTAAATAAATGGTGGTGCTTGCAGATTCGGCTTAGATTTCAAAATGGATTTTTTTCGGAAATATCGTTATTTAGTGGACTTTCGTCACCCGATTCTTGAAGAATAACCTTGTAAACCTAATCTATACTGCGAGAATTTTTTTCGCGGTTAACCGTTGAAACGACGAGCACCGACTTTAAATAGGTCTATTTAGTAGCATATTATATTTTTGGTTTCACCTGATCTTAAGTCGGAGTATTCTCCTACCTAATGAAACAGGCCTGTATGAAGTGGGCGTTGGACGAACGCAACGCTTTTTATGGCTACACTTTGATTAATTATTTCTATCATGTGATTAAATTAATTTTAGATTAGAGCGCTCTATTAAAAATTGCAATATTCTTGCAAATGTCAAAAAATACTTCGTACATTGAATGTTTATTTCAAAATGATCTTTGCAATATAACAGAGAGCTTTAATTGTGGAGTCATATTGTAAGTGAATGGACCTACAGCATCCCAAGTTGTTTGTAAGAATTTAGCGAAGCGTTTCTCGAAGAAATCTTTGCCTATAAGCAGTTTTATAAAAAAGAAACAACATGCTCTCTCAATCATCCATAGCATGCTCTAATCTGAAATCTAACTGATCCCATAAAAGCAGCGACTTAGGCAACAATATACATTTTGATTACTAACATCGTGGATAATCTTTGAAGTTATATATTTATATAAATTTAGGATATTTCGGCAAGGACGTGTTAAACTCCAATTGGCAGCTAATCTCAATAAAGGTTTGGAGATGATCATTGAAATTTTACAATTTTCCTTTACAACAGTAAAGTAAAAGTGAGTCTTTTCAAATAGAACATAGGATAGGATACAAGTAGTTTACTTGTTACTAGGGGAATCAGTTTTGAAGTACGAGTTTATAACGTCGAGGTGAATTTGTAAAAATAGGATAAACTACGTGATTAGGCTGGAATCTGGAATATATGGAGATTATTTCTTGCTATGGATATCATATAATATGAGCCTGGTAAAGATTAATTGCAAAGCATGTCGCGTACAAACTTTTATTTTCAACTCCACATGGCTAGCTTTAATTAATTTAATTAATTTTTTTTTCATGAAAACTTTTTTTATCGAAGGCGTTATTTCTAGCTAGACATACTCATGGTAATGCAAACAGACAATCTGCTGTTTTAAAGTTTTACATGTCTTTTTATACAAGCCCGTAAAATATTGCAGGTCTGTTCCTGTAATTTGTTGTTTACCTGGTTACTATAAACAATAAAAACGATTTGCACAAAATTTTTCTAAAATCTTTCATTATGCTTTGACAGCAAGCATGGCCGCCTTGCATAGGGGACTCATTAGGAGCAAATCCCGCTTCAATTTGTCTATCCTACTGCAATGTTAGGTCAAAAAGCGATAGTAAGATGTCGCTATTTTATATGTTCATCACTCTTACATCGCAATTGCGAATAAATTGGGCAAGTCGTTTTTGGTCTGCAGTGGGAATGTCGAGCTACGTTTCTGCTGAAGAAGCCCCAAGCAGGGCTGAAACAGCTGTCCAGAGGCTGCTCGAGGTTCTCACTGCAATCAAAAACGATTTGCACAAAATTTTTCTAAAATCTTTCATTATGCCTTGACAGCAAGCATGGCCGCCTTGCATGGGGGACTCATTAGGAGCAAATCCCGCTTCAATTTGTCTATCCTACTGCAATGTTAGGTCAAAAAGCGATAGTAAGATGTCGCTATTTTATATGTTCATCACTCTTACATCGCAATTGCGAATAAATTGGGCAAGTCGTTTTTGGTCTGCAGTGGGAATGTCGAGCTACGTTTCTGCTGAAGAAGCCCCAAGCAGGGCTGAAACAGCTGTCCAGAGGCTGCTCGAGGTTCTCACTGCAATCAAAAACGATTTGCACAAAATTTTTCTAAAATCTTTCATTATGCTTTGACAGCAAGCATGGCCGCCTTGCATGGGGGACTCATTAGGAGCAAATCCCGCTTCAATTTGTCTATCCTACTGCAATGTTAGGTCAAAAAGCGATAGTAAGATGTCGCTATTTTATATGTTAATAAAATTAACCTGTAAAATGTCATTTACTAAGAAGGTTTGAAACACTGAAAATTCATTTATTTTTATTTATTTGTTTAAATTTTCATTCTTTGAACAACCTGCTGCTATTTAATAAATAGTGTTCTATTTCTGTTCTGTGACTAACTACAAGTTTCGTAACTAAATAAATGGTTATTCCGTAGTAATCCGAAAATATTACTAATTGTCCCGAGTTAAAAATAAAATCGAATTCGTTTGTCAGGAGAAACAAACATGTGTTCACCGTGATTTACAATATTGTGAAAACAGAACTTCACGCCTGTCAGCAATGACAATACAACTGAAACCATATGTAACCCCTCGATGTGTGGTCTGAACATGAGAGACCTGTGGCAGTTAGTGAATAAGCAATGCTGCACACGTAAAATTCTAATCGAGGTATTGTCCCAGGATATGACAACTCAGGTGAGCATTTAAATCAAGCGCAGAGGATGTAAACTTGTACGAATAGATTCAGTCCGAGTGGAAACAATTCGAAATTTTAATTTAAAATTTTTCTAATTAAATAAATCCGTTACCGGCGGAGGAGCGTTCGTGAAGTCACGTCACGTACGTACGTTAAGTAAAACGAGCTGCAGGTTGTTTTATTGTATTTAGATGGAGAATATTAAGGTTCGTGTTCATATTGCGTGTTTCGACTTTAACAGGAGCCACGAACGCTTTTTTACATAAAGCGGAAACGTCTTCCTATCTTTAATGAATACCTTCGCAGAAGATATATTCTTGTTACACAAAGTCGAGGATCTCTTACCTTTGGATTAACATACATATAATTTACTTTTTGTCAGAACAAGCCTTCAGAATAATAATAATAATAATCATAATAATAAGATTTCTTGGAATTTGGATTTCAGGAAGTTGAAATTACTAATCATAAATTGTGCAAAATATTAATTGTTCAATTGACTATTTAACTAAAATATACTGGGTGCGTTATAAAATGCAACACCCTGTCAAACATAATTATTTATTAATGATTTTTTTATGTAAGATAGATAAAGACACAAGTAGGAAATTATAACCAGTTAGAGGCAAAAGTAAAGAAAAAAATTAGTGGTATGTTGGAACACCAAGATTGTTTACACACTCACGTATACGTCGTGGCACAGAGGGAATCAAATGATTAAAATCCTTCTGTGGTACTCATCTCAAACTATCTGTACCGCATATTGGAGAGCCCCTAGGGTCTGTGGTTGTAGAGGTAAATTGTTGACTCGTTTGCCTCTCATATCCTACACGTGCTCAACCGGCGACAGATCCGAAGATCGAGGAGTCCATGGAAGAATAGTGATATTGGCTGCTTGTAAGAAGTCTAAGGTTACTCTCGCTACATGTGGCCGTGCATTGTCTTGCTGCAAAATAAGGTTGGGATATTCTCTGTACTGAGTTAGAAAATGGGGCTCCATGACATCAACTACGTAAAGTCGGGCTGCCATATTGCCTGGAATGAACATTAAAGGAAACCTGCTACGTGGGCTGCTGGAAAAGTTTCTGGAAACGGTATGAAAAAACGCATATGAAATTTGGTAAACGGTATCATTGTTTTTCGAAGTATTCGCCTTTGACGTCAATATACTTTTGCATAAGCTCGAACCAATTTCTAAAGCACGTTTTCCACTCTAAAGATGGTACCTCAGAAACCAGTGTCCGAAATGTTTCAACCGCTGCTTCAGCCGACGAAAATCGCTCACCACGCATTTTATTTTTGATATTTGGAAACAACAAGAAATCATTAGGTGATAAATCAGGTGAATGTGGAGAATGAGTCATTAATTCAACATTTATGTTGGACAAAAAACCAACTGTTTGACGGGCTGAGTGAGAGCTGGCGTTGTCATGAAGGAGAATAATTCGTCGATTTCGATTGTTTCTTCTTATTTGATCGATGACTTCCGGCAAACAAATTGTAGTATACCAATCAGCATTCACGGTTTTTCGATCCTCTAAAGCCACGGTGGCTACATGTCCAGTTAAACCAAAGAAACAAGCAATCATTTGCTTCGCAGCACTGCGTGAACGGACAACTTTTGTTGGTTTTGGTTCATTTTGAAATATCGAAACAGTAGATTGTTGTTTACTTTCTGGCTCGTACGAATAGATCCACGTTTCGTCACCAGTAACGATGTTATAAACTAAATTTGAACGACCCCCATTGATTTCTTGAGCATTTCTTCGCACCATTTGACACGACCCTGCTTTTGCGCTTCTGTTAAATTGTGTGGGATCCAACGACTGCGAAGCTTTCGTACAAATGATCATACAAAATCTGGTGTATTGCTTTCATGTCAATGCGTAAGGATGGTTGAATCTCACGGTATGTCACATGTCGATCTCGCTCAAGCATTTCACGCACGGCATCTACATTAGTGGCAACAATAGATGTTGATGGACGACCTTCGCGAAATTCGTCACTGAGAGAGGTACGTCCACGCTGGAATTCGGCAAACCAATTATAAAACACTGCTCTTTGATGGTGCTTCATCTCCAGAAGCCAAATGAAGCCGATCGAGGCATTGTTTCGGCGTTAGACCACATTTGAAATCGTAAAAAATCATTGCACGAAAATTTTCACGCGAGATTTCCATGTTTACACAAAATTACTTTTTCTCAAATGCTGTAAAACTAATTCACTTGGATAGGAATTGTCAATAAAATTTTAGGCGAAGAACGTCAAATTTTTCAGATAAGACAGTTGATAAACGCTAACAATTCTAGACCTACTAGATTCTAGAAAACTTTCCAGCAGCTCACGTACCACAAGCAATAGAACCCCAAACCATTAACCCTACAACTCTATGAACGTGCCGCTCTACAGAAAATTGCATATGTCTCCGTTATCCCCGACGTCTTTAACCTAACATGCGGCTATAGTGCATACCTACACTAATACAGGGCTCATCACTGAACTTGACCACATTCCATTCTGTATCCTAGTGCAGCCATTCTCTACACGTACACCAGTTCAGACGTTAGCGCCGATGTTCATCAGTCAGAGGAAGTACTCAATGTGGTCGATATAATCGCAGCCTAAACAAATGTATTGAAAACTGCTCGCATCTGGATCTCCAACATAATTGTACCACTGACTTGTAACAGCTTGTATTGTGGACATGCGGTCTATTAGAGCTAACAACTGAAGGTGATGACCTTGACGCTGTCTGGTGGCTCGAGGGTGTCCAATACCTCTAACTTTGCCTGTTCGGTGTTCTTGGCTCCATGCTCGCCAACATCTCAGGTCTGTTTCCTCGTTTCTTTTGATTCTAGTGGCTCCATCGCGACATGATGAATCGGCATCACGAAGTCAAATAGTTCTTCCTCTATCAAATTCACCCAACTGAGAGAATCGTTGACGTTTTCATACAAGTGACATGTTTTCTAGGAGCAACAAAGTAGAAAAACGCAATTCCGCTGATAAATTACTTAGTAGAAAGGAGACAAGTTCTTGTGAATTTATGTCAAGATACTCAACAAAGGTAGTTGCTACAAGGTTCAAATTTTTATCATATCCTACGAGTACTCTAATATACTGATCCACAAAATTTGCACATTATCAAAGTGCTGCATTTTATAAGGCCGGAAGTATAACTAAAATTTGATTGAAAATATTATTCGAAAAAATATCGAACGATTAAAATGTTTGTAAAAATCATTGGCACTCTCGAGAAAAATTAAGTAATCAAGTTGAATTGTACAGGGTGGATTAGTTTCGATGTCTCTTATGGCCATCCCCGTAACTATAAGAGAATGAGAAAAACTAGTGGCCAAGTCTTGATCTCTTTTTTGGAGATTAAGTCAATAGCGTAAACAAAAACTGGCTATCTTCTTTTGTTTTCAAGTTATAGGCAAAAATTGCCATTTTCCACTTTTGGTTTTTCAGTCATATCTCGTTTATTTCTAGAGATATTAAAAAAAACTGCTCGAATTTTATTGGGACCCTTTTTGGAATACAATTCAGTGGTGTAGTTGATTTTTTGATATTTACTTAAATTTTCGAGGTATAACACAGTTATGTTTTTTTTTTTAAAATTGAAATCATAGTAGACAATGCCCTCATCAAATAGAGATTTTTTTTGTTTTCAAAAATATATACTTTGTTGGGTTTCTTTTTTATAATTAGTAGGAAAAACTGTCACTTTTATTATTATTCTTGCGTTAATATCCTAGTCTCAATAGGTTGGGTTCAATATGGTGCCGATTTTTTGTTTTGCAAATAATTTAACCAGCTTTTAAACTATGTATTATTAAAACGTGTTATGACCGAAAATTTATAGAAAAACTGTTTTCAATCTTTAAATGGTCAACATTGCACGAATACTCAACGTTTCACTATCGGTTGATAGCTTCGTAAGGAAGAAACGTTGAACATTCGTGCAATTTTTAGTGTCCGTTTAAAGGTTGAAAACAATTTTTATACTATTTCCATCGGACAAGAAACGACTTATATAAAAAATTTAAAATTGTCGACTCTTGTCCGATGAAATATGTGAGAGAAAATTGTTTTTAAACTTTAAAAGGGACACTGTGAAATCATAAGAACACACTACGTTTCGCTATAGCTTTATAGTTTCGTCGGGAGTGAAAAAATGTAAATAAACAAGTTGTCAAGAGAAACGAAAAAGTAGCAGGATTTTAAATTAAAATACGAGTTGTCCGGATAAACATAAAGGTAATAATAATAACTAAATTAAAGTTTCTTTTTTTGGTTTCTCTTGAGTTATATTTTATTAAGAACACAAAAAACAAAAACAAACATACAAATAGTAAAGTATAAACAAAATAGGACATGTACCAAACTGGATTTGTTTCATTCATATTTAATAAAAACAAAAAAGCTTTTGCCAGATCGGTCGCGACGGGTGCTACATTTCTCAAACGGATTTTTGTAAAATAAAGTGAAAATGAAATTCTTTACCCGGGCAAAACTGTCTAAAGGTTTGAAAGTTCGTTAATATTTAGTAAAAACAAAAAAAAATGTCGGTAGTGTAATGAAGCCAGCCTACTGAGACTGGGATACGCAAGGTTAATAACAAAAATGGCAGTTTTTTTCTATATACCGGGTATCCCGCGCCATGTGCTCGCCCTTCTAGAATCTTTATTTATTAATCGATTAACCTGAATTTTGGAGACGATAAACTAAACAAAAAATGGAATTTTTCGGCATGCTGCTAGTCGTCATAGGACTTCCGGTTTCGCCGGAAGTGATATCAACTTTCTTATTTTAAATGGAACATCCTATATATTTTTACATATTTAAAATCTACGGAGCATTACGAGTCCGAATACGTATCAATTGTTAATTTTGGTTTCCATGGCAACGAAAAAAAAACTTTTTTATTTTTCAGTCTAGAAAGCTATGAATCGCATTTTTTCGATCTAATGCGATCAAGTGTTTCGAAAAAATCACTCCTTTGATGGGATTTTGATTTTTAACATTTTTACAGCATTTGAAATTTTCATTAGCTCTTAACTCATTTTTTTCGATATAACCTCATGTGTTTCTTAGCTTAGTTCAACAGAACATTTTGTTCTGAGTACACTGACACCAAGTACGTCAAATTTTCTTTGAAAGTCATTTGAAATAAAGGGAGTGTAAAATTTCAAAAAGACATGCTTTATTTTAAATTATTTTCAAAGAAAATATGACGTATTTGGTATCAGCGTATTCAGAAAAAAATGTTCAGTTGAAATAAGCTAAGAAACATATGAGATTTTATCGGAAAAAATGAGTTAAGAGCTAATGAAAATTTCAAATACTGTAAAAATGTTAAAAATCAAAATATCATCAAAGGAGTGATTTTTTTCGAAACACTTGATCGCATTAGATCGAGAAAATGCGATTCATAGCTTTCTAGATTGAAAAATAAAAAAGTTTTTTTTTTTCGTTGTCATGGAAACTAAAATTAACAATTGATACGTATTCGGACTCGTAATGATCCGTAGATTTTAAATATGTAAAAATATATAGGGTGTTCCATTTAAAATAAGAAAGTTGATATAACTTCCGGCGAAACCGGAAGGCCTATGACGACTATCAGTATGTCGGAAAATTCCATTTTTTGTTTAGTTTATCGTCTCCAAAATTCAGGTTAATCGATTAATAAATAAAGATTCTAGAAGGGTGAGCACATGGCGCGGGACATCCGGTATAAGAAATAAACCCAACAATGTATATATTTTTGAAAACAAGAAAAAAATCTCTATTTAATGACGGCATTGCTTACTATGATTTCCATTAAAAAAAAACATAATTTTATGTTACATCTCGAAAATTAAGTAAATATTAGAAAATCAACTACACCACTGAATTGTATTCCAAAAAGGGTCCCAATAATGTTCAAGCAGTTTTTTAATATATCTAGAAATAAACGAGATATGACCGAAAAACGAAAAGTCGAAAATGGCAATTTTTGCCTGTAACTTGAAAACAAAAGAGGAAAGCCAATTTTTGTTTACGCTATTGACTTAATCTCCAAAAAAGAGATCGAGACTTGGCCACTAGTTTTTTTTCTGTCTCTTATAGTTACGGAGATGCCCATAAGAGACATCGAAATTAATCCACCCTGTACGTACTCAAATTAATGAATTTATAATAAGCAGACTTAACATAAAAAACAACCAAGCGATGTTTTTAATTCTCTAAATATTAGTGCATGAGATATTTAATTAATGTTGCCTCGTGCCTTGTGTTTACGCGTTCAGATTCAATTAAATTTAATTCACATTAGACCCGTTGACGTACACACCTTTGTCGTCGGCTCGATAATTTATTTCGTTTTTCAACTCCGGTCGAAGGCAATAAATACTGCAGGTAAATCCGTATTTATGAGATCGTTGCCCGTGCAGGTAGGTAATTTACGGGTAAAAATTCAAAAGCATTTTTTGAACGCTTTATTGTATTAGACGACCGAAGGCGCAACCAACAGCTTTCGCGTCTGTTTTATTTTCTTAAAGCTTACTGTAAATATTTGCGTTCATTGGAGGTTTCTTGCACTGCAAATAAAAGCAAAATATACGACTGGAAGGCTCGTGCTGCAGTTAGATCCTCAAATAAACAGACAAAACGATGTATGTATGTTACGTGTAAACGGTGTTGGCAACAGAGAACAACACACAACCGACCAATGGATTTTGAGTGACTCACAAGTTAAAATAGAAATCTTGTTTTCGGTGATAAGATTGCAAATCGTTTAGGTTTAGGGCAAACGCATAAATCTGTTCCAGTAAGGAAAATGAAGAATTCGGACGTGGATCACGTGAAGTGAATAGCCTCGATTTCTATATAATTATATGTTTATATGAGAAATACGAGCCTGGGATACTATAAATCGATTTCGCATAAAACGAAGGAAACAGGGAAAGATCGATTTAATTTATTAATGCACCGTATAACTCTCTTGGATCTGATGGACGGTTATATTCGAGCAAAGCTTGCATGTTAAGAACCGGTAATATTGCTTTGCATGTCGATGTTTATTTCCAATTCGTACTCGGTAATTATCTAAGAGTTAAGTTTTTTTGTTGCTAATGTGTTGGACCACACGCGAACAATTTGGCGTTAGTTTCACGTTTTCTCCTCTGAAAATTTTATTACGTCATGTCAAAATTACAGCGATTCTTTTCGCTTATAGTTGTTTAATAAAGTAAATATTTTTTAAAATATTTTCAGCTTTCAAAGAAAAGTTCAACATTTTCACGGACTAAGGGGTCTAATTCTGTATCAAAACCATTAAATTTAAAGGGGTGTTAAATTTTGTTGTTAGGGTAACAACCAATCATGGAACTGTATTTTTTAAATTTTGAAGGACCTCTAAATTTTAACAGCCTGTTAAAAAGTTACAGAATACGCCCCTAATAGTGTTGGTCGATACATATCGATATTTTTCAGCATCGATACTTAGCCTTCCGATATACCGGTGACTTGATCCAATTAAATGAGGTATCGAATATATTGTATCGAATAACAAATTACTATTTAACTAAGGTAAAATATACAATGATCGAATATGGAACCGTTCTAATAAGTGTGTCAAATAGACCAAAATACACCCTGTTTCTAAGTAAGTCGGCACCATTGCTAACTTTATTGTTCAACTTAGCAAATTTGTTTTATCTGTTCCGCTCATTACAAATATAAGAACAGAAAAACAATTGAGTGCCAAGTTTTCGAAATATCTTTTGTTACATGTTTTCTTTTAATGGAACACCCTATATATTATCATAGTAAACGAAAGAAAATTGAATTTTAATAATAAGTTCCTAGGTACGTCATACTTGAAAAACGTCGTGTAACTGAGATATGTCAACTTAAAATTGACAAGAAGCGTTTCCTCTTTTGCTCTAATAATCTTGATTTAATTCATTAACGACACCTAGTGGAGTAAAACTACGGTATTTTAGATTATTTTGTACATCCCTACGTGTATTGTATCGTACTTTATCATAACCTAACTTTTTTAAACAATGTAGTAGCATTGCAGTAGATAACGTAGTACACTAATGATGTAAAGTTTTATCATATGCATTCTAAACTTGTTAAAATGGTATAAAGTTGTCTTATACTTTTTTTAAAACGTGTATAATACAACTTTACATCATTTTAACCATTACAGGCCGAGTATTATACCATATTGTACTAGCTACGCTAAGTTATTTACTACAGATCATTATTAAAGTAGGGTTAGGATAAAATACGATGTAATACACACAAAATTGTACAAAATCATTTGAAATACCGTATTTTATAAATCTGATGTAAAGTTGTGTGTTATACGCATGTTAAAATGCGTATAATACCACCTTACGCGACTAGCTGTATTAGGTTGTTCTGTACCATAGGCTAAAAAAGTAAGGTTATGATAAAGTACGATAAAATACATGTAGGCATGTACAAAATAATCTAAAATACCATTTCTTTACATCATTAGAGTTGGCCAATGAATTAAATCATAATTATTAAAAAAAGGGAGAGGCTTCTTGTTAATTTTAAGTCGATATATCTCAGTTATATGACATCTTTCAAATATGGCGTACATAAGAACTTATTACTAGAATTTAATTTTCTTTCGATTATGACGATAATATATAGGGTGTGCCATTAAAAGAAAACTTGAAACAAAAGATATCTCGAAAACTTTACATTCAAATTGTTTTTCTGTTTTCATATTTGTAATGACCGGAACAGGTCCAACAAATTTGCTAATTTGAACGACTCTGTATCTCTAAAAATAAAAAAGTCAGCAATGGTGCGGATCTACTTTGAAACAGGGTGTATAGTAAGATACACACAGCGTGAAAATAGTAAGGAATAAATTGGATAATAAAGTTGAGTCTTGACAAAAATCCAAAAGAGGTTAAGTAAGTTTCTACTCTGTGAAGTAACTTTATTTGGGCAAACGTTTGATGCTCGATGAAACTTTGGATGGAATGAATTTTTCTTGCTTGTTGTAAACTTTCTCTTACTGTTATTTATGTTTGACGGGAATTTCTAAGTCAAAAATTCATTTTTTGGATTTCAATTTCAAATTTTCTTATGCAAGAGGAAAATTCTTTACATGGTAATTTTGTGTCCGTGATTTTATAACTTACTTATATTACAGTTCAATGTCAACAAAAATGTATAATTTGAATAAAAAATTGACTTGCCCTTGGATTTTTCTGAAAACTCAATAGTTTATTTCTCATAGAATTCATTCCTTACTTTTTTCGACGCTGTATAACTGCCATCTGCGGTTCAATGCAGTCAAAAATGAGATATATGTAATTAAGAAAACAGATTCAGAAACAGTTACAATTCGGTTAAGGATCTTTATAAAGTATCGATACTATGAATCGACACATTTAAGAACGACACGTATCGATCCATAGTATCAATACTTTTAAAGTATCGCCACAACACGGACTAGTCCACTATTGACACAATTAAATAATGGACGAATCACCTAAATACTTCAATCTTGATCAAATGTTTCAAGCAATATATGCCCAGTGCACAGTAACATTATTATATTTATAAGACCATACAATATAATTATGCTTTGAAAATCACTGCAGGAAGAATTCTTAAATGATTACAATTCTTAAATATTAAATTCGACTTGGTTGCTCATACAATGTCAACATCTGTTGTATAGGATGTCCCATTTTCGAGGGTATTCTACAGGTAACTCCGTTAATAATGGAAATATAAAAAAAACTAAGCACACATTATTGGGTCAACTTTTCTATGCCAATTTGGTTAAATCAAAAATTTGCTGTTTCTTACTGTTTTCGTGGTACAGTCGGAAAACGAAAAATTCACCAAATTTTCAAATGCAAGTAACTTTTTATTTTTAAAGATATTAAAAAATGATAAGTACATTTTTTATTCGACTTCTAACGTAGATCATGATTTCTTAATTAAATTACATGAGAAGTTCATAATAGTCGAGATACGAACCAAACTTTTGTTTTTTTAAATCGAAGTTATAGTTGGCTTTGACATTGTTAAAAATAGTATTTTTTAAATATATAATATGTTGGTATTATTTATGAAAATGGCCGAGAATATTTTATTGTTTTACATGAATCAAGGCCTACTATAATTCGCATAAAACTAACAAATAGATTAATTTGCTTACAGCTCGCCCATTTTCGAAAATAATACCAACATATTATATATTTTTAAAAAGCTTAAAAAATACTATTTTTAACAATGTCAAAGCCAACTATGACTTCCGTTTAAAAAAACAAAAGCTTGGTTCGTATCTTGACTATTATGAACTTCATTTTGAACTTGGCATAAACAGTTGACCCAATATTGCGTGATTACTTTTTTTATATTTTCATTATTAACGGAGATACCTACAGAATACCATCGAAAATGGGACACCTGTACATGCAATAACTGGAAAACCGCTTAACAAAATGTATTGGAAATGTACATAAGGATCATATCACAATAGTGAGATGCAGAAAAGAGAAAACGAAATAATCGAGAACAAATTTAAAACAATACATGAAACGGTACGCTTTAAATGCGATTTCACAGGTGACTCTGAAAAAAAATTGTAAGCGCTCAGATATGACAGGGTAATAACTTTTGTAAAATCTGTGAAATCGCGTTTTGAATAAGAAAAATTACAGGAAACTGTAATTGCTTACTATTTTTTGCCTTCGTCCGTACATTGGCCAAAACGAATCAGGAAAAGTATTTAAAGTTTTAACATATATATACTCTAAGAACAGATGACTACCACGTAACCAAATATTATTACATGCAACAAATTATTAGTTGCCGGTAATAATATTTTATTACGTGGCAATAATCCATTTTTACAGTGTAATTTTTGAAGCCTCAATATAATAACGTCAAAAATTAAAACGGTGATTTTCAGTTGGTAACTGGTGACTTTCTGTCAGTCAATCTGGTGACTTAAGTTTTCATCGATCGTCTGGCAACACTGCCTATCCTGCACTGTCCTTCAATCACTAAAACTGAATACTGCAAGTACCGACCGCAATACAATAAATTTAATAGTTTCTTATCTCCAAACTGTTAATATAATAATATAATAATTAATTATAATTCGAAAAGCAATGGTTCACTAGTTATCCACAGGCATCCCGTCAATTTCCTGAAACAACGGCAGATAACTCTTAGTACGCCGCTTATGCTGTGGCTGAGGTGCATTTCAAGATTCTACTGTCGTGACTGACGTACATTTCAAGATTCGCGTGCTTAAACAGTGTTTGAACATAATCAGGCTTTGAATGTTTGAGGTAGGGTTGCCCCAACTTCTAGTTTCGTTAATCAGGTTGTTATCTTTGAAAAATCGAAACATGTCCGAAAAAATCGAGACTTTTTGAAACGCTTTTGTTAGATTTGTAACGCAATAGCGCACTCACCGAGTCATATAAGATTCGCAGACAGTGTTGTCAGACGAATAAAGGAAGATTTCGCCAAATACTCATGCCCATTTGAAACAGAAAATTTGAGGTGACCTTTTAGAGCGCCACCTGGTATACATTAAATAACGATTTAAAAACAGACAATTGCTAAAAAATAATTGGGATTTGGCACGAAGGCTTTGAATCCGGGACACAACCGCAAAATGCGGGACGGTTGGCAACCCTATCTAGATTTACTGTTGCAGCTGTAATCATTTTGATTGCAATTCTATCATACATATTTTATTATAATGTTTAAAAGAAAAATGAAAATGTTGTAACAATTTTGAGGTTTGAGCCCCCCTTGATTTAAGAGGCCCCAGGCCAAATCCGCCACTGATAAGTTTCGATGATCAAAATTAAGAAATTTGTTTTCTTTTTGTAAAGGAAATGAATTCGAGATGTAGTAAAAAAATGTTTACCGGTTAAAGGGCTAAGTCATATATGAAGTAGTATGACGGGCAATTTAAGGGGTAGGAGTAATTTTGTTTGTACGTGGCCTATAATAGAAAAAAAACGCGATTTCAAGGATAATCGACGAACGACCGTGTTGAAGATCATAGTAATTAATCGTAAAAAAATTTGATACGCGAGTGAATACAAACAATAATTATAATTGACGTAGTGCTAAAGTGAAACATAACCGTAAGAAACTTGAACAGATTGTTAACATAATTTCTTAAAATATTTTAATTACTTACTCATTTGTTCCTATTAAAGTCTAAACAATCAATAAACGTCAACCATCATTGTACATAACATGTACACGTATTAAGTTAAGCAATTTATTGTTGGCAAATATCAAACATCAAACCATTGCAAAAGTTAGTTTGTTATAAACAATTTAAACAAAAAAACAAAACATTCATTAATTGTTGCAAAGAATTTGTTAATAAAAATGAAGCTTGAAAAACAAATGATTTTAATTTAAGGAGGATTTCATTTCAAATATAAATTGAGCATTAATTTATAGCAATTGCAAAGAACCCCCTGTAATTGTTATAAACAAAGATGAAAGGTTTTAGACCCTGAACCTAAAAAGAGTTTCATGTTATGTAAATATACGCGTTTTTAATTAACAAGAATTGTTAATACAAATAAACAATAACTTAGCATTATGTTCGATCGAAACAATCCATGGAAAATTAACGTGTGTCTTAACTTGATTGTCAACTTTCTCATTGACATTTGTTGAACGTAACCCCTAAGTTGCATATTATCCGTCTTTTCAAGTTTTGACGTTAAATTTTCTATTCGGCAATCTGTTGTTCTAAAAATAAACAAGATTTTGTTAAGTATAGACTTTCGTGTTCAGTCGTCATGATGTACATAAGTGCTGTGTCAAGTGACAGTTGTAAATAAAATAAATTAAGAGTAGATGACATCAAAAAATGGCCTCGTCTTTAATTTAGCAACGCCATGATTAAATTCTCTCTCACTCTCTTACCCGTGAAATTCGCATAAAGCTATATCGTTTATGTTTATTTTAATGACGACTTTAGTTAGAAACGACTCTAATCATGAAATTATCAATATCATTTCAAAACATGTGACACTTTTTCTTTTCGACTGAATGTTTGTCTTATTGCTAGTAATTTTACAGTAATTAAAATTGTAACACAAAATTGATTTAAAAAATAATTGATTTGCCTTTTATATTATAAGTAAGGAATCCTAAAGCATGGAAAATAAAACTTTTGAATTTCCTGAGCGGCATTAATTTAATTACACGTTAGGTACCTTCTATAAATTACGATCTTAATATGAATTTAGAATCGCAATATGAGGCAGAATTTGCATTATTTCCTCGTTAATTTACGGCCGTATGGGAGGGACAAAGAAGTGATGGCGATGCATTTTACGGCTTTTACTGGTGGCACAAGTTTCGTTTCATGTTTCCAGCAATATTGGACGAAAGGGGTGACTAAATATAGCGCCCAGGACTCTGGGTAAGCACGTGTTTAAAAGATCAACAAGGTAAATTAACTGGTTATGCTTTTTTATCAAAGTTACTTCCAGTCAGTTTATATTTTTGAACATGTTAATGACTATTATTTCAACAACAAACGAGAGGGATATTTTCAAGTTTGAATTTATGAGGATGCGCGTGTTAAATTTTCGATGTTTCTTCGTGTCGAAATAATGTGGAGAGATCAGTTTATATTGGAAACAATTTAAAATTCTTTTCAAAATGAACGTAAAAACAACGTCTTCTAAATCTAATATATGTACAATGTTTTTTTTTCCTTTTTAACTGTGGCCATAGGGACTCATATGCTCGGACTTTTACCTCATGTTAACTCATGTTCTGATAAAAATTTTAAGCAAATTACAAAAATATTACAAAATATACATTACCAGAATATGAGTTGTGTCATTAATTTAATTATTTTAATATTGAAAGTTGAAATTATTAATGAGCAAATACGAATCGAGTAGGTCAAAGTCAATTCGTCACTCGTCAATTCAGACGGTAGTGAATAATTTCTTTCTAAAGTTAAACTATTCGATCAATATTTGTTCATTAGAAATTTCAACTTTTAATATTAAAATAATTAAATTAATGATGCACTTGTTATTCTGGGAATGTGTAATTCGTAACAGATTATGTAATTGATTATTAGAAACTGAAATTTGCTTAAAACTTTAAGCAGAACGTAAGTTAACATAAGACAAAATTTTTACCACGCAAAACCCTACGGTCACAGTTTTTTTAAAAAAAGGACTGTATGTATTCTAAAAATGTTTCGATATTTATAAAGGAGTTCTCTATTTCTATAAATTATTCTGGTTTACTTGAATCCTTAATAACATCCATGCATTTTGCAAAATGTTCACAAGATGAATAAATATTGATATTTATAAAATAATAAATGAAATGAATTTGTCATTACGAAATTCTGAAGACGTCGTCGGTAGCTCAAATTTTATTACTACTGGCTTGGTAGAATCCAGATATCGAAAATAGGTCTAAAAATAAATAACCTGGTTAAACCCGAACGATTTATTTACAGGATTAATGAGCTTTAAATTTTTTATCACTGCACCGATAATAAATACACAAAAAATAGCTACAGCTACAGGTCTTTTTTTGATGTAGTTATATGTTTTGTAAGTAAAAGAAAACGTTTTCTAAAAGTCAATTAAAGTATACTACGATTTAGTAATTAATTAATTAATTAATTAATCAATTTTACCTACAGACTCTAAATTTTCTTCTTTTCGTCTTTCTTATTTTACATAACGTTTTCCTTTTAATTTAAAAGTCTATAATAAAAAAAACTTATCTTTTAATAATAGCTCTCTTTTGGAATTGACAAATATTCGCATTTTTAATTCTTAATTAATTGGTTATTTACTGATCAAAATTCCCATTAAATAGAAACATTTTTTTCAGATACTGCCAGTTTTATCATTAGGGGAATTGTATTGTATTCAATATTCTTGTGAATCAAAGTAATTGTAATGATAAATCTAGGTAGAATATATTCATTAAGTTACTGTAGTCAAATAACTATTTATCTTTACAAGTTATAAGTTACTACATAGGTATTAAATAATTCAGCTACTTCTAAGTTAAAAAATAAATTCTGACGCACAGACTGATTCATACAGACACTGTTTTTATCAATATCACATCAGTTATTCGAAAAAATCATTAAAAAAGTAATTGTCATTACAATTCTGACACATAACATAATTTCACTTTAATTTCAAACTGGAAGCCTGTGCTGCCAACTCTTTGGAAAATATCAGAGCCTGTTTTAATTATAAATTCCGCTAATCGCATGATATATCGTGCAATTTAAAAAAATGAAGGAGGCGTGGCCGCTCGAAAATAATTGCAGGTGACGTTAACTAATTTAACAGAGTTATAGTCCTTCAGATGTCATACAATTTTTCTTAAAAGTTTTCTCGCCCTGTTAATAAGAAAGTTCTTACAGAAATACAGAAATATGACTGACTCTGTATATTAATTTCTCTTAACTATTATTAGCGTTTTGTCTTGTAAATTGTCCCAGATCAGCAGTTTTTTTATTTATAATGTAAAGCCTACTAAAATACTAAATCCTTCCCAATTCGATAAAATATACCAGGTGTTTCATTTAAAATAACAAAGTAAAGTTTTCGATCATTACTTGTTTTATTTTTTTTATAGTAACTTATGGTGTTTCAGGTAGATTCCTAAATTTCTTTATGAATATTCAACATCTTTTGATATGTCTGGCCAGTTTGCACCAAATACTTGAGCACAGCTTAAATGTAAGTATTGTTCGTAATGTGATATTCGAAGTATCATAATATTAATGCAACTTGCATTCTAAGCGGCGCTTAAGTGTTTGGTGAAACCGATCCTTAGAGAGTAAGAACCGTTTTA
This sequence comes from Prosopocoilus inquinatus, assembly GCA_036172665.1. Classification (NCBI taxonomy): domain Eukaryota; kingdom Metazoa; phylum Arthropoda; class Insecta; order Coleoptera; family Lucanidae; genus Prosopocoilus; species Prosopocoilus inquinatus. Next base: position 6,898,410 of record CM069876.1, read on the forward strand.
CATCTATCAGAATTTGTTATATTTTTTTGCGCAAAGTGATAAAGAAGCATCGATTCAACCAATGAACGTTAACTGTGGTAGTCTCTCTCTCTCTCTCACTTTATACAAGATTTTATCCAAATTTTGTGATAGATATAAAACGGCTCTAATAATAAAGTGCCTTACACATTTTCGAAGTACATCACATCGAATATTCATTGTTCATTTATAAGAGTAGGAAGATTCTTTAGGAACAAAATGTAATTTTAGGCAACGATTTGAAAATCAATAAAAGTTTTTTTTTACGAACACGTAAAAAGAAATTTATGGAAGAGACCTACTGAAAAAATACATCACAAATGAAATTAGGTCGAGCCAGCACACATTTTCTTTTAATACAGTTTACAACATCACGATTTTATATATGTATATAAAGGAGACCACCCACACGTTCGCCAAATAGTAGTATTTAATTACGACGCTTCAGGACACAAAATTAAACGATCTCACTTTTATTTTCGCGAACTAAACAATAGAACCACCTGAAATAAGCGCCGGAGAGTCGCGAAAAAACGGCACCGAGCTTTTGCCCCGCATCAAATTCTCTCGCCGGCATCGAGAGGGTTGAACTGTCTCGGGGGTTGCTTAATTTCGATAAGAACACTCATGTGTGCCGCAGTCGACTGCAGTAAAATGGTGCTCGACCTGAGATATGAGTGGTGTCCCGAAACCCACGTGAATTGCAAGCAACAAGACGAATACTAAAGGAATTCGCCCACCTGTTTGCTCTCTCTTTACAGGTACTTTCTCTCTCTGCACTCCCCACTAACCAATAAAAATAAACCGACCACAAGTTCTCCTGTCGACAGTTATTTTGCATGTATATACGGTGATAACGACATGATAATGTTGTCGCTTTTTTTTCCTTCTAGTCGTGTGATTAAAGACGTCGGATTTTGATTTTATTGAACGGAAAGCTCCCTACCTACACGAACTCACACCAAACTGGTACCTAAATATTTTATCGTATCATTCACAATGCCAACGACAATATTAATAATAAATACGTATAATACTGGCTTTTTTCAGCGATGATGCATGACTTGTCATTATCACTGCGCTTGTATAATAGAGGAATGCGAATTTATTAAGCGTTGCTAGTTGCTTGTTCATGTCTTTGAATTAAGTAATTAATATCACATTCAGATAAATCATGGTAGCTTTCACAAAAGCGTAAGCGGTATACATATTTTTTTTTTATTATTAAAATAATTAATAGCATAGTATTGTACGATATTAATAAACATATTTTCAGAAACTGTTTTGACGTAGGTGAAACGTGTGGAATTTCAAAAATATAAATGAACAAAAATGCACAAAAAGATATTTGGCACGTACAAAAAAAAAATTTAAGACTGATCGAAACCAGAAATTGTGATTTTTAACTGAAATATGCTTAAAAACTCACGAAACATGCGTAAAAACATAATTCCGTTAAGCTAGCTTTACACGATGCCTCATTTCGTGCGACAACGCAAGCGCTAATTATGCATCTACGCATGCAATAGCACTCAAGAAATGCGTGCGTCTTAAATATGTGTAAAAATATTTTTACCAGATTTGGTTCCACTGCAGATTACAAAATGGGCGTAGAGCTTTTTGGAGTTCTTGCTTGCGTCACCTTGTCTCTCAGAAAATAGTGCATTGTGCTATAAAATCACGCATGCAGTCAAGCATGCCCATTATTGCGTTATGAACGCATGCATCATGATGTAAGAAATAAGGCATCGTGTAAAGCTACCTTTATGATTAGTGCTGCCAAAAAAACCGGAAAAAAAGTAAAATCGATTTCTTTAAAAACCGATTTTGGATATAACCGGTTATACACATAATGGTTAAAACTAGTGCTGGTAAAAATCGGAAAAAATTGAAACCGAATAATCGGTTTCTTTAAAAACTGGTTTCAGGTAAAACCGGTTATCCAAATAATGGTTAAAACCGACTATTCGAATGTCCAGAAACCGATTATTCAGATATTCGAATATGCAAAAACCGATTATTCGGATTTTCCAATATCCAAAAGCCGATTATTCGGATATTCGAATATCTAAAAGCCGATTATTCGGATATTCGAAAAATCGACTATTCAAGTATCCAAAAACCGACTATTCGAATATTTGAAAAACTCTGTACCTGAATATATTCAAAAACCGACCATTCGGATATTCGCGAAATCTGTAATCAAAAAACCAGCTTCTGGAATATCCGATAATCGGTTAATTAAGTATTAACAAAAACTGATTCATAAAAAACAGACTCGACTGACTTTTAACTCTAAACGTCAATTTTACAAAGGTCAAAATGAATTATGAATTACGTTACGTTTACACGTACAGTAAAGTCGGCATATGTATATTGAATAACCATTCTTTGGGCCGTCATAAATTCTGAACTAAGATACTAAATACTCAGATATTTTAACTAAAGATCCTTTATGTTATTTTCTAGCCGTTACATATAATAAGTTTAAGAAATACATATTTCTTGTAACAGTTTTTGTTACAAATTAAAAAAACTATATTTTCATGATGTGATTAAAAATGGCGGGTAATATGGAATAGTCAGTTGGGATAATATGAAGTAAGGAAAAATATGCAATACCTTGAATTAATAAGGTGAAATATCAAAAGTTGTACTAATTTCCATTATAACAAACTTACATTGGTGTAAAAAACAGTTTTATTTTAAGAAATCCGTCAAAATACGTTTTTCTGGCACCGCGCGAAAACTTTCAAAATAATAAATTCACAAATACATGTATTGTAAAGTTATGCAATCTTACCGGCTGAGAACCTCTATAGTAGTGGCCTACAATATCGAAACTCATGTTAATACCAGCGTTATAAAACAGATGGCGTTTCTCATTTCAAAAATACCGGGCATTTCATATTAGTCGGTCTATTACATATACAGAGTGGGCCAATAGTGCGTATTCGCTGTTTTCGCTATTACTTACCTGTGGTATAGATGCATGATCTAAAATTAGTTACAATTATACAGAGTGTTCCGTGTGGCTGTGCCAGACCAAAGTTACGTTTTTTTTAATGGAACATACTACTGGATATTATGGTTTATTTTGATTCGTCTTTAAGAGTAGATAAATTTATTATAATGATATTATTACCTAAACCTAATAGTTTTTGAGTTTTTTCAATGTAAAAAAATTGTATTATTTGATGTTTTTCAGATTAGATGTTTATTAAAATTCGGCATTTAAATTTTACGATAACGTTACATAACCTCTGTGGAACAGAAAACAATTTCCACCTCGAACATATTTTTACTATTTTACACAGGGTGATTCATAACCCCGATGTTTATTTTACTCGGTTAGTTTAAATGGAACACCCTATGTTTTATTACTGAATTTAATAGGTCTTTGATTAAGCTTTACAATGACATAGGGTTCAGTATGTGTTACACAACAAACATGTAGGTTTGTTATGTAACATCTTCCTGTATGTACAAAGGAAGATGTCAAATTTGTAAATTCATAAAACAACATTATTCCGTCTTCCAATGGAATATTTTGTCTATAATATCGTTGATTTTATTTAGAAAAACTCTATCGAGTCTGTTTCTAGCTTCTAGTCTGTTAAAAATGACTCATGATTCATTTAATTTATGACACCACAAACGAAATGCATACTTTTTTTAAATTTTATTTTACCAACAATACCTGATTATTTTAAGTAACGCTAAGAAATGTAACAAACGACAACAATAGCAATGAAAATTTCTGTTAAATTATAATCATAATAATAATAATAATTGATTTAACATTAGTAACAATATAGAAAATTTTCTAAATGATAACCATGGTCCTCTTCACATAATTGTTTTCTATGACAAGGAGATTGATTCACATTTAAATCACATGTTATAGTTATTTGTATTATTACTGTTATTTTTATTGGTATCTTTATTAGTACCTTTATTGATATTGTTGTTGTTGTTGGGTGTTGTATTATTTAAAATAATCAGATAGTGTTGATAAAATTAAAATTAAAATTTTAGAAGTTAAGCATTAGTTTCGCAGGTAACGAAACTGACACCTGGAGGGGGGGGGGGGCATCATCAGGCATGGATTCGATCCCCACTGCCAGTGCATGTTCTATGTGAGAGATGGAATTTTTGTCGGTTATTATTTGGTGGAATTTGCTTCGAACTGATGTTTCTGTATTTCCCTGGTTTGTAAGGCAAAGAAGGTAAACATGTAGTAAGACGGTCGCAGTCACAGTTAATGACCATAATTACCAACAATTACAACTCTGCGACAAACCAGAAATCTTGGAGCTACGGTGGTATTAAATAAAAGTGTTTTTTTTATGTTTCAGATGAAATAAATATAAATTTTTAACAGACTAAAAGTACAAACAGTCTCAATACAGATTTTTTAATTAAAATCAACTAAATCATAGACAAAATATTCCATTGGAAGACGTGTCCCATTTAAACTAACCGAGTAAAATAAACATCGGAGTTATGAATCACCCTGTGTAAAATAATAGGAATATGTTCGAGATGGAAATTGTTTTCTGTTACATAGAGGTTATGTAATATTACTGTAAAATTTAAATGCCGAATTTTAATAAACATCTAATCTGTAAAACACCAAATACCATTTTTTCTTTTAATTGAAATGTCAATATCTCAAAAACTATTATCATCCTTATAATAAATTTATCTACTCTTAAAGACGAATCGAAATGAACCATAATATACAGTACATTCCATTTACAAAAACACAACTTTGGTCCGGCACAGCCACATGGAACACTCTGTATCATTGTAACTAATTTTAAATCATGCATCTATATCACAGGTAAGTAATAACCAAAACAGATTTAAAAAATCTTCATTAATATAGGCGCTATCCACCGAATACGCACTATTGGCCCACCCTGTATATGGCGACTTTACTCTACTGGCTATACTGGCGAGAAGCCCTTTTTTGTGTTGCTTGTCAGCCAGAATTCAGTCACATTGTTCGTTTGAAACCGCACATGCTAGATCACAGCGTCAAGAAGCCGTAAAGGTGCCTACAAACCAAAAGCCTGTTTGCTACTAATCAAAACGTAATTCACTTTCTTTTAATTGGTGCTGGAAATGCAAATAACAATTTGCTTTTACAGTCAATTTCTTTTGGTTCTTTTTGTCTTTTGTCAATTGTGTTTCCCAATTTGTCAAATGACTTTCTTGCTTATCTGCCACTTAACATTTTCGAAATTGGCAAAACAAAAAAAAAAAACTTTAACACTGTTATTAAACCCAACAGTGTTGTTGAAATGTTTAACTGTTTTTTACATGTTTCCGAATACGTAAATTCTATTGTGTCTGATGCAGTATTTATTGATACGTTACGTTATGAATTATTATAAAATTGTTAAAAGGAAAATAAACATGAAGCTCGTGATCCTATGATTTTTGTGTTTCCTTTCTTTACTGTTTCCTTTCTTTACATACGAAACGGCGAAGAGATTTTAGACAAAACGCTACATAAGCTATTAAAACCATTTTTGTTTCAGATTCAAGCGGAATGTCAAGTCTCAAATTGAAACCAAGGAAAAACGCAAGCGCCATGCTGGATACGCACACACCGGCGAGAAGTGATCTTTGCGATTACAAGGGCGAAGATTTGGAAAGGCACTTGTTAACACACACCGATGAGAAACTTTTCAGTTGCCATATCTGCGATTATAAATGCAACGAGTTCGCGAGGTTGTTTTTATTATACCGGGTGATTTTAAATAAGTTTAATAAGGATTCCCTATGAATGAATTTATGGTTTTCGGAATACAGATTTAACTTTTATAATTATTTTCTCATTAATACAGAAAGTTAGAAAGTAAGTAGACATCATGGTAATGAACACTTAATGTCAAGTTATATGTTGTTAATCCAGCAGTTTCTAAAGATTTCGCTTTATTTTGTAAACCCATTATTTACTTTTTTCAGTTGAAATATGATCTGTTGAAAAAATGTGTGTGGCGTACTTTATTATTTGATAAAAAAACAATCTAACTACAGGAAGTCCTACACCCAATTGTATAAAACTTAGTTAACCACATGTTCAAGTGAATTACGTTGTTAAGCAGTATCTTTAGATGAAACTGAACAATACACTTAAAAATCTCCATCAATTTTTTCTACTTGTAACTGTTTGACCAGTCGCAATCCTTAGCAATGGAATAAGTAATCATGTGTTTAACGTAAATCTTATCAATTTGGTAACAGTAAAAAATTTATAATAATAATATAATAATAAAATGGGGGACTTATTAGGAGCAAAATCCGCTTCAACTTGTCTATCCTACTGCAATGTCAGGTCAAGAAGCGATCGTAGGATGTCGCTGTTTTATCTGTTCAAATGTTGACGGTTGAGAAGATATTCAATTTTACTTAAACAATTAAAAATGAGGAGATCTAGGTAGATCTAAAGTTGTATAAAATGCTGTTAAACTGCTTTTCTTACTACAATTCTTTACTATCTCGCAATCTCAACTGTAATCAAATAACAAGGACTTTTGTTTAGTTGCGTTATTATTATTATTATATTATTATTATAATTTTTTTACTGTTCGTTTTTAAATAATTATCGTATTTTTATTTTTAAAAGTCCATAATAAAAATACAACTTATATTTTGATAATAGTTCTTTTTTGGAATTGACAAACATTCGAATTTTTAATTTTTAATTAATTGGTTATTTATAGCTCAAAATTCCTATTAAACAGAATTATTTCTGATAACTCTAGCTGGAAGATAATCATGTAGAAACAAACAACTAGTTATCCTTAAAAGTTATCAGTCACTACACAGGTATTAAATAACTCAGCTACCTTTAAGTTACAAGTAAATTATTTTTGACGCACACACTTTGTGTATTTCTACCATTTTATTTCTTCAAGATTCATGTAGTCACTATTTCTAGCAATACCACATCAGTTATTTGAAAAGCTCATCTTTCTAAAAGTAAACTGTTCACAATATAAATATTTTCTAATAACGAGAATTTACACTGCACTGCTATGTCATGAAGTATGCTTCTTCACTGCCTGTTAACATTTAATTTTGAAATTATTTTGCCCTTAAAGTAGCTTATAATAAAGCTGCAAGTCGACAAGGAACTGCAGCTAAAATATACGATAAATATTATCAATAGCGTAATTAAAAAAAAAATATTGTTGCAAATCGTTTTTGATTGCAGTGAAAACCTCGAGCAGCCTCTGTACACCTGTTTCAGCCCTATTGGGGGCTTCATCAGCAGAGACGTAGCTCGACATTCTCACTGCAAACCAAAAACGACTTGTCCAATTTATTCGCAATTGCGATGTAATAGTGATGAACAGATCAAAAAGCGACATCTTACGATCGATTTTTGATCAAAAATCAACAAATTAGCTAGAAAGTATTAGCAGATATTCAGTAGTGTTCAAGATATCGACTAGATGTTTTGTTAGAACTTTAGCAATTAGTTAATTTCAGCTGTAAGCAGTTCTTATAGTGAACTGAAGTTCTCGAATTATTTACAAATGTCAATACCATGAGATTTAATGGATAAAATAGATAAAATAAAGAAACTCTAAATTAAAGAAGAACAAATTTTGTTACTGCGGTAGATACCTTCCACTTACCTTGTAAAAGGCTTCTATTTTTTTTGTTAATGAGCTAATAATTATAAAAGTTACAACTGTACTTTCCGAAAACCATAAATAAAGTCTAATATCTCAAAAACTATTTTACTTGTGTATAGGGAACCCTTTTAAACTTACTGTAAACGAACCTTATTAAGTCAAATTCGTTATAAAATGTAGAACATTTCATTTAAAATAACAAAGTAGAGACAAATTGAAACACCCTGTGTACATCTAAATAAAATTTTAAAATATGCGGAGCTTAGAAAGATGAAACTTTTGTATAAACCCATTTGGATGGCACATCCGGTGAGTCAGTAAAAAAGTAGGGCAGTTTAAATTAGAGATTCTGTTAGTTTGCGCTGAGCATGTAGGATAAGCTATGTGGAATGAACATATGCGGGCTGCTGGAAAAGTTTCTGGAAACGGTATGAAAAAACGCGTATGAAATTTGGTAAACGGTATCATTGTTTTTCGAAGTATTCGCCTTTGATATCAATACACTTTTGCATACGCTCGAACCAATTTCTAAAGCACGTTTTCCACTCTAAAGATGGTACCTCAGAAACCAGTGTCCGGAATGTTTCAACCGCTGCTTCAGCCAACGAAAATCGCTCACCACGCATTTCATTTTTGATATTTGGGAACAAAAAGAAATCCTCAGATGATAAATCAGGTGAATATGGACAATGAGTCATTAATTCAACATTTTTGTTGGACAAAAAATCAACTGTTTGACGGGCTGAGTGAGAGCTGGCGTTGTCATGATGAAGAATAATTCGTCGATTTCGATTGTTTCTTCTTATTTGATCGATGACTTCCGGCAAACAAATTGTAGTACACCAATCAGCATTCACGGTTTTTCGATCCTCTAAAGCCATGGTTGCTACATGTCCAGTTAAACCAAAGAAACAAGCAATCATTTGCTTCGCAGCACTGCGTGAACGGACAACTTTTGTTATTTTTGGTTCATTTTGAAATATCCAAACGGTAGATTGTTGTATATTTTTACTCGTACGAATAGATCCACGTTTCGTCACCAGTAACGATGTTATAAACTAAATTTGAATGACCTCCATTGAATTTCTTGAGCATTTCTTCGCACCATTTGACACGACCCTGCTTTTGCGCTTCTGTTAAATTGTGTGGGATCCAACGACTGCAAAGCTTTCGTACGTTCAAATGATCATGCGAAATCTGGTGTATTGCTTTCATGTCAATGCGTAAGGATGCTTGAATCTCACGGTACGTCACATGTCGATCTCGTTCAAGCATTTCACGCACAGTATCTACATTAGTGGCAATAACAGATGTTAATGGACGACCTTCACGAAATTCGACACAGAGAGGTACGTCCACGCTGGAATTCGGCAAACCAATTGTAAACACTGCTCTCTGATGGTGCTTCATCTCCAAAAGCCAAAAGAAGCCGATCGAGGCATTGTTTCGGCGTTAGACCACATTTGAAATCGTAAAAAATCATGGTACGAAAATATTCACGCGAAATTTCCATGTTTACACAAAATTACTTTTTCTCAAATGCTGTAGAAACAAAACTAGTTCACTTGGATAGGAACTGTCAATAGAATTATAAGCGAAAAACGTCAAATTTTTCAAATATAACAATTCTAGGCCTACTAGATTCCAGAAAATATTCCAGCAGCCCATGAATCAGGGTTCCTAATATTTTAAAGAGAACAAAGGAAAATAATTAGGTGGAATTTGCAAAAAAAAAGAAACTGAAAGTATTTCCTATTCCATCCAAAACTGTAAAGCAAAAATAAGCATGAAACTCAATGGTTTCTGTAAGTTACTCGAATGCATCCTGCAAAACATAAAATTTACTTATGCGCTGCTACCTTTCGCATAACGATTAAACGTGACATAAAAATGGCGAAACACGTTTTTACCGTTACTTCCGTCGTTATTAATTTTCTACAACCATAAACTACTTGCCAAATAACTTCTTGCTACCATTAAAAGGAGTCTCATAATTTTTGCATGCCGATGGAAATTTGATTGTTTACCGATTACGAGAATAAACGTTGCGCCTAAGGCAAGAAAGTTCTCCGCATTAAGCTTGTGATAATCAATTACGTTTAATTAATGCTATAAAATAAATTGCACCAGTGCAGTTGGCGTAGAGTAAAATTATAAGTTCTGCCTGAATACTAAAGTACGTATAAGGCAACCATTATGTTCATCTTAGGTTCAAGGAAAATTGCAAAGAATTACAACTTGATAAACTTGCCGGTGTATCTTAACGGTTCATCTACGCGGAGAGACTTCATAAATATTTAAAATGTGCTCTTTTAAAGTTATAAAAACGGTGTATCCACTGCGTAAACTTCTTGTTGCTCGTTATTAACGCTTATTTGCATATAATCTTATCTGTATGATAATACGAAAAACCCGGTGGATTTGTTTTTCTTTTGGTCATTTTTCACAATCCTCCGAAGCAAAAGTCTTTTATTAATTTTAACACGTTCCAATATAAGCGTCCTATTGATTCTGAACATGTATGTATTTACATTAAGTGTAATACGGCGCGTATGTCTTACGCTGCTGCCGAAAAAATCAACAAAAGAAGAAACTTAAGACTGTTTACAGATCCGGAATTTATGAAGTGCCTGGCTTAAAGAAGCTAACGGCGCTCGTTCGAGTACACAAATAATAAATTGCGCAAGGACTTCGGTTTTATTTAGAAAGTCTAAAGCACTAACTACCAACAATAGCACGTCAAACAGTTCTAACACAAACTGAATTAATTCGTTCAGGATCTAAACCTCGCCTGTGCAAATGTTGTCTGCACACATAACTTCAAGGCCCAAATTTTGGCACGCTAATCGAATTAGGTCTGTGTTTACAAAGAAAACGTTCGCTAAAACTTAAGTGTTATTAGCTGTTATTCATGTGCTAATTTTAAATGGCTTCGGAAACTTTTATTAGGCACAAGCTGATGGATTTGTTGACCGTATATTTACTTAAAAGAGAGCGCGTTTTACTCTATCCGATTACGTTAGTAACGTTACCTTTTTTCTTCTAAAAGCTCCAGGACTAAAATATCAACACCGGGTGTTTGGAAATTGCTAGTACAAAAAATATTGGTGGTTGGTGATGGTGAGCTGAAGTCATCGGCAAAAAAAAAAATTAATAAAAGTCCTTTAGTTTTCGAGATAAAAATTACTAAAAAATTGGTCAAAATTGCTACTGCGCCACTGAGTTAAGGTAACAAGCTGTCACAACAGTAACAAGTCAGTATATTGTTATTACCGAAATGAATTCCGCTTATACAAATAATGAATTGACGGACATGGTGTTATTTTATGGAAAAAAAATAAGTAGAAGGTTTTTTTAATCTCAAACCGGACAGAAAAATGAAGGGAAACACACTCAACGTTTCGCTATAGATTTATAGCTTCGTCAGGAGTGAAAAAAAAGTAAATAAACAAGTTGTCAAGAGCTATTTTACTTTCTGATAAAGTTTTCATTTATGATAACTTAAATTTAATAAAGAAAACTCTTATTCAAAATTCTTATCCAATAAATCTTATTGAATCAGTAATTAAAAATCGTATTAAATACTTACAAAATTCAAATGTCTCTAAAAACATTAGACAAACTTCGAATCATAAATACATATCCTTGCCTTATATTGAACCATTACACAATACATTTAAACACATTTTCAAAAAACATAATTTAATTTTAGCCAGTAAATCTGTGAATAATTTAAATTTAATTTTTTCGAATTTAAAAACCAAAATACCGAAATTAAAACAACCTAACGTGGTTTATGAAATCAAATGTTCAAATTGTAATTCTGTTTATATAGGTGAAACGAGCCAAAATTTAAAAAAACGTTTAGACCAACATAAATATCATATTCAAAAAAATAATCAAAATCATTCAATGCTTGTAGAGCATTCATTAGTAAATAATCATAATTTTGATTTTGATAATACTGATATTTTGTACAGTGAATCTAATATTTTTAAAAGACGTTTCATAGAAATGTGTAAAATTAAAATGTCTGGAAATTCTATTAATAAACGTACGGACTTTGAAAATTTAAATGACATATTTTGTAGTTTTCTGGACTCTTTAAACAAGATATAGATCTGTCAATTAATTAATTATATATATATATTAAAAAAAAAAAAGTAGTTTTAATTAGTTCTCGTTACTTTTATTCCGAACAACTCGTAGTTTAGTTTAAAAATCATGTTACCTTTTCGTTTCTCTTGACGACTTGTTTCTCTTGACAACTTGTTTATTTACTTTTTTTTTCACTCCTGACGAAGCTATAAATCTATAGCGAAACGTTGAGTGTGTTTCCCTTCATTTTTCTGTCCGGTTTGAGATTAAAAAAACCTTCTACTTACTATTTTCATCGGACAAGAACAAACTTCAATTATGAAAAAAAATAAGATATAAAAATATTAAGATACTAAAAAAATGGATTTCTTGGATTTCTTAGAACTTCCAGATGCCACAGTTTTCTTTCTTTTGTACTACATGAGTATTATACACACCGCTCCCTGCTTAGTTTATTGTTTGCTTTTTTGTGTTAATATCATTTACGATTGGCGATTCAAATTAATTTTTCCCGCCATCTGTAACCATGGAAACAAGAGTTTTATGACGTAGTAAGTGAAGAAGCACGTGGTGAATAATGTAAGTTTGTGCTTATTTTTTCATTATTTTTTTCCAATTATGGATTAGTGTTTTCAAAGTCAGTTCTAATACTATTAATACTTATTTGTATCATACACACTATTTTTTGGTCCGACCTATTTTAAATTGTCTCAAAAAGTCCAAAAAAATTTATTAGTTTGCGCTAGGAAGAACACTAGATTTCGAACTGAAGTAAAACATTTTCGATCTAACCTAAAAAACAAAGAAATTTCACTTTGCGAGTCGTACTCACGTTTGATAAAACAAGCTGCGACGTGTTATATACCAAAGTTTTCAGCAAAACTTAACTCCAAATAAAAAAAAAATTATTCAATACATCAAACCTCTTGTTATTTAAGAAATGTCACCCACAGATGTCAATATTGCCGACATTTGGTAAATTTTTTGACGGCCTAGGCCTTCATAGGGCTGTTTTCGGACGGTTTTGCCGAATGCAATTACTGACCGGAGGACAAAAAAGATTGTCACTAAAATATTATGCTCAAAATGTTGCTAATAACGCTATTTGTAGCGAGAAAGGTTAAGGTTCTTATTTTGAGAGATTCTGTGGTGATTCCGCCAATTTTAATAATTACATTTTGGTTATAATACCCTTAAATTAATTAATTATTTCAAACACAAATTACTGAACAGAAACCATGCAATTCAGAGCAACACAAAGAGTTCCTCACTTTCTGTCACAATTATGTAGTTCAAATATTTCCGCTAGAGGTCGCGTCGCTTAGCTAGATTCGCCAATAGATAACATATCTATACCAGGTTCAGTTTCCAATGTCAAGAATAATTAAAATGCAGATCTAAATATTTCTTCCCATATCCCGATACTTAATGTACACATGTTTTATAATATTGTTGGATATATTTTTATTAGACAAAAATATAAAGCTTTCATAATTTAAGAAACTAAAGTTTTGCTTATAATGGAACGAGTTTACCCTAAACTTAGACTGTTTAGGCCGCGATGGTATGACAGAATCTCTTGAGAAGATGAAAACACTAACAAAGTCCATCGAGGAAGGTTCGGTTAGGGAACTCGCAGTGTTGCCAAAGTTGTAAAATGTTACTGCTGTAGTCGCGATGTAAATTGTTGGATTTTTCTGTTTCTAAAATTATTGTAGAAACGTTTTAAAAATGAAATGGCCTTAAAAAAGAAAAGAGCGATAAGGACATATAAAGAATTTATTCGATAACAAAAATCAGTAATTTTTCAATTATTTTTTTTTACAATTTAATTTAAAAACAGTTGTCATTTGAGAAACCATTTTAACTTTTAAGTTCTGAATATACATATAATCAACTTTAAAATACAGTATAACCTCTTGAATCCGAACTTGCCCTAATCCGAACCTCCAGTAATCCGAAGAGGGGAAATTTGAAGCCATAATCCGAACAACGAAGTGATTCCGGCCACGTAAATGGAGAAATCCCTTGGTTTCATGTTTTTTAAGAAATGCTCGTTTCATTAGAACGTTGACCGTTATGGAGATTAAATTGCACTGCAATTTAGAGCAAAGATTTCTAAAACGGAACACGTTACTTTATCGACAAATGAAAAAAAAAGAGCTTATTAAGAAATTAGAGACAGGTTAATTTTTGTTTGAAAATAATAGTTATTTTGGAACAAGTTGTGTTAGAACGCATATAAGTCACGCAAGAAAGTAATGTTTAGCTTTCTTTTTTTAACTGACTTATGACTTATAGCTAGTAATACACATGTGCCGTATTTAACTTTGTCCAACAACTCCAAAATATCGTTAAAAACATTTTTTCAATGACAGCTGTAACATTTTTATTTCACAAATGAATTTGATCGATGCTGCGAGAATCAGTTAAGGCCTTGATTTCAAGTGATATACCGGGTGTCCCGCGCCATGTGCTCACCTTTCTAGAATCTTTATTTTGATTTGATTAACCTGGATTTTGGAGACGATAAACTAAACAAAAATTAAAATTTTTCGACGTACTGATAGTCGTCATAGGACTATCACTTCACGTTGATATCACTTCCGGTTTCGCCGGTTATTATTATTCTTATATTAGTTATTATCCTATTATTATATGAGTTGCTGGATAAACAATTTTTCATTGGGAGAATATTGAAATTCGTAGGTAATTAGAAAAATGAATAATTTCTGTCTTTTCTTCGATAATCCTAACATTTCGAAAATTCAAATCAACCAGTGCAATTATTAGTTCGGATTAAAGAGGTACTACTGCACTGTCAACAAGCAATGTGATCCTCCAATCAGTTTTAATAAGTTTGAGTGAGCGTTATTGCTCGCCATGAGAATAATCCTAAAAATACTTTTTTTTTTAGTTTATATATTTATTTATTGTATTCAGGAAACTAACAGGACGAGTCAAGTCCCAATAAGTTAATAAGTTTTAGTTAGCGGTATTGCCTGCCATGAGAATAATCCCAAAAATACTTTCTATTTATTTATTATTGTATTCAGGAAACTAACAGGATGAGTCAAGTCCCAAATTTTTATTATATAGTTAAATTATTGTAGCATTTTCTTTAATTATCCTGAAACGGTAGATGCAGTGAAACTATTGTAGAAATCCAATTATTATTGTAAGGTTGGCAACACGGTAAGGTAGGGATACAGCCGATTTTATATAGTTAATCGATACGCACGCGAAATAAGTGTTTGTGGTATTAATTCATATTGCGTAGAAGGTGTGAAATAGTTATTAAAATAGTATGTTGGCCAACTTGCTTGTGGATCGCGATAATTTGTACCCTACCTGTATCATACACAGGGGTTGTCCATATACACAGCCTGTGTCTAGGAAATATTGTGGAAGGATAAGAAATGCACTACGCTTTAGAGATAAGTTATCATTTTGTAGCTAAGGGCATGGCATGAACAGGATTAGCTCGGCATTATTATCGGATTATTTCTTGCAGGGCGAATGAGCGATTTCGCGGGGGTTAGGCCTGCTTGTCGCGGATTGGTGCTGAATCACCTTACTACTGGCCAATAGATTAGCCGGAGTGAGTCCACGATGACATGAGAGGCGTCACCGAGCAAGTTTATGTGCACCACATGCACTCCTTAAGGGAAATCGTACTAACAGAACTAAAATTAACGCCAAAAGATTCAGATATAAATTTAATTTATACCAAACTATCATATGGCCTTGATTAATGATTCTGAAAACTGGACAGATAATATACGACAATAAATTTAGTTGTTTTGAAAAGGATAAGCTCATAGAAGAAGCTATGATTGATTGATAATTTTAAATTTTTTAATTTTCTTAAGAAATCAGTTATCAAACAATAAACGAATCATTTTTTCCTCAACTATTTAGTAAATTTTCTTTTCAATTACGAAATTCTTGAGTTTCTACAATCTGATATATTTCTGTTACACGTACGCTTAGTTACAAGAGGAAAAGTTAACGCTTGATATCCTTTATTATTTGTTCTTTAATTTTATGTTATTTATATGCTATTTCGCCCATTTTTCAAATTTCAATGAAACGGTTCTACTACTTATTTACTTCCGACTTATGTTTCGTTCATAAAAATCTTAAATTTATAAATTTTTACTTCCTCTTTTTACCATTAAGTGATTTTATAAGAAACAAGTAAAATGACTTTACAAATATCATTAAGTCTTAACCAATTGATGTTATATAAGAAATTAGATGCTGCTTCAAGAAAAAAAGGCTTTCTTTCTTGAACAACAAGTACAAATAATATATGTACAGTTAAGATAAGTATGTAAAACAAAATATAAGGACCTAGTTATTCAATTAACTGAATAAATAACTGTTACTGAATACGTTTTGTTGTAATGCATACCTTAATGTTAACTGAAGTTACTTTCTCATCAAGTTATTAATACACATTATTTATTGCGATCAGGAAGTGAATCTAAGCGAACTATAATTAAAATGGTTGAGTTTTAATTTTTATTCGCAAGTTTTAAAATATTAGGCGCGTTCAGCGCTTCAACACATTTATTTGTTTAGCAACAAAATCACGTTGAACTCCAGTGCCAAGATGAATCCATTTAGTAAACTTAAGTTTAGAGACAACTGTTGAGTGCGCTGAACCCGCCCATTTAAATAGTTAAATTTATTCATAGAACCGTATGACGAAGTTAATTTTTGTATAAAATATGTTACAAAGTGAGCTATAGACAGGCCTTAGGACTATATGACGTGGTGATAATTTTTATATAGACTATGTTAAAAACTCAGACAGGAAAACGTTCAATTAACAATACAAACTCTTTCACTGTGTCACAAATTAAAAAAAAATTAAGAACTAGTATACGGACTTAAGGCCCGTATGACACAGTGATATTTCTTGTAAGTATAAAATTACTAAAACGATTTTTTTCTGGTAAACTAAGGTATGTGATAATGGTACATTGTTTAGTAAGTTTCTTTACAATTGTCCTAATTTTCTTTTTCTCTGACAATGTCTATATCTTTATATAAGATTTAACGAGAATAAAGGAATTATTATTATTATTATTGAATAGATCAAACAGCGACATCTTACGATCGCTTTTTGACCTAACATTGCAGTAGGATAGACAAATTGAAGCGGATTTGCTCCTAATAAGTCCCCCATGCAAGGCGGCCATGCTTGCTGTCAACGCATAACGAAAGTTTTAAAAAAATTTGTTGCAAATCGTTTTTGATTGCAGTGAAAACCTCGAGCAGCTTCTGTACAGCTGTTTCAATCCTGCTTGGGGTTTCGTCAGCAGAGACGTAGCTCGACATTCCCACTGCAGACAAAAACGACTTGTCCAATTTATTCGCAATTGCGATGTAAGAGTGATGAATAGATAAAACAGCGACATCTTATGATCGCTTTTTGACCTGACATTATTATTATTATTAAAAAAATAGACAGAGAAGTGTTAAATAAACCAATGAACATTCACTATAGTAACCTATCTGTCACTTTGTAAAAAAATATGCAATCTTTTCACAAATATTAACCTGTCAGACTCTATTTTTAATTTACAGAATTAAAACACCACACGACCTTTATAAAATTATCTCTCAGTCTCAATGTAAAGCTTTTCGAAGTCAACTTAAAGAAACTGTGTGAATGCCGTAACACGTTCAATTTACCAAGTTACAGCAGTCATTAAGACTTAACATTGCGTTTATGAATGGAGCACGTGTTCTTTGTTACCGTATCAAATTTCACGTAATGCATAAATACGTGAAATTTGATATTTGATTATCAACACTGCACAAAGACTTAATGAGAAAAATACATTCCGTTTTACAGAAAAGAAGCATTTAAAAAATTAATAATTTTCAAAATTTGATTCTTTTAATCTTTAACATTTAATGCTTAAAACAAGTTGTTAGTTATTTTTTAAACTTTTTCGGTTATCAGTAATCATTTTTATATTTGTATTAAATATAAAAGATGAAAGGTGTATGTACAGGTGGGCCAAATTTAATATTTTTGGTAGGAAGCGCTTATTTTTTAGGTGAGTTGGCAAAAATGGATCTCATTGTCTGGAGTTTTGGATTTTTAATACACATTTATGATAAAAATCGCATTTTGTTTCCACCTGTTTAGGAGCTATATGGTGTTTCTCAAAAATTCTGCGATTTCTAAAAATCTCTGTATAACCTTCTTGTTTATGAAAATTTTTGATTTCTGTAAAAACTTCCTGGAGGCAATTTGTAACGTAGAATTCACTACTCTTTGTTTTGTTACATTTTCCTACGACGCGACGGCGCATAGTTTTTTTTTTAGATATAAACCGTAATTCTGAAAGTGTCCAATTTGAGCCATCCTGTGCATCGAATATTTAATATACAAAGTGAGTCAGTAAGAGCGCTTTCTTCGAAAGCTCATTTAGAGAACGAAATAAGAATTTTAATAAAATGTTTGGAGTGTGCGGAAATATTTTTAATTTGCCAGCACTGTCACCTGAAAAGCCACTTATACAGTGTTTATAAATTATATAAACAGATAAAATAGCGACATCTTACGATCGTTTTTTTTTTTGTTTGCAGTGGGAATGTCGAGCTACGTCTCTGCTGAAGAAGCCCCAAGCAGGGCTGAAACAGCTGTACAGAGGCTGCTCGATGTTTTCACTGCAATCAAAAACGATTTGCACAAAATTTTTTGATAAATTATATACTATAGAGGGAGTCCCACTTAAGGCGGATTCTTTCATACCTCTCTAGTCATTAATTTTACGAAAAAGTGTTTCAAATAAAAGTTTCACAGGATCATGGGGAGCATATTTTAAAATTAGTTTGACGTGTACATAATGTTCAGTTTAGCCTGGACGTTAGGTCACTTAATTATTTTAAATGGAACACCCTATAAATTTTTACATTTTCGGGTTCTGGATTGAATTTTAATGTGACCTTGTGTACCATACATAGGGTCTAATCTAAACCGTTTTCGCGTTATTTAACTTTTTAAGAAAAATATCGCTCTTGCAGTACCTCAAACAAATGCAAATATCTTCCGAACAAATGACGTTAGGGACTTGGGACTTTTTGCGAAAGTTTCGTCTTGAAACGTTTTTTTAGTTATACTGTACAGAAAAAAATCTTGCAACATAGTTCTTAAAAAAAATTAATAAACTTGAGAAAATTCAAACTACACGCTTAAAAATTACATGGTAATTGCAACTATTATTTGTTTTGTTGTATTATTTATGCTGTCATAACTTAGTTTTTAGTCAGAAAACTTGACGCCTATAGTTATAAAAACCGTTTTTGAAATTCCATTGTGCTTGTGACAAATGAGACAAATTAGTTGTAGGTGTTTTAGTTGCATAAAATAAAAATTTAGTTATTTCTGCCTTTTTATAAGCATTTTTCATTGTTAAGAAATATTAAAATTAGTTTTTGCAGCTTTTATTTTGTTGCTGAAAACAAAAATCATCACAATACACTGTTTCCACAACTAGCACCTCATCAGCTGGGACTTTTTTCACTAAAAAATTAGTTGTGACATCAAAAATTTAGTTGGGATTTTAAGCGTGTAAGATAACTATTTTTTGTAAGTGGCGTGCCATATAACTTTTATTATTATTATATGCGCTATTTAATTCTCTTTTCAATGATATAAGGTTGTCGATATCAGTCGTTAATAGCTTTTTCGGTATAAATTTTTTTTTGCGAAATATTGAGACCTTTATGATAGTTGCTATGGTTACACAGTAAACAAATTGTTTGCTTATCTTTCCTTAAGATTATTAAGTATCACGTGATATCCAAAATGTTAATCTTTAAGAAGGTTTCCTACGTAAGAAAGCATGGTAGGTACGGATTATACTCTTGCCATAGATATCCAAGCTAATAAACCCTAAGAAGAAACTTCTATTGCTGTGGATTGATACATGTGGAGACAACAAGACGTATTTCAGCAGTTGAAACATTTTTTTAACAAATAAGTGGAGTCGTGGAGTCAGTTGACCTGCTCAGTATCTTTATTTGACCGCATTTTAGGGTTTCATAAAACAACGAGTTCGTTTAAAAATGTTCCAACTGTTGGAGCACGTCTTGCTGTGTCCACACGCATCTATCCATAGCAAGTTTCTTCTTAGGGTTTATTAACTTGGATATCTATGGCAAGAGTAAAATCCGTACCTATCATGTTTTCTTACGCAAGAAACCTTCTTAATTAACTTTCTATATAATTTGAACATTTTGGATATCGCGTGATACTTAATAATCTTAGGGAAAGATAAACAAACAATTTGTTTACTGCGTAACCACAGCAACTATCATAAAGGTCTTAATATTTCGCGTATTTTTAAAAATTGTAAATTTTTTTTTTAATATTAATATAATAATAATAATATTTAATAATTAGTGAAGGTGTGAAAATCCAAATCTCTATCTTCATTAATAAGAAAGTTACTCATGGTAGCCTACTCAATCTGGGACACACTGTATTTCCATTGAAACCTTCCATTACATTTTCGTACAGCTCAAAGGGCTTTCTTAAGACAAAAATTTAAAGATTTTTGTTTTCGACAATCTTGGAATGGTCAGTCAAGTCCTTATAAACAGAACCGCACTTACCAAACCTGGTCACTAAAGGCAAAATTACTTCTGATATCCATTTAGGTATGCAGAAACAAATTTACATTGAATGAAACACCATAATCACAATCATCAATAACAAAGTAAGCAAAGTAAGGTTGAATGCAAACTTGGAAGCGGGTGTATCCAAAGACTCAGTGCTCGTATAATTTCTGACTTTAATTATTAACTACTGAATATAAAAATATTTACATTGCATGTTTCAAGTTAAAAAAAAAATGGTATAATTTAGATCACAAATAATTTTTTATTTAATTTTTGGTACACAGGTAATGTCCAGAAAGTGAAAAATAGAACAAAGAAAATGTTCACGATAATAATTGATATTTGTTATTTCATGACGTGACTATTGAATAATAGGAACGGAAGAATTGATTTTGCTTCAGAGAGTACTTCGTGAGCAGATTTAATTCTAAAATTTGCGATGCCAGATTATGACTTCGGGTAAGTATGAAACCTTCGATCATACTGTACAGGGTGGCCCAACGGTGCGTATTTCTTCTGTGAGGCCTATAGGAAAAAAATTAGGAAAAAATCAGTAAAGAATTTTATATTAGATAATACACGGCATATTGTAAAATTATTTTGAAGTATACAGAGTGATCAGAAAAATGGTGGTTCGTGGAAACTAATTTTTTTTTAATGGAATACCCTGTATATTTTTAGATATTTGGATGCGCCGCAATGAGCAGATTGTAACGGTATAAAGATATATTGATTTCATTGAATTATTTTCGTAAAAAAAATTTTTTCTTGAAAAATTCTTCAAAAATTCAGTCAGTTTGAATATGAATTTCTGATTAAAGAGATAACACAGACGAACAAAAATCTAACACGATATTTTTGAGACCTTGGCCTTTATGAAAATGTATAGTTTAAAACGCCGACCATTGAAATACTTATGAAAAGAAAATTTCTAGTGACGATATTATTAAAAATAAAGGTATATAACTCTATATCAGCAGAAAGCTGCATTTAAATGCTATCCATTTCTGAAATAAAAAGTAGGCCGTTCCATTTAAGAAAAAATGACATATCGAATGTTCCGTAAGTATCGACCGCTCGGTATAATGCAAAAAAGATATCTTAATTTTGTTCACATTTTCATAAAGGCCAAAGTCCTAAAAATATCGTGTTAGATTTTCGTTCATCTGTGTTACTTCAGTAATCAGAAATTCATATTCAAACTGACAGAATTTTTGAAAAATTCTTCAAGAAAAGAAATTATTTTACGAAAGTTATTCAATGAAATCAATATATCTTTGTACTGTTGTAATCAGCTCACTGTCGGGCATCCAAATATCTAAAAATACACAGGCTCTTCCATTAAAAAAAAATAAGTTCCTACGAACAATCATTTTTCTGATCACTCTGTATAGTTCAAAATAATTTTACGATATGTCGCGTATTGTCTAGTATAAAATTCTTTATAGATTTCTTTCCTAATTTTTTTCCCATAAGCCTTACAGAAGATATACGCATCGTTGGGCCAGCCTGTACTGTATCCATATTCCTGATGTTATATCTACTAGTAAGATTAATTGCCTCAGCGAATTAAACGTGACTCTGTAATACTTCAACAGTCAATGTTTCGAATTGGGCAGTGGCTTTTAAGAGCTGTAACGATGTAGATAATTTTAGTGCAACAAAAATGACTCTGCGTGATAATCAAATTTCGGAACACTCCGGACGGGCACGAATTTTGTAAAATCTGTAGTGTTAGGGTCAAGTGGGGTAAATATACGACAAGAGAAAATCAAGGTGAAAGTGATACAAGCCTGTAATTAATTAACAAATGAATTTATTGTAAAACTGCAAGTGCTTATTACTTAAACTGCAGTTTCATTAAGAGGATACAAAAACATGAAGTAGTTGTTATAAATTTTGTACTGTCCATGAGGTATTTTCGAAATCGCTGTGAGAATATATGAATTAAATAGTTTCACATTTTGTTGTACAACTTTCCCTGTAACTGCATTGCAGTTTCAGTTTTATATTGATTTTGTACAGAGCAAATAGGTCACAAATGATAATGATGTTTTTGATTTATCTTGCTGCTAATTAGTTTTTTTTTTAATACTGATTTAAATTTTTGGAAAAAAGTGAAACACCATGTTGGGAAAAAGTGGAACGCCATTTAGGGAAAAGTGAAATATCGTGTTGGAAAATATGAAACAATTTTATGCAGGTTTGTACAAGATACAATTTGTTCCTGTCGCGTATTTTACTACGACTATGTTCCTTTCTACCACACTTTTTTACGGTATATTGTTCAGTTTATCGTACTTTTAGTTTATTATGGTAGTTTTACTGAAATTTTCATCTCCTTCTGATGCGCTTTGACGTTAATTTCAGAAATAAAAGCACGAGACACATGTTTTCATGATTCTT
Source organism: Prosopocoilus inquinatus (assembly GCA_036172665.1). Classification (NCBI taxonomy): domain Eukaryota; kingdom Metazoa; phylum Arthropoda; class Insecta; order Coleoptera; family Lucanidae; genus Prosopocoilus; species Prosopocoilus inquinatus. The sequence goes on from CM069876.1 coordinate 6,921,239, forward strand.
TGTTTAATAACCTTCAAAAAATTAAAAAATAATGTTTGCCACTTATTAATAACGGGTGATCAATGGAATTTATAATTAGACGAGGCTGTGATTGGTGCTATTTTATGCTGTGGTTGGATACAATGAGAAATAAATAATAAGTTGTCATGTTTGAGGTTATGCTTGTACTTTTTACAATCTTTACTTTGTTATTTTCTTTTGAATGTATGCTGGTTTAAACTCTTTTTTAAGAATATTAGGGGGAGGGGTCCACAAGACAAATTCGCCTATTATCAATCATTACAAAAAATAAACGTCACAATTCTGACACTTTAAATTTTTAATTTCAAACTGTAAGCTTGTGTTGCCACCTTTTTGGAAAATAACACAGCCTGCTCTAATTATAAATTCCATAGATTGTAATGTACTCATTCTTAGCCACCACTGTGACTTAAAAGTAATTTTCAGTTAGTAGGTTGTTATAGTTCAAATTAGACTAACCGGTGTTGTCAAGTTTTAACTTTAAGAAACTTTCAATTTTATTTACAAAGTTGTTATAAATGGCATATTGGACATAGTAGGTGTTGATGATATGTTATGTTGTTCTTGTTGTCATTGTTGTAGTAAAATTAGCAAATTTCCATTTGCTGCTAATTGTCAATTGTTTTCGTTTATGTTTCCCGTGTTGGTGTTTGTTTTGTGGTGAAATTTTTTAAAACTAATTTTCCCCTAGCGGATGTAATTGCGGTATGTGAGAAATCAATTACATTTTAAATGTTAAAATAGCTCATTAATCTACCATAATTATTAGATCTTCATAATTTTATCATAAAATTCTAGCTAGCGCATTGTTGTCAGCATAATTTTTCGCAAGGCAACACTGGCAGTGGTCTTTTAATTTATGACAAATATTATCTATTTAGTAAGTTAAATGTGAAAAACTAAGCATTTATTGCAAACAACAGAAACTGCAGTAGACTAGGAAAGTAAACGTCATAGAAGACGGAGTTGAGTCGTTTAGTATCTTTCTGTAATAAGTCGAACATATGTCGTAAATTATTCCTGCTATAACGCCGGGGTTAACGTAAACACAACCTAACACTGAAAAATATTAAGACAACGAAATCGACGAAAACTCACACTTCTATAAGTTACATTGAAAAATACTTGACAAATTCATTACATGCTTTCTTACAGACATTTTCATCCAACTATTTTTATTTTATTCTATTAGGTTATGTTTGTTAACGTTGTTGCCGTGCAACTGTACTTAGCTCAGACATAAACTTTGTACAATTGAATATATGAGATTAAAAAGGACCTAAGTCCAGCTGGAATGATTATGGGAAAATGAGAATAAAGGTTTTAAAAATCTGTTATTTTCTTAATATGCTAAATTCTTCTCTCAAATTTCAGTATATTAAATTTCTATATACTTAGATATTATAACGACAAAAAAACGGTATTTCTATTGTTGGAACATTACTAGAAATAATAGACAAACATACATGGACTTGGGCCACTTTTATTTTGAAAACTATTTTGACTGAACATCCAACTACATTTTATTAATAAATTATGATATTTACAAATAAATATTAAGTTACTTACATAAATATTAATAATAGGGGAAAATTAAAGTTACATTCGGTAAATTAACAACGGTAATTAATATTAACTCACTTGTTTAATCTCATTTTTCATAATCTGAATTATTTGCTTCTCCTTCCTTCATTTTATCTTCTGGTGAAATGGATTTTAAGTTATTACAATAATCTCTATTATTTTCATCAAAAAAACGGCACAGACAACGTTTTTAATTTTTATTAGTTTTACAATCAATTTGTATAAGTTGCAGCCAATATGAATTAGTTGTTCTGTGGAGTAGATAAAACCATTCCACTCAATACACGATTCTTTAACCTAACCAGACATATTTTGCGACACAACAATCTCATTTTTATGATGCCTAGAAAATTTTAAAACTACCATATTTGGTCACCTGGTATTTCTGATTTTTATTCTGAAGTCTTTTCTGGGAAATAAAGGCTTGGTGCTCCTTAAAAATTAGGAAACCTTTAAATATCAGTTTCTTTACTTCAAATCGTTGGAAATTAGATCTTGCCATTCTTAAAATGTTTGGACTCTTTTTTATTCGCTTTATTACAGAAAATAATCGGTCACAGATTAGATTGATAGATTAGACAGATAGCTGTGCCAGAACAAAACAGACCCAAATGGACTTAGGTTCATGTTCGTTTAAAATATATTTTCTACCCGTTATACAGAGTAGGGCAAAAGTATGGAACCGGCTTAATATTTCGAAAACTGTTTCACGTATCTATTTAAAATTTGGTGTGTGATTCAGAGTCAATAGGACCTACATTACCAATTTATTTCAATTGTCTATCTGCTCTTGTTTTTGAAATCCAACGCCTACTTGATTTTTTATTAATCACAACCTACTGATTTTTTTCCTTTGTTTAATAGCTCGTCTGATTCTCTAAACGACCACATAAGAATATTTATCTATTACATAAGAAAATTTTCGAGAAAAAAACGTTTGAATGAAAAAGTTAGGAAAAATGATTTATTGTCTGATATTCGACAAAAATTCTAGTTTTAACAAAAAACTGGAAGACCACAAGATTACGGACTGTTTTTAATGCCGGCAACACATGTTCCAATCATTTCACGTAAAAATTCATGTAAACATGTGTGTATATATTCATGAATTGTAATTTGCAATACACGTTTCAATTACATTAATAATAAGATGTTCTGCTAAATAGTAATTTAGAATGTTAATGTTGGTGAAAATGGTAACTCATGAATGCTTCTAACTTCAAGTTATTTTCTTTGGGCAGCTGAAAATGTTGGATTATGTTATCAAGGGTATCATCCAAACGGAGAGCACATGAACATCACTGATTAAACTGTCTTGAAGCTAAAATTATTTATAAACATATACCCACATAATCAAAGTCACTAGAATTTACTAAAATTTCACGTCAAAAACCTTGAGAAATAGAACTTGTTCTTTGTTTTCAATTTTACATGTATAAATTCGTGTAATTCTTTTTGCTCGCTATACACGGTGAAAAATAGGTTTTGCCATAAATTACATGTAAATTTCATACAATTTATGATCGTCTATTGCGGGCTTTAGATAGCACTAAAGAAAATTTTAATAAAAATTGCCTTAAAAACATGAAAACAAATACCAAATATCAGCGTAAACCATTTTTTCTTACTTTTTCATGCAAATATTATTTTCTCGAAAATTTCTTATGCAATAGATAAATATTTTTATGTGGTCGTTTGAAGAATTAAACGAACTATTAAATAGAGGAGAAAAATCAGTAGGTTGTCATTTAAAAAAAATCAAGTAGGCATTGGATCTCAGAATCAAGAAGAGATAAACTATTGAAACAAATTGGTAATGTAGGTCTTATTGACTCTGAATCACACACCAAATTTCAAATAGATACGTCAAACAGTTTTCGAAATATTAAGCCGGTTCCATACTTTTGCCCTTCCCTGTATATCCGGCTTTAATACCAAAGTTAGGGTTTTTTTTGGTGTCAAATAACACTAGCCTGCGAAGGTTTTGCGGATGACATAAAACTAGGTGTATGTAGTAGGATTTGGTGTTCCTGAATTTGAGAAAAATATAATAATTTTTTCATCGCGCATCACTTCTTTTTAAATAACAATATTTGAAAGTAGGTTTTTCAACCATAATTTTCGATGAGCCACTTCCACTTGTTATTATTGAGACATTTGTGCTTAAGTGTTTATACGTTTCTTGCTATACAAAATATTAGTTTGTACTATACCATGTGTTCCTGTTTAAAAATTAATGATAAGGTAAATGTTACTAAAAGACGTTGTCTAAATGATTCTAACAGTTTTGCCACATTTGTGGTTGAACCCAAAAAAAACACCAAAATAGGTTTGCTATATCCAAAGTTAAAAACCGGTAAATAAAAACCAAGTATGTATTTAGTAGGGCTATAACCGAGAGTTTTCTACAAACGGATTCACTACAGCCGACCTTCACTGTACAGGGCTTTTGATAGACAAACTACAATCGAATCTCCATAACTCAAATTTCAAAGGACCGGAAAATTACGAGTTATAAAGATTTCCAGTAAAGAAATAGATAGCAGTTACATATAATTTGCAAGGACCATCACTAAATTTCGACTTACAGAAAACGTCGATTCGTGGAGGTTCGAATTAAAGAGGTGCGACTGTATATATTTTTGGAAGTAAAAAGAGAAACTTTTTTAATTCGAGAAAATTTACTGAATTTTTAATCTAAAATATGAAAGAAAATAGTTTTAAAAACTTTAACTGATCAGTTTTAAAATTGGACAAAAATCGACTTCAAGTAGAATAACAAAGTTGATTCTCTTTTCCAATCGTCACTTGTTTTTTTTTTTTTGTAAATTCTGGCGGTTCAGGTAAATCTCTAAAACTTTTGCAATTAACATTTTTTTATATGTCTGATAATAAAGTGTACAAGTACCGTATAAAATGTAAACAAAAACTCTCTAGAAAGTTTATTTTTTTTTGGAATCCTGACGTGATAGAAAAAAACTAATAACAGATTCTTTTTTATAATGTTGAAATCATTGAAGAGCACATAGTCTTATCTCATCCTCAAAAAAATATATTTTTTCGCAGGCTAGTGTAATAGGACAAGTACATAGTTTAAGTATCCGTAATAAACAGATTTTTAAAAATTTCGGACCTGGACCTATTTTAATCTCATACGTTCAATTTTTTAATAACAAATAAATTAACTATTTACGTAAAATAAGCCCAACTGAAATAATTTTATTGAAGCTTTCACCATAAGTTTCAGTACCAAGCAAAGTGTGTAGAGTGAGTATTTTCAGTTTATTGAACCTAACCCATGCACTTTTGCAGTTCAATGGACTCCGTTTCAAATTTCGCGCCAGTTTTAGGACCGCCCACTTTTCCAATCTATTGCTTTGAATGTTAATATTTCACGCAATATTAATTAATTTTTGTTGCGCTTTTTATTAATAAAATATTTTAAATCTGTAAAAAGCAGTGGGCTAAAAAATTTATAGAGCCTGCCCTACACTGCGATAAGCTTCCCCTGAATATTTAGCCTGGCTACGGCCTTGATCATGAGTACTCAGACTTACGAGTTAAATTCGAGTTTAATCGGAGTACTCAAGTCTTTTAATCTGAACTCGATTCCTAGAAATGGCGACTCGTCGCATCACTACTTTCTACGTAGGAACGCGTCATGAATGTTCCGTAGCCTGATGATAACTTTAATAAAAAAAAATTTAGATTGAAAAATATTATATATTTCAAATAAATTATAAAAAGAAAATATTTTGCAAGAATTCCGAAAATAACTGTCGAATGTATGTATTTGTGCACTAAGCAAAAAAGAAAAAATGCTTTAAGTAGATAGCGTTAACATTAGAAACCAATTTATATTTACAACTATTTTTCATAATTTTTGCAATGATCGCAAGCAAAAAGTAAATTGCATTTGTCAGCAAAAACAAAAAAAAAACAATAAAATTCTGTGTAAGAGCATTAATAAATTGCAATACCGAAAGGCAATTTAAACCGTTATGATAGGCTTCGAAAATAAGGGAATAATTAAATTTCTGAATTGAATCATGAAGGATGAAGATATACCTGTGCAGCAAGAAGCGCGAGGAATATTACACGCACAACAAGAAATAAAATGCATTAACGGTACAGACATATCGATACAATCTATTTAAAACCACAGGCTGTAGTAGGTATTGCTGTAGCACGGTTGCGAAAGTCGAATTTTCTTCGGTCACCACCACGCACGCGGACTTTTCCGGAAGCGCCCGGATAAGAAAATTTAATTTCGCACGTAAACCAAAGCGCAAAGAAAAGCAGAAAAATCACTGCACTGTAACACACGTGTGAACGCGAACTGAAGTCGCCGATGCACTTTGAATGTGAAACGTAGAGAGAGAACCTCGGGCAGCATCTTTCTTGGTCATCAGCGGGTCTTTGTAAGGCGACAATGGGTCATCTAGCGGAAGGCCGTGATGATCGTGTCTAAAGGGACGAAGCGACTGCACGCTCCTAGCGAGTTGAGTTTAACGTGCTGCAGGCGCGCCCCTATACCCAGCGGTAACTAACAATGCTCGACCTGATGAAGATTGGCCAAGGAGATATAATGTATACTAAGCGAGCACTTAATTTTATTAATAACAAAAATGTTAACACGTTACGAATTAGAATCAGCCTACTTACTCTCGACTACTGCAATCGTTCAAAGTTTTTGATATTTATGTTTCGCTTCAGTTAATGTTGCCAATTTAAATGAAATTATTTGAAAAGTTATCTGATAACAAAGTGACAGAATGTTAAATAACATTCCGGAAATTTGTTTTTTTGTTTCTTTGAAAAAGTGAATAGAAAGTCCGTTAAGTTATCAAACACGAGTAAAGACACTTAACTACGCATTTATAACATATTTGTCAGATCCTATCTCCCTTTTAAAGGGTACATTGAGGCATTTTATTTCTATTTTCTTTCCATATTTTACATATTTCATAAAAAATTAAAAAAAAAAAAATATTCTTTAGTAAAACTCAGTAAAAAAAGGTACACTGTTGCATTTCTATAAACTATTATATAACTATTTAAAAGTTCGTAATCATCTACATACATATTTTTACTACCTACGTCCTTATTATTCACTTTTAGAAAAAAAAAAATATATATACATATAGGGTGACCCAGAGCTCCGTAAAAGTTCCATAACTTTCTTGCTATTCCAAATATTGACTAAATTTTTTTCTTGTATAATAGAAGCGCTGTCATTGCACATTTTAAAATTATTTTCGTTTGTATTCAGGATGTCCAAGTATTATAAAAATATTAAAGTTACGTCTTTTTTTAATTTAAACACCCCATTTTGACTTCATTTTTGGGTTCTACACTAAATTCTGCGTTAAATTTATTTGAGTCATTTTTAAGTATCAATCATACTTTTTGATGTGAGTCGATTTTTTCTTGAAAATTCCCGGATATAAGGTTCCATTCAGAAATTCGTAACTTCTAAACCTCTAGAGATAACGTAACCGATTCTCTTTCAGTCAATGCCAAGGCCGTAGTCAATCATTCGAAATCAAGTCAAGTCGTGAAAGGATGTTCCAAGGCTTACTACGATTTTTTGAATATGATTAATTAGAAATAAGAAGAACTCCATTTTTTCAAATAGAATACCCTGTATATTCTCACACCATTCCATGGCGTTTTTGATAAGCTTTTCAATGATATACAGTTTGTAGGGTCCAATTCTGATATTCGACGATTTATTGAAAAAATAGTAATTTTTAGATGTAAATATTTAATAAACAACTGAAAGTTTCTAGTAGTTTGGTACCAAAATGAAAAGCGATTAAAATTTTCAACCAACGTCGCGCCAGTTGCGCGGATATACTGTGTCAAAATGTGCGAATTTCATTGGTTTAATATTTTATGCGCTGTGCATGATTATCCGCCATCAATCAGTAGGACTGCGGTTTTAATTTCAAAATTATCCTGCCAGTTCGCGTGAATTGGAAGTTGTCTTGATGATTCTCTTGATGAGTACTCGGGAGAAACTGATATACAAGTCAGTTTTCTTTGAGATTTCCCGAGTACTCAAGTAAAAATTTGAAAGTGACATACAAATCAGTTTCTCTTGAGATTTCCCGAGTACTCAAGTTAGAATCATCAAGAAAACTTCTAATTCACTGGGAACTGGGAAGATAAATTTGAAATTAAAGCTGCAGTCCTACTGATTGATCGAGGATAATCATGCACAGAGAATAAAATATTAAACCAATGAAATTCGCACTTTTTGACACAGTTTATCCGCAACTGATGCGACGTTGGTTGAAAATTTTAATCGCTTTTCATTTTGGTACCAAACTATTAGAAACTTTCAGTTGTTTATTAAATATTTACATCTAAAAATTACTATTTTCTCAATAAATCGTCGAATATCAGAATTGGACCCTACAAAAACTGTACTGTAAAAAGCTTATCAAAAATGCTATGGAATGGTGTGAAAATGTACAGGATGTTCTATTTGAAAAAATGGAGTTTTTCTTATTTATAATTATTCATATTCAAAAAATCGCAGTAAGCTTTGGAACATCCCTTCACGACTTGGCTTGATCTCGAATGATTGACCACAGCCTTGGCATTGACTGAAAAAAAAATCGGTTGCGTTATCTTTAGTGGTTTAGAAGTTACGAATTTTTGAATGGAACCTTGCATCCGGGAATTTTCAAGAGAAAATTGACTCACATCAAAAAGTATGATTGAAAATGAAGTCAAAATGGGATGTTTCAATTTAAAAAAAAACGTAACTTTAATATTTTTATAATACTTGGACACCCTGTTTACAAACGAAAATAATTTTAAAATGTGCAATGGAAGCGCTTCTATAATACAAGAAAAAATTTGAGTCGATATCTGGAATAGCAAGAAAGTTATTGAACTTTTACGGAGCTCTGGGACACCCTGTATATATATTGAGAAGATTGAGCGTCTGATGCCAAGCTGTCTTACTACGTTATAGCTGGGACGCCCTGCCTGGAACGTTCGGGAGACGTCCATCCGCTTCGACTGATAGAATTTTCTCGGCGACGAAATTTTCCGTAACCAGCCGCTAGAAATGACCGACCAGAGGATTGAAGGAAGAAGAGAACGCGAAAGATTCTGAACAATAACGCACGGCTTATTTTTTGTCAATTCAATTCACAAAAATTTATTCTGCAAAATAAATCTGTACAAACTACAAACTATATATTGCTACGTTATTGTTTATTTTTCGTACAACAATTTTTATTTATAATAACGCATATAAATTTTTATTAACATGAAACTCTTATAGGTCCAGGGTCGTGACCTTTTTGTTTGTTGTTTATAACAATCTTTTGGGTTCTTTTCTAATTGTTATAAATAAAAGCTCAATTGTAATTTTGAATGAAATTCAGAACAAATTAAAATAATTTATTTTCTTCTATAGGTTTATTTAACAAATTGTTGATTTTGCAACAATAAATGAAATTTATTTCTTTATTTTAAACGGGGTTATAACAAACTAATTTCCTGCAATGGAGTTATTAATTGTACTTTAATATATTTATTTTTGCGATACTGATACGTTAGCTTTCCTTTAAATGTTTATTATTTGTCTTGACACTTAACGTTGAATTTATTTGAACAATTCTTTGTTGAAATTGATAAGTGATTTAAATAGTTCCCGACATTATGTTAATAATTTTGTTCATCTTATAGCTTTTGTCCCATCTGCACTTTATTATTAATGTACACGCACGCACTCATTCATAAATTTATTTCAATGATAACTTCGACACTGTACTTTCGTTTTTAATTGCCTTTTTCGAAAACACCCGACGAAGATGCTTGTTGGTATTTTTGTGTCTTTTTGGATAATACCCGACGTGGATTGTTTGCTGGTATTTTCGTGACTTTTCTGAAAATCGCTCCATCCCCTTATATAGATCATACAAGATAAACACCTCCCTCTCATTTTCTGACTATCCTTAGAGCGCGTCATTCCCAATTCCTAGTAAACACTTTTTTGTTAAATCAATTTTATTGCTTTTCACAAAAAAACTACTTCCTTGTTACGGTTACTACCGACTTGTGTAATGTTTTAAAATGTTCCCAAATGAATTCCCTTTACAGATATCAAACAATAATCTCCGTACATATTTTGTTTTGTTATCGCGAATGTGTTTCTTATTGTGATGCTGAAGACTTCTTTGTCGAAGATGTCTATTTTGGCTTACGATGTGTTCACCTTTTGCTAGGCTTAAGAGATGCCTTCATATCAGCAAATTCCTGCAGTCCTTTGTTACATCGCAGAAGCTTCAAAACTAACTGTAGATTGCGGTTCAATGTGTTTTGTCATAACCCAAATAATTTAATTCATGGAACAAAATTTGTTTTAGTGTAAGCATTATTTGAAGCGAAATACCTTGGAATTACAATTCTCCCTTGATACACGAAATTTACACTCACTTTAAACAAAATTCTGATGCGAAATCATAATAATACATCCCAAAAATGTAAGTAAAAGTTATTTAGCGTAATCAAAATTAAACCTCCAACTAAAATAACATAGCAATATGAATGTATCAGTACAAATATATAAATTTTATATTTTTATAATATAAAAAGGTGTACCTAGTCACGCGAGCTTGACTCGTGAGTGTCACTATGTGTAACTATATTAAGACAATATTTTTTTTTTAGAGCAGCAATAACGAAAGTAATGGAGTAATCTAATAGAAATAATAAAAGTAATAATTGTCAATTATATAATAATACCAATAATAATGTAATATTTAAATTGTTCAAATTTTAGTTATGGAAAGTTGATTTTTATGAAATAAAGATTCTTTACAAAAGTTTTTTTTAATCCATAATTTCAATTTCTTTTTAAAATGAGGAAGGTATAAAGTTTTCTTAATGTCAGTAGGCAATCGATTATAAAAATAAGGTCCAAGATATTGAACATGTCTTTGCCCTTTTGAAGTACTACAGTAAGGAATTTGGAAGTTACTTGAATTGGAGGCTCTTGTAACATAATTGTCATACTCTAAGAGAGGAATTTTATTTTTGTTTAAATGAGTGTATATAATTATAGATTTTGTATGTAATTGTTTAATATTCAAAACATCAAACGTTGAAAAAAGAAGATTCGTCGGAAATATTTTAGGTTTTCTCAAACATATTTTTAAAATTAGTTTCTGGGTAATTTCAATGTTTCTTAATACAGAAGAATTGGCAGGCTGAAATTGCATAATATAATATGTTTTGCACTACCGCAAAATAAACTGTTCTTAATAAATTGATATTGCAATATTGTCTTATTTGCATAAAAAATATAATGTTTTCCTAACTTTTTTTTACCAAGTTCTGAACATGAAAATGACATCTTAGATTAGAATCAATCGTTAAACCTAAATACTTGATAATTTCAGAATATTTTAAAACGTTATTGCAAAATCTAAAATTAGGGATATAATTAAACAATTTAAAATATTAAATATAGGAAAACTCTATTGGGGGTACTTCCTGACCGGTTCTTTTGAAGTACTGTATCTTATAGAACATAACTTAACGAATGTTCAATTGAAAATTTCCTCAAGCTGATTTTTTTTTAAATAAAAGTATAAAAGAATCTAATCTTTGATAAAGGAAACAATTTAAAGAATAAAATGTAGTTCAGAAACTTAATTGTGAATGACGAAAAATAAACGAAAATTGTTATTCCAAAAAAACAAATTTAAATAATATTTATTGTTGATAAAATTTACAATTTGTGTGAAGAGAATATAAAATACAGGAAGTCTTGAATATGTCGATTAAAGTTTCAATTATTGACTACTTAAACAAAACCGGTTTTATGTTTCCTGTAGGATTCCTGTAGGATATGTTCTGTGGACTCAGGTATGAAATGTATTCATTATGAAGGAAATCCAAATACCCATATATATGTCTTTTTTTTTGTTCCTATTAACACGTTTCGTTTTCAAAATAGCGTCCGCGTGCTGTATATACATACAAACATAAATACTTCTTACTTATTTCCTTTTATTATTAACTATATGGTTTAAGCATACTTACGTAATATTCATGCATATTTAAGTTGTCCAATTCACTTACCTGAAAACAAAAAAGAAACATAATTAGAAAAAATATTCATACATAACATCTTTAGAAGGGTAAAATATTATTGCTATCGAGTTTTATGTATTATAATAATTAGCAGTTCAAGAAACCTTCAGATGTACAACATATAGCAATACATTTCAGTAAAAGACAAGTCTCAAGATCTATTTTCTAATTTCTAATTCTAATACTTCATTGATATACCGTCGAAAAGATGAGGCAACTTTACAATGGCTCAAGTAGCTACTGTCACATATTAATCTTTTGCTGGGCAAAACTTAAAAATTTCTTCAAAACTTTAATAAAACTTGCCGTAAATTGCTCAGGATTTTATTTTACCGTTTCTCTGTAAATGTGCAAATGATGATGTAATGATGTAAATTTGGAATTAGACGCTGCTTTTTGTTGTACAGTTGTCGTAAGTGAAATACACGCTCAGAGCTCGCATAACTACATGTACTTTTAACATGAATGAAGTATACTTGACTTACAAGCATATCGTAAAATGTTTCTTGACAACCATAGTCTCTCCGAATCGCGTTGAGTGGGAGACATGAACGCGTTCCTGAATTATTTGTGAGAGAATTTTCTTGTGTTGAAAACATATAACTTACAATAAAAATTTATGTCAGTCGTTTGGTAAGATTATACCTTTCTATTTTTTATACGCTGATCTTCTTGGGAAAACCTCACATAATAAATAACACACACCATGAAGAAACGTAGCAAGAAAGATGAAAATTAAAAAACTAATAAAAATAAAAAATGTTAACGTTATTTGTTTGGGTGTTGGTAATTTCGCCACCAAATCACATCAATGCAATCATCGTACAGGTAAATTCGCCACCAACGATTAAAGGCATGGTAATCCTACCGGTAATTTCGCCACCGCACTTCTAAGAATTAATCTGTACGACGACAATCCAGGCAATTTGTTATAAATATATGTATTTTAATAGTGGTAGTAAAATAAAAATAGACATCGTAAAACAAATACATATATTGAAAAAAATGGTTATATTTTATATCTACACAAGATTACAATCCACATAATATATACACATTAAAAAAACTTATTACATTGGACTAGAATGGAAAGATACACATTTTAAAAAATTCAATCTGCTTGTTTCGTTAGTATTGTATCGTTGTATCATGTTATCAATAAATTTTTGCCTTTCTCTAACTTGTTTACTATGTATTTTTGCTGGCAAATGTAGACTTTGTATTTTGACATAAGTATCTATTTGAAATTCTTTAATTTTTTCTAAAAATATAAACAAATTAGGATGTGCTTTGTACATAGAATCGTTAAAATTGCGGTGAAATGATTCACATGCATTTGTGGTACGTGTAATGCATGCAGAATTTTCAGCCCAAATTTTTGGTGGGAAAAGTGAATTTTCCGATATGTAGGTATCAACTAAATAATCTGCATATGTTTCTACTCTGCCATCTTTGGGCATAATTTCAAATAAATCCATTGCAAAACAGTCGCCAATTTCAGCAGGGTTCAGATAAGTTAATGCAAACGTTACACGTAGCCAATGACTAATTAAACTGGATTTATCGTTATATTCTTTGATTAAACCGCACTTTTGTATTTTTCGGTACCATGCTTGACTTAGATGAAATCGACAACCAATAATGCACACATTCGGCCAAGTTTCTTCAACTGCATTATGGATGGCTTTTTCAAAATCTATCACTACTTCCCGTATATTTAATGACACTTTACATTTATTTTCAATTAAATGAAATAGTTTTTTATAAGTTTCTGTTTGCTTGTTGGGTAATAAACAAAACAAAAGAGGTATATAATGTCCATTTTTGACACCGTGGATGGTGAAAAATTGACAAAAGTGTTGCGTACAATAATCAAAAGTACCATCAAGATAAATCCGTGTTACGGTGTGAAGAATACGAATATTTGTTTCACATGAAAAAACTACAATATTTTCACGATCGTTGTTTATGAATAAAAACGATTCCCCTTTGTCTGTTTTAACATTTAAATCACTTAAAATACGGTGCACTTCACTAATAGTTTTGGGGGTAGGTGGAAAAAATTTACGGCGAGCGTTATACATATTTTTTCTTAGGTATTCGACGTCCACGCTGGTTATTGTTGGCGGCAAATTCTCCTTTAGTAGGTTTCTTATAATTTTGGCAGGCTTTTCGACCAAATCTTCAATCGCTTTTCTTTTACATGAAGCACTGACAATTTGTCGGTTTAAAGCAACTAAATTTGCATCATGACTGTGTTCACCGCTTGATTTTGTTATCACAGTATTGGTAATATCTCCCAGTGTATGAACTGTACATTTGCACGTTCGATTGCAACACTTCCACAAACTTTCAGTAGTGGATTTAATTTTTTTGTGGAAACTAAACTTATAATTGTCAACCACTAACATGGATTTGCCACGAATACTTGTAATAATTTTAAAATCCATACTGGAATGTTCACTCAACTACTAATGATATAGTACTGACCAAATAATAATCAATGCAAGAAAAGTACCTGGTTGTTTACCCCTTAATCATTTGCACCCTCATTAAAATTTATCGAAAATATTGGTGGCGAAATTACCCGTAGGATTAAGATCAGAGAAATAGGTCCAGGGATTAAAATACTTACTGGTGGCGACATTACCTGTCCCCATTTGTTTCGCTGTTTAATTTTACACAGTCCATTAGTGAGTCACTCATGGGTTTTTAAAATACTATACTGAATTCAGACACGGAAAGTGGATATTGATTTTTTTTAATGCATTAGTTAATATTTTATTGTATACATGCATGTTTGTTTTTCATTTTAAAGTTGTTTGAACAACTCATGTCAATGTATTGTAGGGAACATAATTATTCCCTTACGCCTTTCTATCAATTATCGCTATCGGTGTTAAATTACCTACCACCAGTAATTTTGCGAATTTGAACCTTACACTTTCATCATGAAATTGATTTATGTACACTGAGCATTAAAAGTCAGGTCTTTTCAATAACATTTTTAATCGCGATCAAAAAGGGTAAACAATCGTAAGTTGGAGCTGGATTTTATTTTATGTTTCTACTTTGTATTTGTTGCCTATCTATCCGTTTTCTTATTAGACTATTTATTATAAGGAGGTATTAGGTTGCAATGTAATAATTATACAATTACTTATCTTATTTTAGTTGAACGTTTAATTTTGATTTCATTAAATAAGTTTTACTTACGATTTTGAATGTATGAATTCGCGAAATAATAAAAAAAAATGTTGACTGGTTAAATCATGTATGACGTGATATGACGGGCAATTTAAAGGGTAAGTCACTTATAGGCCGATAAATAGAAAAGAAAATAATGCGATTTCAGGAGCAATCGACGAGAAACATAAGAACAAGCTTATCGAAGATCATCATCATCATTAGACGTAAACAAACTTGATGCATGAGTGAGTATAAGTAATATTAATAAAGTGAAACAAAACCGTGAGAAACTGAACAGATTATTAATATAATTTCTTAAAAATTATTTCAATTACTTACGTAAATAAATACTCAGTTATTCTATTAAAGTTTGAACATTAAATATCAACGATTATTATAAATAATCCGTATACGTGTTAAGCTTGCCACTTCTTGCTGTCAAATATCAAGCAACAAACCATTGGAGAAATTAAACAAAAACAATACATTCATTAATTGTTGCAAATAAATACTGTTAATTTAAACAAAGTTTGAAAAATGAATGATTTTAATTTAACCAGAATTTCATTTCGAATATAAATTGAACATTCAAAGGATTCTTGTAAAGATAAAAGCTTTTAGACTCTGACCTAAAAAGAGTCTCTTATTTTGTAAATAAATGCGTTGTTATTAATAAGAATTGTTAATACAAATGAACAATAACGCAGTAATAGATAAGTACATGTGTAAATCTATAATACTTGTTTCGATTTAAGAAATAAATTAGGAGTATTTGATTCAGGATAACAAGGATATCAATTTCATTTAGGTTTCAGTGGAAATAAATACTCCTGTCAAGAATAAAATGGTTTGGCGCAAATACCGGATCTGTTGTCAGATTTAAATTTACAACGTGCTTAAAGGAAGTTCATAATTTCACGAGACAGATCAAAGCATTCGGGATCTTTCAGTAATTCCTACAGAATCGTTTTATTTCTGTTTTTCATGTTACATCCGATACATATTTCAGGTGATTACTGCGTCGTGATTATAAGGAGAATAAAATTGAATTAAATATTTTTCACACTGTATATGTATTTAATTTCGAAACGCTGCTGCACAGGTGTTTCTCAACATTCGATTTTATTTCGAAATTATTTATTAGCATACAATAGAAAATAGTTTTTCTTTTTTCAAAGAAAGGGAGTCGGGTCATGTGTTAACTCCTAATTACTATAAGCGCTTTTTCCGTTTTAATAATAGGAAACGACAACAAACATCTCGACGAAATGGCGTTCTTTGTAAACAACAATGCACTTCTTATAAATATTCTGACGACTGCAAGTGTCGGAATCACAGATATTTATTGTCGTATGTCAGGATACACAAAATATACAACGGAAGCGCGCTTTGATGATCGGGGGTCTTTAAATTTCTGTAAGGAACGAAAACAACAATACGATCATACGCTCGATTATTTGGTTTATTCTCGCGTGGAGGCAAGTCACCATTTTCGTTGTCGGGAATTTCAGAATAACAAAATATAAATTATTGTTTGTCAAGCTTTCCGGGTCGTTAAATTCTGCGCACGAGCTTCGAGAGCTGTGAATCAACGGAAAGGTCAATTCGTGTGCGAATGCTCAAAGCGAGCAGTTTTATATGCCACCAGGTTTTATAAAGTCATCAATTTATATAGGAGAAATATATTTTGCGAGGTTCAAATTCTAGTGAAGCAGGCAATATAAAATATTAGACCGTAGCGTGTAAACAAACGCGAGGGCTGCGGAGACAATTAACGCCGCTACAGCAATGGTGTTACTCAGTATAACAAAAAAACAGAGCAATATTGCCGCAATAAAAAAATACAGTTGTGTAATCAACTCTTCTTGTTTAAATGTGTAAAGATTTTCAGAGTAATTAGTTGACCAGTTGTACTTCGACCGGCGGACTTTATTGCGACATTGCGTCATATAGTAAGAACGCCGTAAATTATTTTCACCGTCCCATTACACAATGTGCCTGTTCGATACATTTTTATGCCGCTACTGAAACGATGGCGTGTACTTATTCAAATCCTATGCTTAGTCATCAATGTTGTTTCGGTATTACGAAAACAAATCTCTTTTAGAAGAAACGCAATAAATATTCGACGAACCAATCGAACAATTTTGTTATTAATTTTTTTATTATATTTATGTCCGATTTCTTCACCTCCAGATAAATTTATCTACTAGGTATTATTCATGGAAACCATTGTATCGATAATAGTTTCCGAGGATACTACCTGGCAGATAAATTTACGAATAAAAGGGCAGCAACTCTAGGGCAAAGTGGTTAAATACTATGAATCTATCGACCCAGTTTTCTGGCAGTTAAAATTTGTTACGTTGAGCGCCAATTTCGTTACATTAGGTTGTCAATTTGTTGCACACATTGGAAGATTTTGTACATATAACGAGGCAACTCTTACCTGCGTACATTGGATTTCCTGGTGATGAATTATTTTCCTTACGGATGGACACAATGTGGTACCAGCAGTAGCAAAATGTTTCGGAGCGGTGGTCATGGAGAAGAATGAGAGGAAATCCACAAAAGAAATAATTTAAAATAAAATACCGGTAGGCGCCAACTGAAGTATCATGTGATCAACGGAATTTATAATTAGAGCAGGCTGTGATATTTTCCAAAAAGTTGGTACACAGATTTGCAGTTTGAAATTGAAAATATGAAATGTCACAATTGTGACAATTGTGAACTCAGAAAAAGATTCTTTAGCAAACTGAATGAACAAAAATGTGTAGTGCTATATAAAAAAAATGAAAGTGGACCATTGCTAGAGAAAACTTTCAAATAAAAAAAAAATAATGTCACTGTTTTGTAGGATTTATAAACTAGTCTTGCGTAGTTTTTGAATTACTAAAATCGAACTATTAATAACAGAGTTATAGCGTGGTGCGTTTTTTTGTAAGACACCCGGTATCTCGGAGTTGATCATTTTATTTGAAGTTCAAAATTCAAGTCAATAAGTTAATACTGTTGTTTACTAAATCCGGTTCACGGAAGGTGTGCATCATGTTTCTAATATTCAGACTGATTGATCTGTTCACTCCTTTGTGCAAGGCGACAAAACATTCGACTCTCGCTGGTCAGTCGAATGTTTTGCGGTGGTTTTTATTTGAAGCCAATTTTTTTGTTCTTTTTCATGTTCATTAGTTCATGGCGTATCAAACCAACTTTGATTTTTCATATTTTCTATTATTGTGTACGTCAGCCTTCACGAGACAATAATGTGACATCAATAAACGTGTACATTTACATTTCGATCTTCTTTTTGTTTTGTTTATTTGATTGTGCATCGTGATCTTTTCTTCCCCCTTTTCTCCATGTGGAATAATTTCCATCAAACGGAATCATTAGGGTATTCACAGGGTGGCGCTTTATTTAGGACGACCCATCAATCCGATCAAGTGTGCTATTCAGGGTCTGTGTATTTCGTCTCTGCAGGATGTGCATGTTTCATATGTTGTCTTAGTCCTATGTACGTATCAAAGACTCAATCACGTTTGGACATAGTGCACTTAATTTCCGTTGCTACTTGTGGTGGTCCACGGCAGTATCGGCGTCTCAGATGTTGTTTGAGCCTTGCCTCTGTAGCGAAGTTCTTGCCGCAAATACACAAAACCATCTAGGTAGATGAGGGTGGGAGTGGACCCTTCTGGAATATTACTCAAATGAGGGTAACTTTTTGGTCGGAACCCAACTCCCTGCGGTGAACTCACGAAGAGTTAATCGATCCTTTCTGTGACACTTAGCCACTGCCCTTAGAACAAGGGATCAACGTTGCCCACCGGTGGTCCACACGGAGGCTTGTCACACGAGCGTGAGCAGTTTCACCGACCGAAAGGTACACACTCGATCGGCCGGGTTTGGATCGTTTCGTTCAAATTCTGTGACCGGTTCACACAGAAACTCACACCCCCACCGGAGACGTGAGCTTCAAGCTTCAGGTCTGTTTATTATTTATTTGGGTTGAATTTAAAAGAGTAACAAACTGATTCGACTTTGGCAACCTTCCAAAAGTTTGTAGAACGGTAGTCACTGGCCAAAAAATAATTTTTACCAGAACAACCAGAATTTCTACTTGCGCTTCCTGCTTTGACAATATAGTGTTCACGTAATCTTTTGATTGCAATTAACAACACATATTCGAGATCCGCCCTGCACAGCCACCGACATCGTTCGATGTACAAAGCAGAATAGTGTCACGATGAGATTTTTCCGTAAGAAATAATAAAAAATTATTATAGCATGGGCTTGTGAAATCGAGGGCAATTTCAACAGTGTTGGAATTTAAGAACAATAAGTGAGGTAACCCAATATAACACGGTTCATGTTTAACGATGAAACATGGACAGAATCGCTTCAACTGGAGCGGGAAGCGCTTACATCGAGTGACGCGAGAGAACACAGAGCATGTTACGAACAATGCAATGTTCGAATATACAAAGGCATCGACTCAGTGGGCACTAGTGCCAACTCGACGAGGGGAGCCGCCCGGAACCATCCCAAGGACAAGGACGCTGTTCCCGCCATCACCATCATCTGAGGCTGATTGAGAACGCCTCTTTGCCACCCCACGTCAACTCCAGCCAGAAGTTACCGTCTTTTCCCCGGTCAACCCCATTCCGGTGAGCCGACTCAGCTGAGGTCACCACTGCACCCCTGCTAATCACATCAAGGACACACCGTTTCTTCCGTGGCCAAATGATCGACCGTAGTTCCTTCGCGTCGTAACGAGCCACGACCTTGACCACCGCAGCTCAAATCGCATCGGCGTCGCCACCGGGAACCATGGCAACGCTAATCGCAGCCGCCCGCACGGACGACCAGGACCACAACCACCCCATTTTCGACCACGAAGAACCCTCAAGTATTTAAAACTTAATATTGTTAGATATATTTTTATTAAGTAAAAAAATACAAAGGATCTATAATTTACAAATATAAATTACAGTTTCGCCTAAAATGCATCGAATATAAGCCCAGACGGTTGGAATGCGAGATGGCACTTAAGAAACGTAAATAATAAACAAAATCGGTCGGGACGACATAGCTTCGTCCAAGGGCCGGGGCAGTGGTTGATATGCTGTTAAACGATGCACACGCTAATAAGTATTTGGGGTATTAATAATTAATAATACATAAAACGTGCGGAATAATTATTATTACACGGCAAGCGCATTATTGGCCAATCTCGCGGCTCGCGGCTCGTGGTATGCGATGTTTGCGTACGATTATAGTCGGCGTGTATTATATACAGGGTCCGTACATACAGGGTGTGTTTAGGAAATATTGTGCACCACACCGGAGAGATGCAGTACGCTTTAGAGATAAGTTGTATAATATAGCAAATTGCATGATATGTAGAGAATTAGCTTGATCTACTTCTTGCTTGGTATGAATGAGCGATTCCCCTGGGTTTAGGCTCGGCAAGGCGTGGCAGGTGCTACATCACTTGACCGCTGACTAGTTGGGCTATGTTGGCGGGGGTGGTTGCGGGATGTCTGGGACGTCGGGGACGTTGGGGACATCATTGCATGAGTAGCCATCCCCGAAGGGGGATCGTACTAACAGGGTTTAAAAACGCAGCCGAGAGTGAACGACGTACTATTCACGGTCCAAGGTGATCCCAAGGGGACCCGATGTAGCGGGCGACCCCGAGGAATTGTCACCAGCCTTACGTGCCAGGTGGAGGCCGGTGGTGAGATGCCACACCACCTGGTGGAAGAGTAGATTGGTGGTAGAGAATCTACGGGTCGGATAGTACCACGACGTGGGGTAGAGCGTGTTTGCATGTACCTAAGTGAGGCTATCTGCGGTGCATGTAGAGTGTGCTTGTGGAAATAATATTTTAGAGAATTGGAACATATGAGAGAGCAACAGAAATGAGTTTGGGAAGGCCCAAGGTTGGTACCATTAAGAGATATGGTAGAGGCACGAGTGTGAGTTATAAATAGACCTTAAGGGTCGGTGGAGCAAGTACAGACTGTTGTGGCCTTGGGGACCGGGGGTCCCCGGTGAGTAAATAACTGTTGACTCTTGACATATGATTGTAAACACATGTTATTGTTGCATGAACGCAATGTGTCATTGGGCAATGACGGTGGCAGAAGGTTCCCAGTAGCCGAAGGAAAGGGTAAGCGTTTGATTAATTATATTTAAGTATACGCATTAATATGTTTTTATAATAATGAAAAGAAAATGTTTTGATAATTTTGCGGCCGGTCTTACAATATTAAATAAAAGATATCAATTTTTGTAAACAATTGTATTTTAAGCTCTACCTTCTGCGGACCTTACGCCATCCCTCGACTCACGTAACACGGTGGAGGCCCTACCCTGTTAATGCAGCATGCTAAGCGGACCAACCCCGATAAGCGTGGCAGTAGTATACTTTCCAAGGTCTACAGACAGAACAGCTACAGGATATTGCCATGAGACCATTTCATAGGCGAAGCTCAGAAATAACTATCGAACATGGTTGTCTTCTATGGGGAAGTGCAGAAAGGAAGAACAAATGCTCAACAAGTTGCACCAGAGTCTCATCGGTATCGTTCGAATGAAGGTACTAGTACAATAATTTGTTTGGAGACCCAGAATTGACAGCGACATCGAAACTTTAGTCAGAGATTGCAAAGCTCAAAAAAATCCTAGCAAAGCTTTGCTACATCCAAGGAAGCCCACATCCACAGCTTCTTGGTAGATAATATATATATTGTCAGGCAAGGATGGGAAAAACTCTCCTCGTTGTGATAGATTCCTGAAGTATATAAAATGTACCTACAGTACAAATATATAGCATAGTCCATTCTGTCAGATAAAATTTTCTAGAAATTTGAGTTGTAATTACATACACTATTTAAGGTATCCAGCGCAACAAGGTAAGGAAGAAACATTCTTCTGACAGAAATTAATTAAAGTATTCCTATGTCTTTCTGTAATTAGGTGCAAATGATTCCCCGACAGAGTACACCGCAAACAAAGGTGGCGCGCATTGTTTCAGCATAATGTAGAATTCAATTACGTTTACGTACCAGGCGTTCGAAAAAAATAGGACGTCAACGTGTTCTTTTTTATCATGTGTAATCAAAACAAAGTGCAACGAACTTGAAACGCATCAACGGTCTTCACGCGTCTCCCTCACTTCACCAAACAGCCCTCCTTATCATCGAAGCCAATATAAATTTTTCCAAATCCGAGGAAACTCCGCGTGGAGTTGGGAGTTGGAGTCGGCTGTGTATTATTAAGCATTAAACGAAGAAGTAGGCGCACGTGTAGACGAAGACTTTATAAAGTGAAGCGACGACCAAATATTGCCTTCACGAATCTTAAAATAAATAAACCTTATCAAAGGCAAACTGGAGAAGTAACTGAACTTGCGTTAAATGTACAATTTAGTGTGATAAAATGGACGTGAATTAAGTCGTAAACATTTATTTTTACGAGGGCAAAGGATAAGTAAATACAGGGCTAAGGACACCTTGGAATTACCAAATGAATTTTATACCTTGCAAAGATCAAGGAATATTGTCACGTAAAGTGAAGAAATGCACAGATAAATAGTGCAAATGTAAGCGATTAGAATGAGCGTCTATTTTAGCATTATATACGTAACTAGTTAGATAATTTTTATTTTGTTAGTATTAAATTATATTTGTCAACGAATCAATCGATGATACTTAGAAAATTACACTCGTAGTCTGTTACTTTTATTGCAGTGATACGATGAGAAAAGGAACTGTAGTTCACATTATCCAGAAGTCGACGAACTGTTATTGTAAATACAAATTTTTGCATATTATAGCATAAACATAAATGAATCTTGCCGCATCCTCTTGACTTGATGATAAACGGAAAACATCGCCATAACTCTGCTTGTAAACTACATGACACTAAAAAGCTTAATTGAAAAAAATTGCATGGCATCATCAACAAGATGCCCTCGGATGTTCTAATTGTACGAACAAATCAATATTTAATTAACGCTTCCGCTGGACGAGCAAATAAAGAAACTCCTCCAAGATAAATTAATCAAATTTATCATTCGTAATTTACGGTATGGTAATTCAAACTTATTACAGTTACCGCCATCTGTTACGAACCAGCGGCACAGGTGCGGAAACATCTACTATTTATAAAACACTTTAATCACTCTCGAATAGTTACGCATTAAAACAATTATGACATGTTATTGCCGGCGGTGTGGTAGCGACGCGTAAATATTTATAATTCAACCGAATTTGCTTTTATTGTGACCGGCGCATCCGCAGAACGAAAATAGAATCCTTGAACCCGCCGAGGAAGAAAATTCGCCGCAAAAAGAGGTCGAGTTTACGCGTTCATGCTGCAGTTCCTGCTTTCATTTATGCTGCGAGCGAACACTAATTTGTGATGTGTTATCTGACTATTAACACGTGCTGATCTTCCAGCGTAATTACTAAAATAAGAGCTTATTTATTTAGCTTTGTAAAGCGTAAAAGAAACACTGCAGTTATTATTCAAACTCATAATTTGTTATGGGTTATATCAACACTTTTGTAAATTTTCAGAGACGCTTAAAAAAGGAAGTTTCGTGTTGTATACAATTTTAATTTGTATACATTTACTGTTCTTAAGGATCTCAAAAAAGAAAAATTCGTGACTGTACTTATACTTTGCTTAGATTAATGATTAAATAATTATATTACGATGTTTCTACTTTTAAAAAGTTCGTTTAGATAAAAGATACATAATTGAAGTTTGTTTTAAGATACACGTAACATACACTTTGAATGATTGATATGATTCTTCGTTAATTAGGCATTTTAAAATTTTTAATAGCATATTAAAAAAACAAGTTTCATAAGAGGTAATTTTAGCGCAGGCGACCAGATTTAGAAAACGAGCCGAAGGTGAGTTTTCTAAATGGATAAGTGGGCTAGACTGTCTTATGAAACGAGTATTTTATACTATTTTTTCCTATTTTGGTGTTTTAATGTAAAAAATTTAAAAATCTGGGCTCTCTTTAAACGTAAATTTAGGAAAATTTTCTTTTGTTGTGTGACAGTTGGTTGACGAGTAAAGCAATTGAAACTTGTTCTTAAAACTGATTTATTTTTCGAAATAGTGGCTGTTCTGCATCGAGTACGTTAAATTTAAAGAACTCTTGCTATGGTAACAACTAATGATTGCTTGTTACCGTAGCAATAGACCTTTAAATTTAACGTCCTCGATACAGAGTAGCCCCTATTATCAGTTACAATCCTATAATTGAAAGGGTCAGTGCAAAAAGTGGCTAAGTCCACTGTTTGAGATAACCAATGCCAAGTACATTAATTTACATATAGGGTTGGGATAAAGTATGGATCCATCGAAATATCTCGGAAGTGGAATTGATGATTTTAATGAAATTTTGTACATGCAGATAAAAGAAAATGGCGCATACGAAGGGCTGATATTTATTTCCATTAAACTTCCGGTTTAACCGGAAACGGCACCAACATTTTTATTTTAAATAGAACACTGTATAATTTTACGTATTTTGATACTACTCTTCCTTCTGCATCCATTAATATTAGGTTTCTTACCTTTATCTCTAGTCTCTAGCCGAAAAGATAAACCTTTTAGTTTTCTCAAAAAATACCTCGTTTGTCTAGTAGCTAATGGAATTGATAGTTAATTTATCGTTAATTTATCGTCATTAACACACGGATATTGGCCGCTACCGAACCTTCTTTTTGTTAAAATTTAAATCGTTATATGTTTGTCAGTATCAATTCCTACATTGGAAATGTTTCATTTAAACGAAAAAGTGCGGATTGAAATCTTAATGATGATCGGTTTTGGTGATCGAGTTAGAACTCATCAAGAAGACTGCGACTTACTTAACGGTTTACACCCAGAACGAAATCCTATAACGCGCTCGGTTGTTGGTAAAACTCTTAAACGCTACAATTTGAATGGAATAGTGAAAAATTTGCAAAAAGTAGAAGACCAAAGACAGCAACCAACGCAATTGTTAGTGAAAATATTGCTACAGAACTGGAAGAGTCACCTCAAACTTCTACCACATTTCTTGCATCACACCATGGTATAAGTCGTCGTTCTATAGCCAAAGTATTGAAACGCGAAAAATACCACCCTTATAAAGTCCATCTGATCCAGGAACTGTCAGAAGATGATTACGATCGTCGAGTAGAATTTTGCGAAAGAATGATGGAAATTTGTAATAGCGACGAACATTTTGCAACTAATTTGGTATTTTCCGACGAGGCAACTTTTTGTTTAAATGATTCTGTAAATCGCCATAATTTACGATATTGGTCTGTCGACAATCCTAACTTATTGCATGAAGCACACACTGAATACCCAGAAAAGTTGAATGTGTGGGCTGAGATTGTAAGGAATAGGTTTATTGGTCCATTTTTTATTAATGGTACACTGACCGGAGCGAAGTATTTGGAACTTTTAAACTTGAAATTATACCTGATCTTCAAGAAAATGGACTGCTTCCTCAAAATCTTTGGTTTCAGCAAGATTGAGCGCCTCCGCACTATGATAGACGAGTTAGGGATTTCTTGAATGTAACATTTCCCAATCGATGGATTGGTCGTAGAGGGTTTATTGAATGGCCCGCTCGTTACCCAGATCTTAATCCTATGGATTTTTTTCTATGGGGATATTTAAAATGAGCTGTTTATGTGAGACGTCCAAATAATTTGCAAGAATTAAAGCAAAGGATATTGGATGAATGTAATTTAATTCGTACGGAAGTTTTCGCAAATGTGTCTCAGGGATTTGTTCATAGACTTGCATATTGCCAAGAAGTAAATGGCCAGCATTTTGAACACTTAAAATAATTAAATGTAGTTCTTTTTCTCTTTAATAATACATAGAAACCATTAAAAATACAAAAAAATAAACAAAAAAAAAATTAATATAGTTTAGAGCAAATGATTAAAAAGTTTATCTTTTCCGATAGAGACTATTGATAAAGGTAAGAAACCTGATATTAATGGATGCAGAAGGCAGAGTAGTATAAAAATACGTAAAATTATACAGAGTGTTCTATTTAAAATAAAAAAGTTGGTGCTGTTTCCGGTTAAACCGGAAGTTTAATGGAAACGAAAATTAGCCCCTCGTATGCGCCATTTGCTTTTATCTGTATGTACAAAATTTCATTAAAATCATCAATTCCACTTCCGAGATATTTCGATGGATCCAAACTTTTTCCCAACCCTGTATACTATCATCTGGTAAACTGAGATAGTCGATAAATTTACCATACAGCAACAGTAACAATTTCAATCGAATCCCAATTCAGTGCAAGAAGTTGCTGAGTAGTAATAAATAACCTTGGAAATAACTACTTCTTGACGCGAATGTTGCATAAAAAGTTGTTTCAGTATCAAATTCTGTTATCCAGATTTACCAAATTTGTCGAAATACACGTGCTGTTATTTATATTTATATTAAATGCTTGTCCGGATATTGTCCGCTACCGAACCTTCTTTTTGTTAAAATTTAAATCGTTATATGTTTTATTTTTTAATTGTTTATAACGTAAGTTCCAGGTGTCTAGGAATAAATTTCATGTCTTAGCTAAATACAGATATTGTTGTTAACATATCATTTCTTAACTCAAATATTAAACCACTAGTTTAATATAACTAATTTTTACTTTATACTTTTACAAAATGGTTTTTACAACGAACACAAAGCTTACATCACGGAATATTAATTAGTACTGCACAAAAAGTCGATGAAATTTGAACGTACTAGTATATCTGTCCAAGTTAAAACATGAGCTTTTTTCGCACAAGTAACTGAGATTTGAAATTTTAAAGCCATACGTTACTTTTGTAAACAAAATAAAAATAATATCCTTCGTTGAAATATTTCTATCTATTGTAAATGATCGACATTATCGAAAGTCAGTGCAAAAAGTCCAAAACAATTTTGTATTATTTTTCAGGACCTAAGCAAATTTTCTAAATTTGAACTTTGGCTTTTTATTGTACACCAATGTATCTCTGTGTACAAAAAAATCAAATGTCTGGAGCATTAACTAAAAATGTGGGAGTATATTGAAATATTCAGTTCGCAATAGCTCGAAAAGGTAAAAGTGTGACTTAGCTACTTCTCCTTCAATTATGGAAGAAGAAAGAAGTTGTGCTCCACCTTAGATATACCACGTAGTCGAAAATACATTAAAAAATCCTTTCTCCAAGAAATTTCGTGAAGCTACGAAAAAGAATACGCGAATTTCGATTGCTGATGCAAAAAGAATAATGTCGTAGAGATTTCGGAGAATGTCTTGATTGCTTATTTTGATAAAGAAAGTAAGGTCAAAAAAGCTTCTTCTTTCTGGTGTAAATATTCAATGATAAAGGGCTGTTTAAACATATACAAAAATACACAGTACGTCCCTGGGTTGAGTTTACAAGAGGAAGAAAAAGTATATTTTTTTAATTTTACAATAAAATATCAAAGGGAAAATATTTTTTTGCTTGATTTATGATGAACATATCCGTAATTAAAACGTCAATTTTCACACCGAGTTCATAAAATTTAAAAGTGAAGCTATTATGTTAACGTTTATAATAATTGCACAATTAATGAAAAATAAAAGTTGTATATTAAAATCAATTGAGTTTTTATTAATTAAAATTTCGGGGTTATTCTTGTAATTGTCAACATTTATATTGTCAAAATAAAATTTCGAGTGCTTTAATGAACTACATTATGAAACTTAAATAAGTCATTTAAAGAGAACGGGATTTGGTACACGTACCGGTGGAATGGAGAAGTAGGAGCGGGTGGTCGCATCTTCGCGTCCTGCGGTGATTTGAACCGCAGTCCTACTATATTCAAATCAACGCAGGACGTGGAGGCGCGACTGCCCGCTCCTACTCCTCCCTTCCACCGGTGCGTGTACCAAGTCCCGTTCTCTAGTCTTATTTTAGTTTCATAAAGTAACCCGTTAAAGCATTAAAATAGAAAAAAAAACTTTACGTTATTTAGTTTTTATATAATAATGAATAAGTAAACCGTAAGTAAGATAAACTTCAAATAATTTATAATATATACGGAAACAGCATATTAAAATATATATAGAGAGAGCATATTGAATGCAGGTTTGTGTAATATATCCAATAATAGCGCTACTTGTTTATTTTACTTCTTGTGCCTTATTTAAAATTAAAAATTTATCAGGTTCCTTGCTGCAATCCGAACGAGTTGAAAAGCATAATGGTGAAAAACTGTGCAGCTATTATTCCTAGAATGTTAAGGATGAAACTTCTATAATAGGCATTATTTCGCCGTAAAAGGCGAATTGAGCATTTGGTGAAGTACCCATTAATTTATGAATAAATATTTCTGAATATGAACTATATCTGATGCTTCTATTTTTATTACAAAAACTCTAAAAATCAGGAAAACTTGTCAACTAGAAGTTTAAATAATAAATAAATAACGTCTGCATATTTAAATTTTTTAATTCCATTTTTGAAAGCCTCTGTATTTGAAAACATAGTAAAGGTCGTCTTAGATAATGCATAACACAAGTATTACGTCGATTAATGCTTTATAATGTATTTGATAGAGAAACAGAAATATACCGTCTGTTTGATTATAAAGGCCCCGAGCTGTAACTCCTTTTTTTATTCAAGCATCCAAGAGAAATTAATGGTTAGACATATTCTTGCATTTGATACCATTCGCAATCATCCCCATCTATTTAGAAGAATTCGCTCTTCAGTTATACGTCATTATAATTCTTCTTGCCCTATTAATAAGTTGAAATTAATTAAAATTTTGTAGTTGCTGGAAATAAATGGGAAAGTTATTTTTCAATTTTATCTTATTTTAAATTGACGTGGAATCAATTCCGGCCACAACTTTATTAATAATAAAGTTGTGGCCGGAATTGATTGATTGATGCTTAATTACCTGCTTTTTACTATTTCTCAAAGTTAGGAATAGTTTCTCCGACACATCTTGTATATTCTTGACTTGAACATTCTTTTCTAGAGAAGGAAGAATAAAATCTTTTTTCTTTTTGGCTACACTATGTAGGAGGCATGATGTCATCGACAATTTTTTTTAAATAGCACGATGATTTTTTTTGCAAAATATGACAGAATATCCTTTTCCCCTTTTCAACCACAACCACAATTGTTACGGTACGATTTCTGTAATCAAGTTTCTCTGTAATCAGCTTTGGTTGTAACAGCTATTAGATCGCGTTGCGTTCTTGGTGGGAGAAAACACAGGCGGATACGCGTTGGAAGAACGACTTGAATTATCGCTGACAACCGGATGCGGCTGGTTTGAAACTGAAGCGGGGATCCCATTCGGCGGATTTGGCAGCGATTTTTGGTAACTCTTCAGCACCTCCGATTAACAAGTAGTTAACACTTGCTAGTGCCAGGCAAGGGGGCTGATACACACGTAAATTGACGAATCCTTTATAAACCGACCTTTCACCGTCGTTCAACTTGCTTCAGCAAGACGAGTCCTGGAGCCGCCATCTTATGTCCGTCCCGTCGAAAAAGGGCCGCCATCGCCCAATCGCCCTAAGCAGTCACTGGAGTCGTCGACCCCGCGGCAAAGACATTTTTAAGGTCGTTTTATTTTATTTTTGGTTTGCCTCCGTATCTCGTCATTACCTTTGCAGAGTGACGTCACCGTCTTTTTTTCGTCACCGGTGTGTGGAAAATTTCCCCTCCCCCTGTGCCTTAGTTGGCGCATTGCGCATACTTTTTTACCTCGGCCCTTTTGGCCCGTGTATCCTGTTTTTTTCTTGCTCGGAGACAACTTTAAAATTTTTCTATCAGTCAGAGAGGTTCAAAGCATTAAACTTTGTCATGTTGACATGATTTTAATGTTGCTCTATGCACTTTGGATTAGAATTTAAAGCGAATCGATTTTATGCTTTGGTGTAAGCTGACGCGTGAGTACTCCCGGAAAGGTGCTTTTTTTGTCCACGAGTTGGACTCTGTATATGAACTTATTTAAGGCATGGCCATTGTTCTCCCCGAATTTGGGCGTAGAGATACACAATTTTGATTTTTACGATTTGCACGAACTTGCTATCGAGTTTATATTAAAGTTACGATTTACGACCGAGGTGACTTTGTTTTTTTGTTGGGGAACTTGCGGGGGCTTCACAACTTTAAGGGGTGGGATTTTGCGCTAGGGTGTTGGAACCTTTGCGGACGAAACAGGATACACCCTCCCGGCCTTGTATCCTCTACACTACTGAGTTACATAACTATTGCTGGGTGGGGCCCTTTCCGGTAACATCTTTGGAGGTTTCCCACGTCGTCTCCACTGAGGAGGCACTTGTTCCCTGTTCAACATCATCGTTCTCGAGGATTTGACCGACTTGGTTCTGAGCATAAGGTAAGTTCCGGATTGGCGCAGGCCCTCCTCCGCTTTTTACCGTGGTCTTGGATCCTAACAACGCTGAGCGTTCCCTTGTCGTCATATCAAACTGGAATAATCAAATCGGTGGTGGCAAGCGGTTTCAACAAAAATGTCTCTCTTTTTCTCTTTCCGGTTGCAAAATTTTTATATTCTTAAGAAAATTTTCGAGGAAACTCAAAAAAACGTACCTGCATAACTTACCATTAGAGCTGCGGTTTCCTAGGAGAGTCGGTCGGGCTGAAACTAACTGCGACCGACGGCGACGTCCCCTTTATTAAAAGCAATAAAAACCGAGCGAAGTCTAAGATCCTCATTTAATTTCTCGCTTTTGGTTAGAGCGATCGTCGGTTGCGATCAGTTTCAGCCCGACCGACTCTCCTAGGAAACCGCAGCCTTTAATGGTAAGTTATGTAGGTAGATTCTTTTGAGTTTTCTCATCAGATATTTATTTTCTCGTGATAGGTTCTTAAGAAGGACCAATAAAGTTAAATACAACAATAATATTAAAGTCATTATCCAGAATTTTGTACAAAATTAAAATTAAAGTCATCATTATCATCATTTTATACGAAATTCTGGATAATGAATGTAATTTTATTGATTTATTTCACTTTATTGGACCTTTCTAAGTTCCTACTATGAGAAAATAAACTGACAGTTACTTAATTGACACTTAAATTACATTTAAATATTAATTAGAAAGTGTATAATATTTTGTTGAACTTACATAAAACGACTTAAATTTAAACAAAAAAAAAATGTATATTGGTGCAATTGCAAAAAAATTTAAGGCTTAGTAGGTTTACACGAATTTATTATGTTACGATTTGCAACATATTAATATTAGTAAATTCAACAACAAGACAAGAACATACATATATAGCATTATTAATACCATATTTTTTTTAACAGGTACATAATTTTCGGATATTGCTGTTTTAAATTATTGTAAGTTTTGAAGTTTAAGGCTGATTTTATAAAAAAAAAAACTAAATGTAAAATTTTGTTTTCTTGTTAAATAATAAGACATAATAAGAATATCCTAATCAAACGTCCATAAAAATAACTTTGCCTGTTAAGCCGTCTCTCAGCTTCCGCTTCACGTTCACGGCTTGAATGAAATATTCCTCAAAAACATGAAATATTCATCAGGCAGTCGTTGCATGATTTAGCACCAACCAATCTCGTAATACGCGGGCCACGTTAATCCCCGACTTGAAACAGGAGCATGAAAACTGCTGAAATATCTTTTTGTTTCGACGAACCCTTTTATTATTCTATTTAGGAAAACAAAACCGGAAGAAAACACTGACCGTGCTTTTAAATCGCCTCGCTTTTTTTTCTGCAATAAAGTAAGACGTTACAGCAGACGAATCTGTTCTGAGACAGCAGCCGCCAATTGGGCTAAAGATTTACGAAAACGCGGAGTAAGAGTGTCTGACAGGGAAATTAGTTGCTCTGCAGGCGATGGTGTTGGCAATACGTTTCCGTTTCCCGAAGTTACTATGCCTATGTTTTACTTTTCTTTGAAGAAGTAGATGGTTTTTTGTGCAACCAATTACAGAGCGTATACAGTTATTTTTTTTAGTAATGTCTCCCCTACAAATTTTAAATTGCGGCCTGGGGTACTATTCTCAAGTCACTCGACTAAAGTCGTACGCGAAACTGACGTCAAAATGACGCAATTCTCGAACGATTTTTAAAGTTTTGTATGAGAATCTACTTTATTTAGACGTTATCTTCGCATACGACTTTAGCAGAGTGACTTGAGAATAGGGCCCCTGATGCCTTCAGACCATTATAATAGGTAAAGAGATGAGCAAATCAGCAAGTAGGTAAACACATACAAAACAGAAATAAACTTCAGCTCGTGTTATTTCCTTAAAGCGACTTTTAGCGAGTTTTATTTGGGGAGACACTACTTTTAATTATGAGTGTACATCTCGATTGAGTTGAATTGAAGGACTAAATTAACCGTAATCAATATGAGAACTGAGACAATTAATAAATATTCCCGTCTCCACGAACTACCGCCTGCGTTATACAGCATTATTTTATTAGCTGCTTAGCTTTAATTAAAACATGCCACACTTATTAATGGACTTGTTACACAAGTTTTATTTTTATCTGTCAATTTAATGGGAAGAAGCATAGGTAATTTGCGACGGTTCTTAATTGAGTTGAATTGGGAAACTAATTACTTCGTCCTCGAGCAAAACCATTAACTAGAAAAGAACTTACCCAGGTCAGAATTCAATTAAGCCCCGTTGTCAAATATTAAATCTTTTATCTGATTGTTACCGGGAAGGTGAAGCGTAGGTGCTTGTTTATGGAATTGGAAAGTGACATCCGAAGACTCAAAAAAAAAAAAAACCATTGGAACTGTTTTCACTCCCGTCCTTCGTTCGCTGTTCGTCGACAATCTATTTTAAATAACGCCCACCAGATCAAAGAACTCTATTACTCGAAGAAAAACTGAACGCCGCAAAGGACGAATTTACTACCCTCAGGGGCGTAGTAACTACTGTTTCAGTCCGAGACTCGTTGCAGGTGGGCGGGAAATAAATAAATAAATTTCTTAACTACACGTATTGAATACGTAAGCGATAAATCAGATTAGTGAATTCGTGATTAATACTGAAATGGTTTCCGCGTTTGTTTAGACCCTGTTCTGCTCTTAATCGGACTTGTTTATCAACCATCCACGGTTCGATATAAATTCTAGCGGCCATAAATAATGGATAAATGCCCGGGAACATGTTCTCTGCAATAATTAAAATAATAAAAGTTCACCGAGAGCTTCGCAATGAATAATATCTGTGACGCTTGCTATTAAAACATTCTTTCAAAAACGAGATGATGATAACTCGTGATACGTACCCAGTTTCTTTGTACATACATACCTACCATAGTATTACAGAATTGTTAACAAGATATCAGTATCTGCCCAAGAATAATAATAATAATAATTCCTTTATTGTCGTTAAATCTTATATAAAGATATAGACATTGTCAGAGAGAAAAAAAAATTAGGACAATTGTAAAGAAACTTACTGAACAGTGTACCATTATCACATACAATAGTTTACCAGAAAAAAATCATTCACAGAATAATAGCATTCCCGAATAAGCCAACATTTTAAGTTACTCTTAAACAAAGCGAGAGAGGAAGCCTCTTTCAGCCTATTGGGCTAAGTTTATTGTAAATTCTTATAGCTGAGCAAAGAGGACCTTTTCTACGCATTTCTAATCTGCATCTTGGCAAAAGCAAAGATGGCTGACGTATGCTTTAGTTTTCGCTTCCAGTGCTGGATTCAAAACTATGTAGAGTTTTACGAATATAGACAGCTGCAGAATAAATATACATACTTGATAAAGTTAAACAGTCGTTTTTCATGAAGCATGAAGTCCTACATGATGATCTGAAAGGTAACTTATGAATAATACGAATACATGTTTTCTGCAAAGCGAAAAGTATATTAGAATTCGAACTTGTCCCCCACAATAGTAATCCATACTTTAACTGAGAATATATTTTACTGAAATAAAAGATCCTGCAAGTTTCTGTCCCCCATAGAGAAGAAAGTTTTCTTGAGGCAAATATGTTTTTACTGACTTTTTTAGATAAATTGGTTATGTGTTCAGCCCAATCTAAGTTCTCATGCAAATCGAAACCCAAATATCTAACTGTAGATACACGTTGTAGAGAGATCATTATTGCTTTATTGCATTCATTTGAACTTTTGGTGCTAAACTCCACGAACTGAGATTTAGTTTCATTTAGAAATAATTGAATTTCTTGAAGCTACTCAACCGCATTATTAGCCATAGTTGAAAGTGCCTCAACGTTTTTTTCCGTAATTAACCAAGACAGTGCCATCTGCGTACATTACACATTTATTAACAGTATTTAGATTTAAAGATAGATCATTTATGTAAAGATTAAACAATACTGGTCCTAGTATACACCCCTTTGTAAATATCAAGTGACGAGGATCTACTACATTTACCCAAACATTTCTACTCTCTGTGATCTGCCTTGTAGATATGATGACAACCACTTATGACTAATTCCACGGATACCATAATAATATATTTTATCTAATAATCGCTTGTGTTCGACGAGATCAAAATCCTTGCTTAGAATGCCTTCTATTAATTCTAGTGCTGCAGATTTTGTACACTTTCCTTTACAGAAACCATGTTGGTGTTGTGAAATTATCTTTTTGTCATCTAAAAATTTAGCTAACTTTATTAAAAATGTTTTTTCAAATACTTTGGATAAGGAAGGCAGTATTGATACAGGACGATGGTTAATATCAAATTTATCACCTTTTTTGAACAGAGGACAGATTTTTGCTCTCTTAAAAGCAAATGGAAAAACACCTTGACAGAAAGATAAATTTATCAAATATGTTATCGGTTTTACTAAATATACAGGCTGTTTCAAATTCGACCCTCACCGTTTCGTTTATTTGAAGAGATAGAGGGTAGGTTTAAATTTGGCAAAGTTGCTAAATTTGATGAGCATTAATAATCCGGAGAGAGAAAATTTCTATCTTAACTCACATTCGAAATAATTGTAAAAAAAGAAAAATTGTCATTTTCTTATTTTGCCTCTATCTTTTTTATTTGAAGAGATATCAAAAAATTAAAGATACTTCCTTAAGACATTTTTCAATTCTCTACACAACGGTAAACGCCATTTCTCTATAACATGTTTCGTCAAATTGGTACCATCATCAAGTTCATTTTTTCTTATGGTGGCCATATTGAAATTTAGTCGAAAAATAATAATTTCAATTTTCAATTTTCTTGTCTGGCAAAAATACATTTTAATTCTGATCTTATTTTAAAGAATCCTAAGAACATATATTATATTGCCGTAATCGGCATGAAGAGTAGATTATTTTTCGACTAAATTTCAATGTGGCCACCATAAGAAAAAATGAACTTGATGATGGTACCAATTTGACGAAACATGTTATAGAGAAATAGTGTTTACCGTTGTGTAGTGAATTGAAAAATGCTTTAAGAAAGTATCTTTATTTTTTTGATATCTCTTCAAATAAAGAAGATAGAGACAAAATAAGAAAATGACAATTTTTCTTTTTTTACAATTATTTCGAATGTGAGTTAAGATAGAAATTTTCTCTCTCCGGATTATTAATGCTCATCAAATTTAGCAACTTTGCCAAATTTAAACCTACCCTCTATCTCTTCAAATAAACGAGATCCCCATGGTGAGGGCCGAATTTGAAACAGCCTGTATAGCACAATCTTTTAAAATATTTACTGGTATTTCATCAAGTCCGCTGGAGTCACTTTGCTTGAGGCTTTTTATTATTGAAAATACCTCAAATTCGATAACTGGGGAAAGAAACATTGTGCTATTGCCTCCGTCCCTAATATTAAAAGGATTTTGACTGGTGTTAGGAAAATCTTGTGCTTCGGTAAAGTATTTATTAAAACAGTTCGCAATATCTGTTGGTTCAGTGACTACTTTGCCCTTGTATGAAATTCTTTTAAAATCAGTTTTTTTTTTTACTTTGGGAACTGATTATTAATAACTCGCCACACTGCTGCAGATTTGTTAGATGAATGTTGCACATAGTTTTTAACCGATAATGCTTTTGCAGCTTGTATAACTTGCTTATAAATTTTTTTGTAGGTTCTATAGTAATTTAGAGACTCTGTTGAAGGATTACATTTTGTTATTTGGTATAAATATTTCAGTTTCGCGCTGCTGATTCTAATACCTGGTGTACACCAGGGTTCTGTCGGTGTTCTTGATATAGAATCAATTTTATGGCGTTTCATAGGAAATGCAACGTCAAAATAATATAATAAAGTCTCATAAAAGGAATCCACACATTTATCTACACTCTCCTAAGAGCCTAATATTGAGTGCCAAGAGTAATTTCTCAACAGATTACTAAATTCAGATTTAGCATGTTTTGTGAATGTGCGTTTGTAATGATATTCTGCAGAATTTTGTAGGTCTAATTTGAATACAACGCGAATGCTTTGAGCCCTATTGTCCGATAGCATGGTGTTTAGTATTTCAGTATAATAGTCGTCTTTGCTCAGATTAGTCATTATATTATCTATAGTAGTGGCGCTATGACTAGTGTGTCTAGTTGGGACACCAAAGCATGTGTGCATGTTATAGGACTGAAACATGTTAACGAGTTTTATCTTTGTAAAACTATTGGTTTAAAAAATTTATGTTGAAGTCACCACAAAGAATTAATACATTTGATTTTTTGGACAACATTTTTAACAATTTAACATTTTTTTAATAATTTAGACATGCATATATTTGTTATAGAAAACTGAAAGCGTTTGATAAACAAATTTCACTTTACTTACATGGTGTTGAAAAATTCTTTGCTCAATTACTGGTGTGAGTAAATGAGACTAAGGTAAGTCACTTTTGATATATAACTTAGGTTCGGAAATTAAATTAAATTATATTTTCAGACTGTAAAACGACCGTTCCAGGCGACAATTTGTGATTTCCTTGTATCTAAATATCCATAATATTTTATTGGAAGATTTTTATTAATGTAAAAACATTTTGCAAACTGAAGATACTTTTACCCGTGTACAAATTTTAAAGGGCAAGTCATATATAATAATTAAAGACATTAACTTTTGTAACAGGCAGGAATGTCTCCTTCGTTGTATTTAGATTTTTAAAATTTCCACAGCAGTTAAAATTCTCATTAGACTCTTCTTTACAAATGGTACTTCATGTATATTTTTCAGGTTTGTTCAGTAGAATGTCTTTCTCTAAGCACGCTGTCACTAAAAATTTCATTTTCTTTAAAAGTCATCTAAAACGGAGCTTGTTTTATTGAAACTTTATGCCTTTCTAGATTGAACAAGAAAAGTTTTTTTTTCGTCTTTATGGAAATCTAATTTACTAAATTTGTAGATTTCAAATATGCAAAAATACATAGAGTATTACATTTAAAATAAGAAAGTTGACATCTTTGAGAAACCGGAAGTCCTATCGTGCTGAATAATATCAGATAATATAAATATGATAGAAGGAAAAAACAAAGAATTAAAATAAAAGTTCGCTGATAATAATCGTTGTAACCTATCGTAAAGCGAAACCTATTACACGTACATACATAATGCTATCTTATTTGCATACTATTTATTGTATTTGAAATTTAATCTCAGGGTCTGAAAATCTTAATTTAACGAAGCTTCGGCTGATTCTGTGCGGGGTCCATGTACTCACCAAAACAACAAATGAAATTGATTCTTTTAAGACGCAAATTGAAAAGTGATGTGTTCATACAAAAATTAATTTTTATTAGCATGTGAGGAACGGTAAGCAAAGCAAAGAATTGATACAAAACAGTTTTTTAACGCACTTTAAAATTTCTACCTTATCGACACTTATATTCAGTAATATTTACCTATCCCCTAACCTTTGAATGACGTGAAATCTGTTGATGTTGTTTAATGTTTTTAATGAAAAGGCTAAATGAATTAAATTTTGCCACATTCCCGTTTCCTTCTAAAACAACCCCGTGGTAGCGTAAGTTCAGGTAAACTACAACAAACAACCTTGACCAATGGTGTCGGTTTTGTTTCTTTTAATATCAAAATTCTTCGAACAATAAATATTTATTCTGGTTTAGACAATCTTGTATATCAAAGTGTACTCTTCTTTAAAGTCATTACATCAGAAAACACTGAATCGTTAGTATTAAAGGAGGCAAAGTCGAGTAATGTCAATTTCCAAAAGTTTGTCGGCCAGATTATCATACTAATTATTCATTCTTTTTCGAATTTGATGGAAAAACCTATATAAATGTTCAGTAGAAATGTTACAGTAGAAAACATTGAATTGTTGGCATCAAAGAATTCAGGAAAAATGTGTTTGATGGTGTGTTGTTTGAAATGATACAATGTAAATGACGAGAGCAAGTTCCCTATTCAAGTTACGGTATATTCTCCAATATTTAGAGTGTTAAACAGACAGGAATAAAGCCCACATCTATCTTTCACTAAAAACACTAAAAAAATAAAAATTTTGATACGTTAAAACATTTGCCGACGAAGCTATCAATAGATAGTAAAACGTTGAATGCTTTTCCAATTTTAATTCTGTCCGGCTAGGGTTTAAAAACCATTTACTTAATATACTGAAAGATTCTTACCGTCTTTACTTTTTACACTTTTCAAAAACAATAAGACTTGTTGAGAAACGGGACAACAGCAGTAACCTCCGGCGTCTTGGGCTGCTTTCTTAAGACAGGCTCACGGTGAATGATATATTAGGTGATACCACAAGAGCACTAAGCCGTGTATCGATATGTGCATGAAAGCGGGAGATCAATTGCGAGAGCGACAGCTGAAAGAGGGGTCCAAATATTAATGCGCGAGAGAGAATGGCGGTGTTTAATCCTTCAGTACGAGATTATCATTAAACAACATTAAAATATATCTCGCAGTTGCATTCCAAACGTCCGTGGCACTACCTATTGATCCTTTACTGTGGGCAGGCTCCGAGTCTTCCCCGAAAAGTTCAACAAACTTTATTTTCGTCCAACAAGATATTAAAGGGGAAGCGAAGGACATGACCTCATTATTATCCAAATTATTTAACAAATAATACAGCAATATGCAAGTTGTTTATTTTTGCCTTCATTTGGTGTCGGAATTTTCCTTTTCTCTTAATACTAACCAGCATAGAGGCGATACATGATTTTTGAAGAAAAATACACATTGGAGGAGTAAAGAATTTTCAGCTGGATTTCCAGTTTGAATCGCTTTAGTATTTTCTTCTTTTGCCGTAAACGTCTGAAAGAAGTTCTTTTATAAATAATGAACGAACGAAGTGCTTTTTATAATTCAAGAAATATTTTATTTTCTCATTTTATGTTTAGATGTGCTAATATAATTTTGTAGACTCTTGTTTGTTGAACGTTTTCGCAAAAATATTTACTGAGGTAATAAACAAGAAAAAGATTTGAATCACAAAGGGTTATTTATTAGCTGGAGCAAAAAGATTGAATGCGGAAGAGTGGTCTGGAAGAACATTCATAAAATACAAAAACAAAAATCGGACTTTATCAGACTCTATCGAACTTTATTAAGTGGTGCATCCACGCCTTCAAACTTCGCGGATTGTGGGATCTGCTAGAACGGATTGTATTTAATTTAATTGATGTTTTATTTCTTTTTCTTCTTGATTTGTTCTTTCTTAAAATGAGGTTTATTTAGTCTATCACGTTGGGTGACAATTGTGTACATATAACATAGAAGCTGTTACCTGCGTACACTGAATTCCTCGATAAATTGTTGTCGTCACAAGTGGGCATTGCGTAACACCAACGGCAGCTCGAGAGCTTCGAAGAGTGGGACGTGGTCAAAAAAAGGGACGTATAGTTAAAATTATTTTACCGATAGCCGCCAACTGGAGCAAACACACCAAAGGAATCGATAACATCCAACGACGCTGTGGCAGAGGTTATTTTAAGGTCGTTTTACTTTATTTCATTTGTGTACCTCCTTATCTCGTCACTACCTTTGCGGAGTGACGTCACTGTTTTTTTTTTCGTTACCGCTGTGTAGAAAATCCCCACCAAGTCAGTCCAACAAAAATAAACCAATAGAAAGGTTTAAGAATAATAGAATCAACTCATGCTGACAATAACTCGGGTATTTTGCATACGAAGAAGTGTAACTTCGACTCTAATGCTCGTATTACACGGTTATATTTTTTGTAGAAAATTTGTGAAATAATGATAGGGAAGTGTCGAATTAACCAATAAACATTTACTATGGTAAACTGTCTCTGCCGCTTTGTCCAAATTTTACACAAAAATTATCATCGTGTAAAGCAGTCATAAGTTAAGCTGACATCATAAGAGATTATGAAAACCAGCGACCTCCCCCATAACAATTGGGGCGAAAAATAAAATGCCAAGTGCTGAACTAATACTGGCGAAACCACAAACGGGGGGGTCGAAACGCGAAACGCAGGTCAGGGGAGTCCCACGTTCAAGCGCATAATTCACTACAAACTCTTAGCAAATCGACCGTCAAAATATCGAATTATATTGGCAACAATCGCGACCAACAGATAAAAAATTGTTTGCAGAAATGCTTTGGTAAATAACTCGACAAAATCAGTAGGGACAATAAATTATACGGAAATTGACATAAACATTTAGAAAGTGAACGGTTTCGAAAAATTTAAAATTCCGTTATCAGTCAATAATAAAAAAAAAAAAAAACTGCCGAGCAATGGCCGGGTTCAGGTGACATAACAGAGCCGAGGGAGTCAGAATGGAATATTGCATCTAAATGAAAATGAATCTGTAATAAGTTATATGAGTACAATCCCAGAATCGGTTTCAATTCTAGAGAAAACAGTTGTCATTAACTGTCAGTACTGATCATAACATCAAATAAAAACATAACATTAAAGTTTAAAGTAGATGCTCAAAGTGCTCTCCTTCAGCTTGAATACATAAGCGTACTCTGCGTTTCATGTTTTCAAACCCGTTTGCTAAGTGTTCGGGTGTTATGTTAGCACACACATCTGTAATGCCCGTACGAAGTTCTTCGATTGTGTGACGCCAAGTTCTAAAAACTGTGTTTTTCATGTGCGGATAAATGAAGTAATCCATAATTGTGAGATCCGGAGACCTTGCAGGAAAATTCACAATCCGATTATCGAAAAACTGCTGCGGTAAAATCATTGTTTGATGAGCTGTGCGCGCAGTAGCATTGTCTTGCTGAAAAAACCCTTCTGTAAGTTCATCATCATGTAGTTGATTAATGAAAGGTTCTAATAACTCATTTCCGTATCTTTCAGCAGTTACTGAGTCGTTAAAAAATATTGGTCCGATGATACGCCTTCTTGACACTGCTAGCCAAACACCAATTTCTAATGGATGTAATGGAGTTTCCACAAATTCATGGGGATTTTCTGCTGACCATATTCTCATATTCTGTGTATTTAAATACCCTGAGAGATGAAACCAGGCCTCATCGGAAAAGAAACACTTGTCAAGAATGCCGTCGTTATTTAAGTTATCAAGAAACCACTGACAATATTCTGTTCTTCTGTGAAAATCTACTGGCCTGAGTTTGTGGACTGCTTGAATCTTATATGGATAAAGCTTTAAGTCTTTTTTAAGAATAGTGTGACATGTTTCCACGGATAGCTGAACTTCTTGTGAAAGTTTCGCAATATATTTCTTAGGAGAGTATTCCATTCGATCCCGAACATCTTCAATGCAGACTGCAGTCCTTTTCTTAGCTGCTCCGCTCCCTGTCTCGCGACCAAGTGATCCTGTTTCACGAAATTTAAGAACACAAGCGTGGATATGTTTAACTAGCTGTTCATAAGTAATAGAAAAATTAGGAAACTGCTGTCGAAATTTCTGTACACACTGATTAATTGAATAAACTAACTGTCCATTTTCTATTCTACCGGTTTGAAAATAACTTTCAACAATAAATATTTTCTGCTGTAATTCTAACATTTTGAATTAATTGAAAATACAAAGTGTCAATTTGACATTTGTTTAATTAAATAATTGAATAGATATCAGTGCTGCGCTGCAAATCTTAGGAGAAAAAAAAAAACAGTGAAATCATAGCCCACTTTAATGAGGAATTCAATTGAAGGCACGGTAGTATTGTGCAAATAATTTCGCAATACAAAAAAATGACTAGGCAACACGTCGTGTAATTAATCAATTACATATAGCTTCTTCTGAGCAAAAAAAAATCAGCTTTGCCTCCAACCATCACATTTGCACTCGCTCGAATAACTCCCACGTTTCTCACGAAAATTAATGCGTCACTACCTGCGCCTTCCTCCGAGCAAAATTAAATTATTCTTGCAATATGAGTAAACCGTACAAGGTTAAAACGGAGATCTTGGCGAGCGATCGAAATTTATCACGCAGAGACCGAGCCGTAAGTGCTCGCCCTTATTACGAAGCCCTTCGATGCGAGTTAATTAACGTCAGGGTGTGGTTTTTGCGCCCTATATCCCGCCAATAATTTAGACTGCGCTTAAGCTGACGTCGCAACGGAAAATTAAAATACGCCTGAAATTTACGAAACGACCGTGAAGTTTTGAGTCGATTGCAGAAGATTACGTCAGGTTAATTGAAACTGGGAATTAGCGTTTTATATTTTGCCCGTAATCTGTTGTAATCCGTCGGCAAGAATTAGCGCAGCGTGACTGGTAAGGGCATCGATTTGGAGCAGAGCAACGACTACCCCTGTCTTGCTTTTCTTTTGCGAGTTCGTTGTTTTAACCGCCAGCACGCCATTATGCCATTAGGAAAATTTAGGCATGCGGAACAAATCCCATCAGAATGTTTTTGGATGAAGTTTGAAAACCGAATCATTTGAAAATACTTACACAAATTACTTCTACTGCCTCTTAATTCTTTGTAATAATAGAATTTACAAGATTCTAAAAAGACTAGAATCAGTGTTAAAGAAGATAATAAGAGAAATTTTTAATTTAATATTTTTTTAATGTACAGTTTAGGTTGCGTCATCGCGCGGCTAATTTTTGATCTAAAATTACAAATAGCAATCAATTTGTTACCTACAGTCGGGGACGAAATTGTGGGTACGACATTCATATTGCTGGTTACTTTCCGCAAACGTTTATCCCTTTATACCTGCAGCATTCATAAATCGACAACAGCGTCTTAAAACTATGGAAGTAACATTTATTGGGCATTATTTCATAAATGAATAATCCCTTAATGGTGAGGTTTGTTTCGTTTATTTTATAGATGTTTTTAGTTGGACATCATTATGGGTACAACGATGCAGCTTTAGTTTTATCAGAACTATTCTAGCGTGCACACAATATTAGTAGATTAATCTGAAAAATGGCATTTTTATTGAGTTAATAATTAATAGTGAAATGTTCTAAGAAAGTTCGTTTTTAAACTAGAAATTTCTCATGGCTCCCAGAAAAGAAATCTTTGGAAATTCGTAAACGTATTGTCGAAGACCGAAAAGGGGGTATAAGTTACGGACATTTAGCAAAATAGTACAAATTATCAAAAAACGCCTTTTAAATTTAACCCACATACTACTGTAAATATCGCGGGTCGAGGGCGAAAAAGAAAATCCACACCAAGAAACGATGCCCGAATTGTGTGCGAAGTGAGAAAAAATCGTAGTGCAAATGCTCTCCAAGTGAGGGAAAGTGTCAATATAAACGTTTCTACTAAAACAATTAAAAGAAGGATTAAGGAGGCCGCCCTTCAAAGTTTTTTAAAAAGAAAGAAACCATTCATTAGTGAACGAAATAAGAAGAAACGATTAGCATTTGCAAAACAACACGTAAGTAAACCCCCAGCCTATTGGGAAAAAGTGGTGTGGTCGGATGAAAGTAAATTTGAACTTTTTGGGTCAAAACGAAGAGGTAGAGTATGGAGGCGAGCAGGAGAAGCCATAAGTTCTAAAATGGTAGAAGCTACAGTTAAACATGGAGGCGGCAATGTTCTTGTATGGGGTTGCTTTAGTAAAAGCGGTGTAGGCAATTTAGCTAGAACAGAAGGTACGATGACAGGAATATCATATGTACAAATCTTGGAAGAAAATTTGTATCCTTCGCTCGAAAAGATGGACCTTGACGACTTTATTTTTCAACAGGATAACGATCCCAAGCATACTTCGCGAGTTGCTAAGAATTATTTCCAAGAAAATGACATTGAAGTCCTTCAGTGGCCTCCTCAAACTCCGGATCTAAACCCAATTGAACACTTGTGGGCTTATTTAGACGGCAAAATTTCACGAGAAGGAGTAACAAATTGCACATCTTACTTTAACAAACTGATCGCTGCTTGGGAAGAAGTTTCAGCAGAAATAATAATAAATTTAATTGACAGCATACCACGGCGACTTACAGCAATGATTGCAGCCAAGAGACGTCATACTAAATATTCTGGTGAAATTTAT
Organism: Prosopocoilus inquinatus; assembly: GCA_036172665.1. Lineage (NCBI taxonomy): Eukaryota > Metazoa > Arthropoda > Insecta > Coleoptera > Lucanidae > Prosopocoilus > Prosopocoilus inquinatus. The sequence continues at coordinate 6,965,582 of CM069876.1, forward strand.
GTAATACAAATTTAAAAAAGAAATAATTTTGTTCACCTCTTATTTCAGAATTTATTAAGTTATTATAATAAAGTACTTGTTTTTTCGTTTATCTTTTCACCTTTTTTGCTAGAATATTATATTTAGTTGTCAATAAACTGTTCAGTTGATTATTTTTGTTTATATTTTAATTTTGTGTATATATCTTCTTCAAATACGATAGAACTCTCTTCACAGCATCTGGGCTGCCCTATTTGGGACCTACTCAGGAAGAAAGTCCGAGGACTCCACTGCAATCAAACTGATAACTTGGGATACTTATACTTTAATATCAGGGATATTTTAAGGAAACTTTCATAAAATTAGATGAGTCAAAACAATTTCAACTAACGAGACATCGTGAAACACAATCCTTCTATTTTTCATTTAATAAAATTGTAATAACGTGCGGATGGCACCGGCGGGGGTTGGAAATCCACTTTTCAACCCTTTTTGACTCAAATTCTTTAAACAATCACAGTTGGATCTCAATTTTCTTTGTTAGGAGCGTCTCTGGTTTTCAGCAAAAAGTAAAAAGCCAGAAATCGATTTTTCAATTTGTTTTCTACGGTGCGGCGCACAGTCGTCTCAATTGACATTCTATGTGATAAAAAATTATTATAATATATTAAATTAAGTTTATCACAAATTCTTACTTCTGTTTTTCATATCTGAAGAATAATAAAGCAATTTGAATTATTTTGCTTTATTCATCCGCAAAAAAATTATGGCATCATCTGGTACCTTTCGTTAAGCTTTTTTGTATTTGTTTCAATTGTCAGGTGATATCATAATTATTTGCTAGAAAATGTTTCTTTTAGAAAATTTTGAAGATGATTCTTATTTTTAGGTAACGTTGCTTTGAAACTTTTTCGATGACCAGAAGAAAATCAAACAAATTCGCCATACGTAGTATATTGACCATGAACTACAAAAAAAATATTGTACTCAGGACTGAACAGTCGCGAAAGTAATTTTTATTCCAAATTACGTAGAACATTCGTCATTAGTATGTTATGCCGTTTAATGAGGTAACTTGAAGTATTTTATAATATCTCGCCTAATAAAATCACTTTTTTTTTAATATTCCTTGTTTTTCAAGGTTCCAAAGATATATTCTAATTACATTACGTAATTAAAACGATCGGAATTTCAAAATACTAACCTCTCCGTATAATTATGTAATAATTATTACCGAAAAGATATTAAAATATTTTGTCAAAATCTCTTCAAAGATGCTTTACGATTCGATTGTTAGATCATTGAAAATACGTCAACTTGTCAATTGTACGATACGTTCTGTATGGAATTTTATATTGCTATAAACCGCCTAATATCTTTTTAGACATACAGGGTATCCCAGAGCTCCGTAAAAGTTCCATAACTTTCTTGCTTCAAGAATGTTTCAGAGATCAATTAAAGATATTCGCTAGAGTTAAAAAAAATATTAGAACAATCTTTGAATAAGAAACTAGGGACTTGATCATACCCTGCAGTAATTTTTATTCTTCAGATTTTTAATGGCAGCAAGTATACCAGATTCATCAAACTGATTAATATATGTATATTGGGATGTTATTTACTATATTAGGAGGAAAGCTAAAAGGATCAGAATCCAAATAAACTGAGCTAGAATTGTCTTCCGTTTTAATAATACCAGGTATTCGAGTACTGCAAGATTTAGTTTGATTGTAGGACCAAAAGTCTTTTAAATAAGAATAACGGTATCCAAGGGTACTAGGAGAGATAAATTTACAAGGAGGTAGAAAAACGGAGGCTTTGTGAGTTATATATGGGTCATGCGTTTCTTATTGAATATTTCTGTGGCTATTAATCATTAAGGTACCATATCTGGTATGACTAAATTCCTTAACGTGTATCTTCGACGTCGTAAAAAATAAATAGGGTGTTTCATTTTAAGTTTTTAGTATTTTCGGTTAATTCGGGTGTTCTATTTTTCATTTTCATGTCTGCAGGTGTTCTCTAAGCAGATTTATTTTGTAAGTTGTTAAACATTTCATTGAAATCCGTAAAACTCTTCCAGAGGCTGATATTTCCAATGATTCAGGCTGCACTGGTTTTCTGACTTATAAACTTATAAACAGATAAAACAGCGACATCCTACGATCGCTTTTTGACCTGACACTGCAGTAGGATAGACAAAGATTTGCTACCTAATAAGTCCCCCATGCAAGGCGCCATGCTTGCTGTCAAGGCATAATGAAAGTTTTAAAAATTTTTTGTGCAAATCGTTTTTGATTGCAGTGAAAAAGCTCGAGCAGTCTCTGTACAGCTGTTTCAGCCCTGTTCGCTTCGTCAGCAGAAACGTAGCTCGAAATTCCCACTGCAAACCAAAAACAGAGCAGAATAGTTGTTTCAAAATAATCTTTTAAATAAAGTTTTACATACATTGGTAAAAAAAAAATTGAGATAAGTTATAATCTGGAAGCTGTATTCTACAATCCAATGGTCGATCTTAGTGGAAGTTTTCGTTAAAAACTAACACATACGAATCTTCGCGATGGTTGGTTTTCGTATTTCTCTGAAGTGTTCCGAAATTTAGTGCAACAAAAACTAGTTTTATGCAGTCAGTTGACTATAAAGAAAACAAGTGACAAAACAATCTCCCAGCCGGGTTTAAAAGTTCAAAACTAGTTTTTCGTCTTCGAAACTTATAACAACGGCAAATTGTCTGAAACGTCTAACAAAGACAGCCCGACGGAAAGATTCCCTGCCGGGCTCAATTTAATTCACTTTACAGTTTGCTGAAAGTTCCAATTCAATAAGTGAAGCTCACCTGAAAAGAGGTCTATTAATAGTTCCAATAATGAGACTACTCAGATTGGCGACGTGTGACGTTAAAATTCCCGGGAGATTCATTTTTTTACAAGCCCATGATTTTCTTGTTTAGTTAGTTTACTTATTTATTCAAAGTACGAATTTCCATTAAAACGGGTCTATTAATAGGTAATCGATTGGGGAGATGTTAATTTCCCGTTCGTTCCCATGAGTTCTACTTTACAGTTTATTGAAAGTTAGTGAATTTAGCGAGTAACAATTTGAGCTTGCTTAAAATAGATCCGTTAATAGGGAATAATGAAACGACATCGATCAGTGTCTTATTAACTTACAGTTCCCATGACACTTCTGTAACCCCTCAGTCTAATTTCGCGTTATTATATCAGTAACTTAATACGAGCGAACGCAAGGAGGTCGATAAATACACACGTTCTAAGAGCTCTTAATTGTATGCATTACGGAGAGCTTAGGTGGAATGACGATTATAAAGTTAATTGTGATAACTTTGCAGACGTAGGTATACACGAATGTGTGCATAACTTCCTGGAATCATTAGCAAACAGCGCTTTATCGCCACTTCCGCCTCCATTTTGAAACCGTACCGTGTATTCTGTAAATATACGGCATTGGGGTTTTACACACTCATTTGGCTGCTTTGTGCGCATAATGAAACCGATAACTTACGATTAATTAAGGAAGCAGCGGTCTGAAATTAACAGCCGATGTTCATGCTACGTAAATGAATATTTTGCGGCGAATGAATAATGATGGTAATTTTTGGTTTTGACTTACGGGTTTTTGCTCAATTTAAACCGAAACGATGATTATCAGATTTGAAACACGCGTTTGAAAGCACGATTACCGACAATTTGTTTTTATTGGAAGGATAAAAACACAGACTTACAGAAGAGAAATAGATAACATCTATGCTTCCTATTGCCTGATCAGATTAGTTTCGAAATCTGTTCCTGTTAAGCTGTTCCGGCAATTTTAAGCTCTATTCAATTAGTTGTTTCTATGAAAACAGGGTTGCATGCACATGATAGTAATCGTGTAATACTTGTCTAAGCAGAACAGACATAAAATACTAGTTACAATAACAGTCATTTGTTAATTTATTTGAGGTTTTTATAACGAGTAAACTAAAATTCGAACAGAAGATATGGGGAAGGGAGCAGTAGGAGCGGGTGGTCATGCTTTCGCTACCTGCCTTGATTCGAATGTTCAGTAGTCTTTAATATTTCTCCGTAGTAGGTTGTTCGGAAAAAAATCTCGTCTTTTTCTTTATCAAGTAATTCATATTTCGAAGGTAGCGAGGTATAATTTTTTATTTGCAAATTGAAGAGTATACTTCTCTAAACAATATACTACGCAAATGTTAACCCGTATTTAACTGTGTGTTCTTACGAAGAATAACCAAAAAAACGAAGAATTCTTGAACCTATTGTTATACGAGTTTAAGAAGGAAAGTGGCTGCACAAGTGGCTTAGAATATCTGTGAGAAGAAGACAAAGAGTCTCTTAATGTTAGGACATGCCCAACATGAATTTATAAAATCTAGAAATGGCGATTTTACTCTTCGTAGGAGTCGTACCTCGGGTTGCCCTTTAAAGATTAACCAATTTTTAGAAAATACGGTTACTACAACATATCGATTGTCAGACGTGTCGGGTGCATTCAATTCAACCATTTGGTGCCACTTAGAAGGTCGTAGTACGATTATTAAGCGTTCTACAAAAATTTCACATAACTTAAATGAATCTCAACCTACACACCTTAAACATTTGTACAAAATTACTCCAAACTCCCCGCCACAATCGTCTTCTGTGACAAATCATGATTTATGAAGAAATATTGATTCTGTTAAGAATCCCTACTGGTATACACAGTGGCTTAATCCACAAGTCTCTTTTTCAGTCGTTAACAAAAATCGTTTTGGAAGATAAGTAATGTTCAGTGTTTGATGGAATATCTTTGGCGTGATCCATTTGGAACTTGTTTCAAATGTCCGGACAGTTAATGCTGCAATCTGATGTGCTCAACTTACCAAAGTTAACGAAATTTTACGTTTAGGGTACCTGCATTAGTAAATACAAATCATGTGATACACCAGGATAATGCAAAACCGCATAATACCGTTCCTTCAATTGAATTCCTCATTAAAGGAAGCTGTGATTTTTTTATTAAGTTGGCGACACAATTCTAGAGAAATCAGTTGTCATTAACTGTCATTACTGATCATAACATCAAATAAAAACACAACATTAAAGTTTAAAGTAGATGCTCAAAGTGCTCTCCTTCAGCTTGAATACATAAGCGTACTCTGCGTTTCATGTTTTCAAACCCGTTTGCTAATTGTTCGGGGGTTATGTTAGCACACACATCTGTAATGCCCGCACGAAGTTCTTCGATTGTATGACACGTAGTTCTAAAAACTGTGTTTTTCATGTGCGGAAAAATGAAGTAATCCATAATTGTGAGATCCGGAGACCTTGCAGGAAAATTCACAATCCGATTATCGAAAGGAAAGTCATTGTTTGATGAGCTGTGTGGGTAGTAGCTGTCTTGTTGAAAAAACCCTTCTGTAAGTTCATCATCATGTAGTTGATTAATAAAAGGTTCTAATAACTCATTTCGATATCTTTCAGCAGTTACTAAGTCGTTAAAAAATATTGGTCCGATGATACGTCTTCTTGACACTGCTAGCCAAACACCAATTTTTAATGGATGTAATGGAGTTTCCACAAATTCATCAGGATTTTCTGCTGACCATATTCTCATATTCTGTTTATTTAAATACCCAGAGAGATGAAACCAGGCCTCATCGGAAAAGAAACACTTGTCAATAATGTCGTCGTTGTTTAAGTTATCAAGAAACCACTGACAATATTCTGTTCTTCTGTGAAAATCTACTGGCCTGAGTTTGTGGACTGCTTGAATCTTATATGGATAAAGCTTTAAGTCTTTTTTAAGAATAGTGTGACATGTTCCCACTGATAGCTGAACTTCTTGTGAAAGTTTCGCAATAGATTTCTTGGGAGAGTGTTCCATTCGATCCCGAACATCTTCAATGCAGGCTGCAGTCCTTTTCTTAGCTGCTCCGCTCCCTGTTTTGCGACCAAGTGATCCTGTTTCACGAAATTTAAGAACACAAGCATGGATATGTTTAGCTAGCTGTTCATAAGTAATAGCAAAATTATGAAACTGCTGTCGAAACTTCTGTACACACTGATTAATTGAATAAACTAACTGTCCATTTTCTATTCTAGCGGTTTGAAAATAACTACCAACAATAAATATTTTCTGCTGTAATTCTAACATTTTGAATTAATTGAAAATACAAAGTGTCAATTTGACATTTGTTTAATAAAATAATTGAACAGCTATCGTGCTGCAAATCTTAGGAGAATGAAATCATATCCCACTTTAATGAGGAATTCAATTGAAGGCACGGTACAATTAGGTCTCAATAAAAACTGATGGAGTTTGGATGGATTTTTCTTCCTCTTTCTGCATGAAGTCCGGATATTGCTCCTTCAGATTACCATATGTTTTGTTCGATGAAACATTTCCTTAAAGGCAGAAATTTTAATAAATATTGCGAAGTCGATACGGTATATCGAGAATTTCTTGACTCTAGAGAACAAGCTGGTATCATCGAGGAATACAAATGCTGTCAGAATGATGGCTGATGGCGAAGGATCACTAATGAAAATGGCAATTACATGGTTTAATCAAAATTAATATATTTCGTTTAATACAACCATTCTAAATTAGAAAAACATACGACATTTTTTTTCGAACAATCTAATATTTCTTTATTAAGTTTATTTTCTACTATCGGCATTGTTTTTATTTAGAATAGCAGTTTAATTTTATTATGTCTTAATACAGAATTACCTTTATTTGATTTGGGCGCTGTAACATTATTTAAGATACTTTTTATTTGATTTGAGTTTTATAACATTGTTTAAGTTACTTTTTAAATTACTTTTCATTTGATTTGGGCATTACGACGTTGTTTAAAATAGTACTACAAGTAGATGTTAATTTTTAAATGGAGAAGGCTTCTCTAAGCACAACAGCGCAAGAAGAATACAAAGATGTTTTGTTGTATAAGGCCCTCCTGATTATTTCTGATCGATTTGTTCTCGGCCATACAAAACAATACAGGGTGTTCCATATCAAGAGTAACAAACTTTGGCATTTTGTTGGAGAGGTCATTTAAAGTGAATAATGTTATGTAAACTCAGGTCATATTTTTTCACTCCGTTGTAAAATTATAACAAATTAAAAATTTTAGAAAATGATAATTGTAAGTTGAAAATATTATGTTTTGTTTCTACGCCAATAAAACTTTGATGTGTTGTAATTCTGCAACGAAGCGAAATATGACCTAGGTTTATATAACATTATTTAATTAAAATGACCTCTCCAACAAAATGTCAAAGTTTGTTACACTAGATATGAATCACACAGTATAAACGAAAACGAAACGAAATTATCACAGAAAAGTGAGCGTTTTTTTTCCCTTGCAAACATCTGCACGTTTTCTCCGTTGCGTTTTGTCTCATCGCAACTAAACAAAAACCGAAAAACAAATGCTGCAAAGAAAATGCAATTGCATTGTTTAGGTGTAATAGTTTGTTTTCGTACACTCTGCATTAGGTGATTTCTTTTGCTTAAAAGTTTGAATCTGGTTTCGAATCGTTTGAATCTGGATTCCGTAGTTGTTGCAACAAAACACCTGAGATTTGAATTATTGATTGACAGTTCGCCTGCAAATAACTGCAATTCAATCCAAACGAAACATAAAAATAGTTTGATTCGAAGGAGAAAGGGGATTACCGATCCGAATTGAAATTTCAAGGAGAGTGGGGATTAATCCGTTTGCAAAAGAAAGTCCGTCTTTGGACGGAGAGAATCAGTCTAAGCTCCGATAGAGATAGAGATAGTATGATAGTTACAGAACCTTCCGGTACATACCTTTAAATAATTTGTCAGTCAGTCTAACCCATGGAGCTTCCAAGGGGCTCTATGAACAAAAGGTAAAAAGGGTCGATGGAACTATTAAAGATTTAAAGTAGAAGTCGATCTTTAGACAAATGGCTAAGAATGTCGGTTCTATTTGAAATCAGAATAAGATCATATAGCTTCCATTTCTAATTCAAATATCAAGATTTTCGATTTTCTATCAAATTTTGTTATTAAAATCGTTGCGAAGTCAGAAGAGAGAGTTTTGCTGCGAACTTCAGCGATAAGCCCTTAGAGGAAACTCATTCAAGATTCTTTTCCTATTTGCTCAAGAGATGACGCTTTAAACAATTACTCTAGTCACGCTTTGATTTTTATTTTGCAATTTAATTTCGATCTAGAAAGATCATAATATTACTCATTAAAAATAAATAAGTATCCTGCTGCTTGAAATTAGAATAAAAAAGCTTTCGTTTTTGGTTAAGAGACGACGCTCTAGGTAATTCCAACGCATCCTGATTTTAGATTTTCAATTTACTTTTAAAATTAAAATCGCTGCGAACTTAGAAAGCAGGGATTTTGTTGAGAACGTCAGCGTGAAGATTAAAGCAATTTTTAATTTTGGACAACAGGTGGCGCTCCAAAGTTAGAAGGTGGGGTTTGGTTGAGAAGAAGTTGAAATGGCATTACACGATCAAGCGATAGAAGTTTTACTTATGTAAAACAGCGCCTTAATTTTTTTATGAAATTTAATTTTTATAAAAATTGTTATTTGAAATTAAAACAAAAAAAAAATTCATTTATGGTCAAGAGATGGCGCTCTAAATAATTCGAATATGTCCTGATTGAAGATTTTTAAGTTTGTAATTTTGAAATTATTATCATCGCAAACTTAAAAGGCAAGGATTTTGCTGAGAATATCGGCATGAAGAGAGAAATTCATTAAAGTGGTTTTCCAATTTTGGGCAACAGCAAAAATAATGAAGAGCTTAAGTAGCGACGTCCTGCGATCGCTCTTTGACCTGACACTGCACTAGGACTGACAAATTGAAGACAGTTTAATAAGTCATCCCATACAAGGCGGTCACGTTTGCTGTCGAAACATAATGAAAGTTTAAAATAGATTTTGCTACAAATCGTTTTTCATTCAAAGGAAATTAGCGCCAGGAAAATATACAAGTGGGTAGTTATTAGTGGCAAACTGGCAAGGGAGAGTAACTGTCTACGTACGTTTCGGTCTTGTTAAACCTCATCAGGAAAGTATAACCAAGGTGTAAGGGGGTGACAACTTAGAGATAACAATAAAATGTTATCCTTGGCTTTCGAACGTGACGCAGATTGACCTTGTTTGCCTCGTTGCTATACCGGCGTAGCTGCTCTCGCAAACGAGGGGCCACTGATTGTTGCAACAAATGAGCATTCGGTCTCCTGGTCGGTATTCCTTTTGTTGTTATCTCCACCTTACACCTTGGTTACTGGTCCTGATGAGGCCTAACAAGACCGAAACGTACGTAGGCAGTTACTCTCCCTTGCCAGTGGACCCCTCGATCATCCACTGTATAGCTGTTTCAGCCTTATTAGAACCAATCAGAAAGAATTTCCAAGAAATTTTTTAAAAACAATTTCAAGGTCAGAGTTTTTATTTAGAACGTAATGGTCAATTCTTCTAACATTTTCTGTTAATAGTTTAGTATTTCCCTCAATTGCGTATTTATTCTTTGTTATTATTTTTTTCTTGGGTACACTTTTTATCCTTTCCTCAGAAATATTTTTGTTTAGTTTTCACAGCAAACAAAAACATACATCTATTGAGGAAATATTTACCAAAATAAATACATATTAAATGTTTTACATCGCTGTTTAAAAGAGAAGAGAAAAGTGCATTCAAATATTCCCAAGCCCAAAATCAAAGTGCATGTGTTAGATAATGAAATTATTACATTGCCCTAATACTTAGGAACAATTCATTCTATTTAACAGAATTCGTATCTCTTATAACAAGCGAGATCCCCAAGCTGGAAGAGTTACCTTACCTGGAACCTTGTATATTTCTCACATGTTCCGAACATTATAAATGGCACTGCAAAAATTTAAATTAAAAAAAGAAATTCCAAATGATTTTATTACAAGATTGAAATTGATAATGATTGATTTGCGTTTCATATTGAAGCCGAAAAAATAATTATATTTCACGGTTTCAAAAGCAATCAACATCAAACATCAGCAATTTTCACATATAAATTCGACAGGTTTTTGATTGCAACCTTGACACTGAGGCACTTCATCACCGCATCTGAACTATTATCTGCTTTTGAATATTATGAATTCGACAGCCTTTCGTCCTTCATCAACAACAAGTCGATCCACCCTGTCAGCGGCTTCTTCATCCCAATAAAGGCAATTAACTCGGGTGTAAAAAGTAAAACAAACAGAACACAGGCTGAAGGTTGAATAGGAGAAAGTATAAATGAGAATTGATTTCATTTCACGTATGTTACGTACACATCTGTAAATTATTTAAATTTGCATACAATATAAGAGCCATAATCATATAAGACATACTTATTTCCTATGCATAATAGTACAAAATTTATGAATAACAAATACAATGCATAAAGAAGCCAAGTATAGGAAGTAGCATCACAAAAAAAAAACTTTCGGTAAAAGAATGACTAATACTTAGCTGAAGTTTGAAAGATACAACAGAGCAAGTCTAGGGATGAATAAGTTAGTGTGTTGGGTGATTCACTCTGTATTCGCCGAACTTCAGAGAAAGATACTAAAGGTACAAAGAAGTAAGAAAACTCCCTGGCATTTGGAGGCTGACTTTATCTGTGCTAGCAAATATTTGGGAACTTTTGTCAATACCGACCTCGTACCGTAAAGTGAAAACATGTTTCAATAGTACGGATTTTAGGAAACAAAAAAAATCAAATATGTAAGTGATTTCTGTTTGTTATTAGTCAATTTCCATATTGTGAAAAATCAGAAAAATTCAAATAATTGTCTTTCATGGAACGTACAGGGTTTCCCAAGTTAAGTGGCCTATTAAAAGTTCTCAGGGAAAGGAACATGCAAACATTCTGAAAATTAACGCACCACCCTAGGAGGAAGTGATCTTTCAGAATAAAATATTTGCACTTTTATATCACTTCCGGTTATAGCGGAAGTCGCCAATAACTTTCTTATTTTAAACGGAATGCTATACTTTTTATTGCAAATTCTGATTCGACACGTTATTCCAAGCAAAAGTTGTTAAGGCCTCCGTATACTTAAATGTAACGGTTTTTGAGATATCTTCGAATATGTGAAAAAAAAATTATTTCGGTGGTTTTTCACTTAAGAAATGTATTTTCAATACTTTTGAATTTCAAGATTCAAGCTGCCTGTCGTTTGAGAGAATAATGTTCAGTCCTTCAAATCATATCCTAGTTATCACCAAAAACTCAGTTTTCGTAAATGGAATACGCTGTATATTTTTGCATCATGAAATGCAGAATCAAATTCTACATCGATTAGTAATAGCATTCCCTATACCTATTTCCGACAGTTTTCGTGTTATCAATTATTGTTTCTTATAATGGCGTATTTTGGTAAAATTATGGTAATTTTTCACAGTAAGTGTCGACAAAACAAAAACATTTATTAAGTTACAAGCTATGTTAACAAACGTGTACAAATAAAAAGCAACGAAATTAATAAAATAAAAAGGAATCGTAATGTTTAATCTGCAAGAATTGGTATTTTTTGTGCAAAATTTCTACAAAGTGAGAGAGATAGTTTGCCATTGTAAGTATTTATTAGTTGATATGACTCTTGTCTCAGTTACTTGCAAAATTTATACAGTATTTACAACCATATCATAGGGTCCCGAGAATAATAAATGATGCAAAAATGTACAGGGTGTTCCATTTATGTAAACTGATTTTTGGGCAGTTGAACAGTACAAGGTTCGACACCATATTTTGACCACTCTGTGAATTTTTCAATGATAACTAGGATATGATTTGAAAGACTGAACATTATTCTTTCAAGTTACAGTCAGCTTGAATCTGAAATTTGAAAGTGTCGTAAATACATCCTCTTAAATGAAAGGCCACCGAAATAATTTATTTCAGAAATTTGAAGAAATCTCAAAAATCGTTACATTTAAGTGTATGGAAATCTTAGCAACTTTTGCTTGGAATAGCGTGTTGAATCAGCATTTGTAATAAGAAGTACAGCATTCCGCTTAAAGTAAAAAAGTTGATGGCGACTTCCGGTATAACAGGAAGTGATATAAAAGTGAAAATATTTTATTCTGAAAGATCACTTCCTCCTAGGGCAGTGCGTTAATTTTCAGAATGTTTGTACCTGTTCCTTTCCCTGAGAACTTTTAATACGCCACTCAACTTGGGAGGCCCTGTATTTCAGTTACTATGTATTACAGGTGTATTTTCATTGAGACACTTCCTGATTTCTCCCTAGCCCAGGGGTTTCCAACCTTTCTTAATTCCTTACAAGAAAAATCTCCATCGACCCCGTTTCAAATTTTATTAATATTCTTAAAATAGTTATACAGTGCTTTTTGTAACTGTGGCCATAGGGATTAACGTGGTAAAAATTTTATCTCGTATTAACTTATGTTTGCTCAAAATTTTAAGCAAATTTCAGTTCTAATAACCATTTACATAATTTATTACAAATTACACATTCCCAGAGTAACAGCTGCATCATTGATTTAATTATTTTAATATCAAATGTTGAAATTTTTAAGGAACAAATACTGATCGAATAGGTGAATTTAAGAGAGAAATTATGCACTGTCGTTTAAAATGTCTGAGTGATGAATTAATTTTTGGCTTTGATCTGCTCGATTCGTATTTGCTTCTTAATCATTTCAACTATAAATATTAAAATAATTAAATTAATAATACGTTTATTATATTAGTAATGTGTTTTTTGTAACAAATTAGAGTAACTGATTATTAAAGACCAAAATTTTTAGTAGAACATACGTTAACATGAGGCAAAATTTTTAGCATGAAAATTCCTATGGCCACATTTAAAAAAGGCACTCTATATAGAATACTAATTCTATTTTACTTTAGTTAATTTTTTAATTACAAATCTATCGTATTTTGTCTTTACATGATTCAGTTTGACTTTACTTTATATTTGAATTATCAGTTTGATTCCCTTTTTTCTTTTGTGCAAACTTTCGGTTAAAAATTTGTCAATGCTCTTGAATTCGATTTGATTTACGTTAAGCGTTATAGAATTAGTATTTTTGTTTAATCTTCAACTCCGATCGTCTTTTGTTTTCTATTTTTAGTTCCTTATTTGACTTTATTTAATTTAATTCAATTTTAATATAACCGATTGATCGACCTGCCAATTTATCATCCTTCTGTTTCTGTATTTCATTTTTTTTGATTATATTTGATATGAATTTACTTTTTTTAGTTATCAATTGATCATTTCTTGTTTTATTTTTTTTTTACTTAATCGATTTCAGTATATTTTACATCTTAATCCTTAAAAATGACAGGATTTAGATGTAAAATATACTAAAATCGATTAAATAAAAAAAATAAAACAAGAGACGATCAATTGATAACTAAATTTATAATACTTTACATCTTACCTGTCATTTTTTTTTCTTTTTGATTCAAGTTGAATCAAGAAGAAAAAAATGACAAGATTAAGATGTAAAATATACTAAAATCAATTAAATAAAAAAAATAAAACAAGAGATGATCAATAACTACAAAAAATAAATTTTTTGATTATATTTTTCATTATTAACCTATCGGCTTTCTTCCTTAATATTTGATTTGACTTATTGTTAGTTTAACTTATTTTTATTTTTGTCCTATCTTCATCATTGTCCGTTGTTTAATTATTTATTATTATTTAATTTAATTATAACGTGAGAGAGAGCCAGCAACTTCAAGTTTTATTAGATTTATTAAAGTACAGTTGTGTATAAGACATAAAAAGTTTTACTGAAATTGTGTTAGAATGTGATCATGCAGTTTAAAAACAGATTATTACCACGTAACCAAATATGTATTATTACAAGCAACTAATTATTAGTTGCCAATTAAAGCTATCAAGGTAAAAATAGTGTCCTGTTTTCTATGATCGTCACTGTACAATGTTTAATTCAAATTTATTTATTATTTGTAAATCTTCTTCTGTTTTAAATAAACTCTTATCTATAAATATTTTACATTTTTATATAAATTATTGTTTGTAAATTTTCTACTTTTTAAATAAATTATTATTTGTAAATCTTCTACTTTTTTAAATAAATTATTCATACCCTCTAAAAGACCCCTAGAGGTTCGTCGACACCCAGCCAACCCCGTCAAACCCTTTCAAGTTCTCGTTGAGCCCCAAGGGATCCCTATCGATTCCGTTGGAAACCCTTGCTTTAGGATTTCCTTGACTTTTCACCAAAAAACTTCACTTTTGACTGTTTGAGTGACTTTTGTAATTTTAATATGAACAGTTTTTTCCTAATTTGATAATTTATTTCAGAACAGAAATAATATGGTGTACAAAAATTGGTAACTTATTAATTTTATTATCACGTTTTACGGAGGAAGTTATTGAATAACATTTAAAAATCATACGAAATTAATTTTAATAACATTCCTGTTTTTTCCAAAAATAATTAATTTTTTTAGAAAATAGAAAACGTAGTTTAGCATATATTTAAAACACCAAAAATATTTCTTTTGCTAAAGTAAGTAATTCTAAATTAAGTTTTCTTTTCTAATATTTAAAACAATTTTCTCTTTTCCAATTTTAGGAAATATATTTGTATTTAAATTTCCAATTATTCAATTAATTTCACTTCCAGACTCTTCCCTGATGATGTGAACCTTCTTCTCTCTCAATTCCTTGACTTTTCCCGATAAGAATCCTGTATGAAATGCCTTTGATAGATTTATTTCTTCTATTTTCGCACTTGCATGACCTTAGTGAATACGCTCCTAACGGGTCGGACACTTATTCTAAATCACCATGTATGTATGTATAGTGAAAGTAAAATAATACTGAAACGATATATTACATACAAGAAAAAACAAGACATTTTAAAAATAATTTAAACGCCGTTTTTTCACCAATTCATGGACACCAAAACTTTGATGCAAAAGAAACTGTTCCAGGTTCCTTACATTATAAAACAAATTAATTTATATATTCGTCAAATTTACTGTTAATTTAAAATTACTAAAACATTTCCTTAAAATAAATGTATAACGACAGCACGAATGAGTTACTTAACTTAAGGTTTCTTAAAATTTAATTCAATTAATATTGAAAACTCAAATAATATAGAATATATAATTAGACTAACGAGTAACATCAAATCCTACAACTTTCCATAAATTAATTAGGTAGTTTGGAGAATTTTGGTCAAATTACATTTGGGTCATTTAAATATCCGTAGTTTCTGAAGGAAACCGTGTTCCTTTAAGTCTGTTAAACGAATTACGGAATGGTACGTTTAAGTAAATCAGAATTAGTTTCATCGAGTTAGTTTTGAGTCGTCTTGTAAAATATTTGTTTTAAGTAATTTCTGCTATTGAAATATTGTTTGGTCAATCTATTTAAAAATTGTAAAATTGTATTATACAATCAAGTAAAGCATCCAATGAGTTTTTTTGCTAACTCAGAACATACCGTGTAAATATTCCTACGTTCAGTTTTAGAAAAAAAAAAAAGGTTCAATGGAGTTTCAATCAAGGAATAATAAATAAAGACCAACATTTTTTGAGGAATCAGTAATATTTATTTGCATAATTCCTTGGATACATTCTATGTGTTCACAAGAATCAAGTTCTGTCAACAATTAAAATTTGCATAGAGTTAATACATATTAATGGTCAGTTGTTTTTATCAGAAGATAAAAACAAATTATTATTTTTTATTATTATTAAGCAATAAGTTTATTACTTATATTATGTAGATGAGCAACACGATATTAATCAAAGTTCTAAAGCCTCCCTGCGCAAAAAAAAACATATTGAGAGCTCTTTCAACAGGACAAATGACTGGGAAGAATCAGCAAGTCATGACATCCTAATGGTGATTTGTTAGATGATAAATGGGCGAGATATATTTGAGAATAAAATAAACAAATAAAAGTGCCCACGGAGAGAAGTTCGAACAGAAAAGGTTCCACCAAGTTTGGATGTTATATGCACCCACCCACAGCAAAATCGCTGCGAGTAAATCGTTTCGAGTTGCAATTAACTCGATGTTAATTGTAGTAAATCTTTTGTGTATTCTAAGAATTAACAGTTCAATTACCGAGAGTTTACCCACTCGTTTATGCAAATTAAAGGGTAAATCCGACTATGCATAATATAAAAACTATTTGAAGCAGCAACGGTCGTGCTTTGTTGGGTCCAAAGTTATGTTACTATTAAGACTGACTGCGATACTAGTTTAAAGTTGCTGCATTAAAAGTTCGGAATTACAGCTATTATTCAGCAGTATTTATAGGCCATAGCTACAACACCAAATTCGATGTTTTTCAAGACATTTAAATATATTTTACCTGGAAAGTTTACTCCATTAAATGTCGTTTTAACTAAGAAGTTACAAGGATTGCTTCAAGCATTTTTGGTTAAAAGATTTAAAATTTGCAGTTATCTCACTAATACGTACCTACTCATTTTGTTGTAATAAAACCTCTGAGAAATTACTTGCTCGACTCTACTATAAGTTTACTCGTCCTAACTAACATCCAGATATTTTCATTAAGTCGGGTGAAGTGTCATTTGTGCGCACATAACCGCTATATTCTACGAATTTATTGTTGTGGATGTAAGGTAGTTTGGAACAGTCTTTGTTCGTATATTATAATGTGGTGTCGACTCACTGGATTTATATTTCTCTCTTTCGAGTATGATCAACTGCAGTGAGTTGAGTATAAACGGGATACACACACACATATACCCACTTCAAAGAAAAACAAACGCACATTTAAATTGATAATTTAAAATTTAGATTTTAATTTCGCCCCGTGGCGCAGCCATGCATATTTACAAGAACGGGAAAGTGGATTTTATATCGAGGTAAAGTAACTCGAGGATAGTAATAAACTCATAAATATGTTCAGACACGCAATAAATTTAGAACTCGGATAAAACAAGACACGCCAATTATAAATTACAAGAATAATTACCGGGGTGATGTGAACATGGAGGTGTTGTATCCGTCATTACGCAGGTAAACACTTTTTAGATTCTTGCTTGCTAACTGAAGCATAGCAACATGCATTTTACCAAGACGTTGTTTCTTATCTAAATTGTAGTGTAAACTGCGTCTTGATAAAATGCACGTTACTATACATGTAACGATATCGACGTAACGGAAATCAGATACATGATAATTTAAAGTAGTGTGAAAGATTCGGTGTACATTAGTGTTCGACCAAATATTCGGTTTCGACCTGAAAATTTCAAATTATAAAGTGCATTTGCTTTGCTTGACGTAAAAAAGCTATCTCTAAAATACCAATGTTCTTGTTCTTGCAATAAAGTTTCTTTAATTTCAATTATTAATAAGCAAAACTATTAATCTAGACTTTAGTGTCACTATCTCTAACTTACTTTGAATAAGTTTCGGTCGGATACATTATGACTGTCAGAAAGTCGGACACATATGGGAAATTATAAATAAAAACACATTTAAATGCTGATACAGAAAGTATTAAGCAGTGTAAGACTGCTTATCAAACTTATATGCAAGCAACTGTTTTCTTTTCGTTTCTGGCGCCGGAGTTGCTTCGTGATCAGGCCTAGGTGCATTTTAGGCGGAAGGTTTGGTTAAATATACGAGGAACTACTAATATGCTGAAGTGATCATAGCCGGAAAACGTTCGAATCTTTAACGCAACTGCCCCGTAAAACCAAAACAATAAACCAGTCGAAGCCAAAGGAGTCTATGCGGCACGCAGTAACCACTACAGTTCTGGTCGACTGGATATAAAAACTTGTTTACATAATCGATTCATTCCGAAACGAACTCGCATTTTTTTTGCAGTGACGGCGCTATAATTGATATGAATTAAATGTATTATGCCAGCCTTTACATTAAAGAATTATAATGTTTTCGTAATTATTAATTTAAAAGAAACTATAAAGACAATTATGTTACACACGTAATTTACATGAAACGGTTGCTTCTGATGCAATGAGCGCGAGGGTGAGAGCGCCTCGGGCATAAAAGCCGTTCAGCGGCGACGTTGAAATCTACGCCGCTGCTTTGTTTATCTTTATACTGGTGTTTATCAGATATCCTAGAAATGTCCGAGCCTTATTCGTGATATACAAAGTGACAAAGTAATGGTTCCGATTAGTTTTTAATGGTAATACGTTGGAGTCAGGTTTTATACAGGATGACTAGTAAGTCGACGTATTCATTTGAGAGAGTGTTAGTACAGTTCATTTGCAATTGATTTGACCATATTATGCATTTTACAAAATACAATAGTGACAATAGTATTAGTATTAGTATTATCTAACCGTAGATCTCAAAGAGATATCGGCATCGTCAAGTGTATATATGTATATACCTGTCAATGATATGTAAATTAACGGACAAAATCTTTGTACTCATAGAAACAGCAATCTAACAGAAACGTCATTAATTTTTGTTTAAAACTAGTCAAAGACATTGGCATTGTTAAGGAAGTAGGCAATGTTTTGTTTTGGACAATTTATTATTTATTTATTTTAGGCAGCGATAGCAAAAAGAATAAAAGGGAAAATTTGGTAAATAAAGCTGCAATAGGTGAATTGAAAAAACGTACTTTAGGTGAAATGAAGTTTGACCAAATGGCTTTATTTCTAATGAAACGAAAATATATGCAGAGATCTGTAAAAACTAAAAATCTGAAAAGAGGTATTTTACCTAAGATTAGGTCCTTAAATTTAATGTTCTAAAATGCAACAACTTATCTTTTACTGATATACTGTGTTATACTGTTATGCTATGAAAATTAAATGATTTTAATTAAAAATTAAAAATTTAATAATAATATACCTGGGTTCAAAATTTAATAATAATATACCTAGGTTCAAAATTTAATATGAGAAAAGAAACTGTCCACTACCTTACCCGCAGTTCGGGAAATTCTCCGTAATTTGGCAACACTGGTTGTTAGAGTAGATTTTAAAAACGATTGGCGCTAGCTAAATATTATTCATGAGGTAAGGCAATGGTTAAATTAAGCTGAATAAACCTTCGAGGGGCGAGGCCCCTCAGGCCGCAAGGCCGTAGGCGATGGCCCCCGTCGCCCACGCCTTACGCCGCTTCTGACCCAATGAATACCATGTGGCATCATAGTCTCGTTTATAGATTTTTTTGGACTTGGGTCTCACGTCTTCAAATTTTTAAATTCTGCAACTAATATAACATAAGAATTAAGGTTTGATATCCCCAAAAAAAGGTCTTTTTTTGGACAACCTTTAATAAGTATATGTTGCATTTTTGCAGGATTACAAGAATCTTCTGCTATTCGAAATTACGTTCTGATGGAACAGAAACTATTTTCTAAAAGAAACAGCAAAGTATAATAGATCGGAAGTAAAACAAATTTTATTTATTTACAACATGTTTGCTTGAGAAATTTTCAATATGTATTTTGTTCCAGTGAAAGATTCTATGAATATTGAACGGGGAAGTCCAGTGCTGTAAGCAAATTTCCATAGACGCCAATATTTATTTTTCTCATTACTCATCCTACATGGATTTTTACAATAAAATGATTGAATAGTTTAAACAGCGACATCTTACGATCGCTTTTTGACCTAATAGAACGATTTTTTTAAATAAAATTATCATTGCAGAAGAGAATGGTATCAAACCTTGACGTTTGAAAGTTTGTTTAATTCGATTTTCGGATTATTTTTTTAATGCATCGTAATGGATGACGTGCACAGAAGTCATATTTACACCATTAAAGGAACAGTGATGTCTCACTAATTGACAATTTCCGATAGGCGCGTCTACTAGCAGCAACCTATAGATCACTAATGGGGTCACTCACCGCCGCCCGCAATCGCCAAACCAAAATACGCCATGCCGCATGCACACGATGATTTGCGTGCGCCATTTCCGAACAATGCCGTTATTGCAAAAGCTACATTTGATTTACGTGGGACACGGCGTGCATAAACAACGTTAAAAACATATACACCATCATTAGCGTCAATTAATGGTTCATGAATTGATACGCTCATTAATTATTCATATTTACCGCAGTTTTACTGCAGTCCTCGTTTTTATTATTAATGCTCGTCGTTTTCAGCGCTTTCAATTAAATTATGGTACACATGAAACGGTTCTAGCCTCGTATGTACACATGGTAGGATTTTGTTATCCTTTGCCTACACATTATGCAACTTTCTTTACTACGGAGTATTATAAATCGTCGGCGTTCTCCTAAACTATATCCGGGAGGATTCAAAACTTAATTGTCTAGTTCGAACCATTATAAGAAGATCAAGGACATTTAATTTTAACGATGTCATATGTCTTAACTTAACTAGGCGCAATAACACATTCAAATTTCATTAATTTTTTATGGCAGTATAAAAGGAAGATTCCACGTTGTAAACTTTTTGTTCAGTTGTAAAAACAATTTGGTTAAAAGTAAGAAAAAAAAAAACATAATTAAAGTATCTAAGGGAAGGAAGACTAGGGAAGAACATTGTCAAGTTCACAGTAAAATCCTTATTTAGCTAAGACATGATGATATTTTATTCGCTAGCCGCCTGAGACCTGAAATTTATCAATCTTGTGTTACGTGGGCTGGTCGAAAAGTTTCTGGAAACGGTATGAAAAAACGCATATGAAATTTGGTAAACGGTATCATTGTTTTTCGAAGTATTCGCCTTTGACGTCAATACACTTTTGCATACGCTCGAACCAATTTCTAAAGCACATTTCCACTCTAAAGATGGTACCTCAGAAAGCAGTGTCCGGAATGTTTCAACCGCGGCTTCAGCCGACGAAAATCGCTCACCACGCATTTTAGTTTTGATATTTAGGAACAAAAAGAAATCATTAGGTGATAAATCAGGTGAATATGGACAATGAGTCATTAATTCAATATTTTTGTTGGATAAAAAATCAACTGTTTGACGGGCTGAGTGAGAGCTGGCGTTGTCATGATGGAGAATAATTCGCCGATTTCGATTGTTTCTTCTTATTTGATCGATGACTTCCGGCAAACAAATTGTAGTATACCAATCAGCATTCACGGTTCTTCGATCCTCTAAAGCCACGGTTGCTACATGTCCAGTTAAACCAAAGAAACAAGCAATCATTTGCTTCGCAGCACTGCGTGAACGGACAACTTTTGTTGGTTTTGGTTCATTTTGCAATACCCAAACGGTAGATTGTTGTTTACTTTCTGGCTCGTATGAATAGATCCACGTTTCGTCACCAGTAACGATGTTATAAACTAAATTTGAACGACCCCCATTGATTTCTTGATCATTTCTTCGCACCATTTGACACGACCCTGCTTTTGCGCTTCTGTTAAATTATGTGGGATCCAACGACTGCAAAGCCTTCGTACGTTCAAATGATCATACAAAATCTGGTGTATTGCTTTCATGTCAATGCGTAAGGATGCTTGAATCTCACGGTATGTCACATGTCGATCTCGCTCAAGCATTTCACGCACAGCATCTACAATAGTGGCAACAACAGTTGATGGACGACCTTCACGAAATTCGTCACTGAGAGAGGTACGTCCACGCTGAAATTCGGCAAACCAATTATAAACACTGCTCTTTGATGGTGCTTTATCTCCAAAAGCCAAATGAAACCGATCGAGACATTGTTTCGGCGTTAGACCACATTTGAAATCGTAAAAAATCATGGCACGAAAATTTTCACGCAAGATTTCCATGTTTACACAAAATTACTTTTTCTCAAATGCTGTACAAACAAAACTAGTTCACTTGGATAGGAACTGTCAATAGAATTACATGCGAAAAACATCAAATTTTTCAAATATGACAGTTGATAAACACTAACAATTCTAGACCTACTAGATTCCAGAAAATTTTCCAGCAGCCCACGTATTAGTTATAACAAGTCATCATTTAATATAAAAAAAGTGGTTGCAGATTGGTAGCTGACTATAATAACAATAAGTAAAAAGTTTTTTTAAACTTGAAACGGATAAAATTATGAAGGGAAAACACTCAACGTTTTGCTGTTGACTTCGTCCTGACGAAGCTATTAATAAATAGCGAAACGTTGAGTGTTCTCCCTTCATAATTTTATCCGCTACAAGTATAAAAGAAAACTTTTTACTTACGATTTTCATCGGACAAGAATCAACTTCAATTATAATAACAATAATAAAAATAATAAATATACAGTGTCCCAGCGCTACGAGGAAGGACGAAAATGGTATTTTATCCGCATTTTATCAAAAAACTTTGTTAACGAAAGTTGTGCAGGCCCATATTCTGCACAATTTAAAATTTTCAATTTATTTTCAACTCTACAAGAATTTCATTATTAAGTTACACGTTAAAGTTATGATTAAGGGTCGGACATACCTAGGATATCTGGTAAAAACCAGTATAAAGATAAACAAAGCAGCGGCGTAGATTTCAACGCCGTCGCTGAACGGCTTTTATTCCGAGGCACTTTAACCCTCGCGCTCATTGCATCAGAAGCAACCGTTTGATGTAAATTACGTGTGTAACATAATTCCCTTTATAGTTTCTTTCAAATTAATAATTATGAAAACATTATAATTCTTTAATGTAGCGAGATCATTTCGGAATGAATCGATTATGTAAACAAGTTTTTATATCCAGTCGACCAGAACTGTAGTCGTTACTGCGTGCAGCATAAATTTGTCGGTTTATTGTTTTGTTTTTACAGGGCAGACGCGTTAGAGATTCGAACTTTTTCCGATTATGATCGCTTCAGCATATTAATAGTTCCTCGTATATTTAACGAAACCTTACGCCTAAAATGCGCCTGGGCCTGGTTATGATTGTTTAAATGGAATCCTACATATTTTATTACATATTTGGATAGCAATTGAAAAACTGATAAAACTTATATAATAACATATTAACCTATTTTCAGTACTTAGAAACCATCCAACTTCAGATGTCTGTCTTAAGGTTATTTTAAATGACAACACGTTGAAATCTCGAACAAACACGTCCAAACATCTGCACTTTCAAGTCATTTACGAATTCTGAACGTCGGTATGCCAACAACAACAAAGAGCTTGTTTCAAGAATTGTCAAATTATTCAGCTATTTTAAATGGAACACCCTATGTATTATTAGATGATCGGAGAGTCATTTTTATTAACTTTCCAATGATACCACACTTAATACATTTCAATTTAAAAACGTTTCAGTTATTGTTAAGGAATTAATCAGAAATTACAGTAGTTCGCTGTGTGACATTCCCATTCGAATCAGGAATGTGTTGCATAATACGGTTTTGAAGTACTAACTGACATTTGCAATTCGCACTTATTTTTTATCAAATTTCTAAAAATAACCATTCAGAACCAATAAAAACTACCCGTAAGGGTTTACTGAAATTTCGCCAAGATGTATATGCATTGCATTATCTATGAAGTTAACATGTAATAATAAATAATGATTACATTTGTCATTTTGTGTAAATTACTATCAAGATTAATTTCTTCACAGCTAAAACAGTTAATAACCATTTAATTTAACAAATTGGGAGAATTTCTTTTTTAGAAAAGAGACTGGCGACCACTTATTCGAAACGTAAATCGCATTAAGTCTTTCATTTTCAGAGAAACTCATCCTAGAAGCAATCATGCTAAATGACAAATAAAATCGTTATTATTATAAGCAGAGGCGGCCTTAATAATTGCGAGGCCCTGGGCGAGAAATTTTTGCGGGACACTTGCGGTAAGAGAAAAAGATTTTATTCTTTGGATCACAAAGAGCAAAAAATACTCAATAAATTTTAAAAAGTACGTAAAATAATTTTCCCAACACATCAGTGTTACCTAAGTTACTGTTATTTTTTTTTTAATATGTCGTTATATGAAAGTGTGAAAAAAAGAAAACTGTGGAAAGACTCGTGTTTTAACACACATATTTAGGTTGCTATCGATCACATAATAATTAAACTGAACAAATTCGAATAATAAATAAAGAAAAAAAATGACGAATAATTGATAATCGACAAATAAAAACAAAATAGCGTCAAATCTATTAAAACAATAACAAAACATGATCGCCGATAGAACGAAAATAAGAATGCGTAAAACTAAGAATAAGACAAATCTATTGACAACCAAAAATTTAATCTGTAAATATTAAAGATTAAAATGAACTAAACTCAAATCGAGTAAATGAAAAAAAGAAAAAAAAACAACGAAAATCAATCAATCAATCGTATCAAATAAAATCATCACGTCGAACAAAACAAAACATGAAAGATGATAGACGAGAATAAAAATTGTATAAAAGAAGTTGTGGATAAATTCCGTATTTTCAAGACAATTAATTTTACCAAAAAATCCCGGGACGCGTCAATTTTGTCTAATTAGGGAAAGGAGGGGGTAGGTACCATTTAATTTAAAAAGTTAACACTCGCTCAGCATTTTGCACCCCGTAGTATTAAAAATAGTTTTTGGAAAGGGCAAAAATTTCAATAAAATTGACAGTCTCGAGGTTTTTTTTTGTTTCGAAAATATCGAATTTATCCGTTACTTAGTTTCCAGACTATATTAAAAATTGAACTAAATAATATCAATTAAAAAAAATGGAGACAATACGAAATAATATTATAATAATAATAAATAACAATAAATAATATTATATATTGAAAATTAACTCGAAAGTTCAAACAATTTGAGAACCACTGGCGAAAAATTTGTTATTACATCGAACCCTTCTTAGGGCGTCTATTAAAACTAAATTGCCAACGACGTCATTGTTATTGGCAATCAAAAGCGAAAGTAAATAAATGCTTTGAGGATGAATCACAAAGCCGCTGAAAATTTTGGGAACCGCTGACGGATCGAAAACATTCAAATTTCTTGTTACACGTTAAAATTCTGTTTTAGGATAACCGTTAGAACGAGATAGTTGCTGTCGATTTGCTCGACACAGAGCAGATGAAAGAGATTCTAATGAATGCTTATAAACGATTTTGAGAACCACAAGCTTTTTGTTTCTACATGGAGACTCGAAAAATCGTTTTAGGACGCCAGTCAGAGCAAAATCGCGCTTGATATCTTTATTCGTGCACAAAAGAAATGAGAATGAACTTAAAAAAACACAAAACAGTTTGAGAACCACTTAAAATCCGTAAAGTTCTCCTTGTTATATCGAACACTTGGCAAAGTTAGGTGTTCCATAGGCATCGTTTGTTAAGGCCGCAGAAGAAAGGCCGCAAGGGATCTGTACGTTAACTCCAAAGCACAAACAATTTGAGAACCACTGGCGAAAAATTCGTTATTACACCGAAACCCTCTTAGGGCATCTATTAAAACTAAATTGCCGACGACGCAATACAAAATCGGATCGGATCAAGAGAGAAAGAAAAAACAGAAGAATCAAACCGAGTCAAGAAAAGACAAAAGACGATCTGCGATGAAGATAAAATGAAAAGAAAAAAGTCAGATCAAATCAAGAAATCAAGAAAGTTTGACACCAAAAGAAAAAAAACAGAGTAAATCAAATTGAATCAAGAAAAGACAAAATGCGTGCGATCGGTTCATAGCTAAAAAATGAAATAAAGTCAAACAAATAAAACCAGTTAGTCAGTTAATAGCACAAAACCGTCTTACACAACACTTTTCTGAATCGAATAGGAATGTCGTACAGTGAAGTTCTGTAAGTTGATTAATTAATTAACAGTACCTCCGTTGATATCAAACTTTAATGTATTAAGTGTGGTATCGTTTAAAAGCTAATAAAAATGGCTATCCACTCCAATTAGTTCAACTGACAAGTTATTCGACTGTGAAAACCTTTGAAGTGCCGCATGTCGTAGTGAAACCAATATCAAGAGAAAGTCTGCCACATTTTCAACTTAATAGATCGTCAAATAAATATACAACGACTTAAGTCCCAATTGAAAGCTGCAAATAAATGTCGGCTTAATTCGATAGTTCAATTGCAAATTGTAGAGCGAAACGAACTACGTAGAAATAAAGAACTGCAATGTTTTTGCATGTTCCATCCACTTACATACTTCCTCCGACTGACAATTTAACAATGGGCGTATAAATCAGTGCTTTAGCTAGAATAAAGTAACACTAATGAAAAGGTACAATAATAATAATTGTAAACGCGCCATTACCCCATTAAACCAAGTACAGCGCAGCTAAAAATTCCTAAACAATAACACCCAGTGCCAAGAGAATTTCCTCGATGCAAATCAAATTGCCTCTTATGTGTATTAAAGAAGTTACAATAAGAAACTGATGCGGACGTGTTTTATTAGATTTCTACGATTGAAACTTCGCGTAGCGATAACTCAATAAAAACGATCGACAACAAATACAGGATCGCTTAGATAATCAAAAACCCATTTTCCAGAGCTCTTGCAACTTTGTAATTTAGTTACAACTCGATTACCGAGAACTGTCTTAATATCTTTTAAAAGTTGTCACGTAAAAAGTTAGCTATCTATCTGCTGCTGTTGCTGCTGCTGCGACGTATCTTATCGACGTTTGTATACAAAGTGTCACGGAAATAAATACTCCTATATATAGATAATAAAACTCGTCAAGAGTAACAAATTTTCTAAATATATATTTCTTTTGTGACCGTTCTGGTTATCGAGTTAAAATTATTTAAAAAAATTCAAATCATTGTGCGCCACTGGAGACTACACTATCTGCCCATCATCTATTTGACAAACGACCGTTTTTAAGCAACTTAAGAAAACGAACGATCAATCAATCAAGCAATCAATCGATAGTGAAACGTTAAGTGTACTTTCCAATTTTAATAGTATCCGGTTAACGTTTAAAAACTATTTCACCTTACCACTTACACAGTGTGTCCCCGGATGGACCTAACTATACCTATAAATTTCCTTATTTTGAATTTTAGGAAGAAAAGTCATTTTTCATAAACAGTTTTGCTTCTTCTAGCGAGTCCTCAGCAACTACCAAAATTTCGAAATAACATACAGCGTGATTAGAAATCGAGACAACGTGAGATTTCGTTAAGAGTAAAGTACCTTCTATTTGAAAGGTAAAGTAAAAGTGTTACTGGAAAAAGATGTTTGTAATGTCAAAAGAAGCTCAAATATATAATCTGAACGTTGTTTTTTAAAATTGACTTTTCTTGTCTTATAAGCCAACCTAATTATCGCAAATAGATAAAACAGCGACATCCTACGATCGCTTTTTGATATAACATAGGATAACAAATTGAAGCGGGTTTGCTACATAATAAGCTACCCCATGCAAGGCGGCCATGCAACAAAATTTTGTAATTATCGCAGTTATCTATGACAATAAATATAAGTGATTTATTTCATGTCAACAAATATGTTGACAATTGTCAATCAATTTTAGAAAAATTTATTTCTTAATCATACTGAAGACAAAAAAAATCAACTTCGAGATACAATGTTCAGATTCGATATTTCTTCTTCTCAACTTTTTTTGACATTACAAAATTTTTTTCACAGTTAATATAATTATAATAATAATAATAAGTTTTATTGTCCAACAGTACAAAATATACCAGACAGGACAAACAAGTCAGTAGTAGTAATAAATAATAAACAACACAAAATTATAATCCGACAAAAGATACGATAAGATATTAATTAACACTAATACTAAATATAAAAATTAAGTTTCGCATATCTGTATAACTACATTACTTTGTATAACAATAAACTACAGAAATATTTTGTAAGAAAAAACAGAATTTGTACCAAGAAACTATAGTATTAATTGCAAAATATCTCTTAAATGCATATTGTGAATATCACAGTCTCTGCATATGGCATTAAAATTATTGCACATTACAAAAATAGGGGATTTTTTTATAATATTCGTACAGGCTACCATATCATATCAAAGCTCCATATTCTAATTTAGGCTTTACAAATACATGGTATAAATTAATCATAGTTTGCACGTTAACAAAATCTCTACTATTTCTGATGACGAAACCCAACATTTTTAACGCAGACTGTACCATGTTATCGATATGATTAGAGAAGTTGAAAGCAGAATCAAATATGACTCCCAGGTCTTTTGTATGATCAACACGTAGCAAAACTGTATTATCAAGTTTATAATGATATATAATGAGATTAACTTTTCTGTGGAAGGTTAACGATTTACATTTGTTTACATTCAGTTTCAAATTATTCTTAGTACACTTTATTTTCCTGTCAAATAAAAGGTGCTTTACTTTTAACCAAATTTCACCTTTTCTCTATTTCTAACCACCCCGTATGTTATTTTGAAATTTTGGTAGTACCTAAGGATTCGCTGGAAGAAGTAAAACCTTTTATGAAGAATAAATTTTCTTCCTAAAATTCGCAATAAGGAAGTTTATAGGCACAGCTAGAACCATTCAGGGACAAAAAAAATCAATTTTAAGACACAACGTTCAGAATAGATATTTGAGCTTTTTTTGACATTACAAAAATCTTTTTCCAGTAATACTTTTCTTTTCTTTTCAAATAAGAGGTATTTTACTCCTAACCAAATTTCACATTGTCTCGATTTCCAACCACCCTGTATGTTAATTCGAAATTCTGGTAATTGCCGAGGACTTGTTAGAAGAAGCAAAACTTTTTACGAAGAACGAGTTCTCTTCCTAAAATTCGAAATAAGGAAGTCTTTAGGTATAGTTGGGCCATCCGGGGACACGCTGTATAACTTGACTTGTCCTATGAACTTTGTAGCTATGTTAAAGGGCTAATAATAAACAGACAAACAAACAAAATTAGTGATTTAGTCGTGGCATGTACTATGTAATGGGAAAATGGCCTATTCACATCACACTACAACATTTGGGGGTTAAAATTAATCATAAAATCGTTTTCAAAAACGTCTTGTCTTACGTAGTTACAGAACTAGTGGAGTCCCTGAAGTGTAATTAAAATTCGCATTACGGCAATATGACTAATACTGTTTACGATTTTATTTGAAAAGGTGCACTGTATAAGTATTTAAAACTCCAATTATTTAATTTCATTTGGTATATCAAGTAAATGGTAAGTTACAGTGGGAATTGCAAGGACAGTTTTTATCCACGAATAAGTAATAAAAGTATGTTTTCTTGAGTTTCACGTATTCGATGAAATACGATAATGAGTACAATCTTTATGTTTCATTTTCTGACGAGCATGTGGAAAGCTGACGATGCGATTCTCATGTAGAGTTCCGAAGCGAATAGGTAGCTTTGGGAAAAAAAAGTCAGACGACATCGCTGCGCCCTCACTGGGTTGTGGTGAAAGCGCATCGCAGGAAGGTGGAGTGATGTTGCAAGGAAGTTGATAAAAACAATTAACATTTGAATTAGCAGTTAGTTCTTAGCTTTAGGAAAAAGCACTCGATCTATCTCGCTGCTGCCGATTCTGAATTGAAATCCAGATTCAATTTTCTTTTGATTAAATTCAGTAATGTTTTCCTTAAGTTTGGAATTCGCGAACTTAAAGCTCTTCCGCGAAAAGCTTTTTGTGTATCTAAACCGTTCCGAACAATGGTCTTTTCATTTGTTTCTTTTTACAATATAATAATAAATCATTGTCACAAAATTTCAGATTATGAGAAGAAAATTCGGTTCACTTTGGTAAGTTAATTAAGACCGCTTGAAGAAGAATCACTACAATTGGTAGATCAATCCTTGTCTCTCTCTCATTTTTATAATGAGATTTATTTTGTAAAGTTTTGTTTTCTTGTGATGTTTAACGCTTCAACAACGAGAAAGAATTTAACAATTTTCAGGGATACGTGTACAACGGCCCTGTTTCGGCTTCTCGATGAAAAATACCTTTTTGAGAGCATTTTTGGCTATATCATCTCAAGTTGCTACCGAGGAAAAGAATCTCTTTCAGCGGTGGTCGTGGGTCAAAAAAACAGGTTAGGTTATCTGTAAAACAGGGGTGGTTTCGCTGTTTATCGGGGTAAAAGAGTTTAGGGTGAATATAATTTATGATTAATTTTAAGCACAAACTATTTCAGAAATCTGTTTTCCTCGTATTAGTTCACAGACGGAATTTCTGAGTGAACTGTTCAAATTTCGCGACTATTTTGTCTTTTATAAACCGTTGGTCTTCCCACTTTATTTTCATTGAAACATTTCCTGACTTTTTCAGGTTCTTTTTTTGATTTCCGTTAAAAAACTATGGGCACCATGGGCTGCGATTATGCAAGTTTCCTAATTTTTACTTGTTTATACATTTTTTCCTGATTTTAGATAGAAATAATAGATGTTAAAAAATTAAAAAAATATGTATTTATTTTTAATTATCATGAGGAGAAAAATGTTGAATTATCTTTAAAAACTAATAATTAACTAATTTTAATAACACGTATGTTTAAAATTTTAAATAAGGTTTTTCAAAAGACAAGAAGTATTGGTGCAGGCAACCCAAAGAACACAGCCGCTTGTAAGGTTGCCTAGATGGAAGATCTCATTTAATAACATATCATTTTTTTAAGAAATTTTTAACCATTCACTCAAATTATGTAATTCTTTTCAAATTTTTTAATATTTGAAACAATTTTTCAGTTTTCCAATTAATTTCACTGGCTTGCATTAAAACAAGTAAATTTCTTGACTTTTCCCGGACATTGCGAACCTTTTCTCAATTCCCTAACTTTCCCCGGTTTTGCCAGTGAGTGGCACCCCTGTTAAATTTTTTCGGCGTCAAGTACACGCTATTTTATAGAATTATTATTGATGGTATTACAACTTCCAACATTCAGAAAGTTGGTTCAGATGGAGAGAGTTATTATTTGAATAAATAAAGGAAACTTTAACGTCTTAGTATAAATGTAGGTCATGCCTTTTTAAAATATCGCCCTTTCGATACAAACTTACTTCGTTACTTAAAGAAAATTTACATTAATATGGCTTGTTAAAGCAATACAAATGGAAATGGGAAAGTCTCTTAATATTATTAACTTAAACTTTTCCAAGAAACCCATCCGACACAATAAAGCTTTCTGATTATTGTTTTAATGTTAATTACGTCGTAGAGTCTAAAGCCTCCTCGCTACTTCATTATTCTAAAATAATTCGATTACAAGCAAGCGCACGGCGTTGCTTAATTCGATTGCGCAATTCTTTTTTTTAAAAATATTATACGGAAGCGATCTTTATTAGTACGGACGGCAAAAAGGCCGGGTGGGTTTTCATTAATTTTGCGAAATCGCCGATGAATAAGTAAACAAAGAATGAACTCGATCCTGGGGGAAATTTTCAATTTCCGATGTATCGGCCAACGCGAAGTCATCGCATCGGGAGTTGCAGTCCAGAAATTGGAGGAAAATTTAAATTCGATGCATTGAAATTCAACTAAGGCGATTATGCAAATGGCAGGGCTCGCCCTCATTCAATTCTTAATTAAACTGAGACGTTTAAAATCTATCTCTCAGGAAATATCTCGCCTCAAACGCACGTACATTAGCCGGTTAAGAAGTTTCTAAATAGATTCTTTAACGGAGATTTTCCTCAAGGCATGTCCCGTAATTTAATCAAAATCATTCTTTCGAAAAACTCTACGGTATGAATTTAAAAACTTTGGAATACGCAGTATAAAATGTTACTATTAATTTTTAACTAAATTACAAACAGTTCAATAATTTATTTATAATGTGCGTTCTTTTTCATTATACAGGGTTTTCTTTTACTGTGTGCAAATAAAAAAAAAAAAACTTCGGTATAAATACACGAAATGCTACTTTCTTAGGGTGGTGGGTAGCATATCATAGCCAAAAAACTTCGGTGATACCACTTATTTAGAACTGCTGAAATGTTCGGGAAATATATAGCAAGGTCAATGACGCCTTCCTCTGCAGTCGGTATGTACACGCTCACCAATACTGCATCCAATCATCAACGCAGCGTCGTAATAATAATAACTGATATGATTCATTAGTTATTTGATTTAAAATTTTAATTCACTGAACGAAGTAATGTTACATTTATTTGTTTTACGATATTAACTATCGATGAATAAATTCGAAAATTTATGCACCAATTAGGCGAACGCGTTAAAAATGTTTTTCTTTCTCTCTTTTACATAAATCAACTTTTGCTAATCTCGTTGCTAGCCATGAAAGTATTACTTACGGTCCGCGGAAAAAAAGTAAATGTCAAATTTTGATAAGTCTATTAAAATTCACATGGAATGTGAGACTATAATTTATATGTACCTCTCTTTTAACCTGTTCGGCAACAACGGACCACATGCGATATTCTTAGCTTCCTGAATTGCACTAATTTTTAATTTGAAAATTCTTAAAATTGTAGTTACTTGGAGCGAAATTACATTTATTTATTTTAATAATTCCAGGCGCATTGTGAAGGCGTTTAAAATGTTTTGATCGATCGGATGATTTACATCATTCACAAGGTCAAGTTAAATACTGATTTATCTTCGCGTCCTCATTCAACAGGCGGCCGCGAGAGATTAACCACCCTCAACTCATCAGCTATGCCAGCAGTTCTCAAACGGTTCGGTGAAAATCTGCTGAATTTTTTGCTAAGGACATATGAGTTCAATCGTTGCCATTTATGGTGATGTATTACAGTTTTAAATAATTGCACACAGTAAACAAACACCCGGTATAGAGTATTACAAGATTCGCATACTCTGACATCATCAATAAAAGTTTTGATTTGTCAGAAAATTATTTTTAAATACGTTTTTATTGTGTAATCGGGGCGAGGAGGGAGCTTGCGCCAATCCTTCATAATGGGGCGGCATAGTGTTGCCAACTCAAAATTTAGTTCCTTGTTCTAAAAAAATTATATTTTCTAGAAATAATTCTATTTTGCTTTTGTTTTTCTATCGAATATCGAGAACATCTCGAAGTAGTATTGAATTAATCAATTTATTCTCTCATTTCATTTAGATTTTCTGAAATTGTTCCTTTTCTTTCATAAATTCGTACATCCTTTCTACGATCTACGATCGCCGTTTGCTCATTTTGCTTCTTCTTTTCCCGTTGCATCTGTTTTTGTTTTGATTTTATTTGTCATATATTTTAAAACTAAATAACAAAAGTTTCTATATTCTACAAATAATTGGAATCGTCTTTTGTTTTCCTTGTTTTCTTTGGAAAATTTCGTTTCGAAAATATCGTATTATGATTTGTCTTTGCGTGATCCTTTTTGTGAATTTCGATTTATTGTTATGTCTTGAATATGTAACGTTAAGAACTTTTTTTTAAAGAACAGTTTAAATCTGTGATTCCTCTGGTATTTTTATTTATTTTATTATAATAATAATTGTCGCTGGGCGTTTTCATTCTATATTTTCTCGACTGCTAAAAACGTTCACTTTTTTAAATTGTTTTTACCATTTTAATAAACTAAACAATTATAATTTCCCTAGGAATTTTATTGTTCCCGTTTTGATTGTGTTTTTCTATCATCAAAAAGATTTTCATTTTTTTTCTTCTTTCTGATTGTGTAATTCTGGTAATTTTTTTGTCGCAAAGTATTTCGATTGCCTCTTGTCTTCCCATTTCCTTTTTTCTTCATCCGTCAATTTCATTTTGAATGTTTATGTTAATTAGAGTACTTTTTTCTTGTGAATTTTTAAAAATGCAGATTTTGAATTTTTTCGCGCACGGCCAAATGTAAAAAGAAGAGAAATTTCATCTTCGTTCAAAATCCAAAATCCACTCCAAGCATACATAATAACTCTGAAAATAAGGTCGACAGGTAGGGTAAGGTAGCTTGCTGCATTTGTTGCAGTAAACTGATACCAGTCCCATGAGATCACTAAATACTAAATAGTATACATTCCTTTAATACAATTTTCTTAATGCACCTAAGAGTGATTCAATAAATTTAATATTATTATTGTTATTATTAAATCGTACATAGCACCAACTGCTAAATTAACTATTCGTACAGTTGGCAATATTGCTGCAGAGCTGTAACATGACATGTGCCGCCCAATCATGACGTCAAAATATATTATTTCGCTCTCTAATAGATATATTAGTTATTAATAGTAACAGATAGTAATAACAGCAAATTCTTCATTTCAACGCAAATTTATGATTGAAAGTATCAGTGCTGGGACTTGAAGCAGTGACGTCATCCACTGATGGATACAACAGATTAGGAATAAAAGAACGCTTTGCCCCTAACTAAAATTGTTTCTAACCTCAAAAAGCAGATATTTTACTTACATTCTTAAAATTATTGATCATCTCATCAAACATCCAACTCCTGCATTGTACTAAACACGGTACTACACGAACTAGTATAATTTCCAATTAATTTTAGGTTTGTTCTGCACTTTCTAGACTTTTAACTCCTTTACATCCCTACTTATTTATGCGCATCTCATTCTTACAAGAGTAATAGGTGCAAAAATTGTTAACAAGTGCAGATAAAGCGAATACAACTTTCACGTACGTTTAGAAAGAGTGAGGTTAGGTTTGAAATATCAACATTCAAACAGTTCTAGTATCTGAAACGAATGATGGATTTGTGAAGCCATCAGATGTCATCTGATTAAAACCAATTAGAATCTGCTAGAATAAAAGAACGACTGTTGATGAATTTGAGTCATCCGTCAAACAATAAAGAACGGGTTTGGTGGAACCGATGCCATCCAGCGGGCTTTTTGATGAAATAAAAAATGCGCCAATTGTAAACAAGAACGATAAGGTGATCAGGTCGCTGAGATTATTTTAAAATGCCAGTTTCCAACGTTGAATTCATATTTCAGTAGTAGTCCCCGTGACTATCAACATGATGCTGCTTAAGAAATAAATTTAAAATATAAAGTATCGCAACAGAATAAAGTTATCTCAAAGTAATGCCCAAAATGTCTGTCACCAACTTCTTGGCTGGCGTAAAACTCTTCTTAAACGTTGCGAATAGTTTTGATTTGTACAGTTCTAATCTTTTAATTGTTGTTCAAATTCGATCTTTCAATTCGTCTAAATCGGAGCACCTGTTGGAAAACACACTGTTTAAGTATTCCTGCATGGGTCTTCTGCAATATAGTGTTCCTGCCTGTTGATACCACAACATCTGGATTCGAAAAAATAGCAACCAAAACAGGAACTAGTTCGGTTTATAAAAATTCAATATGCTTGTCAGTATTTTATTAAAAAAAAAATGGCTCTATAATCCTTTCGGCAATAATTTCCGCCCACACACAAGTTTCTGGAGATATTGTGTTCGTGCTCTTGGAATTAGTACGAGCTATTTATTTGGGTTTCTCACCTATAATTTTGTTTATTTTTAGTGTTGGTATCCTCATATGATTCCAATTTGATTAGTTCGTTTCATTAAATAAACCTATCAAGTGAATTCAGTTTAAGGGCTTGCCACTTACCGAGATTATTTTCAACCGGAAACTTTGAAGAGGCCGATGGACATTTTGAACATTTACATTGAAATAATATTGTTCTGTTCCGATGCTCTTTATATGTATATTAATTTCCTTATTTTCTAATTAAAATTCATTTAGAAACGTTGAAATTAAAACCCTGTTCCTCAATTTTAATTATTATTATTTTTAAAATTTTATTATGAATTGGGTCAAGATTTTTGTATTAGCCTAGTTTTGACAGTATCGGGGGCAATTTAAATTAAAAATTGCAAGCTGCAATTTTTTTAGGCGTGCTCTTCATTAAAGCAAGTACCTCCTCTTAGCCGACTGCTGTCCAAATCTCCTGCAAATTATTGAGTACCACATCCAATCTTTGGGGAGGATATTGAAGACTCCTAGTCTTTCTCTCGATATTGGCTTAAAGGTGCTCTGTAGGATTAAGGTCAGGACCACATGGTGGCCATTCAAGTACATTGACATTGGCCTCAGCGACTTCCTGTCGAACAACATTGGTAATGTGTGGCCGAGCGAAGTCCTGCATAAAAACAAATTCTGGTGCATGTAGAGCATCAAACGGTTGTGACATAGGGATTATGATTTCATCCCCTGCATCGTATACCAGTCAACGAACCATTTATTTTTAAAAGATTGGTGCGACCAGCAAGGCTTATGTCATTCATCCCACAACTTATTCGCCAGAGTATGGCTGAACTTCTCGTATGGCATCCTGCGTAAATCGTTCACCCGGGGCTCTTCAAACTCAGGCACACCGTTCATTCGTCGAAAAACAGAACAAAACGTATCCCCAGTGTTCAATCTGCTACGAGTAAAGACTAAACAATCTCTCCTGTGGGCTGCTCTTAAAAGTGGTCCATTAGCAGGTCGGTATTCCTTTCGTTCAGCATCTTTAAGCCTCCTTCCAACGGTGTCCGTACTTACTGTTGTACCATTGGCCATCCGGAGGTTGTTTTTTAGCTGTCTAGCAGTGAAAAACTGTTGCCTGTTTGCAATTATTCTGATTCTACAATTGTGGTTTTCTTCTTTCTGCCTTGGCCTCATCGCCTTTGATAGCAACCAGTGACTGACTGATTCACCCCTAATCGTTAGCCAACTTCTTCCTGAGTATAGCCCTTTTCCAGCAGGGTCACCAATTTGACGAATCGAGTTTCAGATAATTGGCGAATTTGTCTGTTTCTGTTCACAACTCGCACGTGTAATGAGCTTTTTGACGTTTTTTATCTCAAAAAAATTTGCATTTAAGCCTTTTCTAATGAAAATGTTTAT
The DNA here is from genome assembly GCA_036172665.1 of Prosopocoilus inquinatus. Taxonomy (NCBI): domain Eukaryota; kingdom Metazoa; phylum Arthropoda; class Insecta; order Coleoptera; family Lucanidae; genus Prosopocoilus; species Prosopocoilus inquinatus. The sequence continues at coordinate 7,002,218 of CM069876.1, forward strand.
TCCTTATTTATTTTTGCTTTGGAATATCAAAAATACAAGTAAAATCATTTTTGAATTGTAATATGGGTTGATTTATTTGGAAATATGCATAAATTTTTCAAAAATATGTAATATCGCCTAATTAAATTAGAAATTATCTAGGAAAACTCTTCCTCAAGGGTATTTATTGACTTGTTTGCGTATATCTTTTGAAATCTCAGTATACAAACAAATACAAATTGTTTTATTTAGGAGTGAGATTAACGTTCGCATAACCTCTAACTTATTCAAACCTAAACGAAGTTGAAACCGCGGATCCAAACTAAAACAGGGGAAAGGATAAGAACGCCTTCGGCAAAGGCAAGGTCGGATATCGATTGCAAGTGAAACCAAGCAGCAGATGGTGCACGACTTATTGCACATCTTACCCTGCTTGAAACTTCCCTTAAGGATGCTCCCAACTCCGTATTTCCACGATCGCCGCTCCTTCTTCCATCTCACTTCATTATACGTAATATGGTGACTGAAACCATCTTGCCGAGAGGGTAAATAAAATCTGCTGGCTGAAGAGTAACGCGACAATCTAAAATTTTACTTGAGAGTGAAGAGGGTTGCAGTTTCATTTAATGATTAAAGTGGAAATTTGCAAGCAACGGAAGGAGAGTGGGTTAAGTTCTAACTACTTGAAGTTCTTTTGTGCATGGTTTAACACTTGAAGGCTGAATAATAATGAGAATTACAGCTTGAATTATGAAGTGAACGATAAGATACGCTTTGAAGTTTAATCGCAGCAAGTACTTAATCAACATTCTTCTTCAAATCAATAACATTTTAAAGAGTTTAGTTTTCGTAATTTTGTTTGTTGCTAAACGAAAATATTTTATTTTATTTACAGATAAAAAAATGTGTGCGCGAAATTCGTGCTTCCAAGTTTTAAGTTCAATAAAATATCAGGAGGGTGTGGCCGGGGAGTTACTGCGGGGGAGCGATTGGGGTTAACATGAAAGAACGGTAATGATGTAGATAGGTGTGTGCAGCTCGAAATTGATGTACACATGGCGTGTAAAACTCAGATAAAATAGGTCGCTGGAAGGCAAACAAGCAGGGCTTCTCTGTGAATTCATTCCAACGTGTTGAGTTCGAATCAACATCGATTGTTAATTTCTGCCTAAGCTCGCAGGCAATTTGGAACGAAATGAGATAATCTCCAGCGCAGAAAAAGGAGATATGAAGGAAAAATGTCTCCGTCGTTTCTAAAGGTGCAGGATATCTCTACATTCACCCTCGCTTTCCTGGTGACGTTGCGAAGCAATATATGATGCGGGGAGCGACGTTAACGGTAGGGTGCCGGAAACACTGATATGTACTAAGGAAGTCTGGAATTTACGTCAGAAATTATTTTGCATAGATTTAGCATAATTCAGTTTGCAGCTTCCACCTTACGACGGATATGATTTTTCACGATTGAAAACGCAAACGCTTGCCTCAAGTAAAATAATAAAGAAGTTCCGTATTCGTTTTAACGAGAACGGCTTAACAACTTTTAAATTTAACTGGACGGAACTTTAAAATAACAAAAATGCAATTAAAAACTTTGGGGACTTCAGAAAAAAATTAATTCTCCAGAAGAAAGAAACCTGACGGTTATTTTCATAATTAGTTCATGCAAATTTACTACGAAAGTACTTTAAATAGCAATTTCCAAATTATAAAAGTCCAAATGTTATTAAATACAGTTGTGAACAAGAATACTTTTCTCTTAATATATTCCTAAGATTAATTTGTATTGCTGAATTAGGCTAAACACAATTTACGATATCAGTACACATTAGAGCCAAGCCCAGTTTGGGTTTTTGACAACTAAGATAATGTGATGTGGAAGTGAGGTTGGTTGTAGGCTACAATTTTACGCCTAAGCCGATTGCCAGCTATAATTATTATAAGTACCGAACAGAAAATAAAGGCAGGTCTTAAGCTTTTTGAAAACGCATGCAGCAAATGTGTTTTATACAGCGTGGGCACTATTTAATGATACGCTACGGAACTGGAAAGACACCAATTCAATTAAATGAAGGAAAAAGCCGGAATTTCACAGCGTTTTTAAGTGTGTTTGCATGAGTGGGCTGCCTCTTAAAAGTGTCTAAACATTTCACATATTGCCTTATTATGTAGTTGGATAGGTTTTTTAAATGGAATTTTTGTTTTTCTTGAAATGAATAAGCGCAATTGCAATAACGATGCACAGGATGTATCGATACTTTGTCCATTCCTAAATGGCAAGGAGACTTACAAAATATATTAAATGTGAAAAATTCTGGCTTTATAAGTGACTCAGGCTCAATGACTAAGGCTCAATTTTTCACTTCGTAATAAATGTACCTGCTGGGTATTATCCTTGGAAACCATTGTATCGATAATAGTTTACCAGGATATTACCTGGCAGATAAATTTATCAGGACGTGAAAAATTGAGTCTAAAAGCCGCTCTTTTCATCTCCCTCTAAATTAAACTTCACTGTAATATCATTAGAAACCATTATCGATACAATTGTCTCGAAGGTTATAACAGTAAAGATTAATTTTCAGGTAAGTGAAAAGACACTTTAAAACACCTACAAACAAAATTGCAATAATATAATAATAATAATAATATAAAATTCTTAGGTTAGGTTTCCAAATCTTTCCAAATTGAACGATTATCACAGAAACATAGGTTTACAAGTTGTCATGTTTCGGAAGAAATTCCAATTCCAATTTCTTCTGAAATATCTCAACTAGTCAACCTATGTTACTGTGATGTTCACTAAACGGATTTGGAAACTTAACCTAAAAATTTTATAGTGTCTCGAGGCTTCTCTTTCGACGAGTATTATTCAGAATTTTTTAGGTAGTCACTAATGTCATGGATAATCCTTTGATAATATAATAATAACATGGAAATACCTTTTTTGGAAAATTGTATTTAAATAGACAGATCTTAGCGGCCTTTAGAATTGCGAGGCCCCGAGCGGGAAGTTTTTGCGGGGCACTTTGTATAAAGGAAAAAGTTTGTTCACTTTGTATTATAACAATCGGAAAATACTAGATAAACAAAAAAAATAAAGTAAACTTTCTTGCAATACGTCAGTGACTGACGTTTTAATTTCAGCAATTATTGCAAGTGAGATTCTCACTCGTAAAAGAAGACGTGTTTTATAAACCATCTTGTACAGCATAAAATACTATTAATTATTACGATTAAGAAAAAACTAACAATAATAAGTTAGAACCAACCGAGTAAAAGCTGATGTCAGTGCAAGCCAACAACTTTAAATGTCAAATGTGAAATTAATTTGTAACTCCGCCGAGGCAAATATTTGCTAAGATTTGACGATATAAAATACACAAACTGCACCATTTTCCTTTATTTTCTGTTTTCATCGTTTTTTCTTTTATGAATATTGCGATAGCCACTTGTTTTCTTTTCTGTATTGTTCCTTTTCTTTTGAAGTTGGCGACCCGAGTCGTAACAAGATTATGTTGAGGAAGTTAACTTACGGTACAGCAAGCAGCTTAGTCATGACGAGCAGATTTACTTAAAAGCGAAAAAAAAAAAATAGTGGGCGCCGTCTAATCCTAACCCGAGATGAGGATCAGATTAATAAATCCGACGCTTGGCTTCGCCCTGAAAGTCCGAAAGAAGGAGTTCGAACGAATTAAAATCGAGAAGACATAAGTTAGAACCAGAAATTTTTATCACTAATAAAGCAAATATTGCTATGGTTCTTCATATTAAAACTGTATTATACCTTTAACTTATCTAATGATAAAATTTTCTGGAAACCGTGCAATAATCATGCACCATAACGTGTTGATATTGCCCACAAGTAATTAAATAATGTAGTAAATCAAAAGTTATACTTTACAAGTTAGGTTAACTTGGATCCGTCATTCAGAGTCAAGTGGTGGTGAACAGAAGGCGCTCTGATTCAGCGTGGCGGCTCCCCGAGTTCGGTGTGAAATCGGCAATAAATCAACTTATAGGGCTTCATTTTTAAACCACGTGAATGACAGCTAAATCACGTAAGGCAATCACCCCAATGAAAATATTCCAGCGGAAAAGTCCCGCCAGGAAGAAAATTTAGTCAAAAGAAAAATCCAGCAACATAGCGCCGCAAATATCTGAATTAAACCATATCTACTTATGAACAGATAAAACAGTGACATATTATGATCGCTTTTTGACTTGACATTGCAGTAGGATAGACAAAAAAAATTGGACAAGTCGTTTTTGGGAATGTGGAGCTACGTCTCTGCTGATGAAGCCCCAAACAGGGCTGAAACAGCTGTACAGAGGCTGTTCCGAGGTTTTCACTGCAATCAAAAACAATTTGCAACAATTTTTTTTTTAACTATCATTTCTATAATTAAACAGATCATTCGATGAAAGTACTTATTGCACAATGAGTCAGTCGATCAAATTCTGTCTCAAACTGTATTCCTTGAATGTTGCCCTCAATAAATCAGCACGACGGAACGAAACGGTGTACACACAATGTTACTCGTACGATGTCTTCAACGGTAATGAACGTAGGGATGCCGATTCAGAAATCGATTTCTCAAAAGATTGATTTTTTCAGTTAAAAATATCGATTAGTTTTTCGAGCTTTTTGTCTTCTCGATCTTATTAAATCGATTTTATTTTTTACGATATCGAACCTATTTTTTGATTTGGGTTGGGAAAACGGAAAATGGGACTGTCGTGTGAATGACTATCAAAATTGGTATTTTTGAATAGTCTGAATACGAAAGACTGGTACACTTAATTTAGGAAGAAATCACAGATTGCTTGGAGTTTATTTAAGTTTTAAAATTACACTTCGTGACTTCTAATTTTTGAAAAATATATTTTGTTTTTTATAACATTTTTATATCAATTTTCAGAGGTTATTTACGTTTCTTTCCATTTGAACAGTTGTTACTTTTTTGAAAAATAAGTTTTGTTTTTTTAATATTTTAAAATAATCTATTTTTGTTACTTTTTATTTTAGTAAAAAAATTTAATGTGACTTTACGTTTAATTTTTGAAAAAAGCTCCCGTTATTTTAAGAAAAAAATCATTTGTTTGATTTTTTAAACAAAATGGTTTTTACCAAAATTAGAACCAACCAAATGAAGCACACGGAAAACAAAAGAGAGGACCGAAACAAAAAAAGAATACAATAAGCAAAAAACCAAAAGAATATCGACGATTTTGGGGGCATAATCCTAAGATTTTTTATTCTAAAAGAATTTTCTTTGGTTTTAACACTTTGCTTCGTCTAGGGTTGACCTTGAAGCGCGTTGGTCCTCATTTTCGTTAATCTTTGAAAGTCTTTTTTGTTGGGTTGTACTGTCTCGAGTTTAGCGAGGCTTAATTTTTTATAAAAATTAATGGGAAAAACTAGAGGCCTGAAACAAAAAGTATCGAAATACGCAGGACATAACGAACAAGAAACAAAAGGATATCGACGATTTGGAGGATTAACCTAAATAAATTTTGCGCTTGAGTGGAGATTAACGTGGGGTTGTTTGGTTGGTGGTACTAATTTTCGTTGAATTTTTAAAAATGTCCGGTTTTCATTTTTTCTTGTTTGAGTTTGATTGGGTTGACCCTGAGATTGGTTGGGCTTAATTTTGATTAATTTTGATACTTGAGAAAAAAAAATATAGAAACTAAAGAGACGGCAGAAGACTGAAAAAAAAGTTAAAATACGTAGAACATAATATACACTGTCTTCATACATACACTATATTTATACAGGGTTTGGATAAAGTATCGATCCTTCGAAATATCTTGGAAGTGGGATTGATGATTTTAATGAAATTTTGTGCATACAGATAAAAGCAAACGGCGCATACGAGAGGCTAATTTTTGTTTCCATCAAACTTCCGGTTTAACCGGAAACGGCACCAACTTTTTTATTTTAAATACAACATACTGTATAATTGCATGTATTTTGATACTTCTCTGCCTTCTGTATCCATTAATATCAGCTTTCTTACCTTTATTTCTAGTCTCTAACAGAAAAGACAAACCTTTTAGTTTTCTCAAAAAATACCTCGTTTGTCTAGTAACCGATGGAATTGACAGTTATTTTATTGATATTAACACCTGTCAGTATCAATTCGCACATCGGAAATGTTTCATTTAAATGAAAAAGAGTGGATTGAAATCTTAATGATGATCGGTTTTGGTGATCGAGTTAGAACTGATCAAGAAGTTTGCGAATTATTTAACGGTTTACACCCAGAACGAAATCCTATAACGCGCTCGGTTGTTGGTAAAACACTTAAACGCCACAATCTGAATGGGACAGTGAAAAACTTGTCAAAAAGTGGAAGACCAAAGACCGCAACTAATGCAATTGTTAGTGAAAATATTGCTACAGAACTGGAAGAGTCACCTCAAACTTCTACCACACTTCTTGCATTACACTATGGTGTAAGTCGTCGTTCTGTCGCCAAAGTACTGAAACGCGAAAACTATCACCTTTATAAAGTCCGCCTGATCCACCTGTCAAAAGATGATTACGATCGTCGAGTAGAATTTTGCGAAAGAATGATGGAAATTTGTAATAGCGACGAACATTTTGCAACTAATTTGGTATTTTCGGACGAGGCAACTTTTTGTTTAAATGGTTCTGTAAATCGCCATAATTTACGATATTGGTCTGTCGACAATCCTAACTTATTGCATGAAGTACACACTCAATACCCAAAAAAGTTGAATGTGTGGGCTGGAATTGTAAGAAATAGGTTTATTGGTCAATTTTTATTAATGGTACACCGGGGCGAAGTATTTGGAACTTTTAAACAATGAAATTATTTCTGCTCTTCACGAAAATGGACTGTTTCCTCAAAATCTTTGGTTTCAGCAAGATGGAGCGCCTCCGCACTATGATAGACGAGTTAGGGATTTCTGGAATGTAACATTTCTCAATCGATGGATTAGTTGTAGAGGGATTATTGAATGGCCCGCTCGTTCTCTAGATCTTAATCCTATGCATTTTTTTCTATGGGGATATTTAAAATCAGCTGTTTATGTGAGACGTTCAAATAATTTGCAAGAATAGAGGCAAAAGATATTGGATGAATGTAATTTAATTCGTACGGAAGTTTTCGCAAATGTGTCTCAGGGATTTGTTCATAGACTTGCATATTGCCAAGAAATAAATGGTCAGCATTTTGAACACTTAAAATAATTAAATGTAGTTCTTTTGCTCTTTAATAATAAAAACCATTGAAAATACAAAAAAAATAAATTAATATAGTTTAGAGCCAATCATTAAAAAGTTTATCTTTTCGGCTGGAGTCTAGAGATAAAGGTAAGAAACCTGATATTAATGGATGCAGAAGGCAGAGGAGTATCAAAATACGTAAAATTATACAGTGTTCTATTTAAAATAACAAAGTTAGTGCCCTTTCCGGTTAAACCGAAAGTTTAATGAAAACGAAAATCAGCACTTCGTATGTGCTATTTGCTTTTATCTGTATGTACAAAATTTCATTAAAATCACCAATTCCACTACCGAGATATTTCGATGGAACCATACTTTATCCCAAGCCTGTATATTATGTATGTATATGATGGCTTTGGATTTTAAGCATTAAAATATTTAGAATTAGAACTTTGGAGTTTTCTATTTTCTTAAATAAATGAGATTGGGCCAACGATTCAATAAATCGATATTTAACATATACGATTTGAATCGATTCAAAGATAGATGCTCTTGACAAAAAATCGGCATCCTTATAATGAAGAAAACATGACTTCGTAGACGCGGATAACCGGCCTCATCTTGTTTTTTAGAGGGGTCAAGATAGCGAAGTGATGTAAAAATATTCAAAGAAAAGAGATGAATTAGAAGTCAGCATTTAAAAACGGTGATCTGAAACCATTTCCGGCGGGCCGTGCGACGTTGACACGTCTACGTACTAACCTTCGCAGCGTCTACGAAGGCGTTGTTGCCGAAACCGTATCGATAAATTTAGACTGCAACAAAAGCCTTCTGGAGTAAATAGTCAAAATGGAGTTTGAACCATTCCTTGGAAATATGTAGGGAAATCAAAACCTCAATGACATCGAGCAGAGTATCAATGAAAAAAATAATAAAAATAACCAAATTGTCTTATAAACACAACATAATTTAATTAACAGATGCAATTTAATCCAACTTGCAAAATCTTTTTTAATAATGAAATTATTATTTAATATTTATTACTATATTTTTGTAAATATAAAATAGCGACATCTTACTATCGCTTTTTGACCTAACATTGCAGTAGGATAGACAAATTGAAGCGGGATTTGCTCCTAATGAGTCCTCCATGCAAGGCGGCCATGCTTGCTGTCAAAGCATAATGAAAGATTTTAGAAAAATTTTGTGCAAATCGTTTTTGATTGCAGTGAGAACCTCGAGCAGCCTCTGGACAGCTGTTTCAGCCCTGCTTGGGGCTTCTTCAGCAGAAACGTAGCTCGACATTCCCACTGCAGACCAAAAACGACTTGCCCAATTTATTCGCAAATGCGATGTAAGAATGATGAACATATAAAATAGCGACATCTTACTATCGCTTTTTGACCTAACATTGCAGTAGGATAGACAAATTGAAGCGGGATTTGCTCCTAATGAGTCCCCCATGCAAGGCGGCCATGCTTGCTGTCAAAGCATAATGAAAGATTTTAGAAAAATTTTGTGCAAATCGTTTTTGATTGCAGTGAGAACCTCGAGCAGCCTCTGGACAGCTGCAATCAAAAACGATTTGCACAAAATTTTTCTAAAATCTTTCATTATGCTTTGACAGCAAGCATGGCCGCCTTGCATGGGGGACTCATTAGGAGCAAATCCCGCTTCAATTTGTCTATCCTACTGCAATGTTAGGTCAAAAAGCGATAGTAAGATGTCGCTATTTTATATGTTCATCATTCTTACATCGCATTTGCGAATAAATTGGGCAAGTCGTTTTTGGTCTGCAGTGGGAATGTCGAGCTACGTTTCTGCTGAAGAAGCCCCAAGCAGGGCTGAAACAGCTGTCCAGAGGCTGCTCGAGGTTCTCACTGCAATCAAAAACGATTTGCACAAAATTTTTCTAAAATATATTTTTGTAAATAAAGCGTAGCAAATTGGTGGATTTTACAAAATCTAATTCCTAGATAAGAAAGAACAAAGTTAAATCGATTTCGTGATGTTATTGGTTTAAGTCTAATTAGGAAGGTATACTTGTACAATAAATAGTACCCCAAACTTTTTTTTTTTAATCTGAAACACTCGACGATGTTACGGTAGTCAAATTACTTGATAATCACCTAATGCTCTTAAGGAACCATTAACACAACCGAGAAATAAAAAAACTTGCGGCGTTTTAAAACTTAGAACGGCCTGCTTCCATTAGGGCATGTCCCGAACACGAGGATAATCGCCGTACGCATCAACCTAACCGCCGCGCCGCCGCCCGCCTGTTTATACTTGAAAAAATATCGGGGGAAACACCACACCGCACCGGTCCGAAAATATGAAAAACTGACGCTTATAACGAGTAACGCAGCAACATCAAGGGGATGGATGTCTGCGGGCAGCTGTCAGAAGCATACGGAGGGTCGTGTTTAAAAGTCGAATTGGGGGTTGAAGAAAAACACTTTCGGGGTTAATAATTGAGTTGAGAAATAAGATTATTAAGGGATTTAGCAACTTATTCCATTGCAGGCGTGTATTAATTTAGGGAGGGGAAATAATGAAGAAACATTCTTCTTCTGAAGTAGAAAATCATTTCTTTTATCGAGAATACAATGTTTAAGTTAGCATGCTATTTACTGGTGTTGAAAGTATATTATCAAAACAAAATACTTTCTTTTGATATCAACGATGTCAAATAGATGTAGCAATACTTACCGATTGTCGTACACACTTGATAAAATAAAAAGCCGACCATAAAAAACTCAATCTGTATTAAATACTTTCCCTGCTTTATTATGTTTCTCATAGCATATTATCTGAAGAAAATTGATTTTTCTAACACATTAAAGATTGGTATTTTAGTCATGTATTAATTTTCATTTAATGCATATGTACAATTATTGAGACAATTGTTTCTATGGGAACAAACCAAAGTTAAAACATTGGTAGTTTCATCGATACTTTCAAGAAAAAAAATATACCGGGTGGAAAGATTCAAACCCGAACATAGCAAACTTGTATTGAAAACTATGTTTCTGTGAATTGCTGCTCGCCATTTGAAGATGCAAAAATGGCAATGGTATTAAAGAAAAGAGAAAATTATGGAAAGAAAATTATTATATATTATTATATTAATATTAATATTATTATATTATTATATAAGAAAATTATGGTGTTAAAGTTATTCCTAAATAGTAAGTAGAAAGTTTTTTTAATCTCAAACCGGACAGAAAAATGAAGGGAAACACACTCAACGTTTCGCTATAGATTTATAGCTTCGTCACTCCTGACGAAGCTATAAATCTATAGCGAAACGTTGAGTGTGTTTCCCTTCATTTTTCTGTCCGGTTTGAGATTAAAAAAACTTTCTACTTACTATTTTCATCGGACAAGAACAAACTTCAATTATTCCTAAATGTTAATACTTTTGGTATGTAAACAAAATTTTAAAATTTTAAACGAAAAATAATAGGTAGGTACTCTTGTCGTTTAAGTTACAACAATTCTTTCTTTATTAGAATGATAATTGTATTCTACGTCATTGCATACAAAAATATTGTTGTTTCTGATACTATCAATAAACTTGAAATGATGCCTTAGGCAATCAATACCGACACATATCGACTAAATTAGTTTTAAATTCAATTGTACTAAGAATTAAATAAGTTTCACACTGTTCAAGAATAAGTAACACATAACTGTAAAGAATATTGAAAAAAGAACATCAATTCCACAAATCCAGTTGCCATCAACATTGTATTGAAATTAACAAGAATAGTAGGTAAGTATTTGTGAAGCAATGCAAGAGCAAAGAAATAAATCCTAACAGTATGCTACAGAGATGAATGGAATTTTATTTTGAATAAGGAGCCAATTGTACAAAATTCTGGTTACTGAATTGCAAACTTCAAATCTGACATACTAAGGCGACTACATTTTTCATTTGAAATTAAAAACTTTAATATCTATTTCAAAAATATTAACACAATAGGAATAATTTTAACACGATAACATTTGCCTTAATTTTATCTTTCATTTAATACAATTACCATTTTTGTATCTTTAAATGGCGAGCAGTAATTTACAGAAACGTAGTTCTCAATGGAACTTTGCTATGTTCGGGTTTGAAACTTTCCAGCCAGTATGTATAATTCTGAGAACATTTTCTTTTTTTTAAGTAATAGAGATGTGTTTAAAATAAAGTTGAATTGAAAACCTTTTATGCACGTCGAAGTGATTTACCATAACATATAAATACTTGGTCAACTGAGTCAAAAATACAAAAATTAATAAATATTTATAACAATAAAATTAAATATGACCACTATTATAAAAATAAACACGGCGAAGGAGATTTAGTTTGAAATTCTCAGCATGTAATTTATTGGATGGAAACTTGTTCGGAATAAAATCCCAAACTAAAATAGGTCATATACATATAATAAGTCTCCTTCCTTTAGAATTGGCGTACCATTACGACTAGAAAAATTATTTCCTTTTTCAAGGTTTCCGAAAGCTCGGTTAAACTTTAAAAGAGTATTACTCCTAACCTTTAACCTTTTTGACTGCAGCCCAGTTACAGAATTCATTCCTTAACTGATCAGTCGTGATCATACATTTATGAATATATCTATGCATTATGCTTAACTTTGTTTCTTTTCAAGTACAGCTGAAACTCAGCAATGCTGAGTCTGTACCCTTTAGAAGTAATACATTTTCTTTGTTTTTAGTTTTAAGTAGTGTTATTGTTTTTATTTACATCCAATAAACTTCATATTATTATTATAATAATAAAATAAATAATGTGATGGACAACAGTATGAATTTTAGGCCTGAAACAAATATCGGTTTTTTAATTCGTCAGTAAAATCAGTTATATAGGTGTCACAAGAGTATGTTCTCGGACAATATCTCGATAACTGCTGAAGATACAAAAAAAGTTTCAATAAGATCGACAACATAAAATTCTTTTCATCTGTACAGTATGAATTAAAATAGTTCTTAGACACAGTGGTACTGGACGCCATTTTTTTATATCCGTATATAACGTCAAATTTGGATTGCCCATAAAATTTTATACATTTTTTTTGTATACCATAATTAGAGAGAAGTTTTTAGCAGCAATGCGCGTAAGCAACTCGATTAACAGATCGGGCAAGTGAACTAGAACCGTTGATCGAGGTATTTATTGGTTGCAACGTCTTCTAATTGTTTATCAGCCGAGGAACGAGGAATATTCAAATCAGGACAGAACTTGGCAAGACACAAAAGCGCGTGACCACCCACCCCTACTGCTCCCTTCCACCTACATATCTCCTGTCCGACTTTTCTGTCACTGATTATCAGTGTTGTTAAGTATCTAGATGCAAGTATCTATCTAGATACATATCTCAGGTACTACTAAAAAAATGTAACTGTATCTGTATCTAGATACAATTACAATGTACCTATTCATTTGAGATACTAAGATATATTTTAGATACATTTTGAACTTCCATAAAAACAGCAGACCTTGGCGGAAATGCAACCTCCGATTTTACAGTCTCTTTCTTTTGATTTTTCCCTCTTGTTAATTATGTTTTCCAGTTTGTCAAGTGACTGTTCTATTTAAAATGCGATTCGATAGTTCAGAAACTTGAAAAATATTTTAAAAATTGGGAAAGATAACTGACAAAAGGAGAAAATCAAAAGGAAAAGACTGTATTGTTGATTTTATCACCTTTTCTTGATTATGGGAATGCTCTCTTAGCTTCAACAAGGTTGCAACTAAGGATCCTAGATTCATTTGACATTTAACTTGTCTGATACGGAAGTAGAGTCAATTCTGTTGATAACTTTATATTTTACGTTGAGTTGACTTGGTTTCATACAAAACGAGGTAATTACTTATCAGCTTATTGATCAACTTAATTACAAAGATAAATTTTCTATTTAAAAAGACATACTGCTGAAAAAAATTGTGAAAATTATCACAGATTTTAGTGTGTACATTATTCACATGTTCATACGAAAACTTCGTCAATTTTCACAAGAAAGTCGATTTGGATCGCAAATAATACCGTACCTCCACTACTGCATAGGTTATTGAATTTTACACTTGCAAGTATCTTGATAAACTTCAGATACTTTTTTTTGTATCTGTATCTAGATATTTGACGGAAAAAGTATCTGTATCTGCATCTAGATACATATTTGTGAAAGTATCTGCATCTGTATCTAGATATTATTAGAACTGTATCTTTAACAACACTGCTGATTATAACCTATACCTAAATCTAACCGTTTTGAACATATTTAACATTTTATCTAAAAACTGTCACTTGTAGCCATTATTTTATTTATTATTTTAACTGGAAGACAACAATTTTTGGTTCAGAGGTAGTTGATACTTAAGTTTATTATAATTAATTACTAAAAATGCACTGACTGTTACAGGGTGATCATGATAATAAGCAAAATATCAGAAATTTCAAAATGACTGAAGTCAATTTTTTAAACAGCATGCCCTACATTTTTAGATCTTACATTATTCGTTTAAAAAAGTGCTTTCATTTTTGTGACGATGTAATAATTTTTGAGAGCCTTAGAACTATTTGAGTAATTTCTTTTGAAACAAATAATTATCTAAGGTAGGTGTAAAAAACAGGCAAAATAATTATTAATATTGTTTGTTTTCCATGTTCATCTTATAAACTTACTCATTTTAAAATCATGTTTGATAATCTACATATAATAATTACCCTAAAAATTAGTGTTGTAAGGGGATACAATGCATTTAATTGAATTATATTAACTTCGTGTTTATCTCGAAGTATATTTTTGGATATTAATTTGCATTTTCTTAATTTGAGTTTTGAATTTGAGCAAGCGTTTAAAAATAACAATCTTAAATGTGTTTCATAATGAAATTTTATTTAGCTTGCTAGATATGCAAAAAGAAGTCGTACATTCATTTAACGTATTTCTTGCAGTTAAGACAACACCTTGTAAACAATAAATCGCTTGGACGTACAACGACGCTTACCATAAATGACAGCATTTGACAGTTTCGCAGCCCTTACGCTGAATGTTCTTAAGGGTGTGGTGCGCATGCAGGAGTATCATTTAAGTTGAGCGTCGTAGTACATAAACAATTTTAAATTTAGTTTCAATTTAATGAGAACATTACTATCACATTTCAAAAATTATATATTTTTTTATTGAAAATATTGGACAAGCGAACCGTGAAAAGTTAAAACAAAACAACTTCTAATAAATGTCTTAGCTTTAAATTTTTGTATTACATGACTTCTGTTCATTTTCTCCTTGCATTACTCATGATGGAAGCCCGGTCCTAATTTCATATTGCAGAAGTTATATGGAACATAACTTGGTTTTATTTTCCTTTCCATTAAAGCTCAAGTGTGTTATTTAGACGATGCGACGCGACGCGACGTTACAAAAAAAACTGGAGCTTTCGTAACTTGAATCCACAGAAAGGATTTCATAACATGGTCCTTCGAAAGGATTTCGTATTATGCTTTCATTTCTATTGAAAAGTTTTGTTATTGTCAGGATACATACATATTTATGCGTGGGCTCCATCAAATTTGGTTTGGTTAACAATTTACATCCACTTGATTCATCAATATCTGCTTTGATATGTCACTTCCAGCAGGTTATTCGCATGTAATTCTATCCCTGAATTAGCAATTGGCTGAAAGCAATGCGCAAAGAGAAGGTTCACATGATACGCGTTCACACGGTACGTTTACGGGGGCGTAAGCGATGAAGATGCTGATTTGCACAAGTTGATGTTAGCCACCCTCGCTTGTTTTGTTATGATTTAGTCTTTGTGTTTCGAGCTCGCGTCCTTTTCTACGCGAACTTGATGGAATACGGCGAATATGTAGGTGTGTAAATGCAAATTGGACGTTTCCTGATGATGAAGTGAATTATGAATGTAGATGGATTCGATTACGGTCGTTAATCATTCCCATGTAGATTTTTCGCGATGAAATTCATACAATGGATTGGTGCTATCGTGCGCTTAATCAAAGCGAATTAGTTTTGTTTTCTAAATTGCATCGCGATATTGTTATCTTACGTTTGCATGTCTCTCATCAGAACCTAGGTTCCTGTTTACCAACGTCGATAAGTATAATATGAAAATGTGATACTGATCGGTTTATAATGGGTTTTCCGACGTATTAAATCAATCTCTAAAAAGTAATCTACTTATAATACGTTTCTCAATAGATCTTGCGATTCATATCTACTTGTCAATATTTGCAATATATTGCCACCGCCAGGGATATCGTTAAGTGTATACCTGCAAAACAGATAAAACTTGAATTATCAAAGAAAGTCGTAAAAGAGGAATACCCAATGAAAGTTTACGTGATAATGTAACCACGTACGCATTTCAGTATATTATTTTTCTTTGTCAAGTTAATTTAATGGAAACGGTTGTTGGCACTTGACTTGTCCTGTTAGTTTCCTGAATACAACAATAATAAAAAGAAACTATGTCTAGGCAAATTTTCGCTCATAATAAATTTAAGGCTGGGTTGCAAAAAAGTTTTAAAGGCGCGATTAAATTTAAGCCTGAATTAGGCCCGGTTTTACCATCAACTTTAAACTCCGTTTTATTCATATGGAAACAATTATCCTTGCAATTGTTACCATGGGAATAAAGCGAAGTTTAAAGTTAAACTGTGATGGTGAAACCGGGCCTTAGAATGTGACACTGATTATGACGTACGGCCCAAAATTTGACAGTATAACTTATGTTTGAATTTAATCCCGGCTTAAGTGTCTTATGCATCACAGCTTATGTAATAAATGAAAATATTGCAACATATGAATACAATAATTCTTAAACAAAAACAAATCTTTTAACTAGCTCTTAACAGAATTCGGCCAAAACTAAATTTATTTATCTAGAACAGAAGACATTTACTTCGAAATATATATTTTTTAATGTATTTGTATTATGTATACAGAGTTACAACTAATTAAACGACCACCATGGGGATCTCGTAAACTATAAGAGACACAAAGACGGTTAAATAACAAGAAAAGTTGCTCTATTTTGAAGCCTATCAAAATATTCAAAACAATCTTTCTTACCTTCATTCGTTCCTGAAATACCTTTAAAAAACTGAAAATTCTAATTTCTGAAAATCTCGAATATCTTCCTTATTTACTAAAATAGAATCATGAAATGAAATTCGATATTTTTATGTTAAATTCGATGAACAAGAGTCCGAAGAAATAGGTTAGGATTGACAGTTTCGCAGATACGTCTGTCAACTATCTTTTTTCTTACGGACGTCCTCTTAGGTATTCCTACCACGTGATACAAAAACAAAATCTGACTACAACCATACGACACACTTATGCTTTTGTTTTGAAACAAAATATCAAGATACTACAAAAGATTTAAAATATATACAGGTGTCCACCGAGTGCCGCGGTCTTCTCTACCGTCTAAAGAATACAAGATAGAAAAGAAATTCAAACGAGCTGTGGTGTAACTCAGTCAGCTCGATTTTCTAAAATTATTTTTGGCTATACAGGGTGTTCAGTAACTGAGAGCCAAACCAAAGTTATATTTTTTTAAATGGAACACCCAGTATATTTTTACATATTTCGAAAGTACGCATAACGAGTAGGTAATAAATGAGATTAAAATAAGTCACAACCATTACATTCAGGCTGTAAAAGTGATCATGATGGCTACATGAATAAAATAAAGTAAACGCTTTTTTAATGATAAGTTACTTGCAGAAAATCAATCGTAAATCATCAACCGATCCCTCTTATAAAAATTCTTACTTTATAACGAGCACAATTATTTAGAATTTCAATTTCTTTCTAAATTTGATTAGTTTTCTTAAAAAAATTCAAATGAAAGCATTTTGTCTTTTTTTTCTTCTGACCTAGTATTCTAGAAACGTAAAGAAATTATTAATATACTAAAACGAAGTAAGGAAATGAATACATTTTTTTTATTTAAGATTATATAAATTTCCTGAAATTTAAATTTCCTTTTAAACGATTCGCGCTGTATTACCTTTTCAATTTAATTTTAATTAAGAAAAACTTTAATTTCTTGTAGCTTCACAACTATTCAGTTTAGCACATAGGTTTATAGGAACTTTTTTAATCGAAAAAGTCTTTCCTATATACTGGTAAAATTGGTTCCGCTCATTATGACTCGCACTGTGTATTAAAAGCGGTTTATTTTAGACTTTAGATTTACTTAACCTAGCAATTTGAATAAATAGTGAGAAAACCCCTCGACCACATTAATTCACTGAAAGCGAATACGTATTTCGGTAACGAAGTTACATACAGATGGTAACTTCGTTACCGAAATACGTATTCGCTTTCAGTGAATTAATGTGGTCGAGGGGTTTTCTCACTATTTATTTGGATTACAGCCACAGGTTTTGTGTTGCTTCGTGATTATTAGCAATTTGACTAACGAAATTTTGAACTCCCTGTATACAATGTGTTTTAATAAGTTTTTCAGACAGGGACATAATATGTGCAATTAAATATTTACATGTATGTTTATCTGAGTGCAGCTGCCAAGAAATAAATTTTTCAGGATTTTAAAATGCATCTAATGCTTCACTTTTTTAATTATCTTAACAGTTTTCTTTCAATATGATAAATGATAAGAAAGAACAAGAACATTTCCGAAAGTGTTTGAAAAACGAATCAACATATGGTGCACAAGTATAAATATTTTGTTTTTTAATTAATTAATCAATTGTGGAATTTATACATTGTTTCCATTTTTATTACATTATTCGATTGACGCCTTTCTGAACACAGTTTTAAGTAAATTTTGCCTGATGTTAAATTATTATTGACAGTGAACGAATTTGGGGGTTCACAAATTATAGTCGTTCAATTTCGGAACACTTTAATCACAAACTGTCGCTTTACACAATTAAAAACACAATAGTAATGAGCTGCAACACTTGTCTATCAAATAATACTTCAACAGAACGTACTTTCTACTATTCGAGATATAAACACTTCGCTTGCTAACTCATAACTGTTCCACTGGGCCCGCCAATACGGCTTTTATAGTAGATCCTTGTATTCTGGAAGGTACTAGAATAAACGCGAATCAACGAGACATTGCGATAACATTCTGTGACGCAAGATGGGGTGACTCGTACTAAAAATAGGTCTATTTGCATGTCATGGCTGTAACAGCAGCATAACAATTTTTTTAATTTACATCTCTTTTGATTCACAACATCCGCTTTTATAAATGATAATTTTACTAAAATCAATTTTTGTAACACACGACATAAAATTTATACAAGTCGCATTCTTTAGTTTTACATGGTGCCGGCGATATAGGAAAGCTTTCCTGTTTTAGTCTTAACAGCGTACCATAATTTGCCTCTGCACTGTTATTTTAACTTTTTTTTTTAATATTTATAGCTATTTTACTTTATTACGTAGGGATGTATGATATATAGAAAAGCATAAGAAAAAAGGGTCTACTTAATGGTACTAAAATACAATATGGTGGCAATAAGAAAAAATAAACTTCATGATGGATAGATAGAGACGAAATTTTACCAAAGAAGAGCTCAAAAAATGTCTACTTAACGTATTAATATTGTGATCCCAGTGCAAAGATTCAGTGTTGCGCTTCTTAGAATTTTGCACCCGGCACGTTGCTTGATGCAACGTTCAACTACAACGGAGATTGCGGAAACTGCGATATGAAATCTAATTAATACTAATTCTTTTCATTAAGGGTGTTATTGCTTAACAAAGACCACACCTAATGCCCCAATTTAGCAGGAGGATCAGGCATAAAAAGGGTGGCAGAAGTTGAAATCACGAATTCTGGTGCAGGTTCTTCTTGACTTAAGGTAAAAGTGCGTGTCCGTTCCTCGTTGAAAATTATTTTTGTTAAAATATTTCAATCAGTCAGTTTCCTCAGTTTGAACTTAATTTCGAGAAGAAGTTCCGTGTTTGCTTTTTTTCTGGTAATTAATTTAATCGCAACCGATTTTCTTTTTTCTATTTTTATAAAACTATGTGAAAGTAAACGTTGGTGAGTTTAGAAAATAATTCATTTTACGCATAAAATTACTTTCCTTTTATTTTAACACAAGCCTTATTTTATTTTTTTGATTTTACACCGAATCTTCGCCATCTCTCCCGAACAATTAGCTTTTTTTTTGTTTATTTAAGGTTACAATTTCATTAATATATAATTGTTTTGTTTAATTTTGGGTTATTTGTAAAATTTTGGCTGAGACTTTAATCAATTTCATTCTTTTCGTTTCGTCAAGGAATTGTTCATATTAAAAATTATTTTTTTTTTACATAATTGAATTGGAATTAAATTTTACGATCTTACTTATATTTTTTTTATTATAATCTTTTTTTAAATTATAAACTGATTTTTTACGTTTTTGATTTTTTTTGGTATCGTTATATTTTCAAAAGAGTTTTGTAAACCAAATTTATCGTTCTATTTAAAACATTGTTATATTTTTGAAGTTCAAGGAGAGTAGAAAGGGAAAAGCACGAAATATTTTAAAGAAGGGGATGAAAAATGGTTTTCCGACCCCGTCCGTAAGGATTTTAAACCTACAATAATTTCAGAAAAAATAAAGAAAATCACATCTTTTGTTTTCTTTTTTGAAAATATGGAAAAGCTAGATACAAATTGTAGAATATCTTTCTGACCGGATTATTATTCAGCATCAAAATACGCAACTTTGCCCCAATTTAACCAACTTGTATCTCTTACTGTTTTCGAAATCTGGATGATGAGCGAATTTATAACAGTTTGTAAGTAAATTTTATTCTAGAGAATTCACAAATTTTGCACGGAAAATCAGTTTATACAACTTTCTGATTATTGTTTGCCCATTTTTAATAATTACGCTTTCCATTCTATTGTGATACAATTCTTTTTAATATGCTTCGCCCATATGCAAGGATGTCTTTTTAAATTGACTTACCAAGACCTGAAAATGACTTGTCAAGTTAGTGTTGCTATGTTAAGTGATTTGACGAAATTTTGCACGAGTTCGTTAGGTTTTGCAATTTTTATGATGTTTTTTTTCCCAAAAATGAAAGATCCACGATTCAATTCAATTCAGAATAACTCCAGATTGGGAAGACTGGTTTTTAGAAACTACCAGTCCGCTATAGATTCGAAACAGATACACAATTGTACAGGAAGATTTATTTATTGTAAAAATTTCTGCACGAGAATCTCCAAACTCCAGAGCAAAAAAAAAAAACTCGCGAGGATAGAAATTTGTCAAGGATATTTAACCGTTTGATGCGCGATTTCTTCACCTCCCGATAAATTTAACTGCCAGCTATTTTCCTTGGAAACCATTGTATCGATAATAGTTTCTGAGGATATTACCTGATGGATAAATTTATCAAGAGGTGAAGAAATCGGTCATTAGAGAATGCTGACGGGTTGTTTTGGCGAAGTGCCAAAAGCGTCTAGATTTGGGTGTTCTACTGTGGTTCCTCCTTCGAAGCAAGTCTCAATGCACTGGGCTTCATAAGGGTTTCCCATCTTCAAAAAAGGCAAAAACTCTGTTGTCTTCTGAAAAGTTGATAGCGGCCATTTTCTTTTTGCACTGTGAAGGCACATATTATTGAATAGAAGAAGCAGAAAATTTTCCTCTGATGATGAGTTAAAAGCTGGTGTAACGTCGTTTCTGAGGCGCAAACAAGATTTTCTTGGAGAAATGCCGGATTAAGTGTATTAGTACAGGCGGCAGTTGAAAAATGATTTTTCAAATCTCTGCGAGTCTTTCTTCCTTCCTTAGAGGACTTAAAAAATGCTCCCGCATTTAACCACACTGCATTATCCTTTCCGTGGTCTTTTTACGTAACAATTTTTCCTTCTAACTTCTCTTTTTATAACCTATACAGCCTCTTCAAAATAAATCGGCGCTATTGTTATCTTTCTTATTATTAAAACAGAAAAACATTGAGTGTGAAATGCTCATTTCCGTATAGGTAAAAATATATTTAAATTTTTGTTAGGTGTTACGTGCTTTAACGTACCTACACAGTTATTTATGCAGGTTTAAGTGAAAAAGCTCCGTTGAACTGAATTTTTCATCTAAAATTCTCTCCGCTACATTACATTCCTCCGTATCCCATTTCCAAACATAAATAATTTATGTTACCAAACAAACATCAACAAGTGAATTAAAAGTACCTTCAAAGCGTAGAAAATTTCCGTTTCCCTTCGCAGCCCGCCACCGCGCCTTACTTCTAACTAATTTAATAACAATTTACCGGATAAACATCCCTCCGACACGAATAAAAATTTCATCGTTCGCTCGGTGCTGCTCGGATTTCAATTTTAAGATTTTATTATGAAACAGGAGAAGAGGAACGGTGGTCTCTGAAACTTGCATGTTCAAATCACAGACAGGATTCGTGTATGAAGAACCCCGGAGAGGACGTTGTCTGACAAGTCGTTATGGTAACGGGTGTCTCCAGGGCGTCTCTATGTAGCCTGTGAGAGTTGGATTCTCCTCGACCCCGACCAAAGCGTTCAAATCTGAATACACGCAATCACGGAGATGTTTCACAAAGATAAAGTTGAATTAAAACTTGTTATTAAGTAATTAGATAAGAGGAAAAATATCTCGAAGATAAGACAAGGTCTCTTTAATATATTTTGTCGTTTTATATCAGGTGTCATTGGACGTACAACTTAATGTGTCATTTCATTCATTCTTCTCATAAAAATCAATAAAACATCATCGGAAAATGATACGTATCATTAATTGATTTGATTGTGTCTCACATCTGCTTATAAACAATAAGTTTAAAATTTTCCTAATCAGCAAATGTTCAAAAGTTAAAGTATTATAAAAAATATACTTCTATAATATAATAAATATACAGTGCTTTTATTTTATTCTGCAACATATTCCTATATTGCATTTTAAAATAATTACGTCAAAGCAATGTAAATCTAGGCAACCAACATAACACTCATGGTTGCTTACTCCTCGTATATTCTGTTATGATGACTGTTTAATGTGACAGATACTACCGTCGAGTCTGTGAGAAATTAAGTTATTTTTAAAAATTAAAATGACTTAATAAGTTTGTTTGCAGAGAGTTTCTGGCTGGTCAAGCTTATTAGCTCATGGCTATCGTTCAGGACATATTGTACGTGGGCTGCTGGAAAAGTTTCTGGAAACGGTATGAAAAAACGCATATGAAATTGGGTAAACGGTATCATTGTTTTTCGAAGTATTCGCCTTTGATGTCAATACACTTTTGCATACGCTCGAACCAATTTCTAAAGCACGTTTTCCACTCTAAAGATGGTACCTCAGAAACCAGTGTCCGGAATGTTTCAACCGCTGCTTCAGCCGACCAAAATCGTTCACCACGCATTTTATTTTTGATATTTGGGAACGAAAAGAAATCATTAGGTGATAAATGAGGTGAATATGGACAATGAGTCAATAATTCAACATTTTTGTTGGACAAAAAGTCGACTGTTTGACGGGCTGAGTGAGAGCTGGCGTTGTCATGATGGAGAATAATTCGTCGATGTCAATTGTTTCTTCTTATTTGATCGATGACTTCCTGTAAACAAATTGTAGTATACCAATCAGCATTCACGGTTTTTCGATCCTCTAAAGCCACGGTTGCTACATATCCAGTTAAACCAAAGAAACAAGCAATCATTTGCTTCGCAGCACTGCGTGAACGGACAACTTTTGTTGCTTTTGGTTCATTTTGAAATACCCAAACGGTAGATTGTTGTTTACTTTCTAGCTCGTACGAATAGATCCACGTTTCGTCACCAGTAACGATGTTATAAACTAAATTTGAACGACTCCCATTGAATTTCTTGAGCATTTCTTCGTACCATTTGACACGACCCTGCTTTTGCGCTTCTATTAAATTGTGTGGGATCCAACGACTGCAAAGCTTTCGTACGCTCAAATGATCATGCAAAATCTGGTGTATTCCTTTCATGTCAATGCGTAAGGATGCTTGAATCTCACGGTATGTCACATGTCGATCTCGCTCAAGCATTTCACGTACAGCATCTATATTAGTGGCAACAACAGATATTGATGGACGACCTTCACGAAATTCGTCATTGAAAGAGGTACGTCCACGCTGGAATTCGGCAAACCAATTATAAACACTGCTCTTTCATGGTGCTTCATCTCCAAAAGCCAAATGAAGCCGATCGAGGGATTGTTTCGGCGTTAGACCACATTTGAAATCGTAAAAAATCATGGCACGAAAATTTTCACGCGAAATTTCCATGTTTACACAAAAATACTTTTTCTCAAATGCTGTACAAACAAAACCAGTTCACTTGGATAGGAACTGTCAATAGAATTATAGGCGAAAAACGTCAAACTTTTCAAATATGACAGTTGATAAACGCTAATAATTCTAGACCTACTAGATTCCAGAAAATTTTCCAGCAGCCCACGTATTAAGAAAATTTATCGCAAAATGTGAGGGAGCACCATCTTGTTCATACCAGGCATCGTATTGATACCGGGGACTTTTAAATTTGCTGTATTTGAGGAACTATTGAGTTACGGAGAATATTTAAATTAAAAAAAAATTGACTAATCAGTGCGTTATTTATTATTCCTAACCAGACGTTTACTTTTCCTCTTGAACTGCATGTGAGTGCAATTTACTAAGTGTATGCTTCCTTGCGCTCAGTATTTCTTTAAATATGAATTAAACATGAATTATGTAATCTTAAATTTGTATTGAAAGTTTTATTTCAAAGTGTGCTGGACTTTTAAATTGTTTGAATTAGCGGAATTCAATTGAATTGCCTATGGTTACCATGCTTTGATATGATTATTTTAAAAAGGAACATAGGGATAAGTTGTATAATAAAATAATATCACTGTACAAAAAGAAATTGTTGTTGTACTTACTGCTATTTATAAAAGACCCTTATAAGTGTGTAGAACTCACCTGTAAGAAAAAAGAAAATAGGTAATTAATTATAACATACAACAATTAAAAAAAAAATAGATCGTGTTTGCAAGTGTTAAAATCAGAGTCAAACTCTGTAAGAGGTTCCCCGTAAATTGGTATACCAACCAAAGCAAAAAATAAGTAGGAACCGGCAGAACTAATACGTGGCTATTATAACCTGGAGGGCAATGTCAAGGCTTTACAATTACGTACAGTCGGCCGTTAAAATACTGCCGACATTCCTCAGTACAGAGGCCATTGCTCTGCTTTTGATGGCCCCGTCAAGGTAAGGTCGAAACGAAATTCTAGACTAAACAAAAACGTAATACGAAACGTGAAAATAATAAATGCCGAGACCAAAAGCTCCCGATATTTCGCGAAATTTCCGAGCGGCGTAAAAAAAAATTGAGAACGTGCCAACGACATAAAGAAATGAGGGCATTTTTGACTTCAAACAAAAAAAAAAAAACGGCCATAGTTCGCAAACAATACGAAATCTTATCGCGGAATGTTGTATGTACCGTTAGATAACTTAATTTCAGGGCAAGTTAAGTTCCTTGTGTTCGCAGTGTTAGATAAAATACACTGTGAATTATTTAAGCTAACGGAGAAAATAAGCAAAAAACAAAATAAAGTAAATATAATAGAATTTTGTTTCCGGTCAACACACTAACAAGATCCGTGTAATTAAGCTTAAGTTCGAAATTATGTCTGCTCAGTTCATGTAATTGCAATGTAAATCATGGATAAATAAAAAAAAATGTTTTTGTATAATTTTGTCGTATAAAAAGGCGAATATGACCTTGAGGAGGTTAATGCCTGTCCTTCGTTTGAAACTTCTGTACGTAATACAATGCAAACATTTCGCACTCGCACATGTATTTTTAACTGTTTGCACGACATGTAAAAGTATTTACACGGTTTCGATTTGTTCTCGTGTACTTTGCGTCCATTAATTTCGTTTTAAAAGTAAATCGAAAGGAGTGAGTGAGTAATCAGTACGGGTCGGGGCCATATATTTTGCACGGTTCAAATTCCAACGAAGCGGGCAATATAAGATATTAGAGCGCAGCGTGAATGTAAACGCGAAAACTGCGGAGTCAATTAACGCCGCTTTAGCAATGGTTAAAATAATGCTAACACTAAAACACGTGTTTTGTTAAGTACAATATGACTTGGGGATCGCACACATTGGGAGCTGTAAATGGTCATCAACCAACGAAGTCCACAAGCATCGTAAATACCAAGAAAAAGCAAAATCGATTACTACAGAGGCAATATACGTATGTGCGAATTTTTTGTTTGATACCTGCAATAAAAATTTCATAGGGAATAGTTTTACACCTTGCATAAATTTCTGGACCAAGAATAAGAAAGTTATTTTTTGCTTCAAAAACTTAAACGCGAAGTCATAAAAAACTGTTGACCAGAAAATATCTAAATGAGAGGAAATTTTAAAGAAGGGGACATATTATAATCTAGAAATAGAGGTAACCGAGTCAAACCGGTTCAAACGTCGTCAATAGTAATCGGAAATACCGTGCCTTCAATTGAATTCCTCTTTAAAGTAAGCTGTGATTTTTTTATGAAGTTGGCGACACAATTCTAGAGAAAACAGTTGCCATTAACTGTCAGTACTGCTCATAACATCAAACAAAAACACAATATTAAAGTTTAAAGTAGATGCTCAAAGTGCTCTCCTTTAGCTTGAATACATAAGCGTACTCTGCGTTTCATGTTTTCAAACCCGTTTGCTAAGTGTTCGGGGGTTATGTTAGCACACACATCTGTAATGCCCGCACGAAGTTCTTCGATTGTGTGACGCGTAGTTCTAAAAACTGTGTTTTTCATGTGCGGATAAATGAAGTAATCCATAAATGTGAGATCCGGAGACCTTGCAGGAAAATTCACAATCCGATTATCGAAAAACTGCTGCAGGAAAGCCATTGCTTGATGAGCTGTGTGGGCAGTAGCATTGTCTTGCTGAAAAAAAACCTTCTGTTCTAATAACTCATTTCGGTATCTTTCAGCAGTTACTGAGTCGTTAAAAAATATTGGTCCGATGATACGCCTTCTTGACACTGCTAGCCAAACACCAATTTTTAATGGATGTAACGGAGTTTCCATAAATTCATGGGGATTTTCTGCTGACCATATTCTCATATTCTGTTTATTGAAATACCCTGAGAGATGAAACCAGGCCTCATCGGAAAAGAAACACTTGTCAAGAATGTCGTCGTTGTTTAAGTTATCAAGAAACCACTGACAATATTCTGTTCTTCTGTGAAAATCTACTGGCCTGAGTTCGTGGACTGCTTGAATCTTATATGGATAAAGCTTTAAGTCTTTTTTAAGAATAGTGTGACATGTTTCTGAACTTCTTCTGAAAGTTTCGCAATAGATTTCTTGGGAGAGTGTTCCATTCCAGGCTGCAGTCCTTTTCTTAGCTGCTCCGCTCCCTGTTTTGCGACCAAGTGATCCTGTTTCACGAAATTTAAGAACACAAGCATGGATATGTTTAACTAGCTGTTCATAAGTAATAGCAAAATTAGGAAACTGCTGTCGAAACTTCTGTACACACTGATTAATTGAATAAACTAACTGTTCATTTTCTATTCTACCGGTTTGAAAATCACTCTCAACAATAAATATTTTCTGCTGTAATTCTAACATTTTGAATTAATTTAAAATACAAAGTGTCAATTTGACATTTGTTTAATTAAATAATTGAACAGCTATCAGTACTGCAAATCTTAGGAGAAAAAAATCATAGCCCACTTTAATGAGGAATTCAATTGAAAGCACGGTAGATCCATAGATACAGCTCGGCAATAAATTAATAAAATAATCAATTTCTTCTACGTGGGTAGGACATAGGGATTTAACATGGAGAAATAGAAATCGCTTTGCAAATGAATATGTTTACATGAATTCATGGGACATAATCAGAAAGACTAAAATTTAAAACGTTTTAATACCACACTTGCTGAATTTTAGCTGTTAATTATTTGAAATTAAAAAAAATATTACATTTTAACAACAATGAATTTTAATCAAAGTTGTAAGTGATTCTCGTGGTCAAGTGGGTAGTGTCATGTTTGATCAACGTGACGTAACTCTCAAGTTGTGGAGTCAAACCAAGACCATGATTTTTTTTTTAAGTTTAAGCCAATTGGATTATTATTATTACTTTAGGAACAGAACAAGTTCTTGCTTTTTTCACATACTTTATTTAATTGGAAAAATATCACGCTAAAAAAATTTAAAAAGCTGTTGACTTCGGATTAGAATGAGTAACCTCTCATAAAAACTTAGCATAAAAGCTAACAATATAGCTATCTACACGTAGTTCATTTTTCCTTTCTAAACAGACTGTTAAGCATGCGACACACATTTCTTTCTTTCTTTTTAAGTAATTAATAATTAAAGTAATATAAATTCAATATTAAAATACTTTAAATGCCAAAACCTTTCCGATTGCAACCTATAAATTTGTATGAAATGTACTCAGAAAGATAATATAAATCATATTAAATGGAGAAGAGGTACGTTTCCATTCCTTCTTCGTTTTAAAACCGTACTCCAAGATGAGCCAGTACATCAATGGGTTCATCTCTTCATTCCGTCCGGCATGTCGAGAGCTTCACTCAAAATTTGGTTCACGACATCATGTCTGAAGCAGAATATAACACCAAATTTTCTTCAAATCACTGCGAATATCAATACCCCCAGCTTCCAGAACAGCAATGAATGGTTTGGGTCAAGAATGAATTCAATCATTGGTATTCAAAACGTGACGAACGCTCAGTACAAATATGGCAGCTACACACCGAACTACACCAACATTATAGTTTAGAACCAGCTATCTAGGATTTATCTGATTGTAAGGTGAGAGACACCGTTAACACCATTGGCAAAAGTATTTTTCAAAAATGACAGAAGAAATTAGTTTCTTTAAAACTTTCCCTAACACAGTAAAGCACAGCGAGCTCAACTAACACTCACAAACGTAACATATCCACAATGATTTGTTTCACCCCAGAATAACTAATAAATGTAATATAGACCTGCCATGCTAAGTCGTAACTGATTGTCTCAATAATGAACTCAAATTTGTCCCCATGCCTGACAGTAACCCAGAATGCTGTAGAAGTAGAGAAAATAGTACAAATCCTTAAACCCAACATTCGATACTTAGCCATCAACCAACTGCTTCCTATTTTAAATCCCAGCACGATTAATAATCCAAATAACACTAAAAACTTAAACATACCCCAAAAAATAATAAAACAATTAATAAAAAGCACAAACTTTCATTTATCAGAACAATTTGACCTATCAGAAACGGACAAAAGAGATAGTGTGGTAGTTTAAAACAAAACTGATTACAGTAATAAAGTTTAGTGGTTCTTATACGCATCCCAATTGACCACAGTCTACTAAAAAAAAACATAATTCACAACATACTTTGAAATTAAATTCTACGGTTAAAAATCTTGCACCATTCTTTTTATTGAAAGAAATACACATTTTTTTGGAATAAAATTCAACGAAAGAGAAGCCTCGAGTCAACATAAAATATTTTAGGGTGACTATTTTAGGGTTAAGCTTGGCTTTCGATGAATGAATACATTTGATGAAAATCCGATTATTTAAAAAATCTTAACTAGGTAGTCACTAATCTCATGGCTAATTCTTTGACTTTAAAATATACATTACAAAAGTCTAATTAATCGGAACCCCACAACATCTAGGCTACATGCTACCGAAAGTCCATAAAATAGATTGTCCCATAAGACTCAAAGTTTCACTTATCAATTCCCTAGCACTTTACTTTCAAAATGGCTTCGCAACCATATCAACACTCAATTAGAATTCACCCTGAATCTAGAATCAAAAATTCTTTAAAAAATATATATTAAATGTAGATGTGTGTTTTCATTCCCATCTTCGTTGTAATATTAATTTCTGTTTTCCTATGTTAAATCTCTATGTCCTATTGCGGTATAACCTAAAATATTTGATTAACGTGTAAAGAGAAACAAAATCGTAAAGAACTTGAGCAGACGTATTAATTTGATTTGTTAAAAATATTATAATAATTTTTTTATACGTTTGTAAACAACCAATTGTCCAATTAAAAATTTGAATATTAAATTATTTAAATTAATTTCAACCGGCTTTGTTAATAATCCGCATTCATGTTAATTTAGCATTGTTGCCACATATCAAACAACATACATACCATTACAGGAATTTGTTTGCCATTTAAACAAAACTAAAAATGTCACCAAATGTTGCAAAAATAAAAATTGTTAATAAGACCACATTAAAAAAATAAATAAATAAATTTAATTTTAGGTGAATTTCGTTTAAAGCTTATAGATCAAACGAAAAAATATTTACAGCAATTGAACAAAAAAAAGGTTTTATATCCTGAATCTAAAAGAGAGAGAGAGACAGAGCTTCATGATATAAACACATGCGTTATTTATTAACAAGAATTGTTAATTATAAACAACAAATAACTAGCAAACATGCATATCAAAAACTTTGAGAATATGAGTGAGTAGAATTTTTGTTGATGTATCTTAAAAATATAGTGCTGGAACTCCTCAAATTTAATGGCAAGGTGTCATTCATCTCAAAAACAATTAATTGCGATCAGTAGGAAGACGTAATGACATGAAAACGTTATACAGGGTGCGTCATAATGGGCGAAACAAACTTTACCAGTATGTAGGAGGGACATTTAACGTAAAGTAAAAAAGTTCATATGAACCTACATACAGGGTATTCATGGGAAGCTGCTGTAATAGCCAATTTTCTTATTTGTACTTTTAGAAGTAACTGATCTTTTCTCCTCGATATTATGCTACTTTCGAAAAAAGAAACGACAATCAGGTTTTCGAGATTTTCAATTGTTTTCAACTTTTTTAAATGGAACATTACGTTTTTATCATGGCATCGCGTTCAGAATGTCAAATTAAGTATGTCTCTAAAATAGTATCTCTTAAAACAGAATGGTTCATAAATAATTCAGTCTTGATATTCGCGGGAAGAAGTGTATCGTTATAATCGTCAAATTCACGAACACAGTATGGTACGCGTTGAAACAGGACAATAAAGGAAGTATGTTCAAACTGTCAGACCTGTGTGAACTGTCTTGATAAAAAATTCTTTAAATTTAGTTCGTACTAAAAACCTTTGTTCTAAATATTGAAAGCGCGATACGTTAAAATGTCTAATACAATATTTACTAAATAATTTATAAAATACTTGGGAGGGAAATATTATAGAGACGTACTTAATTTGACATTCTGAACACAATACGATGAATAAAAATATAATGTTCCGTTTAAAAACGTTGAAGACATTTGAAAATCTCGAAAACTTGATAGTCATTTGTTTTTTAGAAAGCAGCACAAAATCGAGGAGAAAAGGTCCTAAAACTTTTCTATTTTTAGTTACTTCGTAAAACTACAAATAAGAAAGTTGGCTGATGTAACGGCTTCCCATGAACACCCTGTATGTAGGTTTATATGAACTTTTTACTTACGACCATTTTCATAATCAGACTTTAAGGGAACTTTCAAGTCACTTTAAGTACAGGGAAACAAACATATTTTTTTAGGTTAAAGAAAGTAACTTTAAATTTACAGTCTGATTATGAAAACGGCCCTTAACATTGTATCTCCTACATACTGGTAAAATTTGTTCCACCCATTATGACTCACCCTGTATATCACTGAAGATAAAACAGTAACAAAATATTCAAAGAATGAAATAAATGTAAAAAAAGTAGTTGCAGCAGAAAAGATAAACTTTCTGAAAAATAAAGTTGGTCTCAACCTATGTTTACGAGTTACAAACTGAAAAGAAAAACATTTAAAAATAAGGAAAAAAAAGTCAGTTTTACAGGAAAAACCAATACAGAAATTGACATTCATATCACAAAAAAAAAAACTAAAACATATTTTTTTTGTCCTGCATGTAAAATAAATTCAAAATTATACGCTATTAAGTAATTTCATTAAGAAAGCACCAACTGTCGAAGAAAATAATTTAAGAAACTCGTAATTATAGTTAAACAGAATTATCAGAATTGCATTCATTTTACGTCATAAAAGAATAGACTTCAAACTCTATTGAACTGATCGGGTCAAAGGTTTAGTGACTCACATTATTTTCCATATTAAACCTTGTGATATATTGTTATGTTTTTAATCGAAACAAGTTAACCGTTTGTTCTGATTAAAGAGAACAAAAATATATTAATGTTTTGCTGTATTATGTTTTTCGTGTCGCTGTGTTGAATGATTAGTTATATACCTCTCGATTCTGCTGCTTTCATACGAAAATTTGATTTTCCCCTTTTCATTTTCATACTATGAAATATTCTATCGATTTGAATATTATGTACATTCTATAATATCCTGTCGGTGAAAGACGGACGAGAAATGTGATACGCTTCGAATAAAAGAGATCATCCTTCAATTTCAGTACTTAAACGTGAAAAAGGAGACCTCCGACGCGAAGAACTCCGAATAGGACACCTACAGCTTTTACGTATAAATAACCGAATGAAAAGTAATACGTGAGAATGTGACAGGACGAATGGATTTATGGAATTATAAGCTTCGACTAAAGCGCGAGAACTGAGCTTGATTTAAAAAAGCGGATAAAGAATGGAAGTTGACAAATTATCTCACAATGCTTAAAGGCATTCCTGAGGCGGTCGTACAGAATGCGTTGAGTTTATTAATGTCCATGGAGAAATGGAACAAAAGCACATGCACTATAAGCCACGTTCTCATGATTAACACATATTAATTATAATTCCACATGTTCATACTTAACGGATATACACTTTTTTAAATAAACAATGATGGAGTACATGCCTATTTAATTACCAGTTGACGTCAAGGCACTTATGTAATAAGTTAGGGTTGGGTATCGTAAACCGTAAAAATAAATAATTTCTCTTCAACGCCGTGGAACTAAATACGAAAGTAATATACGTATAGGTAAACCAAGAAAACGAGTTATAAAAATTAGCAAAGAAATCATAATTTCTGGCAAATTTTTGCTCAGAAAGTGCTTCAAGCAATACAAAAGTTGACCGCCTTCAAATCTTTATTTTTTGTTTTGTTTAAGCTTCGCTGGCTTCACAATTTATTCCATTTAATTTTTTGTCACTGAAAAAAATTTGTTGAAATGTTTTCCTTGCCTCAGAAATAAAATATGAAACAAACAGTACATTCGTATGAAAACGCGACCGTACAAGTACACATAAAGAAAAGAAATGGCGGAACATAAGCTTTGTTTGTTGATCATGAAGATTGAATCCATTTCTTTCGCTTCCGTTTTTCTTTTTCTCCTTGACAATAACAATAAGCTGACTCCATGTTATACTTATGATACACGGCGTCGTCATCTCAAGGAATGTATATTTTCCAGTTTTATTACGGAATACAAACATTACGAACGCTCTTTATTTACTTACGGCTCTGTAATATTAATATATGATCTTGCGATTATCTTTGATTATTTACAATGCTTGAAAACATGAAGTGAGATCATAAATCGGGCAAGCAAAGAACGTTCATAATTGAATTATAAATCACTACAAAATCAAATGCTACGATTAAATAATACTCGGAACAAGTGTAGCTTGGCTTTTGCATATTTTAATACCGATGGTTGGTGGCTTCTACGAATGCGAACTTTATAGTGCAGGAAACCTGAATAATCGATCATATATAATTTATCTGCACCACACGTAGAAGTGATATTAATTTTAACTTCCTTATGTGCCACACATTAATCACCTCCTTCGAACAATCTGCTCTCGTTTAGTAATTATAATCGGGTATGTGAACATTTAAAACTACCATGAATTAGGTGGAGGAAGTGAAGTGAAGATAAATTAGCCAAAAGATAAATATTCTAATATCGCAAGCGGTTTCCAACACAAGCAGAAACAGAAATTTGAGAAATCACTAGGATTTGGTGGTAACAAAAATGTGACAGGACGGAATTATATATTTTGTTCGGTTTATTTCGAACAAAAACGAGGGCGTGTATTGTCACGTCATTGCAGTGATGTACGTTTGCCGCCTCGTTTTTATTTAATCAAACAAAATGTATAACTCCGTTCTCTGACTTTTATAAATTGCATAAAAAATTAGAATTAACCTAATTTTACACTGTACAGATTCTATTTGACTTAATTTAACTTTTTTTTAATCACAATTCGATCGTATT
Source organism: Prosopocoilus inquinatus (assembly GCA_036172665.1). Classification (NCBI taxonomy): domain Eukaryota; kingdom Metazoa; phylum Arthropoda; class Insecta; order Coleoptera; family Lucanidae; genus Prosopocoilus; species Prosopocoilus inquinatus. The sequence goes on from CM069876.1 coordinate 7,035,654, forward strand.
TTGTCTTTACTTGATTCAGCTTGATTTTATATTATCTTCGAATTGTCAGTTTAATTCCTTTTTCCTTTTGTTCAAACTTTCAGTTAAAAATCTGTCAGTGCTCTTAATTCGATTTGACTTAGTGTTATAAGATTTTTACTTTCCTTTCATCTTCATTACCGATCGTCTTTTGTCTTTTTTAACTCCATATTTGGCTTTATTTAATTCAATTTTAACACAATCAGTTGATTGACCTTAGTTTTTCTTTTCTTTTATTCGATTTCATTTAATTTGTTTTCATTTCTCAACACCTTTTCTTTCCGTTTCAGTTTTGTTTGTTTGTTTTTGTTTGATTACATTTGACATAATTTTCTCTTGTAGTTATCAACTGATCCTATATATTTACTTGATCTGAGTTTGTTTTACATTATTTTTGTTTTTCCATTATGAGATTTAATTTTCTTTCATTTCTTAACTATCTTTCTTTTCTGATACGTAGACATAAAATTTTTGATTGTGAATATGAAATTCGTCAATTTTTAGTCCAAAATGATTTATTCTTAATTTTGTATAATTTTTAATTTTGTCTAATAATAGTTGATTATATTTTGCTTTGCTTTCTTCCTTTGTTGGATTTTATTTGATATTATTTTTTAATTATAAATTGACTGACTTTTGTTTTTTTTTTCATATATCTGATATGAGTTTATTTTATATTAATCTTATGGCCGTTTTTTCTCTTTCACTCCAATTGATTTTAGTTTTTTAATTATTATAAACTAATTGTTTTTTAATATTTACAGATTACATTTTTGATTGAAGTTAATTCTTTTCCGATGAAAATTGATAAGTAAAACGTTTATAATTCCCTCCGCTTACACCTTTTACTTATTAAATTTTTGGTTGTCAATTTCAATTTTTAAATAGATTTGACTTTATTGTCTGTTTCACGCATTTTTATTTTCGTTCCATCCTCATCGACGATCGTCTTTTGTTTTCGTTTTTTATTTTTGTTTTATTAGATTCGACGGTATTTTATTTTGATAATCAATTGATCGTCTTTTCTTCTTTCTTTATTCGAGTTCATCAAATTTAATTATTATGTGACCTATATCAACTTAAGCACAATTGTATCTGTTTTAATAAATTATTTCTTAAACTTTTATTAGATTTATTAAAGTACAGCTGCATAAATGATATGAAATTTTATAAAAAAAGCTTTTGTTGTTATAATATGAGAAGATATAGAGTATGTTCACGTCCTTATTGGGTCGTACAAACATCTCCATTCAATTTACAGAAATTTTCAGAAATTTTCGGGTCCAGGTGTTTTATAATTTTATAATTCGCATTGCCCCTCCATCACGAACAAAAAAGATGGGTTGTTTCTGTTGAAGAAGAACCGAGGCCTCTAACGTGTAACGATAAAAAATAAAGGGTTGCTTTTACATTTAAACACTAAATTTAAATTATAATAAAAATAAATGCTAAATCAATGTTAAATAATCTTTGCATAACTTAGTCGAGTTGGTCGAGTATGGTCTATGAGTAAGCTTAGGATAATTATGCTTTAAAAAACTTCAAAATATGCATTCAAATATGTACCAGAATAATTAAAAATATGCACTTAAATATGCAGCAACTTTTATAGAATAAATAGTAGTAGTATTTATTTATATTAACACACATTTATTTATTTGTTAAAAAACAATCCAATTTCTTTATTCTAAATTGTCTAGTCAAGTCGTTTTCTTCCGATTTTTCTTGCAGGAGAGATAAGTTGCGTGCTGCTTTTTAAATTTTAATTTTAATTATCGGTCCGGACTGAAATTTCAAAGAAAGTGGAGATTAATCCGTTTGCAAAATAACGTCTGTCTTTGAAACTAAACGCGTTTGGATCACGTTTTTGTGAGGAAAAGAAAGCACCTAAAGTGTCGGTTTTGCACTTGGCAACAAGAAATAATGGAAAATTTGCAATTAAAACAAAAAATGCAGGATATTGTGCATTAATGCCCCAAAAAATTAAAATATGGACTTATTTATAAATGTGTTCAAAATATGCATAATTATTATAAGCCCATTCATGAGTCACTAACGTAATCAACATTATTTCGTAGAACAACTCGTCTCATTCGAGATCAATATCACGGTTTTACTTATTTAAATCACTGGCTACTGCCTATCAATTACTGAGTACTTCTGTCTCACCAACGACTTATTCTTGCCTGAATTGAACTACAAGTTTCCCTTTTTATACCACACGTGCTGAATGCTACAAAAGAAATTTTCTAAAAGTTTCTGAAATATGAACCGCTAGCGCAGTATTGCAAGTACGTTCAACAACTTGAATTTCCACTGTCAGCAGGGAATTCCCTTATTTGAATGTTAATTTCTGCTAGACAATATCCTGGGTCGATGACCGTACTCCTGGAACGCTAACTGAACAATTTTGCCAATTAAACCAAAAATACGCGTTTTAAATTTTGTGTAAAACCAAAAGTAAAAACTACTATAATTTTTCAATCGTGACGGTTTGTAATAGAAAGAGAGATCCTTTAATATTTATTATTAGCCAATCACGTAACAAAATCTAGAGATCCGTTATCTATCTTTTTCTATCATTTTTACAACTGTAAATGGCGCATTCTTTTTTTTAACTAGGATTCATTAAAACGAGTGCGTCCATAAAGAGGTTGTAAATATTTTTGTTGGTAGCCGCCTTCTTTTGGGAAGCGCGAAATAGTGAAACTACAACTTGATAAAATACATCGAAGTATACACACACGGTCAGTAAACTAATAGCTAAGGGTAGGACTTTGATATGTTCACGTCATCGTTTCAGTAGCGTCGTAAAAATGCACCGAACAAGCACATCGTGTAATAATTAAATTGTTAAAATAATTTAGGGTTTTCTTACTATATGTTGCAATGTGGCAATATATTCCGGAGGTCGAGGTACAGCTGGTCAACTAATTACTCTGAAAATCTTTACATATTGTAACAAGAAGAGTTGATTGCATAATTGTAATTTTTTACTGAGGTAATATTGCTCTTTTTTTTGTTATACTGAATAACACCAATGCAGAAGTGGCGGTAATTGTCCCCGCAGCTTTCGCGTTTGCATTCACGCTGCGCTCTAATATCTTATATTGCCCGCTTTATTAGAATTTGAACCGCGCGAAATATATGGTCCCGACCCATACTAATAGCGTTTTCAATTCAGTTGCACCGGCTGCACTCAGAGTATTTGCATCTTGTTTTATCCTCATATAATAAAACGACATGAAATGCAACCAGTGCAAGTGAATCGAAAACGCTATGAAAAAAAATTAAAACACTTGGTGGGTTTATACAGTAAGTAACAGTAACAACTAACATTGAAACGTTGAAACCATTGCTCAATAAATAGCTTATTAATTTTAATTGTATTCTTCGACATGTGGAATCCGCGGACAAATTAATTTTAGTTCCATCATAAAATTTTATTTTTTCAAGTAGGTACGTATTTCTTGGTATTAGTGCAATCGTAATCCTGAATGCATTTCATCGTTTTCTTTAATTGGTTTCATTTTATTTATTTTATTTTTTTGAAAACAACAATGAAGTGATGTCTGTTTGATAGATGCGATTCTGAAATCTGAAACGCCTGTAAAATGTTTTATTGTATCTATCTGTGGCACCTAGAAGACTCGACATTTAAACGTCCTGGCGTCCAAACGTCCTTCGACAACAATTACTTGACGACGATGAACCCAAGCACGGGCGCCCTACGCTATCGCTCTTCACAGATCAATTCTACGCACATAAAATCCCGTTAATTGAAATGGAATTTTAAAACTGCATGGCTAAGTCGATTTAAATTTATGAATATTCAGCAGGCACATTCTTCTGGTCTTGTTTGCACTTGATGTAAATAATTTGTTTACTAATGTTCCGGATAGGAAATATGCAGATTTTATATTATATAATTACGCAATTTGTCGCGTATACAAGAATTCATGTTGTATATGCATTTTTTTGTTTCAAACATACGGTACAACATTTCAATTTTAAAACATTATTAATATTATTTCAGTTGATACGTGGCCTGCTGGAAAAGTTTCTGGAAACGGTATGAAAAAACGCATATGAAATTTGGTAAACGGTATAATTGTTTTTCGAAGTATTCGCCTTTGACGTCAATACACTTTTGCATACGCTCGAATCAATTTCTAAAGCATGTTTTCCACTCTAAGGATGGTACCTCAGAAAACAGTGTCCGGAATGTTTCAACCGCTGCACTCACTCGACGAAAATCGCTCACCATGCATTTTATTTTTGATATTTGGGAACAAAAAAAATCATTAGATGATAAATCAGGTGAATATGGACAATGAGTCATTCATTCAACATTTTTGTTGGACAAAAAATCAACTGTTTGACGGGCTGAGTGAGAGCTGGCGTTGTCATGATGGAGAATAATTCGTCGATTTCGATTGTTTCTTCTTATTTGATCGATGACTTCCGGCAAACAAATTGTAGTATACCAATCAGCATTCACGGTTTTTCGATCCTCTAAAGCCACGGTTGCTACATGTCCAGTTAAACCAAAGAAACAAACAATCATTTGCTTCGCAGCACTGCGTGAACGGACAACTTTAGTTGGTTTTGGTTCATTTTGAAATACCCAAACGGTAGACTGTTGTTTACTTTCTGGCTCCTACGAATAGATCCACGTTTCGTCACCAGTAACGATGTTATAAACTAAATTTGAACGACCTCCATTGAATTTCCTGAGCATTTCTTCGCACCATTTGACACGACCCTGCTTTTGCGCTTCTGTTAAATTGTGTGGGATCTAACGACTGCAAAGCATTCGTACGTTCAAATGATCGTGCAAAATCTGGTGTATTGCTTTCATGTCAATGCGTAAGGATGCTTGAATCTCACGGAATGTCACATGTCGATCTCGCTCAAGCATTTCACGCACAGCATCTACATTAGCGGCAACAACAGATGTTGATGGACGACCTTCACGAAATTGGTCACTGAGAGAGGTACGTCTACGCTGGAATTCGGCAAACCAATCATAAACACTGCTCTATGATGGTGCTTCATCTCCAAAAGCCAAAGGAAGCCGATCGAGGCATTGTTTCGGCGTTAGACCACATTTGAAATCGTAAAAATTCATGGCATGAAAATGTTCACGCGAGATTTCCATGTTTGCTCAAAATTACCTTTTCTCAAATGCTGCACAAACAAAACTAGTTCACTTGGATAGGAACTATCAATAGAATTATAGGCGAAAAGCGTCAAATTTTTCAAATATGACAGTTGATAAACGCTAACAATTCTAGACCTATTAGATTCCAGAAACTTTCCAGCAGCCCACCTATACATGTTTTAAAATAAGATGTATGTTGCAATTTAGTGAAGTGAATTGGCTCCTTGTTTGGCATTGTTCACGATGTACAGTCTGGGACTTAAGAAAAGCCCATGCTTTTACAGTCCCAGTTGCCCGACTATATTAATCCGACCGATCTAAGTTGAGAACAATAAAGGATAATTTAAACAACGCACAATACTTTATAGGGGCTGTAAAACATCTGGCAGGTAACAATTCCCAATTGTGGTTTTGTGAACAGTCAGTCAGTCAGTCTCCTATCCGCACTCGTAGAGAGAACAATCAGTTTAACATTGTAATTTCGAACTTTGGCATTTTTACCGTAAAAATATTTGTTAAAACCTAAATGTATTAAAGTTAAAACTTATTTAACGAACATTTTATTTTTCACCATTTGTAATATACTCTAATAATATTTATTCACACCAGTGGCGGCGATAAGGTTTTGGGGACCCCTCCCCCGTATTTGCTCAACCATATATGCAACTAAATTTAAATTTAAATTTGATATTAAGGTTTTTATGTTGAAATGTTGTTTTGGATAAAAAAATTGCACGTTTAAATTTTATTAGAAAAGTAAGAGGCCCTCTAGAGTCGCCCCCCCCCCACCCCCCGCACGGCGAGGTCTGCGGGGGCCTTACCGCCGCCACTGATTCACACGTGATAATTAAAAATTACATGCGGTTGTCCTATGAAATATAGCAAATAACATACAGATATTGCGAACAATATAGTTACAAGAAAAAACCTTGTGTAATAAAATGTCACGTATACAAAAAGCAAATATTTAACACACCGAACGTAAGTGCATTTAAGTTAAGTTTTCAAAATATTCTTTCACCGAATAATAAGCTTGACCTTAAATATTTTTTTTAACTGGCTTTTAAAAACCGTGGAACTTTCCATTTCACGTAGTTGGGATGGTAGACGATTGTAAAATTTTAAGCTCGAAAATAGTGGTGATTTCTCGAAGAGAGCAGTAGAATGTAAAAATGCACGAAAGAGATCACCATTTCTAGTATTTATGCCGTGAACTTGTTTGTCGACAATTTATCTTTGTTGTTAAGGACGCATAATATACAGCGGCAAATGTCAATATAAATATAAATAAATGTCAATATAAATGTAATGTCAATATAAATATAAATAAAATAAATATAAGAAGGATACTCTCTGGCACATTTAGTGGTCGTTCGGTTAGTTTTAAAAGATGCCTTCTTACAAATTTTACAGGACTCCTCTGAATCCTATATTAAATATAAGCCGCAGAATTATTTTTTGTGCCACAAACACTCTGCCCGCACTTGGCGAGTCACCCCAAAGTTCAAAGCCGTAGGATAATGTCAAATAGACTAAACCGTAATAAATTTGAATTAAGTAAATCTCATTCTTACTATATTTTCAACTTAAAATAAAATAGAAGGCATTATTAAGTTTTTTACATACTGAGTCTACATGAGCGCGCCAAGTTAAATTACAGTCTATCGGGAGTCCCAGAAGCTGTGTTGTCTTCGAAGAAGTGACACTGATACCACTTACTTTAGTAATCGCAGGTGAAACTGTTTTTTGTTTGTAAAAATCAACTCGGACAGTATTTTCAACGAGCCTGTCATCACATTTCATATTAAACGACAAATCGTTCACAGAAATTATAAACAGGAACAGGAAGAAGAACCGAGCCTTAGGGCACGCCAGGATTGACATTAACTTTATTAGATGCTCCTAATACGTTTCCCACACGAACTTACAAGCATCTTCTACTTAAGTATGATTTAATCCAATTAAGAAACTTTCCTCTTATACCAAGGGCTTCCAGTTTATTTATCAAAAAATTATGTTGAATGACGTCGAACGCCCTACTTAAGTCAAAGCAAATGGCGGTTTAATACATATTTCTATCGAGAGCATTATAAGTAAAGTCTGCAAAATCTACGCAGGCAGTAATTGTAGATCTTTTTTTGCGAAAACCGTGCTGAGTAGTTGCAAACAATTGAAAGTGATCCATATAAAATTAATAATTCTGTGGTAGACGATCTTCTCAAAAACCATCGTAAATTCGTTTACAATTGAAATTGTTCTATAATTACACAATTAGTGATGGTTTCTTTTTTTATGAACAGGTATAATAGTTGCACATTTCAACAAAACATCTGGAAATATTCCTTGATTGAAAGATTGGTTCAATAAATAAGTCAAAGGTTTCACTAATGAGCTTATATTATTTTTTAATGTACAATCAGGGATGCCATTGAATCCTGAAGGATTACAATTATTTAGGTTTTTAATTGCATTTGCATTTTCATCATCACTAATCTCAGGAAAAAAAAAACATTGACTGAATTATAGAGACTCCCACTGAATCAGACGGTGATAACTTCAGTTGGAAATGTGATTGTAATATGTTTTGTGCAATATTAATAAAATAATTAGCAAAAGTTAGGGATGATACATACGGATCCGTAGTAATTTTGCCTTCAATGCATAAAGATACTGGTTTCCTGTTGGTATCCTTTCGATCTGTTACAGTATTCAGCGTTTTCCATACTGTTTTGTTTATATTGTTGCTTTCTTGAATTTACCTTCGCTTTTTAAAAGCATGTCCTTGTAACTTTTTTTTTCTTTGACTAAAGTTTAAACAACATTGAATTTTTGCAATCCCGATACGATAAGGGAAAAAGTTCATTAGTTCACATTTGGCTGAATTCAGAATTAATCCACGGTTTAGTTGTGGAAGCATTTTTTTCTTATAGTGTCAGTACGAAGAGGGCAAGAATTATCTAAACACCACATAAATCAATTAATAAAATATTCAAAAGCCGTATCTACATCAGCACACTGTTAGACAAAATCCCAAGTTTCTTTATCCAGTAGACGCTTCATTTCTTGAAGATTATCAGCCTTTTTAGATCTCGATATTTCCTCACAATACGTGGCACATCTTTAAAACGAATGTCTGCACGAAACCGTAGAAAGTGACGTAAATGATCGCCGCCTAAGTATGGGTCGAAAATGGTACATTCGTAAGTATTATTTTCTAAACTAGTAATCATGAAATCGAATCCAGTAGAGAATATTGAGCCGGAACAATTCTTTCGAATGCATGTTGGTAAACGTGTCGTAATACTGAGACTGAATGAATCGATTAATGCCCAGTTTCTAAAACGATGTATAACTTTCTATGTAGAGATAAACTCAAGATAAACTCACCATAACTTTTAAAAACCGTTCTCAAAACTTTATCTGTAGGTAAAGTTTATACGTAGTAATGTAAACAATTTATACTTTCATAAAGTTATCTGTCAAAAAAAAAAACCTTTTGGGAAGGTAATTGACTTGTACGTGGGTTATAGCAGTAATTTCAGTAACCTTAAACTCGACCAGATCTCGAGTAAAAATAGCAACACTTCCATGGCCATAGTTTTGCCGGCAAAAGCTTGAAACTAGAAAATGTCTATTTAATTTAATATTCTTTATGTTGTCTGTCTCCAATGCTCTGTCACACACAAAAAATCAGGATACTTTTCATGGATGAGAGTTTCAAGTAAATCTAAATTTATTTCTGATACTTTGTATGTTTACATGAATAAATATTAATTCATGTGCGCACTTATGCTCATTGTCTGTCTTTGCATTTATCTTGGTAAATTGGTATGGTGTGGTTTTTGAAAAAATGCCAGATTTTTAGATTTTTTTATTTTTTCAGTATCTTCTAAAGGTAGTGTTAACTTAAATTTAAGCGCATTCTTCAGGATGTTTAGAGATTAATTTCTCACAATGGGATTTTGCTGAAAGATTTTGTAATACTTATAACTTGAAAAATATTAAATAAACAAAACTTATACAAGTCTTCTAGATGTAACCGCTTGCAGTAATTTACGCAGGTTTTAGCCTCGCACTAATACAGTTGGCCGGTAAAGTAGTGGGCAGGGGCTGTAAAGCAGGGTTGGAAAGTTTAAAACATAGTGTTTAAAACATGTTTAAAACACCGAATTAAAAACATACCATCTGTTTTAAACAAAATGTTTTAAACATGTTTTTTTTGATGTTTTAAATTCATTTTTTGTAATTTTAAGCTAAAAAAGAACTCTTTTGATATAGTGCTTTATTCTTAAGTTTTAAACATGTTTTTTTTTTGTTAATGTTTTAAATTCATTTTTTAGTTTTAACCTAAAAAAGACGACTTTTGATATATGTGTTTTATTTTTGCAACGTAATACTGTGTAACCAGAAGTTAATTGTTTAGGGTCTGTATTTCACTGACAGATTAACTTTAAACTTTAGTTTGTTCTCATCATATCAATTGTTTTAACAATTGTAGACAATGCGTGGCTGAGCTGATGACGTGATGACTACATTGTAGCTTTGATTTGAACTAAATTTAAATTGCATTAGATTGATTATAATCAATTCATTAATCATTACTGATCACTAGAATAATACTTATATTGTAAAATTTTAAAATACCTTTTCAATATTTTACTTGTTATTATTACATTAAGTTTTGAAACATACTGGGTCCTCCGCTTCCCTGTTCATACTATGGGCTACGGGATGAGTTATTATGTAGCAAACTGGCTTGAATTTGTCGATGATAATGCCATGTTAGGTCAAAAAATGATCGGAGGATGTCGCTGTTTAAACTATTTATAACGTTATCGTTTCATTTGTCTTCATTGAATTTCTACCGTGTGTCCCAAGGCCGTATATTCGCCCTTCTAGAATTTTAAGGTTTGTTTAAAATTTGAAAACGAAGAATTAAACAAAAATTTAATTTGAAGTTTCAGACATATACCTACTGGACTTTTGGTTTCGCCGGAAGTAATATCAACTGTGTTATTTTAAACGGAACATCCTACATGTTTTTACATATTTGAAATTCTTGTTTGCCAGTATTGAAAGCCACGAGTCATGTATTTAGTTCTAATGCGACCAAGTAATTTGAAAAAAATATTTCTTTGGATTGTATTTGATTTTAGTTTTTATTGGGAATGTTTTCTCAGTATGTTGACACCAAATACTTCATACTTTCTTTGAAAATCATTTAAAACACCGCGACCGTAGATCCTAAATAAATCAAGTTCTGCCTTAAATGATTTAAATTATTATCAAAGTACATACATTATTTTTAAAAGGGTACATAATCTAACATTACAAACTTTTCATATTTCTTTTAATTAGAGATCGAATTTTAATAAATTCTTCTTTTTATAGAAATATCAAATAATAACAATAATATATATCTTTTTATCGAAGCTGTAAGGGTAATTTAAACATTTAAAAGTTGTTTTAAACAGCTGTTTTTTCTTTGTTTAAAACATGTTTAATTTAGAGTCAGTTTTCCAACGCTGCTGTAAAGGCATGGGCTTCTTTAAGTCCAAAACTGTACCTACTTATACGGGAAACTTTACACTTTGCTTTACAAAATATATTTTTTTATTTGAGTACAGTTACTGAAAAAAGTTATATAAAACTTACGAAATCAGATTTTTAGGAATAATTTCAGAAACTTGTTTCTCTGAAAACTTGATTTAATATGGCCAAAAAATAAATTGCAAAGTCACTTATAATTTCAAGGTGAATAAAATAATGCAAAGGATATGGGAATACCAAGTATTCTGTGTCATCAAGTTAATAAAATTTTGAAGTTCAACCGGTTTCCGAGACGTTACGTTGATGATTTCCTTCAATTACGTTTTTGTGGGTATAATTAAGAAGTAAAAAATTACTATACGCCCGAAGGTTTACGGTTTACGGCAGGCAACCACTTCATTCACATTTTTTTTTTTTTTTTTAGTTACGACTCAATAGATTTATTGACTTTTATGAATCTTCACAGACGTGGAATTTCACAGCTTTTATGGTGAGTAAACCCAGAAAAAAAAATCTAATTTCAAACAGTAATTACTGCCTCTGCCGTTATTTTGACGTTGGAGTCCTCATTTGCATAACGTAAAATTTCACAATTTTCAGGATATAAGTACCTACGTAAAAGAGATGAAGACTCGCGGCTTATTTATATGTCAGTCAAATAGGTTGACACTAAAAAATTTTACGACTATCTGATGCCTTGTTATCTGTAAAACCTGATTCATGTTCAGCGGAAAGCTTTGGTCTTGAGATTTTAATTTCTACTCGGTAAAGCGAGCATTCATTTGTATTTTTATGCGTCCCCAAAACGATAACATACATTATCCAACATAATAAACATTTAAGACAGCATTATTAATATATACGATAAATCAGTAAGGAACCGAATGCTAATTAATAGATAGATGGTAATTGATGAGAAGTGACTAAACTAATCAATGCAATTATAAATAAGTTCAGTCTGGGCGAAAATTTGTGTGTGTGTCTTTGCTCACCGTGCTTGGCTAAAAACACCATTCTCCAATGAGATGCGATTGCCTTTTTCTTTTCTCCAATGTCAACAGTAGCGTCACAAAATCACGTACATTTTATATTTTACGATCGATTTTCTAGTCAAGTGCACACACTAAACAGTCCGTTCACTAACTGTAGTAACGTCAAGCGCAACATGGACGAGATAAAGCTGTTATCAAAACAAACACAGATATAAATTTATGGTCGAAGGCGTCCTTTTATGAAAACACTGTACCGCGATCTCATATAACACGTGTGCCTCTCTCCTCCAAGTCTATGCAGCCTGCCCGCCCGTTCGTTGCCTACTGTAGAGAGCTCACAAAGCACAACACAAAGCAGACTTGGTCGAACCCCCGATTGGACAAGGTAACCTTCCATCGTGAGTATCTTCAAGAAGGTCGCCGTTTAACGGGCCCCTTACGTCACTCAGATCTAGGTAAAGTCTGTTCGAAGACACGCCATCAGAATGAATTAAAAATTGTTAAAGAAATTTCTTTTTGCTTGGTGCCATTTTTAAATCATAGGTCATGAACTGAGCAAGATAAAAATAATTACTATGTTGTGAAGAACCATAAGAATGCTACACAATGTTCTAGGATTATGTATCGAGAAACTAATTTATTCTATAAGCGGACAGTAAAGCCAGTAATTTTATGTTTAAAATGAAATTATTTTCGATGAAAACTATCTAGATAGAATAAGAAAGAAGTTCACAAATTGCAATAAAATACACAGAAATAGAGGAATTTAATTTTTTTTTAATTTTGAAAAAACCAAGCGACATGTTTCTATGTTATTTTAGTTGAAGGTTTAATTTGGATTATGTTAAATAAGTTTTACTTACATTTTTGGGATGTATTATTATGATTTCGCATCAGAATTTTGTTTAAAGTCAGTGCAATTTTCGTGTATCAAGAGAGAACGGTAATTGCAAGGTATTTCGCCTCAAATAATGCTTACACTAAAACACAAATTTTGTTCCATGAATTTAATGATATGGATTACGACAAAACACATTGAACCGCAACCTAAAGTCAGTCTTGAAGCTTCTACCATGTAACAAAGGACTGCAGGACTTTGCTTATATGAAGGAAGGCATCTCTTAAGCCTAGCAAAAGGTGAACGCATCGTAAGCCAAAATGGTCATCTTCGGCCAAGAAGTCTTCAAGCATCACGACAACAACAAACACATTCGGGGTAACAAAACAAAATATGTACGGAGATTATTGTTTGATATCTGTAAAGAGAATTTATTTAGGAACATTTTAAAACATTACATAAGTCGGCAGCAACAATAATAAGGAAGTACTTTTTTTATGAAAAGCAATAAAACTCTTTAAGCAAAAAAGTATTTACTAGAAATTAGGAATGACGCGTTGTAAGGATAGTGAGCAAACGAGAGAGAGGGAGGTAAATAGTGAGAAAACCCCTCGACCACATTAATTCACTGAAAGCGAATACGTATTTCGGTAACGAAGTTACCATCTTCAGCGCTAAACTGATATCAGTTTAGCGCTGAAGATGGTAACTTCGTTACCGAAATACGTATTCGCTTTCAGTGAATTAACGTGGTCGAGGGGTTTTCTCACTATTAAACTGATATCAGTTTAGCGCTGAAGATGGTAACTTCGTTACCGAAATACGTATTCGTTTTCAGTGAATTAATGTGGTCGAGGGGTTTTCTCACTATTTATTTGGATTACAGCCACAGGTTTTGTGTTGCTTTGTGATTAGAGAGGGAGGTGTTTTTCTTGTATGATCTGTACAGGGTTTCATCAAATAAGTTTATTATACAGGGAGATTCAGGCACCCATTCATTAAATGTTTACGGACTTCCTCTTTGAATTTCTATTCCATATTTTACGGTTATAAGTTAGCGATAATGATCTATTAAAATATAATATTTCCAACTTCTGGACACTTCCGCTTGTACCGGAAGTTGCTGTCAACTTTCTTATTTTAAATGGAATACCCCATCTTTTATTGCATTTCTGAAATCTTCATGAAATTGTAAAAATATTTTGTGTAACATGTGATACAAGAAAAATTAGCCGTTTTAGAGATATTTCCATTTTTTAAAAAAAGTTCAAAGTTGCAGTACCTTGTTTATGATGCTGCCATCTTTGTGTAACAAAAGCCATAATTTCAATTTTTGGCCTGTAGTAGACTATGCTCATAAGCTTTCAGGTCATACCTAATTTTACACAAAATCGTTTACGAGCTGGTTGAAAAGTAACTTCTATTCGAACTGATTTCAACTGTCGAAAAGTCATGTTTTTTAAATAGAACACCCAGTATATTTTTATACCATAAGAATCAGAATTAAATGTTCTTTCAAACTGTATTAGCATTCCCTACACCCATCTCCTACCTTTCTCTTTCTATTTACGATTTTCTCTTTGAACAATCAATTTTTTCACTTTTCAATATTATTCCTGAATAGTGTGCTATGAAAATTTAAAATATTGAGGTTTTTTAAATTAATTTCTGACTATAATTTCAATTTAATTTTAAAGACCGACAAATAATAATTAAATACACATCTCTCATCTGAACTTTTTGTTTACATATGCCGCATGTATTAGAATTCTTGGTATGACTATTTACACATTTACAAGGAGAAATTTACACTTACAAAACAAAATTTATGAAAACTAATAAATAAATCAGAAATATTAAAAATAATACACAAATTGTTGGTTATAATATTGGCTCTAAATTGTCCTCGGCTATTATTTATTAGTAATAACTTTCTACTGTATCTAAGTAATAACGCATTTTCCTCGATATAACAACTTTTTTTATTAACTTCTTGAATTGTCGATTTTTTTTATCATCAAATACCTTTAATATGGCTGTGTTTGATCATTTTTTGTTTCTTCGTATCGATTAAATTGATTTTTTTTAAAATTCCTACTAGACAGATGATTTTAAAAATTATAATTTCTCTAGTTTTCATAGCCCACTATTTAAAAATAATACCGAGAAATGGAAAAAAATTACATGTTAAAAAGAAATCATCGATAACGAGTGAACTATAAGAGATAGGTATAGGGAATGCTAATACAGGACGAAAGAACATTTAATCTTGAGTCACACGGTATAAAAATATACTAGGCGTTCCATTTAAAAAACATGACTTTTCGTCAGTTGAAATTAGTTCGAATAGAAGTTACTTTTCAACCAGCCTGTAAGTAATCAAGTGTAAAACTGGACATGATCTGAAAGTATGTTACTGTAGCCTACTACAGGCCAAAAATGGGCATCATGGTTTTTGTTGCACAAAGATGGCAGTATCATAACCAAGGTTCTGCAAGTCTGAGTTGTTTTTAAAGAATGAAAATATCTCGGAAACGGTTAATTTTTCTTGTATCACATGTTGCACAAAATATTTTTAGAATTTTACGAAGATTTCAAAAAAGCATTAAAAATTGGGGTATTCCATTTAAAATAAGAAAGTTGACAGAAACTTCCGGTATAAGCGGAAGTGTCCGAAATTTGAAAATATTATATTTTGATAGATCCATATCGTTAACTTATATCTGCAAAATATGAAACATAAATTCAAAGGAAAAGTCCGTAAACTTTTAATGAAAGAGTTGCCTGAATCTCCCTGTATAGATAGAATAAGAAATTTCACAAAATGCAAGAAAATACACAGAAATAGAGGAATTCAATTTTTTTCAAATTTACTTTCTTAATGAAAAAATAAATAATTATCAACAAGTCTTGCTTTAGTCGAGCAGGCAACACTGACAGTGGTAGTTTCCAAAAATATAACCATAAAATTAAAAATGACCGTCAATCAATTTTCTGTCGTCTATGTTGTTTCATTATGATACCAACAAAAATGTCACCCTAACAGGGCCAACTCTGAATCTAAAAAGAACGTGAATAGCTAATATGTTTTGTATTAATTTATAAATGTAGATAGCTTCAATGTCAGCTATCAACAAAATAAAATAAACATGAATTGTTTCAAGCGTAAAAATTTCTGGTGTTCTTTAAAATTATCTTAGACAGCCACTAAATTCAGCACACATTCTCGGACTCAACAATATTCCACAACCAACTAGGCACACACACTTTATACAGGGTCTCCCAAGTTAACTGACTTATTAAAAGTTTTCGGAGAGAGGAACGTACACACAGAGAAAAATGAAAAGTAAAAAGTAACACAATTGTATTAAGAATGCAGACAGGAACAAATTGTAGCAAATATTAGCACAATTGTAATAAATATTACTATAAGAATAGCGTTTTGTTCCACAATTGTGCGAATATTTCCAACAATTTGTTCCTGTCTTCATTCTGACTACAATTGTGTTACTTTTTACTTCTCATTTTCCTCTGTGCAAATATTCTGAAAATTAATACAATGTCCTTAGGAAGAAACAATCTTTTAGACTAAAATATTTTCAGTTTTACATCACTTCCAATTATACCTCAAGTCGGCTTAGCTATCTTATTTTAAATGGAATGCTATATTTTTTATTGCGAACTCTGAGTCTTACTATTACACTGAGTCTTACATATATATACATTTTATTTTAAGTAAAAATTGTTAAGACTTCCCTATACTTAAAAGTAACGATTTTTGAGATTTTCGAATTTTTGAAAAAAATTATTTCGGTAGCGTTTCATTTAACAGAATGTATTTACTACATTTTCAAATTTCAAGATTCAAGTTGCCTGTTGTTTGAAAGAATAGTGTTCAGTCTTTCAAATCATATCCTAGTTATCATTGAAAATAATTACAGGCTGGTCAAAATATGATGTCGAACCTGGTTCTGTTCAACTGTCCAAAACTCAGTTTTCATAAACGGAACATCCAGTGTATTTTTGCATCAAGAGATGCAGAATCAAATTCTACATCGCTTAGTAGTAGCACTCCCTATACCTATTTCCATTAGTTTTCTTGTTATCAATAATTGTTTATTTTTTGTGTTAAATATAGTCGGGCCGCCGAAGAAACGGAGTAATAAAACTGCGTGATATACACGTGATTGCTGTTTCTGTGAGCTAAGTATCGACAGATTTACACTAGCCTACAGTGTCGGTCACTCTGCAGAGTAACAACGTGGTCATATTTCCAATAGTTCGTATTTTTCCTATTTTTAACAAATTGGCGTTATTATTAATCAGTCTTTCTTAAGACTTAATTTAATATTTGAATAAAATAGTGGTAAGTGGTAATTTGTGGTGTTTGATGTAAATACGGCTTTCCGTGTCTGTATCACAAGAGCAGCGCGTGATCACTCCGTTTCTTCGGCGGCCTGACTATAATAGCATTAATACAGTTATTCATATCTAACTTTAGAAAAAAAAGAAGCACATATTGAATTCCTATTTTTTTAAGAAATAAATAATTGCTAACCATAAGATTATTTTGCCGTACAACTTGGAGTTGGAGTTATAGGTAAATACCTATCATAATACTTACTATTTTCATAAACAAGTGTCTTAAAAAAAGTTTACCTACTTTCAAAACAATTTTCTTTGTTAGGCTAACATTTTTGTTAAAAGAAAGCAAAACCAAACTTACAATTGGTAAAGTGGTAAAAATAATTTTATTCATTATTCTAGAGTCCGTTTGACACGGTCGCAAATACTGTATAAAATTTGCAAATAATTGAGACAAGAATCAAACCAACTATAACCTATCTCTCTCACTTTGTAGAAATTTTGCACAAAAAGTACCATCGTGTCGTAGTCTTTTATCAATTTCTTTGTTTTTTATTTGTAAATATCTGTGAATGTAGCTTGTAGCTCAATAAATATTTTCGTTTTGTCGACGTTTACTGCGAAAAATTACCATAATTTTACCAAAATATGCCATTATAAGAAACAATAATTGATAACAAGAAAACTAATGGAAACAGGTATAGGGAATGCTATCACTAATCGATCTAGAATTTGATCTGCATCTCATGATGCAAAAGAGTACAGGTTCCATTTACGAAAACTGAGTTTTGGGCAGTTGAACAGAACATATTTTGACCATCCTGTGAATTTTTCAGTGATAAATAGGATATGATTTGAAAGGCTGAACATTATTCTTTCAAACGACAGTTTTACTTTTGTACAAATATAAATCTGAAATAAAAATTCTTTCAATATCGCAAAATTAAGCATATTCACATTTAGTTCTTACACCAGTCAAGAGCGAATCGTAGCGCAATAAAATAATTGAATCGTTGGTTTCTAGAAAAGTAGTGTAGCTCATTGATGGCGTGTTTCTAATCTTAATGTAATTACATTTAATTAAAAAAAAAATATCTTTTTTAACTCGGCATTTGTAACGAAATTTAGTACGTACTTTTAAAATTCATTGTTACTTTTGCTTCCTCGAGGTGTTCTAAAATCAATGTGTTCAAAGAAAATTTTTAATTACTTAATTTGTATACTGGTGTGTAAGTATATTATTACTTTTTATTATTTTATAACACAATTTTTGATATTCCGCACTCAAGCGCGTAAACGAACAAAGGCGACGGACTGTAGTCGAAATGCAAATTCTAGTTGTGCAAAAATATAAAAGTAAGCAGTACCAATTTAAAAAAGTCGATGTTTTTTGTGTAATATACTTCGGTAATTGCTAAGGGGACATCATAAAATTTTTAGATATTTAAGTAACTAAGAGTGGGGATTTCAAACCCAAATACACAAAACATTAAACGAAACGCTCACGCTCGTCTTTTCTTAAGCCTGAAAGTGTGTGCCTTGTTTTTAAGATTCTGTTGCGACTTGTATTCTCCAAAACTATGGATAATTTTCTAAAAAGTAATAAGAACATTGAATAACCACCATTTTATATTTAATTGATTCTTTTATGTTAACTGACACGCTGTTGAAATTTATGATGTAGTAATCAGTAATCACTCATATCCGCTGATATTCGAGTTGAAATGTGTTTGCGGCCAAGCACAAATAATGTTTGTATTTAATTAATAAAAAAAGTATTTGCAAGAAATTGAAGACAAATATACAGAGTGAATAAAAAGTAAGGAAGGTTGATGCGATGATATAGTCGCTATTATAGGTTTTACAAAAAAATGTTTTAAGTAAAAGTTAAATTACTATTTATTTGCCACAAACTGGCATTTTTCATCTTCTCTTGTGACATCATAATCTTGGACTGTCACGTCATTATCTGGAACTCTGACGTCATAATCTGGGACTGTGACGTCATAATCTGGGACTGTGACGTCATAATCTGGAACTGTGACGTCATCGATGATTTCTTAAATAACAATCTCTAATTTTTTCTACTTGATAATATATTTTTTCTCTCCTTACGGCCATATAAAAACTTAATAGAATTTCATGAGAAAAATTTGGGAAGTCTGCAGACTCACAAAAGTTCATTGGAGAGAGAAAACTGCAAAAATATAGATTTTAAAGAAATTTATTGATGACGTCACAAGAAAAGAATTAAAAAACCCAGTTTGTGGCAAATAAATAGCCATTAACATTAATTAACTTTTATTTAAAACATCTTTTTTGGAAAACCCCTATAATAACTGCCACCCATTCCTTATTTTTATTCACACTGTATATTTATTTGCAATTTCTTGAATACATTAATTAAATAGTGATTTTACACAAACATATCTGAAGTCGAAAATCAACGGATGTGAGTGGTTACTATGCAATAGACTTCAACAACGTGCGAGTTGATTTAAAAGAAGAATCAAATTTAACATCATGGTAACTTCAATGTTTAATTACCTGTAGATGAAAGTTTTGGAAAACCAAAATTGAAACAAAATCTTTAAAATACATTTTCAAACTTAAGACGAACATGAGAATTTCGTTTGCTGTTTTTTATATCTGCATTTAAAAGTCATGTTCCTAGTAACTCAAATAACTACAATTTTTTTCTCCGAGTCCACCTGGGATGAGGAACCGAATCTGAGAGTGAAATTGGATAAATTTTATTTAAAAACTATTCTTCAAATCGTTAAAATCAATAAACTTTTATGCTTTGAATTTTGCACAGCTAGATTGGCCGTTTCGACCACTGGGCGACACCCCTATCAGCGCAATCTAACTCGCCGAACAATGATCACCAGAGGGCGAAATTTTGAACCCTTTCTTTAATTCATTGAGGTAAAGTAACTGGAGGAGTAAGGAGCGAGTAGAACACTTCGCTCTCTTGTATGTCAAAAATAACAAGCACCACAGAACACATATGCATGAAAAAGTGCGCGATATTCTACACTGCGTTTGTTTTGCCATACTAAATGCGATAAGCAAATGCGAAATTTAAAGAAACAAATCTATAAGAAGCATTTCAAAAATCAACCTTCTTTGAATCCAAAATGGAAATCATGATTCATTTCTTAAGTCCGAAATTCGACTGAATGAACTGCGTATTACACTTTTCTTTCCGCAGAAAGTCATAAATAAAAGGTTTTAGAGTTTCATTTCAAGGTAAAAGCTAGTATTAAAATTTTTTGTTGCAAATCGTTTTTGATTGCAGTGAAAACCTCGAGCAGCCTCTGTACAGCTGTTTCAGCACTGTTTGGGGCTTCATCAGCAGAGACGTAGCTCGACATTCCCACTGCAAACCAAAAACGACTTGTCCAATTTATTCGCAATTACGATGTAAGAGTGATGAACAAATAAAACAGCGACATCATAGTCATTGCTCGTGTGATGCAATAAAGCTGCACCAACCAATTTAGATGTGAATTTTTTATGAATTTTATCTCAAAAACTATGGATATTAGACCCCTTATGCACATAGACTTATATTTTTATTTTCTTTTTCTGTGAATCACCCAGTTCTTCATTTCTATGTCACTCTCAAACAAGATGATGCTACAGCAACTGTGTACTGTACACAGTAAGAAAAAAATAATTGAAGCAAATCTCAAAGTTAATGGACTTAAAATTTCCTGCGGCAATGTCGGGTAAAATGCACTAGAAATCAACAGTAGCACGTTTTCCAAGTCTATTTTCCGTATACTAATTAAAAAATGAGAAACATTCTGCCTTAATTTATCCGGACAAGACAGCAGAATGCAAACAAACGTTCCGGTTAATTGCCAGCGATTTAAATATATATTAGAATTCCATACGTGGATGTTTTTGCGCCTTTAGTATGCCATTGATGCCTAATAAGAAAGTTCTTAGAATAGTACTAGGCACTCGATAATAAAACTGGTAAAACTTGTTAGATGTCCGCTAGAATTCAGGTCTGCTATAACACAGGGACGTTTCTATATTGAGCAGTTATTATTTATAATATTCCTAACTGAATATCGTGCGGATGTGTTTATGTATATGTATGTTATAAGCAGAACAGGTTCAAATATATTTAACTTTTACATTGATTCTTTATTTGAAACACGAAGTAGATAAAATAATTATTAGGTACGTTAAAAATACGGTAGTATAGTTGTAAATACCATAATTTTGGCGTAAATGGACACGTAGCACATTTTTTTTGTATTTTTCTTTCTTAAAATGTTTAGACGTGACATTTGCCATGTCATGTTGTATAATTATTAAGATTTTCTATTTTCGTTACATCTAAAATATTTCGCAATTATTTCATCTTTTTTTCGTAAAATTAAAAAAAAATCTTAACATAATTGAACAATAGGCCAAATCTGACAGAATGTAAGCACATTTTTTTTATTTCAACATTACCAACTTGTCATATTACACCCAAGTACGTGACCACTACCTGCCACTTATACAAAGCAATCACTTTTTACAATCCGCATTGCGAATTCCTTGTTCATTCCTTTTCTAACTCATCTGATGGATTTAAGCGTTTGGATGCCAGCGGAAGAACATCATTAAAAACCTAACTGATTTACATCATTTGCGGTCGACTAATTTCGAACTGTGCACGAAGAAACTCCGTGTAGCTAACTGTTATTTCATAAAATTTTATTCGCTGCGTATAAAAACGAAAGGTGCAAAAAGTAATTATGAACTTAATCAAAACTAATCGGCCAAATAAAACAGCGGTGTGTCTAAAGACTAGTCACTTTGCTCATGCTCATGAGTTTCTTTGCTTTACTGTTTTACAGTTTTTATTAGAGGATATCAGATTTCATTTATTATTGCTTATCACGCTATAAGGTTTAATCAAATTAGCCGCTTGTCAGATGTGATATCCATTAAGATTGTTGATATATTTGAAGTTACTCTCCCGATTACGAGATTTACTTGCATAATTCGGCACGGTATATTTAGATTTTCAAAGTATATGATGATTTAACTTTTCGTGATAAATCAGTTTGTGACAAGTTTAAGCAACTGGTAGAATAAGAGAATTTTATCAGTTATCACTAAAGCTCGGACACTCCTAGGATATCTGGTAAAAACCAGCATAAAGATAAACAAAGCAGCGGCGTAGATTTCAACGTCGGCGCTGGACGGCTTTTATGCCCGAAGCACCTCTCACCCTTCCGCTCATTGCATCAGAAGCAACCGTTTTCATGTAAAATACGTGTGTAACAGAATTGCCTTTATAGTTTCTTTCAAATTAATAATTATGAAAACATTATAATTATTTAGTGTAACTTTTAAAAAAGACTGCGATAATACATTTAATTCATATCAATTACAGCGCGGTTACTGAAAAAAGAATGCGTGTTCGTTTGGGAATGTCTGCGTTATATAAACAAGTTTTTATATCCAGTCGACCAGAACTGTAGTGGTTACTGCATGCCGCATAGACTTCTCGAGCTTCGGCTGGTTTATTGCTTCGTTTTACGGGGCAGACGCGTTAAAAATTCGAATTTTTTCCGACCATAATCGCTTCAACATATTAGTAGTTCTTATATTTAACGAGACCTTCCGTCTAATATCCTCCTAGGTTTGGTTATCACATCAATATAAAGCAGTTTAAAAAAAAATCTTATGAACATGATAATGAAGCATTGTTGAGTAGTCCACAAGTAGTACACATATAAGCAAAAATTTTGATTTGCAAATACAGAAAGGATATACTTAACAACTAGAACTAATCTCAGATTTAAAACAGATGATAGTCGCTCATAAATGAAATGATCAGTTTGTTTTAACTGCTCTTCAAGGCACTTCGGAAATATCTATGTTAGATATAGTGATGCGCTGAGTCGAGTAGTCGCTTTTAGAATCGATTCTCAAAAGTACTCGTTCTACTCGACTAACTATTTCCGGGAATCCGAGTCAGCGAAACTCGAGTCAACTCAAGTTGCTTTCAATTACTCGAGTACCGGCTTTAGAATTAAGGAAAAGTTTAAGTAGCTACATCCTGCGAAAATTCTCAGACAAATCGTTTTGTTCTACAGTGGAAATCTCGAGCTACGCTTCTGCTGACGAGACCCCAAATAGCGCTGAACGAGCTGTACAGAGGATGTTCGAGGGACACACTGCAATCAAAAACGATTTGCAACAATTTGTTTTAGAATTAAGGTTTCTGTTTTCTTATAAAGAAAGTATTTTTCATTCAATTAAACTTGAAATTATACAGTAAGTTTCTTTTAATTTTTAATGAAATTGTGTTAAATAACTTTTAACTTATCTATTACACTAGTACTCCCGTTCTTTTTTTCTGTTGAGAGTAATACCAATTACGATATTGTATTTTATCAGCGAAATGTTATTGACACGGTTTATGAATAAATTTCCTTCCTAAGTGGTTCAAATCTCATAAGTTTTATTATTCTTAACAATTAAAAAAACAGATCGCAGAGTAAAACAAATTGAGTCTTGAGTACTCACAATCATGACTTTAGTCAGAGTACTCGAGTCTTTTAATTTGGCCTTCAGTCCTCTTGGCTCGAGTCAAGACTCGATTCTTTTATGAAAGTATGTGAGTTGACTCGATTCCTAAAAAGAGCGACTAGTCGCATCAATAATTAAATATCGTGAGATTAAATGAACAAAAGTGGACAAACAATATGCATCGATATCTTTCATAAACTACAGATAAAAGGCAGATTCATTTTGTATATAATTAAAGTTTGTAATGGTTCGGTTTGGTTTCGGGTCGGTATGGGTTAACCCTCGGTGTTCAGGTTCATAAATAGAGAAGACATGGATGTGATTTAACTTAAACTTTATATGTTTTAGGCCCGATTTCTTCATCTCCGGATAAATTTATCTGCCAGGTGATAATAGTAATCCTCGGAAACTATTATCGACACAATGGTTTCCAAGGATAATACAAACAAAACTTAAATGGCCATAAAACAAATCAACGCGGAATGACATCTGACCAAACTTTTGTCCAAAAAAGGCGATATGGAGTTTATGAACTATTTAAACTAAATAATGTAATAAGCTCTTATTAATCCTCTTCTAATTGGTGTCGTTATTGTTCACAAATAAATAAACTAGTAAAGCAAAGGGTATACTTTACAGGTTAGGTCTAGCTCATGTTCTGTCATCCGGGGTCGCCCAATATCCGCGTAGATCCCGGATTTCGACGTGTACTCACAGCTTGCCAGTATTCTCAACTACCACAAAATTAATCCTCCAAGTAAAGCTTGAAATTCCGCTAAATTTTGAGAAACTAAACTATAAGCTTATAAAAAGCCATTAAGTCATTTGACGTTTAGCAGTTACCAATATAAATCGTGATCAATATGTATTCCGTTGACGTGTTAGTTACTACGAACAGATAGAAATAAAAGTTTCAATGACTATACTTCAGCCATTTATCATTTATCGTAAGAAGTTAAAAGTCGCTAGTTTTAAAGATAAATTCGCCAGGATGGCAACGCTGCCTCTTAAACTTGATCCATTACGTCATCTAACATGTCTAGTTTCTCATGTTTTAAGATAGTTTCTAAATTTCTTGGATAGAGTCTACCTTTCTATGATAGTTTCTAACTTTCTGGGATAGTTTCTAATTTTCTAGGATAGTCTCTAGCGGTCTAGGATAGTTTCTAAATTTGTAGGATATATAGTTGAAATTAGACAGGTTATTGTTTGTCAATTCTAACTTGGTTACTATCGTTTGATTTTTCTTACAAAATTCATAAACCCTATTTCCACTAAAGAAAAAACGTAAATAAGTCAGGAAATCCCTCAGCGGCTAGACGGAAAATTTTGACCGCAGATGTGATTTCAACTAAGTTAGAACTAGTGGGAAATCCCCTTGGTTGGCCCTGCACTGCAGCTTGCTTTCAGCTTCGAACAGCAAACATGCACGGATGGTTCGGCTAGTACGAGAGAGCCTAAAGAATAATAATTAATCAGGCAGAAAAGGATACAACAAAATGCCAATAAGAAAGATCCTATGAAAGGTTCAATTCAAAACCCAATAAAAAGTAGCTCCGATTGAAAACGATTCTATAGTCTATTTTTTTTGGATAAGCGGAAAACGCTTAAATGAATGTTGGTCTCCTATTAGTCAGTTATTTGAGTTCTTTTCTTTATTTTATTAAAACAGTAACTAGCTAGTAACGATTGAGGTCAACTTTGAAATTTTTTGTTGTCTGTGTGTAACACGTCTGTTGTGTAACACGTTGAAACAATCTGTAAATTTCCACCTATAAAAAAATAGAGTGCAGGTCAAACGAGAAAGAAATAACGTCAAACGACGCTGTTAATAACTATAGTAGAACATACCTGTTTTAATTAAACAGAACGTTGGTTAAGATACCATCAACATTTTACAGGAGAGGACGAATCCATCTAATTCTAGATACACTGTTATTGATCCAATCTTGCAATAAATTAAACACAAATCCACGAGAAAATACATATACAACCTCCTTCGAACGCGTCAGTATCGATAATGGCGAGAAGATTGCCTGTAAAGGCACATTTCCGCCTTAGTTATGACTCATATTTGTTTGCGACAACGGTGATTCCATTAAAATTAATTTTTTTCGCCAGATATCGTCATTTGGAATAATACCTTGCCTCAATCTGTAAGGTTCTGTAGACCTTTAAAACTGAAATTTGTTAAAGACAGTTGAGATCATATTCTAAACGAGAAAAATAGTTTATACGAAGAAATTTCTAATCTTGCAGATTTAGAAGTAGTTTTAGAAGATGACAAAGTCTAAGAATAACGTTTAGTTTATATACGAAAATTCTCAACATTTTGACTGGCACTAAATCCTTTCAAACGTGTTCTATATGTGGCGCAACACCTTCAGTTTTTAAAGCTGTATGAGATATCGGGTGAAAACAATTTGAACCAAAATCTAATACTTTTAAGTTTGGAATAAATCCATTACACGCTTTCTTGAATGTATCTTACACATTTCGCATCGGAGTAACTTACAAATATGGCAGGTTCGTGGAGAGGCCCTAAAATCTTCACTTAAAGAACGGAAAGTCGAAGTGCAAAAAATGTTTCGGGAAAAATATGGGTCTTCGTGTTGACAAGCCAAAAGACGGTGGATCAGGCACAACAAACGATGGTAATACCTCTCGTCGAGCATTTAGCGATACAAAGTTATTTTCAGAGATAAGTGGAATAAACGAAGAACTAATAATCCGTTTCAGAAATATTCTAATTGTACTTACATGCTTCCTCATTTGGAGAGTATTGCGAGAAAACTGCAAAACATGTCTGCCTCAGTGCATAAAGTTCTAATTCATGGCAAATATATCGTATCAAATAGTATTTTACCTCCTAACTTTTTGACTGAGAATCATACAGCTCTGGATACCCCAGATCCATTCATTCATCATTTCCACGTCGAGTATAGTTTTGAGATTGGCTGAAAGTAAATGCCCTAAAATACCTTCTGTAGTTACTGCCATGTTTGAAGCTCTTTCATACAACATTAATCAGTCTGTAGATATTGACAGATCCGCATGCACATCTGCTAATATCAATGAGAGTACTGATGAAAGTGAAGAGGAAGATCAGAAATGATAATTAGAAAACCTTCTCTTGGGATTAGATAATATAGAACTTGGAATTAATTCATTACGTTAAACTGCAGATTAATTTAAGAAGCAGGCGAGAAAATCTTTTTGAAAAGCGCGTTCTTCTCAAGAAGAATTGAAGCAAAAATTTGTATATCTTTTATTAACTATTGCGTCATCCACGGGGTGTCTCCGGATTGTTGGAAAAAAGCTAAAGTTCTACCGCTGCCTAAAAATAATAACCCTCAATCTCTCAGTGACGTTCGCCCCATTAGCATTTTACCGGTTCTGTCGAAGCTACTTGAGAAAATTATAGACAAGCAGCTTCGTTCATATCTTGCTGCCCATAATATTCTTCCTGAAACTCAGTCAGGTTTCCGTCAGCACTTCAGTTGCACGAGCGCTTTAACAGCCATCACTGACGATATTGTTGCTGCACTTGACAATAAACAATTCGTAATCCTAAGTTTACTCGATTACTTGAAAGCATTCGACCTCACCAATCATGATGTTCTACTCGCGATACTAAAATATTACGGTGTTGGTGATATTGCATAAACTTCTTTTGCAATTATTTAATCGACAGATCTCAGAGGGTTCATTGTCATGATCAAGTTTCCGATTTCTTACAAATCCACCGGGGCGTACCTTAGGGCTCAATTCTTGACCCTCTTTTATACTGTATTGTAAATACATCCCAACTATGTGAAGCTATTAAACATTGTAAATTCCATCTTTACGCTGACGACACGCAATTATATTTTACCTTTGATGCTAAAGAAGTTGGGGTTGCATGCCCTTTAGTCAATGAAGATCTCAATAGCTTAGCTAAGGCTTCAGTACAACATGCTTTCTGACTGAATGCTGGCAAAAACTCGGCTTTATTATTTGGCAGAAAGGCACTTCGTGCTGATGTGGTGAGCGGCCTGAATTTGAGTCTCGAGGACACGCCAATACCATTGTCAGAGTGTTGTAGAAACCTCGGATTGCATATGGATTTAGAATTCAAATTTACGAAGGATGTCACCAACTTTATATGCAAAATTTATGCCATCTTAAAGCTAACTTTTGCAAATAAGCATCTTGTTTCGAAAAAAGTAAAATGTATGCTATGTGAAACCTTGGTGTTGTCACTTCAATTTTTCAGACTCAGTTTACGGTTCGTTTCTGAGTTGCTTTGACGCGGCAAGGATTCAAAGGGTTCAGAATTGCTGCATGAGGCTTATCTGTGGAGCAAGACATAGACAGCATATTTCTCACAAACTTAATGAGTTGGGCTCGTTGAACATGAAAAATAGGAGGCATTTGCATGCTGCCCAATTTTATCATAAAATTTTAACGTACAAGTTCCCTCCTTATTTATATTATAAGATTACGTTCCGTACGGATGTTCACAGTATCAACATAAGAAATCGTGGACTACTGTCAATTCCAAGACATCGCATGGAATTTTTCAAGCGTTGTTTTAGTTATAGGATAGTTGATGTTGTGAATGCCCTGCCTGAAGGACTTCTTCAGCTTTCTCCGTTGACCTTCAAGAGGAAACTCAAACTATTGCTTCTGAATTGAATGTGATTTGTTTGCTCACTCCCCCATAATCAAGTATTCCTCCCTCCACTATCTTTTTTCCTTTCCTTCTTTCTTTCATTTTTCTCTTTTCTTCCCAACTTCTTTTACGTTGTCTTGTTTTAAATCATTCTTGAATATTTGTTCAGAATTAGAGTCTAAGTTTTTAGGTCACGGTAGTAGATCAGGGAATTGATTTTTTCAGTTCATGTGAACCGTGACCTTTTAAGCATTAAAAAATATTGCTAGTGTACTTTTTTATTTACATTTATATGTTATGATGCTTAATAAACACGTTTATTATTATTATTATTATTGATCAAGTCAGACGGTTCATTATATTTAAGTCTATTTCATGTTTTGAATATGGTTTTATGTATTAAATTGTGTTTGAGTATATATTTCTCATGTTGATACTTTTAGCCACTGATTCGATCTACTTATACCACTGTGCAGCGGAGTAATCTCTGGTCACAATGGGAAATTCCAAAATTGCCAATTAGCCTAATTAAAACAACATTCCCGGGTTAGTTATTGTACTATGCCTAGATTCATTTGTGATTTCTTTTAATGCTTAAAGGCATTTAACCGTACGGAAGACTGCTCCTAACATTCAATTAAGCAAGTCAAAAGAAAAAAAAAAATTAAATACATATACGAAAGGTATTTATTAATTGTCTCACACCTGTAATTGATAATTATAACTTAAATAAGTTATCCATTGTTCATATTCTAGTTCAGTTAAAAATTGCGAAAACGCTGTCAGGTTACAATGCAATGCCTGGCATTCTTTGGCGAAACGTAGAGCCAACCACCTGCAGCAAGTTAAGTGGTTATTTATACAGGTAATCTACCTGCTACTGCGCAGAACTCTAGATCAGGTGATGTTAGTTCCAACGGGTCGACGGCTCTGATTATCTCGTCGTTAATTTAATGGAACTGCTGCTTAATTTGGAATTAGGTTGCTCGCATATCCAGCCAGCAAATGAAGTCGTGAATATTACTTCTTGGCTAATCTCGTGGCTCACTCACCACGCACGTACTCAAATAAATCCACTTTTGCTGAATGTGAATGTTGAACGAGAACGCGAATTCAAATTTTACAGATTAAGGTGAAATCACCGAGACTTAATGTGAGACGTGCGTATGGGTGACTTTCTGTATTTACTACAATGATTGCATGAGCTGTGTTTAGAGCGAAGACTGGTGTTACAAAATGTTTACGAAATAATGAGTTTATAATGGTAATTTTAAACATGGGAAAGAGAGAGAAAGTGCATTAATTTAAAACAAATTTGAATAACTGCTTTCGTAAATATTGACTTTGTTTCGGGGAAACGTAAATAAAAATTATATTTTCAACTTGTTCTAAAATCCTGTCTTTTTCACGTCAATTCTTAAAATTATATATTAAAGAAGCAAAGAAGATTAAATTATAACAAACTCCCAACAAAATTAAATTTATGAGCTTTTACACAAAATAGGAATGCAGGTATAATATTAGGAAACTCCACAAAACTTTCTATCAATCTCGCATTCGCAGTAGAATATTCCATCTACGACGATTTTCTTTTATGAACAGTGCGTGCCCCTTAAGAGCTTAAAAGTCTATCGTACCTTTATCTACCACCGTACTTTTTCAGCCTTTCAACGGATTAAAATACTGCTTTACTTATCTGCTAAAGCGCGTAGCTTATCTCAAACTAGAAATGAACGTTGCGGCTTCCGCATTTTTTATGAGCAGGGGGCTATACAGTGAGCAAATACGTAACTACGACTACCGTATCAAATGATGCACGAGATATGATCAGGACATTAAAAATTTATAGTTGCGATAAAAAAAAGTTATGTTGTAACATAAAAATATGAATTAGCTTACACACTATCATTTGAAAGTTTCGCAGTTACGCATGATGGCAAAACTTAATGTAATAAAAATTCTATTTTTTTATAATAATTTTTAAAATTGGTTTAATTCTGTCTTTTTTTCGTGAAGATTCTACACTCCTATACAGGGTGACTCAAAACAAGTGTCCCACTCCAGGTAGTACATGAAAAAATAAAACAAAAAGTCTCTATGCATAAAGGGTCTAGTATGCATAGTTTTTAAGATAAAATGTATTGAAGATTCTGATATAAATTGGTTAAATGGCACTTGTATGGCTGTATTCCGTCACAAGAGCAATGAACCTTTGCGAAGTATAAAGAGACACTATCGTTTACCTTGAAACACAACTCTAAAACGTTTTTGTTTATGGTTCTCTGCGGAAAAAAATATATTACACGCCATTCTTTCTTTCGAGCATCGAACTTGTGTATGCACATATAAGAAATGAATCGTAATTTCCATTTTGTACTCAAAGGAGGTTGATTTTTGGAATGTCTCTGATAAATTTACTTCTTGCAAATTCATACTTGAATGACTTTAGTAAATGTGCTCCTGACGGGTCGGACACTTATTCTGAATCATCCTATATACAAGCCCAAATAAATCGACTTATATTTATAAAAAATATTTTCTAAGTCATAAGGAAACATTTAAAATGTTTATTACAAAGAAAAAAATAGACTAAAAAATGATTAATAGTGCCGACAAATTAATATTCGGACGAATCTAACATTTAATAAATTAATATGATGTTGTCATCTTTGCTTTCTGTAACAGCCTTGATTCTTTTTGGCAACGTATCCACTAAGGATTCACAATACTGTGGGGTAAAAGAATTCCGTTTTCTTGTATTTTAGCTGTTAATGCGTTGGGGACTGTTTCGTAAAATCCTTCTCATGTCAAGCCTTAGTGTTTCGATGACATTTAAGTAGGAACTACTTAAGAGTCAAGACAACACTTTAATATCGTGGTCCTCAAACCATTTTTTTATGACACGAAGCCCCGTCCTGTTGGAAAATGAACAGTAGGCAGAAGGCTTCTTTCTAAAATATCTTGATATTTTTCATTTTTTTGTGTTTATGGTACCACTAATAAACTCCAATTTGCCTAAACCTTTGCCGGACATGCATCCCCAAATCATAACACCCTCGTGAGAATTTTACCGTTCGTTTAAGACAATCATTATGGAAATACTAAGTTCTTGTTTTGATTACTCTTTTCCGACAATCATCAACAATGCAAACATTGAAAATGTTGATTCATCACTGAAAATTGTTTGGCTTCACATTTCTTTGGTCTAATTTGGCCCATTCCAAACCTCTTTTCTTTTGTGTGTCGGTTAAGAGTGGTTTTTCTTTCATCTTTTCACAAATAAAGCGTAATAAATGATATTTACTACGTAAAAACCATAACTGGATTTATGTAACCATTGTCGCCAACATTTCCTAGATACAGTTAGACCAAACTCTTCATTCTTTTGGGACTGGAGTTTTCTTACAGTACCTCGTCTTTGCCTTTTGCAAATTTTAGTGAGAATCCTTTGTTGTCTCTCTGTTACAATTCTTGCTCTTTTGCCACGGATATCAATGTTTGCGTTTTCTCCATACTTTTTAAATTAAGTTCATCCATTATTTGATTCATTGTTTTACCTGCGGCAAATTGTCGAATTATAATTTCACATACTTTTTTTATTAGTTTGTATGCTACGGGTCATGTTTTTTATAAACTTTTTGTTGTTAGTGTCAAAATCAACAATTAACTTGTGTTGGCAACGACTTAGGGTTCTTGTTCTCAAAGTTTTCGAAGTTTTTGTTTTTGAAGTGTAAAAAGGTAAACGTCCGAACTATTAAGCTAGATTCATTGCTAAGCGTTTTGCGTTTGCGTTAAAATTCTACGCGATTCTATTGGCCTAATTTAAAAATACATAATTTGTTTCATTCAACGAACCAATCAAATAGCTATCCCGTAACGCGGCGATCAAAAATCGCCTAGCAATGAATCCAAACGATTTCCTACCCAAAAATACAATGCTATTAGAATTTCCCCAGTTTATACGTAAAGTTGGCCACGGCACATTTAAATTGGTCTTTTTTATTTTGCATTGATTGAACATCTAAAATAATTATTTATTACCAGAAAATTTTGCTTTAAATGACTTTAGTAGGGTACGCAGAAACAAACTTAACAACAAAATTTGATTTCTGTGTGCCAAATTAATCTAAAGTTACTTTAGTGTGTTCCAACCTTAGTTTTCAGCGACAGGAGACGTGCTTCCATTCCTATCTTTCATGGTTTCTCAATAACTTATCTTTATCTTTCTAAAATCTCCGTAAGGCTTGTACTGCATTCTAAGAGTGGAAAACGCTATAGCTGTTTTGAACTTACCGCTTTATTTTCTACAATACTATTAAAATATTTTAATGCAACTGCACTTATGGCCGTTTGCACCATGTCTAGTTAAAAATTAAACCAGGTTTAACAGTAAACCCAGTTTGCACCGCGGGTTAAACCGTAGTTAAAAACTCGCTAAACCAACTCAACATTAAACCATCACGGGTGGCGGATTAAATTGAGTTGGTTTAGCGAGTTTTTAACTACGGTTTAAGCCGCGGTGCAAACTGGGTTTACTGTTAAACCTGGTTTAATTTTTAACTAGACGTGGTGCAAACGGCTATTAGTATTCCCAAAAGCTTAACGTAATAACTTGTTGAATTTTTTGTCTAAAAATATCACGAAATATTACTTGGTAAACTGAAAATCTATAATAATCCTAATGCAATGTCAGGTCGAAAAGCGATGTCGCTGTTGAAACTATTTATAATTTCTCTAATGAATTTTTGTCACTCTTTCAATTTTGCCGACAGGTACTTTGAAGTGAATAACATAAAGTCAGATTACCCTAAAATTTCAAAAGAACTTTTGCATGGGTCTGTAATAGAACCACAACTTTTCCATTAATGACCTGGCATATCATGCACAACGACGCTCACCATAAGACATTTGACAGTTTCGTAGCTCTTACGCTGAACGTTCTTAAAGGTGTAGTTCGCATGCAGGAGTATCACTTAAATTGAGCGTCGTATTACATAATGTGAATTTAACACTCTACACTCAACGGATACCACTATTTCGGTATCAAATAGCAATTTGAAAAAGTGCTGTCTCTCTCGGAAGGTACAAAATCCTCGCGCCAAAAATAAATCTGTTTAAATGAATTGAAAACCAAATACATGATTTTGTCAACAAATTCTATTGAACATTTTTACTAATCCCGCTTCAGTTAAATTGTTTGGGGTATACTTTAACTCTACCTTTACATGGCATATCCATCTTGATTACGAAGCAAATAATCATCACATATCTGTTTCGAAATCTTTACAACAAAATATCCGGGGAATATTCTCTCCACATTTATCACCGCTTATTTGTACCTGTGCTTTTCTAAGGCATTCTTATTTGAGGACAGTCTCCATCCTTAAAAAGAATCTTCGGTTTTTAAAGAGAAGTTGTAAACATATCGAAGAACCTTCAAAATCTTTATTAAGATCATTGGACATTCTAACTGTATCCGCTCTTTAAATGCTCAAATGCTTACCTAAAAACGTACGTATGAAGTTTGGAAATCCACTTTTTATCACCTCTTGTCCCCAATTCTCTTAAACAATACGTACAAAGTAAGTTGAATTTCGATTATTTTTGTTAGTAGCGTGCCGGTTTTAGGATGGAAAGCCAGAAATTGATTTTCTCTCTTTCTTCCTTATCTCTCTTTTCGGTTTTTTACTCTCTATTTGGACTTCAAACAGAAAGAAAATTTTACTTGGGAGAATATCTCAAGAGAGAAATCCGACATTTTTAAATATAACAATGTATTTGCTCCTGTATTTAGAAGGATTGCATTTCCTCGTAATTCTAGAAGGAATATCGAACGTTGCGTGTTCGGTGTAACTGGAACGAGACGAGTCATCGAATCCAGGAATGGGCGATTTTGTGATGCCGTAGATTAAAAGAACGTAACATTTATTTTACAGGACAATTTAGAAAAATATAAACACAAAAATATATTACACAAAAACGTGAAATTCAATTTAGAATATAATTATGTACGTAAAGATTTTTTTTAATATGAACGAATTTCTTTTAATTAAGACCGATAAATAAATTATAATTAAATATTAAATATTTTTTTACATATAATCAAAAATTCAAGAATATGAAATTATGGTAATAAATAGGGAAAAAAATGGTTTGGAGAGTGAGGCGAATATTCAATACATAACAAAAAAAGCCTGTGTTAGAATATAATTTTTCTTTACAGGTACGCAAGATACATAGACTTTTGTTTCAACTCACCAACGATGATGTTCTTGAAACGCAGAATTTTAATAAAGAGAATCGCCTACGATTTAGTTGATCACAAAAACAAACACACCGTAAAGAATTATATCTTCTTTCGAGAAATTGATTTCAAACTGAAAAAATTACCGACTGAAATTTTTTTAATGAAAAAAAATAAATATATAACATCAACGAGAAACGTAAGTGCGTAGGTAGGTCCAGAGTCTTCACTCGAGAGATCCGGAAAATTCATTTCTTTTATCGGCCCGACTCTGATTAAGCATTTTTCCTTCCAGATTGTTACGTAAGTCGGGAATAATGCATTTGCCATGCAAAAAATATTCTTAATTGATTGCAGAAATTAGGGGTAATATTGCGACTTCCGCCCGCACGATCTCAGGATGCGTGCTCGCATCGTGTGCAAAATTCTAAGAAAAGCTCAGTCTCCGCTACTTGACTCATTTCATTCTGACCTCAAACGCGTTTTAGGCACGATCTTACCACCTTCAGATAAATTTAACGGTAGGTTAATATCCTTGGAAACCATTGTGACGACAATGGTTTCCTAGGACAGTTAAATTTATCAGGAGGTGGTAAGATCCGGCCTTAAATAAGTTATAATAAAATTTAATCGCAACTTAATTTTTTTTTAGAAAAACATTGTATCTCTGCCTTCTAAATATCCGAACCTTGCACTTATGTATAACGCAGCAAGAGGAATGAAACGCGTTATGTCAGTATATAAGACATCCACTATCACAACACCAGATCTTTTAGCAATTTGTAGTATATACCATATTTTTTAACAATAAATTTGGATTTGACTGGTTTTGTGTTTAAAAATGGTTTAAAAACCGTCTAATTCCCAGTAATGATTTAATGAACGCCGATCACGGGCCGTTGGCAGGTTCTGTGTTGCTTGACTTAGTTGACGGAACCCGGTGAGGCGCTCACTACTGGAAGCGCACGCTTCATTGGAGCGGAACGCACTTAGTATATAAGGTAGCGATAGGTATGACACCGTCACTTCTCCTATGATTCAGTAGGATAGAAGTAGCAACTACTGAAGATGGCAGCATAGCTGCCGAAATACGTATTTAGTTTTTAAAAAAACATATTGTGGTTCGGAGTCAAATCCAAATTTATTGTTAGACAAGCCACAGTCTCCAATACATTAAACACCATATTTTTTGACAATCAAATATTATAAAGCACTTCTACATAATATAAAAAAATTATCATTAAGTAGATACTTTTAAGCTTACTATGAAAAAAAACTGAAGTCGACTCCTATTCGATGAAAATTGTATATAAAAGGTTTTTAAACTTTAGGCGGACGATATTCAAATGGGAAAAAGCAAATCCTCAAGTTTTCTTTTGCAGTCGACTGTCTTGCAACATTTACAGTAAATCAAATTAATTTAATACCTTACGGTTTTATTTTTAATACCTTATGGTTTTATTGTGAAGAATGTGCATATTAAGCATAGTTAATTTCAGCTCTCGGATTTATTATCTTAAGTACAAAGGCATGAGATAAACATGTAATAGCTGCATTTTCCACATACAAACGAACATACTAAATCAACTTGATCATTTGCTACGGAAATTCCTGAAACGCAGGTAAGATTGAATGCTCACAACTCGTAAAGGATTACCTTCCTTAATGCGATCTGTTCATTTTCCGTCCATTAACGTTGCTGTAATATTTACTGGAAATTCCCGGAGAATAATACGGGAGTTTTCGGGACACTCCTGGGACAATTGTATGTGCACGCTTGCAGCAAAATCATTTTTACACGTCGTCGGGTTAGCAGCAGGTGCATGCGAAACGATTTCATCTAATAAAAAGGAAAACAACAAATTCTTCGTACGACAATAAATGATGACACGACAAGTTTTACTTTATGTTTGTTCTACCTTCCACGTGAATAGATGAATCTTATCTCCGTCTGCAATCGCCGAGCTAATATATGACGTATTAGGAATTAGCAAGTGTATTCTCTTCATTTCAGATTTGTTTATAGATTTATATTTTATGTTAAATTACTTTGTTTTTTTTCTTCATAGTTGATCTGCAGCTACACATATTGCTGTCATTTTTGAACATTAGTCATACCTTAAATAATAAATATGTATAAAATAATCTTTACAAACAGGAATAAGGCTGTACACATGCAAATTAATCTAATGTTGAAAATTCCTACATACAGGGTTGGGCAATGTTGTGAATTTGATTGTTTACGAAATGATTTAAGGAAATACTAAAAAGTTAACCAGGGTAATATGTTTATCAGAGTAGTGTCCCAATAAAAGTTATTTTTAATAACACAATCTGTTTCGTAAACTCACTGCGGACCAAAAGTACATTTTATTAAACTCACTGCTTGTGATACATGTAGCGTATTTTTCAAGAAGTTGATTCCAAATAATTCTGCAGTCTCTATTGCGTGTGAAACCTCAACTCGCTGATTGTCAGCCACAAAATGAATCTCAACTTTTCATCTCTTGAGGTCGATGGCGCCCTTTTGTTGCTTGGAGGTTTCTTAACTGAGCGACAACTTAAAGTTGAATTCCGATACGTGTGCCTTTGCCGATGTTCATGTCCTTTGATGTTTCCCTTATTGAGAAACCGTCATTTTGACGTACCCAATCCAGTAAATATTTCAGTTTTAATAAATTTATTTCGTTCCTAATATAATTTACCACTTCACACTATGAAATAATTGCTGTACTTACTTTTCTTGCACAGGACTTTACATAAAATGACGTCAGTCATAATTAACGTGCATCTTTCTTTAACTAAAACCATTACCCATAATGCACATTTTGAAAAGCCCTGTTTTAAAAATTTAAAGGTTTAAGGGCCATTTTCAGTTAAAATTTAAGCTCCGCTTAACTCCATAGAAACAATTGTTGCAACAAACGTTTCTATGGTATTAAGTGGAGCTTAAATTTTAACTGAAAGTGGTGCAAATCGCCCTAAGACTTTATACTGGTGGTTAACAACCTATGACCACGTCTGACTAGAGCAGAGGTTTCCTTTTTGAAGCATCGACGTTTTAAAGAAGAAAGTTTAATCAATCTCTGAATGTTCAAAATATTAAGAACATATTTCTTAGAGTAACTTTTAGCAATAATTTCTAA
Organism: Prosopocoilus inquinatus; assembly: GCA_036172665.1. NCBI lineage: Eukaryota > Metazoa > Arthropoda > Insecta > Coleoptera > Lucanidae > Prosopocoilus > Prosopocoilus inquinatus. The sequence continues at coordinate 7,073,174 of CM069876.1, forward strand.
ATAAATTAAAGATCGTTTGAACAAGTGGACTGTATTTATTGTCGTTATTTACATAACTACGTGATAACTGCTAATATTAGGTGCTTTCTTTCGCTTAAAAGTTTGAATTGTGTTTCGAATAGTTTGGACTTGAATCTCGTAGTTGTTACAACAAAACACTTGACTGGAATTTTTGATTGACAGTTCATTTGTAAATAACCATACAAGTTATAAAAATTGATTCAAAGAGAGATTCAAAGAAAAGAATGTCTATTTTTGAATCAAAACACGTTTGGATCACGATTTTGTGAGCGACAGAAAGCATCCATTGTCTTTTCTATGTAATCTTGACAGTCTGTGTTTTAAGGCCACCGCACACGATACATTTTACCTTACGTTTTGCCTGCACAGTTTTTAGATGTCAAGCAAAACGGAGTGTTTTGTGAGCTTAAAACGATATACATGAACTTCATTGTGTATCGTTTTAAGCACACATACACTCCGTTTCGCTTGACATCTAAAAACTGTGCAGGCAAAACGTAAAGTAAAATGCATCGTGTGTGGTGGCCTTTATAGAAAATTAAATGTGCGCTAACAATCCTCATTCGAATTAAATTAATATTTCTAAAACAGTATGTGCATATATCTAGTGTTAAATTTAAATTTTATTAAATTGTAATCTGTAGTTTATACTTTTAGGCTTGAACAAAAAATATTTTTGGTTTGGTTGAGCATAATGTTTACGTCTAGTCGCGAGCAGTACCAAAACCACGTGTTAAAGTTAAAATGTAAAAAATCTAGCACCGTTGAAATGTCAATTTGCAATCGATGACAATTTAAGTGCAGTTGTACTCGTATTTGCTTCAATATGTGTCAATATTTTTTATTTGTTATTAGATCTATTAAAGTACGGCTACGCATACGGTTTGAAATTTTATAAAAAAATAATGTAAACTCAGAATTGCCAATCAAAGCTGGAGGCTATCTAGGAAGAAAAGGAAGTATTCCGTTTTATAGGTTCATCACTATTATTTAATTCAAATTTTATATTATTCGCAAATCTTCTATTTTTTCTTATGAACTCCAACTTCAGACAGAACTCCGCCAGATAAAACTGCTAATAGCGATTCGACGCTCTAAAAGGCTTCTAGAGAATCATCTATTTCCAGATGACCCCCAGCCGATTCCTACAGATTCAACGACCCCTTTCAATCTTCGTCTACCCTAAGGAGTCGATATGAACCACAATGGGAATCCCTAGTCTACAAAACAGGATAATTTTAACGTCCTTGCTAATGATACTTATTTGCAAATAAACAGCGAATATACTTCAAAAATGAGTGAGTCAAAACTAGAACGACTTCGAAATTCAGTTTTATTTAATGGTACACGGTATATCTTAACGTAATAGAATTATATACTACTTGTACTTGCTAAAAATATAAGGTACAGGGTTAGTTTTATAAATGAGAACCACCCTTTATTATTTTAATTATTAACGAATACAAGAAACTAAAAAAATATATAGATGTAGATCTTATTCATGCTAACAGAAATATTTATATTGTTAATCATAATTTTTTGAGCACGCCGTACAACATATTAATATCTTATAATTTTTAAAAAGGGCAAGTATTGTAAGTAACAATAAGAATTCGACTGTGGCAAGATATATAATCGAGTTTTAACTTACTCTGTATAAATGGTGAAAACAAGCCATTGTTTTCTTCCAGAAAATAAATTGGACCAGTTTTGAGGTTTATTGGTGGTCCCAAAGTTTATTTGCAAATAACTTCTATCACAAGTTGTTAACCATCTAATATGTATGTATAAAATACTAAGGTTCGATATTATAAAGGCAAGTTAGCTTTAACTGTTGGCTTATTCCCACGGTAACAATTGTAAGCACAACTGTTGTTATGGTAATAAACTGGGAGTTAAAGTTAACTTTCATTTATAATATCAGGCCTAAGGCTCATGGTCAAATTAAACCAGTAGTTTATTAACTGCTGGTTAAATATCAAACCACAGTTGTCCTTCATAGTTAAACTAGGTTTTACATCTTAATCACTGTCTGAACAACCAAAAAAAGAATGAAACCCCAGTTAACGTTAAACGTAGTTTAAACCTTCAGTGAACAATTCAGCCTAAATCTCCATATTTTTGAAAGGGGTTGATCAGGGTATTTCAGAAAATGTATCAAATCAGGGATGTTTTTCCTAAATATTTGACCTCAGAAGCAACCGAATTCAGAACTTTGCGCAACCCTTACGCGGAAGTTAATTAATTTATTATTCATTAATATTTACATATATTAATTTGAACAAAGAAAGAACACTTTTAAAAATAGTTGTTACAATTGAAAAAATACTCGATTTAAAATTAAGATAGAATATTTTGTACGTTTAACAACACATTTATGAATGTATTCAAGTTATCATCTACGTATTTAATTTTCTCAGAAGCAGAGTTAAAAACAAACCTTCCCTTTTACTGCTCGTTACTAAACGAATACAAGAATTGATTAAGTCTGCCAAATGTTATTAATTTTTTCCTCTAGCTTTGCCAGGAAGGAAGAAAACAAAGGCGATATAACCTCCACATCATAAAAACTCATTGTAAGCTTTGGTGTTCTATTATCTTTGACTAATCAACGAAACTTTCAGTTCCAGTCGCTAAAGAACACAAAAATAAAATCTTCATTAAAACTGGCGTCATTCATTCATGAAAATAATGATTTTCTTTAATTGCTGAATCTGAATGGAATGAGCGTTCAAATACAAAGACATTTTGCTGTTGGTGTTTGCTCGATATAAAATGGTTTTCTCTTGAAAAAAATAAATAAATAAATTTCATTTTTATTTTTTTTAATGGGACACTCGGTATATTTAAATGTATTTGGATTCTAAATTAAATTCTAGTGGAAATAAATAATAATAAATAATGTATACATAAAAAGAATAGTTCGAGATATTCGTATTTAATGTCATTGCTTTGTTTCTTATGTATGAAGATCTGCGTATGAAGATCTTTATTTTTATTCTTGAAAATATATTCTCAAGAATTTTAGTTTCCTCCATTCTATGTTGATTAATCAACAATAATGAAAACCTAAAGTCAAAATTAAATTAAATAACTTTCATGGCGTTAAGTGACATAACATACCGATATCGATATTTCGATATTTCAAATCTTATTACCGGTTTTACTAAACGGAATAAAAGTGTTCGGTATTCCGGTTTTTCGGTTTTACTGAAAACCGGTATCCATGCCCTGGTAAAGAGCAATGAATGCATTTCAAATGGAATTTATTTTACACATTTCTGCCATAAGAGCCAATCGACTGCTTGTTTTTTGTTTGCGTTATGCAATGTTTCGCTTTGTGATAAGTGTAAAAAGTTATGAATAAGGGATTTTTTAATGTTTAAGTTTTACATACTAGAAAAAGCTCGTATGCGACAATTGCGGGAAGCATTTCTTGCACTCGCCTGCGGTTTATGTCGTAAATTCTCTACTCGTGCAAAAAAGTCAGCTTTACGCACTTATTACACAAATGACTATAGCATATTTATAAAAATGTATGCATGTATGGTTGCAGTTGAAAAAAAGTTGGTACAGGATCGATAATGTAATGACATGAATTAAAAAAGCTGTGTGGTTTGAACTTTCTTAATTCAACTCATTAAAATTTCCGTAAAAATGATTTGTCAGGGAGCGTATTTGCAACGCATTCCTATTTTTCTTTATTATCATTATTTTAGCTTTACTGAATTGCTCATGTACCTTTCAAATTATTAAAAATAATTCAACATGTCGGAACACATTGTATGTACAAAGGGAAAACTGGTGTACATGTTTCTTTCAGCGATAACCGTACATCTTTGAAATTGAAATGAGCGTGTATACAGACTATTTTAATTTAAACTTAACTCCAAAAACAACATAAAATGGTTATATTGTGAAAAAATGTAATGTACTTGTAAAGCTACACCTACATGGATGTAACTTTTGAGTTAATATGTTCTTAAATAAAAAACTAAAATGAAATCACCTCTTCAGAATAGTTTGTAGCTATGAATTATGTGTTTTGAAGGACATAATCAGTTTAAAAGTTTAAAATGACGTCAGTTTTTAGTTTAGTCTCATTCACGCAACGCTCAGTACAAAAAACTATTATCATGTTTAATAATAGGTGTTTGGTTTAGCGGCTTCCACAGTGGTGTCACATGGCATGTAACATTCAAATATACTCATCAGGGAGAGTAAACAAATAACGTCAAGAAACTGTAACGTTCACATGTGCAGTTCGACCTTCTTTGGGTTCACAGCCCGCACCGAATCTAAGAACGTTTATGATTTAACAAGGTAACGAGTGATGGTTGAACATTCGAAAAACGTTCTTCCAGGAAGAATCGTATCGGCAGCTGGCGCAACAAATTGCGTGTAATTTAGCCTGGACTTTTACAACTGAAATGTAGTTTAACCGCACTGACAGGCATCAAAATTAGAAACACGCAAGTTGCCACCGGTGACCATTTAAGTCGAATTAAGTAATCGCGATTTAATGCGCGAAAGTTATGTAAGAGCGCGCGCGGAACTTACAAACTGCGATTTACGACGTCGACATTTCCGTCAGAGGAAACTAAAAATTATTACAATTATTTTCAAATGATTATACGTGTTTATTCTAATTGGACTTCTATAAGTACCTTCACTTTTTATTCCAAAAATAGTTTATTCGAAAAACAAACCATTCATTCGAATTCACAAGTTCGGAAATAGTTTCTATACTCAGAAAACAAAATGCATTTAAACCACCAAACAAGACTGGAAGGAAAAATATTTGTAGATCTTAATACTATTACAAAAATAATTCTAAATAATAATTCTATTGTTTACAAAAGGCATAAGTACATATAATTTTTTCTGTTTTCGTTCATTAACCACTGACTGTTATGACATCTTAAAATGTTCTTTTTATTCAAGTAGAAGAAAGTTGAAATTTGCAATTTTTTCCCTCTAGAATGGTCGAATCGAGCACTGTGTGTCGTTCGACGCCAAAAAGAAATAATGTATACAATTAATAAAGCGAATAAAAAAAATACGTTCTGACAAAATTCGTAATTCGGAAAACAAAATTAAGGAAGAATTGTAAATAATGAGACAGGTTCGGTTAATAGAGTAGTTCCGAATAAAATTGTACACCAAAATAAAACTCATGAAAACCCAACAATAGCAAACATATTTGCAGATTATTTTGCTACTTTAAAACAAGCTAAGATGAATATACATATTAAACAGAATTTTTCTAAATCTTGTACGGATAACACATTTTTTCAGACGTCAGTGGTTTAGTCAAAGGTTTTTCTTCCCATTCACGAGAACGATGTAAAAATGATAAACAAGAAAATCTTGTAGATCTGACGATCTGTTTCTCAATTATTGAAGCGCCTTTGTGAAGAAATTAGTATACCTCTAAAGCTCCTCGCTCCAGATGAAAAAATAAACTAAATTTGAACGATCGCGACATCTAACGGTGAGTAGTTTTTGAAAACGAGTAAGCGCGCCCTTCAAAACCTCCGATCCTAAAGAAGAGTATGAAGCATGATGATTAGAAGTGGCATAAAATAGGTTTTCCAAGTAGTAGTAGGTTTTTTGAATTATTAAAACATATATGACTCAAGAAAACATCACGGTTTCGAATCGTTTAAAAGTTAATTAAAAGGTAATGGAACTTCAATGAATTGTTCATTGTGATGTAAATGTAATTTCTTTCAATACTTTATAGAAAATTAAATGTTGTGATTAAATAATATTGGAATGAATAATAACAACGTGTACAAGGTCAACGTCAAGTAGTTCTTCGAATTTTTTGCATATGAAAATATGTAAATACACAAGATTACCCCTAATTATGCACATGATTAAGGATTCTTTATGCGTAACAAATGCAACATCCGATGTCACCCCCCTGGATACAACTTTCATCATCAGAACAGAAGTGCTCTCTATCTGTTCTCTGTCAGCGAATGAGAAGTCGATCTTCGTACTTCTTTGAGTCGAAGCCTCTTGACCTAACAATTACACGTGGTGTTTCTCGTTGAAGTTTTTTTTGTATTTCTATTTTTTTAAACAGCTAGTTTCCTCGATTACTAACCCTAACTAATCCCGCTATTTTGAATAAGGTTGTAAGTCCCTGATTTAAATAACCAACTACTAAAAAACAAAAAAAAAATGCTGAAAACTGTAGCAAATTAGAATAATTTGTCTGTAATTTAACCACAAGAAATACTTAATAACGACATGTGTTACGTGCAGCAGTGCATATCTGTGATTTAAACGTTGGTAAACATTTGATTATTTGCGTTCTATTTTTGGCCGAATAATAAAGTATCTAGGTTATATCTAGGTATCGACAACGCGGGGTGCTAATCCAAACTCAATGAACAATCTAATCAAGCGAACAAAGCAAGCACATAGAACAGCTTCATTATGGCAATTATACCGTTTTAAGGTCACACTAAACAATCCGTGATAAAACACGCTAAAAATCAGCATGCCACCTTGTAAATTGCAAGGAGTAAATAAATAACAGGAAACCGGCGTTTATGAATGAATTATTACCAATGACACGCGAACCTCCATAAAATATAGAGACATTTAAATATATGTATTTTTTGTAAATAAATCATTGCTGCATCAGGTATTTTAGAAGCGTGTAAATCTATTAGCGTGAACTAGAAATTTAATTAGCATGTCGCTACGCGATGATGATGAATATCGGTATGCAGAGTCAAAAAAAAATCAACGAACATCACTTCATTAATAATATGGCTATCAAACCTTTACAAGAACAAATTTCTTCCTCTAATGTAGAGGGGTCTAGATCTGACAAAGGGATATCAATGTGTGGTTATCTTACATAAAATGACTACTTTGACAAAGTTGCATCTTTCTTAAGTAACAATCTGCTTACAATCCAATCCATTCACTCATTCACAGAAAAAAATTTAATAATTGATAACGCTGACAACAATTTTATTGGGGTTTCAAAAATAAAGACTATGAAGCTTTCCACACCCAAATTTTACGGAATTTCTAAGTCGCATAAGGAAGGTCCTGTGGTTTTTTTTGTGAGTTCATCTGCCTACATTTCTCGCTAATTCCCTTAAAAATTTACTTACTATTTAAAATATTTCTCAATTAATTAGTTTCCCCAGTTTGAAGTTAATTTTGCGAATGAAGATACCAATTCTTCACGGTGTGTTCTAATCAAATTTAAACGTAACCGATTTTTTTTAAATTTTAATAATTTAATTTAAATTCTGTATTTCAAGAAAGTCAGCGTTGGTGAGTTGAAATAATAATAAATTTTACGCGTAAAGAAAAGCTATTTTCTAACAAGGGTTTTTTTGATTTTGTACTAAATATTCGTCTTTTTCTTCAAACCATTTTATTTTCTATTTAACGCTATAATTTCATCGATATTTATTTATTTTGTTATCTTGAATTATTTTTGGCTAATTGTAAAATTTTTAGTTAATATTTCAACATTTCATTAGGTCTTAATTAAAAAGAAAATTTAGTATTAAAATTAATATTTTTATGTAATTGTACTGAGACTAAATTTGACATTTTTGTTAATATATTTTCATAATATAATTTTTTTTTATTTTTGAAATTGCAAACAGAATTTCACTTTTGTGTTTAATATGTTTTTGTATTTAAATTTTTCAAAATTGTATTGTAAACAAGACATTACGTTTTTTTTTAATACGTTGTTATAAAAATTTGGGCAATTTTACATGTATATGAGATAATTTAATTTGTTATTGGTTTAGACAGATCCTAAGGCTCTAAGAAGGTTTTAAAATAAAATCGAAACTGATTATGATCTTTTAGTTTTCTAATAGTCCTAAAACCTGATCGTCTTCAAGTTATTAATCATCAAATATTCAGGACGCCAACTTTAATTTACCATGAATATTATAGTAATTGAAAATTAAAAATTTTAATTATAACTTGAAGTAATTTTAAACTCGCTTTCTCATCTTGACTGTCTTTTTTTCTTCTTTCCTTGCCAGGGAAACCCACACAAATTTAATTTTATTCTTTTTTAAAAAGTTTATTTTTTTTGTTTATTTATTTATAATAACAGTTACATTTTCTCCCTTATTAAATTTAATTTAATGTTTAATATTAAATTATTCAAACAATGCAAACTATATACATTTACTCGAACAAAGCACATTCTGTAAATTTAAACAAAATCAAATAAAAAAATTCAAAAAAGATAAAAGGAAAGAATTTGCAAACTAGTTTCTTCTAAACGCCGCTAAGCTAAAAAAAGCTTGTCAGCAGCTAAGGAACTTAAATTACAGTATAATAATAATAGCTATTTATTGACAACATACATACAAATAAACATAGATAAAGATATAAAGTAATTATACCTATACTTGTATGCTGCCAAAAAGTTTAAGTAAATTAAATCGGGAGAGCACCAATGATTCGCATAGCATTTTTCTCACAGTCTTTATTCCGTATAAAATTTTCAGATTGTAAAATCCCTGCCTAATTAGTCGAGAAACGTGCTGCTTGAAACGTAAATTAGTATCTACATGGAAACCTAAATTCATCTGCATAGAGAAGATATTTACAATACAACAAGAACTTCGCAGTATTGGAAATGTATATTATCGTCGTATTCAGCAGAGGACCCAAAATGCTACCTTGCGGTACTTCAGAAATAATTATAACAGACGAGGATATATTATTATTATTATAAAAAACCTGTTGCTTTCTGTTTCTAAGAAAAAAAGAGAAAAATTGAATAGTGTTTTAACTAAAACTTACGTAATTTGAAATAGCAAGTTTTTTACTCTGTCGAATGCCTTTAAGTAGTACCTAGCAGTACCAAAGTTGTGATTTGGTTATCATCAATGCTCTATAATAAATCATCAACAACGTGTGCTAATGCAGATTTAGAGCTTGAACCTGCTCGGAATCATGACTGTTCATTAGGTAACAGATTATTCGTTTCTGAATATCTATAAATTTGACGACTTATTGCTTTTTCTAATAATTTAGAGAGCACAGACAAAATTGAAACAGGTCCTATATCAGTATAGTCTGTTGGAGTGCTTGATTTCGGAAATGAAGTAATGATACTATTTTTCCAATGATCAGGAAACACTTTCTCAAGCAGATAGGACAAAATAAAGATAACATTTTAACTTAATGCCATCGCAACCCATACACTGAGATTTAATAACATCAACATCAGCATCATTACGTGACATAAAACTGTAAAAATTGTTATTGGTCTGTTATAGACATTCAATGTTTTTAAATTATTCCATAACAGTTTAGTACCACGTTTTCGAGATATACAGGATGTTATCATACATATGTCATTAACTGAAACAGTGAATTCCTAACTGTACAAAAGAAGCAATTACTTGTAGTAGTTAAGTTAAGAGCTACTTGTTTTCTTCTTCTTTGTCTCCTTTAGAGCTTTGGCCCTGAGCTTTATTATTAATTTAACATTATCTGTCAAGAGGTCTGCAATTTGAAGTAAATATTTTTATTTAATAAATGTTACAATAATTCTTTGATTAATACATTCTGAAAATCTGTATAAAAATAAGCACGTTCACGACAAAAACTTCTGAGATGGGGAACATCAAAAGTAATTTAAATATCTTTAAAATAATAGCAATAAAAAACGAGAAATATTGAGGAATGCAAATGTTTAATTAATAATATTAAGTTAATATATTCCTACATAGTTTTAAATTTTACATAAGTCATCTCTGTATTCACGTATCCATCAACTTAAATGAAGTAAAAAAAAATATAATAAGCTATATCTATTGAAAATATAATACGTTTAATAAAACATAATTTTAAATTTTTGATTTTACAATCATATTCAATTTCACCTCAAACCATGTTCAAAACAAAAGAGCCTCCGTTATTTGGTAAACTTATACTGGTTCGTTTCAAAGGAGATGTTGTTGCCCTTATGCTAGGGCATGTAAAATTAAACACCCAGTATTTCATAAACGAATTATTTTAGTACGAAACCTTATTACAGCTTTCTTGCTTGTTATTCTGTTAGTCTGAATTGTTTGTTATGGAAGTGGAGTGTGACACGTCACGGGACAGAAGTATAAAAGTTAGGTTTGTAAAGTTGTTAGAAAATGCGTAATGTAACAGACGAATTATAAATTTACTTTTAAAAAAATCAGAAATCGAGTTACATAATTCATAAAAACTTATGAAATCCTGCGAGTTTTGCCAATTTTTCTCTCGAATCTATGATCTTATTATTAATTTGGCTTAAGTAAATCTAAGCTGCGTTGCGTTCGCTTTTTTAACTCTGTTCACTCTGTTTACTCCTTTAATTTGTATCAAAAATGAGACAAAAGCACGAAAAGAGCAAATAGAGTGAATGAAGTTGAATAAACGAACGCAGCTCTAAGAAAACGATATATTCTAAGTTTTATTTGGAATACTTTTTGCTTTTGAAAATATTTCTAGGTCTACCTGCAAATGTTTTATGTAAATTACAATTGTTCTGTTAAACGACATACTTATAGGTATGTATTAAATTAGCATTATGTGGTTTTTTTTTGTGTAGATCAGACGTTACACGTAAACTTCTGAAGTGAACAACATGAACTTAACACGGCTTAATACTGTAATTTTTTTTAACACACTGTACCTTTGCAATTATATCAATTAAATATTAAAATTCAATTTCATCAGATCGAATCCTGAAAGTATTTAATTCTGCAACCAAAAATTCAATTAATTTTAACAAAATATTTGCTTTAGGGAATATTTTTAGTGCTTATCAAAATGGACGACATTTAAATATTAATTGAAAGAAAATATTTTTATCAATAGAAAAGCTTGCATATTCGAGATTGATTTTTTTTTTATAACAACACTGACAGTTTTATTTTTATTTACTTTTTTTAAATATGGAGTTGAGTGTATTAATCTAATCTACACTCACCGGGAGTACTTATGTAAATCCAAGATTTCGAATATTTATTTAACATTACGCTTCTGTTTACTTATTTCAAAACTAACCGCTTTTACTTCCATCTTCTGCTGTAACAGGTGCATTTGGAATTTGAAATTTGTTTTTGTTTAAATTAGAACGCATTACAAGCCGTACCTGCGTAAACAACATAAATTACGTTTAATTTTCTGTCTGTTCCGGTTTAGTGAACTCCGTACAAAGAACTAATTAAGGATAGAGGGGAAATTCGTTTTCCATTTAAATATGACTCGAAGCGACAAATGAAAATACCATGCGCATTAAGTGTAATTGCAGGCATTTTCTTTGATGTGTTGGTTTATTGCACTTGCAGAATGAATTTCTTTGGCGTGTGCAGAAGAAACGAAGCTGCGAATAAAAGCAAGACACCAACAGTAAATCATAGGAAAAGTTCACGTCCAAAGGATTCACGATACAATGGAGATGTTATCGTCGATAAATGATGACCTTCCTAACTCATAAAATAATAACGCTCAATATACCTTGCGGCGTATCTCTTCTATCAGTGAAAATCGAAATGGCGGGCGGTACCTTGACATTTTTAATGCAATTTAAAGGCCGAGAGTGATTAACAGATGTGGAAGCCGACGTGGAAGAGATTTATGACGGCGATAAAAAAACAAGCAGATAAGAAATTCGGTGGTTCCTATTAGCAGCCGCACATTGAAGTTAACAGACAATAGAACCACAAATTACGATTGATAACGAAGGGTTTTTTTTACATTTGTTTTCAGAAATAAACCGACACTTCTAGATTTGATATTGCATGCAATAAAGCATTAGCGGGTAGATTCACGTAATAACTTATAAAATATTACGTCGTTCATACCTAGTACATACCAAATCATGTATTTATTGCTAGTCCTACGTTATTAAAGTTTCGGTTTCACGGTGAGAGTGTCTGTAATAGTCGCTCTCGTGAGAGTAACTATAGCTGTCATGACAGCAACTATCACAGAAAGTATTATTGTTCGGAAAAAATGTCGTTTTCTTTCTAATAATTCTAATAATAGAATGCTCGTATTACACGAAATATATATTTATATTGATTAATAATTGCCATTTTCATTAGTGATCCTTTGCCAATATATTTCGCAAATATTACAAAAATTTATTCTGCAAATAAATCTGTACAAACTACATATGTATGTATCACTACAAACACATAAATTTTATACTTATATAATAAAAGAAGTATACATAGTCACATGAGCTTGGCTCGTGAGTGACTGCGAACTATATTAAGAAAAATTTTTTTTTTTTAGAGCAGCAATAATGAAAGTAATGGAGTAATCTAATAGAAATAATAATAGTAATAATTATTAATAATATAAAAATACCAATAATAGTGTAATATTTAAATTCATCAAATTTTAGTTATGAAAAGTTCAATTATTTTTATGAAATAAAGCCTCTTTACAAAAGTTTTTTTTAATCCATAATTTCAATTTCTTTTTAAAATGAGGAAGGTATAAAGTTTTCTTAATGTCAGTAGGCAATCGATTATAGAAGTAAGGTCCAAGATATTGAACATGTCTTTGCCCTTTTTAAATTACTACAGTAAGGAATTTGCAAGTTAGTTGAATTGGAGGCTCTTGTAACATAATTGTCATACTCTAAAAGAGGAATTTTATTTTTGTTTAAATGAGTGTATATAATTATAGATTTTGTATGTAATTGTTTAATATTCTAAACATCAAACGTTGAAAAAAGAAGATTCGTCGGAAATATTTTAGGTTTCCTCAAACATATTTTTAAAATTAGTTTCTGAGTAATTTGAATGTTTCTTAATACAGAAGAATTAGCAGATCCCCAGGCTGAAATTGCATAATATAAAATGTCTTGCACTACCGCAAATTAAACTGTTTTTAATAAATTGATTTTGCAATATTGTTTTATTTGCATATAAAAATATAATGTTTTCCTAACCTTTTTTACCAAGTTCTGAACATGAAAATGACATCTTAGATTAGAAACAATCGTTAAACCTAAATATTTGATACTTTCAAAATATTTTAAAACGTTATTGCAAAATCTGAAATTAGGGATATAATTAAAATTACAATATTGAAGAGAAAAAGGAATAATGACAATCTTGTTAATATTTAGACATAATAAATTAAAATGTAACCATTTTTTAATTTTTTGTAATCCAATAGTGGCTAATTGCACAACAGATTCCCAAGAATCAGATGTAAAAATTACTGCAGTATCATCAGCAAAAGCAGTAATTTCGCTTTGAATATCCAATGAAAACAAATCGTTAATGTATAATAAAAATAGATGAATAGATAAAATAGCGACATCTTACGATCGCTTTTTGACCTGACATTGCAGTAGGATAGACAAATTGAAGCGGGATTTGCTCCTAATAAGTCCCCCATGCAAAGCGGCCATGCTTGCTGTCAAAGCATAATGAAAATTTTTTTAATAAAAATAGAATTGTCCCAAGAACAGTTCCCTGAGGCACACCAGCTTTGATAACTTTTTCTGTACTAACCACAGATTGTATTCTTGTACACTGAATTCTGTTTATTAGATAAGATTTTAACTATTCATATGATTTACCTCTGAAACCATAACATTGAAGCTTATTCAATAGAATCTGATGAGACCCCGTGTCAAAAGCCTTCTTTAAATCTAAAAATGTCCCTAATACTTTTTTTTCTTGAATTTAAAATTGAATATATTTTTTGTGTTAAATGAATTACTGCATCAGCAGTGCTCAATTCTTATCTAAATCCAAATTGTGAACTATTTAAAATGTTATTAATTTTAAGAAATTCTATAATTCGATGTTTAATATATCTTTCAAGTGTTTTAGAAAAAACAGGAGTTAAAGAGATAGGTCTGTAATTGGTAAGTAAAGTTTTATCTCCTGATTTATAAACAGGAATAACTATTGAACGTTTCAACTCATTAGGAAAAATTCTCTCACTTAGACAAAGATTACAAATAACACTTAAAGGTGCAGATATTTGTCCGGAAATTTACTTAACAGTACGATCAAAAAGATCATCAATGAAGATTTATCAGAAAGATGAAAGATGTAATTAAGAACTTCATTACGAGAAATAGGATAAAAGAAAATACTTTTATTTAAACAGTGAAAATCATTTCGTCAGTTTTCGTATTCCTCATTGACACCCGCCAACTTCTTTGAAATCAAGAAATTCTAGACGTGCCGTATCGATTTCGCAATATTCATTAAAATTTCTGCCTTTAACGAAATCTTCCATCGAACAAGACACATTGTAATCTGAAGGTGCAATAGCCGGACTGTAAAAATAAAACTTCGTGCATTCTGGTAAGTAGAGCACAATAGACTGCAGCACGTGAATTTGGAACAAGTTCAAAATGGATCACGCCCGAAATGTTCCACCAAATACTGAGCCATTACTTATCTTCCAAAACGATCGTTGTTAAAAATTGAAACTGGTACTCGTCGAGGATTAAGGACGCTGTCTATGACAGTAGAGATTCTTAAAAAATTATCTTTATGTAGGCATTCCTAAAAGATCATCTTCATAAGTCATAATTCGTCACAGAAAACGATTGTCGGGGAAATTTTAGAGTAAATTTGTACAAATGTATAACGTATTTACGCTGACATTCATTAAAATTAATAATAATAATAATTTAATAATCTTACCACGACCTCTTAAGTGGCACCTGCTACCCACTTGGTGGATAGGCAAAAGATTGCATCGACTGCGATTGACTTCGGTGCCGCCGACTTCTACAGTGGGACGAGTCGGGATTCCAATTAAACCAATGCGAAAAATTAAAACAAGGGTGCCACTTAATTTTTTACTGAATCGTGGGAAAATTAAGTAAACGCGGTTACGTCCAAGTTCTACAACTCTTTATTTACGCCAAAATCAGATACACCTAAAACAAATGCAAAAATTTAAATCAAATAAACGTCCAACAAGTGTTTAAACTTAGAGATGAATGCAACTAGAAGGGGGCACA
This sequence comes from Prosopocoilus inquinatus, assembly GCA_036172665.1. Taxonomy (NCBI): domain Eukaryota; kingdom Metazoa; phylum Arthropoda; class Insecta; order Coleoptera; family Lucanidae; genus Prosopocoilus; species Prosopocoilus inquinatus. The sequence continues at coordinate 7,088,202 of CM069876.1, forward strand.
GAAGCAAACGTTAAAAAACAGCAAGCTGAAGGCCCGGAAAAGGTGCATCACGCGCCAAAACTAAATAAATTTAATTTCCTTCTGGTATTTTCGTAGTCCGGATATGAAATAATAGTTTCAAAACTTAATCAAATTTAAAGATAAAAAAATAACTTAATTACTTAGGTTACAAAAGGCCCAGAAGGGGCACAACACTAATAATTACAAAAGTTCAATCCCCTGAAGGGGCCTGCCAAACATCATGGAAAATTTCAAAATTCCAAAAGGGTTGTCCGTGGAAAAAAAGGAAAGTCAACGGTAGCAAAAGATAATAAGAGGCCGGCCTGTAGGTCCAGCGAGTCTTGTCAGCTGACAACCGCAAGGTTCGACGTGGTAAGGCTCGGTGCCATAGATCCTTGCTCGGTGTCATAGGTCGTGCGTCGTGAAGAGAACACGATCTCTGAAGCGGCTGCAATGGTCTGAGGCATAACTAGCGCGTAAGAAGGGGAGGTTGCAAGGGGAGCAACCAACGAGGAAAACAAACTGCAGGATATACAATCCGTCAGATAAAGAAACCGTGGGGTAGAGCCTAAAAGGAGAGAACAAAGGCTACATACAGGAATACAAACCAGATTAGCCGACGACGAAGCTTTTCCCTGGACGAAATAGCCACTAGCTTGCCCAAAAGAGCATGAAGACGCTGAAGATCAGGTTGAACCGTTAAAGCTGACAAACAACCCTAGGGTATTATTTCGTCCGTCCCGGGGAAATAATCCAAAACATTACCAAGTGGATCGCCTAAATTTTCCATTAGGAATATCTCGTTGCTAAACTGATTCGGATGAAAGGGAAAAAAAGAATAATCAGACGAAAAGAAGAAGATCGAAAATGATCAGCCAACCAGAGGAAAACGTGACGTAACTGGAAACTAATAAAAAAGAAAGGTCGAAACTTAGGGAATCGCTCGAAGTTAGAGCGAGAAAGATCGTAAAGACAAATTGAAACACAGACAGAACATCGACATCCGGAGTAAAATAAAACGCACTTTAAATTGTTTAATTTAACGAAAATAAAACGAGTGGATTTCTATAACGAAGGTAAATCCTATTGCAAGTCCTATTCAGAGAAACACCTAATAAAGCAAAAAGTTCGGAATAATTAGCAAAAAATAAACTGTCGAGTTTGCCAGCGTGCATAGAAACAACTGGACAGGGCAAACGAAAAGGAGGCACGCTTCAACCCCTGCGAGAATTAGAGGCGAATTATCTAGAAATAGAAATTACTCCGGAATAACTGGTAACTAACAGGTCGAACTAAAACAATACGGGAAAAATAAACTGTAACACACCAAATGGTTGAATTGCACCCAACATGACTGACAATCGATGTGTTTGTAATACATAACTGGATTTTCTTTAATAAATTGCAACAAATCTTGGTAAATCTTTAAAGGGCAACCCGAGGTGCGACTCCTTCGAAGAGTAATATCATAATTTTTAAATTTTGTAAATTCACTTTGGGCATAATTTACATTAAGATGCCCCTTGCGTTCTTCTTCACAGATATTTCAAGCCACTTGTGCAGGCTTGCATTCCTTCTTAAACTCCTATAACAACAGTTCAAGAATTCTTCGGTTATTCATTGTAGAAGAGACGATTAAGTGTGCTTGCTTTCTTCACTTTGCTTTCTTTGCTTTGCGCAGTCCACCACCCATTTTGCCTTTTGGTGTGAACCTTTCCAGACAGTCACCGCAGTAACTACTGAGCTGGGTCAGTAAACGGACTGAACAAATATCCATGGCCCTGGAGGGATTCGAACCCACGCTGCAACGTGACCCGACCTCCAAAGACTGCCAGGCTTCCCGCGCGGCCACGATACAGCCCCGATTTAGTATGGGTTAACAGTAACGTAGTTTTTTATTTACAGAAGCGTATTCTCCAATTTTGCAGATAAAAAATTATACCTCGCTACCTTCGAAATAATAAAGATATTATATTTTAATGTAAAGCCTAGAAAGTCGATCTTATAGTATATTTTATTCGAAATTTTTATTTAGTTTTTGATTTAATTTATTTCATGTCAATATAGACTTTCTAAGTGGATAAGCACTGGACAGGACACGTTGTAATATAAACAATAATTTCAGATCATTTACCCGTAGAAACCGTGCGAATACGTCCTGTTCCCCGCAGTGCTAAATTAATTTAAAAGTTCGTTAAAATCCCCCCCCCCCCCCCCCTGATTTAAGCAATCTTTGTAACGCTTGCTGGTTAAGCAAGGAGAAATGGAAAGATTTAATGTCAACAATTAAGCATTTCGGCTTGAAAAACAGCAAAATTAAGAAGCGTCCACACAGCCGTCCAATCAAGCGGTTCGCTACCCGAGAAGGGTAACATAAGTGAGTGTGTGTGTGTGTTTGTACACGCAGAGAAAACCAGCATTAATGCCCGGAATCTAATCGAAGCCCCCTCGGGGCATCCCAGAATCTCTGTTCCTACGTTCTGTCTGAAAAGGTAAAGTAATTGTTATCTTACATACTTCATCTTCCCTTTTCTTCAAAATTTCTTTTTACTTTTACTCTTTTTCTTAGTGTTCAATAAATCCATTGTAGTACAGGGATTTTATTTGTTATACAGCCTGTAATCAAATAAGTTTCACATATTAAAACTGTAAGTTCTTTATCACTTAAGAAAGTGATTTCTGCAAATATGAATTTTATTGGTGAAAAATTAAAGAAATTAAAACTCCCCCAGAGACCGGAAACTTTTTGTTTGAAAACCTCTGACTGGCGGTGTATCAGTTTCTACAAGCGCATCATAAAACGTCGTAAAACAATAAAGCGTCATCGAACTGAAGGGCACTGGGTTAAAATCATCGCTTATGTAATTCCATAACGGAATAGAATTATAATTATCCATCGCGTTGCTTATTAAATTAATCAATTTTCACGTAATTGTTAATAGTTTTCTGCTCACAAAAATGTAAAAATAAATAAAAATTAGAAATTCCATTTTCTAAAATTATTTCACTAATTCATACGTATTATCGTGTACTTTATTTGCTGGTCGTCAATAAACTGCATTGTTATTTCTTTATTGCGCAAAACGTTTAAGAATGTCTTCTTTCTGCATTTCGGAAAATCATTATTGAACGCAGTTATCGCTTTTATTATTTTGTGGAACCAAAACAATAAAGCGTCATCGAACTCAAACTACGAAGAAACGTATTCGTTGGTGGAAATAATTAACAAAGCGACAATCAATCAAAGGGACTAATATTTTTTTTAAATCATTTTAATAAGCGAAATTAGCACTGTAAATCATGTATACTATTGGTTTACAAAGACCAGGATATCAAGATCTAATTATTGTCGATTATCTAATGAAACATATTTAATTCTGATCAATGCAAACAGATTTAAATTGTTCTTCTTTAATAATATTGCACACACGGGCTACGACCCAGAGGTTGTCGATTTGAACTGTCGTCTTTAATGGGTCGGTGATTCTATTTTATTGTGTTCCCATAAAGCTTTTAAAATGCGATCAAACAATTGACCTTGAATTTTGCTGGAATTTTGTTTTATAACGTTGGCTTTGTGCACGGCCGACCAAAAGTTCTCAAACAAAAGCGTCAATACTCCTCCACTAGGTAATTTTTTTATTTTTGAGCTAGACTTTTGGTAGTTGCAGCATTAATTCTCTTACATGATGAGGAACTTACGGTATTAATATGTGAAACTAATTTGATTACACCCTGTATTGTTCTGAGTTCAAGAATCACGCGCTTCTCAAAAATCAAAGGTAAAGAAACTGTGAAATTACAACAGAATATAATTTCTAATCCATTTCTTGTCTTGACTAAACGGGCCTGATGCTCCTTGTATTGTTAAATTAATCCATTGGTGGTGACAGTGTACCAATTCGCGTAATCAAGTGAGGTTGTCTAAATTATAAAAGAAAAGCCCTTACGTAATTTGCCACGGCCTCTTTGCCTAGAACATCACGGTTACAATTAGGAGCTGGAACGTTGGGATTTCCTGTTTTTTCTTTTTTCAAATTAAATCTAACGCTTTGAAAAGCAGTTTTTTTTTACAATTGAAAGGCAGTTTTTACAAATTAGTCGCAGTTCTTATATTAACTTGAAGGCTTCCGCGGCCGTCGTACGTAATTGAATTCGCTTCCGGTTGGAACCCCGTCACTTGAATTTCTTTTGCTGCTAAATAGAAAAAAATTGAGTGACACGGTTCCATCCGGAAGCCAAGTCAATTACAGATGTTAATAAATCGGCAGATTCTTTCATTGTACTACAAAAGCTTGAGAAAATCAGAAAAATATGACATTCGGACAAAAGTTTCGTTTATTAAATTATTTGAACAAGGTTCAATTAGAAACTCCGAGGTTGCGCCCCGACTAAAATAAAGTTACAATAAATGTGACAAGAGATATCAGTAACACAAACTCGAGCAAAGGTCATCGAATATGTGACGACCTCTCCTGAACGTTGAAACGCTGATTCACTCGAAATAAGTGTGTGTACAGCTTGAAGAGTTTGTTTGTGCATGTCTTGCGAAGCGGTGACGAATGAAATACCGTCCGGTTGATTCGAGCGTAACTATAAAATAAAAATGAATTATGGAAAAATGCATGTGGTAAATTGTAGTGCATGCATATGTAAGTAACACTTGGTTTATATTTCACGAACATGCTTCGGCGGACGGATTTCAAAGTGCACTCCAGTTTGACGTAACCACACAATCGTACTGCGTAGTCTGCATTTAGATGGGAGTTGATGAGGAATGCATAAAGTAGAAGCAATATGCTGCGTACATCTGAAAAACGTAGATGTAACCAACTAAAAGGAAATCGTGCGCGAGTGCAAGAACGAATACTTAGTATCAATCGCATGTATATAGACATTTCGAAGCCATTAGTGTAATATGGCTGTGTTAATTAATCACATCGGCAAAAAATATTTACGTGTGGTGCAAATTAACGAAGGAAAATTGCAAATTACCAACGGTTTTGATCATACGACTAATTGGCTCGTTTTATTTACAATTTCCATGGGTGTGACTGTTTTATTGATTTTGCAGTTTTGGTAGCAATAAGAAAAATTGTGGAATATGCTCTGTTATCATATGCTCAATAATAAGTTAAACTGAGAAACTAGCGCTGCGAAATATTATTAAATACATAATGGCGTCTATTCTGTAACATTGATATGGACTTGATACGTACGATTATTCCTATGTATTAAGTGACCTTGCCAAATCGGTATTCTGTAAACAGTTTCATAACAACTTGTAATCCGTATCAAATGTGATATTTAATATGCATCTTTCTTCAATTGGTGGTCGGCAAACCTCTTGAATTGTTGTGAAATCGTATCAAGTTCTCTTCAATAATTATAGAACACAAAATAGCCCTGAATGTCTGCATACATGAAGTTTGTAATTCAAGACAAAGCACAAGGAAAGGAGTATAATTTATTTTCTGCTGCATAGCCTCTATATTTTTTTTCGAGTAGGTGAACCAGGCAATAGCCGCTATAAATCGCAGTTTAAGATCAAACTGCATCCGTTTCGCACTGTTTTGTGACTGGATCTAGCAACATCTACCCGGTATTATTGACTACCGATTAGAAAATTTTTCACACTGCAAAAATAGTTTTGTAATCTTTGTAATTTTAAATACTTATTAAATAAATAACCTTTATACGTATATGTGACTTATGCTCGTTTTCTTCACTTCCCGATAAATTTATCTGCCAGGTATTATCCTTGGCAACCATTATATCGATAATAGTTTCCGAGGATACAACCTGGCAGATGAAAAAATCAGACCTTTGGCCCAGTTTTTCCATCTCAGTTTAACTTTAAGCTTCACTTTATTCCCATGGTAACAATTGTCCTCCATGGGAATAAAACTGAGTTTAAAGTTAAATCCCAATTGAAAAACTGGCCCTTGGCGCTTCCGAGGAATTTTAAGGTGACGCTCAACTGAACCAGGCTTAAAGTGAACAAAACCGCATCAAATTTTATTTATGAATACATTAATTGCCATATGTCCTCAAGTTTCTATGCGAATTTATTTAAGTTCAATTGAGCGTCAGCTTAAACCTCCTTAGTACAACTGCCCCTGAGGTCCAGTTTTACAAACGGGGCTCAACTTTGAGCTGAGGCTTAAACCCTTAGCAACGATTATTCAATAATTGTTGTGAAGGATTTAAGCTTCGGCTCAAACTTAAACCGTCATTGTAAAACTGGGCCTTAGTGTGCTTACAATTGATGACACCGAAAGAAGAGCATGGATGAAAATAATGAAATAACGTCACAGAATAATGAACGTCGAATGCAGGGCCCCGCGAGGTCAAAATCCAATCGCGTGCGACTCCATATTTTGGCGCCCTCTAGCAGATGAGTTGGGGCACTCAAAAACGGTCAATTATCAAAATTATTAAAAGAAATTAAAAGAAACAAAAAATGGAAAAAACAGAAAAATTAAAAAAAAATTAAACATTAGGAAATTTTCTTAAACATTTTCCTTCATTTTCGAAACATTTTCCTTCACTTTCTCAAGTTCCTAGTTGCTGCGAGCCCCCAAAAACGAGTAACCCAATCTTCTCATCTGACTAAAGAGGAAACCGTAACAGCCTACATAGTTTATTTTTTTTACCTAATAAAATTATTAAGTACGTTAATTTTTTTTATAGAAAACTTGGCACATTAAAATTAGAAAACTTTTAATTGCCGCAGTTAACTGTTCTATTTTAGTCGACGTTTTGCCGAGTTTCATCGAAACTCCCATTAATTTTAAAAGAATTTTAAAAAAATTAAAAGAAACGAAATATGGAAACATTTTTAAACATTTTCATTTTCATTTTCATTTTTCAAACATTTTCTTTCATCTTGAAAACATTTTCCTTCACTTTTTTCAAGTTCCTAGTTGCTGCGAGCCCCCAAAAACAAGTAACCCAATCTTCTCATCTGACCAAAGAGGAAACCGTAACAGCCTACATAGTTTATTTTTTTACCTAATAAAATTATTAAGTACGTTAATTTTATTTATAGAAAATTTGGCACATAAAAATTAGAAAACTTTTAATTGCCGCAGTTAATTAATTGTTCTATTTTAGTCGACGTTTTGCCGTGTTTCATCAAAACTCTGATTAATTTTAAAAGAATTTAAAAAACAATTAAAAGAAACGAAATATGGGAAAATTTTAAAAAATTTTAAACATTTTCATTCATTTTTCAAACATTTTCTTTCATTTTGAAAACATTTTCCTTCATTTTGAAAACATTTTCCTTCATTTTGAAAACATTTTCCTTCATTTTGAAAACATTTTCCTTGACTTTTTCAAGTTCCTAACTGCTGCGAGCCCTCAAAAACGAGGAATCCAAACAGCGCGAAGCGCTTTCTTCTCATCTAACTAAGGAGGCCTCTGTTCAGACCCCTCCAGAATGCAAGTAGGTGAAGCCAGTTTGTTAATAATATTAGAAAAAAAGAAAAAAAATCACAAAAGCAAAATGATCTTACATTTCTAAAACCTTAAAAAGTAAAATGTAATTTGTTTTATTTACCAAACCGTAACAGCTTACATAATTTATTTTTTTACCTAACAAAATTAATAAGCACATTTTTTTATGAAAAATTTAGCATACGAAAATTACAAAACTTTTCTACTTTTAATTGCCGCAGTTAACTGTTCTATTTTCGTCGATGTTTTGCCGTGAGGTTGATGGCTTCACCAGAACTCCCATTAATTTTAAAAATATTAAAAGAAACAAAAAATGGAGAATTTTTTTTCATTTTCATTCATTTTTCAAATATTTTCCTTCATTTTGAAAACATTTTCCTTCACTTTTTCCAAGTTTTTAGCTACCGCGAGCCCCCAAATATGCGTAGCCCAAACAATGCGAAGCGCCTTTTTCTCATCTGACTAAGGAGGCCTCTGTACAGACCCCTCCGGAATGCAAGCGGGCGATGCCCACTTGTTATTAATATTAGAAAAAAAAAATTCACAAAAGCAAAATGAACGTAAATTTCTAAAAACTTAAAAAGTAAAATGTAATTTGTTATTTTTTTAACCAAACCGTAACGGCTTACATAATTTATTTTTTCTACTATGTACATTAAACTTTTTATGAAAAATTTAGCACACGAAAATTACAAAACTTTTCTACTTTTAATTACCGCTGTTAACTGTTCTATTTTAGTCGACGTTTTGCCGTGTTGTTGACAGCTTCATCAAAACAGTTCAGATTCGTGAATAGTTTTTTCGAATAATCTTTACCAGATACCCATTAATTTTTCTTTCTGCGAAAAAATGATTAATGACAGAAAAATCTAGTGGCCAATAGGCTAATTGGCGCCCCTTGAAGATGGCGCCCGCGTGCACTGCACGCTTTGCACACATGGTCGGGGGCCCTGGTCAAACGGCTCGTGTCTCTATTAAACCCCTCTTAACGTCCATTTCCCCCAATTTGATGAAAAAATGTGCAAGTTTGGTTTTTGCAAATTGAAGCCCAGTTTGCAGTCGCTGGAATCAGCAGTGAAGCAACCAAATTCAACCACATAGTCGTAAGTTGAGAAGCAGACGTTGCTGAATTGATTTCGGACTTCCTAACGAAATCAAACAACTTTTATTGATCTCAAGACCCGATTAAGAAAAGAATTTGAAGAATCGGAAGATAGGAAAGTAAATAAATTACTTACAGAACTTGAATTAGAGACAGGAAACTTTATCAACTTTTAAGAGAAATGTACAATCTCGCTGGCACACAGGTAAAAGATGATTTCTTAAAAACTATTTTTATTCAAAGACTACCTATAAATAGAAAATGAATTTTGACTGCCAGTGAAGGTGATGTGGACGCATTATCTGCCGTGGCTGGCAAAATTACGGAATTTTCAATTCGGAATAAAACAATCTACGCTCAAAATATGAGACCGACAATTGCAAATACATATAAACAATTGAATGATTCTGAATGAATATATAATTTACAAACACAAATTGCCAATTTAACAATTACTATTAACGAACTGCATTTGAAATGTCGCTCATCTTCTACTTCACGAAACAGATCTCGTTCTAAATCACCTCAGCGTTTTCAGTCAAAAGGATCTTCTTGTTGGTACTATTTTAAATTTGGAAAAAGAGCAAGGACATGCACAGAACCATGTTTATTTCAGTCATCAAAACAAACAATAAAAATAATAAGCCTTTAAATTCCAACGCTCCGAACTAATGGCGGCTAGTGAACGGAGTTTTATTTCACGCCGCCTATTTTTTGTGATAGATTAAATGGGTACAGATTTCTAATTGGCACAGGAGAAGACATTTCTATTATTCCTGTACAAATTCTGACCGTCGTGTTATATTCAATCGGAAACTTTATACCGCAAATGGTTCATGCATCAATGTACAGTGAAACAATGAAAACTCCTATGTACAGATATTAGGATACGTCGAAAATTTTCCTGGAATTTTTTAATTGCAGAGGTTGAATCTCCTGTAATTCGTGTAGATGTTATTCATCATTATAATTTATGAATCGATCTTAAACGCAAACGACTTACAGACCACACCACTGCATTATTAACAACTGGAAAATTAATTTTAATTAAAGTGCCAAATATTGAATTTCTCAAAGTTATGCCCCCCGAACGAAGATACGCTGACATAATTAAAGGATTTCCTAACCTACTGCACGAGAATATTACTTTTTCAATTCCTTCTACATCAAGAATCTACGTCATCTGAAGGATATCCAGTAACAGCAAAAACAAGACGATTGCTTCCTGACAAACTTCAAACAGCAAAGCATGAATTTCAACAAATAATCAATCTTCTAAAAGCTGTTAGGCTAGTCCACTTCATCTCGTTCCAAAAAAAGATGGTTCTTGGTGTCCGTGCGGTGATTACCGTTCTCTTAACAATATCACCAAACCAGACAAATATCCCATACCAAATCTACAAGATTTCATTAGTCGACTTGATAATAAAACAATTTTCTCTAAGATAGACCTCATAAGGGTATAATATCACCATATTCCTGTACATCCAGATGAGGTTTCTAAGACTGCGGTGATAACTCCTTTCGGATTATTTGAATTTTTGAGACTTCCATTTGGCCTACGAAACGTAGCCCAATCATTTCAAAGGTACATTGATTCTGTACCACGAGATTTAGATTATGTTTATTGCTCTATAGATGATATTTTCGTAGCATCTGAAAATGAATGAAGACGAACATGAGAAACATATTTTCTTACTTCTTCAACGATTTGACGAACACAAAATTAATATCAACATTAATAAATGTGTTTTTGGAATCTCAGAAATATCATTTCTTGAGTTTCTCATAACTAAAAGCGACATTCGGCCTGTTCAAGACAGAGTTCAGACAATTATTGATTATCCATTGCCTGAAATGATTAACTCTCCAGAAGTGGCGCTCAGTCTCTCAGACCCGACAGAGTTAGTTTCTTTGATAATTTTGTCAAGGGAGTGAGTTGGTATCTCTGCATTTCAGTACCTTCCTATTGTCGATACTTGAACCAGTCTACTGAGTATTGCCAGTGTACGTGCTAGAGATTTTAGAGTAATAAGCATAAAAGTCTGTGATACAGAAGTGAACTTTTTTAAATATTTATTTCTGTGACATACGGTAAATTATTTGCAGATAATTTGTTGGTATTTACTCTTAGCATTGCTTTCCATTAAATTTAGATATTATGAGTTATTATGAAAAGGAGCAGGCGAGGTTACTCCGTTTGTGGGAGGAAACCGAAGCTGAAGAAGTAAATGATAGTGATGAAGAGTTAGAAGATGATGACTTCACAGAGGAAAGGTTATCCAATAGTGAAACTGAAAGGGAGGGTAAAGATTCTGAAGAAGGGGTAGTTTCTGTTACTAAGAAAGTGTCGCGAGTTTCTTCCTTCGTTGCGAAAGATGGCATAACAATATGGAGAAAACATTGTGCACCCAGAAATGTAAGAACGAGAAAAGAAAATATTGTTTTCAACTTACCTGGGGTAAAAGGTGCTGCAAGAAATATGAAATCTGTATTGGAATGTTGGGGACTCTTTGTTACTGAAGAAATACTGCAAATAATTGTGAATAATACAAATAAGTACATATTGAATCAGTCAGATAAATACCATAGAGAAAGAGCTACCAGACCAACAGATATTACTGAAATAAAGGCATTATTTGGTTTATTATATTTGTCAGGTTGCTTAAAAAGTAGCCGCCTTAACACGAAAGAACTTTGGGACAATTAAGGAACTGGTGTAGAAAGATTTTGGTTGACCATGTCCGAGAATCGTTTCCTATTCTTGCTAAGATGTTTACGATTTGATGATCTCCAAAGCCGGGAAGAAAGGAAATGAGTGGATAAGTTAGCGCCAATTCGTGATGTATTCGATAAATTTGTTGAAAACTGTAAATCTTGTTACACAATTAGTGAATATGGAACATTGACGAGAAATTGGAAGCTTTTAGAGGACGTTGTAGATTTAAGCAATACATCCCAAGTAAGCCAAATAAATACGGAATTAAAATTTTTGCTCTTGTGGATGCTAAAATGAGCTACACTGCAAACCTAGAAGTCTACGTTGGTTTGCAACCAGAAGGTCTTTATAGGGTGGCTAATGACCCTGCTAATGTTGTCCTGCGACTAATAGCGCCAATATCGGGAACAGGAAGAAACATCACCTGTGACAATTGGTTTACCAGTTTCGATTTAATTAGAAAGTTACTGAAAGACCATCGGCTGACATACGTTGGGACAGTAAAAAATAAAATAAAAGAGAACTTCCACTAGAATTTGTGCATACAAAAGCGCGTCCTGTATTTTCTACTATATTTAGTTACCAGGAAGATGTTACCATTTTAACGTATGTACCAAAAAAATATAGAAACGTGATACTAGCATCCAGTATGCACCACGACGGCACAATCGACGAAAGAACAGGTGAGAAGAACAAACCAGAGATCATTACGTTTTACAATTCAACAAAAGGCGGAGTCGATAATGTTGATAAGTCATGTGCTACTTACGATGTAGCTCGTAATACACGACGGTGGCCTATGGTTATTTTTTATGCATTGCTGAATATATCGGGAATAAATTCACAAATAATATACGTCGCAAATAACTACGCAGAAAGTGATGTTATGAGAAGGCTTTATATAAAAAATCTTGCATTGGCTTTGACAGAACATCGTCTACGACGTCGATCTTTTGAAATAAATATTCCTCGTGATGTACGTCAAAAAAGACAAGAAGCAGCCAGAATATATACCGAGGGCCCACAGGAAGAATGTATAGCACCAGGTGCAAGAAAACGTTCCTATTTTTGTAAGAAAGATAGCAAAACACGATATTTTTGTAAATTATGTAAAAAATTCGTGTGCCTAACACATGCTAAAGTTCTATGGTCTCAGTGCATGGATAATGTTGAAATAAAATAAAACGACGGTCTAAATGTTAAATAATACGAATTGATTACATTTCCTATTGTTTTGTTACTTTCTTTCTTTAAAAAATTTATTTCTCAATAAAGTTTTTTTTTTGACAGAAGGAAATTCATATCTACGTATAATTGACGGTTGTGAACTTATAACTATATATAATTACTGTAGATACGCACTTGTGTAATTTCTTCTTTTTATTTCACTTTTACATAATTAATTCAATTCGCCACTAGTCGTGTAAAATATTGAAGCGCCACCACTGGAGGGTAAAAGAGTTACGTCGTTTCCTAGGCCTCACGTCATGCACTTCCAAATTCTGCCACTAAACAAGCACCTCTTTTAAACCTGATCCAAGGAGCTAAAAAGAATGACAAAATCCATTGGACACAAGACAAAATAGAAGCTTTTAATGTATTTTAAACAAAGCCTTTCTCTCTCTCGGCTCATCCATCTTCAAATTTACCACTTGTTTCAATGGTTGATGCCTCAGATTTTGCAGTCGGCGCTTCTCTTCATCAAATCAGAAACGACTCGCTTTCGTTTTTGCCACACTTCAAACAATAATGTGTTCTCCTTGTAATTTTCATTATGTACGTGACTGAGTGTGTTTGCAGGTTTTCTTTTAAACTTTCCACTTGAATCTTCTGAAGTATGCATTGCGAAAAATGAAACTAAGAGCAGCCCAGCCCTTATACAGTGTTTTACTTTATTCTTCAACATATCCATCAATTAAAATGCAACATATTTTAAAATAATCGTGTCAAAGCATTGTAAATCTAGGCAACCAACATAACACTCGCGGTTATTTACTCCGTGTTTATTCTGGATCTGACATGTTGACTGGTTCAAGTAACACATGTTACCGTGAAATCTGTGAGAAATTAAGTAATTTTTGAAAATTAAAATTACTTAATAAGTTTGTTCTTAGAAAGTTTCTATCTGGTCAAGCTTACTGGCTCATGGGTATCATTCAGGAAATATTGTATTAGGAAAATTCATCGTAAAATGTGATGGAATATCATCTGGTTGATGCCAGGCATCGTGTTGATACCAGAGGTTTGCCGTATTTGAGGAACTATCAAGTTACGGAGAAGATTTAGGAATTATTAATTATTCCTAATCACACGTTTACTTTTTCTCTTGAACTGCATGTGAGTGCAATTGACTAAATATACGTTTTTTTCTTGTGCTTAGTATAAGCTTAAAAAAGGATTAAACATGAATTAATATTTAATTTGTATCGAAAGTTTTATTTCAATATATGCTAGACTTTTAATTAGCGTTACGGTTGATATGATTATTTTTAAAAGCACCATAGGGATATGTTGCATAATAAAATAACATCCCTGTATGTTTTTGTATTAAAAAGGATACTACAAATTGACAAACCCAAACTCTTATGTAATCAGTTATATGATGTCATATAACAGAATACAAATAGAATTCTAAATATACAATACGAAATTATTAGTTAATTAAAATCCCTAACAACCTATCAAAAAGCATATTACAAACGGTCACATTCGAACCTGTCTTAAAACGTGTATGATGAAAGAGTGTATCGACCGAACAATGTTAAAGTATACATTCTGTACGAGCAAGGATAATTATGTCAGATGGAGCTACGTCTAAATAAAATAACCCTCAATTACGTAAGTAAAAGAGGGAGAAATAAAAAATCATACCCTGTAACAAGCAGGCACAAATAGAATTTTAAAATATGCAGCCTATTGTATTGCCCGGAGACGGCTCACACTTTTTCTAGGGACCACTTAAAATTCAGAACTAAACAATAATAAACTAGCTCGCAATCGGTTCGCCATGTCTGTCTCCATTTCTATGTCTCCTTAATAGCTCGCGGTCGCACGTATCGCGGCCCTGCAAGGCTGTATTGTTCGACTCAGCATGCCTCTCAGTTCTTAGAAGGTTCGTAAGGCTCGTCGTTTATTTCTCTTTTGCCTGAGCAGGTAGAATATATGTAAACTTGGTTTTTTATCTTTGTCGGGTCGAGCTGAAAGAAGGACGGGAAAACTTCGTTATACAACAAATCCGGCTGAAAGTGACCACTGTGACCGTAAAACACCCACTTTTAAATTCAACCTAGGAAAGCATGAGATAAAACCGTAAATGTTAAGTTCGCATAGGAAAAGAAAATAATCAAAACAACAACTTGGTCGTTTTTCTGTAATATATACCTTCCTTAATTAATCAATAATTTATGCAATTTGATGAGTCGAATATGCAAAGATAAATGGCAAAATATGTTAAGGACATCTTCACTATTAACAATATTATTCAAGGATTTTAAATAATAAAATTACTTTTAGATTATGTTTCAATTATGCGCATGTTTTAATTATGCACATAATAAATACACCTTAATTATACTCGTAATAAATAGTAATAAACCATCTTTCTTTTATAACGATTTAATTTTGGATTTTAGTTTTTGATCGACTACTATGAATATTGTTGAATTTCTGGTTTCCGGTTGGAACCCTGTATATTTTTAGATATTTGGATGCGCCACAGTAAGCTGATTACAGCGGTATAAAGATATATTGATTTTATTGAATAACTTTCATAAATTTTTCTTTCTTGAAGAATTTTACAAAAATTCAGTAAGTTTGAATTTGAATTTCTGATTAATGAGGTAACACAGACGAACGAAAATCTAACACGATATTTTGCATTATACTGAGCGATCGATACTTACGAAACATTCGGTATCTCATTTTTTTTTAATGGAATGGCCTACTTTTTATTTCAGAAATGGATAGTACTTAAATGTAGCTTTCTGCTGATATAAGGTTATATACTTTTATTTTTAATAATTTCGTCACTAGAAATTTTCTTTTTATAAGTATTTCAATGGTCGGCGTTTTAAACTATACACCCAGTATTCCTACTTTCCTACCTAAATTCAATTCAAATTTTCGATCATTTGATTCTACTTTCAAAGATCTCTAATTTGAATACCTCCGCGATAGGATTTATTTTACCAAAAATAATTTAAAACAGGCCATTGAAATACTTCTAAAAAGAAAATTTTTAGTGACGAAATTATTAAAAATAAAGATATATAACCTTATATCAGCAGAAAGCTACACTTAAGTGCTATCTATTTCTGAAATAAAAAGTAGGCCGTTCTATTTAAAAAAAAAATAAGATACCAAATGTTTCATAAGTAACGATCGCTCGGTATAATGTAAAAAGGTATCTTAATTTTGTTCACATTTTCATAAAGGCCAAAGTCCCAAAAATATCGTGTTAGATTTTCGTTCGTCTGTGTTATCTCATTAATCAGAAATTCATATTCAAACTGACTGAACTTTTGCAAAATTCTTCAAGAAAAAAAAATTATTTTATGAAAGTTATTCAATAAAATCAATATATCTTTATACCGCTGTAATCTGTTCATTGCGGCGCATCCAAATATCTAAAAATATACAGGGTATTCCATTAAAAAAAATTAGTTTCCACGAACCACCATTTTTCTGATCACTCTGTATACTTCAAAATAATTTTACAATATGCCGCGTATTGTCTATTATAAAATTCTTTATCGATTTTTTTCCTAATTTCTTTCCTATAGGCCTCACAGAAGAAATACGCATCGTTGGACCATCCTGTACAGTAATTCAAATTTATTTTACAGATACATTTTAAATATATTCATCCGCGGAATTTATCATTAAATCTTTACTCGATAATTTATTATTATTTATAAATAAGATAATACTGCCACGGCTACTATTTATCTCGCATGAAGTAAATAATATACAGTTTTGCAATGAATTCTCACAATGTTTTTAACATCCCACCTCTAAAATGAAATAATACAATAGGACCTCTATAATGCGAACATGTACTAATCCGAACCTCCACTAATCTGAGCAGCGGTTATTCGATGCCATACTCCGAACAACGCCGCCTTAATCCGAATAGCGAAGTGATTCCCGCTGGAAATCCCTTAGTTTCATGTTTTCTAATAAATGCCCTGTTTATTTATACTGTTCATTGTTCATTAGAATGTTGAGCGCTAAACTTCGGATCCGTAGGAGAGCGGTAGAGGAAAGTAGCGGCCGTAAATTGACGGTGAATGACGTCACAAAAAAATAAATGTTCAAATAAGCAAATTTAAAGAAAAAGAAACACACGTCCAAGCTTGAAGAGCTCCAGACGAACACTTTTTTTGTAGTGTGGACTGCTTTAAACGTTTGGAGTCCTCTTTTGGTGAATCTTCGTTTTCAAAATATTTATTTATTTATTTAAGTAAAGAGGTTACTCAATAGGAATAAAAATGTTGGTAATCAAGTCAAATCAAGTTGAACTATTATGAAAAATGTAAAATTTTCTTTTGGCTTACTTTACGTCAACGTAATTTTATTTCAATGCTATTTAACGACATTTTCAACGCAACATGACGTCATTCACGGTCATATGACGGTCACTGTAACCCGGTACCACTATCCTAGGAAGCCAGAGCTTTACTGATTATGAGTTCAGTTTGCGTTGCAATTTATATTTTCTGTCTTTTGTTCGATAATCCGAACATTTCGAAAATCCGAATCAACCAGTGCAAGTATTAGTTCGGATTAAAGATGTCGTAATGTAATTCGAATTTGGACCTTTCCTGGCTTAATAATTCCTAATAAATGAAAATATAACAACATAATTACCAAGTAAATGAATATTAATAAAAATAATGATTATTACATTTATCAGGCCTTTATATGGCATGAATGAAATAATAACTAGAAGTCTTTCAGTGAAAGGTGTAAGAACTATGTAATTTAGACAACAGGTTTCAACATAAAACTGAAAGTTAAAGAAGTGAAATAAAATTGAAAAAAATTGACAACATTTTTGTTTACCATGGAATCCTCGGTCCTCTCGACAGTTATTTTGGTCCTATTTATTATTTATTTTTGGTATTTAGAAGATCTGATATCGCATCTAGTAGGTTGCCTCATTCCCGCTGAATTTTACCTCGTCCCTTCCGCCTCAGAAGTATCTCATATGTCATATGAAAATTCTGTCCGGCTCATTGACCTAAATAAAGTGAATTTTAATCTGCCCCCTGAACATTTACCTGTTACCAAAAATGGTATCAACTCTGTGATCATTTAATGTAACAAGTCTGATAAATATGCTCAATGGATTTTGTTACGTAAAGTATGTTACGACGTTACGGGTATGTCATCAAGATTTGTAAGAACCTGAGATCGTACTTACTTAATATTTTATAGTGAATAATCTGAAACAAATATCTGTATTTGTTTGCACTGGTGATACACTTTTAGGCATGAATTGCATTAGTCACTCGTGTGCACATAGATTATTAATCTGGTGCGTCGATTCTGGAAACTTTCTGACCCTTTAAAAAGGGGACGGAATCGGCGATAATTAACACATTAAACACATCAACCCAACACGTCATCCGACAACGTTAAGCTAAGTTGACGGGAGAATTGACCGAATTTGTTTCAATGACTAACAAAAGTTTTTATTTTTTTATTTTATTTCATTTTCTTATTTTTTTTAATGTGGTGCGCGATCTCTTGTTTGCTTCCCCAAAAAAATATTTTATTTATTTCGACTTTATCTAGATGATTCATAACATTACTTTGTTTCAAATACCTTATCTGCATATTTGTCATTTTGTGCTTTATCTGCGAACTTATTTTTGTATTATTTTGATTATATAAAATTATTATTTATATTAATATTATCTAATAATTGTCTGAAACATTGTTTTATCAGAAAATATTCAAATTATACTTTTGTTTTCCTTTCCCAATTTTTTTTCTTCTTTTCCCAATTTATCAATTTAATTTAATTTTTGTTTGTTTCCTTTTTGTCATTAATTTGTTGAATTTTATTCGGAATATAATTTCATGTGTTAAAATTTCTTTAATTTTCTTTATTATATCATTTTCTAACAGATTTGTGGTTTTATTTGAATATCTAAATTTTCTGAGAAGGAAGATAAATTTAGGTAGAGTAGTGTAAATTCGTTCACCCCTAAAATATTGTGTAAGGCGGGCAAGGGCCAAAATTGTCATATCATCAAAAAAAAGGGGGCTGAAACTAATTCCTGGCTATTTATAAGCTCGAACTAGAAATACTCAAACAAGGGAATTGCTCTTTGGGTCTTTGATAGTTGATCGAAATTTTGGAGAAAAGATTGAGAAGAAAGTTATTGAATTTTTTGTGTAATTTTGAAGTCTTTCTCACTCTCGTCGTAAGTTCAAGGGTTAAAGTAGGTTTGAATTGGACAAACCCTTGTAAAGTGGTAATTCTGTTATCATTTAACCACTCGCCCTTACAGTTTTGTAGATCGTAAATGTGATCAAGACCTGTACATCTTCCAGATTTAAACATTCTGGCATTTCTCTTCGAATTTAGCTGAATTAGCTTTGTTTATTTCTCTTTCATTGGCTCTCTGAGAAAAAAGAACACTCTTCTCTTATCCGGCGGATTTCCTTTTTTGGTCTTCTCGAACTTGTCTTGACTACATTTGGTCGTACGATCTCTGGGTAAGTTTTACATGAATTATTATTACTATTAGTGAAACTCGCTAAATATTGACACTATTCAGCTACTCGATATACCTACTCCTTTCATTTACCTGGAAACTTTAGAAAAATTACGACGTGGATGGAGAATAGGCAGCAAGAAAAGTGCGTAGTTATACGCGGAATTCCCTAGCTCGAGTGGAGATATGGATCGTGGGTCGATCTTCGATGATAATTTGTTTAAGAGCGCACGAAATAATTATCCAACGGGAATGCTTGTCAAGCCAAAATGCTAACAAACGGATTACCTCGCTAACGTGCCGTTTCTATTATTACGCAAAAACACGTAAAATGTGATAGATATTTAGCTATACTGTAAGTCGGCAATGGAAGAGCCGGCGTTAAAGGTAATCGGCGACAAAAGAATAGGCGATGTTAAAAGCCTGAGGGGAGACTAAAAGAACGAAAATATTAGCAATGACTGAATTAATGATGCACAATTGCTGGCTTACCTGTGTATAAAGTTCACAGGTTTCCTAATAATGCGCAAATACACTAGCGTCACAAGAGAGGTTTCCAAAGCCGGCAAAGCTGGATTCGAATTACATTCAGACAGACAAATATAAACTATCCAAACGAAAACACAGACGCACTCTTTGACTGTTCTCCTAAGCAACACAGGAGGCCGAAATTACCGTCTGGAGCGCGAAAGCGATCGTACCATGTGCGAAATCAGCCAATCGTAAATTAGAAATATAATATTCGGGATGATCCTGCATGCCTGTGAGTTAAGAACGTGCGAGCAATAGATGGTGTTGACTTCACGAAATAGAGCACGTGGTTTATCATAGGTGAAATTAACGACGTGGGAAAAGCAACTCTAACATACCACTTCTTCAGAAAATATTTGATTAACAGCATCGTTGAACATTTGACTTTCAATCAGCTACTGGATTCATGATTCTATGATGTCGTCATAATTCAGAACACCCTTTCTATGACGATTTGACTTCTTTAGATGACTTCAGCAACATGATAAGGCCCTTCAGAATAATTTTTATTTTAGGAAGTTAACACCGCTTCCAACAACCAGAACATACAATAACTTTTCTACCACTGAACGTCAAATTACGACTGTGTGCGGACAGGAATCTTGCAGGATACCTGTTGGAATGGAATTCATCACATCATTTCTAAATTGTAACATACGCTTTGCGTCGCGTATAATAACTAGAATTATTTTTCATTGAAACGAAAGAATTCTTTTTCACTGTTATGGAAATCAACATTGCCAAATGATGCATATTCGGACACGTAGTAATCTCCACATATGTAAAAATATATAGGGTGTTCCATTCAAATAAGGAAGTTGACATCAGTTCCGTCGAAACCAAAAGTCTTTTGCTAGTCATGTCGAGCCGGCCAGAGTGCAATGAAGTCCTCAAGTTTTAGAGCTATTAAAAGCTTAAAATTTTGAGACGTTTAAATCTAGTGTTGTTCATCAGATATTATCTTGAAAATACTGAGAATAAGAAACTGATTAGGGAAGGAAATCTATAGTGTCATATAAAGTGGGTGTCTCATAACGTACGGAGGAGATTGAAAGGACAGCTTTAAGAGATCAAAGAGATCAAATAATGCTGTTTTCTTAATTCGTTTTTGATCAAAACCCATAATAAGAAAGTTACAGCACTTTCTTAAATTCTTCGCCTATATCTTCGTAATTACTAAAACTTATTTCACAAACTGCAACTTTATTGTTCAATGAACTATAAATTTATCAAAACCACATTTCATAAAATGACTACGTCGATCTATTTTCTGGTTTTGTTTTAAATAATCAGCGCTTCTCAAGAATATGAAAAGTCGTTTTTGGGTATAAAAGAAAAAAATTAAATAGCCTTAACATTTGCGTGGCTACATTTTTTTAAATAGTCGTTTCATGTAAAGCACTGTTCACCTAACTTTTAAACACTAAAAAAGCTTTGAGGTCATCTAGCTACCCTTTTAATCTCCTCCGTACGTTATAAGACACCCAGTATATTATCGAATTGATGATTTGTCCTTTATAGTTTTCAACTCTGTATCTCTGTAACTTTGTATTCAGTTGATATCATGACTTTTATGATAAGCGACTAATTGTAAGCCTTAATTTATTTTTCTTTTTCAAATTAATAAATTCTAAGATACAGTGCTGCTTCGATTCGTGACGTAAGCGTTCGTTCCTGGCGGGCGCACCGAATAGCATCTGCCGGCCAATCTCTATCCAACACACTCACTGTCATATTTCTTCTTTATTTTTACAGTGAATATTCTGTCACGCAAGGATACTTAACACTTAACTATCCTTGTCTGTCACGTGCATTATTCAGGATCATCAGTTAGACTTGTTGCTATATTCTGTTCACACTAAGAACATAGTAAGAATATCGTACAGTCTCCCTCCAATCGCCCGCCAAGTTAGCGTTGCTAAGAATTAAAAAATCTACGCAACGCGCTAGCGTCAACGGTAGGAGGGAGAGTGTACGACACTCCTAGTGAACAGAGTATAATTGTGTTTTTTTTTGGAAACCACCACCAAAAAGGTTTATTACATTTCGACATTATATCGCACAAAGGCTTTTCAACTGTGTTGCTGCTTCTAAATATTTTTAGTAAAAATTATGCTGTAATTATTTCATTTCGTAGATTATAGTCCAGATATTCAGTTTATAATTTCCATGTTTAACAGGACCTCTTTTGCAATTTATTTATATTAAGGAGCTGGTTGGCATAATTTAGCTTCTTCAATAGACTTACTTAGTCTTTACACAGAGAAATAAATGACATCGTTTACCCTCTCCTCCTCTTAACTCCCCTTTATTCACCCGTGGAGTAATTTACATAGCGTTAATTTAAAATAACTGCAATTTAAGTGAAAATTCGTAACGAATTCACGTTTGCATAATTACATAAGTAGCATCGATGTCTAGGATTCGAAATAAAAACAACAATGCACTTGCAGAGCCGTAACAATTTCGCAGAGGCAGCAGAAGCGGAGCTACTTTATGGCCACCGATCGACTCGCATACCTTATATCGAATTGCCTGCAACCAAAGTCCGTTGTTTATTAATATTTGCTCACGGTGCTGTTGCAACCTGTATAAAATACGAATAACACTTTTATTACTTCGATATGTGTACGTAATACCTTTAGCGTATCGCATTTTGTATACACTTCCAGTGTCTACCTCGTCGCTATATCGTCCTTGTATATACATTGCAAACTGTATATTTTACTAGATAAGAAAAGAAAGTTGGAAATTATTGCGCTAAAATGTCTCAATATAAAGCAATATTTTCCAATAATGTGAAATAATTGGTAGATATTTTCCTGAAATCACGTTTTCAAGATTCTTCAGTTTAGAACAAATGCCAAGGAAAAGGAGTTTCGGGTTGTGTGTGAGAACAGCCTTGTTTAATTTTCCTTTTCATGTCATATTGAATTTCACAATTTCAGAGTGACGGTAATTAACCCAGAATTTTTTTGCATGGACGTGAAGTTAAGAGAAAAATGAAAATGAGACTTTAATAGGTATGACAGACGTCATTGTTGGATTCTAACCGGTTAACTTAGTACGAAGTTAATTTTAATTACTACTTCTTTTTGTTATTACTCGGCTGCAGTTTTGTAATTCCACGAATGTTTTTATTCAAACAGGGTTGCGCAAAGTTCTGAGTTTCATTGTTTATGAAATTATTTAAAAATTAAAGCCCGGTTGATACTGGTTGCAGATTTTCGACACACGAAAATCTCGGAATTTAAATTATCCCTTTATGCCGTAGGTTATTCTCTGTATTCTATGAGTAGGTGCATTACGAAAAATAACTCGTCCACATAAAAAATGAACGGTATGAATCCTGAGACTTTCACATGTCGAAAATCTGTAATAGTGGTTCACGTTCGTGAGCTATGACGAGTGTCAACCGGGCTTAATCTTTAGCATATGTTTACCAGGGTAGAAGTTCACAATTGAATACTATATTTATTAATACAGTATGTTTCGTAAAGGTATTGCAAATCAAAAATTACATTTTCTTAATGAAATACCTGTATGTGATACGACTTACATTGAGTGCTTAAGAAGTTATGACCACTTTTGCCTAAAAATTTGCGTTATTTAATTCTAACTTATACAGGTGTCTCAAAACCTCTGTCTTTAAATTAAACTGTAAGTTCCTCATTACATAAGAGATTAATTCTCCAAATCTGAAATGTTTTGCCCAAAAATTAAAAACTGACCTATCACAAGAGATCGTAGTCCCTTTGTTTTGAATCCTCTGCTTGGTTTACTACTTGTTTTAGCTATTTAATCCGATAAAAGCAATAAACCGCAATAAAACTTTTTATTTACGTTTAGAAGAACTCGGTCAAGGTCTCATTGTATACGAATATGAATCCGACTTGCGGACATCGGCATGTTTATTTGTACTTTCAACATGCGATAAGTAAGAACGTTTGTTTACGCACCCCTTTGTAATAGACAATAACAATTATGTTAAAAACGAGTACCTAATCGTTAGATTTTTGCTGAAGTAATTAAACATCTTCGTACGGTAGTTTTGTAAAGGCGTTAAAAATGCGTGAAATTATTTTTTAATTATCGCACTAATAGTTGCAGAATAAGTATAGCAAGAGCAGAAACTTTTCCTATTGTAAAAACGGAAAGCATGATACGAAGAAAAATTTAAATAGATTGTCTGTACACACAATAATATATGGGTTCAAAATAAGTGACTGAAAAGTGATTGAATAACTTCGCTAGCTCTCAAACGACCTATTTTATTAATTGTTTACATTCCAACACAAAATAGATGTCTTTATAAGGATAATATTGAACCTGAGTTTCTGCGTCGGCTTAAACCATAAAGACGTAAATGCTCTCGCCCGGTGAAGACGTTTATTTCGTCGTTTATTCGAAGTTTTAATAACGAAATTTATTTATTAAGTTGATTATTGGCAATTTACAAATTAATATGATGTAAGAATTTCCCCTTTTTCGATCGCCTTTAGATTGAATTTTTTAAATTTAACTTTTAAAGTACGGATTAGCACAAAACTAATCATCAATTAATGCAACACTCGCAGAATATTTTAAAGTATTAAGACTTACCTAGTTAAAAATTGATCTGTTTTTAAAATTAACAAAAAAAAAAAACGATACTTGACCTGCTTTAAGTACAATAATCTGTGCAGTAGGTCATGATCTGCGTTTTCATGACTTTTTGTGTTTGAAAAAGAGGTAAATGGAAAATTACCATTCCTGGATGCCTTGGTTATTAGAAATAGTGAAAACAAATTACAATTTGATATATATAGGAAAGAAACAAACACCAATAGATTTATTGTTAATGATTCACGACATACCTTATCACATAAGTATTCTGCAATTTCTTTTCTACTTAATAGATTAGTTAACTTCCCACTGTCCAAACAAAGGTACAACAAAGAACTTAAATTTATTAAAGATGTAGCAATTCACAATGGTTACTCAGTAGATATTGTAGAAAATATGTTAAGGAAACTTATAAATAAGGCCGATATCAAAAAATTTACCACTTTGTTACCAGCAGAAACAAACACGTCTAAATATATTAAAATTCCGTTTGACAAAAGCTGCTTTAAAGGTTTAAATAACATTTTTAAAACGCAAGGGTACACAATTTCATATACTAATAACAACACTCTAAAACGTTTACTAACAAACCCCAAGGACAAAACTGAACCAAATGAGAAATCAGGGATCTACGAAATATCTTGTCAACGGTGCACTAAAAAATATATTGGGCAAACAAAAAGAAACATACTAACACGTTTTAAGGAACACTTAGCTCACTTAAAGTACAATAGAATTGCAAAATCCAGTGTTGCCCAACATATTTTTGATACCAGTCATAAAATAGATTTAAGTAATCTTAGGCTAGTAAAAGCAACAGGGAATTAGACGGTTTTGAAACCATTTTTATACACAAAACCAGTAATGATTTAATGAACGCCGATCACGGGCCTTTGGCAGGTTTTGTGTTGCTTGACTTAGTTGACGCAACCCGGTGAGGCGCTCACTACTGGAAGCGTACGCTTCATTGGAGCGAAACGCACTTAGTATATAAGGTAGTGATAGGTATGACATCGTCACTTCTCCCGTGATTTAGTAGGATGGTGCTGAAGATGGCAACATAGCTGCCGAAATACGTATTTAGTTTTTATAAAAAAACATATTGTGGTTCGGAGACAAATCCAAATTTATTGCGTTATTATTGCTATCTGACTAATAGTTGTATAACAAATTTTGCTTCTTTTCTTGACCAGTATTTGTGGTTTTAATTAAAGACATAGATTTAGAGACACGCTATATGCAATAGGCTCCTCCGCTTCTGCTGGTACTCACACAGATGATAATTTACATAATGGCTTCTAACACAAATCGATTAAGTTCATTTTATTATTGCACTTCATTTTGAGTTTAAGTTTGTAATATTTTTATTTGAGTTTTAATAAATGATGATAAAACGAAAAGGGAAAATGTACGTATATTTTGACGATTAAGTAGGTGTAGACTCTTTAGCTAATAAGTTGTTAAGATGTTTAAGATGTTGAGATATTTAATGTAATGCTCTTTTTTATTTCCTAAAGATCGTTTACAAACAAATATTAAACTCCGAACTTCTTCGAATTTCTGAATCGCATGAAGGCAAGTCTTTGCAGTTCAATGTATCCGATGTTGTTCGAGGAAGTCAGGATAGAGCGCCATCAATAAGGATATTATCGTACATGATACTGTACTGTTTGCAAAAAAAAAACGCATGGTATAAGAAAAAACGAAAGCAATGCAAAATACGAAATAAATAAAACGCAGTGTTGAAAGAATCACCGTATTTGGCATAAGTAATTTATCTTTAATGTTTAGTGCATCAAGAAATTATTAAAAAGATAACTACGAATTTGGAAGAAAATTAACCATTTCAAGCACTTTGGTAAAAAATGCGTATTTGAAATCTATGCTTATTAATATAAATAATTTTTTCATAAATTCTGTTAAACAATATACCAAGCAAATACCCGATGACATTATCAAATTTTATTCTAGCAATCGATCTCAATATTTCTCAAATGAATTTAAATTCCGTTCTCACAATAATTCTGACGTAGTGAACATTATTGTTTCCTTAAAATCTAACGCAACAGGTATTGATGGAATTTCTCTAAGAATTTTACACTTATGTATGCCTTTCGTCGTTGAATTTATTATTCACATAATTAATGCTTGTTTTTCTCAATCGAAATTTCCTGATATCTGGAAGCGTGCCTTGGTGGTACCCCTACCTAAACGTCAGCCTCCTCAGGCATTGTCTGATTTGCGGCCAATTAGCTTACTTATAGTTGAGCGTGCAATTCACACACAAATTTTGCCTTTTTTAAAAAATACGAAAATGCTACCCGATAAACAGTCAGGCTTTAGTACTACTACAGCGTTGTTGAAAATCACCCATGATATCTTAAATGCAACTGATAAAGGAGTACTATCTGTTTTGGTATTACTCGACTACTCTAAGGCTTTGATACCATTAATCACAAACTAAAAACCGCAAAGCTTCATTATTTTGGACTGTCTGATGATGCCACGGGTCTTTTCAGTTCCTACTTGCGCGACCGGTCTCAAACTGTTGCTGTCAATAATGTCTCATCAACTCATCAGCCTATCCTTTCAGGTACGCCTCAAGGCTCAATTACTGGCCCCCTCCTTTTTATAATTTATTTTGCTGATTTGCATTTTTATCTAAATTGCAATTGGCACTGTTACGTAGTAGATGACAAGCAAATCTACCTTCATTCTCACATTTCTGATCTTGCAGCCACGGAGAGGTTGATAAATGATAATCCGGAACGTTTACTTATTATATCTAAAACGCATTCACTGTACGTAAATCACAACAAGTCCCAGGCTATTGTATTTGGTAACGGCAAAGATCGACAAAAGGTCGTAGATGGCATGGAGATTTTTGTTGATGGTAATAAGATTTCTTTCTCCAAGTGTCTTAACAATCTTGGTCTTATCTTTGATGAACAATTACGGTGTATTAAAAAGCTTGCATGGTAATAAACATTTCTTGACTAAAGAACTCCGCACACAATTATGTGAAAGTTTAGTTTTATCAACATTTAACTATTGTGATGCTGTCTACGGTCCATGTATAGATCTATCTTCTGTAACTAGGATTCAGAGAATTCTGAATTCTTGTTTAAGGTTTATTTTTGACTTAAAGATACGTGATCATGTGAGCTCCAAATTATCTGACCTTCGGTGGTTAAACATGCAGAACAGAAGGGTGTTACATTTAGGTTGATTAATGCATAAAATAATTTCAAGTTCCATGCCGAATTATCTGAAGGCTTTGCTGATATCTCGTAGTCCATTACATGAAATTAACTTAAGACGCACAAGTTTACTCGATATTCCAATTCACTCAACCTCCTCTTTCGAACGTTCTTTTGCCTTGTCGGGCCTAAGCTGTACAGAGGTGTCGGAAAGTTTTAAGACGAAATGAAATACCACTGGCCCTACGAATATCCGTGCTTTGCAATTATGAACCTTAACAACATTTAGCCGGCTAACCTGCTTTTATGGTACGGCCGGCGGCAAGCCTAATAAATAAATATTGGTTACGGTTTCCAGTAATAATAACAGGTATCGTTGGTCCTATGACAATATACATACAATGGAATGATTATCTCTTTCGGTAGTATGTATTCTGCGTTCCATTTTACAACGAAATTAAACAAAACTTTCCGACACAAGAAATTGTTCAATACTAAAACATAATTAGTTCGCAGCTTCTTATACACAGAGAAAAATCAATAGTAAAACGTAACACAAATTGTAGTCAGAATGAAGACGGAAACAAACTGCAATAAATATTAACACAATTGTAGTAAATATTAGCACAATTCTAGTAAATAGTCCGACAATTGTGCGAATATTTGCTACAATTTGTTTCCGTCTTCATTCTAACTACAATTTGTGTTACTTTTTACTAATGATTTTTCTCTGTGTACCTACACACTAAATTGGGATAATACACGGTATTACCGGAAGTTTTCCAGAATACCAACATTTTACAAATGTAATAGGATGTAGAGGAATAAAATCTTTCCTGCGCAAGATAATTAAACAGGATTAAATATTAGGGACAATATCCTTCTTAGTATTAATTTTCATTTTCTTATTAGATGCTTAAATTCCTCAATTTGTATTTAAATTCCCGGATTCATGAACAGAAATTTGCATCACTTTTAAGAATATTCTTTATCATACGTTTTCATGAATTAATTAATATAACAGTAAGGTCCGATTTCATAATAGGATTTTAATTTAAAAGTTATTTTAACCTAAAAAAATTCATTTGCTTCCCCATTCTTAAATTGACTTAACGCTTCCTTAAAGTCTGATTATGAAAACGGCCATAAGTCCAATTAAAAATTAATGTGTCGTTAAAAATACTTTGTTACTCATTCGATTTATACAGAAAAAATTGGATAATAAAATAATTAATGTTCTAAATTCAGATGGGCTCTTTCAATAAGGCTCAAATTCCAACAGATTTACTGCTTCCGGTCTTCAATTTTTCGACAGTAGTGTACAACTCGCTTCCTAAAGAATTGCGTAACCAAACAACAGTATTATAGCTTTTAAACGAAATTTCAAAGCTTTACTACTCACCCGGCAACAGTGACCAATCAGATTAAATTAAATAACATAACTTGAATTAATTTAATTTTTTTTCTATGAACTCCGTAATATTCAATTACTGGTTTCACAACGATAATATTTTATTACATGCGTTGTATTATTTTATCTATTTCTGTATATTGTGATGTTGGTTGAGTGGTCGAGCAGCAAATTTGCTGAACTCCGTCCCCAGTAATAAAGTCGATATTTATTTATTTTATTTATTTATTTGTTATTACTAAAGCGTGGCAATTCTTAGGATATCTGGAAGAAAGACAAATGAGCACACACAAGACACATAAGTTTTTCACCAGGTATCTTAAGAATCGCCACGTTCTGATTACTTTAAACGCATACTTAACTACACTAAAAAATATTACGTAAAAATTAATTAGAATTTAACGGGGTCTCTCCTATACGCTGCAGTTTAGAAGCCACAGTATTCATTGCTAGTGTTGTGGAACAAATAGTTAAATAGCATTGTATAATTTGTAGGAGCGGAGCACGAATTCACATTACGTAATAAAATTACATACAGTACCTTAATGAACAGGATTTACAGGACCTTTAAAACTTTTTGCCAAACGCATTTACTCCTCTTTTTATGACCTATTGTAGCCTCTTGTGAAACAAATTTAATTAATCCCCCCACCGTACACCCAGTACCTATTTGAGAAAATTGGGCTCTATTGTTGCGTACAATCAAGTAAGGGAACGACATTAGGTGCGAAGGCACAGGGTAGCAAATGTGCTCTTGTAATTTCTTTCGGAACAGACGTGATTATTATTGGCAACTGATGTGGTGGGCGAGTGGTGTTCGCCATTGCGGGTTAATTAACTCCGAGCAAAGCCGGGCACACCGGTCATTACCGGAATGACCTCTGTAAATTACCTCTGCTTACACTACAGCCGGTCTGATTTATTTTCAATTATTTCTTAACCAAAATATACGTATCGCTGTTCGTTTTGTAATCTAAAGCTCAGAACTAAAATTGGCAACGAAAATGATTCAAATTGCCAGTTACACTTCTTCACACCAGATTGTACATTTATTTATTTATTTATTTCTGGCCGACGCGACGACTGTTCTGCAGCAGTTAACATTTATGACCAGCAAAATTAACAACTTGTTTCTGCCGCATTATCGATTGTTATTTGAATATTATAACACCTGTCGGATTAAGATTTGAAGCTATTAATTCTTCGGGTTTTTTTTTGTTCAATAGTTTTTTTCTGTAGACAAGATGTAATTACTAAGTATCATTGGTAGAAAAAAAACAGCAGAGCTTCTTTTTGTCTTCTTTTGTTCTGCGGTCAGAACGCAATATGTGGACAAACGCCATTTTAGAAGTACACAAGTATTTAAATTGTAGCACTATTGGACAAAATTTAATTTAAAGAAAAATATATACAGTGTGTACCAATAAGTTTTATACAAATGGAGAAAAAGTTTATCTTACATTTCACAAAAAAAATATTCTTAATAAAAAGCCCTGCGATGGATACATAATCCGGTACAAAATTTTTTAAAAATTGGCTGGGAAAATAAAAAATAATGATTTGGACGGAGAGAAAACGTTCATTGAAATTGTGATTAAATAGCAAAAAATTATGCAAACTTGTAGATTATTGATATTCCCAGATAAAAATTAAAAGACAATAAACATTTCAGCAATTGTTATATTAATGTGCAGTACGAAACTTCGTAAGTTCCTGTTCCTAATAAGAGTGCTTTGGAATATCTAATAACTATCAACAAATGTCAAATGTACCATCATAAAAAAAGTAAATAAATTAAAAAAATAAACTATCTAACAATTGTCAATTGCTGAAGTGTTTATTGTCTTTTAATTTTTACCTGGGAATATCAATAATCTACAAGTGTGCATAATTTTTTGCTATTTAATCACAATTTCAATGGAGGTTTTGCTTTCCACTACAATTTGAATGTACCGTACCTGTGAATGTTTCAAGGACATATCGTTTAAATACTGTAAATCCATATTAATATCATCAACAGCTTTTTGTATCTCATTATAATGAAATGAATGATAAATTTGGGTGTCGTCCGCACACATGTGGAATTGGCACGTACGAAGAAACTGCAATAGCTGAGAGGTATAAATACTAAAGTACTACTACAGAAAAGTAATGGTTCAAGAATGGTTCCTTGTGGAACACCAGACAAAGAATTAATACTGTCTGCTATTAAACAATTTAAAGCAACTCCATTCAAGTAATTAAAAAGAAAAACAAAGCAAAGTACTGTCTAAATCATTGAAATGCGAGATTGAAATTAAAAGACTGATTAATAGTATTGAAGGATTTACTGTAATCTAATAAAATTAAGACTACAATTTTATTTTCATCCAAATATTTGAAAATATCATCAGTAACTTTTGTCAAGGTAGTCGCACAACTGTGAGGTCTAAAGCCAGGTTGATGTTGAGAAAGAATGTTTTTTAACATTTAAGTGCGTTCGTAACTGAGACTCAACTACTCTTTCAAGTATTTCAAAAGGAGTTGGCAAAATGCTTATGAGCTTCAGATCATTTAATTCATCCGGAAATGAACGTTTAGGCAAAGGACACTAAAGCTTCCTTCCATTGCTTTGGGATATACACCTTTCAATAAACAAGTACCGTGGCTTCAATTGAATTCCTCATTAAAGTAAGCTGTTATTTTTTCTATGAAGTTGGCGACACAATTCTAGAGAAAGCAGTTGTCTTTAACTGTCAGCACTGATCATAACATCAATTAAAAACACAACATTAAAGTTTAAAGTAGATGCTCAAAGTGCTCTCCTTCACCTTGAATACATAAGCGTACTCTGCGTTTCATGTTTTCAAACCCGTTTGCTAAGTGTTCGGGGGTTATGTTAGCACACACATCTGTAATGCCCGCACGAAGTTCTTCGATTGTGTGACGCGTAGTTCTAAAAACTGTGTCTTTCATGTGCGGATAAATGAAGTAATCCATAATTGCCAGATCCGGAGACCTTGAGGGAAAATTCACAATCCGATTATCGAAAAACTGCTGCAGGAAAGTCATTGTTTGATGAGCTGTGTGGGCAGTAGCATTGTCTTGCTGAAAAAAACCCTTCTGTAAGTTCATCATCAGGTAGTTGATTAATGAAAGGTTCTAATAACTCATTTCGGTATCTTTCAGCAGTTACTGAATCGTTAAAAAATATTGGTCCGATGATACGCCTTCTTGACACTGCTAGCCAAACACCAATTTCTAATGGATACAATGGAGTTTCCACAAATTCATGGGGATTTTCTGCTGACCATATTCTCATGTTCTGTTTATTTAAATACCCTGAGAGATGAAACTAGGCCTCATCGGAAAAGAAGCACTTGTCAAGAATGTCGTCGTCGTTTAAGTTATCAAGAAACCACTGATAATATTCTGTTCTTCTCTGAAAATCTACTGGCCTGAGTTCGTGGACTGCTTGAATCTTATATGGATAAAGCTTTAAGTCTTTTTTAAGAATAGTGTGACATGTTCCCACTGATAGCTGAACTTCTTGTGAAAGTTTCGCAATAGATTTCTTGGGAGAGTGTTCCATTGGATCCCGAACATCTTCAATGCAGGCTGCAGTCCTTTTCTTAGCTGCTCCGCTCCCTGTTTTGCGACCAAGTGATCCTGTTTCACGAAATTTAAGAACACAAGCATGGATATGTTTAACTAGCTGTTCATAAGTAATAGCAAAATTAGGAAACTGCTGTCGAAACTTCTGTACACACTGATTAATTGAATAAACTAACTGTCCATTTTCTATTCTACCGGTTTGAAAATCACTTTCAACAATAAATATTTTCTGCTGTAATTCTAACATTTTGAATTAATTGAAAACACAAGGTGTCAATTTGACATTTGTTTAATTAAATAATTGAACAGCTATCAGTGCTGGAAATCTTACGAGAAATAAACAGTGAAATCATATCTCACTTTAATGAGGAATTCAATTGAAGGCACGGTATTTTGCTCTCCATCCAAATCATTATTTTTTACTTTCCCTGTAATCCAGCCAATTTTTTTAAAATTTTGTACCTGATTATGGATCTACAAGTCATGCAGAGCTTTTTGTCAAGAATTTTTTTTTTGTGAAATGTAAGATAAACTTTTTCTCCATTTGTATAAAACTTTTTGGTACACACTGCACGTGAATCCGACAAAATAGTGACTTTAAAATGGTTTAACAAACGAATGATAACAGAGGGTGGGTTTCATGAAAATGAAAATATTTAGGGTGATTTAATTAATTAATTAGTTGAAGTAATTTTCTTTAACACTCTGACGGGTTTCAAGCTTCGAGCTTGTCGAGAAGGCATGTTCAACAAGTTACACAGGTTTACAACTAATTAAAAGGCCACTACGTGGATCTCGTAAACTATAAGAGATACCTACTAAGGGGTCTATTCTATACCAAAACCGTTAAATTTAAAAGGACGTTAAATTTTGTTGCCACGGTAACATCCAATCAAAGAACTGCATTTTAGAGGACCTCTAAATTTTAACAGCGCATTAAAAAGTTACAGAATAAGCCCCTTTGGGACGGATTTTGTAACTTATTAACGGGCTGTTAAAATTTAGAAGTCCTTTAAAATTTGAAATACAGTTCTATGATTGGTTGTTACGGTAGCAACAAAATTTAACAGCCCTTTAAATTTAACGGTTTTGATACAGAATAGGGCCCAAGGACGGTTAAATTACAAAAAAAAAGTTGCGCTGTAAAATTATTCAAAAAAACCTTTTCCATCTTCATAGGTTTCTAAAATATCTTCAAAAAACTGAAAATTCTTATTTTCGAAAATCGAATATCTATTTCTTAAGATTGAATCATAAAATTCGGTGTTTTTATATTAAATTCGATAGACAACCTAATGCTGTTCGAAGAAACATGTTAGGTTTGACAGTTTTTGCAGATACGACTGTCAACTGTTTTTTTCTTCTTATGGACGCTGCTTTTGTTATTCATAGCACGTGATGCAAAAATAGAATCTGAATATTTACGACCATATGACACACGTATGGTTTTGTTTTAAAACAAAATATCAAGTTACCACAAAAGAATTATTAAATAATTATTAGAAAAATTATCTAGTAGCCGGAAGCGTGTAAGCATTCAGAACTAAAATTATTATTAAATTAACAAATCTTATTCAATTACGTATTTACATAAAAAAAATACTTTTAACAAAAATTCTTAGTAATCGAACATTTTGTTTTAAAATAAAAGCATAAGTGTGTCATACTCGTCGTATTCATTTTATTTCTGCATCACGTGCTATGAATATCTACAATAGCGTCCATAAGAAAATAAAAACGGTTGACAGTCTCGTTTGCGAAACTGTTAAACCTAACCTATTTCTTCGAACTGGTTGTCCATCGAATTTAATACAAAAACACCGATTTTATTATTCTTAAGAAATAAAGCAGATATTCGAGATTTTCGGAAATGAGGGTTTTCAGTTTTTGAAGATATTTCAGAAACGAATGAAAATAGAAAAGATGTTTTGCATTTTTTTAGACATCAATTTTTCTGTAATATAACCATCTCTGTATCTCTTATAGTTTACGAGTTCCCAATAGTGGCCCTTTAATTAGTTATAAGTTGAACCCTGTATACGGTGCTGGTCTAAAGTTCCTTCCCCATATTAACTTTGAAACCAAATATTTAAGATAGAATGTTCATATAGAAATCAAATCAAAGTAGATAAAAAAATACTAATTTTTGAGATAAAATTACTTTAGAATATCCGCTAGGTGGTGCTGCGTGTACTAAGTACTTTAAAACTTTAAATAACCTGGTGGCTTAAGTGACCTATAATTTTAAAGGAGCTTTAATGCTACATTCAATGACGCTGTCAGTTTCAAAGTATTTTTTTTTTATTATTAAAACTAGTGGAAATGATGATTGGGGCTTTTAACAGACTGAATTTATTTTTGAGTTGATGATAAAAAATTTGTTTTATTAAATATCGGATAGTTTTTTGTAAAATCACTATTGCTAATAAATAGGCTTATAAATACTAAAAGAAATAAAAATCTATAACTTTAAGCCGAAAACACTAAATTGATAAAAGGTCAATAGCGCTGCCAATTTTTAACAGCCTTCGTTTATTTTTCAGTTAATGACGAAAATTTGTTCTCTTAAATATCGCATAATTTTTATAAAATCTAGAGGGCTTATAATTACAAATAAAAATATATCGCTTCAAACAAAAGAAGACTTCAGAATGAATGAATTCAAAATTAATTGTTGTTGTTGCATTAAAATCTGATAAACTTAAAACAAATGCTTCAAACTGAAAACTGATAACGTCATTGAATTTAGAATTAAAACTCCTTTAAAATATTGTCACTGAAGTAACTACCTTTAAGCGCCACCTTTTGTGAATTTAATGTTTTCGGTTTGAAGTGATTTTTATTTGTTTTAATATTTGTAAGCTTACTAGAAATAGTGATTTTATAAAAAAAATATCCGATATTTGATAGAACAACTTTACTTTTTTGTCATTAACTCAAAAATAAATGAAGACTGTTAAAACAGCGTCACTAAATGTAGCATTAAAGCTCCTTTAATTTACAGGTCACTTAAGCCACCATGCCATCTAAAATTAAAAAAAAAATTTGTGCAAATCGTTTTTGATTGCAGTGAGAACCTCGAGCAGCCTCTGGACAGCTGTTTCAGCCCTGCTTGGGGCTTCTTCAGCAGAAACGTAGCTCGACATTCCCACTGCAGACCAAAAACGACTTGCCCAATTTATTCGCAAATGCGATGTAAGAATGATGAACAGATAAAATAGCGACATCTTACTATCGCTTTTTGACCTAACATTGCAGTAGGATAGACAAATTGAAGCGGGATTTGCTCCTAATGAGTCCCCCATGCAAGGCGGCCATGCTTGCTGTCAAAGCATAATGAAAGATTTTAGAACAGCAAGCATGGCCGCCTTTTCTAAAATCTTTCATTATGCTTTGACAGCAAGCATGGCCGCCTTGCATGGGGGACTCATTAGGAGCAAATCCCGCTTCAATTTGTCTATCCTACTGCAATGTTAGATCAAAAAGCGATAGTAAGATGTCGCTATTTTATATGTTTAAAATTTTAAAGTTCATAACGTAGCGTCACCTAGCGGATATTCTAAAGTAATTCTATCTGAACTTCCTATCTTAGTTGGTTCCAAAATTAACATGTATAATTAGTTATACAGGGTGTCCTCGGATGGGTCTAACTATACCTATAAAACTTCCTTATTTCGAATTTTAGGAAGAAAGGTCATTCTTCTTAAAAATTTTGCTTCTTCTAGCGAGTCCTCAGGATCTACCGAAATTTCGAAATAACGTACAGGGTGGTCGGAAATCGAGACAACCTTTATTGTCTTCATCAGAGCAAAAACTACAAAAGGAAGGTTACAATGATTGAATTACATTCAAATAAAATAACTTATATATTTGTATTATTTAAATGCTGCAATTATAAGCTTGAACGTAAGCTTCGTAAGGTACTTACGGCCTGTGTATTTAAATAGTTAGTATATACTTTACGATGCTTACGATGGAGTTTAAATAATAAATTACATTCCAAATTATAAATTAATATTCCAAATTTCAAAATATTAACTTAATATTAAAAAAAAAATTAACTTTTTTCAGAGATAGTCAAGATTTAGAAAATTGTTTGACAATATCATTACTCGTGGATTCTGTTAATAAGCCAAATTAAGATTTTGAATATCTGATCGAAAATTAATAGAATTTTTCTTTAATATGAAATAATTCTAAAAATAATCTTGCAGGATAATTGGTTTCTTTCTCTAAATTTTTTGTGTTTGTGAAATCTAATAAATGATTTTTTTCTTTTAAATTAAACACTAGAATCTTTATCTTTTTTAGTTATCGTCAATCTACAATCAGATTTAAGTTGTTCCTTTTCAAACGTAAGAATAATAATAATAATAAATGTAGTGAAGTAATTTAAGTTTTTTGGGATAATTTGGGCATCATTAAGTAAGCATAATTTGTTAAAAAAATATTTGGATATTTAATAGTTTCAATAACTTTTCTTTCCTTAATTGTGCATTACAAGTAAATATTTAAACATAAAAATAAATTAACAATCTGCAAATAGGAAAACGGTAAATACTTGTAAAAGATATCCGAAAGTAGTCCGAAACTTATGCTCGCACTGGTACGGCAGTATTATTCCATCGATAATGCCCATTATTTAATGACATCCTTTGTATGGGAAAAAGAAAATGACTTAATATATTTTTCAATTACGTAGTCCTATAATATTTATAAAAGTCATGTTACTCTTATAATCGTGTACGGCTAGATTTATTAGAAGATACGATCGACAATTTCAAGTTTACAAATACAAACTGGTTCCTCCTCCGTTTTGTCTTTATCTATTTGAGTAGAAAGGCATCGAACATTTGAGGCTTTTTAATTTTCATTTCAAGCCTCGCATTAAATTTATTACTACGTAATAAAAACAGCAATTGCATTAACAATAACATTAACTACACGCTCTTTAAATATTGAATAATACCAGTAGATTAAAATCATTTTTATTTTTGGCATTGACTTCGATGAGATCACTGAGATGCTGGGTTATACGTCATCATTAATTTAAAATATTTAATTTAAAACAGTTTAGACTCTACAAGGTTATATACACACACGCGCGCGCGCGCAGTCGCACATACATAGATAGTAAAGGTTAATCCGTTTTGTAAAGCAAATTTTAAAAATAAATCTGATTGTGGTGGCATGTTATAGTATAATCTATGCATATGAGAGTTCTGCCTTTTCACGTGTCAGTTTTAGTAGGCCTACCTTAAAAAAATAATAACGTATACACGTGCACGTTAGTGATAACCGAGAATCCACTATTAGTTTTGAAACAGAATTTACTTTCCAGGTATTAAGCACAAAGTCGTAACTGCTATGTAAACTCCACCTACAATAGTTTTACGTTTAATGGTTCTAATTGTAAGCTAAATATTTATACGGTTAATAGCGTCGTTAAAAGTTTAATGGTTACCTTTAATGCTACAGCACGTCTCATCGAAAACCCTAGAAGAAACGTCGACTCGCTTTAAATTAGAAAGTAAAATAGCGTGTGCGAAGCGAAATTTCTGTAAAATCAAAAGATCTCTTTCTGTCAAGGTTTGTTCTAAAAGTTTGATAAACCAATTTGACATTTCTTCTTTTCTATTTTCATTAAACCATATCTAACCTTGCTTTCGAATTCAACAGAAGTAAGCAAGGACGCTAAACGTGGATTGGTATAAGGTGAAACAAGTGGTAAGAGTACTCCGCCATTTGCCAAATGGGATAGGCGACCTGATATCCATTTACTTACATGTGAAAAGTGACAATAGAAACGATTATTTTAAGGAGTTCATGTTTATTTGGTGAAGTATTTGGAGATTTCTGTTTTAATTAATTTGTTTGCATAAATGTATCAGTTTCCTCCAGTTCTCGTATAATAATTTAGATATCCATAACTTTCACACAGACGTCAATATTTATTATTAATGTTTCATTAATTAATACTTATTATATTGTTTTAATAGTTACATTATGACGCCAAATTTTAAAAATATACTCAATGTTTGTAACTGTTGTTGTTAATGTAATTGTAAAAGCAAGTGTTGATTTATATGTGGAAACAAAATCGAACGAAAACAAAACGAACTTACCAATAAAAACTGGATATATCTTAATTTCATCCAAGTTTGTTGGTTTCTCTTTGCTTCATGTGTCGCGCTGATAAGTTCAATGAGACGGCAATAACCGAGTAATAGCTTATCAAGAATATATTAATCAAAGCTAAATATATAAATCAAGAAACCGGTGGACTAATTATTAATATTCATGTCGCAGGCACTAAATTACCTTCTCATATGCAACCTAAGGAGCGCACCCGGCTATAAATAAAACACTGAAATTAAATCAATTACCTCAATCAGCAATGTAGCGGCAAAGACGTTATTTAAAATATATGACGCCAGTATGGCAGTCTAGTCGGGCCATTCAATTACGAATGTCATACGGCAGGGTTCAGATTTAATGGTCGGCAATAGTAATTGCAGTCGGAGTTACACGGGTAATATAATGTAAATTAATACGGAAATGTTTACAATAACGACAACTTTCGAGCCGTATATTTAATACAAATTACTAAACTTATAGAACAGCCGAGATAACAACAAGGAACAACATATAAGTATGTATATTAGGAATACTCCAAGAAAAAAAATATTAGAATTCCAAAACCTCAAATGTGTTATATTATATTATATTATATTTGCATATTTGTTTCTTTGACGTGTATGGAAACAATTCCATCAAAGATTTTAGAATCAAATGAGGTAATCAAAAATGCATGTTTTTCATGTTTTAAGCATCCTGAGAATATTCGTTGAAGAAATGCATATCAGTGCATATGTCTGCAATTTTTCAGATATTTTTAAATTTATTTATTCTCTGATTGAAGTCTTGCAAGTATGCGTTCAATATTTGCAAATGAAATTACGACTCTTAGCGAAGAAAAATTATCAGTAACAAATTTTGGCCATGAAGGTGATTTATGCGGATTTGAAATCTAAGAATCTCCCGAACTCTACTCAAAAGCTATTACTTCCTCATCACGAGACTATTCTCATTTTCATCGGTATTAAGTAAAGGAATTTGGAGAGGGTTGAAAGGCGTAATCCCCTTAGGGGGTCAATTTATTCCTAATTCGATGGTTGGAGATAATCTACTATGGAAGAATCCTCAGAAGAAGGAAATGAAAAAGAATACTTCAGATGTAATGAATAAAATTATTCCTCATCGTAAACCTATGGTGACTGGGTAGGTGTGTAATCCTTGGAAGGTTCCTTCTCGTGGGATATCACGTCATCATTGATATATAACAAGTCCAGTAACAATAAAGCCTCCCATCAGGGATCGCAATCTAGTGAACGGGTGTGGCGCACCCGGGGTACCCGAGCCGAGTTCCCACTATGCTTCAACTAGCCTATGACGGGACTCCTTACTTTTTTCTATCCTATCAGGAAACTCTCTTGTTTCCGCCTCTTGTGTTTCAGGTCACGACGCTATTAGGTATCGAGGGTGAGGGACCTTTTTCGCTTTCAGCTATTTCTTCTTCCTTCCTAGACCTATGACGACCAACTGGCAACTTAGGACATAAAGTACCTAGGGGTAAACATAGACAGGGGAACAAGGATGACAGCGCACGTAACCAAAGTCTCCGAAAAAGCAAACAAAGCTTTTATGGCACTAGCGAGACTTAAGCCGGGAGTAGGCGGCCCGAGACCGGAGAAAAGAAGAGTCCTCGTCACGGTAGTAACGTCAATCATACTGTATGCGGCCCCAACGTGGCACCAAGCCCTGAAATATAGGCATTACGAGGCCATGTTGGATAGGGTAAACCGCAAAATAGCGATACGCGTGACCTCGGCATATAGAACTGTCCCCACTGAAGCTATATTAGTCATTACAAGATTGCCCCCAATAAAACTAAAGGTACAAGAAACAGTAGAAACCCAGGGACTCGACAAAGAAGCAAAAAAGGAAGTCAGGCTGGACATGTTGGAGAAATGGCAGCAGAAATGGAGCCTCTACCAAGGATGGACGAGGGTGTTCATCAGAGACGTGAAAAAGTGGTGGGACCAGAAGACCGAGGAGGTAGACCACTTCACCACTCAAGCTTTGACAGGCCATGGTGCTTTCGGCACCTACCTCAAGAAGATCAAGAAGCAGGAGAATGACGACTGCTGGTACTGCAGAGGCCAGGACACGCCGGAGCACACGGTCTTTACCTGTGAAAGATGGAAAGATCTGAGGCAGGAAGCGGCCAAAGAAGTAGGCATAGAGGTGACCAAGGACAACGTGGGAGCACTCATGGAGGTCAAAGAGAAGCAGAAAGGCATTCTGAATATGATCAGAGAAATCATGAAGATGAAGGTGGAGGACAAGCGCATGCGGACTGCGAACCAGTAGAAAGAGCGTAAAGACAAAAGAAACATGGAAAGATGGAGGACAGCATGGATTCCCTGAAGGAATGCCGAAGGGCGGTTTCCGGGGGATTCGTGGTTTGCACAATAGGAGAGGACAGGGGTTTTAGTGGTAGGCGCTAGGGCAACCTTTCCTAGCGAATCCAGCACTGGCTTGCATTGCACCATTGCCCGGAAGCCGTCTTTTGAAGATTTCCCCGACCTCTCAGCACAAAAAAAAATTAGGAGGTTGTGGTTAAATATATGGAATCATTTAATAATTCCTGCTATTGTAATTATAGCTGAAAATGCTCCTAGGATTGGTCATGGTCTAGCGTCAACTAAATGAAAAGGGTGATTTTTATGTGTCATTAAATTACTTCTCTAGAGTAGAGTGTTCTTAAAACAGCAAATACATATATGATTGAATAATAGCTACAGCGGATTCTAATACTAAAAGAAGAATTTGTGTAATTAGGAGAACTGTAAGAAGGGATCTGGGGATTATTGGTCCCCTGTTACCTAGAAGGGTTAACAGAAGATGTCCAGCAATTATGTTAGCTGCTAACCGAACAGCTAAAGTTCCTGGACGAATAATATTTCTAATTGTTTCAATACATACTATAAATGGCATAAGAACGGGGGAGGGGGGGGGGGGGTGCCTTGTTGAGGTACTAAGTGGGCTAGTATGTGAATTGTATTATTAATTCATCCAAAAATTATAAATCTGATTCAGAGGGGAGGAGCAAATGTAAGAGTCATAACAAGATGGCTTGTTCCAGTAAAAATATACGGGAAGAGATCTAGAAAATTGTTGTATAAAATTAAGGAAAATATAGATACGAAAATAAATGTTCTTCCCGAAGATTTTGGACCAATTAATGTTTTGAATTCTAGGTGAAGGGTTAATAAATTTTTTTTTCACAGGGAGAAAGATCGGGTAGGGATTAATCAAAATGTAAATGGGATGAAGATAAAGCATAGAGTTACTCTAGTTCAGTTTAAAGGAATAAGAATAGAGGTAGATGGATCAAATGAGGAAAAAAGATTAACTATCATTTTCAGGATTTGAAAGAGTTAATTTTTTCAAAAAAAGTTCTTTTTGGAAAAGAGAACTGAAAAGTATAATTAAGGATTCTTGCGATGATAAGGATTAAGGAAAATAAAATGAATAGGGTTAATCAATTTAGAGGGGCTATTTGAGGAATTAAAGGTTACTATTAGGTAATTTTAACTTGACAAATTAACGTTATTGTTTAACTAAGTCTTTCACTAGAAGTAGGAGCTATTCTACTATAGGGTGGTTTAAGAGACCATTACTTGCTTTCAGTCATCCAGTGATGATTCTCCTATTTTGGAAACTCATTTAACAAAATATTGAGGTGAAATTCTTTCGATTACAATGGGTATAAATCTATGGTTTGCTCCGCAAATTTCGGAACATTAGCCAAAAAATAAACCCGTTCGATTTAATAAAAATCTAACTTGATTATGACGACCGGGAGTTGCGTCAATTTTTACTCTTAAGGCAGGAATAGTTCACGAGTGTAATATATCGGCTGCAGTTACTATAAGGCGAATTTGAGAGTTATATGGAAGAACAGCACGGTTATCAACCTCTAGAAGACGGAAGTTGTATCTTTTTATCTCTGAAGTTGGGATTATATAAGAGTCAAATTCAA
Organism: Prosopocoilus inquinatus; assembly: GCA_036172665.1. NCBI lineage: Eukaryota > Metazoa > Arthropoda > Insecta > Coleoptera > Lucanidae > Prosopocoilus > Prosopocoilus inquinatus. Next base: position 7,130,660 of record CM069876.1, read on the forward strand.
TACTTTTGAAGTCTGAATATTCATACGATCAGTATCATTGATGGCCAATTGTTTTCATAGATACAAGGGGGTTATTGATTTCATCAAGGAGATAAAGAAGACGAAGTGATGGAAGAGCAATAAAAATTAGAGTTGCTGCAGGAAGAATTGTTCAGATTACCTCAATGGTTCATCAGTCTTGAATCTTTGGGTGTCTTTGATATCCGTGGTGCAAAGTAGTGTATAGTACATACTTCTTTTTAACAAAATACGCTCTAGTACTAGTATTTCAATTCTACTTCAAAAGGTCAAATTCACATGATGTTTGAAGGTGAAACCATAGCATTATACTTAACAGTTTACGATATCAGTTTACAGAAATATTTTACGTTTGCATATCTATACAGCACGTGCCCTTATGGAAGTTTTCTTTATTTTCGTTTTTTCGAAAAAAAAATAATAATTTCGGAGAAAAGTTGAGCTTGCCTCAAAACTGCTATAATGGAAAAATCAAGACGAATAACAGGTAAATTGTAAGTAACCCAAATATAATAAAAATTACAACTATTCTAAGGTAACCGAACTAATAAAAGTTAGGAGTAAAATTCAAAATGTGAAAAAATCTTCCACACGATGCACAGTATTCGATTCAATCATTCTAGAGGGTCAAAATTGCAAATTACGACTTTCTTCGATCTGAATAAAAACAACATTTTAAGTTGTCATAATACTCAGTGGTTGATCAACAAAAGCAGAAAAAATTATAAGTACTTGTGCCTTTTGTAAGCAATAGCCGAAAGTTGCCCTACTCTTATCATTTAAGCAAAACTAGTTTTATCTGCTTTCTGCTTTCTATGTTTCTACATATTGTCAGCAATATCGCTATGTTTAGAATTATTTTTGCAATGGAATCAAGTTGCACAAGTATTTTTCTTTCCATTCTTGTTAAAATCAGTCATATTTACTATTTTTTTTTCCAGTAATACATTAAAACCTGACCAGGACGTTTCGTATTATTGGACACGATTTCTTTTTTTAATTTTGCATGTTAATATTTTGTGTCACACATAGTAACCTAAATATTTTTTTAATTTTATTTATTTTATATTTTATTATTTTTATTATGTATGTTCTTTTAAGTTGACATGATCATTTAGTGCGTTTTTATGCGATTACTGAACTATAGGTTCTTTTTCTCAGGATAGGAGCACTCTTACAGCTTTTTTGTTTTATCGCTCTGGAGCACTCTCAGAGTATTTCCATCTTGTTTTAACCTAGTGTAAAACAAAGGATAGAGATACTCTTAATGTGCTCTAGAGAAGTCAATCGAAAACGCTATTAGATGAAAAGAGATCTTTGAATAATGGCGAGCGCACGTAAACTTACGTTTGAATGTTTTTCTGATTTAAAAAAAAATCTTAAAATTTTAAAATGGTATTTAGAAAAAATATAAGCGTATCAGATAAAAAAAGAAAACGAATGCCCAGAAGGCGCGTAGAAATTTTTTCTCTCTAGATTGGTCTAATCGAACACTGCGATGTATGGTTTGGGCACACGATGTATAATTTTGCTTTGAAATGGAAACATTATTGTAAAAATCAAATGAAATATTGAAGTAATTAATTTTGGCAATATTTAATTGCTTTGATCTTTTTATTACAGAAACTAAAAGTTTGGAAATAATTTAGAAAAGAGGTCGGTATAATTCAGTAATGGTCTAATTGTTGATAGGGTTAACTGTTCTTGCAGAAAAAGAACGCGTAAATTTTAAATCCATCGAAATAAATTTAATAAATAAATTCATAGTCTCTTGTTTTTGTTTATAAGTGACAAAGCATACACGCACATTTGTGCTTTTAATGTGCATATTCGTTTATACTTGAGGCATATTTTAGCCAAAAAGCTTGCATATACAGACTGTCGCAGATTTAGGCCACTATGGGTAACTTTCTTGGTAACCTACTCAATTTGGGACACATATTTTGTTCATTTCGGCTTGCATAACTCTAGTTATATCTTGATGTGCGCACTCCAAGCTATTATATTTAGCAGAGCCGGCGGAAGGCGGTAAACAATGCATAGCAGGCCGATACCAGAGGGGCGCCAAAACGGAATCAAATTTTAGTTATTTTACAAATATTAGTTAATGCGACTTGATTCATTATTTTTATCGAATAAAGAAATATAAATACATATACAGTGTGTCCAGGTGGACTCTTAAAGAAGATAAGCTTTTTTTTATTTTCCAATTTAGAGAAAAATATTATTCGTTATACGTGAGCCAATCACAAAGGATTGCTGAGTAAGCGACTTAGCTTAGCTTAGTTTTTGCTTGTTCGAAAAATTCTAAAAATTTAAACGAAACAAAACTAATTTAGCAACATTAGCAACTTTAATAAAGTGAAAGCAAAGTTATTAAATTGTGGTAAATTTGATACTTGCTGAAACAATGTTTACCCTTCTTCGAAGACAGCTACATGAGACCGAAGAAGTTGTCTTAGGCCCGGTTTTTTAATCACATGATAGCCCTAACTCTCGGTTTATTTCCATGGTAACAAGTGCGAAGACAATTGTTTCCATGGCAAAAAACTGAAGGTTAAAGTTAACTTTTGATTGAAAAACCGACCCTTACATCAACTTACATCTAATATAAAAATTTAACGCGTTACTTAAGTTTCTAATATTATACAAACGTTTCATGTTAAGAAGAGGAAAAAGATGTTCATCACGAAGAAGACACTGAATACAGCTTAAAGCGGCTTAAATCAGGCGAGTCGTTTAAAATGCGGTGGACTTTCTCGGCCTACACTTCTCCTACTTTTCTGCTGCTGATGAGGCTTCATTTAGACAGAAATAGTTACACAGAGGATGCTTGAGAGAACAACTGCAATCTGAGCAGACTTGCTACAAGCTGATATGACTGATATGAAGATACTGAATAATGATTTGGTTCTGTTTCTGAGACTTCGACAATTTTATTGCGACAAGAGTTGAGAATAAGCAAATCGCCTTAGTAGCTAATTTAAACTAAAAAAAAAATAAAAACTTAAACCTTATAAACCAAATTTTGTACACCAATTAAAGAATATCGATTATGCAATGCGTTTGGACTTTTACTTGCGGCTGGAAAAAAAATCAGTCGAAAATAATTTTTTTTTAACAAAAACATAACATTCTATGATAAGAAATTACAGATAGTAGTCACAGGATAGTTCAAATTTCGAAAGTTTTAATCGACATTCATATTTAAATTTGTTTCACATTTTTTTTCTTGTCTTTTGTTGTCCTCTATAAGAAACGAAGTCAATATGGAACATTATTTTTTCCAACAAGGTGGGCAGCGGCGCATCCAGAAAGTTGTGGAGGGGACTTAAGGATAATAATACTAACATTTGCAAGAATATACTAATATATTAAATAATTATATTGAATTAACTTATAAATTGAAATTAAGTCGGCGTGCTCCTATTTCTTGCAAAACTGAAATACTTGCAAACTCTTGTAATATATTGCGTTAATATAGGTCTCAAAATTCTGAATAAACATTCGATAAGTAGGTACTTATGTATGTACAAATAGGAACAAATGGAAACATGGAAAGTTGTGTCTCTGTTCCGAAGACAAAAAAAAAATGCATGGTGATTTAATGACTTACATTAGGCCGAATTCTTATCCAGCAATGCATTGCAGCGCAATGCTACGCTTAACATCGTTTGGCTGTTCATATAAACTTGCCCGAAGTTTTTAATTGAATCTATTCTTATATTAGCAATATGATCCGTCGCATTGGCAGCATTTATATGTATTAAAAGATCTGCAAATAAATTATGCGGAGGACGGCCGGGGTAGCTGCGCGTTTCTAAATGAAAACTCGGCTTTTTCGGGTCACTTACTTAACACATGGTAAAGTTGTAGGCGCTTCAAGCTGAGTAAAATATTCCCTCTGATTCTTTTTACCTATCTCGGCAGTAAGTTACATTTTTCGTTCTATTATATTATCAGACTGGCAAACCCAAGTAACATTATCCGGTTCATTTTGGACGAAATGTCGACGCTTTATCGACACTGTAATTTAGACACGACACATTTTTAAGGCATATTGTCGACTTTCGGAGCATTGTAAATGGGAAATGGAACCAAAATGTCAGTCAAAATGTATTCTAAATAATATCTAAAATATGTCCAAACGTCAGTCTAAAGTATACCTAAAAGTTTTCTGAAATGTGTCTGGATAGTGTCTTTCGTTTCCATCATGTACCTAAAATAGGACATTCATGAGTTCGCAATGTATCTGTCTTGTGCCGAACTTGATCAAAATATGTTTCGATTATGTGTCCAAATGTAAACTTGTATGTGTCTGGTGTGTGATCACATTGTTTCCAAACTGTTTCCATTGTTCTGATCTAGTTATAGTCACAAAGTCGGCACATATTGTTCTAAATTTTACCCGAATTATTATTTCCTATCCAGCAGTGTAGTAAAATAAACCCAAATAGACACAGATTATGTTTATTTTCGATACATTTTGGACACAACATGAAGGCAAAATTGAAGAAGTTTTATGTTAAGCATATTCATCTGCTTAGGCTGAAACAAACAAGATTTTACCTCAGCATATCTGGATTACTCGAGTCGGTACTATTGCGAACCCAGGTTTACTGATAATAGTTGACATGATACTTCTAAAAATTAAACGCGCCTTACAAATACTGAGTAATTAGAGTTTTTAATTTTTGTCCATAAAAAAAATATTTTTTAAAATTTTCCAAATTATTCAAATATCGATGATATTTTATTATTGAGAGCATTATGTTAACTAAAATGTTGTCCTAAATAGTGTCGAAAGTCCAAGTTTGAAATAATAATTGAAAAGCCAGATTTTTTTTGCTTTCCTGTCGAAGTGCTTGTTGAAACATGGCGTATTATGTATATTATGCGTCCAAAAAGGAATATGTTTCCGCAATGTGAAAAAAATTTTCGTACAAATTGTCTACACTGACACACGTGAAAACGGAAGAAACAATTTGGATTTATGTATCCAAATGTAGACGCGATGTAGCCAAAAATTCGCTGCAATGTGAGTAAACGGCCACACAGATACAATTTGGTAACCTGTAAGAAACCTGCGTTTAGTATACGTCCAAAATGCGTCTTTATTTAGCAGTGGATACATTTTAGAAAATTTGTATCTGAAATGCGCCTGCGGTGGCTGAAATAGACGAGATTCGAACACAACATATTCGTATTTCGTAACCTCACTTTCAGCGCTTTCGAAATTTGTTTACATGTTTTGTACTGTACCACATTTATTGTACGCGCATTATGTACAGGATTACTACGCGAGAATTCCTACCCCCTTTATCTCTTTTATTTTGGATTTCAGAAAAAAATGTTTTATACAAAACTTATAGGGACTAATTCAAAGTTTCTCTGTGTACTCACAGAAAAACAATTGATGGTTGAACAGTCCGTATATTATTATTGTCTTCGATTCTAAATTAAATTCTAATGAGACTACATGTTTAATAAAACTAATAATGTAGAAGGTGTTTATAAAATAATTCCTATTTCATTTTTCTTATTTTTGAATTTTAGAAATAGAAAACTTAATAATGATCCTTTTATACTAAGAGATGTGATTCAAAACATGTTAAAAATATTTACACTTTGCATAAAAAAATATTGAGAATGCTTTGATTATGTTTTATGTTAAACTTTAAGTAATTTTTTTAAAGTTCAAATTTTCCGTAATATTTTTCGTTTCTAGTTTAGAAGTTAGGTTTTAGAGAACATCTAAATCGATTTAATATGTAAATGGTAAAGTTTTATTTAATGTTATTTCATTTACAACAAAAACTTCGTCTATTTTTAGAGTATCCAACTCTCAATTGTTTTCTGTGAATATCTGTAGCAGTACTGAAAAAAATTGTACAACTTCTTTTATCCTTTTTGTTTCTAAAATCAAAAAAGAAAAAAAAAATTAGCAGGAATTATTTTATAAACACCTTCTACATTATTAGTTTTATTATACATGTAGTCTCATTAGAATTTAATTTAGAATCTAAAAAAGTAATAATATATAGGGCGTTCGATTAAAAAAGACTTAAGTTGTGTTTATATCTCGTTTATCCGACCGTCAATTGTTTTTCTGTGGGCACACAGAGAAACTTTGAATTAGTCACGATAAGTTTTGTATTAAACATTTTTTTCCTAAAATAAAAAAAAGAGTTTAAGGGGTGTAGGAATTCTCGCGTAGTCACCCTGTACACAAACACTTTGACCAGATTTACAGAACACATTTTTAGAAACAAAATGGAAATTATGTGCTTAAAATGTTTCCGTACGGATCTGTATGTGCCCGTACAAATACATCGTAGAAACAATAAAAAAAAAACTCTATGTTTAAAATGTACCCTTACAGAAATTATTGTGTCTACTCAACTCATTTCAGTGACAAAATAGAAACATCGTGTCAAGAAACAAATTAGACAAACTGAGTCTATTTAGTGTCGACCCACCGGTGCCCAGATATATTTAAAGAATCCAAGCTAACACAAACTGGAGACATTTGAAACATATGTGTTTGAAATGTGACCATTTAGACACGTACATTTTTTTGACAAAATAAGTTGGAAATGTGTAAACCCAAACATAAATATTTTGGACACAATTTGCACTGAGGCAGAAGTGCTATAAAAAGTGTCGACACGATTCACACACAAGAAAATTGTGCCCGAATTTTACCATAAATTGCTGCTTGGGAAGGTCGGTTCCATAAGAAATTAATTAATTACCATTTTGCAATTCTTTAACTGCAAAATTCTAATATGACTCTGGGGGGAGCTTCAACCCCCTCAGCCTCGCCCCGTGAGTGCGCCACTGAAGATGGTTGTCTTACCCATTCTACAATATTGGTAAGAACCGTTTTGTATTCAACACTTTCTTTACGTAATTTGTATAACAATGGTAACACTTTTCTTTAAAGTTGAAAAAAAAAAACAATAGATACCAATTTTTTTCGTTACCTTTAATAAAACATTAAAATGTGTACGGGGTGTCCAAAAAATAGTGTCCATTTCCATACGTCGCTACTACTAGTTACTACCGACTAATCTGACTCTAACATCACATGCAAAATAGTTGGTACGATCAAAGCCTTCTCTGTCTTAAGATCTTAGGTGACATATGATGGTTATTTTTCAAGTTACGAAAAACGAAGTTGCATGTATAGATTCTTTATTTATAAAACCTTTCCAAACATTCCGGTAGCAATCATTTAAAATGGTCCAAGGTTAAATAAAAATTTGTTAAAATTGATTTTTTAGCACAAAATTTCAACTCTTTTGCATAAGGGCGCCGTCTATCCTTCCTCCAGCCCTAATATTTAGTACAACAAAATCAAAACTACCATGACCATTATCAATGTCTTGTAACAGAAAAGTTTTTTGTTTTCCTTCACAAGCAGTTTAAATAAGATATAATGCCTAAAGTACAAACGAATACATTTGAGAAATTGCAATGACGTTCGATGAACGAAAATTAAACTGACCAACTTCCACCGCACACAGCGAAATTAACTGTGCGGTAACGATACTGCGAATTGATGAAATCTGTCAAAAAAATTTTTCTCTCGTGCTTACTAATGGTTTCAGTTAAACGTGACAATGGGACTAAATCAAATCTCAATGATGATAAATTAGTCCTCGCTCTCGACTTGATAAAAGCAATTCATCTCATCTCGTAAGTTCTTAACGAAATTAAGGAGACTGGGGGAAATCCCTATTAATAAGTAACTGCATGAAACCACACACCACCACCCGATTAAATTTTCATCTCTATAACACAACGAGCAAGAAGTCATGATGAGAGAGGATGTAAGTACGTCTTGAGTACATAATGCATAATGCAGTGGTTCTCAGCTTAAATAGTTGCTGACTAGTTTTTTTTTTAAGTTGATCAAGTAGGCGCCGTATTATCGTTGGTTCTTGTGTTATAACAAACCAGTCAGGAAAATCAATGCCCAAATAAGTTCTGTATTGTTTATTTATCTCGCATGCGTGCAAAAATGCCTTATCGAAAATTTAATTACCATAAATCGACGTGAAGATATTGCATATGCCGCCGCCGATTTATCAGTTGCTACAGTATGGCTATCGCAAGGTAACCAGGGGTTGGAACAACCCACACGACACCTTGTGTGTGTGAGTGTGCTGTCGATATGCGATAAGTTAATATCCCGACGTCAGACGCACCTTTGGGCGTCTGATAAGCGGCGATGTAAAAACGGCGTAGGCAAAGTTGACTTATAGGGCGACAGCCACTGAATAACTGGATCACGTTTTCGAGAGCGCACGAAGTGCGAATAACATTTTCCCGTTTTTTCGATATCCTTGTACGTCGTTTTTATTGCACCTTTCGTCACGTACATGGAGATATTAGATGCATTAACGCCGCACACACACATACGGACAACAGGTTTTGTAGAGGCTACACCTTCGGTTTCAAATTTATAACGATCTCTCTGATATGTGCTGAAGATCAAAAAATTAATGAACTTTGTAGGAAGATATCGGTAGGCTTTTGTTAAAAAAAAACATTTCATTTGTATCAGGAATAATAAAATACTAAATAATACATGAATTAATTACATATTTAATTGTATATACACTCGGTTTTACATTACATGGTAGGAGACATTCACTTGGCATAAAATAATTAAACTGAACATAAATATAATCAGTCAAAGTTTACTTTACAATACATGCTCCTTGGCTCTTCATCCGAGGCCAACAATCACTGATTTACTAACTCACTGCTGCACGGGCTAACTGCCCAAATGAATAATCACTCACTAATAACGACTTAATAATGAATCCATTGATTTACAAATTTATCTTTTTAAGCTATGCATACAGGATGTGACAAAGTGCATTTTCTAAAAGTTCGGGTCCAAAAGTTGATGTATCAAACCGGTCAGCGTCTCGTTGGAACATAATTAATGAGTGAGTGTGTGAATTGTTTAGAATGAAATATGATCTACTGGTGCAGCACTGCAAGTAAGTTCAACAACTCGAGTTTAAATTGACAGCATGGAAAGAATAAAGTACGAAAATGGCTTTGATCGGCAAGCAAAGCAAACGTCAGTAATTCATGTGAACAGTTTCCGCAGCAAGAAAGCCAGTGTCGTTGACTGTACTTGCGAAATGCTAACTAAATAATTTTGTCCATTTAAACCAAAAACAAGCGTGTTGAATTTTGTGAAAACCAAAAGCAAAAAACTAATTTAGATAAATAATTTTATTAGAGACCAGTGTTGACTCTAGGAGCTTAGTGGGGTAGGTAAATTTTGAAGAAGGTAAAAAGGCTGGACTTAAAACAATAAATTTTTTAGATCGCAAAAATAATGTATTATACAATTTTAACATTTTCATAAAAGTCAAAAAATCAAAAATTATACAACCACATTAAGCTTTGCAACACCACAACAGTGACTTTACAAAGAAGAGATGCAGCATAGTTATAATTATTTGTTGATCGAACACAGGAGCAAACTTTTGAAAATTGTGGACAAATTTTATACACTATAAGAATCCACATTCTTATTATTATTTATTTTTGCGTAATTCAGTACACTTTATTTAATTAAGATATTTTACTAAATTAGAAAAACATGACGAAATATGATTCATTTGAAAATACAAAATGAAACACAGGCAGTTTCTATGTATGACGAAACCTTTAGTTAGCTTGCAACGTACCAAGAAATGAGATTATACTACGGTAATATGTTAAAAAAAAGAACAAGCTTGCATTGCACTGCTTTGCAGAATGAAAAATATCAACGGCGAGTCATGGAAGAGCTCCATGCATTGCTTTAATGCGGTTCCAGGTGCAAGCCAATTCTACGAATTCCCAGAGCTTAGTTTTGACCGCCCACACCAGCCTGTATCGTAATAAATAAGACCAGAGAAGAAAGTTTGCAGAGAATTCTGAGTATGACTCATTAGTCTGTGTAACACGCGTCTTAAATCTCCCCTCGGCCGGCCCGAAGTTTTCAAAATTCAAAATTTATTCAATCAGTCAATTTTCCTAATTTAATTGAAATAAAGTGTACCCGAGAAGCATCCACAATCGGCGAGTGTGAGCTTAAATAAAAGAGAATCATTGTTGCTTAAAATTCAGCAGCTAACAAAGGTTTAAAGTGAAAGTAAACTGATCTTAGTTGATTTTTTCTTCTCCCTTTCATGTTCTAGTTTGAACTTTATGCTAGTTGTAAAAATTTAATAAATTTAATTGAAAAGTAAAGTTTACAATAAATTGCTGGTTTTGTTTTCTACAACATTAAATTCAAAAATATGAAATTTTCAGACATTCTGTACTTCATGACTTAAGTTTAAGTATGGAGTCTGAAGTTTTCCAAGAAGAATGTTTTTATACAGAATGCAAATTGCATAAAATGAAGATTTCAGACACCCTGTCGTCAGAGAACTTAAATATGTGTGGTTTCTGAAGATTCTCGAACAGTAGAATTGTTTGTAAAGAATATATTTCTTGCCTAAGATCAATAATAAAAACGTTACTTTGAAATCTGTAAAATTGATATTAAAAAGTTTTTCCTCTTGTCAAATCGATCCGTGGACTATATGTTCATTGTTATAAGAATGAATGTACAGGGTGGATTAAATTCGATGTCTCTTATGGGCATCTCCGTAACTATAAGTGATAGAAAAAAACTAGTGGCCAAGTCTTGATCTCTTTTTTGGAGATTAAGTCAAAACCGTAAACAAAAATTGGCTATCTTCTTTTGTTTTCAAGTTATTACCAAAAATGGACATTTTCGACTTTTCGTTTTTCGGTCATATCGCGTTTATTTTTGGAGATATTAAAAAACTGTTTAATCATTATTAGGACACTTTTTGGAATACAATTCAGTGGTGTAGTTGCTTTTTTAATATTTATTTAATTTTCAAGTTATAACAAAGTTATATTTTTTTAAATAGAAATCATAGTAGGCAATGTCCTCATGAAATAGAGATTTTTTTTCTGTTTTCAAAAATATATACTTTGTTGGGTTTATTTCTTATAATTAATAGGAAAAACTGTCATTTTTATTATTATCCTTGTGTAAATATCCTAGTCTCAGTAGGCTGGGTTCAATACGGAGCCGATTTTTTATTTTATTAAATTTTAACGAGCTTTCAAATATTTTCAAAGTTTTGGCTGCGTAAATAATTTCGTATTCGCGTTAATTTGCAAATTTCCGTTTTATCGTTTTGAGCGACCGTTCTGATAAGAGTTCCTGTCTGACTTTCTATTGAAAATGAGTTTATCATTCAATTTATAGAAAAATTGTTTTCAATCTTCAAACAGTCAAAATTGCTCGAATACTCAATGTTTCACTATCGGTTTATAGCTTCGTTAGGAAGAAACGTTGAACGTTCCTATAATTTTCAATGTCTTTTTAAAATTGAAAACAATTTTTATACAATTTCCATTGGACAAGAAACGACTTGACTAAAAAATTTGTAATTGAAGTCGACTCTTGTTCGATGAAATATGTGAGAGAAAATAGTTTTTAAACTTTAAAATGGACACTGTAAAATCGCAAGAACACTCTACGTTTCGCTATCGCTTCATAGTTTCGTCGGGAGTGAAAAAATGTAAATAAACAAATTGTCAAGAGAAGCGAAAAGATAACATGATTTTACACTACAATACATGTTGTTCAGATAAACATAAAGGTAATAATAACTAAATTAGAACTAAATTAAGCTTTCTTTTTTTTGTTTCTCTTGAGTTATATTTTATTAAAAACACGAAAAACCAAAACAAACACACAAGTAGTAAAATATAAACAAAATCGGACATGTATCAAACTAAATTTGCGTGCATTCATATTTAATAAAAACAAAAAAGCTTTTGACAGATCGGTCGCGATGAGTGCTACATTTCTCAAACGGAATTTTGTAAAATAAAGTGCATGTGAAATTTTTTAAGCGGCCAAAACTGTCTACAGGTTTGAAAGTTCGTTAATATTTAATAAAAACAAAAAAATGTCGACACTGCATTGAAGCCAGCCTACTGAGACTAGGATACGCAAGGCTAATAACAAAAATGGCATTTTACCTATTAATTATAACAAATAAACCCAATAAAGTATATATTTTTGAAAACAGAAAAAAATCTCTATTTCATGAGAACATTGCCTACTATGATTTCTATTTAAAAAAATGTAACTTTATATTATAACTCGAAAATTTAAGTAAATATTAAAGAAGCATCTACACCACTGAATTGTATTCCAAAAAGTGTCTTAATAATGATCAAACAGTTTTCTAATATCTCTAGAAATAAACGCGATATGACCGAAAAACGAAAAGTCGAAAATATCAATTTTTGGCCATAACTTGAAAACAAAAGAAGATAGCCAATTTTTGTTTACGCTATTGATTTAATCTCCAAAAAAGAGATCGACACTTGGCCACTAGTTTTTTTCTATCTGTTATAGTTACGGAGATGCCCATAAGAGACATCGAAATTAATCCACCCTGTACATGTACATTTAAGAAATTAAAAATCTATATACCTAACAGACTTTTCAGAGCATCATTTAAGCTATAAAATAAAAAGTGTCTGAATAAAACTCTGGTCAAGTAGATTGTGACCCAGGTTTTGCTTGTTCAAACACGTCGCTTCTAAGTTCAACCAGGAAGCTGTCAAATCGCAAATTTTTTTGTTGAATTATCATGTTTGTTTATTGCTTTTTGATTATTTTCTACAAAAGAAGTTCATGTTAAGATTTGTGAACTTATTTTAGATGTGCTTGCATTTTAGCTCGACACTGAAGTAACATGTTTAACAAATGATTTTATGACCGGTTTAGTTCTTTGTATGACACCTCTTACATTATACAAAAATAATCAACGATAAACTCAAATCTAGAAGCACAATTGAAAAATATGTAATCTGCTAAACATATTTGAAAATGAATTGTATGAACTATACGAAAAATGTCCTCTCTCAATGTTTACTTGATTGCAACAGCTACCATGGCCTGGACATATGACTGTAATGGAAAATAATAGATTGCGAAAAGTAACATTAAAACGCAAAGCGAATGGAAACGTTACAATTTCCATTCGCAAGATGAAATCGAGGAGTGTGTCCAAGATTTTCTAGGAAAATCTAAATCGAGATGAAATTAAAGGTAATTTTGTGCAAAATATTTTGAAGTCTTGGCACTGGTTCGTGCAGACGTAAATATTTTCAGGCCAAACTTTTACACAGAATCAATTTGGCTTATTAAAAGTAAACTTAAACATTATTCTGAAATTACATAAACAGGAAATTTATATTGTAAGAATACTATAATAATTTATTGTAAACCAACAATGATTTAAATTGTTTTAAATTGCGAAATGTGTTCTCGGCGTCTTGTGCAATTAGTTTCGATAAATTTCGTAACGTTCAGTTTTACAATTTAATTTGTTCTTAGCAATTAATTAAACTTCTGCCCACAGTGTTATGCAGAAAGAGAAGTTTAAGTTTTATATTCTGTTAAGAAGCGGATAAGTAAATTAATTTAAATTATTGGTAATGGACATACATTTGCTGGGGCGTATTGTTTTGTAATCTCTGAAAATATTTAACACATTTTGCAACTTATTTTATAGCCGATTGATTTATACAATTATAGCTATTGTTCGTTTTAATGATAATAAATTGGAGATCCATTAATTTATTTGATTTAAAAATTAATAAGAATTCAAACAAGCCAACGATGTTTACGGGGTGAGAAGAGAAGAACTAACTAAATGTTATGATATAGGGTTTTTGCAAAATAACTGCGCAAAATTTTTAAACACGGTACGCCGATACGCGACAGCACAAACAACACGTAAAAGTACAAGAAAAATTCGTATAACAAAAAGAAAATTCCCTTATCCACTCCTTATTTCGCACTCGTGGATAACAAAAAGAAAAAACTTACTGAACTTGGTTCTCTGGTCGTAGACAGTAAACATCGCGGGAATGACTAATACGCAAGACAAACTCAATGAGTATCATCTGTGTGGAGGATCACATTCAAACAAACGTTCACTATTACGACATTTAGAAATGTTCATAACAATTGTTCGACGTGGCGTCCATCATTACCGGCACACAAACGAGTTCGAGCGAAAAAGGGATTCTTGTGCTCATGTGAATGTCTGGATTAGCGAAAAAAACTGTCGACGGAATTATGAATACACTCCTCTGAAACGCTGTTCTCTCGCCGTTCGTGAATTGCGGCATTTTAATAAGTATTAATACTATGTAGACAGTAATCCAGCGTTTCCCAAATTTTAGGTTTCGCAACCCCCTTTTGAGCTGTGCTATGATTCACGTCACATTTTTTAAATACTATTTACCATTATTTTTTCGCTATGTTTTGATTTTCGTTTATTGAGTGTAAATTTATTTTATAATTATTAATTCAATTGATTGCCATTTTATTTTCTCTTTTATTTGATTTGACTTTATTTTGTTTTTAAATTATTCCTTGATCGTCCATTTTCGATAAAAAATTTGACTTAATGCTAGTTTTATATAATTTTTATTTTGATCCTAACTTTATCATCACCCTTTATTTTTATACAATTCTCATTTGACTCTATTTTATTTAACTTTTAATATAATCAAGTGATGGACCTTTGTTTCTTCTTTTAATCGATTTCATTCGTTTTGTTTTTCAGTTTGAAATTAATTTTGATTTTATTTGACATGATTTTTGATTTTTTTTTAAAGTTATTAATTGAACGTCTCTCGTTTCTTTTTTACACGATTTAAGATTATTTTGTTTTACATTTTAATTCCGCCTATTGATCGCCATTTTTAGCAAATTTATTTTATATACTTTATTTTTTAATTATAAAATTAAATTAAATTTTTGATTCTGGTGAAAGTCAGTTTATATCAATTTGACTTAATGAGTTTCACACAATTTTTATTTTCGTCCTGTCTTGTTTGACGATCGTCTTTTGTTTTTATTTCTTTCGATTTTACTTGCATTTTAGAAGTGTTTTGGTTTTGATAATCAATTGAAAGTCTTTCTTTTCTCCTTTATACGAGCTAATTCTAATTCATTTAATATTACATGTAAATTTTTTACTTTTTTTATAAACTATTCAACAAGACCTTCATTACACAAGACTTAACAACACCGACACCCTGAAAGACCCCTAGCAGACCCCCTAGTAAAGGTTCATCGACCCCTTTTAGGTCTTCACCGACCTCCGAGGGGTCGATACCGATCTTGTTAGAAACCCGTGGTATAAAATGTGAATAATGGTCTCTTAGATAAAATGTTACGTTTTAATTAAACAAAGTTTTAAAAGATAAAAAATGTTTAAGAAAAAGAAAGGCGATTGTTATTTCAGACACCAAATAATTATGAAAATACCAAGTGTTCCATTTAAAAAATTAAAATTTCAGTTTATATCTCAGTTATGCGATGTTCATTCGTTTTTCTGTAAATATCAGCAAAAACTTTGAATCAGTCTATATGTATAAGTTTTATAATAAGGACTTCTTTCTAAAGTCAAAAATAAAGAAGTTAAAGGGGGTAGGAAGGGCTGTATAAGCAATTTCTTCTAAACAATAAGATGATAAATTAGTTACAATTTGCGTTCAATTGTTTGTACCTATTTATTGTGCTGCGCCCCCCTTTGAAGACTTATGCGCCCCCCAGTTTGGGAAACGCTGCAGTAATCATATTTAGTTTTAATTCGTTCAATCACTTTTTACAAAGTAAACTGTTGGAACAATAAATTGTGTGTCATATTCATAAAAAAAGAAGCGAATTTTTTCGCTCAGCTGTAATAAGACTTATTGCGACGTTAAAAACAACTCTTTTATTGGCTGCTCGGCTTCGGCAAAGGTCACCACTGCTCGATTGCACTTCTTTTTGTTCCAAGAAACTTTCCTTTTCTTGACCTACCGCAAAGTCATAGACGTACGATTATTTCTTGCCCGATTTTCAATTGCGATTGTCTCGAAATGTATTAAACTTTTGTTAAGGTAAGTTCAATCGTCCCCGTTTATGGTGATGTAATAAAGGTTTAAATTTCTGCACTTATTTCACAACCATCCAATATATTAATTTTAAAGGACATATTCATTTAGAAATAAAATTAGAACAGCTTCCTTGTCACACAATTATTACATTTTAACCAAAGAGATTTTGTTTAATTTTGAGGCAGTGGAATTATTTTCTGCAGAAAGTAATTGTTGCAAATGAATGAAACATATATCTTTACATAACTGAATTATTAATCACAAATTAAGAATGAAAACGTAGTACTGTATTGCAGACAACTCCTTCAAATCTTGGCTGACCCTTTCTAGAGCAAACAAAAACACAAATTTACATCCAGACGATTTCTAGAAAAGAATCGAAACGAATAGTTATAGAAATAATATTTCAACTGCAGACTTGAACAACAGGGGCGTTCGTTCAAGTGGGTCTCGACCTCAACCTTTCGCTGCTCCCATCCGTGAAACGACATAAGTCGAGAAAACTTTGTTCATCGCGCATAATTCCCGTGAGTGCTTCAAACTCCGTATAAATTCTTTCCGGCGTTGAATTTAAATGGGATATCGACCCTCGTACGATGAATATTATAATAATTACTCAATGCCATTCTTTCAGTCGGATGTCGAAAATATATTTTACATTTAACTTTTCTTTAATGAGATAGGGCTCAAACTAATATCTAAGAAGTTCTGAGTTAGAACATTAAATACATGAAAACTAAGCAAAAAATTATAATCGGAATTTCAAATGCAACTGCATAGATTGTCGGGTAAACAAAAATAGCTGCATGCACATCCTAATATTCAATAGAAAACGTGGAGAACAAACAAACAAACAAACTAAAAAGTAGATCTACATTCACCTTATTTGCCATGCAGATTCTCTCCCGTTAATTTTTTTTCTGCAGCCTAACTATAAATTTCTAACGAGGCATTTGGTTTATTACTTACTTCGGACTTTCGCAAACATCCTATTTTGAATTGTAAAACACGTTATTCTAACGTTATGTTCGCTTTTTAGTAAAGTAATTGGAAAATCTTGTTATAAATTCTTTAAACTTACCCATCAGCGGCTTAACGATTATTTCGTTCCATCGAAATCCAAAAAGGGTGTGGTTTCTTCATCCCTCCCTAGTTTTTACAAAGCGAAGGCGCCAACACGTGCTTTTCAAATTTTAATAAAGCTTCAATAAGTTTTGATTGATCATTGCAAAATCATTAATTAGATGCGGCAATAAAAATGTGTGATAAGTCAATAAATGCAGGTACATGATTTTTGTATTATTACTATTTATTTGATTACTTATTAAAGTTTTTAATAAAGTAAAAATGTTTACAAAATAACTGAGTTTTAAGAACAAGCTGTAAAAGTAATAAAACAAGTAGAATGGCATTCGTGGTCGCTTTTAATATTTATAAAAAAGTTATAATTGCTTCTTCAGACTGCATAATAAAGTCTTTAAAAATCAGGATTATAACGAGACATTCAATAAAAACTTCATTAAAACAGGCCAAGGGAAAAAAGACGTACATCTCCTGAATGTAACGCGCAAGCTCGCCGCCTATTCATGAGCGCCGGGCTACTAATGGGATGAATACGCAGTAACAAACGCAAAGGACGCGATCGGGATACCGCCTACCTAACGAGCCGCTTATGATAATTTCATTTAGTTCCATACTTTCATCCGATATTTGTTGATGATACATTCGCTGTAAGCCTTCCACGTCACCAACTGGAATTTAAAAAATACTGAGTTTTTTACGGGCTTCACCTTTGTAAAAATAACCTTTTTACAAATCGTCGTCCTGCAACATTTTTGTGACACTTGGCATTTGAATTAAACGGTATCTCTCTGCATTTAATGTTCCATCAAAAAATACTAGATCACTGATAGCTCACTACACTCCAATTCCTCATTAAATATGCCATATTTGCATTGATCTTATTGAAATAAATTTCGACTGAAAGGCGTTTCTATTCTACAGTAACCGTAAATTCCATTTTTGCGTATTGGTTTTCTTTAATTTTGAACAACTTGTCACGCATACGGTTTAGGTTCGACTAGGGTTCCTAGATTTGATTGACATTTATTCTGGCGTTTTTTTATGTTATCTATCTAGCCATGAAAAAAGCACATAACTCCATTGAACACTAATAAACTTATTCCATCTTTTTTGCAATTGCCTCATACCCTCAGAAGAAAAAAATTCCTTCGGTAACCCTGCAAAATATTCTTCAACAGCTTATTTGAATTCTTCATCAGAAGCAAAACGCTTTCCTCTCAGATGCTTTTTAAAATTTTTGAATAAAAGAAGTCGGACGGAGCTAGGTCAAGGCTACAAGAAGGATGCCTTACGTAACTCTATAGACCCACAGTCATTGATTATCTGCTGAACTTTGTTTGCCTTATGAACCCGACAATTGTCGTGCAGCAACAACTTTCTTTTCTGTTTTGATAAGAATGCGGGCGTTTTCCTCCAGATCAGTTTTTAAATTTGTAATTTCCGTAAGCTTCTACATTTATGGTAGACACCCTCGGCATATATTCAATAAGCAAGACTCCTACAACATCCCAGAAAACAGCTGCTGTCAGTTTTTTTCCAGGAAATTGTGTTTTGACCTTCTTGGTGGTGGAGAGCCCTTATGAACCCACTGCATGGATTCTTGTTTAGTAGGAGGGTCCCAGTAATGTACTCAAGTCTCATCCCCAGTAATAATTCGAGAAAAAAGTTTGTCCCTCTCCAACTCAGCCAAATTTTCTTGAGGAACTTCTTTTCTGTACAATTTTTGTTCACGTGTAAGCAATCTGGGAATCCACCGTGCAGGCACCTTCTTCATACCCAAATCTTCGTGCAAAATTTTGAGGACACTTGCTTCGGATATAACGACTTCATTGGCAATGACAGAGATCTTTACACGCCGATCTTGCAGCACCAAATTTTCGACTTCTCGCACAATGTCTTCAGTTCGAGCTTCAACTGGTCGTCCGGACTTTGGGTCATCATTGATTGATTCTCGACCCCAACGAAAGAGTCTCGACGAAAATTTTACTTGAAAATAAGATGGTGCATCTTCCCCATACACTGCAACCATTCTTTTATGAATTGCTTTTGGACCATTGCCTTCTTTTATCAGGAACTTTATTACGCTGCAATATTCAATCTTAATCTCACTCATTTTATCAACAAATAGACCGTCTCAAATCTCTGTGAACGGCACAAACTAAACACAACACTTAGCACGTGTTCTTCTAGTAGTGACAGCAATTTTTTAATAATTTGTTTGACATCGTCACTATAAGTTGTCATACTTTGGATTACGTAACCATATTTTTTCTCGAAAGACGGCGCAAAATCGAATTTTCACGTATTCATATTCATTTATTGAATTCTCCTTTTCAATGATAAGCCACTCATCTTACATTCCCTATTTGAATTATATTGGTTAAAGAGCTAAGAGGGAGAAGAATGATGTATGACAGTTGAGTCTAGAATAAAAATGTGTCCCCCTAGGATTATAAATCGATCTGTTTTTGCGCTTTCTCAAACAGACATTTTCTTGGGAGATATTCACTCTGTTTCGTTCTCGTTGGGCCACACTGTATGTAGTAATTTGCATGCATTAGGGAAAAATATTTGTTACAGACCACTACAAATCATTGTAAATGAGGTAGGTATATTATAAACGATGCATAACGAAAGATTGTGCAGGTTTTATATAACGATCATCGAACTAAAACGTGGAACGGAAGTAATGTAGATTTATAATTCAGTACCTGAGAGATAAACAGTCGTAACTCCAATTTGAGTATAAACGGAGTTAAGTATGATTTATTACTAATCAGTCATAGTTCTTTTACGTGACAAACCTCCCTAAGCTTCTATTTAAAAAATAAGCAGTATTTAACTCCACATTTACTTTAGCGACAGTCGTATGTGCACAAACTACTCTTTAAAATAAAATTGATAAAAATTTTGTCACGACTGTTTACTTCTCAGGTTCTCATTGTTCTAATAATAGTATATTAAAAAGCAAGTTTCATAAGACATTTTATTTTAGCGCGCGCATAAAAGACAGACAAGCAGTGGCGGATTTAGCACCTGAGAGTACCTAGGCGCAATCTCATTTAGAGGCCCCTCTCTCTAAATATTTTCTGCATACACATACAGACTGTATAATTAATTATAATTACAATTCGACTGGTCGCTCTCAAAGATCACTTCACTTCTCTGAAAATAGTAACCGATAACGCCGTTAGCACCGCGCTTTTGCTGTGGCTGAGGTACGTCTCAAAATTCGTATGCCTTGGCCGAGGTACATTTCAAGATACTAGGTGCTAGAGAAAATTTTAAAATTCGAATGTCGCGGCCGAGGTATCATTGGGTGCAAAGCAAAGTAAACGACTTTTGCGCTATTGTACGTGCGACTTTGATTTGCTTTGTAACGGACTAATGTTACTTGATTTTTTCAAAAATATGTGTCAATAAATATACTAAAGCTGGGTTCATAAAACAAAGATAATAGATAATGCAAAATATCCTTAGGAGTCGCTTGCTTTTATTTTCACCCGGTGATACATTTCAAGATTCAAATGTTTAGTCGCAATCAGGGTTGAAATGCTTCGGGTAGGGTTGCGAACTTCTATTTATATGTTTCAAATTTGGCTAATCGCGAACAATCAGATTCGTTAGAAGGCGCATGGTTTTGCATTTCGTAGTTAGCACATTTGTTGCTATTAGATGTCAGTTAACCTCATTCGTGGATTACCAAAGTACGCAGAGTTCTGCCATTTTGACCCCATCTTCTAGGTGCACTCCTATCAACCTTATCAGATTTTGAAATTATTTTAGATTTTATTTTATTTTTCTTCAAAATATTGACGGATAACTTCATTAGTAAGGACCTTATGCTGTAGCTGAAGTACGTTTCAAGATTCGAATGTTGTGGCTGAGGTACATTTTCAAGACACACTTGTTCAGACTTGATAAGGCTTGAAATGCTTTGGGTAGGGTTGCCAACTTCTATGTTTCGTAAATTGGGACGTTGTCTACAAAATCGGGACATGTCCAGAAAAAAATCGAGATTTTTGAAGAGTTTTTTAACGTTTGCATTGCGACACAATAACGTATTCGCTGAGTCATAGATGATTCCCAGTCAGTGTCACACGAATAAAAGACGACTTTGCTCAATATTCCTATTTGAAGCAGCAAAATTGAAATGATCTTATAAAACGCCACCTAGTACACATTAAATAGCGATTTGTTCTTCAAATATTTCATTCATTTAGTTATTTATTTATTAGCTTACCAATAAATTGCACAAAAAGAAACAGAGAACTGCTAAAAAAATAAATGGGGTGCGGAACAAATGCTTTGAATCCAGGACAAACCGCAAAATGCGGGACGGTTGGCAACCCATCTAGATTTGTTGTTGCAGTTCTAATCATTTTGATTGCAATTCTATCATACCTATTTTAAATAATTTTAAATGGAAATGTTGGAATTATTTTTTTGAGAACTGAGATATGAGGTTCCCTTGATTTAGAAGGCCCCAGGAGCGCGTCTTATGCGCGTGTGCGAAAATCCATCACTGCGGACAAGTGCATTAGTATTTTCTACACTACATTTCTATTTTGGTTTTTCGATAAAAAACAAATTACTAATTGGCTTTAAAATAATTTCTAATGGGGATGTGGAAGTTATGCTTATAACTGTAGATTTTGTGAGATTACGGAGTGTTCTTGTTATGTTTAAAATTTACGATGGCAACAAATAAAGATAATTTCAAACATGTGTCGAGTACATATTACCCCATGGATGACGCGAATAAAAGTATTTATACAGGTTTCGAAGGAAGATCGTTTGTGTTGTATTACACTGTTATAAACGCATTATATAATAATAAGTATTGGTGAGAGTATTAAGATAATCTATTCTTAAGGTTGCAGTGTAACGCATAATAATTAGCTTAAAAACCTGTTGATATTGCAGCTTTTTATAGGTTTTATAATACCCTATAGGCTTTTACGACATCGGCCACATTTTTATGCTTCCCTCTCGATAAGAAGCATCAGCCATTATTTTAAAGCGCACATAGATTAATTCAATTATTACTATACTATTATAAATTGATTTACATACTTAATTACTTAATAAACTAAATTATCTATGAATCAATAACAATGTAATTAAAATTAAAATAATTATAATTGTTTTTAAATAAATATGTATTTACGTGCACCAAATTTTTATATTTCACGTGACGTAAAAGATTTGATTTGCATGAAAAACTAAGTCGTCCATGCCTTCTAACGACAATTCCAGTATTTCATGTACTGAAGACTAAATTAGGTTATATACCTAAGAATATATTTTGTGACCTTCAAATGAAACTCCACGATTGGTGACTTATTTCCAACGAAATTGGTTTTTAAAATATGTATAAAAAATTCACAGTAATTAGGCAACAAAATAGTTACTATAAACCTATTTTATAAGACCAACATTAACATGACTGTCCATTGCTCTACAACGTATTTATTAAATATGCAGCTCAAAAGGTAGTATTGACATTACTTTATAAACTGCTTTTTAGATACTTCCATATCATTATTTAGCTTTATTACTTGTGCCCATTTTAGGCATTTAAGTGCTTCATTAATATCGAGAAAATGTTTATAAGAGCCAATAATAAAGCTCTAAGTTTTAAAGACTTGCTACATAATAATGTTTGGTTTCTTGGACTTGCTGTGTAAATAGTTTCAAATTCTGAGCTCCTTTAAAACCAACTGTTCAGGGTTGAATTGAATGCAGTTGCTAAATTCAATTTGTATATGTTTGATGAAATTAGACTAGATTGATTTCTACAAATTCAAATTAAACCACTTTCTCAATCAGAAAATACGAGTCCCGTCTCAGTGAAGTTGGCAGAACTATTAAAAATATATAATTTATGTTACAATTAAGAAAAACTGCATACTTTTTAGATCATCCACATGTTACGGAAAGTGTTTCTTAAAAATATTCTCAGATATTTTCAGTTTCAAGTTGTCGTTTGGTAAAATAATATGATTTTAACAAATGTATGACTGAATAGTACCAAAATTTGTTCGTCACTTTTTCGAAAGCAAGTGAGTTGTTTTGAAAGACGTAATAAGTCGAAAAGGTGACGTAACACAGTGGCAAACATGTGGTAACTCTATCTTTAACTTTCGTCGATTTTCAAATTTTCAATTTTTTGTAATATTACATATATTTGCGTATTCGTACTTTTTGTTAGTTCCTGTTAGTTATAATTTAGTTTTATATGTTAAAAATTAATAAACAATTCACATATCATTACAATATTGTATTGATTTTCATAGATTTTCTTTCTGTAAGGAGGGTTTTAGAAAAAAAAAAAACTATTTTCGTTAGTTGGGCCAACTTCACTGAGACAAGTCTCATACAATTCAGTAACCATTTTATATTTGTCATTATATTTTTTTATTGTAATATTCATTCTGATTTAAATTCTGAATCGAATTTTGTAATGTAATACATGATTTGTCTGAGTAATCGATTTTCAAGTAGAAATTGAAAAATGGAAAACGACTTCAAATGCAACACTAAATACCAAACCGTAAACGTTTAAAAGACATCGACGAACACATCAACGGCAAATGTTCCGGAAGGCGATGATACGAAAGCGAATTTTGTGTTCTTTGATGCACCGTTTGCAACAGCATTCAAATACAAACACAATCATCAGACGGAAATAAAATACATTCAACTAATCTTAATGTATGTATAATATGTTCCGTGTGAATGCAATTCGCGAAACGTTAACGTCGTTATTCAAAGGGAAAATGCGAGCAAATATTACATTCCGGCGTCCTGTAATACGCCGAGTGTGTTTCAGATTAAAGTACAATTCCATTACAGTTTCAGCGAGCGTAAAGCGTAGTAATTTGTGTAGTTAATTATATTTCTGTGTTATCTTTTGCCGGTGGCGAACGTTTTGTCTGTCTTAATAACACGAGTGTGTTAATTTAAAACAGCCGCATACTAAGTATTGTTTAAGTAATGTTTTTGATCTAACGGGTTACGTTGCTGTTAAGGAAACTTACTATTCGCCAAACTTGGGCGAGGTAAATTAAAAAATAAATTGCCTCACTTAACCGTCTCACTAATTTGAATTCTTATTTCAGGGTTAATTAGCAAAAGAGGAAAGTTCTCGTTTACAGCGCAGTTAATTCACAACAAATTTCAAAAAGGCTATCATCGTAATATTAAGTTTGAGTTGGAAGGATTTTGAAATGGCGTTTCTTTATAACCGATTACCGTGCCAACGGAGGAATTTCTACGAACAGTTACATTCTGTGCAAGGATGTTATGCATTTTACTGCGACTTGAAAGTTCTCATAATGCAGTAACAACTTGAGAATAACATCGCCAACTGAACTGTTGACTAAAACACATTATCATACTTATATATTACAAATATTATGCTTAACTAATTAACCTGCGAGTTCTCTAGCTCATGCATAATTAAAGTACTCGTTTATTTAAAGTAGCAAGTAGGAAAAATTAAATTTAAAGGTTAGGCACGAAAAATTACAAAAATTCAATTATAAAACTGTTACGAGCTGGTTTTGATTAAGATACATTCCTCCATTCTGTTACTATTGGTTCCCGTCGTTCATCTGAACCCGACCATGCCCAAGAGAATTTTAGATTTTTCGATATATATAATTAGGTCATATTCCGTATGTCCCTCCTGAGTGAGTTACAATCTTCAATTCGAACGTTTTGTTGAGTTATCGCCAAAGCATTTCTGCAAATAATTTCTATCCATTTTAGCCATTGTTGGTTGTCACTGTTGCCAATATAATTCAATATTTTGACGGACGATTTTAGATAGCAGTTTATGGTGAATTTATTGCCAACCCACCACTCGCTCTCCATCTCAAAGTTGACTTAAAGTTTAGTATTAAACCCAGCACTTGTCTTGAACAGCTGCACTCGTCTCCGATTCAAATGTTTTGGAAGGCCGTTAGGTTAGCTAGCCTGATCGAGCAAAGTTACATTGTTTCGCGTACGAATACATAATTTATTGTCAAGGTCAGTCGATTCTACCGTTTATAAACCTTCAGTTGGCCTATTTTGTTGGACTGACTTGGTAAGTTATATTGTATCCTTTTTGGAATTTTACTCATGGTTCCTTGTTCACTTGTAGGCAATTTCTCTCCGCTCCCTTTTTACCGGCAAATTTTTATTGAACCATTCTGAGCTACGAACAAGTACCAGACGGTACGGACATTTGGCTTCGGTATTTGACCGTCCTTGCTGTTCAACCGAGAGATTATTTGGACCCGGCGTATTGTTCTGAACGATCCTCGTAACGTGGACAACTTCATTCCGACAAAAAACATTATTTTATGGTCTTCATGTGGATGGACCGTTGCGAATCGTATATTATTTTCATTCCAGTTACAAATAATTCAGGTCACGTTTGTGTAATTTTGTTGATTAATTTCATTTTACTTTTGCTTAGTCAATCTAAGGCAAATTAACTCAATTTAATCACTACTTTTTTGCTTGTTTTTGAATTAAATGATAACTAATTTTAAAAATTTTTTCAAACTGTCAAAGATTTCTGTGAGACAAGGAAAATTTCCTGAGTAAGTTTTTGAAAGATTTTTAGGTATGTTTAAATTTTGAGATCAATCGATGTCAGAACTTTGACTTTAACAATCTGTTAAAGTAGCGACATCCTAAAATCGCTTTCTGACTTGCTGTTGCATTAGAATTAACACAAACGATTTGCTACAAATTTTCCTTTTGACATTTTTGATATACTCGCCACTTCATTTTCTTGCATATTATTGAATTGTTCTCTTGGACACCTCCACCTTTTTACAACTGAAGTTATTTATGGCTGGATGTAATAGATACCTTTGGTGTGTTTAATATATGATAAGAAATGTTTTCTATATACTTTATGCGAAACCTGTCTAGAAAGAATAACAATATATTTATTGCAGCAGAAAACTTTTCTTATCATATATTAATTAAATTATTATTGCATATATCACGGATAACATATCTAATTTAGTATGTTTATTTCAATTGGCGCCTACCGGTAAATAATTTTAAATATACTTTTATTGTGGAATTCTACTTGTTTTGTCCACGACCCCTCTCTGAAATTTTTGAGCTGCTGCTGTTATTACGCAGTGTCTACCAGTGACGGCAACAATTCATCATCGGGGAATTTAGTGTAAGCAGCTTAGAGGTGCTCCATTGTACGTATTCTATCGTCAACGCAGGTTTAACCGTAACAATTGGCGCCCAACATGAGCCTGAAAAGCAAACATCTGCATCTGTGTATAATAATAGTGTGGCGCGCCACCCGGCTTAGCTCAAGGCGTCAAGAAGTCGGTTCGTTATGCGTCATTGGCTGCCACGCTACCGGGGTCTACATCGAACAGACTAGATTTTTCCGGCGATGGAACAAACTCGAATCTTCCAGCGTGGAGAATTCGAGACGGCCGCAAAGGATATAAAATCGGCCAAAGTTGACTCACGAGGCAGTCGAATTCTAACAGCGATCGTCGAAGTTAGACTTTTAGTGTGTAAATAAATTGTTACACAAATAAATTAGTTTTTAAGCTTTATTAAATTACGGTTAAGTTTTTATCGAGTGTTTTATTCATTTAAATAAATAAATTTAAACCCTAGAAACGTAACAATACTATAAAATCAGGATTGCATTTTCAAATCTGCTTTCTTATTAACTTACACACACCCTATAAATGCACAATTTAGAATCATTGGCTAGAAAAACACTGTTTTAAAGATACCTTTAAAATGAACAGCCGGTATATTGTTGTACATTTGGATTGGTTGTTAGGAGTAACTAATAATAATCGTTTGATAATTTATAGGTCTAATGTTCATGATTTTGCAAATGCCGACAGTTAACAATTAAGTCAAAAATTTTAGACGCAACGATCAAAGTATTTGTGGTTTATTCTCATCCAGATAATAAACGATGCATTAGATGACATGTTTCAGAAGAAATTTGTGACACTAGTTTTTAATTTTTGCAATATAATTAAATTACACAGTTTTTGAAAAAACAATTTTTAAAAATTTTGTATAAAACCTGAAAAAAAAAACTAAATATACAAAATTTACGACTTTGTGGTGTCCTGGATAAATAGCGTTACCAAGAAGCCAAGACAATAGATGGCGCTGGAAATAGTGCCTACTTTACCAACATTTTTGACATTTAAACCATATCAAAATTAACAACTGTTCGTCTTAGTTTTCTTCAAAACTATTAAGAAGTGATAAAATGGAGCATCGCAGTGGAGAATCGTAGTTGTCGCTAGATTTTTAACACTGTTGAATATTGTAAAAGTAGAGAGGTTTAGAAATAAATATCTTGGTCCAAGGTTGACCATCGTATCATTAAAATTGGTATTTTGACAGCAGAACACATACGACCCATTTTTTGGACAAAACTAAACATAACTCAGTAAATACAAAAAATAATTAAATATTATGTTACATCATTTTTATTATCTCTTCAAGGGCTGCAATAAAATATATAGTATTCCATTTAAAACATAATAAATTAGGTTTGTAATTTATTAAATGAGCAACCTGTTTGAAAATAATTTTATATTAGGCGGAATGAGAATCTACATAACTTTTGTTAGGGTATCTTCTTGATACAATGAATTTAAAAGGAAAGTTTGGGACACCCTGTACAATTGACCGTATATTAATTACATTCCCGTAGAGTCCTGCAAAATTTTAAACAATTGACACACTTGCCTTCATTACCTAAATTATCTTAGAAAAACATTGCTCATTGTTACTTTTGTCACGCCATGCCATGAACAATTAAGTTCTTCTACTTCATCGGATTTGTAAGTCATTTGTAAGTTATCAATAAATTGTTAATTTAAAATGAAAATAAAACTGTTTCATACACATACAAGTACATTGTTCGAAACACAATGGTGTAACGGGTGTGGCAAAATGGAAAAATATTACAGAGAGCGAACAGTTAACTGCAGGTTAGAAAAAGCGTAATTGCATTAATTATACTTTCTCAGAAATGGCAGTTTTGAACTGGTAGTTGAAAATAGCATAATTGCGAGGCGTAGTACCGGTGTAAAACGTGTGGGTATTGTCTATACTATTAACGCATAATTACTGTCACCGTTTCTGTTCAGAATCAATTTCCTTTTCTAGCGAAAATCCTGTGTGTCACTAATTAAATGACCTTCATTAAATGCTCCTTGTAATTTAAAGAAAGTCAAATGTATTTGGTGTAACCGCTGATGCGTCTTTTGCATCTGGTTCTAGCTATTACGAAGATACGTATTTCGAACAAATTTACTGCTTTCATGTTCGAACCATAAATGAACCAAGGAATTCATGTCGAATTATTAGATTTCACTCACGATTCAAAGTTTTATAACCAGAACCTACGTACGCTCCCAATCAATGATTACCTATCAACATCGTTTCTTAACGTCTGATATGGTTCAAGGTGAAAGCTGAGTATTCAAAATGCCGCCACAGCACAGAAATATCCAAGTGAGGTGTGGGACAATTTCATTAATTAAACAATAAAATAATGGCGTTCATTAGCAAGAAACCCTGTAACAAAACTGAAAACGATATGAAAGCCGAAGAAGTTATTGTCTAGAGAAGCATCCTAATGAAGTGTTAATAACTACGACCATCTCGCAAGTGCAATTAAACCAAGTATTGTTATAAAATGAACCATAAAGCAATTAGTTTATGTATCGACCATAAAAAGCAAGCCAAGGCATTAATTTATTACCCAATGTTACTTTCTCCTGCATCACAATAGTACTTGGAAGTCATTAAACGAAGCAAGTGATACGCGCACGAGGATAAGACGTAAAGTTGGGAATCCGGATCACCGGTGTGTAATGTTAACAGTCTAATGCGCGTTACGAGGGGGGGCTAAGGGCTTAAGGACTATTTGGAACACTTACGTCCTTCGCCAGGACAGGCATATATCTCAAGGTCTTTACGGTTATGCGCGAAGGAACTTCCAGGACAACAAGGATAATGAACGTGTATATTGCGTTCTTCACAACTTCCTTGTAAAATTGTTCGTAGGTACGAGTAATTTCGAAAACGATGCGAATAAGTGTTAGGTTTAATATGAGGGCGTGATTAAATTTGCTTCCTTCATTAAAACCATTACGTACAGAAGGTAGGGTCTAGTAAAAGCAATTGTGTAATTATATTTTTCCTAAAATTATTATCACCTTCTAAGTAACCTTTTAATCTCCTTTTCAGTTAGAATTATCATAGAATATTTATTTATTATTATTATTATATCGAATACCTCCCATAACCAGATGTGCAGCATGTAATTTTATACTCACTTGCTCACAGCTCAGGAAAAACAAAGGATTCTTACCTGAAACAAAACAAAATACGTTAAGTAATCCCAAGTTCTTTAACAATTAATTATAGCGTTCTTTAGAATAAAGTTTTGGTTGAGTCATTAACTCATCAGTCTTAATGTATGTCTTTCATACTTATTTAATCTGAAATAAACACGAAATGAAACTAATGCAATAAGGAAAACAATAATCCATCAGAAGCAAAAATACTCAAAATGAAAAAATTAAAAAAGTGTTATTCAAAGTCTGTTTTGATTATTAGGAACGCGCGGGATAATGATAATCACTGGACAACAGAACTATCTACTCTTGACTATACTACCCGGGATGGGACGATTCGCCTATTCACCGTCGCCAATTCGTCATAGAACCAATTCGTCGTCGATCCAATTTACCGTCCGCCCAATTCGCCGTCCCATGTTACTGCTTTATTTAGCTTGATAAGCTTTAAAACACTTTCTGACCATTTTAGATAATATCCAAGTTATACCTACGAATTGAAGAAAAGACTTTACTATTGTTTTTCTATTTCAAGTTAAAATAAATTCCTAAATACAGTGCGACCACCGTAAGACACAAAATTACGAACAAATTGGTGCTGTACGTACACATAATCATAATTCTATTTTTTTTTCTTAATGGAACCCCTTTTTCAATTTATAATTTTAAATGACGAGCTTTCATGAATCAATATTATAAAAGCAGTCGACTTTTGATGTGTAGTGATTTTGATTGATATGAAAATCAATATGATTTTGAGCAGAATCTGAAAATATAAAAAAGAAGAATTGGAGGGATGTTACGAACACCCTGAAGAATAAGAAATACTTCCTGGAAGACCAAATTTTTTTATCTGTTTCTTTATCTATGTATCACATTTAATTAATAACAAATTATTTTATTTTCCATAAATTATGTTAACTTCTTTATTTTATTTACATATAATTATCGGTATATTATTATTTGGATATGTACCTGGACTTAAAACATTAATGGCTGACGGTGAATTTACCGACGGTGAGTTTTCCGGCGGTGAATTGTACCTACGACGAATCGGCGACGGTGAATTGGCGACGACAAATCGGCGACGGCGAATTGTCCTAGACCCATACTACCCCTCTTTATACGGATTTTTCCCTTGCCTCTTTCATTTTAAATATTTTTAGGGACGAGTAGGATAATTTAGACTCAATGTGGCATACTCTACAGAAGATATCGGAAGGTAAGAGGTGAGCTTTTCGATAACTTTTAGAACCTACGAGGTGTCTTAAAATTCTACACAATTTCTGAAAAAAAGGTTTGAGAAATCGCTTTAATAAATTTTATAACAAAAATCGAGCTCCAGACACCGAGGTCAGTTTTTTTGTCTTTCTCATCAAAATTAGGTGTTCTCCTTCAAGAGTGTCAAATTTGGTCCACCCTCTACAAGAAGGTACGTAAATTACTTTATTAATACTCTCACTAAGACTTACTATTATGTGATGCATTTATAATAATATACTAATAATAGTAATTTATTTCCATAATACATAGAAAATGGTGACACATACATAAACGTATGTAAACATAAAAATATATAATACAATAAATGGTGGCAACTTCAGGATGTTGTTCGTGTTGCACATGATCTACCACAAGAACTTGTATTTAAAAAGAGAAAAGAATTCGGCAGCAAAAGGATGTGCAGAAATTATAATACTCTATTAAGTAATTAAACAACACAAAATTGGTACACATAATAGTTGTTAATGTTAATTCTTATCTTAAAAATTATAGTTGTTGCTGCCAAAGTAAATTTTTCATTTCTCCTTTAAAGTAACCCAAGCTGTTGCAGATAAGTGGGAAGTCGATTGTAAAAATTACAAACAAAGACTTGGTGCATACAGTTTGGGATTTATTCGTCGATAGTTGATATCGTAAAAACTATTACTTTGCTCAGTGAATTAATATTTTAAATAAAATAATTAATAACCGATATCAGTGATTATTATTACGACACTTTGTGTTGAACATCGAGTGCGGTATCGGTGGGCGTGTTCATACCGAGAGGAAGGCGAAGTTGACCTTCGTATCTTTTTCGCACATTTCAGCGGTTCCAAACAAGTGGTCCATCTGAAATTTTTTGGCTATGATACGGTAGCCACCAAAAAATACCCGCAGAAGATAGCATTTCGTGTACTTACACTGAGTTTTTTTTATTTGCCTATAGTAAAAGAACACCCTGTATACTATATGTAAAATTTCTTTCGAAAAGTACAGTTTTATGAAACGACGGCGAGATGAACCCATTTAACCTAACATTAATGTTATGAATTTCTGTACGATATCTGACTTTGCGAATCAAACATGAAGTGTCTAATAACACTCCCAAGTTCTTTGTTACATCTACAACTGGTATGCTAATATTATTAATCTGAAATTTACAATAATTACGTAAGTCAGCTGAAGAGTTTCGAAAAATTAACACTGCCGATTTAGCCGGGTGAATGTTTCAAGGACATATCGTTTAAATACTGTAACTCCATATTAATATCACCAGCAGCTTTTTGTATCTCATTATAATGAAATGAATAATAAATTTGGGTGTCGTCCGTACACACGTGGAATTCGCACGTACGAAGAGACTGCAACAGCTGAGAGGTATAAATATTAAAATACTACTACGGAAGAGTAATGGTCCAAGAATGGATCCTTGTGGAACACCAGACACAGAATTAATACTGTCTAATAATAAACCATTTAAAGCAATTCTTTGGATTCTACCATTTAAATAATTAAAAAGAAAAACAAAGAGAAGTACGGTCTAAGCCAATGAAATGGAAGATTGAAATTAAGACTATGATTAATAGTATTGAAGGATTTACTGTAATCTAATAAATTTAAAACTACAATTTTATTTGCATCCAAATATTTGACAATATCATCAATAATTTTTGTCAAGGTAGTCGCAAAACTGTGAGAAGGCCTAAAGCCAGGTTGACGTTGAGGAAGAATGTCTTTTAACATTTATGTGCGTTCGTAACTGAGACTCAACTACTCTTTCAAGTATTTCAGAAGGAGTTGGCAAAATGCTTATGAACCTCAGATCCTTTAATTCGTCCGGAAATGAACATTTAGGCAAAGGAGATATTAAAGCTTCCGTCCATTGCATTGGGATATACACCTTTCAATGAACAAGTACCGTGCCTTCAATTGAATTCCTCATTAAAGTAAGCTGTGATTTTTTTATGAAGTTGGCGATACAATTCTAGAGAAAACAGTTGTCATTAACTGTCAGTACTGATCATAACATCAAATAAAAACACAACATTAAAGTTTAAAGTAGATGCTCAAAGTGCTCTCCTTCAGCTTGAATACATAAGCGTACTCTGCGTTTCATGTTTTCAAACCCGTTTGCTAAGTGTTCGGGGGTTATGTTAGCACACACATCTGTAATGCCCGCACGAAGTTCTTCGATTGTGTGACGCGTAGTTCTAAAAACTGTGTTTTTCATGTGCGGATAAATGAAGTAATCCATCCATTAATTGTGAGATCCGGAGACCTTGCAGGAAAATTCACAATCCGATTATCGAAAAAGTGCTGCAGGAAAGTCATTGTTTGATGAGCTGTGTGGGCAGTAGCATTGTCTTGCTGAAAAAACCCTTCTGTAAGTTCATCATCATGTAGTTGATTAATGAAAGGTTCTAATAACTCATTTCGGTATCTTTCAGCAGTTAGTCGTTAAAAAATGTTGGTCCGATGATACGCCTTCTGCTAGCCAAACACCAAATTTTAATGGATGTAATGGAGTTTCCACAAATTCATGGGGATTTTCTGCTGACCATATTCTCATATTCTGTTTATTTAAATACCCTGGGAGATGAAACCAGGCCTCATCGGAAAAGAAACACTTGTCAAGAATGTCGTCGTTGTTTAAGTTATCAAGAAACCACTGACAATATTCTGTTCTTCTGTGAAAATCTACAGGCCTGAGTTCGTGGACTGCTTGAATCTTATATGGATAAAGCTTTAAGTCTTTTTTAAGAATAATGTGACATGTTCCCACTGATAGCTGAACTTCTTGTGAAAGTTTCGCAATAGATTTCTTGGGAGAGTGATCCATTGGATCCCGAACATCTTGAATGTAGACTGCAGTCCTTTTGTTAGCTGCTCCGCTCCCTGTTTTGCGACCAAGTGATCCTGTTTCACAAAATTTAAGAAAACAAGCATGAATATGTTTAACTAGCTGTTCATAAGTAATAGCAAAATTAGGAAACTGCTGTCGAAACTTCTGTACACACTGATTAATTAAATAAACTAACTGTCCATTTTCTATTCTACCGGTTTGAAAATAACTTTCAACAATAAATATTTTCTGCTGTAATTCTAACATTTTGAATTAATTGAAAATCCAAAGTGTCAATTTGACATTTGTTTAATTAAATAATTGAACAGCTATCAGTGCTGCAAATCTTAGGAGAAAAAAATACTGAAATCATAGCCCACATTCAATTGAAGGCACCTTATTAATTACATGAAAGATAAAAGGTATGGACTACACGCTTTAATTACTTGAATGGATATACCATCAGCACGGGCAGAATTAGATTTAATACCGTTAATAAATGACTATAACTAGAACTAGAAAATTAGTGGATTAATTTGAAAAGCGGCATTTTTATTGAGTTAATAATTAATAGTGAAATGTCCTTAGAAAGTTCGTTTTTAACCTAAAAATTTCTCATGGCTTCCAGAAAGGAAATCGCTTTGGAAATTCGAAAACGTATTGTCGAAGACCGAAAAGTGGGTATAAGTTACGGACAATTAGCAAAAAAGTATAAAGTATCAAAAGACGCTGTTGTTCGTATTTGTAAAAATTTGAAGCCACTAATAGTACTGAAAATATCGCGGGTCGAGGGCGAAAAAGAAAATCCACACCAAGAGAAGACGCCCGAATTATGCGCGAAGTGAGAAAAAATCTTAGTGCAAGTGCTCGCCAAGTGAGGGAAAGTGTCAATAGAAACGTTTCTACTAAAACAATTAAAAGAAGGATTAAGGAGGCCGGCCTTCAAAGTTTTTTAAAGAGAAAGAAACCATTCATTAGTGAACGAAATAAGAAAAAACGATTAGCATTTGCAAAACAACATGTAAATAAACTCCCAGCCTATTGGGAAAAAGTGGTGCGGTCGGATGAAAGTAAATTTGAACTTTTTGGGTCACAACGAAGAGGTAGAGTATGGATGCGAGCAGGAGAAGCCTTAAGTTTTAAAATGGTAGAAGCTACAGTTAAACATGGAGGCGGCAATGTTCTTGTAGGGGGTTGTTTTAGTGAAAGCGGTGTAGGTAATTTAATAGAAGATACGATGACAGGAATATCATACGTATAAATTTTGGAAGAAAATTTGTATCCTTCGCTCAAAAAGATGGACCTTGACGACTTTTTTTCAAACAGGATAATGATCCCAAGCATACCTCACGAATTGCTAAGAATTATTTCCAAGAAAAGGATATTGAAGTCCTTCAGTGGCCGCTTCAAAGTCCGGATCTAAACCCAATTGAACACTTGTGGGCTTATTTAGACGCAAAATTTCACGAGAAGGAGTAACAATCGGTGCTTCGAAAGAAATTCCAACAGAAGTAATAACAAATTTAATTGACAGCATACCACGCCTACTTACAGCAGTCATTGCAGCCAAGGGAGGTAGGTCATACTAAATATTAATTCTGGCGAAATTTATGTAATACAAATTTAAAAAAGAAATTGTACTCATAATTTTGTCCACCTCTTATTTCAGAAATTATTAAGTTATTATAATAAAGTACTTGTTTTTTCGTTTATCTTTTCACTTTTTTTGGATAGAATATTATATTTAGTTGTCAATAAACTGTTCAGTTGATTATTTTTGTTTATATTTTAATTCTGTGTACATATCCTTTTCAAATACGATAGAACTCTCTTCCGTATCCACAATTTTGTCCCCGACTGCATATGCTTGAAATTGCCCTTATTTGTTGTCTTCGTAAATTTCAAACATAACGAAAAGAAAAAAAAGCTGACAAGATATGTAATTATTTAGTTTTCGGAAAAAAAAATCGACAATTGACATTTTCTTGCTTTAATAAATGTGTAAGTAACACTTGCTAAAATGATCTACTGTAATTTTTTATTCTTTGCTACACATGCTAAAGTGAAAATAAATAGTCTACTTCGAATTTCACAGTATTCTTTTCTAGTTCGTGTTTTTATAGAGGAACATATTGTGAAAGATTATTATGTAGAACGTACAGGTCGTATAAATTCCAGTAATACTCTCAACAGTTAACACCTAATAGTAATTTCTCTTTTACGAACGAGTTCTATTTGGTAAAATCAATTAGATTTCTTACACACATCTGAGCGTGCGAACGAAGCAATCTCTTAATTTAATCTTGTAGGAACTACACCCAGCATTTATTAAGTACGGTACTAAATTCTTACCGCCATATTATAATTCCAAAAGGCCTGGATAAACTGCGTGTGGGGAACGCTTTATGTATCGCAAATTAATCGTGCATTACAAGAGTAATTATGCCGCTGCGTTACATATTTCATTGCCTGCCAAGTTTCTGGGCTTTTGATGCATGTACAAATATTAGCCGTTTTTATTTTTCAATAAATTAAATGCATTAAATAAATGCAGATATAGTGCTTTCTATTGGGATGCACTTGTATCTTCATCTCGTTTCAACCTCATGGAATAAAATGAGATGAAGATATATTGAGTACGTACAGTGAATCCCAATCGAAAGCGCTAATAGATTTTTAACTTTAATTTAATTTTTGGCAGTTTTTCAAATTACAGCCTGTTTGAAAGTAAGTCGGCACCAATGCTAACTTTTTTATGTTTGGGGCTGAACAATTGTTTAAGTTAGCAAATTTGTTTGACCTATTCCACTAATTATAAATAATATGAAAACAGAAAAATAGTTGAGCAGGAAGTTTTCGAGATATCTTCTGCTACGTGTTATTTAAAATGAGACGCTCTGTATATTATCATCGCAAACGGAAGAAAAATGGAATCTAAACAAAGCGTACGCCATATTTGAAAAAGAAACGTTAAATAATTGATACATTTCAACTTGTTTTGTCTTGTCTAGCTTAGCTTTGCGCAGTAGCTCCATATTAAGGCCGGGTTTTACAAAGCTTGGTTTAAGCGTTGATTAACTAATCAACCGTTAAGTTTAATCAGTGTTAAAAATTTTATGCTGTTTCACAAAACAAAAAACTATTATGTTAATCTCTGATTAACTAATTGGAGTTTACGTTTGGCAACATCGAAAAATTGCCACTTTCACACCGCTTTAAAGTAATCTGTCCGGCATGGCGTCAGGCCTGCAGTCAGGTAGTGTGAGGTTAGAGACTCAAAATAAATATATCTTAAATTCTTCGCATTAGTGCAATTAATGATTTTTAAAAATGAAAAAGGAAAAAAGAAAGGGAGGAAGGAAACTTTAGTGAAGTTGAATTACTTGAACATATATGGCAAAGACACGTTTTCTGTTGTGGTACAGCTCAGCGGGATTACCACCACGTGAAATAACTTTAAAATGGGGTACAATCTGTAGTGCCAATGACATGAGAAAAGCCTAATGTTAACTTGCGGAGCTTCTTCTATTGGCAATTTAATTAACTTATTGCTTCGCCTTGCAATAAGATGAGTGACACGATGAACTATTCCTCGTATCGATGGTTTCTGAAAGTATCAGGAATCAGTTGTTGAAATATTTCAGTGGATAATAACGTAAGTTTATCAGCAACTGATTTGTACCATAAAATAAATTTACTTTTGCTTGTTGCAGGTTCTAGTGTGGAACCAAAGAGTTCCATAACTCCTTTGAAAAAGCGAAACGTTAAATTCATTATCATCCAAATCATTAAAAGGATTATTTCTGTCTCTTATAAAATTAATCCTACCTTAAAGACGTATTTCTTTATCGTCAGAGAAGAAAGTAAGATTGCAGACATTTTGAAATAATTTTGAATTGTTTGTTGTTGAAAATAACTTCCGAAATAGTGTCGTAAAAATTAATCAATAAACCAAGTGAGTAAAAAGTACAGAAATGTCATTATTTTTCATATTTCAGGTTACGTTACATTTTTAAATAAAATTATAATTATTTTTTTAGATATATGTGTGGGATTTTGATATCAAGAAAGCTTTATAATAACTATCGAAAATTCACTCGTTACTTTTTAATCGCTGAAATTCTACCGATTAATCTAACGCCTGATTAGACAGAAGTAAACGAAGCGTTATCTCTTAATCGAGCTTTGTGAAACACTTAACGGAGCATTAAGACTATTTGACGACCGATTACAGAGCGAGCCGTTTAGTAATCATTGTTAATTTAATCATCGTTAAATGCAGTTGTTTTCCTATTTAATCATTCGTTACACAGTTAATCGGAACTTAAATATTTAACGAAGCTTTATGAAGCCAGTCATTAGTCTTATTGGAAATAACTATTTCAGGCAGTCATAGGAAGTAAATACAGCTGTGTCTAAACTTTGGACAACAGAAAGATTCAAGGCCCTGTGAGATTCGAACCCAAGCCGCCGAAGTGGCACGACTTCTAACCTCTAACCGCTAAGCCACTCGACAGCTCTACACCTTTTCCATGTGTAGTTCAGAGAGTAACAGATTAATTTCGGAAAGTGTCAATTGTATTTCAGAAATGTAAAATGTATTTCAGACTGTATAGCTTGTAGTTCAGAAAAGTAAATTGAATTTCAGTAAAGGTCAATTATATTTCAGAAAATATTATTTGTATTTGATGTGACGTTCTCTGGAATACAGTTTACTTATTTGAACTACGGTTATTACTTTCTTCTGAAATACAATTTACTAATCTAAACTACAACTGAAATTATCTGAGATACATTTGGAAAAGGTGTAGCTCAAACTGACGAGGAACGTTTTCTCTTTTGCTTTAATACTAAAGATTTAATTCATTGGCCACCTCTAGTTGTATAAAAATACGATATTTTAGATTATTTTGTGCATCCCTAAGTGTATTGTACCGAATATCATCTTAGCCCATAGTACCGCAATAACGTAGTACAGCTAGTCAAGAAAGTGATACATATACCGCCTTTTTTAACACGTATATAAAATACTATTTTACATCAGATTTATAAAATACGGTATTTCAAATGATTTTATACAACTTCTTATGTTTTACATCGTATTTTATCCTAACCTAATTTTATTAATCAACATAAGTAGGTAAATACTTTAGTACGGCTAATGTAACATTCACACAGGGACTTACGTGCTCAAAATTTGGCCTCGTGTTATGTTCTGCTCAAAATTTTAAGCTAATTTCAGTTTCTAATAATCAATTACATAATTTATTACAAATTACGCATTGCCAGAGTAACGGATGCACCTTTAAATTAATTATTTTGGTATTAAAAGTGGAAGTTTTTGATGAATCGAATAGGTCAAGTTAAAGGGAAATTAGTCGCTGCCGTCTAAATATCTGACAGACGAATTAATTTTTGATTTTTACCTACTCAATTCATATTTGACTGTTAATAGTTTACATATTAGAATAATTAAATTGAAGACGCGCCTCTTATTCTGGTAATATTTTTTTTGTAACAAATTATGTAATTTATTATTAGAAACAAAAATTTGCTTAAAATTTTGAGCAGAACTTAAGTTAACATGAGACAAAATTTTTAGCACGTAAGTTTCTACGTAAGTTTCTACTAGCCACAGTTAAAAAAGCACCTCTGGCTAATAAAGTTAAATTAGGTATGATAACATAATTAAACATGCTATATTTGTACACCACTGGAGAAGGGTGGCTATTTTGCTAATTTGAACAACTCTGCAGCTTTAGAAATAAGAGAGATAACAATGGTGCTGACTCTAAAATAGGCTTCAGTCGTTTAGCAACAAAGCCGTTTTGGAAATATGTGTCAATTGTAAAAGAACAAAATCATCATTCCAGTGATGTGACAAAATAAATACACTGTATGAATTTGTTTGTAGGTTTTACGAAATGAGCTAAACTTTCATATCGCTTTCGAATGGGGTGCACTCTGTCCACTGAGTGCGCACTCAGTGTATCTTCAGCTGATTTTATTCCAATGGAAAGCACCATTACCTTATTGGAATTTAATTAAAATAAACTACGGAGTAAAATGTCAATTGTACGATATATAAGCAGAAAAAATTATTTTTGTCAACTGCATATTAATTATTTATAGTTATAAACTTTAAAAAACATTTAATACTGAGGCGACTTGTTTTAAATGTACGGTCACGAGCAATAAATTTTGATCGTCATTGATTGTCAAAGATTTGTACTTGACTCGTATCTGATTAAAAGTAAAGAGATTAACGTCTTAATTTTGAGTACCAGCAATAATTTCTTAAAATTTTTATTCATTTTCGACCTTTTTTTGGCAAAATAAAACAAATTTATGCGGAAATTTCTAATCTACGGAATTGAAACTGACGCTTTATTTGACAGTGACGACCAAAATTTATTGCCTGAGACAGTACGTGCAGATGTGAACCTTATTTGATTCGAGAAAATATTCCATACATGGTTTAAACGATTTAAAATTTACGGAAATAATTAACATGATTAAACATTATGTATAATTTGTGCGTAATCACATTCCAGTTATGAAATCACGGAGCTCAGGGAAAACCGACGCGCAGATGTTGAAACTAGAACGCCCACATGCAAACTTTTTGCAAACTCAAGTGGTTCATCGTTAAATAAGCAGATTCCTGTAAACAAACGCATATAACTAAACCGAGCCGAAATTGAAACTTTAGCCGCCGTGTGAACTAAGCCGTAAGTGCGATTGACAAAAAGGGGGTCGCCCTTTCTCCACGATGGTCATCGTTCTTTCCCCGTGAACTATAACCATCGCCGGCCCTCAACCTTAAGTTTGTTTGATTCACATCAAGTGACGTGCCGTCTCCACCCTTGACGGGCGTTGCCGTCATTTTCCCTAGACTGCATTGCTGTCTCCCCGTGATTATAAAATGTGAAAGTTGGTTATAAATTACGAATTCGAATTAGAATTCACTTACTTCTATTATAAATACAATCAGTTAAGTATCTGAAATGAATTATTAACAAATTGTATGATGCTCCTCAAAAGTTTCAGCCATATTTCAGCACGACTTGCATTATAGCCAAATTTATATCAGCACGGCTTGTAAGATTGAGAGGTTTTGGTTGTTGGCATTAAGTCTGCAGTCATAATTACGGAGAAAGGGTAAGTACTCCTTCATATTCTCCTGTGATGCATACGCCTGTTCTATGTCAAGGATGATCTTTTTGCTTTTCGATATACCAATTGTCCCATTGAAACTTGAAAAAAGGATAGAAATGGCTGCATGTATCAAATGAAGGATATTATCACGATTACGGAAAATTTGAAAATCGTATTTAATTAATTTAAAATGTATTTTTTCCAATGCAATACGAGTTATTTGCTGATAAGCGGTTTGCTGGTGCAACGACTCAGGCGATGAATTTGTAGCGTGAATCCGCAAAGTTGCAAATACGCAAATAACTAGGGCATTGTATAAGTGTTTAAACACAATCAATTAATTCACGATTGAATAGAAATGACGATTGGAAACAACGTGAAAATCCTAACATCACCTTTTCAGCAACCAAGCAAAGTACGGGTTCAATTAAAGTTTTGCGGAATTGACGTCATGACGTCACGTATATTGGCAGTATAAAAGATGTGCGTAATTTGTAAATGATATCAGTTAATCTGATCGTCGTCGTGGGATACAGTTATCTGTATTTCTGACCTTTAAACAATAAAGGTAATACTTGTTGCTTTAATGAGTTAGTTTGCAGTTTCCTTGTTACTCCCTTTTCACCCCTAAGCTACGCAACCCCCGCGTCTGGACGCCGACAGCTCGTAATCTGCTGGAGACGACCGACGCGTGACAATGTGCACTGACTTTGAAAAGATGTCACAATGTGACTTTAAAAGATCCATCACACTGATGTGGAACTGCGGAAACGGGAGCGTTGCGGGAAAGATGCAGGACGCTATATTTATGATATGGCAGGATATGGACGAAAGGAGGACACATCCCATAGTCCCATGTCAGTATGCTGGATCTTTTAAATGTAGAAGAGAGTGATGATAAATTCGGGTACTTTAGTTTAACAAGGTCACCTAATAGAAACAGATTCAAGCTATATTTAAATTTTTATCTCGATTGACGAAATAATTAAATATTTGAAGACTAATGTTTGCAGACATTATAATCCAAGGCAGTTTCTTATCTACGTGTGACCTACAATACAACTTAGCGACTTTGAACTGTGAAAACAAAAAATAATTAAAATATTTACTTAATACACTCGGATTAGAAACATTCTGCCCAGGGTCAGTTCATCGGTGCCTAAAATAACGCCTTTAAACCCGAACAAACGGTAAATTTGAAACAAATTGTGTTTGCAACTGTAATATTTTTGCTTGAACTACGAGCGAACGTGTTACGTAAGACATGTCGTTCGCTGTGTGGTATCTGTCTAAGTCTTTTTCCTTCTCGTATGAAAATTTGCCAAGAACAATCAACTCTATGCATACAAGATAAAATCTCTGCTAGGAATTGCATAACTATTATAATATTATAGAGTAAAGGTTTCCTTTCACTGAAATTTATGAACACTCGACGTGAAGCAGTGATTTAATATTGCACTGCTACGATTGAAGAAAAAATGAGGAAATATTATTAAATTTCCCTCAACGTAAAAGCTACAAAAGAAAAACCACAAAAAACGTATTTACTTTATTCATTGCTTTTCGAAATATTTCATTTAAGGCGAGCTTTTTGCGCGGAGTATTAAATTTAAAAGTAAACAAATACGTTACGCGATTGAATTCGTCGGTGGAGTGGGATTCCAAGAAGGAAATGCAAATAAAAACGTGGGTATTAAAATATTATTTAATTGCACTCACTTCTGTCATTAAAAGAATCATCTTCATTTCTTATTTCCGTTAGGAAATCGTGTGTCACACGATCGAGTTCAAATGGTTAGTTATGAATAAGGGTCGGACATTCCTAGGATATCTGGTAAAAACCAGTAGAAAGATAAACAAAGCAGCGGCGTAGATTTCAACGTCGCCGCTGAACGGCGAAAAAACGGTGAAACCTTAGGGTTGATGCAGTGGTAAAACTTGTACTGTGAGAAACAATAAGCGTCCCATTTTTTCTGCCATTCTTCTATTAATTCATTTTTCAAATCGTACAAAAGATCTGAAGATACGGTAACTGAGACATCAAAGGTGGGAGCGTTAGAGAAGGTTGCTTAGACTACACAGTAAAAAAAAATTGTAGTAAAATACGGGACAGCTACAATTGCAGCAATTTTTTTTACAAATTGTAGGGCATTTTACTACACACACATTTTAAATTCGTTAAATTTACTACAATTACGTGAAAAATATCTACAATTTGTAACAATCCCCTATTTTACTACAAATTGTAGTACTTTTTATTACACAGTTTTTTCTGTGTACTAGTTGATATGCAATTTCATTTTCTAGGATACCGCTGTGTCCACGTACCCATAGAAAAATTACAAGTGAAAAATATCTATGTCTTGTTTTCCGGAGATAGCAGAATACTGCAAGGCCATTAAAACACTCCGTGCATCAGTACAAATTTGACTTGCTTGATTCTACTGTACCAAAACATGATACATTCCAATGAGTTCAGTTCTAAAAGTATAAACTAGGGCCAGGAGTAGAATTTTTCAATGAGCCACAAATACTACTTATTAGTTCATCTAGGGTCTAGGGTAAAGTATGAGTTCAATTCAACATTTACAGAAAATGTCTCTTCGAAAGGGAATTCCACTAAAGCAGCTGAATCAGGAGGGACTTTCTTAAAAGAAAAACGTAAATCCAATTCAGTGACAGCGGCTTCTGCATAGTTGGCTTAAAGCCTAATTCTCTAAAGGTTTTTCCAGATTTTTCCCAACGGTGATTCTTTCTTAAAAGATTCACAAAATTTTAGAAAACTTGTTTTCTTTTTCGATTTTAATAGTTTTCTAATCTCTGCTATTTTCTCTTTTCTCTTGTTAACGCCAAAAAAAATGTGGGACAGCTTTTGTATTTTAGAATAAATGCTTTCCTTTGCCGGATTTTCCTAGTACAATTTTCATCCCACCAAGTGGGAGAAGATCTGATGAAGGACCCGTGATGCTTTTCTTGTAGAAAGCTATCTGTGGCCTCCGTAATTATCCTTTGGAAATAAGTTTTCACGTAAAGTGTTCGTGACTTACATTTCTGTATTCACTCTAGGAAGAGCTATTTAAATTATATCAAAATTTACCACGTTCTGTGAGTTTCTTTGGGAGGTTTTAGGATAACTTTTATACGAACTTTTTTTTCTAAAAGTCAAAAATAAAAAAGTTTTTCCTGTTGTGAACCGAATCGGTGGACATGATGTATAAGTAACTGACTGGAAGCTTTCAGAGCCAGAACTAAAGGATCTAAGATACTTTTACAATTGAAAACGCATTCAGATATGTACATAAATTTGCTTATACCTCTAAAAGCGACTTGAAATTTAAAAATCTTTAATTCTATTAAAAACCTGGCGTTCAGTCTTTTGACTTTATTAACGCCAAACAAAATTTATAATTATCGTTTCCTCCCATTGCAAATAAATAAGGAAATGCAATTTAGATCTACAAGTAAGAACAAA
Organism: Prosopocoilus inquinatus; assembly: GCA_036172665.1. Taxonomy (NCBI): domain Eukaryota; kingdom Metazoa; phylum Arthropoda; class Insecta; order Coleoptera; family Lucanidae; genus Prosopocoilus; species Prosopocoilus inquinatus. Next base: position 7,174,893 of record CM069876.1, read on the forward strand.
AAGAAATGAATACATGTCTGTGTTTCATTTATTCATTTCAATTCAATTTTGTAATTTCTCTGACTGTATCCAGAAAATAATGCGTCATTTTAAATATTGCAAAAAAGGTTAGATTCTCATGATTATTGATTACTAAAGCTCGGACATTCCTAGGATATCTGGTAAAAACCAGTATAAACATAAACAAAGCAGCGGCCTATATTTCAACGTCACCGCTGAACGGCTCTTACACCCGAGGCACCTCTCACCTTCGTGCTCATTGCATCAGAAGCAACCGTTTGATATAAATTACGTGTGTAACATAATTGCCTTTACATTTTCTTTCAAATTAATAATTATGAAAACATTATAATTCTTTAATGTAACTTTTAAAAAGACTGGCATAATACAATTCATATCATTCAATCGGTTATGTAAACAAGTTTTTATATCCAGTCGACCAGAACTGTAGTGGTTACTGCGTACCGTCTCGGGCTTAGACTGGTTTATTCTTTTGTTTTTACAGGGCACACGCGTTAAAGATTGGAACTTTCTCCGACTATGATCGCTTCAGCATATTAGTAGTTCCTCGTATATTTAACGAAACCGCCTAAAATGCGCCTAGGCCTGGTTTTGAAGACATTAAATCTTGTTTTTGTTATTAAATTTGAAAAATCTGATTATGATGAAAAAAGCAGAAAATTAAGAAATTTTTAATGTTGATATAAAATTTAATTTTATTAAATTAAAGGCAGGGTATAAAATGAGACAGATATAACGACGTACACGGTTGGTTATATGCTGAGATTTCTGCTACAAATCAGCGACAATAAACGTGAAAAGTACAGAAGAGTCTAGCCGTAAAACCGTGTTTACCTTATTCATCGCTTTTCTAATTATTTCATTTAAGAAGGCGAGATTTTTGCACAGAGACGTTAAACTTAAAAATAAACAAATACGTTACGTGATTGAAATCGTCGGTGGAGTGGGATTACAAGGAGGCGAAAATAAATAAGTAAATATCAACGTTATATTTAAGTGCGCCCACTTCTGTAATTGAAACTATCACCTTCAGTTCTGCATTTTTTTATTTTCTTAAGAAATTATATGTTTAACGAATGGTGTAAACAGCGACATCCTATGATCGCTTTTTGACCTGACTTTACATTAGGATTGACAAATTGAAGCCAGTTTACATAATAAATCATCCCATGTGGGCCACGTTGTCAAAGCATAATGAAAGTTATACAGATTTTGTTGCAATTCGTTTTTGATTGCAGTGAATCCCTCGAGCAGCCTCTGTACAGCTGTTTCAGTCCTATTTGGGGGTTCATCAATCCTAATGCAATGTCAGGTCCAAAAGCGATCGTAAGATGTCTCTATTTACACTATTTATTACTATTACATCGAAATTGCGATTGACCTTGGTCGAATCATTTTGGTTTGCAGTGGAACTCCCGAGCTACGTTTCTGCTGAAATGGTGCGGTATCAGAAGAGTCGGATTGTTAGAACCGACGTCTGATTTTCATACCAAACCATCAAAAACCAGAATTCAGAATGTTATATGAATATTTTATGCAACCAGAAAATTCTGTTCTGAAAAGTTTTTGTTTTGTTACATCGATTGTTAAAACGATTGTTCTCTCATAAGCTTATTTCGTATTTTATTTTTAAAAATATATAGCGACGACATTTTAAACTCTCGACGATTCACAGAATTAACCTATTATAAGAAAATGATCGTTTAAAAGTTGCTGTTCTATGAAATGGCGGTGTGAGGAAATCTTTTTTACGAATGTTAATATTATGAATGTCGGTTCTGAATCTGACCTTTGCAAAAATGTACGGCGTTTTTTTAGATTTTAGAATTTTATAATATAAATTTGCAGCATGTAAATATGTATCTCCTATTGTCCATATTTAATCATCCCGATTAACCTAAAGCTTTTGATATGTGATCAAACTCTCGTATATCAAAAATGAAACGAATGCGTGCGTTTTGAACATGTTGAATTCTTTTTCTGTCAGACTTATCCAGACAAGGCCCGCACAAATTAGGGTTGCCATACATCCGTTTTTTCAACGGACTGTACGTTATTCAAGAAGCTTCCGTGTGTCCGGTCCATTTTTAATAAATGTCAGTATTTTTCTTAATATGGTTGAAAAGTTATTATTAAAGTCAGGTAATAGTAATAGGAAACAAATTCATTTTGTTAGTATCGAAGTGGCGCTACTTTTATTGGCGTCAATTGAAACTAACTGACAAATTGACAAGATTCAGGGCCATTCTGTTCATATCAATTGATATGGTCTTCAATAATTGAAGAGAATTTGATATGATTTCATAACAATTCAAGTCGATTGCTGACCGCCAATTGAAGAGAAGCATATGTGGCTCTTCAATTAATTGATATGTGAATAAAGAAATACGAATAATAAGGTAAATAAATAAAAACATGATAATGAATAAGTAAACCAAATAAAACCTGCAAAAAATAATATATCGACACACGGCCGAATGTTCTTGTAGCGTCACCCAATGCATCGTTCACTGTGATTTAAACTTTTATAAACAAAAAATATCCATTTTTTAATCAGGCTTTTTACTCTGAGCTTCTTCTAAATTTTAACCAAATATTTGTCTTAATTAACAATCGGAATTTATTTTTGCTTTTTACTCGTATAGTAAATTCCAGGAAAATAAAATTTCAATTTATATTCTAGAATTCTTTTTAAACTTAATACAATCAGAATCTTGGGACAAAGTGCTAAAGGAACACGATGTAAACTTAAAATACGAGCAGTTTTTTAATATTTTCTTTTATTATTTCGATTTGTCGTTTCCTTTAACAAAAGTAAATGATGCACCAAATAAACGCAATAAATTAATTAATAAAGATATCCAAAGCATGTGGGATGATGTTCGTGAGTTATATTCTCTCTATAAGATCACCAACAATCAGAATATATTACAACACTATAAGTGTAAAAAACTTGAGGCAACTGAATACACAAATAATTATAGAAAATTTGTTAATGACAGTAAAATACAAACAGCTAAGAACAAATCCAAAGCAGTATGGCAAATTTTAAATGGAAAAACCAGACCTAAGCTAAATGACACCGATATTACACTTAAAAATGGAAATGATACTATAAATGATCCTGAGACAATAGCTTTCTCATTTAACAACAAATTTACTAAGGACCTTCCGACTGCAACTTACAATCATTTAGCATCAACGGTTACGGTCTCAAGCACTTCATCAATGTTTCTAAAGCCATGTAGTGTTTTGGAGATATTCAATATAATTAATGATATTCATCCAAAATTATCATCAGGTTTGGATCAAATTCCCGTTAAAATTCTCCATAAATGTGCCCAACATATAGCAGAGCCATTGGCCAATATTATCAATGAAATGTTTAAATCCGGCATTTTTCCAACGAAACTTAAGGAAGCCAAAGTAATTCCTGTCCATAAAAATGGAACTCGAACTGACATCAATAATTACCGTCCCATATCATTACTATCGTCATTCTCCAAAATATTTGAAAATGCCATATATGTGACATTGTTATCTTATCTTCGTTTAAACCGTATATTAACCACGCGCCAATTCGGCTTCTTACCAAAAAAATCCTGCGAACTTGCTATATTTGAATCCCTCACATTTATATTAGAGGAATTAGAAAAGAATAATAAGGTAATCGGCGTTTATTTTGATCTGTCAAAGGCATTTGACACGGTCAACCACGCGTTTCTTTTGGATAAAATGTCGGCATACGGTATTCGCGGTAAGGTCCTACATCTTTTTAAGTCATACTTGACTAACAGAACACAAAAAGTTTCAATCAATGCAGTTGTGAATAAAGAACGCAAAAATATACTTTCCTCTTTTGCTGATGTTTCACAAGGAGTTCCACAGGGTTCTATCTTGGGCCCTATTTTGTTCTTAATATATGTTAATGATCTTCATGCGAACTTAAAAATAAATTCATTGTATCAATTTGCTGATGACACTTCTTGCATTTTTAGTGAATCAACCATCGTTAATCTATCCATGGTAGCTACAAACGTAATCAAAAACATGATTAATTGGTGTGAGTCAAATTCTTTATATTTAAATGAACAAAAAACTACTGCGATAAGTTTTTACAATAAAATTTCTCAAGAAGAGTCCTTGCACATTACAATCACTGAAAAGTTAGTTAAAGAAAGTGAAACAGTAAAATTTCTAGGTGTATCTATGGATTCTGAGCTGAAATGTGAACAACAAACTAAAAACATATGTGCTAAACTGAGAAAAGCGTTCTATGCAATTTTTCAACTGAGAAATGAAGTTAGTCTTCATGTAATAAAAATTTTTTATTATGCTTACATTTATTGTCATTTATCCCATGGTATATTATTTTGGGGGTCATCTACTAATTCAAATATGGTTTTCGTGTTACAAAAGCAAATAATTCGATGCATGCTTAAACTTCCGTCACGAACGTCGTGTAGAAATTATTTCAGAAACTTAGATATTCTTCCACTTCCTTGCTTATATATTTATAAATTGTTACTTTTTTTACAGGCAACACGGTGGACTTTATAACTCTGACATTTTTATAAGAAATTGCGATGTGTCGACGGCCATGACCACGAGACATGGTTGTAATTTAATGATACCAAAACATCATTTTTCTCGATATGAACGAGGTCCAAAATATAAAATGATAACCGCATATAAATAATAAGTAAAATTGTACCTACTGCGGCACTGTTTTTACAGTTTTCAAGAATATACTGCGACGCATTGAAATAGTTCATAGCTATCTCTAGTCTTTTCTATTTTATATGTTGTCATTATACTGTGATACTGTTTTTAGCGCGTCATCTGTTTTACTGCTAAACTATTTTATGTATTAATTATGAATTGACAATGTCCATGTCTGAAAGACCAGTTGACAATAAATATTATTATTATTATTATTATTATTAAATGTTACTATTTTAATTATATATGTACAGAGCGAGTAAATAAGCGCACCGTTTCATTTACAAGATAGGGTGGAATTTTTTTTTTGTTTGCAGCGACTTTTTTTCTGCCTACTGAATATTGTAACCAAAAAAATTATACTGACATATCTCAAAATGGTGCATGTTGCATAATTTATTTAAGAAACGTCCTGTATATTTTTTGGCAGAAAGACGTAAGAGTTGATTTTCTAAACGGCAGTAACCGGATCGAGTGAATTCCTCGAGCTACGCTTCTGCTGATGATGAACTAAACAGGACTGAAACAGCTGCACGAAGCTGCTCCAGGGTTTCATTGTAATCAAAAACGATTTGCAACAAAATTTTGTAAAACTTTCATTATACTTTGACAGCAAGCATGCCCGCATTGCATAGGATGACTTATTACGTAGCAAACTGTCTTCAATTTGTCTATCCTAAAACAATGTCAAGACAAAAAGCGATCGTAGGATGTAGCTCTTTAAATTATTCATTAACAATTTTATAACTGAAGTCGACTCTTGTCCGATGAAATATGTGAGAATATAGTTTTCAAACTTTACAGTGGACACTGTAAGATCGCAAAGAACGCTCTACGTTTCGCTATCGTTTAATAGCTTCGTCGGGAGTATCAAGGGATAGCGAAACGTAGAGTGATCCTCGATTTCACAGTGATCATTTTAATGTTTAAAAATTATTTTCTCAAATAATAATAATTACGAAAATGTAAGAAACTTTTGAAAGTTTCCTATGAAGGGAAGAATATTATTCCGGAAAAATAGTACATTTTTAATAAAAAATTGTTGCAAATCGAACATCCTCCGTACAGTTGTTTCGGCCCTGTTTGGGGCCTAGTCAGCAGAAACGTAGCAGAAGATTTCAAGCGATGGCAGGATGTCTCTACTTAAACTTTTCAGTAAATTTATAGATCAGTCATGGTCCAACATGGTCTTAAAACACCAATATGCGTAGGTATAAAACAAGTTCCTTATTATAGTACATACAAAAAAATTAAAAAAGGAAATATTTCCGAAATATCCAATATTCATTTATCCGGCATCTTAAAAGTGTCTGACTGTTATGATTTTTTAATCTTTACCCTTTGTGTCACTCATTTTTATTTAATCTATGATTCATATTTTATTCATATTTATCTTAAATTGCCTCATTTGCACTAGTGTAGATTAACTTTAATAGACTATTATTTCCCAGCGAATCATTTTTTTTCTAATGGTGTCAACCGAGCTTAAATTTTACCTGAAAGGTACTAGATCATCAATTACGTTTGTATTATTTAGTTGATTGTTTGATTAATTTTAATTAATTATCGTGGCATGTTGGAAATGGTGGGTAGTCGAAATTGCAAAACTAAAATTATTATTTGCATCAACGCAAGTTGTGCACCAAAATACTCAAACAGATACACAGTTACAGACAGTGAACACGAGCTCTAAAATGTCTCCTTTGTCTGTAATTTTAAGATTTTTGCGCTCTTTAGCAACACATGTGTCAATCTTTTGTATTACTGAAAGATAACTCATTGCAGAAAATACAAAAATGTGAAATAAATTTGGAACAAAATTTTAAGTCGGCCTGCTTATGCGAAATTGAATCGGACGTATCGCGTGTTTTATGGTGGTTCTGATTAAGAGATGGTATCTTTTTCAAACTGTACATCCTGCGTCCTGTTAGAAAAATATACCGTGAGAAAGAATGCGTGAAATCGGTACATATTTCACAGGAACCTGACGGGCAAATTTAAGATAAAAAGAACAAGCGCATTCGAACACATTTCAGGTATATCGCAAATAAATCTAATCCCACGTCCATCGGAATAGGAAAATTGGGTCAGTTGAAGGTGTACTATTGAATACTTACATTTCCTGCCTTTTCTGTATTTCAGATGCATCTCAATTTCACAAACGCGATGACCAATTAGGCGGTCAAATCTAACGCTAACACCGGTTTGATCGGTAGCAAAAACAACTTTGCCTTCAGGCCAATCATTTTCCGCATGTCGCGGACAACACAACGCACAGGTAGACGAACAAATAATAATTTTAGAAACATATGCACAGGATAAATGTAGGTTATCTCGGCCGGTGACCGTAGACTGTCGTGTCTTGAGCTGCACGCAAACTCCGCCCACAGTCAGGTTCTTAAAACAGGATGATCCTGGTCAATCAAAAAAAGTGGCACAGACAAATATTTGAGATGTTCCTTCCTTTGGTTTGTTGTTGCTATTTTTTTTTTAAATCGCGCGAATTACGTAATTACTGCAATTATACGGAGTCCATTTAGAGAAAATTGCGGATAATTGCCGTAACTTTTACGGTGTGGCAAAATCTCACAGGACAATAACTACAGAAAAACACGTTCGTATACAGTATGCCCTAGGGACAGCTTTCATCAGACATCGACAATATTTCCGAATATAACAATGTAGCGTTTTATTAAAGACACCATCACGTGTATTTATCATCTCCACTCCATTACAAGACGTAGTCCAGGAAAAAAAAGCAGCAGGCAAAAATTAATCAAGCCGAAATTTAAATTTCTTAAAATATTCTACTACTATGAGAAAAGTTAATAGCACTTCAAAAAGATGAAGTATTAAAACAAGGCCTTGTTCGCCTAACAGATATGTTAGGAGTTTTTTTGTGTCATTCTCTGATGATGATGTTGATCGTAAGCTGCGCTCGTAAAGTCTACCCATGCTAGCAAAATAGCAAAATTTTATTTAATTACACTCACTTCTGTCATTAAAACAATCACTCTCATTTCTCCATTTTTTATTTCCTCTAGAAAATCGTGTGTCAATAACGCTTGCATGCGAAGGTTTTGCGGATGACATAATACTAGGTGTACGTATTAGATTTGGTGTTCCTGAGTTGGAAAAAAATATAATATTTTTTGCATCATCCACAATTTTTTTTTTTTAAATAATATTTCAAATTACGTTTTTCAATCATAATTTTCGAGAAGCCTGTTACTCACTTGTTTGAACATTTCTACTTGTCATTATTATCGGATTTGTGCTTATTAATATTGCTTAAATGTTTATACGTTTCATGCTACACGAAATATTACTTTGTAGTATACCGTGTGTTCCTGTTTAAGCAAATATTGAAAAAAAAAAAGAATGACAAGGTAAATGTTACTAAAAGACGTTGTGTAAATGATCCTAACAGTTTTGCTACATTTGTGGTTGAACCCAAAAATGCACCAAAATAGGCTTACTATATCCAAAGTTCATTACAAGTTATAACGGGTAAATAAAAACGAAATATGTATTTAATAGACCTATAACCCAGAGTTCGCTACAAACGAGTTCACTATAGTCGACCTTCAATACAATATGACCTTCAGTACAGGTTTTTGATAGACAAACTACAATCGAACATCTACAACTCAAATTTTAAGGCACCAGAAAATTACGAGTTACAGAGAATTATAGTTAAAAATAGATAGCAGTTACACACAATGTGCAAGGACCACCAGTAAATTACGACTTACAGAAAATATCGATTTCCGGAGGTTCGAGTTATAGAGGTGCGACTGTATATATTTTTGGAATTAGGAAAAAGACACGTTGATTAATTCGAAACAATATACTGAATTTTCAATCTAAAATAACAAATAGAATAGCTTTTAAAACTTAACTTTACTTCAATTAAAATAACAAAGTAAATTCCGGCCGTTCAGGCAAATCTTCAGAACATTTCCAATAAACATTTTTTTGTATGTCTGATAATAAGGTGTGCAAGAACCGTACAAAATATAAACAAAAACTCTGTACATAATTTATATATTTTTTTGGAATTCTGACGTGATAGAAAAAACTAATAACAGTGCTGACGTGATAGAAAAAACTAATAACAGATTCTGCTTTATAATGTTGAAATCATTGATAACACCTAGTCTCATCTCATCCGCAAAAAAAAATATATTTTTCATTATTTTAAATCAAAAGTTAGCTATTTTGAAATCCTTAAAACACGAGGGCATGTAAATTTCTGATTCCAATTTACGGAATAAGAATTTTGCTACCATCCAAAGCCTGCTAAAAGAATCTGGGACATCTAATATTTCCTATTTACGAGTTCATTTTATTACTGTTACGATGTATTCGTCCGTTTGTTTATTTCTGTGTTTTTTGCGTTAGAGTAGAAACAAGTTTAAAGTTGCATTCAAACTAAATTACTCAAAACAATTAAGGGGTCGAGCTTTTAAACGACTGTATACAGGTGTCCACCGAGTGCCACGGTCTTCTCTACCGTCTAAAGTATTCAAGATAGAAAAGAAATTCAGACGAGCTGAGGTGTAACTCAGTCAACTCTATTTATATTTATGTTATATTATTTTTTTTTTAATGAAACACCCAGTATATTTTTACATATTTCGAAAGTACGCATAACGAGTAGGTAACAACCTAAAAGTTCTATTTAAGAGATTGTAAGATATTAAGGATTATGTGCAAAAAATTCCTCAATTCCTCTACTTTGAGCTCTTATAGTTTTATTATTTATTTAAATTTCATCGTGAATTTCTTTAGGTAGTCAGTACAATATCTCATCTACAGATATTTCACAACAGATTCAATCATTATGTGTACAGCGTGTCGAGTTTTGAAAAAGTTAATTTTTCTCAAAATTTTCAAATGGAACACTCAGTATGTCTAAAGTCTTCTCAAACACTGCCTTAATGAGCTTCCATAAAACGCCAAATGCTTTTGTCCAACCTGAAGAAATCGCGAGACAACAACGAAATATTTTTTTTTCTTTCAGTATTAACGTTATTTAGCCTTTCCGTCCGTTTTTTTTTTTGTTTCAGTTAGATGATAAATCAATGGATATGTTTTATTTTGTGTTCAAAGTCATTGAGTGTATTCCCACTTTCCTTTACTTTGAAAATATTTAAACGATTTTATTAAAATAATAAAAAGAAATAAAATTTAAAATTACGTTGCCGTTTGCTAGAAAATAGGAAGACAGTTGCCACGAATTTTTAATTGACAGAATAATTGTTTAGATTAGTGACACGCTACCTTTACAAATTTGTACTGCTTTTTGTGTTAACGAAATGGATTTTAATAATGAAAAGTTACATGACGTGACGCACCTAATAGGAGAAAGCAACCGAAACTGTCTTTTGGCGTTAAGATTACAAGAAGTAAGAAGTATTTACGAGAAGCTGAAAAACAATTTGAATATTTAATATAAATTTTCTAGATCCAATGGTTGTCATTCTTAATTTGTTCATCGTTTTCTGTTATTTTCTAATTTAATACTTATTATTCTTAATTTGTACATTATTTTGTTATTTTCTGATTTATTAATTAAATTAACTAATATTTGTTAATTTATCAACAAAATAAAACAGAAGGACCGGTCGAAAAGGTTAAAAAATTTGGTGTTTTATGAAAGCTCATTGAGGCAGTGTTTCACGAGAGTTTAGACTACAGGGTGTTCCATTTGAAAATTTTGAGAAAAATTAACTTTTTCAAAACTCAACACCCTGTACACATAATAACCAATAGATTGAATCTGTTATGAAATTTCTGTAGATGAGATATTGAGTTGTCTACCTACAAAAATTCACGATGAAATGTAAATAAATAATCAAACTAAGAGAGCTCAAAGTAAAGCACTTTTTTATACACTATCATTAATATCTTAAAAAATCTCAAATAAAACTTAGCAGTTATATGTAAAAATATGTAAAAATATATTGGGTGTTCCATTTAAAAAAATATAACTTTGAGATGGCTCTCCGTTACTGAACACCCTGTATAGCCACAAATAATTTTAGAAAATAGAGCTGACTGAGTTACACCTCAGCTCGTTTGAATTTCTCTTCTATCTTGTATACTTTAGACGGTAGAGAGGACCGCGACACTCGGTGGACACCCTGTATATCGGAAATTTCAAAACTCAAGTTTTTACGAACATCAGTTTAAAGTTTGCAATTCATACATCAACATTTTGTAACAAAAGTTGAAAATTAACGAAGAACAAGCCAAAAGAAACAGAAAAAATGTCATGAAAAAATTTTGTTCTCAATGTTATCACATTATTTTTTGAATTTTTTATTTTTAATAACGACTTGAGCATTTTCTGGCTTCAATTAAAGCTGCACAGCGTCTTGACATATTTCTTGTTAATTTTCGGATGGTGTCTTCTGGAATTTGCTCGTATTCTTCCAAAAAAACATTTTCTAGCTCCAGGAGTGTAAGAGGTGCGTTTTACCGATTTCAGACTCATCTAGCCAGCTCGTTCCAAAGATGTACAAAGCAATTAACGTCAAGACTGCATGTTGGCCATGGCAAAGTGACGATATTTTGCTCTTGCAGATACTCCGTAATGATTCTCGCAATGTGTGACTGGGTATACTCTTGCATTAAAATAAAATTTCAACTGCAGCGTGTGAACGAAGTTGTACTAGGACCTGAAGGACCTCATCAATGTAACACCGTCTAGTTAAAGCTCCATTTTTTATGACAACAATATCAGTTTGTTGTCGATCGAAATACCGTCCCAGATTATTATAGAAACACCACCAAACGGGACTCTTTCTTGAGTTCTATTTGAAAGAAATCGTTCCCCTAGTCGTCGCCATACTGGAACTCGTTCATAATTTGAACGTACTGCAAACCTAGACTCTGCAGTAAACGAAACGTTTCTCCAATGGCGTATCTGCTAATTATGGTGCTCTTGATTGAATTGCTTTCGCGCTTTTCGCTGATTTCTGGTTAAACGCATTATTTTGGCTGGACGTCTGGCCTCCAGGTTGCCTTCTCGAGATCGAATTCTCACTGCTTGATCGGAAATTTGCCGAGTTGTAGCCGAAAAAAGATCATTTTGTGAAGGACGCGATGTGCTGGTATGCTTCCGAAGAGCTTGCAAGCGTAAAAACGATCGTTTAAGAGTGTGATTGCACTCTGATGGACTTGCCAAAGACAACGAGTAACATTTCCGATATTCTAGTGTCGCTTTCAAAGCTTCCATATTACAGACCGTCGCACAGTGGAACGATCTAGTGTAATGCTTTGGACATCGGTCAGAAACTCAAGTGTCATTCAAAAAATCTTTTCATACATATTTGTTGCTTATGGTAGTATGTTAAAACATCTTTAATTTTTTTTTAATTTCTTTAAAAAATAAGCCACTTAATAGCTGAAAAATAATTCTTTTTTAAATCAGAAAAAAATTCAAATTTGAATTTCTCCGTGGATGTTTTTCTGAATTGCAATTAACGTTGTACTGAAAAAAGAATGTCTAAGTACATTATCCCAGATATGTTAAATCTATGCTCCAATGTACTGTTTAACAGGAAAATAAAAATTAGTAATTTTACTCTATTATTGATAGTTTCGTAAAACTCTCGCAATATCGCACTGTATAATGTGCTACATTAATACACTACGACACTAAGTTTTAAGCTGATGCCATCAGATTTTGCGACTTCCTGCGACCTTACAAGATATTTAAATTTTTATGAATGTAGGGTGTTCCATCTAACACGGCTCTTTTCTTACCTCTTTAGTCAGCCATTTTACAAAAAATTATTTCAAACAAAAGTTTCATTATTTCATACAGAGTATATTTTAAAATTAGTTTGCTGTATACAGTGTTCCGTTTAGACTAGACGTTATATTACTTCGTTATTTTAAATAGAAGACCCTATATATTTTTACATTTTCGGATTCCGGGCTCAATTTTAATGTGACATTATGTACCACACATAGGGCCTAATGTAAACCGTTTACACATTATCACTGTTGCAGTACTTCAAACAAATGCATATATCTTTCAAACAAATGACGCTAGAGACTTGTAGTTCTTTGCAAAAGATTCATCTTGAAATACTTTTTCACTTACACCATTACAAAACATTTCAAATGACAAGGTCTTACAAACAATTTAAAGTATATTTATTTTCTTTAAAATGTATATTTATTGTATGTAACTAAAGTACATCGAAAATATTTAAAAAAAATTTACAGTTTTTTGACGATATAAAACTGTGTTTTTTGAATTCTGAAGTCTTATCTTTCAAACAGGTTGTATTTCATCTGTCACGTTGACATCAAAACTCACAACAACACGAACAAATCAGAAAAATATCGAAATAACCTAAAACGAGACCATCATTTCTTAAATTGCTTACAACGTAACTAAATAATAACAAGAATATTTTCAAATTAGTAGGCCATGATCATAATGAAACATTATCTGTATCTAGACTGCAGATTTATAGATTCTTCATTCTGTGGAATGAATTCTGTGAAAGTCTTGGTATCGGCAAAAAAGTACAAACCTTTTTATTTCGTTGGGACTAATCATTTTGTAGCAAAAAAGTATGACATCTATTGTGGGACATGCTGTATATTACTACATTAACTTTTATATGTTACAAATTTTAGCTAAATTTGCGCTAACATGCGATTTTTAAAATTATTTTAGTTTTCATTTTCCTTTCATAATCATTCTCTGATAACGCAGAGCTTAATGTAATGTAACATGACACGAGAAGTCTTTAGTTATTTTGGTTATGAACCGATGAGTGAATCGTAATTTAATTTTCACCGTCTGTTGTAAATGATATTGGTATTATCTATACAAATTTTCATAAAAATCTGTACACCTATGTAGCTATAGTAGTCATGTCAAGTAGCTCCCATTATATCATTCCACTCTGCGTCGTACATTTATTTGTTTGGCAACATATCGCTGTATCTTCCTTTCTTGCAGAAGTGTAACAGCCCCACTGACTTCTGTTGGTGTCAATTGGTTCCATACACCTTATTGATCTACCACATTACGTTGTATGGCAGTAGAAGAGTTATATCAGATTAAAGAGAAGAAATTTCAAATTGAATCTTAACGAATACCACAATTATTTTTACTAATATTACTTCAACTACCTCTCCCTCATAATAAAGAGGTTCTATGACAGCTGAAATCGTTTTGAGTAACACAGATGGTTCAAGCAATAATTGACTAGCCGTTCAAAATTTTTCATTTCATTTAGCTTAGCCAGCGCAAGAAAGTTTGGCCCCTTAATTATTTTGAGTAGTTTATTAAAATAACTCAAAAATGGATGGAAGGCCTTGTCCCAGATTTATTATAGCGGGCATAGTACCTATACGTATATGTACAGAACTCCAAAATATGACATTAACAACTTCCCCGATTGCTTCGCTTGCAAGAATCCCTAATAGCAAAATGCCCCAATACTATTCAATGATTCAAGAAAAATTCGATGTATCTTTATAGTACTCGAATAATCGAAATTCTTGGATAACTACAGATATTGCAACATTCTAAAATACTAACCGATCCCTACTTCAGACGCTTCATTTTTTTTCCAAATCACAAAGTTTTGTGTCGAATTATAAAGGCAGGTAAAAAATGCATAACAATAGATTAATCGCCGAGTTTGATAACATCATTGAAACTTCTTGGAGTAACTTAATGAATGCATTAGGACAATAAAGTAAAGATGACTCAGCTATTCGACTTTTAATGAATAATCAGAGTTTCTTCACCTGAAATCATTAATAAATCTCTTCAATTCTTTGCTGAATACTTTTTGCGCGAAAGATGCTAACTAACTGAAAATCAAGTTGGCTTGTGAGTAATTAAAGTGTTCACTTAAACAAACATGAAGGAGAAAAGAAATTAAAGCAGTAGATATCTTGAGCGTGATATTAATTTCAGTGAAAACAGTACGGACACTGACTGATCACTCCTTTTCAGTTTATTTGTGCAATGATATCAGCCATTAGTTTTCTCCAAGAGTCAAGTTAAGTAAAAAATGTAATTAGGTGTGTAAACACATACACAATAAATTTCACAATAATAAGTGCAAGTATTAAAAAGCGAAGAATTTTGAATTTATTTTAAAAATATTGTAACGAGATTCTTTTTTATGAAAATGTTACAATATCTATTGTTCGCTCTCTTGATATTGCCTTAAGAATTATTGACATTTTCTTTATTTTCAGAATCGTTTCGTTTTTGCAAAACGAAATTGCTTGTCTTCCACAAATATTCTCTTGCAGATTGAATTTCAATAAACAAAGTCGCAATATACACAAGGGATAAATCCCTGTTCCATCGATTCTCGGCGACCCAATTTTTAAGGTCATAATAGAATCAAGGGCGAAATAACATTCGTGATAAAAGCAGCTGTATTCGCTGCTCACAGTTTATGGGCGAAGTTATTCGCTCCAGAACAAAACGTGTATAAATTGCCGAGGTTTCTTTGTGCTGGAACGTTTCAATTTATTTTTCTAACTGCAACAGTAAACAAGTTTCTGCAATGTACGTCCTTAATAAATTCTCCAAATAGCCAATATTTAAACATCGATACGGGGTCTTGGACAAAATAATTCCTGTAAGCGATATGTAATTGAATGCTATTTTTCATTTTTATTTTCCCGAAACTAAGTAATATTAAAATAATAAATTTTTGAAATAAATACTGCGTTAACTTTCAAATGATTGGGATTCAGTTAGTATTAAAAATAATCCTGTTTCAAAATATGAAGTCCTGTATTAGTTCAATCAAATCATTTTATCTCGTGTATTTATTGGATCATTAGCGGTTTCAGGCCCCATGTTTTACCAAAGTGTTTACGACATACTCAGAAAGATGTCGTTGCCTTTGAAACTGTACTATCGACATGTGCTTTTCAATTGAGCTTTGTATCCAGGGTTACCCCTAAGTACTTCACCTTTTTGGAGAGCTGTATAGTGAGTCCATTTAAACGGGGAGCGATTAAATTCAGCTTCCTGCGTTTAGTAAATGAAACTTTAATGGTTTCTTTTAGGGTTTACAATAAGTTCCTCCTTAGGACACCATCTATCGATAATGTTCAGAGTAATCTGCATTAAGTTGGAGATTGCGCCTTCATGTTTCCCTCTGATCAGTATGACTATGTCATCCGTGTAACCAAGAACCTGGTGATATTTATCGGTCATTTCTCTCAGTAGGTCGTCGACGACTACAGTCCACAGCAGCGGTGATAAAACTCTACCTTGTGGTCAGCCTTTTGCTGTGGTTATTTTCGTTTATACCACTCCTAACGAAACCGTCATTGTCCGACTTTTCAGCATTAATCCGATCCACCGAATTATCGGTAGATCTATGCCATGTTTTATGGCAGCTTCTTCTATAGATTTACATGAGGTGTTATCGAAGGCACCCTCTATATCTGTAAAGATGTCAACAACAATTTCTCTTGCTGTAATAGATTTTTCCATAGCATTCAGAAGATTGTGAAGTGCATCTACTGTGGATGGTTATGTGATGTTTCGCCCCACCGTTTAGCCTCCACTGTTTGGTCCCCGCCGTTTCGCCCTCCTACCGATTCACCCCCGAAAACAGAGAATTTTGAAAATAGTATTTATTAAATAACACATATTACAAAATATTTTAAAATTCAAAATTATGGGCAATGTCTAACAAATAATCCATAGTATCTATCTTATTATTATTATATTTATCCTATGTTTAAAAAAAATTCTGTTGAAAATTATGAACATAAATCAAAATAACAAATTTATAAATAATAATATTTATTATCAAAAAACCATCACGGTTATTACATTTACGTCAATCTTTTTTATTATATATAGGGGCGAAACGGATCGGGGGCGAATCGAGACCAGAGGCGAAACGACGGGAGCGAAACGGTGGAGGCGAAACGGTGGAGGCGAAACGGTGGAGGCGAAACGGTGGAGGCGAAACGGTGGGGGTGAAACGGCGGGGGCGAAACGTCCCCATTCCACTGTGAATTTGCCTTGGTTGGAAGGCAAATTGCTTGAGATGAATGAAGCTTTACCTCTAATTTTGTTATCTCCATTAATTTGAGGAGAAACGAAGACAGGTTTATCGGGCGATAGGATTTAGTGTCTTCTGCAGACTGCTTGTACGTTTTTCGTATCAAAGCTATATTCACCTTCCTCCAAGATTGCGGGATATAGCCCTAAGCCCTGAGTATGGCTATCAAGCATGGGGCGTTAAAGTTCATCCCTTTCTGAAGCAAGGCTGGAAATATTCCATCATTGCCAGGTGATTTAAAGGGCTTGAAACTATTTATAGCCCATTTCTTTTTGTCATGTGTGAATATTTTACCTGCCAAACATCTGCTGACTTTGTTAGAACAAAAATATTTGTAGAGCGTTGAGTCATCAGAGCAATTTGCAGTACCTGTTTCTTTAGGTCCTGGAAAGTGTGTCGATAACAATACTTTAAGCGTATCCTGAGAGTCTTCGGTATACGCTCCGCTGGGCTTCTTAAGGAGTCCAGCCAGGAGTTTAGCCAGTACCTTTTGGATTCGCGCTGTCGAGGCGAGTTCACCTATCCCTTCACAGAAACGTTTCCAGGCCCTTCTTTTCGATTTCCTCAATTCTTTGTTGTACTTTGTTAGGGCTGTTTTGTAGTCCTCCCATTTTCCTATTCTTTTCGACCTATTAAATTCTTTCCTAGCCTCTGTTTTGAGTCTACTTAGTTCTGCATTTCACCAAGGGACTCTCTACAATCTCTACAGGTTATTCTCTCCCTTAGCGGGCAGCTTTTATTGTAAACAGCCAGTCTACTCTGACTTAAGTGTCGTGAGGCAGCTTCTAACTCCTCTGTCGTGGCGACGTCGTATTGGAGACCTTCTAGATCAACTTTTAGTGTCTCCTAACAAAGGCGCCAATTCATCGATCTGGGCGCTATGTACTGCACCACTTCCATTTCTGAGGTTTTTAGATCAAACGCAATTAGGGCGTGATCAGAAAACGATGGTTCGTCCATCCCGTGCCAATTTTCAATAAATTGTGTCATAAGCGGAGTAATGAGACTGAGGTCGAGGACCTCTTGTTGTATCGCGTTTATGAAGGTCGGTTTATTACCTCGATTTATGGTGTCTATATCGTTAGACATTCTAGCAAGTTCGTACCTCTTTGATTTGTATCTGTGCAGCTCCAAAGTTCATTGTACGCATTGGCGTCGCAGCTCGGAATTAATTTTTTTTCCCAACTGTCACCAATTTATGAGGCGCTTCACTTCCTCTGGTGGTGCATTACTTTCTTCACCAGGAAGATACATTGAGGCCACAACGATCAACTTCTTGCCTTCCTTAGTGGGCAGTCTTAATAAAGCTGCTACCAGATCCCTAGTACAAAATTCTTTAATAGGAACGTATATCATGCTTTTCCTGACCACCAACGTTGCTCTTGAGTTGTCCAGTTTGCTATCGTAGACAAGTTGTAGTAGCGCAATGCTAATTTGCTTCTTGATAAGAATGTTGTGTTGCAAATTAATTTTTCACATAAACTTCAATTTTGTCACTGATTTTTAGAAGTGTTGCAAAATGATGATGTAACTTTAAATAGAACATTCTTCGCTGATGAGGACTGGTTTCATAGAAATGGGTACATCAATTCACAAAGCATGCGAATTTGAAGGTAACATAGACTCAATTCGTTACTGAAATGAAATTTTACAACCATTCTTCCAACAACTACATGATGACGAATTACAAGAAGGATATTTTCAACAAGATGGTGCAACAGCTCACTACTCTCGACCACAACTTATTTGACCAGATTTTTATTTAGACACTAAACTTGTTAGTAATCTAGACAAACCTACTGTCTTCCATGGCCAACCTTTAACAAAAAATTATTTGGGTATAATGTTACGAATTTGGGGTTCACAAATTATAGTCGTTAAATTTCAGAACACTTTAATTTCAAGCTGTCGCTTTACACAATTAACAACACAATTGTAATGAGCTTTTCTATCAACTAACACTTTTACAAAATGTACTTTCTATTTATTCGAGGTACGAATCCTTCACTCGCTAACTTCATAACTAACTACTTCTGACGGATCGTACGGCTTATATAGCAGAGCCCTCTATTGCCCGAACATGCTAGAATGATCGAGTAGTTTCCGGTCATGTTCTGTGACGCAAGGTGGCGTACTGATGCTAAAAATAGATCTGTTTGCGCGTGACGGATGCAACAATAAGGTAGGAGGACCATTTTTTTAACTAGATTAAATTCTGCAGTACAAAATAAAATATTCAATTTGACCTATTTATTAGATTCTTATCAAAGTGTAGCCAATGAAGCGTTTGATTTTGAACGTGATATGATTGTAGAAGAAGTGAAGACTTGAACAGTCGATATAATAATCCTGTCATATCCGATGACTTCATGAAACGTCTATAAAAATTTATTATTAATAAGCGGGTATTCACCATTATTCATTCAATTCATTGCAGCACATTAAGCAGTATAAGCATGAAGTCGACGTTACAAGTAGATGCGCCTAATATATTATCACTGCATCACTGCAGCAACACAAGAACGGTTTCTAGGTAGGCATTATTTCTTCAGATACAGGCGCCAGTGTAGCTTCTATTGCCGGTCGATGGCTTCGCCTGTGCATTGCATACAAACCACTCACCTCAACATTGTTCTTTTAAAAGTGAATGTCCGTTACTACTTATCGACTATAAGCAATTTAAACTATAACAGATGCCAAGTCTTGCTGGATGAGAACAAAGTTATTCGCTTGAATAGCAAGAATAACTGCTGGCTGGAATGGTGAGCGCCTTTAAAAGGGCTGCTTAATAATATAACATTAAGACAGGCTAATAATTTCCAAATTAAGCTAAGTAAATAACTATCAAGTAAGCAAATGTATAATCATTTTTAATTTGACTAAATATGTGTTAGTAAAGCAAGTGGTTCGCAGTAAAGGAAAAAAAAATGCGACCACAAGCTCAAGACGATTTTACTCGAGCACTTAACAGATAGTTGTTACGCTTAAATACCGAACATTAAGAAGATTAATTTTAATTTGAAAACGTGCGTGCATATACAACCATCGACAAGATAATAGAAACCAGTACTTTTTAAAGAATCCAGCCAATAATTAAGATGTATTAAAATCTTAGTTCACTCACAATAATTTGAAAAAATTAGCAGCTTGTCTAGGTATTTTTCAGTTTTAAAGAAATACCTATTGTTCTTATAACTATTAAACCATTATTAAAATTAATTTTACAAATAACAAAAGAAAAAGGTGATTTGGTAAAACAACGGCATTTGCTGTTTAATAATTTCTATTTTATACAGTTTGTATAAATGATTCATAGGGTCAGGAACCTCTAAAAAATAAAAAAAAAATAATGTTGGCTAGATTTTGTTTTGTTTTAATATAATAGGCAAAAAATACTATCTGAGGACGGAGTTGCATTAAACATTCACTCACCATTGGTTAGGTCTCTCATTCCTAATGTTCTTTCTTTCTTTCTCGCTTCCCTGACCGCAAAAGGCGCGGAGGGTAAACGTCTTGGCTTCGGAGCATCGCATTCCAATTCCATAAGGACCATGCAAATTATTAGTAACCCTTTATGAATATCTATTCAGTAAAATGGAACACTTCACTTACCGGGGCCGTTTTTCGGCCCCACCTACTCCAGCGGCGAATCTAGAAGCTGTAGCTCCCTCACAATGATATTGGATATTGAGGAAGTCATCCTCGCACGTTGACTTCTTATCTTCGCATGCATTAACCCCACATTCACCTGTGGATATGAAACCCACCCCTCCCAATGGATATTAGCATACGTTGCCTCCAAAGCATACATTCTCAGGATCAGTTGATGTCATGGACTGCATGAGTGTTAAGCACCATTCCGTTCCGGTCCAATGACATCATCATGTTAGACCTTTCTGGATAGCTCAATGCTATCACTTGGTCAGGAATGCAATTTAACTGAATTCCCACTCACAATGAATGCAGAATACAGCTAAATACTTTGCCCATATCGTGCTCTTCATCGGTGCTGCTTGCACACCGCGACAAGAACCCCGATACCGTATGCTGGTGCACGGTACCATCCTCTGGCCAACGCCCAGGATCGCGTCCCGGATCCCGGGATTCTGCCACCAGAATACCTCCGTATAACTCATGACTCATGACCCTCAAACCGCATTGCCAATCGTGAGAATGTACCGCCCTAACACTTCTTCCAGAACATACCATCTCAGGTCATATTCAGCAGGCACCCTCTAGTTCATGCCCTGCAACACATCGCAGCCACCACATACAACACATCTCTAACAAACCATCGCCTCCTCCCGGCTAATATTTCGTGGACAGTCCTTATCAAATATCCACTATATATTTTAATCACCTTCGCGAACCCCACTTACGTTCACCGTCCGCGTCAACCCTCGGGAGACTGGCGTATCTCTCTCGATTCTTTGCTGCATAGACTAAACACGCCTCTATATCATATTACCAAACTAATAACGTAAACAAATATGCACGTGCTTCACAGATATTTCGAGAATGCATAAACTTTCTTAAATTCTAAACTTGTAAAATATTCAACTACAACACTAATATTTGTCTAATATTAATAATAGTGTACACTATTAAAGCGCTTTTGATTGGCGTGCACTATGTGCACTGAATGTATCTCTTAACCTCATGGAATCTGTTCAATTCGGGAAAGAATACATGCACGTCATATACAGAACTCGTGTATTTCAAGTGGTTGCACTACGTTAGTCAACACTATTATTAATTTTGTATTTGAACTTGATTTAATGATGCATTTCCGATACATAAAAATTCGCATATTGTTGATTAGCATAGCGCAACCACCTGAAATGGACGAGTTCCGTACATGACGTGCATATATTCTTTCTTGAATTGAACTACAGATGAAGATACACTTAGTGCACTTCATTCGAAAGCGATATTAGACTTCATACCTCATGTCATGTGTCACTTTGCATTTCTGACTTCAACAAACTTGTTTACGCTTTTTATGCTAGTTTCAGTAGATCTAAACTAACAAAACAGTTTTTTTAAAACTATACCATTGGGATAACATCAATTTAAACAAGTTGTAAACTTTGCATTTGACACTGTCGAGTTACGCAACTTTCCTTTTAGTAATAAATAATAACTGTCTATACCAATACTCACGTTAGGTCAAGATATATTCACTGTGATGTCTTATTATCGCAATGAAACATTAATTGATGGTGAATGAACTTGGCTCAATGCAAGCTTGTAAGAATGACTACCTTGTAAATTTTCGCGATGTTCAAATTCGCGATGGTTCTCAGTTAAATCACATTCGCGATTAGAGCTGTTGCAAACCGTATGTATTCGTTACTGAGTAACGGGTACAACATGAGACTCGAAGTACCGATTCGTTACTTGTCAAAAAATTTCGTTACTCGTATGATCATACCGTACGATTTCGCTCACGTTTGGATACGAAAGAGTGCGACCTCCCGATCAGTTAGTAATTTAGTAATTTCAGTTAGAAGTTGCTTACGTTTTTAATAGATTGTTTATCAACTGTTTATACTTACTGCATACGTATGCATTTTTAGTAAGTAGTAATTTTATTTTGAGTATTTTTTAATAAACTAAATTATAATAAAAGTAATTTTATTATGTATTACAATTTTAAGTTGACAATTATATTCACGCATGTTATCCGATTATTTAATTATGCTGTAGTAACGAAAGTAACGAGTAACGAATACTTTGTAACGGGTACCGAAATCTAAACTAACGAATACATGCGAGTACAAACTTTTTCGTTACTTTTGCAGCACTATTCGCGATTTGATTAATAGATTTCTAAGAACTGGCAGTGTAAAGAAAACTGGAAGACCTTCAGATTTAGATAATACCTATTGTTGATGATTTTAAGAGGACCGGATGGCTTGAACAAAACCCCCAAAAATCACTGTCCACATTATCTCTGCAAAGTGGAGTTTCTGTAAGTACTTTAACGTCACAAGATACCAGTTTCGAAGTAATTTTAATGGTGACAGAATATTCTTTAGTAATGAGGCTTTGTTACCATTAAGAAAAATAATTACCATAAAACATGGTTGGGCCAATTTATGTTACAAAAACAAAACAACCACCAACCCGTCTTGTGACTTACCCCCGAAATACCTGCTCGATCGGTAAGAACATGATTTGAAATATGATGGTATACACGTTTTAAATAGGGGCTACCCTTTACTTGCTCGCAGTTTAATGACGATATAATTATCTTTCAAGGTAAACCGGAAGTAGGTGCATCAGAGCCTTTTGTTATTAATTTTTTTCGCAACTTCCTACGACTTCTAATTTTCGAAGAAAAGTGGTGGAACGGATGATCTGAAACAGCTTGTATATTATTATTATTGCAATTTTTTATTTATTTTGATTCAAAATTACTACGAGTGAAATTTAAATTGTTTCATTTTAGTATATAAATATTCCCAGTAGATAAGAGTGGACAGGAAACACTATAGCCTAAACAAGTAAAACCGTGCTACCCGTAGAACCGTCGAATGTCCTCCCTTCCTCGCTGAGCTAAGTTAATTTAAAAAAATTGTTACAGTTTCCCTTGGTTTAGGAAACCTATTTTACGTCTGCGAGCTAATCGACGAGAGGTGTAAGTTTTTAATATTCATAAAGAATCAGGCATTGCAGTTGAAGAGAATACTAAATTAATGGGTGTCCAACCTATGGTTCAACCATGCGGTTGTTGTTGCCATAACAGTTCAAACCCCTAGAAACCCTTCCAGAGTAACATGAATGTGTGTGTGTGTGTGTGTTTGTATAAGCTGTAAAAACCAGCCCCGATGCCCAAAAAATCGAAGACCCTCCAGGATACTACAGAGACTCTGTTGCTCCGTTCTACCTAGTACAGTATAGTAGTATAGTAATTGTTGTCTTACATGTCATGTTCTTTTCCAAAATTTCTTTACCTTACTTTTTCACTTTCTTGTATTAATTTAAATTAGTTGTAGCATTGTAGCACACGAACGAATTTTATTTGTTGTGTAGTTTTTCGTAGCTTTTCGCCTTCAAAAGAGTAACTAAATAGTCATTTTAACAGTCATTTAATCCGAAAGTTATGACGCTCTTTCATTAGTTAAAAAGCATCGTGGTGGCAGCAAAAGTCTCTTTTTCAAAATTCTTGCTAATTCATTTAAAGCACTCTACCTGCTTAAATAGAAAATTACAGGTAAGGGCAACCTTTACTGTTCAAAGTTCAGGAAGGCCATACCTACATTAATATATTGTCGGCAGCTCTTACAACAATTGAGGACATGGGTAGGGTTTTTCTTCATTATTCAGCAACCTCGATCATTCAGTGACCCCGCCCCCGCGCAAAAATATTTCTTACTAAAGTGGCTATTATATCGGGCATGCGAGTGCGAGTGGCGCAGTGGACTTATAAAGTCGAGTCACTTGTCGGCTTGGGTTCGAATCCCACCAGGGCCATGGATGTTTGTGTTGTCCGGATTATGACCCAGCGTATCAAAGTAAATACAGGGTGTACTTTTACTGTGTGTTAATTTTCTTCACGTGCAACGGGTTAAAACCAGCCAAGAAAAGCTGTTGATGTTTTCCCCAACATCAATTTTTGGGCGAAAACACACACAAAGAAAAGCACATCAACGCGAAACGTGTTGTTGCACCGAGAAGAACGAGGACAATTCTGTTCTGACAAAATCGCTTCGCGCAGGCGAACGGAAAGAGATGGGGTTAAAACAAGAAGAGATAGGGTGCCTCCGCCAACCGTGACAGAATCTTACGTCAACGAGGACCAATGGGCTTAAAGACCAGGGTTCAATTTCTGTGTAGCTAACGTGGGAAAGAAATCGCTGATTTCACAATATGATGCAATAATGCGTAAATCAAAAAGGCTAAATAAAGAATCTATGCGACCGGAGAATTTAACTTTCGCAACCCAAACTTTTCCTTATCCTAACTTTTACAGGAAAACGAATAACACGGGGAAATACTTTAAAAGCAAATCGACGGAGCGCAAAGAATTCGCCGGGCGGTCTGTGAAAATTATTTCACGGGGAACAATATACAGGGTGATTCGGGGTCGGACAGAAATTGAACGGTAACACGCTTATTAATTATTTTATTTAAAATTTTAATTCACTGAGCGAAGTAATATGTTTTACGATATCAACTATCGACGAATAAGTTTAAAATTTATGCACCAATTAGGTAAGCGCGTTAAAAAAGTTCTTCCTTCACACTTTTACGTAAATAAACTTTTACTGTAACCTCGCTACTAGCTATGAAAATATTACTACTTATGTTCTATGGAAAAAAGTAAATTTTTATGTGAGAAATTACAATTTGTTTGTACCTCGCTTTTAATTTGTTCGGCGATTAATTAAATTAGTAATAAATAATATAAATAATTAGTAAAGGAGTTCCACAAGGATCTATCCTTCGGCCACTGTTATTTCTGATCTATGTCAATGACTTAGAACAAATGATGCCTTCCGTATCATTGTGCCAATATACTGATGATACCTCATGTGTCATAACGAGTAACTCCGAGTCCTTATGTGCTGAACTTGCCTCCTCAGCCATTAACGTCATGTCCAATTGGTCTGAACTGAATCATCTTTTAATTAATTTTAATAAAACTGTAGCACTGCAATTTAAAAATGGTCCGCTGTCTTCTAATATCTTAATCAAAGTTAATGCCAAATCATTTCCAGTGTCCGACAACGTAAAATTCTTGGGTTTATACATAGATGGTTCCCTTAAGTTTAATGTCCACATCGAGTCTGTTCGAGATTATCAAAATATTGCTACGTATTACGGAACCTTAGACATTGTGTTTCAATCGACGTTTTACTAATGTACTACAGTGCCTATGTTCAGTCCACTCTATCCTACGCTTTAATATTTTGGGGAGGCTCTTCTCATGTTCCGCAAGCGTTTGTTATGCAAAAATTCATTATTAGAACAATGCTAAGTAGGAAGCCTTCTGAACCCTGCAAACCACTGTTTAAATCACTCCGTCTTTTACCCTTACCTTGTCTGTACATCTATAACCTTGCGTTTTTCGCCAAAACAAATCTCAATTTATTTGCAAAAAATAAGGATCAATACAATCCCAACTTATCATTAAAAACTAGAAATTTTAATAATTTATCAATCCCTAGGCATAACACCAGCCTTTATGAACGAAGTGTATATTACCGAGCATTAAAAACTTACAACCGCCTGCCCTCATCAATACGATCCAAGAATAATTTACCAGGATTTAAACGTGAACTAAATTGTTTCTATTGGATAGCTGTTTTTACGATTTCAAATATTTTATTTAACTACACGACCAAATGACAATGCCCATATCACGATGAGATCATTGGTTAATAATAATAATAAAAAAAAATTACGAACCGCAGCTTCTTGAATTGCACTAGATTTTAATTTTAAAATACTTAAACTTGTAATTACTTGCAGTGAAGTTAATGTGAATTGTAAACGTTTTGACCGATCAGCTGTAATCGGAGCGGCTGATATACGTCACTCGTACTCAAGAGCAAGTAACGCACTAACCCTGGCCTACTCCGGCTGCGGGTCTTAATGGAAGCAGCGGGCGCGTTCCACTTTTACTTATGCCAGCAGTTTTCAAACGGTTTAGTGAAAACCTGCCACTGTATTTTTCGGGAAAACTATTAAATTTATGTTAAGAACATATGATTCAATCGTTGCCATTTATGGTGATGTATTACAGGTTTAAATATTTGCACATTTGCATAGAAAAAGAACACCCTGTAATCTGGAATGGTGATGCCCATACGACAATAATGTGTAGATTGCTGCGCAAAGCAAAAAGAAAGAAAGGCTATTATATCATGATTCGTGGCACATAATACCGTGCCTTCAATTGAATTCCTTATTAAAGTAAGCTGTGATTTTTTATGAAGTTGGCGACACAATTCTAGAGAAAACAGTTGTCATTAACTGTCAGTACTGATCATAACATCAAATAAAAACACAACATTAAAGTTTAAAGTAGATGCTCAAAATGCTCTCCTTCAGCTTGAATACATAAGCGTACTCTGCGTTTTATGTTTTCAAACCCGTCTGCTAAGTGTTCGGGGGTTATGTTAGCACACACATCTGTAATGCCCGCACGAAGTTCTTCGATTGTGTGACGCGTAGTTCTAAAAACTGTGTTTCTCATGAGCGGAAAAATGAAGTCATCCATAATTGTGAGATCCGGAGACCTTGCAGGAAAATTCACAATTCGATTATTGAAAAACTGCTGCGGGAAAGTCATTGTTTGATTAATAATTAGAACCTCTTATTAATTCATATTTATTCATAATTAACTCATTTCGGTATCTTTCAGCAGTTACTGAGTCGTTAAAAGATATTGGTCCGATGATACGCCTTCTTGACACTGCTAGCCAAACACCAATTTTTATTGGATGTAATGGAGTTTCCACAAATTCATGGGGATTTTCTGCTGACCATAGTCTCATATTCTGTTTATTTAAATACCCTGAGAGATGAAACCAGGCCTCATCGGAAAAGAAACACTTGTCAAGAATGTCGTCGTTGTTTAAGTTATCAAGAAACCACTGACAATATTCTGTTCTTCTGTGAAAATCTACTGGCCTGAGTTCGTGGACTGCTTGAATCTTATATGGATAAAGCTTTAAGTCTTTTTTAAGAATAGTGTGACATGATCCCACTGATAGCTGAACTTCTTGTGAAAGTTTCGCAATAGATTTCTTGGGAGAGTGTTCCATTCGATCCCGAACATCTTCAATGCAGACTGCAGTCCTTTTCTTAGCTGCTCCGCTCCCTGTTTTGCGACCAAGTGATCCTGTTTCACGAAATTTAAGAACACAAGCATGGATATGTTTAACTAGCTGTTTACAAGTAATAGCAAAATTAGGAAACTGCTGTCGAAACTTCTGTACACACTGATTAATTGAATAAACTAACTGTCCATTTTCTATTCTACCGGTTTGAAAATCACTTTCAACAATAAATATTTGCTGCTGTAATTCTAACATTTTGAATTAATTGAAAACACAAAGTGTCAATTTGACATTTGTTTAATTAAATAATTGAACAGCTATCAGTGCTGCAAATCTTAGGAGAAAAAAAAACAGTGAAATCATAGCCCACTTTAATGAGGAACTCAATTGAAGGCACGGTATTTTAACAGGTTCAGAAGGAACTAGGTGGGATTCGAACCCAGCAAACGTCAGCAAGTAGCCAGTGGAGTTACCGATGAACCTAGTTAATACCACCTTCAGCAAATCTTACTTGTTCTTAATTTCCTGTATTGCTTTAACTGATTGGTGTTTGTACTTAAAATTCTGAGAAGGTTTTTTTTTTATAATAATAAATACGTGAAGCTTACTTATTATAAATTTCTTAAAAAGAAAAACAATGTAAGTCAATTACAAAACAAAAATAAAAATTACAATCCGATACAGATTTAACTCCTAACTTTTTTTTTAAGGAATGCGGTGCAAATACCGCAAATCGCACAAAAATATTTCAAAATTACGCCTTATTGTCCGTTCGTAATAAAACACTGACGACTGCCAATTACAATCGTTAAGTAGAGGCACTTTAATTAAAACAAATGAAATCTGCCGTAGTTGGAATATGAGCAGTATTTCTTTTTACGTCGAACCCTGTAAATAACGCCCGATGCACTTCCACGAACGGCAAGATGAGGCGCTCGACTACATCCCGGTCTAATAAAACGTATATGACTTCCTAGACGTGCACCGGTGTTGAATGTCGATATCAAACTTCAGCAGCAACTCACCCAGACGTGTGCTATGTAAATATGAATGTTACATAACAGTATGATTGTCGGCACGTACGCTGAATACTGAAGTGCAATTTACACATATACTGGTTGAAAGGCAATTCGAAGTTTTGCAGCATTCGTCCTCATGCCGAATTGTATTAGAAAAAGGCAAATGAAATTATAACACTAATATCAAATATCATGGAGAACCTAACTAGAGTGAATGAAATTTCACTTTAAATATGAAACCTTGGAAATTTTAATTGGACGAAGCTATTTAAAAAGTAGTTTCTTGACTGTTGAAAAAAAAATGTAATAAGGTAATCTACGTTCAACCGAGCTGCATAACATGGATCTGAAAGTAACCAATTACGAGAAAAAAGGGCAAATCAAATAATATAATAATATTCCATTTTACCGTTAACAATTCCGAAAATCTGATTGATCCTGTCAATAAAGAAACAATTACTAATACATTTTAAAAGGTACGAAGCAGCAGCGAAATGATTAGGATTAACAGTAAACGAAAAAGAAACCAAGTAAAGGGTACTTAGGTGTAAAGAATAATTAACAGGAAAAGTTAAAGTAGAATAGTACATGAATCGAAGTGATTGAGTAATTTGAATTCCTACTTAGGTGAAGCATTATGATCAGAAAAGAAGAAAAACGAAAATCATAAAGAAGGAGGTAGGACAGCAGGATCATCAGGCATTTGTACAATCGGGTAGCACATGATTCTGGATAAGGGTACGATTAAGAAGTCGAAAACTTAGAATAATTTACGAAGGAGCGCAGAAGCAAAAAGTATAGCGAAAAAGAAGAGATAGTGAAGTCAATCAGGTAAAACAGCGATGCTCTAACCCGAAAAGTGCTCTATCCACTCTGAATCTTTTGGGAGAATCTTTATTTCATTCACAGGGAAGCGTTTGGCAAATAAATACAAATGATAAAAATCATTACTCTGACTAAAATAGTAAAGGAGACCGTGGTTTAAGAGATAATTGAAATTAACCTCCGACCACAATAATTTTTATATCCGTAGATACGTATTTCGGCAGCTAAGCTGCCATCTTCAGTACGCTACCAACTTAAAAGATGCAGCTTAGCTGCCGAAATACGTATCTACGAATATAAAAATTATTGTGGGCGAAAGTTAATTTCAATTATCATTACTCTGAGATCTTCCTCAGTTAGTAAAGTTTATTATGCCATCAAATTTCAATATTTTATTAAAAATTAAATTTAACATTTACTAAAAGGTTGCAAAGCAGAAACTAATAAGCCAGAGTTTGTAGGTCATGTACAAGTCATAAACCAAGCTTGTAGACGTTATGACCAATCTTAGGAAATTTGTATGGATATTCACGGTCATTTCGTTTCCTGAATGCAACGCGCACTCTCGTCGTCAGTACATGAGCACTGGGCTATTAATGCGATGAATACGCGCTAACAAACGCAAAGCATGGGTTCGTGACGTGCCGCTTATGAGAATGATATTGAGTTCCATACCTTCATCCGATATTTGGTTATGGCTCCGCAAATATGCGAAATGTAGACACGACTTCTATGCTTAACAGAGCAGTACAGTCATGTGCATTTTAAGTTCTACCTTACACAAGATGTCTGTGAGCCCTGTAGCGCAAGCTATGAAGGGTTAAGTTCACGAGCAGAAAGCATACTTTAGTTGCAGAAAGAAGGACTGGACAGATACAGCTTCAGATTGGAAGAAATTATAGAACATCAACAAAGAAATTAACTTTAAAGGCTTTTAGAGGTAGATCTTAAACAATTATACTGTTATTGTGACTATTACGGTATTGAAACCTATTTTTATTTCAGCATCCTGTTTTGTCAAGGATACTAAATGACAAAATAATTGTAGTGCAGCGATAGAAAAATATAACGCGTACAAATTATATTCCGATAATTACTTGCAAATAAAATAAGTAATGCGAGACGACCTTAAACAGAACCGCGAAGTTTCGTGTCGTGGGCAAAGATTAGATAATAAGGAAAAAGCCTTGATCCTAACGAATCAGATTAAGAAAAGAAGTTCCTCCCTCTAAAAAGTTACACGTCGTAATGCACATAAATACTTAAACACACGTTGCAGGATTCCAGTTATTAGTGATAAAACACCTAAATAGAAACCTCCCCTAGAGTAAATGCCAAAACAATGTAAATTAATTTACTATTTATAAATAAATGTATTTTTGTTGTACTTTGCTCTAAATGGTTCTAAACACACCGTAGCAACAGTAAAGGAGAATGATGCTAATTTTCTCGAGTCAATGCATTGACGTCAATCTACGATAAAAATAGTATTCCGCTCCGATTATTCGAAATTGAACTATTGAATATATCTCTTATCATGTCAAATAAGCGTTTAGTGGTGTTTAGTGAAATATAATCTGGTTTGTACTACTTTGCTTGGTACTTTACTTGGTACTTTTCGTATTTAACTGGCAACCGTCCCTTTTACTTTGGTGTATTAAAATAACAGTTTGAATATCAGAACCTTGTAAATTATTAAAACCAATATTTTTTACAAGCAATAAAATAGTATAGATGATGCTGCGTTGATAAACGCAAGACAGAAAATCCCAAATTAATATAAAGGTGTTCGAATATTGGCGTCCCTAATTTATTATTTTACAACAAAATTCCATATGGGTTTCCTTTTAAATATTCTTCAAGAAGAATTTGCCTGTGCACTTTGAGAATTTTTTATTTGCTCAGTTTCAAGATAACTTAAAATTTCACGAAAACTGACACTTATTTATTTATTTCAAACAACAAAAAAATAAATAAAACTGATATTTGACATGGACTATTAAAGAAACCAGAGATAAATGAGATAAATGCAAGCACAGATATGACAAACGTTTCAAGTAAATTAGCTTGATATTTTGGACATTTTCAATTTCGGATTCCTATGCGAGATATTCTGGATACAACTTGTTAAAGTATACGTTGAATTGCTCACAGCTGACTTGCGAAAAGTATATTTAAAACCGTAATTCGTGGATTTATCATGGAGCACGATAAACTATTCAGTCTTGTTATAATTTTTAATATCGGCCGATGTATTGACTAAAATATCGGCCATGATTTACCAAAATATCGGCTGACAGATATATCGGCCCAGACCCATATCGGTGCATCTCTAACACCAAACTATCAGCGCGGCCTTGATCAGTGAATGTTAAAATAATATATTACTGGAAAAACTGTTTCTATTAATCTTTCTCAAACACGATTTGATTTATTAGTTCCGATTTGATAATTGATCAAATGATAGTTTGGTATAAATGGAAATTAGTTACATTTTAAAATATCTTGAAACTGAGCAAAAGAAAAATTTTCATATCGAACAGCACAGAAAGATTACCCTTGAAGAGTACTTTAAAAAACCTAAATGGAATTTTGCTGTAAAATAATTAGGAAAGTCAATATTCAAGCATATGCTCCGTGCATTACACTGTTGAGTATCTTTTGTTTTAAGTATTCCTAATTATAAATAAAGGGTTTTAAATTGCTCTTCCTATGAAAATGTTCAATAGATTAAAATCCGATGAACGAACTGGCCAGCCTACTGATTCATAACGACCGATACATTTATTTGGAGAATGTTCGTTGAAAACATTTCTTACCAGTATTGTAAAATTAAAATGGGACAGCGTAACCATCTTGTTAAAAAATCGTCCGTTAAAGAGGGCAACAAAAAATTTTAGATCACATTTAAATAAGACTGTTGATTGGCATTTTGAAATTTGGATTATTTCTTGACCAAAAGCTTTGGTAGTATCTTTTTCATTATGAACATTCTTTATCTTCTTAATATCGTGCAGACTACCTGATCTTTCTAATTTTTGAAAAATCTTTCTAATTTTTGAAAAAGAATTGCGTAAAACGCTTATGGAGGGAGAACTTTGCGCATTCGGAATTGTTGTATTAAATTATAAGTAATAAATAAATTCTTTGTTGAACGGCTAACATTGTTTCAGCAAAAAAAAAATTAATTACTTAGTTTAGTAACGTTTATTTTGATATCAAAGTTGTTAAACAATTGTTCGATCAAGAAAAAAATTTTATAAAGGAATATATTTTTCTCTGAAGTTGTAAATCCTCTTTTTCAGTTCATCTGGGGACACAGTGTGTGCATTTATATTTCCTTATTTTGTAGAAATAATGAATCAAGCCATTTTTAATTAATATTCGTTTGTAACAGAAATGTATTCTTAATTTTATATGTTTCAACGCCCCCTCCCCTTTTATTGATTACTAGTCTTGCATTTTGTATACGGTACAAGATAATTTTTCTTTAGCGAGTTGCCGAAAGCTGAGCAGAAAAAATCAGTGTCATTCAAAGATTTGATGGAATGGGACGAATTAAAAATATTTTGTGGTGAAGAAGTCATTCAAATTATACAATTATGGGTAATCTACATCGTTTTTGTCCCCTCAACTGTTTGGCGGAAAATTTAAATGATGCCGTCCAGTCCCGTTACAAGCTTGCTGCACATCGCCTAGATTGCAGTGGGGCTCTCAAGCCCATTTTGGTCCTAATTGGGGCTTCATCAGCAGAAGAGTAGCTCGAGAAACTCCATAGCAGTTCTGATGACTCGCCTGATTTATGCACTATTGTCAAAGTTTTTTTCTTCTTTGCAGAAGAGTTTCCTCGGCGCCGCACAGTGGAACGATCTAATGTAATGCTTTGGATATCGGTCAGAAACTCAAGTATCAAATTCAGAAAATCTTTTCATACATATTTGTTACTTATGTTGGTACGTTAAAGCATCTTTAACTTTTTTTTAATTTCTTTAAAAAATAAGCCTCATAAAATAGCTGAAAAATAATGTCTTCTTTAAATCAGAAAAAAATTCAAATTTGAATTTCTTCGTTGGTGTTTTTCTAAATTGCAACAAACTTTGTACTGAAAAAAGAGTGTCTAATGCCCGTTTGCACCACTTTCACTTAAAACTTTAAGTC
This sequence comes from Prosopocoilus inquinatus, assembly GCA_036172665.1. Classification (NCBI taxonomy): domain Eukaryota; kingdom Metazoa; phylum Arthropoda; class Insecta; order Coleoptera; family Lucanidae; genus Prosopocoilus; species Prosopocoilus inquinatus. The sequence goes on from CM069876.1 coordinate 7,208,520, forward strand.
CCACTTAAATGGTTAAGTGACACTTTTTCCATAATAGAAAGTGTCACTTAACCACTTAAATGTGCCGTTTAGCAGGAAAATAAAAATTATTAATGTTAATCTATTATTGACAGTTTCGTAAAACTCTTGCAATATCGCGCTGTATAATGTGCTACATTAATACACTACGACACTAAGTTTCAAGCTGATACAATCAGATTTTGCGACTTCCTGCGACCTTACAAGATATTTAAATTTTTATGAATAGAGAGTGTTAAATCTAAGACGGTTCTCTTCATATCTCTTTAGTTAGTCATTTTACAAAAAATGGTTTCAAACAAAAGTTTCATTACATCATATAAGGTACATTTTAAAATAAGTTTGCTGTATACAGAGTGTTCCATTTAGTCTGGACGTTATATCACTTCGTTATTTTAAATGGAAGACCCTATATGTTTTTATATTTTCGGATTCCGGGCTCAATTTTAATGTGACTTTATGTACCACACATAGGGCCTAATGTAAACCGTTTACGCGTTATTCAACTTTTTAAAACATATCACTGTTGCAGTACTTTAAACAAATGCAAATATCTTCCAAACAAATGACGCTAAGGACTTGTGTTTTTTGCAAAAGATTCGTCTTGAAATGCTTTTTCACTTACACTGTTAAGAAAAATGTCAAGTAACAAGGTCTTACAAGCAATTTAAAGTATATTTATTATTTTTTAAATGTATATTTCTTGTATGTAACTAAAGTACATCGAACATATCAAGAGAAATTTTACAATTTTTTTACGATATAAACCTGTGTTTTTTGAAATCTGAAGTATTATTTTTCAAACAGGTAACAGGTAAACATTAGAAATGTCTGTCACGTTGCAATTAAAAGTCACAATAACACGAACAAATTAAACTATCTAACAGAAAAGTACAATTCATTTAGTAGGTCATGATAAAAATAGACCCTGAGAAACGTCAAAATTAAAATTTTGTCTTTCAGTTTGTCGACGGTTTCAATCTTTCGAAGATTCAAATTCAAGATTCGCTGTCCTCTGTGTTCTTTTAATTTTTCATTATAATTATTCAGCATTTTCATTGTTTTCCGTTCTTATTGATCTGGTAAGATTCATTACTTATGTTTGAAAGCTTGCGGTGTTTGTAAACGAGAATTTTAATTTCCATTACAATTCGTTTGTTTATTTTTAAATATTCGAACTGTGGTTACATTATTTTTACGTTGCTTCTTTTCTTGTATAGGAAGGTAGACTTTTGTTGTGTATTCCTTTAATATTTTTAAAATTTTTTCTTTTTGTTCTGTTAATTTTCTTGTTGGCCTACACTTCTTTGATACCATTTTGTATTTTTTTGTGTATCATTATAATTGCATTAAATTTTATAAGAATATCTCAAATATAAAGAGGAGGATATGTTAGTGCTCAATTAAATAAATTAATACAAGGAAGCAAACACTAAGAGGAAGACAGGAAAATTCTGCGTTTACAAAGAATTCTTGCCGCGAAACCGAGAGAGGCCCGGGTTCATATCCCGTAAGTGACAGAATTTTTCTGTCTTCCTGTTTCCTACCTCGTATTAATTTATTTTATTAGAATAAATTATAACCAAATAACCTAATCATGATGGGTGGGAAAATATGGAACGTACTTTCTCAGAATAGTTCATCTATGCGTTGTTATATCGGGTTTTCAATTTGAAAGGGTTGTGATTCTTATTTTTTTTTATTTTTGAGGATATAAATTCGGTTAAATCAGCTAATTTCAATGTTGACGCTGAATTTAATTTAATTTATAATCGAAAAACATAATAATATATAGGATGTTCACTTAAAAAAAAAATTAAGTTTAGTTCATATATCTCGTTTATCCGACCATCAACTGTTTTTCTGTGAGCACACAAAGAAACTTTGAATTAGTCCCTTTAAGTTTTGTGTTAAGTATTTTTTCCTAAAATCAAAAATAAAAAAGTTAAAGGGGGAAGAAATTCTCACGTAGTCACCCTGTACTTTCTCAAAATAGTTCATCTATGCGTTGCTGTATTGGGTGTTCGATTTCGAAGGGTTACCATTGTAAAGTTTTTTTTATTTTTGAAGATAAAAATTAGGTTAAATTAGGAAAGATTCTCTAATTTCCATGTTGATTCTGAATTTGTAAACAATTGCATTTCTAGTCAAAACATTTGTACGATCTTATTTTTTATTTTTTTACCAGTATAGTATTTTGTATTTCATTCGGTAGAGATTTCTTTTTCTTTTTAAAACGATGCCAACATTTCTTAATGACTTACAACATAATTAATTAATGACAGAAAAATATTTTTTAATTAGTAAGCCATGTTCATAATGAAACATTATCTCTATATCCACTGCATATTCACAGATTCCTCATTCTGAGGAATAAATTCTGTGAGAGTCTTAGGTCCAGTTTTACAAATGCGGCTCAACTTTGAGCTGAGGTTTAAACCATTAGCAACGATTATTTCAACAATTGTTGTGAAGGATTTAAGCTTCGGCTCAAAATTAAACCGTCATTGTAAAACTGGGCTTTAGTAATGGCGAAAAGTACCAATCTTTTGATTTCGCTGGGACTAATCATTTTGTAGCAAAAAAGTGTGAGACCTATTGTGGGACATGCTGTATATTACTGCATTAACGTTTATATGTTACAAATTCTAGCTAATTTGCGCTAATATGCGAATTTAAAATGATTTTAGTTTCATTTTCCTTTCATAATCCTTCTCTAATAACGCAGAACTTAACGTAACAAAACACGAGAAGTCTTTTGTTATTTTGGTTATGAAGCGATGAATGAATCGTAATTTAATTTTCACCGTCTGTTGTAAATGGTATTGGTATTATCTATACAAATTTTCATAAAAATCTGTACACCTATGTAGCTATAGTAGCCATGTCCAGTAGCTCCCATTAGATCGTTCCACTGTGCACCGCTGCTGTCAATTATTTATCATCTGATTTAAATAAATTTCTTTACGTCGGTATGGATGACTTTTTAAAATTCAGATTCAAATATTCCGCCCGAAGGATCACAGAAATTAATTATTCCCTTGACATTTTTCAGTCACGTTAGAAAATGCTTTCTCCAGATGCGATTTGAGATATCTATTAACGTTAAAATTTATTGCTATACGCACCGGAAATAACACTTAGTTCACGAACATTAATAATAAATTTATGCAGCACTGTCTGTTATTATAAATGAGACTCCATTAAAACAAACCGACGTCATAAAGCATAACGACATCAGATACAAATCAGACGTTTTAGTAATAAACTTAAACGAATTATTAATTTTCGACCCATTTGATACTCGTTGCGTATCTTTTCGCCGTAAATCCTCCATAGGATCGACGCTAATGAATATATGCATTACATGCACACATCTGTCCAGAACTCGGTCATTAACTCGTTCAAATTTAATTTACTTTAAATAAAAACCGTTAAGATAATCAATTATTAATTACAGCTTTAATCAGTGTTTACGGTTGGACATTTTGGTTTTTGCATCTCTCATAATCACCACTGCAATGTGATGGCATGAAGATATAAAGATTTAAAAGATGCGTGAAAAGAAATTGTTTTTCAATCTACATATTCATGTATTCCCAATACAATGTTAGTGGATGTTAAGAATTTACAGTTTTATGTATACTTTACTTTCTATCCGGAAACTTAAAACAATTTGGTGCTTCAAATTTTGTGTTACTAACCTCTGCTATCTTATTATCAACGAGCTCGATAAATATTGAAAAAGGAAACAGGAAATTCTTTGAGGACAAATAACGGAAATATATTCTTCTTTAAAGTTCATTAACAGTTGCATGCGTCAATACTAGCAATAACTACAATAACAAAAAAGTAGATAGAAAAGTACTATCTTGAAGAGTCATAGATGATTATATTTTAGACGGACAAGGAGTTTCGACTGATATTAATCATTTGGTAGAGACGTGTAATTTTTTTTAGTAAAAGAATGTTCTTCAATTTTATGTTTTGTTTAAAACTAACGCAACAAACGTAAATGTTTTGATAGATTTATTACGTATCTAACTTTCAATGATTCAATATATTTTGTAATCTACCCAACAAGCGAACAGTTACAAAGAGCATAAACGCAATAGATCTTGGCATTTAATCCAAGCAAAGAACCGGAACCAAAAGTCAGATCTTATTGTGACACCACACCATAAAAATAAATAACAGACTTTATTGCTGAAAGTTGTAACAGGCACATTGTGCAACACAAAATTAATGCTACAGTGCAAAAGTTAATCGCCATTAGAAGGAAACACAGCGACACCGAGCGTTTCTTCTGTCATTCCCAGCAGATCACGCTACTACTCACCAAATGCAGACTTCCTCGAGATTGGCATTACTGTTACATTTCTCGGTTATATTCAGGAAACGTGATCATGATCTATTGTAATCAGTAATTATAAGTGATCTATAGAGGTAGCAGAGTCACGGTTCAACCCAACACGGGAAGAGGTCATCGTTTATTTTCTTGTTTCAGTTACATGATTAATGGCATTTCTACGAATGTATTCATGTCTTGTGCAATGTATGCTTCGATTCGTGAGAAAACATGATTTATCAAAATAAACGTCCGACTGTCCGGACACGTAACGATGAAGTGCACGGAGTTTTCAGGAATCCAGAGCCATGAACTTACCATCTTTAAAATAAAATGCAAGTAATAAAACAAAAGCGAGAAACAAAAAAATATAAGTATTTTATATTTTCATTGTATGGACTCAATTGGAGTCTTTTGGAAAAAAAGCATTCAAATGTAAACTACAATTCAAATTAACCTCAATTTTTGCATTTAAAAAATTACAGTACGAGTATACAGGATAGCCCAAGTGAACGTATTTCTTCCTTAACGCGAAAACTGCTTAAAACAGGTAAACATGTTTTGTACTAAAGTTTCCTAATTGTGTATTCTCCATCTTGTAAAACATTTTATTACATTTTCAAATTTCTCGTCGAATATATGGTGAAAATATATGTTTTTTGATCAAATCGATGCTAAAACAACCTATACAGACATATCTTGTATAGTGCTTATTTTAGAAAAATTTTGTGCAAATCGTTTTTTATTGCAGTGAGAATCTCGAGCAGCCTCTGGACAGCTGTTTCAGCCCTGCTTGGGGCTTCTTCAGCAGAAACGTAGCTCGACATTCCCACTGCAGACCAAAAACGACTTGCACAATTTATTCGCAAATGCGATGTAAGAATGATGAATATATAAAATAGCGACATCTTACTATCGCTTTTTGACCTAACATTGCAGTAGGATAGACAAATTGAAGCGGGATTTGCTCCTAATGAGTCCCCCATGCAAGGCGGCCATGCTTGCTGTCAAAGCAATGAAAGATTTTAGAAAAAATTTGTGCAAATCGATTTTGATTGCAGTGAGAATCTCGAGCAGCCTCTGGACAGCTGTTTCAGCCCTGCTTGGGGCTTCTTCAGCAGAAACGTAGCTCGACATTCCCACTGCAGACCAAAAACGACTTGCACAATTTATTCGCAAATGCGATGTAAGAATGATGAATATATAAAATAGCGACATCTTACTATCGCTTTTTGACCTAACATGGCCTTGCATGGGGGACTCATTAGGAGCAAATCCCGCTTCAATTTGTCTATCCTACTGCAATGTTAGGTCAAAAAGCGATAGTAAGATGTCGCTATTTTATATGCTTATTTTACGTAGAAAATTGTTGTTACATACGTATTGTCATGTTAGACCTACGTCCAATTTCTTCACTTATTGATAAATTTATCTGCCAGGTAATATCCGCGGAAACTATTATGGACACAATGGTTTCCAAGGGTAATACATGGCAGATAAATTTATCAGATAGTGAATAAACCGTGCCCTAGACCTACAAAATAACTATTAGAACAGGTTGTCAGAAATATGATGTATTATTTGGGACAAGTCAAATTAAATAACTAGGAGGCCATAACCTTGAAATCTCCATCGACTTTGACCTGAATCAAAAAGATTTCGTAGAACTATTCGAGGAGGAATCAGATGGTAAAGACATCTCAGATAAACGGCCACGCATTCCAGACATCCGGCACAAGCCACTTGAAGAAGCTGCCGACCTGTCAGTGAAGGTTTGGTCTTCGTCCTCAAATATTGTCCTGGAGTCTTCAATGTTCTGGACGATGAAGAGTTCAAACAAGCCATCAAAGAACTTCCCCGCAGCGTCTTGAAGAACCGAAAAAAATGAGAGACGTTTCTCCCTAAACCTTCCAAATTGAAACAACCTTCGAATCTCAAAGATGCAGGCTTTGCGCCTGGGGCTGGTGTCATGTCTCAAATTGTAGATACTAAGTTTATTTATGGTGGGTTTATACAGTAACTAGACTAACAACTAACGCGTAAGAATGAATCTTTTAGGGCCGTTTTCTCACTCATTGGTTAACTTTAATCTTCAGTTTATTCCCGTTAACTGTTTGTGTAAGGCCCGACTTCCTCACCTGCGGATAAATCTATCTGCCAGGTAGTATTCATCGCACACAAAATAACCTTCTCTGTTGAATTAGGTTAAGGAACACAAGAGATTCTGTATAAAAAATGAATTACGACTCAATGAAATATCAAAAGCTGTAAAAACGTTAAAAATGAAAATATGCATAATGTGATGAAGTGATTTTTCTAATTACATGGAAACCAAAATTACCAAACGATACAAATTAGGCAAGTAACCCGTAGTCTTCGAATGTATGGGTTGTCGAATCACCCTGAATATAACAATATCTTTTTAATAATTTAACTTTTTTTCTCTCTATTTAAGAAGAACAAGCTCTCAAACTCCAAATCCTCAACGGGCTGGTACACTTATTACAATTCTTTTTAATAAAACATCTGAAACCATTTTTGACAATTTATGTGTTTTTATCAACCTCGTTTTCGTTTGTACTGCAGCGATAATTTAGAGGTAAAGCGAGCACACTCCTTTTCACAATATTTGGAACTCATAAAATACTTAACGGATAAATTCGGGAAAGTTTAATTTGCAGTTTTCAATGCAGTTTTGCTGAGGATAACACCGCAGCGATAGAAATGCGTATGTAGGTATTTGTATTTAAAAAAGAAGTTGTGATTAGAGAAGAATTTACATTTGTTAAAACAATAGGTTTCAGTATTGTTCAATGAGTAAGATACAGAAAGAAACATTCCGTGTAATTTTCTGTTCTGTTTAAGAAAAATCGAAATCCTTGACGGACTGGCTCAATTTTTTTTCTTTTTAAATAATTTAAATGATTTTTATCAACCATGAGTCGTTTGTAATGTAACGACAATTCAGAGATTAAAGATAATTATTTATTGTGCGCAATCAAGGAGGAATTTCAACTAATTGCTGTACAGTGTGGTCCATTTTTGATTGTTTTACAGGATTTCTCAGTTATTTATAGGAATAGAACACTGTTTTCGCGACCCAATGCTACTTTTTCAAGAAAAACTCAGTGGAGAAAACAAAAGTTAGCTATCTCCATTCGTTTGGGAAATGGCCGAAAACGAATTTTTTCGAAAAATTATTTTTCACAATATCTCATCTGTTTGACAAGATATTTTGAAAATTCAAAAACTGTTTTATTCAGAAATTAATGTAGATTTCGCTGACGTTACTGTCTTTTGTAAAAACTGCGCCAGTTCTGTGAAACGGACTATAACTTTCTAATTTTAAATGGAAACCGTAGTTGGCTATGACACAAATAAATTGCTTGTTTAATGAGGTTTTCAAAAATATAAAGTTTGATATAATTATTTTTTCAAATAATAAAGATACTTATTATTTTTTATTTTCCGGTAGCTAACAAGCCATCCATGACACCAAAAACAAAAAATATAGTTCAATTGTTTTCCCCAAAAATCAATTATTATTAAGTAAAACGGTTAATTTAATTCAATAAATAAATAGCTTCATATATCTATCAGAGACTGACATAAAATCACAAGAACGTAAAAATGGATTAACTCCATTTGAACATTTCTTTAATTATTAATGTGAATAGTTAAGAGATTTTTATAAATTTTCAATTGCATAAGTTAGTGCATTTCTTTAAGAAATAATTGAATTGTCTTATATTTCCTAAGTTTAATAATGCTTTCAAGAACTTTTGTATATTAATAAATGTAAGCGCGGATAGAAGTGAAATAAACATATCTAAGAATTTTTGATAATATAAAATTTAAGATTTAATAATTTAAAAGGAACATATAACATATAATTCTTCAAAACTGCATTAACAGTTAATCCATATTTACATTACTTGTAGTTTTATGAGTTCTCTAATAGCATTAGATATTTATTTTGTTAAATTTAATTACCTGTATTATTTATTCTAATAATAGATTTTTGAGGAAAAAAACTGAATTTTCTTTTGTTTTTATTGTCATAGATAGCGTGATAAGTACTGCAAAATAATGAAAATTGATATCTTTGTTATTTATAAAAATAATTATATCAAACTTTATATTTTTGAAAACCTCATTAAATAAGCAATTTATTTGTGTCATAGCCAACTACGATTTCTATTTAAAATTAGAAAGTTATAGTCTGTTTCGCAAAACTGGCGCAGTTTTTACAAAAGAAAACAACGTCAGCGAAATTTACATTAATTTCTGAATAAAACAGTTTTTGAATTTTCAAAATATCTTGTCAAACAGCTGAGATATTGTAAAAAATAATTTGTCAGAAAAATTCGTTTTCGGTCGATATTTCCCGAGCGAATGGAGATAGCTAACTTTTGTTTTCTCCACTGAGTTTTTCTTGAAAAAGTAGCATTGAGTCGCGAAAACGGTTTTCTTCTATTCCTATAAATAACTGAGAAACCTGGTAAAACCATCAAAAATTGTCCACTCTGTACAGCGCATATTACTATTGATTATTGTTTTATAATGTGGTTTATACACCGCAAAATAATATATAAACAATAATTTGTCTGTATTAGGGAAAAATATTTGTTACAGAGGGCCAAGATGGCGAAGCCAATCGGAAAAAGTGACGTAGGAATATTCAAAGAAAAGGGACGAATTAGAAGTCAGGATTTCAAAACGATGATCTGAAACCATTTCCAGTGGGTTGTGTGACGTTGCCGTGCCTACGTACTAACCTCCGGCAATATCTATGAAGGCGCTGTTGCTGAAACCGTTCGATATATTTAGACTGCAACAACAGCCTTCTGGAGGAACTAATCGAAAAACAGATTGATCCATTCGGAGGCGCTGTTGCCGAGACCGCTTGATAAATTTAGACTGTAGCAACAGCCTTCTCGACCAACTAATCGAAGCACAGGTTGCTCCGTTCCTTGGAAATAGGTGAAATCGAAACCTCAATGACAACGAGTATCCATGAACAAAAAATAAAAATAATTAAATCTGAAACCATTTCCGGTGGGCTGTTTGACGTTGCTACGTCTACAAACCGCAAGCGTCTAAGAAGGCGCTGTTGCCGAAACCGGATCGATAAATTGAGACTGGAGGATTGTGATATTTATTATTAACTGTTACAGATTTCTTGATTCTCTTTGTTTTAGAGCCGGTACTGTGTCTTCCTAATTAATAAAAATTACAAAAAAATAAATTAAAACCACCAAGAAACTAAAATAATTTATTCTTATACTTTTTATAGAAAATTAATTTTCCAAGTTGATTAAAATTTAAAGAAAATTAACTGTTTTACATTTCTGAAAGTTTTAATTAAGGCTGTTGATTAAAATTTAAAGAAAATTAAGTGTTTTACATTTCTGCTGAAAGTTTCAATTAAGGCGAGTGTACTTTGTAAAAATAAAGAGAGTCAATTTTAATTAAATCTACTAAGAATATAGGTCCGGTCCGCAATTTTATTTTAATATCTCATTTATCTCAAGGTAGTAGCTATTGCATTGTTTACTTTTTTAATACTTGAGGTAATAAGAAATTAAATCTAAAAACAAAAAGTAAAAGTAAAAGATTACTTTTCTCATAAACTAAAGATTTGTATCAACAATAACCATTGTATACATGATAATAATAATAATAATAATAAATTTATTGGACCATTTCAAAGAAAAAAAAAAATTACAGTAATGAAATAGATGATAGGAATCCAATGGGACTGGCATCAGTTTACTACAACAAATGCAGCAAACTGTTCTACCTGCCAACCCGAACTTAACTAAACTGAACTAAGTTATATCTATAAATATAAGTACAATATATGAAATTTTGATAACACATAGCAGACCTATAAATGGAAGGACAATCTTAGTTTCATAAAGTAATATTAAAAATTGTGTTATATATTTTACGTTAAACATCTCATGTTAACGCTCGTCTAGTCAACAGGTACAGCTTCAGATGTCTCTTAAATTGTTTAGGAGGTAATTGTTTTAGAGTACAATCGAGGCTATTTAAACAGTACGCTACGTTATAAGTAAATGATCTCTTGAACAGTGTTGTTTTGTGTTTAGGAACATCAATGAAATCTTTACGTCTTATATTTATACTATGTATATCGAATATACTATGTATATCTGTGCGATGAATATACATATGTATATTAGTTTCTTGAGATGTTTATCGCTGAAAAATTTCGGTCATTTTTGCCTAATTCATAAACTCTCCAATATAACAAAGAAGGCAGTTTAGATATTTTCTTATAAAGAACTTTAATGGAGTACTTCGTAATACACCACAATACAGTAGAATGTTTAATAAATAAAACATTCTCCAAGATATATTAGTGCGTCTGTTAATATTTACTGCAGTACATGCGTTTATTATGAATAAGCATTACGAAAAAACAACGTTCTTCAAATATCATTACATAAAAAAGCAAAATAAATTCCTGCAAGCCTGATCAATTCAGCAGCTTCCATTCGTCGAGGTCGTGTCTCCATAAATTATTAACCTTACAAAATTCCAACATGCGGTAAAGCATATGCAAGTCTGCACTGATGTTTCACGTCTATAAATAATAGATGCTACAGTTAGAAGAGCCATTACGTTCGTTACGAAACAATAAATTATATTCTTGGTTCACTGACAGAGCCACTTCGTTCTTACAAGACATTTACGTAGGCAATTATATTTACACGTATGACTGCATGCACAGATAACGATTACATCATTACTTTTGTAAATCAATCAAAATGTTGTTTGCTAGAACGTCGACGATCTAATTTACGTTCAAGAATTATTGGAAGAAAGGCCTAGCAACATGAAAGCAATAAAAAAAGAAACAAAACATCACTTGAAGTAATTGGAATAGAAGGTATGATTTGTACAGAAGGTACTATCATAGTGACAATTATTAGAATAAGAAAGTAAGAAAACAATAGACGAAGTTTACGCTAATGACGTAAGAACTGCTAATGACTTATTGATTTACTGTTTTACAATTCCAAAATCAGTTGTACAGTTAATAACTTCGAACACGCGACTTAAATTTCGTAGACATGGGCTTACCCAAGGTGGGACAAATAGGGCAGTTACCCACCCCGGTTCACGGGAAATAAAAAAAACATTTTTCTTTTGGTTTGGTTTGGTTGTTGACTAGAACACAAACAGGGAAAGCTCAAACAAACGGGAACAATCGAAAAAAGGATGCGTAATGGTGGAAAAGAGACGAAAAGAAAAGGATAAATGAAAGGGGCAGAGTATCAGGAAGGGCGAGGTGAGAAAAACTGGAGAAAGCAAATGAATAAAACATCAGAGGAAAGTGTAAAGAAAAGAAAGTCGAAAGAAGAAAGATAGAAAGAAGGGATATAATTGTTTTGAAAACGCAAAAAAAGAAAGGTGGAAAAGACCAAGCAAGAAAAGATCAAGGAGAGAAAACGATGAGCGAAAGAGAATGTGCGATCCAAAAGTAAAGCTCTTGTTAATAAATAACGTTCTGAAAATCAATTCTTAAAGATGGAAGAGGTTAAAAGAAGAAATATTAGATAGGTCCTCCATGATATTTGCAGTCATTAGTAATTAATAATAATCTGAAAAGAAAAGAAAAAAATTAACAAATTGCAGTTGAAAATTTTTCAAATTATTATTAATTAAGACACAAATACTTATTATATCTTCTTCAAAAAACGAAATTCTAGAAATTCCTCGGTCTGCTTTCAAATTGGCTAATTAGCTTGGGCTCGCTTAAGTTTTGTTTGGTTTGGCTGCCTTTGAAATATTTTTAAATTTTATAAAACATTGGATAAACTTTTTTAATTTTTAATATTTCTTGCTTCAGTCCCATGTTTCTTTTTTTCGAATTTTATTTAAAAAAAATTTAATTGTTCATGTTCTATAATAATTATAATTTCCGACATTTTCTGTATATTGTAAATCCTTTACAATTTCATTTTTAAAACATTTAAATTTTTCATCTTGTCTTTCAAGCTTCAATCCTCAGTTTTTTTATTTCCCTAACATTTTTAGCTTTTATTTCTATATCTAATTCCTTACTTTTTCATCATTTGTAAAATTCTTTTCTTAGGCTAGGCTGAATTACATTCAGTTTAGTTGGGTTGACCTTGAAACCTTTTTATTGTTTCCAATTCTGTGTGTTTAAAAAGACAAAGAAAGAAGATGACGGAGGTAAAGAAAAAGATCAAAATAGTCGACTTTCTTGAGTTGGATAACCAAACAAACAATGTAATATTACCTACTATTATTCAGAGTACAGAAATAAAGATGTTTGTTTTCTTTTTAACGCTGCTCGATCGTTATTTCTATGAGAATAAAAAATGACATTCGGTCAATTAAAAAAAAACCTTCCACGTATTTTATGTCACAATATAGACAATATGATGACATTATGATATGACTTATGACACTTCTTGTGAAGAGAACAAATGAGTTGAATTTGTAGTACTGAAGAAGACTGAAACATTTGAGTCAAAAGGTGACTTACAATAAGATCTGTTGTAAATCATGTAGAAACATAGTACGTTGGCATAACTAGAAATTTGAAAATGACGTCTTCGACGTCTTTTATCTAATTTTGCCCTCCGGTAAACAAGATCCTGGCTACGCCCATGTTAAATGAAGAATCAATTTGTTACTGAAAAGGTACCAAGAGAATAATAATAAAGGCCATCGTTGGAAGATATATAGTTCGTTTCGTTTGGTGGGACAATCGGTATGTTTTAAGTAAAAATAAAATTAGACTAAAATAGAAGCAAGAATTTTTACTGCAAAATATGTATTACTCCTATTTATTATAAATTATTACTCTTTATTTGGAGCGTTAGGTATTTCTTGCATTTATTAAGATTTCAAATATAGTAAAAATGCTAACTTAACAATTCAGTTTTAACAACAAGCTGTAAAAGCGCTTATAACTCTAAGTAATAACATATTTATACCTTCATTTGTACATTTGTACCTTCTTTGAGTAGAATAGCGTTCGTGGTCGCTTTTCATATTTATAAAAAAATTTATAATCCCTTCTTAAGAGTGTATAAAAACAGTATTACAGTTTTTATTATTATTTTACAATGTGGTTTAAACACAGTAAAATGATAAATATACAGTAATTTGTCTGAATTAGGGAAACATATTTATTCTTCACCATTACAAAGAGCTTCTATAACTGAAGTAGAGTAGACGATTATCGAACTAAAACGTCAAACGAAAGTAATATACATTTAATTGTTCTAATAATAATATATTAAAAATCAAGTTTCATAAGATATTTTATTTTAGCACGCGAGCGTTAAGTAGACAAGTGCGCTAATGTTTTCTACACTACTTTTCTATTTCGGTTCTTCGATGAGAAACAAGTTACTAATTGGCGCTTGAAATAATTTCTAATGACGATTTGGAGGTTATATTTATAATTGCATATTTTATGAGCTACAGAGTGTTTTTGTAAAGTTTAAAATTTTTGAATTTTTTTAATTTCAAACATGTAATAATAATTTTATTCGCCCAGTAGATCAAACAAGGGACATCGGACAGGTCAAACTTACGTATCTAACTTAGATAATATTTACAAATTGTACATATACATTACCTTACATTAACCTAATCTAGGTAATCAGCCACCCTTAACTATCAAGTACTGTTTTAGTTTGACTTTGAAGTGGACTAACGTCGCATGCTGCTGTCTCTTAGGGAAGTTTATTGTACACTGCAATACACGAGTAATGGGATGATCGTTCAAATAGGGAAGTGTTGTGAGACAGGGGTCTCAGGGTTGTGCAACGTCTAGTAGGATAATGGTGGTACAAGTTATTCTTTTCAAATTTCTCCACATTTTTCCTTGCAAATTTTGCACACTTGTAAATATAAATACCGATAACGGTGAGTATCCCTTGACTTATAATGGCAGGTCTGCAGGATTGTCTTTGTGGGATCCGAAATATCAGACGCAGAAGCCTTTTTTTAGTACACGATATAACAGGGAGGTATAATGTGTGGAAATGCCATTGCATCGCACACCTGGAGTAACCCTGCAGTCTCAAATGCAGTTCGCTGTTTCAGGATAGCATAACAAGTTTTGTTGAGTTTGTTGCAGGCTTGGTCCACGTGAGTATCCCACGATAGTTGGAGTGACGATGTCGGGAGCTTTACTTTTATAAAAATACAAGATCCTAGTTTAGTCAGATTCAGGACTAAACTATTTTTATGACACCATTCGGATACCTGATTGTCAGCTTTCAATACAAGAGTATGTAAGCTATCTGAACTCGGCGTTGAGACCGCCACAGAGATGACGTCAGCAAAAATAGTAACAAAAGCGTCGGCCAGATGTTCCTGCAAGTCGTTGATGAACATAAAAAGCAGCGGCCCCAGTACCGAGCCCTGAACAATCCCATTTCAATATCGTAATGCTGAGACCGCTCCCCATAACATTCAACAAATAATTTCCTGTTAGATAGAAATGATATTATCCACGATAAGATGATGTCGCGATTTTCCATGCTCTCTAACTTATCCGATACAAATTCTACGTTTACGGTATCAAATGTCAAATCAAAGAAAAGGGTTGCAACGTGATGGTTACTATCAAGTTATTATTAGAGACCGGATTTATAAGTTTTTACAAGTTTTTTACTCTAACATACCTAAACTTGGCGTTTTGTATTTATATGTTTGTTGATTAGAGAAGCCCAAAAATGGTAGTTTTATTTCGCATATAACTTAATATTTTAGACTTTTAGCGCATATTTATTTATTTATCCATATATTGATATAAATAACATTATAATTCCATATACGGTCAATATTCAAGTCTGCAGCTTTTCCAAGAAGTAATTTATTCTCCTCAACGTCTGGCCACTTTATTTTACGATTTCCCGGAATGTGATTTTCTGGGAATCTGTAACGACTTGCACTTGCATTTTGCACTTATGTTTTGCATTTCAGTTTGAGATAAGAACTCCGTGAATGTGTGTGACTAGTGACTAGTGTATTTATCAACGCGAATTAGTTGTTATTTTCTTATTTAATTTAAAGACGAAATAAATTCAGTGCTTATCTTTTCAAAATGCCGAAAGTAGCATCCTCTCGATCCGAGCTATTGAAAAAATGGATTAAAGCATCTAAACATCTAACTACAGATGGAAAACTTATTTTTTGCAATGCATGCTCAAAACAGGTAGATACCTTACAAATTCTCTTAAAAATCACATTTTCATTTTGACAATATTTTAAGGTGTCGTCAGACCAAAAGTACCAGATTGATCAACATTTGGCTACAAACCTCCATAAGGAGTCGGAGAAAAGATGTGTGTCTAACTTTAAGCAGTCTTTTATTTCTTCAACAGCCAGTAACTCACAGGGCAGTGACACAGGAAATGAATTCTTTTTAGACTTGTGCAGTGCTATGGCAGAGTCAAACATTCCTTGGCATAAACTTGAACAAGCAAGTTTTCGAACTTTTTTGGAAAAATATTGCAATCGTCATATTCCAAATGAATCGACTTTGCGGAAAAACTATCTAAGTATATGCTACCAGCAACGGATGAAGAAAATAAGAGAGAAGCTTAGCGACAACAATATTTATATAGTAGTTGATGAAACGACAGATGCCTGCGGTCGTTATGTAGCAAATATGTTAGCAGGAGTATTAAGCAACACAGTTGCACCAATATCTTATTTGGTAAATAGTGCAGTTTTGGAAAAAACAAATCATTCAACGATCGCACGTTTTATTAACGACAGCTTGACACTTTTATATGCACCTAATCAAGTTAAATCGGAAAATATATTACTAATGGTGTCTGATGCAGCAGCCTACATGATAAAAGCAGGACAGGCTTTACAGGTGTTTTACCCAAATCTGATGCACTTCACTTGTATGGCTCACACAATGAATAGGCTCGCTGAATTGGTGCGACCAGAATACCCAACAGTAAATAAGTTGATCAATAACGGAAAAAAGGCGTTTCTTAAAGCCCCACTGCGTATACAACACTATAAAGAATTAGCTGCTGACCTGCCATTACCACCAGAACCAATAATTACGAGATGGGGTACGTGGCTTGAAGCAGCAAATTGTTACGCAGATAACTTTAAACAATTAAAGGAAATTTTCTTAGAATTGGATGATTCCAATTCAGCGGCTTTAAGAATTTGTAAGGAATGCATGTCGAACACAAACATCGGGAATCAATTAGCATTCATTAAAACTCATTTTTCGGTTTTAATATTCACCATTAAAAAGTTGGAATCATCCCAGACGGCTCTATTAGATTCGTTTGAAGTGGTCGATGATGCAATTGAAAGTGTAAAATCAATTCCAGGGGAGATAGGAGAGAAGTTAATGGCAAAATTAGACAAGGTTCTATTACGTAATCCTGACTACAATAAAATGAGGAAAATCTGTTTAGTTTTAAAAGGTCAAAGTGAAGAGGATTTGGACATGGACCCCAAAGATGTAGCATCCATGAAATTTGCGCCCATTACTTCATGCGATGTCGAGCGTTCGTTTTCCTCTTATAAAAATATTTTGACAGACATACGACAAAATTTTACCCCAAATAATTTAAATCAACTGTTGATTATATTTTGTAATCCTACTATTTAAGTGTTAAGTGTTAAAATTACTTATATGAAACAATTTATGTTTTTATTATTCTAAAGTATGTATAAGTAAAATAAAATTTTTATCGCATATAATATCCATATTTTGATCCATTTTAATCGCATAAAAAAAACTTATTTTCCACTTTTTTAGCACATATAAATCCGGACTTTAGTTATTATGTATGAATTTAGTAAACTCGTAGGCTGCCGTTTCTATGGACCTGTTTGCCCGGAAGGCGTGTTGGTGATTTGTTATCAGGTTTATATCTTTCAGCATAACTCAGTAAACGATTGTACATGATGCGTTCAAAGATTTCGGAGAAGACACTCTTAATACCGAGATAAGTCTATAGTTAGCCATACCTCCGGGATCACCCCTTTTGCGGAGGGGAACTACCTTAACTAGTTTGATCTTGTTTGGAAACAAACCTTCATTCACGGAAGTATTCATTATCATAGCAAGTTCTTCTGACATCAAGTCACTCACAACTATAATAAGTTTTACAGGCACATCATCAGTACCGGCACATTTTTTCTTATTC
The DNA here is from genome assembly GCA_036172665.1 of Prosopocoilus inquinatus. Classification (NCBI taxonomy): domain Eukaryota; kingdom Metazoa; phylum Arthropoda; class Insecta; order Coleoptera; family Lucanidae; genus Prosopocoilus; species Prosopocoilus inquinatus. The sequence goes on from CM069876.1 coordinate 7,226,094, forward strand.
AGTTTGTCGATTATATCCAAAATCTCACGTTTATCAATAGGTGGGAATGCCATTGATTGTGGTACGAGGTTCGGCTTGGTGCATGAATGCGACAAATTTCCACCGAGGTGTTCATGTAGTTGGGTTGATGCCACTTCAGAAAAATATTTCCCGAAAAGATCAGCAACTGTTGGAGGATTTGTGGTCCCAGTTGAAGGATCGACAGGCCCACTGTCTGGACTGGATTTTTCAGTAGGATCCTATTGGTTTTTTTATTTATTATTTAGGTTTTCATTAATTATTTTCCAAATTTGTCAGGTTTTGTTAGGGGCACCATTAATCCTATTACTATGGTATGTAGATTTAGTTTTTGCCATTAAAGATCTATATCGTTTCTTGTCTCTTTTATATACTTCTTGGGCGTCTCTAGTTCCCATTTGTTTGGAGATCCAGGAGAGTTTTTTTACTTCCTCACTTGCGGTTGATATTTCGTCGGTTAGCCATCGTACTTTCGCACTACTGGTCGTCGTATTTACTACCATTGCTTTTATTGGACAACATACAGAGAAACAACAATACAGGGTCACCAAAAAATTGTTGAACGCTGAATTAGTGTCCTGATTGGTATGATCTGACCATTCAATTTCTTTGTATTAAGTTTCTTAGGTCTTTTACATTATTGTTTGAGAATATTCCTTTGGTTATTTTATTGTTGCTATGTGCCCAATGGTAGTTTGATTGGGATTGAAAGCGTCGGAAGTATAAGTGTAGGTAGGTCAGCCACAATATAATCTATTGCAGTTGTCGAAGTTTTGTTATTTATATTAGTGAATATCCTTATAGGGGCAATTAAATTTCTTCTTAGATTTTAAATCATGTATGTTGAATTTAAAGATACTTTAACCTAAAAAAAATGCATTTTTTTCCCTACTGTTAAAGTGACTTTAAATTAAAGCCTCCTTAAAGTCTGATGATGAAAACGGTCTTTAGTGAGAGTATCAATGTAGTAGTCTGTCTACTGTTGGTAAAAGTTGCAATGAGTCGTATAATAAACAGCTTTGACAAACTGTTGGCATTGCAGCTTTTTATAGATTTTATAATTGCTTCGGCATCGTTTCTATAAGCGACCATATTTTTATTTATATATTTCTTTTTACTCTTGATAGGATGCAACAGACATTGTTTTAAAGCACACACAGAATAATCCAATTGTTATCATTTTGCATAAAAAATTATAAATTGATGTCCATAATAAATTACTTATTAAATTCAATTATCTATGACAAGGTAATTAAAGTAAAAAGAATAATATTTATGTGAATTAAATTTGTGCAGTTCACGTGGTTTTAAAAGTATGGAAACAACTTCTACGATGAATTTTAATTCGAATGAAAAAGAAAGTCGTCGATGTCTTCTAACAATTTCAATATTTTATATATTGAAGACTAAATTAGGTTATATATTTAAGAAGATATTTTGTGACCTAATAAAATGAAACTCCACTATTGATAACTGTATCCAGCGAAATAATTTTGTAGAATATGTAGAAAAGAACTATACAGTAATTAGACAACAAAATAGTTACTATAAACCTACTTTATAAGAATTGTATAAGAGTAATATTAACATGACTGTCCATTCCTTTATAACGTATTTATTAAACAGATTTGTTACACTTCCAGAAACGCTTATACAGCACGAAAAATAGTGTTGACATTACTTTATAAGCTGCTTTTTAGACGTCATTATATTATTTTTCTACTAGCGTCCATTTTGGGCATTTATGTGCTTTATTAATATCGACAAAATGTTTACAGGCCCAAATAATAAAGGTTTAAGGTTCTACAGACATGTTGTATAAACATTTATAAGAATTTAATAAATCACTTTTCGTTACTTGGGAATCTTTTACTACTACGCTCCGAATTGATTATTAGATAAAACATATTTGAAATAATTATTACTCAGAAGAACCTACCTAAGTTTTCATATTTTCGACGGAATACCAACAACCGTTTAACAATATCAGTTTTTATTTGATCCAACGCATCGTAACTAACACTGCGCCACATTATTTATAACAAATATTTCACGGAAAAACTGGAACACTACTAACAGTTCTTTCATTCATTCATTCATATTATATAGAAAACCAGAATCCCTTCTCTAAAGTGATTATAAATACGTATGCACAATCGATATGTTCTCGCAACTGTTTCTTTGTTGCGCCTTTTTTCGTTTTACATGTTCATTTCAGTGTTTGAATGGATAGTCCATCACTATCGCCAGCGATTTTTAAGCAGAGTTTTAAAGTAAAGTAGAATTTTGGAAACCTAAATTCCATAAATAATGTTTTGCTTAAATTAAATTAGTTCGTAACTAAAATAAATATTTTTTTTTCGACTGTTAGATACAATAAGTACAATATCGTCTTAAATATCATCAGCATATCATTGACATGTGCGCCGCTTTGCCATTTCAGGAAATAATCAAATCAAGGAAAATAAATTAGAACACGGTTAATTCTGATTAGGTATGCAAGCAACTATGTACTTTATATAAGTATGGGAAGTATAACAGAGAGAGAGAGACAGAGAGAGAGAGAGAAGAGAGAGAGAGCATTAAATGGCAAGTAAATTACAGCAGTGCCTCATTCAATAACTATAAAATTACTAATGTCTTTGAAGGTTGATTAAAGGCAGCCTGTTACATCAAATGATCTGATCACGTAGAAACTGTAAATGCAATTATCATTTTTCCATCGCTTTCATAACGACGCTAACAGATACCTTGTCTCTCTAATAAAAGAAAATGAACGCACAATGATGCAAGAAAAATTATAATAAGATGCATGAATGAACGCTCGAAACGATGTTGTTGTAACTTTTACGGTTTATGCGAAAGTAAATCAACTTTTAAATTACTTAAAAAAAACGAAATTAATTGTTGAAGGAGTTAGAATTTAGAAAATTACGATTTTGCCTGTGCCTTTAAGGAGCGGTATTTCAGTCATGGATTAATTTTAAGCTTCGTTTTATTCTCTTATTTACAATTGTTTCTATAGAAATAAACCAAAGCTTAAAATTAATCCACGACTGAAATACAAACAATAGTTTCCGTGGCTATAACTGAAGGTTAAAATTAATTTGTAATCAAATAATAAATATAATAAAATCCGGCCCGTTAGTAAATAAAAGAAACTTGTAGCCATCGCACGCATACAGGAACGAATGAGTATTGATCTCTTTATGACAAATGTGAAAGTGGCATTAATTAATTTATGATACTGCTTTAAAATAATTACATTCATTACTTACAAGTGCATGTTTCTAGAAAGACTGGCGGTTGCGTTTGAAGTTCAGATGGCGGCAACTTCTGTACAAGTAATAAATTAATTAATTAATCTTAATATGTATCCGTAAACAATGTATCAGTTCTTTCCACTTACTTAAATTTGTCATAAAGGAAACTTATCCAGGATTCTAATTAATAAAGCATTATGTTTATGAAATACTTATTATAAACGATAAATGTTAATTCAGTTATGAAAAAGAGACACTGATGAAAAGTCAATGTAAAATTACCAAAAACGCAACACAAGAAATAAATTAATTGAAGCACTATCTTGTCCGATGAAAATGTCACATCAAGTTTATCTTAAATGAGATACAGCGTGGACACCGAGAAATAATGACTGCTTAAGAGTAAAGTGCCCTTACTTTACAAGATACAATAACAATAAGTCGTGGGCAAATGGACAAGTGCACTAGTGTTTTCTACACTATTGTTTTAATTTTAGTTCTTCGATGAAAAAAAAAAAAAAGTTACTAGTTTGCGCTTGAAGTAATTTCCAATGACGAATTGGAAGTTATGTATACAATTACATATTTCTGAAGCGTACAGAGTGTTCTAATTTTCTCTAATTTTAACCGTTTTTGCGTTATTCACGCGATTATTATATACTATACTGTATTATATTATTACATCGTTCTTGTAGTACCTCAAACAAATGCAAATATCTTCCGAACAATTGACGTTATGGACTTGTGGTTTTTTTGCAAAAGTTTCGTCTTGAAACGCTTTTTCAGTTACACTATAAAGAAAAAATTATAGCAAACTTGAGAATATTCAAACTACGATAATTATTTTTTTTAGTGGAATGCAATGTAACTTTTATCAGGTGAATTTTGATGTAGATCATGATACCTCCACCATTTCTGTCTATTCGGCATTTGTAATGTTGCAATTAGATTGCATCGTGCTTTCTTTATCTTTAACGTTTATTTCTGTCAGGGTTATTAAATCCAAATATTTAATGCAGTTTGATATGAAGGTTATGAATTCATCAAACTGTGTTGTCAATGATCTGATATTTATATGAAGAAAATTAAAGTTTGGTTCTGTGGATAATTGGATCCTTAGGTCGTTTATTTCCATGAAAATGTTACTTAAGGTTTGTTCCTCGTTTATAATATCCCAAGAATTTTCCTTCATGCTGACCAAAAATACCAGAATCGGGAAAAGAAAAGATAGAAAGTGAATTTACTTAATTTTGTTGATATCTGTTTCCGTTGTGATTTGAATTATTTTGGAATTTTCACTCTTTCGAATGAGTATCTTCCCGTGTGATGTCCACACGAATTTCCAACCGTATGATCTGGCTTTAGTTCTTACTTGTCACAGAAGATTTTTGCTATAGTTGGACAACTATTCGTTGATGTAATTTTTTGAGTTGACGTTATTCGTGAAAATTGTATGATTGGTTATCGGGATGGCTTTTCTCTTTTCTAGGAACTTATTTCTTATTTTTCATGAATTGAATTCTATAATTATTGGCCGTGTCTTTTTACTTTTAGCAATTATCGACCTATCTCTCTGATTCCAGTTATATCCAAAATAATTGAAACGGCAATGAAAAACAGAATATGTTCTTTCTTTGAATCTTTTAATTTATATAGCATTCATCAACACGGTTTTCGGAAAAATCATTCCACCGTTACTGCAATAAATTCGCTAATCGAATATATAGTTGATGCATTTGAAAACAGAGAGAATGCATTTTCTGTGTTTTGTGATCTCACAAAAGCATTTGACTGCATTCCACACGAGATCTTAATTTCTAAACTAGAATATTACAATTTTGATGTATCCAGTATAAAATTAATAAAATCATATCTAACGAATAGAAGACAGTTTGCTCGCTATCGTGGCGAATGCTCAAATACAGTAAATACTACGTTTGGTGTTCCCCAAGGATGTGTACTTGGTCCTACTTTGTTCTTACTGTATATAAATAATATTGATAAATGTCTACCTAACGAAAAGATATTATTGTTTGCGGATGATACAACATTACTAACTCGTGATGCTGATTTGATAAAAGGAACTGATAATTTTATGAATGCCGTAATTCAAATTAAAAACTGGTTTACAAATAATAAGCTCAGCTTGAATGAAAGCAAAACACAGTTTATGCTGTTCTCTCTAAGAGATACAAATAACATTAAGACAACAAATTTCACAAATACAAAATGTATCAAATATTTGGGTGTATATTTAGATTCTACTTTACAATGGGGTGAACATATTAATTCTCTGGCTAATAAACTTGCTACGGTTACTTATCTTTTACGAAACTTAGTTAAATCTGTTCCCTTGAGTACCGTAATAGCGGTTTATTACGGTATTTTTCACTCCGCCATGTCATATGCTGTAATGGTATGGGGACATTGTCCAGATGCTAAAAGAATTTTTCTGCTTCAAAAAAAAGCTATTCGCATAATAGACGGCATTGGATATAGAGACAGTTGCAAACCTTCCTTTAAAAAACTTAATATCTTAACGTTTCCTTCATTATATATACTTGAATGTTTGATTTACATAAAATTGAATGCCAGTAATTACAATGATCATTTGTCCATTCACAACCACAATACTAGACACAATTCTGACATAGTACTGCCACAACACAGATTAAATAAATTTCGGAATTGAACTAATTATTTTGCAATAAAATTCTTCAATATTCTGCCTGCCGAAATAAGAGCAACTCCATTTCTGAAGTTTAAAAATATCATTAAAAATTATTTAATAAAAAATACTTTCTACTCGATTGAAGAATTTCTCCAGCATACTTACACTGCCTAGAATACTTTTTTATACAATATGCTGTATTATTTTTTATTTTTATTCTATATGTTTTGACCTATGATATACCTTGTGTTTATATCATCAATAAAGCATTATTATTATTATTATCATTATCATTACTTTTAATCCGTTTTGATGGCGTCCTCTGTCAGTATATCTTCTGTCTGAATGTCTATTGTTAAATTATTTGCTATTTTATAAACTATGTTTTCTACGTTTTCTTCTTCTTGCTCCTCTACTCCTACAATCTCTATGCTCCAATTCCTCAACTCTTTTTTGTAAGGAATTTATTTTTCGATCTTTCTCTTTGTTTAAGTGGGTAAGTTCCTCTATTTTGGTTGCGTACGTCTGTAATTGCTTTTTAAACTCTTCTTGGTTTTTTTCGACGTTGAGAATGACGTTTCTTAATTCACGGATTGCTGCCAAGACAACAGCTTCTTCTTCTTGAGAATCTTCATCCTCTGTTTTTTCCTCTTTGTTTAGCCTACAGGATGCGCATCGCCAAGTTTCTTTTCTATTTTATAAATGCATTACATAACAGTAAGTCTTAGTGAGAGTATTAACATGGTAATTTACTCTTATAAAGGTTGCAATGTGTCACACAATAAATAGCTTTAAGAAACTGTTGGTATTGTAGCTTTTGATAGGTTTTATAATTGCTTATGGCCTTCTACATCATCGTTTCCGTTGGCGGCCATATTTTCCTCTTGATAGGATGCGGCAGCCATAGCTTTAAAGTACGTATACGTAGAATAATTCAGATATTATTATTTTACATAAAAAATTATAAATTGATGTGCATAATGAATTAGTTATGAGATTCAATTATCTATGAATCAATAACAAGCTAATTAATATAAAAATAATAATAATTCTTACAATAAATATTTATGTGCAATAAATTTGTGTATTTCACGTGGCGCGTAAAGTTTTCAGAAGCATCGAAACAGCTTTGAAGATGAATTTTGATTTGCATGAAAAACTAAAATTCATTATTTCATATTTAAGAAGAAACTTGTGACCTTAATAAAAGGAAACTCTACTATTTGTAATTGAAGAAAGCGTAAATGCCGAAGGACACTAAAACAAGCACGTGTAGTATTGGCTATATTTTGCTCATCCGTGTAGTAAATTGATAACTGATGACATGTTTCGGTTGAATAACCATTATCGAATCTAAAATACAAGATTGGCACTCAAAAACAAGTAATAAATAGTAACATAAGTTAACAAACCATAAACGAGAGACCACGCAATATGTGGCCATTTTTACTTAACAAATGACAAAGTAAGAACTTAACCTAGTGAAAGTTACTAACAAGTGGTAAGTTACTAAACAGTACCAACATGAAATAAATGAAACAAAATTGCGGAGAACAAAGTTAAAAACAATCTTTTTCGTCACGTTTTTACAGAGCGTTCTCGATCCCTATGAAATTGGAGGATTTCGTGAATGAGATTAATATTATTCGCCAAATAGCTTTCAGTAATAAATTCCCTGACGAAGTTATTTCTCGTCTTTTTCATAAAATCCGTAATAAATTAATCAATAGATCTGTCTTTCCTACCCTGGTTGAGGATCCCACTGATCCTGATATAAAATATGTTTCTCTACTTTACATCGGAGTCGTTTCTGACAAACTTAAGTCCATTCTAAATAAATTGGAAGGTGTACAAGTAACCTTTTCGAATGATTATAACTTGATCTCAATTCTGACCAATTCCAAAGATGAGATCGCTTGTATGAATAAAAGTGGAGTTTACTCCATCACTTGTATACACTCCAATTGTAACTCTGTTTATATTGGTCAAACCGGTCGTAATTTAGCCACTCGGGTCAAAGAACACTTGTCCTCAGCTAGATTAGGAAAGACGGATTCTAACTTTGCACTTCACCTTTTAGATTCAGGACTCTATCCAGATCCTAATTTTAATGTCAAATTATTACACCAGTTACCTAAAGGTTTAAAGCTTAACATAGCTGAATCTTTACAAATTTTCCTTTCTAAAATTGACAATACTGTCAACCTCTTGAATGATCAAATCACTTTCCCTCATTTTAACTTTTTTGAATCTATAAATTGGAACCATTCTTTGATAAAATAACCTCCTTTGTTTAACTCGTTGTTTATTGTTTAATGTTAACTTGTTCTTGGTTATTTACTCCTTATGAGTAACTTTTTTACCATCAGTCTTCACCGTAATTGTTTTTAACTTTGTTCTCCGCAATTTTGTTTCATTTATTTCATGTTGGTACTGTTTAGTAACTTACCACTTGTTAGTAAGTTTCACTAGGTGAAGTTCTTACTTTGTCATTTGTTAAGTAAAAATGGCCACATATTGCGTGGTCTCTCGTTTATGGTTTGTTAACTTATTTTACTATTTATTACTTGTTTTTGAGTGCCAATCTTGTATTTTAGATTGGATAATGGTTATTCAACCGAAACATGTCATCAGTTATCAATTTACTACACGGATGAGCAAAATATAGCTAAGACTACACGTGCTTGTTTTAGTGACCTTCGGCATTTACGCTTCCTTCAATTTTGATTGTCACTAATATTATGGATAATCCACTTTTTTTTTACTATTTGTAATTGTTACACAACAAAATAGTTTTTTAGAATATGTATAAAAAAAGTCCACAGTAATTAGGAAACAAAATAGTTACTATAAACCTATTTTATAAGAGTAATATTAACACGACCGCCCATTGCTTTATAACGTATTTATGAAATAGATTTGTAATACTTCCAGAAACGTTTATACAGCACAAAATGTAGTGCTGACATTACTCTACAAGCAACTTTTTAGATGCTTCTACATCATTATTTTGCGTTATTACTTGTGCCCATATTGGACACTTGCGTACTTATATCGAGAAATTGTCTAATAATAAAGCTTTAAGTTTTAAAGATTTGCTGCATAAACATTTATAAGAATTTAATAAGGCAGTTTTGGTTATTTGCGAATGTTCGCAAATTATATTTTTCTATAATTTACAGTTTTTTTGACTAATTTATTTTCAGCATTCGTATGTCATTTACAATTAATTCCAGATACGGCCCTGCTATTGACCGCGTGAATCACTTGTACCTTTCATTACGTGGTGAAAAATTCCACGCGTAAGTTAATTCACTGTGACAAATTGCGGCTTACATTGTGTTCTACCCTATCAACAGTTTATAATTAATTGCTACGTTTCAGTTTTCTGAAGCCAATTCATTTCATTATGCGTAAAATGCGAGCAACTAAACATTAAAACATGTACATGTTTAGTAACTCGTGTCGTCTTACTTTTCAGATTGAAACAGAAACTTATTCATTATATATGAGCGGACAGTGTTTGTGAAATCAGTTTAAAAAATCGAATTATTATGATACTGTTACGTATTCGGCAATTTATTTTATATGTATGTATCTTTACAGCGCTTTGACAAAACTTTTGGCGAACTCGAGCATTTTAGATTTACTAAAATACTAACATAGTAATTTTATGCTTACTTAAAATTTCTTTTAATAATTCTGCCTAGTTTTAAACATTCTTCTAATTATTTCCTGTGTAATATATTTTTTTAGCTTTCTTCACAATTAGTTCTTTCTACACAACTATCCGTTTCTTTTAAATCAACATATTTTCTAAGTATTAATTAATTTTCCCATGCAATCTAATCAGTTAAACAATGTGGTCATTTCTTGAATAATGCATGCATTCACTTTATGACGTGGTGAGCTTACATCATTCACCATTACCAATGCCTAAACGTAACGACGACTACTAAAACAACCGTTTGTAGAGGTATTAAAATGTACAGTATTCGCCAAAATAAACAGTACCGAAAATGAAAATTCTATTCATTTCACATCTTTAATCGTATTCAAAATGGTTCTTCAACTGATATTATGCGGAAATGGTCATCATGGAGTAAGTTCCAGCGACATGTAATTACATCTGCAAATGTTCAACAAAACTGTGCGGGCGATTCTGAGTAGCCTAAAATTCACTGCTATATACCAGAGGGACCAACTTCAGTGTATACAGGATCGACATTTTGTCTTAAAAATGCGTTGCGATCTACTTACTAAAATTTAGACATTTTCAAAACTCATTCTTTTAGAAACGCTAATACAATGTCACCTACTAAATATTAAATACTGAATGCTAAAGGAACTATGACCATTTTTTTCTATGACTCACAATTAGATACACTACGTTTGGTGTTGAAATCAAAATCGTCTGCTGTCCGCCATGATCGACCAAAAATCACTTCGCGATCGACTTGTTGGCAATTCTTGCTATAAACGAGGTTTACAAATTGAGTACCTAATGAGACTAGCAACGTAGCGTTCGATTTGGCAACACTTGGGACGCGAGACTTGGAGGGACGGCGGGTGAACATGTGATACGCCTTCAGTACAAATGTGAACTCGCTAAATTCATTTGGTTGTCCGTAGCGATTTTTTCGAGAAACTGTTTTTCTAGCGCTAAACTTTAGCACTTCTACGGATTCCAGGAGAGACCAGAATTTCCGGTGGTTTAAGGCATTTTAAGAAGGAAGAGAGTCGATTAAAGATGAACCTCGTAGCCGAAGGCCTTCCTTCACCTTCAAGAACCGATGAAAATGTCGACAGAATCCGGGATCTTAGAATGACCGCGAAGAGATGAATTTAACTCACACCACCGCTCATCAGATTTTGACCAATAAATTGCGGATGAGAAAAATCTGCGCACAAATGGTTCAAAAAAACTTTCACAGGACCAAAAGGACATCAGAAGGTGGGAAAGATGCTTTGACCGTTTGGAAGCGATTGAAAATGATTTCTATTTTCTGGAACGTGTCATTACCGGTGACGAAACCTGGGTGTTTGAGTACAACCCGGAAACCAGGTGCCATAGCGTGGAATGACACTCTTCAACCTCTCCAAGGTCCGAAAAAGCTAAGAAAAAGTCTTATGATGACTACATAAAAAATGCTGGTTATCCTTCCAGAGTTCCGTCGCAAATGGTTGCAGAAAATACTTTCAGCACATCAAGAAATAAATATGATGCCCGATGATTTCAATGAAAACTTCACCAGTGTTGCTGAAAACATTATTGGAGATTTGCCGGATAGTAAATAAGATACCCTTTTCAGAAATTAGGCCAACGAGTTACGTAAAAATTTTGAATTAAAAGAAATGTCCAAAAATGAAACGAGAGATTTAATTTTCAACTTGAAGAATAGTGCTACCAAAGATATTTATAGAATTAATACCAAAATAATAAAGGCAATTACGCATCAAATAGTTAGTCCTTTAACTAGACCACATAACTGCTGCATAAGGGAAAATGTTTTTCCATGAGCCTTGAAAATTAGTCGTGTAATTTCTATTCACAAAAAGGGCCCCACGGAAGACCCGAGCAACTACGTTCTATCTCCATTGTTCCGTATTGGGCCAAGATTTTGGAAAAAGCAATGAAGGAAAGGCCATCTGGAAACCAATAGTATATTAGCGGTATCACAGTACGATTTCCGAAAATCTCTTTCTACAACGGATACAATCAATAATTTGGTTTCGATTATAAACAATGCCTTCAAGCAGTGCGCACATGCATCAGCTGTTTTATGTGACCTGACTCGAGCATTTGAGTGTTTTATTTGATATTCTTGCTCAAAAATTAAAATTGATGGATTTTCAGAGAGTGCCTGTTGTCTACTGAACTCTTATTTGCGAGGAAGAAGACGGTAACGATAGATAATGTTAAATCATGTTGTCGTGAAATTTTCCATGGTGTACCTCAAAGCTCGGTCTTGGGATCCATACTGTTTCTATTTTACATGAATGATCTCCCAAGCGCAGTTCCAGGAAAATCTCGCCTGACTGAAATCATTTGCCCCGGGAATAACGTACAGGGAAAAAAGTCAACAAATTATTTATCATCCGACTCGCGTTAATAAATGTGCATGCATAAACCCCTAATCCTCTTTGCGGACGATACGACGACAGTAAATATTGGTGAAGATTTAGATAAACTAAGTAATAGAATGGTAGCTGCTAAATTAGATCTTGAAGAATGGTTTGTTCTCAACAACCTAAAACTAAACGAAAATAAAACAGAGAAATTATTATTTACGTTAAAAAAAGTTGATACTGAAATAACGTCAAATGAAAACTTAGAATTTTTAGGGATCCATTGACTCTAAACTAATCTGGGACAATCATACTAATCACGTAGCGACAAAGATGGCATCGAATACGTATCTATTAGGAAATCTAGCTGGGGTGGTTTCGGAAAGAGTTTTGGTAACTATTTATCATGGATTAATCCAATGTAGAATGCCTTATGCTCTACTGATTTGGGGACGTGCATCTTCAGTTCATAGAGTCTTTTCGCTACAGAGGCGAGCTATTATAGTAATAGAATTAAAGCTGGGCTTCCCTATAGGGATGATTGTAAGTCTGCCTTTATTCATCTATTCCAACTTTTCCGTGTCTTCATATGTATATGGCAATATCTATTGTATGTTAAACATAATATGGCGGACTATCAAACCCATGAAAGATAAGTATAATCATGGCTTTTGAAACGAAAAAGTAATATTTTATTGATCAGCTGCAAATTAAGGAAACATGTTCTGGGATGAACTAATATATACACTTGACGATGCCGATATCTCTTTGAGGTCTACGGTTAGATAATACTAATACTAATACTAATACTACTAAGGCCCTAAAATTTTTAATCTATTACCTGTAGAAATAATAAACTTACCTTTTAACCGCTTTATAAAATGCTTAAAAGAAAAATTTTTAACTAAAGCATTCTACAGCATAGAGGAAATTGTGAACAATAGGTTTATAGGAGTCAATTGTGTGAAGGCCTTATTATATTTACTTTATTTCACTTGTGTAAAAAATTTATGATAAATTTCCTAACACGAATAAAATATTATTATTAATATAAGAATGAGCAAGTGATAGATTAAATGCAAAGTATTTCAGCGCTCCGAGGGGGTACGAAACAGGCATTTTACATACAGTGATATTATTTTATTATGCAACATATCCCTATGTTGCTTTTTAAAATAATCATATCAAAGCATGACAACCATACGCAACTAATACCGCTAATTCAAATAATTTAAATGTCTAGCACAATTTGAAATGAAACTTTCGATGCAAATTCAAGATCAATTCATGTTTAATCCTTTTCCAAACAAATAAATGCACGTATCAACAAGATGCTTATTGACTTCACGGTAATACGTGTCAAGTGTCATGAAACGACCATCGTGACAAACTGAGAATAAATATGGAGTAAACAACCATGATTGTTATGTTGGTTGCCTAGATTTACAATACTTTGACATGATTGATAACGTTGCAGAATAAAATAAAAGCACTGTACATTTTATTAAAAACTTTGTCAACGAAAATTGTGCACAATCTAAAATTATTTTCAACTATACGCGTCAGTGGCGTATCGTCAAACTACCAACTGCGTTAACTATTTGAGTGAGTTGCTTTCAGGATGAATTTTTCTAAAACTGAAAGGATTAATATGATTTACCTTTCGAAGGAGTGGTCATTATTGATGGTGTCTCATTGCTAAAAATAATTTCGCCCAAAATGTCAAGTTAAAGGGTACTAACTATTTTGTTTGTAGTAATGAAATTTGAAGTAATTTATACAAAAAATGATTAATAAAATCATCATTATTATAAGCTAACTTAATGAATAATGATCTCTATCTTGACGATATGTCTGTAAGCTCCTACGGGTAGATTTTGAATAGATATTTCTAGAAATTTGATAGAAAATAACAAGTGCGAATTGTAAATGTCAGTTAAAACTGCAAAACTGTATTATGCAACACATTCCTGAATGGAATGGGAATGTCGCACAGCGAATTACTGTAATTTCTGATTAATTAGTTAACAATAACTCATACTTTTTAAATTGAAATGTATTAAATGTGGTATCCATTCATCTAATAATACATATGACGTTCCATTTAAACTAACCGAAGCAATTTGACATTTCTTGAAACGAGCCCTATTTTCGTTAATGGCAACATTCAGCTATTAATATCAAATATATTATTAATTTACTTTATTTTGGTACTGTATGTACAAATCAGGTTTTCTTACGCATGGTTGTGAACAAACATTGTTTAAAGAGCTAACAGGGTATTTCGTCCGCAACGCGGACACAATCAGCGCTAATCTATAACGAAATACATGTTGGCTTTTAAAACAGTGCACCCAAAGGTAAGGTGAGGAGATCTAATGTCTGCAATGTACTTGTATATGACAGACATAAAAATGTTATGAATGAAATCGTTTCTATTATTGGGTAGCAACTTTTAAACTTTCTCTGTTTTAATGAGTAATGGTAAATAAGAACGACATTGATCTGTACGTTTATACAAAAGAAATGAGAGCATACGAGGAAGTTCTCAAGAACAACCTTGTAAATGAGAATGGACTGCTGCTTAAGATTTGCTGGATGCGGTCCTGCTCAGCAGTACACAGAAATTACAAGAGCAAAGGTACAACAACACACATGCAAACACACAAACAAAGTCCTTGAGAAACAACGATGTAAACGAGAACGGGCTGCCCAAGATTTCCAGCACGTATGCAGTCACGTATCCGCGAATTCACTTTCCGGTTGCCATGCTGAAGGCCGCAAGCATTCGCAGCAGAGCGTTCAACTTTCAGGGTAATCGGGACAAGTTCGTAATTGAATTTATGCAAATGCTAATTCAATAATGCCAAAAGTAATCCACCCCAAAAATAAAGCTGGTGAGGTCAAGATTAACATAGAAGTTATGGCTTTGATCCGCCGCGTTTCCGAACTTGTAATTACAAATTTAATTTGCGGAAACGAGAGCAAAAGCTCTTTCCTACAAGCGATTTGTACGTTTTTATCAGATAAACAGTAATTACAAAATACAACCCTGTACTTATACTAACCAAAGTTTACCGATGAGAAGATAGCAATAAAATTCTAGCAATAAAATTATGAAATTTCAAAACGCTGCCACCGCTAAAATAACGATCACAGATCAATAATATTTAATCTATTACAAAGAGTATAATGCGTCGATTCCCCTCATATGAAGAAACTGAAAAAATATTTGATATTAAGTTAACTATGACTATTTAAACCAGCATAAGTCATTATTCATATATCGCACCAAAACAATTGCTTTCACTGAAAATTTTCACACAGTCAAAAAGTAAACATACATATCTATTTAATAATGCCTTTAGAAAGTTTTAGCCGGTTGATTGGAAGTAATTAGAAATTAATTAAAAGTGACGCTCGGACCAATGAAACAGTACCAATTATTACAAAGTAATAAGTTGTGACATTGGCAAGAGTAAAACAATATTAACTTTACATTGTCCGTTCTGAATTATTTTGTACTTAAAAATCGAAATTTGTACAAACAGTAAATATTTCATGGCTATTACGAAAAGTATTGATTTTATAAGTACGAATTTAAACGGGTCCAAACCAAAAAGTAGAAGTAATTCTTGCAATTTTCGATCTGCTTATTCTAAATTAGGGTTATGAGAAATGTATTATGAAGAAATGAAAAACAATAACACGATATCTTAAATAAAAAAGGTCTGGCACAGAAACGTGAAAAATCGTTTCAAATTTTCTTGTGCATGCAACAGGTAAGAACACAAGAGCAAATTTTATTCTATTGAATATTTTTTATAAACATAAATGAATAAGCTAACCTTTCAGATGAGTTAACTGAGAAATATCCATTAGCTGCTTCAGATCTTTAGCAAAACTGAGAAAACCGGAAATCTTTTTTTCTGAAGTATTAGAAGAATTTTCATAAGATGCATTTTCTGGCCCAGAACATGCATCTTATGAAAATCCCTTTTATTAAAAGATTTTTACAAAACTCAGACAAAAACACCTTTTATAATAAACAAATAAACCAAAATTAATGTTTTCAAATACATACACGGTTTTCAAATATTTTGTTCTTGAAACACAGCCATCTTAATGAATTTGTAAAAAATCAAAATATCTTCTTTATTTATTAATTTCCGATAAAATGATAAAGAATAATTTTAATTCAGAATTTTATTCTCTATCGATTGGTCAAATAATATACAGGGTGTTCTATTAAAAAAAAAAGTGTTCTTTTCCCTTTATTTCATAAATGCTCTCTATCGATTGGTCAAATAATATACAGGGTGTTCTATTAAAAAAAAGTGTTCTTTTCCCTTTATTTCATAAATGCGATGTTCAATTGTTTTTTTTTTAATGCGTCGTTGCAATCAGGACGAAAGATACTACTAGTTTGCTAATTTAATGGTATCTGTAACTTTAATAATAAAATAGTTTGCAATAGTGCCGAGTTCTTTTTGAACAGTCTGTATACAGTGACAGCTAAAACGTTCGCAGCACATGGGAAATTTTTTTATTATTGATTTGTTGTGTGGCTAAAAATAGCACTTATTTAGGGTACGAAAATTACAAAAAAAAATTGTAATTTGGAATTGTTGGGCAAACTAGACAAAATTTTAGTAGGATTCGACAAGTATTTACAAAATGTGTTTCTTGGTTACCAAAGATTATTCTCTTCGGCCTAAAACTTCAGAAAAAAAGAAGATTTCCGGTTTTCTCAGTTTTGCTAAAGATCTGAAGCAGCTAATGGATATTTGTCAGTTAACTCATCCGAATGGTTAGCTTATTCATTTATGTTTATAAAAAATATTCAATAGAATAAAATTTGCTCTTGTGTTCTTACCTGTTACATGCACAAGAAAATTTGAAACGATTTTTCACGTTTCTGTGCCAGACCTTTTTTACTTAAGATATCGTGTTATTGTTTTTCATTTCTTCATAATACATTTCTCATAACCCTAATTTAGAATAAGCAGATCGAAAATTGCAAGAATTACTTCTATTTTTTGGTTTGGACCCGTTTAAATTCGTACTTATAAAATCCATACTTTTCGTAATAGCCATGAAATATTTACTGTTTGTACAAATTTCGATTTTTTAAGTACAAAATAATTCAGAAGGGATAATGTAAAGTTAATATTGTTTTACTCTTGCCAATGTCACAACTTATTACTTTGTAATAATTGGTACTGTTTCATTGGTCAGAACGTCACTTTTAATTAATTTCTAATTACTTCAAACCAACCGGCTAAAACTCAGAGGGTGGTTTAAACGATAGATTTCGATCCATGCATTCATTATCTGCAAACAGAATTTTTATGCAAGTGTTGTGAGAAAAGTTATGAACATTTGAAATTGATACTGTTTCATTGGTCCGAGCGTCACTTTTAATTAATTTCTAATTACTTCAAATCAACCGGCTAAAACTTTCTAAAGGCATTATTAAATAGATATGTATGTTTACTTTATGACTGTGTGAAAATTTTCAGTGAAAGCAATTGTTTTGGTGCGATATATTAATAATGACTTATGCTGGTTTAAATAGTCATAGTTAACTTAGTATCAAATATTTTTTCAGTTTCTTCATATGAGGGGAATCTACACATTATACTCTTTGTAATAGATTAAATATTGTTGATCTGTGATCGTTATTTTAGCGGTGGCAGCGTTTTGAAATTTCATAATTTTATTGCTGGAATTTTATTGCTAACTTCTCATCGGTCCAAAATTTCTAATTCGAAGAAAGTTGTTTTTAATACTTTTTATTTCAATTTGTACTGAGCGATTCAACATAAGTGTCCGACCCGTCAACCACAGGTAGTACACAGAAAAACAAAACAAAAAGTCTAATATACATAGTTTTTGAGATAAAACGCATTGAATATTCAGGTATAAATTGGTTCATGGGCACTAGTACAGCTGTATTGCGTAGCAACAGCAATGATATCGCGTGGAACAGAACGAAACACTAGCGTTTATCTTGAAATGAAACTGTAAAACGTTTTTATTTGTGGCTTTCTGGGAAAAAAACGTGTATTACGCAATTCGTTCATTCAAATTTAGGACTTGAGTATGTTTACGTAAGAAATGAATCATGATTTCCATTTTGGATTCAAAGGAGGTTGATTTTTGAAATGCTTCTGATGATTTATATCTTGCAATTCAGCACTTGCATGGCCTAACGGGTCGGACACTTACTCTGAATCAACCTGTATAAAGCACATTTAATTACTTATTCTGTTACGAAAATTTTTAGAAATTTAAAAACAAAACAAGTATTTCTTAATCTCTGATATTTCTTTTTGTAATTTTAACAAAGAAATAAAGTAGTCATATTAATTAAATCATCTTTTAAAACCTTATTCCTGTTCAATTGATTTGTGGAAGATAATTTGCTTAAACAGTTTGTAAATAAACAAAAATGTGGAAACTCTTTATTTTATTTTCAATTACTAACAAAACTAATGAAGTTATATTTTAAAGCAATTAACTTGTCGCGTTTATTCAGTCAAATTTGAACATTTTAATTTTTCTGTTACATAAAATAAACAAAACGCATTCTTGAAATGGATGAACACGCTCAACTTTAATCGATTGCACTCCACATCCGTTTTACAAAACGTATTCGAGTTTTGCTGACCACCAATTTTTTTTTTTTGCAGCGTCCAATCTATTCCGATCCACGTAGTTTATTTACAGTCATACGAATTGATTTGATTTGGTAGGAATTACCGTTCCGGCCCGACTTTTCCATATATTAAAAGCGGAATGCATCTAATCCGGATATTTTCAGTATTTAACGGGCGGCTTACGTGGTGTATTTCAATTTGTAGAGAACTTTCAGCGTTTTAATGAGCCATAAGTTGGCTTTCCCGAGCGACATCTATTGCACGTAAATTAGGATTATAAAATGAGTTTTTATTGCACCGAAATTATATCGGTAAGCTTTTTTATAGCTCGTATTGAGTAACCCCGGTCAAAAAAGAAAGAAAAAACCAAAGAAATAATTTAGTCGTTTCTTTTAAAAACATAGCTAATAAATGTACTATGCCCGCCAAAAAAATGTGGGACAACTCTCGACATGCATTTTTGAGTTAGTTTATATTAGTTTGAATGCAGCTTTAAGTCATTTATCTTGCTATTTAGAGGTTGTTTCTATAATAATGTAAAAACACGTCGTCATATTTACAGGACGTATTACATGTCCCAGATTTCTTTGGCGAGAATAGTACGTACACGTAATTGTCGGAAAGTGAGGACGTAAAGTAACAGAAAAAAGTATACAGTAAGTAAAGAAAAAAGCGATACAAGTACGTAAAAGATATGAAGGAAGACTTTGTACGTTCTATTATTGCGGTGACGATAGATTTATTCGATGTATGAATCGATACGTATTAAGTCATGATACCTGAACCAAAACTTATTTAACTTGTACAATCCGATCTATTCAGTCTTCAGAAAATAAATCGGTCTAATTTTTGACCACAAACGAGCATAATGTCAAAAATTTACGTGCGACAATTGACCAAGAGCTATCATTAAAAAAACATGTTTTCAATAGGTGCATTGCACACATTTTTAATTTAAAATCTTATAAACACATGTTCAAAATGAACATACCACTCTCACTTTTTGATATAATTGTTTGTTGAATATAATTATGTGCGGTAATACATAGTATCATTATAGTATGTTATGATAATAATTAATGCAATATGTTATGTATGTAAAATGAAGAAACTGTTCAGTTAATAAAGTTGTTACTCATTGATAATAATAATAATAATAATAATAATAATAATAATAATAATATATTTTCGTTCTGTAATACATAAAAGTGTAGAACATGTCAAAAGTATAAATAATATATAACATTTAAGAAACAAAGTATGACAATTACAATTACAAAAAAAAAGCATCACAAAACAATAGCGGTTTTGAAAAAGTCATTCAGAGAATAAAACGCATGTCGATATAGATGTCGTTCAATTATTTTTCTAAATTGGTTGTAAGGTAAATCTCTAATTTCCCGAGGAATAAAGTTATATATTTTTATTAACTGAAATACAACATTTCTTTGTATTTTGGCAAGATGGGTTTGGGGTGCATTAAGGTAAGTATTTGCTACGCCGCGAGTATTATGGCAGTGATCCAATTTATATTTTTCCAGAAATAGTTCATAATATGTCTTTGCAAAAAGAGAACATTCGAGAATGTAGAGTCCGTGTAACGTATGTATTTTTCTAGTTTTGAAAGTATCACAACAAGATTGTCTTGCACTTAATTTAAAAATACTCCTAACACATCGTTTTCGTAATATAAAAATTCTCTCCTTTTCTGTTGTGTTCCCCCAGAATATTATTCCATATTTTAACCTGGAGTTAACGTACGCATGATAAGCACAGAGAGCAGCCGATTCATTCACAGATGTTGCTAACATACGCAATGCATAATTTAATTAACTTATTTTTGAAGCTAAATAGTCTACATGTGGTTTCCAATTCAAGTTCGAGTCCAACTTCAACCCAAGGAATAGAACTTCGTCAGGTGTGGTAAGTATTTCGTTTTTATATAAGATTGCAATGCTTTTAATGCTTGTTGTTGAAAACTGTATGATGTTTGTTTTTTCTATATTTAATTTCAGGTTATTAGTGGTAAACCAGTCTTCCATTGCACCGAGTGAATTACTTATGTTTTGATGTAACGATGTTGTATTGGAGGATTTTATTACTACAGAAGTATCATCTGCAAAGAGAGCAGTGTAATTGCTTTGAATTTCTGGTAAATCATTTATATACACCAGGAAAAGTAACGGACCCAGTACAGAACCTTGTGGAACACCTTTGTTTATGTATCCCCACGACGAGTGTAGTTGTTGGCCTTCACTGCTTACTGCGACGCACTGTCTTCTTTTTTGTAAGTATGATTTTAAAAGTTCTAAAATTGTTCCCCGAAATGCCATTCTTTCTAGTTTCAACAGTAGTATCTGGTGATCAACACTATCGAATGCTTTGGATAGATCCATGAACATTCCTACTACAAGATCTCCTTCATTGATAGCCTCCAGTATTTGAGAAATGATTTGATACATTGTTGTTGCAGTTGAACGGCCCTTCTGATAACCACTTTGTTGACAAGTTAATATTTTGTGAGCAGATAGAAAACTTTCCATTCTAGTATGCATTATTTTCTCAAATATTTTTGACAAATTAGATAGTAGTGCTATTGGTCAATAATTAAAAATTTTTTGTCTATCGCCTTTTTTGTAAATTGGTTTTATAATTGTTTCCTTTAATTTATTTGGAAAGACACCTCTCTCAAATGACATATTTATAATGTGTGCTAGAGGTTCAGCTATAAAAGTTGCAATTTGTTTTAATAGGGAAACAGGTATATCATCAGAACCAACCGAAGTTGTATTTTTCAAATTTTTTATAATATGAAATACTTCTGCAGCATTGGTTGGTTCAAAAAAACAGGAATGATTCTGTAATTTTATCAGCTTTTCGTCAATTTTCTTTCCACTGTTAATATTTTCACATATATTCAGTAAGTAATTATTTATATAGTCCAAAACATTGTTAACATCTTCTGTAGTACCATTTGTGTCAATCTCATTTTAGAATAGGCTGTTTTTGCTGAGTCTCGGTTTTTGTAATTTGGTGTATAATCTGCCAAGTGGCTTTCATTTTATTTTTTGAGTTAATAAGATATTCTAAGTTGTTGTTAATTGATGGACTTTTAGTGCCATTAAAGAATATCTCTCAACAGGTTATCGGTCCAGAATAGTGCTTAAAAAGTGTTCAGAATAGTGAGTGCTCATAAAAAACTAGAACTATAAAAATTTTAAAAATTGACTGACAGACTAAAAGTTTTTTTCGTGAAAAATGGCTGCCAAAAATGAATTTATGGATCTCTTCCAAGTGGAAATTCTGTCGGGAAATAATAATTACGCCAGGTGAAAATTCGACTTGTTTGTTCTGCTTAAAGCTACCTCTCTGCAAGATATGGTTTTGGGGAAAAAAAACATCACTGAAAACGATTCAGAAGAAAAGAGAAAAAATGCATACTGCAAGACGTCGTCAGAAATGTTTAAAAAACTTAGTTCTTTGTACGAGTCGGACGTCACTCAATAAAAAAACTCATCCTTAAGAAAAAAATATGAATTTGATTCATCTGAAGGATTGGCCGCGAATCTCAGTTAAATATAAAACATTGTATTTAGAGTTAACAACATCGAGAAGAAAATTGATAACGAAATGATTATGTCAAAAATTTTGAAAGTTTTACCTGATAAATATGCACATTTCAGAAGTGCATGGGATTCTACTCCAGGTGAAGCGAAGACCGTAGAAAACTTAATGTCCAGACTATTTAATGAAGAAACACGAAGCAATTCTGACACGAATTCAACGACGTCTTCTACATTTAAAAGAAAAGAACAAAAAAATGAAATGTTTCAATGTAAATCTAATTGGAAGGCATGTAGAACAGCGATCACAAGAAGACCTACTAAACTTAAAAAGAACATTAAGATACGTAAATGGATCTACAAATCTTGGTATTGCTTGCCTACGAAAAGGTGACAAAAATGAAAGTATTGTAGCTTATTGTGATGTCGACTGTGCTGGCGACACTGAAACTCGGAAGAGCACAACCGGATTTGTCAAAATATATTATAATGGAGGACCAATCAGTTGGATTTCCAGGAAACAACCAATCCAAAAAATCAAAAGAAAATATTAAAAATTCCGAAGAAATAAAGGATGGATTTTAAGATCGACCCACGACCCAAATCTCCACTCGAGCTAGGAATTTCCGCGTATAACTACGCACTTTTCTTGCTACACTTCATCCATGTCGTAAGTTTTCCAGGTAAGTAAAAAGAGTAGGTAGCAGTGGAGAAGTCGATGCGATAAAAAAGAAGCATAAGCTAGTGCTCTGAAGCAGTAGGTTGTATTCATCTAAATCGTAGGTTCTCACAGTGGGCGGTAGCATCCACCAGTAGGCGCAGAAGCGTTCTAAGGGGGCGGTAGCGAGTTCACGGGCAATCGGGGGGGCCTTCTTCCCGAATTAATATAAAATAAAATGGAAAATCAAATAGAACAAAAGTCGATTTAATGATAATGTTTTTCGATCATACACTTCACAATAATTACATACGGACTACGTTTCATTAAAATAGGTATGGTTTTCTATTTTGTACTGTATTGTTTCCAAGATGAAATACGCCTTGGTCACTATCACGGGCGTAGCCAAGATCTTGTTTAGGAGAGGGCATGATTAGATCAAATCTTATCACAA
Organism: Prosopocoilus inquinatus; assembly: GCA_036172665.1. Lineage (NCBI taxonomy): Eukaryota > Metazoa > Arthropoda > Insecta > Coleoptera > Lucanidae > Prosopocoilus > Prosopocoilus inquinatus. Next base: position 7,249,452 of record CM069876.1, read on the forward strand.
TAAAAAATGACAAAAATTGAGAATTTTAAGGAAATTCGAAAAAAAAACTGTAGGAGATCGAAAGAGATTATGATAAAAATTAAATATTTTGAAAATGGAGAAAGTATAAATCGTTAAGAATTGAAGCACAAATAAAAATAAAAACTCAAGGTCAACCTAAACAAACTGAACCTAAGTGAAGCCAACTCAAGGACACGATTTTACAATGGATAAAAACGTAAGAAATGATCAAAAATCGAAAATTAAAGGAGATTGGAACAAGAAATCTTAAAAATTATAAATAAGAAAAAATAAAAAAATTAAAATCAAACTTAAATATCTTTAAAAATAAAGAAAATATATTTAAAGGTCAACCGAATTAAATCGAAATTAAGTGAACCCAACCTAACTAAATCGAAACTAACAGCGTTTCCCACTGGTCGCACTTTCTTGCACTCAGTGCGCACCGAGTGTACCTCCATCTCGGTTGAGCTTTACATAATAAAACGAGATAGAGATACACAACGTGCACAATGGTGCAGCTAGCGAGAAACGCTATAAGCGATTCCGACCTTGCTGAACTAAGCCCAAATGAACCCAACTTCCTTTTATCATAGAACCTGAAACATTAAAAACGTTGCAAGGTCAAACCAAATCAACTAAACTGAACCTAAGTGAATCCAATTTTAAAAATTTTAAAGAAATTCGAAAAAACTAAAAAACTGAAATATAAAACCCTAGAAATTGTTTCAACCCAACCCAACTAATTGAAGCTGGCTGAAGAAAATAAAATAAAATATAAGAAATTATTAAAAATGAAACAAAAAAAAATATAAAAAATTTTGAAAAAATAAAAAAATTTAAAATACTAGAAGAAGAAGCCCAACTAATCTAATAACTTATTTAACTCTAGGAAAGAGATTTGAATGTAGGTGGAAGAATTTCTACAATTTCGTTTCTTGAAGACGTTGCCAGTGTAACACTTTTTGTATCTTGTTTAAATGTCTTCCACCTTTAAGAATTGTTTTCAGAAGAGCTGGTACAATAGCTTTTCTTTTGACCTTTGCTGTTGGATCGCATATCTTCTTTCGCCCATCTTTTCCCTCCTTGATTTATTCTTGCTTCCATTTCTTCTTCTAAGTTTTTAAAACAATTATATACGTTTGTTTTCTTTCTCTTATGGATTCTATTTATCTTAAATTTAAGGAGAAGAATATCGTAGTGCTGAATTAAATAAATTCATACAAAGAAGGAAACACTAACAAGACGACAGAAAAATTCTATCGCCTTCGGGATTTGAACCCGCGTCTCTCGGATATCACGCGATACCCGATTCCTTGTATTATTTTTTTTTATCTTGTTTTGTCTTTCTTTTCTTTTCACTTTCCTTTCCGTATCTTTTCCACCATCACCTCATTTTTCTCATTTTTTTTTCGATTGTATACATATGTTTCAGTTTTTCTTTGGTCTTCCAGTCAACAACTCAACTTATTTTTTATTTGGCAAAGTATCTACAGATAGATAATTGAAATAGTTTCTTGTCGCTCCGTGAGCTAGAGGTGGGAAACTGCCCCATTTTCCCACCTTAGCTACGCACATGGCCACTACTTTTTCAATGATTTAACTTGTATTACGTGTAATGTAATGTAATATTATGTATAAAGTATCACTATGCATACACTTGCTAATTAATTGTTACAGTGGCGTGGGGAGGCGTCAAACAATTTTTTTGTCTTGCAAAGCTGGCGGCGCGACGATGCCAAAAATGATCTAAATCGAAGCAACTTTTCCTGCTACATTTTCTTTCAAAGCATTTACTTCTATTTTTTACTTTAAGCTTTAAGCGATTGCTTCACTTTTATTCATCAGACCCAATTAGTCAACGTTACACAACTTTCTACATCGCACTCAAACGCATTTATTATTACAGTAATTTAAACATTACCTTTCAGAGTTGATTCTCGAAAGTGTAAAGCCACGTACAGACTTGCAACTGTGCCAAGTAATGAGCGAACCGCGGTCTTAAAAGACGTTCGTGGCACAGTATACACATCAATCAGTAGGGACAGCTTGGGCTTTTCGCTCTTACCGTTTCTGAGAGCGCATGTGCGAAATGAGCGGGCATTCATCAAGCGGCCGAGCGTGGCGCAACGGTCAATAGTTGATGGCCTCGTTCAGGTAACCACAGGAGCTGAGTTACTAATTCAACATAGCTATTGAACAGGCATGCTTTTGGAGAGCCAAGCTTCAGCAGCTAGTATTCTCACACTAACCCTTTAAGAACACGAGTTGTTAACTTTCAATATGCTGAGTCTGCATCAGGGTCTGCATTCAGGCACGGGTGATCACCTGAACATGGCCAAAAAACGGACGTTCCGCCAGAATTCCGGCACACATTCAATATGGCCCTCAATTACCGATCAGCTGTTTTGGTGGATAAGTAACCATTAGATTATCTTATTGTATTTTATCATGTTTCGACTATTTTGAGCTCACTTGTAATTTTTCTAATAAAACAAGCTTTTGTTTTTTTAAAATAAGAAATATATCTTACGAAATAAATAAGTTTTACAAGTAGCGACATCTGGTAGCATTAGAATGACTGCCCGCCTACTTGAGTTCGGAAAATTGTAGTATGAACTTCAAAGATGCCGACAGAAGCTGTCCCTACTGATTGATGTCTATACTGTGTTCGCGGTAACACTCGCGACGCGGTTAGTTACGCGGTTCGTTACTTGGCGCAGTTACAAGTCTGTACGTGGCTTAAGAATATAATAACTTTTTTTTTAATGTAATTTCATGAAAACGTTTTAATTAATGGATTCCACTGACCGTGCTCTTTACTTACCAAAAAAAAAAAATTGCAACTCATTAATTTTATGCATGTGTAAGCATTGGTAGATATGTTTTTCAGTTTCAACTGAAGTTATTTATATCTCACTATTAATATTCATGAATCACGATTTAGCGTTTTTTTAAATTTACATCACGATCAGAGATTTTATGATGTTTTATATTTGTATAATTGAATAAAAAAGTTAGTTTACGGTATGAAATAATGTAGTCTGCGGCCTTGAAAATTAATAATTAGTTATTATTACGCTTTAGTCAAGTCCGTGCTCCCGATACGTAATCAACAAGAGGAAAGACTTAAATTTATCTGAAGACCACCCATACATTAAATTAACCGATACAAGTGAACACATGCCTCTAGCACAAACAATAATAACTCACGCAGAAAAAAGGCGTAACGTGCTCGCACGTACTTCTACAATCGTTATTGTTGAAAAATGGAATAAAACGGACGACTTGCGCTGGCTCAATTAATTTAAATAAATTAACATTTAGATTAAGCAGGAGATTTACGTACGCGATAGTTCCGCGCGAACCGTCACTTACAATTTAGTGCAATTGTGCACCGTTCAATTGTAAAAAAGTCTCACACAAAAGAGGTACTTTCCGTTAGAACATTATAATTAAACCTGGAATTTATGTGTTAAACAAACAGTATAACCTGAGCAAGCCGGATTTTACTCACAACAATAGAAAGAAGTAATTATTTCAGAGCCTTTGTGTGTTAAAAGTATCAGTATTTTTCTTAACAATCTACATAATACTTGGCAAAAAAATTTGGTTCACAAACTCAAAAGAAAACTATTAGAGTCATTAAAAGCAGTGTCCGTAATATAAAATTAATAACAGGTATTTCAATAGAACGAAATAAACAACAATATAAAATAGATTGCTAAATGTTAGTGGAAGGTAAAAAAGTGATGCCAAATTAAACGACCGACGATGATTGGGCTAATCTCAAACAGATTTATCGTTACAAATAAAAAGATCATGAATATCACGCGGTAATTTTTTCCGGCCGATATTCAAGCGTCTCGTCTGAACAAAAGAAATTTCGACATAAAAATCTGATTGTGAATTAGGTGAGGTCCTCTTTTATTTCTTAAATTTAATTAAGAAAAATGCCAGGTGTTCATGTTTATGACTATGAGTACAAGGCCAGCAATTACTTATTTATTACCTTGGTCATTTACTCACAAATTTATCGAATTTTTTCTGAAATATTCAATCATCAACTAAAAATTCATTCATTATACTAAATATGGAAAAAAATATGCACCTGGAGAAAAAGTAAAATTATTTCCAAGACAAGGGCATTTTTTAAATTCCTCTGCTCATTCCCCTGGGTTTACGCATTTTCACGTGGAATAAATCTAAATCTAAGCCGGGGGGGCTTGAAATTTTAATCAAGGAAACTGTCATCACCAGCTACTTTGTATGATAACGAAGTGAATCTCACTTACATCCGCACCATTTATTTAAGCTAACATGATTTACGGCCTACGCGTTATCGCAAATTTAAACACATAGGTGAGTTTAAGGGGGGGAGGCAAAAATATGCGCGGTATTCATTCCGGTAACCAACCCCAAATGCTACTACCTAAAATGACAATGAGAAATCGTGTAATGTAAGACAAAAAAGAGTCAATTTCAGTTTAATAAAAACCGAAAATTTTCACCTTGAATCGAATGTAAAGTTACTCCCATTATGTGTTTTACGTGTAGTAAAAAAATCAGTAATGAATGACTTTTGTTTTACTTACTCATGGTCAGGTGAAACTGTTGACTTACCTGCAAAAAAAAAATATTATTACTAATAAATAAATATATAATATGTCACACAAATAAGTACAATTTTAACTGACAATAAAACTCGTCAAGAGTAACAGCTTTTCTAAATTTTTTTTTTGTGAACCTAGTTACCGGGTTGAAATTATTTAAAAATTGGCTAAAAGTATCACTGTCCGCCACTGGAGATTATACAACATTACTGTGCTGTAACTGTTGCCTAGTAACGAATCGTGAACAAACCTTACACAATGTCAAAAGTCTGTCGTATAATATTAATGGATCCGGGTCGACATTTAACACTATCCAAAACAGACTCCTCAATGTCTGCAACTGTCATTGTCGAACACTGCAGCCTTAAAGGATCCATGTTCTCGGAGTTGCTGCGCCACTCTGACAAATGTACGAACATTCGGAATGCGACGATTCAAGAACCGTTCCAGGTAAATGCATTACCCTGGCTTTTACCATAAATTAATACAATAGCAATGCATTTATAGGCAAATTTGACAAACGACCATTTCTAAGTAACTTAAGAAAATTCTTAAGAACCTGTGATTAGATCAGTACTAGACGACTCGTTAATTTATGGGAGGGAAAATTAAAAAAAAATTTACGATTTGGAAAAAATGATTTCTAAAATAGTTTCAAAAACAGAATAGTCTGAGATAAGTAAAAAAGAAAGGAAAGTGAAAAAAGAAAGAAAAAACCAAGAGGATTAATTTTTGGAGGAAATGCTAAAAGAACTACATTTTAAGAGCATGAATTCTGTTAATCCAAGCCGTAAATTTGTAATTTGCCAAGATTTCAAAACAACTGAAATACTTTGAGAACGTTCAAAGGACGATGTTCTGAAAAGAACTTTGTACTCTTTATATCTCGGAACACTTAAAACTGCAGAAAATAAGAAACTTCAAGAACAATGTACTCGAAACGTAACGACTTAAAAAAAAATAACTGTGCTGGGAAACGCCAGAAAAATCCAAAAAATTGTGCTACAAAAAACAATTTCAAATGAATAAAATCGAACGAACACAAATGATTAAGAGGTGTTTCAAAGAAATTTCAAACACATGTTGTAGCGCCATCTGTTAATCCGCAGCAGCAATTAACTCGTATCTTCTAATTACGACAGTTTTAAAACAGCTGAAAACAAATTTGTTTCAGAACGTTCAAGAACAATGTTCTTAAAACAATTTTGAATTAAAAAAAAAAAAAACATTTGTGGCGCCGTCTATAGCCATGAATCGTGTCGTAATTTTGTCGTCTTTCTTTGGAGGAGGGGAGCAATTTCAAGGCCACTGAAAATAGCTAAAGAAAAAATTAAAAATAATGTCTCCAAAAAAGAAAAAAACAGTTTCGATTAAACAAAGTTGAACAGAAATGATAAAAAATGGTTTTTCAAAGTATTTTTAAACATAAACAGCGTTAATCTACAGCCGCAATTACTTTTGTTACCCTAAAATTCTGGAAGACAGTTTCAAAAAGCTTTCAAAACAAATTACTATCAAGAATATAGAAGAGATTCAAAGCGCAAAAAAAAATAATAAAAAAATTGCGGACCCATCTATTAGTATAAGTCGTAACTTTGTTTTGTTTATTTGTGGGGAAGCTGGGAAACGCCAGAAAAAATTCATAAAATTGGGCTACAAAAAACAGTTTCGAATAAATAAAATCGAACCAACACAAATTAATAGGTAAGAGACCTTTCAAAGAAATTTCAAACACTCAGACAACGATTTGGAAATCGATTTCTGGCTTTCCACCTAAAAACCAGGGCGTTACTAACAAAGAAATCGAAATTCAACATTGTACAGACTGCTAAAAGATAAAAAGGTTAATTGGTTTTCTAAGATTAATTATTATAGCATGGGAATAACACTCTGTCTTCTCTCAAACTGTCATCTTTTTCCGCACCATTATTTGCACGTCGCACACAATATAATATTATTATTATTATTATTAATTATATAAATAATAATATAATAATAGAAAAAGTTAAAAAAAAAACTGAAGAATTTATTTTCTCAGTACATTTTTTTATGTATAACCGTAAAAAATAAAAAAGTTCATAAATGCATTTTTATTACAACGAAAAGAATGGTAAATACACTAAATTTTGGAATTACCTATAATAAATGACCAGAAGTTACGTTTTCTGTAGTGGAATTATGTCTTTTGTTACGCACAAAATTCGCTTCCCATCACATAAGGGGGTCCTTCATTTTAGGTTCTGGGATTCATTTCAAAATTATTAACAGTGACTCCCCATAAAATTGAACAAAGTCTTTAATCGTCTCATACCCTGGATACGATTCAATAAACTTTCAAATTTAAAAAATATTGCTTCACCAATAGCGCCAGGAACTAGCTTTAAACTTTTTGCCACGTTGCATCGGATCCCAAAAATTTAGAGGGGATTCCGAGGGCCCCCATTAATCACTCAGTTTAAAAAATAAATGTTCCGCTAACTAAGATTGCAATGGCAAAATTCAAAAATTATTCATACTTTTTATTTCACACAATAAAACGTCAAAATTTTAATTGCGAAATATAACTTGGTATATCGGACACTTCTGAAGAGAAACATAAGCGTCTAATTCATTAGAGTCCTTTTAGTTAAAATTTAAGCTCCAGTTAACTCCATATAATATGTTACAATAATTGTTTCTATGGGAAATAATCGCCGGCTACAAAGTGGTGCAAATGAGACTAGGTGTATTTGAAGCTAACAAACAAAACATGTAAATATACAGGGTATTGTTTTACTGTGTGCAAATAAAATAAACCTCAGTATAAGTACGCGAAATGCTACCTTCTGCGGGTATTTCTTAGTGGCTACCGTATCATAGGCAAAAAATTTCGGATTTACCACTTGCTTGGAACTGCTGAAATGTGCGAGAAAGATGAAGGTCAACTTCGCCTTCTTATAGGTATGAACACGCCCACCGATACCGCACTCGATGCTCAACGCAGAGTTTCGTAATAATAATCACTAATATCGTTTATTAACCGACCAGCTGATCGGAGCGGCGCTGAGTGACGTCGTTCCCACTTGAGATCCAGGAAGGCACTGACCCTGGCCTACTTCGGCTGCGAGCGGTAATTGAAGAGGCGCCCACGTTTTACTTTTAGCTATGCCAGCAGTTCTGAAACGATTTAGTGAAAATCTGCCACTGCATTTTTCTCGAAAACCATTACATTTATGTTAAGAACATATGAGTTCAGTCGTTGCCATTCATGGTGATATATTTGCACACAGTAAAAGAACACTCTGTATAGAAATCCGGTCCGTACGCATAACTACGAAATCCGCTCTTTACTCTTTAAGTTAAAATTTGTAGAGTTATGAAAATGTCTTTAACCTCTGATTTATCTTCCTAGTAACAATTCTAACAACTACAAACGATTACAGTAGAACAAAATGATCAACAGTGACAAGTTCCTCCTTCCAAAAATACTCAAGAGAAAATTCGAGAATTCTCGGCGAGCCCGTTGCACATACTCGAAACTGAAAGGGGAAGTGGCAACAAGTCCGACGAAACGAACTCAATCAACGTTACGTTAGAAGCCACGTGGACTGCACGCGCCACCTATTTATGGACTTTTGAAGTCGTTGATGTTAACGGCTGATTGTACACCGTAACGTACCCCTGTAGTAAATTAAATTACAAACTTCAATTATTCTGATTAGTTTAAGTTGATCGTAGTGTTTATCGTTTCGGACGTTTTGGAACTCGAGGTCCAGCTGTTCGGTCTGTACTGATCTTCCGCGTTTATTAAAAAGTAATCTTTTGAGTTTAGTTGCAAATTACCGACGTTTGTGTCGAAACAATCGATATTTTCTACATTCTTATAAATACTCCATCTTGTCCGGTGTGATTATCTCAATGCGTTCCGAAACCTTGCGCTTTCTTGTACATTCATTTGTCATACATTAACATAACGATCGTCATGGGTTAACTTTTTTTTTAATCATTTGTAAGACAAAATCTTTGATGTGGAATCTGTTTAATGAAAGGCAAAAAGAGCCACTCTAGAGTATATCTCTTCGTTTAAAAATCGATACAAAAAATCCCACACAAAAATCGCACACGTTTTGAAAATTTCAATAATTCGAAAAAAAATTGATAGAGGAGAACAATACTTGATAATATATTGCTTTTTTTTGATTCGATAAAATTTCGGTAACACATTGTTACGAATTTAAGTTTGACTAATTTTTATTTAATGCAAAATATGATAGACTTATGGTGGGTTTTACAGAAAAAAATGTTAATCAGTGATTAATTTAATTCTCTGATTTATGCCAGATTTCTTCACCTACGGATAAATTTATCTGCCAGGTATTATCCTTGGAAACCATTGTTTCCGTGGATACTACCTGGCAGATAAATTTATCCGCAGGTGAAGAAATCGGGCCTAAGAAACGTCATTGGACGTTCCAAAGGTTGATGGAAATGTTCGCGACTGTTCTGTTTTCTGCTGCAGTGGTTTTCGCACGAGTCACGCCACTGGTGCGTTAGTCGAATGTGCCAAGGAATACGCGGAGATTTCGTCATGGTTCCATGCGTATCCGAAAGCGGGAATTTACTATATAAGCGAAGATTGGCGCGCTATTTGAACATAAAATTTAGGAAGCGACACCGAATATTTCGACTAGTAAGTACTCTTTCATTATTTCTTATACGTATGTTTAAAGTATAACATTAAATTAAAGACGACTCTTCTCCGATGAAAATTGTATAAAAGTTCACTATTTATTGTTATACCGATTCCATCACATTAAATAGGCACACCCGAGCGCTCACGAGGCAGTCTTACAGCGTGAGCGAAGTATGATGCGATGTAAGCAGATTTAAAATCTGTGTCTACTTGGAGTTGTTTCACCTGTATATCAACCGATAGTGAAACCTTGGGCGTTTGTACAATTTTTTCCGTTTAAAAAGGAGAAAAAACTTTAATAACGTTAAACTAAATTTATTTTCTTTTGCCGTTTAAAAGATATTTAGTTTTGCACCAAACTATTCAAATGCAAACTCTGATCTGATCAGAATTTCTTACACGATAGAGTTATCGATACCCTGTTCCAAAGTACTGCCGAAGTATCTATACCTTCCTCTTATTTATTAGAACAAGTATTCAGGTACGGTCATGTCGAAAAGTTTTAAGACGAAATGAAACACCCCTGGCCGTACGAATATCCGTATTTTGCAATTATGAACCTTAACAACATTTAGCAGGCTGACCTGCTTTTATGGTACGGCCGGCGGCAAGCCTAATAAATAAATATTGGTTACGGTTTCCAGTAATAATAACAGGTATCCTTGGTCCTATGACAAAATACATACAATGGAATGATTATCTCTTTCGGTAGTATGTGTTCTGCGTTCCATTTCACAACGAAATTAAACGAAACTTTCCGACACGAGAAATTGTTCAATACTAAAAGATAATTAGTTCGCAGCCTCTTATACACAGAGAAAAATCAATAGTAAAAAGTAACACAAATTGTAGTCAGAATAAAGACAGAAACAAATTGTAACAAATATTAACACAATTGTAGTAAATATTAGCACAATTGTAGTAAATAGTCCGACAATTTTGCGAATATTTGCTACAATTTGTTTCCGTCTTCATTCTAACTACAATTTGTGTTACTTCTATTGATTTTTCTCTGTGTACCTACACACTAAACTGGGATAATACTCGGTATTACCGGAAATTTTCCAGAATACCAACATTTTACAAATGTAATAGGATGTAGAGGCATAAAATCCCATACGTGTGATAATTTACGTTCGGATTATGAGGTTCCACTTTCAGCAGCGTCGCATACTACCACTCTCCTACACATACTCAAGATGAAAGTTTCAAGCGCGATTAAAATAAACTATTTATTTTCATTTTGCAGAAGTACAAGCCGGTAGTCATGCGCTAAGATGCAGTAAATTGCGAAAGCACAGTTGGCCCACTAGGGAAGGAACCTATTTGTTCGAATCCAGGTGATGATACTCTGAAAGTTCTCTATAGTTGATATTTCAATGTTGGTTATTCAAATTATGGAAAAAAAAACAAAAAAAAACCCTAGAGATTTTTTTGACACACGAAACCAGTTATGGGTTAGTATTCAACGTACGGACCGTCAGTTATTATTATTAAAACCAGTAACAAAAATCAGATGATGTTATGATTTCTTTAACCAAAGTGTTTATTAAATATGGCTTCGAATTGGACATACAAAAGCTAAAAAACCGTCTATTATTGAAATAATCTTTAAGACATAAGACTTAAGGATAACAAGGTCAAAGGACTGAAAATTTTAATCGAATCCTAAATTGAATCGATGAGATTCACAACAGTGCTAAGTTCAAACGTTTGAATGTTGAAAATTAAAAAGAAAAACATGTTTATTTAGTTCCTTATGTCCCTTGTGGGTTCAATATGTACAGTCTGTAAGTTTTAGGCGTCCTTTAAACTAAAACCAAAATCTATTAGATCATGCTTTTTTTATTTTAATTTTTTAGAAGTTTTTTAGAAGTTTATACTTTTATACTATTTGTTTTCTAGGCCCATTTGACATCATGTTGACACCAAAATCTCGTACAAAGGCAGACAGGTTAACACAGTAAATGTTCGGCACTTCTGTCACTTTAGACAAGATTCTATATCAGATCTTGCATGATGATAAACAGGCTAATGGATAAAAACTGTTTTATTCTTGATTTAGCATTAAGACAAAGAAAAATCTTACTTTATAATTATCTTTATAATTTATTCAATGTTGGAGAGATGGCGAGGCGGTAGCACAAACTATTTCTTACGAAGTTTCGTTTTAAAGTAACAACACGAAGCCCTTTTCGCCTCTTCGCATCCCTCCAATCCAATAAAGCCCATTAGACATCAAAGGATTACCAGGATATATTAATTTAAAGAGGCCCAAGGTGAGCTCTGAAACATCTGGAAGCGAAAAGCGCGGAATAACCCTTAAAGTTTATGGCAGGCGTGTTAAACTAAGCGTGTTTGTAGTTGGCAAAACACAATGACTACGGCCACATCAAAATAAACAGCCATGAAATTGGACGCATTCGGGGTGCGTTGATAAGATGATATCTTAATAAGTAATAGTTAATATATCCGTCGCAGATGAAACCAACAGCTGTTATCTGCAGTGAAACGATCTAATTTAATACTATCGAAAATAATTGAATTTCGAAGCTGGAGTCGAATCTATTAGATATCACTTATCGGATAAGAGTTATTTTAGGCTTTATACACACTATACACAGTGCTAAATAAATGTTTTTGTGTGCATACGCAACGTACAGATCGAGAAGGGTAGTATGAGAATCATTGCCCAAATGTTAACAAAGTAATTATTGTCATCAGCAAAAGTGCGAAGAGGGTCAATATTTACAAGGTTTGAATTGAAGTATTCCTTACAACGAGTCGTTTGCTGATATTACTTTTCATAAAACTATTCAACTTTAAGTATTAGCTAATGTAACGACCATATTTGTTGTTGTTTGGTAGATATATAACATACACAAAAAAAAATTGTAGTAAAATAAGGGATCGCTACAAGTTGCAGCAAAATTTTTCACAAATTGTAGTGCATTTTACTACATGCACATTTTTAATTCCTGAAATTCACTACAATTACGTGTAAATTTTCTACAATTTGTAGCTATCCCCTGTTTTACTACAAATTGTAGTACTTTTTACTACACAGTTTCTTCCGTGTAAGGTACTGTTACGAATTCGGGGTTTGTCGAAGTTTCTTTTAATTTAAAAATACTTAAACACTTCCATTACTCATCATAGAAAACAGACCGGCAGAGTCCAAATACCATCTTGAGTGCGTCGTGATAGTTCCCGAATAGTCGAGAGCGTAGATGACATGACAACTCCAAAAATAAACTTATCGCGAAACGGGGCATGAAAATGTCTTTAAAGCAAGCTGTAGACGGTTAGACACATTGTGCAAAATACCTAATTAAATATGTATGCATTTTACACACATAATATAAGTGAAATAAGAGAAGCTCTGCCGAAGACATTCCTAAAGAAAAAAAATTCTTGATTGCCATAACTGTCAATGTTTTGGTAGTTGTGTGTGCAAAAGATTCATTAAGTTCTGATTCATTAACTTCTGATTTATTTAAAAAAAAAACTTACGTAGTCTGCGTCTTCCAAATCTGTTACACATTGACCAATAGAATTTAAATATGAAAGAGTTAGAAGACGATGAAAGAAATAGACACCCTGCAATTGCATAAAATGACGAAATGGTAACAAAAGTGCAAAAAGAGATATGAGATAATAAGAAGAACAGGTACATAGATTAACAATTCACGGGCAAGATCTATTTTCCAAGATCAGTTACATCTGAATAAGGTATCTACTACGTGGATCTAATGGAAACTGACACTTTCAAAAGCTGGATCAGGTCGACATTTTTTAGTCAATTAATTAATATCTACTTATTATTATCAATACAGAAATGTTATACGCACAGATTTTTTGAAAAAAGGATACTCGATTACGAAGACAATTATTGGTCTCTTTTGAGAAAATATTAAACTAAAATGCAGAAAAAATACTCTGCCTCTATGGCAGCGTCTCCCAAACTTTTAGGTTTCGCGACCCCCTTATGAGCTGTTATGATTCACGCCCCCCCTCCCCTCCCGTGGAATCTTGATCTTGAACACTGATGCTAAACGATTATCAAATACTTTTATATTATTCTTTTAAATTTGAGACCCGTCATTACATTTCATAACACATTTGTTTTAATGCGTTGACACTTTTTTCTAAAAATGAACATGGGAACATTTGTATTGTATGTTCACAGTAAAAAAAAACACACGGTATATAATAATAATAATAATAATATCACATTTATTCCGTAATGGTAAATAGTATGGAACACGTCAAATACAATACCATTAATAATATAAATAAAATAACATTAACAATTATGACATTAGACGACACTGTCAAAGTAATGCATAAAAAACTCTGTAAATGAATAGAAGGCGTGTCTAGTTAAGTAGCACTTCAGTTTTGTTTTAAAATTTAATTGCTTTTAACGAAACAAGCGCACTCCAAAATGTATAAACAGGGCACGGTAAGTATAGAGTTCTTCTTAAAAATATCTTTACACGATTCTCTTCTTTTTAGGTCGAAGATGCTTCTTACATAGGATTTCTGCAGCTTGAAGATCCGAATCGATTCAGAAGCGTTGCCCCAGAAGATGATCCCGTACGTTATTCGCAAATTTACAAAGGCGTAGTATGCACTTAAAGCAGCTTCCAAACTAACACACTGAACGATATTTCTTAACGCGTAGGTAAACTTACTTATTTTTCCAGCAATTTTTTGGATATGGAAATTACACTTCAAAGTTTGATCGATTTCAATTCCCAGGAATGATGTATGATTTACAGAGGTAAATATATTATTATTATAATATAAAATATTGAAATCAGGTTCTTCTTTAAGCGAAAACTTTACCCTTTCAGTTTTATCAACGTTAAGCTTCAATTTATTGTTACCGAACCATTTTTCCAGAATAGTGAGATCTTCCGTAATTTTTTGTTAATAGAATGTCATTGTTAGCTTTTACTATTAGTGACGTATCGTCTGCAAACATCACAATCAGAGCATTCACAATGTTAGGCAAGTCATTTGTATATATTAGGAACACCAGGGGTCCTAAAACTGATCCTTGCGGTATACCTTGATTTTTCTTCCTAAACTTGGATCCAATTTCGAAGCCATTTATATCTGTAATTTGTACACACTGTTCTCTATTCGTAAGATAAAATTTAATTAAACCGTTTGCCACACCTCTGCATCCTAATTTATCAAGTTTGTGTAATAATTTATTATAATTCACACAGTCGAAGACCTTAGTGAGGTCCATAAAAATCCCTGCAACTTTTTCTTTCTCTGAAAGTGCTTCCAGAATGCTGCAAATAGCCACATATACAGCTCTCACAGTTGATCTGCCTTTGATATATGCATTTTGTACATCTGAAATTATATTGTATTTTCTTATTAGTCCATTATGCGGATTGCGTGTATTTTTTCAATTACTTTAGCTACAACAGAAATTAAAGCAATAGGCCTGTAATTAGAAATCTCACTTTTGTTTCCTTTTTTATGTACTGGTTTAATAACTGCTACTTTAAGTAAATCCGGAAAAATTCCCGTTGTAAAACATTGGTTTATCAGATGACATAATGGAAAGCTAAGTATGTCTGCACAATTCTTCAACAATTTAGTAGGTATTTCATCAAATCCGGCTGAAGTTGTATCTTTTAAGTTAATTATTACATTGCGAACTTCTATAAAATTTGTAGCAATTAAAAATATACTCCTGTTATGACTGGGTACACTGTTGAAGTCATGTTGCTCTTTTGTATCATTATCGTTGCCTATTTCTGAGAAAAATTCACTTATGTCTTCTAATGTTTGCTGGATGTTTTGAGATTCATTTTGCTTTACATTATTTATGTCGAAAGTTGAATTATTTTGTTTCCCCGTAATACTTTTTACTAACTTCCAAGTATCTCTTACTTTATTATTAGAGTTTTTAATAAAGTTCGAATTGAAAGACTTTTTTGCTTCAGTGATGCATGTTTTTGTGAACTGACAGAAGAATCTACAATAAACACACTGCCTTCTTGGCGAACTTTTTAAGATGCAAACCTACACTTGTATAGGACGAACGATAAAGTTGATTGTTGATGCAAAATATTTCTTCATGAATATATTCGGTTGCTAATAGGTACAGACGTCTGTTAATACGTTCAATTACTCCATTTAAATGAGGCTTGTCAAATCTATACAAGATTGTACTAATTATTGTGTTCACACCCTTTGTTTTTTCCATGATATTTCTAAAAGTGTCTACAACTTTTGTAATATTTGAGCTATCATAGCAATAATCAGTATCGTTTGTGCCTCCCTGTATAAAGAGATAGTCGTCACTTCCATAGTGTTTAATTACAGGATCTAAATTATCTATTACAGAATTTAGTTTGGCATTTGGCTTTAAGTAACTTAAAAGTTTGCATTTTTTTGACAAGGTGTCTGCCAGTAGCTCATTGTAGTGTCTTCCATGGCTATCACTAAATACAGTAACTTTATGTGTTGTTGCGCTGACGGTTTTCTTAGCAGATATTGTTTTGCATGTATGATTTAGATTTGTTTCATTAGTAGCATCAACAGTATTTTTCGATAAAGTATTTATTTCATGTTTTAATGTTAAGCATTTATCTCGTAAATTTATAATTTCAGCTCTTAAAGTTGCAGCGTCTAGTTCTTCGTCAATTTCGTCTAATTTAAAAATCTCATTTACCTCAAAATCAGTTTTACAATCTACGTTATTTAAATTGCAATTTTTTAGCGCATGGTCTATTCGTTCGGCAATCTGTGTACTTACACATTTACTAATATTTTTATCTGTCTGAATAAAAGAGTTTACATATTTTAAATTTTTCGTGGCATTCAATTCCGTCATTAATTCATTGATTATTTTTGATTTTGTGTTTATTTCAATTTCAAGTTGGCTGATTTTTGATTTCAATTTTTCATTATCGTCTTTCATTTCTGCGATAACATTTTCCGCCTTTGCCAATTTATCTCGCAATGTAACATTATTAGTTGCTAAGTTTGATTTGGAGTCATCATCTTCATTATGTATAATGCTGACAAAACTAATATTGGAGTTCAATTTTGTAACTGTCCTTTTCACATCCGTTAGTTTTTTTCTGATTTCTTGTAATAACGCCTGAATTCATTATGTTATATTTATTTCAAGTCTAAATAATTTAAAATCTAGTTCAAACTGTGACCTCTGTAATGCTAGTTTTTAAAATGATCACAGGAAAGTTTTCTGTTATCGCTGGACAAGTATTTCTTGCAAAAAGATATATATAGTTTATTTCAATTTTAGTCTCTCTCTTTCGTTACAATTCACAGCACAGTTCTTAACGTGCGTAGGTGAAACGCACTATATCTAATTATATGTACAATCGTAAGTTTTAAATTTTGGTCGTCACTGTCAATCAAACAATCAAAACGTCCAGAAATTAGAAATTCGTTTGTGTTTTACCGCGAAAGTGTCAAAATAAATTAAATATTTAAGAGACTATTACATTTAAAATAAGACACAAAATGACAATTAATGACGACCAAAATTTATTGCTCGCGTCTGTATGTATATGCAATCTCTTGTAAAAGAAAAATATGATAAATTAGTTGCAATTTGCGTTTATTTTTTTTTAATTTATACTGCTGCGCCCCCCCCCCCCCCCTTGAAGACTTACGGGCCCCCCCAGGGGGGCGTGCCCCACAGTTTGGGAAACGCTGCTCTATGGTATACATACTACTGCAGCAACTCTTCCCACACTTGCATTGCAACAACTTCAAAAGCCGTCGAATTAAGTTTTCAAATATTACCACGTGCACCATATTCAGTAAATTGATTTTGCATCCTCCAATTACCATTACCAATTATTTAGGAACTAAGAAGAGTCAATTGTAATTACCTAGTGGTTGGAGGAACAAACTGCAGACTTCTGAAAAGACGGAATTTTAAAGTTGAAGTACCAATGGTAAAAATCTGTGGATTTGTAGGAAGACTAAAATATTTGACAGACAGTTGAATTGTATAGTATAAATGTATAAAACAAAACAAAAACCAAGTCAATCTTTCAGAAAATGAAAATTTTTCCAGGGAATTTAATATGACTTTTCAGTTTCAATACTATACTTGCAAGTTGTCAAATAAACGACGTCCTATTATGATCATAAAACTTTATTGCGATCGATAACCCCTAATAAATTTTAATTACTTTACAATTCTCGTATTTTGAAAGCTTTAAGCCGTCTTGACCCAGTTATGAAGGTGAACTTTCCATGTATTTTGTAAATAATGTGAAGAGAAAATTTAATGTGTGCAGATGAAATTTCGCGTGCGTTTAGAATACGACAACACTGATTGTAAAATTTTGAAGAACATTGTATTATACATGTACCTAACCCTTTTCTACCTTTCGGTGTAATGGTACCGATCCCTGAGCTTCTTGTTACGGTTTAAAAATTGCTGTTTATAGTGACCCTTTATATGGCAAATTTTGCCGCAGTACGACGCGACGCTTGGTATAAATACGTTATTATTTCTCATACGGCCCGTCTCGTTCTTTCCGTTTTTAACCGGCAAGCAAAATGGTGGTTACGTTTCTTTATGCGCTGCAAGCCTTTGGTGCGACTTGTGTTGAAGCTTTCGTGAAGAATGAAACCAGCCGTTCTGAACGGAATGTGGGCCGTATCGCTTAAGTTTTCCCGCATCTGGGAGATCGTTTGTAGGTTCTGTGAAGTGTGCCACGCAATTCCCGGCTTGCCCGTTCTCCGACAAGGTAAGCGTCAGGATTAATTCGACAATTTTGATGTTCACTTGATTGCGTTTACCGTTTGCGGATGTTTATTTCCATATTTTCTTCGTTTCTCCGTTTTCAATCGGCAAGCAAATTGGCGGTTACCTGTCTTTATGCGCTGCGTACCTTTGGTGTGACTTCTGTTGAAGCTTTCGTGAAGAATGAAACCAGCCGATCTGAACAGACCGTGGGCCACATAGCTTTAGTTATCCCCGCGTCTGGGAGATCGTTTACGGGTTCTGTGAAGTGTGCCACGCTACTCCCGGCTTCCCTGTTCTCCGGCAAGGTAAGCGCCAGGTTTGATTCGACCGTTTTGATGTTCATTTGATTTCCACGTGCGTTTACCGCTTGCGGTTGTTTATTTCCACATTTTCATCCTTATAGCAAGTAGTCACGGGCAGATCGTAACGTTGAGTTTGAGCAGGCCTGGTTGGATATCGCCTTGCTTAGTACCGAGAACGCTGTTTTTCTAATCCCGACAGGCGTTGCGACGGCTATGGTACGAAGAGTGGTAGGAACCGTTTTCCCGTGAAAGCAATTTCAACTCCTGCGATTCTTGGACTCCCCTCTCGATGTTGTACTCCTGAGAGAAAGCGTAAGATTTTTCCATCTCAATCTTTTCTTGGTGGCAACGTGTTACGTGACGTTGCATCTTGGAGTATGTTTGTCGTAGTTTGTCGCGTAGCAAACCGGCAATGTGGGCGAACTTGGCGTCATTTTTGGGGTCCTTGAATTTTTCAACAGCGAACTCTTCCGGAGGGATTTATTCGCCTGTGATAATTTTTCTGTTTAACTGCCGTAACGTAATTACGATTTTACTAATTTTTCTTTTATATAGAGTCTATTTGCACAGTTTATGTCCCGTATACTTATTTTTGCAAGATGTTTATGTATCTATCAATTTAGTTGGCTCAAATTCAGAGACCGTAATGTCCTACTATTGGAGTTTTCCTCTACTTTGTTTTTCTTGTATAGTTTTTTTTTTGTAGATGTTAAGAGAGTGTAAGCTGCGCGAGAGTATTCCCACTAATGCGTTATACCCTTTTCATTGGACCCCGTGAATTATAATATTTTAGATACTTCCGCTATTGACAGCCCAGTACGGGGTTGCTTGCTATCACGGAGCACCGTGAATGTTATAAATAAACATACTATTTATACTGAATCTGAACATCTTTTATACCTCAATATTTACGCTTGTGGAAGGGAATGCAAGGGTTACTATATTTTTTTTGTCTTCACCTGTGGCGTACTGTTGGGGAAGCGCATCCTGGGGTGTTGTATCTTCTGGGAGACACTATCCCGGTCGTACAACTATCCCGGTCGTACAACTCTCCCGGTAGGGCATCCTCCATTATTTATGGATTGTGTAACAGTGACCGTTACACTAGTTGAAACCCCCACGCCCGTCATCCCCACTGAGTGGGCACACTTACGCAATCTCCATTACATCGTTCTCGAGTGAACGATCGACTTTTCATTTAGAGCACGGTAAGTTACGGTTGGCGCAGTCTCACTAGCTATGGATTAAAAACGCGCAACGCGCTACTTTTGTTACCACATAAGCAAACTTGTGTCAGGCTACTCCTAAAAGGTATTTGGATAGGTATGTTTTGGATTTGATGCTCCTTGAATCAAGTTATTATTATCTCGGTTTTCTTGTCTTATAGGTCTTTTTCGTAACAGGTTTTTAAAGTAATTGCCTGCAACTAGGTGTGCGATATACTGCACATATTCATTCTCACAGAAACTGAGGAGAATTTCTAAAATAACCATATGGATTCCTCCTTGCCTCGGAAAAAAAATTCTTATTAATTTGTTCAATGATTCAATAATTTTCTCCTAAAGTCGCCAATAAATTACCGTACTTCACATATAAGGAGAACGAAGCACTGGCATGAGGAAACGCAATATGTGCGTTCGAGAATACCGCAGTCGGGCGCACAGTAGAAATTAATTAGCTCGATAATCAAAAGTTATTTATAACCTATTAATTAAAAGAGTAAACACCGTTTCTTATTGAATTGCCATACATCATTCCGGTTGCAGCGCGCCGAACAGCGACACACTCATTTCGAGCAACAAAAACGAAAGTATTTTTGCGTGTCCGATTTAATTAAATAATAATAAGAATTACGCAAACAATAAATTATGAACTGGACGACGCCCACGTTAATATTAATTAAAACGTTTCACTCAGTAATGGATGAATAAATCTCCAGTGGCTTTCTGCAAAGTCCTTTACAATTTCTTAGGAATGCTGTTTGTAACCGGGTGATTTCAATAGTTTGCAAGAAACTCTCAGTGACATCCGCAACTAAAATGCATCTCCTGCATTCAAACATTAAGGCCATGTGCTACAAGGCTCGAAGAATTTTCGACTAACGTAACACTTAAGGTGCGTACATATTAAAAAGTCGCAAAATAATCCAAACTGCCCTATATATATGTTTAGAATTCTCGATGAAAGCGTGTCTAGAACATTGATTAAATATTTACTTCTGAGGAAAACAACCAACTGAATTCTATATCTCTGAAAAAAAAAACTTCCTTTATTAGTAAATATCGTGCCTTCGATTGAATTCCTCGTTAAAGTAAGCTGTGATTTTTTTATGAAGTTGGCGACACAATTCTAGAGAAAACAGTTGTCATTAACTGTCAGTACTGATCATAACATCAAATAAAAACACAACATTAAAGTTTAAAGTAGATGCTCAAAGTGCTCTCCTTCAGCTTGAATACATAAGCGAACTCTGCGTTTCATGTTTTCAAACCCGTTTGCTAAGTGTTCGGGGGTTATGTTAGCACACACATCTGTAATGCCCGCACGAAGTTCTTCGATTGTGTGACGCGTAGTTCTAAAAACTGTGTTTTTCATGTACGGATAAATGAAGTAATCCATAATTGTGAGATCCGGAGACCTTGCAGGAAAATTCACAATCCGATTATCGAAAAACTGCTGCAAGAAAGTCATTGTTTGATGAGCTGTGTGGGCAGTAGCATTGTCTTGCTGAAAAAAACCCTTCTGTAAGTTCATCATCATGTAGTTGATTAATGAAAGGTTCTAATAACTCATTTCGGTATCTTTCAGCAGTTACTGAGTCGTTAAAAAATATTGGTCCGATGATACGCCTTCTTGACACTGCTAGCCAAACACCAATTTTTAATGGATGTAATGGAGTTTCCACAAATTCATGGGGATTTTCTGCTGACCATATTCTCATATTCTGTTTATTTAAATACCCTGAGAGATGAAACCAGGCCTCATCGGAAAAGAAACACTTTTCAAGAATGTCGTCGTTGTTTAAGTCATCAAGAAATCACTGACAATATTCTATTCTTCTGTGAAGAGTCTGAGTTCGTGGACTGCTTGAATCTTATATGGATAAAGCTTTACGTCTTTTTTAAGAATAGTGTGACATATTCCCACTGATAGTTGAACTTCTTATGAAAGTTTCGCAATAGATTTCTTGGGAGAGTGTTCCATTCAATCCCGAACATCTTCAATGCAGGCTGCAGTCCTGTTCTTAGCTGCTCCGCTCCCTGTTTTGCGACCAAGTGATCCTGTTTCACGAAATTTAAGAACACAAGCATGGATATGTTTAACAAGCTGTTCATAAGTAATAGCAAAATTAGAAAACTGCTGTCGAAACTTCAGTACACACTGATTAATTGAATAAACTAACTGTCCATTTTCTATTCTACCGGTTTGAAAATAATTTTCAACAATAAATATTTTCTAATTCTAACATTTTGAATTAATTGAAAATACATAGTGTCAATTTGACATTTGTTTAATTAAATAATTGAACAGCTATCAGTGCTGCAAATCTTAGGAGAAAAAAACAGTAAAATCATAGCCCACTTTAATGAGGAATTCAATTGAAGGCACGGTATATCTGTTCATGTAATATGTGGTACGTAAGATATTCTCTTGATGATTGGCTTCGATTGCAGAATTAGAAATTTCTTTGCGGTTGATTAATCAAAGCTCATCAGAGCAGGATGCTTCTCGTATTACGGTGGATACATCTCTGGAATTTGCATTAACGTGCATAATATGGAATGATTTATTTCCGCAAATAATGATGCTGATGTGCGAGGGCAGTAGTTATAACCACTGTTTATATTTTATAAAGGAATTCCCATATATACATTTTTACTAAAACATCATTCGCAAATAAATATTTGAGCGGTTACACACGTTACTAGTTTTTTTTTAGAAGTTATCAAGTTTTCTCAAAGGCAAGAAATTACAAACATTTTGTTGCAAATCGTTTGATTGCAGTGGATCCCTCGAGCAACATCTGTACAGTTGGTTCAGCCCTACGCTTCTGCTGACCAAGCCGAAGCTGAAACAGCTGTACAAAAGATGCTCGTACAGCAGCTTCAGCCGTATTTGGGGCTTCGTCAGAAGAAGCGTAGGGTTGAAACAGCTAATAAAAACAAGAATAACAAGAAAAATATTGAAATAGGAATCCAGCGCATTAACATCCCACATATTAGCATACAAGCGACTGCGCTGTATCCACCGCATAACACTGATCTCAGTACTTGTAGTTATTTTATCGGTATGTCGTAGGGTTCATTCGATATGCTTGGTACCAAATTTCAACTGAACGCCGCAACTATTTTAATCATTCATAAGCGTAATCAATTCAATTATTATCCCTTCACATCTCACTTAAACTTTGCGAAATGCCACAATCGCCGTTTAAATTTTAAAGAAGTCACAGGTCAAATAAGTAGCATGCATACAACAGCATTCCTAGAAACAATTACAGCCGATATTTATGTCATTAACTCTGTAATTATAAAAAAAAAATATACTCTCTTTCTTTCAGCTCGCTACTTCTTCCCAGTAACGCATGTTTATCTGCCGATTTCTCAGAAATTGCTCTTATCTTTAAATAAATACAATACCAAGGGTCAGACTGGAACATGTGCGTTTTTCTTCGTAATGTTAATCAACATGACGTGTGAATGTAAGTATGTATTGTCATGAACAAATAAATAATTATATTTTATTATGCGCAATCATTTCGGGACTCGGGATACGAGGTGCAACATACCTTACACGACTATCTAATCATATTTATGCGGAACAATGAAATACAAGGAAGGGGCTTTTCCGATTCGCGAAAACTAACGCAGGATGCACTTATGTGTCTTAAGCTGCATTCACAACCTCGTAATTAGTCATTTCAATTAATTGATTTACATAACGCACATATATGTTCAAAGTTATTCGATGTAAGCATTCACAACTGAAAAATTAGTAATTAGTAATTAAGCGTAGCAGCAATAGTTTACAAACTTCGAACTTAATAAGTAAATGAGAACAAACGCATGCGCAGGAGCTAAATTTTGTAAGTTGAGGTTATATAGTTATTTACTATCACGGAAATCATAAAGAACAGAAAGAAAAGTTGCATTTGTACAGTTTAGGTTTCATTCTAATAGTATATTTAATTAAATCAAACCACGTAAATTGCCAAAATCGACATGTATTTTCACACATAGATACCCATATGGCGCCGTTTTAATTTTAATTTTACTTAGCGTTGTGAATGCTGGGGTTTAACTGCAGGTATAATTACAATTGTACTTCTTAATTCATGAATAAATTACTAGGTTGTGTATGAAACTTTAGGATAAAAAAAGCACTTACACATGTACACACATATGTTCAAAGAAAAAGCAGTTGTAAATAATATGTATTAAAAAATATGTAGGTTAGTATAGTATTTTAACAAAAGTACACTTATTTTCTACATCTTGAGTGTTTAACTTAAATTTGACCTACCATCATAATTACGGTTTTATAATATTTATAATTTTTATTTATGTAAAAGAAAACGCTGAATATAGGGTTCCTAATTGTAGTTTCGACAGTTACTGCAGATATAATCTCAAGTTACGAATAGGTGCTATCGTACTATGATATTCAAACTCTTTGCAGATTTTTACTACCCACTACCCAAGTAACACATATACAGTTCGAAAACGAAACAGACCTAAGAAAATATCTGTTTGGAAAAGCGCAAAAATATGTGCATTTATAATCCTAGGTGGATACACATTTATTCTATAACCAACTGTCATATATCACTCCCCTTCCTCCCGGCTCTATAACCAATAGAATTTAAATTGGGAAACCATGAATGGTATATCATTGAAAAGGTAATTTTATGGAGAATTCAGTAATGCGAATATGAATAACCGAAAATTAGATTTTAGCGCCCTCTTTCGAGAAAAAATATGGTTTCGTAATCCAAAGTGTGATAATTCATATGAAAACTAATTTTACTGGTAATACAATGGGCGAGATGACCACTTATTTTCACCTCAGGCAACACAGGCTTAAAGTTTGAAATTAAAAATGTTAAGTGTGACATTTATTTATTAACTTTTCCTGCTTTACAAAGGAAGTCAGTACAAAAACGATTTGCACAAAAATTTTTCTAAAATCTTTCATTATGCTTTGACAGCAAGCATGGCCGCCTTGCATGGGGGACTCATTAGGAGCAAATCCCGCTTCAATTTGTCTATCCTACTGCAATGTTAGGTCAAAAAGCGATAGTAAGATGTCGCTATTTTATATGAAGTCAGTACAGTTCAAAATTTGGAAACGAGATTTCAACGATACCAGCACATCCAGATTTTTACACGATCTAAGCATAATAGACTGGACGGTTTTAAATAGTCAGCTGAGTGCAAACGATAAATGGAATAAGTTTACTCCTATCAGATACCTTCAATTATCATTTTCCCGTACTTCAGAAAACACTTTCCAGCAAACCTAAAAAAATAAATCAAACCGAGGATATTCAACGATGCAAGAAACTTTTAGACACCCTGTACGTGTTAAAGAATCATGATGCTTCGATGGAAACCCCGTATAAACAAACCAAAGCAATATACAACTCCCTGCTGAAACAAGCACGAACCAAACGTTATGATGACTTAATCACTACATCGGATAACAAATCAACAGCTATATGGGAGGTTGTCTCAGATTGCTTGGGAAAAAAATCACCTAAAAATGTCCCGACTAGTCTATCGGCAGAAGTTTTTAATACCAATTTTTCCTCCCGTGTAGAAGACATACAAAAAAGTAACATCGCCGGAAGAAGACGTTCCGAAAGTCAGTACAAATGCGATATACCATCCAACGATAAATCCATTTTTCTCCATCCCACTTCCATTGAAGAAGTCTTCGATATTGCTACCAAAGTGAAAAGTAAAAAAAGTGCAGGTTTCGACAACTTCAATGTTTTTACTAAAAAAGAGTATTCACCTACTAGCACTTCCCCTCGTTGATATTGAAATACATCCTTAGCAACTGGACAGTTACCTGAACACCTCAAACTTGCAGTCGTTAAGCCAGTTTTGAAGAGAGGGGATCCTGAAGATGTATCCAACTATAGGCCCATAAGTCTGCTATCATCCTTTTCAAAAATATTTGAATATGTGGTTCTTGATAGAGTACAGAATTTCATGCTACGACACAACCTCCTGAACACAAACCAACATGGTTTCTTGAAAGGGAAAAGCATCGAAACTGCCCTCTACGATTTCACTTCTACTGTCCTGCACAACTGAGAAAATGATAAATTGGCTTGTGGACTATTTTTGGATCTGACGAAGGTCTTCGAAACGCTAGACCACAACATCCTGTACTCAAAACTGGATCGCTACGGTATCAGGGGAAATGCCCTCGATTGGATAAAATCATATCTCTCCAACAGATTACAAAAAGTAGTCATGATGGACAAACATGGAAGCCAGGAATCTAAGCTAACAGAAATCTCTACAGGTGTACCACAGAGCAGCGTTCTTGGTCCACTACTATTTATTATCTTTCTGAATGATCTGCCTCTAAAAAACGAAACACCCTCCTGCCACGTATACAACTATGCTGATGACACTTGTATGTTAGTCACTGGTACCACCTTCATGGACATGAAACAACTGGGATGTCAATCTGTGAAGAATATAGATGACTGGTTGTGTACCAATAATTTAATTCAGAATGATGCTAAAACTAAGTGCATATTATTCAAAAGTGTTAATTTCTGTGATACCCCATCCCACATAAATTTAAACGGCAAAAAAATCAACTTGGATAACAGTGTACCGTACCTCGGTATACAAGTTGACGAAAATTTGAACTGGAAGACACACATTGACCGCCTCCGAAATAAACTCAGCTCCG
Organism: Prosopocoilus inquinatus; assembly: GCA_036172665.1. Lineage (NCBI taxonomy): Eukaryota > Metazoa > Arthropoda > Insecta > Coleoptera > Lucanidae > Prosopocoilus > Prosopocoilus inquinatus. The sequence continues at coordinate 7,275,738 of CM069876.1, forward strand.
CGTGTTTCGGACTTAGAGTTCTCAGTCGTTATGTCAGCTCCCAAGTGTTAAGAACTGCTTATTATGCCAACATATATTCCCATCTACAGTACGGGATCATATTCTGGGGAAGCAGCACACACATCAATCACGTCTTTACGTTGCAAAAAAGAGCATTACGAATTATGTTCAAACTGTCTCTACGAGAATCCTGCAGGGGAATATTCCAGTCGAAGCGCCTTCTCACAGTACACGGAATATATATTTACAAATGCTTAATATATTTATTAAAAAACAGACATTTATTTGCAAATTGTCAGCAAATACGCTACTAGAAACGATAAATGCTAGTATACCCATCTCACAGGCTAACTAAATTTGAACAAGGTACCCAATACTCTTGCATGAAATTATTTAATCATCTACCACTAACTTATAAGCTAATGTTTGATTCTAAGAATTTAAATATTGTCAAGAATAAAATATTTAACCTGCTAGTAGAAATCGAACCTTATTCGCTAAATGATTTTTATCGTTTTGAGTGGTAATACTACAAGCTTACATCAGTTTCCTTGTTAGGACACTTAATTTTAAAATTATATACTTATTGCGATGTTATAACCATGAACTATTATTGTGACGTTTTCGAACTTATTGTTTTCAGTTTCGAAATAAACATATTATTATTATTATTATTATTATTATTATTATTATTATTATTATTTTTAATGATTGATAATAAACGGATTTGTCTTATAGACCCCCACACCCACAAATATTTTAAAAAAAGGTCTAAACTAGCATTCATACAAAATAAACTAACAAATAAAGGTTGTATAAGACACGAGCATAACCTCAAATATGACAAAAGTCAACTTATTATTTATTTCTCATTGTATCCTACCACACAGCATAAAATAGCACCAATCATAACCTCCTCTAATTATTATGAATTCCATTGATCACCCGGTATTATGATAAAAATAAATAAAATAGGAAGTACAAGGAACAGAAGTGGACAAATTATAGCTTACGCAGACGATATAGTAATTATAACCAAAAAAATATAAAATCACAAATGTGCGCAGAAATAGAAACTGAGAGTGCAAATTTGAGACTGAAAATTACTACTTTAAAAAGCAAATTTATGAGTATAGCCGGCAAAGAAGAAAATAAGGAAGTGAAAATTGGAAAAAATTAATTTGAGATAGTTTATAGAGACCTCAAAAAAGCTTTCGGCTTGTGGAACAGGGAACTTATATACCAAACCGTCGAGAAGATAGTGTAGGTAAACAGAAAGCTCATCGACAACATAAAAAAAGCTTACACAAATATTCGAAGAACTATGTGAGGATCAGGAACACCAGCACAGAGACTTTTATTATCAAAACTGAAATCATATAAGGAGACATACTGAGCCTATGTCAGTTCTTCCTAATTATGGATGATATTGCAAAAATCTTCAGACAGAAAATAAGAAAAACTTACTGCGGATACTATAATCTTGAAAAACAGCAGTCAATGAGCTACCTTTCGCAGATGATAGATATCATATTGATGGCAAAGAACAAGCAAGACTTAAAATGGAACGAGAGAATATGGAAGGACGAGCTAAATAAATAAAAACCTGTAAATCAACCTTGAAAAGAAAAAGCGATGGGAATTGCGAAGAACAAGACAAAAAAAGGCAAGTTTACAAAATAGCGTAATAGTTACCAAACTCAAATACTAGGGAGTCACACTGTCGGAAGAAAAAGAAAATTGAAGAGGAAATGGAGGAGCGAGTGAAGGCTACAACTAGAATACATAATGCGTTGAATTTATGGCTTCTGGTTGGAACCGCGTATCTCGGAGTTCTTCTACTGCCGACGTTTTGTTCTCCGTTGCAGAAGAACTTCCACAGGGCTGCTGCTGTTGATAGTGGTGGTGCTACTGCTGCCGGTGGTCTTGCTGCTGCTTCTTGTAAGTCACCCAACCGGAAGCCAGGAATTTAACCATGGACGACGGCCCCGGAAGCCTTCAAGTTAAACTATCACATAATGCATGCTATGCATCCCGGCACTAACATATGGATCGGATCCACGGGTGTTGTTGAAGGAACAGAGAAGGAGACTACAGGATAGAGAAATGAGGAATCTGAGAAAAATTGCGGGTATAAGACTGTTCGACACAGTAAGAAATAAAGAAATAAGAGAAAAGCTAGGAGTAAAACCGATGACCCTAAGAATAAAAGAAAATGTACTGCTTTGGTATGGATACCAAATGAGGATGAACCCAAAAAGGTTAATAAGGAAAATCTGGAAGACAGGAAAACCGAAGAAAAAGGGAAGAGGTAGGCCACGCAAAAAGTGGAATGACCAAGTGGGGAAGAAATTGAAGGGAATGAAGACGGACTGGAACGAGTTGGCAGTTCAATTAAAAGACAGAAAGACCTGGAGAAGATGCATGCATCTGGAAGAAGGAGAGAACGGAGAGAAGTAGAAACAGTATAAATAGCAGAATCTCCGGCAATGGCACAGCTGATAGAAGAGGCAATAGATTAAGTAAGTAAATTGCGAAATTTAACCATAACTAACACAGGGAGAACGAACGAAGTTGAGAAATTAAAATATCTAGGCCCAACCATAACTAGAGAGAAAATATAGGTATCAAGCAAAGCTTTCACGCGAAGAAGAAATTACTGAAAGGTAGGCACATCTCAAAGAAAGTAATAATCGAACCTAGTACTAATTAAATTTGAAATTAATGCTTAGTTGGTCGTGTATAGATTGCAGTAAAATATCACACTGACTCTGTTTTTGTAAAATTATTTATAGTTTTTTGCGCATAAAAGAAAAAAATCTGTATACAAATAATTCAATTAATCAAAGAAGGCCTTGTCTTCCATCTTATTCGTTAGTTTTCTCTTTGTATTAAATTATTATTTAATCAACACTTACATATCGTCTATGTTTGAATGTGCTTACTTCAAGATTCACGAGAAAAACTGAAAAAACATACTTCATATTAAATTTTATAAAAACATTTTAGAAAGTTTTAACGGAAAAGAAAATGGCGAAAACCTTCCTTATTCGGTGGACGGTAACACCACATTCGTTGAATGTCATTTAAGAATGAAATAAATAAATCATCTATGATATTTATATTAGAGCAAGGTAAATGTTATTATCTTAAAATATTACAGTGGATGTATCTGGTTGGAATGATTTTTTACAAGGTCACTAACTTCATTTTAAATAATAAAAAAAATGTAGGTCACTAGCTAACTCGTTAGCTATTGTTCGTTGTCCATTATCATTTCCGAGCATGCGAATTGAATCAGGATTTATCCTTGTAGACAATGACAACATTTTCATCTACACAGTATTAATTCTTCGTCCACTCAAAATTGATGGCCGAATAAATTCGATCACATGAGCATATTTAATTAAAAGTATACATGACGGGAGAGTACTTCAACGCACAGTTATTGTTGTTATCCACATAATTTGCAGAACGTAATCTCATTGTCGATTCCATTCTGCGAGGTTACGCACGACTGCGCTATCCGTTGATAACATCGGGCAATTTAAAAACTGTTTACGCGGAATACGATTGCGTTTTTTGGATGGATACATATACGCGAATTGAAATTCAATGTATGAGGATTTTGAATTCTAAAAAGTGGTGAGAATTTTAAGAAGTTCTCACAAGAAATCGAATCGCATGAGATCGGAAAGTCACAAAACGTTATGGATCTACTTCGACAGCGAGAAATAGCGAAAGCAAATCACATACTTGGGCTGCTGGAAAAGTTTCTGGAAACGGTATGAAAAAACGCATATGAAGTTTGGTAAACAGTATCATTGTTTTTCGAAGTATTCGCCTTTGACGTCAATACACTTTTGCATACGCTCGAACCAATTTCTAAAGCACGTCTTCCACTCTAAAGATTGTACCTCAGAAACCAGTGTCCGGAATGATTCAACCGCTGCTTCAGCCGACGAAAATCGCTAACCACGAATTTTATTTTTGATATTTGGGAACAAAAAGAAATCATTAGGTGATAAATCAGGCAAATATGGACAATGAGTCATTAATTCAACATTTTTGTTGGATAAAAAATCAACTGTTTGACGGGCTTAGTGAGAGCTGGCGTCGTCATCATGGAGAATAATTCGTCGATTTTGATTGTTTCTTGTTATTGATCGATGACTTCCGGCAAACAAATTGTAGTAAACTAATCAGCATTCACGGTTTTTCGATACTCTAAAGCCACGGTTGCTACATGTCCAGTTAAACCAAAGAAATAAGCAATCATTTGCTTCGCAGCACTGCGTGAACGGACAACTTTTGTTGGTTTTGGTTCATTTTGAAATACACAAACGGTAGATTGTTGTTTACTTTCTGGCTCGTACGAATAGATCCACGTTTCGTCACCAGTAACGATGTTATAAACTGTGACATGACGACAGATATTCAATTGTTGTTGTTTACTTGGTATGAATTTGACAATTAAAAAGTTTTTCAAATACAAAGTCCAAGTACTCATTATAATAGTTTAAACCCTAGTTTAAACAACACATGGTGTCAGGTGTGGCAAGCGGACCAATAACAAGGTATACGAAGTATTCTGAGAAGTAAGAAGCATAATAATATAACACGAGCACAAGTAACACGAGGCTAGTCATTTTCAACTAAAAACCGATGGATTCGTTCAAACCACCTACTGGATTGAATTTGGACGAGAATTCTGTTAATAACTGGAAGAACTACAAGCAGAGGTTTGAGTTATATCTGGTAGCAGCAGATAAAAGTAGCGTGCCAGACAAACGTAAGATAGCAATGTTCCTAAACTGCATTGGGGAAACTGCATTTGATGTATATAATAATTTTATTTATTTTATTTATTTTTTTATATAATAATGATCTATTGTCCAGATCATACTTAAATAAAATTGTAACTGAAGATGAAACACTTTCTGAAGTGGTACATAGTCTCAATACAGAAGTTTCAATGAGTAAGAAAAGAATCATAGAATTTAAAAATGCAATCATTAATGATAACAATTTAAGAACGATTACTGAATATTGTGTAAAAGGTTGGCCTAAAAACAAAACTACTTTGTTAGATGAACTTAAATCATACTGGCCTTTGAGAAATGACATAACTTTTCATAAAGGACTTCTATTTTTAGAAAATAAAATAATAGTACCAAACTGTTTAAGATTTGAAATGTTAAGATTAGCACACAAACCGCATTTTGGCATTGAAAAAACTAAAAACAGAATTAGACAAATTTTTTATTGGCCAAATCTTAACAACGATGTAAACTATTTTATTTCTCGATGCAAAGTGTGCACAAAATATAGTAAAAATAATGTAAAAGAACCATTAATTCCCCATCAAATACCAAAATTGCCATTTGAAAAGGTAGGGATTGACATATTTGAGTATGCTGGAAAGAATTTTATCGCTCTAATAGATTATTACTCAAAACGGTTAGAGATTATTTCAATAAATAATAAGACTGCTAAAGAAGCTGAAAGTAAACTGAAGGTAATATTTAGTACTCATGGTATTCCAAAACAAATTGTGTGTGATAACATGCCTTTTTCTAGCTATGATTTCAAACAATTTGCGAAAGCATTGTCATTTGAAATTATTAATTCAAGCCCTCATTACCCTAAATCCAATGGCTTGGGAGAAAAAGCAGTTGGTATATCAAAATCTATTTTGAGAAAGTGTGGTGAAGAAGGGACCAGTATAAGCGCCGCGTTACTAGAATATAGAAACTTACCTATATCAGGATTAAGTGTTTCACCTTCAGAATTACTTATGTCTCGAAAATTGCGTACATTTCTACCAATTGTAGAATCACAACTTATGCCAAAAGTTAAAGATATAGAATCTCAATTAAAATTACGTCAAACTAGACAAAAGAAATTTTACGATAAAAGTGTCATTGTTAGAGATTGTTTTCAGCCTGGTGAAAATGTAGTGGTCCAAAGAAAAAGTATTTGGGAACGGGGAGTAATTACAAAGGTGGAAGATACACCAAGGTCTTATAGATTACGTAACGAAAAAGGTAATGAATTAAGACGTGATTCTGTACATTTGAAAAAAATATTTAATAAACCAATGATCTTACATGATCATGAGGCTGATAACAATGAACAAAATAATGATGTAAATACTAAAACTGAATTATCTAACATTAACGAAAATGTAAATAGAGCGGACAATGAAACAGTGGTGACAGTGACTAGAGGTGGAAGACAGTCAAGAAAACCTCTTAAGTTCCAAGACTATATAATGACGTAAAGAGGGGGAGATATGACATGACGACAGATATTCAATTGTTGTTGTTTACTTGGTATGAATTTGACAATTAAAAAGTTTTTCAAATACAAAGTCCAAGTACTCATTATAATAGTTTAAACCCTAGTTTAAACAACACATAAACTAAATCTGAACGGCCTTCATTGAATTTCTTGAGCATTTCTTCCCACCATTTGACACGATCGTGCTTTTGCGCTTCAGTTAAATTGTGTGGAATCCAACGACTGCAAAGCTTTCGTACGTTCAAATGATCATGCAAAATCTGGTGTATTGCTTTCATATCAATGCGTAAGGATGCTTGAAGCTCAGGGTTGTCAAATGTCGATCTCGCTCAAGCATTTCACGCACAGCATCTACATTAACAGCAACAGCAGACGTTGATGGACGACCTTCACGAAATTCGTCACTCAGAGAGGTACGTCTACGCTGAAATTCGGCAAACCAATTATAAACACTGCTCTTTGATGGTGCTTCGTCTCCAAAAGCCAAAGGAAGCCGATCGAGGCATTGTTTCGGCGTTAGAACACATTTGAAATCGTAAAAAATCATGGCACGAAAATTTTCACGCGAGCTTTCCATGCTTACACAAAATTACTTTTTTTCAAATGCTGTACAAACAATACTAGTTCACTTGGATAGGAATTGTCAATAGAATTATAGGCGAAAAACGTCATTTTTTTCAAATATGACAGTTGATAAACGCTAACAATTCTAGACCTACTAGATTCCAGAAAATTTTCCAACAGCCCACGTAATACATTCCATTTTTCCGTTTCGTTTTCAAATCTTTTAAAAATAGTAGGAGTAATTGTTATGAAAATATAGTTCTAACAAATGTATTAAGATCCTGATCATGCGAATACATTTTCGCAAAGTATCAAGATAATTGATGGTAACCGAATCATATGAAGACGTGAATTTAAATAATAGATCCGATTGCACCTCAGTTCTTTATTTCACATGCCGCAATTCGATACCGAAATCAAGCAAGATCAATGGAAAACAAATTCTGAATCCTGCTAAATACATTTCTGGTTTTCTGATGAAACAATGTTTTATATGTACGACACTGTGAACAGACAAAATTATAGGCGCCACAAAATCATCCACAGGAGGGCACATTGGCAGGTTCCGGAATTGTCTACATTGTTCCAAATGCTGATAGATTCCGCAACTTAGGACCGGTTTCACCAATCTAGTTTAGTACTTTAAACTCGTTTAGGAGTGCAGTTAATCGTTTGACGCGTTTCACCATATATTAAATCGCGTTTAATTTAGATTAATCGAGTTTATCGTTAAACGTCCATTTTTGACGAGTTACCTTCTTAATCGCGATTAGTAACGTCAAATTTTCATTTCGAAAATACAAAAAATGGCTCAAGAGGTGTATGATCTGGTCTTTGATGCTGATAGCGATGAAGAAGATTCAGGCTTTCCAAACAGTCTGCCCTGGTCATCCTTGAACAAATTGAGGGGCAGTTGGAGTTTTCCTCTAACAGGTGGGTTCTTTTACAAACTCTATGCAATCAGAACTACTTTTGTCAAGGATCTGATTAATGTCTGCACTGGTCACTGTACGCAGAGCAGAGGAAATGGGTGTTCTGAGCATTTGAGGTGTATAATGAGACCAATCCCCGTTTGGAAAAGTATCCTAAAGAAAAAAAAATATGTATATTTAGCTGACATAGCTGTTAAAAACGATGAACACTTTACTATTGGAACTACCTCGCCATTAGAATTTTCCTTGGCATCAATTTCTTCCACTTCAGTATAAGATGCATCTGTCAAATTCAAAACACATTTTGGTTATCTTTGCGTTCATATAATAACAAAATTCGCGGTATAAGAAATAAATTTCGAGACAAAAATTTAAAGTTTCACATTTCAAAAAAAATTGTTGCAGTAATAATTTTGAAATTAATGAAATATTTGTGATGACAATCTACACTTACTCATAATCGAGTCGCTATCGAAGACATTCTTCAAACCATCCACAGTGGGCTTTATTAGTTCTCGGACGCGGCCTAGTAGCGGATCGTATTTATCTTTTTTGGCTGGTCCGCCACCGGTACCAGTCCCTGTCTGTATGCGCTCATCGGCAAATACTTTTCTTGTATATTTTTTCAAATGATCCCATGCTGCTTTTAAAGTTTCCGGATTTCTATGACAACTACTGCTTATGGCGTTGAAGCTGCGGCCAATTTTTTCCCATTCCTCTGCTTTTTGCAGCTGGGTTACAGTATCTGTCCGCTTATTTTCAATTACATTAAAATGGTCTGTAACTAAATCTACTAAAACCGTGCAGAACTCTCCTGCAATCAAATTAGGACTTCTTTTCCATTTCAACAACAAATGTGCCTTAATTACAAAATTATCTGTAGAAAAATAAAAGGCGCCTTTTCCACTGACAATTCTTTGACAATACATTTCGATTGCTTTCGTGCGTTTTCGGCGAGATCGTGAAAGTAAAACTCGCTTAACTAATCTCGATTAACCCAACAACAAATATTATTGGTAAAACATGTACACATTAGACTCGTTTAAAATGTAAGATTAAGTTTTAATCGCGTTTTGTTAATCCTATTTTAGGAGAAATTTAACTGAGTTTGGTGAAACCGGCCCTTAAACTGGTAAATAATTCTAATACACAGGCATTTATATTAACCGACGTGTCAGAAAATTGAACACATCCTTAAATCACACCGTAATATATTCCTTCGAACTCAAACACGTCACAGAATTGATGTAGTGGTGTAGTTTGCCCTGGATTGCTGATGTTGATATAGTCTTTATAAATGTAAATATAACTGGGAAGATGCTGTTGACAGCGCTATATTCTCTGAATTTATGCGGTACAGAAAGTTGCATGCTAAACAGCAATTATTTTAAATTACGACGAATGCACGCCTCGACGTTATAAATAAAAAGAAAAAAGAATTAAAGATAAGTAAAAAAAAAAAAACAACTAAATGCGTCCAGATCCGCATAAAAATTATAACGGGCGAAATATATTCATTCCGCTCTGCGTGCATTTCTCGTATGTACGTATGTACCTACTTTGCAGACTTTATTCGCCTTCCTTTTTGATAAGTAATTTGAGAGACATTAATTTATATTTTTACGGTGTCGTAAAACCTGATATATCCGAGATAAGCGTTTTTGCAAACGCTGATGCGACTTCTTGTAATAAAACGCTAAACGGATATACATGCATAGCTTGGGCTGCGACAGTGAACCTACCACTTGTAAAAACATACATAAAAGATAGCTTGCACAACTTACCGACCTCGTCGCAAACAGCTGTCAAGGAGCCTGTACAAACGATACAAGAAAAGCTTACGAAATTCTTTAGCAAACATAGTAGAAGTAGTTGATACGAAGGCAGCGTTCGATATTTGTTCAACACATACTAAAACTGGAGTGACCGTGCTGCATGCAACTTTGTCAAACCAGTAGCTTAAGTATGTTTATAACACATTTTTAAAAAATGTATAATACAAAAATAATCTTGTTCAATTACTTTGTCAAAGTATTCTTTGATTATATACTATATTCTTCACATATCCGTCTATCATTGGTCTTACATTCACACTTTAAACATCATCAAATAACTTGCGATTTTACAGAATATTCAAACAACTCTTTTTTAAGATCACTTTCTTAATAATTCAATAATTCAATGGGAGAGACTCGACTCATGCCGGCGCTTGAAGAAACATTTTCTTAATGCATTGTAATAACAGTAAATGCAGTAAATACTCTTCTTTATACGCATGTAATAATTGAATAAATGATATTTCAAATCACTAATGAGTAACATTCCTTACGTCCTTGCGTACTTATTATAAGTTCTTGAAGATAACTATTAATTTTTGTAATTAAACTGGGGAAGTGAACAGATGTTAGAAACTGAAGAACCCAATGCAACCTGATATCATATGGAAATTGTACGTCAACGTTTACAAATCACTAGCCGTTAACATGGCGAACAAGACAGAAATTATTATACCGAACGAACGGTAGAAGTATCAACTTACTAAAATTTCAGACCAGCGGTTTCTAATCATCCCACATTATACATAGACGAGCATAGAAAAATTGTTAACGTAACAATTGAAGTCAAACAGAAAAATATTAATTTCAAGTCACATACCGTGCCTTCAATTGAATTCCTCATTAAAGTAAGCTGTGATTTTTTAAGTTGGCGACACAATTCTAGAGAAAACAGTTGTCATTAACTGTCAGTACTGATCATAACATCAAATAAAAACACAACATTAAAGTTTAAAGTAGATGCTCATAGTGCTCTCCTTCAGCTTGAATACATAAGCGTACTCTGCGTTTCATGTTTTCAAACCCGTTTGCTTAGTGTTCGGGGGTTATGTTAGCACACACATCTGTAATGCCCGCACGAAGTTCTTCGATTGTGTGACGCGTAGTTACTGTGTTTTTAGAACTACCTTAGAAGACCTTGCAGGAAAATTCACAATCCGATTATCGAAAAACTGCTGCAGGAAAGTCATTGTTTGATGAGCTGTGTGGGCAGTAGCATTGCCTTGCTGAAAAAAACCTTCTGTAAATTCATCATCGTGTAGTTGATTAATGAAAGATTCTAATAACTCATTTCGGTATCTTTCAGCAGTTACTGAGTCGTTAAAAAATATTGGTCCGATGATACGCCTTCTTGACACTGCTAGCCAAACACCAATTTTTAATGGATGTAATGGAGTTTCCACAAATTCATGGGGATTTTCTGCTGACCATATTCTCATATTCTGTTTATTTAAATACCCTGAGAGATGAAACCAGGCCTCATCGGAAAAGAAACACTTGTCAAGAATGTCGTCGTTGTGTAAGTTATCAAGAAACCACTGACAATATTCTGTTCTTCTGTGAAAATCTACTGGCCTGAGTTCCTGGACTGCTTGAATCTTATATGGATAAAGCTTTAAGTCTTTTTTTAAGAATAATGTGACATGTTCCCACTGATAGCTGAACTTCTTGTAAAAGTTTCGCAATAGATTTCTTGGGAAAGTGTTCCATTCGATCCCGAACATCTTCAATGCAGGCTGCAGTCCTTTTCTTAGCTGCTCCGCTCCCTGTTTTACGACCAAGTGATCCTGTTTCACGAAATTTAAGAACACAAGCGTGGATATGTTTAACTAGCTGTTCATAAATAATAGCAAAATTAGGAAACTTCTGTCGAAACTTCTGTACACACTGATTAATTAAATAAACTAACTGTCCATTTTCTATTCTACCGGTTTGAAAATAACTTTCAACAATAAATATTTTCTGCTGTAATTCTAACATTTTGAATTAATTGAAAATACAGTGTCAATTTGACATTTGTTTAATTAAATAACTGAACAGCTATCAGTGCTGCAAATCTTAGGAGAAAAAAAAAAAAGAGTGAAATCATAGCCCACTTTAATGAGGAATTCAATTGAAGGCACGGTATATTCTTTATTATATCTCAACCTCTATGAACAGTTGTGAAAATGCATAGAAGATGTACAACGATGCTCACCATAAATCATGCCTTTTGACAGTTTCGTAACCCTTACACTGAATATTCTTAAGGGTGTGGTTCGCATGCAGGAATACCATTTAAATTGAGCATCGTCTGCTGAAAATATTCGATGATATTGCAGAAAAAGCATGGAAAGATTGACAAATTAAAAATTGCATTAGGACAAAATCGAAAAGAAGCTTGTAAGTGTCAATTAACTTATTTCAGAAAAGATTTTTTTTTTCAATTTAAGCTACAATATTAACAGAACAATGTGAAAGAACTTAACAATGTTTTTTAAAGGATAAGAAATAGCAAAAACATTTCTTTCTTTTTGTGAATGAGAATGTAAATCTCGATCTTATCTACTGAGTGTTTCAATCAAGTTCACTACGAGGTTAATAGGTTACGTATGTTTGTACATTCCACTTACTATGACAATTCAAAAACTCACGTAAATCTAAATAAATATTTACGAGCTATCTCGTGCATCTGACGCAGAACAAATTCTCCCTTTTCATGGCATCCACAACATTAATCACGTGAGTGAAAAAGAACGTACACCTTCAGCAAGCAAACGCAAGCTCACATTAAAATCCTGGTATACCGCATTGTTTGTAATAAGCTCATTATAACACGGGTATGCCACACTGGCAATTATCTTTGTCACTGTCTATTTATACTCACTGATTAAATAAATCAGAGAGTAATATAGCCATAAAATAAATCCTGTTGACGTTCTCAGTTTCTTAACCGCTCCACCAAGTAAAAAATTCGTTTCTTTTGTTACTGTCTCATTAACTATGAGCCGAAGAATTATCATCGTCATGCTCGGATGGAGATAAATACCACCACATAACTGTTTGATAAGAATTTTTAAATATGTTTAAAAGTGGATTAAAACTGGGAAAACTGAACTTATATAAGATGGAATTTATGTGCATTAAGATTTAACTTACAGATCAAGTAAAATAAGAGAAAAATTTAATAACTTATGTTATCACTGTGCTGACCATACATAACGATGTGAATCTGTTTCGAATTTGTCAAATCAACACAATTCTTTACACACATGACTGCCATTCTAAATGTTGATAACAATAAATCGCCTGCTAGTAAAAATTAAGTTAAAAATAAAACCAAACATGAACTTATTCAATTTGCTATTTATCTATATATTTGCTTTCCAAAAATTATTTTGACCCTTAGTTTTATTAAGCTGTGATATTTTAATTTGCGTTAAATATTTACGTACGTTTATCAAACGCTCCCTGCTCCACATTTTCCCACTGGGACGAACCTTGGCAATATTACACTGCATAATAACATGACGCCTCTGAAATATTTACAACGAGTGGCGTACGTCACGCCATAAATTTGCACAATTACATTGTCGGCGAAGCAACAAGGTAGTCTGAGTTGACATATTTAAATTAATTTCAACTAATCACCTTTGCAAACACACAAAATCCACAGAAGTGTCTGCTTCCAGATATGCAAATAAAACGATTAATTACAAAGACAAATTACAGAATTATCTAATTAATTGTAGGAGCTCGTTGTAGAAATATTAATTATATAAAATTTATAGAGCTCCGTGGCTTTCTCGCAGATGAAAGTGAAATTCACATTGTTACCATTTCAGTTGTGACTTTTCTATGGTTGTCTGGCTCTTAGACATTTCAATTCATAATGTCCTTTACTTTTATTACATTCAAATAGGTATATCGCAAATCATTTTTTAATATAAAACACAATTTAAAGGGATTACTAAAAAAAATGAAAACTTGGGTATGTAATTTAAGTACAGGGTATTCCAGGGTTCAAAGAGTATACGAAAAAGGCATTTTATACACATTTTATCAAAAGACTTTGTTAACGAAAGTTGTGCAGGCTCGTATTCTGCACAATCTAAAATGATTTCCTTAAATCTGATTATGAGCGACTCCATGGATTCCATTCGAAAATAATTTGTCAAAAAATCGATGATGGGGTTTAGGATCGAAAGCTTTGTCTAAATTACTGAATATAGCTAATGTTTACCAGCGAATCTATTTGTTCGAGTAGTAATAATTTCAATAGTAACGAAAAGCACACGCGTACTTGTTTGCTTGCGGTATCGGTGAGGAAGCGCTATTCGCAATAAAACCATTATTGGCTAAAGTAAGAGTCTTCAATCAGTATACCAATAAAAGCAAATATGTACGATTGAATTAAGAAAGTTACAAAATTGAGCCTTTGCTTGAATACTGTAGTCAGCAACAGAAAACGGTTGTTATGCTTGCGAAATTCTATTAGAAGCTGTTTTTATTTTATATACAGCGTGTTCTTTTACTGTGTGAAAATATTTAAACCTGTAATATATCACCATAAATGGCAACGATTGAACTCATATGTTTTTAACATAAATGTAATGGTTTTCGAGAAAAATGCAGTGGCAGATTTTCACTAAACCGTTTGAGAACTGCTGGCATAACTAAAAGTGGAACGCGGGCGCCCCTTCAATTACGATCCGCAGCCGAAGTAGGCCAGGGTCAGTACTTTACTGTATCTTGAGCAGGAACGACGTAAACAGCGCCGCTCCGATCACCTGGTCCGTCAAAACGTTTCCAATTTAAATTAACTTCACTGCAAGTAATTACAAGTATAAGTATTTTAAAATAAAATCTAGTGCAACTCAAGAAGCTGCGGTTCGTAACTGCCGAACAAATTGAAAGCGAGATACAAACAAACTCAAATTTTTCATTCCATATTATTTTTAAAAGACTTATAAAAATTTTACACTTTGTTTCCAAGGACCGTAAGTAGTAATACTTTCATAGCTAGCAGCGAGATTGCAGCAAAAGTTGATTTACGTAAAAGGGTAAAGGAAGAACATCTTTCACGCGCTTGCCTAATTGGTGCATAAATTTTCGGATTTATACGTCGATAGTTGATATCGTAAAACATATTAATTCGCTCAGAGAATTAAAATTTTAAATAAAATAATTAATAAACGATATCAGCGACTATTATTACGAAACTCTGCGTTGAACGTGCGGTATCGGTAGGCGTGTTCATATCGAGGGGAAGGCGAAGTTGACCTTCCTATCTTTCTGGCACATTTCAGCGGTTCCAAACAAGTGGTTCATCCGAAATTTTTGGCTATGATACGGTAGCCACCAAAAAATACCCGCAGAGGGTAGCATTTCGTGTACTTACACTGAGGTTTTTTAGTTGCATACAGTAAAAGAACACCCTGCACAAAGAAAGTTTTTATAAATAGAAATTCTTAGTTACTGTCATTTTATTATTTAACTAATCATCAAAGTCTTATCGATTAAAACAGTTTCCACTAATTAAAAAGAGAGGATGATCTCATTAAAGTCAAAAATATCAGAAATATGTATGCAAATTGCATTAAAAAGAAAGAGAAAATGTGGATCCGACCATAAACATGGAATATATGAAACTGCTAATTTATTTAATATTTACACATGCGAATTCGTGGATAATATCCGCTGTGCACGCCAGTGAATTATTAACAATTTATAAAATAAAATGAACTTAAATTTATTATTTATTTCATATAAATATCAAATTAGCCAATTATACAAATGAATGGTGCGATTGCGTTAACAGCTTATTACAAAATGCGCACAGTAAATAAACAAAGGCTTCTTGTTTATAAATTTCAGAGCTATTTTACGTTTCAACATTTGAACTTGATTGATTGTTAATCTAACTACATTTATTTGTATTTACGGCGACGCACAGTGGGGCAACGGACCTTTAAATTTGGCATTTAATCAAAACATGAAACCATTTATTTAGGGTACTTACTAATATTTTCTTACGCACCAATATACCACACATTTAAAAAACATTTAAAAATGATACTTGACGATCGTTTGCGCCGGTATCAAGTGGGCTAAAAAATCACAATCAGTTGTCTACAGTGACTAGGTGCATTTTACGTTCTCGATTGAAGTGCATTAGTTACACTGAGTGCATCTTCGCCTCATTTTATTCCATGAGATTAAAACGAGATGAAGGTATACTCAGTGCACATAGTGCATCCCAATCGAAAACGCTAAATATTGCGAATTTTTGACACTACTGTCAATTCTCAGTGTATGCGTTTTCAAGGGTCGTCACTATACCATCGCGACCAGAAGAAACTATGTCAAAGTAGCTGTCAGTTTTGACGGAAATCAAAACTTTGAACAAAAGGCAAAATAAAATTTCTTCTCACACTCTGTACTTCGATAATGAAATTAGGAAATTACCAAAATCTCTTTATCATAAGGTTAGCATACATACACTCTGTATAATTTTACGTATTTTGATACTCCTCTGCATTCTGCATCCATTAATATCAGGTTTCTTACCTTTATCTCTAGTCTCTAGCCGAAAAGATAAACCTTTTAGTTTTCTCAAAAAATACCGCGTTTATCTAGTAGCCGATGGAATTAATAGTTATTTTATTGTCATTAACACCTGTCAGTATCAATTTCTCCGTCGGAAATGTTTCATTTAAGTGAAAAAGTTCGGATTGAAATCTTAATGATGATCGGTTTTGGTGATAGAGTTAGAAGAAGTTTGCGACTTATTTAACAGTTTACACCCAGAACGAAATCCTATAACGCGCTCGGTTGTTGGTAAAACACTTAAGCGCTACAATTTGAATGGGACAGTGAAAAATTTGTCAAAAAGTGGAAGACCAAAGACAGCAACTAACGCAATTGTTAGTAAAAATATTGCTACAGAACTGGAAGAGTCACCTCAAACTTCTACCACATTTCTTGCATTACACCATGGTATAAGACGTCGTTCTGTAGCCAAAGTATTGACACGCGAAAAATGCCACCCTTATAAAGTCCACCTGATCCAAGAACTGTCAGAAGATGATTATGATCGTCGAGTAGAATTTTGCGAAAGAATGATGGAAATTTGTAATAGCGATGAACATTTTGCAACTAATTTGGTATTTTCGGACGAGGCAACTTTTTGTTTAAATGGTTCTGTAAATCGCCATAATTTACGAAATTGGTCTGTCGACAATCCTAACTTATTGCATGAAGCACACACTCAATACCCAGAAAAGTTGAATGTGTGGGCTGGAATTGTAAGGAATAGGCTTCTTGGTCCATTTTTTTATTAATGGTACACTGACCGGGGCGAAATATTTGGAACTTTTAAACAATGAAATTATTCCTGCTCTTCAAGAAAATGGACTGCTTCCTCAAAATCTTTGGTTTCAGCAAGATGGAGCGCCTCCGCACTATGACAGACGAGTTAGGGATTTCTTGAATGTAACATTTCCCAATCGATGGATTGGTCGTAGAGGGTTTATTGAATGGCCCGCTCGTTCACCAGATCTTAATCCTATGGATTTTTTTCTATGAGGATATTTAAAATCAGCTGTTTATGTGAGACGTCCAAATAATGCAAGAATTGAGGCAAAAGATATTCGATGAATGTAATTTAATTCGTAGGGAAGTTTTCGCAAATGTGTCACAGGCATTTGTTCATAGACTTGCATATTGCAGAAGTAAATGGCCAGCATTTTGAACACTTAAAATAATTAAATTTAGTTCTTTTGCTCTTTAATAATACATAAAAACCATTGAATATACAAATACTGACATGACCAAATTTGATTTGTTTAAATTGACTATTAAAGCTAATGTTGTAGCTGTACATTTTAGAAGTTTAAAATTTAAGAAAGTTTATGCATTTTCGGGATATCTGTGAAGCACGAGCATATTTGATTACGTTATTAGTTTGGTAATATGATATGGGGGCGTTTAGCCCTGGCAGGAAAGAAACGAAAGAGATTACGGCAGTCCCCCTAGGGTTAACGCGAAGGATTAACGTAGAGGAAATCGGGCTCGCGAAGTAGATTAAAATGTGTAGTGGATATTGGTAAGGGCTGTTCACCAAATATCAGCCTGGAAGAGATTATGTTTTTTACGGGATAATATCAACCTTTTGAAATGGCGATATTGGTAAAGTATTTCGTGGTTGACTTGGCGAAGTATACGGGACCATCAAGGTGACGGTGACCCGAGCTTTCAAGGGAGAACAGGAATAGGATATCGTCGGGAATTGGTCCAGTGGCGTAGCACTGCAGGTGACCGGCGATGCATTGTCGGGGATCGGTGGCGTAGAACTGTAGGGGAGCGACTATGCTGGAGAAAGGTGTGATTAAACTATTATGCATTATCGGGGATTGGTTCAGTGGTGTAGCAATCGCAGGCTGGTTGTCTGACATAGTGCATATCCGTACTTGGTCGAAGTGCTGGAGACACTTGTAGGAGGCGGTTACACCAATGATCCTGAGAGTTTCTGCACAGAGGCATGAGGAATGTGAGTGTTAATGCACGCGAAGATAAGAAGTCAACGGGTGAGAATGGAATGCCCATTGTCCAACATCACTGCTGTGAAGGAGCTATAGCTTCTAGATTCGCCGCTGAAGTGGGTGGGGCCGGGAAGACGGCCCCAGTAAGTGGAATATTCCATTTTACTGAATAGATATTCGTAAAGGGTTATTTGCAATTTGCATGGTCCTTACCGAATTGGAATGCGATGCCAGGAAGCTAAGACGTTTACCCTCAGCGACTGTTGGGGTCAGGGAAACGAGTTAGAAAGGAAGTTGAGTGAATGTTTATTGTAACTCCGTCCTCTGATAGTTTGTCTAGAATATTTAAACAAAAAAAATCCAGTCAACACTAAGGTCCAGTTTTACAATGACATGACGGTTTAACTTTGAGCCGAAGCTTAAATTCTTAACAAAAATTGTTGAAATAATCGTTGCTAAGGGTTTAAGCCTCGGTTCAAAGTTGAACCGCATTTGTAAAACTGGACCTTAGATTTTAAGCCTCAGCTCAAAGATGAACCGGATTTGTAAAACTGGACCTTACTCATCAAATAAATGTAATTAAAATAATTTTTAATGAAACTGGCGATGCAAGTAAAAAAAGTATGTGTTGATTGCGCTTTATAAAATTCAAAATTAGTAGCAGCAAGAAATCACCAAAAAAATATACGAAACAAGGAAAAAGTGCAGCTGCAAATATGTATATACTGAAAACAAATAAAAGACGAGGTATCAGTTTTCAGCATCTGCGCTGCGAACGAACGGCGATCATAAAAACAACACACAAAATTAATTTAATTCGACTCGTTATTGCCTGTATGACAAAACGAAATGAGTTTTGACCGCCGCGTCCCGGATCGCCGCGTGTAATAAAAACGCATTCGTTCGTTAATGTATATGCATGACGCTTTTTAAAACAAGTCGACTGACATTGAAAGGTATTGGAATATAAAATTACGTAAACAAAATAGCCAGAGGTTTAAGGCATCATTCAATACTCGCGGGCGATATCGCATTTCGACCTGATATTAATGAAAGTAAATACAGGAATGACTTCTGAAAGAATTCATATCTCATTTGTGTCAAAAATATACAGTGTCCAGTAAAAAGTATAAATGTGAAAAATTTAGAAAAATTTATTCTTTAGAAGAGTTCCAGCATCTTTCAAAACTTAGTTGTAATATACTTTTATGTACAGCTTCAGAACTTATACGTGGGCTGCTGGAAAAGTTTCTTGAAACGGTATGAAAAAACGCATATGAAATTTGGTAAACGGTATCATTGTTTCTCGAAGTATTGGCCTTTGACGTCAATACACTTTTGCATACGCTCGAACCAATTTCTAAAGCACGTTTGCCACTCTAAAAATGGTACCTCAGAAACCAGTGTCCGGAATGTTTCAACCGCTGCTTCCCATTCCGACGAAAATCGCTCACTACGCATTTTATTTTTTATATTTGGGAACAAAAAGAAATCATTAGGTGATAAATCAGGTGAATATGGACAATGAGTCATGAATTCAATATTTTTGCTGGACAAAACATCAACTGTTTGACGGGCTGAATGAGAGCTGACGTTGTCATGATGGGGAATAATTCGTCGATTTCGATTGTTTCTTCTTATTTGATCGACGACTTCCGGCAAACAAATTGTAGTATACCTATCAGCATTCACGGTTTTTCGATCCTCTAAAGCCACGGTTGCTACATGTCCAATTAAACCAAAGAAACAAGCAATCATTTACTTCGCAGCACTGCGTGAACGGATAACTTTTGTTGGTTTTGGTTCATTTTCAAATACCTAAACGGTAGATTGTTGTTTACTTTCTGGCTCGTACGAATAGATCCACGTTTCATCACCAGTAACGATGTTATAAACTAAATTTGAAAGACCTCCATTGAATTTCTTGAGCATTTCTTCGCACCATTTGACACGACCCTGCTTTTTCGCTTCTGTTAAATTGTGTGGGATCCAACGACTGTAAAGCTTTCGTACATTCAAGTGATCATGCAAAATCTGGTGTATTGCTTTCATGTCAATGCGTAAGGATGCTTGAATCTCACGGGGTGTCACATGTCGATCTCGCTCAAGCATTTCACGCACAGCATCTACATTAGTGGCAACAACAGACGTTGATGGACGACCTTCACGAAATTCGTCACTGAAAGAGGTACGTCAACGCTGGAATTTGGCAAACCAATTATAAACACTGCTCTTTGATGGTGCTTAATCTCCAAAAGCCAAATGAAGCCGATCGAGGCATTGTTTCGGCGTTAGACCACATTTGAAGTCGTAAAAAATCATGGCACGAAAATTTTCACGCGAGATCTCCATACTTACACAAAATTACTTTTTCTCAAATGCTGCACAAACAAAACTAGTTCACTTGGATAGGAACTGTCAATAGAATTATAGGCGAAAAACGTCAAATTTTTCAAATATGACAGTTGATAAACAATAACAATTCTAAACCTACTAGATTCCAGAAAATTTTCCAGCAGCCCACGTAGTAAACAAACTTTTATTTTAGTCTTTAAAAATTTAATTCACAAATGTTCCCTTATCTGATTACACCTCCGAGTGAATTAAGTTTGTCTCTTTGATTTAATTGAATGCTTACCAGTTACTTACGCAGCTTTAATTGACACACTTGCTGATGTAAAAATACTGGTTGGACCTCCGCTTAACACTTTCGGAATAAGACATTTAAGAAAGCCCGAGGCCCGACGTAATGTATACTATAATAATGCGAGTATATGTTAACTGGTACCGTCAAATTAACAACGTTAATAACGTGCTCCATGTTACATACAGAGAAAACCTTGGCATGTAATTGGAATGAACATTAATTTTTAATATAATTCATTAAAAACCGTTACGCATAAGCATTTTTTGAGTACCTATTTTTAGGTATCGCAAAATATGCTCTTTCATATTATTCTGTTAATTTCAGCAATAAAATGTATTGAAAAACTCGTAAAGTTTTCTTTTAAGTGTTATTTATATTAAGAAAATTAAGCACATTTAAAAACAGCATATATTCAGAGCTATTCTGTAACATTGATATGCATATCTAACATTGATATGCATATCAATTGATACGGTCTTCGATAATTGAAGAGAATTTGTTACGATTTCATAACATTTCACGTCGATTGCCGACCGCAAATTGAAGAGAGATGCATATTAACGCATTGTAAGTTGTTACGAAACTATTTACAGGAAACCAATTTTGCAAGGTCACTTGAAACATAGCAATATCAAGTCCATATCGATGTTATAGAATAGACCCCATTGAATACAGTTAATTTCAAAATATAACCTTCTTTTAAAATGGCTACTTACTACATTAACCAATTAACAAATTTCAATAGAAAGATGTACTAGAACAATGTACAAGAACAATGTACAAGAACAGTGTACAGGAACAATGTAAAGAATATAGAAAATAGAAATACACACCGTGTTATTCCATTTTTCAATAGCATGTAAAACTAAATACATGCAACTATTAGTTTCTTTTAAAATGGCATTTTTTAGATGCACTTAATTTACTCTCAGTCCGATTATCTAACACTTAAGTCGCGTTCCTTTTGCACTGATTCTCAGATAATCTCACCTCACTTTCCTTCCATCGTTGAAATTATGCGTTCCTTTTATTTCGAAGTGAGGAAATACAGGTAGGAAGTTGCTTTCCCACTCACCGATTTGAAGGAACCGCTAACCCTTCAGCAGTAATGAGTATTCATCCTTCAGTAGTGGGAGAAATTAATGTCGATTTGTCCAATTTATTCGCAATTGCGGTGTAAGAGTGATGAATAGATAAAATAGCGACATCTTACGATCGCTTTTTGACCTGACATTGCAGTAGGATAGACAAATTGAAGCGAGATTTGCTCGTAACAAGTCGTTTTTGTTTGCAGTGGGAATGTAGAGCTACGTCTCTGCTGAAGAACCCCCAAGCAGGGCTTAAACAGCTGTCCAGAGGCTGCTCGAGGTTTTCACTGCAATCAAGAACGATTTGCACAATTTTTTTTTTTTAACTTTCATTATGCTTTGACAGCAAGCATGGCCGCCTTGCATGGGGGACTTATTAGGAGCAAATCTCGCTTCAATTTGTCTATCCTACTGCAATGTCAGGTCAAAAAGCGATCGTAAAATGTCGCTATTTTATCTATGCAAAAATATCAGTTCAGAAAGTGTTGTACGTGCAGTAGAAAGTATGCAGGTCAATGGCAATTGGTTCCTAGGGAACAATTTGATCACTTTTGTTAACTACTTATTAGCTTTTGTTTCTAATTTCAAAATAATCACAAGAAATAACAGTTTTCTTAAATTAATGCCATTTTTTCCAAGAAAATGTTATGTAAGCTATTTCTTTTTCTTTTAAATGAGCATTTAACTGACATGAAAGACCAACCAAATCTCGACTCTAAAGTCAGGGTTGTCATTTAAAAAAAAAATCACGGTGACGTCACAGCAGAAAGACAAATGACAATCAAGAGATGATTTTTACGTTAACATGTGCCTTCTTAAAATTAAAACTTTACCTGTTTCAGGGTTTCGTAAAAAAAACTTCAGATAAACAAATTATAGGTTTATTAATTTCAAAATAAACGTAAGAAATAATTTTCTTAAATAAAATGCTTATTTTTTTCAAAAAATTGTTATGGAAGGTACTATGTTTTTTATATCAACATTTAATTATCATGAAGGACCATCCAAATCTCGACTAAAAAGTTAGGGTTGTTATTTAAAAAAAATCATGCTGACGTCACAGTGGAACGACAAATGACGACCAAGAAAATATTTTTACGCCAGCATATGCCTTTTTTGAATAAAAAATTTACCTGTTTCAGGATTTTGCAAAGAAAATTTCAAATAAACATTATGGGCTTGTTGCGGGACTTCATCGCCACTGTGTACCAAAAGGTGAGAACATCAGTTTAGTTGCGAAGCAACCATCTGTTCTCCCTGACTCCCTTAAAAACTAAGGCCCAGTTTTACAATGACGGTTTAACTTTGAGCCGAAGCTTAAATCCTTCACAACAATTGTTGAAATAATCGTCGCTAAGGGTTTAAACCTCAGCTCAAAGTTGAGCTGCAATTGTAAAACTGGGCCTAAGTCTAAGGACATAAATAACAATAATATTTAAATAAATAACATAACATTGGCGAACATTACAAAGAATAGCATACCGGAAAATTAAATTTAGTTCTAGCAACGTGTTACACATGAACGGTCCACCTACGAAGAAATTCCCGTTTTAACTTTCTTTTAAATGATACTGGCGGTAGCTCTTTCAAACCCGTATCTGGAGAATTTAAACAGTGGGCAGCAATAAAGGTAAATGATCTATACAAAGTGGTATGAAGCAAAAGTATATCTAAAAGATCTTTGCGACGAATAGTGATGTCAGTTCGAAATCTGATCTTTACAAAAAGACATGGAGAAGCGTTAGAAAACAAAATGTTGTGTCAAAAACACGCAGAATGGAAATATTTTCTTTCTTTCATCTGAAGCCAACCAGCAACATTCGATTTGTGTGAAACATGTTTGCGTCTTGGATAAATCTCAATCAAAAATTTTGCAAACTTGTATGCGTCTGGAATCTCTGAAATCCAAGCACGAAACATAGATAACATCACAATAATTGAAATGTGATAAGACTAAGGTATCACGAAGGGATATTTTTGTTTCAAATGAAAATTCATGCCTACTAGGATATAGGAGTAACTTTTTTAAATTACAAGAAGCTCTACCAATATACGAAGTAACATGTTCTCAAAATCGTAAGTCAGTGTCTATGATTAAGCCTAGATTTTTAAAGTAATCGCGATGAGATTGCAACTCTGCGTTCATTAACTCTTCCGAATAATGCACAGTAATGCAAAATTGCAAACAATAAATCATGACTAATCATATCAAAGGCTTTGCAGAAATCGAGGAGAATCGAGGAGAACAAGAATGGTAAGTTTACTGTCATCGATAACTTTCATAATATCACCATTTATAAAAGATAAAGTGATGGAACAGCTATAGCCAGGTTTAAATTCGGATAGCGTCAACGGCAGTAAATTACATGTGCTAAGATGACTGCGAAGTTGCTCAGCCAAAATCTTCTCCAAAACTCTTGCTAAGACCGGTAGGATGCTAAAAGGTCTAAGATCACTAATAGTATAGACGATGGCTTAGTTGTTTTAGGCAACGGAAAAACTTTTGCATATTTCCAGTGAGTAGGAAAAACACCGTAGGTTATGCAAAAACTAAAAATACTGGGTGTCTCACAACGTACGGAGGAGATTGAAAGGCCAGCTGAAGGAGATCCAAATAAAGCTTTTTCTTAATTCGCTTTTGACCAAAACCCAATAATAATAAAGTTAAAGCGGTTTAACTTTCTTAATTTCCTCTTTAATTTACACCTGTAGCTTCTTTATTAATCAAAATTATTTCACAAAATGTAACTTTATTATTAAATAAACTCTAAATTTATCAAAACCACAATTCAAAAAATGTCTATGTTAACCTGTTTCCTATTTTTGTTTTTAATTAGTAGGCGGTGCACAACGACATGAAAACCCGTTTTTGGGCATTAAAAAAAATTAAATAGCCGTAACTTCAACGTGACTACATTTTTTTAAAATAGTTGTTTATTGTAAAGCAGTGTTCAATTAACTCATAAATGCCTCAAATTTGAAACTAAAATGTAAAATATTACTGCAAGGAGTAACTTTTGCTTGTTAATTATTTTCACTTTAAACTGCAGTAACTTTTTAGTTATTGATTTTTCACTAAAAATTTATTAAGAAAAAAGCTTTAACTTGATCTCCCCTAGCTACCTTTTTAATCTTCTCCCTAAGTTGTGAGACACCCAGTATAACAGAAATAGGATCAATACCGGTTAAATTAGAGGTAATAGAAACAACAATTCCAGCAACTTGCGCTTCAGACACCATTTTAAACTTACAACTAATTTCTTTCTCGTTAATATTTGAACAGTAAAAATTAAGGAAATCAGTATCCGGAAGAGTACAAGATCCAGTAATGCTATTAAAATAATTGTTACTTGCATCTGCTTTTTGCAGATGTTGGGGAAGATCCGTTTGATTACATGATTATATTAAAATACATGATTAAAATACATGATTAAAATACATGATTATCTTAAAATGCAACTTAGGGATATGTTGCAGAATAAAATAAAAGCACTGTATACATAATTCCCGTAGGTTTTTCCAAAAAATCTTTCTTTTTGATTTTTGAAAACTATTGTAAATAAGCCCTCCTCTCAGATTTGGTTGCTTGTAATAATCCCAATGAGATTGTAGCTTACTTTTCTTGAATTTGAGAAGAGATTTCTTGCTTTGATCTCTACTATCACTTGCTGAAGTGTGTACGGGTTTTTATTAACACGAATTCGAATTCTATTTCTGTTCCTCTGAATGCAATTTTATCCTGTACAAGAACTAGAAAAATCTGTTATTAACTCTTTATCATTCGATTTAACGTTATATTTTCGTTATGTAGATGACATTTTACTGTTTTTGCTTCTGATAAGGTACATTTTGTTTTAAATAAATTTAATTCTTTTCATAATAGATTACAATTTACAGTAGAAAAAGAAAATAATAATTCATTGAGTTTTCTTGATGTAAATATTATCTTAGAAAAATTTTGTGCAAATCGTTTTTGATTGCAGTGAGAACCTCGAGCAGCCTCTGGACAGCTGTTTCAGCCCTGCTTGGGGCTTCTTCAGCAGAAACGTAGCTCGACATTCCCACTGCAGACCAAAAACGACTTGCCCAATTTATTCGCAAATGCGATGTAAGAATGATGAACATTTAGATTTTAGAAAAATTTTGTGCAAATCGTTTTTGATTGCTGCTCGAGGTTCTCACTGCAATCAAAAACGATTTGCACAAAATTTTTCTAAAATCTTTCATTATGCTTTGACAGCAAGCATGGCCGCCTTGCATGGGGGACTCATTAGGAGCAAATCCCGCTTCAATTTGTCTATCCTACTGCAATGTTAGGTCAAAAAGCGATAGTAAGATGTCGCTATTTTATATGTTCGTAAATATTATCAGACAGAATGATAAATTAATTACTAATTGGTTTCATAAATCTACCTGGTCAGGTAAGTACATAAATTTTCACTCGTACACACCCAAAAATTATAAAATTGCAACTATTATTTCATTAACAGATCGAGCTATTTTACTTTCTGATAAAGTTTTCATTTATGATAACTTAAATTTAATAAAGAAAACTCTTATTCAAAATTCTTATCCAATAAATCTTATTGAATCAGTAATTAAAAATCGTATTAAATACTTACAAAATTCAAATGTCTCTAATAACATTAGACAAACTTCGAACCATAAATACATATATTTGCCTTATATTGAACCATTACACAATACATTTAAATACATTTTCAAAAAACATAATGTAATTTTAGCCAGTAAATCTGTGAATAAATTAAATTTAATTTTTTCGAATTTAAAAACCAAAATACGGAAATTAAAACAACCTAACGTGGTTTATGAAATCAGATGTTCAAATTGTAATTCTGTTTATATAGGTGAAACGAGCCAAAATTTAAAAAAAAACGTTTAGACCAACATAAATATCATATTCAAAAAAATAATCAAAATCATTCAATGCTTGTAGAGCATTCATTAGTAAATAATCATAATTTTTTTTTTTTAAAAGATGTTTCATAGAAATGTGTAAAATTAAAATGTCTCCAAATTCTATTAATAAGCGTACGGACTTTGAAAATTGAAATGACATATTTTGTAGTTTTCTAGACTCTTTAAACAGGATACAGATCTGTCAATTATTAAAAAAAAAATATTAGTCTTTATTTAGTTCTTGTTACTTTTCTCTTTATTCCGGACAAGTCGTATTTTAGTTTAAAATCATGTTACCTTTTCGTTTTCTTGACGACTTGTTCCTCTTGACAACTTGTTTATTTACTTTTTTTCACTCCTGACGAAGCTATAAATCTATAGCGAAACGTTGAGTGTGTTTCCCTTCATTTTTCTGTCCGGTTTTAGATTAAAAAAACTTTGTATTTATCCTGTACGTTTTTTGCTTATCCTTATATGGTATTTTTTTGATTATTTAAAAGCCCCTATAGATCTGAGAGTGATCAAAGCACTCATAACAACTATCTCTTCAGAATGCGCAGATGCTCAAGTAACCAAAAATGCCTTATTAAATTCTTATAAATGTTTATGCAGCAAGTCTTTAAAACTTCAAGCTTTATTATTTGGTCTCATAAATACTTTCTCGATATTATAAAGCACTTAAATGTTCAAAATGGACACAAGTAAGAAAGTAAAATAATGATCCAGAAGCGTCTAAAAAGCAGCTTATAAAGTAATGTGAACACTACATTTTGTGCTGTATAAACGTTTCTGGAAGTACTACAAATCTATTTAATAAACACATTATAAAATAATGGGTAGTCATGTTAATATTATACGACTCTTCTAAAATAGGTTTATAGTAACTATTTTGTTGCCTAATTACTGCAGACTTCTTTTATCGATATTCTAAAAAAACTACTTCGCTGGATACAGTTACCAATAGTGGAGTTTCATTTTATTAAGGTCAAAAATATCTTCCTACGTATATAACCTGAGTGTTCAATATATGAAACACTAGGTAGAATTGTCGTTAGGAGGCATCGATGACTTAGTTTTTCATGCGAATCAAAATTCATCGTCTAAGTTGTTTATCACAAATTTGTTGCTAATCTACATCTATTTTTTAAAATTATTATTATTTTTACTTCAACTACCTTGTTACTGATTGATATATAATAGAATTTAATAACTGATTCATTGCATTTTATCCAAAATAATAATACTTGCCTGCTACATCCTATCAAAAGGGAAATACAAAAATATGATCGCTAACAGAAACGAAATCGTAGAAACGTATAAGCAATTACAAAACTTATAAAAAACAGCAATACCAAGAAGCTGTTTTAAGTTATTTATTATGAGATACACTGCAAACTAAGCGCACTTTTACAGCTTGTTCTTAGAACTGAATTGCTCTGTAACCATTTTTACTTTCTTAAAAACCTTAATAAATCAAAAAAGTACCTAACACTCCAAATAAACAGTATTAATACAGTAATTTAACTGTAACAGGCAATACTGGGTGTACCAGAAATACGTGTATTAATTTTAAACCACAGAAGAACTCGCCAAGCTGAACAATTTTACTTAGTGGCATTTTGGAAAAATCGTCAGCTTTTTCGTAATTTTTTTTACCCCTATTTTTGAGCAAACGAGTCGCTTGGTGTTTGAATTGAACCTTCTTTCGAAAAACCTTGGCAACCATGGCGGATACAATTATGTATAATGTGTCAAGACAGTTGCCATTTTCATAAACACACACAACTTTTCTAATCAAGAATTAACAGATGCTCTTATGGTGTATCGTAGAGTTTGTGGAAATGCTGAATGGAAGCAGGAAGACTGCGGTTCGTTTCCTAATCATGTTTAGGCATATGTTTCAATCAACTGTCCAAATTCTCCAGAATCATGATTTATTTCAACTTCAAGCCCAAGACTGTGGCAGACCTCGTACTGAATGTTGAAGAGACATTTTGGATGCCGTAACTGTTGCTGGTACAATTACCCGAAAACACGCATTTCAGCAAGGTGTATCGCATTTGACAGTTTGGCAAATTTTAAAAGTGCAATAGTTATATGCAATTACAGTTTTCCTTCGCTGTGTTTAAGTATTATGGAAACCTATAATAATAAACAATTATTTGTCTCCGAGAAGTCATAAACGCAATTGCTGTTCAAATTTAGTAAATGTGACATTAAAACAATTGACTTTTTTTATGTGACTTTTTTCTTTTCTAAGACAACAAAATGTTCCGGTCTTAACCGGAGGCGGGTACAGATTTTAATAAATAATAGAAAAGATATTTCATTTAGCTAACTGCACTCCGTGTTAAAATTAACACACGTGTTTCTGATACACCCAGTATAAGTGTTACTTGTGAGTACCCGTAGTCTGTAGCACGTGGAAGTTTGTTTACGTTTGTTACGTATTTCGATAAGTGTGTCAATCGTGTATTGCAAAACATGTGACAATAAAATAATAATAAATACTTATTATTAAAATTAATATTTAAAAAGATGTAGGGCGAATAAGAAGATAAGAACACCGATGATTTGCAACTATTTTTTGCAGTCTAATTTTTTCTGCCCTCGATCAAAAAACGATTCACTCTAGAACATTATGAACATTATGGGAATGAACCTCGCTAAAAAAACAACAAATGATTCAAAATCACCGGCAAGCAGCTTTTCCACGCTAAAAATGTATCCGTTCAGATTCTAAATCTTTTTGCAAAAAGCATTTGGTGTGAATATCTGTTGTACAGCATCTAAACAATTTATTTTTTCCTGCTTAGCGTATCGCAGTATAAAAATAAATTACGGTCTAAAGATTTTTCAATTTGTATTCGAATAGAAGCAGATAAGTTAAGAGGTTTCAGAAATATAAAAGTCTTTCAAGGAATCGCTTACGTAAGAATCCTAGTTGTCGTCGCACCCACTCACCATTACCATTTACGCCACAATTAATTTTAAGTACACTTCTTATTATGAAATTAAAATTTCACCACAGTAATCTATTAGGTTGTCGCTTTTTTTCTAATTTACAATGCTTGTTAAACGAAATATATTAATTTTGATTAAACTATGCAATTGCCATTTTCATGAGTGATCCTTTGCCATCACTCTGCCAGCATTTGTATTCCTCGATGATACCAGCCAAGTTGTCTAGAGTCAAGAAATTCTTGATATGCCGTATCGACTTCGCAATATTCATTAAAATTTCTGTCTTTAAGGAAATGTTTCATCGAACAAAACACATGATAGTCCGAAGGAGCAGTGTCCGGACTTTATGCAGAAAGAGGCAGAAAAGTCCATCCAAGCTCCATCACTTTTTACTGAGACCTAATTGTATTATGCGGTTTTGCATTATCCTGGTGGTAGAACACGTTATATGTATTTACTAATGCAGGGTATCCTAACCGTAAAATTTAGTGTACTTTGGTAAATTGAGCACAACAGACTGCACCATTAACTGTACGAACATTTGAAACAAGTTCAAAATGGATCACGCCAAAGATATTCCACCAAACACTGAACATTACTTATCTCCCAAAACGATCTTTGTTAACGACTGAAAGACACTTGTCGAAGATTAAGCCACTGTTTATACCAGTAGGGATTCTTAAAAGAATACATATTTCTTCATTAATCAGGATTTGTCACAGAAAACGATTGTGGCGGGGAGCTTGGGGTAACTTTGTACAAATGTTTAAGGTGTTCAGATTGAGATTCATTTAAGTTATGTGACATTTTTATAGCACGTTTAATAATCGTACTATGACCTCTTCAGTAGCACCAAATGGTTGAATTGAATGCGCCCAACTCGTCTGACAATGGATATGTTGTATTAAACGTATTTTCTTTAATAAATTGCAAAAGAAATTGGTTAATCTTTAATAAAAGGCAAGCCGAGGTACGACTCCTTCGAAGAATAAAATCGCCATTTCTAAATTTTATAAATTCATGTTGGGCATGTCTTAACATTAAGAGACTCTTTATCTTCTACTCACAGATATTCTAAGCCACTTGTGCAGCCACTTTCCTTCTTAAACTTGTATAACAATAGGTTCAAGAATTCTTCGTAAGAACACGCAATTAAGTACGGGTTAACATTTGCGTAGTGTATTGTTTAGAGAAGTATACTCTTCAATTTGCAAATAAAAAATTACATCTCGCTACCTTCGAAATATGTATTAGTTGATAAAGAAAGAAAAAACATTTCTTTCCGAACAACCTAATATTATAAATTTGTATAAATAGGAACCCCATTTCTCTTGGCGCCAAACCTGAAATACCCCCCATTACATGGAATATCCTTCTGGTGCTTGACCACGTAACTTATTTATTCCAAGAAGTTTAAATTATAACACGATTACTATCTGATTTAACAATTTTCTTGATAAATTAAAACTGCAACAACAAAATTTATTTAATTAGCTAATTAAGCTATGAAATTGCAATCTTCAAAGGAAATTCATTGTACAAACTCAGACAAATTAAACGCAGCATATGGAAGACGTTTTGCGTAGACTTAATTAAGAACCATAGAGAGGGTCTTCCTAGCGATATATACCTATAAATATAATTTCACATAACGTTAATATTTGCAATAAAAGTCGGAGTGCAGACAAAGCAAGTCATATTTGCCATGTGACTGACTCCTGCTGCATGACGATACGGATTCCTTTCCCGCGTCTGTTTTAAGAAGAAATATTTGTTCTACCCGTAAAACGTGAAATTCCACATGTCCATATTGGAATACATTAAGACAAGCTAATGGTAGTTACGTTCGATTAGTGTTTGATAAAGTTTAATCACCTAACACCATGCATTAACTGAGGACACCAGAGTGCGACACAAAAAAGGAAAAACGATATTTGGGAAAATATGCACTGTTAAGCCATTCCAAGAATGTGACTTGTCACTACCACTTAACTCTAAAGTTTCTAACAAGACTTTCTTACAAAAAAAAAAAAAACCGTTAACAAATAAAGACATGTATTCAGATGGTTCGTAAATAGTTCATCTTTAGAACTCTGTATACAATTAAACAGATGTATTAGGTCATTCATTAAAATAATTAATAAATTAAATATCTCCCACAATTAAATAATTATATTATTATCAGCTAATAGCAAATTCATGTCACAAAAACAAATTACAAGGGCACTGGTCATAATTAAAATCATCTACAACACGATAGGGATGGTAAGCAAAACGTTAATAAATTATTCAAGAGCGAATGACACGAGTGAGTTACGTGTTCAATATTTACATACAATGTATTTATATAAACATATCTGTATGTCAAATATTGTTGTTAGAATATTCAAGCGTGATTTATCGTTTCAAAATACAGTAATAACACAATGACGTTGCATAAAGTCGTACGTAATTCGGATCGAAGCAGTGGGATACACTGCGGTTATTTTAGCTTAACACAGTATTTTCAACTTAAATGAAAGACAACGTTCAGGATTTCATTATTAATTTATTATTAGCCGCACCATTCAGTAACTTAAAACGAATCGAAATCAGATAGATTAAATCGTAATGTATTCGGATTAGTATGTCACAAATCTGCCCAATTTCTATATTTATTTATTTTAATATTTTGTTAAATAGCTGATACGTTTTGCTTTCTTTGCAGTATACTATAACTATAGACCATACTCAATACAGATTGAATATTTTGATTCAAAAACATTCCGAAGCTTCTAAAAAAATGAATTTAAAAATTAATAAAAAAACATGTTTAAAACTTAAAAATAAAGCACTTATATCAAAAGAGTTCTTTTTTAGCTTAAAATTACAAAGAGTTAATTTAAAACATTATCAAAAAAAAACATGTTTAAAACAGATGGTATGTTTTTAATTCGGTGTTTTAAAATGTTTTAAACACTATGTTTTAAACAGTTTGTTTTAAACTTTTCAACCCTGCGCTGAATGGCGTTTACGCACGAGGTACTCTCACCCTCGCGATCATTGCATCAGAAGCAACCGTTTGATATAAATTAAGTGTGTAACATAATTGCCTTTATAGTTTCTTTCAAATTAATAATTATGAAAACATAATTCTTTAACGTAGCTTTTAAAAACTGGCATAATACATTTAATTCATATCAATTATAGCACCATCACTGCAAAAAGAATGCGAGTTCATTTCGGAATGAATCCATTATGTAAACAAGTTTTTATATCCAGTCGACCAGAACTGTAGTGGTTACTGGGTGCCGCATAGATTTCTCGGGCTTCGACTGGTTTATTGTTTTGTTTTTACAAGGCAGACGAGTTAAAGATTAGAACTTTTCCTACTATGATCGCTTCAGCATATTAGTAGTTCCCCGTATATTTAACGAAACCTTCCGCCTAAAATCCGCGTAGGTCTGCACATTACATCCAAGTAAAAAATTCCCCAAAAACAATCTACATTCCAAATTAAAGATACTTCAGTATTTCCAGTTGCATAAAAACAGTCCAGAAAGTCCAGAAGGTTTTGATCAAGAATAACACCGTTGCTAGCGACGAAGGTTGTTTTTGCTGTAAATTTAAAACGGTTGTACTTTATGTCTATCATTATTAGGAACTCTAACTATATAAATTTACTTTTTTCTATAAAATGTATCGTTTTTCTTGAAACAACAAGCCTAGTGAAACAAACTTCTTATTTTTTTTACGAAATTGATAAACTTTATTAAATTTTACATTACAACCCAGATAAATTAATATTTTCCTCATTAATTGATTCCACCAAAAATATAAAATCCAGGAAGATCTCTTATGTAATCAGTTTTCTTCAATTTCCCCAAAACAAACTTTGTTGACAAGGGCTGTGTTTGTAAAACAACACAACAATTAGTTTAGAAATAGTTTTGGACAATTGGACAAACTGTAAATAAATTTGTAGCTTAAAGGAACAAAAAACTGTAATCTTTGCGTTACAATTAAGTTTAGAAGAATTCTTTAATTTTATTTAATTGTTTGAAAAGTTTAAGTGAGAAAGGGACAGTTTGATTTGGGAAACGTATTTAAGTTAGGTTAACTGCGAAAGTGTTTTCGGACAGATAGAACTATGTAGGTACTGATTAGGAAAAATTATAATAGTTATAATTGATGTTGGTTCTTGTCCGATAAAAATTGTAAGAAAAAATTTTTTTTTTAATCTCGCACCGGACAGAAATATGATGGGTACACACTCAACGTTTTTTTATGACGAAGCTATAAATCAATAGCGAAACGCTGAGTGTGTTCCCATCATATTTCTGTCCGGTTCGAGATTAAAAAAACTTTGTACTTATTATAATTATATTATGATTTGCACAATAAAGTCATTTATTATTATTATTATATTAAAGAAATTCTAAATTATATATTACTCTAAATTTATATTTACATGTTTTTTGTAGTAGTAGGTGGTAGTGGTAGGTAGTAGTAGTAATAATAATTTAATCATTGAAAACTTTCTAAATTTTTGTAAACAATTCATTGCATTCTTGACAGTTGACATTCATAATAAAGTTTTAGTACCAACCGACATTATTACCAAACTGATAACAGGCGAAAAAGTGTTCCTAAAACCAACTTGCACGTTGTAGCAGAACAATGCAGTGGGAATACGTGTAGAACGTGTTCCGAATCATATAGGTACAAATGGGAGACGGGACAGATTTGGGCAAATTTTGGGCTGACCAGGCGCTTTCACACAGTTTGTCATTTAGACTTGACGTTTGGTGTGGTTAAATTATACATAAATACTCATATTTTGATTTGAGTTTCATTTGTTTTATGCCACTGGGCTTTGTCAGAGACAACCATCTGGAATTTTTTTTAATGGAAACCTAGATTTGTCATTTGGCATGCAATTGATTTAGAAATACAATACGGTATATCATAAACTTGTTTATTCTAAAATAACATGGAGTATTAAAAACAAATTTACATAATATGGAGAACATTTTCTGCACAAATGGCTGTACATAAATACAGCTTATTCAAATTTTAACTAAAAGGCAATATTTCTGTGTTAACTATTTATTGTCATAAATTTTAGCAATTTCTAACATTCTTTATCGCTTTTCCAATTTCAACTGATAGCAAATATCACAAGGATATTATTATAAGCTTATTTTCCTCACATAAAATCACTTGTAAAACACGGTTCAATTTCTATGGAAACAAATGTATTTATACTATCTGTCAACTACCTGTCAAATGACCAAACTAAACCTAAGTTGCCATTTAGAAAAAATCAAGACGGCGGCGCAAAAGACAATTTAAACTCATATCAAAATATGGGTATTTGGGTGTTTATGTACAATTTAACCCCACCAAATGTCAAATCTTTGTCAAACCGTTACTACATAATCCGATTTGGTGCAATACTATTTGAGCGTCTTGTATACAGAATATTAAGTTACCTTAAGTGAAAAAGTGCAGAAATTAGATTATAAACTAAAGTTAAATCATTGACTTTAAACATGGTAATTAGATGTGGTTCGTGCGCTAGCCGTTATTTCTGATTTCTGATATTAAATTAAAATAATGCAACCGATATTTAAAATAAAGATTAAATCGAGACATCAAAAGAGATTCTGGGTTCTGTGCGAGTAAAGGTTGAAATGACACAGGAGTGTGCTAACCTGAGGTGTTATTTTTGGTTTCTGTGTGTATCCTGGGTCTTATACAGAGTGTTGCACTTTAAGACGCAGCATAGGAAATTCCATGTTAATTTAAAGGTGCTCGAATATTGGCTTCCCTAATTATAACAAAAAAATTCCGTCGAGGTTTTTTAAAGTACTCTTCCAGATGAATCTGTCTGTAAAGTTTGAGAATTTTACATACGCTGGCTTTTAAGATACTTAAAAGAAGAATCTGTAACTAAATTCAATTTGTACTAAACTGTCAGCACATCCTTGATCAATGACAGTGAAAACTGGGCAGATAACTAATAAATGTAATAGTTTTTGAAAAAGATTGATAGAAAAAGCTTTTCCAGTAATTTATTTTAACATTTACTGATCAAGGCCGTGCTGAAAGTTTAGAATAAATTAAATTTCCTCACTGATCTTTTTTTAAATATCTTGAAACTGAGCAAATGAAAAATTCTGAAACTTCACAAACAGATTCATCTTGAAGAGTACTTTCAGAATCCTGCACCGAATTTTGCTGTAAAATAATCAGGGAAGCCAATATTCGAGCACTTGTAAATTAACACGGGATTTGCTATGTTGCGTTGCAAAACGCAGCACCCTCTACATAAAATCAATAAATCTTTTGGTTATCCTGTCACAAGAGAAGGAGGATCAATCAACATTCCTCCAGGACCCAATCCTCGAGAGCCAACCAACGTGTGAAGAGTTAGCCGGACTACATAGCAATATGATGGTCATTATAATAAAATAGGAGTATGTATATTTTTTTGAGGCAACTCGGAATCTCAGCCCATATGCCATATGTTTTCAAAAATGGTGAAATTCTATATCGATTCTACTTTGTTTTAAAAAGTTTATTACCACTAGATAAATGTTACTAAATTAGAGATATTGGAAATCCCTCTATATTTGGACAATTAAATAAAATATGATTGATATCACCGACGCTTCACAAGTGCACGTCGGGGAGTCAACCAGTCTCAATCTATGCAAATGTGAAGGGAATTTGCCACGACCAAATTTTAACCTAGCAATAGTGGAATATAAGTAACGTGACACTTGAAAGTTCCTATGCCAAGGTTTAATATTAACTGTAGGATGGATTAGAGCGTACTGGGTCATTCATTACTATAAGATTTAATCCAATAAATTATTCCAGGTTTCGTGCAGAATCTCAAATTTTATAACATTTTTTTATATTGCCTCTGTGTAATTTAAAATCAGCTTCTGTTTCATCAGTCAATACCCGCTTCACTTACAACTTTTTCATTAGGTATACGAGGTCTGGATATTAAATACCCGGATTGTTGCCGTAAATTTTTTATTGATAAAATTATTCAATTAACATTTAATCCCCTTCAATGTACTCTCCTTCCCTATTCCTACATCGTTCCATTCGAATTTTCCATTGATGGAAACAGTGCGACGTAGGTCATTTTCCGACAAGATGTTTAATAGTCTTCTACGGATTCAAAAAGGGTGCCCTTGAACGTAGATTTAATCTAAGGAAACAAAAAAGTCACACGGAATCAGATCTGGCGAATACGGTGGATGTTCCAATAAAATATTAGAGTTTTGGCCAAAAATTGCTTTACGGAGAGCACGTCGTGAGCCGGCGCATTGTCTTGGTGCAGAATTCACGAGTTCTCTTTCCACAAATCTGGGGCCCTATTCACAAGTCGAGCGACAAGAGTCGCATGCGAAAATGACGTCAAAATGACGTAGTCTCTATACAAAACTATACAAATCGTTCGAGAATTGCATCATTTTGACGTCATTTTCGCATACGACTCTTGTCGCTCGATTCTAGAACACGGTCCCTGGCCTTCTCTTCCGAACTCGTTCACGGAGATTTTTCGAAAACTTGTAAATATTAATGTTGGTTAACTGTATAGCCATCGGGAACTCAATTGATGTAGATAACACCTCGGATATCGAAAAAGACTACAAAATTGCTTTATGTGCAAAACTAGAATTTTGCACATAAAAGGAGGAATGAATACCTGTCAATACTCTTTCCATTCTATTGTTTTCCGCCTGTCAGGGCCTCTTTAAAAAAATGAGTCCGTGTATTTAATTTCCAGACCTCGTAATTTTGGACTGAGATTTTGCCCAGAAAAGAACATTTTTGTGTTTTTCAAATTATTGGGTGACAATTGCTGCTTTTATCTTCGGGATGCTAGGGCGAGTAAGACGTTTTTAGAATCCCTCATAATGCCGATATTGGTCTTAGGGATCTTTTGGGAGTAAAAATTACTATTATTATTAGTTTCTACCATAACGCTGTTTTCACACAACGCTATAGCGACAATATATCGCTATAGCGTCGTGCAAAGACAGTCTTATGGTAGAAGTTAACTAGTTAATAAAATAAACTTTCAGTGGATAGCTTTAATTATATTTTTTTTTAAGTGAGGTTCAACCAGTATTGTCACGAAGACTCTTTCGGAACAGCTGTATATAATTGTTAACGGGTCACTGCTGAGCTACGAATAATTGGGAAATTGCGGGGACAGAGTCGAGGTGGCACCGTCCAAGGAAGGTGGGCTCGGCAAGGTGACTCTATAGCGGTGCTCAATAAAGCCTAAAAGTGTTGTGGGGAGTTTTTGTCTGAAGAGGACCTTCCTGTTTCGAGATAAGACCGGGACAAGGTAAGAAACCCATTTGTCTATCGGGTAAACTACCCCCCTAGTGCCTTTAGCCCATACCTGAGCGGCACCTTCTACCCAGAGCTACGTTATCCCAACGGCTACCTTTAGTAAGAGCGCAGAGAGAGTGTGACAGTATGTATAAATTGCGAAAACTACGAAAATTATAAGGTTTTTTAAAATTAAGCTTGAAGACATTGCTAATCTTCCTTCTACGTGATAATTTTTGTTTACCTTATTTTTATGAACGCAAATAATATACGCTCCATAAAACACTACTTTAAAAGTATAATAAAATCCACAGCGTATAATAAAGAGTACTATCAAGTCGAATTTTAAGCGAAAATCAAATGTAAATTGCTGATGCAATCGTCATAAATCAAAACACAAAAATAGCTGATGTCATTTCATCGGGATCAAGCTACTCGCATTGCATTAGAATTTAATGGGCGTCAGAATTTCTGTGTAGGTCATTTGACCTAATTATCTCGAATTATCTGGCCCCGCTTGTTATATCAACTTACATCACAGAATACTCGTTATCGAAAGCAATTAAAATGAGAAAGTTGAACTGATTGAAATACCTGTGATCGCAGGCAGGGTGAAAAACAAAACCGTCCCACGTAATTAATAAATAATTTTTCCGAAAACGTCAATCAACCAGCGCTATCAAACGACGATTTAAATTTAAAATTACGGCCTGCGATAAGCGCTTGAATTAACAAGCAATTCATTTTACGATAAAACTTTATTATCGCACAATAAACATTGATTTTTATTTATACGGATATAATTACATTAAGTACTTTTTTGCAGTAATAATTATGGAATAAATGTTCAATTGGTGCCAAGTTTAATTCGAAACAGCAAGCAAAACTGAAGTGAAAGCAAAAATTAATTCTGTAACAGGTATAAATACTTCATGCAGATGACCACATGTTATTTATAAGAGCCTAATAAATTTGTTTATCAAGAACATTGCTTTTTATGGATTAAAATATTTTACGTGACATAAATTACGAAAATTTAATTTACCACGAGACTGGCCAGTAATGCGGCGAAATTTAATCCCCGATCTTTGCAAACGTGTATATTCTGATTTTTTTTTTGTGATAAAAAAAGACCAGAAATGTGCCGTAGAAAATCTTGATTCAAAGTTCACTACACACCATATCCTCTTCTATCCTCTTTATTTATAAATGTGGGTAAAGGTAGTCATTACACGTTCTTCTGGCAGTCCTTAAAGGTTTGCCTGTGCAGGCAGAACTGTGTAGGTAAACCGGAACCTTCCGGAGAATTAATTTTTTTTAAGATTATCGGGCAGAGGCCCACCGCTTTTGCTTCGCAGGCTAATGATTAATTTTTTACGACGCGCTGCTGACTAACTAAACACATTGCATTTCGCTAAGCTATAACGAGAATCGAATAAAAGAATACAAAAAATGCATATTTTAAGTTTCTGAGCATATTTTGTGAAAAAAAAGCATATTATTGTGAATTCTAATCAATTACACTAAAAAAGCTTTATCACTTGGGTCACTCGTACTTAAATAGTATGTCATTGCAAGTAAATATCGTCACGTTAGAAAAATCATATTCGAAAATCGTTTTTTACTTTCGGATTTACACAAAATTTAACATGCGTTTTTTTAGATTTAATTGATAAAATTATTTAATTAGCATTTCACAAACACGGTCATCGACTCAGGCTTATCCGCCGCGGATATTGCCTAGCATGAATTTCCGCGTCGGCTTAGCTTGCAGATCAAAGTTCTTTTCGGTTAATAGAACATACGCAAAATTAACGTTTTAACCCTCCGTTAGGCGCGCTGTTTTCTGTAACGCGGTTAGTCGCGGTGTACCTCTCAGGTAGACGGCGGACGTCATTGGGGTTTTATGACAATAACGGTCAAGCGAAGGGTTGCTTGGGTTCATCCTTCCAGGAAATGATTCAAGACATATCAAACCAGGAATACTCTGCATCTCGGAATTCTAGCATTATTTGTTTCCGAAAAATTTATAAATAACTGAAGCATGTATCTGCTGGATACATGCGCGACTAACGGAGGGGGGTTAATAAAGGGACGCTAACGAATGGAATCTCACGTCGCTTAAACTTACTTACAATGCTTTACCAGCATATAATTTTTCATTCAAAACAATTAACGCGCTCGCCTCGTGCGGTTGTGATCATGTTAGTTAAATATTTAAGCTCTGCTGGTGGCGGCGATATACTCGGTTATTCAACGCCCCTCTTCTATTTGCTCTTTTTCTACCTTTGTCTTACTTTTGATATAAGTAAAAGTGAGGCTACAGCGCGAAACGAATAAATAGAACAAACGTAGTTGAATAAGCGAGTGTATCATTCTTACTATCAGAGCTTAAATTTGACAACAGTGGCACCATAAATGTGTTTTCGACGTGATGCAGACTATTTTTGATACGTAGATCTTTGGACCCGAAATTTTAGAAACGTACTCTGTCACATCCTGCACGGTTAGTTTAAAAAGGGATATTTGTAAATCAATGCTGGCATTATTGATTCATTATTAATTTAGTACTCATTCGGTTTGGTAGGCATTCAGTTGTAAATCAGTTAGCCAATAATTAGTAGAAATGAGTATGTTGGAGTGAGTGAATCGGTGATGTGTTGGCCTTGGATGAAGAGCCCAAAGAACATTGACGGTAATGTAAAAACATTCATTATATTTACGTTCGGTCTTGTCAAGCAAACGAGTGACTCTACGAGTAATAATTACATTTTCGAAGAAGCAACAATTAGCTGAGCCGGGAAATTTGTAAAAGACCATCCTTAATTTTAGTCGTAACTTTAATTCTATTTTAATTGAATTAGTATTAAATGTTAATTCAAATGTAATTTAGTGATTAAAATAAACCCGTAAAACCCATGAACGATTTAAAACTAACGTTCCCCTACCTCGTAACAATATTAACTAGAATACAATCTGTAAGCACTGATAAACAAATTGCGGTTTGACAGCTTGTAAATTGGACACATCTTTTTTTAGAAACGCTGCATTCGATTCACATTCTGATTCAATTTTCCATTTTTCTTGTGTCGCAAGCGCTACGAAAATTTAGTACTCGGCCTCGTCCACAATAATTTCTACGAAGTGCACACGCTCGCATTACGTTCTTTCCCCTCCCGCTCAATAACAATTCAAACATCGGAGTCGCGGAAAGGTGGCAGGAATAAATAATATATTCGACGTAAAAAGTGTCCAACACTAAGTGGCCTGAATTCTTTTCCCTGATTATTACTCGTATTAATAACAATTTATCTAATGCCCGGTTTCTGAAACGATACATAATATACATAATCTTTATATAGATATAAACTCAAGATAAACTCTTTACTTTATTATAATAACTTAATAATTTCTGAAATAAGAGGTGGACAAAATTATGGGTACAATTTCTTTTTTAAATTTGTATTACATAAATTTCACCAGAATTAATATTTAGTATGACCTACCTCCCTTGGCTGCAATGACTGCTGTAAGTCGCCGTGGTATGCTGTCAATTAAATTTGTTATTATTTCTGCTGGAATTTCTTCCCAAGCAGCGATCAGTTTGTTAAAGTAAGATGTGGCATTTGTTACTCCTTCTCGTGAAATTTATCCGTCTAAATAAGCCCACAAGTGTTCAATTGGGTTTAGATCCAGACTTTGAGGCGGCCACTGAAGGACTTCAATGTCATTTTCTGGGAAATAATTCTTAGCAACTCGCGAAGTATGCTTGGGATCGTTATCCTGTTGAAAAATAAAGTCGTCGTCAAGGTCCATCTTTTCGAGCGAAGGATATAAATTTTCTTCCAAACTTTGTACGTATGATATTCCTGTCATCGTACCTTCTATTCCAGCTAAATTACCTACACCGCTTTTACTAAAACAACCCCATACAAGAACATTACCGCCTCCATGTTTAACTGTAGCTTCTACCATTTTAGAACTTAAGGCTTCTCCTACTCGCCTCCATACTCTACCTCTTCGTTTTGACCAAAAAAATTCAAATTTACTTTCATTCGATCACACCACTTTTGCCCAATAGGCTGGGGGTTTATTTACATGTTGTTTTGCAAATGCTAATCGTTTTTTCTTAATCCTTCTTTTAATTGTTTTAGTAGAAACGTTTATATTTACACTTTCCCTCACTTGGCGAGCACTTGCACTAGGATTTTTTCTCACTTCCCGCACAATTCGGGCATCGTCTCTTGCTGTAGATTTTCTTTTTCGCCCTCGATCCGCGATATTTTCAGTACTATTAGTAGCTTCAAATTTTTTACAAATACAAACAACAGCGTTTCTTGATACTTTATACTTTTTTGCTAATTGTCCGTAACTTATACCCACTTTTCGGTCTTCGGCAATACGTTTACGAATTTCCAAAGGGATTTCTTTTCTGGGAGCCATGAGAAATTTTTCGTTTAAAAACGAACTTTCTTAGGACAAATCACTATTAATTATTAACTCAATAAAAATGCCGTTTTTCAGATTAATCCACTAATATTGTGTGCACGCTAGAATAGTTCTGATCAAATTAAAGCTGCATCGTTGTACCCATAATTTTGTCCAACTAAAAACATCTATAAAATAAACAAAACAAACCCCACCGTTAAGGGATTATTCATTTATGAAATACTGCCCAATAAATGTTATTTGCACTTTTTTAAGGCGCTGTTGTCGATTTATGAATGCTGCAGTATAAAGGGATAAACGTTTGCGGGAAGTAACCAGCAATATAAATGTCGTACCCACAATTTCGTCCCCGACTGTATGTATTCTGCTGGTTATTTCTTCATGACTATCTGATTAGTCAAAATCGAGTACGTGACACGCAGCAACAATATCGATGTCATTCAATTTTAGTTGTCTAGAATCTTCCGTCAAAATTCAAATCTTTAAACTGCTTCAGCTTATGTCTTACTTGACGAGACTGACCTTCTGAACTAAATACAATTACATATAAAGTTTGTACAGATTTAAGTGTGTGAAATTATACTTAACTCCCTAAAGCTGACATTCTGCAACAGAGCACCTTTCTTAATAATGAAATAGATGAAGTTACCTACTAATGATTCATTCAATTCAATTGGTTACCACTTTCAAAAATTTTTAGTGGTAGCATACTTTTTTGATTATTAATTTAAAAAAAATCAAATTGATTTTTGGATGACATTAAGAGATTGAGGACAAAAAACTCATCAATTACGGAGAGAGGAAGGAAGCACATAATGAAATGTAATCGTGACAGTGATACATAATTTATCCCGCAACAGATTTCGACGCCGTTGGAAATAAATCATTTGGACTGGAAAAGATTGCTCAGTGTCAATTCCCGAAAGACATAATTTTTTGTGGGCCCCGGAGCGAGGGCGCCCCTAATTGTTATGAACAACCGCCGAATGCAGCTGTCACGAACACGCGTCCGTTCAACCGGCCCCATAATAAATAGATTAACTTGCCGAGCGTCTGGACGAAAAGCACGACTATCACTAAAATTTACACGTACACATGTGGCGCTGAATTTATACAACTAGAGGGGTTTGTGAGGGTTTATGCGGTATGATTTAGCTTTTGGGAGTTGGACAGGAATTTAAGTTTAATTGGAAATGCGTGTCAGTGTTCAAGTCATCTATCAAACTAAAACTAAGGCATTTAATATCATTAGTGCCTTGTTCTGTTTGCTATTTGCAAAACTAGTTTTCTTTCTGGGGGCACTCAGTATTTTACCGATGAGAAGTTAGCAATAAAATTCCAGCAATAAAATTATGAAATTTCAAAACGCTGCCACCGCTAAAATAACGATCACAGATCAATAATATTTAATCTATTACAAAGAGTATAATGTGTAGATTCCCATCATATGAAGAAACTTAAAAAATATTTGATATTAAGTTAACTATGATTATTTAAACCAGCATAAGTCATTATTCATATATCGCACCAAAACAATTGCTTTCACTGAAAATTTTCACGTAGTCATAAAGTAAACATACATATCTATTTAATAATGCCTTCAGAAAGTTTTAGCCGGTTGATTTGAAGTAATTAAAAATTAATTAAAAGTGGCGCACAAATCAACGAAACAGTACCAATTTCAAATGTTCATAACTTTTCTCAGAGAACTTGCATAAAAATTCTGTTTGCAGAATATTAAAGCACGGATCGAAATCTATCGTTTAAGCCACCCTCTGAGTTTTAGCCGGTTGGTTTGAA
Source organism: Prosopocoilus inquinatus (assembly GCA_036172665.1). Classification (NCBI taxonomy): domain Eukaryota; kingdom Metazoa; phylum Arthropoda; class Insecta; order Coleoptera; family Lucanidae; genus Prosopocoilus; species Prosopocoilus inquinatus. Next base: position 7,320,108 of record CM069876.1, read on the forward strand.
GTAATTAGAACATTTGAAGTTGGTCTGTGCGTCACTTTTAATTAATTTCTAATTACTTCAAAACAACCGGCTAAAACTTAGAGGGTGGTTTAAACGATAGATTTCGATCCGTGCTTTAATATTCTGCAAACAGAATTTTTATGCGAGTTCTCTGAGAAAAGTTATGAACATTTGAAATTGGTACTGTTTCATTGATCTGAGAGTCACTTTTAATTAATTTCTAATTACTTCAAATCAACCGGCTAAAACTTTCTAATGGCATTATTAAATAGATGTGTATGTTTACTTTATGACTGTGTGAAAATTTTCAGTGAAAGCAATTGTTTTGATGCAATATATGAATAATGACTTATGGTGGTTTAAATAGTCATAGTTAACTTAATATCAAATATTTTTTCAGTTTCTTCATATGAGGGGTATCTACACATTATACTCTTTGTAATAGATTGAATATTATTGATCTGTGATCGTTATTTTAGCGGTGGCAGCGTTTTGAAATTTCATAATTTTATTGCTGGAATTTTATTGCTAACTTCTCATTGGTAGTATTTTTCATAACAGAACAAATTTTAAATTTTTGCAACAACAAAGCATACAACAATGTCGATTGATTTTTTATAATTTAACAAAATTGTAGGTAGTTAATCATCTCGTTATAAAGTCTGTTCTCTATTAATGTTTATACGCCAATTAAAAGCGATTTGCTGAAGCCACTGCACGTACCAGCAAAAATGATTTGCAACAGTATCAAGCAAAGACTTGTGGCCACCGAGAAGTCCAGATTTGATACCTCCACACCATTATCTCTTCGGGCATAGATAATGTTTATAAACACTGCTTGCACAATTTAGAGGAACTTCAACAAGCAATTAGGCAAAAAATTAAAAACATAACGCAGGAAGAAATTGGCCATGTATTTGAAAGCATGAAACAAAGCGTCAACTTGCGTTTATAAAAGAATGGCTAACCTTTCCATCATCTATCATAAAAGTAAAATTATATCCTACTCATCTCTATGGTTTTCATTTGGTAAAGTATTTATTACACGCCCACGTAGCAAAGGAACGTAAACATAACCTTAGTTTCCATTGCATTGTCAAATAGGACTTTATACCACGCCACTGGATTCCATCAAATGTAAAAAAAATAAAATCAATTGGCACCAACATAATCGACTTACGATAATTAACAGACACACTATTGCTTCTCGGTTATTCTGGATTATAAATAAGCAATATTTCAGAAAAAATATTACCCACATCTGTAACAGGAAACAAAAGATCAGAGACGTACATATTTTGGATCTTGGGTATTACTTTAAAAAAAGCGAATTCAATGAAGTTCAAAGCAAAGGGAAAATTCATTTTCAGTTTTAATCGTATTAAGTCAATTTGCGTTTCATTCCGATTCTAACAGTTGGTATCGAAATTATCGATTCGTAACGAGTGAAAAATGTAAATTTAAAATAACTATAATTAATCCGTCAGAGCTCCATGCGGTCGTTAATCAACCGTTAATAATTATTTTTGAAAGTCATGAATATTAATACCGTTTGGAATATTGTAAGCGCCTGAAAACTTTTTACGTTAGATACAACTTAAATAATAAAATATATAAATCAGAAGAATGTAATGCGATTAAAGATGACAACTTTAACAACGTTTAAAAAAAAAATTAACGAACACGATTTGGCATTGAACGTAAAAGAACGCGAAAATATTCAGACGATGAAAAATGTCTGATTAACAGGCAGCAAATTTGTGAATTCAATGAATCCCTAAAACCGGTCTGAGAAGCAATTTTTGGAATTTGAAATACACCTTCCAGGTAATGTAAAAGTTCAGTTTAATATACAATATATCTTGTTTGCAAAATGCTTTCTACACAAACAGTGACTCAATTAAAATATTACTATCCTTGTAGAATGGCTTAAATATGCAACAGAGAAAGGATATAGAACGTTACTAATCGGATTAACTCTACAAATATGTGGGTTAGTATTTTTCAAAGTACAGGCTCATAAAATTATAAATAGTTAAATCCTTGAAGTAATATGGTTTCATTTACCTTTCGGGACCAAATATACCGAAAATTTCCTCAAATGTTGTAATTTCTGTACATATAAGTGTTAAGACAATATTTTTTAAACTACCGTACGCTGTATTTGTTTTCTAGTTACATTTAGTGGCATAAAAATGCTTTTTATTTAAACGAAACATCCTGTATATGTTTTTTGATACTTAAAATTCACTCTAAAACTTCTTATTAGGTATATCATTACTAGGTAAGCATGTTTTCCTTTTAGAAAACTCTTAAAATGCTTATTCAAAATTAAATTAGGCCTAAATTAATGCTGTGATTCTAAGCATGACCGTAAGCATCGTACAAACACGCTTTACAATTTAGAAATTTACGAAAAACGGCCTGTTGATTTAAGAAATCGTTCTAAATGTTATCGCCGTAAGTGTACTCAGCAAGATCCATTTCTTCTAAAAATGAAGATAAGAAAACGCTTAACGTAAAACACCTAAATCATTTACGGAAATAGATATTTAGTACTTTATACAGGAAAACTAATGACAGGTACCATTCACTTACCCGAAGAAAATTAAGTGCAATTTATCACCACACAAGAGTCAATGCAATCTTTTCGGGTCAATACCGATACACATTATTTATGTGTCTTCACAGAAAACAGCAATTGCTTCCAAGCGAGCTCTTTGCGGAAGATGATTTATATCTGATAGAATGTTAAATTGCGCTTCGAGCAGAACTCTATTAGCACAATTTGTCACCGTTTCCGCGTTCTCGTTTTTGACCTTAATGATATATCTGGCTCTTACATTTCAATAAGGATAACGAACACTTGTTTTATTGTTTCACCGTAATCTGCAAGTGATTATAGATGGCTTTGCCAATATTCCGTTCTTGAAAGCTGTTTCCGGCTTTTGTGCATTTCACGTCGGCTTCATAAATTAAACTAAATTACGAGTACCTACTAACAAATGAAATTACCCAGAGCGTAATTTTGTTTAAGTGGCATCTAATAAATTTAGAATTTTGATTTATTTACTTTCAGACGAATTTTATGTTACTATACGCCCGCGCCGCCACTGATTCGCCATCGGAATGATTAACCGCCAGGCATATAGTATGATAAATACGTAATCTATAAAACTGGTAACTTTGTTAATGTCTGCGTTACAGACAAAGTCAAAAAGGAATCTGGGATATATTTCTAAAGATCTTTTTTAACTACAAGGAAGGGAACATCAAATATCAAGAGCCAAGGAGAATAGGTAATGAAATGAATGAATACTACAATAGTGTAGGATGTAAAGTAGATAAATAAAAGAAAGAAAAATAAAAGAGAAACATAAAGTCTTAGATATTGTAGCAACAAAAAACAAAAGAACAGAATCTATGTTTTTAATACATACAGATGAGGAAGAAATACGAGAAATCATAAAAACACTGAAACCAAATATCGCAAAAGGACCAAATGATATACCAGTTAAAGACTTACTTGAACTAGAAGAAGTTATCTGCCCAAAATTGACTATAATGATAGACAATAATAAGGAAAAAGGAATATTTCCCGACTTATTGAAAAAAAAACAATCATCACACCTACACATAAAACAGGAAATAAATTATATCCAGGAAATTGTAAACCTATAGTACTAACCAACATTTTTGTATCGTTAGAAAACTAATTAAAACTAGAATAGTTTAGAATTCACTTTGGAAACTGGAGGACTTTGATACCAGGCAATATGGATTTCAAGAAGGAAGTGGTACAGTACTGTCGAAAAGTTTTAAGACGAAAAGAAGTAAATCTGTTGGAATTTGAGCCTTATTAAAATAGTCCGTCTGAATTTAGAACCTTCTGCATTCGCGCCTTCCCGTTTATCTTTCCCTCTCTTGATTAGGGGATGAGCAGGGACATTAAATTCATTCACGAGAGCAGGTAATCTGTTAAGCATTGAATAAGGAAATTCCCGGTAATGAGAACTGCGTAATTTGTAATGTATTATGACAGTAATTATTAATAAAATTAATTAAAGTTAAATTTTGTGAAGCCATGTTTAATTTATTAATAGTTTTTAGTTTATGTTAATAAAAATAATACCTAACCGGGTTTTGTTATATATTTTTGTTTTAAACTGCCATAAGTTCGGAATGTATTTAAATTTAAGTTTGAACGTGTTATTGCTGTTGAATAATAAATAAACGAAGTGATCAGAAAAGGAAAATACTTTTTATGTTACATCTGTTGCAATTAAAAATTTCTAACGCTAATTTAGATCAAACTATTATACAGAGTCAAACAAAACGAGTTAAATAAACCTAAATTATTTTATTATCGTATTTTTTCTGTATAAATCGAATGAGTAACAAAGTATTTTTAATGACACATTAATTTTTAATTGAACTTATGGCCGTTTTCATAATCAGACTTTAAGGAAGCGTTAAGTTAATTTAAGAATGGGGAAACAAATGTATTTTTTTAGGTTAAAATAACTTTAAAATTAAAATCCTATTATGAAGTCGGACCTTACTGTTATATTAATTAATTCATGAAAACGTATGATAAAGAATATTCTTAAAAGTGATGCAAATTTCTGTTCATGAAACCGGGAATTTTAATACAAATTGAGGAATTCAGGCATCTAATAAGAAAATGAAAATTAATACTAAGTAGGATATTGTCCCTAATATTTAATCCTGTTTAAGTATCTTACGCAGGAATGATTTCATACCTCTACATCCTATTACATTTGTAAAATGTTGGTATTCTGGAAAATTTCCGGTAATACCGTGTATTATCCCAATTTAGTGTGTAGGTACACAGAGAAAAATCATTAGTAAAAAGTAACACAAATTGTAGTTAGAATGAAGACGGAAACAAATTGTAGCAAATATTCGCACAATTCTCGGACTATTTACTACAATTGTGCTAATATTTACCACAAATGTGTTAATATTTGTTACAATTTGTTCCTGTCTTTATTCTGACTACAATTTGTGTTACTTTTTACTATTGATTTTTCTCTGTGTATAAGAGGCTGCGAACTAATTATCTTTTAGTATTGAACAATTTCTTGTGTCCGAAAGTTTTGTTTAATTTCATTGTGAAATGGAACGCAGTAAACATACTACCGAAAGAGATAATCATTTCATTGTATGTATATTGTCATAGGACCAACGATACCTGTTATTATTACTGGAAACCGTAACCAATATTTATTCATTAGGCTTGCCGCCGGCTGTACTATAAAAGCCGTCAGCCGGCTAAATATTGGTAAGGTTCATAATTGCAAAGCACGGATATTCGTACGGCCAGGGGTATTTCAGTTCGTCTTTTCGACACCACCGTACAGGGTCAGCGTTAATAGACGGCTTCGTCAAAGTAAACAAGCAACCAAAAAAAGGTAATGACGTGGCTGCAGTATTTACAGATCCACAGAAAAGCCTTTGACGCAGTAGCACATGAAATACCACTCAAAAATATGGAAGAACTAGGAATTAGAGGAGTAGCAAATAAATTAATTAAAAGTTATTTAACAAATAGAGCAATCAGGTCCAAAAACGGACAGCAGGTTAGCAAAGCGATAACGAAGACAGGAGTACCACAAGGAACAGTTCTTGGCCCCTTGCTTTATCTAATTTATGTATATCCAAAGTATACATGAAATTAATCTGAAGGGAATGTATACAGCATTTGCCGATGATATGATGATTATGCATGTGACAAACAATAACACGGAATTGGCGCGAGAAGTCAACGACGATTTGAATAAACTAAAAGTATACGAAAATAAATTAACGAAAAACAAACAAACAAAAAATTGAATTCATATTATTTAAGGTAAAAAACAAAAAAAAAAAGATATAAACCTGCATGTTGCAATAGAAGGTACACAAATAAAAAGAACTCAATGTACAAAATATTTAGGCGCACTAGAAGATGAGAATCTAGAATGGGACAAACATGTGGCGAATATAAAAAAGAACATAATCCCTTAGTGGGAGCGTTGACTAGATGTGCAAGATTTGAATCTAGATTGACCAAATTGATATACCATGCATTCATATTACCTCATATAAAGTACAACACAGTAACCTGGATCCAATGCTCCAAATACCTAAGGCAAACACCGGAACGATCCAGTGGTAAGGGACCGGCCTTGCAATCGGAAGTGTGTGGATTCGCATCCGTTCGAGATATTTTTCGAGGGTTGTTACTCACTTCAGGTACCCTTCAGTGTTGGGGAGAAAATTCGACATTACTTGCCCTTCAACAGCAAGGAGGTTTGGAAGTAACAAAGCCATGGAACACTTTACACAAACAAAAATACATTCCCCCGCTCCCGAGGTCCTGACAAGTCTATGACTTAGGACCCCGTTGGGCAAAACACCACAGATAAAAAAAACAGTTGGGAGTATAAGGAACGAAGCATTAATAAAATGCACCGGAGTACTCCAACAACAGAAGTAAAAAACTAGAAACATAAACATAGAATAATTAGGGAAAGGAAAAAGCATGGAACTAATCCAGAAAATAGACCATGGATTCATAAAAAGCAACACTTTCGTCACACATAATTAAGAAATACGCAGATATTACACAAGAGGAAGTACTAAATTACATGATATTAGATCTAGAACCCAAAAGAATGGTGGAACAATCATGAATGCCTTAAAATACTACAAGAAACTGCCGGGAGAATTAAGAAAAATAAAGAATATCAAAACATTCAACTAAAAAATAAAAACATACATTATAGCAAACGATTTGGACTAGTAAAAATAATACAAAAAGTACAATAATTAGCTTAAATGTAGGTGAAAATATAGAACTTGTTACGTTGTTACAATTAGTTATAAAAGTAATATTGTATTATCAGCAATTTTAATTCGTTGTTTGATTAGAATAGTTTGGTATCTTTATAGTTATAAGAGTTATAAGTGGATACCTTTTCTTAATTTTTATAATCGTATACAGTGTATATAATTCAAACCAAATCTGACTGATCTGCATGGGTACTGTATGTACCTCATACCTAATATTATAAACATATGGCAAATTATAGATGAAGGAGTCCTGTTAGACGTATGCAATTTAACAACTACTTGTAACATACCTATTAAATAAATAATAATTGATATTTTTATATTAATTTAACTATATTTTGTACAGATAGAACAGCGAAATTCTACGATCGCTTTTTGACCTGACATTGCAATAGGATAGACAAATTGAAGCGGGATTTGCTCCTAATAAGTCCCGCATGCAAGGCGGCCATGCTTGCTGTCGAAGCATAATGAAAGTTTTAAAAATTTTGTTTCAGCCCAGTTTGGGGCTTCGTCAGCAGAAACGGCTGAAACAGCTGTACAGAGACTGCTTGAGGTTTTCACTGCAATCAAAAACGATTAACAACAAAATTTTTATTTCATATGTTGTTTTTATGAAAACTATAGCATCTGAAGAATAAGGTTAGGTAAACGTAAGATAAATATGAAGTAATGACATTTTATTAGCAGTCTTCGTTTCAACAAGCGGAGTAGCACAGAGTAGAACAGATCTGATCCGCTTGACCAGTAAGCGTTCTTTTCGTTTAAAGTGAACTGATCCTTAGCTGCGCTAATCTACTTTCCCCTTACCGCTGAAGCACCGAGAAATTGTAGGGTCAGTTTCAATAGAACTTAGAGTTAGGTGTTTGAGGTTAGGCGTATAATCCGTTCTTTTCATGTCGGCGTAATATCACTTGGTATCAGATCAGTTCAGATCACTTATGAAACGAAAACACCTATTTGTGTACTCGCGGCTTTTGTTTTTTATTTATTTTGACGGGTTAAAAATGACATTTATTATTTATTGCATCTAATTTCTTTTATTTGTATCCTATGCGTTATTTGTGTGCATAATATTTGTAAAAGGATTTACTTTAATTGACGCAAGCAGAACGCGGACAAATTGTAATTTTGCACAAGCAAGACATGTCAAATTCCGATATTGCTCGACAGTTAAAAATGTTCACAATTTATGGTTCGTTTTACGATCAAACGATACTTTGACATAAATAGACGAAAAAGCGACCGAAAACGCAAGAGATGAACGAATTTTACAGCGAATGGCCCTACGAGACCGGAAAAAACGATCCAGAGAACTTGCTCTAGTGAATTTTTCAGGTCACACAATATCACTGTTTCTGCTCGGACGCCGGACGGTGAGAAGACATCTTGTTGAATCCGGTTTGGGTGGATTCAGAGCCCGACGAAAACCTCTGCTTTCCAGAGAACAGAAAAAAAAAACGACTAACGTGGGCTAAAAATTACCAAAATTGGGCAAGTGACGACTGGGAAAAAGTAATGTGGACAGACGAATCAAATACTGAAGTAATTAAAAAGTACTAATTGATATTTTATTAACATTTAATTTCATGTACCTATTTTAACTAGAAAAAGAACAAAACGAAAATTTGAAACCAGGCCATACGCGGGTTTCTTTTTGTAACTTTTTGAAAAACCTAGGACTCAGTACGTACGTACGACTTAGGCGTGGAAATTTTTTTCTTCTTGAATGTATAATCCCTACAGTCAAGTTTGGTGGTGGTAGCATAATGGTATGGGGGTCTATGTCTTCAGAAGGAGTCGGCGAGCTCTTCGTGTACGAGGAGAATAATCGCTCTATATGAACATGTTGGATGAAGTTTTAGAAACATCTAAAATTATTTGATGGCGTCGAACCAAACTATTATTTTCAACAAGACAACGCACCTTGTCATAAATCGCGTTAAGTGATGCAATGGTTTCAACAAAATAACGTGCGAATTCTGGATTGGCCACTACAGCCGCCAGATTTAACACCGATTGAAAATTTGTGGCATATTTTAAAACAAAAGGTAGCTAAGCACACCTATTCTGGCAAACAATGTCTAAAAAAGAAAATCTTCGAGGAATGGAATAAAATTATACCCATGCAGTGTCGAAATCTAGTAGAGAATGTACCTCGAAGAGTACGTGCAGTAGCAAAAACGCAAGGTGGATACACTAAATATTCATATTTATTAATAGTAATAATAATAATAAAAACATTTTCATACAAACAATTTTCATTTATTCACAATATATTCTTTAAAAGTCAAAAATATCGGGGATGGCTAATACATATGGCCACAGCGGTATATATGTATATTTTCCAAAAAAATTATAAACACATTTAAGCATAAGAGTGCTACATACTTATAGTATGTATCCGACGTGTCCAAGAAAGTATGCGACAAGTGGAAAACTTTTTTTAATTATTTTAAAATTTGTTTTGGCAGTTTCTAACATTACTCAAGCCCCCACAATCACGTACGCAGATACGACAAAACATTGCAAGGGAGGTTACTGTTAACAAAAAAAAAAGAAGAATACTGCAATGTTTGGTGTGTTATGGCGAAAGACGTCTTGGGGTCGCTAGAAGTGTTAAGGAAAATTTTCTTTGTTTAAGATTACTAAATTTTCGAATTCAATATTTAACGAAAAATTTCGGAAAAATTCACAGTTACCGCTAACCTATAACAGCCAAGTATGAGACAGAAATATATTGCGTAAACTTTTAATGAACGAGTTGTCAGAATCACCCTGTGTACATGTAGCGCCCTTACGCTTAATATATATATTTCTTAGAAAACGAAGAAGATACGTGTATTCATTCTATCTACTTATTTATAGTTCTTATTTCGCTGTGAGAAAGATACTGGAAGTTCCTTACATTACACTAGCCTGCGAAGGTTTTGCGGATGACATAAAACTGGATGTATGTAGTACATTTGGTGTTCCCGAGTTCGAGGAAAATATAATAATTTTTTCATCACGTACCATTTTTTTAAATACAATATTTCAAGGTATAGTTTTTTTATATTTTGCACCCTATCTAAAGGGTTTATTTTAGGGGCTAGAGGACAACTTTAAATACAAATGTTGTAGGGTTTTATGCCTATTATTTTTTAGAGTTATCAGGAGAAACAAAAGCGTATCGCAAATTGTAGAAGAAAATTAAATTTTTGTTTTTTTTTTTGAAGGGACGACCTGTGTATTGTTTACTAAGATGAGAGATCATATTTCTCTGATTTGAAAAATATATAATATGTTCAAATTTGAAGGGGTCGTTCCTGATATAATTAAATTTAAAATATTAGCCTAATAATGACGTTTAAAAATCAAGACGACCTGGAAAGGTGCTTAAAAAAAGTTCTAAATGGTTCTTATAGTTAGCAAAAAATAACAAAAATTCGACTGCTGGAAACTATACAATGAATTAATTATAGAAAACAAAATTCCAGGTCGCCTTAATATTTTAAACATTAATTCACTGATATTCTAACCTCAAATATCTCATAAGCGGCTCTTCCAAATATCAACACATACATTTTTGAAATCAGAAAAATATGGTCTTTCATCTTAGCAAACAATATATAGGATGTTCCATTCCATGCGCTCTTGATTCTTCTGATAACTCTAAAAGATAATAGGCATAAAACCCTACAACTTTTGAATTTAAAGTTTTCCTGTAGCTTCTAAAATAAACCCTCTAGATAGGGTGCAAAATATAAAAAAAAACCTGTACTTTGAAATATTGTATTTTAAAAGAAAGTCGTACTAATGGGGTCACAGCAGCTGTACGGTTTTTGCTTAGACCTAAACAGCCAGAATTTACTCGGAACTCAAGAAATGAGTACCAATTTTGTTATTTCAAATGGAACATTCAGTATATTTTTAAGAATTAAGAAAGATTGTTTTTATAATTCTAAAAATATATAGTTTGTTTATGTTTGGTCCTTTTTGCGATATTTGAAATTTATTTTTGTTTTGAACTGTTTTTACAAATTTATGTTATATAACATTGTCTTAGCTGTCAGCGTTTTGTCTTATAAAATGACCCAGACGAGCAGTCTTTTAATTTTGTAGTTAACACTTGTCACACATAAGAAAATTCTTATTAATCAAAATAAATCAATTTTTAAATTTCAAACTAAAAATATAAACAAACTACAGTCGAACCTCCGTAACTCAAACTTCCGGTTACCGGAAAATTACGAGTAATAGAGATTTGAAGTTAAAGAAATAGTTACACACAATGTGCAGGGACCATCGGCAAGTTTCAACTTATACAGAATTTGGATTAGTGGAGGTGCGAGTTAAAGAGATCCGACTATATACATTTTTGAAATTAGGAAAAAGGGATTTTTGTTAATTCGAGAAAATATACTGTGTTAAATCTAAAATAGCAGTGCTGGTTCTCCTTGCGATCATTTGTTTTTTTTTTTTTTTTAGTAAATTCTTTTGGAATTACCATTTTTCTATACGTCTAATAACAAATTGTGTAGGTGCCGTTCAAAACACAAACAAAAACCCTGTACATAATTTATTTAATTTTTTTGATATCCTGACGTGATAGAAAAAAACTAATAACAGATTCTTTTTTGTAATGCCGAAAACATTGAAGAACACCTAGTCTTATCTCATACGCAAAAAAAAAATATTTTTTTGCATGCTAGTGTTATTATTAACAAATATTTTTTTAAATCCCTAATATTTTTCGAGGTGGTTAGCGTCTTTAAAGCATTTTGACCGCCACAAGTCCACGTTTGGACACTTTTGAATTATTGGTATATTCTTGCTCAGCATAAAATTCTGCATCATTCATCACAAGAACCACGTTTAAATGACGATAATAGGCAAAATTTCGTAATAACTGGGCAAGTCCGTTGGTTTTTCGCTAATATCTATTGCATTTTTTGACTAGGTGGTCCAGACCGTCAGTAAATATCCGCTTGCAATTGGACAACATCAACATCATTAACAAAAACCATAAAAATCATATTTAACTTGTGATCAGTTTTTTGCTTTTCCTGAATATTTTGTTTGAGTGCACTTACCCGGTTATTGCACTCAGGCCCTCAATTGCATCTTAGATACAATGCCACTGCATAATTGCATTGAACAGTAAAAAGTATCACAATTGTATTCAGAATGCAGACAGGAACAAATTGTAGCAAATACCAGCACAATTGTAATAAATATTACTATAAGAATAGCTTTTTAGAAATTTTTTTTGTGCAAATCGTTCTTGATTGCAGTGAAAACCTCGAGCAGCCTCTGGACAACTGTTTCAGCCCTGCTTGGGGCTTCTTCAGCAGAGACGTAGCTCGACATTCCCACTGCAGACCAAAAACGACTTACCCAATTTATTCGCAATTGCGATATAAAAATGATGAACAGATAAAATAACGACATCTTACTATCGCTTTTTGACCTGACATTGCAGTAGGATAGACAAATTGAAGCGGGATTTGCTCCTAATAAGTCCCCCATGCAAGGCCATGCTTGCTGTCAAAGCATAATGAAAGTTTTTAGAAAAATTTTTGTGCAAATCGTTCTTGATTGCAGTGTGAACCTCGAGCAGCCTCTGGACAGCTGTTTCAGCCCTGCTTGGGGCTTCTTCAGCAGAGACGTAGCTCGACATTCCCACTGCAGACTTATTAGGAGCAAATCCCGCTTCAATTTGTCTATCCCACTGCAATGTCAGGTCAAAAAGCGATAGTAAGATGTCGCTGTTTTATCTGTTTATAAGAATAGCGTTTTGTTCCACAGTTGTTCTAATATTTGTTACAATTTGTTCCTGTCTGCATTCTGACTACAATTGTGTTACTTTTTACTACTCATTTTTCTCTCTGTGCGCAACATAATGTTCTAGATGCTCGTAAAACAATATGAAATGATTTAGGTGCCAATGCAAACATCAATGATCCGCGCTAGCTCTCCCTACTCCGCATTACTCTTATTTTCTTATCATTTTCTTTGTTCTTTTTGCTTGCTCAGCGCTCGTTTCATTCGCACGGTATTCACTATTTATACACCGTGATTCAGAAATGTCTCCCAATATTTTCAGGGTGAACAGAACATCAAAAAATAAGGTCACCTTCTCATATAATATTTTTTCCAATACTGTATATTAAGGGAGTTATAACCCCTGGAAAAGAGGTGAAAAATTTTGTTTTTTTGGCTATACCTTCTGGACTCTTTAACTTATGAAACTAATATTTTAAGCACAAATATAAAGCGTCTAACTGCGCATTAACAACATATTTGTCAGATCCTCCATCCTTTTTAAAGGGTAGTTTTGTAGGGGTAGCTTTCAGTATTTTATCTCTGACTTTTTATTTTTTACATATTTCGTCAAAAATTTGTGAAATAAATATTCTTTAGATTATTTTGCACAAAAAAGATTCTCTTATTGTATTTCGATAAAGTCAACCGTTTTGGAGTAATTGAGGTTTAAAAGTTCGTATGCACCTATTACGTAATGTTAATACCCTAAAATTTACCAATTTATTATTTTTCGGTTTTCGAAAAAAAATTATATAAAAAGTGATGTGCTATTTACCCTGAAAATATCGGGAGACATTTCTGAATCACGGTGTATAATTACATATTTATATCATTGCATATTTACAAATACCTACTTTTATTCTTATAATATTCATCACTATCAGTATTCAATATAATTGATTATAACTTGCTTCACATTTTATTATCAATTATATTACATTTTAAATTTATTAAGGCCACGCCTTTTTACCTTTTTTAAATTTATCTGCCCTATAAAGTCTCTGGGGATAATCGCATCGACGATGGGTGTAAGGGTATTAGAAATTTACAAAGACCGATCCTAAATATAAACCTTGCATAAAATAAATAAAAAGAAAGACTCTGACTTTTTAAGTTTAAGAAACTTTAAACTGGCACTTTTGTTGTGAAATTCTTTACTGTAAGCCACAGACTTGCGCTCACATATAAAACACAATATTAACGAGAAATAAATTATAGCGCAATGAAGTATTATTCGTCGAGGAAAATAATAAAAGGAAAATGTGACACAAAGTCAACAAATTACACAACTAAGCCCTGCAGAGAGTCGACAATATAAAGGACGCGGTGGTTAAAATATATTACGTTATCTAAAAAAAGCACCCCCATTATATTCGTACGAGAAAAATTGCAAGCGTTATGGAATACCAGAGATGTTTTAGGATGCAAGCATTAGAGTTGTATGTAGTATTTGCATATTATACCGGGAGATGTAGGGGCAATAACTAATGGAACTTCAAGGCTTATTTAATAAGCTTAGCTTGAATGTGCTGGTGGTTTTTTTTTTTGTGGATGGTGGATTACTTGCGGTAAGGAATAATAAATTATTTGTGGTAATGGAAATGCATTCGCTATAATACATGGATGACGTCTTTATCATGTGCCGAGATGAAATTGAGAAATTATGAATAGGTATCTATTTAGCAACGGCCAATCAAAAGGATTTTCTGTTCAGAGAAGTATCGTAGTTTAACATGTAATACGCAATATAAAATCATCGAATCAACAGCATGTGCAGAGAAAATCTAAAAGGGAGAAAATAATCGTAAGTGAGAAAAAAAAAATTAATGTTACCAGAAAGACGCGGTTGTATTTTCCGTTAAATCAAAATTTCAATAAATATACCTTAATTATTTCTATATATATTATTATTCTGCTATTGATTTTTACATAGCTATAATTTTCTTGGACGTAAAATCTCTTATTTAATTACTTTTTTAATACCTCATCGATAACATTTTGCCAAAATATGGTGACAAAGTGACATTACTTGAGAGAATAAGATTTTGGATGTCCCAAGCACCTAAATAGGTAGGAACGTGATGCCAAATTTTATTTATGAAGGCAGTAATTGCCATATGTCTTTCAGTTTACATGCGAATTTGTTTACTTTGATCCTGGTTCAGTTGAACGTCAGTTTAAACCTCATTGGTACAACTGGCGCAGAGAGTTATAGCTTTACGTTTTATTAAAAGTGAGATATGACCGAGTTTAATTTGTAATAACACGTTCACGATTCGACTATAGCAAAGTAGCAAAAAAATTGTCCATAAAAAATGTCAATAGAATCCGATTTTTTGGAATGTTTTATAATGAAAAAGTACAATTTGAAAAAATTGGACGGTGATTTTCAGTTTTAGATGCATTTGTTTAAATTCAGCTGGTGAAAAAGAAATTGGTCTAAATAAATAAAATATCTTTCTAAAGTTAAGAACATCGAAGATCTGAGATCAAAGTAGGCGTCTGACAACAATAAATTTAAAGAATTTTCATCAGCGTGGGCACCTATCAACAAAATAAACAAAAATAAAATGCCAAAGTAACTGTGACAACTCAAAATGTGAACTTGATTTTTGTCTTTTTAAAAGTTTTGCAATGAAATCTCATGAATATCGGTTAAAGGTGTGTTTACTGTGCTTTGCAAAAACTAGAAGTATGCGCTCAGTAATAAAGGAAGATATAAATGACAATTCCAGCATTGACAATGTTTTCTCCATACTAGTACGAAAAATGTATGAAAAATAACGTTAAACCCGAGCAAATTTAGTAAAGCTGAAATGTCGGTTAAAGATCTTATAGCGCTTTCGATTGGGAAGCACTTTATGCACTCAGTGCATGGGATAAACCGAGAAGACGATACACTGAGTGCATAAAGTGCATCCCAATCGAAAGCGCCATTAAATGGATTAAGATAAAATTGAATTTAACACTTAGCAATAAGTTTAAGAGAGTCCCATAAAACTGAAAGTAATTTAAGAAAACAACTCGGAGAAAAATTTTTCTTTGATAAAATCGATCTGGATTTTGTGAGTAAAGATGTTAGATCTATTGTAATATGGACAGTGATATTTTGTAAATTACTTGATTCTTTTGTAAACTACGTTTTAACAGAAAGATATTTAACAATTGAAGATGACATTCCGTTTAAAGTCGGTCTGGATGGGGGATGGAGGTTTTTTTAAGATTTGTTTAAGTGTATGTATAAGTGAATAATTTAGTAATCCGAAAATGAATCGGAACCGCGTTAGATTAGAAACCGTAAATTGAAAGATTTTGGTGTGAAACAAATTTTTATTTTCGCTATTGCCTATAGCTTAAAGCAGGCCTACTCATGCGAGGGGAATATGTCGGGGTATATTCTCCTTCTACCATCGCACAGGCAGTGCCGGTTCCCGCTTGACGCTCAGTCGCTTCAATTTCAACAACCAACGATATACAAAACTTATGTAGATAATATTCTTTATGGAAAATGTTGTAGTGACGAGCAATATTATACCGTTTTACGCTCAACAGTTTACCACAAATAATACATTCTGCATTACCTGTACTGTTTATAAAACACAGGTACTTAAATTCATAATTTTGGTTCATGTTTGTATTTCACGAGAGCCACACGTTTTATAACTTCTGTTGGTACACGATCGGCTGGCAGGCTGGCTCATTCTTATTGACGTTTCATTGACAACTATCGAATAGTGGGAGATACTACAACGTGGCTCTTCTCGTATTTTATGCCCAGGCCTGGCTTAAAGGAAACGTATGCGGATGTGGTCAAAATATGGAAATTTTTTAAAATTGAGACTGTGTTATCAAAACTTAAGATTAAGATTGCAACTGATATTAAATTAGCAAATATCCTGCTAGAGTTAATGTTCCACACTTATTGCATCCTTGCACTTTGTGCAAAATAGAGAAATCTAAATTACACCTACGAGAAGTAACAAGGACTCTTGAATATAAAGGATAAACTTTTTTGTTGTGGATTGAGGATGGGAAGAACCCCAGCAGGGCAAAAAACTTTTACAACTGCATCAATGAACCCACGATTTAATAAAGGTGCAATGAACCGATTTTAAACTTTTTGCCACCACCTAAGTACATTTGTTACTAGGAATTTGCGATATTATTTATGATTACCTAATGAAAAAAGTGCTCGGTGTGTGGGAGAAGTGGGCAAAATTTTGCAACGTCGATAAAGAGGTATTGCAGAGAAGTTTCTTTAATTGCAACAGTTGCAAAAAATTGTTGACTAAAATTGATTATTTGTTTTCGATATTACCACTGGAATTTCTGAAATATGCAGAATGTCTAAAAACATTTCCGAAAGTTGCATCAGCTTGTTTTGGATTTTATTTCACGCATAACTACAAAGATTTAATTCGCCAATTTCGTGTGGAATTTGAGATATAAGGTGATTGAATCATATCCTGACTATTCCAGAAAATTACAATCTTCTCTTTATTTTTACAATTAATCTCATTTGTAAAATGTTAATTTTTAATAAAATTTTGCCTTGACCTTGAAACTAACTGAAATTATTTCTACCAATTTGACTATTACTTCATTATTTCTTCATTATTACTTCATTATTTCTTAAAACAAATTGATTATTACTTCATTATTTCTTAAAACAAATATCTGTAAAATTGAAAATCATCGTTAAATTATTTTCAAATAGCGTTTTTTCTCTATCAAACAGGACAAGAAATGGAATCCTGTCGATAAATTTCATGGACAATTTTTTCTGGAATTTTAGTCCATAGCCGAACCGTGAGTTGTTACGTTCTATTTTTGATATTGATGTTACACCTGATTAGGCCACCCTTTTCATTGTACCGCCTGCGAGTTGTTCTCATAACTCTTTTACCTCGTGAGCACGAAGCGAGAAGATTGCGGAAATTGCTTTAATTATCACAGATGTTTTCGGCCTTATGATGATATCTTACTGACTGCGTATTTTACCAGCCGATGTGGTTTTCGGTTTAATTACACCCACGCACCGGATTTCCCCGTGTAAGGGACCGTTCTCGGATTTTTGCTGCATCTTTCGCCGTTCACGGACCATCTATATGGCGGGGTAAGTTAACATTTTTTTGCCTGTTTTTTTTTTACACAACAGTCCCTGTCTATGTGTCTGTGCACGTGGGGGGATTCTTCATTCTTGTTTTTTTTTCCTCTTTTAGAAAGCCGTAATGGGCCTATTCCTCACCGCTTCGGCGCTCTGCGTAAGGCTTGGCTTGCATAATCTGTCCAAGCTCCGCTTTTGTACGCAACCGATGCTGAACCGTTAGGACCTTTACATACGACGATCACCTTGCTTCTTCACCTTACGAAGAGCTTCATCTGGAGTAGACAGGAGTAAGAGTTTATTACCCATTATTTTCTTTATATTCGTATTGGTTGTTAGCCAGTTTCTTTACTTCTTGTTATCGTCATCCGTCCACAGAGAGCGTCGTTGAGAACTATTCTAGAGTTTGGACGGGTGTACACTAACCTGTCGCGTTTGGACTTACTTGGACGTTTGGGGGTAAAAACCGACAAATTTTATTTGTACGCTGTAACTGTTGGAGTTTCCACTTCTCCTTTTTGTTGCTTAGCAATTTGTGTTAATCATTAATTATCATTTGTTTATTATTCAGTCTATGTGTAAGCCAACGCGTGAGTACTCCCGCCGACGCCCTTCTTTTTTGGAGGCTTTGTAGTTAACCTCACTTATAGAAATCATCCCGGCTGCGGGGTTGTAACATTGTGTCGGAGGATAATAAACATATATATATTTTCTTTATTTATATATATTTCTTTTTTCTCTTCTGCTTGGGAAGGGTTCAGCAGCTTTCTTAACTTTACAAATAAAGCTGTGGGGGCGAACCCTGAATTGGTGTGCCGTTTAAGATCATTTGCGTTTACATTCTGGAAAACGGATCGCATGTATACACTGATGCTGACATTATGAGACGAGTGATCTGTATATGATAACCACGCTTCTCTTATTCAATGAAATGTAAAGTTCCACTTTCAAAAAATGCTTTCAAATTTCGTTCAAGCTGTAAAGTAAAATCATAACAGGTCTAGTTCTAGCTCTTTCAAGAGAACCATTTTACGCTTCCTGTAACATAGCAACTCAGAATTTTTAAAGAAAAAAGTACCCTACAACAGAGGTGGTCAACTTCTGCATATATAGGATCGACCTTTCTTCTTAGAAACATGTTACGATCTACCTACAAAAAATTTGACATTTTTTTCCGGAAACGCTTAACACAATATGACCCTATAAGTACTAACTACACCTTTTCAATTTCAAATTGGGAGTAAACAATTTCAAATTGGGATTAAACAATTTCAAATTGAAACTAAACAATTTCGAATTGGGTCTAAACAATATCAAATTGAGACTAAACAAATTCAAATTGGAAATAAGCAATTTTAAATTGGGAATAAACAAATACAAATTGCTCCGTGCCACTTTTCAATTGAGGATGTTTTGAGGGAGGGCAAATTTGCCAATAATCATTTGCTGAGATTTTTTCCGTACAGTCCAATGTTGAATTCGAGTGGTCCTGTGTAAATGTTAATTCCAAATGCCACAAATTTTAGTAGGTGAACCCAATCATTGCGCAGATGGAATATCGTTTACAAAATTAGAAAATATGGTACGACAAAATATTACTAATAAAATTACCGTACCTAACTGTACACATAAGATTTGTTGCAAACATTTAAAAATTCATACCTGACGCGTTAAATATGGTTAATGTAAAATTTTGATTTAGGCATATAATTAATAGTTAGGTAGTTACATTTCCATTTGTTATTATTACCTACCAGCTTGTATTATTTCTGAATTAAAATATTTCTTCCAATTTGAATTTGTTTAACCCCAATTTGAATTTGTTTATTCCCAATTTGAATTTGTTTAGTTCCAATTTGAATTCGTTTATTCTCAATTCGAAATTGTTTAGTCCCAATATGAATTTATTTATTCCCAATTTGAATTTGTTTAGTCCCAATTTCAAATTGAAAAGGTATAGTAAATATGAAAGAAGCTATGACTATTTGTTCCTATGAATCACGACTAAGTTGCGTTTGTGTGTTGAAATCAAAATCATTTCCTGTTGGCCGTAATGGACCAAAAATCATGTCGCGATCGACATGTTGGCCATTCATGTTCTGATAAGGACAATGACATGATAAGGACAAAGACAGACAATGAGACAATCAACTGTGGGATAAGCTTAACGCATTCGACTGCTGTCTTTATCGTTAGCACGGTCAATATACTTCCTCCTTTGTTTTTTCCTTTAAACGGATTGCTATGCGCATAAATCAGTTTACAGACAGTAGATCATATACAGAAAGAATTCTGCAAATAGGTGTATATAAATGAGTTCGTTTGAAATCGTACTTAACTGACAATCAAAGGAGAAGGAGTTTTGAATTATGTATTATCAATTGTTTGATTAATTGTTCAAAAAATCTGAGGCAAGTTAAGTTCAAACATAATTAACTTACATTAAATAAATGTAAATGATCATTTTCCTTCATTTATGAGCATAATATTCTATTACAGCGCAGTCACAAAGTGAAAGTTCTACATTTGCGACAAAAGCACAAAATGCGAAGCCCGTAGATCACAATTAAACGAAAGGAAAGAAACTTTCATCGACTTCGCATCGTAAAAGAAACATTATAATTGCGTCTCATAATTAAACCTCAGGCATGTTAATGTAGGTAAATCTGTATCTTCGTTAAAGTCACTTACTTTACCACCGAGCAAATTAATTAAAAACGACATGCGTCCCATTGTTCCTATCCACTTATGACAATGCTTGCTGGGAGGAAGTCAACTCTTACCTGAAACAACGAAGACAAATTAGTTCCATGCTTCACATGTAATTTAATTAATGCACATCAGTTAGAACACTCTTACAAGTAACCGGTGTTGGATATTTAGCTTGACATTTTATCATTCGTCACGATCTACTGCGGAAATCTTACAATTATAAGCTGTATATAATTTTCTTCGTTTCTGCCAGAGAAACCGTAAATGGTGCGATAAATTACGCGAGTAATTGTTGTAATACAACCGGTAATGAGATAAAACACTTTTACTTAAACGGCAGTTGTAATTCATTGCATTCGTAATTTAAAAGTATTATTTTACGAGATACTTGATTGTTGATATGTTAACAAGAAGTTTCGCTAAATTACGTAGTTATAAGATCACGCTTTCCGCTCATTGGTCAATAATTGCCTTGCAAAAAGTTATCCACTATACCATATAAGTGTGATTAGGATAGCAAAGTAGTAGAGCAGGCGAGTGGTTCAGTAATTAGCCTATCCGACTATGAAAGCCGTGTCACTCGTCGGCGTGGGTTCGAATCCTATCGGGGCCGTGGATGTTTATATTGCAGGATTTGATCCAGCTACTTAAAAAATAACGTATAAAATAGCGACATCTTACTATCGCTTTTTGACCTAACATTGCAGTAGGATAGACAAATTGAAACGGGATTTGCTCCTAATGAGTCCCCCATGCAAGGCGGCCATGCTTGCTGTCAAAGCATAATGAAAGATTTTAGAAAAATTTTGTGCAAATCGTTTTTGATTGCAGTGAGAATCTCGAGCAGCCTCTGGACAGCTGTTTCAGCCCTGCTTGGGGCTTCTTCAGCAGAAACGTAGCTCGACATTCCCACTGCAGACCAAAAACGACTTGCCCAATTTATTCGCAATTGCGATGTAAGAGTGATGAACATATAAAATAAATGTTAGGTCAAAAAGCGATAGTAAGATGTCGCTATTTTATATGTTCATCACTCTTACATTGCGAATAAATTGGGCAAGTCGTTTTTGGTCTGCAGTGGGAATGTCGAGCTACGTTTCTGCTGAAGAAGCCCCAAGCAGGGCTGAAACAGCTGTCCAGAGGCTGCTCGAGATTCTCACTGCAATCAAAAACGATTTGCACAAAATTTTTTTAAAAAATAACAATCTGTCTGGAAT
This sequence comes from Prosopocoilus inquinatus, assembly GCA_036172665.1. Classification (NCBI taxonomy): domain Eukaryota; kingdom Metazoa; phylum Arthropoda; class Insecta; order Coleoptera; family Lucanidae; genus Prosopocoilus; species Prosopocoilus inquinatus. Next base: position 7,341,810 of record CM069876.1, read on the forward strand.
GGTACCATGCCAAAAGATAACCATGAGCAGGTGACTGCGCAAAGCAAAGAAGGAGATAGATAAGTAAGGTAGTATTGGCTAAATACTTATCACTAGGTAGGTAGGTACCTATAAAACTTCCTGCATTCACTGTTCGCTTCTTCTATCTGCATAAAAAAAAAACTAAATTGTTAATCTCAAAAACCGATTTAATAATAAATATAAAGCATACAGCGATTTACCTTCTGGGAAATTAATTCTACTCGCTTCCAGCAAACTTTTAAATTTTTTGTCGCAAGATTCACAAGTTATATATGCATACATTCCACGCTCAAGCGATAAAATAAAATTCTGATTTAATTATTTTCCGCGGCCGGCGAAGAGAAATGCGACGGAAACTATGAAAACAAAACATGAGATCGGCCGTGAATAATAGAACAGGGGTGTAAAGTCAACAAGCTGCGGGCTGTTTGGGCAGTAGCATGCGAAACAGTAAACAGACGTGCACGGTGGTAACAATGCAATATTCTGGCCCTGTGGCATCCCATTGAAGTGTAAATATCATTACGTCACAAAAACCGCTGTGAATGTGCCATATGTACGCGATTTTTCTTCCCTTGGGTCATAGTGGGTCATCAATAAAACATTTTATTGTATTTTTTTTAATCCGTAGGAAACGAATTTGTTGACGAAGGATAATTTGTTCTTTTTTTTACTGCGTTCTGATAATCCTATGTAATACATTCCATTCTTTTCCTTTCGTTTTCAAATCTTGTAAAAACAGTAGGAGTAATTGTTATGAAAATATAGTTCTGACAAATATATTAAGATCCTTATCATGCGAATACATTATCGCCAAAGTATCAAGATAATTGATGGTAACCGAATCATGTGAAGACGTGAATTTAAATAATAGATTCGATTGCACCTCAGTTCTTTATTTCGTTCGAAACTCTTCGAATGACAAATATAAAATGTCCAAGGGTACTATTATACAGGGAAGGGCAAAAGTATGGAACCGGCTTAATACCTCGAAGACTGTTTGACATATCTATTTGAAATTTGTTGTGTGACTTAGAGACAATAAGACTTACATTACCAATTTGTTTCAATTGTTTATCTGCTGTTTTTGAGATCCAACACCAAATGTTTTTCTTTTTTAATCACAACCTGCTGGTTTTTTCCTTTATTTAATAATTCATTCAATTTTCTAAACGACCATATAAAAATATTTGTCTATTACATAAATAAATTTTCGAGAAAATAGTGTTTGAATGATAAGTTAGAAGAAATGGTTTATTGGTTGATATTCGACAAAAATACTACTTTTCACGAAAAAAACTAAAAGACCACAAGATTATGAGCAGTTTTTAAGGCAACTTTAATAAAAGATGCCTTAAAAATATGAAAAAAATACCGAATATCAACGTAAACCATGTTTTCTAATTTTTTCATTCAAACGTTATTTTCTCCAAAGTTTTCTTATGCAATAGATAAATATCTTTTCATGATTATTTAGAAGATTCAACGAACTATTAAATAAAGGAAGAAAAACAGCAGGTTGTCATTAAAAAAAAGTAGGCATTGTATCTCAGAGACAAGAGCAGATAACATAGGTCTTATTGACTCTAAATCACACACCAAATTTCAAATAGATACGTCAGTTTTCGAACTATAAAGCCGGTTCCATACTTTTGCCCCTCCCTGTATATTGTAGGCAATGTAAATTTTTTCTGGATATACAAAATTTGGTGTCTAGCTCTAAAGGAGATGGGGTTGGTTTTAAAGGATGTAAACTAAGGGCGCCAGGGAAATAAATCCGGCTGTAAGATTCCCTGCGGAACAGTCTCCAAGGCCCCAGGAAATTTTCGTTCACTGGTGCGTTCAGTGTAGGAAGTAGACAACAACACAACATAATTGTCGGTAAAATATCTATTGGGCACAACTTTACTAAATACGTGAGCCTCGGCCAGGCCAAATAAAACGACACAAGCGTCAAACATAGCAGATAAACCTTGGAGTGGCCGAAAAAATAGTTCACGCGTTTAATCAGATCTAATCGAACAAGTGCCAACTTCTGTCCTAAAAGGCGGAATGGAATTCATGCACCACAACGCACAGTGGGTGGTCGAAATGCCTTATCTAGCTGTGCAAAATTCAAAAAATAAAAGTTTTTTGGTTTTAACGATTTCAAAAATAGTTTTTAAATAAAATTTATCCATTTTCACTCTCAGTTTCGGGTTTCCTAATTCCGGATGGACTCGAAGAAGAAAATTATAGGCATTTGAATAACTAAGGATAGGTCTTTTAAATGCAGATATAAAAAGCAGTAAATGAAATTCTCATATTCGTCTTAAGCCTGAAAATGTGTTATTTTAAAGATTTTGTTTCAATTTTGGTTTTCCAAAACTTTCCTATACCGGTAACTGAACATTGAACGGAACGGAATTATGTTAAATTGATTGATTGAAATTTAAAAAATCATCGATGACGTCACACTTCCAGATTATAACGTCACATTCCCAGATTATGACGTCACAGTTCCACATTATCACGTCACAGTTCCACATTATGACGTCACAGTCCAAGATTATGACATTACAAGGAAAAATGAAAAATGCCAGTTTGTGGTAAATAAATACTAAAACTTTTATACAAAATATTTTTTTGCAAAACCTATAATAACGGATCTATCACCGCAGGAACCTTCCTTACTCTTTATTCACTCTGTATATTTGTTTCCAATTTCTTGCACATACTTTTTTATTAATTAAATACAAACACTCTTTGTGATTGTACACAAACACATTTCAACTCGTATATCAGCGGATATGTAGTATGTAGCGTATTATGTAAATCATAAATTTCAACAGCGTGTCAGTTGACATAAAAAAATCATTCAAATTTAAAATGGTGCCTATTTATTGTTCATATTGCCTGTAGGAGAATTATCCATAGTTTTGTAAAACACAAGTCGCAAAGGAATCTTAAAAACAAAGCGCACCCTTTCAGGCTTAAGAAAAAACGAACATGAATGTTTCGTTTACTGTTTTGTGTATTTGCGTTTGAAAGCCCTGCTCTTAGTTATTTAAATAACTAGAAATTTTATGATGTCGTCTTAGTAACCACGGAAGTATATTACATAAAAGAAACATCGACATTTTTAAATTGGCTTACTTTTCTACTTTTGCTAGCTAGATTATGTATTTCGACCACTGTGCAGCGTACCGATATTGTCCACAAATAAACAAAATAGTAAAGCAATGTGTATGCTTTACAAGTTAGCTGGTAGAATCAGGTCGGACAACATCACGATTTGTCTAATAGATGTCGTCCTGTGTCCGCGGCGTCCAAGGTTGGTAGAACTGAACTGTGTATTAGAAGGTTGCCTTGATCCAGACGGGAAGGTTTGGGTCTGTAACTCGTTACGTCACGTCACGTGATAAATTCCACTGGTGGGCATGTCAATCAGGTTTTTGCATTATTTAGTCAATGGGACCAAATAACTGTTTCCATTTTTAGTGAATTAGATTAAGCTTTAAGAGGAATTAGATTAAGCTTTAAGAGAGAGATTAAAAGTCACTCCTATTTACTTCATTGTGACCAGTGATGATTTAAGTTCCTTAAATGACATCGGTTATGACAATGGTCACAATAAAAATGACGGTCACGTCACAATGACCGGTCATGTTAAAATGACCCTGTAAACAATACATTACATGACAATCATTTTAATAAATGACTGTCATTTTAATAAATGACCGTCATTTTCATAAATGACAGATACGTGCAAATAGGCGTATGTGCGTGTACTGCTGTTGGAAAAATATAAGGTTCTTCAATGCTTATGGCTATATCCTCACAAAAAACAAGAAAAAAGTTAACTGTAAAACGTGATGAGGTCCAGTCAAGTTCAGATACAGACACTGATGAAGAAATGAGCAACTGGAGAATGATATTGAACTAAATTCATTATTAAACTGAATAATGAATTTAGTTCAATATCATTCTTGTAGAAACTGATACACGGCCAGTCAGAGGTTTTCAAACAAAAAGTTTCCGGGCTCTGGGAGGGTTTTAATTTCTTTAATTTTTCACCAATAAAATTCATATTTGCATAAATCACTTTCTTAAGTGATAAACAACTTACAGTTTTAATATGTGGAACTTATTTGATTGCAAGCTGTATATATATATATATAATATATAATATATATATATATATATATACACAGCTTGTAATCAAATAAGTTTCACATATTAAAACTGTAAGTTCTTTATCACTTAAGAAAGTGATTTCTGCAAATATGAATTTTATTGGTGAAAAATTAAAGAAATTAAAATCCTCCCAGAGCCCGGAAACTTTTTGTTTGAAAACCTCTGACTGGCCGTGTATCAGTTTCTACAAGAGCATCATAAAACGTCGTAAAACAATAAAGCGTCATCGAACTGAAGGGCACTGGGTTAAAATCATCGCTTATGTAATTCCATAACGGAATAGAATTATAAATATCCATCGCGTTGCTTATTAAATTAATCAATTTTCTCAATTTTCACGTAATCTGCTCACAAAACTGTAAAAATAAATAAAAATGAGAAATTCAATTTTCTAAAATTATTTCACTAATTCATACGTATTCATCGTGTACTGTATTTGCTGGTCGTCAATAAACTGCATTGTTATTGTTATTGCACAAAATGTTTAAGAATGTCTTTTCTTTCTGCATTTCGGAAAATCATTATTGAATGCAGTCATCGCTTTTATTATTTTGTGGAACCAAAACAATAAAGCGTCATCGCACTCGAACTACGAAGAAACGTATTCGTTGATGGAAATAATTAACAAAGCCACAATCAATCAGAGCGACTAATATTTTTTTTAAATTACTTTAATACGCGAAATTAGCACTGTAAATCAAGTGTACTATTGGTTTACAAAGACCAGGATGTCAATATCTAATTATTGTCGATTATTTAATGAAACAGATTTAATTCTGATCAATGCAAGCAGATTTAAATTGTTCTCCTTTAATTATAATGCACACACAATGCTTTTAAAATGCGATCAAGCAATTGATTGACCTTGAATTTTGCTGGAATTTTGTTTTATAACGTTGTTTTTGTGCACGGCCGACCAAAAGTTCTCAAACAAAAGAGTCAATACTCCTCCACTAGGTCATTTTTTTATTTTTGAGCTATACTTTTGGTAGTTGCAGCATTAATTCTCTTACATGATGAGGAACTTACGGTATTAATATGTGAAACTAATTTGATTACACCCTGTATATATATATATAATTGCTGCTCGCCATTTGAAGACACAAAAATGGCAATGGTATTAAAGATAAGAGAAAATTATAGACAATATTATCGCGTAAAAATTATTCCTAAATATTAACACTTTCGGAATATAAATTAAATTTTCAAACTTTAAACGAAAAATTTAGTCGCCTATGTCAGATTGGAAACTTTCAATTCTTTCTATTAATGGAAAATAATTCAGAAAGTATTATAAATTATTGTACAGAGCAAAGAACAGGTAGGTACTTTTGTTGTTTAAGTTATAACAATTATTTCTTTATTAGAATGATAATTGTGTCATTGCATACAAAAATACTGTCGTTTCCGACTATAGTTTCTGATACTATCAATAAACTTGATAGAATGTCATGGGCAATCGATATCGACATAAATCGATACTAAATCAGTTATAAATTCAATTGTACTAAGAATTAAATAAGTTTCGCACTGTTCAAGAATAAGTAACACATAACTGTAAAGATTAAAAATAAAAACCACATTAATTCCACAAATTCAGTTGTCATCAACATTGTTTTGAAATTAACAAGAAAAGTAGGAAAGTATTTTGTGAAGCAATGTAGGTGCAAATAAATAAATCGTAACAGTTTTTCATCGTCAGTTTGCTACACAGATGAACGGAATTTTATTTTGAATAAAAAACCTATAGGCGACTATATTTTTCATTTGAAATTTAAAAATTTAATTTCTATTTCAAAAGTGTTAACACAATAGGAATAATTTTAAGATCATAGTATTGGCCTTAATTTTGTCTTTCTTTTAATTCCATTACCATTTTTGTATCTTTAAATGGCGAAGAGTAATCTACATTAACGTAGTTCTCAATACAAGGTTGCTATGTTCGGGTTTGAAACTTTCCACCCGGCATATATAATATTATAATATTCAAATACGTAATGGGATTTACCAAATAGCCATTTTTATTTTGAAATTTCTTCAGATTCTTTTCTTAAGTAAATATCTGTTTAATCTTCAATTTTTATTGGTCTTTATGCTTATGTTACTTGTTTACAGATTTTTTTTAAATCTGTGATAGATAGCCAACGGGGTATTAAGTCATCAGTTTGGTGTCGAATTGTATCTGTAGCACTGAAGGAGTATCTCAAGTGAACACCGACCATTACCGTGAATTAATTCGAGCGTCGTTCGAACCAACTTGCGATTACCAGACCGGGCTCCTTTCTACTTGGACCGCTCTGGCTTTGATAAATTTTAATGACTGTTTAGATAAAAAGATTTTAATTCCAGTTGCGAGTATGCTATTCGTTGTATGCCTTATCTGTAAACTATAAGAATTTATGAAACTGTTTAAAGAGCAGTTTTGTATTTATTTCATTAATATGCGATTATGACGATAAAATGACCGTCATTTATACTTAAATGACCAAAATGACGTAACGATTTTAAATGACCGTCATTTTACATCACCACCTGTGATGGATAGAAGTTTTGTGTGACGTCACGAGTTGCTTCTGCGGGGGGTTAAGTTTTAAACTACACATTTTTATGTGAACGAGGCAACCTTCGAGATGCAATATCAGTTTTACCAACCTTGCGCGGCGTCAAGGTTTTAAACGAGTCTAAAGGCTGGCACACACACTCCTTCTTGCCGATAGTTTTGCTTGAACTTTTTAAATTATAATGCAAGACGGAGCTTAATGGGACCACATACATAGTCCCTTTTCACGATAGTTTAGTCAGCCGATTAGTTTCAATAAATGTGACTGACCTGCAGAAGTTATGTACAGTTGCTGCAGCTAGTTATAATAAAAAAGAAAAAGAAACGTAATTTTCGTATACAGTGATCAAAACAATGGCGACTGAAAACAGAATTAATTAATTCGTTTTACTCCCATGGTAACGATTTTAAGGACAATTGCTTCCATAGGAATAAAACGGAGCTTAAAGTTACACCCCAATTGAAAAACTGGTCCTAAATGAATTAACGCGAGAACCGGAGATAATTAGTTTAATTATTTACTTATGAATGACCAGACTTTTTTAATTCATTTCGAAAGCAAATTCTTAAAGAATTAGAATTATTATTATTTTTTTCATTACCAAATAGCTTCATTGCCGATAGGTACAAATTAATAAATTCAGTGATCACGGGTCATCAACCTCAGGTCGATCATTTTTACAAGGAGCAAAAGTGAGAACCCTCCATATCATCCCTTATGCTCTACATAAAACGGAAGATGCAGAGAAAAATCCAATAGAAGTTGATTACGTTCAAGCAAAACCATTGACGAAACTCGTAGGCAGACAAAGTTGGCTAACTTGATCACATACACGCTCCGTCTTGCATTACAATTTAAAACGTTCAAGCAAAAACCATCTGCAAGAGGGAGTGTGTGTGCCAGGCTTAATACCCAGAAATAGATGAAAGAGATAACTGAAACATTAATAGGCTAATAATTACGTTATTAAACAAGTACGTAAGATGAGGTGTAAATGATGCCTTGTAATAAACCACCTACCATCCGTGCCACCCAGGAGTTAATTACATTATTAAAGCGCTTTTTGAAACGTTAGTTATTAAAAAAAATTGGAGTTTCATGTTCGATCCAGCTTTGTTTATATGGCAGTAAACATTTTAGGGGAGCGTAAAACACGGACTTACACCTTGCCGACCATATGTGCCCCGTTTACATTACGGGCCTCTATAGCCTGCAGGAGTGCATTTCGCCTGTAAAAGGCGACGAAGATGATTTAAGGCCATCATCAGCAACTCAGATATGGGCAGGTCGACTTTTATTTCCTCCTCACTTTGCCGGGATGGAAGACTTTAATTAATCTCTGCTTTTCACGTTACCGACCGCTTGGCATTGTTCTCTGCTCGATAGGAAATTATTTATGCAATCAATGCATGTGAGAAACAGAACGTAACCGTATGTTTGATAATGTATGATAATTACAAGTTGCCTGATACATATGAATTAATATATTGCTGTGTATGCTAATAGATGCTCTTTTAAGCGGTCGTCTTGAATATTTATATGGTTTGAATCATACTACGGCATTACCAATGTAAATTGATTAAAGCTTGAAGCATATGAGGTTGTTAATATATTAACGAATTCGTTCTTGTCTAAGAAGAATGTAATTCGATGCAAAACAGGAAAAAATACTTCAAATTTCCATTTTCATTTACATATGGGTTTTTTATTAATGAAAAATTATACTTCTAGTATTCATTAATGTAGGTCGCGTCATAGGTAAAATCGTCAAAATGACAACTAGTAATAACGCGACCTAAACTGTTAACAACATGTGCACTCGATTTGGGTATACCCCAGACAGATCAGGTAGATTGCGACGGAGTTCTCGAGCTACTCACTTGCTGAGGAAATCTCAAATGGAGCCGAAGTTTCTTTTCAGCATTAAGGAAACACTGCACAGGAGATGCTCCACTCCAACTGAGACTCACTTTCCATTGATTTTTTATAATCCACTTATTAAATAATATATTAACATTAATAACGATGAACGAAAATTCTTCCAAGTTATTGTTATAAATCCAGGATTGCAAATTTATCTTTTTTGAATTGAAGTATAGATTTTAAATATTAACAGGTAATAATGTTTCTTAAATATTGGATGTTACGTACGTGGGCTGCTGAAAAAGTTTCTGGAAACGGTGTGAAAAAACGCATATGAAATTTGGTAAACGGTATCATTGCTTTTCGAAGTATTCGCCTTTGACGTCAATACACTTTTGCATACGCTCGAACCAATTTCTAAAGCACGGTTTCCACTCTAAAAATGGTACCTCAGAAACCAATGTTCGAAATGTTTCAACCGCTGCTTCCCATTCCGACGAAAATCGCTCACCACGCATTTTATTTTTGATATTTGGGAACCAAAAGAAATCATAGGTGATAAATCAGGTGAATATGGACAATGAGTCATTAATTCAACATTTTTGTTGGGCAAAAAATCAACTGTTTGACGGGCTGAGTGAGACCTGGCGTTGTCATGATGGAGAATAATTCGTCGATTTCGATTGTTTCTTCTTATTTGATCGATGACTTCCGGCAAACAAATTGCAGTATACCAATCAGCATTCACGGTTTTTCGATGCTCTAAAGCCACGGTTGCTACATGTCCAGTTAAAACAAAGAAACAAGCAATCATTTGCTTCGCAGCACCGCGTGAACGGACAACTTTTGTTGGTTTGGGTTCATTTTGAAATATCCAAACGGTAGATTGTTGTTTACTTTCTGGCTCGTACGAATAGATGCACGTTTCATCACCAGTAACGATGTTTTAAACTAAATTTGAACGACCTCCATTGAATTTCTTGAGCATTTCTTCGCACCATTTGACACGACCCTGCTTTTGCGCTTCTGTTAAACTGTGTGGGATCCGACGACTGCAAAGCTTTCGTACGTTCAAAGGATCATGCAAAATCTGGTGTATTGCTTTCATGTCAATGCGTAAGGATGCTTGAATCTCACGGTATGTCACATGTCTATCTCGCTCAAGCATATCGCGCACAGCGTCTACATTAGTGGCAACAACAGACGTTGATGGACGACCTTCACGAAATTCGTCACTGAGAGAGGTACGTCCACGCTGGAATTCGGCAAACCAATTATAAACAGTGCTCTTTGATGGCACTTCATCTCCAAGAGCCAAGTGAAGCCAATCGAGGCATTGTTTCGGCGTTAGACCACATTTGAAATCGTAAAAAATCATGGCACGAAAATTTTCACGGGAGATTTCCATGTTTACACAAAATTATTTTTTCTCATATGCTGTACAAACAAAACTAGTTCATTTGGATAGGAACTGTCAATAGAATTATAGGCGAAAAACATCAAATTTTTGAAATATGACAGTTGATAAACGCTAACAATTCTAGACCTACTAGATTCCAGAAAATTTTCCTGCAGCCCACGTATACAAAGTGAGAAACCATTCATAAAGTTTCCGGTTATCATTCAAAAATACGGATACCATACGGAAACGATTTTATGCTTTACGAAACAAAGAATTCTACAAAATTAATTCTAATACATCCTGATTTCCTGTTAAGCGAGCCAATTTTCAATCAAGTCAGCTCACTCGTTAACCATGAAATTCGATTTGTATGAACCAGCTGGACTAAAAATCGCTGTCTCTTTGAGAACAATAAGCAACTCTTTGTTAAGCACCTTATATAACTGGGCAAGCAATTTAATGAATGGCATTGAATTAATTGCACCGCGAGATATATATCATTCTGAATCGTTAAAAATGTATCCTGTCATGTGTTTTGATAAAATCGCGCTTAGTTAATTATCATTTCGGTCAGTGTACGGCACAATTAATCGAACCGGCTGGAAGAAATTGTTCGCTGTAACCTTGACCTACAAATTACGCTAAATATTTTAATTATTTACAAAGAATCCTGTTATTAGTCGATTAGTTCGCTGAAGTACAAAGCTCTACTTTCCGTTCTAAATTACTTATTTAAGTTGCAAACCGTCATTGAACCGACCAATAAGAAAGGTTACCTACCCTGTCGAACGTTTTAATTCAAGAATACAGAGGTTGCGCAGGCACACCGTTACGTTATAAATGCAATCGTTATAATATTGACATTGCAATTACCGCTTGGAAACGAAAAGTAAAACCGCCATATTAAAAATAATCTAAATTTAAGTGTTTATTTTTCAAATCTTGTGCTTTTCTCTCCCGTTTTGAAATATTAATTACCTTTTCTCCATTATAACGATGCATTTATAACGTAAGGGAGCCTTTGCGCAATCTCTAATAAATTATATTTTATATAATCATTTTATTATAACTTTCTGGATAATTACGATGAGCTTAATAAAAAGTTTCAGAAGAACTATTAAAAACATTTCTAAGAAAAAACAAACTTTTATTGAGAAGCGAATATTAGAAGGAATTTATATCAAATAAATTTTATTAAACTTCAGTTCAGTAATTAATTTTTCGTTCTGAAAACGAAACAAAATTGAATAAAATTTGAAGTTTGCTTAAATATGTTTATACTTTCTATTTAATTCAGATATGCTGATCACGAATGTAACACTGCTTTTCACATGTTTTCTCTTCACTTAGAAAATTTGAACGCAAGAGACGATGAGTGTAAAGTTAAAGTTTGCATTACATTTCTAAATACAATGATCAAATAATTGCAAATTCAACCTATTTACGACAGACAATAAAGCGGCATCTTAAGTTTTTCAATTCAAATAATATGTAGTGATTTGGGTACATAATTTAATTTACTCGTAGCTTAGCTAAAAATGAAGTAGACAGAGGCCACTAAGCGGAACTGCTCCCAAAAATAAAACGTGAAAAATATTATAGTGACTATAATACAAAAAATGGTGTCAGAAAGCAATTGAAGGGTCGAATATAAAAGGTATTTAAGGTACAACAAGCTACTTTTTATATAGGTATTTAAAAATGAGACATCTCTGTTTAAAATGTTTGACATATACAGAATAAATAACTCCACTAAAATTTTAGCGTTTACCAACGCCTAACGTAAAGCTTACGTAAACTGGAAATTAGGTCAATCAGATTCACATAAATATGTACTTAGCTTTTCTGATCATTAATCAGTTCGACAATATCCTTGTCACAAAGTGCGAGCTCGTGTTGTCTACTACAGTGTCTCTTCAATTTGTTGTGTAAGTTATATTTTGCATTTTGAATAAATGTACCGCACCTAGTGTATGTTGTGTTACAACACAACATCTCTCAACACTACATCCCTCAACCCCTAAGGTAGCGTTTCCCAATCCATGAAGCGTGCCCCCCTGGGGGGGTGCATAAGTCTTCAAAGGGGGGCGCAGCAGCATAAATAGGTATAAACAAAGCAAATTGTAACTAATTTATCATCCTATCTTTTACAAGAAATTACTTATACAGCCCTTCCCACCCCTTTTAACTTCTTTATTTTTGACTTTAGAAAGAAGTCTTTATTATAAAACTTATACATATAGACTGATTCAAAGTTTTTGCTGATATTTACAGAAAAGCAAATGAACATCGCACATCTGAGATACAAACTGAAATTTCAATTTTTTAAACGCAACACTTTTATAATTATTTGATATTTGAAATAACAATCGCCTTTCTTTTTCTTAAACAAATTTTATCTTTTAAAACTTTGTTTAATTAAAATGTAACATTTTGTCTAAGAGACGATTATTCACATTTTATACCACGGGTTTCTAACGGGTTCGTTATCGACCCCTCGGAGGTCCGTGAAGACTTGAAATGGGTTGATGAACCTTTATCAGGGGTCGACTAGGGGTTTTTCAGGGTGTCGGAGTTGTTAAGTTTTGTGTAATGAAGGTCTTGCTGCATATATTATTAAATGAATTTGAATTAGCTCGTATAAAGGAGAAAGAAAGACGTTCAATTGATTATCAAAATCAAAACACTCCTAAAACACGAATAACATTGAATGAAATAAAAACAAAAGACGATCGTCAAACAAGACAGGACGAAAATAGAAATTGTGTGAAACTCATTAAGTCAAATGATATAAACTGACTTTCACCAGAATCAAAAATTTTATTCAATTTAATAATTTAAAAAAAATATATAAAATAAATTCGCCAAAAATGGCGATGAATCGGCGGAATTAAAATGTAATCTTAAATCTTGTAAAAAAAAGAAACAAAAGACGTTCATATCAAATAAAATCAAACAGAAGAGAAAATCAAAATATGTTAGTTGTTAATTTAAAAGTAAAAAACAAAACGAATGAAATCGATTAAAAGAAGAAACAAGGTCCGTCACTTGATTATATTAAAAGTTAAATAAAATAGAGTCAAATGAGGATTGTATAAAAATAAAGGGTGATGATAAAGTTAGGACCAAAATGAAAATTATATAAAACTAGCAATAAGTCAAATGGATTTAAAAATTGACAAATGTTGTCATGATCCAAAGAATAATCTGTAAATTTTATAATTTAAAAACAAAATAAAGTCAAATGAAATAAAAGAGAATATAAAATATCAATCAATCGACGGGATTAAAGTATAAAATAAATTCACACTCAATAAATAAAAATCAAAACAAATCAGCGAAAAAATAATGGTAAATAGTAGTTAAAAAATAAAAAAATGAATAAAATATATTAAAAGGAAAGGAAAGGGGGGTGTGAATCATAACACAGCTCAAAAGGGGGTCGCGAAACCTAAAAATTTGGGAAACGCTGCCCTAAGGTATACGTTACTTTTTAGTACAAACTTGTACAAAGTAAACGTTACATTTGGTGGAGGCGCCGGACCAATAAGTAAACGTAACATTATCTTAAATCATAGGTACCCAAAGTGGGCGGTAGCACCCACCAGTGGGCGTGGAAGCGTTCTAGGAGGGCGATAGCGAGGTCACGGGCAATCGGGGAGCGTTCTTCTCAAATTAATATAAATAAAATAGAAAATCAAATAGAATAAAAGTCGATTTAATAATAATGTTCTTCGAGCATACACTTTACAAAATTACATACGGGCTAAGTTTCATCAAAATAGCTATGGTTTTTGGTATTGTATAGTATTGTTTTCAAGATGAAATACGCCTTGGTCACTCTACCATGGGCGTGGAACAAGAAATCTTAAAGATAAAAAATAAGAAAAAATAAAAAAATAGAATCATAGAAATCTTAAGTATCTTTAAAAATAAGAAAAATATTTAAAGGTCAGCCGAACTAAATCGAAATGAAGTGAATCCAACTTAACTATGAACTCAACTTCTTTTAATCATAGAATGTGAAATATTAAAAACGTTTCAAGGTCAAACCAAACCAACTAAACTGAACCTAAGTGAATCCAATATTGAAAATTTTAAGGAAATTCGAAAAAACTAAATACTCAAACATAAAATGTTAACTTTAAACTAAATTGAACATGGCCGAAGAAAATAAAATAAAATATGAGAAATTATTAAAAATTGAAACAAGAGGAAATATTAAAAATGATGAAAAAACAAAAAAATTTAAAACACTAGAAAAGGAAGCCCAACTAATTTAATAACTTATTTTTACTCTAGGAAAGAGATAGCCAATTTTAATGCAAACGGAAGAATTTCTAAAATTTCGTTTCATGAAGAAGTTTCCACTGTAACATGACTTTTTGTATCTTAAATATCTTCCACCTTTAAGAATTGTTTTCAAAACTGTTACAATAGCTTTTCTCTTGACCTTTGCTGTTGGATCGCATATTTTCATTCGCTCATCTTTTCCCTGCTTGATCTTTTCTTGCTTCCATTTCTTCTTCTGCGTTTTTAAAACAATCATTTCCGTTTGTTTTCTTTTTCTTTTGAATTCTATTTATCGTAAATGTAAAGAGAAGAATATCGTGTTGCTGAGTTAAATAAATTAATAAGAGGAAGGAAACACTAACTACACTATCGCGCAATACCTCCTTCCTTGTATTAATTTCTCATCTTGTTTTGTCTTTCCTCGTCTTTCTTTTCTTTTCCCTTGACCCTTTGTACTTTTCTTTCCATCTCTTTTCCACCATCACCTCATTTTTCTCACGATTTTTTCGATTGTATACATTTGTTTCAGCTTTTCTTTCGTCTTCTAGTCAACAACCCAACTTATTTTTTATTTGGCAAAGTATCTGTACAGATAAAGAATTGAAATAGTTTTTTGCCACTCCGTGAGCTAGAGGTGGGTAACTGCCCCATTTGCCCCACCTTAGCTTTGTCCATGTAATGTATAATGTATGTGTAATGTATCACTATATATACACTTGCTATTTAATTGTTGCAATGGTGTAGGGGGCGTTAAACAATTTTTGTCTTGAAAAGCGGGCGGCGATACTAAAAAGTTTGGGAACCTACGTCTTAAATGTTACGAAACGTAAGTGTAGTAAGTTTTTAATTCTTTAACCGGACAGAATTATGATTGGAAAAGCACTCAACGTTTCACTATCGATTGACAGTTTCGTCAGAAGTGAAAAACAGTAAATAAACCTCATGAAGCTATCAATTGATAGTGAAACGTTGAGTACTTTTCCAATCATAATTCTGTCTGATGGTTCCAAAATTCTCCTCTGAGAGGATCTCTGTGTTTACCCGTCTCCTACAGTCTCAATTCTTCCCTTCTCGTTCCCACTTCTTCGAGGCTTTAATAATTAGCCCTTCATCATCTCACAATTTCAATGTTCCTCGCCACTTCCTCTTAGGTCACCTTTGACCGCCACGATTCCCGTAGTTCTCTCTCCTCCTGATAACCGCAGCTTGTTCTTCATACGACACGGTGTTAAGGGGATCCGTAGGCCTTCCTATCTCCTATGGTCATTTTTTCTCCTCTTCCTCTCTCGTCTTCAAGACTTTGTTTACTAGGCCCCTTATCGCCTGCCTGGTTTTCCATTGATTCCAACATTTTACCCACAAGGTTCTGCAGGGTCAGCTTCTGGCCAAATAGTGTAACAACTTCCCTTCTCTCTCTTGTCCATCTGCCGCATGTCAAAACCACATGTTCTGCATCATCTGGGTCGAACCCACGGTATTAGCATCTTGCATCTTCCACTTTTCTTATCACGCTGAGATAGCAGTCATGGCCACTGAGTAATTGGGTCGACATAATAATCCAGCTTCCAATGGCCCCTCTCACCCCATGTCCTGATCTCAGGGTTCAGCATCCTACACTCAGAAAAATAATGTGTTGGATCAGTTGCATTGTTTATATATATCCCAAAAGTGATGTTCATTTAAGGTGTTTTCTGTTGAGAGTGTACACTGAGTAAAATAATGAGTTGGGTCAACAGAAAACACGTTAAATTAACATCACTTTTGGGATGTATATAAACAATGCAACTGACCCAACACATTATTTTTCTGAGTGTAGTCTATTTGCCTCATTTTCCGCTTGCCATCTCCGCCAGGTTTCTTCTCTCTCTCGTTTTCCATCCTGTCCAGCTATCCTACTGTGATATTTCCGCCGACTCTTCTCTACCTGCTCTTTTATTGGGATCGTGCCGGCTATTACGTTACCGCCTCTTTGCACACACAAGGTTTATCGCCTAGTTGAAACGCGTTTCACACGTACTCTCTTTAGGAGACATATATGAAGACCTTGTTTGGCCAGAAAAGTTGACAAAACCTTGCATGACAAGTTAGGTTACCTTCCCTAGCGATGTATGTCATTGTTAGAAGAGCGCACCTCACTAATATATGATGTTCTATGTTCTCTGAACTGGCCACTGTTGTAGGAATACCAAAGGCAAACAATTACTGAAGGTCAAACGATGACCAGGAGAGAGGGGCGATCGAGCAAGTGACATGTCCACCAAGTTTATAACTATTTTAGTATACAATACAGAAACCTGACGACTCAGTCAGGAACTGAATAGTAAGAGCTCAAAATATCTCTCAGTCCCTACTCTTCCCTAATTCTACCGCAAAGCTGTACTTTTGATTCTCTATCACTACTCTACGTAAACATGGCGTTCCTCCTTTATTTTCTTCAAGGTGTTTTTTTCCATTTCCACCAGGGTATTTAAAACTAGGCGACTGAATCTTAAACGCGTGAGTGTGAGATGTTACGATTACGGATTGTGTGCTGGTACGACTCCCCTCTGGAACAGCTTTAAATTGAATCAAACTCGAATAAAAACACACAATCACTATATCATAAGGTGATTTCGTTAATTTGTTCCAAGTGCCCAAGTCTAGTTGATCGGAAATTGAACTCAACCTTTGGTGTTTAGCATTGTTCGACCAATTCTTCAACATTATAAAACCAGCCCTTACGCTATCTTTCTCACTTACATGAACTAATTGTGTAATCGTTCCCTAAAGTTTATAAAACTCAAATAGATATACCTCAAATGAATATACCTCATTTGTACATACAGCTTTTTTAACGATAAAAGTTAATTGAAGCGGAGGTACAACCGTAACAAAAAGATGCAAGTACCTATGATGTAAACCGAGAACAGTTATACAGATTTCAGCAGAACGCAATAAATTTTAACAATAACCGATCTATGACCTTGAAAGTTAGTTCATTGATCTGTCATCTTAACTGTAACTTTAAGGATAAATTGTTAAACTAAGTTGTGCACTTGTTTTACAGTCTTCTTCCTTTGATTTTCCCTTCTGTCAGTTATGTTTCCGAATTTAATAAAACATTTTCCAGTTTCGGAAATGTGAAGACATATGTCAAATAGCAAAGTTATTTGGTAAGTTGGGAATTACACAAACTGGTGGCATACACAAAAGGAAGATTAAAGATTTTCTTTTTTCCACGGCAAGTTATTTACCTATTTGATCACCACGGGATTATTTCGTAACACCTAATAGATTTTTCAATTATGAATTAATCGAAGAAAATGCGTTTAAATTGCAACAACGCATTAAACTTATTTACTCACGAGGGTGGGCATGTTTAGAATAAATTAGCGAGCTTTGTCGTGAAATTCAGTCTAGACACGATGTCAATTATTCGACGGGTAGTAGTCTATGCCGTAATTATTTATGACTGTGCGGGTGCGTGTTGAATCGATTAGGGAGACGAGGTCACTCTTGTCGTATACTTGGATCCCCTAAAGTTATCCAATTTAAACGCGCTTCACCCTCAGTTGAAGACCGGATGAAGGTTTGTATTTATTTAGAAATTGGGGAAGCCTTAAATCACAACGCAAGGACACATTTTGGGACTGCTCAAGAAGAGAAGGAAAACTTGTGCGCGCGAAATGCATCGCATTAAAAATCTGCCACTCATATAACTGACAGTTATAATGGACGCACAAAGAGAAAACGAAAACTAAGAAAAGATCAATCAGTTTTAAATTAAATCCATTACGATGTATGGGGAACATTTCTGCTGGGTAACGATTAAATATTAAACGTCATTACACACTTTTAAGTCCTTATCGCTGAACAAAGCTAGGTCAGCAGCAGCTGCTCGTTGTTCACCCTGTCCAAAGATAATATTAATCTTTCGGATAACATCATTAATTACGCAAGAATTACAGCAATTCGAACAACCCCGGGAAAGTAATTTAGGCATTTAATGAACCGTTTTATGTTAACGGCCAACATAAAACCAGACAAACCTCAGAGATTCTCGTGGCCAGTTAAACAGCGGCTTTTAGAAAACCGCTAATGCCATTATAAATCTGGGAAAGGAAAAGTTTGAAATGGAAAATTTAGAAAACGTGATGTATTAGAGATGTAAGACGATTAATTATACAGGAAAGCTTTCAGTTTGGTGCTACGAACATAAAATTGTCAACCAATATACTAAAAAAGTAGTAAAAATTTACTTGCAAGGAATAATAATAATAATACCCCTTTATTTCAATAGGTAAAAAAAGAAACAGAAACAAATATAATACTCTATACTAAAAATTCAACACATTATACCTATTGAAAATCGCAAGGCGAAGTTTGGGTAGTAGAAGAACTACATCCCCACTCTTACACTTAACCTTGAATAATTTTAAACAGATAATCTGACAAAAACAAAATGCCTAACTTAAGTTAATTTAAACTCGAATTTAAAGTATGAATATCTGTGATGAGTGTTGGTATATACGTATATATGTTGTACATATATCAAAACAATTTTCAAAGCAGATGAACAGACAAGTTGCAGTAAGTGAAACGTTTTCCTATTGAATTGAAAAAAGATACTTACGTAAAGCTTTTTTAAAACAAGGCAGAGATAGAGACTTCATTAAGGCTGGTAAATTATTATATAATTTCGGTAGGTTGAAGGAAAATGACCGTTCAAATAAAGCGGTGGAGTGTTGTGGAGGTGTTATAAGCCCTTTAAATCTTAAATTAATATTATGCACATCAGTACGGAAGGAAATTTTGCGAAATAAATAAGCGGGCGTTTTATATAAAATAATGGAATGATACCTACAAAGTGTGTGATGCAAATAACGATTATACATGTTTAACCAAGGACATAAGGCATAAGTGTGTGAAATGTGCTCGTACTTACGAATACCAAAAATGAATCTTAGACAAGCATTCTGCACTCTTTGAATACGTTTACGATCATAAACATCAATACAAGGACCATACACAGAATGGCAATGTGAAAAATGCGACAATACTAAAGAATTACACAATTGTATTTTTGCATCTTTTCCCAAATACGAGTGATGAGGATACAAGAGTTTCATATTACTATATGCACGTTGCAAATAGATGGATACCTGATTTTTAAATTTAAACGTATTATCAAGAAATAGCCCTAAATTTTTCACACAGTCCTTTATCGGAATATTTACACAATTAATATGCAAACTAAAATTATTTCTTAATAACTGCACTTCAGATTTTTTACCAAATAATAAAACAACAGATTTCAAAGGATTAATAGTTAAGCAATGATCTAAACAAACATCTGTAATGACATCTAAATCATTTTGCATCCTAGTTACTGCGTAATCGGAATCGTTAGGTACAAAACTGTGAAGTAACTGTGTATCATCTGCGTACATCTGCAAGTTACAAGTGTTAACATTTCTGAAAATATCAGAAGTATAAAGAGAAAATAGTAATGGTCCTAATATAGAACCTTGTGGCACACCAGATACACAAGGAATAGCTTTAGATATAAAATGCTCCAATTTAACAGATTGACATCTCTCTGACAGATAGCTCTTTAAGAGTTCAACTGAACTTTCACCGAGTCCTATGTAATGCAATATAGCCAGCATAACATTATGATTAACGGTATCGAAAGCCTTGCTAAAGTCTAAAAGAACCAAGGCTGAGAGCTTACCTCTATCTGATGCAGTTAGAATTTCATCAGTAATGTTTAGCAGAGCTGTTTCGCAACTATGATTTACACGAAATCCAGATCGAAATTCAGGTAATATGTTGAACTGTGCAATATGAAGTTGCAGTTGGATGTTTATAACTTTTTCGAATACTTTGGATAAAACAGGCAATAAACTGATTGGTCTCAAATCTGACATTTTATCTGGATTTTCTACTTTTTGAAGTGGTATAACTAAAGTATGTTTCCAAATCTTCGGGAACGTTTTATCTAATATGCAAGAATTTATAATGTGTACTAAATACTTCAATAGGAAAGGACGACAACATTTAATCATCTCCGTACTCAAACCGTCAGAAGCAGCACATGTACTTTTTAGAGACAATAATATTTTCGAAAGTATATTTTCATCAATTAACGAAAATTCAAATGAAGAACTAATATTATTCTTAGTATTACTATTATAAAATTCTAAAATCTCATCACTACCGGAATGTAAGTTAGGAATATTATTTACAAAAAAATTGTTCAATTCTTCGACATTTTGCAAACCTAATGGAATAGTCTTAGATTTCATTTTACAAATGTTATACGTTTTTAATTCTCTCCAAAACTCTTTAATATCACGTGATCTGAATTTAAATTGAAGGTAGGCTTTTTTCTCGTTAATTATACATTGTTTGGTGAAGTTTCTCAATGTTTTATAATACTCCCAATGAATTACATTTTTAGTTTTCTTATACTTAGTTTTAGCTTTGTCTCTGATTGACATTAATAATTTAATATTGTCCGTTATCCAAGGAGCATATGGCTTACGCAAAAGTACGGATTTAACAGGCGCATGTAAGTCGAAAAGCATAATAAGATTAGAAATAAAAATGTCGACTTTCTTATCAATATTTGACTCGAGGAAAATAGCATCTAGAGATAAACAAAGTAGGTCTTGTAAGAAGTTAGTATAATTAAAATTTTTGAAATCACGATAAGTATAAGATTTGAGTTTTAATTTAGGTTCAATCAAGTGAATATCACAAAAAACTACATCATGATTTGCTATTTCCGTATTACGCACTCCAGATGTTTTAATAGATACAACATCACTAACTATGATTAAATCCAAAAGTGACATAGACTTATCCGTAATTCTAGTTGGTCGATCAATAATTTGATGAAAACCCATGGAATCTAGAGTATCACATAAATAAATAGCATGAGAAGAATCCATTTTCAATAAATCAATATTTAAATCACCCAAGCAGAAAATATATTTAGTTATTGGTAAATGAGATGACAAAGATATTTCAAGCTCATCAACAAATTGTCCGTGGAATATATTTGGTGGTCTGTATGCTACTCCAAATATATAAATACCTTGATGAAAATTAATTCTTATCCAAAGTTGTTCAATGCTGTCTGAAGAGGCCATTATTTTATATCTTAAATTATCTTTAATATAAAAAGTCAATTTCGAAAGTTTAAGTAAGAAATTTTGAATTACTACCTCTTACGTAGGGCCATACACTATTATAATCTTTTGATAAAATATTGAAAATCAGACATTCTTTTTAATATATTAAAATTAAATTAAGCCAATATTTCTAAATTGTTATTTAAACCAATAAATACTTATCATTAAGAACACGTTGTTACCACGACACAAAAGGTAGACATGAAACAGAAAAATGAATCCGATTAAATTTAGAGAAACTTTGACTTCTCTCAGAAGTATATCCTTCTAAATCCATTTATTATACCTGATACTACATGTATTTATTTGAATAAAACACATCAAATCATGATACAAATGGCAAAGGTGTAGGTAAAGGTGATAGTCCTTTACCCACAAATACTTGGGTTATAACTAACGGTGACTTTTGTAGTAAATCGATCTGATAAGTTTTCAGCACTTTAAAAGATGCCAAGAACTGTACACGGAGGCAATACTCATAAACACTGCTTTGTGATACCGTCAAAGTTAAACAGAAATATTTAGCGTATTGCCGTTTACCGTTTTATCAGTTTCTGCGCTTCCTGAACCGTTCAAAAAATAGACATTATCTAGAAACATTTCTTGGTGTTTGAAATGTTCTTTAATTTCACAATTAACATAAAAAACTTATAACATTAAAGGGTCACATATTAAAAAAAAAAAAACTGGATACACAGAGTCTCAACTAAAGAACGGATTTGCGTATTCTATAATTTACGCATGTACTAGAATATGATTAGTTAACTGGCATTAATTAATGCATATTTAAGCATTTTCTGCACATTGTAACAATTATCTGCGTAACACAGCATAATTTCATATTTTTCGGCCAATATTACATACATCTACTTTATAGTAGATGAAACAACTGACAGATGTGGACGTTATATTGTTCATTTTTTAATTGGTGTATTGAGTGAAACTGAAAAAGGAAAGTCATGTTTAATTTCTTCAAAAAACTTGAGAAAACCAACTAATGGCTGTAATGTGCTTCATTTAGACTGCTCTATCTATTTTTTACTGGCCAGAAGCTATGCCAATTGAAAACGTTTTACTAATGATATCTGTTGTTACATTTTGTATACTGAAGGCAGGGCAAAAATTAAAAGTTTTTTTATCGCGGTTTAATTCATATAACTTGTATTATACTACATGGTCTAAATCGTGTAACAAGAAATTATAAACATATTTGCTTTAACAAAATCTGGATGTAGCTCCTAATATTGTAACGTTCTCTTTATCACTGACCGTTACTTTACGTTCTTTCATTTTGTTCCGTAAATTCTTCGTTGAAATTGTTATTTCTCGTGACTTTTGTTTTAGTTTCAATTTTAATGCGGACGTTGTCGTCTTAGTGACGAACCTTTCTTCAGTCGTACACTCTGTGGTCATTCTACTCTATTTTCGGAAATTAATCTTTAGGTGTCGCCAACGGTCAAATAAATCAATATATTTATCGATGACTGCTGTTGACGCAAACGGAAATGACGTAGTGTTTTCGGTGACGTATTTTCCTTCCTTTTAGAGTTCATCTCACGACATTGTCATTCCGGTGCCTCCATTTGCAGATGCGTTGTTTGTCAGCCGAGCGCTTCATAAATGTACCAGGCTGTGATTTGAACTGTTAATCATCGGACACTCTACTGTGTCGTTCCCGTCAGGTTTATTCTCTGCCGCAAACGTTAAGTGTTCGGAAAACATTCTTATTCAAAAAAAAAACTATCAAAAAGACTGTGCCTGCCTTGTACTTTAAATTGGTTGCTTAGGAATTATTTTCTAAGATATTCTTTTATTATTTACGTTTTACTTTTTTAATTTAGAATGATTTAGACGAAGCAGTCTGTTATTTATACATGAGGATTTAGTCTTGTCGTTTGAAGGAATGGAGCTGTGAAGATTTTGCGTTGTCTCGTTTCAAGGAATGGAGCTAAGAAGATTTTGCGTTGCCGTGAAGGAATGAAGAATATTGGAGCCGAGAATATTTTTTTGCGTTTGTTGTTCGGAGGAATTCTGCGTTTTCTGCAACCTTTCTTATAATAATTCCTGATATTGTTTATTAATTATTTATTTAAAATTTTAATTCACTGAGCGAAGTAATATTATAACTATCGATGAGTAAATCCGAAAATTTATGCATCAGTTAGAGCGAGCGCGTTAAAATTGTTTTTGTTTCTCTCTTTTACGTTAGTCAACTTTTGCTTATCTCGTTGCTAGTTACGAAAGTATTACTTATGATCCATGGGCAAAAGTAAATGTCAAACTTTGATAAGTCTATTAAAATTCATATGGAATGTGAAATTACAATTTATTTGTACCTATCTTTTAATTAGTTCGGCAACAACGAACCACATGTGATATTCGCAGCTTCTTGAATGCACTCATTTTTAATTTGTAAATACTTAAAATTGTAATTATTTGCAGTCAAGTTACATTCATTTATTTTAATAAATCCAGGCAATTTGTGAACGTATTTAAAATGTTTTAATTGAGCGGATGATTTACATCGTTCGTGCACAAGATCAAGTTAAACACCGAACTATCTTCGCGTCTCAATCAATAGGCGGTCGCTAATGCGAGAGTTAGGCCACCATCTATTCATTACCTATGCCAGCAGTTCTCAAGCGATTTGGTGAACATCAGTCAATACATTTATGCCGAAAACTATTATCATTTTGTTAAGGACATGTGAGTTCAATCGTTGCCATTTACGGTGATGTATTACATGTTTAAATATTTGCACAATAAACAAACACCCGGTATACAGCCTCTAGAGTCATTAGTCACGTAAACAACATCTTACTACAAACTTAACCAACGAATTTAATTATAATTACAAGAGGCAGAAAATGCGTGAGCTTAAAATCGAAAATAATAAAACATTACGCAAAAAAAAACTTAATAACAAGTATTTATTTAATGCAGAATTATGTAAATGAATTTAAGAAAATAATAATGAAACCTTACAATCAATATTGATACGTCCACACAACGTGTAAGAACCCATAAATTAACTCAACACTGGCATTTTTTGTAGTCGTATTTGTGTCTTTTATTATTTAGATTATCCAAGATTATAATCGTTGTTTCGCACGCACATCTGAACGTGTACTAGGCAGCTTACAATACAGAAATATTCGAGTAACTACCACGAGATCAACGGAATTTTTTATCTGAGCAGACTGTGATATTTATCGTAATGCTGGCAACACAGATTTGCAATTTAAAATTAAAAATTTTAAGTGACATCTATTTTTTTAAGTGTTTGATATTCGTGATTTTTGTTTTGTTATGAACTTTCGGGTTCTTTTATTAAGTTCTGGCTTTATTGGAGGTTTTAAATATTACAAGTAGTAAGAATTTCTTTGTTAAAAACAGTCACATTCAATTTAATGTACACTGTAGGATAATACTGTACATTTACGATTTATTATGATTTCTTAAACAAAACGTCTGCTGCATATTATCTCTTCATAAATTCGCGTGGTAAACTAATATCCTATCCTCCTTGACCAGTTTACGAAGAGACACACCTTAATCACACCGAAGATTGACTGAAAAATTGTGCAAGCGGCCGCGTTGACTCAATAATTATCGGAGGAAGTAAGCCACCTGAACTTTTAAGGTAGGTTGGCCTGAAAGCTAACGCCACACATCCGAAATTCAATACACGTGTGCTGCACAACGAGCCAATGGCAGCACGTGTTCGCCTCTTCAACCACGCATATGCTGCAAGCCCCATTGTTTATAACCAGTTTGACTCTATGGAATACTCGTTATTTAACTTCTGAAACTTGCGCTGGCCTAGACCGAGAGTACATTATTAAAGAGTTATCGTTCGAGCACATGGTTGTACGTAATAGCCAAATAAATATGTCGAAGTCGTTTTAAAAAAAGCACATTTTTATAACGTTAGTTTCTAATTTAACATGTAGTATTAGGTGAGTATAGCTGCTTTTCCTACTTTGGAGATCTGGAGAATTGGCGATTAGGGAGGGGGTACACAGTATATGCATGTTTCATGTAAATTGTTAAGAAATGTTAAGACAAACATCTGATTGAGCTAATGAGAAACGCTCTTGCGTCTCAAAGTTGCCCAAAAAAATTTTAGATTTAGATTTAATTAAGGGCGATATTGGACTGCGACCTACTAATCTATTGTGTCCCTATTATATGAGCCATAAACTGCCGAGGTCGGCCCCTCCAAACTCAGAGCTTTAATAAATTGCTGTAGCTGTGACGGTTTCAGAGAAGGTATGTCTTCTTCGTCTATGACGTCTTTTCCAAGACAACCGGCACGGGTTTTCGTGATAGCAGTGCAGTTAGATGTCAGGTGTTCCGGACTTTCATCCTCCGCCCCGCAAAACCTGCAGTTCCTATTCTGTTTCAGGCTTATCCTTGTCATGTGTTCCTTAAAGTGAGAATGCCTTGTAAGGAAGCTAGTAAGGATACGTAGCCTGTTTCTAATTTCCAAGAAATATCTTGGAATATCTCAAATCAGGGAGATTCTCTCAGAGGAATGCTCTGAGCCTCCCCTCTTTTATCTTTGAGTTCTTTTTCATAGATGCTCATCCCTATGCCGCAGAATGGCTCCGATTCCACGAACTAAGTTGTGGCGGCCCTCCTTGATAAATCGGTTAGCTTCCTAGTTGCCGCTGATTCTAGTGCGTCCTCTGTTTCTTTGCCTAGGCTATTTAGTTTTCCAAGGCATTCCCAAACTAATGTCGAGCTGATGGTGTTAGAGCTCAGCGCCATTATGGCTGCTTTACTGACGGAAAAAATTGCAATGCTTTGCTTTCGATAGTTCCTGTCCAGGTTCAATTGAGCACATCTTCCAAAACAAAAAAGTTAAAAACACATTTTTTGAAAATGTTGCTAATACCTCCTACGCTAGCAGGGAAAGAGCTCGCGTGATCGACCAATGACCCAAATACCCTTATCTCCAAATCTCCAAAGTAGGAAAATCAGCTTAAATGGATTGAAATCGTATCTCGTTTATTAGTAGAGAAAATGAACTCGCACGAACACTTCTTCTGACAGGGGACAAAAAAGGGTAATGTACAACTTCCAACGAAAAAAATTCTGATCGAGCAAGGCAAACTACCGTTAATTATTATCAGCATTAAAATTGTGCTTTGCTTTTGGTGGGTTTGGATTTTAACGTGAGCTACACGCAAATAATGAGACTATAGCAGATTTCATATCGAAACAATGGACAATAAGTAACCAGCAACTGAAAACAAGCAACAAACGTCGTGGAATCTTTTATACAATCAGAATGAAGCAACAAAATAAAACTGTGAAAAAAGCACGTGCCACATAAAATTATAAAAAAGAGAAAGCTTGGAAGAGGGCTCAGTCAAACAATCTAATAAACTATTAATCTAATAATAATAAGATTGTAGTGAAAGACGAAGACTATGAAAAAAAGAACGTGCCACATAAAATTATAAAAAAGGTTAATTAAGATAATATGGGAAACGTGGAGGTTTCCAAAATGTTCTGTAAATCAACGATTGTCAAAATGTGGGAGCATAATTGCAAAAAAATATTTGAAAAAATAAGAAACAAACATCATAATTTCTAAAAAGAAATCCATAAACTACTGCCAGCAATGTCGTATGATTATGTGACAGTTATAATTAAAAACCTTCAATTTAACTTACTTTGTAAATTCTTAGAAAAATACTAGAGATACACATGAAAAGTACGATTATTGTTAACAAAATTAGATAAATAAGAGTTAGAATATCGAACTTGCTCTACTATTATTTAGTAAAAAGTTTTTTTAGTCTTGAACCAGACAGAATAATGATTGGAAAAACACTCAATGTTTCGCTATCGATTAATAGCTTCGTCATAATTCTGTCCGGTTGAAGATTTAAAAAACGTTTTACTTACAATTTTCATCGGACGAGAATCAACTTCATTTACTTATTATTAGTGAAGAGATGTGTATTTCCATTTCCTTCTCATATTGAATATTCTATAACACGGAAAATTAACCTATACAGAGTGTCATCAAATAAGTTTCACATATTAAAATTGTAAGTTCTTCATGACTTAAGAAAACGAATTCTGCATATCTTTATTTTTTTGGTGAAAAATGTAAGAAATTAAAGCCCCACAAGAGCCCGGAGTCTTTTTGTTTGAGAACCTCTGACCGATCGTGTGTGGATTTTTCTAAGCAAAACATTACATTATAAACAAAACACAAAGCAATAAAGCGTCATCGAAATGAAGGGCACTGGGTTAATAAAATCTTCGCTCAGCAATTCCATACCAAAAGAAAATAAACATGCATCACGTTTTTGGCATTACTTACTGAATTAATTAAGTTAATTTTCTGCTGACATAAGTGTAACATTAAGTAAGTTAGGAAATAAAAACATTTAAGGTAACATTCTAAAAATTATCGTAAACAACGCACGCCGGTATTCATAGTCCCTTCATTTATGGTTTGATTATTTTGTTTTGCTTACACTGTACAAACAAATGACATCGAGGAGTATATGACAAGGAACCTACCTTTTACTTAAATTATTGTCGAATGCTTGTTCATTTTACGTATTTATTTATTTATTTAGTCTTGTCGTTATTGAAGATTCTTTAGTTATTCAATAAAAAATAAAGTTTATGTTTATGTGATTCACACTAAGATCTAATTATTGTCGATTATCTAATAAAACAAATTCAATTCCATAATCAGTGAGAGTAGATTTAAAATGGTCTTCTTTAATCAAATTGCACGCGTGGGCAACCAACGGGACACTATGGATTTGATATTGTTTACATAAAACATCACAGCTTTTAAAAATGCGATAAAGCACTTGACCTTGACTTTTGCTGGAGTTTTACTTTGATGTCTTTACGCACGATCGACCAGAAGTTCTCAAACAAATGTACCAATGCTCCTTTAGTAAGTCATTTTTTTATTTTTAAGTTAGACCTTTGATAATTGCGGCACTAATTCTCTTGTATGACGAGAAACTTGCAGTATTAATATGTGAAACTAATTTGATTACACCCGGTATATTGGTGAAAGATATTAAACAAATTAAACACTAGAAAACGAGCTAAAAATGTAAATTTATTACCTTGACGTTTCGAAAACTTGATTATTTGCTTTTTAACTCTTTTTAAAGTGTTTATATTTGTTTCATATCTTTCTGCAATTTTCACGAGCAAGAACTATACGAAAATTAATTTTATATTAGAGTCAACCCACTGACAATTCCCTAAAGCTTCTGTAATTCGAGAAATCTGAATGTTATTCAGATAATTAGGGATTCGATCGCAATCTACTTTATGACCATAAAAGGACTTCGATTATTTTATGACTTTGAATCATATTGAAACAAACTATAACATTCCAGAAGCTAGAAACACTGATAAATCCCGACGTATTAAATCGAAAATATCTAGTGGAAAATTTTTCAGTTTAACTTCCAATTTACGTAAAAAAGTTACTGTCCTAATTGTAAGTTCCCAAATGGACTTGAAGATTTATATTCAACGAGTCATGTGCGTACAAGTAGCACAATTTAATTTACGTCAAAAAACACCATTTAATTTACTAAAATCACCTTCGGTTTCGTAGTACTCAACTCAACCCAGTTTAATTAAGTTATGTGTTTCGAAAAAGAATGTACTTCGGAATTAATTACCCGGGGTAGCTTTTTGAAGTAAAAATTTTCCTAACGTTTCAGAAACCCAGTAATCAAGCCAAATCTCTTCTCGACGACTTCAAAGACGTGGAACTGAGGTTTTTACTGCTAAACACGAGAGTGCCGAGCGTGTCCCGGGGTAATAGAATCCTAATGACTGGGATAAGCAGCGAGCCCGTCCGTGAGCGCTGCTTACACCGCTGATAGGATCAGGCTCGACTTTAGAAAACAGAAACGAAACAAAAACTCCGAAAGATTAATGGGAGAGTTTTTCTTTTACAGAAAGATGTTCAAGTCTCTATCTCCCTTCGTCTTTCATCAATACATCACGACGACGGTGGCGTTTGAAAGATGCCAGTTTAATAATTCGCTAATGTTTTCTTCTTATTTCTTCATTCATGGGTGGTGTGGTTCAATCACACACACACACATATACACGGTGGCCAGAAAAATGCGGACAAACGCCACGCAGGCCAAATCTTTGTTTAATTCTGAGTTGACAATCTTAATTGAAAAAAGTAGTACAGTGCTTTCTTAAGTCACACGAGCAGCTTAAAAGAATTGTAAATTTGGCAACACCTAATCAGACAAGTACTGTGGTAGTAATCATTTTATTATTTACTATAAATCAGGTAAATACGCAAATTAGCAAGAATTTTATGTTAACATGGATACCAATTGTATTCAAATTTAAAGATAATATGAAAAAATTATAAGAACTGTTCAAATTGGTAGCCATCAGTTTCCAGACATAATTCCAATCTTCGAGGAAGCGAATTCAAAACGCGCTCCAACATATCCGGGGTGATTAATCGAACTGCCGTCGTAATTTTATTAATTACATCCTCTTCGTTCACTGGAGGCGTTGCATAGACCTTTTCCTTTAAAAACCCCCAAACGAAAAAGTCCAGAGGATTAATATCGGGAGATCTTGCCGGCCATGCTATTGGACCGTTACGCCCTATCCACCGATTCGGAAAGTGTTCGTTTAACCAATCCCTAGAAATTCTGGCATTGTGAGCAGGGGCTCCGTCATGCATGTACAACATGTTGGGTCTCAAATTCAGTGGAATATTATCCAGTACTTCTTCTAAAACGTTAACGTACTCAATTCCATTTAGACGATTTGGAAGAAATATTGGTCCAACAACTCGGAGATTTAAAATCCCCAGCCAAACATTTACCGAAAATCTTCTCTGATGTCCAATTTCCCTTACTGCCTTGGGATTTTCGTCCGCCCAAAAATGAAAATTATGGCTATTAAAGACGCCATCTCTCGTAAACAAGCATTTGTCGCTCCAGAGAATATGCAATAAAAAGTTCGGCTCTTCTTGAATCCTTTGTAAAATATTGTTACAAAACATTCTTCTGTGCACATTATCGTTCACATACAAAGGCTGCACTTTCCTTGCATGAAACGGATGCAACAAATTTTGAGATAGTACTGAGTGCACTGTTGTTTTGCTAGGAATATTTAGTTCCCGAGCTATTTGTCTTGTGCTGGACGTCGGATCTTCGTAAACAGCATCCAATATTTGCTCTTCTAATTGAACTGTTCGACGCCCTCTAGGTCTACCGCTGTTACGATAATTCGGTATAAAGGAGCCAGTTTCTCTAAGTCGCTGATCCATTCTACGGAACGTGTTGGTGGATGGATGTCGCCGTTGAGGATACCGTATTTGATATTCTTCTTTTGCCAAGTTTGCATTTCCATTGCAAAATCCGAATACCATATACATGTCGGCGTATTCTCCAAAGGTAAACATTGTTCGGTACTAAGAACAGCACAAAATGTTTATCTTATTTCAAGAGCCAAATGTCACATGAGAAACGTCAAAAATTGACAACTACTTACTACTTTTAAACAAGCAGCCTTACAGTACCACGTTGCCATATGTACTTTAATTTCAAAAAAGCCAATGAAGAAATGTTAAAAATGTAAACCATTGGTATTAATCGATTAGTTACATCAATGCATTTGAGATAATTCCATTTCTAAATTTCACCACAATGATTTTACATAGATAAATTTGACGAATTTTGCTAAATTTTAGCCGTACATCTTAAGGTTTGATGGTCTCGTGCGCCTTAAGGAAAGACCGCATAACTTTTTTGGATTAAGATTATCGCCTCAGAATTGAACAAAGAATCGTTCTACCTGGCGTTTGTCCGCATTTTTCTGGCCACCGTGTATACACAGGGTTCGCCACTCAAAGTAAACCAACTTATAATTTGGATTGTATATCTCACTATTCATGTAAATTCTACACAAACTACTGTTCAAAATTAACACACCACTACAGAAATCGTCGATAGGTTTGTATTTTGGCAACCATTATTCAACAACAGTTTATCTTAATATAAAAGTTGACAAATTAAAAAAAAATAAACCAATTTGTTGAACACCATAAACAAAGAAAAACTGAATACCGTATAAAATAATAACGTGTAGTACCACCTCTAGCTCTGATGATTGTCTGAATTCGTCTTGGTGAGCTGTTTAGCAAATTCTGGATAGTTTCTTGTAAAATGTTAGCCCATTCTGCAAGAGCGAAATGTTCCGATTCATGAAGACTTTTGAGAGCGGGTACATGATTCCTCACTGCTTTTTTTAGAACATTCCGTAAGTGCTTGATGGGGTTCAAGTCTGGACAGCGAGGAGGTCAGTACAATACTTGAAAATTGATCTGCTTTAAGCAGCTCAACAGATCTCTTCCAACGGATGGTCGAGCACAATCCTGCATGAAAATGAAGTTATTTTCTATAAATGGCGCAGAAGGCATGACATTGTCCAGTATGACGTTATCTCGGTAAAACTGAGCATTCAGTGACCTTTGTTCAATGGGAGCTACGTCTGTATCGGCGTCGAAACAGATTCCTCACCAGAACGTTCTTGACCCTCTACCAAATGATTCCCTGCAAGCAGCAATTTTTTCTCAAGGCCTGTGCCATATTCATTCCTGACAATCTGGTGATTTTAGGCTCACTTTTGTTTCATCGGTAAACAAGACTCGCTTCCCATCTCTCTCTCAAACTTAATCTGGCGATTCTGTGATCTGTGCTGAGTAGTTACAAGTTCCTTACTAAGCTCCGAACTTGTACGTCTCCTGTTTCTTAAAACCTGTTGCCGAAGGAAACGCTCTTCCCTTAAACTTGTAGCCCTCTTCCTACCCTGTCCACGTCTTCTTGCGTGTGCCCCAGTTTCTCTGTATCTTATAATCATCCGACTAAGTGATGAATGGTCAACACCTAGCAACTTAGCTACATATCCCAAACTTCGTCCTTCGTTTAACAAAGTCGACGCTCTTATACAACCTGGAGTAGTTAAATATCGTGGCCGATTCATCCTTTTGGGATAAAAGAATACAAATTGATATTAATAAAAATAATAATAAATTTCATTGAACTATACAATGGTTACGGCCAAAGAGGAAAAATTACTATAAGATTCTTTCAGTATCAGAGTGAAGCTTGAAGAAACTCATCGATGGTATAACATGGGTGTGCCATTAAGTGCAACATTAGCTTCTTTTCCAAAACTTTGATATTCAAGCCTTTCCAGTTTTCGGGAAGTTTATTATATACAATTACGCCAATAAAAATTGGATCAGTGGTGGTATTCTGCCAAAATGCAATGCGATTGCATGACATCATAATGATGTCATGCAGTTGCATACCGTCGTCAACAGTATTCTGCCGCCAAAAGCGACTGCAAAGTTTTACCCCCACGCGCACCCTAAAATGCGATCGCTTTCTTTTTTTCCTTTATTGCGTTGCGTAAGAAATCGTGTGTTAGACAAAGAAAATAAAACATGTGTTGTACACTTTCAATCGCGCGGTAAAATTCATTCCCTTGTGTTTCAGTTCAATTTCAGTTTTAGTTTCAACAACGGCAATAAAACAATAGTTTCAGTGGTGGTTGTAGCTAGTACCTAATTAAAAATTTAATTTAAGAAAAATAAGCACACTTTTTACTTAAAAATTACATTTTAAAATTGAAATTAAAATTAATAAAGAATTACGGGCATTGATGGTGAAGTATTAAAAAAAAAATTCCACAATGGCAACAAGGAAATTTGAAAGTCCAAATGCTCGAGAATGAGTGAAATTAATTACTCACTACGGTAGGTATTACCCTAAAAATAACAATTATAATAACAATTGTAATAACAATTATCATAGCATTAAATATACACTCGAATTTAACTTTAGAATTTCAAGTATTTTAGTATCCACTTTTAAATATTAAAAATAAGTAAGTATGAATGCAAAACACAAATTACGTGTAGATGCAATTTTATGGAGGGAAATTAATTAGTAAATAAACTACCAACAATAGAACGGAACTAAGCAGAATGTCGCCAAATTTCTACTATTTTTTTTATTCTGACAGTACAGATTTTTACTAGCAATGGCAATCTTCCGGAAATTTCCAAACGCTTTGCAGTAGTAGTGCAGAATACGAAATGACTCCAGCCTTCCAATGCGATCGAATGACG
Organism: Prosopocoilus inquinatus; assembly: GCA_036172665.1. Classification (NCBI taxonomy): domain Eukaryota; kingdom Metazoa; phylum Arthropoda; class Insecta; order Coleoptera; family Lucanidae; genus Prosopocoilus; species Prosopocoilus inquinatus. The sequence goes on from CM069876.1 coordinate 7,375,488, forward strand.
TTGCGTGATGTCATGCGATTGCATTGCATTTCGGCAGAATACCACCACAGATATACTAAGTCGGTCAAATGGAACTGTCAAACCCTCGCCTGTTCTAATGCAGTAGTTATGTGCTCTGGTGATGTATTTATGTCTATGTTTTGCGATATATAAAATTTATTGCAGTGTGTATATCGAGAGTAGAGTTACAAATCTTTAACTTTTTGAAAGACAATATGCAACTTTCGTGGCGTAGCATACCTTCGACTGCACGCACTGCCCTCTTCTGAAGTTTAAATACGTCATTTGTGTTTGCTGCATGTCCCCATAAGGCAAAGAAGCAACTGAATGGAAGAAAGCAAAATATGCTGTTCTGACAGCTTCTAATCCCATATACAGCTGTAGATGATTGCTTCGACAATTCGCTTAGATGCACATTCCAGTTTGCTTTGGAGTCCAAGTGAAATCCAATGAACCGCGAGTTCTCATTTAAATGTTTCCTCCTACTTGCAGAAAAGTGTAAAGCAGTAGTTTTGTTTTATTGATATGCAACCTATTTGCGACAAACCAAGTTTTCGCTTCACTTTGAGCATGATTGAATAGATCACTTAAGAACTGTTCATTTTACTAAACAGACACTTTTAATATTATGCTAAATTTCCCAATTGCAATTATTTTTTAAGTAGTAGGGTTTGATAACTTCGGCCAAGTGACGGCTGTCAATTGTGACTTTTGTTTACAACAACTGTCAATGGATTGTATACGTTGTTCACAAATTAAAAAACCACCGCCTGTTGCATTATGTTGGTATAAACCATAAGTCCCCTATAGAACATTATCAAAATATTAAGTTGGCAAGGGATTTGAAGTTTCATGTCAAAGTAATTTGTCAATGCAATTTTACCATTAGATTATTTATGTTTATATTCATTGTAACTAACCGTTTCAATGAATTACGGTTTGTCTGTTATAAAATTGCTTGCGAACGATAAGATGAAAACCATGAATCTATCAAAATTATTAAATTTAAAATCAGGGATGTTATTCCGAATGTATAACCTTATCGTTTATTTCAAATACTTGCCAATTTTGTTACCAAATTTTTAACTAGGACAGTGTTGCCGGTTGTATTTTTCACGAGGCAACACCGCCAGTGGTCTTTTAATATGTGAACAAATTATAATATTGAAGCAAGTTAATATCGAAAATAGAAAACTGATAGTGCAAAAATGGTTTTCTGAAAAGTTATCCTTACTAAAGCTCCCAAAACTTGCAACATGTTCTAAATCAGCGGTTTTTCAAATAATCCAAAAGTTCAGAGAGTGTTATAGGCTCGATAATTTACCCAAATCGCGGCGCAAAAGAGGCCCAGTAAACGCAAGAGCCGAGAAGAACGTTGTGAACTTACTAGAGTCAGAAAAAAGGAACGTCAGCGTCAATACTGTGCAAAATATCAAAAAAAGAAATAACATACGGACTTACAAAAAACAAAAAATGCCGAAAAGAAGTGAGGAGCAAAAGATTCGGTCAAAGAAACGCTGTGGAAGGTTGTATAGCATTTTGATTCAAAACAAAGCTCGTTGTGTCCTTATGGATGATGAAACATATGTCAAAATGGACAGCAAAACGTTACCAGGGCCTCAATTTTACAATGCTTTCGTGGGAGAAAATGTGTCTGATAATGTAAGAACAATTGAAATAATTAAGTTCGGAAAGAAAATTCTTGTATGGCAGGCAATATGTTCTTGTGGCCTCAAAAGTTCAAGTTTTTTCACAACAGGTACAATTGGAAGCGACGTTTATAAAAAAGAATGCATACAAAAGCGTTTATTACCCCTCTACTGTAAGCTCAGCATTCCTCCCTTATTTTGGCCAGATTTGGCAACAGCTCACTACTCTGGTACGACACTGGAACTACTGATTTAAAAAAATATTGATTTCGTGAAAAAACAGAACAATCCACCAAACTGTCCTGAGCTTCGACCTATTGAGCGCTATTGGGCTATAGTAAAAAAGATACTTGAGAAGAGATGGCCGAGAAGCTAAAACAATTGAAGAATTTAAATAAATGTGGGGTGCGGCTAATCAAAAAATTTCAGCGGAGAGCGTGCAAAGGCTTATGGCTGGTATTAGAGCAAAAGTTCGAAATTTATATTGTTCTTGATTACTTGATTACTTTTACTTGAAACTTTTCCTCCGGGTCACTGCTGCTACACACATCGTGCCAATATTCATTTAAGGGCACTTTGTCGTATGAGTACATGTTCTTACGTATCTGGTGGATGGAGGTGTTTTCTTGATGGTGGGGATTTTGACCAATTGAGGTGATTGGTCAGACAGACAAGGGTCGTAAATACAGGCTTCTTGAGTAGCAGTGTTTGTACAAATTTGTCAATGCACGTTTTACTACACTGATAAAAATCTGGAGTAAATTCTAACACGCCATGGAATACTTTTTCGCGTCCATCCGTTTGTGGAGTTAAAAAAGTCGGAGTTACGATGTTTACTAAGTAACAGTAGGAGTAGAGCTTAACCTTGTTGGAGTAAACACTCACTCTTAGACATCATTTTGTCGGGAAAAAACAACAATAACGCTGGATTAAAGATTAATAATTTTTCCAGGAAAACTTTATCCACATTTAACACCGAGATCACAATTAATCCCAAAAATTTTTATGTGTGTATTATTAACACATCTAGTTGGGGCTTTAACAGACGGTCGCAGATTGAAACTTAAAATTCAAAAATTTAAACCAATATTGGCCTAACTCAATTAAAACTTTGTAACTTACAATTACATCATCGCATAACTTCAATTGTCCTGGGCAATCAAAAAAAAAGTAACAAATAAATAATCGTCGGTAATACTTGCTAATACATGTATAAGCAAATAAAATATAGGTATCTTTGGCTGGTTTTGACCGAAGAACGTAGTTTACGATTACGTTATTAATTGGTTGTGTAATGTTGAATTTCCTTTAGCGTTTTATCTTTAATAACATAGCGAGAGAATCGGGCGGAGATTTATCTGCTTCTGCGATGTAAACGTAAATGATGGGACGTAAGTTACTGTTGAGTTTCTTTCACCACGCTCTTCTTCATAAAGTAGTCTTAAGATAAGGCCGAAAACACCCACCGCAATATTTGCAGAGCACCAAGTCGTTATACTTTATTCTCCACAAAATACAGTCGGCTTTCCGAATGGGCTTCTAAATTTATACGTTTATGTATTTCGAAACTAACGTAAATAAACAGAAGGTTTGTTTTGATGCAAGGCTGAAGACAATGGAAACTACTTTTTTGTCGGTCTCTTAAAATATTTCTTTGAGGCTCAATGAAATCCTGTTTACATCAAATCATGTGGAGTGGCTGCTTTGTAGCTATTATTACGTGTTTTAACTGTACAATAAGCACATAAAATAATACTTATGCTTGTAAAGTTAGAAAAATATTACAGTTTTAATTTTATTTATCTCAACCAGACTTTCTAATCTTACCAGCGTACAGCGCGACTTCGGTTATACAGTGTGTCTCAGATTGAGTAGGCTACCATGGATAACTTTCATATTAGTGAAAGTAGAGATTTGGTTAAATGGGCAAAGCTTTGCAGTTTTATGCGCTTATTTAGATACTGTAGAGAACATTTGAAAATTTCGAATAGTTCCAATATTATCGCAGAACAACTGAAAATCGCTAGTTTCTTTAACGTCTAATAACTTCTTAATTATAAGAAATATAAAAAAAAAAGTTTGATATAATAGTTACTAAGTCTCCTAAAATACAACTGAAAGTTAAGTCAAAATAAAATTCAAGATGGCGACTTTCAAGACATTGATGCTAACTTTCTTATTTTCAATGGACGCCGTATTGGATTCTTACACGATCGTTTGCTTGTTTGCAGCAGAAGTATTATACCTACATGTAAGTTAACTTAAATTCAGTTTAAATCCGTCTAAGATATTTAAACTTTAAATTACTGTTTGTCACTGTTACGAAACATGACGGACTACACGAAAAGTCAATTAATACGTAAACGTTAATTAGTGTACAGAACGCTCAAGTAGAAATTATATTTAAGAAACTATTACGGGCTGACGCAATGCGTACGAAATTCGCTGAGAACGAGAAAAAAAAACTATTATATCACTGATAAAACCGATTCCACTTAAGTTAACAAACAATGGAGAAATTAGTTTGGCCAAGGCCGCAGCCCGAATTTTTTTTCGGGGAGGAGGGGTCCAAACCACACACCGCATATGAATGTAACATATTCATTAACATATTCGTTACATAATTACAGGTTATCCTTTGATATGTAAATGTCTCAGCGGGTAGATTGCGCGCGTTCGTTTGCGAGCCTACGAGTAATCAAAACTGATATACGAGTGTGTGTGCGTGTGTATGTATATCTATAAACAAAACTCATCTTTCATTAAGGTAGCGTCAAGATGAAAAAAATAATGAGAAGAACATATTAAGTGTCAAATATATTAGAATTGACCTGTTGCTCGCTGGGGGCATGCAATTTTGCTGAACAAGGAAATTAATGTGAATTACTTAATTAATTCGGTCATTTGTTCGAAATATATATATGTATATTCGAAAACATTTGCTCCAGACTTAAATTTTATCCGAAAATCGCTTTTGTGACAGTAGTGGTTCTCAAAAGAATGGAAATTTAATCAATGTTTTGCCATAGTAATGAGTAATGATGTATAAAGATAAATACTGGAAAATGAGTCTGTTAAATATTCATGCCCCAACCAAAGAGAAAGATGTGGAAGAAAAAGGGGAGTTCTATGAGGAAATAGACACGTGGTACAACAAAATTCCGAAATATTATGTTAAAATAATAATAGGCGACCTCAATGTGAAAATACGGAAAGAACAAATATTCAGACCACGGTGAACAATATGTTAGGTGACGCCACAAGAGTACTCAGCCGTGTGTCGATATGTGCACAAAAGCGCGAGATCAATTGCGAGAGCGACAGCTGAAAGAGGAGTTCAAATGTCAATGGGTGAGAGAGAACGGTGTTTAATCCTTCAGCATGAGATAACATTAGCAGATGTGTGCACGATCCGAATGCCCGCGCTACTACCTATTGATATTTTACTGTGATCCAGACCAACAATAGGTATACATAGCAAATACGAGGAAACGGAAGAAAGGAAATGGGAATATACTGTTAGAGTATGCGACATGAAAGCAGCTAAGAATAGTATCCACATACTTTGAGCAGAAAAATATCCATAAAACAACTGGACATCCCCCGACAAAAAGATCAAATTGGCCGTATAATGTTTGAGGCTAAACATAACAGATTGGTGAATAACGCGAGAAATTGCAGGAGGATTGGATGCAAATAATGACCACATGATGGTATGAGCAAGACTAAAAATATTGGACACCTCTCAATGACAACAATCACAAAAGATCCAAAGCTTACTACGATATGAAAAAGTTAAATGACGAGGAAATAGGTCAGTAGGAAATGTAACAATGTAAAGCTTGATAGAGACAACATCGAAGGAAAATAGAAACACATCGAAAAAACGATAACAGGAGCGGCAAAAATACTAAAATCAGGAAAAAGGTAAAAATGGTTTGACAAGGAATGTTGGAAAGTAATAGGAACCAAAAAGAAGACAAGAATAAAAACTGTAAACTTACAAACAGAAGAAACAAACAATAAAAGAAAATCATTGGTATGGAGGAAAATTGAAAAAATTGGATGACGATTACAAAAATAAACAAGTCAAAGAATTCTACAGAGAGATGAGGACAGCTAAAAGAAAAAAACAGGGGCAAAATGTTAATATGTAAGAAAAAGATGGAAATTTAGCAGTAAGCTTAACAGAAAAACTGAATAAATGGGCAGAACATTTTAAGGAAGCATTAAACGGAGAGGAAGAGATGTATGAGAAATACGAAGCAATAATATCTAAGACAACAGGAGACAAATAAACCCAACCAAGAAGAATTAATAGAAATACTCAGAAGCCTACAAAATAATAAAGCCCCAAGTGAAAACTGTATAACAGCAGAAATGATAAAAGCTGTGGGGGTAGATTTAGAAAACGAAATATACGAGTAGGACGCAAGAAATCTGGGAAACAAAAAGGACGTGGGTGAGCTGAAGAGAATCACTCACTTGTTCAATACACAAAAAAGGAAAAAAAAACAATATGTCCTACAGCCTTACTGGTTGTCGTGTACAAAATAGTAGCGGTGACTATCAAAAACAGGCTAAAAGAGAAAACCTATTCTATTAGTCTACTCTGGGAGAGTATCAATGCGGATTCAGGAAAACTATAGTCTACTTTTTATTGATAGGCGGAAAACTCGAAGTGCTAAATGAATGTGGTTCTCCTATTAGTCAGTTATTTGTGTTCTTTTTCATTTTATTAAAATAGTAACAATTGGGGTAAATTTTGAAATTTTTTTGTCTTCTGATAGTTATGCAATACGTTATATCAATCTATAAACATCCGCCTATCGATAAAAAGTAGAGTATAGATCGATTACTAATTACGGACCAGACATCCCTCGATTAAACAAATCCAAGATAACAGCTTAGAATAAAATCTGCGGCTGCACAGTCTTCTTGGATTTTAAACGAGTGTACGACTCCGTAAATAGAGGAGAACTGTACAAGATAATGGAAGAACTCAATATTCCAAGCAAAATAATTCGTATGGTAAGAATAACTTTGCATGACTGAGAAAATAGAGTGCTGGTTGAAGGTAAAGTGTCAGCCAAGTTTAAGGTGAAGAGAGGATTTAGACAAGGAGATCCCATGTCGACAAGCATCTAATTTGATACTACAAAAGACAATCCGTGAATCAAGAGTAGAAACAGATGGAACGATATATACGTAGACATATATACAAATGATGTAGCAGTGTTTACAAGAACAAAAGAGAACCCTAAAAAAACCATAAGCAGAATAGAAGAAAGAGGAGGCATGAAAGGACTGGAAAAAAATTAACAAAAAACAAAAAACACGGAGGTTATAAGGAGAATAAGAAGAATAAGAGTTTAGAAGTAATAAAGAAAGGTAAAATGACACGTTAGAAAAAGTGGATAAATTTAATTTAATTTAAAAGTAAATTATTTGCAAAGGAAACATAAAGAAGAAAGGAAATTCCCGTCAATCTTTTCAATAATAGTAATCGTTTGTTTTTTTTCTGTCCCTTATCCTTTCAGTTCCTCTTTTATTTTGTTTAATGTAAAATGTAAATGTTTCAAAGACTGCCAGAACTGCTTTTTCTCTGCGGTGCCTCATCATTTGTTTTCTCTTTTATATTCTTAATGTATCGATCGACTTTCGCTTTGTATTTATATATTTTTTCAATTGACTTTTGTTCAAAAATGTCCTTCAGTCTCCTTTTTTTAATTATGCTTAAAATATCAAATTTTTCTCGGCCCTCACCTTGTTTTCTATTTTACATTTTCTGCGTACCATCAAGCTTTTATTTGTTTTTTCTTCAATCTTACTCATTCGAAAATTATGGCAATGGCAAAACGGAAATAAATGTATATTATTATTATTATTAAAACACATTTAAAGAACTTACTATTTGATTGAATTTTGTTTTTTTTTCGTTGCTCTCTGTTGCTCCAATTAGTGGCGTACTGAAGATTTAAAATTTGTTCCATTAAATTTTGTACTTTTTTGTTTTGTTTTAAAACCCAATTGTTTTTGTTTTGTTTTTAAAATCCGACTGTTTCTGTTTTGTTTTTAAAACACAAATGTTTTTATTCGTTTTTCAAAAATATTTTTCAAAGCCGGTTGTTTTGGTTTTTTATGTTTTAAGTTTTTAGAAAAACAGCCGTCGGTGGTCTTTCGTCGTTTTCTTCGATTAACATTTCTTTTAGCAATACTTATTGCATTTATCTCTTGTTTCGTTTATCTTTTCTTTAATAAATTACAAAGCCATCGTTTTTCGTTTTTTCGTTTAAATTTCGTTAAATTCAGTTGTTTCCTTCCGACTGTTCTTTTCTTTCTGTTTTTTGAGAACGTAATTTTCTAGTTGCCCTTTTCTCGACAGGTCGATTGTTTCCTTCCGACTGCCTTTTGTGTGTTTTTTTTTTTAACACTCGTTTTGAGATACTTTCTTTTTCATTTAATTTTGTTTCGTTCAGTAATGTCTTTCCTTCCGTTTTTTGTTTTTGTTTTAAGTAATATATTTCACCGGCGATTGTTTTTTACTTTTTTAATTTATCAGAGAATAAAAATTTTGAAAATTTGCCTGGCTTTCGAGTCGCAACTTTTTCGTCCTTTCTTCAATCGGTCGACTGTCATTTGTCTTAACGATTACGGTTTATTTTCTTTTATATATTTTTTCCGTTCAGTTCTTTTCTACCGATTGTCTTTTGTTTTCGAAAACTTATGGCTATGCCGTTTTTCATCTTTTTCGTCGATCGCTCGATTTTAGATGTCATTATTTGTTTTAATGACATTAGTTTTTTTCCTATTGTTTTTTCTTTCATTCGGTTGCTTTCGTCCGATTGTTTCTTGACTTGTAAAAACTTTTGTTACTTTCAAGTCGTCAGCGTCGTTTTCTTCGATCCGTAGATTATCATTATTTGTTTTCTTCTAACTTTTTTTTTAACTTGGGACTTTCTGGCCGCTGAGTTTCGCAGTTTCCTTCAATCGGTCGATTATCGTTTGTTATAACGATAGCGTTTCACACTTAATTGGATCAGTGTTTCTGCTTCTTCTTATTACATTTCAACGGCAACTGTTTCCTGTTTTATAGTTAAATTCTTAGAGAATTGGTGAATTTTCAGAAAACTTTTGAAGAAATAATTTTCTTCTTAATTTTCTTCGATCGATCAATTATCATTTGTTTTATCCGATGTGTTTTTCTTTGACAATTGTGTTAGGTTTTTCGTTTCAATTTTATTTATGATTGTGATTCATCCAAGCACAAATTTTTTCTCAAGAATGGACGTAAAGAGCCTAACGTAAAAATCGACTTTAATAACACATTCTTTTTAAGACCGAGGGAGGAGGGAGGGGAGGGACTGAAGAGACTTCCTCCTTTCGACTGCCAAAATATATTTACTAATTCTTTTTTTAATTTTGCATAATTTACCGCAGTCTTCACAACATCCCACCTCTGCCACCAAACTCTAGGAACAAAGATTAAAACAAATATCTAGAAAACTACCTACTCATTTTCTATTATGAAATTTATTTAGAGAAAGTGCTTCAACCAGACCTTAATTTTGGATCCAAACATGTAAGTACAAATATGCAGAGTGTTCCATTAAAGAAATCACAATGTTAGTTTATATCACGATTATGGGATGTGCATTTGTTTTTCTGTAAATATCAGCAATAGTCTGTAAAAGTTTCATATTAAATTTTTTTTTAAGATCAAAAAAAAGGGGGTAGGAATTTACCCTGTACAGAATTTTACCGTATGTTTTTATTTTGTATTTGTTTATCTATTGTATACATATATACGAATTACGAATGATGTAGCAGTGATTACAAGAACAAAAGAGAACCCTAAAAAAACCATAAACAGAATAGAAGAAAGAGGAGGCATGAAAGGACTGGAAAAAAATGAACAAAAAACAAAAAACTCGGAGGTTATAAGGAGAATAAGAAGAACAAGAGTTTAGAAGTAATAAACAAAAGTAAAATTACACTTTAGAAAAAGTTGGTAAATTTAATTATCTGGAAGTAAGAATAACAGAAAATGGACACGAAAAGCAGAGATACAAGAAAGAATAACAAAAGAACAAAGAAATTGCAGGGCAATGCATCAAATATTGAATTAAAAAAATATATCAAGAAAAGTAAAAGAAAGAATATACAATATGACAATCGGCAGACCCTCGATGACATATGGATGCAAAACTTGGAAACTGAATGCAAGAGTAGGAGAGACATTAGAGATATGAGAAACAAAAAAAAAATATATGGAGGGAAGAAAAAAGAAGGACTGTGGTGAAGAAGGACCAACTATGAATTAGAAAGCCTATACTCAACAGCCCTTAAAAGCCTTATCAATGTAAGGAGGCAAGGATCAAAGAAAAAAGACCGGCAAGGCAAGCCCTAATAAAGGGAGCCATTAGGTGCATTTAGACGAAGAGCATTCGCGAGTGATTTAGGAAACGCTCATTCCAATCGCGCGTGATGGATTTTTGGTGTAAATTCAAATAATAGCAAGGGTTTAAACGTACCTAATTCATCAGTCATCATTTTACCGGGGAATTTGCCAAGCGATATTTGCTGCGTTTGCTTTTGTACACAGAGGACAGTAATGCATGGCTATATTTTTAAAATGAGATAAACAACAAATATGCAAATGTTTGACGATCCATTAGTAAATAATTCCTATAATCTTCAGGGCTATAGTAAATGACCAGATCTTTCCCAGTCCATTCTCCATTCCTTCACCCAAGTGGAACGTTTTCCTTCTTTAAGTTCATTAGTAAAAATGTAAGCAGCTAAACAAGCCAAAGCGTATTTTTTTATGATATACGATTCTAAAGAAAACTTCAGATTTTAAACGTGACGCACGACGGGTCTAGGACAATTCGCCATCGCCGATTTGTCGTCGCCAATTCACCGTCGCCGATTCGTCGTAGGTACAATTTACCGCCGGAAAACTCGCCGTCGGTAAATTCGGCGTCAGTTATTAAAGTTTTAAGTTCAGGTACATATCCAAATAATAATATACCGATAATTATATGTAAATAAAATAAAGAAGTTAACACAATTAATGGAAAATAAAATAATTTGTTATTAATTAAATGTGATACATAGATAAAGAAACAGATAAAAAAATTTGGTCTTCCAGGAAGTATTTTTTATTCTTCAGGGTGTTCGTAAAATCCTTCCAATTCTTCTTTTTTATATTTTCAAATTCTGCTCAAAATCATATTGATTTTCATATCAATCAAAATCACTACACATCAAAAGTCGACTGCTTTCAAAATATTGATTCATGAAAGCTCGTCATTTAAAATTATAAATTGAAAAAAGGGTTCCATTAAAAAAAATAGAATTATGATTATGTGTACGTACAGCACCAATTTGTTCGTAATTTTGTTTCTTACGGTGGTCGCACAGTAATTAGGAATTTAATAATTTAATTACGAAACAATAGTAAAGTCCATTTTAATTTACTTGAAATGTACTGAAATTATAGTTATTTTCTTCAATTCGTAGGTATAACTTGGATATTAACTAAAATGGTCAGAAAGTGTTTTAAAGCTTATCAAGCTAAATAAAGCAGTAACATGTGACGGCGAATTGGGCGGACGGTAAATTGGATCGGCGACGAATTGGCGACGGTGAATCGACGACGGAGAATTGGCGACGGCGAATCGTCCCATCCCCACGCACGACAGTACATAAATGGCTGAAATTAATCATTTCCCATTCCATCACGCGTGCAGTCACTTTCATTAATCGTTAGTCAAAATTTTCTAGGTAGGGTCCAAATACCCGTAATATCGCACGTTACTCGAACGCACACACCTGTCTTGTGCTATGGAGCGTACATCTAAAGGCATCTATTGGAAGAAAAGGCAAGGGCAGACCCCGCACTACATGGAATCCGAGAGTAAAATAAGATCTGGAATTAATGGGAATCCCGCACTGGGAAAAGCTAACAGGAGACAAAAAAATTGGAAACAAGTTTGCAACCAAGCCGAGACTTCTAGGTCCCATCGAGCTACATTTATGGATGGATGGATGAATGATGAATGCATTTATTCTCGAGTTATAAGAGATTAGTACACAGACATAAAAATTTTATTGGATAAATAAATATTATCTCCTAATTGGTGTTACAATATGGATAAAGTTTTATTTGAGAAGTTGTTAATTCTTATCTAGTTTAGTGTTACTGTTGTCTCTTCACAACTAAATTGCGTCTAATAATAAGTGTTAAAATATTTTACTACAACAAGGATAAGCTAATTTTCTGTTTAACACCATACAGTAAATATATCGTCGGTCTACAAGGAAAGGTGACACCAAGTCCACCGATAATATTTTTGAGTTATTAGAATTTTTAATATTTGCTTGTGATTATAAAATCAATTAATTTAGATCAGGTTAGTTTATATTGATTTTTATGAACAATGGAGTTTCTAGAATATGTATTTTAAATTAAAAAACATTGAATGCAAGGTACATGGGCAAATATTAAAATTCTAATCATTCAAAACTACTGTCGATGGACTTGGTCACCTTCTCTTGTAGAACGACGATAGTATATGTTAGCCAGCCTAATTTAATAAGTAGGAGTTGAGTTCTCTGGATTAGTGAAAATCATCTCCACACGTAATAACAAAAAAAGGTAAAATTGTTATCCTATAGGTGCCATATCAACGTTGTACCAACTACGGTGAATGCTTACATTAGACTCAAACCGTCATTTTATTTCGCGTTAACAATAATATCAACAAAAAGTTGATAACAATTAGTGAAACATAGTGAAACAGAGCAACACTAACCAGGTGCCAAATTGCAAAAAACAAATTTATCAGAGACATTTCGAAAATCAATCTCATTTGAGTCCCAAATGCGTTTGGCTAGCACTGGTGGCTACTGGAATGTGATGCGTAATGTGCTTTTAAATCAGGTTGATTAACTTTTAATGTTTGAGAAACTGTATCACCGTGTCAACAAATAGTAAAAGCTATGTGATGTAATTTACGAATTATGCAACAGATATTCGATGTGAAATTCTTGTTATACGCCCATTCACATGACTGATGAATAGGCCACCATACACAAAGCGTCTTAGGGGTAGATTACTTGGCCAAATTTAACATATTGTTTAATTTATTGAAACTTCGGATACTCCTAGATGCACGTTTTAACTCGCGTACTTGGAGCGCAAGATTTTTCTTCTGCTTTGCACGAGCAAGTCTGCGTGCCAAGTATTATACCACCTAAGAGCTTTCGAAAGTTCTGTGTGAATGTCGGCCTAATGAATCACGTTCGCCGGACAGTTATTTGCATTTTTTTGATTTCTTTTGCTCTAGAAAAAACGCAGTTTCGTCACCGTGTTAATGGAGTCTTGATAAACTGAATTTTTCATTTGTAATGTTTGATTAAATATAAGATTCCCTTCACTTTAATTCGATTAATTATCTCGCATATGCAGCAATTGCAAACACGTAAAACACTCTAGTAATAATTACGTTAAATTAAAAAAAAAAATCCTAAATGACCGCGATAGGCATTAAGAACACATTATTCCATTCTTCATTGCTGTATTCCGCAACGACAAGTAATCTCAAAAATGCACTAATTTCACTAAATTTCTGACAAAATTATTAATGTATCCCCACTTAAATCAAGTTCATTGTTCGTATTACGCAATCTTTCCTTAGAGAATCGTAAAAAGAAGTTTTGCGTTTTCAGTTCAAGGTTAAATGTTCGTGGTTTGTGTTTCTCTCCCTCGAAAGTCTATTGCTACTGTGACGCATTCAGCTATTCCAGTGACCACCAATAAGTTATATCTGTGATTAACGGATCGGACACTTATTCTTAATCACCCTGTATGCTAATATTTATTTATGTTTCTTATCTAAAATCCAAATAATTAATATTCATTCACAATTAACAAAGAAATAAAACTGACGCCGTTATGCGTGTGGATTACAAATTGCAGTCTAAACAAGAAAATAAAGCAACTACTTCTGCTACAAATACTTAATGATATACCAAACGAGTACAAACGATAAAATGGGGTTTAAACTGCAACTACTATAGATGACCCATTCTTAAATAAATTGGTCTTAGAATTATTGGACGAAAAAAATGTTTGAATTACGATTATAATCGTATATAATAATTACCAGAGTCTATCTCAAATAATTCCAGAACGCGTAACTGCTTCCCACTCAGCGCGATTCAGCACCGTACACTTAGATCCTGACGGGATATGCATCACTCGATGACCGCGGACCAATGAAAAGTGAATTAAATTGGATAAACTCTGATTATTACTTATGACCGTGTAGAAATAATAAACTTAGAAATATTTATCCTGTTTCACTTTCTATAAGGTCATTTAGAATAAGTACCCGACCCGTTAGGAGTGTGATGTACGTACGAAATTGCGAAAAATAAATTTATTGGAAGCGTTTCAAAAATAAATCTTCTTTGAAGTCAAAATGGATTCTGCGATTTATTTCTTACGTGTGCATACACAAGTTCGATTCCGAATGAATGAATTACGTGTTACACATTTCTTTTCCGCAGAAAGCCAGAAACAAAAACCGTTCCAGTTCCAGGTACACTCCGCGAATATTCATTGCTCTTGTGACCGACGGATTACGGCTGCACCAGTGCCCATCAATCAATTTATAATTGAATCTTCAACGCATTTTATCTTGAAAGTAAGTATATTATTTGTTTGTGTACTAGAATGGTCGCAATATGAGAAGGATCTATGAGCAGAACTTATCTGCTTGTTTTGCTTGTGCAATAAGCACCACGTGACAGGTCCTTCTCATGTTCCGACCACTCTATCTGTGGTTAACAGATCGGACACTTATTTTGAATCACCCCGTAAAATAAGGTAAGTAAATGATTTTATTTTAACATGGAACATTGCTGTTCATGTTACTATAGAAACTAATTCCAATTTCTAAAAATATCGTTGCATGATCGTCGTCGTTAAATTTATCCATTTTATTTTGGAACATCTGTCAGGCGATGACGGCGAACATTTTTGAAAACTTGTTGGGATGTTTGTTTTGAATTAAAGAATTCCCATTTTCCTTATGTTGTAAATTTACTTATTTCACACAAGAATATACTTATCAAATATAATTGAAAAAATCGCTATTATCTTGTATCACAAGTATACTGAAAGCACTAAAATAGAACAAATTCATGACAGCTGTCATCTCATGTTTTATTTTAAAAATGACACTTTTATTATTACAAATTGTAAACGTTGCTATGGATTCTCAGATTCATACGTAACAGCAATGTCTTACATTAAAATAAATTCACGGTATAATTGGAACAAATGACGAAATCAATTTGTTAAAATGATGTACCAATAAATTTCTTTTCAAATAAATTATCGAGAATTCAATTAGATTTCATTTTTAATAACAGAAAATAAATTCTTGCAGCTTCAATTAGTTTTAAAATTTTCCCAGGAGTATTCAATAACGATTAGAAAGATAATCAATTAAAACAAAATTACATATTCATTGAACGTAAATAACCTACTAATACTAACACGAAAGTTAAATGTATCATTAACTCGGTCGTAAACAAAATTAGTTAACAACGATTTGCGATGATCCATGAAGCAATTTCCGGTAGGCACCCTTTTCATTTATTTTGTGTAAAACAGAAAACTGGGACAAACCCGAGAAACTCGGACCACAGGTGATAAAGAAACAATGAGAAAAAAACACTTTCTAACATGTTCGCACTTCTTCCGCACAGACAGACTTTCACTGGTAGTTAAATTTGTTTAGGAACACCTCATTTAAAACATTAATGTACCTACACGTAGTGTAGTGGTGATAAAGAAACGAATAATTTGGATATTTTCCAGACGGTCACTTCTTTCAAAAAAAAGAAACGCTTGGATTCGTCAGTTTTGTCTTATGCCTTTTCCATTAATTATTTTGAATACTACAGGATGATTGCGAAAAGCTGGACGAGTGTCAGCTTTATATTTTAATTGGAACCCCTGTTTTTCGTAAATTTGAATTCTACTCAAAAGTTTTCACATCTTAAACAAATATAAATAACAAATAAAATTGCAAGTGTAACTTTTGAAGGCGTGAAGGTCTCGAAAACAGATGACTTTTGACATTTGGTGACTTTATACGAAATATACAGTAAGGGACGAAATTGTGGGTGCGACTTTTATATTACTGGTTATTTCCCGCAAACGTTTATCCATTTATACCTGCGTCATTCATAAATCGACAACAACATCTTAAAACTGTGCAAATAACGTTTATTGGGTATTATTTCATGAATGATTAATCCCTTTATGGTGGAGTTTGTTTTATTTAATTTATAGATGTTTTTAGCTGGACAAAATTATGGCTACAACGATGCAGCTTTAGTTTCATCAGAACTATTCTAGCGTGCACACAATATTAGTGGATTAATCTGAAAAGCAGCATTTTTATTGAGTTAATAATTAATAGAGAAATGTCCTAAGAAAATTCGTTTTTAAACTAAAAATTTCTCATGGCTCCTAGAAAAGAAATCGCTTTAGAAATTCGAAAACGCATTGTTGAAGACCGAAAAGTGGGTTTAAGTTATGAACAATTAGCAAAAAAGTATAAAGTATCGAAAAAGATTGTTGTTCGTATTTGTAAAAAATTTGAAGCCACTAATAGTACTGAAAATATCGCGGGTCGAGGGCGAAAAAGAAAATCTACACCAAGAGACGATGCCCGAATTGTGCGGGAAGTGAGAAAAAATCCTAGTGCAAGTGCTCGCCAAGTGAGGGAAAGTGTCAATATAAACGTTTCTACTAAAACGATTAAAAGAAGGATTAAGGAGACTGGCCTTCAAAGTTTTTTAAAAAGAAAGAAACCATTCGTTAGTGAACGAAATAAGAAAAAACGATTAATATTTGCAAAACAACATGTAAATAAACCCCCAGCCTATTGGGAAAAAGTGGTGTGGTCGGATGAATGTAAATTTGAGCTTTTTGGGTCAAAACGAAGAGGTACAGTATGGAGGCGAGCATGAGAAGCCTTAAGTTCTAAAATGGTAGAAGCTACAGTTAAACATGGAGGCGGTAATGTTCTTGTATGGGGTTGTTTTAGTAAAAGCGGTGTAGGCAATTTAGCTAGAATAGAAGGTACGATGACAGGAATACCATACGTACAAATTTTGGATGAAAGTTGGTATCCTTCGCTCGAAAAAATGTACCTTGACGACTTTATTTTTCAACAGGATAACGATCCCAAGCATACTTCGCGAGTTGCTAAGAATTATTTCCAAGAAATGACATTGAAGTCCTTCAGTGGCCGCCTCAAAGTGCGGATCTAAACCCAATTGAACACTTGTGGGCTTATTTAGAAGGCAAAATTTCACGAGAAGAAGTAACAAATGCCACATCTTACTTTAACAAACTGATCGCTGTTTGGGAAGAAATTCCAGCAGAAATAATAACAAATTTAATTGACAGCATACCACGGCGACTTTCAGCAGTCATTGCAGCCAAGTGAGGTCATACTAAATATTAATTCTGGTGAAATTTATGTAATACAAATTTAAAAAAGAATTTGTACCCATAATTTTGTCCACCTCTTATTTCAGAAATTATTAAGTCATTATAATAAAGTACTTGTTTTTTCGTTTATCTTTTCACTTTTTTGATAGAATATTATATTTAGTTGTCAATAAACTGTTCAGTTGATTATTTTTGTTTATATTTTAATTCTGTGTATATATCCTTTTCAAATACGATAGAACTCTCTTCCGTACCTAGAATTTTGTCCCCGACTGTATATGTAAAATTCTGAATTACAAACAAAAATCAAAGTTTAGCACTCGCCTAGTTTTTTACCAAACACGCTGTAGTATTAAAAGTATTTACTGAAATTTATGCGTTTCTTTATCACGACCTACATCCATACACCTTAAAGAAGTAAAAATTATCTGTGGGTGGTCTAGTTTGATCTTTCGACCTAGTCCATGAATAAAATTCGCACGACATTTATGTAAACATCATAGAAGCACATAAATCTTCGCCAAATTCAAGGTATTAAACTTAATTACATATTCTATTGTCAGTTTATTAGTCTAGTAGTAATGAGCAATCATTAAAAACATTCAAAAAGGTAGTGCTTAATTAAAAGAAAAATTATCAATGAGATTCTATAACTATACCTACATCCATACCTGCTCACAATCGTTACAATGGTTATTAAAATATAATTGCAATGATGTCCTGAAAAAGCTGAAGGGAAAGGCTCAGCATTGTTATTTCAGCCCCTATTATTATTATGATGCTTTGATGTTTTGCAATCACTCGATCTAATTACAATGAATATCTATCTATCATCGATATAAAGCAGGTTATATCATTTGCACAAGGGAGATAGATGTCCAATCTCATGCAATCGTTCAAATGTAATCAAAAGGTTCGTTCGTTGCATGTGCTGCTTGCTATTATTATAGCTTCGTTATTGACAGTCTGTTTCAAATAACAATATCGGTAAATATGAAATGACGCCACCGTCATTATTATAAAAACAGGATTGGACATCTAATCTCATATGTGTTAAAAATTGCAGTTTTTCTTTTTATTAGGCAATCCAAAGTTTTCGTGCAATTACATCAGATCACGAAATTACTTCTAAATACGAAATAGGAATGAGAGAGAAGAAGGTCGGGCATTGAAAAGTATCGACCTCTACCAACAATAAATGACTCTTCAAGGAAACTGAAGCAAGATAAAGACGAGTTCAACAATACAAATATTTAAAAGTATAAAGTAGTATAAACAAAGAAAGGTAACGACATGGTGAAATTGTCACAGAAAAGGAACAAGATAAGGTTATAGAAAAGGGAAAGTACAGTTACACAAAATTACCTCACTTAGGTACATCACGATGAAAATAAATGATGCAATAAGAGAACATCACAAAGAACTACCTAAAGATGTGAGTCCACTTAAGAGTAACTATTCTCGAATACCTAACGTATGATACACTATTACAATCAGGAGAAAAGATGAATAGAATGATGAAAAGATGTACGTTATATCTAAAAAATAGAAACTGATGATGGTCGTACAAAGACGAAACGTTTCACTTCAATTCTGCAACCCCTATTCGAAATAGAATCAAAAAGCATTTACCTAAAGAAAGTTAAATCAGAATTTCAGAATTATTCATAATAAGAGAGATATTTACAGAGGAGAAAAGAAAACATACATTTTTACATTTACAATAAGGCAATGATTTGTGCAACTTTTCTTCCAATTAACCAAATGTGTATCTCTTACGGTTTAGGAGATCCCTTCAGTGCACACTCAACTCGAAACAGCCGGTATTAGCGTGAACATCGATGAACATGTCGCAAGAATTAAAAGTTATACTCAAACAAAAAATATGATATCCTAACTCAAAAATAAGAAAACAACATCCCGTACTACGAATGATTCTTCATACGTAGATACTACATTAGCAAATACCGGTGGAATTGAAGCATTCGACATGATAATATGAATGGGAAAAAGACAAAACTCAATCTTGCTTCTCCATTATTTTGCTTGGATCGGAGTAAA
The DNA here is from genome assembly GCA_036172665.1 of Prosopocoilus inquinatus. NCBI lineage: Eukaryota > Metazoa > Arthropoda > Insecta > Coleoptera > Lucanidae > Prosopocoilus > Prosopocoilus inquinatus. The sequence goes on from CM069876.1 coordinate 7,394,742, forward strand.
TATTAAGGCACTTGTAAGTTTCACGTCTTCTTGCAAATGACATTTTGAATGAAACAAAGCTTTTAATTTGCAGTAACTTTTTTACATAATTTTTTGAAGGAACAGCCGGATGGCACGATGTCAGTTATTGTGAAAAATTTACAAAAATTAGTTAGCAAGGTAACAGAGACAGGTTACCATAATGAACGTCTATTGGTTAATTAGATACTTCTCTCTCAGATTCATACGGGCCTTAAACACAAAAAGCTTCAACTTGTTGCATACTTTTTGAAAGACACCGTACATGCATATTCTCTCTGTTCTTTTTCACGGAATGGTGAAGTCTTTTGAGCATAACCAATAATCATCCCTGAAAGAATAGAAAAATTTAATTGCATTCTATCTACAACCTAGATTGATGAACTTTGTTTCAAGAAAGATAGTGTTTCCTTTCCTTTTCGATCCTTAATTTTCTAAATCAAATCGATTAGTTTTTTTATTAAACACTACAGACTCTTCCTAAATATTTAAGCTGTTGAAACTTTTTTTAGAGAGTTCTTCAACTTTTGTACCATTTATTTAATCCAGTATTTCATGAAAGTTTGGACAAAAGTTAATTTTCTTTTATTGCAACCAATGCATAAAAAATGGACATACAGTTCTTCGTCAACAAATATACAATCCCTGGACCACCAAGGTTATTTAGAAATTTATTAGAGTAAACAGTGAACAGCACTTCAGTAATTTGCATCTGCAAAAATCATAATAGAACAAACTTTGAACTGGTTTGCTTTCGCCGGTTAAAGGTGTTTTGTTTGTGCTGTGAATATAACGTAGCTTTTGCTGGAATTTAGCAGAAAAGCTTATCTACGGTCGTACCACCAGCGAGTTTTGGGGTATTTTAAAGCCTCATCCGAAGCCTGAGTTGTTTGTAAACTCAGATAAATTTAGGAATCGCATTTTGCCATTATGGACGCTAACAGCTTTCTTTCTTTCTTCAGGCTCTTACTTTGACTCTTATTTTTTATTCTTATTTTTACTTTCACCGTTTACGTTTACGTTTACCTTCGATTTCATTCTACTTGCGATTTTTGGAGTCACTTTCAGACTGAGTTGCAATTGCAGCTGCAGTTTCAATACCGTTTCGGACTAGCCATCTCCTGGGCTGACGTCGAAACTCTCCCGGCCACAAAGCATTGTCACCAGGTGTCACTGCCCCACAGACTTCACCATCGGGGGAATAAACTGGACATAACCTGACAAATTTGACGTTCGATTCCGTGAGTTAACCTTATTCTCAAATTTTACTCAACGATTTTGATATCGCGTTTCGATGGTTGCATGTCCTTTATGGAGAGCGAATTTCGGCTGAATCCGTAGTTTATCGTTACGTTGTACGACTAGCTTAAAGTAGCAGTATCTATAACGTAAGTGTTATTGCTTATGATTTGTATATTTATTAGCTTTTGTTGTAGATTAATAAAGGCCGAATTTTGTGGATTTATGTGTATCGTTCGTTCTCTACCTTCGCTTACAAGTGAGATACGTTTAGATTCGAGTTTTGTGTGGAACCTTCTGCAAACACTAAGTCGGTCCGGGGACGCTGACGAGGTGCTTCTACGCAATCAGCTTGGGTTTAGTTAGTACTGGCGCCCGAATACTTTACCATCAAAATATTACCCACCCCCATTCTCACTGTAACTAGCCGAGGGGAAAAGCTGGTGAGAGACCCAGCGCAGACTTGTCACCAGGTTCAGCTAACATTAGAGGCTATTCGCTTTACAGTAAATTCGGTGACAACTTGAACATGAGCACTGGACACTGTAACGATTTCTGCATTTCCAGTCACAAATCAATACTATATCAATGTGGTGCTCATTACAGGAGGCATAAAAGTATTTAATTCACTACCTCCCGATAAAAACCTCCAGATGAAATTGCATAACTTCTACTTCGCTGAATAACTTCTGATTCTCAGCTGATAAAGTGGTAATGTACATTTCTGTAATAGACTTAGATACATCCCTTCTTTATCTTCGTTTTTTTCTATTTGTTTTATATGTACCTACAGTCATATTTCCAACCTTTTTTATATTACTAACAATGTAATGTTTATTGCGTAATATGATATTTAAATTTCATTGCACTACCTTTTTTAATTATTTGTTATATGTATTATATTTGTTATATTTATTATTATTTTATTTGATTATTATTATGTTTATATACTCTTAATATTTTATTGTGTTTACATGACAATGTCCATATCTGTTGATAAGCGACAGTAAATAAATATTATTATTATTATTATTAATTTGTTAAACATCTTATTTCAGTGTTAAGCTAAATGTAAGTATTCGATTTAATTCGATATTTCGATACGAATCCGTGAATCGAATCATGAAAAGAATTGATTCGATCCGATTCGATACGATATTTCAATTTTAATTTTTTTTAGATAGATGAATCGATTCAAAAAGAAGTCGATTAGAACTCATTGATTTTTTGCGTAAGCCTAAATAGGACTTTGTTATAAAGGAACAAATAGGTTTTAGAAAAATGTTATGATTATTTTATTTTTTTATTTGTAGGTGCTTTTAATTCACATACGTTTGGCTCTGGAAATTCCCAATATGAAAGGATTTTTCTGTTTAATTTGGCAGCATCACGTATTCAGTAGGAAATCCTTGGCCTGATTCAAGACATGATAACGCCCGGCACGATATTCTCGTTAGATTCAGGAATATTCTCATTTCGCTATGGCATTATTAAAAGATTCTCATTCGAGCTTCCTATATTTTTCCTACGAGCTGACGCCGTAGAAAATGGCAAAGATATTACAATTTAAATAAAACTATTTTCCCACGTGCCATCCCAACACTGCGGAAAAGCTGTAAAACCTTGGGTCATGATTCGAGTTGCAATAACGGGAATAAAAGATGTTCCTCGGTTCTCATCTCATGATCGCGTTATTAAAAAATTCTCAGGCGAAGTTGTTTCGAGGAGTAAAAGCCGTCCGTGCAAATTACCAACCTGCTCACCCCCTGTTAAAATATTCAAGCCTTCCCCGTGCGAGGGAAACGAGCGGAGTTAATTAAAACCAGTTTATAAAGGCAGGCTCTCGGTATGTATCTGGGAGTGAAAAAGATAAACACAAGGCATCAGGATATTTTCTCGAGCGGTGTTATTTCATCATAACTAAATTTTACATCCACGTAAACTACTTTCTAATCTGCACATGACATAAGCAAGTATTTGATGCCGCGGTGGTCGGCCTTGGCTTCTCCTCGAGTTCAATTGCAGTTACCGGATCGATATCATACAACATCTGTTTGTGATTGATTCAATAACGTGTTCCGACTGGTATCAGATAAGCGTCGAATTTTGTTGTAATGTGCTTGGTATGTCGTTAAACAAATTGAACTTACTTGATTATATCCGGCTGCACCGCCGTATTGCAAGAGATACAAGATTACAGGAGAACTATACGAGGCTAATGAGCTTTTTACATAAAATCTCAGTTACATTAATAGTTTACTCTGACGGAATTAAAGAAAAGCCCCAATAATCTTTCGTACTATCTGTGGTTGGTTTAAATACGTTTTAGTGAGGACAAGATTTACATATAACGTAGATATGCTAATTTGAGGACTCACGTTCCATAGAGTAGATTTTTGTACATATTTCTTCTTGTTCGTCTGTTTATTAAGCCAAAGTTTGAAACAGTACGCCCTTGAGATTATTTCTGCCATTGCGATCCCTTCGCATTCGATGCCGTTTTTTAAAATATGTAATTCATCAAATATGTACATTTCTGTTAACAAATTAAGTGTTCGACATTAATTGAATACATGCGCCGGAGCCTGACGCGATATAATCCTGAAGCTTCGGCGCCAGTCTGTCTGTTTCCACGACGGAATTTTCTGGGTAACTCCACAGGCAGGGAGACGCTCGAATATTCGCCCGACAGGAACATGGCGAAACCAGTCCGCATATTTAAGCAATCGTCCGCAGCAATAGGGTTCAGTTCGAAGTAGAGCTTATAAGTAGTTAATCGCTCGGCTTCTGTTAACGTAAATTAGTTTTTAATCTGCTTTATTTAAATAAATGTTAATGTTAAATTCGTTAATAAATTAGGTTTAGTTTCACCGAGTATTGTAAGTTGCACATGATACACTCAATTAAAGGTTTTTATGCGTAGAAAAACATCATCCCCACTTGATACAGTTCAAAAGAGGGAGGAAACCTATAAGACTCCAGCAGAAAACGAAAAGTCGATCTTCCGGGTTCTTCGAGCGCAGTTTTTTTGACCTAATTTGAACTAATAACTATTGACAACGGAACAAAACTGGGGCCGAATTAAGTGAACGGTCAAATTGCACAAAATCGTCAAGTCAATGGTCCGACTAAACCCTATGACCAATCACCAACTGAGAAAAGTGATCACGTGGTTTGGTCTGACTACATCGACCGTTCACTTACCGCAGCCTGGGTTATATTAAAAACAATGAAGATTATTGAGCAAAGGCTAAAGCCGACATATAATTTTTATTTTTAATTTCAGATTTCATCGAGCCACTGTCGCCGCCACACTTTTTTTGACGTAAATTTAATAAAGAATTTTGCTGGGCCGCTGTAATTACGAACTGACACTTATTACGGACGACAGACAAATAATGAATAAAGTTCAGTCCTTATTTCTGTTTGAAAAATATTGGCCCACGTCAGCCTTGCAGTAATGGCAAAAACAGAATAACAATTTATCTTTAAAAAAAGCCAATTTATTTATCATTCGTAGACGACAGTTCGTAAATACAGTTACCCAGCAAAAGTTTTAGTATCGTTAAATTTACGTCAAGGAAAGTGTACACGTTTTGGTCGTGGCCATCTATGAACAGTTCGTCGAATTACGATTTACTGGCGCGAAATTTGAAACGAATTTTTCCTCAATGTTTTAAGCAGAGCTTAAGTCGTGTTTAGAACATGACATTTTATGTAAGTTGACAGACACATTCTAATATGATACTTAAATGAAGTTTAAGTATCAGTCAGAATGTGATTGACATTATACTCACCATGCATAAATGTCATGTACTAAACATGACTTAAACTTAAGTTTTACTTAAGATATTGGTGCAACCGGGCATTAAAATCTCTCCCATTTCAAATTTAAATCAAAGTCTGCGGGCAAACGACGACAAGAAACAAAATGCCTTTTGGATTGCAATCAATTACGCAACATTCGAATTTATAATTGTCATAATAAACGTGGTAACTATGGCAACAGCACATGTTTAATCTCAAAATTGTGCAGAGGGAGGCACACTAACGGCAAATCATGGAACAGGTTTTCTTCAAATAAAATATAAAATGAAAACAGATACTCGTTGATATACTACAATTAACGTCCAGTGGATTATCTGTACGTACTTAATTTGTGTTGTACGTTATACTGCAAGCCAGTGGCGTACGCAGGAGTGGTGAATGGGGGTGGGGGTTACAAATGAACGAAACTAATTCAATTAAATGAATTAAAAGAAACGCTTTTTGACACAAACAATTTTATTGACATTTTATATTAAGTGTTCGAGGACTTTTGCCAGTTCATCTAAAACAGACTCGACTGTGATGTCAATATCTCTGTGTATATTTACTACAGCAAGTCCATTTAGGCCCGATCTTACCATCTACCGATAAATTTAACCGTCGATTAATATCCTAGGAAACCATTGTCGGCACAATGGATATTAGCCGACGGTTAAATTTATCGGGAGGTGGTAAGATCCGGCCTTTGTCAATTTTCAGGCATTGTGTTCCTCAAATACATTTTGAGGCGTCTCAATAATGAAAAGGAACGTTCGCTGCCGGCTGTTGTAACTGGCAAAGTGACGAGGATTTTCAACAGTTTTCCAACTGAACTAAATGTTGTCTCTTTGTAGCAGAATGCCAACATTTCTACAGCATTTTTAGGAGGGCCTGGTTTGCTGCATATATGTATGGCGCCCCCATAACTTTCATTAATTAATGAACGATTTCGTGTTACGATTTTTCATATGAATAAATAGGTAACACTCGGTTAATTTGTGGGGTGTTTTAACCCCCTTAATCCCTTACTACGTACGCCACTGCTGCAACCAACTTCAATGCGGTGGAATTTTTTTTTGTAATGGATGTTACAAAAAGTTCACCGTATACTTACAATACCATCATTATTTATACTTCCCTACTTGTAACACATACATAAAAATTCGGCAAAGTTTTCTCACAATAGCTCATTTCATACTTACAACACAATATCTCAGGATGAAGTAAGCATTCCGTACCACCGAATTAAAAGGTCGCAAACAGGGCCTCCCAATTTAAAGGCAAATGAATGTAAGGTGTTTGGAAAATCGGTTCTTCTGGAGAAGCTTTTTATAGTATTAAAGCCTATTTGGACTGTGACATCGAACTTTAACATGTCCCGACCTTTTTGCGTTTTCTACTGTATTTTTACCGTCATCATCACTGAGATTATTACACTATTATTTTTTATTATTTTGTGTTTCTTTTCTAAAATCTTAATTGAAAATTAATCTCCGCCCACAATAATATTATATCCGTAGATACGTATCTCGGCAGCTAAGCTGCCATCTTCAGTACGCTACCAACTTAAAAGTACTTAAAAAGATCTAAAAACAATCTAATCATCCTCATTTTAGATCTTTTCAAGTGCTTTTAAGTTGGTAACGTACTGAAGATGGCAGCTTAGCTGCCGAAATATGGATATATTAAAATTATTATGGGCGGAGATTAATTTTCAATTATTTCTTAAACCACGGTCTCCTTTACTATTTTAGTTCTAAAATCTTAATGCTTATTTGTCTTTTTTGCATCCGTATTTATATAATTGACTGTGTTGGTTTTACAACATTTTGTATTACTTATTTGTTATTGTACGTACTTATTTACACTAATTATATTTATACACTTATTCTAATTTACACCCTATTTTATCTATACAATAATTTCATTTAATTTCTTTGATATAAACTCAATGTATTGTTTATTTGTATAAGGCCCGATTATTATTTACTTGTTCTCTGCCGAATGAAATTATATGTTGCTTTTTTGACGCTTGTAACTGTACCCATTGTTACAAATATCGATCTATCTATCTATCTATTAGGGATCGACCGATAGACAATTTTTCGCCGATACCGATAATCGGCCGATATTATATCGGTTGTAAGCATTCGGATTCACTCGGCGGAAAGCATACGCTGCGCATGCGCAAAGTCACATTTGCAGTATTTCCGTAACTTCGTTGTGTTATTTGCTGGTATCAAAATATCTAGTCATGGCAAATATAAGAAATGTATTTTGGGAATTCTTTATCAAAAATAATGTGCCAACGAATGCCAAGACATCTACTGCAACTTGTAAACTTTGTGAATCAATCATATCATTGGGTGGAATTGGAAGAACTGCCAATACAAGTAACTTAAAATATCATTTCTCAAAAGTGCACCCTGACACATATGCGCAATTATGCAAAACCACAAGCAAGTTTTTTATATTATTAAAATAATATTTTAATTGAAAATTGGGCATCTATTTTAAATTTTAAGGCAATGTACACGGTGTCACATAAAAGTACGTTAATTTTAAGCAATAATAAAACTCGTCAAAAGTAACAATTTTTCTAATAGCCGTTTGCACCACGTCTAGTTAAAAATTAAACCAGGTTTAACAGTAAACCCAGTTTGCACCGCGGTTTAAACCATAGTCAAAAACTCGCTAAACCAACTCAATTTAATCCGCCTTCCGTGATGTTTTAACGTTGAGTTGTTTAGCGAGTTTTTAACTACAGTTTAAGCCGCGGTGCAAACTAGGTTTACTGTTAAACCTGGTTTAATTTTTAACTAGACATGGTGCAAACGGCCATAAATATATTTTTGTGAACGTTTTAGTTATCGAGTTATAATATATTAAAAAAATTTCGTAATCATCATTATCAAATTTAATATTTCTACACTTTAATTTGCCAAAATTAAAATACAATTATTAATAAAAAAAAACCAATCAGTTGTGTTTAAACTGTTTAGAAATATGTCTAAAGTGTTTATAAATGATCCCCTGTTACGTACATACTACATTATTCATTCTCACATTTCTTGTTTCAAATTAAACTGTTATTATCTGTAAAAACCTATGTGAATATTTTAATAAAAATTATAGTTACTAATATTTTCTTATCTATTAGTTATTATTTGTTATATCGGTCATATCGGCAATCGCAGTGGCCGATAAGAATTATCGGTTTCCTGGCCGATATACCGATAAATTTATCGGTATCGCTCGATCCCTACTATCTATCTAATAATAATCGAATTTTATTAATTTAATTTAAATTCTGTGTCTCAAAAAGATTCCAGCTCAGCCTTGGCGAGTCGAAACAAAATTCATTTTGCTTACTGAATATTCAACTTTCTCTCCAAACCATCTTTTTTTTCTATATATTGCTACGTTTTCTTTGTAATATTAATTTGAGTAATCTTGAATGTTTTGTTTGTAAATTTTTCTTATTTTTTATTATTATATTATTCATATTAAAATTAATAACTTTTTTATTATAATTATATTTTAAACTAAATTTCACATTTTTATTCAAACATTTATTTCTTTTCTAAAATTTCACATTTTTGTCAATATTTTTTTATATTTAAATATTTAGCATTTTTATTTGAAATATTCTCGTAAGTAAAGATTTTATTCTGAAGACCAAGGAATTTAAAATCAGAGAGACAAGCATTTTGGACAATTCTGAAAAATTTTATCGAAAACCAGAAACGCTACTAACGAAAAAAATCGAGATCCAATCTTGAACCGAATGTTTAAAGAATTGGGGACAAAAAGGGATGAAAAGTGGGTCTCCAAACCCCGTCCGCACGTTTCCTTTTTACAGCGTAAACTAACTCGCATTTATTTATTTATATATATAATTACTATATTTTTTCGAGGTGTTAATAATTAAGTTATGTGCAAATCTCAGCCGTTTCTAAATTTGCTTAACAAAACAAAGCACATTTCAGTTATTCACGTGACAGCGTCCAATGTTTCCAGTGAGTGTTGGAATATGATTAATGAAAATCGCATGAAAAGAGATATCTCCGAGCTGCATTTACTGGACACTCACAACAACGTAATTTCCGACAAAAAAAAATGCATATCTGACATTTTCAATCAACACTTCGTAAAACGAACTACAGATAACATTACAAGCAATATTCCAATCAGAAGTCAAAAAAATTTTGAATCCATGTTTCTATCACCTACGGACCCGAAATCCAGGAGATCATCAACCGCAAATGTACCAAGAAGAGTGCTGGCATCGACTGTGTCCCAGGGAATATTTTGAAAGCTGTCTCTCACCTAATTGCCGATCCACTCTGTAACATAATAAATGAATCCTGTTCCAATGGTGTATACCCGCGTCAACTTAAAATATCTATAGTGATTCTGTTCTAAAAACAAAGGGCAACCGACGCGAGACATCTAGCTGCAGACCTATCGCTCTTCAAAACCAATTCGAGAAAATATTTGAGGAAGCATTCAACATACGGCTGACGTCTTACCTGAAGAAACATAGTATACTTAGTAACTCACAAAATGGTTTTCGAAAGGGAAACTCGACGTTAACTGCGATTGCCGATACATACAACTACATTCTTAACGAAGTAAACAACAGAAAAAAGATTTTCATCCTATTCTGCGACTTAAGCCGAGCTTTTGTCTCCGTCAACCATACATTATTATGCACAAAGTTGGAACAGATTGGTATTAGAGGAACTGCAAATAAATGGGTAAGATCCTGCCTCACAGGAAGAACGCAACAAGTACTCATACAAGAACACTTATCAACTCCTTTGTGTGTGGATGTGGGAGTACCTCAAGGCTCAATACTCAGTCCTATTCTGTTTTCCATCATCATTAACGATCTGACAGAATTGTGTCCTTCACCTTCAAAGACCATCATATACGCCGATGATACCACCTTCATTATTTCCACCAGCAACGCTTATGACGCTATCTCACAAACAAACAACATTCTAGCCGAAATGAAGGATTGGTGTTTCAATAACGGTCTGAAGCTAAACACCTCTAAAACACAAGTGATGCGCATCCTTACAAAAAACGTAAACGTTGACGTCTGCCCATTAGTGAAATGCGAAAGTACATCCTGAAACACCCTGAAATCCCGTTCATAATCTTTTTAAAATTTTATAATGTCTTGGAAGGCAAACTTTTTTGTACTCAAATCCCAGGCACAAAATTCGTGTAGACCTGCGTAATTTTGTATATAAACTAACAGAAAAATGTGAAACCAAAGAATGAACATTTACTTTGGTAACTTATCTCTTTCAATTTATAAACTGATATAAATTTTAACGCCTCTTAAATTAAAATCATAGTATCATTAGCAGATATCGGACGAAAGTATGGAACTCAATGTCATTCTCATAAGCGGCACGTTAGGTAGAAGTTAGGTATGCGGTGTCCCGATCGTGAACTTTACGTTTGTTATCGCATATTCATCGCATTGATAGCCCGACGCTCATGAACTGACGACGAGTGTGCGCGTTGTATTCAGGAGATGAAGTGACCGTGAATATTCATACAAATATGCTAAGTTTGATCATCAGTAAGGGTCGGACATTCCTAGGATATCTGGTAAAAAACAGTATAAAGATAAACAAAGCAGCGGCGCAGATTTCAACGTCGGCGCTGAACGGCTTTTATGCCCGAGGCACCTTTCACCCTCGCGCTTATTGCATCAAAAGCAACCGTTTGATGTAAATTACGTGTGTAACATAATTGCCTTTATAGTTTCTTTCAAATTAATAATTATGAAAACATTATATTTATTTAATGTAACTTTTAAAAAGACTTCATATCAATTATAGCGCCGTCACTGCAAAAAGAATGCGAGTTTATTTCGGAATGAATCGGTTATGTAAACAAGTTTTTATATCCAGTCGACCAGAACTGTGGTGGTTACTGCGTGCCTATAGAATTCTCGAGCTTCGACTGGTTTATTGTTTTGTTTTTATAGGGCAGACGCGTTAAAGATTTGAACTTTTACCAACTATGATCGCTTCAGCATGTTAGTAGTTCCTCGTATATTTAACGAAACCTTCCGCCTAAAATACGCCTTTCTTTTCAATATCTTTTGAACTTCAAATTATTTAAATACGTTACTCTACCGAAAGTTTTATTAAAATTCTGAAAAGGCAAATTCCACAAAGACCTCGAACCCTTAAAGAGAAATATAAAATTGCCGCGACAACGGTAATACCAGCCAGGCCAATATTACCTTAAAAGTCGTGCTTGCACATCCGGCATCTCGGAACACAATGGTCAGAAGTAATTCAATACGTGTACGTGTGTTTACGATCAAAAACAGGATGTTTAAATAAATCCAACTTCTGCAGTTCGACGCTCGCGTGCTTTAATAATACACGATGGAAGACCATCTGTTGGTTACGAACAAATTACAAAGTATCGAGGCATATCTCAAATTCCAACCGAGTTATCTATCAAATACATCGCACGAAGCAATAAGGTTAAATATACAACGTGTAGTGTAAATAACCGATGATGCTAGTCAATTTCATCAAATATGCGGTACTAGATATGGGAAAATACAATGGGAATAATTACAGAAAGTCGAAAATGGTCGTAGCTTACATGTCAACATCCACTATCATAAAGAAAAAATCGGCGAAAATTGTAGGAATGCGTTTACTAAACAGATCAATAGGAATTCTAAAGTGCCTTGCAACACGCAAGCAGAAAATTAGGAAAATTATAAGCATTAAATGTACAGCTGCGAAACCAGAAAGCGGAACAATAAACTTGCGTTAGTTTAAACCTCGCATCTAAATTTTGATAACTAAGGTAACTCATCAATATTTGCATTTAATAAAAACAGTAATCATTCGGTGGTTTAGGTATATTAAAAATCATAATGAACAAATAACTCATACAAACAAAAATTATTTTGGTTATAATTATCGTCACACAAGATAAAATGAAACAAAACAGCGGTTCTTAATATTCAGTCCATACAACCTTTCGATTGAACACTATTGAATGCAAATGTCCTGGCGTTGAATGAATTAAGATTTTAAATAAATACAGGGTGTTTCAAAACCTGTCTTTAAATGAAACTGTAAGTTCCTCGTTACATAAGAGATTAATTCTCTAAATCTGAAATTTTTTGCCCAAAAATGAAAAACAAGCGAGCGCAGTTCCTTTGTTTTGAAACCTCCGCTTGGTTTACGACTTACGGTCTTAGTGTATACGAATATGAATCCGACTTGCGGACATCGGTACGTTTATTTGTATTTTCAACATGCGATAAGTAAGAACGTTTGTTTACGCTCCTCTTTGAATTAGACAATAACAATTATGTTAAAAACGAGTACCTAATCTTCGTTAGATCTTTTTCTGAAGTAATTAAACATCTTCGTACGCTAGTTTTGTAATTGCGTTGAAAATACGTAAAATTATTTTTTAAATATCGCACTAATAGCTACAGAATAAGTATTGCAAGAGCAGAAACCATTTCTATTGTCAAAACGGAAAGAAAGAATTGGAGTATGATACGATGAAAAATTTAAATAAATTAGATTGCCTATACACACAATAATCTATCAAGTTCAAAATAAGTGATTGAATAACTTCGCTAGCTCTCAATCGAACTATTTTATTAATTGTTTACATTCCAACACAAAACACATGCCTTCATAAGGATAAGATTGAACCTGAACTTCTACGTCGGCTTAAACCATAAAGGCATAAAAGCTCTCGCCTAGTGCAGACGTTTATTTCGTCGTTTATTCGAAGTTTTAATAAAGAAACAAATTTATTTTTGCTGTACAAACACAATAAACTTTAGTAATCAACATTGTAAGTTGATTATTGGCAATTTACAAATTAATATGATGTAAGAATTTCCACTTTTTCGATCGCCTTTAGATTTTTTTTTAAATTTAACTGTTAAAGTACGGATTAGTACAAAACTAATCATCAATTAATGCAACACGCACAGAATATTTTAAACTATTAAAAAATTTCCTAGTTACAAATTTATCTGCTTTTAAAATTAACAAAAAAAAACACTTAATTAACTACAATTTCTGTGCATTAGGTCATGGTCTGCGTTTTCATGACTTTTTATGGCCTCGAACGTCGGAGAATAGTTGAAAACCAAGCTCCGCCGGAACATTTAACCTGCATTCAGCGACCTTCAAACAATTTCTATGAAAAAGTAAAATAATCTTTATCTACGTTATTATTGCTATCTGACCAATAGTTTTATAACAAATTTTGCTTGTTTTCTTGACCACTATTTGTGGTTTCAATTAAAGACATAGGTTTAGAGACACGCTGTATATATTCTAATATCAAAACTGTCCCATTTTCTTCTACAGGCTTCTCTAATTCCATTTGATTCACCGGTCGAAAATTTTTCTCTAGATTCTCTAGATTGACGATACGTACTTGAACTTAAATTAATTATAACTTGTCCCGCTTTATGATTCCGCAACTGTACATACAACACAGTAACCTATCCAGAAAACGTAACTTTTTCCACATGTTAAGATTTGCTAATGCGATTTATTTTGAAGTTAAAAGTATCGCGAGGAAATTGTTCTTAACGCAGCATGCGATTATATTAAAACAAAGGAAAGCCAAATAGCGTGCGTTTAGTTGCACGTGGTAATGACAGAGTCCTTGGAAATACTGTAAATTAAACAGCCGTAATTTAAGTAAATAGTACGTATATTTAAAGGTTGTTAGTAAAATTGCTGAAGTCAAGGTAAAATTTGAAATACTGAGGAAATAAAATAAGCATGCAATTGTTTTCTTAAAAATAGAAAACATAAATCGTATGTAAGTTTCTCATTATAAGTTATTTAGAATACGGCGTTAGTAATTTCTAATTATGTAGTACAGTTTGACTAAAATAAATAATTGTAATAAAACAAACATGTTATTAATCTATAATCTAAATTCAAAACTATGTAGTTGTTTATGCCCATGCATTGAATCATTTCTTCATGGCATTTATGACTTGGATATACCTATTGAATATAAATGTTCTTTGACGTTGGTAGAAATGCTACCTAATATTAAGAAATTAAAAAAATGTTATTTTGTTGTTCTCACATGTCAAATTCAAAATTAATTTTATAAGACAGTTTGTTAAGAAAAGAAAAAGGGAAAGTGTCAACCAGTAAATCAAATTATGCTACCATCAAATCATATAGAAGTAGATATGTTTGTGTCCGTTTCATAACATTATTTTGCTAAATTTTTTGGTACTATTTCCTGGTAACATAAATTAGTATAGTGTAAAGCAACCTTAACCACCGAAGTTTGTTATAAAAATGTTACCTTAGAGTATAGACAGCAATATGAAGCGCGCGTGCGTATGCGAATTACACAGTAAACATGTTGGCAACGTAAGTTAGGCAACCAACACGATACCTAAGGGCAAGTGACCGTCAATTCCTATACAGGGTGTTATCGAACATTGACACTAATTATACCACGTATAGACGTAATATACGTGGTATATAAAATAAAATATTACGTCTATACGTGGTATAATTAGTGTCAATGTTCGATAACACCCTGTAAAGTAATTGACGGTCACTTGCCTTTAGGTATCGTGTTGGTTGCCTAACTTACGTTGCCAACATGTTTACTGTGTAATTCGCATACGCACCCGCGCTTCATATTGCTGTCTATACTCTAAGGTAACATTTTAATAATAAACTTCGGTGGTTATTACATACAAAAGCTTTTCTTTTCTGGAGCATAACCTATAAAAGCAATTTGAAAAACATACCTTGAGAATAAGAACTATGCAACAGTTATGTATTGTACAGTGTGGATTAATTTCGATGTCTCTTATGGACATCTCCGTAACTATAAGAGATAAAAAAAACTGGTGGCCAAGTCTCGATCTCTTTTTTGGAAATTAAGTCAATAGCGTAAACAAAAATTGGCTATCTTCTTTTATTTTCAAGCTATGGGCAAAAATTGACATTTTCGACTTTTCGTTTCTCAGTCATATCTCGTTTATTTGTAGAGATATTAGAAAACTGTTTCATCATTGTTAGGACACCTTTTGGAATACAATTCAGTGGTGTAGTTGCTTTTTTAATATTTACTTAAATTTTCAAGTTATAACATAAAATTATACTTTTTTAAATAGAAATCATAGTAGGCAATGCCCTCATTAAATAGAGATTTTTTTCTGCTTTCAAAAATGTATACCCATAACTTGAAAACAAAAGAAGATAGCCAATTTTTGTTTACGCTTTACTTAATCTCCAAAAAAAGAGATCGAGACTTGGCCACCAGTTTTTTTCTGTCTCTTATAGTTACGGAGATGTCCATAAGAGACATCGAAATTAATCAACCCTGTACATAGACATGTAAAATATGCAGATAAAATTCCAGGCATTCCATTTTAAAGGCAAGTTAGAGCTTTACGAAATTTCGAGTTTATGCAGCAATAAAATCTTTCAACCTAATTATCTCGAAAACGATTAATCTGACGAAGATGGAACTTTGCATTTCTGATACAATTTTAATCGAACTTTTCAATTTCGGTTTCGGTTTTCTTTAAAAAGTGACAATAAGAAACCTATTCACTAAAATGATAACCGACTTCCCCGGATGTACGCCACTGGTGAAGAATGCTCAATTTTCCGTATGATATATCCATCCCTGTATTTCACTTGTCCTGAACGTCAAATTTAACGCTCTACCTCAGACCGTTCCAAAGATATTTAAGAAAATACGCAGATCAAGTAACTCTTTAGGAGGTTATACCCCAGAAACGAAAGATTTTGTGTAGAGATAAATTAGGTTAAATTGTTGTAATATTTTGATGGCGTCTCTACGTGGTATAATTATTGTCATCCTCTTCGATAACATCCTGTAGAAAAATACGTTACGATAAACTACCAGCCTACTTTACAAAACAACCGAATGCAAATATTTCCCACTCTCTTGCCCTTATGCCCGATTTTTTCACCTCCTGATAAATTTATCTGCTAGGTAATATCTTTGGGAACATTATCGATACAATTGTTTCCAAGGATAATACCTGGCAGATAAGTTTATCAGGAGATGAAAAAATCGGGTCTTAGAAGCAATGTAAGTTGCCTACCTTACAATGTCAACAGGCGTAGCCGGCAATGCGCGTTCCATACGATTATTATTTCTATGAATGTTACCAAAAATCACCCAGCCAATATGAACTATAGAATTATAAAAAAAAAAACTATATGCCTTGTTGTTTGGACAACCACTTTTCAGGGGTCAGCCTGTACATATGGAAATTATCTTTGAAAAATGCAAAAACGCGACTTATTTCTCGCGCATTATTTCTTTTCACATTTAAATCAACGCTGTTGACGTACAATGCAATCATTCTATTGCGAGTCTGCGGCATTGCTATCAAAGAAATGTCGAAAATTTCAATTTTACGTTTACGGGCATGATTTAGGACATCAATAGAAACACCTGCTGCTTCTCTGGTGCAAAAACAGGCGCACACCGCCTTTGTGATCCACTTGCCGCCTCTTGTTGTTACGGCGAATATTACTTAATTGACCTAACGGGACGTGTCTTCTCTTGAAACGCACGTGTGGTGTTACGCGATCAAAGGCTATCGCGAAAACGTAAATTTCAATCATCTGCGGCTTGTTTACACAGTCTAGACGTATATTTCCTCTTCAAATGTCCACCTGCACTTGAATACATGCAACACGCCGTATCTATACTTGTGGGTTTGTTTACACTCCAAATTTTATTGCCATAAGCGGTCGTGCGAATCATAATTTTTTGTGTGACGGAGAAATTAAATTGCGTTCACCTTTGACATTTCATATCATTGGTCTTCCTCACGTCAACTTTTGCTGTTGGCTCTTGATGCTTTCGATTCTTGCAAACCCTTCCTTGGTACGGCAGTTTTGACTTTATTAATTTGCATTTGCGACGTACCCGAAGCCCTTCGGTCGTCTTGTGGTGTCTCCAGCGCCTAATCAGTGTTTGGAGGGGCTCTGTCCCGTTTCGCGTGTGTTCATCCAAGGGCGACACCCAATTTTGGATTTCTGTGTGGAAATCTCCCAGAGGTTTCAATGTACGACATTTCGTCGTTTTTGACGTGGTGCTGGAGGACTGAAACTCGTCAAGTTGTCTCAGCCTCGTCCCCGTTGTCAAGGGCAGGTAGGTATGTTTGCGACTGATGCCTCTCTTTTTCGCGCAAATTACTACTATCGAACTCTTCTCTCTTAAAGGCTTTTGGTTAACTGTTGTTTTTATGTACGATTGCTTTTACGTATGGTTACTCTTTGAAATTTTACACAACTTGCTCTTCATTTCGCTTTCATCTGTAACTATCGTGACTATCCATTTAGAGGGACCAGACGTTTCGTACCGGCCGGCTTCATTGTAACAATCTCGAGCTGGGGTGAGAGATGTGGGCGTCTTCACATGTCATGCGGTTAAGGTCTTGGGCAGATTTTAGTTGCATTAAGACCATCGCGCGTCACCAATTATACCACATCAAACAATGGCCGTAAGCGGTCGCTGTCAGGACCGGCACCAGGTTTTAGAATGCCTACACCAACTAGAACGAATCAGCATCGTACTGATGCCGACACGACGCGATTTAAACCCGTTGTATGCCCGCTTTAACGCCTGCACATCGGGCTATGCCGGTCAAGGCACGATGCGTTCCGGACTGCTTACGGTTCAGCGTAGTCGACGTTATCTCCTTTAAAATCATATAATTTCTTTTTCCTTTATGCCGGTACGGAAGCGATCCTAATACAGTCCTGTATAGTGGACGGCGGCATTTATCCAGTAACATTATAGTTTCAGATATTCAGTAAAATTTTAAACACGTAAAGCTAGTGACGGATCGGCCATTCGTTAAAATTTACTTTATTGTGTCATATTTGTTAACATCATTACCAATACAGTTTCAATAGCATTCTAAAGTTCTTATGTTCTTAAGGTGCACACACACGCTTCAAGTGTTAAGGTAGGAACGCATTTTGCCAATGTCTGTAACTTGTGTTGTTATATTAAAGTTGTTGCATTAATTGAGTCAATCCCTTTGGATTCTCTTCTCATCTCCGGCTAATTTATTTTCGCGTTTAATTAACACCCACATCTGTCACGACTGAAGCTGCTGGCTGTGCTGCAAGTTAGCTTCCTCGGTACAAATCCTGTTTCTACTCAAGTAGGTCGCAGGGTTTGCAGCCTCCTTTATTTTAGATTGATTTTACGTAACTTCCTGCTTAATTCTCTCATAATTTTCTGTTCATTTTGTCACTCGGCAAGTATAATCTCTATTTTCTTACACTAATCTTTCGTCTCTATGCTCCTAAACTTAACTAAGCTTGTGGAAAACTAAAAAAATCAGGTAACTTAAATCAAATTAGTTATTAACTTAAAATTTCATTCTGTGTCTAAATTGCCGTTTTCATTATTTATATTCACTAACACAATTCTCCGCCTGGACTTCATAATCCAGCTTCATTTTGTCCTCTGGTCTTGGTGTAACTCTGCCTGTTCTGTCCTTGCATTCTTTAGTAATGGAACCCATCTTTCTGCCTTTTGCTGATTTTAAAGGCACGTTATCCTTTTATTTAAACTCTTGATGCACAAATCTTACTTATTATAAGTACTTGTAAATATTAGGAGCATTAGAATTGTAAATACATGTATTGGATCGCTACTTGTCGGAATCATCAATCTGAATCTTCGGTCTTTAGATATTTTTTTTCGCGCGGGCGATAAACTTTATTTTATACAGGCGTGAGAAATCAATTGGTAAATAAAAAGATAAAATGTTCCCAATCGAATAAGTAATGTCAACTGTGAAATTGTGTCCGATTATAGTGTTGACACACGTAATATTTCCTTGAGGTCGTTGTAATCCTCGAAATCTTCTGAATTCGAACCAAACAATCCTTAAATTTAAAATGATTTTTCGATCAACTGTTTGGTTCAGGCATTTAGGCAGCAAACGTTTTCAGTTGCGAAGCGTATCAATTTATTTTATTAGGTTATTCGGAAAAAAAATGCCGTTTTTTTCAAATTTAGAATGCTTGTATTAAACGAAATATATTAATTTTGATTAAACTATGCAATTGCAAATTTCATTAGTGATCGTTTGCCATCATTGTGCCAGCATTGACATTGCTCGATGATACCAGCCAAGTTCTCTAGAGTCAAGAAATTCTTGATATGCCGTATCGACCTCGTAATATTCATTAAAATTTATATCTTTAAGGAAATGTTTCGTGGAGCAATACATATGGTAATCCGAAACAGCAATGTCCGGACTTTATGCAGAAAGAGAAAAGTCCATCCAAACTCCATCAGTTTTTATTGAGATGTAATTGTATTATGCGGATTTGCATTATCCTGGTGGTGGATCACGAGATTTGTATTTATTAGTGCAGGGTCCCCTAAACGGAAAATTTCGTGCTTTTTGATAAGTTAAGCACAACAGACTGCAGCATTATCTGTCCGGACATTTGAAACAAGTTCAAAATGGATCACGCCAAAGATATTCCACCAAACACTGAATGTTACTTATCTTCCAAAACGATCTTTGTTGACGAGTGAAAAAGATACTTGTCGAAGATTAAGTCACTGTTTATACCAGCAGGGATTCTTAAAAGAATCCATATTTCTTCATAAATCATGATTTGTCACAGAAAACGATTGTGGCGGGGAGTTTGGAGTAATTTTGTACAAATGTTTAAGATGTTTAGGTTGAGATTCATTTAAGTTATGTGAAATTTTTGTAGAACGTTTAACAATCGTACTACCACCTCTTATATAGCTCCAAATGGTTGAATTGAATGCACTCAACTCGTCTGACAATCGATATATTGTAGTAACCGTATTTTCTTTAATAAATTGCAAAAAAAAATTGGTTAATCTTTAAAAGGCAACCCAAGGTACGACTCATTCGAAGAGTAAAATCGCCATTTCTAAATTTTTAAAATTCATGTTGGGCATGTCTTAACATTAAGAGATTCTTTGTCTTCTTCTCACAGATATTCTACGCCACTTGTGCAGCTACTTTCCTTCTTAAACTCATATAAATATAGGTTCAAGAATTCTTCGTTTTTTGGTCATTCTTCGTAAGAAAACACAATTAAGTACGGCTTAACATTTGCGCAGTATATTGTTTAGAGAAGTATGCTCTTCAATTTGCAAAAAAAAATATATCTCACTACCTCCGAAATATGAATTATTAGTTGATAAAGAAAAAAAAACGATATTTTTTCCAAACAACCTAATACTTTACTTAAAAATTGAAAACCCGTCTAATAATTTTTTTTATGAGTATTGCTCTTTTTATCAACACGTGTTTTGTGTGTGTGTCTGTGAAGCTGGCGTATCATTTCATGGAATCTCTTAAGTTCTAGTGAGTTCTAGCTTTATTTTTAATAGTTCTATAGTTCCTGATAGATAAAATCGATAGTTCTGCTCATTTTAAAGCGAAAAAAAGCCAAAGTGCAAACTGAGACGCCAGGTTCACACAGCGTCTCACTTCGTCCTATGCAAAATTAACGGCCAATTCTTATAGGAAATTAAAAGATCTGTAGTTCTACATGAGTTCTAGAAAGAGTTCTAGAGAAAAACATTGCTATTTCTTATTAGAAAACTCTAATAACCCAATATGATTAGTTACGCAGATACAGATGAGACGCTGTCGAATATTCGACAGTTCTATGAGCTCTGCAATTTTTTCCTTGTAGCTCAGAACGTATCCAAGGATTTTCTACAGAGTTCCGGCCACAAGTCTCATTAGATTATTTTTTGAGCAATTTTAAATCCTGGTAAATTCGAGTTATACACGTTATAATTGAGACGATGTCTAATACAAGACAGTTCTGTGAGCTCTATATTTTTTTCCTTGTAGTTAGAAACATATTCAATGACTTTCCGCAGAGTTCCAGTCAAATTCGAATTATACACTTAATAAGTGAAACGCTGTCGAATATACGACAGTTCTGTAAGCTCTATATTTTTTTCCTTGTAGTTCTGAAAATATTCAATGACCTTCCGCAGAGTTCCAGTCATAAACCTAAGTAGATTATTATTTAGCAATTTTAAACTCCGCCAAATTCGAATTATACACTTAATAAGTGAGACGCTGCCGAAAACACGACAGTTCTGTGAGCTCTATATTTTTTTCCTTGTACTTAGAAACATATTCAATGACTTTCCGCAGAGTTCCAGTCATAAACCTAAGTAGATTATTATTTACCAATTTTAAACTTCGCCAAGTTCGAATTATACACTTAATAAGTGAGACGCTGTCGAAGATACGACAGTTCTGTAAGTTCTATATATTTTTCCTTGTAGTTCTGAAATTATTCAATGACCTTCCGCAGAGTTCCAGTCATAAACCTAAATAGATTATTATTTAGCAATTTTAAACTCCGCCAAATTCGAATTATACACTTAATAAGTGAGATGCTGCGAAAAACACGTCAGTTCTGTGAGCTCTATAATTTTTTCCTTGTAGTTCGGAACATATTCAACGACTTTCTGCAGAGTTCCAGCCACAAGCCTCATTAAATTAAATTTAAAATTGCTCAAACAATAATCTAACGATGCTTGTGGGAAGAACTCTGCAGAAAGTCGTTGGATACGTTCCAAACTACAAGGAAAAAATTATAGAGCTCACAGAACTGTCGTATATTCGACAGCGTCTCAGTTCTAACCTGTACAACTCGAATCTCGCGGGATTTAAAATTGCTCAAAAAATTATCTAATGAGTGTGCTGGAACTCTGCAGAATGTCGTTAAATACGTTTTGTACTACAAGGAAAAAGTTGTAAAACTGACAGAACTGTCGTATATTCGACAGCGTCTCATCTGTATCTGCGTAACTAATCATATTGGGTTATTAGAGTTTTCTAATAAGAAATAGCAATGTTTTTCTCTAGAACTCTTTCTAGAACTCATGTAGAACTACAGATCTTTATTTTCATATAAGAATTGGCCGTTAATTTTGCGTAGGACAAAGTGAGACGCTGCGTGAACCTGGCGTCTCAGTTTGCACTTTGGCTTTTTTTCGCTTTAATGAGCAGAACTATCGATTTTATCTATCAGGAACTATAGAACTATTAAAAATAAAGCCAGAACTCACTAGAACTTAAGAGATTCCATGAAATGATACGCCAGCTTCACAGACACGTTTTGTATAGGTATTGCAATATCGTTTGCGCTAAGTGTGTTGGTGTATAATTTGTACACAGTTGTTATAAATGATTCGTTAGACACAGGAGGTGTTGAAAGCTTCTGCCTTTTACAGATTGTGAATTTAGTAATTTCCGTCAGTTCACGAGAGGTTTTAGGAAATTAATATTTTATTAAAGCAGGAAAGGTACAAAGCGCTTCGTCATAATTTTCAAGGTGAAATGTTATGATACAATAATGTTTTTTTTCCATAGATACATTCAGACCCTCGAGGTATTTTTATCTGTATCAAAAACTGTTATATTTAAACTTAGAATATGCTTAAATGAGTATATCCATATTCTTTTGTGTTTAACATATTACGCTTCATAAGTTTATCAAAATTGATTTGACAACATTTTATACCAGAAACGTCATTTTGACGACTTTTTTTCTGAATCCTTTGTTAAGTAAGCTAATGTAACTAAAAAAAATTATTTCTACCCCAAGAAATATTAAATTTTGAAAGTTATACATTAGTCCGCCGCACATGCACATACTTATCCGACGCTACCAGCACATGGAGGACTTGGCGCGCAAACTTAGTTCGTATGTTTATGGAGGAAAGTCTTCGTTTCAAATACGCAGATTAAAACGTGTATCCAAGCTCGCGAATCTAAAATTTTAAAACTACGTTTACCGGCAAATCAGGTTTTAATAAATTAAATAATAAGCGTGTCTCTAAACCTATGTCTTTAATTGAAACCACAAATAGTGGTCAAGAAAAGAAGCAAAATTTGTTATACAACTATTGGTCAGGTCAGATAGCAATAACAACGCAGATAGAAATTATTTTACTTTTTCAAAGAAATTGTTTGAGGGTCGCTGAATGCAGCTTAAATGTTCCTGCGGAGCTTGGCTTTCAGCTATTCTCCGACGTTCGAGGTCATAAAGTCATAAAAACGCAGACCATGACCTAATGCACAGATATGATACTTAAGGCAGGTCAAGTGTTTTCTTGTTCATTTTAAAAGCTGATAAATTTTGAAACTAGGTAGGTTATTAATAGTTTAAAATATTCTGAGCGTGTTGCATTAATTGATGATTAGTCTTGTGCTAGTCCGTACTTTAACAGTTAAATTAAAAAAATTCAATCTAAAGGCGACCGAAAAAGTGGAACTTCTTACATCATATTAATTTGTAAATTGCCAATAAACAACTTAAAATGTTGATTACTAATGTTTATTGTATTTGTCCTAAATTTGTTGGTTTATTAAAACTTCGAATAAACGACGAAATAAACGTCTGCGAGTTATGTTAAACGCTCTATGACCCCTGATTAGTAATATAAACAAGTGACGCATTGTTATTGTCCACTCATTTATCGTTATCTTTACTAAATATACAAACTATAGCATATATATTAGGGTCAGAACTTTAGTTTAGTCATATCTGCAGAACTTGTAACCGTTACTCTGCCCATCTGTAACTTTAATAAATGTTTTAAAAAACATTAACGTGTTTATAAAAAACATAATTGGCGCAGTCAGTAGGATAGTGCGGTCGCGAAAAAAGGTGCATCGTGCAAATTAAAATCGCGATTTGGGACTCCAGTTCCTTCAGTACTACCCAAAAGAACCCTGGACGAAGAAACTTCAAGAGAAATACATCGTGTAAGGCTCTGAAGATACCATTCGTCTTCCAATCCATAGAGGAGATCCACAGCTCTGGGCAACGCAGATATCAACCTTTCACAAAATAGACGACTGGCAATTCCCGGATTTGGTGAGACCAAATTTTGAGTATCCCGTCTAATTTTTTCCATCATTTACCTGATTTCTTGTCTTATATGAACAGCAATTCAGTAAATAACTTAGATTTAGATTCTTTAATCGAAACATTTAATAATAGTATTAATCTATCTAAACCAACTGTAATCCAAGCAAAAATGCCAGAAGTAAATTATCAATTATTAAAATTATATGTAGACACAATTCCATCATACAATGGTGACCAAAATTCATTAGAAATTTTCATAGCGTCCTGCGACTATTTGTTCAATGAAATTAGTAACAACGACCCTCAAATAACTTCATATTTAATTAGAGTAGTAATTGGTAAATTAAAAGATCACGCACAAATCTTAATTGGCACTAGGAACGAATTAAATACTTGGCCTTTAATAAAAAATGCTTTAAGAACTAGTTTCGGTGATCAGAGAAATTTAGATTGTCTCGAACAAGACTTAATCACATTAACACCTTCAAAAAATGAACCACCATTAGAATTCGGCAAACGAATACAAATATTACGTAGTAGATTGTCTGCAAAATTAAACTCAATTAGTACAACGGAAATACCACAAGCCACAAAATTAGTATATTCTAAACAATATGACAATCTAGCATTAAAAACCTTCCTTCGTGGTTTATCGGGTAACTTCCAAAGCATTGTAAGACTAAGAAACCCTATATCACTAGAAAATGCAATGGCCTATGTAATAGAAGAAGAGAACTTTATGTATACTCAAAATCTTCCTAATATATTACATAATAATAAAAGCTCTTCTAACCAAATCAAAACGCAACCTCAAATGTTACCTAAGACGTTCAACTCATTTCCACAATATTCACACGTACCTACATCATTTGATCAATATCCTCAAAGATCTAACATGCAAATTCATCAAACACCTCTTACACAATGGCCACGAAATTTCTATAACCAAAATCCAAGACCCTGGACTTCTAACCAATTCCCTAGTCAACCTATTGACGTGAGACCAAGAGTAGTTCAACAAAAACAATTTACTAACTCTCAAGTTTTTGGTACTCCGAAAAATGTCTTTAAACCAACAGGACAAATCCCAACAAACAAACCGGAACCAATGTCAACCACATCCAGAATCCCAACAATTAGACAACATAATAATTATAATAATTATTTTAAAAACACTATACCAACATCAAGAAATTTTATTTCAGAGGAATTAAATCTCATGGAAAATAATTACTGTAATCACGAGCATACAGAAACGTACCCTGATCCTTCTTTAAACATCCCTGATCATTACGATAACAATATTTGCAATGAGCAAAACTATGAACTTAACAATGTAAATAATGAGACTGACGAAGAGATTAATGACGAATCCCAAATAAACAACTTTCAAAATTTTCGGATGACTCACTCAACAGAAGACGCGACGTAATTTACGAAATCAACAACACGACTTGTGATAATTCACTACCGTATATTAAAATTCAGAATCCACCTATTAAATTACTTATTGATACCGGATGTTATAAATCTATTATCAGACCTTCTATTGCAGAAAAATACTTCCCAAATAAAATCTCTCAAGAAACATCAATAATTAAAACACCCATAGGAGAAAAGAAAATTAAATTTAAAGCTCACATTCCAGCATTTAAAGAATTAGCAACTGACAAAGTAATTACTTTTATTCTTTTTGATTTTCATGATTTCTACGATGGCATATTAGGATTAGAAGACCTCAGAAACCTAGGAATATCAATTAATCTTGCAGAGAAGAATTTAAGTAACAGTAATACAATCATTCCTTTCTACTACAGATTGCCTAAAGAAAACTCTTTTACAATTAGTGTTAACACCCACGAAATTTTAAAAACTAAAATTCCTGTAAATTCATTGTCACGCCTTGAAACAAACGCTATAGAAGATATTGACGAAACTCTCTCTACAATTGGAAACCCTGGTGACGCGATTGAGACTATCAACCTCTATCTCAATAACCCCGAATTAATAACCGTACCAGATAGTCCTTCTCTCCACTCTGTTCTAGGTGACGTTTCTTCCAAAACTCCTAAAGTTAACATAGTTTCTGATATTCAACTGAAACCTCCACAATTGGAACTATCAGACAATGAAACGATACATTCATCTCTAGAAAACCCTGTATTAGAAATTCAAATATCTGAAAAATCTTTGAATCAATTTAAAAATCAGATCATTATTCACGGATCAAACGACATTTTACAGCCTAAAGCAGAAAGAAAAATGTTTTTTAACAAGTCTCGCCTAATAATCTCAATTCCACTAAATGATTTCGAAACGAAATTAATAGATGTTATAAAAACCTACTGTCAACCAAAACAAACGTATGCAGTATACTCAAAAAATCCAAGTATAGCAATCTTGTTTACCAACACAGTACAAAATCTTTTAACAAATTCATCTTTCAAATTCATTAGAACCAACGTAATCCTCCAAGATATAATCGATCTTGATGAACAAAAATTAAAGTTGGAATACCACCATAACGGTAAAACTTGCCACAAAGGAATAAATGAAATGAAAACATCCTTAAGTAGGAACTACTACTGGCCCGATATGATTAAAGACATCACGAACTTTGTTAATAATTGCAAAATCTGTCAAATGGCAAAATACGATAGAAATCACTACCATAAATTCCCACATCCTTCCGTTCCACCTTGGTCCATGTAGAATCATAGAAACCAAGCATACCTTTGTCCATTATGTAGAAATTAAACCATTAATTGAGTTACTAAATAACAACATTGATTATTTCAAAACTATTAACGATACTATTTATAATTCACCATCACTTAGAACACTAACGTATACTAATGTCCTAAAAAATACCTTGACACATGTCCACTATCTTATCTCAGAGGCAGAATATAAACTAAACAATCTTATGCCACAGGTAAGAAATAAAAGAGGACTATTGAACATCGTAGGAAAAACGTCTAAATTCTTATTTGGAACATTAGACTCAGACGATGAAGAAAACTTTAATAATGCTTTAGAAATTCTATCACGTAACCAAAATGCATTAGAAAATCAAATGCAATACCAAATGTCCCTGACCAAAAGATTAATAGAAAACTATAATCATTCTATCAGCACTCTTAAGAAAAATCAAGAACTAATAGAACAGAGACTTAATTACTTTCAAGACAATGTACAAAAAATAATTAATGACATTTCTGCATTTATAAGGGCTCAAAATACTCTTGATCAAGTCTTACTAAATTGCCAAAACTTATTAAGATTTCTAGACAATTTGGAAAACGCAGTGGTTTTTGCTAGATTAAATACCTTACATAACTCTGTCATATCATTTGAAGACATGAACAATATGATAGATACATTAGTTAAACTTTACGAAGAAAATAAAATTCTTAAATTCAAAAACATTCATTCTTATTACAATTTAGCTAACTCAAAGGTGACTGTTCATAATGACAAAGTAATCTTCCTTATGCATATTCCTGTCTTCAGTCCTATACAATTTGAATATTACCATATATTTCCTGTTCCTCAAAATAATTTTACCCTTGTACCAAAAAGTCCTTACCTGATACTCAATAACCAAGGCCATCAATATGAAGATGAAGAATGTCCAACGATTGAAAATACCTACATCTGTAATAATAGACCCTTTATAAAAGAGGAAGACTGTGTGACATCCATCATTCAGAATATCAAGACTACTAAATGTCAATTGACTCCCATATCTACGAGTAATACCATTTATGAACAAATCAACAAGAACTACATAATAATTGTACCTGCCAAATTGCCAATAAAATTACAGAAAAAATGTAAAACTACTGGATACAACATAATAGAAAAACCAAGCCTCGTCAAAATCCCTTTCCATTGTCAAGTAATGGACGGAAGCTTCAAAATCATCAATGAAGAAAAAATCATTCAAGGAGAACCCTTCATTCTACCTAGAATGAAAACAGAGGAAATACAAGAACTCCCAAATCTAGAACACCTGCACTTAGAGGACTTGAACCTGGATGACATCTCGAAGTTACAACGACAATCCAGTATGCAGCCAACTTCTAGAACCAGAGAATGGCACCCCCTGAAGATTTCCTTCTTTTTGAGCAACCTAGTTTTAATAATAATATGCTTTGTTTTCGTGTTCATCATACTCAAATATAGAAAGACCCAAAAACAATCAAAAGTAAGAAAAAGCGATAAATCAGAGGAAGCGAGGGATGAAAATAATACTTCACTATTATTTTCCAATTTAAAAAGGGAGGAGTTATGTTAAACGCTCTATGACCCCTGATTAGTAATATAAACAAGTGACGCATTGTTATTGTCCACTCATTTATCGTTATCTTTACTAAATATACAAACTATAGCATATATATTAGGGTCAGAACTTTAGTTTAGTCATATCTGCAGAACTTGTAACCGTTACTCTGCCCATCTGTAACTTTAATAAATGTTTTAAAAAACATTAACGTGTTTATAAAAAACATAATTTGCGCTAGGCAAGAGCTTTTATGTCTTTATGGTTTAAACCGACGCAGAAATTCAGATTCAATATTATCCTTATAAAAACATGTGTTTTGTGTTGGAATGTAAACAATTAACAAAATAGTTCGATTGAGAGCTAGCGAAGTTATTCAATCACTTATTTTGAACCCATAGATTATTGTGTGTACAGGCAATCTAATTTATTTAAATTTTTCATCGTATAGTACTCCAATTCTTGCTTTCCGTTTTTACAATAGGAATAGTTTCTGTTCTTGTAGAACTTATTCTGCAGCTACTAGCAATAATTAAAAAATGATTTCAAGTATTTGCAACGCAATTACAAAACTAGCGTACGAAGATGTTTAATTACTTCAGAAAAAATCTAACGAAGATTAGGTACTCGTTTTTAACATAATTGTTATCGTCTGTTGCAAAGAGGTGCGTAAACAAACGTTCTTTCTTACCGCATGTTGAAAATACAAATAAACATGCCGATGTCCACAAGTCGGATTCATATTCGTATACAACCAAGTTCTTCTAAACGTAAATAAAAAGTTTTATTGCAGTTTATTGCTTTTATCGAAATAAGTCGTAAACCAAGCAGAGGTTTCAAAACAAAGGGACTTGTGACAGGTCAGTTTTTACTTTTTGTGCAAAAAAGTTCAGATTTGGAGAATTAAGCTGTTATGTAACGAGGAACTTAGTTTCATTTAAAGACGGAGGTTTTGAGACACCCTGTATATAAAACACGGTCGATGCAAGCTATTGGGCCATTTATCGGCCAGAATACAAGTTCTTGAAGTTCATATTCAAATCTGTCGTTTAAGTATTTCTGTTTGGTTTGCTAATCTGTGGGCAACAGCGTACCCGACTCGTGCGGACTTAGAGCGCGGGCCATTGGTCAAGTCCGTCACGAGTCGGGAGTGTCGGAGAAGTATGTGCGTGTGTGGCGGGCTATTATCAATGTTATATCACGAAGAACAACAATGAAAAGCACTTGTAGAGTAATCAAATCTTTTTTTATTACTTTATTATTACTATGTTTTGGGATGATTAAATACCTAAACCTATGAATGAGTAGACTAAACTGGATTAGTTAAAACGAAAATCTGTAATACGAACTTGAAGAAAATATGAATTTTGTCAGACAAGCACTAATTACATTAACGAGCATAATTTCTCCGATGCAAATATTGCATAATACAGGACGACAGACTACGTGCAAAATAACCTGTTAAATTCGAACCCTGCTCATCGAACACGTTCAATTAAAAACCAAGGTCGACCCGTTCGAATAGTAACAACGAATACCTTATGCATTCGCAACAGGCTGCACGTTGTAAAAAGTGTGAAACACACTCGTGGGTGCCGGTCTAAGTAAATAATAGGTGTTTTCAGTGAAAGTGTGACCTCTCCATTGTGCTGTTCCAGCACTTAATCATATTTGCGTATGGCGATAAGACAGAATTACGTAAAGTCGATTTAAATTTTAAATTCTAATAGCTTATATCGCTTTGTAATTCCCTGCTTGTTATTGTAGTTACAGAAGTATCAAAAGCAAATTTCTCACGCAGTCTGTTTGTGTATATGATCCATTCACCTACACATGTAGGTATGCTATATGTATAATTCTGATTATAATGAAAACGGAAAGGTTTTAAATTTAGATTTCCATTTCTAATTATAACATGGAGCATTGTTACGTGTAGGTAGTTTGTATTCATGTATTCCACCACATTTGAGTTGCTAGGAGTTACTTAAAAAATACAGACACACTGTCAACCTTATAAGACTGCATGCATATAGCTTCTTTAATAAATGCTTCCTATGTATTACGAGTAGTACAAGATATGGTAACAAAACAAAAAGGTTTTACCGGTTAAAGTTACTAAATTATGGGACTTTAGTTACTCATTACAAAAGTGTACCGATTTGAGTACTTGTTGATGTATTTCATTTATACGTGGGCTGCTGGAAAATTTTCTGGAATCTAGTAGGTCTAGATTTGTTAGCGCTTATCAACTGTCATATTTGATAAATTTTACGTTTTTCGCCTATAATTCTATTGATAGTTCCTATCCAAGTGAACTAGTTTTGTTTGTACAGCATTTGAGAAAAAGTAATTTTGTGTAAACATGGAAATCTCGCGTGAAAATTTTCGTGGCATGATTTTTTACGATTTCAAATGTGGTCTAACGCCGAAACAATGCCTCAATCGGCTTCATTTGGCTTTTGGAGATGAAGCACCATCAAAGAGTAGTGTTTATAATTGGTTTGCCGAATTCCAGCGTGGACGTACCTATCTCAGTGACGAATTTCGTGAAGGTCGTCCATCAACACCTGTTGTTGCCGCTAATGTGGATGATGTGCGTGAAATGCTTGAGCGAGATCGACATGTGACATACCATGAGATTCAAGCATCATGACGCATTGACATGAAAGCAATACATCAGATTTTGCATGATCATTTGAACGTACGAAAGCTTTGCAGTCGTTGGATCCTACACAATTTAACAGACGTGCAAAAGCAGGGTCGTGTCAAATGGTGCGAAGAAATGCTCAAGAAATTCAATGGAGGTCGTTCAAATTTAGTTTATAACATCGTTACTGGTGACGAAACGTGGATCTATTCATACGAGCCAGAAATTAAACAACAATCTACCGTTTGGGTATTTCAAAATGAACCAAAACCAACAAAAGTTGTCCGTTCACGCAGTGCTGCGAAGCAAATGATTGCTTGTTTCTTTGGTTTAACAGGACATGTAGCAACCGTGGCTTTAGAGGATCGAAAAACCGTGAATGCTGGTTGGTATACTACAATTTGTTTGCCGGAAGTCATGGATCAAATAAGAAGAAACAATCGAAATCGACGAATTATTCTCCATCATGACAACGCCAGCTCTCACTCAGCCCGTCAAACAGTTGATTTTTTGTCCTACAAAAATGTTGAATTATTGACTCATTGTCCATATTCACCTGATTTATCACCTAATGATTTCTTTTTGTTCCCAAATATCAAAAATAAAATGCGTGGTGAGCGATTTTCGTCGGCTGTAGCAGCGGTTGAAACATTCCGGACACTGGTTTCTGAGGTACCATCTTTAGAGCTGAAAACGTGCTTCAGAAATTGGTTCGGGCGTAAGCAAAAGTGTATTGACGTCAAAGGCGAATACTTCGAAAAACAATGATACCGTTTACCAAATTTCATATGCGTTTTTTCATACCATTTCCAGAAACTTTTCCAGCAGCACACGTATAATGTTGCTGATGCTAAGTCCAAGCAGGAAATAAACGTGGAAAACTGAATTTCCCACGGCATTTCACTGTCTACTTAAATATCACCAACCACAGCAAAATTCCTTAAGTTTTAAAACATCACTTAAAAAAATGGTAGAACATACTCGTTACAGAAGGTTATTTCGAGCACTCGTTCGTTCAAAACAGCGCTGGTAATTTGTGTTCTAAAATACTATTATAAGGAGAGTTTTTTTTTTAATCTGGCTGTGACTAGTACGCGGTCCATTTCGAATGCATGCAAACAAAGCATTCATAGCAAACATAGTAGGCCAAATTAAAAGAAAAACCTGATATGCTGGTGCATTGAGCAAAAATCCTTTGTAATTCTGCTTCGTACTTAAGTGGATTCCATGATTACAGCAAATTCATCATTACATCTAGAATTAACGGTTTTCACCATGTGAGTGACGTGTACTAACTAGTTCAATATGTAACGTTTCTAACGTAATTACTTCAGACTGTGTGTGCAATCTGTTTTGTCTATTCACACCGACTATGAATTTTCGCTGCAAAATTATCGTGGTCACTCAGAAATTGCTTCAGACCTCAATGTACCCAAGACGAACTGGCTTTAATGGATGTTTGACAGGAACACTAATCATAATCATCATGGAGTCCGACTACGGTGTTGAAACTCCAGCAATTTACAATCTAGCGTCTTACCGCACTTCAATAATAACTACTACCTTCATGCTCTATGGCCAACAAATGTGTCCGCACGTTACTAGTTTATCATAAATGCTTGGCTATATGTTAAAGTCAAAATTAGCAAATTTAAAAGGAAATCTAATATTCACGATTATATTATTCGTTTTCTATTCAAGCTCATAATTCCACTAAATTCGAACAGCAATCACCGACGTACAGTTGGGGACAAAATTGTGGGTACGGAAGAGAGTTCTATCGTATTTGAAAAAGATATATACACAGAACTAAAATATAAACAAAAATAATCAACTGAACAGTTTATTGACAACTAAATATAATATTCTATCAAAAAAGTGAAAAGATAAACGAAAAAACAAGTACTTTATTATAATAACTTAATAATTTCTTAAATAAGAGGTGGACAAAATTATGGGTACAATTTCTTTTTTAAATTTGTATTACATAAATTTTACCAGAATTAATATTTGGTATGACCTCCCTTGGCTGCAATGACTGCTGTAAGTCGCCCTGGTATGCTGTCAATTAAAATTGTTATTATTTCTTCTGGAATTTCTTCTCAAGCAGCGATTAGTTTGTTAAAGTAAGATGTGGCATTTGTTACTCCTTCTCGTGAAATTTTGCCGTCTAAATAAGCCCACAAGTGTTCAATTGGGTTTAGATCTGGACTTTGAGGCGGCCACTGAAGGACTTCGATATCCTTTTCTTGGAAATAATTCTTAGCAACTCGCGAAGTATGCTTGGGATCGTTATCCTGTTGAAAAATAAAGTCCTCAAGGTCCATCTTCTCGAGCGAAGGATACAAATTTTCTTCCAAAATTTGTACGTATGATATTCCTGTCATCGTACCTTCTATTCTAGCTAAATTGCCTACACCGCTTTTACTAAAACAACCCCATACAAGAACATTGCCGCCTCCATGTTTAACTGTAGCTTCTACCATTTTAGAACTTAAAGCTTCTCCTGCTCGCCTCCATACTCTACCTCTTCGTTTTGACCCAAAAAGTTGAAATTTACTTTCATCCGACCACACCACTGTTTCCCAATAGGCTGGGGGTTTATTTACATGTTGTTTTGCAAATGCTAATCGTTTTTTCTTATTTCGTTCACTAATGAATGGTTTCTTTCTTTTTAAAAAACTTTGAAGGCCAGCCTCCTTAATCCTTCTTTTAATTGTTTTAGTAGAAACGTTTATACTGACAGTATCCCTCAATTGGTGAGCACTTGCACTAGGATTTTTTCTCACTTCCCGCACAATTCGGGCATCGTCTCTTGGTGTGGATTTTCTTTTTCGCCCTCAACCCGCGATATTTTCAGTACTATTAGTGGCTTCAAATTTTTTACAAATACGAACAACAATCTTTTTTGATACTTTATACATTTCTTTTTGCTAATTGTCCGTAACTTATACCCACTTTTCGGTCTTCGACAAAACGTTTACGAATTTCCAAATTTTCTGGGAGCCATGAGAAATTTTTTGTTTAAAAACGAACTTTCTTAGGACAAATCACTATTAATTATTAACTCAATAAAAATGCCGTTTTTCAGATTAATCCATTAATATTGTGTGTACGCTAGAATAGTTCTGATAAAACTAAAGCTGCATCGTTGTACCCACAATTTTGTCCAACTAAAAACATCTATAAAATAAACAAAACAAACCTCACCATTAAGGGATTATTCATTTATGAAATAATACCCAATAAATGTTATTTGCACATTTTTAAGACGCTGTTGTCGATTTATGAATGCTGCAGGTATAAAGGGATAAACGTTTGCGGGAAATAACCAGTAATATAATATATATAACATATAATATATGTCGTACCCACAATTTCGTCCCCGACTGTATATAGGTCTCAAATTTTGTAATAAATTGCCGGAATTACGGACTGAAAATCTGAATTCCTTTAAAAGATCTTAAAAAAAAAGATCTTATCTAGTATAGGATATCATTTTACAAGGGAATTTTTTGAGGACTCTATCCTAATTTAGCTAACACATAGGTGTATGTATCTTAGATTCTATTATCCACTGATATGTTCAACGAAGTTCACCGTAAATGATACCATTTGACAGTTTCGTAGCCCTTACGCTGAATGTTCTTAAGGATGTGGTTCGCATGCAGGAGTATCATTTGAGAGTCGTAGTACATCCATTGATATGTACAGCCATTAGCATGTATGTACATCCATTTATTATCAAAGGCCCAGTACAAATAAAGAATTCGAATTTGAATTTGCTTGATTTCCATTAAAAATCACAACTATTCCAGTATATTCTGGCCACGATGGTACATTTACTACTACCACATCGGAATCCAACTCTGCATTTAAGCGATAAATGAAAGAATTTGTTAGCAAATTTGAATATTTGAAAAGTATTCATTACCGCTCTTGCAACAGATCGCACTTAACGATCAGTTGCGTCAATATTGAGGTTTAAATAAATGTTGGGAAGGCATCAAGAAATCAGTGATAGTTTCCACTTTAATGACCGGGAAATTAATTTATTTCCTAATGAAAAGTAACGAGTGGTGGTATACACCATAAAATACTCAAAGGCATAGGAGAAACAATAGTAACTGTATATATTCCAACTGCGAACCGAGCAGATGTTTCGTATACATATACATACGTAATAAATATGCTTGCGTTGAGGGAATACATAATCGGCGAGTTATCGCACCGGATACGTTAACAAATCAATCGCACCTCTGCTTTATTTCCTCTTCACCCACCGTGCCGCTTTATCTCTTTGTTTCGCACTTATATTTAGAAATCGTACGTGTAAAATATACGTCCCATCCGGTTGAGCAGATCCCATTGAAAGTTTCCTTTGAATTTTGTTTTCCCCGAACATAAAAAAAACATTGTTGTTTCAAGCTAAATTTCCAACTTTTATTAAAGAGGATGTTTTTTTTTCCTTTCGTTATGTGTGTTACTCTCAGATACAATTGACTTTTATCTTGTACGTTACACAACCTTTTACGTTTGAACTAATTCGCCGCTTACGTATTTCCTTCTACATGTAATCCAACGCTTCATGTAAACGCTGCTTCATTTCTACTTGTATCGAAGAAAAAGCAACGCTGTTTATAGACTGGAATATTTGCGGCTTTTATTCAATCGAAACCGTCCTACAACTTCGTTAAACAAGTAATAATTAGCAAGATAAAAACCGGGCTTTCAACGATAAGTAACTGCGGCCAAAAACAAAAATCATGTTGCAAGCAGAATGGCGGCGTAGGGTGTTGGTTAACGAAGAAAAAAAGAGAAAGATATGCTTAGTGAGAAGAGAAAAATAATTCTGCATTTAAATAATTCATTTCAACTTTTTTTACTTTTAATTTTCAGAAAGAAAGCAAGAGAAATCTATCCTATAGATTATGTACAAAAACGAAGCAAGTTACAGCTTCGTAATACATATACAGCATGCTCACGGATTGGGTTCGTCTGTGTAAAAACATTTCAAGGTGTTGTAATAACAACCATTGCAATTTCTTTAAAAACAAAGCAAAAACATCTACGAAAGAGTCTGAGATGAACATAGGACCGTTTTGTAAAAAAAACGACAAATTCTGTCGTAATTACTGTAAAGAAAACTCAAGTCTCTGAACACTGAACATGTTACTCAAACTTATTAAAATGTTCTGCAACTAAATTATTAATATAAATTTAGATAATCCCAAACCAATTTATGTCACAAAATATAAATCAGATTCCGGTGGTCTTAATAAATTACGTATACACATAAAGATACCTATACCAAAGTCAAGTTTTGTAGTTAACTAAGAAAGGTGCCAATTAAAGCTGAAATAACTGAAACTTTCATATAAAAACGCCTGTTATTTAACGATAATAAAATATTGCCTTCATGTAAAATAAATACTGAGTCATGTTCTAAAACTACCAGAGGATAGAGCTGTGAAAAAGATATTGGTAGGAGGAATAACAGAGAAAAAGAGGAAAGGAGAACCAATGTTTGAATCGTTACAATTGTAGAAGACTTACAAAGATAGAAGATTCTATCTTAGTGGGTTATCCGGTAGTGACTAATGTAAAATTTAATAGAAAACATTTGCTACAAGCACCAGAAGGTCACTAAAAAAAAAAAACGTAATGTAAACAGAGTTGCCAAATTGAGCGAAATTCCGCCATTTGGTGCTACATTTTAGACAAATCTGGCGCCTGACGCCTAAAGGAGTTCGCCCATTAAACCGTAATAGGACCGTATCCGGACTGACACAGTCAAAAAAACATTCTTTCTATATATTTAAATGGGGTAACGCCCGCTAGACCGTATCGTCTCCGACAGACTTCAGACCGTGCCGTACCCGGCCAGACAAATTTGCTGGCGACGAAATTCTCCGAACGGTTGCTTAGCAACGACATGCCATTTGATTACATTCGGCATCGGCAGCCCAAATCAGTGTCAAATTTATTTTAGAAAGGGCGACCAGATTTTTCAACAAATAAGTGCATTACGCGAACATCCACATTGAAGGGTGAAATAGAATATGAGTTCTCTAGTTAGTAGTTATTTAGAAACTTAAGAAAATAATGACAGTGTTGTATCTATCCTAATTTTTCTTAATAAATACCAAAACGCTTCAAAAGATAAAATATAATAACTATTTAACCAATTCGATCACATAAATATATATTTACGAACACATTCTATTAACTTTTCGTCCTCCGTAGTTCGTATAAAGTTCGTAAAATTATGTCAAACCGTTGCTATGTATTATGTATATATGTTGTTAATAAATAAGTTTTAAAAATAAAATGCTTCATTTTACAATATTAATATAAACCAAAAGCTGTTTCTCGGCTAAAACTAGAATGGCTATACATCCAATACAATGAACCCGCAAACATGTTTGACCAGCAGTTATCCAGCATTCGGCAAAACATTGCTGTTCAGTATTATTCTATATTCAAGAAGTTAGAAACAATTTATTGCTGTATCTTACCTTATGTATTAAGAAAAATTACATGTGGCGCAGCTTTCTACAACTTTTTAAAAGATAATGAAAAAGTTCTTGTGAATGAACAAACTCTAGAAGCTTTTTGGCATTTATTAAGAAAAATTAGGATAGATACAACACTGTCGTTATTTTCTTAAGTTTCTAAATAACTACTAACTAGAGAATTCATATTCTATTTCACCCTTCAATGTGCATGTTCGCGTAATGCATTTATTTGTTGAAAAATCTGGTCGCCCTTTCTAAAATAAATTTGACACTGATTTGGGCTGCCGATGCCGAATGTAATGAAATGGCATGTCGTTTATAAGCACCGGTTCAGAGAATTTCGTCGCCGGCAAATTTGTCTGGCCGGGCTCGGCACGGTCTGAAGCTTGTCGGAGACGATACGGACGTTCTTTGACTGTGTCGGTCCGGATACGGTCCTATTACGGTCTAATGGGCGAACTCCTTTATTTGGACTACTTTTGGTGTTGTTGTCATTAAAATAATGAAATCTCGGTTCACTCATTGCAAATTTAGTTTAATATAATTGTTACCTTATTTCCATAACAACAATTATTTTTATAATTATTGCTTCCAGGGCAAGACACTGAAAGTTAAAGTTAATTTGTGATGAAACTGATGAATAAACAGAAACTAAATGTATTACAAATACATTCTTTTATTTTTTGTTCATTTCGTATTTGTTCTATCTCTTTTGTTTTAAGGAATTGATGTTTCTTGCCAATTTCTTGAATTGCAACCATTTTCAGCCGGAGAATCGCTATTTTTAATTTTCTTTGTCTATCTATTTTTCTATTATTTTCATCTGTTTTTACGCATTCCATTTTTCGTATTTTTAATCAAATTAGTTTTCGCATTTTAATGATTCCCTTTTTACAGTTCTCTTTTTTTCCGTCGATTTTATTTTTACCTGCAAAAACCTTCGTTGATTTTTATATTTTGTTCATTTTAGTATGGTGGTACTTTTGTTTTTTTTTTTTATTCAACTTAAGGCCGATCTTTCCACTATAGCTAATAAAGTTCCCAATAACGCTATTTGGCGAATAAGTTGAATTTTATGAATGGCTGTCATGGTGGTTCGTCAAATATATTATTAGAACGATGGAAAGATCGGGTCTTAATCATCAATTTTCTCTTGTTTCATTTTTTCTCTTCTTTAAGCTTTCGCATCTACTATGGATTTCTCCTTTGCTTTTCTTATCAAACTGCTTTTTCGCAATTTATTGGCACTTTTTCGCCGTTCACCGTTTTTCATTTGTTTAGTTGGACACCATATCGCAGTTGTGCTCTTTTGTTTTATGCACTATATTTCGTCGTTTGTTCCTCTTTTTTTTATCGTATTATTACCTTTTTTATAGCTTTCTTTTTTATCGATTTGGCAATTGCAGAGATGATGATTTCTTTGTCGGACACTATCGCAGTTGTGCTCTTTTGTTTTATGCACTGTATTTCGTTGTTTATTTCTCTTTTGTTTTTTTTTATCGTATTATTACCTTCTTGATAGCTTGCTTTTATTTCAGCTTGGTGTTGTCGATCTTCTTCTGTTTCTTTTCGCTTCATACCTCATATTTTGCAACTATTTCTTTCATTTCTCTTTTGCTTCTGTTTTTTTGCAGGTCAATTTGTTGTAATGTGTTCAAATTATTTTTTGAAGTTTCTTTTATTCTTTTTATAGCTTTCATTTTCTACGAACTTTTTGATTTATTCAAACTGTTGCTTTTTCGTTCAGCTTGGTGTTGTCAATCTTCTTTTGTTTTTTTTGCCTCTCGTATTTTATTGCTGTTTTTTTTTTCGTTTCTCTTTTGTTTCTGATTTTTTCAGGTTAATTTGTTTCTTTTGTCCTGATTTTTGATGTTCCAAATCGGCGATTTTTTATTTGCTTTTGACAGGAAACTATAATAGTCTTCTTATTCGTATATTTTTGTTCTTTGCTTGAATTTTCTTGCTCCTGTCTCATCCGCTTTTGTTGTTTTTAATCGTCACATTTCTAATCCGAACATTTTATGTTGCTTTATTATTTTTTATTTAATTTATTATTAATATAATTTATTTTTTTTTATTTCTCCTAATATTTCAAATAATGTAAATGATATTTTTTTACATTGTGGTGTTTGGCGTAATTGGGCTACATTTTTCAAGAAAAATCCGGCAACCCTGAACATAAATGAAGTCTTAGGTTATATTTCGCTTATCAGTAAAATCTGGTTCTTGATGACATGTTTCAGTTTAAAAAAAAACATTCTTAAATCTATAAAAAAAAAATTGACACTTCAAAATAATTGATGAGTAAAATAAATAAGACACACCTGTGTGAACAATCCACTAAAAACACGGGGTCGTTATTGCTTAAAATGAGTGACAACAATGCAAGAACTTAACCTACTTTGATTAAAAGTTCCTAACTGTTACCAACATAAAGGTAATGAAGGCGTGAGAAATAACTAGCTTAAGTAACAGGATTGAAACAGAAAAAATTCGTAAACTAGACTACTTAATCTAAGTAAAAAAGATACCTAACCAAAAAAAAGACGTAAAAATTACAGGTAAAGCTTAGGGATGATTCCAATTTATAGACTGAAAATAGTTATTAAAATGGTAAGAAAATTTCTAGGGATTTAGTGGTCAAATTACGGCCGGTTTGACCAATGTAAATAGAATTACAATTGGAGTGAGTACAAGTATAATGTAGTAGGCTCAACTTTTATTCATAAAGTCAATCTCATCTTTAGAATCAGTCAAAATCGAGATCAAGTTGTAGTCGTTCGAAAAAGTTACTTGTACACCTTACAATTTATTAAGGATAGTTTGAAGCTTGTCAGAAACAAACACCAATATGGGGTAAAGACATGTACTTGACATCAGGTTTAACATTAGATTTGACAGGATTATCTGTTAGAGTGGGAAAAACAGCTTTATTAATGAGACGAGAACTGGTGTAATTCAGTAGAAATGCATTGTGTTGTGGAGTGTTGGAAGGGTTATATACAGGGTGGTGCATTGATGAACGCAACGTAGGAAATAATTTAAAGTGTACCTAAGTACTGGCTTCCTTAATTATTTTACCGCAAACTTCTATTTATGTTTTTTACAGCACTCTTCAAGATGAAACTGATGAAGTCTACACAGGTTGAGAATTTATTTGTTCAGTT
The DNA here is from genome assembly GCA_036172665.1 of Prosopocoilus inquinatus. Taxonomy (NCBI): domain Eukaryota; kingdom Metazoa; phylum Arthropoda; class Insecta; order Coleoptera; family Lucanidae; genus Prosopocoilus; species Prosopocoilus inquinatus. The sequence goes on from CM069876.1 coordinate 7,435,400, forward strand.
CCAAGATATTTGGAAACAATTCAACAAAAAAATTCTATGTATATCAAACTATCAACACGGTCTTGATCAGTGAATGTTAAAATAAATTACCAGAAAGGCTTCTTTTATCAATCTTTTTCAAAAACGACTAGATTTATTAATCGTCCGTCCAATTTTCACAATCATTAATCAAGGTCTCGCTGAAGGTTTGGCATAAATTAAATTTAGTTACCGAATCTTTTTAAAGAATCTTGAAGCTGAGCTAAAGAAAAATTCTCAAATTGCACAGACAGATTTATTTTGAAGAGTACTTTAACAAAACCTAAATGGGATTTTGGTAAAATAATTAGGGAAACCAAAATATGATACGTTCATCAATGTAGCACTCTGTACACTGCCCTGTTCAGGATAGAAGTTGTATCTACATTTCACACATTTGCGGCGTTATACCGTCTACATGCTTGGCTTATGACGTGTACATATACATGTTCTGACTTCTTAGATTCTACTTTTAGCACCTTTTAGCAAATATTAAGTTCAATTTTCAATAAAATATTCAAATTTGATGACATAATAAATTTTACTAAATGAGGAACATCTCGAAGCAATGATTTTGCCAGGTACGACTTCTATCCTTAACAGGGCAGTATACTGCAAGCGATAAGTCATTCTTTTTCAAATATGAATGTAGGTATATAGCACGACTTTTTATAGCTCTGAAGATTCAAGGTGAAGATTCCTTTGTTCCATTGCAGGATGCGCAAACAAGCTTCAATAAAACAAATATCAGTTAGAAAAAGTTATTACTTGCGTCTCAAATATTTAAAAATGTTGTAAAACATTTGAAAATCGTGTGAAACGTAATTTTGAACAGTTATAATATTTTGTAGACTTGTTTTTAAAAATTAAGCTGGGACGTTGTACGTTCAGAGCTCAGACTTAAGGAAACTCATGATATCAATTCAATATTAAAATTACAGACTCTTTTTTAACATATTATTTTTCATATGAGTATTTAAGGTTTGAAAAAAAATATATATCAACAAAACGTTTAAACAGTGTTCTTGATTTTACACGTGGTTTGAGAAAAAAAGTGTTAAATAATATTGAAATATTGAACTATTCAAAACTGACCTACTGTATATAGACTGATCGAATAAGAAAATTGAAATGTGTCCCTAGAGACATAATCTATGAATTTTTATCTAAAAGCAAAATGTAATAACAATATTATTTAAAATAAAAAAGTACATAATTTAAAAGAAAGTTATGTAAATCAAAATAGAAAATAAATGTTTATTGCTCGGTCAGACCTGTTCTAGGTAAGCAGGAGGGCGTGGATCTAAACTTAATATTTTGAAATTACAATTTTTTCTAAAATAAAAATTAAGAGACTTCTCTCCAGAGTCAAATAGGAATCAATTTTTGATCGTCCTGTCCATGCTATGACAAGCTTTTTAGTTCAATATTTTTTTCTTTTCCTTTTACAGTTTTTTCTATAAAACTAATGATAAGAAACTTTTTTCACTTACAGACAATACACACAAAAGAAATTTTGGTGAAAAGTCGAACAAATATAAACAGATGTTCAATTAGAATTTCGAACAACTCTCTAATTGTATGAATAAATTTTTTACATTACAGATCATGATCGATTCTGAGGAAACATTTAACATAATTGGTGAATACGAAAAGATTGAGAATTTATGGTTCTTCCAAGCTTTGAAATACGTTTTAAATAAATGACAGTAAAGAAGAATAAAATATTTTAAATACAATGAAATCATGTGCATTTATAAATAAGTAAAAAAATCAAACGATGTCTTTCCCCTCGGTTTTTAGTGACATTCTGGCAAATTAATTTTGTATTAAAAAGAAGATTTTATATTATTATATTTTATAATATAATAATATTAATTTTAATATTTTATAACACATGAACAATTAGGGAAAACTAGAGAAGGATAACACTTGAGAGGATATAGCCAAACGAGTCTAGGATTTCAAAACATGTAGATGTAAAGCTCTATTTTTTTAACAATAGCGAATGTCTTCAATCGGTATGTGTGTACATACAATAAATAAATATGTATATAAAAAATGAAAGTCGTAAAACCCTGATGCCAAATCATTATTAACAGTCAATACCAATTTCACTGACAGTAAATACGCTATAAAACAAGCATATACGGGCTATTCAAAAGCAGAAATTGAGATTCGACATCGATATATTTATTTACGTCTGTATAAGCAATATGTGCGAAGAATATACAAAAGCGTATGTGAGGATTTTAGAAATAAAATTAAGATTCACGTCATCTCTAAACTACGTTATACAAATTCGATACCCGATCGAGTTTTAGTGTTCCACACAGACGTTTCATTTCACTGCTGTTTTACGTTTGACATCTGGCCGTGCATTTTTTTCTATTATTAGAGCGATTATTTAAATAACGAACGCGTCGTAAGTCTTATTTAAACAATTCGTCAAACAACCATTAAAAAACACGTGTGCATTATTTAAAGCAGTAAATTCACGGTTTCGTTTTTATTGAGGTTTCGTCCACGGAATAGTAATTTGGATTTACGTAAACGGGAACCACGACGTGCTTAGATGTTTGTTGTTAACGATTAGTTAATTTTATTGCACACTGTAGAAAGAGATATTCAATGAGACGTTTATTTATTGAGTTTACGTTTTATAAAATGATTCATGAATATAATCAGAAAGATTAAGTCATTTGCAATTGTTTCACTTTGAGTATACCGGTGTCCCGCGCCATGTGCTTACCCTTCTAAAATCTTTATTTATTAATGGATTAACCTGAATTTTGGAGACAATAAACAATCACAAAATAAACAAGTACAAATTATCGAAGAAAATTGTAAATAAAATTTATCTTATTTACTTTTTGAAATTAAATTGCTTAAAAGATAACAGTTCGGTGCAACGCAGTCTGTATCAGTATTTAAATCGACGTGACTCCGCACCTTTATTTTTAATCGCTGTGCTTCCTATACCTTAATTATATTTATTATCATTAAAAGTTTATCTGCACCTAAGGACGATTAAAACGCAGCCTTGTGTTCATGGAATTAGTGATTTATTTATTTACTTGTGTGATGCAAATGCCATCGAAAAGCTGTAAGCGTGTTTAAGATAAAATTCTCAGCTTTATTATAAGACCTACAGACAGTCAGCAGGCTAACTAAACCACTAGATAAAATTTGAAAAAAAATCTTATACTTTCAGAATTATTAATTAGAAGTCAAGCCGTTGCGGCCGGGTTGTCAAATTACAGTCAGCGCCTTAAAATCAAAATTTAACTATTTCGTTAAAACTGCTTCGTTGCTTCTGGATTGTTCTATTTCTAATAAGTGACAGGAGTTATCAATTATTTTAGGTTAGAAAAATGCCTGGAAACTAGCGTTAAGCGGTGCGGGCCTCAATTGTTCCTCAAACACTTCTTTCTTGAAGAAATTCTTTTTCAGCTTGCGTTCTAATATTCCCTCTCATTCAACTTTATTTGAAATTGTTTTTAGTAACGTGATTTCTCGAATATTTTGAGTTAGGACCCATGGTAACAGATGGCGCTACAAGTGCTAATAAATTCTTTCGCTTTGCGTTTAAGGCTAGTCGAACCCTGCCTATACTTTGTAGAAATTTGCGCCTAATATGCATACTACCAGAAGTACACCCGCGTTGCCAAGTTTAGGAATTTTTATTTTGATCTGGGGAATTCTTACTTACAGAAAGCAGTGTAATTTATCGCTGGAAAGGAAAATTTTACATCTGGCAACGAACTGTTCACATCTTGCGCCTCTAGCGGCAAGTCTCATGAACTAAATGGCAATTTAGAGTAATGCAAATACCGGGTGTCCCGTGCCATGTGCTCACCCTTCTAGAATCTTTATTTATTAATCGATTAACCTGAATTTTGGAGACGATAAACTAAACAAAAAATGGAATTTTCCGACATACTGACAGTCGTCATAGGACTTCCGGTTTCACCGGAAGTGATATCAACTTTCTTATTTTAAATGGAACCCCCTATATATTTTTACATATTTAAAATCTACGAATCATTACGAGTCCGAATACGTATCAATTGTTAATTTTGGTTTCCATGACAACGAAAAAAAAACTTTTTTATTTTTCAATGTAGAAAGCTATGAATCGCATTTTTTCGATCTAATGCGATCAAGTCTTTCGAGAAAATCACTCCTTTGATGGTATTTTGTTTTTTAACATTTTTACAGTATTTGAAAGTTTCATTAGCTCTTAACTCATTTTTTTCAATAGAGCCTCATATGTTTCTTAGCTTACTTCAACAGAACATTTTTTTCTGAGTACGCTGATACCAAATACGTCATATTTTCATTGAAAGTCATTTGAAATAAAGGGAGTGTAAAATTTCAATAAGACATGCTCTATTTTAAATTATTTTCAAAGAAAATATGACGTATTTGGTATCAGCGTATTCAGAAAAAAATGTTCTGTTGAACTAAGCTAAGAAACATATGAGGCTCTATTGAAAAAAATGAGTTAAGAGCTAATGAAAATTTCAAATACTGTAAAAATGTAAAAAGTCAAAATACCATCAAAGTAGTGATTTTCTCGTAACACTTGATCGCATTAGATCGAAAAAATTCGATTCATAGCTTTCTAGATTGAAAAATAAAAAAATTTTTTTTTTCCTTGTCATGGAAACCAAAATTAACAATTGATACGTATTCGGACTCGTAATGCTACGTAGATTTTAAATATGTAAAAATATGTAGGGTGTTCAATTTAAAATAAGACAGTTGATAATAACTTCCGGCGGAACCGGAAGTCCTATGACGACCATCAGTATGTCGAAAAATTCCATTTTTGTTTAGTTTATCATCTCCAATTCAGGTTAATCGATTAATAAATAAAGATTCTAGAAAGGTGAGCACATGGCGCGGGACACGCGGTATATAGCTTAGATTCAAGCTTTATAAGAAGGTAATGTTAAGTTTATTTATGTTTATTGTGAGAGTGTTAGGAAAATACTGAAAGTTAAAGTTTGCTTATGTATTGCTACATTATTTGCTTATTCTTTTATCAAATATTCTTCTTAATAAAATAATTAATAATAATAATAAATGAAGTGTTTGTAACTTGAAACTTTGTAGATACCGGATCCAAACCTTTTCATTGTTTATAATATAATTAATAATTATTATACAGGGTGCTGCGTTTTGAAACGCAACATAGGCTATCCCACATTAATTTAAAAGTGTTCGAATATTGGCTTCCCTAATTATTTCACAGCAAAATTTCGTTTAGGTTTTTTAAAGTACTCTGCAAGATGAATCTGTTTGTGAAGTTTGCGAATTTTTCATTCGCTCAGTTTCAAGATATTTAAAAAAGATCAGTAACGATATTCAATTTATTCCAAATTATCAGGACGATCTTGATCAGTAAATGTTAAAATAAATGACTGGAGAAGCCTTTTCTATCAATCCTTTTACAAAAACGAACTAGATTTATTATTTATCTGTTCAGTTTTCACTATCATCAAGGTAGTACTGATAGTTTGGTATAAATCGAGTATAGTTACAGAATCTTTTCTGAATATCTTAAAACTCTGCGTATGAAAAATTCTCAAACTTCACAGACAGATTCACCTTGAAGAGTACTTTAAAAAACCTAAATGGAATTTTGCTGTGAAATAATTAGGGAAGCCAATATTTGAACACCTTTAAATTAAGATGGGATTTCCTATCTCGCGTTTCAAAATGCAGCACCCAGTATAATGAATATACATATCTATCTCAAATATTGATTTAACTAAAATCAAAACTAAATGTTTATTACTGGGTTTATTGGCGAAAATCGACTGTATAAGGTGTCCAAGACGAGTAGGTATCTTTGTTATTTGTGAAGATAGAGATTTGGTTAAATGGGCAATGTTTTGTAGTTTTACGTGCTGATTAAGATTCTGTTGAAAAACATTGAAAATTCCGAATAGTTCCGATTTTATCGCAGAAAAACTGAAAATGAATCAATATAATAATAATAATGCTTTATTTCCAACAGGTAACACCCAATTACAGGAAAAATAAAAATAAATAAATAAATTTAATCGTACAATTCGCGGCTAAGGAGAAAAGTTATAATGAAGATAACCTAGTATCTAAGTAAGACATTATACATACAATAGCAAAACTAAACTAACAATAAGTGTCTTTGCAGTGACTGACTAAAAGAAAAAGAACACTAAAAGAAAACCGGCTAACGCTCAAACAAACTAGTTGCTTCAGAAATTATATACTTTATAGAATCAGCATTGATGTCACATCTATTAGAGATGCGATTGAAATAATGACATATTACTGAAATGGGGGATTTAAATAACAAATTAGTACGGCTTGAAGCAACATTGAACGTTTGATTTTGGCGTGAATTAAGTCTGGGAATAAAGAAATTTATTCTATCAAGCAACCAAGGGCAATCACTTTTGAAGCAGATTAAGTTATATAAGAATTTTATAGCCGAACAAATACGTCTAGTATGTAAGGACGCAAGCTTAAGAATTTGAAAAATTTTCTCTGCATTGCTTCAATAAGGTGAATATATGTAGAGAAGATGGGAAACCAAACAATGGAGCAATATTCAAGTCTTGATCTTATAAGACAGAAGTATAAAGTACGTAATGTTGTTACATCCGAAAATTCTCTACAGTTGCGATAGATAAAACCATAAGTTTTATAAGCCTTGGAAACGATATTTAAAATATGCCGTGTAAATGTTAGGTTAGCATCAAAAGTAACTCCCAAATCAGTAATACAGTCAACTCGTGTTAAGCGAATATCATTAATAGAGTAAATAAACAAATACGGAGCATGTTTTTTAGAGTAGGTAATAACGGAACATTTAGGTATGTTAAGAGGAAGAAGATTATTTTTGCACCAACGAACTATAGCATCAAGATTTTTCTGAAGAACAAGACAGTCAGAAATTGAAGTGATTTTTAAGAATATTATTATCATCAGCAAAGAGCAACTTGCAGCAAGATATAACACTATTTATGTCGTTTATAAATAGTAAGAATAATAAGAGGCCAAGATTAGACCCTTGTGGCACCCCAGAGGTTGGTGAGTATTTATTAGAGAAAAAATTTTGGTATTTGACTGTATTCCATTTGTCAATGAGACAGGATGAAAATAAGTTAATTATAAATGTTGTGAAAAACCATAATAACGCAGCTTTTCTAATAAGATGTAGTGATCGATTTTATCGAAAGCTTTTTGAAAATCCGTATATACTACATCGACTTGACCTTTGTTGTCTACACATTCCGAAACATACACTGGGTAAAAAAGCATAGATTCGTCGCAGTTGATCGTTTTTCCATAAAACCATGTTGATCGCTATCTATATAAAACTTTACTGAGTGATAGATGGATTTAACTAACAGACTTTCAAAAACCTTCGCAAAGTTGCAAATGATAGTGATTGGCCGGTAATTCTCGACACAGCTTTGGTTTTCCTTCTTAAAGACTGGACAAATAGAAGCTTCTTTCCAGATTGTGGGAAATACAGAGTGTTTTAAAATTAGATTATAAATTATAAGTAAGGGTTTTACAAATATAAAAGCACAATCATTGGCTAAGAAACTAGGAATTCCATCAACACCAGCAGTAAAGCTGTTCTTTAGATTTTTTAAGGCACCCAATATATCATTTTCAGAGAATTTAGGAACATTCACTGTTGTGCTGTGAGGTATAGAATCTTAACTAAATAAAAAAATTTTCGATATGTATATACTACGACGCTCAACTTAAATGATACACCTGCATGCGAACATTTAGCGTAAGGGCTAAGAAACTGTGAAATGGTATCGTTTAAGGTGATCGTCGTTGTACATACATACATGTGCTTGAAGGGTATTCTGGATGTTCGAAGAAACCAGCTGGTGCTTTATAATTTTAACGTTCTTATTACTATTTTTATTATTATTAACCAGTTTTTTGAGCACACAAGAGACCTCTACATATTCTTGGGTTAAAAGGTACATACATACATATTTTTTTTACTTTAAACAAGTGGCCGAACAATTCGCCGAACAACTTATCAAACGAGTTAACAAAAGTTTGTTGAATGTTTAACATGCATGTACATAATTGCTTTAACAGATGAAGAGACAAATTATACAAAGGCGTTCATAATTAATGATTAAACGATAAAATTCTTTTGTGCTGCGTGAAAACATAAACACAAAGAGAGCTCGAATCGATTTGGCAATTGCCGAGAGATGATGATTTCTTTGTCGAAAGTTTTGTAATCTGAACAAAGCGTTCAGTATATAAAAACGATCGGAACGAAAAACGGTCGGTCAAGCTTATCTTAATAAAAAGATGAGTAATTTGAGCCGCTCGTGATCCCATTTTATTCTTTTCAATTTTATTCTCGAAAGTTATTTCGCGAGGGTCCACTTTTTATAACGTTATAAAACTGTATAGTTTTTTTCCCCGGAAGGTCTTCTATAAATTTGAAATTTTAACGCAATCGCGATTTCGAAAGTTAGTAGTTCCATAATTCCCCAGGAGAACTAAGGAGGGTCGGTCGTCGTCAGACTCATATCCGACCATCTGCTAGAACATCCCCTTATATCTTCTGTCATATAATATTCACCTAGGCAGTTTCCTTACTAAATATAATCTGTTTGTATTCAAGGTGGTAGTCGCAATGAATACATGCGAGGTATGTTTACCCAAACTCCCTCTCGGTAATTATTACACTAATTCAAAATAAGGTCAAATGCTATTTGAAGGTTTATTACACTCGGTCTATATTTAAACGAGCATAAAATCTGTTCGGCGTTAATAGCTACCAAGTAAGGCAAATTCAATAAAAACAAGTTTTTGCGCGAAAACTCGTGTCTCACATCCGACATTAAAAACCGTACAAATCGGTGTTAACTACACTCGCTATTAACTGAAGCGTGAAGTATCAATGAAAAGCAAACTGCTAAAATGCGTAAACTTTCCTTATAAGAGCTAAACAAATTTTGTTCTTTTTACGCTTAAATTTATTTGCTGTTACGCGGCTCAAGTCGGTAAGAATTGAATAACCGAAAGAATACAAAGCAATAAATGTCACGTTTTACGATGTTTATTTTCATTGCCGATTTGGGTTTCAAAATATACACACCTCTGAATTGTTCACTGTTACTCAGATTTATGGTAAAATATTACCGAAAATTCTGTAAAATTTCCTTATACGATCTAAACAAAGTTTGCATTTGTTAAGCCTGTTTATTCAATAAAAAAAATAACTTAAACGTGTATAGGAGTCATAATAAATATGATTCTTTACGATATTTTCGGTTACTCCCAATTTGGAACCACGGAGAAAAAAATACATATTACAACTAACTGACATCTTAAGACACACAGTTTTGGGAAAAACATCACCGAAATAAATCAAATTAATTCTATTTCTGGAAAGTTTTTTTTTTTAATTCGAATCACCACTTTATACATACATACAAAGTTGAACTACTGTTTTTTTTTTTTAAAAAAAAAGCGTTACAAACAAAATTTATGAATCAACCATCTTCGTTTTTAACCAATCCTAGAAGAAAACAAAAAAAAAAACTTTGTTTCTTTTAATTGAAAATTAATTTTGACCGATGTTTTTGCAGCTCCGCATTCAACTTTTTAGGTGAATTATTAATTTAATGATTTAAATGAATTTTTAGCTTTACAGTTTGTCATGACTTAGGGCTATTGTTACATTTGAATAATTATATTCTAAATTCGTATTTTACTTTTGGTTTTACACAAAATTCAAAACGGGTATTTTTGGTTTAAACTGATAAAACTGTTTAGTTGACATTACGCAAGTACGGTCAACGACACCGGTTTAATTACTATGGAAACTGTCTACATTAATTACCGACATTTGCTTTGCTTGAAGATCAAAGTCCTTTCGGTCTTTGGAATGTAGGCAAAATTAATATTTTAAATGAGGGGATTCTATGCTGATAACTGAAATTCAAGTTATTGAACTTACTTGCAATGCTACATATCAACAGATCGTATTTCATTCAAAGCAATTAACGCGCTCGCTCATTAATTATGTTTCAAGGAGACGCTGACAATTTTGATACACTGACTTTTGATTATTAAGTCATTATTAGAGAGTGATTATTCGGACAGTTAGCCGGTTGTTGGCCTCGGATGAAGAGCCAAAGAACATTTCTGGTAAACTTTGACCGATTATATTCGGTTTTATTATTTTATGTTGTTGTATCTCTACAATTTAATACATAGTTCAGTATGCTTCCGGACTCAACATGTTGGACATTATACTAAGTGTCTCATAACGTACGGACGAGATTAAAAAGGTAGATAGAGAAGATCAAATTAATCTTTTTTTTAATAAACTTTTAGGAAAAATCAGTAACTAAAAAGTTGCAAGAGTTTAAAGCGAAATTATAAATTAACAAGCAAAAGTTACTACGCGTAGTAGTGTGTTTTACGTTTTAATTTCGAATTTGGAGCACTTAAGAGAACCGTTTACTAATTAAAATTACCGCTTATTAATTAAAACAAAACTAGAAGACAAATCGACGTAGACATTTTGTGAACGGTGGTTTTGATAAATTTATAATTTATTTAATAAGGTTGTAATTTGTGAAATACATTTTATTAATGAAGAAGATATGGGTGTAAATTAGTCTTTTAATAAACTCCCGTAAGTAAACAGAACACGACTTCTTCACATACGCGCTTAAACTTTTTTTGCTTCGTGACATGGCATAGACTTTAGACCCCCCCCCCCCCCCGTGTTTGGGCGCGTTTCGTCGTGCTATAATGTGCGATGCAGGCACATTATAGCACGGTGAAACGCGACAAACAATTTATTTTATTGTATTCTTACAACAGTAAACACTATTTTGCAACTAAAAAGCGGGTAACTTATTGGGAGACATGTTGGGCAATATGCTCGGCAATATGTCGGTAAACATGTTCGCTAGTAAATGGCATGCTACACACAGAGCAATAAATTCAGACTCAAGTCTTGGCTTTTGGGTATTTTTCCAGGAGCCTGCAACTTACAAACATGTTGACGAAACCTGTCAACACACAAGCGGACTTGTTGCTGCGAGCCAAGTTATCGAGTATGTTGCCGAACATGTTCCCAAATGAGTGGTCTGCTTTATAATGCAAGCAGAGCAAAAAAATATTCGCAGCTCTCTGCTCTAGTATGTGTGCCGAAAATATTTATAAAGCTTTAGTACTATTTGCTGAATTTAAACCTAAAACTTTCTTGTCAGCGTACGAGTTATTTACAGGAAGAGAAGAAAACCATTTTTGCAACCCAATACTATTACTTTTTCGAGAAAAACTCAATGGAGAGATTAAAAGTTAGCTATCTCGATTCTTTCGGAATATATTGACTGAAAACGATTTTTTCCGAAAAACTATTTTTCACAATATCTCAACCATTTTACGAAATATTTTGAAAAACTATTTTATTCAAAAAATAACGCATATATCACTGTTGTCATTATCTTTGTAAAAACCCCACCAGTTTTGCGAAACACACCGTAACACTGCAATCTTAAATGGAAACCACAGTTGGCTGTGAAACCACCAATAGAAAGCCTATTTAATGAAGTTTACGAAAACATAGAGTTTGATATAATTGTTTTTACAAGTAACACAGATACTAATTATTTTTTCCACTATTAAGCCGCCTGTGCAACGTATATTTTAAAAGCATTAAATTTAAAGGGCTGTTAAATTTTGTTGCTGTGGTAACTGTCAATCATAAAACTTTATTTTAAATTTTAAAGCAATTGCATTGCAAATTCCAATTCGTCAAAACGAATGGAAGAGTCTATTGTAAACGAGTACTCTTAAACTGAATTTTTGTGAAGAGTCACTTTAGACCAGGATCTTCTCCTGGTCTGCTTAGCTGCATCTTTCTAAAACTGCTTCTACATTTCACTTCATTTCAATATTTGGTTAATGAATTATAACAGATGCAAAATTTAATAATTTTCGATTTTAAATATTGTTATGCACCAAAAAGGTAAATTGCCGATCAGGAAGAAACGAAAGCCAGCTATGTTACAGGAAAAAAAAACGTAAACCATAAACCAGCAATGTTACAGGAAAGAAAAACGAAAGGAGACAGGGTGGAAATGACGACGTGATAGAAGATATTAGTAATTTGTGTGTAAGGAGTGCGTGAAGCTGACTTTCTTGCACGAGTGCAAAAACGGCTTCACGCAAATGCCGCACACTGTGCTTCTCCTGCAACTTAAAATTCAGTTATTCAAAACTTCCGCGAGTTATCAATCACAAAACCAGACAATTCGTTATTCACACAAAAAGCAAGCACAGTTATGCCCGATTTCTTCACTTCCTAAAAAGTTTATCTGCCAGGTATTATCCTTGGAAACCGTTGTATCGATAACAGTTTACGAGGATACCACCTGGTAGATAAATTTATCCTTGTGTGAAGAAATCGGGCCTAATTTAGTTAAATTTTGACACTTGCTGAAAAATGCAATGGTTTTTACGACAAAAATGCGTAAAATACACTCTATTTGAAATGCAATGAATTTTACGCACCGCTGTTAAAAGTAAGACATTGCGTATTGCACGGAAGTAGAAAAAAATAGTTTTTCGATGACGTTAAAAATGTGTAACCTTACATCCAAAAACCTTATGATCACCATTTTCTCTTAACTTAATTTGCAGCGGTGAAGACTCTTTGTAAATGCAAGATCAATTCATCACAGTTGTTCGTACAAGCAAATCGAAATGATGTATAGTGATTGAAATGAATTGAATATATTGATTTTTCGATTTGAAAAATGTGACAACCATGTCACATGACCATAAACTTAAACTTAACATATTCCTTGTACCAACGAGTCACCAAGCACAAGTAGTAGAATGAGAAAAGAAAGTAGAAGAAATGATAACTGGAAGAAGCACAATCGTCCAGGAGTTGGTGTTATCAATGAAAATAGAAGTATAAGCACTCAAGTAGAAATAAAGAAAGTACACAAAGTAAGCGTTATTGAATCAGATTATGAGATTACTCAACCGAGGGACCTGCACACACAGAAAAAAAAAGTTGTAGTAAAAATGGGGACTTCTTCTTGCTTTGCGCAGAAAACATAAACATCCATAGCCTTGGTGGGATTCGAAGTCACACCGACGAGTGACACGACTTTCAAAGTCGGCTAGGCCAACCCCTCCGCCACTCGCCTGCTAAAAAAAATGAAGACAAAATCAAATTCTAGGAAATATTGATACAATTGTGGGAAATGTTCGTACAATTATAAGGCAGGAAATATCGTAAAATTTTCTACAATTGTTCTAATATTTAGTATAATTCGTATCTATTTCTATTTTTACTACAATTGTGTTACTTTTTACTGCTAATTATTTTTTGTGTAAAGTTAAAAAAAGGTACTTAAATGAGGTAAGTTCCTTAGGTAACATAAAAGTTCCTCAGGTATGAATTTATGTATTAAAATATTTGAGACGTTCCCCCACGTTAATAAACTTATTTTTTTTTCTATTTTGCGTTAGCAACTTCAAAGCACCCAAACGAGTGCGTTAATGGAAGATTTGGTCAGACAGCGGTTAGCCTAGCCAACTTTGAAAGTCGTGCCACTTGTCAACGTGGTTTCGAATATTACCAGGGCCATGAATGTGTCGTCCCGATGTAACCCAGGTTTATCAAACAAAGTAAATTGTTTGGAATGGTGATGCCATAAGACAATAATCAATGTGCAGATTATTACGCAAAGCAAGAATAAAAAGACCTAGAATAAAAAAAAATAGTTGCTTTAATGGCGTTGGTGTATTTATTTATTTAATGATGGCAGTATTAATTCCAAGCAAGAAATAAAGTTCGAAAATTGAATTTTCCGCTGCCATCTACTGCCTACTTAAATGATGTTACCAACCACAACAAAACTTCCTAACTTATAAAATATTGCCTTTTTTCTTTAAAAAAGACACTTACAATTGTAGTGCCCTTATCCATTAATAAACATGGTGATACATGTGCAAATGTTGTAATTCCTAAAACTTTTAATTTACTTCCTGTCGAACTGAGAAATGTGGAATCACTTTCTTCTGTCAAATGCAAGGTGAGAAACTGGTCTTTTTAAGAAAATGATTATTTTTATTTTTTTGTATGGAAATATTGCTACTTTTTGGAAAAAATAAATAAAAGTTAAAAAAAATATCTATTCTGTAAGCATTGATATCCTAAAAACATTTTGCAGCAAATATAAAAGCGAATGAAATGAAATGCGAGGATTACAAAAGAGAAACAAAACAAGGTTAAAGAAAGAAACAGGAATGAATGACAAATAAGCTAAGTAGAGTTAGTATCAGAATGGGTATTATTATGACGGAGAAAAGAGAACACATAAGTAAAAGTGACAAGAGACAGTAAATCGTGAGCAGGAACACCGAAGATTCGATGAACTATCTGCAGGTGATGAGAAAGATGATAATTACAAATAAGGAAGGAAAAGACCTAATAATCAAACAGTGAATAGTCACTTTCTGACGTTCGTGTATACACTGAAGTTCTAGATAAAAATACAATAAACTGAATAAACGACATTTCTGAAATATGTCGGTTCAGACTTTATATTCAAGTTAGTTTAGAGACAACAATTCGTCATAATAGAGCTTCGTACTTATACAGGGAGATTCAGGCAACACATTCATTAAAAGTTTACGGACTGCTCCTTTGAATTTCTGTTTCACATTTTGCAGTTATGAGTTAACGATAAGATCTATCAAAATATAATATATTCAAATTTCGGACACTTTCGCTTATACCGGAAGTTGCTGTCAATTTTCTTATTTCAAATGGAATACCCCAATTTTTAATGCATTTTTGAAATCTTCATAGAATTCTTAAAATATTTTGTGTAACATGTGATAAAAGAAAAATTAACCGTTTCCTAGATATTTTCATTTTTTAAAAATAACTCAGACTTGCAGAACCTTGGTTATAGTACTGCGATCTTTGTGCAACAAAAACCATGATACCCATTTTTGGCCTGTAGTAGGCTACAGTAACATTCTTTCAGATCATGTCCAGTTTTGCACTTGATTGCATACAGACTGGATGAAAAGTAACTTCTACTCGAACTAATTTCAACTGTCGAAAAGTCATGTTTTTTAAATGGAATGCCTAGTATATTTTTATACCATGTGATCAGGATTAAATGTTCTTTCTCCCTGTATTGGCATTCCCTATACCTATCTCTTATAGTTCACTCGTTATCGATGATTTCTTTTTAACACGTAATTTTTTTTTCATTTTTTGGTATTTTTAAATTGTGGGCTATGAAAACTAGAGAAATTATAATTTTTGAAATCATCCATCCAGTAGGAATTAAAAAAAATAATTTAATCGCTACGAAGAACCAAAAAATGAATGATCAAGCACAGACATATTAAATGTATTTGATGATAAAAAAAATTGACAATTCAAGAAGTTAATAAAAAAAGTTGTTATATCGAGGAAAATGCGGTATTACTTAGATACGGTAGAAAGTTATTACAAATAAATAATAGCCGAGGACAACTTAGAGCCAATATTATAACCAACAATTTGTGTATTATTTTTAATATTTTTGATTTATTTATTAGTTTTCATAAAATTTTGTATTGTAAGTGTAAATTTCTCCTTGTGAATGTGTAAATAGCCATACCAAGAATTCTAATACATGCGGCAAATGCAAACAAAAAGTTCAGATAATAGTTGTGTATTTAAATATTATTTGTCGGTTTTTAAAATTAAATTGAAATTACAGTCAGAAATTAACCAAAAAACCTCAGTTTGTTAAATTTTCATAGCACACTATTCAGGAATAAAACTGAAAAGTGAAAAAAATGATGTGTCAAAGAGAAAATCATGAATAAAAAGAGAAAGGTAAGAGATGGGTATAGGAAATGCTAATACAGTTCGAAAGAACATTTAATTCTGATTCTTATGGTATAAAAAATATTGAGTGTTCTATTTAAAAAACATGACTTTTCGACAGTTGAAATCACTTCGAATAGAAATTACTTTTCAACCAGCCCGTAAACGATTTTGTGTAAAATTAGGTATGACCTGAAAGCTTAGGAGCATAGCCTATTACAGGCCAAAAATTGAAATTATGGCTTCTGTTAAACAAAGAAGGCAGCATCAAAAACAATGTATTGCAACTTTGACCTTTTTTTAATAAATGGAAATACCTCTTAAACGGCTATTTTTTCTTATATCACATGTTACAGAAAACATTCTTAGAATCTCATGATGATTTCAAAAATGCAATTAAAAATGGGGCATTCCATTTAAAATAAGAAAGCTGACAGCAACTTCCGGTACAAGTGGAAAGGCCCGAAAGTTGGAGATATTATATTTTAATAGTTCATTATCCCTAACTTATAACCGCAAAATATGAAATAGAAGTTTAAAGAGGAAGTCCGTAAACTTTTAATGAATGGGTTGCCTGAATACATCAGTTTTTGGTCAAACAAACTGTCAAATATCTTAAGCCAGACTGAATAGAATAAATTAAGAAATAAACGGCATTCATGTGACAGATATTCAAACTGACAAATAACTGAAAGATTAAAGAGATCCCTTACATTAATTACTTCACCCGTTAAATGTTTTCTTTTTCTTCTGATAAAAAAAATCAACGTGGTATGAGTTTTGCGTTGCAATTCTAAACTCAATCATAAATTGTAAACATGGTAAGATACAATATAATCAAACCCTCTAGAAATCATTTCTTTAAATGTGTTAGCAGTGAGAAACAAACATAACCCTCTGAAGAGTAAAAGTTTCGATCATACTTAGGGTATTATCAAATCATACAAATGAACAAACATCAAATACACACCACTCACAATCTTTGAACAGTCAAAAATAAAGTTTATTAATTTATACGCTTCAAGAAATTGTAAAAAATTACAACCATAAGTTACATAGAAAGTTAAATAAACCTAAACCCCATTTTGGGGTTGTCAATTTATTCTTTACTTACTTGAAAACTGTAACCACATTTTAAGAATGCGGCATAATTTTTGTAAAAACGAAATACAGTGCACCTTCAAAGAAATATTAATAAATAAAAAAAAGACAGAAAGGTTTTTTGTTTTCAAAAACTAATAAAAGTGTGCTTGACACTTTTGTCAATTTCATTTCACAGATTCATATTAATATGCATCACATCTGTGTGCATAATTAACTGCACAGAAGCATCATTCGGCTCGATTAAACAAGCAATGTCAAATGTCAGTGTCACCAACTGCAAATTAAATAAGCCCAAATTAGGTAAATCCCCGACATGTGACGGGCAGTCATCGGTGAATGCACACTATAATATCATCGGTTCCGCATTTGCTAATCCACAGATAAATTATCGGTGATTGATCAAGACAACAAAAACTAACGGTATCGTCGAATGTTATTGCTCGCGGAATCAAGCACGGTAGGTGTAGGCATGTAAAAAGCAACATTTTAAATTCTGTATTTGAAAATTATTGTTTTATTGACCTCTAGACCTTCAAGAGATAATGTTGCGCATCCACGCTGTTTGAGAGGCGCTAGTTATCATCGCTGTTGCATAAGCAATGGGGTTTCTTTGTGCAAAATCCTTGTTATTACTTAACTTTTTATCATCTTTTAAATTATAGTAGACTTAAGTCGTTCTACTACTCCAAGGAATATTATATTAATTTCAAATATTGATTAATATCAATCAAAGGAATAGAATTGTGTGTAAGCTTGAAGTCAAATTTTTAAGGCAAGTTAATGAGACGCTCCTTTTCAAATTTATACTGAAACGGTAAAGTTGTTCGTCGCGTAAGCCTTAAAACGAACTCACCGCTTATTCTCCGCATGTCCTTTAATTTGTTTGGAACCTCAGCAGCATGTACGAGCAATGAATATCCCAATTATTGAGCACGTTCACACCAGACACACACGTACAAAGTTGCACGCACGAAACAGCGCGGTTTTTCAAATGTCCCCCGGGGGTTTTTGAAAATTTCACTCATGCAATTCAAAAAAAAAGCACGTATTCAGGCACTCTCCAGCAAGAAGCACACACTCCACAACAACGACAGCGAGTGCTGTTGTCGAGGGAAGGGACGCGGACACAAGTTCACAGACAGCGCGGTTGCGTACTATGTTTTCGGTCCCCTCTTTTGAGATCCTGATCCGATATTGCGCCTGCAAGTTATGCTACCAATGTAACTGAAATCTACCTGGAATAAGAGGAGATAATAATTATGTTTCACTGAAGGGAAATTTAATTTTCTGCTCTTCATTTCAATTAAAATAGCTTCATAGGTCGTACGCAGAAGATAAGGAGTTATATCAGCATTAACTCTTATCAACAGGGAAGAATTTTGTCAATAACTTCAGTCATAAATAGAAAACGAATGATTTTTTTTTAATATCATATAATTTGCTTCTTTCTCTATGTTTAAGGGTGGATATCATATAATTGTCCAGTTTGACAAAGAAAGTAATGATAAAATATTTGAAAATTTTTTCAAATTTTGTTTGCCAGAATTATAAAATTAGGCTGAATATGTTCATTTTCATTCAGCACGAAAATTCGCAACTTTGCCCAAATTTAATCAACTTTGTATCTCTTAAGATAAGCGAGATCCCAATAGTGGCACTCGAAAAACATAAAGTGGGTAAGGTAAGGTAAGTGTAAAGAATTTGGTTGTTAACTATAGTTGGAGCTTAAGGTAAGCTCTCAGGCGGCCAGGGGTTTGACCTTATACTGTGCGGAGATATATAGCAAATGGCAACTGTACTGCTGCCTAGTAAACTATAATGCACAAAGCGGCCAATACGGACACATTCGCGTGTTATCGCAATTTTACGCAGCGTAAAACTATAGTTGGATATTGGAGGCATTTTCTTACGAGGCAGAAAAATTATTGAGCTTGAACTTGCGTGCGGCACTGGAAAAATGGCGTCCACTTTGGCATTTTCCTACGTTTCAAATCAAATCTTTGATTTGGTCTTTTCTGGTAACAGTTTTCGTTCGTGCGATAGATACGATGTGCAGTATCCCCTCTCTTTCCTAATCCAAGCTTCCAACAGAAACGCTAGAATTTTGACCATTGCATAGCCTCATTTTTTATTAAAATCTTATCAAATTTTCGCGAAAAGTTTTTAAATTCTAAAAAAAAAAAAAAAAATACCGAAAAATAATAAATAGGTTGTGTTCAACAAAAACTATTAATTTTTGTAATTTATTCCAGACAATAAGATATCACTAAAAATTTTTGATTTTATTAGATGGCTAAAAGCCCGTTTTACAATAATTGGAAAGAAGGCCTCAAAGAAATTATGTTAAAAAATTCGAAAATGTAATTTTGCAGTAGTCAACAATAAAAAAAAACAACTGAAGAAGGATATTAATACATACAGATTAATGAATTCTAAAATACCAAGCAAGTAAAGGATACCTTATGTTTTTAGCGTTGATTTGTTCACTTCTTTTTGTTAATATTTGCGAAATAATCAGCTGTCGAAGTTACTAAATAACGTTTTATTTAAATTAACAGAATAACAAAATACAAGCGATCGGTTTGATGTTCGAAACAATAATGAAATATAAGATGCTTCTACCAGAGGCATCGGCTAACTTCCGGGAAGATGACTACTCAAGGAATTCATCTTTAGGGCCTGAAAATGACGCACAAGTTTCCAACACGGCAATACTTCACGGAAATGATAGTTCGTCATCTTAACCGAATTTAGACAAAGCGAAAGAAGAAACATCGTTAACATGCCGCCCCCTTTGAAAGATAATGTACAATACATTTGTTTCAAAAATAAATATGAAAGAAAAATAAAAAGGTAAACTTAGGGCTAATGATTATAAATGTTTATGCTAAGGTAATCAAAAGGTTTAATAAAATAATACTAATTTAGTTCGTTAGAGGTAAGACGCACACTCCGCGCACAGCACGCTTTGTTACTGAGTCCGCGGTTTTCACTGTAATCACTCGTGTGACGCCATCCTCTCCGGGGTGAAGCTGCAGGACCCGACCCATTTTCCATTGTAAAGGCGCTTGATTTTCCGCCCGTAGCAAGACGAGGTCACCTACACGTAGAAGAGTTTCATGATGTTTCTTCCACTTGCAGCGGGTTTGAAGTTCCGATACATATTCCTTGCTCCACCTTTTCCAAAAGTCCTGGACCATCCGCTGTTGTCGTTGAAAAGCCGAAAGTCGATTTTCTTGTATATTCAATACATTTTCTTCCGGCGGGGCCGTTAGCGATTTACCGATTAAGAAATGTCCGGGTGTTAAAGGATTAAGATCATTAGGATCATCGGACAAAGGAGAGATAGGACGGGAATTGAGAACCGCCTCTATTTGCGTCAGCACTGTATAAAAATCTTCAAAGACAA
Organism: Prosopocoilus inquinatus; assembly: GCA_036172665.1. Lineage (NCBI taxonomy): Eukaryota > Metazoa > Arthropoda > Insecta > Coleoptera > Lucanidae > Prosopocoilus > Prosopocoilus inquinatus. The sequence goes on from CM069876.1 coordinate 7,455,850, forward strand.
TATTCTGTTTACCGATAACCCTTTTTAAATGCGCTTTTGTAGATTTAATACCTGCCTCCCAAATGCCACCGAAGTGGGGCGCTCTTGGTGGTATAAATTTCCAGGTAATACCCTCGTTAATAAGAGAATTTTCTAACACCTTTATTGTGTCATGATTATCTAAAAAGCCTGCTAATGCTCGTAGTTCAGAATTAGCGCCGATAAAATTAGAACCATTGTCCGAATATATATGGGTCGGTTTGCCACGGCGAGAAATAAAACGTTTTAACGTGTTTAAAAAGGCTTGCGTAGTGAGGTCGCAAACTAATTCTAAATGAATTGCTTTTGTTGTTAGACAAACGAATAAACAAACATAGGCCTTGATAATTTTGGAGCCTCGTGTTCTCTTTTCCTTTAACATAAAAGGACCTGCATAATCAACTCCGCATTTCTCGAAAGGCATAGAAGGCGTAACGCGATAGTCGGGTAAATGTCCCATAATATAATTCGCGGGCTGTGGATTGACCCTTGCGCAAGTGATACAATTTCTGACAATTCTTTTGACTAATGAACGCCCGGAAACTGGCCAATATTTTTCTCTTAAAGAAGCAAGTAGCAGTTGCGGACCGCAATGTAACAATCGCACGTGTTCATTTCTTATTATTAGGTTTGTGAGCTCGTGATTTTTAGGTAATATGACCGGGTGTCTTTTATCAAATGCAAACGGAGCGAACTTTAAACGGCCGCCAACGCGAAGAATTTGATTGTCGTCTAGAAACGGATTCAGGGCTAGCAAACGACTACATGTTTTAACTTCGTTGTTCTTCAGTAAAGATTTTATATCATCTGAAAAGTTTTCTAACTGAGCTGTTTTTATTAACGATCTTAATGATGATTGCAATTCTGACACAGTTAGAGGGCCGAATTGCCTGTTTTCGCGGGAAACCTTACAATTTTCTATGAAACGCTTGCACCAAGACGTTACTCGTTGTAGTGTACTTAGCGACGAAAACCTTTTAAATATATCAGCCGACAGTACATGATTTACTAAGACGGCGGCTCGTTTTTTCTCTTCCGGAGGATCTTTAATTCGTATTTGCGTTTCTTCCGCTGGCCAGCGACATGCGTCCTCTGACAGCCATGAAGGCCCGTGCCACCAGAGCGTAGAATTTAGTAATACCGACGGAGAAACGCCGCGAGAAATCAGATCTGCTGGATTATCGCCCGACCTCACGTGGTGCCAATTTTGATTGACGGTAAGCGTTTGAATTTCCGCAACACGATTGGCTACAAACGTTTGCCAACGCGATGGAGAAGATTTTATCCAATTTAAGGCAATCGTTGAGTCGGACCATAGAATATATGAATTAAAATTAAAGTCCGCTGAATTTTTAAGTTTTGAAACTAATCGTGCGAGTAAAAGTGCCGCACACAGTTCTAAGCGCGGAATTGTAACGCGTCGTAAAGGAGCAACGCGAGACTTGGCGCAAATTAGGTGTACTTCGCATTGATTGAGTTTGTTTATGGAACGCACATAAATACATGCTCCGTACGCGTTCTCGGAAGCATCGGCGAAACCATGGCACTCGATGATTTTTGAATACGGTTGTATCACGAGGCGAGGTACCCTGATGTCGTTTATCGCGGCTAATTCGTCCATAAATTTGATCCATTTGAAATGCAAATCGTGAGGTAAGGATTCATCCCAAGAAAGCTTAAGCTGCCATAAACTTTGAATTAGAAGTTTTGCAATAACCGTTACAGGACCCAGCAATCCTAGAGGGTCAAAGATTTTCGCGGTAATCGAAAGAACGCTGCGTTTTGTGCAGTGTTGTGAACGGTCGGATATGTTTACTTCATATTGAAATAAATCAAGTGACGGGTTCCATAACACGCCTAACGTACTAGTGTCTTGACTATCACCGAATTGCACGCCTTTGTCGTTATTATTACCCGATGTTTGTAGAACGTTGCTGAACCACTTATGTAGCTTAAATCCGCTTAATTTTAAAATTTCGGTAAGGTCATTACGTAATTGATGCAGATTTTCGATAGTATCTGTGCCTGTAAGCACGTCGTCCATGTAAAAATCATTACATAAAGCATTACATGCCATAGGGAAACGTGAAGTCATTTCATCGGCTATTTGCTGAAGGCAACGGGTTGCTAAAAAGGACGCTGAAGCGGTACCGTATGTTACCGTTTGCAATTCGTAGCAATGTACGCCTTGAGAAACGTCCGGGCGCCACAATATACGATGTAGAGGTCGATCTTCCTCTGCTATTAATATTTGGCGGTACATTTTTTCTATGTCGCCGACAATTACATATACAGGACGCCTAAAACGTGTGAGAATCGTAAATAAATCATTTTGGATTACCGGTCCTACAAGCTGCACGTTATTTAAAGAAAGACCCGTATCACTGGGAGCGGAAGCATCGAAGACTACTCGCGTTTTCGTACTGGAACTAGAAGGTTTTATTACTGCGTGATGTGGCAGGTAGTATATCGGCTTGTGATAATCTGATTTCTCGTCGATTTTTACCATGTGACCTAAACGCTCATACTCGTCCATAAACTTTACGTATTCGTCTTTTAGAAACTGGTTTCGATTTAATTTTCTTTCTAACGAGTAAAAACGCTTAAGTGCGTTCTGCCGAGAATCACCTAATTTATATTTGTCTTCCGTAAAGGGTACGCTTACCACGAAACGGCCTTCGTGATTTCGAGTTATAGTGTTGACGAAATGCTGTTCGCATTTTTGTTCTTCTAGCGAGAAGGTTTTACCGACCGAACATTCCTCGATTTCCCAGAAGCGTTGAACTTGTTCGTCGAGGTTAGCGCTAAAATTACAAATAGTTTTTTCGTTTGTTCGAGAATTCGCGAATGATAAAGGCCCGGAAATTATCCAACCAAATTTGGTTTTATGAAGTATTGGAAGATTGTGACCTAATTTAATTTGGCCGACGCACAGTAGCTGCCAAAATATTGATGCCCCTATCAACATATCGATTTCACCTTCTTTAGCAAACGTGGGATCAGCCATGTTAATATTTGTAGGTATTTGCAAAAAGGTGGGCTTGAAAGAAACGATGGGCATGTTTTCTGTAATTCGAGGGACTATTAAACAATGAATCTTTGTCTGAAAATTGTTGTGATTTGAACGAATCACAACTTCAGATTTGTGGCTCAAATCGATGCTCGTTTGGTTTATACCGTAAACCTTTGAATTCGTTCGAGAGGTAATAAGGCCTAATTTGCGATGCATTTTTGTCGTGATGAAATTCGATTGAGAGCCAGAATCAAGCAATATACGACAATTATGCCATTTTCCTTGCGAATCGATCGCCAGGACGCATGCAGTCGATAAAAGAACTTGTGAGAAATGTTGCAGTGATGCATGACTGCTAATAGAAATTTCGGACACATTTTCGCTAGTGCTGGGGGCTTCAACTGATACTAAATGCGATTTTTGTTGGGCGTCAATATGAAGAAGAGTATGATGCTTTTTATTACAATGCTTGCACAGGAAATTAGATCGACACGATTTAGAATTATGACCCTTCCGCAAACAATTCAAACAGAGATGTTTACTTTTAGATGCTTCTATACGATCGTTTACAGCTAATTTTAATAACGCGTCACATTTTGATGTAAAATGCGATTGATTGCAGAAAGAACACTGTATTTTTGTTGCCGTTATTAAACTAGACGTTTTTACCTTGCTATTTTTATTTACGCCAGAATTTGAGTTGGGATTTAATGTTTCAAGAAAATTACACCGATTGGCTAAAAACTCCGTGAAATTACTTAAAGAAGGACACTCATCTATTTTATCAGCGATGGATAGTTCCCATTCGCGTTTTGATGAAACATCTAATTTTGCGGTTATCAAATAAACTATAAGTGCATCCCATGAATCGGTCGGTAGTCCTAAGTTTTTTAACGCCCTGAGATGTTTTAATAGTTTGTCTAACAACTCCCGTAGCGCCAAGTGTGATTCCTTTTGTATAGTATGTAAAGTGCACAGCGCGTGAACGTGATTGTGTACGATTAATCTTTTGTTGTTAAAACGTTTGTGAAGCAAGTCCCATGCAGTCGTATAATTTAAATCCGAAATTTCTAGTGATTGAATAACATGCGCTGCTTCGTTTTTGAGCGAGGCTCTCAGATAATGAAATTTTTGAATATCGCTTAATGTTGTATCGTTATGAATTAAGCTAGTAAAAGTATCGCGAAAATTATACCAACTTTCATAAGCGCCATCAAAGGTCGGCAGGTTTATGGTGGGTAACTTTACACGTTTAAATGTTTCCCCTTGATTAATCGGTAAAGGTGCAGCTGATGCCGGACGAGATTCACTGCGTTTTATGATAGCGCGTGCTTTAGTTAAGGCCTTGAAGTAATTAGCTTCGAATTCTTCCCTTACATCGATTTGTTCGTCCGGTTCATCGCAAGTACATTCGATTTGAAATTGGACATTGGCAAATTCGGTCCAAGCGACCTCTAATTTTTCTATCCGACATTGTAATTGAACAATGTCCTCTTCGATTACGCAATTTTCGTCTAAGGTACTTAAAAATGTCATGAACCTTGTGACTTGTGCCTTTGCGGCGCCGCGTTTTTTAGTTAAATCTTTAATACTCGCCATTTGATTACGTTTTGAATGCTGACGCAAATAAGATAGCTTAATAAGGGAAATGGAAAGTAAAAGATTGTGGGACTTACGATTGTCGCTGACCTGGGCCCTACGTGGCGCTGGTTTCGTTGATTGCTCGGACGCTCGGGCTTAACTTGATTATTGCTACGGACTCGCCTGATCTTGGCGTATTCTTCGACAACTTGAAGATGATGTTGGCTGTTTTCCTTGTTTTCAGCGATTTTCAACATCCGGCTCGAAGGACCATGTTTTTAGCGTTGATTTGTTCACTTCTTTTTGTTAATATTTGCGAAATAATCAGCTGTCGAAGTTACTAAATAACGTTTTATTTAAATTAACAGAATAACAAAATACAAGCGATCGGTTTGATGTTCGAAACAATAATGAAATATAAGATGCTTCTACCAGAGGCATCGGCTAACTTCCGGGAAGATGACTACTCAAGGAATTCATCTTTAGGGCCTGAAAATGACGCACAAGTTTCCAACACGGCAATACTTCACGGAAATGATAGTTCGTCATCTTAACCGAATTTAGACAAAGCGAAAGAAGAAACATCGTTAACACCTTACTTGTTACATAAATATTTATCAGTTAGCCATGACGTTGCATTAGTTCCATAAGCTAAAGTATTTCATAATTTTTCTGTTTGATTTTTCTCTCTGAAATCACGTTAAATTAGTTTTCGGGAATCACTTGTTTATTTTTTTTTTCATGATATAATAAGCGTTTTATTTTGAGAAATTTGTATAAATTACCGAAATGACTATTGTGCATTACAGAAATGATTAAAATCAAATCAGTTTCCCTTAGTTATATTGAAACGTATGTACGCAAAGTATGATCACGACTGATCAGTCAAGGAATAGATTCTGTAACTGGGCTGCAGTCAAAAAGGTTGAAACGAGCAAAACTCTTTTAAAGTTTAACAGAGTTTTCGGAAAATTTATTTCCTTTATCAAGGTTTCTACAAAACATTTTTTTTTAAATTAATAAACAATAATAAGAATAATTTCACATGAATACTTTCTCCTTAGTGAGTAGTACACGAAGTTACACCACTAGTTATAAGAGATAGTATTTCTTTATGATTATTCCAATGCTAAATAAGTTAATTTTCAATACTCAACAAAGAATAGAACCAGTTTCTCAAATTAATAATAATTCACAAACAATGAATGTTGGAAAAAGTTTTTAGATCTTTAATATTTATACTAAATCTTACATCTGGACTAATAAAAGTAATAAAAAAAAACATTCAGATTGCAACTAAAAATTTATTAACAATTAAGTCTCTTTTTACAAAAGTTAAATATCCTCTTGACAAATTCAAACAAATTAATTCTATTTATAAAATTCCTTGTCATGATTGTGATTCTGTTTATATCAGTCAAACATCAAGAACTTTTCATTCAAGAATTATTTCATATAAAAGTGATATTAGACTTAGACCTAATGGTTGTGCGTTATCTGAACATGCCAATAATGAAGACCATAAGATTAATTTTGAAGATGCAAAGATTTTAGATGTTGGATCAATTTTGAGTCAAAGACTTCTTATTGAAATGTGCCACATCTTTTGTAATAAGAAAAATAAAAGAACTGATATTGAGAAGCTTAGTTGTATTTATACTTATCTATTAAATTTTAAAACTAAAAGGAAAGACAATCAAGATATTGGAAATCAAAATTCACATCGTATTACCTTATAATGAATAAACAATTTTTCCTATCGAGATTCAATTTTCAAACTTTCGCAAATAAATAGCTATCGAACATGTAAATTCAAAATCAATTTTAAAAACTTAATCATAATGAAATACTACTTTATAACTAGTGGTGTAACTTCGTGTACAACTTTACTTACTAAGGAGTAAGTAATCATGTGAAATTGTTCTTATTATTGATTATTAATTTAAAAAAAAAATTCTTTTGTAGAAACCTTGATAAAGGAAATAAATTTTCTGAAAGTTGGGTTAAACTTTAAAAGAGTATTGCTCCTTTCAACCTTCACGACTGCAGCCCAGTTACAGAAACCCATGTACATACAGGGTTAGTTAAAAGTATGGAGACGGCGACTTATTGTCGTTAATATTCATTTTAGGAAATTGTGTTCAATACAAAAGTTTGTTATGAAATTATTATCTACATTTGAGGATACTTGAATTTTTTTTTCTTCAATTGTTTTTAAGTTACGATGTCATCGATATTTGTTTGAAATGACAACCTATACTTCTGATTATTGATTTCGATAGTTCATTCTATTCTATTTTCAACGGTATACAATGTTCAGTAAGTTACATTTGAAAAAAAAGAGAAAAAGTGCCTTAAAGTTCAAATATTAAAGATCCATTAAATTAGCAGAATTAATTAACACGGTAACTAGACTCATTTATTTGTAATAAACTTATCACTCACAATCTTATCATTAAAAACAAATTAATAACTAACTAAATTAAGGTAAGTGTTCAAATTGTTCTCCATTTTTAATTTGACAATGACCCAATCGATTTACCAAAGCCTGAATAGAATCTTTATAAACCTTGTTTTTTACGTATCCCCAAAGAAAAAAATCTAAAGGGCTTAAATCAGGCGAACGAGCTGGCCATTCAATACTTCCTCGTCTCCCAATCCATCTGTTTGGAAAGACGTTATCCAAATATTGACGAACATTGACACCATAATGTGGTGGGGCGCTGGAACCAGATACTGTTATTGGGAAGGTGTTCATTGTTTTCATCTGGATACAGCATAGCACGAGCAGGTATAATTTCATTTTGCAATAACTGCAAATACAGAGCCGAAGTTAAATTGCCATTGATGAAAAAGGGACCGATAATATTACCCCCTAGAATGCCAACCCAAACATTCACCTTTTGGGGGTACTGCGTATGGTGCTCCATAAACCAAAAAGGATTTACCGATGACCAATATTTGCAATTACGTCTGTTTACTTCACCGATAAGACAAAAGGTAGCTTCGTCAGAGAAAAGAATATTATTGACGAAATTTGCATTATTATTGCAAATATTTGACATTTCTTCACAAAATTGTAGTCTCCTATCAAAATCATCTTCCGTCAACTCGTGTAGAAGTTGTACCTTATAAGGTTTATACTTTTCACTTTTTAAAATTGAAACGACCGATTTATGTGAAATATTGTGATTGGCCGCTAACTGATTGGTTCATAAATGGGAATCTTCAGATACGGCCAATAGAACATTCAGTTTTTCATCATCGCTTTTCGCTATTCTAGGTCTACCACTCTTTGGCAAATCTTTAACACTACCGGTTTGTTCAAAGCGTTTTAAGGTTTTACCAACAACGGATTTAGAAATTGGATTTCTGTTTGGATGCGTGTCATTAAATAAATTACAAACGTCTTGTAAACTCCTGCGTCTATTTCCATAACCCAGCATCATAAGTATTTCAATTTTTTCACCTTCACTTAAACTCGCCATTGCTAATATTAACAGCAACAAATTGCACTATTGAAATATGTCAACTATTTGACATAAACAATAACCACTGATAAAGCTACCTCGCTCGCATTTGTTTATCGTCTCGCTTTGGCTATCTAGATTAATTCTGCTAATTTAATGGATCTTTAATATTTGAACTTTAAGACACTTTTTCTCAATTTTTTTCAAATGTAACATACTGAACATTGTATACCGTTGAAAATAGAATAGAATGAACTATCGAAATCAATAATTAGAAATATAGGTTGTCATTTCAAACAAATATCGATGACGTCGTAATTTAAAAACAATTGAAGAAAAAAAAATTCAAGTATCCTCAAATGTAGATAATAATTTCATAACAAACTTTTGTATTGAACATAATTTCCCAAAATGAATATTAACGACAATAAGTCGCCGTCTCCATACTTTTAACTAACACTGTATATACATGCATTTCTGTAACTGGGCTGCAGTCGTAGAGGTTGAAAGGAGCAATACTCTTTTAAAGTTTAAGCGAACTTTCGGAAAATTTATTCCCTTTATCAAGGTTTCTACAAAACAAATTTTTTTTAATTAAAAATCAATAATAAGAATAATTTCACATGATTACTTACTCCTTAGTGAGTAAAGTTGTACACGAAGTTACACCACTAGTTATAAGATAGTATTTCATTATGATTAAGTTTTTAAAATTGATTTTGAATTTACATGTTCGATAGCTAATTATTTGAGAAAGTTTGAAAATTGAATCACGATAGGAAAAATTGTTTATTCATTGTAAAGTAATACCATGTGAATTTTGATTTCCAACATCTTGATTGTCTTTCCTTTTAGTTTTAAAATTTAATAGATAAGTATAAATACAACTAAGCTTCTCAATATCAGTTCCTTTATTTTTCTTATTACAAAAAATGTGGCACATTTCAATAAGAAGTCTTTGACTCAAAATTGGTTCAACACCTAAAATCTTTGCATCTTCAAAATTAATCTTACGGTCTTCATTATTGGCATGTTCAGATAACGCACAACCATTAGGTCTAAGTCTAATATCACTTTTATATGAAATAATTCTTGAATGAAGAGTTCTTGATGTTTGACTGATATAAATAGAATCACAATCATGACAAGGAATTTTATAAATAGAATTAATTTGTTAGAATTTGTAAAGAGGATATTTAACTTTTGTAAAAAGAGACTTAATTGTTAATAAATTTTTAGTTGCAATCTGAATGTTTTTTTTTATTACTTTTATTAGTCCAGATGTAAGATTTAGTATAAATATTAAAGATCTAAAAACTTTTTCCAACATTCATTGTTTGTGAATTATTATTAATTTGAGAAACTGGTTCTATTCTTTGTTGAGTATTGAAAATTAACTTATTTAGCATTGGAATAATCATAAAGAAATACTATCTCTTATAACTAGTGGTGTAACTTCGTGTACTACTCACTAAGGAGAAAGTATTCATGTGAAATTATTCTTATTATTGTTTATTAATTTAAAAAAAAATGTTTTGTAGAAACCTTGATAAAGGAAATAAATTTTCCGAAAACTCGGTTAAACTTTAAAAGAGTTTTGCTCGTTTCAACCTTTTTGACTGCAGCCCAGTTACAGAATCTATACCTTGACTGATCAGTCGTGATCATACTTCGCGTACATACGTTTCAATATAACTAAGGGAAACTGATTTGATTTTAATCATTTCTGTAATGCACAAGTCATTTAGGTAATTTATACAAATTTCTCAAAATAAAACGTTTATTATATCATGAAAAAAAAATAAACAAGTGATTCACACGAACGAAAACTGTTACCAGAAAAGACCAAATCAAAGAGATTTAAGCGTAGGAAAATGCCAGAGTGGACGCCATTTTTCCAGTGCCGCACGCAAGTTCAAGCTCAATAATTTTTCTGCCTCGTAAGAAAATGCCTCCAATATCCAACTATAGTTTTACGCAGCGTAAAATTGCGATAGCACGTGAATGTGTCCGCATTGGCCGCTTTGTGCATTATAGTTTACTAGGCAGCAGTACAGTTGCCATTTGCTATAAATCTCCGCACAGTATAAGGTCAAGCCCCTGGCTCACCTTAAGCTCCAACTATAGTTAACAACCAAATTCTTTACACTTTAATACATACCGGCTGTCCGTTTTTCGAATGCCACTATTGGGATCTCGCTTATCTTAAGAGATAGAAGTTGATTAAATTAGGGCAAAGTTGCAAATTTTCGTGCTGAATAATAATCTGAAAAGAAATTTGGAATATCGTAAAAAAAACAAAAATTTCAGATTTTCGTTTTTAATTTTTTTACGATAAACTAATTGTACTAGAAATTTGAATATGGTATCCCCTTTTCAATAATTTTCAAGATGGCGGAGAAACACCTGGCAACTTAATCCTTTCTTATGGACGCCATTCTGGATTTTAACATTTTGAGATTACGTTTTTTTTTTTTCTCTCTTTACAATATATCACACATGGTGGTCTAACATCACATTTTTGCTAAAAATTCAAGTTTTCATTTTTTGCGGAGAATGCTTTGGAAAAACAAAATGTTCTTTTTGACAATTTGATCCTATTTCAAATGTCATTTACGTTTGCGCTAAACTAATCGTACTAGAGATTTCTTAGCAAGACATTATGCAGACACTTTTCTATTGAGAATTCGAATATGGCATTCTCGAAATACATAATAAGAATAGATAATAATTAACGAATGTAAAAACACAACATGTGTTCAAACTGCCCACAGTGTCACTCTCTTCCTAAGATTTGCTATAGCTCTTCACACATCACTTCTTCTAATCTTGTGCCTGAGAGTGGTGACAATTCTTTGACGAGTTTCATCAAGGTCAGCTGACAATGTTTTGTAAATGTTATTTTCCATTGCCCCCACAAAAAATAGTCCAAGGGAGACATGTCAAGTGAACGCTCCGGCCAGGGTACGTCACCATTATTAGCAATAACATGGTTGGGGAAGATTTCCGACAAGCATTCCCTAACCCTATTGGTATTATGGGGCGGAGCGCCATCTTGCTGAAACCAGATGGCGTTCAAACGATGAAGAGGGACGCTGTTATCAATAAAATCTTTTGTTTTTCCGAAACACTCTTCGCAAAAAACGAAAAATAGGACATTTGGCAAAAATGTGATATTAGACCACCACGTGCGATACATTATTGTAAAGAGAAAAAAACATAATCTCAAAATAGCGTCCATAAGAAAAAATGAAGTTGCCAGGTGTTTTTCCGTGACCTTGAAAATTATTGGAAAAGGGATGCCGTATTCGAATTCTCTATAAAAAAGTGTCTAAATAATATCTGAGTTAGAAATGCCTAATACGATTAATTTATCGCGAAAAAATTAAAAACGAAAATCAGACATTTTGTTTTTTTGTACGATATTTTCAAAACTATTGAAGATATTTCAAATTTCTTTTCAGATTATTATTCAGCACGAAAATGCGCAACTTTGCCCTAATTTAACCACCTTCGTATCTCTTAAGATAAGCGAGATCCCCTTGGTGGCACTCGAAAAACGGACAGACTGTATAGGGTGTCCCATTTAGGAAAATATTTTTTCTGCTCATCCTGTATATAAAAAAAGTTACTGCTGAACTGTTAGCATGAATAAAAACTGCATAAAAGAACACATAAGACCATCTAACATATACTATTCTTAAACGCAAAAATTGATCTCATATGCACTTTTAGTTACATGTCTTTAAGGAAGTTACGTTAAAAATTTGTTGTCTTTAGTTCTTGACGAAATAATACCATAAATGTTAGTTTGTTATAAATAAAATGTCAAATGAAAATTTCGAAATGTATTTAATCTTCCTTTCACTTAATTGCCTCTGAAATTGAAAAACGAGTAGGTACGTTTATAAAAACCAGGATTTATATATTTTTCAACGTCTTGCACATGATGAAACACAAAAATCACAATAAACATAAAAGAAAGTTGTTTGCTTTTGTTGCGTTGTGTATGCCCAGTTTGTTAATTATTTCTCATTTTCATTTTTTTTGTTTTTTTTTTAATTTAATTGTTTTTTAACCTGTGGTTTCATTGTTCAATTCATCAAAGCTTCTTGATTTATTTGTTCAATTCAAGTTGTCATAAAAGATTACTTTAAAGTTTCGATCTGTCTTCAAACATTATTAACGATCGAAGAGCTTGAATTTGGCGCTCTGGTTTTTAGGATATTTGACGTTTACAAATGTGATTACCAGTGAGCGGCGGAATTGAGGTTTTTGATGACGAATGCAGGCGATTTGCATTGCCAGAGACCTTATAAGTCGTTGAATGAATGTATATATAATATAAAATAAATTTACTTACAAGATTCCATAAAAATAATTTTAAAATAATCATTTCGGTTTGAATAACCTTAAGTAAAACCTTAGGTCATCCGCTCCTTGGTGATTACGATGTACAACTATTAATTATTCATCGAGAGTGAAAGTGAGTGGCAGAACAGGATGTTGCCAACGTAATAACGATATAACAAAGATGCTTTCTTTCGCTTAAAAGTTTAAATCGTGTTTCGAATAGTTCGGACTTGAATTTCGTAGTTGTCGCAACAAAACACCTGACTTGAATTTTTGATTGACACCATGAACCACAATTCAATCCGAACAAGTATTAAAAATAGATAGATTCAAAAAAAAGAATATCTGTTTTTGAATCAAATCACGTTTGGATTACGATTTTGTGAGCAAAAGAAAGCACCTTATTTCATCAAATAGTCACACTCTCAACCTTCAGTGTTTTTAATGTTTAGTTTTTTCTATTTTCAGCAAAAACCAGAATGTCATTTGTTATTACAGAATATAAAATGTAATTTAATTTCCACGGACACTTTGTGAAATTGATTTAAATGTCTTTTTGTAGTGAGTAAGGTTCTGATTCGATCTCCTGATATGTGCTCCATTTGTTCTTATTATTATGTTATATTATTGTCCTGATGAAGTCTAATAAGACCGAAACGTGCGTCGACAGTTACATTTTTTTCTTACCGGTTTTGCCGACAATTCATTCTGACTTTTTTTATTGTCATATCAAAATCACTAAAATAAATATTTGTTGATATCGTCAATTGCTTCAGAAAAAAACAGAAAATGATTACTTCATTAGAATTTTAGAAAATATTACATTATTACAGCGACTGAAAATACAAGTACATACTTTGTATAAAGTTATTTAATAATTAGATACTTTAATAATTTTTACAACTCAAAACCTGAAAAAAAATAATCATAAATCGCCGATTTTACTTGGTAACTCATATTTCTTTTTTCTTTAAAAAAAAAACTTACATTCGTTTGATTCTCTAACAGCTGGAGAAGCTTCGTTGTCCGAGTAGAAAATAATTTAATTCGTATTTATTCAAAACTCATTTCATTGCTTATGTACACGCCATTAGCGTAAATAATCATAAATGTCTGGGATGTGATATTCGTCCTCCATTTTTATGGAATCCCTAATGAACGCGACTACAAAGAGAATATGCTTGAGTCACTGTTATTTAAAATCTGACTTACAGATCGTCTACGTAGAATCTTTTATCATCTTGAAAATAAGAAGAAAACATCCAGGTCTCTTCACTTTTGAACCTAACGTAGCAAGATATAAAGAGTAAATAAAATATTTGTATTAATTAGACACTCCTATTATATTAATAAAAATATTAAAAAGAAAATGAATATTGTAATGTATTTTTATTTGCAAAGAAAAATATTTCGAAAATTAATTAAAAAATAATAATTAAATTCCAGTTGCCAAAGAAGGTAGTACAACGAGAAAAACGTGGTTTAAATAAATACAAAAAATTAATTAAAATCTGGTGAAAGCGAAGGAGAATTAAAATAAATAAATGTTTATACTCTAAACTTCTAAATCACGAAACATACGCAGGTAAGTAAATTTTTATTTAAAAAAAAATGTCCTTTATCTCATAAATTTATAGTTACAATATTATGTACAGTTACAATCATTATTTCATACCTGCCAGTTACCAGTTCCAGAAAATGTCAATCCTTTGCTGTTTAATACACATAAAATGGTAATGTAGTGCCATAAAATGTGAAATAATGCTTGTAGGCGTCAGTAACGAAGGTTGTGAGTTTTAAAAATAATGACATTTTAATACTTCACACTCTCCGGAAAAAAATCTGAACTTTAAATAAATCACAATGTTATCATGGGTAATTATTATATTGTTTGTGAGATCGCTTGAAGTATCACTATTTCAAAACAATGTGGTCACGATTAGTCTCGTTATTAGAAAGTTAGTTACCACAGATGTAATTGTGCTGAATTACATTATACAAGTCGAACTCGAATGGCATTATATCGTAATATTATAAACAAAATATGTGTTTATACATACATCCCACACGAGCGTTCATTCAATTAACTTTTACGCATTTTCTTTGTAATCAAAAGCACAAAAATGGCTTTAAACTAATTACACTCAAAATGAATTATGTACTTTTTACAATACAACATGTTAAATTAAGTGGTTTTGAAGAACGTAACCGAATTAACAAATTGAAAGTCTGCAGTAAAAGCACTCACTCAGTTTTGCTACGGTATGTCAACAGGACTTTTGCCAAATAAGTTTAACTTGAAAGCCGTACACGTTCTCCGCGAAAGAGGTAAATGCACGTGAGTGCATCAAATCAATTCTGCACACTAAGTACCGAAAAAGAATGAAAAATAAATCTTATTTCCTGAGCGTTCCTAGTATGTTTTAAATTCGTGTTAACCAAGTCGTTGCAAAAACACAAAGAATTTCTTGAAATGTACAACCTGAGTATAAGAAAAACCTTATGGAAGAGATATTTTAAATAAAAGTAAGGAAATGTGTAAATATAACTTCCTGAAAGAGAAGCTAAAGTAAAGAGCAACTAAGTACAAGATATTTATGTGAGACAAGAAACGGAAAACACTAAGAAAAGTTCTACAAACTTCTGGTACAATTAATTTGGTTAAATCAACTTAATGCAATTTTATTTTATTTTCTTACCTTTACCAGTGACTCCTTTACGTAAAGTAAGCAGACCAAAGCAGATGATCTTAGACCAATCAGTATACTCACAACTTAACCCAGAGTCATATCAACAAGTTAGCAGTAAAAGCTATTACTTCTTGCATTTTTACAAGAAGTAAACTTTAACTTCTGCCGATACAGACGTAACCCAAACTACTTACTAAATAACACAGTCACTGAAGATGTTTAGAGTTAGCGTTTCTGTTATTAAGAGACGATTTACTTATAGTCGTTTATTTTTTTTAATAATAATATTCTTTATTGGCCCAAATGTAAACAAAATCCTAATTAACAAAATTAGACATAGGGTTCATTCGAACCAAAAGGCGAAGTACAGTTGCAACCAGGTTGCACTGTTCTTCCACTTAACCTTACACTTCTAATTAACGAGAAGGGAGATAAGAATGCAAGTTTTGACAGTATACAGTTTTTTTTAAGCAAATAAAGTTGTACTTAGAAGAAAAAAAATAAATAAATATACAGACTATGTGAAAAATTACTTCGATCAAATTTCGGCGATCTAGTTACATAAATACAACTATTTTACATTTGTTTCATATGCAAAGCCTGGTTATATTTATTTTTGAATTGAACTTTGTTTAAGATTTTTAAGTCATCAGATAGTGCATTGAATATAGTGGCAATATTATATTGAAACGATCTTTCAAAAAGAGCAGTTCTATGTAGAGGTGGAGTTATTACATTTTTATGACGAATGTTTATATTGTGCACATCTGTTCTAAAGCGTATTTTATTATAAAGGTAAGATGGCGCTTTTTCATGAATAAGTTTAATACAGAAACTTGCTAAATGAAGCTTACGCCTGTACTACTTCTTCCTCTACTTCTTAAACCGTATATGAGGCGTACTCAGGTGTTCTGAACTCTTTGAATTCTTTTACTCGTTAACGATAAGACCAGGGATTCACAAAGCATTGTTCTAGTTGCAATGTTGAGAACTGATTTATTAGCATATAGTAATTTTATATTAGTAAACGCT
Source organism: Prosopocoilus inquinatus (assembly GCA_036172665.1). Taxonomy (NCBI): domain Eukaryota; kingdom Metazoa; phylum Arthropoda; class Insecta; order Coleoptera; family Lucanidae; genus Prosopocoilus; species Prosopocoilus inquinatus. Next base: position 7,472,007 of record CM069876.1, read on the forward strand.
TTTTTAACAAATCTTAACAAATCGAACATCTGTATCCAAAACAAGTCCCAAGTTTCTAGCAGATTCGGAACATGGTACCCTCTCTTCACCTATTTTAATATTAAGTAAGTTAGTCGAAAGTTTATGTTGAAACGTTTTTCCGAAGAGCATTACTACAGATTTTTTTGGGTTTAAAATTAAACAATGTTGCTTAGACACTCGAGATAAATTCAAGATATCAGAATTGATAAATTGATTTGCTTGTTCAATATCGCTGGCTTTAAATGAATAATATAATTGAGTATCATCAGCATAATAATGACTAGTACAATACTCGAGACATTTGCTTAAATGACTGGTGTATAAAGTAAACAGTAATGGCCCTAAAATTGAGCCCTGAGGAACACCGGTCTTAACTGCACGTGCATTAGAGTAATTATGGTGAATATTTATTATTTGATACCTATCATTTAAGTAACTAGCTATGAAAGATTCAGCACAGTTTCCGAACCCAACAAAGCGCAAAATTGATAGAAGTAACTTGTGGTTGACCGTCTCAAAAGCTCTAGAAAAGTCTAAAAGAATTAGTGCCGTGAGTTCATCCCGATCAGCTGCATTCAGGATCTCATCAGTAATATGCATAAGAGCTGTAGAACAGCTATAATTTTTACGAAAACCTGATTGATTATTTGGTAACAAGTTATAGTCATTCAGATAATTCATGATTTGCTTGCACATGATTCTTTCTAGTAGCTTGGACATTATTGGCAATAAACTTATTGGTCTTAAGTCTTTGAAATCAGTAGGTTCTGATACTTTCGGAACCGGAATAACATGAGCTATTTTCCAAACTTTAGGAAACACCATATTTAGTATGGAAAAGTTAATTATGTAAGTGATAAAGGGTATTATACGAGGGCAACAGAAACTAAGCATTTTAATATTAATTCCATCGCATCCATTTGCAAATTTCATAAATCAATTCTATAACTGGGCTGCAGTCAAAAAAATGTTGATAGTACTATCTACCCAAAGGTAACCGTTTTCGTCGGTTTTCATAATGATTTTAAAAAAATGTTTTGAGCAATTCAATTGGTTAACACACAAAAAAAACGGAAAAAACGAGAAGGCCGACTATTTAACACCGTTAACTGTCCAATTTAAAATTAATCCATCAACAATTTTGTTTGATAGTTATCTGTCTAAAACGAGAATTCTTTTAAAAATTGGATCACAAACTAAAAAAGAAATTGGCAACTGAAAAGGTATAAACAGTTTAAACAGCGAAATCTTACGATCGCTTTTTGACCTAATGTTGCATTGGGATTGACAAATTGAAGCCAGTTTCTTGCAAATCGTTTTTGATTACAGTGAAACCCTCGAGCAGCCTCTGTACAACTGTTTCAAAAAGCGATCGCAGGATGTCGCTGTTCATCAGGGTTGGTAAAACAGATATTGCATCTAGCAGGTAGCTTCGTTCCCATTCCCAGTTTGAAATTTCCTCCCCGTAAAAGTAACTTGTGATGTCACATGAAATTTCTATCCGTCACAGGTCCGATTTCTTCACCTTCAGATAAATTTATCTGCCAGGTAGTATCCTCGGAAACTATTATCGATACAATGGTTTCCAAGGATAATACCTGGTAGATAAACTTATCAATAGGTGAAGAAATCGGGCAGCAGTGAAGTAAATAGAGTGAGGTTTAATCTGTTCCCTAAAGTTTAATCTAATGCACTAAAAATGGAATCAATTCTGTGGTCCTATTGATCAAATAACGCAAAAATCTCGTTAATATGCCCAATGGAATTTATCACGTGACGTGACGTAACGAGATAAACACTCTCTGTACCCTTCACTGATCAAGGCAACCTTATAATACACAGTCCAAACTTTACCAACCTTGTTGTTTATTACTATTACATCGCAGTTGCGATTATCCCTGGTCGAATTGTTTTGGTTTGCAGTGGAATTCCCAAGCCACGCTTCCATTGAAGAAGCTCCAAATAGGGCTGAAAAAGCTATACAGAGGCTGCTCGAGGGTTTCACAGCAATCAAACACGATTTGCAATAAAATTTTGTAAAGGTATATTACTCGCATTACATAATCAATTCTATAACTGGGCTGCAGTCAAAAAAGGTAGATAGTAATACTCTTTTAAAGTTCAACCGAGCTTCAGGAAAATTTATTTCCTTTATCAAGGTTTCTTCAAAGCAAATTTTTAAGATTAATAATTAATCATAAGAACAATTTCACATGATTACTTACTCCTTACTGAGTACACAAAGTTAAACCACTAGTTATCATAATAATAAATTTCATTAAGAATAAGTTTTAAGAATTAATTTTGAATTTACATTTTTTTGACAGCTAAATTATTTGCGAAATTTAGAAAATTGAATCATGATAGAAAAATTGTTTATTCATTATTAGTTAATACGATGTAAATTTTGATTTCCAACTTCTTGACTGCCTTTCTTTTTAGTTTTAAAATTTAATAGGTATAAATACAACTAAGTTTCTCAACACTCACTTCTTTTGTTGATACTTTTTTATTACGGAAAATATGGAAAATTTCAATAAAAAGTATTTGACTCAAAATTGGTTCAATATCTAAAATTTTTGTATCTTCAAAATTAATCTTGTGGTCTTCATTATTGGCATGTTCAGATAAAGCACAAGCATTAGGTCTAAGTCTAATATCACTTTTATATGAAATAATTCTTGAATGAAGAGTTCTTGATGTTTGACTGATATAAATAGAATCACAATCATGACAAGGAATTTTATAAATAGAATTAATTTGTTTGAATTTGTCAAGTGGATCTTTGACTTTTGTAAAAAGAGACTTAATTGTTAATCAATTTTTAGTTGCAATCTGAATGTTTTTATTTTTTAGTATCTTTATTAGTCGAGGTGTAAGATTTGGTACGAATATTAAAGATCTAAAAACTTTACCAACATTAATTGTTTGTGAATTATTATTAATTTGAGAAATAGGTTCTATTCTCTGTGGAGTATTGAAAATTAACTTATTTAGCATTGCAATAGGATAGCTATTTTTTATGAGAATATTTTTTAATTTGTGTAAATTTTAATTCAACAAAGAAGGATGAGAAATCTTTTCTATATGATTTTTTAAAACTAAAATCATGTTAATTTTCATTTTATATGGACGACAAGAATGAAAGTTAATATAACGCCCAGAGGTTTCGTGTACCAATCAATAATGATTGTATTGTTTTCTGAACGAATAACTCGTGTCGAAGAAAGGAACACTCCTATCTGTTTCTTTTTCAATAGTAAATTGAATATTAAGATTATAATTGTTAAAAACCGTTAAAATCTCATCAATACCTTCTTGGGGAACTAAGCAAATAATATTATCAACATATTTTTTGAGCCAAGGAATTTCAAATGATAACTTTGGTATGAATTCAATTAATAAATCATCCATAACATATTGAGCAATAATTGGAGATATATTAGCACCCATAGGTGTCCCAAGAATTTGTTTGTAATAAATATTATTGAACTTGAAATAACTGGAATCAAAAAGAAATTTAATTATTATTGTTAATTTTTCTTTTGATAAGTTACTTACCAAAGATACTTGTTCCCGGTTTTTTTCAATACTTTGTAAGAATAAATCTAAAGGTATGTTGGTAAAAAGTGAAACAACATCTAGACTAATAATTACATAATTAATTGGGATTAATCTGTCGTTTGCAAATTCAGAAAATTCAAAAGAATCTTGAACAAAAAATTCATTACTTTTATTATAAGCATTGGTTAATATTTCAGTTTAACTTTGTGTACTCACTAAAGAGTAAGTAATCATGTAAAATTTTTCTTATTATCAATTATTAATTTTAAAATTTGTTTTGTAGAAACTTTGATAAAGGAAATAAATGATCATACTTCGCAGTCATTTATTTATTAATTAATCTAAATATTGAGCGGTCGGATTTTGATGTTGTGATGGGTACGTTACGATTACAGGTAGTCTGTTGTGTTAATAACGAGAAAAGGAAAAATATTTATGTATGTACACCAAAAAATAAAGATTTTTTCTAATAAATTCGGACTTCTACCCTAACAGTATTTATTTAGTTGAGGTTGAGAACTTTATTTAAGAAATATACATATATACTGACTTTTGCACTCAATATAAATTTATCGTACTTAATACGTAAGAAACTACGTTATGGTGATTACCTTTGACCTCAAAAAACATGGTCATGGCCTTGTTTATTAACAGCCAAAATACAATATTTTTTGGGTGCAGATGTGAGATTAAGTAACTTCCCTACTATTCACGGTTACTTACATTCTCTTTCTTTGGAACGAGAAACACAAATAAAACAATGTTTCTCTCTGTGTTCTGAAGCGTAAGAGTCAGTCGATTTGATATTTAGGTGCCACAGTTCTCTACTCGCATTTTATGATTTACTAAAAGATTTGGACTACGGCCAAATGCTTTCTTCGTGTTATTGTAACGAGAGATGGATCGTGGGAATAAATTTTAAACTGCAGTCAATGAAATTACGCTTCCCTTAAAAGAATTCTGTGAAGGAAACACGCCAATCGTTACAAGATTACGAAACGGAAAAGAAACTGATAAATACTTATTTATTTTATACAAATCTACCAATAGGTGATGTTGTTTTATGTATCTTTTCATTTATTTGTCTTTAAAGATATTATAACTAAAGCTCGGATATTCCTAGGATATCTGGTAAAAATCAATTTCAACGTCGCCGCTGCATGGTTTATATGCCCGAGGCACTCTCACCCTCGCGCTCATTGCTTCAGAAGAAGCAACAGTTTGATGTAAATTACGTATATATCAATTTATATATATATACTATATAATTTCTTTCAAATTAATAAATATGAAAACATTATAATTCTTTAATGTAATCTTTAAAGAGATTGGTATATTAGATTTAATTCGTATCAATCGCAGCACTGTCACTGCAAAAAGAATGCGTGTTCATTTGGGAATCTTTCGGTTATATAAACAAGTTTTTATATCCAGTCGACCAGAACTGAAGTGGTTATTGCGTTCCGCATAGACTTTTCGGGCTTCGACTGGTTTATTGTGTTATTTTTACAAAGCAGACGTGTTAAAGATTCGAACTTTTCCGACTATGATCGCCTCAGCATATTAGTAGTTGCTCGCATATTTAACGATACCTTCCGCCTAAAACCCTCTTAGGTCTGTTTATAACAGTTAATAATTGTGATACATATAAGCAAGTTTGTGACTCTGCGTATACACTATTAATTTTAGCACAACTTATTATCACAGCGGGATCCCACCAAGCTTTGAGGTTGTACAATAACTTTATATCATCCTGGATTAATTAGAAAATAACGAACATAAATTCAAAACATAGGTATTTCTAGCATTAAAAGCTTTATCAAAATTTTCGCATATTCCCTCGATGCTTCATATTTACGAGTTAATTAATAATCAACACTACTAATAAATCTGATGACTGTTTTGATTTTGTCACCTGCGAATTAATTTTCAAGTATTTCACATGGAAGCACAACACGCTGTCTAAAAAATTTTTCAAAATCGTTATAAAGATGTTTTTTAATAAATGCTTTTCCAAAAAAACGTAAGAAATTCACGAGAATTTATACCTACAGTTGTCTCGAAAAATAGTGTCATCTTTACAAGCTGACATTATTAGTTATTACCAATGCGCGGACAAAAATTTACCTTGGTTATCGCTCACGTAAAATATGTCATTGTTCAAAGTCTCAAGACCCGTAAAACAAATAACTAAACTTACATATCATTATCATTTAATTAAAACGCATCAAACATCTTACCCGTCACTAAAATCTCGCGATTTGGCGTTGTCAGAAGCTTGTTAAGTCGACCGCTACAATAGTCAACGGCTCCCAGCATGAACGATGCGACGCTACACGTGAGCGATAACTCAAGGTAAATTTTCGTCCGCACTTTGGTTATTATAGAGTATGAAATCGATTTCAGAGAAGGTATTATAAGTATTGTAACTCCACAGAAGCCAGATTTTTCTTTTTAATTTGAATATATCCATAATTCTTTCAGAATTTATGTTAATAAGTTAATTTTGATAAATTTTTGCTTAACTTTGAATCAGTTTAAACAACTGCTACTGAAATTAGCGTTTAACTTAAGAAGTTGCCAACCGTAGCGATTTATCACCAAATCGGTAATAAACCATGATAACCGTTTGGTTTACTTTTTTCTACAATGGCGACTGGCGACCAGAATGACCGAATTAATTTTTATTTACTGTGAATGTCAATTCTAAATTACGGAAATTAAATTTAGCGGATCTTTCTGTTTTTTTTTTAATTTTTCTAATAAGGTTTAGTTATGCTGCCATTGAGACTGGTTGAGCTTCATTTTAATTAATTATAACAATTTTTTTACTTTTATTTTTTGCAATTTTAATTTAAAGTTGTGTTAAATGGAGTTAGGTTAAGATCAATTGGGTTGGACTAACCTTTAAATTGAATTTCATTTTAATTACTTTTATTTTTTTTAATCGATATTTTCATTTTTTCTTGTAATTTTTAATCTTTTACTAGTGTTAGATGAAGGTAGATTGCATGTTAGATGGGTTGGATTGATCTTGAGAATTGTTGAGCATTACTTTGGTTCAAAAATGTTTAATATTTTTAAATTTTTTACTTGTGTAGAATGGAGTGCAATAGGAATTTGGAGAGGGTTAAAAGGTGTAATCCCCTTAGGAGGTCAATTTATCCCTAGTTCGATGGTTGGGGATAATCTGATGATATAATAAGTTGGGTGTGTTCAGTTCACCTTGAAATTTATTGGGGTTCATTTTAATCCACGAACAAATTTTAATATTTTTCTTCTACGTTTAATTTTGTTATATTGTTTAAAATTTTTAACTTGGGTTGAATTAGGCTAGGTGCAGTCAGATTTGGCTGACTGTGAAAATCTTTTGTCATTAATCTTTTTTTACTTATTTCTTGACCTTGAGATTAGTCGAACTTCGCTTTAATCGTTTTTCTTTTTTTTACCTTTTTCTCTTTAATTTCTTGCATTGTTAATTTCTTGCTTCAATTAAATGCAATTAGGTCAAGTTCAATTGAGTTGGGTTGACCTTGAAATTTCTTGATTTTGATTTTTTTTTTGACTTTTAATGGTCAAAAATTATTTTGGCCAAGGACAGTCATAGATTATAAAATTATTGTCGGAACCTTTGTTTTACTTGTTCATCATAGCGCGTTGGGGGCAAGAACGCGAGCATTAGATACTTCTATGACTGCATAGAAAAATATCTTGAAATCTAACAATACGTTAAACAGGTAAACAGGTAAATGCAGAAAGCTAACGTTTCTTTGATACTATTCTTTTAGTTGAATTCATTATTGGTGGTTATTGCTCTCTTATTAAGTACAGTACATACTTGGTAGCGTTAAGCTCGTCACATACTTTGTATTGTTGTTGACAGTATTAAGCATCCTCCCCTCGTCTGGGCTTAAAATTAGGTGGTGCTTATTTATTTTCGCGTTTAATTAACACCAACACCCGTCATGAAAGAAGCCGGTGGCCGTTCTGCGCGTTAATTTCCTCAGCACAAATGTTGCTTCTGTTCAGGTAGGCCGCAAAATTAAGAGAAATTGTAAGGAAACAACGAGCAACAAACTGAAGGATAAACAGACAGCACAAAAGACGTTTAAGCGTACTAAAAGACAACTAAGAGTATCACTTCAGTAGCCGTTTTGCAAGCTGGTCCACGATTTTCGATCCTAAGCATGGGGATCTCACTTATCTTGAGAGATGACGTGGTCGGCTAAATCAGAAAGAAGTTGTGTTATATGTCATATTAATTAATAATGGTTAGCATGATTACTGGAAACAAATTTGTGACACCGCAAGTTATACGTGGGCTCCTGGAAATTTTCTGGAATCTAGTAGGTCTAGAATTGTTTGTCATATTTGAAAAATTTGATGTTTTTCGCCTATAATTCTATTGACGGTTCCTATCCAAGAAAACTAGTTTTGTTTGTACAGCATTTGAGAAAAAGTAATTTTGTGTAAATATGGAAATCTCGCGTGAAAATTTTCGTGCCATGATTTTTTACGATTTCAAATGTGGTCTAACTCCGAAACAATGCCTTGATCGGCTTCATTTGGCTTTTGGAGATGAAGCACCATCAAAGAGCAGTGTTTATAATTGATTTGCCGAATTCCAGCGTGGACGTACCTCTCTCAGTGACGAATTTCGTGAAGGTCGTCCACCAACATTTGTTGTTGCCACTAATGTAGATGCTGTGCGTGAAATGCTTGAGCGAGATCGACATGTGACATACCGTGAGATTCAAGCATCCCTACGCATTGACATGAAAAAATACATCAGATTTTGCATGATCATTTGAACGTACGAAAGCTTTGCAGTCGTTGGATCCCACACAATTTAACAGAAGCGCAAAAGCAGGGTCGTGTCAAATGGTGCGAAGAAATGCTCGAGAAATTCAATGGAGGTCGTTCAAATTTAGTTTATAACATCGTTACTGGTGACGAAACGTTGATCTATTCGTACGAGCCAGAAAGTAAACAACAATCTACCGTTTGGGTATTTCAAAATGAACCAAAACCAACAAAAGTTGTCCCTTCACGCTGTGCTGCGAAGCAAATGATTGCTTGTTTCTTTGGTTTAACTGGACATGTAGCAACCGTGGCTTTAGAGGATCGAGAAACCGTGAATTCTGATTGGTATACTATAATTTGTTTGCCGGAAGTCGTCGATCAAATAAGAAGAAACAATCGAAATCGACGAATTATTCTCCATCATGACAACCCCAGCTCTCACTCAGCTCGTCAAACAGTTGATTTTTTGTCCAACAAAAATGTTAAATTAATGACTCATTTGTCCATATTCACCTGATTTATCACCTAATGATTTCTTTTTGTTCCTAAATATCAAAAATAAAATGCGTGGTGAGCGATTTTCGTCGGCTGAAGCAGCGGTTGAAACATTCCGGACACTGGTTTCTGAGGTACCATCTTTAGAGTGGAAAACGTGCTTTAGAAATTGGTTCGAGCGTATGCAAAAGTGTATTGATGTCAAAGGCGAATACCAAATTTCATATGCGTTTTTTCATGCCGTTTCCAGAAACTTTTTCAACAGCTCACGTATTGTCATTCTCTAGTGTATTAAAGAGAGCTAGCGCAAAGACAAATATACAACATTGGATTCTCTTCCATTTCGTATACAACGCGCCCCTGAGAGAGCAGTTTATATAATGGTCAAAAGAAAGAAGGAACTATGCCAAAATGATAACAATCGTTATAGAATCTATTCTGATTATATTAACAAAAATTTTTAATTAAATTATTTTACTGCCTTTGATTATTTTTTAATTTTTATAACTTTGATTGTTGATGTGGTTTGCACCTTTTTGAGATTGCATAATAAAATTTTACTTCGGATATTCCATATAAAATTCTGTTCCTAACACAGGTCTGCAACATAAAAATTGTTTTAAATTTAATAAGTGATTTTTATGGTGTTTTCAACGCTGATTTCAGAAAACATAGTGAAAAAATTCCGTCACGTACAGTTATTTCATGAACTGCTTATGTAGTTTTAGCTTTTCTTCGATATATTTATACACATTTCAGTACTCTAGTGAGTTTGAATTTTGGTTTTTAGGATCTCCATAAACTGTTATTTAGCCTAAAGTACTTTTAAAAAGTATTAGAAAAAAACTATAAGGCATTTTCAGTTGCATAGCCATTTTTATACTAGGAGTTATACGTAAAATAAAGAGTAATTAGGAGAAACCAGCAGTATTTTCACGACAGTGCTTGTCCTTGCCCTCCCCCCTCCACCATCCACTTACTGACTCACTGAGCATCTGTCATGTCAGTGACTATCTGTCGCGCTGCCCCTTCCCCCTCCATCGCCAAGCAGTGAGCTATTGTTCACTGCTTCAGTTCACAGTACATCTTCACTCTGTCCTGTTCACATGTTGTTGTTACTAGTGCCTTAAAGTAGTGCCTGCTTACTTGTGTTGTGAAGTTTTTTTTATGGACAATGGCTACCAGAGGATGTATAAACTCACCAGATTGCTTTTGCTACATTTGTGGTAATTATACCGTTAAAAAGCAACAAAGAAACATTTCCTATTTTGTTAAAAAGGTATATTTTGGCTATTTTGGTTTAAAGTTAGGCGATCAAGATAAGCCTTGGGCCCCACACAAAGTTTGTTCAGTGTGTGTTGAAGAACTGAGGCAATGGTTTCAAGGTAAAAAACTTTTCGTTTTGGAATACCAATGGTTTAGAGGGAGCCCAAAAACCATAGTGATGACTGCTATTTTTGTTCTTGCAACATACAAGGTTTCAATTTGAAAAACAAAAAGGATATTTCTTACCCTAACATTCAATCAGCATTCGCCCTGTTCCTCATGGCCCTGAAGTACCAATACCCTCTCCTCCAAATTCTTTGGATGATATTTTAGGCAAACGCGAGCCATTGGCTCATCGTGGTGATAGTGAAGACGACAGTGATTGCTACGAACCTGGCACAACCGATCCCATTCCATTCTCACAATCTAAGCTGAACGATTTAGTTAGAGACCTAGGCCTTCCTAAAGACTCGGCAGAGGTTTTAGGATCTAGATTGAAAGATAAACATTTGTTGGCTCCGGGTACATCCTTTTCTTGGTATCGATCGAGGGAAAAGGAGTTTGCATCTTTCTTCTCTCAAGAAGGTGACCTGGTGTTTTGCAGTGATGTTCCTGGACTTACGGCTAGTTTCAAATTAGAATATGCTCCTGATGAGTGGAGACTTTTTATTGACTTGTCAAAAAGAAGCCTTAAAGCAGTACTTTTACACAATGGCAATAAGTATGCTTCTATGCCAGTTGGACACTCGGTTCACTTAAAAGAAAGCTACGAAAACCTTGAACTGGTTTTAAACAAACTGTGCTATACAGACCACAAATGGACACTATGTGATGATTTAAAAGTGGTTTCAATGCTGCTCTGTCAACAAAGTGGCTATAGAAAGTTCCCTTGCTTTCTCTGTGAATGGGACAGCAGAAACAAAAAGCAACACTACATAAAAAAAGATTGGCCCTTGAGAAAAACCTTACAGGTAGGGGTTAAAAATGTTAAGAGGGAAAGCCTTGTGGATCCCAAAAAGGTCCTACATCCACCACTTCACATTAAGTTGGGTCTGATGAAACAGTTTGTCAAGGCATTGCCAAAAGAAGGAGAGTGTTTCAGATATCTTTGTGGACAGTTTCCTGGTTTATCTGAGGGAAAACTGAAGGAAGGAATCTTTGTCGGACCAGACATTAGAAAACTAATGAGAGATCCCTACTTTGAGGACAAAATGGAAACAAAAGAAAAAGCAGCATGGACATCTTTTAAATTAGTTGTTACCGGTTTCCTAGGAAACAAAAAAAGATCCAAACTACAAGACAATCGTCGCAGACATGCTCGACAACTTTAAGAAACTTGGCTGTAATATGAGCATTAAAGTTCATTTTCTCCACTCACATCTTGACTATTTCCCTGCAAACCTTGGTGATGTAAGTGAAGAGCAGGGTGAAAGATTCCACCAAGACATCAAGGAAATGGAAAGAAGATACCAAGGAAGATGGAGCGTCAACATGATAGCCGACTACTGCTGGATGTTAAAAAGAAATGATCCTCAACGAGTCCACAGCCGGAAAAGCAACAAAAGAAGCTTCGGCAGCAAGCGAAAGCGTTATTATAACGACTTATAAGCTTAAAGAGAAATAGAAGTGTACTGGAAATGTAACTTTGGAAAAATGTGGAAAATTGCTTAAATTTTGTTATTATACCCAAAAATACTTTTTTGTAAGAAAATTTTACGTGATAGAAAAAAATGGATTGCATTTTTGAAATCAGCGCTGAAAAGTACATAAAAGTCAGTTGTCAAATTTCAAACAATTTTTTAGAAAATTTTTTTGCAGACCTGTGTAATCCAGTTGTATTTTTGATATTACTTTTGCAACCAATAATAATTTGTTCAATAACAGTTTATCTTAATATAAAAGCTGACAATTACAAAATATTAAAGCAATCCAACTATTCATGTACACTAATAATAATCTTCAATATTCATAAGTAAAACTTTCAGGGATAAAAAATTTAAAAAGAAACAAATTTGTTGAACACCAAAAACAAAGAAAAAGTGAATACCATAAGAAATTAATAACGTGTAGTACCACCTCTAGCTCTGATGATTGCACGAATTCGTCTTGGTCAGCTGCTTATCAAATTCTGGATAGTTTCTTGTGAAATGTTATGCCAATCTGCATGAGAGCGATGTTCAAGTTCATGAAGACTTCTGCGAGCGGGTACATAACGCCTAACGCCTGATACTTTTTTTTAGAACATCCCATAACCAGGGTTACCATTTGCTTTGTTGGCAAAGGAGAACATTTAGTGGCAAAGAGGAGGACGTTGCAAGAAACAAGAGCACATTTTTTTAATTTATTAAAATTGGATCCTATTAGTGTTTGAGTTACTTAAATCTATGACGTTGTGTTGGGGTGCAGGATACAGAGCAAATACATATTAAAATTTGCATTGGTTCATAAACATACGAACAGCGCATTAGATTCACCACCCATCAACGAATATTTTCAAGCTTTCAAGTTTTGTAAGTATATGTTACAAGTATTTTGTTACCATTTCGTCTATTCGGCCTGATGCAACAGGTTGCAAACAATTGAAGGACGAAAAAAGTAGACACAAATCTTTTGTGCAAAAAAAAACGGATGGTAAAAAATCGGAGAAAATATCTTTATTTAGAAATATGAAAAACCAATATGGCGTCCATAAGAAAAAAAAAGTTGTCAGTTGTATCTCTACAATTTTGACAGGTCGGACAAATGTAATAACAGATTTAGATTCTCCGTGAAAAAGTGCCTCAATAATGTGTAAGTTATAAATGTCTAGCTTTATCAGTTTTAGATAAAAAACAAAAACGAAAATGAAAAATTTTCGTTTTTTTATTCAATATCTTCAAAACGAAAAGGAATAATTTAAGTTGCTTATCAGATTATTAATTAGCATGAAAATACGCAACTTTGGTCTAATTTAATCGACCTCGTATCTCTTCGGATAAGTAAAATTTCCGTGCTTGGGCTGGAAAAATGGACAGCCTGTACACATCGATCAAATCAAAACTGGGACAAATTAAAAAAAAATAGATATACAAGTACCATATGCCTCTTAGAATTGAAGTTCTTTGAAAATAAATTATACACGTGGGGTTCCGATTGCAGGGATAAAAGGAATTCAATATTCCTTCTAAGCTTCGTACTTGTTCAAAGTTACAAAGCCCTATAAACTTCCTTTCCTTGTTTCAGGGATGCCGACTTTTAATATTTATGATTTACCTTGACTGTCTCCGAGATGCTCTCTCTTTCTCTCTCCTAGTCCCCGTTTTCTTTCGGCTGCATTAAATTTCGAATATGAGCTATTTTATACATGGCATAAGTGACATAGACGTAAAAGTTTGTCGAGCAGAATGCAGAGTTGAGTGCACAAAGAAAGACGTAAGGTATGTGTATACTATAAAAGACGAACCGCAAAGTCTCAGTGGACTTCATATGTAACGTTATGCATATTTTACGACCTTCGTATAGTCTTATGAGATACGTCGTCGTGAAGCGCACATGACACGGTAATTGCACACAGACGTCGCGGGTTCGCGAATAATACGTGTCCGTATAAGGTATCGTAAAGGTTAATAAAACACTAATAAATGTGATATATTGTGCGAACTATATGTGCCCGACACTTGCGTACTTTGATTATGCGGCTGTAATAATTTGCGGCTTTCGGTGCGGCCTATTGGATTTATGCGCATCATATTCACTATTACAGGGTTTGATTGCATTCACACTGTATGTTTACACCTACTTGCACACAAGCAAACACTGTGGTAAATTAGTGCATGCGGCAATTCGAAAGACTGATTTGCATATTCTACAGAGTATACACATTTAAATAATTGTAAATATTGATGCTGAGAAGTTGACTCACAATCAGTTCTTTAGAAAACTAATAAAAATACTAAAAAAAATAGGTTGGCTGCTGGTAAATTTTCTGAAATCTAGTAGGTCTAGAATTGTTAGCGTTTATCAACTGTCATATTAGAAAAATTTTACGTTTTTCGCCTATAATTCTATTGATAGTTTCTGTCCAAGTGAACTAGTTTTGTTTGTACAGCATTTGAGAAAATGTAATTTTGTGTAAACATGGAAATCTCGGGTGAAAATTTTCGTGCCAGGATTCTTTACGATTTCAGATGTGGTCTAACGCCGAAACAATGCCTCGATCGGCTTCATTTGGCTTTTGGAGATGAAGCACCTTACGCATTGACATGAAAGCAATACACCAGATTTTGCATGATCATTTGAACGTACCAAAGCTTAGCAGCCGTTGGATCCCACACAATTTAATAAAAGCGCAAAAGCAGGGGCGCGTCAAATGGTGCGAAGAAATGCTAAAGAAATTCAATGGAGGTCGTCCAAATTTAGTTTATAACATAACATAACTGGTGACGAAACGTGGATCTATTCAAACGAGCCACCGTTAAATTTGCAATTTAACATCATATTTGAATATAATCTACCGTTTGGGTATTTCAAAATGAACCAAAACCAACAAAAGTTGTCCGTTCACGCAGTGCTGCGAAGCAAATGATTGCTTGTTTCTTTGGTTTAACTGGACATGTAACAACCGTGCCTTTAGAGGATCGAAAAACTGTGAATGCTGATTGGTATACGACAAATTGTTTGCCGGAAGTCATCGATCAAATAAGAAGAAACAATCGAAATCGACGAATTATTCTCCATCATGACAACGCCAGCTCTCACTCAGCCCGTCAAACAGTTGATTTTTTGTCTAACAAAAATGTTGAATTAATGACTCATTGTCCATATTCACCTGATTTATCACCTAATGATTTCATTTTGTTCCCAAATATCAAAAATAAAAAGCATGTTAAGCGATTTTCGTCGGCTGAAGCAGCGGTTGAAACATTCCGGTCATTGGTTTCTGAGGTACCATCTTTAGAGTGGAAAACGTGCTTTAGAAATTGGTTCGAGCGTATGCAAAAGTGTATTGACGTCAAAGGCGAATACTTCGAAAAACAATAATAATAATAATAATAATAAATGTCTTTATTTATTTCCCACCTGATACACATACAAAGGAAAAAAATAACAAATGAAGAAGAATCAACTGGTGCGGGATCAGACATGTTAGTATGTATCCTAACGTCTGGTTTTCATCCTGAACCAAGAGATTTAAATTTTTAAAGATTGGTCAAGTGCAACCCACATAGTTAATAATATACTAAACTGTAAAAGGTAAAATTGGTATTCGTATAGACATGATTATTTTATCTGCCGTAATAATGTACTAAACTGTAAAAGGTAAAATCAGTATTCGTATAGATGTGATTATGCTATCTGCTGCCGTTTAATGATTGTTCCCTCACAAGCTGAGAGCGCATTCTACTTTTAAATATTAATAACGAAGTCGCTTTAAAAAGAAGGAAATGACGATTAACACAGTTTACAATATTAAATGAAAATGATCTCTGAAACAAGGCTGTTCTGTGGCGTGGCATTGACAGAAAGTCTTTTTACGAATGTTAATGTTATGAACATCCGTTCGATGCTTAATCTTGTTAAATAAGTATGGTGGTGATTCGGATTTTATAATTCTATAGTACAAGCATGCAGCATGCAGGTAACGTATATGTTCCATATTTAACCAACCCGATTGAATGAAAGCGTGAGATAGGTGTTGAAATTTACGTATACCAGACATGAAACATATGCAAGAATTTTGAAGTAGTTGAATTTTTCTCTTATCATCACCATCCAGACATGGACCGTACAAGTAGTCGCAATAATTGAATGTTGATAACACCAGGGTCTCACATAGCATTTTTTTCAACTTGTAATCTAATAAATGTCTGCTAGAGTATACCATCCTTAATTTACCGTAAGCGCTCCGGATGAGCACAGATATATACTCCTTAAAGCGAAAATTAGAGTCAAAAATGATCCCCAAATTTTTACTACCTTCGTTTATTTTAATTGGAATATTTTTCACACAAATAGTAATATTATTTTTAACAAATTCTCTTTGACATCCACCTCCATATAATATCAACGACGATTTAGCAGGATTGATAATTAGTCCGTGCATTTCAGATATACGTATCAATCGAGCCAAATCGCTATTAATAGCAACTTCAGCTGCCTTCCAATCATTGCAAGTAAACGAATGATACCGTTTACCAAATTTCATATGCGTATTTTTATACCGTTTCCAGAAACTTTTCCAGCAGCCCACGTATGTATACGTACTCCTAAGACTGTCGATGTAGAATTTGATTTTATATCTCATTTAAAAAAAAAGTAACACCATATTATACTTTCAGACGACATACCATTGAATCTTGAAATTTCAAAGTATCGTAAATACACTCTTAAACTTAAATAAAAGATCAACAAAACATTACTTTTAATTCATTTTATTTTGAATATCAATCAAAATTAGTGATAAATAGTGTAGTATTCCATTTAAAATATGAAAGTTCCATTTTAAATGAGAAAGTTAAAGGCGACCTTCGGCATAACCGGAAGACGAAATCTAAAATAATAATATTAATATAACTATTTATTAGTCTTGTATGATCATATACATGATGTAAGACAAGTTAAATTGTAAATGGACATAATAATGCGAGATAGTAGTAGTAGTAGTTTTAGGTACGTGGTCATATGAACATATAGAAAGAAACAAGGACATGTTTAGTTAGAAAATCCTTAACAGAATAAAAGGAATGTTCGAGCAAATAATTTTCCAATCGATTTTTAAAACTAATATCCAAATCGGAATTTTTAATATATGTAGCTTCGTAGGCGATTGAAGATTCTTATACAAACATAAGAAGGAGACCGTTCAAACAGAACCGAATTATGGGATATAATTCTAGGTTCTGATCGATGTCGGGTGTCATAGTTATGATTGTCGCCGCTTTTAGTGAAAAAGTCTCGATTTTTGCGAACAAACATTGCGCAACTCAGAATATAAATGCTTAGGAATGTAAGAATACGTATCTTTAAACACCGGTTTGCACGAGTGACGGGTATTTAAATCAAATAAGAGTCTTAGAATACGTCTTTGTTGCAAAAATACTCGTTTTGTTCCAGGTGCACCACCCCAGAGAATAACATTATATTTGAAATGGCAGTGGACAAGTGCATAATAAACTTGGATTAACGCAGTGGTGTTCAGTATGGATTTTAACTTTAATAGTCCATAAAACGCAGAGTTCATTTTTTTGCATACGTAATCGATCTGTTTGGTCCAACGTAAACTGTCATCTGTATAGGAATCTAGGAACTTAGTGTCCATGGAAATGATATTTTTGACGTCGAATTCTAGACAAACTATTTTTTCGCTATTTAAATGTGGTTTATACAGTCACTAAAACTAATAACTAAACATTAATAACTATCAACTAAGAAATTAAAAGGCCGTACTGATATGAAGCGGTTTATACAGCTCAACTAAAAATTAAGATTTCGTTTATTTAAATTCTTAGGCCCGGTTTCTGGGAGCGATTTATGCGCTGATTAGTTTAACTAATGATTAGAATGTGACGCAATAAGCAGTATAACATTACGTATGTTACATTCTAATCCTTAGTTAAACTAATTGGCCCATAAATTGCTTCCAGAAACCGGGCCTTGGTGGAAAAGGCGGGATAACCGTAAATTTGACTGTACTTTCTCTCCAGTTAATATTCCCTCCACGGAATTTTCATAGCTAGGTGTGCAAAGAGCATGCGTAATTTTTGCTTGTATAAATGGAAACTTTTGCACAGTTTTAATTTTAGTTTTAGTTAATTTTTAGTTTTAGTTTTAGTGACTGTATAAACCAAGTATTAAAATGAGCTTGTTATTGAAACACCAAGCTTTTAATTCTTCGGTAACTGTATATATCTTGCGTTGTAGTTCCTCAGGCGTGGATGTAGCCAATCGACGTGTCGTCAGTGAAGTTTATGATTATTCCAGCTGTTAGATAGTGGGACCAAATGCCCGATTTATGGAAAAACCTCTCATTTCCAGAATTTTTGTCTGATCGAAGTGAAACTCAGGAAATTTCAACAAGGTACTAAACAACAATTTTTGACTTTCTCAAAGTTTCAAAAAAGAATTTTTTTATAAGGTATAATTTTAATTTTACTCCAAGTGCAGAAAGATTTTATGTACCTATTACAAACTAATAGTGAGGAGCTCTGTTAGCTTCCTTGATTCAACAAATCATGTTTGTACGGACCGGACCGCTGGTGCTGTTTCTCACATCTCTATTCAACTTCGTATTCAAAATACAGGCTGTTTCAAATTCGACTCTCACTGGGGATCTCGCTTATTTGAAGAGATAGACGGTAGGTTTAGATTTGGAAAAGTTGCTAAATTTGATGAACATTAATAATCCGCACAGAAAAAGTTTCTATATTAACTCTTATTTGAAATAATTGTAAAACAATTGTCATTTTCTTGTTTTATCTCTATCTTCTTTATTTAAAAATATATCAAAAAAATAAAAATACTTCCTTAAGAAACTTCTCAATTCTCTACACAGTGGTAAGCACTATTTTTCTATAACACGTTTCGTCAAATTGATACCATCATCATGTTCATTTTTCCTATGGCGCCTATATTGAAATTTAGTGGCAAGGGAACCTACTCATTATGCCAATTACGGCAACATAGCAGGTGTTATAAAAATTCTTTAAAACAAGGCCAGAATAAAAATGTTTAATGTGAGAAGATGGAGGCAAAATAAGAAAATGATAATTTTTCTTTTTTTTAGAATTATTTCGAATAAGCATTAACATTTTTTCTCTCCGGATATTAATGCTCATGAAATTAAACAACTTTTCCAAATTTAAACGTACCAACTATCTCTTCAAATAAGCTAGGTTCCCATGGTGAGAGTCGAATTTGAAGCAGCCTGTATATCGCATGCGGTTGATTGCGGCCGTGAAACTTTTAGGGTAGTTAGATAAATATTATAGCTTTTAGAAAAACAATATTACACACTGTAGGAAAGTGAAGCTTTTTTTGTGTGCTTACTAAAAATTCGTATTACGCCCAGAAATCTAATTTCGGCTTATCACGTCTAAGTTTCTTTAAAGAGTAACTTATTTTTTTGCTAAAAGCTGTTAGTATGTACTAACCAAATCTATAACGAAGTAACTTTTAAAAATAATCCACGAAGCTGACGGAATTATCCAAAATTACTCTTTTTAACGTTTTAAGACTTACGGAATGAGATTTAAGCCCTTATATTAGATGAAAGCTAATTTTTACCGCAAAACCATGATCACAGCCAGATTCTACGACTAAAGTAATGTAAGAAAAGTCAGTTAGATCAAATTAATCCTCTTGTGAAATCGTTTTTTTTTTTCACCTCGACCCCACTGTGCGTCAGGAGAAACTGGGGAAGGTCGTTTATGTATAGAAGAAACATTAGAGGTCTGATTACAGAAACTTGGGCAACTCCCAGATTTGTATAAAATTTACTACTCCATTCCTTTAAAAATGAAATGACGACAACCATTGCTGTACGTTTCCTCCGATACCCAACTTGTCTCAACTTTTTTATGAGAAAAGTGGGGTCAATGGTATCGTAGGCGCGCAACAAATCGTAAAAAAGTGCAGTCACACACCTTTTCCTATCAGAAATTGAAAGGCTGCCGTTTCCGTGGACCTACCTCTGATGAAGCCATGTTGAGATTTGGTTAATAGGTTGTACTTGTTTAAAAATTTGATTAATCGATTATACATTAGTCTCTCAAATATTTTAGAAATGGTACTTAGCAAGGCTGTAGGTTGATAGTTGTCAATGCTATTTCTGTCACCCTTTTTGTCGCTTTCTCCTAGGGCGGTGTGTAAATTTTCAGAATTTTCGGATATTCCTTTCCTCGAAAACTTTAATAAGCCACTCATCTTTGGATACCTTGTATAACTTAAATAACTGTAGATTGTGTAATGCAGGCGTGAGTATGGTAGAACATGGCGGGTTACGTCCCCTTTCTTCGGAATATTAGTTGCCCGCTAATCACAAGACCCAAGGACACACGAAACTTTGTTGTAACTTCTATAGATCACACTTGTTTGTTAATGGATTAAGGGCGGGTTTCACAAAGCTTTGTTTAAGCGTTGATTAACTAATCAACCGTTAAGTTTAATCAGTGTTAAAAATTTGATGCTGCTTCACAAAACAAAAAACCATTATGTTAATCACTGATTAGCTAATTGGAGTTTACGTTTGGCAACATCGAAAAATTGCCACTTTCACACCGCTTTAAAGTAATCTGTCCGGTATGGCGTCATGCCTGCAGTCAGTTAGTGTGAGGTTAGAAAATCAAAATAAATAAATATGTACATCTTAAATTTTTCATTTTTTTTTTTGCAGTTAATGATTTTTAAAAATCAAAAAGGAAAAAAGAAAGGGAGGAAGGAAACTTTAGTGCAGTTGAATTACTTGAACATATATGGCAAAGACACATTTTCTGTTATGGTACAGCTCAGCAGGAATACCATCAGGTGAAATAATTTTAACATGGGGTACAATCTGTGGTGCCAATGACATGAGAAAAGCCTAATGTTAACTTGCGGAGCTTCTTCTATTGGCAATTTAATTAACTGTTTGCTTTGTCTTGCAATAAGATGAGTGACACAATGAATTATTCTACGTATCGATGGTTTCTGAAAGTACCAGGAATCAGCTGTTGAAATATTTCAGTGGATAATAAGGTAAGTTTATCAGCAACTGATTTGTACCATAAAATAAATTTATTTTTACTTGTTGCAGGTTCTAGTGTGGGACCAAAGAGTTCCATAACTCCTTCGGAAAAGCGAAACGTTAAATTCATTATCATACAAATCATTAAAAGGATTATTTCTGTCTCTCATCAAATGAAACCTACCTTAAGGAGGCATTTCTTTATCGTCAGAGAAGAAAGTAAGATTGCAGACATTTTGAAATAATTTTGAATTGTTTGTTGTTGAAAATAATTTCCGAAATAGTGTCGTAAAAATTACCAATTATCAATAAACCAAGTGAGTAAAAAGTACAGAAATGTCATTATTTTTCATATTTAAGGTACGTTACATTTTTAAATAAAATTATAATTATTTTTTAGATATATGTGTGGAATTTTCATATCAAAAAACCTTTATAATAACTATCGAAAATTCACTCGTTACTTTTTAATCGCTGGAATTCTATCGATTAATCTAACGCCTGATTAGACAGAAGTAAACGAAGCGTTATCTCTTAATCGAGCTTTGTGAAACACTTAACGGAGCATTAAGACTATTTGACGACCGATTAGAGACCGAGCCGTTTAGTAATCATCGTTAATTTAATTATCGTTAAATGCTGTTGTTTTTCTATTTAATCATTCGTTACAGAGTTAATCGGAATTTAAATATTTAATGAAGCTTTGTGAAACCGGCCATAATTCTTCCCATTTTGCCGATTTACCAAATTTTATTTTATTCACTTCGATTTTATAGTAAAACAGGGTGTAAAATCATATGCCCGTCTCAAAAAAGAAAAAAAAAGATACAGAAATAAAGTACCTATAATTTCAAAACACAACTCTAAGTAAACAAATTTAATGCCTTCATAATTTTTCTTTTCCTTCGTGTATAATTTTAAAATGGGATTAGAAATCTTGCAACTTCTGCAAATAATTACTGACCATATACATTCTTTCTGTCGCATTGATCACTGTCACTATTTACCTTTCAGTTTCTAAATTTTTCATAGTTCTCAAAACATGTTCAAATCGCTATTCGATATTAAAGATTGCAATATCAGCCTATAAGTGATCTACTTTAACTGTAACTAATTTGTGTGTTTAAATAATTTTCTCTTAATTACTGATACTAATATTTAGAACGTGTGTATTTCTAACAACAATCTGACATTAATTACAAAAATCAATTCAAAAGCTGTTTCGTTGTTTAACAGTTTCTTCAGGATACATAATAATATTAGTAACAAGTTGTTCAGACGATACCGTGCCTTCAAATAAATTTTATGAAGATGAGATAAACTATCGATTATTATTAGTAATTGATTCACGGCTCACCTAGAAAAGCTCAGTCAGTATTTTAGAGGACACTTTAAATTTTTTTGAGTACTGAAATCGTAATATTTAGATGTTCGACTAAATGCATGCCATTAAAAACACATCAAAAGCTATGAAAGCATAGTACATACGTAACTTGTTGCACGATCGTAAATTTTGTAATAAAATAATATTTCTGAAACGAGTTGAATTTTCCACTTACATCTGGCGCACCATGGAACGATCTAATGGGAGCTACTGGACATGGCTACTATACCTACATAGGTGTACAGATTTTTATGAAAATTTGTATAGATAATACCAATACCATTTACAACAGACGGTGAAAATTAAATTACGATTCATTCATCGGTTCATAACCAAAATAACAAGAGACTTCTCGTGTCATGTTACGTTAAGTTCTGCGTTATCAGAGAAGGATTATGAAAGGAAAATGAAACTAAAATAATTTTTAAATTTGCATATTAGCGCAAATTAGCTAGAATTTGTAACATATAAACGTTAATGCAGTAATATACAGCATGTCCCACAATAGGTCTCACACTTTTTTGCTACAAAATGATTAGTCCCAGCGAAATCAACAGGTTGGTACTTTTTGAAATTACTAAGACTTTCACAGAATTTATTCCTCAGAATGAGGAATCTGTGAATTTGCAGTGGATATAGAGATGTTTCATTATGAACATGGCTTACTAGTTAAAAAATATTTTTCTGTTATTAATTAGTTATGTTGTAAGTAATTAAGAAATATTGTAAAAAGAAAAAGAAATCTCTACCGAATGAAATACAAAATACTATACTGCTAAAAAAATAAAAAATAAGATCGTACAAATGTTTTGACTAGAAATGCAATTGTTTACAAATTCAGAATCAACATTGAAATTAGAGAATCTTTCCTAATTTAACCTAATTTTTATCTTCAAAAATAAAAAACTTTACAATGGTAACCCTTCCAAATTGAACACCCAATACAGCAACGCATAGATGAACTATTTTGAGAAAGTACAGGGTGACTACGTGAGAATTTCTACCCCCTTTAACTCTTTTATTTTTGATTTTAGGAAAAAATACTTAACACAATACTTAATACTTAAAGGGACTAATTCAAAGTTTCTTTGTGTGCTCACAGAAAAATAGTTGATGGTCGGATAAACGAGATATAAACTAAACTTAAGTTTTTTTTTTAATTGAACACCCTATATATTATTATGTTTTTCGATTATAAATTAAATTAAATTCAGCATCAACATTGAAATTAGCTGATTTAACCGAATTTATATCCTCAAAAATAAAAAAAAAAATAAGAATCACAACCCTTTCAAATTGAACACCCGATATAACAACGCATAGATGAACTATTTTGAGAAAGTACGTTCCATTTTTTCCCACCCATCATGATTAGGTTATTTGGTTATAATTTATTCTAATAAAATAAATTAATACGAGGTAGGAAACAGGAAGACAGAAAAATTCTGTCACTTATGGGATATGAACCCGGGCCTCTCTCGGTTTCGCGGCAAGAATTCTTTGTAAACGCAGAATTTTCCTGTCTTCCTCTTAGTGTTTGCTTCCTTGTATTAATTTATTTAATTCGGCACTAGCATATCCTTCTCTTTATATTTGAGATATTCTTATAAAATTTAATGCAATTATAATGATACACAAAAAAATACAAAATGGTATCAAAGAAGCGTAAGCCAACAAGAAAAATAACAGAACAAAAAGAAAAAATTCAAAAAATATTAAAGGAATACACAACAAAAGTTTACCTTCCTATACAAGAAAAGAAGCAACGTAAAAATAATGTAACCACAGTTCGAGTATTTAAGAATAAACAAACGAATTGTAATGGAAATTAAAATTTCCGTTTACAAACACCGCAAGCTTACGAACATAAGCAATGAATCTTATCAGATCAATAAGAACGGAAAACAATGAAAATGCTGAATAATTATAATGAAAAATTAAAAGAACACAGAGGACAGCGAATCTTGAATTTGAATCTTCAAAAGATTGAAACCGTCGACAAACTGAAAGACAAAATATTAATTTTTAATTTTCTCAGGGTCTATTTTTATCATGACCTGCTAAATGAATTGTACTTTTCTGTTAGATAGTTTAATTTGTTCGTGTTATTGTGACTTTTAATGTCAACGTGACACACATTTCTAATGTTTACCTGTTACCTGTTTGAAAAATAATACTTCAGATTTCAAAAAACACAGGTTTATATCGTAAAAAAATTGTAAAATTTCTCTTGATATGTTCGATGTACTTTAGTTACATACAAGAAATATACATTTAAAAAATAATAAATATACTTTAAATTGTTTGTAAGACCTTGTTACTTGACATTTTTCTTAGTGGTGTAAATAAAAAAGCATTTCAAGACGAATCTTTTGCAAAAAAACACAAGTCCCTAGCGTCATTTGTTTGGAAGATATTTCCATTTGTTTAAAGTACTGCAACAGTGATATGTTTTAAAAAGTTGAATAACGCGTAAACGGTTTACATTAGTCCCTATGTGTGGTACATAAAGTCACATTAAAATTGAGCCCGGAATCCGAAAATATTAAAACATATAGGGTCTTCCATTTAAAATAACGAAATGATATAACGTCCACACTAAACGAAACACTCTGTATACAGCAAACTTTAAAAATTTTAAAATATACCTTATATGAAATAATGAAACTTTTGTTTGAAATCATTTTTTGTAAAATGATTAACTAAAGAGATATGAAAAGAACCGTCTCAGATAGAACAATCTATACTCATAAAAATTTAAATATCTTGTAAGGTCGCAGGAAATCGCAAAATCTGATGATATCAGCTTGAAACTTAGTGTCGTATTGTATTAATATAGCACATTATACAGCGCGATATTGCGAGAGTTTTACGAAACTGTCAATTATAGATTAACATTAATAATTTTTATTTTTCTACTAAACGGCACATTGGAGCATAGATTTGACATATCAGGGATAATGTACTTAGACACTCTTTTTTTCAGTATAAAGTTTGTTGCAATTTAGAAAAAAACCAACGAGAAAATTCAAATTTGAAATTTTTTCTGATTTAAAAAAGACATTATTTTTCAGCTATTATGAGGCTTATTTTTAAAAGAAATTAAAAAAAAGTTAAAGATACTTTCACGTACCAACATAAGTAACAAATATGTATGAAAAGATTTTCTGAATTTGATACTTGAGTTTCTGACCGATGTCCAAAGCATTATATCAGATCGTTCCACTGTGTGGCGGTTGCTTTGGTTAAATTTTAAGTTTTATGCGTACAGTGGCGGTATCATATAGCGGGACAGAGTGTACAACCTTGGGGATCTTGCTTATTATAATTGATACGAATTCGGTTAAATTAAATGAATTAATACTAAACATTTGTGGAGTTACGAACTGCTTTGAAGTTGCGAAAATTCTATCGGGTTCGTAAGTTATAGCAAAAAATCAAAAATTTCCAATTTCTTTTTTCTGTAATACCTTTCTTTGTGGTAATAAACACTTTATTTCTGTGTGCACTCTCTTCCGTTTTTGAGTTTTAACCTCTAAGTTCAATTTTT
The DNA here is from genome assembly GCA_036172665.1 of Prosopocoilus inquinatus. NCBI lineage: Eukaryota > Metazoa > Arthropoda > Insecta > Coleoptera > Lucanidae > Prosopocoilus > Prosopocoilus inquinatus. The sequence goes on from CM069876.1 coordinate 7,497,789, forward strand.
TTATGGAATATGAAGTGGCTTTGACAGTTCTAAATATATTTTTCTTCATATGATTTATTTATTTTCGGTTCCTTCGTTACTTCTCAAATGCTTAGGGATACTTCACCGAATTCGTCGTATCTCTTATAATAAGCGAGATCCCCATGCTGGAAATGTTATTTGGGACACAATAGTACACAAGTGATGCAATTTACAAGAAAAAGATTATTAACAAATTGTAACAATAAAAAGTGACATAATTATTTCGAATTAACAGGCACATTAATTTTAATCCGCACTTGTTCTTTAAACTCAAAACAAGGCAAGAGTTATCAGCGTTTGACCTCTCTTGTATAAATCACATTAGTTAGCCGTGCTTGTCGGCAGATTAGTACAAGGAGCTTATCTGATCCGGGAAAGTTTTAGCAATTCAAAACAAAGAACTACGACCAAGCTACGTGCCTCCAGCAGCACCTAATGAGCGTTCTTTTACAAATTATTGCATTCAATTTAAATTAATTAAAGTCACTTTATGAATGTACCTTACCATCACCGGGTAAAAGTTAATGAAATTCACAAGGAACTAATAATCACCGAATCTTGAACTCAATTTATCAACTGCGCCAGTATTCTTTTTTTTTAATTTAATGGGTATATAATTTGTTGGCTAGTTTAGCTTTAAGAAAACCACGTATACCATCCAAACGAATATAAATTTTACGATGACCAGACTGTGAGAAATAAAAATTTAACGGCGTAAACAAAATTGAAACAAATCTCTCATGACCGAGGTGTCAGGAACAATAAAAACGCCGGAGACTAATGTACCAAATGTATTTTTATTTTATAACCAGCACGTGTTTCGTGTGCAGAGATAATGGTAATCCCGCATCAACTTCGAAAGTTATCTCCGAGCGACTAGTTCACCCATCGTCTTTAGCTAACAGGAACACTTGAGGACAGATTAATGTTATTTCAGTAGCAGGGTTATAAAACCGTAGGTGTATTTAAGTTAAACAAGACACGAGGAAGGTCAAAGGCCGCGAAATGGAATAATTTGTGCACCACGCAGAAGAATAGATTAAGATATATTGCATTTTGTACTCAAAGGATTATTTTTAACGAGCTGGAACACACGATTTTGTGAATCGATTTCCCTTATTCCCAAATGAGTCTAGCTTATGAGAAATATATTGAATTTCCTTATACAAGTAAATAAATTCCTGCACAAAATTAACGCAAATTATTTTTTAATTGAGATACTAATGATTTTTATTGTAAGAAATGTCTTTTGGATAAGCTTTGAACTTCCTATGATGTTTCAAACAAATGCTATCAAGTAATGTTTAGTTTTAAAATTATAATTGTCAATTAAATTAGCTTCGAACAAAAAGTGATTTAAAATCTTGTTACATGTTTCTTTTTTGTTGTGGAAGAACAATGTGTAGATTCCTTTTTATGCACTTTTGGCTGACGTTTTCTTTCTTTTTGAATTTTTGTATTATTGTTCTTTTAACTATAACTGGGTATTCTTTTGTGGTAATTGTCGGCTCCTTTAGAGATATACTATAGCTTTCATTCACGCGCTTCACACTGGACTTTAGTTGGATTGTACGCTGGGCTTTAGTTAGATTGTACGTTTTCGATTTATGCAAAAGGAAAAAGTTTGCGAATAACGTTTGATGTTGGCTTCATGTAAGCCGACACGAGAGTACTCCCACAAAAGCGTTTTTTGCCCACGTTTTGGGCCATGTTGTATTTACTGAGGTAATTATTACATTCACGGCTGACCATCCCGCTAGGGAGCTTACTCTTATTTTCGATGTGTGTGCGGCTTTTGCCATAATAAAGAGTTTACTTTGGACCGAAACTGGGTTTATTTGGGGAATGACATTGTTGTTGGGTTATTTACGTCCCTTTACTATCAGTTTCCCTCACGCACGGAAGTTGAGGAGGTATGCCCGCAGGAAGAGAGTCCGAGGGTCTTGAGCTTTTCGGGGACGAACCAAAATACACTTTCCCAGCAGTGTATCTTCTATACTAGTAAGTTGTAAGCGTAACCATTGCTGGGTGGCGCCCTTTTCTGTAACATCTTTCGAGCTATCCCACGCCGTCTTCACTAAGTGGGCATCATTGCGCAACTCCTGTCAAAGCACAATCCTCGAGGGTACGACCGACTCAGCTTCAGTATTATGGTAGGTTACGGATTAGCGCAGACCCTTACCCTGGTATCCGGTTCAGGTCGAAACGCGCTAAGCGCTCCTTTAGTGACTACACGTGACAATCTATTCTATAATGGTTCATTAATATAAGTTACGTTTTGGATGTCAAGTTTTATTATCAACGATTGTTTAACTTACAAGTTATTTAAAGTTAAAAATGAATTACCCAAGAAATTTATCATTGCAGGAGGACACTAAGGATACTCAACGCGTTCTGTTGCTACAGTGCTGGAATGATAGCGTTAAGGTACGTGTCCATTTGAGAGAAATACTCTCGAGAGCAGCTCTCGAGAGTATATATACCAAGTGGACACATATCTGAGAGTAACTATCGGAAAGTGCCTGTCAACTATCGAGAGCTAGCGCGCTGAGACTTGCTCTCAAGTGGACATGATATTACTTGCTTGCTTGGATAGTAACTCGCAGAATACGAACGTGTTTCGAATTTTTGAAAGTACTGCTGAGAGTGCATGTAGAAATAGCGCCTAAAAAAGAGTGGTCAAAAGATGAAACAATAGAATTGATTAGTGTACACGAAGAAAACTCTGTTTTATGGAATATCAAATGTAAAGAATACCGAAATCGGGAAAATAAAGATAAAGTATTGAAAGAAATATCAGCAAAATTTAATTGTACTGCAGAGGAAATACAATGAAAATTGCATAATTTGAGAAACCAGGTAAGCATATAAATATTTATCTATATTTTATTATTAAATTATAATAATTTTATCAAATTATTAGAATGAAAATGAAAGAAAACCATGTTATTAAAAGATTTTTAATGCTAAACATTAGCTTAAAGATATAGGTTTATCAAACGAATCGAGATCGATTGAGAGTTTTGTAACCTTTATTGCTAGCGTCACCAAGGACGTGGTTAGCTCATAGTGGTCTCGATTTGGGTTATCGCGGCTGTACGTATACACAAATCATAATCTGTCTTTTTAAAATTCACTATAATGAAGAATAATTAAGAAAAGACCTCCTATTTTTTTAAAGTTTTACTTACAATTAGTACTTTATAAAAAGATAAAAGTATAAATTTTTTATTAATGTTTACAGTTATAAATTCAGCAATTTTATAGCAACTTAACGAAAATATGTTTTTACGATTTTTGGACCTACTAATTCTAATATCTGCTGAACCTGTACTGCATTCATACGAAATTGCTGAGCATCCTTAATTTCAAGTTCTCTTGTCAACGTAAAACAAACTCCTAGTTCCGATCTGCGCTGAATCCACGGTTTCACCCAGCAGCTTCTTCTAATTTTTCATTCCTTTTTCCTTTTCGAAACTTTATAAACAATGATTGCAGCTGCAATTTTTTTCACGTCCATATTTTCGCAGTTTTTTAGCATTCACTATCACGGACGCGACGCTAAATATCAACAGTGGACACGGTTATGAGTGAACTGTCCGATAGTAAGCTCTCCGACACTCTGATAGTACATAAGCTCTCCGATAGTCAAACACTCTCAAATGGACAAACACTTGAGAGGACCTATCGAGAGTAACTCTCGCGAGTTTCTCTCGAATGGACACGTACCTTAAGTTGCATGTTAAGGCGAATTAACGAGAGAGGCTCTCACCTTCGAAAACCAGGACGAGGTCGAAAACGATGTACCAATAGACGAGATGAGCATTTTCTTAGGCAACTCGCTTTTAGAAACAGGTTTTTCTTAGGTATTTTTGTGACCAGACAAGCCGACGCCGGCCTTTTGACAAGGGTTCCCTGAGACGCACTCGTGATACCGCAGGTACTTTCGGGAAAGCTGAGGAGTAATCTAGTGCGATCGCAAAGGCTCTGGACGTTTTGCATGCATCGAAAGCGAGTGCGTTGACTATAAAAGCAAATATCGGAAGCTGCCGGGACAGTTTTTATTTAGCAGTCTAGTGCCAGGAGAATAAACGGTGGATTATAGACGTGCTATTTGTTGTAGAAGTACTATTAGTATATTCCATTCTGTAAACGATCTGTCTTATTAAAGTGTTTAAAATTATTTAACGAGTATTATTTCCGAACCCCGAAGTCGTAACAATACTAAAAAATGAGCTACATAATGTTCGCAAATTATGTAATATCACATCGAACAGTCAGAAGAAGTCTAAATGAAACAAATGAAGATCGGTTAAAAAAAACTATTAATTAATTAACCAGAGATCATACAGTTTAATGATTGCGTTTTGCCAGAAATCATCAAAACTGGACATCTGATGATTGGAAGATTTTATTCTTTGAAGGACTAATTTTAAATCTTCTGGTGGACGTGAACATGTCTGGAGAACGTAAGAGAGATTTGCAACTTGCAATATCTCACCGAGGGTCCCGTTTGGTGGTGGCTCTCTAATGTTTTGGGAAGGAATCTGTTTGAATGGTCGCACAGAGTTGGTCCCTATACACGTGAGGTCTATGAATGCGAATTATTGTGTGGAAAAAATCACACTTGCAAATGTAATGCCAATTGCTCCTATTGTAGGGCCTAATTTTTTACTTGTGCAAGATAATGCTCGTCTCCACGTGACTAGACAGGTTATTGACTACTTGCATGCTGTTAACATTATGTTAATGGAACAGACACCTAACACTCTACATATAAGTCCCATAGAACATAGAACATCTGTGGATTGTTCTTAAAAGAAAAGTTCGAAGCCTTTTGAGAGAACATACCCCAGGAATTTATTGATAATTTAATCTCCAGCATGCCAAACCGCACGAATGCAACAAGTAGTAAGGAATAGAGGAGGACACACCCATTATTAAAATATCCTTGGACTCTTTTATTGCATTGTTTCTCGAAATACTCCTCTGCGCTGAGGAGACCCAAAAAGGGTCAAAACAACTGTCTAATGTCTAACAGAAGTTCAGGCCCTAGAAATCTCACTGTAGTCGAATTCCTTTTACTTTAAGGCCCGGTTTTTTCACCTCTGAGTAAGTGTCAAGTAAAATACTTGACAATTTAATGCACAGTTTAGCTTATCTTTAATCTGTCAAGTAACAACTTGGCTCTTACTCAGAGGTGAAAAAAATGGGCCTAAGTCAGGTAAACAGAAGTGAGAAAGTTGTTTCCCCCTCACCGGTTTGAAAGAACAGCAGACTTCATCAGTAATGAGCAAGTTAATTATACATTACATTACTTATTACAAAATAACAAATGTACAAAAAGTTTTCCCATTTAGTGTATTAATTTTATGTTTGGTTTACGATTTATTTCAGCAACACTAAATGGGAATATTTTCTGTACACTTATTATTTTTTTTATCTGCGGTGTTTGCCCAATTTGATGTTACCTAAAAAAATATTTGAAACTGGAGTTTTTATTTCTTTTGAAGCAGTCGCACTTCCAGTTAATTAAATGAAACCTGTTTTGCACAGCCTTAAATTAGTTATTATTTTGACTTTGAAATTTTGACGTATCTTGACGTAAGAACTTCCAATTTTCTCCTCTAGTTGTTCGGCTGAGATAAGTTTTCGCTATTCATGTGAGCTAAGCCACTGACCTTAATTGGTTTGAGCTCAGTTCCTTTATAAATAGAACACGACGTTTATCAAGGGTAGTCATGCTAACCTCCTATGTACCGAATTGAAAATAATTACTCATACTTACTTTGCTTAAGTAAAAAGCAAAGTAAGTACGAGTAATTATTTTCAATTCGATACATAGGAGGTTAGAATGTGTTATGCATAAATTCAACTCGTTTTGAAAGCTCAAAAAGCTTAAAGTGAATTCGGTAAAGTGGTTTCTGACTTGACAAAATACTGTTCCTTATAACTTTCTGAAACATTTTTTTTCTCTCTTTGTTTGAAGAAACGGTGGCAGCTTCGTTAGAAATGTTTTAATAAACATTATTCAAAACTGAAGCCGACTCCTTGTATTGTATGTAATCGGTTTTTAAACTTTAACCGGACAAAATTATAATCGGAAATATTACTCAACTCAAAGAGAAAAGTTAAAACATTAAAAAAATATTGTCTAAAGTGTTGTCAACCTTTGTACTCGATTTCGAGATAACCTGTATAGGTCAGTTTGATTGGAGTTGGACTTCTTGAACTACTCTCTTGTTGATAAGGCCCCAAATAAGGCGGAAACAGCTGTACAAGAGATGCTCAGGCGGTTCACTAAATTTTTTGGTTTTCATGAAAGCACAATTGGGAGCCTTGTATCTACGTAGATTAGAATAAGTGATTAGCAAGCAATAAGTGAAACTCAAAAATAATAGAAATAGGTAAGCTTTCGCTTTGCGTAGTATCCGCTCATTTTGACTTTTGGATTCAACCATTCCAGAGATACTACTTATAAATTGAACAGGTCAATCAATGGACAAAATCAAACATCTGAGGCCCCGATTAAATTCGAGCCCACGCTACCGACGAAACGACCTCCAAAGTCGGCTATGCTACAAAGAGATACAAAAGTTTCAGTATACATATTGCTACGTTATTGTTATTTTTCGTACAACAATTTTTGTTTGTAATAACGCATATAACTTTTTGTTAACATGAAACTCTTATAGGTCCAGGGCCGTGACCTTTTTGTTTGTTGTTTATAACAATCTTTTGGGTTCTTTTCTAATTGTTATAAATAAAAGCTCAATTATAATTTTGAATGAAATTCAAAAGAAATTAAAATCGTTTATTTTCTTCTATGGGTTTATTTAACAAATATTTGATTTTGCAATAATAAATGAAATGTATTTCTTTCTTTCTAAACGGATTATAACAAACTAAGTTCCTGCAATGGAGTTATTAATTGTTCGATATTTATTTTTGCAATACTGATACGCTAGCTTTCCTTTAAATGTTTATTATTCGTCTTGACATTTAACGATGAATTTATTTGAACAATCCTTTATTAAAATTGATGTGATTTAAATACTTCCCGACGTTATGTTAATAATTTTGTTCATCTTACGATTTTTGTCCCATCTGCACTATATTGTTAATGTACAGGGTGGATTAATTTCGATGTCCCTTATGGGCATCTCCGTAACTATAAGAGATAGAAAAAAACTAGTGGCCAAGTCTCGATCTCTTTCTTGGAGATTAAGTCAATAGCGTAAACGAAAATTGGCTATCTTCTTTTGTTTTCAAGTTATGGGCAAAAATTGACATTTTCGACTTTTCGTTTTTCGGTCATATCTCGTTTATTTCTAGAGATATTAAAAAACTGTTTGATCATTATTAGGAAACTTTTTGGAATACAATTTAGTAGTGTAGTAACTTTTTTAATATTTACTTAAATTTTCAAGTTATAACATAAAGTTATATTTTTAAAAATAAAAATCATAGTAGGCAGTGCCCTCATTAAAGAGAGATTTTTTTCTGTTTTCAAAAATATATATTTTGTTGGGTTTATTTCTTATAATTAATAAGAAAAATGCCATTATTAGCCTTGCGTATCATAGTCTCAGTAGGCTGGCTTTAATGCAGTGCCGACATTTTTTTGTTTTTATTAAATATTAACGCACTTTCAAACCTTTAGACAGTTTTTGCCGCGTAAAGAATTTCATATTCACTTTATTTTACAAAATTCCGTTTGAGAAATGTAGCACCCATCGCGACCGATCTGGCAAAAGCTTTTTTGTTTTTATTAAATATGAATGCACGCAAATTTAGTTTGATACATGTCCGATTTTGTTTATATTTTCTATTTGTGTGTTTGTTTTTGTTTTTCGTGTTTTTAATAAAATATAACTCAAGAGAAACAAAAAAAGAAAGCTTAATTTAGAATTTATCTGCTTTTAAAATTAACAAAAAAATACGATACTTGACCTGCCTTAAGTACAATATCTGTGTATTAGGTCATGGTCTGCGTTTTTATGACTTTTTACGGCCTCGAACATCGGAGAATAGTTGAAACCTAAGCTCCGCCGGAACATTTAAGCTGCATTCAGCGACCCTCAAACAATTTCTATGCGAACGACTCTTTGTGGTTTCAATTAAAGACGTAGATTTAGAGTCATGCTATATATAGTACAGCGGAAAGCAAAAGCACTTTTTATTAAATTCCATGAAAAATAATCGTCGCCTGCAGATAGTATTAACCGAGAGTAAATTTTACGACTTTAATCATGATACTCTTATACCGCCTTCGTGTACACAGCACGTAATTGTCTCACTTTATGGCTCACCTATCACCAGAATACTAATGAAAAACGTTTGCGTTTAGGGACGACGCGCCAATTAATGCGCCAGAAAATTCAATTACAGCCGCATTAGAGTATCTCGAAAATATTTCGATATAAAAAAAAAGAACTCTAAAAGCTTTCATTCGTAAATCATTCGAGATTGTGCTCGTGTTATAATCTGCTTCAGTCTTCTTCACATTGAATTAATTAGGTAAATTGTATTTGCTTTCGGAAAAGAAAAAGCTGAAGCTGAGCTTTTATTCCTCTGTCTTCGTCGCGTTTCTAGAGTTCATTCTAGGCTTGAGTAATAATTAAACGCTGATACAACTGCACGTTTACAGAAAGGCAGAGATAATGGTGGGTGACCGTCCTCGGTCAGGAGTGCGGCAACAGTTTGTTGTTTCGTGGCTAAACGGAGTTTAGAATAATTGATGCTCGGTTTTATGTGGAATAATGGACGAGCTGAAGTTGCGGTCGAATTACAAGAACAGTTTTAGTTATCCGAATGTTACACACATTCGTTTCGCTAATCCCCGTGTGCCCATTTACGATTTGTAAATAAATGCACACATATTCCCTGCTCTCTCTTCAACCTAACACATAAGTTTATGTTCTACGTACGTGGGCTGCTGGAAAAGTTTCTGGAAACGGTATGAAAAAACGTATATGAAATTTGGTATACGGTATCATTGTTTTTCGAAGTATTCGCCTTTGGCGTCAATACACTTTTGCATACGCTCGAATCAACTTCTAAAGCACGTTTTCCACTCTAAAGATGGAACCTCAGAAATCCGTGTCCGGAATGTTTCAACCGCTGCTTCAGCCGACGAAAATCGCTCACCACGCATTTTATTTCTGATATTTGGGAACAAAAAGAAATCATTAGGTGATAAATCACGTGAATATGGACAATGAGTCATTAATTCAACATTTTTGTTGGACAAAAAATCAACTGTTTGACGGGCTGAGTGAGAGCTGGCGTTGTCATGATGGAGAATAATTCGTCGATTTCGATTGTTTCTTCTTATTTGATCGATGACTTCCGGCAAACAAATTGTAGTATACCAATCAGCATTCACGGTTTTTCGATCCTCTAAAGCCATGGTTGCTACATGTCCAGTTAAACCAAAGAAACAAGCAATCATTTGTTTCGCAGCACTGCGTGAATGGACAACTTTTGTTAGTTTTGGTTCATTTTGAAATACCCAAACGGTGGATTGTTGTTTACTTTCTGGCTCGTACGAATAGATCCACGTTTCGTCACCAGTAACGATGTTATAAACTAAATTTTAACGACCTCCATTGAATTTCTTGAGCATTTCTTCGCACCATTTGACACGACCCTGCTTTTGCGCTTCTGTTAAATTGTGTGAGATCCAACGATTGGAAATCTTTCGTACGTTCAAATGATCATGCAAAATCTGGTGTATTGCTTTCATGTCAATGCGTAAAGATGCTTGAATCTCACGGTATGTCACATGTCGATCTCGCTCAAGCATTTCACGCACAGCATCTACATTAGTGGCAAAAACAGATGTTGATGGACGACCTTCACGCAATTCGTCACTGCGAGAGGTACGTCCACGCTGGAATTCGGCAAACTAATTATAAACATTGCTCTTTGATGGTGCTTCATCTCCAAAAGCCAAATGAAGCCGATCGAGGCATTGTTTTGGCGTTAGACCACATTTGAAATCGTAAAAAATCATGGCACGAAAATTTTCACGCGAGATTTCCATGTTTACACAAAATAACTTTTTCTCAAATGCTGTACAAACAAAACTAGTTCACTTGGATAGGAACTGTCAATAAAATTATAGGCGAAAAACGTCAAATTTTTCAAATCTGACAGTTGATAAACGCTAACAATTCTAGACCTACTAGATTCCAGAAAATTTTCCAGCAGCCCACGTATTTGTAATGAATGTGTTACGTATTTCTGCTAAAAGTTCCATAATGAACTTGAAATTATATCTTTTTTACTTCTCTCGTCCGTACCCAGTACTAAATGCGAAGTACAAAATTATTCAGCGTGTTAAAACTTACAAAGGCCATTCAAGTAGGTAATTAAGAAAGCAATTCAGATATCAAGCTACTTAATCAAAAATGATTTTCATGTACACTAGAATTTACCACATTTTATAATTTCTTGGGGATTTTAGGACAAACAAAAAGCTTTAGAAAGAATGAAAACTCAAAAATAAAAAAGTTTTTCCTATTGTGGACCCGTATCCGTGGACACACTGTATAATTTCAAAAGGAAATTTTATTATTATATTGATAATAAAACTATTAATATAAATTACTGCAAGAAATACTTACAATAACTGTATTTACGAAAAAGCAAAATATATTGTGCTGTGTTATAAAATCGATCCAGAATTTAGTTCTTCGCTTGGTGCGCCGTGCGAATATTATCGGAATTTATGGTATTGAATTTAACACCGACAACTTTTCGGAAATTGTGGATAGTACATAAAGATTTTTCAATGTATAGCTCGATAAATCACGGCTTTCTAAAGACCTGGCCTTATATACATTGATTTATAATCTGTCTATGAAAACTGGCACACGTCCTTCATAAAGGAATACAACACGTGATGTTATATCTTCATATATGTCTGAAAATCGATACAAACATATAAACTGGCGTTTTGATAATAAATTTATTATTACGTTCGAAATTAATTTTTATTTGCGCAGAAAGCTTTGAAGGAATTTGAAATGTTTATGACAGAAAATCATAAAACCAATCGGGAATAAATTAAATTTAATTATTATTAATTAATTAAACTAAAACTAAATTAAACTAAATTTTTTATCACAAAAGTCGTAAAATTCGTTTCAACTTTTCATTGATATATGTTTATCTGTTCTTCTGAACAGAGAAGTAAATGGCGTGGCAATAGGGATTCCAAGGATTACAAAGCAACCCGACGCCAGGACGCCATAGGCGCCTGTTCCTAAAACCTAAAGTAAGAAACGAAAACTGTTATTAGCAAGCATAATTACCAGAATAATTACAGACGGTTATATATAGTTTCTTGATTTCTAAAAAGAAGTCACAGACGCGGTAAAGTGAAAACTTATTTCCACTATATTCTGATAAGCGCAAATTTTCGAATGCAGGATAATATGTACAAGGTGGCCCAACGAAGAGTATTTCTTCTGTGAGGCTTATGGGAAAAAAATAGGAAAAAAATCTATAAAAAATTTTATACTAGACAATACGCGGCATATTGTAAAATTATTTTGAACTATACAGAGTGATCAGAAAAATCGTGGTTCGTGGAAACTTATTTTTTTTTATGGAACACCCTGTATATTTTTAGATATTTGGATGCGCCATAATAAGCTGATTACAGCGGTATAAGGATATATTGATTTTATTGAATAACTTTCATAAAATATTTTTTTTCTTGAAGAATTTTGCAAAAATTCCGTAAGTTTGAATTTGAATTTCTGATTAATGAGATAACACAGACGAACGAAAATCTAACACGATATTTTTAGGACTTTGGTCTTTATGAAAATGTGAACAAAATTAAGATATCATTTTGCATTACACTGAGCGATCGATACTTACGAAATATTCGGTATCTCATTTTTTTTAATGGAACGGCCTACTTTTTATTTCAGAAATGGATAGCACTTAAATGTAGCTTTCTGCTGATATAGGGTTATATACCTTTATTTTTAATAATTTCGTCACTAGAAATTTTCTTTTTATAAGTATTTCAATGGCCGGCGTTTTAAACTATACACCCAGTATTGCTACTTTCCTACTTAAATTCAATCATTCGAAGTCATTTTTCGATCATTTGATTCTACTTTCAAAGATCTCTAATTTGAATACCTCCGCGATAGGATTTATTTTACCAAAAATAATTTAAAACAGGCCATTGAAATACTTGTAAAAAGAAAACTTTTAGTGACGAAATTATTAAAAATAAAGATATATAACCTTATATCAGCAGAAAGCTACATTTAAGTGCTATCAATTTTTGAAATAAAAAGTAGGCAATTCTATTTAAAAAAAATAAGATACCAAATGTTTCATAAGTATCGATCGCTCGGTATAATGCAAAAACGTATCTTAATTTTGTTCACATTTTCATAAAGGCCAAAATTCCAGAAATATCGTGTTAGATTTTCGTTCGTCTGTGTTATCTAATTAATCAGAAATTCATATTCAAACTGACTGAATTTTTGCAAAATTCTTCAAGAAAAAAAAAATTATTTTATGAAAGTTATTCAATAAAATCAATATATCTTTATACCGCTGTAATCTGTTCATTGCGGTGCATCCAAATATCTAGAAATATACAGGGTTTTCTATTTAAAAAAAAATAGTTTCCACGAACCACGATTTTTCTGAGCACTCTATATAGTTCAAAATAATTTTACAATATGCCGCGTTTTGTCTATTATAAAATTCTTTATCGATTTTTTTCCTAATTTCTTTCCTATAGGTCTCACAGAATAAATACGCATCGTTGGGCCACCCTGTTCAGGGTGACTAGGCGAGAATTTCTACCCCGCGCCTTACGTTCGTAATTCATGGGGAAAGGATTATTAAAAAAAAAACGCTGGGTTACGAACGTTCCGAAAAAATGTTTCCAAAAAAAAGCTAATAAATTAATAAAATTTAAACGCAAAGTGGAGAAGAATTTATTATCATTTGTGGCGTCTTATGTTACTCTGACTTGTAACTTCGTTTTCTTTATTTGAGGGGATAGCAATTGTTGAAAAACGCTAAGAAAAATTCAAGAAATAACATTACGAAAAAAATATATAATTTCTAATAAATAAAGCTGAACAGGTAGAGTAGCGCCATCTGTTAATCTGTATACAGTCGTAATTAATTTTGTTCCGTTTAATTTCCGGGAAACAGTTTTTCAAAACAGTTGAAAACAAATTTCTTCTTCGAGAAAGCGTTTGAGAAACAGTTGAAGCGATACTTCCGTTAGTTGTCGGGAGCTTTTCTAATGAACCATAAACATATCGTCGTTATTTGAATATCTTTAAAGGGTTTAATGTTCAGAATTTTGAAATTGAAGATAAATCATATGGCGCCATCTGTAAACACGAATCATAACTTTGTCCCCCTCATTTCCGCGACAATTTCTAAAAAGCAACTGAGAACTTCGAATAAATAAGATTTAAGGCTAGTCTGATTCACCTAAAAAAAACTGTTTTGTAATATGTCAAAATACGCGCCTTTTAAATCTCTAAGGCCCGGTTTCACCATCACAGTTTAACTTTAAGCTATGGAAACAATTATCCTTGCAATTGTTACCATGGAATAAAGCGAACTTTAAAGTTAAAGTGTGATGGTGAAATCGGGCCTAAGGGGTTTAACTAATTTAATTAGCGAAAAAAATTATACCTCGCTGTAATTTTATAAAACACCATTTTTTAATACTTTTTTCCTGTTTTCGATGTCTACATAAACAGCAAATTAAAAGAAATTTATTACAGTAGTAAAGGATCTAACTCTAGAGGGGGGCAAACTAATATTAATGCATATAAAATATAAATTATTTAAACACCGTTGCTAATGTTAATACTCGTATATTTCGAAATTTCACCATTATTAGACCAAGAAGAAATGCCCACTTAAACGATATAATGTACTTAAAACAGTGTACTAATAAGCGAAATTAAAAGTCATTTCAATTTTGATTAATTTATATATTTACATTATTCTATATTGCCGTTTAGTTCATGAGAGTTGCCGCTAGAGGCGCAAGTTCTGAACAGATCGTTCCCAGATGCAAAATTTCCCTTTCCAGCGATAAATTACACTGCTTTCTGTAAGTAAGAATTCCCCAGATCTAAATAAAAATTCCTAAACTTGGCAACGCGGGTGTACTTCTGGTAGTATGCATATCAGGCGCAAATTTCAACAAAGTGTAGGCAGGGTTCGACTAGCCTTAAACGCAAAGCGAAAGAATTTATTAGCCCTTGTAGCGCCATCTGTCACCATGGGTCCTAACTCAAAATATTCGAGAAAATAACGTTACTAAAAACAATTTCAAATACAGTTGAATGAGAGGGAATATTAGAACGCAAGCTAAAAAAGAATTTCTTCAAGAAAGAAGTGTTTGAGGAACAATTGAGGCGCGTATCGTTTAACGCTAGTTTCCAGGAATTTTTCTAACCTAAAATAATTGACAACTCCTGTCACTTATTAGAAATAGAACAATCCAGAAGCAACGAAGCAGTTTTAACGAAATAGTTAAATTTTGATTTTAAGGCGCTGACTGTAATTTGACAACCCGGCCGCAACGGCTTGACTTCTAATTAATAATTCTGAAAGTATAAGATTTTTTTTCAAATTTTATCTAGTGGTTTAGTTAGCCTGCTGACTGTCTGTAGGTCTTATAATAAAGCTGAGAATTTTATCTTAAACACGCTTACAGCTTTTCGATGGCATTTGCATCACACAAGTAAATAAATAAATCACTAATTCCATGAACACAAGGCTGCGTTTTAATCGTCCTTAGGTGCAGATAAACTTTTAATGATAATAAATATAATTACGGTATAGGAAGCACAGCGATTAAAAATAAAGGTGCGGAGTCACGTCGATTTAAATACTGATACAGACTGCGTTGCACCGAACTGTTATCTTTTAAGCAATTTAATTTCAAAAAGTAAATAAGATAAATTTTATTTACAATTTTCTTCGATAATTTGTACTTGTTTATTTTGTGAATCATCATCATAAGATTATATTTTTGAGAGATTTGAACAGATGAGAAAGTCTTATTACTGTTTTTAAAAACAGTATCTCCATGGCCGAATTGGGTCAGTCCGCTGGCAACGGCCTCGTCACTTCGTCCCGGGGAGCCATACATAGATTAGATAAAACACTTACGTGTCGATTTTGATCGAATTGTAATCATTTTCTACAACCTGGATTTGCCTAAAGCGTAAAGCAAATGCCGAAGGAAAAATAACAATAGTAAGAGGGTCGCAGCCGCAGAGAGTAATTTGGCTAACCATTCAGATACGCGTCTTCAACAAACTTTGAAAACTTTGGGCAAGCAAGGGTGTCAATTAAAAAAACAAATGTTGATCGTCATTATTTTATACGTGAATTTTAGCAACAACGACAACTTGTATTGATAAATACAAATAAATAAATAATTCGTATATAAGCAGGAAACAAATGTGAGTTTTCCTTCTGGGTTTAATATTAACGAATCTCAGGCTTTTTAAAAAGAGTCAATTTTGAAAAAGAACAATTATTCACTTACCTACTATATCCCATAACTTCCAAAGCATCCCTGTTTCCAACTAAGCTTCGATAACAAACAAACGTACTTCAGCGTTTCTGAGAAATCACTAAGTTTAAATGAACGTGAGCAACACCACACATATTAAGGTTGGAATGCCTTTATCTATCGATAAAGATTATTTTTAGGGTAAGATTAAGGCAAAGGAAACGTTTTGATACGTAAAAAACTCTCACGGAATGTAACCTGTTTTGAACTGTTGAATCAAATTGAAAAGTAATTGTGTTTTAATAATATTGGCTTTTCGAAAATGATATATTTTTGTATTTTTAAGTTACCATTTATAAGTACAAAGTTTTTTTAATCTCGTACCGGACAGAAATTTGAAGGGAAAATACTCAACGTTTCGCTATAGATTTATAGCTTCGTGTTTTGTGCAAATCGTTTTTGATTGCAGTAAAAACCTCGAGCAGGCTCTGTACAGCTGAAGAAGCCTCAAGCAGGGCTGAAACAGATATTAGACCGTAGCGTGTAAACAAACGCGAGGGCTGCGGAGACAATTAACGCCGCTATAGCATTGGTGTTACTCAGTATAACAAAAAACAGCAATATTGCCGCAATAAAAAATTACAGTTGTGTAATCAATTCTTCTTGTTTAAATGTGTAAAGATTTTCAAAGTAGTTAGTTGACCAGTTGTACATCGACCGGCGAACTTTATTACGACATTGCGTCATCTAGTAAGAACGCCATAAATTATTTTCACCGTGCCATTACACAATGTGCCTGTTCGATATATTTTTACGGCGCTACTGAAACGATGGCGTGTACTTATCGAAATCCTATGCTTAGTTGTTATCTTTTTCTGGAACTGCACCAGTTCAGCGAAACAGACTATAACTTTCTAATTTTAAATGTAAAGCGTAGTTGGCTATGACACAAATGTTTGTTTAATGAGGTTTTCAAAAATATAAAGTTTGATTTAATTA
This sequence comes from Prosopocoilus inquinatus, assembly GCA_036172665.1. Classification (NCBI taxonomy): domain Eukaryota; kingdom Metazoa; phylum Arthropoda; class Insecta; order Coleoptera; family Lucanidae; genus Prosopocoilus; species Prosopocoilus inquinatus. The sequence continues at coordinate 7,514,350 of CM069876.1, forward strand.
TTTTTATAAATAACAAAGTTACTAACAGTACCTATCAAGATACAGATAGGAACAAAAAAGATCTGTTCTTTTCCTCAAAAATCCATTAATAGAATAAATAATACTGAATGCTATTAGAGAACTCATAAAACAACAAGTAATTAAATATGAATTAACTATTAATTCAGATTTGAAGAATAAGTTTTTGAAGAATTATATGTTATATGTATGTGTTATATTTTCCTGATTTTAAATCAGATATGTTTATTTCACTTATATTCGTGATTATATTTATAAATATACAAAAGTTCTTAGGAAATATCCGACATTTCAATAATTTCTTAAAGAAACACACTAACTTAGACAATTGCAAATATATAACAATTTCTATAATACTATTCATATTAATGCTTAAAGAAATGTACAAATGGGGTTAATCCATTTTTACATACTTATGGTTTTATGTTTGTCTCTGATAGATATATGAAGATATTTATGTATTAAATTAAATTAGAATAATTGATTCTTGGGGAAAACAATTGAACAGTTTTTTCTCTTTGTTTTTGGTGTCATGGATGACTTGTTGGCTACCGGAAAACAGAAAATAATTAGTATTTTTATTATTTGTAAAAATAATTATATCTAACTTTATATTTTTGAAAACCTCATTAAACAAGCAATTTATTTGTGTCATAGCCAACTGCGGTTTCCATTTAAAATTAGAAAGATGCAGTCTGTTTTGCAGAATTGTTGCAATTTCTACAAAAGATAATAATGTCAGTGAAATTAACGTCAATTTCTGAATAAAATAGTTTCTGAATTTTCAAAATGTATTGTCAAACAACTGAGATAATGCGAGAGCCAAGAACCGAATACCTTGTGGTGTTTCTATGGTCAGTTCTAGAGTTGACTCTGGCATTGTCAATAAAGTATTCTTTAGGGCACCGCTTCCCAAGCTTTTAGCCTTTTGAGCTGTGTTATGATTGACGCCTCCCTTTCCCTTTCTTTTAATATATTTTATTCGTTATTTTTTTTTATATTTTAACTACTATTTACCATTATTTTTTCGATGATTTGTTTTGATTTTCGTTTATTAAATTATAAAATTTACAGATTATTCTTTGAATCGTGACAACATTTGTCAATTTTTAAATCAATTCGACTTATTGCTAGTTTTATATAATTTTCATTTTGGTCCTAACTTTGTCATCGCCTTTTACTTTTATACAATCCTCATTTGACTCTATTTTATTTAACTTTTAATATAATGAATTGATGGACCTTTGTTTTTTCTTTTAATTGATTCCATTCGTTTTGTTTTTACTTTTAAATTAACAACTAATCATGTTGTTGTTTGATTTTATTTGACATGACTTTTGATTTTTTAAATTATCAATTGAACGTCTTTTTTATATGATTTAAGATTATTTTTTTTATATTTTAATTCCGCCGATTGATCGCCATTTCAGATACCAAATAATTATTAAAATACCAAGTGTTCCGTTTAAAAAATTAAAATTTCAGTTTATATCTCAGTTATACGATGTGCATTTGTTTTTCTGTAAATATCAGCAAAAACTTTGAATCAGTCTGTATGTATAAGTTTTATAATAAAGACTTCTTTCTAAAGTCAAAAATAAAGAAGTTAAAGGGGGCGGGATGGGCTGTATAAGAAAAGATGATAAATTAGCTGCAATTTGCGTTCAATTGTTTATACCTATTTATTTTGCTGCGCCTCCCTTTCAAGACTTATGCGCATCCCCAGGGGGGCGCGGCCCGCAGTTTGGGAAACGCTGTTTTAGGGCTCATATTATATAGCAAACCTGTTTCATAAGAATGCTTTTATTAGACGCACAAGCCTGACAATACAATTAATGGCGTACCGACGTTCAGAATTCGTAAGTGACTTAAAAGTACAGATGTTTAGAAGTGTTTGTTCCAGAATTCAACCTTATATCAATTAAAATAACCTTCAGTTAGACGTTTGAATTTGGATAGTTTCCTACAGAAAATAAGAAATAACTCGAACACTACTGAAAGTAGGTTAATAAGTTACTTTATAATTTTCATAAACTCTTCAGTTGCTATCCAAATATGTAATAAAATACGTAGGGTTCCATTTTAAAAAATCAACTGCCTGTATAGTTGAAAATAATTTTAAATTGTGCAGAATATGGGCCTGCACAACTCAAAGTCTTTTGATAAAATGCAATTTATACAGGATGTTGCACACAAAATAAGGGATCTTGTGAAAACGACATCTTTACTAACTTTATTATTTATAAGCAAGTATTATTTGATGAAAAAGTTTTACTGTTTAAATATTTATAAGGATTAATTAACTAAGGTGTATATTACATAAATATTCTTACTAATTTAATTATTTTTTCTATACAGAAGCAACTTCATGAGATTCACATGGGAGTCTTTTAATTGGCTGTAGCCGTATAATATTCCCAATTGAATTCCTGGTTTTATCACCGAACGGGTTGTACATTCGCGTAATGCACTTTTTTTTGCAGCAGGTTACGTGGAGTACGTGATACAGTTATCTTATTAAATTACAGAATAACTCCTTATCATTATACGGAGAGTAAACACTTGTTTTGCAAATAAAACACGACGAAAGGTTGCCTCAGAGGTCGGATTCTGAATTGAAACGGAGCCGCGCCGGCTGGAAAATACTCGTAATATGACTTTTATTTTTCATTGTTATCGTCCGCTTTAAACTTTACTCCCTGCGCAGATTTCATCTGAAATCGCATGTTTAAGTAAAACAAGAGAGATGTTTACGTTGTAAGTACGAGTCATCCGTGAATCTAAAAAATTATACAGTTGCAACTATTATCAATAATATATTTAATGATGATTTCATGATTTCGGTAAAGCTACTACAATGATAATGTTTAATTAGCGAACACAAGGATTGTTAGGAAAACCGTTAAAACTACATGCTTCATGAATAATTAAAGTTTTAGAGATTGATTCTTATACTAAAAAAAGTGAAATAGTTTTGATAATTTTAATTTAATGAAGGAGAAACTAATATTTACACATTTATGACTAGTGTACGGAACAATTATATTGGATGTCTCTTAACCTACGGAAGAGATTAAAAGGGTAGCTAGGGGAGATCAAATTAAATTTTTTTTCTCTGTAAATTTTTGGTAAAAAAGCAATATTTAAAAAGCTACAAGAATTTAAAGTGAAATTAATGAACAAGCAAAAGTTACTCCTTGTAGTAATATTTTACGTTTTAAATTCAAATTTGAGGCAATTATGAGTTAATTGAACACAGCTTTACAATAGAAAACTGTTTTAAAAAATGTAGTCACGTTAAAGTTACGGTTATTTCATTTTTTCTTTCAATGCCCAAAAACGGGTTCTCATCTCGTTGTGCCATCGCCTACTAATTAAAAACAAAACTAGGAAACAAATTAACATAGACATTTTATGAATGGCGGTATTGATAAATTTAGAGTTTATTTAATGACAAAGTTACATTTTGTGAAATAATTATAATTAATTAAGAAGCTTTAGGTGTAAATTAAAGAAGAAATTAAGAAAGTTAAAACTGCTGTAACTTTCTTATTATTGGGTTTTGATCAAAAGCGAAAAAAGAAAAAATCTTTATTTTGATGTCCTACAGCTGCCCTTTCAATCTCCTCTATTGTGAGACACCCAGTATATTCCAAGGTCATCAGGCTGAGCCGTACTGAATTGCGAGGAGTGTGATATTCTTTGAAAAGTGAAAGTTCAGAGTTCAATATAAACTTATTGAAAAAAGCGAGAGTTCAAAGTTCAAATAAACTTATGCAAGAAATAATTTAATGTACGTTTCTTATCCGCGCGATAGTTAGTCTTGAGGCTGTCCTGTATACCATTTTTCTTTCTTGCATTTTCTCACTCACACCTTAGCGTACTGATCTCAGCGCATGCCTGGGTTCGTCGATATACCTGTCTATCATACACCGTGATAGATATATACTACTGCAGCTCATTGTTCAGTATTGTTAATATGTTAAGCAACAGTTAAATTATTTTTATTTGACATTTATTTTATTTGAATTGAGTCATCAAAAATGGAAATTTAAAACAACCCAACTAAAGACATTGACATTGTAAGAAATAATTTTATTTCGCAAAAGTTATATGCGCTTGGACTTAAGGAACCCGTTAGTAATTGCTATATTTATGAAGTCAAAATAATAATCCTTCTTGTCTGGATATAGGTATATCACAGGGTAGGTACGTGTTCTTGGCCGTCCTACTATTTCTTTTACGCAACAGTACCTTGACAAAATATATTACAAAAGATCAAAAAATATATACTGATGACACTTGTATCGATTAAAACCTTGTAGACGATAGTGTACATATAACGGGGCAGCTCTTATCTGCGTACACTGAATTCCCCGATGATGAATGTTGTCGTCACAGATCGATACTGCGTAATACCAGCGGCAGCTCAAGAATTTCGGAGAGTGGGTCGTGGATAAAAAAGAGAGGAATTCCACAATTCACAAGAGGTACATTTAAAATTATTTACGGGTAAGCACCAAATACAATAAACACAATGAAGGTATCTACTACATCCAACCATAAATAACTTCAGTGTTAAAAAGATGTAGGTGTCCAAGAAAACAATTCAAAAATGCACAAAAATGAAGTATATCGGAATAATATTAAGAAAAAAGAACGTTAAAGTCAAAGTTAATTAATTAATTAATTAAATTCAAAATTCAAAAATACACTACCCAACAAAATTATCGCAACACCTTATCAAACAGAATTATGTTGGTAAAGAACGGATTTAATTGTTTTTGGGTATAAGATCGATGTTTAATCTTGAATCTTCATTGTTTGAAATATATAAAAAAATATACGAGGCGTTGATGGTTTGCATATAATCTTAAGATAATCAGTAATAAAGCCCATTCAAGATAATTTTTGTGTCACTAATCGATTGGTTGCGATGATTTTTGTGTAAGGTCCATTTAATTTCTGTTAATAATGGATCTTCGTCGTCAACAAAGACATTTAGGCACTGAAAAAGTGGTTCGAATTGTTACTTTCCTCCAAGAAGGCCATAGTCAGAGATATGTGGCTGAGGTGTGTGGAATTCAGCAATCTTCTGTATCTAGAGCAGCCAGAATATACACGGGCTGCTGGAAAAGTTTCTGGAAACGGTATGAAAAAACGCATATGAAATTTGGTAAACGGTATCATTGTTTTTCGAAGTATTCGCCTTGACGTCAATACACTTTTGCATACGCTCAAACCAATTTCTAAAGCACGTTTTCCACTCTAAAGATGGTACCTCAGAAACCAGTGTCCGGGATGTTTCAACCGCTGCTTCAGCCGACGAAAATCTCTCACCACGCATTTTATTTTTGATATTTGGGAACAAAAAGAAATCATTAGGTGATAAATCAGGTGAATATGGACAATGAGTAATTAATTCAACATTTTTGTTGGACAAAAAATCAACTGTTTGATGGGCTGAGTGAGAGCTGGCGTTGTCATGATGGAGAATATTTCGTCGATTTCGATTGTTTACTTTCTGGCTCGTACGAATAGATCTACGTTTCGTCACCAGTAACGATGTTATAAACTAAATTTGAACGACCTCCATTGAATTTCTTGAGCATTTCTTCGTACCATTTGACACGACCCTGCTTTTGCGCTTCTGTTAAATTGTGTGGGATCCAATGACTGCAAAGCTTTCGTACGTTCAAATGTACATGCAAAATCTGGTGTATTGCTTTCATGTCAATGCGTAAGGATGCTTGAATCTCACGGTATGTCACATGTCTATCTCGCTCAAGCATTTCACGCACAGCATCTACATTAGCGGCAACAACAGATTTTGATGGACTAACTTCGCGAAATTCGTCACTGAGACAGGTACGTCCACGCTGGAATTCTGCAAACCAATTATAAACACTGCTCTTTGATGGTGCGTCATCTCCAAAGGCCAAATGAAGCCGATTGAGGCATTGTTTCGGCGTTAGACCACATTTGAAATCTTAAAAAATCATGGCACGAAAATTTTCACGCGAGATTTGCATGTTTACACAAAATTATTTTTTCTCAAACGCTGTACAAGCAAAACTAGTTCACTTGGATGGGAACTGTCAATAGAATTGTAGGCGAAAAACGTCAAATTTTTCAAATCTAACAGTTGATAAACGCTAACAATTCTAGACCTACTTGATTCCAGAAAATTTTCCAGCAGCCCACGTGTAGAGAGACTGGAGAATATGTACGCCGACGAGCATAAGGCCGAAAAAGGGTCAGTTCCGAAAAAGACGATAGATTTACTCGAATGAGTGCTCTTCGTCAACGCTTTGTGACAGCAAGACATATTCAAAATCAGCTTTCTGAAGTACGACAAGTAAGAATAAGTGATCAAACCGACAGAAGACGTTTGAGGGAAGTGGGACTGAGGCCTAGGAAGCCTGCTACTGGACCCTGGTTAACCAGAGCACACTGAGTGTCCAGGTTAAGGTTTGCCCGTGAACACATTAATTGGTCTATTAACGACTGGAGCAACGTGTTTTTTACAGATTTCAAGATTTTGCCTAACATCATCTGATGACGCATTAATGTGTGGCGTCGTGTGGGAGAATAATACCCTCCGGGAAACATTCTTTCAACTATAAGTTTTAGAAGTGGTTAATGGTATGGGGTGGAATTTCTTTGAACGCGCGTACGGAGTTAGTGGTGGTGGATAGGGGTTCAACAACAGCGAACAAATATGTAGTTGACATTTTAGAACCATATGTAATGCACTTTGCACTATTTATTGGGGATAACTTTGTACTTATGCAAGATAATGCCAGGTCCCACGCAGCTAGGGTTCCGCTTCACTATCTTCGTGATACCGGAATTTAAGTCATGGACTGGCCAGCTTGTAGTCCAGATCTTAATATCATCGAGCATGTATGGGATGTGATTGGAGGACGAATCAGGCAAACAGAAGTCGCTCCTGCTTCAATTGCTGAACTTGGTAGGGAGTTGACTGAAGAATAGGACAATTTTCCGCAGGAGTCAATGACAAACTTATTTCACAGTTTACCGAGAAGAATGCAAGCTATTATTAACGCCAGAGATGCTAACACGCGGTATTAGCTGTTTCTTATTCGAGTAAACTTTTCTTTTGTATACTTGTTGCTGTTTGTTGTTTGTCTTTAATAAAATTAAGTTTTATTATTCTATTTTATATTTAAAATAAAGAATCTAGCATTAGAATACGGAAGAATACAGAAAAAAGGTTGCAATATATAAATATTAAGTGATGCGATAATTGGTACGTTCGTAAGGAAATTTCCTTTTGTCTCACAGTGATCTTTAACAGTTCGAAAATTATGTAATGTACTCTCAAATCGTCATTTTGACAGCCTGATGTAGGACCTATATCTTCGACAGGTCGAAAATCTTGAGCGGCCTAGGGCTGTCAGTCGTCTGGTACGTGTTCGTAACTCGGTAAAAACTTGCCGGTAAAAGGCAGTGGAACAAAAATTGCCTACAAGGTAACAAGAAATGTAAAATTCCAAACAGGAAACCTGAAGACACACCAAGTCAATTCAATAAAGATAAACCAATAAGAGGTTTATAAACGGAACGCAGCCGGCCATGACAAGTGCTGGGTTAATACTGGACTTTAGGATAACTCGCGATGAAAGGCGGAAAGGGAGGTCAGTAGAGTCCAACTTGCAACGTAAAATTCACTACAAACTTTCAGCAAAATCGATCGTCAAAATAGCGAATTATATTGGCAACAATCCCGACTGATAATGGTTACAAGATAAAAAAATATTTACAGAAATGCTTTGGCGAATAACTCAACAAAATGGGGAACTGAAGATAGGAACGGAAACTGATCTAGATATTTAGAAACCGAATGGTTTCGAAAAAGTTAAAATTTCTGTCAGAAACTAATGGGCATGGCCGGGTTCAAATGACTTACCAGGGTCCAGGATCAATAGCAGAGATGGGCAACTTTTAGTCGAATTAATGATTAATGACTAAATTAGTCACCAGTCATGACTAATCTAATTAATCTGTTCAGTGCAAGGCTGCTTATCGTATTTTCGGACGTTTCCTTCAATTTTCGTCACAGGATTAATGCTTGAAGTATACATGAATGATTTCTTAACTACAGAAGACCCGAGGTGTTTACATGGTTCGAAACGAGCTACATTGATTATAAAAAGTTACTTCCTTTGCAAATACATAAGGGTGTGTCAACTAAAAATCCGGAAAATCTTTGTTCAACTATATTTTATTAACTAAACAAAACATTATTTATTTAAGAATTATAACAATTTATCTAATGTCAAATGACGTGATCAGGACCATAATCCGCCGCTTGCCGCACTTTGGTATGTACACGAGCCATCAAGGTCTGAAAGTGCGAAGAATTGAATTGGCGAAGTTTGTTTTTGATTCGGGCCTTCAATTCTTCCACTGTTTTTGCTTCCCAGCCACCTTCATAAACTTTCTGCTTCAGTTGATACCAATAGCGCTCGATTGGTCTCAATTGAGGTACATTTGCTACATTTTCTGCTCGTGGAATGTATTTAATTTGATGCTGCTCGTATACGGCTAGAGTATTACGCGCGTAGTGTGCCGTAGCCATGTCCGGCCAAAAGATGTAATTGTTGTCATTGTGGTATTTTCGTAGAAATGGTACAAGTCTTTTACGGATACATTCCTTTGAATATACATTTTGGTCAACACAAAGTCCTGAAGGGGCGATGAAGGGAGCAGACCTTCCTTTGCTGCTTATCGCTAGCCAGACCAAAACTTTCTTGGAAAACTTAGCGTGCCTTTTGTAAATGACTTCAGAATCGATTTCCACACCTTTTTTATAAAAGTAGCTGTTATTTCCAGCAACTTCGGTACCATCTAAAGTAAAGTAAGACTCATCATCCATTACTACAAAATTTTGGTTCGCTGGCTTCAAATGCCCTTCGCGCAATTTACGCAGGAAACCTTTTTGACTTTTCAGTTGAGATTCACTATATTTCGGAGCAGATTTTCTCTTTCTTAGAACTACATTATCTTCCTTTAGTATTTTCCTTACGTACTCGTGACATATGTTAAATTTTCTTGATAGTTTTCGATAAGATATTCCAAGTTTTCCAACTGCCTCCTGAACAAGTTGCTCTTTCTTTCTCTTGGGCATTTTTTTTGCTATCCTTCCACTTCCTTCGATTCTAGTAAGCGTTTTTTCATTCTCTACTCGTTTTATAATATCATATATACTACTTTGCGGAATTCCCATTGTTTTGAAATGATTCACGGTGTATAATTTCCCTTGCCCTCTATGGTCTATATAAAATTCGCCAATGAGTTTTCTGCGAGAATTCTCTTTCAACGTCTTCATCTTGTCACGTACACAAGTTAGAAACACCACAACGCTTGTTTTGACATTTGTTAAGTTGACATAGACAAATGACACAATTTTTTTGTCAAGGCTAACGGTATTTAGAAAATAGCTAAATGATAAAAGCATTCCGGATTTTTAGTTGACACACCCTTAGTTCATAAAAATTAAAATTTAGTGATTCAGTGGCCAGTTTAGTGACATTTCATTTCATTTGAAAATTATTTATTGGTTGTCAATTTAGTCATTCATGATTGAATTTAGTCGACTAATAATCAACTTTTTATTCAAAGACTAATACTAAAATATGATTGACGATTAACAACTAAATTAGTCATGATTGACTTAGTCATGACTAATTTAGTCGTTTGGTTTTAGTCACGATTAAAAATTTATTCGACTAATGCCCAACACTGATCAATAGTAATAGAATGGAGTAATGCATCTAAGTCAAAATGAGTCCATAACACACTTCAAATGCAAATAGTAGGAAGTGTAGAATACGTCATTAAAAAATTTTAAAAACGCCTTTTAATGCTTGAACGATCCAGTAGTAAGGGATCGGCCTTGCAATCGTAAAGTTGTGGGTTCGCACCTCGCTCAAAATATTTCTCTGGGTTGGTTTACTCACTTCAGGCACCCTTCAATGTTGGGGATATAATTCGACACTGTTTCCCCTTTAACGGAGAGGAAGTTTGGAAATAACTAAGTCATGAAACACTTTACTCATACAAAAATACACTCCCGCTCCTGAGGTCCTGACAAGTCCATCACTTAGGACCCCGTCGGGAAAAACACCACAGATAAAAAAAAACCTGATGTCTTAAGAAGCTGCCTTTTAATTAATGCTGAAACAACAGTACGTGTTGAGTTTTATTTCAAATATAAAATTTCGCGTAAATCCTGTTTTAGTACTGGTAACGTTAAGAAGTTAAGTTTTAGAAAAATTATCCAACAACCATCTACTGTGGAATTACCGTACCGATAACTTATGCAAAAACTAGTAGTTTAATAAATCGTACTACGCATAGTTCATTAAAAAAAATCATAAAACATAATAAAAAGGAAAGCTTTAGCTTAAATCTAACACCTCCGCGGATGGTCTCCGGGGAACTATCACAAAGAGTTTAGAAAGTAGTTACATTATGATCAACATTTTTCCCTATGTGTAGATCCGCGTATGTAAGACAGATTTTAAAATAATTGGTTCACCTACGGCCCGAATTGCCTATATTGTCTATTCCCTTTCTGCCTTAGATATGAACCAATTATTATCTTTGTACAAAAAAGATGTGAACCGATATAAAAACCTTATGAAAAAAGTTCACTTACTCTCTATAAGCAGTCATCAGACTTTCTGTCGGTCTTTACATTAAGATATTGGAACGGACAGGTTAATCAAAATGATAGAGTGGGAACGATAAGAAAAGAAAGTGATTTGTTCTCATGATTGTATATTGATACAACTGAATTATTGGCACGCACTCAAAGCGAATAAAATGTTTCTGTTTAATGGGTATTTTAAATATACTACTCCAGAATAGCTATTTATGTATCAAGTATGCAAAAATTATTTATATATATCTACTCCTATTTTATATGATAATTGAAGACCTTACTGCAACAAATGGTGTCCAAAATGCTAATTTTAGGTAAATTAAAAGAAATATTTTAATAATTAATTCCTTATTGAAGGTAAGTGAAGTAATGTGATAAGTTCTAAAAGTCAATTTAGACAACACGGTATACAAAAATTCTCCCGTTGTTGCACCGAACGAGGAAACAATACTGATACTTAGTTTAAAAACCAACGATATCCCAATCTGAAGACAATTGATTGCATCCACTTCTTGCAGCAAGGTCTTCAAATTAGGGATGGACGCTATTTTGAAAAAATAACCATTATTGACAGCTGACTGTTTATTCTGGAAAAAACAGTTTAGCACTACATCATTCTGAAACAGGATGATATAAGTTCGGTTTTGAAAATGTTCAAATTCTTGATCATGAAACTAATTTATCAAATGACTAATTTCTGAAATGAACCGAACTTATAAACTGACACTCAAAATTTAAGTATTACTTATCACAAATTTATTAACTTTAATCTCGTGTTCTCTCATGTTTTGTGACAAGACTTAAATAGTACGGTTTCCTCTCACGGTAACGTATTCATCAGTATTTGTATTTTCAAATGTTATATTTTAACAATTTTATTGTTTCTTACAATTGTTCTTGTCTTTTATACAATTATAATGCGCAATTTTATCGGTAATGTAAGTTGGAAAATATTTTTTTGAATGTATCTACCAGCTTTGCTGAAAATGCTGTTTTAGGTTTAATCAAATATGTAGTTACCTTTTAATTAATACCCTTTAGTACTTACCCTAATATTAACATTTTTTATGTTGATACAATTTTAATCCTCATATTCATTATAAGTTATAATCAAGGAAAAGAAATCGGGCCACTTGTTCCGCGCTCAGTACGAAAATTTAATACTCAGACTGTACTAGCTCCGCCCGCAGTATTTGGAAGGGAGTTATCTCATGTCCTCATGTGGCTGCATCGAGGACAATACTGTCGACTTGTAGGCGTTTTTATTGTTTGCAATTAAATATTTAAAGTATGCGGTGATTTGCAGCGACTATTACATGCACTTTTATATTTTCAAAGAGAAACTTTCTTCTATTATCTCTCCAGGATGTGTGAACTTTTTGAGGATTAAATACATTTCAATCGTTTAGTCGTCGAAGAAAAAACCTGAACTTACTTGCATATCTTCCCCCTCCACTCAATGACAATTAGAAGCGTTGCAGCCATGCAAAGGTGAAAGGAGGGAACAGTACATTCGACGTGAAAAGCGTCGGTACTAAGTGGGCCTAATTCTTAAGCTTGGTTATAACAATTGGTGCAACCATCTGTTACGTTGTTGGGCGCCAATTATTACATCATTGTTGGGCCAATTGTTACGACACACCAACCAATTACTACGACGTCGTTGTAACAAATCGTAACATGTGTACATCGAAGGAGGCAGGGCAGTTCTTACCTGTGTACAGTGTGGTCTATTTTTGATGGTTTTACAGGGTTTCTCAGTTATTTATAGGAATAGAAAAAAACTGTTTCCGCGACCCAATGCTACTTTTTCGAGGAAAACTCAGTGGAGAAAACTAAAGTTAGCTATCTCGATTCGTTCGGGAAATATCGGCCGAAAACGATTTTTTCCGAAAAGTTATTTTTCACAATATCTCAGTTGTTTGACAAGATATTTTGAAAATTCAAAAACTATTTTATTCGGCAATTAACGCAAACTTCACTGACATTATTGTCTTTTGTAGAAATTGCATCAGTTCTGTGAAACAGACTATAACTTTCTAATTTTAAGTAGGAACCGCAGTTGGCTATGACACAAATAAATAGCTTGTTTAATGAGGTTTTCAAAAATATAAAGTTTGATATAATTATTAAGAAGTTGACTTGTTGTTGTCACCAAGGGACACGGTTCGATACCAATGGTAGCTTTCTAGAGTCGGAAAGGGCGTGGAGTAAAAGATAGAAATCCACAAATATTTGAAAAAAACAAAAAACCGGGAGGCGCCAACTAGAGTATATAAACACCACGGTATTAATTACAATTCCAACCCAAAATTAACGCGTTTTAACAAAGGCGGAAAGTGTCCAAGACAATAATTCAATGACAAAATTTAAAGTTAGGTTCATATTTCATCCAATGATCTTAAATATTTCAAAATACAAAAAGGTTTGTACGGTTGGAAATTTCCTGTCGTATCACAGTAACTCATGTAACAAAAATCTAGTAATAACGGTTGACTAAAATTGCCGAGCAAAAATTAAGTATTGACTTTAATAAATAAAAAAAAATGTAATAATTGAATTGACTTGTCTGATACAAGGTGTGGCATAAAACGGTATCTTGTGAGACGAGTCCGTAGCTAAGTAGCGATAATCAATCCGGAGTGACGAAGAAAAAATATAAACGGTTACCTTGAGGACAGAACTTACGACAATATACGGAGAATCGTTCCCGAAGCTTCTTCGAAAGTCGTACTCAAAGTACGAGACCAGCCTTCTGCAAAAAAATTAACATGCGGCTTGAACAGTGTTAGAAACTTCACTTCGAACAGACAGACTTCCTTACGACTGTTTGGTACCCAAAGTTTTATTGGAGCGGGTGAAAGTGTTGTCGGAATCGGAAGCGGGATACGACTTGTCTACAAAGGCAACAAAACTTTTAAAGTAAGAGAAAAAAAGAACTCACCTAGTCAGCTTCAAAACAGTCCAAAAAAACTGACCTAGAGTGTTTCTACAGCGAAGAAGAACAATTCGCCTAGGGGACGATGATCACGTCGATTAAAAATAGCTTCAACAGCTGATAAGGCTTCTGCACGTCTACACACAAACGACTTGTTCCCCAGACCATATAGAGATTCACACTGAACCGCAGGCGGAAAGAACGCGCGGAGCCAGGAGGAGATCAGGGCTACCATTCGTCTAACAGAAATATTTACCACAAATACAAGCAATTTCAACCGCAACAGAGTTGAAAATTGGTGGCAACACTGAGGAAGAAACAGGACCACGCGTTTGAAAAAAAAATTACGACGACGTTTTGGTCGAAAACTCAAAGACGCGGTTAAAATGGAGAGTGTAACTCGCTCACTAAACGCAGTAAATCACTTAGAAGTCAACCTAAGTAAACACGGGGCGAAAGGTTTAAAAAAGTCAGAATTTTGGTCGCCTACGGTAATAAAAAAAAACAAGTTCTGAATCGTCGTTTGTAAAATAATTTAATGAACTCTAAATTAGAACCTGTGACTTTAAAAAAATGTATCACAAAAATAATGAATTCAAATATGTAATACCTACCTTCTTTGAATAAAAACAGCATATTTATGGCCGTACTGGAGAGACCTGGTATGCAGATATGCTGATATATCGTCGGTGTGACAGCACCACCGCCATATTGAATTCCAATATGGCGTTGGGATGACGGCCAAATTCCCTTCGCCCAGATGTAAATTTGATACCCACACGACGGGTTTATATCGATGCGGACGCTTTCTATATTGTACCGCCGCCACATTGGATTCCAACATGGTATCGGCATGACGGCCGAATTGCCCTTGAGCAGACGTTAAATTTGACAACCACACGACAGCTTACTTCGACGCGGATCCTTATTTATATCACGCTGCCGTTATTTAAACGTGGTGTCGACGATATTTTTTTTAGTAGGCCCGTATGACGTTATGCAAGATATGATATAAAATTGTATAAAATCTTGTACAAACTGCGAGAGACAGACTACTACAGTGAATGTTTATTTGAATCGGTACTTCTCGGTTACTTTGCGCAAGAAATTGTCACATATCTTGCAAGGTGTGACACGGGCCTTACCTATAAAAGAATGTATGGATTCACCTTTCCTTTACGAGATCAGTTTTTTTTTTTTTAATTCCCGGAATCTCTAAGTTGGCGGTGAAAAACACAAACTTTTCATTTTTACTATTAATTGTGAATCATTTCTGGGTAGAAATGTCAAATTTCATACCAGTATTTCTGATTTCTGAAATTGTTGTTGCGCCACTGAGTTAAGGTAACAAGCAGTCAGAACAGTCACAACTCGGTACATTATTATTACCGAAATGAATGCCGTTTACACAAATAATGAGTTAACGGACATGGTGTTATTTTATGAAAAGTTTATTTAAAAAATAATACTCCTAAAAAAATTTTTTTTTAAATTTCTTGGATTTCTTAGAACTTGCCACATGCCACAGTTCTCTTTTTGTACTAGAAATTTCCGAACACCCTGTATTTATGAAAACATTTCTTATATTGTCAACATAAATAGATATTTAGTGACAAATTGAATTGTAAAATACCAGATGTCTCGCGATGCAATGTCACGACTTTACCCACATGATAATCAATTCAAACTAACTAAAAAAAACTCTAATAATGTTTTGTTTTAAAGTAAACCGTTTCAGAAGTACTGAGTGTTCTTTTTATTTTTTATAAGTTTAAAGTTCACCTAATCGGTTCTCCGTGCACCTAATAATCAATTCAAATAAAAAAACTAGTAACGCAAACCGTTTTTCAGGAATATAACGTATTTGTTGTGATAATACAAAAAAAATTATATAACTATCAGCAGTCTTACTGTGTTCTCACATAACGAAAATTACAAAACACGTCGTATTCTTGAAAAAACGGTTTGTCTTGTGGCAAACAGTTCCATAACACAGCATAGTTCTAAGAAAAGGATCGCCAGAAAAACATAGTAAAATATCGTGTCATAAGAATAACATTTTTGTGTCGAATACTAGTATTGTGAATGTCAGTTCGAAGGGTTATTTTGTAATAAAGATATGCAGGAGTTTTAATAATAATAAAGTAGTAGATATAAATTTAATTCATTTAGGTCCGGTATTATAAACGTAAAATAAATTTACTATACAGTTTAATGCCTTAGTAACAATTGTAAATACAATAGTTACTAAAGCATTAAACTCTAGAGTAAATTTAACTTGCGTTTATAATACCGGGCCTTATTTTTATAAATAGTAGATTTTTTTTTATCTTCACGTCAGGATAAAGGTAAATAAAATATTCAACATATTCTAAGATGTTCTCTTTTTCGCGTCAATTCTACATTTATCAACCGACAAGGACTTTACGAAAATAAAATCAGAGCCGTCTTCATAATCAGACTGTAAGTTTAAAATTACTTTAACCTAAAAAAATACATTTGATTCCCTATTCTTAAAATGGTTTGAAATTAAAGCTTCCTTAGAGTCTCATTATGAAAACTGCCAAATAGTAAAAGTAGTATTTAAAGCGAACTGTTGTACGTAAATTACTAAAAATATAAAAGTGATCATACATTCAAATATTTTTTGCTTGTTTGATAGTAAATTTTAAATTCAAAACCCTGTACGCATCTCGACAACAAATATGCATTAGCGAAACGGCAAAAAAATCTACAGCTTTATCTACTAAATCCAATAAATATGTAAAAATTGCAATTATAATTCAAATTAGCTTAACTGCAAAAACCGACACGGCACGTATTTGCTTGGTCATCAATTGTGCAATGTGCACCCGTCTTATTAAGTACATACGTATTAATTTTGCAGAATTTTGCATTTCCTTTTCAACGTAATCGAATTTTACCGCCTGTAATTATTTAACAGTCAACTTAAAATTATTTGACTTTTTATGGGAATCTGTATAACCTGACAGAAATAAACTCTTTTCACTTTATGGCTGATGCATTAAAATTATTAAAATTCCAAGTTTAATTGCAAATATTTCGGACAAGAAAAGTCTGGAAAGAGAAATTTTTAAAATTGACAGCATCCAACAAAGAAACTCTTCACAGTATTTTTTTTTTTCACTTTATGCCTGCATTAAAATTTCAATTTGATTTTCGGACGTAAATTTAATTAAATATTTGTTTAAACTGAACAAAATGCACGTCAATACACACATTCTCATGGGAGTTATTTTATTTTAATCAAACTTCATCGAATATTTATACACAGAGTAAGAAATCAGAGTAAATATTTTACATTAAATCCCACGTTATTTTAGTGTAAATTATTTAAATAAATACATATATAAAACTGCGGAAATCAAGTTAGCCGATAGTAGTGTAATATTTACAAATTGCCTAAAATAAAACTTCTAATTTGACTACACCATACAGGGTGCTGAAAATTTGTATATGGTATTTCAGTCAATTACGTCTGGCGCCCCACAAGGCTCTGTATTGGGACCGTTTTTATATTGCCTGTATACTTTTGATTTTTATAAAAATATTAAAGCATGTTCTTCCCATTTCTATGCCGATGATACTCAACTATATTACAGTTTTAAATCACCAGACATACAGTTAGCAATTGATTTAATTAATGATGATCTGAAGTGTTTACTATCAATATCTAATGACCATTGTTTATGTGTGAATCCAAAGAAATCATCTGCTATAGCATTTGGTAATGCTAAAGATCGACAGAGGGCCATAGACTGCATGAGTATTTTCATTAATGACAGTGTGCTTTTATTTACCGATGAGGTTAAAAATTTAGGTATTATTTTTGACAAAAATATGAAATTTACTTCGTATGTAAATAAATTAATTCAGAAATCATATTGTTCTTTCAAATCTTTATACATGAATGGACATTTTCTACCATTTAAATTAAAAATTCAATTATGTGATTCTTTGGTTTTGTCAAATTTTAATTATTGTGATGCTATCTATGGCCCGTGCATTGATGCTATAACTAGTCAAAGAATTCAGAAAACTCAGAATTCCTGTCTTCGTTTTATTTTCGGTTTAAGAAAATGGGAACATGTTAGTCATAAACTTCAAAATATTACCTGGCTGAATATGTATAGTAGAAGATTACACCACATCACTTGCTTAATCCACAGAGTATGTGTTACCTCGTTACCACCATATCTCAGTTCTTTAATAATACAGAGAAAGTCAATTCATAGTCGAAATTTAAGACGTACTAGTGGACTTGACATTCCGTTGCATAACTCTACTTTATTCGAAAGATCTTTTTCTTATTATTCATCAAAAGTCTATAATACCATACCACGTGAGCTGAGATTCTGTGCATTAGATGATCGAGCACTTGATTATTTAGACATAGTTCTTTTTCCTTATTCTCTCATTCAGCTTTAATCTTATAATTAGTGCGTAAGTATTAAGTTGTATTATTACATTTATATATATTTTGAAATAGGTTATATGGTTGGTTAAGTGGTAGAACAGCGCAGCTGAACTTCGCAAACAAAATAAAGGCCTTTATTATTATTATTATTATTTATTATTATTATTATTATTATTAATCTACAGGGTGCTGCATTTTGAAACGCAACATAGGAAATCCCATGTTAATTTAAAAGTGCTCGAATATTGGCTTCCCCAATTATTTTACAGCAAAATTCCATTTAGGCTTTTTAAAGTACTTTTCAATATGAATCTGTACGTGAAGTTTGAGAATTTTTCTTACGCTCAGTTTCAAGATATTTAAAATAAGATCAGTAACGAAATTTAATTTTGGAAATTTTTAAGTGAGCTATAAATAAATTTTTGATCTGTGTAAATGTGCAATAATTTATCTGAACAAGCTATGTTTATATTTTTATTCCTAAAATAAACCAGTCGGTCTATAAAATAAGATCTACAAATTAACACTAACACAGCCGCAGAATTATCGAACATGAGCATAACAAACTTCTACATTATATCTTAAAATATTGCCTGAGCATCTTTTTTTCTAATTAATCTGTTATTTTAACTAATGTGACGTTCAATATTGATTCATAAATAAGTAAGTACACTTTTGTCGATATTAAAGTAACAGCCTAAATACTATTTGAGTTTTTTTATGCAACTGTTACTGACAATGCAATATTTTTGTTTATGCGGAACGCAGTATACTTTGGCCATTGAAAATTATTGAATTACTACGTAATTATTTAAAAATAAGAGATTTAAATATAGAGCAACCTGTCCACCTTTATTACTTAGTAAAACTTATTATTTGATATACAAAATATATCGTTCCTTGTGCAACCCAAAATGGAAAAAAAAACCACCAAAGACCACTTATTAATTGCTTGTTTTATAATTTTTTGGTGTTAGCATTTTGTATCCTAAATTAAAATTCAAACGCCCAAACTGTTTTAGAAGTGCTCAGTTACATTAATCGTTGATCAAAAAGGAAAAAAGTATCGATCATTTGGATTTGATTCATGGCCCATGTAGAAAAGCTCAGTCAGTATTTTAGAGGACACTTTCAATTTCTTTGCGTACTGAAATCACAATATTTAGATGTTCGATTAAATACATGCCTAAAATCGCAGCTAAAGAACAGAGTGTTACCACGTATGGAGACATGCTAATGATGGTCAAACGTCACAGTCATATGTCCAACGAGATGCGAAAACATAGTTATATATACATTAGATTGTGACTGTTATTTTAAGTCACAGTTATATGTCCAAAAGATCGGAAAACATAATTATTTATACATCAGACTTTTATTTTAAAGTCTTCTTTAGTTCGATTATGATGAAATCGGCTCTAAATAAAATAAAAAAAGAGGCAAAATAATTCTTGCAACACATTAATATTAAGTGACTGCTATTTGACATGTTCAAATTTTTATAAATATGTCATTATTTGAAAGTATGAAATGAAATAAAAATGTGACCATGAAAACAAAGGAACAAAACTGTGAAATAAAAATATGACTATTTCTTCACCTTCTGATAAATTTATCTGCCAGGTAATATCCGTGGAAATCATTGTATCCATAATATCCGTTTCTGAGGATACTACCTGGCGCATAAATTTAACCGTAGGTAAAGAAATCGGGCCCTAAACGTCTAAACTAAGGTGACTAAAGTGAGTTCGCCTAGATTAAGCTATCGGTCACTAGATGGTAGCTTTGCGTTACATAATATTTTGGGGCTGCAATCGATCACATAATAATTAAATTAAGCAAACTCGAATAAAAAAAAGAAAAAATGACGATTAATTAATTGATAATTAAAATAAAGTACCGTCAAGTCTTTTAAAACAAAAACAAAATACGGTCGTCGATGAAGACAGAACGAAAATTAAAATGTGTGAAACCAAGAATAAGACAAATCGATATAAAAATGGGCATCCAAAAATGCAATTTTTATATAAATATTAAAGATTAAAATGTAAAATGAAATAAACTCATATCGAGTAAACGAAAAAAAAGCAATTATAAAAGTCAATCAATCGTATTAAATAAAATCATACAAAAGAAAACTAAAACAACAAACAAAAGATAATAGACGAAAAAAAAATGATCAAAAAATTAATCGTTAAATATAATTAAAAAAATCAAATCAAATCACATGAAAAAGAAGAAAAAACATAAATGGCGATCGATCGAAGAGATTAAAATGTAAAATAAATTCAAATCGAGTAAATATAAAAACAAGTATAAAAAAGACAAAAACAAAAGACGGTCGTCGATGAAAAAATACGAAAATGAAAATGTGTAGAACTAAGAATCATACCAATCTGTATAAAAATTGACAATCTGTAAATATTAAAGATTTAAATGTAAATTGAAATGAACTAAACCGAGTAATCGAAAGAAGAAAAAACAACAAAAGTCAATCGATCGTAAGAAATAAAATCAAATAAAAGAAAAGTAAAACAAAAAACAAAAGATAATAGATGAAAAAAAGTGTAATCGTTAAACATTAAAGAAAAATATAAAATATATATAAATATAAAAATAAAGTCAAATCGCATAAAAGAAAACACAAAAATGAGGATCGATCGAAGGGATTACTGTATAAAATAAACTCAAATCGAGTAAATAAAAAAAAAACAAAAGACAATCAATTGATAATCAGAAAGTTAAATCGTATCGAATAAAAGATAAACTGATGGTTAAAAAATAAAAATAAATTAAACGAAATCGAGTAAAAGAAAAAGCAAAGGTCGATCAATTAATCATACAGCGTAATTAAGGGGCGGGGTGGGGGGGGGGTCAATAAAGTCAACACTCCCAGCATTTTGCAGACACCCTGTAGTATTAAAAATAGTTTCTGAATAGTTTGACGAATCCGAAAGTTTTTCTTAAAAAAAAACTAATCGTCTCGAAAATATCGAATTCATCCCCTGCTTAGTTTTCGCGTTGAACCAAATATAGTCAAATAAGGAATTAAAACAAAAACAAAAACAAAAGTCAATCGTTGTTGCAGATATCAGACGAAATAAAATATTGTGTAACGCTTACAATATTAGTCAAATTGAATTTGGATTGGGAGCACTAAAGAGAAAAATGAAAGGGAATCCAATTGATAATCCAAGCATTCAATTCACAGTCAAATAGAATCAACTGAAGACAAAATACGGTCGGTTTATAACTAAAGAAAAGTGAAATAAAGTTAAGTAGAATCAGTATATCTACATGTAGACTGTTTTAAAAACATTAATAAAATTTGAAATGAGGTCGATAAACATTTTTATGTTCTTGTACGGGGTCGATTCTTAAAGAAGGTGGAAGAGCTCCTGCTCTACACCAATATTAATTGACGTATTAGGTCATTGAATTATAAAATTAAGAACAGATAAAATAGCGACATCTTACGATCGCTTTTTGACCATACATTGCAGTAGGATAGACAAATTGAAGCAAGCATGGCCGCCTTGCATGGGGGACTTATTAGGAGCAAATCTGCTTCAATTTGTCTATCCCTGGAATGTCAGGTCAAAAAGCGATTGTAAGAAGTCGCTATTTTATCTGTTCATCACTCTTACATCGCAATTGCGAATAAATTGGACAAGACGTTTTTGTTTGCAGTGAGAATGTCGAGATACGTCTCTGCTGAAGAAGCCCCAAGCAGGGCTGAAACAGCTGTACAGAGGCTGCTCGAGGTTTTCACTGCAATCAAAAACGATTTGCACAGAATTTTTTTATAAAATTAAGAGTTTACGAAACTAAAAAAAGATACAGTATGTCCGTCTGCCAATAGGACATATATAGGTATTAACATGGAAAAACAGAAATTAATTTATTTTATCTTCCTGAATAAATTTATACGAATTTGAAGGTTGCAGTCGGAAAGACTTGGGCATTTGAAGTATTTTGATATTAAATGTACGATACTTTAACTGTTAATTACTTAAAAATAACGAAAAAGGGAAATAATTTTTATTTTACACGCTTAACAAACCGATCAGGAACGACAAATAAATCGTGGTGTGTGGCCAGGCAGTTAGCGGCGAAGTTGCTACGATTTTTGTCGTTTTTTTGTCATTGAGAGGTTACAGGTTCAAATCCTAAACAGAAAATATATATTTTTAAATTTTTAACGTGATATTTTTTTAATTAAATAAAGTATGTGAAAAAAAGAAAAAGAAACTTGTTCTGATGAATTTTTAAAAAGAAATTCAAGCTTTAAGAAAAAAATATGAAAGAAAGTCGACACCGCAACCTGACTGTTACGTAATTCGATCAAACTCGACACTACCCACTTGACCACGACAATCATTTCAACATTGATTAAAACAAATTGTTAAAATGAAATAAAAAAACTAATTGCTTTTTTCTTAATTTACAAAAAATTAACAGCTAAAATCCAGCAAATTTGGTATTAAAATCTTTTAAATTTTATGGTCTTTCTGACTATATCCTATGTACTCATATAAACATATTCAGGCAGATAATATAAAGCGATTTCTATTCCTCCATGTTAATCGCTATGACCTAATGTCAAACGGACATACGGTATACAAATCTCACTTAAGCATATTTGAAAGTAGAGTGAGCGATTATTTATTTATTTCTACGGAAGGGCAAAAAAATATTGACTGCAGACCGTATAATCTGGTCCTCATACAATAGATGTTATTCTAGGAATAAGAGCCGGTCGGAAATATTGTTTCTTTAAAAGTGCGATTTGTTAAGGCAATATTAAGAACATCTATTTGTATTGTTTGTTTGTAGAGCTTATAAAATGTTCATTTTATACAGATCCGTATTTATCGGATTTTAGATTTTAAACAGATATTTGATAATCTTAATTCTGCTTGAACTAAAAAAAAATTAAAGAATTCACATATTGCAGATGCGATGGTTTTCCCGATTCGCCCGTCCCTAAGGCCGCCACTGTCTGCCGTAGCAAAAAAAAAAACAGTTGAGCTGAAATGTGTTAGATGTAGCAAATACATTCGAAATTTTAAATGGTATGTACCCAAATTTATTAGGCATTCAAAAACTGAAACTAATTTTATAAATTACATTGCCTTAATTTGTTTATTTCTTACTTAAGAAAAAAATACCTATACAAATAATAAACCAACAAATAGACTGTTAACTAACAGTGTCCGTTTTGTAATCTACCAGTTTGAGAAAAACTTTTAATAATAAAAATTTCGTTTTGTAATTCTAACATTTTATAAATTAAAAATAGAAAGAATCACAATATCAAATTTATTTAATTTAAATAATTGGACAACTGTCAGTGTTGCAAACCTTTAGGAAAAAAAAACCTCGAAGTCAAAACATGTCTTAAGCTGGAATTCATTTGAAGGTGCGATATAAAAATTTAAGGCGCTTCGACAAGTACCTCGTCATTTTCTAAACCACAGTAACCCTCAAATTGCTCGTGAAAATCTTAGGCTAGTTAGCATCAACTTTTCACATTCACATTCAATCTTACAGAAAATTAATTTATTTTTCCGATAAAGAAATCTTGCTGAACGAAGAAGACATCATCAAAGAACTATCTTCAATATAAGATGTATTGTTGCAATTTAATTTTAAAAAAAATGACATGACTTACCTGTATCCGACGAATGTCAGTACGCGTCACTTCAGCGATGATAACATCAGTGCCCTAGTTTCACCAGGATGTTGTATCTTGCCCAAACAGTGGTTGTTTACAACTACAATGTGCAATTTTTAAGGTTATGTCCTTAATGTAAAAAAGCTACATACACACTCAGGGTCTTAAAGGCAATAGTAAATCACTGTGGTTTATACTGAAATTCATTAAAATTACTATTCCATAATGAAGGGCAACGATAATTAATGTATCTCCAATGAAGACAACAGTTAAAAAATGGGATAATTAGAGTGGGCAGAGTAACCAACCAATTTGGTATCAAAGGTCACAGGATTTGAAATCCCTTCAAAAGTCCCAGAATCCGTCAATATGACATAACTGTTACACATTTCAATTCAAATTCACCCTCGAAAAACAAGTGTTCCCAGTGGGTGGCCCGCGCGAAAATTTCGGCGGGCGTGGAAAACGGAAGCAAAAAATCACGTACCACCCGCACCACTCAGACACACACTTATTTCATGAAACATAACACAGTTATTAGTTGAGTTGTTCGATGCATGTTATACAGACTTGTGTCAGACTGTTATATCGATTAGGACGGCGCCGCGACGCTCGCGCCGGTCGCTAGGGTGCAGTGTTGAAAGAGACCGCTGCAGCGCTACACTTATTTCGTACGTCGGATGCATGAGGGACTCGTTTGAGTTATTGGCTTCTGAGAAGTGGTTTTCGCACAATATACACAAATAATTGAGAAAGTTCAAGGTGGAAACTCCAGAAACGAATTATGTTTCGGTTCTTAGTAATTAGTTTTCCAGGCTCCACGGCAATTGTATGCTATACATGATTTTCTTTAAGTTCTGTTCCCATTTAAGTTAAAGGAAAATTATACCTCATGTTTTCAATTCTGTGGCGTTACTAGACATCAAGCCGCCGCACTATGGGGCCAGAGTAACAGTATCATCTTAAAAATACAAAAAATACTAATTTCCTAATAGGCAATGAATCAAAGTTCCATAATTCAGTTGTATAAATTATTAAGGATCTAAGAAGATTCGGCACTTGAATTTAGGAACATCGTACCGAATTCACTTCCCAGCCCAAAACCCAGCTGGCGCTAGTGTGTTACTAACAACCGATCAAATAATTCCATGTTTGACTGAAGTACGAAAAAATTTAAATGACGTTTGTCTTAACTTATGTTTGACCTAGTCTGAATATTTCCACCGTTTTTGATATGCATTTGTATAAAAGCTTTCAGTGCATTTCGTGTTTAATTTGTATTCATAATTTGCTGTACAGGGTGGATTAATTTCGATGTCTCTTATGGGCATCTCCGTAACTATAAGTGATAGAAAAAACTAATGGCCAAGTCTCGATCTATTTTTTGGAGATTAAGTCAAAAGCGTAAACAAAAATTGCCTATCTTCTTTTGTTTTCAAGTTATGGGCAAAAATTGACATTTTCGACTTTTCGTTTTTCGGTCATATCTCGTTTATTTTTAGAGATATTAAAAAACTGTTTGATCATTATTAGGGCATTTTTTGGAATACAATTCAGTGGTGTAGTTGCTTTTTTAATATTTACTTAAATTTTCAAGTTATAACATAAAGTTATATTTTTTTTAATAGAAATCATAGTAGGCAATGTCCTCATTAAATAGAGATTTCTTTTCTGTTTTCAAAAATATATACTTTGTTGGGTTTATTTCTTATAATTAATAGGAAAAAGTGTCATTTTTATTATTATCCTTGCGTAAATATCTTAGTCTCAGTAGGCTGGGTTCAACGGAGCAGATTTTTTATTTTATTAAATTTTAACGAGCTTTCAAATATTTTCAAAGTTTTGGCTGCGTAAATAATTTCGTATTCGCGTTAATTTACAAACTTCCGTTTTGTCGTTTCGAGCGACCGTTCTGATAAGAGTTCCTGTCTGACTTTCTATTGAAAATGAGTTTATCATTAAGTTTATAGAAAAATTGTTTTCAATCTTTAAGCAGTCGAAATTGCACGAATACTCAACGTTTCACTATCGGTTTATAGCTTCGTTAGGAAGAAACGTTGAACGTTCCTCTAATTTTCACAATATCTTTTTAAAATTGAAAACAATTTTTATACAATTTCCATCGGACAAGAAACGACTTCAATAAAAAATTTATAGTTGAAGTCGCCTTTGTTCGATGAAATATGTGAGAGAAAATAGTTTTTAAACTTTAAAGCGGACACTGTGAAATCGCAAGAACACTCTACGTTTCGCTATCGCTTCATAGTTTCGTCAGGAGTGAACAAATGTAAATAAACACATAGTCAAGAGAAGCGAAAAGAAAACAGGATTTTACACTAAAATACTAGTTGTTCGGATAAACATAAAGGTAATAATAACTAAATTAGAACTAACTTAGAAACTTTTTTTGTTTCTCTTGAGTTATATTTTATTAAAAATACGAAAAACAAAAACAAACATACGAATAGTAAAATATAAACAAAATCGGACATGTATCAAACTAAATTTGCGTGCATTCATATTTAATAAAAACACAAAAGCTTTTGCCAGATCGGTCGCGATGGGTGCTACATTTTCCAAACGGAATTTTGTAAAATAAAGTGAATATGAAATTCTTTACGCGGCCAAAACTGTCTAAAGGTTTGAAAGTTCGTTAATATTTAATAAAAACAAAAAAAATGTCGGCACTGCATTAAAGCCAGCCTACTGAGACTAGGATAGGCAAGATTAATAACAAAAATGGCGTTTTTCCTATTAATTATAAGAAATAAACCCAACAAAGTATATATTTTCGAAAAGAGAAAAAAAATCTCTATTTAATGAGGGCATTGTCTACTATGATTTCTATTTAAAAAAATATAACTTTATGTTATATGTTGAAAATTTAAGTAAATATTAAAAAAGCAAATACACCCTGAATTGTATTCTAAAAAGTGCCCTAATAATGATCAAACAGTTTTCTAATATCTCTAAAAATAAACGAGATATGACCGAAAAACGAAAAGTCGAAAATGTCAATTTTTGCCCATAACTTGAAAACAAAAGAAGATAGCCAATTTTTGTTTACGCTATTGACTTAATCTCCAAAAAATAGATCGAGACTTGGTCACCAGTTTTTTTCTATCTCTATAGTTACTGAGATTCCCATAAGAAATATCGAAATTAATCCAACCTGTACAGCTGTTAGTGTTAATTCGTAAAATTTGTATCGGGTATCGCCGCACGGACAAAATTTGACTTCCAGTTACTGCACCGAAAAACTGTCAACCTGCCCGGACACTGGTAGAAATATTTTATTTCTATTAAAATGTACGCAGTAATTGTGATACTTTTTAAAAAAGGGAAAGGAACCATGAAAACAATACGTTTTATTGCAAATGGTGACAATGGTAAAAAATTACAAATGACATTTAGTATTTTTTTTCTGTCACTTTCTTAGTTTGAATATCTAAAACGCTTTATAACTTTGAAATGTTACTTCAAACATTAAAGTTTAAAACTCCCGCCTTTGCTGTG
The DNA here is from genome assembly GCA_036172665.1 of Prosopocoilus inquinatus. Taxonomy (NCBI): domain Eukaryota; kingdom Metazoa; phylum Arthropoda; class Insecta; order Coleoptera; family Lucanidae; genus Prosopocoilus; species Prosopocoilus inquinatus. The sequence goes on from CM069876.1 coordinate 7,541,630, forward strand.
CCCAAATCCAGGTGGAGCCACTTTTTAGAACTAAACTTCGTTCCATTTTTATGTTATTAAATGTCACATCTTTCTACATCTTTTACCTTTGATTCACTGTGATTAGTTCGAAGACTGAGAATTTCGGTGTTCGATGCCATTCAAATAACGACTACCTTGAAGCTCATTTTAAATAAACGATTACGCACCTACGACACAATTAACATCTAAATTGTTTTATATCAGTGGAAAGAGCATTTCTTCTACACCATTTCCAGCTGTAATTCAGAAAGGATCAACTGGATTTCGGAAATTTTCAAATGTAATTCAGAATTGTTAATTTAATTTCAGAATATGTTATTTAAAATTCAGAATAATCAAATCATTTTCAGATTGCATCACTTGTAATTCAGATTTATCAATTTAATTTCAGAATTCGTTAGTTGTAATTCAGATTAGTCAGTTTGAATTCGGAGAACGTCAATTGTAATTCAGAAAGCATTAAATGAATTTCAGCCTACATTAATGTGTGATATTAATTATAATTTAGATTAAGTATACCTTGAAATAAACATTAGTTTAAGATGCCTCAGAGATTGTCAAAAAAAAATGTCAAAATAATGCATTTAAAAGATACCTAATTGTGCTATCTGTCGAGTATCTATGACCAGAAATGCTGTGAAGCGGCTTCTACCATGTGAACACTTGCTGCACATGAAGTGCTTCCAGGCAATAGAAGATATGCAGGCACATGATATTATTTGCCCCATTTGTAGAACTGCTGTGGTAGAAACAGAGTTAGTTGAGAGAAAGACATACGAAAGGTATAACAATCCAGATCGCGAAAGAATTGTAGCATCTGCAAATCGAGGGGAAAGACTGCATTAGCTTCTACGTTAGGAGTGAAGTACAAGACTGCTTCTTACTGGGTACATTCCGGACGAGATAGAATGTTAGCTAAAGGTGGTCAAAAACCGAAGATATTAACGGAAAATAAAATTAATAATATGCTTTTGTGGTTGGAAGAAGGCAGCAGCTTGACTTTAAAGCAAATTAAAAATAAAGTACATCAACAATTACAAAAAAATGTTTGTATATCAACAATTGCTAATTATTTAGAGGGAAGAATGTATTCATATAAAAACGTTCATAGTCAATCTGATACAATGAATACGTTAGAGAACAAACAAAAACGAGCTGAATACATAATTGCTCTGAATAATTGCATTCAAGCCGGAAAACAAATCGTCTGGATAGACGAAACGAACTTCAATTTATTTTGTCGGCAAAGTAAAGGTCGTTTAAAGAGAGGTTCGCGATCCTTACAAGTTCTGCCAGCTGCAAGAGGACCAAATGTCCATTTAATAGGAGCAATCTCTGCCGCGGGAGTAGTATCCACGGAACGACGATGCGGTTCATTTACATCAGAATCTGCGAATCATTGGCTAAGGATGGTCTTCCTACAATGGCAAGAGCTGGGCAATCAATTAAGAGACTTAGTGATAGTCTGTGATAATGCTCCTTGTCATTCTGCAGTAGAATATGTGATAAACACAAACGAAGTATCTTTGTTGCGGTTGGGTCCATATTCCCCAATGTTAAATCCAATTGAAATTATTTGGGCAAAAATTAAATCTCATGAGAAATCAAATCTACGGATACCAAATGTGAATGCGCCAGGGGTGGGAGACCAAAGGCTGATTTATCTAGAACCTGCGATAGACCAAGCAAAAGGTACCATTGCAGGAGCAGATTGTGCCCGAAGGGCGCAGCACACAACTTCTTTCCATGCAGCACTGAATGATATGCACTGAATGATATGCACGCGGGTGAATAGTTAAATTATTCACTTGTTTTATAAATAATTATTGCAGTTATTGATTTCTTTGTTCCTTGGCTTGGATTGGTTTGATTTCTGTTTATTCTTTTCAATAAATATTTTTTTTTTATCTTTCCTTAACTATATGTACCATGTACATATTATTTTTGTATTCATTATCTGCATTATTTGCTACACTATTATTAATTAATAACTATTATTACCGAAATCGTCTACTTAGTTGTTGTTAATAATATTCCTTCTTGAAAAATAAATGCTCCTATTTGATATTTTCTGGATCATCATAACCAGAATTATATTTGACGAATCTGAAATCAGTGATATCTTGACTACAAGTGACAATTTCTTAATTACAATTGATGCAATCTCAAATTCATTTAACGTATTCTGAAATTAAACTGATTAATCTGAATAACATTTGACGAATTCTGAAACTAAATTAGAAAATTTGAATTACAAATGACATATTCTGAAAATGAATTGAAAAATCTGAATTATATGTGATACATTCTGAAATAAAATTAAGACATCTGAATTATAATTGACGAAATCTTAATAACAGTTGAAAAAGGTGTAGTTTTAAAGAAGCTATGGAAACATGTAAACTGCTTCCTGGCTTGTTAAATAAACATACATAAACGCAGGTGCGTTTGATCTGCCATTCGAAAACTTAACTTAAAGATTCAACTACCATCGGTGTTTGCCGGTGCGAAGTTTTTTGTGGAAAATAATTGCTAAAAAGGTCCTCTAAGTGACGCAGGAAAAAAAGTTTGCGCATATTTGCGCCTAACGTCAAAAAGCAGGTTGAAAGTTGGTTACCTACATATTACTGTGGCTAGGTATAGTCCGTTCCCAAAACTCCCATGGTACAAACAATTTTACATTGAAAATTTTGAATGTATTTGATAAGTACTTTTCAACATATTTTACGCTTGATAACTATTAATGTATTTTACGCTGTTGACCGTTACATACAATCAATTAAAAGAGGGGGAATAAATATTTTTCAAATACTCAAAATTTTCGGTTTGAAAATAGAGAAGTCACTGGAGATTCGTGCAGGAATGCTTTTATTTTAAATTAAAAAAAAAAAATGAAATTCTAAATAATTATATTCGTGACGTAGTAAGAATTTTTACGAGGTCTGGATAAATGATTTTATTCAAATAAACCAAGTCACTTGCAGCCTGAAAATGTAATGGTTAAGCGGACACTAAGTTATAGTTATAACAAAAGTTACTTATTTTAGTCTCATTTACATTACTAAATTTAGGAAACGAATTTTTCAAAACTCTGTACACTTTATTTATAACAAATGTTTTTAATATTCAAATATGGGATGCCTCATAACCTAGGGAGGAAATTAAAAGGGTAGCTAGAGAATATCAAATTAAAGCTTCCTTAATAAACTTTTGATATAAATGAATACCAACTGAAAAGTTACAAGAGTTTAAAGTCAATTTCATTCGAAAAGTCAACGTTCCTATCTGTGGTAGTATTATATCACGTTTTAACTGAAAATTTAAGATATTTAAGAGTTATAGTTGAACAACAGTGCTTTTGATAATATTAAAAAAGAATAGTAACATAAAAGTTAAGGTTTTTTCATTTTTTCTGTTAATACACAAAAACTGTTGCTCATATTGTTGAATTCCTGGCTTTCGGTTGGAACCGCGTCTCTCCTCGGATTTCTTCTATTGCCGACGTTTCGTTCTCCATTGCAGAAGAACTTCCTCAGGGCTGCTGCTTCTCGTCAGTCGTTGAAACTAAGTTGATACGTCCGTTGTCGTGGTATTTATAGTGGTCGGTGGGGGGGGGCAGCGAGGTGGAATGGTGGGCGGGGATTGGTCCGTTGGCGCGTGGCGGGTCGTTAATGAGATGTTTCCATGTATTGTGAAGGTAGAAGTCATTATCACGGTTCAAGTTATTGGGGTGTTTGAAAATTTCTATAGATTCACGGATTTTACGATTAAAGAAATGAGATGAGCGGGCTAGGAGTTTTGTGTCGGAAAATTAGATTTAGTGGTCGGTTTCTAGTTTGTGTTCAGCTAGAGCGAAGCCAGTCGTTTGTAGTAGTCTGGTACAGCGTTCATGGTCAGAAACACCAGTGCTGACCGACCGTTTCGTCTCACCGATTTATACACGTCCACAGGAACACGGAATTCGATACATGCCTTCGGATTGTAAGGGAATATATTTTGGTAGGTATTTTGAAAGTTTTGTTACAGGTAAGTAAATGGATTTGATATTTTGTCGTTTGAGGATTTTGCCTATTCGGTCCGTTATGGTGTAGATATAAGGTAGGTAAGCTGTGTGATGATGGTGGGAATCTATCTGAACGCACATTTCCTCCATCATCCTTCACAAAAGCAATCGGTCATTAACTCACTAGTTAATCGTGTCTTCACCCTATCAGAACCCTCATCACCCCAGACTGAACTAGACCACGTAACAAAAGTCTTACTCGACAACAATTATAATAAACACGACATTCAAAGGTCCATTGCCCGTCATCTCACCCCAATTCCACCGCGCCCTGAAACTGATACACCACCAGTCGCTAGGGCTTACCTACCTTATATCCACACCATAACGGACCGAATAGGCAAAATCCTCAATCGACAAAACATCAAATTCATTTACTTACCTGTAACAAAATTTTCAAAACACCTATCCTCCACAAAAGACCATATTCCCTTACAATCCGAAGGCATGTATCGAATTCCGTGTTCCTGTGGACGTTTATACATCGGTGAGACGAAACGATCGGTCAGCACTCGTGTTTCTGAACATGAACGCTGTACCAGACTACTACAAACGACTGGCTCCGCCCTGGCTGAACACAAACTAGAAACCGACCACCAAATCCAATTTTCCGACACAAAGCTCCTAGCCCGCTCTTCTCATTTCTTTAATCGTAAAATCAGTAAATCTATAGAAATTTTCAAACACCCCAATAACTTGAACCGTGATAATGGCTTCTACCTTCACAATACATGGAAACATCTCATTAACAATCCATCACGCAGCAACGAACCAATCCCCACCCGTCGTTCTACCCCGCTGCACCCACCGACCACTATAAATACCACGAGAACGGACGTACCAACTCAGTCTCAATGACTTACGAGAAGCAGCAGCAGCAGCAGTACCACCACCACCACCACCACCAAAAGCAATATTGTTAATTGTGATGCAAACGGTAAAATTACCGTTTGATAATACCACGCAAATGACAAGAATGACCATTTAAGTTAGCAACACAATTAAGAGTACTACTTTTGTTCGGCGATTTGCAACACTGCAAGCTGATGTGCTTTTTTTTTGGTTGCTTTACTTGACTTACATTTGACGTAACATTAACACCTTGAACAACAATGACAAGACTGTAAGTTATATTAATAACAATTTTGACAACAGTGGTGCATTAAACTAAATTTCGCTTCGAAAGTAGGCCGCTCTAATGACATTGAAATAAAAACTTTTGATAAAAATCGTATCGTACCGTGTTAATCAAGTTTGGTGTTGGTTTCCTTTCTTTCCTCCGCGCTCTTGTGTCCCTGACGTTTCGATGTCGTCTATAGTTTCAAGTGTAACGGCTATTTGATCGCGTTGCGATCGGAGTGGGAGTGAACGCGAGCGGGGACGCGTCGAGAACAGTGGAATTATCGGCTGGTGGAGCCGGTTTGTAAATTTGAGTGTGGATTATACGAATTTCGGTCCGCATCTTTATGGATTTCTTTCACCGTCGTTATATTCCCCCGAGTGTCAAGCGGGGATCGCATTCTGCGGATTTGGGTAGCGGTATTTGGTAACTCTTCAGCACCTACATTATGTAAACCTTGTCGTAAATTTCTTTTTTTTTTTGTGACGGACTTTTTATTAAAGTTAGAAAATTTTTGTTTTCTTTTCCGTCTTCACGCTTGAGAGGTTCCTTCAGAGCGCTGTACATTGTCGTATTCATTTTTTTAGTGTTCGATTTAATTACACGGTCTTTTTTCTATTGTACTTGGAATAGGATTTAAAGCGAACCGTTTTTATGCTTTGGTGTAAGCTTTTTCTGTCCACGAGTTGGACCTTGTACATGAACGTATTTAAGGCATGGTCGTTGATCGCCCCATATTTAGGCGTCGTCACACACAATCTTGATCTATGCGATTTACACAAACTTGATATAGTGCTGATCCTAATTAAAGTACGATTTATGACCGAGGTGACTTTGCTTTTTTGTTGAGGAACTTTGCTGCGAGGGCTTCATATCTTTAAAGGGTGGGACTTTGGCGCTCGAAAACGAGTCCTGAAATGTTGGAACCTCTGCGGATGGAACAGGATACACCCCCCGGCTGTGTATCCTCTGCACTATTCAATTACGTAACCACTGCTGGATGGGGCCCTTTCCGGTAACATTTTTGAGTTTTCCCAAGCCGTGTCCACTGAGGGGGTACAGTTATTTAACCCTAATGAACACCATCGTTCTCGAAGAACCGACCGACTTGGTTCTGAGCATAAGGTAAGTTCCGGACTGGTGCAGGCGCTCCTCCGTCTTCTGCTACGGTCTTGGGTCCAGACAGCGCCGAGCAGTCCCTTGTCGCCATACCAAACCACAAAAAAGTGCCGATGCATCGAGAATTTCACACCATTCTATGGCCGGAGTATTTTAAAACGAATGCACAAAAGCGTCCGAGTTAAAACCAAAAAGCATGAAATCATTTGATGTTTTACGAATTTAAATATTCCAGAAACGAAGACGATGGTAAAAAGAAACTGCTTTTAAATGCAATAAAATCCGATGACATAGGTGGGACATTAAGCGCTTTCCCACACACGTGGTTTCCTAATATTATGCAATCCAGAATAAATGAGAGCCCAACTTATATACAGGTTGTTTCCTGAGAAGCGGTTTTCCAAACCGTAACAACACAAAAGTGTTATTATATAAGGTACCAATAACAGCAGAAGCCGAATCTGATACAATATGACGAATTCCAGGAATAATTGAATGCATTCGCCAAGCTTTGCTTCCATGATGTCAAAAGTTCAAGGAAGAATTTTGAACAACTTTTATAATATTGTTCTCTGTGAATATGTTCTTTTTACGTGTTACAGTTAATTCAAATAATTTTTCCATTTTGCAATTACTTTTTGATTCAGTTTACAATTAATTTATTATTTGAATAACACGTAATTTAATCTGGTATTTATTTTAGTTTATCGGTAAAGAACAAGGAAAACTGAATGTATTTGGAAAGATTTTTTTTTCATTGAGCCTAGGAATACTTTGCTTCGCAATGTCAGCAAAAGTTCATTTACTGATCTTAATGTCAAATTAGAAGAAAATTTAAAAAAATAAGCCTGAACGTTTATCCTCGTAGTTTGTCGGACAGATTCGTATACATGCTGTAGGTTTTTAAACATGCATGTATGGTAATAAAAAAATCACAGTAGATACTTAGTAATTTTGGTAAAATGCCAACTTTCGCATAATACAGGTCAAACAATATCAATAAAAAAAAAATATTGGCTGTAGAAGTTATACCCAATTCTATTTCAGATTATACTAATTGAGATACTGTAAAAAGTTGTTCTCATGTGTATCCCAAACGTCCATTTAAATAAGTAGGATATTATTTCATTTTCTAAAAATAAACATCACGCAATATTTTAAATATTTTTAAGCGCCGTAACGATATATTCGAAAGATAATGCCAATAACTCTTTCGTTATTGACATATATTTATCGGTTTTTTTTTGTAATGATTCATGTCAAAAAGCAATTTCGTGTAAGATAACACAAAACTCTAATTAAAGTAATCTTGCACAAACCAAGTTACTGGAGATTTTTTTAACTATGTGCGTTGTTCGTTAATTTGGCTTCTTCGATGACTTTCTCTAGGGGATTAAATTAAGTTGTTAATTCTTTACTTCAAAACATTCAATTTTCACCATCTATCATAATCGTGTTTATTGTCTGCAGTCTTATCTTTATTGATTCACTTTTGATAAAGCAAATAATTTTATTTGCGAAACGTCAAGTAAGTTAATAAATTACCCTTTTAGCTCGTTTTAAAAAGTTTTTTTATTTGTTTAATAATTCTCTCCAATTCTCACGAGTAAGAACTACCCAAAAAAATATTAATTTATTAGTTTACTTGTGTAGATACATAAAAACAAAAATATGCAGTGATTCAGAAATGTCTCCCGATATTTTCGGAGTGAATAGAAACATCAAAACATATTGTTTTTCGAAAAATGAAAAATAAGAAATTGGTACATTTTACACAATTACTCCAAACTGAGTTTATCGAAATGCATTTCTACGAAAATTAAATAATTGTTGTAATTTGAAATTGTTGGACGTATTAGACAAAATTTTAATAGGATTCAATAGTTATTTACAAAATGTGCATCTTGATTGCCAGACAAAATTTCTTTCGGTCTAGTATTTCGAAAAACGAAAGATTTTCGATATTCTCAGTTTTGCTCAAGATATGAAGCAGGCAATGGTCATTTGACATTTTACTTTTACGAGTAGTTACCTTATAGTGGAGTTATAAGCCTTAAAATAGGGGTGAAAAATATTCAATGGAAGAGACTGTCGGCGCTTGGTGAAATATTGCAATAATAATGTAAAATAAAAACACTCGGTATTGTTTCACTTAATATTATAATACTAAGTGAAACAATACCGAGTGTTTTTATTTTACTTTATTATTATAATGTTTCACTAAGCGCCAACAGCCTCTTCCATTGAATATTTTAATATTATATACTAAGTGAAATAATACCGAATGTTTTTATTTTACTTTATTGGTGAAAAATGTGTTTTTTTTTAGGGAAATATATTCTGGACTCTTCAAGTTTTCATCAAACTAATATTTTATACTCAGATATAAGGCATGTAACGCCGCATTAACAACGTATTTGTCAGATCATCTCTTCTTTGATAGTTTTGAGGGTGACTTTCAGTATTTCATTCATTACCATGCTTTAAAACCATAACCCAACGAATCATAGAATAATTGGACCACAAGCAAGTAAAACGTTTTCATAATCTGGAGGTCAGCGATGTTTTTCTGGATGCATCACAGCAAAAATTCATTCAAAGTTTTTTCATAGGTTTCTCTTGATTTTCGTGGCAATAACTCAATGAGCCTAATGAATAAAAAGTAAGCCTGAACCCGAACGGTCCTGTGGTAAGGGACCGGCCCACATATGGGTATTTGCCCCGAAAAGCTGGCCAAAAGTCGGACGACACAAAATCGTGAATTTGACTACAATAACTATTACTTATTATTTAGGTCAAAAAGCGATAGTAAGATGTCGCTATTTTATATGTTAATAACTATTACCTAAGATAGAACAATATTTAGGGATCAAGAGGGTAAACTTATTTTTTTCCTCGGGTACCTAGATGAACAAAATACCATCAAAGGGTTCAAAGCACCTTGATAGTTGGTTGTGTTAAACGTACATGCCTAACTCAAAAAATAATTAAATTCAAACTGTTTCTATTTCTTCTTTGAAGCTATATGCTGTGATTTTTGTAACGGAAGATGTTCAGCCAAGTAAGCACTGTTCATATCAATCATTATTTTTTAAAAGCTATTGTCAGTATTTAAGATATTTCAGATTAACTGTATGTCAAATTTTTGTCGTTCATTTTCGGTTATTAGTGCATATCGAAAGAGCTTTCTTATATGTCAGGGCGTTTCCGGGTCGACTTTTTTCTGTTATGTTTTACAGTAGATAAGATACTTTAAATATCTGAAGATTTCGGCTGCCGAAATTTGCCTATAAATTTATGACAATTATTTTCTTGGTGCTGTGAGTTGCAATAGTAGGCAAAAGACATTGCAAAAAAATATACTTTATACAAAACGACATAGTTAAAAATTCTACATATCTTGAAGGACAAAATAAAGAATTCATACACAAACTGTCATGTACAGAGTGTTCATGAAAATCCGCTACTATAGTTAACTTTCATATTTGAATTTTTATGAAGTAACTTAAATTAGTAGTAAGGTCTTTTCTCCTCGACTTTATAGTGCTTTCGGAAAAACAAATGACTATCAAGTTTTCGAGATTTTCTATTGTTTATTGTTTCTATTTTAAATGGAAAGTTAGGTATTTTATCATCGCATAGCGTTCAGGACATTAAATTAATCACGTTCCTAAAATATCATCTCCAAAAGCTTTCTATTTTAGGAATATAATTTAATTTTATATTTAGTAACTAAATCTTGGTACTCACGAAAAATGACTATAATAGCTAACTTTTTTATTTGAAATTTCAGTAGATAGCTTAATTAGAAAAATTTCAGGACTTTTCCTGCTCGAATTAATGGTATCTGAGAAGAAATAAATGAATAAATGTCAGATTTACGAGATTTTCGATTGTTTTCAACTTTTTTAAATGATAGGATGATAAAAAAATGTAATGTTCTGTTTAAAGAAATTGAAAACAATCTCGTAAACCTGATGGTCATTTGTTTTTCTGATGGTAACCTAAATCCGAGCAGGAAAATCTTGAAACTTCTTATTTAAGTTATGTACATCATAAAAATGCAAATAATGAAATTTGCTAGTGTACCGGCTTCCCATGCACATCCTGTATAAACTTGGAAATTAAAGAGACGTCTTGCGGCGAACGGATAGATGATATTCATTCATGTTGCTTTTTCAACAGTAACTTCAATGGGGGGCAGGAATTAAAAGAAATTCATGTGGTGCATAATTAAAGTGTGCGCCCGGTATATGGTAACAGCTAACAAATCTCAGCCTAAAATACTTTATTGTCCCCGAATAAATGCGAAAATATGAAAAAATAATTTTGGCCAACTTTTTGGGTCTAATACCCCTACGTGCGCGGCCTTGCAATCGTAAGGTCGTGGGTTCGCACCCGCTCGTGATATTTCTCGGGGGTCGTTACTCATTTCAGGTACCCTTCAGTGTTGGGGAGAAATTCGACACTGCTGTAGCTCAGTGGTAACGAGCCGTTTCGCCGGCCTACTTGGAGTTGTCCCGCAATCTTCTAAGGCTGCTCGACGGGTCAAGGGGTTTCAGGAAAAGCCCTTCCACTTGTCACAGCTTTTTATTGCATAACGGCACAACCCCCAAAAATAACTTCTGGCGACGCACTTTCCTCAATCGCCTCCGGTCAGCCAATTGCCCGTCCCGCTCGATCGAGCGTTTTTCGCATATTGGCGACTCAGCAAACTGCGCCGCTGTTCCACAATAGTGGATATCTTATATTTACAGGGTGTTTCACATTAACAAAAGTAACCTTCGTGACATTCCCCCCCCCCCGCCAGAGAATATGCTTCCATGCATATTTTATATTCCAAAAAGCCGTCACGAAGATCCTACTTTTCCTAATAAATATTTGAATTATAATCTTAATACTCTAACAAAGCTACACTTTATCCTCCCTGGATCCACTGCCGATTTTTTCTTCGTTTCATAGTTCTTATGATGTTAACATTCAAGATGTTTGAGTGACTCCTTAGTTGCTGGTAGGTTGATATGTAGTAAGTTGTTAAACTTGGTCTTGTATTCTGAGTAACTGTTCGTGTGTGATGCCCTACTCAATTCAGGCATCGTCCTCTTCTTTGCAGTAGTGTTGACTTTCGGTTCACAGTTTTGGAGCCTCCGCTACGTTGTCCTTCCCTTGGATTTTTGTTTCGTATCTCTTCATTCCATTTCTTTGTTCGTTGGTTGGTCTGCTAATATCCTCGGTCTTTCGGCAGCGTCCATGAAAGAAAATGCAGCATCAGAATTTCACTTTACAATATGCCATATACAATATATGTTAAGTTTGCAGGTTGTGCCTAATGGATTACAATATTTGAATAAACTATGCTTCCGCATAAACAAGTTATAATTTCTTAGTGTTGAAACAATTATGTCTGAATATATATATATATTATAATTATAAGATGGAAAAGAACTTTTATACATTAATCGTATAGTACTGGTAATAATAAAACTAACTAGTACCGACGCAACGATTGGCCATTTCCTTGCGTAGGTTAAAGAGAAATAAAATTAAGAAGACATCATACATGCTCATTACTAAGTAGTAAAAATTTCTAATACTAAAGATAACAGATAAAATAGCGACACTTTACTATCGCTTTTTGACCTGACATTGCAGTAGGGTAGACAAATTGAAGCGGGATTTGCTCCTAATAAGTTCCCTTACTTATTAGGAGCAAATCCCGCTTCAATTTGTCTACCCTACTGCAATGTCAGGTCAAAAAGCGATAGTAAAATTGTCGCTATTTTATCTGTTCATCACTCTTACATCGCAAATGCGAATAAATTGGGCAAGTCGTTTTTGTTTGCAGCGGGAATGTCGAGCTACTTCTCTGCTGAAGAAGCCCCAAGCAGGGCTGAAACAGCTGTCCAGAGGCTGCTCGAGGTTCTCACTGCAATCAAAAACGATTTGCACAAAATTTTACTAAAGATTGTTACCACCAAAAGATTTAAAAGCTAATACTCCTGGATTCCAACATCGTAATACTGGTAACAGATAGCGTTGTCTTTGGACAACTGGTTGCCACGGCTGAACTTGGTGGAGAATGGGCGGGGTAACTAAATATAAACAAATAGGGCGCCAGGGAATTACCTTCCCAATTGTCAAACACACTTTGATGCTTTCCCAAGGCCTCAATGTGCGCGCTTGAAGTATTCTCAATTTTCTCCAGGAGATTTTTCCTCTCTTGATGCGTTCAAAGTAGGAGATTAACATAAGCAAAACACGTTCAGTGATACGGTGTTTATTAACACACACATACACTAGTTGAACAAAATTTAACAATGTTTAAATTGTAACCTATCAAAACTTTAAATGATAACCATAATACGCGGGATGGACAGATCTGACCTCACAATCGGTGCTCCAAAGACACCACGAAATTTACGTAGACGTTACTTAAATATTAAACTAAGTTACGAACTATTAAATACGTAAGTTGCTTTCGTGTCCGGTAAAATAGTCGGCATGCAATTCGAATCAAAATAATAATGGTATACGTCACTCTTTGTCGCTCAGCTGAGCTCCAGTTCCTGCGAGAAGCGTAAGATGTCACTAGTTGGTAGGCGCCGCTTCGTTCCAAGACGATTTTCAATCAGCAATGCTGCCAACGGCGGTCCAACTCTAGATGTCTGTCTCGCTCTAATGTCGCAACGGAGTCCAGCGATTCAAACACAGGTGCGTTTCGTATTCGAAATGTTCACATACCCATTCGGGAACTGATACCAACGCTCAGTACTAATACAAATGCAATCAGTAACAATAACCAACAACAAACAAACGACTCTGAAAGGGGGCGAAAAAAACAACCATTAACCACGTGTAACGAACGAATTAATTAAACATACCTGCTACTTAGCAAACTCGTTGGACGTGAACGTATAAACGTTCCACAAGACTCGAGAGAGATATTTGCTTCCGGAAAATCCGTAGAAAAGTGGTTTTGTTTAAACAAACACAAACCGTCGATAGCACTGAATATGCGTCTGCCCTCGCCCGAGTCAGAAGAAGGAATGCCCGTAATACACAATGGCCGCTGAAGAAGATGATTTCCGTTTTATAGACTACACAAAATGGCCAAACCAATGGGAAAATTATGACGTCAGAAGACGGAGATTAAACACCAATAAGAAATTATTAATTTGAAAGAATCGCTTCCTGCCGCGAATGTTACAGCGTTGCCAGATGACACAACGCCGAGCGTTGCCGGTAGGCGTCCAGTAGCAACGTTGCCAGTTCTTAGCCGAATCGGAAATAAATGCGTAATAACAAAAATCGACTGTAACAAGATAACAGTAATTGAAACTTGTAATTTTCGTATTAGCAGCCAACCTAGGGACCCTACTTCTGTGGAGGGCCGGATGTCTGCTGATCAGTTCAGACAATCCAATTCCTCACGAGAAGTCGCCTTCCGTAGGTTTACTGTACATCTCCTTCCGTCAGGCAATACGAACGTCCCTTCTTCATATTCTTTTAGGGAGATATTTTCTTTTACTATTTTGCGCTGTTTACCACTACATTGCCTAAGCTTTTAATTATGTATACGCCTAGGCCTATACAAATTGTTATGGTTAAACCGTATAACGTTACGGATTCGTAGGTGTCTTTAGTTTTTTGATTGTGTTTGTCTTGCATTTTTCTAATATCATTTACTACAGATTGAAGTTTATTACGATTATTTGACCATGAACCATTGATCTGCATGACTTGTTTCAAGTTTTTCAAATCTAGGTGTCTTAAATCGTTTACTAATGGGGAGGTTAAATTGTCATTTTCAAAAATATTTGTTTTAATATCTAACGAAGACAAATAGTCAGATTTTAATTGGAATTCTTTTATTTGTACTGCATTTAAAATTATGTTCTCTGAAAATGCTTCGCACCTTGTCGACAGATACAATTTACCGGTGCCTTTTGGACTTGTATATTTTATCATATTGCTTCCATTTGGGTACCTACAATTTAAAGTTAATGGTTCTTCGAGTGGTGCTACGAAAATCCAAGAATTTGTTATCTGCGATTCTAAAAAGAAAATTTCATTTATCGTAATTACGTGACGTTCGCAAACTTTTGGCATTGTTTTTGTAGGTGACATTAATTGAATTTCGCACGCGTTTCTATTTGTCGTTATTAAAGATTTTTCTTTAAGTGATATGAATACCTGATTTTCTATTTGAATTACTTTAATCTTTTCCTCGTTGTTCATTAGGAAAAATTTTGATCTTAATTCGTTAACTGCCAAATAAGTATAGGAAAGATTGATGACAATGAATATGTTTTCATGGAGTCTTACTGGGATAGGTATCAATTTATGGAATGTAAATGATTTAACTTGAACTAATGGTAACTTAATTACTCCGCATAATTTTGATTTTTGGACAAAAATATGTAACCTGCTAACTTTAAGTAGTTGTTCTGTCGCACTGGAATTACTTTGTTTTGCTGAGACAATAATATTTATTAAATTTATGACTTCTAATTGATATTGATCGATAACTGCGGATAAAGTAGTTGTATGGTCTTTCAAACGTTTATCTATTTTATATAAGAAGTCTAAGTCTGTAATGGTACCATTTAAAATTTTCTTTATGGAATTGAAATTGTTTACAATTAGTTTCTCATTGTGATCTATGTGGCCTAGTGTATTATTTAGTGAATCTATTGTTGACATTACTACTAGTGTTTGATTTTTTAAAATGTTAGACAACGTATTTTGATCAGTTTTGACATCATTTATTGCTTGCTCGAACCTTTCTGCGTCTTCGGTTGTTAAGGTGCCAAAAAGAATTTTCGAAATTTCTCCCACAGCGTCAAAATAGCCTTTCTTCACTATATTATGGCCTAATAAATTTGGTATTATCTCTTTTTCCCATTTTATGCGGTTAATTGTTGCCGTTATTAGGTTTAAGTAGTTTCCGCATATTTCATATTCTTTTAACATATTGGTATTGCATATTTGTTGGGTATCCTCAAATAAACACAAAATTTGTAAAAACTTCTCTTCGAACTTGTCTAAGTCTACATAAGTAAGTAAATTCCAAAAAGTATCTGTCATATATAATTTACCTAGTGTTTCATATAGTATCCCTGATGAGTCGTCCCGCAATCTTCTAAGGCGGCTCGACGGGTCAAGGGGTTTCAGGAAAAGCCCGTTCACTTGTCACAGCTTTTTATTGCATAACGGCACAACCCCCAAAAATAACTTCTGGTGACGCACCTTCCTCAATCGCCTCCGGTCAGCCAATTGCCCGTCCCGCTCGATCGAGCGTTTTTCGCATATTGGCGACTCAGCAAAGTGCGCTGCTGTTCCACAATAGTGGATATCTTATATTTACAGGGTGTTTCACATTAGCAAAAGTAACCTTCGTGACAATACGCTTCCGCTTCTTGAAGCCGAGTTAAACAAAAATTATTTTTGCTAGAAAATTTAAAGAAAGTAATAAAAAAGAAAAAGCCTTGCAATAACTGATAATTATATGAAAATATTTTATGTTTCATTTACAACTAAACAAGTAGCAAAAATAAGCAATAAGAAAGGAGAAGTGAAAAAGAAGTTTGATTTAATAAATTCATTTTCTCCGAAATTGACGACTTTTATGTAAAATCCAGAAAAACTCTAACAAACTAACAAACCCCAAGGACAAAACTGAACCAAATGAGAAATCAGGGATCTACGAAATATCTTATCAAGGGTGCACTAAAAAATATATTGGGCAAACAAAAAGAAACGTACTAACACGTTTTAAGGAACACTTAGCTCACTTAAAGTACAATAGAATTGAAAAATCCAGTGTTACCCAACATATTTTTGACACCAGTCATAAAATAGATTTAAGTAATCTTAGGTTAGTAAAAGCAACGTTAAGCAACAGGGAATTAGACGGTTTTGAAACAATTTTTATATACAAAACCAGTAATGATTTAATGAACGCCGATCACGGGCCTTTGGCAGGTTCTGTGTTGCTTGACTTAGTTGACGCAATCCGGTGAGGCGCTCACTACTAGAAGCGCACGCTTCATTGGAGCGGAACGCACTTAGTATATAAGGTAGCAATAGGTATGACAGCGTCATTTCTCCTGTGATTTAGTACGATAGAAGTCGCAACTACTGCAGATGGCAGCATAGCTGCCGAAATACGTATTTAGTTAAAAAAAAAACATATTGTGGTTAGGAGTCAAATCCAAATTTATTGTTAGACAGGCCACAGTCTCCAATACATTAAACACGTCTATTACACTTGTAAAAACAAAATCTAAATTCGTCTCTAAAGAGAACTCGGCTACAATCGTCCTGTAACCAAATCACATGAAATCTAACAAATTCCAAGTCAGCTGTGCGATGTTCTGTAGACCAGGTTGGACTTTAGGCAGACACATCGCATGCCAAATTAGCTTCCGCAAGGCGCTAACAAACAGTTTCAATGTTAATTAGAACCCTATACACTTCCCTTAGTTCAAATTGGAAATTTTTGCTCTTTGAATCTTCTTCCTACTCGAGAATAGCTTCAGTCTTATTCTAACAATACCACTGCTTAAGTGTATTCTTCTTTGGTCAAACTTCGAAATTCTGTGGCATAATGAAGAAGAAATGCCAAAACAAAAAACCATAAAGTCGCTTGAAGAATAAAACCTAAATTTAAACATTAAAATTAAACATATAAAATAGCGACATCTTACTATCGCTTTTTGACCTAACATTGCAGTAGGATAGACAAATTGAAGCGGGATTTGCTCCTAATGAGTCCCCCATGCAAGGCGGCCATGCTTGCTGTCAAAGCATAATGAAAGATTTTAGAAAAATTTTGTGCAAATCGTTTTTGATTGCAGTGAGAACCTCGAGCAGCCTCTGGACAGCTGTTTCAGCCCTGCTTGGGGCTTCTTCAGCAGAAACGTAGCTCGACATTTCCACTGCAGACCAAAAACGACTTGCCCAATTTATTCGCAAATGCGATGTAAGAATGATGAACATATAAAATAGCGACATCTTACTAAGCATGGCCGCCTTGCATGGGGGACTCATTAGGAGCAAATCCCGCTTCAATTTGTCTATCCTACTGCAATGTTAGGTCAAAAAGCGATAGTAAGATGTCGCTATTTTATATGTTCATCATTCTTACATCGCATTTGCGAATAAATTGGGCAAGACGTTTTTGGTCTGCAGTGGGAATGTCGAGCTACGTTTCTGCTGAAGAAGCCCCAAGCAGGGCTGAAACAGCTGTCCAGAGGCTGCTCGAGGTTCTCACTGCAATCAAAAACGATTTGCACAAAATATTTTTATTAAAATTTAAAAAAATTGTTGCAAATCGTTTTTGATTGCAGTGAAAACCTCGAGCAGCCTCTGTACAGCGATCGTAAGATGTCGCTGTTTTATTTCTTCAACATTAAAATTAAAGTTGATTTTATAGTTAATGAAGCTGAATGTGATTTAATTTTATGGAATTACCCTTAAGTGATAATCAAACGTAAATAAATGTTGGAAAATGAACCTCGTAAGCTTAGCTATTTCATAAGAATGCCAGTTACTATAAATTTTGAATACAAAATCGAAAATTTCTTATTTTATTGCATGGTGCGTTAATTTATTGGAGCAGTGTATATAGAGTGCAAGTCCCTTGCCCTCTATTAATATTGAAACCAAATAAGATAGAAAATTCAGACAAAAACCAAATCAAAGTAGATATAAAATATTCCCTCTGTCCCAATTTCCAGATTTGGTGTTTTTTCTTAAGATTACCTGTTAATAAATGAAATCTAATCCAGGAACTAATATACTACAATTAACTATGCATACAATATGTTTACATCACATTATTGGTGAAATTTTATTGCCGTTTATTAGTAGCAAGAAAGTTGATGTTAAATCGCGAAAAATGCACAATTTTTTGAGTGCACCCGCAGTGACTACTGTTCTGCGTTCAAGATGACGAACTATGTAATTCTACAAGGAGAGATATGATAAAAAAACAAGAAATGACTAAACTTACGCGATATGCAGTATTTCAGTTTTTGCTGTAACGCACTGAAAAACTATGAAAAGGCAAAGACTACCTTAAAAGAATTTGGGTACCATGGACGTTCACTTTCTCGATTATGGAACCAGGCAAAATAAAAATGTCTTAAAATAAATTACAATTCCTATTGATGTGCTTTACTGTGCTTTAAATATTTTTATTCCCAATTTTTAAAAATGTGACAACTAAATGGAAGAAAATTTAAAGGTGAAATGTGACAACTAAATTGGAATATAGGGAGTTTTAATTTTTGAAATAAAATTACTTTAGAATATCCTCATGGAATGGCGGCTTACTATAATTTTAATGAAGTTTCAATGTTACATTCAATAACGCTGTCAGTTTTCATTTATCTTCATTTATCAGAAACACTTTTTAATTTTAATTCCGTACAATTTTCATCTTAACTATTCTGCTGTAAATTTGTTAACAGAGCAAATAATTGATATTCCTTATTTTTATAAGGAAAATCCTTTATCTGGAAAAGCAATTCTACATCCGATGTAATAAGTAAATATTAAATTAAATATTCATACACTTATTCAAAGCAAATCGAAAAAATATTTAGATATTCTTTATAGGTACAGTTGTCATAATTGCCAAGGATTGATACGGTATACGGATAAGTATTAAATTAAAAATATTGGGTAGGTAATAGTTTACTTTACTCTGATAATAAAATGAATAATAAAAAATGAAATAATAAAATGAATAAGCAATCTAATAAAACGAATACGCAGAATATTAAAAAAAGATGCAATGCTGTTCCCTTTTAGCTCAATAATATTTCAATGTTGATTTAACTTTCTTAATTATATCATATAATTCTTCTTTCATATAATTATAAAAGTGGTGCAAATCATTTCAAAATTGTAATGACAAATCAATATTGTTTCCATGGGCGTAACCAGACTTTTTTCTAAACTCGGACATATTTTAAAAATCATTAATACTAATCAATAATTATTAGACGTTTAATGGCAGGTATAGAATATCAATCCCGGGCTTGCCCATACGTAGCCCATACACAGCGTAGTATTGAAATACGGTGACAGTCCCATATGTACGGGACGTATGGCAACCACATTTATAGATAATATGAATTTTTAATTATTTGTTATTCCAAAAATAAATTTTATTATCAATCTGACAGCTGTCTATCTTCAATGTTATTTTATAAATCAAAATGCAACGGTATTTTTTATTAAACAAATTATTACGCACCAAAATTTATTTAACCAAGAAAATACAGTGCTAAAATTTATATAAAACGTAATCTTAGTTTGTTGATTCCCAATGCCAATAGCTTTCTTTGATTTCTTATTGACGATTCCTCTTATGTGATGAATATAACCGAATGTCCATGAATCTGTAAAGAGAAACGCAATGTAATGTCAAATGTGAACTTGCTACCAATGTATCTGAGCAGGGCTGATATTACTACGTATGGAAACCGCATATTTTCAAGTCATAATGTAATGAGATAATTTATTTTATTTTTTCCTTCTCTAATTTAGGGCGCTTGGTAACGAAGCATTTTGCAGACCGAAATACGACAGATCAACTAATTACTCTGAAAATCTTTACATCCTAAATGAAAAAAATTAATTACACGACTGTAAGTTTTTCTATGGTTTTATTGGTTTATTTTTTCTTAAATTTAAAAACATTTATCAATTTTTCGCGACTAACCGGTTACATGTGGTTAGGCGAAATAAGTAACCACTGCATTTTCATGAGTTACCGGTAACTGTTGATATGTCGTCACATATGTTACTGCGGTTACTATTTTTCTAACCCGGTCAGACAGTTGTGTAACGTTGTTGTCTCTCTCTTATTCAGTGAGTTCTGCGCAGATTTGTGGTTCCACATGCTAACATCAACTTGATTCAATCACAACTTTTTTCTATAACTGTTAAAAACAAAATTCGTGGTTGGACTGTTGTCAAATTTTATAATGCAACCTCCACAAAGCCAGTAACCGTAACTGTTTTATTTTGCCGAATCTTACTAACCGTGACGTCACTACTGCTAACCATGCTATTCGTAACCGGTTAGTCGCGAAAAATACCTTATTATTTCATTAAGGGATGCTTACCGTTTCGGTAGCGGGCGCGTTGCACTATGTTCTAATATATTACTTCGTAAAAATGAGCACCGTACGTTATTATTATACACAAGCACACACCAGTGTTCATGTTTGGTTCCCTTTTGCTACCACTTAAAGCTTCTACGTCAATACCCATGAATACACAAAATTTACCTGTGCGTTGTTTATTCAACAGCTTTCCCAACTCCAGCTCCATGGAGAAAGGATGGATCATTAAGCGATGTAAACTAAGGGCGCCAGGGAAATTAACCCAGCTGAAGAATTCACTGTCGAGTGGTTCCCAAAGCCCCAACAGCGTGCGATGGTGTTCTGAACACCCAGGAGATTTTCATACACTCGTGCGTCTAGCGTAGAGAGTAGACAATGATACAGCACAATTACCATAGAAATATGTATTAATTGAACGTTATAAAGTAAACATGGCTCGGCGAAAGCCAAATAATACGACACAAATGTGGAAGTACATCAAACAAACAAACGGCAAACAAAACAAATCAACGCGAAGAGTTCAGATCTAATCGAATAGACGATACGGAACTTATGTGAACTATTTAAACTAAACAACACAATTAACTCTTAATAATCTTATTCCAGTTATGCACCGCGTCGTCCCGGTATTGTTCACAAACAGTCTGTTTGATTTTAGCTGTCACAGCAGATATTTCAGCTATTGTTAAAAATACTACGAAATGTTATACAAGAAAACATGTTATACATTTCATTTTCTATTATCTGACTTGGACAGAAAACATTAGCGATTTATGTTTCTAATTAATTAGTAGACCAGTATGGCATGTGATATATCGTTGTAAAGAGAATTTTTTTACAGTTTTAGAAAACGTAATAAAATTGGGTACATTCCATTAAAAAGTTTAATGTATTTGCTACATCTAACACATTTGATGCTCAATTGCTCTTTTGATCAAGGCAGATAATAGAAAATTAAATGTAGAACAGCTTTCCTTCTTAACATTTTGTCGTATCTCTAACAGTATACTTTACAGGTTCGGTGCAGCTGATGTTCCTGTCATTCGGGAACAAGGTTTCGTCGCACAGCGGTCGCTCAATATCCGCGTGGATCACGGAATTTGGCGTGTACTCACAGCTGGCTTACGACCTCGGCGGCGAACAATTGCCTCCACACCGTTGATTCGGCCCATAAGAGAGCCGAAAGAACATTTAATCTGGCAGAAAAGGATGCAGTAAAACTCCAATAAGAAAATACGTCCATAAAAGACTAAATTAAAAGTCCATTTAAACACGATTCTAGATGAAAGAGAGTGAGAAATGGCGTCAAATAATACTGTTGGTAACTGAAATAGGACATACCTGTTTTAATTGAATTGAATTGATGGTTAGTTAAAATGACATCAGCATTTTTACAGGAGATGACGAATATATCTAATTCAAAACTGTATTAATTGGATTTCACAACAAATTCAGCACAAATCCATGAGAAAACACGCACACAACCTGCTTCGAAAGTGTCGGTATCACTTTCAAGATAAGAAAACTTATAAACAAGGAAAAGAATTCAGGGCACTTAGTGTTGGACGCCTTTTACGCTGAATGTACTAATTACTTTTACCACCTTTCCGAGGCCTCCAATGGGATGCATCGAATTGTTATTGAATGGAAGAGGCAGGCGTGCAATGGGAGAGTTCGCGCGTTGTGAGCGAGACTGATACAGTCCCAGTACTAAATTTTCGTACTGTTCGTCGAACAAGTGGCCCGAATTTCTTTCCCTGCTTATAAATTACTTTAAGGAAAAACGTATGCTTCTGCTGTATAAATAGGTAGTTAATGTTAACGCATTTGAATTTGATGAAATCTCAAACACCATAGAAGACTAGGTAAGTATATTAATAACAAGAAAACTTAATCATTGGTCATGAATCAATTTTTAACTAACGCAGCACAAAACAACGAACATTATGTTATGTCACTGCATGTAATAATTATGCTGAAATAAAGTGTCCCGTTGCTTTGAAAAATTTTATTTTTAATAACATATTACATATACATATTAACATATTCCATATATACAAACATTTCTGGCTGTGTTTTAAATGTAATAATACTAATGCAAAATATTACTGAAAATAACTAGTTTTAAATCAGATAAAAAAATACATTCCTACGTAATAGTAATTATATATACACATATTAAAAAATAAAGCACTCTTTAATTAAAAAAAAGGAAAAAAAAACATAAGTAATGTAATATACAACACGTTGTAGAGTTAACAGAAACACAAGCTTACTCGTGCATTATCGATCGTAAAAAGCGAATTTCTAGTTTGTTGATTGTTTTTATTAATATCGCATCACAAAACAAATTTTGTTACCCTATACATTATACTCTTACAACAATTTTATTTCTCCTCTAACATATAAGATATGACCATAATTAATTATGTTCACCTATTAGTGATTTATTACTTCACTTTTCAGATATGTTGAAACTTGACCTGATATTTTATTTTCACTTATATAATCGATGGACAAGATGACAACAACAACAACAATAAATCAGTTAATTTCACCGTAATGATATATTTGCTTCTGATATGTCCCTTAACAGAAAATCTATATCCAATTTAAACGGTAATTGGTATTCCTTCGCCAATGTCTTCAATTTTTCTGAAAAGTTCCTGCCTGAAAACGCAGGCAAATAAATTTCACATCACTCGTGACGTTTAATGGCACATTGTATAATTAATTAATTAATATTGCACAATCATTGCTTGATAACATCAGCGGATTTCAAATTGTTGATCTTTGAAGCGCGTTACTCTAAAATAAAAAATTGATTGAAGAACTCTTTACGTTACCTTTGTTGATTGACTCATTTCCTGCATACAAGATGTAGATTAAAAATTTTAAAACAAATTTAATTGTTCTTTGATTTGCAGTTTTTTTTATTCATTTACACAATTACTCATGACTGATTGTCCTTACGTCATTTTGTCTTTATCCAATAATACCAGCATGTTTATCTGGCGATTTGTATGAATAGTTATGGAGAGCTAAATGAGAACAAAAAGAAACAATAAAACTGTTCAATCCGATCTTATCTCAATTGTGCGTTAGTGCTACGCAAATTTACAAGCGTTCTCTTTTAACTGTTCACAACTTTACTTATATCTTTTCATTTGAGAATCGGAATTTTATAATTACTATGAATACAAGGCGAGTGATATTTTCAATAGTAACGCCATCTAGGAGAAGGCGAAAATCATTTCCTATACTAGTGCGAAAAAAATTCGAAATTCAAATTGTCTGTTAAAAACTTTAAGTTATTGAATATTTGATAATCCAGTTAAGCACAACCCTCCAGTTTTTGAAATTAGAAATTTGTCATAATTCACGTAATAGTAGAGTCTGTTTTATCCTATAAGCCAGGAGTTGCCAACCCTGCATCCAGCGACCGTTTTACGTGTGCACGCCCGCCGGCCACTCGGGCTGTATGACCAGGAAAAAAAATATGTTTTCAATAAATTTTTGTTTTTGGAATTTAGTAATTAATTACTAATATCTGTTTTTTTTATTTATTTACCATCAAGTAGGTCGTGATTTTATTTTATAAGGTCGGCTATTAAAGTAAAATTAGACAAATTAATTTTATGTCATTATAACATAATGGGGTATATTCTGTAACATTGATATGTACTTGAAACGTAACAATTATTGATATGGGACGTGACCTTGCAAAGTTACTTGCTAAACATATCAATTAATTGAAGAGGCCGTGCTGTCTAGCAAATTGAAACGCTGTCACAAAAATAATCATTGTTTTTACGTATGCAGAAATATAGTTTTCCGGGCGTCAATGTAAATGCATTTTAAAACCATCTGCCAAGAAATACAGCGCTCGGCGGTAAATGCGTAAGCGGTAGGATTAAAAAATAAAAATTTGTCCCTAATTAGTCGTCGGGTTGTCGTCAAGTGAAAGGTTAGAAGAAGCGTGATTTTAGCGTGGATTTGGAAGTTCAAATTGTTACTCGTTTTTCTATTTCTCGCTATAAGTACAAATAAATCAAGATAACCTTAAAAATTGGCAACACATGTGCAATCCATAAGTTGTGCATCTCTTCAATTCGCGTTCAAGTTCTCTTCAATTATTGAAGACCTTGAAGACGCATAGCAATTGATATGCATATCAATGTTACAGAATAGGCCCGAATATGCCAAAATGTGACACTTCAAATCAGATAGATCAACCGATGGTGTTAACTCTCAACTTTAAGAAATATCCACTTTTATCTAGTGCCTATGTTAATTCTACAAGTCAATTTGTTATGTAAATAATTAATTATTTTATGTCATAATGGTGAAAATTGTAAGACATGATATGAAAATTGCTAAACAAAAAGCGTTTGTAAGGACCAAACAAACAGGCCAGACTTGGGGAAAATGGAAATTATTGAAAGATTAAAGAAATTTTTGCATTGTGTACTATATTTTAAATTTCTAAGCGTACTTTTCATTTAGAAATACTTATTGTAGATGTCACAAAAATATATAAGGACGAAAAAACGAGACGAATTGAAAAGTTCTTCTTCGTCCAAGTCAACGGTCCGACTAAACCCTCTGATTTGGTCTGACCACTTCGACCGTTCACTTACCGCAGCCTATAACTAACGCGTTTTTGCAGCAGTGTTGCCGGTTGTGTCGAGGTGGTAAATTGCAAGGTTGGTGGTTTTTTTTTGATTTTGAAACAGATTGTGACGAAAAGAAAATATTGCAACATTGCTTCATTCGCAGTAACCTTCGACTTAAAATCAAAATGACTTTCATTCTCAAAGTTTAGGTACTTGCATAGGTATCACTTTTTCCCTAAATTTTCACGGCATACTTCGATGGTAAATAAATAAAAAAGAGATGTTATATCTTGAAAAATTAACTGCCCCCCTCCCCCGCTGTCCGACCAATATTCTAGAATGTACTCGTACATACAAAAAAGTTGGGGGCCGCTGCTATAAGCACATTTATCTTTAGAACTGCTTATACGAAAAACTATAAATTTCGTAAATAAAGTGAAACTGCTTTCTGATGTAAGTGGAGGCATTAGAGGCATTCAACGAACACAATCGATTCACAATTGATTTATGATTGGGTATAGTATGGCGTTCAACGCATGTCGATCGATATTGAATCGAAAATTGTGAATCGTAAAAATTGTACGAAACATATTTTCTTGAAATATTTCATGAAATGTTTCACCTTCAATGAAATGTATTTTAACCTCATTTTTTTATTGTCACTGATTTTTAAAATTTCAAAATTGACTTTCTACAACACGGTAGGAGCAGAAATGTAAGCAAGAATTTTAATATGTAAAGTTGAAATTATTAACGATCAAATATGAATCGACTATTGACCTACTCGATTCATTAAAAAACTTCTCTTTTAATATTAAAATAATTAATTTAAAGATCAATTTGCCATTTTGACAATGTGTAATTTGTAATAAATTATGTAATTGATTATTAGAAACTGAAATGTGCTTAAAATTTTCAGCAGAACATAAGTTAACACGAAGCAAAATTTTTAGCACGTAAATCCCTACGGCCGCAGTTAAAAAAAAAAACGCACTGCAAAGTAAATTAAGTAAAGTAAATCATCCGCCTATTCACCTGATTTAGCAATGTGCGACTTTTGGCAATTATTTGGGCTTAAGAGGAATTTGCGGGGTAGAAGGTTTTCATCTGAAGAAGAGATTGATGTCGCAGTTTACGCTTATTATTAAAATTCCGATGGAAGATTGGTTGGTTGAAAGCTTTTAAATAGTGGAAAGAATAATCAAGTGTATCATTGCCGAAGGAAATTATTTGGAACATAATAATGTAAAATAAAATCCTAGAAAATATTAACCGTGTTTTTTATTCTCGATAAATTCAGCTTGACCCTCGCATTTCAGTTGACGTTCCGGAATTATTTTTTAATAAAATTATGGAAACAAAATTCTAGTATATAGTTTTTTTTTGTTGGTTTATGTTTATACTTTATATTATATTTTAATTTTTAAATAAATTCCGGAAATGTGAATGTGGAATGAAATTTGCCTGAAAGCGTCGCAGACCGCAGAAAACGTTCTGTTTCTCTATCATCCTTTTTCGTTTGCGCGTTCAAAATGTAGAAACATTACATTGAACTTATGTTTCTACTAAATTTATACGAAAATCAGTGAAACGCTCATTTCATATCGAGTTCCGCTCCGAGCGCCTTAAAGAAATTGCAAATGTACCACTGACGACATAAAAAATGAAGACAAGTCTTAAATGATTTTTTAAGGTTTTTTTTCTTTTCTTCTTTTTCACCACAAGTTTAAAATAATAAATGTTCTTATATTTCAGAAATTTTTTATGTCAATCGCACAGGATATTAACACAAGTGCATTAAATATACAGGGTGCTGCATTGATGAACGCAACATAAGAAATCCCGTGTTAATTTAAAGGTGTTCAAATATCGGCTTCCCTAATTATTTTACAGAAAAATTCCATTTTAATTTTTTTAAATACTCTCCAAAATGAATCTGCCGATGCAGTTTGAGAATTTACTTTTTGCTGAGTTTTATTTAAAAAAAAAATTAAGTAACGAAATTCAATTTATGCCAAACTACCAGCACGGCCTTGATTAATGAATGTTAAAATAAATTACTGGAAAAGCTTCTTCTATCAATCTTTTTCGAAAACGCTCATCTGCCCAGCTTTCACAATCATTGATCAAGGCCGTGCTGATAGTTTTGTATAAACTGAATTTCGTCACTGATTTTTTTTTAAATATCTTGAAACTGAGCAAATGAAAAATTCTCAAACTGCACAAATAGATTCATCTTGCAGGGTACTTTAAGAAACCCAAATGAAATTTTATTGTAAAATAATTAGTGAAGTCAATATCCGAGCATTTTCAAATTAACATGGGATTTTCCACGTTGCGTTCACCAATGAGGCATCCTGTATAAAATTCGTGTAAAAAACGACTTTTTAAGTGTTCACCTATCAATTACTAAATAATTATTAACTGTGCTAAAATATGAAAGTTTCATTAAAAAATGGACAGCAGACAATGAATATTTTTATAGATTATTTGTATTTATTGATTCACATTCAATATTCTAATAGATCAAATGACTTCTTACATATTGTGTATATTTGAAAACCTTTTCCAGGGAAAGGGATTCAAGATGTCATAACCACATAACCATGATAAATCTGTTGCCTTTGAATTCTATATTAACTCTTAGAACACTACCATTGGTTAAACATACATGAATTTTTGCTTCTTGAGAATAACGATATTTTTCATGTTACAGTAATCCATTTTTAAATTGGTTTCTACAGCAGAGCAATAAATAGTGACTACTTCGACTGTTAGGTTATTCTAATACATAATGAACTATCCCTTTACAAGTACAAGTACAAAGTTTTTTTAATCTCGAACCGGACAGAAATATGATAGGAACACACTCAACGTTTTTTTTTTGTACTTACAATTTTCATCGAATAAGAACCAACTTCAATTATCCCTTTACAAATGAATTTACTATGACAAGCAAGCTCTCAACGGTTTTAAAATTGTTGGTATGAATAGGTGTTCTGTTTTGCGGTGACAATTAAGGAGAATCAATAGGTAACGCCTGAGCAGAGGGCGTAGAAATATTAAAAATGCTGTTCACGTTAACATCACCTATACCATCTTTCCATTTATCTGCACCGAGCCATAAGAGTTTTGAATTCTTTTAAACACACCCTGGGTCGTTACTGAATGGAACGCGATTATGCCTTTTCTTTTGCTAACCAATTTTTAGTCAATAATGAAACAAAATGGAGAACCACGAAGAAGTGGTTTGTATTGATTTTTTTAACTACTCATATATGAACTTGAGACAGTATTTATACATATTTTGTACTTTGCGAATAGTTCTGACACACAATCACATTGGCGTATGCTCTAGGGGTAAGGAGAAGCCACGTGATCCTGACACCTAAGTTGAAAAGAAACCACTTGATTCATATCATAAGCAGCTGACAGCTATTCAGATGGATGAAAGGAAGGCGTCTTATGCTTACTCTTTACACATGTGTTTTTAAATGAAATGTAAGGAATTTAATTATTTTTTTATACTCGGTGATTCAAAATAAGTGTCCACCCGTCAACCACAGTTAGTACAAAGAAAAATGAAAACAAAAAGTCTATGTGCATAGGGGGTCTAATATCCATAGTTTTTGAGATAAAATACATTGAAGATTCGGATATAAATTGGTTGATGGGCATTAGTACAGCTGTATTGCGTCACAAGAGCAATGAACTCGCATGGAATAGAACGAAACACTAGCGTTTACCTTGAAATAAAATTGTAAAATGTTTTTATTTATGGCTTTCTACGGTAAAAAAAATTATAATACGCAATTCGTTCATTTGAATTTCGGACTTGTGTATGTACACGTGAGAAATGAATCATGATTTCCATTTTGGATTCAAAGGTTGATTTTTCAAATGCCTCTGATAGATTTATTTCTTGCAATTTCGTACTTGCGTCACATTAGTAAATACGCTCCTAATGGGTCGGTCACTTATACTGAATCACCTTGTATAAACCAATTGTATATGTATATAAACATCAAACAATACAATTAACGCAATTTATTAAATTCCAATTTTTTCTATGTGAAATATTGTATTTAATTACTTTCACGACAATTTATTGGTTTTAATAAACTAACATGTGACTTGGAAGTAAACACTAATTTAAAAATGGAAAACCATGCCAGTTTCTTCTGTTGAAGTAAAGTTAAAACCAAGTAATCGTTTCAAACTGCACTTAGCAGTTTATAAAATGTCGAAAAATATGTTTTTTCTTGCAAAATAGTTTTCGCATCGTACTATTTTTTGAACTAATTTATGAAGACCTATTTTGCAGTCTTGTTTTTACAGACTTTTTTTTTACAATACGTATGGTTCGACTGTAGTCTGTCCACTAATCATTCATAAGATTATCTTCTTTTCACAACAGTTATTGTCTTTTACTTTCAAAATTGATGCCCTACTACGAAAAAATATATTCAGTTCAAAAACTACAAACACATATTGCATACAATGTGATTACGAAATAGTATACATATAAGCGTTCACAATTATTCTCTGATATGTAAAAGATAATATATTGCGAAACGACACGTTAAAGAACACCTAATTAAAAAAAAAAGGTAAAAAAGACACACGACTTGTGCATGCAACAATGTAACCTTAAAAAAGAACTAAGTAACAATAATTTTCTGAAAACTGCAAGTATATATACAATAACAGGTAATTAATTATTATTGTACCGTTGATTATAACAATTGCAACACGTTATACATAATATATATACAGCACAGTCATCTAAATTCAGACGTACACGTAAACGAACGTTAATTAATAATTTGACAGAAAAATTCTTAGTGGAACAAAAGTGACTGTTGATTCATTGAAGTGGTTTGGGGTGTCGGAGCCATACCGTGCATTGGTTGCATCAGAGTTGGATTACCAACCATTGGACGCATTCCCTAAAAATTTCAATACACACCACATTGTAACAAGATTTTCACATCCATCGAGAAGCAAAAGGTATTGTTACATAGCATTAAAAAAAAAAGAATTCACGACGTTATCTTCCATAAAAAAAAAACTGAAGTATTACAATTTTACAAAGTATTGATCTGCACAGTCTTGGCTGCTTTATATATAACATTTACGACGAAGACTTTTTTTGTTGCTTGTTCATTATATTCATTAAGTATTAGGTATTTTAATTTAAACCTTGTATTTTGCTAAGAACTGATAAGTCTTGAGAGTAAGTATATTATTTGAAAGAGACTGTACATACACGAAACGTCAAGTGAAATTCATTCATAAAAACTTGCCATTATAGGTTGCATCGTCTGGTACATCTGTGGCTGGACCATGGTGGGCTGTGTAGTTGAATGCATGGTCTGATTCATGGGTTTATAACCAGCACCCGTAGTGGCGGACATAGGTTGAGGTGACCACGTATTACCAACTTTCGACCCGTTCTTGGGCGAATTCCACTGAACACTTCTGCAAAACGCGACGCTCCTAGAAGTGCACGCAGATACAACATTTGGACAAACTTACTTTACTGGTGGCGGTCTATTGTTGATGGAAAGGTTTTCAGCAAGCGAGGCCAAGCTCGTTTCTAAGTCGCCCGTGAGTAAGGCACTGGTTGGTTGAGGGCTGTTCCTACTGTTGTTCATTTGCTGAGGAGTTGATTGTTGACCAGGTTGCAAAGACATTGGTTGAAGAACATCGCTGGAGGGGCTAAATTCTGTACAAAACAAACGCGCAAATTTTACATTGTGCAGTTTACTTTCGTCATCATTTCATTTTTTTCTTAATTACAGATAACTAATTCAAAAAGTAGTATTTTTGTACAAATTACACGGACGGGAAGAAAGTGGAATGCAACGAATTAAAGCTGTAAATAGAATTAAAAACAAAATTTATATGCATCTTGTTATTTTGTAAGGTGGACATAAACCAAGAAGATTATTAATTAAAAATAGTATCCCCATTGTAAATTGGTTTTGATGGACTATACAGGATAATTCACAGAACACGTTTGTTAGAAGTTTAGGGACTTACCTTCATTATTTTTCTCTGAAAATTTGCAATCACCCACAGCAACCAATGTGCTTATTAGCTGAAATACACTAACCGGCAGAAAATTCGATCCGTATGATAATTTTTAAAAAAACAAAAAGATTTTCGTAATTAATGAACGAAATAGCTTTATAATACCGTGCCTTCAATTGAATTCCTCATTAAAGTAAGCTGTGATTTTTTTATGAAGTTGGCGACACAATTCTAGAGAAAACAGTTGTCATTAACTGTCAGTACTGATCATAACATCAAATAAAAACACAACATTAAAGTTTAAATTAGATGCTCAAAGTACTCTCCTTCAGCTTGAATACATAGGCGTACTCTGCGTTTAATGTTTTCAAACCCGTTTGCTAAGTGTTCGGGGGTTATGTTAGCACACGCATCTGTAATGCCCGCACGAAGTTCTTCGATTGTGTGACGCGTAGTTCTAAAAACTGTGTTTTTCATGTGCGGATAAATGAAAAGTAATCCATAATTGTGAGATCCAGAGACCTTGCTGGAAACTTCACAATCCGATTATCGAAAGTCATTGTTTGATGAGCTGTGTGGGCAGCAGCATTGTCTTGCTGAAAAAACCTTTCTGTAAGTTCATCATCATGTAGTTGATTAATGAAAGGTTCTAATAACTCATTTCGGTATCTTTCAGCAGTTACTGAGTCGTTAAAAAATATTGGTCCGATGATACGCCTTCTTGACACTGCTAGCCAAACACCAATTTTTAATGGATGTAATGGAGTTTCCACAAATTCATGGGGATTTTCTGCTGACCATATTCTCATATTCTGTTTATTTAAAGACCCTGAAAGATGAAACCAGGCCTCATCGGAAAAGAAACACCTGTCAATAATGTCGTCGTTGTTTAAGTTATCAAGAAACCACTGACAATATTCTGTTCTTCTGTGAAAATCTACTGGCCTGAGTTCGTGGACTGCTTCAATCTTATATGGATAAAGCTTTAAGTCTTTTTTAAGAATAGTGTGACATGTTCCCACTGATAGCTGAACTTCTTGTGAAAGTTTCGCAATAGATTTCTTGGGAGAGTGTTCCATTCGATCCCGAACATCTTCAATGCAGGCTGAAGTCCTTTTCTTAGCTGCTCCGCTCCCTGTTTTGCGACCAAGTGATCCTGTTTCACGAAATTTAAAAACACAAGCATGGATATGTTTAACTAGCTGTTTATAAGTAATAGCAAAATTAGGAAACTGCTGTCGAAACTTCTGTACACACTGATTAATTGAATAAACTAACTGTCCATTTTCTATTCTACCGGTTTGAAAATAACTTTCAACAATAAATTTTTTCTGCTGTAATTCTAACATTTTGAATTAATTGAAAATACAAAGTGTCAATTTGACATTTGTTTAATTAAATAATTGAACAGCTATCAGTGCTGCAAATCTTAGGAGAAAAAAAATAGTAAAATCATAGCCCATTTTAATGAGGAATTCAATTGAAGGCACGGTACTTTCAGTTACTGTTATTTGTTATTTTTGGTGAACATACAAAATAAACAGTGTAAAAAACGTTTATTTGTTTTTGCCTTACATACCGTAGTATTGTTGGTAGTGGTATTAAGATTGTCATAAATTTGTTAAATATAGATCAAATTTGACAAAATAATAGTCTTAAATTCAACTGATACTGCACGGGCGATAGCCCTAATTCATAATGGCCGCTCCCAGTATTACGCAGCAAGAATTCTTGCTGTTTCAAGATGCAGTGTACAACGACCATGAAAACTGTTTTTGGAGATCGGGGATTACGTGAGAAGAGCGGGCTCAGGAAGAAAGAGGTCCACTACGGCTCAACATGATCATTATTTGACTCTATGATGCTTAAGGAATAGGGAGGCTACTGCAGTCACTTTGCGAAATGATGTAGAAAAGGCAAGAGAAGTGGCTGTATGTGAGAGGACAGTAAGGCGACGCTTGGAGGAAGTTGGATTAAGAGCAAGAAGACCTACGCATGGGCTAGAATTAACGAGACAACATCGAGTAGCCCGACTAAACTTTAATCGTGAACATCAGAATTGGAGCGATGCGGATTGGGGCCAAATTCTTTTTACCCATGAATCTCGATTTTGTTTGAGGTCCCCCGATGGTCGCCAAAGAGTGTGACGAAGAAGTGTTGAAAGATTTGCTCAAGGCAAAATTGTACCTCGGCTTAATTTCAATGGGGGTTCCATTATGGTCTGGGGTGGCATTTCCATTGATTCTCGTACTGAGTTAGTGTTCATTAATAGGGGATCCCTTACTGCAGACAGGTGCATTAGGGAAATACTGGAACCCCATGTGTACCTTTTACGGCATTTATTGACTTCATCATGCTAATGCATGAAAATGCGCGCAGTCACATTACGCGCATAGTAAATGAGTACATGGACCAAGTCGAAATCTTCCGCATGAACTGGCCAGCTCGAAGTATTGATCTCAACCCAATCGAGCATGTCTGGGACATGGTAAGCAGACATGTTCGAAGTCGAGTTTCTGCTCCAGAGAATTTGGCGGCATTATCTGAAACGGTGGTTGAAGAACGGGAAACAATCAACCAAAGCAACATTCGCCACCTGATTGACGATTTGTCCAGGAGTATGGAAGCTGTTATTAGGACTAGCGGAGGGAATACTTGTTACTATAGTTCATGTTCAATATCATTAAAGGACACATAATATACAGAGACTATAATTAATTGCTAAAACTTAGTGGATCGAATTTTCTGCCGGTGAGTGCATTTTCAAAAGTTTCGGTTGCAACGGAAATCGCCGTCAACTTCATTATTTTAAATGAAATTATATAATTTTTTTAGCGTTTTTGAAATCTGTGGGTAATTTTGAATTGAGAATCATAGTGTTTCCCTATATCTAAACGCAATCGTTTTTGAAATATTTTTAGTTTTGCGAATTTTTGTATTTTAGAACCCTTCCCTTCTTAAAGTCATATTCTTTATTTAAACAAAAATATGGAAGATCTAATCTGCGCCATTTTAAAGTGGAACCTTCAAGTAATGCGCTCATGTATAAATAGTATCATAAAAACTTACGGTCTACCCAACAGATGGCGTTTGCTTAAGCAAATTTCCAGACACCATAACTTAATTATTTTAAATGGAACACCTGTATATTTTTTTCCTATCAGATGCAGAATTTCATTATGCATTTATTTGTATTAGCATGCCCTATACTCAAACCTTTGAAATTCTTGCAATTTCTTGCTTAGTAGGAATTGAATATATATAAAAATTACTATATTATATTATATTACCTATATTATAATTATTTTTTAACGAAATTTGATAAGATAGGAATTTTATTTTTATTTTCGAAAGCAGCTCTAAATTAATCAAAATTTATTTAACTCTAAGTAGGCAGTAAAAACACAAACTATTTTGAACCGCTGTCAGTTAAAGTTTGCAGTAAGTTGAGTGAGCTTAAAAAATGAAAAACTATGCAAACGAACAGATTTTGGATTTATTTTACATTCACGGAGAATGTCAAAGAATTACCAACAGAACGTGCTGAACGTTTCAGAACGAGAAACATCCAAATTTACCACCTGCAATAGTACGCAAATTTTCCAGAATTGAGCAACATTTCTTAAACTTAAGAAGTTTTTAAGAGAAAAAAAAAATATTTGAGAAGCCACAACAAACAATGACAATTCAGAAATTAATGTTTTAGCTTACTTTAACACGAATCCACACAGTCTTATTCGAAAAGCGTCCGAGGATTTGAGAATTTCCTTTTCATTTACACAGAGAATTTTGAAAAAGCACAAAATGCGTGATTATTCGATCCAAAGGGTTCAAGAGCTGTATCTTACTGATACCCAAAACCGCATGGAATTTTGTCAGACTTCAATAACTCTTAAAGAAGAAGATCCGTTTACTTAAAAAAATATATCGGGACAGATGAATCTAAGTTTGCCAAAGAAGGAATTTTTAATACCAAACATAACCACTTTTGAGCATCAGAAATCGACATCAAAATTTTCAATAGAAATTTAGTTTTAATGTTTTTTGTTTATTGATGAATGAACAAATTCTTTTATAGCATCTACGAAGAAAATTTAAATTCTCAAAAGTATTTGCAAATATTAAGAGAAGATTCGAATTTTGTAGATAATTTACCACCACAAGTGCTCCAAACGTGCTGTTATCAAATAGATTATGTTCCAGCTCATTGCAGTCATCTTGTGTACCAAGAATTAAGGCAAATGTTTGGTGATCGCTGGATGGGACGTTTGGAACCATTAACATGGGCTGCAAGGTCACCGGATTTGACGCCGTCGGACTTCTTTGTTTCGAGCTATATTCAGGGCTATTTTGTAACATTGATCTGCATATCAATTGATATGGTCTTCAATAATCGAAGAGAATTTGTTACGATTTCATAACAATTCACGTCGATTGCCATCCGCAAACTGAAGAGAGATGCATATTAACTTGATATCGCACTCCAAACGGATTGCAAGTTGTTAGGAAACTATTTACAGAATACTAATTTTGCAAGGTCACTTGAAACAGCAATATCAAGTCCATATCAATGTTACAGAATAGACCCCATTGAAAGTAAAGTTTATGACACTCCAGTAGCTATGAAAGAACAATTTGGACAACAAAATGGACAGAGTTAGAATCACATTTGCAGAAATGGATAGGAATCAACTTCACAAAGCTAGTGTAAATGAAGTAAATAGAAGAATCTTACTGTGTAGACAGTATCTTTTTAAAAGAATAAATAAATAACTAATAGATTTAGGCATAGAGTATGCTAATACAAATAAATGCATAATTAAATTCTACATCTGATAGTTTAAACATATAAAGGATGTTCCATTTAAAATAATTAAGTTATGGTGTCTGGAAGTTTGCTTAAGCAAACGCTTTCTGCTGGTTAGGCCGTAAGTTTTTATGGCACTATTCATACATCAGCGCATTAGTTGAGGGTTACATTTTAAAATGGCGTAGATTAGATCTTCCATATTTTTGTTAAATAAAGAATATGAGTTTAAAAGGGGAGGGTTCTAAAATACAAAAATTTACAAAACTAAAAATATTTCAAAAACGGTTGCGTTTAGATATAGGGAGACCTTATAATATTCTATTCAAAATTACCCATAGAATTCAAAAACGCTATGAAAATTATACAGTGTTTCCCAAAAGTAACGAATAAATTCTATAAAATGGTTGAGGAAAATGTTGCAGAAAATTTTTATTTTTAAATCGTCATTTGGAAATGTAATTTTCAACCCTCAACCACTAAGCGACAGCAACCCCAACTTTAAAAATTCAAATAGCAAGCTACCCCTTGTAATATCTCATTTAATAGAATTTTTTATGGAGAATATAACAAAAAAAAAACTTTTTAAAATCGGTTGATAAATAACTGAGATATTTAGCAAAATATTTGAAATCCAAGTGCCAATATTCGAGTAGGCCTTGTTACAACGGTAGCAATAAGTGATAAAAGCAATTGTAGTTAAATTTAATTTAATTTTTAATATTGTTTTATTTAATTTTTTTAAAGTGTTTTATTTCGTTTGAATTTATTTTTGTTGAATGTCTCAGTTATTTATCAACCGATTTTTAAAAAGTTTCTTTTATTGTATTCTCCATTAAAAATGCTATTAAATGAGGTATTACAAGGAGTGTATGTTGCTGTTTGAATTTTCAAAGTTGGGGTTGCTGTCGCTTAGGGGTGAGGGGTGGGGGGTTAAAAATTACATCTCCACATGATAATTTAAAAATAAAAATTGACCTGTCCGAGCGCTTTTCTGTAGTATTTTTTTCAACCATTTTATAGAATTTATACGTTACTTTTAGGAAAAACTGTATAATTCCATTTAAAATAATGAAGTTGATAGCGACTTTCGGTGCAACCGGAAGTTCATAAACATATTTTAGTTAAAAAGCACACTGGCGGCTGTGGGTTATTGCAAATTTTCAGAGAGAAAAAATAATGAACGTAAGTCCCTAAATTTCTAACGAACGAGTTCCGTGAATCACCTTGTATATCGAAATTAAATATACTTAGAATTGGCACATATTTCTAGAGCGTCTACTGGCTTCAGATTTATAAAGCTTTCAGTACACAGACAAGTCTTCTCGCATTTATGTGATCCCCAAGGCCGAGACATAGTTGGGCAAATCTCCCCATTTTGTAGAGCGGGCAATGCTGTATATTAGCAGAGACGTATGCCATAGCGTACTTTCACCCGAGCGATAGCATTGTCCGCTCTATAGAACGAAGGGCATTTATTTGCCCAACTGGTGATCAATATTGCCCTGCCATCAAAACCATTTTAAAATTGGAATACTGTATCAGGAATCACGGATCTTCAGGAAATCTTGTCTCCTATCAAAGATCTTAGAGCCGTATGACACGCCATTAATTTTTGTGAAGGATTTTCAAAAATATGTTATAAACTGACGGAGATAGGTTACCACAGAACATAGAACCGTTAATTAAATCGACCCCTCTGTCGGTTTCTTTTTACAAATTTGATACAACAAGTATTACCGTGTCATATGGATTTTAGATACAGAAATGAAAACAAGCTAAAATATTCCGGAAGGAAAGGTCAATATTTCGTGGCGGTGTAGAATGTAATGTAATTATCAGACAGCGGCCAAGGTCAGGTTTTCCGTACGAGATATTTTGTTTCCGCAGGCGTTCCACTCTGAAAGTCTAGTTAACGCAGCGTCACATAAAATTAAAGAAAATAATATTTTCTTTTTGATGCGATGCGTGCGCCAAATTTAATAAATGTCCATAAACAAAAGTTCAAGCCACTGGAAGTAATGTAATGTACGCATCTGAACCAATACGGAATCGGTTTAACCCACGGTGTAAGGTGACTCAACTTCCTATGCGTTCCGAAGATTCTGGTGGCTAATTTTTTTTCTACTTCGCCAGATGGCGAATGTGCTGCGTAGGTAAATCAAAATAAACTTTACCATAATTCAGTATACAAAGAAACATTGGGTCGGTTGTGCGGATTAACCCTTAACGGGACATGTGAAATTTTTGCGCAAACAAAAATAAAGTGTTATTTTTTATCGTTTTAATTGTGTAACAACTACTCATATGTTAGAAACACACCTTATATTAAATTATTTAAAATAACATACAGTAACGCTCATGGAAGTTAGGACACGGAAGAAAATGTTATTAAACAAGAATTACGTTTGAAATCTGGAATGAAATATTTATAATATTATTCCAGAACACGTTTTAAGAAACTTAAGAAGCAATAAACGTTTTTACAAACATATTAGTATTTTGTAAACTGAAAATTCTTATTCGTATATTGCAGTTATTGGACAAGGATTTCTAATACGTTGCACATAGACTGTCTAGCGCCAAAACGATAAGAAATTTTCCTGGAAAACCGTACCTGCATTCCCTCCCAAATATGTGATTGTCATGACATGACATTTTTAGCATTTGTTTGTTTGTTTGAGTGCATTCGCGAGTACAGAAAATTTGTTGAAAGTCAACAGAAAAATTGTATAAAATGCCGAAAGAGAAACCCACATCTATACAAAAACGAGCAGCAATAATGACACTTCATGAGGAAGAATATTCTATACGTGCGATTGCGGAAAAATTGCAATGAACGAAGTCAACAGTCCATTTCACCATTCGTCGTTATCGACAAACAGGGTTGTTAAAAGATCGTAATCGACCAGGGTCTTCTCGAATTACCACTGCTGCTGACGATCAACGGATTCAACTCGTAAGTAAACGGAATCGACGTCTAACTGCTCCTGAAATCACTTCTGAAATTAATCGCGATCGTGAAAGACCCATAGTAAGTACGACCCAAGTACGACAAAAAGGCGTCTGAAAGAAGCAAACCTTCATGGTCGTGTAGCAGTGAGAAAACCACTTTTGCGTCGTGGAAATCGATTCAAACAGCTAACTGGGCCCAAAGCTATCGTAATTGGAGCTCAGAAAACTGATCGAAGGTTTCGTAGACGGATGAATCCAAATTCGAAGTTTGTGGGCAAAGGCGTCGAATTTTTGTACGAAGATCGAAGGTAGAAAAAATGCTTCCCGAATGTATCATTCCCACGGTAAAACATGGATGTGGGTCTATCATGATTTGGGGTTGTTTTTGTACTCCAGGGAAGGGAGATTTAGTAAAAACTGACGAGATTATGCAAAAGGAAGATTACAGAAGAATTCTTGAACATAACATGTCTGGGATTCGATTAATTGGAGAACACTTCGTTTTTGTTCATGATAACGATCCAAAGCTTGTAAAAATTATTTAGCCACCAAAGCGGAGGCGAATATTTTACAAATCATGCCCTGGCCCCCACAGAGTCCCGATCTAACCTCCATCGAATTGCTATGGGATGAACTTGATAGAAGAGTCCGAAAACATTCTCCAACAACAAAAACTCATCTTTGGCAACTTCTGCAAACTTCGTGGCGCGAGATACCAGCGCATATATTTAGAAAATTGACGGACAGAATGCCGCGATTAGGCCGAGCCTAAACGCTACAGAGGGATATTTCGATGAGAAGAAAGTTTAATACTTTTTGCTGTCAAATGCTCCTACTTTTGTTTATTTATCGTTTGTGTGTATTTATAGAAACAATATTTCTTGTTGCAATTTATTCCCTTCGTACTGTTTTAAAATTTCTAGATTAAAGCCCGTGTCATAACTTCCATGAGCGGCAGTGTATATAAGTTTGTATCTAGAAATCGCAAAAAAATATTTTTCTCTGATAAATCATGGTTCACTCTTCGGGGTTACATCAGTTCTCAAAATTTTGGTTTGTGGAGTTCTATTAATCCACATATCTATTGAGAAACTCCCCTTCAGTCTGAAAAAAAAATTGCTTGCTCAGAAAGGCAAAGAAAAACTAAACAACTCACCACAATTTATTTTGTAAATAAATACATTCTTTGTAGATCATAACCCCAAATTACGTACGTGACTACTTTGCCTCCGAGGTCAGCCTAACGCCGCATTAAACGTGACAGAAATATTTTGTCTCACGAAAAAAATGTATTGACGATTCTTTAATAATAACACTAGCCTGCGAAAAAAAATATTTTTTTTTTTGCGTATGAGATAAGACTAGGTGTTCTTCAGTGATTTCGGCATTACGAAAAAGAATCTGTTATTAGTTTTTTTCTATCATGTCAGGATTTCAAAAAAAATTAAATAAATCATGTACAGGGTTTTTGTTTGTGTTTTGAACGGCACCTACACATTTTGTTATTAGACACATAAAACGGTAATGCAAAAGTTTTAGGGATTTACCTGAACCCCCAGAATTTACTAAAAAAAAAACAAATGACGATCGGAATCCTAATAAATGAGAACCAGCTCTGCTATTTTAGATTTAACACACAGTATATTTTCTCAAATTAACAAAAATCCCTTTTTTCTAATTTCAAAAATATATACAGTCGGATCTCTATAACTCGCACCTCCACTAATCCAAATTTTGTATAAGTCGAAACTTGCTGATGGTCCCTGCACATTGTGTATAACTATTTCTTTAACTTGAAATCTCTATTACTCCTAAATTTTCGGTAACCTGAAATTTGAGTTACGGAGGTTCGACTGTAGTCTGTTTATATTTTAAGTTTGAAATTTAAAAATTCATTTACTTTAATTAATAAGAATTTTGTTATGTGTGACAAGTGTTAACTACAAAATTAAAAGACTGCTCATCTGGGTCATTTTATAAGACAGAACGCTGACAGCTAAGACAATGTTATATAACATAAATTTGTAAAACATTTAAAAACAAAAATAAATTTCAAATATCGCAAAAAGAACCAAACATAAACAAACTATATATTTTTAGAATTATAAAAACAATCTTTCTTAATTCGTAAAAATATACTGAGTGTTCCATTTCAAATAACAAAATTGGTACTCATTTCTCGGGTTTCGACGACCGTTTATTTCTTTTAAGTAAATTCTGGATGTTTAGGTATAAGCAAAAACTGTACAGCTGCTGTAACCGCGTTAGTACCACTTTTTTTTTCTTTTATTTTAGAAGCTACAGGAAAACTTTAAATACAAAAGTTGTAGGGTTTTATGCCTATTATCTTTTAGAGTTATCAGAAGAATCAAGTAACTTGGAGAAAAAAATTAAATTTTTGTTTTTTTAAATGGAATATCCTATATATTGTTTGCTAAGTTGAAAGACCATATTTTTTTGATTTCAAAAATATATAATGTGTTGATATTTGAGAGCCG
Organism: Prosopocoilus inquinatus; assembly: GCA_036172665.1. NCBI lineage: Eukaryota > Metazoa > Arthropoda > Insecta > Coleoptera > Lucanidae > Prosopocoilus > Prosopocoilus inquinatus. The sequence continues at coordinate 7,583,006 of CM069876.1, forward strand.
CTTATGAGATATTTGAGGTTAGAATATCAGTGAATTAATGTTTATTAATATAATAATATTAAGGCGACCTTTTGCTAACTATAACAGCCATTTAGAACTTTTTTAAGCACCTTTCCAGGCCGTCTTGGTTTTTAAACGTCATACATACACCTAGTTTCATGTCATCCGCAAAACCTTCGCAGGCTAGTATAATTGACCACAAATACCTAAGCTACACCTAGCCACCTAGTGGATTCTTTTAGAATGAGGACAAAAATTAGCCAACCACAATCGCTACTCGCATCACCTAATATCTTACACCGTGGTTTAACCTGACCCTTAGACCGAATCGTACAGACAATTACTTGTCGCTTTATCGCTTTATGAGATTCATCAGTGATTTGGGTCACTATTACAATTTTCTATAAAGATAAAATATAGGCAACTAACTTATGAAGCCGATTAATTATCATGCTGACATGGATAACCTAGACTCGCCGCTGTTTGGTAAATTTTATTGAGTTATTTTTTATTTTGCTAATAAATTTAGACAGCTTTACTGTACATTTCCTGACGTTTGTTTACATCCATTCACCATTTCCTCGAAATCTGTTACGAAAGTAAAATTCAATTATGTAAAAACAATTTTAATTAAGGAAAAGAACTAGTAACAGGAGGACAGAGAAATTCTGTAACATTTGGGAATCAAACCCGGGACACATGTCGAATGCTCTTACCAACTGAGCTAACGCGACTCCCAAGTTCAAAGGTTTTAATTTGTGAAAAACCATTTAGGCCCGGTTTCACCATCAGAGTTTAACTTTAAACTTCGCTTTATTCCCATAGTAACAATTGCAATGATAATTGTTTCCATAGGAATAAAACGGAGCTTAAAGTTAAACTGTGTGTTTAATTGTGTCCTTTCAACTTACGTCTGTGTAACTTTGGTTGCCAAGTTTATATCTCACCCTTGCGTCAGACAATTTAATTCATAATTTTACTTGATAACAATTGTCAATAGTAACTTTACTTCTTTTGTTAACGTTTGAGTCAATTCAGTTACTAGATTTTTCCTGTCACATTGCTTATTATGAGACAAAAAGAAATTTCCAAACGTACACACCATTTTGTATTTTGAAATATTTAAGATCAATTGATGAAATACTTAGAGCCAAATTTTAACGTTAACGTTTTATTTGTTGCTTTTTGGTAGTAATTTTTCTTATTCCGCCATTTTATAACTGAAGTTAATTTTGGGTTGGAATTATACCGTGGTTTGTTTCCTCCAGTTGGCGCCTCCCGGTTAATTATTTTTAAATATACTGTTTTTTTGTGGATTTCCTCTTTTACTCCACGGCCTCTCCGACTATAAAAAGCTGCCATTGGTATCACGCTGTGTCCCTCGGTGACGTCAACAATTCAACTACTAGGAATCCCGTGTACGCAGGTAAGAACTATCCTACCTCGCTCTATGTACACATGTTAAGATTGTTTATTTACTGGATGTAACAATTTGGATCCCACCCGTTGGGGACAGTACGTTTAGATGTTTATTTTACGACACAACGTTACATTTAGGGATTAATTATTCTTAATTAAATTAAAGTTTAATCGAGCAAAATGGTCTACCATGTTATGTAAGAAAAATACTTGATTCCGTTTTACATTACATCCTAGTGATTTTCGCTTGCTTGGCGTAACATAACCGAAGATAAAATGCAATGCAAAATGTTTTTATATTACCATCATTTCAATCGATTGACTTACTACTACCGCCTGACTGTCTAGTCAAAGTACTAAAATTGTCAGCGTATCGCCAAACACATGAAATGTGCGAGCAGTTGTTTTGAATATAATATGGACTGCTGGTGTAGCATTCTCAAGTAAGTTCAAATGACTTGGATGTCATTTGTCAGCATGGAATTCTCTCTATTAAAACGTTAATTTTGCGTAAGTTTCATCGACCGAAACGAACTTTAAGCTGCGATCTAAACAAACGTCGGTAAACCACGGTAGACAACTTCCGCGCAATTAAGCCGTGCCGATGATCATACTTGCGATGTTTATTATGCAATTGTGTTAATTAAAGCTAAAAATTATAAGGATTTATGGCCGTTTTCATAATCAGACTTTACGGAAGCTTTAATTTAAAGTCACTTTAAGAATAGGGAAACAAATGTATTTTTTTAGGTTAGAATAACTTTAAATTTAAAGTTCTACTATGAAATCGGTCCTTTGAGTAATTAAATTAAAGTTACAAAGACGACATTTCTTTTATTACGCGTACGCGATTTATTTTAACGCGACATGTTTCATTAAGACGTTTTCTTAGAGGGGCAAGGGGATTATAGATCATGCTTTAGACCCAATTTTAATGTGCGAAAGAAAACGGCTCAAATTAAACCATACAAATCAGATCTCATTTCCACCTCTTTGCCAAAACTTTCAAGAACGAATACATATTGTCACGTTAGAAAAATTATATTCTAAATTTGTTTTCTACTTTTGATTTTACACGAAATTAAACTCGCGTATTTTTTGTTTAAGTTGACATAATCGTTTAGTTAGCATTTCGCAAGTACGGTTAGAGACACCGGCTTAATTGCCGAGGAAACTGTCTACATGAATTTTCGATGTTTGCTTTGCTTGCAGATCAAAGTCCTTTTCGGTCTTTGGAATGTTTAAATGAAGAGATTCCATGCTGACGCTGACTATTGAAAATCAAATTGCTGAGGTTACTTGAAATGCTGTACCTTCATTCAAAACAATTAACGCGCTCGCTCATTTATTATGTTTCAACGAGACGCTGTCAGTTTCGATACGTCGACTTTTGGACCCGAACTTTTAGAAAATGCACTTTGTCACATTCTGTACGGATAATTTAAAAAAGGGAAATTTATAAATTAATGGATTCGGTATCAGAAATTCATTATTTTTTGGGGTGGCAGTGAATTAGTGAATTTGCGATTGTTGACAGTATATCATCTACAACGCTGATAATATCGACTTAATCGAAACACGTGCTCGCCTTTAAAAATGTTTATAAAGGTAGGTACAGGGGATCTGGTAAATGTTTGGCATATTTGGTACTCCACAGACACAACGTTGCTATCGATTCTAGATAAATAAAAACTTGTAATAAATAAAAATGGGGGAAAAAACTGGAGAAATACCACAACAATAAACAGTTTTTCAAGCATAGGAACAATTATTTTTACGAAAAATACAATTAGTTCATGCAACACGAAAAATGTGCAATAAATGAGTAAGCAAATGAGTAACACATAAACTTCACCTTACAAACGTGAATTACCAATATTTTGAGACAATACAGGCAGTTCTTCATTTGCAGTGAACACAGATGGCATGAAGTTATTGTCTACGCTTGAGTTTTTGCTGTCTTGAGTCAAAGGACAAAAAATGGAACATTTCGCGTTAATATCTTCATCTACGACCACAATATCTTTTACGATGGATTTTGGAGGTGGAGGACGGGGCGGAGGAACGGATTTTTTATCACACGTGTTACTTACTGTACAGGATGATGAGATTAGTTCATCATCACTTTTGTTATTGTCAGTGTTATATTCGTCGTTAACCACTAGATGGTTAATTTCGTTAGATATATCGTCAGAAGGTTTGTCGTCAAAACTAGTTTTTGAATCGCTGTCTTTTTGAAAAAAGTTAAGGACGTCGTGGATCGGTTTCGAATTTGAGTGCGTCGGTGAATCAGTGTCTAGAAATAATGATGGGACGGGATCGTCCACTAGGAAAGGATTAAATGACTGTGGACCAAGACTGGCATCAGCAGCTTGCACAGAACAAAACACAATGATTAGAAATAAATATATAACACTACAGATATATTTCATGTTTAACTCTCATTGATGTTATATATTTATGATAGTACAAGAGAATTTGAGTTGCAATTTTATGAAATGAGAAACGGTGCAACACACATGCTAATTAATATATGTAGTATTATATTTCGAGTATAGAGTGAATGGACATATAAACACCATATCAAACAGCACAGTTAATGCTGCAACTTACTGGTTGTTTCATTTCCAAAAACCGAATTAAAGCTGCTTTCTGAAACGAACGATCCGTTCACAGGAGGAGGGACGCTAACATTAGCGTAAGCTAAAAAAATAAATTAGGCCAATTGTAAAGTTCAGGTTACTAAATTCTTCTTGCCAATTTACCATTTCCATTTGTCATCCATAGATTTTGTGATGAGAGTTGTTGATTGTAGACGTTGTGATTAGGTTGGGAGAAATTTTCAGCGAATGGATTTCCGAGCTGAAGTAAATCATCAGATGCCTTGAGTTGCTGTGAGTTGGATATGATTGGTTCCGACGCAAAAAGATCATCTATTGAACTGGGTTGGGAATTTGCAACTGTAGTAGTAATAGTAGGGGTCGAGTTTAAAAATGGATTATTCGCTACGGTCCGCGAATTCTGCACTTTCGACTGGAAACACACACCCCTAAATAAACAGCTTTGCAGAAACTAATAAAAGGCGTACCTTAAATTGATTGATAGCTGCTTCTTCTTCGGCGAGTGCTTTCAGTCTAAGAGTTTCATCGATGTTGTTAGCTTGCGCATCGACATTGGCAACTGCCGTTCCAAAGCTAGAGCTAGTGGAAGACAAAGCAGAAACTCCAGATCTAACGTTCTTCTGATTGCTAATGAGTTAGGATGGATATGTACCAATACATAAAAACGGATTAAAGATTTTAAAAAGGACAGGATCAAATGGTAGGAGAAATAAAAATTAAATCAAAATTAGTTAAATACAAACAAAAAAACACTACGTTGAGTAACACATACCCTCAGTTTCACAAAAATTATTTAATCACTGATTAATTTAACAGCCTGTGATTGGTTGGGTGAAACAATATAATTGGTCGTTCCAAATCTATTGTTAACTTCGCCCAATGACGTTCCTTAATCAGTGAATCAAATTAATCGCTGATTAACAATTCATTTGTGAAACCCACCGTAAGTTACTTAAATCACATACCTAGCGGATTGAGGAGTGCTATTGGCGGATGACTTATTTTTTCCTTCAATGTATTGCAAGTGCTGTTCCAAAGCCTCCAAGAGACTGCTGGGGGCTTTCGTAAGATCCGGTATATCACCTTTATCGATGCCAACATTTTCAGCAACTTTCAAAAATTCTGCCACTCGATCCATTCTGATCAGGAATTTCTTATAAATATCCAAAGCATCCCGGCATTGCTTCTTATTCATATCAAAATATTTTTCTGGAAATTTATTTTCCTTCAGAAACTCACTATATACCTTTTTTTTTTTTTTTAATTTAACCCACGGGCAACGACCGACAGTGCATTCGGTACGGGGACACAAGCATAAGAAATACTTTAAGACCACGGCACGAAGGGTGGGGATGGCAGTATTTTTGATGTATTCAAATAAATAAGCAACAGATGGAGCAAGCATAGTAATGTTACCAATTTTAGTTGTAAGGGTGTTAAAACAACTTTTCCAGGGGTTTGACGAAATTGCCAGACCAAATTGATGGTTTTATTACATTCAAACAGAGGGTGTCGCAACTGCGCATTTTAGCCCACGTAACACTTGCTAGCAACCGTGCCTGAGCATTGTTTCGACTATTTTTGTTTATTGTGTTGGACTCTGTGTTTAGCTGTTTGTTTTTTTTTTTCCAATAATTTTGGTGGTGTGTTGTATTATTGTGCTTTTACAATGGGCAGAACGTACGCAAAACGGCTGAAAAAAAAAATAAAAAAGCAAAATCAATGAAATACATTTGGAGAACAAGAAAATGTTCTATGCATTTAACGGGAGTGAGCCAAGATAAGATTCTCAAATTACCTAGTGTTTTCTGCACTATTTTGATTTTATAAAAAAGTTTTCTAATTAAACTTGTCACTGTTACAGCACCTCAAATGCCAATACTCTTCAAATATTTTACGATGCGGACATGGAACGTTTTGAGAATGTAATAATAACTGAAATTCCAAATTGCAAGTAAGTATTATAAATGTACAGGTTTTTTTTTTATATTTTGCATCCTACCTAGAGACTTTATTTTAGGAGCCAGAGATAAACTTTAAATGCAAAAGTAGTAGGGCTTCATGTCTATTATCTTTTAGAGTTATAACAAGAAACAAATGCGCAGCGCAAAGTGGAGAAAAAATACCAACTTTAATTTTTTGAAATGGAACACCCTATATTTTGTTTCATAAGATGAAAGAGCACTTTTGTTTCTAGTGATAACTCTACAAGATAATAGGTATAAAAACGTATAACTTTTGTATTTAAAGTTTTTCTGTGGTTCCTAAAATAAAGCTTCTAGATAGGGCGCAAAATATAAAAAAATACCCTGTACATTAGGAGTGGGACTGTACAAGAATACCATTATTCAAATTTATTATAAAATACTCATAGGAAAAATAAAAACTATTGATATTGAATAAATAATCGATATTATCGATGTCTGAAAACTATCATTTGAGTAAAATTTGTTGACGCACAGCCTTAATTAAGAATTATGCATAATAGTTTAATATGCATAGATAGGGACTTTGAAAAGCAGTTACAAGAGAGCCCATTTGGAGAAGGACTGAACTATTCTGGAGAAAATTGTATTAGTGCCTCTTCGAACCACCACAATCGACATTTAAAATGTATTTAATGTCGTAATTACACGAGATAACTTCCTCATATTGCAGATAATGGTTTTAAATGCATTTATTGACGTCGTGTGATAATTTGTTTTTCGAATTTTGTTGAAAAAAGAGTTACATATTGACAATTTAATTATTGAATTAATCACATTAAATATCAATCAAATTTTATACTATTTTCAGAAAACCTTTATAGATTTATCAAGAAACATAACACTTTTAAAAATCTGGAAAAAAATTATTCCTTCTTGAGATTTATATCCACAAAAATTGTAGAATGTTTTCACAAGTACTGCCATCTAGGTAGAACACCCGCTGGCGCCCTGGTCGTAATGTGCGGTAGATGTTATTTTATTATCAAGGCCTCGAATTTGAGGGTTCAAACTCAGAGGCGTTTTATTCCGCGCGCGGCGGGGCTCGATTTCTCGCTGCATTTCCGATAGGCACGGGGATTCTACGATCGAATTCTGTGTCTCATTAATTTTTACTTTTGACGATTCGACATGTATTTGATTGCTCAGTCTCTCCGTAAATATTGAAGAGTTCAAAATTTACCTGGATAAAGCGGCTCTCACAACCTGTTATGTTGAGAGATCATTTTCTCGCTTTAAAAGACAAGACATTGCAACGGCAAATCGAAACGAACGAATGAACAAAAATTTGGAACGTTATTTAATAATTAATTTTAATAACGACTAATAGCTGAGAAATTTTAGTATTTTCTTCCCTATTCGAATTTCGAATACCTGAGAATACTCAACAACGCGTGTCTCTGTTAAACCGGGCAATCGAACGATTCAGATCTGCGCTACACCGGGGGTGTTACGATGCGTAATCGGCATCTGGGAGACTGGACGGACTATTTTCCCCGATGCTGTAGTTATTATATAATGCATTAACTCACCACTCCTGAACATTGATTTTTTTGCCACCCCTACCTTCAGCTGTCTCTCTCGCACATTGATCTTACTTTATCCTGCACATACCAATGCACAGCCGAATGCTCAGTCGGATCACGTGTTATTATTATTAATTTCATAATCCGCCGTAATTTTACCTAATAGATTAATGATTCCGTCGTTGTAACAAGCGAACAGCCTAATTAAATCTCTAAACAGCAACATGAAGCACATGTTGATGACACCGTTGGTTAAATCGTTTGCAGAACAATCGAATTCCAGTAATGCATCCAATTGGTTCTGCAAAGTCGGTAAAGTTTTCAACAGTTTATCCGCGTTCATGGTTCTCAACATGCCGTCCTCCTTCCTAGAAGATAAAACTGTATGTTACTTTTGAATCGGGCACTGCAAGACTAAACGGACCCTCTTTTGATTTTGCAAAAGTCGAAGGCGACAGTTCTGTAGGAGAGTGCTTTTTCGTTCAGATACCGAGAATATCTTCGTATAAAAGGTGACATGTCGTATCCTGGAAAACATTAGCCGGTTAAAAATTACAAACTTGATGTAAAGTAAAGGTTTACAGGGTGTTTGGTAAATTTGGATATAGTTTCACTGTAAAAACTACGAATATCAAAAGATAACATACCAACATTTTATGTTTTTTTCTACATATTATATTATAACGACAATATATTATAGAAAAGTAAATTGAAAGAGAAACGAAACTACTTATAAACTTATTCAAACTGACCTCCATATTTTTTAATAAGGAGTTACAATTACGTTTTAACGGATCAAAACTTACGTTAAAGTGACTTTATATTATGTTACTTGGCAAAGCAATAGTCATGTAATAAATGTAAATTATCTTTTGGATTAATAAGAATAAAAAATTATTTTGAAATGTTGCATATCTTGCTTACGTAAACTTTTATGCTTAGTTTTTCTTATCGTTGAATCTGTATCCATATTTACGGACCACCTTTAATAAATACCCTGTAAAGGCACTTCTATAATTTGCTAGACAAGACATTTTGCTAAGAAATGTAAAAACGATCAATACATTGCTGAATTGCTTTCACAATAAAAAATTAAGGTACACGATTATCTCTGAACATTTCTATTTGCCAGCGGTATTACTTTGAAGCGATAGAAATTATCACAACTCAAAGCGACAATTATTCACAAACACTTCGTTAACATGAAACTTACCAATTCTGGTGCTGAGAGCTCCTTTGAGGAAAAAAACAAAAATATTTTAGTACTAGGATAAATATTACAAAATAATCGTTAATCACTGTACCGCTCATAATAACATAATAAACATAGTTCCGTTAGTTACACGATCGCGAAAACTTCCTTTCATTTGGAAGAATAAATAAATACAGAATAGAAAATTTTCAATTAAGCAGTAAATAAATTTTTGATCTGTGTAAAAGTGCATTAATTTATCTGAACAACTGTATTTCAATTTTTATTCCTTTAGTAAACCAAATGGTCTATAAAACAAAGTCGACATTATTACTAAAATAGCAACAGAATTGTCTAACAATTATTATACATTACATCTTTCAAAATATTGAGTGAGCATTTTTTATTCTAATTTGTTTATTAACAAATGTGTCGTTTAATATTTGCGCGGGACGCGGGATACTTCGTGTCAATAGATTAAAATCACTCGCCATTGTAAATAACTGAGTTGCTGAGTGATTATTTAAAAATAAAATATTCTCCATTTTTTTGGAAAGGTGTGGTTCAGAAAAGCTTTCTTAAATTGGCTGCTCCTTGATGTTTTAAATTTAACGTGGACCCAGCCTCAAACTTTTTAACCCATAAGATAATTCAGACGGTACCTGTCCATAACGTGAAATTATGAACCGATTGCGAAGTAACCCTTCGTAGAGTTGTCGTGAAATTATCAATTTTATAAAACGATTTAACACTAAAAGCATCTTGTGTACCAGACTACTGGTCCATGTCTAGTAAATGGCATTAAATGACTGACAATACGTGCTTTCTTTCGCTTAAAACTTTGAATCGTTTTTCGAATAGTTTGGACCTGAATTTCGTAGTAGTTGCAACAAAACACATAATTCAAACAAGTTTTAAAAATAGAGAGATTCAAAGAAAAGAATGTCTGTTTTTGAATCAAAACACGTTTGGATCAAGATTTTGTGAGCGAAAGAAAACACCTAATATACAGGGTTACAATACTTAAAGTGGATCTCGTAAACTATAAGAGATACAAAGATGGTTAAATTACAAAAAAAGGTGGGTTATTTTGGAGGCTATCCAAATATTCAAAGAAATATTTTCTACCTCCATTCGTTTCTGAAATATCTTCAAAAAACTGAAAATTCTAATTTAAAATCTCGAATATCTTCCTTATTTATTAAAATAGAATAATGAAATTCGATATTTTTATGTTAAATTCGATGATCAATATAATAGAGTCCGAAGAAATAGGTTAAGATTGACAGTTTCGCAGATACGACTGTCAACTGTCTTTTTTCTCATGGACACACGCTACCTCGGGTATTCATACCACGTGATACAAAAATAAAATCTGAATACGATCATACGACACACTTATGCTTTTGTTTTAAAACAAAATATAAAGATATTATAAAAGATTTTGAAAAAAAAAAAATATATCTAGTAGGCGGGTACGTGTAAACAATCAGAACTAAAATTATTATTAAAATAATAAATCTTACTCGATTATGGTACTTATTTACATTTTTACATAAAAAAAAATTACTTTTTAACAAAAATTCTTAGTAACCTAATATTTTGTTTCAAAACAAAATCATCAACGTTCATATGTCGGATTCAAAATTTATTTCTGCATCACGTGCTATGAATATCTAAGGTAGCGTTCGTATGAAAAGAAACAGTTGACAGTCGTATTTACGAAACTGTCAAACCTAACCTATTTCTTCCAATGCATTAGTTTGTCCATCGAATTTAATGTAAAAACACCAAATTTTATGATTTTATCCCAAGAAATAAAGAAAATATTGGAGATATTAGAAAATGAGAATTTTCAGTTTTTTGAAAATATTCCAAAAACGAATGAAAATTTAAAAAAAATGCATATTTTTATCTCTTATAGTTTACGAGATCCCTTTAATTAGTTGTAACCCTGTGTAATCAAATTCAGCGCCTTTATCAAAACTTAAACCTTTTAAAATTTCCCGCTTCACTGGGGGACCCTGTATCTATTGTCGCGCCAACTATTCGGCATAGTTTTTGTTGGACTTCACTTAAAGCTGGAGTTTGGTCTAAATAGTTATTTAGGTATAACCAAGAGTAAAAGGAACCTGACAAGACTGGGGCCCGTTCAAGAATACAAAGAAGAGCGCTCGGGGTAAAATTCTTTCTCTTTCATGTAAGTAATTTTGTGCATTTTGTTTTCCACTTTAAATACTCAAAGTGCTCTCGGAACTCTCGGTTTCTGAACGCGCTCCTGTAGACCGTGTTTCCAACGCGTACATTATAATGTTTTTCGACAACACTCATGTTCGTTTTCGGCGCTCGCACACAGAAAATACTCATTTTCCAGAAAAAGTATATTGACATACAGTCGGGGACAAAATTGTGGGTACGGAGGAGAGTTCTATCGTATTTGAAAAGGATATATATATACAGAATTAAAATACAAACAAAAATAATCAACTGAACAGTTTATTGACAACTAAATATAATATTCTAGCAAAAATAGTGAAAAGATAAACGAAAAAACAAGTACTTTATTATAATAACTTAATAATTTCTGAAATAAGAGGTGGACAAAATTATGAGTACAATTTCTTTTTTAAATTTGTATTACATAAATTTCACCAGAATTAATATTTAGTATGACATCCCTTGGCTGCAATGACTGCTGCTGCCGTGGTATGCTGTCAATTAAATTTGTTATTATTTCTGCTGGAATTTCTTCCCAAGCAGCGATCAGTTTTTTAAAGTAAGATGTGGCATTTGTTACTCCTTCTTCTGAAATTTTGCCGTCTAAATAAGCCCACAAGTGTTCAATTGGGTTTAGATCCAGACTTTGAGGCGGCCACTGAAGGACTTCAATGTCATTTTCTTGGAAATAATTCTTAGCAACTCGCGAAGTATGCTTGGGATCATTATCCTGTTGGAAAATAAAGTCGTCAAGGTCCATCTTTTCGAACGAACGATACAAATTTTCTTCCAAAATTTGTACGTATGATATTCCTGTCATCGTTAATTAAGGCTTCTCCTGCTCGCCTCCATACTCTACCTATTCGTTTTGACCCAAAAAGTTCAAATTTACTTTGATCCGACCACACCACTTTTTCCCAATAGGCTGGGGGTTTATTTACATGTTGTTTTGCAAATGCTAATCGTTTTTTCTTATTTCTTTCACTAATGGTTTCTTTCTTTTAAAAAAAAAAAACTTTGAAGGCCAGCCTCCTTAATCCTTCTTTTAATTGTTTTAGTAGAAACGTTTATACTGACAGTTTCCATCAATTGACGAGCACTTGCTGTAGATTTTCTTTTTCGCCCTCGACCCGCGATATTTTCAGTACTATTAGTGGCTTCAAATTTTTTACGAATACGAACAACAACGTTTTTTGATACTTTATACTTTTTTACTAATTGTCCGTAACTTATACTCACTTTTCGGTCTTCGACAATACGTTTTCGAATTTCCAAAGCAATTTCTTTTCTGGGAGCCATGAGAAATTTTTAGTTTAAAAACGAACTTTCTTAGGACATTTCACTGTTAATTATTAACTCAGTAAAAATGCCGCTTTTCATATTAATTCACTAATATTGTGTGCACGCTAGAATAGTTCTGATAAAACTAAAGCTGCATCGTTGTACCCATAATTTTGTCCACTAAAACCTTCTATAAAATAAATAAAACAAACCCCACCATTAAGGGATGATTCATTCATGAAATAATACACAATAAATGTTATTTGCACAGTTTTAAGACGCTGTTGTCGATTTATGAATGCTGCAGGTATAAAGGGATAAACGTTTGCGGGAAATAACCAGTAATATAAATGTCATACCCACAATTTCGTCCCCGACTGTAAGTGACAGTATTACTATCTTCATTGTAAAATGAACCCGAAAGAAGATATCGTCCAAAAATTGTTATGGGTGTCGCTTTTCCAATATGGCGGCGCGAAAGGCAAAGATAACGAGGTGCCAAGTGAAAATTCGGAAGGAGCATCTGAAAATCTATAAAAATGCCAAATATCAAAGCTCCCGGAAAATTTTCCTGCAAGATCCATTTTTTTGACTCCAAGTTACTGGTCTACTAAAATCCTAATATTTAAATGTTCGATTAAATACACGTCCTATGAAATTAGTACCTCTTTATTTTTGAATTTTTGCTTGTCCTAAAATCCCCAAAAACTTCTTAGAACGGTAAATTCCGGGACGATAACCGACTGAAGATTTTCTCTTTTTAGGAAAATATGCAGTTTTTCTTAGTAGAATCACGTCAGCAGACATTTCCTATATCACTAACTAAAATGTTTGTTCACAAAATATCAAAAATGCTGTAATTTCAATTCCTGATTTTTCTGTCCTTATGAAAATAGATAGGAAAAAAATTTTAAGACGGTGGTTTTTCATTGTAAAGACAAGCGAAGTGATATAATGAAGCAATTGGTTTGTGTACTCACTAATGATATAGATAGATGATATATGTAGATAGATACAGATAGAATTTCAGAGCGAATGCTTCTTCTTTCCATCAATGAGTCAGTGCCGTACTTCTGATAGATCTCAGAGCTTTTACAATTGAAGACAAGAGTGGGTGAAGATGTTGTTTCGCGTTTTTAAAGTCAGTACTTTTATTGGTTTCTTGAACAACTTTAGCAGAAATTTGGTAGTTAAAGTACGAATAACACAGTAATGGAAAAGTAGTCACCAGTTCAATCCAAAAAAAGAGTAAATAAGTTCCAATGCAATACTTTTAATTGCAATTTAGGCTCAGTTCTAATTTTGCAAGATAAACACCATCATCCACTCGTGTCTTCAATTATATTATTTCATTTACACTTAAATCATTTTCACTAGCTCTTCAAGTGCTATCCAAATATGTAATAAAACATGTAGGGTCCCATAAAAAAATGGTGTGTAATGTAATAATTGTAATAAAGAAACACCATGTATATTTGAAAATAATTTTAGATTCCTTCCTTCTTCGGAACGTTGGGTCACACCTGCATACTCACATGAAATTTATTTTAATAAAATTGATATTCTGGGGTTCGTTTCCACTGATAATTTGGAGGGAGCATTAATTAAACATACAGATAAGTACTTGCATTAATTAACCTGATTAGCAGCAACGGGGAAACAATTTAAAATTGAAATTTATTGTGCTATTTGGTACTCGGTACTGAAGATACATATTCATGGACTTTTATTTTCAATCAATTTGCATTATTTCGAGGAGAATAATGTGTTCCGTTGAGAATACTGTCCTGGTTTTAGTTGGCAAACTTGTGCTCAGGGTCATAATAAATTTATTATTGTTTCTTGACACTAAAACCCTAGTGAATCACTTGTATTATGAAGACAGGAATGTTTTGTGTGATGTAATATATAGGGTGTTCCACTTAACACGGCTTCCTGCATACATCTCTAGTTAATCATTTTACGAAAATATGTTTTAAACACCCTGTGTATTTTCACATTTTCGGATTCCGGACTGAAATTTTAATGTGACTTTGTGTACCCCATGTAGGGTATAATCTAAACAGTCAAACGATTTAGGTCCAGTTTTACAAAAGGGTCTAAACTTTGAGCTGAGGCTTAAACCCTTAGGCCCAGTTTTACAATGACGGTTTAACTTTGAGTCGAAGCTTAAATCCTTCACAATAATTGTTAAAATAATCGTGAGCCTCAGCTCAAAGTTGAGACGCATTTGTAAAACTGGACCTTAGTAACGATTATTTCAACAATTGTTGTGAAGGATTTAAGCTTCGGCTCAAAGTGAAACCGTCACTGTAAAACTGGGCCTTACAGATATATATATTCTGTAACAAGCACACATTTTCAAGAACATAATTAATAATTGGAAATAGCACTCAATGTCATGGGTGATGAAGCTATCAATCGATAATGAAACGTTCAGTGCTATTTCCAATTATAATTCTTTTCGGTTAAAGTTTAAAAACCGTTTATTTTCTATTGTTATTGTCAGTAAAAAAAATAATTAAACATCGTTTGAATTTTCAATTGTTTTTGTTCACATTTCATGCAAACTCCTATGATTCATCTAACGTAATACAAAAATAGTCGGAGAATCGTCTACTTTTGAAAAGAATAAAAACAAAAAAGTTATTTCTTAAAATTGAGCAGAAATTGACAAATTTGTTGACAAGACTTGAAAACATTTTACACTTATCAATTTAAGATTAGAGCCGTTACTTAAACAGAATCTTTCCAAGTAGTACCAACTAAAGGTTAACAAAATAATGCAAGTAAAAATTACTTTAAAACGATGCCGTTCAGTTTTAATAGAAATTTCGTCCAATTGTTGATTAAATACATTGAATAACAACCCGATTTGTACAATGTTTCATCGCATATACAGGCTGTCCATTTTTTGAGCCCAAGCATGGGGATCTCACTTATCTTAAGAGATATGACGTCGATTAAATTAGGCCAAAATTGCGCATATTTATTTTAGTTTTAACTCAATAACTTCAAAACGAAAAGGAATAATTTAAATTGCTTTTCAGATTATTAATTAGCATGAAAATACGCAACTTTGGCCTAATTTAACCGACCTCGTATCTCTTCAGATAAGTGAGACCCCCATGCTTGGGCTCGAAAAACGGACAGCCTGTATACCATGCCTTGAAATGAATTCCTAATTAAAGAAGGTTATGATTCTTTTATATAGTTGGCGACATGTAATACAAGAGTGAGAGGACAGCTCCTAATAACTGTCACCGTTCATTTTCTAATCTACCAGTTTGAAAATAACTTTCAATAATAAAAGTTTTATATTGTAATTCTAACGTTTTATAAATTGAAAATACAAAGCGTCACAATTTGTAATTTGTTTAAATTAAATAATTGGATAGCAGTCAGTGCTACAAAACTTTTAGGAGAAAGAACATTGAAATCGTGGCCTACTTTATTTAGGAAATCAAACGATTTCTTGAGTAATCCGGATAATTCAGTAATTAATCAAAAGGTGCAAACAAACGTCTTTAGTTGGTAGCACACCCTAGAAATTACAGGAAAATTGACGGAGATATTGAATGACATGTTCAAAATTCAGCTTATTAAACCGCTTATCAAGCACTTCCAGTTGCAGTTAAATGTAACAAGTGTAATACAACAATTTAAAGTTCTTGATGAAAGTGCAATTGCGGCCCTACAAAACTTTGACAAATACAATGTTCTGGCGGTGTAAACTGATCCTAAAACTGAAGTTTCTAAACGTCACTGTAACTGCTCATTGGAACAGAAATCAAAATTTGTTGCAAAAATTGCTATTTTTTTAGTTGCAGCACAATTATAATCCATGAAGCAATAAAGCCGTTGTGATACTATAAAATTAAACCAAAATGATTGCCGCTGTGGATTTAAGTATTTTACACTAAACGTTTTGCTTTCCAGGGCCTCCCTTTATCTAAACTTAAAAAAAAATCATACGATACAAGCTTTATAATTAATAAAAATAAGCGTTAAACACAATAATGAAATTTGTAAGTTTTACATCATACACACATACATGTATACATAGGTACACTTTAGTACTTTTATAAAGAATGAATCAGAATAATAACTTGATAAGAAAAATAGTTTGAAAGGAGATAATACAGGAAAAAAAAAACTTTTTTCTCGGTAGTTTATTATTCCTTCTTTTAAAATATCTCCAAAACTCCTAAAAAAAACACCAAAATGAGTAATTACTACTTAGAGACGAACAGGGGAAGCACAATATTAAAACACTATCGAAATTTAAGAATATACATGGTGGGCCAACACTGCGTGGGCGGAAGATTGTGGCGCTATTATTGAAAATTTTTAAATTCTGTGTGCGCAGTAACATATATATCATTTAGATGCACAGTCTAAAATTATTTAGACTTATACAGAGTGTTCTGTAAGAGTGTGACGACTCTAACATACGTTTTCTCTAAATAGAACACCGTATATGTTAATGCACTATTAGATGTCTCATATGATCAGTGGACTAAAATAATATAAGGTTTTAGTGATCTAAAGTTTATCGTTTTCGAGAGATTGACAATTTACCGGTAAAAAAATGGCAACATTTGTTACCCTATAAATCAGTTATTTTGCTTTGAATTTTGGTGGATACATTATTTAACTATTAGAAAACAAAAATGCGTAATCAACTCGAAATTTTTCCGGGAACTTTATATAGGGTGATGTATAACGCAATTACCATTTTTCTAAAAAAATTTAAATGAAACGCCCTGTAATGAACACATAGTTTAAAACAACCCTTACTAAGATTTCCAATAGTATAAGACTTTTTACGTACAGCTCTTAAACTTTGAATGTAGAAAATTTTTAAATTTGTATCTTTAAAATCTCTACTGTATTGTAATTGAATAAATAAAATTGAAATTTATTTTGTTTCTAATGCATACATTTGGTAATAACGTTGTTAATAATCTTGATAATAATGTGCAAGTATTTTAATGTTTGAACCAACTTTTAGAATACATCGATTTTTTTTATTAAAAAACTTAAATTGAACTAAATTTAATTTCTTCATAACCAGATCATTGTTCAATTGTTTTGCAATGTATTCATAGTACGCAATATACAAAATACCGCAAAAGCAATAACTTAAATGTTAGTTAACAAAAGAAAAAACTAGATTTAACAAACATGCTCAAAATATAATCCAATTTATTTTATACATTTTTAATTCGGCGATTAAGAAATATATTAAAATTTATACATACAGATGCAATTCTAAATAATTCTGTTTCATGACCTCGACGTCCACAGGAGAATCACTAAACTCAGTTATATTCTGGCACAAAAGTATAGTGAAATCAGACGGAAGTATGGTAGCAACTCAAGATTCTTTCGCATATTGTTTATTGCATTAACTCTTTAGTTAAAATCATTTTCTAGTGTCATTGTTGTAATATGATGGGACTTCATCATGCTTAAACCACATATTTTAATGGGTATTTCGGGGAAAACTCATCAAAAATAACAAGAAATAATTCTAAATCAGAAACAGAAAGTAAGAATCCTTTCACAAAATACAAACCTGTAATAAAACATGATTAAAAGTGATAACACATGAATGCATTTATTAAAAGACCGTTACTTGTGTGAAAAATTTCTAGAAAATGTGGATTTCCGCCACCATAATATTGTAAATTCTGTTTGTTAGGAATTTCATTATTCCTAATAAACAGAAGGGAAAGTTTTTAATCCAAGAAAACAGGTTAATGGATATTAAATGCTTGCTAAAATACTACAGAACATCCAACGCCATTACAAGTTGAAATTTACGCCACTAGATACACAAAAAATTCAATTTTGTTTATTAAATTACAATTATAACATTTTAAAGATATAAATTTAAAAAATTTGTACATTCAAAGTTTAAGAGCTGTACATAAAAAGTCTTATACTATTGGTAACCTTAGTAAGGGACGTTTTAAACTATGTATTCGTATACAGGGCGTTCCATTTACTTTTTTAGAAAAATGGTAATTTGCGTTGTGCATCACTCTGTGTGTAAAGTTTCCAGAAAAATTTCGAGTTGATTACACATTTCTGTTTTCTAATAGTTAAATAATATATCCACCAAAATTCAACGCAAAATTTTTAAAAATAACTAATTTATGGAGTAACAAATTTTGCCATTTTTTACCGGTAAATTGTCAATATCTTGAAAACGATAAACTTTACGCCAATAAAACCTTATATTATTTTCGTCCACTAATAGTGAGATATCTAATAGTGCAATAATATATAGAGTGTTCTATTAAAAAAAAAACATATGTTAGGGTCGTCACGCTCTTACGGAACACTCTGTATAAGTCTAAATAATTTTAGATTGTTCATCTAAACGATATGTATATTATTGCGCACACAAATTTCAAAAACTTTCAATAAACGCCACCATTTTCCGCCCACGCATTGTTAGCCCACCCTGTATTTTCTAAATTTTGTATTTCTTTTTCTATGTTTTGATATACATATTAACTATCCTTTGTAACCTATAACAACGATATTATTTATAGATATAGAAGGGTATATTTGCGTAAACTGTAGTATATCAAAGTTTCCCTATATTATTATCTCACAATCCTACTCGTACTATCGACTTCTTCCTTCTGATTTATCCTGTATATTATGAGCAATATAAGTGTCAAAATTATAGTAAATTTTCTAAATATAGCTTTTCTAATCTAATCTCTTTGAAACAACGCTCCTATAATCAAATATTAAAAACACCTATTTCATAATTTAAAAAAAAACTGAAGTTTGTTCTTGTCCGATGAAAATAGTAAGTAGAAAGTTTTTTTAATCTCAAACCGGACAGAAAAATGAAGGGAAACACACTCAACGTTTCGCTATAGATTTATAGCTTCGTCGACGAAGCTATAAATCTATAGCGAAACGTTGAGTGTGTTTCCCTTCATTTTTCTGTCCGGTTTGAGATTAAAAAAACTTTCTACTTAAAAAAAAACGGTCATAAAAACGAAGCGAAAATGTAGAAAAATTAGCTTTAAACTTAAATTTTGATCAAATATTATCTTTGAATGTAATCACTAATCAGTAATCATATAGTAAACAGAAAATTGCATACCTTGAACTCCACCTTTATCTAAAAAATTACTAAGTTGAAATGTGCTATTACTCGAAGCCAAAAACTGCGTAAATCTCTGAAACAAAACGAAAGACGAATAAGTTTTTTGTAAACCAAATACATTACATTTAATTTCGGTTTGTTAAATTGAAGAAATTTTGTCAAAAACCTATTCTTTTTCAGGAACAGGTAGGGTTGTTTGTATTCAGTACCCTGAATTGTTTCTCGTAAACATGAATAACGTGAAATAAATTTAATTATAATCGAATTATTTTCCCTCTTGCTATAAGAATTGTAACAGTAATGCGAAATAAATGTGAATATAAGCGAGCTGGGCTTTCTATGCAAATGTTCCCTAAGCAAAGTGCCTGCGAAGCTTTGCGTTCGAAGGATCAGACGTATTTTGACGACACGTGTACCAGTATAATTTTCTCCGCTTTGAGAGCGAGCTTCGCAGGCCTTCCTAAATTACAGGAACAAAAAATTATATTTTCTGCGAGCTTCGCAGGCCTTCCTAAATTATAAGAAAAAAAAATAATACTTACTTCGTTGCCATAGCACATCATGTGGTGAGCTGTGATAAGCGCTTTGTAAACCACTAGCCAATTAGTGTTCTGCGATCTTTCTATTAATAAGTTAGCTAATTGAGGAATAGACACGTTCGGCTCGTTGGTACAATGCACTAAATCTGAAAAAAAAAAATAAACATAATGTATTAAATAAATTATAAAACAATATTAGTTATTGTTACTATTATATTTTTAAAGTAATATCTACCTACAATATGTTTCTCTGAAATGCAAAAATTGCGATATATTATCTTTTTTTCTACTTAAATATTTCAAAAATGTGCTAAATGCTCCAGAAATTATTCGAAAGGTTGGTGACTTATATCAATAATTTAATACTTTAATAATAATAATAATTTAATACTCTAATCTGAACTAATGTTTGCACGGGTTGATCCAGATTTTCGAATTATCGAACCAACGACAGAAAATATCCAAAAAAACATCTAATTATCCTGGAATTTCAACATTCTCACAATAAAAAATTCTTTATTTTTAAATCCAACACTAAACCCGCCTCTAAACTCTTTTGTGTCCCAGGGGTGTAACTGAGACACCCTAAATGTACGGATTTGTAAACATTTTCTTAAATTATGAATTGAAAATGGTAATTTGTCATATAGTCCTCTAAAAGACCTTGATACACATAGTTTTTATAAAATTATTTAATTCTTTACATTTTAAATTATTGAAAATTTAACATTGGTATGTAATTAATTTTTGGTATGTAACTTAATTACCCCGCTTGGCCGCTTTTGTAACTGAAGCGATTTGTATCTGACACGTGCGTAAATCCGTAAAACCTCTTTATATCCTGAAAAACATCATAAGTAAAAAGCTTTTTAATTTTGAACCGGACAGAAATATGAAGCGAACACACTCAACGTTTCGCTATAGATTCATAGCTTCGTCAATTATGAAAAACATCAGTTGAAGTTCTGTGGCTCGAATATGTTTAATTATTTATTGATTTATCGCTTCAATTCATCGTTTTGATCCATCACTCCATCGGATCAACAATATATCGATCCATCGCCATCAAATGTTCATCGTTTTATCAATAAATCATTCCATCGATTCACCGCGTTATTGATCCAACGCTTCATCGATCCAGCGCTTTATCTATCCATCGCATCATCCACCAGTCGCTTTATCTGTGCATCGCATCATTCCACCTATCGCATCGATAATCCATCGCTTCATCGGTAGTTTGTTGGATTTATACGCCGAGTCACTTCATTGATCCATCACTTAATTTATCCATCAGTTTATAGCTTCATTCATCGATTTATAGATTCGTCGTTTCATTGATACATCGCTTCATTGATCTGTCACTTCAATAATTCATCGATTGATCCTTTCATTAACACATTTTCTACCAATCTAATACTTCATCGCCTCATCGCATTATCGATCTATCGTTCCATCATATAAATAATATTACCAATTGTTTTCGTTAAGGTAATTCAGTTACCCCGCTTGGCTTTGCTTACTATTCTTAGAGCTTGGACACGAAAGGGTTAATAATTTCAATTTTCTCATTTATCGATTAAGTAACGTTTTTCGTTTTAGAAGTTATCTCTCAATTTTTTAGTTTGTTTTATTAGCTTTTTTATTTGAATTGATTATTAGGTTTACTTTAGAACAAAAAATTATTGGAGTTTCTTTAATTACTTTGAATTGATAATCACGTGGGTAAAGCGGTGACATTACTTCGCGCGACACCCGGTACATTAGGGATGGGACATCGATCATTGTATTATGCCCGCCAAAAAAATCTGGGACATGTAATATGTCCTACTGTAAATATAACGACGTGTTTTTATATTATCATAGAAACAAGCTCTAAATAGAAAGATGAATGGCTCAAAGCTGCATTCAAACTAATACAATAACTCAAAAACGCATGTAGAGTTGTCCCCAAATTTTTTTGGCGGGGATAGTACATCGATGTTAATATCGAAGTTTAATAAAACATCGACCGCTATAATTTGTTCACAAATTAAAAGACCACTGGCGGCGTTGCCTTGTGAAAAATACAACCGGCAACAGTGTCCTAGTTAAAAATTTGGTAACAAAATTGGCAAGTGTTTTAAATAAACGATAAGGTTATACCTTCGGAACAAATCCCTGGCTCTAAATTTAATGATTATAGTAGATTCATGGTTTTTACCTTGCCGTTCGCAAGCAATTTTATAGCAGTCAAACTGTAATTAATTGAAACGGATGAATATAAATGTAAGTAAACTAATAGTAAAATTGATTTGACAAATTACTTTGACATGAAACTTCAAATACCTTGCCAACTTAGTATTTTGTTAATGTTCTATAGGGGACTTATGTTTTATACCAACATAATGCAACAGGTGGTGGTTTTTTAATTTGTGAACAACGTATAGATATCGATGTTTGCTAGCGTCGATGTTGAAATGAAGAATAAATATATGTATAGTGCTTTTTTATGGCCATAGGGATTTACGTGCTAAAAATTTTGCCTCATATTAACTTAAATTGAAATTATTAACTAGCAAATATGAATCGAGTAGGTCACAGCCACAAATTGGCGCCCATAAGAAAAAAAAAGTTGACAGTCGTATCTCTGCAACTTTGACAGCTCAGGTAAATGTAATGACAGGTTTAGATTCTACGTAAAAAAGTGCCTGAATAATGTGTAAGTTATAAATGTCTAACTTTATCGGTTTTCGATTTAAAAAATAAAAACGAAAATGAAAAATTTTAGTTTTTTCTCAATATCTTCAAAACGAAAAGGAATAATTTATATTGCTTTTCAGATTATTAATTAGCATGAAAATGCGCAACTTTGGCCTAATTTAACCGACCTCGTATCTCTTAAGATAAGTGAGATCCCCATGCTTGGGTTCGAAAAACGGACAGCCTGTATACTGGGTGTTTCATAACCTACGGAGGAGATTAAAAGGGTAGCTAGAGGAGATCAAATTAAAGCTTTTATCTTAATAAATTTTTGGTAAAAGATCAATAACTAAAAAGTTACAAGAGTTTAAAGTGAAATTAATTAGCAAGCAAAAGTTACTCCCTGTAGTAATATTTTACGTTTTAAATTTAAATTTGAGACATTTATGAGTTAATTGAATACTGCTTTACAATAAACAATTATTTTAAATAATGTAGTCACGTTAAAGTTACGGCTATTTCGTTTTTTCTTTAAATGCCCAAAAACGGATTTTCATGTCGTTGTGCACCGCCTACTAATTAAAAACAAAACTAGGAAACAGATTAACATAGACATTTTATGAATAGCGGTTTTGATAAATTTAGAATTTATTTAGCAATAAAGTTGCATTTTGTGAAATAATTTTGATTAATTAAGAAGCCATAGCTGTAAATTAAAGAAGAAATTATGAAAGTTAAATTGCGGTAACTTTCTTATTAATGGGTTTTGGCCAAAAGCGAGTTAAAGAAAAAAAGCTCTATTTTGATGTCCTACAGCTGCCCTTTCAATCTCCTCCGTACGTTACGAGACACCCAATATATTTATACCACAAAATTAAGATTCATAATAATATATTACAATAAGTACACTTGAGAATGTCTTTTTTACGAAACCAATCGTGTGTAAAGGACATTAAAATTGTAAAAAAGACTAAGCATTTCAATTGTATTACTTTTTAATATTTCAAAATAATTCAAATGTTTTTAAATTGTCTGTATTAATAAATTATAAATAAATATTTGAGAGGGCGGTACAAATTATTATGTTTAACCAAATATTTAAATTATTTCAATACGCAGCAGCTAGGAAACTGCAAATTGTAGATGAACTGTTTTTTTTTGCTATCATGGTGCAAGATATCAGCTCCTGCTAATTTGCGTTCTGCTATTTGTTATTTTTTTAGTGGTGGGTTCGCTGTTATTATGATTGCTATGTACTATGCCCGCCAAACAAATCTGGGACACGTAATGTTTCCTGTTGTAAATATGACGAGTTAATTATTGTTGCTATGATATATTCGTCCACATGTTTATTTCTGCGTTTTTTAATTTACCACAGAAACAAGTTTAAAGCTGCATTCAAACTGAGGGGGTCATTCACGAAACAGGACTTGCAAGTAGTCGTTACCGACGCTGCAAATTGCAAATCCTTTGGAATTGTCATGGTAAATGCACGGTTAGGACAATTTTTGGGCGGTTTTTGCAAATCAGACTGAAGGGGAAGAGCTAAATATAACGGAGCATCGACGTTAATAGGTTTTGAAAGTCTTGTTTTTGTCACATCGTTTTCAATCACACCTTTTTTTTATAAAAATGTAATTCTGGTTAATGTTCTTTAAAAAAAAATATTTTTGTATGTATCAAAATTTTCACGCAAATTAACACTTACCAGATTTATTAGTTTTAATTATTATATAAAAAAACTTCTTAAATAAAATTATATAGAATACGGCCTGTTTCTATATCATAATACAAATGTCGTTGCAGGACGTCAAGATCAGGTGCAATTTACAAACCGATAACGACACTTGCTGCAAATCTTTTTGAAGAATTACCTTATCGGTGTTTACTTGTTCCCGTGGTTCTCATTTGGCCGAGATTTTAATGAATGCAGCTGAACCAGGAAGTGCTTCGATATTCGATGATTGCTTTGAACATCAATGTTCTATCGATGATAATATATCGTATATATCGATGGCGCAAAAATATCGAGCTTATGTTCAAAACGTAACTACTACTGATTCAGCACTCTTTCGCACATTGATCTTTTTGCCTCCCTGCCTTCAGCTATCTCTTTCGCACATTGATCTTACGTTATCCTGTACATTAGGCATACAGCCGAATACTCTGCCGGATCACCCGTTATTATTACGCACCGTGTATCAATTATAAATTGTTTTAAAATATAAATGATTGAAGTTATTGTGGTTCCGGTGATTCACATGCCATGTCAACTCGATTTAATACTCGGATAAAAACATAGGCGCCGCTTCGTCGGGTGCAGGGGCCTCGTGCACCCGACAAATGATTTTGTTGGGTGCAAAAATATTAGAGAGCACCCGATAAAGTAGTGTCATGGCAGTGTCTTTTTATTTAATGAATTCAAAGAACACACAGTTTTTTAAAGAAATACAGCATACTTGCTTTTTCTACTGACGTGCACTGCGTGCGTGCGTGATCACAGTATCTCCATCTTCTTCTAACCTCATACAATAAAATGAGTTGGAGATACTCTTAGTGCACACTTAGTGCATATAGTGTACACTTCTGCTATAAAGTTTTCGGAGTACGAGACATGCCACTGGCAGTAAGAAATTTTATGCTTTGCAATTATGAACCTTATAGCTTTTACAACCGTACCTGCTACCCCGATAATAAAACCGGTCATCGCAAACACAGCGATTTAACACAGATGCGAACTTATTCAACCAACTTGAATAATCTGCTAGAAAGACTTTCATTGTCGTTGGATGGATAAGAAATTTAACAAAATTTATTTTCTAAATATTAGAACATGTGTAGTAAATAATGTGTGCATTATGAAATTAAAATTTCTGAAACTTTGGCAATTGAAATTAAATAAGTCAATAAAATAAAATCTGTTACTTTTCGTTAATTAAATTTAACTTTCTAGTTTCATTAAATACACATGTTTTGCAACTAATTAATAGCTTTGTTGAGCATAACTTCTTAGCATTTATATTATTATAATAAGAAACAAATTTAAATAATCTAGCTCATTCTATATATTTTTTCAAATACTCAAAAATCATTCACATATTTTCACAAAATAAATGTTATACGATTTAATCATTTTCTCTTAACTTCTAGATTAATGAAAACTTGCCAAACTTTGTGGATGAACTTTTCAACTTATTTTACTGATGTCAAATTTGAGAAGAAACTAAAAAGAAGAATATTATTTTTTCCTCTGTGGCGTAGAATGAAATATGTATATTATTTTTAACGCAAGTATTGCATTTTTTAAGTATTACACATATTCTATATTCTAGGAGTTTAATACTATATTTGTTAAGTTTCCTAAATTTGTATGATTCTGAATAATTTTAATGAGTTAACTATTCGATCAATAAGTATCATCAGTAAACTTATTATTTAAATGAAATTAAGTTATTTTAAATTTATTTCACTGTAAATTCTTACAATATTATATGATACCGTATAAAAAGAATAACATACACTGGAAAAAGTATTCAAGACTCTATTATTGAGAACAATGAAAAACTTATTACAAGTAAAAACAAAACTAAAGTAAAAATTAACAAAACAATAATTCACGTATATATTTAAAAAAAAAACCGGCCCAATAATACTGTGACATATTTCTCAATAATAAATTAGTAGACTCTATTATTGAGAACAACGAAAAACTTATTACAAGTAAAAATTAACAAAACAATAATTCAAGTATATATTTACAACAAAAAAAACCTGCCCAATAGTACTGACATATTTCTCAATAATAAATTAGTAGACTTTATTATTGAGAACAACGAAAAACTTATTACAAGTAAAAGCAAAACTGAAATAAAAATTAACAAAATAATAATTCACATATACATATATTTACATAAAAAAATAGATCAATAATAGTGTAATATATATTTTAATTATAAATTAGTAATGTGTGTAGTAACCGCCATTTGTAATTACTTCCTCCAGTCTTCTCTGCAAACAAACCAGAAGTGTATAAAGGCAGAAATTTGGTATAATTATAATTTTTCAGATTAATTAACATCGTTGATCCTTTATAGCAATTTAACATTTATATGTCTTTATAATATGATCTGAAATCCTGTTATTTAACAATATAAAATATTCTAATTAAAAAGAAAACATTTTTTGTTCAATTTTTAAGTTAAAGCAAAAGAGAACAACCAAATTCGCCACCGCGTCCGCGTTCGCAACCGCGCGTCGCCTCAATAAATACTCGGAACCAAATACTGGCAACGAAATTCAACAAACCATAAACATCTGCACCGGCCGGGGTTTAATAGGACCTAAGTAAACAACCCTCCTATCGGGGTGCGGAGAAAGTGTCTCTGTTCCTTAAGGTTCGAAATATATTAGGCCCGTTTCAATAAGGTTCAAATTCGAACGATTTTATTGCTTTTCATTTCGAAACTTTTAAGCATTAGTATACGTCAGTAGAAAACGCTATTAGTGTATTATTTGTTCACAAATCAAAAACCCACCACCCATTATGTTGGTATAAAACACAGTTCCCTGTAAAATATTTTCAAAATAATAAGCAGGGATGAGGAAAAACTTTTCTTTTTCTTTTCTCCTCCCTGACACTAAGTTGGTAAGACAATTTTAATGCTTGTCTTATTATCTTATTCACATTTATGTTCGTCTTAAGAATCCTTTTCAATGCCACACAAACGGAAAAAATCTTTTCACTGTTAAAATGAAAGATGCCCTTAATTGAATTATCGTAATTATTAAAAATTCAGAACTCATAACCTTGTCATTCATTTCATATACTTGTCACTTTGTTATCGAGTTCTTAACTATTGTTATAGTTGTATTTTTCATAAGGCAGTGGTCTTTTAATTTATGAATAAGTTATATTATACACATTATAAACTGAACTATGTACCGACAAAAATTGCACCCGACAATATTTTCAAAATCCGGTGCCTATGGATAAAAATGTACTATTCAGCGGACAATAGGCTTCAGGCAGAGTGCACACTTACAAAACGAAAATTTACTGTGTAACAGTAAATTATAATCATTTTTGTCTTCTTATACGATGAGTATCTGAGGTCTTTTAATACTCCTGTATTTTTCTATTTCAATAAATTTATAGACTGCGAACAGTTACTTATCTGTTGTCTCTATTTGTCCCAATCCTTTCGCTTTGTACACCTGATACAAAATTGTTTGTTCATATTTTCAGGAGGACTAGAAAATCGAAAAATACGCGACCTTTCGACATATCTTTTTTTTTTTCAAAAGTGAATTACCTATTAATAATGAAGTTATACTGTCGAAAGCACAAAATAGTCGACAAATACAGTTTCCTGTAATTGTTCCTTCTTAAATATTGTTTAAATACGCGAATGTCATCTATGAAGTCGTACTTAAACAATATCATTTTGAGTAAGAATAATTACAGGAAACTGTTTTTGTACACTATTTTTTGCTTTGCACTGTAACACTAAGTTTGAAAAAGTGAAATTATTTTTTTAACAATATTTTCTAGGATCATTTGACGGCGTATGTTTTTCGTATTTGTGTGATCTTCTCTCATTTTATGTCCAATTCTCTACTTTTACATATTTTTTTACGATTAATGAATGAATTTGCCATAGATATTTTCTATCTAACGTATTCATTCTTTCGACAAAATTAGGTTTGTATATTTGTATTGTTCGGAGTTACTCCGATTGCTGTCAAATGTAACTTTTAGTTTCGCGCTGAAAAAGCTTCGAAAATAATCCAAAGTGACTGAAATCTGTTATTGACGAAATAAGGAATTCTTACCTATACGCAGAAAAATTAGCAATCCTAAATAAAGTTCCTCCATGTAATCGAAAGTCTTATGGTTTGCCAATTTGGCTAATGTACTATAATGCTGCAGTTGAATTGAGTTTTTCTCTGTTGAATATACTGCTATTATTCTTCATTACATAGAGACTTTTTAAAGAATATTCCCTCCGCTTAGACAGACATGAATTATTTTCACCAGCAAGCAGCATGTACTTAACGAGCAGCTAATAAATCGTGCTGTCAACAATATGGGTCAAGGCAAATTACGCGTTCAAGTTCGCATTTCGTCAGATAAAAAAGCAGTTTCTAAAATTTATCTTGTTTTAATATAGGAGAGTATTGAAACAGTATTTCTTATTCTAGCAATCGAACCAGATAAATCATAATTTATCATTATAATTACCGGCGAGATAAGTGGCAGGGCATTTTTTAAAACGTATTGTTTCACTGATCGTGACTCACTGATCGCACTTTGGATAAAATTAACGTGAAAATAAACGGATAAACGGCGAAATGTTGACACGGAAATCGTGCGGTCTACGTTAAGATTTTCGACGCAGATTATTTTTGGACCAGGTGGTTAAAATTAATACACTCCGCAACTATCCAGAAAAGACTCGTTCAAAACGGAAACGCACTTCTGCTCACAAAACATTTTTTAGTGAATTTAATGACGTTTTACTTTCTTAGTTTTTAAGTGTTTCGGCAATGATCTAACGAAACATAATAAATTCTAAATTTTAATGTCAACACAAGCAATAACCACGATAATTTTGCTGTTTGAAGAAGAATAATTGTGTAAATATTTAACAATAGCGGCAATGTTCCTGAAATGCTTTGCTTCAACTGCAAACCTTCTTCTAAACCGGAAGTTCCCAGCGGGGTCAATATCAACCTCTTGGAGATCGATGAACCTATAGGGATCGGCTGGGGATCGCTGAACATCTAGGGGTCTTTTAGAGGGTCGGAGTTTTGAATTGTCTAATGAAAGCCTATCTAAATAGTTTATTTAAAAAGAAGGATAAGATAATAGAGAAGAATAATATTAAATAAATTAAATTAAATATTGTAGAGTGGGCCAAATTGCACATATTTAAAGGGAAAGACCTATTTTTAGATGAGTTAGACAAAAACTGACCTGGACGTCTGGAGTTTCAAGTTTAGTTGTAAAAACCGTATTTCGATATCATATCTTGAACAATTTAGGAGCTACAGGCTGTTTTTCAAAATTCTACTATTTCTAAATACCTTAACAACATTTTTGTTTATGAAAAGTTTCGATTTCCGTAAATACTTCTTTTAGGCACTTTTTAACATAGGACCTATTAGGTGTTTATTACATTTTTCTAAGTTACACAGCTTTTGAGATGTAAGTAGAACTGCTAATTTTCCTACATGGAACACATATCTTTAATATAAAACACTTGGTATATTAATCAAGTTTGTGAGATAAAGAGTTTTAAATAATTTTTACAATATTATCGGTATTATCGACATCGAAATGCAGTTTTAAACGTTAAACTTGTCATAAAAATCGAGCTCCAGACACCGAGTTCAATTTTTGTGTAACTCATCTAAAAATAGGCGTTTCATTTTAAAAGTGTCAAATTTGGCCCACCCTGTACATTGACGAACATAGAAAACGTGACACTTATTTTTTTTAGATAGTATGCAGCCTTAATAGGGTACAAGACAATTATATAAAATTATTAATTAAAGCTCTCTAATCGAGACTATAGTCAATAACACACGCAAAAACACCAAATTTTTACGCTGTTTCTATTTCTCTTAAATTAATAAATAAAATCGACAATATTCAAATATAAATCACGTGGTTTCGAAAGGCTTCCCATTCGTTGTGACGTCAGTGTTCATACATTGTCCTTGACGTTTATGTTGTATGCAGACCCTTGTCAAATAGTTTGAATGTTTGCTCTTAATATGTCCTGAAAAATATAGTTTTAATTTAAGCAACAATTACGAAGTGAATATCTTAAAGAAATTATTATATTTTTTTACTTTGTTGG
This sequence comes from Prosopocoilus inquinatus, assembly GCA_036172665.1. Lineage (NCBI taxonomy): Eukaryota > Metazoa > Arthropoda > Insecta > Coleoptera > Lucanidae > Prosopocoilus > Prosopocoilus inquinatus. The sequence goes on from CM069876.1 coordinate 7,613,468, forward strand.
TGAACAATTTGTGGTGGAAACGGGAATTTTTCGCCATTGAGAAGTAAGGTTGCTAACACTAAATTTTGTGAAACTCTTATAAATAATTTATTCGGAGTTCTTGCACATGTATTTTAACATTTTAGCACAGCACAATACTGATAATATATGTTACTATTTATTGTAATAAGTTTTAAGTGTTCGTATTGATATTCACTTATTACTATTTGACAACATATGAACATTAACGTCACACGGTCAGAATGTGCGTTTTGGCGGGAATTTAATCAGTTCAAATTTCTTTAATTTTTTACGGCTTTAATGTTCATTTATGAAAAAAAAATAAATATATCTAAATTATCGTATTTTTAACTACTTTCAAATATAATCTTTTAAAAAAAAATGTTCATGTATCCTATTGACAGTTCTGCAGTTAGATTATGTCAAAATAATCGAACTTTTAACATGATATAAAATACAGTGAAATCGAATAAAAAAAAACTGACGGTCGTCAATGAAAATAAGATGAAGATAAAAATTGTGTACAACTCAGTAAGTCAAATCTATATAAAAACTGACGAATTTTAATCACAACTAAGAACTTAATCAGAAATATTAATGAAAAAAGACGATCAGTTAAAATGACGATCAATCGACGAGATTTTAAAGTGTAAAATAAATTGAACTCTAGTCAAGTAAAAGAAAAACAAACAAAGACTATCAATTGATAATAAAAAAAAATCAAAACAAACAAAAGAGAAAATAAAAACAAAAGATGATAAATTGATAGTTACAGAACAAATGAAATGGAACAAAAAACACAAAGACCGAGCAATTCATTATATTAAAAATTGTATTATTATGTATAGTCAAAAAAAGAATAAAAGAAAGATGATCGGAACGAAGAAAACGCGAAAAAAAATTCTATAAAAATTACTAACAAGGAAACACCGGGAATCCGGATTTTCTGATTTCAATGAAACTTTGTAGATTGATAGACTACCTTAACACAAGAACAACGCATATTTTTTTAGCTGTCCAATCACCCGTTTTTGGGTCTCACCCTACTCCAAAAATACGAGCGATTTTTGTATTTTGTAAGTATCTCGAAAACTATAAAACTTTTCAGATGTATCTTGAAGTACAATAAAAGGTCTCAAAGATAGCGTAAATATATTTTTGAAAAATTAGCAAATGGAAGCGCCACGTCCCTACCCCTACCCCTATTTTTAATTATCTAATAATTTTTCTTCTCCTTCTATAAAAAAGCTAATTACTTGTAAAAAACTTGTAGAAATAATGTATGTACAATAAGTGTATAGAGGGTTATTTATGCAAACAGTTCATTAAAAGTTTTCTGGGAAAGACTTTAGATGGAAAGGAAATTCATAAAGTAGAGATACTTCGAGATATTTAACAAAGTACGAAAATCACGCGCATCTTTGAAGTGGGGTGAGACCCAAAATCGGGCGATTGTTAGGGTTAAGGTAGTCTATCCATCTTGTTAAAGTTTCATTGAAATCTGAATTTCCGGATTCCCGGTATTTTCTTATAAGTCAAATCGAATCAAGAGCATTGACTAATTTTTTTAACCAAAAAAAGAGGTTATGTTCTCCATCCGGTATGCAGTTGCAGTAGATTTTTTAAAGAATAACAACCGCTTATTGGTTTTCCTTAAAATAAAAAAAAAAACGGTTTGCACCACTTTAACTTAAAACTTTAAGTACCACTTAAATAGTTAAGTAACACTTTTTCAATAACAGAAAGTGTCACATATGGCCAGTTGCACCAAACACTTAAGCCGAGCTTAACTTTAAGCTTCGCTTAGAATGTGATTTATTGAATATTGCCTAACCTCAAATGTCACATTATAAGCAGTACTTAAAATTAAGCTGTTCGGTGCAACTGGCCATTAACCACTTAAGTAGTACTTAACTTTTTAAGTGAAAGTGGTGCAAACGGGCGTAAGTATTCTTTCCAATTGTCCAGTGTCTGGTTAAAGGTCAAATACTATTTTCTTACAAATTTCATCAAACAAAAATCGACTTCAAAATAATTATAGTTATATTAACGCCAAAACTTCACAATAAATTCGTTATAAACGCACTCTGAAAACGAGTATTCCCACACACACTATTTCCCATTTACACTAATACTAACCATCTAATAAAAATGATTTTCATTCATTCGAAACCATTCTGGCCACAATTTTGAAAATATTTTAACATTTGTTCCTTGACAAATCTGGATATTAATTAGCAATGATTTGTTCGTAAATTTATTTCAGATCGCTCAGATAAACGTTTAGTGATTCCAAAGCTGACTCTGGCCTGTTTTCAAAAATCTACCATGAGATTTGTCACGAAATAAAAAGGACCTCTGCATTTTCACGAACGATAAGCTCAATTTTCCACCATGTCACGAAATAATAAGGGCCTCCACTAGGTCACAGACGATAAAAAATAATTAAAAGCTAAAGTGCTGGTAAGAAGAAACCGTTCTGTTCATTTGCGGGGGTTTATTAAAACAGTAACTTTACATAAAATGATATGAAATTAAAATAGACTTAACAGTATAATTAAAATTAAGATTGGATTAAATTGTGTTTCGTGAATTCTCAAAGCACATTGGTTCAAATTAATTGTTACTTCCGAAATATAATTATTCGTCGCAGAGTCACTTGCTTGCTTAGCAAACCGAATATAAAAATAATGCATGTTTTATATGTATTATCCTTAATGTACTTTGGTTCTTTATCCTCGGCTAACAGTCGCGAATTCAATAACTCACCGCGACGTACTCATTTCTACTAATCACTCTCTAATAATATCCCTTATACTGAATTATTACTAACTGAATCTCAATAACAATAATGAAACCATTCCAAACTAAATGAATAATAAATTTTTCTTTTTAAATTATCCGCACAGAATGTGAAAAGTGCATTTTCTAAAAGTCCGGATCCAAAAGTAGAAGTATCGAAACTGATGGAGTCTAAGCGAAACACAATTAATGAGAAAGCACGTTAATTGTTGTGAATTTAATATGAACTGCTGGTGCAGCATTTCAAATACATAATTTCAACAACTTGAATTTCAATTGTCAGCATGGAATCTCATTTAAAACTTTAATTTTACCTACGTTCCAAAGACCGAAAACGGCTTTGATCTGCAAGCAAAGCAAACGTCGGTAATTCATGTAGACAGTCCTTGCGAAATGCTAACTAAACAATTTCGTCAATTTAAACAAAAAATTCGAATGTCAAATTTTATCTAAAACCAAAAGTAAAAGGCAAATTTAGAATATAATTTTTCAACCGCGACAATATCTATACATTTTCTTTTGATATAAGTGCTTTATTTTTAAGTTGTAAACATGTTTTCTTGTTAGTGTTTTAAATTCATTTTTTTAGTTTTAAGCTAAAAAAGACGACTTTTGATATATGTGTTTTAGTTTTGCAACATAATACTGTGTAACCAGAAGTTAATTGTTTAGGGTCTGTATTTCACTAACAGATTAACTTGCATTAGATTGATTATAATCAATTCCTTAATTATTACTGATCACTAGAATAATACTTATATTGTAAAATTTTAAAATACCTTTTCAATATTTAACCTTTTCTTATTACGTTAAGTTTTGAAACATACTGGGTCCTCCGCTTCCCTGTGCATACTATCGGCTACGGGATGAGTTATTATGTAGCAAACTGGCTTGAATTTGTCAATGATAATGTAATGTTAGGTCAAAAAGTGATCGTAGGATGTCGCTGTTTAAACTATTTATAACGTTATCGTTTCATTTGTCTTCACTGAATTTCTACCGTGTGTCCCAAGGTCGTATATTCGCCCTTCTAGAATTTTAAGGTTTGTTTAAAATTTGAAAACGATAAATTAAATAAAAATTTAATTTGAAATTTTTGACATATACCTACTGGACTTTTGGTTTCGCCGGAAGTAATATCAACTTTGTTATTTTAAATGGAATATCCTACATGTTTTTACATATTTGAAATTTTTGTTTTCCAGTCTTGAAAGCCACGAGTCATGTATTTTAGTTATAATGCGATCAAGTAATTTGAAAAAAATATTTCTTTGGATTGTATTTGATTTTAGTTTTTATTGGGAATGTTTTTCTCAGTATGTTGATACCAAATACTTCATACTTTCTGTGCAAATCATTTAAAACATCGTGACCGTAGATCCTAAATAAATCAAGCTCTGCCTTAAATGATTTAAATTTTTTTTTTGTTTAAAACATGTTTAATTTAGGGTCAATTTTAAACATGTTTTAAACAAGAAAAAACTGTTTAATACAAAAAACAGAAGTTTGTTCTTTTTAAAAAAAAACATTTTTCCAACCCTGATTTGAAGGGGGTCGATGAAAATATCTTCGATCCTTCAAACAGGTTGTAAATCCCCGTTCCAAACAGTCTTTATAACATGTACCGAGTATGAAACGAATTGGGAGGTACTAAAATATGTCGCACCTATACATTATTAAATAATTGTTATTTTACGACCACACGAATATTTATTCGTAATTACCAGTGTTAAAAATATCGAAGACCTTCGAGTTCTGCTGTTAATATTATTTTAATTTTGTTATACATATTTCAATTTATTACTGCCTCCCAATGGAATCAAACCGTACTATCTTAAACGAATGCATTTATCATATTTCATCCGCCTCCAAATGTTAGTAAGTTGATAGAGGGAGTAACTTCCTGCAAACAATACGAGATAGCAACAAAATAAATACTTGTTTGTTTTGTTTTGAATTTATTCCGAGCACAATGTGAAGGATATTCCAAGAGATCTCTGATAAAAAAAAATTGCAAAATGTTCTTGTCAGAGATGCGTACAGAATTGTGGGAATGTATGAAATGAAATCAATAGAGTACGTACGATGCTCGCTTCATCGACAAACAACGGTTAGCCCATGAAAACAAATAACAAAGCGAGGTAATATAAATGAGATGGTTAGGTTGAAATTCTACACCGAAAACCAATATTTTATTATATGCATACGCTTTGCTTGCCTAAGCAAATTTTCCACATCGGCAAGTTAGTTATAGCTACATTAAATTAACTCTGATACTCAATTATTAATTATATTAATACAAACGCAAGCAGCATTTGTAGATCTTTGTTACGGAAAAGTAAACTTGAATAAGTTACTTGGTTGTTATATGAAAAGTTTAAACCTAAAAATTTAATTACTTAGTCAAGCAATCGACTCCACAAGAATCGAATTTTAACATTTTTTTCAAAATTCAGTTATTTGTTTATTTGTCATTTATAATTTCTTTTATTCCTTACGCTGGAAATCATTTTAGGGTTTAAATCACATTTCATATCAAAATCATGCAACTTTTTCAAATTTATTTTGCCATAACAAAGATCACATTTTCACGATTAGACTTTTTTATAATAATTACCATACTTAGGCTGAGTTGCACTAACGTCGTTAACTAAGCTTGATTAAACATAGGATACTGTGCTTTAAGAGATAACTTTAAAAAACGTCGGTGCAACTGGACATTAAACTTTATGCATAATCAGTACATAACAATATTCTAGTTACGAAACTCTAGAACTCAACGAGAAACGACGCGCGGGTTATGAAACTCGAACACGAGCATTACAAGTATTCCGCACACTCAGGTTTATTTCGCGACCTAGTTAAGCAAGCAATTTTTTTCTGAACAAACCCGTATAAATAGTTCGAGCTGAATTTAGAACTTCACAGTCGTTATTACGATTTATGATCTAAGAAGAGTCACCGTCTTGTACCCCTGATGGACGCCATCGCTGTTGCCTCTGGACTGGAATCGTTGATACGATTCACCTTGAAGAGGCTGTGCTGTTTCCAACCCCGATAGATGTCACAGTCAGCTCTGGACCTTTAATTAAGCCACAACAAACACCTCAACCGTATGAGTCGACGTGAAAGGGAATCCCGGACTGGCAGAAAAAACACAACCCCAGAGATTAATTTAAAACAAATCTATATAACTAGGTGCATATTTGTAATTCTATTGTTTAACAGCTCTACCTACGTCCCTACAACACAGGAAATTTCTGCGTGACATGGTGAATGCGCAGAAGGCTAATTCGCGACAATGCTAATAATTTTTCAAAAACTGGACTTTATTCTTTAACTTGCGATTAATATTTCAGTATAAAATAATAACTTCATAAATTCATACACATTTTCATTCATAGATGGCGCTTTTAAGACACAGATTGTAAAGTCTTTTACTATAAGAGTATACAGTGAAAATACTGTAACGCTGCTACATAGACAAAAATTGCTATAACATACACATTTTCGAGTTACCATATTTTCTTTTTAATTTGTATACATAGCAAATATGTATACTTTTATAAAAACACGTCAACGCATTGTGTGTGTATGGTTGGTTGCCTACAGATTGCAGTAAATCAATGCGTCGACAGTCTCTCTCTTACGATGTTAGCACGTAACGGACTATGGCGATACTTTCTGTTCGAGGGGAAAGGAATTGAATTGAAGGTGACGTTACGAGTTATTTGTTAATCTGAGTTTTAAGTTTCAAGCATAATTAATTGGATTTCAAGTTTTGTGTCCTTGTTATTTAATAAATCTGCAGTGACAATTTCTCAGCTTAACAGCAGTCAAGTATATGCTACCGGGGATGGGACGATTCGCCGTCGCCAACTCGCCGTCGCCGATTCACCGTCGCCAATTCGTCGTAGAACCAATTAGTCGTCGATCCAATTTACCGTTCGCCCAATTCGCCGTCCCATGTTACTGCTTTATTTAACTTGATAAAACACTTTCTGACCATTTTAGATAATATCCAAGTTATATCTACGGATTGAAGAAAATAACTATAATTTCAGTACGTTTCAAGTAAATTAAAATGGACTTTACTATTGTTTTTCTATTTCAAGTTAAAATAAATTCCTAATTACAGTGCGACCACCATAAGACACAAAATTACGAACAAATTGGTGCAGTACGTACACATAATCATAATTCTATTTTTTTTTTAATGGAACCCCTTTTTCAATTTATAATTTTAAATGACGAGCTTTCATGAATCAATATTTTGAAAGCAGTCGACTTTTGATATGTAGTGATTTTGATTGATATGAAAATCAATATGATTTTGAGCAGAATCTGAAAATATAAAAACAAGACTTGGAGGGATTTTACGAACACCCTGAAGAATAGGAAATACTTCCTGGAAGACCAAATTTTTTTATCTGTTTCTTTATCTATGTATCACATTTAATTAATAACAAATTATTTTATTTTCCATTAATTATGTTTACTTCTTTATTTTATTTACATATAATTATCGGTATATTATGATTTGGATATGTACCCGGACTTAAAACTTTAATCGCTGACGGTGAATTTACCGACGGCGAGTTTTCCGGCGGTGAATTGTACCTACGACGAATCGGCGACGGTGAATTGGCGACGGCAAATCGGCAATGGCGAATTGTCCCAGACCCTATGCTACCAATTCTACTTCACTCTTAGGACGTTCTCGATATGGAGTCTTCTGTGCTAACTTTATCATAAAGAGACTTTGATGTGTTGATATGTTTCTTTTTTATTTTTTATACAAATAAAAAAAATCATGGTATATAAAATTGCAAATTACATTGTTATACTACTGAATACTCAGTGCTGAATCATTTGAAAACTGCGTGTAAGAAGTATTAAGGAGGTTGTATGCAGTCTTGTAAGGTTCAGATTGTAGACATGATGTGAAGATTCATGGCGGAAAAAAAAGTTGACCAGTCAAATCTCTTTATGAAGGAACTTAGTTTCCTTCACTGGTCAACTGTTTCTTCCGCCATGAATCTTCCAAACTGACACATCAAGTCTGCACTCTTATTAACAGAATAATAAAGAAAATATGTTCAAATAAATCTAAATTCGCATAATTCAAAATTGAATTCCAATGTAAATAAACCAAAACAAATTAGAAATACGAAAAGTCAAGCCTTTTGCAGTGATACGTTAATTGATGACGTTAATGTAACTAAAGCATTCAAGGTAATTAAAGCCGTACTATATATCTTTCTGCAGTTGTTCTGCAATTGGATATTTGTCTGCGCGAATTGTTAGCCTTAGAATGCATTTAAAAGTAGTACACCTGCATAAACATAAACAACATTTTACTAAAACGGGGATAACTTAAAAATGTCTTATAATTTCATCTGAGATACGTAGATTTTTGTTTTTGAAACTTGATGTTGTTTTAAAGATTATACCCTCCCCGCATTTTTGATAAACTGAATCTTTAACGAAATCGAAGCAATCTGACGAACAAGTAACAAGTATAGTATACAGAAATTCCACAATCGGAACTAATTATTATAAAGCTGTTTTCCTGCTTTGGACATTTAGAGAATTGGATATTTGGGGATTACCGTTTTAATCCCCTACTGGCGGTTACAGGCAATAGGTAAAATCGCTTAGTATATTTAAGAGCAAGGATTGCTTATAGTCTTTCCTAACATTAATAAGCAAAATAATAATGAAGTTAACTGGACTTCCGGTATAACCGGCATTGTAATTTATTTGTAAATATTTTAATTATTAAAAAACATGATGTACAACCTTAGAAATGTATTTCCTGCAAAAACTAATATTTTCTAGTAATGACTTTCGGGAGTGTTTTTATACACTGTGGATGTCACTTTTGAAATAAAATTATTTTTGGCCTTATTTTAGAAAACGATGAAAAGTGCTCGGACTCGTCAGTTTTTATTTGAAAGGTAGATCTTTTAAAGTGAAATTTGAATGTAAAAAAAACAGTTTTTATAAACTTTATTTAACTCTGGTTGCATAGCTGCTGCGTAAGTGAGGCTGAATTAAAAAAAAATAAAAGTTACTAGAATTTAGTAAACTCTTTTTATATACTCGGGGTCGGTTTCATAATCGAACTAAAGGAGACTTTAAAATTACAGTCACAGTCAGATGTCAAAACAAGTGCGAAAATATAGTTATTTACACATAGGTATGTGACTTTTATTTTAGTCTGCTTTAGTTCGATTATGAAACGGGCCCTCAGAGTCATTTTAAACTTTAACTATTAAGCTTTTCTTTAGTGTTTTTAAACAAGGTCATTTTTAAACGCATTAATAGTATATTAAATGATAAAACTTAAAAAGCAAGCTACAATTGCCCTTTACCTACAAAATTATATTAAAAAATGCAAATAATTTAACAACAGTTTAGGACGCGTGATTGCGCGGCCAATTCTTGACCTAAAATTGTAACCCAAAATGCAATCAATCAATCATCCCGCACGAAACAGAAAAATCAAGCCACTGTGGAATTTTGAAATGCAATAAATTAGTTGTAAGTCAGTTTCGATCGCAGTGGTTTTCAAAAGCAGCCTCTGGACAGCTATTTCGATACTATTTGGGGACCTCCTCAGCAAGGGAATAGCTCATGAACTAATATGCAATTGCAATCTAACTTCGCCATATTTCAGAACACTTCTTTTTCACGAAAATTAGAAACCATTGAAAATTGCAAAAAAAATTAATAACAGAAAGCTATATGAAGCATATAATGGCGATGTAATTAACTTTCAAGGTCAACCGGAAGCAAGTGTATCAGAGACGAACTTTGAAATTTTACATGCGAATGTATGTCGAGTTGGATATCATTGAATAGCATTTTTAAAAATAAACTACTTTTACCTGATCAAATTTTTAAGTATTAAGTTTTCAAGATAAAAAATTAAATTGTGCTAAAAACACATCTTAATCGTACGTTGTTTTACCAGGTTTGAAACTGTACAATTTTTGATAAGGATTAGATATAAACATGTTTGTTGCTTTTAAATCATGAAAATTCGTCCATCCTCATAAATGCTCATAATGACTAGCACCTTAAATATCATATTTTTGGATTCCATTTGTGTATTTCATGCTGTCAGAGATTTATAAAAATCTTGTCCGTTAACAAAATCTAAAAGAAAGTTATAAATTAAAATAAAAACAATAACGAACAAATTTAATTAAATATATGAATAGCTATGAAACACTGAAAATATTAAAACATCATAAACAAAAATGATTTAATTTTAAAAACAATCTCTTTCTCAATTATGAATGATCAAAAGCAATGTGTAATTCAGATGAATTTGAACCATCCGTCCTTATTACGCCGTAGTAAAACAACTAACAGCGTGAAAAGTCGAATACAAAAACATGTACCTATATTAATTAAGGTGGCAGACATTTTGAATATTTATGAAAATAGAAAAATTTCCGGGATTAAAAAATGTAAAATCTGTCAATCTTTGAGGTTTATCGACCGTTGTAACATTTTAAACTAACAGAAAAAAAAAAGCGTAATTAAGAAACAACTTGACATGTTTTTAGCACGTTTTAACTTCTTTCTCAAAAACTATTTAAGATATTAAAGATTTGTTCAAGTAAAAGTTGTTTCTTTTTAAGAATCCTATTTAATGATACCCAACTCGTCATATGTTCTCGTTCAAAATTTTAAAGTTGGTCTCTGTTGCACCTACTTCCTGTTGACCTTGAAAGATAATCATATCACCTTGAAATACGCCATGTTCCTTTTGTTGTTATTTTTTTTCGCAACTTTGTACGACTTCTAATTTTCGAGGAAAATGGGTGGGACGGGTTGTCTGAAACAGTCTGTATAAATTATACTCCTATTTTTTTCGATTCCAAGTATACATAGAGAATTGTCACGACTTCACGTATGTTTTTCAATATGGCAAATTAATTGAAATGTTAAAAATATTTTATTTTGGATTCGGTTCTATTTGGAAAAGATTCGACTACATACCATGTAATTACGCTTTTTACTTACGTACAAGCTGTTAAACGTAATTATGACGTACAGTTACGACTGATAATATTGTTCTTTGTACATTATTATTATTATGATTACAATGGCTACCGTGACGCACATTAATTTTCGAAATATTATCTTTAAATTGCCCGATTATTTCGCGTTTAGTTTTTTTAGAAACAATTAACGGCTAATTTGTCTCCGTTTCAATTACAGTTATTTTAAAAATTCTCAGAAACGAAACATGATTCACTGATACTCATTAAAAGTCATTTAAATACACAATATGATACGACATAGTTTTGTACTTAATAGAAAGCATTCTGTTTAGGCGGATAAGTTAATGAAATCTTTTGCATTGTATTGTTATGAATTCGGGATCCGCAAATATAATAATCGTCTTCTAGTTTCAAAACACTTTAATTAAACACTCGCTTCACACAATAAAATCTAAAACAATAATGGAACTAGAAACCAGATTAACAAATAGCACTTCTATAATACACCGTTTACTAGTAGTCAAAGTAGTCACACTTATCGCTGGCCAAATTTTAAGTACTTAAATAGCGGGTAAATTTACCAGCTTTCAGATATGCATGGAACTACCGTAAACGCTTTCTGCATTCTCTGTAACATTCGATTGACTCATAGGTGGTGTGATTCGTGGAAAAAAAATTGTTCCTCAACACTAAACACTAGAATTTCTTAATAAAGTAGAGTAAGAGGTAAGCAATCGGTGGTCAAATTTTGATTGGATGCGCAAATTGCCGTTATCATAACTGCGCAACTATAAAAACGATTACTTCATCTTGTAATGTAGGATGCGGGAACAATTATAGCGGATGGCAGTCGTGTTTGCCTAAATCTTATCTTAATAATATGTGTACAAAAACTCTAGAAAACACTGGAACTGAAAACATATAATAGTCCCGAACGATTGCAGCACTTTCGGAAAAATTCGGTTGGCTAACAGATGGCGTAACTCGTCCGAAAGCAGGATCCATTGGCATAGCAGATCAGTATAACACTATAACCACGGTTTTGGGTTTACTATGGGAAAAAATAATTTTAGAAAAATTTTGTGCAAATCGTTTTTGATTGCAGTGAGAACCTCGAGCAGCCTCTGGACAGCTGCTTCAGCCCTGCTTGGGGCTTCTTCAGCAGAAACGTAGCTCGACATTCCCACTGCAGACCAAAAACGACTTGCCCAATTTATTCGCAAATGCGATGTAAGAATGATGAACATATAAAATAGCGACATCTTACTATCGCTTTTTGACCTAACATTGCAGTAGGATAGACAAATTGAAGCGGGATTTGCTCCTAATGAGTCCCCCATGCAAGGCGGCCATGCTTGCTGTCAAAGCATAATGAAAGATTTTAGAAAAATTTTGTGCAAATCGTTTTTGATTGCAGTGAGAACCTCGAGCAGCCTCTGGACAGCTGTTTCAGCCCTGCTTTGGGGCTTCTTCAGCAGAAACGTAGCTCGACATTCCCACTGCAGACCAAAAACGACTTGCCCAATTTATTCGCAAATGCGATGTAAGAATGATGAACATATAAAATAGCGACATCTTACTATCGCTTTTTGACCTAACATTGCAGTAGGATAGACAAATTGAAGCGGGATTTGCTCCTAATGAGTCCCCCATGCAAGGCGGCCATGCTTGCTGTCAAAGCATAATGAAAGATTTTAGAAAAATTTTGTGCAAATCGTTTTTGATTGCAGTGAGAACCTCGAGCAGCCTCTGGACAGCTGTTTCAGCCCTGCTTGGGGCTTCTTCAGCAGAAACGTAGCTCGACATTCCCACTGCAGACCAAAAACGACTTGCCCAATTTATTCGCAAATGCGATGTAAGAATGATGAACATATAAAATAGCGACATCTTACTATCGCTTTTTGACCTAACATTGCAGTAGGATAGACAAATTGAAGCGGGATTTGCTCCTAATGAGTCCCCCATGCAAGGCGGCCATGCTTGCTGTCAAAGCATATTGAAAGATTTTAGAAAAATTTTGTGCAAATCGTTTCTGATTGCAGTGAGAACCTCGAGCAGCCTCTGGACAGCTGTTTCAGCCCTGCTTGGGGCTTCTTCAGCAGAAACGTAGCTCGACATTCCCACTGCAGACCAAAAACGACTTGCCCAATTTATTCGCAAATGCGATGTAAGAATGATGAACATATAAAATAGCGACATCTTACTATCACTTTTTGACCTAACATTGCAGTAGGATAGACAAATTGAAGCGGGATTTGCTCCTAATGAGTCCCCCATGCAAGGCGGCCATGCTTGCTGTCAAAGCATAATGATAGATTTTAGAAAAATTTTGTGCAAATCGTTTTTGATTGCAGTGAGAACCTCGAGCAGCCTCTGGACAGCTGTTTCAGCCCTGCTTGGGGCAATCAAAAACGATTTGCACAAAATTTTTCTAAAATCTTTCATTATGTTTTGACAGCAAGCATGGCCGCCTTGCATGGGGGGCTCATTAGGAGCAAATCCCGCTTCAATTTGTCTATCCTACTGCAATGTTAGGTCAAAAAGCGATAGTAAGATGTCGCTATTTTATAGGAAAAAATAATGTTCTGTTTCTGAGTTTCAAAAAATCTTCTTAAAAGTTTTGAATGTATTAAAGCTCTCAAAAAGTTATACAGAGAAAACGATTAAAAGCTCAGACAAATTGAAAATCCAAAAGTTCAAAAGTTGTCAGTTCTGTTACTAATTTATCTGTAAAAATTATTCTGGGAAGAACGTTAACTCTAACTTTAGAAAGTATTTACTTAATTTAATTTTATACAGGAAGGGTCTACTAGTATACGTATATTGGTAAGTACGCTTTACAGGTCGTTGAAAATGAATAAATGGTAACATTCGATAACTAAAACGAACTATACAAACAATACAAAATCAGTCTTGGCTATACTTTCGGTTCAACCGAACTTTATTATTTTAAAAATCTGGTTGCAAATCGCTTTTGATTGTAGTGAAAAACTCGAGCAGCCTCTGTACGACTGTTTCAGCCCTGTTTGGGGCTTCATCAGCAGAAACGTAGCTCGAATTTTTTTCGTTTGACAGCAAACATGACCGCCTTGCACGGGGGACTTATTATGTAGCAAACCCACTTCAATTTGTCTATCCTACCGCAAGGGTCAAGTCAAAAAGCGATCGTAGGATGTCGCTGTTTTATCTGTTCATCTTTATTATTTTAAACGTAATACCCGCCCCGTAAATTATTAAATTTTTGAATTCCTCATTCAATTTTACATCTTTTGTATTTTGCATACATTAGAACTAAAGTTCATTGTTGAATTATGACGATTCGAAATTTTCGGGCTTCGGCTACAGTCACTATTTACGTAGTAGTACATATTTTTTGATAAAAGTCACTGTTAATACATAATTTTAAAATATGTACCAAATTAATTAAGTAATTACAATAATTAGCAATATTTTTGTAAATCATTATTCAATAATAACAGAAAATGCAATTTTAATAGAGAATTGAAAAATAATAGAAAGATAATTCAGAAAGGGCGTAAAATATTAAAAAAAATGTTAGAATCTATAATAATAGCAAATCCAAAGATAAGAGATCATTTTAAAATCATGGAGCATTCAAAAGGTACATGCTGAGTGTTTGGAAATTGCTAGTACAAAAAAAGACTGTGGCATGTCGAAGTGCTAAGAAATACAAGAAATTAAATTTTCTTTTTCCATAAAATAATACCATGTCCGTCAACTCATTATTTGTCTAAGCGGCATTTACTTCGGTAATAATAATAATGTACCGAGTTGTGTGTAATTTTCATCTCGAAAACCAATGGATTTTTATTAGAATTTTTTTTGCCGATGACTTTAAGTCACCATCATCAACTACCATTTTTTTTGTACTAGCAATTTCCAAACACCCTGTATAAAAAAAAATTAAGTCAACAAAGGATCCAAAAATAAAAGAAAATTACAAGATAAAATAAAATCTGATGGTAACAAAAAAAAAAAAAAAACGAAAATGAAAGATTAACAATTTTAAGAAAATTGTATGAACAACTTTATTCAATAATAATAACCAAAAATTTGCTTTTAGCAAAACAACAGAGAGCTTCTGTAAAAAAACATAACTTAGGGTAAAACATACTTGTAATTAAAAGTCATGGGATAAAGAATTACAGTCACACAAAATTGTGATATTTCCAAATTATTAAAAAAAAATAAATAAAATTTAAAAAAGTAAAATGCGATGCTTTTTGTATAATTTTGTATAATAATTATTATTTCTACTAGAATTTGCATTACTTTGTTATATCTTTTAAATTTTATTATGTGAGGGCTTTGAGTTATTTGTGTTTTAAGATTTATTTCGCATAGTTTTATAAACTGCAAAGAGCTGTCTATTTATTTATGATGATATTTTATTTATAAATCGATGGTTAAAGCACAAAACCTGGTAAGTAAGTTTAGCATTATTTTACAAGAAACATAAAAAAACTCTCTAAACTTTACAAGATAAAAGAGTTTTTTTCCTAAATTTCGCTTACCTCGAAAGATTACAGATTATAAAGACTTGATAAGAGCGCTAGTAATAAATCAATTTTCTTTGTGCCTTAAATAAAAAGGACTTAGTTTTGTGGTTTTGATACATGCAGTATTACATAAACACCTAGACATGTGAGACAGTACACTATAAGGGATAAGAGTACTTTTAAAATAATAGTACAATACACCCAAAAATCTACGGCGATTATGATTCTGATTGTCTGCAGTTGTTACATTTCAAGTAATTTCTCTGATTAAAGTCAAGGTCAATAAGAAAACCAAGACCTAAAATTTGAAGCTAACAAAATGTGATTTTTCTCAAGAAATCCAAAATGCAAAGTTTTATATTAAACGTCTTCAGGATTCAGTTCTTTGATTAAAGTCAAGATTTCCTGATTTGATAGACCTTAACGTGCAACAAATCCAAATCAGTTCAAGGAATTCAAGATCTAAGGCTTTAAGCTGACTTAACAGAGCCTTTTCCAAGTCAGGGTAAATAATCTATAAAATTCAAGAGACAAATCCAACAAAACTTAATGTTACGTCAAGGTCCATTTCTTTGATTAATGTCAACAATGTTTGACCTGGAGGTTTTTGATCTACGATTTCCACAGTGTCCGGTGTACGGATTAAAAACAATTTTCTTCGGACGAGGATGCACTTCAATGATCTTAAATTAGTTCGAGAAAATCATGATGTAAGAGTTGAGTAGTTTTCTCAAAAACCATAAAAATCAAGATCCAAAATGAAACAAAACTCATTTTGGACGACTTGAAGGTCCATTTCTTTGATTAAAATCAAAGTTCCTTAATTTGACGGACCTTGACCTACAATAAATTCAAATTCGTTCAAGGAATTCAAGATTTAAGGCTATAAACTCATGTAATTCTGTTTTTTCCTAAGGCGAGGTAAAGGCTTTACAAAATTCAAGAACCATATCCAATAAAACTTTGTCTTAATCAATCTCGAAGCACAGTTCTTCTGATTAAAGTCAATGTTGTTTGATCTGACGAATCATGATCTATGGTGTTGAATTAGTTTGAGAAAACCGAAAATCTAAAGTTTCAAGCTAACGTAATTGAACTTTACTTCAAGCCAAGAGGTAAAGATATTATAAAAGTTAAGGTCCAAATTCCCTTAAACTTGGTCTTAATCAAGGACATCAAGGTTCAGTTCTTTGATTAATTAATTAAAAGATTTTTTTCATCTTGTCCTCCGATAAAACTACTTATTTCTGTCACACCTTGTACGTATACTTATTTCAAGGTTTCTTAGACATTTTCTGTTTGTTTTTTTTATTACAAAAAAAAATAATTTTGCGCGGTCTTCCAAGAGTAACAAGTCTAAATTATGGGTATTATTTTCTTCTGTCTATTTAATACACTTAGCGAAAGCCTTCAGCGAAACTGAGTCTTTAATTTTGTTGCCCTCTTCCCTATTTTCCAGCACGTTATTATTTTCTTTTAACGTTATATTTCCTTCGGATTAGGTGTTCTATCTTTCTCTAAGGTGAATGCTGAATGATAAAACCACCTCGCAAGTCGGTCACAGCCGCAGCCCAAATATTTGAATTTTCACCAAACCCCCATTCTGTAATCATTCGTTAGTTACACCATTTTCAAATCATTACTTTACCTGGTTCACTCTAAATGCCTGCATGCATAATAACCAAGGTTACCAATTATGTACCGCGAGTTTTATCAAATTTCAAGAAAGTAAAGATAAAAATTTCAAAGCGTTCGAAATACATAAAGAACCGGATTGTAGGAGTGACAGCATTACAGTGAATTCGAACTAGCGAAACTCTACTGTATTTTACAAAGAGGTTACAAGGTATTCACAAGAACTGACAGTTTTCAGCAGTATATAAATAGACTTTTTTTATTGCAACCACTGACTTTTTCTATGACATTAAGACGCAAAATATAGTGGTGGACCAGGGGCGGTTTGTACCTGATCGTTCTGGTCGGTAGCCCAGCACATTATTGTCAGCAAGAGTGTAAGAGAGGACACAATCCTCAGATCTTCGTCGTTCCCCGCAGCTTGGTCTCTTTCAAACGAAAAGATGGCGTATTCCGAGGAGGGATTTGGTTCTCTGTGTCTATAGAATTCAACCAAATCAAGAGTTTTTTGCCGTGTGATTGTAGCCAGAATTATGCATTATATTTACTTTTTAATTTTCACGATATAAAACCACGTTGTCAGATATGTAAGTACAAGTGAAGTCTGGTTTTCCGATTATATGTGAACGATATCGCAAATTTGGCAAAAATTGACTGCGCGAACGTCAGAGATATTCTGCCCTGTTAAGCATAGAAGTCATGAATGACAAAAACCATGCTTCGAGATGTCCCTCATTTAGAAAAATTTATTATGCCACCAAATTTGGATATTTTATCAAAAATTGAATTTAAATTTGCTAAAAAGCTGCAAAGAATAATGTAATAAGCCAGAACATGTAGGTCATGCAGACGTCATAAGCCAAGCATGTAGACGTTATGATGCCGCAAATGTGCGAATGTAGATGCGTCTTCTATGCTTATCAGGGCAGTATTGACGTAACTATGTACATAGGTTAAAATGATTGTCCTACAACAAACCTCATTCTTTTAAGGATCTTTTCGACCATGCGACCAGAGTAAGAGTCATTCAACTGTCGGATTTTCCAAATAACGGGACACTATGATAATATTTAAACACCGCATCCTTTTTAATCCTACATATTTCATATTTAAATTCACATTTATATTTTTTCTACCATCATTGACGAGTCACGAAAATATAAATGAATATCTCGCGATTAACATAATAATCTCTTATTCTTCTTTTTTACATCTGCATCAATAATCATTTAACATTTAACATCAATAAAATATTTTTACCATTTTTAAACATAATGCAGCTGTTAATTAGACGCCTCAAATCGTTGATTATAGGAAATGTAAACAATTCTTAGAATTTCCAGTACTATCGTGTGCTTAAGGTTAATAGGTGATTCACGTCTGTATACACTCGTTTAATTTTACCATAACCGTTTTTTTTTGCGATAGATGTAACTGTAAATCCGAGAATAGCAGGAATGTACTCATCTACTCATTGTTCTACAGTCTACAGCCTCGGTTTTATACATAATTCTCAGTAATTGTAATTAATTGACGTCAGTCAAATGAATGCATGCACACACAAAAAAATCGAGGCACACACGCAGAAAAAGTAGACACCAGGTATGTATTGTACAGTGATTCATACTAATGGGTTCTCTCATCTCTGACATGATCAACAAAAAAAATGCGTCATCCGCAATGTTCTAAACGTGTAAATAGTGCGTAATTCTGACTGGATTAACAAGATAAATTTCAGCAATGGGACAGGAGCAGCTCATGGTTTATGTAGGTTACCGAATGTAATTTGATAACTGACGTCGCGTCGGTGATAAACTAGTTTGTTACTTAACGACATGCCTACGTAACATTAAGAGAATTTGGACCAAAAGTGTGCCAAATTCGAACTCGAAAGGTTTGGTAATTATTTATTAATATTCCATCAAGACCTATCGTTTTCAGAGAAGAATTTTGTCGATAATGTCCTGTAAGACTTTTCCAAATCAAGAATTTTGGAATTTCTCTTGTCGGAAAGGTATACTTCATAGAAAAATTACTTCTAATATTATCACATAACAGATTATTTTTAAAATTTTTAATTTGAGTACGCCACTTTTACAAACTAACAGTTAAAGTAAGCTTTTAGTAAATTTTGTTGTCAGTCGTTTTTGATAGCAGTGAAAACCTGTAGCAGCCTCTCTACAGCTGTTTCAGCCTTATTTGGGGCTTCTTCAGCAGAAACGTAGCTCGAAATTTCCACTGCGAACCAAAAACGACTTTACCAATTTATTTGCAGTTGCGATGTAATAGTGACCTATTAAGCTTTTAATGAATGAACCAGGCCTTAATTAATTCAATTTGAATTATCTGACAATCTGACGATTTAAATCAAAATGTCAGTTATCTTATCAGAATTGCCAACAACCTTTATCAAAATTATTGTTTACTCCAATTAAAAATCTTAAAAATGACTCGTTATATTAAGTACTCACAACTGTAGATATTTAAAAGACATGAAACTATATATTTTAGCAAAAAAAAATTAAAAAATGGTTAATTAAAATATTTAAAAAGACGTTTAACTTGAAAATCAACAAATGTAGCTACTATTAACATTAAAACTGGAAACGTAATTTTTGGAAAATGATCATCATTTCGACGACAAATACTTATTCTATTTCTTACAGTGTGTGTTTTGTTTTTAAATGCCATAAGGGCTGGCTATGGAAAATAAAATTTATGCCTTCACCATTCATGTATATATCAACAACATTTAAATTTCTAGGTCAGATTCTTTAGATGTCAGAAATAATGCACTGGTAGCTCCTTAAACGTGTATGAATCAAGCAATGACATGAAATTTATTTTCCACAGCCAGCCCTTATGGCATTAAAAAAAACAGACATTATTATTACTTTAGAATATTTATATAAATTAGTGAATATGTAAAGCATCCTCATTTTGAACAGAAAATTTTAGAATAAAATCATTTACCTACTCTGTCTTGACACAAACATACAGTTAATTTGGTTGACATAATGTGACAATATTATAAAAATTTAATTTACGCTACCACTATTTAACCATTAACGAAATGATAGGATATGTTTGTAATAACTGCTATTTGTCAGAAGCTTTATAATTGCCACACAGATGAGAAACCAATATTAAAGAACGAAATGTAATTTTGATACGATTAAGTATTTTCAGTATTTCTTAACTTTTATTGTTCAGTTTAGATTATATTATATTATCAGGAATGTAAGATTTTCCTATTCATTTATAACCCGTTTTTTGAGTAACTGTGAACAGGTGACTACCCGAGATTTCCTACTCCCGTTTAACTTTTCTATTTTTGGACTTACGAAGCGATGTTTAATACAAAATTTATACAGACTAATTCAAAGTCTTTGCTGATGTTTGTAGAAAAGCAAATGAAGATCGTGTAACTGAGATAGAGACTGAAATTGTATTTTTTAAATGGAACACTCGGTATATTTACCTATACACATTTGGATTCTCTATTTACTTCTATTGGAATATTGTCTAAATAATATACAGGAGTACATAAAATAAAGAGTATTTAATGCATTTGGGATCCAAATACTGAGTATTCCATTTAAAAAACCAGATGTCAGATTATACAACGGTTATGCGATATGCATTTGTTTTTCTTTAAACATCAGCAAAAGCCTTGAACTAGTCTGTATAAGTTGTATTTCTTCTTAAGTCCAAAAAAAGAAAAGTTAAAGAGAGTAGGATATCTTGCATAGTCACCCTGTACCTATTTGACGAGAATTAAACTAATTAAAACGAAACGAATATTAAATATCTGTGCCCCGGAGGTAAAGGGTACAAATCACAAAAATGTAATTTTTCAGGAAAGCAACTTTATTATTTTTTTCAACTTTAAATGCATGTTTCTTCGCAACTAGCAGTAATCGCTTTATGACAATAAAATTATTATCTGCTGATAATTATTATTACAAAGCGATAAATTATTATCTGCTGATAATTATTATCAGAAAGCGATTATTGCTAGTTGCGATGGAACATGCATTTAAAGTTGAAAAAAATGATACTCTCCTGAAAAAATTACATTTTTGTGACGTGGTGTCCTTTAACTTCGGGGTACAGATATGTTTAAGTGAATTTACACGTAATATGTACAGTCACGAACATCCTACGCGAAACCGGTGCAAACTAATCATTCCGTTATTGACCCTGGAAGTAAGGCTCAGAAAATTAGCGATTGGTGACGATTTACTTGACTGCGACTGTACAATTGCAGTGAGATAAGATGAAATATTAAGATGAAATATTACCAACTAAGGTGAAATAAAATGTATGTACTAATTTCAACTTCATTTTAACTAACTAATTCCCACTAATTATTATTTGTTTAATAAACGGAAGATCTACAAAATACATATTTGTTCAAGTATGTGTTTTGAATTTTATACATATCATACTATACAGGGTGCTGCATTTTGAAACACAACAAAGAAAATCCCATGTTAATTTAAAGGTGCTCGAGTACTGGCTTCCATAATTATTTTACAGCAAAATTCCATGGAGGTTTTTTAAAGTACTCTTCAAGATTAATCTGTCTGTGAAGTTTGAGAATTTTTCGTTCGCTCAGTTTCAAGATATTTAAAAAATATCAGTAACGAAATTCAATTTATACTAAACTATCAGCACGGTCTTGATCAGTAATGTTAAAATAAATTACTGGAAAAGCTTTTTCTATCAATCTTTTTCAAAAACGACTAGACTTAATAGTCGTCTCTCCAGTTTTCAATTGATCATTGATCAAGGCTGTGTTAAATGGTATAAATTGAATTTAGTTACCAAATCTTTTTTTAAGTATCTTAAAACTCAGCATATGAAAAATGTTCAAACTTCACAGACAAATTCATCTTTAAGAGCACTTTAAAAAAGCTCAATGGAATTTTGCTGTAAAATAATTATGGAAGCCAATATTCGAGCACCTTTAAATAAACATGGCATTTTCTATGTTGCGTTTCAAAACGCTGCACCCTGTATAATAATAATAATAATAGTCGTTACTGAGGTCTTATAAACGAAATTACAAAATATAAAAGTAACTCATATTCAACCAATAAGTGTACTACTCCTGATCTTCGATCAAACCTTGAAAAACAGAACTAATATATGCATGAAGTGCCTAAACTATGAATAATGTTTTGCTTAACATAAAACAACTCAATGTATCATTAAAATGAAGTTGAAATTAGCGCGTTTAGGTGTTCTATTGTTTATGATCTCAATGGTACGTGTCACTTTAAAACTAAGTACCTACTCTTTATCATTAATAACTACAGTCACGAGAAATAAATTTTGGTCGTCACGGTCAATAAAAACATCACTTTTCATTCCAGACATCAAACATTTTCATGTAAATATCCCATCTTTTACCAAAAAAAGTATAAAATAAATTAAATTTTTAAGAGATTATTCCCAATACTCAAAATTTATTTATTTTTAATAAATCACAAATCAAGTACAGTTGCGGCCCTTGAAAACTGGTTAACCATGACAAAAACAATGTTTCGGCGGTGTAAACTGATCCTAAATCTGAGGTTTATAAACGTAACTCAAATCACTCTAAAACCTGCTACGGATTTGTCAAATTTAACACTGACATTAAAATTATAGATTAAGGTTTGATTTACACATTAAGAAATTACGAATTTTTGGCATTGACGTCAATTCTCAGTGTACCGGTTGTCAAAGACCGCAACTGTAAAAATCTTTGACAATCAATAACGACTAAAATTTATTACTGCTCGCGACTGTACACCTTAAGGCCAGGGGGCTCTATTCTCAAGTCAATCGACCAAAGTGGTATGCGAAACACGTCAAAGTGACGCAATTTTCGAACGATTTGTAAAGTTTCGAGAAATCTGAGAATGAGAATCTACTTCATTTTGACGTCATTTTCGCATACTTGACGTGACTTGAGAATAGAGCCCCTGGTACCTAACAACAATAGAGACAATCACGTGTCATTAATTGGGATATCGGTGTCAGTTACTGGGGCAAATGATATATTTCCAAAACACGTTTCTAGAGCCCAAATAATCTACAAAAGTGCAAACTCGCCTGAATTATCACCTTAAACGCTAGCTTACATTAGTGAAGTAGCTCGGCCTAGTGAACTGAGCCAAGTGCTCGGTCCAGTACTCGACTCTCCCTTCAATATTAGGAAGATTTATGAATTTATTATATGATAGTGGTGACAATGGCAAGTCTAGTTATGAATCTAGTCACAAATAAATTGGTGGTTCGTGAAGGCGAGTAGGCTCGACCACTCGACTCGGCCAATACTACTTTTTCACACTCGTCTCTCTACATTACCGTTTACTTACTTACTAATCTAAACTAACCTTAAAAGCCATATGAAACGATGTTAACTTTTGTAAAAAATTTGTTACAAAGTGACAGAGACATGTCACTTATAGTGAAGGTTTATTTAACACTTCTCTGTCAGTTTTTCACAAATGTTAAACAAAAAATATCACCGTGTCTTATGGACCTTAATAATATTTGTACAGTTATGCAATTCATTATTGATTTCCAGAAAATTTTCTTACAAAATGTGTCCATATTTTTTATAAGCGAAGTTTTAAGGAAAACCATTGTAACAAAAGTCTTTGTTGTACATGAAAAAGAATTTTTAATCATATAGATAAGATAAATGTCCCAATTAGTGACAACGTACGTTTTTTTGTATATTATACATATTTTAGAATATTTTATTATTAATTAGAGTGCACAAGTTTTCAGTGTATTATATTTTAAAATATTTTAATACTAATTAGTTCGACACGACTAAATATAGCACTACATAAAATATTAATATTTCTTCTATCAAATAGTGAATTTCTTTTATTTATAATTTACATGTTTAAATAAATTACCAGATGTAATACGATGAGCAGTCCATGGTATGCCGATTATTTTTGTGGTGGTGTTAAGAACGTCAATGGCGTAGGGCAAAAGCGCTGTTGACATGAGTAACACCACCGCAAAAATGATCTGCACAACATTGACTACGAATCGTATTCGGAGGACTATTCTTCAACCCGTTTTACGCAAATTAAATAAAGATTTTCATTTGTTTAAAATATTAACTTCCAGTACTAGTACAATATTCGATGTAATTTGTACGAGTATAATTACCGCTGCAATTTCTTTGTAACCATAGAAATGATTAAAATTAAGTTTTTCGTTGGTTAATCAACATGAAATGACAGATGAATTAAATAGTCGCTTAAATTAAAGCATTTATAAATGTCCCAATACAGTACAATTGAGTACAGGGAAGTTTAAAAAAATTAATAATAAAAAATTTCTTCGTATGATGCGAACTTCTTGACGGCCACTGTATATCTTAGCAACGTGATCATAATTTTGACTACAGTTAACTCTATTTTATAATCACATGTCAACTTTAAATATCAGTTTTTTTCCATTGTAGCTATTGTTTCTGCAGAAATAAACTGAACTTTAAGGTTAACTTGTTGATTATAAAACTGAGCTTAAGGTTGGCATACCGTTGGGGTACAAAAATAATTCTGTTTTTTTTTTTTTAATTACAAATTCCAAAAGGGCATATTTTTACGTGTATGTGTATAAAAACAGTCTTTATTGACGAGGTTCGGCTATTCACCGCCCTTCCACCTAATCTATAGGATGTTAAAAAAAACTGTACACGTTTTGTGACAGTCGAGATCAAAACAAAAAAAAAAATAGGTACAATAAACCTATGTCTAATACTCAATACAGGAGTCCACGTTATGTGTTACTCTTCTGGAATTTTTATTTTTATACAGGCTCTTCATGAGAAGCTGCTACAATAGCAAACTCTCTTATTTGTATTTTTACGAAGTAACTTAAATTAGAAAAATTTTAAGACTTCTCCTCCTCGTTTTTATGGTACTTTTGAAAAAACAAATGACAATCAGATTTTCGAGATTTTCAATTGTTTTCAACTCTTTTAAATGGAATGTTAGGTTTTTTATCATTGTATCGCGTTCAGGATGTCAAATTAATGATATCTCTAAAATATCAGTTCCCATAGCCTACTATTTTATAAATGATTTAGTAACAAAATCTCGGTGTTCACGGGACATGGTTACAATAGCTAACTTTTTTATTGAAGTTTCACGAAGTAGCTTAAATTAGAAAAGTTTCAGGACCTTTCCTGCTTGATTTTATGGTATCTTTCCAAAAACAAATGACTATCATGTTTTTAAGATTTTCAATTGTTTTCCACTTTTTTAAATGGAACATTACGTTTTTTATCAAGAAATCGCATTCAGGATGTCAAATTAAGTATGTCTGTGAAATAATATCTCTCAAAACAGAATATTTCATAAATAATTCAGTCTTGATATTCGCGGGAAGAAGTGTATCGTTACGATAGTCTTTTTATTCACGAATACAATATGGTGCGCATTGAAACAAGAGAATAAAGGAAGTGTGTTCAAACTGTCAGACCTTTGTAAACTGTCATGGATCAAATTTTGTTTAACTTTAGTTCAAAAACCCTTGGGTCCAAATATTGAAAGCGCGACATGTTAAAATGTCTAATACCTTTATTTATCAAATAATTTATAAAATAACAGACTTAGGAGGGGAATATTTTAGAGAAATACTTAATTTGACAACCTGAACACGACACGCTAATAAAAAATATAATGTTCCATTTAAAAAAGTTGAAAACAACTGAAAATTTCGAAAATCTGACAGTCCGAGGGTACCATAAAATCGAACAGGGAAGGTCCTGAAACTTTCCTGATTTAAGCTACTTCGTAAAATTTCGGATAAAAAGGTTACCTATTGAAGCCATTTCCCGTGAACACCAAGATTTTGTTACTAAATCATTTCTAAAATTGTAGGCTTTGGGAGATGATATTTTAGAGACATAATTAATTTGACTCCTGAATGCGATGCGATGATAAAAAGCCTAACATTCCATTTAAAAAAGCTGAAAACAATTGAAAATCTCGAAAGCCTGATTGTCATTTGTTTTTTTGAAAGTACCATAAAACCGAAGAGGAAAGGTCCTAAAATTTTCCTAATTTAAGTTACTTAATAAAATACAAATAAGAAAATTAGCTATTGAAGCGGCTTCCCATGAACACACTGTATAAAGATCGGGATTGATAAATTAAAGCAAAACTAATAAATACAACCACAAAATTAACCCTTTAGCCCCCCTTTAATTGAAGGAAGTCGGTAAAAATAAAATAAAATAAAAGTATATGAGCAGTGTAATCAATTGTCATTCTCTGCGATCAACAATTTATAATATACAAGACGCATATAAAATATTCAATACGCATTACATAAGTACTCGAAACACCACTCTCGCTGCGACTTTTACTTGTCTTCACAAAGTAGGTTGCCGAAACGGTGAGAATATTTATTCATTTCGCTAAATTAATAATTACGTGCGGTTATGCAGTCTAACAATGTGAAAACTTTCTTCGCAATCCTGGAAGTTAGAGCAATGAAAGTTTCAAAAGAACAATTCCTGAGATACGAGCTTTGAAATTGATACCCTTATACATGTATGTACAAGCATCAACAATGAACCATCATCGCGGTAGTATTTCATTTCCTTAAACTAATTAATTAATTAATTAAGGCACACATTGATTAAGAAGAGTTTTATTCAATAATAATGGATTTATTTATATTTCTGTGTCTATCTAAATAAATTCTTCAGCAGACACGTATGTGAACTTTATTCATCTTAGCATGCAATCCTTGAATTTATTCAAATCAAATTTGATGACTAATCCTATCAACCTCATTAGGTATTTATTAAAACCAATACCATTATACTATGGAACCTACAACTTGCATGAAGACCTCCGATGTGAAAGCAACGACGGAAACAAAGGTGGGGTTCGTTTACATTATCAATGCAAATAAGTCGTTTGTTTATTTAATGAAACGCACAGTTCGCGAAAACGTTAAGTTCCGGTCGCGTACACTTCTTAACAATAACCCGCATCCTGTAGATAAACGTGTTCGTTTCTAATCCCATGCGTTCAGGATTACATCACCGATGGACAAGTACCACCGAGTGATAATTCACACAAATTTTACGTGCACACTTATATCTATTATTACTTTTAAAAGCCTTGAAAGTTCAAGTGCCTGAGACACGCATGTTTGTACGTATTCAGCATTCCACGAATGAGAGGTGAACATTCTTTGAAGTTAGGGTCAAACAGGTGGAGCTGGACAATGAAGAGACAAGAAAAATTGGCCTAATTCAGGCAGGGGATATTAAATATCGAAAAATTCAATTGAAATTCATGTGCATAAATCAACGTGTGGTTTAGGTATGAAACGGCTGGACAAAATTAAGGTCATTTATTTATTGTCGCTACTTATTACATATTGACAGGTCAACGTTGATAACATGGATTTAAAACAATGGATGGCTAACATAGGGATATGAAAGTGAAACAGGTGGCACCCGCAGTCCGCCATTTGTATTGTGGAATAGGCAATTTGTTCTCCACTTACTTACATGTTAAAAGTCACCCACAGAAACGGTTATTTAAGGGGGTTATCGTTTACTTGGTGTGACGTTCGGTGATTTCTGTGTTAATTTAAATATCCGTTTGCATAAATACATCAGTTTCAAGCAGTGCTTGTGGCTGTATAAATAGATTTAAAGCCTCGACATTTTTTTCAGTAAGTGTTAGATTTCATTGCAGAGAGTCACTCAAAAATCATCAAAATGATAATTTAGACACCTACGTCTTTCATACACTTGTCAAGAATCAATATGTTAAAAAAGAAGTACACTTGAAGCTATAAAGCTCAGGCAAATCTAGTGATATGTATTTTTATTGTTAATATTTTATTGCTTTCATGTTATTGTAATTAATACTTATTATCATATCAAAGTAAAGAAATTCATGGAGGTATTAATTACAGGTAATGATTATATTTACGCTGCAGATTTCTATTAAGTGAAAATATTTTAAAATTGTGGTTATGTGCTCTTCGCAACTCTTTAAAAGAAGCAATTTATAACAACAGAATATTCCAACTTCACTTTAGGTTCAAAAAAAACAAATCCAAAAGAAGGGCACACAGAGCTTAAAAATTTTCTTCGGCATTGACTTATGTTTTCTCGAAGTCCTCCTATATTACAAGTAAGGCATTATTAGACAGTCAAACCTTTTTATAACTTAAACCGAGCTGTTATGTTCTAAAAGAAGGAAGACCTCATAAACTATTTTTAATAATTATTATGATTAAAAGGTATTTGAAAGTGAGACCGTTCTTAAGAAAAATTCTTCTCTATAAACTTTGCTAATTCTATTAACAAGAAACAAGAATTGTCTGTAAGGTAAGAATTTTGTTTATTAAGTAGTAATAGTTACTTACGGAGTCATATTATTCACGGAATTAATAAAATAAACAAAAATTAAAGAATTTAAAAGATATACATAAACCATGACCTAAGTAAGAAAGAAAGAGAAAAGCAAAAACTAATAAGATCCAGAGCACAAGAAGACAGAAAAACTGGAAAAACAGTCAAGATAGGGTTCAACAAACTAACTATCGAAGGAGAAGAATGGAGCTGGGATATGAGTAATGAAAAATTAATAAAAACAAAAAACTAAACAAATACTTAAGACAATGAAAATGACTGACGACTTGTCAAAGAAAAAGGAAAAAGACAATGTAAATGGAACGGAGAAACAAAATAAAATAAAAACAAGAACAAAGAAAATAACTGAGAAAGACAAAATCAAGAATAAGATAGAGAAGATTAACAGAAGAGAAAACATATTAAGATTGGGAACATGGAATGTCCAAACGACGCTGACAGCTGGTAAGATGAAAGAAATAGCAGAAGAAATGAGGAAATACGAAATAAAAATTTTAGCTCTTCAAGAAACGAGGTGGAAAACACAAGGTAAAATTGATAAGGAAAACTTTACGTTATATTACTCGGGTGAAAACAAGCAGGGCAGAAATAGAACAGCCTTTATGATCAATAAACAAATAAGAGAAAAGGTAATTAAATTTGAAGCAATCGGTGTTCTACAAACGACTAGAAAATAAACAAGCTAATATATCTATAATAAATTGATACGCGCCTACAGAAGCCGCAGATAACAAAGAAAAGCAAGAATTCTACTAAAACCCAGAAAAGATCTGCGGTAATGTACCTAGAAATGATATACTGGTGATCCTAGGAGATTTTAATGCGAAGATTGGGAAAGAGAATTATAATACTGATGTGGCAGGCAAAGAAACTATTCACGATACAACTAATGATAATTGAATTAGGTTATGTAACTTGGCTTCATCGACTAATACATTTATCGTCAGTACAAAATTTCGACATGAAAACAACATAAGATAACATGGATCTTACCAAGTACGGTAGACGGGAACCAGATAGACCACATATTACTTTCAAAAAAGTGCACCAGAATAGTACGTGACACTAGATCTTACAGAGGTGCCAATGTTGATACGGACCACATATTATTAATATCAAAAATTAAAATTAAAATAATTAGAAATAAATATAATAATAAGAGAATACAATGTGATATCAAAAAACTGAAGACAGAAGAAACATAAAGAATTCTCAACAACTGTGCGGATCAAGCTAAACAAGCCTGAAGAAAAAGAGCTTGAAATTGAGTGGATGAATATAAAAGAAGCTATAATTGAAGCAGCAGAGAAAACCATAGGATGAAGAACACCAGAAAAAACAAAAGAATGGTTCCATGAAGAATGTCAAAATATGAGAGAAAGAAAAACACATGCAAGAAGAAAGTGGTTAGAAACAGGAAACGAGCAAGACCTAATTGAATACAGAAACAAGTTTTTTAAAAGGAAAAAACTGGATATCAGACCAAATGCAAGAACTAGAAAGAGACCACAAAGATAACAAGAAGCTATTCCAATATGTAAAGAAAAACACTGGCACTAAGAAAGCAACAGGGAAAATAAATAACAGTGACTGGGAAAGATATTTTACGAGACAGTACAACATAGTAGAAATGGAAGAAGACACAGAAGAAGAAACTGAAACAAGAACCCACGAAGAAGACGCACCTACTAATGAAGAATTTATGGAGGTGGTCAAACAACTCAAATCAAATAAAGCAGCAGGACCAAATGAAATTAATAATGAACTGATACAAAATGGAGGAGAAGGGCTACTAAAGCGAATTTATAAAGTAATTGTCAAAATCTGGACAGAATAAAAGATGCCAACAGACTAGGAAAATGGACGAATAACACCAATTCTCAAAAAAGGAGACCCAGCGGACTGCAATAACTACAGGGCAATCGTGTTACTAAATACCACGTACAAGATATTGACTTCAATAATAAGAAACCGCCTAAGTAAGTACATTGAAGAAAAACTAGGTGAATATCAGCAAGGATTTAGAAGAGGAAGGTCTACAATTGACGCAATACATGCGTTGACACAAATTATTGAAAAAGTTACGAGCACGATACTGAGCAATATATTATTTTCATAGACTTTAAACAAGCCTTTGACAGTGTTTACAGACGCCAACTTGTAAAACATATGGAAAATATGAAAATACCAAAAAAACTTATCAGCTTAACGAAGATGACGATGAAAAATTCCAGAGCGAAAGTTAGTACAACTCGTGGAGAAACAGGACACATCGATATAAAGGTAGGCGTGAGATAAGGGGATAGTTTGTCGACGGTGCTGTTCAATATTGCGCTAGAAGGAGTCATTAAAAGTTCAGGGCTGAATAGGACGATCACGCAAAGCTCCACACAGATTATAGGACATGCAGACGACTTAGCACTTACAGCAAGAGATAAACAAAACCTGAAAGAAGCAATAGAGTGTTTAGCAAGAGAACCAGAGATCAGAGGTCTAAAAATCAACCAAGATAAAACAAAATATATGATAAGCTCTAGAAAGCAAAATAGTAAGGAAGATCTGAAAACAAGGACATATCATTTGCAAAAAGTTGAATACTTTAAATACTTAGGTGTGACTGTAAACGGAAGAAACAATAGAAGTATAGAAATAAATGAAAGAATTAAAGCCGGAAATAAAGTATACTGGAAATATCACATACTGTTGAAAGACAGTAACCTTACTAAAGGAACAAAAATGAAAATATATAGAGGAGTAATTAGACCAGTAATAACATATGCAGCTGAAACAACGAGTCTGACAAACAATGACGAAGAAAAACTGAGAATTATAGAGATGAGAATTTAAGAAGGATCTTGGGACCGAAGAAAACACAAGGAGAACTCTCATACACAATGAGATAAATAAGTTAATGGACGGAGAAGACATCGTAAGGTACATTAAAGCACAGAGGCTAAGGTGGTTTGGATATATACAACGGAAGGAACAAGATAAGATATTACGGAAGATAACGGACTGGAAACCAATGGAAGGTAGACCAAGAGGAAGGCCCAAAATCAGATGGCAAGACCAGGTAATGGAAGACATACGAAAGATGGGAATTATGAACTGGAGGACGAGAGTCAAGGACAGACAAGAATGGAGGAAACTAATAGAAAACGTGAAAACACACCAGAAGTTGTAGAAACTATAGGAAGAAGAAATACGCGAACCAATCTCCCGCGAAAACCAGATCTAAAGAGCTCAATCAGTGAGCGGTCCAATATTTAGGTTCAAAACGAAATTTGATTATTGCAAAATAATGTGTACGTATTGTAGACATTTGTATAATAAAACGTTTATGAAAAAAAATTATAAAAAGATATTTGTATTTTCAGTAAAAAGAAATAAAAATTTCGTCTTTCTCTGAAGTAAGTAAATGCGTTCCCGCAGTTTTTTTGCCACAATACAAATGGCGGCCGATTGTCAGCGCTTGCTTCTTCACTTGTGTATATGGCTAATGTATTGCAGTTGTCAGTCCATAGTAAACGTCCTTGGTTGATAACGTTTTACAGATGTAACAATATAATACACAGCTACACTCAAATAAAAAAGATTGCCTGTGCCAAAACACTTCTCTTAGACTGATATTATATATTTTAAAACATCTCTGGCAAAGATCAAGGTCTTTAATAGAGACTGTTTTAAAAAGGCGTTTTATAACAATAGTGAAACTTTCTGTAGAGACCTTCCCCACGCTAATAGTATTCACTAAACATCAATACACTATCTGCAACAAACGGTGATATTTTCGAAGTCACAAACTTGGACGTATCTTCTTTCATTCTAAAATAGTTTTCCTGACGTCTAACAGATGTTCTTAAACTAAGTTTTAATTGGCTCAGCTACGATCATGTTTTGCAAACAAGGCCCGTTGGCTTTACAAAACACCTTAATTTTACAATTTAAAATTCATAAAAAAAGTTAAATACTTATCAAATTATTATTATTATGAAGAAATAAATAAGAGTTCTTCAAAGTACCCTAAGATAAACTCCGGATATATTTTAAGGCAGCTTTAAACGAGGTGAATTAACTGTGCTAACTGTAAGATCCACGATTGGATTTTAGTACTGAGATATCAAAAATTATTTTGGTCAAGAGCGGTCATGAAAAGGAACTATTAACAGCAAATAAAACCAAGAAACTAAAGAAATAAAAGGAAGTAAACTTTTTTCAGAACTACTTGACAAATTTTGACAATCAAAATATGATTAATACGATGCCCGAACCTAATTTCGACAATAATTTTAAAAGTAAAAAAGGAAGTTATCGGAATAACTGGCGAGGAAAAGTAACTGTCGACAGACGTTTCATAACGTATAACGTATGACCAAGGTGTAAGGTGTTAACAACTTGGAGATAAACATAACAAATGAAGCACAAACTAGAAGACCAGGAGAATGCACATTTGTCACGACCACCAGAAGACCCTAATTTCGATGGGCTTACATCTAGCAGTAAGCAATGGACGCAGAAAAGGTCATCCTGCGTCACTCGTAAAGGCCAAAGCGAATAGTTTAATAAAATCCATGAGTACCATTTGTTGCAAGTCGAATATTTTCAGGAATTAAGTGAAACTAAATTTGGAATATTTCATTGCAGATTTTCTGGAAATTAAAAATCAATAGTGTTACAGAAACAATTGCAAAATGAAACTGTCATTGTTTCCTTGTTGTAACAAAACAAACAATAATTGTTCCTAATTGAAATAAGTCATTTTGCAAACGGATAACTGTAACATATTAAAAAGTTGTTTATTTGACTTGCAATAATGAAGTCAAGAGAAGTAGGGAGCTAGGTTTTTAAAAAAGCGGAATAAGACAGTTAGATAGGAAGTTTTTAAAAAGTTCTTAGAGATTTCTACTGATGTTCTTTTAGTTTAGTTTTGGAGTTTCTTTTTAGTGCTTGGTTTTGAGAAGCAAGTAGTTTGCAGTTCTTTTAAAATATATTTAGTTTTAAATAATAACACGGTTTCCTGTTCTCGCCCCCTGTGCTCAAGAACCTGCGGTTTATTTAATAATTTCGTTTTTGCTCGGTTCGCTCGGCGAACAGGTCCACTCTCTTAATAAAGAAACTTGTATACGCTAAATTTGGAAAAGTTGCTAAATTTGATGAACAAATTGATATCATCATCAAATTCATTTTTTCCTTGTGGCGCCTTTGTTGAAATTTAGTCGTTATAGAATCTACTCATTACGACGCCGATTACGGAATCATAGCACTTGTTATAAAAATTCTTTAAAACAGGTTGTGTAGATAATTAAAAATTGTCGTAAAGAAGTGTTTTAATTTTAGTTTTTTTTTTATTATTGTAGGCCCGATTTCATAATCGATCTAAGAGACTTTAAAATAAACGTCACATTCTAATGTATAAATAATTACGTTTTCGTATCTTTTTGGACATGTGAATGTGACTTTTATTTTAAAGTCTCCTTTAGTTCGATTATGAAATCGGGCCTTAGTGGTACATTATGGAAGTCGAATTATTTGGTAGCCTGCTAAAGCACGCGAAATTTTGTTTTGTCAGATTGGTGGCAACATACGCCGATACATTTGTTTAAATATCAAATTGCAAATAATAAAAAAAAATTGAAATTGAATTGAAATTAATTTCATTATTAATATTATTAAAAAATAAATTATTTATTATGTTTCTTTGTGATATGTAATCCAATCGAACCTTCATATCATTAATTGAGAGATAAGATGAGATGAACTGTCTCACTTGTTATGCTTATCGATTGAATGTAAATGTAAAAAAGATTACTCTGTGTGATATTAAACAACAGATATTGTTGCAGGCGTGATGCCAATAAATCTGTCCTGACAAGTCTACGACTTAGGACCCCGTTGAGCAAATACTACAGATAAAAAAAAATACTAATTATTGTAAGTTACCTAGATTTATATCAAAACCACACGTATGCACAACGGTGTCAGCTTTGTGACAACAAGGATCTTTGCATTGCAAGGAGCACTTTCAAATGGGAGTTGTTATAGAAAGAAAGAAAAAGAAAATGTAATTGTTAAGTTTATTCCACGTTTTCTCACTTGTTACGGTTTGGAAAATTGTTTTTCAGAAAACATCCTGCGTATCGAGTTTTAAATCGCACATATTCTTGATTTCACATATTAAGAAATTGTATGTGGGAAAGCGCCTCATGCCGTGCCTGTCGCGTATGTTTTTATTGCGTTAAAAATAGTTTTCTTTTTCTACCATCGCCTCCTTCGCAAGATTTAATTGAATTCTTATGGCACAAATGGCCTCATCCTTTGCTCATTATCGTAATGCAAATTCAGACACTTTTTGCATTCGTTTTAAAATATATTCTTAAATCCTAGATGTGTCGGCATTTCTGTATTGCCTTAAATAAATAATAACGTCTTGAGTTTCCATTTTTCGATACAATTGCCTCATCTTTTGCAATCGTCTGTAGATGCAGCTATTATTTTCTGTGGGTATGACCAAATTATTTAGTCTACGCGGCCAGAATGCCATAAAACGCAGCCGACGTCTTATTTTTTTGCGTGATTAGATCATGAAAATTACAATTTTTATTTCGACGGAGATATTAAATTGTGTTCTCACTCGATCTTTAACGTTATTGAGGCTTCTTTATATCGTTTTATACTTGGTTGATTCTTGCTAATGTCACGATTTTCTCGATTCGTGCAAGTCCTCCGAGTCACTTCGAAATAGAATACGATCAGTTTTGGCTTTGTTAATAGCCAACGTGCTTGGAGTCGACAGAGTGCGATGTCCCCAGTGCACATTGGTGTATTTTTCGGGTGGAAGCAGCGGCTCCACGGCTGCCAATATTCCATGGCGAACCAGGTATGTGATTTCGGTTCCGGCAGAACCTCGCAACCTGCAATTATACGACTACGGCAGGAGATAGCCGCCATTTGTATCGTGTCTTACGGTGGTGCCCGATGGACTGAAACTCTTCGGAGTTGTCTCATCCTTGACGTTCCCGACAGGTATGTTTGCGTCTGTTGTTTCCTCTTTTAGTGCACATTGTCGAACTAATAGTTTTTCCTTACAGGCTTTTAGGAACGGCTTAGTTTTCGGACCGGCTCACTTTTAGTGGATTGGCCTATTTAGTTGTGCGGTACGGATCATTGCTAACGTTGGTTACGGTCTTGTATTCGAGCTATTAGACAAGCGTGGTTTTGAACCAATCTGAGACGATCCTTGCGGAGGAGCAGAGCAGAGAGTTATTAAAATACAGTCGTTCTATAAAGATGGGGATATGCACAAACTAAAAATGTATGTTTCATGTTTTCAAAACTGGGGGTGCATGCAGTACAGTTAACAATAGTTATCAAGCGTTCACTTAGCACTAGTGTTGGCTGTACTTCATAAAATATCGATACTAGGAGTCGATACGTATCGTTCTTAAATGTATCCATTCATATGATCGATACTTTATAAAGTATCATATTCGTAATATCGAATAAATATCGATACAAGATTTTTTAATCCAGAAGAAAGGTTTAAACTGGGGTCTAGGACAATTCGCCATCGCCGATTTGTCATCGCCAATTCACCGTCGCCGATTCGTCATAGGTACAATTCACCGCCGGAAAACTCGCCGTCGGTAAATTCGCCGTCAGCGATTAAAGTTTTAAGTCCAGGTACATATCCAAATAATAACATACCGATAATTATATGTAAATAAAATAAAGAAGTTAACATAATTAATGGAAAATAAAATAATTTGTTATTAATTAAATGTGATACATAGGTAAAGAAACAGATAAAAAAAATTTGGTCTTCCAGGAAGTATTTCTTATTTTCTTCAGGGTGTTCGTAAAATCCCTCCAATTCTTCTTTTTTATATTTTCAGATTCTGCTCAAAATCATATTGATTTTCATATCAATCAAAATCACTACACATCAAAAGTCGACTGCTTTCAAAATATTGATTCATGAAAGCTCGTCATTTAAAATTATAAATTGAAAAAGGGGTTCCATTAAAAAAAAAATAGAATTATGATAATGTGTACGTACAGCACCAATTTGTTCGTAATTTTGTGTCTTACGGTGGTCGCACTGTATTTAGGAATTTATTTTAACTTGAAATAGAAAAACAATAGTGAAGTCCATTTTAATTTACTTGAAACGTACTGAAATTATAGTTATTTTCTTCAATTCCTAGGTATAACTTGGATATTATCTAAAATAGTCAGAAAGTGTTTTAAAGCTTATCAAGCTAAATAGAGCAGTAACATGTGACGGCGAATTGGGCGTACGGTAAATTGGATCGACGACGAATTGGCGACGGTGAATCGTCCCATCCCCTTAAACTGAGGTTACATAATTGAAAGATGATTTCGTATTGTGTCTCCGTTTCAAAAATAATGTAATAAAGAACAATAAAAATAAAATGTTATTGTCTGTACAAAATAAATTAAATTATATCCTGCAATTAATATAAAGGTACACATTTCGAAATAGAAACTAACAAAACCAGCTTTTTACTCTGGATCAACAATGACAGATATAGAGAAACGCAGCTAAGTTTGCAGTTACGTAGTTAGTGACGTATTTCGTACCAATTCAATGAAAGCAAAATACAATAAATTATTTGAGCATTTAACATACAGAATTTAATGCATTTGTATAGCGTTGGTAAATAAGTTTGACATTTACTGCAGCAATTTATTCTTATTTAAGTAACAATGAAATAAATAAATAAAAACGAATGTAATATTATGTTTGAGGGTTGGAATCCTGATTATACGTTTACATATCGGCCGTTCGTGCGACTTCGTGATTTTGACAATTGTGGTTATGGTATTTGAGCAACTATTTGAGCGCACAAGTTTCTTAAATTATATTCGTTTTCTTATTGTTTCGTGTCAGTTCTTCTTAGGACTAAAATGCCAAAACCACTGCATAGCCAATCCAAGGAATTGGTTGCCTCTTTGATTAAATATTTTGAGAGAGAAAAGGTTAACGGTGGACCTTTATTGACCGTAGGTAGTGTTTGTGAGGTTTGTGTACATCTGTTATTTTATTGCGTATTATTAATGCTAATCTTATTGACAGAGAGTTGCTGATGCATTGAATCTCAGTCTACGAACAGTACATTCCATATCGAAAGCCGTGAAAGAGAATATACCTTTACAAAGCCCTCCTAAAAAACGTTCACGTACAAAACCTATTTGCGACATTAGTGAAGCAGAACAGGGGGCAATACGAGATGGAATTTATGATATGTACAGATCAAGTAAGCTTTTGTGTTCAGTGCAAGTATAAAAATGTTTCGTTATATTTATTTGCAGAGCAACACGTTACACGTCATTCACTTTTGTTGTATCTGAAGGAACGGCAAATTTTTAATGGATCAGTAGATTAATTAGGTAGAATCTTGAAAAAGATTGGATTTAAATACAAGAAAGATGATTCTCGCCGAGCCTTAATGGAGCTTCAACATGTTGCTTCAGCAAGAATCGATTTTTTAAAATCGTATGTACAGAATTTAAACTCTGGAAAATCCTGGCAACCAGTATATGTAGATGAAACATGGATTTTTGAGAATGGTACAGTGACACGGTCTTGGCAAGATGACAGCCATAAGAGTGTAAAAAGAATGAAATGTGATGGCAAAAGGTTAGTTAATCGATATTAAATTTCCTGTATTTGCATGAATCATAAATTGTTTTCAGATTTATTGTACTACATGCAGGCAACATTAACGGTTTTATTGAAGGAGCTTCATTAGTATTTTCGTCAAATTCAAAGAACCCTGATTATCATGGAGAAATGAATGAAAATAACTTCTTAAAATGGTTTGAAAACCAGTTACTAAAAAATTTAGAAGAACCTTCTTTGATAATTATGGACAATGCCAGTTATCACAGCAGTTTATGTGACAAAAGTCCTAATAGTTCTTGGTCAAAGGCAAGAATAAAGGAATGGCTTCAGCAGCACAACGTTCAAGTAAACGATTGTTTGCTAAAACTGGAACTGTTGGAATTAGTGTCACGGTAATTGGCAATTATTACAAATTATTCAGTAACATTAGTGATGGTCTTGTTTTAGCAATAAGCCTGCGAAAACATACAAAGTTGACAAATTAGCTTTAGAATATGGACATCGTGTACTAA
Source organism: Prosopocoilus inquinatus (assembly GCA_036172665.1). Classification (NCBI taxonomy): domain Eukaryota; kingdom Metazoa; phylum Arthropoda; class Insecta; order Coleoptera; family Lucanidae; genus Prosopocoilus; species Prosopocoilus inquinatus. Next base: position 7,652,035 of record CM069876.1, read on the forward strand.
GATTGCCACCATATCACTGCATATTTAACCCCATAGAAAACATTTGGGGTATTTGTAAAACTTATTACAACAGACATGTTGGACGAGATGGATATGGTCAGGTAAAAGCTGTGGATATGTGGAAGGAGGCATTGAACCATGTGACTCCAGAAATGTGGGCGAATACTATCACTCATACTGATAATGTCATTAAAAAATGGTGGGACAGAGAAGTAGTATTTGACACCGAAGACGTTCATCCGTTAATTATATCGGTAAATAATGATTCCAGCACTAGTAGCGAAGAGAGTGAGAGTGATTAAATATGCAACGTTTACTTTCTTTGTATCTGTAAATCTTTTCTTAAATGTATTATATCGAAGCACTTCAGATTCCATATTATATTATAATAGCTACTAATTTTTGTATATTTTCTTTTGTTTACAAATAAAAGCTTTGTTCTTTTATATTTGAACATATCGTGTACTTTTTGATGACAATAAATATATCATAAAAAGCCAATGAACTCCAAACTGTTTCAAAATTTTATTCACTATGAAAAAAAAAATAAATTTAAATTCTTGAAATTTTTTTCTACGACTGCAGTTTTTAGACTTAATAGAGTTAAAAGAAAATGTAAAACAATAAAACTTCAGGTTATTTACATTTAATAATTTGATATAACCAGAACTTTATGATTGCACAAAGATTTACCCAACATAAATTACCTAGACTAATTTGGAACATGCATACATTTACTCAAAGTTTATATTTCACCTCATTATAACATTAATTAAGTGTATTTGCATAGATAATTAATAAAAAAAATAAATATGTATAAAATTCAAATAATTATGTCGCTTCAGAACTACTATAAACGTACTAGGCATTCACGTTCGTGACGTCACTGCAAACTTAGCTGCTTCTGTCTATAACTGCCGCGTTTGCCTAATTCTTATCTTAAATAATATACAGGAACTCTATTTATTGCTACACTTTTTGCCTATATTTTGCTAAATATACCGGCTGTTTCAAATTGAGTGTGCACTGAAGGGATCTCCTAAACCGTAAGAGATATACATTCGGTTAAATGGAAAAAAAGTTGCACGAATCAATGCCTAATTCGTATCCATTGATGGCCGTTTGCACCATGTCTAGTTAAAAATTAAACCAGGTTTAACAGTAAACCCAGTTTGCATCGCGGCTTGAACCGTAGTTAAAAACTCGCTAAACCAACTCGACGTTAAACCATCACGGGCGGCGGATTAAATTGAGTTGGTTTAGCGAGTTTTTAACTACGGTTTAAGCCGCAGTGCAAACTGGGTTTACTGTTAAACCTGGTTTAATTTTTAACTAGACATGGTGCAAACGGCTATGAGAGAATTATTTTTTTCTTATTCTTGAGATATTAATAAAAATGTAAAAAAAATCGATTTTCTTTTTCTCTTTGTATCTCTTTTATCATAAATAATTTGGAAATTCTGATTTAACTTTCTACAGGCACTTTTTGATTCTGCTTTGAATACGAGCAACAGAATTGAAGTCAAACGTTTCGTCTTTCTGCGACCATCGTCAGTTTCGATCTTTTAAATACAACTTATGTCTTTTTATTCTATTCGATAGAATTCTTTCTCCCGATTATAACGGTATATCACACTTAATAGTTGATATTAATCTGAAGCTTAAATAATACATATTTTTATATGAAAATTTTATGTAATACATAATTTCAAATTTTTAGTTCATTTTCTTAGCTACAGTGTAAATTATAATAAACTATTTAAAGTTTTCCTGTATCGTTATTTTAATAATGCATTGCACTTACGAAAATGAATTTTTACCGACAAATATCTAGTGATTCTAATCGTTGAGACTGTCTAATGTGAAACCGAGCTTAAACTTTAATAACTTTGGTGTTTTTCTAACGGTAACAAATAGATTAAAAGTTATTACGGATTTTCAATTTATTTTCCTATAGTTATTCCGAAAGCTCGGTTGAACTTTAAAAGAATTTTAATTTCCCCTTTCGACTGCAGCCCAGTTACAGAATTTTCGTTATTTCTTATCTACAGGGTGCTGCGTTTTGAAACGCAACGTAGGAAATCCCATATTAATTTAAATGTGTTGGAATATTGGCTTCCTTAATTATTTTACAGCAAAGTTCCGTGGAGGTTTTTTAAAGTGTTCTTCAAGATGAATCTGTGTGTGTGAGAAGTTTGAGAATTTTTCATTCGCTGTGTTTCAAAATACTTAAATAAGATCAGTAAGGAAATTCAATTAATACCAAACTATCGGCACGGTCTTGATTAGTAAATGTTAAAATTAATTACTGGAAAAGCTTTTCCTATCAATTTTTTTCACAAACGAACTAGATTTATCAGTTAACTGTTCAGTTTTCACTATCGTTGATCACGTCTGTGCTGATATTTTGATATAAATTGAATTTAGTTATAGAATCATTTTTAAATATCTTAAAACTCAGCGTGTGAAAAATTCTCAAACTTCACAAACAGCTTCATCTTGAAGAGTACTTTAAAAAACCTACATAGAATGTTCCTGTAAAATAATTAGGGAAGCCAATATTCGACCATCTTTAAATTTGTTGCGTTTCAAAATGCAGCACCCTGTATATGTCTGTTTAATTGCGACATATTATATTTAACATTTTAACAGCGAATTTAAATATCCCGCACTTTCATAAATTTTAATATTGAACGCACCACCTGCCGTTTTATTGTTATTGTTGTATACTGTTATTATTATCAGAAGCCGATCTCTGCAAGCTGAGTAAAAAAACTGTATTTTTTGTGCATTCCTAAAATTACATTTGTATAGAGCGACTTGAAGTTAGTTTCAGTTTAAATTTCCGGAAGCTGAAACGTCGAATACGAAAAGTTCTACAAAGTTGCAACCATTGAGATCCAATCGCCAGGCCGGTAGTTTCTTAGTTTTGTGTGGACTAACACGGTGTAATAATAATTGTAAATTTTCTAAGGTAAAATCTCAATTCTGTTGTTCATTTAAATACCCGTTTAAGAGAAATTGCTTTAGTACGAAGAGCATTGTGTTATTCATTTTATTTTTCACAAATACAATAGGTAGACTGTGTTCAAAAAGATAAGCATGTTGAGTCATCACAGTATGCATTTTTAGTCATATGCAAAAATGGAGGACAAGAACAATTGAAAATTCAAAGTATGTCTAATTATAATTACTTAATTTGTTGTATTAGAATACAATTTTCAGTTTTACGCTGAACAAGAAAGCCTTTATTGGAACAATAGATTTAAATCAGATTAACAAATGCGCACGTTTATTGCGCATTGGTTTATTACTTTTTAAATGCGCCTCCAATCAATTTTATAGATAATTGCGGTCCGTCTATAAATGCAATGGTCCAATAAATAAAATGTATGAAAACGATTGTCAGCGCATTTTTGTAGTTCGATGCGGCCCGGTATAGTGTGTGTTGGCCTTTAAAAACATACTGCGCGAAGTCAGCGAAATGAGCAACTTCGCATTAATAAACCAACGACGGGGAAACTTCCGCAGTCAACTATTTCGGTCTTAATTATTTACTAACATTCGTTAAAAATTATATTATCACTTTAGATATAATTTCCCTACTATTCACGGGTACGCCGCTATGCATCTATTGTGATGTCTCAACAGACTCGTCTTATTTTGAACAAGGTTTATGTTTACTTATTTTGTTTAAGTCTGCTTAACATTGTCTCTACATTGTCTACTATTTGTTATTTGTAGAGATAAACATTTTTAGAAAGACGAATAATATACATTTTACTACTTTTTTTGATCTTTAAATAACACATAAGGCCCGGTTTCACTACCACAGTTTAACTTTAAGCTCCGTTTTATTGCTACGGAAACAATTATCTTTGCAATCGTTACTATGGGAATAAAGCGAACTTTAAAGTTAACCCATTAACGCCCAAATTACTTTTTACATTACATTTAGAAATCATTTTAGACCAAAAAATAATAATCAATTAGAATTTTGACTTTTATTACACACATTTTTGGAAAAAGGACTGTCCTCATTTGAGGACGCTGGGTGTACATAGATACAAAAATATTATTCCAAATTAAAATATATTACTGTTTTTTGTGGTATTCTATAAAACAATTTGGAATGCAGAGGGTAATATCACATTTTTGGCAAAATGTCCTTGGCTTGCTAGTGCAATTTTGTTGTTGACATCTGCGCTGTTTTTCACGTTTGCCAACGTTATGATTTTTAGAGTCAAATCTAACATCATCAGGAATGTTCCCTCGTGAGCTACTTGGAACACTCATTGGTCGTCCTCGCCTAATTCTTGTTCCATAACCAATCTTAAAATATGAGTAAGCAACTTGTCTACGGAATTCCTTGATTGACATCTTCTGAGGGTGTGTCATGTTATAATGTTTCCATTTACAACAGCCATGTCTACTATACGTGTAAATAAACACCAATACCATTTTTTTCCTCTAACCTAAATATGGTGTTTTTCTAAAAGCCAATCGTGATGGTCAACTCCACCCATATGTTTATTATAATTCCTAACAATAGATGGTTGAGGTACTAAAATACGTTGTTTTTGCTGTCGACTCCAGCGAGGAACTTGTAAAATGCGTTCAATTAAATCCGTTATCGAGATGGCTTGGAACTTGCTTTTATTTTATACCGGCATGTCGTAGCTTAGTACGTATATTGAATAACTGCGAACTGTCAGCGGTGTTTACTGTCAAAGGTTTTGTTTACATTTTCAAAGTATTGTGTTCCGTTATTTGTGTTGTTGCTTTAATTCCTTTAAAAAAACAGTTCTTTTGGGAACTAAACTGCCGAGAAATGTTTACTACTGAACATAGAGTGTTTATGTTAGAATCGTATTTTCGAAATGGACGTAAAATTGACGGTAATTGGGTATATTCTAGACCAGATAGTTTAGAAGAGTTCAGAGCTAAATTTCCGGAGTTGATTATTGACTACAACCATTTTAATGCTACGCTGGATCGATGTGTTACGCTATTTCGTGAAACTGGAGGTGTCTTAAGAAAGGAAGGTTCTGGTCGTCCTCTTAAACGAAGTCAACAGGTTATCGATGATGGACGAGAAATCATGCAAAATAACCCAAAAACAACTGTTCGACAATTAGCGCAACAAATGGAAGTTTCAGTTGGAACATCTCATGCGATGTTAAGAAAGGATTTACATTTATATCCTTATCGACTAACAGCAATTCACGAATTGAAAGACATTGATATACCGCAGAGGTTAGAATTTTGCCAATGGTTTATAAACACTTTAAATAATGATGACGATACCCTACGGATGACTTTCTTTACTGATGAATCGTGGTTCTACTTGTCTGGATATGTAAATTCGCAGAATATGAGATCTTGGAATTCAGAAAATCCTCATATGTTTGTTGAACGTCCATTGCATCCTGAAAAAATTGGTTTATGGGCCGCTATAAGTGGCAGATGATTAATTGGACCAATTTTCTTTGAAGGTGTTTATAAATATATAAATCATAAAAATAATCTTTAAACTTATATTCGCATGTTAATTTTTAGGTACGCTTAATGCAACAAGATACCGAAATGAAATTTTAAATGAATTTTTGGAGAACGTTCACGATGATGAGTTAGAAGGTGGTTACTTTCAACAAGATGGTGCAACACCCCACTGTACAGCAGAAACATTGGCCATGCTTCATGAATTTTATGATGACCGAATTATAAGTCGCAACACTCCAACACCATTTCCTCCAAGGTCGTGCGATTTAACACCTTGTGATTATTTTTTATGGCCTTACCTTAAAAATTCAATATTTGCAACCCCTATGAACAATCTAAAAGAACTACAGCACCGAATAAGGCAAAAATTTGAAGAAATTAATCAAAATCCGAACTTTGTAGAAAATGTAGTCGTGAGTTCCCTTAAACGTAGAGTTTTAAAATGTTATGAAGTAGGTGGTGGGCATTTTAAGCACCTTTTGTAAAAAATAAATGTTTTCGTTAATTGCATTCTCTTATTCAATTTATAGAAAATCATAAATGGGTATAAAAAGTTGGGTTATGTTTATTATAATCATGTGGCTTAAGTTAACGCGACTTCGTAAAATTTGCATTTGACATAAGCCAAAAGAACTGTTTTTTAATGGAATTAAAGCGACAACACAAACAACGGAACACAATACCTCGAAAATGTAAACAAAACCTTTGACAGTAAACACCGCTGACAGTTCGCAGTTATTCAATATACGTACTAAGCTACGACGTGCCGGTATAAAATTCCAAGCCATCTCGATAACGGATTTAATTGAAAGCATTTTACCGTTGGAAGTATTGTATCAAAGTTCGTTGCTAGGGAAACACATTTGCTGTCATTCCATTTACAAATTAAAATGTGATTTGTTTTATCAAACTGCCAGTCATAGGAACCCCGCGATTCTTTTTCAAGTATCTTGGATGATTTTATAGGACACTTTGCTGTTCTGTTCTCTCTTATTGTACCAGTAGCTCTAAAGCCCTGTTCTTTCAGCTGTTGTATTAGAGAGTAACTTGTGAAAAAGTTGTCGAAATAAACAATGTGACTTTTAGGGTCGTCAATTACAGATAACATACTTGTAACAACTTTCGAGCCCAATGGCGCACTAGCGGTTTCAGACTTTTGTTTAGCTTCTTTGCCACAGTAAAGAGAAAAGTTATAACAATATCCATTGTCTCCACATAAAGCCCATAACTTGAAGCCGAATCTTATGGGTTTAGATCTTATAAATTGTTTCAATGAATGCTGACCATAATATTTTACAATCATCTCATCTACAGATAAGTGTTCGTGAAAAATACCCCACTTCCTAAAATTCTTATTGATAATATCTACCAATGGTCTAATTTTGAAAGATTTGTCGTTTTTGTTATTATTAGCTTGCAAATTGAATTAGCGATTTTATTTCACAGTATGCAGTGCGACTAAATGCATCTTTTACAGTTTGAATTCCTAAATCTTCTTGTTCCGACCAATAATCTCTTTCGCTAGGTAGTTGATGATATCCAGAGAAAATTAGGAATCCAATAAAAATTTTAATTTCATCAGCAGTTATTGAAAAATGTTGTTTATTTTTTTTGAATTGTTGCATATTTTATTGTTTCAGTTACGATAAGATTGTAAACTCTTTGATCAAAAAGTTGTTCAAATATTTCCAGAGGTGTGGCTGCTGACAATAGCTCTTTTATTTGTTCAAAATTTTCCTGAAACCGTGAACTAAAATTATTATTGTCATAGTATGGTTCTACCTTGTCCCAATCTGGGAGATCAGTAGGCATTTTTTTGGCAAAAACTGACAGTGGTAAATTATCTTCTTCATCGGAAGAAGATTCTAAACTTTGTTCAGAGTTTTGAGAGCGAACTATAACTTCGGCTCCACCAGGAATCTCTGTTACAATAGGAACAGCTGTGTCATCATCATAGATCTCATCTTCATCAGTAAGTTCATCTACTTCTGGTGGTAGTGCCAAGATATCAGCTTCGATTTCTTCGGAGTTAAAGTAGTCCCAAGCTTCTTCTAAAATTTTGAAAAATTTTCTACTCATGATAGCACAGTAATAGTAGGTACCTATAAAAAAACGCAAAAAGTAAAGCACTGCAATGCCCAGTCTCCTCGTTTGAGGACACCAAAATATTTCTAGGTAGCAACCAGTACTCATTTATAAAATAAGCTCAGTTACAATAACTGCAATAAATATGACATATATACATTCAAGAAAATTTAAAACAAATTACTTACCATGTGAATTGATGAAACGGCAAATAAAATTAGACTATCCTGCCGAACGTAATCAAAACTGCCAACAAAAACAAGCTAAAATATCTACCATTTGTAAATTTGGAACAGACTGGCACATATATTACAACAATATATTCTTCCCAAAACCAAATCACGCCATCTCAGTGTGAATTCTGATGATCATGATAGGTTATACTCCCCAAAAATCACCGTCTTCAAATGAGGACGCTGAGCGTTAATGGGTTAAACTGTGATGGTGAAACCGGGCCTAAGTGCAACACCGTGTTAATTTAAAGACAATTAATAATTGGCACATAAAATATATGTTAATCATTAATTTATTCAAAAAGGCTGAGTTGATCAGTATCCAATTAAACCAGATCAGTATCCAATTAAACTATTAACTTCTGGTAAAGTATCAAACCACAGTTTTCTTTCATAGTTAAACTGCGTTTTACATCTTAATCATTGTCTGAACAACCAAAAAAAATCTTCAGTGAGCAACTCAGCCAAAGAGATACTCTTATTAAATAGAGCACTTCAGTATTTCTTCGATCATTGAAAGAGACTGGTACATTAGGGGCGTAAGTATAAACAACTTTCAGCATCAACTTAAAAGTTATTACATTACCTACTTAAATTGTTAGGTAATTAATAAAAGTCGAGCTTACGTGAATCGATGAGTTTCAGTTTAACTTCGGTAAGGGACGTTAAATTAGAAAAGTTTCACGTGTCGCCGCCTGCTGTTACACGAAATATCTTCAGAACTTTATTTTTGTTTTTCAGTTACCAAGAAGAACCAGTCTCAGTCTCTACTTGTACGGTTATTTCCCAAAAGAGACAAACTTTTATTTATTCTATCAGAGACCTGGAGCCAAATCAATAAAAACAGTTTGATGAGATTAAGAAATACACCTCAGTTAACAACCAACCGGCAAGACAAAAGTATCTTAATAACAAGGTTTCTATCTAAAACTGGATTACGTATCATGTAAACAACAAGCTGAATTGCATTAATCCCACGTAAACTTGAAAACATTTCATTGAAAAAGAAAGTTATCGACGAAGGACCTTCGCCACGGACTCGAGCTGTACGTAATAGGTCAAATGTTAATGTAAAATTACAACGTTTGATCACAGAATACTCAGGCAGGCATCCAACTGTTTCGCATTTAAAAAGAGACAGACAATTTCATATTACTTCAAATTAAAACACAAACATGTTTTTGTTGTGTTATCAAACATTGTTATTATTATAACTTTTCCTTTTTGAGTACGAATTATCAACTTATGTATTTTTCTTTTTTTTCACAATTAACTGCCAACATATATTTTGTAAAAATAACTGATAATGACAACTCGAATTATTTATTTAGTAAAAATCTGCTAATGTTTATAACAAATACAGACTCTCGGACGTGAAATGAATGAAATTCGTGATCTACTATTTTAAGAAAGCAGAGCAAATGTTTATTTACAAGGGTGCTTTACTATTTCCACCGTTCTAAAAATAAAGCAGGAATTTACTCCTTTGAAATACCATTCAGTGTTACTTCATTTTAATTATACTCTCGTATAAACGTGGTTTTGGCAGCGAAACTCACAAATTAACTTTGAAATTCAACAAATCTGAATATTTTTGTATACACATGTGCATACATAATATACACGAAAAACAATAAGTGCGAATTGAATGCGTGAGTTTCAGTTTCATACTTTGATACAGAGAGACAGCAGAAATTATTTTGGTCAAGGGCTGTCATGAAATAAAATCAATAAACTATTAAGAGTAAGTAAAACTGACAAACTAAAGAAATGACAGCAAGTACACTTTTTCAAAATGGCTTGACAAGTTTTGACAATCAAAGAATGATTGATACAAGGCACGAACCTAAATAATTTTAAGGACCATGACCACCCTTGACTAAAACAATTTTTAATATCAAAGTAGTTAAAATCGATTTCTAAATAGGTAGTCGATTTGGTTCACAAATATTAATTTTGACAAGTTCAAAACAAGTCTCGAATGAATTATTAGTTTCTGCATTAAGAAAAGCTTACTAATATTAATGTAAATACCGTCAGAAACCTTGAGAAAGGCTATTCAGTTAAATGTAGATCTGCATCAGCTGCTTACATGCGTATACCTATACTTAACTACTTTAGGCCATCATTAGCAACAGCAACGAGCCAAGAAAACGCACAATTACAATTAAAACAAAAGAAAAATGAGGTCACACTAAGAAGCATAAAATAAGCCGAACGCAATGGCAGAGGTTAAACATTTAAATTATTCCAAAAGGTCGACAACAAATCTGCTTTCATCAACTGCAACAAATGGCTGTTTATGTCTGACTGCCTCGTAATGAATACGAAGTTAAAAAAAAATTGATAAGAGGAGGCCATGCCAATGAAGGTCGTAATTCCTAATGGACTGGTAATTATTCTGAGGAAAACATTTTATCGCTTTGTTTATACTTCGAATTTCTTTAAATCAGAATACTTGAAAATGATATAACTTAATCCCATTAACTTTTTTTTTTGATATAAGGATGTATTTAGGAACACGGTGATGTAAAACAGTAAAATAAACATTAAATATTATACCGTTAAAACGAAAGAAAATGATAATATTAAAAAAAAGACGGATTCTATTTTGGTGCTTCAATGACTACCTTTGAAACTCATTTAGACTCAGATTTTAGATTTCATTTTGGTTTTCATAGATACATAAACATACACAACGTAAGGAATATAATCAATACGTTAGACAAAAGTAAAACATAAAAAGAAATCAATTAGAATATAAATTAACTTTGTAAAGTTTGTTGCACGAAATATAAGGCATCATCTATTAAGATACTCTGGACTTTTTTTGAAAAGTGTAATTCATTAAACCATTAGAAATTTGATTTTGTTAGGTTAGCGGTAAGTTATACAGGTTGTTTCAAATTCGGTATTAAATTTGTCAAACTTGCTAAATTTGATGAGCTGAGAAATAATAATGTAAATATATCCTCATAATTATAATACACTTAGGGCGGGTTTCACAAAGCTTTGTTTAAGCGTTGATTAACTAATTGACCGTTAAGTTTAACCAGTGTTAAAAATTTGATGCTGTTTTACAAAATAAAAAACTGTTATGTTAATCTCTGATTAACTAACTGGAGTTTACGTTTGGCAACATCGTAAAATTGCCACTTTGACACCGCTTTAAGTAATCTGTCCGGCATGGCGTCAGGCCTGCAGTCAGGTAATGTGAGGTTAGAAACACAAAATAAATAAATACATCTTAAATTCTTCGTATTAGTGCAGTTAGTGATTTTTAAAAATGAAAAAGGAAAAAAGAAAGGGAGGAAGGAAACTTTAGTGCAGTTGAATTACTTGAACATACATGGCAAAGACACATTTTCTGTTGTGGTACAGCTCAGCGGGATTACCACCAAGTGAAATAATTTTAACATGGGGTACAATCTGTGGTGCCAATGACATGAGAAAAGCCAAATGTTAACTTACGGAGCTGCTTCTATTGGCAACTTAATTAACTGTTTGCTTTGCCTTGTAATAAGATGAGTGACACGATGAATTATTCTACGTATCGATGGTTTCTGAAAGTATCACGAATCAGCTGTTGAAATATTTGTGTGGATAATAACGTAAGTTTAGCAGCAACTGATTTGTACCATAAAATAAATTTATTTTTGCTTGTTGCAGCTTCTAATGTGGGACCAAAGAGTTCCATAACTCTTTTGGAAAAGCGAAACGTTAAATTCATTATCATACAAATTATTAAAAGGATTATTTCTGTCTCTCATAAAATGAATCCTACCCTAAGGAGGCATTTCTTTATCGTCTGAGAAGAAAGTGAGGTTGCAGACATTCTGAAATAAGTTAGAATTGTTTGTTGTTGAAAATAATTTTCGAAATAGTATCGTAAAAATTAATTAATAAACCAAGTGAGTAAAAAGTACAGAAATGTCATTATTTTTCATATTTAAGGTGCGTTACATTTTTAAATAAATTCTCTTTAGTCCGTGAGGAGATGTTTACTGCCGTGCCGCTGTTTCCCACATCATGTCCGATGAGTACTTCTTTTAATGAATATACTTATGGGTCAAATTATATCTGAACAGGAAATGGCTTAATTTTAATGGATAACAATACCGGGCCACACAGTGTACGAAGTGCGACCGAAGATCTTATTTGCTGTCTTTGTACAGCTTTGCTAGAGAATCCCCAAAACCTGCGATTTGTCTTTCAAGAAGAATATGAAGCAAGTCCTCAAATTTGTTAATCCATTTGTTTTTTAAACCAATTTGATTTCATTCGATTGCTTAACTGTGAAATGAAATAATTTTAGCACTTGGAGTGCATACGCATCCATTGGTTATATCCGGAGATTTCATTGACGACAGTCAATTTTAATTTTTATATCTAATAAAAAAATGTGATTTTTGAATTTTGTATTTTTCTTTTATCAAACTAAATTTTTGCAATCGTCTTCTTAGCTAATTCTTACATCCCGTTTCTAAAATAAATAGTTATTATCCATTATCATTCCTTATTTGAATTGAAATATTTTGTTCGTTTTGTAAGATAAATTTAGGTTTTGTTTTGTCGGTCTGTTTATAGTATTCGGGTAAATTCCAAAATGCCGAGATAGTAAAAATTATTTTGCTCAAGGGCGAACATGAAATAAACTCAGGAAACTATTAACAGCAAATAAAACCAAGAAATAAAATCAAGGACACTGTTTTTCGAAACTGCTTGGCTAATTTTGACAATCAAAAAATGATTGAAATAATGAATAATGAATAATTTTAAAATCCATGACTATACCCTTGACCAAAATAATTTTTGATGTCAAAGTACAATTTACTTGCTGTTTTTTGTGTTTCTGTTGGTCGAACAATAAATATTGAGTAAGCTAATGTCTACCAAAAACTTTGCAAAAAACCACAAATCTCTAACGTAATTTGTTACGCCCAGACTAAACGGAATACAGTGTATGCCAAACTTATTTTTAAATATGCTCCGCATGATACGACATAACTTTCATTTGAAATTTTTTTGTGAAATTAGTAACTAGAGAAGTATGAAGGAAGCCTCCTTAAGTGAAACACCCTGTAGATGCAGAAAACTTACGATAATTGTTATATGTAAAAGATGAGTCGATCGGAGCGCACCATAGTGCCGGGTGACAATTACAGCTAATTAAAGGGTCACTGTGGATCTCGTAAACTATTAAGAGATATAAAGCCGGTTATATTGCAAAAATTAGCGCTATTTTGGAGTCTGTAAAAATATTAAAATAAATCTGTCCGATTTACATTCATTTCTGAAAATTGGAAGAGAATTTCAAATCTAAATACAATACAATGCAATATAATACAAAGCAATGTTTCAAGTATCTTGACTCATTTGAGAGGAAATAGAAGTAGTTGAACAGTTATACAGAGTTACAACTAATTAAAGGACTACTTATGGGGACCTCGTAAACTATAAGAGATATAAAGACAGTTAAATTACAAAAAAATTGCGCTATTTTGGAGCCTATTAAAATATTCAAAAAAAATTCTAATTTTCGAAAACCTCGAATATTTTCCTTATTTATTAAAACAGAATCATGAAATTCGATACTTCTATGTTAAATTCGATGAATAATCTACTATAGTCCGAAGAAATAGGTTTTGCAAATACGACTGTCAACTGTCTTTTTTCTTATAGACGCTATCTTGGGTATTCATACCACGTGATACAAAAACAAAATTTTAATACTACCATACGGCACACTTTTATTTTAAAACAAAATATCAAGATATTACAAAAGATTTTGTAAAAAAAAATGTCTAGTAGGCAGATGCCTGTAAACATTCAGAACTAAATTATTATTAAATTAATAAATCTTATTCAATTATGGTACTTATTTACATATTTACATAAAAAAGATACTTTTTAACCAAAATTCTTAGCAACCCAATATTTTGTTTTAAAACAAAAGCATAATGTTCATATAATCGTATTCAAAAATTATTTCTGCATCACGTGCTATGAATATCTAAGGTAACGTCCACAAGAAAACTATCTACGACTGTCAACTGTCAAACCTAACCTATTTCTTCGAACTGCATTAGGTTGACCATCGAATTTAATATAAAAACATCGAATTTTATGATTCTATCAGTACATGCCTTATGAAGAATTGGGAGAGGTAAAAATAGTTTTATTAAAAAAACATGAAAGACAAAAAGGGACGCATATACCCGTATTTCATACTAAGGTTGAAGTGCGCTATAGTACAGGGTGACTGTGCGACGACAATTCCTACCTCCTTTAACTTTTTCAGTTTTGATTTCAGGAAAAAATGTTCAATACAAAACTTATAGAGACTAAGTCAAAGTTTCTCTGTGTGCTCACAGAAAAACGATTGATAGTCGGATAAACGAGATATAAACTAAACTTAAGTTTTTTTTTTTTTTAATGGAACACCCTGTATTTTATTTCTGTCTTCGATTCTAAATTAAATTCTGATGAGACTACATGTATGATAAAACTAATAATGTAGAAGGTGTCTATAAAATAATTCCTATTTCATTCTTCTTATTTTTAAATTTTAGAAACAGAAAACTTGAGTAATGATTCTTTCACACTAAGAGATGTGATTCAAAGCATGTTAAAAAGATTTACACTTTGCATAAAAAAATATTGAGAACGCTTTGAATATGTTTTATGTTAAATTTTCAGTCATTTTTTAAAGTTCAATTTTTCCGAAATATTCTTCCTTTCTAGTTTAGAAGATGGTTTTAGAAAACATCTAAATCGATTTAATATGTTAATGGTAAAATTTTATTTAATGTTATGTTACAGTTAGATTTTTCGTTAGTGTTTTCTATGTTAAAATTATTACATTTAATCAAATTTGAAGTTGGGTGGCGAACCTAGTCGCTTACTCTGCCTTTTTGGGTTAGGCATTTAGTCGCTAGATGTCGTAAGCTTGCAGTGTGCATATAAATCTAGTTCGTTGGCAATAGAATGTTCCAGAATTTTATGTGGAAGTGACGTAGGTTGAAATGCACGCTTCCTATTGGTGCAGACTTCGGACAAGGCGAAAGGGTTGGTGACGACCATGTTTCTTTGTTCACTTTTGAAACGGATTGCGGAGCAAGCAGACGTTTTCTTGTGCACTCTGTGCTTTTGTGTTATGTGAGTTTTGGTTGGTGGTTTTGAGGGCAAATCCACTGTGCCGACGGCGAATGCCGGAATCTTCCCCGCAGTTCTTGAAATGTATCGTGTGAATACTTTTGTCTAAACCTGTAAATTACTAGGTTTTTTTTTTCTTTACCCCTTTGGTTTCTCCTTGTGCTAATTGCTGTTGGTGTAATTTTGGAATCACCACCTCATCGGTGAATACCTCGGGAAGTCCCTACCTGGCGCGTGAAACCCCGACTCGAGAACGTCGTCGCGTCTCGGTCGAGTGACGTCACATTTCGGCGTGCAACGCGGAAAGTAGTTTTGGGGACAACCCCTGACCAACACCAGGCAAAGCGGCAGATTTTCTTACTCCTGCGCTGACGGGCAGTTCAAGCCTTGAAGACGACGCCTTGGAAAAGGACCAAACGCACTTGGAAGAAAATTCAGGTCCTATTTTGTATATTCCATAACCTACCAGTAGAGCTCAAGTTTACCTCCGCGTCACATTTTTTTTTTTGCGTTAGTTCAGTGGACAATTCATTGCTTTGTTGACAAGTTTTAATAACCCATTAACTTACAGTGTAAGAGCAGATCTGTTCCCACTTGCAGTTTTTGCGAGTTTTATTTTGTCAAGACATTTAGTTTGTTACGACCTTTTATTTATATTTAATGTGTGTCCATTTAAGAGACAATAAAGTTTGGTTCAACTTTTGATGGTGATATTTAACAGGCTGTGTGTGGGTGTCAAATTACCGTACCCCTTGACTTTTACACTCTATCCCCTTGCTGCATTATTATCGTCGCACTCAGCTGAGGCGAAGTTGGTGGAAACGACTGCTTCGTCATAACACACCTAGGTAATCTCTCCGTTTCCTGGCGCCTTATAAATTCTGAGACGACCCCCTTTACTGTTGGAGAACCTCGACCCTTCTCCGTTGAGTCAGCCGTGGGCACCCAGGTGTTACCACCGTTCAGCTGCGCCTTTCGCACGGTAAGTGTAGTATTCTGTCCCGAACCTCCAACTTTAGTTAGACTACCACCAAAAAGCCGTGGATAGGTAGCAGTTATTTTATTTAAAATGAAAACTTCGTTTATTTTTTGCGTATCCGACTCTCAATTGCTTTTTGTAAATATCTGTAGCAATAGTGAAATAAATTCTACAACTTGTTTTGTCTTTTTTTCTTTCTAAAAATAAAAAAAAATAGCAGGAATTATTTTGTAGACAACTTCTACATTATTAGTTTTATTAGACATGACTTTAATTTAAAATCTAAAAAAGTAATAATGCACAGGTGTTCCATTTCAAAAACCTTTAGTTGAGTTTATGTCTCATTTATCCGACCATAAATTGTTTTTCTTTGGGCACACAAAGAAACTGAATTAGTCCCTTTAAGTTTTGTATTAAACATTTTTTCCTAAAATCAAAAATGAAAGAGTAGAAAGGGAGTAGGAATTCTCGCGTAGTCATCCTGTACCTACCTAGAAAACTGCCTTATAAGGTGTACATCAGAACCAATTAATCTTCACAAGGTAAGGGAAAAGAACTGGTTTTTTTGTTTATATTGAAAAATAAACTTATTATGAATATTAATGCAATTTATATGTTGTCTGAATTGAATTATTTTTTACAGCTGTGATGTTCCACACTGCGGTACTTATCACTAAGGTCCAGTTTTACAAATGCGGTTCAACTTTGAACCGAGACTTAAACCCTTAGCAACGATTATTTCAACAATTGTTGCTAAGGGTTTAAGCCTCGGTTCAAAGTTGAACCGCATTTGTAAAACTGGGCCTAAGTTGCTAATAAAAAAAAATGCAATTATTTCAAAATAATTAAAAAAAAAGGTTTTCCCTCGTACCCTTCGTAAAATATTACGAGATTAAGTTACACAGAATGCAATTAATGTAGGTACTCGTAATGGCGTTATAAATTGATTACTCTAAGGCCCAGTTTTACAATGACGGTTTAACTTTGAGCCGAAGCTTAAATCCTTCACAACATTTGTTGAAATAATTGTTGCTAAGGGTTTAAACCTCAGCTCAAAGTTGAACTCCATTTGTAAAACTGGACTTAAAGCATTTTCGGAGTATTTCTTTCTTGTTTTAAATTCGTATTATAACAAGGGACAGAGATACTCTCAGACTGCTCTGGAGCAATTAATTGAAAACGCTAAAAACCTAACTGACTCGGAAAACGCTATTATATTTCAGAAAAAAATATCTTCTTGAGTTTTGATATTATTTTCATCCACACAATTCATCCACCAATTATGAAAAAATCAGAATGAAAATTTGTCCTCTGTTTCCAGTTCTAAATTTAATACATTTTAAAATAACTCCCTTCCCAACCAGTTTCTTGAAGAAATTGACCGGTTTCTTTTTTCTTTTATTGCATATCCTAAATCTTGTACAAAAATTGTTGTTAAATTTTTGAATGAATTTCGTTTCAAATTTTGACAAACGTAAAACGCAAAAAAAAATTGCGTTACGCCTTTTAAACATGCATGTAACACTTCTATTTTATTTTATTTTAATTCTGCGTTAAAATTTTTTGGTTTCTCCGAGATTTTATTTACAAAATCCAAGAAAAAAAAACAATTTCTGTAGCAGTTAAGTGCTTTTGTAATTCATTCACTTTATTTTTTCCTAATTTTATTAAAACTATATTTCATCACTTTTTTTTAATTTTCCACAATGTAGATATCGAAATTTTCTTCTTAGAACTATGTGGCGAGTGAGCACTTATTGGTTGATTTGATATGTCTCTCTGATTTTTTAAGAACGTGTATGTAAATGTGTTGTCGTGTCAATTAGTATTAATATTTATTACTTCTTGTTCGATACTTCGCAGTGTTTCTAAAAATTTAAAAATATTGACTTTCATTTTAATTCATTAAAAATTAAACAAAACATTCTTTTCGCTTAGGTATCCTCAATGTTCGATTGACATTTTTTAATCGCTTAATTTAATTTTTTGTTTTTATATATTTTTCTACAAGATTTTCTATACAACACAGACCTAAAACTTGAGATACATCTAGCGTTTTTTTTTTATCTTTATCTTCCCCCGTCTTTATAATTTATTATACTTTTTTTTTATTTAATAATGCCTTAATTCTTTTTTTCTTCAATCAGTCATTAACTATTACAACCCATTCAAGAAGCTATACATTAGCAAAAATTTAACTTCTCAAGAGTTTAATAAAAATAAATTAGTAATTATGATTAACCACAGCTATTACTCTGAAGCAAGTAAGTAATTATCAATAATTATTTACAAAAGTTTATTTAATTATAAATTACTCATAGTAAAATGTCAAGATACTGTGTGCAATGACACACACATTAGAAAACAGAAGAACAGATAAATCAATATCTTCCATTTTTTTTTTTCATTGTAATAATTAAAAATAGTTTTAAAACATAGTCAATTCAACAATGGTTCTTAAGTCTGTTTTACATTGTCATATAAAATGATACAAAAAAGTGGTATATCAAGTATTGGGATAGTATAAAACAGAACAAAACAAATTAAGACACCATAAAATCATTTCTTTGCTAATATCTTTGCGTAAGGACTATTTTCTCGTAACACAAATTAGTATAATGTAATATAATGCCTTTAGTTCTTACATTATTTATCATAACAAAGCGCAACTTCTGATAATAATAGTAAAACTCTATTTTTATTGGCGAATTATAAGAAAAATCATAAAATTAAATTCCTTCGAAGAGTCTAAATTACTTGGCTCTGGACAAAAATATTATTTATGAGAATGTAGATCAGCTTTCACGAATGCCTTATGCAAAGTTGAGGAAAACTATTAAAAAATGTCCAGGATTACTCCTCGCTTTGAGCGACACCAGAAATACAGGCTGTTCTTTTACTGTGTGCAAATATTTAAACCTGTAATATATCACCATAAATGGCGACAACTAAACACATACGTTCTCAACAAAAATTTAATAGTTTTCGAGAAAAGTGCAGTGGCAGATTTTCACTAAATCGTTTGAGAACTGCTGGCATTGTTGAAAATGGAACGCGACCACCTCTTCAATTATGGTCCGAAGGCGAAGTAAGACAGGGTCAGTATTTCACTTGATCTTGAGCATGAACGACGTAAATCAGCCGCTCCGATCAGCTGGTTAGTCAAAATGTTTACAATTTAAATTAACTTCACTGCAAGTAAATACAAGTTTAAGTATTTTTAAATTAAAATCTAGTGCAATTCAAGAGGCTGCGATTCGTAATTGCCGAACAAATTAAAAGCGAGGTACAAACAAATTGTAATTTCTCATTATATATTATTTTTAATAGACTTATAAAAATTTGACATTTACTTTTTTTCCATGGATCGTAAGTAGTAATACTTTCATAGCTAGCAGCGTGATTACAGTAAAAGTTTATTTACGTAAAAGGGTGAAGGAAGAACATTTTTAACGCGCTTGCCTAATTGATGCATATATTTTCGGATTTATTCATCGATGGTTGATATCGTAAAACATATTACTTCGCTGAGTGAATAAAAATTTTAAATAAAATAATTAATAAACGATATCAGTGATTATTATTACGAAACGCTACGTTGAAAATCGAGTGCGGTATCGGTGGGCGTGTTCATACCAAGAGGGAGGCGAAGTTGACCTTCCTATCTTTCTCGCACATTTCTGCAGTCCCAAACAAGTGGTCCATCCGAAATCTTTTGGCTATGATATAGTAGCCACTAAAAAATACCCGCAGAAGGTAGCATTTCGTGTACTTATACTGAGTTTTTCTTTTATTTGCACACAGTAAAAAAACAGTCCGTACAATCAAAATTTAAATCACAAATATAAAATGAATATTTAATAAGTATGAAGATGTTTCAAATTGATTGCTACAGTAAAGCTTATCATATTCGAAGTGTCACATGCAAGATAATCAAAAGTCTTGCTTTGTTGAACAATAATTTATGAAGGAATTTTAATCTGAAACTGGAACACAATGAACTAAATTCCATCTCGAATTGAAAAATTCCTTCAGTTCATTTTATAAGACTTTGTCCTTAAATAGTTTTAATGAAACAAGTATGTAGATACTACTACGACATTCCTAAGTAAATATTTACCTATGTATCTAAAATCGATTACCTACAATAAAGAATAACCGTTGTCCTAACATATTTAACCACGTTCCCAAACCTAAGTTACTGTGAAGCATTCCATTCCATACATAAGAATACAAAGAACATTACTGAGATTCCACGAAACAGGTAAAGAACATTTTTATACTTACTCATCTAGAAAATGCATCGAGGATTACTCATTCACACCACAGGTTAAAAACCGTGTGAAGTATTTTGCAGAAATGCAGAGCAAGGTAAATAGTCAAATGTTCTTTCAGAAAAAAATCCTTTAATTGAAAAGAATTTAATACTACAGTATATATACTCATATATTGCGATTAATTACACTTTGACTAATTTATAGTCACATGCATTATGCATTTTCATGTTGCTGTTCGACAACAAAAATATGAAATTATTTAGCGAAACTGGATCAACGTTTTCAGTTATTCCACATCATAGTATGTTTACTTACTGCATTTGCCATTCTAATGCAACTACCATTTCTAATTACCTATGTCATAATCAGACCTTGCGTATCGATACTTATAAATTAAATTGCAATTAACTGTTTACGCGCTACTTTCATACGCTTGCGTTCCACGTAACAAAACTTAATGATTACGTTTGAGAAACCTATTTTCAATTTCACTTTTAATAACCGTGCTGAGCTTTCCACTTAGAGACTTTTGACATACAACAAATCTTATTCTTAATATGCATCTTAATCGATCCTTAATAGCACTGTGGAATTTTTTACTTCAAAGCAATTTCACTTTTCGTACTGTTTTATTGATAATGGTTTGGTTGTTTGCTGCTTCCTAGTCTTCTTACTATCTGTTTCACCTTTCTCGTGAAATATTTCATTTTGTTTTTTTTTTATATTGGTACTATCGACTTCTATACAGCGTGATTCAAGTAACTCGTTCATTAAAAGTTTCCAGATCTTATTTTGCAACTGTAGTACACCAAAAACTATTTATTTATATATTTTCTACTTTCATTATTACATATAAAATAGCGACATCTTACTATCGCTTTTTGACCTAACATTGCAGTAGGATAGACAAATTGAAGCGGGATTTGCTCCTAATGAGTCCCCCATGCAAGGCGGCCATGCTTGCTGTCAAAGCATTATCCTGTCAAAGCATGGCCGCCTTGCATGGGGGACTCATTAGGAGCAAATCCCGCTTCAATTTGTCTATCCTACTGCAATGTTAGGTCAAAAAGCGATAGTAAGATGTCGCTATTTTATATGTTCATCATTCTTACATCGCATTTGCGAATAAATTGGGCAAGTCGTTTTTGGTCTGCAGTGGGAATGTCGAGCTACGTTTCTGCTGAAGAAGCCCCAAGCAGGGCTGAAACAGCTGTCCAGAGGCTGCTCGAGGTTTTCATTGCAATCAAGAACGATTTGCACAAAATTTTTCTAAATTCATTATTACAGTCTATAAATACTTAGTTGTAAAACGGGGCATATTCTGGAAGCCTGTTAGGATGGCCTACTATAGTCAAACAATTGACTTCACGACTTTCGCTTCATAAAGATGGCAATATCATGAAGAAGGTACTGCAAGTCTTAACTTACAAAAAAATTTCAATATCGCGGAAACAGTTAATTTATCTTATTCTACAGGGTTACAACTAATTAAAGAGCCACCCACTATGGATATCTCGTAAACTATAAGAGATACACTGACGGTTAACTTATAAAAAAAAGTGGCGCTATAAAAACATGTAAAAAATATCTTTTCTATCTACATTCATTTCTCAAATATCTTCAAAAAAACTAAAATTGAAATCGACTCTTATCCGATGAAAATTGTAAATAAAAAAATCAATCGGTAGTGAAACGTTGAGTGCCTTTCCCAATTTGAATATTGTCCGCTTAAAGTTTAAAAACTTTTGTTTAAAAAAACAAAAATTCTCAATTTCGAAAATCTCGAATATCTTCTTTCTTTATTACACTAGAATCATAAAATTCGGTGTTTATATTTTAACTTCCACGGACAATCTAATACCGTCGGCAGAAATAGGGTAGAAGTGATAGTTTCGCTGATGCGACTGTCAACTGTTTTTTTTTCTTATGGGCGCTGTCTTAGATATTCGTACTTCGAGATGCAAAAATAAAATCTAAACACCACCATACGGCCATCACTTCTGCATTTGCTTTAGAACACTTACTAACTTTTGCTAAAAAAATATTTTCAAAAAAATTGTAATCTAGTAGGCGGATGATTACATTACATTATTACATTAAGGCCCGGTTTTTGCATCAGAGTTTAACTTTAAACTTCGCTTTATTCCCATGGTAATTGGAAGGACAATTGTTACCATTTTAGTTTGATTCACATTAAGTGATGAGCCGTCTCCACACCTGATGAACGCCGCCGTTATTTCCCCTGGTCTGCCGTCGAAGTCAAAGCCGAAGCTGTCAGAAGCAACCCAAGTAATCGTCCGACCCGGTTCATCGTCCACCCCATGAAAAGAAATCAGAAGTTTTCTTCGTGACGTTCCTAGCAAGCTGGCAGAGAAAATCCCCGACCCCCAGAGATCAATCTAACTCTAATCTAAATCAAATAAAGAGGTATATTTTTATAATCAAATTGTTTTAAAAGCTCTACCTACGCCACTACAAATCGGAAATATTACTTTCTGAAAAAAATTCTTAGTAGCCTAATACCGGTTGATCAATGGAATTCATAATTAGCTGTGTGCTATTTTATGCTATGTGGTTGGATACAATGAGAAATAAATAATAAGGTGACAGTTGTCATATTTGAGGTTATGCTCGTACTTTATACAATCTTTATTTTGTTTTTTTATTTTGTATGGATGCTGCTTTAAACTCTTAGAGGGGATTCCACAAAAGAAATTCTGACACATAAAATTTTCAATTTCAAACTGTAAGCCTGTGTTGCCAACTTTTTAGAAAATATCACAGCCAGCCCTAATTATAAATTCCGTTGATCGCATGGTATTTTGTTTTAAAATAAAAGTACAAGTGTTCCACATAGCCGCATTCAGATTTTATTTCTACATCACGTGGCACGAATATCTAAGATAGTGTTCACAAGAAAAAAAAACAGTTGACACTCATACCTGCGATACTGTCAATCCTAACCTATTTCTTCGAACTGTATCAGATTCTCCACCGAATTTAATGTAAAAATACCGATATTTGATTCTACTTTAAGAAATAAAGAAAATATTAGAGATTTTCGAAAATGAGAATTTTCAATTTCTTGATATTTGAGATAGAAAAGATTTTTTTCCATATTTTATATACTCCAAAATAGCGCTACTATTTTGTAATTTAACCACCTGTGAGTTTCCTATAGTTTACAAGATTCCCACATTGGCCGTTTAATTAATGCTACTGCTACTATTTACTTTACGTCAGTGTATTTCATTTTTTCAATGCTACATGACGCGATTTTTCAACGCTACTTGACGTCATACACCGCCATATCAATATGACGCCGCTCAGTTTCCTAGGATAGGATAAATCGTGCTAAGAACATTAAGTACATTTGGTTTCCTAGAAAACGGCAAATGTCACCTTTATCTAAAAATACGTAAAAGGTTTCTTCAACGTTTGAAATCCTTTTTTGGTGGCTTTCCGCTTTCTAAATATGCGAATAACGTCAAATCCAGATAGATCATTATGAAACATAAAATAAATACATAACTTCGTTTATTCTTGCTTGCTTTACGCCAATGTACGTCATTTTTCAACGCTACATGACGTCATTCACCGTCATATTACGGCCGCCACATTACAAAGCTTTACTGATTGTAACTTCAGTTGTTCAGTTTGCATTGCAATTTATAATTTGTGTTTTGTTCGATAATTTCGAAAAACCGGATAAACCAGTGTAGTTATTAGTTCGAATTAAAGAAGTCATACTGTACTAAAATATTTTTAAAAACAAATAACTCTAAAACTAATCATTTTATTTAAAAATTATACATATAAAGTGTTATCAAAATTTAATATGGGGTCCAAAAATGTTCAAATATACCGAGAATTCTGTTTAAAATAAACACAATGTCAGTTTATATCTCGGTTATGTGATGAGTATTTGTTTTCCTGACTCAGCAAAAAACCTTTTAATTAGTCTATACACGTTTTGTATTAAAAATGTCTTTCTAAGTTAAAAAAAAAAGTTAAAGGAATTCTCTCGCAGTCAACTGTACAAAATTTGATTAACGTTCACCGGTCGTCACTGCAATATTTCAAATCACATTCTTCAAGATGCAAGATGGCCCTTAGGCTGACCGCCCATTGAAGGCAACACAAGCTTATAGCGT
This sequence comes from Prosopocoilus inquinatus, assembly GCA_036172665.1. Classification (NCBI taxonomy): domain Eukaryota; kingdom Metazoa; phylum Arthropoda; class Insecta; order Coleoptera; family Lucanidae; genus Prosopocoilus; species Prosopocoilus inquinatus. The sequence goes on from CM069876.1 coordinate 7,676,420, forward strand.
ACCACAGTCGAGCCATAGGACAACCGAGGACTTTGTAACACATTAGAATAAACGCTGCGGCACATACAAGAAACAGAGAAAAGGAAACGTTAAAAAACGTTAAAATCAAGCTCCATAAATTTCAAGGTCAACCCCATTCAATTGAACACAATTTCATTGTATTCAGTTTTATTGAAGCAAAAAATTAAAATTAAAAATATTAGAAGAGAAAAACGATTAAAGCCAAGGACAGACAACCAAATCAACTCAACAACTAAACACGATTCTATGCATACCAAGCAAAAATAAAAAATAAAAATCAAAAAACATTAACAAAAAAAATAAGTAAAAATTTTAAATGATTTTCAAAGTCAAGCCAATTTAACTGCGCTCGACCTAATTCCATTCAACTCAAATGCAAATTTGAAGCAATATTTAAAAAAATTAATAGAAAAAAAATTATAAATTTGTACGTGGATTAAAATGACCCTCTGACATCAAGTTAACTTCATCTAACACATGCAAAAGAATAAAAATTACAAGAAAAAAAGTATGTAAATTGCTAAAAATTAAATTAAAATTAATCTCAACCAATGTCAACGTCAACATAATCCAACCTAGTTCCATTCAGTCTAAGCAAAAATTTAAAAAAAAATAAAACAAAAATAAAAAGAAACAAGAAATGCATTAAAGGCCAAACTTAATTTTTCCGAATTTTAGAATTGCCACGCATAACCAAATAAAAATTAATTCGTCCATTTTGGTGATCAGTCGCCAATGTCGAAAAAAGTAAGCCAAACGGTTACCACGGTTTATCGCCCATGAACTGATAAATCACCATGGTTGGCAACACTGTCTGATTCTAAAATCACAAAGTTTTCTCATTATGGTAACTTTTTCAAGATGCAAACTAATTTAGGTAGTAATCATTTAAACTGATTCAAAGTTAAGCAAAAATTTATAAAAGTTGACTTTTTAAGAAAAAAATTGGCAAAACGGCAACTATAGAATTAAAAGTACAAAGTTTTCTTGAACCGGACAGAAATATGAAATTGGCAAAACGGCAACTATAGAATTAAAGGTACAAAGTTTTCTTGAACCGGACAGAAATATGATGGGAACACACTCAACGTTTCGCTATAGATTTATAGCTATAAATCTAAAACTTTATACTTACAATTTTCATCGGACAAGAATCAACTTCATTTATAGAATTACATACAATACTTTTTTCTGGAATCGATTTGATATTCCGTAAGAAGTAATAATGTCAGCCTATAAAGGATGCACTACATAAATTCACATGAATTTGGAATTTTTTGGAAAAGGGCGCCAGTTACTGTTTTGCATAAGGGCGTCAACTAAACTACCCTTCCTCTGGCCCTGTTTATTGAATTTAGTTTAATGCACAGAAAAATTTTATTCTCATAACCTATAATCTTATAGTTCTTGATATTACGTCAAACATCTGTCAAACAAATAAATCAACTAGAGTAGTACCAGTCCAAAGTATTAAACGCCTAGCGCTAGTTATCGGGCACATTTTTAACTTAAAATTTTGACAGTCCTTATCATTGTTATCACTATATGTAGGAAAAATATATTTTGCGCGGTTCAAATTCTAGTGAAGCAGGCAATATAAAATATTAGACCGTAGCGTGTAAACAAACGCGGGGGCTGCGGAGACAATTAACGCCACTACAGCAATGGTGTTACTCACTATAAGAAAAAACAGAGTAATATTACCGCAATAAAAATTACAGTTGTGTAATCAACTCTTCTTGTTTAAACATGTAAAGATTTTCAGAGTAATTAGTTGACCAGTTGTACCTCGACCGGCGGACTTTGTTGCGACATTGCGTCATATAGTAAAAACGCCGTAAATTATTTTCACCGTCCCATTACACTCTGTGCCTGTTCGATACATTTTTACGGCGCTACTAAAACGATGGCGTGTACTTATTCAAATCCTATGCTTAGTTATCACATATAAATGGTATCTCTGTTTCAGTATGTAAAATTTACGAGACGCTGGTAAAAATTGCAACATGCAACCCGGCGGCTAGACTTTAGTTACGGCACTGCCTAGAGTAGATACCTACAGAACACACTTTATTGTAATAAGTACAAATTGTTGAAATAATAACTACTGTCAAGTTGTTTGGCACGATTGCGACCCTTTTATTTTTCTTGTAATTTACGCAAAAAGGTTTTTTAATCTTAAACCGGACAGAATTATGAATGGAAATACACTCAACGTTTCACTTATATAAATCTACATGTCCGGTTTAAGATTAAAATTTTCACTACAGATTTATAGCTTCGTCTGACGAAGCTATAAGCGAAACGTTGAGTGTATTTCGATTCATAATTCTGTCTGGTTTAAAATTAAAAAACCTTTTTACTTACATTTCTCATCGGACAAGAAACAACTTCATTTATATTTTACAATATTTTAGGCACTGATATTTTTTCATTTATAGGTAGATCGTCAAAAAGTAACAACATTATTAACTAAAATCAATCTGAATGAGAATGCATGAATGGCAGAGTTGCATTATTTTTGGTCATTGCTGTACATCCTATATAAAATTACTCGTAATATGTAATAGCAACTTTACAGAATTTAATCGTTTAATCAATAAACTAGAATCAAATAGATAAAACGAACACTCAAGTTATGTATATGTGGTTGGTTCACACTGTACGTAATTAATTACTCCAACTTGCCGATAAAAACCGTGTGATCTTGCTTTTGCAAGCGTTTTTTTTAATCGTGCGAGAACGTGATGTTACTTACAGTCTAAATGTTTCTTTTTTGGGCCTATCATTTCTTCGGTCGTGGCTTTGCATACGGATTTCGCCAATCCCTGTCCGGCTAAACTGTGTTTTGCCGCTAAAATCCTGTCGTTCAACGTTTGTCCCGCCATTCTGCCGGTCATTTCGGCACTTGATTATGAGCGAACTAAACTAATTAAAGAGCAACACCCGCACAGCCACAAGAACACCTGTATGAATTTATAACGCCCCTCTGAATGTGTATATGACAGTTAACCGATACACGATGACAACCTCCAACGTCAAGAGTATCAGTGCAACTATTGGTTACGTTGACTAATCAAACGACACCGAGACAAGACGAACTCATTCGTTAACGTTCGTTCTTTTTTCTTATCCTTTTATTTCAAGGATAACGATTTATTTCACAGGACAATTAACTATTCATAGAAATCAGAAATTATGCTTGTTATTCTACAGTAAAAGTTTATTTTTCTGCTCTAACAAAGATAACATTAGACCTCGACGAAAGCGCACCGAAGAATTCTCGTTTTTTGTGTACGAAGTGCTGGACGAATTTGAACTGTCAAATTCTTAACCTCAACTCCACCCATTATTTTCTAAGTTATTTTCAATCACACTGTCAAAATTTTAAGTTAATTGGGCAGAAAAACCATAATGACTACAAAAATTAAACTATACATAGGCCGTAAGGTAAGGTAAAATTATCTCAATTTTTATTAATTTCCAAACATTTCTCTATTTTTCGGCAGCTTATTATAGATGTCGCTCTGGCGGGTGGTTGTTGCAAATGTCACGTTACTTTTTGCTTTAAATTCCTATTGGAACTTGCAATGAAGTGTTGTTTTTTTCCTTTAAACTGTTTATACTGGATTACTCTTTTCAACTTTGAATTTATTAATTTGAAAGCAGAAGTAAGAAATAGCTTTTTACTTTGAATGTAAATGTGTATCTGTACATGATCTGTACCTTTAGTCTTGAGGTTATGTCACGTTATAAACGTTTAAATTGTGAATTAAATGGAAATGTTTAAATACCTACTTATATTGTAAAAGTGCAGTTTAATGAGTAAACCTGTTTTCAGAAAGTAAGGTAGATAGATAGTAACTGTAACCGAGCTCTGTTACTTGGGCTAAGTTCCAGTATCTCATTGCAAGTTTACATATGGTAATGTACAAGACAAAATAAATTTAATGCCGTTTATAAAATGTAAAAAAAGTAAATAAGAATAATTTCTTATGTGAATTTATTGTTAATCGCTATTTACTTTTAGCATTGACCCCGAAATGCAATATGTACCTAGTCAATGCATCTAATTATGTTTTAAGACCTTCATAGATAATCACTTTTTTCTCCACTGGTCCTGTTTTATATTCCACAAGAATTACCATTTACATATTAACAATTAAATTTCCAGAAGTTTGCAGTAATATTAAATTTCCTCATTAATAATAATAATGTTATGATATTGTACCAATTTTAGGGCTAACTTTGTATAATTGCATAAATTCTTTTTCTTTTAATTATGTATTAAAAACTTTGTTGCAAATCGTTTTTAATTGCAGTTAAAACCTCGAGCAGCCTCTGTACAGCTGTTTCAGCCCTGTTTGGGGCTTCGTCAGCAAAGACGTAGCTCGACATTCCCGATTTGCAACAACATTTTTAAAACTCATCATGCTTTGACAGCAAGCATGGCCGCCTTGCATGGGGGACTTATTAGGTAGCAAATCCGCTTCAATTTGTCTATTCTACTGCAATGTCAGGTCAAAAAGATGTAAGACGTCGGTATTTTATCTGTTCATTTGATTATGTAGTTCAAATTACTTTGCCGTATTCTGTGATCTGTACCTATACCTCCGATTATTTCGTTAAAGCCAATACTTCTGTAAGTTGTAGTAAATGAAGTATTTTATCCAACACTTGTTTATTATGAGGTAATAATAAAGCTGATTTTGAATATATTATGAGGTCTGTAAAACACTAGTGGAATTACGAACCCATAATTAAATTGTTATTCAAAATCGGCATTATGACTTTATAATAAACAGGTGTCAGATAAATTATGTATTACACTCGTGCCTTAACAATAGTAAGCCACTTGTATAATAAATAGCTATTCTATTTACTGATAAAATTATAACATGATAAGAATAAGAAACTACACTGCTCGAAGAAATTAACGCACCACGCTGTAAAATAAGATTTTCTTTGTTTACAATTTGAAGCGCTTGAAACGATTTAGTAACAACTGTTTAATGTGTTGTAAAATCATCATTTACAAATAAAGAATAAAGAATTAAAACCAATAAAATAAAAAATCGAAAAATTTGAGAAACAAAATTTTCTCTTTCAAGTTATTAACTTGGTTCGGATAATCTTTCAGAGTGCTTTCAGACGCCTACCAAGTGTGTTCCAGATACGCTTAATGGAACTGAGGTCTGAACTCGTTGCTGGATAAACCATGACATCGATTTCAGTCTCCTCTAAGCAATTTTGAACTTTCCGAACAGGTTGGGATCGAACATTATCTTGCTCTAATAAAAAAAAAAATACGTCCGATATAGGTTACAAAAGGCACGCCATGATCTTGTAGGATGTCCGCTGTGTACCAAAAAGCATTAACAGTCCCATTTTTGAACACCAATGAGTCCATACGCGCTGTCAAAGAAATTTCTATTCACGCCATAAAAAAGCTTCCGCCAAATAATGTGGTATTCAAAGGTTGCAGTGAGCATACCGCTCATTTGGTCGTTGGTATACACGAACACGTTTATCACACTTCTAAAAACAAAATCTAGGTTCGTCTCTAAAGAGAACGCGACTCCAATCGTCCTGTAATCAAATCACATGAAATCTAACAAATTCCAAGTGATCTGTGCGAAGTTCTGTAGACAAGACTGAACTTTGGACACACACATGACATGACATGTCAAATTAGCTTCCCCAAGACGTTAACAAACAGTTTGAATGCTAATTGGAACCCCATCCACTTCCCTTAGTTCAAATTGGAAATTTTTGCTTGTAACCAATCTCTCTTCTAAAGCAAAAAGTGTGAAAAAAGTGGTCTGAACACGGAGTGTTGCACTATGTCTGCCTTTCCTAGGCCTTCGAGAATTAATTACCAATCTCTCTATACCTTCGCACCATTCGGCACCGATATTTGGGACACACAGATTTTTTCTCCTACTCGACAATAGCTTCAGTCTTATTCTAACAAAACCACTAATTGAGCGCATTCTTCTTTAGTCAAATTTCGAAATTCGTGTGGCATAATGACAAAAAAAAAACACAAAAACAATAAAGTCACTTTAAGAATAAAACCTAAATTTAAACATTAAAATTGAAGTTTATTTTATGGTTAATGAACCTGCAGTGATTTAATTTTATGGAATCACGCTTAAATGATTATCAAATGTAAATAAATGTTGGAAAATGAACCTCGTATACTTGGCTATCTCATAAGAACGCCAATTACTATAATTGTGGAATAAAAAAATCGAAAATTTCGTATTTTATTGCATGCTGCGTTAATTTATTGGAACAATGTAGTTAATTTATTAATGTTCCACACTCTAATAAACAAAACCGTTAAAAATAATAAAAACTTAATTGTAGGTGAGGAAACCTAGTACAAGGGAAAGGAACGGAAAATCAGACTCCACAATTTAATACACTCCGCGAAAAAAATTATGGCATCACTTGATTTTTTTCCTTTAAACGGCGTAATTTATTTTCTAATGGTTAGTGTTGATTTTTATTATTATTCATTACTTATTCTATTTAAATTTAAGCCATTACTATTAAGAAATCACTAATTTTATAACGAAGAACACAATCTGCCTCTAGCTTGTGTAATAGCTAGCATCCGTCTAGGAAGGTACTCAATAATACTTCTTATTAATTTTTAGGTAGTTCTTGCTCGTGATAATTGCAGAGAATATGAAACAAATAAAAAAAACTTTTTAAAACGAGCTAAAAGGGTAATTTATTAACTTATTTGACGTTTCGCAAATAAAATTTCTTGCTTTATCAAAAGTGAATAACGGAATATACAGGGAGATTCAGGCAACCCTTTCATTAAAAGTTTACGGACTTCTCCTCTGAATTTCTGTTTCATATTTTGCAGTTATAAGTTAACGATATGGATCTATCAAAATATAATATTTTCAAATTTCGGACACTTCCGTTTATACCGGAAGTTGGTGTCAGCTTTCTTATTTTAAATACCCCATTTTTTATTACATTTCTGAAATCTTCATGAAATTTTAGAAATATTTTGTGTAACATGTGATACAAGAAAAATTAGCCGTTTTAGAGATATTTCCATTTAAAAAAAAAAAATTCAAAGTTGCAGTACCTTGTTTATGATGCTGCCATCTTTGTGTAACAAAAGCTATAATTTCAATTTTTTGCCTATAGTAGGCTATGCTCATAAGCTTTCAGGTCATACCTAATTTTACACAAAATCGTTTACGGGCTGGTTGAAAAGTAACTTCTATTCTAACTGATTTCAACTGTCGAAAAGTCATGTTTTTTAAATAGAACACCCAGTATTTTTTTATACCATAAGGATCAAAATTAAATGTTCTTTCGAACAGTATTAGCATTCCCTATACCCATCTCTTACCTTTCTCTTTCTATTCATGATTTTCTCTTTGACACATCAATTTTTTTTCACTTTTCAGTATTATTCCTGAATAGTGTGCTAAGAAAATTTAACAAACTGAGGTTTTCTAAATTAATTTCTGACTGTAATTTCAATTTCATTTTAAAAACCGATAAATAATATTTAAATACACAGCTATCATCTGAACTTTTTATTTACATATGCCGCATGTATTAGAAGTCTTGGTATGAGTTTTTACACATTTACAAGGAAAAATTTACACTTAGAACACAAAAATTTTTGAAAACTAATAAATAAATCAGAAATATTAAAAATTATACACAAATTGTTGGTTATAATATTGGCTCTAAGTTGTCCTCGGCTATTATTTATTAGTAATAACTTTCTATTGTGTCTCAGTAATAACATATTTTCCTTGATATAAAAACTTTTTTTCTTAACTTCTCGAATTGTCGATTTTTTGATCATCAAATACCTTTAATATGTCTGTGTTTGATTATTCATTTTTTGGTTCTTCGTAGCGAATAAATTGTTTTTTTTTTTTTAATTCCTACTAGACAGACGATTTCAAAAATTATAATTTCTCTAGTTTTCGTAGCCCACTATTTAAAAACAATACCGAAAAATGGAAAAAAATTTCGTGTTAAAAAGAAATCATCGATAACGAGTGAACTATGAGAGATAGGTATAAGGAATGATAATACAGGACGAAAGAACATTTAATCTTGAGTTACTTGGTCTAAAAATATACTAGGCGTTCCATTTAAAAAACATGACTTTTTGACAGTTGAAATTAGTTCGAATAGAAGTTACTTTTCAACCAGCCTGTAAGCAACCAAGTGCAAAACTGGACATGATCTGAAAGCATGTAACTGTAGCCTACTACAGGCCAAAAATGGGCATCATGGTTTTTGATGCACAAAGATGGCAGCATCATAACCAAGGTTCTGCAAGTCTGAGTTATTTTTAAAAAATTAAAATATCTCGGAAACGGTTAATTTTTCTTGTATGACATGTTGCACAAAATATTTTAGGAATTCTATGAAGATTTTTCAAAAATGCATTAAAAATCGGGGTATTCCATTTAAAATAAGAAAGTTGACAGCAACTTCCGGTATAAGCGAAAGTGTCCGAAATTTGAATACATTATATTTTATAGATCCTTATCGTTAACTTATAACTGCAAAATGTGAAAGAGAAATTCAAAGGAGCCGTCCGTAAACTTTTAATGAACGTGTTGCCTGAATCTCCCTGTATAAACAATTTAGCCTATTAAATTTTTTTTAAATTAATTGTGAAGAGATTATTCGAGGTAAAAAAAAAATTATCAGCAAAGATATAACTTGTAACCAAGAATATCATTACTGATGCGGCCAGGCCCGTCTTAATATATACTCCAATATTTACTGCAAGAGTTAGGGAAATCCTGGTAAAACCTAACTAGAGTATGCAAATAAATTGTTGTGACAAAAATTATAACAATTCTAACAATAATAACCAAAAAAATTAGATAATATAGTTTTTTTTTTTTTAATAAACGGAATTTTCCGATTATTATGTCTCATTTAATGAAACTACAAAATATATCGTTCAAATTTGCAAAATCTGTTCTTTTATTAATTGAATTATTACACATTTTTATTTTACACATTTCAATAAATCTACGTTTAAACGTGTTAGACTCCTGAAAAAGTATTTTAGCATTTTCAAAATCAAAAATATGTTTAGTTAAAAGTGAATGTTCTACTAACATTGAATGACTTTCATTCTTTTTTTGGATATAATATTTATGCTGATCTAACCTTTTTTTAAAATTTTGGCTAGTTTCACCTATATAAGCTGAGTTACAACTTTGACAAAACTTCTTATGTAGTCCTGATTTAGATGGTTCCATTCTTCAGCTACTCTTTCAGCGAATTTATTTAAAGCTATTGCTGGAGGCTGGGTTGTACACAAAGAAAACCCGTTATGGTCCCAAACATGCTCAATTTTGACCCGAAATCTTATGTAAAAAGTCCTTGCACAAAAAATTTGAAAAATAATTCCAAATTTTCTTGTGCATGCAACAGTTCAGAACCTAAGAGCAGTTTTTATTTTATTAAATATTCTTCATGAATATAAATAAATAAGCCACCCACATTTAAGAGTTAAATACCAAATGCCTATTGACTGCTTCACATCTTGAGCAAAACTGAGAATACTGAAAATCTTCTTCGAAATATTAGACCGCAGAAAATTTTGTCTGGCAACCAAGAGCCGCATTTTGTAAGTACTTATTGAAACCTATTAAAATTTTGTCTAATATGTCCAGCATTTCCAAATTACAACATTTTTTTTAATATTCGTATCTTAAATAAATGCTATTTTTAGGCACACTAAAAGTTGCTCACCGGCTCTGTCCTGCTTATATTTGGTTACCGAACATGCACAAACTATTGGCGCAAACAGTTTTTAAAAAAAGCCAATATTAAAAAAATTTCCCGTATGGTGCGAACTTTTTGACGGACACTACATCGGAAATCGGACTTTATGTTTATAAAAAAATTAGTAATTTCAAAAGTCACAGTTTTTACGAACACTAGTTTAAAGTTTGCAATTCATACATCAACATTTTGTAACAAAAATTGAACATTAACAAAGAACAAACCAAAAAGAAAAAAATCAGGAAAAATTTTTGTTCTCGATGTTATCACATTATTTTTTGAATTTTTTGTTTTTATTTTTTTATTTTTAATAACGACTGATGAAGTCCTCCATCAATGTTACGCCCTCTAGTTAAAGCTCCATTTCTTATGACAACAATATTATTTTGTTGTCGATCGAAATACCGCCCCAGATCATCACAGAAACACCACTGAATGGGACTCTTTCTTGAATTCTTTTGGAAAGAAACCGTTCCCCTAGTTGTCGCCATACTCGAACTCCTCCATAATTTGAATATACTGCAAACGTAGACTTATCAGTAAACAAAACGTTTCTCCAATTGCGTATCTGTTAATTACTGTGTTCTTGATTGAATTGCATTCCCGCTTTTCGCGGATTTCTGGTTAAACGCATTATTTTGGTTAGACGTCTGGCCCTCAGGTTAGATTCTCGAGATCGACTCCTCACCGTTTGATCGGAAATTTGTGGACCTGTAGCCCAAAAAAAAGATCATTTTGTGAAGTATGTGCTATGCTGGTACGCTTCTGAAGAGCGTGCAAACGTAAAAATCGATGGTTTAAGAGTGCGATTGCACTGTGACGGACTAGCCAAAGACGAGTAACATTTCCGATATTCTGGTGTTGCTTTTCATATTACAGACCGTTGTACGTTGACTTGTTTGGCAACATATCGCTGTATCTTGCTCTCTTGCAGAAGTGTAGCACCCCCACTGACTTCTATTGGTGTGAAATGGCTTCGTGCACCTTGTTGAGCTAGTCCATTGCGTTGCTTGGCAGTAGAAGAGTTATATCAGATTAAAGAAAAAAAATTCAAATTGAATCTTAGCGAATACCACAATTATTTTTACCAGTATCACTCCAATTAACTCTCTCTCTCATAATAAAGAGGTTCTTGGACAGCTGAACTTTTTCTGAGTAACAGAGATGATTCAAACAATAATTGACTAGCCGTCCAAGATTTTTACTCATTTCGTTTAAGTTTAGCCAGTGCAAGAAAGTTTGACCCCTTTATTATTTTGAGTAGTTTATTAGGAATAGTTAAAAATAAGATATTTATGAAAAGAAAATCACAAATTGTCCCGTCCGTTCGCCTGGAGAAACAGAAACAAATTGTAGGAAATATTCGTACAATTGTGAGGCAAGACGCTATTCTTATCGTAAAATTTACTACATTTGTTCAAATATTTGCTGTAATTTGTTTCTGTCTCCATTTTTACTACAGTTACTACTCATTTTTTTTCTGTGTACTATTTTAAATGCAAATGAATATAATTGTACTTACAAATGAATATAGTTTATACAGGGTGTTCACAAAACATGCGGCCTGATTTTAGCAACATATTAACAACATAGTTTTGAGGACATACGTTTTACTTAACTAACTAATAACTTTATTAACAAAAATTGTGTAGTTTCATATTTTGCACAGCTCACAAATTTTTTTTTCAAGCGTACAAGTTGTTTTTATTTATTTATTAAGCTATAAATCAAATTTATATTTCTTGAATGGAAAGCTACACTTATTTTACATACTTGCACAGTACTTATAAAGATAATGAAAATGATACAAGAAAGTTTTTTTTAACAGCTTTCGAATTTTTTCGTGTTACGTGCTAGTAAGTAATGATCCAGATTCAAACGTCTACATGAAAATTATTTTAGGTGATATCAGGCCAAAATTTTGAAGAAGTACTAAAACATTCACCAATTTTATATTTAGTATGGGCATTCACAAAAATAAAGTTCTTTGCAAGAATTATAAAATTACTCGGTTTTTAATGAACGCCTGTATATCGTTAGAAGAGTGGAATCCTTTTTATTGTTCTTCCAACGACACAAGACTCAACTGATATACGTTAGTTTAATGATGTGTAAGTCATTGTTTTAACTTTCATAAATTCGTTGTACGACTCTCTCATTCGCTTCAGGAATATCTTGCACAGGATTTTAAACTTTAATAAAATTGATATTTATTATTCACAGTTATTCCCATGTTAATTTAAGAGCCCATTTCAGTCGCCATCATTGTGCCACTTTCCTAGTTCAAGAATTACGCTAAAACTACTGATCTGATCATCGAATAGTTTTAACATTTTCGTTTTGTTTTTTAATAAGGAATTTCGGAGTCATTTTTAATATTTTCTAATAATTTTTATAATTTTTATTACTTATAGAAGTCGATTTTCAACTTAAAATTAACTTTCCGAGATAAAGCAACTAATTTTATGAAGATCTGGAGCAACAGAAACTTAATCAAGGCCATAATATTTAAATAAAACATGAATTATGAAATTTTATAGTTAGTAGTTGCAAACTGCTGCCCTCTATCGAAAGTAATCGGAGATGCCACAGTAGGCGGGGCTTGTTTTTATTTTACATTTTGCGGCTGGGGAATTTCCGGTATGCCTAAAATTCTCTGATCTGGGGGCTCGTTCAGAAACTGAAAAAAAGCGCACTTTGGGTAAAATTCTTTCTCTCAATGTGTAAGTGATTTTGTATATTTTTTTTTCGTTCTAAACGCCCAAAGTGCTCTTTCGTTACAGTTTTTGAACGCAACAGTATTGTATAAGTAAACTGAGTGGTACTTATATTTGATAGACAATCCTTTGCATGTGATCTCGAGAAAACCGGAAGGCGTGAGCAGTCATATTTACCACGATGTTTACATTTTTACTCTTTTGAAGTCATGTTAACTTCCAATAAATTAAGGAAACAAACAAATATTCAGTAGCGTTGTTTTCTTTATTTTAATTGTATACAACAAACGGCAAAAAGTTACACCATTTGGGAAAATTTTTTGCAGTTTAAAAAATTTGTGCCAATAGTTGGTGTTTTGTGTATGTTCGATAACCAAATATAAACAGGACAGAAACAGTGAGCAGCTTTTAGTGTGGCTCAAAAAGGTACCTATTTAAAATTCGAAAAAAAATAATAATATGGTTCCAATAGGTTTTTACAAAAGGCGTTTACGATAATTGGAGCGGTATATACCGGTTAATCTATTGCCTCACTCTTACTTGCATTAAACGCATTCATTTTATCTTACTTTTCTACCCCGATTCATAGAGCTCTCCAATTATCGTAAACGCCTAAAATGTGTCGCTTGCTCCTCTGACAAAATGGACAAGATTTTTCATTTTCTAGTTAGAAGTGACAATTGGGCGTTTGGTATTTAGCTCTTGCAAGTGATTAGTTTATTCATTTATTCAGCTCTAAGAGAATGTTTTTTTATATCCATAAGAAATATTTAAACAAATAAAATTTGCTTCTGGATTCTGTTACATGCACGAGAAAATTTGAGACAATTTTTCAGAAGGCGTTTTCTTTATAACATTTTGTCTCATCACTTAATTTCCTGATAACATTTTTCTAGTAATCCCAATCTGGCATAAGCAGACCGAATTTTTTATTTTGGGCCAGTTTAATATCTGTACAACTTATGAAATCGACATTAGTACAAATAGTACTACCACGTATTGCACCTACAGTGATCGCCAAAATGTCGGCATCAAATGAGAAAAATCTCTATTTTTAATTTTTTGAGGAAACTTTTTAAGGCAATAATTTGTACTTGTCTGAAAACCTTTTTAACTCCTAACAGATATACCGAGTGATTTTATTCGAAATTAATCTATATTTCAACGAGATTTTTTTAACGTAAGTTAGTTTCAACTTATTTTTTTAATATTCCGTTAAAATTGAATTTTTCAACTTTTAGAATATTCTAAAAATTTCAGATACTAAGTCTTCAATATTTAATATTTTTAGGGCGGAAACTACCAAAATTTATAATTTGAAAAAATAAGAAAGATTAAGTATTGCTTCATTATTTACCGAAAAGTATTATGTTTGCATATTTTTTCCGTTTCTGATGCAAGGTGCCTTTTATAATTATTATAAATAATTAATATATATTTAAATATTTCTCTATTCCCGTTAATGAATTAATTTCGCAATGACCTTGTAAATGTTACTTTGCAGAAGATATTTCTTTATATGGCTTAGTCCTACTGACTTAAACAGATTTTTTTAATAATAGGATTTGAATTAAATTATAAAAATGTAAAACTACTTTTTTTCAATAGCAAACGTTAAAGTTTGCTTTGTCCAACTCAAAACAGTCGATAAAACAGAATTTTAACCGCAAAAGTAAATAAAATAATAATTTTTAACAATTTAACAACAATCCACACTAATTACTGGGATCATGATCACACAATTGTACCGTCTTGTTTAACAAATTACCTACTTATTGTTTTTTGTTGTGTATTGTAATGTGGTTTGAAATTAAAGTCGTTTTATGAAAATGCCTCTTAGTAATTTCATTTGAATAATTCATGGCCGTCTTATATTCTCCCTGATTAATTCACTGAAAAGGTAAATTAAATATAGAAAAAAAACATTTAGGCAGCTATAAAATATTTTTTTACAGAATTTTTGTGAAATTCATTCATTCAAATGTCATTAACAGGGACAGATTAGAGTTTTTAGATGTCATTTAAATGCATATTAGTTATGAATAAAAATATTTTTCTTAAAGTGTACCTTGCTTCGAAAACGTAAAAATTATGTAAAAATATATATTATTTTTGCTGAATAATAAAATATCTGAAGCAACAATTAATATTCTTCATTATTTAGTAATTGCTCCGCGTCCCATTACTCTTAATTTCCTTTTAACAAAACTGCCATGTCTTAGTCGGATTAAATTAAATTTATTTAACTTAGAAAGAAGATAAAAGACCGGATTTAAACATGTTTATTTACTGGATTAACTATTATTTTTCGTTTCATTTTCGAATACATATTTCTCCCTCTCTGTAATAAATTTTAAATTTTCGCGGTAAAACTCAAGGTAAAGCCGTTGGTGAAACTGCAAAAATTCTGAAAATCGTACGATTTTCAACGATAGCACACGATGAATCTATTTCGCGTGATTTGGCTCCACCTTGTAGCCCCGCCTTCTGTGTGTTACGTCCTAGACCCTTGCCCCGCGAGAGATGGTTAAGTGATTGTCAAACGGCCCCTTAAAGGTGCTCGAATATTGACTTCCCTAGTTATTTTACAGCAAAATTCCATTTAGGTATTTTAAAGTACTCTTCAAGGTAAATTTGTCGGTGCAGCTTGGGAATTTTTTATTTGCTCAGTTTCAAGATACTTAAAAAAGATTCAGTAATGAAATTCAATTTATACCAAACTTTCAGCACAATCTAATCAATGATTGTGAAAACTGTTCGGGAATGTAGTCGTTTTTGAAAAACACTGATAGAAAAAGCTTTTCCAGTAATTTATTATAATATACACTGTTCAAGGATGTACAGATAGTTTGGTATGAATAGAATTTCGTTACTAAATCTTTTTTAAATATCTTGAAACTGAGCACATAAAAAATTCTGAAACAACACAGACAGATCCATCTTCAAGAGTACTCTAAAAAATCTAAATGGAATTTTGCTTTAAAATAATTAGGGAATTAATTTGAACACCTTTACATTAACCTGAGATTTCCTATGTTGCGTTCATCAATGCAGTACCCTGTATATTGAGGTGCTTTTACAATTTTACAGCATATGCTTCATTCCTACATGTACATTTACCACTCCTAAAACATTATAAACTTATTACACAAGTTTTCTTAATTAATCTGCTTATCGGAATTATGCCCGGTTTCTGAAACGATAAATAACTTTATGTAAGGATAAATTCTTATAGAGAGATAACTTTATGAAAAGTATAAACTGTTTACGTTGCTACGTAATACACTATTGACAGATAAAGTTTTGAGAAACGGCTTTTAGAAGTTATTGTGGGTTTATGTTAAGTTTATCTCTACACAAAGTTATGTATTGTTTCAGAAACCGGGCATAAGATATTTACATAGTTTAAACTCCTAAGTTTGAAGTGTTTGAATCGGAAATTAACATTGATAATAATAAAATTAGAATATTTTTTTCCTTCACGGATATATTTTGGGATTTATCACCTGGTAACCCTAACATGAATCCAAAATTCAATCAGCAGGACATGTTCGTAAACTGTCTTGTGTGTTTCGCAGGTAATATTCTTTCTCTCTCATACAAATCATTTTGCATTTCTTCCTTTTCATTTTGTTCACTACTGTGGGCTACTCAACCTTTTTAAAAGCTGCCTTGAATTTGATTTCTCAAACATTATCATGCTTTGCTCTGTTCTCCGAACATTTTATGCAGAATTAATTTTATTACTTATGTCCTTGAGGTGTATTCTTTCGATGTTAACGAAGCGAATTCGTTGAAGTGAAAGTGAATAAATATCCATTCACTTTTCAGTGTGAACTATTCAACGAAATTATTTGTGTTGCAAGAACTGAATTAACTGCTTATTTCACATGAGCGAGCGAACTAAACGCCAACAACTGATCCGGAAAATTATTTGTGCTGCAAAAACTGAACATGGTGTCTTGCTTCACACGAATGAACGCCAACGAAAAAGTACGATCAAACTGAACATTTTCAATTTTGACGATCGCATTCACTTCGTTCATCTCAAAAGAATACAACTTAACAATGTTTAAGTTTTGTTTAACGTAGAAGTAAAGTGAGTCACGACTCTATTACAGACTTTGTTAGTGAAGTGAAAGTCAATATTATCAATATTTGCACATCGTGGAATATCTTTCTTATAAGAAACTTGTTTTGACTTGCTTACAGATATTGGAGAGCATGCGTAAAAAAAGTAAAGTGACAGCGTTGAATTTTAAGCCATTAATTGAAGTCGATAACGCCCAGAACATTCAAATGAACATATCACTGAATCACCTGGAAAATTATATCGGTGTTTCCCATATAGGTGAAATCCTAAAAATTGAGCCGGATGACATCATCGAAAGTGTCCACATGGTCAAAGACCGTGCCAACAGAAAAGTTTGCTTTCAAATAAATAAAGCTGTCTTCATCAAAGAGGTGGTAGAGCATGTAACGAGCCCGGAAACAAATGGAGATAAAAAGAAGATCGTCGTCGAGTACAGCTCTCCAAACATTGCAAAGCCTTTCCACGTTGGACATCTACGTTCGACGATTATAGGCAATTTCATAGCAAATCTGAATAAACATTTGAACAACGATGTTGTCAGGCTGAATTATTTAGGCGATTGGGGAACTCAGTTCGGTTTAATCAAGGTTGGAGTTGAGGAATTGCATTTTAAGCCAGAAGACATTAAAGAGAATCCCCTACAACTGTTGTACGAATCTTATGTTCATGCCAACAAATTAGCTGAGGATGATCCTCTCATAAAAGAACGTGCCCGCAAAGAATTTTCTAAATTAGAAGCAGGATCACAGGAAGACATCAATAACTGGAAAGCTTACATAAACTTTACCATTTCGGAACTGGAATCAGTGTATGGTAGGTTAGGCATTAAATTCGACGAATATAATTATGAATCTATGTATAGTGCAAAACAGATCAGCGACGTGGTCAATTATTTAAACAAAATGAAAGTATTAAAGACACAACCTGATGGCAAAAAAGTTGCAACTATCAACGATAGAAATGTTACAGTAATTAAAAGTGACGGAACCACTCTGTATTTAACTAGAGACATCGCAGCTGCTATGGATCGTTTTAAAAAGTATCAGTTTGATCGGATGTATTATGTAGTAGAAAATGGCCAGAATGACCATTTTAACGCCCTGCAAAGTATTCTTTACCAGCTGGATATGCCTTGGGCACATCGAATTAAACACGTCAAATTTGGAAGGATTCACGGCATGAGTACTCGCAAAGGCAACGTTGTTTTCTTGAAAGATATCTTGGATGAGACCAGGGATTTAATGGTTAAGCGCCAAATAGAATCACCAAGTAAATATTACCATCACGTTGTGGCTCGTGTTAACTCTGTGTTTATGTTTAAGCTACAAAAGTTCCTATAAGCGACAGTGTTATATCGGATATTCTAGGAGTTTCGTGTGTTATAGTAAACGATCTGAAACAAAGAAGACAACGAGACTATGATTTTAACTGGGATAGGGCTTTACAAGTAGGTTTTTTTTAATTTGCAATTCGTTTTCACCAAAGCATTATCTTGACTTTTAGGTTCAGGGTGACGGTGGAATTAAATTGCAATATACACATTGTCGATTATGCAGTTTGGAAAAGAATTCAGGAGCAATTGCAGCTAAAGAATGTAAGCCATTGATGATACAGGAGCCTGTAGTTCTTGATCTAGTAAAACAATTGGGCAAGTTTCACGACGTTATTAATAAAGCCGAAGCACAATTAGAAGCTTGTGTATTAGTGACTTACTTATTTCATTTATGGTATGTAATTTATAATACAGTTGACTCTTTTCCGATGAAAATTATAAGTTTTTAATCTTTAACCAGACAGAATATGAATATTGGAAAAGCACTCAACGTTTCACTATCGATTGATAACGTCAACGCTTCACTATCCATTGATAGCTTCGTTATCAATCGATAGTGAAACGTTGAGGGCTTTTCCATTATTTATATTGTCCCGTTAAAGATCAAAACTTGTATTTTATAATCTTCAAAGGTAACTTAAAAGAATTTTGCAAATATACATATATGTATAAAGCCTTAACTGTTATTTATTATGTTTTAGTAATCATATAAACAAAGCGCTTACAATACTGCAAGTTAAAAACCAAGATCCTGAATTAGCGTCACAAAGGCTACTGTTATTCAATCAGTCTAAAGAAATTCTAAGACAAGGTATGACTATTCTAGGACTTCAGCCTTTAAGTGAAATGTGATATATTTTTGGTACTGACCAGAATGTTGCAGTATAAAATAGTGGTAGTGTTTTCTTTAATGTGAAAATATACGATGCATTTGAAATATTACAGTTTTTATCTTTCCAAATAAAACAGACTTCATGATGACATTTCGAAAAATGTAATCGTTATAATTTCAAAAATGAATCCTCGCTTCTGTAAAAGCTTGCACTGAAGCGCAAAATTTACAGAAATACCTAACATATTCACATTCTTTTTTTTAGTGCAAATATAACGCATTGGAAATTATCGTTTCTTCCAAGTAAACTTCTTCCTTGCACCCGCCTGACCAGGCTTCTTTCTCTCTCGTGTTCTGTAGTCTCTTGTTAAAAGTCCAGCTGAAACATATTAAAAATAAAGACAATGTCAATGTTAATTACGAATAGATTGTGGTAAATCTAATTAATTACGAATAGATTTTGGCAAAACTAGCAATCAAAAGTTTAAACTTTTTATTTGTTACGGGAAAACGAAGCAAAGCAACAGAAAGAGTTTTCTTTGGAGGAAGTTACAGGACGAAGTGGTTGAAACGAGTCGCGACAAAATCCTAATACATAGTTGGGGATTTAAAGGGTTGTTTCGAGCGGAGAAAAAGTCTATCTAGTGGGAAAGTATTGAGGAAAGAGTAGGATATGGAAGTGGCCAAAGAATTTTAGATTTCTGCGTAGAAAATAATATGAAAGTTGCTAACACCTCTGGGTAACACGTTCTTCAAACATAATGTTACAGCTGTGATGCGCAAATAAATCTATTTTTAGTACGAGTCACCCCATCTTACGTCACTGAACGTTATCGCAATTTCTCGTTGCTTCACGATAATTCTATTATCTTCCAGTATACTGGGATCTATTATAAAAGCCGTACCGGCCCACCAGTGTAACAGTGATAAGTTAGCAAGCGAAGTGTTTATACCTCGAATACTAGAAAGTACATTCTGTAGAAGTGTTACTTGATAGACAAGGGTTGCAGCTCATTACTACTGTATTTTTAATTGTGTTAAGCGACAGTTTGTAATTAAAGTGTTCTGAAATTTAACACCTATAATTGTAAACCCCCAAATTCGTAACAATAAGGACACATACAAGTACGACATCCAGAGCGGTGGAGAACAGGAATGAAAAATTAATTATTGATCTAATGCTGAAACAGGACGATTAGAAAGAGATGATAGAAGCTGTGAGAGTTAAAATAAATCATGAAATTAGAAAATACATAGTGGGAAAGTACAGATCAAATAGAAGCTCTGTGAAAGATATTTAAGAATGCAATGTAATAGTGCAGAAGAAATGAAAATCAGAAGAAATAAATTGAGAACATGGTCGAATAACGATATAAAAAACAGGATTAAAGAAAAGAATAAGCTGTAGAAGATATTATAAGGGGCGTCAAAGATGTATGAAAATTCCCATAAGCGATTCAGCGCTAAATTTACAAGATGACGCATATAACCGAGCGCAGCGCGGAGAGCTTTTGCGGAGTCATTGCCAACATCACGCCCAGAACCGTAAAGCACACCGCCAGTCCTGAAAGCTCTGGAAAAGTCTGGTGTCTACAGTCTAAAAATATTCTGGCACGCCTGAGCTCTGCGGGGGCTCCGGAGTTTGTATATAAAACCAAACTGACAGCAAAGTAAGTAAGCAATCGGGTTTCTAGTCTGTAACCCACATGAGTTCAATGTATTAATTGTTAATATTAAATCAGTACGTGTGTTGTGTAAGTCTCTATCTCTACAAGACCATGTAATAAGTTGGAACAACTTATTATTAACTTAATAAATGTGTTGCTTACTTTGACTATGCTCCTTATTACGGCTACCCCTAAAGAATAACCGTAATAACATAATAAGACACAAATGATAAACTATATCCGCTATAAGGAACAAGAAACCAAAGTTAAGGAAACAATGAAGGACGCTAAGAGAAAACAGTGAAGGAAGCTAAGAGAATACAGTGGGACGACTTTAGGGTCATAAAATGGAAAAGGACAGTAAAGGTTGTTTGCTAAACTAAAAAAAAAAAAAACCTAAAGACCTAAAAAATGGCAAAAAAGATAAAATTAAATGTATCGAAAACTCAGAAGGAAATCTTGAATACAGAGAAATTACCAACAGTACAATGTGCTAGAGAAAACCAAGAACCAGCAAATCATAATGAAATTACCTTAGACGATGTTAAAGAGGCTATCGATAAACTAAAAAATGGTAAAGCGGTAGGATATGATGACATTAAGGCAAAATTGATAATGAGGAAACGCTACAGTTACTACACAAAATAATCTTACAGCCGTGCTGTGGGTTCGGTGTAGGTATTTTTTTTTTGTGCCCAGACAAACCGAAATTGTCCTTTTTAACAAGAGTTGTCTCGGACGCTCGCCATATCGCCGGTACCTTCGGGAAAGCTGGAGAGCAATCTAATAGCGTAAAAGCTCTGGACGCTTCCATACGTGTTATTCAATTTAAGAAAAGTACAAGCTAATCGCCTAATAAATCGTTTGACAGAAGTGGATACAGGCAAATTGGTTGTTCGTAACGACAGGACGCTATACAGTTTAACGTTGCACAATCTGTTGTCAGTAGGGCTTGGAACAGCTACAACAGAAAAAAGAGGCACTTGTTGCCGGAGACCTGGTCAGTGCATAAAAAATAAAAGAACAACACAGAGATTCGATTGACGCGGATTATTGTAAGACAGCGAAGGTTTTACATGGAAAATAATGAGGACCTACAGGTTGCCACAGGAAATGTTATAAATAAAGATACTGTAAAGAAAAGATTTAATACCTTGACTGACGCCAAGTTTTATTCACCAACGAATTCAAATTTTGTCGAATAACAGGCATGACAGAGTATGGAGAATTCCCGGAGAAAGATTCACACAGCGTTGAATATGGGAGATGGATCACTTTGATGGTGGATCAGTTATAGTGTGGGGTGGGATTACTTTAGAATATCACATAAGGATAAATGCAGCCTGATATCTAAACGACGTTATCATTCCCGTTGTAGAACCTTTTGCTGCTGTGCATGGGCCCTAGTTCATTTTATTACATGATAATACTCGCCCCCACACATAACCAACACTGTCAGAAATGAGATTATTGGCGTCAATCTTCGAGTTGTGAACTGGTCAGTGCGAAGAGCTGACTTAAATCCGATTGAGAATCTTTGAAGTATCAAAGCAGAAAAAAATCAGTAACTTGCACGCCCTCCTCCAACCCGCGAAGACCTCTTAAGACATTTTTAAGCGGCTTGAATGGAGAACACCCCAGATGGGGTTTCGCACTTAATTGAGAGTATGTTTTCTCGTATGAGAGCATGTATAGCAGCTAGAGGAAGTCTAATTCGAAATTAAGCTTGTACAGAAAAAAATAAATAAATGTTTAACTTTGTTTTCAATTTTGCTCTTTTAGTTTTATTGCTAAACTGTATCTAATTGTGTCAAAATAAATTGCCTTGTTAATTTTTTTTTTGCTGATGATAATATAAATAGGAATGTGTAAATTATCGCGGCACATCGATTATCTGGGAATTATTGCTATTTGTTAAATTTGCACAATTAGGGAATATAATTTTGCTGCGAAGTTTATATGAAATAAAATCCGGGGAAAGAAATTAAATAGAATTGTAGAAGAAACGTTGGATGATAATCAGTGTGGATTCAGGCGGAGCAGAGGCACAACAGATTAAATTTTTTCGGTAAGGTAGTTAATAGAGAAGACACTACCATACAAAGAAATAACGTATTTACGTTTTGTCGACCTAAGGTATGTTCGTTTGTTCCACTATTTTACACTCAGAGTATTTGTATCTTGTTCTAACCTCGTACGCTAATACGAGATGAAGATACTTTGAGTGCAAACTAGTGCAACAAACAGACCTCTAGAAATAGATTATGACATGGCTCCGAGATGTAAAAATTGAAAAAAAAAATAGAGAAGAACTTTAGGAGGAAATCTACTGCAAGCTATTAAAAGTATATGTAATGCTGTAGAAAATGTAAAAAGATGAGATTGGGGTGAGAAAATTAAAATCAATATACAGGATGCCTGGAAAATCGACGTATTCTTTTGAGGGCATGTTAGTAGAGCTCATTTGCAATTGATTTGATCATAATACGCATTATACAAAATGCAATAGTTTCTGAGAAATTTTAATTTTTGTGTTTTCCTTAGAAATACGCACCCTACTACCAATTATCTAAAATTACTCAGAGAGTATAAAAGTTTTTCTTAATATTTATGTTTTCCTGGTTAGACCAATACTGCGTACTACGCAACAAACATTAAATTAAGAACTTTAATAAGTTTGAAATACAATGGCTGAAAAGATATTTTTCTAAAAAAATCCAAACTACTTGAACATTCATTCTAATTTATTTCCAAAATTTGATAATACAATCAGCTTGCAAATTGTTCTAAAAACTTCTTTGATTTATTGCCTTTCGAATGAGGTATTAAGTTTTAGTAGAAATCAGTATACATCATACTTCCGTTATACAATAATTATTAAGTGCGGGGTAGAATATTAATCGTTTTCAATTGAAGAGGAAAACAGCTTCTGTTAAGTATCACTTTTCTAAGAACTTCAATTGAGAAATCCGAAAAAGTCCCGTGACTTCACAAAATTTGAAATTAACCAAAATTATTTCAGTGTAAAGATCATTAATTGAAGGTGGTTTTCCCTTCAAGGTACGGCCGTTTAAATGATATTTGTATTAAACTTAGTTCCAAACAAAACTGACATATGCGATTTCTCAAATTATCCGACTCAATTATTAATAATTGAATAGTAGAACTTAGTCTGGTCAGATATGTAATTAACACTAGATTAACACTAAGATACGTTTAAGACTCTAGTTACAAGTTACAAGGTACCAATCACAACATTAACAAAAGCTTAATAATTGTCGATGTCAAACACTGCAGTCGTTAATTGTAATTTTTTGCATTTTGTTTAATTAATCTGCGTGGTCCTTTTCATGTTGATACTTTTTATTGATATTAAGTTTTTGTTCCTGTCAGTTTTCCTATTGTCCTATTCTGACAGAGTTAGTGACACGGAAGTACGAAAAAGAGCAGTTTTTACATACAAACCAGAAGGAACCACTTCGAATATCAAATTTAAATGCCTGAGCGGTCCAAGTGGTAAGGGACCGACCTGTAATCGTACGGTCGTGGGTTCGCACCGCGCTCGAGATATTTCTTGGGGGTGGTCGTTACTTGGGAAGAAAATTCACCACTACTTTCCCTTCTACGGCGAGGAGATTTGGAAGTAATAAAGCCATGGAACACTTTACACACACAAAATACACTTCCGCTCCTGAGATTCTGACAAATCATGACTTAGGACCTCGTTGGGCAACCACCACAGATTAAAAAAAAAACAATTAAAAATCTGCACTAAAAATTCTTTAAATTTTATTTATTAGTCCACTTCCGGTCTGATAAAGACGATATTGAAATCCATACCCACGAGTAGTATTGTTATACTATTAATGGAAGTAAAAAACTTTTACTAATACTTAATATCTCACTCGTAATAAATCAGAATGAATGTTCAAGTAGGTTGGATTTTTTTTTAGAAAAGTATCTTCTGTCAGATATTTCAAAGTTATTAAAGTTTTTAACTTAATGTTTCATTGCATAGTACGCACTATTACTTAGTCTCACCAGGAAAATATAAATATTAAGAGAAACTTTTATACTCTCTGAATAATTTTAGATAAACGGTAGGGAGCGTATTTCGTATTTCTAAGAAAAATACAAAAATTTAAATATCTCAGAAACTAATGCATTTTGTATATTGCATATGGTCAAATCAATTGCAAATGAGCTCTACTAACACGTCCTCAAAGGAACACGTCGACTTACCAGTCATTCTGTACGTGTCCGAATTAATATATGCGGATGATTTAGTAGTAGTTGCATTTTCAAAGGAATAATATTAACGAATGGAATGAAACCTTTAAAAGATTCGGAATGAAAGTCAATAGTGACAAAACTAAAGAAATAGTGAGTTGTAACAAAGAGTATAACTACGGTTAATGTAATCGTCGATAACAAAGTGGTTAAACAAACCGAGACTTCAAATATTTGGGATCTGTTTTAAACTTGAGAGGGGATTTGCAGACAAAAATAAATAATAGAATAGAAAGTGCAAACAGGGTATATCAATACCAAGCAGTAAACAAGACGGTCATTTTGAAAAGGTAAATAAGTAAAGCCACGAAAATATACAATTCTAATACGAGTGCAAACAGTGCACAAGTAACGTTTGTATTTGAAGAGATAGAGAGATGGTTAAATTAGCAAAAAGGTGCAGGTTAGAGAGATCATTAAGAATCCATTTTCAAATTTTACTGGTCACAGCCCAGAGCTACTTGCTGGAAGGAAACGTTTGTGAAATTTACTACCATTAGCGGTAAACGCACGTGGAAAACAACCAAGTAACAAAGATAATGAGTGCGATTTGAAGTAATTTGCATGGTAATTTAAGTACTTTTATCGGCACTTAAGGAAACCAATTTCATTTTTGCCAATTATTAGTAATCTAACCTAACTAGGATTGCCATCGTTAAAATTTAAAAACCAGGACGACGCTACTTAAAAATCCGAACGAGGAAAATTTAAAAAAAAATCACTTATAATAAAAAATATGTTTATTTTTATGTACAAGGTGACTACGCGAGAATTCCTATCCCATTTAAGTCTTTTATTTTTGAACACAGAAAAAATTTTTAATACAAAACTTAAAGGGACTAATTCAAAGTTTCTCTGTGTGGTCACAGAAAAATAATTGATGGTCGGATAAAAGAACTTAATTTTTTTTAATGGAACACTGTATTTTATTACGTTTTTCGATTCGAAATAAAATTCTAATGGGACTATATTATAATAAAACTAATAATGTAGATGTGTATAAAATAATTCCTGCTTATTTTTTTTTATTTTAGAAAGAAAAAAGGATAAAAAAAGTTGTAGAATTTATTTCAGTTCTGCTACAGATACTCACAACAAACAATGGAGCCTCAGATACCCAAAAAAATAAACAAAGTTTTGGTTTTAAATTAAATAACATTAAATAAAATTTTACCACTGTCATATTAAATCATTTTAAATTAGTCCCTATATGTTTTGTATTAAACTTTTGTTTTGAAATCAAAAATAAAGGAGTTAAAGGGGGTAGGAATTCTTGCCTAGTCACCCTGTACAAGCTGGTCATAAACCATGCACGAAGCTCATATTTTGTTTATTTCATATTTTCTCTTTGCAAGAGCCTGGAGCTGATATAGTTTTAATTTTATTTTTTTTTTAATTGCAACCCTAACTTTTTCATCCAATTTTTGGTCGTCCTTCTTACCAGTAAAATGGTGATACCGCACACTTGCTGAAAATTTCGATTGCCTGGACAGATTCTGTCTTGTGAGTTAATTTTTGTGTTTGAGACCTAGCGAAAATCTAATCTAAAAATTTTTAATTGGTACTGCCCAATTTCTTTGGCTTTTTTGCGAGAGAATTTTTCTCTGAATACAATGACGGTATCACATGATATGAAAAACTTCAAAATTTTGAAAAACTGGGCTTATCCTTTTTACGAACGGAAATCGCTAATGCCACGATCACAAAAACTTTGCTTTTTGTTTATCAAGTTAGGCTGCAATCACAGATCGATCGAAGCCTATCGAACACGAGATTTAAATTTTATACCAACAGCATGGGCAAAGATAGAATTTCATTGGTTAAAATTTTAATCGCTTGAACACGATTGACTACGATCGAATCTGTAAAACCTAGGTTTCCTAGGATAACGGGACCGTAATATAGCGGCCATAATATGACGGTGAATGACGTCATATAAAACGTGCTTAGGTCATTAAGTACATTTAGGTCCAGTTTTAGAAATGAGTCAACTTTGAGCTGAGGGTTAAACCCTTAGCAACGATTATTTCAACAATTGTTGTGAAGGACTTAAGCTTCGGCTCAAAGTTAAACCGTCTTTGTAAAACTGGGCCTTAGTTTCCTAGAAAAATACGGAAAAGATTTTTTAAACGTTTGGAATCCTCTTTTGGTGACCCTTCATTTTCTAAATACGTTAGTAACATCAAATCGAAATGGACCATTATGAAATATATAAAATAAATACACATCGTCGCTTTTTCTTGTTTACTTTATGTCATTTTTCAACGCTACATGACGTTATTTACCGTCATATTACGGTACCGTTATCCTAGGAAAGCAAGGCTTAACTGCTTTCTAGATATTGGAGCTTCGTACATTTTACAAGGAAGTTCCACGTTATTGTCGCATTTGTGTTAGAGAGCACACGAATGTTAAACTTAGAAATAACAGTAAATTGGTGAATAAAAGAACTCTAATTTTATTGGAGAACTCTACTTATTGTACTAATCAAGAGATTAATTGAAATATTTACCTAATCGCATTTTCTCAATTATGTCTTGATCCACAAAGCTACGAAGACTCATTGCAACACCCCAGCGTATTGCACCAGCCTGTGCAGATGGTCCACTTCCTTCAACATGTGCTTCAACGTCGACTTTGTCTAACATATTCGCAAATACCAAGGGAAACAATACCTATTTGTAAACAAATTATCAGTTTGCGCTTTCGTTTAAATAAAATTACAAATTTTACATTAAAACAAGTGGATGCATTTTGTTAAAACTTGTAAACTCAATCAATCAAATGACCTTGTGACGACGGACTTCCGTATTAATAGAAAATTAAACGCCAACATTTACTTTACCTTCTTATATTAAAACTTGCCAACTTACATACATACATATTATATAAAAATATCTTACAATAAGTATCACAAGATTTTTACATTATAGCACTTGTCTTTACCACAGAATATTAGGAATATAATAGCAACAAAGAAGGAACTTCAAGTAAATTATAAATACCGTAAAAACAAAGATCTACAATTTTTTTGTCATTTGATATTAAAACTAAACAAGTCTGCTACACATTTTAAATACGACATGAGGAAAACATGCACAAAGGAAACAATTGTGATGAAATAAAATAATCGATATGAAAACCAAAAAATTCCGAACACTTTGATCAGCAGTTTGAAGTGTTACTTTTTTGAAGTATTACATTAAGCAGTTGTTCTACGAGCCTCATGTTGTTGTTCAAGGCTAATTTCAGCTCCCTGACTTCGTTGCTCAAGTGCTCGATTTGTTCGGTGCTTCTTTCAATTTTATGCTGAAGAGCAGTCAAACTATTGCCATAATCAGCCACGATATCACTGTTTTGATCTATGTTGTTGTTGGCCCACTTCTTATTGCAGTAATTAGCGGCAGTGCTCCCCTGAGATGAAATTGTATGCCCGTAATTCTTTCGTTTTTTAGCTATTTCGTGGGCTGCTTTTAGAATGTCTCTCGGCAATCGCTTCTCCCTCGGGTTCAAGGGTTTAACGTTTAGGACAACTCTGTATGCCTTTGGTGATACTAAAGCAGTCCAATGCAATAAATTTAGAAGGTAACTTGGTAGGTATCCATTAAAAAGCGCAAGTTCTATGTATGAAATGAGCTTCGTCTGCCTAACTAATTTTGACAGGCCAGCTGTTTTTTGAAGACCCTGTATATCATGCACAGCTATGCCAACAAGCAAATTCATGAGGATAACAGTGACGAACAAAAGAAACAAGATAAACGTGACTTGCGCACTAATTTCTAACAGAAAGGGAGGATCTTGGCTGTCATCGTCTAGCAACAAATCTAAGCTTAATTCGCCAGTCATCATCACTAAAACTGTAATTAAACCAATGAATGGATTTGCAAAAGAAGATGAATCCGGGAATATTACGCAGAAGCTTATGGTAAAGCCAATTAGTAGACAAGAATAGGCCAATAGTAATTTAGCAAACTCGCCTTGCACTCTTGTGTACATGGCAACGTATGACCCAAATATTGGTAACTGACCAATCATTAACATCAAATTTGTCCATCCGAATAAAACAGCGAATGCCCCGACGTGATTCTGCCAAGTATACGTTCTTCCTGTGTATATAAAAGATATAACAAAAACACTGGCGATCACACTCCATTCGATAATATTTTCCGGATGAGACATGTATTGTTTGACGGTTGGATACCCTGCTATACCGTAGATCTTACGCAGAATTTCACACACGGTTATTCCAACCAGCACAAACCACTGCATTTCAATAACGAAAGGATTATTTCTCAACATGTGCCCCATCATCGACTTCTTTTCACACAATTCAATCACGTTCAGTGGTTGAGATTCATTCATGTTTTTTCCTTGGTTGTAACAATTATGGGCCAGAGCTGTTAGCACATACAGAGACAGGCTTAACACAAAAATAAGGCAAAATAACATGCGTGCGATATAATATTTGCGAATTTTCTCCCACTTTAAATACAGGAATGCGGAGCACAGAGGGTGCAGCAAAATCTCTTTTTGCCCTTCGTCGACGAACGTGTTTAAAAAACTGATTTCCCTGGGGTGGCAATGTTGAAGTATGCTTCGGAAATCGAGTCTTAATTCCACTTCACGGTTTGAAGACTCAGGATGGTGGTGCAAGGTCACTGCTGCATCTAACTTCTGGGTTATCATAGCTAGAGAAGCGGGTGTTTTTCTTGTAATTATGCCAAGTGCAGTCATGCCAAATTTAGATTTTGCAGTGACATCTGCCCCATGATATAAAAGTATTTCAACACACTGCGACAACTCATTCAATGCTGCAATATGCAAAGGTGTATAACCATATTGATCCTTAGCATTTACGTTTGCCCCCCAACTGATTAAAACTTCAATTATGTCATAAGATCTCGCTGCTTTGCCAACAGCAGCATGTAGGGGAGTTCTTCTATCATAGTCTGCTATATTTGGGTCAGATCTTCCTTTTCGCAGAAGCAATTCCACACAGTCAAAAGCCTGTGCTCGAGCTGCTAAATGCAAGGGAGTTTGCCCTCTGTGATTTCGACAGTTTCCATCAGCTGTTTTGTCCAGTAATGCATCAATACATTCGACATAACCTCCCTCGGCTGCTAGATGTAAAGCTGTAAGGTCTTTCTCTTTTGTTTTGGCATTCACATTATTCCCTTTCGCTTCCAGCATAATCTTCAAACATTGTGCATGACCTAAATCTGCTGCTAAATGAATGGGGGATAGACCTGAATATTCCACTTGCCCGACATCTGCCCCATCTGCAGTGAAAAGCCGGACACAAGCAACCGCATTAGCTCGGACTGCACAGTGCAAAACACTTTCATGACAATTGCTTGGATTTGTGGTCAGTACATGAACTTTAGCTGCATTATTTAAGAGTACCATCGCAGTCTCCGGGCTGTCACCAAAAGCTGCACAGTGTAAGGGTGTGTAACACTTGAACGATGCATTCACGTCAGCCCCCCTTGCGATTAAAAACTGAGTTCCAGGAATGCACCCGCTAAATGCAGCTAAATGTAAAGCACTGAGGCCTTGATTTGGCTCGCAATAGTGCAGTTGAGCTCCCAATTCCAAAAGGCCACTCAGCAAATCCCACCTTTTCATAAAGGCAGCCCACAAGAAGCAAATATTAATTTCGAATTTGGATGCTCCACGAAACGTCTCCTTTAAACTATCTTCCACGGTTATTTTACTTTCGATATCATCGAAAAGCTGGTGTCTTCCCGAAGACGCCTTCAGGTGATCCAACAAATTCATTTTGATCGTGTCGTGGCATATTTGAACTGTGAGGTCGCGATTTGAGGAAAACTCTTCGAAACTCTCGTAAATGTTTGGTGTGTGATCCGCCGGAGGCGACGGTCCACATTCCATATATTCAAAATCGTCCGAAGGATATTCCTCTTCTAGTATTTCTCCAGGATTTTCGCGGTTCTTTCTCCATCGTAATATGGAAGACGGAGGTGTTCGGTACAGGGGAAAACTTTCTGCTTCAGCGTTTACGCTCACGGATCTCCCTAGTTTGCGTGCGTTGGACACGTCTTGGAAACCCAAGTTGTCCATGATTAAGGATCGACTATCATCTGACGCAGAGACCATTTATCTGCAACGAATAAAAATGTTTTAACGTACGTCTAAAGCAAAATAAATCTATTTTAAAACAGTAAATAGTAGCGAGTTAATTAAAGAAAAAAACACAAAAGAACTATTTCATAAAACAACTGGGATACATCAAGATAAAACGTAATTTATAATTTAATTATGTGCTTTGCTGACGCCAAGTACTTGTGTAAGTATTCGTACAAAACGGCCTTTTTGCTTATTTAGATAAGTAGGTAACGTTTAAGACAAATATCTGTAAAACTACAATTATATAAGAACCTTCATTTATAGATGAAGGGAAAATATTACGATTAAATTATGAAACTTAAAATAACAGAGAACTTTTTCGAAACTAAAACACTTTATTAATTTAACAATTACGTACACCGGATGTGTCATCCAACCGGGTATTTTCACCAGCGTCTTTCCTATTGAATATATGAAAAAAATACAAAAGTTTCATCTTTTCAAGCTTCTCATGATTTAAAATCATTTTCACATGTACAGAGTATCTCAATTTGCCTGTACGATATGGAACTTCGTTATTTTAAATAGAACACTTTATAACGAATTTGAGTTTATAAGATTATTTTCAAGCCGTACCCAAATCCAATAGTTTTTGCGTTATTAGGCTTCATTCATCATTCATGGTTTTGAACTTTTGTAATTATTATCTCATTACGATAGTTAAAAAGCAGTTTCATGTTATGATTATGGTATTGTTGCAAGCTAAGTGAAAAGTATCTATCGCAGTAACAAGATCTACTTTTCATTAATCAGCCTCGGAGTAAAACTATCTCCATTCTGGTAACAATTAAAGTGCAATAACTTTTAAATGGCATTATTTTTATGTCGTCTTAGATACTTCCCTATACTAATTTATTGACGATTGAGCAGATATTTAATATTACTTCAAAATCTCAACATTTTAACATATTAATAAAAATTAGGAGATCCATGAGTGTATATTTACTAAAACATTATACTAATTTTGAGTAACGATCAATTTGTTAAGTTTATTAAACTACAGTTATACAAACTGAATACTTAATATGAAGATACAAGACGTCTTAGAATTATTCTGTTGTTACTCCTGCAGTTTCGCAGTTAATTTTGTAAAATCTGTATTTAGTTTTGTTGAGTTGAAATATGATTAAATAATATTTCTTGAAAAACTGCACATGGTGCATTTTATTATTTGATAAAAAACAACAATTTTAGAAACTTAACTACAAGAATTTCCAAATAGACGAACATATTTCTGTGATTAAATTTGTTTTCGAAGTTAACTATGCAATCTAATAAAAGAAATAAAAGGATCAATGTTAGGATTACACAAAAAATTATTGTTATTGATTAGCAAATGTGTGCAGTCAATTGCGTTCACAATGTTAGGAATTGAGCAAAATCAAAAAATTCATGTTTCCTTGAAGTCCGTGGGAAATTTAATGAAATCCTTAATTTTTGTAGCAAGTGCTCAGGAAATTTAAAACACTATACGAGAGACATTTGCTTGTTGAAATCAATTGCAGTGGTAGTGGAATCGGTTCAGCATTATTATTGCGTAACAATTGTACTATCTTTTGAAAGTATAAGTATATATAAAAATGTGATACTGACATAAAGTGACCGTATTTTTCTGAAGCGAATTTCCTAAACTTTAACAGTGACCGGCCATTCCAGGCGAAAAAACGGAGCAATTTATGTTTTTCTCTTCATAAATACTTTATTTATAAGCATTCATCATATTTTATTGGAGTAAGTTACTCTTACCTGTGTTCAAATTTTAAGTACACATAAAAGTTAATAAGTAAAGACAATAACTGACTTAACGGACAGGACATTCCAGGATTGTCCTGTCCATTTCGTAAATTATTCTGTCTTAGTTTTTACAAATAATGTTATAAAATAGCCTATACAATTTTTTTTTTAAATCTTTGTCAAAATATTTACCTAGTGTATTAAACGTTCGCGAAATATTTTTAATTAATCAATATTTTGACCAACAGCTCTGACACGTTGAATATCTTCTATATCTTCCAATAAATAATAAAAAAAACATCATCTCGAATGTTCGAGATATTAAAGAAGGAGGTGTTGTACTTCAATGCTTAAATGGAAAACAGAGAGATCTGATGAAGAAAGAAATCGACCGAAAACTTGGAAAAGATATAACGACGAAAGCATCTCTGATAGAATATTTGTAGAAACAGAACCACCTCAGTTCAATAAATAATCAAAATTTAAAATTATTGGTGTCAAGGAAAATGAGAAATTCCACAGAATAATGGAAAAGAAAAAACTAAGTATTGGGTGGAATGTGTGCAGAGTATATGAGCATGTGAATATTCTACAATGTTTTCAACGTGATGGTTTCGGTCATGAAGCTAAGATTTGTAAACGGAAGCAAATATGCATAAGTTGCTCAAATGATGATCATACTAAGAAAACTTGCCCGAATGAACAAAAAGTATGTGTAAATTGTCAAATAGCAAACAAGACATGTAACTCTGACTTAGAAATTAACCACTCGGCGTTTGATATGAATTGTCCAGCTAAACTAAAGATTCTGGAGAAAGAAAAGAGCAAAATAAATTATTATGAAATATAGCAATTACCGAACGAGGAAGACACCACTAGCCTCAATACAAATCATTTAAAGCATAAAATAAAATCGACGCAAATCATTAAACTGTGGCATCAAAATGTGC
Organism: Prosopocoilus inquinatus; assembly: GCA_036172665.1. Taxonomy (NCBI): domain Eukaryota; kingdom Metazoa; phylum Arthropoda; class Insecta; order Coleoptera; family Lucanidae; genus Prosopocoilus; species Prosopocoilus inquinatus. The sequence goes on from CM069876.1 coordinate 7,710,011, forward strand.
AAAGTATAACAAATAAGATTTCGTCAATAGAAGTATTCGCTGTAGAAGAGGACATAAATATAATCTGTATCACAGAACACTGGCTGAACAAAGAAAATTACAACTTATACAATATAAACGGTTACCGGAGAGCATGTTGTACCTTTCGGAAAACTCATACATGGAGGGGTCGGTATATATATGCCAAAACAGGTTTAGAATGGGTAGAAATCGAATACATCAATAAAAAATCAGTGGAGCTAGCGTGTAAACTTGCAGCTATATTAATAGAAAGCTTAAATACCGTTGTAATCACCATACACAGAAATGGTCTTGAACATATAAACGCCTTCCTGGAAGTCATGGAAGAAGTTTTCAATTTTACATTAGAACATTATTTTGCTCCTTACATCAAAATCATTATCGCAGGCGACTTCAATGTCAATTTCCTTTCTGACTCGAGTGACGCGATTAATGTTGTAAATTTCATGCTAAGCTTTGGTCTTCTTCAAACAATATTTAATCCCACACGAATCTGAGGAATTTCGGAATCCTGCTTAGATAATATTTTCACCAACGCCGATGATGTCGATGCTTATTCAATCCCTACCAACTTATCTGACCATGATGGACAAATTTGCAAATTCCGGGTATGCACGGATTCAAAAGCTGAAGCCGGTAATGTAAAGTTCAGAAGCTTTTCTACCACCAATATACGCAAATTTTATAGACTTCTTGAGCGTGAGGAATGGACTTCAACCTATATGGAAGATGATATAAACATCAAATTTAATAATTTTCTGTCTTCTTTCTGTCAGTATTTCGAAATGGCGTTTTCACTACAAACCGGACAGAAAAAGTCCAACAAAGGGTAATCTCACCTGAGATCAGACAGATTAGAGAAACATTGAATTTAATTCATTCAGCATACAAACAAAGTGGCGACGAAGACATAAAAGATATATGCAACCGCTACAAAGAGTTCTATATCTGACAAAGTGAAAAAGAAAAATTGAAAAGAAACCAATACTTGATAGAAAATGCGGAAAACAAGACGAAGGCAATCTGGAATGTTATTAACACGGAAACTGGACGAAACAAGGAAAGGGCAAACATCACTGGATCTCCATCAAGCGAAGAATTCAATAATTTCTTTATTACTATTGTGGATGATTTGTTACAGTCTTTGCCGATCTCTAACACGACAATATCCAGATGTTTGGACAAAATACAGTTGAAGAATACACCAATGCTCTTTTATCCCACAGACCAAAACGAAGTAGAAAGTATTTTAAAAGGCATCAAGAGCAAATCCTCATGTGATATTTTTGGCATAAGTACAAAAATCATGAAGTCAGTGGCTACTGTCATATCTGGTCCACTTACCGACATCTGCAATGCATCATTGGTACAGGGTATCTTTCCGGACAGAATGAAGATAGGCAAAGTTATACCGATACTGAAATACGGAAACCCCGAGGACAGAAACTGCTACAGACCAATATCGATACTGCCGTGCTTTTCAAAAGTTCTAGAGGCCGTGATGGCAAGAAGAATACTTCGCTTCTTTCAAAAGAATCTGTGTCTATCTGTACATCAATAATGATTTCAAGCAAAAAGAAGTACATGATGCTGTTGCGTCCCTCTTAAATTACGTTACAGAAGCCCTGGAAGAAAAGTGTGAAAGTAGAGCCATTCTCGTAGACTTGTCGAGCCTTCGATTGCATGTGGCACGATATCCTGCTGGAAAAAATGGAACTTTATGGTTTCAGGGGCACTTCCTTAAATCTTATTAAATTATATTTTGAAAATAGGACCCAATACGTTTGCCATAAAGGCATAAACAGCGAGCTGGGAGTAATCAAAAATGGTGTTGCTCAGGGTTCACTCTTAGGACCGTTGCTTTTCCTAATTTACGTGAATGATTTACCTGTTAATATCAACTGTCACTGCATTCTTTACGCAGATGATACTACGCTAGTTACAAAAGGTGCGTCCACAGAAGAATTACAACTAAATAGTGACAGGATGTGAGGAGAAGCAAAAAACTGGTTTGCTGCTAACAGGCTAATTATGAACGATGCAAAAACTCAAAAAAATACCTTCCGTAGCTCCAGAAATTGCGGTACTCTCTCTCAACAAGGGAAATTTCTTGGCATCTATTTAGATAGCAGACTTACCTGGGCGACGCATGTAAATTACCCACAAGGTAGGTTAGCAAAGGCAACATACGCAGTGAGAAGAATCCGTAAATTTGTCGGAAAGACGCAGCAAAGCAAACATATTACGCTATGTTCTATCCGTATCTTTCCTATTGCATTAAGGTCTGGGGAGGACCTTTACACCTACTCAAAATTTTTACCTCTCAGAAAGAAGCTGTGAGAGCAATCGTTGGTGCCGGGTGGCGTTCGCACTGCCGTCCGATATTTATCAAGATGGAAATTCTTTTCTCTGCCATCTTTGTATATCTTCCAACAGCTGGTTGCGGTACATACAAACATCAATGACTATACCTTGCGGGAAGAAATGTTCGATTATAATATCCGATCAAAGGAAAATATAGCGACTACAAGATTTCGACTTAACTCGACGTGGACAATGCACATGGGTGTCAAATTATACAACAAACTCCCAGATGAAGTGAGAGCTTTGAGTACTCAAAAGTTCCGAAATAGGGTGAAGAGATTTCTGAACACGCAATGTTTCTATTCGATAGATGAACATCTTTGTATGAATTTTAGTAAAAATGTTCAGATGTTTCTCTGATGTTAGAACTCTCCCTGAAGATTTGTCTTGTTTACCGATGTCATCCCGAAGCTTTCCCACCTCCGCAAAGCCGGCATCCCCAAGGATGGCTTCAGCTGCGACAAGCACAAACACCACGCCCAGAAATTACAATTTAGTTATTTCATATTTCTATTTCTAAATGGAAGCTTTTCGATATTTCGATATTGTAAGTAATTTTTAGTTCCTTTCTTTTATTTATTTTTATTGTAATTAATTGATGTAACCTTTCTTGGGTTGAAATATATCAATCAATCATCCACAATTCATTAATCCACTAATAAAAAAATGAAAAGGTAACAAAAAATGAACGAAAATATTATACTGGGTGTCTCACAACCTACGAAGGAGCTTGAAAGGGCAGCTGTAGGACATCAAAATAAAGCTTTTTTCTTAATTCGGTTTTGACCAAAACCCAATAATAAGAAAGTTAAAACAGTTTAACTCTTTTAATTTATTCTTTAATTTACACCTGTAGCTTCTTAATTAATAAAAATTATTCATGAAATTTCCGTGTTAATCTGTTTCCTAGTTTTGTTTTTAATTAGTAGGCCGTGGACAACGACATGAAAACCCGTTTTTGGGTATTAGAAGAAAAAATGAAATAGCCATAACTTTAACGTGACTACATTTTTTTAAATAGTTGTTTATTGTAAAGCAGTGTTCAACTAACTCATAAATGCCTCAAATTTGAATTTAAAACGTAAAATATTACTACAGGGAGTAACTGTTGCTTGCTAATTAATTTCGCTTTAAACTCTTGTAACTTTTTAGTTATTGAGTTTTTACCAAAAATTTATTAAGAAAAACTCTTTAATTTGATCTCTCCTAGCTACCCTTTTAATCTCCTCCGTAGGTTATGAGCAAGGAAAAGAAATCGGGCCACTTGTTCCGCGCTCAGTACGAAAATTTAATACTCGGACTGTACTAGCTCCGCCCGCAGTATTTGGAAGGGAGTTATCTCATGTGGTTGCATCGAGCACAATACTGTCGACTTGTAGGCGTTTTATTGTTTGCAATTAAATATTTAAAGTATGTGATGATTTGCAGCGACTATTATATGCATTTTTATATTTTCAAAGAGAAACTTTCTTCTATTATCTTTCTAGGATGTGCGAACGTTTTGACGATTAAATACATTTAAATCGTTTAGTCGTCGAAGAAAAAACCTGAACTAACTCGTATATCTTTCCTTTCAATTCAATGACAATTAGAAGCGTCGCAGCCGCGCAAAGGTGGAAGGAGTGAACAGTACATTCGGCGTGAAAAGCGTCGGTACTAAGTGGGCCCAATTCTTAAGCTTGGTTATGAGACACCTAGTATATAAATTCTTCACCTCTTGATAAATTTATCAGCCAGGTAATATCCCTGGAAAACTTTACCTCGAAATTAATTTCCTAGAATATTATATAACAGATAAATTTACCAAGAGGTGAAAAAATCCAAGCTTAATCAGATATTATTCTAAGGCTCTGTCATGATTAAAATACACTGTGTTCACATTTCGATGCTCACCATTGGCATCTCGGTTATTAGAAGACATAGAGCAGCGGTTAAATAACTAACCAAAAACCTAGTACGGGTGCCATTGAAAAACAAAAGTTAGCAGTAATAACTTGAAAACAAATGACAATCGGGGGTTTCTGTTTACATCGAAAACTTTGTCTAAAAAAAGTGTCTGAACAAAGTAAAAGTTTAGGAGAGGTCACATCAGGTGTTATCAAGTTATTGAGGAATATTGAAATCGTAGAATTTTGGTTTTCTAAAATTATTTTAAAATAAAAAAAAAAGTTATGGTGAATTTGAAATGAGATTTGTTGCGAGCATTGAATTTTGCAAAACATTCCCCATTTAACCGTCGTTCTATGTCTTCTAATAACCGAGATGCCAATAGTGAGTATTGAAATGTGGACACAGTGTATAATGATAGACTAACGAGCGATCAACGATAATACATCTTTAAACAAATCTGTAAATAGGAATTCACAACAACTAAACTAGTCACACGTTAGTAAAGTTTTAGTAATTTCTAAAACTGTTTATGAATACGGTTGCATGTGTTTAACGGGTCTAGGACAATTCGCCATCGCCAATTTGTCGTCGCCAATTCACCGTCGCCGATTGGTCGTAGGTACAATTCACCGCCGGAAAACTCGCCGTCGGTAAATTTGCCGTCAGCGATTAAAGTTTTAAGTCCAGGTACATACCCAAATAATAATATACCGATAATTATATGTAAATAAAATAAAGAAGTTAACATAATTAATGGAAAATAAAATAATTTGTTATTAATTAAATCTGATACATAGATAAAGAAACAGATAAAAAAAATTGGTCTTCCAGGAAGTATTTCTTATTCTTCAGGGTGTTCCCTGATTCCAATTCTTTTTTATATTTTCAGATTCTGCTCAAAATCATATTGATTTTCATATCAATTAAAATCACTACACATCAAAAGTCGACTGCTTTCAAAGTATTGATTCATGAAAGCTCGTCATTTAAAATTATAAATTGAAAAAGGGGTTCCATTAAAAAAAAAATAGAATTATGATAATGTGTACGTACAGCACCAATTTGTTCGTAATTTTGTGTCTTACGGTGGTCGCACTGTAATTAGGAATTTATTTTAACTTGAAATAGAAAAACAATAGTAAAGTCCATTTTAATTTACTTGAAACGTACTGAAATTATAGTTATTTTCTTCAATTCGTAGGTATAACTTGGATATTATCTAAAATGGTCAGAAAGTGTTTTAAAGCTTATCAAGCTAAATAGAGCAATAACATGGGACGGCGAATTGGGCGAACGGTAAATTGGATCGACGACGAATTGGTTCTATGACGAATTGGCGACCGTGAATCGGCGACGGCGAGTTGACGACGGCGAGTTGACGACGGCGAATCGTCCCATCCCCGTGTTTAACAGCATTTTATACGACCAGGGCTTAATAAACGCTACAAATTGACCTTTTACTCAAACTCATTCCTAGATCTTCTGATTTTTAATTAATACTATCTTGAAGCTAAAATTATTTATAAACATATACCCACATGAACTAGCTGAAGTCGTTCTTCATTCATCTGAGTCAACAGCCAACAGCAACAATCAAAGTCACTAGAATTTATAAAATTTCACGTCAAAAACCTTGAAAAATAGAACTTGCTCTGTTGTCAATTTTATATGTATAAATTCATGTAATTCTTTTTTCTCGCTATAAACGTTGAAAAATAGGTTTTGTCATAAATTGCATGAAATTTACATGTAATTTATGACAAAACCTATTTTTCAACGTTTATAGCGAGAAAAAAGAATTACATGAATTTATACATATAAAATTGACAACAGAGCAAGTTCTATTTTTCAAGGTTTTTGACGTGAAATTTTATAAATTCTAGTGACTTTGATTGTTGCTGTTGGCTGTTGACTCAGATGAATGAAGAACGACTTCAGCTAGTTCATGTGGGTATATGTTTATAAATAATTTTAGCTTCAAGATAGTTTAATCATTGATAACTAAGTGCTCTCCATTTGGATGATACCCTTAATAACATAATCCAACATTCCCAGCTATTCAAAGAAATTAACTTGAAGTTAGAAGCATTAATGTATTGCCGGCTTTAGCTTGTAAAAGTTCCACAATATTTGCTTTCTAACTTGATTCGTTATGGGGATAATAACTTTAAAAACTACAACTCTATTTTACGAAAACCATAATAAAACTTAATATCACAAAAACTTATTGAGCTGTATATCATACAGACAAATTGAGATTCCCTGTACATATGTATCAAAATAATTGTAAAGTATGCGAATCTTAAAAAGATTAAACTTTTGTATAAAATATGTTTTCATATATTGATATTTTCATACATGAAGAATCCCGTTGTATGACGCATCCGGTATGCGATGAAACACAATATCATGTTTTGTGTTTCTCACCAATATTTTGATAAATGATTAAGAAGTATGTTTGTACATTAAGTTGACTATAAGTTTTGTAAAACAAGTTCGAACAAACAAGATGTAAATTTTAAATACACGTGGAAGTTATTATGTGGTTTTATTTCGTTGTTATATTGCTGCTACTGTCCCTATTTAAAAGTAGCAGCAGGGTATTGTCATGCAGGCGAATAATGAAGACGAAATGTCGACAAGGGACGCAAATTTCAGGTCAATTTCAATCAAAAATCAATAAGTTCAAGCCCTGTTTCATTAAAATTTTTATAAGTCTATGGTATTTAAATAAAACTCAATATGTCAAAAACAAAATTTAGATTGAGGTAGGTAGGTAAGGTATGGTTTTGACTAATTTTTAAAATTATGGATAGCTACTGATGAATTCTCATTTCATCTACAAAAAATTATATAATTAGTACTGACACTTGAAGGCAAAAAATTTAAGCAGCAGTTTCTGTGTTAATGATGTTCTACGAGGATAAAATAATTATGCAAAAATATGCATCTCATAATACGCCAAGTTGTTCTCTAAGACATTGCTAACTTCCTTATTAATGAAGACATCAAGATGGTTAATAAGTAAAACTGTGTAATTTATTTCACTTGAACAACAATGAAAAATGTAATCTAATTGAACATATGAACAAAATATTTCTGAAATCTTGGCCAAAAAAAATTGCAACTTACACTAACTTGCAGAAATATTGTAGACCATTAATTTTCCAATACATTTCAAATACGTCATAGTTATAAGAAAATAGTTTTTAAACTTTTAAGCGGGTACAGTGAAATCGCAAAGCAACACTCTACGTTTCGCTATCGTTTGATGGCTTCGTCCATAAGACAGATATTTAACTAAATTTAAAACATGGTCATTTTACCTTTTTTATTAACTGAAATAAACCCTTCTCCTATTGAAATAAGAACTTAATACACCAATGCCAAATGATTCTCAAATATGTAACAGCTACTTTCACCGCCAAATATACTTATTTGTTGATTACCTTTCTACGACCGTTCAAGAACCTTCCAGTTCAAAGCACTTTGATAAAAGAAGTAAATTTACCGCTTGTCGTCACAGAAAACCTGCACTAGAATGCCAGACATGATTTTTATTTTATCACTCACACCATCACCTCGTTAAATAAATAGAAAATTTCCCCGACACGTCTACACACTTAAATTAGTGGTACAAGTTAATTAATTGATGACCAGGAAACCAAGAAAATACAATTATGCTAAAGTTGTTGTTATATACTGAATCTTTATATGGCGACCTTCATAGTCGTATTTGTTTGTCTGTGCTTGTTTTTACCTACAATTTGCATAAAATAAATTTACAGACGGATTTGATGACAGAACGGAAACTTCTTGTCCTGTAATTACTACAACTGAAAATTACTTCACTGCGGTTTTAATAAAAAAAAAAATGTAATAAGAAAATTCACAAAAGTTATGTGTAGGTATATTAAAAATTAAAGTAAACTGGTCTGTGAAGATATTCCTTATTCTACAAAAATTCTGAAAATCTAGGAAGTGAAAAGAATACCCTTGCGGCAAACGTTATTTAAATTTAACCATTCTTTAAAAATAACAAAAGTAAAACGGGCAGTGATTTAGAAAAAAAAACTAAATACAAAATTCTCTTATCACAATTAGTTTACATCGCACATTTTTTCGCATGTAATTCTATTGACAGTTCCTATCCAAGTGAACTAGTTTTGTTTGTACAGCATTTGAGAAAAAGTAATTTTGTGTAAACATGAAAATCTCGCGTGAAAATTTTCGTGCCATGACTTTTTACGATTTCAAATGTGGTCTAACCCCGAAACAGTGCCTCGAACGGCTTCATTTGGCTTTTGGAGATGAAGCACCATCACAGAGCAGTGTTTATAATTGGTTTGCCGAATTCCAACGTGGACGTACCTCTCTCAGCGACGAATTTCGTGAAGGTCGTCCATCAACATCTATTGTTGCCACTAATGTAGATGCTGTGCGTGAAATGCTTGAGCGAGATCAACATGTGACATACCGTGAGATTCAAGCATCCTTACGCATATACATGAAAGCAATACACCAGATTTTGCATGATCATTTGAACGTACGAAAGCTTTGCAGTCGTTGGATCCCACACAATTTAACGGAAGCGCAAAAGCAGGGTCGTGTCAAATGGTGCGAAGAAATGCTCAAGAAATTCAATGGAGGTCGTTCAAATTTAGTTTATAACATCGTTACTGGTGACGAAACGTGGATCTATTCGTACGAGCCAGAAAGTAAACAACAATCTACCGTTTGGATATTTCAAAATGAACCAAAACCAACAAAAGTTGTCCGTTCACGCAGTGCTGCGAAGCAAATGATTGCTTGTTTCTTTGGTTTAACTGGACTTGTAGCAACCGTGGCTTTACAGGACCGAAAAACCATGAATGCTGATTGGTATACTACAATTTGTTTGCCGGAAGTCATCGATTAAATAAGAAGAAACAATCGAAATCGACGAATTATTCTCCATCATGACAACGCCAGCTCTCACTCAGCCCGTCAAACAGTTGATTTTTTGTCCAGCAAAAATGTTAAATTAATGACTCATTGTCCATATTCACCTGATTTATCACCTAATGATTTCTTTTTGTTCCCAAATATCAAAAATAAAATGCGTGGTGAGCGATTTTCGTCTGCTGAAGCAGCGGTTGAAACATTCCGGACACTGGTTTCTGAGGTACCATCTTTAGAGTGGAAAACTGCTTCGTGGTTCGAGCGTATGCAAAAGTGTATTGACGTCAAAGGCGAATACTTCGAAAAACAATGATACCGTTTACCAAATTTCATATGCGTTTTTTCATATCATTTCCAGAAAGTTTTCCAGCAACCCACGTACTTCTAAACGTTCACAAGTTAAAAGCGCACGTAAAGATTCACAAGTTAAAAACACTTCGTGATATCTTTGGAAATCCACTTCCACTGGAGACTTGGCGAGGAGAATATCCGATTCATATGAACCAAAGAATTCATGAATTGCTTTTAACTTGTGAGCTTTTGAGGGCTTTGAACTTGTGCGAATTTTTGTGAATGTATTAAAGATTTGCCCTGTGGATACAGGACCGGATATTGGGGCGGGCGAGACGGGTGACTGCCCGATGCGCTAATTTTGAGGGGCGCCAGTCCAAAATATTTTTTATGAATAATAATTTCAGAAATTATAAAATGATATTATTTCTAACAATAATAATAAATTTGTATGCATATTCAGATTTTCGCGCCAAACAAATTAAACTTAAGAATTCGTTCATGTTCGCTTGTAAGCGAGTTGCACATGCGCACCTTGCTTAATATACTGATATTTTAAACTCCCTTCAAATTTCAACATATTACTAATTTTTGCAATCGGGAAAAAATGATCAACAAAAAACAAAACAAACAAAATAAAATCAACGGTTCTATAAAAAAAATACTAAAGAAAAGCGAAGAAAACTTGCAGGAAGAACAAATGAAGGAAAACAATTACAAGAGAAAGATGAACGAATAAAAAATACGATTACGTGGGGTGTTTAAAAGTTATAAAAAATTTACAGGAAAGCAAACACGAAATTAATGCTGCAATGCTGAGCACTATCATAACCATCGTAACATATTTACGATCTATGTATTTAAATAGCTTACAGGCTTACGATCGGGCTAAAAATTGCAGCATAAATTGCAAATAGCGTCAATGGAACATGAAACATAAACTTGATAAAACAAAACAAAAGCGAATAAACAAATAAAAACGATGATAAGGCGAACGACAAATATAAGATAATGATTCTCCGGCTAAAAAAATGAATTAAAAAAAAACTAACGAAAGGCTAAGAATGACTGCACGAAGAACAAGCACAGTAAAAAAATATACAATGGCATACGAAAGAAAGCTGATCAAAAATACAAAAGAAGACCCGCGAACTGCTTGAAAATTATTTAAAAATTAATTCCAAGAAAAAAACTAAAAACTAAAAATAACGTCAACAGAATAAAGGAGTTTGCCCATTAGACCTGACCGTAATAGGACCGTATCCGGACCGACACAGTCAAAAAAACATTCTTTCCATATATTAAAATGTGGTAACGCACGGTCTGAAGCCTGTCGGAGCCGATACGGGCGTTTCTTGACTTTGTCGGTCCGGATACGGTCCTATTACGGTCAGGTGTAATGGGCGAACTCCTTAATTTGTGTTTTTTTAATTTGAATTCCGGAGTGCTATCTGTGTATAATTCAGATTTAAGCGTGCCAGTCGCAGCTCCCTGGACGTTAAATTAAAAAAAAAAAAACATATCATAAAACAATATTTCGACAAGAAGAAACAAAAGAGAACAAAGAGACAAAATCAAAACATGAGGCGAGCACAGTTGTGACTAAAAAACAAAAGATGATTGGTCATTTTCTGGTAGAATGTAAATAAAAACAAAAGAGGAAAAGCAAGCAAAATCATATAAACATTAAGCGTATGGTATACAAAAAACAAAAGAAAATCGACGATTTTCCAGCAACATGTACGAAAAAAGAAACTGTGTGCAACGTAACGCCTTGCAATATAAGAATTCGACAAAAGGAAATAAAGAAAATGGCATAATTAATTCGAACAAAAGTAACAAAAGAAAATCGATAAAAAAAACAGTCACGTATTTTTTTGTTGCACACATCGAAAATATCAAGAGTGCGAAATTTTACAATTTTTTGAAGATGTTAACCTGCCTTTTTCGAAATGACAGCCACCACAATAAAAAATTGAAAGATATTTGTGGTTATGTAAATTTACCAAAAAATTTACATAACCACAAATATCTTTCAATTTTTTATTGTGGTAGTTGTCATTTGTTGTCTCTTATTTTCTATTTTTTTGCAATTTCAATCTTCATAACCAAAAATGAAAATTATTTTTTTTGTTTTTTGTTGTTTCCGTTCCATACAGCCTCTTGACGAATTTGTTATTTATTAATTTACGATAAAATGACAAAGGACTACGTTTAATTAAGAATTTTATTCACTATCAATTGGTAAAATGATATACAGGCTGTGCCACGTCTTTTTGTTCTAATCTATCTATCAATTGTTTTTTAGACTGCATCGTTGCAACCATCGTGAAAAATAAACAAAGTTAGCAATAATGCCAAATAAATAAATCAAAATTTTAGATTAATCTTTAGTTAAACTTAATGAACGTCGATGAATACGACCATTAATGTATAAAATGCAAGACAACTACCAATGATTTTCGAATAAAATATAGTAATATTTAATAAAAAACTGTTTTGTCTCTTTGTTTTTTTTTTTCAAATCAGCTTGTCCGTATTTAGCTATTAGATCTTTTCAATAACCGATTAATTTTTAGTAAACAACTTGCAAACGTCTGTCTTTTTTCATAATTTTCAATTTCGTTTCAAGTTTCATAAAACAAACCAAACAAACATAAACAGACTTTATAATGTTCATTGAGAAATCAATGTACACGGGTAGTTTTATAAATATAAATCCCCGTTTATTTTAATTATTAACCGATACAAAAAAAATAAAAATTTGTCTTACGGTTTTTTTTCTTTAGATAGATTCCAATCTGATAAGAGTTCTTTCTGTTGTGTCTGTTTTTATTCTGTTTGTTTTGGTGTTTTGGTGTGTTATTTTACACGTTCATGAGGTCACGTGATTTGAAATCATTACCGATGACACTATTACACAAGTATATTTAATAACCCTTAACATTTTGCGCCTGAAGAAAACAAAGAAGTTACGGAATCTGTAATATAATGGTAATGATACACTAAACTGCTAGTTATGTCTCATACTTGTGGCAATAAATTAATGTTAAAAGAAATATCTATCAACGTTATTTACTACTACATTTTAATTCAGTTAATACCGTTTATTATGAAACATTATAGGGTTTTTTTTTCTTTGGTATAGGTTTTTATTAAATTGTATTGACGCAGAGCGCTTTTTCATTCTTTCAGATCAAATTTAGAAATGTCAGAAGAAATTTATCTTTTACAGCAGGCCTAATCATGCGAGGGGAATATGTCGGGGTATATTCTCCTTCTACCAACGCACAGGGAGTGCCGGTTTCCGCTTGAAGCTCAGTCGCTTCAATTTCAACAACCAACGATATACAAAACTTATGTAGATAATATTCTTTATGGAAAATGTTGTAGTTACGAGCAATATTATATCGTTTTAAGCTCAACAGTTTACCGCAAATAATACATTCTGCATTACCTGTACTGTTTATAAAACACAGATACTTAAGTTCATAATTTTGGTTCATGTTTGTATTTCACGAGAACCACACGTTTTATAACTTCTGTTGGTACACGATCGGCTGGTAGGCTGGCTCATTGATGTGGACGTTTCATTGATCTATCGAATAGTGGGGGATACTATGTTCTCGCTCTTCTCGTATTTTATGCCCAGGCCTGTTTTACAGCATACAGGCTGGACCGTAAGAGTAAAATGTCCTTACTTCAAAGGATACAGGAAAAAAAAATGGAGATATTTTGAATTAAAAGCTGTAGCCAAAAGTTAAAACGTCGGAATGGTAAGGGAACCGGCCTTGCAAATGCAAAGTCGTGTGTTCGAACCGCACTCGAGATATTTTTCGGGAGTGGCGGTATCCACTTCAGCCACCTCAGGTACCCTTCTATGTTGAAGATAAAATTCGACATTCCTTTGCCTTCAATGGCGAGGACGAGTGGAAGTTACAAAGCCATGAAACAACTTTACATACACAAAAGTACACTTTACATACACAAAATACACCCCGTTGGGCACCCACTACATATTTAAAACAAAATGCATTCTGAAATTCTGAAAATTTGTATTTTCGTATTGCAATCACCGTTCATATTCCAACACATTTAAACTAAGGGACACCTTAGATGCTAAAATTTGCAATTTGTAAGAATTTTTATAGCAAACCATAATTTTGTTATAAATTACATTTTTTTTAATATAAGTAATAATAGCTTCAAACAATCGTAATAAGGGATGAATTTTTAAATTTTGAGATTGAAGGCTGTAATTTTGTAGTAGTAGTGGACTTCTAATTCTCTATAACATATTCTGACGAAATTTTCGTGTGTATTGTAAAATAGGATTACTCTTAAAACGCAACGTCGTCAATTATTGGTATCCACAGTGCATATCGGAAAAGATAAGTTTCATTTGACATTTCTCAAATTAATTTAAAGAATGTAACAGAGAGTTCTGTATCAGTAAAATGTAATTTATTAAATTTAAATTTAATTCATTAAGTTTTACTGATCCAGAACGCTCTTACAATGCTTTTACAGTCGATAATAAAGATAAATTCCATTTGTTGCACACCCTTTAAAAGACACTGTATATGTCAACTTTTGCACAAAGTCACGCAATATGTTTATTTGTTCACAGTAAGTTAACGAAATTTGTAAATAAATCATATACCGTTTTCACCACATAAGTAGGCACACCCGAGCGCTCACGAGACAATCATACAGCGCAACGTGAGCGTAAATGCGATGCCGATGTACGGCGATTTAAATTCTGTGCCTATTTTGAGTGGTTTCATCTGTACCTATATATACAGTATGTGGCATTTAACCAGGTTTCTTCAAATACCGCTCTTTCTGGCGAATATATTAAAGAAGGTTACATTTGCGATGTCTTAGCTTTTGAAGTACAACATCACTGTGTTATGGCAACGCTATATTATATAACGAATTTAAGTTATCAGGTTATTTTAAACTAAGTTTAATGAAGGTTCCCGGTGCCTAAACTCAATAGTTTTTACGATATTAGGCCTTATTTATGGTTTTCAGAAACTACTGATGTAACTATTTATTTTATTAACGAGGATCGTTAGAAAATAAATATTGGGGTGTTATTACAGGCTAACTGGAAGGTCTCTATCGTAGTAACAAAATATTCTTTCTGCTAAACAAAGTTCTAGTAAAACTATCTCAATTTTGATAACAATTTAAGGCCAATATACAAATATCTCTTTATACCATTTATTGACGGCTGAGGAAATACTTATTTCTTATAATTGAAGTTGATTCTTGTCCGATGAAAATTGTAAGTAAATAGTTTTTTTTTTAATCTTGAAACGGACCAAATTATGTTTTGGGCCATCTGACGAAGCTATTAATCAATAGCGAAATATTTTTCCCCTCATAATTTTGTCCGTTTCAATATAAAAAAAAACTGTTTACTTATTTCTTATAATTGTACATTTTATACATTTTAATATATTAATTAAAATCATGAATGAATATTTACATTTTCCTTGCTTTGAGTGAAAGGTTAATTTGCTGTGTTTCTTAAATCCCGGTTATATAAAATTAACCGTTAAAATGAAATTACAAGACAATTTAAAATAATTTTGGTTATTCTCGTAGTGTTGAAGTAACCA
Source organism: Prosopocoilus inquinatus (assembly GCA_036172665.1). Taxonomy (NCBI): domain Eukaryota; kingdom Metazoa; phylum Arthropoda; class Insecta; order Coleoptera; family Lucanidae; genus Prosopocoilus; species Prosopocoilus inquinatus. Next base: position 7,725,148 of record CM069876.1, read on the forward strand.
CTCATCAAACTAATACCTTGAAAGTAATTTGTTAATAGTAGAATTTATAATGATAATAATTGTTTATGGAATAATACACCGTTATAAAAACTTGAAACCTACTTACATCGCAAATTACGTTATACATATTTAAATATTGACTTTTATCTTAACAGCCCAGGAGTGAACAAATATTTATGAATTTTTAGAAATAAATATGAAAGAACTGAATATAATACGAACCATTACAATGAAATTTCCAATACACTCATTAATTATTATTCTGTAGCTATAAAGACAAATAAATAAATAAAATTAAGAACAAACGTACTTGACGATATATTTTTAGAACAATATTTCACCTATTGTACCGCGGATAATTTTTAAAAGACTTAAGTAAACGAATTAGATCTAAATTGAGGAAATAAGCGGCAAATTTTACGTCATTTAACAACAGTAGGTTCAAATCATTATCTTATTCGCGAAACGACGTTTCGTACAAAATTGCTCGGCATTCATTAAACTGAGCGCGAAAAAATTTAAGAAGCGATCCAATAAGCAGCTCTGCCAGCAAAATTTTACAATGGAAACTTTCACTCACGCTTGCTCACAACAAGGTAACTATTTCGTACTTACCAGAGACAATGTTAAAAATTCATCATCAGCCAAGTGAGGTACAATCCACTTATCACTGAAACTTTACCGTCCTGGTAACCGTATTCCATCCTGCATGGATATTTACGAAATCGCGCACTTCAATTACTGTTCGCCTTGTGTGTTTAAGATGAAGTTCTCGACGGTCGATTTGCTATGCAATTACAACAAATTGCTTGCCGTGCAACAACGGAGCTTCTGTAATAATTTCCTGCTGACCTGCGTACACGACGCAAAAGTAGTCAGGTAACTAGCACTCGACAGGAAAAAAAACTTTCAGCGCACTAAACAACGACCACGAATTAACATCTCTACTTAATCTTATCTCTTCTAAGACGAATAAAGTAAATTATTAAATTGCTGTTGTGTAGATGTTCTTTATATCACGGTGGAGGGGATACTCTGCAGGATAGTTGTCCTGGTGAACGAAAATTTCAAAAACAAGGGTAAAGTAAAACGGATCTTTTTTATGGAAGAAGAATTACTTTAAAAATTAATTAAAAAAATAATTTAACCTGTCGTAAATGACAAACTTTTATACTGGATAGTCCAAAAAAAAACAAATTGTACACAGAGCAACGGTGAATTCGTGACATCAAAACATTGCGATTTATCTAAACTTACTTAGTCCAAAAGTTGATAATGAAGAAGATACATGGCGTTAAATTCAAAATTTTAATTTCAATTTATCATTAATACTTGGGCTGCTCGAGAATTTTCTGGAATCTAGTAGGTCTAGAATTGTTAGCGTTTATCAACTGTCATATTTGAAAAATTTGACGTTTTTCGCCTATAATTCTATTGACAGTTCCTATCCAAGTGAATTAGTTTTGTTTGTACAGCATTTGAGAAAAAATAATTTTGTGTAAACATGGAAATCTCGCGTGAAAATTTTCGTACCATGATTTTCTAAGATTTCAAATGTGGTCTAACGCCGAAACAGTGTCTCGATCGGCTTCATTTGGCTTTTGGAGATGAAGCACCATCAAAGAGCAGTGTTTATAATTGGTTTGCCGAATTCCAGCGTGGACGTATCTCTCTCAGTGACGAATTTCGTGAAGGTCGTCCATCAACATCTGTTGTTGCCACTAGTGTAGATGCTGTGCGTGAAATGCTTGAGCGAGATCGACATGTGACATACCGTGAGATTCAAGCATCCTTACGCATTGACATGAAAGCAATACACCAGATTTTGCATGATCATTTGAACGTACGAAAGTTTTGCAGTCGTTGGATCCCACACAATTCAACAGAAGAGCAAAAGCAGGGTCGTGTCAAATGGTGCGAAGAAATGCTCGAGAAATTCAATGGAGGTCGATCAAATTTAGTTTATAACATCGTTACTGGTGACGAAACGTGGATCTATTCGTACGAGCCAGAAAGTAAACAACAATCTACCGTTCGGGTATTTCAAAATGAACCAAAACCAACAAAACTTGTCCGTTCGCGCAGTGCTGCGAAGCAAATAATTGCTTGTTTCTTTAGTTTAACTGGACATGTAGCAACCGTGGCTTACGAGGATCGAAAAACCGTGAATGCTGATTGATATACTACCATTTGTTTGCCGGAAGTCGTCGATCAAATAAGAAGAAACAATCGAAATCGACGAATAATCTCCATCATGACAACGCCAGCTCTCACTCAGCCCGTCAAACAGTTGTTTTTTTGTCCAACAAAAATGTTGAATTAATGACTCATTGTCCATATTCACCTGATTTATCACCTAATGATTTCCTTTTGTTCCCAAATATCAAAAATAAAATGCGTGTGAGCGATTTTCGTCGGCTGAATCAGCGATTGAAACATTCCGGACACTGGTTTCTGAGGTGCCATTTTTAGAGTGGAAAACGTGGTTTAGAAATTGGTTCGAGCGTATGTAAAAGTGTATTGACGTCAAAGGCGATTGCTTCGAAAAACAATGATACCGTTTACCAAATTTCATATGCGTTTTTTCATACCGTTTCCAGAAACTTTTCCAGCAGCCCAAGTAATTCTCAAAGTTTTAGACATTTTGTCTTAAAAAATAGCGCTGGGGATTTCTCACGACGAGCAAAATAATAATTTGTCTTGAATTTCGTTAAAGCAGAAAACGGGCACTACGTATGTATGGCATCAATCTACCCTTTAAGGAGCTTTAATTTATTTGTTACCACACCTTTGGAACTTTTAATAAACTGTTGTTCTTCCATCTCTTTTAAGCCAGTCCGATGTAATGTGGCTTGCAAAAAAAAAACGCGTACACCTGCTTTTCGTTGTATTAAGTTGGTCTTGAGATTTAATTTGTCAGTGTCAAACAATGAACGAGCAAATTAGAAGACGAATAGTGATTATCAGTAGTAGCGAATGATTATAGCTTAAATAAAAATACTATGCAGCACAAATAATATGTGGGAAGAGGAAAAATTTGCAAATGGAAAAGATGGTCGGAGATAGATGTCCAAAAATGTCAATTTACGATTCGGATAATGCCCTTCTGAATTAAGAAAAAATCCATTATAAACCGCAAGGGATTCCATGTTTTAATAAATTTTCCTATATTCTTGTCACCAACACGTCGAAAATTACAAATTGAGCTTTGAAGAGTCTTGACAAGTGTTAAAAAAATTATATGAATAGGACAGCAATCAACAACTGTATTTCGATTAAATTACATTGCATTTATGGACCGTTAAATATTTGGAATGTCGTGATATTTATTGAATAGCTACTGTCTGACTCATATCAGATATAATAGTAATAATTTCAACGGCCTTTCCTAACCTGTATGTTTCGAAACATGACAAAATTATCAAAATACCCATTTACAAAGCAAAAAATAGGTGAAAACTCGGCTACTTGATTTTGAAGGTGGTACGCGATTTTATTGCAAGTAAGTGTACTTGTTCAAGTTCAATAGCGTTACAAGTTAACCAAAAATCATGAAAAATTCCTAATAAATGCGTTTTATAGGAGAGTGTCTTGTGGGGTTCCGTCGTCACCTAGCAATCGAAAAAGCGACATCAAGGCGACAGGTCAAAATGGCAGACGTCAGAACCGTCAAACTGACAGTTGTCAAGTAACTTCAAACTGGCATGTCATAAGGGGCAGTCAACAAACAAATTAATTGATTACAATCGAATTGTATCGATTTAAAGCGATTCATAAAAACTCTAAACGGTGACGAAGCAGTGCGATACGTTGAAGTTGCCACACTCATTTTTGCTATTTTCTTTAATTTTTGGCATTTAACTTTTCAACAACAAAAATATCAGATAAAATAGCGACATCTTACTATCGCTTTTTGACCTGACATTGCAGTAGGATAGACAAATTGAAGCGGGATTTGCTCCTAATTAGTCCCCCATGCAAGGCGGCCATGCTTGCTGTCAAAGCATAATGAAAGTTTTTAGAAAAATTTTGTGCAAATCGTTTTTGATTGCAGTGAAAACCTCGAGCAGCCTCTGGACAGCTGTTTCAGCCCTGCTTGGGGCTTCTTCAGCAGAGACGTAGCTCGACATTCCCACTGCAGACCAAAAACGACTTGCCCAATTTATTCGCAATTGCGATGTAAGAATGATGAACAGATAAAATAGCGACATCTTACTATCGCTTTTTGACCTGACATTGCAGTAGGATAGACAAATTGAAGCGGGATTTGCTCCTAATTAGGAGCAAATCCCATCGCAATTGCGAATAAATTGGGCAAGTCATTTTGGTCTGCAGTGGGAATGTCGAGCTACGTCTCTGCTGAAGAAGCCCCAAGCAGGGCTGAAACAGCTGTCCAGAGGCTGCTCGAGGTTTTCACTGCAATCAAAAACGATTTGCACAAAATTTTTCTAAAAACTTTCATTATGCTTTGACAGCAAGCATGGCCGCCTTGCATGGGGGACTCATTAGGAGCAAATCCCGCTTCAATTTGTCTATCCTACTGCAATGTCAGGTCAAAAAGCGATAGTAAGATGTCGCTATTTTATCTGTTCATCATTCTTACATCGCAATTGCGAATAAATTGGGCAAGTCGTTTTTGGTCTGCAGTGGGAATGTCGAGCTACGTCTCTGCTGAAGAAGCCCCAAGCAGGGCTGAAACAGCTGTCTAGAGGCTGCTCGAGGTTTTCACTGCAATCAAAAACGATTTGCACAAAATTTTTCTAACAAAAATATCCCAATATTAAGAGCGTGGTTAAGTTATTTCTGAAATGAAGAATACATTAACGGCCGAGTTAAGTGAGCGGTCAAATTGCACAGAATCGTGAAGTCAACGATACGACTAAACTATCTGACCAATCAGCAATTGAGAAAAGTGATCACGTGTTGGTCTGACCACTTCGACCGTTCACTTACCGCAGCCAATATAAACAACTCGAATCCACAAACCGCAACGTCATATTTAATCGCAGTTGAATCGTTAAATTTTTGCGATTCACAATTTCACGATCGACGTTGAATCGATTAATATGCGTTGAACGCTAAACTGGATGAAATCGTAAATCATTTGTAAATTGATTGTATCTGTTAGTGTCCTTTGCAATGATGGCAACAAAACAATTTCGCGATGGAGACCGTCAATACCAGAGACTAAAAACGTTTTTTTCTAGACGAATAATACTCCTTTAAGCCGATATCCCACTATCAATATTTTGATCAAAATGTTTATCAATACAACAGTGGAAATATTTATGTTTATCATATTCTTATAAAAATACAGGCTGTCCATTTTTCGAACCCAAGCATGGGGATCTCGCTTATCTTAAGAGATACGAGGTAGGTTAAATTAGGCCAAAGTTGCGTATTTTCATGCTATTTAATAATCTGAAAGGCAATTTAAATTATTCCTTTTCGTTTTGAAGATATTGAGAAAAAACTAAAATTTTTCATTTTCGCTTTTATTTTTTAAATCGAAAACCGATAAAGCTAAACACTTATAACTCACACATTATTAAGACACTTTTTTACGTAGAATCTAAATCATTACATTTACCCTAGCTGTCAAAATTGTAGAGATACGACTGCCAACTTTTTTTTTCTTATGGGCGCCATATTGGATTTTCATATTTCTAAATATTTTTTCTCCGATTCTAACAATGTATCACACATTACGGTTGATTCGACTTTTTGGCCGAAATTTCAATTTTTTAATTTTTACAAAGAGCGCTGTGGAAACAATCAAGATGTTGACGCTTACATGGCGCTAGCTAGATTGATTTGACTTTTTGACGAAAACTTCTATTTTTTTATTTTTACGAAGAGCGCTGTGGAAACAATAAAGATTTTGTCACTTATTTAGCGCTAGCTTAACCAACTGAAAACGCGGAAGAAATTCTGTACTCTTAAAAATCACTTTTTCATCACTCACTCAATTTTTATAATATTTTTATTGCAAACAACCCCCACTTTAAGTACAAAACAATTCTTCGGGTTTAACAAGACAAACTGCAGTCAATTTTACATACCACACCAGGTGGAGAATTCTGAAAGAAACATAAGAATCGTCATTGGAAAATCCATATCCTGGGGTTATGGATATGGATTTTCCAATGACGATTCTTATGTTTCTTTCAGAATTCTCCACCTGGTCCACATCCATAACCCCACAAAAAGTAGCTTAAACTTTACAACTTAAATAAATCTGGCCCTCTGCTCGCCAGCCGATGTCTCCGTTATTTCTTTTTAGAAAACATTTCAGTTAAACAATCAGCAACTCAGGTGTCATAAGAGAGCAAGCCAACTAGTTGAAATCAATTGTTTATTAATGTATTTCTTAAGAAAGGTTTTTTTACGAAAATCCGTATCCGTTTTCAGACAATGAAGATTTTTATGTTCGCTGTGTTTCTTGAACAGCTACTCATCATTGGTGACTTTGTATTTGGCTCGTTGGCATCGGATCATATCACAATTTGAAGGAAATTTGTATTTCCTTCTAACTGGCTTCTTATAAATGTACAAAATTTTATTCGTCATTCATTAACGCCAGGCACTAGAAGTTCCATTTTTCTTCTTCATTCTTCATACCACTTAATGTGGTAGCTTTGAAACAATTTGGTTTGTTGAGTTAGAAGGATTATTTTGCACTGAAAGCAGGAGTTGTTTACAATTAAAATATTATGACTTTCAAGCTTTTAGAATTTCTTCCGCGTTTTCAATTGATCTAGCTAGCGCCATGTAAGCGTCAACATCTTGATTGTTGCCACAGCGGTCTTTGTAAAAATTAAAAAATTGAAATTTCGGCCAAAAAGTCGAATCAACCGTAATGTGTGATACATTGTTAGAATTGTAGAAAAAATCTTTATTTAGAAATATGAAAATCCAATATGGCGCCCATAAGAGACAAAAAAGTTGACAGTCGTATCTCTGCAATTTTGACAGCTCTAGTAAATCTAATGACAGATTTACATTCTACGTAAAAAAGTGCCTTAATAATGTGTAAGTTATAAATGACTAGCTTTATTGGTTTTCGATTTAAAAAATAAAAACGAAAATGAAAAATTTTAGTTTTTTCTCAATACCTTCAAAACGAAAAGGAATAGTTTAAATTGCTTTTCAGATTATTAATTAGCATGAAAATATGCAACTTTGGCCTAATTTAACCGACCTCGTATTTCTTAAGATAAGTAAGATCCCCATGCTTGGGCTCGAAAGACGGATAGCCTGTATATTGATAAGATATTGTACTTAAGTAATAAGTATCTATTATTTTGATGAAAATTGTGATAAAAATATTGACAACTGGATATCGACTTTAGAAAATATTCGACTGTCAGAAATTCATCATAACATAATAAAACGGAAATATTCAAAACCTGAAACGTCATTTTCACCGACAATATGTCATTAAGTGGTTGTATAATTTAATTAAGTTTATAGAAAATCCACCGTAAATTTTTATTAGAAAATCATACATTGTTCAACAAAAAAATATTCTGTAAACAATTCTTATTGTCTGTGAAATCCCTGACGAAGCAATTATGCACTTAAAATTATCCAAACCTTTTGCATTTAAAGAAAAATCTTGTTAATCGTTTTAGATCACGAGACTGAACACTGAGTACGATCTTTTGGCCACGTTAGGGTGACATCTTTGTAGATATCACTAAAAAATATGATGTTCGGAAAAAATGTTTGACATTTCGAAATTCGACATGAAAACGCAATTTTTGAGTATTGCTACGAATTGAGAGTTCGTTAAATTTATTTTAAAATAAAAACTATGCAACCTAACAAACTAATTTGTTTAACACAGCGTAAAATAATTTATTTAAACATAAGTCGAGCGATTAGCAGTTAACTTCAATGCGAACTGAACTCCGATTCCCGGCGGATCGCTTAAATATTCCGGCTGACGAAAATTCGAAGCCGCGCGACGACAGACTGTAGAATTTTCTTCGCCCAGCAAATTCTGTTTCGCGAAGCAGACAGATGTTCTCGAAGCGTCGAGACTTGAGGCGCCAGGCCCTGACGTATGTAAGACTAATTCGTCACGCATTAGATTGTCACAATATTAAGCGGATATTTACACAAATATTTGTCGCGAAAAAATGACTAAAAAGAGTATGGACTGGAAAGTTGAGTTTCTTCCCACCAAGCACCGTCATTGCCATAACTTTTTTGTCATTCACTGCGACACTGTGCTCGCTGTACTCGCTGCATAACTTACATTCTGCATACTTAACTGTGTGAAGAGGCTTCATGAGGGCTTAGTAAAATGATTTTTAAGTGCAGAGTGAAACGTGTTTACTCTTTATTTCTAGTAAAGGATCCTATGAAAGCAATATGGCTGCCGATTTCCTTAAAAAATATGGAGCTTTACAGTCTATATTACTTTAATGTATCTGGGTAGTCTGTGGACTTTAGTCAATACAAACATAAAGTTAGGCCGCCCCTCATCGAATTGAGACGTACTTGCATTCGATTTCCGATTGGCTAGCAAATGGTCTTGCGTATCTCATCTGGTCACTAAGGCAACAACCGGCAAGTAGTATAGATACTGCCCCCGGTAACGAATAAGGTTTGACTACGATAGTTGTTGATTCGTCCGACAATGCATCCAATGATACAGAATTATCGATACCTCGCCAGATCCGATCCGATTCAAATCAGTTTTTGCCAGAGCATTACACCTTACAAATCACTCACATACGTAGTGCGCTCTCTTTTGTAGTCCGACGTTAACACACACAAGCACGATAGTCCAGCGCTCTATCATTGTAGTTAGGCGTATTATGTACTTACATTCGTCCAGCGCTCTATTACTGTAGTCAAGCGAACCCCCACACATCTGCACATATGTTCTTGCTAACGCTGCCTCACATATCCAGTCAACCAGTAAAGTACAGTTTAGGAAGATTTCACCGTTCAATGAAATAAAAGTAGTAATCTTACATTAATACCCACGGTTCTTAAACAGAACGATGAAAATAAATCTACATTCTTTCGTAGTTATGTTCTTCAAACTTTTTATAATCGATGTTAATCTCAAACAGAACAAAATCGAAGATGAGAACCACGTTGCATTTAAAAATTAAATAGCAAATAGTTCGAAAGTGGTTAACTTTAATGTTATTGGCCAACGTACATTGAATTCTTTAAAAAAGACGGCAAAATAACATTTCTTTGTCAAAAGTTTTAAAAATCTGCTCACAGATACGTTAGATCATTTTAAAAAACATATGTAGCGCCCTCTAACCGTTACATCAAAATTGAGGGGAAATTATTATTCCTCAGTCACAAAATATCTCCAAATAAGAATTATTGAAGAAAATTGAAATTAAAATTTTGAATTTAAGGTCCTGTGTATCTCCTTTACTATCAACTTTTGTTGTCAGTAATTCACTGCTGCTCTGTGTCCCATTACTTTTGGATCACCCTATATAAAAATTTGAATTTATTCTTAAATTATATTTAGAATGGAAGCACATCTGTAAAAAATGTGTCTAAGGGGTTCCTCAATCCAGTGACATACTCATACTATTTTAACTAATAAATCACTGATTAATTTTAGTCATTTTTGACATAGAAAAGGCCTCGAGAATTAAAATTTACTGTCAGAAATTTTCATCAGAGTAGAGTTTCTCTATCATTTAAAAAATCGATTTGAATCGGCTAATAATTTAATATGTTTTAACTGTACGTATTAATAATAAAAAAAATTATCAAATTTTCTTGACATAGGCCTCTGAAAATATGCAAATATGCAAAGAGTAGTGTATTTTGTGGAAAGAGCAATGTCCAAAGATTAGTGTTGTCATATTTACTTTGTCAACGGGAACGTACTTAAATAACTTAAGTTACATAAAATACACTATACTACAAGAAAATAAATATAGTCATTGTTTTTTTCGTGGCGTACATTCATGAATGCTTAAAATTTTTAAACCTTAACTCAATGATTGGCAACCCCCAAGATGGTTTTGTTTTAAAATAAACTGAAAACGGTCCACGAGCGAAACACGGAAATCTTTTTGGTCCCTTATTTATAAAAGGTTGTTCATCGGTTAGCTTACACAGGTGTTAATAAAAAAAAGAAAACCTATACTGCAAAATATGAAATAGAAATTCGTGTTGGAAGTCCGTAAACTTTCAATGGGTTACCTAAATCACTCTGTATAATATTAAGCTCTAAACCTAGTGTGAGCATATTTACCTGTTCTCTAGATTGGACATCCGAAAAATATGTAATATCTTGGCCATTAATTAATACCTGTCCTATTCCTGGAGCCTTAACTGTAACGTGTCCTCTTGCTCTCTTCCTTAAGCACTCTAATGTAATTCAGTCATATCAAATAAGGTTTTGCACAAAATTGTTTAATTACCGTAAGTTGTAACGTATGCTCTTCCTTCTGTGTCATAATGAGGTTTAGGCACCTCTTGGGCGCTTTTCTGTTTCATCAGTGGATTTCTATATTCCATAATAAATTCTTTAACTCTGTAGGAATATGGTAAATTAATTAGGCTGTCCATGCTAATCACAAAATTATTGTAATCTACATCCGTTAAGTTTTCTACAAGCTTCTGTTCCAGTTCTGTTTTGTCCAGCCATTGATAACCAGATTTGTCTCTGGAATTGTAATAAATTACCATATTACTTAAATCATTAGAAAGCTATCAGTTATCATAAATGGTCTCAAATAAATAGCACTTACATTGCTAGATTTGGGTCTGGGTTGTTGTTTTTTCTGATCATTGCATCTTCAAATTTGTTTAATTCTTGCATGTGTTCTACAACATCCTAAAATAAAAACACATTTTTAAGTAATAATGTTTTTCAAAATTAATTCTGGTTATTATAATTTACATTGGGTGTTTTTTTTTTTTTTAATTTGACGTTCAGAATGCTGTGAATGCTTTTGTTCGTGTACATCGTAGGTGGAACGGGCGCTAGTCATAGCCTGCTGGATGTCAAATTAAAATAAAGAAAGCACTCGTTAAAATTGCAGCCCTTGAAAACTGATACACTGGGAATTAACATAAACGTCAAAAATTCGAAATTTTGAAATGTGTAAACAAAATCAAACCTTCATCTATCATATTTATAACAGTGGCAATTTGACAAATCCATAACAGGATTAGAGTAATTTGAGTGACGTTTAGAAACTTCAGATTTAGGAATAAAATTTTAATTCTTGGTTGTGTTGGCTTGATTGGTCAAGTTTGAAGTCATATTTCAATGGAAATATTGCAAATCAGTGTTGGGCAGTAATTGAGTATAAAAAGTAATTGATTACAAATATACTCAATAATTATGAGTACAATGTACTCGATTACAAATTTACTCACAGTGGTTAAGTACAAAAGTAATTGATTACAAAAATACTCAAAGATTATGAGTACAATTGAATCGATTACAAATTTACTCACAGTGCTTAAGTATAAAAGTAATTGAGTACAAAGTACTTGAGTAGTAGAAGTAATTGAGTTTTTTTGTAATCTGAAATTATGAGTACAAACGTAATGGAGTACCAATAGAAATCCATTATTTACGTCTAATATTCAGGCTTTTCCAAATGCAGTTAATTGTACGCTTACCACGTGGTCTAAGCTTTAAAGTGAACGGACTTAAATTTAGTGCGCAAGTTTTTATTTAAAAAAATTTTGTTGCAAATCGTTTTTGATTGCGGTGAATCCCTCGAGCATCCTTAAGCTTTTGATTTTGATTTCATTTGTTTTGTGTATAGGTGTCTCATTTTCGATGATATTGTACAGGTTTCTTCATGAGTAATGGAAACAGAAAAGAACCGAGAACGTAGTATTGAGTTTTAACTTTTAATGCTAATTTAAATGGTTTAATCAAAAATTCGCTGTTTGTTGTTGTTTTGTGGTACGGTTGAAAAAATTTAAATGCAAATAACTTTTTTATTTTTAGAGATATAAAAAAATGATAGCTTTCTTGTTTGATTTTTAACATAGATTATGGTTCCCTAATTAACAATTAAATCACATGAAAACTAATAGCCAAACTACGAACTCAATTTTTTATATAACGTGTGTCCCAAAAATCTTATAATCTAGATGCTCATGAGTTCATGAAAGATAATTCGAATTGTAATATTTGACTATTTGAAAACTGAATGTGTAATATTCAAATTATGCAAAAAATTAAAAATCTTGGGCTTTATTTGATCCAGCATATCAATTATTGGTTAACATTCAACTTGTCTTTTTACTGGTCAGAGGCGTTTGGATTATAAGACTTGCGACACATGTTAGTTTATATTGTTTGAAATTGTTTATGTAATTTATAACGAGTATATGATTAAAAAGTTCGATTTTTGAAGAAAAAAAATCGGGAAAATAAGCAAGTGCGCTAATATACTTCCCTATATCAAACATAAAAAATACGGTTTTTAAATAAGATTACAATTTCAATCTTTCTTTATTTAAAGAATTGTGTAAATCTTCATAATTTTAAACATTAGCATTAACATGTAGATGTTCATTGAGAACTAGCGGATGGAGTGTAAATTTTTATCGTATTTTGCCTTGGGGACATAAAAGTCAATAATATTTGAGAACCTATAATATTTTCCTGTAGCTCAGAAAAAATGGCACTCACAATATGCACAGTTGGGTTTTCCTGTGTACTATTACGAGTTTTTAAGTGATTTAATGAAGAAATCATAATCTAGTTAAAAGTTGAATAAAAAGTGTCCTTATCATATTTAGATATCAGAAATATTTATAGAATGCCATCGAAGTTGAGACACTCTGTATAGTTCGGACAAATTTGCAAACGTACAAACACTACGAATTGCGAGACCCAGCGGACAAGCATTCTGCCGCTAAGTAATGTCAAAGTGACAGGAAACGAAAAATTGAAACAGCATGCCATTACTTTTTACCTGTACTCATACTCATTTTATATGATTACTGATTACGTGTACTCTGTACTTTTTATTTATGATTACCGATTACATGTACTTTACTCATTCTCACTTTGTATGATTACTGATTACATAGACTTTACTCGTACTCAGAGTATGATTACATAGTACTCGTAATCATGAATACAATTTGCCCAACTCTGTTGCAAATCCTGTCGATTACCATGGATGTTGAAAACAATTAACGCGTTCGCTCATTAATCCGGCATTGGTCGCTACATGAGAGTGTCTCTCACCAAATTTATTTTCTTTAATTGTTTCGACTTTCCAGCAATATTTCAGGCATGAAAATTCATCTAATCGTTCTTACAATATTATCTTTTGTAATCTGGGCCCCATTCAAATTGTTTAACTACTTTTCTTAAAATATCCCTTTGCTTTACATTAGTGCTGTTGCAAACCGTATGTATTCGTTACTAAGTAACGGGTATAACATGAGACTCGAAGTACCGATAAAAATTAATTAAAATATTTCGTTACTCGTATGATCAAAGTGCATTCGCTCACGTTTTGACACGAAAAAGTCCGAGCTCCCGATCAGCTGATAATTTATTAATTTCAGTTATAAGTTGTTTACGTTTCTAATAAATTGTTTATCAACTGTTTATACTTGTACATTGCTTGTAGGCACCGTTTACGGCTTATGTATGCATTTTTAGTAAATAATAATTGTATTTTGAGTATTTTTACTAAACAAAATTATTATAAAAGTAATCTTATTAGGTATTACGACTTTAAATTGAAAATTATATTGATGCACGTTAACTGATTATTTAATTGTACTGTTGTAACGAAAGTAATGAGTAACGAATACTTTGTAATGGGTACCGAAATCTAAAGTAACGAATACATGCGAGTACAAACTTTTTCGTTACTTTTACAGCACTAATTTACATTGTATCGGTTGATGTGAGACTTTCTCTCATCGCGCGACCAATCGTGGTGCTGTCAATTTCGCAGAAAACTTTAATTCTTTTTTACATTGCGTTTATATTTTAATATACTTTTTGCGAAAAAACGTTTGCGTTCTATGAAAAAAAAAATACTTGGTAATATCAAGAGAGTTAAGAATTTGAGATATTGCGCTTTCTGTTCGAAAATGTCGTTTTTTTTTTCTTTATCAACTAATTCTTACTTCGAAGGTAGCCAGATATAATTTTTTTATTTGCAAATTGAAAAGTATACTTCTCTAAACAATATATACTACGCAAATGTTAAGCCGTACTTAATTGTGTGTTCTTACAAAAAAATAACCAAAAAGGAAGAATTCTTGAACCTATTGCTATACGAGTATAAGAAGGGAAGTACGGCTGCACAAGTGACTTAGAATATACGTGAATTTACAAAATTTAGAAACGGCGATTTTACTCTTCAAAGGAGTCGTACCTCGGGTTGCCTTTGAAAGATAAACCAAGATTTTTTCTCGGAATTTTTTTAAGAAAATCCGGTTACTACAACATATCGATTGACAGTCGAGTTAGGTGCATTCAATTCAATCATTCGGTGCTACTTAAGAGGTCGCAATACGATTATTAAACATTCTACAAAAATTTCAACCTAATATTTGTTACTAGAATATTAATTATAACTTGCTTACAGCAGTACAATAATTTAATTTTTACTTGGAATTAATTATTTGCTGTTTTATTACTTTTTATATCACCTTATATCTAAATATTCCAAATGCAAACCTTTAGTCATTGTTAACACAATGCATTTGGTCTTATTTTTTTAAAATAAATTAAATAGCTGACCGATTGTTTATCTTGCCTTAGTTTTTATAACAAAAAGTAACCAGAGTAATAAATATTGTTACGAATTTCACTTTGTAAGTTCATATGTTAAAAATTAAAAAAAGAAGGTAAGTTTGAGGTGTCAGAGAAAATTTTATGCACGACCAATGGCGTCATATTCAACCTAGCGACTAATGCCGGGTTAATTATGTTTTAACGGCACGCTGACAGTTTTGATACATCGACTTTTGGGACAGAACTTCTAGAAAATGCACTTTGTCACATCTTGGATGAGTAGTTTAAAAAGAGAAATTTGTAAATCAAATAAGTTAGTATTCATTCAGTTTCTCATGTAATCGTTATCATTATTAGAGAGTGGTTGTTCATTATTCATTTGGGCAGTCAGCCAGTGATTAGTCAAATCAGTTGTATATCTAACAGCAATCACAGGAGTCGGAACTGGAGTCTGTAAGTTTTATCTACTCCAACTCCGAGTCTGGCAAGGCAATAATTGCTTCTGACTCCGACTCCACGACTCAGACTCCAACTCCTCACCCTGGTTTTGGAAATAATAAAGAAATAAAATACTTTGTTTCTAAATATAGGTACCTACTGGATTATTGCAACATGAACTACTTGAAAAGGGAATATTTTGAATATTTTAATTTTGACCAACTTGATTTTCAATGTTTCTTTGTATTTTATAATGGTGACCCTAAATTACAAAATTACTGCGAAACATACTCACATACAGTAACTTATAGTAGTTTGCTCTTCCAGTGTAAAACAAGAAATGATAAGGTCGACCAGTCTCATCAAATTCAGCCGCTTTTCTTTGAGGAAAAATTTCTTCTGGAGGACGCATCACAGGTCTAGCTTTTTTCTCAAACAATCCTGAAGGAAACAAATATTCTATTGCATTCTAAAAATTACATACATAAATAATTTGGTAGATGAAACTTAGTTGACACAAACATCTATGTCCTCCTGAGTAAATGTTTCGGGATTTTCCCCCATCATGTTTGCCAAATGTCGCTTTCCAATTTGAAATTCATAATTTTGCTGTGCCATGAACTCGTTGTGTTCCTTGGTCCGCTGCAAGTATGCCTTCATTGCTTTGCTTATTTCCTTCTTAGGTGCCGCATCATTTGAAGTTTCTTTTTCTGAATCAGTACTAAACAATGCTCCAACCTGAAATGCGAAGCGTTAGGTGCGTATGCGTTTTCCTGTGAATCTCACTCACCGTTCTCTTCGAAATCTGATCTTGTTTAAAACTATTGACATGACGTCTTAAATAACAAAGACTAAAATGTCTAAACATTTTTGAAAATATATAAAAGATTTACATACGTAAAGAATTAATTGAAAATAAACTAAATACCATTTTACAAAGCGCACACAATTTGTACATACATAACCTACACGTTCTTATCCACCAGTGTTGCCAATCAACTCAACTTAAACAAAAATTCCTGTTTCGACGCACAGGAGGCTAAAGTCAGAATATTACAATAAAACAAAAAATATTTATTATCATACATAATTCGGTAAATTTATAAAATTTTTCTGCAATTAACTGTTAAAATAAACGATGATGCAGTTTGCAGCACCTTTGCAACAATCAGAAGCAATGTAGCCAATCCAAATGAATTTCGAAGTTTGTAAGTACCATAGATTAGAATACTCTATAGATGCCCAACTCAGGGGTCCGAACTGTCTCCTTAAAAGCGCCCCCTTAGGTTTGGAAGAAGAGTTAAATCGCTTGGCGCGAAAATATAAATATTTGTTTAGGCATACTGTATTTTATAATCATATTCGTTTAGACTAATTTAAATGATCAAACTGACTTTAGAGAACCTAAAGCATACATGACAGAAGGTTATCTGTGCAGTTTGATCAATTAGATTAGTCTAAGCGAATAATATAATTGAAGATTTATAAATGGATGACATAATATCATTAATAATACTTACTCTGTTTTAGTGGCTTACTTACCCTGTTTACTTAGTACTTATAAAGTAAAATAAAATAGATATATGTTTGTACGTAAATGAATGCGACAAAGAAAACACAGGTTAGGGTTCACATATTTATTTATTCCGTTGTAATTTAGAATGCTTTTTAAAGTTATGATACACCAATTTAGGACACGGTTTTACATCACGAATAAATACAGTTTTTCTTAGCAGAAGCTGCTTTTTCAAAACATCAGCGTACAAACTGCACTGAATAAAATCAAAGTAACCTATTACACAACACCGAAATACTTCCGTCACTTAAAATAAAAATCCGGCATGATTTAACGATCAAAACAGTACAAAATTTTAAACCCAGTAACCACATTTTAATGCGAAATGCGTAAATTGCGATACATACAACATTACGTATAAAATTTAACGACAAATACTCGTCAGTACTGCCAATAAAACTTGTATGAAACTGTTTACTAAAGAGAGTTGCCACCATATTACAACGATTCTTGGACAGTGGCGCCTGCAGAATTTGGAAGCAGAAGTAACCCAAGTTTCAAACACAAGGTACCGCATTTTTATATTAAGTTGTCACAGCATGGTAAGTACAGTGTGGTAGAGTTGCGGCCTTTGAAAATTACGCGGCCTGAAGGGAATTAAAATAAAAAATTGGGAATTATAATTGCGTTTAAAACTGTGGCAATAGACATAAACCCCCGTGATTTTGACAAACACGTGGAGGGAATATTCCTCTCCATCCACGGACAAACACTGTAAATTGATCCTAAATCTTAAGTTTCTAAACGTTACTAAAATCCTGCTACTGCTATGGATTTGTCAAATTTGACACTGATATTAAAATTATAGATCAAGTTTTGATTTACATGTTATAAAATTACGAATTGTTGACATTCAGGGCTATTCTGTAACATTGATATGCATATCAATTGATATGGTCTTCAATACTTGAAGAGAACTTGTTACGATTTCATAACATCTCACGTCGATTGCTGACCGCAAATTGAAGAGAGATGCATATTAACTCGAGACCATACTTGATACGGATTGCGAGTTGTTATGAAACTATTTACAGAATACCAATTTTGCAAGGTCACTTGAAACATAGCAATATTAAGTCAATATCAAAGGAGTCTGTTTTGTAACATTGGTCGCTTGCCGGGAGTGGTATTTCTTTGAAGCACTGTTGCACGAACTGCTAAATAATCGCAGAAATACAACTATAATCTTAAGCTAGAGTCATTGCTAGGCGTTTTGCGTTGCGTTAAAATTCTACGCGATTCTATTGGACCAATTTAAAAGTATATAGTTTGTTTAATTAAACGAACCAATCAAACAGCTATCCCATAACGCGGCGATGAAAAGTCGCCTAGCAATGCAATGAATCCAGCTCTACAATTAGTAACATTGATCAGAAACAAGAAAAAACAAAAAGCGAACAGTGTAGGAATCAAAAAAGCGCTGCAAGTAATGACGTCATTTGCACCTCGTTCAGGCTTAGGCCAGGGGCTTAGGCTTTAGAAAAACGCTTCAACGTCGCAGCTACTTGAACGCGACCAATAACAAAATGGCGACGGAACGACGCAACATGCACGACAGATGCACGGAAACGTACCATTAAGTTACGTTTCCATGCATCCGTGGTTCCGTCGTCAATTTGTTATTGGTGCAGCGCTGCAAATTTCTTGGCGGTTGCGAAAAATATTTTAAAATTAAATGGAAATTTTCCCAATGCCTCCCACGGGGAAGTAATGAAAACCAATGACGGCAATCCCCAAATACCCAAACCTCCAAATCCTACATGAGTGCATACCTCAGTTACGTAATGCTGCCAACTGCCAACATCCTTATCATTTTCCTCTTCTGAGCATTTTACATGAAATATAGTTTCAAACGACTGTAGGTATTATTCTGACTTA
The DNA here is from genome assembly GCA_036172665.1 of Prosopocoilus inquinatus. Lineage (NCBI taxonomy): Eukaryota > Metazoa > Arthropoda > Insecta > Coleoptera > Lucanidae > Prosopocoilus > Prosopocoilus inquinatus. Next base: position 7,743,774 of record CM069876.1, read on the forward strand.
AAATTAATAACGCAAGCAATCCTCGTATTAAAACTAAATGAGCTTTAACTTTAAATTATCAGGGATTTTGTATTTTCCAAGTTGCTATAATCATTGTATGATTGTAAAGTCGAAAATGCCGTGTGGTGCTCGTAAGGAGGTGCTCCAAATTTTTTATTTAATGAATTTGTTGATCTCTGCCGCTTATGGCTAAAATTCCTGGCATACAAATAAAATAAATAATCACTGAGTCATCCAGATACGCCCGACTACAAAACATCAACATGAATTCATAGGGAATCAGATTTAAAATTCCATCTGAATGCCAAATACTTGTAGTTCGTTCGTTCGAAAAAATTTTATATCGTAATGGACGTCCAAGATGTTGAAACCCTGAGTGAAGACCTGTCTAGGACGAGCAGGTTGTTGAGAAGGCCGGCCAATGAAAAGAAAATTTGCCCTAAAGATGAGAGGAATGCATCGATTAAAAAGGTCTGTTGAGTGAAAGAGGTTCATAACATCTGTAACTAAAAAGTGTTTCTCGTAGGTGTCGCAGATTCTGCTGAAAGGTGAACATGAAAGGACCATCGACGAGCTGTTGATGCTCAGACAGTGTTCTGATGCTGTAGAGGAAGTAAGGTCACGTTGGCGAAAGAGAGATGAAGCAAAACGCAGGGTCGAGGAAATCGAGGAGCCCTTGGAACAAATTGCAGTCAAGTGTGAGGCTCTCGCGCAAGCAATTGCAGAGTCAGAACATTTGGTTGTTTATACAGGGGCTGGAATTAGTACAGCAGCAAAAATTCCTGATTACAGAGGAAGCAATGGAATATGGACGAGGCTTCAGCAAGGCAAAGACATAGGGTCTGTTTGTTTATTTACATATTCATTTATTTTTTTAAATTTTAAGAAAATATATGCAAGAAGTAACATATTTTCAGTAAATTGATTACATTTTCTTGTGTGTTGAAAATTTGTTAAAAAATTATAAGCACACGGCAAGTTATTGATTAAGAGGAATTTAAAAAAGTTGTTTGAAGTTCATAAGCTCTTTTTTTCTTGAAGTATTCTAATTAGATGTGTTCTAATTTAGACAGTAATGAAAAATGAACATTTTAACACTTAAAAACAAAGAAATGTAATAACTAGGGTTGCCGTACATATGGGATTGTCACTGTATTTCACTACCCAGTCCCATATTACTAATTGTCCCGTTTTTATCCTGTTTTCTATCTAAACTTTGCATGAAGGAATTCCCTAATGATAACTCAAAGGTCTGACAAAAGAAACAGGTTGTCAGTAGAGACAATATAATATTTTCCATTCTTTGATGATGAAAAAAACTACCCATAAACTACAGTTGAAAGCAAAAAAAAGTAGACAGTTTCCTGTAATTATTCTTTTTCAAAATGCCGTAGATTAAAGACGAATTCACAGATTTTACCAAAGTTTTAAAGTTGTTAATTTTGAAAGCTTTTAATTTTTTAAATGTCATCTATGAAGTCGTCTTTAATCACTACCATTTTCAGAAAGAATGATTACAGGAAACTAGTTTGTCTCCTTTTTTGCCGACTGTATCTTATATTGTGTGGTTAGTTCAGAATGTTGTCTGCAACAAAATAGTTTGGTGGAAAGAGACACTAAGCAACGGAGCTGGTTGTTTTTAGTACCAACTGATAACGTTTTGCTTTCTTGAACTTAGAACCTTTTAATGCTCACCGATTCAATTTTAAAATGACTTGTTTTTTACCCAATTTTATAGTTATGTGGAAGAAGAAAATGATGATTACGAAAGTAATATCAACTTTAAAATGTGATTGGACTGAAATGGATTAATCTTGCATCTTTTCTATTATTTTACATGTTCATTTTATTAGATTGCTTAAACTTTATTCTTTCTTTATTAAAGTAAAACAAACCATTACCTACCCACTTTTTTCTTATTTAGCACTTAAGCGTCCCATATTTATGCTTGACAATTATGGCAACCCCAGTAATAACCTTTGGGAAAGCATATTTAGAATTGCGACCTTTGAAAGTTGGTACACTGAGAGTTGATGTGAATGTCAAAAATGTTAAATTTTGTAATGTGTAAATCAAACTTTCAATAATTTTAATAACTTGTTTCAACAAGCATAACAATAATTGATTTCCTGTATTATATTTTCTTCAGTTGATTGTTACGGCCATTTACAGCATATTACGGCATATTAGTGTCTGATTGGTGGGTTTCTGTGGTTGCTTACAGTTACATATAAATTCATTTCTCTTCAATTTTTGTTAGTTATCAATTGATCAATTGAAATGAATTGGTGCTTAAAAGAACATGATGTAAATACATAGGTGAAACGGTAAAACGAATGCTCAGATTTAACCTATGAGGAATCAGCCAATTTAAGGAAGCAGTCGAATTCATTTGCTGTATCTCTTTTGTCTGATACCATGGCCCCTGCAAAGCCTAAAGTCGCTCGTGTGTCACTCCAGATTTTGGTGCCCTCTGACACCTGAGGTGGGTGGGCCATGCAAAAACGGTCAATTATTAAAATTATCAAAAAACTAAAAGAAACAAAAAAATGTAAAAAACAAAAAAATATTAATTTTTCTTTAAACAATTGGGAAAAAAGTTCAAAATTTTCAACGTTTTTTCTTTCACTTTTTTCAAGTTCCTAGCTGCCGCTCGCCCCCAAAGGCTAGAGGCCGCAACAGTGCGAAGCGCTTTCTTCTTATCTTCTCTGCAGGGGCCACTGACTGCAATGAGAACGAAGACAAGGTCGGACCTGTAGTACCCAAACCTGTTGGAGCGGCCTCTGCCCAAGCAAGCATGTGTTCAGACTCCCCCAGAATGCAAATGAACGAAGCTCACTTGTTATTAATATTAGAAAAAAAGAAACAAAATCACAAAATTGAAAAGAACTTAAATTTGTAAAAACTTTAAAAGTAAAATGTAATTTTTTTTTAATTTAACAGCTTACATAATTTATTTTTTAAATATTAATTACATTAAATTTAGCATGAAAATTACAAAAATTGAACTTTTCTACTTTTTATTGCCACAATTAACTGTTCTCTTTTAGTCGACGTTTTGCTGTGAGGTTGAGGGCTTTATCATAAGACAGTTCAGTCATGTGGTTAGAATAGTTTTTATCAGACAAGAAACTGTTTCCGATTAATTTTTTTTTCGAAAGAAATGACAAAACATGTCTAGTGGTCAAGATATGGTTGTCATCTTTAAAATTTAAAAACCAGGACAAGAGTAGAAACTTAAAAATCCGGACAGTGAAGGTATTTCACTTGTAATAAAAAAATGTACTCCTATTTATTTTTGTACACCAAAAATTATAATTTTTAAAAAATCAGGACAAGGGTACTTAAAAATTCTGACAAAATTCGAACAGTGAAGATATTTCACTTGTAATAAAAGAATGTATTTATTTTTGTACAGCAAAAATTATAATTTTCTAAAAACCAGGACAAAGGTACTTAAGAATCCGGACATAATCCGGACAGTGAAGATTTTTCACTTGTAATAAAAAAATTATCTATTTTTGTATACCAAAAATTATAATTTTCTACAAACCAGGACAAGGGTTCGTAAAATCCTGACAAAATCCGGACAGTGAAGTTATTTCACTTTAAATTTTATTATTTCACGTTAAAAAAATGTATTTATTTTTGTACTCCAGGTGTTTTTTTTTTTTGCTAACAGATAAATTTTTAATTTTAAAAAGATATTTTAATATAAATCTTTTCTTGATCAACATTTGTTTTCCGTGACGTCAATGTTATTTTTTTTTCTTAATTGGAGCCCTAACTTTTTTTATTGAGATGTTGATCGTCCTTATCAATTAAATGGTGCTATAAAATTTAATTGTCTTGGCAGATTTTGTCTTGCGTGTCATTTATAGGTTTGGGACCTTGCTAAAATCTGGACCAGTTATCAAAAAAGATATCCCCGGACTGCCGTAAAATCCAGACATGTCCGGGGAAATTCGGACGTATGGCAACTCTAGCCAAGAGGGTAATTGTCGCCCCTTAAACATGGTGCATTGTACACTTTGCACACATGAGGTTTGTTTGTTATTCTGCACTAGTGCCACTCAAAATATCTTCATCTCGTGTTAATGTATGAGGTTAGAACAAGACACAAATACTTTAGTGTACACCAGTGCAGGATAACAAACAGACAGCGCTGCTTGACACTACATTGGCTGCTTCCTCTGCTTACTACTGCAATATCAGGTCAAAAAGCGATCGTAGGATATCTCTGTTTTATCTGTTCAGTACTCTATAAATAATAGCTCCTAATAACTGTTAAAGTAAGTTAAGGTACAAGGTGATTCATCTATTTGCAGTAATAGATGGGTGAGTTTTGTTAAATTCTACTTGATCACTTGCCTTCAACGACCTACAATACTTACGATTTAAATGATAAGGATTTTAAGGAGAATTAATGAGAACTCAAAATTAGGTAACATGAACAGTTTTAGCGCATAAAATGTTCAAAATGTTCTCCGTTGAGTTCTTGGGAAAAACGAAATCTGTGGTAAAACACTTACCTAAATTTCTCTAAAACTTGAGGTAAAGTATTTTGTATTTTTGTTCGTATTCTGTCATTTAAACAACAAATCTTGTAGGTCGTTGAACTCGGATGATTAAATAGAATGCAAAAATACATAAATATACAGGCTGATTCATATAACAGAACTCGCCTATCTATTACTGTAAATACATGAATCACCTGTATTGAACTTTTACTTTTCAGATTAAAAAATCGACGTAGGCAAGTGATACTAATATCACGATATCGCCCATCACTAACTACGATTAATTTAAGACTGAGCATTCACATCAAAGTAGAACGCGAAAGCGCGTGATCGTCAACCCCGACGGCTCCCTTCCACTTATCTCATGTACAAGATTCCGTTCTCTAATTATTATAGAATAAATGAAATGATGAATTCACTGTTTTCGTCATATCTGAATATAATATGAAAATTGAAAACTTGTCAAAATTAATAACTTTAAATGATTCTCTATTTTATGATTCTCATAAGGTAACAATAGGCTTGTTCTGGTTTTTGAAAAGACAGTCCTACAGCCGTCCTAAAACTGTCGGGAGTCTGCGCACAACTAAAAAGGCTTGGATTTCTTGTTATGCGCATGCTCCTGACGGTTCTAGAACTGTTTTCGTACGAGAACCAAAACAAATCTAATGTTTTTTTTTAAAATAAATATTCTAAATTATTTCAGACACATTAATTTGGGGTTGTAGAAGATACATTAATTGAGTATGAGAGTAAACACTTTTAAGATAATAATATAACTACGAATTTTGAAAATTTATTGTAGATAAGGCGATTTGCTGCAGTAAATTATCATAGAATCAATAGAGTTCTAGAAATTTAAAAAACCGTGTGCATTTGAGTTTTTGTTTTAATTTATAAGATTATGATATACTGATCTTTTTGATTTATAATGAGATGGTGTCCTTGCAGGAATCACGACCTAAGCCAAGCGGAACCCACATTCACTCATATGGCGTTATCTGAGTTGTACCGCAAGAAAATTTTAAAATATGTTGTGTCCCAAAACTGTGATGGTTTGCACCTTCGTTCGGGTTTGCCTAGGACAGCGCTGTCCGAGCTGCACGGTAATATGTACATTGAAGTGTGTAAAAACTGCAAACCAGTGAAAGAATACTGGCGAACTTTCGATGTGACAGAAAACACAGCACGTTTTTCCCATAAAACTATGAGAAAGTGCTATGAGTGCAATGGACCATTAGTCGATACGATAGTGCATTTTGGAGAACGGGGTATTTTACAGTGGCCTTTAAATTGGTCAGGGGCTTGTGTTAACGCCAAGAAAGCGACAACTATAATATGCTTAGGTTCCAGTCTAAAGGTTTTAAAAAAGTATCCATGGTTATGGCAAATGGATAAACCAGTTAAAAAACGACCAAATTTGTTTATCATTAATTTACAATGGACACCTAAGGATGATTGTGCTAGTATTAAAATACATGGAAAGTGTGATGTGGTAATGAAAATAGTAATGGATCGTCTTGGAATATCTGTGTCTTCATATAATCGTGAGAATGATCCTATGTTCACACATGCCACAGATCTCTGTGATGAAGAATTACATACAACTACTCAGCCCATTCTTAAATGCATTAACAGTAATTATGAGATGTGTGAAGTGAAGAATGAAGACTTATTTGAGAGAGCTCACGAGAAACTGAACAACTGTAACACACAAAATATCAATAAATCAACTGATCTCAATAGTAAATGTAGTAATTTATACAAAGATGAAAAATCTGATTTTGGCTGTGATAATTCGAGCAATATTAACGAGGCATCTAATTTCATTTCCAATCAGAATAGTCTTCCATCATTAAATAAAAATAACATAGTGTCTCCTAAAACTAGTAATATATGCACTGCGTTTTCTATAGACAACATTTTATATAGTGATAAGAAAACAGTATCGAGTGATAATAATCATCACATGTCATCTAGCAGACAATCAACAGAACAACCTCTGATTAATAACAACGTCCTTGTAAATCATGACATTGCCGTTTTAAGATATTATCAGTTATCAAATGTTTTGTTACAGAATCAGATGTTAAGTTATCGTGATTTGATGTATTATCCTTTCCAAACAAGTTTCCTGTATTCTGGTTTGCATAACATCATTCACCCTAGTCCATTCTATGATTATTTTCCGATTGACATATCACGACAAAATTTAATTCAAAAACCTGTCGCTCCTGCCTGTCAGTTCTGCAATGAACATTACAAGTCCATCTTATGTTTGTTCTATGCGAAATTCGACGCAAATTTCACAAAACCGAAAATTCATATAAGCAAGTTAGATATTAAAAGGTCAGTAATTTGTGTCTGCTGTGACTATTCTACTGACGATGAAAATTATGATGACGAGAGCAAAGACGATCATGATTTGCCTGATAAAATTCAAAAGGTAGACGAAACGTATAATACAAATAATTTCAAACCGGTTATTGAAAAGGATCAGTTAAAAAAGATACAGGCAGGTTGGTTTGGCAAAGGTTACAAGAAATACAGAAGACCTAAGAAAAGGTAACGCTTCTGGATTACATGTACAATAATACTATCAGTATTAAAATGTATTTCTTTTAAGTAGTATTAAATTTCTTTCCTGTAAATCAGAAATGTCTTCAGTTTAGGTATAAAATGGCATTTTGTTTTCTTTTCTTGTTCAATAGTAATAAGTAAGTAAGAGGTTTCATTATTTATTCGTGTATTGAATGTGATGTGCTTTTTTTAATAAACATCAAATAGAATTGTGTGTTTACATTATTAATATATTTAATCAGCCTTGCAACCTTGTTGATTTCAGCAAAAAATCTGTGAACTTTTGGATTTATAATAGGTCCAAGAAACTTTCCTAAAATAATAAAATGTGAGCTATTTGATTGTAATTTTTTTACAACATGTTTATAAATATAATAATTATACTGGGTGTCTCATAACTAGGCTTAGGATAATTATGCGTTTGCATAATTGCATATGCAAATGCATATTTGGAACATTTTTATACATAAATGCATATTTTAACTTTTTAGGGGATTAATGCATAATTTCCTGCATTTTTTTGTTTTAATTGCAAATTTTGCGATTATTTCTTATTGCCAAGTGCAAACTGACATTTTATAGCAGACCATCTGAACAACCAGTGTTTCAAAATCAGAATACTTGGAAATAATAAGAGGATTAACAGTGTATGAAAACCGCCATTGTTTACTGCGACCGCACATTATCCCACGAATTTCCAAGTATTTTGTCCGCGTTAATAGTACTCGTACAGACCATGGTATGGGGTAGCTCTCTTTCTAATTTTACCAGGAAATTCTGCAGAAAATATCATCAACCTTCAGTAGTTGTATGCTGATTGCAATAGGATTATCATCTCTCAAGATGCCAAAAGAAAAAAAGTGTGTAAGTGCAATTTTAAACCAGTTTGTGAAGGACTACGATGATTTTATAACGGATGGGCATCTGTTATTTTGTAAATACTGCGAAGTTCATGTTACGGCAACCAAAAAGTTTCAAGTCACGCAGCATCTTCAAATCGGAAAGCATGCCAGTAATAAAAATCGCAAAAGGGGAAATAACGAACGGCAAGTGTTAATTTCTAATTTACCGACGCCTGGACCTAAACGTTCAGAATTCAATGCAGAACTTTGTAAGGCTTTTATTTGCGCAGACATCCCATTAGCTAAGTTAAAAAATGAAGTTTTTTGCCATTTTTTGGAAAAGCATACAAAGCAAAATATTCCAGATGAATCGACATTAAGAAAAAATTATGTTTCTGAATTGTATACATTAACATTGGATAAATTAAGAGCAAAAGTAAAGGATCATTCTGTTTGGGTGTCGTTGGATGAAACAACCGATGAAGAACAAAGATGCATAGGAAATTTTGTGTTTGGTATACACGGTGGCCAGAAAAATGCGGACAAACGCCACGCAGGCCAAATCTTTGTTTAATTCTGAGTTGACAATCTTAATTGAAAAAAGTAGTACAGTGCTTTCTTAAGTCACACGAGCAGTTTAAAAGAATTGTAAATTTGGCAACACCTAATCAGACAAGTACTGTGGTAGTAATCATTTTATTATTTAGTATAAATCAGGTAAATACGCAAATTAGCAAGAATTTTATGTTAACATGGATACCAATTGTATTCAAATTTAAAGATAATATGAAAAAATTATAAGAACTGTTCAAATTGGTAGCCATCAGTTTCCAGACATAATTCCAATCTTCGAGGAAGCGAATTCAAAACGCGCTCCAACATATCCGGGGTGATTAATCGAACTGCCGCCGTAATTTTATTAATTACATCCTCTTCGTTCACTGGAGGCGTTGCATAGACCTTTTCCTTTAAAAACCCCCAAACGAAAAAGTCCAGAGGATTAATATCGGGAGATCTTGCCGGCCATGCTATTGGACCGTTACGCCCTATCCACCGATTCGGAAAGTGTTCGTTTAACCAATCCCTAGAAATTCTGGCATTGTGAGCAGGGGCTCCGTCATGCATGTACAACATGTTGGGTCTCAAATTCAGTGGAATATTATCCAGTACTTCTTCTAAAACGTTAACGTACTCAATTCCATTTAGACGATTTGGAAGAAATATTGGTCCAACAACTCGGAGATTTAAAATCCCCAGCCAAACATTTATCGAAAATCTTCTCTGATGTCCAATTTCCCTTACTGCCTTGGGATTTTCGTCCGCCCAAAAATGAAAATTATGGCTATTAAAGACGCCATCTCTCGTAAACAAGCATTCGTCGCTCCAGAGAATATGCAATAAAAAGTTCGGCTTTTCTTGAATCCTTTGTAAAATATTGTTACAAAACATTCTTCTGTGCACATTATCGTTCACATACAAAGGCTGCACTTTCCTTGCATGAAACGGATGCAACAAATTTTGAGATAGTACTGAGTGCACTGTTGTTTTGCTAGGAATATTTAGTTCCCGAGCTATTTGTCTTGTGCTGGACGTCGGATCTTCGTAAACAGCATCCAATATTTGCTCTTCTAATTGAACTGTTCGACGCCCTCTAGGTCTACCGCTGTTACGATAATTCGGTATAAAGGAGCCGTTGAGGATACCGTATTTGATATTCTTCTTTTGCCAAGTTTGCATTTCCATTGCAAAATCCGAATACCATATACATGTCGGCGTATTCTCCAAAGGTAAACATTGTTCGGTACTAAGAACAGCACAAAATGTTTATCTTATTTCAAGAGCCAAATGTCACATGAGAAACGTCAAAAATTGACAACTACTTACTACTTTTAAACAAGCAGCCTTACAGTACCACGTTGCCATATGTACTTTAATTTCAAAAAAGCCAATGAAGAAATGTTAAAAATGTAAACCATTGGTATTAATCGATTAGTTACATCAATGCATTTGAGATAATTCCATTTCTAAATTTCACCACAATGATTTTACCTAGATAAATTTGACGAATTTTGCTAAATTTTAGCCGTACATCTTAAGGTTTGATGGTCTCGTGCGCCTTAAGGAAGGACCGCATAACTTTTTTGGATTAAGATTATCGCCTCAGAATTGAACAAAGAATCGTTCTACCTGGCGTTTGTCCGCATTTTTCTGGCCACCGTGTATTAGGGGTTCCTGAAGAAAAAAATAAATCATATCTGCTGACTTTAAAAGTGTTGGACAAAGTAAATCATTCAACAGTCGCTGCTTTTTTCAACGACTCTTTAAGTGTTAATGTGTTGGACAAAGTAAATCATTCAACAGTCGCTGCTTTTTTCAACGACTCTTTAAGTTTATTGTGGCCGTCTGGAATTTTATATGAAAAAGTGCTAGCGGTTTGTAGTGAGGCTGCACCATATATGTGCAAAACAATGCGGGGACTGCAGGTTTTATACCCAAACATGATACATGTGACCTGTTTAGCACATGGCTTACATCGAGTAGCTGATTTAGTTCGTAATCTTTATTCAAATGTTAAAGTGCTAATATCATCTGTGAAAAAGATTTTCCTTAAGGCACCAAGTCGTATTCAGAAGTTTCGGGAAATTTCGGGTGACATTCCACTTCCACCTGCGCCAATCATTACAAGATGGGGAAGTTGGATCGACGCTGCTGTGTATTACGCTGAAAATTTTGAAATTGTGATGAAAATTGTTGATGAATTCGACTCTGAGGAAGCACAGAGTATTCTGAGAAAAAAAGGTATTCGAGAAGATTTAATTTTTATTCGAGCTAATCTGGCATGCATTTCGACTGCAATCTCCAAGCTAGAAGCTAAGGGTCTATCTTTATAAGAAAGCATTCAAATAGTAGAACATGTAGTTAACGGTTTAGCAAAACTCAAGAAAAATGTTTTTTTCAATAAATTAAACGAAGTGCTGTCAAAGAATACGGGCTATCAGCAACTGAAGAATATAAGTGAACTGTTGCAAAATGAATCGACCCTTAATGAAAAAAACGAACATTTAAGTGTCAATGACGTTGTAAAATACGAATTTGTACCAATAGTGTCCTGCGATGTCGAGAGAGTGTTTTCTCAGTACAAAAATACTCTCGCCGACAATAGGCGCAAATTTACTTTTGAGAATTTGTTACACCATGTTGTAGTTAAATGTAATTATAATTTGTTTCTATAATAACGACTAAATAAATAATTTAGAATTAAAAAAAAGTTTTTGTTTTTTTGTAGCAAAATAATGAAGAATGTGATAACATAAAAAATATTATTTATTCTATAAAAGTTAATTTTTAATGCATATTTAAGTGCATATTTTTGATGATTTTAGTGCATATGTGCATGCATATTTTGAAGTTTTTTAATGCATAATTATCCTAAGCTTACTCATAACCTACGGAGGAAATGAAAAGGGTAGCTAGGGGAGATCAAATTAAAGATTTTTTTCTTAATAATTTTTTGTGAAAATAGCAATAACTAAAAAGTTATAAAAGTTTAAAGTGAAATTAATTAACAAGCAAAAGTTACGTTTTAAATTTAAATTTGAGGCATTTATGAGTTAATTGAACACCGCTTTACAATAAACAACCATTTTAAAAAATGTGGTCACGTTAAAGTAACCGCTATTTCATTTTTTCTTTTAATGCCAAAAACGGGTTTTCATCTCGTTGTGCACTGCCTACTAATTAAAAACAAAACTAGGAGACAGCTTAACATAGACATTTTATGAATGGTGGTTTTGATAAATTTAGAGTTTATTTAATAATAAAGTTGCATTTTGTGAAATAATTTTGATTAATTAAGAAGCTACAGGTGTAAATTAAAGATGAAATTAAGAAACTTAACCTGCGGCAACTTTCTTATTATTCGGTTTTGGTCAATAGCAAATTAAGAAAAAAAGCTTTATTTTGATGTCCTACAGCTGCCCTTTCAATCTCCTCCGTAGGTTGTGAGACATCCAGTATAATCGATCTTCATTTTTTACTGCTTTTTTGTTTGTAAACAAGGATGGCCACGAAACTCAAACATTTATCTTATTATTTTCTGATAAATAGATAAATATATAAATTGTTAAAAGAAATCCTAAAAACTGAATGTTAATTTTAGGACAGAGGTAGGTATTTTAATTTTTACGACGTCCTCATTGCTTTGCTCTTTGCTAGAAATTATATAAAAAAGATTATCTTGTCCTAATATTATCTCCTGGCGATATTAAAAACGTTTTAATAATTAAAAGTCATGTTTTCTGTAGTTGTGATTCACCGAACAAAACTGCAAGAAAAGCAGGCTGTCATTAACGCGTTTTTTTAAATTTGTTCAGAGATACATGTGCTTCTCAGTGCACGGACAATTCGATAAACGAATAGAAGTGATTGTAGGTACACTTGCGGAAACATAAAGAGGGACAAGTGTTATAACGAAATTTCCGATTATTTTGGTAGTGTGTTTCCTTGGTGACAGTCGTGACCCTTCTAATTAATTTATTATATGGGAAAGTTTTTTATTATTGATTTTTTTTAAAAACTTTTTGCGCCAATAGTTTGTGCATGTTCGGTAACCAAATATAAGCAGGACACAGCCAAAAACTAAAAAATCGTTGTAATTTGGAATTGCTGGACATATTAGACAAAATTTTAGTAGAATTCAATAGTTATTTACAAAATGTGTGTCTTGATTGCTAAACAAAATTTACTTCGGTCTAGTATTTCGAAAAAAGAAAGATTTTCGATATTCTCAGTTTTGCTCAAGATGTGAAGAAGTAAATGGGCATTCGGTACTTACCTCTTACGAATGGTTAGCTTATTTATTTATATCCATAAGCTGTATTTAAAACATCAAATTTGCTCGTGGGTTTTTAACTGTTGCGTGCCCAAGAAAATTGGAGACGTTTCTGGTGCAATGCCTTTTTTACGTAAAACTTTGTGCTATTACTTTTGATTTCTTGATTACACAAATCTTCTAACCCTAACTTAGCCTAAGCAGACCGAAAATTGCAAGAATTGCATCTAGTTTTTAGTTTGAACCCGTTTAAATCCGTACTTATGAAATCGACATTGGTACAAACAGTAAATACGAATTCATGGCTACCACGAAAAATATCGATTTTATAAGTACGAATATTAAACGGGTCCAAACCGAAAAGTAGATGCAATTTTTGGAATTTTCGGTCAGTTTAGACTAAATTGGGATTATGGGAAACGTATTATGAAGAAATCAAAAACATTAACAATGAACCGTATGTAAAAAAAGACTTGCACCAGAAAAGTGAAAAATTGTTTCAAATTTTTTTGTGAATGCAACAATTCGGAACCCAAAAGGAAAATTTATTCTTTTAAATATTTTTTATGAATATGAATGAATAAGCTAACCACTCGTAAGAGTTAAATGCCAAATGACCATTGACTCTTCACATCTTGAGCAAAACTGAGAATATCGAAAATCTTCCTTTTTTCGAAATACAAGACCGAAGGAAATTTTGTCTGGCAAACAAGACACACATTTAGTAAATAACTATTGAATCCTACTAAAATTTTGTCTAATATGTCTAGCAATTCCAAATTACAACCATTTTTAAATTTTCGTGTCTTAAATAAGTGCTATTTTTAGCAACGCTAAAAGTTGCTCACCACCACTTATATTTGGTTATCCAACATGCACAAACTATTGGCGCAAAAAGTTTTTCAAAAAAATCAATAATAAATAATTTTTCCATACAGTGCGAACTTTTTGGCGGTCACTGTATATGTATATGTATATATATATATATATTTGGATTCAGAATTATTCAGAGAATCCAAATTTGTCAAAATATATAGGATGTTCCATTTAAAAAATGAAAATTTTTTCGCTCATCTGTATATAGAAAAGGCTTCCGCTGAACTGTTAGCATGAATGAAATGTATGTACATAAGGCCATATTTTTAGTTTCTTGTATTCGTTAATAATTAAAATAATAAAGGCGGGTTCTCATTTATAAATCTAACCCTGTATGTAGACTACTGTCGAAAAGTTTTAAGACGAAAAGCAGTAAATCTGTTGGAATTTGAGCCTTATTGAAATAGCCCGTCTGAATTTAGAACCTTCTGCATTCGAGCCTCCCCGTTTCTCTCTCCCTCTCTTGACCAGGGGATGAGCAGGGTCATAAAATTCATTCACGAGAGCAGGTAATCTGTTAAGCATTGAATAAGGAAATTGCAGGTAATGAGAACTGCGTAATTTGTAATGTATTATGACAGTAATTATTAATAAAATTAATTCAGGTACATAGTTATATTTTGTGAAGTCGTGTTTAGTTAGTTAATTGTTTTTAGTTTAATGTTAATAAAAATAATACCTACACGGGTTTTGTTATATTCTGTTTTTTTTATGATTTTTAGATCTTCATATTTAAATTGTTAACAAAATTGAAAGATATTAAATCAAAATGTTTTAAACTGCCATAAGTTCGGAATGTATTTAAATTTAAATTTAAGTTTGAACATGTTATTATTGTTGAATAATAAATAAACGAAGTGATCAGAAAAGGAAAATACTTTTTATGTTTTTTGTGTTGCAATTAAAAATTTCCAACGCTAATTTAGATCAAACTATTATACAGAGTCAAACAAACAAAACGAGTTAAATAAACCAAAATTATTTTATTATCCTATTTTTTCTGTATAAATCGAATGAGTAATAATAAAGTATATTTAATGACACATTAATTTTTAATTGGACTTATGGCCGTTTTCATAATCAGACTTTAAGGAAGCGTTAAGTCAATTTAAGAATGGGAAAACAAATGTATTTTTTTTAGGTTAAAATAACTTTAAAATTAAAATCCTATTATGAAATCGAACCTTACTGTTATATTAATTAATTTATGAAAACGTGTGATAAAGAATATTCTTAAAAGTGATGCAAATTTCTGTTCATGAAACCGGGAATTTAAATACAAATTGAGGAATTTAAGCATCTAATAAGAAAATGAAAATTAATACTAAGTAGTCCCTAATATTTAATCCTGTTTAATTATCTTGCGCAGGAAGGATTTTATACCTCTACATCCTATTACACTTGTAAGTTGGTATTCTGGAAAATTTCCGGTAATACCGTGTATTATCCCAATTTAGTGTGTAGGTACACAGAGAAAAATCAATAGTAAAAGTAACAAATTGTAGTTAAAATGAAGACGGAAACAAATTGTAGCAAATATTCGCACAATTGTCGGACTATTTACTACAATTGTGCTAATATTGACTACAATTGTGTTAATATTTGCTACAATTTGTCTTTATTCTGATATTTGTGTTACTTTTTATTATTGATTTTTCTCTGTGTATAAGAAGCTGCGAATTAATTATCTTTTAATATTGAACAATTTCTTGTGTCGGTAAGTTTCGTTTAATTTCGTTGTGAAATGGAACGCAGAACACATACTACCGAAAGAGATAATCATTCTATTGTATGTATATTGTCATAGGACCAACGATACCTGTTATTATTACTGGAAACCGTAACCAATATTTATATTTTAGGCTTGCCGCTGGCCGTACCATAAAAGCAGGTCAGCCGGCTAAATGTTGTTAAATTATTATCATAATTGCAAAGCACGGACATTCGTACGGCCAGGGGTACTTCATTTCGTCTTAAAACTTTGCGACAGCACTGTACAACTATTTGTATTAAAAGGTATGTTCGTTTTAGATGACCAAACCTGACGTAACTTGACCAAACTAAATACTATGAACTTTATGTACCAGATAGGTACATAAAGTTCATTGCATTCAGTTTGGTCAAGTTACGTCAGGTTTGGTCATCTAAAACGAATATACGTAAAATGTGTAATCGGAGTATTCGGTGACAGCAACAAATTAACAAGTAGAGGTTGTTTCCTATTTGTTCCCCTTTATGCGTTCGTCCAACTTTTTGGGAAAGGAAACGAACTGTTTACCATGTGTTTACTTTACCCTATCTTTTCACCCAACTTTACGAACGCACTCTAAAAGTGTTCGGCGAGGTTGGCAATGCTGGCAGCTTTGAACATTACCTAACCAATGCAAATGGTGGTTCTTGAACGTGGATTCCCATTTTAGGAGAGCGAAATAGTGAAAGAAAAATTTTAGTATTATGGTGAAGTAGTAAAATTACAAAAGATTCTTCTTCAGCGCGTTATATTGTGAACAGGTAAAATATCCCTTGTGTCTTCTTTCTAAATTCGTAAATTTTAATTTACGTCCAAATGTCCAATGGCGTAGCCGAGCAACTAAAACGATTTGTTTTTACTTCCAAATACAACTCGAAAGGTGAACCACAAGACGAGAAGCTCGAAGTTATTATCCCTGAGGTATGGTGTACATTTTAGGTTAGAGTTATTTAAAACTTGATTGGTGTGTGTAAAGGGGGTGTGTGATAAAGGTTGCGTTAAGTGAACGGTTATTTTGAGCAAAATCGTTAAGTCAACGGTCAGATTGTACCACGTGATCAATCAGCTGATTAGAAAAATTGGTCGCTATTTAAAATGTGACCAACATGGTCTGAAACATTAAGTGGTTAGTCGGACCAATTTGACCAATCAGAATAGCAAATACAGATGATGTGAAATAAGGATTGCAGCTAAAAGTTAGATATATTACTTTTTTATTATCCAAAGATTTAAACGAAATGAACTCATGGTGTATTTTACTCATTTCAAACCTTTAGAGACCCTTTAAAAACTTGTTCCATTCCCGCCCTCTTCTGTCATAATTTATATTCACAATGCCTGTTTAGTCATTAACTGTGGCCGTTAAGTGAGCAGTTAGTAAAATCCAACCACTTTGGTCAGACTTGCCATTGACTTAACGTAACGAAAGATAAACCAGTGAAACAGAAGACAAGCGAAAATTTGCCGAAACTTGCAACTGGCTTGGTGACCCAGTATACAATTTCGGTCCTTGAAAACTAGTACACTGAGAATTGACCAAGAATGTCAAAAATTTGAATATGTAAATTAAAAGAGACATTCAGTGGTCACAATCGATTTATGGTTGTATATTGTTTAGCGTTCAATGCATGATAATCAATTCAATGTCGATCGTAAAATTGTGAATCATAAAAATATGGTGTTCTGGTTTGTAAAATTGTTATACACGAGTTGTTTTTATTAGTGTATTGTTTATTTTAGAAATAATTTAACTGCACTGTTAATACTGTGATATATACCATGATGCAGAAATGTCTCCCGAATGAATACAACATGAGAAAGTAAGGTCACCTTTTTAGATAATTTTTTTCCAAAAGTGAATAATGAGGGAATTATAAGCCCTGAAAGAGGGGTGAAAAATATGAACACCTTCTGAATCTTTTAAATTATATCAAACTAACATTTTAAACATAGATGTAAGGCACCTAGCTGCGCATTAACAACATATTTGTCAGATCCTCCATCATTTTTAAAGGGTGGTTTTGTAAGGGCAGCTTTCAGTATTTTATCCCTAACTTTTTATTTTTTTAGATATTTTGTTAAGAATTTGTGAAGGAAATATTCTTCGGAATATTATTGGAGTAATTATGGACTGATTAATGGACTGCTGCTATGGTAACAACCAATCAAAAAGCTTTGTGATTGGTTGTTGCCGCAGCAACAGTCCTTTAAATTTAACATACACGATACAGAATACAGATTAGCCCCTATAAAACAAAACAAATTACTTTAGATACAAAATTAAAATAAATTCACGAACAGTTTTGAACAACTTAAACAGTCAAGCAAGCTAATTGAAATTAACCTCCGCCTACAATAATTTTTATATCCGTAGATACGTATTTCGGCAGCTAAGCTGCCGTCTTCAGTACGCTACCAACTTAAAAGCACTAAAAAGATCTAAAAACAACCTAATCATCCTAATAAAATCATAAAAATATTAAAACTAATAACAATCTAATCATCTTAAAAAAATGTGTCTAAATGTAAGTAAATATAAATTAATATGTAAAAATCTAAAATTAACCATCAGAAAAATTTTAGATTTTTACATATTAATTTATATTTACTTACATTTAGACATATATATATCTTTTAGGATGATTAGATTGTTGTTAGTTTTAACATTTTTATGATTTTATTAGGATAATTAGGTTGTTTTTAAATCCTTTTAGTGCTTTTAAGTTGGTAGCGTACTGAAGATGGCAGCTTAAATGCCGAAATACGTATCTACGGATATAAAAATTATTGTGGGCGGAGGTTAATTTCAATTATCTCTTAAACCAGTCTCCTTTACTATTTTTTGTCAAGCGTAAGAATGTATGTACAGCAGTATTTAATATTATAAACAAATTAAGATACGTATTCTTATATGTATACCGGCTGTTTCAAATTGAGTGTGCACTGAAGGGATCTCCTAAACCGTAAGAGATACAAATTCGGTTAAATGGAAGAAAAGTTGCACGAATCAATGCCTAATTCGCATCCATTGAGAGAAAGATTTTTTTCTTATTTCTTCTTGAGATATTAATAAAAATGTAAAAAAATCGATTTTCTTTTTCTCTCTGTATCTCTTTTATTATACATAATTTTGAAATTCTGATTTAACTTTCTATAGGCACTTTTTGATTCTGCTTCGAATAGGAGTAATAGAATTGAAGTCAAACATTTCGTCTTTCCACGACCATCATCAGTTTCGATTTTTTAAATCTTTTTATTATTCTATTCGATAGCATTTTTTCTCCTGATTGTAATGGTATATCACACTTAATAGTTGACATTAATATGAAACTTAAATAATTCAGATTTTATATGAAAATTTTATTTAATACATAATTTCAAATTTTTGGTTCATTTTCTTATCTTTTTATTATTCCAGTCGATAGCATTTTTTCTGATGATTTCAGTGAGTATAATACTTAATAACTTTTTTCAAGCAAAGTTAGAATATGACAAAAAAAACTGAGACAGTTTCGTCATGATTTTCTTAATAAGTAAATTTATTCCTAACCACTTTTTTATTTGTTAAGTATTAGCAACTAACATTCAGTTGTCGGAAGAGGAAAAATCAATAAATATTGACAAAATGATATTAGGTGGTTAATACAAACCAAATAAACAGCAGTATAAACGTATTAAATTACAAGAACAAAATAAGTTGAATAAAATTATAGAAGAGGATTGTCAGTTTGTGAAATAAATAAAGTGAAATAAATAAATTAAAGTAAATCCTCGAAATGTCCTCCACTGTTTTCAAGACACACATTCGTTCATAATCCTATGTGTTGTCTAGCGCGTCGAACATGAATTCGCGAAATATTTTTGTAAGGCTGGATTTCATAAATAGTTTAAGTCGGGATTAAATTTAATGACAAGTTAGAATGTAACACTCTATGACGCAGAGCATTTTGTGTGTCACATTCTAATTAAACATTACATTTAATCCCGACTTAAATTATTTATGAAGTCCAGCCTAAGAATCTAATATTCGCCTTCTTAGTTCCTACTCATTATTTATCTTAATGCTAGTCACTGTTTCAATGTCCAAAATATAAAGCCTACTTTATCCTGTTTAAATTATAGATTATGGTCCCGATATAACCAAACTTCAACTGGTCAAAACGAATGACACTATTTAGTACCATTTTTGGACTTAACCATATAAAAAAATAAAGATAGTGAAGTATTGAGAGCCACTGAGTGCTAAAGAAATTAAAAAAAAAAACATTGTTATAGAAAGTATCTTTCAAATTTATTACAAAAATATTAGTTTTAGCTGCCAATGTATTTGTAGAAGGCACTATTCAGTAATATCTAAATATTTTTAGTATAATTAGTATTCACTTTTTCTTTTGATCCAACAGTGCGAGTCAAAATTAAAAACTGCTTTTTCATTCCTATACTAAAGCTGAGATACTGATCTAGCAAGTTATATTAGAACCACTAGATATTATTCGATAAAAATTCATTTTCGTAAGTGCAGTCAGTGCCTTATTAAAATAACGATATAGAAAAACTTTAAATAGTTTACTGTAATTTACAGTATAGCTAAGAAAATGAACTAAACATTTGAAATTATGTATTAAATAAAATTTTCATGTAAAATCTGAATTATTTAAGTTTCAAATTAATATCAACTATTAAGTGTGATATATCATTACAATCAGGAGAAAAAATGCTATCGAATAGAACAATAAAAAGACATAAGTTGTATTTAAAAAATCGAAACTGATGATGGTCGCGGAAAGACGAAACGTTTGACTTCAATTCTGTTACTCCTGTTCGAAGCAGAATCAAAGAGTGCCTGTAGAAAGTTAAATCAGAATTTCAAAATTATGTATAATAAAAGAGATACAGAGAGAAAAAGAAAATCGATTTTTTTTACATTTTTATTAATATCTCAAGAAGAAATAAGAAAAAAACCATTCTCTCAATGGATACGAATTAGGCATTGATTCGTGCAACTTTTCTTCCATTTAACCGAATTTGTATCTCTTACGGTTTAGGAGATCCCTTCAGTGCACACTCAATTTGAAACAGCCGGTATATTATAGGTTTTATGTGTTTTTGCTTTTTTGAAAGACATTTAATATTTCGTAACTTCGAGTATCCGCCTTTTTTTAAGGAAAACTGCTTCAATTTATCTGTTTTTTCAATATAGCACAGTATTGTTAATTTCCGCACACTAGTTTTTCTTTATTATATATCACAATAACTTGTAATTTCTCTTGAAATATAAAAAGAAAACATTTCAACAAAATTAGTTAAAATTACCAAAGATCTGTTTTGACGTTCCGAAATAGTCAGAAACTGGTGCCGGAGTAGACCTTACAAACCGATATCGACCGACCGGTTGATCAAAGTGATCAAGCAGGGGAATTCCCTTTTTAACGGCAGCGCACAAGTGGTATTTTACTAACTTCTGTCCGTCCAAGAGAGATTTTAATCGAGAAAAGGGGAAGAAGGCAGTGTCCGTGTCCGTGTCCGTTTATGAGAGTGTCCACTTAATAGAGAGAATTTTATTAAAAGATCCTATAGAAAATTCCGTTGCCATAAAATTGTCCGGTTGCGAGGTGTCCGTTTATCAGAGGTGTCCGTAATGAGAGGTTTCACTGTATATAAAAAGGTGACCTTATTTTTTGATGTTCTATTCACCCTGAAAATATCAGGAGACATTTCTGAATTACGGTGTAGCTATTGTTGAGAAGTTAGTTAAATATCAAAGATATAGAAAATAGTGATTGATATAAATCGATCCAGTCTGATTATAATACTTTATTCCAAAACTTGTTTTTATTAGAAGCTGTTATTTTAATACAACTACTGCATTGAAGCAATAATAGAGGCACTTAAAAAATAATGTGTGTGAATCATACACATTTTTTAAAGATTCTAGTAAGCTTCTAGTAGTAGTATCTTTTTTTCATTAGGTTACATGCATGTAATTTGAAAGAAATCAAAGTTCGAGGTGTCAAAAATGAAGTTTCCTATTTTATAATTATGATTGTGTTAATGATTTGGAAGAATACTTAGAGTAAAATAGGCATATATGGAATAGACCGGCTAATATTAAATACCCGGTATTTTTGAAATAAGTAGCGCCATCTGTTAAATGACGCTGATTTTAACATGAGTTTCGATATTGTAAACCAATATTATAGAGGTTCTCAGCCGTTAAGATTGCATAACTTTACAATACATGAATTTGTGAATTTACCTTAGTTTACGTAAGACAGAAGATAAAGCACAAGCGAGGTACATCTGATACTAAAAGGGTATAAACTTTTATAATTTGTTTCATTCGCAATTGCAACAAAAACATCGAAATTCTGTTTTCAACGTATTTACTGGGCTCTTTCTTCTCGGGCCGGCTTTACTATACATTTCATACTGTTTCTATAAACTGTTAGTATTTGTTTCATTCATTATTATAACAAGAACACCGAAATTCATGCGTTTGTGCAACGCGAAGTGTCCTTGATGTGGTCATTTCTGGTAACAGCTGTCGCTCATGTGTTAGATACGGCGTAAAATATCCTCTCTCATATATGATGTATGTATAATGTAATTTATCGTTTTGGAAGTTTTTGCGCGGTGCCAGAAAAACGTATTTTGGCAGATTTCTTAAAATAAAAGTGTTTTTTTTACACCAATGTAAGCTAATTATAATGTAAATTTTGATATTTCACCTTACTAATTCAAGGTATTACATATTTTTCCTTATTTCATATTATCCCAATTGACTATTTCATATTACCCGCCATTTTTAATCGTACCATGAAAATGTAGCTTTTTAAATTTTTTACAGAAACTTTTCCAAAAAATATGTTTTTCTTAAATTTATTATATGTAATCGCTAGAAAACAACATAAATTATTTTTAATTAAAATATTTCAGTATTTAGTATCTTAGTTCAGAATTTATGACAGCTCAAAGAATGGGTGTTGGTGTTCCATATATGCCGACTTTACTCGATCATTTATCATGGTCAGTAATGGTAAGGTTAAAGAAAATTAAATAATTCATAACATCTACATGTGGAAGCTCCGAAATTCAGAACAGAGATCATTAAAGACCGGATGTTTAGGTCTTAAAAGTTCGAAAAGCGCATGTACCTGATATGTGTGACTTTATTATGATATTAGGTATTTATCAATTTTTTTTTTCTCGTAGAAGGTTCTTAAAAAGGTCCAGTAAAGTTAATAAAACATTAAAATTTCCTGTAAAATGATGGTAATTACTTTAATTTTAATTTTGTACAAAATTCCGGCCGGAAAATGACGTTAATTTTAATGTATTATTTTAAGAACCTATATGAGAAAATAAATACTTGATATCATAATTAATAGCGTTTTCGACTAAATTGCTCTAGATTGCTCTGAGAGTATCTTCATCCTCTGTTTTTTACATGAGGTTAAAACAACATGGAGATACAATGAGAGTGTTCAGAGTGAAAACGCTATAAAGTAGGGTTGCCAACAGACTAGGCTTTGCCGGTTTTGTCACGATCTGTCAGAAGTACGATTAGCAATACCGTCGATTGTATCCCTGGTGACGACGCAGTCATCGTACGGTTCCAAGATCAATGTGCTTTTGTTAATTAATGTAATGTAAAAGTTAGTTTCTTGAAGAAGTTGTGTTGTATTACAGGTGAAGCAATATATTCTTTTACCTGATCGAGCACTTCATAATTTATTGCCAATATTGCCATACACTACACTGCAAACCCTAAAACGATCAAGCTCAGTATCGGTTTACTTTTACTTTCTTCCTTAAATGTCTATTTCCTCTTCAGTTACATGATATTTATTTTTATTTAAATTATAATGTTAAAGGTCGTTTTAGACTACTTTATTTCTCGTAAATTACACGAAATTTATGAACGTTTATTGTGACTTTAAAAATTGGTAACTATGAAGGCCCTGTACAAGGTTTGGTACAATTTCTAAATAATATTTAGAACAAGGAATTTAATATAAAATATTCTATTCTTTCAGGTAGTTTTAGTTTGATTTTTGATGACGTTTAACGCAGAATTTATTTTTATTTTTAATAAATGAAACTAAACATTGTGTAAAAAGTACGGTGTGTCTAAAACGGCTTTGACTTGATCCAAGCATATATAAATGTTTTCCCATAGAAAAATGAATTTTTCTTGAAAATTAGAATCTTTTTATTATATTAAATTTAAATGTTTTTAAATAAAAATGATTATTTTCTCGAGTGACAAATATTTTAATCGATCCCAAAACATTCTAAACGAGTTTGTTTTTAAATCATTAAAATTATGAGACTGACATATCTGAAAGTTAATAAATTGTTTAAATAGAAATTGAAGCGTTGATTTCAAAAACAAAATAAATCCAAAAATGAAATTTGAGAAAATCGATAAAAACTATTTATATTGGTAACCGTTAAACTTATAGCTTCCAAATTTTAATCGCTGTAAATCTGTATATGTGAGGTTTTTAAATGAACAAACAATAGCAACATATGACTTGCAAAAAGATCAACAAGATCTGGTATGACTTTGTCCATTTGGGACATATGCTATTTTTGTGAATAGCTTAAACAGCAACACCCTATGATTGCTTTTTGACATGACATTGTTTTAACACAGCCAGCTGAATTGATATGTCATATACGACCAGTCCAAAGAGCATGAAAAAAATGAAAAGTGTATGTCAAGTCGTGCCCTCAAATTCAAAACTACTGTCAAAATTACCGTGATCTTGAAATTTTTTGTTATGAGAAACGTTAATTCGTCTTGATATTTAATAGTGCTTGCGATTGGCCTGCACTTTGTACACGGAATGTATCTTCATCTCATTTTAACCTCATGGAATAAAATAAGACGAAGATACACTCAGTGCACGTAGTGCCTGCCAATCGAAAGCGCTATAAGTTGTCGACGTTGTCGTAGGGACGGTAAGACCTAATTAACGAGAATGAGAGGGCGCTACTTGACGCGCTTCATGACTTGCTTTACTGGAACACATGTTTAGGCGAATTGGACTGGCCGTATATGACATATCAATTCAACTGGCTGTGGTATTAGGATAAACAAATTGAAGCCAGTTTACTACATAATAAGTCATCCCGTACAAGGCGGTCATGCTATCAAAACTTAATAAAACTTTTAAAAAAATTTGTTGCAAATTGCTTTTGATTGCAGTGGATTCCTCGAGCAGTCTCTGCTGTGAGCCTCTGTAGTGCAAAAAGTGATGGTATAGGATGTTGGTGTTTAAGGTATTCATTACTGTTACATTGTAATTTCGAATACCCTTAGACAAGACGTTTCGGTTGCAGTGGAATTCTAGAGCTGCGCTTCTACTGACGAAGCCCCAAATAGCATGAAACAGCAGTACAGAGGCTATATATATTTTTTAAAATTTGTAGTAAAGGCTTACCTACAACCATAAAGGTGTTGTAAATTTGTTTAAGTATTCATTTTAAAGAATATTTGTGGTCGGGGTAATACAAAGACCAGAGCTGGGACGGTACTGAATTTATATCTCTTGTAAACAACTCACAAGTGGGAATAAGAAATTAACAAGGATTTATCTTTTCATGAATTGATAAAAACTTATTTATCCATCCCAACAAAAGGCAGATTTTTATACAAATGTGTATTATTTATGTTTTACAAAATGCTAGTTTTTCTATCGTTTTGTATGTACTTGAGTTTTGTTTAATTAAAGACCGGTTTTTCTAAAACAAAAAGTTGGTAACCCAGATCAGGCACAGGCGCTTTTTAACTTTTTACAACCTAAACGTCCGGTCTTTAATGATAATGATCATGAAATTCTAATCCAATTTTGAAGTTCACATTTTTTAGTGATGCCAACAGAAATGTCACCCTAAAAGCTAAGTTTCCATGCATTGCAGATATGCAAAATACTTACTGCGGATTGTTTTTGACTGGTTGCCAAAGGCAATATCAAAATTTGCTTTGTTGTCAAGGAAATAGTGTAAACGCAAGACCTTTGGAAATTGTAAGCGAGATATAAAATAAGTAAAAAAATTGAGTGAGTAAGAAAGATGCTATTATACGCTCCAGATGCACTTGGCTTAGAATTTTCAAACACATCTAAGGTTTAGAGTTCTCCATTTCCATGTCTATATCTCATTAACCAATCACAGTTTTTTAGCGACCTGAGTATGTGACCATATAGATAATGAACTGTAAGGGTTATCGCACACATAGCGCGGCGAACCGCGGCGCCGAAAATTTTTCTGTATTCTTATGAGTGTGTGCATACTTATGCGAAGCGCGGCGAAGCTACCCAACGTATCCAAGTACAGCTAAAAAAAAGTCGTCGCTCTTTGCCGCGCTGTAATGTGCCAGAACCTTAATTGGCTCAAAATATTACTGTATAAACGGAAATCTGTGAACTTAGGGTCCCCTAATAGAAGATATTTCAAAAATTTTTACATTAAATTGTTTTAATAATATACGTATACTCGTAAATTACTGTTAGACGCGATAAAGGACTAATTATTATTATTATTTTTTGATTTTAGTTACTTCAAGCCAGTTATTCATTCTACACGTGGCCCTCTGCTCCAGTTCTTGCCTGGTTTCTATGGGAGAATCGCCACGATCTCATCAACAAAAGAGTGTTAGAAATTGGTTCAGGTACTGCCTTGCCGGGAATAGTAGCTGCGAAGTGTGGAGCTAAAGTAACTTTAAGCGATTCTGCAACTTTGCCCAAATCGTTAACTCACATCAAAAGAAGCTGTCAACTGAATAATTTAGTAATAAATCAAAACATTAACCTCATTGGTCTTACATGGGGTTTGTTTCTGCACAAGTTTGAGGCACACGGTTCTGTTGATCTAATTTTGGGATCAGATTGTTTCTACGAGCCATCGGTTTTTGAAGATATCCTGGTTACTGTATCTTATATACTAGATAATAATCCAGGCTGCAAGTTCCTCTGCACTTATCAGGAGCGCAGTTCAGATTGGTCAATTGAGCATTTACTGGCAAAGTGGAACTTGAAGTGTGAAGTTCACAGTATAAATAATTTAGGAGCAAGTGTTGGTTTGGATATACATGAATTAATTGGAGATCATACTATCCACTTGCTTGAAATTACGCATTAATAATGGCATCCGGTGCAATTCGTAACTTCTTTAAAGTATATGTGGGAAACTTACCCTGGACTGTGGGAAATAATGAATTAAAACTGTACTTCAGCAAGTTTGGTCATGTGAACACTGCCACGGTACTATTTGATAAAAATACTGGTCTTTCCAAGAATTTTGGTTTTGTTGTTTACAGCACCCGTGAAGGTTTTGAAACTGCCACAAACACCACAAATCATAAACTCGAAGGGAATTTATTGAAAGTGCAGCCTGCTAGTGTTTCTAATTAAGTTTAAAAACAGTATCGTAGTAATATTCTAGTTTAAAATGGCGAAATCTCTCGATAGTTACACTGATTTGCAGGAACTAGGAATTGACTGCAATGATGATGAATTAACGAGCACTTTTTTGAAAGCAGCCGATCATTTGCAAACTTTGCTAGCAAGTGTAGATAATGCCACATTATTATTACTTTATGGTTACTACAAGCAAGCAAATGAAGGTCACTGCAACATACCAAAACCTAGTTGGTATGATATGAAAGCAAAACAGAAGTGGGAGGCATGGAATAAGTTGGGAGATTTAGATAAAAATAAGGCCAAAGTTTTATATATCACAACCATACAGAAAATTGATCCAAATTTTCTAAATGTTACCACAGCAAAGGAAAGTTGGATTACTGTATCTACTTTACAAGCGCAAGAAGAAATTTTAAATGAAAGCGAGAAATCTCTTGCGGATTATGTCAAAGAGAACAACTGCACACAAGTCTGCAAAATTTTAAAAACCTATGATAATAGTGAATTGGAAGAAGCTCTCTCTGAATTGGATTCTGAAGGATTGGCTTTGATACATTGGGCGTCAGATCATGGTTTTACAGAGATGATTCAGCTCCTCTTGACATTCGGGGCCAATATAAATTTGGAAGATTCAGAAAAGCAAACACCCCTTCATTTTGCGTCAAGCTGTGGACATCTAACATGTGTGAAATTACTATTGGAGCATGGTGCTGATGTTAATGCAGAAGATGTGAATGGACAAACATCATTAACAGTTAGTAGTGATGATACTGTAAGAAGCTTGTTAATTAATCACAATTGAATTTTCAATGTAGAACAAATATGTTCTTGTAAGGTCGAGGATATAAAGTTATTATAAATCATTGAAAGGAGTTTTTTTAATCCCAAAAATTTTATTATAATTATTTGAATGTCGTGTTTCTTTCTTGTTATTCTTCAATATCTTTTGCGTCTTCTACAAAGTACACTGGATTTTCAAAGGTGGTTTCTGTAAATTGGGGCTTCCTTCGTTCTTCTTTTGGAAACTATCAACAGACAAGTTGCTTTGTTTTTAGTAAGTTGACGTAAATTAAAATATATATATATATATACCGTTTCTTTAAGTGCGCTGGTAGAAGTAGACGGAGTTGGTTGTCCATACAAAGGATTGTCAAATTCTTTTTCTAAACTCAGAACGGATCCAGCTAGAGACAGTTCACCTTCTCCCCTGTTTTCGAATCTGGCAAATGAAAACCTGCTTACAGCTGTCGATAAACGACGACTAAATGGGATTCTAAAAAAAATTAAAACAATTTTGTGAGTTTAGACTTTATTTTACAAATTATATGAAGAAACTAAGTTCACCAAGGAAATCAACGAATAATTTAAACACTTAGGTATTATGATTATAGTCTCTCAAATCTAATAATTCAGTTTTCTCTGGTATGACATGGGTAAAGGAGTATCGTGATCAACTGTTGCTACACATCCCGTCAGCCGTCAGGATCTAAGTGCACGGCGCTGAATTGCGTTCCGTTGAGTGGGAGACAGTAACGCGTTCTTGAATTATTTGTGAAAAACTATGATTATGATTTATGATACATAGTTATTTACTGTGCGTTTTCGACATCATCGTAATCGCACAATGTAGATGTAATTAAAAATTTTTAATTTCAAGTTGTGATGGTTCAGGCTCTCCGTATGTATTTTTTATTTTTTTCTATTCAGGGGCTATATAAATTACCTTGTTGTAAATGACCAATTTTGTAGTGAAGGATTAGCGAATGCGAAAAATATTAAACCAAAACCAGCCACAACTAGTAATAAGCTTCCAACGACAAACAAGATCGTGCTTCTAACCGTGGCCCTTCCGCTGAGCGGTTCTCCAGACACTGCTATCGTAACGTTTTTTATTCTCCACTGCTGCAAGTCTAAAAAAAAATAAAAAATTAAAACATTCTCAGCTTTCTTATATGTAGATATACAGGATGTAGAATTGTTTTTCGAGATATACGATTTTGCAGGTAAAAACACGGAAGAAATGCAGACATCCTGTACAAAGATCGTTAGTGCAATTGAACTCCCCACTGCGGATTAAGGAATCACTTAACTAACCTTCTTCAAACGTGGAATGTAGTGTCTTGGAAAAAATGATGCTATATCCGTTGAAGTCCTCCTTTTCGGCAAGTACCACTTGAATTATGTCTCTACCTTGTTGCGATACTTTACTTGAGTAAATGTCGATATAGTCGTATTGTGGTAGTTGCTTGCGAAACGCTTGCAAATCGAAATCCTCTTCTGGTATTATGTGCAACACGCCACCTATATGCAAAAATTGTTTGGGACTAATACAGGCTATTCTGTATCGAGTACGTTAAATTGAACAGACTGTAGCTATGGTAACAACCAACCATCAAGCTTTATGATTTATCGAGTATGTTTAATTTAAAGGACTGTTGTTATGGTAACAACCAACCATCAAGCTTTATGATTGGTTGTTACCATAACAACAGTCCTTTAAATTTAACGTACTCGATACAAAATAGCCCATATAATAAGTTCTAAATTCTGAATAAAAAATGAAGTAGATTTGGCACTGCTGGGACCTACCTTGGCACTGTTGGGACCTAAATTAAATTATATTTTAATATACTCAGGGCCTATTTCATAATAGGACTTTAAATTTAAAGTTACTTTAACTTAAAAAAATACATTTGCTTCTCTATTCCTAAAGTGATTTGAAATTAAAGCTTCCTTAAAGTCTCATTATGAAAACGGTCATCAGGGACTCTGTTCTCAAGTCAATCGACTAAAGTCGTATGCGACTGACGTCAAAATGAAGCAATTCTCGAACGATCTGTAAAGTTTTGTATGAGAATGTACTTCATTTTGATGTCATTTTCGCATACGACTTCAGTCGAGTGACTTATTGAGAATAGAGCCCCTGATTAACTCCGTGGATACATTTGTTAAAACTATACCAACAATAAAATTATTTTCAAGGAATGGTTAAATTTAAATAACGTTAGTGGATACGCTCGTCAGTATACTTTAGTAGTTGAACTAATTCTTTGGAGTCCTAGCGTTAATTTAAACCGAAAGTTATACTTGCCGCAAAAATCTCGACAATGTCCTACAGGACGAATTGGTTTGGAACATGGAGCTCGATGATGGCTGTTCAACTGTAATTTATCGCATTGGTAATATTGGTGGTTCCACTTAGAACAAACACATCCACTTTTCTGCGTGCAAGTATTTGGGCGAATCTTTATTCTCTTATCTACACGATCGAGAGTGTACGCTCTTTCATAGTAAAACTCTTCGCAACTTGATGGACTCAAGAGAATATTACTCCATTCTTCGTCGCTTATAGAATTACCGCCCAGGCGAATGGAGTTTACGTAGGAATTGAATGCGAATATGTACACTCCAAAAGTCGAGTCTTTTGGGAAAACGACATCATCGTAATCGCACGGTAATCTTTCGACATCGGGAATTGCTTTGTTTTCTTCTTCAGAAATCCAGTTTTTTGGATCGGTCCAATATTTATTTTCCAGTTGTTTAAGACGGATACCTAAACAAGAAATAGGAGTAAGCCGTTTATTCTAATGTGTTACAAAATCTTCGGCTGTGCTAATCTAGTCTGTGCTGCCTTCAATGTGCGGTTGCTCCAAGGTCAGCCGCATATTGAAGGTAGAATCTAACTGAATTGGTGAGTGCATAATCATGCTAAGACCAAATTTACTGTTTTTAGAAAACCACAACAAACTTTCTGGATTT
Organism: Prosopocoilus inquinatus; assembly: GCA_036172665.1. Lineage (NCBI taxonomy): Eukaryota > Metazoa > Arthropoda > Insecta > Coleoptera > Lucanidae > Prosopocoilus > Prosopocoilus inquinatus. The sequence continues at coordinate 7,774,361 of CM069876.1, forward strand.
TTATTTTAAGTGAATTATTGGCTGAAAATTCTTTCAGATAACGATATCAGAAGCCTCCTGAAGCTAATAATTACTTAAAATAAAAATCTAGAGAAAGTTTTTTTTTGTTGTTTTCCGAGAACAGTAAATTTTGACCGAACTTGATTATGCAGTCATCGATTCAACTTCATTAGAAATTCGAAAACTAGCAAAAGTTCAAGTTAGGTGCCTCACGATTCAATACAGGCAGTTCGACACTACCGGAAATACGTCATCAAATCAAATTCAAATATGGAACATTTAGATATATTTTTATTGAATAAAATATAAAGCATTTATAATTTAAGAAAGCAAAGTTTTGCCTGCAATGCATCGAGATTTATCTACGTTCAGACGGTTTAGGGTCGATGGACTGCATGTAAACCATCGAAGCGCTCTTAAAAGTAATGTGACGATCTAATGCGTGACGAATTAGTCGTACATGCTTCAGAGCCGGTGCGAAATAATCTCGAAGCTTCTGGTCTACGTCTGTTTGCTTCCGCGACGGAATTTTCTGGGCACTTCGATAGACAGACGGGCGCTGCACTTGACGGAGATTTCGCGAGATCGAAAAATCTCGCAAACCAGCCCTGCATATGACAATATTCGCTTGGGGAAATAAAAACAGACGGCGGCAGCTCGCATTGAAGTTAATTAACTCAACGTTCGACGTTTGTAAAAATAAATTAGGAGTAGTTGATAGTCCACATGAAATAAATTAGTGCTAATGTAACGTTGTTAATAAATTAGTTATTAGATTTATGGAGCATTTTATTTTAAAATTGATTTAACGAACCCTAAATACGTAATAGTAATATAAACAATAACATGATTGCGTAAAATATGAGGAATAATTATTAAGGGGCGCGCGCATTGTTTGCGAAACTCGCTGCTCCCTTTAATTTTGATAGTCGGCCTGTATTTAGGATCTCTATATGCAGGGTGTGTTTGGAAAGTATTGCGCACTATTCCTGAAGGATAAGCAATGCAGTACGCTTTAGACATAGCAATTGTATCATGTATAGAGAACTAGCTTGGTCTATCACTTGCACGGTATGAATGAGCGATTCCCTTGGGTGGAGGATCGGCAGAGCTTGTCAAGTACTACTTAACTTGACCGCTGACTAGTTGGACTGTTTTCGGGGATGGCTACAGGATGTCTGAGACGTTGGGGGCTACCGTTCCATGAGTGGTTATTCCCAAAGGGGGATCGTACTAACAGGGTAAAACGCTGCACAGAGATGACTCGTTGAGGACCCGATATAGCGGCTAGGGACCCCTAAGGTTATTAAATTGTCACCACCTCTACGTGTTTGGTGGTGGAGGCCAGTGGTGAGATATCATGTCACCTGGTGTAAGAAAGAATCTACGGATTGCACAGCGCCAACGCGAAGGATAATGTTCTATTTACGGCACTTATGAAATAAAAAGATGAAAGTGAGAAAGTTAAAACCTATTGATCAATATCAACAATTCTTCTAATTTTGTTGTGAAATCATTAGGTGTTTACGATAATTGGAGCGCTCCATGGATCTATGTAGAAAAGTAAGATAGAACGAGTGCATTTAATGTAAGTAAGAGTGAGGGAATAGATTAACCGGTATAAACCGCTCCAATTATCGTAAACGCCTATTATCTGAGAATCGCATGCGTTCTAAAAAAATTTGCGGCGGCAATTTCAATTTTTTTAGCCGACTAAAAAATTGCAAGTCGTGCGGACGAGGGTTGAAACCGACCTTTCAATACCTTTTGGTCCCCAATTCTTTTAAACAAACCGTACAAGTTTGGATCTTCATTCTCTTTGTGAGTAGCGTTTTCTGGTTTAGCTAAAAGCCAGAAAACTGTTGTTTTCTTCGAATTGCTCGAATAGCGTCTATTTATATTTTTGGAATTGTCGACAGTAGTCTTCTCCGTATCTCTTTCTCAGCTTACTTAAGTATTTTCCCTTAAAATAAATCAAATAGAAACCTGAATCTTTAAATAACAAGATACTTTCAAATTTAAGAGAATTTTTTCGTACAATAACAAGAGTACAAAAAAAGACAATATGTGAATTAAATTAAATTAATTATTTAAAATTTAATAATTACCAAAAAATAATCTATCTATAATCTAGAATATAAAAGAGAGAAGTTCAATAAAATATTTTATCTAAACTCACCTTCGGTGAACGTAGATTCTTCTAGGTACACTTTATTTAAGTTAACTTAGGTAAAGTAATTGACAGAAAATAATTTTGAATTTTGAAAAAACCACTCTTTCTAACGAAGAAAATTAAGACGCGTATACAATCGACGACTTCGTATGCGGAACTGTCCGGAACTTTTTTTCTCTTGTCCTATTTATTACGAGTTCGAGGGCGTCGTAGGAGTTAAAGCAAGGGCCGGAACTTCTTGGAAATCCTCGGCACTGGAAGCTGCTTTTCAGTAATGCATGGCGCTTTCCAATGAGTCACCGTTGATTTTCATTTAGCAAAGCAGTGCAATGTACAGTAATAGTATAATCTCATTTCTCAAGCTGACTAATGCTTTCGTTGTACGGGGTGTCTCTAAATTCCGTGGACATGGCTTAACCACAGATTCCTGGGATCAAAATAAGACGATTTAACCAAACTTATCTATATCCATAATGGTCTCGTTAAGTAGGTATTCTTCTTCAAAATTCTTGAATAGAAAATTAATTTTTATAACAAAGGAATCGGCTGGACCGATTTGGGTAAAATTTGGTATGGAGGCCCAGAAGAAAGTAAGTCATATTTGTAGGTGATTTTAGTTACTTACAGTGAACCGCTAGTGTGAAAAACAGGGTTGCCACAACACATATCTTACTATAACTTTTTTGAGGTTAGGAAGATAACCTTAGTTAATAAATTTTTAAAAAGAAGCACTCGATAGGAAACTTTCGTGTCTTTGTAACTTTTAATATTTTTTACGGTTTAGTCACAAAATAAGAAAATGAAAGTGACTGTAGCATTTTTTATTGAAAACAGGTATACTTTACTGCCTTTTAATTGTCTAATTTATTTATTTTGATAAAAGTACATTAATTAGTAAACTATATTAGCCATTTGTTTTCTTGTGCATGGTCTACTAACTTGAAATTCTAAATTAAAACATTTTGCAAAAAATGCACTTTAGTCATTAAATTTTTTCTATTTTCTGACTAAACCGTAACAGTTAGCAAAGTTGGCAAAGATACATAAAAGGTTATTAATGAATAACTCTTTCTGAAAATAAATTAGTTATCCACCTACAAAGCACTAGAACATATCCGTTTTCAGTAAGTAACTGTGTAGCCATTTAGATTTTGCTATTTTATGACTAAACCGTAAGAAATATCAAAAGCTACAAAGACACGGAAAAGTTTCCTACCGAATGCTTCCTTCTAAAAAAAAGTTTTCTTCCTAACTTCAAAGGTGTTGTAAGATATGTGTTGTGGTAACCCTGTTTTTCACACTAGCGGTTTACTGCAAGCAACTAAAATCACCTGTAAATAGGGCTTATCTTTTTATGGGACTCCATACCAAATTTCACCAAAATCGGTCCAGGCGTTCTTCTGTTATAAGGAAAATTAATTTTTTCTTCAAGAACTTTGAAGAAGAATAGATAAGTTTGGTTAAATCGTCTTATTTTGAGCCTAGGAATCTGTGGTTAAGCCATGTCCACGGAATTTAGAGACAGCCTGTATAAGCTGCATATTTTCAATTTTTGATTTTTATTTTAATAAAGTATCTTAATTAAATAAAGTGTACTGAATTGCACAAAAAAAAATAATGATAAGATTGTGGATTCTTACAAAATCATGTATCATAGAGCCAATGGGCAAAACCCTTTAGTTCTGTAGAAATTTTACGGGATTCTTTAGTGTATTATACTAACAATTTTCGTTGTCTTCAGAAAACGTAATAGATCCGCCCTCATGAAGTAAAATGTCGCCGTTTCGGGGCAAGACGATCTCCTTGGTTTCAATTTGCTTGACGCCCATTATGCAGGTGTAACCTAGATCTTCCGGAAAAATTAAACCTAGGCAGTTTTCGGAATAAGTTCCGCCAAGCCAATTTTGACGGTTCTCAACGTCTGAATTTGGTTTCCATGTTTTGGTCACACAAATTACGGTGTTGGCTAAAAGCAAGATAAAATTTCAGGTTTCCTGTGATAAAAGTGTTAGTATACAGGGAGATTCCGGCAACCTTTTCATTAAAAGTTTACGGACTTCTCCTTTGAATTGCTGTTTCATATTTTGCAGTTATAAGTTAACGATAAGGATCTATCAAAATGTAATGTTTTCAATTTTCGGACACTTCCGCTTATACCGGAAGTTGCTGTCAACTTTCTTATTTTAAATAGAATACCCCAATTTTTAATGGATTTTTGAAATCTTCATAAAATTTTAAAAATATTTTGTGAACATGTGATACAAGAAAAATTAACTGTTTCCGAGATATTTTCATTTTTTAAAAATAACTCAGACTTGCAGAACCTTGGTTATGATACTGCCATATTTGTGCAACAAAAACCACGGTGCCAATTTTTGGTCTGTAGTAGGATACAGTAACAGTCTTTCAGATCATTGTCAGTTTTGCACTTGATTGTTTACGGGCTGGTTGAAAAGTAACTTCAATTCGAACTGATTTCAACTGTCGAAAAATCATGTTTTTTAAATGGAACGCCTAGTATATTTTTATACCATGTGTCCTATATTAGCATTCCCTATACCTATCTCTTATAGTTCACTCGTTATCCATGATTTCTTTTTAACACCTGATTTTCTTCCATTTTTTGGTATTGTTTTTAAATAGTGGGCTATGAAAATTAGAGGAATTATAATTTTTGAAATCATCCGTCTGGCAGGAATTAAAGAAAAACATGTTAATCGCTACGAAGAACCAAAAAATGAATAATCAAACAGACATATTAAACGTATCTGATGTTAAAAAAATCGACAATTTAAGAAGTTAATAAAAAAAATTGTTATATTGTGGAAAATATGTTATTACTTAGATACAATAGAAAGTTATTACTAATAAATAATTTCTGAGGACAACTTGGAGTCAATATTATAACCAACAATTTGTGTATTATTTTTAATATTTTTGATTTATTTATTAGTTTATTTATTATTAGTTTGATTCCATTTTGTTTCTTCTTTGGTACTCTTCATTCGGTTTGAATAATTGTCCTCATCACAGATCTCTTATTTTGTTTTTTTAAATTAATAATGGTAATAATTCCTTATTTGATTCAATTTTTAATACAGGGTGGAAACTAAGCAGCGGATAAATTCGATATTTTCAAGACCATCAATTTTTTCACTTTCGGACATGTCGATGTCGTCTAATTTTTGTCGTTTGCAGATACTATTTTTAATACTACAGAATGTTTGTAAAAAGTTGGGCGAGTAATTTTTTTAATGCTCCAGTTAAGCAAAATTGACGAGTTCGAGTTATTTTTTTTTAAATTAATTGTCTTGAAAATAACGAATTTATCCGCTTCATGCTGTATAATTAATTGATAGACCCTTATTTTTTCTTTTATTTGATTTCATTTATTTTAATTTTTTTTTTATCAATTTATTATTTATTCGTTAAGATTTTATTTTTCAATTATCAGTTTATCGTTTTTTGATTTTGACCTCTTCGATCGACAGCCATTTTTATTTTCTCTTTCAGGATATTTGAGTTTATTTTTTGATTGTCAAAAGATCGTCTTTTGTTTTTTTTGTTTATTCGATTTTTATTTTGTTTTCTCTTTTGTGCGATTTGATTTCACTTTTTAATTATTTATATTTTTTCTTTAACATTTAACGATTAATTTTTTGATAATTTTAATTTTCATCTATCCTTTTTTGTTTTTCTTTCGTTTTATTTTATTTGATACGATTTTTTATTTTTTAATTATCAAATAGATTGACTTTTGTTGTTCTTTTCATTTTATTCAATTTGAGTTTATTTCATTTTCATTTTTTATCTTCATCCACGATCGTCTTTTGTTTTTGTTTTATTTTATTTGACGATATTTTATTTTTATTTTGTCTGTTATTATTTTACATTCTCTATTATATTACACTTTTTTGTATGTTTTTATTTTAGAGTCACCTTTTTATTTCATGGTCATATTTTTATTTCACAATTCTACTCTTTCTCTTTGTTTTTATTTTAAACTCTCAAATAACGATAAATTTAAAAATTGAAACTTGGCAAATAACAGTCACTTGAAATTATTTTACCTATTTTTTTAAATTTATATAGTATTTTCTGCTTTTTAGAATGGAAAGAGGACAAACTTTTTCCTCTGCCGGAAGGGCCCCGCAAAAATTCCTCGCCAGGGGCTTCGCAAATATTAAGGCCGCCTCTGGTTCCATTTTAAAAAGTTGAAAAGAATTGAAAATCTCGGAAACCTGAGTCATTTGTTTGAGCAGGAAAAGTCAGAAGCTTTTCTAATTTATGCGACTTCGTGAACTTAAAGTTAGCAATTGTAGTTATTTTCCGTGATCACCAAACTTTTGTTCTACGTGGGCTGCTGGAAAAGTTTCTGGAAACGGTATGAAAAAACGCATATGAAATTTGGTAAACGGTATCATTGTTTTTCGAAGTATTCGCCTTTGACGTCAATACACTTTTGCATACGCTCGAACCAATTTCTAAAGCACGTTTTCCACTCTAAAGATGGTACCTCAGAAACCAGTGTCCGGAATGTTTCAACCGCTGCTTCAGCCGACGAAAATCGCTCACCACGCATTTTATTTTTGGGAACAAAAAGAAATCATTTGGTGATAAATCAGGTGAATATGGACTATGAGTCATTAATTCAACATTTTTGTTGGACAAAAAATCAACTGTTTGACGGGCTGAGTGAGAGCTGGCATTGTCATGATGGAGAATAATTCGTCGATTTCGATTGTTTCTTCTTATTTGATCGATGACTTCCGGCAAACAAATTGTAGTTTACCAATCAGCATTCACGGTTTTTCGATCCTCTAAAGCCATGGTTGCTACATGTCCAGTTAAACCAAAGAAACAAGCAATCATTTGCTTCGCAGCACTGCGTGAACGGACATCTTTTGTTGGTTTTGGTTCATTTTGAAATACTCAAACAGTAGATTGTTGTTTACTTTCTGGCTCGTACGAATAGATCCACGTTTCGTCACCAGTAACGATGTTATAAACTAAATTTGAACGACCTCCATTGAATTTCTCAAGCATTTCTTCGCACTATTCGACACGACCCTGCTTTTGCGCTTCTGTTAAATTATGTGGAATCCAATGATTGCAAAGCTTTCGTACGTTCAAATGATCATGCAAAATCTGGTGTATTCCTTTCATGTCAATGCGTAAGGATGCTTGAATCTCACGGTATGTCACATGTCGATCTCGCTCAAGCATTTCACGCACAGCATCTACATTAGTGGCAGCAACACATGTTGATGGACGACCTTCACGAAATTCGTCACTGAGAGAGGTACGTCCACGCTGGAATTCGGTGAACCAATTATAAACACTGCTCTTTGAGGCGCTTCATCTCCAAAAGCCAAATGAAGCCGATCGAGGCATTGTTTCGGCGTTAGACCACATTTGAAATTGTAAAAAATCATGGCACGAAAATTTTCACGCGAGATTTCCATGTTTTCACAAAATTACTATTTCTCAAATGCTGTACAAACAAAACTAGTTCACTTGGATAGGAACTGTCAATAGAATTATAGGCGAAAAACGTCAAATTTTTCAAATATGACAGTTGATAAACGCTAACAATTCTAGACCTACTAGATTCCAGAAAATTTTCTAGCAGCTTACGTATATCATTTATAAAACAGTAGGCTTTGGGAAATTTGAAGCAAGCAAAACTTTTCTACTAAATCAACTTATTCGGAAAACTAAAAAAAAGTACTGCAACAAGTTAAGTAAATCTGGGCATAAATTTGATGGTAGATAATAGGGAAACTTTAGTAACCGTTAATAAGCCATTTTGTTTTTCGCCATACATAATTCAATCAGAAACAAAATAGATAATAACAGTATGATGCGAAGTTGTTTCTTAACATCTAATGTCTAACGAATATTTAAGAAACGTATAACAAAAATGTTTTGCGTTCATTTAACAACGGTTTAATTTTATCTAACAAAAGAAACGCTTTATTTACCTGTATAAAATATGAAAAGCACCGTAAATAAATATATAACCATATTCCTCATATTCCGATGTCTGTAAATATTCACTAAAGGCCACTGAGCTTAAACTTCTGTGACGCTATTGAAATAACATGTGTGGAGGGTGGAAACTCTGAGAGGCGATCGTATTTCGTTATCAAAATTATACATACACATGTTATAAAATTAACAAATTATAGGTAAGTGCTCACTCAAACATTTTTGATCCTAATTGTTCTCCGTTTGCTACAATTTTTATTTTATAATTATTTTTGTGTAGCAGTTAAACATAATGCATATTTAATCATTGACATTTTGATTCTATTACTGTTCGATAAACTGCATTTGATTCAGTTTATTCAGTTGCCATTCGACTATTATTTTCATTCCAATATTTACTATTTTCATCCGAATACTATTTTTATTCGAATACTATTTTTATTTAAATACTAATTCTTCTCACCTGGCTGGAACCGGCCTCAGCAGCGGAGATACTAAAAAAAAATGCCTCTTGAGTTGATCTTCGACAAAAGGAAACAAGAATTTTATTAAAAATTATACAAAAATGTAAATTTGATGTGTATAACAGTAATAACAGAATATGAATAGATTAACATTTATTTAATTTCTAGCGTTCGCCTTTTTGTCAATTAGACACAAAGACCTTCTCGTGAATGACGAAGAAACGTATGTATCTGGTTAATGTTGTTCTTGCTCTTTTGTAATTGACAAGTACACCTGAAATATAAAAAAAAGTAATTAAGCTTGTGTTTAATTCGAATGATTCAGAGAAAATTTTCAGTCACGAATTTTCAATTTCATGTCATTATACAGGGTCTCCCAAGTTGAGTGGCCTATTAAAAGTTATCGGGAAAAGGAACATACAAATATACTGAAAATTTACGCACTGCCTTGAGGAAGTGATCTTTCAGAATAAAATATTTTTACTTTTATATTACTTCCGGTTATAGCGAACGTCGCCATATTTTAAACGGATTAAATGGAAAATTCCTATTTTTTCAGAAATAAATAATTGCTAACTATAGCAATGCCATACATCTCGGAATAAAGCAATAGGTAAATACCTATCGTAATACTTACTATTTTCATAAACAAGAGTCTTAAAAAAATAAGTAGACCTATTTTCAAAAACATTTCTCTTTGTCAGGCTTTTGTTTAAAAAAAGCAAAAATAAAACTTACAATTGGTAAAGTGGTAAAAATAGTTAAATAGTTTTATTTATTATTCTCGAGTCCCAATAATACGGTCGTAAATACTGTACAAAATTTGCAAATAACTGAGATAAGAGTCAAATGAACTAATAAATATTTACAATGGTAACCTAACTTTCTCACTTTATAGAAATTTTGCACAAAAAATACCATCGTGTCGTAGTTCTTGAAGATTAAACATTACGGTTCCTTTTTATTTGTTTTGTTAATTTTATTAATTTCTTTGTTTTTTATTTGTATATATCTGTTAATATAGCTTGTAACTCAATAAATATTTTTGTTTTGTCGACACTTACTGTGAAAAATTACCATAATTTTACCAAAATATGCCATTATAAGAAACAATAATTGATAACAAGAAAACTAATGGAAACAGGTACAGGGAATGCTACTACTAATCGATGTAGAATATGATTCTGCATCTTATGACGCAAAAATATACAGGGTATTCCACTTACAAAAACTGAGTTTTGGGCAGTTAAATAGAGCAAGGTTCGACGCCATATTTTGACCACCCTGTGAATTTTTCAATAATAACTAGGATATGATTTGAAAGGCTGAACATTATTCTTTGAAACGACAGGCAGCTTGAATCTAGAGAATTTGGAAGTGTCGTAAATACATTCTCTTAAATGACAGGCCACCGAAATAATTTTTTTCAGAAACTCGAAGAGATATCTCAAAAACCGTTACATTTAAGTGTAGGGAAGCCTTAACAACTTTTGCTTGGAATAATGTGTAGAATCAGAATTTGCAATAAAAAGTATAGCATTCCATTTAAAATAAGAAAGATAATGGCGACTTCCGGTATAACCGGAAGATGAAAGTGAAAATATTTTATTCTGAAAGATTACTTCCTCCTAGGGAAGTGCGTAAAATTTTCATATTCCTTTCGCCGAGAACTTTTAATAGGCCACTCAACTTGGGAGATCTTGTATTTAATCCTGAAAATATTTTCTTTCTTATGAATTGCAATTTATAAAACACAATAAAAATAATATACAAGGTGAATTTAATAGTTGTGGAAATGTTTGTTTGTATTAGTAATGATAATAACAATTGAAGACCATGGAAAAATGTTTAACCAATATTTTTTCCACCTCGACGATTTAAGTAGAAAAATTTTGTCTACGACGTTTTTCCATGGAAGTCTTCATTTTCTTAAGAATGTTACGCAAAAGTTTTTCGAAGGATCAGAAATGAAAATGGTCATCACCAGAGGGTAAAACTTTGGAGCCTTTTTCTAATGGATCAGCGCGTTATAGTATTGAGTCAGCGAATACTTAATACATCGCTGCGTCGCGTTAGGAAAAGGCCCTAAAGTTCCATCATTCGGTCATCACTTATGGCCAGTTGCACGAAACACTTAAGTCGAGCTTAAATTTAAGTACTGCTTATAATGTGACATTTGAAGTTACAAAACAATCAATAAATCACATTCTAAGCTGACCTTAAGTGTTTGGTGCAACTGGCCATTAGTCATCAATTAGAAAGCAGTGGCATTCAAACAAAACAACTACCTTATTTTTTTCGAAAACTATAAACATTTTTAGGCAATTCCGAATATTTTGTATGCTTGTGATATGCAAAATAAAATGCACTGTGTAAAATAATTCCATTATTATTAACTTCAACAAGATTTTCCTCAGAGTGAAATGCAAAATATAGCAAACGGCTTTTGTAGACAAAAAGCGATATCATGTTTGTTTTATGTATTTCTTAAACTAAACCAGTTCACTTATTCAATAAGTGTTGTTGCATAATTCTGGATTTTCAAGTTTATTGTTTGTTGATACACAAATGTGTGGTCTCTTTAACAACGTTATTCTTGTTGAGTAAATAAAAATTTTTTGATACAAACTTTTCTTCTTTTCTGCCTACGCATAATTTAAAATGTTGAAACACACTGGGTTTTAATTTGTTTGCACGATGTGTAACTTTATTTTATAGACGAGTAGAAAAATGTTTGTTCTTGTAACATCAAAAATGTTAAAATTTCAAGGAAATTCTTTTTAACGGCAGCTGAAAATGGCAGAGAATGCTCAATGTTTCACTATCGGTTGATAGTTAGATAGTATTTGATAGCGCAAATCCGCAATCTGGGGGAGTTTCTTGAGCTACTCTACTGCGGATGAGGCAGAAATAGCTATACAGAGGATGCTTGCACATGCTTGAGAATGGAATGGTTGTCGAAGAGTATGTGGAACCTTTATTAAACTTACATTTAAATACAGGGTGTTCTTTTACTGTGTGCAAATATTTAAACCTGTAACTTACATTTAAATACAGGGTGTTCTTTTACTGTGTGCAAATATTTAAACCTGTAACATATCACCATAAATATCAACAGAAAAAATAGCGACATCTTACTATTAAATTGGACAAGTCGTTTTTGTTTGCAGTGGAAATGTCGAGCTACGTCTCTGCTGAAGAAGCCCCAAGCAGGGCTGAAACAGCTGTCCAGAGGCTGCTCGAGGTTTTCACTGCAATCAAAAACGATTTGCACAAAATTCTTTTTATAAATATCAACGATTGAACTCATATGTTCTTAACACAAATTTAATAATTTTTCAGAAAAATGCAGTGGCAGATTTTCACTAAACAGTTTGAGAACTGGTGGCATAGCTAAAAGTGGAACGCGGCCGCCTCATCAATTACGACCCGCAACCAAAGTAGGCCAGGGTCAATGCGTTACTTGCTCTTGAGCACGAACGACGTAACCTAGCCGCTCTGATCACAGCTGATCGATCAAAACGTTTACAATTTAAATTAACTTCACTGCGAGTAATTACAAGTTTAAGTATTTTTAAATTGAAATCTAGTGCAATTCAAAAAGCTGCGGTTCCTAATTGCCGAACAAATTAAAAGCGAGGTACAAACAAATTGTAATTTGTCATTCCATATTATTTTAATAGACATAAAAATTTCCTTTTTTTTCCATGGACCGTAAGTTGTAATACTTTCATAGCTAGCAGAGAGATTACAGTAAAAGTTTATTTACGTAAAAGGGTGAAGGAAGAACATTTTTAACGCGTTTGCCTAATTGGTGCATAAATTTTAAACTTATTCGTCTATAGTTGATATTGCAAAACGTATTATTTCGCTCAGTGAATTAAAATTTTAAATAAAATAATTAATGAACGATATCGGTGATTATTATTACGAAACGCTACGAAATGGGTTTGACTGCGGAATTCAGCGAGCGTCGGTGTGTAGGAAGGCGTTGCGACCTTGCAAGTATGTCTCTCTCGCACATATTACGGTTCCAAACAAGTGGAACCTCCAACATTTTTTGGCTATAGTACGGTAACCACCGGAAAATACGCACAGTAAGTAGCATTTCATGTACTTATGCCGAGGTTTTTTTATTTGCACACAGTAAAAGAACACCCTGTATATTGAACTCAAATTCTTCATAAAATATTCGATGTTCCATTTAGATATCGAGATTACACAACTTGTACATGAAATGAGACAATCTGTATTTTAAAATAATGGTAAATTATACCGTGCTTGGAAAAATTGAAAGTTTTGTATTTTTCGTACATTCAACAGGAACAGCATTATTGAATAAACCTGGTTAAATTAAGGTTCTAAATCGATACACTGCGTGTTCAGGTAGCGACATTAGTGATTTTTTTCTATCTATCCTTGTCGCACAATAATCTCGTCTAGGGATAAAAAAACACAGTTGAAAGTTTGTTAATCAAAGTGACGTTTCACAAATGGCATTCTACTATGGCTGTGGAGAATAACATAACCTAATACATTTTTGACTAGCTAGTCGGCTATAAACTACTATCGTAGTAGAAAACAGAATTCCCTAAAAGTGTTGATTTCCTTGTTGGTCTTGCGACATTTGTATTTGTTATCTTTGTTACACAATCTCGGAACGGGAATGTATTGGCGTTACCTGAACACGTAAGTGTGTTGCTTTAGTGACCTTAGGTTAAATGACGAAGGTTACTTTTTCATCATTTCACTTTAAAATGTCTTGGCAGTTTTCTTTGAAAATATGCATTCTGACATACCTGTTCTAAATTTGATTGCCCCAGGCTGTAATCTTCAATATTTAATTCTTTCGCCTTCTTGCTTCTTTCCATGATACCAAACATTTTGGAAATGGGTATAGTTGTATCCGGAATGTAGAACTTGAGTAGTTGCTGATATCTTTCCGTCATAGTAGCGTTTGGGAAGTTCGTTCTTACGAACTTCTCAATTAAGTCTATTTCGTCATCTGTTGGTTCTAATTTAGTCAGCTTTATGTTTAGTATGTAAGCTTTAGAAAATTTGCTTTTCAAGTGCTGCGTTGAACCTAAACACTTCAGAACGCCATTAACCATAATTGTTAAACGAGTGCATAATGCTTCACACTCTTCCATGTTGTGTGAAGTCAGGACAAGGCATTTTCCGGCGTCGCGATGGTAACTAAGCACATTCCAAATAGTACGCCTTGCCTTGGGATCCATACCTATATTTTCAAATTCATTATTTTTTAAATTATAATTTGAATGTGTGTATTACCGGAAGTTGGTTCGTCAAGAAATATTATTGGAGGGTCTCCGATGAAAGCCAAGGCTGTGCTCAATTTCCTCTTGTTTCCTCCACTATACTGTTTTACTCTTTTTTCTAAGTGCTCTTCAAAATCGAAATCTTTTGCTAACTGTTCTGCTATAAATTCGGCATCATTCCAGGCAATTCCTCTTATCAAAGAAAATATGATTAGAATTTCCTTTCCTGTTAGTTCATCCAACAGAGCATCGAATTGTGGACAGTAACCTATATATTTACGAGTTTTTCCGAGGTTTTTCTTTAAATTTATTCCGTTTATCCAAATATCACCGCTGGACATACGTATATCACCTGTTAACATTTTAAATACGGTCGTTTTACCGGCCCCATTCACACCCAAAAGACCAAAACATTCATATTCATTAATTCCCAGATATAACTGATTAACTGCCAGTAAAGAACCGTAATATTTGGTAAGATCTTTTATGACGATGTTAGTCTTGTCAAAATGAATTTCTCCCGTTTCAATTTTCCGTTTCTCTTCCAAAACATCACTGTCATCGACTACTTCTTTCTCTTTCTGTTTTCGAGTTAGGTTCAGATCAATTTTATTACATATCTCGCTTTCTGTTAGAATTAGCAGAATGATTATTGCAAAACCCACGCATATGAAGGCCAACATGTTGTATCCCAATGCCTCAATATCCAAGGCAAAATAATTTTCCTGAATGTCTGAAATTGAAACTTAACATATATTCTTGAAAGGGTTAATGTATTGGTGATATTTAATATTAACGTTCGTCTAAAGCAATAGTAGTATCAAATTTGAGATCATAATCAAAAGTGAGGAACATGACTTCCCCTCTTCATTACAGAAGAAAACAAAAGCGCAGGCAGCACCGCAGCTAGGGGCTGGCAAGAGGGGCCTACGCCAGGGGCGTAGATTCTAAAAGGCGCAATTTCGAATATTGCGTAGGCTTTTTAATAAATAACAAAGTGTCGTGAGGGCGCAGGATCAGATTTTTCCCTGAGCGCCAGAAACCATATCTACGAAACAGCGCAGGCACGAAACAGACGTGGATATGAAGCTAGAGCAAAAGATAGATTACACAGGGAAAATTAAAGAAGTGGTGTCGATAATAAAGATGTATCCAGGTAGAATAAGAAAAACTGGAATTAACTCATTAAAAGCAATTTCTAACTATTTTTAACAGTCATCATTGCCAGAGCGCGGATTTTCGGCTAATCTGTCATGTGTAATTTTTAGTACCAGACTCAAGAATTCTAATATCTTTCCAAACTTAAACTGTTAAAGAAAACACAAGCGCACTCCTTGAGTTCGCCTAAGCCAGCGTTTCCCAAACTTTTAGGTTTCGCGACCCCCTTTTGACAAAAAGAAGAAAGAAATGCAATTTCTATTTGATTTTGAATTTGACTTCAGAAATATATACGTTATATAATAACATTAAATACGGTTCTATTCTATAAAAGGCACATGAAAAATCAAACCGCGCAACCAGTGGCATAGCAATAGGGGTTGCAGAGATCGAAAGGCAACCCGGCGCCAACACGCCATGGGCGCTATCACTTTCTGCCGCGGTCGTAAAAGGGGTAGACCGATTTAAATTACTCGAGGAACCATTTTTAAAATATTTAATTTGTTTTGAAATAATAATAATTGTTGTGTGTAAGAGTCTGCTTTATTTGGATGTTGAATCACAACTGTTTACAAAATTGTGTTATATTGTCTTTATTTTCTAAGTATTGGGATAAAAATTAATCAAATCTCTAAGAATTAACATAAAAGATTTCTGTTCTGAATGACTGTTGCCGTTCGCAGAACGGAGCAAAGTTATTTTGTACACTTTGAAATCAAGAAATTTAAATTTCTGTCGGAAACAAGCAGACTATTCCACAATTGATTTGACTTTATCGATCTTATATTTAATTACCATCATCATGGCCTGCTGAATTCTGAATTACAAATTCTAACCAAGTCGCCAGTGGTTCTAAAATTTTAATTTCAATCAAATGTCAAAACTACACCAATACCAAAAATTTCAATAAGCATATCATGTTTTGCGAAATTGAAGGAACTTCACAACATGACAATGACAGTCGTCATATGACAGCGTCATTGACAAGTATCCTTCAACATTTCAAATTCCAATTAGAGGGCTGAATATTTCTAATTAATTTATCTAAAATAATTTTGATGGTACAATGCAATATTTTAATTGGATTTAGTTTAAGGCACAGTCAAATTGTATTCACACAACCTACAATTTTGTCGCTCTCGACGTACCTAACCTCAAACATCTGTCAAATAAATAAAAGAAGAAAATGTATTCGGTTGCAGCATTGGAAATTGGGAAATTGAAAGAACTGGAGTGTTTACAGCTTGACAGTGATAGCCGTCGTGTGAAAACATCTTGACAGGTGTTACTTCATATTTCAAATGTCAATTAGAGCGCTGGATATTATTTTTTATTAATGCATGGTCAAATTTTATTCAAGTAACCTACAATCTTTTCGCTCTTGACGTTACGTCAAATATCTGCCAAATAAATAAATTAACAAGATACAACTGGTTGCAGTGGTGCAAGGAGCTCTTAATTTTATCGGCAACTGATTTTATATGAAATTTTGTTGCAAGTCGTTTTTGATTGCAGTGAATCCGCTTCAATTTGACAATCGTAATGCAATGTCAGGTCAAAAAGCGATCGTAGGATGACGCTGTTTAAACTATTAATATTTTCTGTAGTATCAATACTTCTTTTAAGTGTTTTCCACAAAAGTACAGTAGCGAACTATAAAATCCGGACACGTTATTTTCAGAATGTAAACCTCCCTTTAATATTTTTGAAATAAGTTTAATATAAATTTTACTGGTTATAATTCGTATTTATTTTGTATTTTGACAAAGTGACTCATGTGAATTATATGCTCAAAAAATAAGAGTATTGACTTTGTCATGCAAAGTTTGGACAGCAAGAAGAGTAGCTATAAGGTTTCTATTTATTAAATTTGACATTTCAACTCGACTTCTTATGTTTTGATAGAAACAACCTAATTTAAATACGAAACTTGTAACGTGTGTATTTTTTTAAATGCCATAGGCTATGGAAAATATAATTCATACCTTAGCATCATTTGTGTATACTTCAACAACGTTTACATTTCTAGGCCAGATCCTTTAGATGCCGGAAAGGATGCACTGATAGCTCCTTGAACGTGTATGCATCAAGCAACGACATGAAATTTATTTTCCACAGCCACCCCTTATGACATTTAAAAAAAAGAACACATGTTATAAATGATATGTCAGATTGTCCGGATTTTATTAGTTCAGTATTTATCAGGTGCTCTCTTAACCTAAAATTTTGACAGTCCTTATCATTTCTGTCGCATATGAATAATGTCTCTTTTTCAAAAGGTGAATTTACTTGTCAAAAGGCGCTAATAAAAATTTTGCTACTCGCGGCTTGACTTCTAGTTACGCCACTGCGCTAAACTCGAATAAAAACTCAAACAATTTGAAGAAGAATATATCTTATACTTCTGATGATGTCAAGCGACTTTTATCCTTATAAATAAAACTTTATAATAGTCATATAACATACACTTTTTAATCACGAACGGGGCCCTTTGATTGAACGAAATTTAATCATATCGCGAATTAATCATTCGACAGTCGTTCAACTGACGGTTGTTTTTGATTTACGGCAATTGGTCAGGTCATGGTCAATTCCTAATTTGTTTAGTCTACAAATACTCAAACGATTTTTTATTTCATCATATTTACTTCCAAAATAAATAATAAAAGCGGTATAAAAATATAAAACTATAATAATGTAAGCAAAGAGCAAATGGCTATTTTTTTCGATATGAAAAACTTGGATGATATTTTCTGTTACATTTTAGCTTATTTAAAGTACACTTGCACTTGTTATCTCCACATTTTTCTTTACAATCACATCTCACAAAATCCTGCTTAGAGTTACTTTCAAGCATGAGCAGTTGCTCTTAGGGATGACAAATTTGTGGAGATCTAAGTATCTCAGACCAGCTTCTAAATAAATATTGAAACGGGGCAATCGTTCAATACTCTGAACCTTTATTAATGGTAATGTTACAAAACATTCAAATATTCAAGTCTTTTTGTTTTCCTCGCCCTCTATTTTTACCAACCGCGTTACACTCTCCCTTTGGATTCCACAAACTGTTCACAAGGGGAATCCAATACAATTCGCTGTAAGAGGCAGCCTTCCTATGGCAATGACGTTTACCACCCGTGGACAGTTCACTTAAACGCGTCTTCTTCTTGTCTGACAACGCCGTGCTATGATTCACGCCCTCCTTTCCCTTTCTTTTAATATATTTTTTTTATTTTTTAACAACTATTTACCATTATTTTTTCGCTGATTTGTTTTGATTTTCGTTTATTGAATGTGAATTTTCTTTTTATTTGATTTTATTTTGTTTTTAAATTATTCACCGATCGCCCAGTTTCGTTAAAATTTACAGATTATTCTTTGAGTCGTAACAAAATTTATCAATTTTTAAATCAATTTGACTTATTGCTAGTTTTATATAATTTTTATTTAGGTCCTAACTTTATAATCACCCTTTATTTTCATGCAATCCTCATTTAACTATTTTATTTAACTTTTAATATAATCAATTGATGCACCTTTGTTTTTTCTTTTAATCGGTTTCATTCGTTTTGTTTTTTACTTTTACATTAACAACTAATCATCTTGTTTTCTGATTTTCTCTTCTGTTGGATTTTATTTAACATGACTTTTGATTTTTTTTAATTATCAATTGACCGTCTTTTGTTTTTATTTCATTCGATTTTATTCGTATTTTAAGTGTTTTGATTTTGATAATCAATTGACGTCTTTTATTTCTCCTTTATACGAGCTAATTCAAATTTATTTAATATTATGGGTAAATTTTTTACTTTTCTTTGTAAACTATTCCGCAAAACCTTCATTACACAAGACTTAACAACTCCGACGCCCTGAAAGACCCCTAGCCGACCCCCAATAAAGATTTATCAATCCATTTCAATTCTTCACCGACCTCTAAGGGATCGATACCGATCCCGTTAGAAATCCGTGTTATAAAATGTGAATAATCGTCTCTTAGACAAAATGTTACATTTTAATTAAACAAAGTTTTAAAAGATAAAATTTGTTTAAGAAAAAGAAAGGCGATTATTATTTCGGATACCAAATAATTATGAAAATAACAAGTGTTCCGTTTAAAAAATTAGTTTCAATTTATGTCTTAATTATGCGACGTTAATTTGTTTACAAAAACTTTGAATCAGTCTGTATGTATAAGTTCTGTAATAAAGACTTCTTTCTAGTCAAAAATAAAGAAGAAGGGCTGTATAAGCAATTTCTTGTAAAAAATAAGATGATAAATTAGTTGCAATTTGCGTTCAATTGTTTATACCTATTTATTCTGCTGCACCCTCCTTTGAAGACGTATGCGCCCCCCAGGGATGCGCGCCCCACAGTTTGGGAAACGCTGGCCTAAGCAATGTAGGAGGCCGAAATTGCCGTCTCAAGCGTGGAAATGAGGGTACCACGTGCGATATCAGCCAATCGGGCTTGTGCTTGCGAGTTAGGAAGGTGTGATTCCTACACTAGAGAAGTAATAGATCGTGTTGGCTTCACGAAATAGAGTACGCGATCTATCATGAGTAAAATTAACGAGGTATCAAAAGCAACTGTAACAGTGCCTTTTTAATTTATGCAAAAACTAATGCATTTGTGAAGTTAGCCACCCATAAATTTCAACAGCCTATTAGTAAGTAAGAAACTTCCTCGTAGGGAGGATGTTTAGGACAACAAAATTATCTTTTCTTCAAGGTATTGTAGGTACTGTACTATCATGTATTCGAATTCGAATGTTTTTATGTTGAGTATCTTTTTGGAAAGTATCTTCCAATGTACAGGGAGTAACAAAAATACTATTAATGCTACTTCAGGGACGTATTCTACAGAAGAAAACAAAGAAAAAAGTTCATATAAACATGTATACAGGGTGTTCATGGGAAGCAGCAACTATAGTTAACTTTCTTATTTCAATTTTTGCGAAGCAACTTATATTGATAAGTTTCAGGACCTTTCCTGCCCAGTTTTATGGCAATATCAGAAAAACAAATGACTATCAGATTTTTGAGATTTTCAGTTGTTTTTAACTGTTTTTAATAAAACGTATGTTATTTATCATCGCGTCGCATTCACGGCGTGAAATTAATTATGTCTCTAAAATATTATCTTCCGAAACCTATTATTATTTTTTATTTGGTAAATAAATCTTGATGTTCAAGGAAAATGTCTACAACTTTTTTATTTGAAATTTCACGAGGTAGCTTAAATTAGGAAAGTTTTAGAGCTTTTCCGCTCGATTTTATGGCAGCATCGAAAAACAAATGACTGTTTGGTTTTTGAGATTTACATTTGTTTTTATTCTTTTAACGAAATATCAGCTTCTTATCACTGCACCGCATTCAGGATGTCTACTTAAGTTCGACTCTAACAAATTATTTTCTAACTATCGATACGGTTTCGTGCAAGCACCCTGTATACATGTTTAAATGATTTTTTTCTACATATACTTTAACATTTTAAATAAAAATAAATCTTTAATTTCATAATTTTAATAATTTAAGTATAACATAAAGCAGCTGATTTCTAGAAATACGTTTATCTGAACTTTTTTCTTCGTCTTGGTCAGTAGAATCTCTCAGAAGTATCAGCTACTTTAGAGACGTATTATACGTATCAATATAAAGAAGAAAAAAACTGTATACAGGGTGTTCGCGAGACGCCGTATCAATAGCTAGAAAATAAGTCTTTAGAGACGTACTGAACTACACATCCTGAATGCGTTGCGTTGGAAAAAGTAGCTGCTTTTCCTTTAAAAAAATGAAAAACAATTGAAAATCTGGAAAACCAAACAGTATTTTATTTCTCCGATACTGCCAGAAGATTTAGCGGAAAAGGTCCTGAAACTTTCCTGACTTAAGTTACCTCATAAAATTTCAAATAAAAAAGTTAGCTGTTGTAGACATTTTCCTTGTACAGGGTGGATTAATTTCGATGTCTCTTATGGGCATCTCCGTAACTATAAGTGATAGAAAAAAACTAGTGGCCAAGTCTCGATCTCTTTTTTGGAGATTAAGTCAAAACCGTAAACAAAAATTGGCTATTTTCTTTTGTTTTCAAGTTATGGGCAAAAATTGACATTTTCGACTTTTCGTTTTTCGGTCATATCTCGTTTATTTTTAAAGATATTAGAAAACTGTTTGATCATTATTAGGACACTTTTTGGATTACAATTCAGTGGTGCAGTTGTTTTTTTAATATTTACTTAAATTTGCAAGTTACAACATAAAGTTATATTTTTTTAAATAGAAATCATAGTAGGCAATGCCATCATTAAATAGAAATTTTTTTTTCTGTTTTCAAAAATATATACTTTGTTGGGTTTATTTCTTATAATTAATAGGAAAAACTGTCATTTTTATTATTATCCTTGCGTAAATATCCTTGTCTCAGTAGGCTGGGTTCAATACGGAGCCGATTTTCTATTTTATTAAATTTTAACGAGCTTTCAAATATTTTCAAAGTTTTGGCTGCGTAAATAATTTCGTATTCGCGTTAATTTACAAATTTCCGTTTTATAGTTTTGAGCGACCGTTCTGATAAGAGTTCCTGTCTGACTTTCTATTGAAAATGAGTTCAATCGTGTATCATTCAGTTTATAGAAAAATTGTTTTCAATCTTTAAACAGTCAAAATTGTACGAATACTCAACATTTCACTATCGGTTTATAACTTAGTTAGGAAGAAACGTTGAACGTTCCTGTAAATTTCACAATATCTTTTTAAAATTGAAAACAATTTTTATACAATTTTCATCGGACAAGAAACAACTTCAATAAAAAAATTTGTAAGTCGACTCTTGTTCGATGAAATATGTGAGAGAAAATAGTTTTTAAATTTTAAAACGGACACTGTGAAATCGCAAGAACACTCGTTTCGCTATCGCTTCATAGTTTCGTCAGGAGTAAAAAAATGTAAATTAACAAGTTATCAAGAAAAGCGAAAAGATAACATGATTTTACACTAAAATACAAGTTGTTCGGATAAACATAAAGGTAATAATAACTAAATTAGAACTAAATTAAGCTTTCTTTTTTTGTTTCTCTTGAGTTATATTTTATTAAAAACAAAAACAAACACACAAATAGTAAAATATAAACAAAATAGGACATATATCAAACTAGATTTGCGTGCAATGATATTTAATAAAAACAAAAAAAGCTTTTGCCAGATCGGTCGCGACATTTCTCAAACGGAAATTTGTAAAATATAGTGAATGTGAAATTCTTTACGTGTCCAAAACTATCTAAAGGTTTGAAAGTTCCTTAATATTTAATAAAAACAAAAAAATGTCGGCACTGCATTCAAGCCAGCCTACTGAGACTAGGGTACGCAAGGATAATAACATAAGTAGAAACTTTTTTTAATCTCAAACCGGACAGAAAAATGAAGGGAAACACACTCAACGTTTCGCTATAGATTTATAGCTTCGTCAGGAGTGAAAAAAAGTAAATAAACAAGTTGTCAAGAGAAACAAGTCGTCAAGAGAAACGAAAAGGTAACATGATTTTTAAACTAAACTACGAGTTGTTCGGAATAAAAGTAACTAGAACTAATTAAAGCTACTTTTTTTTTTTTTTTTTTTTAAATATATATATAATTAATTAATTAATTGACAGATCTATATCTTGTTTAAAGAGTCCAGAAAACTACAAAATATGTCATTTAAATTTTCAAAGTCCGTACGTTTATTAATAGAATTTCCAGACATTTTAATTTTACACATTTCTATGAAACGTCTTTTAAAAATATTAGATTCACTGTACAAAATATCAGTATTATCAAAATCAAAATTATGATTATTTACTAATGAATGCTCTACAAGCATTGAATGATTTTGATTATTTTTTTGAATATGATATTTATGTTGGTCTCAACTTTTTTTTAAATTTTGGCTCGTTTCACCTATATAAACAGAATTACAATTTGAACATTTGATTTCATAAACCACGTTAGGTTGTTTTAATTTCGGTGTTTTGGTTTTTAAATTCGAAAAAATTAAATTTAAATTATTCACAGATTTACTGGTTAAAATTAAATTATGTTTTTTGAAAATGTGTTTAAATGTATTGTGTAATGGTTCAATATAAGGCAAGGATATGTATTTATGATTCGAAGTTTGTCTAATGTTGTTACTACAGCTGATAAAAGCAATGTAACTGTTTTAATTGATAAAACTGATTATTTTTCAAAAGTTCAAACTATGCTGTCTGATAATAATACATATGTAGAATTAGCTAACGATCCCACCGAATCTTATCAACGTAAAACTTTCAGTATTATTAATAAGATAGAGAAATCTGTTGAAATTAGTAATATTGTTGCTAAATCTCTTAAAGTACAACATCCCATATTTCCTAAATTATACTGCATTCCAAAAATTCATAAACCTAATACACCTCTTCGTCCTATAGTTTCCACTATTGGTTCTTCTCCATATTTCTTATCTAAATTTATTTCAAAAATCATTACTCAGGTTACTAGTAAATCAGAATATTTTATAAAAAATTCTTTTGAACTCGTAGAAAAATTAAAACAAATAACTGTACCAAATAATTGCATTATAATTTCTTTAGATGTTATTTCTTTATTTACTAACATTCCTAAAGATTTAGCTTTAAAAAGTATAAATGATAGGTGGTTAGAGATTAAAGATTTTACTGATATTTCCAAAGGTAACTTTTTAGAAATAGTTGATTTATGTTTTGAAACATCTTATTTTGCTTTCAATGATAAATTTTATAAACAGATTTTTGGTACAGCAATGGGTTCTCCTTTATCTCCGGCTTTAGCTGAAATTGTTATGCAAGAACTAGAAAAATCTGTTATTAACTCTTTATCATTCGATTTAACGTTATATTTTCGTTATGTAGATGACATTTTATTGATTTTGCCTTCTGATAAGGTAGATTTTGTTTTAAATAAATTTAATTCTTTTCATAATAGATTACAATTTATAGTAGAAAAAGAAAATAATAATTCATTGAGTTTTCTTGATGTAAATATTATCAGACAGAATGATAAATTAATTACTAATTGGTTTCATAAACCTACCTTGTCAGGTAGGTACATAAATTTTCACTCGTACACACCTAAAAATTATAAAATTGCAACTATTATTTCATTAACTGATCGAGCTATTTTACTTTCTGATAAAGTTTTCATTTATGATAACTTAAATTTAATAAAGAAAACTCTTATTCAAAATTCTTATCCAATAAATCTTATTGAATCAGTAATTAAAAATCGTATTAAATACTTACAAAATTCAAATGTCTCTAAAAACATTAGACAAACTTCGAATCATAAATACATATCCTTGCCTTATATTGAACCATTACACAATACATTTAAACACATTTTCAAAAAACATAATTTAATTTTAGCCAGTAAATCTGTGAATAATTTAAATTTAATTTTTTCGAATTTAAAAACCAAAACACCGAAATTAAAACAACCTAACGTGGTTTATGAAATCAAATGTTCAAATTGTAATTCTGTTTATATAGGTGAAACGAGCCAAAATTTAAAAAAACGTTTAGACCAACATAAATATCATATTCAAAAAAATAATCAAAATCATTCAATGCTTGTAGAGCATTCATTAGTAAATAATCATAATTTTGATTTTGATAATACTGATATTTTGTACAGTGAATCTAATATTTTTAAAAGACGTTTCATAGAAATGTGTAAAATTAAAATGTCTGGAAATTCTATTAATAAACGTACGGACTTTGAAAATTTAAATGACATATTTTGTAGTTTTCTGGACTCTTTAAACAAGATATAGATCTGTCAATTAATTAATTAATTATATATATATTTATAAAAAAAAAAAAAAAAAGTAGCTTTAATTAGTTCTAGTTACTTTTATTCCGAACAACTCGTAGTTTAGTTTAAAAATCATGTTACCTTTTCGTTTCTCTTGACGACTTGTTTCTCTTGACAACTTGTTTATTTACTTTTTTTCACTCCTGACGAAGCTATAAATCTATAGCGAAACGTTGAGTGTGTTTCCCTTCATTTTTCTGTCCGGTTTGAGATTAAAAAAACTTTCTACTTACTATTTTCATCGGACAAGAACAAACTTCAATGATAATAACATATTAGAAAAATTTTTTGCAAATCGTTTTTGATTGCAGCGAGAACCTCGAGCAGCCTCTGGACAGCTGTTTCAGCCCTGCTTGGGGCTTCTTCAGCAGAGACGTAGCTCGACATTCCCGCTGCAAACAAAAACGACTTGCCCAATTTATTCGCATTTGCGATGTAAGAGTGATGAACAGATAAAATAGCGACATCTTACTATCGCTTTTTGACCTGACATTGCAGTAGGGTAGACAAATTGAAACGGGATTTGCTCCTAATAAGTTCCCCATGCAAGGCGGCCATGCTTGCTGTCAAAGCATAATGAAAGATTTTAGAAAAATTTTGTGCAAATCGTTTTTGATTGCATGCCTTGCATGGGGAACTTATTAGGAGCAAATCCCGTTTCAATTTGTCTACCCTACTGCAATGTCAGGTCAAAAAGCGATAGTAAGATGTCGCTATTTTATCTGTTCATCACTCTTACATCGCAAATGCGAATAAATTGGGCAAGTCGTTTTTGTTTGCAGCGGGAATGTCGAGCTACGTCTCTGCTGAAGAAGCCCCAAGCAGGGCTGAAACAGCTGTCCAGAGGCTGCTCGAGGTTCTCGCTGCAATCAAAAACGATTTGCACAAAATTTTTCTAAAATCTTTCATTATGCTTTGACAGCAAGCATGGCCGCCTTGCATGGGGAACTTATTAGGAGCAAATCCCGTTTCAATTTGTCTACCCTACTGCAATGTCAGGTCAAAAAGCGATAGTAAGATGTCGCTATTTTATCTGTTCATCGATAATAACATAAATGACTATGACTATTAATTATAAAAAATAAACCCAACAAAGTATATATTTTTGAAAACAGAAAAAAAATCTCTATTTAATGAGGGGATTGCCTACTATGATTTCTATTAAAAAAAAAAACATAACTTTATGTTATATCTCGAAAATTTAAGTAAATATTAAAAAAGCAACTACAGCACTGAATTGTATTCCAAAAAGTGTCCTAATAATGATCAAACAGTTTTCTAATATCTTTAAAAATAAATGAGATATGACCGAAAAACGAAAAGTCGAAATTGTCAATTTTTGCCCATAACTTGAAAACTAAAGAAGATAGCCAATTTTTGTTTAACCTATTGACTTAATCTCCAAAAAAGAGATCGAGACCTGGCCACTAGTGTTTTTCTATCTCTTATAGTTACGGAGATGCCCATAAGAGACATTGAAATTAATCCACCCTGTACATCAAGATCAATTACTGAATAATTAAAAAAGTAGTAGGCTTTGGAAGGTAATATTATAGAGGCATAAGTAATTCAATGTCGTGCACGTGATGCGATGATGAAAACACTACGTTTTATAAAAAAATTGAAAATCTCAAAAACCTGAGAGTCATTTGTTTTTCTCGAATTGCCATAAAATTGGGCAGGAAAGGTCCTGAAACTTTTTATATAAGTTACTTCGTAAAAATTCAAATAAGAAAGTTATCTATTATTGCGGCTTTCCGTAAACACCCTGTATACATGTGTATATGAACTTTTTCCTTTGTTTTGGTCTGTAGAAAACTTACATGAAGTAGCGGCCTGTATTTTTGTTACACCCTGTTTTTACAAAAGTATTTTGTATTTAAATACTTATCGAAAGTATCTTCCCCGTTTCTCACCTTGTCTTTAAGTTAGCAACGCCGTGATTAAATTCTCTCTCACTCTCTTACTGATGAAATTCGCATAAAGCTACATCGTTCTTGTTTATTTTAATCACGGCTTTAGTTAGAGACCACTTTAATTTTGAGATGAGATTATGGTCCGATGTTTTTAAAATGACGCACAGTAGGGTATGGGCGGAAAAAAGTCATTTTTCAAAATTGCTCAAATTGAAAATTTTTTTCGCGTTTAATGATGCCGATAGACCAAGGAATATAGTGCCACCAATAATATAAAATTACAATTATCACATCATTATGTTTTTCGCACAGAAACATCAATGTTAAATTACTCTAGAAATTCTGACAATATGTAAGATAAATTTAATCTAAGTTCTTATTGCAAAGTAGTTATTGTATGGGAAATAATAAAGCATTTTTGAAAGCAGCACAGCTTACAAATATCAAAAATTGCATTTTTGAATGGTGCTCGATTTGGTCTCGATTAATGACAAATTAATGCGGGAGGGGCAAATAATGATACACATTAACTTTCAAGAGATTTTTTAATACTAGCTCCGGCTTCCTCCGGGCTGAACTCGATTTCCTGATATTGACTAAACCTTCTTTTAAACATATATTGAAATTCCAGCTGCTCGAATTTGCTCGATTTTGATTTAGCACGTGATAAACTAATTACGGCGATTCACAAAATTTTAAATTCCTTGATATTTTTTATACAATTTCTCTTAATCGTTTTGCAATTGTTTATGTGAGTTGCTAATTATCGTAATTATTTTAAGTTATTTGAATAATGATGTATTAATAACATATTATGTTACTAGTCTAATTTAACCCACATTATTTATGGTAATTACCTCTCATTCGAGATGCCTATATAACGAATCCAATTTTGTTTTTCATGTAATTTTGTTGAAAACACCCTACCGTTTAATTCAAAATTGTGCGTGTCGATCGTGTCGTGCATCTGTCAATTACGAAAAATGGTCAACTAACGATAGCACGAGACCTGAAAAACAAGAAAATAAGAAAAGAATTCAAGAAGAGTTTCGTAATCGTTTAGGTCTCAATGTCGATGTTGTACAACAAGGAGCTGGTACATCAAATAACGGCAACACTTCCCGCCGATTTTTTTTAAAGCCCACAAATAACGTCAGAGAGTACTGGAGTAAATATTGAACTGATTAAACGTTTTTCCGTAACTTTAGAGGCAATTACATCAGGTGCACCAATAGACCCAAGAAAGTTTGGTCAATATGCATACGATGCAGCTCAATTGTTTGTTGAAAAATATAACTGGTACTACAGTCCACAAACTCCTTCTGCACGGAGAACACATTATTGAAACCGCAGTTCTGCCGATTGGACCACTATCAGAGGAAGCCCAAGAAGCTCGTAATAAAGACTATAAAAAGTAGACTTTGTTATTCCCGCAAATGCAGTCGATCGGCCACCAATGATGATATCTTGAGTATGTTGTTAATTAGTTCTGACCCACTCATTTCAAGTTTGAGGAAACAGCCTCCCAAATGTGTTTTAGAAATGAATGAAGAAACTCTTGCATTGATGTACGACTAAAATTTGTTGTTTATGGAGTGCCTACCTAATGTGCTAGTGTAAACACCTATTACTTTATGAAGACCCTGTATATAACTTCTGCAAAAATCAGCTTAATTTAGGATTACACTGTGTTATAATAAAAATTGTAAATAAAAATGGTTTTAAAATAATTAATTTTAAATTATACTTTTAGTTTGTTATATATTTCATCTTATTTTATTAATAAATTTTTTGTATCACTGTACATATTTTATTTTATTTTTAGTCATATTATTCTTCTTTCATTAAAAAAAATAATTAGAATATTCCTAATACTTTCAAAGTTATGGACTTTTTTCCGAAACACTACCATTTTACCCCACTGTGTGACGTGTCAACATGATAACCACAAATTTCTGGTATCGAAATACTGGCCTAACCTTTTAATTTAAGATAAATTCAGTAAGATTAGTATTGCGGCATGTAAGTCGGTCCTAGAATCATGTGAGAATATGACAGGAAGATATTTCTTGTTATCATATTTGCGAAAAACGGTGTCAAATTAATCAATAAATATTTACCATAGTAATCTATCTCTGTCACTCTGTAATAAATTTTTACAAAAATTATTATTGTTTCATATGCCTTTAACGGCCGATTACATTTTAAATGTAATAGCGCTTTCAATTCGTTTCTCAAGGGCACTTTGAGAGTATCTCCATCCCTTGATTTTTACGAGGTTAAAGCAAAAATACTGTCAGATTGCTTTAGAGCTGTCAATTGAAAACACTGTAAAGCTGCTTTGAAGATTGGGAGAATTGGGACATTAAAGAGGGGTACGTAGTATGTATGTTTGACGTAAATTATTAAGAAATATGAAGACAACTTATGCTGCAATTCTGAGCTTGATCATAAGCATCGTAAGGTATTATCGTGCCGTTTAAATGTATAAGTCATAAGTATCTTATGATGCTTACGATCAAGCTAAGATTTACAGCATTAATCTTAAAAACAAAACGAACAAAAACTGATGATTGAGCTAATAATGCGAAACGCGCATATGTTATAATTAATTTAGTAATCATTATTTTGTTATTGATAATGACCCATAAATACCCAATTTTCCAAATCTCCAAAGCAGCATCATTTGAAAAAATGAACATTTCTTTAATAACAACTTACCGCAACAAAGATCCGGTTTCAAAACGCAAGCATAGTCAACCTTCTTTTTGTGTAGAGACAAGCTCGGATCTACATTTACATTTTCTTGAGCTTTTTTTGCCAACTCATTAGTAAGTTCACACATCTTCTGAATAGATGATATTTTTTTAATATTAAATAACGCAGAACATATGGTGTACTGAGGAAACATTAAGAAAATACAATGCAAAGTATTCGCCTCTGACTTTAAGTCTAATGCATGTTTAAGGATTGATACAATTTGAAACAGGTACATACCTAAAATAATACTCCTATATAATTATTGCGACGAAGCAATTTCATTTCTGGATTTACCGGAAAACGCGTTTAGAAGTATAGTTACCGTGAACCCTGCATTCGGTGATGGAAAAGCCAACGATAGCAAATACATTATTGGTAATATTGCAAAATCGAAACACAGGAGAACCAGTATGAGTCGTCCTAAAATGTGAAAATGTTAATTTGAAAACTTTCAAGGCATTGCATAACATACCGAAATCTTCAGCAGTTCTAAATCCATCATCTTGGAATGCAAGAAGCGCTAGGGACAGACATAAAGAGGTGATTGTGAGAGTAAAGAAATCCCATAAGAAAGAGCAACCCCAAAATGTCAGCAGCTCTGCTCCAGAAACTAATTGAAGGTGCTTAAATTTACTAACTCTTTCTTTTGTCATGAATGAAACGTAGAAGGCTGTTGTAATCGATAAACAAAGTCCAATTAGACCAAACTGTTGCTCTGTTGCCGTCGAAGAAGTTATCTTCATCTACAAGAATCAAATAGTTAATTTAATTTAAATATATCGTGTTGTCGAGTGTATTTGTCTGGTTTTCTTCAAGGGACAACAAAGAACACTTGTAAACATTTGATTGAAGAAGAGAGACGGACCTAGTTACGCAACGTAATTACTTCGATGTACATAGGTGATCCAGGCACAGTACACCCTGTACGCGATAGATAAATCTGTTAGCAACTTAAGCCGTTTTCGGAAACTCGCTCGGGGCATAACCCGAGCAAGCAGAAATGTGAGAGAGAAAACTTAGAGACTTTAGCGTATGTCAGAGTGAGAAAAATATAATAACCAGAGCGCACCGAGCGAGTTTCCGAAAAGGCCTTTAAATCTCCGGTAATGGCATTGCGATCACCGAATAGTAAAATTTGAACCCATCCCAACCTTCTGTCCGCTTTTTCAAGAACGCCGAATTTAGTTGTTCTCGTTATTGATCTTTTATTTTATTATGTAGAAAAGTATGAAAATATTTTTAATTATATTAACAAATCCAGACAAATGTGATTTTTTTTCCGATATGACTGTTACGTAACATTACTATTATAGTAGGCTATGAAAAACATTTGTTTTGTTTGTTGTTAAAAAATGTTATTTGTATGTAAAAACATAATCACCAAGAAAAAACTATTTTTTGTCTGAAAAAATGTAAATAAGTTACGAGATTGATAATTTTGTAAACTTGTAAAAAAAATAAAGTAAAATACGTGAAACTACATCAGTTTTGATTCAATCAAAACATTTTTGGTCCTTCGAGCGAGCAAAGAGAACGGCAGCGTAGGAAGCAGAAAGTTCAAATCTGCAGCAAAATGTCACTTACTGAAGAAAAAGGTAAAACTCTATCATCTGGAGCTTAATTTAGAGGTTTCTCCAAGAATACAGAAAAAGCTGGTGAAGATAATGAAGAAAAAAGCCAAGATCCATCAGTTTCAATAATCGGAGAGAAAAATTAGGACAGAATGTCAAAAATTACATCGTCTTCGAAAAAAAAAGGCTGTTGACCATAAAATTAGAAAGTATCACTTCTAGAGGAAGTAAAAGAACGCGAAGAAAAATAAGAAAGGGAAAAGGCGTACTTGAAAAAAAAAACGAATGATTGAAATGGAAATGAAACTGAAAATGAGGAACTACAATAGGTAGTGAAGCAGATGAGTAAGCGACGTTTGAAGAGTTGAAACACACTGAAAATGACTACGGTACGGAAAAAGTAACCACATGGTTAGAAAAATCACAGTTTGAAAATGACTCTCATAAAGAAATAAATCCACAAATCAAAAGAAAATAAGCGCTGGATGGAAAAACATTTGAAAATACTCTAATGAAATTGTCGTTTGGCAAGGAATTACCTCTTTTTCCATGAGATCCAGAAGAGTGGCCTTTGTTTTACGAACAATTTAAGAGATCTACTGAGTTATGTAAATACAGCCATGAAGAAAACGTGGCAGTTGGGAAAGATTGATAGCTTGTGTAAAAAATAACTCAAAGCTAATTCTGACTGAAAAATATCCTCGTGAAGAAGTCTTTCAAACAGCATTCGTCGAAATTGAATTCATTTTAAATTCAAGACCACTCACGTATGTGAGTGTCGACCCGGAACATTCCGAAAGCTTAACACCAAATCATTTTTTAATTGGAACGTCGCACAGTGGTTGAAATGCATAATCTAGCTGTGCAAAAATGTAAAAGCAAACAGTACTAATTTAAAAAAGTCGATGTTTTTTTTTGTGTAATATAATACTTCGGTAGTTACTAAGACGACATCATAAAACTTTTAGTTATTGAAGGTCCGGTTTCTGGAAGCGATTTATGGGCCGATTAGTTTAACTAATGATTAGAATGTGACACACTAATGCCCAATTTCTTCACCTCCTGATAAATTTAACTGCCAGGTATTATCCTTGGAAACCATCTGACAGATAGATTTATCAATATATGAAGAAATCGAGCGTAAGCAGTATAACATAAAGTATGTCACATTCTAATCCTTAGTTAAACTAATCGGCCCATAAATTGCTTCTAAAAACCGGGCCTAAGTAACTGAGCGTGGGGCTTTCAAACCCCAAATACACAAAACAGTAAACCTGAAGCCTGAAAGTGTGCATCTTGTTTTTAAGATTCTGTTGCGACTTGTGCTTTCCGAAACTATGGATAATTCTCCTACAGGTAATAGGCGTGTTCTTTTTGTCACAAATCTCATCTCAACTCAGATAAACGTCATTTCCGTTGACATGAACAAGTACGTATGAACTGTGATTTCGATCTCCTACCTTGTCCCTCGTTGACTCCTATTGGTTGCCAGGTTCATGTATTCAAACTTACTTGTTCGCGCGAACGGAAATGACGTTTATCTGTGTTGAAGTGAGTTTTGCGGTAAAAATAATATGAACATTGAATAGCCACCATTTTAAATTTGAATGATTCTTTTATGTCAACCGACACGCTGTTGAAATTTATGATGTAGTAATCACTCAAATCCGCTGATATTCGAGTTGAAATGTGTTTGTGTACAATCACAAAGAATGTTTGTATTTAATTAATAAAAAAGTATGTGCAAGAAATTGCAAACAAATATACAGAGTGAATAAAAAGTAAGGAACGTTGATGTGATGTTAGAGCCGCTATTATAGATTTTATAAAAAAATGTTTTAAGTAAAAGTTAAATTAGTATTTATTTGCCAGAAACTGGTGTTTTTCATTTTTTCTTGTGACGTCATAATCTGAGACTGTGACGTCATCGATGATTTTTTAAGATACAACGCCTAATTTTTTCTACCCAGATTGATAACATATTTTTTCTCTTCACGGCTAAAAAAATACAATAGGATTTTCTAAGAAAAATTTTGAGAAGTTCATTTCCCCGAAATTTTTCTTATCTTTATAACATTTTATAAAATCGTGAACAGTAGATTTTAAAGAAAATTATTGATGACGTCACAGTTCAAAATTATGATGTCACAAGAAAAAATTTAAAAACGCCAGTTTGTGGCAAATAATTAGCCATTTAACTTTTATTTAAAACATTTTTTTTTGAAATCCTCTAATAGCGACCACCTATTCCTAATTTTTATTCACACTGTACGTTTATTTGCAATTTTTTGTATATGTTAATTAAATAGTGATTTTACACAAACATATCCGAACTCGAAAATCAACGGATATGAGTGGTTACTATGCAACAGATTTCAACAATGTGCGAGTTGAGTTCAAAGAAAAATTCAAATTTAACATCATAGTATCTTCAATGTTCAATTACCTGTAGAGGAAAGTTTGGGAAACCCGAAATTGAAATTGAAACAAAATCTTAAAAATAACATATTTTCAAGCTTAGGACGAATATGAGAATTTCGTTTACTGCTTTTAACATGCATATAAAAACCCTATCTTTAGTTACACAAATAATTTTTTCTTCGAGTTCATCTGGGATGAGGAAAACCGAATCTGAGAGTGAAAATGTATAACTTTTATTTAAAATCTATTTTTCCAATCGTTAAAATCAATAAACTTTTATGTTTTGAATTTTGCACAGCTAGATTAGGTGTCTCTACCATCTACCGATCTATCTGGTCACGAAATACAAAACAATGATCTTAATCTGAGGAAACAATGGCATAATGAACTTTTGGACTCGGTGGGTGAAAGAGTATGTTCCAGAACTTAACAGAAGAACGAAATGGCTAAATAAACGTGAAAATCTGTGTGTAGGCGATATTGTTGTAATCACTGACAATACTCCACCACGAAACACTTGGCCGATGGGTAAGATAAACAAAGTTTTGTATGAGTTGCAACCAATCTTGGAAAATATAAGAGACCAGCTACAAAAATTCGTAAATTAGAAATAAAGGAAGAGGCTAATGAAGTATGCGGAAGAATAAACGAAGAAGTAAGAGTCTCCACTAAGGGGGGAGAAATGTATGAAAAAACATAAGTCACCAAGAAAAAACAATTTTTTGACAGAAAAAAAGTAAATAAGTTACGATTTTGATAATTTTGTAAACTTGTAAAAAGAAAAATAAAGTAAAATATGTAAAACTACATCAGTTTTGATTCAGTCAAAACATTTGTATTTTAACATTTATCGTAATTGCGTTGTTTTGTAAAATATCGTCCGTTTCCTTGAAAATCATTAGGTATAAATAACATTTTCGACTAAAATGTTAATAATTTCGGAATATAAATAAATTTTCAAATTTCCAATTAAAAATTTAGTCGCCTTAGGCCCGGTTTCATCATCACAGTTTAACTTTAAGCTCCGTTTTATTCCTATAGAAACAATTATCCTTGCAATTGTTACCATGGGAATAAAGCGAAGTTTAAAGTTAATCTGTGATGGTGAAATCGGGCCTTAGACCGGGTTTCTCAGTCACAGTTTAACTTTAATCTTCAGTTTTTTTTTTTACATAGGAAGAGATGGAAGCTAACTGAAGGTTAACGTTAAACTGTGACTGAACAACTGGCCCTTAGTGTGTCAGATTTGAAACTTCCAATTCTTTTCAATTAGTTAACTGAAAATAATTTATATGTCAGTCAGTCGTATTATAAATCTATACAGACCTAGTAACAGGTGACATGATGACTTTATTCTCGTCATTAAGTACATACAAAATTGCTGGTGTTTCTGATAGTATGAATCATTATAAACTTGAAAGGGTGCCGTGGTCAATAGTATATCGATACTAAGTCTAAGTTAACCAGTTTAAAATTCAATTTTATGTAAGAACAAAATAAGTTTCAAGAGATTCAGTCACCCGCAACTCAAATGCACTTCTTGGACGCAAGCTTTGCTTGTGCCACAAAACCCACAGAATTCTCGAATTGTGGCATCTAGGGTTACGATGTTTCAAATCTGACATAATAAGGCGAGTACATTTTTCATTTGAAATTTAAACATCGAATTTATATTCCGAAAGTATATAGCATTTAGGAATAATTTCAAGACCGTAACAACTGCTTTAATTTTCTCTTTCATTCAATACCATTATCATTTTTGTATCTTCAAATGACAAGCATTAATCAACGGAAACGTAGGACCTAAAATTATTTACGACAGGTACTCTTGCAGCCTTTCCAATAATTATCTACACGTGTTTGTATGTATTCATGCTTCAATATAATACTGCTTTACACGCCGTGTTCGCAGATCGGGTTTACTATTTATTTATTTACTATTTTATTTTTCATTTTTCTGCTTGCCCTAAAACGTAATAAATATTATGAAAATAATAAATTCACATTAATAACTGAAAAAGTTAGGATATTTATCTTTTTACTTTAACAAAATGTCAGCTAGGAATTGGCGGTATTATGAATTTGATACCTTACCACGTTTTCATTCACAATATCTTTGTTTTATGAAAATGTTTGCAGGTTCTTAAAATTTTAAAATTGAAGTTAAAAAATGAAAATCTGTTTATAAGAGAGTTTATTTTAAATTATTTTATTCTACGTAACTATTACTCCTTTTACATTTACAGTAATTGAAGAGTAACTTCTAACTGGTCTAAGTGCCAATTTTGTGTTAAATTGTTTTTTTTTTGTTAAAACTGCTCCAAATTTTGTTTTTAGTTTTTGGAATTGACTCTATTTATACTTACACCATTAAAAAGTTAGGTACACTCTTTAATTAAATTGATATTACTTTACTGAAACAGTTTACGTGTATTTACTAACGGAATTTTTGAGTATTGCCATATTTTGTGACAGTGTAAATGATTTTATTTTATTGTTGTTAATGGAGATTAATATTTTCGATGGCGGTTTTGGAATTTTTAGGACAACCAGTTTTTTTTAATAAAGAATGATTTTTTTCGAAAAGTTTTTCCTATAGTGAACTCGATCCGTGGATATGGTGTATATTGACTATTCTATACAGAATGGTCATAAAGTAACGCACCAAGCGAAAAAACACCCTTAGGGTTGACTTTTTATTTTTGGCCGTTAAAACCGTCGGTTTTTGCCACTGTACGCCGATAG
The DNA here is from genome assembly GCA_036172665.1 of Prosopocoilus inquinatus. Taxonomy (NCBI): domain Eukaryota; kingdom Metazoa; phylum Arthropoda; class Insecta; order Coleoptera; family Lucanidae; genus Prosopocoilus; species Prosopocoilus inquinatus. The sequence goes on from CM069876.1 coordinate 7,810,702, forward strand.
GAGACTGTTTTCTGAACCAGAATTGCGAATTGTTACCTGCCAGATGTTTTACGATCCCTATAAAGTATTGGGCATTGTTTAAATTATCCTATATAGTTCTCACTACAACAAAATTAGAAACTTTTGTGTAAACACTTTCGGAGAAGAATTAAAATCGTAAGGGTGCCTAATACTTTTGGCCCAGGCTGTAATTGTATTAAGACAGATTATCTTAGTATATATAACGAGATGAAAAATTTTATAATTTAGTTTAGTTATAATATATTTAATCACAATTTTATAAAATTCTGATCGTAGAGAGTCGCTGTTTAAGCTATTCACAATTTTAGAGTTGTATAAAATTATAGTAAAATTAAAATTCTAAAGATTGTTAAATCTAATCAGGAAACTTAAAAAATTACTACACTTTTGCGAAATTTGTATAATATAGAATCCAATATACAATGTGTCCACGGATCTAGTTCACTATGGGAAGACCCTTTAATTTTTCACTTTTGGAAAAAAAAAACATTCTTTATAGAAAGTCTAGAAAATTCCAGAACCGCTATAGAAAATATTAAATTTCCATTAATAACAATGAAATAAAATCATATTTACACTTTCACATAATATGGCAATGTTCAAAAATTGCGTAAATTCACGTAAACTGTTTAAGTCAAGTAATATCAATCGAAGAATGTAACTTCTAAATGGTCTAAGTGCTAATTTGATTTAAGCGAAGTAGAGTCTGAAACTTGTTTAATAGCAAAAGTAACGAAATCAAATCATATACAAAGGCACAAGCAAATTACACCTTAATATTGTTCTAAAAACTAAAAACAAAATTTGGAGCGGTTTTAACAAAAAAAAAAAAACAATTTAACACAAAATTGGCACTTAAACCAGTTAGAAGTTACTCTTCAATTACTGTAAATGTAAAAGGGGTAATAGTTACGTAGAATAAAATAATTTAAAATAAACTCTTAAAAACAGGTTTTCATTATTTAACTTCAATTTTAAAATTTTAAGAACCTGCAAACATTTTCATAAAACAAAGATATTGTGAATGAAAACGTGGTAAGGTATAAGGTAGGTTTTAGGGCAAGCAGAAAAATGAAAAATAAAACGTTTTTCCTATAGTAAACCCGATCTGCGGACACCGCGTGTAAAGCAGTATTATATTGAAGCATGAATACATACAAACACGTGTAGATAATTATTGGAAAGGCTGCAAGAGTACTCGTCGTAAATAATTTTAGGTCGGTCGGATTAATATAGTCGACCAGTAAAGTAGTGGACAGGGGTTGTAAAGGCCTGGGCGTCTTTAAAGTCCATGAGTGTACCTACTGTAGGTTAAAGCGTTTTCCGGTTGACAATCTGAAATTATTTGTTAAGTCATTTCCTGAACTTGAACTGATGTTTAAAATTGATTCTTACCAAGTAAATATAAAGTAAACTTACTCTGGTCTCCGTATCATAAGGGAGTGGACGTAAACTAATTTGAATAGAATACTGAGATCCCATTTTGGCTTGCAGAATGGAGTTCATGACGTATTGTAATGCCACAGGTGGAGAATGGTATGGTTCATTATTAAACCAAGCCGTTATTTTGTTAGGTTCGAACGTAGCGCCTATTATATACTGCATCCTTACTTGAAATACATTTTCGTCGGTCTATAATCATTAAAAAAAATGCAACACAAAATTTGATTTCTCAAGGTTCTTGAAATATTTATATCTAAGTATATCAAACATGTAAAGCCTACCGTTTTGAGAATTTTTGAAGACATATCTTCGGTTTGCCAATCTTTAATGTCTCTGCCTTCTCGTTGTAACAATTTTTTATAAGCATTGTAATAAGGATCGTTTACGTCGCTTGTGGTTATGGTAGTAATAGATTTGTAAGGATTAAGATTGTAATCGAATTTTGGTAAGTTTTGAATACTGCGATTTGTTCGTCCTGTGGCCAAGAATATTACGACTAAACATATAGGAATTACGATTTGCAAGAGTAACCAAACCCATGTTCGACGGGCATATACAATTCTTTTCATCATCATTGCCAGAAACTGATTTCGGTGCAAAGCACATCCTCTGAGAAATTCTTTTTCATAAATGCTTACTAAAAAAAAAAAAATAGTACTAGAACATATACGTAACATATACATATTTGATTCAATAAATTTCAGGTCTCAGGCGGCTGTCAATCATAAAGCTTTATGATTGGTTGTTACTATAGCAACAGACCTTCAAAATTTAACGTACTCGATATACAGATAAAATAGCGACATCTTACTATCGCTTTTTGACCTAACATTGCAGTAGGATAGACAAATTGAAGCGGGATTTGCTCCTAATGAGTCCCCCATGCAAGGCGGCCATGCTTGCTGTCAAAGCATAATGAAAGATTTTAGAAAAATTTTGTACTCGATATAGAATAGCTTCTATTGCCCGAGAACACCTATTGGGACACCTCGTAACATTTTAATGTTTTAACTGCATTATTTCACAGACGGTACTCACCTTTGGTTTCAGACAACTTTTTATTTTGATCATGATTGTGTAGATGATATTCTTCTTCCCGAGAATATACGACACCTATTCTAAAATTTATTGTCATTAACTTGTGCGAACATCAAATGAGTTTGTGGCCGTATTTACTTCATGAACACCTCTTCTAGTGTGGTTCGAGAAATTCCGAAACTCTTGATGCCAAGAGAAGCTTGGTTGTCTTCCATATCTGCGAACAATTCTTTGAATGATTCAGTTTGTTCTTCTGGTAATACGTAAGATAACTCTGAACCGACGTTTTCTTTCATCTGGAAAAGCATATGATATTGTGAGAAATAACAGGCATGAAAATAGGTAAAGTTCTAGTAATTGAATTGAATTTGTTTCCGGCAGGAATTGCATCCCAATTTCTTCTACTGCCGACTTTTCGTTCTTCTTTGCAGAAGAAGTTCCTCAGGGCTGCTTCCGCTTCTCGTTAATCGTCGAGATTGAAAGAAGTAGCAGCCACACCACCAGCAGTCGCAGTATTGAGGAAGAGCAACGAAGAACGAAACATCGGCAGTACAACCGGAAGCCAATTAAATTATAGACGATGGCCGTGGGAGCTTTTAAGTTAAACCAACGTTCTGCTAATGTACTCTCCACAGAGGTACATTAGAAAATCTGTTCATTAACAGTTTACGGACCTTCCTTTTCAGTTTCTATCTCATATACTGCAGTTCTACGTTAGTTAATAACGATCTATTAAAATACTGGGTGTCTCATACGAAGGAGATTGAAAGGGCAGCCAGAGGAAATTAAATTAAAGCTCTTTCTCTCAATAAACTTTTGGTAAAATATTGTGGCGCGCCACCCGGCTTAGCTCAAGGCGTCAAGAAGTCGGTTCGTTATGCGTCATTAGCTGCCACGCCACCGGGGTCTACATCGAACAGACTAAACTTTTCTGGCGATGGAACAAACTCGAATCTTCCAGCGTGGAGAATTCGCGACGGCCGCAAACGATATAAAATCGGCCAAAGTTGACTCACCAGTCAGTCGAATTCGAACAGCGATCGTCGAAGTTAGATTTTAGTGTGAAAATAAATTGTTACAAATAAATTAGTTTTTAAGCTTTATTAAATTACGGTTAAGTTTTTATCGAGTGTTTTATTCGTTTAAATAAATAAATTTAAACCCTAGAAACGTAACAGTGGTGTCGGTGTGCGGGTTTGTGCAAATAAATAAACAGTTTAAAGTAAATTAAAATTAATCAGATTATTAAACAAGTACAGTATCGGAAAAAAACAATGGCTACGAGAAAAGTGTTGTTGAAAGACTTAAAAGTGGCTGAATTAAAAACCGAATTGGAAGAACGAGAGTTAGAAACCGGTGGTTTGAAAGGCGCACTTCAACAGCGTCTCCGATGCGATTTGTTGACAGCTGGTGAAGATCCAGAGACGTTCCTTTTCGAAATTTCGTGTGGTCCCGCCGATTTTAATAAAATCTTGAAGGATTAATTTCGAGAACAATCCAGAAATTTGGACGAGAAGTTTCAAGAACAGTCTGGAAATTTCAAGGACGAACTTCGAGAACAATCCAGAAATTTGGACGAGAAGTTTCAAGAACAGTCTGGAAATTTCAAGGACGAACTTCGAGAACAATCCAGAAATTTGGACGAGAAGTTTCTAGAACAATCTGGAAATTTCAAGGACGAACTTCGAGGACAATCCAGAAATTTGGACGAGAAGTTTCAAGAACAGTCTGGAAATTTCAAGGACGAACTTCGAGAACAATCCAGAAATTTGGACGAGAAGTTTCTAGAACAATCTGGAAAATTCAAGGATGAACTTCGAGAACAATCCAGAAATTTGGACGAGAAGTTTCAAGAACAGTCTGGAAATTTAGAGAAGCTTCGAGAACAATCCAGAAATTTAGAGGAGAAGCTTCTAGAACAATCTGGAAATTTCGACAAATTACAAAATAAATTGTTGGAACAATCTAGAGACTTAGACGAGAAATTTCTAGAGCAATCCAGAAATTTCGACGAGAAACTTCTAGAACAGTCCGGAAATTTGAAGGGTGAATTTCTAGAACAGACGAAAGGACTCGAAGATAAACTAGTGGTAAAAATATCGGAAGAAACAAGAAACCTTCAAGAAAATGTGGAAGAAATAATATTCCAGCAGGATAATAAAATCAAAAATCTGGAACAAATCATGGCGGGGTTGCGAGTGTTCGGGGATCAGCCACCAGTAGAAGTAGTAGAAAATAATGAAACCCGAATTGTGGAAGGACCAGCAGAAAATTCTAAACTGAAAGTAAAACCACCAACGTTCGATGGAAAGTCTTCTTGGCCCAACTACTTCAAACAGTTCGAAGCAGCAGCAAAGGCGAACAGATGGACGGTCAGAGAAAAAGCCACTTCGTTAATTGTGGCCTTGAGAGGGGACGCTATCGATGTGCTACAGACGATGCTGCCAGAGGAACAAGAAGACTTCGACAAGCTGGTGAATAGGATAGAAATGCGTTACGGACAGGCCCATCTGACCGAGGTATACCATGCGCAGTTGAGGAATCGCTGTCAGAAATCCGGAGAAAGTCTTCAGGAATTCGAAGCGGACGTAGCGCGTCTGGCCCAGTTGGCATATCCCACAGCTCCTGTTGAATTCCTCAAATGTTTGACGGTGCAGACCTTCATAGATGGAATCCGTGACCCAGACAACCAGCAGGCATTGAGAATGACCCATCCGAAGACGTCCAAGAACGCATTGGCTTATGCCTTGGAATTTGAAGCGGCGAGACGAGTTTCAAGAGGGCATGTCAAGGTGCGAGCGGCTACGGACTTCCAAGAGGAAGAAGAGGAAGAATCCGCTAACTCCAAGGTGGGATCTGCTATAAAGGAGCGACCCAGGGAATGTACCACCGCCAAGGATGTTCGCCGCATTGTGGAACAGGTCTTCAAACAGAAGAAGCCGCTGGTGTGGCCAGGAGGAAGGACATGTTCGCAGGCGATGTCCAGAGCCCAGACAGGATCCAAGGAAGCCACAGTTAAACTAAGCCGGGTCGGTGCAGAAGGGCAGACGCCGACCCGTATTCAAAGGCCCCCAAAGACGAAATCTAAACAAGTAATATCCCTACGGCAGTTAACCAGCAGTGTTCGTGGATGTTACCATTGATGACATTCCTCACACCATGTTATTGGATACGGGTGCGACGAAGACCATCTTAAGACCCAACGTCATTAAGTCATCTGGACGCACCGAGCCGACCAAGTGGAGACTGAAAACTGCAACTGGAACATCAGCAACTGTCCACGATGAAGTAGAGGTTATCATCACCATTGGTTCAACTCCAATAAAACACCGTGCACTGGTGGCAGATATAGAGGACGAAGCAATTTTGGGCATGGACGTCATGTGTGCCCACGGGTTCCAATTGGACTTAAAGCGTGGCGCGATGGCGGTCAATAATAAGGAGTTGGTTCTACATCAACGAGGAGACGTGGCCGCTCGAGTAGTCCTCGCTGAAGACGTTGTATTACCCAGCAGGACTGAGGTTAACGTCGACGCAAAACTGGACGGTGTTTTTCAAGATGGGCAAGTCATTATGGTTGAACCTAATACTGATGATCAAAGGATTGGAAGAGGAGTCCTCGTTGGGAAAATGTTGTTGACGGCGAAGAAGGAAGTACCTGTCCGCCTGATGAACGTCAATTGTTTCTCCGTCAATATCAAGAAAGGAACCATCTTGGGAAGCTGCACCATGGTGTCCTCCATCTCCCGCCAACTTGAAACAAACGTGCCAGAAGCGAAAGTCCCAATGAAGTTATGGGAAATGGTTATGTCAACAGCTCAGAAATTGATTCCAGACCAGAAGACAAAAGCAAAGAATCTGATCGGCCGTTATCAAGATGTATTCGAGGTAGAAAATGGATCCAAGGGAAGAACTGATGTCGTGAAACACAAAATAGAGACTGGAGAAGAAAGACCTATCCGTCAAGCTCCAAGGCGATTACCGTTGGCGAAGCGTGAGGAAGCGGGACGCATTATTCGCGAGATGGAAAAGGATAATGTGATAGAACCATCAAGCAGCCCGTGGGCGTCACCAGTAGTGCTTGTGAAGAAGAAGGATGGGTCCACCAGGTTCTGTGTAGATTACCGGTTACTCAACAATGTCACCAAGAAGGACAGCTATCCCCTGCCACGGATTGATGATACCTTGGACACCCTGGCTGGCTCAAAGATCTTCTCAACTTTGGACTTAAAGAGTGGATATTGGCAAGTGGAGCTGGCGCCCGAAGATCGAGAAAAGACGGCGTTTTCCATTGGTATGGGTCTGTGGCAATTCACAGTGATGCCATTCGGGTTATGTAATGCCCCAGCGACATTCGAGCGGTTAATGGAGACGACATAATTGTCGTGGGAAAAACGTTCGACGACCACCTGAGGAACCTGGAAGGAGTGTTCCAACGGCTTCGCGGAGCTGGACTAAAGCTTAGCCTCAAGAAGTGCCACCTGTTCCAGAAGGAAGTGAATTACCTGGCGCACATTGTTAATGGAAATGGAATCGCCGTGGACCCTGTGAAGATTCAGGTGGTGAAAGACTGGCCAACTCCCAGAAATAAACACCAAATAAGGAGTTTCCTTGGCCTGTGCACTTACTATCGGCGCTACGTTCCTGGATTTGCAGACATTGCTAAGCCGTTAACAAAACTCACTGAAGAAGGTCGTCCATTTGAATGGGACCAACAGTGTCAAATTGGCTTTGAACAACTAAAGCAGTACTTGATTAGTGCTCCTATTCTGAGTTATCCTCTCCCGGAAGGCAACTTCGTCGTGAACACAGATGCTAGCAACGAAACTATTGCGTCACAAGAATGGAATTGCTAGCCGTCGTAAAAACGATAGAACACTTCTACAAGTACTTGTATGGTAGACGCTTCCTGCTGAGGACCGACCATGCCGCTCTAAAATGGCTTCTCCGTTTCAAGAACCCAGAAGGGCAAGTTGCACGATGGATCGAACGACTTCAGGAGTACGATTTTGAAATTCAGCATCGGGCAGGAACTAGCCATCGAAATGCCGATGCTTTGTCGAGAAGACCCTGTGCCGAAGACTGTAAGCACTGTAGTCGTTTGGACGAGAAAGTAGCCACGACTGCGAGGACAGCCATTGTTGACGACAAATGGCAAGGCGAAGAACTGCGAAGAGATCAGGAGAACGACCCGAATTTGAAATTAGTGCTAGAGTGGAAAAGCAGGGACGCGAGGCCTACCTGGGAAGAGGTAGCACCATGTGCACCGTCCGTAAAATCATACTGGGCGCAGTGGGACTCCATAGTGTTGGATCGTGGTCTTCTGAGACGAAGCATAGAGAATCAGGAAGGCATGGAACAGAAGACACAGTTACTAATCCCCAAGAATAGGGTGCCAGAAGTTCTGAGGGAACTTCACGATGGAACTTCGGGAGGGCATCTGGAGAAGGTGCGCGAAAGATTTTACTGGGTGAACTGCAAGGAAGACGTGAAGGATTGGTGCAGAAAGTGTGCAGTCTGCGCAGCCAGTAACGGTCCCCACAGGCGGGGTAAGGCCCCCATGAGACAGTACAACGTTGGAAGTCCTTTTGAGAGAGTTGCCATCGATGTAGCCGGCCCGTTTCCAGAAACGAATGGTGGAAACAAGTACATCGTCGTGGTAATGGACTACTTTAGCAAGTGGGTTGAAGCTTACGCCCTACCTAACCAAGAGGCAGTCACTATTGCGGAAGTCCTTGTCAGGGAATGGATCAGTCGGTATGGTGCACCTATGGAACTGCATTCAGACCAAGGAAGGAACTTTGAATCGGCCTTGTTCAAGAACGTGTGTACTCTGCTCGGCGTACGAAAAACTAGAACAACTGCACTCCACCCACAGTCGGACGGAATGGTGGAAAGGTTCAATAGAACCATCAACCGACATTTGTCCAAGGTCGCTTCCGATCATCAGAGGGACTGGGACACGTACATCCCCCTGTTTCTAATGGCATACCGCTCATCTGTTCATGAGACAACAGGGGAGACTCCCGCGAAAGTGGTATTCGGGCGAGAGCCGAGACTGCCCTGCGACCTGAAGTTTGGTGTGAAGCCTGGCGAAGTCTCTGCCGACGAAGATTACGTGAGCAAATTACGCAGGAAAATGGATGATATCCACAACCAAGTGCGTCACAATATACAGACGGCCAGCGATCGGATGAAGGAGCACTATGACATCGACGCTCAACACGGGGGATACCAACCTGGAGCACTGGTCTGGCTTTATAACCCCTAAAGACGTCGAAGCCTCTCCCCAAAATTGCAGACCTCTTGGGAAAGTCCTTACAAAGTGATGAAACGGATCAACGACGTCGTTTACCGCATCAAGAAGGTCCCCCATGGCAAACCCAAAGTAATCCACTTCATCCGGATAGCCCCTTACCATGGAGAAGCAGATGAAGGGACAGTACAAAGGGCGCAAGTTTCCGAAGTGAACGCCGAAGGAAGCAAGGCACGGTTTGGAGTGACCACGGAGAAGCAACAAGATCTCTTTAAAGTGCCACTGGAGTACAGTCTGGCCCACTGCGTAGCAGAAGACCTGAAAATGTCCAAAGGAATCGCTCAGGTGTTTAGGAAGAAATTTGGCCAAATCGAGGAGCTACGAAGACAGCATCCCATGGTAGGCAAGAGCTTGCAGATCATTGATTCGACGGCAGATCGGAGGCGCCACGTGCATTATTTAGTCACTAAGAAGACATCAAGCGGTAAACCTGACTATCAAAGTATGTGGAGAGCCCTATATAGCCTGAGGAGACAGCTAATAGAGAACCATCAGATGAAGTTAGCCATCCCCAAATTGGGCTGCGGATTGGACGGACTAGACTGGAGAGTAATCCGAAGCATGCTGGAACTCATCTTCCACAGAACGGGAATTGAAGTCCTAGTCCGCAGCCACCACCCACAGGCAACAGTCAGCAACAGCGTAGACTGCTACTTCTTCCAGACGGGAAGTTGGAAGAATGGGCCAGCATGTAGATTCCGACACCTTCCTTCAAGACTATCACCAGGAACACAAGAAGTCGGTTCGTTATGCGTCATTGGCTGCCACGCCACCGGAGTCTACATCGAACAGACTAGACTTTTCTGGCGATGGAACAAACTCGAATCTTCCAGCGTGGAGAATTCGCGACGGCCGCAAACGATATAAAATCGGCCAAAGTTGACTCACCAGTCAGTCGAATTCGAACAGCGATCGTCGAAGTTAGATTTTAGTGTGAAAATAAATTGTTACAAATAAATTAGTTTTTAAGCTTTATTAAATTACGGTTAAATTTTTATCGAGTGTTTTATTCGTTTAAATAAATAAATTTAAACCCTAGAAACGTAACAATATCAATAACCTATACATATAATGTACTAATACCTGGAGTAATATTTTACAGTTTAAATTTAAATTTGAGGTATTTAAGAGTTAACTGAACACTGCTTTACATGAAACAACTATCTAAAAGAATGTAGTCACATAAAAGTTGCGGCTATTTTATTTTTCCTTTTAAAGCTCAAAAGCGGATATTCGTATTGCTATGCACCGCCTCGCCCTTGCAGAGACGATAAAAATGATATAATATTATACTTACTTGTTTTTAGTATTTACCGAGTTATTTTTAATTTTATGCAAAAAATGGGTCATGTTTGATCGTCTGCCAAATTGTCAATGATACGACAATCAACCTCGGACCAAAATATTTCTAAATCTCTCTACTTTTACAATATTCATCATTTTTAAAAGCCTAGCGACTACCAACAACACTATGATTCAGTTCGCGTATTGTAAAATTCCATTTTTTCAAATGGAATATCCTGTATATTATAATATATTTGGATAGTGATTTCTACGAGCTTTCTAACCATACTATATTTCATGGCCTTAAGATTTATAACTTGTGAGTTATTATCACTTTTCTATAATCAACTTAAGACGTGCTATAAAATATTTCCATTTGTCTCAGAATCATTTAAAATATTTATTCATACAATTTATCGTACTTTTAGTGATTTAAATAAAAATAATAAATAAATTCAGGAACTGAACGATTTTTTTCAGGTAATTTCTGTCATGTAAGAACATATTACTTATTATTACTATTACTTATTATTACTATTATACTATTAATATAATTCTAATTTTCTAAATTATAAAATTTATTTTATTTGTATGTACCTGGCGCTAGTTTAATTTAATTTAATTTAGTTTAGTTTATATATATACAGTGTGAACGTGTAGAGTGGAATAATCCAAATAAATAAGTGCCAGATCATCTGCAGCTAAAATCCTCGGACAGGTAAACCTATTTTTATTAGCGCGAATATTTTTTTAAAGTTATCTTTTTTTCCAACCCCCTCCCTTTCCGCAATGACGTCATCGACATTTTTTTTAATAGCACGCCCTCAATTTTTTAGCAGATTTGGGTAGATTTGAAAATTCTGATTTCATCAATATACATAATTTGGCAATCGCATTGACGGTACCCGAGATATTAATTACGAAAGAAAAACAAAAAATGGAAAATTTTCTACAGTTTATTTCAGACAAATGAACAACTGATGCACGAACCGGCAAATAATCATTTGTTTCAACACCTTAGTTGAAATAAATGATAAAAAGTACCATCAAGTAAATTTGACAGATCTTGATAATTTTTCTTCCGTGGAACCTCCATTTTTTGTGTGTATCTTTCGTAATTAATTTCTCGGGTACCAACAGTGCGAATGTCAAATTATGCATATTGATGAAATCAGAATTTTCAAACCTACCCAAATCTGCTAAAAAATTGGGGGCGTGCTATTAAAAAAAATGTCGATGACGTCATTGCGGAAAGGGGTGGGAGTTGAAGAAAAAGATAACTTTAAAAAAATATTCGCGCTAATAAAAATAGGTTTACCTGTCCGAGGATTTTAGCTGCAGATGATCTGGCACTTATTTATATGGATTATTCCACTCTAAACGTTCACAGTGTATATTAGTTTATATATATATATTACTTACTTCTTTCTTTCTTTCTGGAAACAGTGTAATTAGGATAAACCTGTAGTGTTTTCAAAATAAATAAATAAATAAATAAATTACGAATCGGTTGGATAATCGCTGGATAGAACATGGTAATGCTTTGAAATGGTCTCCGTGGTTACCGGATTTGTCTTTCGTCTTCTTTTATGGGGATATGAGTAAACAAAAGAAAAAAATTTTCTCTTATCACAATTTGTTTATAATCGTAAATACGTATTTCGATAGCTACGCTACTATCTTCATTTCTATTAGAGATTCAATGAGAATATCCTCTGGCTCATATCAACCAAAGAGTGTGCCTGTGTGAATGATTGAAAATGGGGATACGTAAAGAAATAAGAGTATAAAGATATACTCGGCACATGTAAAGAGAAGAAAATGCGTATTTAACAATATGGCAAAGTTTCTTTTAAATATTTTTCAATACTTTAAATTTTTATGATTTCTTAAACCTATTTATGAATGAAGACATATTGCTTTTTCTTAGTTAATGTGTAAAAAATGTTAAGATTCAATTTGTTTCTTTGATATTTAGCTTCAAATTAATAAAACTTTTTACCGTATAATAAATCCTTTCCATTCGTTTTCATAGTGTAATTGGAAATATTTAGCGAAAATCGTTCGGTTCCTGTATTAATTCCATATTTTTATTGCAACTGCTAAAACAATGATAAAGAAATTGTTAATTTGCATAAAAATAAATGTCTTGAATGATACAGTAGATAAAATATTTCTGAGATGAATAAAAATATTATACGGCACGTTTCTTAAGTTGATTATAGAGAAGCGATAATACCTCACAGTTAAGTCAAGTTATCAATCTTAAAACCATAAAATATGATATGGTTAGAAAGCTCGTAGAGAGCACTATCCAAATATACTATAATATACAGAGTGTTCTATATGAAAAAAAAAAAATTACTAATTTTACAATACGCGAACTTAATCGTAATGTTGTTGATAGTCGCTAGGTTTTTAAAAATGATGAATATTGTAAAAGTAGAGAGATTTAGAAATATTTTGGTCCAAGATTGATTGTCGTATCATTAAAATTGACAATTTGGCAGACGATCAAATATGACCTATTTTTGCAATAAATTAGAAATAACTTGGTAAATACTAAAAGTGAGTAAGTATAATGTTATATCATTTTTATTCCCATAAAAGAAGTCGAGAGACAAATCTGGTAACCATGGAGACCACTTCAAAGCATTACCACGTTCTATCCAGCGATTATCCAACCGATTCGTAATATGTTCTTACATGACAGAAATTACCTGAAAAAAATCGTTCAGTTCCTGAATTTTTTCTTATTTTTAGTTAAATCACTAAAAGTACGATAAATTGTATGAATAAATATTTTAAATGATTCTGAGACGAATGGAAATATTTTATAGCACGTCTTAAGTTGATTATAGAAAAGTGATAATAACTCACAAGTTATAAATCTTAAGACCATAAAATATGGTATGGTTGGAAAACTCGTAGAAAGCACTATCCAAATATACTATAATATACAGGATGTTCCATTTGAAAAAAATTGAATTTTACAATACGCGGACTGAATGGTAGTGTTGGTAGTCGCTAGGCTTTTAAAAATGATGAATATTGTAAAAGTACAGAGATTTAGAAATATTTTGGTCCAAGATTGACTGTCGTGTCATTCAAATTGACAATTTGGCAGACGATCAAATATGACCTATTTTTGCAATAAATTAAAAATAACTTGGTAAATACTAGAAGTGAGTAAATATAATGTTATATCATTTTTATCGTCTCTTCAAGGGCTAACCGAAACTGCAATAAAATACATAGTGTTCTATTTAAAAAATAATAAGTTAGGTTTGTAACATATTAAATGAACAACCTGTATAATTGAAAATAATCTTAGATTATGCGGAATGAAAACCTACACCACTTTTTTAAGATCTTTTCTTGATACAATGAATTTATTTATTAAAAAATTATTTATTATTGATTTCTCAGAAAAAAATATTCCTTATGAAAGGTCCTGCATCTTCGCAAACTCAAGATGCACCTATCAAAATTTGAAAACCTCTTATACATATACCGAGGAAATCAAAATACATATTTGAAATCGATATTAGAGTAAAGTATCTTTGTTTTCCACGGTATCCGCAAATTTTATTCGGAAAAGTTAATAATTGCGAGAAGAAGTAACTTATTTAGTATATTACCTACGATAATGGAATTTTTCGACTGCGCTAGAAATATTATTTTTTTAATAAAATAGCAATAACCTCTGCATTAGGTACGTGGCTTCTTATTAAATTACTCATTTTATTGACATCAAATCTTTCACTCTTCTCTATAATAAGCGTGTAACCTGTCCCGAATTTTTTCTTCAAAAAGAAACTCGAACCACAAGATTTTAACTGACCAGCCGCCATAATTGCAATGCGATCTCCTAATACATCAGCTTCATCCATAAAGTGAGTACTTAATAGAATGGTGCGACCTAGAAAATAACATGAAGATGAGCTTTTCTGTAAATAATAATAAAATAATATTTTCACCCTTCTTCTCCTTTTGAAGTAATTCCCATATCGTTCTTCTTGTGCCAGGGTCAACTCCTGCGGAAGGTTCATCTAAAATAACAACTTCTGATTTACCACATAACGCTATCCCCACGGACAGTTTCCTTAGCATGGCGCCGGACAGCTTTTGACTTTGATTATCTTTCTAAAGAAACGTAAGTATGTGTTTGTGTATTTCCAATAAAGAAGTGTATTACTTACTTTTTCAACAAGACCCAAAATTTCAGTGTATTTAATGATTTCCTGCTTGACTTCTTCGTTATTCAAACCTTTCAGTTTACCAAAAAAATACAGATGATCTTTAACGGTTAACACTTTAAATAATGTATTGTGTTGGGGACAAAATGACAGACTCTTTCGGATTTTATTTATATCAGTACGAATGTCGTAACCATTAATCACGGCAGTACCCTTCGTAGGAGGTAGTATACCGGTTAAGACTGACATGAGGGTCGTTTTTCCTGAACCATTGTGACCCAAAAGGGCGGTAATTTGATCTTCGTATATGTTGATGGAAAAATCCTGAACTGCTACTGTGTTGTTGGGGTAGACTTTTTTTAAGTTTTTAACTACTATGACAGCCCGCAAATTGGTCGGTTCATTTTCAAATGCACTTGAAGATTGACTTACGTAAGTATTATCGTCAGGACCTACGCAGTAATAAATCAGTCGATTAAATAAATATGATAAAGGAATGAAAGTGTATACAGGATGTTATATCATTGGTATAGAATTTTTCAATTACTGCTTAACTATTAACTATAAAAGAAAATGTCTTTCACCAAAGTTATCGCTTTCAACGAGTATTGTTACTCCATTTCTAATGAAGGTGAAGTGCAGTGGTTTCATTATTAAGCGAGTGTTTAAAATTAAAGTTTTTGTTTGGAAATTAATCGACGAGTTTTATTGCGGAAACTCGAACCCCGAACTCGTAACAATAGTTTAATTTTTTATGTCGGGAAATGACAAACAGTGTCCAATTTGTTATCTAAAATGCCATCCCACAGGAAGTGGTCAAAAAAAAAACGCCAATGTGGCGTTAACAAAATCACAACCATGAACTAAGGGACATCAAAACGTGTCGTTTAGTTTATAAGCGTTTTGGAATTTGAACGGGCAGTGTAAATAAATAAAATTGAATATTTTTTAATGCGTAATGTCAAAATTTGGTTTAGAATTGTAAAATGTGAATGAAAATTTGAATAGTTGTAGATTGGGAATCTAGGTGGCGAAAAATAAACCGTCAGCAACTATTGCAACTACGATGAATTCAGAAGTCACCTTTTTCGAAAAATGAAAAATAAAAAATTGGTAAATTTTAGGGTATTAATAGGTGCATACCTTTCTTGTGCCAAATAATCTAGAGAATATTTTTTTCGCAATTTTTTTACGAAATATTTAAAGAATAAATACTGAAAGCTACCCCAATAAAACTACCCTTTAGAAAGGATGGAGGATCTAACCAATATGTCGTTAATGCGCAGTTGGGTGCCTTATATCTGTGTTTAAAATAATAGTTTGATAAGTTAAAGGATTCAGAAGATATTTCCAATAATAATAACCTTCTTCAGGGGTTATATCTCCCTTATTATTCAGTTTTGGAAAAAATGTTTTATGAAAAAGTGACGTTATTCTTTTTTAATCTTTTGATTTTTCTATTCACCCTGAAAATATCGGGAGACGTTTCTGAATCACGGTGTACAAAACCTAGTTGGGTGAATTACAATTGATCGAGTAAGCGAGTAATCGATTGACCAAATCTGATTTCTGAACAGAATTTTTGACCGTTAAGTAAGGCCGGCATTCATAAACAAAACTTAAAATTCGTTATAATTCATAAACCCTACGTATTTCCCGCATTTTGGGAAAATATTTAATTCATAAAATGTTCTTAAATTCTCACTGGTTGTGCGTCTAAAGGTTACAGAGCAAAATATTTAATTCATAAAATGTTCTTAAATTCTCACTGGTTGTGCGTCTAAAGGTTACAGAGCTGGGGTACTGATTACCAATTTTTACTGCAAGTAAAGTACTGATTAACTTTAGTAATTGAAGTACTTTATTCTCAGTACTTTTGAATTTGCGTTACTGGTATTTGAATTTTAAGTACCACTCGAAAAGTACTGGTACTGGGTACTGGTCGGTACATTATCTGTAAGAAGTAATACTGTGTACTTGGAAATGTACTTAAAACTTTTCAAATACTGCACGTACTGTAAAAGTTACATGCATGTAAAATTTTTCTTCTGCAAAGCAAAATATTTTTTTACGTTAAACAGTGAACTTTTTGTTTCGTTTATTTATGTTCTATTCAATTTAAGAATATTGATAATCAAATAATCTAAATTTGACTAAATAAGCTTCAAATAATGTTCTTTAAAGAATCTAAACGATCACAAAAAGCTATGAAGCTAGAGTCCACATTAAAAAAAAAAAAATTGTGTTTACCATTAAATGTGAAACATAAATTTTCAAAAGAAATGGATCCTCACTTCACATCGACAAGTTTTTCGTGTTACCTCTGTAAAACAGTTTTGAGCAACACTGCGTTTTGAAATTATCTCATTTTATGACATTTTAATTTCACACATATTAACAGAACGTGCTGATTTTTGTTGAGCAGGTTCTAAGAATTGGCTTTCATGTTACAAATAAAAAATAATTACAGTTAAATGCTTTTATTACCCGCCTTACATTCTGCAACTTTATGAAATAAAAACTTTAAAAAAATGTTATAAGCTGTCTAACTTGGTATTATTGTATTTTAAGAAATATTTATCTTTATCTTTAGTTATTTTTATTTTGTTTATATTTGTTTACGAGTTTAATTATATTGCAAAAGAAAGAAAACAAAATAATAATTATAAATAAATATTTTAATTAAATCTGATAGACAGTACTAATATCGTAATAATAAGTACTATTGCTGTTGTAATAAAAATACGGTGGACTTCCTGTCCGATTACAATAACTTTTTGATTTATATCAAAAGTTGTTTTCCTTAAGTGATTTAACTTTTCATCTTCACATAAAATTAAAAACATAATTTCATAATCAAAACAATTTATTGTATTTACTAGGAATTGTACCGGTCTGTATTAATTTAAATTCAAATTATTGAAATTATATTCAATTACCTAACACAATTCAAAATGTACGAAATAAGCAAACAGACAGCGATTTGAATATTATGACTACAGAAAATATGAAACAAATAAAAAAAAAAACTTTTTAAAAGGAGCTAAAAGGGTAATTTATTGACTTACTTGACGTTTCGCAAATAAAATTATTTGCTTTATCAAACGTGAATAACGGAAAATTTAAACAATTTAGCCTACTAATTTTTTTTAAATTAATTGTGAAGAGATTGTTAGAGGTAAAAAAGAAAAAATTATCAACAAAGATATAACTTGTAACCAAGAATATCATTACTGATGCGGCCAGGCCCGTCTTAACATATACTCCAGTATTTACTGCAAGAGTTAGGGAAATCCTGGTAAAACGTAACTAGAGTACGCAAATAAATTGTTGTAACAAAAATTACAACAATTCTAACAATAATAAACCAAAAAAATTGGATAATAATATAATGAACATATAAAATAGCGACAAATTACTATCGCTTTTTGACCTAACATTGCAAAATTGCAATGTTAGGTCAAAAAGCGATAGTAATATGTCGCTATTTTATATGTTCATCATTCTTACATCGCATTTGCGAATAAATTGGGCAAGTCGTTTTTGGTCTGCAGTGGGAATGTCGAGCTACGTTTCTGCTGAAGAAGCCCCAAACAGGGCTGAAACAGCTGTCCAGAGGCTGCTCGAGGTTCTCACTGCAATCAAAAACGATTTGCACAAAATTTTTCTAAGATAATAATATAGTTTTTCTAAAAAATAAACAGGGAAGTTTCCGGTTATTATGTCTCATTTAATGAACTTAGAAAACTACTAAATATATCGTTCAAATTTGCAAAATCTGTTCTTTTATTAATTGAATTATTACACATTTTTATTTATACTGACCGTACAGTATTACTTTCAGACAAATTATTTATAACTGAAAATTTAAATTTGATTAAAAAAATTCTTATTCAAAATTCTTACCGCATCAGTAATGATATTCTTGGTTACAAGTTATCTTTGCTGATAAATTCTTTTTTTTTACCTCTAACAATCTCTTCACAATTAATTTAAAAAAAAATTTAGTAGGCTAAATTGTTTACATTTTCCGTTATTCACTTTTGGTAAAGCAAATAATTTTATTTGCGAAACGTCAAATAAGTCAATAAATTACCCTTTTAGCTCATTAAAATTTTTTTTTTTTATTTGTTTCATATTCTCTGCAATTCTCACGAGCAAGAACTACCCAAAAATTGACTACAGTTATTAACAAAAATTCTACTAATAAAACTGCTAGTTTCAGTACCATAAAAACTAACTGCAAATACATTAAAGTACCGTAAGTATTATAAAGTACTGCAAGTACTGTAAAGAGTAGATATTTGATACTGGTACTGGAATTTCTCTATTTTCAGTAAAATACAGAATACTTTAAGTACTTTAGATAAGTACTACTAACAAAAATTTCTGGATACTGGATACTGAGTACTGCCAGTACTTTGTCGCGGTACTTGCAACATCTCTGATAGATTATGAATGATGACAAATTGTAAACAAAAGCATAGCATAAGTTTACTTTATGATTACGGGCTTAAGATTTATGACTTGTGCTTTTGTGAGAAAGCCAAGCTTCTAATATTCTACGACTTTTCACACATTACTTTATTTTGTTACATTTTCTTACATTGTTTTTGATTCACATTAAAGTTTTGTTCATTTGAGTCTAATTTTTTATCTTAATTTTTCTTTGTACGAAGAATAACATTACAGTGATTTGATGTGTGGCACAACACAACATGACATCACAAATTTTGGCTTCCAACGTCAAGGGCAAGAAACAATCACATATACAGTATGTCCACGGATTGGGTTTGCAATAGGAAAAACTTTTATTTTTGAGTTTTCGAAAAAAAGCGATTCTTTATAAAAGTTTCTGCTTGTCCTAACTCTAGAGAAACTGTTAAATTCTGATTAATTCACAAGCAAAAACTTTTATACACTTTTTTTTCGAAAATTCCAAAATAAAATAGTTTCCGTGGACACAGTAGATGTAACAAAAAAAGTCTTATTTTGGCATCCTTTACTTGCCCAAGAAATTTGGTAAACGAATTTTTCAACATCCTGTATATTTACTTACGTATCTAAAACAAAAGAAAAAAAGTAGGTACGTACCGGTATCAAGTGATTTGGTGCCGCGCCAGAAATTTTTGGTAAATGGAAAATACCAAACTCGAGGAATACCATAATCACCAGGAAACACTGCTTCAACGTAAAGAGCTATTAGCAAATACAAGAAAGTGTCTATAAGTAACATAATCATTATTAAGCCCAATGTGAATCTGTCATCGGAGAAAACTGTCGAAAACAAGTATTTCCACTGAAAACCTGCAATTTCAATTATCAAGAACATGTTACTTATAATGCAAGTTCAGTGTTGTTAAGTATCTAGATACAGTATCTAAATACTTTTTGAATATCTAGATACATATCTCAGATACTACTAAAAAAATGTAACTGTATCTGTATGTAGATACAATTACAGTGTATCTATTCATTTGAGATACTAAGGGCCATTTGCACCACTTTCAGTTAAAATTTAAGCTCCACTTAACTCCATAGAAATAATTATTGTAACAAACGTTTCTATGGAGTTAAGTGGACCTTAAATTTTAACTGAAAGTGGTGGAAATGACCCTTAGATACATTTTAGATACATTTTGAACTTCCATAAAAACAGTAGACCTTGGCGCAAATGCAACCTCCGATTTTACAGTCTCTTTCTTTTAATTTTCCCTTCTTGTTAATTATGTTTTCCAGTTTATCAAATGACTTCTATTTAAAATGCGATTTGATAGTTCAGAAACTTGAAAATTATTTTAATAATTGGGAAAGATAATTGACAAAAGGAGAAAATCAAAAGGAAAAGACTGTATTGTTGATTTTATTAACTTTTCTTGATTATGGGAACGCTCTCTTAGTTACAACAAGGTTGCAACTAAGGATCCTAGATTCATTTGATATTTAACTTGTCTGATACGGAAGTAGAGTCATTTCTGTTGATAACTTTATATTTTACGTTGACTTGACTTGGTTTCATACAAAACCAGGTAATTACTTATCAGCTTATTGATCAACTTAATTACAAAGATAAATTTTCTATTTAAAAAGACATACTGCTGAAAAAAATTGTGAAAATTATCACAGATTTTAGTGTGTACATTATTCACATATTCATACGAAAACTTCGTCAATTTTTTCACAAAAAAAGTCGATTTGGATCGCAAATAATACCATACCTCCACTACTGCATAGGTTATTGAATGTTACACTTGCAAGTATCTTGATAAACTGCAGATACTTTTTTTGTATCTGTATCTGTATCTAGATATTTTCCGGAAAAACTATCTGTATCTGCATCTAGATACATATTTGTGAAAGTATCTGCATCTGTATCTAGATACTATTAGAAATGTATCTTTAACAACACTGTGCAAGTTGTACCTTCGCCAATGTTTTCAAACATAATTATCAGATGAAATCCTAAACACATTGCCGTATTTGACAGAAAACTGCTACATACTTTTTCTGCCATAGAGATTTGGTAATAGTTTCTTTGTATAAACATTATATAGGGCGTCATCGTTACAAACAAGATCATATGAGTAAATAATGAAGCTACGTTGGCTGCAAGGTGAAGAAATAGCAACGTTAAGGAGAATAACTTTTTCTTTCTTTTCCCAGATAAATAATAGTCAACATTCTTACCTTTCGAGAAAAACACAGTAACAGCAAAACAAAGCGTTATACAGCTGCATAGGTAGATAAGTAAAAACATGATCAAAATTAATGTATTTGTTTTGGTTAATATACATGCAGAAGCGCTCCAATGAACTTTCATTGTCACAATGATCATACCAGTCAGGATAATGCCAAAAATGAGCGCTCTTACAAACCACGCTGCCCAGTGTAACCAATTAGATAAGCCCATTATCTTCATAATTTCCTAGAAAATTGTAATAGTAAAATAATTTTTGAATTTTTAATTCTCTCACCTTCATTTGGCTTTCTTTCTCCGTAACTATGTCCTCTACAGTCTTTGCGCATAGGCTCATTATAATAACTAACACAATAATGGGAAATGTTTTTTCAAAAATTGTCAATAATGGATCTGCTATCCAGTCCGGATATGGATATCTTTGCATAACGACACTGGGTAACTCTATGTTGGGGTCTTTAATAAAATATTTTATTATTTGTCGGGAAATTTCATACTGAAATGTTAAAAAAGTTTCATGGAAATATTCTACGAAAATTTAAACAATTAATAAAATGGTCAAAAGTATGTCAATCAGTTAATACCCGGTGGTGCACCCTTCTCTTTTTCGAAATATCTCGGTCCACTTATCGAAAGCTTTGGAAACAAATTCTGAGTTTCCCATGTAAATAGATCATTTGCCGAATCGTTTGTTGGAATTCGCAATTCACTCGGATATCTAAATTGTAACCATGGCGTAGTTTATGAGCTGGTATGTTAATTAATTAATGGTTACCTGAAAGTTGCGTGCACATTTGGATGCAGGGCCTCCGTGTGGGCGTAATCGTCGTCGAACTGAAATCCTGCAAAGACTAAGTGAGAATGAGTTTGCGTATAAATTCGTAAATTCGAAGCGTTCGGGTAACATTGGCTGTTATTTTGTAAGTGAAAAATCGTTGCTACTTCAGTCATTATCTCATCGATAGCTCTGTTGCAAGGCGACCAAACTATTCTGTCTAAGCCGGATCTGTAATCATATTTTCATTTAGGCCCATATTCATAAACAAAACTTACGCTAAGCGTCCGCTTAAATATCGCTATATTTCGTAAACTGAGATTATTTCCTGCATTTTTGGCACATAATCATTGAAGTTTTATGAATATTTTGTGAATTACTTTCCAGCAATGTGGAAAATACATACCGTTTATGAAATATATAATATATAATTTATTTTCACTGATCTAGCATAAATGTAGATACGTGGACAACGTCAACTTGTATAAAACACACATAAATTGCAAACCAAGTAGACTTATGTTTTGGTATTCTAAAATCGTTGCAGAAACGAGTACACATAGTGGAGTGGAAATAATTATTTGGAATATACAGGTGTTCGTTTCGCTTTATAAAAATGGCCAACTCTAAGATGTATAAGCAAGATAGAGGTAAAATGTTCAACTTTCTAAATACGGGTCTACAAGGAGTATTTACAGGCACTTTACACATTATTCTGACTAACCTTTTTTGCAATAGAAATATAGACTTAAAGCTGGTGGATGACCCCCAGAATAATAATTCATACCTCAGCCTCGATTCCACTTACGTAAAATAAAATAATTTTAAGGAATATAATCCGACATTCTGCCTCAAGTTGATCAAAGCGTAATGAGCAAAACATAGTTTGGAACTAAGTTTAGTGCAATGCTGCTCCCAATCGAGTTCAGAATCTACCACAAGACCCAGGAAATCAACAGAGTTAGCTGTTGGTACAGACTTACTGTTATGCTTCACATATGTACTATAATCAAGCTTAACCTTACTAAATGTGACAATTTTTGGCACACCAGTCGGACATCTGACGTATGATGGTAGTACAGGTCGTCGAGAGGGTATTGATGGATTCATTGGCAATAACAGCGTTAGTGTCATCTGCGTTTTGTGAGAGTAAACATGGTTCCAAAGATAAAGACAAATCATTTACATAAATCAAGAAAAGAGTCGGCCTCAACACCGATCCTTGAGGGACTCCGCGGTAAATATATGTTTCGGATGATAAATGATCACTTACTACGTCTTGATGTTCTGAGGTTAATGAAATAATCTGACTACGATTAGAGAGGTAACAGCGAAAGATGCTTAGCGAATACCGCGTATTCCATAGGCTTCCATTTTGGATAATAGAACCGAGTGATCTAAAAGATCGAATGCCTTGGAGAGGTCGAAAAAATGCCGGACACGTTAAAATTTTTGTCTAAGTTATCGTAGATGTAAGTTAATGTATTATAAATGGCGTTAAAGATGGTAATAGAGAGACTTGACGATAGTTGTTAATATCGGAACGACTGTCTTTCTTATGTATCGGAATCACTTTAGCACGTTTAATTTGATTAGGAAAAACACCTTGCGTTAAACATTTATACAGCGTGGAAACTAAGTAGCGGATAAAATCCATAACTCCGTTAATATTTGTAACAAAGCAAAAATCTAAAAGGGGTATAGCGATTCAAATTATAGCGCATAAGAAGAAGTATATTTTCAGATATTTTCATGAATTTTTTAAGTTATGACGTCATCAGGATTTTTTTTAAATAACAACCTATATTTTTTATTTTTTATTTCGGTGGATTTTTTTACCCTACTTTCAACAGTATAAAATTTTGAATCGATTACATAACAAAAAATTCAAGAAAAACGGCCATAAAAGTTTAATTGTAAAGTTGAAGAAATTAACAGAATATCTAGTTAGCTAGGTGTAAAACAAACAAAATTTGTTTGATTGACAAGAACTTGTAAATACCTATCACAATAAAGTGAGTATTTTTATTCCCTGTGGATAGTAGGAGTTACACTAATTATTAAAAACCTTTTACCAAAATGGTGTTGCTGACTGAAAAACAAAGAATTGAAGTTCTAATGATGATTGGGTATGGCGATCGAATTAGAACTCATCAAGAGGTGTGTCGACTTTTTATAGACAAATATCCTGATCAGTAAATAAGTCAATCCACAGTTAGCAGAATAGAAAATAAATTTCGAAATCACGGTATTGTGAAAGACCTTCCAAAAACTGGCCACCCTAAGACAAAATTAATTGACGATGTGCAGCTTGATATTTTACTAGAAATAGAAAATAATCCGCATTCGACTAGTCGAGACATTGCTTTAGAGCACAACCTGAGCCATACCTCGGTACTGAAACTTTTAAAAATGCAAAAGTTTCATCCGTATAAAGTAAAATTAGTCCATGAGTTAGCAGAAACTGACTATGATCATAGACAAGAATTTTGTGAAGAAATGTTGGAAATTTGCAATCGTGATCCAATGTTCTCGCAGCGTATAATTTTTTCTGATGAGGCAAGTTTTACTTTACATGGAACTGTTAACAGACATAATTGTCGATATTGGTCTAGGGAAAATCCCCACTGGATGCAAGAAGATTGTTACCGTGCAAATTTCCCCGGTTGTTTTGAGCCACCCTGTATGTTGTATTGCGAGTTAAAAATAGATGTGTTTTCAGGCTAGCCGCCGGCGTGCTGGCGAAATCAACCTTTCGTCGCATTTGCGGTGTTTTTTTTATCGCCGACGCAGATCTCTTTTACAACGCCGCTCGTTTCGGGCTGCGCTTAATTACACATTCTCCGCGCTTGCTTTACGACTTCGTGTTCTTTGAGAAAATACGTTTGTTTATTTTACCCAGGGAAAAGTGTTAGGCTGTTTTCAATTCGCTTTATGGGCTTTCACGCGGCGTCGGCTTGACGCGTTTTTTTTTTGTTTGTTCCTTTTTTTTCTTGCTTAGTCAGTTATAATTTCGATTTCATTCTATGTCGCAATCTCTACCGCCGTGTGAAACGAACTATGACATTCGAATTGATTGGCTGAGGCTTAGTCAGACACTTATTGGGATTGGTTCATTGGTATGATTTTGGAATGTTCTCCCCCGTTCTCCCCGTTTTAACTCGTTACCACGAACCAAGTTCTGGATTCATTCCCAAATTAATTCCCGCAGTGATCGCAAGTAATTTGTGTGTTGGGTGAGTGATTTTCACTCGGTGTTGTGCGTAAATTCGTCCTCTGCGTGGACAAATTCCCCTTCGGCTTTGACCGGATCCTGTGTGATTGCTGCAGCAATAAACGCTTGTTTTGCGTTTTCCTCAGAAAGCCTGCTTGTTAGGGCAGGTGAGTTAATAAGTGTGGGAAATTGTTTGATTCGTGTGTAATGGGGGGCATATTTGTTTCTTTCTTCAGGCTTTTTCTTCCCCCCCCCCTTTTGCGTTTGGGATATCGAAATTTCTGCGAGAAGTGTAGAAATTACCTTCCGCCGACGGACTCGACCCGAGACTCGTCAATTTGCCCTCTCCGTGGCTGACGTGTTGCGGCCCGAGGAAAATTTGGGACCGCCTAACTGACCAACGGACAAGGTCGGACCTTTTTATTTCTTTTTTTAATTGATTATTATTGCGAACAACGAACGCTTGTTTTACCTCGACCGTCACCCTTACGAGTAGAGGACCCCTTACGAGGGATTTGAATCAATCCTTTTTCTATTCCTGTTTGCAACGTAAGTTTGTTGCGTAATTACTTAATTTGTTTTTTTTTTGTTTGTGGCCTGTACGCGCCACTTTAATGAACACTTAAATTTTGTTGTGTCGCATTTATTTCTTTTTGTTGTTTTGTGTACTGCGTGGTTTATTTTGTAAACTGTTTAATTTTTCACTGTTCTGTTTTTCTTTTTTTTTGTGTAAATAAAACAATTTGTTTAACAAGGACGTACCGCGTTTTTCTTAATTTCCCGCGGAAAGTAAATTAAATTGAGTGGCGCCTTTTTGTTAGTTTTTTTTTTGTTTGGGTCGTTGTTGTTGGTTTGAGATTACTCCCACGCCTGTCACGACTGTTAGCTGCCGGATGCGTCGAAACTGACGTCACGATGCAACATCTGATTATCTTCCTGGAAAGGTAAGGTAGCAAGCTCATACTCCACATCCCCAGAAGCTCAACGTATGGACAGGAATTGTCGGTGACATAATTTTAGGTCCATTCTTTATCGAAGGTAATTTAACTGGTGAGAAATATCTACACTTCTTACAATTCGAATTAGTACCTGCATTGGCGATATTATTTCCTAATGAAAATGACTGTGACGTACCAAATAATAACATTTGGATGCAACACGACGGTGCTCCGCCACACTACGCAGTTGATGTGCGACGTTATTTGGACGAGCTGTTCCCAGGTAGATGGATAGGAAGAAGAGGTCCAATGGAATGGCCAGCTAGATCCCCTGATCTAACGCCATTAGACTTATTTCTATGGGGGTACTTAAAGAGCAAGGTGTATAAAAATAGACCTGACAACTTAGACGATCTTAAAGAAAGAATTCGACAGGAGTGTAGGTTAATAACACCTCAAACTATTCAAAATGTAATAAATGAATTTTATGAGCGTCTTGGGTATTGTCAGTTGGTGCATGGTCGTCAGTTTGAACATTTATTGCGATTTCAATGACTGTCAAAATCAAATTTTGTTTATTTACACCTTAATTTTGTTTCGTTTTAAACCTACCTAACTAGATGTTCTGTTTATTTCTTCAACTTTACAATTAAACTTTTATGGCCGTTTTTCTTGAATTTCTTGTTATATAATCGATCCAAAATTTTATACTGTTGAAAGCAGGTTAAAGAATCCCACCGAAATCAAAAATAAAAAGTATAGGTTGTCATTTAAAAAAAATCTTGATGACGTCATAACTTAAAAAAAATTTCATGAAAATATCTCAAAATATACTTCTTCTTATGCGCTGTAAATTGAATCGCTATACCCCTTTTAGATTTTTGCTTTATTACAAATATTAACGGAGTTATGGATTTTATCCGCTACTTAGTTTCTATGCTGTATATTACATCAACAAGCGGGTTGATTATGTAGTCAGAGTATCGATTTAGTAGGGAACAGTGTATTCCATCTATGTCTGAAGAATTTTTGTTTGAGATGATATTAAGTGTTTTTCGTACTTCAAACTCATCAGTAGGATAAAGGTACATGGTATGTGCACGAGAGATATCGAGAGAATAATTACTACAGTGTTGACTTGTTTTTGATATTATGCTACTAAAGTGATGACAAAATAATTCTGTTAAGTGGTCTGGATTAATAATCTTATTACCAGAGTCTGAGAGTATTTCAATGTCGCACACTTTTCTCGAAGTTGACAATTGTTTCACAATGTTCCATGCAGTTTTTGTTTTACTAGATGACATTTGAATCTTATTATCAAAATAATTTATTTTGGCGCTCCTCAAAGCGGCATCATAATATTTCTTCAGAGCCTTACAAAAGTTACGTAACGTAGCATCATTATGTCTCTTTAAGAGAGCACTGATGTCTTTGAGATTTCTAGAAATCAGACTAAGATTACTATTATACCATGTTACCTTACATTGCTTACCGTGAATTTTACGTTTAACTAAAGGAAAACAAAAATTAAAATATTGTAGAAAAATATTATAAAAATGTTCAAAAGCCTGATATGCATCAGTAAAACTGAAAACCTTATTTCACGATTCACCTTCTAATTGCGATATCATACGTTCAAAGCTACTGGAATTATAAACTCTTTTTTAAATAAATTTCAGGTTATTGTCAAAGTTTGTGTTTGAATCTGCCAAGGTTTTTATCTGATAATAATGATCGGTTAAAACACTATCGGAAACGCGGCATTCTAAAACAGTATCACAAACGCTGACAAAAACATTGTCTATCTGTGTAGAAGTAGAATATGTGACACGAGTAGGTTCTGTAACAACCGGTATCAAGTTAAATGTAGCAAAGATATTTAGCACATCAGCTAAAGTTTTCGACTTAGTAGAAAAGTCAACATTAAAATCTCCACAAACTCTTTTATAAATAGACTGAAGTAATGAAAGAAGTTTATCTAAGAACAGATTTATATCACCACTAGGAGATTTGTACAAACACAATTATTTAATTCAAGTTACTATTAACAAACTGTATAGCTGTATACTCGAAATCCTTCTCTGAACAATGAACATTATATTTCAGTGGGAGCACATTAATTTTATTAACCCTAGGATGCATAATCCGGGCCTGCCAGGCCCACGAAGATGTTTGATTGCTTACAATTTTTTTAAAATATTTTTAATCGAATTGAGACTTTAGATATGCTATAAACTCGTTTTTGTTTAGTACTGGATTGATGCAAAACCTTTCAATTTTTTTTCGGAATTTGAGAAAAAATTATTTTTCATCGCTAATCTCCAATCACATATACCGGGCCTCGTAGACCCGTCTAATAGAATCTTATATGAAACAAGTTTCAACGTGTTCATGACTAACTAAATTTTTATAACTTGTCAGAGACATGTAATATTCATGTTGATACCTGTCAAAACTTGCATTATTGCCGAGTATATAAATGTGCGTGAACTTTATCACCATTCAGTTCAAGTGAGCTTGCATTGTACGAACTACTTTTACATAAGTGATAATGGCAACAAAGAAAAATGTGAAAAGTGTACGAGTTGGTGATAAAAGGTGGGAAGAAACTGTTTTATAATGGGCAGAAGAATGTGACAGTATGCCCTCTGGTGAAAGTGAAAATGATGACACGGAAGATAAAAATTTCGAATTGAATACTGATGAGCTTTCTGAATCCAGCAGTGATGATGATGATGATGAAGAAGATACTAGTAATAAAGAAAATTCAAATCCTACATCTCTATCGGCACGTTATTATACTGCTCCAAGTGGTCTAGATTGGTGTTTAGAACCTCCTATAGCAAGGAACAAAATTCAGCCTCATAATATAATTCGGCGTGCACCAGGTTTGGTAAAGAAGGAACTAGCTGCCACACCAAAAGAAGCGTTTCAATTATTTATAACCGAAGATATTATTCAAGAAATTGTGAACTGTACTAATTTAGAAGGCAGACGCGTTTATGAACTGAAAGAAAAACCGTGGAAAAATGTAACTATTGATGAACTTTATGCATTTTGCGGATTACTAATTCATGCTGGAGTTGATAGAAATTGGGATGTTCCTGCAAGGGAACTATTTTCTAGTGAATTTGCTAATCCTATATTCCGAGCTACGATGTCTATATTTCGCTTTGAAGAAATAAGAAGGTTTATTAGATTTGACGACAAGACAACTAGGGACACACGTTTGAGTACTGATAAATTAGCACTGGTTTCTTATATTTGGAGTTTATTCATTCAACAATGCAGAACATGTATTATACCAGACACTAATGTTACCATAGACGAACAACTTGTAGCTTTTAGAGGTAGATGCAAATTCATACAATATATGCCAAGCAAACCAGCAAAATATGGACTAAAAATATTCTGGATGTGTGAAAGTAAATCTGGCTATGCTCTCGATGGTTTAGTTTATGTTGGTCGCCAACCTGGAGAGCCTCCACATAAAAATCTGGGACTTGAAGTAGTGCAAACTCTTGTACGTAGTGTTCATAATTCTGGTCTAAATCTTACGACAGACAATTTTTTTACAAGTGTTCCATTAGCAATTTATCTTTTGGATAAAAAGATTAGTATTGTCGGCACACTTCGTCAGAATAAGCGCGATATTCCAAAAGAAATGAAACCGTCGAAGAATCGTGACATTAACTCTTCATTGTTTTGCTTCAGTAACAATGTAACAATGTAACTATATATAAGTTACACACCCAAAAAAAATAAATGCGTAATTTTGCTGAGTACCATGCACAATGATACAGCCGTCAATGATGATGCTAAAAGAAAGCCAGAAATCATTACATATTATAATAAAACAATGGGTGGCGTAGATGTTATGGATCAAATGGTATCAACATATTGTCACGATAAGGATTTAATTTTTAGCCTAAAATTAATAATTATAAAATGTAAAGGTATCGCGACGAAATATTTCCGCGAGGAATAAAGTAGAACAATTAAGACAGCAATCTTGCGAAATCTAAGCTACAAGAGCGGTTCACGTTTCATAACAAAACACGCGCTATATGTGGGACAAATTAATACAACAGGTGACGAAAGGAGAACACAGAAATATGTCATAACAGTCGAATAGACATATTTTCGCCTATATAACGTACGGAAGAAGATGGGAAGGCAGTCCAACCCGACTCCGGTAGGCTTAGTGCCTACCGTAAGAAGGGCAGCCGCCCTCGGAGTCGAACCCGCCGTCGACTCAAATAGGCCTAGTGCCAACTTCCCCAGGAGGACCTTCCTCACCGACGCCGTGCAACCGCCACCCGCATCAGGACGCTGCCGTTTCCAAGAAGGATCATCATCACCGACGCCTTGTTGCCGCCACCCTCATCAGGACGCTGCCCGTTCCACGGAGGCATCCTCACCGACGCCTTGCCGCCGCCACCCTCATCAGGACGCTGCCCGTTCCACGGAGGCATCCTCACCGACGCCGTGCTGCCGCCACCCTCATCAGGACATCTCATCGCCATTGCTGCAGCCCTCGAGATTGCCCTTGATCCGGTTAGTCGAATCGTCGGGTCTCTTCAACCCCAGCACGGAGGGATTTCTCATCCTCGCTGTCGCAGCCGACCCGTCGCGATTTCCGATAATTACGAAAACGCACCCCCGCACATTTAAAGATCGTCCGCCGATAGATAAAAATATTCATTTAATAAAGGTATACATTGTTTTGGTAAACTGTGTTTTCAAGCTCTACCACTGAGAACTCGCTACCTACCCCTAACCACGTGACATGCAAAAGGCAAAGTAAACGATGGCCTATGACATTTTTCTACAACATTATTGATGTGGCAGCACTGAATGCATTTATAGTTTTTACCAAAGAGCATCCAAACTACAACACAGGTGTAACTCACAAACGCAGAATATTTTTGAAAGATTTAGCTAAAGATCTAATAATACCACATATGCGAACCAGATCAACCAACCCTAACATAAGACGTCCTATCCTGGAAGGGATGAAAAAGTTTATTCAAGTTTCTGACTCACCAACTGCTGAAACAAGTAATACGATAAAGAGAAAAAGATGTTCAAAATGTCCTTCAACCAAAGATCGTAAGAGCAAATTGATATGTATTATATGCAAGAATAACATCTGCAATGAGCACAGTATTCGAATGTGCACTACTTGCTACTCTAAAAAATAAGTAAGGATGACTATATAGTTATATCAATATGCTAACATTATCTATATATCAATACGTATCGGACCTGATATTTTGATACGTATCGATACTCCATACGTATCTATATTTGATGAATCGATACGTATCGGTACAAAAATCGTTGATAATCGACATTTCAATTTTCAATTTTTCTTAATTTTGTTTACATTTATATTTAATATTAATTTTGTAACAAAATTTTAACAGATTTTACTTCAATAAATGTTTTTCCAATACAGCCTGATGTAATTTTATAGGCAGGGTCTCCGAAGCCCGGATCATGTAAATACCGGTATTGTATTGCTTATGCATCCTAGGGTTAAGAGCGAAAATACATACGCCTCCACCCTTGTGATTCGATCTACAAAACTTAGACTTAGCCAGAAAGACGTGTGTGATCAATTTCGTTGTATAACAACCAGTGCTCCGATAAGCAAATAAATTCGGGACATGTTAAGCTATGCACTAGGACTTTAAAGGGCGCAATTTTATTTCGTAAACTGCGGATATTAAGATGAAAAATATTAAAGACTAACTTATTGCGTGATGTGTTGGGTCCACTTGAAAATTCTCATCATCGGGTTTTATTTGTATTAAATTATTAAAATTAATATATTTGTATTGAGCGTTGAAGATATTCTTTATCAAACTTGCCACATAAATAAACATCTTACGTTTACCTAACTGATTTAAATGTAACCCGTGCTTTGTTTTGTCATTGTGCGTTATAATGGAGTTCATTTCAATAAAGTAATTACTAGTACAATCAGAATTATTAATAAAAGAGTTATACATTCCAGTTTTAGTTATACATAGAGCGAATTTTAAACAAACGCATAGCGTAAGTTTGGTTTATGAATACGGATGTTAATCAAGTAATATTCCTAATATTTGTACAAAGTGGGTCATTGGTATCCATGTCTTCAATAGCGCCTTAACTATTAATTATAAAAAAATGTCTTCTGTATGGTGTTAATAAAAAACCTATACAACGTTTGTCAGGTGATAGTAGAATTCAAAACAAGAAAAAAATTCTAATAAACCAATGTTCGATACTCAGTAAAGGCTGTCCACGCTATGTGTTCACACTTGTAGAATTTTTATTTTTATATAAAATTTAGGATCGACAAATTAAATAAAAAGGTAAAATTTCCCATGTAGCACTGTCCACCGTACGACTTCCGGTTTCACCGAATGTGATATCAATGTTCTTATTTTTAGAAAAATTTTGTGCAAATCGTTTTTGATTGCAGTGAAAACCTCGAGCAGCCTCTGGACAGCTGTTTCAGCCCTGCTTGGGGCTTCTTCAGCAGAGACGTAGCTCGACAAGTCGTATTTGTTTGCAGTGGGAATGTCGAGCTACGTCTCTGCTGAAGAAGCCCCAAGCAGGGCTGAAACAGCTGTCCAGAGGCTGCTCGAGGTTTTCACTGCAATCAAAAACGATTTGCACAAAATTTTTCTAAAAATTTTCATTATGCTTTGACAGCAAGCATGGCCGCCTTGCATGGGGGACTTATTAGGAGCAAATCCCGCTTCAATTTGTCTATCCTACTGCAATGTCAGGTCAAAAAGCGATAGTAAGATATCGCTATTTTATCTGTTCTTATTTTAAATGAAATGGCCTGATCATTGTGAGTCCGAATATGTATCACTTGGTATCCATGACAACAATTTTTTTTTTAATTTTCAAAACTGTAAATCGTGTATTTTCGTTCTAACGCGATCAAGTAATTCGATAATGTCATTTCCTTTGATCGCATTTTGGTTTTTAACATTTTTACAGCATATGAAATTTTCATTAGGTCGCGGTCGTAAGAAGATTCATTTGGAAAAATAAGTTACCACCTAATGAAAATTTTATATGCAGCAAAAATGTTAAAAATCAAAATGTAGTCAAAGGAAATGGCTTTCTCGAATTACTTTATCGCATTAAAACGATAATACACGATTTGTAATTGAAGTTTGTTCTTGTCCGATGAAAATTATAAGTGCAAAGTTTTTTTAATATCAAACCGGACAGAAAAATGAAGGGAACACACTCAACGTTTCGCTATAGATTTATAGCTATAAATCTGTAGCGAAACGTTGAGTGTGTTCCCTTCATCTTTTTGTCCGGTTTGAGATTAAAAAAACTTTGTACTTACACGATTTATAGTTTTGAAAATTAAAAAAAAACAAAAAAAAAAATTAATTGTCATGGAAACCAAAATTACCAAGTGATACATATTCGGACTCACAAAGACCTGGGAATTGCAAATATGTAAAAATATACAGGCCGTTTCGTTTAATATAAGAAAGTTGATATCACTTCCGGTGAAACCGAAAGTTGTCCAGTGACCAGTGCTACGTCGGAAATTTTAGCTTTTTATTTAATTTATCGACCCCCGAATTTTATGTAAAAAATAAAATTTTAGAAGGGTGAACACAGAATGTACACCTGTATTGAGTATTGGACATAGGTTTATTAGACTCTTTTTCTTATTTTCATCTCTACTAGCACCTGCCAAACGTTGTATAGGTTTTTTATTAACACCCTGTATAAAAGTTATCGCCTATAATGAGTTCTAACTCAGCAAATTATTTCCACATATACAGCATGTTCCATAAGTGAGTTATCTATCAAACTTATACTTTCTTTAATGAAATATACCTATTTTTATTGGAGATTTCGACAGCATCTCCTATTCAACAACTGTAGCCTTAAAAAGAACCATTCTCAATCTACAGCTTTTTAATTGAATTAAAAAGCTAGAATATAGGTATAGAATATAATAGGTATTTTATTCATAATCAGCGGATAAAAAAAATTTCTGTAGTCTATCTAATTAATTAAAAATATCGTATAGGACAATCCTTATGAATAAGAACGACATTTTTTATGTACGTTCGCACAGAAACAATTGAAACTTAAAAGTTCAAATTTCTCAAAAAAATGAAATGGAACATCCTGTATATTTTATCATATTCGAATAGATTGTTAAATTCTGTTTCTAGCAAATGCAACTTGTATAGGTCTGAAGCTTACGTTTTTCGAGATTTAAATCTCAAGGAAGTATTGACATTTATAAATAATTCGAGAACTTAAGTTCACTATAAGAACTGCTTACAGCTGAAATTAAATAATTGCTAAAGTTTTAACAAGGACATTCAAAGAGTAATTTTGATTTAATGTAACTTGAACCCTATCAATCCTTCAGTTTATTTTCAACGTCTAATCGATATCTTGGAAAGTGTTGAATATCCGATAATAATTTCTAGCTAATTTTTTGAAAAATTTGTCTTATTTTTTTAATATCCAATCGTATTTCGTTAAATTAAAAAAAAATAACTAATACCAGGGGCTAAAACGTTTTCAATAACAAATAATTAGCATTGTATGTCGATTAGATGTTCGAAATAAATTGAGGGGTTGATAGAGTTCAAGTTTCATTAAATGAAAATTACACAGAATTTCTTTGTTTCATTTAGCAATTAGTTACTTTCTGCTGTAAGCAGTTCATATAGTAAACTTAAGTTTTCGAATTATTTATAAATGTCAATATTTCCTCGAGATTTAATGGATAAACATATTTGTGCCTATTTTTTTTGTTTATTTTCTTGAAATATTGTTTTTGACAGTAGTTCTAAAAAAAAAAAAAACGATTCAAGTATTCATTTCCCGCCGTGCATGCTTATTAGCTCCAGGTTGAGTACATTAAGTAACCAATAAACAAATTCCAGCCAGTAACTTTATCAGTGGTTATTGTTTACGTCAAATTCAATTGTGCAATTTACTGCAGCGCCTAATAAGCATGCACTACCGGAAATGAATATTTGAAGCGTTGTTTTCTTCCTCAGAAACTCCTCCATTCTAAAAAAAAAAACAAGACTGCTATTGTAAAGTGAAAAAAATACTCTATCGAATGGCAGATTAAAATTAAGAAGTTTCTGTTTAAAAAAAATGCACAGATCGGCGTAAATCAAAAACAATTGAAGAAAAAAAAATTTAAGTACACTCCAACTGTAGATAGAAATTTCCCAAAAAACTTTCATAAAGGACATAATTTTCTAAAATAAATATTAACGGCAATAAATGGCTGTCTCCATACTTTTAACTAACGCTGTATGTAGAATTAGTTAATGCCATACTTATTTTAATTTAAAAGTCTTTCATAGTTTGACACTTAAGGGTTGAAGTATTACCATCAAAAATGCATTTTTCTTTCAATGCATCAAATAGAAAAATCTTTCAGGAATTCTTTGTATATATTTGAGACAAAAATGAGTAATTATTTTAATAATACTTACACTTGAAATCCACTCGCATTTTGATCTAACGCAAACGAAGAATATGTAACTTTTGCTTTTGATACGGGAGGCGCCTTAATCCGAAGATAAATGATAAATCCCAAAATAAGTACTACGTGTAATAACATAAGTACGATTGCGGCAATTTGTCTCCGTAGTAGAGCAAAGTTTTTCCACATTAACAACGAAAATTTTTCCCAATTTTTCTTCATTTCCTTTTCTTAACTTTCAGAAAGATACCATAAACACTATTAATGCAGTTATTATTGTTTATGACAATGAGAAGTGCAAACACTTTTACATAATCGGCACTAAAAATATTTCTAACAGAACACTTAAACTAAACTTCATTTAATTTAATCATTTTGACGTGATTAATCAGACAAATGTCATTTGTTTACGTAACTATAGTAAACAGCAGTCGGGTGAAACTTGAACACGCAAACTTACAGTAAATGTGTGGGACTGACAGAATCAGAAGGGCAGGGAAAATATCGAAATCCAAACAGTTTAGCCACATGATAGTTATTTACGTGTCAAGCTTTGTAAATTAATCTTTACGGGCGAGCTGGAAGTTTGAAAATTTTAGTCTACAGTTGAAAGCAAAAAAAAAGTAGAGAAATTACAGTTTCCTGTAATTATTCTATCTCAAAGTACCATAAATTAAAGACAAATTCACAGATTTTACCAAAGCTTTAAACTTCGTAATTTTGAAAGCTTTTACATTTTTTAAATGTTATCCATGAAGTCGTCTTTAATCACTACCATTTTCAGAAAGAATGATTACAGGAAACTATAGTTTGTCTATTTTTTTGGCTTCCGACTGTAGAATCTGTTTGTTCAGTTCTTTGTTTATTTTGAGTTAAGAAGGCTATGAATCATCAAAATAAACGAGTCACATTACACAAGAAAGTAATAAAGATGATCGATTCTAAACATTATTAAAAATTAGTAAAAATATATACTTAATGTTATTATACCGGGTGGAAAGTTTCAAACCCGAACATAGCAAAGTTCCATTCCAATACGTTTCTGTAGATTACTGCTCGCCATTTAAAGATACAAAAATGGTAATGGTATTAAATGAAAGATAAAATTAAGGCCAATGTTGTCGTGTTAAAATTATTTTTATTGTGTTAATACTTTTGAAATAAAAATTAAATTTTTAAAAATTTCAAATGAAAAATGTAGTCGCCTGAGTATATCAGATTTGAAGTTTGCAATTCAACAACCGGAATTTTATACGATAGGTTTTTTATTCAAAATAAAATTCCATTCATTTGTGTAGCATACTGAATACGATGAAAAACTGTTAGGATTTATTTCTTTGCCCTTGTATTGCTTCACAAAATACTTTCTTACTATTCTTGTTAATTTCAATACAATGTTGATGGCAACTGGATTTGTGGAATTGATGTTTTTTTTTTTAATCTTTACAGTTGTGTGTTATTTATTCTTGAACAGTATGAAACTTATTTAATTCTTAGTACAATTGAATTTAAAATTGATTCAGTATCGACATGTGTCGGTATTGATTGTCCATGGCATCATTTCAAGTTTATTTATAGTATCAGAAACAACATTTTGTATGCAATAACGTAGAATACAATTATCATTCTAATAAAGAAAGAATTGTTGTAACTTAAACGACAAGAGTACCTACATATTATTTGCTCTGTACAATAATTCATAATACTTTTTGACTGACGTATAAATTATTTTCCATTAATTGAAACAACTGAAAGTTTTAAACCTGACATAGGCGACTAAATTTTTTGTTTAAAATTCGAAAATTTTATTTATATTCCGGAAGTATTAATTTTTAGGAATAATTTGAACACCATAATATTGTCCATAATTTTCTCTTTTCTTTAATACATTTGCCATTTTTGTATCTTTAAACGGCGAGCAGCAATTCACGAACACAGTTTTCAATACAAGTTTGCTATGTTCGGGTTTGAAACTTTCCACCCGGTATATACTTAAAAGTAACGGTTTTTGAAATATCTTCGAATTTCTGAAAAAAAAAAAAATATTTCGGTGTGTCGGTATTTACGACACTTTCAAATTTCAAGATTCAAATTGCATGTCCTTTGAAAGAATAATGTTCGGCTTTTCAAATCATATCCTGGTTATCATTGAAAAATTAACAGGGTGGTCAAAGTATGGTGTTGAAACTTGTTCTGTTCAACAGGCCAAAACTCAGTTTTCGTAAATGGAACTTCTGTATATTTTTGAATTATGAGATGCAGAATCAAATTCTACATCGATTAGTTTTTAGTATTCTCTATACCTATTTCCATTAGTTTCCTTGTTATCAATTATTGCTTATTTTATTTTGTTAATTAATGGTATTATACAATATAGTTATTTGTATCTAACTGAAAAAAAGAAGCTGATATTGAAAACCTATTTTTTGTAAGAAATTAATAATTGCTATTATTTGGCTGTTCATCATGGAATAAAGCGGTAAGTAAATACCTATCGTAATACTTACTATTTTCGTAAACAAGGGTCTTAAAAAAATAAGTATATCTACTTTCAAAAACAGTTTTCTTTGTCAGGCTAACATTTTTGTCAAAAAAAGCAAAAGCAAAACTTACAATTGGTACAGAAGTAAAAATAATTGAACAGTTTTATTTATTATTCTAGAGTCCGCATGACACGGTCGTAAATACTGTATAAAATTTGCAAATAACTGAGACAAGAGTCAAACCAACTAATGAATATTTACAATGGTAACCAATATCTCTCTCTTTGTAGAAATTTTGCACAAAAAATGCTATCGTGTGATAGTCCTTAACAATTAAATATTAATATTACTTTTTATATGTTTTTGTAATTTTGTCAATTTATTTGTTTTTTATTTGTACATATCTGTTAATACAGCTTGTAACTCAATAAATATTTCTGTTTTGTCGACACTTACTGCAAAAAATTACCATAAATTTACCAAAATATGCCATTACAAGAAACAATAATTGAAAAATATACAGGGCATTCTGTTTACAAAAACTGAGTTTTGGGCAGTTGAACAGAACAAGGTTCGACACCATATCGTTTAAATGCCTTCCTCCACTTCGTCTGACAGAACGCATTCTGAAGGCCCAATTTGCGACTATTTATTCACACATTTCGAATATTTTGAAAGTCCGTTTAAGGTCGGGAGTTGTTTGTGGCTTATTTTTGTAAAAAATACGTTGGTTTACAAACCCATTCAGTCGGAAATATACTAGTAATATTTTAACCAGCCTGTGAATTTTTGATATATGATTTGAAAGGCTGAACATTATTCTTTCAAAGGACAGCTTGAATCTTGAAATATAAAAGTCTCGTAAATACATTCTCTTAAATTTTTTTAATTTTCAGAATATTTGTATGGTCCTTTCTCCGAGAACTTTTAATAGGCCACTCAACTTGGGAGACCCTGTATAACTGAAAGGTAAAAAAAAAATGATATCAAGTGAGTGTTATAATACTGAAGAGCTTTGTATTTGTACGAATAGAATAAAAATACATCATAGATTGTACTTTTCGTAATAAATTAAAGTATAAATTATACAGTTATAAATAAATCTCTTTTTATTTACATAGGAGATGCCAACATATTACTTGTTGGTTTATTATTTATTCCAACACACACACACACAAGAAGGATGTCACATGGAAGGTGCGTGTTCTAAGATACCTACTTGTTTTCGTAACTATCCTCTTTGTTTCCTTGTGAATGTTAAGAATACCTAAAATATAAAATTTTAGCAAAAATTCAGCTTTAACGACCTTCATTTTATAAATTACTTGTTCTAAACTTGATTGTCCTAGAGAATAGTCCTCGATAATTAGTGTTGATCGCCTTTTGGCTTTTTCCATAATGCCAAACATTTTGGAACAAGGCACAGATGTATCCGGGATATCAAACGTGAGCAACTCCTGATGTCTCTCCCTGATGACAGCACTGGGGAAGTTCATTTTAACGAACCTCACGACTGACTGGACCTCAGTAAGGTTAATCTTTGATTTACGTAGTTTTATGACTAGGGCGTATCCCTGAGAAAACTTGTTTTTCAAGTGTTGTGTTGATCCTAAACACTTGAAAACTCCGTTAACCATAATGGCTATGCGGGTGCATAAAGCTTCACATTCTTCCATGCTGTGTGTTGTCAGAACAAGACATTTGCCACTGTCACGAATATGACAAAGTGTATTCCATAAATAGCGTTTCGTGGCAGGATCCATGCCTGTGTTAAAAGAGTTATTGCTCTGATTTTCGCGTTTGAAAATATGACTTACCAGTTGTTGGTTCGTCGAGGAAAACTATTGGAGGGTCTCCGATAAGAGCTACAGCTGCGCTCAATTTCCTTTTATTTCCTCCACTATATTCTTTCACTTTCTTGTTAATGTGCCTGTGGAAATCGAAATCTCTTGCTAATTGTTCTGCTACAGCTTTACAATCTCTTAAGGGAATACCCCTTATTAAACAATACATAATCAGAGTTTCTTTTCCTGTTAGATTGTCCAGCAAAGCATCAAACTGTGGACAATATCCTATGTATTTATGCACTTTCTTAAGGTCCGTTTTTAAATTTTGCCCATGTATCCAACCATCGCCGTAAGATATTCTAACTTCACCAGTCATCATTTTAAACGTGGTCGTCTTACCCGCTCCGTTAACACCTAAGAGACCAAAACATTCATATTCGTTAATTCCTAGGCACAGCTGATTGACGGCCAGAAAGTTCTTGTAGTATTTAGTCATATTTTTCAATACTACAGTTGTCCTATCAATACGAATTTTTCCGGTTTCAATTTTTCGTTTTTCTTCCAAAACGTCACTGTCTTCGTTTTCTGCTGCCGGAGGTGCCTTCATGGTTCTTTGTTCTATTTTGTATTTGATGTTGTCGAATAATCTGAACTCCTTCAGAAGTAATATAATGCTTGAAATAACACCAACACATATCAAAAATAGAATGTTTCTTCCGATTCCATAATTACCCCAGGCAAAGTAGTTTTCTTGAATATCTGAAAGCAATTTTGCTGTAAATTTTCAAAGGTACCTACATATTTTTGCTCAAAAAATTTAAACCACCGCTAAAAATTAGTTATTCATGGGACAAGTTGTGTTATTGACCTACATCACAATGTACACTCAACTCAAAAAGTAATGTCGCCATAATAAAAAGTAAATGCGTATGTTATCCACTGTGGTTACCATTGCAAGTAGGCGACCAAGCAAACGGGTATAAGAACTTGAACTGATCCTATCTGCTTGTTCGCCTGTTTGTTACAACACTCAAAAGTGATTATACTGTACCTTAACTTGCTAGTGGGGTGACGTTACTTTTTGTTTTGATTGTACTTTGAACTAAGGAATTAACAGTACTCAACTGGTGGCATATCATCCCGCTCCAACAGCGGTCCTAATCTCTCGTGTAAGATATTTAAATAAGTGAAAGAACGAAGACATGTTATTATCAACGCCAAGACATAGTTGGGTAAATGCCCTACATTCTGTAGAGCGGATAATGCTGTGTATTAGCAACTGCGTATGCCACAGTGTACTGCAACTATGTCTCGGCGTTGGTTATTATAGGGCGATTTTATTTTAACATGAAACATTGCTGTTCACGTAACTAATTCCAACTTTTAAAAATATTGTTGCATGATCGTAACTTATAAGATCTTATTGAAGACGTACGGTTTCCAGGGATTGATTCGTACGTTAAAGCGCGATGAGTCATACCGAACTTTATTTGATCCAAACTATAGTATGAAGTATGTCTGTTTGCGTCCCTTGCTATCTTTCATGGTTTTCCGATAAAGCTATCTTTATCTCTCTGAATTCTCCTTAAGGCCTGTACTATCCCTCGCGCTTGTCTAAAGAAGCAAGTCTGCAAGCAAGCAGTTGCATACAGACGTTCATTTTAAAGTAGCATATCACATGTAGCACATTAAGGTCTTTCAGTTTTTTCAAAAGAACTCTTTTACTTTTTTTTCCATATACTTCTTTAATTTCTTTTTTCGGAGACAGTTTTTTGTGTTTTCTAAAAGATTCTTTTTCCGTGTAAATATGTGGAGAAAATGTAGAACGTATTAGACAGAATGGTTCACCCAAAGTTTTTTATTGCGCTTTTAGATTATTATTATTTAAGAAACACTTACCGCAGCATTTGTTTGGTTTTACATGGCAAGCGTAGGTAGTGTTGTAATCGACAGGAAGAGACATATTGTTTTGTTTCGTCATGGTTTCACCCAATTCATTCGCGAGATCGCATAAATTCTTAATAGTTGTAATGACATGCATGTCGTTTATTGCGGCACACAAAGAATAATGTGGTAGAAACAAGAAAGCCCAATGTAGACCATTCGCTACGTGAGCCAAATCGAGATCTTCAGCTCGTAAGACATGGACAACCAAGAAAATTGCGACTCCTGTAAGTAACGAAAATGACGGTTTCATATTATGTTGGCACAAATTTATTCTATTTACCCAAAAATAAATTAAACAGCGACAGTATTATAAATCCTGTCGAAGGTATGTTAAACATAAATGACGCCAGATACGTTAATGGTAAAAATGCGATAGCAAAGCATAACAAAACCGCAAAGATTCGTCCTGAAATAGAATGTTCAATGAAAACAGATAATTGTGTAATTACGAATATTACATACCTAAATCTTCACCACTGCTAAAACCCTCTTCTTGAAACGCAACCAGGGTTATAATTACACACAACGAGGTAATTGTGAAAGTGATAAGATCCCATAAGAAGGAAGAACCCCAGAAAATTAATACATCCACTCCAGAAACAAACTGAAGGTGTTTCGAATTAGCAACTCTTTCTCTTACATAAAACAAAACGTAGAAGGCCGTGATGAACGCCATGCCGAAGCCAATATTAAAGGCCATTTGGAAACCCATACCAGTTACCGTAGCCATTTGACTAAACTAAGATTATTTTACATAATTAAAACAAATACAAGTCGAAAATAGAAAAATTAAAAAAAAAACTTACTCTTGTATCAACACTGAAAGGAAGGGGATGTAAAGTGATTTGAATTGAATGCTCAGGTCCCATTTTAGTTTGTAAAATTGAATTCATCGCGTATTTTAATGCTATCGGTGGAGAATGAAAAGGTACATTGTTGAACCAAGCAGTTACACTATCGGAATTATTATCATTAACGTAAAATGTAGCGCCTATAATGTAACCCTTTCT
Organism: Prosopocoilus inquinatus; assembly: GCA_036172665.1. NCBI lineage: Eukaryota > Metazoa > Arthropoda > Insecta > Coleoptera > Lucanidae > Prosopocoilus > Prosopocoilus inquinatus. The sequence goes on from CM069876.1 coordinate 7,853,356, forward strand.
AACGCGAGATGTACTTTCTTCAGTCTGGAAAAATCAATTCAGAAATGCTATATGAAAATTCACTACCTTTGCGAAAGTTTAATTGCGTAAATAAACACGCATTTACATTGCAAAAAAAAACTGTGATTTCTTTCTTTTAGATCTTTTGGAAGTTCGTACCCTCTATCAGCTACATCTACTCGTAAATCAATGTTTTCATTGATAATATCTATTGCTTAAAATAAACTGCCCTACTAATTAATTACAATCTGTAAATAGTTGAAGTGGCTTCCGGTTGGAACCGCGTCACTCGAATTTCTTCTACTGTGGACGTTTCGTTCTTCATTGCAAGAGAACTTCTTCGATGTCGTTGTTACTGCTGATGGTTTTGCTGCTGCTTCCAGTTATTCTATGAGACTGAGCACCACCACCACCAGCAGCAAAGAAGAGGAGGAAGTTTTTCTGCAACGAAGAACGAAACGTCCAGAGTAGAAGAAGTCCGAGAGACACGATTCTATCCGGAAGTTAATTCAGGAATGGACGACGTCCGCTGAAGCCTTCCTGTGAAACGAACAGTAAATAGTTTACAAAAAATCGTTTCCAAATTTCTTTTTTCTACTTTGCGTTCGCAACAAACTCATTGTGACACCAAAAGCAGTTTCACAATGAGGTTCATTGTTTGTGGTGAAATTTTAGTCCTGAGAGTGGCATACTGTTCAAGCATGAAATGTTGAATGAGATTTTAACCTAGCAAACTTTTAAATGAAGTTGATTCTTGTCCGTTGAGAAATGTAAGTAAAAAGTTTTTTTAATCTTGAACCGGACAGAGTTATGACTGGAAATACACGCAACGTTTCGATATAGATTTATAGCTCCGTCACTTTTTTCACTCCTGGCGAAGCTATTAATCTATATAACGAAACGTTCAGTGTATTTCCATTCATAATTCTGTCCGGTTCAAAATTAAAAAAACTTTTTACTTAACAAACTTTTATTTTATTTAATATAAATAATATAATATTCTTGTTCAAAACCGTTAAATTTAAAGGGCTGTTAAATTTTGTTGTTGCGGTAACAACCAATCACAGAACTGTATTTTAAATTTTAAAGGACCTCTAAATTTCAATATCCCGTTAAACAGTTACAGAATACGCCTAATGCTAGGGCCACACTAGCGCGTAATGCCGTTAATTACTGCGCTATTTGGCATTAAACATAGGTGTAGCCACGGATTAACACTTTAATTTGTTATCGTCGTTATGAAGGGCGTTAAACGTTAGACGATAGCTCGGGTGGCGGTCTGTTTTGAAACATCAAAAGGATTTAGCGCGTCATTTAACGCTTATTTTGGCCACACTAGCTAGCATTTATGAATTAACTGATCCAACAGGTTTTAGCGTAGTTGTTATGTGTTCAAGCTTGAGCGTAGTTAGAGCTTGAGCTTGATTAATGATTTTAAATGCAATGGCTCGTATTCTCATCTCATGATTAGAGTCGTCTGTAACTAAAGCTATGATTTTTTTTTTATCTGTGGTGTTTGCCCAACGCGGTCCTAAGTCATAGACTTGTCAGGACCTCAGGAGTAGGGGAGTGTATTTTTGTGTGTGTAAAGTGTTCCATGGCTTTTTTACTTCCAAACCTCCTCGCCGTTGAAGGGGAAGTAGTGTCGAATTTTCTCCCCAACACTAAAGGGTACCTGAAGTGAATAACAACCCTCGAGAATTATCTCGAGCGGATGCGAACCCACGACCTTACGATTGCAAGGCCGGTCCCTTACCACTGGACCGTTCAGGCGTTTAAAATAAACAAAAACGATATAGCTTTATGCGAATTTAATGAGTAAGAGAGCGAGAGAGAATTTAATCACGGCATTACTAAATTAAAGACGAGGTTAGAATATGAGCCATTTGCACGAAATGGACTGATAAAATAAATCGAGTAATTATGAAATAATCGAGTTTTTAGCCTTGGGTTTTGTCTGGTCCAGTAATAATACAATAAATGTATAATATAATAATTTAACTTATAGAGTACACCAGTCTCCATCTTGAAATTATTTTATTAAAAAGCGCGTCATTTATTGACTTGCGTCAAATGCAAGTGTAGCCATTCAATTTGTCGCGTAGTTTAATCTATATTTTTTGACGCCTTAATTATTACGATAATGGGCTTTAGACGTTAATGTTAGTGTGGCCCTAGCATTAGAGGCAGCGTATTGTTCGGGATTAGAGAGTTTTAGGAAGGAAGTATATTTTTTGGGACCCGGCCAATTTTATTGATATCAATCTGGCTTGGTGTGCAGCGCGATATTTAACAGAATCACGAACAGAATATTTACTGGGGGGTACTGGGATAGAAAAATTTGTCAATTTGATTTTTGTTTAAAACTAAAGGTTGCCAGTATTGCTAGGCGTTACAATTGAAATTCCGCATATGTGTATTTACTAAACAGATCCAATTTTTAAAAATATTTTACATAAGTTCAATAAACGACGCAAAGTAGAAAAAATAGTCTATTATGGCGATTAAACAAATGATCATTCACTGTAGTATCCTGTCCTTTCACTTTATAACATATGGGATTTATAATAGTATATTATTATACAAGCTTCACAAGAAGGTTTATTGTAGCATGAGTGGGGTTTGGGGTACGTATGAGCGTAGCGAAGCCAGCTCCGACAGAACGAGTGCTACAATAAACCTTCTTGTGAAGCTTGTATAATAGTATACTATTATAAACCCCATTTGTTATAAAGTGAGAAGACAGGTTACCACAGTAAATGCTCATTTGTTTAATCGCCACTTCTCTCTCAGTTTTTATAAAACTGTACAAAAATTATCACCGTTCTATCTTGGTTCAACGTGGTAAATTTATTAAGGCGATAAAACATTTAGACGATGTACTTATACATATAGTATTTACCTTGACAAGCATATGCTGAATCATGTCTCCACTTTCCCAGTCTGTAATTTTTCTATTTTCACGTAATAGCAATTGCTTGTAAGTTTTGTAAAAAGAATTGCTGGCTTGATCTGTGGTCATAACGGTTACGGAGTCATAAGGATCAAGAGTGTAGTCGAAACTTGGTAAATCATCGTCGACTTTGTTTTCTCGACTTACTGTGACGGCTATTATAATAAATGCCACGGGAATTAAGATTTGTATTAGAAATAAAATCCACGAACGAAGAGTTGACAGGACTCTCTTCATCATCATTGCAATAAATTGATTACATCGCAAAGCAAACCCAGTGAGGAGCCGTTTGTCATAGGCATTAACTGCAAAAAAGGAAATCAGGACGTGACTGGATAATCTAATAGGGTAAACCAATTGATTACATTTTGCTTCCGATGAGTTGTTAAAGTTTTTTTCATCGTCTTCTTCTTGTCCGTGGTCAGCCCCTACCCTGAAATGTAAAGAGATACATTTTCAAAAGAAGAGACCAGTTAGTGGATGGCCGTACTTCATAAACACTTCTTCTAATGTGGTTAGGGAAATTCCGTAACTGTTAATGCCCAACGTTTTAGCGTTGTTTTCTAGGTCACTGAGCATTTCTTCAAAAATTGATGCTTGTTCTTCTGGTAATACGTAAGTCAACTCTGAGCCAATATTACTTTCGATCTAATATAATATGCACATTGTACACACCTTTTGACTTTTTATAAAAATTTACCTCTATATTTGGAATGTAAACTCTCAGTAAATCAGTTATTTTATTAACATCACAATCTAATCTTTTGTCTATAATGAGATGATAACCGGCACCGTATCTCTTCTTCAAGAAGAAACTTGAACCGCAACATTGTAATTGACCACCTGCCATTATTGCAATACGATCTCCTAATAAGTCAGCTTCATCCATAAAGTGTGTGCTCAACAATATTGTGCGACCTCGGGTAAATTAACGAAAAATATATTATATTTTCGTAATTAAATAATATGCCACCTTTTTTCTCCATTTCCATTAAATCCCATAGGGCTCTTCTTGCAGCGGGATCCATTCCTGCAGTGGGTTCATCAAACATGACTACCTTTGAATTTCCGCACAATGCCATGCCTACGCACAATTTTCTTTTCATTCCTCCAGACAAAGTTTTAGCTTGCGAGTTAGTCTATTAAAACGGATGATCTTCACTGACTTTTCAAAATTTAGTTAAGAGGAAGATGCTGCTTACCTTGGGGATAAGTTCGAGAAGTTCAATATACTTGGTGGTTTCTTGTTCGATTTCTTTCTTATCCAAGCCCTTTAGTCTGCTGAAGAAATAAAGGTGCTCCTTAACAGTCAGTTCCTCGAAAATTATGTTGTGTTGTGGACAAAGTCCAAGACTTTCTCGGACTCCAACCATATTAGTACGAATATCGTAGCCGTTAACTGTGGCTGTGCCGCTTGTCGGAGGGAACATACCCGTTAACATGGACATCGTCGTTGTTTTTCCTGCACCATTATGACCCAATAAAACGGTAATTTGGTCCTCGTACATATTCAAAGATAAGTGCCTGACTGCTACTCTCTTATTTGAGTAGACCTTCCTCAGATTTTTAATTTTAATACCGGCACGTAAATTAGTTGGTTCCTTCTGGTACTCGGGCGTAGTTGGAATTACGTTATTGTTAACATCAACGTCTGAATAATATTTATAAAATTTATTGTCTCTTTTTGTATAAACTATACCAGGGATGGCCAACTTCCGTGTATACTGAATCGACTTTTTTTTCTTAAGAACACATTACGATCTATCTACTAAAATTTTGACATTTTCAAAATTTGTTTTTATGAGTTACACTAAAAGGTACGTCATGTTTGATGTGAAATCAAAATCATCTCCTGTCCGCCGTGAATGACCAAAAATTACTTCACTATCTACCGATCGATCGCGATCGACTCGTTGGCCATTCCTGAACTTTCATAACATCAGATTTGAGAAAGACGAAATATTTTAAGGAAATATACGCTACGGAATTTAATACTAAAACCCCAAGGAAAGATTTGGATGGTACATACCGATTTGTGCTTTGTTACCACACCAGAACGTTCTGGTAAATGGGAAATACCACACTTGCGGCACTCCAAAATCGCCAGGGAACACTGCCTCAACGTATAAAGCTATCAGCAAATACAATATCGCATCTGCAATCAACATAATCATTATTACACCTAGAGTCAAATTATCATCCGGCGAAACTGTTGAAAAAATGTTGTTCCATTGTGAGCCTACAAATTCAATTTATAATTTGCATTATATTCAGTAACAGTTCTAATTAAACAGTACCTTCGCCCGCGCCTTCAAACATAAGCATTAACTGAAATCCAAAAGACATTGCTGTATTTGAACCGAGACTGGCCAAAATTTTCTCAGCCAAAGATAATTTATGGTATCTATCTTGTAAAAATAAATACGGGCAGAATGACAAAAACCAACAAAGGGCACCTATGGCTGCAGCAGTGTTCGCTATAAAACACAAAAAAAATTTAGTTAAAGGTATATGGTACGAATGCAATTAAAATACTTGCCTTTAGAGAAAAATACACTAATAGCAAAACAGAATGTGATTGTGGCGCATACGTAAAAAACTAGGAAAAGTAACATAACAAACGGATTCGTTTGGGTGAAAACACTGGCATCAGTGTTTGGATACCAAGAAACTTTTAATAAAATAACGATCAATATAACGGCGATAAGCAGAAAAAAGAACGACTTCACAAACCATGCAGTCCAATGTAGCCAATTTGGTAGACCCATGATTTTCATGGCTTCCTGAAACGTATGGGTGGTAATGCCTTCGAGTACTTAAAAAATGTTGATCCTTTTACCTTTAACTGCTTTTCTTTTTCTGTGGTAATGACTTTCACTGTATTTATGCACGTGTATACAAAACCCAACATTATAAGCATACCAACAAACTTCTGCATTACAAATAGAAACGGATCCTCTAGCCAAGCAGGATAGGGAAATCTTCGCATGTCGACAGTGGGTAGCTCCGTAGTGTTATCGTTAACAAAATAATTTATAATTTCACGTGAAATTTCATACTGGAATGTTAAAAACGTCTCATGGAAATACTCTGTAAAATTAGGTTGATCAGAACTCGAAATGTATATTTTTGGCACTTCTTAATACCTGGTAGTGCTCCGTGCAATCGATCGGCATCTCTTGGTCCAGCCATTTCACGAAGTGGAAATTTAAGGTATGTTCTCCAGGTACTTTCCTCCGCACCTGGAATGTTCGAAGTTCGGAGTTCTCCTGGGTATCTAAAATTTTAAACTTAGCGTTGCTTACGAGCGGTGTTGTTGCGGTTACCTAAATGTTACTCGAACTTTTGGACTTATAGTGCCTCCTTGGGCAAAAGAATCGTCAAACTGAAATCCTGCGAAGGCCTTTTTAAGGTTAGCTTGCATATAAATCTGCAAATCTGAGGATTTTTGTCTGCATTCGTTCTGCAAGTTATATTTCGCAGCTACTCTTTCCATTATGCTTTTGATGGCCGTATTAGTGCAAGGAGACCAAGCGATCGTGTTCAACCTGATCAGTAAGGAAAGACAATACAAAGACCTTTAAGGATTACTTGCTTATTTAAAAAATTAATCAGATGTTTTACGATGAGTAGTCAATATAATGCATAAGTCAAATTCGAAAGTACTGTTGACATGAGTAGCACTACCGCAAAATGATCTGAACAACATTGACTGCGAATCGTATATGGAGGACTATTTAATGAATCAATTCTTTCAAACCCATTTTACGAAAATTATATAAAGATTTTCATTTGTTTAAAATAGTCACTTCCAGTACTAAATCTGCGCTAAGAACATAGTAGGAGTATCGTACACTCTCCCTACCCCCGTTTTCGCTTGCACTTTGCGTGGGCTGTTTAATTCCTAACAACACTCACTTGGCGGACAATTGGAGGGAGAGTATACGATACTCCTACTATGTATATTCTTATTCCTCATTAAAGTAAGCTGTGATTTTTTTATGAAGTTGGCGACACAATTCTAGAGAAAACAGTTGTCATTAACTGTCAGTACTGATCATAACATCAAATAAAAACACAATATTAAAGTTTAAAGTAGATGCTCAAAATGCTCTCCTTCAGCTTGAATACATAAGCGTACTCTGCGTTTCATGTTTTCAAACCTGTTTGCTAAGTGTTCGGGGGTTATATTAGCGCATACATATGTAATGCCCGCACGAAGTTCTTCGATTGTGTGACGCATAGTTCTAAAAACTGTGTTTTCCAGGTGCGGATAAATGAAGTAATCTATAACTGTGAGATCCGGAGACCTTGCAGGAAAATTCACAATCCGATTATCGAAAAACTGCTGCAGGAAAGTCATTGTTTCATGAGCTGTGTGGTCAGCAGCATTTTCTTGCTGAAAAAACCCTTCTGTCAGTTCATCATCATGTAGTTGATTAATGAAAGGTTCTAATAACTCTCATTTCGGTATCTTTCAGCAGTTATTGAGTCGTTAAAAAATATTGGTCCGATGATACGCCTACTTGACACTGATAGTCAAACACCAATTTTTAATGGATGTTATGGAGTTTCCACAAATTCATGGGGATTTTCTGCTGACCATATTCTCACATTCTGTTTATTTAAATACCCTGAGAGATGAAACCAGGCCTCATCGGAAAAGAAACACTTGTCAAGAATGTCGTCGTTTTTAAGTTATCAAGAAACCACTGACAATATTCTGTTCTTCTGTGAAAATCTACTGGCCTGAATACGTGGACTGCTTGAATCTTATATGGATAAAAGTCTTTTTTAAGAATAGTGTGACATGTTTCCACTGATAGTTGAACTTCTTGTGAAAGTTTCGCAATAGATTTCTTGGGAGAGTGTTCCATTCGATCCCGAACATCTTCAATACACGCTGCAGTTCTTTTCTTAGCTGCTCCGCTCCCTGTTTTGCGACCCAGTGACCCTGTTTCACGAAATTTAAGAACACAAGCATGGATATGTTTACCTTGCTGTTCATAAGTAATAGCAAAATTAGGAAACTGCTGTTGAAACTTCTGTACACACTGATTATTTGAATAAACTAACTGTCCATTTTTTATTCTACCGGTTTGAAAATAACTTTCAACAATAAATATTTTCTGCTGTAATTCTAACATTTTGAATTAATTGAAAATACAAAGTGTCAATTTGACATTTGTTTAATTAAATAATTGAACAGCTATCAGTGCTGGAAATCTTAGGAGAAAAAAAACAGTGAAATCGTAGCCCATTTTAATGAGGTAACCTCGGAAATGATTAAAATTAAGCTTTTCCGTTGGTAATGAACATAAAATAATAAATGAATTAAATAGTCAAAAATATTTTTCATTAAATTTTCATTTTAAAAATAGATTTTTTATTTAAAATTTTTTTATTTAATAGGAATAGTTTTTTTTTTTCAAAACGCAAATTTCCTGGAAACTTTATTTCTACTGTTACTTACGTGCCGCCGTGGCTGTTCGCAGCGAACACATTTGCATTATTGTCCAAGTTAAACGCGGGGAATATCTTTCGTGAGCATGGTTTAGGATCTATAATACTTCGAATGATGACAAGAAGAATGCAAAATATGACCGGAACCAGTATTTCGAAGGCGGTTTGTACCGGATGCCTCCATTGCAAGAGCCAATTTTTCCACGTTAACAGCCAAAATTTCTCCAAATTTTTGCACATCTTTCCTTTGGTCAGTTTCACAGAAGACGCCGAAAATCCTGTAACAGTTTCTATTTTCTATAGCTTAGAAGACGAACACAAGATAATTTTATATTGCTTCACTGGCATTTCGAAAACTCAAAATCAACCCTGACGCAACCATGACAGACGAGTGTCATCGCTTGTCGAGTTTTCTTCTTGCACTTAAATCACACTTAAATCCCCACTCACATTTTCTAAGGCCGTTACAGACAGGCTATTCAGTCGCGTCACCGAGTGGTCACAAAGTCACAAAGTTTTTTTTCCTGCTGCTATGTACGGTTGCGAGCAATAAATTATGGTCGTCATTGATTGTGAAAGATTTTTACTTGATTCATATTTGATTAAAAGTAACGAGATTGATGTTGTAATGAAATGTTAATTACGCGTGACCTTTCATCCACCGCTTGAACCGCCTCGCGCCAGTATGCATTGACCGCGCTGCCCTGCTACGAACCGACGTCACCGATGGGAGGAGCCAACCGTTATAAAACCCGGAACGGAGCCCAGTCCTCTGACATCGCTGGTCATCCGCAGGATACTGACCGAGTCGTCCTGGTGAGCTAGTCGAAGGTCATCCATGGCTTGTAAACCGCTTACTCGCTAGTATAACCCGCCAGTCCCCCGCAGGTTGTGACCGTTTCCTTCGGGTAAGCAGGCCACTGGTCATCTGTACCTTGTGAACCGTTGCTCCTTATATGTACCGTTGTCCGTTCCACGTGCTAGTACATTCTGTTGGTCCCCCACAGAATATGTAGTTTGCCCCTTTGGTGTGGCCTTTCCATCAACCCTGTCTCTTGCTTAGAGAGGTCACGGTCGTCCGTCCACACCTCCCCGCAGCGTCCGCGAGAACCCCGGCCACGGCAAGAAACATTTAGGCCCAGTTTTACAGTGACGGTTTAACTTTGAGCCAAAGTTTAAATCCTTCAAGAACAATTGTTGAAATAATCGTTGCTAAAGGTTTAAGCCTCAGCTCAAGGTTGAGCCGCAGTTGTAAAACTGGATCTTAGTGAACGCGTTGATTATTTATCCATTTCATGTTTATTACCTACTGTTAAGTGTTAAATATTGTTTGTTATATTAGAACCTGGTCTTAATACATCTCTCCACCGACTCATCCCGGAAAGCAATAAAGAAGGTTACAATCTCTTAATTTTGAGTACTAGGAATAATTTCTTAAAAATTTTATTTATTTTCGACCCTTTTTTGACAAAATAAAATAAATTTATATGAAAATTTCTAATTTTCGGATTAATTACTGACGTTTTATTTGACAGTGACGACCAAAATTTATTGCTTGCGACAGTACAACGACGCTCACCATAAATCAGAGATGGGCATTTTTTAGTCGAATTAATGATTAATGACTAAATTAGTCATTAGTCGTGAAATACGTAACTAATGACTAATTGAATTGAAATTCACACCACCTCATATGAGACTTAAGCCACTAACTACCTATTTAAAACCTGTTATTTAATATTAGCTATTCAGCGGCATAGCTAGAGGGATTCCAGGTGTTGTAATGCAATCCGGAGCTAAAGCTTGTTAAATGAATTAAATATGATATCTAATTAATCTGCGCAGTTCAGGGCTGCTTAATGTATTTTCGGACGTTTTCTTCAATTTTCGTCACAGGATTAATACTTGAAAAATACATGAATGGTTTCTTAACTACAGAAGACCCGAGGTGTTTACAGAGTTTGGAACGAGCTACATTGATTATAAAAAGTTACTTTTTTTGCAAATAGTTCATAAAAGTTAAAGTAAAAATTTAGTGATTCAGTGGCCAGTTAAGTGACAAATCATTTAACTTGAAAATTATTTGTTAGTCGTCAATTTAGTCATTCATTATTATTCATAATTGAATTTAGTCCACTAATAATCAACTTTTTATTTAAAGACTAATATTAAAATATGATTGACGATTAACAACTAAATTAGTCATGATTGACTTAGTCATGACTAGAGAGCGGATTTATATGCGAGTAATTTTGATGAAATATGCGCATATATATGCACTAAAAAATGATGAAATATGCACATATATATGCACTAAAAATGGCGAAATATGTGCAAGATAGGCCGAACACTTCAAATAATGCAATAACTGGTCTACTGTGTTTTATGGGCATTCTTATTCAAATAAAAAACATTATATTTTATACAATTTATTTGTAAACGCTTATATGAAGGAAGTATGTATATTATGTATGTACATTATTAAGTAAATATTATAACGACTAAAAAAATCTTCGATTATAATTTACAACAATGTGTTTTTCCAAGTTCTCTACCAGGAAATTTTGCCTTTTATCTGACAAAATATTTTTATAAATTGAAAAACTCCTTTCAACATCCACGGAGGTAATTGGGGCATATTTAAAGTGACTCATAGCTGAAAATTCTACACTTAAGTCAATTTCAAAGTTTCCATTCAAAATTTCGTAAATTTCCTCAAGGGTTTTGAAGCCGCTATTTTTATCTAAAACGGATAAACATTTTTTATTTACTGAACTGCCGATTTTACCTGGAACTTTTGAAATATTCTCTTTAAATTCTTTAACAATTTTAACGGATTCTATTAAAGACATTTTCGGTTTTTCTAAATTGTTTATAGTTTGTATTACAAAACTGTAATGCATTTTGATGAAGTTCAGTTGATTTGCCAATGAAGTTTTTGTTACAATATTTTGTGCCTTTGCAATAGCAGCACTATCTTGGGCATTAAACTCTACAACCAATTCCTTAATTGCTACAAAATGTTCAGCATAAAACATTGCCGCTTCCAACCAAGTTCCCCACCTAGTCAACACTGGTTCGGGAGGTAAAGGTACATTCGGCAATTTTTCCCTGTACAACTGAACTCGTAGGGGACTTTTGACAAATATTTTTTTAATGGTACTAATTAGTAGATTTACATCAGAAAATTCACATCTAATATGTTCAGCTACTCTGTTACATCCATGAGCTAAACAACTCACGTGAACTAAATTTTTATAAATTGTTTTAAATTGCTGCCCGGCTTTAACCATGTAAGGGGCAGCATCTGATACCATAAGTAAAATTTTTTCAGTAGGAACTACATTAGGTGAGAAAAATTTCATAAAACATTCATTAACAGATCTTAAAATACTTAAATGATTAGTTTTGTCTAACTGTGTACAGGCTATTAAATAAGATTCACTAGGTTTATCTTCCCGCAAAGACCCTATTAACAAATTTACAATGTAACGCCCACAAGAATCAGTAGTTTCATCCACAATAAAATAAATATATTGATTTTCTACGATTTTCTTGACTTCTTTTAGAGTATCGTTGTAGATGCGAGGCACGTAATTTTTTCTTAACGTACTTTCATCGGGAACATTTTTCTTGGTATATTTTTCCAAAAAACTTTTAAAAATAGAATTTTGCAGTTTTTTCAAAGGTATGTTTGCACAAATCATCGCCTCGCATAAATCAGCATTAAATTCTTGTTGTTCATTAGATGAAGTCATCAACGACGGTCCACTGTCTAAGGGTAATTGAAATGTTTTCGATTCATTCATCTTCTTGCATTTTGACTTGTGTAGTTCTGTCCCGACATGTTGTGTGACCGAAAATTTTCGTTGGGTTGGTATCTACAACAAGAACTTGAATTTTTTTAAACTGTCTGAACTTTCAATATTCAAGAACCAAGCAAATATTTACCTAAGGAGGAAGAAAACAAACTTAAAACTTACCATTTTACTACAGGCTTTACAGGATACGCTTCCATTGGTGTAAGCAAGCTCGGGATAGCTTCTGATCCAGGAATTAACCAGGCTCGAATTGTCTTTCGGCATATTGCACTTCTCACAAACAAAAATACTTTTACGGAAGAACTAAACGTTCGCAGCAATAACCGACTAATAATCCGTGAAGAAGTGATGAAACAATATTGCAAACATGAACGCCCCACCGCATCGTTAAGAAAGTACTTGGAAATCCCTAATTCACTACTTGGAAAATTCTGCCTGCTTAAGCCTAAGAAGGGTGCAAACTAGACCCTAATTAATGCAACAACATGTTCTGACGAATTAAGAATTCAGGAAAAAATTTACTCACTTCGACACAAATTTTTTCAAATATGCATATATATGCACGTTTTTAAGAAATATGCGAAAATTGAACAAAATGCTCAAATATGCAAAATATGCATGCAATATGCATTTAGCATAGAATCCGCTCTTTAGTCATGACTAATTTAGTCTTTCAGTTTTAGTCACGATTAAAAATTTATTCGACTAATGCCCAATACTGCCATAAATTATACCGTTTGACAGTTTCGTAGCCCTTACGCTGAATGTTCTTATGGTGTGGTTCGCATCCATGAGTATCATGTAAGTTGAGCGTCGTAGTACATACTATTGTAGCTTTAAAGTTTTGCACAATTCAGTTTTTCTATGTAAATAGGGATTTTAATAACTTGTCAAAATTATTTAGTCATTTTCATGGCAATTTTCAGATTTTAAAGTTTTTAGGAAATTTTTTAAATGCCAAATCTTATGCTTTCTGAAGTAAAAAAAAGGTTTGCTTACATTTTTTCTCCTGCGAAAGTATTATTACTTCCGTTGTAATACCGTATTTTTTTGCTATAGTTTAAAAATAAACCAAACATGAAGAAAAAGTCTGGTTAACAAAACTAAAATCTCGACAAAATCAGACTAGTTGATAAAAATATCGTGCGAAACTTTAGGACTGCTATAGTACGTACAAAACCTTAGAGTCTAGACAAGATATGGAGCACGCGTCCGTATGTGAATTACACGGCAACTATGTTGGCAACATTAACATGTTGGGCAACATTTTTGTTAACTTATTACTATGTAGTGGGCCTCACTGGTAGCTCTTTTTGATTCTTTGAAATTAAGGGTTTGGGCTCTTGAAGGGATGGAAACTCTCCAACTCTTGAGAACCCCAGAATTCACGATAGCCAAATCATCACTGCAGGTTAGCTCCTCTTGTGTTAGTTGGACTTTACGCACAACTGTCTAATGATGCTCTGGGTTTGCACCTGTTGCATCAAGTAAACACCTTCTCGCAATGAACTCGGGATTTCGTTTTAAAATTGCTTGTTTAAATAATTCGTTTAAATGCTGAAGACAAAAATTCCTATTTTTAAAATAATAGCAATGTATGACGGCTTGCGCCAAGCCACTCGATTGTTATCATCGTTAAGTTTTTTGAGATTAACTTTGTTTTATCCAGTCTGGATGCTGATGTTGATGTTGTTGATGTAATCCTGGTCTCAATGCTGGATGTTGTCTCCAATAAAATCCACTTTTAGCTTTAAATATTTATTATAACGAATTAATACTTTAACAATATTTTTACTTATTAGAACTATTTTCTTAAAATCTGTTCGGTCCCGCGTCGTAGTCTTTTAAGCCTCTTCTCTCACTTCCAGTTTCACCCCACGCCCGTTTTACGCACGCACGACTGCCTAATTATGCTCTGGGTTTGCACCTGTTGCACCAATTAAATACCTGCTCGCAATGAACTCCGGATTTCGTTTTTAAATTGCTTGTTTAAATAATTCGTTTAAATGCTGAAAACAAAAATTCGTATTTTTAAAATAACAACAATGTATGACGGCTTGCGCCAAGCCACCCGATTGTTATCATGGTTAAGTTTTTTGACTTAACTTTGTTTTATCCAGTCTGGGTGCTGATGTTGACGTTGTTGATGTAATCCTGGTCTTAATGCTGAATGTTGGTGTCTCCAATAAAATCCACCTTTAACTTTAAACATTTATTATAACGAATTAATACTTTAACAATATTTTTACTTATTAGAACTATTTTCCCTTTTGGGATTTACTTAAAATCTGTTCGGTTCCGCGTCGTCGTCTTTTAAGCCTCTTCTTTCACTTCCAGTTTCGCCCCACGCCCGTTTTACGCACAACTGCCTAATGATGCTCTGGGTTTGCACCTGTTGCACCAATTAAACACCTTCTCGCAATGAACTCGGGATTTCGTTTTAAAATTGCTTGTTTAAATAATTCGTTTAAATGCTGAAGACAAAAATTCCTATTTTTAAAATAATAGCAATGTATGACGGCTTGCGCCAAGCCACCCGATTGTTATCATCGTTAAGTTTTTTGAGATTAACTTTGTTTTATCCAGTCTGGATGCTGATGTTGATGTTGATGTAATCCTGGTCTCAATGCTGGATGTTGTCTCCAATAAAATCCACTTTTAGCTTTAAATATTTATTATAACGAATTAATACTTTAACAATATTTTTACTTATTAGAACTATTTTCTTAAAATCTGTTCGGTCCCGCGTCGTAGTCTTTTAAGCCTCTTCTCTCACTTCCAGCTTCACCCCACGCCCGTTTTACGCACGCACGACTGCCTAATGATGCTCTGGGTTTGCACCTGTTGCACCAATCAAATACCTGCTCGCAATGAACTCCGGATTTCGTTTTTAAATTGCTTGTTTAAATAATTCGTTTAAATGCTGAAAACAAAAATTCGTATTTTTAAAATAACAACAATGTATGACGGCTTGCGCCAAGCCACCCGATTGTTATCATGGTTAAGTTTTTTGATTTAACTTTGTTTTATCCAGTCTGGGTGCTGATGTTGATGTTGTTGATGTAATCCTGGTCTCAATGCTGGATGTTGTCTCCAATAAAATCCACTTTTTACTTTAAACATTCATTATAACGAATTAATACTTTAACATTACTTTTACTTATTAGAGCTGTTTTCCCTTTTGGGATTTACTTAAAATCTGTTCGATCCCGCGTCGTCGTCTTTTAAGCCTCCTCTCTCACCATCAGTTTCGCCCCATTCAGTCGCTCCGGTACGAACCGCGCGCATTTACCACATCTAGGGACATTTTTGGGCTGGAAAATTAGCCTAACTTGTCAAAACAATTTAAATTTAAGTTGGTAGTAATTGTGAGATTTGATACTTATAGCGTTTTCCACTGGCTGCAACAGTGCGCACTGAGTGTCTCTCCATCTCTGTTCATCTTTATGTAATAAAACGAGATAGAGATACACTCAGTGCACACTGTTGCAGCCAGTGGAAAACGCTATTAGTGTTATGTTGTTGTTTACAAACTGAAATATTACACCTGTTTTACTATATATGAAACAAAATCTAATTTCTAAACCTAAAATCAATTAAAATGTTTCGACTAAAACTGATTTTTTGCTGCAGGTGACTTTGCTTCCCCTAAACGTCGAGCCGTCAAAAGGTTGCCTGAACAACTCGTCCGCCGGTGAATTGTTTTGGATCTCGACCTCCTTTTTAATTTATTGTCTACGTCCAAAATTGTCAAATAATATTTATTCACTGTTTTTTTTTTAAATTTTTTGTTTAAAGCACAGTCTAATTGTCTGTTTTTTTTTAGGTACCAAATGTTTTCACTTGCACAAATTCAGAGTCTAATGCCGGATTTCACTTCTAGATAAATTTATCTGTCAGGTAATTTCCTCGGAAATTATTATCGATACAATGGTCTCCAAGGATAATATCTGGCAGATATATTTATCAAGAGGTGAAGTATTCGGGTATAAGTGTCCTTTGAGAGTTTTTGATAATCGAAGTTCAGGAATTGCAGTTCACTAAACCGTTCACTACCAAACAATTAACAGTGCCAGGTATTTTAAATCAAACGTTTGTTAAATAAATTAAACATAACATTATTCTTTTCTTTTAAATAAACTCAAATTTCATTCCAGGTTTTCTATTGGACTAAATATCACAACACTTTGTATCTTCAACAGGCCACATATTAGGTAATGTGTTGGGGAACGCCTGAACGGTCCAGTGGTAAGGGACCGGCCTTGCAATCGAGGGTTGCTACTCACTTCAGGTACCCTTTAGTGTTGGGGAGAAAATTCGACACTACTTCCCCTTCAACGGCGAGGAGGTTTTTAAGTAACAAAGCCATGGAACACTTTACACACACAAAAATACACTCCCATGCTCCTGAGGTTCTGACAAGTCTATGACTTAGGACCCCGTAGGGCAAACACCACAAATAAAAAAAAAACTTCCAAGGCCACGTGTTCGTCAACATATCTTCATCAGGCCACAACTTAAAACACATTGACCATCCTGTCCATACATAAGCGAACTTTTTGCTGCGAGCATGTTGCCCAACAAGTTAAGCAGTCAGCACGAACCTAAGGACAAGTGGCCGCCAATTCCTATAGTAACAGCGTTTTCGATTGGGGTGCACTATGTGCATTGAGTGTATCTTCATCTCGTTTTATTCCATGAGGTAAAAACGAGATAAATACATACTCAATGCACATAGTGCATCCCAATCGAAAACGCTATAAAATACGTCATGAGACATTACCAGCCTACTTTACAAAACAACCACGTACATGGATTTCCCGCGTTCTTGCTCTTAGAAACAACGTAAGTTGACTACATTATAATGCTGTAAGTATCCAGATATTCAGAATAATTATTTTATAATTCAGTACACTTGCTTAATTCGGATATTTTATCAAGTTAGAATTCGTATCATGACTCATGAAGAATTCAAAACACGTGCAGCGTTATGCAACGAAAGCATTTGTCAAACTTGCGATGTATGTACCGAGAAATTAGATCAAGGGCTGTAATGTCGTTGGAACATCGGCAATAAAAAAATAATTAAGTAAGGATTGATGAATCATGTAGAAGAGCC
Source organism: Prosopocoilus inquinatus (assembly GCA_036172665.1). Lineage (NCBI taxonomy): Eukaryota > Metazoa > Arthropoda > Insecta > Coleoptera > Lucanidae > Prosopocoilus > Prosopocoilus inquinatus. The sequence goes on from CM069876.1 coordinate 7,870,712, forward strand.
TTGATCGAATCTTGATGTTAGTAAAAATAGAATTAGTCATCAAGGTTCTTCTCATTACCAAAGTTGACATAGACTAAAAAGAGGTCATCTGATGCCAATAAATACGTAGCTTTTCGGATCAGAAGGGAGTTCGAGAAGACAGTTGCCCGAAAGAGTTTGTCAAGACAGTAACCCGAGGCACGAACTCCTGTCATCTAGAAAAGTGCTTCTTCGATTCCGAATGAAATTTAGTTTGTGTATCATCATTTAATTTAAAAAATGTACCTAAGAAGCATCCACGATCGGCGAGGGTGAGTTTAAATAACAAACATCTTACAAAGGTTTTTAGAAATAAACTGATTTTTGTTAATCTTTCCTTTTCTCTTTCATACAGGGGCGGCGGATAATATGGGTATAGTGGGTAGTCATACCCACTCGAGAAATCCCGAGTGGGTAAAAAACCCACACGAAATTTGACATGATTTTTCACTGTAATATTTGGCGTTGAGTTAAATGAAGTACACTTGGAAGTTCGGCTGCCCCAGATCTTCACCCGAGGAAATTTTACCCTGCTCTTCCGAGAAGTTTTGTCAATTCTTATCGGAACGTTCAAACCGCACCGTACTAATAATTACGGTCCGGAAACTTCTCGCCGGTCGTTGTGTTATAAAATCTTCGGGTTGAGCAGATGTTTTACAATGCCGCCATAAATGTATTACATCTTTCTTTTTCATTTACCACGAAATTCACTCTTTTTTCCAACTTTTTATTTAAAAATTTTTAATGCAATGTAGGATTGCCAACACAGGCTTAATTCGACGCTGAGCTATTTCTTGGGCGAAATTATTATTTTTCAGGCTATTTTTAGGCGATTAGAGTTGCAGTTATCAAAATGACTTTTTCTTAACATGCCGCCGTATAAGAAGTTTTTGAAGGTATGAACAATAATTGTAAAATTGCAACAAATTGATTAGCATCATTTTTATAGGATGGCTTGATTGTAAAAACACCGAATAATCAAGAAAAAGAAGAAAAATGTGACCTATTTGATTTACAATAAAAATTGAAATGATTCTCCTAACCACAATAATTAATTATTAATTTAATTAATAATAATTATTTATTAATTTAATAAAGTTAATAAATAAGTGTATCATTTCAAAAGTATCATTTTGAATATGTTTAATCATTCATTCCTCAAGTACTTAGTTAAACAGTACATTGAAAAATTCTGTACTTTCATGTTTTCTTTTCTTGATACTTCTGTTTCATGGCGGCGTTGGGCGGTTATTTTTAAAAGTGGCCGGCTTTTAATTTCACTATGTTAGCAACCCAATATTAGGTCAAAAAGCGATCGCTGGATATCGCTATTTAAACTGTTCATTTAAAATTAGTGTGAGGGTGAATTCAGATGGCACGTAAAAACAAACGGAAAATTAATCTACCAATGAGAACCTCTGATTACAGCAAATCAGAGGCTCTCATTGGTGGATTAATTTTCCGTTTCCGTTTTTACGTGCAATGTAAAATTAAATTGTTGGAAAAGCCCTTGTGATATTCATCCTTTCAAAACTGCCTTTGTTGTTTGATAATGTTGTCATCGACGAATTTCTACTATTATAAGTTATGTTTAGGCACGCAGGGACAATAAACAAGAGTTCTAATCCAAGAGCCTGGTGGCGGTGGTGACAGTGTTCGAAAAGGAAATTTAGATTTCAGTCGCGGTGGTCATCACGTATCGCGTATTTTTAAAGCGGGGTTTGTGTGTGCGTAGTAAAGAACATGGATAAATTCGTGGTGCGATTAAAAAAAAATAATGAGAGCAAAAGCGAGGAGAGCGTACATGATATTGGCCAACATTGTCAACAGACTATTAGTGAAGTCCGCAAATCGTCCGCAAATCGTAAGTATAGATAAAATGGAAATTTTGAAAATTAAATTAAAAATATAAGTTTGAGAACGTAATTCTAAAAATCAATCGTTAGTATGAGAAATAAAATACATAAAAATATCTAGAAATACAGGGATATTTTTTTCCCAGAACCAGGTGCAAAAAATTCTTCGATTGCCTCAATTTTTGAACATTGGAAAGAGCACAATCCGTGGCTTCAATTCAACAACAACAGTAAAGGAATTTGCACTATCTGTACCGAAGCATGCGAACGGAAATTAATAACTAATTTCGACTCGCGTGCCAACAAATCAAAGCAAGCATGGGTTGACAAGGGATTTTCAAACTGGAAGCATGGAGCAGAGCGAATAATAACTCATTCGTCGAGTTCTCTACACTTACATTGCGCCGAGGCATTAAGAAACGTTACTAAAATTAACGTGGTACAATCAATATCGACAGCTCACTCGAAGCAAATGATGGATAATCGAACGGCATTATTGAAAATATTTAGCACACACTAAAAGCACTGGCCAGACAGGGTCTGCCTGTACGAGGACGTGGAGACGACAGCAACGAGAATTCCAATTCCAATTTCATGACATTTTTAAAAGCTCGCGCAGAAGATGTGGTAGAACTAAAATCTTGGCTGCAAAGAGATGGTCAAAGATGGCTTCATCACGATAGCCAAAATGAAATTCTCAAGTTGATGGCTACTACAGTCATACAAGAAATCATGGACGAGATAAGAGAAGGTGAATATTTTTCGATTTCATTAGATGAAACTGCCGACGTGTCCCGAACTGAACAAGTTTCTGCTTGCCTCAGAATCGTTTCCGAAAATTTAAACGCGAAAGAATATTTTATCGGATTTTTTTCAACGCCAAACACAAAAGCAAAAACCTTATTTGATCTCGTCAACGAAATTTTCGTCCTGCATAAACTATCATTTTCTAAACTTAGAGGCCAGTGTTACGATGGGGCATCGAATGTTTCTGGAAATATCTCAGGATTGCAGACGCGAATACGTGAAGAAGAGCCTCGAGCACTATTTGTGCCCTGTAATGCTCATAATCTCAATCTTGTTGTCCAAGATGCGATCCAAAAGGTTATACCAGTAAGAACATTCATTGGAACAATCAAAGATTTGATAAACTTTGTACGAGACTCGCCCAAACGCGTTGCACAATTTAAAGAGTTGCAGACTACAGCAGAAAAGGAGAGTGAAAACGATTTACCTGCTCTTGTAGCCTATTGCCCGACAAGGTAGGTATATTAAAATTGGCAATTTTATTAAAACATGGATTAGGTTTATAAAGTTTTGATTTCTATTTTACAGATGGGTAGTACGAATACAATCTTTGAAGACTGTACGGGCAAATTACGGGCAACTGATGCAATTTTTTTATGATTGTTCTGTGGAAGAAGAAGTCGATAGTGCGATCTCAGCCAAAGCGTCAGGGTTTTATAATTATACGGGGTCGTTCCAATGCATATTTTATTTAACACTTATGATTGAAATTTTCGATCGCATAGAGATATTGAACAAAGAACTGCAGAAATCAAATCTCTGTGTCATCGAATCTTATGAAAAAATAGAATTAGTTACTGGCGTTTTGCATGCTTCTCGTGATTCTAAATTTAAAGTAATTTGGCAGAAAAGCGTTCAAGCTGCTGTTGACCTTGAACTTGACGAACCTCAAATGCCGCGTCAACGCAAAATTCCAAAACGTCTCGACCTAGGAACAAGCGAAAATGACAAATTCAAAACACCCGAAGATTTTTTTAGAAAATCTTACTTTGAAGTTTTCGACCAATTGATTATGTCACAGAAAAGTCGTTTCGAAAATGATTCCGCGCAATTTTTTAAATTGTTGGAACGATTCGCTATAGGTCAGACGTCAGATGTCAACACTATTTCAAATTTCTATAAAAATGACTTTGACAAAGAAAGGTTGCTTAGCGATAGGAACATGTTTTTACAACTTTTGAAGAGACAAAATGAGCAGGCGAGAAACTTAAGGGAGGTTGTAGTTTATTTGCAAAAATACGGTTACACCAGAGGACTTATCACTGAGTTCGTGCGTTTTGTTCGCCTGCTCATCACGATTCCAGGGTCTTCTTGCTTAAATGAACGAGTTTTTCTGTTCTCCGGCGGCTTAAATCATATTTAAGATCAACAATGTTGCAAGATCGTCTTAATAACATCGCTGTTTTACATGTTTATTGTGACATTCCCGACATACTCGATTTGGAGGACCTACTGAATAAGTTTATATCGCAAAATGTAAAACTCAGCGCTGTTTTTGCATTGCGCAAATAAATAATGAATATTACGTTGTAATTTTGTAACCCTTCCGTGAAGGGGCCTCCCCAACCCCTCCGCCGCCGCCGACCAACTACCCACTTGGGCTAAACATGATCCGCCGCCCCTGCTTTCATATTCTAGTTTTTCTCGATTGTTAAATTTTAATTATTTAATTAATTTAATTAAATTCACAAATTATTTTGTTTGTAATCTTTTGTAGTGTAGGGTCAAGTGGTGTAAAAATGAGACACTTTTTAGAACTTGCAATTTTTTAATGTGTTAGAGTCCTTCAACGGAATTGATGAAATTTTTGTAAGAGGTAAATGATGATGGAAAAACTATTGACAACTTAAAAACATACAAAAAATACCTTTAAAAAGGTGATAATAAATAAAAACTGCGTCTCATATTTAACCCCGAAAAAGTCTAAAAATGAGACATGCCAGGTTAAATATCATAAAATGCATGTCTTAAGGGCCGGTTGCTCAATCACTGTTTAACGTTAATCTTCAGTTAACTTCCATCTGTTCCGAAGTAAAAAAAAAACTCACGATTAAAGTGAAACTGTGACTGAGAAACCCGACCTAACAGTCATGGGCGACCTCTAGTAAAATTTATAAAAAAATTATTTAATAGAAAAATACCTACAACAAAGTAACACGTAGATAAATAAAATGATGCTGTCTTGGATAGAAACATTTATTAACTGCAACCTAATAAATAAATAATAAAGTATTTATAATAAGAAAACTATCAGCAGTATCGGACTATATTATTTTATCAATATTATTTGATGTCTCATTTTTCACCTGAATTTTGCGTGTCTCATTTTTATACCACTTGACCCTACTAAAACTTCTTTTTTTCTTTGAATATATTTTGTAATTTAAAGCTTTGGATTTTTATTTAAACGATAATAAGAAAGGACTATTAAGAAAACATAAAAGAGATAAGGAGTGGACAGTTTTCGACAATTCCAAAAAAATATATATGAGTAGACACCATTCGAGCTGTTCGGGGAAAACGATTTGGAAATAGATTTCTAGTTTTCCATGCTAAAACCAGGGCGGTACTAACAAAGAAATCGGTATTCGACATTGTACGAATTGCTAAAAGAATTGGGGACAAAAGGGGATGAAAAGGGAGTTTCCAACCTCCGTCCGACGTGCGTTCTAACTACAATGCCAGCAGGCAAACTCATCAATCCGCGTTCCATACGATTATAATTTCTATGTATAAAAAAAATAGTGTTGTTAAATTACCGGTAATTTATTTTTAACGTTACCTTACCGGTAATGTTATCGTAATATAACCAATCAGATAAAAATAAGGTTTACAATATTCAATATTATGTATTTCCACTAAATAAATTCATGTGAAAACAAACGTCATTTTAGGTTATAAAATGTTTATTTCCTCTTCTTAGTGCTTACGTTTTTCCTAAATAATCAAAAGTATTCCTTAACCATTTCTTTCATTGGTTTACTTGACTTTTACAAGTGTGTAACTCGAAATTACGTTATCTTGAGGTAACATACAGTAACAAACGGTAACAAATGAATGTTACCTTACCGGTAACATTGGAAATTTACCGTAAGGTAACGTGGTAATTTTAGCGACTCACAGCACTAATAAAATTCGTACATACCTACTCGTTCATAGAATTGTACATAAACTAAAATATTATAGAAAAATTTTGTGCAAATCGTTTTTGATTGCAGTGAGAACCTCGAGCAGCCTCTGGACAGCTGTTTCAGCCCTGCTTGGGGCTTCTTCAGCAGAAACGTAGCTCGACATTCCCACTGCAGACCAAAAACGACTTGCCCAATTTATTCGCAAATGCGATGTAAGAATGATGAACATATAAAATAGCGACATCTTACTATCGCTTTTTGACCTAACATTGCAGTAGGATAGACAAATTGAAGCGGGATTTGCTCCTAATGAGTCCCCCATGCAAGGCGGCCATGCTTGCTGTCCAGAGGCTGCTCGAGGTTCTCACTGCAATCAAAAACGATTTGCACAAAATTTTTCTAAAATCTTTCATTATGCTTTGACAGCAAGCATGGCCGCCTTGCATGGGGGACTCATTAGGAGCAAATCCCGCTTCAGTTTGTCTATCCTACTGCAATGTTAGGTCAAAAAGCGATAGTAAGATGTCGCTATTTTATATGTTAAAATATTATACGTACAAAGTTTTTTTTAATCTCGAATCGGACAGAAATAGGGAAGGGAAGGGAAAGGAACACACTCAACGTTTATAGCTGGAAATCTATAGCGAAACGTTGAGTATGTTCCCTTCATATTTCTGTCCGGTTCGAGATTAAAAAAAACTTTGTACTTACAATATTCATCGGACAAGAACCCAAGCAGCAAGCAGTCGTTTTTATCACGTCATTATTTGGTCAAAATTGGTCAAGGACGTCGAATGACCAGTTTTAAACGTCATTTTTTCGTAAAAAATTTGTTTAAAATTTGACGTTTATAAATCACGTGAATAGAACGTCACTTTATTAATATCAATTTGACACTATTTTAAAAGTTTCGTTTCGATATTAAATTTAGTTATAGATTTGACAAGATATTAGATTTTGTAGGAAAGTATAAATCATAAACATGATTGAATTTTTTACTTAATACCATTTTAATACATAAGACATTTACTGGACTTCTATTACGGGGTAAGCGACGCATGCGCCGACACTCAACATTGGGACAGTGTTCTTGCATATCGTAATCATAGTGCCTGTGGTGCTTAAGTTTTGTGCAATTCGTTTTTAAGCGTTAATTTATTATGTATTAGCTAACTAATCTACTTGTACACTAATGCTTAAAAGTTTCGAAATGAAAAGCAATAAAATCGTTCGAATTTGAACCTTATTGAAACGGGCCTAATATTATTCGAACCTTAAGGAACAGAGACACTTTCTCCGCACCCCGATAGGAGGGTTGTTTACTTAGGTCCTATTAAACCCCGGCCGGTGCAGATGTTTATGGTTTGTTGAATTTCGTTGCCAGTATTTGGTTCCGAGTATTTATTGAGGCGACGCGCGGTTGCGAACGCGGACGCGGTGGCGAATTTGTTTGTTCTCTTTTGCTTTAACTTAAAAATTGAACAAAAAATGTTTTTTTTTTTTAATTAGAATATTTTATATTGTTAAATAACAGGATTTCAGATCATATTATAAAGACATATAAATGTTAAATTGCTATAAAGGATCGACGATGTTAATTAATCTGAAAAATTATAATTATACCAAATTTCTGCCTTTATACACTTCTGGTTTGTTTGACATCACAAAAATTTTATTCGTTTGTAGTTTGTGTATGTTTTTCTGTGGATTATGGAAGCCATACGTTTACAGAAGTAAGAACACACGCTTCGATCCAAATCATATCGTCAAAAATAAGTCTAGCGGGAGAATATCTTCGGCTTATTGGGGCTGGATCTCCTCTCATGGGACCGGAGATTTAATTCGAATTTCAGCGAAACTAACTGCTGTGACATATATTCTTCTTCTAGAAGAATATATTTTGCCTTTAGCTTACGCCAACGGCGGCACTATAACATTTGTGCAAGACAAAAGTAGCGTTCATACAGCCAGGGTAGTCAAGGACTGGTTTATTGAATATCCAGAAATAGAAGTTCTAGATTGGCCGGCAAAGTCACCCGATCTTAACCCTATAGAAAATGTGTGGGCAACAGTTATTCGGAATTGGGAAATTGAGCATATAAATCGAAATCACCAATTATTAAATAATGAAATCTTGAATATCTGGGACCAATTAGGTAATGGACCACTGTGCTCAAATGTAATAAATTCCATGCAGAGAAGACTGGAGGAAGTAATTACAAATGGCGGTTACTACACACATTACTAATTTATAATTAAAATATATATTACACTATTATTGATCTATTTTTTTATGTAAATATATGTATATGTGAATTATTATTTTGTTAATTTTTATTTCAGTTTTGCTTTTACTTGTAATAAGTTTTTGGTTGTTCTCAATAATAAAGTCTTGAATACTTTTTCCAGTGTATGTTATTCTTTTTTATACGGTATCATATAATATTGTAAGAATTTACAGTGAAATAAATTTAAAATAACTTAATTTCATTTAAATAATAAGTTTACTGATGATACTTATTGATCGAATAATTAACTCATTAAAATTATTCAGAATCATACAAATTTAGGAAACTTAACAAATATAGTATTAAACTCCTAGAATATAGAATGATATGTGTAATACTTAAAAATTGCAATACTTGCGTTAAAATAATATACATATATCATTCTACGCCACAGAGGAAAAAATAATATTCTTCTTTTTAGTTTCTTCTCAAATCTGACATCAGTAAAATAAGTTGAAAAGTTCATCCACAAAGTTTGGCAAGTTTTCATTAATCTAGAAGTTAAGAGGAAATGATTAAATCGTATAACATTTATTTTGTGAAAATATGTGAATGATTTTTGAGTATTTGAAAAAATATATAGAATGAGCTAGATTATTTAAATTTGTTTCTTATTATAATAATATAAATGCTAAGAAGTTCTGCTCAACAAAGCTATTAATTAGTTGCAAAACATGTGTATTTAATGAAACTAGAAAGTTAAATTTAATTAACGAAAAATAACAGATTTTATTTTATTGACTTATTTAATTTCAATTGCCAAAGTTTCAGAAATTTTAATTTCATAATGCACACATTATTTACTACACATGTTATAATATTTAGAAAATAAATTTTGTTAAATTTCTTATCCATCCAACTACAATGAAAGTCTTTCTAGCAGATTATTCAAGTTGGTTGAATAAGTTCTCATCTGTGTTAAATCGCTGTGTTTGCGATTACCGGTTTTATTATCGGGGTAGCAGGTACGGTTGTAAAAGCTATAAGGTTCATGATTGCAAAGCATAAAATTTCTTACTGCCAGTGGCATGTCTCGTACTCCGAAAACTTTATAGCAGAAGTGTACGTGTACTTGCTTTAGGTATTAATTGTTTTAGTTATTAGCAAACTGTGTAAAGAAGGTGGGTATTGGTAACTCATATTTCATAACCTGTTATATTAATATTTTAACGGTCCTTGAGATAGGACTTGGGCATTTTTTTTTCGTTTTCTTAATTCAATTCTTTTATTTCACTATAGAGTAGAATCAAACTGTTTAGTAATAGCTTTTTATTTGGAATTTTACAAAATATGTATGAATTTATTTAAAATATTATTTATTTATTGTTTGTAGGTATATGTATACCTATGTACAGATATTTGAATAAAAATTAAAATATGATTTAGTTTCTTGTACACGACTATTTGACGTACAAAAACGACGTCGCCGGGCTATGACATTTGCCCGTCACTTTTACGTCTTTAATACGTCACTGACATTGGTCATTTGACGTACACGCTGACCACTTTTTGACGTAAAAAGTCGACACCTTGCTGCTTGGGAATCAACTTCAATTAAAATGTTATACGGTATAAAACTGTAAATGGACAAAATTACGATTAAATCCAAATAAGGAAAATTACAACAGTAGAATATAAGTGATATTACTGATTTGAATGCACTTAAAATTAAGTTATTTGCTTATACGTATTTAAGTGCAACAAAAGCATTTACAAAATTATCGCGATTATCCTGATCGAGACCGCTGTAAGCTACCTGCGCCATTACCTGCGTCAATAAGGGTCACAGAACTGTCAGTCGGTCTCGATTGGCTTGATCGCGAGGTTAAAAAAGTTCTTAAAATCATCAACCAATCGATCTGCGTATAACAAAGAATGAATTGCAAATCCAAAAGGTTTTGGTTTAACAATTTTTTATTGATTTAAAAAGTTATCATCATTGTATATACCGGCTGTTTCAAATTGGGTGTGCACTGAAGGGATCTCCTAAACCGTAAGAGATACAAATTCGGTTAAATTCAAGAAAAGTTGCAAGAATCAATGCCTAATTCGTATCCATTGAGAGAATGATTTTTTCTCATTTCTTCTTGAGTTATTAATAAAAATGTAAAAAAAATCGATTTTCTTTTTCTCTCTGTATCTCGTTTATTATACATAATTTTGAAATTCTGATTTAGCTTTCTACATCATCAGTTTCGATTTTTTAAATATAACTTATGTCTTTTTATTCTTATTTTATTTTTCTATTCGATAGCATTTTTTCTCCTGATTACAATGATATATCACACTTAATAGTTGACATTAATTTGAAGCTTAAATAATTCAGATTTTATATGAAAATTTTATTTAATACATAATTTCAAATTTTTTGTTCCTTTTCTTATCTTTTTATTATTCTAGTCGAAAGCATTTTTTCTTTTGATTTCAGTGAGTATAATACTTAATACCTTTTTTTCAAGTAAAGTTGGAATATCACAAAAAACTGATATCGTTTCGTCATGTTTTTCTTAATAAGTAAATTTATTCCTAACCTCTTTTTTTATTTGTTAAGTATTAGCAACTATATTATATTCAGTTGTCGGAAGAGGAAAAGTCAATAAATATTGACTAAATGATATGAGGTGGTTACCACAAACCAAATAAACATCAGTATAAACATATTAAATTACAAGAACAGAATAAATAAGTTGAATAAAAATTATAGACGAAGAACATGACTCTGTGAAATAAATAAAGTGAAATAAATAAATTAAAGTCAATCCTCGAAATGTCCTCCACTGCTTTCAAGACACAGATTCGTTCTTAATCCTAGCGTGTCGAACATGAATTCGCGAAACATTTCTGTAAGAATCTAATATTCGCCTTCTTAGTTCCTCCTTAGTGCTAGTCACTGTTTCAAGGTCCAAAATATAAAGCCTACTTTATACTGTTTAAATTATGGATGGTGGTTCCGATATAACGTGCCAAACTTCAACTGGTTAAAATGAGTGAACTTAACCATATTTAAAAAAAATAAAGATAGTCAAATGTTGAGAGCCACTGAGTGCTAAAGAAATTAAAAAAAATACATTGTTATAGAACGTATCTTTCAAATTTATTACAAAAATATTCGTTTTAGCTGCCAATGTGTTTATAGAAGGCACTATTCAGTAATATCTAAATATTTTTAGTATAATTAGTATTCACTTTTTCTTTTAATCCAACAGTGCGAGTCAAAATTAAAAACTAGGCTTTTTCATTCCTATACTAAAGCTGAGATACTGATCTAGCAAGTTATATTAGAACCACTAGATATTTTTCGGTAAAAATTCATTTTCGTAAGTGCAGTGCATTATTAAAATAATGATACAGAAAAACTTTAAATAGTTTATTATAATTTATACTATAGCTAAGAAAATGAACTAAAAATTTGAAATTATGTATTAAATAAAATTTTCACATAAAAATCTGTATTATTTAAGCTTCAGATTAATATCAACTATTAAGTGTGTATCATTGTGGTCAGGAGAAAAAATGCTATCGAATAGAATAATAAAAAGACATAAGTTGTATTTAAAAAATCGAAACTGATGATGGTCGTGGAAAGACGAAACGTTTGACTTAAATTCTGCTACCTCTATTTGAAGCAGAATCGAAAAGTGCCTGTAGAAAGTTAAATCAGAATTTCCAAATTATGTATGATAAAAGGGATACAAAGAGAAAAAGAAAATCGATTTTTTCACATTTTCATTAATATCTCAAGAAGAAATAAGAAAAAAATCATTCTCTCAATGGATACGAATTAGGCATTGATTCGTGCACCTTTTCTTCCATTTAACCGAATTTGTATCTCTTACGGTTTAGGAGATTCCTTCAGTGCACACCCAATTTGAAACAGCCGGTATAGAGTTTTCCAATTAGAGCATCAGAACTTCCAAACGAGACACTATGATAACTACAAATGATAATCGTTTAATTTTTATTTTATTTTGAAGAACAATGGATGGCATTATGTTTTAAAAGTAATATCGTTTAAATGCCTTTCTCCACTTCGTCTGACTGACGCATTCTGAAGGTCCAATTTGGGCACATCGCGTGGTATATTTATAATGCTGTTTTGAAAGTTCCGTTTAAGGTCGGGAATTGTTTGTGGCTTATTTTTCTAAAAAATATTTTGGTTTACAAACCCTTTGAGTCAGAAATGTACTTAGTAATATTTTAACCAGCCTGTGAATTTTTTAATGATTACTAGGATATGATTTGAAAGGCTGAACATTATTTTTTCAAAGGACAGCTTGAATCTTGAAATATAAGTCTCGTAAATACATTGGCTTAAGTGAAAGGCCACCGAAATAATTGTTTTCAGAAATTTGAAGCTATCTCAAAAACCGTTACATTTTAGTGTAGGGAAGCCTTAACAATTTTTACTTAGAATAATGTGTAGAATCAGAATTTGCAATAAAAAGTTTAGCATTCTAATTAAAATAAGAAAGTTAATTGTGACTTCCCGTATAACCGGAAGTGATATAAAAGTGAAAATATTGTAGCCTGAAAGATCACTTCCTCCTAAGGCAGTCTGTTAATTTTCAGAATATTTATATGGTCGTTTCTCCGAGAACTTTTAATAGGCCACTCAACTTGGGAGACCCTGTATAACTGAAAGGTAAAAAAATGATATCAAGTGAGTGTTATAATACTGAAGAGCTTTGTATTTGCACGGATAGAATAAAAATACATCATAGATTGTAGTTTTCTTAATAAATTAAAATATAAATTATATAGTTATAATAAATCTCACTAAACAATGCTTCTTTTTATTTATACCGCAGATGTGAAGATATTTGTTGATTTATTATTTATTGCAACACACACGAAGGATGTCACATGGAAAGTGCATGTTCTAAACAGATACTTGTTTTCGTTACTATCCTCTTTGTTTCTTAGTGAATGATAAAAATACCTAAAATATAAAATTTTAGCAAAAATTCAGCTTGAACGACCTTCATTTTATAAATTACTTGTTCTAAACTTGATTGTCCTAGAGAATAGTCCTCGATGTTTAGTGCCGACTGCTTTTTGCCTCTTTCCATTATGCCGAACATTTTGGACCAAGGCACGGATGTATCCGGGATATAAAACGTGAGCAACTCCTGATGCCTCTCCCTGACGATAGCACTGGGGAAATTCATTTTAACGAACCTTTCGATTGCCTCCAGCTCACTAATATTAAGCTCTGATTTATGCAGTTTTATGACTAAGGTATATCCCTGAGAAAACTTGTTTTTCAAGTGTTGCGTTGAACCTAAACACTTGAAAACTCCGTTAACCATAATGGCCAAGCGGGTGCATAGAGCTTCGCATTCTTCCATGCTGTGTGATGTTAGAACAAGACATTTGCCACTGTCACGAATATGACAAAGCGTATTCCATAAATTACGTTTTGTGGCAGGATCCATGCCTGTATTAAAGAGTCGTTACTTTGATTTTTGCGTTTGAAAAGATGACTTACCAGTTGTTGGTTCGTCGAGGAAAACTATTGGAGGGTCTCCGATAAGAGCTACGGCTGCGCTCAATTTCCTCTTGTTTCCTCCACTGTATTCTTTTACTTTCTTGTTAATATGCCTGTGGAAATCAAAATCTCTTGCTAATTGTTCCGCTACAAATTTACTATCTCTTAAGGGAATACCCCTTAGTAAGCAGTACATCATCAGAGTTTCTTTTCCTGTTAGATCGTCCAGCAAAGCATCAAACTGAGGACAATATCCTATGTATTTGTGTACTTTCTTGAGGTCCGTTTTTAAATTCAGGCCGTTTATCCAACCGTCGCCATAAGATATATTAACATCGCCAGTCATCATTTTAAACGTGCTCGTCTTACCCGCCCCGTTAACACCTAAGAGACCGAAACATTCATACTCGTTGATTCCTAGGCACAGCTGATTGACCGCTAGAAAGTTCTTGTAGTATTTGGTAATATTTTTCAATACTACGGTCGTCTTATCAGTCCGAATTTCTCCGGTTTGAATTTTTCGTTTTTCTTCCAAAACGTCACTGTCTTCGTTTTCTTCTGTCGGAGGTGCCTTCATGGTTCTTTGTTCTATTTTGTACTTGATGTCATCGAATAATCTAAACTCGTTCAGAAGTAATATAACGGTTAAAATAACACCAATACATATCGAGAATAGAATGTTTCTTCCGATTCCATTATTATCCCAGGCAAAGAAGTTTTCTTGAATATCTGAAAGCAAACATTTTGTTGTAAATTTTCAAATGTTCAAACTTTTGCTCAACAATTTATTAAGCAACCGTTAAAAATTTGTTAGTTATGGGACAAGTTGTGTTAGAAGGCACGCAAGAAAACAGGTAAATCATGAGTCGAAGACGAGTGGTTTAGTTTTTTTTAAGTGACTCATAGCCACTAACACAGGTATACGATATTTAACTCATCCAGTACCTTGATAATATCAGATAAAATAGCGACATCTTACTTTTTGACCTGACATTGCAGTAGGATAGACAAATTGAAGCGTGATTTGCTCCTAATAAGTCCCCTATGCAAGGCGGCCATGCTTGCTGTCAAAGCATAATGAAAGATTTTAGAAAAATTTTGTGCAAATCGTTCTTGATTGCAGTGAAAACCTCGAGCAGTCTCTGGACAGCTGTTTCAGCCCTGCTTGGGGCTTCTTCAGCAGAGACGTAGCTCGACATTCCCACTGCAGACCAAAATGACTTGCCCAATTTATTCGCAATTGCGATGGGATTTGCTCCTAATTAGGAGCAAATCCCGCTTCAATTTGTCTATCCTACTGCAATGTCAGGTCAAAAAGCGATAGTAAGATGTCGCTATTTTATCTGTTCATCACACTTACATCGCAATTGCGAATAAATTGGGTAAGTCGTTTTTGGTCTGCAGTGGGAATGTCGAGCTACGTCTCTGCTGAAGAAGCCCCAAGCAGGGCTGAAACAGCTGTCCAGAGACTGCTCGAGGTTTTCACTGCAATCAAAAACGATTTGCACAAAATTTTTCTTGATAATATCGTTAAAAACATTTTTTCAATTGCAGTTGTAACATTTTTATGGGATAATTTAATTTGATCCATAATATTGCAATTGGTGGTATGTCATTGTGTTCCAACGGCAGTTCACTCAAAGTATCTGATTATATAGTAACTGGTAAAATTGGTTTGCGCTTTTACATTATTATTTTTTTTAAGAAATACTTACCGCAGCATTCGTTTGGTCTTATATAGCACGCATAACTAATGTTCAAATTTGGTAAATCAATAGGAAGAGACCCGATGTTTTCTTCCAACATATTTTCACCCAATTGATTCGCGAGGTCGCATAAATTCTGAATTGATGTAACGAGGCTCATGTCGTTCATTGCGGTGCACAAGGAATAATGTGGTAGAAATAAGAAAGCCCAGTGTAGACCATTCGCCACGTGAACCAAATCAAGGGTTTCAATTCGTAAGACTTGGACGACCAAGTAAACTGCGACTCCTGCAAGTAATGAAAATGAGGGTTTCGTTTTATGTTGGCCCAGATTTATTCTATTTACCGGAGAATATGTTGAACAACGTCATTCTTGTAAATCCGGTGGAAGGGATGTCGAACATGTACGACGCCAAAAACATTAACGGTAAAAATGCCATAGCAAAGCATAACAAAACCGCAAAGATTCGTCCTGAAATAGAATGTGCAATAAAAACAAATAATTGTGTAATTACGAATATTAGATACCTAAATCTTCAGCACTGCTAAAACCGTCTTCTTGAAACGCAACCAGGGTTATAATTAAACACAACGAGGTAAATATGAAAGTGATGAGATCCCATAAGAAGGAAGAACCCCAGAAGATTAATACATCCACTCCAGAAACGAATTGAAGATGTTTCGAATTAGTAACTCTTTCTCTTACGTAGAACAAAACGTAGAAGGCTGCGACGAACGCCATGCTGAATCCAATGTTAAACGCCAGTTGAAAACCCATGTTATTTCCCATAGCCAATTGACTAAACTGAGATTATATTACATAATTAAAACAAATACAAATCGAAAACAGGAAAATAAAAAAAAGGACTTACCCTTGTATCCACACTGAAAGGAAGGGGATGTAAAGTGATTTGAATTGAGTGCTCAGGTCCCAATTTAGCTTGCAAAATTGAATTCATCGCGTATTCTAATGCTACCGGTGGAGAATGATAAGGCTCATTGTTGAACCAAGCAGTTACACTATCGGAATTATTTTCATTGACTTCAAACGTGGCGCCTATAATGTACTGCATTCTAACACGAGGTGTATTTTCTGCAGTCTGAAAAAATCAATTCGGAAATACTGCATGACGTTTGCGAAAAATTTAATAAACACGCATTTATATTGAAAAAAATTTAATTGTGATGTCTTTGGTAAAAGTAAAAATTTATGCAATCCCATTTAGGTTTACTCAGCTGCATCAGTGATAATAAGTATTGCTTTAAGCGTGAAATACTCTGCCCTACTAATTACTAAAAAACAGTAAAAACTTGAATTGGCTACTGGTTGGAACCGCGTTACTCAAATTTCTTCTACTGCCGACGTTTTGTTCTTCAATGCAGAACTTCCGCAGGGCTGTTGCTGCGGGTGGTGGTCTCTTGCTCTTGAGATTGAGCAGCAGCAGTAGCGAGGATCTTCTGCAATGAAGAACGAAACGTCGGCAGTAGAAAAAATTCAAGTGACCCGGTTATTGACCCGGAAACCAATTCAGAAATGGACGATATTTAGAAGTCGTTTCCATAAACGTATTCACGTGACAAAGTGAGGGAGAGAGGTTACCGTTGTGCGTGTTAGCCACTTCTCTCTCAGATTTCATCAAACTTATACAAAAATTATCTCCTTTGCAGCTTGGTTAATTTATTAATACAATTAAACATTTCGACGATATTTACCCTGATCAGCATATGTTCAACCATCTCTTCACTTCTACCAAGTCCCCAGTCTGTAAATTCTCTATTTTCACGCGACAGCAATTGCCTGTAAGCATTGTAAAAAGAATTGCTGATATTATCTGCGGTCATAACGGTTACGGAGTCGTAGGAATCAAGAGTGTAATCCAAACTTGGTAGATCTTGGTTGACATTGTTACCTCGATTTACTACGATGGCTATTATAAGAAATGCCACGGGAATTATGTTCTGAATTAGAAATAAAATCCACGAACGAAGAGTTGACAGAATTCTCTTCATCATCATTGCGAAAAATTGATTTCGCCACAAAGCAAACCCAGAGAGAAACTGTTTGTCATAAACATTAACTGCAAAAAGAAATCAGGGTGTGAGTGGGTGATCGAAATAAGTAAATCAATATTAATTACGTTTTGTTTCCGATGAGTTGTTGAAGTTTCCGTTTTGCTCTCTAAGTAGAGGTACATCTTTGTTTTTATTGTGCATGTCCAGCTCGTCATTTTCTTCTTCCTGTCCGTGGTCAGCCCCTACCCTAAAATTTAAAGAATTACATTTTCAAAATAATAGGGACGAGTTAGCGGATGGACCTACTTCATAAACACTTCTTCTAAAGTGGTTAGGGAAATTCCGTAACTGTTGATGCCCAATCTCGTACCGTTGCTTTCCAAGTCACTGAGCATTTCTTCAAAAACTGATGCTTGATTTTCTGCTAATATGTAAGTCAACTCTGAGCCAACGTTATTTTCGACCTAAAATAATATACACAATGGACATGCCTTTTGACATTTTATAAAAAATTACTACCTCTATATTTGGAATGTGAACCCTCAGTAATTCTGTAATTTTACTGACATCACATTTTAAACTTTTGTCCATAATGAGATGATAACCCGCACCGTATCTTTTCTTCAAGAAGAAACTCGAACCACAACATTGTAATTGACCACCTGCCATAATTGCAATGCGATCTCCTAATAAGTCAGCTTCGTCCATAAAGTGTGTGCTCAACAATATTGTGCGACCTAAGGTAAATTGACGTAAAATATATTCTATCCTCTGCGTAATTAAATAACGTGTCACCTTTTTTCTGCGTTTCCATTAAATCCCATAGGGCCCTTCTTGCAGCGGGATCCATCCCTGCAGTGGGTTCATCAAACATGACTACTTTTGAATTTCCGCACAATGCCATGCCTACGCACAATTTTCTCTTCATTCCTCCAGATAAAGTTTTAGCTTGCGCGTTAGTCTATTGAAACGGATGATCTTCACTGACTTTGCAAAATTTAGTTAAGAGGAAGATGCTGCTTACCTTGGGGACAAGTTCGAGGAGTTCAATGTACTTGGTGATTTCTTGTTCGATTTCTTTCTTTTCCAAGCCCTTTAGTCTGCTAAAGAAATAGAGGTGCTCCTTGACTGTCAGTTCCTCGAAAATTATGTTGTGTTGTGGACAAAGTCCAAGACTGTCTCGGACTCCAACCATATTAGTACGAATATCGTAGCCGTTAACTATGGCTGTGCCGCTTGAGGGAGGGAACATACCCGTTAACATGGACATCGTCGTTGTTTTTCCTGCACCATTATGACCCAATAGAACGGTAATTTGGTCCTCGTACATATTCATAGAGAAGTCCCTGACTGCTACTTTCTTATTTGAGTAGACCTTCCTCAGATTTTTAATTTTAATACCAGGACGTAAGTTAGTTGGTTCCTTCTGGTACTCGAGCGTAGTTGGAATTACGTTATCGTTAACATCAACGTCTAAATAATATTTATAAAGTAAGTTATCCCTTTTTGTATAACATATACATTACGAGATATTTTAAGGACATTCACACTAGGTACGCAATTTAAAACTATAACCTCAGGCAAAGATTTGGATGGTACATACCGATTTGTGTTTTGTTACCACACCAGAATGTTCTCGTAAATGGGAAATACCACACTTGAGGCACTCCAAAATCGCCAGGGAACACTGCCTCAACATACAGGGCTATCAGCAAATACAATAACGCGTCTACGATCAGCATAATCATTATTAAACCCAGAGTCAAATCATCATCCGGCGAAACCGATGAAAAAATGTTGTTCCATTGTAACCCTACAAATTCGATGTCACGATTTGCATTATTTTCACTAAGAATTCCATTCAAACAGTACCTTCGCCTGATCCCTCAAACATAAGCATTAATTGAAATCCATAGGCCATTGCTGTATTTGAACCGAGACTGGCTAATAATTTCTCAGCCAGAGATAACTGATGATATCTATCTTGTAAGAATAAGTATGGGCAGTATGACAAGAACCAACACAAGCCAGCTATGGTTGCAGCAGTGTTCGCTAAAAACACAAAATAACACGTTGTTAAAGTTATGGTACGAATGCAATAAATTAAAATACTTGCCTTTAGAGAAAAATACGCTAACAGCAAAACAGAATGTAATTGTAGCGCATATATAAAAAACTAGGAAAAGGAACATGACAAACGGATCTGCGTGGGTGAAAACACTGACATCAGTGTCTGGATACCAAGAAACTTTCAATAAAACAACAATCAATATAATGGAGATAAGCAGAAAAAAGAACGACTTCACAAACCATGCAGTCCAATGCAGCCAATTTGGTAGACCCATGATTTTCATGGCTTCCTAAAACGTATGGGTGGTAATGTCTACGAGCACTTAAAAGATGTTGATCCTTTTACCTTTAATTGTTTTTCTTTTTCTGTGGTAATGACTTTCACTGTATTTATGCACGTGTACACAAAACTCAACATTATAATTATACCAACAAAGCTCTGCAGTGCAGTCAGTAATGGATCATCTATCCAAGCAGGATAGGGAAATCTTCGCATGGCGACAGTAGGTAGCTCGGCGGTGCTGTCGTTTACAAAATAATTTATAATTTCCCGTGAAATTTCATACTGGAATGTTAAAAACGTCTCGTGGAAATACTCTGTAAATGTAGGTTGATCAAAATTCGAAATGTATACTTTGGCACTTCAAGATAATACCTGGTGGTGCTCCGTGGATTCTAGAGGGATTTCTTGGACCGGCCATTTGATAAAGAGGAAATAGAATGTTTGTTCTCCAGTTACTTTCACCCAAACCTACAGTGCCCGAAGTTCGGAGTTCTCCTGGATATCTAAAATTTTAAACTTAGCATGCATTGCTTATGAGTAGAGAGCGGAATTTTTCAGGGATACACTTGTTTGTTGACTCTTTCTGCCGTTGAATCCCGTAAAAATTCCTCTCTCTACTTATGAGCAGTGGTGTTGTTGCGTTTACCTAAACGTTACTTGTACATTTGGATCTATGGTGTCTCTTTGGGCGTATGAATCGTCGAACTGAAATCCTGCGAAGGCCTGTAGGAAATTAGCTTGCATGTAAAGCTGCAAATCTGCGGAATTTGGTCTGCATTCGCTCTGTAAGTTGTATGTCGCAGCTACTCTTTGCATTATGCCATTGATGGCGACGTTAGTGCAAGGAGACCAAGCGATCGTGTTCAAAAGAAACCTGGTAAGCAAGGAACGAAATTAATTACTTATTTAAAAAATAATAAAAAATATTCCTTCTATTTAAAAAATTCATGTTTTATTAAACATTTTGGAAAATTACCACATTTTTCTTTACTTTACGCATCTTAAAATAAATCATGATTTACCTAGAAAAGATGATGCTGAACAAAAAAAAAAATTCAAAATGTCTGATTTTCCTAGAAACCAATCAAAGCTTTATTGTTACCGTCACTTACGTATTGTTCGGGGTGTTTATGTAGAACACATGTGCACTATCGTCCAAGTTAAAGGCGGGGTATATCTCTTGCGAGTATGGTTCGGGATCTACAAGACTTCGAATGAGGACCAGAAGAATGGAAAATATGACCGGGGCCAGTATTTCGACGACTGTTTGTACCGGGTGCCTCCATTGCAAGAGCCAATTTTTCCACGTCAACAGCCAAAATTTCTCCAAATTCCTCCACATCTTTCTTTTGGTGAGTTTCAGAGTAGACACTGAAAATCCTGTAACAGTTCCCATTTTCTATAGCAATAAAAACAAACACAAGATAATTTTATATTGTTACACTGGCATTTCGAATACTCAAAATCAACCCTGACGCAAATCATGACAGACAAGTGTCATCGATTGTCGAGTTCTCCTTCTGCACTTAAATCCCCGTTGACGTTTTTCTGATTCAGTTCCGATTTATTATAAAATCCTGTTGCAACATAATATCTTATCGTTTTATTAACCACATATGGATGCTACTCTCGCCTAATGTTACGTGTCAATATTTTTATGGTATTTTTGGCATAATATCATGCAAATTTCCCGCGATAATCCAGTTATTAGTCGTGGAGCTGGACTTGAAATTTATCATCGCTCGCTTGTGGTTACTCGTTATGTCTATTTTTATTAGTGATAATTTTTATCTGCGAACAACGTCGATATTAAATTACGCATATCAAGATAAACATCAACTGAGGTAATTACTAGCAGGAATTTTTTTCACCATAATTTTTTTTTCCACCATAAAAAAAAAAACAGCTCCAGGAACTTTCAGAGAAGAAAATGTAACTGAAACCTAAAATTTTGAGTGATATTAAATAAATAACAATAAATTGACCATGATAATTGACTTTTTTGCTCAGTGTTATCAGATTTCCAGTTAAATGATTTTTCTCGATTTTTTATTTATTTTATTTTGTCAATTTTCATTTATAGATGTCACTCAAAAATCAGTTGTCTTCATGATGTTTCTCTTTTAATTTAAAAATAATAAAAAATTATAATAAAATTTTAAAACGAAATGCGAACGCTGTTTTGTATTACCAGTAGACCTATTGTTTACAGTACAATTACAAATAAGCAAATTTTACTATTATCAACAATGTTGATTTCTGTGGTTGCGTCGCTCACTGAAGGTTTAAACTACGTTTAACATTAACTAAAGTAAAACGTTGTTTAACTGTAAATTAAGACGTAAAATCTAGTTTAACTATGAAAGAAAACTGTGGTTTGATACCTAACCAGCAGTTAATAAATTGCTGGTTTAATGGGACACTGAACAACTCTGCCTGAGTCAGCCACTACAAGCTTAAGACTATGGTGAGTTTAAGTAACTACTCTAAGGCTGAGGGCGGGTTGCTCAGTCACAGTTTAACGTTAATCTTCAGTTAACTTTCATCTGTTCCTATGTAAAAAAAAAACTGAAGATTAATGCTAAATCGGGTCTGAGTTGCTCAGTGAAGGTTAAACTACGTTTAACTTTAACCAAAGTTTTATTATTTTTTTGGTTGTTTAGACAGATATTAAGATGTAAAACATAGTTTAACTGTGAATTAAGAAGTAAAAACTGGTTTAACTATGAGGTTTGATACTTAACCAGCAGTTAATAAAATGCTGGTTTAATTGGACACTGAGCAACTCAGTCTAATTCCGATAAGCAGATTAAGGGGTCTATTCTGTATCAAAACCGTTAAATTTAAAGGGGCGTTAAATTTTGTTGCTACGGTGGCAACCAATCATGGAGCTGTATTTAAAATTTTAAAGGACCTCTAAAATTTAACAGCCCGTTAATAAGTTACAGAATCCGCCCCTGATTAAGAGAATTTGTGCGACAAGTTTATAAAGTATGTCTTCGTTTTAGGAGTGGGAAATTTACACGTAGGAGCGAAGCAAATGCTGTAAAATTGTAAAAGCACTTCAATATACAGGGTGCCGCATTGATGAACGCAAGATAGGTAACTCCGTATTAATTTAAAGGTGCTCGAATATTGGCTTCCCTAATTATTTTACAGCAAAATTCCATTGAGGTTTTGTAAAAGTCTCTTCAACATGAAACTGTTTGTGCAATTTGAGAATTTCTCATTTGCTCAGTTTCAAGATCTTTAAAAAAGATTCAGTAGGTAACGAAATTCAATTTATACCAAACTGTCAGCATGGCGTTGATCAGTGAATAATAAAATGAATTACTGGAAAAGCTTTTCAAAAACGACTAGGTTTATTAATCATCTGTTCAGTTTTCACAATCATTGATCAAGACGGTGTTGATAGTTATAAATTAGGTATAAATTGAATTTAGTTACTGAATCTTTTTAAAATTTCTTGAAACTGAGCAAATAAAAAATTCTCAACCTACATAGACAGATTCATCTTGAAAAATACTTAAAAAAAATCCTAAATGAAATTTTGCTATAAAATAATTAGGGAAGCCAACCGGAAGCCAAGAATTCAATTATGGAAGCCAATATTTGAATATCTTTAAACTAAAATAGGATTTCCTATGTTGCGTTCGTCAGTGCAGCACCCTGTATAACGTAAATGGTCTGACAACTGTCAAGAAATATCATCGCGCCATATTGATTCCTTTTTGATAGTTTTCTGTCTAACTCATGGTCTTTACCAATTGTTCTTTCTCTAACTCATTGTGATTTTGCGCGTTAAATCTAGTGCTGATATTCACTGATTATCACTTCTGTCCCTTTTTGTTTTATGGTTACTTTTTTATTTTATAGTTACCTGTTGACAAATTAAAAGACCACTGTCAGTATTGTCTTCATGAAAAATTCAATTGCTTTGGCTAGAACTAATTTGTTAACAAAAATGACATGGTTATGAGTTCTGAATTTTTAACTTGTTTATAAAGTGACTTTTTTACTCATGAGTTAACAACTCTCTGTTCGCACGTGTGGTCAACTTCTTGCTCGTAAAAGGCATGTCTTATAAACTCGTTGCAAAAAAATGCTATTAAAATTTTGATCATAAAATTGATTTGACTCTGTCATTGTGTCTCCTTTTATTATCCTTAGACATTTTATGTATTGCTTACTGTTTTTTTTTTTCATTTTACACTAGTATTTTTTTTCTTTATAAAGTTTTTGGTTTACGGTTAAAAAGCTATTTCAACCAGTCCCATGAATGAATAATTCCTGATGTCAAAGCAGTCTTCATTTCTGCTCTCCCTACTCGATTCTCTATTATCTCACAAAGACAATCATCTTTACAATTGCTTATATAAATATAAGTTACAATATCAAATATACCCCCTTTAGACATTATTATTTTTAATCTGATATTTTTTTATCATCGTATTAGTCGAAATGCAAAAACGTTATTGCAAGTCAATTTTCTAAATCAAATTTCGCCGCAATTGACATATTCGTCTAGGATGGCAATTATCGGTAACAAATTGGACACAATCTTAAGCCGGCTACTCACTACTCACCTGCGCGGTACTTGACAAGAGACTTAACGTGACAACGGCAAGTACTTGTGCAAGTAAAAGTCTATCGTACACATTACTCAGCCAATCCGTTTAGTACTTGCCCGTTTGACTTTGGATTGTTTACCGACAACGAATGGGAAGTAAAAGTAATGTAGCAGAGGAAACAAGTATTGGCATGTATTTTCCAAGTATCGCGTAATGAGTAGCCGGCTTTAGCACCAAAATTGGTAAATTCTTAAAAATATGTAGCACCTAATTACACTTGGAAAAATTAAGTTAAACGTCGACGTCAAGTGAAACTAAACAAGAGATATGGGGATTTTCTTATGTAATGTAATTTAACCTTTTTAAATATCAAGAAATAACAAAATAACAAAGACATTAGTGCTGAAAGTCTTGGTTGGGATAGGTTGTGTAAATCCGTACATATTCAATGGGTGTTGCCAAATTCCATGGCATAAACTTGGTACAACCACATATTACTGGCCTCAAAATAAAACGATTTAACCACAGTCATCTATGTTGAAAAGTACTTTGTTCTAGTTTTTTTTTCTGTTTCTGTTATAGTTACAGAGATGCCCATAAGATACATAGAATTTGGATTATGCTTGACAGTGTAAATTTCTTTGAAATTTTGACAGAAACTACCATAATTTCAATTCCATTCAATATTGCATGAACAATTTAGTGTGGGTGTGATATTTAAATAACGGAAATTCATACAGGAGATAGGTGGAAGGGTGCCATAGGAGTTAGCGATCACGCGTTTTCGCGTTCTGCTTCGTAGTAGGAAGTTAACATTTGGCAATATATAGGGCCGAATATTCACTTAACATTTCTTTCTTGAGATAATTTTTTTATTATATTAGCAATGTTTTTATTTAGAATAAAAGGTTAATAACAGTTCTTAATAAAAGCAATGCTGATATAATAAAAAATAAATTCAAGAAAGAAGTATTAAGCGAATAGTTGGCTCTATATCTTGCCAAATGATTGTTACGCTTCCTACTACAATGAAAGAAAGACTACCTTCCACCTGTCTTCTATACGACTTTCCGTTCTTTAGTGATAATACTCTGCTAAATAATAAAACATGAAAATTGTTTTATATCTCAAAAAACAATTATTTCCATATTTATTAAATTTACAATTTGAAATTTTCTATTAATAAGAATATATATTTTTTGCAATAAATACATTTCGAGGTTTCAATAAATTTTGAGGAAGAATTATTAATCTTCTTATTAATAAACAAATAGCTGAATAAAATTAACTAAAACACAAAACAAAAATTTACTTATTCAAAAATACAAATACTAGTTCAGAAGAATAATAGAAGTGTACTATGAATAAGCAGTTTCAAATATATGCACGTGCACAATTAAAAGTGATGGAAATAATTTTATTTAGAATTTGCAGAAATATAATTTACCAAAGTGGTTGAGAATTTCGAAGAATATAATAATGCTGCAGCAGAGATGCAAATGTATCCAAGGCGCAAATTTCCCCAGACCATTTAGTATGAATAATAAAAATAATAAAATATGTTACTACTTAACTTGATTTTCTTGAGATCTAAAATATTATATAAATTTGTTGGAGACTATTTATACTTTATTTGTGCCTATTCTGCACATATGTATATGAACCTTTTTTAGGCGCCTAAAATTTAATATTTTAGTGCCTATAAACTTCCACAGTGTAATAATAAGTCACCCCATACAAGGCGGCCTAGTCGTTTTGAGTTGCAGTGGGATTCTCGTGCTACGCTTCTGCAGACGAAGCCCCGAATAGGGTTGAAACAGCTGTGCAAAGGATGCAATGAAAAACAATTTGTAACAAAATTTTTAAAATTATACAATTTGACAATTTCATAACCCCTACAGCAATTAAGAGAGCATGGTTTCGAAACCTATCGCAGAGGCTTACCGCTGACGTTTATAAGGATGCGATTAGTCTTTTTCAGTGAACGCCGTAGTACATTTTGGTACAACATAGAATTGAAGAGAGAGCATTTCCGTGAGATGATTTTTTGTCGATGATCTGAAATCAATACCACGTAAGTTTAATGTAATTATTGATTTCAGACTATCGATATGATTATCATTGACTTAGCTTTGTGTCAACTTTCATAGTGGATTACCTTTTTACATTTTTTGCCTTATTACCATTTAACCCTTTTTACATCGACGTACAATTATGATTAACAAGTTTTGGAAAAGTCTGAATATTATTAGACGTGCTTAACGGATTTCTATTTGTACTGTATTGTACTGGGTGTCTCATAATGTCATAACATATGGAGAAGTTTGACTTGGCAACTACAGGAGATCATAATAAAGCTTATTCATTTTTTATCAAAAGTTTATTAAGTAAAAAGTTTTAATTTGATCTCCTCTAGCTATTCCTTTAATTTCCTCCATACGTTATGTTATATCAGACACCCAGTATTTGTACTCATAATTTCAGATTGCATTAATACTCAAGTACTTCTGTACTTACGTACTTTTTGTACACAAGCTCTGTGAGTAAATTTGTAATCGAGTAGGTACATTGTATTCATAATTTTCTAATAATTTCGTAATTAATCAGTTTTTGTATTCATGTACTCAATTATTGCCCAATACTGGCTTACAGTCAAGCGAAGTTTTAAAATTAATACAAAATTTCCTCAGGAGGCGCTTTACAATTATTGTGTAACAAAAGAAATTAGTGATAATTTTTTAACTCGGAAACCGTGACTGCGTTGGTTTTGTTTTGTTACTCATCACGGATAATTGCGCATGATGTAAACGTAAACAATAGTTGACGAAAATGATTCTGAAAATATATATTCATTCCGATGTTTTCTTCGCTTATTCGAAATATGAAAGGATAGAGATTATTTATGTGAATATAAAAATGAAATTATGGCAAATATTATGGTAAATTCATATACAGAGTAGTTATCGAATATTGCAAAACTTCTAGAAGTAATTTTGCGGTCAACAGAAATAAACTAAAGCTCTTTTCTGAGTTTCTTAAGCTAACTTTTCGTGACTTATTCTTATTACAAAAGTCTACTAAAAGGGGAAGAAGACATATTAGCAAAAATTATACTGACATATAGGGAGAATTTTGCGAATGTTGCATCGCCTGTTTCATTCTGAGTATAAGTTTAAAATATTTTAGGGCAGGATTTGGGTACAAATTGATTTATAATAGGGAGACACGGTATTTAGCTGAGTATACTAATAGTTAAAGCAATCCATTACTCTCTTGTATAAACCAATTTAAAAATGGAATACTATTAATATGGGTCGGGGAAATATATTTTGCGCGGTTCAAATTCTAGTGAAGCGGGCAATATAAAATATTAGACCGTAGCGTGTAAACAAATGCGAGGGCTATGGAGACAATTAACGCCGCTACAGCAATGGTGTTACTCAGTATAACAAAAAACAGAGCAATAATGCCGCAATAAAAAGTTACAGTTATGCAATCAACTCTTCCTGTTTAAATGTGTAAAGATTTTCAGAGTAATTAGCTGACCAATTGTACCTCGACCTCCGCCACATTCATCAGATAGTAAGAACGCCGTAAATTATTTTCACCGTCCCATTACACAATGTGCCTGTTTGATATGTTTTTACGGCGCTACTGAAACGATGGCGTGTATTTATTCAAATCCTATCCTTAACTATTAAACTATGTCTCTTGAGATTTTTCAACAGAATCTCTCTGAATGAATCACGGACAATAACATTATGTAGGCGTTTTGATGATAAGATAAGATTTGCTACCAAAGTATCAGTGCATTAACGAAAAAGCAATTTCAATGATTACTTAGTTGTCAAGAATAGATGGGTAATTTGAAAGGCTCAAATTAAATTAATTTATCATCTCTGATTCTTCCTTGTTATCTTTGTCATGATTAGATATTGCAATCTCTTTTTTTAATTTTTAAGCTATAAACCAAGTACGTTGCTAAAACTTGGAGTTTTCTCATAGTATTAGAGAAATTATAAAATTCTAAAAAAAAAAAAAAACTAAAAGGCAATCAAATCAATTTTACAGTTTTTAATTATTAGATTAACCTTGGGATAAACTTCTTTTTTGGTGATTGTTAAATTAAAATTATATACTCACTTGATTAAATTTTGTTAAGAACCAGGAAGAGCACTGTTTGTTTCGTCACAGCATATTGAACACTTTTTAATTCGACGGTGATGCAAATCGGATGTGTCACGACTTTGCACTGTATTTTTTTGCTACCCGAACAGTACTGGGACGCGATTCTCCATGCATGACAATTTGTATTATTCTCGTGGAGATTAGATAAAGAAATTTTATCGCGAAATAATTCGATTTGGTTTTCGGTAAATTTTTCAGAGTCTGAAACTGACGTCACTTATTATTAAACGTGCGCATGTATATTATGATTATGACTATGAGTTGTGGTAAGTACACGGTGAGAGATTTAGAGGTGATCTGACACGGGCAGGCGAACGTAAGATTTAGTGTGCGAAAGAGAGTATATATTTGCAAAAAATTATATCATAGCTACTAATCTTTATGGAAAATTAAAAATGAAATTGTTAAATCAACATGAGACTAAATAGGGATAACGCCCCATATTTAGTAGGATTTCCAGTATGTCGCATCACTATTTCCTTCTTTTGCCAATGGTCCATTCTTCATTGTAAAATATTTTTTCAGGCTGTTGCTCTTTCTTGGTGTTCTTATTATAACTGCAACTATTTTTTTTGTTGCCGCTATCGTTTTATTGAGTAAGAGGGTGTTTTGAAGTTGAAATTGTTTGCTTCCGTTACTGGATTCAATTTGAAAATAAAATCAATAGAAAAAATTCAATTATGTAATAAGTCAATTGCCGTAAAATATTAAAGTATTTTTGTGATTCTTTCCTCCTGTAGTATACAAAATCGAAGCGGATTTGCTCCTAAAAGTCTTATTAGGAGCAAATCCGTTTCAATTTGTCTATCGTACTGCAATGTCAGGTCAAAAAGCGATCGTAAGATGTCGCTGTTTTATCTATTCATCACTCTTACATCGCAATTGCGAATAAATTGGACAAGTCGATTTTGTTTGCAGTGGGAATATCGAGCTACGACTCTGCTGACGAAGCCTCAAGCAGGGCTGAAACCAGGGCCCCCGTAGCCATGTGTGCAAAGCCTGCAGTGCACGCGGGCGCCATGTTCAAGGGGCGGCAATTGACTAGGAAAGTAAACGTCACAGAAGGCGGAGCTGAGTCGTTTACTATCTTTTCTAATAAAACAAACGTGTGCTGTAAGTTACTCTCGCTGTAACGCCGGAGCTGACCTGAACATAACCTAACATTTAAGAATGTTAAGATAACGATATTAAACAAGTTATTTATAAGTTGGTATCTTGTACATTGTTTCCAGAGGCATTTCTTTTTTATTTTGTTGTGTTAGGTTATGTTTATTAATGATTCGTTGACCTGCAACTGAACTAAGCGCAGACAAGCATTTTATACATTTTTTTTTAATAACAAATAAATTAACTAATTACGTGCAATAAGCACAACTAAAATAATTTCATTGAAGCTTTTCACCCGAAGTTTTATTGATAAACAAAAGCTTACATAATAGCTCTCTGTGAAACGAGTATTTTCAGTTTGTTTGGCGTAATACCCATGCATTTTTACAGTCCCATGGACTCCGTTTCAAATTCCGCGCCAGCCTTAGGACCGCCCACTTTCCTAATCTATTAGCCTCTTAGCCACTGGACACATGTTATGTGATTTTTTCGGCAAAAAAAGAATTAATGGGAAATAGTTTCTTGTATAGTAAAAATTCGAAAAAAATTATCCACAAGACTGAACTGTCTTGATGAAGGTAAAAAAATATAATACGTAAGCTATTACTTACGGTTTGGTTAAAAAAAAAAAACAAATTAAATATTATTTTTTAAGTTTTCAGAAATTTAAGTTCCTTTTGCTTTTGTGATTTAGTTTCTTTTTTTTTCTAATATTAATAACAAGTGGGCTTCGCCCAGTTGCATACTGGGGGGTCTGCACAGAGGCCTCTTTAGTCAGATAAGAAAGCGCCTAGCGCTATTTGGGCCGCTCGTCTCTGGGGGCTCGCGGCAGCTAGGAACTTGAAAAAAGTGAAGGAAAATGTTTAGAAAGTGAAGGAGAATGTTTAGAAAATGAAGGAGAACGTTTAGAAAGTGAAGGAAAATGTTTAGAAAGTGCAGGAAAATATTTAGAAAGTGAAGCAAAATGTTTGGAAAGTGAAGGAAAATGTTTGGAAAGTGAAAGAAAATGTTTAAAAAATGAAGGAAATCTTTTAAAAAAGTAGAAAAATGTTCCCTAATGTTTCAAATTTTTTAAGATTTTTGTTTTTTCCATTTTTTGTTTCTTTTAATTTTTTTTAACTTGAAAAAAGTGAAGGAAAGTGAAGGAGAATATTTAGAAAATGAAGGAGAATGTTTAGAAAGTGAAGAAAAATGTTTAGAAAGTGCAGGAGAATATTTAGAAAGTGAAGGAAAATGTTTGGAAAGTGAAAAAAAAAATGTTTAGAAAATGAAGGAAATCTTTTAAAAAAGTTGAAAAAAGTTCCCTGTTTCAAATTTTTTAAAATTTTTGTTTTTTCCATTTTTTGTTTCTTTTAATTTTTTTTAACAATCTTAATAATTGACTGTTTTTATATGTCCCAACTCATATGTCAGAGGGCGCCAAGTATGGAGTGGCACGCGGGCGGGTTTTTGCCTCGCGGGGGCCCTGGCTGAAACAGCTGTACAGAGGCTGCTCGAGGTTTTCACTGCAATCAAAAACGATTTGCAACAAAATTTTTTGGTACTATTTGACGTTATTTCTCATTGTTTCACTTATAATTTTCCTTTAGAATCTTTTTTTTTCTGACTAAATTTTCTTCCTTGCTGGACTTTTCCGCTGGAATATTTATATTGAGTGGATCGTTTTACTTGATCTAACTTGTCATTTACGTGGATTATTACCGGAGCTCTGCTTATTAGCGATATTAGCGAGAAGCTGTTTATTGCCGAGACGATGGAAAGTCCGACTTTACCGATCTCACCCAGCTCTTGGGCTTCGGCGATGTAGAGCGATCTCTCCTCGCCACAACTTGACCCCGGACGACAGAACATGAGTTAAACCTAACTTGTGAGGTACGTTTTGGTTTGACTCATTATTTAACATTTTACTTGAGAATAATATCGGTACGCATCGGTACATAATTTTAGTAGCTAATTGCATTCTTTAATTTAAATTTCGTTTTGCCATTGAGGACAAAAGTCCACTTGTACAATCAGATCTGATTATTTGTGACACTTTAATAAAACCCAATCGTTTACACAACAAGATGAGACCAGTATTAGTCTCTAACACTTATTTTCACAAATAACACTATAATTCGCTGTCTATTCGCTCATTGTTGTACTTGCACTTTCGCTCACTCTTCGCTGCTCAGTTGAAAACTTACTTAGCAGCGCGCCGATGCGCTTTTATAGTCAATGTACTCGCTCTAGATACATGTAGAAATATCCAGAGTCTTCGCGGTCGCTCTAAATTATTCTTTAGCTTTCCCGAAGGTACTTGCGCTATCGTGAGCGTGTTTGGCAACGCTCCTCAAAAAGCCGGTGCTGGTTTATCTAGTCACAAAAATACCTAAGCGCCTCGAGCAGAGCTGTAACAGTTCTGTTTGGCCTTTGCCGAGGCTTTAAGAGTACATGCGAATTCATACAATAAACACTTTATTGAAAATGTTGTCTTATTATTGTCAAATACCTGCGGTGAACGCACGAGTGAGCGAAAATCTTCTGGAGGTGAAAAGACTACCTTCGCGCGCTATCGACTCCTTGGTTACAGTTCCACAGCGAATTTTCGAGCTGGGTTTATTACCTCGGGCCCTTGGTTAACATTTTATTGAAACCCGCACCCATCATCACTAATGCTAGTTTTGGAAAAGCGAGCGTGCCGTCAGGTAATTTTTTGAAATCAGGAGAAATAAAGTTAAATGATTTAAGTGCTAGCAACCATACATACATGCAATTTATCTGTAATTCTCTTTGCTTTTTTTTATAAAGAAGACAATTAAGTATTTCATATTGTAAGAATCCAGATTCTTATGATTATTATTTACATTATTCGGTGTAATTTATTTAATTAAGGTACTTTAAGAACTATCGGAATGTGATTCATTGGAAAACACATATGACACATATACCTGCGAGGTTATGTAATAATTATTATGTCATTATGTCAAAAAAACAAGCTTGCATTTTTGAAATGCTTTGCCGAACGTAAAATTTCGTTGGATCTCCGGTGAGGCATAGAGTAACGGAAGAAATAATTATGTAAGGGCTCCTGATTCCTACGAGCAAACCTTGACCTACATTCGCACATCGGTTACTTTATAACTGTCAGTAAAATAAAATGAGTCATTAAGATTTTTTTAAGCACAACGCCTAATGCAAAGCCCACACAGACTGAAAAGTATGTCAATGATTTTCAAGTAAATAGGTGGCTTTTCTGATTAGAAGAGAATTCGGCAAGAGACTTGCTGCAGTGTAGGAACTTCTGTTATCTAGTAAAGTGCCTCTTCAGTTCCGAATGAAATTTAGTTTGTTTGATACACGTCTCAATATGAAGAAGGTGGTGAAGTTTCCAAATTCAAAAGTTTCGAGGTTTTTTTTTCACTCAGTCAGTTTTAATAATTTAATTTAAATAAAGTGTACCAAAGAAACATCCACAATTGGCGAGGATGAGTTTAAATAGAATAGAGTCATTGTTGCTTAAAAATTCAGCATGTAACAAACTTTTATAGAAGTGAATTGATTTTTATTGAACTTCCATATTCCAGTGTCAATTTTATGTTAATTGTTAAATTTTATTTAGTCAATCAATTTAATTATAGTCACTTATTATTTTGTTTGTAATTTTTTTTGTTATTCTACGAAAATTTTATATTATATTTTTGAATGTTTTTTGTATTCTAAAGCTTCGGATCTTTACTTGAACTATATTATAAGGAAGAACAATTAACTAAGCATAGAAGAGAGATGAGGAGTGGACCGATTTCGAAAATTCCAAAAATATAAGTTAATCTGGTTCGAGCAATCCGTGGAAAACGACTTGGAAATCGATTTCTGGCTTTTCACCCGAAAACCAGGGCGCTGCTAACAAAAGAGTTCGAGATTCAACGTTGTAGGGATTGTTAAAAGAATTGGAGACAAAAAGGGGTTGAAAAGTGGTTATATGGATTTCTAGGACTATTTAAAGCACGGGACAAACTTACTTGTTAATCTGTCACCCTTTTCCACCCCCATATTGCACATTTTTAAAATACCAGAGGGACAACTATTATTTAATTGTTCGACAACGGTTCAGTGTATCGAAATACAAGAAAACTGTCATTGTCATGAGTATAATTTAAAGAAAATTTTCTCTTTGTGAACATTTAAATTATTCATTAAAGCATTACGTATATCATAAGTTCTTTATTTGTCTAGTCTCTCGTTGGTTTCTTTCAATTTCCGACATTTCTAAATTCCTTGCAAGTTTACTGTGTTCTTTTTTGAAAGCACGCTTCAACCAACTCCTTCATCAAATTTTTACTTAAGATACTTAAGAATGTCTAAGTAAAATAAAGTATTGCGAACTAATAATTATTATTGTGTCAAATTTGACTTGGATCGGGGTAGAAAAGTGAAATAGAACGAATGTGTTTAATGCAAATAAGAGTGAGAGAATAGATTTGCCGGTCTATACCGCTCCAATTTTCGTAAACGCCTTATGATTTCCGGTTTCAAATTTTTAAGTATATTTCTGCAAGGTGCAACGTTACCTATTTGTGATATTTTTAAATCTTTATATCAAGCATCGCAAAAGAATTCTAAAAGCATATTTATGCTCCTAATAACATTCTTTATCACCACCTAAACAATGATACGACCCTTTTGAATCACAGTGTATACAACTTTTGTAATATCTGTATTAGTGATATACGTATTTAAAAAGAAATTGTAAAAAAGTAGCAGTAGGACAGAAGTAGCTGTATTATAAAATAAGAATTTAAGACATAAGTTTAGACAGTTTTTCATGGTACGTTATAATTTGTAGGCAGAAAGGGATTGAAAATTGTCAAAATGATTTTCAACGTAAAAAATGTGGACTTATATACCACTGCATTGTCATCGTGAGTAAAGCAGGTTTTCTGATAATCCTAGCTGTTTTACAAACTTTATCATACGATAAATGAAAGAGATTAGAGAAAGTATATTAATTTGCAATCTAGCCTTCTGTAGGTCTTAATTCTACTAGGTTAGACTCGTTACCTATTATGCATGCACACAAGACATAAGTATTAGGCCCAAAAGGTTTTATATGATGCCCAGATTATAAGTGTTAGAAGACTTTTCGCAGAATTCGTGTATTTAAAAATTTGAAACTACTAGCAGAGAATTACAAGAAACTCTAATCACGAATTTTCAAATAGTGTTTTTGATTGACTACACTAGTTGTAATATAATGTTAATTTTGTAAAATGTTTTACCGAATTTCTTTTGGGTTGTTTACTCGTAAATCCACCTGTGGGAGTACGTTTTATATTTAAACGAAGCAGTCAAGAAATAGATACACACGAGTGGGGTCTGGGACAATTCGCCGTCGCCGATTTGCCATCGCCAATTTACCGTCGCCGATTCGCCGTAGGTACAATTCACCGTTGGCAAACTCGCCGTCGGTAAATTTAGTTTTAAATACAGGCATATACACGAATAATAATATACGATAATTATACGTAATTAAAATAAAAATGTTAACTTATTTAATGGAAAATAAAATAGTTTGTCATTAATTAAATATGATACATAGATCAAGAAACAAATAAAAAGCTCTTCCAAGAAGTAATTCTAACAGCATCAATTTGTTCGTAATTTTGTGTCTTACGATGGAGGCACTGTAAATAAGAATTTATTTTGGTTTGACATAGAAAAATAATAGTACAGTCCTTTTAATTCACTTGAAACGTACTGAAATTATAGTTATTTTCATTCAATTCGTAGGTATAACTAATAGGATATCTAAAATACAGTAGAACCGCTTTAATTCGAACTAATAATTGTACTGGTTGATTCGAATTTTCGAAATGTTGGGATTTTTGAACAAAGAACAGAAAATATTCATTTTCCTAATTATCCTATGGATCCCATAATAAAGGTTTTCTATTTTCAAATCAAAAATTAACTGTAGAAAGCGACCTCATTCTTTCATTTGTCGATGAATTAACGTGATTCCTCTTAGAAGTCATCTTCATTCTAAATTACGATGCAAACTGAATTCATCAACTGATTGAACTGTCAACGTATTAATGAACAATGAACAGCAAGCTAGCTGGTTTTCATTGATCACGTGATCACTTCCCCTACTGGCGTGGGAGGCAATTTTAAGACGCATGCGCGTTTCTCTTTAGCTCAATATGCTGTTTCAGGTCGTGTAGTTTTAAATTTTTTTTCTTCATATTTTTAACGATTTGCGTCAAACATACACTCCTACTGTATTTCCAGTTCTCCAAATCTCCAAAACAGGAAAAACAAGTTTAACAGAGTAATTCTTAGAAAATATGAAACCAAAGGATTCCTCATTTATGTGGTGGGAATCACTTGGCTGTTCGGATTAAAAAGATGTTCGGATTATGGCTTCGAGTTTCCGCTGTTCAGATTACTGGAGGTTCGGATCAGGGAATGTTCAGTTTAAAGAAGTTATACTGTAGTCAGAAAGTGTTTTAAAGTTCATCGAGATAAATAAAGCAGTAACATGCGAGGACGGATGGTAAATTGGGTCGCCGGCGAATTGTTTCTACGACAAATTAGCGACGGTGAATCTGCGACGGCAAATCGGCGACGGCGAATCGTCCCATCCCCACACGAGTGCGGGTGTTTTAATTATTAATAATTTATAATGCACGGCATTATAACACTAGTGTGCATTTAGAATATCTTCAGTAGCTCATATTATTACATGATTAAAACAAGAGGTTAACAATTATTAATGTCAATATGAGTCACCAGCCGACATTCTTCCTTCATAAGCTGAAAAAAAGTTTAGAGTTCAGAATAGCGTAAAAAAATTACAACCTGTGCAGATGAAGCAAGAAAGTTAAAAAACAAGTGTAATTGTTTCAACGTATAATACTCACAAATATAGAGATTAGTTCAAACGTATTTATTCTCTCCTCCACGTACGTGGACTGCTGGAAAATTTTCTGGAATCTAGTAGGTCTAGAATTGTTAGCGTTTATCAACTGTCATATTTGAAAAATTTGACGTTTTTCGCCTGTAATTCTATTGAGAGTTCATATCCAAGTGAACTAGTTTTGTTTGTACAGCATTTGAGAAAAAGTAATTCTGTGTAAATATGGAAATCTCGCGTGAAAACTTTCTTACCATGATTTTTTACGATTTCAAATGTGGTCTAACGCCGAAAGAATGCCTCGATTGGCTTCACTTGGCTTTTGGAGATGAGGCACCATCAAAGAGCAGTGTTTATAATTGGTTTGCCGAATTCCAGCGTGGACGTACCTCTCTCAGTGACGAATTTCGTGAAGGTCGTCCATCAACATCTGTTGTTGCCACTAATGTAGATGCTGTGCGTAAGTCTTGAGCGAGATCGACATGTGACATACCGTGAGATTCAAGCATCCTTACGCATTGACACGAAAGCAATACACCAGACTTTGCATGATCATTTGAACGTACGAAAGCTTTGCAGTCGTTGGATCCCACACAATTTAACAGAAGCGCAAAAGCAGGGTCGTGTCAAATGGTGCAAAGAAATGCTCAAGAAATTCAATGGAGGTCGTTCAAATTTAGTTTATAACATCGTTACTGGTGACGAAACGTGGATCTATTCGTACGAGCCAGAAAGTAAACAACAATCTACCGTTTGGGTATTTCAAAATGAACCAAAACCTACAAAAGTTGTCCGTTCATGCACTGCTGCGAAGCAAATGATTGCTTGTTTCTTTGGTTTAACTGGACATGTAGCAACCGTGGCTTTAGAGCATCGAAAAACCGTGAATGCTGATTGGTATACTACAATTTGTTTGCCGGAAGTTATCGATAAAATAAGAAGAAACAATCGAAATCGACGAATTATTCTCCATCATGACAACGTCAGCTCTCACTCAGCCCGTCAAACAGTTGATTTTTTGTCCAACAAAAATGTTGAATTAATGACTCATTGTCCATATTCACCTGATTTATCACCTAATGATTTCTTTTTGTTCCCAAATATCAAAAATAAAATGCGTGGTGAGCGATTTTCGTCGGCTGAAGCAGCGGTTCAAACATTCCGGACACTGGTTTCTGAGGTACCATCTTTAGAGTGGAAAACGTAGTTTAGAAATTGGTTCGAGCGTTTGCAAAAGTGTATTGACGTCAAAGGCGAATACTTCGAAAAACAATGGTACCGTTTGTCAAATTTCATATGCATTTTTTCATACCGTTTCCAGAAACTTTTCCAGCAGCCCACGTAGAACCCTTTTCGTTTGTTGTTCGAATCATAAGAATTAAAACTTTACAATTTAAATATTGCATTACAAAGAACATATTTGCTTCAAACTTATTTTAAAGGAATTTTAATTCTACATTCAATGACATTCGCCCTTATGCCGTATCTATTTACGTTAAATATAACGTGACGTTATCGATGGGTTTACGTTCAAATGCCTATTTTAAAAAAAAAGATAACAGCACGTTATGTTTGACGTTGATGCTCACGGAAACAGCATAAGGGCGATTATCAGTTTTCAGTTTTTGCGATCTGTTTTTAAACACGTCACAATATCTCTAAAATTTATGAATGTTTTGTTAGGTATCTATGTAAAAAAAAGGGTTTATTATATTATTTCTCGTCTCAATTTTCATTAGTTGTATCTTTTTTTGTAGGAAATTGCGAAACACCCTGAATATACAATTTAAATTATAAGCTTTCATATCATCAAAAAATAAATTACGATGTAATCGAACACTTCCGTTTTGAGACACGATTCTGAATGAATTTCTGCATCGCTCAAATTTTTTCTTTTTTTTACTTCGGTAAAAAAGCTTAAAGTCATAAAGTATTTGTATTTGTGATATGAAAGGGCAAGGAAATTTACGAAGGTGTGTATAATATATTTGAAGAGCATTCACACAAAACTTGATAAGTCCAAAATTACGAAATTTGAGCTAGACATGGAATCCAGGGTTTACGAGGTCTGGCAATTAAATACCCGGATTGTTGCCGTAAAATTTTTTATTGATAAAATTATTCAATTAACATTTAATCCCCTTCAGTGTACTCTCCTTTTCATTTCATTTTCCGACAAGATGTTTAGTAGTCGCGTCGCCTGTTGTTTTACAACTTCTACGGATTCAAAAAGGGTGCCTTTGAACGTAGATTTAATCTAAGGAAACAAAAAAAAGTCACACGGAATCAGATCTGGCGAATACGGTGAATGTTCCAGTAAAATATTAGAGTTTTGGCCAAAAATTGCTTTACGGAGAGCACGTTGTGAGCCGGCCCATTGTCTTGGTGCAGAATCCACGAGTTCTCTCTCTCTCAATTTTTCGAAAACTTGTAAATATTAATGTTGGTTACCTGGTTGGCCATCAGGAACTCAGTTGATGTACATAACACCTCGAATATCGAAAAGGACTACAACAACATTGCTTTGAATTTCGATTTGCTCATCTTTACTTTTTTTGCCTCTCTAAATTTTTTATACCACTCGAAAACTTGTGTACGCGATAGACAATTATACGTCTTGTAAAGTTTCATAACACTCCATGGCCGATTTTCCGAGTTTAAAGAAAAATTTCACATTAATACGTTGTACGTTGTTCGACTCTAGCATTTAACATAATTCCGTCGCAAGGCACTTACAAGGTCTGATTTAATCAACGATTACAAGAAAACTAATTTGGCTACAAAACTAGAATTTTGCACATAAAAGGAGGAATGGATACCTGTCAGTACTCTTTCCATTCTATTGTCTTTCGGCTGTCAGGGCCTCTTAAAAAAAATGAGTCCGGGTATTTAATTGCCAGACCTCGTATGACTGTGTTGCATCGTCTGGTTAGACCTGATTCATTCAAAACTTTACATTTCATTGAGAAAAAAATACCAAAGCTTACGGGTTCAAACAAAACTTATTATGTCCGTAACATTAGGGTTTTATGCTGCTGTTCAACTAAAACTTTATGAGTCTGGTATGTTTCAAATAACAGCCAACACATTTTCAAGCAAACCCCAATAAGCCTGAAGTTGGTGTTTTCTGATGAATGAATGAAATAATTTTGAATGTGTAGCGACTTTTGAAGTTTTGCGTAAATGCTCTTTATTTATTGATCCACATACCTTACATTCAATATCCGTATACGACTGTCTTGCATGCTTCAAAAGAAAAGAAGAAAGCGGGCAAAAAATATATTGATGGGTGAATAAGTTGGGCTGAAAGGAGTATGAAGCTGTAGGTACTTCTCCCAGTAGGTACAGTTACGGAAATAGAAAGCGGGACAAGTCTTATAACGAAATTTCAGATTATTTTGAGTGTTTCCTTGGTGACGGTCGTGACCCTTCTAATTAATTTATTACCGTCAGTGAACGTCAGAAATAACTTGTCGAATTGAGTTCTTAAGAATGTATCGTCATTCTAACGGAAATGTAAGAGAAAATTTTCGACCAGTGAATCAAATGGAATTAGTGAAGCCTTTGGAAGAACTATGTGACATTTTGGACGTGAAATATGTATATTAGAAATCTTAATTCAATCAATGTCCGGACATTTCCATTCAATAATTCAATCGAAAGGCTGCATGACTGTTATTTTGGTTCATTTCATTTCGCATGGCAATAATTGTAAGTAAAATAAAAATAACTGTTACACTAGTATGATTTATTTGTATGAGGTATTTGTTCGTTATAATTTTTAATTATAAACGGAATGATTAATCGTTCTACTTAATAAGTACAAAGTTTTTTTAATCTCAAACCGGACAGAAAAATGAAGGGAACACACTCAACGTTTCGCTATAAATTTATAGCTTCGTCAGGAGTTCTACTTATTGTGAAAGTTGATAAATTACCATAATTACCGAAATTTAGAAGTAATTAACGAAAGTTTACTCTTCCGCTTTCTATTTCCCCAACTGTACATATTAATTAAAAATTTTAAATATAAAATTACAATGAATCAGTACTTGTAACAATCTGAATGTATGTTTAGCTAATAGAATATAAGTGATTTCCTGAGGAAAGTTGTTAATATTTTTACCAGAAACTCAAGTGAATTTATCAGTTGTGGCTTAATTAAAATATAATACGTTAGAACAAATCAATAAAGATTAGAAATCCGATTGTCTGCTGATAATGAACACATTTTTAGTCAAAGCCGAACGATGGCTACGGTATCCTTCACCGAATGACTTTGTATGTATTTATTTGAAATGTATTCAGTTTTTGAAATTTACGATAAATACAAGTTTGCAATGATAAAAGTTACTTAAGTCTGTTAAGGCCCATATGACATACTGACAGTATTTAAGCAAGCAAACATCGAATTATTGTATACATTACAATTAAAAAGAACAAGAACAGAAACTGAAACAAATACAAAAAAAGACTGAGCTGCCAAGGTTGATAAAAATGATATTACATCTAGCAGGTTGCCTCGTTCCCATTTAATATGCAGTTTGAAATTTCCTCCTCGCAAAAGTAACTCGTGACGTCACACGAAACTTCTGTCCGTCACAGTGAAGTAAATAGAGTGAGTTTCAATCCGATTCCTAAAATTTAATCAAATTCACTAAAAATGGAATCAATTCTGTGGGCTTATTGATCAAATAACGCAAAAATCTCGTTAACATGCCCAATGGAATTTATTACGTGACATGTCGTAATGAGTTACGCACTTTCTGCCCCTTCCGCTGATCAAGGCAACCTTCTAATACACAGTCCAGCTCTACCAACCTTGTTGCTGACTATATTTAAAACTAATATCCTGTGTATACTCTACGGCATACCAAACCAACTACTTAACGGTCGCCTAAAATTCATAAAACCACTGATTGACGCGACTGTGAAAAATTAGTAACTAAATTGATTCAAATATTTTGATTTCCTCAGTACATGATACGTGCATCTTTAGTTTTGAAAGATGCAGGAGCTTTCATAAAGAATACTCCTATTTTTTCTAAAAAATAATAAATAGAATAGAAATAAGTACTAATAAAAAAGGATCCCCATAGGTCTAATTTTAGAGAAACAAAATAAATTATTACTTGTCGTCTACGAGCTACAAACAACCGAGAAAAAGGCTAGTTAAGATGTATCAGACCGATACGACGAGTACCATTAACTCCTGAACACGGATATTCTAGATTAGCTTGGTGCGAAAAAAGGATAAGTTGGTAAAATGAATGGGCAGCTATAATGTATACAGTTGAGAGTCGGTTTAGCCTCGTAGTGACGTCGACGCATGTTACGGTGTCAAATTCCGTTGTTTAGACTCGACCTCTATATTGTAATTTCCCCGCAGTACGAGGCCTGGCTTAAATATGTTTTTATTTTCCACGTGGTCCAGTGTTTTTTTTTCCTTTGTATTATGTCTGGCAGACGATTTTATCGCTTCAAGGACATATTCGCAGCTATGTATTATTATTTCCCCATTCTCATGACTTTACCTCCACCTATCATCGGTACGTAATTCAAAGTTTCTTATGCGTGCCTCGGCGTTAATGCAGATTGTTGCATTTTGTTTCAAATAATCGTAAGAATCTTGCATTTTGTTTATTTTTAATGTTATTGAGTCAGGATTGCAAATCGTTCAAACGTCGAGTCCAGTTTTTTGTTATGGTTCTCAACTTGTGCAAGGTTGGCTCGACTCAACATTGAAATTAAATCGGGTTGAATTGGTTGAATTCTTTCCTTAATGGTTTTCGGACGAAGCCAAGTTGGGTCTATTAGCTTGAGCGCTTGCGCTCTGTGCCGGTACTGCCTCTGCCAATGGCCATGGCCATGCATGGCCGCCTTGCATAGGGTAACTTATTATGTAGCAAACCCGCAAATTGTCTATCCTACTGCAGTGTCAGGTCAAAAAGCGATCGCAGGATGTCACTGTTTTATCCATTCGTTGTGTAATAGGTAAAAAGTTTTTTTTTTAATCTTGAAATGGACAAAATTCCACCTTTGTGGAATTCGGTCAGAATTTATAAAAACTGTTATGCAACAATGAAGTTGATTCTTGTCCGATGAAAATTGTAAGTAAAAAGTTCTTTTTTTAATTTTGACAACTTGTTTATTTACTTTTTTCACTTCTGACGAAGCTATTAATCAATAGCGAAACGTTGAGTATTTTGTATAGACAAAATATTCCATTCGAAGATAGAATAAATGCTGATTTTTGAATCTACGATTTTGACGTCTTCCTGCGTCTAGGCTTGTTGTGTAACACATACTGAACCCTATATCATTGTAAAGCTTAGTCAAAGACCTATTAAATTTAGTCATAAAATATAGGCTGTTCCATTTAAATTAACCGAGTAAAATAAGCATCGGAGTTATGAATCACTCTTTATCAAGTAATAGGAATATGTTCGAGACGGAAATTGTTTTCTGTTACATAGAGGTTACGTAATGTTACAGTAAAATTTAAATGCGAATTTTAATAAACATCTAATGTGTAAAACATCAAATAATAACATTTTTCTATATTTAAACGTCAATATCTCAAAAACTGTTAGGTTTAGGTACATAATATTCTTATAATAAATTTATCTACTCTTAAAGACGAATCGAAATAAACCAGAATATACAGTATGTTCCATTAAAAAAACATAACTTTAGTCTGGCATAGCCACACAGAACACTCTGTATAATTGTAACTAATTTTAAATCATGCATCTGTACCATAGGTAATTAATAGCGAAAACAGATTTTAAAAATCTGCATTAACGTGGGCGCTATCTACCGAATACGCACTATTGGCCCACCCTGTATAGAACACGTAGTCCTGTTTATAAACAATAAAATTAGTGAGGAAAATAAACTAAATAGCTTTTAATACTTGAGTTTGTCTGCATATTTTAATACTTGATTGTATACGGACAACTAAAAAATTCCTAAACTTTTTTCGTAATATTTTTGATATACAGAAGATATTGCTATATTCAAAAAAAGACATGTTATTACCAGGGATTACCAGAAAAGAATTGATCCCACTTAGAGCCGGTTGCTCAGTCACAGTTTAACGTTAATCTTCAGTTAGCTTCTTCTTCTGTTCCTATGTAAAAAAAAAAAACTGAAGATTAAACTGTGACTGAGAAATCGGGCTAGTGTTGGATGCTTTTTAAGCTGAATGTACTATTTGCGCCTTCTGCAACTCCGATGCTTTTAATTGTTATTGGGTGAAAGGGGAAGGGGTACAGCGTGAGTGCTCACAGAAATTTTTGTGGGCGTGACTAATACAGCCCGAATACTAAATTTCTGTACTAGTTGTGGATCGAGAGGGCGGATTTCTTTTCCCTAGTTATTACATTATAAATTCTGTCATTCATCGACTCATCATCGACTGATATACCAGACTTTAAATACACATTATGAATGTTTATTTTTTGGAAAAATTATGTCAAGGTAATAATTGCGACTAAGCATGTTAAAGTCACCAAATTATAAAATGGCAGATCAGCATTGTCCTTAGCGCAATAAGTTGATAGCTGCTTCCGTTTCGCATTCTATTCAATCAAGCTTTGTATATTCTAAATCTATTCGTAGACAAATGCTTAGAATGCTTAATATTGTGGCGCGCCACCCGGTTTAGCTCAAGGCGTCAAGAAGTCGGTTCGTTATGCGTCATTGGCTGCCACGCCACCGGGGTCTACATCGAACAGACTAGACTTTTCCGGCGATGGAACAAACTCGAATCTTCCAGCGTGGAGAATTCGAGACGGCCGCAAAGGATATAAAATCGGCCAAAGCTGACTCACCAGGCAGTCGAATTCTAACAGCGATCGTCGAAGTTAGACTTTTAGTGTGTAAATTAATTGTTACAAATAAATTAGTTTTTAAGCTTTATTAAATTACGGTTAAGTTTTTATCGAGTGTTTTAT
The DNA here is from genome assembly GCA_036172665.1 of Prosopocoilus inquinatus. Lineage (NCBI taxonomy): Eukaryota > Metazoa > Arthropoda > Insecta > Coleoptera > Lucanidae > Prosopocoilus > Prosopocoilus inquinatus. Next base: position 7,915,091 of record CM069876.1, read on the forward strand.
TCGTTTAAATAAATAAATTTAAACCCTAGAAACGTAACAATATGATAGTTTTCGTATTTGAAAAGTTTGAATTTTTAGTTATCTGTACTACTCGTTGGCTCTCACTAATTTTTTATTATCTCTGCGTACCTCAATGACACCTACACTATATTAATTTATTAAACTTAATTCAAAAAGTAGTATTACTCATTGTCAAACAATTCGCTCTAATTGTAAGTAGGTCTTTTCAAGCTTTTCAATATTTTCTGAGGTTTTGTGAAAGACAGATTGCCAAAATTTATACAAACATATTGTAATATGTGACCCACTCTGTATATATTACATGTTTTCCTATCAGTACATTACGTGTTCATATGATTTACATAGGTAACAAAAAATTAACAATCCGGAAATAACAATATTGAAATAAAAACAAAAAAACAAGTTAGTGATAATCTTGTGTTCGCAAGTTCTTATACGTATGCTTCTGTAAATTAAATACTGTGTTATTTAGATGCATGAAAATGATTGGGATCAAATGTACAACGACGCTCACCATAAATGATACCATTTAACCGTTTCTTAGTCCTTACGCTCAATGTTCTTAAAGGTGTGGTTTGCATCCAGGAGTATCATTTAAGTTGAGCATCGTAGTAACAGCCACATTTTAATTTAAGGAGAAATTTATTTGTAAGAAATTGAAATTTGAAATAAATCGTTTAACAAAATACATCTTACTTTATGTTTCCAGTTTTATATTTTCATGTCAGTATTGCGCCATCCACGGCTACATAAATTTGTAATAGATAATGTCAGGGACACAATCACAATCGATAATATCCAAGCAGGAAATTATCTAGTAAACAAACATTAATTTATTGAAGTAATGATAGTCGGGTGTAGCAAATGAAATTTAATTTTGCAATGTTATTGTGCTGCAAATCGAGAAAAGCAAACATGAACTTAATAGAGATAAAAAGATTTTACCTTGACGTATCGGCACTTTCTTATATTTAATGTTGTTAAACATTTTTGAGAAAATAGAGAATTGGCAAGAAAATTCAAGAATTTTAATTCGTCTGACTTGTTTTTCAATTCTCTAAAATTAATCAGTCACTACTTCAGTTGATGAGTATTACGTCAAATGTAATTTTCGACTGCGTTAACTGCTATCGGAAATCGACAAGGTAACATAATATTCACATACTTCATGATTCATCCAGCAATTCAAGGTGAATCATAGTATTGGAAGTTTTAATAGAAATACATAACCTGAAGATTTTCTGATAAATTTTCGAACACATATTGATATTACTCATACGGATAAAAGATAAAAGTAGCAAACGAAAGATGAAATCTCTTATCAAACTTGCTTTTATATGTATAGTATATTTTGTTAGACAAAAGTTACACTTTAATGCAATACGAAAATATTAAATCCAGATTTTTTTTGTAAGAAAACACCGCTTTCGTTTATATACTGTAAGTAAAGTAAATAATATAATCAAAATAATAGAAGAAAATATGTATTAAAAGAGTAACTGTAATTATGCTAGCAATACTTCACCTCTCCAGAGACTACCGATGATAAGTTGATTGATTTAAAGTAATTAGAAAATTAATTAAATATCGCATTCCCAGCAATAAAATAATACTAACTTTGAACGTCCATATCTTTTCATGCAGTATTCGCATAAACATTCTGTTTGCAGAATATGAAAGCACAGATCCAAATCTATCGTTTCATACACCTTCTGAGTTTTAGCCGGCTGATTTGAAGTAATTACAAAGTAATAAGTTGTGGCATTTGCAAGAGTAAAACAATATTAACTTTACATTCTCCCTTCTGAATTATTTTGTACTTAAAAAATCGAGATTTGTACAAGCAGTATATATTTCATGGCTATTACGAAAAGTATTGATTTTATAAGTACGAATTTAAACGGATCCCAACCAAAAAGTAGAAGTAATTCTTGCAATTTTCGATCTGCTTATTCTAAATTAGGGTTATGAGAAATGTATTATGAAGAAATCAAAAACAATAACACGATATCTTATGTAAAAAAGGCCTGGCACAGAAACGTGAAAAATCGTTTCAAATTTTCTTGTGCATGCAACAGATAAGAACACAAGAGCAAATTTTATTCTATTGAATATTTTTTATAAACAGAAATGAATAAGCTAACGACTCGGATGAGTTAACTGACAAATATCCATTAACTGCTTCAGATCTTTAGCAAAACTGAGAAAATCGGAAATCTTTTTTTTCTGAAGTATTAGGCCGAAGAGAATTTTCTCTGTTAACCAAGAAACACATTTTGTAAATACTTTTCGAATCCTATTAAAATTTTGTCTAGTTTGCCCAACAATTCCAAATTACAATTTTTTTTGTAATTTTCGTACCCTAAATAAGTGCTATTTTTAGCCACACAACAAATCAATAATAAAAAAATTTCCCGTATGGTGCGAACGTTTTAGCGGTCACTGTATACAGACTGTTCAAAAATAACTCGGCACTATTGCTAACTTTTGTATTATTAAAGTTACAGATCCAGTTAAATTAGCAAACTAGTAGTATTTTTTGCGCTGATTGCAACGATGCATACAAACAAAAAATGAACAACGCTTTACGAAACAAAGAGAATAGAACACTTTCTTTTAAATGGAACACACTGTGTATTATTTGACCAATCGATAGAGAATAAAATTCTGAATTAAAATTGTTTTTTATCATTTTATCGGGAATTAATAAATAAAGAAGATATTTTGATTTTTTACAAATTCATTAAGATGGCTGTGTTCCAAAAACAAAACATTTGAAAACCGTGTGTGTATTTGAAAACATTAATTTTGGTTTATTTGTTTATTATAAAAGGTGTTTCTGAGTGCGTTTTGTATCTTACAAAAATTCTTGTTATTAAAAGATTTTTACAAAACTGAGACACAAACAGCTTTTATAATAAACAAATAAACCAAAATTAATGTTTTCACATACATACAGTGTGTTCAAATTTTCTGGTCTTGAAACACAACCATCTTTTCTATCTTCTTTATTTATTAATTTCCGATAAAATGATAAAGAACAATTTTAATTCAAAATTTTATTCTCTATCGATTGGTCAAACAATATACAGGGTGTTCTATTTAAAAAAAGTGTTCTTTTCCCTTTATTTCATAAACGCGATGTTCAATTGTTTCTTTTTAACGCATCGTTGCAATCAGGACGAAAGATACTACTAGTTTGCTAATTTAATCGTATCTGTAACTTTCATAATAAAAAAGTTTGCAATAGTGCCGAGTTATTTTTAAACAGTCTGTATAGGGTGATCAAAATTTCCATTATACAGTGTGTCCCAGTGATTCTCAGTAATCGCGAATGATTATAGCTTAAATAAAAATACTATAATGCACAAATAATGTGTGGGAAGAAGGAAAATTTGCAAATAGAAAAGATGGTTTTAGATAGATGTCTAGAAATATCGATTCACGATTCGAATAATGCCCTTCTGAATTAAGAGAAAACCCAATATAAACCGCAAGTTTTAACAAATTTTCAGAATTAAAAATGCTATTTAGCGAGATATTACAAGGGGTACTTTGCTATTTGAATTTTTAAAGTTGGGGTTGTTACAGCTTGGGGGTTGAGAGATGGAGGATTGAAAATTACACCCTCAAATGATGAATTAAAAATAAAAATCGACCTGAGAATTCTTCTTTTTCTTAACCATTTTATAGAATTTATCCGTTACTTTTGGGAAACACTGTATACATACAATAACTTCATTATTATTAAGGTACGAAATCGTTCAAATCATCAGCAATGATGAACCCACAATTACAGCGGCGATACCAAAAAAAAACAATTACGCATCGCGTTCTCATAATATCTTCATATGTAAACTTTTCCTTAATGAAATATTCCGTATTTTTTGTTGTGAAACGAAAGAATAGTAAATTCTAAATATAAAGTACTCTTTACTATTTAACCTCAGAACGAATAATAAAGGAGTTATTGTACTCATCATTAAAAAAAATCATTAAAAATCTGCTACAATTCAGCTAAATTGCAACAGGGTTCTCATAGCGATATCGGCCCTAATTGAGGCCTCATCAGAAGAAGAACGTATCGAGGATTCCACCGTAATCTGACTGATCCGGTCGGCTTACGCATGGACAATGCTTAATTACTAATCTTGAGTAAAAGCAGTATATTTTTGCCAATTTGAACGACTTCGTACCTTCCATAATAACGAAGTTGTTGTGTGCGTATAACAAAAACTTTGAAAACCCTGTATACTCAATGCAAAGTTCAAACCATAGCCATATTTCACAAAGCGCAACGTAACGTTTATTTTTATTGTTGCAAACGTCACAATTTATTAATTTCTAATTACTTCAAATGAACCGGCTAAAACTCAGAGGGTGATTTAAACGATAGATTTTGATCTGTGCTTTCATATTCTGCAAACAGAATGTTTATGCGAATACTGCATGAAAAGATATGGACGTTCAAAGTTAGTATTATTTTATTGCTGCGAATGCCATATTCAATTAATTTTCTAATTACCTTAAATCAACCGGCTAATACTTTCTAAAGGCATTATTAAATAGATATGTATGTTTGCTTTATGACTACGTGAAAATTTTCAGTGAAAGCAATTGTTTTGGTACAGTATATGAAAAATGACTTATGCTGGTTAAAATAGTCATAGTTAACTTAATATCAAATATTTTTTTAGTTTCTTCATATGAGGGGAATCTACACATTATACTCTTTGTAACAGTTTAAATATTAGTGATCGTTATTTTAGCGGTGGCAGCGTTTTGAAATTTCATAATTTTATCGCTGGGATTTTATTGCTAACTTTTCATCGGTCCCGAGACTTAACGCGTCGCCTCACGTGCCTCAACACCGTCTTCAATAACAGGCCTGAGTCATCGCGTAAGAATATCGGAGCTCAGGGTATTTTCCAGTTTCTGGGGACTGCGAGGAAAGTGTTTCGCTGTTGAGCCGTGAAAATCTATGCACTGCCCTTCCTAATAAGAAAGGACAGATAACTTAAAATGGTGAATTTCTGTACAGGATCGCATTTCAGATGAATCAATTTTTTGAAGTTGGTGTATTCTCCCACCTAATGAAACAGGCTTACATGAAGAGGGCGTTGGTCGCCTTCACTCCTTTTTCTAAACCAGCATCTCGTCGGTCCTTAGACTAAACAGTTACATCTTATAAAAGGAATTTGGATTTAATTTTAGGAGGAAATTCTTTCTCGTTATTTTTAAAATGTTCAAAACTTATTAAGCTGCTCAATAAGGAAAAGTATATTTAAAGGCCAGCGCAGACTTTGACGGGGCCCGTCGCACCACTTCGCACTGCGAAAGGCGTCTGCTTTGCTCCAAAGTAATTTACTAACATGTCGTTACTATTTGAAATATAAGGGCCGTAGAAAACGCTATTAGTTTAGCTTCATTTAGGTGATTCATTAAATATCAATACGCGTGGCTCTCAGTGTCGTGACGTCAAATTACGTTGAGGATTTCTAAAAATAAATTGTTGACAGAAAACGAAAACCAGAAAAAAAGGATATAATTACACGCGCTACTATTCAATTTTAAAGAGTGCCAAAGAAAACATTTTATGATAATTAGTTACGTCAGCATTATTAATAACTACATTAAAGGGGTGGCATGTTGTTTGCGGGTTAAAAAAGCTCGGGTAGGTAGATGTGATATTCTCGTCGGTACTTACGGTAAACTTCGGGCAAGACCGCATGATATATTGTAATGAGATCGTATCAATAAATTCAATAAGGTCGTAGCACAGGAGACGACAGAATGATTAATTTCTATTATAGCAAACGGGATCAATGGGTGAGGCTTAGGCTATCTATAATAAGCCGTTTTCAACGGGACGGTGTTCAAGCACACAACTGTAAATATTATTGCTTGGAACAATTTAGAGCTATTATTTAGTAAACTTAAGCCCGTTTGCACCACTTTCACTTAAATCTTTAAGTCTCACTTAGGCCCAGTTTCTCCATCTCAGTTTAACTTCAAGCTCCGCTTTATTCCCATGGTAACAATTGTTTCCATAGGAATAAAACGGAGTTTAAAGTTAAACCTCAATTAAAAAACTGGCCCTTAATTGGTTAAGTGACACTTTTTCAACGACAGAAAGTGTAACTTAGGACCAGCTGCACCAAGTACTTAAGCTGAGCTTAAATTTAAGTATTGTTTATAATGTGATATTGGGGGTTATGTAACTCACATTCTAAGCGACGTTTAAAGTTAAGCTCGGTTTAAGTGTTTGGTGCAACTGGCTCTTAACCACCTCAGTGGAACTTAAAGTTTAAGTCAAAGTGGTACAAACGGGCATTAATGGAATATTAAAAAAGAATTAAGCGTATTTCGGAAAGCCAATAAAAGCATTTGTTTAACGTCATAATAAATCGTATCATGTTATTTTGACGAATTTTGTTGCAAAATTTACAAAATGTTTAAAACTGCTTTGACAGCAAGCATGGCCGCCTTGCATGGAAGACTTATTATGTAGCAAATCCGCTTCAATTTGTCTATCCTACTGCAATGTCAGGTCAAAAAGCGATCGTAGGATGTCGCTGTTTTATCTGTTATTTTTACGGAATAGAGAGTTGTCTGATTTTCTATGCGTAAATATGTGTTACGGTACAAAAACTGCTTTTAGAGAACGATCTGTAAATTCCATTGGACTTATATTTATTTCCGATTTCACAATATTGAGAAATTCTTTTGGGTTTAGAACGCTTCCTTTGCCGCACTCAATTTGTCGGAATTTGCTTACAATGAAATACAGTTTTTTACTATCGCTTCCGTCGTCGCTGGGAAAATTCATATAGCGAACTTTAATAATTTCACACTTTGCTTTTTGTTTTAGACGCTTGTTTGGACATTCGTTTCAAAATACTCCGGCCGTGAAATTGTGCAAATTATCGATGCAACGGCACTTTTTTTGTGGTTTTAATTAAATAGTATCTTTCGAGGCTTCTGTTTTTAGATTAGATTGCACCATCTTTCATAAACGAGTGCAAACGTATTTTATCCGTTTCTGTACGGAATTATATTTCACGCAGTTGGAGAGTAATAAATAAAATTTCTATCGACGCTTGTTTTTTTTTTTTATTGAATCAGATGATGCGAAGTACAGGTTTTTGCGAGCTAATATTTCAACAGATAGTTTAATTGGTCTTACCCCGACCTTCGATACTCGTTGGTCTTTGCTCATGTCTCGATGGTTTTGATTCGTGCAAACCCTCCTTGCGAACATTTGGTGGCATGGTTGGTTTCCCTTTAAGAATTTGCGCTTCGCAGCTTCAGTTGTTTAGCAACATCCCGAACACCTGGATGGTGTTTATACGGGCTTTGGGCCCCGTTCGCGAATGCCGTCCTTTGGGACGACACAATTTTGGTTTCAGGAGAAGGAGGTCTCCTTTGTGTGATGTTTCGTCGGCTATTAATATGGTGTTGGATGACTAAACTTCCAGGACTTGTCTCAGCCTAGTTTCTGACGTAAAGGACAGGCTTTTACGTATAGGGTGGGCGCGATTCTTTGCTGACGTCATTGGCGGTTTAGGTGCTAGTACTTGTGGAGCAAGCGTTTGGTTGGAGTTGCCCGTGACGATCCTTCTGGGAGAGCAGCGTAACGTTAGTGTGGGCTCGGGTTTCGGCAATGCCGAAGAAAAATTAACTTTTTCTTCGAGAACTTTAAAAAAGAATACCAGCTTAACGAGACCATTAAGGACAAACATAAGTTTAGTTAAATCGTCTTATTTTGAGTCCAGAAATCTGTGGTTAAGCCATGTCCGCGGAATTTAGAGACAGCCTGCATAGGACAAGGCGTTGAAAAATTCTTTCGCCAAATTTCTAGGTCAAGTAAAGGAGGCCAAAATAATTTTTTTTGTTATAGACAGAACTTAGGGTAAGAAATTAATGATTACTTTTTAAGACTGTAAGAGTGACTTAAGATTGCAAAATACTGAAGAAATTATTAACATACCAAAACGAGGTAATTAAATGAATAAAACGTTTATTATACAGGGTGTCGGTTTACACACAATGTTTTGATGTTTTTGTGAAATTTAAATTTTAAAAACTTGTAATTGTATTGAATTTTTATGATAACATACAACTTACTGTACTATACGACAGCTTTTAGTTTGCGCGCATCTCCAGCAAATGTATTCTTATATAACGGCTGGATTGTAAAACGTTTTTAACGTGGTGAACGTTTACTTAATGAACTTTGAATAGCACAGCGCAGTCCATAGAGCGCCCTCGATTATTCAAAATTTCAACATAAAAGTATGTCCAGACTTGAACATTTCAACTCGAACGAACAGAATGAACCGAGAGTGCAGAGCAGAGTTCGCCAAGTATGGATCATTCTCCGAACAGAGCAGAATGAGGAGGAGATATTGTTCGCCAAAACTTTCAGTGGACGGACAATCTGTCGAACACTATAAGCTCTTTTTACTCAGCCTATTGTGATTTGCTTGCACTTACTCGCTCGGTTCGTTGTGCTCATTCGAGCTAAAATGTTCAAGTCTGGACTCACTTAAGATTGCGTCAAAGATGTAAGTTTTAGTACTATATGGCTAGAAATTCTTTATGGCCGATTAAGATGGACCTGAGTTCGGCATTTGCGCACCATATCATGGTTTTTGTCCAATGGTTGTTTATGATCGTCCCTACGACCGTCTCCGTTTGTCCCTAGGATTCTACTTCAATGAATAATGGCTGCTTGTTCATTCTGATTAACCATTCCGTTTCCATCGGTCCTGCCCTGCCTTTCAGGGTATAAGATAAAGCGTATGGAAACATCTGTTACTATGAAACTGTTTAATCTCTTTTTGTGAGTTACTCAAATTAATAAAATATTCAAATGTTATCTACAGGTACTTTTGATGTGTACTTATAAGTAATTCAGTATTGTCAATGTTGTTAAGAAAAAAACTTTAAAATAACAGATTAGATTGAAATCTATTGGTCAGTTTTTGATTTTATTATAGCCCACTCACTCATAATTTTCCTCATTACTGAAAAATAATTATGGATTCAAAATTAATCCACTTTGGATTGGTTTAAATCATACTTGATGAATCGACAAAACAAGTCACACTTTAAATTGTACAAGATTAAGTTTGATTTTCCAAATTTAGTTAGTGGTGTATGACAAGGCTCAGTGCTCAGATCAATACTGTTTTTGACTTAAATTAATTACGTTTAAAATTGGTACCATTTTTAAATCCAGGCATCGAAAATAAATTTACAAGTCAAGGAACTACTCATACATTATTACTAAGGATAGGATTTGAATAAGTACACGCCATCGTTTCAGTAGCGCCGTAAAAATGTATCGAACAGGCACATTGTGTAATGGGATGGTGAAAATAATTTACGGCGTTCTTACACACTGATGCAATGTGGCGGAAGTCGAGGTACAATTGGTCAACTAATTACTCTGAAAATCTTTACACATTTAAATAAGAAGAGCTGATTGCATAATTGTAATTTTTTATTGCGCCAATATTGCTCTGTTTTTTGTTATACTGAGTAACACCATAGCTGTAGCGGCGTTAATTGTCTCCGCAGCCCTCGCGATTGTTTACACGCTACGGTCTAATATTTTATATTGCCTGCTTCACTAGAATTTGAACCGCGCAAAATATATTTCCCCGACACATAATTATTACGGGTTATAGAAAATTGGACTTAATGTTGATCAAGGATTGTTCTCTATCTATATTTATTATAATCTTGGATTAATATTGATAATGAAAATTTTCCACGCAATGTTAATTAAAGTATGTCAAAAAATTAGTGGTCAATCAGTTTTGAATGCAGTGGACCTCCTGAGCAACCCCTTTATAGCTGTTTCAGCCCTATTTTGGACTTCCTCAACTGATTACTTCACTAAATGGCCAGATTACACACTGCCTAATCAGGAAATAACAGCTGAAGCGTCTACTCTAATAGAAAATTGGATAACCAGATTTATAATACCAGTGGAGTTTAATTCCGATCATTATAGAAATTTTGAGGGCAGCGTCTTCCAAGAACTGAGTCAGATGCTCCTCGTATATGTTTTTATTATTCAGAAGGTACGCTTATGTGTTTAGAAGAGCGTCAGGTAATTACCACATATAACAGAAAAAACAAAAACACAAAAAATAGTAAAACTTTTGTAAAAAGCCGTGGTGCCGGTATGTGTACAGCAATATTATTCAATATCTACAGAAATTCAGGCCACATGCTCCGTGAACGGTACAAAAATCTAGTATTTGGACTGTATCAGCCTCGCCCATAACGTACAAACGCTCGCATTGTACTCTTTCCCCTCCTACTCAGTAACAATATGATGCACCGCATTGGAGGCCGCAGAAAGGTGGCAAGAGTAAATAGTACATTTGGCTTAAAAAGCGTCCAACACTGTTCTGACTTCTTTTCCTTGATAATAACACCTGAATATTAAGTAATTCTTCAATGATTTTTTTAAACGTCAACATATTTGGGCATTTTCTCAGTTCGTTTGGGAATTTATTATATCCTTTAATTCTTAAAAAAAAAAATGTTGAGTTTTGGATGACCCAGAATATAGCAAAAGGGACCCTCAAGTCATTCTTTCATTTGAGTGATACACTTCACTATTTGTGCTAAAATTAGACTTACTGCTGTATGTACGTGGGCTGCTGGAAAATTTTCTGGAATCTAGTAGGTCTAGAATTGTTAGCGTTTATCAACTGTCATATTTGAAAAATTTAGGCTTCATTTGGCTTTTGGAGATGAAGCACCATCAAAGAGCAGTGTTTATAATTGGTTTGCCGAATTCTCTCAGTGGCAAATTTCGTGAAGGTCGTTCATCAACATCTGTTGTTGCCACTAATGCAGATGCTGTGCGTGAAATGCTTGAGCGAGATCGATATGTGACATACCGTGAGATTCAAGCATCCTTACGCATTGAAATGAAAGCAATACACCAGATTTTGCATGATCATTTGACCGTACGAAAGCTTTGCAGTCGTTGGATCCCACACAATTTAACAGAAGCGCAAAAAAGCAGGGTCGTGTCAAGTGGTGCGAAGAAATGCTCAAGAAATTCAATGGAGGTCGTTCACATTTGGTTTATAACATCGTTACTGGTTACGGAACGTGGATCTATTCATACGAGCCAGAAAGTAAACAACAATCTACCGTTTGGGTTTTTCAAAATGAACCAAAACCTACAAAAGTTGTCCGTTCACGCAGTGCTGCGAAGCAAATGATTGCGTGTTTCTTTGGTTTAACTGGACATGTAGCAATCGTGGCTTTAGAGGATCGAAAAACCATGAATGCTGATTGGTATACTACAATTTGCTTGCCGGAAGTCATCGATCAAATAAGAAGAAACAATCAAAATCGACGAATTATTTTCCATCATGACACGCCAACTCTTACTCACCCCTTCAGTTGATTTTGAGTCCAACAAAAATGTTGAATTAATGACTCTTTGTCCATATTCACCTGATTTATCACCTAATGATTTCTTTTTGTTCCCAAATATCAAAAATAAAATGCGTGGTGAGCGATTTTCATCGGCCGAAGCAGCGGTTGAAACATTCCGGACACTGGTTTCTGAGGTACCATCTTTAGAGTGGGAAACGTGCTTTAGAAATTGGTTCCAGCGTATGCAAAAGTGTATTGACGTCAAAGGCGAATACTGCGAAAAACAATGACACCGTTTACCAAATTTCATATGCGTTTTTTCATACCGTTTCCAGAAACTTTTCGAGCAGCCCACGTACATGTAAATACATAAATGAAATATAGAAGCGCACGAGAGTGTGAGAATGTTTAATGATTTAAAACTATCTTTACATGAAGTAGTGCTACAGATAATTCCGATGCATCGAATGATATTTTTTGCATTATAAAAACATTGTAAAATATACTAGATCGCCCCCAAGAGCAAATGCCATAACTTACAACTACCCATTTGGGCATGATAAAGTTGTAATAATTGTTATACGGTTAAAAGTGGTCTAAGGTTCCTAAATAAATACAAAATTGAATTTAATTTAGTTATTAACTCGGCGATATGTATTTTCCAATCAAGATGATTATCGAAGGTAATGTTCAAAAATTTTACGGTGTCAACCGAAGCTATCTTATTGTCAATACTTACTTAAAATGACGTTATTGATGTTTTTTTGCAGTGACGTTTATTGATGTCGAGTATGAAAAATTACCGAAGAAGTTTTCTCTGTATTAAAGTAGAGATCATTGGAACTAAACCAATAATTAAGTTTACACATAGTGAACAGATAAAATAGCGACATCTTACTATCGCTTTTTGACCTGACATTGCAGTAGGATAGACAAAAATTTACACATAGTGTTATTATATTTTTCAAGTAACTTGTCAAACAAAGGATCAGATATCAGACAAGACGTATCGTCAGCATATATTGTTAAATCTACCGCGGGAGTCATTTTCGTTAAATCATTAACGTAAAATAGGAAAAAGTATGGGTCCTAAAATCAAACCTTGAGAGACTTCTACAGTCGACTCGATACATTCAGAATTAACACTAGGTTTGTAAAGCAAATGTTGATGTGTGATACTGACATAATGGTTGCGTCCACTTAAAAACAACTCAATGCAATTAAAATAAGGTGCTTTCTTTCGCTTAAAAGTTTGAATCGTGTTTCGAATAGTTTGGACCTGAATTTCGTAGTTGTTGCAACAAAACACCTGACTTGAATTTTTGATTAACAGTTCATTTGTAAATAACCATAATTCAATCCAAACAAGTTTTAAAAATAGAGATATTCAAAGAAAAAAGTCTCTTTCTCAATCAAAATGCGTTTGGATCACGATTTTATGAGCGAAAGAAAGCACGTAATATAGAAGCTATTCTGTACGTTAAATTTAAAGGTGTGTTGCTATGGTAGCAACCAATCAAAAAGCTTGATGCAGCAGCAACAGTCCGTTAAATTTAACGAACTTGATACAGAATGGCCTCTTATTTCCCCTAATTCCGTAAGAGTAAAGTTTGTCTAATAGGATTTTGTGTTTAAGCAATCAAACGCCCTACTTAGATCGCAAAAAACTCCAATGAGGCATTCTCCCTTTTCGAGATATTTCAATATGTTAGAAAGAAACTCTTGTATTGCTGAACTTGTGAATTCTCCTTCAATGAAACCGTGTTGACTCTTACAAAAGTATCACCACATTACACCCACAATCAGACGGTACGGTTAGTAATTAGTATTTATTTTGATACGCACTGGTACGGTGAAGAGAGACATAACTTCTTAACCATCCAATATACAGGGTATCCCAGAGCTCCGTAAAAGTTGCATAACTTTCTTTATAATCCAGGTATCGCCTCAAATTTTCTTTTGTACAATAGAAGCGCTTCCACTGCATATTTTAAAATTATTTTCGTTTCTATACAGGCTGTCCAAGTTTTATAAAAATATTAAAGTTACGTTTTTTTAAATTAAAGCCCATTTTGACTTCCTTTTTGGATTCTACACTAATTTCTGCGTTAAATTTATTTGAGTCATTTTTACATAACAATCATACTTTTTGATGCGAGTCAATTTTTTCTTGAAAATTCCCAGATGCAAGATTCCATTCAAAAAAATCGTAATTTGTAGGGTCCAATTCTGATATTCGACAAGTTATTGAGAAAATAGTAATTTTTAGATGTAAATATTTAATAAACAACTGAAAATTTCTAGTAGATTGGTGCCAAAATGAAAAGCGATTCATATTATAAAACAACGTCGCATTTGTTACGGATATATTGTGTCAAAAAGTGCGAATTCCATTGGTTTAATATTTTATTCGCTGTGCATGATTATATAATGGTTATATATTATGATTATATAATGGTCCGCAGAAGCTTTACGGGGCATCCTGTATCATTACAAATAATACTCCATCTTATAGTGGAAATTTACCCTAATAATCATGTGCCACAGATTAATTTTTAGTAACTTCTTAAATAATTTTATAAATGACCGAATTTAGAATTTCGCGGAACCCTGTGTACAAGTTGTCTCCTTTGAAAAAAAAAATCGCTTCCAGCACTATTGCTTTGGTTCATCCTGTACAGATGAAAATAATTTTATCTTGTAGACCTGTAAAATTTAAAATAAAACTGTCTTGAAATTTTTTTCTATCTTCAGTAGTTATTGAGATATTGCCCGAAAACACGCTATTGGGACACTCTGTATAAGTGAGTACGGGCGCGGTATTTGAATTATATTATGTTATTAATAATAATTATATTATAATGGGAGTCCGGAATTCTTGTAGTCTTGTGGAATCACAAATGTGATTAGTACTTCCTATAATTAAATTGACGTCTTAAATATTGACTATCAAAGAACAGATAAGCTCTTGTTTACGTATTTAATGTTTTGTCGTAATTTGAAACAACAATTAGTTAAAAATGATTCTTTCCGTAGTTATTTAGCGAGCGATAAGTAAAAACTTCGAGCAGTAGAACGTGCATTTTGTTAAAAAAATATACTAGCAGTTCACCACTACTGTGTTTTAGTTGTATTAAACGACTATTTACAATTAAATTAAATGACTTCAGCTATATTCATATCTATCATTTTGTCAGCCGGATCAATAATATAAATTACAGAATGTAAATAAATTATGCCTGCTTGCACGTATGACGATGACGTGGAGATAATATTTATTTGAATTTTATATTTCTAACTTTATTGAAACATCATACGCCCAATACAATATTATTGTCTATGCCTGACATGTTGAAAATTAAATTTTGAAACCAAAGTATCAAGTTTGTATCTTATTCTTACGTCATTAGTGGGATGACATTGGTGTCCGAAATTTTTGTTCGCAAATGTACTTAATCTATCTTTAAAACATTGATTTAAACACATGGCTACGAAATGATTCATTTAGAAATGCGTAGTTCTAAAGTACACACGTAAGTACGTACACTTAGAATTTGAATGTATATTTTTATCTTCTGAAAATGTTATCACACTTTATCAGATGTTCCAACTTGCCATCTAAATCCTGCATTAATTTAATCCACGTTCATAATTGATTATTCATTTTGTTGTGAACGGTTAAATCCTAGTTACTATTTTTGTTTCAAAATAAAAGCAATTTGAATCACTTTCGTTTTGTAACGTCAAATGGCAAAGAATTAACAAACAATAGACAAGTGCTTCAATTTTCTCAATTTACTGAAAATCTCTGATGTCTTAAAAAATAAAACTATAAATAAATGAAGTAATAGAATAAAATTATTTAAAGAACTTTTTAATTAAAATAAAACTTTTTTTATAGAACATTTTCTTGTTGTAGGAAAAACAGTATTTGTCTTGATTTCGATCTGTAAAGGTTGATGTCTATATACCATAATAACCGGTAATTATTAAAAAAAAAAAAATAATTAAACGCAGTTTTAAAATTAAACATTTTTTTTAATTGTCAACAGCATGTAAAGGACTGCACATTTAATTTTATTACTTCTGTTATTCAGGAAAATATTGAGCTTTTGCGGCATCATATCTTAGCAACCTGATTTTCAGTAAGAAGTAAGGACCGGATTTTAGGCAAAATGACTTTCTTCAGTTTTTAAGGTTTTAAAGATTTTTTTTGGGTATCTTTTCATTTCATCAGAAACAGATTCCTTTGACTAAATTTTATTTCACCTGTATTATCTTTTTTTTTCAATTTTCTTCACCTATTGCAACTTTTTCCACCTAATTTGTCTCTTTTTCACTTAAATAATACCTTTTCTTTAGAAAAAGAAATTTTTGTTTGTAAACAGGATTTCTTTTTATTGTCGGTACTTTCGAACATAACTATCATTACCCTGAATGTGACTGACACAATGGCCTTAAAATCGTGTCATAAGCGCAATTTAATTTTATACGAAATGCTGAATAGTGCCTTTAGTTTTAATGTTTTATTTAACTTCATTGGACCTTTTTTAAGTACTTACTATGAGAAAATAAAAACCTAATTTCATAATAAGCCACCTAAATTAGTCCAGTCTTTAGTTATAAAATTCAAATATTTAACGATAAAAGTTGACAATCCAAAAAAAAAAAGATTTACAATAAACGAGTTAAAAAAAATATTCAACTTTTGTTAAATATTTGAAATGTTATAACTTTAAACGTGTTCACTAATTTAGAATTATTAAGTTTGTAGCTGCACTGATGATGAACCAGGTCTGGTTCGAAAGTACTATGCATTAATAGCTATTTATTATACAAATGTCTTATAAGGCAAATAAGTCACAAAAGGAATGTTTAGCCACGAGAGTCTGCTCGAATGGCTTATTTGTTGTTAAGGCACGAGTGTAATACACAGTTTTATCCAATACCTGTTTATTATGAAGTCATAATAATGTCGATTTTGTAAAACAATTTAATTATGGATTTATAATTCCACTAGTGTTTTATAGACGTCATAATATATTCAAAGTCGGCATTATTATGTCTTCATATTAAACAGGTGTTGGATAAAAGAATAAATAATAAATTTAATAAATAATAATTTCTTAAAAAAATGTGTTGCAAATCGTTTTTGATTGCAGTGAAAACCTTATTAGGAGCAAATCCGCTTCAGTTTGTCTATCCTACTGCAATGTCAGGTCAAAAAGCGATCGTAGGATGTCGCTGTTTTATCTGTTCATTAATAATTTCTTAATTAAATTGCCTGAATTAGATACCATTTTTCAACATTTTTACATCCTAGAAGTCCGGTATTTAGTAAGAGGTGAAAGGAATTTTGTGAATTTCTTTTTGTTGATTTTGAAAACAAATGCAATGTCAGAAAACGCAAACATTTTGTATCAGGGTTGCCATGTCGAGGGAATTTTCCCCTACATCTAAGAAATTCAGAGCTCTTAAATGGAAAAAGGGAATTGGTCAAAATCTAGCGAAATTTGAACAAAATTCTTCAAAAGATTAGATTTTAGGAGTATCATTTAAATAAGAGAAATAATATAAAAAATATAAAAGTTTTTGATGCTGCCTCTATTAGCGCATAACTTACTTATTACCCTTTATTACAGTATACTGAGCTGAAAAACAAACCATGTGTTACAGATTGTAGATATTACAAACGTGAAACGGGATTTAAAAAAAAATACTTGAACATAAAACCAAAATAAGAAAGTAGTAAAATTTATCCCAAAAAGTAAGTAGGGGTATATAATTAATAGAGGGATACAAGTTACAAATTAGTTTTATTTTTGTATATTTAAAAATTTGTATGTATTTTAAAAAAAATAATTTTTTTGTCGTTTTTAAATTTTGTTGGTTTTTATACACACCGTTTCAATATTTATGTTTTTGATAATTATATTTTTTTGTTAAATACTCGTACAATAAGAAAAAATTAAAGGACGTATTTTTTTATACTTGCCCCGCTTTGGTGATTTATAAGTTGCCTACCTTAAGGCTAGGAAAATCTAGGGAATTTTGAAACATAAATCTAGAGAATTTGCAAAATTTCATTTGGCAACCGTGTTTTGTACCTTTTATTTTGGTAAAAATTAAATAAGTGATACGTAATTACCTTGGTTTAATTGTAACTACTTCAATTTTCCTACTTTTCTCGTCAATTTCAAGAAAATGTTGATGGGAATTGATTTGTGGAATTGATGTGGAATTTTTTTTTAATATTCTTTACAGTTGTATGTTACTTATTCTTAAACAGCGTGAAACTTATTTAATTCCTAGTACAATTGAATTTAAAAGTGATCATATCGACAGGTATCGATATCCATTGACCATGGCACCCTATCAAGTTTAGATTGAATGATTGATAGTAACAGAAGCAACAACTTAAACGACAAGAGTACCTATTATTATTAAAGATAAAAGTATCTATTATTTGGACAATGTAATTATTCATAATACTCTTTTTGGCATCTGTCTAAAATTATTGATTTTTCATTCGTTCAAATTGTCCTGAAAGCAGTCATTTGAATGTCAAGGCAGGAAAATAAAAACAGGATTTTTTTATGAATGATTTTTAGATTCGTAGACACTGTTCACTGTTCAATTCATGTAACTCAGCGTTGAATTGTACCGCCAATATAAGAAAGATAATTTCCTAACCGACGCCATTTTAACAATAATAGTCTTAATTTAAAAATTTTGTTGTCCGAAAAAAATGCGTATCACACGTCCAGAAGCTTTCTTGCGCCTGTTCACACTTGTGGGACCTCGGCGAATGGCCTAGTGATACAAATAACTGTTTGATGTATAATTTATTCTTCATTAGTTGAAAAGAACTGACAGTTTCAAATCTGACACAGGTGACTAAATTTTACGTTTAAAATTTGAAAATTGTCAAACTTTGATGAGGATTTCGAGTAACAGCAACAGCCAATGTAAATTCAAATTAATTATACAATCACAATAATTATTATACTAATACTGACAGTAAGCATTAACAAAAGCTCTCTCTCTCTCACTACAAACGTAGCTTGCTTAATAATAATATACTCCGCGATATACAACGTATTCGGATCGCCAAATAATTATAGAAAACACAATTCGTTCCAACAAATTAATTTATATTCCGAAAGTGTTAATATACCGGGTGTCCCGCGCCATGTGCTCACCCTTCTAGAATCTTTATTTATTAATCGATTAACCAGAATTTTGGAGACAATAAATTAAATAAAAAATGGAATTTTTTGACATACTGCTAGTCGTCATAGGACTTCCGGTTTCGCAGGAAGTGATATCAACTTTATTATTTTAAATAGAACACCCTACATATTTTTACATATTTGAAATTTACGGATCATTATGAGTCCGAATACGGATCAATTGTTAATTTTGGTCTCCATGACAACGAAAAATAAAACTTTTTTCTTTTTCAATCTAGAAAGCTATGAATCGCATTTTTTCAATCTAATGCGATCAAGTGTTTCGAGAAAATCACTCCTTTGATGGTATTTTGATTTTTAACATTTTTACAGTATTTGAAATTTTCATTAGCTCATTTTTTTTCAATAGAACCTCATATGTTTCTTAGCTTAGTTCAACAGAACATTTTTTTTTTGAGTACGTTGATATCAAATACATCATATTTTCCTTGAAAATTATTTAAAATAGAGCATGTTTTATTTAAATTTCAAGGAAAATATGATGTATTTGGTATCAGCATACTCAGAAAGAAATGTTCTGTTGAACTAAGCTAAGAAACATATGGTAGAAAAAATTCCATTTCTTGTTTAATTTATTGTTTCCAAAATTCAGGTTAATCCATTAATAAATGAAGATTCTAGAAGGGTGAGCACATAGCGCGGGACACCCGGTATAGGAATAATTTTAACACGATAATATTGGCCATCATTTTCTGTTTTCTTTAATACCATTACCATTTTTGTATCTTTAAATGGTGAGCAGCAATTCACAGAAACATAGTTTTCAATACAAGTTTGTTATGTTCGGGTTTAAAAGTTTCCATCTGGTAATATAAATGTTTAGTTAAAAAAACGTGTCAAAGCTCCCATAAAACAAATGTGCTGTTACTGTCATTTACGAAATTTGATAGTCGTTTGGCATCATTGTTGAACGGGAACCACGACATTTCGGAACAGTCATAATGTTTTTAAATATAAGAAAATAAATGTGAATATTTCTTGATTAAGTTATCGTGTTTCTTCATAGGCAGTCCGCAATTATTCTACAATGCCTCAACCAGTATTTTTTCTAGAACAACGTTGAGATATCTACATTGTATAGCGTGGTCTCGAAAGAAGGTGCCAAAAAAAACAGCACTAGGAGACGATTAACCATACAAAAAAAATTAATAAAAGTCTTTTCGTTTTTGAGATAAAAATATTTGCAAATTTGTTCATAATTTATCGTATGTTAATGAGTTATTCGGGATTAAAAAGGTAATTCTAGTTGTATGACAATAATATACATTTTAACAACGGTACTTGTAACATCTATTTGTCAAATTTAATTTTAAATTTGTGAATCGAGCAAAACGTACTGAAATTTCCAATTCAATAGTACACCGATAAGTGTTGTTTAACTTTAAAAAATCTACAACATTGATCCAAAGTGAACAATCACAACAAATGCTCGAAGTGTCGTGCGTTGACGTTCAACCATTTTTGGATATGCCGCACATAGGAGTATTTATCAAGAAAATTCGGCCAAAATTATTGTTTGATTTCCGTGGCCTCTAAGGCCCAGTTTTACAATTGCAGCTCAACTTTGAGCAGAGGTTTAAACCATTAGCGACGATTATTTCAACAATTGTTGTGAAGGATTTAAGCTTCGGCTCAAAGTTAAACCGTCATTGTAAAACTGGGCCTAAATGAAATTAAATGGCAGTTTAAACGTATGTTTCAGAGAAGAATTAGTTCATATTAGTTCATGCATTGCGATTAAAATGGACTTCCTCCTCATTTTTTTCCTGTGATGGTTGCTGTGACATTTTGGTCGGGAAATTAATTTAAAAAGGTACACAGGTAAGCAACAGGTTTATTGAGTGCTAATTGCCTATAATACACTGATCAACTATATTTCCTGTTTTTATTATTACCCCCAAAATGCGTGCGCGCACAAGCGCAATTTAAACCAATAGTACACTTCTTCCCCTTTAAACAGAAAATGGTGCAAATAACAAAAAAGAAAACAACTCGCCTAATAACGAAACTTAAAACTATTAATTGTATTGCAACCTGCATGGCCTTTTTCGCACACGCTGTGGCCTTACTGGAGATGTAGATGGTATATCAGAATTTGAAGATAATGATGAATTGTTTACTTTTAAATTTGATTCGGCATTGTCATTAAGATTTGAATTATTATTTTCTGGTAAACCAACTACTTCTTTGTTAACCGTAACCGAGGGATCTATCAAATTCTGTTCAATATTTTTATTGATTTGAGGTGAATCTTTCGCTATAATTTGGTCAGCGTGACGTTTCCACTTAAGTTCAGAATTTGGTAGCGTTACCTCGTATACTTGCCTACCCCAGGTTTTTGAAATAATACCACCTGTCCAGCAGGGTTTTGAATATCTGTAGTCCTTAACTAATACATGCTGGCCTGGAGAAAATCTGGATTTTATTTTTCCACGGTAATATTTTTTGTTCTTCTTCTGACTGTTTTCTAAATTTTTCTTTATATTGTGTCTTGTTTTATTTTCTCTCCTACGCGTGGATGGATTTATTAAATCTAATCTCGTTCTGAGAGGTCTGCAGAACATAATTCGAGCCGGAGTTTCTCCAGTGCTACAGTGTTCAGTGTTACGATACATTAATAAAAAATTAGATATTTCACGTTGAAAATTTATAGTTTTACATGTATTTAATTGTTTTAGTAAAAAACTTTTTAAAGTTTTAACAAAATTCTCCGCCAAACCATTTGAAGAAGGGTGGTAAGGTGGTGAAGTTACGTGCTTAATATTATTTGACGCTAGAAACTCAGAAAATTCATAAGATTTGAATTGGGGTCCATTGTCAGAGACCAAAGTTCTCGGAAGTCCAAATCTAGCAAAACAATCCCTTAATTCATTTAAAGTACTTGCTGTTGTAATATTGCTCATTACGTAAACTTCGGGCCATTTTGAAAAAGAATCTATTAAGACCAAAAAACTTTTATTTTGTAAAGGACCTAGAAAATCTACGTGAACTCTTTCCCATGGTTCTGCAGCAACGGGCCAATGTTTTAAAACATCTTTCGGTGGATTATTTTGGATCTTGGAGCAAACTAAACAGTCCTTGAAAATTTTTTCGATGTCCTTGTTTAGGCTAGGCCACCATACATGATGAAAAAATTAAACCAATAGTACAGTTGCTTAAGTCATAGACTTGTCAAGGCTTTAGAAGCGGGAGTATTGTGTGTGTGTAAAGTGTTCCATGGCTTTGTTACTTTGTTACAGAAGCAGTGTCGAATTTTATCTCCAACACTGAAGGGATTGACCATTTCCGAGAATTGACTTAACTCCAAGTTTTCATGGTAAATGCTCCTTATGTGCGGCCTCTAAGTCGGATTAAATTCCATTTTCTACTTTAAATAAGATTTAGTGCATACATGCGCTTAAAATAAACTTATTTGTTAAAACTCTAGAATACCAATTAAAAAATATAGAAGATTACAGTTGTTAATTTAGATTATCAGTATCTTATTTATCTGTTGATGCTATTTCCTCTTTCTTCACGTACCGAATGTTCATCATCTAATTCCTCACTCGTACCCTCAACTAGATTTACAATCATCCGATTTAATGTTATGTATACTTAAAGTCGAAAAATGTGTAGTAATAAGAATAAGTATATTTGGAGAGACTGTATTAAAGTTTTTGGCATTTTTTTAGGTCTGGTTCTCATACTTGTAATAAATGCACCAGAACCTAACAAAAATCTATTAGTTACATCCATCTTGCAATGCCTTCTTAAAAACTTTCTAGCAAATTCATCATCATTAATCAATTAGATCAATTAGATGTAACGTTCTTGAAACTATGTTGCCCGTTCTTAATTCCTTACATTGTCCATATAATGAACTTCTGTATATCAGAAGGGGCCTTCCATCATGTTGGAAACAAGCGGTGGTAATTCCACTCCCTAAAAGTAATAAACCGCATAATTTGAACGATCTTAGACCTATCAGCCTATTGCCCATTCTCTCAAAATTATTAGAAAAAATTATAGATAGGCAACTGAGAGATCATTTAGAGCAAAATAATATTTTACCTAGGTTTCAGTCCGGCTTCCGTAAAGGTTTTAACTGTGCTACCGCCTTGGCGCATATTACAGATGACATTTTACACGGAGTTGATGAAGGATAAATCACTGTTTTGATTTTATTAGACTATTCTAAAGCGTTTGATTCGATTAATCACGCGATGATGCTAGCTTTACTTCACTTTATTGGACTTGAAACCAAAGCTATAAAATTATTCTCTGAATATTTGTCAAATAGGTCTCAATATGTGCGTTTAGACGAATCGATTTCTACTCCTTTGTCGCTTACTCGTGGCGTACCCCAAGGTTCAATTTTAGGCCCTCTACTGTACTCAATTTATACCAGTCACCTAATTGAAGTTTTAAAAACTTGCAAATACCATATGTACGCAGACGACACGTAACTTTACCATACTTTTAATGCAATAAATGCTGAGCTCAACTGTAACTTAATAAATAACGATCTAAATGCTTTAATTAGAATTTCCGAATAACACTGTTTATCTGTCATTCCGGAAAAATGTAAAATCATGGTCTTTGGTCCACGTAAACAACGCGATTCCATTCAAAATACTCTTAATATACATACAAATAATTTTACTTTACCTGTCGTTTCCTTAGCTAAAAACCTGGGTTTGACTCTTGACTGTGATCTAAGATTCACTTCGCATGTATCTTGTCTGATTAATCGAGCTTACGGCATCCTTAAAATCTTATACAGCAGCAGAAATTTACTTTCCTGCAATACTCGCAAAACTCTTTGTGATACGCTGGTTCTCTCGTTGTTCAATTTCTGTGACAACGTTTACGGCCCCTGTTTAGCTGGCAGGGACGTAAAAAGAATTCAAGTTATCCAAAATTCCTGCCTTAGATTTATCTTTGGGATTAGAAAGGGTCAACATATATCCCACACTCTGAACTGGCTTGGTTGGCTCAATATGTCTAACCGCAGAAAATTTCATTCTATCTGTTTGTATTTTAAAATTTTGCATAAAAAAGCTCCGGAGTATCTTTACAATAAGATTTCATTTCGGACCGATGTGCACAATATTAACGTGCGCAGCAAAGGCTTACTGACTCCTCCATTTCACAGAACCACAACTTTCGAGCGCTCTTTTACTTTTACAATAGCAAAATACTTAAATTCACTCGGCTTAAATTTTACTCTTACTCCGATCTCTTATTCCAATTTCAGAACGGCAGTTAGGGAACTGTTGAGGTCGCAGCAATGATAAAAATAAAATAGCAATGGTTTGCGACTGTGCAAATGAAGAGCGAGGCACACGTATTTGTCACACTTTAATAACGGGCGTTTTCAATTTCCTTTTGAGTGTCATCTTTCCATTCTTCGCCATTACTTATTACATACACTTATTTCTTTAACTGTTTTTTTTTGTTTTTTTAGTTAGTACATTTATATTTAGTTTAAGGCTTTAGCTTAGGAAGGGGTAGGTGGCAGAATAGTTGTTATATGCTTATATCAACTGAACCTACTGCCTTTTGATCCGCAAATTAAGAAATTTCCTTTAGTTATACAGCCTGTAATCAAATAAGTTTCACATATTAAAACTGTAAGTTCTTTATCACTTAAGAAAGTGATTTCTGCAAATATGAATTTTATTGGTGAAAAATTAAAGAAATTAAAACCCCCCCAGAGCCCGGAAACTTTTTGTTTGAAAAACCTCTGACTGGCCGTGTATCAGTTTCTACAGGCGCATCATAAAACGTCGTAAAACAATAAAGCGTCATCGAACCGAAGGGCACTGGGTTAAAATCATCGCTTATGTAATTCCATAACGGAATAGAATTATAAATATCCATCGCGTTGCTTATTAAATTAATCAATTTTCTTAATTTTCACGTAATTGTTAATAGTTTTCTGCTTACAAAACTGTAAAAATAAATAAAAATTAGAAATTCCGTTTTCTAAAATTATTTTACTAATTCATACGTATTCATCGTGTACTTTATTTGCTAGTCGTCAATAAACTGCATTGTTATTTCTTTATTGCGCAAAATGTTTAAGAATGTCCTTTCTTTCTGCATTTCGGAAAATCATTATGGAATGCAGTCATCGCTTTTATTATTTTGTGGAGCCAAAACAATAAAGCGTCATCGCACTCGAACTACGAAGAAACGTATTCGTTAGTGGAAATAATTAACAAAGCGACAATCAATCAGAGCGACTAATAATTTTTTTTAATTACTTTAATACGCGAAATTAACACTGTAAATCATGTGTACTCTTGGTTTACAAAGACCAGGATGTCAATATCTAATTATTGTCGATTATCTAATGAAACAGATTTAATTCTGATCAATGCAAGCAGATTTAAATTGTTCTGCTTTGATTATAATGCACACACGGGGCACGACCGAGAGGTTGTCAATTTGAACTGTCGTCTTTAATGGATCGGTGATTCTATTTTATTGTGTTCCCATAAAGCTTTTAAAATGCGATCAAGCAATTGACCTTGAATTTTGCTGGAATTTTGTTTTATAACGTTGTGTTTGTCCACGGCCGACCAAAAGTTCTCAAACAAAAGAGTCAATACTTACAAAATTTTTTTTTTTTTGAGCTAGACTTTTGGTAGTTGCAGCATTAATTCTCTTACATGATGAGGAACTTACGGTATTAATATGTGAAACTAATTTGATTACACCCTGTATATTGTACACATGAATTATGTTACATTTAAATTTTTCTTTTTTTTTGTATATTTGTACTCTCTTTTGTCGGATCAATAAAACTAATTATTATTATTATTATAAATATTATAAATTGAATCGGTACGAATGAAAACGTTTGTTTCGTGATTCTGATACTTTTTCAGATAATTGGCCTAATGGCAATAAGATCTGTTTAACAACGACAGGTCCGTGGGTTAAAAGTTTATGTAGAGCGTCCTGTAATCATAGAACGCCATCCATTCAAATTGATACAGGTACAGTTTTGCAAATGTTCAAAGTAATATGTCGTCAATTTTTCAGTATTGATTTGGAAACCACTCGATTCAAGATATAAAATTATTCTAACGCCCCAACTTTCCACGTCCTTATAAATTTATCGTATCGACCGTTTCCAAAGATATTATTTGACAGATAAATTTATAAGGAAGTGGAGTGATCAGGTCTATTTAGACCGTTAACGTTACAAACCTTATAAAACTGCTGTCCGCAAAGTTTCTTTTTTTTCATATAGTAAAATAAAATCTTTATATATGTTGTAGTCATGTAGGTAACATCATCCAATTACATCCAAAACGAAACAGTATGACTCGAGGTATATTTACGTAATATCGAAGGAATGTTTTTTTTTTATAATTTGTTACAAAACAATGTTACTTTTAAAAGCAAATTAATTTAAAAATGCATACCTATTTTTAAATGATTCATAGTTAATAATTCGACAATATTCACAACAAAAAATTGAAAAGACTGTGTATAAATTACTCACAAAAAGAAGTTCACAGAAAAAATCATTTAAGTGTTCTTGGCAATCGTCGCTTTTCGACTCTTTTTGTCGCACGTTTTGCGTCTCCAATAGAGAAAACAGGTATTTTCTAAAATTCGTCATTTATTTGGCTCCTGCAAGAAACAAAAATATCTTGTATAAGTGCAACTTTTAAAAATTATTATGACTTATGGCCGAGTTTTTATAATAAATACTTCTATGTGCGTCGCCCGGTTCCAGTTGTAAATTGACGCTAAAAGTGTTGGTTGTTGGGTTGTTGCGGATTTGATTCATAGACTAAATCTTTCATATGGCTCCAAAAATAGGAGTGGGCAAAAGTTAAGTCCGGAAAACGTGCGGGTCATCTTACCGAATCATTTCTCCCGATCTAACGATTTAATAATTTTCGATTTAAAAAAGTTTGTACAATTCGACTAAAATGCGAAGGTGTACCGTCATGTAAAAACTTTTAATAAAATCTTATCCACAATCACAATCCACATTCAGTTTCACCTGTTACTCTCTAGGTTAAAAAGGTTCCTCTAATAGCCCTCAAACGGAACGGTAACGAGAACAGAACCCAAGCAACACGCTTTGGTTTAAGTTTCGTGTATTCAACCATATTTTGGTTTTGGTTGGACATTTTTACATGTATTAAACTGTTACGGTCAACGTACATGTTTTAAGCCGTCTAATAAACGTATACATTATACCACTTTGATACAGAAACATCGTAACTAACAAACGTATATGTGTGTTGCTTGGGAACGTGAACAACCCAATATTAATTAGCATTACCGAATTAACCAGGGCGTTGTGGACGCTCATATGATTATGCAATGGTTTAACTTTGTTAACGTTCTGGTTCCCGTTCCCGGAAAATTGTAGAGGACACCTAATGCTAATTTATACTAGGCCGTTCATGTTGCGTTCTCGTTACCGTTCCTTTTCCGGGCCACAGTAGAGGAGCCTTATCTGTGTACCGGTAAGGGGCCGTAAATAATAGCCGTTTTTTGTTGTTTCATTATTTAGGACTGGTTAGAACCTTTGGTTAAAACCATATCCAAAGATAACTTCATGAACTCATTCGCCAAGAAAATGAAAGAATTTAAATCACTTTGGTTCAAATGTTGAAAATAATGTCTATTTATCAGCTCCGACGTACGGCATCCGGCATTCGGAATCCTCTTCGCGATTGGTTAATTTAAAATCTCTAAATGTTTCAATTTTCAGAAATTTTAAATCAACCAATCACGAAGAAGTTTCCGAATGTAGGATGCCCAGTGCCGGAGGTGTGGACCAAAGTTAGTATATGCCTGAAGCTCCATTTAAAATCATCAGAATAGTTGCGTTGTTAGGGTAACGACACCGACTGTGCATGCGCCGTGGATCACGACCATTCAAAGTCCCCACAGTCTAGTCTGACGTCACGAGAGACCGCACGGACATTTCCACCAGCGCAACCAGGCATTCGGGTCATTCACGAAACATGACTTGCAAGTCGTTACTGACGCTGCAAATTGCAAATCAATTGCAATGCAGTTACGTTGTCATGGTAACTACACGGTCAAAACAGTGTTTGGGCGGTTTTTGCAAATCAGACTGAAGGGGAAGAGCTAAATTTAATGGATTATAGATATTAATAGCTTTCGAAAGTCTTGTTCTTCTTGTCACATTGTTTTAAATCAAACCTTTTACTATAAAATCGTAATTCTGTTCAGTTTTCTTTAAAAAATATTTTTGTATGTATAAAAATTTTCACGCAAATTAACACTTACCAGATTTACTAGTATTAATTATTATATAAAAACACTTTTTAAATAAAATTAAATAGAATATGGCCTATTTCTATATCATACAAAAGTCGTTGCAGGACGTCAAATCAGTTGCAATTTACAAACCGATAACGACACTTTGCAAATCTTTTTGAAGAATTACCTTATCAGATAAAATAGCGACATCTTACTATCGCTTTTTGACCTGACATTGCAGTAGGGTAGACAAATTGAAGCGGGATTTGCTCCTAATAAGTTCCCCATGCAAGGCGGCCATGCTTGCTGTCAAAGCATAATGAAAGATTTTAGAAAAATTTTGTGCAAATCGTTTTTGATTGCAGCGAGAACCTCGAGCAGCCTCTGGACAGCTGTTTCAGCCCTGCTTGGGGCTTCTTCAGCAGAGACGTAGCTCGACATTCCCGCTGCAAACAAAAACGACTTGCCCAATTTATTCGCATTTGCGATGTAAGAGTGATGAACAGATAAAATAGCGACATCTTACTATCGCTTTTTGACCTGACATTGCAGTAGGGTAGACAAATTGAAGCGGGATTTGCTCCTAATAAGTTCCCCATGCAAGGCGGCCATGCTTGCTGTCAAAGCATAATGAAAGATTTTAGAAAAATTTTGTGCAAATCGTTTTTGATTGCAGCGAGAACCTCGAGCAGCCTCTGGACAGCTGTTTCAGCCCTGCTTGGGGCTTCTTCAGCAGAGACGTAGCTCGACATTCCCGCTGCAAACAAAGAAGCCCCAAGCAGGGCTGAAACAGCTGTCCAGAGGCTGCTCGAGGTTCTCGCTGCAATCAAAAACGATTTGCACAAAATTTTTCTAAAATCTTTCATTATGCTTTGACAGCAAGCATGGCCGCCTTGCATGGGGAACTTATTAGGAGCAAATCCCGCTTCAATTTGTCTACCCTACTGCAATGTCAGGTCAAAAAGCGATAGTAAGATGTCGCTATTTTATCTGTTCATCACTCTTACATCGCAAATGCGAATAAATTGGGCAAGTCGTTTTTGTTTGCAGCGGGAATGTCGAGCTACGTCTCTGCTGAAGAAGCCCCAAGCAGGGCTGAAACAGCTGTCCAGAGGCTGCTCGAGGTTCTCGCTGCAATCAAAAACGATTTGCACAAAATTTTTCTAAAATAATTACCTTATCGGTGTTTACTTGTTTCCATAGTTACACTAATAATGTTCTCATTTGGCTTAGAGTTTAATGAATTAAGTTACCTGAATTTGCAAATTGCAAACGGTTGTAGACGCTTATCGTGTTTCGTGAATGACCCCCTCATATATTAACTTTGGGTGTGTACACCCAGCGTGACTTACCGCGAATGTCAAGACTAAATCATAAAATTTCGATTTTGAGAGATATTTTATGTTGGGTAAACGACTTCTACGGATATTTTACGTTATTTTAATAATAATAATAATAATAATAATAATAATAATAATAATAATAACGTCTTTATTGCCCAACAGGTAACCCCAATTACAGGACAATCTTACAATATTAATAAAGTGCTTAAACAAAGAAATATAAGACAGGTTTAATAAAAAAAGAGGAAAAAAAATTAAATGTGCATAAATAAATATTAGTCTGTCAAATCCAGGAGTTGATTGGCATTGCGACACATGACCGTGACTGGAGCACGCAATAGAGCATTGGTACGTGCAACCGGAAGATGGAACATCGCAGCGTGCCTAGATGCAGCCCTTGGAACGTGAAATGGGATTCTAGAGAGTAGGTATGGAGAGTCAATTTTATTAGTTAATAGCTTGCGCAAGAATTTAACGCTCCCCGTATCTCGTCGATAGGAAAGAGAGTCCATATTGTGACGTTCAAGAAGTAGTGTTTGACTAACTCCTCTTTCCGGGTAGATTCCATCCTCCCGGAATGAGAGGTATTTTAAAAACCGTCTTAGTATGCGATCTAAAGGTACGTGTTGACAGATATAATATGGAAACCAAACCAGAACCGCATATTCCAAGCAGGGTAGAACGTAGGCAAAAAATAGTGCTTTAATGGTTTCAGTATTAGAAAAGTGTCTAGATTCCCTTATAATGAAGCTCAGTGTTCCAGCTGCCTTGGTGGTGAAGGTTTCTAAGTGCAGAGAGAAGCTCAGGGAGCTGTCAAAAATCACACCCAAATCCTTGATGGAGTCGTTAACTTCCAGTATTTTCCCATTGATCACATAGGTAGGTTGTTCATATGTACATTGCCTTGTGAAAGAAACAACACAACATTTGTCGACATTCAGTTTCAGCTTATTAAGCTCGCACCATACCGCAACATGACTTGCGTCGCTCTGTAACTTTTCAATATCATCCAGCGAAGTAATAGTTGAATACATTTTGAGATCATCGGCGTAGGCTAAGGCTGGGCAAGAGAGAGATAATAGCAGATCGTTGACGAATAGAACAAAAAGTAATGGCCCGAGATTAGAGCCTTGAGGGACTCCAGAAGTTGGTACAAACTCAAAAGAACCATTATAGTATACGTACTGACTCCTTTGCACCAGATATGATTTCAAAAGACTTAACAAAGATGGTGCTACTCCGAAGCAGTCTAACTTATGCAATAACAGGCTGTGATGGACTGTATCAAATGCACGAGAAAAGTCTGTGTATACTACATCCACTCTACATATGTGTAGCAAAAATAAAACGACAATCTTTAATAAGAAAGCCAGGTATCATAACCTCTCCAGCAGTAAATCCATCTCGAAGTGATTTCATAATATCAATCAAATATTCTTCAGTAACAGGTTGAAGTACGAACGAGGAATAAAGACACGAAGTATCAGAAGTCACTACCTCTGAATCGGGTATATAAGCGTCCGAAAAAATCTTGGCGAATGCATTGACAACATCCTGTGGATCATCTATTTCAACTTCACCATCTCTAAGAATGCCTGGAATGCGTGTAGTGCCTTTCTTAAGTCGGATAAAATTCCAAAGCTGTGATGGGTCGCGTTTAATGTCACACTCCACTGATTCAATATAAGAGGAATATGCTGTTCTAAGTTCTAATTTGACTTGATTACGTAACCTCTTAAATTCATTAAAAAAATAAATATTGTTCGTGGAAATCCATTTACGTCGATAATAATTCTTCATTTTTAGGTTAGCTTTGAGTGATTTAGTAAACCATGGTGGACAAGTTAAACTTCCTGATGTGAACCTAGGAATACTTTAGTTTCATAAGACTAGTTTTTGTGTATTTTTTCACAAATATTTGTGACAATCAAGTAACATAAGCATTGGTAAATTAAATCCCCCCGTACAATGGCGAATAAAATCGTTTACCCTTCTTTGCACCCAGATGATACTTCGTAAAACTTCAAATAGAATAGATAAGTTGGTAGAAGCACGCCACTGACTAGGGAACACATTCGGCAACATGCGTGGCAACATTCCCAAAAGCCAAGACGTGAGCCTGAGCTTATACTTCTATGTGTAGCATCCCATACATTAGGAAACATGTTGACGGACGTGTTGCTGAGCTTGTTGCAATGACGTTTCGTGAGTAACCCGTATTCACCAGAAATGTTACATAACTTCTTTTTACGTAAACAGAACAAATGATAATATAAAGAGATTGTATACTTACGTCAACGCAGAATGCAAAGTTTTTTTAAGGGAGTGCAAACGTTAAGTTTTACATTAAATCTAATCAAAAATAATCAAATGACTAATGCCTGTTATCTGTAAACGTCTTGGCTATAATCAATGACGCCTTTAAAGTTGGCCAGGAATTTGATCTTGACTAATACAACGGCAGTGATTTTGTTTGCAATTATACCCGACATCTTTATTTTTTCCCGTACTTTAATAAATACATTTACTTTTTTTGTTTTCAAACTAGACCTTTCTAAAGAAAAATTTATTTGTTATTATTGCTATTTTCAATAGCTTTTCTGCAGTTTTTTTTTATATAGGGTGATTCATAATAAATCCTCAAAATACAACCTGTAAAATGATTAAAAAGTGTATTTAACAGATTAGATGTATCAAAAATTGCTATTAAAACATATAACATTGCGAAATACAACATGGCGTTTTATAAATGCAGAAGTAAAACTGTACTATGAATATTTATGATTATTATAAGTTATTGTTGATTTCTTTACGAAGTCCATTACAGTAATTATTAAATCAATCACAATTTGAAAATCTGTAGGTATACATAAATATACACAAAAAAGATATCTTAAAGCGACTAATACCCGATATCTTCATCTCCTGATAAATTTATCTGTCAGGTATTATCCTTGGAAACCATTGTATCGATAATAGCTTCCGAGGATATTACCTGGCAGATAAATTTATCAAGAGGTGAAGAAATCGGGCATTATTCAAAGCAAACTGTCCGTTTTTTATATCAATCTGAAATTGACCGCTCTCTCGGTGTTATACCTCTCTCAGAACCTAATGAAATCTGTTCTCTTACTTATTTCACTGCGTTTAATAAGAATCACTTCATATACACAGGCTGTCCGGAATACAGTGAAACTACAGGGATCTCGCTTATGATTAGAGTTACAATGTTAGTTAAAAGGGGGGAAAAGTTCCGTCCATTAAACTTTGTTAAAGATATGTTCACCATATTTAATATATTCCTTATAGTTTCTGCACAATTTCGGAAAAATTGAAAACAGTCAAATTTTTATTTGTTTAATGTCTCCTTTATTTGTTATCACAATTTACATTTCTCTATCACACAAATCGATTTGTACATTGAAAATCAATTGCGAGAAACGCCATTCAACTGTTTTGTTTTAAATGGCAGCCATATTGAATTTTTTCAGGTTATATAAGAAAACGGACGGACGGGGGTTGGAAACTCACTTTTCATTCCCTTTTAAACAATGCATACAAAGTTGAATCTCGATTTTCTTTGTTGGTAACGCTTCTGGTTTGGTAAAAAAGCCAAATATCGCTTTTCCAATTTGTTTTCCACCGTTACTCGAATAGTGTTTACATGTGTTTTCAGAATTGTCGAAAATGCTTCGCCCTTTACTCTCTTTTTGGTTTTTACTCTCCCTGGACTTCAAATAGAATGAAAATTTCAAATTTTTATATATAACAATGTATTAAATGAAACGTAAAATTTTGTTTACAATACAATTTAGAAAAAAAATTAAATACAAAAATATACTAAACAGAAAAGTGAAATTCAGTTTACAATTTCAGAAAATTTTAATATATGAATATATTAACAAAACTTGAAATTTAGTTCACAATACAACTGCAAAAAATATAGTTATTTATAAACTGAGTGCGGCAATACATTTTTCCGCGCTCACGCGGGATAGTGATTCCTGCAAGAGTTAATTATGTACTTTCATGTAATTTAATGTCATGGCAAACCAAAAATGTAAAATTAAGCAAGCCCTATTCCAGTGTTGATGTTGCGTCAAATGACAATTTTTGACGATTTCTCCATTTTCTGGGCCTGTTAATGAATGAAAGTTGTTGTAAAATGGTATTTTATAAACTAGATTTTATTATTATCAACAATGATTTATTGCTCCAAAAGGCCAGTGTTTCTGACGTTGTTTCCTGGTCTACTCGACAACTGTTTCCCGGTTGATTATTTCATACGTAAAACGTTAACTAGAGGGCGACGAGATCAAAAAATACTTTTAATATGAACGATTTTCTTTTTAATTAACACCAAATGAAATTTTCAAACATTAACTAAAAATCTTAGAAATAATCACAAATTTAAAATTACAAAAATAAATAAACACAACTGAAAATATAGGGTAAAATGGAAAGAAAAGTTTGGAGAGGAAAGCAAATATTCAGCACAAAATAAAAAAAAAACCTCTATTAGAAAATAGCATTTCTTTATACGTAAAATGAATTATTCTTTCAACTCACCAACGCTGACATTCTCGAAACACAGAATTTACATGAGATTAATATAATAGAAAATATACGGTTACGATTAAATTGATTACAAAACAAACACAACGTGAGGTGTATATTCGCGATATTAATTTCAAACTGAGGAAACTGACTGATTAAAAAAAATTAAAATAAAGGAAGCAATCTTTCAACGAGGAACCCGACGCGTAATTATTAGGTCAAGATGCTTGGACATGTTTGCACTTTTCTCCTCCCTGATATGTATTCAGAAGGGGGTATCGGATGTCGCATGTGTTATGCATAAAAAATCCTTAAACGTGTGCATAATTAGGGGTAATATTGCGGATTCCGTACGCTCGATCTCAATAGGTATATCGGTCGCCTGCAAAAATTCAAAGATCTACTTGACCCTGACCTTGTGCGCGTTATTATTTATTCCAATATTTTTAATCGCAACATTTAATTTTCTGTAAAAATTTGCATCTCTGCGTACTCAACGTTCTATTCTTTACAGTTACATATAGTTTGCTTATTAACTCTTTTAACCTGTTGCTTAAAATACATAGATCATTACTCGCTCTAGTGTATCACGGAAAATAAAACAAATTTTCTACTGAAGCACTGTATTTTTAAAGAAAGCTTTGTTCAAAATTCAAAGGAATAAAAGCCTAAACACCGCCCAATGCCGTTAATACTGCGTCTGTTCAGATTCATAAGAGTGAGCATAAACTATATTTTTTATGTACCCCTTTGAGAGTTACTATTACCAATTTAACTCCAAAATCTTCTATAATTTTCTTGGATCATTGCCCATAAACTGGAAGTATGTTCTGCATATTAGTTCACAGAACTGACCATGCATGTGGAGGATTGACACTGACTAGGCATTCTTTAGAGGACATACTCACAACGGACTCTTCTTCTTTCGTTATCATTGACAATACATGTTTTTTTTTTCTTTTGAATGAACGAACTGATGATTTGGTAATATTGAAATTTCATCAGTTTAAAGCATTTTTTGCCACTAGTTGCTCATGATTCCTAATATCATCGAATTTTGTCTTTTTTCGACATGGGCTTCATTGCAATCAAACTTCTATTTTTATTATTAAATAAAGTTTTGTTTTCCATATCAAGCTAAACTGAGCAATAACTAATTGATTTTGAGTAATAGATTAGAAGAAATATAGTGCAAATCAAGTTTTTGAAAAGCTCTTTCGAAACCGTAACATAACCTAAAAAGATAAATATGGCTGCCATTTAAAATATAACAGTTCAAGGCCACTTAAAGAAGTTAATAAACAAATAAAAATTTGCCTGTTTTCAGTTTTATTTTAAACCTGGTGATGTAGTGGTAGCTTAGGAAGTCCTTTTAAAAAGTTTGAAAAAGAAGTTATTTCAATTTGTTCAGTAAAGGCCAATACAAATAAAAGAGTTCAAAAACTTCTGAAAAGCATTGGATCGCAACATGCGATATGTAAGAATGTTTGTTTATGCACCTCTTTGTAATAGACAGTAACAATTATGTTAAAAACGAGTACCTAATCTTCGTTAGATTTTTGCTGAAGTAATTAAACATCTTCGTGTTCTAGTTTTGTAACTGCGTTGAAAATGCGTGAAATTATTTTTTAATTATCGCACTAATAGCTGTAGAATAAGTATTGCAAGAGCAGAAACTATTCCTATTGTAAAAACGGAAAGCAAGAATTAGAGTACGATACGATGAAAAATTTAAATAAATTAGATTGCCTGTACTCACAATAATCTATGGGTTCAAAATAAGTGATTGAATAACTTCGCTGGCTCTCAATGGAACTATTTTATTAATTGTGTACATTCCAACACGAAACACATGTTTTACAAGGATAATATTGAACCTGAATTTCTGCGTCGACTTAAACCGTAAAGACATAAAAGCTCTCGCCTAGTGCAGAAGTTTATTTCGTCTTTTCCTCGTGGTATTAATGAAGAAACAAATTTATTTTTGCTGTACACATACAATAATTTTGGTAATCAGCATTGTAAATTGGTAATTTACAAATTAAT
This sequence comes from Prosopocoilus inquinatus, assembly GCA_036172665.1. Taxonomy (NCBI): domain Eukaryota; kingdom Metazoa; phylum Arthropoda; class Insecta; order Coleoptera; family Lucanidae; genus Prosopocoilus; species Prosopocoilus inquinatus. The sequence continues at coordinate 7,950,975 of CM069876.1, forward strand.
ATGATGTCAGAATTTTCTCTTTTGCGATCGCCTTTAGATTGATTTTTTTAAATTTAACTGTTAAAGTACGGATTAACACAAAACTAATCATCATTGAATGCAACACGAACAGAATATTTTAAACTATCAAGAACTTACCTAGTTACAAAATTTATCTGCTTTTAAAATTAACAAAAAACACGATACTTGACTTGCCTTAAGTACAATATCTGTGCAAATGGTCATGGTCTGCGTTTTTATGACTTTTTATCGCCTCGGACGTCGGAGAAAAGTTGAAAACCAAGCTCCGCCGGAACATTTAAGCTGCATTCAGCGACCCTCAAACAATTTCTATGAAAAAGTAAAATAATTTCTATCGGTGTTATTATTGCTATCTGACCAACAGTTGTATAACAAATTTTGCTTCTTTTCTTGACCACTATTTGCGGTTTCAATTAAAGACATAGGTTTAGAGACACGCTTAATTATTTTCAATTCATCTTTCTTATTTTGAAAGGAACATTTATTTGCATCTTTAAATTCTGTAAAATTCTAAAGATTTTTTTCCAACATAATATACACAAATGACAACTTGACAAAAATTTTGTTGTGTTTAGATAATTACAATGGAAGACACATAGACAAATACATATTATAACTGAACAGTTTGTAATAAGTCATCGATTTATTTCATAGTTTTGGTCCCAAATTGTTAAATATTTGATTGTATTTCTAATCCTTGTTTGATTCCTTGGCTGTAAATGTGAGTATCTTTTTTTTAATGTATGACAAATGCCAAGGATACGTGGCCTGATGGAAAAGTTTCTGGAAACGGTATGAAAAAACGCATATGAAATTTGGTAAACAGTATCATTGTTTTTCGAAGTATTCGCCTTTGACGTTAATACACTTTTGCATACGCTCGAACCAATTTCTAAAGCACGTTTTCCACTCTAAAGATGGTACCTCAGAAACCAGTGTCCGGAATGTTTCAACTGCTGCTTCAGCCGACGAAAATAGCTCACCACGCATTTTATTTTTGATATTTGGGAACAAAAAGAAATCATAAGGTGATAAATCAGGTGAATATGGACAATGAGTCATTAATTCAACATTTCTGTTAGACAAAAAATCAACTGTTTGACGGGCTGAGTGAGAGCTGTCGTTGTCATGATGGAGAATAATTCGTCGATTTCGATTGTTTCTTCTTATTTGATCGATGACTTCCGGCAAACAACTTGTAGTATACCAATCAGCATTCACGGTTTTTCGATCCTCTAAAGCCACGGTTGCTACATGTCCAGTTAAATCAAAGAAACAAGAAATCATTTGCTTCGCAGCACTGCGTGAACGGACAACTTTTGTTGGTTTTGGTTCCTTTTGAAATACCCAAACGGTAGATTGTTGTTTACTTTCTGGTTCGTACGAATAGATCCACGTTTCGTCACCAGTAACGATCTTATAAACTAAATTTGAACGACCTCCATTGAATTTCTTGAGCATTTCTTCGCACCATTTGACACGACCCTGCTTTTGCGCTTCTGTTAAATTGTGTGGGATCCAAAGACTGCAAAGCTTTCGTACGTTCAAATGATCATGCAAAATCTGGTGTATTGCTTTCATGTCATTGCGTAAGGATGCTTGAATCTCACGGTATGTCACATGTCGATCTCGCTCAAGCATTTCACGCACAGCATCTATATTAATGGGAAGAACAGATGTTGATGGGCGACCTTCATGAAATTCGTCACCGAGAGAGGTACGTCTTTGCTGGAATTCGGCAAACCAATTGTAAACACTGCTCTTTGATGGTGCTTCATCTCCAAAAGCCAAATGAAGCCGATCGAGGCATTGTTTCAGCGTTAGACCACATTTGAAATCGTAAAAAATCATGACACGAAAATTTTCACGCGAGATTTCCATGTTTACACAAAATTACTTTTTCTCAAATGCTGTACAGACAAAACTAGTTCACTTGGATAGGAATTGTCAATAGAAGTATGGACGAAAAACGTCAAATTTTTCAAATATGACAGTTGATAAACGCTAACAATTCTAGACCTACTAGATTCCAGAAAATTTTCCAGCAGCCCGCGTAATTCAGCCACATGTGACATGTGTAAATGAAAAATACGCTAGTAGAAAAAAGTATTCAAATATCATTCTTGAATTTTGAAAGTGCTTATTGTTTGCTTGAAATTCGATTCACAAATTAACAAAGTTATTTTAATGTAGACATGGCGCACTATTCAGAATTCTTACCGAAGAGTGAAAAAAAATTATTACAGCGCTAAACCATAGTGAAGTGAATGAATGATATAAGTGTTAGGTATAGGAAATACTAAAACAGAACGAAAAAAACATTTAATCCTGAATCACACGATAGAAAAATATACTGTTTATTGAAATAAAAAATACTTTGGACAGTTGAAATTAATCCGAAATTGGAGCTACTACTTGCCAACGACTCGGTAAATAATTAAGTGCAAAAATAAACATACTCTGGAAACCTATAGAGTTCCGAGATTAATTCAAAAACGCATATAACCGGGAATGTTTCGTTCATAAAGAGAACTTGGTAGTAAATGTTATATTTAAATAGATCACTGTTAGTAATTTATAACTGCAAAATATAAAAAAAGCTTCTAAACTTTTGAATGGATTACTTGAATCGCCCTGTATAAGTACCTAACTGTCTTCTTTCCCGTTTCTATTTTTCTGACTTCACGAATTCGAATTTACCATTGGTGTATTATTTTAATGTATGTATATATACTGTATTTAAACAACAAGTAGTGCAGAGGCTAATATTTCTACGCAATAAAAAATTAAGTTACATTTGACTCACCCTGAAACAGGTGACACTAAAGCTTATTATTTATTGTAATTTCGCTGTAGTTCAGATAATACGACGTTTTGTTTGCGATATTTAATAATCACGTTACATTTTACGAACGCAATGTATTGGTAACTGTGCGGTCAAGTGAGGTTACGGCTTCTGATCCTGAAAATAGTCCTGAAACGCACGCGCACTTTGAACTCTTCTTATTGGAAGAACACTAACAAGATCTATTTAGGAAAATTGTGACATTTAGGACGCGCATTTATTATTCAGAACTATTTTCTGGAAATCGTTTGTAAATTTCAAGCGAAGAGAAATATCAATAAAGGTTTGATCCTCAAGCTTCGTCGTTCAATTCATCAATTAATCACATAATCAATAAGTAATAAATGAAATTGGCGTCCAGTTTATTAAATTTTGAAAAACGTGGTAGTTGATCGAGTTTTTAAGACAAAAAAGGATTCTAAATCATTCAGCTGACCAGTTTCGGTTTTATTTTAAAACCTTCCTCAGAGCCTCTGATTAACACAAAACGATAAACTATAGTCGGGCCGCCGAAGAAACGGAGTAATAAAACTGCGTGATATACACGTGATTGCTGTTTCTGTGAGCTAAGTACCGACAGATCTACACTAGCCTACAATGTTGGTCACTCTGCAGAGTAACAACGTGGTCATATTTCCAGTAGTTCGTATTTTTCCTATTTTTAACAAATTGGCGTTATCATTAATCAGTCTTTCTTAAGACTTAATTTAATATTTGAATAAAATAGTGGTAAGTGGTAATTTCTGGTGTTTGATGTAAATACGGCTTTCCGTGTCGATGTCACAAGAGCAGCGCGTGATCACTCCGTTTCTTCGGCGGCCCGACTATACAAACCATCATACGATTTGGGGTGAAATTTACGCGTTAAAAGTCGGGTTCCATTAAAACATGTTTAAAGCAAAGTTCATCAATATGACAAATGACAAACTGTCATTTGGCGTACGTTTTCTAACGTTACTTTTAATTTTGTTTTATCCTTAATCATTTATTGTTAATTGTTTAAAAAACATCCCATATTGATGAACTTTGCTTTAAACATGTTTTAATGGAACCCGACTTTTAATGCGTAAATTTCACCCCAAATCGTACGATGGTTTGTAGTTTATCGTTTTGTGTTAATCAGAGGCTCTGAGGAAGGTTTTAAAATAAAACCGAAACTGGTCAGCTGATTGATTTAGAATCTTTTTTTGTCCTAAAAACCCGATCAACTACCACGTTTTTCGAAATAATCAATAAGAATAAAATTCTATGAAGCCAAACGCTAATTAGTATTATAACAATACAGAAAAACAACCAGACTTTTTTTTATAAATCAAAAAATCAAAATCAATAATTTAATTCGTTGTGTACAGGGTAGATCAGTTTCGATGTCTTTATGAGCATCTCTGTGCATAACTGTTGGGTTCGTTAGTGCAGGAAGACGAAGACAAATGAGAGTCTTTTATTTATTACAGAAATGTAGTAAGTATCTAAAAAATGTGATAAGTCAGTTTTTTTTTTCATTATAAAGAAAACCGCGCACTTCATTTGTTTTTTTTTTTTACTGTGCTGGACCTAACATTTCCCCCTTTGCCGAGGTTCTTTTGTTGCGGTAATAAGAGTGAATGGTAGTTGGTATTTGTCACGCTCTGACGACTAGGTCTATCTCGCTGAGGTGTTGAAACTAGAAGAGATTTCTTTTGGTCGTCCTCACTAGTTGAAACGTGATTGTTAACAACAGCTGGAAGTTCAGTAGGTGAGTGTTCCGCAGCAGCGGCGGCGATGTCGTGACTTTGGTTAAAAGTTGTCTCTCATTCTTCATCATCTAGATTTATATTAGGAAGATGGGCTATCTCATAATGGCGTTTATAGATTTGGTTTAAATGACGATTAATGGCTTTGTTTCCTACTTTAACTTGAGCCATAGCGTTGCCAATTAGTTTAACGACGATGCCATTAACACGGGAACCATTGCATAACTTAACCATAACTTCCTCCCCTTCTTCGAAGTTGCGTTGACGAGCACCATGATAACTATCAACTTGAGATTTCATTTCGACCTGTGCTGGACTCAATTCGGAAACTGAAACTGGACTAGGCTTAAAAATGCCAAGTGGTGTTCGGGTTTTACATCCAAAGAAAACTTGTGCAGAAGTGCGATCATTCAGTTTATGATGTGGTGTGTAGTTGTATGTGGCTACTGCTACATCTAGGCTGTTCACAACGCAGTCTAAAGATTTTTTTAAAGTTTGCACCATCCGTTCAGCTAGGCTACGTGGGCTGTTGGAAAAGCTTCTGGAAACGGTATGAAAAAACGCATATGAAATTTGGTAAACGGTATCATTGCTTTTCGAAGTATTCGCCTTTGACGTCAACACACTTTTGCATACGCTCGAACCAATTTCTAAAGCACGTTTTCCACTCTAAAGATGGTACCTCAGAAACCAGTGTCCGGAATGTTTCAACTGCTGCTTCAGCCGACGAAAATCGCTCACCATGCATTTTATTTTTGATATTTGGGAACAAAAAGAAATCATAAGGTGATAAATCAGGTGAATATGGACAATAAGTCATTAATTTAACATTTTTGTTGGACAAAAAATCAACTGTTTGACGGGGTGGGTAAGAGCTGGCGTTGTCATGATGAAGAACAATTCGTCGATTTCGATTGTTTCTTCTTATTTGATCGATGACTTCCGGCAAACAAATTGTAGTATACCAATCAGCATTCTCGGTTTTTCGATCCTCTAAAGCCACGGTTGCTACATGTCCAGTTAAATCAAAGAAACAAGAAATCATTTGCTTCGCAGCACTGCGTGAACGGACAACTTTTGTTGGTTTTGGTTCCTTTTGAAATACCCAAACGGTAGATTGTTGTTTACTTTCTGGTTCGTACGAATAAATCCACGTTTCGTCACCAGTAACGATCTTATAAACTAAATTTGAACGACCTCCATTGAATTTCTGGAGCATTTCTTCGCACCATTTGACACGACCCTGCTTTTGCGCTTCTGTTGTGTGGGATCCAAAGACTGCAAAGCTTTCGTACGTTCAAATGATCATGCAAAATCTGGTGTATTGCTTTCATGTCAATGCGTAAGGATGCTTGAATCTCACGGTATGTCACATGTCGATCTCGCTCAAGCATTTCACGCACAGCATCTACATTAATGGCAACAACAGATGTTGATGGACGACCTTCACGAAATTCATCACTGAGAGAGGTACGTCCACGCTGGAATTCAGCAAACCAATTATAAACACTGCTCTTTGATGGTGCTTCATCTCCAAAAGCCAAATGAAGCCGATAGAGGCATTGTTTCGGCGTTAGACCACATTTGAAATCTTAAAAAATCACGGCACGAAAATTTTCACGCGGGATTTCCATATTCACACAAAATTACTTTTTCTCAAATGCTGTACAAACAAAACTAGTTCACTTGGATAGGAACTCTCAATAGAATTATAGGCGAAAAACGTCAAATTTTTCAAATATGACAGTTGATAAACGCTAACAATTCTAGACCTACTAGATTCCAGAAAATTTTCCAGCAGCTCACGTATTTGATTGAGGCTGGCGTGGTGGATACCTAAGCTGAACAATGTCAAATTCTGAACGGAGTTGCGCAAACTCTGTCGCTGTCTGAACTGAGTCCCGTTGTCTGAAACAATTGTGCTTGGTGCACCAAAATGTCGGAAAAGAATACGTAGGTACTTGACTGTAGCTGAAGCTGTTGTTGGGGTAATCCAAGCTGCATCAATATAGCGAGAAAAACTATCGGCCACTACGAGAAAACATTTTCCTTGTATTGGCTCGCCAAAATCCATAGGGATACGATCTCAAGGCTTCTTTGTATCAGGCCAGGGATGTAGAGGTTCCTTAACAGGGTTGGCTGCGGTGAGAGCACACTGGAAGCAGGATTTTACCATCTCTTCAATCTCGATGGACATTCTGGGCCAATAGGAGTGATGGCGAGCCAAATTTTTCATGCATCGGATTCGTGGATGACCACGATGTAAGTGTTTCAGGACAAAATTGCGAAGCTTGTTTGGAATTATGACACGATCACCATCAATTAATATGATACTGTTGGTGATACCATCAGATTTTTTATTTTAGGGAGCGAGTTCTGGATCAGATTTGTCGTCATTCGGCCAACCATTTTTAACTCGATCTATTACCGTGTTCAGGGTTCGATCCTGCTGGGTGGCAATGACATTTTCAGTTTCTTCCTCCTGGGCTTCTTGACGAGTTTGTTGAATGAGTCGAGAGAGAGCATCGGCACGTCCAAAATTCTCTGTTCGGATGTATTCAATGCTGAAATTGTAGCCAATTAAACGAAGTGCCCAACGTCGCAGGCGTGCAGCAGTACGCTTGCTCAATCCTTTGGTGTTGGAAGTCTTGAACAGTGCAAGTAGTGGGCGATGGTCAGTTTGGAGAATGAAATAATTTACTTACTTCGAATAATAATTCCCAACAATTGCAATTAACGTACAATAACGAAAAAATATTTGAACATGATTTTGCTTTTAAAACCGTTAATGTGGACAAAATCATTTCTCTCTTACGTCGTTTTAAATCTACAGCAACCGGAATAGATGGAATTAATACTATCATGATAAAAATGTGTTGCCCATTAATACTCCCTTATCTTACTCATATAATTAATTCTTGCATTGTGGATAATGTCGTCCCCGATTGCTGGAAGCATGCCTTAGTCCGTCCTATGCCAAAAATAAAAGATCCAAGTAACATAACAGATCTACGACCAATTAGTTTATTACCGTTTTTATCCAAACTCTTCGAGAGTGTTATCACAGAACAACTTACAGATTACCTTAATTTTGCTGGTATTATGCCAGATACTCAATCCGGTTGTCGTAAAGGCCACAGCTGTGCGACTGCTTTGCTGAAAGTACCTGATGATATATTTCAAGCGACTGACAAAGGACTTATCACGGTACTTACCTTATTAGATTTCAGCAGGGCATTCGATACAGTACAGCATGACATACTACATTCAATTTTATTGCATGTTGGCTTAACTGATAATGCAGCTAATTTAATCAAGTCATATCTCTTTGAACGGAAACAAACTGTTATTATTGGTAACCAACGTTCCTCTCCTTTAGCGGTTTTACAAGGAGTACCACAAGGCTCTATTATTGGACCTATCTTATTTTGTTGTTATACATTTAAATTTCTGTCTGCACTGAAACATTGCACTGCTCATGTCTGCGCGGACGACACTCAGCTGTACTACTCCTTTGAACCTGCTGACTGGAAGGCTGCCACTCTGACAATCAACACAGATCTTGGGGCTTTGTTTTCGATTACTCAGGATCATTCTCTGAAACTTAATCCAAATAAATCTAAAGTCATCCTTTTTGGTAAAAAGAAATCCTGTGATAATCTCTCAAATATCATTCAGATTTGTATTAATGGCGTTAAGATTCGGTTTGTAACAAAAGTCAAGAAGCTGGGTTTAATAATGGACAATAGTTTCCGGTACCACAGTCAGATCGCTAAATACATTAGTAATGCTTATCTTTTTTTAAAGAAAATTTTTCCTTTTAGATCTGTCTTAAACAGGGATATAAAAAGACGCTTATGTGAAGCATTTGTCCTTTCCCAATTTACTTATTGCACTCCAGTATATCATACAGCCTTGGATTCCGTAACTACCTACCGTATTCAGAAAATACAAAATTCCTGTTTAAGGTTAATTTATGGAATCAGAAAATATGATCATATTTCTCATAAACTCAAGGAAATAAACTGGCTGAACATGAAAAACCGGAGAGAACTTCAAACTTTAAATCTACTTCATAAAATTATATTGTACAAAAGTCCGCCATATTTGTACAATAAAATACGTTTTCGATCTGATGTTCATAATATAACCACCAGGTTCCGGAGCCTTATATCACCACCACCACATAGGACATCACTTTATGAAAGATCATTTACATATGCCATTTTCTCCAAGTACAATGACTTACCTCATGAATTTAAACTTTTAAATCCAGCCGCTTTCAAATTACTTTAAAACATTTGCTATTCGTGTCGCAGTAAAATTAATTGATACAGATTGCTACTTAAAATAATAATTTTTCTTACTGGCTGTTCTTCTCTTCCCTTCGTAATTTCGCTGTTTGTACACAAATGTCAATACTACTATTTTTTTTATAGTTTTTTTAGCTTTAATAAGCTTAATTTAAATTAAATTTAAGTTTTCCTAATTTAGGCATTTTCATATATAGTATTTATCTTTATTACTCAAGGTTAAATTTAAAAGCAGAGAAGCTTGCGCTGAATCTGAATTTCACCTTGCGGTTGTGTATATTATTTGTTTCTTTATAGCTGTTTTCTGATGTAATTAATTTCTATAGGGAGTACCATACAGTATTTATTTGTATGATTTTATGATTTGCACAATAAAGTCATTTATTATTATTATTAAGTGTCGTCCCCATACAAACTTGTGAAACCGTTCGACAGCGGTGACCAAGGCGAGAGCTTCTTTCTCGATTTGACTATAGTTTTGCTGCGACTTGGTCAATACCTTGCTCATATGGAACACTGCTTTTCCGTTGCCATCGGCATTCCGTTGGAGTAAAACACCAGCTATGCCGGTTTGACAGGCAGCCGCTGAAATAATGAGTGTTTGACGTTGATCATATGATCATAGTACCCAAGTAGAAGAGGCTCTTGCAGAGTGCGTTTAATTGCAATGAAAGCTTCCTGTTGTCGATGAGTCCATTCGAATGGAGTATTCTTTCGTAGTAGTTCTTCCAAAGGTGCTTTGAGTCGATGGATATGATGGACGAATTTTCAATAGTAAATAATCATTCCGAGAAGTGATCGTACGTCTTTCTGATTGGATGGTTGTACAGCTTGTATTCGAGCCGGATCTAGAGACAAACCTTTGTCTGTGATGACGAAACCAAGGTATTTGACTGAAGGCATGTAAAATTTGCACTTATCTGGCTGTAAGCGAAATCCCCAGTCTTGAAGACGTTGCAACACTTGATACAAACAATCATGTGTCACCTGATTAGATGCCATGATGAGGATGTCGTCCAAGTATATAATTACTCCATCGATTCCTGAGAGACAAGATTCTATCGTATGCTAAAAAATGGCCGGAGCAGGCTTTAGTCCAAAAAAAAAAACAATTGTACTGGAACAATCCCCGATGAGTTATGATTGTAGTAAGTGGTCTGCTAGAATCATCTAGATGCAACTGATGATATGCATTTGAGAAATCAAGTTAACTGAAACCTCTGCATCCACTAAATTTGGACATAATTTCTTCAATGTTGGAATAGGGTAATCGTCCGAAAGTAAGGCGTCATTGAGCCCTGTTGAGGAATCAGCACAAAGTCGGGTCTTGCCGTTAGCCTGACGGGCAGCCACAATCAGAGCCAGTGGTAGAAATAAAAGCACCAGTGTCTGCTTGCATTCTACCATTGATTCCATCTTAACGAAAGTATTTCGTTTCCGTGCTCCCTTCAACGTCTCATCTTCACGTATTCCTTCTTTCTCGTCCTTCTTCTTTCTTCAGCAAACTTTAGACAAACGGCCAACAATTTCGCAATAATTACATGTAGCATTTTTGTGTTGACAATCGATGCGTCGGTGTGATGTTAATCCACATCCTTGACAAATGCTGAAGTATGAATCTTATTCATCGTCATAATAGGATTCAGACTTTTTTATCTGGCTGGATGTCGGTTTAGTTTTATAGTTGACAGCGTTGATTTCCACAACATTATTCCCTACTCTGCATTCAACATTTATGTCAATGACTCGGTTATAATAAGAACGACATTTGTCCATGATCTCAGAAAACGACGAGAAATCGAGCTGCCAAGTTATCCACTGTTGGTTTATTTGAAATAGAAAACTTCTGCTGATCTTTTAGAAGCCGCAATTCTTCTTGTTAAGCTTGCAAAAGCGTGACCATACTTTGCAGAATACTTTCCATTTTTGATTCCATTTCTGAGTATTCTGTTCGCAGCGCCTATTGTTAGGTTCGTTAGTGCAGGAAGACGAATACAAATGAGAAAGTCTTTTATTTATTACAGAAATGTAAGTATTTAAAAAATGTGATAACTCAGCTGTTTTTCATTATAAATAAACCGCGCACTTCCATTTGTTTTTTTTTTACTGTGCTGGACCCAACCCTAATACAAGAGATAGAAAAAAAACTAGTGTCCAAATCTCCGGTCTCTTTTTAGAAAAAAATGTTTTCGAGTTATAAGTAAAAATTTCCATTTTCGACTTTTTGTCAGTCCTACATATTTAGAGATATTATTAAAAAGTACTTTAACATTAATAGGACACTTTTTTTCAATACAGTACAATGTTGTAGTTTTTTTTTATATTAATTGATAGTTTTAACATAGAGTCTGTTGTGACCGCGTATATGAGCCTAACGCTCTTTCTTTTTTTTTGAGTTTTCTGTCAGTTCCATTCTTTTTCTACACTCTGTATCATTTCCTTTGCGCTTTTTTGCTCTTAATTAATAAATTAAGGAAACAGAAGACAAAATGTAAAAGGTTATCGCCAGGAGAAACATACAGCAAAAGGAGTTATTAACGGAATAACTGGCAAGGAAAAGTAACTGTCAACGTACGTTTCGGTATTATTAGACCTCATCATATATTAGTATAACCGACGTGTAAGGTGTTGACAAGTTGGAATAAACAATTCAAGGGCAACCACTCAGCATAGCAACGGAGGCAAACGAAATCTGCCAAAAGCGTTACTTCTGAAAAAGTCAAGTTGTCAACACCTTAGTTATAATGTCGTGACGAGGTCTAATAAGACCGAAACGTACGGTGACAGTTACTTTTCCTTCTCAGTTATGCCGGATATAGAAGACTTCAATGTTTTGATTCCAATTATTTCAATGTTTCAAAATCACTAATGGCCCTTTGCACCATGTCTAGTTAAAAATTAAACCAGGTTTAACGGTAAACCTAGTTTGCACCACGGCTTAAACCGTAGTTAAAAACTCGCTAAACAACTCAACGTTAAACCATCACGGAAGGCGGATTAAATTGAGTTGGTTTAGCGAGTTTTTAACTACGGTTTAAGCCGCGGTGCAAACTGGGTTTACTGTTAAACATGGTTTAATTTTTAACTAGACATGGTGCAAACGGCTATAAATTTCTTTTACATAAATTGCTCAAAATTTAGAATCATGTAAATACAAAACTATAATAAATGCTCAAAATGTCCTTCCGCTTTTCCTTTTCCACTCGAACGAAAAGGTTTAGTTGATTTACAATTTCTAATTCTAACAATTTTTTTTCTTAAAATTGCATGATGAGCTTTCATATGGCAAAGCTTGTCGGTGAGCTAATAAATCACCCTGTAAAAGATTTAATTTCCTATTAATTCAGTGCGCGTTTAACTTATTCACATTGAACGAAAATAATGATGAATGGGTTAGCTACCTAGACTTATTTTTTCGTTAATGAAAGTAACCAATTTGAAGATTAATTTCTATGTGTTTTGAATTTGATTTTAAGTATAGGAGTGCATGCCGTTAATTTTTTATAAAGTCGATAAGACATTTATTTTTAAATGAAATACATCTTTAACTCATTCACATTAAACGAAGAGAATCTGTACTAACATGAAATAGTATTTACTTTTGATTGAAATGATTTTGTATATATGGTCTTTATTCATTCTTATAAGTAGGGTTGTGAATCCTGAAAAGGTAATTTACGGGACACAAGTCAAAAAAGCAGGACCCAAAGAAATTTAGTCTATTTTATTTGGCGATGATAAATTAGAGAATCAAATTTAAGCGAAATTTTAAGCGTTCCTTCTTTTAACAAGATTTGAAATTTTTGTCCATTTACACCGACGTTGAATTCAGTTAATCTCGAATTAAAGCGTAGAAAATCCTATGTTTAATGTTTAATCAAGGATTAGTTAACAACGACCTCGGTGCAATTTAGCCTTAATCAAAATAAAATTACATAAGAAGAATCGTACCCACTAAGCAAAAAAATGTTATGTAAACATTTTGTGAACGTTATTTAGTCAGACGTAATGTTTCCGGTTAAACGTGTTTAGTGTAGAAAGTAACGTTATGTCGATAGTTCTATGTCCTAGTAAGCGATGTTGCAGAATAACGTTATAATAAAAATGTTGATCCGACGTTTCTTTATTAACGCTGTATAAACATAAATTGCAATGTTTTATTAATATTTAACCGTAATATTATCATTATGTTTCCTATACTTGTTTCATGAACGTTCCTTTAGGAATGTGTCATTGACGTTCCTTTAGAAACATTGCACTACTATTACAAGATAACACACTGTATTTCACTTCTCATCTACACACATCTGTACTTTTTTTAAATTTATTAACGGATCGATTTTAAAATTTCGCCTTGTTTAATCATGAAAAGTTATTTAAAAAAGTTGTTTAAAATTAGGAAATAACCCCAATTCCCAAATTTCTTTATAACTTTTCGTGATTAAACAAAGTCTAATATGTTAATTTTTTGCAATTTGTTGTTGACTGCGGCTTTATAATCAGAAAATGTTGGTTTTAAACCACAATTGACAAAAATTTAGAATCGATCCGTAAATAAATTTAAAAAGTTAGGGGTTTGTAGCTGAGAAGTGAAACACAATATGTAACTTTGAAGTAAAACGCACATTAGCATCGCATCATTTTGCAAACTAAAAATCTGCAGCAATCACTACTTAACATATTTTTTGTATGTTACTTCATTCTGTACTTATTGGGGCAAATTTTTAGTTTAGCAATATGAAGCAATGCAACACATGCTAACGTCCAATTCAATAAAGCTTGTAAACACTTGTAAACTTTAAAATGTTTGATTACTTCGCGATCCCTCTGCTGAGGAGCCCCCAAACAGGGTCGAAACAGCTCTCCAAAGGGTGCCATTGTAATGAACTGTATTCAAAATAAGTATTTACAAAGGAGATCTTTCTTATTTTGTGAGACAGAGATAGATTTAATAAATTCCAAATGCAAAGATGAAGTATATCGAGTATTAAAGTATCTACATAGATTATATTTTTTAATTGTAACACAGAAGGAATCTTACTATGCAAAGTGTTTATTAATACAATTAATGAAACAACGTCGGTGGACATCAATATATGTATTTACAATCAAAATAATACATTGAAACACCAAATATAAAAATACAAGCCGTGGAGATCATAATAATTATTAAATCTAATCCGCTTATTAAATACTGAACGAGCGAAATAGGCGTTCTTGCAGGCGGGGGACAATAGAACGTAATCAGCTGTGTCTATTTGGTAAGTTGAGTTTAGTCCAAAACTTCTATGTAATCGCTGTTAATCATACATTTGTTTCAAAAAATTGTATGGCTTCACCATTATTTTCTCGTGCTAAAAATTTTGTTCTCGGTGAGGTTACAAAATTCTGTAAATATAAATGAAGAAAATGATATATAAATAATGAACATATAAAATAGCGACATCTTACTATCGCTTTTTGACCTAACATTGCAGTAGGATAGACAAATTGAAGCGGGATTTGCTCCTAATGAGTCCCCCATGCAAGGCGGCCATGCATGGGGGACTCATTAGGAGCAAATCCCGCTTCAATTTGTCTATCCTACTGCAATGTTAGGTCAAAAAGCGATAGTAAGATGTCGCTATTTTATATGTTCATCATTCTTACATCGCAATTGCGAATAAATTGGGCAAGTCGTTTTTGGTCTGCAGTGGGAATGTCGAGCTACGTTTCTGCTGAAGAAGCCCCAAGCAGGGCTGAAACAGCTGTCCAGAGGCTGTTCGAGGTTCTCACTGCAATCAAAAACGATTTGCACAATTTTTTTTTTAAGATATATAAATACATTATAATGTCAAAACAATAAAAAAAATCGTATTACTTACCCTTCATCAGTTTTTCAACAATTTTTCCTTATTAATATAAAAACATTTTAGATGATGTGACTGAAAATCTGAAATGTATCTCTTTTAAAAATAGGTAAAATAAATAAAACATTTTACCTCTATATTTTTCACGTGTGTTCTTTGCATTCTGTATTCTAACTTTAAAATGTAGCATCACTTTCGAGGATTTATCGCAAAGCGATAGTGCAGCCTAACTGCAGCGGTTTTTTCCCTTTTCCTAAAGCAATGTCACTTTTTAATTAGGAGTAATTTTTAAGTGTGTACTTCTAATAACGAGCCTTCAATAATATAACCACCTCGAGTAGCCTTGGAAACAAAAGTACGTACCGTAGATTGAACAGTACAGGTTCTGTGATATTCGCAATAACTGTCAAATTAAATATAGTATAGTAAAATAGTACTTTAAATTTCTTCTGGCACTGACCACTTTCACCAACAAATATGCAAATTTGCAGATATTTAAAAAAAAGTTGAATCTTAATATCCACATTTTAAAATTAACTCATAGCGTTTTCTACTGACATGCACTAATGTACTGAGTGCGCACTCAGTGTATCTCCCACCTTCTTCTAACCTCATGTAATAAAATGAGTTGGAGATACAATCAGTGCATGAGTGAACGTTAGTAGAAAACACTATCAGTTTTTGTCACGTATAAGAAGTCGAGATATACCGGATGTTTAAATTGCCAGTACAAAATAAATTGGTTATTGGGGATGGTGAGTTGATGTTCGGCAAAAAAAAATCCAATAAAAGTCCTTTAGTTTTCGAAATAAAAATTACTAAAAATTTGGTTAAAATTGTTGTTACGCCACTGAGTTAAGATGATAAGCTGTCACAATAGTCACAGCTTGCTACATTGTTATTACTGAAATGAATGCCGCTTACGTGAATAATGAGGTGACGGAAATGGCGTTATTTTATGGAAAATAAAAATAATAAAAGAAATTTTTTTTAATGTTTTTTTTTTGGATTTCTTAGGACTTCCAGATGCCACAGTTTTTTTTGTACTAGCAATTTTCAAACACCCTGTATTTTTTCGATTGTCAGATATTTTATTTTTCTTTAGGAAGCTATGATTTAACGTTCCTACTCCTTTTCATTTTACGTTTTTAACAATAAACATTTGAAAGAGGTAGGAGGTAGTACAAACTCAATCTGCTACATACTGCGCGTATGTTAATACAAGATATTTTCCAAATATATGTATAATATATATTATATACATATGTATAGTATACTTAAGGTGTCACATTCAGTTTTATACGTAAAGTAGAAGTATTAAATTAGTCCATAAACTGTTTACCTGTTCATTAAATAGATGATGTTTCATGTCCCCAAATTAAGAACAGCAACGATAATCAGCACTATCAGTAGCAATCGGAAAATACCTAAGTCTAGTAAATTGTCGAAACTAGTAAAGAGCAGCAAAAGTTGCGACGCCATATTATTACGCACAGGCGCATTAAATAATTGAGAAATATCGTTGAATTTGGGTTGTTATTATAACATTTAAATAAAACTTTACTTATCATAAAAGTATCATGTTTCAACAATATTATGTAATGTTTCATGCAGTGCTTTAAAGTTATTTCGATATTTTCAATAAATGTTATTATTCTGTTATGTAGTAACATTACATTGGTGTTTCATAACATTCCACATACCATTTGTAATATTCTATCAACATTTTGTTCAAAATGTTGCTGTGTTGTTGTGTTGAAAATGTTTCAGAAATGCTACGTAACATTCTATGCTTAGTGGGTAGCGTCTGAATTTTGAAATTAATTTTAATTGGTTTTAACAGGGGTGTTACTATAGGGGATGCGCGGATTGCAAAGCAACCCTGAACCCAGCGCAGATTTTCTTAATCTCTGAAAATATTCACAAACGAGGAAAAGCGAAAGCTCGCTTATAAATAACACCTCAAAAGACTTCCAAAAAATATATATTTTTAAATACAGAATACAGTCTGAAATAAGTAAGAAAAATAGAAAGAAAAACTAAGAGGATTTTAATTTATTTTAATATTAATATCGTTGCCGGAAAACAATTTCAATACAACTGGTAAACGCTAAGAAAACAAGTTTTAAGTATCAATTTCGAATGAACGACGTTTGTAGCGCCATCTGTTGATTCGTGCTGTACATTTGAATTTGCCCAGAGATTCCAAAACACCTGAAAAACGGTCAGGAACGTTTAAAAACAATATCCCTAATACCGTTCAAAAACAATTTAATACCTAAATATTTAAAACGAAAAATTTACAAACACTTATACTGCTATTTGTTACCCTGAACCATAACGTGGTACTATTTATTTACCGGAAAACAACTGAAAAATCTAATAGGAACAATATCTGAAACCAACTTTGAATTAAAAAAAAAAAAACATGTGGCGCCATCTGTTACCATGAGTTATAATTCTGTCCTCTTTATTTGTGAGGAAGCAATTTCCAAGGCAAAAGAAAAATATAATCAGATAATTTAGAAATAATATTACAAAATACAATTTTAAATAAATGTAAAGTTGAACAGAAATTGTTAGAAAGAAGTTTCAAACGTAGAGACCCTTTAATTAGAGTCGGGACAATACCTCCATGTTATATCACAACAAATTGTCTATGATTGGGAGGGAAGGAAAGTAGGCGTTACCTTCTCGTCTGTTACGTTTGACAGCGGTCAAGTTTCAGACATGACGGCGGCAATCATAGACTAATTACTTTATAGACTGGAATCGGGAAGGCTCAGAAATTCAGACAAGTTTCTGCGCTCTCTTGTGATTGGAATAAAAACTAACCTTGTTGAGCGGGTTGCCTACTACACATATGATTTAATATTATTTGCTTTCAATCTGAGGTATCCATGAATAACTTAGCAAGCCAAAATGACACTTTTGACTTACCTGGTTATTTATGAAATGTCTTTCCATGTAAAAAACTATAAAAATATAAAGGGTTCACAAATTTATATATTAGGTGTTTTTCTTTTACATAAAAAAGTAGTTTCAAAATATTCAGGGGCTTTAATCTCCATGTTCCTATTTATAAGACATTACACACCAAACATTCCATTGAATAAGTAGCTCTGAAATGCTTCAATTTTTGTACTTCGAAATTGTTGTCTTCTGAATGTTTTCTGACTAAAAAGTTGATGATCTTCTTTCTTCTGACATTCGGTATTGCGTCAGTCAAAAATAATTCTTCCGCCTACAGATACCAGAACTCAATATCAACAAAATTCTTTGCGATGGACTAAACTTTGTCAGTTGTGAAATTTATGTTGGCTCTTCCTCGATTTCTACCCAAAACCGGGACTAGTCTTCTTCAGAAACGTACAAAAAGATTTAATTTCGATTCACTACTACCACATGGGTACCGTTTATCGTTAAGTACAGGGTGGCCCAACGATGCGTATTTCTTCTGTGAGGCCTATAGGAAAAAAATTAGGAAAAAAATCGATAAAGAATTTGATACTAGACAATACGCGGCATATAGTAATTATTTTGAAGTATACAGAGTGATCAGAAAAATGGTGGTTCGTGGAAATTCATTTTTTTTTAATGGAACACTGTACATTTTTAGATATTTGGATGCGGAGCAATGAGCAGATTACAACGGTATAAAGATATATTGATTTCGTAACTATTTTCGTAAAATAAATTTTGTTCTTGAAGAATTTTGCAAAAATTCAGTCATTTTGAATATGAATTTCTGATTAATGAGATAACACAGACGAACGAAAATCTAACACGATATTTTTAGGACTTTGGCCTTTATGAAAATGTGAACAAAATGAAGATTTTTTTGCATTATACCGAGCGATCGATACTTACGAAACATTCGGCATCTTATTTTTTTTTTAATGGAACGGCCAACTTTTTATTTCAGAAATGGATAGCATTTAAATGTAGCTTTCTGCCGATATAAGGTTATATGTATTTATTATTAATAATTTCGTCAAAATTTTCCTTTTACAAGTATTTCAATGGTCTGTTTTTAATTATTTTTGGTAAAATAAATCCTATCGCGGGAGTATTCAAATTAGAAATCTTTGAAAGTAGAATCAAGTGATCGAAAAATGACTTCGAATGATTGAATTTAGGTAAAAAAGTAGCAATACTGGGTGTATATTTTAAAACGCCGACCATTGAAATACTTATAAAAAGAAAATTTCTAGTGATTAAATTATTAAAAATAAGGGTATACCCGGTGGCCAGAAAAATGCGGACAAACGCCACGCAGGCCAAATCTTTGTTTAATTCTGAGTTGACAATCTTAATTGAAAAAAGTAGTACAGTGCTTTCTTAAGTCACACGAGCAGCTTAAAAGAATTGTAAATTTGGCAACACCTAATCAGACAAGTACTGTGGTAGTAATCATTTTATTATTTACTATAAATCAGGTAAATACGCAAATTAGCAAGAATTTTATGTTAACATGGATACCAATTGTATTCAAATTTAAAGATAATATGAAAAAATTATAAGAACTGTTCAAATTGGTAGCCATCAGTTTCCAGACATAATTCCAATCTTCGAGGAAGCGAATTCAAAACGCGCTCCAACATATCCGGGGTGATTAATCGAACTGCCGCCGTAATTTTATTAATTACATCCTCTTCGTTCACTGGAGGCGTTGCATAGACCTTTTCCTTTAAAAACCCCCAAACGAAAAAGTCCAGAGGATTAATATCGGGAGATCTTGCCGGCCATGCTATTGGACCGTTACGCCCTATCCACCGATTCGGAAAGTGTTCGTTTAACCAATCCCTAGAAATTCTGGCATTGTGAGCAGGGGCTCCGTCATGCATGTACAACATGTTGGGTCTCAAATTCAGTGGAATATTATCCAGTACTTCTTCTAAAACGTTAACGTACTCAATTCCATTTAGACGATTTGGAAGAAATATTGGTCCAACAACTCGGAGATTTAAAATCCCCAGCCAAACATTTACCGAAAATCTTCTCTGATGTCCAATTTCCCTTACTGCCTTGGGATTTTCGTCCGCCCAAAAATGAAAATTATGGCTATTAAAGACGCCATCTCTCGTAAACAAGCATTCGTCGCTCCAGAGAATATGCAATAAAAAGTTCGGCTTTTCTTGA
The DNA here is from genome assembly GCA_036172665.1 of Prosopocoilus inquinatus. Lineage (NCBI taxonomy): Eukaryota > Metazoa > Arthropoda > Insecta > Coleoptera > Lucanidae > Prosopocoilus > Prosopocoilus inquinatus. Next base: position 7,970,878 of record CM069876.1, read on the forward strand.
ATCCTTTGTAAAATATTGTTACAAAACATTCTTCTGTGCACATTATCGTTCACATACAAAGGCTGCACTTTCCTTGCATGAAACGGATGCAACAAATTTTGAGATAGTACTGAGTGCACTGTTGTTTTGCTAGGAATATTTAGTTCCCGAGCTATTTGTCTTGTGCTGGACGTCGGATCTTCGTAAACAGCATCCAATATTTGCTCTTCTAATTGAACTGTTCGACGCCCTCTAGGTCTACCGCTGTTACGATAATTCGGTATAAAGGAGCCAGTTTCTCTAAGTCGCTGATCCATTCTACGGAACGTGTTGGTGGATGGATGTCGCCGTTGAGGATACCGTATTTGATATTCTTCTTTTGCCAAGTTTGCATTTCCATTGGAAAATCCGAATACCATATACATGTCGGCGTATTCTCCAAAGGTAAACATTGTTCGGTACTAAGAACAGCACAAAATGTTTATCTTATTTCAAGAGCCAAATGTCACATGAGAAACGTCAAAAATTGACAACTACTTACTACTTTTAAACAAGCAGCCTTACAGTACCACGTTGCCATATGTACTTTAATTTCAAAAAAGCCAATGAAGAAATGTTAAAAATGTAAACCATTGGTATTAATCGATTAGTTACATCAATGCATTTGAGATAATTCCATTTCTAAATTTCACCACAATGATTTTACATAGATAAATTTGACGAATTTTGCTAAATTTTAGCCGTACATCTTAAGGTTTGATGGTCTCGTGCGCCTTAAGGAAGGACCGCATAACTTTTTTGGATTAAGATTATCGCCTCAGAATTGAACAAAGAATCGTTCTACCTGGCGTTTGTCCGCATTTTTCTGGCCACCGTGTATAACCTTATATCAGCAGAAAGCTACATTTAAGTGCTATCCATTTCTAAAATAAAAAGTAGGCCGTTCCATTTAAAAAAAATGAGATACCGAATGTTTCGTAAGTATCGATCGCTCGGTATAATGCAAAAAGGTATCTTAATTTTGTTCACATTTTCATAAAGGCCAAAGTCCTAAAAATATCGCATCAGATTTTCGTTCGTCTGTGTTACCTCATTAATCAGAATTGTGATATTCAACCTGACTGAATTTTTGCACAATTCTTCAAGAAAAGAAAATTATTTTACGAAAGTTATTCAATGAAATCAATATATCTTTATACTGTTGTAATCACCTCACTCTGGCGCATCCAAATACCTAAAAATATACAGGGTGTTCCATTTAAGAAAAATAAGTTTCTACGAACCACCATTTTTCTGATCACTGTATAGTTCAAAATAATTTTACAATATGTCGCGTATTGTCTAGTATAAAATTCTTTATAGATTTTTTTCCCATAAGCCTCACAGAAGAAATACGTATCAATGGATCATATCACTTTTAATAGAATTGAGCTTCTAATCTGTGACAGATGCCAAGTCATACAAAAATAAAATTTATAGTTGGCGGTAGAATTACATATTTTTCGGCATTCCAGTCAGTAGAATTCTGTATTAACTATTTTTGGCCCTCTGTTGATTGGAATACGAACTAAAATTCTGGCTGAAGGTTGGCTATATGACTTATAAGGGCCTGGCGCCAATCGACGAATTGTCCAGACTCTTGTTATAGGGTTTTTATTTCAAACGTATGCAACGCCGCCTCTGTTAATCTTTAACCGCTATTGATGTTGTTCTCTATAAATTCCGGAAGACAAAATAGCTCTGCAAACAAATTTCTTCGAGGAATAATTTTAGAAACAATTTACTGTATTCCGCTTAGCGCTACTTTTCGGAAGCTTCCCTAACCTTAAATTTTGGCAGCTGTTGTTACTTTTGAAAATAGAATAATACAAAAGCAATTAAGAAGTTTCGATTTATTTAACATTGAAAGGACGCAGCTAAAGAAATGAAATTTTTAAGAATTTCTAATTTTTAAATTTTGTTCTCTAGACTTTTAATAAAATAATTAAATGATTTTTTTACCAGCTACTAAAACTAAATTAAATATTGTAATAATTAAAGGCGCTGGTAAAGATTTTGCAACCCGGCGACTTGACTTCTAGTTAGACGCTACTGCTGCAAACGTCATTCAATTTCCGCCTGATTTGCCGCGTAAGTGACAAACCACCGGCACAAACTAACGTAGCCGTCGAGTTGTTTTAAAACAGAAAGAGAAAATAGATAAATGTTTGCAGAGATTGTAAATTTTTAAGTGAGAACTACAAATATGTTTCTGTCACTTACACGGAGTGTAAAAATTAGAAACTGTTTTTTTTTCGTAAGTACTTCAAGACCAATTTTTATTATTTCAATATTTATTATAAAAAAAAACATTACGTATCTTAATAACTGAAGGTAAATAGAGAAAATAAAAACTTGACATTACCGTGGAGTATTCAGAAAGTATTAATATTAACAGAGAAAGAGAATGTACAACAGTGACAGAGATAGGTTACCATCAGGGCCGTAGTCAGGCTAAATATTCAGGGAATCGTAGCTCTATACGTTTTTATTCCAATGCTTTTACGAATTTTTAAAATATTTTTATCAGGTTGGGCCATCGTAGGGTAGGCTTAAAATTTTCCAGGGCAGACTCAGCTTCCCTTGGCGCCCCCCTAGCTACGGCCCTGGTTACCATCGTGAATGTTTATTGGTTAATTCGACACTCTGTCAGTTTTTCGCAAATTTAATACAAGAAATATCACCATGTCATGTGGGCGTTAGGAATAACTTTAACACGGCAATATATTTGCTGTAATTTTCTCTTTTTTTTCGAACCACTATAATTTTTGTACCTTTAAACGGCGAGCAGTAATCTTCAGAAACGTAGTTTTCAATGCAAGTTTACTACGTTCTGGCTTGAAACTTTCCACCAGATATACTTTAAGCTAAATAAAACAAATAAATACACATTTATAAGTTTTATTAATATTATTTAATGAAAAAGTAACATTATTGACATAAAAATAGAAAGTTAAATAAATGACTTACATATTTCACTTAGGTTTTATAAGCTAGGCAACTTTATATTGCAAAAAGACGAAACATGTTCTTTTAATTTTTTTTTTCAATAAAAGTCAAAGTAATAAAAAAAGGTAATCATTTCTAATAGTAACAAATTTAAAAATGCAATCGTGTGCTGTACACATAACGGCTGGTAATTACAAAACAAATGCTATAGGGAATGGTTGTTTCTGTTTCTAATCAAATCCTGTTCTTCACTCTGCTTATAATAATAAATAGTATTACAGTTCTTTAAAACGTACAAATATAGGTTTAATTTCTTTGAATAAACTAATTTTTCTATTAAATTACACGTAGTGAATAGAGGGAATAGTTTAATTAGCGTCGAGTTAAAAAATTACTAAGTAACAGTAGGAGCTGTTTGCTAGCTATTTTCGAAGGCCAGTTAGCTGCGTCTACGTCTTATAAATGCATAACAAAGCAGAAGTGCAGAAATTTCTAAATTTCGCAGAATAAGTTATTGATTTCTTATTTATCCGTTTCTAACTGAAGCAAAGCATTTTTTTTTTATTAAAGGTCAATAGAGTCAACTATTAATTAAATTTACACTACTAATATAAAACTACATTTATTGTGCTAAACTTGGCGTCAAACAATTAAAAAAATTAAAAGAACAAAAGTATTGAAATGTATTTTCTGTTGTACTTTTTAGTCAAGTGTTTAAATCAGAGACTTACAAGTAAAATAAGGCCAAACTTGGTGCAAACTGAAACATATTTGAAGATTTTTTTTCACCTTTGCACCAACTAAATCAAGAACATTGAAGACTCAAACACGTTGATCACACAACAAAAAAAATCATTTCTCTAATACATAAGATTCAATATCAAATTTACGCTGTTTTTTTTTCTTCTGGAACTGAAAGGTACAGAAAGAACTAATGAATACACGAGATAGAGATTAATATAAATATAAGTTTGTAACTTCAGTCATTATAATTCTGTTAAAAACTATATAAAATTACGCTATTGTACAAAGTTTACAGGCGTTAGAATAAAATGTCACAATAAATTTATCATCACCGAATCACTAGAGCTGTAGTAATGGGCCAATAAATAATTTAGGCTTATAAATCAGTACTATCATCTGATTTAGGTTTGTTAATGATCGGAGGTGGCGGAGGAGGCTGCGTGGGCTTGTTCAAGCTCTTAGGAGAAGGAGGAGTTGTTAGTAAATTTACCGGTGCAGTGGAAACAAGGTTGTTGGTATCAATGATGTTCCCATCAGAACGTGTACGTATATGACTAGGTTTAGCATTGCCATTACACCGCTCTGGTAATTCACTGTTCAACATTTCGTTAGACTTCATATGCGGTGGTTTAGACGGAACTTCAGGCTTACTATTAATGTTACCACCTCCTCTCAAAGAATCACAATTAAAGTTAATGTCATTAAACTTATTTTCTAATGACGACCTCGGTGCAGGAACTCTATCAGGTTGGTGACCCAGAAACTTTTCCTTTTCGGCCATTTGGTTGTCATGACCGGCTTGGAATTTCTCACGGTTGGGTATGTTGACAATACTTGGTTGCTGTTTGTGCGCTACGCTATATACAGAACACTGCGTCTTTTGCAATGTCGGGTCTACACTAGTGTCTGTTCGGGTTGTACCTCGCAATGAAGCTGGCCTGACGGGTATAGCGGGTTTGCTAGGTTTATCAGCTCCATCATCACGGTTTTGACCACGTATCTGAACTACTTCACCATCGATTTCAACTGAGTTTAATGACTTACTCATAGTGTGTTCCGGTTTGAAATTTAAATTATGGTTCGTGCCTTTTTCACCGTCCGACACAACCATTCTTGGAGCTGCTACCGGTTTGCTAGTGGAAGTAGAAGGCGAGGTATTACTCTGCGTAAACTTATGATGTACATTATTTGCTACCATTGGAAGTTCTGTGTTTGTTATTTGTGCGGTGACTTGTTGTACAGGCCTGGCTGTCGATAGTTGAATATTTGCGTTCGACTGTGAAATAACATACTTATGATCAACTGTTTTCGTATCATCAAAATTGACTAGGGGTATAGTAGACACCTCTGAATATTTACTATGAATACTGCTATTATCATCATCAAGAACCAGGCTCCTTCTTTTCGGTGTTGCTTGGACTCCTTCATAGTCCGTGATCGCAGTGGTTGATTGCGATAAAGAATTCTCTGTGCACTTGACTTTATGTGATCGACTCAATGTCGAACTACCTGAAGGATACGAAGCAGTCAAAGCATTGCGATCACTCGCATAATCCAAATCTGTCTTTGCAGGAGGAATGGGAGCAACTGGTTTCTTTCGTCTATGTTGTGGCTTAGGGCTTGCAGTGTCTAAGGGGACATTATCGTTTTCATTAACTTGTTTTAGAATCGGTAAGTATGGCCTTTGGAATTCGTATTCTTCTGGCAATAAATCACTTGCACTAATAGTTAGGTTTTGACTAAAATCATCAGTAAACAGCTCATCTACTTTGTTAATAAAAAACTCCACGATCATATTCAACAATGCACAATTAGTCATATTTGCGTCCATCTCCTTGTCAAGCCACAAAAGATTCGGCGCAATCACAATAGCAATGTTAGAGGCGTTCATTTTAGTTTCGGGGTGCTTGGAAAGTGCCGCCAGGAACTGCATCAGATATGATAAATTGTACCTGTTGCATTCAGGTAATTTTTTAAGAATTTTCTGCACTGCACTTAGCCTCTGTTCTTCTGGATATTTCATGGATTCTATCCAGTCGTTATATAATGTAGCAGTCAGGATTGGTTCCGGTAATTCACGCAGATACATTTTTAATGTGCTCGCGATTACATGAACGTCTCTGTATTCTGGTAGGAGTGGGCAAGAAAACGAGCCAGAGTCTATTGACAATTTTAACCTCTTCACTCGTGTTAAACCTATGAAAATTAATAACTATTAAGTTTAATCTACTAGTACAAAGTATTATATAATAATATAAATAATATATATATATTATATAAAATATAAAAAATATAATATATATAAATATTATAATATAATATAAAATATGAACACCATCTCTTAATTCAAAATTAAATTGAAAATATGTAGAATCGAAGCGCTGAGGAATCATTTAGAGCGCCATCTGTTGACCGAAAAGGAAAACATTATTAACTGAATTTTAAAACATCTCATCGCTGACGTTATCACCTCATCTTTTAATTTTAGCAAAAAAATATTGCTATATTTTTTTCTGATTAGGAATTTATTTTTAAGGAAAACTGAAAACATTCTCTTGGCTAGAAGGGAAGCGATTTTAGTAGAATTTACCGCTATCTTTTGGTCAAAAAGGAAAACTATTTTAGTCGAATTTAAAAATGTATCATCGATGATATTCTCATCTCATCTGTTGATTTTAGCTTAAAAAATTTAATTGTTTTGAGTGACTTAGGACAAGTTTCGTAATGGCGTTAAAGTAGGACTTTTAAATTTAAAATCATTTTCAGACGTCGTAACAAAATAAAACGCATTAATTTATAAGTCAGACTGTAACTTTAATTTTATAAAACCTACTTTAGTTCATTTAGGCTGAATTTCATAATCGAACTAAAAATAACTTTAAACAAGAAAGCCACTGTCAGATGTCAAATAAACGTGAAAAGACATTTAATTGACACATCAGAATGAGATTTTAGTTTCATGTCTCGTTTAATTTGATTATGAAACCGGCCCTAATTACTTTCAAGGGAGTCTACGATTCATTCATCCCCAAATGACCCCTAGATGTTCGTTAACCCCCAACCGCCCCCTACATGTTCATCGACCCTTTTTTACTTTTTTTATAGAACTCCCTTGGGAACCCCGGCTATATACGGTGCCGTATGCTTTAAAAATTGAAAATAGGCAGCATTCTACTCTCGTGCTTTTAGTGATTTTCTGTTGTGATTGATGTGTTGCCAAATTAAATTGGCAAAAAGAATTTCGTACGATACCTCTAAACTTAAAGTCACTCTCAGATGTCAAAACAAACGTGAAAAGACATTTAATTGACACATCAGAAAGTCACTTTCAGTTTAATGTCTCGTTTAATTTGATTATGAAACCGGCCCTAATCATTTTCAAGAAAAACTAAACGAGATTTCAAGGAGTCATCATCATCATCATCATCATCATCGTTTAGAGCGCCATCTCTTTCCTAAAAGGAAACACTATCTTAGTCGAATTAAAAAAGAATGTTTTATGGCTGACGCTCTAGTGTCATATTTTTTTAAAATTTTGTTAATAAAATACAATGAATTTTAAAGGGGATCTCTCTATAATACGTAAAGTAATGAAAGATAATGATAGAAGATAAATATTTGTATTGGACTCGAGTCGACGATTCTTACAACCCCAAATGACCCCTAGATGTTCGTTAACCCCCAACCGCCCCCTACATGTTCATCGACGCTTTTTACTTTTTTATGGAACTCCCTTGGGAACCCCGGCTGTATACGGTGCCGTAATAAATAAAAAATTGAAAATAGGCAACATTCTACACTCCTGCTTTTAGTGATTTTCTGTTGTGATTGATGTGTTGCCAATTTAAATTGTCAGAAAGAATTTCGTACGAGACCTTTAAGCTTACAGTCACTCTCAGATGTCAAAACAAACGTGAAAAGAAATTTAATGTCTCGTTTATTTTGATTATGAAACAGGCCCTAATCATTTTGAAGAAAAACTAAACGAGATGTCAAGGAGTCTTCATCATCATCGTTTAGAGCGCCATCTCTTTACTAAAAGGAAAAACTATTTTAGTCGAATTAAAAAAGAATGTTTTATGGCTGACGCTCAAGTATCATATTTTCTCAATTTCAATTTTTTTAATAAAATAATAAAATGAGTTTTAAAGGGGGTACTCTGTAATGCGTAAAGTAATGAAAGAGAATGATAGAAGATAAATATTTTTATTGGACTCGGCACTTGGCAGTCAACGATTCCTTCATCCCCCAACAGGTCCATCGACCCATTTTCCTTTTTTTTGTAGAGACCGTTAGGAACCCCGGCTAGACACGGTGCCTGCCCGTGCTTAAAAAATTGAAAATATGCAACCCATTCTACACTCGTGCTTTTAGTGGATTATGAAAACGGAAAATTATTTCTAATGTGATTGATGTGTTGCCTATTTCAAAATTTTCAGGGGTGACGAATTAAATTAGCATTTCGTTAGGTACTTTTAAGAAAGTTGTTCTGTTTCTGTAAAGCAGAAATTATTTTCGTTTTTTTGATGGGACTACAAAGAATTTGTCATTTATTAATTATTTTCAAGGAAAGCTTTTACTTTCTTATCAAGTAGTTCAAATGTTTCAAAGTAGATAGCGACACTCTGTGAACACTTAAACATACCTATTACAGCCGTGACGCGCAAACAGGTCTATTTTTAGCATCAAACACGCCACCTTGCGCGTCACAGAACATGACTGAAGCTACGCGATCATTCCAGAAATTTCGAGGGCTCTGCAATATAAGCCGTACGATCCATGAGTTTAGTTATTAAGTTGGCAAGCGAAGGGTTGTAATCTCTATTACGCCCGATTTCTTCACCTCCTCATAAATTAATCTGCCAGGTATTATCCTTGGAAACCATTGTAACAATACAAGTTTCCGAGGATATTACCTGACAGATAAATCTATCAAGAGGTGAAGAAATCGGGCATTAGTGTTGTAAAGCCGATACATTGCAAGTAAAATATTTCACATAAATTTCATTTCAATGAAATATTTCGTAGCATTCAGAAATTTCAAGAAACTTATTTTAAATTTGCCGCGCAGAAAGTGTCTATGCGCATTTGCACATGATTTGAATTTGAAATATGGTAACCTAAACATGATGCGTTTACGATGAACATAAAACTGCCCAATACACGTATTTACAGCTGAATTAAAAAAATTGGGAAATATCACGAAAAATATACATGATTTTCTTAGTCTTTTCCTAATGTGAAAATGATTTATTAGTAGAGATCGGAATCGCATATTTTGACGTCATCGTTGGGCGGCGCTTGTCATGCGGTTAGCTCTGCGGCAATCAATATTGCCCTGATTATGATTATTTTAGTAGTTCGTACTGTTTATGTACGATTTAATTTTCAGAATCGTGTGTGTATTTTGGATTTTTACAACGAAGATGAAATTTCTCTTCCTTTTACGTTTAAAACTCAAAAAGTGGCGTTTTAAAAATTCTCAAGCTGGAAATTGATGGCAAACATTTAAAATGAAATTGATGGATCAAGAAAAGGAAAAAGGAAACAAGAGACAATCCAAACACTTTGCGAGAAAAAAGATACAAGAAAAGAAAAAGGTACGCAATCAGAAACAAGAAAAAACTGGAAAACTTTTTGATAATCGAGAAATCACAATCAAAACGAGAAAAAATAAAATTTCAAAATAAACTATAATTATTTAATTTATGAAAAATGGTAAACAATTGAAAATTAAAAAAAAAACATGAAAGACTTTTTAATGGTCGAGAAAAATTAAATAAAAATTCCTGACGACTAAAACAAAAGATATTATACATTCAAGACATAACACTTATTCGAAATTTACAAAAAAAAAGAGCACCAAAATAAAGACAAATCACAATCGCAATACAAAAGCAGCAAAAACAAAAGACGACTGCAGCGATTTGCAGACTGTAGTAATTATAATAATTATTCAGTTTGAAAATACAGGGTGTAACAAAAATACAGACCGCTACTTCAGGGACGTATTCTACTGATAAAATAAAGAAAAAAGTTCATATAAACATGTATCAGAACGTTCACGGGAAGCTGCAACAACAGTTAACACTCTTATTTCAATTTTTACAAAGGATATCTAATTCAATATGCCTCGAAAAATGTTCTTTCTAGCTACGATACGGTTTCAAGCGAACAGCCTGTATACTCGTTTTCTTCTTTATTTTAATCTATAGGATTCATCACTAAAGTAGCTGCTACGTCTGAGACATTCTGTTGACTAAAATGAAGAATAAGTTCAAACAAATGTATATTCCAAAAAATCAGCTGTTTTTATGTTATTGTTACGCCGTGAGCTCGGGTGGTCAGACAGCATGCCTCTGTCCGATTAATCTTAGGAGAGGCCTAGAATTCACTGGCAGGTACCCGAATAATGCTGGAAGTTTCGATGCGTTTTCTGGAGTATGTAGGCTTGCCTATATAATAGGAGGATTGTCGAGCGAGGGGCAGTTCTTATCTAGTAAGCGAAGAAGACGAGGTATCACGAAGCCATAAGTGGCGACGTAATAGAAGTGCGATTTGTTATTTATTTATTTATAACTTAGTGTTATAGAGTATTTTTAGTGTATTCTGTTTATTAAAAAGGTTGCGTTTTAATAAAGTGCTTAAGAATAGTCGACGAGTATTATTTGGGAACCCCGAAGTCGTAACATTATAATAAATTATTAAAATTATGAAATTGAAAATTAAATATTTAATTTCAATTAAAATGTTAAAGTAAATGCAGAAAAAAATTATTTAAATATTTATGCTGGGTGTTCGCGGGAAACCGTATCGATACCTAGAAAATATTTTTTAGAAAAGAATTTAATTAGACACCCTGAACGGGATGCAGTGCTAAAAAGTTGATATTCCGTAAGAAAATACAAGAACAGTTGAAAATCTCGAAAACCAAAGAGTCATTTGTTTTCCATGTGCCATAAAATCTAGCGGAAAAGGTCCTAAAACTTAACCTACTATTTTAAGTTACCTCCTAAAATTTTAAAAGAATTTTCCTTGATCGTCAAGATTTACTTCCCAAATAATAAAAAATCCTAAACTTTGGAAGAAAATATTTTTTATTATTTATTATAATTAAGATGATATTCTGAACGCGATGCGATGCGATGCGATGATAAAAAAATATGTTTTATTGAAAAAAAGTTAAACACAATAGAAAATTTCAAAAACCTGACAGTCATTTGTTTCTCCGATATTGCCATAAAATTGCGCAGGATAGGTCCTGAAACTTCTCCAATATGAGTTAATTCGTAAAAATTCAAATAAGAGAGTTAACTGCTATTGCAGCTTCCCGTGAACACCCCGTATATATGTTTATATGAACTTTTTTATTTATTTTGATCTGTAGAATACGTCCGTGAGTAACGGCCTGTATTTTTGTTACACCCTGTACACGATAAATAAAATAAAAACAGAAAGAACATTTTCGTCTGTTGGAAAAATGTAACCGGAATGGAAATTAAAAAAAAAAAAATGGATAACTCCAATGAGAAAAAAAGAGAAAGAAAAACAAATGACGATCGTACATTTTACGACAAAATGCGATTGTAATAAGTATGTATGTATTTAAAAGAAAAGAAGCAATTTCAGAAAATATAGAAATAAAAAATAAATAAATTGAAAAAAAAACCGTTACTTCCTTTTTTAATAATCTGACTGCTTTTAATCACGCTTTTTTCACAAGTCTTTAGTTGGTTGAGTTTAATTTATTATTATTAGGATAATACGATTTTTAACGCCAAAATGTAAATTTTCCTGTAAAAAAAATCGAATTTGAAACTTGGTGAGTTGGCAGTACTGTGCCGCCGCATTATGACGAATTGCCGCAAGCCAATCCTAGGACGCCTCCCCCCCCCTCCCTCATCGGATTCTTCCAAAAAGGATTACGCAATAAAAACGCATTAAAAATAATTTTCTATGCAAACCCAAACTCTTTTTGATGACAATCAAAATATGTGATTCCGATCTCTCTATTTATTAGAAACGGGCGGAAATAGGTTAGAATTATTTGACGATTTTTGTGAGTTTATAAGTAAGTAGACGATAGAAAAAATTTGATAGGTAGACAAACAGACAATTGACATTGATACTTGGAAAAATTTGGTTTTCCCTTTTTTTTGGATTCGAAGAGTTGATGATTGCTCCTCAATTTTTTCTCACTCTGGCATACACTAAAATACGTTAGTTCTTGCTCACATTTCTGTTCTTCTCACAGTCCACGGAGCATGAAAGTTGAAACGTCAATTTTGAAATTTCAAAAATTACATGACAAAATAATGAGATTACCTTTTCGATCGCGAAAACTCGATTACTATATTTCCATTTAAGGTGAAACATGTCATGAAAAAATATGTTTCATAAAATTTTTAAATCACTAATAATACCTGGGCGATTCAAAATAAGTATCTGACCCGTTAACCGCATGTAGTACACGAAAAAAAAAACAAAAAAATCTATAATATGCATAAGGTGTTCAGTATGCATAATTTCTAAGATAAATTGTATTGAATATTCAAATATGAATTGGTTGATGACTTACCTCCACCCATTCTAAATAATCCCTCTTCAGACAAGCCTAACTCTGTCAATGCACATATGCATATTTCTAAAGGATAAGCAATTTTTCTTTTGGTAACTCTCAGATGCTCTTCTAATGATGTTCCAAACACAGGCTTAATGCAACTGTTTCCTAAAACAAAATACATACAGCTTACAATTTTTATGTTCGGTTAAAGTCATCATAAGAATACCTATTTTAGATTCTACATCAGGAATATAGTCATCCAAAGTTTTTAAGGCACTTTCATGATAGGCTCTCTGCAATTTAAGTATCTGCAATATATACTGTGATAGTTCATTTTCTTTTCGCAAGACACTGAACATTTCAGCGGCCAGCGCATCTCTGGTCTGTTCGACTTTCATATCGGCTTCTTCCATTTCCAACTTAATGTTCTCTGTTTTCTGTCCATGTTTGGCAGCCTGTAAATGTTATCATTTAATTATGTTCGTTTTAATTTGAACTTTCCAACGACTTACGTTGTATCTATTCTTTGCCGAGTCCTTGTCCAAAATGTACTTGTTCAAGTTCCGTTTTAGCTTGATGATGTTGGGTATTTCCTTCTCTAGAACTTCCAAGAGAGGTTTACTTACTAAACTCTCGATTTTTATTTCGTGTTCTAGTTGTTCGTTTGCAAGATTGTGCTCTGCTTCTCCGCATGATTTCAATATGTACCTGAATAGCTCGCACGCATCTTCAGATTTGCCATTGTGCTCGTGGCCCTCTATGAACTTTTTTGAGGCTTGATCAAGTAGGGCAATACCCAGCTGATGTTCGGGATATTTTTTCTGTAAAAATTGCAAAATAATTTCTTTTATTTAATACGTGCGCTGCTGGAAAATTTTCTGGAATCTAGTAGGTCTAAAATTGTTAGCGTTTATCAACTCTCATATTCGAAAAATTTGACGTTTTTCGCCTATAATTCTATTGACAGTTTCTATCCAAGTTAACTAATTTTAGTTACCACAGCATTTGAGAAAAAGAAATTTTGTGTAAACATGGAAATCTCGCGTGAAAATTTTCGTACCATAATTTTTTACGATTTCGAATGTGGTCTAACGCCGAAAGAACGCCTCGATCGGCTTCATTTGGCTTTTGGAGATGAAGCACCATCAAAGAGCAGTGTTTATAATTGGTTTGCCGAATTCCAGCCTGGACGTACCTCTCTCAGTGACGAATTTCGTGAAGGTCGTCCATCAACATCTGTTGTTGTCACTAATGTAGATGCTGTGCGTGAAATGCTTGAGCGAGATCGAAATGTGACATACCGTGAGATTCAAGCATCCTTACGCATTGACACGAAAGCAATACACCAGATTTTGCATGTTCATTTGAACGTACGAAAGCTTTGCAGTCGTTGGATCCCACGCAATTTAACAGAAGCACAAAAGCAGAGTCGTGTCAAATGGTGCGAAGAAATGCTCAAGAAATTCAATGGAGGTCGTTCAAATTTAGCATTTTTTTTTATTTATTTTTTATTTAACATCGTTACTGGTGACGAAACATGGATCTATTCGTACGAGCTAGAAAGTAAACAACAATCCACCATTTGGGTATTTCAAAATGAACCAAAACCAACAAAAGTTGTCCGTTCACGCAGTGCTGCGAAGCAAATGATTGCTTGTTTCTTTGGTTTAACTGGACATGTAGCAACCGTGGCTTTAGAGGATCGAAAAACCGTGAATGCTGATTGGTATACTAGAATATATTTGCCGGAATTAATCGATCAAATAAGAAGAAACAATCGAAATCGACGAATTATTCTCCATCACGACAACGCCAGCTCTCAGCCCGTCAAACAGTTGATTTTTTGTCCAACAAAAATGTTGAATGAATGACTCATTGTCCATATTCACCTGATTTTATCAGCTAAGGATTTCTTCTTGTTCTCAAATATCAAAAATAAAATGCGTGGTGAGCGATTTTCGTCGGCTGAAGCAGCGGTTGAAACATTCCGGACACTGGTTTCTGAGGTACCATCTTTAGAGTGGAAAACGTGCTTTAGAAATTGGTTCGAGCGTATGCAAAAGTATATTGACGTCAAAGGCGAATACTTCGAAAAACAATGATACCGTATACCAAATTTCATATGCGGTTTTTCATACCGTTTCCAGAAACTTTTCCAGCAGCCCACGTACATATACTGCGAAAAGTAAATTTATTGAATGAATTTTTGTGTACCAAAGAGTTTTTTATATTTTAAACATTTGACTCAAAGAAATTTACTTAACCGATAAACACATACACAAGTTAGTAACTTTGTTTACTGCCGTTAAGATTAGATTACTAGTTTTATCACACACGTTCTTTGGTCACTTTAAATCTACCTCTGAAAATGTTATCAATTGAAAAATTACTGAAAATTATTATATTCTGAAAAATTATTCAACTCTTGCAAGTGTAATAACAATTATTAGTTACATAAGCTAAATTAAAAAAAAAAACACATACATCATTAAGCTCGTTAAATACCGGTCTAATTAAAACTTTCATCCAATTACTCGACGTAACTTAGAGTTTCCTCTTACCAAACGTTTTTCACTGGTCTCATTTTGACTTGTCCCATCAGAGGGTATCTTCTTACAGATTGTGGTAAGCGCCCCCTTGAGGTACTCGATCTTCCTGTCTGCGGATTGTAATTCTTCATAATTTAAATCTTCACTTTTATCGGCCCTAAACGAAGAAGGTCCATTACAGTCGGTCCTTTATAAAGCATGTTTTCGGTGAATTACAGGACGATCTTATCAAATAATAAACTTGCGTTTATTTGAGTAACGTTTATTGAATAAGTTAATCATATCAGCAAACGTTTATCGAACGTAGGTGATACCGGAATGATATGATTACTTTTCAATAGATACAGAATAGATACAAAAAGGCTTTTTGGGCCTCTGCGTGTACTTTCTCGATCTTAAAACAATTATTCGGTTAAATTTACGTGCCTGTACTTGATCATTCAATTAATTAAATTAGTTAATTCAGAATTTGTAATAAAATTTGGGAACAGTAATAGTCATTTACGTGTCAAGCTTTGTAAACGAATTTTTACGGGCGAGCTGATTTTTAATTAATTTAATTTTTCTATGAAAAATTGAAGGCATTATTTCTGGCTAGACGTAGTCATGATGATGTAAACAGACAAGCCTGTAAAATTTTACAGGTCTTTTATACCAGTCCGTAAAATATTACAGGTCTGTTCCCGTAATTTATCGTTAACTTGCTTACCATAAACAACAAAATTAACCTATAAATTGTCCTTTACTAAGAATGTGAATATAAATAAAATTATGAGTGCAGGAATTTAAGAAAAACCGAAAACAGTAAATATCGAAACTTGTACTGTAGTACTAGTTAGGTATGTCCAAAATTGTACATTTTATTGATTCTATTCTAAGAAATTTGAAATGTTCACAAATCTTTCTAAGCGATCAATATATATCAATATATATAAGAATGTTAAATAATTGAAATTAACCTCCGCCCAGAATAATTTTTATATCCGTAGATACGTATTTCGGCAGCTAAGCTGCCATCTTCAGAACGCTACCAACTTAAAAGCAGTAAAAAATGTCTAAAAACAACCTAATCACACTGACTAAATCATAAAAATGTTAACCCTACCAACAATCTAATCATCCTAAAAGATATATATGTACAAATGTAAGTAAATATAAATTAATATGTGAAAATTTAAAATAAACTATATTTGTTATGTATAAATCGGAAAAAAAAAATTATGTGAACACCTAAAATTAACTGTCAGAAAACCTTACAAATAAGAGCTAACCAAACAACACGGAAATGCGGAAATAAATAGTCCAAAGACCCCGAAAAAACTTCTTATTCTAACGTATAAATAAGTATATAATTCCCTGTTATTTGATACTCTTATTTGTAAGGTTTTCTGACATTTAATTTTAGGTCTTCACATATTTTTTTTTTCCGGTTTATACATAACATATATAGTTTATTTAAGATTTTTACATATTAATTTATATTTTCTTACATTTAGACGTATATATCTTTTAGGATGATTAGATTGTTGTTAGGTTTAACATTTTTATGATTTTGTCAGTGTGATTAGGTTGTTTTTAGACATTTTTTAGTGCTTTTAAGTTGCTAGCGTACTGAAGATGACAGCTTAGCTGCCGAAATACGTATCTACGGATATAAAAATTATTGTGAGCGGAGGTTAATTTCAATTATCTCTTAAACCACAGTCTCCTTTACTATTTTAAGAAGGTTAAAATTCAGTTTTCAACAGAATATAATACAGTGCTGCTAAAAAGTCCGCACGACATGGGAATGGGGAAATACTATTTAAAAAAAAACTATTTGCGTTATTACTTTGTGACCGAAAATTGCCAAAACTTCATGCAGTTTTTATTTTAATCCGTTTAATATCTGTATTTATTTCTTTTGACAGAAATACTTCATGGCTACCATAAGAAACGTCAATTTTATGAGTACGCATTTTAAACGAAATTCTTTAATTTTTAGAATGGATTTCTGTGGTAGGGAAATATAGATGTTTCTTATTTCCACGAATTCCTACAACAAATAAAGGAGATATTCAACAAATAAACTTTGTTTTGTAAGTGTGAATTTCCCTTTGTAAATGTGTTAAGAGTTATGCAAAGAATTCTGATTCATGCGGCATGTGTAAATAAAAGTACTGCAGCTGATTAATCAGTATTTAAATATTGTTCTTCGGTTTTTAAAAAGTGAAATTGAAATTAGGGACACAGATTAATTGAAAAATCTATAAAATTTAAGATGCATATCTTAATAAGTGCTAACTTAACTTATGCATAAATGTATAAGCAAGAAATGTACATGGTATAGAAAAATACATTAGCAAATAATTTATATTTTCCTTTACTCCTAAATTTCTCAGTTTAAAACATAAATGAGTAATGAACGACTGTAATGAATAAGCTTGCGCCAGACGTCTAGTGCCTTGATTATAATTAAGCACTCAATTAACTCAAGCCACATCTATAAATTGAGTGTTTATTAGTTTCATTTTTAAATTTTAATATCTCTTGGTATTTTTTCAAGAAATAGGAAACTTCTTTATCACTTACATAAAGAAAAATATAAGAACCACATCAACTGATACAAAAAAACACTGATTTTTAAAATAATCGAATATCACATTAACATTAATTCTGGGATCATTTTGTGTTTTAAACATGTTCTTGTAAGTTCTTTTTAAGTCAACAAAAAAAGATAAAATTAAAAAATAAATCAAATAAAGGAGGAGGAGGTAAATCAGATATTTCACTCGCAGGTTTTCGTTGTTAAGGTTTCATTCGCACGAACGTTTTCTAAAAGGGTATAGGACAATTCGTCGTCGTCGATTAGCTATCGTTAATTCATCGTCGTCGATTCGCCGTAGGTACGATTCGCCGTCGGTAAATTCGCCGTCAGCGATTAAAGTTTTAAATCCAGATAGATTCCAACTAATAATATACGATAATTATACGTAAATAAAATAAAAAAGCTAGCATATTTAATGGAAAATAAAATAATTTCTCATTAATTAAATGTGATACATTGATAAAGAAACAGATAAAAATTTCTGTTCTTGCAGAAAGTATTTTTTATTCTGCAGCGTGTTCGTAAAATCCCTCCAATTTTTCCTTTTTATATTTCTGAGTTTGCTCAAAATCATATTAATTTTCATATAAATCAAAATCACTATACCCACATCAAAAGTTAACTGTTTTCGAAATATTGATTCACGAAAGCTCGTCGTTTAAAATTATAAATAAAAAAAATGGGAGTTCCAATAAAAAAAAAAATTATAATTATGATTATGTGTACCAAAGCACAGTTGTTCGTAATTTTGTGTCTTAGCATGGTTGTACTGTAATTAGGAATTTATTTGAAATGGAAAAGTAATACTGAAGTCTATTTTAATTTACTTGGAACGTACTGAAATTAGTTATTTTCATTCAATTCGTAGGTATAACTTGGATGTTATCTAAAATTGTCAGAAAGTGTTTTAAAGCTCATCAAGCTAAATAAAGCAGTAACATGCGACGGCGAATTGGGCGGAAAGTAAATTGGGTTGACGGCGAATTGGTTCTATGACGAATTGGCAACGGTGAATCGTCCCATCCCCTTTCTGAAACATTCAATCACTCGATTTTTTTCGTGAATAGATTTAATATTTGTGTTCATATTGTAGCGGTCGTTAAAAAAGCGCTTCAATGAACGCAGTTATTTAAACTCGTAAATTCTAGTTACGACGCACCGTTAGAAAAAGCGAGTGCTTTAACTTTTTAGAAAACGTTCGTGCGAACGAGGCCTTAAACTCCGCCTAAGGTTTCGTTCGCACGAGTTTTTTAAAACGCTTAAGCGCTCTCTTTTTCTAACGTGATGAATAGAACTCATCCGTTTTAACAGATGCGTTGAACGACTGCTGCCAACGCAGAGAAAAACAAATGAATAATGGTCTTAAGAAAATAAAATAAACATAACATATCTACTGTAAAAGTACAGGTAAACATCGAAGTCATTTTCAATATTGTATAAAAGTACACTTTTTAGTATTTTTTTTTTGGATAAAATTCAAGAAAAACTATAAGAAAATAGTGATTATCACCATAGTATTCGTTAAAATAAATGAATAAATAAATAATTAATTAACTAGAGTAGGTAATTGTAGTATAAGAAGACAACAATCACAGTTAGATACGAGGGTCACTCTGAAAGTTTTGCAATACTAGAAGAGTAAGGAAGATAATTAATACTGGTTATTTTTTACAGAAAGCTTAATATACTGAAAGTTCGTAACCAGAAGTTCAAGCGATAGGTTCAAAGTTATGTTGTTTGGTTGCTGGAAGTGTTAGTAGACCTGTTTTTTCGTTACGATTGGTGTTGGATCATTTTTGTGGATCCAAACACGCCTTTTCTGGGGAGTTGGACAATCGAAATTTTTTTTTTGTGGGTTTCGTCGACTGTTATTATTTTAGATATGATTTAGTGCCCTCCTCTGTTCAACACTTGCAGTGTTTCACGGCTAATTCTGACTCGCTCCCGCTTTTGTTGGTCGGTCAATGTGTGGGGTACCCAACGTGAAACAACTTTTTTCATTTGAAGTCCATTATGTAAAATGTTATAAACTGCGGAGGCTCAGATGCCAAGGGTCTCCTCTATCTCACTGTAAGTGCACTGGTTGTCTGCTTCAATCATGGCCTTCACAGTAGTCACGTTTTCGTTCCTCACGAGGTTCATCGTGAAGAGATGTGCGTCCACGCTGAAATTTCTTGTACCTTCTGAAAACACACGTGTATGATGGGGCTACACCTCTAAAGTCTAAACACAATTTTTCATGGCAGTCCTTGTTAGATAAACCAACTCGAAAATCGTAGTAAATCATCGATCGAAATGCTTCTCTGGACTGTTCCGAAAGCTCTACTAACACTTTCAGCAGCCAAACAACTTAACTTTGAGCCTAACGCTTGAACTTCTTGCAACGCGCTTTAAGTACATTAAGCTTTCTGAAAAAAATAACCAGTGTTAATTATCTCCCTTACTCTTCTCGTATTGCACAACTTTCAGAGTGGCCCTCGTGTAGTGAAGTGTGATTCAAGTAAAGAAGATAGTTAGTCCGATCAAACTGTTCGGTTCAATTTATTCAGCAAAGAGAACAATTCAGAAACTGAAAGACTACGATCAAACTACTGATTTTTACATTTGTATTTTTTACAATACGGCTGACTTTTTGTCAGTATACTTTTGTTGATAGTAAGACACTATTTTTAGAGGCAGGTCTCAACACAAAAAGAGACCGTTTATTTCCGCAAATTGTTCAAATGGTGGTGTTTCAGCACCACATTTGAAGTTAAATAATTTTGATTATTAATTTTGATAGATATAAGAAAGAATAAAGAAATACCCTAGTTTTTATTTTTTATTTTATTATATATTACTACATTAATAATATTTAATAAGATTATAATAATATTCACTTTTTAAAATTTTTAATTGGAGTAAAACACAACTTTTATAAATTAACAGTTAAAATAAGCTTTTAATGAATGAAACAGGCTTGAATTAATTCAATTTGAATTACCAAACAAACTGATGATTTAAATCAATGTTTCAGTTGTCTTATCAGAATTGCCAACAACCTTTATCAAAATCATGGCTTACTAAAACTAAATATTTTTAAAACGATCTGTTATAAATAAAAAAGATGTGTCATATTAATCCTCAATCATTTTACTGCGTGCTCTGTACAACTGTGCAAAATTCAAATAAATCCTGTGCATTTGCTTTTTTTTAAAATTTGTTTTCGTATTCCAAAAATAAATAATTCCATAATAAGACAAGTTTGATGTGAATTAAATTCATGTGAATTCATGTCATCTTCATTTTAATCATTAGTCACAGTCACATGCCAGTCATTTCCTTCTGTGGCTGATGCTTCAATTCTAAATGTTAGTTCAGGATTTGATATACCATTTGGACTTATTGTATCGAATTCATTAATAGGCTGTTATTATTAAACGGGTAAGGTAAACGGCTAGTATATTCAAATAACTTACTTTATGATGCTTACGATTGAGCTTAGAATTGCACCATAAATCCGTATGTAAATTTAATTTTTAAGCCATTAAAAATTAACAAAATTCAAGAGATTATTAAAAGCAATAAATAAATTTCATTTTAATTCTTAATCATTTAGGATTTCAAACATGAAAGGGGTCGACGGACCCGTAGGGATTGGCAATGGAGATCTGTCTAAATAATTTATTAAAAAAATAGAGGATTAGAGTAAAGTCTGCATACATGGATTTTTAATATAATTTTATCACAACCAAAAATTTAATCTGTAAATACTAAAGACGAAAGACGATCAGTTAATAATAATTAAAAAATCAAATCAAATCAAATAGAACAAAAGACAAAACTGGCGATCAATTGTACAGATTAAAAAGTAAAATAAATCAAACTCAAGTCGAGTAAAAAAGAGAGAAAAAATACAAAAGACGATTAATTGCTAATAGGAAATGAAATCAAATAAAATCAAACAAATGAAAAACCAACGATAAAAATCCGTTAGTTAACAATAAAAACAGATCAAATTAAGTCGAATAAAAGAAAAAAAACAAAGACCTATCAATTGATTATATTAAAACTTGAATTAAAAGAAGTCGAATTAGGAATAAAAAAATAAATAAAAGATGATTGGTGATGAAGACAAAAGTAAATATTCATTCTATAGCACTTACGAACATTGATAAATGTTTAACTTAGAGTTTAAACAAAAGAAGAAAACGAAAAAAAAATTAAACTGATAATAGAGAGATTTTAAATTAAAGTCAAACTGAATTAAGCTTATAATTTTAAAAAGGGAATAAAGTTAAAGAGGATTGTTACATTTTTAGAAATGTTAAGAAAATTTGAAAGGAGATCGATGGAAATTTTTATTTTCTTGTCGATGTTTAAAAAAGGTTGGGAACCCCTCCTCTACATTGTCTAATAACGTTTTTGACTGATGACGCTTTGGAGCACTCTCAGAGTATTTCCATTTCGCTTTAACCTCATGTAAAAACAGAGGACGGAGATACTCTCAGAGTGGTTAAGAGCAAGGCTTCTCAAAGTGTGGGGGTCGCGGAAATTTTAACAAAACTAAAACATTTCTGAACGGGCAATTCAAACAAAATTTAAGTTTTTATGTAAAAGTAAAATTTGGCTTTGTCTTTAATACATGGTAAAATCACCAAAGAATTGTTTTCGAATCAATTTTCTTTATGATTTATTATCAGTAGATGTTAATTCGAATTTCTACTTTAGTAACCTTATAGCCGGGGTCGCGGAAATATTTGTTCGGGTAAAGTGGGTCGCCAAGCTGAAAAGTTTGAGAAGCCCTGGTCTAGAGCAATCAGTCGAAAAAGTTACAAGGCTTTTAATGATTTGCAAATCATTTGAAACGTGACAATCATTAGTCAAGAGTAAAATTATTGGATGGAATTTTGTTTCAATAGAACAACATCCCTTAGTGTAATTACATTCAGTATTGTTCGGATTGTCTGGAATTTTGAAGAACAGTTTAGCTTCGAAAATGCATTTGTCCAGTGTTTATCAATAAAATCATTCCTCAATATTCATTGTGTTTTTACCGTCCAGGCATTCAAGGTTAAGTAAAAAACGTTTCACTATAGTCCAGCTATAATAACATCAGACCAACTCTCAGACTAAGGCAATAGCTAATGCTTATTATCGTTATAAAAAAAATGTTATTTAAAATGCCAAAAAGACAACAAGTCAAAAATGTAGTTAAAGTAAAACTTCAGACGTTATAGTTGGTGTTAATTAATGATGATTTCACACGTCTGACAAAATAAGATACTGTAGAAGTTATATGAATTTCATGCCATAAGCAGTATCTCTTATGTAATTCTTTGCTAAAATTAAGAGTGGTCTTTGTTTTAAGATTACTAAATAAAAACATTTGCAGTTTTTTTTCATTCTTAACAAAATCATGTTTAAAAGTTTTTTTCCAATTTTAGCATTTTACATTTTTTTGGTAGAAGTTAAATTCTAGTAACTCTTATCTTATCTTCTAATCAGGGTTGGAAAAAAACTGTTTTTTTTTTTTTAAAAGAACGAAACTTCTGTTTTTTTTGTTTTAAATAGTTTTTTTTTTGTTTAAAACACGTTTAAAATTCACCCTAAATTAAACATGTTTTAAACAAAAAAAAAACAGCTGTTTAAAACAACTTTTAAATGTTTAAATTGCCCTTACAGCTTACATAAAAATATATATATTATTATTATTTGATATTTGTGTAAAAAGAAGAATTTATTAAAATTCGATCTCTAATTAAAAGAAAGATGAAAAGTTTGTAATGTTAGATTATGTATCCTTTTAAAAATAATGTATGTACTTTGATAATAATTTAAATAATTTAAGGCAGAACTTGATTTATTTAGGATCTACGGTCGCGGTGTTTTAAATGATTTTCAAAGAAAGTAGTAGATATCAACATACTGAGAAAAACATTCCCTATAAAAACTAAAATCAAATACAATCCAAAGAAATATTTTTTTTTAATTACTTGTTCGCATTAGAACTAAAATACACGACTCGTGGCTTTCAGTACCGGAAAACAAATATTTCAAATATGTAAAAACATGTAGGATGTTCCATTTAAAATAACAAAGTTGATATTACTTCCGGTGAAACCAAAAGTCCAGTAGGTATATGTCTGAAAATTCAAATTAAATTTTTGTTTAATTTATTGTTTTCGAATTTTAAACAAACCTTAAAATTTTAGAAGGGCAAATATACGGCCTTGGGACACACGGTAGAAATCCAATGAAGACAAATGAAACGATAACGTTACAAATAGTTTAAATAGCGACATCCTACGATCACTTTTTGACATAACATTGCATTATCATTGACAAATTTAAGCCAGTTTGCTACATAATAACTCATCCCGTAGCCCGTAGTATGAACAGGGAAGTGGAGGACCCAGTATGTTTCAAAACTTAATGTAATGTGTAATGTAATAATAATAATAAAAGGTTAAATATTGAAAAGGTATTTTAAAATTTTACAATATAAGTATTATTCTAGTGATCAGTAATAATTAATGAATTGATTATAATCAATTTAATGCAATTTAAATTGTCCACATTGTCTACAATTATTAAAACAATTGATATGAGAACAAAGTAAAGTTTAAAGTTAAACTGTCAGTAAAATACAGACCAACAATTAACTTCTGGTTACATAGATAAAAAATTACGTTGCAAAAATAAAACACATATATCAAAAGTGATCTTTTTAGCTTAAAACTAAAAAAAAAATGAAAATGAAATGAATTTAAAACATTAACAAAAAAACGTGTTAAAACTTAAAATAAAGCACTTATATCAAGAGTTCCTTTTTAGCTTAAACAAAAAATAAATTTAAAACATTATCAAAAAAAACATGTTTAAAACATTTTGTTTAAAACAGATGGTATGTTTTTAATTCGGTGTTTTGAACATGTTTTAAAAAGTTTGTTTTAAACTTTCCAACCCTGCTTCTAATACGGTTTGCGTCCAGCTTTAGTTATGCCTTAAGAGTAATTCAGAGTCAGACAATTATTTTAAACTGACCATACACATCTAAATAAACTCCTGTTCAAAATTAACGCACCGCTACAAAAATCGTCGATAGGTTTGTATTTTTGCAACCATTATTGAATAAAAGTTTATCTTAACATAATGTACTTACACCAAAAATCTTTAATATTCATGAATTAAACTTTCAGAGATAAAAATTAAAACAAAAGAAACACAACATAAACAAAGAAAAACTGAATACCATAAAGAATTAATAATGTGTAGTACCACTTCTAGCTCTGATGATTGCCTGAATTCGTCTTGGTAAGCTGCTTATCAAATTCTGGACAGTTTTTTCTTGTGACCTCATTCTGCAAGAGCAAGATGTTCTAGTTCATGTAGACTTCTGGGAGTGGGTACATAATATCTCAATGCTTTTTTTAGAACATCCCATAAGTGCTCAATGGGGTTTAAGTCTGGATCGCGAGATGACCAATTCAGTACTTGAATATTGATTTCACTTAAGTAACTCAACAGATCTCTTGCAACATGCGGTTGAGAATTATTCTGCATAAATGTGAAGTTATTACCTATAAATGGCGCAAAGGGCGAGGTATAGTCCAAAACAAAGTTCTCTAGGTAATAAAACTGAGCGTTTATTGATCTTTGTTCAATGGGAACTAAGTCTCTACAGGCGTCGAAACAGATACCAGAACATTCTTGGCCCTCCACCAAATGGTTCCCTTGCAGAAATATTGCAAGCAGCAAATCTTTTTCCAGGACTGTGCCACCATACTCATTGCCGACCATCTGATGATTTTAATCTCACTTTTGTTTCATCAATAAGCAAGACTCGCTTCTTATCGTCTGTGGACCAATGTTTGTGCTCTCTTGCAAATCTTAATCTGGCCATTTCGTGTCTTATGCTGAGTATGGTTGCAACTGCAGGTCTTCTACTGGCTAGCCCTGATTCTCGTAGCATTATCCTAACAGCTTCAGCTGATGTCCTAACATTTCTGACTGTTACAAGCTCATTACTAAGCTCTGAACTTGTACATCTCTTGTTTCTTAAAACTTGTTGATGAAAAAAATGCCTAACCCTTAAACTTGTAGCCAACTTTCTACCCTGTCAATGTCTTCTTGCATATGACCCAGTTTCTCTGTATCTTCTAATCATCCGACTAACTGACGAATGGTCAACACCTAGCAAATTAGCTACATATCGCATATTTCGGCCCTCGTTTAACAAAGTTGATGCTCTTTCGCAACCCTCAATAGTTAAATATCGTGGTCGATTCATGTTTTCTCGATGCAGGAATATAAACTGATATTCTGTTTAACACTCACTTGTTTTCAAAACTTATTACGTGAAGGAAGCAAGAATTAATTATGTTAAAATTTAAACTTAATCTTAATGAAATAACTTCATCTAACGATCAGCTGATGGATTAACAAGACGTAATAATTGTCAAAATTTATTTATTTTGAAGTAAGTCGCCTATGATTTAGTATAAAACATCAGTATCTACAACAATTAAAAAAAATGAAATACAAATAGTGCGGTGGAGACACCAGTTTTAGCCAGTTTTTATATTTTGGCCCATTATGTCTCATACCCTAAACTCTTTTAGGCTACAAAGTTTACAGAACTGTGACTATGTTGGATTTTTGTATGGTTACGCTTAAGGAGAAAAGAGATAGAAATGTATGTATATTAAAAAAACAAAAAAATTCTCTCCTCAAATACCAAAATCACTAAATTTAGCCATAAATTCCCCAGTTTTAACCAACGTGAACTCCATTTATAGTCACTTCAAGAAGATGAAAAAAAAAAAAACATTTTAAATATTCGCAAATGATTGCAGAGCCGAATTTATAAATTTTTATTAGCATTCATCAGCCTTATTTGCACTAGTCTAGACTAACTTAGAATAATTTGAGCTTAAATTTTAGCGGAAAGTGGTGCAAATAGCTCTATGTACTTAAAATGAAAGGTTTCTATACTTACACATGTTGAAAGTATAAAGGCCAATAAAATAATATAAAGGAGAAAACGCTAAGGCTACCTTTCCTGCTTTGGAGATTTGGAGAATTGGGTATTTGAAGATTGCTATCATTGGCTTTCGTAGTTCACTTGACGAGTTATTGGTAATCAATGACCGCGTGATCAGTGAAAATCAATAACAGCAATCCCCAAATACCCAATCTCCCGAACAGGAAGAGCAGCGTAACAAAAAAACAGAAAAAATCTATCACTTTTGGATTTGAACCCGAACCTCTCGATATTGCGCAGAACGATCTAACTGCTAACATAAGTTAGAATTAGATGGAAATAAATTATATGTGCCAATGCGGCTGTGTTTCTGTTTTTGTTTTTTCTTGTGTTTCCTCCTTTATACTAATTTATTAATTCAGTATTAATTCCAACTTACGTTAGATAATAATGATATAGCACAGTAATATCATGGAGGTTAACTACTGGAGGAGTAAATAGCGAGCAGAAACGAGCCGATTTTCGGACAAGCACTCCTTTCTCTTGTATACCAAAAATAAGGAGCACCGGAGAACACAACATGTTTGTGACAAAGTGCGTGGTACTCCACACTCCGTTCGTTTTGCCATACAAAAGGCCCGCAACCGGACCGGTTTTCAGTAATTCACGTTATATGAGATGGCGCCCCCCAGGAGTATAACTCGATGAGTAATATTGATCGTCATATTACAAAATTGCGATATCATTTACTGTTAGACCTTGAAAGTTTGTTTATTACCTTTTTTTCTGATTCTTGTCTGATTTGGCAGTTTTGTCTTCTGTTTTCTAAAGTGGTTAAATTTGGAAATATAGTTTCTAGTTCTAGCCATAATGTGTCTAAAATTAGTAAAATTACTGATTTGAAAAACCGGTTTAGGCCATTTAATTTTACTTATTAAATGGTGTTATAACCTATGAATAATTTCAGTTTTGTCTTAATACAAGTATTTATACGAAACTTGTACATATTCTATTTTTCTAATGCAAGATATACCGGGTGGAAAGTTTCAAACCCGAACACAGCAAAGTTCCATTGAGAACTATGTTTCTATAGATTACTGCTCGTCATTTAAAGATACAAAAATGGTAATGGTATTAAATGAAAGATAAAATTAAGGCCAATGTTATCGTGTTAAATTTATTCCTATTATGTAAATACTTTTGAAATAGAAATTAAATTTTTAAATTTCAAATGAAAAGTGTAGTCGCCTTAGTATGTCAGATTTGAAGTTTGCAATTCAATAACCAGAATTTTGTACAATATGCTTCTTATTCATAATAAAATTCCATTCATCTGTGTAGCATACTGACGATGAAAAACTGTCAGGATTTATTTCTTTGCTCCTGTATTGCTTCACAAAATACTTTCCTACTATTTTTGTTAATTTCAATACAATGTTGATGGCAACTGGATTTATGGAATTGATATTTTTTTTTTAATTCTTTACAGTTGTGTGTTACTTATTTTTGAACAGTGTGAAACTTATTTAATTCTTAGTACAATTGAATTTAAAACTGATTTAGTATCGACATGTGTCGGTATTGATTGCCCGTGGCATCATTTCAAGGTTATTGATATTAGAAAAATTTTGTGCAAATCGTTTTTGATTGCAGCGAAAACCTCGAGCAGCCTCTGTACAGCTG
Source organism: Prosopocoilus inquinatus (assembly GCA_036172665.1). NCBI lineage: Eukaryota > Metazoa > Arthropoda > Insecta > Coleoptera > Lucanidae > Prosopocoilus > Prosopocoilus inquinatus. The sequence continues at coordinate 7,998,936 of CM069876.1, forward strand.
CTTCAGCCCTGCTTGGGGCTTCTTCAGCAGAGACGTAGCTCGACATTCCCACTGCAAACAAAAACGACTTGCCCAATTTATTCGCAATGGCGATGTAAGAGTGATGAACAGATAAAATAGCGACATCTTACGATCGCTTTTTGACCTGACATTGCAGTAGGATAGACAAATTGAAGCGAGATTTGCTCCTAATAAGTCCCCCATGCAAGGCGGCCATGCTTGCTGTTAAAGCATAATGAAAGATTTAGAAAAATTTTGTGCAAATTGTCTTTGAATTGCAGCGAAAACCTCGAGCATCCTCTGTACAGCTGTTTCAGCCCTACTTGGGGCTTCTTCAGCAGAGACGTAGCTCGACATTCCCACTGCAAACAAAAACGACTTGCCCAATTTATTCGCAATTGCGATGTAAGAGTGATGAACAGATAAAATAGCGACATCTTACGATCGCTTTTTAACCTGACATTGCAGTAGGATAGACAAATTGAAGCGAGATTTGCACAAAATTTTTCTAAATCTTTCATTATGCTTTGACAGCAAGCATGGCCGCCTTGCATAGGGGACTTATTAGGAGCAAATCCCGCTTCAATTTGTTTATCCTACTGCAATGTCAAGTCAAAAAGCGATCGTAAGATGTCGCTATTTTATCTGTTATTGATATTATCAGAAACAACAGTATTTTTCTCTGCAATGGCGTAGAATACAATTATCATTCTAATAAAGAAAGAATTGTTGTAACTTAAACGACAAGAGTACCTACCTATTATTTGCTCTGTACAATAATTCATAATGCTTTTTGACTGACGTATAAATTATTTTCCATTAATTGATACAACTGAAAGTTGCAAACATGACATAGGCGATTAAATTTTTCGTATAAAATTTGAAAATTTTATTTATGTTCCGAAAGTATTAATATTTAGGAATAATTTTAACACCATAATATTGTCCTTAATTTTCTCTTTTCTTTAATACCATGACATTTTTGTATCTTCAAATGAAACAGAAACATAGTTTTCAATACAAGTTTGCTATGTTTAGGTTTGAAACTTTCCACCCGGTATAAATAAAAGATCTTTACAACTTGCCCGTAGAACCTTAAAGTTTTTCTTAAAAGATCATACTTTTTGTGATTACTTAAAATAATTTTAAATGTAGATCATCTACAATATGAAATTTATGTACATAAATGTGTATACAAATTAAAGATCACTATTAAAAAAAACGCTAAATTACCAGAAAATTATTGTTTGCATTCAATGTACAAAAGTGCTTCGTCTGGTGCTCTGGCTAAAGATGGTGTCTCTACCCTAAGTGGTGTGTTAATTTTGAACAGGAGTTTAGAATTTAGTCATTAAATCACTCATATTTTTTTAGTCGGATAAAAATGCAAATAAATATCTTTGAATGCGGTGGTGGTGGTTGTACCGAAAAATAATTTTATTTTATATGCGACATAAGGCCAAGTATTGTAGCTACAACTCACATGTCTTTCTTTGCATGTTAAAATGCAAAGGCAGACAAGTAAATTATTGTCTACTCTTATTTAATATGAAGGAGAAGTAAAGGACCTCAAGAGGTGTTATTATCATAATTTGTTGTAAGGGAATAATAATGAATCTAATGTACGATTTCTTCACTTCTTGATAAATTTATTTTCCAGGTAATATCCTCCTCGGAAACTATTATCGACACAATGATTTCCAAGGATAATACCTGGCAGATAAATTTCTCAGGAGATGAAGAAATCGGGCATAAGGGAAAAATCAAAATTAGTTACGCTTTGATAGATAAACAATTCAGCAAATTGATTCTCACAAAGATTGTCTGTTTTTACAACAAATAATTATTAAAGAAATAAGAATAGCCAATGTTATTTGTGCAAACCCAAGCCAATAAACATCCTATTGTGCAACTTTTACGGCGAACGTCTGTGTTTGTGCAGAGTGAATAATCTGCATATTTTAAGGTTAGGTTTCATTGTGACGATGTAAATTGCACAAATTCACGAAGCATACTAACAAAATGGTAAGCCATGTAAATGTTTTCGAACGTACCTGAGAAAAGTTTGATCTGCAAGTTGTTTCACGCGAAAAAATTGTTTCTTCATAATTCATCAAACATCAGTAGAGGTTTCTTTCTTGGTGATTTCTTTATTTCTATCGAACTTCCTTGAAGTGCTATCGATAATACACATGAACTATAGATCTTCACGATAATTATTGTCGCAGATGATATTCCAAATTTATGATGAGACCATGGAAAGATGCCTTTATCTACCTATACATCGATTTGTTACACTTGGGATACCGTGTTTATTATCCTTCGCTTGGAAATAGTCTGATTGCATTGAATGAATCACGCACACCAAAATAAACCTTAGACCATCAACAAATTTCTGTTTTACCACACCACATCAGCGACATCACTTTCCTTTGCGCTGCTGATTTGCTCGCCACAGACCACGGTCGAGATTTGAAACGAATTACTCGGAACGATTTTATCGCAACAAGTTCTCGGTTTCTGTTTGTTTGTATTGCTGATCTACAACGGACAATATTTAACGTAAATATCTGATTTGTTCAAACAAGATTTACGATTGATTATGTTATTAAATTATTTTGTTAATTGGCGATGTCCCACCCAACTCGCGTTTGGATTTACCCTAACTGTCAAATCTTATGCAAATATCCTTGAAGATGGCGACACTAAACAAAATGACGACAGCTGCTTATCTCATGTTACGTAAGGGCGCGTTCACGAACGTCAGCTGCGTTGTACGATAATACCAACTGCAAGATTACACATTTACTATTATCTCATTAATGGACAGGAACATTCGTAGTACTTAGCTCGGCTTGAGCTACTGTTATATCTTTATTTTTAATTCATCTACTGACTAACCACACGTACGCATGTATGTACCCACAATGGTGATGAATAAATTCAATTCAAAAGGCGCTTTCTTTCGCTCACAAAATCGTGATTCAAAAACAGGCGTTCTTTTCTTTGAATATCTCTATTTTTAAATTTTTTATTTGGATTGAATTATGGTTATTTACAAATGAATTGTCAATCAGAAATTCAAGTTGGGCGTTTCGTTGCAACAATTACGAAATTCAGATCCAAACTATTCGAAACACGATTCAAACTTTTAAGCGGAAGAAAACACCTAAAGTCAAACATTCTGATTTATACCGGGTATCCACTTTAATTAGGCTCAATAGGAATTTCATCGCAACATTATAAGCAGCGCTGTACACTAGGGTTGCCAGGTCTCATATATTTAATATGAGATACATATATTTAAACAATATCTCATACAGTGACAGGCAAAAAGTTGGCGACATATGGGAAAACTCTTTATTATTGATTTCTCAGAAAAATTTAGTCTTTATGAAAGCTCCTGCATCTTCTCAAACTCAAGATGCATGTGTTAAAGTTTGAATACCTCCTGTCATATACCGAGGAAATCAAAATATTAATAATATTATAAGTAAAGAGCGGATTCTATGCTAAATGCATATTGCATGCATATTTTGCATATTTGAGCATTTTGTTCAATTTTCGCATATTTCTTAAAAACGTGCATATATATGCATATTTGAAAGAATTTGTGTCGAAGTGAGTAAATTTTTTCCTGAATTCTTAATTCGTCAGAACATGTTGTTGCATTAATTAGGGTCTAGTTTGCACCCTTCTTGGGCTTAAGCAGGCAGAATTTTCCAAGTAGTGAATTAGGGATTTCCAAGTACTTTCTTAACGATGCGGTGGGGCGTTCATGTTTGCAATATTGTTTCATCACTTCTTCACGGATTATTAGTCGGTTATTGCTGCGAACGTTTAGTTCTTCCGTAAAAGTATTTTTGTTTGAGAGAAGTGCAATATGCCGAAAGACAATTCGAGCCTGGTTAATTCCTGGATCAGAAGCTATCCCGAGCTTGCTTACACCAATGGAAGCGTATTCTGTAAAGCCTGTAGTAAAATGGTAAGTTTTAAGTTTGTTTTCTTCCTCCTTAGGTAAATATTTGCTTGGTTCTTGAATATTGAAAGTTCAGACAGTTTAAAAAAATTCAAGTTCTTGTTGTAGATACCAACCCAACGAAAATTTTCGGTCACACAACATGTCGGGATAGAACTACACAAGTCAAAATGCAAGAAGATGAATGAATCGAAAACATTTCAATTACCCTTAGACAGTGGACCGTGGTTGATAACTTCATCTAATGAACAACAAGAATTTGATGCTGATTTATGCGAGGCGATGATTTGTGCAAACGTACCTTTGAAAAAACTGCAAAATTCTATTTTTAAAAGTTTTTTGGAAAAATATACCAAGAAAAATGTTCCCGATGAAAGTACGTTAAGAAAAAATTACGTGCCTCGCATCTACAACGATACTCTAAAAGAAGTCAAGAAAATCGTAGAAAATCAATATATTTATTTTATTGTGGATGAAACTACTGATTCTTGTGGGCGTTACATTGTAAATTTGTTAATAGGGTCTTTGCGGGAAGATAAACCTAGTGAATCTTATTTAATAGCCTGTACACAGTTAGACAAAACTAATCATTTAAGTATTTTAAGATCTATTAATGAATGTTTTATGAAATTTTTCTCACCTAATGTAGTTCCTACTGAAAAAATTTTACTTATGGTATCAGATGCTGCCCCTTACATGGTTAAAGCCGGGCAGCAATTTAAAACAATTTATAAAAATTTAGTTCACGTGAGTTGTTTAGCTCATGGATGTAACAGAGTAGCTGAACATATTAGATGTGAATTTTCTGATGTAAATCTACTAATTAGTACCATTAAAAAATATTTGTCAAAAGTCCCCTACGAGTTCAGTTGTACAGGGAAAAATTGCCGAATGTACCTTTACCTTCCGAACCAGTGTTGACTAGGTAGGGAACTTGGTTGGAAGCGGCAATGTTTTATGCTGAACATTTTGTAGCAATTAAGGAATTGGTTGTAGAGTTTAATGCCCAAGATAGTGCTGCTATTGCAAAGGCACAAAATATTGTAACAAAAACTTCATTGGCAAATCAACTGAACTTCATCAAAATGCATTACAGTTTTGTAATACAAACTATAAACAATTTAGAAAAACCGAAAATGTCTTTAATAGAATCCGTTAAAATTGTTAAAGAATTTAAAGAGAATATTTCAAAAGTTCCGGGTAAAATCGGCAGTTCAGTAAATAAAAAATGTTTATCCGTTTTAGATAAAAATAGCGGCTTCAAAACCCTTGAGGAAATTTACGAAATTTTGAATGGAAACTTTGAAATTGACTTAAGTGTAGAATTTTCAGCTATGAGTCACTTTAAATATGCCCAAATTACCTCCGTGGATGTTGAAAGGAGTTTTTCAATTTATAAAAATATTTTGTCAGATAAAAGGCAAAATTTCCTGGTAGAGAACTTGGAAAAACACATTGTTGTAAATTATAATCGAAGATTTTTTTAGTCATTATAATATTTACTTAATAATGTACATACATAATATACATACTTCCTTCATATAAGCGTTTACAAATAAATGTAAATAAATTGTATAAAATATAATGTTTTTTATTTGAATAAGAATGCCCATAAAACACAGTAGACCAGTTATTGCATTATTTGAAGTGTTCGGCCTATCTTGCACATATTTCGCCATTTTTAGTGCATATATATGTGCATATTTCATCATTTTTTAGTGCATATATATGCGCATATTTCATCAAAATTACTCGCATGTAAATCCGCTCTCTAATTATAAGAGTAATATTATAAGAGTAAAGTACCTTTACTTTGCACGCTACGCGGAAATATTATTTAGAAAAGTTACTCAGAATTATTATGAGATCTCAAATATGAAATCGTGACTGTCTACGATAAAGAAAAAGAATTCCACGTATTTTTCAATTTTTTTCGTACCAACGTGCGTGTCGCAGAACTTTGAATGTGTAGAGATGCACGTTTCTTCAAGTATGATATGAACATACCCTAAGATTTGTCTTTTACTCAACTGTCAACTAGAAATTATGATTAATAACATTAATACCCCAAAATTACAATTTTTTGTAGCCAAATTATTCTTTTCCATCGTAGGTAGCTATGACTTCATAATTGAGATCTCATATTAATTCTGAGTAACTTTCCCAAATAAAATTTCCACGTAGCGTGAAGAATAAAGGTACTTTACTCTTATGTCGATTTCAAATGTTTTGATTTCCTCGGTGTATGACAGGAGGTATTCAAACTTTGACACATGCATCTTGAGTTTGGGAAGATGCAGAAGCTTTCATAAAGAATAATGTTTTCTGAGAAATCAATAATAAAGAATTTTCCCATATGTAACCAACTTTCTGCCGGTCATTGTATATTAGAGAAAATCTCATATACCGGGTGTCCGGTGCCATGTGCTCACCCTTTTACAATCTTTTTTTATTAATCGATTAACGTGAAATTTGGAGACAATAAATTAAACAAAAAATGGGATTTTTCGACATACTGCTAGTCGTCATAGGACTTCCGGCTTCGCCGAAAGTGATATCAACTTTCTTATTTTAAATGGAATACCGTATATATTTTTAGATATTTCAAATTTATGGATCATTGTGATTCCGAATACGTATCAATTGATAATTGACAACGAAAAAAGAGCTTTTTTATTTTTCAACCTAGGAAGCTATGAATAGCATTTTTTCGATCTAATGCGATCAAGTGTTTCGAGAAAATCACTTCTTTCATTGTATTTTGCTTTTTAACATTTTTAAGTCATTTGAAATAAAGGGAGTGTAAAATTTCAATAAGATATGCTCTACTTTAAATTATTTTTAAACAAAATATGACGTACTTGGTATCAGCGTACTCAGAAAAAAATGTTCTGTTGAACTAAGCTAAGAAACATGTGAGGTTCTATAGAAAAAAAAATAGTTAAGACCTAATGAAAATTTCAAATACAGTAAAAATGTTAAAAACCAAAATACCGTCAAAGGAGTGATTTTTTTCGAAACACTTGATCGCATTAGATCGAAAAAATGCGATTCATAGCTTTCTAGATTGACAAATAAAAAAGTTTGTTTTTCGTTATCATGGAAATCAATATTAACAATTGATACGTATTCGGACTCATAATGATCCGTATATTTTAAATATGTAAAAATATAGAGGGTGTTCCATTTAAAATAAGAAAGTTGACATCACTTTCGGCGAAACCGGAAGTCCTATGACGACTAGCAGTATGTCGAAAAATTCCATTTCTTGTTTAATTTATTGTCTCCAAAATTCAGGTTAATCGATTAATAAATAAAGATTCTAGAAGGGTGAGCACATGGCGCGGGACACCGATATATCGTTGCAACTAATTTTTATTGTTTTTCTAAAATCACACATTATGAGTTGCTAAATTTTAGAAATGAAAATACGATAGAATGTGATCGACATATCTAAACACCGTCCGCTTTAAAACTACTATGAGCTACGGAGCAACTGAATGCTGCTGACATAAGTCGCTTTGATAATGGTCATATTCAGACAAAAAACTACTTGTAGTCAGAAATGCCAAAAAGCAACTAATTTGTTACCTGAAACGCCATTCCACGATGAAGCAACCTAAACTGTTGTCAACATGTACAATTGCGGTCTTAAAATTTCGCACGATTCAGTTTTTCGTTGTAAATGCGGTTCTTAATGACTTGTCAAAACTATTTAATCATTCTGAATGGCAGATTCCAAATTTTAAAGTTGAAATGTTTAAAATTAGTTTTAAAAAATGTTGTTGCAAATCATTTTTGATTGCCGTGAAAACCTCGAGCAGCCTCTGTACAGCTGTTTCAGCCCTGCTTGGGGCTTCGTCTGCAGAGACGTAGCTCGACATTCCCACTGTAAACAAAAACGACTTATCCAATATATTCGCAATTGCGATGTAAGAGTGATGAACAGATAAAACAGCGACATATTACGATCGCTTTTTGACCTGACATTGCAGTAGGATAGACAAATTGAAGCGGATTTGCTCCGAATAAGGCGGCCATTCTTGCTGTCAAAGCATAATGAAAGTTTTACAGAGTCTGCTCGAGGATTTCACTGCAATCAAAAACGATTTGCAACAAATTTTTTTAAAACTTTCATTATTCTTTGACAGCAAGCATGGCCGCCTTGCATGGAAGACTTATTAGGAGCAAATCCGCTTCAATTTGTCTATCCTACTGCAATGCCAGATCAAAAAACGATCGTAAGATGTCGCTGTTTTATCTGTTCATCACTTTTACATCGCAATTGCGAATAAATTGGACAAGTCGTTTTTGTTTGCAGTGGGAATGACGAGCTACGTCTCTGCTGACGAAGCCCCAAGCAGGGCTGAAACAGCTGTACAGAGGCTGCTCGAGGTTTTTACTGCAATCAAAAACGATTTGCACACAATTTTTCTAAAAACTTTCATTATGCTTTGACAGCAAGCATGGCCGCCTTGCATGGGGGACTCATTAGGAGCAAATCCCGCTTCAATTTGTCTATCCTACTGCAATGTTAGGTCAAAAAGCGTTAGTAAGATGTCGCTATTTTATATGTTCATCATTCTTACATCGCATTTGCGAATAAATTGGGCAAGTCGTTTTTGGTCTGCAGTGGGAATGTCGAGCTACGTTTCTGCTGAAGAAGCCCCAAGCAGGGCTGAAACAGCTGTCCAGAGGCTGCTCGAGGTTCTCACTGCAATCAAAAACGATTTGCACAAAAAAAAATTTTTTCTCTAAAATTAGTGTTAATTACCGGTATTTAGGTCTCGTGTCCACACTGCCCACAAAGTTCCGCAATTTCATCTCACCGCCCGTGCACAGAACATCGATGTTTCAGCGCTCATTTTCGTATCATGTGTATAAATCTTGCAATAATTTCTATGGTTTATTTGATAATGTAAGCTTCTATAATTCTCGTAAAAAACTGCTACAATTTATATTCAATAAACAATGTCAGTCCTAATCGATGTAAAATTCATTAAGGAAAACCGATGTGTTGAAAATATTGATTTGTATGAGGACCTTAATCTATTACCATATTTATTTCTGCTCTATTTTTTCTTTTGTAATATTTAGCAGCGGTATGCACATAGCAATAATTAGATAATCAGATTTTTTTTCCTTTTAATTCTTCAATTTGGTAGTTTTAGTTTTAGTTTTAACTACTCAGTGTTTAGAAGTAGGCATTTCACGAAATTTTGTTTTCCTTTTTATGCAAAGTTTAGATGTAAGAACAAGGGTAGGTTCACCTACCATCTGAATTTCACCTTGTGATTTGTGTCACGAAATTTACTCTCAATTTCTTCGCATGGAATGTATATCTCATTTGATACAATAAAGTTATTATTATTATTATTATTTCGCGCTAAATATTCATTCTAGACCATTGTACTTTGTTCAACTGAATCAGGGTTCAAAGTGAACAAAACTTCATCAAATTTTGTTTATAAACGCGTTATTTGCCATATGTCCTTAAGATCCTATGCGAATTTGTTTATTTTGAAGCTGGTTCAGTTGAACGTCAGTTTAAACCTCCTTGCTACAACTGGACCTTAGGCCCGGTTTTTCAAACACAGGTTAACCCTAACTCTCGGTTTATTTCCATGGTAACAAGTACGAAGACAATTGTTTCCATGGCAATAAACTGAAGGTTAAAGTTAACTTGTGATTGAAAAACTGGCCCTTAGAGAGATTAAAATGCAATAAAAAACAAAAAAAACACGAAAGTTTGCGAGAATAATTCGAGTTATAGAACCTGGTTATAGAAGTTCGAGTTTGAGAAGTTTCTGTGTAGTAAAACCAATAAATAATATTTTAAGTAAAATTTTAAAATATCAATTACGATTTCGATTTGGACTAACACAATGAACAATTATAAGACGTCATAATGTGCTGAACAGTGATATGAATAGTAAATACATATTTACAATTACTTTACAACTTAGGATAAGACAGATGGCAGTACGGTAGTCTCCCGCTGCTATAAAATATATGAATTCGTGTTTACAATCAGTCGACTGTTAACTGCGTTGTGTGGTGTAGTATAATACGTTTCGTGCAGATTGTAGCGTGCTAAAAAAAAACAAAATGTTGGATAGAAAATTTTTAAATGTACTTTTGCTAGGAATCGTTTTCCTGCTGGTATTTACTGCATTTCAGACAATGGGTAATGTGCAGGTAAATTTTTATAATTTCATTAAACTAGATATTCTTATTTAACGTTTTTTGGTTTACTGATTTAATTTATGGACCGTATGGAACTTAAGTAATTATATATTAATAGCTCACCAGTGCTAGCAATGATAAAATAAGCGTCCAGTTCCGGAATGTGACGTACGAAATAAAATTCCGGTTACGTGCTAGACCGTAAAATCTGAAATTGGTTCAAAACGAGAATAAATTTTTGAGTTCTTGTTTGTAATAATTAACAATTAACATGCATTACTTATAATTTTTTTTTATTAATTTAATGAAAAAACAGTAGAATAGTTTATTAATAAAAATTTAAATATTTAAAAATTCGTTCGAACAGCAGTTGTGTCTAATTCATTCATGGTTCAGATGAATTAAAATTTACTAATACGGTTTCTAAAGGCCATAAACTGAAACTCCAAGTTAACGGCAAAAACAAAAAATGAAATCAAATGTAGCAGATTCAATTTAACATTCCTGTTAGACTTTGTAGTAGTTAGGGAAGAGATCGGATTGTCAATTCAAATCGGGACCGGTTAAAAATATTTTAATTTCAAGAATTTTTAGAAGAAATCGCAGAGTTCTGAGGGGGGCGCCCCCGTTCTCGTAAATTCGTTACTAGAACGGCTTGACTATAACGAGCGGAAAACATTCTTTAAAGCATACATTTTAACAATAAATTTGAATTTGACTCCTAACCACAATATGTTTTTTTAAAAACTAAATACGTATTTCGGCAGCTATGCTGCCATCTTCAGTAGTTGCGACTTCTATCCTACTAAATCACAGGAGAAGTGACGGTGTCATACCTACCTTATATACTAAGTGCGTTCCGCTCCAATGAAGCGTGCGCTTCCAGTAGTGAGCGCCTCACCGGGTTGCGTCAACTAAGTCAAGCAACACAGAACCTGCCAAAGGCCTGTGATCGACATTCATTAAATCATTACTGGTTTTGTGTATAAAAATGGTTTCAAAACCTTCTAATTCCCTATTGCTTGACGTTGCTTTTACTAACCTAAGATTGTTTAAATTTATTTTATGACTGGTGTCAAAAATATGTTGGGCAACACTGGATTTTTCAATTCTATTGTACTTTAAGTGAGCTAAGTGTTCCTTAAAACGTGTTAGTATGTTTCTTTTTGTTTGCCCAATATATTTTTTAGTGCACCCTTGACAAGATATTTCGTAGATCCCTGATTTCTCATTTGGTTCAGTTTTGTCATTGGGGTTTGTTAGTAAACGTTTTAGAGTGTTGTTATTAGTATATGCAATTGTGTACCCTTGTGTTTTAAAAATGTCATTTAAACCTTTAGAGCGCTTTTGTCAAACGGAATTTTAATATATTTAGACGTGTTTGTTTCTGCTGGTAACAAAGTGGTAAATTTTTTGATATTGGCCTTATTTACAAGTTTCCTTAACATATTTTCTACAATATCTACTGAGTAACCATTGTGAATTGCTACATCTTTAATAAATTTAAGTTCTTTGTTGTACCTTTCTTTGGACAGTGGGAAGTTAACTAATCTATTAAGTAGAAAAGAAATTGCAGAATACTTATGTGATAAGGTATGTTGTGAATCATTAACAATAAATCTATTGGTGTTTGTTTCTTTCCTATATATATCAAATTCTATTTTGTTTTCACTATTTCTAATAACCAAGGCATCCAGGAATGGTAATTTTCCATTTACCTCTTTTTCAAACGTGAATTGAATACTAGGAAATTTAGAATTTAAAATATCCAAAAAATCTTCTATTCTGCATTCCTTGGTATTAAAACCAGCGAAAACATCATCTACATATCTAAACCATATTCTAGGGAAATAAGTACAATTTTCTTTGAGTGACGTTTCTAAATTACACATAAAAAGTTAGCCAGATATGGTGATAAGCAGTTTCCCATTGAAGTCCCTTCGGCTTGTTTAAAAAATTCCCCACTAATTTGAAAACAATTTTGCGACATACACAATTTTGTAAGTTCCAGAAATTCATCTGTCTTCTGTTGGTCTATGTTGTTAGAAACTAGGAGATCTTGCAGGTAGTTTAACGTGGTGGGAATCGGGATAGTGGGAAATAAGTATTGGACATCAAAAGATATCAGTATTTCGTCCTGGCTTAGTGTTAGATCTTTAACACGGATGAAATCTGCAGAGTTTTTCACAGAAAAAGCGTCTTTAGAATTGGAGAATTTGATGAATTCGGTGTTTAACCACTTGGATAGGAAATAGGTAGGAGAGTTAATACCAGATATTATTGGTCTTACTGATTTGCCGGGTTTATGTATTTTTTGGTAGGACGTATAACTTAGAGAGAATCGGATTAGAAACTGTAACTTTTTGTTCATTCCATTTGTTTATGAGAAAAGGACAGTTTTTAATAGCGTCCTTTACTTCCTTGATTAAATAAAGCATACATTTTAATTTAAAAAATAATACTTCTAAATAATTTGAAACTAAACATTATAATAAACATTTGTGTTTCTACAGGATGGCCCAAAACTCAATACGCAAATTTTGTGCGTGAGTAAAGGATGTCAAAATAAATAAATGGTCATTAAATGTTAATGTTCTAAAATGTAAACTTACTGAGGTACGGTACAATAACCGATGAGAACATGCAAGGAAAAGAAAATTAATGATTGCATTGTTCCGGGAACTAGTTGTCATACCAGGGGCCCTATTCTCAAGTCACTCGACTTAAAGTCGTATGCGAGAATGACGTCAAAATGGAGTAGATTCTCATACAAAACTTTACAGATCGTTCGAGTATTGCGTCATTTTGACGTCATTTTCCAATACGACTTTAAGTCGAGTGACTTGAGACTAGGGCCCTAGGTATTCATTATGTAAAGATTCTGCGTAATGAACACCCAGTAGGCGTGTGACACACGAGACAAGGATACTAAACAACGAGTTTCCCAAACAATAAACGATGTAAGTACTAGAGTTTCCAGATGAAATTTTGCAAATTCTCTAGATTCATGTTTCAAAATTCCCTAGATTTCCCTAGCCTTAAAGTAGGCAACTTGTAAATCAATAAAGCCGGGCGAGTCCACACGTCCCTTTATTTTTTAAAAATTTATTATACGAGTATTTAACAAAAAACTATGATTATCAAAACATAAACATTGTAAATGGTGTATATAAAAACCAACAAAATTTAAAAATTACAAAAAATAACATTTCTAAATGTACATACAAACGGTAAAAAAATTAAACTAGTGTAACTTCTATCAATCTACTAATTAGCTGTCCCTACTTACTTTATGGCGTAAATTTTACTACTTTTTTATTTTGGTTTCATATTAAGTAATTATAAAAAACGATTCATGTTAAAAATAATATCTGCAGATCGTGGTGTTTTTCTCAGCTCAGTAATAAAGGGTAATAAATAAGTTATGCACTAATAGAGGCAGCATCAAAAACTTTTATATTTTTTCCTATTTCTCTAATTTAAGTGATATTTTATCTAATTGAAATTAATTTCCGCCCACAATAATTATTTAATAATATCCACACGTGTTTCGGCAGCTAAGCTTCCAGTTTCAGTACGTTACCAACTTAAAAGCACTTAAAAATATCTAAAAACAACCTAATCATCCTAATAAAATCATAAAAACGTAAGAACTAACAACAATTTAATCATCCTAAAAGATATATATATATATATATATATATATATATATATATATATATATATATATATATATATGTCTAAATGTAAGTAAATATAAATTAATATGTAAACATCTAAAATTAACCGTCAGAAAAACCTTACAAATAAGAGCTAACCAAACAACACGGAAATATGGAAATAAATAGTCCAAAGACCCGAAAAAGTTCTTCTTTTAACGAATAAATAAGTATATAATTCCCTATTATTTGATACCTAAAAATCCTGAAAAATAAAATAAAATATATATATTATGTATAAATCGTCAAAAAACAACCTACAGATGAGAGCAAATCATACCCACAAACCACAAGTTAAGAACAAAATTTTTATCTCGGAGAATCCTCTCCTTATCAAATATCCAGTGCAAATGCGCTTAACTGTCTCTAACACCCCTTTATATATGATTTAGGTAGCGACATCTTACGGATTATTTATGGCATAACAAGTACGGCATCCAGAGGCCGATTTTTGACTTAAGATCTTTAAGATCTAAAAAATAATAATGATAATAATCACAATAATCATATATATCTAAATATGAACCGTCAAATAACAACCTACAAATTAGAGTAAATCAAATAGTACGGAACTAGGTATTGGTCCATTGTCTGAATTCATTAAATTGTTTTTATTTTTCCGAATAAAAATACTTTTGTAAGCATTTAATTCCCTATTATTTGAAACTTCCTGAATGAGTTTTAAATTATCTTAATAATACTGTGTCCTGTATTGTAAATATGTTGTGAAACACTTGATTTCGCAAACCTGTTGTACCTGTAAAGACTTAAATGTTCTTTAAAACGTGTTAATATATTTATTTTTGTTTGTCCAATATATTTACTAGTACATTCGTTACACTTAATTTCATACGTTCCAGATTTCTGTTCAACATCAGCTTTATCTCTCGTATTTTCGTATTTTAGTTTTAATATTTTATATTTTGAAGAATTTTGTTCATATTTCCCTGAATTTTGACCAAACACATAAAAATTCCCCTTTTCCCTTTAAGTCCTCTGAGTTACCTAGATCTAGGGAAGATTTTTTAGATATGGCAATCCTGGTATGTACGAAACCAGACATCAGAAAACGGGTTTCCGGAACAATCAACGACGCACTAGCACAAGCACAAGCACCTGACAATTTTGAAGATTTTTAAATTTCTATAAACAAAATTGTAATAATTAACTAAAACATCTTTCTGAAGGTGAATGCAATTATTAATTTTCTTTTCCTCCGTATCTCAGTAAGTTTGTATTTTAGGACATAAATTCATTAACAACATTTATTTATTTTGACGTTATCTACTCACGCACAAAGTTTGCGTACAGAATTTTGGAACAGCTTGTATATTATAAATTCATTTATGAATTAAATCTATTTATTATTTACATTTTCTGTGTAACACATGTTCTTATTGTCTTTTTGTATAGGTACCTACTTAGATATGTAATGAGATGTCAAATTGTATTAAACAAGAACTTCAAAATTAGTTTAAGAAAAGCTTCCTCTCTGTTCTTTTGTAAAATTTATTATTATTAAAATTGTCTATAAATAAGGATATCGCGTATGTATAAGCGCCAAGTATATGTACAGGGCGCTTATGCGAGAATTTCTACCCCCTTTAACTCCTTTATTTTTGATTTCAGGAAAAAATGGTTAATACAAAACTTATAGGGACTAACTCAAAGTCTCTCCGTGTGCTTATAGAAAAAGAATTGATGATCTGATAAACGAGATATAAACTAAACTTAAGTTTCTTTAAACGGAACACCCTGTATATTATTACGATTTTCGATTCTAAACTAAATTCTACTGGGATTACCTATATAATAAAACCAATAATGTAGAAGGTGTCTTTAAAATAATTCCTATTTAATTTATTTTATTTTTGAATTTTAGAAATAGAAAACTGGAATAATGATTATTTTATACTAAGAGATGTGAATCAAAACATTTTAAAAAGATTTACACTTTGCAAAAAAAATTGAAGATGCTTTGAATATGTTTTACGTTAAATTTTTAGTCAATTTTTTAAAATTCAATTTTTCCGAAATATTTTTCGTTTCTAGTTAAAAAGTTAATTTTTAGAAATCATGTAAATCCATTTAATATGTTAATAGTAAAATTTTATTTAATATTATTTTGTTTAAAACCAAGACTTCGTTTATTTCTTTGGGTATCTGACGCTCAATTGTCTGTTGTGAGTATTTGTAGCAGTATTGAAATAAATTCTACAACTTTTTTTATCCTTTTTTCTTTCTAAAATAAAAAAATAAAAAAAAATTAAACAGGAATTATTTTATAGACACCTTCTACATTATTAGTTTTATTATACATGTAGTCCTATTAGAATTTTATTTCGAATCGAAAAACGTAATAAAATACAGGGTGTGCCATTTAAAAAAAAAAACTTAAGTTTAGTTTATATCTCGTTTATTCGACCATCAATTGTTTTTGGTTTTGGTTCATTTTGAAATACCCACACGGTATATTGTTGCTTACTTTCTGGCTCATACGAATAGATCCACGTTTCGTCACCGGTAACGATATTATAAACAAAATTTGAACGACCTCCATTGAATTTCTTGAGCATTTCTTCGCACCATTTGACACGACCCTGCTTTTGCGCTTCTGTTAAATTGTGTGGGATCCAACGACTGCAAAGCTTTCGTAGGTTCAAATGATCATGCAAAATCTGATGTACTGCTTTCATGTCAATGCGTAAGGATGCTTGAATCTCACGGTATGTCACATGTCGATCTCGCTCAAGCATTTCACGCACAGCATCTACATTGTTGGCAACAACAGATGTTGATGGACGACCTTCACGAAATTCATCACTGAGAGAGGTACGTCCACGTTGGAATTCGGCAAACCCATTATAAACACTGCTCTTTGATGGTGCTTCATCTCTAAAAGCCAAATGTAGCCGATCGAGGCATTGTGTCGGCGTTAGACCACATTTGAAATCGTAAAAAATCATGGCACGAACATTTTAACGCGAGGTTTCCATGTTTTCACAAAATTGCTTTTTCTCAAGTGCTGTACAAACAAAACTAGTTCACTTGGATAGGAACTGTCATTAGAATTTTAGGTGAAAAACGTCAAATTTTTCAAATATGACAGTTGATAAACGCTAACAATTCTAGACCTACTAGATTCCAGAAAATTTTCCAGCAGCCCACGTACTAATGCCTAAGATAATTTCTCTTTTAATTCGCGGTATTGAGTTTGTGTTGCGTTTCTTGCCATTTCATTCAAAGTTATTTAAAGCCCGGAAATAATCAGTTATCATATCGTTCGTCGTAATAGAGCGTATCTTTAATAATGAATAATTGCGTCGTATGATTATTATTTACTGAAAATATAAATTTCAATTAGGAATTAATAACAAATATAATTAATATATTACTTATAAATCAGTGTTTTTTGAATGCTTTTGTGGTTCAATTGCATTTTGGATCAGATCAATTTATAATTTCACTTTGGGTTTAACATTGCATAATGCTAATCAATCCATAATAATCTATGTTAATCCAGTAGTGTTTAATTGGAGGATTAACTGATTTAATAGGAGATTTGAGTGTTATCAGCATCAGTATAGTCTTTAAATTAATTATTTAAATACATTTTTTTTCTCTTACATTATTCTCTTAACAGACGTTATTAGAAAGTATGAAATTTGTTTGCGTTAGAGATAGCGGTGTTCTATTGCTTCCTACTACTCTAATCCGATTTCTACTTTCAAAATTTATTTCGTACTTGATCTGTTATTGTCTTTAAATCAAGAAGAAAATTGATTGATTTGGAAGATCAGTCAGGACATTAAGATTTGAAAGGTAAATAATATTTGAGTATTAAATACTAGAAAGTATTTTAATTGATCACTTTCATGTGGTTTATGACCCAATAAAATTTATTAAATTTAGTAATTTTTTTTTAAATAGAAATTACTTTGCATTTAATCGATTTAATTAATGCAGAGATATAGAAGGAAGAAAACGTAGAAAAATTGATACTGGATATTGACTTACTGTGTAATTAATATAATATTTGCCGAGTTTTGATTTTTCTTTTCTTTATAGTTTTTATTTATTTTACTTACTAAGACGACGATGGATGGTGAGCGCCCGCCAAATAAGAATTGACATCTGCCTATTTATATCTTCCTTTTTGCTTAGATTAATTAGTGATTTTACAATAGGCGACTTAAAATTTGGTTTGCATCAATGATTAGATTAAAAACCAAAGGCATCTTTAGATTTGGATAATTTTATATACCGGGTGTCTCATAAAGAGCAGCGACCGGCGGTATATAGCAAACCGTAACACGTACAGCTTCGAGAGAAAAAAAATTATAGTCAAAGTGACCAAGAGAAATTCAGAAAAAAATATTTTTAAGTATCTGAGGTGTCCGCAGGGGGGGGGGGGGGGGGGCGCAATCAATGGGCTAAACAATAAAAATTAATTTTAGTAACCAAAGTCTCAGAATAAGGTGCAGCTTTGATAGCGCCATTAGAAAGCTGAATTAATTCTGCACAACTTTGATTTTATCATTTACTTTAAAAGATATCATAACTTCTGTAGTCCTTATAAAAAATAAATTTGAAAGGGAATTTTAAGTTGCAACAACCAGTGGATTTTCAATTCGAGAACAACATCGGTATAGCAAGGAGGCAGACGAGGTCAACTTGTTAAGTTTATTGTCAGAAGAAAAAAAAATGGTGAAAAGTCAAACAAAAAATATGGAGTATGTCATTATTTCCACTTCCTAGGAAGAACGCCATCATTTTAACTCCCTAGGGAAAAAGCCATCTCTTTAACTCCTAGCGAGAAAATACATAAAATTTATCAAAAAAATTTTGTGCAAATCGTTTTTGATTGCAGTGAGAACCTCGAGCAGTCTCTGGACAGCTGTTTCAGCCCTGCTTGGGGCTTCTTCAGCAGAAACGTAGCTCGACATTCCCACTGCAGACCAAAAACGACTTGCCCAATTTATTCGCAATTGCGATGTAAGAATGATGAACATATAAAATAGCGACATCTTACTATATTGCATGGGGGACTCATTAGGAGCAAATCCCGCTTCAATTTGTCTATCCTACTGCAATGTTAGGTCAAAAAGCGATAGTAAGATGTCGCTATTTTATATGTTCATAAAATTTATCGCATCATGTGTATTTTTTTGGTAATCTTTTTTATATTTGTTTAATTTGTCTCTGTTTTTATAAACGGTGACAGGTTACAGTTTGCAAGAATTTACAGTAAGGGTAAATTCGCCATATTGTAAATTGATTTTAACAAACGATTTTTCTGAAACTTTTAGTTATATTGTTCTCAGATATGAACACATTGAAGTCCCTGTTCGCAATTCTAGAAATGTAAGTTGTGATCAAACTGTTAAAGCCGTAGCATTGATTGAAGATGAGAAGAGCGGATTCTATGCTAAATGCATATTGCATGCATATTTTGCATATTTGAGCATTTTGTTCAATTTTCGCATATTTCTTAAAAACGTGCATATATATGCATATTTGAAAGAATTTGTGTCGAAGTGAGTAAATTTTTTCCTGAATTCTTAATTCGTCAGAACATGTTGCATTAATTAGGGTCTAGTTTGCACCCTTCTTGGGCTTAAGCAGGCAGAATTTTCCAAGTAGTCAATTAGGGATTTCCAAGTACTTTCTTAACGATGCGGTGGGGCGTTCATGTTTGCAAAATTGTTTCATCACTTCTTCACGGATTATTAGTCGGTTATTGCTGCGAACGTTTAGTTCTTCCGTAAAAGTATTTTTGTTTGTGAGAAGTGCAATATGCCGAAAGACAATTCGAGCCTGGTTAATTCCTGGATCAGAAGCTATCCCGAGCTTCCTTACACCAATGGAAGCGTATTCTGTAAAGCCTGTAGTAAAATGGTAAGTTTTAAGTTTGTTTTCTTCCTCCTTAGGTAAATATTTGCTTGGTTCTTGAATATTGAAAGTTCAGACAGTTTAAAAAAATTCAAGTTCTTGTTGTAGATACCAACCCAACGAAAATTTTCGGTCACACAACATGTCGGGACAGAACTACACAAGTCAAAATGCAAGAAGATGAATGAATCGAAAACATTTCAATTACCCTTAGACAGTGGACCGTCGTTGATGATTTCATCTAATGAACAACAAGAATTTAATGCTGATTTATGCGAGGCGATGATTTGTGCAAACATACCTTTGAAAAAACTGCAAAATTCTATTTTTAAAAGTTTTTTGGAAAAATATACCAAGAAAAATGTTCCCGATGAAAGTACGTTAAGAAGAAATTACGTGCCTCGCATCTACAACGATACTCTAAAAGAAGTCAAGAAAATCGTAGAAAATCAATATATTTATTTTATTGTGGATGAAACTACTGATTCTTGTGGGCGTTACATTGTAAATTTGTTAATAGGGTCTTTGCGGGAAGATAAACCTAGTGAATCTTATTTAATAGCCTGTACACAGTTAGACAAAACTAATCATTTAAGTATTTTAAGATCTGTTAATGAATGTTTTATGAAATTTTTCTCACCTAATGTAGTTCCTACTGAAAAAATTTTACTTATGCTATCAGATGCTGACCCTTACATGGTTAAAGCCGGGCAGCAATTTAAAACAATTTATAAAAATTTAGTTCACGTGAGTTGTTTAGCTCATGGATGTAACAGAGTAGCTGAACATATTAGATGTGAATTTTCTGATGTAAATCTACTAATTAGTACCATTAAAAAAATATTTGTCAAAAGTCCCCTACGAGTTCAGTTGTACAGGGAAAAATTGCCGAATGTACCTTTACCTCCCGAACCAGTGTTGACTAGGTGGGGAACTTGGTTGGAAGCGGCAATGTTTTATGCTGAACATTTTGTAGCAATTAAGGAATTGGTTGTAGAGTTTAATGCCCAAGATAGTGCTGCTATTGCAAAGGCACAAAATATTGTAACACAAACTTCATTGGCAAATCAAATGAACTTCATCAAAATGCATTACAGTTTTGTAATACAAACTATAAACAATTTAGAAAAACCGAAAATGTCTTTAATAGAATCCGTTAAAATTGTTAAAGAGTTTAAAGAGAATATTTCAAAAGTTCCAGGTAAAATCGGCAGTTCAGTAAATAAAAAATGTTTATCCGTTTTAGATAAAAATAGCGGCTTCAAAACCCTTGAGGAAATTTACGAAATTTTGAATGGAAACTTTGAAATTGACTTAAGTGTAGAATTTTCAGCTATGAGTCACTTTAAATATGCCCAAATTACCTCCGTGGATGTTGAAAGGAGTTTTTCAATTTATAAAAATATTTTGTCAGATAAAAGGCAAAATTTCCTGGTAGAGAACTTGGAAAAACACATTGTTGTAAAATATAATCGAAGATTTTTTTAGTCGTTATAATATTTACTTAATAATGTACATACATAATATACATACTTCCTTCATATAAGCGTTTACAAATAAATGTAAATAAATTGTATAAAATATAATGTTTTTTATTTGAATAAGAATGCCCATAAAACACAGTAGACCAGTTATTGCATTATTTGAAGTGTTCGGCCTATCTTGCACATATTTCGCCATTTTTAGTGCATATATATGTGCATATTTCATCATTTTTTAGTGCACATATATGCGCATATTTCATCAAAATTACTCGCATATAAATCCGCTCTCTAAAGATGAGCATAGCCAAAGATATGCAGCCACAACCAACGATGCTCAGCAGTTGACAATTTCAAGAATTCTGGTCGGTTTAGGGAAAACGGGGAATGATAAATAGAGCAGTAGAGGTCGTAAAAGGGCAACAAGCGCCCAGGGCCCCCGTAACCATGTGTGCAAAGCGTGCAGTGCACGCGGTCGCCATCTTCAAGGGGCGGCAATTAGCCTATTGGCCACCAGACAGGTTCAGTCATTAAAAAAAAAAAATGAATGGGTATCTGGTAAAAATTATAAAACTGTCCACAAGTCTGAACTGTTTTGATGAAGTCGTCAATTTCACGGCAAAACGTCGACTAAAATAGAACAGTTAACTCAGGCAATTAAAAGTAGAAAAGTTTTGTTATTTTCGTGTGCTAAATTTTTCATAAAAAGTTTAATGTATTTATTAAAAAAATAAATTATGTAAACTGTTACAGTTTAGTTAAAAAAAAAAATTACGTTGTACTTTTTAAGTTTTTAGAAACTTAAGTTCATTTTGCTTTTGTGATTTTGTTTCTTTTTTTCTAATATTATTGACAAGCTGGCTTCACCTACATACTTGCATTCTGGAGGGGTCTGAACACAGGCCTCCTTAATCAGATGAGAAGAAAGCGCTTCGTTTTTGAGGGCTCGCAGCAGTTAGGAACTTGAAAGAAGTAAAGGAAAATGTTTTCAAAATGAAGGAAAATGTTTGAAGAATGAATGAAACTGTTTAACAAAAATTCCTTAATGTTTAAATTTTTTTAAATTTTTCTGTTTTTTCCATTTTTTGTTTCTTTCAATTTAATTTAAAATTAATGGGAGTTCTGGTGAAGCCTTTAACCTCACGGCAAGACGTCGACTAAAACAGAATAATTAACTGCGGCAGTTAAAAGTAGAAAAGTTTTGTGTGCTAAATTTTTTATAAAAAAAAAATAAGTACTTAATAATTTTGTTAGGTAAAAAAATAAATTTTGTAGGCTATTACGGTTTCTTCCTTAGTCAGATGAGAAGATTGGGTTGCTCGTTTTTGGGGGCTCGCAGCAGATAGGAAATTGAAAAAAGTGAAGGAAAATGTTTTAAAAATGAAGGAAAATTTTTGGAAAATGAAGGAAAATGTTTAACAAAAATTCCCTAATGTTTATTTTTTTTTAATTTTTGTTTTTTCCATTTTTTTGTTTCTTCTCATTTCTTTTAATAATTGTGATAATTGATCGTTTTTGTGTGCCCCAACTCAGAGGGCGCCAAAATATGAAGTCGCACGCGATCGGATTTTGACCTCGCCTGGGCCCTGCAAGCGCCTTAAACGCTCTATTTTTATGTTTAAGTGCCAGTGCGTATCCGACATTGCATTACAAAAATGCTGAAAATTTAATTGTACAATACAATGAGTGTCCAAATTACCACACAAACCATAAGAAATATAGGAAATCACGCTAGAGTGCCCTGCAATAAAGGTCCCTTAAGCACCAAGGAGCATCACCTACCACGATTGCAATTTGATTGGTATGTTCATAACTGGTTGTTGCGTCTGTTTGTTGGACTATTTCCACCATTCGTTGGATAGATGTAATCCGACGTTTCGGTAGCAACTTGTCGGCTACCGTCTTCAGGGTATTCGCCTTTAGAAAGGCGGGTTTTTGCCAATTTTTCCATTATTAGGGATTTATTGGACTTTATGTGCACGTCTCTTTTTAAGTCTCCTCGTGGATTTGAACCTATATTGCTTTGATTGTTAGTTTATCAGACCTTTCGCTCTACACACTTGGCTACTGAGGCGGCAAATTATTATAGTTCTTAGGTTCTATATAAGCTACCGTTTGTTGCGCCGTATAGGCTGCGCAGAAGTGCATGGGTCTCCGATATCAAGTATCGTTGACTCATACTTCTCTGTTGGGCCAGTTTCTTGAGCGTCAGTTCGTGTTTTTCTTTTAAGGTTCTCCCTTTTGATTGGAATCCACAGGTCTTTAATCTCCAGGCTCGCTTGGCTTATGGGGTATATTGAAGTTCCGATGTACGCTGCTTCTTTCAATTTCCTGCGAATGGTTCTTTCTTCTTTTGATATTACCATTGCTTCTTCCCATTTTATCTTATGATCTTCTTCCCAAACATGTTCCGCAATTTTCGACTTCGTTATTTCTCCATTTTGTGTTAGGGTTTTATGCTCTTTTACCCTGATTCATAGAGGTCTTTTTGTTTCTCCTATGTATTCCCTACCGCATTCGCAGGGCAATGAATACACGCAATTCTTCGTTCTTTGGTCCTCGTTGTCAGGTTTTGTCCTAGTTAACATTGACCTTATAGTGTTTGAGGATTTGAATGCGGTTCTGATTTTGTATTTCTTCCCTATTCTTCTGATTTTTTCGGAGACACCTTTTATATACGGAATTACTGTTGTGCATATAACTTCCTCATTGTTTGTTGGGTTGGTTGTGGTAGGAGGGAGGTCATTCAAGTTTTGTCCTAAGTTGTTTGTTTTGTCTTTGGCTTTTTGTAGAATGTTGTTGGGGTAGCCGTTCTTCTTTAGAGTTTCGGTGACATTTTCTAACTCTTTTTCTTTTTCGTTCGGAATTGAACAAATGGTGCGTGCTCTGTTGTATAAGCACTCTGCTACGCTTAATTTGACCTGGTTATTGTGGTTTGAGTCGAAGTGGAGATATCGTCCTGTGTGAGTAGGTTTCCTATAAACCTTTGTCTGGAACGTTTCTTCGTTTCTTTGGACCAGTACGTCCAGGAAAGGAATTTTTCCTTCTTCTTCGACTTCCATGGTGAATTTGATAGATTCTTCTTGGTTGTTGAGGTGTGTCAGGAATCTATTAAGGTTTTCTCTTCCATGTGGCCATATCACAAAGGTATCATCGACGTACCTTAACCACAATTTTGGTTTACAGTCAAACTGGTCTATTGATTTTCGTTCAAATTCCTCCATGTATATGTTGCTTAGGACTGGAGATAATGGGGATCCCATTACCATACCGAATTCTTGTTTGTAGAATTTCTCTTCTACTTGGAAGTAGGTGGAGTTTACACATATGTTAAGTAATTCCATTATTGTCTCTACTTTCAGCGTTGTTCTGTCCGATAGGGTTACATCATTGGAGAGTCTTTCTTTCACAATGTTCAGAGCTGCTTCTGTCGGTACATTTGTAAACAGGCTTACAATGTCGAAGCTGACCAGTATATCTTGGCTGGTTATTCTTTGACCCTTTATATTTTCTATAAAGTGCTCCGTGTTTTTAACTGATGAATTCGTATTACCTGATAATGGATTTATGGTATGTAGTAGGCCCAACAGAGAAGTATGAGTCAACGATACTTGATATCGGAGACCCATGCACTTCTGCGCAGCCTATACGGCGCAACAAACGGTAGCTTATATAGAACCTAAGAACTATAATAAGTTGCCGCCTCAGTAGCCAAGTGTGTAGAGCGAAAGGTCTGATAAACTAACAATCAGAGCAACCTAGGTTCAAATCCACGAGGAGACTTAAAAAGAGACGTGCACATAAAGTCCAATAAATCCCTAATAATGGAAAAATTGGCAAAAACCCGCCTTTCTAAAGGCGAATACCCTGAAAACGGTAGCCGACAAGTTGCTACCGAAACGTCGGATTACATCTATCCAACGAATGGTGGAAATAGTCCAACAAACAGACGCAACAACGTAAACAACCCACCATTAACAACTTTCAGAAAACGTTCATAACTGGTCCAAAAATTTCTTTACAGATGAATCACAGTTCTGTTTGTTTAGTTCAGAGAGACGTATATCAATGGTATACGCAATGCAATTTTAGAAATTTGTCAAATTTCGGTGGCGGTTCCATTATGGTCTGGGGTATGTATCTTTAAAGGTGCATACAGAGTTAGTGGTTGTGAATAATGGTGCTGTGACTGCTGATAGATACATCAGAGAAGTTTCTGAACCACGTGTTGTACCGCACGCACCATTCATTGGTCCAGACTTCCTATTAATGCAAAATAACGCACAACTGTCATTACTGGGATTGTACAAGATAACATTAATGAAGTCAGGATGTGGATTTTATACTGTCCTGCTAGAGTCTCAAATCGAAATGAGATTGAGCATGTTTGGGACCATATTTCTCTTTGCGTACAGCCCAGCCTCCAGCAAGCATTTTAAATCAGTTCGCAGTAAGAGTAGTTGAAGAATGGAAATAGCTAAATCAAGACTATATTCGAAGTGATATTGAATACCTTCCAAGATGGATGCAAGCCATTACACAAGCTAGAGGCGGAAATACTCAATACTACTGTATTAATTAATATTATTTAACCTAATTGTGTTCTTCGACATAAAATTAGTGATTTCTTAATAATAATGGGTTAAATTTACATAGAATAACTATTCTGTAACAAAAGCGTTAAATTTAAAGAGCTGTTAAATTTTGTTGTCACGGTAACAGCCAATCACAGAACTATATTTTAAATTTTAAAGAACCTTTAAATTTTAATAGCCCGTTAATAAGTTTCAGAATACGCCCCTAAGTAACGAAAATGACTGGAATAACGTCGTTGAAAGGAAAAAAAATCAAGTGATGTAATAATTTTTTTTGCGGAGTTTTTATTATTTCTGTCAGGATTTTCGTATTATAGAAACTGCTAGCTACCCTGAGTGATGAATAGGTAATTTCGTTCATTCATTTCATTTATTCGTTCTTCTTCAAATATCTTTAATTTTTTTCTCTTTGCTTCATTTATTATCTTGTCAACATTATGCTGCTATTTGATCCGTGCAAATGTTTCAAATAAAATATGTACTTGTCAGATTTATGGTATTTTTGATTCAGTTTCTTAATTTCGCTTTTATTTCTAATTCTCTTCATATTTTAATTTTATTTTAATTCGCATTATCTTGCTTTATTGTACCAAAAAGTTAACTGGAGTAACAATTAGTACTTAATCACTTAATTTATCTATGAGAACATGAGAATAGATTTTATAAAAATTAGTATGTCTGGATAATTTTAAAATATAAACTTTTACCTTATTTTAACCTTTTGTGTTTGTATTATATAAAAAGAGTCATAAAATGGAAAAATATATAAAGAACAATTTACTCAATTAATATTTTCATTAAAAATACATAGTAAATAATTTAACCATTTTCGTATCGGGCCTTGCATCCAAACTTGTCACGAGTAACACCTACAAGGTTTCCCTTGAAGTGGATGCAATCGGTAAATAAATTCTCAATGGTTAATAAAGGATTGCGATTGAATAAAAATAAACTTTAATTTGAATTTTATAATTAATTGCATCTGCGAATAAGTACACATATATTTTTGTTGTTATATTTAGAAATTTATTATTTTATTTGTAATTGAAGTTTGTTCTTGTCCGATGAAAATAGTAAGTAGAAAGTTTTTTTAATCTCAAACCGGACAGAAAAATGAAGGGAAACACACTCAACGTTTCGCTATAAATCTATAGCGAAACGTTGAGTGTGTTTCCCTTCATTTTTCTGTCCGGTTTGAGATTAAAAAAACTTTCTACTTACTATTTTATTTGTGATTGAATTATCTTCCTAAAAGTTTGAAAAGCAGTGCAAGCAACCTTTAAAAGCACTTGGCATAATTATAGAAACGTTATTGAGCTAATTAAAATTATCAGTGCAACTCATTAATTATCCAACATTATCCTAATCAATATGTATTATTCTGCGTAACTCAATTAAACCGTTATGTATTATTAAAAAGATGCGTGTAACCATGGAGACGATTATCTGCAGCTACAAAAAAAAATCGAAATTTATTTTACAATAACAAACACTCGAATGGTTTCTGCACTGCACCTACCGGGAAGGCAAGTTTGTTCATTAAAAACTGAAACCCCGGTCACGTCTTGTTTACGGTAAATTTACTTTGGCAACTGTACGAGTTTCTGAGAGAGGTGTGTCCAAATTCTTACCCGACAACATTATTGAGACAGAACTCCTGCCACAAGCAAGCAAATTTTTGCCATGTTAATTATTGCGATAACCTTGAGTTGTGTTTGGGTTTCAAACTCATTTGCTGATACACATATTATTTATCTTGTCATCTTTTAATTTCTTGATGGCCGTCTGCTTTGACACTGGATAAATTTCTTTTTAATTAATTAACTGAATATTGTATTTAGGTCACCTAACTAATTTTGCCTTTTTATGAATGTAGGACAATAATGACATTACTCAAATTTCAAAATATTGTGCTGAACGGTTTTCATTATAGTGTCAAAGTGTATCTGATGTAAAACAAATTATTTTTTGGTTACTTAAGTATATATCTATAAGCACTATCTCCTCGTTAGATTTTTAAATCGAGGTCTGAAAGGTAAACAAAACGAATTTATTTCATTTCATTTTCTTTTTCTAGTGCTCGACTGAATATTCGGTTTCGGTTTGGGTTTCGGTTTCGGTTTCGGTCGGTTTCGGCTTCAATTTCGTGCAAGCCGAAGTTTCGGTTTCGGCCAAAAAAGAGCTGAACTTTCGGCTACAACCGAAACTACATTTATTTTCTTTTTTCTGCTTTAAATGCATGTTAATCTCAAACTTGATTTATTTTTGGATGTCAAATAACAATGACGTACGGTTTTAACAGTGTAAATGTCAACTTTGACAGTAAATTAAAGCTGCATTAACTCATATTTGACCGCATATTTGAAATGTGACCGATCCCAATTCAAAAGCTGATTCAAAATTCCTCAGTTTGAGAAGGCAGACCGTAATATTAACTCAATCTTTACCACAAAACTTCAAATTATAAAGTGAATTCGCTTTGCACTACGTGAAATCTCCAAAATACCAAAGTTTTTGATTCTGATTTGATTCATTGTTCTTCGAAGTATTCGCCTTTGACGTCAATACACTTTTGCATACGCTCGAACCAATTTCTAAAGCACGTTTTCCACTCTAAAGATGGTACCTCAGAAACCAGTGTCCGGAATGTTTCAACCGCTGCTTCAGCCGACGAAAATCGCTCACCACGCCTTTTATTTTTGTTATTTGGAAATAAAAAGAAATCATTAGGTGATAAATCAGGTGAATATGGACAATGAGTTATTAATTCAACATTTTTGTTGGACAAAAAATCAACTGTTTGACGGGCTGAGTGAGAGCTGGCGTTGTCATAATGGAGAATAATTCGTCGATTTCGATTGTTTCTTCTTATTTGATCGATGACTTCCAGCAAACAAATTGTTTCTCGATCATCTAAGACACGGTTGCTACATGTCCAGTTAAACCAAAGAAACAATCATTTGCTTCGCAACCCTGTGTGAACGGACAACTTTTGTTGGTTTTGGTTCATTTTGAAATACCCAAACGGTAGATTGTTGTTTACTTTCTGGCTGGTACGAATAGATCCGCGTTTCGTCACCAGTAACGATGTTATAAACTGAATTTGATCGACCTCCATTGAATTTCTTGAGCATTTCTTCGCATCATTTGACACGACCCTGCTTTTGCGCTTCTGTTAAATTGTGTGGGATCCAACGACTGCAAAGCTTTCGTACGTTCACATGATCATGCAAAATCTGGTGTATTGCTTTCATGTCAATGCGTAAGGATGCTTGAATCTCACGGTATGTCACATGTCGATCTCGCTCAAGCATTTCACGCACAGCATCTATATTAATGGCAAGAACAGATGTTGATGGGCGACCTTCATGAAATTCGTCACCGAGAGAGGTACGTCTTTGCTGGAATTCGGCAAACCAATTGTAAACACTGCTCTTTGATGGTGCTTCATCTCCAAAAGCCAAATGAAGCCGATCGAGGCATTGTTTCAGCGTTAGACCACATTTGAAATCGTAAAAAATCATGACACGAAAATTTTCACGCGAGATTTCCATGTTTACACAAAATTACTTTTTCTCAAATGCTGTACAAACAAAAATTAGTTCACTTGGATAGGAACTGTCAATAGAATTATAGGCGAAAAACGTCAAATTTTTCGAATATGAGAGTTGATAAACGCTAACAATTCTAGACCTACTAGATTCCAGAAAATTTAAATTTAATTACAAAAGCGTCCAAGCGGAATAATTAAGTTACCCCACCCCAGTGATAAAATCTTCAATTAATTAAAATGTCAAAATTAAATAATTCTATAAAAAATAAGTTTATCAAAGTCCTTTTACAGGAGTGGTTAGGTGACAAAATATCATTTCCAATTCATAATTTAAAAAAATATATATTACAAATCCATATATTTGTAGTATTTCAGTTACAAAAGAGTTAAAAGTTAAGAGGTGGGTTAATTTTTGATTCAAAAATAAAGAACTATTTACTACGAAAATTTTGAAATTCCTGGATAGTTAGGAAAATGGATATTTTCTGTCTTTTGTTCGGTAATCCGAACATTTCGAAAATCCGGTTTAACCAGTGCAATTATTAGTTCGGATTAAAGAGGTCCCACTGTACGTGTATGTACAAGACTCCCGGAGATATTTTTAGTAATCGTATTGGTATTTTTGATTCTGGTATTCTACAGAATACCGTTTACCCCTCCGGACTTTCATATATTGCGCTGTGACTGTACTTAAACTAATAAGTAAGTATTTTAGTTACTGCTTATACCCTGCATACCCCATTGTTAAGTACTTTGAAGAGAAAAAAAAATAATTTAGTAGCCATTATACCGGGTATTTAGCAACTGCATGGCACTAGTTTAGGAATGTGTTCTGTAGCACGAAATAAACAACAAAAACACTGAACTTAATTTATTACCGAGATATTGAAGGTTACAAATAAATAATAGGTGGCTGTAATGGATAATGGTTTATGCTACGCCTATTAAGATGCAAGAAGAGTTAAGGAATCATATTGTGGAAGCTACAGAAAGTATCAAGGGTCGTCCTGATATTGTAAGAGCCATACTACACGACCAGGTTTTCGGCCGCGTTAAACACGCAGCGGATTCCACGTCTGAATGGAAACCATGCATAAAAATGAGCAAAACTAGACGAAGTTCATTCCGTTCGTCTAGTTCCACTCGTTTGTAAGCAAAGTTTCCACGCAATTCGCGGCGTGTTTAACGCGGTGAAAAACCCGCTCGTGTAGTTTGGCTCTAAGACGTGCCAGAGAACAATGGATTCGTCGGACGCCGCTTTGAATAGCTACTCTAATGGCCGGTTTCATAATCAGACCTTAAGGAAGCTTTAATTTAAAGTCACTTTAAGAGTAGGGAAACAAATGTATTTTTTTAAGGTTAAAGTAACTTTAAATTTAAAGTCTGATTATGAAAGCGGCCCTAAATCTTTTATTCTTCAATCTTCCATCTTTATATCTCAGTATCTCAATAATAAATTTATTTGAGACAAATGTTTATAGGAACTTTCTTGTTTACTTCTTGCTGGTCACATCACTAAACTAATGCAGTACAATTATGAAACACTTAGTACAACCAAATATCTTGTATGTACATGCAGTACACAAGCTGCGAGATTTTTTTTTCGACTGAACATACGTTATTTGACTAGGAAAATACTATTTGCCTAAAATAACCACTTGCCTGCAACGTACTTGCATAGGTATGCATGTACGAAGCGAGGTATGTTGATAAATTTTAAGATAAGCCTTATTTCTTGGATTTAAAAGTGTTTTGTAATGAATTTTTGAACGTACTTGACTTGTAGATCGAATACGTGTTGCAGAAAAAAGTAATAGACACGTAACATTTACAAGAAGTAGGCCTCTGATGAAATAGTATCAACGAGTGGATGTTTTTGACCTAAATCCTAAAACTGCAAAACAACTGAGATAACCTTTCACAACAAAAAAAAATGTATTTGCAAAATAGCAATATGCAAATCAATATGTGGGCTGCGGCTATGTTATAAAACTAGGACAGCCAATAAACATAAAATGATTTTTGCAATATATTATAATAGAATTACGCCAGGATTTTATAAATGTTTTATATTTATCTAAACTTCCAAAATATCGAATATATTCATATCCAAAAATGCAGCAAAGTTATTTTATTTTGCATTAAATTAAAAATCTAAATAAACCTGTCAATATAAAATAGCGCTTTGCTTTCTACGTATAAACGAACCGTAGTTAATAGCATAAGATTATCACATACTTTTGAAAACAGATTCTATTTGTTGTATAAATATTTGCGTTTTTGATTAATTTTCTTGTGAATGTTTGTACGAGGTTCACTTTTACGAGCGGTTATCTTGGAAATATTATTATTTCATGGACGGTATAAACAATTTCATATACTGAAAAAGTTCAAGATTGTTTGGATAAATTAAATCCTTTTATTGTTCATAAATTCACACTATTTTTTAAAATATTTTATTGATATTTTTTTAATGTTTGTTTAATCTGTCGTAATAGATTTTTATTAACGATAGTAAAACTAAGTCAAGGTTCTATAATTCTTTGAGCCTACGATAATAGGGTTATCATATATAAATAGTTTATATAAAATTTCGTCACAATTTTTGTTTTTGTAGCTGTATGGGATAGGTAATTTAAAAGCTAGCACTATAAAGAGGACCCTAAATAATTATAGTCGCCAGGATACTGGACTGCAGTGGTTAGGCACTTCTCTGCATTGTGATTGAAATGCAGAGAGCCATCGAACATTTTAATAACTAACTACTTTTCTTTGTTTTCCTTGTTAGATTATGAAGAGGAAGTGATGATATTATCAAAAAATCTCTAGTTAAAGTAACAACAAATATCGTAAAAAGAACAAAATCTGAAAGGAAATGGAAGGTAAAATTTTTCATACAGTGATGCCATAAAGTTAAACAGTACGTGAAATACTTATTGTATGTATTTATACAGGGAGATTCAGGCAACTCATTCATTAAAAGTTTACGGACTTCCTCTTTAAATTTTTATTTCATATTTTGCGGTTATAAGTTAGCGATAATGATCTATTAAAATATAATATTTCCAACTTTCGGGCACTTCCGCTTGTACCGGAAGTTGCTGTCAAATTATTTTAAATAGAATACCCCATTTTTTATTGCACTTCTGATATCTTCCTGAAATTCTAAAAATATTTTGTGTAACGTGATACAAGAAAAAATAGCCGTTTTAGAGATATTTCCATTTTTTAAAAAAAAGTTCAAAGTTGCAGTACCTTGTTTATAATGCTGCCATCTTTGTGTAACAAAAGCCATAATTTCAATTTTTGGTCTATAGTAGGCTATGGTCATAAGCTTTCAGGTCATACCTAATTTTACACAAAATCGTTTATGGGCTGTTGAAAAGTAACTTCTATTCGAACTGATTTCAACTGTCGAAAAGTTCTGTTTTTTAAATGGATCATCCGTATTTCTTTATACCATAAGAATCAGAATTAAATTTTCTTTCGAACTGTATTAGCATTCCCTATATCCATCTCTTACTTTTCTCTTTCTATTCACGATTTTCTCTTTGACACATCAATTTTTTCACTTTTCAGTATTATTCCTGAATAGTGCGCTATGAAAATTTAACAAACTGAGGTTTTGAAATTAATTTTTGACTGTAATTTCAATTTCATTTTAAAAAAAACGAAGAATAATATATATACATATCTATCATCTGAAATTTTTATTTACATATGCCGCATGTATTAGAATTCTTGGTAGGACTATTTACACATTTACAAGGAGAAATTTACACTTACAAAATTTTATGAAAACTAATAAATAAATCAGAAATATAAAAAATAATACACAAATTTTTGGTTATAATATCGGCTCTAAGTTGTCCTCGGCTATTATCTATTAGTAATAACTTTCTACTGTTTCTAAGTAATAACGCATTTTCCTCGATATAATATATTTTTTTATTAACTTCTTGAATTGGCGATTTTTTTATCATCAAATACATTTAATATGTCTGTTTGATTATTCATTTGTTGGCTCTTCGTAGCGATTAAATTGTTTTTTTTTTCTGTCCTACTAGACTGATGATTTCAAAAATTATAATTTCTCTAGTTTTCATAGCCCACTATTTAAAAATAATACCGAAAAATGGAAAAAAATACGTGTTAAAAAGAAATCATCGATAATGAGTGAACTATAAGAGATAGGTATAGGGAACGTTAATACAGGACGAAAGAACATTTAATCCTGAGTCCGTCGTATAAAAATACACTAGGCGTTCCATTTAAACAATTTTTTGACAGTTGAAATTAATAAGTTACTTTTCAACCAGCCTGTAAGCAATCAAGTGCAAAACTGGACATGATCAGAAAGAATGTTACTGTAGCCTACTACAGGCCAAAAATGGGCATCATGGTTTTTGTTGCACAAACATGGCAGTATCATAACCAAGGTTCTGCAAGTCTGAGTTATTTTTAAAAAATGAAAATATCTCGGAAACGATTAATTTTTCTTGTATCACATGTTGCACAAAATATTTTTAGAATTCAAAAATGCATTAAAAATTGAGGAAGTCCGTAAACTTTTAGTGGATTGGTTGCCTGAATCTCCCTGTATAAATTCCTTTTAAAATGTCCCAAAATTTAATATTTCTGCGGTGTGTAAGTAAGAAACAGGAAATAGAAAAATATTTTTTTTATTATTTTAATTGACAAAATAATTTCAACACTTCTGAGAATTTTTTGAAAACATTTTTTTAAATCTTTTCAGTTTTTTGTTTAGTCTAAAACAAGAATTAATCAGAAGAAGTACATTTCTGATAGGTTTTCTTAACATTTTTCATATTTTTCGATTCGCCTCAATTAATTTAAAAAAATACAAATTTTCCTACATTTTTTAATTTAATTAATTTTTTTGAAATAATTTAATTAATTATTTGGTTTCAGTTTCAGTTTTCTAAGAGTTTCAAAAAAGAGACATTGATGTCCAGGAATGCACTAAGCGCTTGGTACAAAGTACGAATATTTACCAGTAAATAATCCACATTATAGCACAGTGAAATTTCTCAACACCAGAATTAATCTCTCGTTTACCATTATAACCAAGAAATTTAAGATAAATTAATATTTCTAATAAATGAGTTTGAATCTAGGGAGAGGACACAACGGTCAGTTTCTATTACGGACAACGGAATCAGTGGACAGGTATCCAATTTCCAATGCGGCACTTTCAACATTTTAATTCAAGAATTTCAAGCTCATTGAGTTTTGTGATTATGTTTGCATTTTGGGAACAAGACAAAAATCTTATATTGTAATTGTAATTGTAAATCGAATATTGTGTTACTAACATATGAAATGGTATTCTCGACAATTTCTTGTTGCCTATTCCGTTCCTTTTGCAACATCTATGAATAGTATAAGATGCCAGTTTAACTATACCGGGTGATTCAGGTTCACATTCGCACCGCTGTAACTTTAAAAAAATATAGGGAACAAGTTTTGAGAAAACCGAAGGAAAAAAGAGTCATACGTCTTTAAAACGTACAGGACGAACGACATCCTTAATCTGCCTTAAACCTTCGTAAAAAATGGGTTTGATGTTTGTTGCCTCAAAAAATGTCGCCTCAGTTGATGTGATACAGCACATGTAGTCCGCCTATGTGACGAAAATGCAAGCTACATGCACGTTATTTCAGTGTTAAAACCAGGCGAATTTTAGGAGGAAGGTCTATTTTTACAGCGACGACTCTATAATTGATAGGAATTAAATATATTATGCCCGTCTTTTTCAAAGTTACATTAAAGAATTATAATGTTTCCATAATTAAGAATTTTAAAGGAATTTCAAATCTACATCAAACGGTTGCTTCTGATGCAATGAAAGCCAGGGTGAGAGTACCTCGGGCATACAAATCTTTAAGCGGCGACGTTGAAATCTACGCCGCTGCTTTGTTTATTTTTATACTAGTTTTTAACAGATATCCTAGGAATGTCCGAGCTTTAGTTATCACGTTTAACACCTCCTTCGGTCAAGGGCAGAATTAAAAGCCGCTCATAACTTCTTTCGCTTACGAAAGTAAGCTGATTATTGTTTTCTTGCAGCAGTGTGCTATTCACAAAACAATTTAAATCGCTCAACGGTAGAGACTTAAATTGCTACAGTATTTTTAAAACATCTACTCCAAATAAAGCAAATTTCAACTTGCTGCGATTTCAAAATAAGATATTTTGTTCCAAATTATGTCAGAAAAATGTTCCCTAAGTTTGTTGCATCATCACTGAAACGTCCTGTATAGTCAATATACGCCAATATC
Organism: Prosopocoilus inquinatus; assembly: GCA_036172665.1. Taxonomy (NCBI): domain Eukaryota; kingdom Metazoa; phylum Arthropoda; class Insecta; order Coleoptera; family Lucanidae; genus Prosopocoilus; species Prosopocoilus inquinatus. Next base: position 8,034,643 of record CM069876.1, read on the forward strand.
ATTGTCAAAGAATGTATGTCACTTGCGGTGTCAGCGCAAGTGGTCTCAAGTGATTTTTTTTAAATAAGCCTTGTATATTTTTGCATTTTTGGATTCTAGAATAAATTATGTATTACAGTTTTATAAAACATCCCATCCTAAGTTCAACTAGGTATTTTGGAGGTATTGGCTATTGAATGAATTTTGCTAATTGGCTAAATGTTGCACAGCATAATAATACTTTATTAGCTAAACAGTGGAGATCTATTTTTCTAGTAATGGTTTTTAAGTATCATATTCTCATCATTAGAGCCATCTCTAACTAAAGCCGTGATTAAAATAAACATAAACGATCAAAAAGCGATAGTAAAATGTCGCTATTTTATCTGTTCATAAACGATATAAGTACAAAGTTTTCTTAATCTCGAACCGGACAGAATTATGAAGGGAAAACATTCAACGTTTCGCTATAGATTTATAGCTTCGTCAGGAAAACTTTGTACTTACAATTTTCATTGTACAAGAACCAACGTCAATAAACGATATAGCTTTATGCGAATTTCATGAGTAAGAGAATGAGAGAATTTAATCACGGTTGCTAAATTAAAGTGAAGGTGGGAATACAGGCTATTATCATTAGTAAGACACAGAAAATTCTTACGCATAAAAGAAACTATGAAAGTTTACGTAATACATTTCCTAATCACCTAATAAATGGATATACAAGAAGTACTGCATCGAGTGAAATGTATTGAGAAGCGGATGAAGAAAAGATTTTGAGCATTTAACATACATTTTAGAAATCCAATTATTGTCTCGTGATATTAAGTCATTTACCATACTACAGTCGCGAGCAATAAATTTTGGTCCTCACTGATTGTCAAAGGTTGGCATCGAGCTTCTATTTCATTAAAAATAAGAAGATTCGTGTTTAACTTTTAAAATTCTAGGAATAGTTTCCTAAATATTTGATTTGTTTTCGATACTTCTTTAGTAAAACATAGAACGTCTATCTTAAATTTCTAAATTCTGGAATTGAAATTTAAAACTGACGTTTTAATTGACAGTGGCGACCAAAATTTAATACCTATAACTGTACATGGAAAATCTTTTTCTTTTTAAATTGCGAATCTATTGGAATCGATATTATTGTCATTATCAAACTATTCATTGCGAAACGTAAATGGATCGATCTAAAATGTTACGATCCCAACCGATACGAAATACTGATACTTTTTACCGTATCGGAACATCTATTTCAAACTCAATGCTTCGAGTGTACAATTATTTTCTTTTTTTACGATTCGTAGTCAATATTGTGTACAGTTGGGGAAATAGAAAGCGGGACAGTAAACTTTCGTTAGTTTAAACCTTACTTCTAAATTTCGGTAACTATGGTAATTTATCAACCTTCACATTAAGTAAAATGATTAATAATTATAATTAAAAATTATAACGAACGATTACCTCATACAAATAAATTATACTAGTGTAATAGTTAGTTTTTATTTTACTTACAATTATTTCCATGCGAAATAAAATGAAACAAAATAAATCATGCAGCCTTTCGATTAAATTATTGAATGCAAATGTCCGGAGATTGATTGAATTAAGATTTCTAATATACATATTTCACATCCAAAATGTCACATAGTTCTTCCAAAGGCTTCACTAATTCCATTTGATTCACTGGTTGAAAATTTTCACTTACATTTCCCTTAGAAAGACGATACTTCTTAAGAACTCAATTTAATTAATTAGTTAATTTTGACGTTTACTGGGGGTAATAAATTAATTAGAAGGGTCACGACCGTCACCAAGGAAACTTCACACTATCAAAATAATCGGAAATTTCGTTATAAGACTTGTCCCGCTTTATGTTTCCGCAGCTGTACATCATTTTTGCGGTGATGCAACTCATGTCAATGGCGCTGGTATATGAATTTGACAGCGTAGTATCACCACAAAAATAATCGGCATAACCTTGACTACTCATCACATTACATCTGATTATTTTGCACAAAAGGTTGATTTGTTGCACTTTGATATACAGTACCCTTTCGAGTAATTGAGGTTCAAAAATTAGCACATATCTATTAGTCAATGTTAATACCATAATTATACAGGGAGATTCAGGCAACCCATTCATTAAAAGTTTACGGACTTCTCCTTCGAATTTCTGTTTCATATTTTGCAATTATAAGTTAACGATATGGATCTTTCAAAACATAATATTTTCAAATTTCGGACACTTCCGCTTATTCAGGAAGTTGGTGTCAACTTTCTTATTTTAAATAGAATACCCCAATTTTTAATACTTTTTTGAAATCTTCATAAAATTCTAAAAATATTTTGTGCAACATGTGATCAAGAAAAATTTGCCGTGCCATGATGCCCATTTTTGGCATGTAGTAGGCTACAGTAACATTTTTTCAGATTATATCCAGTTTTGCACTTGATTGCTTACAGGCTGGCAGTATAAAAACATGACTTTTCGACAGTTGAAATTAGTTCGAATAGAAGGTACTTTTCAACCAGCCCGTAAACGATTTTGTGTAAAATTAGGTATGACCTGAAAGCTTATGACCATAGCCTACTACAGGCCAAAAATTGAAATTATGGCTTTTGTTACACAAAGATGGCAGCATCATAAACAAGGTACTGCAACTTTGAACTTTTTTCAATAAATGGAAATATCTATAAAACGGATAATTTTTCTTGTATCAATGTTACACAAAATATTTTTACAATTTAATGAAGATTTCGGAAATGCAATAAAAAAATGGAATATTCTATTTAAAATAAGGAAGTTGACAGCAACTTCCGGTATAAGCGAAAGTGTCCGAAATTTGAATATATTATATTTTATAGATCCTTATCGTTACTTATAACTGCAAAATGTGAAAGAGAAATTCAAAGGAGCCGTCCGTAAACTTTTAATGAACGTGTTGCCTGAATCTCCCTGTATAAGTATGAAGCTCTAATATGACGAATTGTTGTCTCTAAACTAACTTGAATATGAAGTCTGAACCGACATATTTCAGAAATGTCGTTTATTCAAATAAATAGTGAGAAAACCCCTCGACCACATTAATGTGGTCGAGGGGTTTTCTCACTATTTATTTGGATTACAGCCACAGGTTTTGTGTTGCTTGGTGATTATCGTTTATTCAGTTTATTGTATTTTTATCTAGAACTTCAGTGTATACACGAACGTCAGAAAGTGACTGTTCACTGTTTGATTATTAGGTCTTTTCCTTCCTTATTTGTAATTATCATCTTTCTCATTACCTGCAGATAGTTCATCGAATCTTCGGTGTTCCTGCTCACGATTTACTGTCTCTTGTCACTTTTACTTATGTGTTCTCTTTTCTCCGTCATAATAATACCCATTCTGATACTAACTCTACTTAGCTTATTTGTCATTCATTTCTGTTTCTCTCTCTGTATAAGGCGATTTTACTTTTTGATGTTCTATTGTCTCTGAAAACATCAGGAAACATTTCTGAATCACGGTGTATAATTTTTTATTTTTACAATTAAGGACAATATAAAGCCAATAAATATGATTAAGATTGACAATTACATTGATAAATCATTTGAAACAACTTTTTTGTTGTATGGTTTTAATAAGTTGTTTTTTTTTTTTTTCAAGTGGGTACCTGATGATTTTACGTTGTAAACAATTTTAACACGCAGGTACCTTGTTATTTTATTGACCTAGTTTCTAATCGCTACGGTAATGACCGTTATACCTACCACTTCACTTGGGTGTAATAATTATGCAAATATTGAAGACGTGTGCTGCATTGTAATATAAATCACGCGCGTTGTATATTTATAAATGTTAATTTTAGTTAATTGAATATTTTGTAAGTCGGGATGGTACTAATGATTGTATAAATATAAATTTCTGCAAATAGAAGCGGCTCATTATAAAATTTGTGCTAAAGTAGAGATCGGGATGCACACGCAGTTTCAAACAAACCATATCTTGTGTGCTGTCAGGCGATTAAAGGTCGAGGATTTTTCTACCTGTAAAGTTTTACTTTCACTGTCACATTACTCTGCTCTAAGTAATCTGAAACTGTTTTGTTTACAAATTCCAAACAAAATAGACGGTTTTGTTGTTATGATGTTCAACGTTGTTGACGTAAGTTTACGTAATAAAAAGTAAATATTGCTGTTTCTAGAATTAATCATTAGCTTTTATACCACGGTGAGAATACACGCAATTTGTCATGTGTATAAATGGAAAAGATCATACCTATTGCTCTATAAAATCTTGCATTACTTTGATTTACTTTAAATTTAAATTTGTTTAGTTTTTGTATTTTCGGAAATAATTATCTATGAGCAGTTTTGATAAACATTTTGCGAAACAGAACAAAACCGGCAATCATTTTACGGAAATATCTAACTTTCCACAAATTAGAATGGGGTTTATATCAAGACAATTCAGATATTGGAAACTTTTTTTAACGACTGCTTATGCTGGGTTTATGCACGAAAAATTAACATTAGCGTTAATTTCGTGTAATTTAATTTTAGTCAGAGTATAAATGATGGTTTATGCAAGGTGTAAACTAAATTAAAACGAGATGTTCTAAAACTGCGACGAAAGAAAAACGTTAGGAGCTGTCGATTTTGAGGCAGGAATGTTTTGTAAATTCAATGTTTTTACATTGCCATAATGTTTCTTGGCACAACACCTGAGGCCAAACAAGTCACTCGCCAAACCGCGAGCACGTTAATTGCTTTATACCGGGTGTCTAGTAATGGGCGGCGACCGGCGGTACATAGCTAACCGTAACACCTACAGCTTCGGGAGAACAAAAATTATAGTAAAAGTGGCCAAGAGAAATTAAAAAAAATATTTTCAAGTGTCTGAGTTGGCCGCAAGGGGGCGCAATCAATAGGCTCAACAATAAAAAATAATTTTACTAGCAAAAGTATCAGAATAAGGTGCAGCTTTGCTAGCGCCATTAGAAAGCTGAATTAATCCTGCACAACTTTCATTTTAGACTTAATATCGTATCACCCTTAATAAGGGTGGAGAAAACAGTTGAATTATTTACTTTAAAAAATATCATAACTTCTGTAGTCTTTATCGGAAATTAACGAACTTGGCTCATTTGAAAGGGAATTTTATACTGATTTAAATATTCTATTGTACGACTCCGACTACTTTGTTATAATGTAGTTAGAGGGTGCTATTTACAAAAGTAATAGATTTTCTCAGTTTCCCAAAATTAAACGGAAAGGGGTATTTCTTTTGCAGTGATTACAAAGAATCCGATCAGGAGAACATTTTGGTGAAAACTCAAAACTGATAACATTTTTCGTTCTCGAGTTATTACCAAATGAGTCTATTAACTGAAGATAAAAACGAATCTAAAAGCTCAAACAAATGACACTTTTTATTTTGAGGTAAACAGAAAGACCTTAATATGTTTAAATGCATGTAGTTGTTTTTGAGAGCCTAATATTTAAATAAAAGAACAAGACAGTAAACAAACACATAAATGAGAAAAACACAGGCATTAAATAAAAGTAATGAACAATAAAAGGTTAAATGACCAAAAGCACTTTGAATATTTATGAAATACATTATAATCATCAAAGATTCAAGGTCTGCACTTAAAATATTTTCAAAATATTAACCATCTTTCATCTCCAAATAGCCGTTTACTATCAATAATAATTTCTATACAACTCTATGCGGACAATAAAAAATATTGCGGCACAGTGAAACTTTGTTGACCACAGTGTATGATTATTATTTATTGCTTTTATTTAGTGTTTGAATTATTTTTGTTTCTCTAATTGATTTTGTATTTGTGTATTTAAATATTTTCTATTCCCAAAGACATTTAAATGCTTCTAAATAATAATGTCCTAACATTAATAAAAACTTTCATAGGCATTATTTAACCTTACAATTAAAAGTTTTCCTCGATAGCATTTGTTTGAACTTTCTCCTTCCGCTAATATCATCCATTAGTAGACATATTTGATAACTCGAGATACTCATTTCGGGTTTTCACAACAATGTTCACCATTGTATAGGCTTTGTAACTGTTGCAAAAGAAACACACACCTTTCCATTTAATTTTATTTTTTTTGAAAAACCGGGAAAAACTACTACTTTCGTAAATAGCGCCCTATAGCCACTTTATAACAAATTAGCCGTAGTCGTTGAATAGAAACTTTGAATCAGCTTAAAATTACCTTTCAAATGAGCTGAAGTTCGTTAATTTCTGATAAAGAGTACAGAAGTTTGATATTTTTTAAAGTAAATAATTCAACTGTTTTCTCCATCCTTATTAATGGTGATACGATAATAAGCTTAAAATCAAAGTTGTGAAGAATTAATTCAGTTTTCTAATTACGCTATTAAAGCTGCACCGTATTATGAGACATTTTTAGTAAAATTAATGTTTATTGTTGAGCCCACTGATTGCGCCCCCTTGCGGTTAACTCAGATACTTAAAAATATTTTCTTTGAATTTCTCTTGGTCACTAATTTTTTTCCCGAAGCTGTAGGTATTACGGTTAGCTATATACCGTCGGTCGCCGCCCATCTTGGGACACCCGGTATAATATCACTTATACGTTGCATGTCTCGAGCAAGTTCATTCGACCTGTTTTCATTTGTCAGCATGGAATTCCCTCTATTAAAACGTAAATTTTATATATTCGAGGGTGGTTCGACAACTAGCACGGTTTGCATATTAATATAGGGCGGAAACGACACCTGTGTAGATGATCGTGAAGCTTCCTTAGTATTAACGAATATTCTATAGTTGCAACTCGTTCTAGCAATAACTTAATGTTTGGTATTGTTTGAACATAAGCGTTTCGAGTTAAAATCAAAAATGGATAAAATTGGAATTTGTGGTGTTATTTCATTATTTTTTCTGAAATGTAAACAGCGAAGGAAGTTCATTAGGGAATCGTGCTTACATTAGGCGATTCATGCCCTTCATATGAGAGCTTGAGACTTTGGGTAAATTGATTCAAGCGTGGCAGAATAAGCAATGAAAAAACGTCACTCTTGGAATCCTGAAAACATTTGTTACACCAAGAAATGTCGAGAAAATCTATGATATGGTTTTGGCGACAGACGAGTGAAAGGGTGCGAGTTAGGAAAGGCTGCAGACATCTCAATTGACAGAATACGTTTTATTAAAGTCATGAATTTCACATGAAAAAACTTCGCGCAAGATGCGTACCGCGTTTACTGACTTCAGAGCAAAACCAAATCTTATCGCTAAACAAAAATTGACCAAACGATTCTTTAAATTGCTTCCACAAAGAACCTGTTCACTCGATCTGGCTTCTTCGGACTTTCATATGTTCCCATAACTCAAAACTTTTCTGCCTGGACAAATGAGTAATTTGAGAGTTTTGAAGTAAACCTTCAGGGAAGGAATCGGGAACCTAGAGAAATATTGGGCCAAATCCGTTGAACTTCTAGCGGATTACGTCCAAATGTAAAGCACTTTAAAATCTTAGTATGTTGTCTGTCATATCGAACCACGTTATTTATCGAACCACCCTCGTATTTCATAGGCAAAAAATATCTGCAAGCTAAACAGAAGTAGGTAAATCATGCTAGATAATTTCTGCAGCGATGTGTCGGGTCGATGACTGTTCTTACGAATCTTTGTTAATTAAACCTAAAACTACGCATTTATGCACTAAATTTTGTTATTCCAAAACTAAAAAAAAAACAATTTTGATAATTTTTGTTCCAAACATGACAATTGGTCATGCAAAGAGACACTTTTCTAAAAGCTAACCAACTTAGAATAAAATTAAGTTAATTAATTTTAAAAGAAACTCAAACCAACTGTAAATTATTATTAATTTTCCATGCACGAACATACATTATAACTAATAATAATAACTCATTTACAAAGTGAAAATGTCAAAATTCTTTTATGTTAAGGTATGCTCATGATAGTGATTTTTTATGGCACGTATCACATTTGATTTCAGCGATTTCAGAACGAATATCTTAAATACAGGGTGTTCATGGGAAGCCGCTACAATAGCTAACTATCTTATTTGCATTTTTATGAAATAAATTAGGAAAGTTTTAGGACCTGGTACTTTCAAAAAAACAAATGACAATCAGGTTTTCGAGATTTTCAATTGTTTTCAACTTTTTTAAATGGAATGTTCGGCTTTTTATCATCGCATCGCGTTCAGGGTGTCAAATTAATTATGTCTCTAAAATATCTCTCCCAAAGCCTATAATTTTAGAAATTATTTAGTAACAAAATTTTGGTGTTCACGGGAAATGGCTTCAATAGCTAACTTTTTTATTCGAAATTTTACGAAGTAGCTTAAATCAGGAAAGTTTCAGGACCTTCCCTGTTCGATTTTATGGTACCCTCGGAGAAACAAATGACAGATTTTCGAAGTCTTCAGTTGTTTTCAACTTTTTTAAATTATATTTTTTATTAGCGTGTCGTGTTCAGGTTGTCAAATTAAGTATTTCTCTAAAATATTCCTGTCCTAAGTCTATTATTTTATAAATTATTGGTAAATAATGGTATTAGATATTTTAACATGTCGCGCTTTCAATATTTGGACCCCAGGGTTTTTAGTTTGAACAAAATTTAAACAAATTTTGAATCATGACAGTTCACAAAGGTCTGACAGTTTGAACACACTTCCTTTATTCTCTTGTTTCAACGCGCACCATATTGTATTCGTGAATAAAAAGACTATCGTAACGATACACTTCTTCCCGCGAATATCAAGACTTATTTATGAAATATTCTGTTTTGAGAGATGTTATTTCACAGACTTACTTAATTTGACATCCTGAATGCGATTTCATGATAAAAAAAACGTAATGTTCCATTTAAAAAAGTTGAAAACAATTGAAAATCTCAAGAAACCGTTTTCCCAAAAGATATAAAATCGAGCAGGGAAGGTTCTGAAACTTCTAATTTAAGTAACTTCGTGAAACTTCAAATAAAAAAGTTAGCTACTGTAGCCATTCCCCGTGAACACCGAGATTTTGTTACTAAATCATTTATAAAATAGTAGGCATGGGGAGATGATATTTTAGAGACATCATTAATTTGACATCCTGAATGCGATACAATGATAAAAAAAACCTAACATTCCATTTAAAAAAGTTGAAAACAATTGAAAATCTCGAAAACCTAATTGTCATTTGTTTTTCTGAAAGTATCATAAAAATTAGGAAGAGAAGTCCTAAAACTTTTCTAATTTAAGTTACTTCGTAAAAATACAAATAAGAGGTAACGGCTTCACATGAACACTCTGTATATTTTTCATTTAGTAACCTTATTTCTAAAAGTTTGGAAAAAAATAAATAATACTGTTTATTATCGTTGAATACGGCAAGATTTCAGGTAAAGGCTTATATTTTCGAATTTTTTTTAATTAAAATTTTTTAAGGCCTCTTTGGCATTCTCATAAAACGGGTTTTTATTCGTCTAAGGCCCGATTTTATAATCGAACTAAAGGAGACTTTAAAAATAAAAGTCAGATTCTGATATAAAAATAAATACGTTTTTGCATCTTTTTGGATATATGACTGTGACTTTTATTTAAAGTTTCCTTGAGTTTGATTATGAAATCGGGTCTAACAAAATTTACTTAAACATGTTTCGCGAAAAAATTGTAATGAAAAATGAGCCTATGAAATGGGAGAAACGATGTAGCTGGGCACACAGCGTTAGAAGTTAAAAAATTAAAAATTCTTCAACTCTTTAAAAGTTTAAAATTTAATTCTTAGAACCAATTTCATAATCGAACTAAAGGAGACTTTAAAATAAAAGTCACATTGTGATGTATAAATAACTACGTTTTCTCAACTTTCTGGACGTACGACTGTGACTTTTCTTTTAAAGTCTTATTTAGTTCGATTATGAAAACGGGCCTTAGACTTTTAATTTAATTCCTTAAGCCTGTTTACATTATCAAGTTGTCACATGTGAAAAATTATATTCTAAATTCGTTTTTTATTTTTGGTTTTACTCAAAATTCTACACGCGTATTTGAGGTTTTAATTGGCAAAATTGTTTAGTTAGCATTTCATAAGTACGGTCAGCGACACCGGCTTAATTGCTGTAGAAACTATGCATATGAATTACAGAGTTTGCTTTGCTTTCAGATCAAAGTCCTTTTCGGTCTTTGGAACGTACGCAAAATTAACGTGTTAAATGAGGGGATTCAATGCAGTTGAAATTGAAGTTGTAGAACTTACTTGCAATGCTGTACCAGCAGATCGTATTTCATTCAGAACAATTAACACGCTCGCTTATTAATTATGTTTCAACGAGACGCTGACAGTTTTGAAACATCGAGGTTTGGACCGACTTGTCACTTTTTCACGTCCGTACGGATAGTAAACGGAACATGGTGGCGACCTCCTTATAACATAACTACTTTAACCATGTTTCTCTAACAATGTTATATGGTAAAAATCGTCAAATTTATAACTTTCGCATAAATAACCTTATCTGATCGTGATATGGTGGAGTACGCCCTTATCAACTCTATCAATTCGTGACAATATAAAATGATACTAACAAAAGGTACATCAAGTTTTAGGATAGTGTAAAATAGTAAAACAAAAAAACTATGCTGGCATAAAATAACACAGAAATATGTTGTAGCTAAAGAAAAGAGAGACATTTTCTTGACGTAAATTTAATAATGGTAAGAATTTTTCCGGGTGACTGGAATTATGAACTGATATATAATGGATGACAGACAATAAAATTAATTAGTCATTAGGTGCGTTCTTTTTACCGCAAAACTCACTTCATCTCAGATAAACATATAACATTTCTCTTCGCGCGAACAAGTAAGTTTGAATGTGTATTTCAACCTGGAAACCAATAGGAATGCAGGAGTGACAAGGTGGGAGATCAAAATCACAGTTTAAACATACTTGTTCATGCCAACGGAATTGACGTCTATCTGAGTTGAAATGAGATTTGTGGCAAAAAGAACACGCCTAATATTTCTCTACCGGCTCACGTTAACCATATACCGGGTGTCCCGCGCCATGTGCTCACCCTTCCAGAATCTTTATTTATTAATCGATTAACCTAAATTTTGGAGGCGGTAAACTAAACAAAAAATGGAATTTTTCGGCATAGCATGATAGTCGTCATAGGACTTCTGGTTTCGCCGGAAGTGATATCAACTTTCTTATTTTAAATGGAACACCCTATATATTTTTACATATTTAAAATCTACGGAGCATTACGAGTCCGAATACGTATCAATTGTTAATTTTGGTTTCCATGACAACGAAAAAAAACTTTTTTATTTTTCAATCTAGAAAGCTATGAATCGCATTTTTTCGATCTAATGCGATCAAGTGTTTCGAGAAAATCACTCCTTTTTATATTATTTATTATATTATTATTTTGATTTTTAACATTTTTCCAGTATTTGAAATTTTCATTAGCTCTTAACTCATTTTTTTCGATAGAACCTCATGTGTTTCTTAGCTTAGTTCAACAGAACATTTTTTTCTGAGTACGCTGATACCAAAAACGTCATATTTTCTTTGAAAGTCATTTGAAATAAAGGGAGTGTAAAATTTCAATAAGACATGTTCTGTTTTAAATTATTTTCAAAGAAAATATGACGTATTTGGTATCAGCGTATTCAGAAAAAAATGTTCAGTTGAACTAAGCTAAGAAACACATGAGGTTCTATCGAAAAAAATGAGTTAAGAGCTAATGAAAATTTCAAATACTGGAAAAATGTTAAAAATCAAAATACCATCAAAGGAGTGATTTTCTCGAAACACTTGATCGCATTAGATCGAAAAAATGCGATTCATAGCTTTCTAGATTGAAAACTAAAAAAGGTTTTTTTTTTCGTTGTCATGGAAACCAAAATTAACAATTGATACGTATTCGGACTCGTAATGATCCGTATATTTTAAATATGTAAAAATATAGAGGGTGTTCCGTTTAAAATAAGAAAGTTGACATCACTTCCGGCGAAATCGGAAGTCCTATGACGACTATTAGTATGTCGGAAAATTCCATTTTTTGTTTAGTTTATTGCCTCCAAAATTCAGGTTAATCGATTAATAAATAAAGATTCTAGAAGGGTGAGCACTTGGCGCGAGACACCCGGTATATAGACAGAATAAGCCAAAATGGATAATCGGTTTGTCTACTTTATCCTAATAAATGTAATTTACCTGTCATCTGTAAATGATAGTACACAATTACAGCGGCCCAGAAGAAAAATTAGTATTGTTACTTTTACGTCAAAAAGTGTTCCATCAAAAAAGTGTCCACGACAGTAGATATACTATTATTGTCCGTTTCATAACATCTTTTTGATAATATTTTTTACATATAAGATGAATTTCTCTTATTTCTCTCTCAAACGCGTCATGAAAAGTAAAAAATTAAACATTTTATACTCCTCATTAGTACTTATGAAAGGAAAATTTATCTTCCTGCGCGTATGGAATTGCCAATATCAATTACCGTTTAAAATAAGATCATTAAAAATCTCAAGTATTTAAATAAAACTTTAAAAAAAATTTAAAGCACTAATAACACGTTTTGATTCCGGTATGCATTATTACTTAATAGAAAGTTCCAAATATTGTTTTGCCTCTGGAACATTGATTACAAAACAACTCTACTACAGAAAACAATTAAGTACTGTGAAAACTAGGAATTTGCGCAAAATTAATTGTATTCTTTCAATTTGAAACACGTATTTCACCGAACGCGTTACGTTGTATTTTAAAGGTCGCGGAATTGAAATACCCGTTTCACTTTCACCACCTTAATGCATGATGCAATGTATACCAAACAAAAAGAAAACTAACAAAAATGACAACTAGAGCAACTTTATAATTTCGTTTCTATACCGCTAATTTAAATTTAATAAATTAAGAGCAACAATATTAATATGAGCATCTTGGAAAGAAAAGAGCTGTATACAGGAATCTTAGGGCTCTTAAATTGAGAAAACTGTTTTAATTTGTTATAGATAACCAACATTGAAATGGAATTGTCAAAAATGGCCGTAAGTTTTAAAATATTTAATATTTATATTATTATATTTTTTTTGCCAAGAAAATCGAAATATGCTAAAGTAGCACGATCACAAAGTCACATAAATTTCGATCTCAATGTTTATTATGTTTTGAATTAATCTGTTGTATTGCAGGTGTAATCTGTCTTATCTGAAAACTGCAAACAATTGGTGCTGTATTGATACATGTTTAATGAATCGAGGCATTGTTCTCGCGTTGCGAAATAAATTTTATTCTCGATAAATATGTTTAAGGTAAATGCTTTACTATCGGTCGGCTCATGAGTCCGATATCTAAATTTTTTATCATTTCCAAAAACAGATACTCATCTGCTTTTCGTTGACGATTTGTTGACATTCAGAGTGACCTACTAGAATGCCAAAAGATCGTGAATGATTTATATTTTATATACAGGGTGTAACAAAAATACAGGCCGCTACTTCAGGGACATATTCTACAGATCAAAATAAAGAAAAAGTTCATATAAACATGTATACAGCCTGTTCATGGGATTCTGCAAAAACTGTTAACTCTCTTATTTGAATTTTCACGAAATAACTTATATTGGAAAAGTTTCGGAACCTGTCCTGCCCAATTTTATGGCAATATCGGAAAAACAAATCACTGTCAGCTTTTCAAGATTTTCAATTGCTTTTAACATTTTTTAATAAAGTATGATTTTTATATCATCGCGTCGCGTTCCGAACGTCATACTAATTATGTCACTAAAATATTTTCTTCCAAAGTCTAGTATTTTTCTATTATTTGGCAAATAAATCTGGATAAACAAGGAAAATACCTACAACAGCTAACTTTTTTATTTGAAATTTTACGAGGTAACTTGAAATAGAAAAGTTTTAGGACCTCTTCTGCTAAATTTTATGGCAGAATGGGAGAAACAAATGACTTCTTGGCTTTTGAGATTTTCAATTGTTTTTGTATTTTCTTAGGGAACATCAGCGTTTTATTATTGCATCCCGTTCAGGATATTTAATTAAAATTCGTCTCTAAAAGATATTTTCTAGCTATTGACACGGTTTTCCCCGAACACCCTGTATACATGTTTAAATGTTTTTTTTTCTAAATTTACTTTAACATTTTGATTAAAATAAAATATTTAATTTTCAATTTCATAATTTTAATAATTTAACTATAACATGAAAACAGCTGATATTTTGGATATACGTTTATTTGAACTTTTTCATCATTTTGGTCAGCAGAATGTCTCAGAAGTAGCACTTTCTTCAATGATATATCCTACAGATTAAAGTTAAGAAAAAAAAACATCTATATAAGGTGTTCGCGGTAAACCGTATCAATATCTAGAAAAGAACTTTTTGGAGACATACTGAATTAGATATCCTAAACGTGTTGCGATGATAAAAAGCTCTAATATTCCGTTAAAAAAATTAAAAGCAATTGAAAATCTCGAAAACAAAACAGTCGTTTGCTTTTCTGATGCGGCCATAAATTCGAGCGGAAAAAATACTGTAACTTTCCTAATTTAAGTTACCTTGTGGCATTTCAAATAACAAAGAAATAGTAGGCTGTAGAAGAAAATATTATAGAGACATAATTAATATGACGTTTTGAATGCATTTCGATGATATAAATTATTATGTTTTATTAAAAAAGTTAAAAACAATTGAAAATCTCAAAAACCTGAGAGTCACTTGTATTTCCGATATTGTTATAGAACGACAGGTCCTAAAGTTTTTCCAATATAAGTTACTTCGTAAAAATTCAAATAAGAGAAGTGGTTGTTGATGTATAAAGTATATCTAGATAGCAGCAACCTCAAGTTATTATTTGATCTAATATTATGGTATAGTATGGAACTCAGTCCTGCCAAGATGCGAATAGCTTTTTTTTGAATTATAAGTATGTCAGACACATGAGCAGAGCTGCCTCAGAAAATGATTCCATAATGCATTACATGAAAATAACCGAAATAAATACTACGAAGTGTTTTCTCGTTGCAAAGCGGTTTACATCTTCGCAGACAAAATACAGTTTTGTTTAATAGCTTTTTTAACTCATTAATACTATCAATATGTAAATCCAAAAATTTACCAGATACGCGGCTTTTAATGTAATTATCATCAGCAAAGTTTATGTTTAGATCTTCCGTAGTTTTAAAAATAATGACTTCTGTTTTATCTGTATTTATAATTAATCTATTCGAATGATACTAAGCAGTTATCTCAGTTAAGGCTAGTTTAAGATCTGTCAAAAGATTTTGCAAGTTAGTGTTAGTTAAAGAAATCGTCGGCATAAGAAATTAGTTAAATTTAGAATTTTGTAAAATATCATTACAAAAAATAATGAATAGTGTAGGGCCCAATATTGAGAAATATTTAAAAAATAGTTATTAAATTGATCAGCTAAATTTTGTCCATCTGATACTAATTTATTTTCTGAAAGAAGTATAGTATTTTCAAAGCTAGGTGAATTGTTAATTTCTTTCTTTACTAGGTTCCAAGTAGTTTTCGGGATATTCGTAGAATTCTTGATTATACGTTCAGTATTT
Organism: Prosopocoilus inquinatus; assembly: GCA_036172665.1. NCBI lineage: Eukaryota > Metazoa > Arthropoda > Insecta > Coleoptera > Lucanidae > Prosopocoilus > Prosopocoilus inquinatus. The sequence goes on from CM069876.1 coordinate 8,050,227, forward strand.
AGCAGTATTAATGACTTGTTTAAATAACTTTTTATATCGTAAATAGTATTGACAGATGACAGGGTGTGGAAAATACTTTTGGAGATAGTACAATTATATAAAGATTCCCAACTAGCTGATTCCAGGCAATCTTTAAAATTTTTGTTATTGAAGTTACTGAATTTTCTGATAAATTTATACATATGTTCGGACAACAGAATTTTTTAGGTAATTTAATTGAGAGAAACATGTTAGCTGCACATCATGATCGCTAAAATCGATAGAAATGTTGAAAGATTTTTTTACTTGAATGTTTGAGACAATACTATCTACGCAACTTTCAGACAGCCTATTTTTTTGTTACACCCTGTATATATTTATTAATTTATTAATTTAATTAAATTAATTTAAATTAAAAATGAATTAATTAAATTTATTTATTAATTTCAGACGGCCTATTTTTTTGTTACACCCTGTATATATTTATTAATTTATTAATTTAATTAAATTAATTTAAATTAAAAATTAATTAATTAAATTTATTTATTAATTTAATTCAAATATTTAACATGTTTTTTTATACAGGTTGATCAGTTTTAAGAGTAACGTAATATGTAACAAGAGAAAGCCTTCTTAACGTGATGTGAATACCATTCAGATGTAACATTTTCAAAAGTAGTATTTAATTGTTGCTTGCGCAGAATTTCCACTGTAATGCCAAGTAAATTCGGTCGAATACCGGATATCCGGCTTACGTTTTAGTCGGATAGTATACAACTGAATTATCCGGTGTAATTTTTATCTGCTTACAGCCTTTTTACTTAAACAGATAAAACAGCGATCGCTACAAATTTTTTTTTAACTTTTACTTAAAGGTGTCTAAGTGCGTTTTATTATTTACAAAAATGCACTATGAAAAATATGTCGTACTTACTAACTAAGATAGATAAAGATAACAAAGATAAGCCGGCATAAACACAGATACTTTCGAACGCTCCTGGCTCGTGATATACTTGGCACGCGTAAAAACGCTATGAAACCTCCTCTGCCCTATTTTTGAGAAACTAATACGACAATTTTTGAAACGAGAGATTGCTTGTGATCAAAAACAGATTCTTTAAAAATTTTAAAACAACGTGAACGATCGCTGCACTAAACAATGTCCAACATGAAAATGTCTTCACAAAAAGGAAAGGTGACAATATGAGGCGCGTTTTTAGAGTTACCAGTTGTCCTATTTTTAATGGGAGTCTCCTATTTTTCACCTAGATCTCCTTCCTTATATTGCCACGAAAGATTCCACCAGATAACGAATGACCTTGACAATGTCACGAAGGGACTTTCGGTTTGTAGGGGCATAAGTAGAGCTTTTAAAACAATTTGATTACAAAAATGTACCTCTTTGTTTGATTTAGACTAGAGTTAAATTTATTTCTGCGAGTCGGCGGGCGGTTTTCTCTGTCAATCCGGTTGCTAGGAACGTCGCGCTGAAAACTACAGCAGATGTAGAGTACGAGGGTGGCAATTACATCTTGCGACGACGACAGTGTAATCCAGGGAAAATGACGGCGGCGTCCATCAGAGGTGGAGACGGCACGTCACTTGATGTGAATTGAACTAATGAGTTCCGAATTCGGCTCGGTCTATTTATACATGTTTGTTTACAAAAATCTGCTTATTCAGAAAGGTCGCGATATAGCAAGTTTGCAAAAAGTTTGCACGTATGAGTTCCAATTTCAACACCCGCGCGTTGCTTTTCGCTGAGCTGTATGATTTCATAACTTGAATGTGATTACGCACTGATTATGACATAACGTTTATAAATATGTTACTTACCGTAAATTTGAAATGGTTTTCATAGAATCTAATCGTGGTATTATTTTCAGGGAACAAGTTTTTTCCTCTGGTTGTCATAAACTCTTGCGTTTTTCTTGCCAAAAATTAGGATAATTTAAGTCGTGATGCCATTTTGAAATCCCACTTCTGATTCTGTTAGGGGAAAGCACGTCCGTTCTCAAAATTCAGTAAATGGCCATTTTAAGTGTGTTCTTTATTAGTGATTTATTGCCAAAAAACTCTCGCAAAGCTTATTATATTTCCCTTATTTTTATATTATCAACAACAACTAACAAGATTATGTTTTTTAATATACAGGGTGTTCTTTTACTGCGTGCAAAATAAAAAAAAAACCTCAGTATAAGTACATGAAATGCTACTTACTGTGCATGTTTTCCGGTGGTTACCGTACTGTAGCCAAAAAATTTTGGAGGTTCCACTTGTTTGGAACCGTTGATAAGTGCGAGAGACAAATACTTGCAAGGTCGCCTTCCTACACACCGACCCGCGCAGTTCCGCAGTCAAACCCATTTCGTAGCGTTTCGTAATAATCAAACGGAGGACCTAAGAAAGTGAACTGCTTGAAACCAGTTTGAGACAGCGGCAGTCCGACTCGACGCGAGGTCTAAATGGAAGCGTTAAATGTTCCGCCCACTTATACGTGATTTTTAATCCAATCAGTCTAATATCGCCACGGTAACAACGCTAATATAATTCCGGAAGCTAATAACAACTCTTTCTTGAATTTAGAAACGACAATTTAGTTTATTTGAATTAAATAGAAGCACGACACGTCTCTGCAGCACACTCTCTCCTGCGCATCGTGTCCGAGCATCGCAGTCAACCGCGACATTATCGTGAATCATGCCGTCCTATCGAATGCATTATTTCTTTGGCTTACCGATTGTTCACTATGAGCTAGACGCGCTGCGCCGGCAAATATGTGGAGGCGTGTATACAATCTATTTATAACATCGTGCCGCTTCGTTGCAATAGTAAAGTGTTACACTTTTTTCTGTCCGCCATGTGGTAATAATAATCACCGATATCGTTTATTAATTATTTTATTTAAAATTTTAATTCACTGAGCGAAGTAATACGTTTTACGATATTAACTATCGACGAATAAGTTTAAAACTTATGCACCAATTAGGCAAGCGCGTTAAAAATGTTCTTCCTTCACCCTTTTATGTAAATAAACTTTTACTGTAATCTCTCTGCTAGCTATGAAAGTATTACTACTTACGAAATATGAAATTTGTTCGGCAATTACGAACAGCAGCTTCTTGAATTGCCCTAGATTTTAATTTAAAAATACTTAAACTTGTAATTACTTGCAGTGAAGTTAATTTAAATTGTAAACGTTTTGATCGATCAGATGTGATCGTAGCGGCTGGGTTACGTCGATCGTGCTCAAGAGCAAGTAACGCACTGACCCTGGCCTACTTCGGCCGCGGGTCTTAATTGAAGCGGCGGACACGTTCCTCTTTTACCTACGCCAGCAGTTCTCAAACGGTTTAGTGAAAATCTGCCGCTGCATTTTTCTCGAAAACTATTACATTTGTGTTTAGAACATATGAGTTCAACTGGTGCCATTTATGATGATATATTACAGGTTTAAATATTTGCACACAGTAAAAGGACACCCTTTATGCTGACGACATCCGCTTACAATATGAAACTCAAACCAGATGACAATACTATTTCGAAATTAATAATTTAAATATATTTTAGAAAACTATACTGGAAAGCATATCCGACGATGATCCCAGTTTTAAAGGAGATGGATATACTAGCCTGGCAATTATTTACGCAGTCTTCGCCATATGCAACTGGTCTGCACCCTCCGTGATAAGTTTGATAGGTCCGAAATTCGCTATGCTTATCGGAGCTGTCACATACACGTAATTATTTAACAATACCTATAAGTTAAGCAGATTACACATACATATTTTACTTGCAGCTTATTTATCCTTTCCTTTTTAATACCCACCACGTGGTTATTGTACGTTGCAAGTGCCGTTTTAGGGGTGGGCGCTGCGATGATATGGACGGGTCAAGGAAATTATTTAACTTTGAATTCCACACCAGCGACGATTTCAAGAAATTCCGGTGTGTTTTGGGCTATCCTCCAAGCTAGGTAGGTAAATTTATGATTTGCTTCTTATATTTTCTTACATCTTAATGATTTTAGTATGTTCATCGGAAATCTGTTCGTCTTTTTCCAATTTCAAGGGATCGATCACATAGGTGAAGATACTCGCAACGTTGTCGTTTGGGTCTTGTCGGGAATAGCAATCGCAGGTATCGTTGTGTGTTTACTTTTGCCCAAAGCGTATGTGGAAGGAGAAGAACAAATTGAAATACCCAAGGGACCTGCAGAGGCTTTGAGAGACGCCGGAAAATTGTTCGTTACAAGAAATATGATATTAATTAGTGTGACCTTCTTTTATACAGGTACAGAATAATAAGATGCAAGACGCCAGAATATTGGAGACCAACATTTCTGGCTCATCTCTGCAATATAATTAGAATGGCAGGAAGAGGCTGAAATGTCAAGTTCCAGCATTTTGTTGTCTATATTTAAATGCTTTTGGAATTAATAAACGAACAGAACTATTAAGTCAAGTTACTTTTACTTTTGAATTTCAGGTGTGGAATTATCCTTCTTTAGCGGAGTTTACAGTCCAAGCATTGGTTTTACAAATCAGTTGGGAGAAGTGGCTACGCAGCTTGTGGGGATGTCTGGAATATTTATCGGCGTTGGCGAAGTTTTAGGTAGAGCTTTTACATTCTTATTTATCCTTGTATTACGTTTCCTTGATTTTATCGTAGGAGGAGCACTTTTTGGAATATTGGGCGCGAAAACAATACGCTGGGGCAGAGATCCGATCGTCATGACTGGCTTTGTAGTTCATGTTTTGGCGTTCTTCTTAATATTCCTAAACTTACCCAACAATGCTCCATTTGGAAACACTGACGATAAGGCCTTCATCGAAAGCAATCAATATTTAGCCATTTTCTGTTCGTTCTTGCTGGGATTTGGTGACGCCTGCTTCAATACTCAGATTTATTCCATGCTTGGTGGTGTGTACGCTGATAATAGTGCAGCTGCTTTTGCAATATTCAAATTCATACAGGTATATGAGAAGCTAAATATTTAATCTATAATATTACTCCACCGATTTTTGTTTCAGTCTGTTGCTGCAGCCGCCTGTTTCTTTTACGCCTCTCACGTTGGGCTTTACATTCAGTTGGGTATTCTACTCGGCCTGGCTGTTTTAGGAACGATTTGCTTCGTCTTGGTAGAATGGTCAGTGAAGAAGAAGGCGAAAGAAAGTATAGAAACGAATTCTTCCAACAGCATATCAGACTTGGATTCTGAAAGTCCGAAATATTATCAGTGATAACAAGGAAGGAGCTGTGAAAATTAGTTTAGCGTTTTTAATCGGCCAATTTCGCTTTTATTTATATGATTAATTTGACTTGCTAGAGAACATTTTGATTAAAAAAAAAACAATTTAAGAATTCGTATGTTCTAGTCAAAATGACATTTCATCTTTGAAATAAGAATTTACTGGAATTTTGAATTTCCTTTAGATTTTTTCAGATTTAAGCATAAGGGTTCTAAAAGGGTAGATACCGGTGATAACTTGGAAGATTGGGGATTGATAATCCATTAGTGATCGACTGAAATTCAATCACTTAAGATCTATGTTGATTTGCTATTATTATTTCATTTACTTTTTTATTTTATTTCTGTTTCATTAATTTTGTTTTCTGTTTTTTCTCATGTTTCTCTCTCATAAATATTATAAATGTGAATGTTGGGAACCTTTGGTTTAGATCATGTTTGTTAAACTAAAAAGTATCAGGGTGAATCCACATTCGAAAAACTCAACTTTTAATTTTCTTCTTGAACTAGATCCATGCGGAGAATTATGACTTGAGCTCGATATCTGCTTTAACATATTTTAGTCTTTGCGTTGACCATCACACAGTTTTGTTGCAAAAACCCAAACGGTATTCAATTGTATACCGTGGAAAAAATATTTCGTAATTGTTACTAGAGCAAGTTCAAAATAACAACTGTGATCTTAGTATTATATTTAGACGTGTAAGACGGTTAAGGTTTTAGCATAAATTTTATATGTTATATTTTATATAGTAATTTTTAAAATAAAATTAGTTAACAGTTATTACATCGAGTATTTTTGTTTTTAGTTGAAGGAGGAATGTCGGGAAAACAGTGACCGGATTTCTTGGTCGTCAAATCGAGAGTGTTAAAAAAAGAAACAGAGACGAAGGGGGCAAAGCGGTATTTAAACAAGCAAACGTGTAATTATTATATAGATTATGTTTAATAAGAACAAAAACGAAAAACAAAACAATCTCAGAACTCGATATAAAAATTATATGTTTAAAAATAGTACAGACTGCGCTGACAATACTGATTAACAGTATCGGTTCTTCATTTAATTCTGCATCGCACGTGGTGTATGGCGTACCAAAGCAATTACTTAACGGTCTCACCTCTATCTCTTATTCTTTTAGCACATCTGATTTGTTTGTGTTTAATTGTTTAATTGGGACTTGAAAGTTGGGGCGGATGTGGCTCCAGATGATTTTCACTTGTCAGTTTCGCAGCACTTGAGATTTGCGATGGATGTGGCCCCAGATGATTTGTCCATGGCGCGGGCTGTACGGAGTTACGACTCAATTAAGTAAATAAATTACATGAATTTATTATAAATAACATTCTAATAAGCGTTAGTGGCCTTATTATTAGGTAATTGTAAATTTCTAAACAAGATAGGTATTCAGTAGAACAGGTAGACTAACTATAATGAAGTAATTATACGAACCCCGTCAACTGTAGGTTCGGACATTAAACTTTTTGCTATTTGACATCTAATTTACGACATTGGGGTTTTTGAAGGCTTTAGGACCAGCAATTTTTTAAGAATGACGTTTTTCAAAAGTAAAAAGCTTTTCTTACGGTGGACACAGTGTATAATTTCGAATACTATAGGCCGATATTTCAGCCGTTTATTAACTTTAAGCTTTGGTTCATCTCCATGTCTACAATCATTTGAACAATTGTTTTTTATGGGACCAAACTAAACTTTAAAGTTAATCCATGACTGAACTACCTAACTACCTAAGGTATATAACACTGTGTCAGTCACCAAGTAACGCTTAAAATTAAACCACTAAAGGCCGATTTCATAATCAGACTTTAAGGAAGCTTTAATTTAAAGTCACTTTAACAATAGACAAACAAATGTATTTTTTCCGGTTAAAATAACTATAAATTTAAAGTTCTATTATGAAATCGGCCCTAAGTATAGATTTATACAGTGCTTTTCTGAACTGTGGCCACAGGGATCTACATGGGAAAAATTTTGCCTCATGTTAACTCGTGTTCTTCTCAAAATATTAAACCAGTTTCAGTTTTTAATAATAAATTAAATTTTTTTGCAATTTATTGCAAATTACTCATTACCAGAATAATAATTTCTTAATGTAATTATCTCAATATGAAAAGTTGAAATTATTAGAGAGCAAATATAAATCGACATTAAATATTCAAATAACTATTATCATAATTAACGACGTGCCTGTAATTCTGGTAATGTGTAATTTGTAATAAATTGTGTAATTGGTTATTAGTAAGCTTAGGATAATTATGCATTAAAAAACTTCAAAATATGCATGCACATATGCACTAAAATCATCAAAAATATGCACTTAAATATGCATTAAAAATTAACTTTTATAGAATAAATAATATTTTTTATGTTACCACATTCTTCATTATTTTGCTACAAAAAAACAAAAACTTTTTTTTAATTCTAAATTATTTATTTAGTCGTTATTATAAAAACAAATTATAATTACATTTAACTATAACATGGTGTAAAAAATTCTCAAAAGTAAATTTGCGCCTATTGTCGGCGAGAATATTTTTGTACTGAGAAAACACTTTCTCGACATCGCAGGACACTATTGGTACAAATTCGTATTTTACAACGTCATTGACACTTAAATGTTCGTTTTTTTCATTAAGGGTCGATTCATTTTGCAACACTTCACTTATATTCTTCAGTTGCTGATAGCCCGTATTCTTTGACAGCACTTCGTTTAATTTATTGATAAAAACATTTTTCTTAATTTTTGCTAAACCGTTAACTACATGTTCTACTATTTGAATGCTTTCTTGTAAAGATAGACCCTTAGCTTCTAGCTTGGAGATTGCAGTCGAAATGCATGCCAGATTAGCTCGAATAAAAATTAAATCTTCTCGAATACCTTTTCTTCTCAGAATACTCTGTGCTGCTTCGATGCACTGCGCTTCCTCAGAGTCGAATTCATCAACAATTTTCTTCACAATTTCAAAATTTTCAGGGTAATACACAGCAGCGTCGAACCAACTTCCCCATCTTGTAATGATGGCGCAGGTGGAAGTGGAATGTCACCCGAAATTTCCCGAAACTTCTGAATACGACTTGGTGCCTTAAGGAAAATCTTTTTCACAGATGATATTAGCACATTAACATTTGAATAAAGATTACAAACCAAATCAGCTACTCGATGTAAGCCATGTGTTAAACAGGTCACATGTATCATGTTTGGGTATAAAACCTGCAGTCCCCGCATTGTTTTGCACATATATGGTGCAGCATCACTACAAACCGCTAGCACTTTTTCATATAAAATTTCAGACGGCCACAATAAACTTAAAGAGTCGTTGAAAAAAGCAGCGACTGTTGAATGATTTACTTTGTCCAACACTTTTAAAGTCAGCAGATATGATTTATTTTTTTCTTCAGGAACCCCTAATATACTAAACACAAAATTTCCTATGCATCTTTGTTCTTCATCGGTTGTTTCATCCAACGACACCCAAATAGAATGATCCTTTACTTTTGCTCTTAATTTATCCAATGTTAAAGTATACAATTCAGAAACATAATTTTTTCTTAATGTCGATTCATCTGTCGATTAACGCGGACAAAATACTTGGAAATTCGTGGGATAATGTGCGGTCGCAGTAAACAATGGCGGTTTTCATACACTGTTAATCCTCTTATTATTTCCAAGTATTCTGATTTTGAAACACTGGTTGTTCAGATTGTCTGCTATAAAATGTCAGTTTGCACTTGGCAATAAGAAATAATCACAAATTTGCAATTAAAACAAAAAAATGCAGGAAATTATGCATTAATGCCCTAAAAAGTTAAAATATGCATTTATGTATAAAAATGTTCCAAATATGCATTTGCATATGCAATTATGCAAACGCATAATTATCCTAAGCCTAGTTATTAGAAACTGAAATTTACTGAAATTTTTTAGCAGAGCAAAAGTTAACATGAAGCAAAATTTTTACCATGTAAAACACTGTACCCACAGTGAAGAAGAAAGTACCGTATACTCAGTAGTTAGGCCGAGTTCGATGCCTGTAGCCATTAGTAAATTCTTATTTTAACACGGTTCCTTACTTACTAAATTGTAAATAAACCGTTAAAACATGGAATTATTTTAACGTCAGAACGATGGATTAAGCATTTTATTGGATAAACTCCGCTGATCAGCGATCTTATTACTTTTTAGAGTAATATTCCGCCGTGCTTGCACAAATCAATTGAATTTTGGGAAGAATTGTGGATTAAGATTTCGGAATTTTGAAATCAAATGCACGATACCGCCGGCGAACGTTTAAATCCAGCGTTTTCAATAGTCTGAAAATTACCAAAGTTGTCTTCAAGATCAGATAGGTAACTAATATTTCACCATAATTGACATTTCAGTGTTGTGTCTGTTATTTACTAATAGTCTGTTATTAACCAATTTTCATCATAATAAACCTGATAATCTCAAAAGGACGATTCTAACAAGGCACTGAAATTCAGTAAGGAATAACTGGATCCTTTTGGGTAAAACAATTGAGGTTTGCCGGGCTTACCAATGCCAACATTGCTAAGAATTAGAAAAGCGATAACCCGGAATATTCGAACAAATATCTAGCCGGGACGCCAGGACTGAGATGCAAAATAGGGACAATCCTCATTAACCAGGACACCTGGCAGCCCTGGTCGAGATCTGACTCCAAGACTGTCTATCCGACGTCTTAAAAGTTACACTAGTGAGGAAATATTATTTTGTGAAAACTCAATAATTATAATTGATTAAATTGTCAAACGTCAAATGGGGTTGCACTTGTGTTCCCTAAGCATCATACCTAGAGTTTCTTTTTATTATGGGCGAGGTAGGATGCTCTGCACATTCTCGTTCTCACCACCGTGTTTAGGTTGCTCTTAAAGGTGCCCACACACTGCGATTCTACGAGACCGCTTTGTTCGGCGAACAAGTCTGTTCTATCAAAAACGGGAAACGTGACACCCATACAGACTTCAGTTTTGTTTGTTAAACCGTACGCAAGATATGTGATAACAATATATTCGTGTACAGTAACGGCAGTATTAGCCATAAAATCAAAAAAGAAAAGGGAACGGACAAAGTGGGTGAGGGAATGGCTTCTGAAGAAGAATTTAAACTGCAATAGTTATTCATATGCTTTGTGTTTCTTAATACAATCACTGTACTTGCGATACTTTTATTTTGCATAAACACGGAAAATTGCGATATAGTTCTACAAATTGATATTGAAAAAATTCGTTACACAATGCAAACTATGCAAAAACTCGTTAATTAACATTGTCATTTTTCCAAACTGTTTGCCGCAAATATTTCATATTTGCTCGAACTGACAAGTTTATCGAACGAATTCGACAGACAAAATCAGGCTGAACCTGCGTGTTTGTATACGATCTTCAACGAAATATTTGCAGCTACAATCATCAGTTTTGCATCGTTTTTGATCGAACAGACTTGTTCGTCGACCAAAACGGTCCCATAAAGCCACCAGTGTGTGGTCTCCTTAATAGTATTAGGTTTGTATCTATTATTTTTTTATATCACAACCAAATGAAATTTCGATTAGAAATATTTTACTCGAAATTTTATTATTATTAGGAGTATTATTTTAGGACATGCTTACGGGTCAAGAAATTAAATACTCAGCAACTTTTATCCTGTTCTCCCATTTACGATATTTCTCGTTAATTATAAAAAATATCATTCTCATTTGCAACATTATTGTGAAATTGCAACTTGCAAATGTACGACTCGTTTTAAACGTCTTTACAAAATTATACATATTGAAACGTTGTCTCGGGTACAGTACTAAAACCTGAATTTGTAAAATTCATGAGAATTACTAAATAATAAATATAAAAGCGCAATCTTTACTAAAGGTAGAAATTAAAAAAAAGTCTTGTTGTAGGCGCAGGTAGGAAATTAATTAATCGAGGTTTAAAGCATTGGAAATTTGTTTAGGTTCAGTCGGTTTATTAAGGCATAAGTAGGCAACCATAACAGCACTTACACTTCTTGGTGGCCGGTCTAAAATATTATCCACGAATAAGTGGATTCGAAGAGTCGAAGTGCACGAACCGACAAAAGCGTTGACGAAAATTTACTTATTTTATATTTTTTGAAATTGAAATCCTTTTGTAATGTCAGTTCTAATAATAAATTTCTTTAGATAAAAAATTAAATATCATAATCATACAAATTTATCTTTTCCAAAATGTTCAGAAAAATGTTAAATTATAGAAAAAGATCCAAGTAATATAACAGATCTACGACCAATTAGTTTATTACCGTTGTTATCCAAACTCTTCGAGAGTGTTATCACAGAACAACTTACAGATTACCTTAATTTTGCTGGTTTTATGCAATACTCAATCCGGTTTTCGGAAAGGCCACAGCTGTGCGACTGCTTTGCTGAAAGTAACTGATGATATATTTCAAGCGACTGACAAAGGACTTATCACGGTACTTACCTTATTAGATTTCAGCAGGGCATTCGATACAGTACAGCATGACATACTACATTCAATTTTATTGCATGTTGGCTTAAGTGATAATGCTGCTAATTTAATCAAGTCATATCTCTTTGAACGGAAACAAACTGTTATTATTGGTAACCAACGTTCCTCTCCTTTAGCGGTTTTACAAGGAGTACCACAAGGCTCTATTATTGGACCTATCTTATTTTGTTGTTATACATTTAAATTTCTGTCTGCACTAAAACATTGTACTGCTCATGTCTACGCGGACGATACTCAGCTGTACTACTCCTTTGAACCTGCTGACTGGAAGGCTGCAACTCTGAAAATCAACACAGATCTTGGGGCTTTGTTTTCGATTACTCAGGATCATTCTCTGAAACTTAATCCAAATAAATCTAAAGTCATCCTTTTTGGTAAAAAGAAATCCTGTGATAATGTGATAATCTCTCAAATAATAATGGACAATAGATCGCTAAAAACATTAGTAATGCTTATCTTTTTTTAAAGAAAATTTTTCCTTTTAGATCTGTCTTAAACAGGGATATAAAAAGACGCTTATGTGAAGCATTTGTCCTTTCCCAATTTACTTATTGCACTCCAGTATATCATACAGCCTTGGATTCCATAACTATCTGTCGTATTCAGAAAATACAAAATTCCTGTTTAAGGTTAATTTATGGAATCAGAAAATATGATCATATTTCTCATAAACTCATGAAAATAAACTGGCTGAACATGAAAAACCGGAGAGAACTTCAAACTTTAAATCTATTTCACAAAATTATATTGTACAAAAGTCCGCCATATTTGTACAATAATATACGTTTTCGATCTGATATTCATAATATAACCACCAGGTTCCGGGGCCTTATATCACCACCACCACATAGGACATCACTTTATGAAAGATCATTTACATATGCCATTTTCTCCAAGTACAATGACTTACCTCATGAATTTAAAGTTTTAAATCTAGCCGCTTTCAAATTACATTTAAAAAATATGCTATTCGTGTCGCAGTAAAATTAATTGACACAGATTGCTACTTAAAATAATTATTTTTCTTACTGGCTGTTCTTCTCTTCCCTTCGTAATTTCGCTGTTTGTACACAAATGTCAATATTATTATATTATATTATAGTTTTTTTAGCTTTAATAAGCTTAATTTAAATTAAATTTAAGTTTTCTTAATTTAGGCATTTTCATATATCTTATTTACCTTTATTACTCAAGGTTAAATTTAAAAGCAGAGAAGCTTGCGCTGAATCTGAATTTCGCCTTGCGGTTGTGTATATTCTTTGTTTCTTTATAGCTGTTTTCTAATGTAATTAATTTATATAGGGAGTACCATACAGTATTTATTTGTATGTTTTTATGATCTGCACAATAAAGTCATTTATTATTATTATCATTATTATATTACAGTTTGTTCACCATAAAATGAAAAGATTCTTTTCAATAGGGATAAAACTTTTTCCTAACATTTTTCCTAGGCAGAGAAAGATTAAAGATTAAACATTAAACGGGAAAGAAGAAATTTAGAAATTGTTGCGTCTATAAAAGAAGGTACTGAAACAAATGTTGAGAGAAAAATTAATAATTAATTGTTGTATCGCAATTTCTTTAGTTTATTTAGTTTAAACAAATACATTTGACAACTTGAAGATGAACAGCAAATGAAGCACAGACCAGGAGACTTAATGGACGTTTGTTAAAACAATCAGAAGACATTCGTTTGGACAGGAACAACCAGCATATCAATGAGGCAGATAAGATCAGCTTACACTTTAGTTATGCTCTCCCGATGAGGTCTAATAAATGTACGATGATAGTGACATTTTCCTTGCTAGTTTTGCCATTACTAACTCTCTCGAATTTGTTACATTTTCCTGGCGTTAACCTTTTTTTAATGATCATTTTATTAGCGTTTGAATTTTTTTCTATCTAATAAACCTAATCTAAGTCGTGGCACTCGGTGAACACCTGTATTAGATTGGAAGGCAAAACCGAGGAAGATAAAAAGAGAAAAATCAATGCCAAATATCGAAAACAGAAAGAATGGATGGTGGATGAAATTTACGAAATAAAAAAATACATGGAATGACAAAATGATGAATATCTAATGAGAAAAGGGAGATCGAAGATAAAGGACAGAGTGCAGTGTCCGACCGGAACCGATTTTCTTGCCGAAACCGAAACCGAAACCGAATTTCAGCTAATGTCTCTCAGTCTCGACCGAAACCGAAACCGAATCTTATTCGAAGGAAGTTAGAGATAATTTTACTAATGTCTAAATTAATAGTTTTATTTATTAATAACTGAAATTAAGTAAATTTATATTTTAAGACAGAAACAAGAAAAAATTTAAGTTAGTGTTTTTTATTAATAACTGAACTTACAGTTGAAAACAAAAAAAAAAGTAGACAAACTACAGTTTCCTGTAATCGTTCTTTCTGATAATGGTAGCGATTAGAAACGACTTCACAGAAAACATTTAAAAAATTCAAAAGCTTTTAAGTTTAAAACTTTGATGAACAGATAAAATAGCGACATCTTACGATCGCTTTTTGACCTGACATTGCAGTAGGATAGACAAATTGAAGCGGGATTTGCTTCTAATAAGTCCCCCATGCAAGGCAGCCATGCTTGCTGTCAAAGCATAATGAAAGTTTTTAGAAAAAATTTGTGCAAATCTGCTGAAGAAGCCCCAAGCAGGGCTGAAACAGCTGTACAGAGGCTGCTCGAGGTTTTCACTGCAATCAAAAACGATTTGCACAAAATTTTTCTAAAAACTTTCATTATGCTTTGAAAGTAAGCATGGCTGCCTTGCATGGGGGACTTATTAGAAGCAAATCCCGCTTCAATTTGTCTATCCTACTGCAATGTCAGGTCAAAAAGCGATCGTAAGATGTCGCTATTTTATCTGTTCATCACTCTTACATCGCAATTGCGAATAAATTGGACAAGTCGTTTTTGTTTGCAGTGGGAATGTCGAGCTACGTCTCTGCTGAAGAAGCCCCAAGCAGGGCTGAAACAGCTGTACAGAGGCTGCTCGAGGTTTTCACTGCAATCAAAAACGATTTGCACAAAATTTTTTTAAAACTTTGGTAAAGTCTGTGAATTCGTCTTTAATATATGGCATTTTGAGAAAGAATAATTTCAGGAAACTGTAGTTTGTCTACTTTTTTTTGCTTTCAACTGTATATTGTAAGAGAAAAACAAAAAAAAATTAAAATTTTCGTCTGTACCATATTTTACAAAAGTCAAAAGTGATTTCTTTTTCAGCTATAGCTCATAGACTAAATTCAAATGTGTATCTTATTAAAATTGAATTCAGGTCAGAATCAAAAACTTTGGTATTTTAGAGATTTCACGTCGGGCAAAGCGAATTCACTTTATAATTTAAAATTTTGTGGTAAAGATTGTGTTAATATTACTTCTCAAACTGGGGAATGTTGAATCAGCTTTTGAATTGGGATCGGTTACATTTCAAATATGCGGTCAAATATGAATTAATGCAGTTTTAATTCGCTGTCAAAAATGATATTTACACTGTTAAAACCGAGCATCATAATTATTTGACATCCAAAAAGAAATCAAGTTTGAGATTAATATGCATTTAAAGCAGAAAAGAGAAAAAAAAATGTAGTTTCGGTAGCCAAAAGTTCGGCTGTTTTTTGGCCGAAACCGAAACTTCGGCCGAACCACGAAATTGAAGCCGAAACCGGCCGAAACCGAAACCGAAACCGAATATTCGATCGGACACTAACAAAGTGCTCCCTAGCCTTGTTTAAGTATATTAATGTTACAGCCGGACGCTAATAAATTTTATAATCAGGCGAGTCGCGCTATCTATTGGTCAACCGCCTGTTTGCGGGTTGATGGAAAAGCGTTCTGAGAAGACACGCCATCTGTCTGGAACGTTCCAGAAAGCTCATGTTTTTTCCATGGCGTTTCAGGCGTTTCTTGTAACGGCTACATTGGATACATAAAGGAGGACGGCGCGCAATTTGAATAAGTTTACATTTGGCCAGCGAAGTGCGAGCAACTTGGGCGAAATAAATGGTGAAACATTTAAGTATTATTTGTCAAAATGAGTGTTATACGTTATGGTTCATGTAATTTGTTCGGTGTTAAGCAAGTGTTTAATTAAAGTATTTGAAATCAAGTAACGATTATTCTTTGCGAACTCCGAAGACGTAGCATTAAGTTACCTCATCTTTGGTTAGAATTTGACAACTACTTTATGGAGACCAGAGGAGTTTCGAAGACGAATACCAGGCGGCGACAAATGCAATAATACGCGGCATCTATTATTCTGCAATTTAATTTATTATTCTTCAGGTCACATTATTATTCTGCAATTTAATTTATTATTCTTCAGGTCACATTACAAGCCAATTCCTTCGAGGTGTTTTACTAGTTCACTTTATCTGTAAAACAATACATTTATAGTGATGTTTTTAATACGTTATTATGGGTTATAGTGTTCAGTTGCTGTCGCTTGCAATGTTGAAATGCACGACAGCTGCGTACAGGGTTCTGTATCTTTTTCTTGAGTTTCCTATTGAGTTTAACAGGAATTGACAAATATCTGTTATTTGATTGTATTTAAAGATATACTTACTTTTATCACGGTGAAGAGTGTATTACAGGTGATCCGACAGGCTATTCGGCTGTACATTGGGATGGGCAGGAGAATGTAAGATCAATATGCGAGAGAGATAGCTGAAGGCAGGGAAACTGACAAAACTATTGGACCGCCGTACCCGTCATAAACAAAAATTAAGTTTTCTACAATCAAGCCTCGCCAGATGGATTTGGAGCTTCGACATGGGATATTGCACCATCCAAAGAGGGGTGCTAATGTTCAAAGACCCGCCACAACTTCATTTACAGTACTTAAAAGAAGGCCCGATGAATAGGTGATTGTTCATCGAGTCTGACGACGTCCAAAATCCAACAAAATTGGATCCAAGGAAGTGGTAATGAGAAAGAAAACTGTTTATTAGAAGACCTGATGATGTTCAATAAGAAAGTGCCTTAACAGGTTGTATGAAGACAATGAATAATTGACCGGGTTTAACGATATCTAAAATCTAATAAAATTGGATCCAAAGAAGACCTAATCAGAATAAGACCGCTTATCAGAAGACCCGGTGAATAAATGATTGTTCATCGGGTTTGAGGATGTCCAAAATCTAACACAATTGAAATTATGATTAGGAAAAGTCGTTTATTAGAAGATCCGATGAATATCTGATTGCTCATCGGCTCTAATGACGTCCAAAATCTCTCAAAATCGAGTATAAAGGAAACGTGTTGAAAGAAAGTCGTTTATCAGAGGACCCGATGAATAAATGTTTGTTCATCGGGTCTGACATTCGGTCGCTGTTTTAAATGGAATTGTGCAAGTCAAAGATGCGTATTGTCTTCATAGCATCTTTCTTCTTATAAGGGTGTTTTACGTTACATCAATTTATGTTACGAGAAAGTAGTAGCCATAAATGTTATGAAACGGTCACAAAAACTTCTATTTCTACATGATTATATGACAGTATAATTTGTGTTACTGTTTTACACTATCCTAAAACTTGATATACCTACGTTCTTATGGTATTATTGTGTTAACGTACGTGGGCTGCTGGAAAAGTTTCTGGAAACGGTATGAAAAAACGCATATGAAATTTGGTAAACAGTATCATTGTTTTTCGAAGTATTCGCCTTTGACGTCAATACACTTTGGCATACGCTCGAACCAATTTCTAGAGCACGTTTTCCACTCTAGAGATGGTACCTCAGAAACCAGTGTCCGGAATGTTTCAACCGCTGCTTCAGCCGACGAAAATCGCTCACCACGCGTTTAATTTTTGATCTTTGGGAACAAAAAAAATCATTAGGTGATAAATCAGGTGAATATGGACAATGAGTCATTAATTCAACATTTTTGTTGGACAAAAATCAACTGTTTGACGGGATGAGTGAGAGCTGGCGTTGTCATCATGGAAAATAATTCGTCGATTTCGATAGTTTCTTCTTATTTGATCGATGACTTCCGGCAAACAAATTGTAGTATACCAATCAGCATTCACGGTTTCTCGATCCTCTAAAGCCACGGTTGCTACATGTCCAGTTAAACCAAAGAAACAAGCAATCTTCTGCTTCGCAGCACTGCGTGAACGGACAACTTTTGTTGGTTTTGGTTCATTTTGAAATACCCAAACGGTAGATTGTTGTTTACTTTCTGGCTCGTACGAATAGATCCACGTTTCGTCACCAGTAACGATGTTATAAACTAAATCTGAACGACCTCCATTGAATTTCTTGAGCATTTCTTCGCACCATTTGACACGACCCTGCTTTTGCGCTTCTGTTAAATTGTGTGGGATCCGACGACTGCAAAGCTTTCGTACGTTCAAATGATCATGCAAAAGCTGGTGTATTGTTTTCATGTCAATGCGTAAGGATGCTTGAATCTCACGGTATGTCACAAGTCGATCTCGCTCAAGCATTTCACATACAGCATCTACATTAGTGGCAACAACAGATGTTGATGGACGACCTTCACGAAATTCGTCACTGAGAGAGGTACGTCCACGCTGGAATTCGGCAAACCAATTATAAACACTGCTCTTTGATGGTGCTTCATCTCCAGAAGCCAAATGAAGCCAATCGAGGCATTGTTTCAGCGTTAGACCACATTTGAAATCGTAAAAAATCATGGCACGAAAATTTTCACACGAGATTTCCATGTTTGCACAAAATTACTTTTTCTCAAATGCTGTACAAACAAAACTAGTTCACTTGGATAGGAACTGTCAATAGAATTATATGCGAAAAACGTTAAATTTTTCAAATATGACAGTTGATATACGCTAACAATTCTAGACCTACTAGATTCCAGAAAATTTTCCAGCAGCCCACGTAAAACAAGGTTTTAAAGTCAACTAATTTTTACTCCTATTTAATTTCTTTTTCTACGTTTCGATACTTCTCTCTTGAGATATATTGCTTTGCACAAGTTAAATTGTTGTTTCATTAATTTTGATCGTATTGTGAATAAAATTATAAATTTCTATTTATTCCTACGAGCGAAGTATTTTTATGAATTTGAAATCTTGTTAGATTCTATCTGTTAAATAAATAATTATTATCGCGATTTTATAATTATTTATTTATTATCTGATAATATTGACATCAAGGAAACTTAATGAGTTCTAAATTCTGTCTCAACAGTACATTGTAACCTGGTATGAAAATAATTAAATTTATTTAAAGTAAAATCTACAATTGAAGACAAAAAAGAATGTCATTTGCATAACGAAAATACATATCTCTGTATTCTATATTTTATAATAATTTTCATCGTTTTCATTTTCAAATAAAAATTCGTCGAAATTGAAGTTTTATTTATAAACAGAAACTAATTAGAAATATTTATTATTTACTTGATGCAGTAGTTATTTGAAAACATTGTATGAGTTCGCAAACCGACGACTCTTCTTCGTCCTTTGAAAGATAAATTTCGAAGTATTATCGGTTTTCTCTTCAGTTATTCATTCCTTTTACCTGTTTCGAGAAGACTTTTACAAACGCTCAGGTAAATTCCACCGCTTATAAAATTTGCATGAATAATCACGAAGATATTTTGGGAAGGTCGAATATTTAACAGGAAAAAAAAACGTTAATTGCAGAACATTTGTCTAGCATGATACATCGTGAGAATATGCAAGAGCTTCCTCGTGGGAGATGATGATACAGGAAGTGGCGCCGTAAAAAGTAAATCCAGAAGCTCATTACCACGTTAGCATACAAGTGTACAATACATTAAGTAAAAATTAAAAAAAATATATGTATATGGTTTAATCATACTTATATGATGGGTTATTGACCTTAATAGCATAGCTTAAAATAATAATTTGTAAGTATAGTAGGTTTGTGGTTTATTCTACTGAAGAGAAAGTAATTTAGATTAGTAAATGACTGTAAGTAAGCAATATGGAAATAATCGTTATAAATTATGCTTTGAACCTACGATCCACCAACGTAATGCGTCACTATGATTTCATGTTTTATCTCAATTAAGATCGCCAACTCAAAAATTAGAGTAAGTAGATAAATACAGTGCCAATTTTTTTTAATGTGATTTTAGTAATCATTATGGTTTTAGATAATTTTTTTAAAGCACTTTCTTAATACTGCCTGTTGCAGTTTTTAAATAATTCAGCATTGAATATTAAGAACTAAGCATAATGATGTTATGGTTTAAACCCCTACACGCAATTTTATACAGGGTGCTGCGTTTTGAAACGCAACATAGGATATCCCGTGTTAATTTAAAGGTGCTCCAATATTGACTGCCCTAATTATTTTACAGCAAAATTTCATTTAGGTTTCATAACGTGCTCTTTCAGGTGAATCTGTCTGTGAAGTTTGAACATTTTTCATTCAGTCAATTTCTTAAAAATTAACAAAATCTTGTATTATTAGAATACAATGGTAGTATTTACAAATTGTTGCCAATTACGTTACAAAAATTTTTGAATTTAGTTATAAGTTTGTAATATTTTTTATGTCAGTCGTTTCGTAAAAGTATTGTTAAGTTATACAACAAAAACGTGTAACACATTAACATTATTCTCACATTTTCTAAAATTTTGAATTGCTGTTCATAATAGTGCCTGAAATAATTTCTCTATTACTGTCAAAAAGTGTAGAAGAGGATATCAAAATTTACAACTAAAGTTTTGCACAAAATGTGAAGAACTTTATTTATATAATTCTCACTGAAACTATTTTAGACTCAAATTGTAGCAAAAACTATTTATTTTTCTCTGTGTATGTGCAGAGATACAGGATTCTCATTGTATAGTTTACATTTTTTGTTCTGGTGTTTATGAAAGTATTTCAATAATTTTAGAAAAATTTTATTCTGACCCCGGCCAGCTTTATTGAACTTTGAATTGATAAAATTCAGAGATAATTACAACTGCGTACACTTTAATAAATCAATAACAATTTAGGATAGTAATGAACAAAACAGTTTTATTAAGAAGCAATAGTAGCATTCATGCTTTATGCGAAATTTTTACTATACTTAGGTCCGTTATTATAAACGAACATATAAAATAGCGACATCTTACTATCGCTTCTTGACCTAACATTGCAGTAGGATAGACAAATTGAAGCGGGATTTGCTCCTAATGAGTCCCCCATGCAAGGCGGCCATGCTTGCTGTCAAAGCATAATGAAAGATTTTAGAAAAATTTTGTGCAAATCGTTTTTGATTGCAGTGAGAACCTCGAGCAGCCTCTGGACAGCTGTTTCAGCCCTGCTTGGGGCTTCTTCAGCAGAAACGTAGCTCGACATTCCCACTGCAGACCAAAAACGACTTGCCCAATTTATTCGCAAATGCGAAACCTCGAGGTTCTCACTGCAATCAAAAACGATTTGCACAAAATTTTTCTAAAATCTTTCATTATGCTTTGACAGCAAGCATGGCCGCCTTGCATGGGGGACTCATTAGGAGCAAATCCCACTTCAATTTGTCTATCCTACTGCAATGTTAGGTCAAAAAGCGATAGTAAGATGTCGCTATTTTATATGTTCATCATTCTTACATCGCATTTGCGAATAAATTGGGCAAGTCGTTTTTGGTCTGCAGTGGGAATGTCGAGCTACGTTTCTGCTGAAGAAGCCCCAAGCAGGGCTGAAACAGCTGTCCAGAGGCTGCTCGAGGTTCTCACTGCAATCAAAAACGATTTGCACAAAATTTTTCTAAAAAGTTATTATAAACGTAAAATAAATTTACTCTAGAGTTTAATGCCTTAGTAACCATTATTTTTACAGTGATGATGCTGATGAAGCCCCAAACAGGGCTGAAACAGCTGTACAGAGGCTGCTCGAGGTTTTCACTGCAATTAAAAACGATTTGCAACAAAATTTTGTATTATTTTTACAATTGTTGCTAAGGCATTAAACTGCAAAGTAAATTTACGTTTATAACACCGGACGTTAAGGTGCTTTCCCATTTATAAAGTTATAAGGTTAATCGAATTGCGCAAAATTAAAACGGTGCACGTTTTAAACGATGAATTCTGGGTTACTTGTAAAATTTGCACAACTTCAATTTGGAATTTTAATGAAAAATTGTCTAATCGGGAAATTTAAGTATCTAATTGTCAGAAGCGGCTTTAAAAGTTGCGAGGCCGCGGGTGAAAAAATTTGCAGTGTCCTTGCGGAAAGGGAAAAAGATTTTCTTTCTTTTTTGCGTTATAAAGAGCAAAAAATACAGTAAAATTTTTAAAAAATAGGTAAAATAATTCTACCAACACATCAATATTAAGTGACTGTTATTTGACGTGTATCATTTTTTTAAAAATATGTCGTTATTTGAAACTGTGAAATAAAAACGTAATTACGGAAACAAAAGAACAAAACTGTGAATTAAAAATATACTGACTAACAACGTATGAATTATAGAGAAAACTCGAAATTGTTTAACAAGAATTTTTGGAATAGAAGGCCTACCCTACCAAATGTGCTTCTTAACGACAATGGACCTCAATTTACATTAAGAGAGTTTAAAAAATGGATCAACATCAATGGCATAAAGCACCATTTAATCTAGCATCAAACGAACGTTCAAAGAAAAAATGCGGCTTTACTGGAGGGAAGGAAAGAACAAGCAACAAGCTTTGTAGGTATTTATTGCTTACGTCCTTTCCTGCAAGCCCCGATCCTCGTACAGGAAATTCTCCAGCAGAACTTTTACACGGTCATCCTTTTAAAACAATGCTGGACTTACTACATCCTGAAGAATCTTGGAATTAGTGTTGCCGATACAACACTGACAAGAGAATTTGCAGTAGGATTTGCACAGGTGAAGAATATTGGGAATCCGGCATTGTAGAACGACGTATTGGAAAAACGGGGTATGAAGTTAATTGTTCGGGAAAAATGAAGATTCGGCATTAGAATCAACTTCGTGCTCGTGCTCCTGTTACTATGGAACACCATGTTAATAATGATTTTATGTTTTTAGTTGGTTCTTCTGTTACTGAATCCGCATGCACTTCCCAAACCAATTGTACAGAAGATGAGCCATCAAGATCTTCAAATACATTTCAAGTTCCATCATCGGAATCTGCCTTTACACAAAGTGAAAGAGAATCCTTATGTGTAGTACAAAATGAAGATGCTGTGACTCGTTTGTCATCAAATAATAAGATTCCATAGCAACGTTCGTTTGTGCCTGTACGACGATCAGCAAGAGAACGTCGTGTGCCAGATAGATTTAGGTATAAAATTAAAGGAGAAGAAAACGTTATGGCTGCAGATCAACATTGCCAGACGATCAGAAACTAGGAAGTCACGAGAAAAAACAAGTTGTTAACATAACTGAATATTTTACTTTACTTAGGGCCAGTTGTACCAAAGGAGTTTAAGCCAACGTTCAAAAGAACCTAGTCCAAAGTAAACAAAATCGCATCAAATTTTATTTATGAAGGCAGTAATTGCCAAATGTCTTTAAGTTTCTATGCGAATTTGTTTACTTTGAACCTGGTTCAGTTGAACGTCAGTTTAAACCTGATTGGTACAATTGGCCCTTAAGCTGCGACATTCTCCGATCGCTTTTTGACTTGACGTTGTATTAGGATAGACTAGAGACCCTCTAGTAAAAGTCTGGCAGAATGGCACGCATTTTTAATTGGTTCCGCCATATTTCAGGAAGAAGTAGTTTGGAGCCAATTTAACATTGAAAGTAAGCAAGAAAGGTTAGGTAATATTGTCAATTTGACACTGACGAATTTTTTTTGCTGAAATTTGACTTTAAAAGAGCGAGCAAGGTTAGAAAGTATTGTTAATTTGACACTGACGAAAGTCTCTTTGCTGAAAGATGGTTTGATTCTGCCAGACTCTAACGAGAGGGATTGACTAGGGTCCGTTTACGAAATAGCAATATTGTGTATTCTTTCTAATCCACGAGGCAATCAACCAATCAAGTTAGGTCAGCCAACTATAAAATGTGACGTTACTAACGAGAATGACGTTGTGTCTCTGAACCTTCTCCGACCAATCAAATCTAGGAACTTTACATTGACAAATTGAAGCCAGTTTGCTGCATATACACGTTGTTCACAAATTAAAAAACCATCACCTGTTGCATTACGTTGGAATAAAACGTAAGTCCCCTATAGAATATTAACAAAATACTAAGTTGGCAAGGTATTTGAAGTTTCATGTCAAAGTAATTTGTCGAATCAATTTTACTATTAGTTTATTTACATTTATATTCATTTTAATAAGTCATTTCAATTAATTACAGTTTGTCCGCTATAAAATTGCTTGTGAATGATAAGGTAAAAACCATGAATCTATTATAATTATTAAATTTACAACCTGGGATTTGGTCCGAAGATATAAACCTTATCGTTTATTTCAAACAGTTGCCAATTTTGTTACCAAATTTTTAACTAGGACACTGTTGCGGGTTGTATTCTTCACAAGGCAACGCCGCCGGTGGTTTTTTAATTTGTGATCAAATTATACTTACAGTCGTATTCACAAAGCGTCATTTACGTTAAATGTTCCGTTTAGTAGTTGATAATGATTTATAAATTGTCCATTTAGGTTTGATTTGTGAATAGATGAAACAAAACCTTAACGGAAGCTAAATGGATGATTTAGCCGCTTTTCGTATTCACAAAGCTTCATTTAGCATGTTTGGTTGAATTAATGTCAAATAAATGAAACTGTTTATAAATTGATCTTGTACGGAACAAAGTTAAATAAAATTGCACAAAGACTTTTAACTATACCTTTTCAATTTCAAATTGGGATTAAACAAATTCAAATTGGAACTTAACAATTTCGAATTGAGAATAAACGAATTCAAATTGGAACTAAATAAATTCAAACTGGGTTTAAACAAATTCAAATTGGAAAAAATATTTTTATTCAGAAATAATGCAAACTGATGGGTAATAATAATAAAAGGAAATGTAACTACCTAACTAATAATTTTATGCCTAAATCAAAATTCTACATTAACCATATTTAACGCATCAGGTATGAATTTTTGTTTGTTAGTCAGTTAGGTACGGTAATTTTATGAGTAATATTTTGTCGCACTATATTTTGTAATTTTGTAAACGACATTCTATCTGCGCAATTATTGGCTTCACCTACTAAAATTTGTGATATTTGGATTGCTAAGTCTGTTTAACACAGCATTTAGACAGGACCACTCGAATTCAATTGGATTCAACATTAAACTGAAATTTGCCCTCTCACAAAACAACCTCAATTGAAAAGTGGCACGGAGCAATTTGAATTTGTTTATTCCCAATTTGAAATTGTTTATTCCCAATTTGTATTTGTTTAGTCTCAATTTGATATTGTTTAGACCCAATTCGAAATTGTTTAATCCCAATTTGAAATTGAAAAGGTGTAGAGTATATTATAACTAGAGATAGGATGATATGCAAATCGCATATTTGCTTCTGTAAACTATATGGGCAAAATTTTATCTTTTCGGGACATATCAGACAATTTAGAATTAAATGAAGTAATTTAAAAAATGCATATTTTGCATATTTGAGGCATCCTGAGAATATTTGCTGAAGAAATGCATATTAATCCATATATTTGCAGTTTTTCAGAAACATAATCAAACGCGGTTATCTCGAAAGTATCTTTCTTTCAACTTCATCAAGTTTTGACAATTTCGCATGATCCTTCTGCCTTTCTTTTCAAAATTTTTTCCTTTACCTATTGGTATCAAAAACTCAATTTTTGACCTTTGTCAACAATGGTCCCTTTCGGCAATCTGCGTCAGGATTGAATACATATAGCTCTAACGGATTTTCGTGGCGTGTTTGTTCACAGGTTCTTTCGTACTTGCAAAGTTTATTGTCCGAGTTCGTAGCTTTTCAGCTATTAATTGCGCTTACTATTTTTCTTTCTTTAGATTGAAGATTAAAGTGATGATTTTTGCACTGAGAAGGTATTAGGTATTCTTCGTCATCAGACGATTCTCACTTTTGTCACTCGTATTTACATTTTGCATCTATAGGTGCAGTAGTGTACCCTTTCTTTAACAAAATACACTTTAGTGCAGCTTAATTCTTTTATAAATATGTCAATACGATTCATACTGACACATCATACAGAGACTTCAGGATGAATTAAAGTATCTTTTTGGAAAAAGTATCTACTGGTGTATTCAAACGCAGGATAATAAACATATCTAATATGTATAGTAAACTAGTAAGCCATTTTTATTTTATCATTTAAATATTAATTATTAAGTATAATTTTGTAAGCATTCATCAATAAATTGCGGGAGACGCGTGTTTTTCTCTTCACATAAGAAGCTGCAGCTCGATTCACAGTTTGATTGATTATAGAATCAATCTCAATTGATAAATTGAATTGTCGTACATTAATTCGTATCAATTTAAAAAGCCAACTTTACGTAATATTTGATCTTGTACTAAACAAACGCATAAATTCATTTAAATCTGTTTAACTTTGTTTTTTAATAAATAAATTCGCAGTCTATCTTTTCTGCATAAGTGATAATGCATATACATATATTCATGCATTTTATTTGGGAATATTCATGCATATTTTAGCACATACAGATTTTCTGGTAGAGTGACATAATTTTGGTATATTCTTAATTGTTTAAATTTGTTTAAGCATTTCCTTTATTAAAAAATTATAACCGCAATTAAATTGGCCTTATAAATTACACGAAAATTTGTATTAGTTTTTAATATGGGAAAAAGTTATTCAATGTAATCCCCATCCACCTCTACGCACTTTTCTACCCTGTACCTAAATTCCGTATACACGTTTGTTAACGTTTCAATTACTATTCCACTAATTGTCGTTGGTATTTTTTCTTTTAAAATTTCTGAATTTGTACCATGACCAATGTATTGCTCTAAAATGTCCGATCCATCTTCCAGGCAAATGGTCATCAAGCTACCCTTTAATTAAATTTGTGGAATGTGCAGTAGATCCATCCTGTTGAAAATAGATGTTTTCCAAACTCATATTCGCCAGTGACGGCAAAGCAAAATTTTCTAACATTTGCAAATAACTGAATTGACTCAAATTTTCTTCCAAAACAATAAGGGCTAATAATTTTGTCATTTCCCATAACTTTAACTAAAGGTATTAATTATCAACAAGAGCTTAAGGTATACGTTTCATTAATCATTTTGACAGATTCGGGTAATGCGATAATTCTGAACGTAATTTGAACTTAGACAAATTCTTGAGAGTAAGTAAGCATGTTTTCTGTATTTAAAGCCATAAACGAGGCAGTTCGTGAACTTTTCTATCATTTTTATAGGTTTTAATGCAAGCAAAAGTTTTTATAAAAAAAACTTTTTTCCTAAAACGTAAAATGAAAAAGTTTTTCATCTATTGCAGAAAATCCGTGGACACAGTGTACATGCGCATATTTTCTTCATTTTGGCTTGCATATAATCCCAGCTCTAATTACAACACAAATTGAATATGAATTATTAACAACTATTCTTTTTTGGAAAAATAATTAAATTAAGAGTGAAGAACGAGTGAAGATTCAAACGATTTATGAATCGACTGAACATTTTTCGATTTGTGTCAAATAATTTTAACTTCCTTATTTGAATTAGGCCCGGTCTTTTCGTCTCTGAATAACTTTAACCGTTGATTAATTCCTGTAGAAACAATTGTCTCAATCTCAATCTACGGGAATAAATCAACAATTAAGTTAATGACAGATGAAAACACCAGCCCTTAAAACACTTGCTTGTTCGATGAAAATTATTATAAAAATAGCTCCTAATATTATTTAATATTTCCTACTGGATGTAATATAGTAAACAAAAAAAAATAACAATAACGCAGTATGTAACTTTCCTTTTATTTATTTATAAACTTTCTCTATAAACAAATACAATTCTATATTTTTTACATATCACAGTATTCTGTCCGAACAGAAACAAACATATGGCATTATCATTCAATAAGCAAAAGTATAAAAATAATAATGTACAGAGAAATAAAATGAAACCCCGAAAATCTCGCAAGCAGAAACAGATTTCATGTTACTTCATAATAATTTTATACACAACGTATGAGATCGACGACTTTAAATATACCTACATACAGAGGAGAAACATATAGTTATGCAATAATAACAGAGACAAAAACAGCTTTGTAATTTTTATTTTGGCACCTGGAATTCGATGATTCATCTAAGGATAAATTGAGTACTAAACTAAACAATGAAGACTGGCTAGGGATAAGCCATACCAAGGCACATTTGGTCAAAGCAAGAGTAAACAATACTGTGCAACAATTAGTTAATTGTGACATTAGGTGAAATAAATTAAAAATTATTCGTATAATGCGATTCTAACGAAAACTATTGCATGTAAATCAATATTAATTTTAAGAATGTAATTTCGTTTGAATCGCATTATTTCTCTAAGGTGTAACTTAAGGTGAATAAATATAATCTATGTTTAAAAAAAATGATATACATACAAAAATAAAATACAATTTTTACAATACTCCAATATGGAGAAGTAATATGTACAGTAATTTACAACAAGATTTCTATCGGACGGGGATTTTTATTTAAGTTATTGCCAAACATATTGCACCACATCGATCGGTAGTTTCAGTAGGAAAATAAGTTCTAGCACCATTTATCGAGAATAATTCGTTCACTTTGTTTGAATTTGGCAGTCCCCTTATTTTTTACGTACACAAAATACATTGTCTAATCACAGAAGCACTTTCAGGAATGTGACCTTACATTTCAGTAAAGGCTAACTTCGCAAGACACAATGTGCCTTTCCCTCTTCGGACAGCTTGTTGATTAAAACTGCCCAATCTTCTAATCTGGGTGCACATTGCAGAGTGAGGTCACCCAATTTTCTTCGAGCCATAAAAACGAATTCGCCGATTCCATGCGTGACGCCGCAGTGCTGAGCCACCTGAAGGGTCACTTCTTTTTCACTAACACCATCATCGTCATTCACCACGGAATTAGTTTCTATATCTTTGTAATACCCATCTTCAGTGGTGTGCCTTATCAACTTAGTTATTTTAACGGACATCTGGGATACCTCCAGCTCCTCGCTGTTTTCGACTCCTCGGATTATCCCCCTTGTCACTGCAAACAAAAGAGGGAAAATTAAGACTTCCGTCATCTCTTAATAAACACGGTAAAGCAAGATTTATTGCGCTTGTAAATTCTGAGATAAATTCGTAAATCTCTCTTTCTCACTTGAGCCGCAGGTGTTTGTTTAGGTTTGAAACGTGCCAGGACGCGAACTTTGAAAATCAGGTACGTGCTGCTAATACCAAGCAAATATAAAATTTGTTGACTTTATGTATAGAGTGTTTTGAAATGTTTCAGATAACGTGTTATTTGTTTATACCTCCTTACATTCCATATGAAAAGTTTTTATTGGTCTTAAGACTTCATAGAATTAAGTCTTATATAACATTAAAATTACATAGTACCATAGAATAGGAATAAAATAAAGAATATCTACCGGGTGATCCAAAAGTAATGGGACTCAGAGCAACGGTAGATTACCAACATCAAAATATTCTGATAATCACTTAGTCAGGGCGTAAAAATCAAAATTTTAATTTAAATTTTCTTCAACAATTCTTAAAGTTATTGATATATTGCCTTAAAAACTGACATGCCATCAGATAGAGGAAACTAAGTACGGTATCATTCGAGCCATTAAAATTTATTTGTGAGCAAACTTTTGAAATTTATACAAAAAATAAAACTTTATTCTTCCATCTATTTTAAACCAATTCGATGTACGTGTTCAAGTTAATTATTTTCGAGATATTTGCTGTTTTAGTTTTGAATACAACATGGTTTGACATTTCTTCTTGAAGGATAAAAACTCAATGGTAAGTTCTAGACATTCAGATAATCTGGTTTTAAATTATTTTCTTGTTAAATATCTCCTCATTTATTCAAATCTGTTTTAATAATAGGTGAATGGGCCGATGTCACAGGTTTTCGGTTGCAGTTATTGAAGAACCTCAATGACTAATGAACGGCAACTATTAAAAACATAAGCACCTTTCAATTATTGGATTCTTTAAAAAAATGCAAAGAGATGTATGTTTGTATGTTTAAAAGTATTGTTTTATCAGTTTCGTAGCTTTTTCCTCGCTTTGGTATAATTTTTGCTCGTGATAATTGTAGATAAAATATGAAACAGAAAAACACTTTACAATCGAGCTGAAAATGTAATTTTTATTTACTTTGACGTTTCGGCTGAATTGATCGTCGCTTAAAATGTTTACACCTTTTCAATTATGTAGTTGCAAAGGAAAATTTAATAAATAAATTTATTTGGTGATCAAAGTGCTTTTTACTTTTATGCAATACTTTTCTTTTAAATTTAATTTTGCTTTTAAACTTTCCGTGCATTTTTAGTAACGGTTGAGTTAGATATAAATACAGTGGAACGTCTTTCATTCGAACAATTAAATGTAAAGAGTCGTTCGAATTAGCAAATTGTTCGGATTATTGGATAAACGTACAGGACGTGTTGGATTTGCAAAAATCATGTATAAAAACATTTTTATTTCATTTTTACATTTCTACTTCTATACTAATTTTTAAAGTTTTTCTGTTTCAAGGGCCTTTGTCCATTGTTGTTAAGTATTTCATATTTTGTTTATTTTTATTTTTATATCAGACACTGTTGCTTTACCCCCTCCATACTTTAAAGCAGGGATGCTCACTATTGATGAAGTGTAGCCCCACCCTGCTACACGTAACAACTGCGACGGTGGGATTTATTATGTATTTATTTGCCGCGCGTCGCTCTGTGAATGAATTCTTGTTTTCCCAAAACAATCTGGAGCGGGGGTAGCCCTTTCGAAGTGCCCAAGAACATCGATCATCTAAAGCCATACTGAAGTAACTTACATCAACTTCTATTTTTTCCAAAATTTTAATGTTGTCCTACAAATTTAATGTTTTTTTGGACATCTTAATGCAGGCGGGGGGAATATCAACCGCCGATGTTGTCAATTAACAGGATAATTTTCTTTTTTCGGGGAATTTTTAAATGAAAAAGGGAAAAGGGAATTTACACAGTAATTGAGGCGAAATATTCTAAACATTTATTGCTTGATGACCGATTTTTTTAATACTATATGTATTTTTAAAGAAAATTAAAAAAAAATTGTTTCAAATCGTTTTTGATTCCAGTGAAACTCTCGAGCAGTGTCTGTACAATGCAATGTTAGGTCAAAACGCGATCGTAGGGTGTCGCTCTTTTATCTATTCCTGAAAATTTTGATGTTCAAGTTTAAAATTCATTAATTTTCTTTTACGGTCAGAAAATATAAAACTAGAGATTCTAGGGATTGATTTTAATTAATCCATAAAATGAATCAGTTTTTAATCAATTAATTGAAAAGTTAGTTTCCGGATAACTTTTTTTATTTATTTTTATCTAACTACCTAAAAAAATGAATTAACGGAAATTTATGTGGTTTATTTATTTTCTAATACGTTTTCTGTGATTATGTTTTAACGACAGTTTTATTTTTATCTGCTTACCCAATGCGCGTACTTAAATCTAGTAGCGTTTTCCACTGTCTGCACTAGCATGCACTGAGTGTATTTCCATCTCGGTTCAGCTTTATGTAATAAAACGAGATGGAGATACACTCGGTGAACACTGGTGCTGCCAGCGGAAAACGCTACTAAATTCTAAATTTTTGATTTAAAATAGCGAATTAGTATCACCTGGAAAAGGAAAACACTATCTGCAGGGTTGGCAACACTGGTGACTTCGTACTTGTGATGAAGAGGCAAGACGCTGAACAGGTCTCTTCCAGTAACGTTCGCATTATCGAGATGGCATTCGGATTATCAAGGCACGATTGAATTATTTGCTTTAGGTTGGAACCGTGTGTCTCGGAATTCTTCTACTGCCGACGTTTCGTTCTCCATTGCAGAAGAACTTCCTCAGGGCTGCTGCTGGTGGTGGTGCCGCTGTTGCTAGTGGCGGTGCTGTTGCTGCTGGTGGTCTTACTGCTTACTTGCAGCAAGACCACCAGCAGCAGCAGCACCACCACCACCTGCAACAGCAGCCCTGAGGAAGTTTTTCTGTAAAGGAGAACGAAACGTCGGCAGTAGAAGATATCCCAGACACGCGGTTCCAACCGGAAGCCTAAAATTCAACCTATTAGAGGAAACTGTTCTTGGAAACCTTCAAGTTAAACTTATCAAGTCACGTTTCCGAAATTCGGATTAATGGAAGCTCGAGTTAAAGAGGTTCCACAGTATAAGCGAGGACGGTGCGCGTTTTGAAGTTTAAATTTAGCAAGCGAAAAATGAGAGCATCTTGGGTGAATAAATGGTGAAATATAAAAGTGTTATTTATTAAAATAAGTATTGTTCGTGTAGTTTGTATTGTGTTAAGCTAGTGTTTTATTAAAGTGCTTGAAATTAGTCGACGAGAAATATTTGCGAAACCCGAAGTCGAAACGATATTGTACGTTCGAAAAGGCAAAACTACTAACACTCTCTGTAAACAAATCAAATGACGAATCAAGAGGAATTAACTCACTTATACCAGATATTTCTTAATAGTATATACCTACTTATTTTAATGAGGACTTCAGGATTCCAGGACAGATTTTAAATTGAAAAGTTCATATAAACATATTTTCTAGGATGTTTGGTTTTCGATATTGTAAAGGATGTTCAAATTTTTAACTGCTTTTTCGGCTTTTAACAAAAATATCGAAAAAAGGAAGGATTTTTAAATGCGTCTTATCGTTAACCTAGTGTTATACATATCTGACCAGACCAAGTCCTACTTAATAAATTAATCCGATGTTTGAGAAACTGCATATTTCAGTTTTTGGTTGGAAATAAGTCTATTACAAATATCGTTTAATATGGCCATCATTTGAAAGGAAAAATTATCTTCCAATTCATTATCTTTGGCCCTGAAAAATCGGCTTCAGTTGAAAATCGAAATATTCAAACTTTGAGCCTACATTGGAATATTAATTTGCAATTGTGAAATCACGGGACTTTTTAAGGGATTTCTCAATTGAAGTTTGTAGAAAACTAATACCTAACAGAAGGTTTTATCTTCTTAAATTGAAAATATTTAATATTTTACCATAAAACTAAATAACTCAATAAATAAAAGAAGTTTTTAGAATAATTTGCAAGTTGAATATATTATCAAATTTTGTAAATAAATCAGAATGAATATTCAAGTAGTTGGATTTGTTTTAGAGAAGTATCTTTTCAGCTATTGTATTTCAAACTCTTGAAAGTTTTTAACAGTGCCGTAACTACCGGTGTTCCCAGGGGTTCCGTGGAACACGGACCCGACTATGATAAGGGCCCGCCGACACTAGACTCAACGTCCACATAATTCATTATTTATTAATTCGATCAGAACGCCGATTTGTTTTCTACCCAAAATTTTATGAAATGCAAACTTAAATAAATCGTAATGTTCCATTTAAAAAAGTTGAAAACAATAGACTAGGAAAGCAAACTCACAGAAGGCGGAGTTGAGTTGTTTACTATCCTTGTCTAATATAGCGTACGTATATCGTAAATTATTGCTGCTGTAATGCCGGGGTTGGTGTAAAAATCGTTTATAAGTTGTTGTTGTAATTTTGTTTTGTTAAGTTATGTTTTTTAACGATTTTTTGACGTCTGACTGTACTTAACTTAGATAAGCACCTTGTATAAATTTTAATAATAAATAAATTAACTAATTACATAAAATAAGCCCAAGTGAAATAATATTTTTAAAGTTTATCGTTATAAGTTTCAGTAAAAAGCAAAAATTTTCACATCAACTCTCTGTAGAGTGAGTATTTTCAGTTTATTTAGTCTAACCTGTAAATTTTTATAATCTAATAGACTCCGTTTCAAATTTCGCGCCAATTTAGGACCGCCTACTTTCCTAATCTATTGAAAATCTCGAAAACTTGATCGTCATTTGGTTTTGCGATGGAGCCATCAAATGAAGCAAGAAACGTCCTGTAACTTTCATAATTTAGGTTACTTTATAAAAATTTAAATAAGAAAATTAGCTACTGTAGCGGCTTTTCATGAATACCCTGTATATTTCTTTGGCTAATGTATATTTTATTAGTGCTATTTTTAATACTTTATCATATTATACTTTTACAAGAAAAAATTGTAATATTTGTTTTATTTTTTTTTAAAATTTTATGTTCTTCATTTTATTTTAGGGCTGATCTTCCCACTTGCTAATAAAATTCCCATTAACAGATTAAATATTGCAGTAGGTCGACTAGAGTATCCTACTGCAATCTCACGTCAAAAAGC
The DNA here is from genome assembly GCA_036172665.1 of Prosopocoilus inquinatus. NCBI lineage: Eukaryota > Metazoa > Arthropoda > Insecta > Coleoptera > Lucanidae > Prosopocoilus > Prosopocoilus inquinatus. Next base: position 8,084,355 of record CM069876.1, read on the forward strand.
GATCGTAGGATGTCGCTTTTTAATCTGTTCATCACTATTACATCGTAATTGAGAATAAATTGGACAAGTCGTTTTAGGTTTGCAGTGGGAATGTCGAGTTACGTTTCCGCTGACGAAGCCCCAAACAGGGCTAAAACAGCTGTACAGAGGCTTCTCGAGGTTCTCACTGCAATCAAAAACGATTTGCAACAAATTTTTTTGTTCCCATTAACGTTATTTGGCAAATAATTTGAATTTTATGAGTGGTTATCACGGAAATGTCGAATTATTCGTCAAATAAATTTTTCACAAAGTTGGAAAGATCGAGCCTTAATGAAATTTAAATTTTCATTCATTTTCCTGAACTTCAGGGCTCAAATATATAAACAAAGAGAGGCCCGATAAAAAAGTTGAACACGGGCCCGGATTTGTCTAGTTACGTCACTGGCTTTTAACTTTTTGTATATTGTCTAGTATATACTAGTATTTAGTCTAACCAGAAAAAGCAGGAAGCGTATTTCTAAGGAAAACACAAAAATTAAAACATCTCAGAAACTATTGCATTTTGTTTAATGCATATTATGGTCGTCAAATCAACTACAAATGAGCTCTAATAACACGCTCTCAAAGGAATACGTCGACTTACGTACCAGTCTTCCTGTATATCGAACACCAATCATTCTAGTATATACAAAGTGTTTATTTGAATTTTTTTACTTATTTAAATCGGCTGAAGACTTGCGAATAATACAAGTACCTAACATTAAGTAACAAGTGTGTTTTCAAGTTGTGGTATTATTTATACAATTCTATGTAATATTCTAATTTACTTAAATAAAATGAGGAGTTTAAATCGATTCGTTGATTAACGGCCGTCTTTAAACTAATACTTTGTTTTATTTCTTTTTGTAAGTGAAGCTGACATAAACAAAATTCCAAGCGTTTCGTATCTTGTTGCAAATTCTATGAATAATTATTTACCTTAGATACACATTATCATGCATGGAAAAGATATGTGGGCGCCATGTGGTTTTAAAGATTCTTTTTTATACATTGAAAGTATAAAAGAATTGAAATAGAATGTGGATATGGCGCCATGTGGTTTTAAAGATTCGTTATACACTGAAATTAAATGTAAAAGAATTGAAATAGAATGTGATGTAAGTAATTACCATGTAGTTGGACCAATTTTGTTAATTATGATTGTAACTAATAATGATTTATTGCCTATTTTAATATGCCAAGTAGCAGTAAGATCAGGTGAATGCATCGTTAATAATATTGCAATAAATTATAAGACGTGCGCTGAAATGACAGTGGCTCGTGGCGTCTTTGCTACCGCACTAACGAGAATGTACTTCGCAGTTCGCGCATTCTTATCGAGTGATTAAATTTAATTAAAATCGACTTCTGTATTTTTCTTTTGTAAGATGAGATTTTACAAATTTCTGGCCCTCAAAAAAAAAGCCAGCATAAATTTGGCACATTGTTTATGTGAGAAGCAGTTGTTTCATCTAACCAGTTAAAATTTCAAAACCTGTTTGGTTGAAGAGATATTTTGCGTAACGTTTTTTTTTTCAGAAGTTGCTTGGAGCTAACAAAATGACAAATTTTAATTAGTCGTGAATTCCATGACCTTACGTCGTTGCCTCTTGTGTTCTCAGATATTTATTGTCCTTAGGAAAATGCTTATTAATATAAATTCATTTTTAGTCGCCTGCTTTTTCTGTTTGGTTATTTCAATTCATGTGAACTAAGTTCACCTCTTGATCTTTCTTATAAAAAGAATTTGTTGCTTGATCTTTTTTAATGCATTTTAGTTTTGGTCTATTTTCTTGTGGTTTCCACGTTTGCACTTAGCGATCTTCCTTTCTATTAATATGTCCATATCATCTTAATCTTTTTGACTTTATTACTTTACTATTTCTTCTTTTTTTCAAGATTTTTCTTATTTCATGGTTCATTAACTGTCTACGTTCTTCGTTTATTTTCTTTGGTCCCCAAATTTCAAATATCTTTAATCTTTCTTCATCTTTTGTTGTGAAGCGCATCGTTTCCGCTTCCTATATCATTATCAGTCTTCTTTCTGTCCGGTATATTTTCATTTTTGTGTTTTTGCTAATTTTCTCATTTTTTATATCCGTAATAAGCAGTATACTATTGCTGGATTTTTTTTGCAAATTTTCTACTTGCGTTGTTAGTACTGTTTACAACACATCCTAATATTTGAAACTTTCCACCCGTTTCGAATATGTACAAAGTGACTGCGCGAGAATTCCTACCCCCTTTAACTCTTTTATTTTGGATTTTAGGAAAAAATGCTTATACAAAACTTATAGAGACTAATTCAAAGTTTCTCTGTGTGGTCGAATAAACGAGACATAAACTAAACTTAAGTTTTTTTTAAATGGCACACTCTGTATTTTATTACGTTTTTCGATTCAAAATAAAATTTTAATGGGACTAGATGTATAATAAAACTAATAATGTAGAAGGTGTCTATAAAATAATTCCTGTTTAATTTTTCTTATTTTTTATTTTAGAAAGAAAAAGGATAAAATAAGTTTTAGAATTTATTTCAGTACTGCTACAGATACTCGCAACAGACAATTGAGCGTTGGATACCTAAAGAAATAAACAAGTTTTGGTTTTAAATAAAATAAAATAAAATAAAATTTTACCTTTAACATATTAAATGGATTTACTTGTTTTCTAAAAATTAACTTCTTAGCTAGAAACGAAAAATATTTCGGAAAAATTGAATTTAAAAAAATTACTAAAAATTTAACGTAAAACATATTCAAAGCGTCTTCAATTTTTTTTTATGCAAAGTGTAAATCTTTTTAAAATGTTTTGATTCACATCTCTTAGTATAAACTAATCATTATTCGAGCTTTCTATTTCTAAAATTCAAAAATAAAATAAATTAAATAGGAATTGTTTTATAGACACCTTCTACATTATTGGTTTTATTATATACGAAATCCCAGTAGAATTTAATTTAGAATCAAAAATCGTAATAATATACAGGGTGTTCCATTTAAAGAAACTTAAGTTTAGTTTATATCTCGTTTATCCGATCATCACTTGTTTTTCTGTAAGCACACGGAGAAACTTTGAATTAGTCCCTATAACCAAGGAGCGGATGACCTGAGGTTTTACTTAAGGTCCTTCAAACCGTAATCATTATATTAAAATTATTTTTATGGAATCTTGTAAGTAAATTTATTGTATATTATATATACATTCATTCAAAGACTTATAAGGTCTCGGGCAATGCAAATCGCCTTCATTCGTCATCAAAAACCTCAATTACGCCGCTCACTGCCTATAACTTTTGTATTAAACATTTTTTCCTGAAATCAAAAATACAGAAGTTAAATGGGGTAGGAATTCTCGCGTAGTCACCCTGTACGTATTTTAATATTTTTAGTTCAGTTGTTTGGTCCTTGGTTTTTCCTTTACTAATTCTTATTACATTTTTTGTGTTATTGTTGTGTTTAGGTTGCACGCTTTTATTATTGCTTTTAGAGATATGTTGAATAGCATTGTTGATTTAATCTGTCTCCTTGTCTTTTGATTCCTATTTCATTGGTTACTCCTTCGTCTGTTAATATTGCAGCAATTTTAGATCCTTCTAACATCATTTCAATTAGTTTTATTATTTTTTGAGGTATTCCTAATATCTTGGCATCCAATAGGAGTCTTCCTCTTTTTAAACTATTAAACGCTTGTCTGAAATCTATGAGTATTATATTCAATTTGATATCGTTTTCATATCATTTTTTCCACAATTTGTTTAATCGTTGTTTAATACAGTTGCATGTTTTAAGCATCTGTAAGCTATGTTCAACAGCTTTATTCTTCTAAAAATTTTCGCATTTAACTAGGTCTCTATTCATTGGTATAATTATTAATTCAGAAATCCACTCTTCAGGCATTTTTTTTCCCGTCATTTCATAAAAAGATGAAATCTCTCCTGCAACTCACAGTCAGTGCCACGATTTTTTATCAATTGAATTATTTCGAAGCTTTCTTTATCAGTCAGGACATTCATCTCTGTAGCTTTGTTATGTTCCATTTCTTCTTCTTCTGAATCATCGCGTTCCTCTACAGCTAATATGTTAAGGATTTTTTTCTATTTTTCTTTACCTGTGTTTGCCGTTATGTCCTTTATTTTCTTTTGTTTTCTTAGTTTTTCAGAAAATTTTGTACTGTTGTCTTCCATCATTTTATTCATCCCATGTAATTTTTTTTGCTTCATAATCTTTACTACTTCCTTTCGTATTTGTCCGTAGTCATTGTAATTAGCTTCTTCGCGTTTTTCAACCACATCACGCTTGTTTCGTTCTCCCTTCTAATTATCAATTCACACCTCTTATCAAACCGTTAATTATTTTTATTTATTTGTTTTATTCCTAGAGTCTTCTCTGTCGCCTTGATTATTTCATTCTTTAAGTTATCCCATTTTATAACAATAATTTCAATTCTAAAATTCATCTTTAATTGTTGTTTAATTGTTAATTTCTTTTTCGTATTGTGATCTTTTTTCTGTCCACTACTTTACCGCTCGACTATATTAATCCGACCGGCCTAAAATTATTTACGACGGGTACTCTTGCAGCCTTTCCAACAATTATCTACACGTGTTTATATGTGTTCATGCTTCAATATAATACTGCTTTACACGCCGTGTCCGCAGATCGGGTTTACTTTAGGAAAAATGTTTTATTTTTCACTTTTCTGCTTGCCCTAAAACGTAATAACTATTACGAAAATAATAAATTCCCATTAATAACTGAAAAAGTTAGGATATTTATCTTTTTACTTTAACAAAATGTCAATCAGGTCAGCTAGGAATTGGCGGTATTATGAATTTGATACCTTACCACGTTTTCATTCACAATATCTTTGTTTTATGAAAATGTTTGCAGGTTCTTAAAATTTTAAAATTGAAGTTAAAAAATTAAAACCTGTTTTTAAGAGAGTTTATTTTAAATTATTTTATTCTACGTCCCTATTATATTTACAGTAATTGAAGAGTATCTTCTAACTGGTCTAAGTGCCAATTTTGTGTTAAATGTTTTTTTTTTTGTTAAAACTGCTGATGACTGTACAATAAAGGAGAAAAGAAACAGAAAAAATAAAATAAAATAAAATTGTAAAATAAAGTTTTTATTTCATTGCTGCCAAATTATTATTATTATTATTATTATTAAGTGTTTATAAGTTTTAGCTTTAGAGGGAGTTACGGGACACCCGGTATAACAAGTAAGTTTACTTTAAAATACATCGTGACTTAAAATTTTATAGGCGAGATATTACTAAATAGTTACTGTTTTCTGCTTAAGAGTTTGACAAAAAATAAATTGATGGATTTTTTGGCTCCGCAAACTTCTGAGAGCATGTAGATGGCCTGTAATAAATATCAACGGTTAACCTGTATTAGTTTAGATTCATAGTAGGCAGAAACTTGTTTAATATATGCGCGGAACGTTATGGCAAAGTTATTTTATATCTTGAAATTAAGACACCAATCATTTGCTTACTGACCCATTTACTAGAATCTTAACTATGAATAATTAAAACATTATTAGATTAGTTAGGTAATATTTTGTATTAGCAGTTGTGTTGTTTGGTCTTCCAGAAAAATCTCTTGTAGATATCAATTTATGATTTTTTTAGAAGATTAATTAAACATTAAATACTTGAATTCATTTTTATTACTTTCACATGTTACAAGAATTTTTTATCCTGGATTTTAGATTTCACTTGTGAGTAAAAAAAAGATTTTGTTCAAGTGTCTTTTTTCATTTGATTTATTCATTACTCGTTCTCTTAATCTTACTCATCCTCTCTTATCACGTTTTATTTGATTTAGAAGTGACCGGAAATCTGCACACATGATGTATTAAATCTTAACTTAAGGAGTTAGTGAATGCCTTATGAAACAAATTCTACATTGTCACGTTTAAAAAATTATAATCTAAATCCGTTGTTTACTTTTGGATTTACATATAATTTCAAACGGGCTTTTTTAATTTTTTAATTCACAAAATTGTTTAGTTTGCATTTTACAATTACCGTCATCGACTAAAGCTTAATTGTCGTGGATATTGTCTGGTACGAAATGCCGACATCTGCTTGGCTCGCGGATCAGTGTTTTCGGTTAACGGTACCTATGCAAAATTAACGTTTGAATAGAGGGAATTCCATGCTGACAGATGAAATCCAAGTCGTTTGATGTTACTTATAATGCTACACCAGCAGATCGTATTTCTTTCAAGAAATTAAGGTCCGCTCTTACCACCTCTAGATAAATTTAACCGTCGGTTAATATCCTCGTCGGAAACCTTTGTATCCATAATGATTTCCTGGGAATTAAATTTATCAGGAGGTGGTAAGATCGAGCCCAAGTCATTAAATGTGTTTTTGACGAGACGCTGACTATTCTGAGGCGTCGGTATTTGGACCCGAACTTGTAGAAATGCACTTTGTCACGTCCTGCACAGATAGTTTAAAAAGGTAAACTTGTAAATCAATGCATTAGTTTTTAGCATTCATTATAAATCAGTATTTATTCAGTTGTTATCAGATAGAATTAAACAGAGATTAGTAAAAATGAGTACATAGAAGTTAGTTAGTGAATCCCTATCTGCTGACCTCGGATGAAGAGACAAAGAACATTAATGGTAATATAGAAACTTTGATTATTTTTGTCTGGTTTTGCCAAGCAAGCGAGTGACTCTACCACAAATAATAATTATATTTATAATTAATTGAACCAATGTGATCAAGAGATTTACGAAAGACAATTTAATTCATACTAATTTAATTATAAACTTTTAATTTAGTAAGTGTTTAAGTGTGGTTTAGTGATAAAAATAAAAATCCAATTCTCTCTTATTCGCGCATAAACAATTTAAAAGTAACTCCCGCAAACTCGTGATATGGTGGAGGCGCCTTTATAACCCTTCATTTTATATCGTGACATGGTGCAGACTTTATAACTCATATTTCATTCAATATCGTTGAAATGATTTAATCCCTTTTACCTCGTGACAGTATTGTTGGTTCAGTAAGAATGTTGACAATGCTATTAACTTTTGACACATTTCATTATTTAATGCGTGCAACGTGCTTAAATATTCAAGATAAAATTATGTCATTCTAGAATTTATAATTCATCTCAAAGCGAGGAAATCCTGGGCATTATAATTATTATATATCGGGGAAATATATTTTGCCCGGTTCTAATTCTAGTGAAGCGGGCAATATAAAATATTAGACCGTAACGTGTAAACAAACGCGAGGGCGGCGGAGACAATTAACGTCGCTGGTGTTACTCAGTATAACAACAAACAGAGCAATATTGCCGCAATAAAAAAATACAGTTGTGTAATCAACTCTTCTTGTTTAAATGTGTAAAAATTTTCAGAGTAATTAGTTGACCAGTTGTACCCCGACCGCCGGAATTTATTGCGACATTGCATCATATAGTAAGAACGCCGTAAATTATTTTCACCGTCCCATTACACAATGTGCCTGTTCCATGCATTTTTACGGCGCTACTGAAACGATGGCGTGTACTTATTCAAATCCCATGCTTAATAATTATACAGGTTTATTATAATTTAACGAAACAATGTGGAAAGCGTGCTTGAGTAGAAAAGGAAGGGTTAAACAGAAATAATAAACAAATTGAAAACCGAGGAAGATACAAAACTGATTGTTCTTTTTTTTTAATTAGGTGTCCAGAGTGTTGTGAATAGTATTGTTTGTAAATACTGGAAACGGACCGCGCACTAGTCACAGTCCACTGGACGCCAAATTTAAACGAAACACTCCCTTATCTTCTGCAGAAGTAAAATGAAGGTATTTTACAAATATTTTTTCTTATCAACCCCTGTAATAATTATAATTAATCTAAGATTTTTATTTTTATTTTTGATAATTTATCTTTCTTGCATAAATTTGCAACAATTACTAGGCACATACCAAATTGATTTTCGATTTTGAAAATATTTATTTTTCTGTCCAATTTATGCAAGCATCATTTCAGGGTAATTGTTGCAATCCGAGCACAAATACGTGCGTGTGCCATACGAATCAGCAAAACAAAGTTGACGGAGGAACTCGTCCTAATGAATCTCGTTATGTTAATTGGTTTAATAAGTCTTGCATTCACTACATAAATTGCTTGTCTCCTCACATTAGTAGCTACTAGATAATGAATTATTTATTTATATCATCGAAAAAATGTATATAAAAGTAAGTAATTAAAAAAGGTGTACTCCCGTTCGATCCGTTTAGATGTTAATGTTAATTAAAAGTCTTTGTGCAAACACAAACGTCTCGCATCGAGTGAGAACATTACATGACGGTGACAAGAACTCGATTGATTTGCTTAAGAAAAAAGAAGTGCTTACCTAGATCGCTAGTGCAGAAAGCGTGAGCCAGTTCTTCACCGGTACAGGGTCGACACTCTGAAAAGAAAAAAAGAAAGAAAAATCATTGACAAGAACTCCAACAAAATTAACAAATGCGGGTAATCGGACTACTACTCACGTTTGATTTTTTGAAACTTTGCGAGATGATATCTAAGGGGCGCCCTACACAATGCGACCTGAACGCCGAACCGGAGCGGATTCTTATTAGAATGTACAACGACGCTCACCATTAATGATACCATTTGATAGTAGCCCTTAAGCTGAATGTTCTTAAGGGTGCGGTTCGCATGTAGGAGTATCATTTTTAAGTTGAGGGTCATAGTACATACTATGTGTACAGAGCCTTTATGCTAACGAAACTATTATGTAAAATAGTTACAGCCGAATAGCTTAAATTCTGGGGCGATACTTAAGAAGAACATTTTCAGAAACTTCGAATTTTTCATAATAGAGATGGAAAAATAAATGTTGTAGCTAATTAGCCAGTTCAAATAACACATTTGAAGTCACTATTCCTTGTTCAAAAAAGATTTTCATATTTTGTTCATCGAATTTTTTTTTTCATTTTGGCAATGTTTGAAAAGAAATTTGAATAAATTCGACTTCAGTCATTGGTAGTTACAATAGTACAAACGTATTCGTTTTTAATCAGATAAAATTGTTTAAGTGCGCTAAACTTTAGGCGCCTGTCAAAAAATACGTATATAGAAACGTATCGATGAATGCTAAAAACGAATTTTATATTACAATTTCTAATTAATTAAAATAATCAGATTTATTTCGATAGTCTAAATAAATTAAAAAAATGTGAATAGCTAGATGCTTATTTGAACTGGCAAGTTTACTGAAAAACTAAAGAAAGAAGAAACAACTTCAACTTCTCGACAACTACGCATAACAAAGTAAACAAACATGAAGAAAAAGAACTACAAACAGAGTGGATACACATAAAAGAACTATAATTGAAGCAGCAGAGAAAACTATAGGACCAAAAATACCGACCGGAAAAAGCACAAGAATGATTTGATGAAGAATGTCAAAATATGAGAGAAAGAGAAACACAAACAAGAAGAAAGTGATTAGAAACAGGAAGAGTACAAGACCTATGTGAATGCAGGAATATAAAACAAGAAGCTAATAATAAATTTTATTAAAGATTAAAAAAATCAAACTGGATACTAGGGCAAATGCAAGAACTAGAAAAATATCACACAGATAATAAGAAGTTATTCCACTAACACCAAGAAAGCAATAGGAAAAATACGTAACAGAGACTGAGAGAAACGCTTTACGAGACCACACAACCACAGTAGAAAGAGAAGAAGAGACAGAAGAAGAAACGGAAATAAGAAACCACAAAGAAGACGCACCTACCAATGAAGAATTTATGGAGGTGGTGAAACAACTCCTTTCAAAATCAAATAAAGCAGCAGGACCAGCTGAAATTTAATAATAAACTGAAATAAAATGGAGGAGAAGAGCTATTAAAGCGAATTTATAAAGTAATTATCAAAATTTGGACAGAAAAGATGCCAACAGACGGAAAATGGACGGATAGCACCAATTTTGAAAAAAGGGGATCCAGCGAACTGCATAGCAATCATGTTACTGAATACCACATACAAGGTATATTGATTCAATAATAAAAAACTACCTAAGTAAATTACACTGAAGAAGCAGTAGGAAAATGTGAACAAGGATTTAGGAGAGGAAGGTCCACAGTTGACCCAGTTCATATGTTGACCCAAATTATCGAAAACTGTTACGAGCGCGATACTGCGTTACAAATACTTTTCATAGACTTTAAGCAAGCCTTTGACAGCATAAGTAGACACCAACTCGTAAAAAAAGTGGAAAATATGGAATCACCAAGAAAAAACTCATCAGACTAACGAAGATGATGACGAAAAATTCCAGAGCGAAGGTTATGGAGAATCAGGATACATCGATATAAAAGCAGGCGTGAGACAAGGGGACGGTTTGTCGCAAGTATTCTTCAATATTGCCCTATAAGGAGACATCAAAAGTTCGGGATTTAATAGGACTATCATACAAAGCTCAACACATATTATAGGACATGCCGACGACTTAGCACTTATGGGAAGAGACAAACGAAACTTGGAAAAAGCAAAAGTGTGTTTAGCAAGCGAGATAGAGGTCAGGGATTTAAAACCAATCAAGATAAAACAAAGTATATGATAAGCTCTAGAAAGAACAGTAGTAAGGAAGATCTGACAGACAGGGAAATATCATTTCCGACAAACAAAGATGAAGAAAAACTGAGATTACTAGTGCATTTTAAGATCGAAGAAAAAACAGAGAGGACTCGGGCCTCTCATGAGTCTCATAAGTCAATGGACGGAGAATACAATATAAGGTGCATTAAAGCACAAGGAGTCAGATGGTTTGGACGTATACAAAGGAAGGAACAAGATAAGATATTGCGGAAGATGACAGACTGGAGACCGATGGAAGGTAGGCCAAGAGGAAGGCCCAAAGCCAGATGGTAAGACCAGGTAATGGGAGACGTACGGAAGGTGGGAATTAGGAACTGGAGGATGGAAATCAAAGACATGAAAGAATGGAGGAAACTAATAGAAACATGAAAACACACCACAATTTGTAGAAACAACAGGAGGAAGAAATACGTGGACCGATTCCCTCCGATAAACGGATCTAAAGAGCTCAGCAAGTGAGCGGTTCAGACCTTTATTGCATAAGTTTACTGAAGTTACTGGAAGGCTTCAATCGTTATTTAATAACATCCTCTAGTTTAAATTTTTCTAATACATTTACATAATATTTAATTATGGCGATCATTTTGGTTCAGCTGGAAGTTCTGTATTCCAAATATCATTAGTAAACACTTTTATTTCTTAGTTGTTAAGTTATATTCATATAGGACTCTGACGATAAAGACGAGATTCCACTTAGTTAATATGCGATATACTAAGGAAAAACACAAAAGCAGAGTGCAATAATGTATTAAAAACCGAGAAGGTAAGCAAGTGGCATTTGGAATCGAGTTAAAAAGACGAAGCTTTTCTTCCGTTTGGTGTTGAAAATAGAGTTTACATAAAAAGGAAAATAAAATTGTCGCATAAAAATGATTAATGTTATTGAGGAACACATGATATTTAACTGTTTCTGAGACACTCGTTCACAAGGTTATAAAAATCTAAATCCTCGTTACAGAAATCTCCCAATCGACATTTATACATCCCGCATAAACATGTATTAAAATCTGAAAAATGAGGAGAAAGAATTGATTTTAGTCGACGTGAGGAATTCACACGTAAAGTAAAAGGCGCGTTTGGATACGTGAGCTTTTAACTTATGTTGAAATATGAAAAATGAGAAACAAAATTGAAGTTTAAAAATAAATTCAGTCGACATGGATCAAAGCATACGAAAAGCAAACGGTGAGTAGTTCGGAAACGTGCGCTTTTAATTATAATAATTAATACCTTCTGTAGGATCATATCCTTGTGAACCCCTGGGCAAAGGCTGGAGGTCATATTCGATTTCGGCAACTCTTTTCGTAACGCTGTCCCCTTCGGTGGCTTCCACGTAAATAGCTGCCAGGCCGTTTTTACTGTTGAAACACCTGAAAAGTAGATTACGACCACATTTATGTACCGTATTAATCTCATTTGATGTTAATTTATGCAAACGAATGCGGCGAGCTTCCACTCTCGTGAAACAAGAACAAAACTACGAAATGGGTCGGAGATTTCAGCGCGCCCACTGAACTGGAAGATTGCCGGTATTCGCGTTTAGGTATTTGCAAATTACATGTTTCTAATTTTTTTCCCTTCATTAGAACAACGTTGTTTCTGACATTAAGAAAAACCTGCCGGCGAAGAGAGGTAAAATTTGGCGAGGCGTCTGTCTATTTTTATCGAGCCGGTTCTGCCGAATAACTCATTATTATTTATTCAAATTAAAATTTAACTTTACTACTGTTGCAATGTTTTGTTAAGTGAGGCTTTATTTAATTAATGCTGAATATATTTGAATACACGTTCGGGAATTTTTAATGAAGCGTAACGGCGGTTAGCAGATTTAATTTGCTTGAAAAGAAATTTATGAAAATTGGAACTGACATAAATATATAATTTATTACTTATTGCTTGTATAAAATGAAGAAACTAACATTTTTATTTCATACAGATATTAGTAGTTTTTACATCATCTATACTCCATATAATAGTAATTTGTATAACAAGTGTGTGAAGCTGAATTTTTTCACGAGTATGGAATGTGTAAAAAAGGCTTCACGCAAGTGTTGTATACCATGCTTTTTCTAAAATTTCAGATCTAAAAAAAAAATCACTTATTTACAAATTTTTGACAGTTGTCACAAGACGAGAAGAACACGGAAATCTATTTAAATTTCTGCCTCTGCTGAAAAGTACATAGGCGTAAAAATGTGTAAAATGAACTCATTATGAAATGCACTGTAACTTACGAGTTTACGCATCGCTATTACACAACACGTACTGCGATTAATATGTAAAATTTGGAATTATTCACGCGTGGGAGTAGAAAAAAAAAAGCTTTTTTTTTTTTGGAAAATGGTACGGACAGTGGCGATGACATGAAGTAATGAACTTGTAGAGAGAATATGAGTCCGAACGCCCGAGAGAGATAAATGCAGAAACATTAAAATAATAATACCTTTAAGAACGATCAGATAAGTTTTTATTGGCACATTAAAGCATTTTAACAATTAATAAATAAGGTAGTAATTTCCGAATAAACGTCAGTATAAAATTTTCTTGGTAAGGCGTGAACTAATGAAATTCACAAAATTTTTATTTTATTTGTTGTGCGTTGCCCCAGTGGCGGCTCATGATAATTTACTGCGGGTGGGCAACAATTGCAAAATGGAAAGTGGGTGCATTTTCCAAATGAATTTGTTTTCCGGAGCTTGTAATTTTTGAACTATTTTAAGTGCGAGATTTACTGATCTTTTTGTTAACTTTCCAACGCCTTCGACCAAACAAATAATCGACGAACGCGTTCTTGAATTACAATCAAAATTCAAAAGCGCCGTGTTTTTTATTTGCTCAATTAACGGAACGACTCTACCTCCCTTCGCGATCGCGCTTGTAATTTTTGAATTAAATTTAAGCAGGGGATTTACAGAGCTTTTTCTCGGCTTTCCAACGGCTTTTACCAAAAAACAATCGACGAAACAATCGAGAACGCGTTCTCGAGACACAATTAAAATTCAAAAGCATCTCGTATTTGCTCTATTAAATGAACGTCTCTCCCTCCCTTTGCGATCGCGATTGTAATTTTTGAATTAAATTTAAGCGGGGGATGTACAGAGCTTTTTCTCGACTTTCCAACTGCTTTTAACAAAAAACAATCGACGAACGCGTTCTCGAGATACAATCGAAATTCAAATGCAACGCGTATTTGCTCAATTAACTGAACGTCTCTCCCTCCCCTGGCGATTGCACTCGTAATTTTTGGATTCAATTTAAGCACGGAGTTTACTGAGCTTTTTCTCAGCTTTCATCTTTTACCAAAAAACAATCGATGAACGCATTCTTGAGTTACAATCAAAATTCAAAAGCGACGTGTTTTTTTATTTGCTCAATTAACGTCTCTCCCTCCACCCAATTTAAGTGGGGGTGCACAGAGCTTTTTCTCAACTTTCCAAAGCCGTTTACAAAAAAAAAAAAAAAAATCGGCGAACGCAAAATCAAGATTCAAAAGCAACGCGTTTCTTATTTGCTCAATTAACTGACCTTCTTTCCCAGCCTTTACGATCGCGCTTGTAATTTTTGAAATCAATTTAAGTGGGGGATTTACACAGATTTTTTTCAACATTCCAACGCTCTTCACCAAAAAAAATCGACGAATCAACAACAATTGCAAAAGGGACAGTGGGGTGTATTTTTCAAACAAATTTATTTTTTGATGTTACCCAGACGAGGAACCGGAACGTGCAACATTATAGGACAGGGTGGGCACTGCCCGCTTTGCCCACCCCGAGGAGCCGCCATTGCATTTGCCCATTCATTTATATTTATATTTTATTTTCTCCATGCATTGTTTAATATAGTCGGAGTAACTTAATAACCGAAAACGAAGCGTAGTGGTCGACTTTTACTATGTATACTGCGACAAAGAAAAAAAGCATAAAACTTGTGCAGTTAAAACACACAAGGTATGAAATATAAACACGAACAAAATTGGTATTGGAAAGAAAATGTAAGTAAATTGGTCTATTGTTTTCTTTTTTGTCGGAAAGAGTTTCAATGTGCCTACTCTTCCCTGAAAACAGTGAACCTGAAAACTCACTATGGCTGAGTTGGTCACTGTAAGTTTAAACTACTGTTGGGAAAAGAGAAAAATTGTTACAGAAAAATTCTCAACTTTTTTTGGTTGATTTGGTTTATTTTTTTTTCAACTTTTTTTTACATCAGTTCGAACATGCTAGATTTGTTACAACAATTTGTAACAAGTGGGTTCAACTCAATACAACCTTACAGCCAAATCTGAAAATCTATAATTACATTCTTTTAAACTACGTTTAACGTTAACTAGAGCTTTATTTTTATTTTTGTTGATCGCACAGTGATTAGGATGGTAAATATAATTAAACTATGACATTTGTGACATCGGTAGTTTAAACCATAATCAATATAAAGATAATCTAAAAAGAACGTTAAAACGTGAAACACATTCTCTTTGAAAGGATATAACAAATTTCTGTTATGTGTTATATTTTTAAAATACTTAAGGATTTTCTTACTTGTGAGAATATGAAAAAGAGATTTTTAATAACAAGCTAATACTTTATTAATTTATTTATATTCATTAGTGTTACATCAAATGTAATTTTGATTATTGAAATCGACTCTTCTTGTCGGATGAAAATTGTAAAACGTAGCTATAGCGAAACTATATTATATATATAACTAACTATAAGTTAAATATATATAATATAATAAAATATTTTTTTGGAATTTTGATTGTTTCAAAGTGAATAATGGAAAACATTTAACAATGCAGCAGTAAAAGAAAATTTGAATTAAAGCTGAAAATCCATATTACTGTAGATAAATTTCGCTTACACATTAGCTCTCGTCACCATGTCCAAAATGATTACTAGGATAAACTGTTTAATTTTCTCCTTAATCACTTTCAAATAATCGAAAATATATTTGGCGAAAATGAGCGTAAGCACTTAATAAAAATAAAATATTTAAGTTAAAAATAATTATTTTATATATTTTTTTTCAAATCGCTCAACTGAACCTGAACAATAAGTTTATTAGAGGATAAACTTAATAACAATTTTCACAAATAAGGACGTTAAAATTTTCATAGCCAAATTAGACATGAAAGCACAAAAGAGTCAACATGTCGTTAACTTTAGTTAATAAATTGCTTGTTTAAAAATGACTGAACAACAGTTTGATACTGTGACTTGATATTTAACCAAAGTTAATAAATTACTCGTTTAACCGGACACTGAGCAACTGAGTCTATGACTAGACAGACAAATAAAACGTTCAACATTTTTTACGAATAGATATTATATAGGGTGACTGGTAAGTCGACGTTTTCCATTGAAGGTGCGTTGGTAGAACTTATTTGCAATTGATTTGACCATAATATGCATTATACAAAACGCAATAGTTTCTGAGATATTTTCATTTTTGTGTTTTCCTTAGAAATACGTCCCCTACTATCATTTATACAAAATTACTTAGAGAGTATAAAAACTTTTCTTAATATTTATGTTTTTCTGGTTATACTAAATAATAGGAGTAGTACATACCACATACTACGCAAAAAAACATTAAATTAAAAACTTTAATGAATTTGAAATACAAAAGACCATAAAATACAAATACAAAAATTCTACCTACTTGACTTAATTTTTTTTTTTGATTTATTGTCTTTCGAGTGGGGTATTAAGTTTTAGTAAAAATCTGTGTACATCGTAGATAACTGTTAATATAAAATTATATTATTGTTAATATAAAATTTAATTACAGGTTGATGACAACAATTCAGCAACACATTGATAACCTCTTTATTAGTGTCAGTTATGGTAAAAATTATCTTGTTTCGATTTTCAATTAGTAAGTCAGAGCAACAATTTTTAGACAAAAAAATATCACACTTCTCCTAAAATTACTTACTTGGCAGCTTTGTTACTACTTTGATCATGAGAATAAAGCGGATGCAGAGATCGGGGCCCTTCGAGGAACAGACGAGCGGCGATTTGCTTCCCTCCATCGTGATGCATTTTGATGCACGCCCTGAACTCCCTATCTTGTCCAGGTAATCTCAACAATACCCTTAAAGCACCACGCGGGTACAACCACGTCACTCGTCCAGCCGTACAACGTAGGTAAATGGGAGTGACTCCTCTGCTGATGGATGAGGACGTTAAACCACTGCAATAAAAAATATAATTATCATTTAATTGCAATTAAGAACGCCAAATAAAACTAGCAGAATGTAAGTAAGACAAGGCAGTTTCCGGTAACATACTGGTTTAAGATCCTTCGCACGTATGTACTAAATTCTATAATTTGGGTATAAGTCTGCAAAAAAAGTTTGAAAACGAAGAAAATGTTGTTGCCGTTGTTAAATATTGTATTGTTACGAATTTAAGGTTGGGTAATTTATTTCTAATACAAAATATTAAAGAAGTAACATAAGCCGAGCGTAATCATTCATAATCTGTCGCGTTCTGTATTTCCTTCCTCGGCCGACCGCTAAATATACATGTGAACGTGTAAACGCGGTACAAGATAGAAGCACAAGATACTCAATAGTACATGATAGCTGCACAGTATCTAGATAATTAAAATTTGGATAAATAGTCGATATACCAGCGGAAGAAGTTACATTTCTTGAAGTAGCTGATCATGTTAACAATAATTTTGTTAACTTTTATTACAATTATGTATTGTACACTTTGCCACATTCATGGATTTATTTAATCTCAATGTCAAGGTTAATTCATTTTGTTGTAATTTCACAGAATTACGAATAAGGATGAAAATAATCAGTGAACGCTTGGCAAAACCTGTTTGACTAACAACAAAGCAAAACAGTTTTTTCCCCGACGGTGCTATTAGAAATCGGAACGAGACCAGCAATTGATATACCACGCTTGGTTAGATGCAAGTCGAGGTAAAGGCGATTCATGGACAACGCCTCGCTAACGGAACCCTGAACTCTGTCATTAGCGTCTTATTATACGCAGATGTTGATGCTCTTATTCACGCACTGTATGCAATTAAAATTCATATAAACTGCGTCTTATGGGGCACTTAAATAAGATTTACTAAGCGTGCAATTAAATTCGTTTTCGTTAATGGGGGCGATGTGCGCGCATTGTTCTCGTTTTTTTTTTTTATCTTAACCGACATTGATTTATTAGCAGCGATTTCGATTAGGGAGATGAAATGAAAAAACGAAGATAAAATAAAAATGTAATCAACCTGATAATGATAAAAGAAAATATAATAAACAAAAGCTATGAATATACAATGCGGCAAACTTTCTGTTACACATACATTGATTCTAAATGCCACGTAAGGATACAGCACTGGCAATTGGTTTTTACGCATAAGCGCTTCTTCGATTCGTATCTTAAGCGTTCGTGACCTGTTGAATGCCGGAAGACGGACAACGTACCTCCCATCCCCATCTATTAGTCATCGGCATTTTGCGACAAACCAAGCTCAGCTTTGTGCATCTCTCCTTGCATCACGGAACACTAATCGTACATCTTCTAATTGCGATTTGCTAATGGGCTGGTGGGCGTCACTGGCGGCCTTTTTTCAACACAGTTTCATACTTGAGTTGGAAATTACTTTCTTTTTATAGTGCGAGTCCTTACGCCATGCATTATTCAGGATGTTCAGTTAAATTTTAGCCAATTCTGTATACGTGTACCCTATATTAATATAAAATAATTCAGGCTCAAGCATCCTGCTGACTTGCCACGAAGACCAGAATTTTGCAACAGGTTTTTAAATTCCTTAGTGACGACGAGACGATGCGTTACTTAAAAGTTTATTTACTGATGAATTGGAAGAGAACGGAATTAGGTAAATATGAGAATGTGGTGGGCCGAGAATCCTCATGCATTATATTTATCGAAAATCTTTGCATCCTGAGAAAGTCGGTGTTTCGGCGGCTGTGAGTGGACGAAGGATGATCGGAGCGAAATACCTTGAAAGTAAATCCGGATTGACACGGAACGTAAATGACGTGCGTACGTGAACCACGATCGCAGGTTTTCGACACACGAAAATCTCACAATTCAAATTATTCCTTTGTATAGGAGATTATTCTTTGTACTTTATGAATACGTGAAATAATATAGAAGATAACCTCCTCCTCCATGTAAAAGACATTATTTTGAATTATGAGATTTTCACATGTCGCAAATCCCTGATCGTGGAACGCGTTCATGTTCACGCCCCATGTCAACCAAGCTTAAGAATGAACTTATTGAAATTCATATAAATTTGGCATGATTATTTTTGATGTAAAGATTACTGAATGGTGCCAGGTATCGAAAGGAAATGTTATAAACAATTTTGAGAAACTGCGTGGCGATGAATTGAAACATGGGTACTTTCAGCGGCGTGGAGCATCTCGCCATGGTACTACGTCTACCAAAAAATCTGTGATATGTACATGACGAGTACCTAATTAAATATTTTGAGTGTAGGGTGATCAAAGTTACTGCCGCACTATTGTCAGCTTCATTATTATTGGAGCTATGAAGTTATTTAAATTAGCAAAAATGAACTGTTTTTATTCAGGATTACAGTGGTGATATCAAAAAAAAACAATTGCGCATCGCATTCTCAAAATGTTTGCACATGTAAAGTTTTCTTTAATGGAACACCCTGTATTTTTTCATGATACATGAAAGAACACCAAATTCTAAATACAATACATAGTTTACAAAAGGTCTTCATTAAAAATTTCCTACAAATCGGTCGAATTACAATAAAGTACTTATAGCAATTTCGGCCCTAATTGCTTCATCAGCAGAAGAGCAGTTCGAGAATTGCACCGAAATCTAACCGATCCGGTAGTCTTACGCATGGACTTCAGTGCAAAGTATAGCTTAAAGCGGCTTGTCCACGACAAGAATTTTCGCCGCCAGTAAAAACAGGTCATTTTTGCCAACTTAAACGACTTCATATAAAATAGCGACATCTTACTATCGCTTTTTGACCTAACATTGCAGTAGGATAGACAAATTGAAGCGTGATTTGCTCCTAATGAGTCCCCCATGCAAGGCGGCCATGCTTGCTGTCAAAGAATAATGAAAGATTTTAGAAAAATCTTGTGCAAATCGTTTTTGATTGCAGTGAGAACCTCGAGCAGCCTCTGGACAGCAAGCATGGCCGCCTTGCATGGGGGACTCATTAGGAGCAAATCCCGCTTCAATTTGTCTATCCTACTGCAATGTTAGGTCAAAAAGCGATAGTAAGATGTCGCTATTTTATATGTTCATCATTCTTACATCACATTTGCGAATAAATTGGGCAAGTCGTTTTTGGTCTGCAGTGGGAATGTCGAGCTACGTTTCTGCTGAAGAAGCCCCAAGCAGGGCTGAAACAGCTGTCCAGAGGCTGCTCGAGGTTCTCACTGCAATCAAAAACGATTTGCACAAAATTTTTCTTAAACGACTTCATAACTTCAATAATAACGAAGCTGACAATAACAAAATTGATTGCTTAAAGTTATACTGAAACTTATAAATAAAATAAAATTCTTAAAATCAGGTTGTAATAACATTAAAAATGATTGATTACAAATTTATTTATTATTACATTCGGCATCTACAGGAAATTCATGCTGAACCTCTTTCTATTAATCATGAAATGAGAATATGGGCCAATGTCAGGTAAAGAATGTTAGCTAACGAATGTTCGCATTGGTGTGGACGCAGTATAAGAGCGCAAATAATATTGACTAATAAAAAGATTTTGACTAATCTTGTGGCATTTTGTTACGGGCTCATTTCAATTTAAAAGTTTGAATCACCCGCCGCGGAAATTCATTTCCACAGACCCTTGGCCTTGAGTCCGTCTCTGAGTAATGTCTTTTACCATCTTCGGACAAAATTTTCAATTTTTCCGAACCAATCTTTTTTAAGTACTTGCATTCGATTCCGCCAAGTTGCTGTATTTCGTGGAACGTGTAGTAAGTCTTGTTTCAGCAGAATTTGCAAGATTTTTATGAAATATTCTTTGATTATTTATTTTTTTCTGATGTAAGAATTCGAAATTCCAATACGCAAAAAGGAAGAATATTTAAATTCATTTTTATTGCTAGCAGATGATAAGCTACATGGTGAGAATTGCAAAGACAATTTCTCTCCACGAGGAATGTAATATGTTTTTCTTAAGTTTCACGCATTTGATGAAATGCGATATTGAGTCAAGTCTTTATTTTCTCTTAAGCGAAGGAAAGCGCTGACGGTGCGATTCTCATGTGAAAATGTACCGGATGCGCATTGGGAAGCTTTGAGAAAACAATTCCAAGAGACATCACTGCGCCATCTAGCGGGCAGAGGTATACGTAGTAAAAGCGTCCCGGAGGAAGGCGGGGTGATGTCGCACGGAAGTTGATAAAACAATTAACATTTGAATTAGAGGTTGGTTATTACGTGGACTCGAATAGCTTCAGGAAAACCATGCGACTTATCTCGTTCTGGGCGGTTCTAAACTGAACCCCAGATTCATTTCTTTTAATTAAATTCAGTAACTTTCTCCCAAGTCTGTTACTCGGGAACGGAAAGCAAACGCTTTCCAGAGAAGTGTGTGTAAACCGTTTTTTTAAATAAAATGATTGCTAATCAATACTGCTTGGAAAAAACTAATCATTGCTGTCGATAGATCAATCCTTGTCTTTTTTGTGTTATTATATTTTGTAGAATTTTATTTCCTTATGTTTAAAGTTTTGAAATTATAAATGATTTATTTTGTGGGACCTCTATAATCCGAACATGCCCTATTTCGAACGTCTCGTTAATCCGAACAGCGAAGTAATTCGTAGGGTAGCGGTAGCATAAAGTGACGGTCGTAAATTGGCGGTGAATAATGTCGAATCAAGTTGGGTTATTTATTATAAAATATGTAAAATAAATATAGCTCGATGATTTTCTTTTTGCTTACTTGTCAATGTATGTCATTCTTTTTAATGCTACATGTCACCATTTTTCAACGCTACATGACGTCATTCATTGTCACATGATGGCCGCTATAGTACGGTACCACTAAGCATTACTAAGTGTGAGTAAAGTTTGGAAAGCAAATTACATTTTCTATCTTTTGTTTGATAATCCGACCATTTATATAATCCGGATCAACGAGTGCAATTATTAGTTCGTATTAAAGGGCTCATACCATATATACAAGTTATTGGTTGTTATTTCGTTATATTTTTATTTATTTTTTTAATCATTTGTTAGAAATTCTCTTTAATGTTTAATGTATTGGAGACTGTGGCTTGTCTAACAATAAATTTGGATTTGACTCGTAACCATAATATGTTTTTCTAAAAAACTAAATACGTAAAACTAAATCACAGGAGAAGTACTTCTCCTGTGATTTAGTAGGATAGAAGTCGCAACTACTGAAGATGGCAGCATAGCTGCCGAAATACGTATTTAGTTTTTTAAAAAAACATATTGTGGTTAGGAGTCAAATCCAAATTTATTCTCTTTAATACCACTAATATTAAGCGCTTTCAATACCTTCCAGAGAAAATTTTCATAAGGAGAGAGACAACGAGATCTTCAGGAAAACGACGCACAGTGGGGTATTTGACCGATTTAGCTGACCAAAATTCAAATTCTCAAATCTATTCCAGATAAAAGCAAATGACCACGTGAAAATCTTGAATGTTTGAAGAACAAAAGGGCACCATTTGTTTTGTGCTTATCTTACATCTTCTCAGTCAAATATCAGCCTGAACTTGACTGTCTGCAAAGTACACGTGTTCATTTCTAAGCGTATTTTGCAATACTAGATTTTAAAACCTCATTAAAATTTTACGAAAGAAATATAACAGCAACTAATTAAGCACTCTCTTGAAACGCGTAAACGTAAATGTTTGTGAATCTTTTCAATTAAAATTCAGACTGTGCGACGGTCCTGTTTTGACTTCTACAGGGAAACACCTTTTTGAGAGTATTTTCCGCTATATCATCTCAAACTTTCTACCGAACAAGAAAATCGTTTTCAGCGGTGACTTGTGGGCCAAAAGATCAGGCTGGCTTATCAGTAAAAGGGACGGGTTAATTTTTTCTTGTAGGAAAATTAGTGCATGTGGTACTACTTTTATATTTGCCAGAGTTTAGGTGGTAGAACAGGCTATAGGGTAATCTATATATTGAATTTCATCTTGCGCTTGCTTATTAGATAATTAATTTAGCTAAAATCACCTTGTGAAAGTTGATTTACTATTCACGCTGATCACCCCTAAATTTATTTAGGGAAATAACCCGCGGCCGTTACATTGGGTTGTAGGGTAACGTGGGCCATTTATATCTGGCTCTTATCAACTTCATTTTGATTCTGGACGTGAATTTTCAGGCATCTTTGTGTTGTTTGCAAGTTTCATTCCCGAAGAAAAGAGCTTTGAAAAACGCAGCCTTTTTTTTATTTAGAATTCGGTTTTAGGTCAAATATGCCATACACTTATTATCTAAAAAAAATTGAAGGTCAGGAAAGCAGTAAGTTTGTAGGCGTCGCTTTTAGAGATCTGCACAAAGCCTTCGCTTGTGTTTGATACCAGATGTAAATAGGAAATAATATACTGCAGTCAATAGCAAATCGTCAGATTTGTTGATAATAAAAAGTGGTATCCTTCAAGGCTGTGCCTCAGGACCCATCCAACTCATCTTGCCTTTTGCATTTTAACTGATTTTGAATTTCTTCGAAACACGTCCAAAATGTAAGACCGAAGTTGTTAATGTTCGAATGTAGTTGTACCTTGAGTAATTACTTCAGTTGGCATCGGATTACCAGTACGAATTCTTTTTTTTATCTGTGGTGGTTGTCCAAGGGAGTCTTATGCCATAGATTTGTTAGGACTTCAGGAGTGGGAGTGTATTTTATGTGTGTAAAGTGTTCCATGCATTTGCTACTTCCAAACCTCCTCATCGTTGAAGGGGAAGCAGTGTGGAATTTTATCCCTAACACTGAAGGATACCTGAAGTGGATACCCACCACCTCCGAGAATAATTTTAAGCGAGGTTCGAACTCACGACCCTACGATTGCAAGGCTGGTCCACTTACCACTTGTTTAGTAGGCATTTATTTAACATACTTTTGGCACCTTACGTGGTCTCTCATTGTTTTTTTGGGAATTCTCCTTATGACTCACCTTGTCTCTACCATCTCTAGATAAGCTAGTCATACGTACATCGCGATGTACATTGTCCACAACAATAGTCTCCGCAGAGAATTCTGTGTATGTAAGTAAGGACTGGTCGTTGTATGTACTACGATGCTGAACTTAAATGATGATACTCCTGCATGCGAACGACACCCTTAAGAACATTCAGCGTATGAGCTGCGAAACTGTCAAATGGTATAATTTATGGTGAACGTCGTTGTACATACACCCCTCGATACAGTAACAGATTGGCGATTCCACCATCGGGTACCAAAATTTGCCCCAAAGTTGATTACAATTCGTAGCGATTTTCTTTCTAATGCTTATAGAAAACTTTTCAAGACCGGGGATCTTATTTAACGTACGCCCGCCGTTGTTTAGTTTTTTGCAGACCCATATTCTTCAAAGTTTGTTTATTTCAGGATTTCTTTTTATTTTTATCAAATTTCACGCCCGTATCAAATGAAGCATAAAAAATTGACATCTTAATTTATCGTAACTGCAGAGCTCATTCCAGGTGGCACGAGATAGTGATCGCCTCTAATTAATTATAAAATTTTCGTAGGGAAATACGATATGACGATTTATTTTTGCAATTCGATCCGGTCGGCGGACAAGTTAAGTTGCGACATCGCGTAAACTGAACTACCACGGGTCGGTCGGTCTTAAGGAATTATATTAACCGAGGATGCACGTTTTGGAGCACGCTCGAGTTGTCCTCCGCGGTCATTCGATCCTTCGCATTGTGCTCGTAACCGGAGCTTTAAAAAGCAGCAACTCAGGTGCTCATCTTTATTCTTCGGAATCGAGGATGTCGTCAGGAAGTAAAAGGGGACGCACGCATGTGGGTACATTGTTTGACCTGACCACACCTGCGCCCTTTTTTTCTGGAGCTCAAAAAATTTAATGATGTCGTTAATTATGTTGCACGAGAAAAATGATTAGAAGTCGTGCATGTGTGCAAACGACGACAGAAACCGGATTAGATTGTGCTGGCAAGGCGTGGTCTTCTATATACCAGTTGCATTTAGTGAAACTGAACTACTTTTACTAGGAAGTGATGCGAGGAATAGATTTATAAATTCGCGATGCTAAGGTTTTTACTTCTTCTTCCACATGGAGAAAATTAATCTGACTTATAGATGCTGCTAATTTCAAAGCATTTAAGGCCTTAGCTACTAGGTACATAATTCATAAGCAACTCATCATGATAAAACCTGATTAATGATTTTCCCGCTTAACAATAAAGAAAAGAAGCTCGTGTTCGCGCTTAGGTGTTTAATAAAACATCTAAGAACGTATTTTCTTTTTAATTTATGCTTCGTTACTATGTCTTCAGAATACATTACAAAATAGTGCATGTAATTTGAGCGTAAACAAGCAGATTATGCGGTAATACAATCAAGATTTGAATAATTAAAAGTGTTCACTAAAATAAAATAACTTATCGAGGTCATTCATTATGTTGTTAGTTGTTACACCAACATAATGATGCTGAAATGAAAGATAATCGATCCCAGTAAGATTTTTCAAAAAAAAATTTATTCTCGGGTATCGAGGATGTCATACAAAAGAAAACGGGACAACTTTTTGTGTCACATTTTATTATTTATTTCAGCAAAATTAGTTCAAACAGTCAGAGAAGGAATAGTTTAAATAAAAAAAAAAATTTGGCTTTGATTCTGTTCTACACTGGATATTATTTTTGATGATTTTTGATTTGACTTCTGCTTCTTTTAACAACAAGAGAGTGGAATAATCTATTTTTCACATAAAATCTAATAATGTTTCTCCTAAACGTGCAGCAACACTGTTCAATATTCAATTTCCTACTATCTAACTGGAGTAGAGTAGAAACAAGATTTGTGCTGAGAAAATTAATATGCAGCACAGCCAGCAGCTTCAGTCGTGACGGCTGCGGGTGTTAATTAAAAGCGACAAATAATTCAGCGCCGTCTAATCTTAACCCCAGATGAGGAGAGGACCAAGGAAAAGGAAACGACTCAACTTATGCATGCGCAATAATTTAATGTCGTCAACAGGTTAAACAATCGCCAAGTGTGTGGCTGATTTAAACATCAGACAAGGCGAAACTTTACCAATAACGAGAAAATTCCAGTAAAGCCTAAAATATTAATAGTAAGCGTAATCAACAAGTCAACATTAAAATAAATACAAATTTAACCATTGGCGAATTTGTCACCAGTTTCACAAATAAACAAATCATGTTTCAAAAATCATTGGCGTAAAGCAAGCAGAACAACGTTAACTATTAAATCACATAATGGGCGCGAAGCGCCCAAAGCAACATTAAAAACACCAAGAAGTAAGTTTAAAATCTAACGGGATATGGTCACTGGACGATTAGTAAAAGGCAACTCCTTTGTTTAAGGCCTCAATATTTCGTTGTATTTAACAACTTCATCAGGAGGTTTACTATAAAGTTAACAAGAAGTTAAATAATCCAAATCTTAAGGTTACTCTACTTACAACTAGAGATGGATGAATTGGTCAACAAATAAAAACATTGAAGCCACAATTGGGCTGTGATTACATGTTAAAATTACAAGAAAATTAAAAACGTCGTACAACGTTACTTAAGTCAGACATGTGCACAAGAACAATGGCGGAATTGGCGGTAATTGTCAAGGATCAAGTAACCAACTGAACAACTTAAGAAAACTAATTACCCTAGTAACGAAATGAGGGAAGTTCAAAAAATATTTTTAACAAACCTAAGAATATGAGCATAAATGTTGCTGATGTTGTCAATATCCGACCTGAAATTGACAGAATGTTCATTCTTTTGAATATGAATCATTTCTAAGAAAAGTCTGTTCTTTAGATTTTTTTCAAAGGTTAAAATGCTAGTATTGTCAAAATCAAATCGGTGATCACTTTCCACAGCATGAGATGCCAAGGCACAAGCTACCTTCCCTGTTCTAATGTCGCTTTTGTGTTGGGAAATGCGATTTTTTAACCATTGTCCCGTTTGCCCCATGTATTCTTTTTCGCAATCAGTACATGGTATTGAGTAAACTAGACCGCTGTTAAACAGAAAAGGTGTCTTGTCCTTTGTTTTAGTGAAAACACTATTGATAGTATGATTATAGTATTGTACAATGTTCAAAAATTTAAAATCTTTAAAAATATTGATGACTTTATTACTTAGGGAGTTAATGTGTATTAATTTTCTGAATTTCCTATCATT
The DNA here is from genome assembly GCA_036172665.1 of Prosopocoilus inquinatus. NCBI lineage: Eukaryota > Metazoa > Arthropoda > Insecta > Coleoptera > Lucanidae > Prosopocoilus > Prosopocoilus inquinatus. Next base: position 8,111,412 of record CM069876.1, read on the forward strand.
GTTGTTATCATCCAGATGACATGGTAATTTGTTGTTTTGGTAAATTAATCTGTAAGTTAATGCTTTGGGGAAACCATTATTAGTGAAAAGTTTGAATAGTTTATCTAAATTTTCTTTCAGAAAGACCGGATGACTAATATGAGTAACTCTGTTTTTCATTGAAATAATTACATTCATTTTTTGTTTCATTGTATGGCTAGAATGAAAATTAATATATCTGCCAGAGGCTGTTGGTTTTTGATACCAGTTTAGTCGTATACTCTGATCTTTCATTCTAATTACTTGTGTGTCAAGAAAAGGTACACTGTTATTTTTCTCTTCTTCAATAGAAAATTGTAGGCGTTCATTTAAACTATTGAAAGTGATCAGAATATATTGCAACTGGTCTACAGGAATTGCAGTAGTCTTAAAAAAGATTATTAAAAACACCTACATTTTACATCTGAACAATCCCACCGGATAACTTTTTCTTGGAGACTGTTCTATAGCCTCCCTCGTCGGTGTATGAAGACGTCGACACCACAGCAATAGCGTTGTTATTATGAAACTAAATTGCAGAACGTTGAAAAAGCGTCGTTCTTCTAAGCAAGTCTTCGAAAACGCAATACTTGTATCCAATACGTACAAAAACCAGTATCCCGACTTAAAACTTGTAGCCAAAATGAAGAGAAACTTAAATCCAGGATTAAAAGCCTCAGAAGGAAAGTCGTGTCACGACAAAACCTTCCCACAAAGGTCCTCAACAGCAACTCAAAATCGAAATCGTAGCCACAATTAAAAAGTTTGTAGCCAAACCAAAAGCCTGTCCGGAATCCTACGGACGAGGCTGCTACAACTCCGAAGATGTAACTTTCAGCACCTGATTATAACTGACGAGAAGTCGCATCACGAGGAAATCTTTCCACGAAGGTCCTCAATAGCAACCCAAAATGTGGCTCGACCGTCGCGAAATCGGAACAGCGCCACAGGCAACAACCTCACCAAGCGATGGAGATATCGCTGAACGACTGACTCTCCGATGTGCGTTACAAATTAATAAAGCCATTCTAAGTATTCGAAAAGAAGGGTTTGCACGAATCAAAACCATCATGACATCAGCAGGCACCACCGAATATCAATCCGACGTAAGGAAACCCCAATTGCGTCAAAGGTCAAGGGTGAGACAAGGGTGAGACCAATTGAAACTATCCGTCGAAATATTAGCTCGCAAAACCCTGTATTTCACATAAACTAATCCGATAAAAAAAACAGGCGACGGCGTGAAATAATAAATGTTGAACTGTTTTAACAAAATAGGTGAACTACGCTTGCGCTGGTATATAAAAGATGACGCAATCCCTTCTAAAAATAAAAACTCTGAAAGAGAAAAAAGGTGCCAATGCATCGATACTTTGTACCATTTTATGGCCGGAATATTTTAAAAAGAATGACCAAACAAACGTCTAAAATAAAATGCAAAGCGTGAGATTTTTAGAAGTTTGCTAAATTAATAATATTATTCCAGCGACGATGAAGATGATAATAAAAAACTGTTTTTTCTGCGATAAAGCCGACGATGATGAGCGCGCTTTAAAGCGCGTCGAACTGAATATACAGGTCGTTTCCTAAAAGTGGTTCTCACGCTGTAACATTCCTTCTAACCCGAATACTGACTGACTTTTTTATGTCTTCTATCCACTCTTGCTTTGAATTCTCTATATGATTTTCTAGGTGTATGTTTTCGCGGTGCATTTCATTTCACGGTTATACTACAAGACCTCTACTTACCATAATTTGTAATTTTTACAGTTTGGATATTCTTGTGGATTATATTTGGACCTTCCTCAGCAAGAAAATAGCTCGTGAACTGTTGTACGACCTTCATTGTTGAAAACATGACCTTGAATTAGTTAAAGTCACTCTAGTGTACCTTTCACAACTTGTCTCTTGATTAAAAATGTTGAAAATTTAAAACTAAGCAGTTAAACCTGAAGTACATTCGCTTTCTATTAGCAAATATATATGTTTATATTTTAATTATCTACATTTTTTAATACAGATTTTGAATTCTAAATTTAAAGTCAATTTACTATCATGTCATTAAATTTAAATAAATTACTTTAGTTACTTAAACATAAAACTTTTTTATTCTTTTTCAATGATCACATTTGTCTTGCAAGATGTGCTTTTGATTTTATATAGGCAATTAAATTATGTTGTCCAACATGTGCAGTCATTTTTAATCGCATTCGAGACTTTTAATCATTATGCCTTCAATCGCCTCGTAATTATTACACGCGTTCGCATTAGACCAACCATTATAATTAATTCAACCCATTTGTTATCATTAACGATGAAAAAAACAGGGACGCGAGGAAAATTAAGGGTGCATTAAACCCGATGACTGCTATAAAAAGATCATTACATGCATTTTAGTGCCTTGAACTCCATGAAATTTCGAACGTATTAAAAGTATAGATTGCCAAACCGTACGGAAAATTAAGTTTTAAAGAAGCGGGGCGACGACTGAAGAAGTAATTGAAAGAAATTTAGTTGTTCCTTCTAAGTAAAAGGTTAAAATTATAATAAAACTGCTGATTGGTGAAGAGTGAATTCTTGGATGACAAAAGAATTTCATAATGTGCAATCTTGGTCTACGAGTTCATTGAATTGCTTACGTTTTTACATTTGCCACGCGATGTTGCATAAATCAATAACAAATGCATTATTGCAAAGTTAATAATTCGTAGAAATCAGCAGATGATTTTGGTTACGTAGAAATACATTTGGTTTTTCTAAAATAATTGCATAACAAAAATTTAAAAATTGCAATCGACATTTCGTAATCGCCATGAAATGGTTTGGAGTACTACAAACAGGATGATTTCTTTCCTGTCTGTCATTTTCAGTTTTAAGTTTTCATTTAAAGAAGTGAGGGTATATGTGCTATACTTCGTAATCCGTACGAAGAGTAGATTCTTTTGTGACTAAATTTCAATGTGGAGGCCAGGAGACAAAGTGAACTTGATGATGATAACAGTTTGATGAAACATGTTAAACAAAAGTGGTGTTCATCGATGACTAGAAAATTAGAATGGCTTTAGAAAGTACTTTTTTGTCATCTCTTCAAATAAAGAAGATATGGGTAAAATAAGAAAATGACATTTCTTTTTTAATAATTATTACATATTTTGAATAAGAATCAACATAGAAATTATTTCTCTGCAGATTATTGGTGCTCATCAAATTCAGCAACTTTGCCAAACTTAAACCTACCGTCAGTCTCTTCAAATAAGTGAGATCCCAATGGTGAGTCTAATTTGAAACAACCTGTACAAGGTGTCCCGGGAAGAAAGGTCAATAAATACTTCTTGAGGGTCAAGAGTGGGTTATTACTCATTATAAGTTAAATAGTTTATATAGATAGGTAGTCTTTTATTATTCTTTAAAATTTTTATATATTTTTTAATTTTGTAATCGCAAGGTCGTCATGGGATCGAAACGCCTCTCCCGGTGACCATTACTTACTTCTATAACTTCTATAACTTCAGTTAGCCTTTTCGTGCGTAAGGGGGTAACTGAGATAACCCAAACGAATGTTTTTTTCTTAAATTGTTAATTGAAAATGATAATTTGTCATCCAATCCTCGAAAAGTGGTACAAATATAAGTATTTCTTATAAAATTATTTAATTATTTTCTTTACATCTTAAATTATTGAAGATTTCATCATTTGAGTTACTTAATTACCCCGTTTGGCCGTTCCTGTAAGGTGTTTAAACATGTAAAGTCTCTATGCATGCTTGTTATATACCTACGAAAACGTTAGTTGGAACGTCCCATTATCGAAAATATTTCAATGATCTATCGATTTAAACAATTCATCCTTTCGATCCATCATTTTATTGATCCATTGCTTGGTCGAATCAACAATCCATCGCACCGGTAAATCATTAATCAATACATCATTTCATCGATGCATCGCGTTAATGATCCAACGCTTCATTGATCCATCATTTCATCTATCCATCGTATCGTCACCATCCATCGTTTTATTGATCCATCGCTTTATCGATTGATCACTTCACCATTCTTTGATTCATCAGACCCTCGATTCATCGTATCATAGCTCCACCGATTGTCATGTAATGTAACGAAAGCGAGTTTTGACCCATAGGGAAAATGGGCTTGCGCCAACTGTAACTTACTGTACCTCAGAAGCAGGGTCGGTTGTTCCCTCGGAGACTATGATGTGAAGAAGAGGTGCGTAACTGTGCCCATTCAACAGAGTTGGCGTGGGAAAAGGCGTTACAATTAAGGGCGACGGCCAGTAATAGTAACGAAACTCACAAATATCGGTGATACGTGGTCAGGAAAGTGTATCCCGACTTTCCTTTTCCTACTTTTACAAGTTCCCAGAACCTGCTTCTTCTTTGTTGGTATACCCCAAGAAGTAATTGTTAGGGAAAAAGAAATAAAGGGAATGCCAATGGCGATCTTTGAGGCCCCTTCTCGACAGTATACGTCCCAGCAGAAGTAAGCAATAAACAAATAAACTCTAGTTCAGCCCAAAAATACAACACACAGTTGAGTATTAATTAAATGTGCGTAACCCAAAATGAGACCATTAACAGTTCACATAAAAAATGTAAGTAAAACAAAATGAAAGACAGGGCAATGTAAATATGACTCTACAAACAAAAAAAAAAAACAAAACTCTCCTGACCACCTTTACACAACAGACAGCGCGTCCCTCCTCGCTGAATTCTTCGCCGGAAATTCCAAATAAGCTCTACCAGTTCACTGCCACTGGAAAAATGCATGCCTGTGGGGTGGCGTCACGCACCCGATTTTGAAGGGCGAGAAGAAAAGTTGGAATAATCTTGCTTAGAATTTTTCCGGAACGAGACGTCGAAAGAGTGGCTGCGACAGTTCAAAGCGGAAACGGTATTACCTTTTTTCTTCCGAGGAAAAGCACGTGGAAAAACTAGCACCTCTCGAAGTTTAAGACACGTACACGAGGTTGGATGGAGGGAAAACACCCGACGCCGAACACGCCGGAGAAAATCTGCCCCAGACTACTTGCTATAAGGTAGATAAAGCATGGAATCACAAACCGATAAACGCACGTGGACAACCATCAAGTAACGAGATGGAAGAACAGAATGGTGCTTAACTTTCAGATGAAATACAAGCCCGAAAAAAGGGTTTGCACGTCCACCAAAACCGCATAAGAAAGGTGCCCAACTAGTCGGGACATCAAATACCGAAGTAGAACTATAGGGTCAAAAATAGCCGGAAAAGTCATTATCAAAAATAGCTCCAAATCACTACGCTTCTTAGACGTGACATAATTACAATAGTTGTCCAGTAGCAATCAACTACGGTTTAACATGAATGCACAAAGGGAAGCCTACCCGGCCGTAACGATAACAGCGACATGTGAATGTAACACGATCGTTAACTGGATCGATATGTCGCTACATCGATTTGTTGCTTAATTTAACCATCGATTCTTGACTCCATCAATCGACCGATTCACCGACTTATCGACTCACTATTTCATTGATCCTTTGCTTTATCGATCCATCGTTTTATTTATGCGTCGCTTCATGGATTCATCGCTTCATCATCGATCGATCGTTTCATCGGCTCATAGCTTCATCATTCCATTGCTTCGTCGATGCATTGTTTCATCAATTTATGTACAAATTCGTTTGTAAATTGTCTAATTTCTTTGGGATAATGCAATTACCTGGTTTTTCGTGTTATTTGTTAGAGCTTGCCTACGGAAGACTTCAGAAAAATAATAATTAAGGGAAATTGGGGAAAATACGACTGAGAGGTAGTTACGAATTCGACTATTACTTTATGTTAAACAATGATACATTATTTCTTCTTCAATTACATTACCGCTCCAGTTCTATCAAGTACCGGATAACAAGTGGTACCGTCCAAAGTACTCGTTGTTCAAGAAAAATATATTTGAAGAAATTTAATCGTTTATATAGAATTTCAATCTCAATGAAGTAAATGTCGCTCTCCTTGCATAAAGGTGCCGATAATAACGCTTGAACAACATAAGAAAGTACAAACTGAAGTTCTGTTTCAAGCAAGAGAATTTTATTATCGATATCTGTAACCTATTATTTTTTTGTTGCTTTTATCTTGGACCTTGTGGGGGGGCATTGTGCTACAACTTCAATGGGTCAATTACGAACGTTCGTCATTACCCCCTTGTCTTTTTAAACAAGGTGCAGTATTACATTAGTTGTTTAGTTTACAACCCGCAAAATTAAAGAAAGAACGATGGAAACTAAGTACAGTTTGAAGAGTTTGAAAATGAAATTAAACGATGTTAGAACAGTAAAAAAAAGGTCATTGGGAAATTTATTTGACCCGCAAAATCACGCTGTTTGATCCGATGAACAAGCCAAAATTTACATTCCCCAAAATATGACAGAAAATAATTATTCATACCAGTTCAAGAAACCGAATTAGGAATTTTACTTTAAAATGCAAACGAGGGACAAAAGTCTGAAACAGGAAACAAACCAAAAATCAAACATAAAGTGAAAAGCTGGCTAGTGATAAGGATAAAAGAAATTTTAAAGGTTTTGCAGATTGAATAAATAAAAACCGGAGAAGGAATATCAAAGAGAGAAAGAAAATAAACACAAAAAATGAGATAATAATAAAAAGAAAAATATGTGAAGCTATCCATAGAAGATGCTATTGTTGCCAGCGGGTTCACGAAAACTGTACTGTCAGGCAAAGTATATCTAATGACCTTTTGTACGATCTCTGACAAAATTACATACAATTATTATAATAATAATCGTGATTAGTGAAGTGCCGGATCGTTGAAAATCCACGGATACGAATACGGTTACGGATATTCGTATCTACATCCGTGGATGTGGGTTCTTTATTTCTAGGTCCGCGGATACTTATACGGAAGTAGGCACCAATTAAGGTGAACGGAACAGCCTAAAAGTGCATCGATCAGTTTTTCTTCGCGAATATCCGCGGATATACGCGGATACGAATATCTGGAACATCACTAGTCGTGATTACCCCACGATGTGTTCATAATTATCCTTCGTTTGGTGGGAATCCCCGAACACTAAGGGTTTCATTTTCTTTCCTGAAGTAGACTTTATTTTCAAAATTTATCAAAGTTGAATGTAATATTACACAGACAGAGAAGTATTCCTTCGATATGTACAATAAAAAAAAATTGTTGGTTTTCCAAAATATGATTTCATTTAACCCTTACCTTAGGTATTCCTAATTCCCCCACTTTCCCCTATAGTTCAATACTTAAACAAAATTTATCTGAGAATCTATTAATAAAAGACTACCTGTTTGTATAAACTTTTTGATCTGCAAAAATAAGCCAATCTAGACAACTTCTATCGATACACCCGGTATAAGATGAATTTAAGATACATTGAAATCATGTCACTCGACTATTGTAGAAAATTCGTGATTACAGTGTATTTAATTCATAGTAAATAAACAAATAATCACAGAATAAAAAATAAAATAGGTAAAGAAGAAATTAGTTTTTAAATATTTAGTCCGTCTGCAACACTGTATCGTGTATAAACACTGTATTATATTCTCTGTGAATTGATGTGATGGTATGGAAATTAAAATAGTTTTGATAAAAGAAGAACTTCTATTTCAGAAGGAAAAAATAGTCACTTCTATTTGTGTGCATAAGAAATACGTAATCGTAAGTAAGGTTAAATACAAAAGTCAATTAAGGCCAATTTATGCTACGATGATTGTCATCTTTATACATTTTAATTTCGTCTTCATTTTGAGATGAGTTTAATTAAGCGCATATCAGCGAGTACAGAATTAAGAATAAGTCGTCCAGAATTATGTCCTCACTCTTGAGATTCGAACTAAACCCGGAAATTAACGTTAAGCACGCAGTCCGCGAGATATTTTCGCAATCTCGTTTCTTGTTCGGACCAAATTGCGCCCAATTAAAGTATAATTTGATTTCGGTCCGCGAGTACGATATGAAATCAGAGCAGTCGAGGAATGGGGAAGCCAGGCCGCGAAATCACAGGTTAATTGTTCGCTGAACGTAATACGTTTTGCGCTAACTGTAGTTGTTACCTGACGGTCGCAGACTTGGTTTTAATTAAAAAGAGAAAATATAATGGGTAACAGGAATAAAATAATTTATCACGCTCTTCGATACGAAGGAATTTATTCAGTTCACTCACGTCGTTACAGCACAAAGCAAGTTAAATTGCATTAATTTCGTTCTGAAATCATTTTATTATTTGCATAATCAGATTATTCCTGTTGATAATCAATTTCTGTCGAACGGTTTTATACTATGACAGTCGCTTTGCTTGCGTAAAATATCGATTACTTTACGCGAGTCACATGTATTGGTAGGGAAAAGTAATAGGAGTATTTTTTTTCTTCAAATTTTCTTCTATCAACCGTGGAACATTAAAAATACGATATAAAGTATTTGCTACATTAATTTCAAACTAGGGAGGCTGATTGAATAAAAAAAAAATGCAAAAAAAAAGTAATTTATCAACGCAGAACCTGGAAGTTCTTCTTCTTGTGCGCTCCTACACTACTTAAGCATCATTCTCTTCTAGATTGCTGCGTAAGGCGGGAATATTGGATGTTGTATTTTATGCAAAAATTATTCTTAGCTGAGTGCAGAAATTCGGGGTAATATTGCGGTTTTCGCCCGCTCGATCTCATTCTCTCGGCGAACATGTGCTGCGTCGTGTTCAAAATTCTAGGTCTTGTTACTTGACCCTGACCTTATTATACATTATGATATTAATTAAATCGCAACTTAATTTTTTGTTTAAAAAAACAGGCGAAGGAAATAAATACAGTACAAAAATGTTTTATAGTTTTGTGATTATTTCGGCGTTGGTCCTGAACATGACATTTAAACGTAATTTGATGCGATCAGTTGAAGTTGAAGAAAGGGTTCCAAAACATTTATAAAATTGCGCGAATTCTTGCAAATTATTTGAAGTAATTCTCCAGTGGAGACCGTTTCAAATAAGATAACAATTATACTTCTTTGAACACCCCCTTCGATGAGTAGTAGTCTTAGCAAAAAATTAAAATATCCCCACAGTCATTCGTTTGGACATGCCAGTTGAACAAAATTATTTTTCCGTTTCTTTCTATACTTATATTCATAAAGGAATCTATTCTATAACTGGGTTGCAGTCAAAAAAGGGGGTTGATAATAATACTTTTTTAAAGTTCAACCGAGCTTTCGGAAAATTTATTTATAATTGATTAGTCGTGATCATATTCCGCTTTTATTCACAGCTAGTATTATTAGATACATGTTTTCAAATAATATTGAAGCATTTATACAGTGAAACCTCCAATATCGGATACCTAATAATGGATAATTTTTGTTGTTCCGAATCAGAATATATGAAAAACTGAACTATTGCAAATTGCATATATGTATTTGTATGAACACTTCTATTGCTATAAATATCTGTTTTCGTTAATGTATATACACGTTTTTGACGTAAATAATACACCTTTAAGATAAAAAGTTGATTATTTAATCAAACCAGCATAAAAATAGTTGTAATAAAAGTCCGACAAGTTTATTTTGCTGATACGATCTCAAACAGACAAGTATTTCGTTCATCTTTTGAGTATTGCAGCCATTCTTGAAAGTATTTCATTTTCGTAATGGAGTACATGCAATCTAAGAAATTAAAGAAAATTAAAAAGAAATGGTTGTTGCAACTGAATTTTGTATTAAAATGAAGAGTGACAATGTAGTTAGTAAGTATATGTATATAAAATATAACCTACATACATCTGGATACATTTAGTTACACTCTAGCAAAATTTGCATTCGAAATAATTCACCGTAATTTGAAACATTTGTTGCCTATTTATTTTTTATAACAAAAGATATTTTTGATAGGTATTGTCAATTGGCAAATGGAACCAAATTTACACTTGGAAAAGTTTTATTTTCCGCTTAATTTTCAATTCAGCTATACCTTGTCAAATTTCAAATAAAAAGGTAGCTATTGCTAGGTATGATTAAATGTGTAGCTTACAACAGCCGACTCTCTTCTGCTTTTACCGTAGTAGCTGTTATGTTATCACATCTCGGGGCTTTTCCAGGTTTTCCTGTTCTAATTGCCATTTTCACTTCTTCTTCTATTATGTCCTTCTTCTCCTCTTGACTTTCTGCACTTCCTCTACCTACTCGGATCTCATTGTATGGATTGCTTGCATTGTTTCCTCTCCCTTCCAGTAGATCCTTAAAATATCTTCTCCACCTCTCCATAATTTCATCTTCTTCCATTCCTCCGTTGTTTCGGTATTTCAGGGTTGTCATTATATCTTGCCCTTTTTTTTCTTATTACACTGTAGAACAGCTTCTATTTTTCTGCAAAGACTTTTTCTCCAAATTCCTTCCAACATTTTTCTTTCTCTATTGCCTCCAATATATTGACTTGTTTCCTTTCCCATTTTTGTATTTCTTGTAGTCTTCTTGTGTTTGTGTGGTCTCATACTTTTTCCAACGTTATTTCTTTGCTTTAACTGCATTCTCAATATCATTATTCCACCAGTGTGATCTTTGTACACGCTCGTTCGAGATTCTCGTCGATAAACAAGATTTCTCTGCCGCTGTTAGGACAGAGTCGCTAGAGCTTGTCCATATCTGTTCAATCAGGGCTTTTGGATCCAGTTTTTGTATGTTCTGGTTCAGATGTTCTTGGTATTCTAGTCTGACCAGGGCCCTTCAGCCATCTTTCGCTTTACCATGAGCCGTTTTTTTTATTTTCCTTGTTCCCTTTAGTCTTGCCGTCAAGCATGTAATCGTCGCTTCCTATCTCTAGACTTTTGATAACTTTAATGTCTTTAATTCAATTTTTCAGTTCCTACTTAGCGAAAAATAGGCTAATAGTTCCCTACTTACCAAAAAATAGTCTATTATCAATCTTTCTTCACGGCTTCTAACTTCTCTCGAATTCGTGTATATCCTTGTGTATAGAATATGTGTTAGCAATGATCAGCTAATTATCTAGGCTGAAATCTATTATTCTCTCTCCATTTCTATGTAAACTATCTTCTTCTCATCCCTGTACTCCTTTATTGTTATTGCCTACTTTGCTGTTTTTAAGTTTCCCATTATTATTACTGTTGTCGACCAACATTTGGTGTGGAGTTCACATGTTCAACGCGTCAGTTGTAAGCTTTGTAAAAGTTATTATCATGTCTCGTATTAAAACTCCTTAGATAGAAACCATCTCATCACGATTTACGTGTATTACTCTATTGTACACTCACATTTGAGCTACGGGATTATCTGCTGGGGACTATTTTCTGAGATGCATCAATTATTCATTCTCCAAAAGAGAATAATTCGTCTAATCTGCAACTTTAAACCTGATGATAGCTGCAAGCCTATCTTCGTCTTAAATAGATTATTACTGCCATCTTTATTCTTAAATTACTACTGTTTATCCATAAGAATAAGAATTCTTTCGAGACGCATGCCGATCTGCACTCATACAACAAGAGGACAAGAGGACATGCAATAATCTTCTATCTCATAAATATGATCACAACAACTTTAAATATGTAATTAAACGGTTCTTAACAAATAAAGCTTTCTATGCTACAAATGGTTTTCTGGATTGTTGTAAACCCGTGCATTAAGGCGGAGATGCTCCCATCCAGATCCAAATTATGTTATTGACTGTGTACTTGTTTGCATATACATTTGTATTTGTTTAAAACGTGTAATTTTGGCATCCTATATCCATGGCATTTGCCATATTAGTTATTCACCCGTAGGCTGCATTATGTTTAACGTAAATAGATGCAACATAAGGACGATTATCTAGGGTATGATGTGACTGTTATATTCTTAACCTTAAGTCTAATAAACTTGATTTGGTTTGTAACGATTTTTATCTATTTACATTTCGTACCTATTGGAAAAATTTGTCTCTTTTTTTGTTTGTTTCGCATTTTTGTTCGGTCGTCTTATTCATAGGAGTAATAGCGTTGGTCTTTCATCAGCTAGTTAACTGACTTATGCCCGATTTCTTCACCTCCTGATAAATTTATCTGCCAGGTATTATCCTTGGAAACCATTGTATCGATAATAGTTTCCTAGGACACTATCTGGTAGATAAGTTTATCCGTAGGTGAAGAAATCCGGCCTTACTTTATCTGTAATATTTCACGACCAAACTTTACATTCTACAGCTCTGTGTAATATTTCAGAACGTTTGTAGAACATAGCGTTTTAGTTTCCACAGAAAATGTAACTTACTTTTTTGGGTAAATTTTTAATTATGTAATTGTAAATCATTCTATAAAATTTTAAATTTAAATCTTTCTGAATCAAATTGATGAAGAAAATTTGTGTTTAATTTAATAATTTCATTCGATATAAACAGAATTGGCAAAAGTCTAACTTAATTCATGCGACAGTACAAAAATAAAGGAGAAAGATTATTAACTAGCCCGGGGCGCACGCCAGACACGAACGCTTACAATATAAATCTAAGAAGTGCCTGTGTTTAAAATGCAACTGGTCAGTACTATATGTACAATTTCATTATGAGTAAACGTGGACTTTATACACCCTATTGTCTTTTCATCGCGTTGTACTTGAGAATTAGCCTCTTCATTCCGAGTTATATAAAAAAAAAAAAAAAAACAAGAAACTATACAAAGAAAAAATAATATCAAATGCTGCATATGCCAAAACATACACAAAATAATATTTTGGTAAGTAATGATATAGGAAAATAAATAAAATAAAGGAATGACATTTAAATAATGAAATAAGGGTAATATAATTAAATTTGAGAAACAATTAGTCAGAGAAAATGGGTTTTTGAAACTATTGTTGGCTCTTTTAAACTGCGCGTTCTCTTGTGTGCAAAACATTTACGTTTTGTAAGGAAAACAACAACTTAACGGACAAAGAAAGAAATTCAAGACTGAACAAGTGCACGTTTCCCTTGCAGGTAGAAAACAAGGTGGTGCCATTTAACCGTTTCAAAGTTACTTTAGAAGGACGAAAACTGACACCGCACAAAGTTTGAAAACTAAAAGCGTAAAACTCAAGAGATACAGATGAAAGTAATCCCTTCTCCCCCTATTAGATAAAGTAGTTTCTTGGATTTGAATTTCAGACACGCACGTCGTTAATGAAGAACTAAGGAAATGTTGTTTTTTTTTACCGAGGAAGAAATATTTCTGCTCGAGCTGAACATATGTGGAAACATCGTCGGAGCAAGGTCAACTTTGAAATTCCTCATTTTCAGTCGGCACTTAAAATTTATTAGTCTGGAGCAGGGGTGCCGAGGTATTAATTCTTTTACATGCACGCCCGAGGGTAACTTTAAGCAGCACGTTCAGATCAAGAAGTTTCGATAATTTACAAGCATCGATTTTCAAGGCTCCGGTGTTCAAAGTCCGGAAAAGTGCTGTGTTTCTAATTTCGTTTCGAGATTGCGCTTCGTCGAATAACGGGGTTAGCAACTATGTAGACACGGTCAAGATAAACGTTTCAACTACCCTGAGGGAGGCGCGCCCACTTCGACCTAACACAACCTTCCTTTTTAACTTTATCTCTCGCAAGTTTATTTATCTGTTGCAGTCGAACGTCGGCATAAACTTCGAAAAAGAAAAATGTATCGCTTACCGTTCATAAATAAATTTGTCTTCGTCGATTTTTACTTGATTATCTCTGCTATGATTTGCGCAACTTACAAGGCAAATATTAATTTACGTCTCTTCGATACTACAGTTTGGTTTCTTATCTCTTGCATACAATTTAACGATTTATTACTTCCAGCGATTAATTATTTTAAAATGCGTATGTAATACATATTACTTTTTTACATGAAACATCATTTGAAAAGAAAGTAAAGTCACAATTAGATTTCATTCTACCGTGCCTTCAATTGAATTCCTCATTAAAGTAAGCTGTAATTTTTTTATGAAGTTGGCGACACAATTCTAGAGAAAACAGTTGTCATTAACTGTCAGTACTGATCATAACATCAAATAAAAACACAACATTAAAGTTTAAAATAGATGCTCAAAGTGCTCTCCTTCAGCTTGAATACATAAGCGTACTCTGCGTTTCATGTTTTCAAACCCGTTTGCTAAGTGTTCGGGGGTTATGTTAGCACACATATCTGTAATGCTCGCACGAAGTTCTTCGATTGTGTGACGCGTAGTTCTAAAAACTGTGTTTTTCATGTGCGGATAAATGAAGTAATCCATAATTGTGAGATCCGGAGACCTTGCAGGAACATTCACAATCCGATTATCGAAAAACTGCTGCAGGAAAGTCATTGTTTGATGAGCTGTGTGGGCAGTAGCATTGTCTTGCTGAAAAGACCTTTCTGTAAATTCATCATCAGTAGTTGATTAATGAAAGGTTCTAATAACTCATTTCGGTATCTTTCAGCAGTTACTGAGTCGTTAAAAAATATTGATCCGATGATACGCCTTCTTGACACTGCTAGCCAAACACCAAAATTTTAATGGATGTAATGGAGTTTCCACAAATTCATGGGGATTTTCTGCTGACCATATTCTCATATTCTGTTTATTTAAATATTCTGAGAGATAATACCAGGCCTCGTCGGAAAAGAAACACTTGTTAAGAATGTCGTCGTTGTTTAAGTTATCAAGAAACCACTGACAATATTCTATTCTTCTGTGAAAATCTACTGGCCTGAGTTCGTGGACTGCTTGAATCTTATATGGATAAAGCTTTAAGTCTTTCTTAAGAATAGTGTGACATGTTCCCGCTGATAGCTGAACTTCTTGTGAAAGTTTCGCAATAGATTTCTTGGGAGAGTGTTCCATTCGATCCCGAACATCTTCAATGCAGGCTGCAGTCCTTTTCTTAGCTGCTCCGCTCCCTATTTTGCGACTAAGTGATCCTGTTTCACGAAATTTAAGAACACAAGCATGGATATGTTTAACTAGCTGTTCATAAGTAATAGCAAAATTAGGAAACTGCTGTTGAAACTTCTGTACACACTGATTATTTGAATAAACTAACTGTCCATTTTCTATTCTACCGGTTTGAAAATAACTTTCAACAATAAATATTTTCTGCTCTAATTGTAACATTTTGAATTAATTGAAAATGCAAAGTGTCAATTTGACATTTGTTTAATTAAATAATTGAAAAGCTATCAGTGCTGGGGGAAAAAAACAGTGAAATTATAGCCCACTTTAATGAGGAATTCAATTGAAGGCACGGTACATATTAGGACGCTTTTACATATTCGCGATACAAACCACGAGGCGAATATGTAATCGTGAAAGTGAAACAACACAACTCATGAAAGATCAGTGCTGATCGAACAAATTAAATCAACTTAAACTTGACTCAATTGTCAAAGTAAATAATTTAATATAATGCAAATGTGCTGGAAACACTTGTGCTTTAATCGGAAAACATACTAAAGTAAACGTGCAGGGGGTACGTTACAGATCAGTTGTCCCTGTCTCTTTACACGTCGTTGGAGGTCTGCATTCTGCGTCAGTACCACACACCGGTCAAGCGCTTCATTAATTGCCCGATTTCGTTCGGGCCATTACAAGAAAAGTACGAAATTATCATGCTTTTCAACTGTTTCCAAAGTACAAAAGAAATATGACCCGCACTCGCAATCAAAAGGGATCTATTGCCCAATCAGAAAATAAAGAAAATGTAACAATGTGCTTGCGCTTCATGCAGTGTCGTAACTACCGGTGTTCCCAGGGGTTCCGTGGAACACGGGCCCAACTATGATAAGGGCCCGCCAACACCAGACGTCTCGTCCACATAATTCATGTTTTATTAATTCGATCGGAAAGCCAATTTGTTTTCTACCCACAATTTATGAAATGATAAATTTAAATAAATCAGAATGTTCCATTTACGAAATGTTGAAAACTAGGAAAGCAAACTCACAGAAGGTGGAGTTGAGTCGGTTACTATCTTTGACTAATACATCGTACGTATGTCGTAAATTATTGCTACTGTAACGTCGGAGTTGACGTAACCACAATCTAACAAAAGAATATTATAACAAGGAGAATCGAGGAAAATTCGTTTATAAGTAGGTATCTTTCCCGCAGACATTTTCAATATTTTTATTTTGTTTTGTAAGTTTATGTAACGGTTCATTGACGTGCGGCTGTAGTTAACTCAGATAAGCATTTTGTATAACTTTTAATAACAAATAAATGAACTTATTACGTAAACTAAGCACAAGTGAAATAATTTTTTTGAAGTTTTCCGTTATAAGTTTCAGTAAAAAGCAAAAGTTTTCTAAGTTCCTAATCTATTGAAATTCTCGAAAACCTGATCGTCGTTTGTTTTTCCGATAGAGCCATGAAATGGAAATGGCACGAGATGTTTGAAAAACACATGAAAAGACACGTAGAGCTCAATTCATTCCAATCAAACTGTTTTAGATGAATCTTGACGCATTAATTTACACACAGATTCTCAAAATTAACGGTGTACGTGCGTGCTCTGTCACTACGTGTTGCAGTGTCCAAAGAGTGTCCCGCAATGTCTGTTGGAAATCACTTTCAATGGCCGACCAATCGACAAATAGATAGCGAAAGAACGTGGTTACATCAGACCAATTCCCGAGAATGCCCTGGACAACTGTTTCGGTCTTATTTGGGGCCTCCTCGGCATGGAAGTGGGTCAAGAACTCCACTGCAATGAAACTGACCTGCCCGAAACAGTACTAACCCTAGGTGCTACATTTTTAATACACAATTTCTATAAAAGATTCTAAGGACATAGGAGGCGTTGGAATATTCCCCCTTTCTCTGATTGCGCAATTACTGCATTTCTGACAGCTATCTGTCAATTTGACAGAAACATTCGTTGGTGCGTTGCTACTTATTTTGCTCCGAATGTTGAAAATTTACCGTAGTTTTAATTTTCCTGCAGTGAAGACAATTTATATACGCAAGAAATTAATTAGTTAATGTTCATGGTGTGTAATTAAGTTACTGTAAGGGCAGACACTAGTATTAATAAGCGGCGAATGCCCATTTTTTAATTTTCCAAAGGTCAATGGAGCATAGAATCATTTACAGAAATTCTGTATAAAAATTTGAAATAAATAAACAATTCAACTTAAAAATAAATCAACACGACTCTTGAAAGATCAGTACTAATCAAATAAATTGACACTACGTCACAAGTCGTTAAATCTACTTAATCAGCTGACTCAAATGTCAACGTAAATAATTGAATATCATGAGCCAAAATGTGCTGTAAGTATGTATTTGCGGTTTAATCAAAAAACTTAAGAAAATAATCTTGCAGGGGGTACATTACAGATCAGCTGTCCACAATTTAAATAAAAGATTCAAATTGTTATTTACTCAAAGTAAACAGCTCAATTAATCAATTCACTGGACTTATATACATGAAGTCCAGCCGAAAATAATTTACTATCTACATCAGCAGAAATATGGCAGACAATAACAAATTAAATTAATCAAATTATTTGTTAATTACGTACAAAAAAGTGCTTTACAATACGAAATTAAAATAATTAACGTCATCCCGAGCAGCTTCATGACGTGTCGTATCTAAATCTTCATTTTATCTTCATCAGACTTGCTGTTAAATTAATCACATAAATAGGTTGGATTAGCTAAGTTTCGTACGTGAAAGTGTTTGATAAAATAAGTAGTAGTTAAGCATGAATAATAAGTAAACTAAATATTGGTTTAAAGCACTTTAACCTCAAGGAATGTAAATTATACCTTCGCGAATCCAGAATGTGATGGATTTGTATTATCATGATCCATTTTTGCTGGGCATTCAAAGTATTATTCTTTTAAAATGTCTTTCGTTCCAGTACAATAACTTACGACATCGGATATGAAAGAAATCTTATGCTAATAACATGGTAAGTTATGCAAAAAGCCATCAGCTACAGAATATCGACACGAAACTGTCTTTACAGCAATACTTCTTTGCAATATGACACGCCTTGAGGCAATACGTATGCAACACATGCGATAACATTGTGCAAATATAACTTGACAGTTGCGTTATCTATTGTTATTTCTAAACACAAATTAATTTGCAACATTGTAAATCAATTATTAAAATTTTGAAATTAATTAATTGCACTGTTCTCGTTTATTTACAATGTCAATGCTAAAGGTGTGGTGTTCTCTTTTTCTTACGTTTAAATTTGCATTGGTCAAGTAGTTGTCAATAATTTTTACATTGCCCTAACTTAGCCATTATAAAAAAAATCAATATAAACGTTATCCATTAATAATCAGCGTAAATTTTCCAGATTTACAGGATTTCCTATTGAAACTTATCATACCTAACAACATCCTTACATTAATAAAGGTCTTGCATTCTTTCCCTCGTATATTGTCGTTGGATTTAATTAATTTAGAAAACTTTGTACATTTGCACTTTATCCAACCCATTAGCTTAATGAGGGATAATAAAAAGAGTGCGTGAGTGGATGATTGGTGAAAAGTAATTTCAATTAAAGGAAAAGCAGCGGATACGTAATGCAAATCATCTTATTTCTCAGGGAATTCAATTACTTAAGACAAACGTAATGTGTTACGAAAGATTAGTCTTAATTAATAATATTAACAGCGTTATACGAACGTGTGAAATTAATATGTCTTCGTTTTTTTGTTCGTATTTCAAGTTCATAAAAAATTTTCAGTTATTTCTTTATTTATTATATAATAATTTTTACATTAAGAATATAAGGGATAGGCAAAATAATAATGAGTTACACTTGGCCATGTGCTTAACTATGCGTGTCAGATTTCAATTCATGTACAGGTGTCCCACTTTCGATGGGGATTCCTGACGAAGTCTACAATCGATAGTGACACGTTGAGTGCCTTTTCTATTATAATTCTGTCTGGGTACAGCTAAGCCATTTACTTACAATTTTGATCGGACAGGAGTCGACTTCAATTATAGATACATAATTTATAATCAAAATTGCTTATGTTTATACATACATGTAGAGTGTTTCAGGTTTAAGTAATCAAACGTAAAGTCTGAGTTGAGAAACTTTGGGTGAAACAATATCTCACATGAAAATAGGCCTGGAAACATTACGTTAAAGAGTTACAGCCCTCCAAAGCGAGCTTAATATGTTTTTATTATTAATGAATTAGTTGTCATCATTCAAAAGACTTCTTTCAGAAGTGTTCGTTTGAAATTTACGCAATGAACTGATGTTTCATAAGCTAACGAGTGTACAATTCAAGAAAGTTCATCAAGCAGATTTTTATTTTTGTTGAAAGAAGATGAGCGAAAAAGGAATGACTTCGTAAACTGATTGACAGATGGTGTTGTGGTGATGATTGTTAAGTTTCAAGTGTTTTGTATAATATACGTGGACATATGCAATAATTTAAGATATTCTATGACAAATTTAAAGAAGCCCTGTTAAAACAAAGTTTATTATCACTGGCACAGAAAAATTACATTTATATTATAAAGGGTTTTCCAATAAGTGTGTCAGAACTTTAATTCCAAAAACAAGATTGATTTGGAATGCAAATGGCAGAATCTTGATAAAAATGCGTTCAGTACATTGTGTCAAGATAATACGGACAAGTAAGTTTTCATAGATATCTCCATTTGAAGGTTTATAAAGATCAAATCACTCAAAAATTTGAAGCCAAAGGCTCATGAGAAGTTGGGGGTCGATCCATTTTTTTTTTGCATAAAAGATATTGTTTTCTTATTAAGTACATTTCTGATTCAACGGGTTTGTAAACAAGCATAATTTTTACAAAAATAAACCACAAACAATTCCCTACCTTAAACGGAACTTTCAATACAGCATTACAAATATACCACCCAATGTGTATGAAAGAATAGTCGCAAATTGGGCCGTCAGAATGCGTTCAGTCAGGCGAAGTCGAGGAAGGCATTTAAACGATATTATTTTGAAAACATAATGTCATCAATTGTTCTTCAAAATAAAATAAAGATTAAAGGATTATCACTTGTAGTTATCAGAGTATCTCATTTGAAAGGTCTGACGCACTAATTGGAAAACCCTATATTATTATTAGGGAATGAAATAGAATAAGAATCCATCTTTATTAGGCTTTACAAATATTAGTAAAAAAAGATCGAAGTGTTACCAACAAAAAAAGTGGACTATCATATGTCAAACATGTTTGACCTTTACGTTTGATGTTTGGTTTGTGGTACTCTTCAAATTATTTGTTCTGATATTTTATTCATTAAAATCGGATAATAAATAACGAATCCATGACTTGCTCCATTTCTTCCACTTAATCACTGACTCGGTCTTTTTTCTCTCAGAAATTAGTCTCTTTTAATTAATACTGTTGGATACCACCGAATACAGAAGAAAATGCTTTATAGAAATAAGTAAAAAAATGCGTACGTGGAGTGCCATTTAAGAAAACGAATAGATAAACCAGCGACACCCTTTGATCGCTTTTTGGCTTAACATTGCATAAGGATTGACAAATTGAAGCGGGTTTGCTACATAATAAGTCAGCACATGCAAGGCAGCCATGCAAAAAGCGATCCTAGTGTGTTTATCTATTAATCACTATTACATCGCATACATAATTGCGAATAAATCGGTTAAATCGTTTTTTTTTAAGAAAAAGAAGTTGACTATTGAATTAAAAAAAATTAATATTAATAGTGTTTTGTTTTTAGTAGTTTATAGCACAATTTCACCAATTCGTTTTATAATAATTTTTTAGAAAAATTTTGTGCAAATCGTTTTTGATTGCAGTGAGAACCGAGCAGCCTCTGGACAGCTGTTTCAGCCCTGCTTGGGGCTTCTTCAGCAGAAACGTAGCTCGACATTCCCACTGCAGACCAAAAACGACTTGCCCAATTTATTCGCAAATGTTCTCACTGCAATCAAAAACGATTTGCACAAAATTTTTCTAAAATCTTTCATTATGCTTTGACAGCAAGCATGGCCGCCTTGCATGGGGGACTCATTAGGAGCAAATCCCGCTTCAATTTGTCTATCCTACTGCAATGTTAGGTCAAAAAGCGATAGTAAGATGTCGCTATTTTATATGTTAATAATTTTTTAATTAGTACATAACGGACGGTTTTCTTCATTTTTTTGACACAGACGGTGTCAAGTTTAACAATATCTTCGTTGAAAAAAAGGGTAATTGGAACTTCATGAAGAGGCTCTGTAATTATTGGAATGATTATTATTATCAATGTTTTGTATTATATAACTATAATTACATATCACTTAGATACTGTTATGTATATAAATACGTACTTTATTTGTTATAAATATTTTTAATATATTTGTTGTATTAGTGGTTCCCACTTTTCTTTATGTTTATATTTTCTATTTTAATCATCCTTGATGCGTGTAAGAAGTAATATTATGGCTTAAACTTATCATATAATTTGTGTAATAAAGAAGTAAAAAAGAAAATCAGTAATTAACAACGTTACAGACTTTTGAGACGTGAAAGTGTTGTTGATCCCGTTGTTAACTAATCCCTGATTAAACATAGAATTTTCTATGCTTTAATTCGAGATTAACTTTAATCAATGTCGTGTGCAACTGGGCAATAGTGGTTTGAATAAATAAACCAAACATAGTTACATGCTTTTGCAAAACCGATGAATCAACAAACCCCGAGCTAAAGAAAAGGAAGTACAATTAAGGCCCTGATACACGGAGAATTGACATGAGTGTCGAAAATTCAAAATTTTGTAATGTGTTGAATTGAATTGAATCTTCATCTATCATTTTGACGGCAGCGTCAAATTTGACGATCCCGTAGTAGGATTCAAAGTCGTTTTATTTTTAAAATGCCACAACGGCTTGTATGCGTGCATCATAAATGCTGTAATAAAATAATAACTTCTTGCAATAAATTTTGATTTCTGCTCCAATTAATAATTTGAGTGGCTTTGAGGAACTTCAGATTTAGGATCAGTTCACACTGCCAAAAAAAAAACATTATGTTCGTCAAAGTGTAGCAATTGTCAAAGGCCGCAACTGTAATTGGAGATGGTTAGAATTGAAGCTCCTCGTTTCTTGAAAGCGAAGCACTATTTCATAAGTGGTAAATCAATTTTAAAAAGTAATTTTGTAAAAGTGACTTGCACCACTAGTTCTCGACCTGCTTCACAGTGTTATCAAAAATTCAAAACTTGATGAACTTTTCAATTGTACACACTCGCTATAAATGTAAATGTAAAGAAATGAAGTTGTTTCTTGTCCGATGAGAAATGAGAAATGAGATAAATAATTTTTTTTTTTAGTCTTAAACCGGACAAAATTATTATTATTGTTATCGATTAACAGCTTCGTCAATAGCGAAACGTTGAGTGTATTTCCAATCATAATTCTGTCCGGTTTAAGATTAAAAAATAAACTTTTTACGTAAATATAAAGGTTCGGATATTCAGTATAATGTAATCTGTTTTTCTAAAAATATTACGTTGCGATTTGATTAATATTGGAATGAATAATAACGTGTGCAAGGTCAGAGTCAATTTATGCACTGAATGAAGGATATTCTTGCATCTGAAGGCATCATCCAATATTCCCCACTTGCACAGTAATCGGGAAGGGAAAAGTATTTAAGTAGAGCGGGACGGACCATAGAAGAAACAGTCCTTCCTAGTTTTTTCGAGTCGAAGCCTCTTTACGTTTTTTTCTTTATATTGTAAAATTTTTTCAATCAGTCAGTTTCCTCAATTTGTAATTAATTTCGCGTGTATAAGAAGATACAGTTCTTCAGAGTGTGTTTTTGTAATTAATTGAATTGTAGCCGATTTTTTTTATATTTTATTAATTTAATTGAAATTCTGTGTTCCAAGAAAGTCAATGTTGGTGCGTTGGAAAAATTATTTATTTTATGGTTAAAGAGAAGCAGGTTTTTTTTGTAGTCCCTTTCTTCCAAAACCATTTTTTTTCTATTTAACTCGATATAATTTCAGTGGTATTTATTAATTTTTGTAATCTCGAATTTTTGATTATTTGTAAAATTTTTAGTTAGTATTTCAAAATTTCATACGGTCTTAATTAAAAAGAAAATTGTTCATATCAAAATTATTTTCTTTTTAAGGTAATTGTTTTGGAACTAAATTTCCTGTGTTTGTTTAATATATTTTTGTATTTTTCCAAATTATACAGGGCGATTCAGAATAAGTGTCCGACCCGTTAGGAGCGTATTTACTAAGATTATTTAAGTATGAACTTGCAAGAAATACATTTATCAGAGACATTCCAAAAATCGATCTCCTTTGAGTCCAAAATGGAAATTATGATTCATTTATTGTGTACGCAAACTCAAGATAGATGTTCGAAAGAATGAACTGCGTGTTATACATTTTTTCCGCAGAAAGTTATAAATAAAAATGTTCTATAGCCTCATTTCAAGGTAAACGCCAGTGTTTCCTCCTACTCCGCAAAGGTACATCCCTCTTGCGACGCAATAAAGCTGTACCAGTGCCGATTAACCAATTTATACCTGAATTTTCAATGCATTTTATCTTAAAAACTCTGCATGCTAGACCCCTTATGTATAGAGAATTTTTCTTTTGTCTTTTCGTGTACTACCTGTAGCTAACGGGTCGGACACTTATTTTGAATCACCTAGTATTGTAAACTAAATTTTATGTTTACGATTGCTGGCTTGTTTTAGAAACCAGAACGCTGCTAACAAAGAAAATCGAGATCCAACTTTATATATATGCTTTTAACTTGTAGTTAATAAGTTGAACATTTTGATAATCTGATAGTAAGTGTTACAGAGCTAATTGGAAACGGATTAAACGTTCTAAATTATTCAAACAGTTTGTACTTCTGCATCCATTAAATACCGACATGCGTAACTACCTATTAGTACAAAATACCTTCAGAAAGGCTCAGTTGATTACAGTAACAGTTACATACATCAGAATACGGAAATAAAATCTCAAAAAAGCTCCCGCAATGCGGTAGCGGCAATTCATATCGCTCATACGCGGTCTCTTGCGTTCTAAATCACGTACGTCAATAAAGGAAAACTTTTTCGAGTGTGACTGCTAGATCAAAGAAGCCGCTGCAGACACACTGTGCTAACGCTAGTTATCAAATAGTATGGTCTTTGGCTCGTATAGCTAACTGTACGCAACATGTGTGTGCCACGACCGCTCCCTTCAACAGCTTTTATGGACAGCAAGAAAGCAAGAAGATACGTCTGCGGCCGAATAATGTCAACTGGTCCTGCTTTCATCAGCAACGCCGAAAACCAAACATAAATAGAACTTAAACTTTCTTAATAAAAGCGCTGGTAACTATCGCATGATTTCGGTCATTATAATAGAATTAAGAAAGCCGAAGGCGTTTTCTCTTGATTCCTAGGAACTACTCGGGGTAATTGGTGTTACATGAACGAAAAGAGCTTATGCATGGTACGCGTGGTCTGTTTTAACATTTGCTGGTAATGGAGTAATGCTGTCCAACTGGTAATTGCACTTGGTTTTCGCGTTTTGCTATAAAAATGGGATAATTACGTGAATCCACTTGCCTGTTAATGTTGTTTGTTTTCGGTCGAACCTGTGCGTAACTTTTACAATTATCCTGGGCGTGTAATTGGAGTTTTTTTTTTTTTTTTAATAACAAAGTAGCCCTCATTTACGCAGCTGCCGGAAGAGAGATCTCTCAAGTTTGCTTAAAAAATAGTTTGAGTTCTGTACTTATTCGTTTTTTATTAGTGGCCAAGCTTCCTCGATCAAACATCATCTTGGGTGGTTTTATGAAACAGATCAGAACAGTAAAGATTGTAATTATATTTTTTGTATTTTGTATTTTTTTGTCATTTCATAATGCTGTAAAGATAAATGAAAGACTTAATGCGATTTATACTTTAAAATACGAAATGAAAAAATGGGAGAAATTATCTTTTAGCAAAAAGGGTACATCGGAAACAGTAACATTCTGGAGCAGTAACTCTTTCATCTTACCATTAAAAAAAAAACATAAATTACGTTCATAAATTAATTTAAGAAACTTCGTTTTCTCAAAATGGTCACCGGTATTATATTATGTATTAAGATGGCGTAATTGAAATATTTAATCATTTAATCATTTAGCATTAAAATATCAATAAAATTTAAATAATAAATATAAAAAATAAAATAAAGATGGCGTAATTGAAATATTCAATCATTTAGCATTAAAATATCAATAAAATTTTTGATATCTGTAGTCGAATGTGCAATCTTAGTATCTCTTAGTAAGATAAGAGAAAAGCACTTCATTTTATGGTCCTTCGAGGCGGATATCGACTTTAGATTAGACTAAAACTTCAAGAGTAAGCAGGCGACAAAATATAAACAGTTACTTTATATACAAAAAGGAGAACTACTTGCATCTCGAATTGTAAAAGCAACCCCCAATTTCATAAAAATTATTTAATCACTGATTAATTTAATTAACAGCGTGATTAAAACCTATGATTGGTTGGGTGGAACAATATAATTGGTCGTTTCAAAACTATTGTTAACTTCGTTCAATGAAGTTCCTTAATTAGAGAATTAAATTAATCGCTGATTAACAATTTTTTTGTGAAATCCATCGTCGGTCTCTTACGGCCACAAGCATTAAACTCTTTAAATTTTAGGGGCGCTTTTAATAAGACAGGTGAAATTTCACATCATTCTGTCTAGTCACATACTAAGTGACGTTTAAATTTATGAAGACGATTTTAGTCATTGGCAAAAAAAAGAGAGAAATACATAATGCATTCAATAACATTACATTTTTAACCGTTATAGAACGTACGTAACGTTTTATCTTTTAATGTATGAAGCTAATAAAGCTAGGAACAACAACAAATTCACATTCCAAGGGTGTCTCTGACTTAAGTAATTATTGGTCTCATGGTATTAATAACTGATTTAAAAAATTCAAAGCAAAAAACACCAACGTCGTAACTTCACATTGGCGAGGAAAAGGTTAATTTATAAGGGTTGGATCTTCGAAATCTGAGGGAAGAGGAGTGACTCTGAGCCGACCCTAATGCTTTTGTAACGAGTAATGCGAAACGTAAAGCCCCCAAGAGCTCTCAGAGCTGCTCTTCTATGTGAAAGGTTAACGACTAACAAAATGCTTAAATCATTTTAAAAATTTGAAGAGTATTTTCTTTTCATAAACATAGTTTTGATTAAAAAACATAGAGGACCCATTCGTGTAGCTCATAGTGAAGTTATACGATAAATGAATTAAAAGAAAACTCTGATCTACTCCACAGGAGATTTAATGTAAGCTCTACATATATACCAAAGAGGCAAAATGGTTTGCACTAAAAAAAATATTCTCGTTTTGCGGAAATACAAAATTATACCTTAGAAAGGACAAATTTAGAAACTGAAATGGTTTATTAAAAAACATCGTTTTTTTATTAATTTTACACGAACTAATGTAAGGTATTGTTAATTTATATTTATCCAATATCTGCTGATAAGGAATGTTCTCTTTTCGGATAGAAGAATGTGATATTCATAACTTAAATGTTTCATCTCGAATTAGGGTTGTATGTATTCAAGACCACGGTAAAGAATTAATAGGTAGTAGCGCCGGCATTCGGAACGTGCACGCAACTGGGAGAAATACTTTAATGTTATGTTATGTTATCTAAAGCTGAAGGATTAAACATCGTTTTCTCTCGCGCGTTGATATTTTACACTCCTCTTCCAGCTGTCGCTTTTGCAATTGATCTCGCGCTTTCATGCACATATCGACACACAGCCAAGTGCTCTTGTTGCGTCACCTACTATATTGTTCACCGTGACCTACACCTATGGTTGTTCCTATCCTAGTTGCAAATCTACTGTCAAAAGAAAGAAGATTTTTTTAGCGCTTTGCTGCCGTTCTTACTGTTGCTGTCGCTGCAAATCTGCTATTTCGAAGGTAGACAACTTCACCAGAAGTCAGGGAAAATAAACAATGGGCGCAGAAATTCATTCAATTCATTCAATTTTCGAAGTAATAGCTTGGACATATTTTTATTTAATACATATATCAAGCATTGATAATTTAAGAAGTTCTTGCCTTCAATGCATCAGAGAGTCTATGGTCGATGAAAAGTGCTCTTAAAAGTGATATAAATAATTTCGGAAAGCAGGATCGTTTAGCCTAGACGACACAGTCGATTTTAAATAGTTAACCGATACGCACGCAAAATAAGTGTTTGCGGTTTTAATTAACATTCTCTAAAATGTGCCGAATAGTACTGACCCATGTAATGGTACGCATCACGCACGGTTTATGTTCATTTATAGTCGGCCTGTATTTACAGGGTTTGCATATACAGGATGTGCTTAGAAAATATTGTGCACTACTCCGGAGAGATGAAAAACGCAGTACACTTAGAGATAAGTTACCTATTGTAGCAAATTGCACGATATTAATCGCATTTGAGAATATCCTTGGTCAAGTCGTTTTGGTTTGCAATGGA
This sequence comes from Prosopocoilus inquinatus, assembly GCA_036172665.1. Taxonomy (NCBI): domain Eukaryota; kingdom Metazoa; phylum Arthropoda; class Insecta; order Coleoptera; family Lucanidae; genus Prosopocoilus; species Prosopocoilus inquinatus. The sequence goes on from CM069876.1 coordinate 8,138,927, forward strand.
ACTCTCGAGCTACGCTTCTGCTGATGAAGCCCAAAATGAGGGTGAAATAGCTGTACAGAGGCTGCTGGAGGAATGCACTGCAATCAAAAACGATTTGCAACAAAATCTTTTAATAAGAATAGTGTCCTGTCCGACAATTGTGCGAATATTTGCTACACTTTGTTTCTCTTTTCATTCTGACTACAATTCTTGCTACTTTTTACTACTCATTTGTCTCTGTGCGAGCATATGTACGTGGTGGTTCCTTAGAAGGGAAATCTGCTAACATGTAAAACCGAGAATGAACGACGTACTGATGACTGAGCCCGATGCAGCGGGTGGGAAACTCTACGTGCCAGGTGGAAGTTGGTGGTGAGATGCCAGATCACCTAGCGGAAGAGTAACTTGGTTGTAGAGAATCTACCAAGTAGAGTGTGTTCGCATATACCTAAATGAGGCTATTATATGCGGTACATATGGAGTGTACTTGTGGAAATAGCATTTCAGAGCATTACATGAAAGAGCAACAGAAAGGAGATGGGAAGGCTCCAGGTCGGTAACCATTAGGATGGTGGAGGCACCTGTTTGAATTGTAAATAGACCAAAAGGGTTGGTTGAGGAAGTGCAGACAGTTGGAGCCTTGTGGACCGGGGGGTCCCCGGTGAGTAAATAAGTATTGACTCTTACATACATATATTTTTATTGTAAACACATGTTACTGCTGCATGAACGCACCATGTCTTGGAAGGTAATGGGTAGCGGGGCGAAAGGTATCCAGTAACCGAAGGAGTGAGTATTTTGATTACTTTTCAATAAGTTTCTGGTTACAACTACTGACTAGGCAGGTTACTCTTTTAGATCAAAGCGTTTGCTCCAACAATCTTACTGAACTTCTTTATTTTATTAGCAACAATAGCAGCGATGTTATGCAAGTATGGCTAAGAATACCTATCGAAACAGATCATCGGATGTTTTCGTCCAACATAAATTATCTTCTAAATTCAGTCAACAGTTATTACTCTGAACTTTTTATGGTTGTCCCATTTGTTTTCTGATTTAGTGTCCCAATATTTAACGGCTTTTTACGTCTTTTAAAATTCCTCCTACACCTGGTATTTCGGTTAAAACTTTGTCCGCAGATTCCAAAGCGTAAAAATTTCCCTCCTACACCTGGTATTTCGGTTTGTCCTCAGAATCCAAGGCGTAAAATTTCCATATTCGTTGATAAACTAATGAGCCCGTCCAGAATCCAAAATGCATTAAATTCTCTCGTAGGAGCTTCAATTATAAAACTTAAAGTGCATTGCATTAAGAAATGGAAATATGATATTTTTGATAAGCCTGTACGTCGTAATGTAGTGTACGCCGTGGGCCACGAGCACGAGGATGTTTGCGTCGACCTCAGAGCGTAGGAAGATATCGGCCTACGCAATTTCATCCCGTTCAATGTCGAGGTTTCATCACAGAGCGGCGCTAGATTTGGAACAAATAAAGAACGGCTTTGTTGGTGGAAATTTATTACGCGAAATACATTTACTCGGGATGTGAAGTAATTATTCATACTGCTATTTGTATTATGGCGTGCATATTTCTAAAGCGTTTGCATTGTTTGATTTAAATGTGCCAGATTAATCACTGTTGTTCAAGTGCCACAGGTCAAGCTTGTTTCAAGAATAATGCCGTTAGTGTTGTATCTATCTACATTATACAGAAATAATTTGTAGAGATCCTATAGTTTCCTGCTTAATTCTTGGTAACACATGTTACTAATTTTTAATAATTTTACAATGTATAATCATATTGTCACGTTTGAAAAATTGTATTCCAAATTCGTTTTTACTTTTAGAGTTACATAAAATATAACACGCGTATTTTTAAGTTTCATTGACAAAATTGTTTAGTTAGCATTCCATTAGTACGGTCGCCCACTCAAGATACTGTCTAGTAGAAATTTTCGACGTCTGCTTAGCTCGCAGATCAAAATTATTTTCGGTCTTTGGAACGTGTGCAAAATTAACGTGTTAAATGAGGAAATTTCGTGCTGAAAATTGAAATCCAAGTTGTTGAATTTTCTTACAATGCTACTCAGCAGTTCGTATTTCATTCGAACATTCACTCATTAAAATGTGTTTCAACAAAACGCTGATAGCTTTGTGTTGGTAAAGTGAGAAACTTTTATTTAATTATTTTTATGTTCGCGAGTATTCCTACGACGAATAATTATATTTCGGAAGTAACAATTAATGTAAACCACTGTGCTTTTTCATTTATAAACGACAAATTAATCGAATCTTAATTTTAATCTACAACTAATAATTTTAATTATAACTCTAATTTAATTTAATTAAATGTAAAGTTAGTGTTTTAGTAAACCCATGCAAATGAACAGAACATTTTTTTTCTTATCCGGGCTTAGACAGTTAATCCTATATATTCTTTTTTTTGTTCGTGACATGGTGGAGTTTCTTTCTTGGAAAAGTCGCTAAAAGAGGTTTCATTTAGTTGAAATATGGATGTAAAAGCTTCTTCTTCTTCAGTTTTTCCCATTCAGGCAAATTTTCATTCACTTTTCTATACACAAAACAGTAACAACATTAAACAAGGCGTACCTCGTCCTGATAAGTGTTCGTTCGACGGTTACTTCCTTCTAGTCCTCTCTTTCTCCTTCACCTCGTCTCGTTCATCGCGCATACGGTGCGTTCTGAGAAACGGGTACACATACAACAAATAATGCGACTTACATCGGATGTCCCAAAATACAACAAATACTACTCACCGGGGCCATATCTGAGCTAAGCTCACCTCATCTAGTTTAAGCTCAGTTCCTTTGTAAAAGGAATGCGAGTAATATAAGTGTGAATGAAAAACATCAAAGATGGTATTACGCATCGTTCAGCGATGCCAACAGAACCTCTAGACCCTACTCCAATGTAAGCAGTGTCGACGCTGTCGCATGGCGTAGACCGTCAATTGCCGCTATCCCTATTTCAGTCGTACGGACCTTTAGGGTAATTTTTACAATCTTGTTGGCACTGCTGGCACTGTTGCTGCCCCTTCAGGAGTCATCCACCCATTCACACGCTTAGCCTTCGGTCCTTCAGTTTCACATTACAGCAAGACAATTCAATTTTCAATTTATCCCCTTTTGTTCATTGTGACTCAAATTTTGAAATTTTTTTATCAGCAAGTGATCGGCAAAATTTGTTTTATAATGGAGTTTATCGGTAAATTTGGGAAACTACCTTATTGGATCAATTTCTTTATTGAAAACTGAAGGGTAAGTTATTTTTCAAAAAGATAACGCCGCCAGACCGCCAGACTAATTACCAAATGGCTTGAAGGAAACCAGATTCCGACCTTGGGTTGGCAGTCAAAAAACCCAAATATGACCATAACCATCGCCATGTTTTGAGGTGTCATGGAAAATAAACTTTGTAACGCTAAATGATTTAAGAGCCTAAATTCAAAATAATGTTAAGCGATACGTATCGGTATGTTTTAATATCGATATTTTACGTTTCAATATTCGATATTTTGCAACGATACTTCTAATATATCGGTGGATGGATCCAATTAAGTGAGATCTCGAATAAAAAATTATTATTATCATTACTTATGTTACAAACAACGCAGGTATAAAGGAAATAAGTGTTAAAATTCAAGTGAAGGAATTTGCAATACATAATTTCCTTAAGTTTTTCCTGACATGAAACCTTAAGCATTACAACTGAAGAAGTCTGAACTGCTTCCAAAAACAAACAATGCAACAGTCAAGAGACTTCTTTGTAATAGATACATATACATAATAAGTGAAAGTAATTGCATAAATCCATGATAAATGAAATCAACAACACACGAGGGCATGTGGTTTCGATGCAAGTTCGATTTTCAATATGCAAACTAAAACGAAAAACTCCGCCCTACATTACATAGGTATACGAAGTAATAAAATTTAAATGTATATTAGGAACGCATACAAAAGAGACCATTAAATGTTAACGATCTCGGCCTCCGCTACCACAAGTACTTACAAGAATAATTGTCAGCAATCCACGTGTGCCACTTTTACATTGCTCTTAATGCATTTGATAATAACATATTATGCTCTATAGGATCGTGCTAATGGACTCGTGATCGACTCTACGAAAGCAAGCGCGAGCCTTTGCTTTATCTCCGGTTAATCTCGCCTTTAAAATGTCATTTAACAACCCAAAATAAACAAAAATAATTGGTCCTGATTCAGCTGAATCTCGAGTAGTAAGAAGAAACGAGAAGGGACGTGCAGGTATTCATGAGATGAGTGAACGTTATGTTCTTCATCATGCAAGGAAATTGATTTTGTGATTCTTATCAGGATAAACCGCAAATAAAGATAAAGCGCCAGTAAAATGAAAATTAAAATATTTATTATTAAAACGGATGTGACTCACCGGTTAATGTTCGCTTGATATTGATTTTAGATAATAACAATTGAACAAGAGGTTTGTCTTTGATAATGCACCACACGACAACGAAGAGCGTCAACAAATTTTAACACTTAAAGATAGTGGCTGAGCCTTGAGGAAATTATTTCATTATCACATTTACATTGCTTGTTGTGAGATATTTGTTCAAAAATACCAAAATTAAGTAATCTCTTCGTGGATTAACTAAGGACTTGATAAAAGCTATCGTTAAACTACAAAGAAGTGCAATTTTGTTTTCAATATCAGTAAACAGTTCCAATTATAAAATATCAAAGCTTTTTCTTCATTATTATAAAAACGTGTAAGTAAGGATGTGCTGATAGTTTGGTATAAATTGAATTTAGTTACAGAATCTTTTTTTAATTATCTTAAAACTCAGCGTATGAAAAATTCTCAAACTTCACAAACAGATTCATCTTGAAGATTACTTAAAAAAACCTGAATGGAATTTTTCTGTAAAATAATTAGGGAAACCAATATTCGAGCATCTTTAAATTAACATGGGATTTCCTATGTTGCGTTTCAAAATGCAACACCCTGTATACATGTGCATGTCAATATTTCAGTTCCTTTCTCAAGATACGAAATAACCGGAGAAATTCATCCAAACTTTAATGATTTGATGAGAATAAAAGACTAGTAATATATTTTTTTTTTCATTTATAATTTTTATATTATTTTAAATTCTTTCTTAAACATTTTCTAAATACCTATATTAATACACACTCTTCACGTTGGTACGAGGATGTAAACTTTGAAGTGTACTTCCAATCTTTTCCGACATTTAGTAATAACATAGTGGAGCAAACTCGTGCCCAGCCTGTTATACGAGTTCCGAAGAAAAAGAAATCCACCGAGGCCGCTACATAAAAGGAATTATTTTCCAGATTTAGAATGATCTCGGTTTTACAAGATTCGTGATGCGAGCGGACATAAACGCACAGGAAGTTTCAATAATTCATAACCGCGTGTTCACTGTAATTATAACCATTCGAAAGACAATTCATTATTAATACAATTTTAAATTTCCCTAAATACATAAGAAATTGGTTGCAGAACGGAATAGATTATCGTTTTTAAACAGATTATCGTCTTTTAAATTGATAAATTTACAAAACAAGATTATAAGTTCATCAAAGGTGATTTCTTAAGAATATCAATGAAGTTATTAGTATACTGGATGATTCAAAATAAATGTCCGATCAGTCAACCAGAGGTAGTAAATAGAAAAAGAAAACAAGAAGTCTATATGCACAAGGGGTCCAACATCTACAGTTTTTGAGATGAAATGCATTGTAAATTCAGATATAAATTGGTTGATAGGCACTAGTACAGCTATATTGCGTCACAAGAGCAATGAACTCGTGTGGAATAAACCGAAGTACTAGCATTTACCTTGAAATGAAACTATAAAACGTCTTTATGTATGGCTTTCTGTGGAAAAAAATGTGTAATACTCAACTCATTCATTCGAATTTCAGACTTGTGTATGTATTCGTAAGAAATGAATCATGATTTCCATTTTGGATTCAAAGGAGATTGTTTTTTGAAATGCCTCTGATAGATTTATTTCTTGGAATTTCGCAGTTGCATGACCTTAGTGAATACGCTCCTAATGGGTGGGACAGTTACTCTGAATTATCCTGTATGTATAGAAGCGACAATGCTCTTAGACCTTTCACTTGTATATGCAGAATTTCGTACGTTTGACCATTTCGAAGTATAGCTGACGTTTTATAATTCGAGTCGAAATCTACGAGCAAGTCTACGAGCAAGCTTAGGTGCATATAGTGGACTTTACTCCAAGAAAGCTATAAAAGTCGGGGCGTTTGTGACCAGGTACATAATTTATGGACGGAAAAAAGGCCGTAGGCGCAATACGAGTCTAATGCCAACCTCTGATAAATCATTAATCTAAATGTCTCTAGCCGTACGAGTTCGTTTCAATAGCTCTTGTTGTTGTTCGGGTAGGTAGAATAAAAAAAAGAACCCAAATAGAGACAATAGTATTTCATTTTTAGCGAACAATAGCCGGTTCTTTTTCCTCTTTGTTTGACTAACATGACTAATATATTCTTTTCAATACGTTCACGAGAGCAAAGCATAAATGGCAATGCTATTAACTATTCCGTATGCAAAGTACGCCAACAGTTTTAAAAAGAGAGAAAAAAAATGGCTCGAGTTCCGTTTAATAGAAAAAAGTTGTAGTGGGTTTTTATTTCACTGGTCACTAAATTATGCATAAAGACAACAATAAATTCACAGATTAAACCTAAGAAAAATCAAGTTACAATTAAAAAAAATTCAGTTTGCGTTGCTTTCAAATAGAATGATTTGTCAGTAAGTTTTCAACATTAGTAATTGTTTCAGCAAATAAACAATTTTGTAATATGATTAATCAACAATGCTTGTTTTAATGATACTTACAATTAGTTCTGAAGTTACAAGTTACTTCGTGGCGGCAAAAATACTGAGTTGATGGTTTTCTTCTTTAACTTTTGCTACCTTTAGTTTAACTGACGGATTCCAAAAATGTTCGAAACTATATTCGAAGGTGTGATCAATTTGATAAGAATTTATTCAGAAAACGTTAAATTACACTGTCATTTATAGTTATAACCTAAATAAAAATACAAAATCATAAGATAAAGTAGGTAACTTTCGGGATACTTTCACAATCTTTTTCCCCTTAAGTTTCGTCAGGTAAAAATTTTTGAACATCCTGCACTTATTTGCATTGGAGAAAGTAGAAAAAAAAAAAATTCTTAAAAGTCTGCAACACAGGGCATAGAAACTCATGACTTATTGTTTTATTGTCTTGTCCAACAAACGCGTTTTATGAGATGAATTCTGGAATAGTTGTAGCAATATTTTCGATTTGCATTAAAGCGTCTTTCTAGTACTATACAAGGTGCATTGACGAATCCCACAGAGGAAATCCATACACAGATTTTCTTATAATAACTTTAATTCCTGTCCAACCTGCCCTTTCCTTATCCTAAAAGTGTTCTATACTAAATACCTAACAATTTTCTATCTAGTCCTAGTCTGAGTTGCTCACTGAAGGTTTGAACTGCGTTTAACATTAACTAGAGTTTTATTCTTTTTTTTGGTTGTTCAGGCAGTGATTAAGATGTAAAACGTAGTTTAGCTATGAAAGTTAAAACTGTGTTGCGATATTTAACCAGCAGTTAATAAATTGCTGGTTTAATCGGACACTGAGCAACTTAAGCTTACTTAATGAAACAAGATTCCGTACGTGTTAATTTTTCTTTACCTAAAGATCCATTAAAATTTAATTTAAACCTCTCACCTCCATATCAGTAACTTATATTGTTCCATCATGAAAGTAGATCTCGTACCTATCCTTTTTAAATTGAACCTTTGCCGACTCTTAAAACACCCTACACAATTTCACTTTAAGAACTTTTTGTTTCTTAACTTTACAACCAATTTCAACTCTCATCTTCGAAAAAACAAAATTTTTTATTCCACCAATACTTAAACATGAAATTGGATTTAACCTCCTAATCACAAAAAGTTTAAAAACTAGATACGTATTGCGGGAGCTATGCTGCCATCTTCAGTTCTTCTTGATCACAAAAGAAGTGACTATCGCTACCTTATATACTAATTCGTTCCGCTCCAATGAAGCGTGCTCTCTAAAGCGAGCGTCTCACTGGATTACATCAACCAAGTCAAGCAACATGGACCCTGCCAAAACGATATTAAATATTAAATTAAACAAGATCCCCAACCCTAATTAACAAAATATTCAAAAACCAATAACCTTTCCATTCAGACATCCTTCAAATTTTTAAAAACAATGACTTTTTTGCCAAAATTTCCGTTTACCCAACCAGAAATTTCCTTGTGTTAAATTCATCCATAAATATCCTTCTCTAAATACTTCTGACTGGTCAATCAAAAATTACCTAATACTTAACTCGCAGCCTTTAAGTATCTAACTTAAAGTATCACGAATAAAAAGCCTCTATTTCTAGATACTTCTGGTCGTCCAATCAAAAATTATCTTTAGCGCGTTCCGCTCTTAGAATGAAGTACAGGCATTATTGAGAATTCGAAGACATAAAGATAGCTTTATTGAAAATAGTACTTAATTTGCAACCTTTAAGTGTCGAACCTAAAATGTCTCAAATAATACTTCTCTATTTCTAGATATTTCTGGTCGCCCAAACAAGAACATCTAACATTCAATTCGTAACTTGTGCCCAACCTAAAGTACCCCAAATAAAATTCTATTCTATTTCTAGGTGCTTCTGGTCATCTATCCAAAGATTCTCCAGTACTTAATTCATAACCTTTTTTAAGTGCCCAACTTAAAGTGCCTCAAAAATTTTCTAATTCTCAATTCTCTCAACCGAAAGTTTTCTTTCTCCCTATAAACTCGCCCATTTTTTACAAACCTCAGTAAATCAGCTAAATTATCAATTTTTTTACTAACTAAAACCCTCTCCAAATAAAATATTTCATCACTTCCCCCTTTCCCTCCAAATCAGTCTAAAAATTCCCATTAAGAACTTCTCTAAATCCTATAATTCAAATAAAATTTTTATCAAAGCAAACTTCCCATAATTACCAAAATTGCTTCCCCAGGGAATTAATGGATTTTGTGAATAAAATCAAGCACAATTTTAAAACCTCTTTTTTCCTTTATCTCCGAGCAAAAGAAATCAGCCGGCCGCCAATAGAATTTTAATTGTTCGAGTATAGTGACATGACAAACCATGTTCATTTTAATTTAGCAATTAGCAATTGCAGTGCCAATTACATAATCGAACTAAACGATACTTTAAAATAGAAATCACTTTCTGATGTGTAAATAACTATGTTTTTGCATTTTTTTGGCATATGGCTGTGATTTTAATTTTTTCTTTAGCTCTATTATGCAATCGGGCCTTATTTATACAAAATCATAAGCACGCCTTTATCTTTTTACCTTTTGATACTGATGTCTTTATTTTTGTAACAGTTACCAACGACTAGCAGAAAAACTCGTCAGCGACAGGTCTGAAGGAGTCTTTTGTAGCAAAAATGAAACGTCGGCAATAGGAAAAAAAAAAATTAATGCGGGTGTCCGGAAGCCTAAGAAAATGTCAGTAAGAATATTTAATTTATTTTTTATCTTTTTAAGTTAGTTATGTTTTTCTAATTAGTACAAGGAATTTCTTATTCCGTTTTATGTTTACTCTTTGGTTTGCTTTAATAATAATAATAAATAATTTATTCGTCTTCCCAGTTATACAATCAACACAAGACAGGTCAAATGTAATAGCATGGCAATAGTTGACATGGTCGGATAAAAACAAGCTTTAAATATTTTGATTTATTAACTGAATTCATTTTGTCACGTTCGAAATTAAAATACCCGAAATTCTTCTGTCTGATGCTGAATAAATTTAAATTTCTTATAATTTTCGTGAAAATGTTACCAAGATAAGTAAACATAATTTTAATGAATTTTTCACTTCGTGAGGATATTGTATTTCAAAGAATTGAAATGAACTCTAATTTAACCATGTAAAAAGAAGTTAAAAATTTCGAATGAAAGGAATTATGGAACGCGAACATTGTCCTTTATATTCATTGTTATCATATTAACAAACTTAATGAATAATAAAATCGAGAAATTACTAAACTCCTGCACGAATTTTAATTTTAATGACGAAACATGAATTAACACAATGGAATTACAGTCATAATTAATTCGCGCTCGTGACAGTATTTTTTTTGTGTAACCGAAGCATGTCCGTTGACTTGTCAACGGAACAATAAATAATTTACATTCAAATGTCTACATTAAACCATACCTGAAACCGCGTTATTTAGTATAACGTCAGTAACGAGCAGAAAAATAATCGCTTTCGTAATAATCGAGCGGCTGGGATTTTTTAAGCGATTTGGCTGGTAGGCATACGCTTTTCGAAACGGACCTTTTTTTTTGTAACAGCCGACCCAACACTTAGCTTTCGACAGATCTTGATTCATATCGGAGAGGTAATAACACGTTCGTCAAATTTAACTATAACCATTTTCATGCGTTATCAAGATGACTTATATTGCTTACGCACTGAGTTTGATGGTAATGCACTTTCACTGGGACCTTTCAACAAAATTTTAATTACAGTTCTCTTTGTAGGGATAATGTTAACTCATATTATTTCTTTTTAAATTATTAATTTGTACATTGTTGAAGAAATTTATTAGGAGGTATTTCATACTTTGTCAGACCTGACAGATCGTAAAGTTAGATTATTTTATTTTTTATGAAAGAGTAATTCGCACAATGTATTTTCATAATCAAAAATACTTCTTTGCACATTATAATAATAAATAAAAATTGTATTAAGAGTTTATTTAAAAGGAAACTCAAATTTGTGCACTACATTTCTTTGATAAACTGCTTTTGGTGAGAAAATGATCAGAAAAAAGACAAAACAAAATAATTTATCGATAAGTACTTACGTAATTCGATTTTATAAATCAAGGAAAGTGTTGATTCGATATAGTGGACTGTATTTCTTTGTGTTTGTTTGCAGAAAAATTTCGCTGGTACAATTACCTTTTTTTATATGAAAGTTTTTTATTTATATTGCAATTGTTTTTTTTTTTTTACAAGTGTATGTGATTCATTAAAATGAACGTAAAAATCGTGTTAACATAGCTCCCCGCCTTGAACATTTTTTTTTTTTAAGAAAGTGTTCAAATATTCATAAATTGCAGGTAAGTATGAACTGATTGTAATAATGAAAATGAATTATTTTAACTGTTTTTAACATGCACAATTTCACTGTCACTACTGCCATTTTCAGGTACTGGAAGGGGACACAACTTCGCTACTGCTCGCTTGAAATTGCCTTTATGAGTCTTGACTGTAGCAACTCGAACTACGTTGTCGTCACCGGGATGAAGCTCTACTATTCTTCCAAGGAGCCACTGGGAAGGAGGTAAGTTATCCTGTTTGATTATTACCAAACTTCCAATCTTTAGCCCTGGATTTTTGCTCTTCCATTTCTTTCTTTCTTGCAGATGATACAAATATTCTTGTGACCACCGCTTCCAAAAACTTTGTACCAACTGTTGCTGTAACTGGAAACGCGACAGCATGTTTGTTGGTGTGTCCAGCAATTGCGGTTCCGGAATAGCAGTCAATGGTTTGCCAATCAAGAAATGAGCTGGAGTTAGTGGCTGCAGATCATCAACATCCGATGACAGAGGGTATAAAGGTCTAGAATTTAAAGTTGCTTCTATCTGTGTTAAGATTGTGTAAAATTCTTCATATGTTAATTTTGTGTCATTAATTACTCTTGATAAATGATGTTTTATGTTTTTTATGTTTGATTCCCAAAGCCCTCCGAAATGAGGCGAGTTTGGGGGAATAAAATGCCAGGTTATATTTTCATTTGTACAATAATTTGTTATTTCTGTTTTAGAGTTTGAGAAAAATTCATGCAAGGCAGATAGTTTCTTAGCTGCTCCGATAAAATTTGTTGCATTATCTGAATATAAATGAGCTGGTTTGCCTCTTCGTGATGCAAATCTTCTCAAAGCAGCAAGGAATGTTTCGCTTGATAAATCTGTCACAAGTTCAAGATGCATAGCTTTAGTAGAAAAGCAGATGAAAAGACAAATGTAGCCCTTTATAGTCTTTGAACCTCGACCTTTGCGATCTTTTATATTAAAAGGCCCTGCATAATCTATTCCCGTGATATAAAATGGATTATTAACTGTAACTCTTTCTTTTGGCAAATTTGCCATTATTTGATCAAAAGATTTTGGTTTAGATTTAAAACATCTGATGCAACCTCGCACTACTGACTTAGCCACACTCATTCCAGATGTAACCCAAAAATGCTGTCTTACTGTAAATAATAACAATTGTGGACCTGCATGAAGTAATGTTATATGCGTATTTTCAAAAATTAGTTTTGCTAAACGATGTTTTCCCGATAAAATCAAAGGATGTTTCTGAGCAAAATCTAAATAAGAGTTTTTTAATCGACCACCGACTCTTAATAAACCTTCAGTATCAATGAACGGAGCAAGGGATAATAAATTGTGTTTTGGCTTTAAATTTTTATTATTTAGTAATAAATTAATTTCTTGAGGAAAACTGTCTTGTTGTGACAATTTTATTAATTGTTTCATACTGAGATCTAATTCTGCAATAGTCAAATATCCGTACGGCCGTTCAGATTTTTGTTTCTTAATGTTTAAGATGAATCGTAAAATGTATGCCATTGTTCTTTTCAACCTATTCAAACTAGAAAACCTTTCGAATATCTGAAAATTATTTTCAACAGTAGCTGAGCAAACATTATTTTTAGAATATTTAATTGAAATTGAGAATGCGGATGATGGCCAATGATTAGTTGGAAGAGACAACCATGAAGGGCCGTTCCACCACAATTGAGACTTGAGTAAATTTTCAGGAGAAATTCCTCGTGATGTAAGATCGGCAGGATTATCTTTTGTGTTTATGTACTTCCAATTACTAATCTGTGTTAATTCTTGAATTTTAGAAATGCGATTTCTTACAAAAATTGGTAATGAATGAGATGGAGAGTTAATCCAGTGTAATATTATTTGAGAATCTGACCATAGATGATATGAGCATTCGATAGTGAATGATTTTTGTACTTTGTTAATTAATTGACTTAACAACAAAGCACTGCACAATTCTAATCTTGGCATAGTTAAACATTTCAGTGGAGCAACCTTTGTCTTTCCGCATAAGAGATTAATTAAAATCTTTTCTTTTTGATCGATGCTGCGAACGTATACACACGCACCGTATGCGTTTTGTGACGCGTCACAGAAACCATGTAATTCGATTTCTGTAGAATTTTTACAAATGACGTGCCTATCTAATTTGAGTTGATTTAATTTTGTTAAATTATTTTTGAATCGTATCCACGTAGCTTTCAAATCGTCTGGAATAGGATCATTCCAATCTAATTTAAGAGACCATAGTTTTTGAATAATTATTTTTGAGAAAATAGTGCATGGGCTTAACAAACCTAATGGATCAAAAATCCTTGCTACGTCAGATAAGATTGATCGTTTATTAATTGATAAAGAATTTTCAAAATTTTTGATTTGAAAACCTAATGTATCAGATTTACTGTACCATTTTATTCCTAAAGTTTTTGAAAACTCATTATCTCCTAAATTTAAAACACTCACAGGTTCATTTTCATTTTGAAACTCTTGCAAGAAAAGCTGACTATTAGAATTCCATTTTCTTAATGGGAAACATGCTGAATTTAGAATTGATGCAATTTCTTTACATACATTGATTGCAACTGTTTCAGAATCAAAACCTGTTATGAGATCATCAACATAAAAATCATTTTTTATTATTGAAGATGCGAAAGAAGATTTTGTTTGATATTCATGAGCCAACTGCTTTAAGCATCTTATGGCTAAATACGGAGCAGATCTAGTGCCGTAGGTAACTGTATTTAAAGTGTAAATGGAAATTGGATCGTCTGAACTAAATCTCCAAACAATATTTTGAAGATGTCTGTCATCAGGATGAATGACGACCTGCCTATACATTTTTTCTATATCTGCCGAAACTGCAAAAGGATGTTGTCTGAATTTTATGAGTATAGAAAATATTTCATTCTGAATGGGTGGCCCTGTAAATTGTAAATCATTAACTGACCAACCTGAATCAGAATTCGCTGATCCATCAAAGACTACTCTTAGTTTAGTAGTCAAACTTTCTTGTCTAAAAACACCATGATGTGGCAAAAAATATGCTGTATTGGAAGGAATTAAATTTACTTGAGACATGTGGTTTAAATCTATGTATTCTTTTATGAATTGAGAATATTGAAATTTTAGATTAGAATCGTATGAAAATTTACGTTCTAATTGTTGTTGACGTTTAATTGATAATGGTTTTGAGTTACCTAAATTAGAAGCAGAATGTTTTAGTGGTATTCGAACAATGAACCGTCCTTCTTCATTTCTAGAAAACGTTTCTAGGAAATGTTTTTCGCAATAAACATCATCTGAAGACATAGAATGCTCGTTATTAATTTCCTCTATCTCCCAAAATTTCTGCAATTCAAAATCAAGATTGCTGTGAGTTTTAGAAAAATTGCAATGAATTTTTGAAATGGATTCTGAGATGGTACCTGATATAATCCAACCGAATTCTGTGTTTTGAAGAACTGGCATATTCTTACCCAACTGAATTCTTTGATGATGAAGAATATTCCAAAAAATACCTGCACCAATAAGTACATCTATTTCACTAGGCTCGGTGAATTGAGGATCTGCCAATTGAATGTTGGCTGGAATATTCCATGAGCTGGTGTTGATAGTGAATGAAGGCAAATTACCTGTAATTGTGGGCAAAATAAAACAACAAAGATTAGTAGAAAATTCATAATTGAGTGAATATATCACAATGTTGCATTTTTTTTTAATGACTGATGAAACGCCATTGATTCCTCCAATGGTCATGTTTGTTGAATGTTCTTCTAATCCTAACTTTTTGCAAAATTTTGAAGTAAGAAAATTTGACTGAGAACCACAGTCAAGTAAAGCTTTTGCAGTATGAATGTTGCCAAAAACATCTGGAACTAAAATTGATACAGTGGAAAGCAGAACATGTTGATTAGGATAATGACTTGTGAAACTAACTTGTGGCGAAATTGTTGTTGATGCATTTGGATGAATTGTTTTTGATGTAATTGGTTCACGTGTATATAATAATTCTGGATGAAGTAAAGTGTTATGTTTAGCTTTGCACTTTTTACAACATCCAGATCTGCAGTTTTTAGTTGTGTGGCCTGAACGTAAACAGTTATTACAAAGATTCAGCTGCTTTACTGTTTTTAATTTATCTGACAAATTTAATTTTAAGAATTTTTCACAATAATAAATTAAATGTGCCCCATTACATACAGGACATTTCACATTTGAGGATATTAACGAAACTTGTTTGATATTATTATGTAACTGTTTATGTTCTTTGGCAATTTTATTATGATTGATTTCAAGTGTTTCTAGAAAATCTGCTCTTGAATTCAAAAAACTCTTGAATTCAGAAAGTGTTGGGAAATTATTGCCTGTTTTAACTTTTTCCCATTCCCGAACAGTAAATTTGTCTAATTTTGACGTAATTAAAAATATCAACAAAGTGTCCCAATGTTCTGTTGGTTGTTCTAGTGTTTGAAGAGCTCTTAAATGTTTAAAAATGGTATCTATCAAGTCTCTTATTCCTCTTGAGGACTCCTTTGTAAGTGAATTTAATTCAAACAGAGATTTGATGTGATTATTAATTAACAATCTGATGTTATTATACCTATTGCAAAGTAGTTCCCATGCGATTATGTAATTTTCGGATGAGAATTCTAGAGACTGTATAACCTTTAGTGCGTCACCTTCTAGTGAAGCACGTAAATAATGATACTTCTGAACATTGTCAATTGATTTGTTTGAATTAATTAGTGACTCAAAAGTATCTTTGAATTCCAACCAATTATCATATGCACCGTTAAATTTTGCAAGTTTAATTGTTGGAAGTTTAATGTTGTGAGAAATACCGTTTTGTTTTGAGGAATCTGATATGCCAGTGATACTGTCGCTTTGAATTTGGATGACAGGTGTGCAGACTTGCTTTAAAATAAATTTTGCGTCTGTGATTGCGGATGAATGCTTTTCAGTGAAATCTTCTCTCTCTAAATATTGCCTTTCTAAGTCATCTTCATCGCAAATATATTCTATTTTACTCTGAGTTTCATCAAATTCCTCAAACAACGATGCAAACTTGCTACTACGATCTTGCAATTCAATGATTGTTTTTTCTGCTAAAACTTGATCACTTGCATATGCATCTTGAACTGTGCGTAAATATTTTATAAAATTTGTTAGTTTGTATTTAATAGTACCTCGTTTACGCACAAGTTTTTCAGTAGATGTGACGTCTTGCATGACTTTTCAAATTCAGAAAACTATGAATTGAATTATTGTAACCTAGTTACAAAGAAATTGTGTTAATGTGTAAAAATATTTGTCAAAATATTTTCTTTTGCAAATAAATGTATAAAAGTATGAATGTGTTTTATAAATGTGTACTACCTTAACACAGATAGCAGCCTACAAATTCTAGAACTGTTCTAGAGCCTTATCTGTAGTCCTGAACGATAGTTTTCTATGCGGTGTTTCTCTTCTTCGCTGATGCGCTTAGTTCTTGTAAATCTTGAATCCGGCTCGAAGGACCAAAAATAATATGTTGATTCGATATAGTGGACTGTATTTCTTTGTGTTTGTTTGCAGAAAAATTTCGCTGGTACAATTACCTTTTTTTATATGAAAGTTTTTTATTTATATTGCAATTGTTTTTTTTTTTTTACAAGTGTATGTGATTCATTAAAATGAACGTAAAAATCGTGTTAACAGAAAGTAAAGGATAGATTAGCTCAAAATAGTTTCCATTTTGCATCAGAAGAATCAGAAATTGCATGGACCTATAAATTTTTCCGACAAAGGCAAAAGAAAGATTTCCCGCAAAGAATTTCCGTAAGGTTTACAATGAAAATCCGCGCTCGTTCTTGTCGGTTTTATCGCAAAAAAAACAGTTTTTTATTATCATCTTTGCGGTCGCTGGAATAATTTTATTAATTTAGCAAACTTCAAATAACCTCACGCTTTGGTTTTATTTTACACGCTTGTTTGGGCATTCGTTTTAAAATACTCCGGCCAAGAAATGGTGCAAATTATCGATGCATCGGCGCTTTTTTTGAAGTATTAATGCCTTTCAGAGTTTCTATTTTTAGAGGGGATTGCATTATCTTTTATAAACCAGTGCAAGCAATTTCATCGGTTTCATTAGAACCGTTCGAAATTCTCTAAAATTTCACGCCGTTAGAGAGTTATAAATTTTCCGTTTCAGTCTGTTTTTTATCGAATTAGTTAATGTGAACTACAGGTTTTTGCGAGCTAATCTTTCGACGGATAGTTTCAATTGGTCTCTCCCTTGATCTTTGATACCATTGGAATTTCCTTACGTCGGACTGATACTCGTTGGTCCATGCTGATGTGAGGATGTTTTTGATTCGTGCAAACCCTTCTTTTCGAATATTTGGGAGCATGGTTGGTATCGCATGCAGTTCCTCGGAACTTTATTGTAATTGTATACAATTTTTTTATGATCGCTTCGACGTCGCTAGAGTAATTAACTAGGCGAACTGCAAATATTCTCCCGCTTTCCCGTTTTCTTTTAAACAATTGTTTGGGCTTTTCGAAATACTCCGGCCATGAATTAGCAAAATTCTCGTTTCCTTGGCACTCCTTTGTGGTTTTCACTAAACAATACTGTTTCAGGTTTTATTCTTTTCAAATAGGAATGCATTATCTGTTGGAACGATTGCAAGCGCATCTCTTTATCTGGTTCGCGAGATTTGAGGCGAAATTTATAAAATATAAAAATAGTATCCGGCACCGTTTTTTTTTTTTTTTATTAGATCAGCTTATGTGAACTACAGTTTTTTGCGAGCAAACATTTCGACGGTTAGTTTCTTTGGCTTGACCCTTTGACGTTATTGGCTTTCTCTTATGTCAGGTGGATACCTGTTGATCCCTGCTTATGTCACATCGGTTTTGATACATGCATATTCTCCTTTCGAAAATTCGCGCTTCGGAGCGTCAGTGATGTTAGCGATATCCCCAGCACCTGGAGGTATTGTTTGTGGTGTTACTCCATTTTCGAGTTGTGGCCGTCCTGATGGCTGATCCACACTTTGGTTATTGTTAAGAACCTTTGTGGAAGGCTTCCTCGTCGTACGACGTTTCGTCGAGTCCGACTTGGTGTTGGAGGTTCACTGAACTGGTTTAGAATTTGTCTCGAGCCTCGTCCCTGGAGTTCATGGTAGGCTTTTCATATTGGGTACAAGTTTTAATTTTAGGCACAAATTTCTTGCTTTGGATACAAGTTGTCATTTTGGGTTACAAGTTTTTGTTTTGGGGCCACAAGTTTTCATTTTGACCTATAAATTTCTTGTTTTGATCCAGTTTGACGGCTTAGTTTGGAAAGAACGACGCTTTCTCGACGTTTTGTGATGTCGTTTTACGAGGAGACCGTCTTAGCTATGGTGTCGAAGACTTCATATGCCGACAAGGGAGATTGCAGAACAATCTTTGATGAATGGTAATCAGGTGGGATAGTTCAGATTGATTGCGCTCCGACCTTCTGCCGCATTTTCCAGTGTATGTGTATGTGATTGAGTTGATAATTAACGTTGTTTTGGGGGCAACAACATTAAACTATTGTTGTATAATTTAAGTCATTTCCATTTGATCCTCTCCTCGTCTCTGGTTAAGATTAGATGACGTTCGATTTTTGTCGCGTTTAACAAACACCCACACCCGTCACGACTGAAGCTGCTGGCTGTGCTGAAAGTTAATTTCCTCAAACATAAATCTTGCTTCTTCAGCTCAGGCACGTAGCAGTACATTTTCACTCACTAAATCCAAATAGAATATATTTATAAAATCATAGAAGTTTATTTTAATTTGAAACTTAAGTAATTAGTTAATTTAAGTTTCCCTTGAAAAAGTTTATCTTTTCCCAGCAAAAAATATTAATAATACCAGGATATTATTTCATGTTTTTATATAGTGTTTGTTTATCTGCTCGTTCTTTTTCTTTTTTGTCTGCCTATTATAGTTGCTAAAAGGAATTAGTCCGCAATTTAACATTTGCAGGGGAGACATTACTAAACCCTTAACTGGAATGGTGGATCAGATAAACTCCTAAGTTTTTCGTCTATTGCATAATTTAAATATTCAATATTCTAGCTAGATTATAAGACTTTTGGGTCTCAGGTTAGATATTGTGTCACTTAAGCTCATGATTTAATTATTTTTTTTAATATGTTTAATGTTTCTTTCATTTGGAGTAAATTACTGCTTTGTTTTTATACTTTTACTTTGCAAGAATACATTTTCACCATTTCTTTATTAAAGGACAAATTAATGATTTCTTTGCGTGTGTATGTGTAAACCGCGTACTTGTAATTTGCGTTTTAAGATAAACTTTCTCTCAATTGATGTGATGGTAAAAGTAGTTTTTATAAGATTACATTAAAGAAGTTCTGCTTATGTGCCAGTTTTTCCTCATGTTTACCTTTCTTTTCGGTTTCTATTTAAACGTGAACACTTCACTTATGGGATGGTATAATTTAATCATTTAACCACGTTTCCTTTTTATTAATTTGCACCTATATTCAATATATAACCGTTAACAGGCCTTTTAGGCCCGCAGCTTTGTAATTTGGCTCTAAACTTTTCTGTATTTTGCTTTCCTCTTCCAATTGTTTATGTTTTACTCTTCTAAATCTGATTGAACTGCCTCCCTTCATCTTTTTCGTAGTCTACATCTTTTTTTTTTTCTGTTGATACTTTTCAACCTATTGCTTTTGCCGTTCTGTGCTCCGCCATTCTATCGAGGTGCCCAAGACACTGCAACCTTCTTGCTTTTATTACCATGTCTATTTTTGGCGCATTGTATATATCAAAAAACTTCTGATTTGTTCTTCTTTCATATACATATTCAGTTTTCTTTTCTTTTGATTATTTTCCTCTCCTACCACAACATTTCCTGCGTCTTCTTATTTAGCATCCGTGTCTGACAGCCATACAGTACTCTTGGTCTTAATAATGTTTTGTACATTCTGAATTTCGTACTCGTGGACAGTTCTTTAGCACGTAATAAGCAATTCATCGTCATTCCAGTGCACCTATTCGCTTTATTTATTCTCGCTTGGATTTCTAGTTTTTCACTACATTTATTTGTTACGAGTGGTCCTAAGTGATCCATTTGCTCAAAGAACATGAAAATTTTTTTCTGGCTCTACATTTATTTCGAATTGTTTCATTGATTCACCACGTTCCCCGATTTTCATCACTTTACTTTTCTCTTGATTTGTGTGTAGTCCTACTCTGTACGCTGCTTTTGCCAATCGCTCTACTATTCTTTCTAACTCCTTTTCACTTCTCGCCACTATAGCAACGTCATGGGCATATCCAATCCACTGATGGCTTTTGTCCTTCTCTCTTTAACTGGCTATCTATTAATATCTACTCCAAAGCAATATTGAATAGTAGAGTCGAAAGTGGGCCCCTTTGTCCAAGGCCCGTTCGTATTTCAAAATCTCCTGTTGTTTATCCTTTTATTCTCACGCTACATGTCGTATTCCTAAATGGCATGTTCACCAACTTTACTAATGTCGTTGGCACTTTTAGTTCGCTTAGGATCGTAATCAGCTTTGACCTTTTGACCGACGAACTGTAGGCTTTCTTAAAATCTATGAAAATGTTACTGCCGGGATTCCATATTCATAACATGTTGTAAGTGCTTCTTTCAGTGTAAAGAGTTGGTTTGTTGTTCCTCTTCCCTTCCTAAATCCAGCCTAATATTCTCCTGCCTGTTCTTCCATTAATGCCTCAATAAAGTATTTCGCAAAAATATTCTTTCCATCTGTCTCTTATTCTCTCTTCTTCTCCAATTGTCTCTCCTTTCTCATCCTTGATGTATACCACGTGCTTATGTTTCTGTTTTCCTTTTTTTATTTTCCTATAAAAATTCCTTATTTTTTTCGTCGGGCGGTAATCTTCTACTTCTATAACTTTGCGTTCATTCATAGACCTCTTTCTTGCCTGTTAATTATTTTGACTTTTGGGCGCTGCTTATTATACGTCTCTTTGTCTTTAATTCTTAGTCTCTCTCGTATCTCTGTTTCCTTTACACATTCTTCGTCCCACCAGTTCTTATTTTTTTAGTGCTGCTTACATGGTAAAACTTCTTTACTAACTTTTATAATCACTGATTCCAATTTTTCCCAAACTACCACTACATCCTGTGATAACTCTTCTTCTGCATAGTGATACGCTTGTGTTGTTTTTTCTTCATACAGTTTCTGAACGCTTTTCTTTCGTAGTTGCTCCATATCTAACATTTTTATCATTTTTATTTTACTTCTGACTTCCATTTGCACCTTTTCGGCATTAATTTGTACTTTCTGCATTATGAGAAAATAAATTCAAAAAAAGTACATGAATTTGCACAAGCACATGTAAAATGAAAAATAGAAGGCTTGTATTGTATTTACAACGTCATTGCCATTAATTGAACCAACGTCATTATGTCTTCGTCTAAATACTGGTCGACTGTCTCCAAATGCAATACTTTATTTGTAATAAGTACCTATAACAAATAAATGAATAGCTTGCCAGCAGTAAAGTAAAAGACAATTGAAATTTAGATATACTTTGCAAACGTGCAGTCCTGTCTGAGGATTAATAAATTGTTCAGGCGAACGAACTCTAATGACATGGCTTTTTTCGTCTCGTGTAAGCGGGTGGTATAAGAACATCAACATAACAATAGCAATAACGACTGCAGTATGGAGTGGGTTGGTATAAACTATATATTATTTAAATTCGTTTCGTCTAACACAACAAACAATTGTGGGTGTGTTGAGTTGCTCTATATTTTTTAATCTCGTCGTGCAGCTGGTTCATTCTTGCAAACTGATGTTACAATTTATCTGAGGGCTGTATAAATCCGAGGGCGTCTCGACTCATGTTCAGACCAAAGAAGTGGGCTGAATTCGCCCAGAGTGTTTTCAACTTAAGACTCAGACAGGCATTGTAAGCATCTCGGAACGGTCATTTAAGATTTGCATTTCACTCTCCTTTGTGCGCCCTCGACGTCACCTCACGAATTATTTAAACGCACGTGGGATGGGCAGAATCACCCAGATGTATCGAAAAACGACTAATTACTGTATAACTGATTCCCTTATTCAATGCGATGCACATGAGTATCAATCAAAACGCTGCGAAAACGCTGACTAACTGAATTCCACTTTGTTCAATAAACGATCACGGTCGAATTTCGACCAGTCACCGTCTTCTTTATGTTATCCGGGCAATTATTGGAGCTCTCCGGGTTTAAAAAGACGCTTCGATACGCTACGCCTTCCTGCAGGTCGTTGGAATTTCTTTTCTTCTATTGTCTGCTCTGTTTTAATTTAAATATAATTGAATTTTGAAAGCCGCCACATTCTGTAATTACCACACTTTCATAATATTGGTGGTAATTATTTTTCAGCTCCTGTCCAAAATTAAAAAGAAAAACAAGTTGGCTGGACGTTTTATAGTAATTATTACGTTAAACACGTTTAAATTAACTTAACGCGAAAGCTTGACGTATGAATATTTTTTGTAGGTAATTACAAAAAATGTAATGTGAAAAAAGAAAATAAAAATAATAATAAATAATAGATCACACTAGTTGTTATAGTTCAGCACGTACTATACGCACTTATTACAAAAAATGATCCATGGGTTCAAGTCTTTTGAAAATTAAAAAAGTGAACACATGCCGCTTATTAATAGTTTCAGTTTCAAAATAACATAAAAAACATATATTTACTATTCATGAACATTAGTTGATTTTTTACATACCGAAATTGCGTCTAATAGAGGAAAATTAGTTTTAAAAACAAACAGCAACTAAGCATGGAATACAAACGAAAACATCTAATGAATTCACAGTGAGAAGACGGAAATTTACTAATTTCACAATCTGAAAAAGGCGGAACGTTTCAACACCTACAAAGTCCAATGATTCATTTAGAACAACTCTGTATTAGTCAAGTATTCTAAGAAGAATATCTGAGAAGAAAAAATATATAAAAGGAATTCAACAGAAACTTAGGTAATCTTCTGCAACATTTTTGTATAAAGAAATAATACACATAACATTTTAAGACAAATTCATTGAAACCCGACAAATATCATTGAAACAGAAATTGTGCGACACATAATAAAACAGTGCAAGGGAATACAAAATATATAAATCAAGATGTTACCTAAAACAACTAAAAAATACGTACATATATTGAATGCTAAACACAAATTTTACATTACAATTTCTAATTAATTAAAATAATCAGATTTGGTTCAGACAATCTAAATAAATTTAAAAAATAATGAATAGCTAGATGTTTATTTGAACTGGCAAGTATACTGAAAAACGAGAAGAGAGAAGAAACAAAGAAGGAGTTCTCAACAACTGTGCAGAACTAAACAAGCACGAAGCAAAAGAACTAGAAACAGAGTGGATATACATAAAAGAAACTATATTTGAAGCAGCAGCAAAGAAAACGATAGGATCAAAAACACCGACTGGAAAAAGCAAAAGAATGGTTTGATGAAGGATATTAAAATATGAGAGAAAGAGAAACACAAATAAACAGGAAGAGTACAAGACCTAAATGAATACAGAAATATAAAAAAGAAGCTAATAATAAATTTTATAAATGATCAAAAGAGTCAAACTGGATACCAGAGCAAATGCGAGAACTAGAAAAATACCACAAAGGTAACATGAAGTTATTCCAATATGTAAAGGAAAACACTAACACTAACAAAACAATAGGAAGAATACGTAACAGAGACAGAGAGAAACACTTTACGAGACTGTACAACCACAATAGAAATAGAAGAAGACAGAAGAAGAAACAGAAACAAGAAACCACGGAGAGGACGCACCTACCAATGAAAGAACTCCTTTCAAAATCAAGTAAAGCAGCAGGACTAGATGAAATTAATAATGAACTGTTACAGAGTGGAGGAGAAGAGTTATTTAAACGAATTTATAAAGTAATTGTCAAAATTTGGACGGAAGAAAAGATGCGAACAGACTGGGAAAATGGACGGATAGCAGCAATTTTGAAAAAAGGGGATCCAGCGAACTGCATAGCAATCATGTTACTGAATACCACATACATGGTATTGATTCAATAATAAGAAGAAAAAGTAAGAAAATGTGAACAAGGATTTAGGAGAGGAAGGACCACAGTTGACCCAATTCCTATGTTGACACAAATTATCGAAAACTGTTACGAGCACGATACTGCGTTACAAATACTTTTCATAGACTTGCAGCAAGCCTTTGACAGCATAAATAGACACCAACTTGTAAAAGAAATGGAAAATACGGAATCACCAAAAAAAAAAAACTCTTTAGACTAACGAAGATGACGACGAAAAATTCCAGAGCGAAAGTTATTGAGAAACAGGAAACATCGATATAACAGAAGGCGTGAGACAAGGGGACAGTTTGTCGCAAGTACTCTTCAATATTGCCCTAGAAGGAGACATCAAAAGTTCAGGACTTCATAAGACTATCATACAAAGCTCAACACAGATTATAGGACATGCAGACGACTTAGTACTTATGGGAAGAGACAAACCAAACTTGAAAAAAGCAACAGAGTGTTTAGCGAAAGAGACAGAGGTCAGGGGTTTAAAACCAATCAAGATAAAACAAAGTATATGATAAGCTCTAGAAAGAAAAATAGTAAGGAAGATCTGAAAACAGGTAAACATCATTTCCAAACAAATTGAATACTTTAAATACCTAGGTGTGATAATAAACGGAAGAAACGACAGAAGTTTAGAAATAAATGAAAGAATTAAAGCCGGAAACTACGTATATTGGAAATACCTTGTACTGTTGAAAGACAGAAACCTCACTAAAGTAACAAAAATGAAAATATATAAAGGGGCAATTAGATCAGTAGTGCCATACGCAGTTGAAATAATGTATCCGACAAACAAAGACGAAAAAACCTGAGAATACTAGAGAAGAGGCTTTTAAGACCGAAGAAAATACAAGGAAAACTCAGGCCTCTCATGAACCATGAGATAAATAAGTCAATGGACGGAGAAGACATTATAAGGTACGTTAAAGCACAAAAACTTAGATGGTTTGGACGTAAACAAAGGAACAAGGAACAAAATAAGATATTACGGAAGATAACAGATTGGAGATTGATGGAAGGTAGTCCAAGAGGAAAGCCCAAAACCAGATGGTAATAGAAGACGTACGAAAGATGGGAATTAGAAACTGGAGGATGAGAATCAGGAACAAGTAGGAATGGAGTAAACTAATAGATAACGTGAAAACACACCGTAATTTGTAGAAACAACAGGAGGAAGAAATATGCGGACCTATCCCTTGCGATAAACGGATCTAAAGAGCTCAGCAAGTGAGCGACAGGAGCGACAGGCCTTTATATATAAGTTTACTCAAATCGCTGGAGGGCTTCAAGTCTAATTTAATAACAACTTCTACTCTATGTTTTTCTGATATATTTGACTAAATATTTAATTACGACGATCACAGAAATTAAAACACATCATTAATGAATACTTTGTAAGTTATAAGTTATAATTATGAGGTAGCTAACTGTCCATCAAAAACACAGAAACGTCTGATTGAAACCAACAATTTAGAATTTACACGAAAGTTTGTCCTAGAAACTGATTTGTATTAAAAAAAATAAGGCTAGAAAATGTTGATATAGATGTTTAATACACAGTCCAAAAAATGAATAGAGGCTAGTTTATTATTGCAGTCTTCTTTTTTGTTTTGCCCTTCTGTCAATTATTTTTCTGAATTTGTCAATTTCATTTACGAATTCACATTTTCGAAACTAGAAAATCATACAAATAACAAATTTGGAAGTATAGTTGATGGTAGAGGAAAACTAATAGAAAAAGACTAAACGCCTACATATGCTTTGTGGATTGTTTTTTTTTTATTTGTTTTATAAATAATAGATGGTTTTATTCGACAGCAATAAGAATTACGGTTCTGCCCACAAGTCGAAAACAATAGGAATTTCTTCGTCCCCCACTGCACAACACACGTATTAAAACATATGGAATCGATAAACTATATTTTACGGTTGGCTTGCTACATGCTTTCTGTGCCAGATATACATTATCAATTCCATCTCGCATTAGTGGGGGATGACAATACTACGTGGGCCGCGGGGGGCAAGGGCCCTACCCTGTCGCACTAGGAACTGGCTCTACAATAGGCGTTGCCTTATAAGCACCTAGCTGCACGGACTCCGTTGTCCACCTCGAGTCATGTATGTCACTCCCCTGCCCACACACGTAAGATAAAAGGCTCTTTGTAATCTTGTACGTGTTGCACAAGCTCATTCTAAATGGTGCTGTAATATGATATGGAACGATCCGAGAGTTCGTTATGCAAGAATCAAATCGGGTTTAGACAATATGCATACAGTTTTCCAGAAATGGCAGTTTTCAATTTCATGCAGTCAGTTCTAGAGGAAATACGAATTTAATTTATTTGATATAAAGCAAAGTAAATAATGATAAGCTATTTGTATCGCTAAAGCAAATATTTGTTTCAGTTGAAGATTTCTGAAAATGCTTACTAACATCTTTCATCTACATACCATCAATTATGCTAATCCATTTCATCAGTTTTGCATAACGTGCGTCTCAAAAATCCTATAATCTAGACACTTATGACCAGGGAAAAGAATTCGACCCACTTGTTCCGTGAATAGTAAGAAAATTTAATACTCCGACTGTATTAGCCCCACCCATAGTAAGTTCTGCAAAGTATGAACACTCGAATTTTTCCCCTTCCTCTTCCACTGAATAAAAATTAGATGCATCGAAGCAGTGGAAAAGTGGAGGGAATAAATAGTACAGTTGCCGTAAAAAACGTCCAATACTAAGTGGGCTGAATTTCTTTCCCTGCTTATGACCAGTAAAACTTACGTCGAATATTCACCCTTAAGTAGTATGGTAGATCAAGTAAATACCAAGCTCTTTCGGTTTTTTTTTTGTATGTATGCATTTGTCGACTGTTACGTTCATTGCTATGGTTCAGGAAGCTTTAAGCCGTGTTCTAAGTAAACACGGTGCGTGCGTTCCATCGCATATCGCACGCTCCGCGTTTATTCACTGTAAACGCGTTTGTATCCAAATTAAATCCGGCGACTGCAAAGCAATGCGATGTAAATTCTTAATTTAGTTGCAAATATGTCGTCGAAAAGTATGAAAATATGTACTTTAATAAAATACAAGTTTCTCAAAAAACGAAGAGGCAAAAGAAGACGAATGCAAGAAATTTGTATAGACACATGTCGTTTCCTAGAATTTCATCATTCCATATCTTTCCCATTTTTTCTAGGTCCATAATCTTTCATTGCAGCACGGAGAAGAAAGGACGCTTTTGCACCTATGGAATGGGGGATTTTTTCGCGTACAGCCTGCGCTACGTGCGGCGATACACAAACTCGTTTAAACTTCAAATATTGCGTGCGACGAGGTCACTGCAATTTCGGTCGAAACTCGACTGGTTAGGATAGGTCCATTCAACTTCATCGCATTGCTTTCGCGGCGTCGCAGTCGCCGCACAATTCGCGTTCAGTTAGGACACGGCGTTAAATGCATGCAACGCAATGAAAATTACACAGAAAAAATGTGAAGCTGCTCTACATTTAAGCAATTTCTGTGTAATTGCTACTAATGGAAGCAATTACTAAGCGTAAATATTTACTTATTTTGTTCTTACGGGTTAATCTCTAGTTACCTTTCGGCAGTTACGTGTTGCATGTGCATCATATATAAAGTTAGCAACATTCTTTTCTCCGGAAATGTCGTTTGTTTTTTTTTTCACCGTTTGAAATCAAAGCTTTCGTTGGTCCAGCATAACCACGTTCCTTCACGGCCTGTGTTCCGATTGGCTCGCCATGTCGGCTCGAAAAATCGATTCTGGCAACCATCTTTGACACGTTTTTTACAAAATTCTATAAAACAGTTTGACTAGAATTAAATAAGCTCTACTTGTCTTTTGAGGTGCGTTTCAGCAAGCCTTTCTTAATGGATTAACCAGATTTGTGTGAAAATCTAAGGCATGTTTCTTTTTTTATTGTAACAGAATCGTTTCACCGTTGGGTATAAGACTAAGTATTGTGGATTCGTTGCGAGCAAGGCAGATCTCGTTCTTGCGGTTGTCTCGACTCTTTCGAAGACGCCGCCAATTCGACCAGCATAGCTGCACTGAAGGTCACTGACGTCGACATTCACCCGAGTCAGACGCTAGACGCTGACATTTCATTTTAATCGCCGGTGAAGCACAGTAATGTACACCTGCGGTGGAAACATTTAGAATAATTTTTTAAAACAGTAGGCCGTTTTTCAAAAGTTTTATTTGTGTACAGTTGCGGAAACATAAAGCGGGACAAGTCTTATAACGAAATTTCCGATTATTTTGATAGTGTGAAGTTTCCTTGGTGACGGTCGTGACTCTTCTAATTAATTTATTACCGTCAGTGAACGTTACAATTAACTTGTCAAATTGAGTTCTTAAAAATGAATCGTCTTTCTAAGGGAAATGTAAGTGAAAATTTTTGACCAGTGAAACAAATGGATTTAGTGAAGCCTTTGGAAGAACTATGTGACATTTTGGATGTGGAATATGTATATTAGAAATCTTAATTCAATCAATGTCCGGATATTTGAATTCAATAATTCAATCGAAAGGCTGCATGACTGTTATTTTGGTTCAGTTTATTTCGCATGGCAATAATTGTAAGTAAAATTTATTTGTATGAGGTATTTGTTCGTTATAATTTTTAATTATAAACGGAATGATTAATCATTTTACTTAATGTGAAGATTGATAAATTACCATAGTTACCGAAATTTAGAAGTAAGGTTTAAACTAACGAAAGTTTACTGTCCCGCTTTCTATTTCCCCAACTGTACACCGTTCCTTTTTTCATGAAATTGTGCTTTGCATTTGAGAATGACTACCAACTGTTGTAGCTCATAATCTGTAATTGTCACTTTATCCAGCATGTTAATACAGCTTATTTTTTTATTTTTTATAATGAAATTGTTCGAATAATGTGACATTAGAAAATTGATTTACCTGACATTACTATTGAATATTAGTAATATCAACACACTATTGTAAACCGTATTTATTACGGAAAATTTAACCGTTCTAAAAGATGTCGCCGCGTGTTTTCTACCTATCGTATTTTATTCTAACGTAAATATTTTCGGCCTATCTTTGTGTACTAGTTTACGGTATCTATCGTTATTTTAAGTCAAACTTAATTTAGTTAATCTGAGTTAACGTTGTACGATCTCGAATCGATCCTTATTGAACCAAGGTTAATTTTAATTGTTGTTTAAGTTAGATAACGTATTGATTTGTTGAATCGTTACTTGATTTTAAGTATTTTGTTGACTTTCGGCTGTTAAAGCCAGTGTACATTTTTGAGTCGTTAAAAGTGTGCCAATATATTTATCGTTAATTACGTCACGGTGTTTTCATAGGTCACAAATCCTCTCTTGAACAAACGAGTGTCAGTAAATCTCCTTGAAGTTTTCTCTTATCAGCGCAAGCTGTGAAACTTTGGGAGTCTGTTCCACAGTGCGCTCGTCATCTGGGGTTGCTCACTGGCACCCTTATTATTTTACTTAAACCACCCCCACCTCCTTCAGAGCTTAGCTTGGGTACAGCTGTTGATTTCTCAGAGCGACTTGCTATTAGATATCGTAAGTGACCAGGAGGATAATGTAATTGTAGAAAATTAAAATCACAATTATTTGTTCACCCTCATTCATCGATGAGGCTATTAGGTTGTTCGGAAAAAAATGTTTTTTTTTCTTTATCTAATTCATATTTCGAAGGTAGCAAAGTATAATTTTTTATTTGCAAATTGAAGAGTATACTTCTCTAAACAATATACTACGCAAATTTTAACCCGCACTTCATTGTGTGTTCTTACGAAGAATAACCAAAAAATGAAGAATTCTTGAACCTATTGTTATACGAGTTTAAGAAGGAAAGTGGCTGCACAAGTGACTTAGAATATGTGAGAATATGTGAGAAGAAGACAAAGAGTCTCTTAATGTTAAGACAAGCCCAATATAAATTTATAAAATTTAGAAATGGCGATTTTACTTTTCGAAGGAGTCGTACGTCGGGTTGCCCTTTAAAAGAATAACCATTTTTTTGCAATTTGTTAAAGAAAATACGATTATTACAACATATCGATTGTCTGACGAGTTGGGTGCAATATTTGTACAAAAATACACCAAATTACTCCAAACTCCCCGCCACATTCGTTTTCCGTGACAAAACATGATTTGTGAAAAAATATGGATTCTTTTAAGAATCCCTACTGGTATAAACAGTGACTTAATCTTCGACAAGTGTCTTTTCAGCCTTTAACAAAGATCGTTTTGGAAGATAAGTAATGTTCAGTGTTTGGTGGAATATCTTTCGCGTGATTTTGAAGTCGTTTCAAATGTCCGTACAGTTATTGCTGCAGTCTGCTGTGCTCAACTTACCAAAGTACACGAAATTTTACGTTTAGGGTACCCTGCATTAGTAAATACAAATCACGTGATCCACCACCACGATAATGCAAAACCGCATAATACAATTAGGTCTCAATAAAAACTGATGGAGCTTGGATGGATTTTCTTCCTCTTCCTACATAAAACCCGGACAATGCTCCTTAGGATTACCATATGTTTTGTTCGATGAAACATTTCCTTAAAGACAGAAATTTTAATGAATATTGCGAAGTCGATATGGCATATCAAGAATTTCTTGACGCTAGAGAACTTGGCTGGTATCATCGAGGAATACAAATGCTGGCAGAATGATGGCGAAGGATCACTAATGAAAACGACAATTGCATAGTTTAATCAAAATTAATATATTTCGTTTAATACAAGCATTCGAAATTTAAGAAAAAACGACAGTTTTTTCCGAACAACCTAATAATAAGAAAGACAACTTGATTGGCGTACTGTTTCAAATTTCATTGTTCGAAAAGTATTTTTATTTTATTCATATTCATATTATGAAACCGCCACACGTTAGTTTTGTTTCTTACTTCTTGTTGAAACGCAGAGAACGAAACGCTTGAACGGAGAACCTCATAAAATGAACAAACAATAAGAGCAATCTTCTCTGGTGAAAGTCGATGTCATTAAGTTTTAGTTTTATTCGAATATTATTCTTGTACATACAGCAACCTTGTGATATTTACAATTACAACGCCGCTCACCATAAATAATACAATTTGACAGTTTCGTTGCCCTTCCGCTGAATGTTCTTAAGGGTGTGGTTCGCATGCAAGGGTATCATTTAAGTTGAGCGTCGCACAGTGGTCTAGAATGAACATTTAGCGCGAAATAATTCGAGAAATTAAGTCTTCAATATCACGTAAATGAAAATAATTCTGTTAATGAACATCACAAAGAATATGAAAAAAATATAGGTTTGCATAGATATTGTTTTAATTCTGAATAATGGATTGTCAAACTTATTAATTTATTAAATCGTCATTCGTGTCGTCATCAGTCGTCTTTGAAAGATCTTGCTTTTTAAAGTTATCTTTGTTTATTTCTATGTTGTGTTATATTTTTTGCAATTATAATCATATACTAAATATGTAACACATTTGTTAGTATTCTGTCTTCAATGTAAATATTTTTTTGGCTTGCCGAATTACTTGCATGTCAAACAAAAATAATTTCAGAAATTAAGTGGACCCACAAAAAAGGCAGATGTTTGCAGATGTGGAAATGTACTTTTTTAAGATCAATATATATTCAAAATTCATTATTAAAAAAAACAAAGTGCAACTGTGCGCAACTGCCTTATTTTCAATTTTTTTTTGAGGTGCACTACAACTGTTAAGCACACGGACTTGCTATGAAAAAAAAATATTAGAAGAGATTTGAACTCTTTTCTTAACTTAAACAAATATATTATTAAATGAAATAAAAATCTTAACTTACAGTTCCCTATTACATGCCTCGGAACCTCCCGCTTTGCATGTAAAACTAGGGTTTCCACTATTAAATTATTTTAATTCTCTGATTTTAAAAACAATACCTAATCTGTATGTATTTATACTATATATTGTAGCAATTACCTGTCAGCACCTGGACAACATCGGGTAAACACAGAAATAATATGTTATGGCGAAAGCAGTAGTTTTAAAATGTGTGACTGCTAAAAAAGTTGGGATATACTGTTTCAGAGTATAAAATTATTCGTTTGTTATCACTGTATGCTTTACCTTTCTTGAAAATTTGTTTCATTACGAAACAGAACTATTTAAGTAGAATTCATAATTATTTCGCCCCCGCAATCCAGGGCACTGTGCGTCGTACTAGGTAGTAAACACAATTTATGTTTGATTAAGGCCCGATGTTTCAATTGATTGGTAAAGTGACGGTTAATTACCACTGGGATAAATTTAACCTCTTTGGTAACGTGCTTGTTAAACAAAATCTCCATTTTCAATTCTAAATCAAATACCAAAGAAGTAGAGTCGTACCTCCTACACATTTAAGTTAAGTTAAGTTAAGTTAAGTTATTTTATTCGTTCAATAGATCGCCCAAGCGATATAGAACACGTCACATTGTTGAAATTGAACATTAAAACAAAAAGACAACATTTAATACAGTGTAATAAAGAAAGTTAAATAAAAGAAGAGAGAAAGGTGCCCTGTATCAAGTCAATTTTGGGTCTGCTTGAGATAATCTGCCAATGAGTAGAAACACTTGTCTCTCAACCAAATTTTCAGTTTATTTTGAAAAGTTGATAATTTGTAAGTTTCTCTTAAGAAAGATGGTAGATAATTATATATCTTTATGCAGCTATAGTGTGGTCCTCTTTCATATAGAGATAGACAATGAACAGGAAAACTCAAGTTATTACTCGATCGGGTAGGATAGCGTTGCTGTATGTCTTTATTCGTGGTAAACAGTGATGGATTTTTCCTTACAAATACAGAACATTCATAAATAAGTAA
This sequence comes from Prosopocoilus inquinatus, assembly GCA_036172665.1. NCBI lineage: Eukaryota > Metazoa > Arthropoda > Insecta > Coleoptera > Lucanidae > Prosopocoilus > Prosopocoilus inquinatus. Next base: position 8,172,109 of record CM069876.1, read on the forward strand.
GTCAAAAACGGTTAGTATGCGAAGTTCCTGAAATAAAGGTTTGCAATGAACAAGAAAGCTTGTATTTAATATGTTTCGTATAATCCTTTTTTGGATAAGAAAGATGCGATTAACATATGAAGAAGTTCCCCAGCACATTAAACCGTACCTGATTCGCGACTCAATATTAGCAAAATAGAATAGTTTAATAACATTGAAATCCACAACACTTTTGATTTTAAATATGATGTGGTTTAGGGAGCATAATTTTTTAGCAAGATCATCTATATGACTATTCCATTTGAGGTATTCATCGACATTTAGGTCTAGAAATTTTGTCACTTCAACCTGCTTTATTGACTCTTTGTTCATACGCACTAGTAAGCTAACAGGCATAGATTTACTAACTTTAAAATGAATAACACATGTTTTATTTGGATTCAAAATCAATGAGTTATTTTTACAGTATTTTGACATATTATTAGCTGCATCAGTAGCGTATTCAACAAGACAGCTCACAGAATTGCTGGTTGTTACTAAAGATGTGTCATCTGCAAACTGACATGTCAGGACATTCTGAAGTGAGAGACTTATGTCATTGTCAAATATGACATATAAAAGAGGGCCCAGGATTGATCCTTGTGGAACTCCAGACTTAATGTCAAGCGCTGTAGAAAGGACTTTATTTGCAGAGACAATCTGAGCACGGTTGGAGAGGTAGGATTGAAACCACTTTAACACAGATCCACGAACACCATATGCATCTAATTTATTTAGTAGGATATTATGATTGACAGTATCGAAGGCGCTACTATTATCAAAGAATATGCCCAGAGCGGATTTATTTGTATCTAAACTCTCGTAGATGTAACTTAGGAAATTATGGAAAGCCATTGAAGTCGATTTATGGGGCAGGAATCCATATTGAGAGGGAGATAGCAAATGATTTTTATTTAAGTAGTTTAGTAACCTCACAGCCATACATTTTTCAAAAATTTTAGATACAGCGGGTAGTATAGAAATGGGTCTGTAATTAGAGATATCACTGGTATCTCCTTTTTTATGGACTGGTATGACTTTTGCTATTTTGAGAGATGTTGGAAAATATCCTTGTTTAAAAGACTCATTTATTATGTGTGCTAAAGGTACTCTGATAATATCAGATAGATTTCTTAAAAGGGAACAAGGCACGCTATCTACTGCTGCTGAATTTTTGTTTGCAATAGATTGGATAGTGTTAAAGACTTCAATTTCAGTAACCGGGTAAAGGTACATTGACATTTATGTATCCCCTGTACATATATACCGCTACCAAGTAAATTTACTGGTTTTTAGTTTACATCCTTGTTAAAAGGAATTTATATCATTGTTAAGACTACCAATACTTTGATAAACTGATTTTCTGTGCTAACAATCGGATAACAATCGATTGAAAAACTGGGCCTAAGAGTAATAATATTTTTGATTTTTTTTTTTTAAATTAAAGTTGAAACAAATGAGAAGAAGGGCATTTTCTTTTCATTCGTCAATGACAAAATAATAAAAACGAAACAAAATAAATACTGAAACACCGCAACGGCGAAGTATTTGAGAAGACTATTTCAAAATATGTAATAAATAAGTGCCGACAATAAAGGGGTTCGGTGAAATTTCTAAAAGTCTTGCCTCGTAGCCGTAGATCGCACACATGAATAATAATCCTCATATTACATATCTAAGACCGGTTTGTATAATTTACATGTCATTGGCTGCGTAGCCAACGGCTCGTGCTACACGCGCACGCCATGGCGTTCCTTTATTCGAGCGTGGAGAAGGAGATCGATCCAGATTGCTTTGAAATGACGACGTGTCACTTGAACGTACTTTCAAAACTGATAGAATCAACGCCGTGCAATTCATTTCACTGACACAATGCGAAATAACAGGCGGCCTTATTAACGAGTACGGGCAAAAATAACATTCTCTGTGCACGACGGCGACGGACGTGATTGTGGGCACAAGCCTACGCGTATCAGATATATTCAAATTTATGGGCCGGTCGTAAGAGATTTCGTGTACCTGCTCATAATTACTCGGCCGTTAATTAATTTCACGAGATCGATGAAAGTAACGTTAAATGCAAAGTAAACTGTAAGCAGTTACACCCAGCTGTTTAGTATTAAGTAGTACCTATCTCCTGCTGCAAACACAAAATATAAAATACTTGTCTTGTTCCTTACTGGTTTACATCCTTTCTTTACTGACTTGCATAGAATATATTAGAGAATTGAACTTTACTTTAAATTATCATTATTTTGAATTTGGCAAATATTTCGTTTACTTGTTTCCTTGCAACTTAATTAGAAATACAAGATTGATATACATACAAAAACGCAAGGTCGTAAGGTAGCCATACAAGTGCAATTGCAAGTTGTACAGGAAATAGGTAATTACACGACCCTTATAATTATAGTTATATTTCTCATTAACAAGAAAGTCGTACGTATGCACTAATTCAAACAAAAATTATTAGGACACATCAGTTAATTAAATTGACGCACAGTGCGTCGAATGATGATGGACAAAAATCATAATTCTTCTTTTTCTTATTTTTTGGTCTTGGAAATATACATATTATAAACAGTTGCAGTAATTGAAAATAAAATAGTATCACTAGAATATACAGGGTATGTCATTTAGTATTGATTTCTTCAACATCATCTTAACTATTAATTATAAAAAGAAAATGTCTTATATAAAAGTTATTGTCTGTAATTAGCTCTATATCAGAAAATTATTTTCACATGTACAGCATGTCCCACAAGTGAGTTATCCACCAAACTTATACTTTTTTTAATGGAATATACCAATTTCGATAAAGCTCTTACAAACTTACAACTGTAGCCCTAAATCGAAATCTACAGCTCTTCCATTGAATTAAAGAGATAAAATGTAGAAGTACTTTATTCATAAGCAGCGGCGAATATTTACCTAACTAATTATAAATATCGTGTAGAATACTCCCTATGAGTAAACGTAACATTTTTGATGTACAGCCACGCGCAACTAAAATGCACCAACTACAGGCAAACTTCACCCTTAAGACCTTATACTATAAGGCTCACAGAAATGTCAAATTGTAGCATTTAAGGTGCGCACGGCTGTACGTTTGCATAGAAACAATTGAAACTTAAAAGTTTAAATTTTACAAGAAAATTAAATGAAACGCCCTATATATTTTGACACAATTAAATAGCTATAGTATAATCCAACTTCTGACAAAGAAAAGAAAATGAAGAAAAAAGAAAGGGCATAATTAGATTTATTAAATTTCAATAAAGTATTGGCATTTATAATTATCCGAGAACGTAAGTTCACTACAAGGAATTCTTACAACTGAAATTTATTAATTGCTAAAGTTCAAACAAAAAACTTTAAAATATTATTTTTATCGAATGAAAATTTAACTCCATTAATCCTTCAATTTATTTTCAACATTTAATCGATATCTTGGGAACTTTTGAATATCGGCTAATGATTTCTAGCTGATTTTTTGCAAACGCATGTCTTACCTTTTTTAATATTCAATCGTATTTTATCGAATTAAAAGAAATAAGTAACACTAGACGCTAAAACATTTTCAATAACAAATCATTAGCGTTGGACATCGATTAGATGTTCAAAGTAAATTAAGGATTAATACAGTTAAAATTTCTTTAGATAAAAATTACATTCTGAATTTTTTTTAATAGTAATTATGTATACTTATAGTTCGTTTCAGCTGTAAGCAGTTTTAGTAGCGAACTTATGTTCTCGGATCACTCATAAATGGCAATATTTCCTCGAGATTTAATAGAGAAACGTAATTGTGCCCTTTCCTTTTTGTTTATTTTCTTGAAAGATGGTTCTTCGCCTCCACTCGATGTAGGAAGCTCCGTAGGTCTTTCTTCACCAAACTAAACAAACTTTATGCTAAATTATATTGCCTTTCTAAAAAAATATTGTAACGCATTGTGAATAAAATTCGATTTCGAGAACACTGCATCCAAAATCTACTACAATTCACATAAAAATAAGAACAAGCTTGAATTAATTCTGTTTATACTATCCAGATATTTTGATATATTTGAATGTTTTAAAATGTGTCTTTTACGTTTGATTGTATCGATTTTGATGTTTCCTTGATAGGAAATTCACTTGTCAAAAATTTGTCTATTGGTGATATGGGAAACCTTGCTTAAACAAATTTTTCGTTGAATTACCAGGATATTAGCAGGTAGTAGCAGGAGAAATTTTGTTTTCGTAAAGCGCGTGGATGAAGGAATCAGATTTAAAAAAAATATTCGATACGTTTCTTTACGTATTTTTATAATATTCGATTAAACTTTACTTTTAATTCTTGAAATAAGATCATTTTCATTTGCAGTTTTAATGTTAAAATATCCTCACAAATTAATTTGAAATTATTCATATCTGTACTACAAGGACTCCAATGTTAGGATTAATAGTCAAAATTATTTAGTTTTTTTTTTCAGTTGATTATGTACGGTAACATTGATAGGATCTTAAATATCACTGTGGCAAACGGTCCTTGAACTTTCAAAAACTATACCACAAATTGTTATAAAAACAGAAAAATCAAAGAAATAGGGACTTTATTTACTTTTTAGATATTAATTGGTGACTACTGAAATCTTTTTGTCCCCTAAAAAAATATTGCATTTTCGATTTTTGTCCATAGCTCGACGCACTGTGTGACGCCTTGAAAAAACTGGACGATATTAATTTATTTATACATCCATTGTAATCCAAGTGCAGATTAAGCACGTAGACTTCAGAATCACTTGCAACTTGGGAGTTAACTTGAAAGTTCAAAGTAATTTTCCATTTTATATCAATCAGGTCTATTACGGTGAACACTGGAAAATTTTTAAGATTGGATCTTGGTTAGAGAGAAATTTCAATAACTGATAATTTATCCATTTCAGATATTGGAAATTGCAGTGTATGAAGTTTACTTTAATAAATCTAAATGTATTAGTAACAAAATTAAAAAAAAATCAGTTTGCCTTAATATTTTAAATATTAATTCATTGATATTGTAACCCGAACTCTTTGATAATAAAAATAACTAGTTCAAATTCGTTCGTTTCTTTGCAGGTTTCGTGTGAAAGAGGTACCACTTCGCGAGCTATTTCTCTTCTGAAGATGTCCCATCTAGGAGAGAGACAGTGGATACTGCAATTAAATCGATTTGCAGCAATACATTGTTTTTGTCAACAAAATTAAATAAATAATAAATTTTATTCATCGTTAGACTTAATACCTACTTGATTAGAAAAAAAAAAACAAGAAAAAACACTAAATGAAGGCAAGTAAAACTTGATAAAACGCTGATGTTGGTCAAATTCGTTAGTATTAAGAAACGCATTTCATCATAACAGAAGAAGAACTTAGTAATTCAGATAATTTTATATTATAATATACTATATATAAAATACGGAAACAGGTTTTGCTTCAAAAAAATTAAAAGTATTTACCTATTAGCGACAGTAGCGCTATTTTAGATCATACCAATTTATATTACAACAAAGCAATTCAAATATTAGCAAAGATATGTTATGAAACGGACATAAATACATCAATTTCTGTGCGATTTTATGGTACCATAATTAACTATGCTAAAGCATGATATACCTTTTCCCGGTATCATTTTATATGATAATGTAAAACATGCTTAACAATGACCATTAAAAAAACCTATACCTTAGAAAATTGTTCATGTTACATAAAAACATTGAAGTAAAAGGCAAAAAATAATAATTGAAGTCGACTTTTGTCCGATGAGGAAAATAGCTTTTGAACTTTAAACGAACACTATTAAAAGAGCACTCAAAGTTTCCCTGTCGATTGATATCTTCGTCAGGAAGCTATTTTCGTTTAAAAAATAAACCAAACTAACAGTGTTAATTAAGAAAATCATTGGCTCGGTTTCTTCAGAGTTATATCTACTACAGTTTGGGTTTATTAAATTCAATATTTTTTTTTGTAAGAAAATGACGTACAAGAAGTATTTTTAATCAAAAACTTTTTGCTCAGAAACTACTACTTGCTACTCAGATATACTATAAGTAAAGTAGTAACTAAGTGAAAGAAGATTATCGTCAGTAAAAATGATAACTATAAAATAGTAATGGTAAGTAAAATTTGAAGTACTTCCTTGCCCATTAATGTTTATCAAAAATTTTAAGTCAATATCCTGGAATTGCACATAAAGAGGTAAGTCTGGTTATTACGGAGTGAATTTTCAATCTTCAAAAACCTGTAGGTACACAAAAATAACTATAAATCTCAAAGGACGTAGAAATTATAAGTAGGTAATACTGATAATTATAAAATATTTTAGAGAAAGATGAGATATTTTATATTGTGGTAAGTATATTAAATATAAATTGATTATTAATGAGATGATGAGTTTTACTTTGACTCATAAAGAATGTAAAAGTCACCGTCTGGACGGGGAGATCATTTGAAGTAAAAATGTAAAAAAATATGAAAAGTATTATATTATTATAGGTCCTGTCTCAATTACAGAACGAAGCTAGCAAACGATAGTGAAACATTGAGCGTTCTTCGCAATTTGTCCGATAAAAGTTGACAAATTATTCCGTTACAATTGAGGGGTTCATTGCAATAACCGGGCAAGTCCATTTTTGAGCATTTTTAAGTTCTTGATATATTCTTGCTCACCATAAAATTCTGCATCATCCGCTACAAGAACCATGTTTAAACGTCGATAGTATGCAAAATAATACGCATGTTTAATATCGACAATACGGAAAATTGTCTAATAATCAGGCAAATCCATTGGTTTCTATCTAATATCTTTTGAATTTTTTTGATCTGGTGGTCCAGATTGGCAGTGAAGATCCGAAAAAATAAAAATATGAAAATCATACCGAGCTTGTTATCAGATTTTTGCTTTTCCTGAACGTTTTATCTGAGTGGACTTGGTTTTTGCACGCAGACCTTCGGATTCTCATTGGACAAAAATCAACTTCAATTTTGAGATACCTTCATTTGCATTCGAATAAATTCATATTCAAACAAAAGTTAAATGCTAGTAAATTAACACTGTACAATAACTACTAGCTACCGGAATTCTATACGTTGTTGGATTAATTGCAAACGAGGCGCAACGATGCCACGACCAAGAAACGCACGTCGTTATCGCCTCGTTCGAAATAACCTGAATAAAATATAAAATTCCGATCCCCAATTATTACGTACAAGTGACTAAGCGAGAATTCCCATCCCCTTTAACTTTGTTAATTTTGAATTTAGAAAAAAATATTTGTTACGAAACTTATACAGAATAATTCAACGTTTTTGTTGATTCCATTGAAAAAAAGCCACGAAAAACAAATGAACATCGCATAACTGAGATATAGACTAAAATTAAATTTTTTAAATTTATATATATTTGGATTCTAAATCAAATTCTGATGGTATCCCAGTAGTAGTAGCAATCTTCTCCATACTTTCTGAGACATCCAATATATCTTCTTAGAAAAAATATCACTATTAGAAACATTGCTTTTTTGAAATATAATATTTCAGTCATAAAATAAAACAATTTTTGGAAATACAATAGAAACAAAATTCTTTTAAATCTCTTGTAGCCTTCCTTCTACGACTCTCAATCAGATCAACTATAAGTAAGTTAAATAATCTTATACATTAACTAAAAGTATAGTAAGATGCAGTTTACATGACGTAGTTTCACATTTAAATTGCAGTATGACCAAATATGGCGGTATTATTATAAGACATCCTAAGTAGCTTGTAAAAACGTCTCCAGTCATTTTATACAAATTTTAGATGTCTTTGTTTTTTTTTGCTTCTTGTAAGACCTGGTCAAACTTTACTCGCCACAGACAAGTCTTTTGATCGTACTCTAGATATTATTACTTTTTTTTCACGGATACACGGATACACTGATATTTTTCTTTCAATAAGAGTTACATTCCTACTTAGAAGTTTTTCTTTTCGCTTGTTTATTATTTCTTTAGAATTATTCTTTATGTTGTTACCTAGTTTTTAAGCGTTTGTATCTTCTGGGTATAAATAAAATATTATATTAATAAAAAAAAATATATCGCCTGGTAGACGCTTAGCTTCATTATATATTTATATTTTGTGTCAATAAAATGGAAATTGAAACTAAACAAAAAAAATCAGAACAAAATCTAGAAAATCAAACCAACAGTATGCATCTCTGATCTTTCTTTTTTCTATCAACCTTAATTCCCGACTGTTATTTTCCCGGATCGGGAATGGAAAAATGGCAAACTTTCCGGGACAGAAACTCTAGGTTTAAAGTTCAAAACAGCTGGACTACAAGGTGTTAACAAAACTTAATAGTATCTAGTTACAATAGATTAAAATAATATTCCCAAAAGGTATCTATGGGTTTGTCTCATATAATTGACTAATTTCCTGTCTTTGCCAGTTTTGTTCAATGCTAAAGATTTGGAAGCCTCAAGAATATTTAAAAGGATAATAATAGTTCATTTCTACTTGGTGTAATAACATAAGTGCACATTCTCCAACCTACATTTTTTTTAGGATTTTAGTGTGAAAAACGTCATTTCGGTAATTATCCCAATTTATAAAAGTCGCTACAAATAGTTGTCTGTTTTTAGCTAGTCCTATTTGTCTTTTCTTTATTGATCAGTACTTCAAGTAGAATATGTGCTTAAGATGATATAAACCTCTAAAATCGCCTTGCCGCAGTTTTTTTGCTCTAATAAAATCCTAAATATTGTCCTCTATAAATTTGTTATTTCGGCAATGTCAAAGTTAAATCATTCTGCCTAGTTTATCCAACACATCGGTAATCTCTTTTTATGTTAGTGAAACAGAGTACAGCTGTGTTAAAGTGCCAGAGTAGGTAAAATATTCATATTGTTGTTAGTTGTAACACAGCATGACGATATATAGCAATAATTAAATGCGTACACTTTTAGCTCGTCATTTCGGTAATGCAGTAAAATGAGTAAAAGAAATAAAACAAGAAAAAATCCTTCCCTCTGATATCTGGTATTACATACACGAACATAAAAAGTTCGATGAAGTTTTTACACAAAAAGGTGGTCTAGCTTCAAATCTGCCGAAAACGTCATTTCGGTAACAAACATGCATTACAACTGTTTACCCAGCAATAAAATTTTATTTTTTTCCATTTCATAGGGTCATTTTTTATTAAAATCTTACCAAATTTTCGCGAAAAGTTTTTAAATTCTAAAAAAAAACAAAACAAAAATACCGAAAAATAATAAATAGGTTGTATTCGACGAAAACTACAAATTTTTGTAATTTCTCCCAGCCAATAAGATATCACTCAAACTTTTAAATTCTATTAGAGGGCTAACAGCCCGTTTTACAAGAATTTGAAAGAAGTTAAAAAATTCGAAAATGTAAGCGTTTGTCTGAAATATTGCAGTAGTCAACAACAAAAAAAAACTTAACTGAAGAAGGATACATTAATACATACAGATTAATGAATTCGAAAATACCAAAGATGTAAAGGATACCTTACTTGTTACATAAATATTTATCAGTTAGCCGTGCATGACGTTGCCCCAGTTCCATAAGCTAATGTGTTTCATAATTTTTTAATTTTTCTCATGTTTATGTTTTCGGGAATCACTTGTTTATTTCTTTTGATAATATAATAAACGTTTTATTTTTCCGAGTCTGTTTATTTCCCGTCCAATGGTAAATTGAAATTTGTATAAATTACCGAAATGACTCTTGTGCAGTACAGAAATGACTGAAATCGAATCAGTTTCCCTTAGTTATATTGAAACGTATGTGTGTACAGGGTGACTACGCGAGAATTCCTACCCCCTTTAACTCCTTAATTTTTGATTTCAGGAAAAAAATGTTTAATACAAAACTTATAGATTCAATTCAAAGTTTCTCTGTCTGCTCACAGAAAAACAATTGATGATCAGATAAACGAGATATAAACAAAACTTAAGTTTTAACCCTGTATATTATTACGATTTTCGATTCTAAATTACATTCTACTGGGACTACGTATACCGGGTGGAAAGTTTCAAAGCCGAACATAGCAAAGTTGCATTGAGAACCAAGTTTCTGTAGATTACTGCTCGCCATGTAAAGATACAAAAATGGTAATGGTATGAAAGGAAAGAGAAAATGAAGGTCAATATTATCCTGTTAAAATTATTTATATTGCAGTAAAACTTTTGGAATGTAAATTAAATTTTCAAATTTCAAATGAAAAATGTAGTCGCCTTAGTATGTCAGATTTGAAGTTTGCAACTCAATAACCGGAATTTTCTACAATAGGCTTCTGATTCAAAACAATTCAAAATAAAAGTTCATTCATCCGTAAAACATACTGATGATGAAAAACTTATGATTTATTTATTTGCTCTCCTTGCTTCACAAAATACATTCCTACTTTCTTGTTAATTTTGAAAAAGAAAAAAAAAGTGATGGCAACTGAATTTGTGGAATTCATGTGGGATTTGTATAAATATTCTTTACAAGTTATATTGTATTCTTGAACAGTGTATAGTCGTGTGAAACTTATTTAATTCTTGTACAATTGAAATTTAAAACTGATTTAGTATCAAGTTTAAATTTAATGATTGATAGAATTAGAAGTATTTTGTATGCTAAGACGCAAAATAAAGTTATCATTCTAATAAAGAAAGAATCGTTGTAACTTAAACGACATAATTATTCACAATCATAATATTTTTTGACTGACGTATAAATTATTTTCCGTTAACTGAAAAGAACTGACAGTTTCAAATCTGACAAAGGCGACAAAATTTTTCATTTAAAATTTGAAAATTAAATTTTTATTCTGAATGTATCAATATTTAGGAATAATTTTAACACGATAATATTGGCCTTAATTTTCTCTTTCCTTTCATACCATCACCATTTTTGTACCTTTAAATGGCGAACAGTAATTCATAGAAACATAGTTTTCAATGCAAGTTTGCTATGTTCAGGTTTGAAACTTTCCACCCGGTATAATAAAACCAATAATTTAGAAGGTGTCGATAAAATATTTTCCTATTTAATTTATTTTATTTTTGAATTTTAGAAATAGAAAATTTGAATAATAATCGTTTTATACTAAGAGATGTGATTCAAATGTTAAAAAGATTTAGACCTGTAAAAAAAAATTGAAGATGCTTTGAATATGTTTTGCGTTAAATTTTCAATTTCATTTTTTAAAGTTCAATTTTTCCGAAATATTTTTCGTTCATAGTTAATAAGTTAATTTTAAAAAAAAAACAATGGTAAAAATTTATTTAATGTTATTTTATTTAAAACCAAAACTTCTTTTATTTTTTGAGCATCCGACGCTCAATTATTTCTTGTAAATATCTGTAGCAGTACTGAAATAAATTCTACAACTTCTTTTACCTTTTTTTTCTATCTAAAATAAAAAAAAAATTAAGCAGGAATTTTTTTATAGACACCTTCTAGATTAGAAGTTCTATTATACATGTAGTCCCATTAGAATTTTATTTCGAATCGAAAAACGTAATAATATACAGAATGTTCCATTTAAAAAAAAATTATGTTTAGTCTATATTTCGTTTATGCGACCATCAATTGTTTTTCTGTGAGCACGCAGAGAAACGTTGAATTAGACCCTTTAAGTTTTGTATTAAGCATTTTTTTCCTAAAATAAAAAATAAAAGAACTAAAGGGGGTAGAAATTCTCGTGTAGTCACCCTGTACGATCTTTGCTGATACTGAAAATGAACTTATTTAGCCTAATTTTATAATACTTGCAAACAGAATTTGAAATAATTTTCAAATTCTTTTTACTTTCTTTGTGAAACTGGACAATTATATGATATCCACCCCTATACTCGTAATATGTATAAATATTGTAAACGTAGTTTTGAAAAAATAAAAAGCAGTGCTGGCAAAAACCGGAAAAAATTGAAACCGAATAATCGGTTTCTTTAAAAACCGGTTTTGGATAAAACCGGTTATCCAAATAATGGTTAAAACCGACTATTCGAATATCCAAAATCCGATTATTCGGATATCTGAAAAACTGTCTGCTTGAGAGCCGACTATTTGGATATTCGAGAAATCTGTAATCAAAAAAGCAGCTTTTGGATTATCCGAAAATCGGTTAATTACGTATTAACAAAAAATGATTCATAAAAAACAGACTCGACTGAATTTTAACTCTAACGTTTCTGGTTTTTAATCAGATGAAAATGTTTTCAAACATTTCAATCTTGTGCTTCTCTTGTCCATTTTAAAGTATTAACTACATTTCTAATTTATAAGGACTCACACATCTAAAACGTGACACAAACTCACTAATAATACCTTTCGCTTTTTTTTGGATAAATAGATAAACGTCAATTATTCTTGTTCTTTCTAATGAACAATATTCAACAAATTGTAAAAGTAATGCAAATATTGTGTGCTGTAAAAATTCATTACAGTGCCGAACATCTGTACCATAATAAACTTTTATTGAGTTCTCCGAAAGACGGTTGGGTACGGCCGAAAACAAAAACTAAAATTACTTTAATTCTTCTTCTTCGACTTTTAATATGTGGATTAGAAGTACGGTGGTGTCGAAAAGTTTTAAGACGAAATGAAATACCCCTGGCCGTACGAATATCTGTGCTTTGCAATTATGAACCTTAACAACGTTTAGCCGGCTGACCTACTTTTATGGCACGGCCGGCGGCAAGCCTAATAAATAAATATTGGTTACGGTTTGCAGTAATAATAACAGGTATCGTTGGTCCTATGACAGTATACATACAATGGAATTATTATCTCTTTCGGTAGTATGTGTTCTGCGTTCCATTTCACAACGAAATTAAAGGAAACTTTCCGACACAAGAAATTCTTCAATACTAAAAAATAATTAGTTCGCAGTTTCTTATACACAGGGAAAAATCAATAGTAAAAAGTAATACAAATTGTAGTCAGAATAAAGACAGAAACAAATTGTAGCAAATATTAAAACAATTATAGTCAATATTAGCACAATTGTAGTAAATAGTCCGACAATTGTGCGAATATTTGCTACAATTTGTTTCTGTCTTCATTCTAACTAAAATTGGTATTACTTTTTACTAATAATTTTTCTCTATGTACCTACACACTAAATTGGGATAATACGGTATTACCGAAAATTTTCCAGAATACCAACATTTTACAAATGTAATAGGATGTAGAGGTATAAAATCCTTCCTGCGCAAGATAATTAAACAGGATTAAATATTAGGGAGAATATCCTACTTAAGTATTAATTTTCATTTTCTTATTAGATGCTTAAATTCCTCAACTTGAATTTAAATTCCCGGTTTCATGAACAGAAATTTGCATCACTTTTAAGAATATTCTTTATCATACGTTTTCATGAATTAATTAATATAACAGTAAGGTCCGATTTCATAATAGGACTTTAATTTTAAAGTTATTTTAACCTAAAAGAATACATTTGTTTCCCCATTCTTCAATTGACTTATCGCTTCCTTAGAGTCTGATTATGAAAACGGCCATAAGTCCAATTAATGTGTCATTAAAAATACTTTGTTACTCATTCGATTTATACAGAAAAATAGGATAATAAAATAATTTTGGTTTATTTAACTCGTTTTGTTTGACTCTGTATAATAGTTTGCTCTAATTTAGCGTTGGAAATTTTTAATTGCATCACATAAAACATAAAAGTATTTTCCTTTTCTGATCACTTCGTTTATTTATTATTCAACAACAATAACACGTTTAAACTTAAATTTAAATTTAAATACATTCCGAACTTATGGCAATTTAAAACATTTTGATTTAATATCTTTCAATTTTGTTAACAATTTAAATATGAAAATCTAAATTGAATCATAAAGAAAAACAGAATATAACAAAACCCGGGTAGGTATTATTTTTATTAACATTAAACTAAAAACAATTAACAAACTAAACATGACTTCACAAAATATAACTATATACCTGAATTAATTTTATTAATAATGAATTTTACGACCCTGCTCATCCCCTGGTCAAGAGAGGGAGAGAGAAACGGGGAGGCTCAAATGCAGAAGGTTCTAAATTCAGACGGGCTATTTCAATAAGGCTCAAATTCAAACAGATTTACTGCTTTTCGTCTTAAAAGTTTCCGACAATAGTGTACCACTTGACCACTTACATTTTTTTTACGTAGTGAACATAACAGATAAAATTTACCTTCATTTTCTTAATACTTCCAACATTTACTCATTTTCAATTTTATTTGAGTTTTAAATTTGCTGCCTCAAATTCCTATGATTATCTTTAAATGGGTGAAAGAAATAAATACGTTATTGTATGTATATACATTTATTTGAATTTCAAGTAGTTGGGATATTTGAATATTTTTCATCATTCGAATAACCGGTCATTTGAGTATCCGATTATCCAAAAACCGATAGTATTCGAATATCCGGTTATGCAAATAATTGGATATTCGAAGATCCGATTATCCAAATAATTATATATTCGAATATCCCATTATCCAAATAATTGGATATTCGAATAACGATTATCCGGATAACCGGTTTTCGGTTTTGTTTAAAACCTCGGATAATCCAAAACCGATTAATCGGTTATCCAAAAAACCGATTTGGTTGCCAGCACTAATAAAAAGTGATCTTGAAAACTATTTTTCCTTAACTTAAATTTATTGAGAGGCGCTTAGTAGGTATACATATACTATTTCTGTGTTGTGTATGGCATTAATTTCGTACTCTCAAGCGCTATTAAGATTTACAAGGAACACATGCAATGACGTAATCAACGGCAATCAAAATTAATCACCACTAATTGAGCTTAAACCAGGCAACGAGCAGTTTTCAAACGAAAACGCGAAAAAAAAATTCAAATCGTAATGACTAATGAAAACGATGCCCACAAGAGCGTCATAAATACCACTTAAAGCGAGAGAAGTTAGCATGACCCTAAAATAATTAACTCGTCTTGGCCCGTTCATCTGTCACGAAGGCGCTTTTTCATCTGACGCTATCAACGATCCATCTATTCGGGCGTTCTAATTTGAGCTGGCCGCTGATATTATGTTACTTAGTTTGCGACAGCTTCGAACGTGGTATGCGTTCAATTAAATTGCGGTGGCTAGACATAAGAAACCGAGAAAATCTGGGCATTCTTCGTGGGAAACGTCTCTAACCTTGTTCTCTCATGAAACGAAAACGAAAAAAGCTCGCGAATAAAACCACATGTGCGCGAATTGTTTGTTTGTTTGCTAAGCCATCACATAGATTTGATTCATGTTGTCGCATACGAAATATCTATACGAAGTCTTGGCTTGACTATCTCCTTCCACATCATATTTTCGGTCCATTTTATTTTGCCCTCAAAATCCTCCAGTGTCAACCGAGAGTTAAACATAAATATTTTCATAACTTGATATGAGAGGAGAAGTGTTTTTACATACGGTTTTCAGCTTCGTGGAGTGTTTTCTTAGTATTAGAACACACGTTTTTATTTGTTAAAGCGATTAGACATTTTTGACTTTTCTGTACGTGCGTTAATATTTACTCTATTTAATCTGAGACGAAGCAAAAAAAAAAATGATCTGGTTAAATATGTGTTTATAAGCAAGGCGAGATATCAATTTGGGTCTTGGTTAACACCGAACGCATTTAGACATTTAAAAATAATCTCACCTTCCTGTCCAGTCGCACTCGTCACCCATAATTGAAGCAGATGTCACCCACATCAGACATGCAAATATAATACAATAATCCATTAGTAGACTTGTCCGTCCCCTGACCCACGCACTCACGTCCAATCGCATTTTACACACTTTACTTTTGTCACAGACTGCACAATAATCCCAAGGTAGGTATCCTCGAAATGCAATCAATCGTTTAAATCCTTGCCATTTCAGAAATTGGTCGAGACCAATTTGTCTTCTAAATTATGGCAAATTACATCTTTGAATCAAATTTAAAACGAGTCCTCAACTTTAAATATTTATTATAGAATTCTTTTAGAGATAAGCCAGGAGGAATTAATTATTTAATTAGTGATGGAATAAGTTGCCCATAGAAAAAAAAAACATCGTAAACTTTCTCGAAAAACGCGCTTCACTTTGTTTTGCTTTCACATACTCCTTCTTCCTTGAAAGCCTGCGACAAACTAATTTTACCGCGTCGAATAACAAGTGGTTTGAAAATAATAGTTCGACACGCCAGCGAGAGCGCACGAGCGCTCCCTACCATGTTCGAGCTTTTAAAATCCGGATAGAATTGCCGACAGCGTTAACGTCTTTGAAGTTGTAGAACGTGTGTTCAACCCGAGAATTATTGCAGAGGTTTTCTTTATTTTGCGATTTTTAATGCGCACTGTGACTTTTGTATATTCACCGCAGCACTTGGTTCGTTAGCAATTTTAAACGAGTTCATTAAAATGTATGAAACACAAGAAATAGAATATTTTTAGAAGTTTTGTGCTTTACTAGAGCTAGAACTCCTGTATCTTTGAATTGGATAGGAATTCGTACTTTATGTTTACTAATGATAATACATTCAGTTAGATATCAATTAGCACACTAAAATATACACTGAATCGTTTTTCAGATATAGCAAAATAGCATGTAAAACTAAATATTTGCAATTATTTGCTCTCCTGTAAATTGTAGAGTAAAACGGCAAAGGAAAATATTGTTCAGAATATTAAAATGCACTTAAGTTTACTAACAACCCACTAAGCATAGAATGTTACGTAGCATTTCTGAAACGTTTTCAACACAACAACACAGCAACATTTTGAACAAAGTGATAGAATATTACAAGTGGTATGTGGAATGTTATGAAACAACAATGTAATGTTACTACATAACAGAATAATAACATTTATTGAAAATATCGAAATAACTTTACAGCACTGCATGAAACATTACATAATATTGTTGAAACATGATACTTTTATGATAAGTAAAGTTTTATTTAAATGTTATAATAACAACCCAAATTCAACGATATTTCTCAATTATTTAATGCGCCTGTGCGTAATAATATGGCGTCGCAACTTTTGCTGCTCTTCACTAGTTTCGACAATTTACTAGACTTAGGTATTTTCCGATTGCTACTGATAGTGCTGATTGTCGTTGCTGTTCTTAATTTGAGGACATGAAACATCATCTATTTACCCACTAAGCAAAAAGATGTTATATAAACATTGTGTGAACGTTGTTTTGTTAGATGTAATGTTTACGGTTAAACATTTTTAATGTAGAAAGTAACGTTACGCCAATAGTTCTATGTCCTAGTAAGCGATGTTGCAGAATAACGTTACAAAAAAAAATGTTGACCCGACGTCTCTTTATTAACGCTGCATAAATATAAATTGCAATGTTTTATTAATGTTTACATGTAATATTATCTTTATGTTTCCTATATACTTGTTTCATGAACGTTCCTTAAGGAATGTGTCACTGACGTTCCTTTAGAAACATTGCACTACTGTTGCAGTACAACACATTGTGTTTCACTTCTCAACTGCACACCCCTGTCCTTTTTTTTATTTTATTTACGCATCGATTGTAAAATTTTCACTCTGTCTAATCATGAAAGGTTATTAAGAAAAGTTGTTTAAAATTAGGAAATAACCCCAATTCCCAAATTTCAGCGAAAATTTTTGATTTTTAATTATTTGATTAACAAAAAAATTTAGCTAGCTGAAATACACAGAACCAAAAATATCATTATCTATATGTTATACTAAGTCTTCATCATGCGGTGGTGGTGGTGGTTTCAAAAGGTCTGTTATTTTGCTCTCCATGGGACAGTTACAAAAGAAAATATTCACTGTAAATGTATTATTTCAGCTTGTCTTTGAATAATTAAAAATTAAAACTTTTCGCCCAAATTTGAGAATTCGGATTATTTTCTGATTCTAAACAACTTTTCTTTGTAACTTTTCGTGATTAAACAAGATCAAAAATATGTTCTTTTTTTGCAATTTGCAAATATTTAGAACCGATCCGTTAATAAATTAAAAAAGTCAGGGATTTGTAGCTAAGAAGTGAAACACAGTGGATATCTTTAATGCAAACCGCACATTAGCATCGCATCATTTTGCAAACTAAAAATCCGCAGCAATCACTACCTAATATAGTTTTTGTATGTCAGTTCTGATTCCGTACTGATTGGTGCAATTTTTAGTTTAGAATATGAAGCAATGTAACAGATCCTAACGTCCACTTCGATAAAGCTGCTTTAACACTTGTAAACTTTAAAATGTTTCATTACAGCGCTACCCCTTTGCTGAGGAACCCCTAAACTGGGTCGAAACAGCTGTCTAAGGGATCTGACTGTAATCGAAACTATTCATAATAAGTAATTGCAAAGGAATCTTACTCACATATGTATAATATTCAAATTCTCCTTATCCTGACATTTCCTTATTTTGTGAGACAGAGATAGATTTAATAAATTCGAAACCCATCCTCTTGTAAGAAAGTCTCAATGATCAAATGCAAAGATAAATATATCCTGTATTAAAGTATCTACATAGATAATATTTTCTAAATGTGTTTATTAATACAATTAATGAAACTTGGGTGGACATCCATATATGTATTTACAATCAAAATAATATGTTGAAACACCGAATATAAAAATATAAACCGTGAAGATCATAATAATTATAAAATCTAAACCGCTTATTAATCTGAGCAGGCGAAATATGTGTGCTTGCAGGCGGGAGACAATACAACGTAAAGCTGCGTATCAGCTGTGTCTATTCGCTGAGTTGAGTTTGGTCCAAAACTTCTATGTAATCGTTGTTAATCATGCATTTGCTTCAAAAACTTGTATGGCTTCATCATCATTTTACCATGCTAAAAATTTTATTCTCGGTGAGGTGGCAAAATTCTGTAAATATAAATTAAGAAAATGATATATAAGTACATTATAATGTCAAAACTATTAAAGAAAATCGTATTAGTTACCCTTCATCAGTTTTTCCTTATTAATATAAAAACACTTTAGACGATGTGACTGATAATCTGAAATTTATCTGTTTTACAAATACGTAAAATAAATAAAGCATTTTACCTCTATATTTTCTACGTGTATATTCCATTCTGTATTCTATCATTAAAATGTAGCAAAGCACCACCTTCGAGGATTTATCAAAAAACGGTAGTGCAGCCTAACTGCATACGTTTTTTTCCCTTTTCCTAAGACAATGCCTCTTTCCAAATCTGAAGTGAAAGCAAATGTTTGTCTTTTTGCTTAGCTTTGGCTTAAAAGTAAGATAAATCCAGCATAAATTTTATAGAGTAATACAATTGGCTGTATTTGTAAAAATTTTCAGTTGATTTCCACTATTTTGCTCTAAATTTAGAATTGAAAGGGCGTAGTGGATGAAGGGAATTCCCGTATTGACATCTTTACATTTAATAAATAAACATTTTTAAATAAATTTTTAAAAGTGTATTTCTTATAACGAGCCTTCAACAAAAAAATACACCTCGAGTAGCCTTGGAAACAAAAGTACCATCGCGAATTAAGAATCAGTAAAACTACTTTTATTGTCAAAGTAAGACCATAACAAGAAACTTCATTCTGATTTTTGTTCAAAGTTGGGTTTAAACCAAAATATTTTGCTTAATTTCTACCAAAAATTAGAACTCTTTTATCCCAGTATTTTTTGGTCGAGATGGTTCGTACCGTAGATTGAACAGTACAAGTTCTGTGGTAATCGCAAGAACTGTCAGAATACAAAATTTAGGTTATGCGATGAACCTGAATTCAAGCTATTTTCTTTTAAATATGAAAATAGTACTTTCAAAATTTATTCTAGCATTTTCACTATCACCAATAAATTTAATTTGCTAATTTGCAGATATAAAAAAAGTAGAATCTTATGCACTGAGTCGTAATCAGTATACCTCCCATCTTCTTCTAACCTCAAGTAATAAAATGAGTTGGAGTGCATGTAGTGCACGTCAGTAGAAAACGCTATCAGTTTTTGTCACGTAAGAAGTCGGGATATATTTTTCATTTATATGCGCATCGTTGAATTTGGGTTGTTATTATAACATTTCAATACAACGTTACTTATCATAAAAATTACATGTTCCAACAATATTATGTAATGTTTCATGCCAAGCTGTAAAATTATTTCGATATTTTCAATAAATGTTATTATTCTGTTATGTGGTAACATTACATTGGTGTTTCATAACATTCCATGTACCATTCGTAATATTCTATCAACATTTTGTTCAAAATGCTGCTAAGTTGTTGTGCTGAAAACGTTTCAGAAATGCTATGTAACATTCTATGCTTAGTGGGTAATGAACAGGTAAACAGTTTATGGACTGTAATAGTAATAGTAATACTTCTACTTTACGTATAAAACTGAATGTGACACCTTAAGTATACTATACATATGTATATAATATATATTATACATATATTTGGAAAATATTTTGTATTCAGATTGAATTTGTACTACCTCCTACCTCTTTCAAATGGTTATTGTTAAAAACGTAAAATGAAAAGGAGTAGGAACGTTATATCATAGTTTCCTAAAGAAAAATAAAATATCTGACAATCGAAAAAATACAGGGTGTTTGAAAATTGCTAGTACAAAAAAAAAAACTGTGGCATCTGGAAGTCCTAAGAAATCCAAATAAAAACATTTTAAAAAATTTCTTTTATTATTTTTATTTTTTTTTTCCATAAAATAACGCCATTTCCGTCACCTCATTATTCATGTAAGGGGCATTCATTTCAGTAATAACAATGTAGCAAGCTGTGACTATTGTGACAGCTTATCATCTTAACTCAGTGGCGTAACAACAATTTTAGCCAAATTTTTAGTAACTTTTATTTCGAAAACTAAAGGACTTTTATTGGAATTTTTTTGCCGAACATCAACTCACCATCCCCAATAACCAATTTATTTTGTACTGGCAATTTAAACATCCGGTATATCTCGACTTCTTACACGTGACAAAAACTGATAGTGTTTTCTACTAACGTTCACTACATGCACTGAGTGTATCTCCAATTCATTTTATTACGTGAGGTTAGAAGACGATGGGAGATACACTGAGTGCACACTCAGTGCATTAGTGCATGTCAGTAGAAAACGCTATGAGTTAATTTTAAAATGTGGATATTAAGATTCAACTTTTTTTTTAAATATCTGCAAATTAGCATATTTGTTGGTGAAAGTGGTCAATGCCAGAAGAAATTTAAAGTACTATTTTACTATACTATATTTAATTTTGTATTTTGATAGTTATTGCGAATATCACAGAACCTGTACTGTTCAATCTACGGTACGTACTTTTGTTTCCAAGGCTACTCCAGGTGTTTTTTTTTTTTTATTGATGGCTCGTTATAAGAAGTACACGCTTAAAAATTACTCCTAATTAAAAAGTGACATTGCTTTAGGAAAAGGGAAAAAACCGCTGCAGTTAGGCTGCACTATCGCTTTGCGATAAATCCTCGAAAGTGATGCTACATTTTAAAGTTAGAATACAGAATGCAAAGAACATACGTGAAAAATATAGAGGTAAAATGTTTTATTTATTTTACGTATTTTTAAAAGAGATACATTTAAGATTTTCAGTCACATCATCTAAAATATTTTTATATTAATAAGGAAAAATTGTTGAATAACTGATGAAGGGTAAGTAATACGATTTTTTTAATTGTTTTGACATTATAATGTATTTATATATCATTTTCTTCATTCATATTTACAGAATTTTGTAACCTCACCCAGAAGAAAATTTTTAGCACGAGAAAATAATGGTGAAGCCATACAATTTTTTGAAACAAATTTATGATTAACAGCGATTACATAGAAGTTTTGGACCAAACTCAACTTACCAAATAGACACAGCTGATTACGTTCTATTGTCCCCCGCCTGCAAGTACGCCTATTTCGCTCCTTCAGTATTTAATAAACGGATTAGATTTAATAATTATTATGATTTCCACGGCTTGTATTTTTATATTTGGTGTTTCAATATATTATTTTGATTGTAAATACCTATATTGATGTCCACCGACGTTTCATTAATTGTATTAATAAACACTTTGCGTAGTAAGATTCCTTCTGTGTTACAATTAGAAAATATAATCTATGTAGATACTTTAATACTGGATATACTTCATCTTTGGAATTTATTAAATCTATCTCTGTCTCACAAAATAAGAAAGATCTCCTTTGTAAATACTTATTATGAATACAGTTCATTACAATGGCACCCTTTGGAGAGCTGTTTCGGCCCTGTTTCGGGGCTCCTCGGCAGAGGGATCGCGAAGTAATCAAACATTTTAAAGTTTACAAGTGTTAAAGCAGCTTTATTGAAGTGGACGTGACACATTCCTAAAGTAACGTTCATGAAACAAGTATAGGAAACATAATGATAATATTACGTTTAAATATTAATAAAACATTGCAATTTATGTTTATACAGCGTTAATAAATAAACACGTTTAACCGAAAACATTACGTCTGACTAAATAACGTTCACAAAATGTTTACATAACATTTTTTTGCTTAGTGGGAAGGTAACTATGACCGAAAAGTATTTATGTACATGTAGAATGTGACTGACAATTTCAAAATTTGCAATTTTTACACTTTTCCAGTGTTATAATTTTATGTAACAGGGTGTTGTCATACTCTGTTACAATGATTACAAAACGGCAGTGGAAATCAAACTTTTCTAAGTGCAAAAGTTGCAAATTTTGAAGTATACAAATATCTAAATATTTGTCGGTAATAGCTAACTTATTAGTAGAGCTGATAATTATATGCAAATGCATATTGAGTTTGAGCTCACTTCAAGAAAAAAGTAAATAAATGGAAACTACAAGACAAAGATTTCTAAACAATGAAGGGGCTCTTAACCAACAATTGGAACTTAACAATGAATGTAAATCATATCTGATCTGTGTAGGGCCTTTATACAGGGTGTCATCAAACAAGTTTCACATATGAAAAACTGTAAGTTCTTCATGACTTAAGAAAACGAATTCTGCATAACTTAATTTTTTTGGTGAAAAATGAAAGAAATTAAAGCCCCACAAGAGCCCGCAGTCTTTTTGTTTGAGAACCTCTGACCGATCATATGTGGATTTTTCTAAGCGGAACATTACATTATAAACAAAACATAGAGCGTCATCGAAATGAAGGACACTGGGTCAATAAAATTTTCGCTCTGCAATTCCATAACAAAAGAAAATAAACATTCATCACGTTTGTGGCATTACTTACTGGATTAATTAAGTTAATTTTCTGGTTACAAAAGTAACAGTAAGTAAAAGTTAGGAAATAAAAACATTTAAGGTAATATTCTAAAAATTATCGTAAACATCGCACGTCGGTATTCATCGTCCCTTCATTTATGGTTTGATTGTTTTGCTTTGCTTACACTGTACATACAAATAAATGACGTCGAAGAGTATCTAACAAAGAACCTATCTTTTACTTAAATTATTGTCGAATACTTGTTCATTTTACGTATTTATTTATTTATTTAGTCTTGTCGTTATTGAAGACTCTTTAGTTATTCAATAAAGAATAAAGTTTAAGTTTATGTGATTCATACTAAGATCTAATTATTGTGGATTATCTAATAAAACAAATTTAATTCTATAATCAGTGAGAGTAGATTTAAAATTCTTCTTTAATCAAACTGCACACATGGGCAACCACCGGGACACTATGAATTTGATATTGTGTTTACATAAAACATCACAGCTTTTAAAAATACGATCAAGCACTTGACTTTGACTTTTGCTGGAGTTTTATTTTATGATGTCTTTACGCACGATCGACCAGAAGTTCTCAAACAAATGTACCAACGCTCCTCTAGTAGGTAATTTTTTTATTTTTGAGTTAGACCTTTGATAATTGCGGCATTAATTCTCTTGCATGACGAGGAACTTGCTTTATTAATATGTGAAACTAATTTGATTACACCCGGTATATGCAAATACGCCTTTTTATTAAGTGGAGAAGCATTTATCGAAAAACGTACATCACAAAACGTTCCATCTCAAGGTGCTGTAAAAAATGTATTTGCAGACAAAATTTATTTAGAAACTGTTGAAAATATTCGAACAACAAATATTAGTGGCGAGTATGTAGCAAATTTGATCGTTGGAAAATTAAATGAAAATGCTTATGCAAGGCCTTATCTAGTATGATCTAAGGTTCTAGAAAAAGCAATTTTGCAACTATAGGTTTGTAAATGAGGGTAGTCAGTTACTTTTTGGCCCTTCAGGCAATGAAAGAGTTTTGTTATTTTTAAGTGGTGGAGCGCTTAAGGCGAGTCAATACGCTTAAGGCGAGTCAATAGCTAAGGGTGTATTATTTAAATATGATTCATGCAACATGTTAGTGTCATGCATTAAATCTTGGTGCAGAAACAGTGCGGAATATGCACTATTATATAAATTGGCTTCCTCCCAAAGTTCAAGCTTTTCGGAACATGTGCACAGTGATGACTCTACAATTTGAGCCTATCCTTATACTTTGGGAAACCTAGCTTAATGCACTAAAATACTACGCTGAAAATCAACCAATCAATCTTTTGAAAAAGCAGTCACGAGTTTTGAGTCAAAATCATTTGCGCTAAAAACTTTTTAATAATCCAAAACTGCTAGTGCAAATACGATTAATAAAAACACAATTTTCTTTCTTAGCAGACGAAATCATGTATTTAAACATAAGATTTACATTTTTCAGAAAATATGGACTGAATAGAGAATGTTCAAAATAAAATTAATGCCATACCTGATATGTATGGGAAGCAGGTTAAAGATAAATTAAATAATATTTTAAAGAAAAATGCAGAGTTTCAAACCCTCCATAAAATATCTACTCTTCTTTCGGGGAAAGAGGAAGACGCTATCGATATTGAAAATGATTATCAAAATTTAAATATGCACCCGTGCAGGTCTCATGCGTGGATGGACGGTCTCATGTGATGTTGAATGGTCCTTTTCAGCTTATAAAAGCCCTTTAACTGAAAACTTAGAAAAATATTTCGTATGTTCTTGCAATGAATCACATTGATTTGACTGAAAATAATTTTTCATATATTAATAGTTTCATATATTAAGAGTTTTATTTATTAATTTTTTTATTTAAATTAATAGTATATTAGTTTATTTAACTATTTTCGGAGCATATCTCTTAATTCATGAGGCATGTATCTGATTTTACCTTGCATGTTTTAACATGCTTTGTCTGCATATGTGCAGCATATTTAGAATACTTTTAGTGCATATAATTATCAGCTGTACTTATTAGTAAAGTAAGTGCATTTTTCAGACGATTTTTGCCATTTTAAAAGAAAACGGAACAAAATATATGCAAATGCATATTTTGAACATGTTTATAAATAAAGGCATATTTTAATTCTTTGCGATATTAATGCATAATTTGCCGCATTCTTTTGTTTTAATTGCAAATTTGCCGTCATTTCTTGCCAAGTGCAAACCGACACTTTATAGCAGACAAATCTGGACAGTCAGTTCTCAAAAATCAGAATACAGTATGACCCGTTTACTCCGAACAAGCCCTAATCCGAACAGTAATCCAAATTTGAAGCTATATTCCGGACAATGACAATTCGAACAACGAAATGATTCTCGTTACATAAATGGATTTCATATTTTCTAAGAAATGCTGTGTTTGTTTTTTATCATTCATTGCAATGTTGACTGTTACTGACAATGAGTTCAGATTACATTGGAATTTAAAGCAAAAATTAAGCTTATTAACCCATTTGTGCCCAAGCTCTGAAAAATATTAAGAAAAGCCAATCGGAGTACATATTAAATTGATGAAACGACGCACTTATGAAGCAATGTTATGATCACGCTATGGAACGAAGCGATTAATGAAAGCATGAATCAATGAATTAATGAAGCAATGAACCAGTGAAGCGCCTGATCAATGAAGCGATCGATCGATAAATCAATGAATAAAACCATATATCGATGGATAACTTAATTGATTAATGGATGATACGATGGGTAGATAAAGGAATGAATCAATCGACTGATGGATTATGCGATGGATAGATAAAGCATTGGATTGATCAGCGACTGATGGATAATTCGGTGGATAGACAGATAAAGCGCTGTAAACGATGTATTGATTAAACAATTAAACTTTGATGCGATGGATCGATAGATTATTGATCCGATGAAGCGGTTGATGATTTTGGTGCATACTTGCATGCATATTTTGAAGTTTTTGATGCATAATTATCCTAAGCTTAATAATCACATACATTAACTAATGCCCGTATTAAAATAATGACAGAGAAGTGTCGAATTAAATAATAAACATTCTATAAACAATAAAAGACAATAACACATTAAACGACTATGGTAACCTGTCTCTGTCACTATGACCAAAATTTACATAAAAATTATCAACGTGTAAAGCAGACATCAGTATAGTAAGATGTAGTTTACAAGTCCTAGTTTCATATTTAAATTGTAGTATGAGAAGATATGGCGGTATATTTACAAAAATATCCTAATTGCGCCCTAAAAACGCCTCCAATCAACTTGTATAAATTTTAGAGTTCACGTGGACTAATTTGTACTCCGTCATACGTAATAGAAACAGACGGAACCAAGAGAGCCTTTAATATTATTTTAGTCAATCACATAACAAAATCTAGAAAATTATAATTAACAGTATTCATCTTTGATGAATACTGTTGATACAATGTTCATCAAAGATGAATACTGTTGATTATAATTTTATAATAAGAATTATAAGAATACTTTAAAAAAGACAATACGTTATTCGCAGTTCAAAAAACTGATATTAAGTGAAACGAGTGTACGTTTTCCTTTTTCTGAAGTGCGAGATTGTGAAACTGCGACTGGCTGAATTACATCGAAGAGTACTTTTGGCTTACGTCCTTAAAGTCTAATTGCAAAAAAATTAAGTATAGTTATTATTTCATTGTGTGAAGTGGACATAAATAAATTACCTTAGCAACGAAATTGAAATATTTTTTGTTGTATTGGGTACGTCAAAATGCACATCATTACATGATCACGTAAAAATTCGAATTATTAGTAAATAGAAGACGGTTTCTCAATAAGAGAAATTTCACAGGACACGAACATCAGCAAAGGCACAGTATTTAAATTAAAAAAAAACGCCCAGTTAAGAAATCTCCAAGCAACAAAAGAGAGGAAAAGTTGATGCACTTTTGAGGCTAACAATCAGCTGTTGAAAATTCAACTCGCATATTTGCCGTTAAAAAAATAGTATTATCTGAAGAAGGATAAGCAATCCCGTGTCTTCTTCGCATTAAATATTTTTTAATTTAAATGTATAGAGACTTAAAGTTTGGGAACGCTTAATATTGACAGATGAAAAAATCCGTCTACTCGACCCTCTGAACGCGTGCGCTAAAATCATGTCGTGATCATGTCTTATGCTCAAGTATTTTAAATTAGTGTCTTATCAAATACAGTCATAAGACTTGCACTTAATTTTATTGCACACAAGTGTACATTGTATTTACTGGAAGCGTAAGATTAAGGTAATTTTTTATCACTATTGAACCTGGAAAGGATCATATGCCGGCTTTGTAAAGGCTTCAATAATCCACATTGTTTCATAACATGCCAGGCCTAAAAAGCTACACGCCAAGTTTTCATTCCCGACTGTTATTTCCCGGGATCGGGAATTGTCGGGACAGAAACCTTAATCTAAATCTCGATTTACGCAGGTAAATAAGCACTTAAGGTTTAAGAAGTAGGCACACTTTTAGATGGTCTAAAGGTCACATATGGCCAAAAATATACGTTGTGGTTGTATTACCTCGCACCTTTAGCAAAAAGGGATTTGTCGTAATTCTGCAAATTTTGAATGCTTTGATGAGGTTTATATTGGTATCCAACCCAAAAAGACAAACCAAAAGAGCTAAAACGTTAGTCAGAATTAAAATCAGTATTTAACAAAAGTTCTAGAAGAACATATTCTAGAAAGACTAACTAGATGAAATAATGAAAACATCACTAACTTGGATATCACGCTAAATTTGTGATACCTCTTCCTTCAAAGCTGCAGGTAAAATCAGGAGTGCCATAAGGTAATGCATTATGTTCAATATTTCCAATGTCCATATAGCATTTACGGACTAAACTTGTTCAATACTTATTATTAATATTTGTTTGATGAACGCACTAATGATCTGACCGATACAAATGTTACAATTTGTAAATAAACACACTTCAAGTCAACGTCAACTATACCTTAACAAAGTTGAACTTTCTTAATATAATACTATTCAGCTTACGAAGTTATAATAGCTATTTTTTACACAAGTGTCTTATAAGGCAAAGAAAAATTAGCCCACTAGAGCAAAAGTGGCTAAACATTCCTTCCGTGACTTATTTACTATTAAGGCACAAATGTAATACATAGTTTTATCCAACACCTGTTTATTATGAAATCATAATAATGCCGATTTTGAATGTAAATTTAATTATGGGTTCATAATTCCACTAGTGTTTTATAGACCTCATAATACATATATTCAATATCGGCATTATTATGACTTCATAATAAACAGGTTTTGGATAAATATACTTTCGGTTTAAAATAACATTAATTGCATCATTAAGAATGATGAAAATATCAAATGAGCACAATTCAAAATTTGTAACATTAACGAAAATTTACATTAAAAAATCTCAGAATTATGTATCAGGTTTACGCATTTTTTACTTTTATTAGACAAGTGTGAGGGAAAAAATTAAAACAGATAATTATGATAATTATGGCGTTTTTCTGAATTGTAAAAATATACTGCTTTAACACAGTGATGCAATGCCAATTTAAATTTACACCAACAACGATTATTTCAACAAATGTTGTTAAGAGTTTTTGTTTAAAGTTAAACTGGAAATGTTATTCTGACAGTAAGAATAAAATACACGTCTATAGTCTTCTACAGTTAACTTTCATTGCCGCACTGTCACTTTCTTATACTTTCTCGCAGATTAAGTATTAGTTCAAAGCTATAATAGTCTTTTTGCTTTAGAAAATTATTAATTGTTATTGAATTTGCAAGGTATTATATTATTATTTTATTAAAATGTAATGTGAGCTTATTGTTTTGTGAAGATACACAAAAAAATCTTTTTACGAAGGTTCGGAAAAAGATTAACTGATATCGTTTAAACAGCATAAACCAACTTCATTTTCAATTTTATCGCTGGGTTGTATTTACAAAATGAAGAAACTCGACTTTTAACTGTATAATAAAGATATGTGATGTGACAAAACAAATAAAGGGATTTATCCACTTTCTTAAAATTTGAATTGAAGATTTTAACTTTTTAAATACCAAAGAAAGTATAAAACCCAATAATTATAGTTTCTATAATATATTACCATCACTAGTTTATTATATCGTTGAGTAACTCAGGCTTCTCAGAATCTCATCGCTTTGAAATAAAATACAAACAAGAAAATGTAACGGCGCAAGTAAGGATTTTTTGTACGTGACTGGGACTTAGAAATCGTAATTACATTCAAATAAAAGCACTTCGTTCCACTTAGAGGGTTGTCTAGGAGCAAAAGTGCGCCACTCATAAAAGTAACTTCATATTTTAGTACTCAATGGCTGTTGATGTTAATGTATAGGTCGCCAGTCTGGCGCCTCATCATAAGTGCACAAATTCGCGATCTTAAAACTGTTATTAAACAGACATCGAATCGACAATATTTATACAATGCTTTTAAGAAAGATTTATAGTCGTTTGATTGTCAAATAATCTTTGAGTGACTCTGTATATGTATGGGTAAACAATGTATATGCTCGAAGATATCTCGAATCTTTTTCATTATGTAGTCTTATCACTTTTTAAGAGTTGCTCTTAAATAAATAAGAAAGTAAAATAGAACAAAATAAATGCGCAGGCAAAATTGGGAAATTTTAATTTTATAAATAAAATAAAGTCACTTCGTAACTGACTTTATACGCGCTCGACAAGATTATTGGCATCCTGTAATATGGAGTAATTTGTTTTCATTTTGGGAGGCAATGAATTTCGAATTTATCGTCACCATCAAAGGTAATTAAGAACAGGATATAAGCTGCTTTTAATATACGCCCTACAATGCTTTTATTAATAAATAATCATTAAGTTTAATGTCTTCTGCTTTTTAGTCTACGGTAGGCAGTATCTATCATACCTAAAACGAATAAAGAAAACCTTGTCTAATTGTGCGCTCACCAAAAAAAGAGAAAAAACGTAACAATGAAGGCTACCAAATTGAATTTCCATTCTAAACTTAGAGCAAGAACCCGAGATGAAGAACATATTGATGATTCACGATCTGGGCGTAACAATAGCAGCACAGCAGCTAAATATGCTACTGTCCACACATCTCTACGTGTACACGTCTTCGTTTCTCTTCCAGAGCACGAGTCGAGGTTACAATCTGTTGAGCTCACTGCCTACGCCGTACCAAGGCACACGTGCTCACAAAGATAGAGAAAACTAGAACAACTATGACACTATTTCATTAAAATGCTTGCATTATGAAAGCTTGAAACATAATACGCGGGTTTAACGACATTGAAAGCGGAATTGATTTCCGACGGCCGCCTTATTGACGAAAATAATAAGTGGTAATAAAACGAGCGCCGGTCATATGTTCCTTTTAAATCGACGCAAATTATATACTCCACTAAATTATAATTACTGGCCTGCTTCGGCCAGAACACACAGACTGGCCTAAATGTAACTGTCCAGTTGATCGACATGTGACTCAATTAACATAAGCATGATCTGATCATGTTGGCTGTCGTGTACGTATTTTTCTTTAATCATGCATAAAAAGGTAAGAGACGAAATGAGATTTGCAAGAAAGTAATTACTAGAGAGCGGATAATTAGACAAATGCCTAGTGCCTGCCTTTTTGGCTTTTTTTCAAAGTTTTAGAAATTTATGCCTCTTTTTGAAAATAAATACCTTTTGTTGCTTTCTTGCCTTTTTTTTCTGTGATTCGGTGAGTTTCGAATTATTATAATTTTTCTTCAAATCGAAACTTAGCAAGTTGCTAGAAGGGTCTAATATGTTTTCTAGGAAGTGTGCTTTGACCGCAGCGAATATTTCCAGATGGGTATTACCAGTTTCAATACGGGTTTAATCTTAACAGGAAATTATTTGAGGACATTTGTGACAGCAATCGATATTTAAATAATCTCTTTTCGGTGCATTAGTAAATCACTCGTCGTCGTGCTTGTTTTACGTTCAATTTAATTGCTGATTTTAACGCTGCAAGATGCCAAAGTATGATCAAATACAAAATTGTGTAAAACTAGACAAGAATTTGTCAATAGATGGAAATTCTTTGTTTAGTAAAATTTGTTCGAAGGATGTAAGTACAAAATCCTTGTAATAAATGTCTTTTTTTACTTTATTTAATTGTTATTTGCAGTTTTATTCTTAATTTTTAGGTAAATGCTACTAAAAAGTATCACGTAACCCAACACATAGCTAGTTGTATTCATTAAAAAAATGTAAAAAACAAGAACGGTCAACAGCTTCTTTTGAAAACGGCTTTGCAGGAATCAAAACCTGGTCCTTCAAAATCGACATTTTCATTGAAGTTATGTGAAACTTTTATAGCTGCATCGATACCTTTTAAAAAATTGAACAATCCAGTATTACGAGAGTTTTTAGAATCTTCAACAAAAGAAATAATTCGGACGAATCAACACTACGGAAAAATTATTTGGATATTTGCTATCAATCTGTGAGCGGAAGTGAAAACCACATTACATTTTTTTTACTATATTTATTTACTTGCAGACACTAGATTCGATTAGGCTAGACATTGCAAACAAATATATATGGGTCTCAATTGACGAAACTACGGACAGTAACGGTCGCTACATTGCAAACATTGTTGTTAGTAAATTATCAGAACACGAGGCTGGAGTTCCTCATTTATTGGCAAGTAAAGGGTTGGAAAAAACCAATCACAAAACGATTGACAATTTCTTCGATGACAGCATGCGTAAGTTACACATTTTGAATATTACATACTGAAATTAATAGATTGTTTTTCGATTAGGAATCTTATATCCGAATGGAGTAAAAGAAGACAAAATTCTCGCCTTATATGATAAAGGCAGGTCAAATCATACATTTTTTTTACGAGAAAATGATTCATTTACTTGCTTCGCACATTATCTACATAGGGTATGTGAATTTATTCGAGAAGAATTTGTTGTGGTCAACAAATTAATTTCTTCAACTAAAAAGGTATGTTTCAAGAGTAACTTTATATTTTTTTGTTTAGATTATTATTTAAGTTTTTTTAAAAGCTCCATTACGCGCAGCTTTATATAAAGGAAAGCTATCCAACACACCGCTACCTCCAGAACCTGTTATAACTAGACGGGGTTCTTGGATTTTCGCGTGCGTATTTTACGCTGTTCATTTTGACGAAATCAAAGAGGTATTTATTTATTTAACAATTGCCATTTACAAACTAGTTTAATTTTATATATTTAATTTAAGGTGGTCGATAGTTTTGAAACGTCGTCAGCTCTGTCAATAGCCAAATCACAAGCTGCCTTTAAAGACCTTGCAGTAAAAAGAGGTTTATTTTCATCAAGACTCACTTTTCCAATATACCAGAAACGATTACTTGTTTAGAAAGAAACGGTCTAAGTTTATACGACTCTTTGAAATTATTTCATACGGTAGACACATTAATTAAAGTTAAGTTCCTGGTAGCATAGGCCAAAAAGTAGCTGAAAAGTTTCTAAACACAAAACGAAAAAATCCTGGCTTCAAAATTATTCGCAGAGGTAGCCAAACTTCATGAGGGTGACGTTGCGGAGGACATTAAATTAACAATCGATGAAATATTTATGTTAAAATATGCTCTAGTAACATCTTGTGATGTGGTCTTTTTCACAATACAAAAACATTTTGTTCAATAAATGACAAAATTTGTTACCGGAGAATATTGAAAAATATCACCTGCTGGTGGTCAAATACAAATAGAATTTAATGTTGTGTATTTTTTTAAATAAATTTATTTTTTAAATTTCCTGCCTTTTAGTGTTCTTTTTGTTAAAATTTATTGCCTTTTTTCTCAAAATCCGTTGCCTGTTTTCCTTTTTTTTTTGTGACTTTTTTGCGTTTTATTTTTGCCTGACTCTCCGCTCTTTAGTAATTACCTTCCAAAATATTCTTTTAGAATAGTTTCGCCGAAATTAGTAAATCAAATCTTCAGAGAGTAATTTCCAGAATTTTATTTTGTTTAAGTACGGGGACCATAACTCTAATAGGGTTGATGAGAATTGAATCATTTCTTACTTGACTCGACATTTTCTATTTCTGCGGTTTCTGCAGAGATGGCCATAATCGCTTGCATACTTGAATCGATTCGATTCTAAGTATCCAGGGCCGTAGTCAGACTAAATATTCAGGGAAGGCTTATCGGAATGCAGGGCAGGCTCTATAAGTTTTTATTCTAACACTTTCTAAGAAATTTTACAATGTTCTCTAAATGAAAAACACAACAAAGATAAATTATCGCATGAAATAATAACATTGAAAATAATTGCAGTTTTTGTGTTGTTTGAAACAAATTTTGTTTATTTTTTTACATTTAAATTATCCAATAGATATTATTTGTTCGCGAATTGAAAGATCACTTCCAGTGTTGCCCTGTGAAACATTAAATTGGCAACAGTGTGATATGATAAAAAAACAAAAGAATCGCTTTGCGCGTAAATAAGGGCAAAACTCGCTAATTTCAACTTCATCAATAAAACAGCGTTTATTTTCTTCGACACAAAAATTCGTGTAAAATAAAAGCAACCCTCAACCGGATTGTCAAATGCATGTTTGCAACAGTCTACAAAGTCCGAGATAACGGGCCTCGGCGCGTCAGCGGGAGTACTCACGCATAGCTTACATCTGGGTCAGGCACTAGCGGGGAAGAGTACTCTCACCACCCAGCTGAACCCCGAAGTCGTAGCAGTATGTTTTATTTCATGTCAGGTTGGACCGTCGCGTCATAGGGCAGGCTTAAAACTTTCCAGAACAGGCTCAGCCTACCTTGGCGCCCCTCTGCCTGCGGCCTTGTGAGTATCCCTAAACTCACAAACACAAGGAAAGTGTAAAAACGTGCGAACCGGGGGTTAAAAACCCACTTTTCATCCACTCTTGTGTCCAATTCTTTTAAGCAATCCATACAAAGTTAGATTTCGATTTTCTTTGTGAGTAGGTTTCTTGGTTTTCGATAAAAAGACAGAATTTGCTTCCTTCGGTTGCTCAATTAGCGTTTTACACATTTTCAGAATTGTCGAAAATGCTTCGCATTTTTCTTCTCTCTCTGTGTTTCTACTTTGCTTGGACTTCAGACAGAAAACTTTACTTTTGAGAATATTTCAAATAAAAATGACCACATTTTTAAATATAACATTGTATTAAGAAACGTTAATTTAGTTTACAATATTATCTAGGAAAATTTCAGTGGCGTAGCAAAATTTTTGTCTGTATCTCTAAAGATTCACAAATGCCGAAAAGCGGAAGCTTATTTGTAAGTCACATTTCAAATATGTCTGAGAAAATGCATATTTTCAATATATAGTAGTCTATAATAAATAAAATAATAATAATAATAATATATATTTCGTTCCATAAATACCTCAGTGTAGAACATGTCAATTTAATAAAGTTGTAAATACAAAGTAAAATAATACATGTACATATATACAATTAATACATATATGATAACAAATAAAAGTGCACGTGTACAAACTACATTTAAATATCACAGACAATTCTAGTTTTAAAAAAATTTTCCTAAGAATAAAAAGCGCTTTTATGAAGATGTCGTTGTAGCACAGCTTTGAATTGCTGATAAGTTAAATCTCTAATTTTTGAGGGAATAACATTGTAAATTTTTATCCATTGAAATACTCTGAACCTTTGACAAGTTAGTGTATTAAGATAACAGTTTGTTTTTCCGCGTGTATGGTGATTATGATCTAACATGTATTTTTCTTGAAATTGTTCGTAATGTTTTTTCACGAAAAGAGCGCATTCGAGGATGTAAATTCCACACAAGGTATGTATCTTTTTAGTTCTGAAAATATTTTGACATGATTCTCTCACATTTAAGTTAAAAATGCTTCTGATGCAACGTTTTTGCAGCTTAAAGATCCTGTCTTTGTCGGTCGAATTTCCCCAGAATATTATTCCATACTTCATTCTTGAATTGACATAAGCATAATAAGCACAAAGAGCAGCTTCTTGATTGACTGAAGTAGCAAGCTTTCGAAAAGCATAACTTAGTGGTCCAAGCTTAGCAGCTAGATAATCTACATGGGGTTTCCAGTTGAGACATGAATCCAGCTTTAATCCAAGGAAGAGAACTTCTTCAGCACTGGTAAGTATTTTATTATTATATAATAGGTTTATATTATCAATTTCTGTTGGTGAAAACCTTAATATATTTGTTTTTTCTAAAAAAAGAGAGAAGAAAAACTGACAGGATTAATTTTATGATAGAAAACAATTTCAAAACAGCTGGAGGACTTTGAATGAACGTTGTTTGTAGCGCCCTCTGTAGCACCGTACATTCGTAATTTGTAGGAACTTTTAAGAAAATGTCCTAACTTTTATACGTAAATAGTTAAAGCGAAAGAATTGACTTGCACCTGTGACGCAACCTATTACCCTGACCCATTATATTAAACTTATTCACGAAAACAACTCAAAAACCTAAGAACATTGTTGTTCTTAAGACGATTTTGAATCAAACAAAAACATTTGCGGCGCCATCTGTTACCGTGAGTCGTAACTCTTTTCTCTTTATTTGTGACAAATTCAAAAAAATAAGTTACAAAAAACAATTTCGAACGGGAGTGGTTAAAAGAAGTTTCAAAAAAAATTTTAAATATAAGTAGCGCGATCTGTTAATCTGTAACTGCAATTAATTTTGCATCCTGTAATTATGATAGTTTCAAAATAGCCGAAAACAAATTTTAGAACGTTCAAGAACAATGTTCTTAAAACTGAATAAAAAAAATTGTATCGCAACATTCTTTCTTTCTTCTCCAATTACTACACTTTCTTTGATCAATAATTTTGAAAAAATTATAATTGCAAAAAATTGGCATTTTTTGCTTTTATAGAAAAATGTTGAATACCAAAATGTCTACAAAACGTTTACAATAGTTAGGTAAAATACTGCCACGTTTAAAAAATCATATTCTAAATTAAATAGTTTTAATTTACGGATTTTATTTTAAGCAAAAATTGTTTGGTTGGTTTTCACAGATGCAATTATTGACGCGTCTTTGGCATGGATTGACGGACGCGACGTGTCTTGCGTTGCAGATCAAGTCTCCTAGGTCAAGGAGCGTACACAAAAACGAACGTGTAATAAAGGGAATTCCATAGGGGAATCCGTGTCATTAAGTATTACATTCAGTACTACACCAGCGGATTTTATTTTTATTAAAAAGAAATTAACCCACTTATTTTTCAACAGTGCTTTCGCAAGACGCTGACTTTTTTATATTCGCCCGTTGACTCAAACTTTTAGAAAACGCACTTTGAACTATCCGACACGGGTGAGATAAGAGGGAATATTTATAAATCGTTGGGAAGTTAGCATTTGGGATCATTGTCATTATTATTATGATTATTGTCAATTTGTGACTTAGTGGTAACGTTCTTTAATATAATTTGTTAAAATCATTTGTGAGTTTTGTTTGTGTCTCCGAGGGAATGTTTCCCAGTGAATTAACCTGCCAGATCTCCTGATCCTACACCTCTATATTGTTTACTTAGAGCATATGATGAAAGTGTTAGGTTTACAAAGAGAAACACAATAATCTAGAAGAATTTAAAGATCGAATTTAGCATTAATTTTGGTTTGCTGTTTCTTTTTCCGGAAATTTTAAATATTACTTAACGTTTCCGGATAAAATTTGGGTATTCTTACGGTGTGAAAACTGCTTTTGGGGAGCATCCTGTGTATTCAGTTCGTTCATCCTAGGAAACCGCGTCGGTAGTAAACGCTTCAGACCCCGCTCGTTCTCGTCGGTTTTAACGCAACAAGAACAGTTTTTTTTATACTTAATAAAATAATAATAATAATAATTTAACAAATTTGAAATAATCTCACGCTTTACGTTTTATTTGAAACGCTTTCTTTGCATTTGTTTTAAAATACTCCGGGCATGGGGTAGTGTAAAATTCTCGATGCATCGGCAATCCTATGCTTTTAAATAAATGGTATCGTTCGGAGATTCTATGTTTAGATAGGATTGCTTCATCTTTTGAAGCGCTTGCAAGCACATTTTATCTATTCGGAGGGCTGGCCAGAATTGTTATTCCACGCGTTCAGACACTTAAAGTATCCATCGCCGCTCTTTTTATCGAATTAGTTTAATTCGAGTGAACTACGAGAGAGCTAATATTTCGACGGATAGTTTCAATTGGTCTCAACCTTGATCTTTGACGCCTTTGGAGTTTTCTTACTTCAGATTGATACTCGTTGGCCTCTGTCGATGTCACGATGGTTTTGATTCGTGCAAACCCTGATTTTTAAACATTTGGGGGCATGGTTGGTTTCGCTTTATTAATTTGTAACGCGCTTTGGAGACTTACTCGTTTATTTCAAACTTTACATTCGCACTGTATGTTTCCAATAAATGTAATTTATTTAATAGGAAAACTTGCGCAAATTTAAAATAAGCATGAAACAGGTAGGATACGCTTCAATACACTTTTACGACTCCCACTTGGAAATAATAGTTTGCCTCCCGTAATTGGAACAGATTTTCTTTAATATTTAAGTTTCAGTTTATACAGTTTTTTTAAGACGAAAAAAAAAAAAATAAGTAGATGGGGCATTAAACTTTCGAAAAATTTTGAACAAGACTTAATATTTAGCGATGACCGCTTCGCGTTCGTAAAATCCTAAAGTATAAATCTGAGATGAAGTATCTAAAATGACTCCAGAATTTATTGCAAATTAATGGCAAATTTTAATTTAATAAAATCTTTCGAATTTAACTTTTTTTAGTTTTCTCTGAAAATAACTACACTTTACAACAGCAAACATGTAAATATTAAATATTTGCGGAGAGGGCAAAGTTGCCTATTAGTAATAACTTGAAATTCGTATGTACAGATTGTGTCAGTTACCCGTGGTTGTGGAATAAACGGAAGAGCAATAAGGTAAGAAGACTGATTGATCGAAACTACTCCACCAAGAACAAGCATTTTATGCTATTGTAATCATTCGCGTCGAAGTTTAAAGACAGTCAACAGACCGAGCATTGTAGTAAAATGGCCGATTTAATTGCGAGCTCACACGCTTATAAAGACAGAGGTACGCCTTCTTCCACCTTCTACTATAACCAAAAATATGAGACACAACCTCAAAGTTCTCAAAGAATTCTAAAGGAAGAGATCATAAGAAAACGGTCATATTGTAAAAAGATCCAAGACAGTATCTTGTGACCTGTAGTTAAATACATTTCTGCAAGCACAAATCTACCAAATAAAAATGCTTCCAAAAAGTATTTGTATTTTATACTTTGACAAAGTATTTTAAATACTTAAAAGTATTTCAGATATTTAAAAGCATTTAAGATACTAAATGGTACTTAGAATATCTATCGAGCATTATGAGATAAAGTGGAGATATCTGTATTATACTGTTTAGTGCGTTTGTTTATTTTTGGGAATAAATATGATTACAAGAGCAGTTACCTAATGTAAATGTAAAATATTAATTTGTATGGAGTTCGAGGGTTGTTTAGTTGGTTAATTGTGATGCATTAAACGGCATTACATAAGGAGGGTAATGTTTGGGATAAAATTCTTTCAAAGTATTGTCACGATGGAAGTTTTTCGTAAGAAGTAATAAAAAAATTATTAAAGCACCGGCTTGTGAAATCGAGGATAATTTCCACATTGTCGGATTTTAAAAACAATTAGTGAGGTAACCCGGTATAACACGGTTCATATTTCATAATAAAACATCGGCAGAATTGCTGCAACTGGGGTAAGCACTTATATCAAGTGATGCAAAAAACACAGGGCATATTACGAATAATGCAATGTTCAGATAAACAAAAATTGCATATAAAAAGTGCGGGTTGAAATTTGGACTGAATTCGAGCAAAGCATCGACTCGGTGGGCCAACTCGAAGCAAGGGAGCCGCCCGGAGCCATCCTAGCCACCAAGGACCCTGTTCCCGAAATCACTATCATCCTGAGGCACGTCAACTCCAACCAGAATCTACCAACTTCACCCCCGATCAAGCACAGTCCCGATGAGCCGAACCAACGTGCCCAGCTGAAGCCACCACCGCACCCCTGCTTGCCGCATCAAGGACACGCAACTTCGTCTGTCACCAAATGATCGGCTGTAGTCATCCGTCGCCAATCGCCATAGCGCCGCAGACATCGCAACGAGCCGACCTTGACCATCGCCGCTACAACCGCAAAGTTTACCAGGCGCCAGGCCAACGCTAACCGCAACTGCCCGCACGGACGACCAGGACCACAACCACCCCATTTTGGATCACGAAAAGCCGCCAATAATTTAAAACTTAACATTAAATAAAAGGTATCAATTTTTATAAACACTTGTGTTTTAAAGCTCTACCCTCTGCTACCCTACGCCATCCCTCCACTCACGTGACATGGTGGAGATGCTACCCTGTTAGCGCAGCTTGCTAAGGGGACCAACCCCGGTAAGCTTGACAGTATCCTAAATACTAAAGTATCATATATTTATCTCAAATACTTTTATTGTTGAATATCTTTTTGAAAAGTGTCTTCAAATATATTTACAAAAACTTCTTGTATCTTGTATCTTTTGTTTAAATACTTTTCATAAATACCTTTTCCCCGTCTGATACGAACAGAATCTTTATTGTTTGTTGTAGCGTACCAGATATTAACATGATGTACATATAATCTTATCTTTTTTTCAATATCTTCATTTTTCTCTTTTTTTTTCAATATAATTTTTCCTTTATAAACAAAGCTGAAAACCTGGTGAACAGTTTATGTAGATTTTTTTAAATAATGTTGAAAAAGAACGAAGCAAAAAGAGCAGAAGTGAACCATATGGGATATCAAATATAGTAAGCGCAATTAAAACACTAAACAAATAGAGAGAGCAATAAAAATATCATCGAAAGCAGGGGGACGTGTTAAAAAGATCAGTAGACGTTAAGAAAACAAGTAAAAGGTAAAAGATGAGTGGACGCCGAAGAAAGCTCCTTGACAAGAACTGTTTTAATTAATAATAGTTACTCTGCTTTATTATTTATACCTGTAACTATGCGATAGTGTTTGGAAGCAACTAATGCAATGAGAAAACATTTCTTAACACGAAGGGAAAAAAGTGCTGCTGTCATCGTCGGCTTTTTTTTTGTAAACGTGTAGTACCATCTGTGTTCATTACTCGCCTATCAGAGCGAATGCATTAACATTAATAATAGATAGAACCCTGGCTCGTTAACGAAAGTTGTCAGGGCACAAGTAAGACGTTTGTAAAA
Source organism: Prosopocoilus inquinatus (assembly GCA_036172665.1). Classification (NCBI taxonomy): domain Eukaryota; kingdom Metazoa; phylum Arthropoda; class Insecta; order Coleoptera; family Lucanidae; genus Prosopocoilus; species Prosopocoilus inquinatus. The sequence continues at coordinate 8,212,757 of CM069876.1, forward strand.
CTGGAAGCGGCTGAAGTACGTGATTGCGAACGTTAGTCGAAAAAACCGTCGTTTAAAGTTGTTAATAATATTTGTGTGTGTAAGTATCACAGATGTGCGTTATTTAAATTTATAAATGTTTTACAGAAAAAAAATTTTTACAAGTTCATGTGGGCAACTCATTTTGATTAAATTAAGTTAACGTTTCTTAAATGTCTGATATATTCAGTAAGCAGTTAACATATTCTGCAATCGTCTGGAGTGTTGTTTATGATTATTAAAAAATTCTCTATTATGTGATGTATTACGACTTTAACAATCTTTGTTTATTAAATTGTTGTTGAATGAGAAAAAAGCAAAATATTACTTTAAATTTGAAAAATCACATTAATTTCCTTAAGTTCATGATTTGTATTTGCAGATTCTCTTTTGCCTACTTTTCAATGTAAATATACATAACTATTCGATTAAAAACAGTGTAGTCAGTACCTTTGTAAGGTAAATATTTAGTAGAGGGTCCACGTTTATTGAAAAACTCGTATACTATTCGCATTTATGTCTTTTGTTATTTCAATAATATGTCTATGACAAATTGTAAGTATATTCAATTTTTCAGTAGTTTCAAAGCAGGTTTCAGAAAAAAAATCATTGTTATTGATTTAAGTAAATAATATTTTATGCAAATTACTGTGCAAATTTGTTGGATTTCCATTTCAAGACTTCTTTAGTTTCAATAAGAAATATTTCGATTTTTTGTGTGGCTCAAGAGTTACCTTCCAAAACTCTTTGTTATTCCGGTGAAGTTTCCATTTCGAGTGAGAAATAATAAATAAAAGTAATTTATTTCAATAATAACTTCTGACATTTATCGTAACTCAGGTAAAACACTGCCCCGATCGTTATACATAAGCCATAAAAATGATATAACGTTTGGTTTATTGCACTCGTGTATTGTTAAATTTCGAAATGGGGGGTTTTTATATATTTTATCGATCCATAAAACCGAGCCGCATAAAATCATTAAATACGTAATAAATTATCAGTACTCTAACCAATACAGGAACATACTTCCTTAACAGGCTAGGCGAGTGTTTTTACACAGTACATGTCCCTTGTGTAAGTTCACGGAATAATAAATTTTCATCATAATTAGGTATTCAGGTGGTTTCGTCGAGGGGACACTCTTTTTGGGCATAGCTCGGTATAATTGGCCGCTGGGATCGACCTTTTCAGTTCCCGAAAGGAGAAACTCTGAAAGGTTATCTCATTTCCAAATATTTAACAACTTTGAAAAAATTTTTACTCCTATATTTACACGACGGAAACAGTTCGATAATAGTCACTTAATTTCTCTTCCAGGTATGTAAATCGCTGAGTAAAAATTGCCTTCACGGAAATATTCCACCTTTATTACTCGGCGTTCCCTACCTGTTTGGCCCGTGCTACCTTTTAGTGGTCATTGTCTTGTTTTTGTTTCGTTTGGCACGAATCGGCTCGGCTGCTATTTCTACGAAAAAAGAAACCTAGGGGTTCAGAATTCTGCATAAATATTTCATTTAAAGTCCTTTGAAAATGATTTCCAAACATTTAAATGCACAGCGCATAATAGCAACTTCTTTATCTCCTGCGATCTTTCCAAAGACTTTAGGTTTTAATTGCCTTCATTTTTTCTAGAAAGTACAGGCAGGCTGAACTGCAGGATATTATGCAATTATGCATTTCTTCATTAGGAATGTTTTTATTACTAATACCTCGATTTATTCTGATTTAACGATCAAGGATATCAGCTGGTTTTTATTTAAATTTACGATGATGTAGATTTAAATATTAAAAGTGTGTATTTACTTCAGTAGTTAGTGGTTTCAAAAAACTTAATTCTTTAACAATTTATTCTATTTTTTATTCCAATGTACTTACGATAAAAATACAAAATGTACAATATGAATACAGGGTGCTGCATTTTGAAACGTAACATACGAAATCCCATGTTAATTTAAAGGTGCTCGAATATTGGCTTCCCTAATTATATTGCAGCAAAACTCTAATTAGGTACTATAGTACTATCCAAGATAAATCTGTCTGTGAAGTTTGAGAATTTTTCATTCGCTCAGTTTAAAGATATTTAAAAAATATTAGTAACGAAATTCAATTTATACCAAACTATCAGCACGGCCTTGATCAGTAAATATTAGGAGTAAAATAAATTACTGGAAAAGCTTTTCTTATGAATATTTTTCAAAAATGACTAGATTTATTAATTATCTGTCCAGTTTTCACTATCATTGATCAATAATGTGCTGAAATTTTGTGTTTTTTTGTGTGGTTCAAGTTTATTTCATTTAGGCCCAGTTTTACAATGACGGTTTAACTTTGAGCCGACGCTTAAATCCTTCACAGCAATTGTTGGAATAATCATTGCTAAGGGTTTAAACCTCAGCTCAAAGTTGAGCGAGCTCCAATTGTAAAACTGGACCTTAGTCATATTTTTGACTTTACGCCCAGTTTTCTTTTCTTTTGATTGGAATTGTATATTTTACTGTGCGGTGCACGCGTGGACCCATCGCGAGAGCAGAAATCCGTTGATTGTTTAATAACGTGTTGTTGTTGATTGTAACCGTGTGTAAATTTATGTGCATGTGTTTGTTTACTTTACGGACATAATTATTTGTTTCAATGGCTTGCTATCGAAATGATTATTGACGTGGCCAAGTTATTTATTATATTAGAGTTACTATATATAATTTCGGGTTGGTCTTATTTCGGATGTATGAGCATAACATGTGCAAGTGTACTTTAAATAAGCTAAAATGTAACAGAAAATATCATCCAAGTTCTTCATATCGAAACAAATAGCCATTTGCTCTTTGCTTACATTATTATAGTTTTATATTTTTATACCGCCTTTATTATTTATTTTGGAAGTAAATATGATGAAATAAAAAATCGTTTGAGTATTTGTAGACTAAACAAATCAGGAATTGTGTAAATACACGTGACCAATTGCCGTAAATCAAAAACAACCGTCAGTTGAACAACTGTCGAATGATCAATTCGCGATATGATTAAATTTTGTTCGTGATTAAAAAGTATATGTTATATGACTATTAGAATGTTTTATTTATAAGGATAAAAGTCGCTTGACATCATCAGAAGTATAAGATATATTCTTCATCACATTGTTTGAGTTTTTATTTGAGTTTAGCGCAATGGCGTAAGTAGAAGTCAAGCCGCGAATAGCAAAATTTTTATTAGCTCCTTTTGACAAGTAAATTCACATTTTGAAAAAGAGACATTATTCATATGCGACAGAAACGATAAGGACTGTCAAAATTTTAGGTTAAGAGAGCACCTGATAAATACTGTTTTTTTTTAATGCCATAAGGGGTGGTTGTGGAGAATAAATTTCATGTCGTTGCTTGATGCATACATGTTCAAGGAGCTATAAGTGCATCCTTTCCGGCATCTAAAGGATCTGGCCTACAAATTTAAACGTTGTTGAAGTATACACGAATGATGCTAAGGTATGAATTATATTTTCCATGGCCTATGGCATTAAAAAAAACACACGTTACAAGTTTGGTATTTAAATTAGGTTGTTATTAAGGTTTTGTTTCTGTCAAAACATAAGAAGTCGAGTTGAAATGTCAAATTTAATAAATAGAAACCTTATAGCAACTCTTCTTGCTGTCCAAACTTTGCATGACAAAGTCAAAACTCTTACTTTTTGAGCATATAATTCACATGAGTCACTTTGTCAAAATACAAAATAAATACGAATTATAAACAGTAAAATTTATATTAAACTTGTTTCAAAAAATATTAAATGGAGGTTTACATTCTGAAAATAACGTGTCCGGATTTTATAGTTCGCTACTGTACTTTTGTGGAAAACACTTAAAAGAAGTATTGATACTATAGAAACTATTTATAGTTTAAATAGCCGTCATCCTATGATCGCTTTTTGACCTGACATTGCATTACGATTGTCAAATTGAAGCGGATTCACTGCAATCAAAAATGATTTGCAACAAAATTTGATATAAAATCAGTTGCCGATAAAATTAAGAGCTCTTTGCACCACTGAAATCAGTTGTATCTTGTTAATTTATTTATTTGGCAGACAGATAACGTAACGTCAAGAGCGAAAAGATTATTATTATTGTTATTTGAATAAAAATTGACCGTGCATTAATAAAAAATAATATCCAGCGCTCTAATTGACATTTGAGATAACAAATAACACCTGTCAATGATGTTTTCACACGACGGCTATCACTGTCAAGCTGTAAACACTCCCGTTTTCCAATGCTGCAACCGAATGTATTTTCTTCATTTTATTTATTTGACAGATGTTTGAGGTTAGGTACGTCGAGAGCGACAAAATTGTAGGTTGTGTGAACACAATTTGACTGTGCATTAAACTAAATCCAATTAAATATTGCATTGTACCATAAAAATTATTTTAGATAAATTAATTAGAAATATCCAGCCCTCTAATTGGAATTTGAAATGTCAAAGGATACTTGTCAATGACACTGTCATATGACGACTGTCATTGTCATGTTGTGAAATTCCTTCAATTTCGCAAAACATGATACGCTTATTGAAATTTTTGGTATTGGTATATTTTTGACATTTGATTGAAATTAAAATTTTAGAACCACTGGCGACTTGGTTAGAATTTGTAATTCAGCGTTCAGCAGGCCATGATAATGGTAATTAAATATAAGATCGATAAAGGAAAATCAATTGTGGAATAGTCTGTTTGTTTCCTACAAAAATTTAAATTTCTTGATTTCAAAGTGTACAAAATACCTTTGCTCCGTTCTGCGAACGGCAACAGTCATTCAGAACAGAAATCTTTTATGTTAATTCTTAGAGATTTGATTAATTTTTATCCCAACACTTACTTATTTTCACAGAAAATAAAAACAATATAACACCATTTTGTAAACAGTTGTGATTCAACATCCAAATAAAGCAGACTCTTACACACAACAATTATTATTATTTCAAAACAAATTAAGTATTTTAAAAATGGTTCCTCGAGTAATTTAAATCGGTCTACCCTTTTCATGACCGCGACAGAAAGTGATAGCGCCCATGGTGTGTTGGCGCCGGGTTGCCTTTCGACCTCTGCAACCCCTATTGCTACGCCACTGGTTGCGCGGTTCGATTTTTTCATGTCCCTTTTATAGAATAGAACCGTATTTAATATTATTATGTAATGTATATTTCTGAAGTCAAATTCAAAATCAAATAGAAATTGCATTTCTTTCTTCTTTTTTTTTATTCTTGGTCTGAGAATTTATTGTTTCGTTTTTTTGTTTGTTATTAAAAGTAACACCTAATACATTTTACTTTTTACTTGTTTATGAAACTTGTGTGGATGAAAATAGAACCTAGACTTTTACACGATTGAATCCTTTTTACTGCACAAATCAAATGTCTCGGCAACACTGCTGAATAAGAAAATTTCTTTAAATAAATTATTAAGATTAAATAAGATTTTAACATAATATTTCTTAGAAAAACGTGTCGTTATGGTTTTAATTATTAAATTTGAAACAAAAAAAACAAAATAATGTCACATTTGTCAAAATATTGAAAAATTAGTAGTAATACAAAATCAGTAAGGTGTACCAATTTTCAATAATTTAGGAAATTATTTCTCGTTTCAAAATGAACACAAAAAAGTAAAAATTAATCTGCATCTTTTACGTTTGTTTCATACTGTATCCCTCTTCATTTTCAGACACACTTCTAAAAGCATCCTGTGTATTTCAGTGTATCAAATAAAATAAAAGAAGCCTTTGAGCTGTGATTTTTCATATTTAAAAAAAGAGCAAAAATCAGTTTCGACAAATTGACGAATGAGTCGTCGCAAACCTAAACCCCAAACTTGGATTAATTTATATTTATTGGGTAGACCCCCAAAAAGTAGTAGCCTACGGCCACCAAATTTAACTGTCCGTCCATGTGATCTATTGTCCTTGTTGAGTGAGTTTCAATCTCCAGTTCGGACGTTCTGTCGAGTTACTCTCTAAGGCATTTCTGCAAATAAATAATTTTTATCTGGTAGCCATTACTGATTGTCATTGTTGCCAATATAATTCAATATTTTGACGGTCGATTTTGATAAAAACTTGTAGTGAATCTGGCTAGGTAGTGAAACTCCATTGATCCGCTCATCGTTCTCCACCTCGAGGTTGGGGAACACAGAACGTCTTGAACAGCTGCACTCGTCTCCGCTTCAAATGTTTTGAAAAGCCATTAGGTTAGCTTAACTTCCTATGACGCCAGCCTGATGGAAACTGGGTTATTGTCAAGGTCAGCCGATTCTACCGTTCATAAACCTTTTTGTTGGACTGACTTGGTAAGTTATCTTGTTTCCTTTTTGAAATTTTACTTAGGATTCCTTGTTCACTTGTAGGCAATTTTTGTTTGCTGCCTATTTAGCGGCAATTTTTTATTGAACCTTTCTGAGCTACGAACAAGTACCAGACGATTTACCAGCCCCAACGCCAGCTCACGTCATTCGACCTGTTGTGAAGATTTGGCTTCTGTATTTGGCCATTCTTGCTGATCGCTCGAGAGATCATCTGGACATCTAGCAAATTGTTCTGTGTGATCCTCGTAACATTGACAACTTTTTCCCGAGGCGAAACCTTTCCTATTCGTCTTCACCGTGGGGGACCGTTGCGAATCTTATATTGTGGAACATCCCAAGCAACACGCTTTGGTTTAATTTTCGTGTATTCAACCATATTTTGGTTTTGGTTGGACATTTTTACGTTTATTAAATGGTTACGGTCAACGTACATGTTTTAAGCCGTCTAATAAACGTATACGTTATACCACTTTGATACAGAAACATCGTATTTAGTATATGGAACACGTTTTTTCAACATCTATCTCGCGGACATTTTATCCTTTATTAAATGTATGCATATGTGTGTTGCTTGAGATTATTTTCGTTCAAGTTTCAAATATTTCAAGTCGCGTTTGTATAATTTTCCGGGTTAATTTCGTTTTACTTTTGCTTAATTCATTTTAATCACTAGTTTTTTTTCATGTCTTTGAGTTAATTAATAATTTTAAAGTTATTTTTCATTTTCAATTTGTGAGACAAAGGAAATTTCCTAAGTACGTACCAATTTATGTAGTGATGATATTTCTGAAGTTCGAAAATGACCAATATACAACTTTGACTTTAACGTTTTTCTAATTAATCCAGTTCAAATCAAACCTAAACATTAGGCGCTTTCTTTCGCTCAGAAAAAATCGTGATCCAAACGTGTTTTGATTCAAAAACAGATATTCTTTCCTTTGAATCTCTATTTTTTAAACTTGTTTGGATTGAATTATGGTTATTTACAAATTAACTGTCAATCAAAAATTCAAGTCAGGTGTTTTGTTGCAACAACTACGAAATTCAGGTCCAAACTATTCGAAACACGATTCAAACTTTTAAGCGAAAGAAAGCACCTATTAATACTCAAAATCCTACAATAATTAAAACGAAATATTTCTTTAGTTAATACTGCAGTTAATTCTATTGAAGATATGAAAAAAAAATGTAGCTAGAATGTAGCTAGAATGTAGCTTTCACCACACTTTATTTTATTTTTTTCATTTATTTATTACTCTAAAGCAAAAGCAATAAAATGGTATGATTTTCTATAGTTATTCACACACAACACAAAGAAATAAAATATAACAGTGCCAATTACAGCATGAAATTAATAATTATGAAATACGATATTGTAATTACTTAGGTTTTACAAAATATAATTAGCAAGATTTGAACATGCCCGTCACAAGTTTTGCATAAGAAAAATTAATGGTACACCGATGAAATATTGTCTTCATAATAGCCTGTTTCAAAATACGACCAGGTAATAATTCACATTGTTCATTGTGGCACACGTTACGGCATTCGACAAACTAAATTTCAGGTCAAATTAAATTGCTGCGGTTACAATTTCGATGTGCATAACTTCGTATAATTAGCGCTCGTGGACATTCGTTAATCGTTCTTTTTATAATCGACCTCGAAATGTAATTAAGAAAGATTCTGGGTCATTAAATTATTAAGATTGCGGAGGTTCGAACGAGTTTGATGAAGGTGAGGCCGGCCAAAGAAATCAATTAGCACTAGATATCATCTGCTTGCTGAAGAGTTAACCGCCCCCATTTTACGAGGTGGTGCAACACATAGACCACGGTCAACTTCTCATGACCCATCAACGGCCTTCACCTCTACACACGTTTTGAGGCGGACAATATCACAATACCGTACGAAATCATTATGTATGAACAATTCTTTTTTCCATAAAACATTTCGAAAGTGAATATTTAAATTACGTACATTTGAGAGCCGGACTATTATGTTTGGCTTTCTAATGTAATTTATGGTTTCTGAATACTAAATATAGGTATCAATTCTTAAGTTTTATGCGGTTTAATGTTACACTCGAAATTATCTCTCGGCTTGTAATCATGTCACCTACAGTGTACAATAATTAGCAACCGTAATCAGTTGGCTTTCACTTTTCTGCCAATTACTGAAATTAAATTCGCGAGTTGTTAATGTAAATTAATGATGGTATTGTTACGACTTCGGAGTAATACTCGTCAAATAATTTCAGACACTTTAATAAAACACAATCGCTTACACAACAACGAATACACTATTATCACTCTACAACACGTATTTAACAAATAACACTACTATAATTCGCTGTCTGTTCGCTTCGCCTTAGCTACTCGTACTGTTCGTTTGCTAAATAAAGAACTGTTAGGGTGGCGCCGAATATTCGCTTTTATAATTAATGTACTCGTCTTTAGATACACGTGGAAACGTCCAGAAGTCTTCGCGTTAACGCTTGAATATTCCGCAACTTTCCCGAACATACCTACGGTATCAATAGCGAGCGTCTCCGGCAGCCCTTGTCAAAAAGCCGGCAGATCAACGGTCCGCGCCGGTCCGTCTGGCTATGAAATACCTAGGCGCCCCGGCCCACGGCCGCAATAATATTACATTTATTTGAAAACAGAAACAAGTAATTATTGTTTGTGGCTTAAGGAGAGAGGAAATATTTGATCATTCCTCGGTTTATTCTATCACCAAAGTTTGACCTACATTGGAAAACAGTTATTTTTAATGTACAGATAAAATAGCGACATCTTACTATCGCTTTTTGACCTGACATTGGAGTAGGATAGACAAATTGAAGCGGGATTTGCTCCTAATAAGTTCCCCATGCAAGGCGGCCGTGCTTGCTGTCAAAGCATAATGAAAGTTTTTAGAAAAATTTTGTGCAAATCGTTTCTGATTGCAGTGAAAACCTCGAGCAGCCTCTGTACAGCTGTTTCAGACCTGCTTGTGGCTTCTTCAGCAGAGACGTAGCTCGACATTCCCACTGCAAACAAAAACGACTTGTCCAATTTATTCGCAATTGCGATGTAAGAGTGATGTACAGATAAAATAGCAACATCTTACTATCGCTTTTTGACCTAACATTGCAGTAGGCTTATCCGAATGAATTTCTATCGGTTTTCCTCTACGAGAAGAAAATCGTCTTAAGGCTGCAATGAATGTATCTGTGGGCAAGTCAGATACGAGTTCCAAATGAACTGCCTTCGTGGTAAACATATGAACAGACATACGTATCCTTTCGTCAATTTACATCCACGGCCTTTTCTGTCCCTAATCATAAATGATTAATCAACGTAATCAACGCCAGTAATAACAAAAGGTAACTGTGGCAAAATTCGACTTGCCGGTAAATTACCCATTAATGGATTAAGACCTATGGATTTGGCTCGTCGACAAGTAGTGCAGTTATTGACGGTAGCCTTAGCCAAATTTCTTCCGTCAATGGGCCAAAATTGTTCACGCACTGAATATACATATAATAATTGTTGTTGACTAGCGTGTGCTTGCTTGTGTTTATCTAAGAAAAGTAATTTAACGAAATGATGTTTCTTGGGAAGTAACATTGGATGTATTTCTCAAATGGAAAATCAGAATGTCGTAATCGTCCATCGACTCTAATGATCCCATGGTTGTCTATGAATTGGTTTAGATTTAACAGTTTGCTTTTGTTGTTTAATGTTTTTCCTTTGCTTAATAGACTGTATTGTAAGGAAAAACTTTCAATTTGAACAATTTTTACTAACACTGTTAAAGCTACATTTAACTCTTCCGAAGTTAGAGGTCCGTCTTGTCGATCAGTTTTACATTTCTGCGCATTATGTTTAAAACGCAAGCAATATCCAATGCTTCGATTAAGTCTATTAAAATTGGAAAATCTATTGATATTGATGAATGAATTTGCTTGCATAACAAAACATTTTTCTTTGTCCTTTAGCTCACGTAAGTTCGCAATAGTTTTATTAAGCGAATGAGGCCAATGTGATTCGTTCAATTTAAGCCAATGTGGTCCGTGCCACCACATTTCACAATTTCCAGGCATACACGATTTTGCACCCCGACGGCACGTATTCAGCGTTTTTTGAAAAAGATTGAATTTCATTAATTTCGTTAAATTTTTAGCTACAAATATTTTTAATTTATTGACGGATGTTTTAATCCATGCTAATACTGTATATTTAACTGAAAAATCAGTAGACGTTTTCGCCGACCCGTCAAAGACCACTCTCAACTTAGTTGTAATTCTGTCTTCTTTAAGGACTCCATGATGAGGCAAATAAAATATTAGATTCGAATTATCTGTATTTATTGTTTGTCATGTGACCTAAAGACATTCATTCATAAATTCTATGTATTTTTCGCTCAAGTCAGGATTTTTTACAATGGTCTTTCCAACGAGTGAAATCGATTTAATGCAACCTGTTTTCATTCACTTAGCACTTGTATGGGTTGTTTTAATGAAATAGCAACGATAAATCGACCGTCGGTATCCCCACATGTTGTTTTAAGAAAATAGGATTCACAATATTTCTCTTCATCAGTGAGAACATTTTCATTAATATGCTCCTCAATTTCCCAAAATTTACGTAATATATCGTCCAAGTTTTGACTAAAATAACATGCCATAAGTTTGCCAAGACTACCCTTTCCATTAATCTGTCCAATACATATTAGCTTCCAAAATATTTCAGCACCGAATAACATGTCAATTTTTCCCGGTTTGTCGAAATTTGGATCTGTCAATTTGATGTGACTAGGTATAGCTAAGGATGATCTATCGATCTTACAATTTGGCATAAATTTACTGATTTAGTAAATAACAAAACATGAGATAGTTTCCTTGAAATTGTTGATACAAGATTTTATGTTAATTTTACATTTATTTTTTATGAGTGACTTAACTTGATTGATACCAACAATTGACATTTCTATATTACTAGTTTCTAAATTCAATCTTTTAACCAATTCCGAAGAAATAAAATTGGATTGAGATCCAGAATCTAACAAAGCCCTGCAAAGCCCCTTCCATTTTTATCGATAATGATTAATTTCACTGTTGATAGCAGAACCTCTGAGGAAATGTTATCCTGATTTGTTAATGCTCTTGTTTCAGCTTGCGACGAAGAATGAGTTTCTTTTGTATTGATATTTGAGTTTAGTATCTTTTAACGAAAGTCGAAATGAAGTAATGTATTGTGTTTGGCCTGACATTCTTTACATTTTCCAGCTTTACAATCTTTTCCAAGGCGGCCTCGCTTGACACAATTTAAACATAATTTAAGTTGCTTGACACGCTCATAACGTTCTAAAGGTGATAGTTTCAGAAACGCAATAAAAACCTGTAATTTATGAGTGGCATTGCAAATCTGCAAGTCATTACTTACCAAAAATGTTTTGTATCATATTTTGATTTTTGAAGTTCATACTTTCTTTCAAATTTGTTAGTCTTTGTTTTAGACTTTAGTTATTCTAACAGTTCGGCACGATCTTCAATAAATTTTCTAAAATTTTCAAATTTAGTAATATCGTCTTTTTCCTTTTACTCCTCCCATTTTGAAGCAGTTTTGTATCTAGCTTTTCACATAAAAAAGTAAATTATGAACGCATCTCCCCACTGTTCTGATGGTAGACCTAAATTAGTCAAAGTTCTAATGTTTTTGAAGCATTATCAACCATTTAACGCCTTTGTATGATTGAGTATTAATGATTTCCGATTGTCATATCTTTTGCAAATTAATCGCCATGCTAATTCATAATTTGAACGACTAATTGGTAATGATTTTATGACTTGCGCTGCCGATCCTGTCAATGACGCCTTTAAATAATAATATTTTTGAATGCGATCTTTGTCATTATTTGTATGAATCAAAGAATCATAAATATCTCGAAATTCTAACCAATTTTCAAAGTTTCCATCAAATTTTGGTAACGGTGTGGTAGGTAACTTGACTCGTTTGACAGTGTTTGTTTCTGACTGCCGCGAACAATTAATTAGAAAGCAGAAATAATAGTAAAAGTAATGAAATTATTGAGGGTGAGGAGGACAGAAATAAAATTATACAGGACTTTATGTATTTGGGTATAATTAGTGTAATAGAAACAGGTTAGAGAGGTTGAATAAAAACAGTTAATTTATCATCATCATATCATTTTTAATCTCGCGCAATTTAAAGGAGAGCTCTTACAAAAATAGGAAAAGCTTCAGAACGCGTCTGAAATATGCCCACAAATATTCGAAAGGAAGGTTTGCACGATAATCACAAAGCAACACAAAACCTGTGGCTGTAATCCAAATAAATAGTGAGAAAACCCCTCGACCACATTAATTCACTGAAAGCGAATACGTATTTCGGTAACGAAGTTACCATCTTCAGCGCTAAACTGATATTAAACTTTAAAACAACAAATAAACTAAACTATACTAGCCGCACTCCCCCCCTCACTTTCTTTGTACCGTATTATGCATGCAAAGCAAACCGGGATTCTTCGAAAATCTAAAGGTCGAAGAGGCAAGAAGCGGTCGGCCCGGACTTCTCAAAATTCATTAATCTATTCCTATTTCTGTGAATCTCCAAGCTTTCGAAAGAATCTAGGTTTGTTTTGTTATTAATTTGTTTGATTAAATCTATTTTATTTACCGAATGATTGTTTTCAAGCATGTGTAAGGCAACACTGGATTTATCAAAGCGTTTGTATTTTAAATGAGCCAAGTGTTCTTTGAATCTAATTTTTAAGGATCTTTTTGTTTGCCCTACATAAATTTGATCACAATTTTTACAACTAATTTTATATATACCTATATATATATATCCAAAAGATAAAGTAGATTCGGAGGATAAATCAGGTATATATAAAATTAGTTGTAAAAATTGTGATCAAATTTATGTAGGGCAAACAAAAAGATCCTTAAAAATTAGATTCAAAGAACACTTGGCTCATTTAAAATACAAACGCTTTGATAAATCCAGTGTTGCCTTACACATGCTTGAAAACAATCATTCGGTAAATAAAATAGATTTAATCAAACAAATTAATAACAAAACAAACCTAGATTCTTTCGAAAGCTTGGAGATTCACAGAAATAGGAATAGATTAATGAATTTTGAGAAGTCCGGGCCGACCGTTTCTTGCCTCTTCGACCTTTAGATTTTCGAAGAATCCCGGTTTGCTTTGCATGCATAATACGGTACAAAGAAAGTGAGGGGGGGAGTGCGGCTAGTCTAGTTTAGTTTATTTGTTGTTTTAAAGTTTAATATCAGTTTAGCGCTGAAGATGGTAACTTCGTTACCGAAATACGTATTCGCTTTCTCACTATTTATAAGGTTTGCACGAATCAAAACCAACGTGACATAAGCAGGGACCAATGGGTATCGATCTCCCAGCTAGCAGAGTGAAGTGAAAATGGCGTTATATGCCGTCTTCTTTGTCACTAATATTTCGTCATCCTAACATCCAAAAGATGTCTGAGCGACGTCTTAACCACTTTATAAGTCAAGCCATATCACGTCATGTAGATAACGTAATTTTGACGTCAATTGTGACGTTAATAAACGACATAATAACGTGATAATGATGACTAAGTAACATGTATCACCCCCACACATTGCAGCCAAATTTATGTAGGAGTATTTCTTGTTCCAACGTTGTTGCACCTTTTTTTGCAAATGTAACAATGTAATCGAAGTGTTAAATAAATCGTGATTGCAGAGATACAAATTTTTCAGAAAAACTGAACGTGAAGTGAATAAACATATGAATTAACCTTTTCTCAAAAGTTATTTCATTATAATAACTTACTAGATCGTTGAAAATTACTTTGAAATGATCTCATCATGATCTCGTTCTTCGTTCCAAAATTTTTGGTAAGGCTTAAGTATTTACACATGCTTCATTAGTTACCAAATGCTAAAATTGCGCAATCATGTGTTTATATTCACAACAATATACATGATATTATTTCAAAAATATTCAAAATATTTATTTACACTTTTCGTTTAGTCCCAAAAATGTTATTCAACTTATAATTTTCAAAAATAAACATAGTAACATTTTATGACTTTCTAGTGACGTATTAATGACGTCACTTTTACAACGTTATTAATACGTGTCGTACGACTCGTCATAGCGACGTCACATTCGGGACAAATGACGTTAGTGACGTAAAATAACCTAAAAATAACGTAATTCCGACGTCACTCTGCTAGCTGGGAGCTGTTGTAAGAGAACGTCAATAACGTCAAAGGCCTAGGGTGAGGTTAATTAAACTAACCGTCGAAATGTTAGCTCGCAAAAACCTGTAATTCACTTGGGTTGATTCAATACAAAAAAAATGACGGCACCGAAAACTTTATGAGTATCTGAACGCATGGATTAACAATTTTGCCACAAATATCATGATCCACATAAGAAAGATGCGCTTGCAATCATTTCAACAGATGATGTAATCCTATAAAAAAAAATAGAATCTCTGAACGATATTGTTTATTATTTGAAACCACAAAGGAGTGTCGAGACCTCGATTTGCAGTAATTCATGGCTGGAGTATTTCGAAATGAAAGTCCAAAGTAAAATAAAGCGATCATAAAAAGACCGCAATAAAGTTCCAAGGAGCTGCGTGAGGCAAACGAACCGTTTTTAAACACTGAGAAAATATTTTCTTAATATTGCGAAATCGGAAATAAATGCCAGTCGAACGGAATATACAGGTCATTCCCTGAAAGCGGTTTTCACATCGCAACATTTGTGTTGCCGTACAATTGTGTAAAATATTTTACAATTTGTTTCTCGAGCTATTTGAACGACAATTTTGTTAGGAATATATTTTAGAATAAATTTTACTCAGTGTGCGATTTCGATCACTGGAAGAGTTAAATTACAGAATAAAAAAAGAAAAGAATCTGCAATTTTTTTGGAAATGTTGCAGAAAGTAACGAGGGATTTTGTGCACGACCTCTATTAATATAACGCATGTACAGTCGAAAAAAAAACTCTAGCATGCTTTTAAATGATAACGATTTACAAAGGTATGTCTTAGCCCGTACACTCTTATTTACAACTGTCATTTGGCGCAGAAAATAACCTCAATTTTATATCATTAAAAATGCAATTTTATCAATTAATGTACACCATGATGACTGAAGTTTAATACCAAAGCTAGTAATTATCAAAAGCTTGTTTAGTTGCGTAAAGAACAGATTGCTGAATTAAATATTTAAACGTGAAAACTGAAGAATAATTTGAGGGTTACGTTCAACAAATGTCAGTGAGAAAATGGACAATCAAGTTAAGACGCACGTTAGTTTTCCATGGATTGCTGCGAGTATCTTTTCAGCTGTACATATTTAACATATATGCGAAGATGGGGTCATTTTCGGCATACAATCTGTAAAAAGTAAATTTCATACGTGAGTTTGAAGTGTATAGTTATTTGTGCGTTTCCTGTATTGTACGCAGTAAAATGTTTTGTTTGGAAAGGTATGGTTTGAAAAAAATGACGCTGATTATAAATTACATATAATAATACATTTTAGTAATGTTTTAAATTTAAATTTTATACAAAATGTATGTATTTTTTTATACTAGAGTATTAGATATTGATAGTTTTAGACAGTAAAGAATTTAGAAAAATTCCGTGAGTTTGGACGAAGAGTACATAATTTCTATAACGGTTTTGACGTCATAAACTTTAAAGTGTGATCCTTTGATCGTCAATATTATTCTGCCCTAAAAGACAGCTTTATGATTCTCTTGAATGTGTGAAATATTTTCTAACAATTTTTGTTTACTGCAGCATAAATTCTTAAGCAATAGATTATTGATCGTAAATTTTATTAAGAATTTCTAACGTTTCAAAAAAAAAAAAAAACGTAAACAGTATATTTAATTTTTTGTATTATTTTTGCACGCCTGTAAAAGATTGAAATTAAAAGGTAAATGTAGTACTCTGGATGATCCTTGAACTGTTAAAATTAAGCTGGATTTCCTATGTGAAATACCGTCCAAGCATTTAAAAGATCAAATTGTATCTTGTTAACAAATAAAAAATTACATCGCTCCTAATGAATTCAATAGACGGGAATGACTTCTATTTATAAGCAATTAACGAAAATAAGTCATTACCGCCTATTGAATTTATTCATCAAGTTTGATAAATGCCATAACAGTGTTAAATCAAGTACCAAATTTAGAAATTTAAATATTAAGATATGTTTATTAAAGGTGTACGGATCACTATAATAACACGCTATTAGTAACGTTTAATTTGGCGAAACAATTTCTAAGATAAACATGGAATTAATAGGTTATTTAAATATCTAGCGACCTGATATTAGCTACCTACCTCTTTGTCTGCCCTTAATTTAAACATGAATATTTTAATTAGACCATTTCTTTCCTTTAATACAAGCGTATTTAATTTTTTTGTACCGATCGAAACCTGCTGCCATAAAGTAAAATACAAATACCTTTCAAGGTAGTCCGCTTGCAGGTGCAACCTCACGGATATAGAAGGCATTTTATCTCTATGAAAACTGCTCTTTGAATTGTACGTATAATGCGTTTCTTAAGAAAATTACCGCAATGACTAATGCACCGTTGCGCCAGGATAGTAATTTGCTCGGAAATATGAATTAGCTTCCATCAGCTTCGATTCGTTTGATTGATGGAATTAAAAAGTTGAAAACTCTGATACAACGAAGGCTTTTTCCCAATAATTCCCTATCACTTTTAAGGACGTAAGACGACCTTGTCTTGGTGAGAAAACAAGACGGAATTGCGCAAAACTTGAGGTAAACAAGGTATAAAAGTGTAAAAATTTAAATCTAAACGGAGCTAATAATAAAGCAGAACTAAAACAATTCAGTCAGGCGATATGATATTACGCAATTGCATTATGAAACACAAGTTAATTTACCGTTAGTTTTATACATTAATAGGTAGGCTGCTGAAAAATTTTCTGGAATCTAGTAGGTCTAGAATTGTTAACGTTTATCGACTGTCATATTTGAAAAATTTGACTTTTTCGCCTATAATTCTATTGACGGTTCCTATCCAAGTGAACTAGTTTTGTTTGTACAGCATTCGAGAAAAAGTTATTTTATGTAAACATGGAAATTTCGCCTGAAAATTTTCGTAACATGATTTTCTATGATTTCAAATGTGGTCTAACGCCGAAACAATGCCTCGATCGGATTCATTTGGCTTTTGGAGATGATGTGTGCGTGAAATACTTGAGCGAGATCGACATGTGACATACCGTGAGATTCAAGCATCCTTACGCACTGACATGAAAGCAATACACCAGATTTGCACGATCATTTGAACGTACGAAAGCTTTGCAGGCGTTGTATCCCACACAATTTAACAGAAGCGCAAAAGTAGGGTCGTGTCAAATGGTGCGAAGAAATGCTCAAGAAATTCAATGGAGGTCGTTCAAATTTCGTTTATAACATCGTTACTGGTGACGAAACGTGGATCTATTCGTACGAGCAAGGAAGTAAACAACAATCTACCGTTTGGGTATTTTAAAATGAACCAAAAGCAACAAAAGTTGTCCGTTCAGGCTGTGCTGCGGAGCAAATGATTGCTTGTTTCTTTGGTTTAACTGGACATGTAGCAACCGTGGCTTTAGAGGATCGAAAAACCGTGAATGCTGATTGGTATACTACAATTTGTTTGCCGGAATTAATCGATCAAATAAGAAGAAACAATCGAAATCGACGAATTATTCTCCCCATCATGACAACGCCAGGTCTCACTCAGCCCGTCAAACAGTTGATTTTTTGTCTAACAGAAATGTTGAATTAATGACTCATTGTCCATATTCACCTGATTTATCACCTTATGATTTCTTTTTGTTCCCAAATATCAAAAATAAAATGCGTGGTGAGCGATTTTCGTCGGCTGAAGCAGCAGTTGAAACATTCCGGACACTGGTTTCTGAGGTACCATCTTTAGAGTGGAAAACGTGCTTTAGAAATTGGTTCGAGCGTGTGCAAAAGTGTATTGACGTCAAAGGCGAATACTTCGAAAAACAATGATACCGTTTACCAAATTTCATATGCGTTTTTTCATACCGTTTCCAGAAACTTTTCCAGCAGCCCACGTACGTTTGTATGTATAGGGTCCGGCAAATATACAATAGTTATTATAAACTTTTTTAAAATTAACGTGCAATTCGATAAGTACAGTTAGGAAACTTTGAGAAATTGTACTTTAAATGACTACTTTCTTCAGCAGTATTCACTTCTAACAATAGACAACATTTTCCGTAGCAGAAAGGAGAACCTGATCTATCATACTTATTGTTAGTTCATCTCTTATGTTTACCTCCGAATAAAAGCGGTGCATTCGTATTTATTCCAATGCACAATATAATAGTATTCAGTAAAGGAAAGTAGATAAGTGCTTTATTAAGTAACGGGTCATGTTAAAAAAATTTAATTGGAGTAAGACATGATTTTGATAACGATTGTTAGCAATTCTAATAAAACAACTGAAACTTTGATTTAAATCAACAGTTTGTTTGGTAATTCAAATTGAATTAATTATGGCCTGGTTCATTCATTAAAAGCTTACTTAAGTTATGGCTTACTAAAATTGAAAATTTATAAAGGGCTGGTACACAATGGAGCCTATTCTGTAACATTGATATGGACTTGAAACGTAACAATTATTGATATGGGACGTGACCTTGCAAAGTCACTTGCTAAGCATATCAATTAATTGAAGAGGCCGTGCTGACTAGCAAATTGAAACGCTGTCACAAAAATAATCACTGTTTTACGTATGCAGAAATATCATTTTCCGGGCGCCAATGTAAATGCATTTTAAAACCATCTGCCAAGAAGTACAGCGCTCGACGGTACATGCGTAAGCGTGCAGGATTAAAAAATAAAAATTTGTCCATAATTAGTCGTCGGGTTGTCGTCAAGTGAAAGGTTAGAAGAAGCGTGATTTTAGCATGGATTTGGAAGGTCACATTATTACTCGTTTCTATATATCTTGCTATAAGTACAAATAAATCACGATAACCTTAAAATTGGCAAAGCATGCGCAATCCATAAGTTGTGCATCTCTTCAATTCGCGTTCCAGTTCTCTTCAATTATTGAAGACCTTGAAGACGCATAGCAATTAATATGTGAATCGTTGGAGCAATTTTTGCTAAGAACGTGGAAGTTTCTTGACAAAAATTCAGAGGAGAGAAAATTTTCAAATCAACAAGAACTGCTTATGGTTACTATTTCAGATGTCAGATACGTGATCAAAATAAGCATGGTGCTCACATTTTTGTTGCATAACCTTTACAAGCAATTCAAGAAAATGGATATTATTAATAACATATTATAATGTTGAGCCCCACGTTGGGCGCCAATAATATAATGATGTTGAGCTGTACGTTGGGAGTCAAACATGTTACATTATTAGTTTAACTTGAAGGCTTCCGCGGCCGTCGTCCATCGTTGAATTACTGGCTTCCGGTTGGAACCGCATCTCTCCTTGGATTTCTTCTACTGTCGACGTTTCGTTCTCCATTGCAGAAGAACTTCCTCAGGGCTGCTACTGCTGCTGGTTTTGCTGCTGCTTCTTGTAAGTCGTTGAGACTGAGTTGGTATATCCGTTGTCGCGGTATTTATAATGGTCGGTGGGGGCCTCGGGGTGGAACGATTGGCCGGGATTGGTCCGTTGATGCGGGACGGGTCATTAATGAAATGTTTCCAAGTATTCTGAAGGTAGAAGCCATTAACACGGTTCAAGTTATTGGGATGTTTGAAAATTTCTATAGACTCACTGATTTTACGGTTGAAGAAATGAGATGAGCGGGCTAGGAGTTTTGGATCCAAATACAATTTTCCGACACAAAACTCCTAGCCTAGGTAGTTTGAAAGTTTTGTTACAGGTAATTAATTTACTTGCTTACCTGAAAACCTTCAACTTTTTTATCTACCTTAGCTTGCGCAAGCCAAGTCGGTCGACTTGCTTGTGCGTATGTAGCGGTCTTTGGATTCCCGCATTGAGTTCGGTGGAGGTTCGTCTGTTTCGTTCGACAGAATTATCTAGACGAAGAAGATTTTGCATACTCAACCGGGTTATAAAAGCGAACCCCGATGAATGAAGAACAGCTCGCATTAGAGTTTAGAACTTAACGTTCGACTATTGAGATAAATTAGTTTAACGCTTTAAATAAATTAGTTTATTAGTTTATTAAGTATATCGAGATCTATCGATAAACATCAAATGTGGTATGCCAGAAAATTCGGCAATATTTTTAATTTATTTTTTCTAAATTTCATGTAGAAAATAAGAATTCCAGAAGGGATTATTAGAATTTTTTTCTTGTTTTGACATCTGCATACCATCACAGGCCAAGTGTCTGCAGGTTTTCAGTAGGGCATGGACACCGGTTTTCGGTAATACCGAAAAATTGGAATACCAAACGTTCGAAAACCGATAATAAGGTTTGAAATACCAAATTATATTTCGGAATTACTAAATTGCGTAAACGTACGTCTCTAAGGCATCTATCCATAGCAGCATCTTTGCAGTATCTTTAAAATTTAGAAACTTATTTCAAAGAAACTGAAAGTGCCGAATTTCCCAAATTTTCTAACACTTAAATGGTTGAACAAATCGTTAACCTTTTTCAACATTTTCATGGTAAAACAGTAAGAATCAGTGGGCTTGAGACTGTTGAAAATTCCGACGCCAATACCAGTAGCGAAAGATGCGAAAGCATTAACATCGATAATATTTCTATTGAAAGAGAATTGAATAAGGAGATCGAAAAATCTCTCAATGAAATGGACAACCCACAAAACGTTAAGTGTAGAGAAACTTAAACTTAGGAAAGGTGAAAAGTGATACGGATTAAAATGGCATTATATGAAAATGGTGGTTGTCGAGATCTTTACATGATTGAAGTGTAAATTATTTGTTGATAATTCCACTCACGAGTGTGGAGAGTTTTGAGTAGCAAGTTATGTGTGTAATAAAATAAGATCTTCATTAAATGATAATAGTTTTAAAAGATTTTTGTTGCAAATCGTTCAGATTCCATTTGTTTTCTTCTTACATATTTTTAGCAAATTAGATGTCACTTATCGCCATCAAAGTAATTTATAATTTTTTTTCTTAATAATTATTTTGCTTTCCATTAATTGCACTGCTCAACAAATGAACTGGTCCACTTAAAAAAGTTGTACTATACACACTTCATTTGCTAAATAGTTTATTACCACATATCGCAACCAGAAGCTTTATTTTTATTTGTTAATGATTGTTATTTAAACAGAATAGTTAATTATTTATGTGTTTTCATTTGTTGTTCATTGTTATTCAAACATAATTGTTAATTCTTAATAGTAATTTATTGTTATTTAAACATAATTATTAAATATTTATAAAGTATACGGTTTCGTTTCATTAAATAATTGATTTTCTTTCTGAAAGCATTTTTTGTACCATTGCTCCTCTCTTCTATGTTATGAGTATAATATATTTATTTCAATACCGAAAAAATACCGAAATCCCGGTGTACCGGTATTTTAAATACGAATATATTGAATGAATACCGGTTTTGTAAAAAGTCGTCGGTATTCCATGCCCTAGTTTTTAGTAACACTCTGTAGATATCTATTTAAAAAGGTATCTAACAATTTTTTTGCTATTTCTTTAATTTTTGGTTTTTGGGTTGATTTTATAAAATCCAGTAATCAGTGAGAAAGTAAAAGAAACAATTTTAAAATATGAAAATTACTGAACATAATTAAGCAATCAATGTCTAAAATAAATTTAGTTAATCACATGTGTTATTACTGATTTGCAAAGCAAGTGACAAAGTAGAAGACTCGAGAAATAAACTTTTATTAGCTCCTTCTAGAAATAATTACTTATTGAACAGTTAAATACCTTGAAATATTGAAATTTTTTCGTTTTTTTTTCGCATTATTCCTGAAAATATTCCGTTATCGGCAATCAAATACAGATTCTAATATTATTATGACTGCTCAGAATTAGAATGAAAGCAACTTTTTTGTGCTTAATTAATCATCTAAGGCCCGGTCTCTGAAACAATGCATAACTTTGTGTAGAGACAAACATAAGATAAACTCAGCATAACTTCGAAGAACAGTTTCTCAAAACTTTATCTGTAGATTAAGTATATATGTAGCAATGTAAACAGTCTATACTTTTTTTTAAATTTATCTGCCAATAAAAATGTATCTTTACATAAAACTATTTATCGTTTCACAAACCGGGTATAAGTTTGTTTAGAAGATTTTGCTTTGATGAACATATAAAATAGCGACATCTTACTATCGCTTTTTGATCTGACATTGCAGTAGGATAGACAAATTGAAGCGGGATTTGCTCCTAATAAGTCCCCCATGCAAGGCGGCCATGCTTGCTGTCAAAGCATATTGAAAGATTTTAGAAAAATTTTGTGCAAATCGTCTTTGATTGCAGTGAGAACCCCGAGCAGCCTCTGGACAGCTGTTTCAGCCCTGCTTGGGGCTTCTTCAGCAGAGACGTAGCTCGACATTCCCACTGCAGACCAAAAACGACTTGCCCAATTTATTCGCAAATGCGATGTAGGAATGATGAACATATAAAATAGCGACATCTTACTTAGGCTGCTCGAGGTTCTCACTGCAATCAAAAACGATTTGCACAAAATTTTTCTAAGATTTTGCTTTGGTTTATGATTATTTGAAAAACTATTTTCTGAAGAGAAATGTGCTATAATACTAATAAAATATGCAATAGTAAGTAAGTAATATTAAGATATCTGAATTTCGAATTGATATTTTACTTATCTAAATCGTGCCGTGTTTTTATTTTGTGATATAAAACTGCAAGTGAACTAATGTCCGGTTTCTGAAGCGACAAATAACTTTATGTAAAGATAATTTTGGATTAACAGATAATTTTATGAAAAGTATAAACTGTTTACGTTGCTACATATACGCTTTATCCACGGATAAAGTTTTGAGAAGCGGCTTTTAGAAGTTATGGTAAGTTTATAATCTTGAGTTTATCTCTACATAAAGTTATGTATCGTTTCATTGGAGATAACCCCATTGCTCCTATTCTACATGGTCTAATCCGGGTCTCAAAAGGGTCGGCGAATTAATGATAACCCAGTTGCGCCGATGGTAAAAATAATCCTAATCTATAGACTCAGCAGGTTATCAATAACATCCTGTGCCTAGGAGGAGGTAGGTGTCCATTTGGAGTATTTATACCACCTACCACCCCCTACCCCCTACCCCCTACCTAATTATTTACAAAAATTGTTCGTTACTGATGTAAATCTTAAATGTTGTAGTTCCTTGTGACAGAATAAAAATGGAGTTTATGTATAGTGAAAAAGGCAAGAAGTTAGTGGTTTTCGAAAATTTTAAGTTTCGACATTGCAGTGTAACAAAACGTGGTGTAAAGTGGAGGTGTACTAATAAAAACTGTACTTCCAAGTTATTCACCGATGAAGGAATGAAGACAATTTTGGGTAAGTATAGTGTTTTGCATTATAATTGATATTATAAAAAGAAAGAACCTTTGTTATTCGCCGAAATAAAAACAACGATTTGCTTCGCCACTGCAGAAAGCAATAACAATTTTTTTTCATATTTTTTCTACAATTTCCTAAATTTTGTTATTTTCTTATATAGATAAATCTACGCATCACAATCACGAATCTTCAACAACACTGCAGCGCCAAATACTTTCAAACAGCATCAAACGAAAAGCTTCCGGCGATATTTGTGAAAAACCGGCAAAACTTATTCATCGAGAATTGCTTCAGTCACCCCTAACACTAGACACGTTCACAACCAAGGACATACACCACATACGCAGACGTGTGTATAAAAGTAGAAGAAAAGAATTGCCAAAATTACCGAAAGTGAGCTACAAACTGTTCTGAACGACATGTCGATTCAAACGTTCAAAGAGGGAGAAAATTTTCTACTAGCGAGTGATTTTGAATCAAACATTGTAATTTTTTCTTGTGTTACTCATTTAAAGTTTCTAGTTCAGTGTAAAACAATATATGTAGATGGCACTTTTAAATATGCCCCAAAATTCTTTTTACAATTGTTTACTATACACGGTATGCAAAACGGCCACTATGTTCCTCTTGTTTTTTATTTATTGCCAAATAAGTCGCACAAGTCATATTTAAAATGTTTTGAAATCGTAAGCCAAGAATGCGTAAAACTAGGATATCAATTTGAACCTGCTGAAGTTGCATCGGATTTTGAAAACTCTATTCATTTATCCATAAGATTAGTATGGCCAGAAACAAAAATTATAGGATGCAGATTTCATCTAAGTCAAGCTTGGATTAGAAAAATCCAAAGTTTAGGGTTGATGTCCGAATACAAAAACAATGATTCACTTATTGGAAGTATTTTACATTGGACACTTGGCTTGACATTTTTAGAGCCAGAAACAGTGGGAGACTGTTTTGCCTTTGATTTTGATCAAATGTTGACGAATGACGAAAGATTGAGAAATTATTTTGATTATCTTGTTGATAATTATATAGACGAGGATTCTAAATTTCCTCCTAAAATTTGAGCTTGTGCTGAAGCTAGTAGTTACAGAACAACAAATTGCTGTGAATCCTTTCACTCTGATTGAACTAAAAGTTTTTATGCACCTCATCCGGATATTTTTAAATTTGTTCAAATATTGAAGGAATTTCAAACTAAAACTTACATTAAAATGATTAGTATTCATTTACCAATTAAAAGTACAAATAAATCGTATAAAGACAGAATTGGAATCTTAGCCGAAAAATTAAATTTATTTAAACAAGGACAAATTGAAAGGTTCGATTTTGTAAAAATTGCGTCTTATCATTATAATAAAATTTGTATATAAATAAATGTCTTGTACACTTTGAATAAATGTCTTGTGCACTTTGTCAATGATTATTAATTAATCCTCTACCGCTATAATCTCTAATAGGTCTCCCGTAGAGACAATCGGTGCAAGTGGGTCGTGGTGATTTTAGGGGCTGGTCGGTTGCGGGCGCAATTGGGTTATACGATTTCTTGTACCTGTTTAAAATTGGCGCAACTGGGCTATGCCCGTTTCATTAGCCAGGCATAATTTTATTACTGAATTAGTTTTGACAAAATACTACTAGATTTGGGTTAGATTTACAAATTAAGGCATCGAATTTATTTGAAATGATTTATCTGAAATATTTAGTTACAAATTTACACTTATCACAGAAATAGGTAGCAAAAGAGTTAGACACGTCCTTTTATATCTTATTTAAAATTCAGAAAGAAGCCTTCCGTCCGCTGTGGCAAAACCGAGGGGAAATCGACGAAATGTATGCGTAAAGGAAACTTCAAACGAGTTGTTTAGTCGCTACGAAATGCAAATAATCAACATTTTCTTATTTTCGTGCAGAAAACGAGCGACAAATTTCTTTGGAAAGGAAGGCGTACGGCAATAAATTAAAATACCACAGCAAAATACAATATTTAACATATTACCGTGATAACGGTAATATGTACGATAATATAATGCAATTTTCAGTTTGTCTGCGATCGAGTCGTACATGCATGAGCTAAATTAAACGACTTTCTACTAAACCAGTTTAAAAAATAAAGCGTGACATGCTTTATTAATTGAAATGAGTTTTCTACTTTTACTTGAGAGCAGTTGAGGATTCGAAAAGTGTGATTTGTAATTCAGTTAATAATTATATTAATCAATTCAAAAGAGATAATTTATTCAATATGGCAGGGCCTCTCAGTCTTATGTTCAATTTATTTTGAGTTTCTGCCCTTTATCTTAAACACAAAAGTACAATAAATTTTCTCTGGAAAGCAGCATTTTACTGATTTGACGCATTGTAACAATAATTGTAATGTATTGTATCCTTAATTACAACAATCATAAATATTCTAATTCATTGTTGTGTTGACATTCTTGAATAATTTGTTCAGGAAGTAGTAATAATTCCTGAGAATATATTACTGCTTATTTCACTTATGTAACTCGCTCTTAACGGAAGCTGTAACCCATGTTTTTATCACGTATTTAAATTACAAAATTTTTATTTATAAAACATAATAATATCCATCGTCGCGCTCAAAGTATAATTTATTTACAATAAAGTAGATAGGTCATGAAATGTGTAGTACACATTGTCGCTTTTCCCAGTGCTCTCCGGACTTCACAGAAACGTTCTCATGGGATAGAGACGTCACGTGGAACATGCTACGCATTCCCATCTACAACGTACTTAAAGATCTCTTGCATGTGTGAACGTTTGGTTGGTACACACTTAGACGTTACTTAACATTTCGATTCCATCGACGGATGTATTTTGTGATATAAATAGTCTCCTCCCTAATTTTTATATCTTTAGAATACTTGACATACCTAGGTAGAATTTAATGATACGACGAGGAACGAGGCAAAACAACTTTAATATTTCTGATACGTGGGCTGCTGGAAAAGTTTCTGGAAACGGTATGAAAAAACGCATATGAAATTTGGTAAACGGTATCATTATTTTTCGAAGTATTCGCCTTTGAAGTCAATACACGTTTGCATACGCTCGAACCAATTTCTAAAGCACGCTTTCCACTCTAAAGATGGTACCTCAGAAACCAGTGTCCGGCATGTTTCAACCGCTGCCACTACCAATCAGCATTCACGGTTTTTCGGTCCTCTAAAGCCACGGTTGCTACAAGTCCAGTTAAACCAAAGAAACAAGCAATCATTTGCTTCGCAGCACTGCATGAACGTACAACTTTTGTTGGTTTTGGTTCATTTTGAAATACCTAAACGGTAGATTGTTGTTTACTTTATGGCTCATACGAATAGATCCACGTTTGGTCACCAGTAACGATGTTATAAACTAAATTTGAACGACCTCCATTGAATCTCTTAAGCATTTCTTCGCACCATTTGACACGACCCTGCTTTTGCGCTTCTGTTAAATTGTGTGGGATCCAACGACTGCAAAGCTTTCGTACGTTCAAATGATCGTGCAAAATCTGGTGTATTGCTTTCATGTCAATGCTTAAGGATGCTTGAATCTCACGGCATGTCACATGTCGATCTCGCTCAAGCATTTCACGCACCGCATCTACATTAATGGCAACAACAGATGTTGATGGACGACCTTCACGAAATTCGTCAGTGAGAGAGGTACGTCCACGCTGGAATTCGGCAAACCAATGATAAACACTGCTCTTTGATGGTGCTTCATCTCCAAAAACCAAATGAAGCCGATCGAGGCATTGTTTCGACGTTAGACCACATTTGAAATCGTAAAAAATCACGGCACGAGAATTTTCACGCGAAATTTCCCTGTTTACACAAAATTACTTTTTCTCAAATGCTGTACAAACAAAACTAGTTCGCTTCGATAGGAACTGTCAATAGAATTATAGGCGAAAAACGTCAAATTTTTCAAATATGACAGTCGATAAACGCTAACAATTCTAGACCTACTATATTTCACAAAATTTTCCAGCAGACCACGTACATGTCGGTTAGATGGACAATTTAAAATTATTTAGACAAATACAGAGCGTGATGTAAGAGATGTATTTTTTAAATGGAGAACCCTACGTATTATTGCACGAATAGATAACAGATAATGATATCTACATACAAACAGAATCCGGCAAAAAATATTTCCAGGAATTTTTTTTAAAGATTACAGTAAAAAAGATTTTACTAAAACGATAACCTACATTCAAATTAGCTCTACGATAGTAAGTAAGAATGTGCATTTTTTCGTATGACATATCGACCCCTGCATTTCACTTGTTTTGTACATTAAATTTTAATTCTTTATCCCAAACCAAATTCATATATGACAGTTGATAAACGCCAACTAATTGTAGACCTACTAGATTCCAGAAAATTTTCCAGCAGCCCACGTAGTACATAGTTATACCTCATATGGTAAACTCATTTAACAAATTGTATACAGTGTGTCCCCGGATTGACTCCGCTGTACGTATAATAGACGAAACATTTTTGAATTCAGATTTTTCGTCTTGAAGTTCAGGTCTGCTTAGCGCGAAATACAAGTATGCCAAATTTGTCGTTGAATTACTTCAAGGAAGCGGAGTTAACAAAAGAAGAAAAAAAATCTCTGTAGGTAAAGCCTGCCTACCTTTTGAATTTAAGGAGATAAGCCAAATTCCATCATTCCAGAAAGAAACATTGAATTACGGAAAATTACTAATAAAAATATTTCAGTAAAATTGTAAAATATTTATTGTCCAACATACAAGTAAAAAGTGATCATTCAAATGATAGTCCACCCCTGTTGGCACCTGGCGGCGTTAATTTCTTGATATATAAATAGTCAAAATAAAAGTAAGCCTAACTGAGACCGGGCGAATTGATAAGAAAAAGTCGGGAAATATTTAAAAACAATGTCTTTAAATAAAATGAAAAAAGGAACAAGGGAAAATTCTTTGCGCGAGCGACAAATAAAGAGGAAACAAAAATTAAATTTCAGAAACAAAAGGCGCGGTCAAGAAAATCAATCAAATAATAAAAATCGAAGACGCAACCTTTGGGAAGGATTCTCTTTCGAAAATTTGGAGGAAAAAAAACAGCAACAAATTTTAGAAACAAAAGCGATCGCTTAAACTTAAACAACAAAAGATCAGTCAAAATAAAGAAACAACCTAACCCTAAAAGAGACAAAGGCAAATTGGAAAAAAACAAAAAAAAAACTTAAAAATGAAAAGAAAAACAAACAAAAAAATAATAATAAGAGACGATCGCATTAATTAAAAAGAAGAAACCCCAAACCCAATCAAACTAAAAATGGAAGACAAAACTGAAAGTATCTTAAGCAGGACTCTGTTTTTCGAAAATTTGGAAAAAAATCAGAAACGAAATGCGATCGCTTAAATTTAATCGAAAAATATTACTTAAAATAAAAAAAAAACTAACTACCTACTTAGGAAAAAGTAACTAAATGTAAATTAAACAAAAAAGAAACAAAAGAAAGACGATCGAACGATATTGTTAAACAGACAAAACAGCGACATCTTACGATCGCTTTTTGACCTGACACTGCAGTAGGATAGACAAATTGAAGCGGGATTTGCTCCTAATAAGTCCCCCATGCAAGGCGGCCATGCTTGCTGTCAATTATATATTATATATTGTTAAAGGAAATGAAAAGTAAAATAAAATAAAATTCAGAAACAAAACGCGATAGCTAAAATTTAACTACGTAAATAGAAAAAAGTAAACAAATGTAAATTAAACAAAAAAGAAACAAAAGACGATCGTACGATATTGTTAAAGGAAATGAAAAAAAGTAAAATAAAATAAAATTAAGAAACAAAACGCAAAAATGTAAAATGTAAATTAAACAAAAAAGAATCAAAAGACGACCGAAGGATATTGTTAAAGGAAATGAAACAAGTAAAATAAAATAGAATTTAGAAACAAAACGCGATTGATTAAATTTAATCGAAAAAATAACTTAAAATTAAAAAAAAGAACTAACTTTCTAACTAGGAAAAAATAAGTAAACGTAAATTAAACAAAAAGAAACAAAAGACAATCGTACAATATGGTTAAAGAAAATGAAAAATGAATATGTAAATGAAAACAAATATATGTATAAATGAAAACAAATTTTAGAAACTGAAGACTATGTCGATTTATGGTAAACAAAAAACGAACGCTTAAACTCAAACCAAAAAAATCAATCAAAATAAAAAGAAAGACTAACACTGGACTGGATGAAGGAAAGTAGAAGAAAAAAAATCGATCGTTTAAAAAAAAAGGAAAAAGGACAGAATATTCTTTGCGCACGCAACAAACAAAGACTACAACAAATCTCATAAAAAAAGACAATCGCTCTAACTTATATCAATGATAAAAGACGTTAATAATAATACATATAACATTCATGTTAATAAATTAAAAAAAAGCGAAAAATGAACATATAATATAAAAAAGTGACAAATAAAGAAATATCAGATTAAAAATGAAATGAAAATGAATTTTTCAAAAATTTTGTTGCAAATCGTTTTTGTATGTCAAAAGGCGGTCGTAGAGTGTCGTTGTTTATACTGATCATTAAAATGTTCTCCTAAATTCAAAAGGAATACTACTTTGCCTACACATATTTTATTTCTTTTTGTGTTAATTCCGTCACCTTGAAGACTTTCGAGGTCAAATTTGGCACAAATTCATTTCGCACCAAGCAGACCTGAACTGAGAAATCTGAATTCAATAATTTTTGGTTCATTATACATATCGCGAACTTAATCCGGGGACACACTGTATTGTATATACATATTATAACTTGGTATTTTGATTATTTAGTTTATAATAAAATTAATTTCTTCAAAAATACAAAGCTGTAGCATAGGGTACCACTTTTAAAGCTTCTGGAGTTCTGAATTCAAAGTAATAATATAAAGATATCCCTATCTTTGATAACATCACGAAGCCGTAAAAGTCGCGCAAATTCAACGTTTCACTGTCAATTGATTTATAACTTCTTTTAAAGTCTCGTCTTCATGGTGATAGTTGCTGTCATGAAAACAACTATTGCTGCAATGAAAGCATTGACCTTGCCAACTGCTTTCGCTCTATCGTTGTAGAACTTTCAAGATATTTACACAGTGATTTTTCTGTAATAGGTCTTATCATGACAGAAACTATCATAGAAACTCTCATCGTAAAAACGAGGCTTTAAACAAGCTCTTAAACGATAGAGAAACGTTAAGATTTGTGCGATTTCTAAACTAAAACGTCAGTTAAGGCAAGTAAATATACGTTTGCCTGCTTTTTAAGTGTTTTGTTTTTTATGTACACCGGGAAAAATAATGGTCCTCACGTATCTAAACTTTAATTCTTTGTTATACTTTCTTGGAGACCATCTGCGGAAGGTGTTGGATTTAAGATACCTAGTTCATTTTTTCAATTCCAAAAAGGAGGTAAAGTAGGTAATTTACTTTTTGTTATAAGTTAAAAACCTAAGTGTAATTTCGGTAAATAGTTGCGACCGCCAAATTGTAATTACGATATTTCTTGATTATTAATGAGAACGGTGGCAAGTTAGCGCTAAAAGAGTCTATAAATTGTCCCGAGCTAGTACTCGGATGAAGAAAGGCGTGGGTCAAAAAAACTTCAACGACGCCAGGGATTTAATAATAATAATAATAATATCCTTTATTCTTCCATGAAGATACAACACTGATATAGGTCATGTCAATATTAAAAAATAAACATCACATACAATATTAATACACATTAAGAAACATTAACAAACATCACACATAAAGTAAATAACAGAAACTTAAGATAGTTCAACTTGAAGGCTTCCCCTGCCGAAGTCCATAATTGAATTGGCTTCCGGTTGGAACCGTGTCACATTGATTTCTTCTACTGTCGACGTTTTGAGACTGGACGGTTTACGAGAAGCAGCAGCAGCAGTAGTAGCAACCCCCACCAATACCACCACTAGGCAGTAGAAGAAATCAATGTATCAACTTATACTCTATTTTTTTATTGATAGACGAAAATTTACAGATTGTTATAACGTGTTACATAACTAACAGACGACAAAAAATTTCAAGGTTGACTCCAAACATTACTAACCAGTTGCTGTTTTAATAAAGTAAAGAAAAGATCACAAATAACTGACTAATCAGAGAGCCACATTCATTTACAACTTCACGTTTTCCGCTTATCCAAAACAAAAAATAGACTATAGATATCTTGAAGAGTGTAATAATAAATGAATGTCAAAATAAATTAGTGTTAACGTGTTAACTATACGTAAGTAGAGACTGTTGAACGAAAGGAGAATTATTTCTTAATCAAAGAAAGTGTTTTAAAACTACATTTTGCTATGTAGCATGACAGCCAAATCATCACTCCAGGTTAGCAGCTCTTGTGTGAGTTTGACTTTCGTTTTACGCACAACTGTCTAAGGACGCTCTTAGTTTGCACCTGTTGCACCTATTAAACTTTTTCCGAAACGAACTCGGGATTACGTTTTTATATTGCGTGTATAAATAATTCGTTTAAATGCCTAAGATAAAAATTTTCTATTTTTTAAAACAATAACAATGTGTGACGGTTTGCGTCAAGCCACCCGATTGTTATCATGATTAAGTTTTTTGATTTAACTTCGATTTATCCCGGCGGGATGCTGATGATGTTGATGATGCTATCCTGGTCATAATTCTGGATGTTGTGTCCAATTAAATCCACTTTCAACTTTAAACATTTATTATAACGAATCAATACTTTTTATTTTACAATAACTTTATACAGGGTGTTCATGGGAAGCCGCTACAATAGCTAACTTTCTTATTTGTATTTTTACGAAGTATCGTAAATTAGAACAGTTTTAGGACCTTTCCTCCTCATTTTTATGGTACTTTCGGAAAAACAAATGACAATCAAGTTTTCGAGATTTTCAATTGTTCTCAACTTTTTTAAATAGAACATTATGTTTTTTATCATGGCATCGCATTTAGGATGTCAAATTAAGTATGTCTGTAAAATAATATATCTCAAAATAGAATATTTCATAAATAATTCAGTCTTGATATTCGCGGGAAGAAGTGTATCGTTACGATAGTCTTTTTATTCACGAATACAATATGGTGTGCTTGGAAACAAGAGAATAAAGGTAGTGTGCTCAAACTGTCAGACCTTTGTGAACTGTCATGACTCAAAAGTTGTTTAAATTTAGTTCAAACTAAAAACCCTTGTGTCAAATATTGAAAGCGGGACATATTAAAATGTCTAATACCATTATTTACCAAATAATTTATAAAATATTAGACATAGGAGGGGAATATTTTAGAGAAGTACTTAATTTGACATCCTGAACACGACACGCTGATAAAAAATATAATGTTCCATTTAAAAAGTTGAGAACGATTGTTTCTCCAAGGATACCATAAAATCGAGCAGGGAAGATCCTGAAACTTTTTTAATTTAAGCTACTTCGTGAAACTTCGAATAAAAAAGTTAGCTATTGTAGCCATTTCCCGTGAACGCCAAGATTTTGAAAACTAAATCATTTATAAAAGTAGTAGGCTTTGGAAGATGATATTTTAGAGACATAATTAATTTGACATCCTGAACGCAATACAATGATGAAAGACCTACATTCCATTTAAAAAAAGTTGAAAACAATTGAAAATCTCGAAAACCTCGAAATTTTTTTTTGGAAGTACCATAAAATCGAAGAGGAAAAGTTCTAAAACTTTCCCAATTTAAGTTACTTCATAAAAATACAAATAAGAAAGTTAGTTATTGTAGCGGCTTCCCATGAACACCTTGTATGTATTTTAAGGAGATGTTTTCCCTTCGGGATTTACCTACAATCTGTCTATTCCATCCAGCGTCGCCGTCTTTTAAGACTCCTTTCTCCACCACCAGTTTTGCCCCATCCAGTCGCTCCTGCATGAATCGCGCGCATCAACCGCATCTAGGGACATTTCTGGACGACAGAGAAGTGTATCTAAACTGTCAAAACAATTTTGAGATAAAATTATTGATCGGTGATTTATATATTCGAGGGTGAGGCCTTCCTCACCCTTCGCTTCTGATGACGAGCCCGAAAACGTTAAAGAGTAAATGAAGACGTAAGTATACATTTTTAATTAGTTTACTCACTTCACTTGGTTAGTCGTAAAATTTTCCTAATGTTAAAAACAAATGAATTCAACCAAAACATTGTTCAAAGTATTCCTAACCTAACTCAAATATTTGTTTCAAACTTAACAACTTTTTAAAAAATAACTTGAAATTAAACATTACACCTCTTTTAGTATAAATAAATCAAAATCTAATTTCTAAACCTGAACACAATCAAAATATTTGAACAAAAATTATCTTTCTTCTCGCCACAGGTGACTTTGTCCTGCCCAAAAGTCGAACCGTCAAAGAGCGCCTGGGCGACTCGTGTGCAGGTAAGTTCATCTGGATCTCGGCTTACCTTACACATACAAAATCAAATTGTTGTCTGTATCCAAAATTTTCAAATAAAATTTGATTCACTGTTGTTATTTTTTTGTTTAAAGCACAGTCTAATTTCCTGTCTTTTTAGGCACCAATTTTTCTTTTACTTCCCGAAGGAAATTCATTCCGCACTTACACAAGTTTAACCGAATTTCAGGAATTGCAGTTCACTACACCGTTCACTACCACTCTGTTCAAAGGTATTTTAAATCAAACGTTTATTAAACAGATTAAACATAATAATGTTCTTTTCTTTAACTAAATTCAAATTCATTCCAGGTTTTTCTCTTGAACTAAATAACACAGTAATATGTACATATTACAGCTTAAAAGTAAGCATAAATTTTAGTGCTGAAACTACTGGAAACAATGTGTATCATCTTGGAAATTGAGGTAACTTATTTGTTGATTAAAACATAGGAGTATGTAATTTTAGCTCATGCTTGAAATTATATCATATTAAGAAGAAACTAATTTCAGTGTTTACAATTGTGAAAGTTCATCGAGCGTCGGAAAACCACGGATATTATTAAAGCATGAGAAATTTTACTTTTCTCATGCGTTAACTGTTGTGTAATTCACTCGGTCTCATAATGGAACCGTACAATTATTTGGACACATCCTGAAAAGATCCGAATAATTTAATCGACAATAACTCTCGTAGAATCATACACACACACTCACATATGCGTATCTTACAGATCAGAAGAATTCAACAGGTGTTAACCACTAATTACATGACGCACACTTTTTCTTTTGTACGTGTGATTATTACTTTGGTCGCATAAAGTAATTCACGTTCACTTTCGTCCGACGGATACAATAAAATCTTTTGTTGTATTACACACCTCAGATCAACAAAATAAAATATTTTCATATACATATAATAGTTATTTAACGGTCACTCTTTGTCAGGCACCATTATTCGAGAGACACTTTCGCCATTGCAACTTTGTTGTGTTTATTATATCGGCGATTATCTTTTTAAGATCACACAAAATTGTACCGACTCTGAAAGATATATTATTATATTCTTTTCTTTTATTTGTATCGGTAGTTGTTATAAAGTGAGACCGTCGACGATATGAAAAACAGATACCGGTATGTACAAGCGTGTGAAAGAGGAGAAGCAACCCTTTATACACTCATCTGCTATTAAAATGCATCTTCTGCAAGAATTCTTATGTTGTAGCATTTAAGGTGTGCTAGACTATATACAAATATATATTTCCCTACTCATAACATGTTATCCTATTTGTACTTTATAAATTTCAATATTTTATCTAGGCTATTTGTCTAAATGAATTTCTATGATCTCAGTTTGATTCAACAACCGGTGTATATACATTTTTCATTATTTATCATCATCTTTCTGTAAAGTTAAGTTAATTTTTTCCACGCTCGTATTTGTTGGTTAATGCAGGGGTAAATGATTTCGATGAGGGAGCCCTGTGGGAACCGAATAGTACAGACAGGGGCGGCTGGAATGGGAAATAATGATTTTAATGCAATGAAAGCTTCGACCGTGTCAGGTAAACAAATAGAACGTGCGCTCAATTGTCGACCGGTCACGTAAGCTTATTGTGTGTACAAGTCCTAATGTAGGGTGGCCTGTCACCCACTGTCATCGATAGATAAGTACAACTGGTGATTGAATGTTGTTCACTGGGTTAGTAAAAGTACGAAGGACTTTTGTGTGTTTTAAGTGGTCGGAGCAAACTGACTTTATCAATGATTTCCTTAACAAAAACTATTTTTCGTTTGCTAATGTGTTAGTGTTTATGTTTACTTGAAGTTTCAATGAGTAAAGATAAATTAGTTTTTCCTGAATTATATTATTATTTATCGAAGTAACTTATTTTATTAATCAATTAGTACTTATCAAAAAATCAAAATGTTGCTAGTCAGTACCGATTGCAGTGGATCTCCTAAGTATCCTCAGTACAGCTGCTTCGGTCCTCTTGGGACCTCTTCAGTAAGGGAGTTATAACTTGCTCGGCAGTTTCAGCTCTAGTTTCAGTAGTTTAGGCACGTGTCTCACAGGCAATTTTCTTACCTAAAATTGTGTCTGGTAGCAACTAGTTTGTTACCAAAAATGACATCCCGCACGAAAAAGTCAAATCAGGCCATTGCATAATGAAACAGAACATTCGAAAAGTGGTTAAAATTTCATTTTTGGTCCTTAAATCATCTTAAAATGAGTCCGTAAATACACCGTGATTCAGAAATGTGTCCCAATATTTTCATAGTGAATAGAACATCAAAAACTAAGAAGGTTACCCTTTTATATAATTTTTTTTCAAAAAGTGAAAAATAAGAATTTAAAATTTTAGGGTTTTAATGTTACTGTTGATTTGATAAAATCTGTTAATATGTATAACAACTAGTTATTTTAGATAATAACCAAGATGGCTAGCTAATGTTATAAATTGTTTACAATTTCCTAAGATTTGCTATACTAACTGGTTGTTATGATAATATAACCGGGTAGTTTGGTTAATTTGATAAATTCGTAAAATTAATCATTCTAACCAGCTATTATGTGTAATAGCAAGTACACTCTGGTCAATATCATGAACATAACTTTTAACATGACAAGGGCCATGAATTCTGTAACCGGATTCTTGAAGAATCTGTACGGTGGTGTCGAAAAGTTTTAACGCGAAATGAAATACCCCTGGCCGTACGAATATCCGTGCTTTGCAATTATGAACCTTAACAAGATTTAACCGGCTGACCTGCTTTTACGGTACGGCCGGCGGCAAGCCTAATAAATAAATATAAATTGGTTACGGTTTCCAGTAATAATAACAGGTATAGTTGGTCCTATGACGTATATACAATGGAATGATTATCTCTTTCGGTAGTATGTGTTCTGCGTTCCATTTCACAACGAAATTAAACAAAACTTTCCGACACAAGAAATTGTTCAATACTAAAAGATAATTAGTTCGCAGCTTCTTATAAAAAGTAACACAAATTGTAGTCAGAATAAAGACAGAAACAAATTGTAACAAATATTAACACAATTGTAGTAAAAATTAGCACAATTGTAGTAAATAGTCCGACAATTGTGCGAATATTTGCTACAATTTGTTTCCGTCTTCATTCTAACTACAATTTGTGTTACTTTTTACTATTGATTTTTCTCTGTGTACCTACACACTAAATTGGGATAATACACGGTATTACCTGAAATTTTCCAGAATGCCAACATTTTACAAATGTAATAGGATGTAGAGGTATAAAATCCTTCCTGCGCAAGATAATTAAACAGGATTAAATATTAGGGACAATATCCTATTTAGTATTAATTTTCATTTTCTTATTAGATGCTTAAATTCCTCAATCTGTATTTAAATTCCCGGTTTCATGAACAGAAATTTGCATCACTTTTAAGAATATTCTTTATCATACGTTTTCAGAATTAATTAATATAATAGTAAGGTCCGATTTCATAATAGGACTTTAATTTTAAAGTTACTTTAACCTAAAAAAATACATTTGTTTCCCCATTCTTAAATTGACTTAACGCTTCCTTAAACTCTGATTATGAAAACGGCCATAAGTCCAATTAAAAATTAATGTGTCATTAAAAATACTTTGTTACTCATTCGATTTATACAGAAAAAATAGGATAATAAAATAATTTTCGTTTATTTAACTCGTTTTGTTTGACTCTGTATAATAGTTTGATCTAAATTAGCTTTGGAAATTTTTAATTGCAACACATGAAACATAAAAAGTATTTTCCTTTTCTGATCACTTCGTTTATTTATTATTAACAACAATAACACGTTCAAATTTAAATTTAAATACATTCCGAACTTATGGCAGTTTAAAACATTTTGATTTAATATCTTCCAATTTTGTTAACAATTTAAATATGAAAATCTAAATTGAGTCATAAGAAAAGGAATATAACAAAACCCGGGTAGGTATTATTTTTATTAACATTAAACTAAAAACAATTAACAAATTAAACATGACTTCACAAAATATAACTATATACCTGAATTAATTTTATTAATAATTACTGTTATAATACATTACAAATTAGGCAGTTCTCATTACCTGGAATTTCCTTATTCAATGCTTAACATATTACCTGCTCTCGTGAATGAATTTTATGACCCTGCTCATCCCCTGGTCAAGAGAGGGAGAGAGAAACGGGGAGGCTCGAATGCAGAAGGTTCTAAATTCAGACGGGCTATTTTAATAAGGCTCAAATTCAAACAGATTTACTGCTTTTCGTCTTAAAAGTTTTCGACAGTAGTGTACAATGTCGAACGATTTGAAAATGGTTCATGGCAAGCCGTCACAGCCAGTAACAAGGCTTCGTAGAACGCTCAAATCAGGACACAGAAAACATGCTAACGACATGAACAGAAGAAAACCTAACTTCGTGTTGTCTGAAGGTCTGAGGTTTATCCAATTTATACAGAACAGAGTTTACCACGAAGGCCTTAAGTGCAGTCCGTAGGAGGCCATGTTTGGTGTTACAGTAAAAGTTGGTCTACAACTTTCAATGGAAGCTGTTATAAACTTGAAAACTAAAAAGAACTTGAAACTTTAGTTGACACAGTAAGAGAAGCACATGTTTAAAATGTGGGCCAAGACCAGGAAAAAAAAGTTGAAGAGTTGGAGCAAGTAAAGAACGCAACACCATCTTTAGGTACTTGAGAAGGGTCTTCATCGGAGGTTATCATTTGTGATAAAATCAGTTTTATTATTAGATTAACTGCCTTGGAGTGTCAAGCAAGAAAAATGAAGCAAATATCGAAAAGAAAGTTTCCAAAGGACCAGAAGGGAGACGCTGTAAAAATTTGAGTATGTGAGTTCGACAGAGGAAAAAGTGATTCCAGAAACATTCTTGGAATAATATTGGAGGTGGATGAGGAAAATGACTTGTATGAGATTGGCACCAAAGAAGTACGCTTGGCGCAGACGTATTCCAGGAACGAATTTAACATTTGTGAAGAAAATTTCATATCGAAAGAGAATGTTCCTACTGTTAAGTATTTCTCTTCGTAAATGTGCCAGGAAATCATCCATTACAGGCGGCCAAGAATTCAAAAAATGCAATTGCTTTTCTTTCAACAAAACGTAGCTGCAAGAAGAGTGGAGTTTTATGTAATTCGAAATGTCATGAGAGTTTGACTTGTTCTAGTAAGTAATCAATCCGTTCTGCGTAATAGTTAACTTACTATAGTGCTAATTTAAAGTTTCTTTCTTCTGTATTATTATGAAACATGATAGAAAATTTCCAAATAAAGAATTTGGTATCAGCGTATTCAGAAAAAAATGTTCAGTTGAACTAAGCTAAGAAACATATGAGGTTCTATCGAAAAAAATGAGTTAAGAGCTAATGAAAATTTCAAATACTGTAAAAATGTTAAAAATCAAAATACCATCAAAGGAGTGATTTTTTCCAAAACACTTGATTGCATTAGATCGAAAAAATACGATTGATAGCTTTCTAGATTGAAAAATAAAAAAGTTTTTTTTTTCGTTGTCATGGAAACCAAAATTAACAATTGATACGTATTCGGACTCGTAATGATCCGTAGATTTTAAATATGTAAAAATATATAGGGTGTTCCATTTAAAATAAGAAAGTTGATATCACTTCCGGCGAAACCGGAAGTCCTATGATGACTATCAGTATGTCGGAAACTTCCATTTTTTGTTAATTTATTGTCTCCAAAATTCAGGTTAATCGATTAATAAATAAAGATTCTAGAAGGGTGAGCACATGGCGCGGGACACCCGGTATATGTATTTCGTCGTCTGTGATAAAAACAAGTTCTCGGGGTAATATTGCATAATGAGCTGAGATATACAGATCACATGCCTCTTATTCTCCAAATAGCTTGCAGAACATTAAGGAAACTTTTAGTAGACATACATAGAGGGTGCTGCGTTTTGAAACGTAACATAGGAACTTCCATGTAAATTTAACGGTGCTCGAATATTGGCTTCCCTAATTGTTTTACAGCAATATTCCATTTAGGTTTTCTAAAGCTCTCTTCAAGATGAATCTGTCTGTGAAGTTTGATAATTTTTCATTCGCTCAGTTTCAAGATATTTACAAAAGATCAGTAACGAAATTCAGTTTATATCAAACTATCACTTCTTGATCAATAAATGTTAAAATAAATTACTGGAAAAGCTTTTTCTATCAGTCTTTTTCAAAAACGATCTAGGTTTGTTAATTATCTGTTCAGTTTTCACTATTATTAGTCAAGGCCGAGATGATATTTTGTTATAAATTGAATTTAGGTACAGAATTTTTTTGAAACATCTTAAAACTCAACGTATGAAAAATTCTCAAACTTTACAGACAGATTAATCTTGAACAGTACTTTCAAAAACCTAAATGGAATTTTGCTGTAAAATAATTAGGGAAGCCAATATTCGAGTACTTTTAAATTAACATGGGATTTCCCATGTTGCGTTTCAAAATGCAGCACCCTGTATATTGAATCACAAAGTTAAACTTTTAGTATGTGATGTTAATAGAATTGAGTATTTACATAACTTTTTCCTGAGGTTTACTTACGGGATAAGAAATTTTCAGAAAATATCCCAAATATTAAATGAACCAACTGGTTCAATATATCACACAGAAATCTTTGCATTTGAAATGCTTTTACTGTAAAACTATGAGATTCAATTCATAACAATAATATCAGACGCGAAAATCTAATAGACGTTCCCAAACACAAAGCCTGAGGTTTTTAAAAGACACTTCCATATCATGTCGGTAACGGCTTGAATGCTATATTATTTAAATGGATAACCATCTCATTAAAATCGTTTAAATAATACAGTCTAACAAAATTGAAAATGTTTTCTCGTTCTTTAAAATTCTTTAATAAGTACACGTATTTCCTGTAAATTTTGATGTAAACCACAATTTAGACTAGTTTTAACTACTATTAAGTGATTGTAACAATTTCAAATAGCTTGTTCAAATTGCATATTTCAAATTTTCTTATTACATATTGTATAATTTTCTATTCGAATAAACTTTTGTCCTTAAATTTACTTTGATGAATTCGTTTGGTAAATCAATAGACACGAACTGTGGGTACCTAAAATATGAGCTCCAGAGTAGAACTAATTTAATATAATTTACGATGCGTGCGTCCATTCTATTCCAGAATTTAATGGCGACGTATGCGAATATTTTCTACATAACAAACAGCCGGAGTATGTTTGCTATGCGGGTACGGTGAAAATCAACAATGGTACACGTGGCGCCACGTGTCAGGTAGAACCCGGAACAGCGTGGGAACGCCGTACAGTCCGGAAAACTATTATCCGGCCCCTGATACTGATCGCCCACTGTTATTGACTGTATCCGGAACAGTTTCCCATGTCATATTAGCGGCAGCTAATCGAATAGACGCTTCCTAACAACAATGCATCGTCAACATGCACCGAGATTTAGTACGAGAATCGTCATCTGAACACGTTGTTGTAATTATCATACAAGACGTACTTAAAAGTTTGTGAAAATGAGGTTGTAAGTAGTGAAAGTACCAAGTATCTGATTGACGGTAATAAAATGAAATGGTTCTCGTAAGATAAAGCTTGGAACGTACGACTTGAACTATTTGAATAAAGAGCGGAGGAACCAAGATAATAACTACAGTAACGATCACGTGGGTAGTAAATTACTAAAGTGGAAATGTACATAAATTAATTAAAACCATTCTCTTTTTTAGAAAATATATTTAGACTGTCTAATACCTACTTACTATACACTGCTGGGATATCTGTTATTGATGTTTGCTTGCTTTAAGTATTCCTGCATTTCTGAGGCTTATCATTATTAGCAAAACTGAAAAAAAGCAAGCAATCTTTGCATAACGTTGCTTATTTATCAATGAATTCTTTAGTAAAGCAGACGAATTGGAGGACGTAATTTTTTAAATTATATGAGCAAAACTTTTTGGTTTTCACAATAAACGACTTCGAGCTATAAAATATTAACATTTGGTATATGTGGATGAACTAATGATATTCTTTAATTTATAACACCATTAATATTCGAATATTAATAAACATATACAATTGTATTAAATTAAGTTCTCGTTTTCTGATTACGATGTTAGTTCTGGAAGCAAGGTTTCTTGAAAATTCTGAACATGAAATGACGACGAAGTTGCTTTAATCAGAAAATGTTTCAAACTGGTGAGACTTGCATAAAACGCTGATTTCTCTTGTAACGTGTGCTTCTTTCAATTTTCTGTAAAACCTTTGAATAATACTTTCAGGAAACGCTGTTCGATGTTCTGCTTGTTTATTTTTATGTGCTCTTTTCAAAACTGCTTCTTTCTAGGCAGACTTAATTTTCAGAAACAAAATCTAAATTCAAAGTTGCGTGTGATGTTACTATCAAAATCAGTCGGACCAATTTCGGCAACAGCGCTTCCACGGTCGCCACATTGACTCCCACTGCGACTCTATTCATAGGAAATGATTTTAGGGTACCGTTTGAAATGCTGGCTCCTTATTTGTCCATTACTTCAAATATTCTGACGTCATCTTTTTCTTTCGATTGGCTGGCCCATCTTGGTGCGGTTAAGCAACGGGAAAAGGCGAAAATGCGTTTTTACGGAAAATTTTCTTGCTATTATCGATACTGACACGTCCGAAGCAGGGTGTCTATGGGTATTTTCTCGTGAATTTCTGCTGAATTTATTTCAAGGTCGATTAATATCTACAATTTATCTGGAATCAGATCGATTCGTCGCGTCTTGTAAAATGCTAACGTTTTAACCAATGAACTGTTTAAATAAAACAGGTATGTTCTACTGGCAATTATCAACTGCGTTGTTTGACGTCATTTATTTCTCGCTTTCATCTAGAATCGTTTTTAATTGGAGGTACTTTTAATTGGAGTTTTATTGTATCGCTTTCTGCCGGTTTAATTATTCTCTCGATTCTTTCCGCTCTTTCAGCTAGTTGAATCATCCGTGCGGGGCCAATCATTCGTTGGTAAGGTTGAAAAGAAGCCGTGACTGCTCATTGGATTCCGCGATCTATGCTAGATCTACGCGGTTATTTAGCGACCTCTGTACGACTAATCTTTAACCCCCGATGACAGAACATCAGCTGCACCTAACCTGTAAAGTTCACTTATTATTTTATTTGTTTGTGAACAGTATCGGCACAAGGCGGTGCTTAATTAGAAGATCAGTACGAATTAATTACGTTATTTAGTTTATAGTTCATAAGTTCCTTATCGACTTTTCGACAAAAGTTCGCTTATTCGATCTAACGACGGGTAAATCGTTCAATTATATGCGAACTGGCACACATCGTTCAATTCACCAAAATGAATCGTTCAGTACAAATAGTCCAAATTGAACGATAAAAGCGATGCTAAATTAGAAACATCTAGAAGTAATTTTATTGTTAGTTTATTGTTATCTACAGTCATTAAGATATTTTATGCGACTAACCGGTTACGAATAGCGTGGTTAGCAGTCACGAGAATACGTCACGGTTAATAAGATTCGCCAAAACGAAACGGTTACGGTTACAGGCTTTCTGACGGTTGAATTTTAAAATTTGACAACAGTTCAACAATGAATTGTGTATTTAACTATTAGAAAAAAAGTTGTGATTGAATCAAGTTGAGGTTAGCACGCGGAACCAAGGTTCTGTGTAGAATTCACGGAATAAGAAAGAGACAGCAACGTTACACAACTCTCTGACCGGGTTAGGAAAATAGTAACCGCAGTAACATATGTGACGTCATATCAACAGTTACCGGTAAGTCACGAAAGTGCATTGATCACTTATTTCGTCTAACCACTCGTAACCGGTTAGTCGCGAGAAATCACTTATTGTTACCGTAAAATATTTTTAATTTATAATCAACATAGCTGCTGTCCCTAGATTTGACTGACGTTTATCTTACTTGATAGTATTAGGACTGTCAAATTCGTCTATTTCTCAAGCTTCGTATCGTTTACGAAACAGCAATAGTATGTTTCATGCTTTCTAATCTAGTAATTTAGTGATTATTCTTTCTAATTTAGTAATTTAGTGGAAAATACTGTGAAAAATTAAATGTCAAATTACGTCAGTCAACTG
Organism: Prosopocoilus inquinatus; assembly: GCA_036172665.1. Lineage (NCBI taxonomy): Eukaryota > Metazoa > Arthropoda > Insecta > Coleoptera > Lucanidae > Prosopocoilus > Prosopocoilus inquinatus. Next base: position 8,257,297 of record CM069876.1, read on the forward strand.
TAAAATCTGAAATTACTAACGAAAATGACGTTGTGTTTCCGAATTCTCTCCAACATGTTAAATGTCATTCAAATCAAGGGTTCCTAACAGCTGTTTAATTTGAAAGCACGTATGAAACATTTGAATGCATGTGCAACAGAATGAATGAACGACCAGCTTATTGAAAAGAGCAATTCAATTTGAACGACACGTTTATAAGCCTCCCATCACTAGTTCGTTCAATCTGATCCCTTCACGTGGATTTGTTTTGTCGCTACGTAAGATTTGCTTTATATACTCTGATATTCGTATCATATTATTTGACCTTCGCCGCGTCACGTTTACTCTATAACGATGAGCCACGTTTACTCTCAAACGTTTAAGTTAATAGATATTTTTACGACGACTGTGTTGCATTGTTGTCTACTCCTTACGCTGAACGCACGGATGTATGGAAATTAACGATATTAACGTAGAAGCTTTAAATGGCTGCAGTGAACGTGAACACAAATTATTACGGAATCTACGTCTATGGGGTACGTGTATACGGGGTGAGTCAACAGTGCGTAGGCGAAAAATTATTCTGTTACTATTTTTGAAATCTACGTGTATGTACGCACTAACATACCTGGGCTGATGGAAAAGTTTCTGGACACGGCATGAAAAAACGCATATGAAATTTGGTAAACGGTATCATTGTTTTTCGAAGTATTCGCCATTGACGTCAATTCACTTTTGCACACGCTCGAGCCAATTTCTAAAGCACGCTGGAATACGGTAAACCAATTATAAACACTGCTCTTTGATGGTGCTTCATCTTCAAAAGCCAAATGAAGCCGATCGAGGCACTGTTTCGGCGTTAGTCCACATTTGAAATCGTAAAAAATCATGGCACGAAAATTTTCACGCGAGATTTCCATGTTTACACAAAATTACCTTTTCTCAAATGCTGTAGAAACAAAACTAGTTCACTTCGATAGGAACTGTCAATAGAATTATAGGCGAAAGACGTCAAATTTTTCAAATATGACAGTTGATAAACGCTAACAATTCTAGACCTACTAGATTCCAGAAAATTTTCTAGCAGCCCACGTACATGTCGGTTAGATGGGCAATTTAAAATTATTTAGAGAAATACAGAGCGTGATGTAAGAGATGTATTTTTTAAATGGAGAACCCTACGTATTATTGCACGAATAGATAACTGATAATGATATCTACATACAAACAGAATCCGGCAAAAAATATTTCCAGGAATTTTTTTTTAAAGGTTACGGTGAAAAAGATTTTACTAAAACGATAACCTACATTCAAATTAGCTCTACGATAGTAAGTAAGAATGTGCATTTTTCCGTATGACATATCCACCCCTGCATTTCACTTGTTTTGCACATCAAATTTTAATCCTTTATCCCAAACCGTTCCGTGGTAAATCTGCTTTTCAAGTTGCCTCTTTAGGAGGTGTCAGAAACGTAAACCTTTGCTTATAGACAAATAAGTTAAATGGTAATATTTTGATGCCATCTATACGGGGAGTAACAATTGCTATCATATGCAATGACATCCTGTAATTGTAGACAATTATTTCATCAGTCTTTACCCATTTCTGGGCCCATAACCCGTTAAAATGATATGCAACTAGAAGGGCAATTAATGAAAGATGACTAATTGCGTCAGATGGGAATACACCGATTTAATACAAAATAACATTTAAGACATTGTATGGAAGTGTATTAGGGTTATTTTTGTGTAGTATTACAGTGTATTATGGTTATTTTTACAGCAATATAGAGTTATTTTTACGTACATACCTACTTGATTACTTTACATATTTATTCAGCGATTGTTTATGGTTAAGGCAGCGTTTCCCAAACTGTGGGGGGCGCCCCCTGGAGAGGTGCATAAGTCTTCAAAGGGGAGCGCAGCAGAATAAATGTAAAAACATTGAACGCAAATTGCAACTAATTTATCATCTTCATTTTGCAAGTAGTAGCTTATACAGTGTGATTACGCAAGAATTTTCACCCCCCTTAACTTCTTTATTATTTATTTGAGATATAAGCTGAAATTTTAATTTTTTAAGCGGGACTTGGTATTTTTATACTTATTTGAAATCTGACATAGTAATCGCCTCTCTTTTTCTTCTTCTTTAAAATTTTTTTTTAATTAAAACCTCACATTTTGTCTAACAGACGATTATTCACATTTTATACCACGGGTTTTCAACGGGATCGGTATCGACCCCTTGGAGGTCGATGAAGATTTGAAAGGGATCGATGAACCTTTATTATGGGTTCGCTAGGGGTCTTTCAGGGGGTCGAATTTGTTAAATCTTCTCTATTGAAGGTCTTGCTGAATAGTTTACAAAAAATTGTAAAAAATTTACATATAATAATAAATGAATTTGAAGTAGCTCGAATAAAAGAGAAAAAAAACGACCAATTGATTATCAAAATCAAAACTGCTAAAATACGAATAAAATCGAATAAAACAAAAACAAAAGACGACCGTAAAACAAGTCGGGATGAAAATAAAAACTGTGTGAAACTCATTAAGTCAAATCGACATAAACTGACTTTCATCAGAACCAGAAATTTAATTCAATTTAATATTTAAATAATAAAATAAATAAAATGAATTCGCCAAAAATGGTGATCAATCGACGGAATTAAAATGTAAAATAAAATAATCTTAAATCGTGTAAAAAAAGAAACAAAAGACGTTCAATTGATAACTAAAAAAATCAATAGTCATATCAAATAAAATCAAACCGAAGAGAGAAAAAAAAGCGCAAGATGATTAGTTGTTAATTTAAAAGTAAAAAACACGAATGAAATCGATTAAAAGAAAATACAAAAGTCCGTCAATTGACTATATTAAAAGTTAAATAAAATAGAGTCAAATGAGGATTGCATAAAAATAAAAGCTGATGATGAAGTTAGGAAAATTAAAATTAAAACTAGCAATAAGTCAAATTGATTTAAAAGTTGACAAATTTTGTAATGATCCAAAGAATAATCTGTAGAGTTTAACGAAACCGGGCGATCGGTGAATAATTTAATAACAAAACAAAGTCAAATCAAATAAGAGAGATAATAAAAAGGCGATCAATCGACGGGACTAAAGTGTAAAATAAATTCACACTCAATAAACCAAAAAACTAAAATAAATCAATGAATAAATAATGGTAAATGTTACTTAAAAATAGAAACAAAAGGAATAAAATATAGTGAAAAAAAAAAGAAAACAAAACTCGATCAATTGGTCATATTGAAAATTAAATGAAATAAATTCGAATAAGGAATTAAGAAAAGATGATCGTTGACGAAGGTGAGACTAAAAGAAAAATTCTATAAAATTAACATAAAATCAAATCGAATTAAGACATTATCGGCGATTTTTGAATTGAGTTTGATTAAAAGAGAATCAAACTGAAATCGAATCAAGAAAAGAAAAAAAGACGATCGTATTATTAAAAATAAAATAAAGAAATAAAAGACAAATAGAATAATAAATTGTCACGATTTAACAAAATTTTATATCTGCATAAAACATTATTAGTATATCTACACTTGCTGTTTTTTTTTTTTTAATATTATTTAAATCTGAATGGAGTCAACGGAAATTTTTATTTTCTTATAAGGGTTGGTGGTTTAAAAAAAAAACATTGGAAACCCCTGATTTATATACGCACGTATCAAACGTTTCTTTCTGATAAAAAAAATTGAAGGGGGTGGGAATTTTCTCGTAATCAGTCTGTATATGCAGTTGCAAGCAATAAATTTTGACAGTGATGACCAAAATTTAATACTTGCGACTGAACAAGTTTTTTTTTTTTACTTTGAACATACAATGTAAATATTCCAATGTTCAGGTTTAGAAAAAAACGTGTCAGAATATGTTCGAGATTCGACGGGAAAGGGGGGCGTGAATCATAACACAGCTTAATAGGGGGTCGCGGAACCTAAAAGTTTGAGAAACGCTGGGTTAAGGAACAAACTGTATAGTAGAAAAGTAAACATCGGGAGCGATTTTGTTATTTTTGGTTTAATAGGAGTTGCGACGATAATTTCCTTTAAAATTGAATACTCAAATTCATTAATAATTTTTATTATACTTAGTTATAATTAGTAATTGATTGTACATAGTTAATTACAGAGGTCCATCATTGTTCAATGGATTTTATAATTCAGTTCTTCAGTAAAAAGTAAGTCATTATTATGTTTAGTTTGGTTTAAAATGCAACATCTTGTTGTACTGAAATGACGACTTTGTTCAAAATTTTAGAACTCGTTTGTGGTGAAAATAAATAAATAACACTTTTTATTGTTATTATTATACAATTTAAATTATTTTAATGATATATGATTCCGGATATACAGTATCGGTTCACGACAGTTCTAGAAACGCGTATAACACATCCGAACAAGAAAAGTGACTTACCAAATATGAAGTCCATATTGTAAAAGCATGTAAATCTGAAAAGATAGATATCACATCACTTAGCGTTTCTATATATTTGAAACAAAGATCGAGGCCCCGAGCTAACAATTATATTTCATTGGACCACCCAGACAGGTAGTAGTAAACTACTCTTTCTTTGAATTATTCTATGTACGACATGCACGTAAAGAAACGCTAGAGTAAGGATGTACACATGTTTATAAAACCCATGACAGTTTCGACTATCACATAAAATATCTGTATAATATATGCTGTACGTATATAAAGTAAAGCAAATAATTAATTCTTATAGTTGTTATTGTTGCTTTGCGGTGTTTTGTGTTAAAGTAAAATAAATGGGAATGCTTAGTTTTTAACAGAATAAGAATTACGAAGTAGTATAAGAATAAAAATAATATAGTAGTTCTTATTGAATTGTTGAACAAAGGGATAAGTTTATCAAAATTTAGTTTCTTTTTTATAATTAAAAGAAAATAAATTCATAATTACATATTACATAGAACATTACATAGAATTTGTCAGAAATTAAATAAATTTCTGTTGGATTTTTTAGCAAATTCATAAAATGTAAAGGGTTCGATTATAAAAAAATTAAATACAACAGCGTTTTCAAATAAAATTTCTCAAAATTAACAATGTTATGTATTTTAAGAATCGTTTTTACAAATTATTTTTTGAAGAAAATTAAATAATTTGAAATATATTTTTCAACAGATATTTTAACTTTCTTTAATCTTGCTGAGTATAATTTTAACACACATTTTAGCATTCCTAAGTATTGTTTTATCCATTCATCATTTTTGTGTCTTTTATTTTATTATCTCATCGTTCTGATAAGCTCTTTAACATGTGACATTACGAATAGTAATACTCTTAGGGCCGATTTCATACTAAGACTTTAAATTTAGTTTAAAGTTACTTTAACCTACAAAAAAAAAAAAATTGTTTCCCTATTCTTAAAGTGACTTTAAATTAAAACTTTATTAAAGTCTAATTATGAAAACGGCCATTAGTCTCTGTACCGGATGTTTTGATAAGGTCGGCGACCAGCGATATATACCTAGAGCTTTGGAAGAAAAAAAATATAGTCAAAATGACCCAGAGTAATTCAAAGAAAATATTTTTAAGTATCTGAGTTGATTGCAAGGGGGCGCAATTAACAAGCTCAAAAATAAAAATTAATTTTACTAACAAAAGTCCCAGAATAAGCTACAGCTTTGACAGCGTCATTGCTAAGCTGAATTAATTCTGCACAACTTTGATTTTAGGCTTATTATCGTATCACCATTAATAAGGTTGGGGGAAACAGTTGAATTATTTACTTTAAAAAATATCAAAACTTGTGTAGTCTTTATCAGAAATTAACTAATTTCGGCTCTTTTGAGAGAAAATTTGAAGCTGATTTAAAATTTATACTCAATAACTTCGGCTACTTTGTAATAAACTAGTTAGAAGGCGTTATTTGCAACAATAATAGTAATTTCCCTCACTTTTTCAAAAAAAAAAAATTAAATGAAAAGGTATATTTTCTTTACAGTGACTGCAAAGCATCCAAACCGGTGAAAATAATAATAATAATAATAAAGTGTCTTTATTGGTTCTCAGGTCCATACAATAACGACAAAAGTAATTAATAAGGTAACATATATATGTATATATCAAAACAAATATCAATATTTTAGTAAAAACATTAAAGAAAATAATAATAATGATAACAGTAATGATAATAATAATAATAATAATAAAGTAAGATAGAGAACCAATTGGTGCGGAATCAGACCTATTGTCTGGTTTTCATTCCGGACCACGACTTTTCATTTTAAATTGCAGTAACGTACCTAATTAACGTTAAATTGTAGCAGAAAATATAGACATATATACAAAGTCAATATACAGACACATATACAAAGAGTAACTTGATTAACTAAGGTTGTAATTGTTACTCACATCAACGATTGCGCCCTCATAAGCTTAGCATGCAGTGCAATTTTGAAATTTAATAATGAGCTTCTCTTAAATAATATAAAATGACGATTTACAACATTTACAACATTATATGAAAAAGATCTCTCAAAAAATACGGTTCTATGACGTGGAAGCGTGAGTAAGTCTTTCCTACGAATGTTGACATTATGGACGTCGGTTCTAAAACGAATTTTCAGAAACAAATATGGTGGCTTTTGTGATTTTAAAATTTTATAAAACAAACATGCAGCATGTAAGTGTCGCCTATTTTCCATGTTTAACCATGTTTAATTTTGGTATAAACCCGAAATTGATAACTGTGCAGAATTTATTCAGTTTTCCAATAACCTTATCAAAGCTGCAGCTTATTCTGAAACTTTTAATAATAGTAATAATTGTCGTTATTGGTCCAATCAGAAAACTGCTGTAGTAATATCAGGTAATAACAACTAGAAGGGGAAGTTCAATGGCAGCAGCACTGTTCTTCCACTTAACAGTAATGAACTAGTAACAATTATGTAAATAAGAATATGATGATTTTACAAGTACTTGCACAAAAAATTACTGATGATGAAAACACACTAAAAGTTAACCAAAAGTAAGTTCAACTTAAGCAGATAGGGCTTTAATCTGCTTCAAGTGTAAAACCTGCCTAAATTTCTGTTTAAAGTTAATTTTATTCAATTTTTTTTTAAAGCATGGGGCAATGAATTATATACAGATGCAACATTAAATTGAACGGATTTTTCATAGAGCGAAATTTTATGAAGAGAAGGGGTTATTACATTTTTATGCCGAAGATGAATGTTATAAAAATCATTTCTGAATCGTATTTTATGGCAGAGGTAACGCGGTGTGTTTTTTATGTTGAATAAGTTTAACTTAAAAACTCGCTAAAGTACAGATAACGTCGATTTGTCATGTACAGGGTGGCCCAACGATGCGTATTTCTTCTGTGAGGCCTATAGGAAAAAAATTAGGAAAAAAATCGATAAAGAATTTTATATTAGACAATACGCGGCATATTGTAAAATTATTTTGAAGTATACAGAGTGATCAGAGAAATGGTGATTCGGGGAAACTAATTTTTTTTTTAAATGGAACACCCTGTATATTTTTAGATATTTGGATGCGCCGCAATGAGCGTCAGTTTGAATATGAATATGATTAGTGAGGTAACAGAGACGAACGAAAATCTAACACTATATTTTTGGGCCTTTATGAAAATGTGAACAAAATTAAGATATCTTTTTGCATTATACCGAGCGATCGATACTTATGGAACATTCGGTATGTCATTTTTTTTTAATGGAACGGCCTACTTTTTATTTCAGAAATGGATAGCACTTAAATGTAGCTTTCTGCCGATATAAGGTAATATATCTTTATTTTTAATAATTTCGTCACTAAACATTTTCTTTTTACAAGTATTTCAATGGTCTGCTTCTAAATTATTTTTGGTAAAATAAATCCTATCGCGGGGGTATTCAAATTAGAAATCTTTGACAGAATCAAATGATCGAAAAATGACTTCGAATGATTGAATTTAGGTAGGAAAGTAGCAATATTGGGTACATAGTTTAAAACGCCGACCATTGAAATACTTATAAAAAGAAAATTTCTAGTGACGAAATTATTAAAGATAAAGGTATATAACCTTATATCAGCAGAAAGCTACATTTAAGTGTTATCCAATTCTGAAATAAAAAGTAGGCCGTTCCATTAAAAAAAAAAATGAGATACCGAATGTTTCCTAAGTATCGATCGCTCGGTATAATGCAAAAAGATATCTTAATTTTGTTAACATTTTCATAAAGGCCAAAGTCTTAAAAATATCGTGTTAGATTTTCGTTCGTCTGTATTACCTCAGTAATCAGAAATTCATATTCAAACTGACTGAATTTTTGCAATATTCTTCAAGAAAAAAAATTATTTTACGAAAGTTATTCAATGAAATCAATATATCTTTATACCGTTGTAATCAGCTCACTGTAACGCATTCAAATATCTAAAAATATACAGGATGTTCCATTAAAAAAAAATAAGTTTCCACGAACCACCATTTTTCTGATCACTCTGTATAGTTCAAAATAATTTTATAATATGTCGCGTATTGTCTAGTATAAAATTCTTTATAGACTTTTTTCCTAATTTTTTTCTCATAAGCCTCACAGAAGAAATACGCATAGTTGGGCCACCCTGTACAACCAATACATTTTGATTAATTTATGAGAAACATGCTTCCTCCCTACGTTTTAAGCTTTATATAAAACGAATGCAAGAATTTTGGTTACTTTGGGTTCTCTTGCACGTTATGGAATCTAAATATGGACCATAAACGGTATCAGCAAATGTTAAGTGCGAGAGAAGTAAGGATTCGCAGAACATTGTTTTGGTAGCAAAACTGAGAAGTGATGTATTGGCATAGACTAATTTTAAGTTAGTAAAGTAAAATAATGAGTTCTAAGCTACGAGCCGAACTAGAACAAGGTAACTGCTCATCGGCTACTTTAATACAAAGCTTTTCAGTTAACAATTCACGTTGTAAAGTGTTTCCAAAGAGCATGACTACTGATTTTTTTTAAATTAAACAATGTTGAGCGCATACTCGCGTCAAGCTTAAAAGATCAGAGTTGATAATTGATAATAATGGCTAGAACAATGTTTTACGCATTTATTTAAATTACTGGTATAGATAGTAAATAGTAATGGGCCTAACATCGAGCTTTGGGAAACTCCAGTGTTAATAAGATGTGGATTGGAAAAATTGTGGTCAAGATGTACGATCTGATATCTATCTTTAAGAAAACTGGCAATTAGAAATTCCGCAGAGTCACTAAATCCAATGAAATGCAAAATTGTTAAAGGTAATTTATGGTCGATCGTATCAAAGGCTCCGGAGTAGTCTAACAGTATTAGAACTTATAGGTCTAAGATCTTTAAAATCTGTAGGATTAGGGACCTTAGATAAGGGAAGTACATGAGCTATTTTCCACTCTCCAGGATAAACCATATTAAGAACAGAGAAGTTAATTATATGAGTTAAAAAAGGAACGATAATAGAACAACAGCAACTGATCATACTAATGTTGTGTGCGCTCTTGCACTTGTAGTAATAGAATATAACATTTTACTAACTTCAGTTTCAGTAACAATTGAGAATTTGAATTTTTCCCGTGCCTTTAGATGCAGATTAGATATATAGAAACTAACAACATTAGCTGCTTTCTTTCACTTAAAAGTTTGAATCATGTTTCGAATAGTTTGGACCTGAATTTCGCGGTTGTTGCAACAAAACACAATTTTTGATTGACAGTTCATTTGTAAATAACCACAATTCAATCCAAACAAGTTTTAAGAATAGAGAGATTCAAAGAAAAGAATGTTTGTTTTTGAATCAAAACACGTTTGGATCACGATTTTGTGAGCGAAATAATTAGCTATTATCATCAGCAGGGTTCCTTTCCGAAACGGAATCTATAAAATAATCATTAATGTGAATAACATCAGTTAAATGCGTCGGTATGCATGTATTAGCTCGTTTAGAATAAATATTCAAATCCCTAAAATCTTTCTATATAGTATTACGGTTTGGTTTTGTTCGTAAAATTAATTTTTATTGTTGAGTCTGTTGATTGCGCCCCCTTGCGGTCGACTCAGATACTTAAAAATATTTTCTTTGAATTTCTCTTGATCACTTTGAGTGTAATTTATTTTCTCTCAACGCTGTAGGTGTTACAGTTTGCTATACAGGGTGTAACAAAAATAGAGGCTGCTACTTCAGGGACGTTTTCTACAGATCAAAACAAAAAAAAAAGTTCATATAAACATGTATAGAGGGTATTTACGAAAAGCCGCAATAATAGATAACTTTCTTATGTGAATTTTTACGAAGAAACTTATATCAGAAAAGTTTCAGGATATTTCCTGCCCAATTTTATGGCAATACATATAGAAAAAATAAATGACTCTCAGTTTTTTGAGATTTTCGATAGTTTTGAACATTTTTTTTTAATAAAACATAGTGTTTTCATCATTATATCGCGTGCACGACATTGAATTACATATGCCTCCAAAATATTATCTTGCAAAGCCTGGTACTTTTTTAATTATTCCGTAATTAATGTTGGTGTACAGGGAAAATATCTGCAACAGCTAACTTTTTTATTTTAAATTTTATGAGGTAACTTAAATCAGGAAAGTTTCAGGACCTTTTCCGCTAGATCTTGTGGCAGTATCGGAGAAACAAAATACTGTTTGGTTTTCCAGATTTTCAATTGTTTTCCATTTTTTTAACGGAATATCAGTTTTTCTTCATCGCAACGTATTCAGGATGTGTAGTTCGGTACGTCTCTAAAAATTTATTTTCTAGCTATTGATAAGGCTTCTCGCGAACACCCTGTACACAGGTTTCTTGTTCTTTATTTTGATACGTATGATACGTCTATAAAGTAGCTGCTACTTCTGAGAGATTCTACTGAGCAAGATGAAGAAAAAATTCAGAGAAACGTATATCTAAAAATCAGTTGTTTTTATGTTGCACTTAAATTATTAAAATTACGTAATTGAAAATTAATTTTTTTTTAATTTAAAATGTTAAAGTAAATGTAAAAAAATCATTTAGACATGTATACAGGGTGCTTGCACGAAACCGTACAGATAGTTAGAAAATAATATGTTAGAGACGAACTTCATTAGACATCCTAAACGCGGTGCAGTGATAAGAAGCTGATATTCCGCTAAAAAAAAAATAGAAACAAATGAAAATCTCAAAAACCAAACAGTCATTTGTTTCTCCGATACTGTCATAAAATCGATTGAAAAAGGCCTCGAGACTTCCCTAATTTAAGCTACCTCGTGAAATTTTAAATAAAAAATACATTTGAACATCAAGATTTATTTACCAAATAAAAAAAATAATAGGCGTTTTGGAAGATAACATTTTAGAGACATAATTAATTTCACGTCCTGAATGCGACGCATTGATTCAAAATAAACCTTTTATTAAAAAAAAGTTAAGCACAGAAAATCTCAAAAACGTGATAGTCATTTGTTTGTACTGATATTTCCATAAAACTGGGCAGGAAAGGTCATGAAACTTTTCCAATATAAGTTACTTCGCAAAAATTCAAATAAGAAAATTATTTTTAAACTTCTAATTCACGCGAACTGGGAGGATAATTTTGAAATTAAAGCCGTAGTCCTACTGATCGATCGCGGATAATCATGCACAGCGAATAAAATATAAAACCAATGACATTCGCACTTTTTGACACAATGTATCCGTAATACGACGTTGTTTTAAAATTTTAACCGCTTTTCATTCTGGCACCAAACTACTAAAAACTTTCAGTTGTATTACTATTTTCTCAATAACTCGTCGAATATCAGAGCTGGACCCTACAAACTGAAAAGCTTATCAAAAACGCTATGAATTGGTGTAAAAATATACAGAGTGTTCTATTTGGAACAATGGAATTTTTATTATTTATAGTTATTCATATTCAAAAAGTCGTAGCAAGCCTTGAAACATCCCTTCACGACTTAGCTTGATCTCGAATGATTGGCCACAGCCTTGGCATTGACTGAAAAAAAAATCGGTTGCGTTATCTTTAGTGGTTTAGAAGTTACGATTTTTTGAATGGAACCTTTCATCCGGGAATCTTCAAGAAAAAATTAATTCACATCAAAAAGTATGATTGATACGTAAAAATGACTCAAATAAATTTAGCGCAGAATTTAGTTAGAATCCAAAAATGAAGTCAAAATGGGACGTTTCAATTTAAAAAAAAGTAACTTGAATATTTTTATAATACTTGGAGACCCTGTATACAAACAAAAATAATTTTCGAATGTGCAATATCATATCCTACTCCTATCATACAAAAAAAATCGAGTCGATACCTGGAATAGCAAGAAAGTTATGGAACTTTTATGGAGCTCTGGGACACCCTGTATATGTAAGTCCACCTAAGAACTTTTGCATACACTTGGAGCCATGTGCACGTATATTAATTTTACAAGCTAAGGCAACAACAACAGAGATAAAATAAAATAGGAGTATAAAATTTATTTTTCTTTGCCTCAAAAATAATCAGATGCGGTACGTGCCGTCTCAAAATATGTATTTTACTAAAACTATTCTCAACATTCCGTTACTTTTGTATATAAGGAGATTTCCGTTCCTTGTAACATATAATAATAGCAGATTATGTTTCCAGGGAGTGAAATGTATGATTATTTCAGAGGTGCAATTACAGCCAAAGGATTATAATTGCACCGAGGAAATAACCATGCATTCTGCCCTGAGAATAATGAAAACTTCCTAGGGAACATGCCATCACTTTTACTCCCCAGGAAGAACTACATTTTTTCTATAGGTATCGATTTTCTGCTTTCTACTTCCGGTCGTAGATAAATGTAATTAATTGTGGTTATTGCTTATTATTGTTCAATTAAAACCGACTCTTCCATAATTTATTTGTAGAGAGGGGTGCTATCAACATGCTGACTAAAAACTATTTTAACGTTTACTCGGAAAATTCCCAACTGAATTGATACGAAAATTTCAAAGAATACTGTCTCCTTAAAGGACTGATTGATTTAAGATCGTGATAACTATTAAGAAACGTTGCATTTCAGTCGAATAAAAAAATTATTGTCTCTCTAAATGGCGAAAAATTCCCTGAAGAACCGGACCTCAAAAATGCGCGAGTACATGTACGGTAAATTTCTGTAATTTCAAGCAATATTTATTAAGAATGCGTCCGTGCACGCTCGTCGGAGCCTGGCGTTTCCCTTTGTAGTCTTATTACTGCGATTGTAATTGAAGGCACGCGCTACGCTCGTTCCAAACAGTCATGTAAACGAAGTCGGTTTGTGCCAAATCCGTACAGCGTATGTTGCAACATTTTTACCGTATACGGGCTTCGATTGCTTTTCGATTTTCACGAGTTAAAAAATGCTAAGAAGATAAAATTTCATAAGAAAACTAACTGGATTAGGCAATTTTTACATGAAAGTAAAGGGCAACATGCGATAGACAATATGCGACAGGAAACAATTTTTTCATGAATAGTACGTACAGTGCATTTAATACAATTTAATACAAACTTTTCAGATCAAAACATTGACAATACCGCTCTTAAAAAGATCACAAGCAACAGAACTGCCCTCTTGCTAAGGATATTATTGCCTCCACAAACCAACGATATTCGTGTAGATAACTGAAAAATTCCCTGCTTGTATCATTATACTATTATTGTGATTCAAAAGAAAATGGTTGCCAAAAAACTAAAATTGCGAGATTTGCCGAACTATACAGGGTGTAACCAGATTAGTTTCACATATTAATACCGCAAGTTCCTGATTATGTAAGATAATTAATGCTGCAACTATAGAAGTTGACTCTTTTGTTTGAGAACTTCTGGTCGACCGTGCGCATAAACAACGTCATAAAATAAAATTCCAGCAAAATTCAAGGTAAATTGCTTGATTTAAAACCTATATGTGAACACAATAAAACAGAATCGCCGACCGATTAAAGAAGACAGTTCAAATTCACAGCGTCTCGGTCTTGGCTCACATGTGCATTGTGATTAAAGAAGAACAATTCTGTTTGCATTGATCAGAATTAAATCTGTTTCATTAGATAATCGACAATAATTAGATCTTGACATCCTAGTTTTTGTAAACCAATCATACACATGATTTACTGCGCTAATTTCGCGTATTAAATTGATTGAAAAAAAAGTTTTAGTCGCTTTGAATGATTGTTGCTCTGTTAAATATTTCCACAAACGAATACGTTTCTTCGTTCTTCGTTTAGGAGTTTCTGGATGCAAATTTTAACTTGGTTCCACAAAATAATAAAGGCGATGACTGCATTCAGTAACAATAAAATTTATATTTGTAGAAATCATTTTTTAAATTATGAAGAACTTATAGCTTTAATATGTGAAACTTATTTGATTACAGGCTGTAAATCGAGTCTTCACAAAAGAGTCTCGAATTAAGGTTCAAACACAATGCATCGTCGTTACGCGCCCTTCCAATGGCAACGGCGTCAACCGTAACTTCAAATGACATGCACAGTAAAGCTGTGTCGTTCGCGAACGAATCGTTCATTTTGAACGACTAATACTAAGGTATATACGATCTAAAAGATTCGTTCTTTAAAAGTATAATTCCCAAACGAACGAATCTTTTGAGCCCAGAGAACGAGATGAACGAAACGAACGAATCGGACGTCGCGCTGTATGTACTTTTGTTAATTTCTTTAATGCGATTCAGATGTACGCACCTTCAGTTATACAAATCGAAATTTCTGTGAGTCTTATAGTACAAAGCTTAAGGGCGAGGAAGCCAGCATTTTAGTTGCGAAGTCATTCGCATACTTATACGTATTTCACACGGACTTAATTATGTTTTACCTAAAAGCTTTAGATATAATTTTTGAAAATTAACTTCAGGTTGATTTAAGTAAATCGTTGAACAGATGCAGATGATGTAAAATCTTATTAATATAAATTTTGAAATTTTCGAGTCAATAAAATTATCATTTCATTTCATTCTGAACTCGATCGTAGATACCGTAAGGAACTTACGACCTGTAAGTACATTTAAATGGCACGATAATACCTTACGATGGTTACGATCGATATCAGAATTGCAGAATAAGTTTTGCTTTCAGCGAGAAATTGCGGTCCTTAAAAATTGACATAAATGTCAAACAGTTGAAATTTTGTAACATGTAAATCAATGAATTGTTATCTATAATTTTGGTGACAATCATGTGTATTCTGTAAGCACCAGCCCATTTCAATTGATACCTAACAATAATTGCTGAGACTTAATTTACATGTAACCATAGCAACAACAGCAATCCACCAAAGACAGTTCAATATGCCGTAACAATCAATTGAAGAGAATACGTTTTTTATGAAAGTAATTGTTATGCTTGTTATATCAATCGTAACAAGCATAACAATTGATATAAAATGCTTACAGAATAGACATAAATATCAAATTTGATAAAACCATAGCAGAATTCCTTACAGTGTCACCGGCTTATTTAGATTTAAATACATTACTTGTGGCTACTGGTCAGGGTATGTTACCTAAACCCGGCCATTGCCCGGTAGTTTTTTTGTTAAAGTCTACTCAGAATCTTAATGGCAACCTTTCGCTTTCTTAGTACTTAAGTTAGTTTCCGTATAATTCACTGCCCCTACCGAGTGAGTTCCAATCTACGATTCCCTGTTTAAAAGAGTTATTCGCCAAAGCGTTTTGGCAAATAATTTTTTATCTGGTTAACCGTTGTTAGTCATCATTGTTGCCAATATAATCCCATATTTTGAAGGTCGATTTTGCTAAGAATTCGTAGTGAATTTTACAGTAACATTGAACCTCCACTGACCTCCCTTTCCGACCCTTAGCGCGAGTTGTCCTAAGGTCCAGTATTAAACCAGCACTTGGCCTGGTCATCTATGTTCGTTTTCGCTCCAATACTGTGGGAAGCTGTTAAGGTTTTCATAATTTCGTTTGGCGTCAGCTTAATTAGAAGCTACGTGTGCGAAATACTCAACTTGTCAAAGTCAGTCGATTCTACCTTTGGTAAACTGTCCGCTCGGTTTATTTTTGTTGGACTGACTTGGTAAGTTTCCTTGTTTCCTTTTTCGAATTTTCCTTATGTTTCCGTGATGACTTGTAGGCAATTATTACTTCACTGCCATTTCTGGCAAGCTTTTATTGAATCATTTTGAGACACGAGCATGTACCAGGCGTTTGAACAGCTATAAGACCGTTCAAGTTATTCGGCTTGTCAAAGATCTAAGTCCCACTTCAGGCTATTTTACTGTTCGTTAAGAAACCATCCTGCTGCTTGCACGATACGACCCGGCGACGCGGAGTACGATTCTGTGCGACATTCGTAACGTGGACTCCATTTCAAGATAAATCCTTTCATTTCGCATTCACCGTCGGTGACCGTTGAGAAACGTATATTCCGGAACATTCTGTACATTCAAATAATTCAAGTCAAGTTAGTATAATTTTGTCGAAAAATTTCGTTTTGCTTTGTTTGAGTCAATTAAATTCAGTTTAACGAATAAAGAAAAACAAATTCGTTAATCAATAATTTCACTATGAGCTACATAAGTGGGTTAACGAAACAAAGAAAAAAAATTTGTTAACCAATAACTTCACTACAAACTATTACAAGTGGTTCCTCTATGTTTTGAAATTCAATTAAATTTAATTTATTGTAATCCAATTCAACTTAATCACTAGTTTTTGCGTGTTTTGAGTACAATTCAATTTTAGAGTTAATTTTCATAAATTTTAAACTGTTAAAAATCATTGTGAGAGAAAAAGAAATTTCCTTATGTATGTACCAACTCATGTTTTTGAAATATTTTAAGGTACTTTTGAATTTTCAGTTCAATCAATTCACCAATCTGAAATACAAATTATCTGAAATACAATAATTGGAAAAGATGTAGTAAATCCAATCTCTAGCAGGACTGTGTTGTCCGTGTTGGTTTAATTTGTGTAGAAGCGTACTGTGATGAACAGTATTTAAAGCTTTTGCTAAATCAAAATATTCACGGCTTCATCTTTACATTCAATGTTCCGCAGGATGATACACAATACGGTTTGTGGAAAACACATTAAAATTTGTAGTGCATTTCCTGTCATTACGTAGTTTTACGTGCAATTTTACAGCGTTAATTGCGGGTCATAAAGATGCCCGACATTTTCGCTATAACAATTTTTAGAGTGATTATACGCCAGACAAAAGGCGCGTTCTTAGTTGATGGTTTTCTTCTGAAAGCAAACTAATTTCCACTGACGATTTTACTGATATCAAAGAAAATTAATTAACCTAACCGGTATCTATTACTTTTTCAAGTACTTTAGCAAGACAGGAAAGGTATAAGTCTATAATTTCTAGTATTGAATTTAGTGATCTTCTTCAGAATCGGAACAGCTTTTGATGTTTTGAGAACACATGGAAAAACATCTTCCTTAAGAGACTGATTTATTAGGTTACATAAGAAAACAATTAAGAAACCAATGTACTTAATAACTGAACAAGGTTTCATCGTTGACTCCATCAGATTTTTTCCTGGACGGAATTAGGTACACCTATTATATAAGTTTTTAGAGCCGAAATAATTTAAATGATGTCGCCGGATGTTCGACAATATAAATAGAAATAAATAAATAACATAATAGAGTATTTAGTTAGTATGTAATTCGATATTTCAATAGGTGTCGGTATATCGATACACTTCGATATCCGATATTTCTATACGTATCGATAACTGATATCCGGTATTTCGATAGGTAGATAAAGCTGAAAATGTGTATCGAAACAGCTAGTGTACCGATACGTATTGATATTTGTATACATCGGCCCAGCCCTCCTGTAATTTACTAACGAATCACTTTAGGATATATTTTTATATAAACATTCTTTCTTGTTTTTAGTTGTAGTAATGGATAACTTATCGCTAGCCTCCTATTTTAGTACACTTAGTATAATTGGTTATGGTAATAAGTGTGAAGGCACACGCCTGACTTCTTATCACAGAGGCGAGTGTGCTTGGGATTGAGTTTGCTCTGTTCCGATAACGCTCGCCTAGCCAACCGTCTTTAACGCTCGTTAAGCAGCGTTGCCAACTTGGTGCAATGTTTACCAGAATTGGAGTATTTAACAAGCACTTTGTGATAAAAATAAATCTCTTGGTGTATAGTGGAAATTCCGATGCATTTCTATAAAAAAATTGGTGCAAGTTCTAGTGTTTTTATGAGAAAATAAAATAAAATTCACAGAATTTTTAGTTTCTTGTCTTTTTGCGTTTCTTATTCTGGACGAAGAAAACAACGCCCCATTTCTTTTCCACTTAGTAGCTTTACATAACCTTATTTTTTGTTAGTTATTTGAGGTTATGTAAATTTGCTCACTAAAAAAATGATATTTAAATCAATTTCACAAACTGTCTGTGGAAATAAAATTGCATATTTTACGTTTTGGTTTTTATTGAAAACAGGAAGTCACAAAACATTTAAAAAATGTGATTTTTGATGACATATTAAATCGTTATTATGTTGGCAACACCTTCACCACATTTGTAAACGTAAAACTATGGCGCCAAATTCAAACTGTAGTCAATCCCTAATAATGATTGAATTTCAATAAGGTTTGAAGACAATTTGAATTGAACGAATAAATCAAGAAGCTTAAAAGAATTGAACAGTGAAAAACATAGGTTAAAAAATTAAAATAAAATTTGGCTACTTGGTTATTTTCGGAAAAATTAATCATCGAAATAATAGTGACCAATGAAAAACAAAACACGATCGATTGGAAAGGAACTAAACCTAAAAATATTTCAAGCCCCCATTATTGTTTAATTAATCAGGATAATGAAATGAAAGATAATAAAATAAATAAGAAAGCAACTTGAAGAGATTAAAAGAAAAATTTCAAAGTAACAATGAATTTTAAATTCTTTGTGTTTCTAGGAGATTAATTACAAAAATGTAATTTCAAGAATCGTACAAGCCGAGTCAGTGTTGCCAACGTGGTGTATTTTACTTCAGATTTGATGTATTTAACAAGCACTTGGTGATAAAAATAAAATATTCATTAAAGTCACTGTGCATAGGTTCTGGAAAAACGCCTAGTGTAAAATGGTTACTAACAGTTGGCAACACTGGTGTTGAGTCGCACAACAGCGTATGCTTGCATACTGATGGGGTACGAACATCTTTCTTTCGTATTACCCTTCCGTATTAAAAATAGAAATATAGGTTAAGTGTTCAAATCTATTTATTCATCGACAATCGCAAGTACAAAATCTGATCAGCTGACATGTTTGGGCACAAATTAAATTTCCAAAACTAAAAGTCGAACCTGCAAGCGCAGCCCATTTCTAAACTAAAGTCGGCGAGTAACAGAACGGCAACTTAAAAGTAAGGCGCAATGCCAACCTAAGTTAAATGAAAAGTAACAGTTCTAATGTGTTAAGATAAAGTCATTTACAATGTAAAAAAGAGAAGTTAAAAAACTAAGAACAATATGTGAATAAATAATACAACAAAATTAAGAGCTGAAGGTCAAGTTACCTACCACTTTAAAAAATATTTGGTCTATAATAATTGTTCGGCCCTTCTTAACCCTTACGTCATCAATGAAACTGAAAAAAATCGAAATAGAATCACCGCAGAATAGTGTCAGTAATAATTCGTAATAGTCGTGATGCGGTAATAAAATTCCCTGCAGACCTCGTAGCGAGCCCAAAACTATGAGAACAATTTTGGTTCATGTTCTATTAGCCTGGGAAAAGAAATAAAACTCGATTTTAAGTCGAGTTAGTAAATAATAAATCTGTTATCACAATAAATTTATATTTATTATTATTATTATTATATATTATTATACGTAAATCGACAGCTTCCCCTAATTTGTGCACTCGATTATGGATAATATCTCCCTAGCAAATGCAACATCCAATATTCCTCACATACGTAATAGTGCTTAAGTAGAGCGGGACCGTCCAAGAAATCGATCTTTCTAGTTCTTCGAGTAAAACCTCTTGACTGTAATTCACGCGTCGTGCTCCTCGTTGAGAGATTGTTTAGTTTTTTATTTAAATTTTTTCTTCAATCAGTCAATTTCTTCAGTTTGTACTTCATTTTGTGTTTTTTTTTTATAATCAGTTTAATCCTAAGCGTTTTTTTTTTATTCTGTGTTTCAAGAAAGTCAGCGTTGCACAGTGGGACATTAGGAGATAAAATAATTGAAATTAACCTCCGCCCACAATAAGTTTTATTTCCGTAGATACGTATTTCGGCAGCTAAGCTGCCATTTTCAGTACGCTAACAACTTAAAAGCACTAAGAAAGATTTAAAACCACCTAAACACACTGATAAAATCATAAAAATGGTTAATCTTTCTTAGACTTTTAAGTTGGCAGCGTACTGAAGATGGCAGCTTAGCTGCCGAAATACGTATCTTCGGATATAAAACTTATTGGGGGCGGAGGTTAATTTCAATTATCTCTTAAACCACAGTCTCCTTTACTATTTTAGATTAGGAGATAAACCGTGCCAAAAGTACTTTTCATCAATTGTATAATTCGTTAACATAAAATTTGTAACCGCACACTTAATATTCCAATTTACATTTTTTTAAATAAATTAAATTTAAGCCAACACGAATTTGTTTTCTGTACTTTTTAGCCCTTTAAAAAGATGTAACATGCCAAGGTATTAAATGACATTTTTTAATCCGTTTTTGTTACCTTTAAAATATATTCTGCGTCAATAACTTTGACAAATTTAATAGTTCTTTTTAAAAATACTTTACTTATAGTAGATTATAGAAATGGTAAGTCGAAATTTATTTTATTCTCTTTTTAAGTACGAGCCTTTACATTGATGGTTCTATTTTGCATGCAGTTCAATAAATATGTAGACTTTTGGTTATTATCGGCATTTGCCGGCACCTTAAATTTTTTGCACCTTCTTGCACCTTTTCTTGTTATCATGTATTTCAGTTGCTCAAATTTAGGAAATTTTAATTACATTTCAAATTGAGATGGCCTGGCCATCATGTGGTACAGACATTTTTGGCAAATATCAAAAACAGTTTTGCAGTTTTTTTTAGTACTTATGAACTATCATCACTGAAAAATTTGTTAATAACATTAATTAATAACTATTATTCTCAAAATAACATGAACTAAACATTTAAAATGGTTGTTAATCTACTGTATTTGATGAAAGTGGAAAAACAAATTTCCCAATTACAAAAGTATGTTGTTGAAAACTTTTCACTTGAAGATGAAAAAAAAAACGCTTATTTAATCATTTTCAAATTTTCCAAATTTGTCTTTTGAGTTAAAACTTATTTACTGACGTTCTCTTTACCAACGGGCGATACCAGCATCCTTTTTATTGATGTCTTAATTTCTATTTTTAACAAATTCGCAAACAAATAAATTATAGAGATAATATATTTATGATTTAATTCATCCTCACATTATACTTCTTAAATCGAATGGCGTATTTTGTAATTTATTTTGTTTTTTTTTAATGAACATTTTGAACTGTATCTCAAACATCAATAAATTAAAGGAAGGAAAAAGGAAAAATTTTTTTAGAATTTCATATATCCAGGGTGTTGGAAAAAAGGCAAATAGTGACGTATCCTACTACCCCCCATAAAGAGCAAAAGTTCGAATTAAAATTCCCTATATTGTTTTGTTCTAAAAGTATAACTAATTTTTATGTATAAAATTGCTAATCCATGAAATAATAATTCGTATTCAATTAACAGAATCTTTTATTGATGATTTATGAATGATAATGATATTTCTTCAGAACTAAAACTATGATACAGGTAAAAAATTATTTCAGAGGAAGAGAATCTGATTTATTTTAAAATTAATTATTATCAGTTTTCTTTGATCATTATAATTGATAATTGAAATTAACCTCCTCCTTAACTATTTTAGTTTTTAGATTATCATTGAAAATATCAGAATTATATTTCTTTGCTCCTTTTTTGTTTAAATTTTTATTTAAATTACGTAAAAGTGATATCTAAGAACTTTTATACTTGATGTACTCAAATCTAATGAAACGAATACAAAATGATTTTTTCAACGCCCTGTACATCAACTTTATAGTATGTTTGCTCCTTAATTCTATTTCTCGTATATCTCTTGTCAATTGTGCCAAATTTCAATTTCATCAGGCAATTTTTTTTGAAGTTATAGATTTCTGGCACGAAAAAGTGCGTTTTGCTCCACTGTGCGTTGGTGAGTTGAAACAAAAATCTATTTTGCCTACATTTTCTAACACAGGCTCTTTTCTGTTATATACTCAATATTCGTCTTTCTCTACATTTTTTGTCTATTTAACGCTTTAGTTTCAGTGATATTTATTTATTTTTGTAATCTTGAATTTTTGATTGTTTATAAAAAAAATATTTAATATTTCATCATATTTCACGTTTTAGTTTAATACATTTTTTGTAAAAAGATGTTGTAAATCGTTTTTGATTGCAATGAATTCCTCGAGCAGCCTCTGTACAGCTGTTTCAGCCCCATTTCGGGCTTCATCAACAGAAATGTAGCTCGAGAGTTTCACTGCAAACTAAAACGACTTGACCAAGGATATTCGCAATGTTAGGTCAAAAAGTGATCGAAGGACGTCGCTGTTTAAGCTATTCATTCTATTTTTTGCATTTAAATTTTTCTAAATTGTATTGTACACTAAGTTTTACGTTTTTTAAATACTTTTTTATATGAAAAACAATTAGGGCATTTTTATTTGAGATATTCTTGCAAATAAAATTTTCATTCTATTTGGATTTGTTGCAGCTTTAATCATTTTGATTGCAATTCTATCAAACATATTTTAAATAATGTTGAAATGGAAATGTTGAAACTATTCCTTTTTTGAGAATGAGCCTGTGCGAAAATCCGCCACTGATTGTATGTAAACTATGTTTGTTTGATATATGTTTTTATGCCTGCGATCATTTTTGTCTGTGTCAAGCTTCATGCGACAAAAAACCAAACTTTTTATGTTCTCGCTATCTTCGAGATCGATTTATTTAAGGAAGGAATGTGAGAATGTATACATACCTAAAACAAAGCAGATAGTTGCAAAAAACTATTCAATCACGTTGGCCATTTTTCACAAAAACAGTTGATGCGCGCATTAGTTAGCCACACGAATGCTCCTTGCAAGGAGCGACTGGCTTTGTTTGAAATTTAAAAACTTTCGCCTTCGGAAAACTCGCGTTTAATTTAATAACATTGCACCCGTTTAATAATATTAACGTACATGTGTGTGTGAGGGTGTTCGTGTGTGTGCGTGCGTGCGAGGGTGAAAATTAAATAACATTGTTGGAATAACGCAGCGTTACAAAGAAAATGCGACTATGAAAATGTTAAGGTAAGTGCTTTTACTTCCTCTTAATGATGCCTGGAAATACTTCCGATTTTACCCTGTTTTTATCTGCATTTGCGATGTTTTGTTTAATTAAAATTTAGCGATAACTTAAATCTAAACGTGATAATAAATAAGAAATGACTTACTCCTAGCTAAAGAGACTCATCGCCCCAACTTAATTTATTTTAAAACATTGTTTCCACAATAATGATGAAGGTGTCGTGTCGGTTTAGTAAAAAAAAATAATCGAATCATTTTACGTTTTTTCTTACATTTTCAATTCAGTTAAAAATATTTTTTGTGTCCTGTACTTTGCGAGCATATTTTTTTCGATTGTGGGAGACTTTTTTGCGCGTTTGAATTCTGTGCGTTTCCCAACGAAATAAAATCATGTCTTTTTTTTTAATTTGTTTGAAAATGTGTGAAACGTTCCTTGTATCTATCATTGCCAGTGCTGTCTTTACGCATGGGCTTGCTAAGCCCGGGCCAAGGGCCCTGAGTATTGGGGGCCCTGGCTCACTACTCACAGCAGGCCAGGGATAGAATAAACAAATCTTGCAATTATAATTTACGTGCCAAATAAAAGCACATTCACCAAAAAGCAAGGAAGTTAATTTACAGTGGCGTAACTAGAAGTCAAGCCACCGGGTTGCAAAATTTTTATTTACTGGCTGGCGCCTTTTAACAAATTTAGTAAATTCACATACTCAAAAAGAGACTCCATTTACATGTGATAAACGTGATAAGGACTGTCGAAATTTATTTTAAGTTAAGAAAGCTCTCAATAACTAGCGCCAGGCTTTAGGCTGTTGAGGTTTTGTTTCTGTCAAAGTAAAGAAAATCGATTTGAATTATAAAGTTTAATAAACTGAAATCTCACAGCAACTCTTGCTTTTGTCCAAACTTCACATGACAAAGTGTGAGCAGAATTTAAACGAATCATTTTGTCAAAATACAAAATCACAGTAAAATTTGTATTAAAAGTCAGAATTACTAGTGACCCTTTGTAAACGTACTTAACGTCAAAAATATAAATAAATCAAGGTTTACGTTGCGGAACTAGTAATGAATAGTTTAAACAGCGACACCCTACGATCACCTTTTGACCTAACATTGACAAATTGAAGCCTGTTTGCTACATAATAAATTATCCCGAGCTACGCTTCTGCTGAAGAAGCCCCAAATAGGTCTGAAACAGCTGTACAGAGGCTGCTCGAGAATTTCAATGCAATCAAAAACGTTTTGCAACAAAAATTTTTAAAACTCATTGTGCTCTAACAGCAAACATGGCCGCCTCGCGTGGGATGACTTATTATGTAGCAAACTGACTTGAATTTGTCAATCCTAATGCAATGTTAGGTCAAAAAGCTATCGTAGGGTGTCGCTTTTTAAACTGTTCAATAAACTTATGGTTAGGTGACACTATGAACTGATCAAGAATGAGTTGGCAATACAATTAGGAGCATTTTTTATGTGGCCACTTGCAACGCTGCAACCGGATGTATTTTATTGAATTATTCGTTTGACAGATGTTTGACTAGGATATTAAGAGCGATAAAGTTGCAGGATACGTGAAATTTACATTTGACTGCTTGCAAGGATGTGTTTTATTGATTTTTTAATTTGATAGATGTTTGACATCAAGAGCACAAATCCAATGAAAATATTATGTTGTGATTGAAAGTAATTTTTAAACAAGGTGCTCTCTCTCACTCATAAAAACGTGGTCCAAACGCGTTTAGATACAAAGACAGACGTTCTTTTGCAAACGGATTAATCCCCACTCTTCTTGAAATCTCAGTCCAGAACGGTAATCCTCTTTCCTCTTCGAATCAAAGTATTTTTATGTTTCGTTTGGCCTGAATTGTAGTTATTTTCAGGTGAACTGTCAATCAATAATTTAAATCTGAGGTGTTTTGTTGCAATAACTACGGAATCCAGATTCAAACTATTTGAAAACAGATTGAAACTTTTAAGCGAAAGAAAGCAGCTTTAATTAGAAATATCCATCGCTTTAGTTAGAATTTGAA
Source organism: Prosopocoilus inquinatus (assembly GCA_036172665.1). Taxonomy (NCBI): domain Eukaryota; kingdom Metazoa; phylum Arthropoda; class Insecta; order Coleoptera; family Lucanidae; genus Prosopocoilus; species Prosopocoilus inquinatus. The sequence continues at coordinate 8,282,709 of CM069876.1, forward strand.
ATGTTAAATGACAGATTAAACTTGCCAATGACGTTTTCATATGACGGCTGTCATTATTCAGCTGTAAATCCTCCATTTCCAACAGTCTCACCAAATGTGATATGCTTTTTAAATTTTGGTATAGTTTTGATGTTTAGTTAAAATTCTGATTTTAAAACCACAGCCGACTTGGTCAGAAGTTGTAATTCAGCAGCAGACCATGACCGTGTAAATTTTTGTTGTTTTGTTTTTCAACAAAAATTTAAAGTCCTTAATTTCAAAATGCTAGCGCCCATCGCGTTTGGCGCCACTGCTACGCCACTGTTAATTTACTTTTGAAGGAGCTTGTGTGTATAACTTTTGTAACTGCAATAATAATAAACTGTACTCGTGAATGCTCCTTTTCAAAGGTAAACTCGTTTTAAAGAGTAAGAAATACCGGGTGATACTATTTTATGCTGTGTGGTTGGATACAATGAGAAATAAATAATAAATTGACAGTGGTCATATTTGCGGTTATGCTTGTACTTTATATAATCTTTATTAAAGGCCATTTTCATAATCAGACTTTAAGGAAGCTTTAATTTAAAGTCACTTTAAATATAGGGAAACAAATGTATTTTTTAGGTTAAAGTAACTTTAAATTTAAAGTTTGATTATGAAAACGGCCCTAAGTTATTTTATTTTGCATGGATGCAGGTTTAAATCTTTCTTAGACGTTAGGTGGGTGTTCTACACGACAAATCTATTTATTATCAATCATTATAAAAAAATAAATGTCACAATTCTGAACCATAAAATTTTGAATTCCAAACAGTGAGCCTGTGTTGCCAACTTCCTGAAAAATGTCACAGCCTGCTCTAATTATAAATTCCGTTGATCGCATGGTATTATGTTCGAAGAAAGATTAAATAATATGTAGTTTTACTATTGATGAATGATTCAAAGAAATTGACTTGGAGGAAGTATTTGATAATTAAACAATAAAGGAAAAAGTCAGTTGTATCAATGTAGGCGTTTTTCAGTTTTTTAAACTGTACCTGTCTTAATAAATATGATTGATTTTCCCTGTATTTGCCCTTCAAAATTCTATAGTTTTATAGGTATGATTTTTCAATTTTTAAATTTTTACTCAGCATCCAATACTAGTGCTCTTTTACAGCTCTTTTTTATTGTCAGGTAATTACGTGACTCCCTGTATACAGTATGTCCTTGAATTGAATTTACAAGAGGGAAAAAATAATTTTCTATTTCACAAAAAAATATGAAAGGGATTTTTTTTACTTGATTTGTAACGAACATGTGTAATTAAAACTTCATACTAACTATAATATGGATATTCTCAAAATTGAAAAAGAAACAATATCAACAACATTTCAAATTGTTTGACTAAACCACTACCACGGATAACAATATATTTTAGGTGACGCCAAAAAAGCACTCAGCCGTGTGTCAACACGTGCATGAAAACGCGAGATTAATTGGGAGAGCGACAGCTGAAAGAGGGCTTCAAATATCAATGCGCGAGAGAGAACTGTGTTTAATTCTTCAGCATGAGATAATATTAAAATACATCTCGCAGTTGCGTGCACGTTCCGAACGCCCGCGCTGTTACGTATTGATATTTTACTGTGCCCACTACATAACTCAAGTTTACGTCGCAGCTTCTTGTAAACTGTTGGAGTTCTTAAATTGTTATAACCAGAGAGGTGCACAAAATTATCAAGGTCAATTGTAAAGCAAGTGCAGAGCGCGTTATCAGTCCGCCGTAATCATAGGCATCACTTGCAGCATCAGGAACGGAAGCAGATCAGAAGTCCAATGAGAGAGAGAAAAAGAGGGCGAAGCATTTTCGACATTTTGAAAAAAAGCCATTCGAGCAACCGGGGAAAACAAATTGGAAAATCGATTTTTGGCTTGTTTTAAAAACTACAACGCTACCAACAAAGAAAATCGAGATTTACCTTTATACGGATTGTTTAAAAGAATTGGGTGACAAACGGAAATGAAAACTGGATTTCCAATCCCCGTCCGAATGTTTTTACAGTATGAACCGTTTTATATTACACTGGGTGATTTAAAATAATTGTCCGATCCCTCAACCACAGGTAGTACACAGAAAAAGGAAATAAGAAGTCTATATGTATAGGGATAACATGCATTGAGATGCAGATATAAATTGGTTGATGGGTACTGGTGCAGCTGTATTGTGTCACAAGGGCAATGAACCCGCATGGAATAAAACGAAACACTAGCGTTTACCTCGAAATGAAACTGCTTGACTTTTTTATTTAAGGCCTTCTGCGGAAAAAAAAATTACAATACGCAATTCATTCATTCGAATTTCGGACTTGTGTATGTATACGTAAGAAATGAATCATGATTTTATTTTGGATTCAAATGAGGTTGATTTTTGAAATGCCTCTGATAGATTTATTTGAAATTGAAATTTCGCACTTATATCATCTTAGTGAATACGCTAGTAACAGGTTGGACAATTATTTTGAATCACCTTGTATATTCTCCTTGATAACTCACCAGTAGATTACGTTTGATACGGACTTCCACTGGAGATGATGAGAATAACCTCTGGTTCGTTCCAACCAAAGATGCCATAAAGTGTTTTTTAACTTGTAAGTATTTGTGTCTGTACTGATGATGGCAGCTTAGCTGTCGAAATGCATATCTGCGGATATAAACTTTTTGTCGAAAGACATATTTTATTTACTTATTTCTAAACCACTGCCTGCCTCCTGTACTATTCTTCGTTTATGTTTTAATTTAAACGTTTTTCTGTGCTTATAACTAACCCTCGATCATGATGACACAGATGTCACGAAACTTACGAAAATTCAGTATAAAATTTCTATTTCTTAATCAAGAAGGTCCTTTTTCCTAAAAAAATCAACTTGCAAAAACAGGAAGGATTTGTGTAAGGTGGTGAAGGACAAACAATTTTGGAACTGTGTGAAGAAAACGCTTCGCTGAAGACAATCATCACAGGGGACGAAACCATCGTTCCTTACTGGAATCCTTTGGTTAACAGGAAGTCGATGGATGGCTACAGTTTGGGCACATTTAGAAGTAAGATATTTTTAGAGGTATTAAATTGCTCTCGAAAATAAGCGTGGTGATGTAATTCTCATTAGATTCGAATGAAGGCAGAGGTAGATCTTAAGATTCCTTTTCGGATTGAATTACCTCTTTTGAAAATTTTACAGTATCTGAGCTTATTAAATTAATTCTCTATCAGCAATTAACAGCGTTATTTATAAGAGGTAATAGTGATTTAAAATCCTGTTAAACCACACAGTAAGACATTTTGCTGTCGCAGCTGGTCACGATCTGAGCTTAGGTGACTTGCATTAAATTTGTTATGCAAATAGACCGCGAAAATGTAGTATGCATAAGCTACAATCAACACAAGAAAGAATACAAGATATAAAAGATCGCGTCAAATGAGTCTAAAGTTACGAAGACGCTGAAGATGCCTCGCTGTTCACCCTCGATGTTTAAGTCGCGCTTGATACCGGGATATCATCTCGATGTAAAACAAACGTACGGTTATAAATAGCTATAAGATGAATGGTAGCGTGCATCTTCGCATTGCACATGCACGATTTCATTTAAATCTATATTTTTATTTTATATAGAGCTATCGAGCGCGACCTAAACATCAAGAGTGAACAGTGAGACTTCTTTGGAATATATGTACGTCTTTAATAGCATTAATAGCGTTAATAGCAGCCCAGTAGTCACTATTATTTTTTTATTAATAAGGCAGGTAAATGTTAACTAAAACAATTATCACGTACTCTCAAAAAATTAATTAATCAATTCATCAGAAAAAATATAATATAGAAGTATAAATTTATCATGTATCGCATTAACAAAGTTAAGTAAGATATTAAATTTTTGCAACTAATTCTTCTTAGGTTAGGAAGTTAAATAAACTTGAAAACATGAAAAAATCGAACAAAACACTTTGAAGAAGTAATAATTAACATTTATATTTGTGTACCACTTTAAGAAAGAACTTTTTCAAATATGCAATGTATTCATGGATGATGAGATGGCAGAAACTTGAACGAGAATTCTATTTTGCCTGCAGTACAAAAAGTTGCCGTCTGAGCAACCGTCACGCTTCTTCGGCTAATAAGAAGTGTGCTGAAATTAGACTCGCTCGAAACAATTATTGTTAGTAAACCTGTTGTTAGTTCATTTTTATAGTGAAACGCAGTTTTAAATCACCTCTTAGATACAAATACAGTTGTATTTTTGTCCTGTGGTTCGATTTTGAAGAACTTTTTCAATTTATTGGTTTCTTCTTTAATTTCCCAATGTATAGTATACTCATTTAATTAAAAAAAATCCGGTATACAAAAATTCGTATAGTTGATTAGCTAGTCCCGTTATTTGAGAGAAACGAATACTGAATGTATTCTCTCATGAATTGAGCTGAATATTTATTTTGCATATTTCATTGTTCCAACTCGATTTGACGTTACTAACATCATTTGAAGAATGAAAATTTATCTTTTATAGTAAGTAATTCAACTGTTTTCTTCACCCTTATTAATGATGACACGATAATAAGTCTAAAATCAAAGTTGTGCAGAATTAATTCAGCTTTCTAACTGCACCTTATTCTAAGACTTTTGTCAGTAAAATTAATTTTATATTCTCGAGCCCATTGTTTACCGCTCCTTGCAGTCAACTCAGATACTTAAAAATATTTTCTTTAAATTTCTCTTGATCAGTTTGACCATAATTTTTGTTCTCCCGAAGTTGTAGGTGTTCCGTCCATGCGTTATTGTTTATTTAATTTTTTTCAAAGTTCAGTTTTTAGTTGCCTTATGGGTTGTTGGGAGCGTTGGACTTGTTGAGAGCAGATATCTTTTCTAGAATCTTATTACCCAATAAGATTGATGGTCAAAACGGAGAACCTGATGCCATTGAAACCGTATTTGGATATGTTTTAATGGGAGCTATGACAACTTCTCATGATATCTCAATTCAAACATGTTGTGCTACAATTGCATCCTCATCCTTAGATAACATTATTCAAAAGTTTTGGGAAGTAGAGACTGTGCCCCAAAATTTTGCGGCTTCTCCAGAGGATGCTGTATGTAAGCAGATGTATGCGGATACATATTACAGGTTAAAAAGTGGTCGTTTCGTGGTTTCGCTTCCATTTTGTGAATCAAATCCTACTTTTACTTACAGCCGTACACTGGCTCTTCAAAGATTCCATTCTTTAGAAAATCGTCTTCTTAAGCAACCCGATCTCTATCAACGTTATTCCAGTTTTGTGCAAGAATATCTTGATTTGAACCATATGGAACTTGTTCCTTCTGTATCGAGCGATGATGGTATATATATCCCTCATCATTGTATCTTGAAACCAGACAGTGTCACGACAAAACTCCGAGTTGTGTTCGACGCATCCGTAAAATTACCCAATCAGTCTTCTTTAAATGATCCCCTCCTAGTAGGTCCCAAACTTCAAAACGACACTTTTGGTTTACTACTTAATTTTCGTTTACATTTCATTGTTTTTACCGCGGACATCAAAATGATATACAGGCAAATATTAATCAATTCCGCACATCAAGATTACCAACGAATTATTTGGCGCTTTTCTGTCAACGAGGAGCCACAAGAATATCGCTTGAGTACTGTTACTTATCGAGTAAGTTCTACACCGTATTTAGCCATTCGCACATTATTGCAACTTGTTGCTGAGGATGGAACTTCTTTTCCACTTGCTTCCAAGGCGCTGCAATTTGATACCTACGTTGATGACATCATTACCGGTAGTTCCTCTTTAGATGGAGCGGCTCAGTTAAAAGCTGAACTAATTTCTCTTCTAGCTCGAGGTGGATTTGAGTTGAGAAAATGGGCGAGTAATGACCCAAATTTGTTGTCTGACCTTCCCCATTCTCATCTTTCTAATCCGTTATCTTTTGAAAACCATCAAGAAAAGTCTCTGAAAATCCTTGGTTTTCAATGGACTCCCTCCACTGACAGTTCACAATTCAGAGGTCAATATCACATGCACTAAACGAAACATGTTATCACAATTAGCTGGAACGTTTGACCCGTTAGGCATCTTAACGCCTATCACATTCTTTCTCAAGTATCTAATTCAACGAATCTGGAGTCTGAAACTGGATTGGGATGATAGACCTCCTTGTGATATTGAACGCGCATGGGAAAGTTACATACAAGAACTTCCATGCTTAAAAGAATTTTCATTACCTCGACAACTTCTCCCGGAGAATATTTCTCACCTATGAACTGCATGGTTTTGGAGACAGTTCAGAAAAGGGTTACTGTGCAGTAATATATTTTGTTTTCACTTCTCCAAATGGAAATATCACTACCTCCTTGGTATGTGCTAAAAGTAAAATCGCTCCACTCAAGAGAATTTCTTTGCCCCGTCCCGAACTCAGTGCTGCTGTTTTGCTTACTCGTCTTATTTTTTACGTTTGTCAGGTGTATGAAAATAAAGTGAACTTCGCTCGAGTATGCGCTTGATCTGATTCGACGGTGGTTATTTCTTAGATTAACTCTTCTCCACATCGTTGGAAAACGTTCGTCAGCAATCGAGTGACCTTTATCCAAGAATCTCTTCCTTTTTGTACGTGGGGATATGTTTCTTCACTGGACAGCCCTACGGATGTTGGGTCCCGTGGTATCTTACCTTCTAGGATTTGTCACTGTTCGCTTTGGTGGGCGGGACCTTCACTTCTGCACTCTAGTGAGCGCATTCCTACTTCTCATTCTTCCGAGACCTCGTCGGTTGTAGAGGAAGAACGTAAAATAGTCTTATCTACCACTGTTCTTTTTCTTAACAGTTTAGACGAACTTCTTGATAAATTTTCGTCCTTTGCTTTGATATTACGCATTATGGCTCGCATTTTTCGCTTTATTCATAATTGTCGCTATCCTTTAGAACGTAGAAAAGGTCATCTCACTTCGTCTGAGCTTCATATGGCAATGCTCTGTTTGGTACGTCATGTACAAAATAAATGTTTCTCGAGAGAATTCTCTGCTCTCCGACTTGGTAAGCCACCATCTTTCCGCAAATTATCCCCCTTCTTAGATGAAAATAATATTTTAAGAGTTGCTGGCAGACTACAACATGCTCCTATATCATTTGATAAAGGGTTTCCTGCCATTCTTCCTAGTTCCAATCGATTTACTCACATCCCGATAGAATGCATTCACCTCAAGTATTTTCATACTTGTAACCAAACTGTACATTTTATACTTTCTCAAGAGTTTTGGATTCTCTCACCAAAAAGAGCCATCCGTCGTATTCTGTCAAAATGCTTGCGGTGTTTTCGAATTAATCCAACCTCTGTTCAACCACCTATGGGCAATTTACCGGCGGTCAAATTAACTCACTTTAAGCCATTCCTACACGTTGGGGTCGATTATGCAGGACCGTTTTTTATTACTATGTCCAAGGTTCGGGTAGCTAAAACACTAAAGACCTATCTTTGTTTGTTTATTTGTGTCACTACAAAGGCTCTTCATTTAGAATTAGCTTCTGACTTGTCCGCTGATGCTTTTCTTGCCGCTGACGACGCTTTATCGCTCGACGAGGCCGTTGCCAATATATATTTATTCAGATTGCGGGACCAATTTTGTAGGTGCTTTCAAGCAGCTTCAGCAATTGGCACGAATGGCTGCTGCTTCTGAAAATGTATCCTGGCATTTCAATCCTCCTTCTGTTCCGCACTTTGGCGGTCTATTTGAGGCTGGTGTAAAGTCAGTAGAAACGCATCTTAGCTTTGCTCTTGGGGAGCAAATTCTGACTTACGAAGAACTTGTAACGGTGTTAACACAAATTGAGGCTATGCTTAATTCTAGGCCCCTGATTCCTGTTAGTAATGATCCTAACGATCTGTCCGTTTTAACCCCAGGGCGTTTTCGGACTTTGGAACCTTTGGTTGCCGTTCTAGAGACCGCATTGCTGGATGTTCCTTTGAATCGACTCAATCGTTGGCAGTTGTTGCAGCAGATCATTCAAACTATTTGGTCACGGTGGCCTTCGGAATATCTTCACACGTTGCGTCAACGTGCCAAATGGAACACTCTTTCTCCTTCCGTTCAAATCGGTAACCTTGTGTTAATTAAGGATAATTTAGCATCGCCACTAAACTGGCGTTGTGGAAGAATTGTCAAGTTACATCCTGGTACCGATGGTACGGTTCCTGTCGTCACTGTGCGAACTGCGACGGGCGAAATTAAACGTCCGGTTGTTAAAATTTGTGCTCTTCCGTTAGAGTAATAAAGAAAAAATACAATATTTTGGTGGGCGGTATGTTCCGTCCATGCGTTATTGTTTATTTTATTTTTTTTTTCGTTTAAGTTCAATTTTTAGTTGCGTTATGGGTTGCAGAAGTTTTGCACAAATTAGTTATTTTGCTGATTTACCCCCTTTTTCATTGTTCGGGCAAAAGGCGAGACGAATACGGGCTTTCGTACCATACAGTCGTGTTTTCGCTCCGCATCTAGAAAACAAAAATTCTCTATGCAGAGATTTCAACATCCAGGGTGCATCCTCATCAAGCTTACAAAACCGCATCTCCGATCTAAGGTAAGGGACGAATCGTTCACTTTTCTCTCTTTTTTTTTAAGCTACCGCCGGTTTTCAAACAGTAGGTATTATGGTTTGCTACATGCCGCCGGTCGCCGTTCATCTTCACACATCCGATATGTGTGAGGGAAGGCTTTGCATGAATTGAAAACATCGTGGCATCAGCAAATGCCGTCAAGAGATCGCGTTAAAAGTCAGGACACAAACTCAAAACTCTCCGCTGAAATAAGAACTCGCAAAAAATTATGATTCGCATAGACTAGTCCAGTAAAAAAAGAAGACGTTGGTGGACTTTTTATGATATTTACAAAAAAATGAGGCAATTCTATCTAAAATAGAAACTCCCAAAGATATTATTTAATTAAAACCACAAAATAAAAGTGCCGATGCATCGAGAATCTTGCACTATTCTATGGCCGAAATATTTTAATACGAATGTACAAAAGCGTCTATGATAAAATAAAGCCTCAGATCATTTGAAGTTTTACAAAGCAAAGAAGACGATGATTAAAAAAACTATTTCTACTGCGATATAGCCGACGAGACAGGCGCAGCATGACGCGCTTTCTCACACGCGGTTTCCTAAGATTGTGCAATCGAGAACAAATGCGAGTCAAACATAATATACAGGTTGTCTGCTGAAAACGGTTTTCCAAACCGTAACAGTCCTTAGCAAGTCTTTTGTGACGTCATTCACTGCCAATTTACGACCGCTATTTCACTCGATTGCTACTTTAGCAGACGGCTTTGTCGTAACATATTAAAATTTGTCTTTTCGCTCGCATTTGCTTCAGCGGTTGCAAATTATTTCCAGAAAACTATTTGAAAAATATGAAAAAAATTTTGCTCATAATTACGTTAACAGGCTAGGCTAGAGGAAGATGAAGGTAAACAATACAAAACTATTTCTACTTATTAAGTTATTTCAAAGTCGCTAGTTTCTTTTATTACAGCTTTAGTTATACTATTTATATTTGCAATATTTATTAAAATATTTTACTATTTTGGTAAAGAAAGAAAGTACAAAGCCATCCATTTTATCAGTTTTTGTACAACACGTGTTAAACAATAAAAAATATATTATATAAAGTAGATTAACATGAATAACAAATTGCATGCAAATCCCTAGTTTTGTCTGGTGACCACGATCTAATTCACTATAACGCATTTTTATGAAAATGACCCACATGTGGCCGATACACTGTCATAGAAATCGAAATCTACGGAGAGACCGAAGTAATTACGTAAATTCCTACACAAAGACTGCTTCGTGACGAGCACAAAAGAAGGTTCGTTTCATTCGAAGATATAATGGAATAACCACTGGTGATTTGATCGGGCTAAGCACGAATCGATAAGACCCACATATGAACACTCATCGGTGAAATAAGAGGTCTTAAAGCATTTTACTGTAAAGAAATTTTAACACCAATCAGAAGATATGAATATGTATATAACATTTGAATCTGCTAAAATCCATATAATTTAGTGAGATATTAACGTTCGTTTTTTTTGACGGTTTACAACATTTGTTTTTGCTTTTATTGTCATTAAAATCTGTAATTAATATTGAAGAAATGTTATTTTTGTGGCCGTACTCTTTGCAATATTCATTTCAATAATTTTATGGCGGCTGTATTAACTCTGTTAATTTGTTTTCAAATTGCAAAATCTGCGCATCTACATAACTGTCTGCAATGAATTTTATTAATAAATATAATTATGCATATTGTATTTTCAACGATATTTTACTTTCTTCGTCTTCGGTAACGTTTGGTCAAAATTATTTAAGATGCTACAGATTTCTACACAAACACAAACACATTTTCAAGAACATCACAATCATTTTTTGTTTGTTTTCATTTAAGCACAAACCTATGTTAGTCACTTTTTTTTCTCATAAAAATTTTACCCATACATTACGACCTTTATGAGTGGCACTGTATGTATTTATATGTTCCTATTGAAACAGTCACAGTCAAAGTTGCAGTCATCATAAAAGATAATACTTAAATCAAGTTATTTCTATTATTGGCTTTCAGTGTTGTTAAGTATCTAGATGCAAGTATCTAGATACAGTACCTAAATACTTTTTGAGTATCTAGATACATATCTCAGATACTACTAAAAAAATGTAACTCTATCTGCATCTAGATACAATTACAGTGGATCTATTCATTTGAGATACTAAGATACATTTTGAACTTTCATAAAAACAGTAGAACTTGGCGGAAATGCAACCTCCGATTTTACAGTCTCTTTCTTTTGATTTTCGCCTCTTGTTAATTATGTTTTCCAGTTTGTCAAATGACTGTTCTATTTAAAATGCGATTTGATAGTCCAGAAACTTGAAAATTATTTTAAAAATTGGGAAAAATAATTGACAAAAGGAGAAAATCTAAAGGAAAAGACTGTATTGTTGATTTTATCAACTTTTCTTGAATATGGGAACGCTCTCTTAGCTACAACAAGGTTGCTACTAAGGATCCTAGAATCATTTGACATTTAACTTGTCTGATACGGAAGTAGAGTCATTTCTGTTGATATCTTTATGTTTTACGTTGATTTGACTTGGTTTCGTACAAAACCAGGTAATTAATTATCAGCTTATTGATCAACTTAATTACAAAGAAGAAAATTGTGAAAATTATCACAGATTTTAGTGTGTACATTATTCACATATTCATACGAAAACTTCGTCAATTTTCACAAAAAAAGTCGATTTGGATAGCAAATAATACCGTACCTCCACTACTGTATCTGTATCTAGATATTTTCGGGAAAAAGAATCTGTATCTGCATCTACATACATATTTGTGAAAGTATCTGCATCTGTATCTAGATACTATTAGATTAGATTAGATATAGAAATGTATCTTTAACAACACTGTTGGCTTTTCTAAGTCACATGACTATCTTTATCGTAGGTGTACAGACATGATATTAAAAATATTACTGAAATAAATTAGACAATTGTCCTTCCCGGTATCTTACTTACATACAGGTTGTCTCAGTTATCTCAACTTAGGATTACATAACTAGAGATAACTGAGACAACTGGACATTTATTTTGTACGTTTGTTAAAATATGAAAAAATATTTTTGCAAAAGTTTCGCAGCTTCTGCACAGCTGTTTCAGCCCTAATTGGCGCTGAAACTGCTGTACAGAGGCTGTTCGAGGTTTTCACTGCAATCAAAAATGATTTGCAAGAAATTTTTTTTAAACTTTCATAATGCTTTAACAGCAAGCATGGCCGCCTTGTATGGGGTACCTTATTATGTAGCAAACCCGCCTCAATTTGTTATCCTACTGCAATGTCAGGTCAAAAAGCGATCGTAGGGTGTCGCTGTTTTATCTATTCATTGCTATTTACATTTATAAAGTTTGTTGTTTTGTATAGGTATAAACATCCAGAATAAATTTCACGCAGAGCAATGTTAATCATGCTTACCATATTAGATTTAAGTTAAGCTTTCATGCGGTGCCACATTATACTTGTTTGTACTTTCTTTAATGACTAAATCCTTCAGTGCTTTGCCAGCTAATATTAAGTTTCCTACGATTTTTTGAAAATGAATAACTATAAATAACAAAAACTCCATTTTCCAACAGTTCAAATAGAACAGCCTGTATATTATCACAGCATTCCATAGCGTTTTTGACCAGCTTTTCAATGATATACAGTTTGTAGGGTCCAATTCTGATATTCAACGAGTTATTCAGAAAAGAGTAATTTTTAGACGTATATATTTAATAAATAACTGAAAGTTTCCAGTAGATTCGTACCAAAATGAAAAGCGATTAAAATTTTAAACAAACATCGCATTAGTTATGGATATATTGTGTCAAAAAGTACGAATTTCATTGATTTAATATTTTATTCGCTGTGCATGATTATCCGCGATCCATCAGTAGGACTACGGCTTTAATTTCAAATTTATCCTCCCAGTTCGCGTGAATTAGAAGTTCTCTTGATGATTCATGAAAATTCTAACTTGAGTACTCGGGAGAAACTGACATACAAGTCAGTTTCTTTTGAGATTTCCCGAGTACTGGAAACTTGCATACAAATCAGTTTCTTTTGAGATTTCCCGAGTACTTAAGATAGAATTTTCATGAATCATCAAGATTCACGCGTATGATTGATAAGTAAACATGACTCAAATAAATTTAAAATCAAATAATTTCACAATGTACAATAGAAGCGCTCCCATTACACAAAAGAAAATTCGAGGCTGTACCTGGAATAGTAAAAAAGTTATGGAACATTTACGGGGACAGCCTGTATGTACTCTTCTGAATGTATAAATGTATCAATCATTTGTCAAGTTAATTTAATGGAATTTTAAGTTAATAAAATTACATCGTTAAATAAAACAAAAAATGGTTTGGAGAGAAAGGCGAATATTCAGTACGTAATAAAAGTTTGTGTTACAAAATAGCTTTTCGCAAAATAGATTTTTATTTCAAATCACCAACACTGACTTTCTGAAACTGACTGAAACACCGAATTTAAATTAAATTAATAAAGAAAAGTCAGTTACAATTAAATCGGTTACTTAAAAAAACTCGTGAAGTGTAATAACTTGTAGTAATGTAAGGACTCTGTACAGGTGGGCCAAATTTGACACTTTTAAAAGGAAACACCTGTTTTTAGAAGAGTTAGGCAAAAACCGACCTCGGTGTCTGGAGCTCGATTTTTATGAAAAGTTCAATGGTGAAAACCGCATTTCGATATTTTGAACCGTTTAGGCGCTAGGGGGCGTTTTTCAAAATTCTATGATTTCTAAAAATCTTTATAACTTTTTTGTTTATTAAGATTTTTATTTTCTGTGAAAACTTCTTTAAGGCACTTTTTTATGCAGAATTCACTGCCCTAAATTACTTTTTTCTAGAGTATTCAATATTTGAGATATAAGCCAGAACTTTAATTTTTTATATGGAACACCCTTTATATTTTTACATTTTTGAAAAGAGCAAGAAATTCTGTTTACGAAAACATAAAACACTGATATTTTAATCAAACAGTTTTTGAGATACATGACATTCAAGTTTTAATTAAAAGTTTAATGTTTTTTGCAATAATCAAATAGGCTATGGATAACAATAACTAAACAATTTAAGTTGTTTTATTTCATTTTGGTAGGCTGCTGTCAAAATTTGACCATGCATTTGCATTTATTTTGTACTGCAGCGTTTCTAAAGATACACTTGTGTAAGGCATGAAAATAAGTAAAAATGTACGAAGACTACGAAAAGTACGACATGTTAAAGTGTTTTATAGAAGTTGGTGAGAATATAGAAGAAGCATGTAATCTTTACTACGAGCAATATCCTGAAAGAAGACAACCCTTTCGAGATATTTTCTTCAGGTTGAAAAACAATTTAATAAATTTTGGGTCATTTAAACGACCAACACCCAAAAATTACGAATCTCAAATAAGAGATAAAGAATTAGAGAAGATCGTAGTTTTGGGACAAATCGAAAATAACCCAAACCTTTCCACGCGACAGTTGGAAGAAACCTCTGGCTTAGCAAGAACTTCTGCAAGACGGATTTTAAAGAGAGAAAAATTCCATCCTTACCGCACAAGAAAAATGCAACACCTCCATCCCGAAGATTTTAATGACCGTGTGGAATTTTCTCATTGGTTCTTGAGAAAGTGCGAAGAATATGATGATATTTTCCTAAATTGCATTTGGACCGATGAAGCCAACATAAGCAGTGCAAGGGTCTGTAATAGATATAATTGTTATACTTGATCTAGACAAAACCCTCATATTACTGTTGAAAGGAGAAACCAAGGTTGTTACAGTTTCAATGTATGGGCAGACATTTTCCGAGGCAGAATTATTGGTCCCTATATTTACAACGGTACCCTTACGTCACAAAATTATTTAGAAATTTTACCGGAACAAATTAAACCTCTTGTCGATGAACTGCCGCTTATTCAACTGGAAACGGTTTACTACCAACCAGATGGAGCACCGCCTCATAATGCTCGAGTTGTTACCCATTTTTTAAATCAACTCTTTGGCAACAATTGGATGGGAAATCAGAGTCCTATACATTGGCCGGCAAGGTCTCCAGACCTAACGCCAATGGATTTTTTTCTTGTGGGGAAGGATAAAGAATCTTGTTTTCAAACGGTCTCCCAATTCAAGAGAGGAATTAGAGGCAGCGGTGCTACAAGCTTTTGATTCTCTGCGTGCCCTTGAATTGGTAAACTCAGTTCAAGCTGTAAGAAAACGGTGCCGATTATGTTTGCAGCAAAATGGTCGACAATTTGAACACTTTTAATTTATCGTTAATTAATCAAACATATTTGTTAATAACAAAACAATATTTGTTCATAGCCCTTTAAATATAAAACATATTTAGTTATTGTCATTCATAGCCTACTTGATTGTTGCAAAAAACATTAAACTTTTAATTAAAACTTGAATGGCATGTATCGCAAAAACTGTTTGATTAAAATATCAAGTGTTTTATGTTTTCGTAAACAGAATTTTTGCTCTTTTCAAAAATGTTAAAATATAAAGGGTGTTCCATATAAAAAATTAAAGTTCTGGCTTATATCTCAAATATTAAACACTCTAGAAAAAAGTAATTTAGGGCAGTGAATTCTGCATAAAAAAGTGCCTTAAAGAAGTTTTCACAGAAATTAAAAATCTTAATAAACAAAAGAGTTATAAAGGTTTTTAGAAATCGCAGAATTTTGAAAAACGCCCCCTAGCGCCTAAACGGTTCAAGATATCGAAATGCGGTTTTTACCATTGAACTTGTCATAAAAATCGACCTCCAGACACCGAGGTCGGTTTTTGTCTAACTCTTCTAAAGACAGGTGTTTCCCTTTAAGTGTCAAATTTGGCCCACCCTGTACATTAGCATTAAAACTTCAATCGCGAAATTAATTTCAAACTGAGCAAACAGACTGGCTAACAAAAAAAAAGTAAAATAAAAAAACTTTAACGAGAAATGAACACTAATAATTAGAGAACTGCAGTCGAAGGACCCGGAAGAATGTTTGTTGTGCGTTTCCAACGTTTTTAAGCACTTTTCTCCTTCCCGATTCTTATGCAAATGAGGAATATCGGATGACGTATTTGCTACGCGTAACACCTTAATTGAGTGCATGAATTAGTGCCAACATTTCAAGTTCCGAAATTCGACTTCAGTCTTTTTCTCCTAATGCCGAACCGTGTGCAAGGTAGTTTCAGTAAATTGCAGCTTTGTGTTTTAAATACGTTACAATAAAGGAGTAACGTAATCGCAATTTGATCGATATTTGATAATGAATGATAATAATAATAATAATTATTATTAAAGAAACCTGGATAAATGCCACACACTGTATGTTTATGGGTAGCATTGCATTTCATATTCTAATGCACGCAAATTTGTTTTTGAAGCTTAACGTAACCTTACAAACGCCATCAGTGGTTTATAGACATTCGCAAAACAAATGCAAAACCATAAATAATTCGGTTTCTTTCAGTTTAACAGTTAACGTGTCCGGTCGTGCATTACGGTCGACGCGAAACAAGACGCATTAGCTTGCAATTAAAAAACGCGCAGTTTTTCGAAATGGTGATTTAGCGACTTCATTAGAATACGGACCGCGGCAAATGGAAGAATGGACTCGTACGTTAACGTTTTATTGTGAAAGATATTGACTCTGTATGGAGTTGTTAGGATTGGCAAGGCAAAAATACCTGAATAAATTCCTGTAACGGCGGTGTTCTGCGACAACTTCAACCATAAATATAATAGTTTATGGTGTTAAAACAGTTGTGCGTATGTGGAGCTTTATGTCGGATAGTTTTTAAAGTTGTGGGAGTGGACGTTTCTTTTAGAAGAAGGACACTAATGAAGCTCGAGTGCTTTTCCTTTTTTCGTTAAACTTAATGTGAATTGTGATATGAATATGAATAAAACGAAATGAGTTAAAAAATATATACCTATATTTCTGGCTCAGTGTGCCGTTACTGCTTTACAAATTTGGTACGTCTGAGCTTACAGATGTAATCTTTTGTAAAATGGAAGAGGCAATCTTTCTGATTCCAGAAAATGATAAATAAGGTTTACGACTATGACTGGAAATCTTATCACTCGACTTCTCTCTCTATGGGTGTTCTGTAATGTACCTGTATTTTGTATATTTTCTTGATATTGATGACGCATTTTTTTAATAAATGCTTAATTTTAAATAAATTGTGAATGATTCTTATATTATATAATTTATAACATAATATGAATTATTATTATTATTTAGAAGAATTCGCCATTCCATTATACGTCGTTATAACTTATATATTCAAAATGGAGGCCGTCATTTTGAACAGTTTTTATAATTTTCCATGTTTTCATAATAAGTTGAAATTAATTAAAATTTTGTAGTTTCTAGAAATAAATAGAAAAGTATTTTTTTTCTTTTTCAGATTATTTCTGGTCTTCATTTTCTTTATTTCGTTTTAACTTGCCATGCAACCATTTCCGGCCAAAACTTTATCCATACAAGTTGCTTAATTACATGCCCTACACATGCCCTTCCGATAGTTAGCATTAGTTTTTCTGAGACATCCTGTATACGGGGTGATTCAAAATAAGTGTCAGACCAGTTAGGAGCTTTTGGAACTTCAGAATTAACTTAGGGTTTAAATTTAAAAATTCCTTTCATAGCTTGCCAATGTTGTTCATTAAAATTTGTCAAATGATGACTTGCAACGCCAACTACACTCGCAATATCAGGTCGGCTTACCATGGCTAGATACATAAGAATTACCACAACTTCTCGATATGACACTATACATAAGTTGTTTTCAAATGTCTTCCTGAATTTTCACGAATAATAACATCATGATCTACTGGAACAGAATTATACTTAACATTTGTCATATTAAAACGCTCGGAGACGCTCGATAGAGACCGATTGATGAAGAAAAATTGAACCCGTTTCAAGACCGCGCTCAATTTCTGAACCAATAAAATATGAACAATTGCCTAATTTAATTTCAAATTATACTTTTAGAGCTCCAATTATCATATGGAGAGCATCGTCACACTCACTAAAAATTAAACCGTCATCAACACATAAATCTAAATACTGGATGATTCAAAATAAGTGTCCGACCCGTCGAGCACAGATAGTACACAGACAAAGAAATCAAAAAGTCTATGTGCATGGGGAGTTTAATATCCATCATTTGTATGATTTTATCATAAAAATGCATTAATGATTCAGATATAAATTGGTTGGTGGGCACTAGTACAGCTGTATTGCGTCACAAGAGCAATGAACTTGTGTAGAATAGAACGAAGCACTAGCGTATATCTTGAAGTGACAGTGTAAAATGTTCTTATTTATGGTATCCTGCGGAAGAAATGTATAATACGCAATTCATTCAATCAACTTTCGAACATGTGTATGTATACGTAAGAAATCAATCATGATTTCCATTTTGGATACAAATGAGATTAATTTTTGAAATGCTTCTGATAGATTTATTTATTGCAGTTTCGCACTTCCATGACTTTAGTGAATACGCTCCTAACGATTCGGACACTTATTCTGAATCACCTTGTATATCGTCCCAACATTAAAATTGCCAAGGTGCACGCATTTATCAACAGCACTTTGTTGAAAGTGAAACATTTTAAGAAAGTTATCGAAGTTTCCTAATTCTAGGAGACTGCTTGAGTTTATATAAAGATTTCTTTAATTTACAAACCATGCCGCCATCTACTTCATTACCTTCAGGAATTTGCATGTAAACATCTTCCGGTAACTCTCCATATAAACATGCGATGAATTGAACTATCTTTAAATTACGTTCAGTTGCAATCGTTAACAAAACTCTTATAGAGTCATAGGCGTACGACGGGAAAGAAGATTTCGTTGTAGTCAACTCTTTCTTTTTGTGGAAAACCCTTGGCACACAGACGAGCCTTGAAAATTGGGTTATTTTCGGATGGTGCTTGTTTAACTGTGAACACCCATTTACATCCAGTTGGTTTTCGATCTGCAGGTAAAGTAGTAAAAGACCATACTTCACTTTTCTTGTGTGCGTCGAGTTCTTCTTGAATTGCTTATTGCCACTTGGTCGAATCTT
The DNA here is from genome assembly GCA_036172665.1 of Prosopocoilus inquinatus. Taxonomy (NCBI): domain Eukaryota; kingdom Metazoa; phylum Arthropoda; class Insecta; order Coleoptera; family Lucanidae; genus Prosopocoilus; species Prosopocoilus inquinatus. Next base: position 8,301,413 of record CM069876.1, read on the forward strand.
TACTGGATAATGCTTCTTTGAATGTTGCAGGTTCATCGTAAGTAATGAAGTTTGCTTCGTATCGAGAAGGTATTTTTAAAGTTGAACGATCTCTAGATGTTGACCCCGTTCTTTGTTCTTGTTCCGATCCGAAGTTGATATCACTCTTCAAACATGTCAGGATGATGCAAATTTTCCTTTTCTTGAATATCTTGAGCTTCTTCTATATCTTGAACTTCTTATGTTTCTTGAGCTTCTTGATATAATTACTTTCTTAGTTTGTAAGTTGCATAACCAGTAGTTCATTGAATCTCCTTCATATCCTACTAAAGTAAACTTCGTTGACGTCGATATATTGGGTTTTCTTCCAGTCCATTGTTCATAAAGCGTTGTATATTTTGTTTGTGAAGATGTCGTGCGATTTAATATATAAACCACAGTATTTACAGCTTCTGCCCAAAGGAATTTAGGAACTCCTTTTGCCAGAAGTACAGAACGGACCTTTTCCATGATTGTTCGAAGTTTTCTTTCTGCCCGCCCATTCTGCTCTGGGGAATAAGGATATGTGATTTCTCAAGTGATTCCACGTTTTGAAAAATATTCTTTCATCTCTTGATTGCAACACTCTGTGCCGTTGTTCATCCATCCGTATTGCCTTTATATGGTGCCCAAACTTGTTACAAATTAGTCGGTCAAACTCCTTGGACTTTTCTAAAGTATTTGATTTATTTTTGAGAAAATGTGCAAAAAACTTGATTTGTCATCTTTAAAAATGATACTCCTATAAAACCTCGCTCCTCCTATGGATTCTTCCGGCATTGGCCCACATAAATCGGGTGTGAATAAATTCACCGTACTTGAAATCCCTTCGCTCTAGATTTCTTCGAAAACCCGGACGATGTTGTTTACCATATTGACAAGCTTCACAGAAGAAATCTTCTTTTTCTGAGACTGAATTCCTTCTGCCAAACCTTGTTTTGTCATCTCTAGTATAGTTTTGCAGTTAGTACGACCCAAGCGCTCATGCCACAGTTTTAGTGTGCCTTTTGCTGCTACACTCGCCTCATAATGTGTTATGACTTTAAATAACATTCGATAAGAATTTCCCGCCATGATATTTAGAATATCATTTTTAAAAAGAACGTTGAAGTATTTATCAGTGCAAGCTTCAACAGAAAATAAATTCTTTCTTAATGTGAGAAAGTACATAACATCTTTTAGTTTTCCAGGAAGCCATCTGTCATTTAGTTTCCTTTCAATAAGAATTGTGCCACGTCCTTGACCTCACATAATGCGTTGTCTCCTAATTTGATAAATTCACTGAAGGATGGAAAAAAAATCGTGGTATCATTCTCTCCTAAATGTCATGTGCTGCGATGCTCCGCTATCAGTCAACAAAACGTCTTCAACTTTCAAATCATGAAAATATCAGATAATGGAAAGGCAGTAAACGCACTGACATTGGCATTGCTTGATTTTGGCCCTATTTTACTTATTTGATCGTGCTTCCTTTTGCGACAATATTGTGAAATATACCCGTTTTTATGACAATAAAAGCATTCAAACTCTTTTCTTTCTTGCGACTGACCTGTTATTTTTAATTTATTCTTATCGTTGACACTCATGCAAATAGTGCATTTGTCATTTCATCCGTGGTCGTCATACGACTTTCTTCCTTTAGGTAATAAAAGCTGAATCAAATTTTTCCAAATTTGGTGTGCTGGATCGACGCTATCCCAAGCCGTAATAAAATGAAAAATGATTATATTTTGTAGGTAAGCTACCTAAAATTTTGGCCATCAAAATTAATTCTGAGATCTTCTCTCCACTATCATTTAATTGTCTAGCCACATTTTCAATTTTGGCAACATGTTGTGCAATAGAATCATATTGGACATTTTGTAATCGTGAAATCTGCTCATTCATTAATAATAATATATTGGATTCGCTCTGTTGCTCGTATAATGCACGAAATTTTGACTGCATTTCTGCTGCTGATTCACACGTAATAAGATACTCCAACTGTGAGCATTCCATTGAAGATGATATTATGTACGTAACTTTGGCGTTCTGTTTCTTCCAGAGAGTTTTCATACTTTCTGTAGCATTTTCATCTGACTTCTCGTCTGTGCCATTCAGGATTTCTAACAGATCATTCAATATAAGAATCGCATTCATTTGAAATTTCCACATTTGAAAATTAGATCAGTTGAATTTGGTCAAATTTCGAAAATCCATCTGCTCGGAAATCGTGTTGATGAACAGGAATCCGCTTCAAACTTATTCCGAATCTTTCTGAATAACAGCAAAAATGTCAATTTCATGTCAAAAATCTGTAACCCTGAGCCCATAACCTTTTATTATTATTTATTAAAAATAATATAAAATTTACCCTCAACTGATAACGGATTGACAAATGTTTGGAACCTCTGGCTCAATGCCGGTTGCGTCACAGTAAGTGTTCAAAATTCCTTCCCTAGGCCACTCGTAAACACAAATCTGCCCGGCGAAGTAATGATTCACAAGCGTTGTAAAAGTTCAATTCTTGGAACGTGTTGTTCTCTTCTTCGTATACCAAGGTTTACGTGTCCCAATAGACAGTAATCCAAAGGATTTAGATCTGGTGAACGTCCAGGCCACCTAATCAGCCCGTTTCTTCTAATCCATCTACCAGGAAACAATTCGTCGAAGTGAGCACGTACTTCTCGTCGAAAATGAGGTGCAGCCCTATCGTGCATAAACCACATCGTTGCTCTAACATTTAAATTCACATCTTCAAGAAGTTCCGGTAGACTAGTTCGTAGTAAAATTAAGTATTGGAGACCATCTAAATGGTTTGACAAGACGGAGGGGACGATTAAATATTGCCGTTTAGGATAGATAGCACGTTAACAGAAAATCGTTGTTGGAAACGGCTGTGACGAATTGCGTAAGTGTTTTCCTCAGCCCACAAATGCATGTTGCGAAAATTGCACACCGCGTCTTTGGTCAAATGTCGGTTTAGAAAACGCTGTACAGGGTGGATTAATTTCGATGGCTCTTATGGTCATCTTCGTAACTGTAAGAAATAGAAAAGAACTAGTGGCCAAGTTTTGATCTCTTTTTTGAAGATTAAGTCAATAGTATAAACAAAAATCTTCTTTTGTTTTCAAGTTATGGGCAAAAATTGCCATTTTCGACTTTTCGTTTTTCGGTCATATCTCGTTTATTTCTAGAGATATTAAAAAACTGCTTGAACATTATTAGGACACTTTTTGGAATACAACTCAGTGGTGTAGTTGATTTTTTAATATTTACTTAAATTTTCGAGATATAACATAAAGTTATGTTTTTTTAAAAGGAAATCATAATAGGCAATGCCCTCATCAAACAGAATAGAGATTTTTTTTCTGTTTTCAAAAATATATACTTTGTTGGAATTATTTTTTATAACTAATAGGAAAATCTGTCATTTTTGTTATGATCCTTGCGTTAATATCCTAGTTTCAATAGGCTCAATTTTAAGGAGCTTTGAAATATTTTCACAGTTTTGACTGCGTAGATAATTGCCTATTCGCATTAATTTGCAAAATTCCGTCTTATCGTTTTGAGCGACCGTTTTGACAAGAGCTCCTATCTGACTTTCTATTGAAAATGAGTTTATCATTCATCACGTTTCACAGAACATTTTAACAACAATGTTTTAAACTATGTATTATTAAAACGTGTTATCACCGAAAATTTATAGAAAAATTGTTTTCAATCTTTGAATGGTCAACATCATACGAACACTTCATGTTTCACTAACGGTTGATAGCTTTATAGCTTCATTAGGAAGAAACGTTGAAAGTTCGTGCAATTTTCAGTGACCGTTTAAAGGTTGAAAACAATTTTTATACAATTTCCATCGAACAAGAGACGATTTTAATAAAAAAAATTATAATTGAAGTCGACTCTTGTCCGATGAAATATGTGAGAGAGAAAATAGTTTTTAAACTTTAAAAGGGACACTATGAAATAGCAAGAACACTCTACATTTCGCTATCGCTTTATAGTTTCGTCAGGAGTCAAGAAATGTAAATAAACAAGTTGTCAAAAGAAACGAAAAAGTAACATGATTTTAAACTAAAATACGAGTTGTCCGGATAAACATAAAGGTAATAATAACTAAATTAGAACTATATTAAGATTTCCTTTTTTTATTTCTCTTGAGTTATATTTTATTAAAAACACAAAAAACAAAAACAAACACAAAGAGTAAAATATAAACAAAATAGGACATGTATCAAAGTAGATTTGCGTGCATTCATATTTAATAAAAACAAAAAAAGCTTTTGTCATATCGGTCGCGATGGGTGCTACATTTCTCAAAGGGAATTTTATAAAATAAAATGAATATGAAATTTTTTACGCGGGCACAACTATCTAAAGGTTTCAAAGTTCGTTAATATTTAATAAAAACAAAAGAAATGTCGGCATTCATAAATATTAAAAAATCAACTACACCACTGAATTGTATTCCAAAAAGTGTCCCAATAATGATCAAACGGTTTTTTAATATCTCTAGAAATAAACGAGAAATGACCGAAAAAAGAAAAATCGAAAATGGCAATTTTTGCCTAGAACTTGAAAACAAAAGAAGATAGCCAATTTTTGTTTACACTATTGACATAATCTCCAAAAAAGAGATCGAGACTTGGCCACTAGTTTTTTTCCTATCTCTTATAGTTACGGAGATGTCCATAAGAGACATCGAAATTAATCCACCCTGTACAGCTGTTTCAGCTCCATTTCTGGCTTCATCAAAGAAATGTAGTTCTATAGTTTCACTGCAAACTAAAACGTCTTGACCAAGGATATTCGCAATGTTAGGTCAAAAAGCGATCAAATAGCGTCTCCGTTTAAGCTGTTCATTTTTATGTATTTAAATACATGGCATTTTGACCACTTTCACCATACACTAAAATCATGCCAAAAATCTCACTATTTGTAAATTCTGCCATTGTTTAAGTACTCTTCGGTGCAACTACCCCAACGTATACTTACAAACTGCCCGGCCCGACTGGCAATGATTAAGAATACATTACGTCACTCATATTCTTCGTATATATCATAAAGTTAAACCAGAGACGCTCAAACGGTTTACCCATTCGATAAAAACATTTATTTCTTCGAAAATTCAATAATACTTTGTTTAACAAAAAAAAAACAAGTACATCACTAGCTACTGTGAAAAAGTAATTAGAAATTATTTATTTCAATAGGAACGTATTCACTAAAATCATGCATGTGCGTAATTGCAAAAGATAATTCTATCAGAGGCATTTCAAAAATCAACCTCTTTTGAATCTAAAATGGAAATTATAATTCATTTCTTACGTAATGTTAAATTCAGGAAAGAATACACTCACGTCATACATGGAACTCGTCTATTTCAGGTGGTTGCACTACGTTAATCAACACTTATTATTTTCGTATTTGAACTTGATCTAATGATTCATTTCCGATACATAAAAATTCGCATAGTGTTGATTAACGTAGTGCAACCACCCGAAATAGACGAATTGAACTGTATACATACACAAGACCGAAATTCGAAAGTATGAATTCTGTATTATACTTTTTTCCGCAGGAAATCATAAATAAAAACGATTTATAGTTTCATTTGAAGGTTAACGCTAGTGTTTCGTTGTATTTCACGCGAGTCCATTACTCTTGTGACGCAATACAACTGTACTGGTGCCCATCGACCAATTTATACCTGAATCTTCAATGCATTTTATCTCAAAAACTATGGATATTAAACCCCTTATTCATATAGACTTTTTGTTTTCTTTGTCTGTGTACTATCTGTGCTCGACGGGTCGGACACTTATTTTGAATCATCCCGTATATAGTGACCAGAAAAGTAGTTATTTCCATGTTACGATTATAGATAACAGTGTCCGTTTATAGTTTAAAAACTATTTTCTTACAATTTTCATCAGATAAGAATCGACTTCAATTATTGAAAATAATTAAGTTCTGGAAAAGAACTTAAAATAGTGTAGTTACAAAAACGTTCTCGGGTTTTCATCATGAAATATTGCACATAATAATCACACAACAAAGTAGCAACGGGCTTCATATGAATGTGAGTGATTAATGCATACAAGTATGCGATATGCGATGCCTACACGTTTGCATTTTATTTATGACTGAACGGATATTGCTTAATTTAAAATGCATTTCATTCTTAAAGAGCAAGCAGTAGTTTCTGAAAAAAGCTTTTAAGACTGTTTAAACGTCGGAGCCTCGCCTAATGTTTGGCAGAATTTTATCTAATCATTCGAGATAACGAGTTCTTGACTCAATCTTAAACTTGCCGCAACTTTAAGGTGAATAGGCCGTTTGTTTATTCCGTGCTGGTTGTCTGAAATTGATGTGGCTCGAAGATAACTGTTAAGTAAAATAATGAATGGGTAATCTCCTCCGATTGCTTTGCGAAGATAACACCAAGAATATATTAGAACCGACTAAATATAGAAAGTGTTTTCTTACTTTTGTAATTATTACAAAGAAGCGAGTTTGAAAGGGCTCCTGCAAACTGCAGTAAAATTCAGATTAGGCACTGTTGTTTAACGAAAATTTTACTGCGCAGGAATAAAATGCACTTTACGGCGTTGTATGTAAATATTTCTTGCCTTAAAAGGTCACAGACCAATTACGAGATAATTTTAAGTAACACTTTAAGCCCTAAAGTTAAACATAATTATTCCGATAATTTCGTATTAAAATTCTGTTCGGATGCTTGATATCTGCCTGTGTGTGGCATGCGTTTTTCTTTCGACAAGTTCCATTACCCATATTTGGGCTGTTTATGAGAACCGTCCCGGAGGACACTTTTCTCTTTTCAGTCTCTGCCATTCGGCTAAAGTTCTTTTAACATATTTTTACAAGAACCGATCAAACTCGACACGCTTCAAGTCTTCCAAGATGTAAAAAGTAAAATTGTTTAATCTTGCACGCTTAAGTTTACCCGTGTTATTACAAGACATTATTTTGAATTGTTGGTACAAGCAGACAGCTGTTAATCCACAAAAAACCGATTAAGTTGGCCCTCTTCATGTCAATGCGTAATCAATTCAAAGATGCGTCGGGCCCTAAGATTTATGTCCTGGTCAGTTTGTATTTACATTTAATTTGGTCTACAATGGCCTTCCTTCAGATATATTAAAATTTATGATAATTTTATAAATGGATGTTAAATTATAGTCGTAGAAACTACGGGAGACTTTTTGTAATCGATTTAAATACGTATCTGTGCTTATAAACTTATTACGTGAATGAAAGGTTCGTAATTACGTTTGTCTACAGATATAATTTGAGCTTCGGCGTTGACTCAAAGTGAGATGTAAATAGTTTGTTTTTTGTGGTGTGAGGTGCAAGGTGTTTGATATTCAAAACACCAGTCACGTATTGTGTACACAAAAATTCATAAACAACAATCAAAAATAATGAAAGTGAAACGTCATTTGGTAGAAATCATAAAAGAACGTATTGTGTACACAAGAAATCATAAACAACAATCAAAGATAATGAAAGTGAGGCGTCATTTGGTAGAAATCACAAAAAAATTAAGTTAAAGCACTGAAAAAAAATTAGTGAAACTAACGGTGTGTGCTTTTTTAAATTTGACGTCCAGAGTGTTGTGATTGGCTCGCGTTAAATCTAAAATATACACAGCTAGCAAGTGTGGACGTCAAATTAAAAAACAAAAACGCACGTTGCTTTGTAACGGATGTCCAATAATTACTGTACTCCTGGGTGTTTGTGGAATCAAATCAAAACTATCGATTGATAGCCTATCAATCTCTAGCAATCGGTAGTGAAACGTTAAGTACTAGCTATCAATCAATAGTGAAACCTTGAGTACTATTTCAAAATATAATTATGTCTGGTTAAAGTTTAAAACCCATTTATTTGTCGATTTTTTCTGTGGCCTGCTACAGAAGTAAATTATTTGAAAACCCATTAGTTACAATGTTGGTAAATGGAAAAAAATCGTCTTCTGGGCTTTCTTAAACACAGGGTATTTGCAATATAAGCGCAAAATTTTTAACCACAGTACGCCGATAGCACAAACAACAGGAAATAAACACAAAAAACATTCGTATAACAAAAAGAAAATTCCTTTACCCGTCCCTTTTTCGGCGCTCATGAAATAACAAAAAAAGAACTTATGGAATTTGCTTCTCTGATCGTAGACAGTAAACGCCGCGGAAATGTCTAAGACTCAAGACAAACTCACCGAGAATCATCTGTGTGGAGTATCACATTCACACAAACGTTCACTATTAGACATTTAGAAATGTTTGTAACAATTGTTCGACGTGGCGTTTATCATCAGCAACACACAAATAAGCTCGGCGAAAAAGTGATTCTTTGTTCGTGTGCATGTCAGGATTAGCGCAAATATTATCGACGGCATTATGAATACACTCTTCTGAAATGCTGTTGTCTCGCCGTCCGTGAATTGCGACATTTTAATAAGTAATAATATTATGTAGATATTAATCATATTTAGATTTAGCTTTAACGCGTTAAATCACTGTTCACAAACTAAATTGTTGATCCCAAAGAATGCAGGGCAATAAATTGTATCATAACCAAAAAAACGAAGCAAATTCTTTCGTTCTGCTGTGATACGACTTATTACGACGTTGAAAACAACGCTTCTATTGGCCTCTCAACTTCGGCAAAGGTCTGCTTTTTGTTTCTTCAATAAAATTTCCTTTTCTTGACTTACTTTAAAGCCATTGGCGTACGATTATTTCTTGCCCGATTTGCAACTGAGATTTTCTCGAAATGTGTAAAACTTGTGTTAAAGACATGTTAGTTCAATCGTTCCCATTTTTGATGATTTAAATTTAAAATGCATTTAAATTTAAACAAATTTTGTTGCAATCAAAAACGATTTGCGACAAATTTTTTTTAACTTTCATTGTGCTTTGACAGCAAGCATGGCCGCCTTGCATAGGGTAGCTTATTATAGTAGCAAATCTGCTTCAATTTGTTATCCTACTGCAATGTCAGGTCAAAAAGCGATCGTAGGATGTCGTTGTTTTATCCATTCACCACTATTGCATCGCAATTGCGAATAAATTGGTCAAGTCGTTTTTGGTTTGCATTGAGAATTTCGAGCTACGATTTGCAACAAAATTTTGTTAACTTATTGTTTATTTCTCATTGTATCCAACCACGCAGCATAAACCAGCACCAATCTTTAATTATAAATTCCATTGATCACCTGGTAGTATATACATACATGTTCTTAACCGAAACAATGAAAATAAATCTACTCTTTTTCGTAGTGTTTTGTAATGATGTTTCGCTCATCGCCAAACATCTAAACAAACCTTTTATAATCGATAAACATCGAATATTTACAGGATAAAATCAAACACTCCCATGAAAATAGTTAACTTTAGCGCTACTGGAGACATACTACATCGAATCATAATAATAAGAGAATAATATTTTTTTGTTAAAAGTTCAAAAGTCTGCTCACAAGAAAAGTTAAAGCAATTTAAAATGGTACAGTACAGCGCCTTCTCTACCTGTTACATCAAAATTGAGGACGAATTATTATTTTTTGCCCATAGAAATACCCATACTCCTATTTTTGAGGCAAAAGTCAAAAACTGGAAGAATTATTGAAGAAAATTAGAATTATATTAATTATATTAGAAATATATCTCCTTTATTATCAACGTTTGGACCAAGTGAATTTAGTTAAGTCGCAATATTTTGGTATCAGGAATTCATCATTGCTCTGTATCCCATTACTTTTGGACCACTCAGATGTTACGGTTTAGAAAACTGCGTTTCAGAAAACGAGTTTGATCGCATTTATTCTAGATTCCACAATAAGAGTTCTAAAATTTCGTCGCCGTCTCCTTTTTTTTGCGAGACTACTTCATGAGAATTACAGTTTCTTGCGAGTTGTTATTTCACGGAGAGTTTAAATTGTGTTCATACTCGATTTTTAATGGTATTGGGCCTTCTTTATGTCATCGTATACGCGGTTGGTTCCTGCTGATGTCATGATGTTTTCGATTCTTGCGTGCCTTCCTCACTTCGAAAGGGGATACGGCCAGTTTTCGCTTTGTTAGTGTTCAATGTGCCTGGAGCCAGTCGTCTACTAGCGGTATCCCCAGCGCCTGGTCGTGTTGGTTGAAGGGGGCGTTGTCTCATTTTCGCGGTGTGAGCGCCTGAAGGGTGGCACACAATTTTGATTGATGTTGAGGATTTATGTGATAGGTTTCCTTGAGGTACGAAGCTTCGTCGGTTTTGATTTGGCGTTGGTGGAACAAAAGCTCGTCAGAATTTATCTCAAGCCTCTCCTTGGAGTTCAGGACAGGTTTATTTCGGGCTGTTGTTTTCTGTTCTCGTGCAGATTACTATTGTCGAACTTTCCTTCCTTTACAAGCTTTTAGTGGATGACCTATTTTTAGTTGGCGTTAGTTATTGTGGGTCGATGGACTATTTTTATTTGTGGCGTACGACTCATTGCTGTTGTCGTTTGCGATCCTTGTGTTCAAGCTCGTGGGACAAGCGTTGGTTTTGAGTAAGGATGACGACAGGTTATTTTAATAGAACCGGTTCGCCTTTATGAATAACCGTTACCCGATATATACCCGATACGCGATAATTACCAGATATCCGACATTCGAAAATATGCCGAGTGGCCTTCATTAGCATCAGTTACATCAGATAATTCTTTACTAGTTTTCCAAATTCGTATTCGATACTTATCGAATATCCAAGTGGTTATCGGAGATCGGGTACCCGGGTATTTATCAAGTAAAGGGTACTTATCGGGTAACGGGTAACGAACCCGGTATCAGTAATGGGTACCCGGGTAGCAAAATTATCCGGTATCGGTATCCCTAGTTTTGAGGTGGCCTCTTCTGGGGGAGCAACAGGGCGTTGATGCGGACCCGGCGTTTGACGAAGCTGTTTCGAACTGGGGTAATTTTCGTTTGGCGTCCTCATCCGTTCAAATGGTGGTGAAGTAAAGGACTGACCGGACGATGATAATATGTATACAGGTGGGAGACACCCGCATTTGCGACTAAGGCCTTAGGCCGAAAATTACGAGTTGTATGATTTTGATCGCTTTACGGCAGATATAGTTAACTTCAGATTTCGTATAATGTAAAGCGTTTGACGGGTCAACCAATGGTTGTTTTTAAATTATTCGAAAGATATTTTGCTGTTAATTTTATGTTTGCAATTAGACATGATTTAATTTGATGCATTAAGGCATATACCTACTTGGTGGCGTTAAGCCCGGCACACACTTTGCAGATGTATTTGTACTTCATAAATTGATTCATTTCTATTTCCTTTTATGCTCTCCTCCACGTTTCTGATTAGGTGGGGCTCATTTATTATTGCGTTTAATTAACACCCACACTCGTCACGTCTGAAGCTTCTGACTGTGCTGTAAGCTGATTTCCTCAGCGCAAGTCTTGTTTCTGCACACGTTAGCTAGCACAGTACTAACATTATTATAATTGAAGTTTGTTCTTGTCCGATGAAAATAGTAAGTACAAAGTTTTTTTAATCTCAAACCGGACAGAAAAATGAAGGGAAACACACTCAACGTTTCGCTATAGATTTATAGCTTCGTCAGGAGTGAAAAAAAGTAAATAAACAAGTTGTCAAGAGAAACAAGTCGTCAAGAGAAACGAAAAGGTAACATGATTTTTAAACTAAACTACGAGTTGTTCGGAATAAAAGTAACGAGAACTAATTAAAGCTACTTTTTTTTTTTTTTTTTATTTTTTTTTATATATAATTAATTAATTGACAGATCTATATCTTGTTTAAAGAGTCCAGAAAACTACAAAATATGTCATTTAAATTTTCAAAGTCCGTACGTTTAAACGTCTTTTAAAAATATTAGATTCACTGTACAAAATGTCAGTATTATCAAAATCAAAATTATGATTATTTACTAATGAATGCTCTACAAGCATTGAATGATTTTGATTATTTTTTTGAATATGATATTTATGTTGGTCTAAACGTTTTTTTAAATTTTGGCTCGTTTCACCTATATAAACAGAATTACAATTTGAACATTTGATTTCATAAACCACGTTAGATTGTTTTAATTTCGGTATTTTGGTTTTTAAATTCGAAAAAAATAAATTTAAATTAATCACAGATTTACTGGCTAAAATTAAATTATGTTTTTTGAAAATGTGTTTAAATGTATTGTGTAATGGTTCAATATAAGGCAAAGATATGTATTTATGATTCGAAGTTTGTCTAATGTTTTTAGAGACATTTGAATTTTGTAAGTATTTAATACGATTTTTAATTACTGATTCAATAAGATTTATTGGATAAGAATTTTGAATAAGAGTTTTCTTTATTAAATTTAAGTTATCATAAATGAAAACTTTATCAGAAAGTAAAATAGCTCTATCAGTTAATGAAATAATAACGATCCCACCGAATCTTATCAACGTAAAACTTTCAGTATTATTAATAAGATAGAGAAATCCGTTGAAATTAGTAATATTGTTGCTAAATCTCTTAAAGTACAACATCCCATATTTCCTAAAGTATACTGCATTCCAAATATTCATAAACCTAATACACCTCTTCGTCCTATAGTTTCCACTATTGGTTCTTCTCCATATTTCTTATCTAAATTTATTTCAAAAATCATTACTCAGGTTACTAGTAAATCAGAATATTTTATAAAAAATTCTTTTGAACTCGTAGAAAAATTAAAACAAATAACTGTACCAAATAATTGCATTATAATTTCTTTAGATGTTATTTCTTTATTTATTAACATTCCTAAAGATTTAGCTTTAAAAAGTATAAATGATAGGTGGTTAGAGATTAAAGATTTTACTGATATTTCCAAAGGTAACTTTTTAGAAATAGTTGATTTATGTTTTGAAACATCTTATTTTGCTTTCAATGATAAATTTTATAAACAGATTTTTGGTACAGCAATGGGTTCTCCTTTATCTCCGGCTTTAGCTGAAATTGTTATGCAAGAACTAGAAAAATCTGTTATTAACTCTTTATCATTCGATTTAACGTTATATTTTCGTTATGTAGATGACATTTTATTGATTTTGCCTTCTGATAAGGTAGATTTTGTTTTAAATAAATTTAATTCTTTTCATAATAGATTACAATTTACAGTAGAAAAAGAAAATAATAATTCATTGAGTTTTCTTGATGTAAATATTATCAGACAGAATGATAAATTAATTACTAATTGGTTTCATAAACCTACCTGGTCAGGTAGGTACATAAATTTTCACTCGTACACACCTAAAAATTATAAAATTGCAACTATTATTTCATTAACTGTTCGAGCTATTTTACTTTCTGATAAAGTTTTCATTTATGATAACTTAAATTTAATAAAGAAAACTCTTATTCAAAATTCTTATCCAATAAATCTTATTGAATCAGTAATTAAAAATCGTATTAAATACTTACAAAATTCAAATGTCTCTAAAAACATTAGACAAACTTCGAATCATAAATACATATCTTTGCCTTATATTGAACCATTACACAATATATTTAAACTCATTTTCAAAAAACATAATTTAATTTTAGCCAGTAAATCTGTGATTAATTTAAATTTATTTTTTTCGAATTTAAAAACCAAAATACCGAAATTAAAACAACCTAACGTGGTTTATGAAATCAAATGTTCAAATTGTAATTCTGTTTATATAGGTGAAACGAGCCAAAATTTAAAAAAACGTTTAGACCAACATAAATATCATATTCAAAAAAATAATCAAAATCATTCAATGCTTGTAGAGCATTCATTAGTAAATAATCATAATTTTGATTTTGATAATACTGACATTTTGTACAGTGAATCTAATATTTTTAAAAGACGTTTCATAGAAATGTGTAAAATTAAAATGTCTAGAAATTCTATTAATAAACGTACGGACTTTGAAAATTTAAATGACATATTTTGTAGTTTTCTGGACTCTTTAAACAAGATATAGATCTGTCAATTAATTAATTATATATAAAAAAAAAATAAAAAAAAAAAAAAAAAGTAGCTTTAATTAGTTCTCGTTACTTTTATTCCGAACAACTCGTAGTTTAGTTTAAAAATCATGTTACCTTTTCGTTTCTCTTGACGACTTGTTTCTCTTGACAACTTGTTTATTTACTCTTTTTCACTCCTGACGAAGCTATAAATCTATAGCGAAACGTTGAGTGTGTTTCCCTTCATTTTTCTGTCCGGTTTGAGATTAAAAAAACTTTCTACTTAACATTTTTATGTATCTCAAAACTAAGAACAATTTGTGATATTTTAAAACAATAAGCATTTTAAGTACTTATTTTAAATCGAAGTTAATTATTGTCGTAGAACAGATTCAAACGAATAAGGCACAGATTAACGGAATTGAATATTTGATATTCTGAGCTCTTATCATTATTCCTTATTTTTCTTTAATTTTACTATTTTTTTGCTTGCATATAAAACCCTCCTCACTCTCCTTTAAAGACAAAAACATTGGGGACTTTGCTTGATACAGAAATAAGTTTCAGGTGTAAAACATGACGATTTCATCATTATAATTGGTACAAAACTACCTAATAAGCTTCACAAATTCCAAACGTGCCCCTAATCAGATTCATAAATAAAATTCAATCTACAAAGTACCACAATGAATCAAAACCATCATTATATCGTCTGCGCCGTGTCTATATGCATCCATTACGGATTCAATATCACAAAAAAGTAAATGAAAGCAGGCGGTATCGCGTTCACATGAATAGGAGGCAATGTGATACATGCACACTTAGAGGGTGCCTGCTGCCGCTACTAAGATACCCTTTCATTTTTTATTCAACGCTTTTATTTCTCCTTTTTTTATTTTTTTACCGCCGACAATTATAATTGAAATAACATACGGTAAAGCTTGAAACTTCGGCCTTGACGCACGTTGTTATAACGAGCAGGTTATGGGGAGCGTATGTATACAAAATAAAAAAAAGAACTAATAATAAAACATGTAAATACAGTCGAGGGAAAATATTAGTGTCAAGTTCATAAAAAAAATCTTCAGGGTAGATAATTTTTATTTTGTGTTGTTGCAAATCGAACTTGTTCTAGTTGATTTATTTGATTCACAATCAGTGTTAATATGTGAAAGAAATCCTCCTGCATAAATTCGTGAGCATCAGTTAGTCGTGATATTATCGCGACACGTTGAAATACATTATTTATGAGTGTAAAATTCTTTCAGCCTTAAAAAAGGAATTGTAAAGCAAGGATTATACGTAGTAATACGAAGACACGACATTTCTTTAGGGACACCTTCGTACAAAGGGTGATTATGACGCCCCAAAACAAACAAGTGATACATAATCTCCGACATGTGGTCGGTTTTTAAGAATAATACCTACCTATAAATAAATACGGGCACAAAAAACGGCCCTAAAAAGTCGAGGCCCCGAAGATTCACCCTTTCGACCGTGATATTCATGTGACTTATCTGTCATGCGGTACTCGAATGCCGTTTATTTACAGAAGCAAAGCTGCTTCGCACTCATCTTGTAAACACCATTAATATTATATAAATTTGTATGTATGTACGTTCGTTAGGTTCGCTGTAACGTATACGTTCTTAATGTGAGACATAGGACATTCACAACACCCAAATATTTTTCTTCTCAGGCCTATGTACAAATCTAGTGTTATTATTACAGATACTAAATCAATTTAAAAGTCTATATTTATAAATAGTGAGTAATATACACTTTTTGATCGAAGCAAATAAATAATAAATACATCGAATATATTGAACACCCATATATTTATTATTTATTGCATAAATAGTAAAATTAATTTACGTAATTACGTAATTGATGACTTCAAATTAACTCATCGTGGTTCCATAAGGAGTAACAAAGAGGATGCGACTCACAATATGTTAAAAAGAAAAGCTTTAGTCGAGAACAAAATTTAGTCAATGTGGCAATCTCCATCGGAGTCCGCAAGGAATATTGGATCTTTGAATTTTGATTTATACCTTAGAACCTGCCTGATTTGGACAAGGAAGAGACCATGAATTTGAACTTTAAAATAATTAATTATGCTTAGAACGTCTAATTTCAAACGATATGCAGTTTGACGTTTGTAAACAAAATATGAAGGAAACAAATTTAAGTTAAAATTGAAAATGACTTACAGCTGATTACCTTCTAGTATAGTACCAAATATTTTGCAAGTATTAACCTGGATAGCTAACACTGTGAAACAAAGTGAAGCTGGTACTGGTGGTAATTCGCCATTTTGAAGATTGGCTAATATAACGTAGATAACAGTGCTTATCTTGTTTTATAGTTATTTAATCATCAAAACGATATTTTGCGAAGCACAATAATAATAACACTTTATTTTTGCGCCCAAATAAGTATAATCAAAATGGACACAAATAACAAAAAGGTTGTACGTAACAATTATGTGGGTAATAAACTATTCAAACAATATAATTATTATGAATGATTCTAGTAATATATTTACATAAATAATGTTAAACCTAATAATAAGAATATAAATGAAAAGAAGAATTATCTTGATTTTAATTTAATGAAAATGTCTTCAAAATGCTTATTTGCGCTCTTACACATTTGATATACCGAATTTCGAACCATCGTGTTCGTTTTGCTCCTCGGTGTATGAAAGAAAGAAAGTATGGCTACGTCTCGTATAAATCCGTGGAACATTGAAATTAATAAACCTCAGTAGATAGGAACAATCTACTTCATTGTGAATCAGTTTACACAGAAAAGTTGCATTGTTCATTTCTCTCCTAAAGTGCAAGGGTTCCATGTTATGGTGATGTAATAATAAATCGTAACTAGTGTTTCTCTGGGGATAAGTATCGTTCTGCTTAAAACTAACGTATTTTAGCAAACGTTTTTGGACACGTTCGTTTTACAGTTGATGATTGGTGTAAGTAGGTTGTCACACAATGGAAGCATAATCCAATTTGCTTCTAATTAGTGTAAAGTATAAGTAATATATGGTACTAACATCAGAAAAATGTTTGGTATTTCGAATCATAAAGCCCAGCGTTTTGATGGCAGATTGACAAATTGATGTAATGTGTTTTACAAAATTAAGGTGGGCGTTAAATATTACATGCAGTTGTCAAATTGATGTAACTAAATCTTGATTGCCAATTTTGTAAGGAAATTTAGTTGTTACTTTTTTCTTAGTGTACCTCAATACGTAGCAGTTATTCACATTTAATTGCAGTTTATTTAACTGACACCATTCAACAAACATGTTGATGTTATTTTGTAAATGCAAAGCATCAGCAGCGTTTTTTCACAAAATGATAGAGTTTTAAGTCGTCAGCGTATCCTAGCCGGTACATGTAAGTTGGTCAAACAAATAATTTACAAATAATATAAACAAGAGTGGACCTAAATTCGCACCTTGCGGAACTCCGGATGTTGAAAGAAGTACAGTAGACCGAAAACCGTTGTGTGGTACGTAATTTGTTCTCAGGGTTAAATAGGATTGCATAAAGCGCAACAAATTAGGACTCAAAGAGATTTTATCTTCACTAATAGAATACTATGATCTATTCCGTCAAGCGCCTTGGAGAAGTCGGTCTAAATAATATCCATTTGTGTGGAATTATCTAATGCTGTGCTGATATCCTGTCTAACACAAGCTATATTCGTTACTATTGACTAAATTAAATATTATATTTAGGGGTTCAATAAGAACTTGACAATCTTTTATCATAAACGATTGTATTTGGTCACAGCTGGTAATTTGCTTGCTTTTCATTCTTGATATGCTCCGCAAGACGTCTTCATTTGTAATACAAGGGATAGGAATCGTGTCATTACATATCTGGACGTATGAAGCGTCGTCCATAGTAATATTTGTAACAGGTAAATACACACTAGAGAATACTTTGGATTGGATTGTTCATCATCGTACATCAAGGATGGAATTCCAAAACTTCCTTTTTTATGAACAGATAAAATAGCGACATCTTACGATCGCTTTTTGACCTGACATTGCAGTAGGATAGACAAATTGAAGCGGGATTTGCTCCTAAAAAGTCCTCCCCTATGCAAGGCGGCCATGCTTGAAGAAGCCCCAAGCAGGGCTGAAACAGCTGTACAGAGGCTGCTCGATGTTTTCCCTGCAATCAAAAACGATTTGCACAATTTTTTTTTATGTTGTACGTACTGCCAGAATATTTGGGATCGCTCTTTAATTGAGATTCCGCTTTCGAAATATAATCTTCGTAAGCAGCGTTGACCAGATTTTTCATAATGTATCTGAATTCATTATAGAAGCATACACGCTCGGATTTCCATTTGCGATGGTAGAATTGTGTGAGCTTAAGATTACGTTTTATCTCCGATGTAAACCAAGGAGGGAATGGATCACGTGATAAGGATGCACATGAAGGAACATTTCTGTCCAACTTTCATAAGCACGTCAACAATTAGTTAAAATCTGGTTTCATTGCAGATAATAAATGTTTTGCCTCGCTTTCTTGGCAATTTGGGATATGGCAGCTTCTAGTGGTACAGCCATAAGAATCAGAACGCAGAATGGCGAAAAGGGACGATGCGGAAATGACGCATGATGCTAAACGTAGGGCGGGAATAGTTAATAGTGAGTATTTATTAGTCAAGCGATTACACAGATAATCATAAGACTTCTAATTAATAAGTACAACTACACATAAAATGACATAAAATGTAAATGTAAATGTAAATGAAAATAATTAAAATAAAATTAAATCTAAAGCTAATATTAATGTAGGGCTGTAGCGAGGCTCGTCTTGCCTAGCAGACTTTGGAAGTCGTGTCACGCTGCAGTGTGGGTTTGAATTCCAGAAGGGCCATGGATGTTTGTTCTGTCGTCTGTCCGTTGATTAACCTAGCTCACTTTATACTTGATAAATGCCTGAAATGGTTATGCGCAAAACAAAGCAGACAAGACTAATGCATATGGGACAGCGGCGGGGCCAGATCTAAATTTGATGTGGGCAAGATAAACTTTGCGAGGCCCTTTGGTGGCGCAAGACACATTTTATTAAAAAAAAATTAAGAAACTGTCAAATTTTTATTCATAAAAATGCAAATATCTTCACTTTAACTAACACTATTAAATAATAACTAAAGACCGAACTTTTAGGTCGTGTATTATTATTATTTTCTCATGAGAGGTACTTGAAAACGTCCAATAAAATTAAATGAAACATCAAAATCATTATCCTGAATTTTGTAAAAACTTACATAAATTATTCCCTGTCTTTCAACTTATTTTGAATCGTTCAGATTTAATTTTAATACTTTGATCATCTGATTTACTGGCTTGCCATAAACTCTGTATAACAATAAATTATCGTTTAAAACTTGAAATACATTTAATTATTATTTGATTCAATCTCTGAGAATGCCTTTGATTCAAAGATTTTAACTTACCGCATATTTTCTTATTAGTTTATTATTACACTGTTTCGGTTTACCTGAAAGGGCCGCGCTTAGATCTCCACAGCAGCTAAGTTGTTGACTCAACTTATGCATAGCACAGACAGATAGCTTATGGTGCTAAGTTTTAATAGTTCGCATTTTAAAGTTCGCTATGTTACCCGTTCAGGAACACCATTCGCTGAAAGTCCACGTAATGGGTCGGCAATTCAGCTGCTCCAGTTATCTGAATGCGGCCTTTGTAAGTCACATTGACGGTATAATAACGACAATTTATTATTTATTTATTTTAGGCAGCGATAGCAAAAAGAATCCCGTTTAAATAATAAACATTTTTTTTATTTAGGTGATAAAAGGGCAAATTAGGTAAAAAAAAAGTTGCGATAGGTGAACAAAAATTGAAAAAAGATACTTTAAATGGCTCTATTTCTAATGAAACGAAAAGATACGCAAAGAGATCTGTAAAATCTAAAAATCTGAAAAAAAGTTGTTTTACCTAAAATCAGGTCCTTATATTTAATGTTCTAAAATGCAATAACTTATCTTTTACTGATATGTTGTCTTATACTGATATGCTATGACAATTAAATAGTTTTAGTTAAAAATAGAAAATTTAATAATAATAAAGGTAATAAAACTTTTGTTGCAAATCGTTTTTGATTGCAATGAAAACCTCGAGCAGCCTCTGTACAGCTGTCTCAGCCCTGTTGGGGGCTTCGCCAGCAGAGACGTAGCTCGACATTCCCACTGCAAACCAAGAACGACATGTTCAATTTATTCGCAATTGCGATGTAATAGTGATGAACAGATAAAACAGCGATATCGTACGATCGCTTGGGGACATATTAGGTAGCAAATCCACTTCAATTTGTCTATCCTATTGCAATATCAGATCAAAAAGCGATTGTAGGATGTCGCTGTTTTATCTGTTCAATAAAGGTAATGTAATATGAAAAAGAGTACCAGTTACCCAAAACTGTCCATTACCTTACCCGCATAAGGTATATTTATCCGCAGTTGAGGTAATTTTCCGTAATTTTTTTTTAACGAATGGCAACTAAATATTTTTCATGAGTTAAAGCAATGGTTAAAGAAAGCTGTATAAACCTTCGAGGCGCGAGGCCCCTTAGGCCGCGAGGCTGTAGGCGATGGCCCACGTCGCCCACGCCTTACGCCGCCTCTGATATGGGATATGTACTTTTGCAATGATATAAAGTAAATATTTAGGCCCGGTTTCTAGAACGAATTGAACGGGTCGATTATGTTAACTACAAGTTAAAGTGAGAATTGAGTTTCCGTATACATTTTAATCCTTTGGTTAATTTAACGCATCCAACAGATCCATTAACTTAATTGGCGCATGCGCAATTTATGTAAGCTTACATTTTTTCGTAATCGATTCAAATTTTTCTTTTTTCACTTTCCGTGAAATGTTTACCCTCTCCGCGTGTTCCTTCCATTTTTGGTATTACTACTTTTATTTGTGGAAAGGAAATTAAGCTGAAAAAATATTAAATTACTGAATATGGACTGGAGATAGTGGCGACATATGCTCGACACTAAAATAACTGTTAGTTCCGACACGGTTTAGTATCAAATCATTTCGTGCTAATCTGATGTTTCCAGAAACTCAATTCAGTTTAACGGTCTCGTTAGTTACTTAGTTAACTGGCCGATTAAAATTCGTTCCAGAAACCGACCCTTAAACTGTTAAATAATAATTCTATTCTGGATATTTAGCATAGTTAACAACAATATCCATATGTCAGATAATGTCGATTCAGGAAAAAATAGTTTTCAAATATATATGTACTGCAAATAAAAACATTTAAAAATTAAGAGAGGATTTTTCAAAGTAACAAAATTCGGTGTGTATTTCTTGATACTCCGTTTGCTCTGTGCTACCATAAACACTTACCTTTCTTTTGTGGCTGTAATTTTATTGCCCGCTTGAATTAACCTCGTGCCAAATCACCCCGACCGTAATAACATCTTAATGAGCACCTTCGGTTTGTTCTGGATGAAAAGCTTTGAAAACATAAATTCTTTTCAATTTCCGCAACCCCTTTGTTGCGGTTTGTGGTCTGCGTTTAGAGGCAAAGTAACCCTTTCTTTCGAAGCGTACAAATTGCGTCTTCGCAATTATGTAAATTGTATAATAGATCTTTACTATCAGTTCCTCTGTAAGTAATGTACAAGAACAGCAATAAGATTGCATTATTTGAATTTTCTTTACTGTGCATCCAATCGTGGCATATACAGGGTCATTCAGGTAACTTGTAACAGTTAATATCTCAAAAAGTATAAGTTCAAGTTGTTCGGTTGATATATATTTTTTTATATGGAATCAAAAACTCTATTAAATCAGGATGTCAAACAAATCTTTTTACTTTCACCGGATTAATAGGAAGTATTTGCAACTTTTGTTTCTCAAATGGAACAATATATTTTCTAAACATCTGTTCAGAAACAATTTCTTTCGTGAATTCAGGAAAGTAACACATGTATACAGGGCATTCACGGGAAGCCTCTACAATAGCTAACGTTCTTGTTTAAAGAAACTCTTTTTGTCTCGCTGCAACTCCAGCTATCAGCATGGGGTAGATGTTACAAGAGCTTAAGCCTTCAGAGTGGATCTAAAGTCGCCACAGAAGATAAATAAATGACGCAGAGAAGTACTATCCCAAATTAAAATTTCACATTGGGAAACGAAAAACCCATTTATAAATCAATATGTAATCTTAAACGGTGTATTTCCATAATGATGTACAGTCATGGACTGTAAAGACGCCCAGGTCTTTACAACCCCTGTCCACTACTTTACCGCTCGACTGTATTAATCCGTCCGACATAAAATTATTTACGACGGGTACTCTTGCAGCCTTTCCAACAATTATCTGCACGTGTTTGTATGTATTCATGCTTCAATATAATACTGCTTTACACGCCGTGTTCGCAGATCGGGTTTACTATAGGAAAAATGTTTTATTTTTCATTTTTCTGCTTGTCCTAAAACGTAATAAATATTACGAAAATAATTCCCATTAATAACTGAAAAAGTTAGGATATTTATCTTTTTACTTTAACAAAATGTCAATCATGTCAGCTAGGAATTTGTTATACTATTACTAAACTATACAATATTACACTGTTATGTAAACCAATAATAAACCCCCTGTCTTGTAAAGATGAATCTCGCTGTCCCAAATCTCGCGGCATTTTCTTTCAAATCAGGTTATTCTTTTCCACAGACAAAACTAAATTATAAAAATTTTTTTTCATCTCGTTATATATACTAAGATAATCTGTCTTAACACAATTACAGCCTGGGCCAAAAGTATTAGACACCCTTAAGATTTTAATTCTTCTCCGAAAGTGTTTACACAAAAGAGTCTAATTTTGTTGTAGTGAGAACTATATAGGATAATTTAAACAATGCCCAATACTTTATAGGGATTGTAAAACATCCGGCAGGTAACAATTCGCAATTCTGGTTCAGAGAACAGGTAATCAGTCTCCTATCGGCGTACAGTGGGAAAAACCGACGGTTTTACCGGCCAAAAATAAAAAGTCAAACCTAAGGGTGTTTTTTCGCTTGGTGCATTACTTTATCACCACGCTGTATAGAATCCAGTATACACCATATCCACGGATCAAGTTCACTATAGGAAAAACGTTTTAATTTTTCACTTTTCGAAGAAAGTCATTCTTTATTAAAAAAAACTGGTTGTTCTAAAAATTCCAAAACCGCCATAGAAAATATTAATCTCCATTAACAACAATAAAATAAAATCATTTACACTGTCACAAAATGTGGCAATACTCAGAGATTCCATTAGTAAATACACGTAAACTGTTTGAGTAAAGTAATATCAATTTAATTACAGAGTGTACCTAAATTTTTAATGGTCAATTCCAAAAACTAAAAACAAAATTTGGAACAGTTTTAACAAAAAAAAAAAAACATTTAACACAAAATTGGCACTTACACCAGTTAGAAGTTACTCTTCAATTACTTTTAATGTAAAACGGGTAATAGTTACGTAGAATAAAATAATTTAAAATAAACTCTCTTAAAAACAGGTTTTAATTTTTTAACTTCAATTTTAAAATTTTAAGAACCTGCAAACATTTTCATAAAACAAAGATATTGTGAATGAAAACGTGGTAAGGTATCAAATTCATAATACCGCCAATTCCTAGCTGACATGATTGACATTTTGTTAAAGTAAAAAGATAAATATCCTAACTTTTTCAGTTATTAATGGGAATTTATTATTTTCGTAATATTTATTACGTTTTAGGGCAAGCAGAAATATGAAAAATAAAACGTTTTTCCTATAGTAAACCTGATCTGCGGACACGGCGTGTAAAGCAGTATTATATTGAAGCATGAATACATACATACACACAAACAGGTGTAGGTAATTGTTGTAAAGGCTGCAAGAGTACCCGTCGTAAATAATTTTAGGTTTATAATGGTTACGAAATATTGTTGAATCCGTCGCAATGAAATTAATTGCATGCGATAACGGAACGTACAGTAAATTAAGTTAGCAATTAATTGGTCTGTTTCGATTTCACTAAAGCGTGCTAAACAGAGATAAAAAGTCCAAATTATTTGTTTTAAAAACCTAAGTTACGTAATTACGTATTTACATATTATATTGGCATTAATTTATTTTTGCATACGATACCTTTTTCGACTGGTAAAAATGTCTAATCTAGAAACGACATTGTGTATTCAAGCATGAATTATTATGTGCCTTTCACATTACCTACTATCGTTTAAATTGTATAAATGCATTGCCGTTACCCGGAGAAAATTTCTACATAATACTGCGCTATACGAGCGGTTCTCCTTTTTGTTTGAGAGTTAACCGAGTTTTAATTTAAATTTTTTTCAGTCACGACTTTCTCTTGACGGCTCGGCGGCGCGGCGGTCGGTTTGCAAATTGTCTATTGGGACTAGTTTGAAGAGTTCCTAAAACAGAAAACATGAGTTTGCCATTTCCTTGTAGATGTTTATCTGTGACAAATTGTAGACAACACCTGGAAGCTATTTTATACTTTGAGTTGGGGAACTAAAAAAATCGCTTTAGAAAATGCAAAACTAAAATTTAGTGTTTCTCTCAGACAGTAATATAATAAGTATGGAAATTAAGTAGCAGATGAATTCAATATTATCAAGACGAACACTTTTTTTAAAATTCTCTCGAATTCGTCAATTGTGTCTAACTTTCTTCCTTTGTGTTTGCAAAAAGACGAGCGAATGTTGATTTTATTTTTTTTTTAAATTTTGTGCAAATCATTTTTGATTGCAGTGAAAACCTCGAGCAGCCTCTGTACAGCTATTTCAACCCTGCTTGGGGCTTCAGAGACGTAGCTCGACATTCCCACTGCAAACAAAAACGACTTGTCCAATTTATTCTCAGTTGCGGTGTAAGAGTGATGAACGGATAAAATAGCGACATCTTACGATCGCTTTTTGAGCTGACATTGCAGTATGATAGACAAATTGAAGCGGATTTGCTCCTAATAAGTTTGCAGTGGGAATGTCGAGCTACGTCTCTGCTGACGAAGCCCCAAGCAGGGCTGAAACAGCTGTACAGAAGCTGCTCGAGGTTTTCACTGCAATCAAAAACGATTTGCACAAAATTTTTTTTAAAACTTTCATTATGCTTTGACAGCAAGCATGGCCGGCTTTGCATGGGGGACTTATTAGGAGCAAATCCGCTTCAATTTGTCTATCCTACTGCAATGTCAAGTCAAAAAGCGATCTTAAGATGTCGCTATTTTATCTGTTTATTTTTTTAAATGGAACCCTCAATTTTTTTTTTGTAATTTTAAAATCTGCTCAAAATTATATTTTTCAAGTAAATCATCACATCTCAACTGTCGATTTATAGAAATTGCGTGAAAGTTGATAGTTTTCAAAGTTTAACAGACTATAAAGTTAAAATTGTTAACTTACAATGCAGGTTTATCCTCTTTTTCGTGTTAGTTTTTCATAACAATACCATTGACTTTTGTAGTAATTTATATGAAAAATAAGTAAAATTTTGAGCGGAATTCATAATTATAAAATACTTTCAGTGTTGGATCCCATTTATAGGAAGTGACTGTTAATTAACCCAAAAAAATGAAACCAATTAAGGAATCGAGATTTGAGTGTTTGACAAAATAATTAATCAAAAATTATACCCAAAATCAAGGAAGTTCTTTGTAGAGTTCTGTTTTAGTGTTTAGTTTTGGGAAATATCACCTCATTATGTGTAAGTAGTTTGTAAGTTCTTTTAAATACATTCTGTTTTAAATAATAACACATTTACCTGTTCTCGCCCCGCTGTGCTCAAGAACCTACGGTTGATAATTTCATTTTGTTCGTTATGCTCAGCCAATATACGCGTTAAAAACGCGTACATTAAGCGGAATTATTAAAGCACTGTGCATAAGCTCATGACCTTCAAAATTGTGTCTTTCTTCCGAATTTTCGTGATTAAATTCAAGGACGGTTTTTAACTAACACGCTTGTAAAAAATTGCTATTGTAACACCACAATACAAAAATAATTTTATTCAATTCACCACCTTAAGGATTCATAATTCATTATTTTTTAATTTAAATTATAAATAAAATTGCAAACAAATCATAAATATTTCTCCATATTTTTCAATCCCCACGTGTACAGGGTTTTTTGTTATAAAACTCGATCAACTTAATAAACTAATTTATTTAAAGCGTCACACTAATTTGCCTCAATAGCCGAACGATTCGTCCAAGACTCTGATGCACCAGGCTCCGACGATAAGAAAAAAATTGCATTGTTAAAAATGATAAACTATGAACACAAATATATTAAAAAGTTTAACAAAATTTTGCGTTTTCAACTTCCCATCCTTGCGATTTTTGAGGTACTTGATTGCCGATTGTAAATCGTTCTTTGATTCATATTTTTACTTTTTTGTACAACTTTAAAAACAAAAGTGATTTTAACTAATTTCGTGGTTTGTTCATACGAGTATCGTATCTATTACTCTTACGATAGTTGTTTAACGTAACATATTGTGGGAGTAATAAACTTTACCAACATTTAGTTTTCGTTTTTAATAATGGTAAATTAAAACGAATTTTTTTTCTGATTATTGGAAATAAAATAAAATATAAAACTTAGAAAGATATACATCGTGTCCGAACATTAGGGATCACCCTTGTTATAAAAGATAAAGATCAATTATGGATGATCAATAGGAGAAAGAAGAGAGAAAGACAAGTGTACTTTTGATCATAACTTTTTTATTTCAATAGACAAAGAATTTAGATAGCTTATTTGAACAATATTTCACTCAAAAAATAATGGTATTGTTAAAATGCTTAGGTCAGCTTTCTAAAACACGTGAGTAGGGTATGAAAACAACAACGTGGAACAACAAAATTTGATTTCTATATACCAAATGAATCTCAAGTACTAGCTTATTTTATTTATTGCAGTTATTTTCTACTACATTATTAAAATATTTTAATAGGACTGGTGCCATTTAATAATTTGAAATTGATTGATATAATAGTTTTACACCGCCATATTTTATTAAGTAAACTTAGAGTTTATATGCAACAGAAAGATACAATTTTCGACTTTTAGGGCATTTAGAAATACAAATTCAAATATCTGATTTTAACACCAGATGTAGTTTTACTGATCTTATCGATTATGTATGTTTTGTTTACTTTACACTTACATTTGGCAATAAATAAATAAAAAGAGCGTTTCGTTTTTAATGTCGATTTTGGGAAAAATGAGACAGAGATGGAAAAATGTGAAATTTGTTAATAACTTCTATACTATATGTGGTATTGACTTTGCGAAGCAAAAAGGGAATAAGCGGGAAAAGCTGTATAGAAAACATGTGTCACATGCTTTAACTTTTGAAACGTCAAAATAAATCTGGAGATAAAAATTTTAGTAAGACTTTATTAAGCTCGAAAGAACTTTCTTATTTTATTAAAAATAATAAAGATCATCAACAATCAAAACTACCATACTGCGGTCAACAAAACAATACACAAAAAAAATATGGTAAAAAGTAACATAATTGTTAATCACAAAGCAACACAAAACCTGTGGCTGTAATCCAAATAAATAGTGAGAAAACCCCTCGACCACATTAATTCACTGAAAGCGAATACGTATTTCGGTAACGAAGTTACCATCTTCAGCGCTAAACTGATATTAAACTTTAAAACAACAAATAAACTAAACTAGACTAGCCGCACTCCCCCCCTCACTTTCTTTGTACCGTATTATGCATGCAAAGCAAACCGGGATTCTTCGAAAATCTAAAGGTCGAAGAGGCAAGAAGCGGTCGGCCCGGACTTCTCAAAATTCATTAATCTATTCCTATTTTTGTGAATCTCCAAGCTTTCGAAAGAATCTAGGTTTGTTTTGTTATTAATTTGTTTGATTAAATCTATTTTATTTACCGAATGATTGTTTTCAAGCATGTGTAAGGCAACACTGGATTTATCAAAGCGTTTGTATTTTAAATGAGCCAAGTGTTCTTTGAATCTAATTTTTAAGGATCTTTTTGTTTGCCCCACATAAATTTGATCACAATTTTTACAACTAATTTTATATATACCTGATTTATCCTCCGAATCTACTTTATCTTTTGGATTTCCCAGCAACGATTTTAAGCTGTTATTGTTGGTGTAAACTATTCTTAAACCTAATTTTTTAAAAATTGTATTCAACCCTTTAGTATATTGAGGATAAAACGGCATTTTTACAATTTTCTTATAATCTACCTCACCTATTTTGTCAGATTTTAGTGTGGTTATTTTATTAATCTCTAATTTTTGTTTTTGTTTTCTAATAATGTTATAGATTACATCGGATTGGTAACCATTGTACGTGGCGATTTTAATAATTTCTTGAAGTTCTTTACTATAATTAACAGTTGATAAAGGGAATGTCAGCATCCTATGCACTAAGAAATTTAAGGCCGCTAATTTATATTGTTTGCAATGATTTGAATCCGCGGGAATGAATCTATTAACATTAGTAGATTTCCTATAAACGTTAAATTCTAATTTATTACTATTTCTAGTTACTAATGTGTCTAAAAAGGGTAGTTTATTGTTAGTTTCAATTTCATAGGTAAATTTGATGGTGGTGAATTTAGAGTTTAAACTTTTAAGGAATTCCTCTATTGAACATTTACTTTGGTCAAAAACACAAAATATATCATCGACGTATCTCACCCAGATTTTAGGGAAATAATCTAAAGAGGCTTTAAGTTCCGTTTCAAATTTACCCATAAACAGATTTGCCATAAACGGTGACAAGCTATTTCCCATGGCTGCCCCTTCCAATTGTTGGTAAAACTCGTTGTTAAATTTAAAGAAATTTTGATTCATGCATAAACTAGTGAGTTTTATTAATTCATCCACTTCCTGCTTATCGAAGCTATTCTTTGATAAAAGTTCTTTCAGGTAATCTAAGGTGGTTTTTACAGGTATACTAGGAAATAGCGAAGTGACATCGAAGGATACTAAAATTTCGTTTGGTTTTATTTCTAGATTTTTTAATTTTTCAATAAATTCTAATGAATTTTTAACAGATTATTATCATTATCGAGGTGGTTAAGTGATAAATTTAATAACCTTCCAGTTAAATTACCCGATTTTTCTGTTAAAAAAAAAATTCATTAGAATTTATTGAAAAATTAAAAAATCTAGAAATAAAACCAAACGAAATTTTAGTATCCTTCGATGTCACTTCGCTATTTCCTAGTATACCTGTAAAAACCACCTTAGATTACCTGAAAGAACTTTTATCAAAGAATAGCTTCGATAAGCAGGAAGTGGATGAATTAATAAAACTCACTAGTTTATGCATGAATCAAAATTTCTTTAAATTTAACAACGAGTTTTACCAACAATTGGAAGGGGCAGCCATGGGAAATAGCTTGTCACCGTTTATGGCAAATCTGTTTATGGGTAAATTTGAAACGGAACTTAAAGCCTCTTTAGATTATTTCCCTAAAATCTGGGTGAGATACGTCGATGATATATTTTGTGTTTTTGACCAAAGTAAATGTTCAATAGAGGAATTCCTTAAAAGTTTAAACTCTAAATTCACCACCATCAAATTTACCTATGAAATTGAAACTAACAATAAACTACCCTTTTTAGACACATTAGTAACTAGAAATAGTAATAAATTAGAATTTAACGTTTATAGGAAATCTACTAATGTTAATAGATTCATTCCCGCGGATTCAAATCATTGCAAACAATATAAATTAGCGGCCTTAAATTTCTTAGTGCATAGGATGCTGACATTCCCTTTATCAACTGTTAATTATAGTAAAGAACTTCAAGAAATTATTAAAATCGCCACGTACAATGGTTACCAATCCGATGTAATCTATAACATTATTAGAAAACAAAAACAAAAATTAGAGATTAATAAAATAACCACACTAAAATCTGACAAAATAGGTGAGGTAGATTATAAGAAAATTGAAAAAATGCCGTTTTATCCTCAATATACTAAAGGGTTGAATACAATTTTTAAAAAATTAGGTTTAAGAATAGTTTACACCAACAATAACAGCTTAAAATCGTTGCTGGGAAATCCAAAAGATAAAGTAGATTCGGAGGATAAATCAGGTATATATAAAATTAGTTGTAAAAATTGTGATCAAATTTATGTGGGGCAAACAAAAAGATCCTTAAAAATTAGATTCAAAGAACACTTGGCTCATTTAAAATACAAACGCTTTGATAAATCCAGTGTTGCCTTACACATGCTTGAAAACAATCATTCGGTAAATAAAATAGATTTAATCAAACAAATTAATAACAAAACAAACCTAGATTCTTTCGAAAGCTTGGAGATTCACAAAAATAGGAATAGATTAATGAATTTTGAGAAGTCCGGGCCGACCGCTTCTTGCCTCTTCGACCTTTAGATTTTCGAAGAATCCCGGTTTGCTTTGCATGCATAATACGGTACAAAGAAAGTGAGGGGGGGAGTGCGGCTAGTCTAGTTTAGTTTATTTGTTGTTTTAAAGTTTAATATCAGTTTAGCGCTGAAGATGGTAACTTCGTTACCGAAATACGTATTCGCTTTCAGTGAATTAATGTGGTCGAGGGGTTTTCTCACTATTTATTAACATAATTGTAATAAAATAGGTGACAGAAACAAATTGTTGCAAATATTCAAACAATCGTGTTAAATCTTACGATAAGAATAGCGTCTTGCTACGATTGTACGAATATTTCCTTGAGTTGTATGAATATTTATACCCTATAACTTTTTTCTGTCTTCTATTTTACTACATTTTTTTTGTGTACCAATAATAAAAATATGAAAAATTCTTTTTTTATTCAATTTCTCGGTCGAAATCATACATTCAGCTGACTTATTTTTTTTGTATTCTCACAGCACGAAACACAAATTCTTGTTAACTCTTGTACAAACCTGCATAAAATTCTTTCAAATTTTTCCACACGCTATTTCAGTTTTTCCCTAAATAGTGTTTCACTTATTCCCAAAAATTTAAATTACTATTGAAAAAAAGCTAATTAGCAGAAAAATAAAACGAAAAGGGCCTTATGATCTGTGACCTATTTGCTCGGTCCAAAATCAATATAAAACTGAAACTGCAATTTATTTTGAAGTTAGAGGGAAAGTTGTACAACAAAATGTGAAATTTAATTCATATGTTCTTACATCAATTTGGAAAATACCTCAGGACAGTACAAAATTCTAACAACTACTTCACATTTTTCTATCCTCTTGAATAATTCTTAATGAAATTACAAGTTAAATAATAGCACTTGCAGTTTTACAATAAATTCATTTGCTAATTAATTGCAGACTTGTTTCACTTTTACCCTAATTTTTGCTTGTTGCATATTTACTCTATTTGACCCTAATTCCGAAATTTTACAAGTTAATTTGGTTACCCTATTGATTTTCTATAATTCATCCCATTTAACCAAGTCTGTATTTCTTATAGTACCTGAGATGCTCAAGCTCTGAATATTACCTTGGATATACTCTATGATGACGTATTTTTAAATGAAAATCCGAAAATATCAGGAAAAAATTAAAGTTTGCGTCACTGAGGTTATTACTTAAAATAATTAAACAAATTTTATAGTATACGGTCATAGATACGCATTTTTTTTATCTCCCTTTCAAACTCGTCTCTCTTGCAGCGAAAACCGGGCAAGGAAGTAACATTTCATAGCAGGGAGGACACGCTCGAATGCTTCGAAACTAGCTCGAATTACACATTGCCTTTTCTCCGGAGTGCAGGCTTAATTAACGGCAAAAACTGAACTAATCGAGCCCGTGTATGCGGCACGAGTTCTTTTTTCCTTTTGCGTAATTATTTGTTTAAACAAAAGCCAACGAGTAACAGTAGCAGCGGCGCAGCGGTCATAAATTAATTTGCGTGAAAACGTACCACCGATCGGCCTTGCCGTTCACACCGATATTAAAATTAATTGCCTTTTTAATTATGCCCTGTCGGTTTTAAAGTGTACATTTTTTATGCATTTGCAGTTTGTTCAGTGCAAGGCAATAAATATTTATATTAATTGAAATGACCTGTAATTACGAGGTCCGATCCTTAATGTAAAGTGAAGACATACTACAATAAGCAATGCAACAGACAACAGACAGAAAGCTGTATAATTACTTACGCCAAAGAGACGAGGTCTTGTAATATAAATTCCATTGTACATACGTCATAACAAATAATGTGTCAAATTTCGGTATGGTTGTCGAGAGTATGCCAGAAGAATTTGACGTTGAAATGTAAACACAGGCACAGGTTATATTAAAAATTTGCAACCACCGAATTTAACGTCATTATCTGCTATTGCCATGTTTGAAAAATTATATTCTAAATTCGTTTTTACTTATGGATTTACACGAAATTTAACACGCGTATTTTTAGGCTAATAACAAAGTCGGCACACATTTTTTACATTTCCGATATTCATTCGTTTTCGTTTTTAGTAAATTCTGGCGGTTTAAGTAAATTACTAAAACGTTTGTATTTAATATTTTTTGATACGCGTGAAAATAAAGTATTTAGGTACCTTTAAAAATATAACCAAAAACCCTGTACATTATGTGTGTAACAGAATCGCCTTTATAGTTTCTTTCAAATTAATAATTATCAAAACATTATAATTCTTTAAAGTAACTTTTAAAAATACTAGCCTAATAAATTTAATTTATATCAATTATAGCGCAAATATGAGCAAATAATGAGAACAGTGAGGTACTAATATGAATTTGTGTGATCCACAAAAGCAAGTCAGTACTAGTATAAAAAACTAATTTAGATTCAGAGAATAGTATAACAGTAATAATACACTCCTGTTGACTTGCCTGTTGACAAAATTTCGGACACAATTGGCGCAATGAAACAATGTCCAAGCCTACTTAGTATATGTATGTATACTGAACGCTAAGATACTGCGCGTCACCAAAACATTCGTTTGCTTTTTGCTTTATAAATCAGCAAGGGGCAGTTAGTTGCAGCTAAATTTTTATATACGCATTTCCATAAGATGTAGGGAATACACTGGTTGTAATAAGAAAGCGGAGATAAGCGGAGCTGTTGATGAAAACTTTACACGAATATGCGCACTTCCATAAAATGAAGTACTTTACGTAACAACTCATAATTTTAAATTGTATCCCTACATTTCGACGACTCTAACACAAATAAATACGGAAAGGATGCATACTAATTATAAACATATAATTGTTTTTGTAACTTTATTCTACTTGCGTATACATGCGTATGAATTTTCTTAATACTCGACTCTCATTTTTGTCTCCTTGTATCACTGAACTTCAAAGTCTTCCTGATCTTCTGTTTCTTATATACCTTATGTTTTTTGATAATGATAATTCACCATCTTTTAGCTTTTAAATATACTACTAATAAATCATGCTACAAACACTTCGAAAAATGACTTTTTTCCACTCATTTCCCACTGTGCGTCGTTCTAATTCACTAAAAATGGAATCAATTCTGTGGTCCCTTTGATCATAGAATGCAAAAACCTAGTTAATATATTCAATAAAATTTTTCACGTGCGTGACGCAACGAGTTATGTACCCACACCCTCCCCTCTAGATTAAGGTAACCTTCTAAGACAGTCCAGCTCTAACAACCTTGACTAGCAGTTTAAACAGCGATATCCTACGATCGCTTTTTGACCTAATATTGCATTAGGATTGACAAATTTAAGCCAGTTTTCTACATAATAAGTCATCCCATGCAACAAGCTTCTGCTGATAAAATTGTGCAAAAGTTAACGTTTTAAGTGTGGGAATTCCATGCTGACAAATGAAATCCAAGTCGTTTCACCTTACTTACAATGCTACACCAGCAGATCATATTTCATTCAAAACAATGTACGCCGACCATCGTCGATCTTTAGACCAGATCTTTTAGAAAACGCACTTTATGGCATTCGGCACACGGTTTCATTATTGATTTAGTATTGATTCGGTAATTAGGCAGTTGATTATGAGTTAAAAATCAGTTGTAAATTAGTTGTGTTGTAGGAAACGATAAATAAAACATAATAATTTAATTAAAAAAATAATTAAAATAATTAGTTTAATGTATTGGAGAATTTTATTTGTAACTTTTGAAATCGGCCCTTGGGGGCGGCGTTTGGTCGAGTTTGGTGCAAAGAGGCTAGTTAAAACCTGAACTTATTTTGTTGTGCTGTTATGTCTTGCCCTGCAAGGGCAAGGTACATAACATGGTGGCGACCCCCTTATAACATAACTACGTTAACTAAATTTCTCTTGTAAACGTAACACGGTGGAGGCCCCGATTTGTGTTTAATCCTAACACTAAGACGTGCAACGGATTTTATATAATAAGGATTACATCATAGGTTTCGTTATTAATTTGTATTCACAGCAATTTTGTATACTTTTATAAAGAATATGTCAACGCATTGTGTATGTGTAGCTGATTGCCTACGGAATGCAGTAAAATAATGTGTTGACATGTCATGCATTCATTTTAAGAGAACTGCCTACTCGCGAGAGTTATACTGTTCTTCTTTGTTCGAATGGTAATGATTCAATAACACCTGACCCAAGCTACATGCGTCAGAACCTGGCACGTCCGAGTCTCGAAACTTTGGTGGACAGCTGTCTGCTTCGCCCGACAGAATTTTTGGAATTTTTGCCGAATAAAAATCGCGTAACCAGCCGGGTTATAAAAGCTCACGCCCGGTGAATGAAAAACAGTTCGCCTTAAAGTGTATAAGATTATCGTTCGGTTATTGAAATAAATTGGTGTTTTATTGTAATGTTTTAAGTAGATTAGTTTAAGTATATCGAGTTTTTATTTTCAAATAAATTTAACGGACCCTAATTTCCTAACAGTTGTATTAAATAAAGCTAGCGCTCGAGCAACTATGTTGGCAGCTCTGCCTAATTCGCAATCGTACACCGCGCCTGGTTATGTATACAAATTGAAAAAAACTCATAATCTAGCGTCTAGCCTGTTCTGGAGATACAGTGCTTCTCTGCTCATAGTTTATTACTAAGGATAGGATTGGAATAAGTACACGCCATCGTTTCAGTAGTGCCGTAAAAATGCATCGAACGGGCACATTGTGTAATGAGCGATTGGACTTACCTGTCGTTAACAAAAGTTTTACGTATTTCTATAAAATCGCAGTTGAGAATTGGGCAAGAAATAAATGTATGTCTATGACTTTGAGGTAGGCCAAGAAAAGAAAATTTTATTGGAACAAGAAACAGAAGTACAATCGAGCAGTGACCTTTGCCGAAGTGGAAACACCAATGAAAGCGTTATTTTTAATGTTGCAATAAGTCGTATTACAGCTGAGCGAAAGAGTTTGCTTAATTTTTTATGATTATGATACACAATTTATTGCTCCGTATTCTTTGGGATCAACATAATATTATTACTTATTAAAATGCCGCAATTCACGAACGGCGAGAGAACAGCATTTCAGAGGAATGTATTCTAATGCCGTTGACAGTATTTGCGCTAATCCTGACATGCGCACGAACTCAAGAATCACTTTCTCGCCGAGGTCGTTTGTATGTCGCTAATGATGGACGCCACGTCGAACAATTGTTATAAACATTTTTAAATGTCTAATAGTGAACGTTTATTTGAATGTCATTCTCCACACAGATGATATTCGGTGAGTGTGTCTTGCGTGTTAGTCATTCCCGCGATGTTTACTGTCTGCGATCAAAGAACCAACTTCCGTAATTTCTTTTTGTATTTTTCCGTGTTTGTGCTATCGGCGTACTGTGGCTAAAAATTTTGCACTTATTTTGCAAGCAGCCCGTATATTCAGATATGGTCAAATTGATAACATATTAATTATTTATAATATCCAATTAATTATTACTTATCCATTTTATTATTATTTGTTTATTGTTTCATTGAATACTTTAAAAAATATAGTAAATACCTACCTTATGTCTTTGTGTGGGAGTAATTCTACGAAATGATATCTGTGCATTGCATTACAGAATTACTATCATTGTATCTTGAACATTAACTGTGCGATATAAAGTTTATTAAACGTTCAAAAGGTTCCAGGAAAGTAAATATTTAATTATTCGCTAATCTGTCGAATGCAGAGGAAACAAATAAATAAGGAAGTCAGTGAGATTATTATATCGACTGTAAATATCGTAATTAGCAGCTACGTTTCCAAAGAGCTTCCCTGTTGTTCTTGATTATGATTTAAGAACGGATGTTTATTCGCTAAAAATAAGCAGTTGTATGGAAGTACGTAATTAAAATCTCATAGTAATAGTTAAAATGATTGCTACGTAATAATAAGATTCCTTCTCTCTTTTAACGAAAGTATTAAATAGATTTCAAATTTGATTGCTTATTATTTTCTTGTCTGTTTTATTCTGTTTTGGAAAATTTGTATATTTAACAGAGAAGTCAATAATAGTCATCGTTCATTTCTCTGATCCTTATAATTAAAATTAACTGTAATTATGAATTTTAAGTTAGACTGTCAAGTTTTCAATTACTAAAAAAATCATCAAAGAACTTTTGAATTTTTCATAACCTTCTGTATTTATTTGATCTTGAAAATGCAACAACTCAGATTTTTCCTTTATGCTTTTGCGTAATACGCTGCAAACGGTAGTCTAATAAGACATGAACTTATTATTTCTTTCACAATTATGAATTTACATCACCATGAGTTTCACGTGGATATGCAAATAAGTTTTATTTACTAGAAGAACATTCGTCGACGTGAATTATAGTCCCACTCCTTTGCTTGTTGTACCTGGTTATTATAAATTCTTCACAGTGTGGGGTAATAAGAACACGTGCAGTCTCGAATTTTGATGAGACAAGTGTTCGAAGGGTGGCTTTGGCGTATACACATTAGGGGTTAGAAGTTTCCTGGCTTATTTTTTTAATCTGGCATTCTTCTCCAGTTCTATAGTATTTACACGCATTTTTAATTTATATAATTTGTCTATGAATTTGTTTTATAAATAGTACATACTTTTTTGAGTTGTTCTTTCTTGGATTTTAAAATTATTATTGATATTTATTATAAGTTTTGGAGTTATTTCTTATTTTAATTTCTGTATTACTTAAAATAGTAGTTTACGTCTTTAGTCACCATTTTGATTTTTAAAGAAATATTTCAAATAAAAGAAGGGTTAATGGTGTTAGGTATTAAGTTTCGACTTCGTTTCAATTATGAAATAGCATTACTACATTTTATTCTTTCTAATTTAATAAGAGAATGAAAAGGTCCTATCGGGTGCAAAGAAAAGTAAACTGTTTTTCTTTCACTTTATATACAGGTGGGCCAATAGTACGTATTCGGTAGATAGCACCTATATTAATGCAGATGTTTTCGCTATTACTAACCTATGGTACAGATGCAAGATTTAAAATTAGTTACAATTATACAGGGTGTTCCGTGTGGTTGTGCCAGACCAAAGTTTTGTTTTTTTTTTAAAACGGAACGTATATAATGGTTTATTTCGATTCGTCTTTAGGAGTAGATAAATTAATTATAAGGATATTATGTACCTAAACCTAATAGTTTTTGAGATATTGACATTCCAATGTAAAAAACTGGTATTATTTGATGTTTTACATATTACATGTTTATTAAAATTCGGCATTTAAATTTTACAGTAACATTACATAACCTCTATGGAACAGAAAACAATTTTCATCTCGAATATATTCCTATTATTTTACACAGGGTGATTCATAACTCCGATGTTTATTTTACTCGGTTAGCGTAAATGGAACACCCTATATTTTATGACTGAATTTAACAGCAATTTAACAGATCCTTGATTAAGCTTTACAATGATATAAGGTTCAGTACGTGTTATACAAAAAGTCTCCTTGTCATAGAAAACGATGTGAAGAGCACCACGGTTATCATTTTGAAAATTTTTTATGTTGTTATTAATGAACAGAGCGACGTCTTACGATCGCTTTTTGACCTGACATTGCAGTAGGATAGACAAATTGAAGCGGATTTGCTCCTAATAAGTCCCCTATGCAAGGCGGCCATGCTTGCTGTCCAAGTATAATGAAAGTTTAAAAAAAAAATTGTTGCAAATCGTTTTTGATTGCAGTGAAAACCTCGAGCAGCCTCTTTACAGCTGCTTCAGCCCTGCTTGGGGCTTAAAACTTTCATTACGCTTTGACAGCAAGCATGTCCGCCTTGCATGGGGGACTTATTAGAAGCAAATCAGCTTCAATTTGTCTATTCTACTGCAATGTCAAGCGATCGTAAGATGTCGCTGTTTTATCTGTTCATCACTATTACATCGCGTTTGCGAATAAATTGGACAAGTCATTTTTGGTTTGCAGTGGGAATGTCGAGCTACGTCTCTGCTGATGAAGCCCCAAGCAGGGCTGAAACAGCTGTACAGACGCTGCTCGAGGTTTTCACTGCAATCAAAAACGTTTTGCAACAATTTTTTTAAAAACTTTTATTATGCTTTGACAGCAAACATGGCTGCCTTGCATGAGGGACTTATTAGGAGCAAATCTGCTTCAGTTTGTCTATCCTACTGCTATGTCAGGTCAAAAAGCGATCGTAAGATGTCGCTGTTTTATCTGTTCATCACTATTACATCGCATTTGCGAATAAATTGGACAAGTCGTTTTTGGTGTGTAGTTGGAATGTCGAGCTACGTCTCTGCTGAAGAAGCCCCAAATAGGGCTGAAACAGCTGTACGGAGGCTGCTCGAGGTTTTCACTGCAATAAAAAACAATTTGCAACAAATGTTGTTATTAATGTTAAATCAGTTGTTATTATTATTATTATTTTCATAAAAATGACAGCGACTAATTGATTTTCATTTTACGCAATCGAAAGTATTTTAAATTTCATTTTTCGATTCTACAATATCGTCTTTTATTTTAAATTTGTCATTCAACTATATAGATTTATAAAATGCAAAATTTAAAACCTACGCTTATATCAAGTAGTAACTATCGATGTACGTTTCGGTCTTAATAGACCTCATCAGGATAGTGTAATGTTACAACTTGGAGATAAACAACAGCTAATGAATCACAGACCAAGAGACTGAATTCACATTTGTTGTAACCACTAAGAAGACTCTCATTTCGAGGGAACAACCAGTGTAAAAATTCGGTATGTAAAGATGCCTAGGTTCTGTACAGAAAATTAAATGTTGGGATTAAATTAATTCTTCTATTACAATGATTCATAACGTGTAATTATAACAGGGTCAAGGTTAGCCAGTAGGGCCGGAACGTTTCTTGGAATTTTGCGCACGATGAAGTTCTCGATCGCAAAAGAATAAGATCGAGTTGGTGAAGAGCTGCAATATTATCCCTAATTGATGCATTTAATTGAAAATATTTTTGTATGCAAATGCAGTCGCATTCCCCACTTAGAGAACGTGACGTCAAAATGACGTAATTCTCTTACGATTTATATTGTTTCGTGGGAGAACCACGTCATTTTGACGTCACGTTTTCTGCAAGTTTGTTCCCTGAATTCGAAAATAAGGCTTAAATATTAAAATTATTTTTTTACGTAGTTGTATTGGACTTGAATTTCAGGATTTTGTTTACATTTTTTTTATTAAAATCTTTTTTTTTAAATGCAAACTGATATTTCACGCTTTTGTTTATAATATTTTTTTATTTTAAATTTTTAAAAGTATTTTGTAAAGTAAATTTGACTTTTTTTTTAAAACATATTGTTATATTTAAAATTTTGGATTCTTTATTTGAAATATTTTCGTAAGTGAAAACTGTATGCGTTATCAAGGCGGACACTTTGAAATTTCATTTAATTTGTGTTATATTTTTATGATTTTGTTTAATGTTTTCATTCTAAGGCCTATTAAATACTTTTTCTGGCTATCTAACTTTAAGTTTTAAGAAATTTTTTTTTTTGTGCAAATCGTTCTTGATTGCAGTGAAAACCTCGAGCAGCCTCTGGACAGCTGTTTCAGCCCTGCTTGGGGCTTCTTCAGCAGAGACGTAGCTCGACATTCCCACTGCAGACCAAAAACGACTTGCCCAATTTATTCGCAATTGCGATGTAAGAATGATGAACATATAAAATAGCGACATCTTACTATCGTTTTTGGTCTGCAGTGGGAATGTCGAGCTACGTCTCTGCTGAAGAAGCCCCAAGCAGGGCTGAAACAGCTGTACAGAGGCTGCTCGAGGTTTTCACTGCAATCAAGAACGATTTGCACAAAATTTTTCTAAAAACTTTCATTATGCTTTGACAGCAAGCATGGCCGCCTTGCATGGGGAACTTATTAGGAGCAAATCCCGCTTCAATTTGTCTATCCTACTGCAATGTCAGGTCAAAAACCGATAGTAAGATGTCGCTATTTTATCTATTTAAGTTTTAAGTTCAGGTAACTCCGAAACTAGATTAGATTAAGCTTTAGGAGACAAATTAAAACTCATTTTATTTACTTCACTGTAATGAATAGAAATTTCGTGCGACGTCATAAGTTATTTTTGCGAGAGGAAACGTTTTAAATTATAGATTTAAATGGGAACGAGACATCCTACTAGATGTAATATCAATTTTATTAACCTTGCGCATTTGGACGAGTGGCGCCATCAATTGGTCAACCGGTTCTTCTTCGTGATAGCTGAAAATGTTCGCGACTGTTCTATGTTACAGTGTTTCGAAGTAATCCGTAAGTCATTAGGATGTTTAAACTGCAAATAGAAGTATTTGAAATTAACCGACGATTATATTATTTGTTGATCCCGTAGTCGTAACAATCTTTTTAATTTTTATCAAAGCGACTTGTTTGAAAATAATCAAAACCGCAGTATTCAAACAGTGCCCAATTTGATTATTTTCCTGGGTGACGCACTTGTGCCGCAGTTGAACTGCTCCAAGTGGAGATGATAGTTGTCTTTTATTTGCAAGGCAGAGCAGTTCAGTTTAACCCAAAGTGAACTGAACCTCAACGACCGATTTACTACTAAATAAAACGTGTAAGTTACAAGATCACGATTCACTTGTATCACTCCTAAAACAGCTGATCTGGTATTGGTACGAAGGTTATATTTTTAGAGAATATGAAACAAATAAAAAAGCTTTTTAAAAACGAGCTAAAAGAGTAATATTACTCTTTTAGCTCGTTTTTAAAAAGCTTTTTTATTTATTTATGTATTTATTTTTTTATTTGTTTCATAATCAAGAGCAGAGAACTAATCCAAAATTTGTTATGTTTTTATTCATATGTTGAGTTATCGGATAATCAGTTAACAAACTGTTCAGTTTTTTTTTTTTTATTAAATGTGATAATGTCTACCGTTCAGGTGCATTTGCAAGATCCTGAAACAAAAATTATTTATGCCTTCTGTATGTCAGTACAGGATAGTAACAGAATAACTAAGGGTAAGTTAATGATTTATACCTAAATGTGAGCAATTATAAAGAAGCGCTTTATTTTTATTAGATGAAGAGTTTGCAAATTCTATGTTACGTCATGCTAAAATTCATTATAAGGATAATATAGTGGAAACTGCAAACGCAAATCTGAATACTCCGTCCACATCCCAGGATATTGTTGATGGGAATATTATCACTGACACCGAAGATAGTCACAACGTCTCTGAATCTAATGATCAGTCAGAAAAATGTGACAAAGGGAAATTTTTTTTGGACCTGTGATCAATCATTACTGTTGATCAACTCTGTGGAAGCACATTATGAAGAGTTGGACCATCCAAAAAAGAGAAAACATGTGGGAGAATGTGGCTAATGATATAAGTTCGAGTGAAAATGTCACAAGCAATGTATGCATGCAAAAATGGAAAAATCTTTTACGCAGCTACAAAAGCTGTAAAGACAACCAAACAAAAACTGGTCGGGGCCCAATTAGATTTTCCTTTTTCAATCGGATGGATGAATTTTTAGGTGTGAAACCTCATATTTCCAGTTGTCATACTATTGATGTTGCAGTACATCAGCAGGACAGCTCCTCCACTGTAGTCACCGAAAATAGTGATGTACTGCCTGAAAGTCCATAACAAAGCACATCAAATTTAAGAGAAGAAAATAAAGAAAACTCAAAGCGACGAAAAAATCCCAGAACGGAGTATTTTAAAGTTAAGACAAACTGTATTACAAAAAAACTGCAGAAATGGAAAAAAAAGATCGTGAAAGGGAGGAATACAGAAAGCATAAATTACAGTTAGAAGAACGAAAAGTAAGAGCGTTGGAAGAATTGGTATCATTACGTAAGAGAAAATATGAAGACAAATAAAGTATACCTAGAACAAATTCTATAATTTAAGTTTATTTGTAGTTGTTTGTGTAGTTTGCAGGATTTTTTTTTTATTTCTCAGTGCCAAGAAAGAGACAAAGTTTAACTTATTTATTAAAGTTTTCTTAATATATTTATTTTTATATTTACAGTAATAAAAAATAAAACGTTCCTGATACAGGTTCTTATCCATTGTCATCAAATTTGTTAATAAAAAGTACACATTTTGGATTTAAAACTTTATTGATTATTGAACATTACATTGAAAATTATGTTTCTACGATCTAAATTTCTATAATCTAAAACATTTGCATTTGGATTATAATTACCAATATAATTTTCATTTGTAGGTTCATCGAGA
This sequence comes from Prosopocoilus inquinatus, assembly GCA_036172665.1. NCBI lineage: Eukaryota > Metazoa > Arthropoda > Insecta > Coleoptera > Lucanidae > Prosopocoilus > Prosopocoilus inquinatus. The sequence continues at coordinate 8,344,108 of CM069876.1, forward strand.
TGCATTTCAGACTGCAAATCATCAAATGTTACACAAATATTGTGTAAAACACATGCAGCAATCATTGCTTGTACTATGAAACTTATATTGATATTATCAAAATGTTGTAGTCTTCGGAAACGTCCTTTTAGTAGTCCGAAGGTATGTTCTATAACAATACGCATTGATGAGTGTCTATAATTGAATTTCTTCTGTAACTGCGTTAATTGTCCATTGTCCCTAAATGACACCACTAACCAGCTTAAATTAGGGTATGCGCTATCCCCTAGCAAAAAGTAACTATCTGTAAAATATGTATTGGCATTCGCATATAGAGAAGAATGTGTCAGCATGTTCTTTTGGCTTCCTTATGACGATATGAGTGGCATCGATACATCCTACAACTCCATCAATTTGCTGCTTTTGTTTAAAATCTTTTGTAAGCTGAACAAGTTCAGTTCTTTTTGGCCATGTTATGTATTTAGCACTAACGTTTACTAAATATCGTATAATTTTCTGAATTTATATAAGCACTGTACTTTGTGCAACATTAAAACGATCTGATATTTGTCTAGGTTTTTTTGATTTGCTAAATACCATAATGTCATTAAAAGGGCTTTTTCTGCTGTTACATTCTCTTTACCTGCTTTGTAGATGGGCATTATATCTGCATCACTGATTTCGTTCAGAATATGCTGCATAGTTGTACGAGATATCCGGAAATGTTTTCGAAACTGGTGATAATCAAATTGTGGAACAACATTTTCTACATAATTTTGTATTTTTACAAGTACACGCCTTTGTAATTCATCTTCACTAGACGATATTTCTTCAGGTGAACTGGAACTGGAAGACTGGACTGATAAATCTGACGAATTATCATCATAAAATATTTCCTGCTGTAATTACGTCTTTTGAAAAACATTTCTATAATTGTTCTAATACTTACTATTATTATATTTTCATCTTTAGACGAAGACATTATTTTTGCACCACTTTTATAACAAGTTAATCACAAACAAGAGGTTATTTGCAATTTGACAAACAGCTGTAATAACATCCCCTCTACAAGTGAACCAACTGACTCAAACTGATCTAGAATTTCCGAGGTGTAGTATCAGCAAGGCGGGAAGTGTTTTGGGTCACTTTGGGTTAGATCATGTAGCCAAATAAAACAGACAAATTTTTGAATATGTGATCCAGGGTAAAAGTGAACTGATCTGATGTGCAAATAAAAGACAACTGATGTAAGGATTTAGAAGTCAGATACTTTTCATAAAAAAAGAGTATGACTTCCAAAAAATCAAACGTATAGGTATTGCCGCGTACTTGGTCGTAATTGCACCTATAAAGTAAGCTCCCAAAGAATAAAAATATTAAAAAAAGGAACTCTTTGATAGTCACTGTCGTTACCTTTTCCCGACTTTGAGCAGTTATATTAGCTGAGTGGAGCTGGCGAATATACAGGGTGTTAGGTAATTGACTCGATACCTCTACACAATATATTGGGTACACTCTGTAGAGTATAAAAGTCTAGATAATCCTGTGTGTTGCGGTTTTCGTTTTCAAGAAAAAAATTTAATCAACAGCGAAAAAATTGTTTGGAAACCGCTGATTAACTACCGTCTCCAGCGTCGCAGATGTCGTCTGCCTGGGCAGAAACCATAAAATCAGCAGATGATGAAAGGTCTAAACAGATTTTAAATTGTGCAGGTCAGAAAAGGGGCGTACACATCGATTAAAATCGTTACATTCCTCTCGCTTGCAATTGTGTCTAATAAAGTTTTTGTTTTTTATTTTACGATCGACTAAACATCGAAAAACGTTGAAATAAGTGTTATACACAGTTATTTTATTTACAAACATTTTAGGAATTCACAAAAAAATCGAACATGGAAATATCATAGTCTTTACTTGGTTCATCATTGGTTGGTAGGCAAATTGCTTGAGATGAAGTAGGGCTTCATCAGCCAGTTCACCTCTAATTTTGTTATCTAGGATTTTCTCCATTGATTTGAGAAGAGAGGAAGACGGGCTTATCGGGCGATAGGATTTAGGACCTCCTGTAGACCGCTTGCCGGTTTTCCTATAAAAATCCAACATTGGGGGACATAGCCCAAAGCATACGTGGCTTTGAATATGGTTTTTAAGCAGGAGCCAATAAGTTTGATACCTTTATGCAGAAAAACTAGAAATATTCCATCATTGTCAGGTGATTTGAAGAGCTTGAAACTATTTATAGTCCATTTCACTTTGTCAGGTGTGAATATTTTACCTTCAAAGATCTGACTCTGTCAGAACAAAAATATTTGTAGAGCGTTGAGTCATCAGAGCACTTTCCAGTAGTTATTTCCTTAGATCCTGGAAAGTGTGTCGATAATAACACTTTAAGCGTATTTAGTAATGGTATTTGAATGGTCTTTAGCCAACACCTTTTGGATTCGCGCTGTTGGAGCGAATTCATTTATTCCGTCACAGAAGCGTTTCCCGGTCTGTCTTTTCGACTTTCTCAATTCTTTGCTGTACTTTGTTATGGCTGTTCTGTAGTCCTCCCATTGTTCTATTCTTTTCGCCCTATTGAATGCTTTCCTAGTATCTCTTTTGAGTCTACTTAATTCTTCATTCCACCAAGGTACATCTCTAGAGATTATTCCATTTCTTAGCGGACAGCTTTTATTTTAAACAGCCAGTATACTTAAGTGTCTTGAGGCAGCTTCTAACTCCTCTGTCGCGGCGATGTCGTACTTGAGACCTTCTAGATCAACTTTTAGTGTCTCCTAACAAAGACACCAACTCATCGATCTGGGCGCTCTGTATTGCACCACTTCCATTTTTGTAGTTTTTAGATCAAACGTAATTGGACGTGATCAGAAAACGATAGTTCGTCCATCACGTGCCAGTTTTTAATAAATTGTGTCATAAAGTGAGGGTGAGCTCGAGGACTTCTTGTCGTATCGCGTTTATGAAAGTTGGTTTATTACCTGGATTTATGACGTCTATGTTGTTAGAGCAAACATATTCTAGGAAGTTCGTACCTCTTTGGTTTGTATCTGTGCTGCATTGTGCAATTCATTGTACGCATTGGCATCGCAGTTCCGAATTAAATGTTTAATTACATCTTAACAGAAGTCTTGTTTCAGCGGTAAGTTTTATCAGCACTATCAAAAGCGACGGTTTTGCACTTATTAGCATAGATTTGCGCGTTTCGAACATTTAGTTTAATAGACCGCTTGTATGATAAATATGGTTTAGCGATTCCAAACAGTTTATACTTTTTGAAATTTTACAAAAAGTACAGGACGGACATTATGTCTAGGTCTTTTTACTCCATTTGGTAACCTAAATCTATAGTTTTAATTTGTCCAGGCGATATCCAAACACCCTATAGATTATTGAAATATTTTCGCTTTAATTATCGTCAATCAGGAATGTAGATTATTGCTGTGGTGGTGTGCGGTCAAGTCACGTTTATTAATTACCTTCGAAACGCCCATTACGCTTTGAAATTTTAATACCGGAATATAATTTAAATTCTTCCACATCGGTTACGTTGCAAAATTAAGATTTTTTTAATAAGTAAATAAACGACTTGAGCGCGGAGACTGGCTTAATTAATGATTTCGATATTACGGAACACACAAGTTTAAATTAAAATCAAAATCCCCTAGTAAAGTTAATATTTCCGGTAAAGAAATAAATTATTCGCGTACGCAGGTTTCTTCTTACAATTATCTGAATATCGAGTTGCCTTGGTTGAATTTCTCTTAAGAGTGTCCGTTGCTTTTGGTTTCTCTTTTTTCTGTGTAAAATGACTTATTAAAATGATAGGGCATGAATTGAAACAGAAAACTTCTAATACCGTCTGACCCCCTATCTGACCCTTGTTTAGACAATACGTTTTTTGAGGGATGAAGCTACGTTTTAAATATTCTCCGCAAATATGATTGCAGGATAAATAGAAGATAACCTGAATCTGTAATTGATTATGTATATGTACAGGCTGGGCCAGTAGTGCATATTCGGTGGATAGCGCCTATATTAATACAGATTTTTAAAATCTGTCTTCGCTATTACTTACCTATGGTATAGATATATGATTTAAAATTAGTTACAATTATACAGAGTGTTTTGTGTGGCTGTGCCAGACCAAAATTATGTTTTTTTAAATGGAATTTACTGATATTATGGTTTAATAAAAATAAATAAAAGTAGACATACGGTTTTTTATGTTACAGACCAAATTAATGTAAATTCTTAACAGATTAAAAAGTACAAACAGTCTCAATACACATTTTTTAATTAAAATCAACTAAATTATAAACAAAATATTCCATTGGAAGATGGAATAAATGCTGATTTATGAATCTACGATTTTCACATCTTACTGTGTATAGGCTTGTTGTGTAACAAATACTGAACTCTATATTATTGTAAAGCTTAATCAAAGACTTATTAAATTCAGTCATAAAATACAGGCTGTTCCATTTAAACTAACCGAGTAAAATAAACATCGGAGTTATGAATCACCCTGTGTAAAATAATAGGAATATGTTCGAGATGGAAATTGTTTTCTGTTCCATAGAGGTTATGTAATGTTACTATAAAATTTAAATGCCAAATTTTAATAAACATCTAATCTGTAAAACATCAGATAATACTATTTTTTACATTGAAATGTTAATATCTCAAAAACTATTAGGTTTAGGTACGTAATGTCCTTATAATAAATTTATCTACTCTTAAAGGTGAATCGAAATATACCATAATATACAGTATATTCCATTAAAAAAAAACATAACTTTGGTCTGGCACAGCCACACGGAACGCAACTATTGGCCCACTCTATATATACATATATATATATATATATTTAACAGTTAAAAATTTTTTAACGAGGATAAACGGCTGATTGTTGGGCGTTGTTTTTTTAAGAAGAACTCCTTTTAACTTCTGTCAATATTTCGCAATGTATTTATTGCTTCATCAGGACAAAACTGTAAATGATATAACATGAGCAACGTGCTACAAGTTAGGTTAAGTACTTACTTATAGAGTAATTAAAGCTAGCCATTAAAGGTAAATTATGAAGCGATGTGCAAACATTAACACCCAGAAGAAATAAATCAATAAATCATTAGAATTACTCCAAGACAACAATATTTATTTGGAAATTGATAAAGATCCACTTTTCATGTTACAATTCAAGACAAATCAACTTATAAAACGTCTCTACAACCATGATTACATAGACAAAAACACTATGCATCAACTTGTCAACAACAGTTCCAACATCCCTCACTATTATGGCCTACCAAAAATACACAAACAAAATACACCCCTTAGACCCATAGTATCTTGCACGAACTCCCCCACTTATCATTTGGCAAATTTCATTACTAAAATACTTTTAATCAGTTTTCCTGTTGATAATTCATATAATGTTAAGGATTCATTTATATGTACTAAGAAGATGTAGAACATGATGTTACCACATGAATACAGACTGATATCGTTAGATGTAGTCTCTTTGTTCACTAACATCCCTACCAACTTAGCAGTCGATATTATTACTAACAATTGGCCTAAGGTCGAAGCTCATACGAGTATTCCGAAAAATGAATTCCTTAATATTTTAGAATTTTTGTTTAATAATTGCTATTTTACCTTTAATAATATTTTCTACAAACAGATTGAAGGTACACCCATGGGGTCACCCATTAGCACCATCATTACCCAAATAGTAATGGATCATTTGCTTGATGTCTCCATCTCACGTTTACCTTTTCCACTACCCTTTTTCTATAAATATGTCGACGATTTAATCACTGCCATACCCTATAATAAACATGATGACATTTTAACTATTTTCAATAATTTTAATAACCGCATTCAATTCACTTTAGAAACTGAAACTGATAATAGCGTTCCTTTTATAGATACTAAACTCATAAGAACTTCTGATAATAGTGTCATTTTAGATTGGTATAATAAACCAACTTTTTCTGGGAGATTTATCAATTTCCATGACAGTCACCCCTTAAAACAAGAAACTAATACCGTGTTAGCCATGAAAAATCGTATCACTTTAATCAGTCACGAATCTTTTCTCAAAAAAAATTTAAATAAATTGGTTGATATCTTCATTAACAACGGCTATCCATTACCACTTTTAAAAAAATTAATTTTCTCCCATCCTAATCCAGGTGTCACTGCTGAATTACCCACTCAAACAGCTATTCCCATAATTTATAAAAAACTTACTTTCATCAAATCCATTACCCCCAAAGTTATAAATATTCTCAAACAAGATAATGTAAAAATTGCACGTTACAACCCTTTAAAAATCAGTAAACTTTTCACGAAATGCAAGGATGCTATTCCTACTCTGCTCACCTCTGGTGTTGTTTATCAAGTTTCTTGCAACGATTGTAACCTCATTTACATAGGCCAAACTAGCCAACATTTAAAAAATAGAGTAATACAACACAAAAGTGATTGCAAAATAGGAAAGAGATCCTGCGCTTTGGCTATCCACAGCAACGATAACGACCATAACTTCAATTTCACAGATATTAAAATATTAATTATAAACTTAGAACTTTTCTTGAAATGTCTCATATTCAAAGCAACAATAATACTACTGTCAATTTTAAAACTGATACTAACCAATTGAACAATATTTATCAAAATCTTCTAAATTTTAAATTTTGATTTGGTTCCTTTCCGCTCGGTTGGCAATTACTACTTCTTTCCCTTATGTTACCTATCCTACTGTCGGCCATCTTACTTTTCCGTTACAATGCCTTAAGTCAAACATTTCTATATTTCAATCTGTTTCAATCGGATTTTTAATGTGTTTTATTATGTATTCGTTGTTATACTAAATTATTTCTTCTGGGTGTTAATGTTTGCACATCGCTTCATAATTTACCTTTAATGGCTAGCTTTAATTACTCTATAAGTAAGTACTTAACCTAACTTGTAGCACGTTGCTCATGTTATATCATTTACAGTTTTGTCCTGATGAAGCAATAAATACATTGCGAAATATTGACAGAAGTTAAAAGGAGTTCTTCTTAAAAAAACAACGCCCAACAATCAGCCGTTTATCCTCGTTAAAAAATGTTTAACTGTTAAATTTCAACAAGTACGGCGATACTTCCCTTCCAATTTCATATATACATATATATATATATATATATATACATAACAAAAAAACCGAAACATCGTGACATTCAAACTAAGAAGAAAGAGAGAGATATTTATGTTTCTCTTAGTATTGAATTCTCATAATTCTTTTTCTCTTAACCATCGTCTTTCCTGTTTTATTCTAAGAAAAACAAAGCTTTAATTACTCATTAATGATTACACTATCTAAAAACCTAGGAAAGATATAAATCCTAGACAATCTATGGATTGTATAGCGCGCAGATGCAATTAATTTCAATTGATCCCAATCAACCAAAACCATTTACTTTTTTGAGAGCAGGAATCGACCCCTTTTATTTTCGAACGGAGAAAATCTAGATGAGTAATTTCTATTTATCAAGAGCGTTTATTAATTATCTTCTAATTAGTCTTCATAGTTCGTGTAATTACTTATGCTATGCGATTGGGGGTTGGAGCTTATTTCAGCTGCGATCCTAAATGTATGTTTTATGGTTTTCACACGCTCTTAGGGCTCGTCCTGTAATTAAGAAAATATGAAAATCTTATCTTAGTAATGAGACGTGTAAAATACGATCTGTGAAACGAACAAGAGGTAAAATTACAGATGTATTGTGAGGGTCGAGTGTAATTAATAATCTTACAATAATCTTACATTTACCACAAGACAATTCAGATAGTTTTAAAAGGACTGTTGTGACCGTGACTTTTCTGGTAGCTTGTATGTACTATTGTAAATATAACGACGTGTTTTTACATTACCATAGAAACAAGCTCCAAATAGTAAGATTTATGGCTTAAAGCTGCATTCAAACTAATAAAATAACTCAAAAATGCTTGTGGAGAGTTGTCCCAGATTTTTTTGGCGGGCATAGTACCTCGCAATCGAAAATTAAAGATATACACAAGAAACAAAGGGAACAATAACAAATAACAAAAACGTAATTAGGGGAAATACCGTGCCTTCAACTGAATTCCTCGTTAAAGTAAGCTGTGATTTTTTTATGAAGTTGGCGACACAATTCTAGAGAAAACAGTTGTCATTAACAGTACTGATCATAACATCAAATAAAAACACAACATTAAAGTTTAAAGTAGATGCTCAAAGTGCTCTCCTTCAGCTTGAATGTGTGTAAGTGTACTCTGCGTTTCATGTTTTCAAACCCGTTTGCTAAGTGTTCGTGGAATATGTTAGCACACACATCTGTAATGCCCGCACGAAGTTCTTCGAATGTTGTTCTAAAAACTGTGTTTTTCATGTGCGGATAAATGAAGTAATCCATAATTGTGAGATCCGGAGACATTGCAGGAAAATTCACAATCCGATTATCGTAAAACTGCTGCAGGAAAGTCATTGTTTGATGAGCTGTGTGGGCAGTAGCATTGTCTTGCTGAAAATACCCTTCTGTAAGTTCATCATCATGTAGTTGATTAATGAAAGGTTTTAATAACTCATTTCGGTGTCAAGAATGTCGTCGTTGTTTAAGTTATCAAGAAACCACTGACAATATTCTGTTCTTCTGTGAAAGTCTACTGGCCTGAGTTCGTGCACTGCTAGAATCTTACATGGATAAAGCTTTAAGTCTTTTTTAAGATTAGTGTGACATGTTCCCGCTGACAGCTGAACTTCTTGTGAAAGTTTCGCAATAGATTTCTTGGAAGAGTGTTCCATTGATCCCGAACATATTCAGTGCAGGCTGCAGTCCTTTTCTTAGCTGCTCCGCTCCCTGGTTTGCGACCAAGTGATTCTGTTTCACGAAATTTAAGAACACAAGCATGGATATGTTTATAACTAGCTGTTCACAAGTAATAGCAAAATTAGGAAACTGCTGTCGAAACTTCTGTACACACTGATTAATTGAATAAACTGACTGTCCATTTTCTATTCTACCGGTTTGAAAATAACTTTCAACAATAAATATTTTCTGATGTAATTCTAACATTTTGAATTAATTGAAAATACAAAGTGTCAATTTGACATTTGTTTAATTAAATAATTGAACAGCTATCAGTGCTGCAAATCTTAGGAGAAAAAAAAACAGTGAAATCATAGCCCACTTTAAGGAGGAATTCAATTAAAGGCACGGTATTAAACTATTAATAGAAAATGTTGACCATCACAGTTACTGTGACCACCGAATCTAAATTCAAAACAGGAAATATCGTAGTAACAAAGAATACCTCATCCACGTCAAAACTGGTAAACATGGACTTTCAAAATCTTTGGATTTAAGCTTTTTGGAGCTTTAGATTTTTTTGTTAGACCTTTTCTCAAAAATAAACTGTACGTTCAAGCATTTGAAAATGAAGATTTTCGAGAAAATGTGCTTGCTTCGCATTGTTACTATTATTATTTCGTCGTTTTAAAAAACTCAAACAGTGTGAGAACGAACATGTACAAGGTGCCTACGCGAGAATTCTTACCCCCTTTAACCCTTTAACTTGATTGACTAATTCAAAGCTTCTCTTGTGGTCACAGAAAAACAATTGATGGTCGGATGAAAGAGATATAAACTAAACTTAAGTGTTTTTTAATGAAACACCCTGTAATTTATTACGGTTTTCGATTCGAAATAAAATTCTAATGGGACTACATGTGTAATGAAACTAATAATGTAGAAGATGTCTATAAAATAATTCCTGCTTAATTTTTTTATTTTTTATTTTATAAAGAAAAAAGGATAAAAAAAGTTGTAGAATTCATTTCAGTACTGCTACAGATACTCACAACAAACAGTTGAGCGTCGGATACCTAGAAAAATAAAGTTTTGGTTTTAAATATAATAACATTAAATACAATTTTACCGTTAATATATTAAATCGATTTACATGTTTTCTAAAAATAAACTTTTTAACTAGAAACGAAAAATATTTCGGAAAAATTTAATTTTAAAAAATGACTAAAATTTTAATGTAGAACATAGTCGAAACATCTTCAATTTTTTTTACGCAAAGTGTGAATCTTTTTAACATGTTTTGATTCACATCTCTTAGTATACAAGAATCATTATTCGAGTTTTCTATTTCTAAAATTCAAAAATAAAATAAATTAAATAGGAATTATTTTATAGACACCTTCTATGTAATTGGTTTTATTATATACATAGTCCTGTAGAATTTAATTTAGAATCGAAAGTCGTAATAATATACAGGTTGTTCCATTAAAAGAGACTTAACTTTAGTTTATATCTCGTTTATCCGACCATCAACTGTTTTCCTGTAAGCACACAGAGAAACTTTGAATTAGTCCCTGTAAGTTTTGTATTAAACATTTTTTCCTGAAATCAAAAATAAAGGAGTTAAAGGGGGTAGGAATTCTGGCGTAGTCACCCTGTACATGTATTCGAAGTCAAGTTCAAAATCAAATGGAAAATCAGGAATAGGAATAATTCATCATCCCATTTAACCGTATTCGTATCTTTCATAATAACCGAGATCCCCACGTTGGAAAAGTTATATGGGACACCCTATATGGTAATCAATAAAACAGTAACATTTATTTCTCAAAGGGTATATTTTATTAATAACATACTGTTACATAGAACCACCATTCTTTTTTAATTTTAAATACAAAGAGGCCATAGAAAGCAAAAGGTATAGCGGGAAATAAGTCAATACATAAAAGTTTATTTGCCTCTTGAACTAATTTTACTATATTTTACTTTTCATAACCAACTTTTATTTAAAATTTTAATTAAATTTAAAAAGTTTTATGGCCGGTTTCACCAACTGTGAATTTTATTCAACTCGTTTACTCCATTTACACTTTCCGTACTTTTGTCTCACTTTTACTTTTATAAAAAGCGAGGCAAAAGTGTGAAAAGTGTAAAAAGAGTGAACGGAGTTGAATAAACGAAGGCAGCTTTTAATCTCTGTGCACATGTATCTTCTGGGAGACATTTTTATTAACAAATAAATTTAATCTTCATGCAATTGGTGAAACTGGACGTTACTTGTTAAATTTAACCGAAATTTAAGCAAGTGCTGCTTGAAATAATTAAGGAAACATTAAGAAAAATTAATACTTGTAAAACTAAAAACTTCTTAACGTGTTTCGAAGTAGGTTTTCTATATCATGGCGTTTCTTTTCTATAGCAACATCTAAAGGCGTTTTACCGTCGTTACTCTTTTGTCTCACATCGCCCCCCCAATTTATTAGACTATTTACGGCGCTATAGTGATCGTTCTTGACTGCCAAATGCAATGCTGCTTCACCGAAATCTTGTACTGCTCTTATATTTGCTCCATATTCAAGCAGCAATTCGATTATATCAACATGTCCTCTTTGAGCTGCTCTAAGCAGTGGAGTATATCCTTCATCATCCTGAGTGTCAATCTCAGCTCCATTCTCCAACAAAATTTTAGCGGAATCCACAAAATTTAACCATGATGTCCAATGTAGAGCAGTTAATTCTCTGTCATCGTATACATTAGGATTTGCTCCGAAATATAGAAGCAAATCCAAAATCTGGATATAGTTCTTTTTCGATGCCAGAATTACCGGCGTCTCTTTAGTCGCGCTACGTTGATATTCGGTAGAAGCACCAATTGCGAGTAAATGAAAAGTGCGCTTTAAGTTTCCTGCTTCGACAGCATTGAAAAGTTGAAGGTCAAGGTTAGGTATGATTTCCTAGAAGCGTTTTACTTTTTAGAAATTCAAAAATGTTTGTTGAAAACTTTCTTACCTGTACCAGCAATTGCAGTAACACATTGTTTGCTTCGACTCTGCTTATTATATTGCTTAATTTGCTTGATATTCTCTGTTGAAAATATTCTACGTTTAGTCAAATGTCTTGCATAGCCTAAATATTAATTTCGTAATTATCCTAGATTTTTTTCAAAATAATCGATCGATATTTTCCAAAGAACTTAAAAAAATGCAAAATAGTACAGAGTGTGTTCCAAATTCAGTGGCCTATTAAAAGTTTTCGGGGAAACGAACATACAAATATTTTGAAAATGAATACACTCTCTAGGAGGAAGTGATCTTTTAAATTAAAATATTTTCACTTTTACATCACTTCTGGTTATACTGGAAGTCATCATTAACTTTCTTATTTTCAACGGAATGCTATATTTTTTATTGAAAATTCCGATTCTACATATTATTCCAAGTAAAAATTGTTAAGACTTCCCAACACTGTAATGGTTTTTGACGTATTTTCAAATTTCTTAAAAAAATATTACGGTGAACAGAATGTATTTACGACGATCAAATTTCAAGAATCAAATTGCCTGTCGCTTGGGAGAATAACGTTCACCTTTTGAAATCATATCCCAGTTATTCCTGAAAAAAATCACATGATGGTCAAAATATGATGTCGAACCTTGTTACATTTAACTGCCCAAAACTCAGTTTTCATAAATGGAATACTCTGCATATTTTTCATCAGGAGATATAGAATCGAATTCTACATCGATTAGTAGTAGCATTTCTTATACGTATTTCTATTAGTTTTCTTATTATCAATAATTGTTTATTTTGTTGTGTCAATTAATGCCATTAATGCAGTTATTGGTAGTTGGATTTGAAAAAAAACTGAAGCAGACATTGAATTCCTAATTTTTTAAGAAACATACAATTGTTAACCGTAGCAGACCTATCGTAAGCTTAAAATCTCAAAAACCATTACATTTAATTGTAGGAAAGCCTTAACAATTTTTAATTAAAATAATGTATAGAATCGGAATTTGCAATAAAAAAATATAGTATCCATTTAAAATAAGAAAGTTAATGGTGTCTTCCGATATAACCGTAAATAATATAAAATTAAAAATATCTTAGCCTGAAAGATCGCTTCCTCCTAGAACAGTGTATTAATTGTCCGAATGTTTGTATGTTTGTACCCTGTATAACGCAATAAGTTTAAAAAAGCATTCTGTTAAACGAATTTGGCCTGTTTGAGTAGAAGTGAGCGTAACGAGCTTAAAAAGCCATACGTGTTTAGAAAACACTCGTCAAACCAGATTGCGTAGGTACACCATTTTTCCGCACTTCATGTGAAAATTAATTTTGTTATTATTATTAAAAGTGACACTAATCACTATCACGTTAATTACTGGCCCACTTGATGGATATTGAATTTAGTATGTCGTTTTGCTGCAGTGGTTGCCATATGGTAAAGTCTCGCTTTACTAATGCTCAGTTTCTGAAACAACCAATAACTTTATGTAGGAGATAATTTTATGAAAAGTATAAACTGTATAGGTTGCTACGTTTGTGCTTTATCTAAGACAAAGTTTTGAGAAACGGCTTTCGCCATCCGCAATTTGTGAATTTTTCAATATTTTAATCCACGTTAGTGCAGTCAGAATTAAAATTATCGAATATTCGCTTAATCACATAAATACGATTAAATAATCAAATGGTTCTGATACTCCCTTAACAAATCGTACTTTCAGAGAAACAACATTTTCGAGCAGCTCATATTCCTAGACTAACATCTGTTGTATGAGGGCTAGATTTTATGGCCTGCAATAATGTTTTGCCTTCTCTTCGAATTTAAGTTTGCTTGTAAATATCGCATTCTACTTTCAAATATGTTTAGTAAGATTATTGCTGTTTATATCTAGTTTAAGTTTTTTAATACTCAATATTATAATTCGATAACCTAATAGGTTTGTTAATATTGGTGGACCCCTTTCAAATTTTGTTAATGTTCTTAAAACGGTATGTGTAGATATACTGATTCTATTTGACTTTATTTCATCATGTTTCTTATAAATCGATCGTATTTTGTCTTTACTTGATTCAATTTTACTTTATATTATATTTGAATTATGAATTTTATTCCTTTTTGTTTTCACTATAATGCTATGTATTCGATTTGACAAATTGTAAGCGTTCTAGAATATTTACTGTCGTCTTATCTTCGATCGCCGATCGCCGATCGCCTTTTGTTTATTATTTTATATTATTTCTTATTTGACTTTATTTAATTTAATTTTTGGAAACTAAGCAGCAGATAAATACAATATTTTCAAGACGATCGATTTTTTTTCAGGATGAATCCGTCGATTTCTTACCCTTTCCACAAACTTTAATAAATTTAATTAAATAAATAAAATTTTACAGATTTTTAATATTGTAGGGTGTTTGCAAAAATCTGGGCGAGTGTTATTTTTTTAATGATCCCAATTATACAAAATTGACGGGTCTGAGCGCTTATTTTTTTTTTATAAATCGTCTTAAAATAACGAATTTGTCCGCTACTTAGTTTTCACGCTGTATAATTGTAATTGATCGACCCTTGTTTCTTCTTTTATTCGATTTTATTGCTTATTTTTATTTTTTAATTACCAATTCACAGTATTTTGTTTTCTTTTATTTACTCGATTTGATTTTATTGTACATTTCGATCGATCGCCATTTTTGTTTTCTCTTTCACACAATTTGATTTTATTTATTGATTATTAATTGATCGTCTTTTGTTTTTGTTGTTTATTCGATTGAATGTATTTTTCTTGTTTCTTTTCTGTTTACTTCTTCTGTTCACTCGATTTGAATTTATTTTACATTTTGTTCCCTTCAATCGATTGCCATTTTTGTTTTCACCTTCACGCAATTTGATTTTATTTTGTAATAATTCTATTTTTCTTTAACATCTAACGATTAATTTTTATTTTCGTCTGTCGTCTTTTGTTTTTTCTTTCTTTTTTTTTGATTTTATTCGATACGATTTTTCATTTTTTAATTATCAATTCATTGACTTTTGCTATTATTTTTTTTTGAGCTTATTCCATTTTACATTTTGATGTTTAATATTTACATATTCAATGAACGTATATCAATTAATCGTCTTTTTTCTTTTTGTTTTTTTTTTGCTATAATTTTTATTTTATAGTCGTATTTTTATTTCACAATTTTACTGTGATTCTTTGGTTTTCTGTACGTTATGTTTTTAATTCACACTTTCAAATAACGACACATTTTAAGAATCGAAATAATAATGGTCACTTCAAATTATTTTACCTATTTTTTTTAAATTTTAGTTATAAATAAGGTTTCCTGTTCTTTATAATGGAAAGAAGACAAACTTTTTCCCCTACCTCAACGGACCGGCAAAAATTTTTCGCTCGGAGCCTCGCAACCATGAGGGCTGTCTTTTTAGCCCGCCACACACGAACATACTTATCCCGCGCTCACGGCACCCGACGGACCTGGTGCGCGGACTTAGTTCGTATGTTTAAGGAGGAAAACTTCACTCTAAGTGCGCAGGTTAAAACGTCCAGGCTCGCGAATCTAAATTGTTGTTTCAAAACTACGTTTACAGGCAAATCAGGTTTTAATAAATTAAATAATAAATGAAACAAGTTACAGGATCATTTATCGGCCAGAATACAAGTTCATGAAGTTTCTATTCAAATCTGCCGTCTAAGTATTACACTGGATAAACAAACTGTGGGCAACAGCGTGCCAAGTCCGCCACTTGCCGGGAGCGCGAGATAAGTATGTCTGTCTGTGGCGGACTATTGTTTGTTTTACTTATGTGTGTAAAAAATGTATGGCACCTTTCAGAAAATGTTGTTAATTTGTGAATAAATTATTCTCATTCATTTTTAATACAAATACCTATTTACCACCTGTTTTTGAGACCTTTTAAGTGCCTTTTTATTACGGCGCCTGTGTGCGTCGCTCACTTCGCATACACCACTCATCGGCCCTGCGTACAGTTAGTAATTGTTGCAGAAATCGAGCATAATTGATTTTGAATGTACTAACAACTAATTAAAGGGCCACCATGGGATCTCGTAAACTATAAGAGATACAAAGACGGTTAAATTACAAAAAAATATGCACTATTTTGGAGCCTATCAAATTATTCAAAAAAATCTTTTCTACCTTCATTCATTTCTGAAATATCTTCAAAAAACTGAAAATTCTAATTTTCGAAAATTTCTTCGAACTGAGTTAGGTTGTCCATCGAATTTAATATAAAAACACCGAATATTATGATTCTATCTTAAAAAATAAAGAAGTTATTCGAGATTTTTGAAAACCAGAATTTTTAGTTTCTTGAAGATATTTCAAAAACGAAGAGTAGAAATGATTTTTTTGCATATTTTTATAGACCTCAAGATAGCGCAACTTTTCTGTAATTTAACCATCTTTGTATCTCTTATAGTTTACGAGGTCCCCATGGTGGCCCTTTACTTGGTTGTAACCCTGTATATATTATCGCTTAATACATGAAATGCGGAAAAAATATTAATTTTTTCAAAACTAGAATTTTCTATAAAACTTTTCGAACTTATAACTTCAGTATACAATTGCATTTTTTAGAAATTAAAATTTGTGTGATTAGACGTACGGGCTTCATTTTATACAAATTTAACAGAAACTTTTATTTCACTTTGAATAAATGATTATGGACATTTGATAATTTTAATAATAATAAGATTATAGAAAAATTTTGTGCAAATCATTTTTGATTGCAGTGAAAGCCTCGAGCAGCCTCTGTACAGCTGTTTCAGCCCTGCTTGGGGCTTCTTCAGCAGAGACGTAGCTCGACATTTCCACTGCAAACAAAAACGACTTGTCCAATTTATTCGCAATTGCGATGTAAGAGTGATGAACAGATAAAATAGCGACATCTTACTATCGCTTTTTGACCTGACATTGCAGTAGGATAGTCAAATTGAAGCGGGATTTGCTCCTAATAAGTCCCCCATGCAAGGCGGCCATGCTTGCTGTCAAAGTAAGCAAATCCCGCTTCAATTTGTCTATCCTACTGCAATGTCAGGTCAAAAAGCGATAGTATGTTGTCGCTATTTTATCTGTTGAATAAGATTATACATCGATGGAACGAAACGCCTAATTTTTACAAATACACCATACTTTCAACGAAGGTGCATATACCATTTTATTCACGACCGAGAATAGAATATTGATAAAAATCGCAATTTTTGTGAATCACTTTTGACAGTTCATTTAATTTCCGCAAATTAGTAGTCGACGTTCATTATTTAACAAGATAAACTGAATTTTAAAATTTATTCTTCAAATTTGAATTTAAATGTAGTTATATTATTTGAATGAAATATTACTGACATATGAAAGTACAAGGGCTGCAAGGACAGCGCTGTTAAATTTACTGCCTCCAAAATCAAGAAAAATTAACCCCTAAGTGTCAATATAATGAAAACTTCCTAGGGAGTAAATGTACATTACTTTTACTGCCTGTGGAGTAAGTGTGTTATACTTTTACTGCCTAGGGAGTAAGAGTATTACTTCTGTTACAATTGTCATGTCATAGAAACTGCTTTCTACTCTCAATCGTGAATAAATCGCAAAAATCTAAATATTGTTTGCTTACTCCTTTCCGTGATTCACATGCGCAGCAGGAAATGATCCCCAATATTATGGTTAATTGTGCGATCCGTCCCTGAAATACCTAGTGATAAGACAAAATGGCAGTTCAGATTAAGGTTTCATTACATTAGATATTACTCACCATTTTAATTATAGTTTACAAATATTCAGTTATAATAACCTGGTCAATACTTAGATTTGCTGTATGTTACTTCTTATCCTACTTATATGCATACTGAAAGTGAACATAAAAAAGACGCCTTTGATATGATAATATTGCACCTTTTAAGTACTTATTATTCAAATTTTATTAGGCATGAATCTGAAGAAATTACCTATTATAATATACTCTAAAAGTAAATGTACGTTCACATTTGATTATTACTGGGGAACAATTTTTAACAAAATTTTTGTTGAATTCGATTTTTCAGCTGTTTTAAAGTTAAACAGGTATGCCGGTTTCAAAACTGAAGTTAGTTTTTTTCTATCACGTCAAGTTTTTCCTTTACAGTTTGTCTTAATGGGATAATTTTTACCTTAATATGAAAAGCACACACTCTGTTCAGCGAAACGATGCGATAAGGTAAATAAAAATTATATTTTTAGCTCGTTCTAGGTGTTTTCTTTCTTTCATATCCTTTCTGTAATTATCACACGAGCGAGAACTGCACTTACGAAAATTAACTTAATAATTTAACTTGAAGACTTCCGCGGCCGTCATTCAACATTCCCTTAATTCCCTTAATAGAATGTTTGATTAGCAGTTCCCTACCTACATTGCTACCAAGCAAACACATTACATATCGTCGGTCTACAAGAGAAGGTGACCAAGTCCACCGATAGTATTTTTGTGTTATTAGAATTTTAATATTTGCTTATGATTATAAAATCAATTATTTTACATCAGGTTAGTTTATATTGATTTTTATGAACAATAGAGTTTTTAGAATATGTATTTTAAATTAAAAGAGATTGAATATTAAAATTCTAATAACTCAAAACTACTATCGGTGGACATGGTCACCTTCTCTTGTAGACCGACGATATATGCTCCTGGTTGCTATCGGCTAAAGTGAAAGTCTAATCTGTCTATTAACTTAAACTTTGTCGCTTATGAATAACTCTTCTTGAAAGTTCCTGTACAAGTACGTTTTGAAGTACTAAAAGCATTAGACGTGTTGCATCATTTTTTCTCGTCTAAATTTTACTTATTTTCATTCGATGATTACTAATCGTCCAAAGAGGTGCCGCTAAGTTTTATATTAGACGTAGGTGGGGATGGGACGATTCGCCGTCGCCAACTCGCCGTCGCCGATCCACCGTCGCCAATTCGTCGTAGAACCAATTCGTCGTCGATCCAATTTACCGTCCGCCCAATTCGCCGTCCCATGTTACTGCTTTATTTAGCTTGATAAGCTTTAAAACACTTTCTGACCATTTTAGATAATATCCAAGTTATACCTGTAATTGTTGAAGAAAATAACTATAATTTCAGTACGTTTCAAGTAAATTAAAATGGACTTTACTATTGTTTTTCTATTTCAAGTTAAAATAAATTCCTAATTACAGTGCGACCACCGTAAGACACAAAATTACGAACAAATTGGTGCTGTACGTACACATATCATAATTCTATTTTTTTTTTAATGGAACCCCTTTTTCAATTTATAATTTTAAATTACGAGCTTTCATGAATCAATATTTTGAAAGCAGTCGACTTTTGATGTGTAGTTATTTTGATTGATATGAAAATCAATATGATTTTGAGCAGAATCTGAAAATATAAAAAAGAAGAATTGGAGGGATTTTACGAACACCCTGAAGAATAAGAAATACTTCCTGGAAGACCAAATTTTTTTATCTGTTTCTTTATCTATGTATCACATTTAATTAATAACAAATTATTTTATTTTCCGTTAATTATGTTAACTTCTTATTTTATTTACATATAATTATCGGTATATTATGATTTGGATATGTACTTGGACTTAAAACTTTAATCGCTGACGGCGAATTTACCGACGGCGAGTTTTCCGGCGGTGAATTGTACCTACGACGAATCGGCGACGGTGAATTGGCGACGACAAATCGGCGATGGCGAATTGTCCTAGACCCGACGTAGGTATACGTAGAGGAAGATGGTATTGAAGAAAATCTAACAATACTGCAGCTATAGAGTTTAAAAATGACCAATCTATCAAATATTTAATGAGACATCAGTTCTTATTGTTGACTTCATCAACATTTTAATAATAATTGATCATTAAGTACTTGTTTCTCAAATTTGCTATACCTCTAATTGATTTATGATTTTTTATATTCTTATGTCAAAAAGATTTTTTTACGCAGGTTTCGTAAGTTTCTATTGAATAAAATTCAAATACACTTGCTAAACATTATAATGTTTTGTTATAATGAATTGATTAATAAAATTAATAGAGTACATAAAATATCCAAAGAGCATCTGCATTGTGTAGTAAAAGATGTTGTCCTCGTTTCATAAAATATCTAGAAACGGTTATTTCGACAAGACGATATAGGTGTCAAAGTGCAAATGGATATCTTTTTGATTTTGTACAACAATTTGTCATATGCAGTACTTGGTCAATTTAATACATATACACAGTTTCAACTAAATACATATATATAGAAGAGCAAGTAGATCTTTGCAGTTATATCATACAGAACAAACGTATGTAGTAACTCAGAATGACAAACTTATAAATCTGTCATTGTTTTAACACATATATTAGATAAGGACAGAAGAATGTGTTTATTCGTTGCCCGAGTCAGGAAAGTATGACGTAACTGAAAAGATCCACCGGATCTATTGAATCTAATTCTAGTCCCTTAATAATTCTTAATACAGGTACTGGATGCGACAGACAGAAAGCGCTACAAAGCATAACTTTACTATTTAAAGTAAAAGATTGTTTAAAATCGCTACTTAAAGCTGTTTTCTATTATACTAGCTTATGTTACGAGAAAATATTACCAAAAAGTATTAGCAAAGAAATATTATCAAACAAACACAAATACTGGGTTATTCAAAATAAATGTCCGTCCCGTTTTCTGAAGTGTTTCTAATTTTATTTTGCAATTTCGCACTTGCATGACCTTAGTGAATACGTTTCTGATGGGTCGGACACTTATTCTGAATCAGCCTCTATATCTATTTCTATACAATTTTATGGTACTATAATTTGTTTTTCTGTTTTATACTATTCTAAAACTTGACATTTTAGAAATTTTTATTTTTTTAACTGTTTTTTTTTATTTATGATACATTTTTATACTTCCTTATCATTAAGAGACTACCAGATTTTTGTTTTTATATTCATGTATGAAGAATTGCGAGACAAAATATTATTTGCCCCTTTTTAACTTTTGTTCAAGTAAAGCAACTATTTCGCTATGATCATTTTGAATAGCAAAATCTAAAGCCGTATTCCCATTTTGAGTTTTCAGTTGTAAGTCTGCACCGCTATCTACCAAAAGTTTTACAGTTTCTAAGCGTCCATCTCTGGATGACATATGCAGAGCACTGTAACCTTGATTTTGAACTGCATTTATGTTTGCTCCTTTAACAAGTAACAGTTTGACTACTCCGGTTATTCCATGTTTAGCTATTTTAACTAATGGAGTGTCGCCGTAAATATCCCTACTGTTGACTTCCGCTCCGTTCTTTAATAGTATAGAAGCGCACTCTAAGGATCCGCTGAATGCTATGAAATGAAGTGGACTATATTGATCTTCTCCATGTACATTAGAATTAGCTCCGTTATCGAGTAAAAGCTTCAAAATTTGAGGATACGCGTTTTGTGCGGCAATGTGTATTGGTCTATTCCTCTTATCATCTTGATATTCAGTGGTAGCTTTAGCTTCTAGTAGCATCATGACACGTTGTATATTACCTTGACATGTAGCATTGTAGAGGTGTAAACCCAAATTTGGCACTGTGGACTTTTAGTTTTCAATAAATAATACGTAATTAGATAATTTTATCAGATAATAACAAAAACTATCCTACCTCAATAAGAAATTGCAGTTGTTCATTAATTCGCTCCATTTTCTGGGTTTGAGACGAAAGATGAATTATCCTGAAAATATTTGTTGTTGATGTAGCACTGGTTCAAACATGCGAGAACAATAGAAATTGTTTATTTACATCTCTTTTACATGCCATTGTTTTTTTTAATATTAACTTGCTTGGGGATCTATTTAAGTATAACCAACTGATAAAAGTCGAACAAAAGAAACTATTAAAGAATTGGTCCGTGCCAGAACTCCTAGTAAGGACAACTTCACAGCTACCCAAAAAAAGTATTTGACATCTCACATTTTATCCGAAACAAGTGCCAGAATGTTGCCAACATTTATAAATTGAGAAATTGTAAACAAAAGGTACGAATCAGTCATTCAAAATTGGATAAATTGGATTGGATTATGAAATCGACGAAAAAGTTATGGATTTCAATTCTAGCCGCAAGGAATTACTATACGTAGATATTTTTTTTTCAAAATTTTCGACCGAATCTTCAAAAAAAAGAAAGAAGTATAACGGAAAACATACCACCAAATCAATCTAGAAATTATATTGTAATTGAAGTCCACTGTTGTGCGATGATGATTGTAATTAAATGGTTTTAAATTTTAACCGGATAGAATTAAATTGGGAAAAGAGCACTCAACGTTTCACTATCGATTGATACTTTACTAATAACTAATATTAATTAATAATACTAATTGACAGATCTACATACATATATCCTGTTTAATGAATCCAGCAAACTACAAAATATGTCATTTAATTTGGCAAAATCAGTACGTTTATTAACAGAATTCGATGGTATTTTAATTTCTATGAAACGCCTTTTTATCACTACGAGTCCGAATACGTATCAATTGTTAATTTTGGTTTCCATGACAACGAAAAAAACAAACTTTTTTATTTTTCAATCTAGAGAGCTATGAATCGCATTCTCTCGAACTAATACGATCAAGTTTTTCGAGAAAATCACTCCTTTGATGGTATTTTGATTTTTAACATTTTTACAATATTTGAAATTTTCATTAGCTCTTAACTCATTTTTTCGATAGAACCTCATATGTTTCTTAGCTTAGTTCAACAGAACATTTTTTTCTGAGCACGTTGATACCAAATACATCATATTTTCTTTGAAAATAATTGAAAACAGAGCATGTCTTATTGAAATATTACCCTCCCTTTATTTCAAATAACTTTCAAAGAAAATATGATGTATTTGATATCAACGTACTCAGAAAGAAATGTTCTGTTGAACTAAGCTAACAAATATATGAGTTTCTATTAAAAAAATGAGTTACGACTTAATGAAAATTTCAAATACTTTAAAAATGTTAAAAAGCAAAATACAATCAAAGGAGTGATTTTCTCGAAACACTTGATCGCATTAGATCGAAAAAATGCGATTCATAGCTTTCTAGATTGCAAAATGAAAAAGCATTTTTTCATTGTCATGGAAACCAAAATTAACAATTGATACGTACTCGGACTCATAATGATCCGTAAATGTCAAATATGTAAAAATATATGGAGTGGTCTATTTAAAATAAGAAAGTTGATATCACTTCCGGCGAAACCGGAAGTTTTATGAGACTAGCAGTATGTCGAAAAATTCTATTTTTTGTCAAATTTATTGTCTCCAAAATTCAGGTTAATCGATTAATAAATAAAGATTCTAGAAGGGTGGGCACATGACACGGGACATCCTGTATAAACTGAATTATAATTTGAACATTTTATTTCATGAACCACGTTAGGTTGTTTTAATTTCGGTGTTTTGGTTTTCGAGAATGTATCGTCTCGAAAATTGTGCGCAAAAGTAAGCGGTACGTTTTCTTCTGAATTTGACATTAATTATGGAGTTCCTCAGGGGTGTGTTTTGGGATCACTAATCTTTTTGCTCTTTATCAACGATTTAACAAAACATGTTGCAACTGATAGAATCACTTTGTTTGCCGATATTACGTCCATGGTGGTCTGAGTTGAGACTCCTGAGAAATTCCAAGAAAAAATTTCAGAACTGAGCACTCAGTTCAGTTCATGGTGCTGTAAAAATAAGCTCTTTCTAAATTCTCAAAAAAACTATCATTGTAAAATTTTTTAATAGAAAAAATACAGATACGAAATCGTACAAAATTAATGGAAAAACTGCAATCTGAGCAATCCACAGTATTTCTCGGAATGTACATTGATGAAAGATTGACCTTGGACAAACATGTAGACTATGTTTGCAAGCGCATCAGCAGGTCGTACATCGCATTACGTCATTTAAAGAAGTATTGACAAATAATAAATTACTAACAGTGTACTATGCAATAGTACATAGTATCTTAGCTTACAATGTAATAATCTGGGTCATACCTGTGACAGTCACAGTGCTTGTTGCTCAAAAAAGAATAATTCGTCTACTACTCAAGTTAAATTTCAGAGAGTCATGCAAACCCACATTCAACAGAACAAACAGAAAAATTGATCAAGCACTCTGTCACGGATATGACACACGAGCTAAAGACTTATTGTGTATTACAAAACACAAAACCATGAAATTCAGCAACACACAATACCGTTTTAGGTGTTAATCTTTTCAACAAATTACCTAACTTAATTATACGTGAGAGACCTGAAATTTTCAAAAATAAGGTAAAAAGTTTGCTGCGCAAAAAAAGTTATTATTCCATTCAGGAATTTTTCGATAGGCTAGATATTAAGGATTTCTGATCGTAAGCTCACAAAGCAAAGTACGTAATAAAGATAGATAGATAGATAGGTATTTTTGGTTTAAAGTTTGTCTTATATTGTTATAGACATTTGAATTTTGTAAGTATTAAAATCAGCGATTCGAATGTGTTATAATTAAGGCCTCGAATCTGAGGGTCCAAACTCAGAAGCGTTGTATTCCGCTTGCGGCGGGGCTCGATTTCTCGCTGCATTTCCGATAGGCACGGGGATTCTACGATCGAATTCTGCGTCTCATTAATTTTGATTTTGATATTGGACATTTATTTGATTGCACAATCTCTTCGTAAATATTGAAGAGTTCAAAATTTACTTACAGAAAGCGTCTCTCACAACCTATTATATTGAGAGATCATTTTCTCGCTTTAAAAGACGACATTCTCACGGCAAATCGAAACGAACGAACGAACGAAAATTTGGAAGGTTATTTAATAATTAATTGTAATTAAAATTAATGGCTGAGAAATTTTAGTATTTTCTTCCCTATTCGAATTTCGAATATCTGAGATTACTCAACAACGCTGTTAAACAGGGTAATCGAACGATGCAGATCTGCGCTATACCGGGGGTGTTACGATGCGTAATCGGCATTTGGGAGACTGGACGGGCTATTTTCCTCGATGCTGTAGTTATAATATACGGAGTGGAAAGTTTAACTAGAATTAATTCTGTAACTTACAGAATTAAGATTTCTAAAAAAATTCTTGGAACAGGCCAATGCGTTATTTATTAGGTTGTTTGGAAAAAATGTCGATTCTTTTCTAATTAAAATGCTTGTATTAAACGAAATGTATTACTTTTGGTAAACTATGAAATTTCCATTTTCATTAATGATCCTTTGCCATCATTCTGGCAGCATTTGTGTTCCTCAATAATACCAGCCAAGTTTTCTAGAGTCAAGAAATTCTTGATATGCCGTATCGACTTCGTAACATTAAAATTTCTGTCTTTAAGGAAATGTTTAATCGAACAAGACATATGGTAATCCAAAGGAGCAATGTCCGGAGTTTATGCAGAAAGAGGAAGAATAGTCCATCCAAGCTCCATCAGTTTTTTTTGAGACCTAATTTTATCTTGCGGTTTTGCATTATCCCGGTGGTGGATCACGTGATTTGTATTTACTCGTGCAGGGTACCCTAAACATAAAATTTCGTGTACTTTGATAAGTTGAGCACAACACACTGCAGCATTAACTGTACGGACATTTGAAACAAGTTCAAAATGGATCACGCCAGAGATATTCCACCAACCACTAAACATTACTTATCTTCCAAAACGATCTTTGTTAACGACTGAAAAAGGCACAGAATTTAAGTGACTGTTTATACCAGGAGGGATTCTTAAAACAATACATATTTCTTCACAAATCATGATTTATCACAGAAAACGATTGTGGCGAGGAGTTTGTACAAATGTTTAAGGTATTTAGGTTGAGATTCATTTAAGTTAGGTGAAATTTTTGTAGAACGTTTAATAATCGTACTACGACCTCTTAAGTGGCACCAAATGATTAAATTGAATGCACCCAACTCGTTTGACAATCGATATGTTGTAGTAACCGTATTTTAAAAACTGGTTAATCTTTAAAAGGCAACCCGAGGTATGACTCCTTCGAAGAGTAAAATCGCCATTTCTAAATTTTATAAATTCATGTTGGGCATGTCTTAACATTAAGAGACTTTTTGTCTCCTTTTCACAGATATTGTAAGCCACTTGTGCAGCCACTTTCCTTCTTAAACTCGTATAACAATAGGTTTAGGAATTCTTCGTTTTTTGGCTATTGTTCGTAAGAACACACACAATTAAGTACGGGTTGACATTTGCGTAGTATATTGTTAGAGAAGTATATTCTTCAATTTGCAAATAAAAAATTATACCTCGCTAACTTCGAAATATGAAGTGGTTGATAAAGAAATAAAAAAAAACATTTTTTTTCCGAACAACCTAATAGCTAACTCTTTAAAAAGAGGATTAGCAATACTAAGTTTTCTGACGTTCTCGACTGTTTTGAATAGGTAGTAAAAAAAAAACTAAAAAACTACTCAAAATCGTGAAGGGAATATTAACTCCATCCAAGCTCAAAACAGGTGAGAACTCCCGAGAACTCAGTATTGCCAATCCTCTTTTTAAAAAGTTAGCTAAATAGTGCCATCTATTGGCTGATCGCACCAATACGACCTATAGAATGCTATTTCTTCTCATCAAGTAACAGAAAAAGTAGTTCCTAAATTTTAGTTTTAGCAAGAAACTTTATTTTTTTCCTTTTATTGTCTAAGAAAAAAAAAAAAAAAAGAAAAACGTAGTTGTATTCTAAACTGAACAAGCCTTAAGAAAAAAGATACTCTGTATACCCTTAAAAAAAAAATTAGGGGTAGTTTTACCCCGCCAAATAATTAAAAAGTTAAAGAAACCCCTTTGTAATATGCGCAATTAAAAATAAAAATTGACCTGTTCTAAGTATTTTTTTTTAGAAATCGTAATTTTGTAAGTTACATAATTTATTTCAGTTAAACTTTCCACTCTGCATAGAGCGTTCCATTCAAATGTTTTGAGAAATTTAAACTTTCAGATTTCAATTGTTTCTGTTTCTGTGCAAAAATATATAAAAAATGTTGGTATTACTCAGGGATTATTTTACACGATATTTATAATTAGTTAGGTACACTAATAGTAAATATATTGTTATACAAGTTTTACAAGAAGGCTTATTGTAGCACGAGTGGGGTTGGGGTAAGACGAGTGTAGCGAAGAAAGCTTTGAGTGCTGCTAGACGCAAAGCCTAGAACGTTTAAAATTATTTCATTTTTAATAGGTTAAGAATGATCTTTAAGCATCGTACTAGCTTAAGGAGAACAACGAAAAATAAAACAGTGCAAAATTCTATTTTAAAGTTTGTACACGATAAAATCCGGGCAACTTGATTCAATTATAATATTGTCAAAAATAAAGCTATTTGCTTTTAATTCTAAATATGTTTTGTTTTAATCATAGACATTGATGTTTTAACCAAATAATTTGTCATATCTGTGAAATAAGCAAAATTCCATCAAATCAAGAAAAAGTTCAAAGGGATAGTCTGTGCACACGCTTGAAAAATAGAAGTTTTTCCTCTAGAAATATTTCAAAATTGTTAAAAATTCTCAAATCAACTGTTTCTGGAAGGGAGTACTATACGGAAAGGGATAGGAAAAGCATTCTAGAACCATTTAAGAAGAAAATTAAATTAAAATTTCCAAAAAAGTAATACTTGTTTTGAGATAATTTGTACATGCGGTAGCACAAGTTCTAGTTTCTTCTCTACAAGTATCGTCAACTCGGAAATATATCTTCAGAAATGTCTTCAAAAATGCTTGTTGATATTTAAAAAAAAAAACCTTTAGTCTTCTGGCCAAATGTTGCATTGTGTCAAGTATAAATCAGTAAATTGTTATGACATCAATAGAATAACAGTTGTTCTAGGCGATTTGAATCCACTAAATTGGCCTGAGCTTCGTCCAGTGGAAGGATATTAAACTCTCGTAAATCAAAAACTTGTGGCTACTGTACAAAATTCGATGAGTGAGGTCAAGACAAAAAAAAAATCGCTTATTTTATCAAAATAATGACTGGAATTAAACTGATTGCTTAAATTTATGTTAATACAGGGAGATTCATTAAAAGTTTATGTACTTCTCCTTTGAATTTGTGTTTCATATTTTGCAGTTATAAGTTAACGATAAGGATCTATCAAAATATAATATTTTCCATTTTCGGACACCTCCGCTTATACCGGAAGTTGCTGTCAACTTTCTTATTTTAAATAGAATATCCCAATATTTAATGCATTTTTGAAATCTTCATAAAATTCTAAAAATATTTTGCGCAACATGTGATACAAGAAAAATTAATCGTTTCCGAGGTATTTCCATTTAAAAAAAAAGCACAGACTTTTAGAACCTTGTTTATGATACAGCCATCCTTGTGCAACAACAACTACGATGCCAATTTTTGGCCTGTAGTAGGCTACAGTAACATTCTTTCATATCATGCACAGTTTTACGCTTTATTGTTTACAGGCTGGTTAAAAAGTAACTTCTATTCGAACTGATTTCAACTGTCAAAAAGTCATGTTTTTTAAATGTAAAACTTAGTATATTTTTATACTGTGACTTAGGACTAAATGTTCTTTCGTTCTGTATTAGCATTCCCTGTACCTATCTCTTATAGTTCACTCGTTATCGATGATTTCTTTTTTAACACCTAATTTTTGTCCATTTTTCGGTATTGTTTTTAAGTAGTGGGATATGAAAACTAGAGAAATTATAATTTTTGAAATCATCCGTCTAGTCGGAATGAAGAAAAAAAAAACAATTTAATCGCTAAGAACCAAAAAATTAATAATCAAACACAGACATATTAAATGTGTTTGACGACAAAAAAAATCGACAATTTAAGAAGTTAATAAAAAAAATTGTTATATCGAGGAAAATATGTTATTACTTAGATACAATAGAAAGTTATTACTCATAAATAATAGCTGAGGACATTATAACCAACAATTTGTGCATTATTATATTATTATTTTTTATTTATCTATTAGTTTTCATAAAATTTTGTTTTGTAAGTGTAAATTTCTCTTTGAAAATGTATAAAAAGTCATACCAAGAATTCTATTACATGCGGCGTACGTAAATAATAAATTCAGGTGATAGATATGTATTTAAATATTATTTTTCGTTTTCTTTTAATGAAATTAAAATTAAGGTCAGAAATTAATTTCAAAAAACTTCAGTTTGTTAAATTTTAATAGCACACTATTCAGGAATAATACTGAAAAGTGAAAAAATTGATGTGTCAAAGAGAAAATCATGAATAGAAAGAGAAAGGTAAGAGATGGGTATAGGGAATACTAATACAGTTTTATAGAACATTTAATTCTGATTCTTATGGTATAAAAAATACTGGGTGTTCTATTTAAAAACCATGACTTTTCGACAGTTGAAATCAGTTCGAACAGAAGTTACTTTTCAACCAGCCCGTAAACGATTTTGTGTAAAATTAGGTATGACCTGAAAGCTTATGAGCATAGCCTACTACAGGCCAAAAATTGAAATTATGGCTTTTGTTACACAAATATGGCAACATCATAAACTAGGTACGGCAACTTTGAAATTTTTTTTAAAAAATGGAAATATCTCTAAAACGGTTAATTTTTCTTGTTATCACTTGATATATAAAACATTTTTAGAATTTCATGAAGATTTCAAAAATGCATTAAAAGATGGGGTATTCTATTTAAAATAAGAAAGTTGACTGCAACTTCCGGTACAAGCGGAAGTGCCCGAGTCTTGGAAATATTATATTTTAATAGATCAATATCGGTAACTTATAACTGCAAAATATGAAATAGAAATTGAAAGAGGAAGTCCGCAAACTTTTAATGAATGAATTGCCTGAATCTCCCTGTATAATATATTGTTATAGCCGTGACGCGCAAACAGATCTATTCACACCACCTTGCGTCACAGAACATTACCGAAGCTTTGCGGTCATTCTAGTAAGTTCGAGCAAAAGAGGGTTCTGCTATATAAGCCGTACGATCCGCCAGGAGTTTAGTTATGAAGTTGGTCAGCGAAGGGTTCGTACCTCGAATAGATAGAAAGTACATTTTGTAAAAGTGTTATTTGATAGACAAGCTCATTACTATTGTGTTGTTAATTGTGTAAAGCGATAGCTTGTAATTAAAGTGTTCTGAAATTTAACGACTATAATTTGTGAACCCCTAAATTCGTAACAATATTTATATATTATATTTACATACAAGTCAGAGTGAAGAAATTGAAATGTACTAATTGTTTCAATTTTATGAGATTTTTCATCTGCCCGGATTTTATCGTATTCAATTTTTATCAGTTGAAAGAAGCTGTACGTTTGACCTATAGTTCAACTTTACCGATCGTAGATTTATTTTAGCGGATCCATTGTACTACACATTGCAAATATGCAAATAGCACTTCCCACTTACTTTTGACTAAAGTGAAAGTCTTCAATCGGTATACCAAATCTTCATTTTCGCTAACTCGTATTTTACAAATAATCATTTTTGTTCACAATGATGCACATTTAAATAAATGCAAAATATTAAAAGGTCTGTCAAATACAAATGAAACAGAAAATAAATAAAACCACTACTTACCAACACTATAATCTGCTGAGACACCGATATTTTGTCACTTCTAGTTTTGTATAATTTTGTATACTCGCGATATAATTTACCAGAGTTGTACCAAGTACTACTTTATAAATAGGATAAGTACAAGTTTGAACAGCTACGTGGCTGAGGTCCCAATGATGTGATATCGATATCAGTGAAATTGCAGATTTGATATCAGGTATTTTAATCTGTGACTTGATTCCCTTATAACGCCTTAAGAATTATACACGCAGCAAGCGACTTCCTGCCTTATTGGCATTTGCATTTCCACAAATAGACAGCCGAACGCCCTTGTACAAGATATATTTCTGGAGCCTTTCGTTAAACTATATATGTAATAATAATCACATTTCCTATACAGGTGAAAGTAATTTTATGTTGCAAACCTCTAAATTCTAAAACGAAAATGTTTTGAAACTTTTCTTGTATCTCCAGTAGCTATCGAGCATATAGCCCGAGAAGGCACTGTTGGGACACTGTAGAATGGAGAATTTTTTCCTTTATTTTTTTTTTATATACCATATTCATTATAAAATGTTAAAATTAAAAGTGTATTACTGTTTGCTGAAAAATACAGATACGTTTGTCTTGGTGTTTCTATTCTGTTTATTTATTAACTTACAACGTATTGTTGGTGTTATTGAAAATATTATTAAAAAATTATTTTTAAATTTTAAACAGACACTGTTAAAATTGGAAGGAACATTTAAACTTTTTACTATCGTTTAAAGCTAACAAACTAGCGTTGAGCGTTTTTTCAATGTTAACAGTGTCTATTTAAAGTTTAAAAATTCTTTCACTTTCTTGAATTTTCTTACAATTTTCATCAGACAAGAGTCGACTTCAATTTAATACACTGCTCCAAATAACAGAAAAATTGACTTAACAGGAAATGCTATCCTAAAATCTGAGACCTCTTTAAACAAATTGTACATGCTTCTAGCATCAAATTAGATTTGAACGAGGGGGCAATAATGAAGAAAATTTCGTGACTTGATTCATATAGGTATTTTATCGATTCTAATTTATAATTTTCCAGTTTCTATTTTGTTTATAAATGACCATGCAACAAGAATTATCGATGCTGCACATTTTTATGATAGGGGGTGTTATGGGGACTCTGCATATTGACACCGGCATTCTGGACTATGTCTGCCTGTCGAATAACTGTCGTCTTATGGCATGTGATGGTGGCCCCTGGCACTTTTGGTTTTGGAGCCCCCCTCCCCTACGAAAAGTTAGTGTTTTTTAACTCATCACATCAACACACATGTTTGTAAATTATTTATGTACTCGAAAACTTTTATTTAGGATAATAAAAAAATTAAGATTAATATAAATAAATGCAAAGTAAAAAGAAAGGGAAAAGATAGTGTAAATTGTATGCATTTATTATTACTGAAGAGTACAATCTAAAAAAATTGAACAGAATCTACATCGACGCAAACGGCTTTTTTCTTGATTTTTGATGTGCAAAATCATCAACTACTTCATCAAAGATTAGCATTAAATCTCTTTCGGAGCATAGAACTCCTTAATTCGTTTTTTATTCTGTACAGTTTTGAAAAGGAGCTTTCACCAGTGCAGTGCAGTGCTTTGTAGTCATCAGTGACAAGAGATTTCTTAATATTTCAATATTAGGTAAAGTGTCTTCAATTTTGATCGTTCGCAGGATGTTATAATACTGATATGTTAATTTCTTCATTTTCACCGCTCTGAACGTCTATCAAATACGCCGTCATCATATATTTCAGGGAATTCTTTGCAACTATTTATCAGTTCCTCTGATTTAATTAGTGATGTGCCCGATCGTTGAAAATCCGCGGATACGAATATGGATACGGATAATCGTATCTACATCCGTGGATGCGGGTTCTTTATTTCTAGGTCTGCAAATACTGATGCGGATGTAGGCACCAAATAAAGTGAACGGAACAGCCTAAAAGTGCATCGAACTGTTTTTCTTCGCGAATATCCGCGGATATCTGCGGATACGGCTATGAATATCCGGAACATCACTATTTTTAATTGAGAAAGAAAAGCAAAACATCGATTGATTTCTTTGTACAAATCCGATCATTGTTTTATTCATCCTTTCCAATATGTTACTCCATGTTTCTGTTAAAATAATAATTTCCAGTTTTTTTCCATTTTTCTGGCTAGAGATTAAGAGCTTCGTTTCTGTTGTCCCCAGATTGGCCAGTCAAGGCTTTCAAGATGTGTTTGTAGCCCTGATGTAAAGCATATACGGAATCAGCACGTGCAGACCACCTAGTTTTAGAGAGAGATTTGATAATTATTTGAACCCACACATTTTGTTAGTATGTATCATCGATAGGTAGAACTGGAGAAAAAATTGTACAGTTTCTGAACCAGCTGAAAAAAGCTTGTTGCCTCTACAACACATCCAGCAGCACGAAGGCCCACCAATTAAGAGAACGTTCCATGCATGGTACGAACACAGCAAATTTAAATCTCTCTTTAATTCTTGCTTGTAGACAGTAGCACTTTCCAACTATATACGACGCGTTATCATAGCTTTAACTTTATTGAAATGTCGTAATTTCTCAGAAATGTTAAAACTGTCTCCGCCAACTATTCAGCTCTATGTTCCTGTATAGGTATGATCATAGATTATCTGTGCGCTAAACTATTGTCACGTTCCAGAATGGAGTTGCTGATATGCTTTTAATCATTACATCCACTTGGAGAACTAAAGCTTGTGTTGGAAGCATTGAACAGGCAACAGGAATAACAAAATACAGGCCTTTCCAATAGTGAATACACACACATAAAAATTTATGGCATTAATTGTAATCTGCCTAATCGGTGTTAAATGTGGATAAAGTTTTGCCTAAAAAATTGTTAGTCCTTATCTAATTTGGCGTTATTGTTGTCTTTTTCCGGCTAAATTGTGTCTAAAAGTAAGTGTTTTTTCCAACAAGGATAAGCTATACTCCTACTTTTACATGGAGAACATTGAAACTCCGTCTTCTTTAACTCCACAAACGGATGGACGCAAGGAAACACAGAAAAAGTGTTTCTTGGCGTCCAAAAAGAGTTAGAATCAACTCCACATTTTTATTAGTGCAGAAGCCTTTTCCTTAGATTTTTTCGCCATTCTTTAAATTGCGGATGAAAACTGTTTTATTTAAATTCCTTGTTTTTATCTTATCATGGTCTATGTAATTTCTGGAAGCTTCTGAGAAGTCACAGTCCTTATTTTGGAAAAATTCTGGGCCATTACGAATCCACAATTCACGTTTTTCTTCTGCAAACCCTGCGTCACAATAATCTCCAGGGTCGTTTGAAAGTAGAATTGTGCCTTTGCTCTAAAAAAAAACTATCACACTAGCCTGCGAAGGTTTTGCGGATGTCATAAAATTAAATGTATGTAGTAGATTTGGTGTTCCTGAGTTCGAGAAAAATATAATAATTTTTTTCAACAAGCACCACTTTTCTTTTAAATAACAATATTTCAATGTAGGTTTTTCAATCATAATTTTCGAGAAGACAACTGTTACTTTTTCGAGAAGGCAACTGTTACTCACTTGTTTGCACATTTTCACTTATCATTATTGACAGATTTGTGCTTAGCATTGCTTAAGTGTTTATACGTTTTATGCTGTACGAAATATTAGTTTGTACTATACCGTGTGTTCCTGTTTAAGCAAATATTGAGAAAAAATGAATGATAAGGCAAATGTTACTAAAAGACGTTGTCTAAATAATTCTAACAGTTTTGTTATATTTGTGGTTGAACCAAAAAAAAACACCAAAATAAGTTTGCTATTTCCAAAGTTCGTTATAACCGGTAAGTAAAAACGAAGTATGTATTTAGTAGGGTTATAACCGAGAGTTCTCTACAAACGCATTCACTACAGCCGACCTTCACTGTACAAGGCTTCGATAGACAAACTACAATCGAACCTCCATAACACAAATTTCAAGGGACCGGAAAATTAAGAGTTATAGAAATTTCCAGTTAAAGAAATAGATGGCAGTTACATATAATGTGCAAGTACCATCACTAAATTTCGACTTACAGAAAACTTCGATTTGTGGAGGTTCAAGTTAAAGAGGTGCGACTGTATATATTTTTGGAAGTAAAAAGAGGAACTTTTGTTAATTCGAGAAAATTTACTGAATTTTTAATCTAAAATATCAAAGAAAATAGTTTTTAAAACTTTAACTGGACAGTTTTAAAATTGGATAAAAATCGACTTCAATTAGTATAACAAAGATGATTCTCATTTACAATCGTCACTTGTTTTTTTTTAGTAAATTCTGGCGGTTCAGGTAAATCCCTAAAACGTTTGCAATCAACTTTTTTTTATATGTCTGATAATAAAGTGTGCAAGTACCGTACAAAATATAAACAAAAACTCTCCAGAAAGTTTAATTTTTTTTTGGAATCCTGACGTGATAGAAAAAAACTAATAGCAGATTATTTTTTATAATATTGAAATCTTTGAAGAGCACATAGTCTTATCTCATCCGCAAAAAAAAATATTTTTCGCAGGCTAGTGTTATTGGTGGATTAATATCACGTTGTCAGTCGAAGTTAGAGATAAGCTCCGAAGGTTTCTAATTGTTTTCTTGAAGTAACACATTTGAAAGATTAATTTGCTTGCTACTTACAGGAGCTTCAAGTTAAAAAATATAATTAATTTTGGCAATTTGTCAATCGTTTCCTTTTGATGTACAGCTTTTTTTCTTTTCTCTGCACCGCTGAGATATGATCGTTTCGACATGATTTAATGACTATGTTATGTTGGAATCACAGCTGCCGAAATACGTATCTAGTTAAAAAAAAACTTTTTGTTGTTAGGAGATTAAATCCATTTTCTTAATACATAGTTAATAAATGTGCAAGATTTCTTTATTTTACCGCTAACCAACAGTTTGTCAACCGGGGCTCTCTTTAAATTGAAACCGTAGAAACGTAGATCTCTTCTGAATCGAGATGTTGCATTTGCTGAGTAAATTAAAAAATAAAGAAAAAATAACAGTACAATGAAATTTGTTTAAAGCTTTCAAGTAACACGCAAGAAATATTTTCAATATTCAAACAGAATAAGTCACGAAGGCATCGAGTTACTGCTAGTTACATACTTAACGAGTTGAAGTGCGGGCTATCATTTACGACATTTTAAAAACTCCTGTGTAAATTTGACTAAATCTCAAGATTACACGAAGTGAAAATTT
The DNA here is from genome assembly GCA_036172665.1 of Prosopocoilus inquinatus. NCBI lineage: Eukaryota > Metazoa > Arthropoda > Insecta > Coleoptera > Lucanidae > Prosopocoilus > Prosopocoilus inquinatus. Next base: position 8,379,748 of record CM069876.1, read on the forward strand.
CGGTAATGAATACCGTATTTATAATGCACTCACAATGGCTCAATTCAAGCGTAGATATAAACCAGCAGCCTCCGTGCTCAAGAACATCCCATTGAAATCGGTGTCACCGACAAACGCCACCACGTTTTATTCCGGCACACGCACGGTCCACCGAAGCGTAACCAGTCGACCATCTTTTTGTGGTGGCAGCTTAAGAGGGTCTTATTTTCGTACATTCTTGCACGCCAAAACTTGGATTACGACTATGTTGTCCCTTTTAATATTTACTCGATGAAATCTAGCGAAGAATAATTGGGATTATCTCTTTGGTGCGAGACGCTTCATCTTCAGTAACTATTACGTATAAGTTTGTCGCACAAGGATATATTTAATTTATATAGACTATACAGGGTGTTCATGGGAAGCCGCTACAATAGCTAACTTTCTTATTTGTATTTTTATAAAGTAACTTACGTTAGGAAAGTTTTAGGACCTTTCCTCTTCGATTTTATGGTACTTCAAAAAAAAAAAAAAAACAAATGACAATCAGGTTTTCGAGATTTTCAATTATTTTCAATTTTTTTTAATGGAATGTTAGGTTTTTCATCATTGTATCGCGTTCAGGATGTCAAATTAATTATGTCTCTAAAATATCATCTTCCAAAGCCTACTACTTTTATAAATGATTTAGTAACAAAGTCTTGGTGTTCAGGGGAAATGGCTACAATAGCTAACTTTTTTACTTGAAGTTTCACGAAGTAGCTTAAATTAGAAAAAGTTTCAGGACCTTCCCTGCTCGATTTTACGGTACCTTTGGAAAAACAAATGACTATCATGTTTTCGAGATTTTCAATTGTTTTCAACTTTTTTTAAATGGAACATTATGTTTTTTATCATGACATCGCATTTAGGATGTCAAATTAAGTATGTCAGTGAAATAATATCTCTCAAAACAGAATATTTCATAAATAATTCAGTCTTGATATTCGCGGGAAGAAGTGTATCATTACGATAGTCTTTTTATTCACGAATACAATATGGTGCGCGTTGAAACAAGAGAATAAAGGAAGTGTGTTCAAACTGTCAGACCTTTGTGAACTGTCATGATTCAAAATTTGTTTAAATTTAGTTCAAACTAAAAACCCTTGTGTCAAATATTGAAAGCGCGATATGTTAAAATGTCTAATACCATTATTTATCAAATAATTTATGAAATAGTAGACTTAGGAGGGGAATATTTTAGAGAAATACTTAATTTGGTATCCTGAACACGATACGCTGATAAAAAATATAATATTCCATTTAAGAAAGTTGAAAACAATTGAGAATCTCGAAAACCTGATTGTCATTTGTTTTTCCGAAAGTACCATAAAAACGAGGAGGAAGGGTCCTAAAATTTTTCTAATTTAAGTTACTTCGTAATAATACAAATAAGAAAGTTAGCTATTGTAGTGGCTTCCCACGAACACCCTGTATGTATAAGGTGACCACGCGAGAATTCCTACCCCCTTTAACTCTTTTATTTTTGATTTAAGGAAAGAATGTTTAATACAAAAATTATAGGGACTAATTCAAAGTTTCTCTGTGTGTTCATAAAAAAAAAATTGATGGTTATATAAATGAGATTTAAACTAAACTTAAGTCTTTTTTAATGGAACACCCTGTATATTATTAGGCTTTTCGATTCTAAATTAAATTCTAATGAGACTACGTGTATAATAAGACTAATAATGTAGAGGTGTCTATAAAATAATTCTGACTTAATTTATTTTATTTTTGAATTTTAGAAATAGAAAACTTGAATAATGATCCTTTTATACTAAGAGGTGTGACTAAAAACGTGTTAAAAAGTTTTGAGAACGCTTTGAATATGTTTTACGTTAAATTTTCAGTTATACTTTAAAGTTCAATTTTTCCGAAATATTTTTCGTTACGGTTTAAAAGTTAATTTTTAAAATCATCTATATCGATTTAATATGTTAATGGTAACATTTTATTTAATGTTATTTTATTTAAAACCAAAACTTTTATTTTATCTTATATTTTATTTTTTGGGTATCCGACTCTCAATTGTTCCTTGTGAATATCTGTAGCAGTACTGAAACAAATTATACAACTTCTTTTATATTTTTTCTTTCTAAAATTAGAAATAAAAAAAAAATTAGCAGGAATTATTATATTATCTTCTACATTATTAGTTTTATTATACATGAAGTCTCATTTAATTTAGAATCGAAAAACGTAATAATATACAGGCTGTTCCAATCATCAGTTGTTTTCCTGTTTTTTTTTGAAATCCAAATTAAAAAAGTTAGAGGGGGTAGGAAACCTGTACAGAGTGGACCATTTTTGATGGTTTTACAGGTTCTCAGTTATTTATAGGAATAGAAGAAAATCGTTTTCGCGACCCAATGCTACTTTTTCGAGAAAAACACAATGGGAAAACAAAAGTTAGCTATTTCGATTCGTTCGGGAAATTTCGGTCGAAAACGAACTTTTCCGAAAAATTATTTTTCACAATATTTCAGTTGTTTCACAAGATACTTTGAAAATTCAAAAACTATTTTATTCAGAAGTTAATGTAGATTTTACTAACGTTATTATCTTTTGTTGAAACTGCACCAGTTCTGCGAAACAGACTATAACTTTCTAATTTTAAATGGAAACCGCAGTTGACTATGACACAAAGAAATAGCTTGTTTAATGAGGTTTTCACAAATATAAAGTTTGATATAATTATTTTTTTAAATAACAAAGATACTAACTTTCATTACTTTGCAGTACCTATCAAGCTATCTATGACACTAGAAACAAAGGAAAATTCAGTTGTTTTCCTCAAAAATCCATTCTTATAATAAATAATACCGGTAATTAAATTAAAAAAAATAAATTACTGGAAATGCATAATGCTATTAGAGAACTCATAAAACTACGAGTAATATAAAAATGGATTAACTATCAATCCAGTTTTGAAGAATTATATGTTATATACTCCTTTGAAATTATTAAATCTTAAATTTTGAAGTACCAAAAATTCTTAGATGTGTTTATTCCACATTTACCGGTGATTAAATTTATTAACATACAAAAGTTCTTAAAAGCATTTGTAAACTTAACAAATATCTAACACTTCAATAATTTCTTAAAGAAACACGCTAATTAATACAATTTAAAATATATAAAAATCTCTTAGCTGTTCATTTTAATAATTACAGAACTGTTTAAATGGAATTAATTCATTTTTACACACTTGTGGTTTTATGTCAGTGTCTAATAGATACATGAAGTTATTTATTTATTGAATTAAGTTAGCTGTTTTATTTAATAATAATTCTGTTTTTGTGAAAAAAAAAACTGAACTAATTTCTTGTTTTTGTTGCCATGGGTGACTTGTTAGCTACCGAAAAACAAAAAATAATTAGTATCCTTATTATTTGCAAAAATAATTAGATCAAACTTTATATTTTTGAAAACCTCATTAATTAAGCTATTTATCTGTGTCATAGCCAACTGCGGTTTCCATTTAAACTTAGAAAGTTATACTCTTTTTCGCAGAACTGAAGCAATTTCAACAAAAGGTAATAATGTTAGTAAAATCTACATTAACTTCTGAATGAAACAGTTTTTGAATTTTCAAAATATCTTGTCAAACAATTTAGATATTGTGAAAAATAATTTTTCGGGAAAATTCGTTTTCGGCCGATATTTCCCGAACGAATCGTGATAGCTAACTTTGGTTTACTCCACTGAGTTTTTCTCGAAAAAGTAGCATTGGGTTGCGAAAACAGTTTTCTTCTATTCCTATAAATAACTGAGAAACCCTGTAAAACCATCAAAAATGGACCATACTATACAGCTATCTATCGAGTATTATTTTAGTAGATCTAAAGCAAACATGGGCATAAAAATCCGAAAAGAGCGAGCTCGTAGTATCTGTACTATTCAACGGTAAGAATTAATCCATTATGTGTGATCTCATAGAATTTACAAAAAAGTTACGTGTGTCATTGGTTGTTGAGACTGGCGTGGAACTAATATTTCGAAGAAAAGGGATGTACCCCGTCATGTTCCCTTACCACGCGCACGCCTGATCTGAAGCATCCACTTCAAGAAAAAAAAAGCATAAATTCTAGGTAGATACCTCACTCTCCTAATAACTCTATGTGCTTACATTTTCCATTGTAGAATTTTGAAAGATACTCTTATTGCCAAAGAGATTCAAAGGAATATTTGCTTTTTACGTACATTTGTGAAGTTATCCGTATTTTTTATAATTATCGAATTTAAATGCAGCTTCTTGTAATAAAACTGTAGGAACATCTGCATCATTAGCAGCTCAATAAGCCATCAACAATAAGTCACTAGTAAAACTATTTAGTAAGAGTATGTTCATTAATTTTTTTATTGAACAATATGAATATCAGGAAAGCATGTATATCCCACCTGTAAACTCACAGAAGCAGTTTACATAATTTGTCTGAAAAACATCAATAACCTACACATGTTTGTAAAATATTACTAATGTTCAAATAAATTTATGTAAAATCTCTGTGACTGCATAGAATACAGCTATAGAAACGTAAGTATTTTTTTTCAGTAACTGTCCTATAACGTATATCAAGAGATTAAAACAAAGATGCCTCTGCTAGAAATTTATAAATTATTCATAATGTAGTGAATATGACCGCGCCGCAGCATGTAACCGAATATTTGTCTAGGGATGGAACGTTTATTGACCATTGTTCGTTTATTTATTGAAAGAAACAATCGATTAAGGCAATCGCGTTCTTTCAATGCTTATATCCGAACGCCTCGCTGGCACCACTACTGGAAACTGTAAGCTGTGGCGTCGGTGGCGGCGTTTTCATTTGATGAGGGGGGGTGCTAGCGAATATCCACCTGCGCCTTATTAAATCGTTCAGAAGGCTCACCAAATTCTCATATCTGAAATTAGCATTCATCAAGAACCAAAGACACGTTCTACTCTTGGTATACGAGGCAAATTGTAAAGGGAGGAGCACTCACAAACACTCGTACAGTAAACAAGTTAAAAGCACTTCGTGAAAAAAAGTATACTTCAATTCGAGAGAATATCTGGTTCATACTAGAGACCTCCTAGTCAGAGTCTGGGAGAAGCAGCCATATTTCAGCAAAGATTCCTATCATTATCAAACTGACAAATATTACCAACCGTTGCTTGTTTTTTTTTTTTCAAAATAAAATTTCAACAAAGAAAGTCAAGTCAATGTCAAATTGACAATATTTCCTAACCTTGCTTGCTTATTTTCAATGTCAAGTTCAAGCGTAGCGACAAACTGTACCTCAATTTCTTCTCATGATTGGTTGAAATACATTTTTCCTGAAATATGGCAGAACCAATTAAAAATGTACTCCATTCTGCCAGACTGTAACTAGAGGGTTTCTAAGTCACACCAAGCAAAAATTTTAACGAAGTTGTGAGCATTTGAGAACTTTAACCTGTGACTATTTAATGTGGTTTGTGACTGTTTTTAACTACAGCTCGTTCCACTCTTAAATAACAGTACAGGCCTTATAGAGAGATAGCTTCATTAAAAAACAATGAAAGATAGTAAGGGACGCATATGGCTATACTTCATCCTAAGGTTGGACGCGCTATAGTACTTAATTTGCGATTTCTTTTTTTTAATTATTAAGCAGGATTATTCATGGTGAGAGGCCTATTAGATTATATTGGAAACTACACCTTACAGGGCGCTGAAATTATGTACTTGTATTAATCGCTAACGAACTATTCAAATAATATAAAATCAGTCGTGGCGTACTTCGGTTATATCGGAAATCGATACTGTACATATTATGGGTGTGATAACTAAAAATCTGCACATAACTGCTAATATATTTATGTATATGAATTAAAAACAAGTTATGACTTAATAAATAACATAAGTTAACTGAATAACTATCCAATTACATAATCTGGCCCGTGATCAGCTGTAACTCTTATTTTAGTCTTCGTTCTGGCCATCAACTTCTCGAAGTCGGCTTTTTTGAAGTGGCGAAGTTTTAAATTTATTCTTTTAATTAATTCTTCATATGCATGTGTTTTTCAACCATTTTAATACATTTTTTGTTTTCAAAAATTCCAAAAACGCTCAATTGGCTGGCCTTAACTGGGGTACGTTTGGAACGTTTTGTTCCCTTGTACGTGGGCTGCTGGAAAAGTCTCTGGAAATGGTATGAAAAAACGCATATGAAATTTGGTAAACGGTATCATTGTTTTTCGAAATATTCGCCTTTGACGTCAATATACTTTTGCATACGCTCGAACCAATTTCTAAAGCACGTTTTCCACTCTAAAGATGGTACCTCAGAAACCAGTGTCCGGAATGTTTCAACCGCTGCTTCAGCCGACGAAAATCGCTTACCACGCATTTTATTTTTGATATTTGGAAACAAAAAGAAATCATTAGGTAATAAATCAGGTGAATATGGACAATGAGTCATTAATTCAACATTTTTGTTGGACAAAAAATCAACTGTTTGACGGGCTGAGTGAGAGCAGGCGTTGTCATGATGGAGAATAATTCGTCGATTTCGATTGTTTCTTCTTATTTGATGGATGACTTCCGGCAAACAAATCGCAGTATACCAATCAGCATTCACGGTTTCGATCCTCTAAAGCCATGGTTGCTACATGTCCAGTTAAATCAAAGAAACAAGCAATCATTTGTTTCGCAGTACTACGTGAACGGACAAATTTTGTTGGTTTTGGTTCATTTTGAAATACCCAAACGGCAGATTGTTGTTTACTTTCTGGCTCGTACGAACAGATCCACCTTTCGTCAGTAACGATGTTATAAACTAAATTTGAACGACCTTGAATTTCTTCGCACCATTTGACACGACGCTGCTTTTGCGCTTCTGTTAAATTGTGTGGGATCCAACGACTGCAAAGCTTTCGTACGTTCAAATGATCATGCAAAATTTGGTGTATTGCTTTCACGTCAATGCGTAAGGATGCTTGAATCTCACGGTATGTCACTTGTCGATCTCGCTCAAGCATTTCACGTACAGCATCTACATTAGTGGCAACAACAAATGTTGATGAACGACCTTCACGAAATTCGTCACTGAGAGAGGTACGTCCACGCTGGAATTCGGCAAACCAATTATAAACACTGCTGTTTGATGGTGCTTCATCTCCGAAAGTCAAATGAAGCCGATCGAGACACTGTTTCGGCGGTAGACCACATTTGAAATAGTAAAAATTCATGGCACGAACATTTTCACGCGAGATTTCCATGTTTACACAAAATTACTTTTTTTTCAAATGCTGTACAAACAAAACTAGTTCACTTGGATAGGAACTGTCAATAAAATTATAGGCGAAAAACGTCAAATTTTTCAAATATGACAGTTGATAAACGCTAACAATTCTAGACCTAATAGATTCCAGAAAATTTTCCAGCAGCCCACGTACTGTATGGTATTCCATACCGCTCGAAAACGGCTACAGTTTCATTTGCATAATGAAGCTCAGCTATTGACCACTAGGATTCTGTTTTCTGTTTTCTAAGAAAGGGAACTAATCTTTTTTTTATATTCACTCCTTTATATAGACTTCCATATTAATACAAACTATAGAAGGCGTTATAAATGGATCTACCATACCTTTAGCGCAAATCGCTAACCATACCAAAACTTTTGTTTGGAAATTTAGGGTGTCTTTTAAATTTGACTTCAGGGTCAGCATTTTGACCCTTCTTGACAAATTCATTCTTGGTAAATACTGACATTATAAATATGCAATTTCTTATTATGACAGCTTGATCTTTCATAATTCTTATTCAAAATAATATTTATTTACTAATGAGAACTGGTTGAAATGTTTGAAGAACGTTTAATAGAGTGCGGTGATAATTGAATTTGGCCTCCTAGATCACCCGACCTAACCCCAGTGTTTTTAATTTACTTTGTAAATCTAACTGGCAGTATTCTAATTCATAAATTAAAAACATAAAGTTCACAAGACTCCTGTAATTACTAGAGAGAATCTGAAACGAAGGGTCAAAAATACATTGGAACAATTGGGTGCACAAGAAATTCAAAAATCAAATCTTTATAACAAGTTTATTTGTTATCCTGCACTAGTGTTCACCAAAGTATTTGTGTCTTGTTCTAATCTCATACATTAATACGAGATGAAGATACTTTGAAGCGTACTGGTGTAGGATAACAAACAGACCTACGCGCGATAAAATTGCTTATACAAAATCGAAACAAAATAATATTTTGCATCAGATGGTACAGAAAAGTTAGTTGTTGTTTAAAAAAAACTGGATTAATCATTGTTGAAAACTGTCTAACTCCTGTGGATGCCCTGTAAGCTCTTTGTAAAGTATACGGCTTAGCATTTATCAGAAAAGTTTTAGTCCATATTTGTGATCAAACAGAGAATAGTCCAATTCCCTGAATTTTTTTAGTTTTTGACATGTTCTAATTTATTTCGACCACTTTAACGTCAAAATTTTTACAAAAAATTGAACGTCGTCAAAACAATACATTTTAGCCAGGATGTACTATGATGTTCAACGAAAACGATACCCCTGCAAGCAAACAGCACCCTTGTGAACATTGGACGGAGCCAAACCAGACATTAAAATTGTTACGCGAATCTGGTCCGCTGTTTTATTGTTTCGGTTAAAGCTTGGGACGGCAATAATATTATTAGACTACCTGCGTAAACGTAATTCTTTTGAATACGACGGGAATACTTTATAAGATTTGTACAATGGCTTGCGATTTCTGGAGGAAATCCGTGTTTAGTAAAAATATTATTTTTCTTAAAAATAATAGCAATTTATTAAATTTGAAATATGTACAATAAATATTTTGTTTTAAAGAAATATTGGTTACTCATCGGAGGCTTAATCTCTTTGCAATCGTAAAACGAATTCGTCGAATTCATGTCGCGTTGGAAAATAAATTCGCTGGGAACACAACAGGTATAGCAATGAGACAGACCATATGAAAACTTAGTGCACGTAAAAGTGAGACAGACAGAGAACCAAACGCTCCGAACGGATTAACTAAATCGCCTTAAATATTCATTGTTCTAATTTATAGGAAAAAATACTTCTTTCCTTACACTCTAAAAACAGATAATTTTTTAATTTTTAACACTGGATTAAATAAATTTCTTATTGCAAAATGTGCAATAATTTGTGAAGTTAGGGATCAAGAAAAATATGTTGCCAAGTAAAACGAAATAATTTATTCAGGGCAATTTAACAAACAAAATGTATATGTATCGATTTTTTTTTATTTAGACATTCGTTATAATAAATTCAATTCAATCTTTTATAAAACACATGTAAATCACACAATTGTTTACCGTTTCGTTATTAGTCGCTTCTACTAGAGTGAAAAAATTAACAAGATGACAACTTTATAATTTTTCACTGTTGACAAAACTATCAATCTACGCGGTAGTAAACGTTGAACAAGTGTACAAGTTTCAAAATGTTAGAAAATTAAAAAGAAATTCTTGTACAAATTCATTAGACAAGAATATATTACAATCATTATATGTGTGACATGTTTTTTCATCGGTCATTAAATATTTTCAACATGATATACGATATGATATGAGCGAAAAATAAGACATATTGCTTATTTTTCTCTCATACCAAAATGTAATCTTAATTATTCAAAGTTCTTTTACTATAAGTATAAAGCATTTCTTTTTCAAACGAACAAGAACTTGTTTGCTCATTTCAGAGACATCCGGTATAATATTATATTATATTATATATATATATATATATATATATATGCTGTAGTATTCTTCCGGGTAGTCCTCCGCGTTGAGTTCTCTAAAGAACTATTTGTCTTCTGATATATATATATATATATATATATATATTATATATTATTATTATTTCTCTATACATAATTTTAATTTATACATAAATTTATTTTTTATTCTTAAAAATGACGAATTCATGATTCAAAGAAAATTGGATGTGTGAATGATTCAAAGAAAAACTGTCACTAATAACGTGTAAGCAAATCCACTAATTCCGTTGCCGCATCAAATACGCTTTAAGTTTATTAAACTCAAAATACACAAGTTGCAAAATAATAATCTAACAAAGCACTAAACAAAATACCTACCTAAAGCGCAGCGTTATAAAATTCAGTTATAAAATTCTAACAGTAATGAGTATTCTTAAATAAGCACCATAGTACGTGAATACAAGAGATGTAGCATTGAAAGGGGAATTCAAAAATGTAATAACATATGGGATGTTGTATTTAAAACAGAAAAGTTAGTAGAACTGGAAGCACGTCATGACTGCTTTTATATTATTTGAATAGATGGTCGCTGATTATTATTGCTTCGTATCCGCGTCCTGTAAGGAGAAGTCTCCAATACCTTGTAATAGGCCAATCATCGTGAATATTCTTGAAAACTTCATTTCAACTCGAGATTTAACGTTTAATATGCGAGTGTTTGTGAGCGTAAGCGTATTGAAGTTGGCAGCTAAGCTGTCGAAATACGTATCTACATATAGACTCATTGTGGTAAGACAAATTTTTAACTTACTGTCTAATCATTGTCTTCTTTCTTCTTTACTGTTCTCCGTTTACGATAACTTGTAAATCAATGAGAAAGTAAAGAAAATTTGCAAGACAATTTGGAATGACAAAAAGAAGAACATTACAGGTGGAAGAGTTTGTGTTTTTCTCAAAGGGATAACAGTTAAAGTGCACAGTTTCATCATACGTATATGTTATCACTAACAGCGCCATTTATTAACGGATATTTCTGTACTAAAAAAGCATTTTATGCTTTCCCAAGAAAATCACATTAAAACAAGTTTAAAGCACAGTAGTGCGTTAAGATAATTATTTACAAAAAATTGAAAAATTGAGTGTCAGATAAGTTTGGTACAAAATTATAGCTTCCTTGACAACAGTTCAGGCGGAGATAACCCGGACGGGTCAGTTTGGTTGCAGTTGAAATTCTTGAGCTACTCCCTTGCTGAAGAAGTACACTGCAACGAAACTGACTTGCAACTAATTTTTTATATAACTTTCTTATAAAACGTGTGATTTTTTTTACACGGACACTTCGGAAAATTGGGTTAAATATTGACAGCTTATTAGAAAACAAATTACAACTATAGTTTTTCGATGTGTCAATTAAAGTGCGAGATTAAACATAGCAACTTACGCTTCTTCTACAAAGTAGTCTTTATGAACCAAGCCCTCTGCGGACGTAGGAGGATTTACATTATAAGAACATATACCCAGTGTTTTCATACCAGTATAATATTGTTCCTTTTCTATATAGCCAGTTCTCATTCTATCCATAAGATTAAACAGTGCCTCTGAAAATGTCACTCTTTAGTTTTCCAAATGAAATAGAGCAAAAAATTAAAATTTATGTGTTATAGATGTGAAATCTAGATTTGTACTTGCTCGGCTTACGCCCGATTTCTTCACCTCCAGCTAAATTTATCTGCCAGGTATTATCCTTGGAAACTATTGTATCGATAATAGTTCCGAGGATATTACCTGGCAGATAAATTTATTCAGAGGTGAAGAAATCGGACATTACTCGAATCAAATATTAAGCATACCAATGTGTTTTTTCTCATACAGAACCGGTGGAGGACCCATGCCTGCTCTAAAAATTATGCACTTATCGAACAAATCCAATATAAATTCGATGGGATCGTCTAAAAATTTTCAATAAAATGTTTAAAATGTTGATTTTCCTTAACGTTAAGATAGTATCATTACCTGGAAGTGCGCTTAGCAGATGCGCAATGATAAACTGGAAAAACTCAAAAATTTTGTGCGCCCTCAAATATCTCCGAGCTTGTTTCATCGCTTCAGATTCACCCGCATCCAATTGATCTACAAAAACTTCCTCTACGATGGATTCTTTTTCATGGAGCGCCTCTTCTTCGCCCCCAAGCGGTAACCCCATAAGATACTTTAAGCGACTTTGCTCAAGTGATTTTACTGAACCCTCTGTGGTTTCGGTTTGTGTCTTCATATCAGTTAATTTAGATTCAGTTGTCGACAACATCGACGGTGTTAGTCCCATTTCGCCTTCACTTGCGCAATATTCTTCTTTTTGTTTCTTACGCCTGGCTAAATAAAGCTCAAGCAATTTTCTTTCTTCCTCATCCAGTGCTCTTTGAAGTGAATCGGCGTTTCTGAACGCAAAGTTCTTGTACAGCAACGAGCTCCTGCTTATATTCTCTTGCAAGATACCAACTCTTTTTGATTTCTCTGCACCTACCTTTGCCTCTTTACTAACGCTCTTGTACGTGATCGGTTCGGAGTCACGTCCGGTACTACTCAGCACCGTGTTCGATATTAGTTCTTCCATGATCGGAGGTAAGGCTTGTTTTGCATTGAAATTCTGTTTGGTTTAAAACAGTGTTTTCTCAAAACTTGAAAATGTTAAGAACCTCATTTTTTCCGTACCTGAGAAATCCTCGTATTTTGCATTGTTGAAATGATTTTTCTTCTTGAGAGTGAAGGAATTACAAAATTATTGACAGATGTTCAGACGAAAAAACAAACTTCTTGATCAAAGATAAAGGATCTAAGAAGATTCGGCACTAGAATCTAGGAACATTGCACCGAATTCACATCTCTGCCCAAAACCCAGCTGGCGCTAGTGTTGTACTAATAACCAATCAAATAATTCCATGTTTGAAGGAAAGAACAAAAAAATTTAATGACATTTATGTTTGACATAGGCCGAGTTAAATGAGCGGTCAAATTGCACAGAATCGTTAAGTCAACGGGCCGACTAAACCCTCTGACCAATCAGCAATTGAGAAAAGTGATCACGTGATTTGGTCTGACCACTTCGACCATTCACTTACCGCAGCCCTAGTCTGAATATTTCCACCGTTTTTGATATGTATTTGCATAAATGCTTTTAGTGCTTTCGTGTTTAGTTTGTTTTCATAATTTGCTGTACAGCTGTCGGTGTAATTAGTAAAATTTGTATCGGGTATCGCTGCACGGTCAAAATTTGACTCCCAGTTACTGCACCGAAAAACTGCCAACGTGCCCGGACACAGGTAAAAATGTTTTATTTCTATTAAAATGTACGCAGTAACTGTGATACTTTTAAAAAAAGGGAAAGGAACTAAGAACAATACGTTTTATTGCAAATGGTGACAATGGTGAAAAATTAATGACAATTCAAAGATACCGGCCTATATTGAATTTTAATTCATTACTGACGACAATACCAGTTAAACTAAAACTTTTACATTTAAATGTTAAAAGTGTGAGAAACAAAGAGTCAATATTGGAAGTGTTTCTGGAAAACATAAAGCCCGATATTGTGTGTTTTACTGAGCATTGGTTAACTTCAGAGGAGATGATATCGCTTAATAATTACAATCTAATTAGCAATTTTAGTGGAAATAAGAAGCGTGGTGGAGGAGCTTGTATTTTCGCTAGAAAAAACATTACAGCTGTTGATATTAGTTGCAATGCTATTGAAGAGAACTGCGAGATGGTTGCATGTAGGCTTACGGTAATGAAGATAAAATATTTAATAATATCAGTATACCGATCGCATCAGTCTGATTTAATGGAGTTTTTTAAAAATTTTGATTCACAATTACTCGAGCTGTATAAATATGCCGACTTTCATGTAGTCTGTGGGGATTTCAATATAAACACATTACGGGCATCATCTGATTCAAAAGATCTTATAAATTTAATGCTGCAGTATAACTTGGCCTTAAGAACCAATCAAGCTACAAGGATAAATAAATACTCGGAAACTTGTATCGATAACATTTTCACGGATTTCGATTGCTCCGTTAGCATTAGAGAAACATTTCTTTCGGATCATACTTTTCAGATACTTGATTTCGTAATCTATGAGGTTAATCGTGATGACACAATTTTTTATAAACGTAACTTTAATATGTCCAGTATGACCTTATTCTATGAAAGTTTGTTATCAGAAGAATGGAAAGATGTATATAGAGCAGAAGGGATTGACGAAAAATTTGATACCTTTAAAACTATATTTATGTGTTACTTCGATACTGCCTTCCCTATTAAACAATCAAAACGAAACTTCAGTCACAAAAGTACCTGGTTAACGAATGATATTAGAAATATGGGTAATATGCTAAACGAAATGCAACAAATTAATAGAACACTGAACAATGATCGGTACCATCAACGTTTCATCGAATTTAAAACAATTGACAAAATCAAAATAGATCGAGCGAAACACACTTATAATTCCAATAGAATTGTAGAAGCGACAAATATTTCTCGCGAATGCTGGAAAATTATTAATGAAAGTCGACCTGAAACATATTTCACAGAGTGTCGTTTGGTGGACTCGAGTAATAATATAATACTTGATAAAACCGAAATCCCCGATATGCTAAACAAACACTTTGTAAAAAATTCAGCAAAACCTCCAACTAGAAAAACATGCGCAACAGATCAATCTTTTCCAGAATCCATGTTTTTAGCACCAACAGATAAATGTGAAGTCGAAAATGTTATAAAAACAAAATGCGTTAAGAAAAGTACTGGAATAGACAATATTCCCGGTATTGTCTTGAAAGCTGTTGCTGATTTAATAGCAAGCCCTCTGAGTCACTTGATTAACGAATCATTTTCGTCCGACCAGTATCCTTCCGATTTGAAAATATCCAAAATTATTCCCGTGTTTAAGAACAAGGGTAGTCGTCTGGACGCAGCGAATTATAGGCCAATTGCTTTGTAAAGCCAGTTCGGGAAAGTATTCGAGGAAATCTTTCATAAAAGGCTTATTTCATATCTTCACAAGCATAAAATTATCTCCAATGCACAAAATGGTTTTCGGAAAGGAAAATCAACAAAAACAGCAATCACTGATACCTTTAATTTGGTTCTTACCGAGCTCATCGGTAAAAGGAAAGTAGTAGCACTATTTCGTGATCTCAGTCGAGCTTTCGACATTGTCAACCACAATTTACTTTGTCACAAACTAGAAAATATGGGTATAAGAGGATCCGTAAACCGATGGATAAAATCTTATCTCTGCGGTAGAACACAAAAAGTGGCGGTTAACGGCGAATTATCATCTGCGCTGGAAGTGAACAACGGAGCTCCCCAAGGGTCTATCCTCGGTCCCGTGTTGTTCACCCTTTTCATCAACGACCTCCCCTTATGTTGTCCATCTTCAACAAAAACAGTCATCTATGCCGACGACACGACGTTCATAATATCAAGTAACAGCCCCGAAGATCTGGTCCTTAAAACAAATAATACGTTGAGCGAAATGAACCAGTGGTGTTTGTGTAACGGGTTAACTTTAAATGTGATCAAAACTCAAATAATGCCGTTTGTGACAAAAAATATTACAATCGAAACTTCGCCATTAGTCAAACTTAACGGTATTTCAGTAGCTTGTGTTAACCATTATAAGTTTTTGGGAGTGCATATTGATTGTAAATTAACCTGAAACTGTTATGTACATTACCCATATAAGTTAAATACCCGAATATTTTTAACAGATAAAATAGCGACATCTTACTATCGCTTTTTGATAGAAGATGTCGCTATTTGATCTGTTCATCACTCTTACATCGCAATTGCAAATAAATTGGACAAGTCGTTTTTGTTTGCAGTGGAAATGTCGAGCTACGTCTCTGCTGAAGAAGCCCCAAGCAGGGCTGAAACAGCTGTCCAGAGCCTGCTCGAGGTTTTCACTGCAATCAAGAACGATTTGCACAAAATTTTTCAACAAATATTTTTACTTTATAGATTACGACATACGGTTAATTACGAGATTTTGAGATGCTTATATTTCGGTTTAATTCACCCGCTTCTTGCATATGGCATAATTTTCTGGGGTAACTGCGCTACATCCGGCAATGTATTCAAAATTCAGAAAAAAGCTGTTCGATTAATGGGAGGTCTGGATTCTCGGCAAAGCTGTAAAGATTTATTCAAATTGTACAACATTATGACTGTTCCGTCACTGTATATTTATGAAATCGTGCTATATGCGCGATCAGTTGAAAATACTGTTAGCCGAAATAAGGATTATCATAATTATTACACAAGAAAAAATGAAGATTATCGGGTACCTTTCAATCGCTTGACGATTGGACAAAGTGGTCCAATTTCAGCAGGGTTAACGTATTTAAACAAAATTAAAACTCTATGGAATAATTCGTTACCCACTTGTAATCGTTATTTTAAAAGCAGATTAAAACAAATGTTAATATCAGGCGCCTTCTATTGGGTAGATGAATTTTTAAATCAACATTATTGAATTAATTCATTAAAAATTTTTGTTGAATTAATTCATTACTTCAATAATTTACATTATTTAACTTTTAACGAAATATTTATTGATTGTTTTTATTTTTTATTTTAATTTGTTGTATAAGTAAACGAATCAGAATAACGATGTGAATCTGAAATAAGATGAGGCTTTGTCTTGTCTATCTAACGTCACACTTACGTGATATGTATCTATGTAATAATTTTAATGTTACCACCAATTTTTCTGTGCTTGACTTGTGCAACAAACTTCTGTTTCTTGCATCAATAAAATTATTATTATTATTATTATTCCGATTAACATCATAGCTGCGTATAAATATCCAGGTCCAAGAAACTTCGCTGTTCAGTGATTCTTCCAGCAACAACAAGTATAAAAGATAAGGAATCGTTTGAAGTATGATTATCAAGGCGAATACTCCTGAAAATCACAGAATAATTATTGAACTTGATTTATTTAGTGAGTTATTAGTATTTTTAAAGAAAATTTGCTTCTCGTTTTTGTATCTGTCAATTTCTTAGTTTGAAATAAAGTGCGAATATTTAAAACGCATATTATTGCTTTATAACTTTTGAAATACGTATTTATTTAAAACATTAAAGTTTAAAACTCCCGCCTTTGCTGTGCCCAAAATCCAGGTGAAGCCACTTTTGCGAACTAAACTTCGTTCCATTTTTATTTTATTAAGTGTCACATATTCCTAGATGCTTTATCTTTGGTCTTGATTATTTAATTTTGAATAGGAGGAAGCAAACTTAACGAAATCATATTACACTCATTTTCAGAAAATGTTGGCTACCCTGTTTTTTTTTTTCATTTCACTACATTTCAAAGGAAGGAATAAAATTCTTTTAGTATATTTTGTCTACGATATAAACATTACAAATAAAAGGACAAAATATGATTGGTGATTGGCAAGAAGAACAAACCAAATGACGCAAATAAAATCGCAATTCATATTTCACTTATGGCCAGTTGCACCAAACACTTAAGCCGAACTTAAATTTGCTTTGTTTATAATGTGATATTTGAGGTTACGTAACTCACATTCTAAACGACGCTTAGAGTAAAGCTCGACTTAAATTTTTGGTGCTACTTGCCCTTAGTAACTTACATTTCTTTTTTTTTGTTGAGATCTGTTTCTGCTACGAAAATGCAAAGGCAGATCTTCTATACTCCATTCATTATAAGAAGGTAGTTCTCCTACTACTATCGTACATTCTTCTTCGCAGTGTTGAGCACGGCCACAAACAATTAATTTCCAACAACGCTAATTCAGAGGGAAATCGGAGGAAAAGGATATGGTATTCCTTTTAATAATGAATGAGCATAGTCATATTTTTGTGCTTCTTCATCAACAAGTTATTTTTGAGCATGACTGGATTACTTCACTTTTGTTTATTGAAAATGAAGAAAAAAATATGTGTAACAAATACAGATAATATCTTTTTCTTAAGACTATTAGGTCGTTCTCACACAACGCTATAGTGTTACAAAAATACGTACTTTTAAACGAACTACATTAGTAGTCGATTAAAAAATATCCATTTTCTATTATTTTATGTTATTTTTTTTATAAATACATTATAGAGGTGCACGCCTCCTTAAAAAATTTCTTTTGTTTCCATCGAAAATACATCTAATTATCAAAAAAAAAACGCCAGTGACGAAAATTGATTTAAACAGATTTTCCTTTCGGCCAAAAGATGGCGCCCTAATGATTCACTGTGACTCATTTAGTTTTCAACTTTCGATTTCTTTAAAATAAATTCAAACGCAGAAAGCCAAGTTACCGCTAAGTATGTCAAAGTGACTACGATAATTTGCTTGCATCTCGAATCAAAATTACAAATAGCTTTAATTTTTAGTCGTTAGATGGCGCTCTGAATAACTTCAGTGAATGTTTTGGGGTGAAAGTAGCATCTTTTAAATTTTCAATTTAATTTCGAAATGAAAATCATTGCGAACGTGGCCTAGTTCGAGATTAACTTTAATCAATGTTGGTGCAACTGTTTGAATGGTAATGTCAACGCGAAAACGAAATGCTGTCACAGGAATTCCGATTAAAATCGTTTTCCTTTTCGATCAAGAGATGGCGCTTCGAACATTTCCTATCAAAACATGATTCAAAATTCATTGCGAAGGAAATCTCTAGCTGGGGAAAAACTTTTTTCCTTTTGTTTGAAAGATGGCGCCATGAAATTTCTTGTCACTCCGTGTGATTTTATATTTTGAAATTTCTCTTTAAAAGTGCTGTTGAAGTAAATTCAGATAAAGTAGTTCTCATTTTTGGACAGCAGACGGCGCTCTGAGTTTTTTTGCGTCCAGCTCTTAATTATTTTCGATTTAATTTAACAAATTGCGTGTGAGTTAAACAATCGATTTTCAACATTATTCTTGTACTACGACGCTGAACTTAAATAATACTCCTGCATGCGAACAACACTCTTAAAAACATTCAGCGTATGGGCTACAAAATTGTCAAATGGTATCATTTAAATATTTTCTCACAGGTATCATTTAAGTTGAGCGTCGTTGTACATTTAGAGTTATAGCGTTGTGGTAGCAGTTAAGCTTGAAATAGGGTCTGGAGGACATCGATGAAAACTTTCTTTTCTTTTAAAGGGTCATTGCTTAGAGAAGCTTGGGTATCCCGACCCTAAATGATCAGAATCTTTGTAGTTTTCCAATGTGATGATGTGAAAGAAGTAAAAATGAATTTAATTCAATACAATTATTAATATTATACATATAAATTGCATAAAAAGTTCATGTGAACGTATTTGAGATTTCAATAGCACACTACTTATTACTTACATAATACGCTCCATATTAGGATGTTTTTAATTAATTTGAAATCGACGGCTTTGTCCAGACGATCCAAATTTTGAAGTAAAGTGACCTACGCGAAAACCACCTTCCAAATATAAGCATCTTCTTCTCATTGGAAATTCAACTTACGAAACAGGACGCCACTTCATATTTTAGTAGTATATTTCACGTACACGTGTCTTGTGCAGCTTATACACGTTCACCGTGTATTTTGAAACGTGTTAGAATTTTATGCTATTGTATTACAGCCGTGGCACATAAATAATTTGTTTCGTTTGCTTTTACTTGCTCCAATACACCGTTTCGTCTACTTGACTCGTAGGCTCTGCACATAATTTTGGATTTGCCGAAGGTCTGCGGTGTTAAATGTTTTTTTGCTCTTGGTTGAAATTTCAGTGGCAATTTTTTCCTTAAGTTATGAACATTTTTACCTTTTACGTATTAATGAAGCGTAGCAACACGTCTAAGTATACACCAAGAAAAGTTTTAAGGAATCTTAACAACGTGAATAAAAATGTTCATTCTCGAAATTATTCGAGATCATTAACTTCATCAAATCGCATAGGAAGGCGACTGAAGACAACGGATGAGACGTTGCTCTGAAAATTTACTACCTGTTGATATTCCTTGAAGGTAAATATAGTATATGTATGGTACCCCAGTAGCGATACCAAGAAGGTTGTAAAAATTCTGTTAAATAAGCGAGAAAGATTACAAATACAGTTTACAGTTTTCCAATGGTTGCATATCTTCTTTGATCACGTTCTTCATTAAATTATACATCATTTTCTTGAACTAATAAAATTTTAATTGAGTACTATGTGTATATCTAGTTTTTTTTCACTTATAGTTAATTAACTTTAATTAACAGTGAGTCTAATTTGATTGCGAATAAAATTTTCTCGAGATACATTCAATTCATCCATGCACTCTCGTTTAAAACAGTCGGCACCAATTGAGGAGTAGAAGTTACAAAGAGAATAAGTGACAATTTTTCAAAAAAAAAAAAAAAATTGGCTAAAAAAGGTTTTACGTACCTTGACCTGCATCCTGTAAAACGGGTAAACTGCTCCGATACGAATTTCTAGGAGAAAAGTGACCTGAATCTTTTTGGTAGACGAACTGTTAAGTCAATTTCTAGACAAAGCGGATATGTTATTACAATTAAATATTAACATTAATTTCTGTACATAATAAAATCTCATTTAAGGTTTTAAAATTAATTTCGGTTCGCTGTTGATACGTTGTTATCTGTATTCTTCGTCAAACTTCTTTTTGTTGTGGTCGTGCAGGTTCTCTTATCAGAGCGTCCATCCTCTTCGCACTCTCGCTGGTAACGAGAAACTATCCTTATCCCTGCTTCGCGAACTTTCGTTCAGGTGAAAACAATAATTCATTTATTCACTAAGTTTCCGCCTGAGAACGAGGTGTTTTCTTCGTAAAATTTTACTTTATTCTGCAAGCTGGTCTGACGGTATTTTTGGTGAAATTACCGAAGATTTGAACTATTCCGAGGAATTTAGGCTACTGTCTTACCGCCACAATTTTATTTTGGTTTTTGAATAAAGAAAATTCTTCAGCACCTTCTGCATTTTGAGTGGGCTGGTGCGTCTTCTACGGAAGGTTTTAGAAGTTTTTCACTCGTCTCACGCGAAGAGAACGCTACATCAGGTTCTTTTTTTTTGTGTCTGGGAAAAGAAATTCTATAAGTTTGTTGAAAACTTTCTCCAATATTTTTTTGGGCTACTTCTGGCAAGGTTAGTGGCACGAAAATTTGATCCACTCTGCCTACGGGGCCACGGAGCTCGCCGAATTATTGCCGCTGCCATTCGATCCCGTTAAGGAATCAAAAGGACTCTTCTTGGACCCATCCCGGATCGTCGATCCACCAGATAAGATTTTCCATTATTCCTGTTTTTTTATTGCATTTAATTCTGAAATTTATAATTGTTTAACTTAATTCAATTTAATTCAATCATTCCTTTTTTTTTTAATTTAATCTTTTTTTTTATTAGTATTTTGGTAATTAACTTTTTTTGACTTTCTTAATTTTACCGGCAAAATTTGTGAACCAATCAGATCTGAGCGGTAATTGCGACATTTTAGTCACTAATCAAAGTCACAGAGCGCTAAATGTTGAACACTGGAGTTTGTTGTAATGATTTCCATGTTTTTTGGGCTAATTAAAATTTATGTGCAATGATCCGATGTGTTTTCATGGTATGCGAAATAAAATAGGAGAGAAAAAAAAACATACTCACCCCTTCTCGACTCGACTACCGGAGCAGTGTTGTTGTTATTTCAGCTACAACAACAACACTATAAATTTTTTTTTTGTTAACGTGCGCGAAATTACAAACTACCCCGTCTTGCCCGTAACAATGTTTCTTTAATTTTCGTGTTATTACCACATTTTGAATGTGTTTACGTTGTTTGTTTGTCCTTCTTAGTCTCCGAAGACAAACAAACTGCAATTAAATAAAACAAAAACAGAAGAAGTGATGCTAGAGGCGAAAGAATGGCTCAGTGGTAATTCATCAAAATTGAACGATAAGAAAACACAGCGACTGCTACTGATAATAACTAATAGGCCCGAAAAACATAGCGTAAAATTTCTAGGATTATACAGGATGTCCACCGAGTGCCGCGGTCTTCTCTACCGTCTAAAGTATACAAAATAGAAAAGAAATTCAAACGACCTGAGGTGTAACTCAGTTAGCTCTATTTTCTAAAATTATTTTTGGCTATACAGGGTGTTCAGTAACTGAGAGATATTACATTATCTCATCTAGAGAAACATATTGACATGGGAAGAACACATTACCGTTTTGCAAAAACAACTGGCAACAGCGATATAAACGATAAGAAGAATTAAATACAGTGCTTCCTACCAAGCTGCAAGGATAACTTACTTTGCAAATTTCCACTTCAGAGCAAATTATGGAATATTATTACGGGAAACGTCAGAAATGAGAAAAATCTTCCTGCAACAGAAAGAAGCTGTTAGAGTTCTAGAAGGAGCATACCGCTATGAAACCTGCAGGCCTAATTTCAAAACACATCAAATACTTACCATACCGCAGCCATGAACTTCACAGTAATAACACGAGGAATCCAGAAGCCAAGGTATACCTTACCACCGCATTAAAAGAACACAATCGGGTCCAAATTTTCTAAGTGTACAGTTTTTCAATAAACTTCCTGTCAATGTTAAACAAATGACTGAAGAAAATTTTGAACGATGAGTTAAATGTTTCTTATTAGAAAATGTGTTTTATAGTTTCACCGAATTTTTGGATTTTGATTTTAAAATATAACCTGTTCTACCTATTCAATTCTGTATGCCATCTGTGATAACTTATGTTTTTGTTTGACTAATTTAGTTTGTCTTATATGTACCATAATTGTTGATTATATTTGTTTCTTACATTGATTGTTTTTTACATTGATTTTTTTTACATTTATTTTTCTTGTATATTTACACCATAAGTACAAAATTTTAATCTCTACATTTAATATTTTGAATTCCGTTTTATACTGTTTTATTACGTAGGTACTTATTTCTTGACGCCATATATGAATGTAGTTTTTTTTTCTCTAGAGTTTAGCTGACGTTTGTAGCAAAAATGTATTTTCTTTTGCTGCAAAAATAAATATGATTATGATTATGATGTGTAATAGCGTACTTCCATGTAAGGCGAAGAATATTTGTTTAGATCTTTTTTAATGATGACGTATTTGTTAATTTCTGTAATTCAGATTTTTGGCACTTGGCCCCTTTGTTACTTCTACTCCTCAATTTATTTAAAGTGTATAGCATAAATTGTATAATAATAATAAATCTTATTAAGTGATTTATTTTCTGTGTATGTAAGGAGGTACTTGTGCATCCAGAAGTGATTTGCATATTAAAACGGCGCTGAAGTAATGCACCGGCATATGATTGAAATTTTATTGGCAATAATAATTACTATTTTAAATCGCATTGAATGCAAATGAAAAGAATTATTCGATGCCTTATTCACTCGATTGAAGGTTGAATGACCTAAGGAAGTGGCATCTCTCAAAGGGAAGAAATTAATGTTTTCATCTTCAACTTACGTAAAGTCATTAATGTTTCTCCCCTACAAATTTTAAATTGCGGCCTGATGCCTTTGAACCATTATTATAGGTAGACAGACAAGCAAGCAAGCAAGCAAGTACGTAAACAAATACAAATGGAACACATGTAATAAAATTCAACGCATGTCTGTTTATCCTAAAACCGTCTGGTTTAAGTCAATCTTGATGATATTTTAATCATTGTCTCCCTTAGAAACAGATGAAAATTAATCGAATGTTAAAGTTAAACTGTGACTGTAAAAGCTGGACTAAGTATAGAACATGTCAAAATAAAACACTTATGGCCAGTTGCACCAAACACTTAATCCGAGCTTAAATTTAAGTACTGCTTATAAAGTGATATTTGAGGTTACACAACATTCAGTAAATCAACATTCTAAGCGGTGCTTAAAGTTAAGCTGATCTTAAGTGTTTGGTGCAACTGGCCATTTATGTCCTATATTCCATATTTGTCACCTTCTTACATACAATCATTTTCCTTTTTTTTAATTAATTTTTAAATTAATTTGTCTGTAAAAATTCATTGTTTCTTTCTATGCATTTGTTTTTCAATATTCCTTTTTGGTTTATCAATAAATAAAACCTGTTTTCGTAGACAACAATTTTCTACAAACGATATTCTCGATTCTATAATAATAGAATTGTTTTATACTTTTTTAGATAAGAAATATTGCTTATAATCAAAGTTAGTAAGAAGTTTGAACAAAACAAATGATTTTTGCCAGCAAAAGCAAAAAACAAAATAAAACCTGTTTTCGTAGACAACAATTTTCTACAAACGATATTCTCGATTCTTTAATAATAGAATTCTTTTATACTTTTTTAGATAAGAAATATTGCTTATAATCAAAGTTAGTAAGAAGTTTGAACAAACCAAATGATTTTTGCCAGCAAAAGCAAAAAACAAAACAAAACCTGTTTTCGTAGACAACAATTTTCTACAAACGATATTCTCGATTCTTTAATAATAGAATTCTTTTATACTTTTTTAGATAAGAAATATTGCTGAAAATGCTGAAATAATACGATATTCTCGTTCAATTTATTAAAAAAAAAAAATTTCTACTTTTACTTCTTTCAGTATTTCTGTTTTTCTTAAGAAAGTATGTTTCATATTGTTGAACAGTCTTCCTTTTCTGGTTTTCTTGCTCTAATTTCTTCATCCATTTTTCTTACTTGTGTTTGAATTTTTGTACTTGCTGTAGGTTTTCTGTTTTTAGCTTTATAATATATTGTTCTCATTGTTTTCCTATTTTCATTGTTTCCGTTTTCTTTTGATTCATTTTCATTCCAAAATTTTCCAGCGTTTTTCCGTATATTTCAATAATTCCGTTAAGAGTTCTTTCATCCCTAATATATCACCACACAACATATTTCCGAAACACTTATTTCTTGCGTATTCCAGTATCCAACTTCGTAGGTTTTTATACTGTTTTTTTTTTATTTTCTTTACGGCTTTATCCAAAATCAAAGCGAACAGTAAGAAAGCTTTCTCCCAATCAATAACATACACATGTGCATATTTCTTCCAATGCTTATTGCTTTCTCTGCTATGTGTCTAACAATGCATATCCGTCATTCACTCCCACAGTTTGGTTTAAACCCGAATTGACTTTCATCTATATTACTTTCTGTTTGTTTCATCAGTCTTCCCTTCAGGACTTTTGCATATGTTTTTACGGCTGAGCTAGTAAGAGTGAAACTCCTGTCTTTACTGCTCCCATTTTTATAATTTGGTGTTATTGTGCCCACCCTCTATTCTTCTGGTGTTACTTCTTTTTACATACTTCCTTCAGTATATTTCGAAGCTCCTCTAGGGCCTATTCTGATTATGTCTTCATCACTTCCCCCGACATATTATCATGAACTGGCGCGTTTCTTATTTCTAACCTTTTATCGCTGTTTTAATTAATTTCTTTCAATGGATAAGCTTCCTTCTGTCTCTTATGAATCAATTCTATGTTCTTCTATTTGTATGTTTTGTTCTTGAATATGAGATGTCTTTTTCTTCCAGACGTTCTTTGTAGTATTGAGGCCATTTCTCAATAATCCTCTTTTCCTCTACAACTACATTTTCTTCTTTATCTTTATTATATTTTTTTTAGTCTCCACTTTATTTCTCTTCATGTTTCGTATTACACTGGAAAATAATTCTGATTTGCATTATACGCTGTTTTTATTTTATTTCCAAATTCTTTCCAACAATTTTGTTTTTCTTCTTTAATTATTCTTTTTACGTTAGAGCTTTCATTTTTAAAACATTTATGGTCCGTTTCTTTTTCTTTTGTTTGTAAGTACTTTTCCATACTTCTTTCTTTTTCTTTACTGCTGTTTTTATTCTGCCATTCCATTACTGTGACTTTGGTGATGTTAAGTTTGTACGATCTAATTTTGATATGATTTTTGTTTTATTCCCTTTCTGTTTTATCTCTTTCCATTATGAACGTTATTATCACCATGTAGTGGTCGCTGCACTTCTTTTAACTTCTATATCCTTCGCTTTTTTCCATATCTCCTAGCTTACTAGGAAGTAATCTATAATGAATTTTTCATTCCTGCTTAGTATTTGTCTTGCTATTTTGTTTTTGTTTTTTTCGTGAAAAATTTGTTCCCAACCTTTACTTCGTTTTCTAAACAAAATTCTATTATTCTTTCTCCCTTATTATTTCTTATATGTATGTTCTCCGTTTCTTCCTGGGCACCATTCAATTCTTATATTATTATTCCCTGTTCTCCCATTCCCATTCAATGACTTCTTGTTGTAAATCTGCAAAAGAAAATCGCATAGTCGTTAGACCCATAAGCAGAAAAAATAAAATTAACTTAAATTACACAGTTTTCTTCTTCTTTTCGCTGGTCCTCCAACTCGCCCCGAATAAATATGAGACCGCACCGGCTACCTAATGCTTTGAGTCAATCTGTATGTGCAGGTGAGCCAACAGTGCGTGGGCGGAAGATTGTGGCGTTACTATTGAAAATTTTTGAAATCTGACTGCGCAATAACATACATATCGATTAGATGCACAATCTAAAATTATTTAGACTAATACAAAGGGTTCCGTAAGAGTGTGACGACCCTAACATATTGCACTATTAGATGTCTCATTATCAGTGAACGAAAATAACATGAGATTTTATTGAACTAAAGTTTATCGTTTTCGAATTATTGACAATTTACCTGTAAAAAATAGCAAAATTTGTTACTCCATAAATTAGTTATTTTTAAATATTTTGCTTTGAATTTTGGTGGATACATTACTTAACTATTATAAAACAGAAATGTATGATCAATTCGAATTTTTTCCAAGTATTTTACACAGAGTGATTCACAACGCAAATTACCATTTTTCTAAAAAAAAATTAAATGGAACGCCCTGTATATGAACACATAGTTTAAAGCATCCCTTACTAAGGTTTCTCATAGTATAAGACTTTTTACTTATAGCTCTTAAGCTTTGAATGTAGAAAGATTTTAAATCTGTATCTTTAAAATCCCAACTATATTGTAATTTAATAAATAAAATTGAAGTTAGTTTTGTTTCTAATGCACATACATTTGGTAATAATATTGTAAATAACCTTGATAATAATATCAGTAGATGTATTTTAATATTTGAACCAACCTTTAAAACACACCGATTTTTTTAAATTAAAAAACTATTAAGTTGAACTAGATTTAATTTCTTTATAATCGTATCATTGTTTAATTGTTTTGCATTGTATTCATAGTACGAAATATACAAAATACCACAAAAGCAATAACATAAATCTTAGTTAATAAAAGAAAAACTAGATTTAACAAACATGCTCAAAATGTAATCCAATTTATTGTATACATTTTTAATTTGGTGATTAAAAAATATATTAAAATTTATTAATAGTACAGAGATAATACATACAACTGCAATTCTACATAATTCTGTTTCATGATCTCGACATCCATACGCGATTCAATAAACCCATTTATATGCTGGTGTAAAAAAATATTGAAATCAGATGGAAGTTCGGATAGCAACTCAAAATTCTTACGCATTCTATTTATTGAATTAACCATTTAGTTAAATTATTTTCTAGTGTCATTGTTGTAATATGATGGTACTGCATCATGCTTAGACCGCATTCTTTAATCTCTATTTCAGGGAACGCTCATCAAAAATTACAAGAAATAATTCTAAATCAGAAACAGAAGGTAAGAATCGTCTCACAAAATACAAACCGATAATAAAACGTGATTGATGAGTGATAACCAGGGAACGGAATTATATATTTTGTTCGATTAAATACAAACGAGGCGGCAAACGTATAACGCTGCAACGACGTGTAAACACACACACGCTCGTTGCCACCTCGTTCGTAATAAACTTAACAAAATATATAATTCCGATCCGTAGTGATAACACAGGAATACATTTATTAAAAGACCGTTAGTTATGTGAAAAATTTCTAGAAAATGTGGATTTCCGCCACTATAATATTGTAAATTTTTTTGCTAGGAATTTTTTTATTCCTAATAAACAAAATGGAAAGTTTTTTATCCAGTGAAACAGGTTACTGGATTTTAAATGCTTATTAAAATACTACAGAACATCGAATGTCATTACAAGTTGAAATTTACGCCAGTAGAAACACAAAAAATTCAATTTTGTTTATTAAATTACAGTTATAATTAAGATTTTAAAGATATAAACTCAAAAAATTTCTACGTTCAAAGTTTAAGAGCTATACGAAAAAGTCTTATACTATTGGAAACCTTAGTAGGAGATGTTTTAAATTATATGTTCATATAAAGGGCATTCCATTTAATTTTTTTTAGAAAAATGGTAATATTCGTTGTGAATCACCGTGTGTAAACTACCCGGATAAAGTTCGAGTTGATCATATATTTCTGTTTTCTAATAGTTAAGTAATGTATCCACCAAAATTCAAAGCAAAATATTTAAAAGTAACTAATTTATGGAGTTACAAATTTTGCTATTTTTTACCGGTAAATTGTCAAAATCTCGAAAACGACAAACTTTAGGTCAATAAAACCTTATATTATTTTCGTCCACTGGTAATGAGACATATAATAGTGCAATAATATATAAGGTATTCCTTTAAAAAAAAATATGTTAGGGTCATCACACTCTTACGGAACATTCTGTATAAGTCTAAATCATTTCAGATTGTTCATCTAATCGATACGTATATTACTGCGCACACAGATTTCAAAAATGTTCAATGGTAACGTCACAATCTTCCGCCCACGCACTGTTGGCCCACCCTGTATATTGTTACAGTCATGAATTGCGACGCCAATAAATCTGTTTTCGTACAAGTCGTGCCATCTATGAGTTAGCTGAATAGACAAGAAATTATGGGAAAGTGTTTTCGTACGAGTCACGCCATTTATGAGATACGCGATTGTTCTAGGAATTATGAGAAGGGGAAGGATTTACGACTATTCTACGCCATTCTGAAAGAGCGCGAATTTACTATACAAGCAAAGGCTGGAGTACTGTTTGGATCAATTAAACGTTGTAGTTTACAAAAGTGATATTTGTGTTGTAGATTTTTGTTTTGCTGTGTAAGGCGATTGTTTTCAATAAAGTGTTTTGAAATTAAACGGCGTTTGTTTTTGCGGGCCCTGAATTCGCAACAATTTGTGCAAATGGTTCTGTTTCTCATTTTATTTCAATGAGTTACACATATTGTGCGCACATATTTGCTTAACATATGGAACTTTTCTTCGTTTTTTCCAAAAATTAATTTTGTAGAAAAGTTTTGCTTGCTTAAAATTGCTACGTTGAAAAAATCAAGAAATTAAATAAATTGTAAGCGACCTAAACAACAATTATCAATTTTAATTACAAAGGTGCTTTTTACAATAAATATTCTTTTTTATAACAGAAAATCAGAACTATTTTAAGGTAATCCAAAATAATAAAAGTTACAATTCAACATATGCATAAATCAACATGCAAAACTATTGCATAAATTCATTTTTTTCGAAACACGAAATCCATGTTAACTAAATCTGGGCACACATTGTATAACGAAAAATTAAACAGACCATCCAAAAATTGATCTACTATTTATCAATTTTTGGATAAATCGTTGCTTTTAGGGACTGTCAGTGATTTAGATGCAGCTCCTATTGAAAGACCTATTTAAATCTTTATGATTACAATCTATAACTGTGCAATTTGAAATAATTATTGCAATTATTAGATTCCAACATAAATTGATTTCCAGCTCGACAGCATTGTGTTCCTCACTAAACGCTCTTATTAAATGAAATCCGCTAAACTAGAGCAAAATAGTAAAATATAGGTTTGAAGCCCGATACGAATTGCACACAACCGTCTGGGCTTGACACTAACGCAACGTTTAGACAAATATATGGCTTGTTTGAAATACCGAACCTTCTCGCTTTACGTTGTACCTGCTTTATAACCTGTCATTAGATATTGTAGGGTCTGAAAATAAACTTAAGTGGACGACTATTAGAGACTGATGTACGGTTGGAAATGTTTACCGAAATAAACAGTGCCACTTCGATAAAATACAAGCAATTTCTAGATTTTGACCTGCAAAATCACGAAATTCGTAATTTTATTTGAAATTTGAGGGGAAGCTGTCCTTCAAACTTCGTCCGCGATAACATTCCAGGGTTATCGTAGTTGTTTTAAAAGGTCCAATCTAATCAGAAAGGCTAATATGTCTCATCTGTTAAAGTTATAGCATATTTATGTTCTGTAATCGTTTCAATTGGGTTGATAATTAATTTTTAAGGAATTATTAAACCACATTAAATTTTATACTTATTGTTTTCTATCTACACGAAGATATCGTATAGATGAAGAGTAAAAGATTAAATTAAAAAAAATTTAAAATTTACTTACGTCGTTAGAGTATACAAGAGCTTCAAATGCAGTTCTGCAGCAAATTTCTGTTAGTAAAACAATTAGGAGTACAATATTAATTTCATTTAAAACTGATCTGATTGAGTTAGGGCTTACAGGCTCCTGTGTAAAGAAGTCGTATGTTTTTAATAATTTACTTTTTTAATGAACAGGCTAGCTGTAATTCGTTATGAATTATTATTGCGATTCTGTGTACGCGTAACAGGAAAGTAAATACGTATTTTTCGTTCACGATCTTTTGCACTCTATTTAGCAAGTTCATGTTGGTATCATTAAAAAGATTTTATAATTGTTGTTTTTGATGATCGATGTTCCCATGTTAAATGTTTTCGATTATTTAATTTTCTTTAACCTTTCCATTACCGGTTGAAGTTTTAAAAACTATTTACTTACCATTACCGACCATGATAAGTTCGTGTTCTTTTATATTACTAACACAGTAATTACTAAGCTTAGGATAATTATGCATTAAAAAACTTCAAAATATGCATGCGCATATGCACTAAAATCATCAAATATATGCACTTAAATATGCATTAAAAATTGACTTTTATAGAATAAATAATATTTTTTATTTTAGAAAAATTTTGTGCAAATCGTTTTTGATTGCAGTGAGAACCTCGAGCAGCCTCTGGACAGCTGTTTCAGCCCTGCTTGGGGCTTCTTCAGCAGAAACGTAGCTCGACATTCCCATTTCATTTTCATTTTCATTAGGAGCAAATCCCGCTTCAATTTGTCTATCCTACTGCAATGTTAGGTCAAAAAGCGATAGTAAGATGTCGCTATTTTATATGTTCATCATTCTTACATCGCATTTGCGAATAAATTGGGCAAGTCGTTTTTGGTCTGCAGGGGGAATGTCGAGCTACGTTTCTGCTGAAGAAGCCCCAAGCAGGGCTGAAACAGCTGTCCAGAGGCTGCTCGAGGTTCTCACTGCAATCAAAAACGATTTGCACAAAATTTTTCTAAAATCTTTCATTATGCTTTGACAGCAAGCATGGCCGCCTTGCATGGGGGACTCATTAGGAGCAAATCCCGCTTCAATTTGTCTATCCTACTGCAATGTTAGGTCAAAAAGCGATAGTAAGATGTCGCTATTTTATATGTTTAATATTTTTTATGTTACCACATTCTTCATTATTTTGCTACAAAAAAACAAAAACTTTTTTTTAATTCTAAATTATTTATTTAGTCGTTATTATAGAAACAAATTACATTTAACTACAACATGGTGTAAAAAATTCTCAAAAGTAAATTTGCGCCTATTGTCGGCGAGAATATTTTTGTACTGAGAAAACACTTTCTCGACATCGCAGGACACTATTGGTACAAATTCGTATTTTACAACGTCATTGACACTTAAATGTTCGTTTTTTTCATTAAGGGTCGATTCATTTTGCAACACTTCACTTATATTCTTCAGTTGCTGATAGCCCGTATTTTTTGACAGCACTTCGTTTAATTTATTGATAAAAATATTTTTCTTGAGTTTTGCTAAACCGTTAACTACATGTTCTACTATTTGAATGCTTTCTTGTAAAGATAGACCCTTAGCTTCTAGCTTGGAGATTGCAGTCGAAATGCATGCCAGATTAGCTCAAATAAAAATTAAATCTTCTCGAATACCTTTTTTTCTCAGAATACTCTGTGCTTCTTCGATGCACTGCGCTTCCTCAGAGTCGAATTCATCAACAATTTTCTTCACAATTTCAAAATTTTCAGCGTAATACACAGCAGCGTCGATCCAACTTCCCCATCTTGTTTGTAATGATTGGCGCAGGTGGAAGTGGAATGTCACCCGAAATTTCCCGAAACTTCTGAATACGACTTGGTGCCTTAAGGAAAATCATTTTCACAGATGATATTAGCACATTAACATTTGAATAAAGATTACGAACTAAATCAGTTACTCGATGTAAGCCATGTGCTAAACAGGTCACATGTATCATGTTTGGGTATAAAACCTGCAGTCCCCGCATTGTTTTGCACATATATGCTGCAGCATCACTACAAACCGCTAGCACTTTTTCATATAAAATTCCAGACGGCCACAATAAACTTAAAGAGTCGTTGAAAAAAGCAGCGACTGTTGAATGATTTACTTTGTCCAACACTTTTAAAGTGAGCAGATATGATTTATTTTTTTCTTCAGGAACCCCTAATATACCAAACACAAAATTTCCTATTCATCTTTGTTCTTCATCGGTTGTTTCATCCAACGACACCCAAATAGAATGATCCCTTACTTTTGCTCTTAATTTATCCAATGTTAATGTATACAATTCAGAAACATAATTTTTTCTTAATGTCGATTCATCTGGAATATTTTGCTTTGTATACTTTTCCAAAAAATGGCAGAGAACTTCATTTTTTAACTTAGCTAATGGGATGTGTGCGCAAATAAAAGCCTTACAAAGTTCTGCATTGAATTCTGAACGTTTAGGTCCAGGCGTCGGTAAATTAGAAATTAACACTTGCCGTTCGTTATTTCCCCTTTTGCGATTTTTATTACTTGCATGCTTTCCGGTTTGAAGAATCTTGAAATTTGAACCTCGCAGTATTTACAAAATAACTGACGCCCATCCGTTATAAAATCATCACAAACTGGTTTAAAATTGCACTTACACACTTTTTTTCTTTTGGCATCTTGAGAGATGTTAAGCCTATTGCAATCAGCATACAACTACTGAAGGTTGATGAAATTTTCTGCAGAATTTCCTGGTAAAATTAGAAAGAAAGCTACCCCATACCATGGTCTGTACGAGTACTATTAACGCGGACAAAATACTTGGAAATTCGTGGGATAATGTGCGGTCGCAGTAAACAATGGCGGTTTTCATACACTGTTAATCCTCTTATTATTTCCAAGTATTCTGATTTTGAAACACTGGTTGTTCAGATTGTCTGCTATAAAATGTCAGTTTGCACTTGGCAATAAGAAATAATCGCAAATTTGCAATTAAAACAAAAAAATGCAGGAAATTATGCATTAATGCCCTAAAAAGTTAAAATATGCATTTATGTATAAAAATGTTCCAAATATGCATTTGCATATGCAATTATGCAAACGCATAATTATCCTAAGCCTAGTCATTACATTACAAAATAGAAAATTTCATTATTTCTGACTTATCAAATTTTAACTTCTGTCAAACTATGTGCAGCTAACGTGAAGGGATAATATAGGTAAAATGTTTATCACAGCTCTTCCACAATGTAAGATAAAACTAATCATATTATTCTGCAGTCTAATCGACTTGTAGCAAAGCTTTAAAATAAGGGATGATACCTAAGATGAGATACTAATTGTTTCCGTATTGATCGCTTTTTTCTCGATAGTTTACGAGACAGCAGCATGACAAGGACAAAACTCAAGCCGCGCGATGTCGTGACTGAATCCATAATTTTTTATTTAACTCTGAACCATTTTAAATGATCGTTACCAAATTTTGGAAAAATATTGTAAATAAAGAATGTACACCTTGACCTAAATGTAAATAAATATCGTAGGCAAATTTAGCTTGTGGCTTTTAAAGACGTATAAAACATTGACTTTATTTTTGAGGGGCACCCACATAAAAAATTTTGGGATATATTGTAATTTGCCTAATCGGTGTTAAATACGGATATAGTTTTACCTAAAAAGTTGTTAATTTTTATCTAATTTGGCGTTATTGTTGTCTTTCCCATCTAAGTTGTGTCTAAAAGTGAGAATTTACTCTAACAGGATAAGCTAAACATCATAGTTTCGTTTTTTCTAACTCCACAAACAGATGGACGCGAGGGAACACCAAGAAAGTGTTCCCTGGCGTTCAAAAGTGTTAAAGATTTTTAACTGTGCGAAGGACAAAATGATTAAAAAGAAACGTAGCATGATTCCATTTTGTTTCAAGAATAAATGCAAAAGTGATCTAATTCTTGTTGTTTTCTTTATACAATACATCTGGCGATGATATTTCAAAGACACCTGCGATGAATCTCGACCATAAAGAAATCAATCGGACGTCAGAAATCAATCCGCCTCTGCGTCCGAAACCCAAATCGTTTTTAAATTGCCTGAAATTTCACGATACCATCTCATTCTTATTTGAAAGTTAAACGAGGCGAATTCGCAAACCGCACCACGTAATTTTATCACGTTCGTCGATTTTTGTGCAACGTTTTAGCACGAGCACAAGTGGGACAAGGCCGCACGTAAAGTTATTCGTTTCATTTGTTTCATGTTTGCGGCAACGAGAAACGAGCAACTTCCTGACGAGTGCATTAGCAAGTCTCGAGATCTGAATTAATCGATTCTAACGTAACGCAGATTTTGTTCACGATCTCGCGTGATAACCGTGAATATTATGTGGCGTAAATTTCAATAAACTTTCTCTCAAGACGATTAACAGAAATTTATTACTCGCAGAGACGAGAATACATTTCAGAAACGTTCACCTCTAACTGAAAAAAAATTCAAGAAAATTAAATTTAACGGCTGAACGGTCCAAGTGGTAAGCAACCGGCCTTGCAATCGTAAGGTCGTGGGTTCGCACCCCACTCGAGATATTTCTCGGGGGTGGTCATTACTCACTTTAGGTACCCTTCAGTGTTGGGGATACAATCCGACACTGCTTCCCCTTCAACGGCGAGGAAGTTTGGAAGTACCAAAGCCATGGAACACTTTACATACATAAAAAAACACTCCCGCTCCTGAGCTTCTGACAATTTTATGACTTAGAGTCCCGTTGGGCAAACAACACAGATAAAAATAAATAAATAAAACTCTAACAAACAGCAGCAAAATGTTTGTTGTTTCATGAATATCAGCGTTTGTTACTATATCCTAAAAAAATATATATGTAATTTTTGTTAATTCATGTGCATCAGGTCTATTGTATTCTAAAGTAATACGCAACTATTTTAGATAACTGCCAGAGGACAGTTATTTTAAATAGATTTTTTTGCGAACTTATAACATCTATTTCCCGAATCAATCAATCAACCAGTATTGTAAACTTTTCTGGCTTAAACGTAACCAGATTCCTTCAAGGAGGAACATTTGGGGAATTGTCTTCTTTGCGTACAAAGTTAGTATTATTTTCGCTTAAAAATTTTTAGAAAAATTTTTAAGCGAAATGTCAGGTCAAAAAGCGATAGTAAGATGTCGCTATTTTATCTGTTAAAAATTTTTAGTTAATCTGTCATAACGACATGAAGCAAGATCGGAATATTATTTCATCGTTTTGATGCTGCGTATTAACAAAATCAATCACTTTTGGAAAAATATTTGAGAATGTAAGTCTTACATAAGGTCTTGAAATCTCTACTTCAGAAATAAAGCACCAGATTAAAATTTTGGGAGGTAATTTCGCTTTTGGCTTATATTATACTTCATCGGGACAAGTTTCAATGTTAGAAGTATATAAAGTATCATACTTTTCTTTTCTTGACTGGGATAACGCAAAGCAACCCTGGCAACCCTGCTTTGGGTTGCCAGATGAAACTCTTGCAAATTCCCTAGATATTCCTAGCCTTACGTTGCTTGTCCTGCTTTGGAGATTTGGAGAATTGGATATTTTGAGATTGCTGTCATTGGGTTTCGTCGTTCACTTGCCGGAAGTGATTGGTTATCGTTGAACACGTGATCAAAAGCAACCCTGCTTTGGGTTGCCAGATGAAACTTTTGCAAATTCCCTAGATTTTCCTAGTGTTACGTTGCTTGTCCTGCTTTGGAGATTTGGAGAATTGGATATTTTGAGATTGCTGTCATTGGGTTTCGTCGTTCACTTGACGAAAGTGATTGGTTATCGTTGAACTCGTGACCAATGAAAACCAATAGCAGTAATCCCCATATACACAATCTTTCAAGCAGGAAAAGCAGCTCTAAGATTGTCAACTTAAAAATCACCAAAGCGGGGCGAGTATAAACAGCACATGTTCCTTAATTTACTTTTTGTACGAGTATTTAATAAAAAGATATGATTATCAAAATATAGAATATTAAAACCAACAAAATTAAAAAATTACAAAAAAGTAAATTTTTTAAATCTACAACAGACGGTACAAAAATAAAACTAAATGTAACTTGCATCATTCTATTAATTAGCTACCTCTACTTACTTTGTGGTGTTTTTTATTTTGGTTTTATGTTCAAGTAATTTTTTAAAAATCTCGTTTCGCGTTTGTAATATCTACAATCTGTAACACATGAGGCGTTTACGATAATTGGAGCGGTACATGGATCGGGGTAGAAAAGTAAGATAGAACGAATGCGTTTAATGCAAGTAAGAGTGAGAGAATAGATTAACCGGTATATGCCGCTTCAATTATCATAAACGCCTATGGTGGTTACCTCGGCTCAACACAGTGTACTGTAATAAAGAGTAATAAGTAAATTATGACGTAATAGGCGTAGCATCAAAACTTTTATATTTTTTATTTTATTTCTCTTATTTAAATAAGGCAAAAAATATAAAATTGCCGAAATCTAGGGAAATTTGAACAAAATTCTGCACAAGATAAAATATTATTTCTCTTATTTAAGTAATATTTTATCTTTTGAAGGATTTTGTTCAAATTTCCCCAGATTTTGATCAAAGACATAAAAATTCTCTTTTTCACTTTAAGACCTCTCAATTTCCTAGATCTAGGGAAAATTCCCTACACTTGGCAACCCTGATGCAAAATATGATGATACACCTGTTATCAATAAAATGTTGACGCTTTAATATGCTTCTGAGAATTGTTCCAAGTTGAATCGCTGAGGATATTTCCTTCTTCTTCGACTATTGAATGACTTTTGGTGAAAAAGCTGTAAACAGTTTCCAAATTAGCGAGCTAACTTGCTATACTATACTAACCATGACGTTCCAACTTTGTTTTCAGCATTTTATATAAAAGTGTCTTGATCCTAATTGGGTCCAAAAGTTTCGGTCTGCCACTGTTTAGTAAATTCATGCATTCTATACCTTCTTTACATTCCTTTTTTGTTCGACCTATAGTTGTCAAAGCAATATTTTGATTTCCAAAAACTTTTAACAATTTCTAGTTTCAGAATCCGTCCAGCTGAATTATACGATAGATAGACTTGCCTGTTTCAAGTTTGTACATTATCTTGCAAAATTTTTTCTAATAAATTTCACCTGTCCAATTTCCTTCCCATTTATTGTAGCCAATAGTAACGTGATTCGATCGTATTTGTTATTAAAAAAATGTGTTTAAGATTTTTCCCATAACTATGTTACATACGTTATACTTTGAAGCTCAATAATCTGTGATAGATTTTCTTACGTTTCAGGAGAAGTTCGAATAAAATAAATATCAAAATAAAGTCAATCTAAATTATTGGAAGCATCTTTTGCTTTTCTTATCTCTCTTGAAATTTAAGAAGTTGGCTGAGAAAATTTAATTGTGAACCATCATCATCATTACGAACATTTTGTCTTCTTGCGGAAAAGCAAACTTCAAAGCAATAGACAGATATCAGATGTTTCAAAAATTAAATTACGGCCACAATTAACACGCCATGGCCATCTTCGAAGCCAAATTTAAAAAAAAGCACACTTTATATCTGTCGTCTCTGTGTGATTAAGTTGAAATTTGTCCAAAATAAGTTGAATAACTTAGGAGAAGCAGGAAGGTGGTTTCTCCGTAGTATATATGAACCCAAGATAGGCATTAACTTGAAAATGAGTTACTTGTGATGTGTGTTTACTGATTTACAGTTGAAAGCAAAAAATATTAGACAAAAAACAGTTACCTGTAATTATTATTTCTCAAAATGGTATTGATTAAAGACAAATTCACAGATTTTACCAAAGCCTTAAGCTTGTTAAATATGAAAGCTTTTAATTTTTTTCAATGTATTGTAATCTGTCTTTAATTAACACCAGGAAGACACTGTTTTTTGTCTACAATTTTTTACTTTCGACAGTATTACAAAATCTGTTTTACAGAACTTTTCTGAGCCTAAAAGTAGCACTTTGAAAAGTAGCGAAGTCTGACTTAACTACTTGCCTCCTTATTCTATAACTCCTAATGACATCGTTAGATAACGAAAATCGTTAAGTGGTATTTTTTGACCAATCAGTGCATAGAAGTGCATTGTATCTAAGTCAAAATTGGTCAAAATACGTCACTTAACGATTTTCGTTATTTAACGATGTCGTTATGAGTTATAGAATAGAGGGGTTATTCACCGAGATGACAGATAACCACCCTAGATAACGAAAGGAAAAACTTCCTTTTATAGGGAGATAACCTTTTTGAAAGTCAAGTTATCACCTGGGTTGTGTTCACAATTTTAAAATAGGTTGCAACCTTGGCGTGTATTCGTATCGTTATCATTCACGATTGTCGACATATTTTGCATCACAATCGTTCGCTTCGAGGAATCTGGTATTTACATCATTGCCATGAAAACGGATAAACTTTTTGCACCCTACTCAAATATTGTTATGACTGAAGTTCGTCCGTTGCCATGCCCTTGATATAAACAGAAGCCTTCTTGAATTTAATGATTGCAACCTTGGATTATGTAAGAGAGAGGATAAAGCATAAGCGAGGTACATCTGATACTAAAAGGGTCCATATCAAGGTCACTTCTTTTTGCCCGTGAAATGTAATTCTGGGCTCTTTCTTCTCCGGCCGGCTTTGCTACACATTGCACATTGTTTCTCTAAACTATCAGTATCTGCTTTATTTACTATTTTAACAAAACCACCGAAATTCACGCATTTGTGCAATGCGAAGTGTCCTTGATTTGGTCTTTTCTAGTAACAGCGGTCGTTCATGCGTGGATACTACGTAACGTATCCTCTCTCTTATATGTATAATCTAAGACTACGACGCAAAATATTTCAATAATCGTGAGTGAGAAAGATGCGATAACACGCCCGGGCTGTACTCTGTTTTATAATTGTAAACGCAATCCGCTGAAGAAAAATACATTTTAACGTAAGTTTTACATACCTAATTGAACTGAAACAACTATGAAGGTAAAGTAAATAAGAATGCAATGAAATCTCCTGTGAACTTTAAAGAACAAGCTAAAGTGAAAATAATAACATAATGGAAATCGTTTAAGATCTCAGTTTTTCATAGTTTACAATGAAATTGTAAAAGTATTGTACAATACTTTTTTTTTCAACATCATCTATGACAGAGCTGTTGCAAGTATCGCAACAAAGTACTGGCAGTACTCAGTACCCAGTACCCAGAAGTTTTTGTTTGAAATTCAGTAACAGTACCAGTACTTGTAGGAAGTACTTAGAGTTTCAACTATTTTACTGAAAAGAGAGAAATTCCAGTACCAGTATCAAGTATCTACTCTTTATAGTACTTGCAATACTTTATAATATTTGCATTACTTTAATGTACTGAAACTAGCAGGTTTATTAATAGAATTTTGGTTAATAATTGTAGTAATAATATTCAAATCGCTGTTTGCTT
This sequence comes from Prosopocoilus inquinatus, assembly GCA_036172665.1. NCBI lineage: Eukaryota > Metazoa > Arthropoda > Insecta > Coleoptera > Lucanidae > Prosopocoilus > Prosopocoilus inquinatus. The sequence continues at coordinate 8,419,348 of CM069876.1, forward strand.
GAGTATTTCGTACATTTGTGAATTGTGTTACGTAATTGGATAGAATAAGTTAAAACGATACTTGATTGATCTGGAGCCCAAGAGACATTAAATTGACACAGGCCGGTGGAATTCCTAGTAAATAAATTGTTTTGCTTATTAAATTATATTTTTAACTTTACCTGAAGATAATTAGTCAAAAGATAAACAGTTTAAATACGAAAAGCAGCTTTTAACGTAAATCATAAAAAGGTATGAAACAAATAAAAACATTTTAGAAAACGAGCTAAAAATGTAATTTAATAACTTACTTGACATTTCGCAAATATTATTTGCCTTATCAAAAGTGAATAACGGTTTTGCGAAACGTCAAGTAAGTTAATAAATTACCTTTTAGATCGTTTTCTAAAGTATTTTTATTTGTTTCATATCTTTCTGCAATTCTTATGAGCAAGAACTACACGAAAAGTAAATCATAAAGTTAGTGTAATCATAATCAGACTGGATGTCCATCGTTTCATGCACAACTTATTTTAAAACAATATTACTTATTATTATGGTACGATACTGTCCATTAGATTTAATTAATGTCTTTATTTATAAGTAAAAAGTTTTTTTAATCATGAACCGGACAGAAATATGATTGGAAAAACACAACGTTTCGCTATCGATTAATAGCTTCGTTAGGAGTGAAAAAAATATGCTTTGTCGGGAGTGAACTGGAAATATTTTATTGTACTGCAAGTTGCAAGTTTCTGGAAGTACTGCAGCAACTTCAAATACATTTCCAAGTATGCAGTATTACTTATTACAGATAATATACCAGACAGTACCCGTACTTTGTGAGTGGTACTTAAAATTCAAGTACCAGTAACGTTAATTTAAAGGAACTGGAAGTAAAGTACTTCAATTACTAAAATTAATCAGTACTTTACTTACAGTAAATTACGTAAACAGACAAACAAATCAGCAAGTACTAATAACAACTACAACTAATACAAAATAAACACACGAAATAAAATTCAATGCGTTTTGCTTACCTATCATATGGCGACTTAAAGTTTTATTGGGGATAAATTTCTTTTAATTATGAGTGTACATATAATCTCTTAAGAATGCCTTAAACATACATACAAGTAATTATTTAAAAGTAAGAATAGATAGATATCTAACAATAGACAGATAAAAGTTATGGTGAAGGAATTTATACGTTCCAGTTCCTTTTGTAAACCTGGTATTTTCCGCAATTACAACCTGTAATGCCATAAATTCAAAAATTTCAAACTTCTAATATCGCCCTTGTTGAATTTCTATGATCTTAATTTCAGTGAATTACCCGTATAACACCCAGCTTGAAAACTTTGTAATTAATATAAATTAAAACATTGCTTGAGTAGAGTTATTAGTTATTATATATTAAGGAAATAAACAAGACAAAACGTATTTAGAAAAAATAACATTTGTAACAAAGTTATCATTATTATTAAATATTAATTAAATTATTAATAATGAAACTATGAAAGAGATGAAATTATTATTTCATAGTTTGTTATCAAACTCCACATATACAAAGTTTTCGGTGATGTGAAGCAAATAATTTCTTTTAAATATCCGTCCAGTTCCGATAATAATAAAACTATTTTAGAGTTTAAAATTAAATCAAATATAAAATCAATAAACTTGCGCTTTTTACATGCATAGTGGCAATACCTTGCAAGCAAAAACCAAGATACCTAGCAGAAACAAAAAAAGTACTTAAGCTCGGTCATCGTTCCAGTTGTCTCTTTAGTTTCAGTGATATCGGATGCGATTTCGCAGTTCCTAAATATTCATTAGGAATTACAATAAATTAATTGCTAATTTTGCAAAAATTGTTGAAAAATTCGCATAAAACATGTCCCGTGTAACGCGTGCGGTGTGTTGTTTGATTTCGTCGGAAAAATCGTGGTACTATTAAATGAACTTGAACAACCAAATGGATCTTGAAGTTAATAAATAAATTTTTGCGGTAAAGTTTTTGATATGGTCAAAGTGTTTTTAGTGTGTGCTAAAATGGGGATGGATTGGATAACGATCAGAGAAACCCCTCCAGACAGACTGCGTAAGGTAAGTGATATTTTTCATTCGCAGTTCATTTAATTTAATTTAATGTAACAAATAGTTACCATTATACATCACTAATTATAATTAATTGCCGGACGATTTTATTTAAACGCCATGCTGCGCCTAATTTTCATGTGCGACTCGCCCCGCAGAGAACAAGTGTAAACTCGCTGGTATTACGTCTGTGGTTTAGTTTTCATAAAAAGGATCGCTAAATTCGTCCTCCAAACAAGTAAGCGGACCGACGAAGTATTAAATAGCCAGGCACACACGCACATACTTATCCGACGCTTCCGGCTCGTGACGGACTTGGAGGCGCGGGCCAAGTCCGCCATGAGCCGGGTACGCTGTTGCGCAAGCCAAATTAAAATACTTAAACGGCAGATTTGAATAAAAATGTCAAGAACTTGTATTCTGGTCGAAAATTCAATTCAATTCAATTCAATTATTGCATTATGTTTCACAGGAAACTTCGACATTGTCAAAAAATTACATATGTACACATGGTTGCCAAAAAATCGAGCACAGTTTCGGTGTACTCGCTCTTTCCGCAACCAGTTATATTAGTAAAATACGAACAATAAATTTAAACAAATATGACAAACAGAACACATAATACAACATTAATTATCACAGAAAATTCGTCGAGTGTATACCGGCTGTTTCAAATTGGGTGTGCACTGAAGGGATCTCCTAAACCGTAAGAGACACAAATTCGGTTAAATGGAAGAAAAGTTGCACGAATCAATGCCTAATTCGTATCCATTGAGAGAATGATTTTTGTCTTATTTCTTCTTGAGATATAAATGAAAATGTGAAAAAATCGTTTTTCCTTTTCTCTCTGTATCTCTTTTATTATACATAATTTTGAAATTCTGATTTAACTTTCTACAGGCACTTTTTGATTCTGCTTCGAATAAGAGTAATAGAATTGAAGTCAAATATTTCGTCTTCTCACGACCATCATCAGTTTCGATTTTTTAAATACAACTTATGTCTTTTTATTGTTCTATTCGATAGCGTTTTAAAAATTTTAAAAGGTAAAAATTCATTTTCGTAAGTGCAGTGCATTATTAAAATAACGATATAGAAAAACTTTAAATAGTTATAATTTACACTATAGCTAAGAAAATGAACTAAAAATTTTAAATTATGTATTAAATAAAATTTTCACATAAAAATCTGTATTATTTAAGCTTCAGATTAATATCAACTATTAAGTGTGATATATCATTGTAATCAGGAGAAAAAATGCTATCGAATAGAACAATAAAAAGACATACGTTGTATTAAAAAAATTGAAACTAATGATGGTCGTGAGAAGACGAAACGGTTGACTTCAATTCTAATACTCTTATTCGAAGCAGAATCAAACAGCCGAAATATGCGTTGAGGAAACAAGTATTTTTCCAGACTTAAAATAACTAAAACATATTTAGAAAAATCGATGACTTTCAGTCTTGACGATGGTTTTCAACCTTAGCTCTTTTGTCAATTGAAAATGATTCACTGGATTATAGTTATCTGAAGACTTTAGATTTATTTTATAGAAGTATTTACTTTTTTTTTCTAACTTTTAAATAATATTATGTCAGCATTTTTGTTTCACAATTTTTACTTCTTTATTTCCTTAGTTTCCATTTTTATTTCACACTTTCAAATAACAATATACAGTGTCTTTCAAAAAGTGTGCTGCAAAAGGGAATTTTTTTATTATCGATTTTTATTTAAATTTATTGAGTCAGAACACTTCCGCATCCCCTAAAATCAAACTGGCAAATGTCTCTTAAGCGGTCTTTATTTCTCGGTGTCCACGCTGTATACCGTTCAAGAAATATTTCATTTGACATTTCTCAATCTGATTTTAAGACATGCAGAAGCGTCCTGCATCAATAAATTTTTATAAAAATCGACAATAAAAAGGATTCCCATTTGTAGCACACTTTTTGAAAGACAGTCTATTTTAGAAATTAAAACGATGTCTTGCAAAATATATTTTACCTACTTCATTATTTTTTTTATTTATTTAGAATTTTCTGCTCTTTATTATAAAAAGAATAAAAACATTTTCCCTTGCCTAAAAGGCCCCGCAAAAATTTCTCACCCGGGGCTTCGAAAATACTAAAACCGCCTTTGGTTACAAGCTTAGACTTAGAAACGTAGAAACGTAGTAAATTGACTACCATTTTACAAGTGTAACTTGTGTATAATCTTAGCCATAACTTGTGTACAGTTGTATTTCGGCTTTCAAAACAAAGAAATTCCATTGGTTATCTTTTTCAATCTCTGGCTTTCACGTATTCTATTCTCAGTTCTGCGAATATTATTCATTGCAAATTCTTTATTTTATAATTTATCATCATATGCTTTTTGAAAAATTTTTCACCTCGTAAATGTAAATATTGTTTTTAGATAATTATTAATAGTTCCTTCTGACAATTTCTGATTATGAACAAGAAAGTAAAGATTACACAGACAATATAAGTTTAAAAATTTGAACCAAAATGAAACTAATGTAATGATCGTGTGCATCTCATTTCTTGAAATGGAATATGGAGAGGGAGACCGATTTTCATTGGTTAAAAAATGACTGCATTTAAAACTGAGCAAACAGAAGACAAGTCATGCAGTGATACTTCATTACACCCTTGAGCAAACGTAACGTGAGTAAGAAAGCGCTAATACCGAATACTGAACGACGATTGGCCACTACATTATACGGTTGTGTTTGTTTTGCCGTTGCATTTACCGCGATATGTTGATTTAGCTATTTAGGACCTCGGGTTTAAAGAAACGTCAGTGGTCAGAGGTCCTCGAAAGTCAATAGTGTTGAGCCGGTGACGGATTCTGGAATTTCTAATTTGACACGTCTGTTTACTTTTGCGTTTAGATGAAGCGGACATAAATTTTACCTGAACGGAATACGTAAAGTTCGGAAAGAAAGAATACAAAATTGTTTGAAGGGATAACCTGTGTATAATTGAATTTATTCAAGTTTAATTTAATTACGGAAAACAAAAGCACGTAATTGTTAAAATTTCTTTTCTACTTCCGATTATAAGTATAATTATTCGAAGGTCACAATAAAAAGTAAGTAGGTACGTAAAAGTACACTGAAAATGAGTACGCCTGAAGCATACGACCGCCCATGAACAAGATTTAATGCCCTTGACAAAATAAAACCAAAAGCGAAAATTTGATTTATAACGTTCGATGTTGCCGGGTTATTTCTTATTACGCATTATACAGCAAAAATTGATTAGTTTTTATTGTCTTGCGTGCGTTATGTCGTGAGATAATTAATACATGAAGAAATAAATTGAAAAATGTTGGTTTGATGTATTAAACGATGTTTACAAATTTACACAGACAATTAAGCACATGCAAACTCGTTAATAAAAATCGAGAAAGTATTTTTGAAAGAAATTAATTTCAGTTGTTTTTTCGCTGAAATTTGAATTTTCTCTGCAGTAACAGAAAAAAGATCTCTCACCATTAGTACGGCTCATCCATCATTCACTATTTTTTTTAAGAGAATTCATAGGAAAATCATTCTGATTTCGTAAATAAATATGTATCAAAAAGTTTTGTTATAGTTGAAACTGATTGAAAATTAGATAAGGAAACAAAAATAATTTTCAACAATTTGCGACTTATGAAATTAAAATTAGTTATTTTTGAGAAATTACAAATTAAGGTAATTAGAGCCTGGCAGGACAGAGAGCAAGTATCGCTCTCGAAACAATTTCGACAAATTAATAGTAATAATAATAATTATTATAATATTTATTCATCAATCTGAATTACATGAAACGTCAAAAAAATGCTAATTATTTAGAATTAAAAAAAATTGAAAAGCGAAAGAAACCAAAAAGTATTCATTACAATGTTTTAACCAAACTTAAATTGTTATACTCAAAGATTCTTGTATTAAGTAACAACTATGATTAATTAATATTGTCTTTACTGTATTTTCGAAACCTCTGGGTGATTTATTTGTTATTTCCGTTGGTAGTTTGTTACAGAATTTGGTACCCCAGTAGTCTTGGCCCTGCTGCGTGCGTTTTAAACGGTGGAAAGGCACTAGAAATGCATCTTTATTCCTTGTATTTATTGCATGAAGTCCGTTTCTTGGAAAATTGTCTTGGTTGCTGTGAATGTAGTTTACACTGGCTGATATATATGCAGATGGTACACTAAGTATCTTTGCTTTCCTAAAAACTTCTCTACAAGAGTATGTTGGACGAAGATTGTGAATGATCCTCACAGCTTTTTTTTGAAGCATAAAAATTTTGTGTGCTTCTGGTGACATTCCCCAGAGTAATATTCCATATGTTGCTACACCATGAAATCGCGTAAAATAAAGCTGTCTGGTGAGTTCCTCAGTTGAGAGCTTGTACATTCTTCTTAAGCAGTAAGTGAAAGTTTCTTACTTATTTTGGTAATATGTGCCGTCCAATTCAGCTTTGGGTCCATATGTACTCCTAAAAATTTTATTGAAGTCGTTTCTTCCGTAGCTCCAGCAAAAGTTAAATGTTGTGTTTTACTTTCATTTAGTTTTAATTTATTTGTACTGAACCATACATTTGCTTGTCTGAGAACTTCAGTTGTTGCTGTTTCTACTTCATTTTTTGTTCTTCTCGCCACCAACTACTTCACACATGTTAATATATTCGAGAAAGTCATTGATGTAAATTAAGAACAGCACGGCACCCAGTACTGATCCCTGTGGGACTCCGCAATCTACCTTTCGTATTTTCGAATTTTATCCTTTCCATTGCACTTGTTGTTGTCTGTTGGTAAGGTACGATTGTATTAATTCATTGGCAACTCCTCTTACTCCATAATAGTTTAACTTTTGCAGCAATAGGTCGTGAAACACCGTGTCGAATGCCTTACTCAAATCGCATAAAGATAATTGTCATACTTCTTTCTTGTCGTAGGCGGCTAGTAATTTCTCTAATGCTGTTAGTAAAGCTGTGATTGCTGATCTATTTTTGCGATAACCATGCTGTTTGTCGGTAAAGATGTTACGTTTTTCCAGGAAATTGATAGTCTGTTTTTAATTGCTACTTCTAAGATCTTGGTCTAAAATTACTATAATCGTCGAAGTCGTCGTTCTTATGTACTGGAGTAACTTTTACTATCTTAAATTCATCTGGTACAAAATCTTCTGAGAGACACTGATTTATAATTAAAGTTAAAGGTGTAACTATTTCATTTTGGAATTCCTTTAATATTTTTGTTGTTAAACCATAAATATCTTGAGAGGTTTTCGTTTTCAAGGAGTCAATGATATTCTTCACTTCGGTTTCCGTTGCTTCAAAAAATTCATCAGCCATCAAGGTACTTTCCGATGTCTTATTTGTTTTTACCGCCTTATAAGTCTCTGCATTTATCACATTCCATATAGCTCTCTGTTTATTGCTAGCATTGTTGATGTAATCCGCAGTTTTCTGTTTTCGTGTTTCAGTAACTTTTTTAATATAAAGTTCTTTGTACAACTTGTATGCTTTATTTGATTCCTCGTCTTTTCTCACTTTTGCGATCACATCCAAGGATTCTAAATTATTTCTCATACGTTTCAATTCGTTCGTTATCCATGGTTTTTGATTGATAAACTATTGCATTAATTTTTGTCTTTCGAGGCAGCATTTATTAAATATGGTCATAAACGATTCATGAAATGTTACCTAAACCTTTCTGGTCAAGTAAATATAACCAGTCAATATTTCCATGTTCAGATTTCAGATTCTTTATGTTATTGGTCGAAAATTCCCTGTATAAAAGGGACGGTATGAGTAGAGAACGGAACCTTGTACAGGAGACTGGTGTCGATCACACACCTTCGCGTTCTGCCTTAATTTGAATATTCAGTTTTCAATTGGTCCTAGTACAAAGCGTAATTAACATTTGGCAAGATATAGGGCCGACGACTCGCTTTAATACTTCTTTCTTGAGTTTATTTTTTATTATATCAGCTTTGTTTTTATTTAGAGTGACAGTTTAATTTTATTTTGTATTAATATAGAATTATTTTTATTTTACTTGGGCGCTGTAACGTTATTTAGAATACTCTATTAATACAAAATAAAATTAAACCGTTATTCTAAATAAAAACAATACTGGTATAATAAAAAAATAAACTCGGAAAGAAGTATTAAGCGAATAGTCGACCCTGTATCTTGCCAAATATTTATTGCACTTCCTACTACGATGAATTGCAGAACGTGAAAGGGAGTTATTGTTAATTCCTACGGCTCCCTTCCACCAGTCTCTTGTACGAGATTCCGTTCTCTAGTTATGAGCATTAATAAATTTAATTGTCTTATTGGGATAATGAGACGATGACTTGCATTTACAAATACTCGACTGTTATTGGACCTAAAATAGGGTGTAGAAATTCCGTTAGGAGAACCAACCATATAGAGCAAAAGTTTAATTTTATATATGAAAAATTCATGTAAGACACCAGGTACAAAATGTATCTAAAACACGTTTTCAATTTAGACTCTAAACGGATAGTTCAGAAAGCGTTTAATTAACGAATCGCGCCTATTCTACAATAATTAACAGCGTTTTAGTTTTTAGATTCTGTAGTAATAATTCCATTAAAATTCTAATATTTTTGGTACTTTTATATATACAAGTACCAAAAATATCCCCGGCCGACGTTTGTAAAAAAGTTTCATAAAGGAAATGGTTTTGCTTGGGGATATCAAAGAAATCTTTGATAAGGTAAGGGTACGAACATGCCGAAGATGCCTCGCTGTTCACCCTTGATGTTTAGATTGCGTTCGATACCACGATATCACTTCGATGTAAAACAAACAGTTTTAAATAGAACAGCAGCGCGCATCTTCGACCTGCGCAGTTCTAATTAAAACTAAACGTTTATTTTACATCGAGGTGATATCGCGGTATCGAGCCTAAACATCGGGGATGAACAGCTAGGTATGTTCGATGTAAAACAAATGTATACTTTTAAATGGAATCATGCATGCACATCGAAGATGCTCCCTGATAATCATCCTCGATATGCACAATTCCGTCTAAAACTGTACGTTTGTTTTGCGTCGAGGTGATATCGCAGTATCAAGCGCGACCTAAACATCGAGGGTGAACACCGAGGCCTCTTCGTACCCTAATAGTTATCGTGTCCTGGTATTTCAGATTTAGTCAAGCTAAAACAAAAACATAATTTCCTAATTTTTGAGCATCCTACGATAGCAATATTTCTAGTGGCTATCTGGTGTCCATGTAAGAATGTAACTTTTGTTTCTTTCTTCATTTAATACACATCTATTCTCAGACATTTCCTGATCTGTGTGATATTTGTGTACAGCGAAAGATACCAGTAGCACATGTTTTTAATGTAGTGTCAAGTGGTTTTTACACCACTTGACACTACTACACTACGTAATTAATTTAATTAAATTCACAAATTATTTTGTTTGTAATCTTTTGTATTGCAGGGTCAAGTGGTGTAAAAATGAGACACTTTTTAGAACTTTTTTTAAATTTTTTAATGTGTTAGGGGTCCTTCAACGGAATTGATGAAATTTTTGTAAGAAGTAAATAATGATAAAAAAACTATTGACAACTTAAAAACATACAAAAAATACTTTTAAAAAGGTGAAAATAAATAAAAACTGTGTCTCAGATTTAACCCCTAAAAAGTCTAAAAATGAGACATGCCAGATTAAATATCATAAAATGCATGTATTAAGGGCCGGTTGCTCTGTCACTGTTTAACGTTAATATTCAGTTAGCTTCCATCTGTTCCTATGTAAGAAAAAAAAACCTGAAGATTAAAGTAAAACCGTGACTGATAAACCTAGCCTAACAGCCATGGGCGACCTCTAGACCAATAATGAAACTTTAAGGGTAAAAATTTATTTAATAGAAAAATACCTACAATAAATTAACACATAGATAAATAAAATGATCCTTACTATCGGCAGTATACTCATTTTTTACCCGAATTTTGCGTGTCTCATTTTTACACCACTTGACCCTATTTTTTTCTAGTTTTACTATCGAAATGTATGCAGTTTATTAAAATTTAATTTGTCTTTATGACGCTTTCCGACCACTTCCAAATTTTCTGTCAACTCTTCGAATTTTTGTTTGTACTCCCTCCGTTACAAAATGATCAACACCAAACTTTTTGCTCTTAATTCTACAATACCTTTTTATAGTGTTATTTGCTTTTAGAACAAGCAAAAATTGTTTTAATATTAATTGTGTTCAGAGAGAGTATCTAGTTAGTAATATCGGTATGAAATAAGAGGTTTAGAACATGATTAATATTTTATTTAGAAGAAATACTAGAATGACTTATTAAAAATCAATTGGCCAGAAATCTAAGCAAGCTTCGTGCAAAATCATAATCTGAGACTATTTTAATTTTGAGCAGTATCTACTTGGAGATCATTGCAGAAAACTTTGCCAAATTGTCAGAACATTGTCAAAATGAGGAGGATGACGCTGACGGGGTGAAATTCCCCGCAATTCACCGGGACCTGGTCATCGCTTCACTGGAGGCCGAATATCATCATCGTGTTGTGTTTTTACAGTTTAGGGTCCAAATAAATTTTTTCTCCAAGCCGGGCAACGTCTCTCATGTCCCCTCAGTGAGAAATACGAGAAAGTATTGATATGTTCTTAGACTGCTATTGAAACAACTAAACGTTGAAACTAAAAATATAGTATTATTCAACGTACTTAGTCTCTTCTTAAATTAATACACTTATTACAGCGATCCTGCAACGCCTCTAATCCTTTCCAAAAAAAAAAAAGATTCTTCTTGCTCAGCCCTCCACAGCTTCTGTTACCTCTTCGTTACATAAAAATTCATGTCCGTTTAGGCTTTTTTTTTTCAATGGAGGAAATAGAAAACAGTCCGAACGAGCAAGATCTGGGGAATAGGGTGGGTGTTGCAGTAATTCGAACCCTAAATCTCGAATTGAATTCATGTCAATGTGTGATTTGTGTGCAGGTGCAATGTTCTGCAAAAACAGCACACCTTTCGCTAGCATACCACGACTTTTTTCTTTGATTTTCTCTCTTGGAGTAGTTAGTAATTTAAAATAATAATCTCGTTATTGTTTGGCTCTTTTTTAGATTATAATCAATCATAATCATTCCATGAATGACCCAAAAAACTGAAGCAAGAACTTTTCCAGCTGATTTTTGGATTTTAGGCCTTGCAGAACCACAGTATTTCTACTCCATCGATTGCTGCTTCGTTTCTGGGTCGCGAAAATGCATCCAAGTTTCATCCATGGGCACAAGACGATTTTGTCGGAAACGGGCACAGATTGAGCGTGATGTTTCCACTCTTGCTCGTTTTTGGTCGGCATTAAAGCATTTGGGTATCCATTTTGTAGATTTTTTTTCATACCTAAATTGATGTGGACGCGTTCGTATGAAACCTTCAACGTCTCCGTTATATACTTCAGCCCAATACGACGGTATGACAATATCATATCATGAACTGCATCAATATTTTTCTGGGTGGACATCGAAATTGGTCTTCCTTGCCTCTTTTCATCTTCAACGGAACGTTTTCCTCGTTTAAATGATGCAACCCATTTTTTTACAGTTGCGCATGAAGGGCACTGATCCCCGAGTGTAGTAAGCATCAAAAATCTGCTGACCTCTTAGCCCCCTTCAAATAAAGGTACTTAATGATGGCTCGATACTCCAATTTATTAATTTTCACAATTATGTCTGACAAGTTTTTTTTTTTTTCAAATTTTATTGCACTGCAATGCTGCAACTTGTAGAAGTAAAACTTTACAGTCACATTTCTAATCAAATCATTGTTTGTTGTCATCGTATCAAGCATTTGTTCCGATTAAGGAAAAGGACTAGGCTAAATAGATATCCGTACCCCCTCGTACAATATGTAACGGCGGCCTATGCCAATAATGAAAGCCAAGAAGAAGCTAAAAACTGAAGGAACACCACCTAAAGCTACTTTTCGGGTAATGTATAATTGATAGGTTATATTTAATCGGAATCAATATATTTTTTTTAAATTAAGCAGTTCAAACTACAAAAAAATGTGTTCGTCTGGAGCTCTTCAAGCTGTCTCTCCATAATTTCCAATTTCCAAATTGATTAAGTTCCTCTCTTTTAAATAATTATAGGAGTTCCTCCGAATTTTTTTTATTTGAACATTTAATTTCTTTGTGACGTCATTCACCGCCAATTTGCGGCCGCTACTTTGTGCTACCGCTATTCAACGAATCCGAGGCAAGTGGTCAACATTCTAATGAACAATAAACAGTATAAATAAACAGGGCATATCTTACAAAACTCGAAACTAAGGGATTTCCAGCAGGAATCACTTCGCTGGTCGGATTAAGGAGGCGTTGTTCGGATATATAATATACCGGGTGTAATCAAATTAGTTTCACATATTAATACTGCAATTTCCTCGTCATGTAAGAGAATTTATGCCGCAATTATCAAAGGTCTAACTCAGAAATAAAAAATGACCTACTAAAGGAGTGTTGGTACTTTTGTTTGAGAACTTCTGGTTATTTTTCATCATAAAACTCCAGCAAAAGTCAAGGGCAAGTGCTTGATCCCATTTTTAAAAGCTGTGTCCCGGTGGTTGCCCACGTGTGCAATTTGATTAAAGAAGATAATTTTAAATCTACTCTCACTGATTACAGAATTAAATTTGTTTTATTGGATAATCAACAATAATTAGGTCTTAGTATGAATCACATAAACATAAACTTTATTCTTTATTATTACATTAATATAGTAATATTTAAAGAGTCTTCAATAACGACAAGATTAAATAAATAAATAAATACGTAAAATGAACAAGTATTCGACAATAATTTAAGTAAAAGATAGGTTCTTTGTCAGGTACTCCTCGATGTTATTTATTTGTACAGTGTAAGCAAAACAAAATAATCAAACCATAATGAAGGGACGATGAATACCGACGTGCATTGTTTCCGCTAATTTTTAGAATGTTACCTTAAATGTTTTTATTTTCTAACTTTTACTTATTGTTACACTTTTGTTTGCAGAAAATTAACTTAATTAATTCAGTAAGTAACGCCATAAACGCGATGGATGTTTATTTTCTCTTATTATGGAATTGCTGAGCGAAGATTTTATTGATCCAGTGCCCTTCATTTCGATGACGCTTTATTGCTTTATGTTTTTTTTTATAGTGTAATGTTTTGCTTAGAAAAATCCACAAACGATCGGTCAGAAGTTCTCAAACAAAAAGACTTCGGGCTTTTGTGGGGCTTTAATTTCTTTCATTTTTCACCAAAAAAAATAAGATATGCAGAATTCATTTTCTTAAGTAAAGAAGAACTGAATGAAGTTTTAATATGTGAAACTTATTTGATGACACTGTATAGGTGTTACTGTATTTCTCTGATACGTTTCATACCAGATAGTTGTAAATTATTTTTTTTGTTATAGGCAAAAATCATATGGATTCAAATGTTGACATTAAAACACATGTTAAAAAGATACTTTAATAACAAGAATGGATTTTCAGAAAGATACTTAAATAAGTTTGAAGATACAAATAATCAATACGTAAGTCTCAAAAGTCTTGTAATCTGGATGCTTTTGACAGGTATATCGCAAGTATTATATTAAAGCGTTGTGCAAACCAGAGCGGAAACAGCGCGGTGGTGGGACTGTTAGCGGTATAGCCATAAGGAAAACACACAAATCCGCCACCGTGTGCCTGCCAGCTCTGGTTTGCGCCTCGCCTAACTCGTAGCTGGTGCGAGGTGCGTTGAGTTAGATATACCGTTAGGGCTTTTTGTTTTGTGCATAATTTGAATATTTAAACATCTATATTTAAATATACGTTTTAGAATATCGATTACAAGACTATTGAGACACATGTTTAAAATTACGGCGAATTAAGTTGCGTAATTAAACCGTTTTAAAATAATTTCTTCCATAAATTTAAATAGGTAATTGCTTTTAATTTAATGATTTCGGTTTTCTGGTGTCGTTGAATAAATTATTCTCCTAATTCTTTTTACAGCATTTAGAAAACAATACTTTCTAGTAGGTAATTTCCGCATTGGTTTACGCCGCATATCTTACCCTATATATAGGAAAAGTAATATAAGAAGTGAACGCTTTTATAATGAACTATTTATGGTAAAAGCACACAACTTTAACAACCCACGCCAAGGCTGCAGCGAAACAATGGTCGCATTTAAATTAAAACGCCTGTCAGTATTAAAACTTTTTAAAGGCCGTATTAGCATTCCATATGCTCGTTCTACATGCTTACGTGTTTGTTTGCAGACGGGAAATTTTTGTTTATCACTTTGTATTAAAGCGACTTTTAAGGGACAATTCTCTGCTGCTTCGTTATCCTTTTACAGAAAATGTGCATTTGTTCTTCGCTTCTGTTTTTTTTTTTTTTCTTAATTGTGTCTATACTTTGTTACTTGTACTTCCTTTATTCCTTTAACGTTTGCTTACTAATGAAATTCTGATTTTTATTCGACCACGTAATAACTGAGTTGAAATATTTTGAATCAAGTGAATATTGAGTAAAAAATTATATCGTCGTTTCGCTTAAGGTAGGTAGCTGTATTGTTTTAGTATTATGAGTTTTCTTTTCTCTATAGCCGAATAAAATGACAACAAACAAGTCAAACAAAAAGAAACTTAAAGTGACCATAAAATTTTATGGCCGTTCGATAAAAGGGAGCGGTGACAAAACCCCCGGTACGTTACCTTTCAGACCACCCATTGCTCTGTGTGTCAAACACGAAAAGTGATGTTTTCTTCACCTTGCACCGGATCCTCTAATTCCCAATCCAAATAAAAAAATCCTTAACTAAAGAAGCTCAAGAGTTAGCGGTTATTATTATGTAGGTGTGAAAATGTGTGTCAAGAGTGATAATGAAAAGTAAGATGGCCGTTTTTTTGTATGCGTATGTGAGGATACTGAACGACATCGGCATGTGTTAGTTCAAGAATTCACACTTTCCTTATCGCAAACATAATCAATATCAAGTGTCAAGAACGTATATGTATACAAAAGATGCAATTAATATATCATAAGACTCTAGGAAAAAAATTCAACAATAAAAAATGAGTTTTAGTTTTAAGAAATTATATTAAATTACTACCAGACCTTTAACTACACCCGTTCACAATTTATTATTAATTGCATTTTCTTTTTCAGTTTAAAATAATTAGAAATAATTGTTATAAAACCTATTTGTCCTTAGAAAAAAAAATCTTAAACATAATTGAAGTATAACTGTAAACGAATAAACAAATAAAATCATATGTATAAAAATAGTATTTAAAAAGCATGTTTCATAAAACGTCATTATAGGTCACGTATTCAGTTTTAGACTACGAAAATGTACGGGTATGCCAAAAAGTTTTTAGTTCTTAGGTATGAACAAGAGCTTAAAAATATGCTAGGTAATTAACTGGACACTTGTACACAGCGTTAGAAAAAGCGAGCGCTTGAACGTTTTAGAAAACGCTCGTGCGAATGCCGCCTTAGGTTTTGTTCGCACAAGCGCTTTCCAAAACCTTTAAACGCCCGTTTTTTCTAATGTCGTGAATAGAACATATCAAATTTGATGTTACAGCGATCGTTAAAAAAGTGCTCTAGTGTGAACGTGTATATTCAAACTGTTATGTTCTATTCACGATGTTAAAAAAAACGAGTATTTAAACGTCTTAAGCTGGCTACTCATTACGCGGTACTTGGCAGGTACTTGCCAATGCTTAGCAAGTGTCGAGTAATGTGCAACTCGGCACTACTTGCCACGTTACTTGTACTTCCTATTTGTTGTCAGTAAACTGTCCAAAGTCAAACAGGCAAGCGCTAAACGGATTGGCGACGTATAAGTAGCTAAGTAATGTTTACGGTTCGACTTTGACACAAATATACTCGCCAAGTATTTGCCAAGTTAAGTCACTTGCCAAGTACCGCGTAATGAGTAGACGGTTTTAGAAAACTCTCGTGCGAACAGTACCTTAATTCCTACCAATTATAGCGCCGTCACTCAAGAAAGAATGTGTATTCATTTGGGAATGTTTCGGTTACCTAAACAGTTTTTATATCCAGTCGACCAGAACTGTAGTGGATATTACGTCCCGCATAAACTTCTCGGGCTTCGACTGGTTTGTTGTTTTGTTCTTACAGAGCAGATGCGTTCGAATTTTTTCGGATTCTGACCGCTTGAGCATACTAGTAGTTCCTCGACTAACGAGACCTTCTGCGTAAAATCCGCCTAGGTCTGCTATTAAAGCTAAACTTGAATCTTATAGTGTTTTTCGCTGGCTGCAGTGCACTGGCTGTATTCTATCTCGCTTTATTACATAAAGCTGAACCGAGATGAAGATACTATCAGTGCGCACTGAGTGCAAGAAAGTGCGACCAGTGGAAAACGCTTTAAATTTTAATTTTTTCCATTAAGAACCATCATTTGAAAAACGAATATTTTTCTGAAAAAAGTGATAATATTTTTGTTAGAATATAAAGTGCAAACTCAACGATTAAATTTTGGACACTTGAATAACTGATAAATGGCCGCCTTGACTTCTCTTCTCTTGCAAATGGTCATTCTTTAGAGGAAATCTTCCATCATTTTTTCGTACATTTATGGCTTTATGATAGGAATTTCAGCTCTGATGTTGTCTTTCAGCTATTCAATTGTGGTTACACTTTAGCGTACATACATAAAAAAATTTGGGATTAATTATAGTCTGCCTAATCGGTGTTAAATATGGACAAAGTTTTGCCAGAAAATTTGTTAATCGTTAGCTAACTTGGCGTTATTGTTGTCTTTTCCCAACAAAATTGTGTCTACTCCAACAAGATTAAGCTCTCTCCTACTTTTACATGGCCAACATCCTAACTTCGTTTTTTTTTTAATTCCACAAACAGATGAACGCGAGAGAACACCAAATAAGTGCTCCCTGGCGTAAAAGAGTGTTAGAATTAACTCCAGATTTTTATCTGTGTAGATTTTTTCCTTGATAACCCCCCCCCAAAGAAAGAATCCTAGCTCAACTCAAATAACATGATTTTTGCAGCCAATTAAAGTCTGCATTACGCGAAATTATTTCTCCAGGATTCTTTTCAGGCAACAGCACTATTGTTTAACTACTCGTGTGGCATGTAGCGCTGTCCTGCTGAAACTAAACTTTGTCTGCCTCTAGAGCTTCCTTTTCAGGCCATAAAAGTTGATCAACATCGTTTGATAACGCAATCCATTCACTGAGACGGTTGCACAAGTATTATTTAAAAAAAATACGGACCGATGATGCCACCATGTACCAGTCCAAAAACCGCATTAAGGAGTTACTTCGTCTCAGATAGACAGGTTCTTCGACAATCATTCTTGAGTTTTTGGAACGCAGCCGTCAAGGTGAAAATGGGTCTCGTCGTTCAGAATTATTTTCTTGAAAAAACTGGGGTCACCTTCATGCATTTCTAACATCCAATCAACGAACATACGGTGTTGTTCATGATCTGTTGGCTTAAATTCTTGTGTCAACTGAAATTTATAAGCCTTTAAGCCGTCGGCCACGTCTTTGTGTAAAGTACGGTGCAAACTGCTTCGTAACTATCAACGCACTATTTACAAACATTGTGTTTGAAATTTTGACATATTTTGACGTAAGAATTTCCTCAGTCTTCCCCTCTCCAGTTGTTCCATTTAGACAAAATTTAATTTTCATTCATTTTTTATGTGAGCTAAGCCACTCACCTCAACTGGTCTAATGGTGGGTTTATACAGCATCTAACACTAACAACTAACGGGAATAAACAGAAGATTTAAGTTAAAGTATGACTGAGAAAATGGCCCTAAAAGATTAATTACTACACGTTAGTTGTTAGGTTAGTTACTGTATAAACCCAGCATCAGTTTCTTTGTAAAATGTAATATGCTCAATTCCTGGGAATGTCTTGGAATAGATAAAACAAGGTTCTCTGCCATACTATATACTACAGTAGCTACGTTTTTAGTTAATCTTGCTGAAAGAGCATGTGTTGGACTCTTCATTTCATTAATAGAAAGACTCCATAGAAATATTGTTACAATAATTGATTCCATGGCAAATAATCTTGTCCAAGACATTCGAATTTATTGATTAATTCCACATTCCACGATAGTTGAGCGTGCAGGTGACTCATAACGACCAAAATCAATACGAACTTTACGAATTGTCACGGCGAACTTTTCACCATTTCTTAAGTGAATTAATTTTCACTATTTCAAGTGAACATAGTTCCATTTTCGTTGACCGTATAGTTTTTATTACTGCAGTGTCAAAGAATGACAGCTGCCACTTTAACACATCAAAAATAACGCTAAATGTAAAATAACGTCTCTTGATGGAAAACCCTTTACAAGCACATTGGATAAAATATTCTCTTAGTCACGGTTTTTCAGTTTCTGGTTTTTAAGATATTTCGGTTATAACAATAATTTTTATTTCCACCTTCCTAGTAAATGACAAGTTAATTTTGTTGTTTATGGTAACCAAGTAAACGATAAATTACGGGAACAAACCCGTAATATTTTACGGGCTGGTGTAAAAGACCTGTAAAACTTTACAAGCTTGTAGAAAAGTAGATTGTCTGTTTATACCACCCTGATTACGTCCAGATAGAAATAATGCCGTCGGTAAAAAAAAAACGTTTTCATAAAAAACTTAAAGTAAATTAATTAAAAATCGCCATGTGAAGGTGAAAATAAAAGTACCAACCCGCAAATTAACAAAATTTGAAATCGTCGAGCTATGAAGAGTTAAGAATTCAAAATTCTACTGCAAAATAGACTGAAGCCCCAAAATAACACTAATAACATATTCTGGCCACTGAGCCAACCTACTGTTTTCAATAGCGGTAAATAAAAGAATTAAAACTTAAATCACTGTGTTTTTTTTCTGTTTGATCATGACATGGGTTGGTTCCTTTCTGCAGATAGTCGTCCAGTTAATCTTTACTATGTTCACTGGAGTATGAGACGAGTCAAGCGGTAACGAGCCCGAGACAAACGTCCAGCTCGCTCGTAAAGATTAATTTTCAAAGATTGACACGTAAATAACTAATAATGGGTTTAAACAACGGAAAATTACGGTAACTGAATTGTCTTCGTAACCATGAAGGCAGACAGAAAATTGTAATATGTATACTTATCCTGCTCACAAATTAGTAAATTGATCAAATTTGTACTTTCTATATGGTCAACAAATATATTTATTTAGCGATTGCTCAGCATACCACTTCTTACTTGTTATATCATGTAAAAACATGAATTCAGATTAGAGTGTGCGTGGGCTACGAATTTTTGTTTCACATGCACTATCCTCGCAAATATCTAAAAAAATATTTTGAGCTTGAATTTTCATTTCAAAATAATCTTTACAGTATTACAAAGAGAGATTGTGGAATTATATTGTAAGTGAGTGGAGCTATAGCATTCCACGTTTGGAAGAATTTCATGAAGGGCTTCCCGTAAAAATCTTTGAGTATAAGCAATTTTATAATAAAGAAACGAACTTGAATCTTTAGCATATTCTAATCTGAAAATCATTCGGTGGCATGATATTATAGGTATCTTACATATGTAAATAAAAAGTATCATACGATCGAATATTTTTACCCTCTAGCTCTAGAAGGTAAAGGTATTCGATAATATTGTATTTCAGTCTTTGTCCCGAAAGCGACGCCGATTTATTTGCAAAGAAAAAGGACAGGTAACTGTTGTGTCAATATGATTTGATTCAGAAAAACCTAAACATTTAAAGTAAACAATGACATTTGTACAAAAAAGCTTTCAGCACTTTAAGAGTGTTAACTGAACCTGTGCGGCCATATCACACCTTCATTATCACTGCTCTGAATATGGTTTTACGATGCCCTAAAATCTACAAAACGAGAGTTTTCGAGCCCTTGTTGACATAAGCCGTATCAATAGAGACTTGGGCAAATAATACCTGGGTATTTCGAATTTTTTTTCTGAGCTCGTTTTCACTCTAAAAACTATGAATCAAAATAATCTGCAAAAGTACTGTTCAAAAATGAAATCAGTAAAAGTGAGTACGCAATTAAGTATTCTTGATGAACAAATAATTTCAGTCTTGCAAGTTCAGTCAACTGGCGAAGGCGGACTGAACTACATTAAAAATAATTAAACACCTACTAAGAAAGGTTTGTTTGCAAACGCTCGGTAACAATGGATTATTTTTCAGGCATTGGTCGGCCATATCTTTGCCTTTAAACATAAAACCAAACATTTCACACCCACCACTCGTAGTCTGGAGTTCGACAAACACAAGCCAAGCTGCACAACACTAAGGTGCGGCCCCTCTTAACACTTTTTCATAACGTGACTCTCTCTGGTTTTCTACATACTCTTCGACCATGTTTTTTTTTTTATTATTTTATTCATTTGTAAGTATATCTTCTATTTATAATTGAAATAACTGTCACTTTATAATTAAGTGAATGGTATATGTATGTATTACTAAGTATAAATTAAATAAAAATGGAGAACTAATTCTATGATACATATTTAGTCATAGAACCGAGAGAAGTATTTCTAGACCAGCTTATAATTTACTATTCATATTATATAATTTTTGGAAAACTAATTGGGCCAATTTTAAAATTCCTCGAATGTCTCTTTCGGTTCCGAGCGCTGTAATTTGCATAATATTTCATTGAATAAAAATTCATATGTAAATCCGCTTCGAAAATCACGGTGCATTCGTGAGACATATGGCGCTATTTCTTTGAAATACAGAAGTCAGGTGTTTTCTTTTGTTTTCTCGTAAATTGAGTAATTACAGATAATTTAAAAATTCTTTTGAAATTAAGAAGTCAAACCAAAACATTTCGTTCCTATAAAGTAGATATTTTTCAACTTGAAAGACGTTACAATCGAATAAATTTAGAACAGATTATTGAAATTCTTTCTACCCCACAATTAAAAAAAGGGAAGTCGCAAATGTTATTTCGAAAAAGATACATATATTTGACAAATAATCATCTATTTCGTGTTAATTTTTATTTTGCGTTGTTATTCTTCACATTATTACTTATCTTACTTTATTTTGATGTAAAACTAGTACAAATTGTGTTTAACACAAAAGTAAAAAAAAAGAATGCCTCACATTACAAATAAGATTTATAAATGTATTCATTTATTTATAAGATAACAAATAATGACTTTTTATTATATTTTTTATTTTATTCGAAAAATAGATTCTAAAACATAAAAATAGTCCTCTAAAATGAGATTTCTAGTTTTTCTTTTAATCCACTGAACTTATTCTGTCAAGATAACTTTCATTTCAAATAACATAAGTGAAGTGAATCAATAATATTAAATTGTGAACAAAATTAATTAAATAACACACAACAACATGAAGGACAACAGTGTTAAAATGAAATGAATTAGCTCTTGTGTTAATCACCTTTTGTTGTTACGTTGTAAACGTAAATATAATCTAATTTTACATGTGGCACAGTTTTTTCATTTTGGTTTAATTTAAAGGGTTTAACGCTTCTGATACAGAATAGGCCCCATCTTCAGTTTATTCCAATAGGAATATATAGAAATAAATCGAAGATTAAGGTTAAACTGAGATGGAGAAACCGGGCCTAAGAATCCGAATCTAACCCAATTTCACCTAAAAAGAAGAAGGAACAAAACTGTCAGCGTCTTGTTGAAACATAGTTAATAAAAGAGAGCGTTAATTGTTATGAATGAAATATGATCTGCTGATGCAGCATTTTAACTAAGGTCAACAACTTGAATTGCAATTGTCAACATGGAATCCCCTCATTTAAAAGTTAATTTTGCCTACATTCCGGAGGCCGAAAACGACTTTGATCAGCAAGCAAAGAAAACGTCGGTAATTCATTCAATTTCCACAGGAATTAAGCTGGCATCGCTGACCGTAATTGCGAAATACTAACTAAGCAATTTTGTCAACTCGAAACAAAAATATGCGTGTTGAATTTTTTGGAAAATCAAAAGTAAAAAACGAATTTAGAATATAATTTTTCAAATGTGAGATAATAAAGTAATATACGACGTATAAGAAGTATAGTTAAAATATTGCTAATTTTACATTTGCTAATGAAATAGTTTATCGAACCTCCATAACGGATACTGTCACAGGTCTTTTTGTCTTGAAATGAGATGTCAACTTCGTTTGTTATTTTTCAAATAAGAAATAAGATTTTATAATAATAAAGAAAGGAAGTACACATTCTCTCACGTACGCCGTCTTCCTTCGAAAATTTTTAATAACTTTAAAATACTTTCATTATTCGTCCAAGTTATTGTAATCTTGAATGTAAATTGTCCTCTTCAGCAGACGGAAATACAAATATATTGTCGTTTCCTTACTGTTAGTCACTTCGGTCTTATCAATATATTTATAAAATCGAACAATTATATTAGATTTTGGCATTTGCAATAAGAAGGTTTTTAAATAAATGATCATAGACACTCGTACATTTAATCTAGCTAAATTCTCAGTGAAATCACTTTAGGTTTCGAGTTCCGTTAGGTGAAGAAATGGCGCAGTTTTGAATTTCCTCAGAGCGTTCGCAGTGAGAACTAATTTTTCTCACGGCATTTTGTACTCGGGCTGAAATCGTGACTGTGAAATTAAAGACGACGCCATAAACAAGCCTAATCAATTACAAAAAAGTACTCAATCAAGCCAATCACTTCGCACAACAATTTATTTTGCGCGTACGTTTGCTTAATTTGCTTGAAATTGTAGTTTCGCTTAATCGTCCCTATTAGCGAAGTAAAATTTTATAACGAGGATTAAAATTTCTTGAAAAAATTAATCAATACTTTCCCCATGTTATTACTATACTGCTATTAGTTAATTGTGATAAACATCTCTGATGCTGAAAGTTATTAGTTTATTATTTATAAACTATCATCAAGTTCACTTGTTAATTAAAAAAAAAGTATTACTGCTATAAACAATTTGTATTCTCTATAAAAACCTATCGCATTTTATTTCGCATTTCCAGGGATAGTAAGAACATAGATTTCATAAGTTTTTGAAAAAGAAATTAAAAATTGAAAGGGAAGCGAGAAAATCGAGATCGAGTTTTAGTCAACGAATTCACCAGCCAAATAATCAAAGCAAATGACAAGATCCGTGACTTGCTTGCTTATGAGACTGACAATGCTACTCAAATTCTGAAAAGAGTTCCAAGAGGACTTAGAGAAATGATGACTGGAATATGAGGTCGCAACAAGAAATAGATCGTTAAGTGGATGTGGACGTAGAGCAAAAATCCAGCAAATTATTGCAAGAAAAGTTCCGGAAGTTACTAGTAGATGGAATGGAGACAGCGTCGGTAATAAACAAACTGAATAATACAAAAAGTACGAGCAGTGATAATATTCCGCTTAAATGTACCGTGCCTTCAATTGAATTCCTCATTAAAGTGGGCTATGATTTCACCCGTTTTTTTCTCCTAAGATTTGCAGCACTGGTAGCTGTTCAATTATTTAATTAAAGAAATGTCAAATTGACACTTTGTATTTTCAATTAATTCAAAATGTTAGAATTACAGCAGAAAATATTTATTGTTGAAAGTTATTTTCAAATCGGTTGAATAGAAAATGGACAGTTAGTTTATTCAATTAATCAGTGTGTACAGAAGTTTCGACAGCAGTTTCCTAATTTTGCTATTACTTATGAACAGCTAGTTAAACATATCCATGCTTGTGTTCTTAAATTTCGTGAAACAGGATCAGTTGGTCGCAAAACAGGGATCGGAGCACCTAAGAAAAGGACTGCAGCCTGCATTGAAGATGTTCGGGATCGAATGGAACACTCTTCCAAGAAATCTATTGCGAAACTTTCACAAGAAGTTCAGCTATAAGTGGGAACATGTCACACTATTCTTAAAAAAGACTTAAAGCTTTATCCATATAAGATTCAAGCAGTCCACGAACTCAGGTCAGTAAATTTTCACAGAAGAACAGAATATTGTCAGTGATTTCTTGATCACTTAAACAACGACGACATTCTTGACAAGTGTTTCTTTTCCGATGAGGCCTGGTTTCATATGGTCAGCAGAAAATCCCCATGAATTTGTGGAAACTTCATTACATCCATTAAAAATTGGTATTTGACTAGCAGTGTCAAGAAGGCGTATCATCGGACCAATATTTTTTAACGACTCAGTAACTGCTGAAAGATACCGAAATAACCTTTCATTAATCAACTACATGATGATGAACTTACAGAAGGTTTTTTTTTTCAGCAAGACAATGCTACTGCCCACACAGCTCATCAAACAATGACTTTCCTGCAGCAGTTTTTCGATAATCGGATTGTCAATTTTCCTGCAAGGTCTCCGGATCTCACAATTATGGATTACTTCATTTATCCGCACATGAAAAACACAGTTTTTAGAACTATGCGTCACACAATCGAAGAACTTCGTGCGGGCATTACAGATGTGTGTGCTAACATAACCCCCGAACATTTAGCAAACGGGTTTGAAAACATGAAACGCAGAGTACGCTTATGTATTCAAGCTGAAGGAGAGCACTTTGAGCATCTACTTTAAACTTTAATGTTGTGTTTTTATTTGATGTTATGATCAACACTGACAGTTAATGACAACTGTTTTCTCTAGATTGTGTCGCCAACTTCATAAAAAAATCACAGCTTACTTTAATGAGGAATTCAATTGAAAGCACGGTATTAAATCCGTATGTGATCAAATGTTAAATAAACTTACTTATAATCAACAAATCGGTAATGAGGGTGTCTTTCCAAACGAACTTAAACTTGCAAAATTGACACCGATATATGAATAAGGTGATCCTTCGGACCTGGCAAACTACAAACCCATTTCGGTTTTAAGTGTGCTTTCTAAAATTTTTGAACGCGTTTTGTACGACCGTTCAGTGAGCTACACTGAAAAATTTGACTTAGTAGGAAATCCTCAAGATGGCTTTCGAGCGAAAATGTCCACAGAGACTGCAGCGTACCAATTCACCAATTGTATTTACAATGAGTTGGACAAATAATTGTGTAGCTGGTCTCTTCTTCGACCTCACAAGAGCCTTCGACACCGTAAGCGTGACATTTGTGTCCGAAAAATTGCAACGTATGGGGATTTGTGGAAACGTTATATCTTGGATTATTTCGTTTCCATCGGAAAGAATACCGTACGTAACATGTAATGTTGTTCAGTCTGATCAATACTGTGGCGCACCAACCGGCTTAGCGCAAGGCGTCAAGAAGTCGGTTCGCTGTTATGTGTCATCGGCCGTCACGCGGCCGGGGCCTACATCGAACAGACTAGATTTCTCCAGCATGGAGGATTCCAGACGGCAGCAAATGATATAAAATCGCCCGGAGTTGACTCACCAGGCAGTCGAATTCGAACAGCGAACGTCGAAGTTAGATTTTAGTGTGAAAATAAATTATTACAAATAAATTAGTTTTTAAGCTTTATTAAATTACGGTTAAGTTTTTATCGAGTGTTTTATTCGTTTAAATAAATAAATTAAAACCCTAGAAACGTAACAGTGGTGTCGGTGTGCGGGTTTGTGCAAATAAATAAACAATTTAAAGTAAATTGAATTTAATCAGATTATTAAATAAGTACAGTATCGGAAAAAAAAACAAAAAACAATGGCTACGAGAAGAGTGTTGTTGAAAGACTTAAAAGTGGCCGAATTAAAAACCGAATTGGAAGAACGAGAGTTAGAAACCTGTGGTTTGAAAGGCGCACTTCAACAGCGTCTCCGATCCGATTTGTTGACAGCTGGTGAAGATCCAGAGACCTTCCTTTTTGAAATTTCGTGTGGTCCCGTCGATTTTAATAAAATCTTGAAAGATGAACTTCGAGAACAATCCAGAAATTTCAAGGACGAACTTCGAGAACAATCTGGAAATTTCAAGGACGAACTTCGAGAACAATCCAGAAATTTGGACGAGAAGTTTCTAGAACAGTCTGGAAATTTAGAGAAGCTTAGAGAACAATCCAGACATTTAGAGGATAAGCTTCTAGAACAATCTGGAAATTTCAAGGACGAGCTTCGAGAACAATCCAGAAATTTAGAGGAGAAGCTTCTAGAACAATCTGGAAATTTCAAGGACGAACTTCGAGAACAATCCAGAAATTTAGAGGAGAAGCTTCTAGAACAATCTGGAAATTTCGACAAATTACAAAATAAATTGTTGGAACAATTTAGAGACTTAGACGAGAAATTTCTAGAGCAATCCAGAAATTTCGACGAGAAACTTCTAGAACAGTCCGGAAATTTGAAGGGTGAATTTCTAGAACAGACGAAAGGACTCGAAGATAAACTAGTGGTAAAAATATCGGAAGAAACAAGAAACCTGGAAGAAAATGTGGAAGAAATAATATTTCAGCAGGATAACAAAATCAAAAATCTGGAACAAATCATGGCGGGGTTGCGAGTGTTCGGGGATCAGCCACCAGTAGAAACACTAGAAAATAATGAAACCCGAATTGTGGAAGGACCAGCAGAAAATTCGAAATTGAAAATAAAACCACCAACGTTCGATGGAAAGTCTTCTTGGCCCAACTACTTCAAACAGTTCGAAGCAGCAGCAAAGGCGAACAGATGGACGGTCAGCGAAAAAGCCACTTCGTTAATTGTGGCCTTGAGAGGGGACGCTATCGATGTGCTACAGACGATGCTGCCAGAGGAACAAGAAGACTTCGACAAGCTGGTGAATAGGATAGAAATGCGTTACGGACAGGCCCATCTGACCGAGGTATACCATGCGCAATCGCTGTCAGAAATCCGGAGAAAGTCTTCAGGAATTCGAAGCGGACGTAGCGCGTCTGGCCCAGTTGGCATATCCCACAGCTCCTGTTGAATTCCTCAAATGTTTGACGGTGCAGACCTTCATAGATGGAATCCGTGACCCAGACAACCAGCAGGCATTGAGAATGACCCATCCGAAGACGTCCAAGAACGCATTGGCTTATGCCTTGGAATTTGAAGCGGCGAGACGAGTTTCAAGAGGGCATGTCAAGGTGCGAGCGGCTATGGACTTCCAAGAGGAAGAAGAGGAAGAATCCGCTAACGCCAAGGTGGGATCTGCTATAAAGGAGCGACCCAGGGAGTATACCACCGCCGAGGATGTTCGCCGCATTGTGGAACAGGTCTTCAAGCAGAAGAAGCCGCTGGTGTGTTGGAATTGCCAGGAGGAAGGACATGTTCGCAGGCGATGTCCAAAGCCCAGACAGGATCCAAGGAAGCCACAGTTAAACTAAGCCGGGTCGGTGCAGAGGGGCAAACGTCGACCCGTATTCAAAGGCCCCCCAAAGACGAAAGCCAAACAAGTAATATCCCTACGGCAGTTAACCAGCAGTGTCTTCGTGGATGTCACCATTGATGACATTCCTCACACCATGTTGTTGGATACGGGTGCGACGAAGACCATCCTAAGACCCGACGTCATTAAGTCATCTGGACGCACCGAGCCGACCAAGTGGAGACTGAAAACTGCAACTGGAACATCAGCAACTGTCCACGGTGAAGTAGAGGTTATCATCACCATTGGTTCAACTCCAATAAAACACCGTGCACTGGTGGCAGATATAGAGGACGAGGCAATTTTGGGCATGGACGTCATGTGTGCCCACGGGTTCCAATTGGACTTAAAGCGTGGCGTGATGGCGGTCAATAATGAGGAGTTGGTTCTACATCAACGAGGGGACGTGGCCGCTCGAGTAGTCCTCGCTGAAGACGTTGTATTACCCAGCAGGACTGAGGTTATCGTCGACGCAAAACTGGACGGTGTTTTTCAAGATGGGCAAGTCATTATGGTTGAACCTAATACTGATGATCAAAGGATTGGAAGAGGAGTCCTCGTTGGGAAAATGTTGTTGACGGCGAAGAAGGAAGTACCTGTCCGCCTGATGAACGTCAATTGTTTCTCTGTCAATATCAAGAAAGGAACAATCTTGGGAAGCTGCACCATGGTGTCCTCCATCTCCCGGCAACTTGAAACAAACGTGCCAGAAGCGAAAGTCCCAAAGAAATTATGGGAAATGGTTATGTCAACAGCCCAGGAATTGACTCCAGACCAGAAGACAAAAGCAAAGAATCTGATCGGCCGTTATCAAGATGTATTCGAGGTAGAAGATGGATCCAAGGGAAGAACTGATGTCGTGAAACACAAAATAGAGACTGGAGAAGAAAGACCTATCCGTCAAGCTCCAAGGCGATTACCGTTGGCAAAGCGTGAGGAAGCGGAACGCATTATTCGCGAGATGGAAAAGGATAATGTGATAGAACCATCAAGCAGCCCGTGGGCGTCACCAGTAGTGCTTGTGAAGAAGAAGGATGGGTCCACCAGATTCTGTGTAGACTACCGGTTACTCAACAATGTCACCAAGAAGGACAGCTATCCCCTGCCACGGATTGATGATACCCTGGACACCCTAGCCGGCTCAAAGATCTTCTCAACTTTGGACTTAAAGAGTGGATATTGGCAAGTGGAGCTGGCGCCCGAAGATCGAGAAAAGACGGCGTTTTCCATTGGTATGGGTCTGTGGCAGTTCACAGTGATGCCATTCGGATTATGTAATGCCCCAGCGACATTCGAGAGGTTAATGGAGACGGTTCTGAAAGGTCTGTCCTGGACAACGTGCATGGTGTACCTTGATGACATAATTGTCGTGGGAAAGACGTTCGACGACCACCTAAGGAACCTGGAAAGAGTGTTCCAGCGGCTTCGCGGAGCTGGCCTAAAGCTTAGCCTCAAGAAGTGTCACCTGTTCCAGAAGGAAGTGAATTACCTGGGGCACATTGTTAATGGAAATGGAATCGCCGTGGACCCTGTGAAGATTCAGGTGGTGAAAGACTGGCCAACTCCCAGAAATAAACACCAAATAAGGAGTTTCCTTGGCCTGTGCACTTACTATCGGCGCTACGTTCCTGGATTTGCAGACATTGCTAAGCCGTTAACAAAACTCACTGAAGAAGGTCGTCCATTTGAATGGGACCAACAGTGTCAAATTGGCTTTGAACAACTAAAGCAGTACTTGGTTAGTGCTCCTATTCTGAGTTATCCTCTCCCGGAAGGCAAGTTCATCGTGGACACAGATGCTAGCAACGTTGGGATTGGTGGCGTACTCTCCCAGATACAAGAGGGGCAAGAGAAGGTGATCGGCTACTTCAGTAAAGTCCTATCAAAGCCGGAACGAAACTATTGCGTCACAAGAAGGGAATTGCTAGCCGTCGTAAAAACGATAGAACACTTCTACAAGTACTTGTATGGTAGACGCTTCCTGCTGAGGACCGACCACGCCGCTCTAAAATGGCTTCTCCGTTTCAAGAACCAAGAAGGGCAAGTTGCACGATGGATCGAACGACTTCAGGAGTACGATTTTGAAATTCAGCATCGGGCAGGAACTAGCCATCGAAATGCCGATGCTCTGTCGAGAAGACCCTGTGCCGAAGACTGTAAGCACTGTAGTCGTTTGGACGAGAAAGTAGCCATGACTGCGAGGATAGCCATTGTTGACGACAAATGGCAAGCCGAAGAACTGCGAAGAGACCAGGAGAACGACCCGGATTTGAAATTAGTGCTAGAATGGAAAAGCAGGAACGCGAGGCCTACCTGGGAAGAGGTAGCACCATGTGCACCGTCCGTAAAATCATACTGGGCGCAGTGGGACTCCATAGTGTTGGATCGTGGTCTTCTGAGACGAAGCGTAGAGAATCAGGAAGGCATGGAACAGAAGACACAGTTACTGATCCCCAAGAATAGGGTGCCAGAAGTTCTGAGGGAACTTCACGATGGAACTTCCGGAGGGCATCTGGGAGTTAAGAAGACTATGGAGAAGGTGCGCGAAAGATTTTACTGGGTGAACTGCAAGGAAGACGTGAAGGATTGGTGCAGAAAGTGTACAGTCTGCGCAGCCAGTAACGGTCCCCACAGGCGGGGTAAGGCTCCCATGAGACAGTACAACGTTGGAAGTCCTTTTGAGAGAGTTGCCATCGATGTAGCCGTCCCGTTTCCAGAAACGAATGGTGGAAACAAGTACATCGTCGTGGTAATGGACTACTTTAGCAAGTGGGTTGAAGCTTACGCCCTACCTAACCAAGAGGCAGTCACTATTGCGGAAGTCCTTGTCAGGGAATGGATCAGTCGGTATGGTGCACCTATGGAACTGCATTCAAACCAAGGAAGGAACTTTGAATCGGCCTTGTTCAAGAACGTGTGTACTCTGCTCGGCGTACGAAAAACTAGAACTGCACTCCACCCACAGTCGGACGGAATGGTGGAAAGGTTCAATAGAACCATCAACCGACATTTGTCCAAGGTCGTTTCCAATCATCAGAGGGACTGGGACACGTACATCCCCCTGTTTCTAATGGCATACCGTTCATCTGTTCATGAGACAACAGGGGAGACTCCCGCGAAAGTGGTATTCGGGCGAGAGCCGAGACTGCCCTGCGACCTGAAGTTTTGTGTGAAGCCTGGCGAAGTCTCTGCCGACGAAGATTACGTGAGCAAATTACGCAGGAAAATGGATGATATCCACAACCAAGTGCGTCACAATATACAGACGGCCAGCGATCGGATGAAGGAGCACTATGACATCAACGCTCAACACGGGGGATACCAACCTGGAGCACTGGTCTGGCTTTATAACCCCCAAAGACGTCGAGGCCTCTCCCCAAAATTACAGACCTCTTGGGAAGGTCCTTACAAAGTGATGAAACGGATCAACGACGTCGTTTACCGCATCAGGAAGGTCCCCCATGGCAAACCCAAAGTAATCCACTTCAACCGGATAGCCCCTTACCATGGAGAAGCAGATGAAGGGACAGTACAAAGGGCGCAAGTTTCCGGAGTGAACTTCGAAACCTTCATGTCTCATCACGCCGAAGGAAGCAAGGCACGGTTTGGAGTGACCACGGAGAAGCAACAAGATCTCTTTAAAGTGCCACTGGAGTACAGTCTGGCCCACTGCGTAGCAGAAGACCTGAAAATGTCCAAAGGAATCGCTCAGGTGTTTAGGAAGAAATTTGGCCAAATCGAGGAGCTACGAAGACAGCATCCCATGGTAGGCAAGAGCTTGCAGATCATTGATTCGACGGCAGATCGGAGGCGCCACGTGCATTATTTAGTCACTAAGAAGACATCAAGCGGTAAACCTGACTATCAAAGTATGTGGAGAGCCCTATATAGCCTGAGGAGACAGCTAATAGAGACCCATCAGATGAAGTTAGCCATCCCCAAATTGGGCTGCGGATTGGACGGACTAGACTGGAGAGTAATTCGAAGCATGCTGGAAGTCATCTTCCACAGAACGGGAATTGAAGTCCTAGTCTGCAGCCACCACCCACAGGCAACAGTCAGCAACAGCAAAACCGTAGACTGTTACTTCTTCCAGACGGGAAGTTGCAAGAATGGGCCAGCATGTAGATTCCGACACCCTCCTTCAAGACTATCACCAGGAACATTTCGAGACGAAACGTTTTTAAGAAGGGGGCAGTGTGGCGCACCAACCGGCTTAGCGCAAGGCGTCAAGAAGTCGGTTCGCTGTTATGTGTCATCGGCCGTCACGCGGCCGGGGCCTACATCGAACAGACTAGATTTCTCCAGCATGGAGGATTCCAGACGGCAGCAAATGATATAAAATCGCCCGGAGTTGACTCACCAGGCAGTCGAATTCGAACAGCGAACGTCGAAGTTAGATTTTAGTGTGAAAATAAATTATTACAAATAAATTAGTTTTTAAGCTTTATTAAATTACGGTTAAGTTTTTATCGAGTGTTTTATTCGTTTAAATAAATAAATTAAAACCCTAGAAACGTAACAATACGAAGTAGATATAGGAGTTGCCCAAGGTTCGGTGCTCGGACCACTTATTTTTTTAATGCTCGTAAATGACTTAAATACGTATATAACTGATGGCTTTATTGCCGTCTGTGGCAGTATCAACATCGAACTCTGAAGCATTAAAATATTTAATAATTAAGATAAAAAATATTAATATTGCATATTTCTATAAAAATAAAATTCCTGATTTTGTAAATGACTGAGACATTACAAAGAAAAATAATTTCTTTGGATTAATCTTAGACCCAGGATTGTCTTGGTGTATATGTAAGTGGATCAAGTCTGTAATCAGTTAGACAAAACTTATTATGCGATCTTAAAACTAAAATCGAGTTTAAATACTGCTTGGTTACTGCAAGTATACTATGCCATGGCTTATTCACGTATTTCAAACAACATAATAATTTAGGGTAATAACCTTGCTTAATCGAATATTAATTGTTCAACAAAATTTGATTTTTCAAATCCCGGCAGTGGAGTGTTGTACACCAATATTTGTTAAAAAGCGAATCATGATAGTTACCAGCATTTTTATTAGAAAAAAGAACTTTAGTAAATTCGACAAAAAAGTGTATTAACCATCACTACCCAACTAGAAACTGTGAGGCACTGAGAACCTCACTACACCCTACAATCTTATACGAAAAGTCGCCTCATTATTCTTGTGTGAACGTTTATAATAAACTTCCAATTTAATGTTAAACTAAAAAATTATTTAACAACTAAGTGTTTCTATAAACTTAGCGAATATCTATAGTTTTAATTGATGTGTGTACTGTACTGTACTGTACGTATGTTCTAACATTGACTTATCCTATATCATTGTTATAAACTAGAGGACGAAATAAATTATTATTATTATCATTAATAGGAAACCATGGCATACGATTTTAAAAGACTCATTAACTATGGTACTAGGCAAATTGTCGATCAGCAGACATAGGCAATAGAAAAGTTTCACAAAATATATTCGCTGTAAATGATATACTTGTGAAGAGGAAGGCACATATAGATGATATTTTAATTGTCTCCAAGAATTTTCAGAAATAATACAAATCGAGAATTGAATAGGAAAGTGTGAAGTGGTCTTAAACCTTGGTCACATAACCCACCGTATCGGATTGGATTTGTCAAATATAATGGTGGTCATCTGAAAAAGATGAACTAAATTGGTTTTTTATTTTTGAAACAACATAAAATTTAAGGCGCCTGAACATAATGAGCATTTTGCAAGTACGGTCACCGACGCGGTGTAGCATAATTTACCTACTTCTGCTTAGCTTGCAGATCAAATTCCTTTCCGGTTTATGAAATGTGTACAAAATTTACCGTTTTAATAGAGGGAATTCCGTGGTGACAAATGACACCAAGTCGATTGAACTTGCTTGTAAAATTCAGCACAAGCGAATCCTATTAGACTTAAAGCAATTAGCGAGTTCGCACATTAAATATGTTTGGCAAGGCACTGAAAATTTTGTTACGTTGATATTTGGACTCGTGTTATGTTCCTGTTGCTTAACTGTGCTCTGCTAATGGCCATTTAAGGCACATTTTGGTCCTTTTG
The DNA here is from genome assembly GCA_036172665.1 of Prosopocoilus inquinatus. Classification (NCBI taxonomy): domain Eukaryota; kingdom Metazoa; phylum Arthropoda; class Insecta; order Coleoptera; family Lucanidae; genus Prosopocoilus; species Prosopocoilus inquinatus. Next base: position 8,452,892 of record CM069876.1, read on the forward strand.
ACGCTTTTGTTGATGCTTGGTAGCTTCGTTTGCCTTTTCTATTGGCCCATCGAGTTTGACTTCGGTGCATTCGTCTCTCATCTAGTTATATCGTGTTTATGGGCAGTACTCCTTAGTTGTCAGGTTCTCTACAGAATTCTCTACAGTCGTTTTTAGTTTATAAATTTAATTTCATTCACCATCCCCTTATTTTTTGGACGGTTAATCTTTACTTTAATTGCTGTCCCACGGTACGTTTCGTCTGCCTAGCATTCGGGTCTGCTCGATATACGTTTTGTGATTTCCCTTTCGCCCCTCTTTCTACCCCTTCACCAAAAATTTTTCGTTTTACTCTACCTGAAGCAGATCCTTTGTAGGTTGTTTTGTTCTGAATGTTAGTACGGTGACATTCACATGACGTTGGAGAACGTTGGCTGCTGAGTTACTAACTCCATATTTATTAGTTCCCACGTGGACGTTGTTGTTTCTCAATTTTCCATTTTATTCAACTCCCTTGAGAACGATTTTGTTGAATCTATTTTGGAAATGTTTATCTCCTGTTGGGCTTCTCATTTTTCTTCTTTACCCTTTTCTTTTCAAATCCAAGTTCAACCTGTCGGAGCGTTAAGGATCTCACGGTATATTCAGACTGGTTTTTCTTCCGCCGAACACCTTGTTTTTGTTGGTTAAAATTTTCTTTTGTTTTTGTGTGGAGGCTTTATAAAGGTGCCTGGGGCAAATTTCGGAGGAATTTTGTTCGCTCCCGTCGAACCATTTATTTCTGAGGTGCAAGTACATTTGTGTGAAATCGCGTAATTTTGTGGTGCTTTGGAAATCACCTTTGGTGTTTTCGAATTCTGTTTTTCTTTGTTGAGATTTGGTTTCCAGAAGCAGAGCTGTTGGAAATTTTCTTTTAACGGATATATAGCAACTCCTCCCCGCCGGATAAATGGATAAAATTAAGAAACAAGCCCGTCGTCTAATTGGAGTCATCTTCGGTAATTCTTTGCCGGACGAAAATCCTTTTGGACATCATTTGAGTTACGTAGGATTTCGCCGTGGTCTGGTGCATTCTGACTTACCACCCCTCCTCTCTACTTGGGAGCTGCTCTACTTACCACTGTTGATGGATCAGGAGTACAGATAAGGATTTTCTTTTTTTTATTGAAGTAATGATTTTGCGCGTATTTATCAATAGCCTGCCTACAGTTATTTATTTAATTTTAAATTTTCTAATTTGATATTATAATTGCCTTTTTCTGCATTGCTTGATTTTTAATTTTCTCATCCAATTTTTTTTCTGTATTTAAAATTTATTTAATTGATAATTGTATTTTTTTTTTGTTGTACAGCGAAAGCGTGGACCCATCGCGAGAGCAGAAACCGGTTAGATATTGAAAAATAATAATTGCATACATTAAATAATTACATTTCATGCAATTTTAAAATTAAATAATAAATTCATCGTTACGAAGACGACATACTTTGCAAAAAAGAACCAAAGACGGTCACGCTTAATTTGCAAGTTTTTAAACGCTTCATATGAGGAAGAAGTGGAGCACAATTATCGTGTTTTCAGGAATGACTATTTCAGAGAGTGATGATTAATTATATCTGTTTACGATTTAAGTACCCAATAAAGATTTTTTTAAAAACAAAAAGCCTAATTGCGGGACCTACTCAAACACAGCGATTGCCCGCGACGGCATAAAATAAATTAATCACGTAATTTATGAAATAACGGCCGCTCAAAATCTCCTCGGAACCAACAATTCCCATTAATAATAAAAGAAAACGCTCATTACGAAGTTATGCCAGTAAGTTCCTTTCATTAAATTATAAATTGAATGGATTAATGTGATCAATATCTGTGCCCCTGTTATTTAAAAATGAAAATTTTAATTATAAATAAATACAACAGAGCCGCCTTGAATATTGCAAAGATGTTTTTTCGGCGTGGTATTTTATAATTTGGCGTACAAATAACACGAGTCCGGTCAAGTTAAAAAAAGATTAAAACATCAACGTTGACGCATTGCAAACCATTAAAGGTAATAAGTGCGATGTATGTATGAACTTTCAAGATTTCATTTACATCTGTAAAAGACGGAAGCGAAATGACGACTTATTTCTGAATTTCAACTTGTTTATTAATCGTTACCTGTAATTTATTTCATCTTGTATACCTGTCAAGAAATTTTAGCTCTTTATTCAGGTAAGAACACGTGGACGGTTCGGGTCTAAAAAAGCAGTAATAATCGTTAATTTCCTCGCTGGGATATTTCGTTTATTGTTCGTTTATTCAGAATGATTGCGTCGGAGAAGGGCATTTGCATCATTCCAGTATTCTTGAATCTCACACAGGGATTAGTAGGATGAAATAATCAATCATCCCAACAAAAAATCAACCTATGACCACACGAATATGCCGAATGGTCACGTTCGTGTGGCTATCGCTTACAGACTTAAATACGGCACACAGAATACTAATGAGATTATCGCGATGAAATAAAAGGTCTTTTTTTGTAATTTATTTACGACGTGTTATTTCCTTTACGTTTCCGTCACAATAAATAAAAATATAGTCACAATAAATATTTTCTTAAAATGTTATTATTAAGTATGATTGTTTTTGAAGTGAACATTTTTATGAATTTCTTTATTTTTTGTAATTAATAATAATTAAAGAGCGGGTAGTCAGACAAAAATAAAACGCAAAAAAGTCACAAAAAAAGGAGAAAAGGCAACGAATTTTGAGAAAAAAGGCAATAAATTTTAACAAAAAGGACACTAAAAGTCAGGAAATTTTAAAAATTAAATTTATTTAAAAAAATACACAGCATTAAATTCTATTTGTATTTGACCACCAGGAGGTGACTAAATATTTTTCTATATTCTCCGGTAACAAATTTTGTCGTTTATTGTACAAAATGTTTTTGTATTGTGAAAAATACCTTTCCACATCACAAGATGTTACTGGAGCATATTTTAACATAAATATTTCATCGATTGTTAATTTAATGTCATCCGCAACGCCACCCTCATGAAGTTTGGCTACCTCTGCGAATAATTTTGAAGCCTGGATTTTTTCGTTTTGTGTTTAGAAACTTTTCAGCTACTTTTTGGCCTATGCTACCAGGAACTTAACTTTAATTAATGTGTCTACCGTATGAAATAATTTCAAAGAGTCGTATAAACTTAGACCGTTTCTTTCTAAACAAGTAATCGTTTCTGGTATATTGGAAAAATGAGTCTTGATGAAAATTAAACCTCTTTTTACTGCAGGGTCTTTAAAGGCAGCTTGTGATTTGGCTATTGACAGAGCTGACGACGTTTCAAAACTATCGACCACCTTATATTAAATATATAAAATTAAACTAGTTTGTAAATGGCAATTGTTAAATAAATCAATACCTCTTTGATTTCGTCAAAATGAACAGCGTAAAATAGGCACGCGGAAATCCAAGAACCCCGTCTAGTTATAACAGGTTCTGGAGGTAGCGGTGTGTTGGATAGCTTTTCTTTATATAAAGCTGCGCGTAATGGAGCTTTTAAAAAAACCTTAAAAATAATCTAAACAAAGAATATAAAGTTACTTTTGAAATATACCTTTTTAGATGAAGAAATTAATTTTTTGACCACAACAAATTCTTCTCGAATAAATTCACATACCCTATGTAGATAATGTGCGAAGCAAGTAAATGAATCATTTTCTCGCAAAAAAAATGTATGACTTGACCTGCCTTTATCATATAAGGCGAGAATTTTGTCATCTTTTACTCCATTCGGATAAAAGATTCCTAATCGAAAAACAATCTATTAATTTCATTATGTAATATTCAAAATGTTTAACTTACGCATGCTGTCATCGAAGAAATTGTCAATCGTTTTGTGATTGGTTTTTTCCAACCCTTTTACTTGCCAATAAATGAGGAACTCCAGCTTCGTGTTCTGATAATTTACTAACAACAATGTTTGCAATGTAGCGACCCTTACTGTCCGTAGTTTCGTCAATTGAGACCCATATATATTTGTTTGCAATGTCTAGCCTAATCGAATCTAGTGTCTGCAAGTAAATAAATATAGTAAAAAAAATGTAATGTAGTTTTGACTTCTACTCACAGATTGATAGCAAATATCCAAATAATTTTTCCGCAATGTTGATTCGTCTGGAATTATTTCTTTTGTTGAAGATTCTAGAAACTCTCATAACACTGGATTGTTCAATTTTTTAAAAGGTATCGATGCAGCTATAAAAGTTTCACATAACTTCAATGAAAATGTCGATTTTGAAGGACCAGGTTTTGATTCCTGCAAAGCCGTTTTCAAAAGAAGCTGTTGACCGTTCTTGTTTTTTACATTTTTTTAATGAATACCACTAGCTATGTGTTGGGTTACGTGATACTTTTTAGTAGCATTTATCTAACAATTAAGAATAAAACTGCAAATAACAATTAAATAAAGTAAAAAAAGACATTTATTACAAGGATTTTGTACTTACATGCTTCGAACAAATTTTACAAAACAAAGAATTTCCGTCTATTGACAAATTCTTGCCTAGTTTTATCCAATTTTGTATTTGATCATACTTTGGCATCTTGCAGCGTTAAAATCACCAATTAAATTGAACGTAAAACAAGCACGACAACGAGTAAATTACTAATGCACCGTAAAGAGATTATTTAAATATCGATTGTTGTCACAAATGTCCTCAAATAATTTCCTGTTAAGATTAAACCCGTATTGAAACTGGTAATACCCATCTGGAAATATTCGCTGCGGTCAAAGCACACTTCCTAAAAAACATATTAGACCCTTCTAGTAACTTGCTAAGTTTCGATTTGAAGAAAAATTATAATAATTCGAAACTCACCAAATCACAGAAAAAAAGGCAAAAAAGCAACGAAAGGTATTTATTTTCAAAAAAGGCATAAATTTCTAAAACTTTGAAAATAAGCCAAAAAGGCAGGCACTAGGCATTTGCCTGACTATCCGCTCTCTAATAATAATAGTACATGAAGTACATGGAACCTGCCATGAAGCGCTTATATAAAACTTCAGACCACGGCTTGATGCTTGAAACATGTCCCTGGGGTATTTCAAATGTAGATACGAAATGGGTTCAAGTACGCGGCCTTATGGATCACTAGTTAGTATGGGTCCTCACCCTCTGTCAAGAGGTACGGACATCATCACAACTTTGTTAGAAAATGTTTGTCTCTCAAGTGAGACGCCTGCACTCGATTATACAGGCGAAGGAGACTAATTCTGCAATATAGATCATCTTGCTACCACTTTATTACTTAGTTCTTATAGTGCTGTCGCAAACCGTATGTATTCGTTACTGAGTAACGGATATAACATGAGATTCGAAGTACCGATTCGTTACTTGCCAAAACATTTCGTTACTCGTATGACCATAGCGTACGATTTCGCTCACATTTCGATACGAAAGAGTGCGAGCTCCCGATCAGTTGGTAATTTAATAATTTCAGTTATAAGTTGCATACGTTTTTAATAGATTATAATATAATTAAAAATTAAATTATAATAAAAGTAATCTTATTGGGTATTACGATTTTAAGTTGAAAATTATATTCACGCATGTTATTTGATTATTTAATCATAGTATAGTAACGAACGTAACGAGTTATTATTTAATTATACTATAGCAACGAAAGTAACGAGTAACGAATACTTTGTAACGGGTCCCAAAATCTAAAGTAACGAATAGATGCTAGTACAAACTCCTGGTCAATTATTACCGATACCTGGTGGCAAACTGCGCTGAGAAGTCAACAGCCGTCCTGAAGGAGGTGTGTCCGGATTAACAAAATGAAGCAATGAATTCAAAACACTCGTTATTTTAAATTTATTTTGTTATATTGCGTTTGAAATTAATTCGCAATTTTTATTTATTTATAATTTTTGTTAATCAATCGAGTATAATGAAAGATATAAGAATCCACTGTTAGATGTGTTTTTATTAAACAAAAGTATAAAGCATTTGTTTCGAGCCCCGACCGTTTGGGTCGCGTTGGAATTCGCTCTTAAGTACTAAACAATAAACAAGGTTTCGCCCAAAGAAAATAAATGTTAGCGTAAACGACTGCGGAATAATTATTGAAATAATTATTAAGCGGCGCGCAAATTATAATTATTGGTCAAACCCGCAACTCGCAATTCGCTTGTAGTGGGCTTGTATTACGCAAGGTACCGGGTGCAGAAATTTAAACCTGTAATGTATTGCCATAAACGGGAACGATTGAACTTACATGTCTTTAACAAAAGTTTTACACACATCGCGAAAATCGCAGTTTTCTTTTCTGGTTTTGTTGGCGGTGCCTTATTTAGAGCTCATTTTGTCAGTTATTACAGTTAATTATTAAAGCTGGGTCAAATATTTTTGGACAAATACAGACAACCATGGATTAAGCATGACTCGAACCTACACTGTGAGTGTCCGCAGTTTCTGACTCAACCGGTTACCTGCAGAGCTACTCGCCAGCCCTAAAATCGCAGTTGAAAATCGGGCAAAAAATAATCTTACGTCTATGTTTCTGAGGTAAGTCAAGAAAATGAAATTTTATTGGAACAAAAAATGGAAGTGCAATCGAGCACTTTGCTGAAGTCGAAATGCCAATAAAAGTGTTGTTTTTTAATGTCGCAATAAGTCGCATTACATCTGAGTGAAAGAATTTGCTGCATTTTTTATGATTATGACACAATTTACTGCTCCGTATTCTTTAGGATCAACAGTTTAGTTTGTGAAAACTAATTGAACGAGTTAAAGCTAAATTTGATTACTATGTACAGGGTGGATTGATTTCGATGTCTCTTATGGGCATCTCCGTAACTATAAGAGATAGAAAAAACTATTGGCGAAGACTTGATCTTTTCTTTTGGAGATTAAGTCAATAGTGTAAAGATTAAAATCTATTACAAAACATTCAGAATTATTATAAAATCAAAAGTAGTCAACAAAATGATTATTGTTACATAGTTTGTTGACATTTTGTGAGCAAAACAGCTTCTACACTATAAAACTCTAACCTTAAGAAACCTGCTTAATGTATTCACAGCACAAAACAACGTTACAATGTTGAAAGCGTTTATCCCTAGTTAGCATAAGTAGCCATATTTTCCAATTTCGTTTTTTTTATTAAAATTATGAAACTATTTATATTTTATAAGGAATTCTTTCCTACTTGGAATGGTCCGTACGACACGGTTACATTCCTTGTTCATTTTTCTTTAATCTGTACACGAACGCACGATGTTTCACTATCGGTTGATAGCCAATCAACCGAAATGTCGAACTAGCCAATAAATACATTTTCACTATGGTAACCTGTGAGTTGCTTTGTAACACATTTTTGTAAATTTCCATTTGACATTTTTCACATGGCCCTAAAAATTGTTTTGTAAGAAAAAAATTACAATTTCTATTTTATTTTACAACATTGTAAATAAAATAGAAATTGTAATTTTTTTCTTACAAAACAATTTTTAGGGCCATTGAAAATGTATTTATTGGCTAATTCGACATTTCGGTTGATTGGCTATCAACCGATAGTGAAACATCGTGCGTTCGTGTACAGATTAAAAAAAAATGAACAAGAAATATAACCGTGTCGTACGGACCATTCCAAGTAGGAAAGAATTCCTTATAAAATATAAATAGTTTCATAATTTTAATAAAAAAAACGAAATTGGAAAATATGGCTACTTATACTAACTAGGGATAAAAGCACAAGATCATTTATGAAAACCTAAGAGTCAGAGATATTGAAAAAATTTTAATCCCGATAAATAAACTTAACAAGTAATCAAATAACACCGATGAGAAGTTAGCAATAAAATTCCAGCAATAAAATTATGAAATTTCAAAACGCTGCCACCGCTAAAATAACGATCACAGATCAATAATATTTAATCTATTACAAAGAGTATAATGTGTAGATACCCCTCATATGAAGAAACTGAAAAAATATTTGATATTAAGTTAACTATGACTATTTAAACCAGCATAAGTCATTATTCATATATTGCATCAAAACAATTGCTTTCACTGAAAATTTTCACACAGTCATAAAGTAAACATACATATCTATTTAATAATGCCATCAGAAAGTTTTAGCCGGTTGATTTGAAGTAATTAGAAATTAATTAAAAGTGACTCTCAGATCAATGAAACAGTACCAATTTCAAATGTTCATAACTTTTCTCAGAGAACTTGCATAAAAATTCTGTTTGCAGAATATTAAAGCACGAATCGAAATCTATCGTTTAAGCCACCCTCTGAGTTTTAGCCGGTTGGTTTGAAGTAATTAGAAATTAATTAAAAACGTCACTTTTAATTAATTTCTAAATTAAACGATAGATTTCGACACGTGCTTTAATATTCTGCAAACAGAATTTTTATGCAAGTTCTATGAGAAGAGTTATGAACATTTGAAATTGGTACTGTTTCATTGATCTGAGAGTCACTTTTAATTAATTTCTAATTACTTCAAACCAACCGGATAAAACTCAGAGGGTGGTTTAAACGGTAGATTTCGATACGTGCTTTCATATTCTGCAAACAGAATTTTTATGCAAGTGCGGAATGGAAAGTTATGAACATTTGAAGTTGGTCTGTGCGACACTTTTAATTAATTTTTAATTACTTTAAACCAACCGGCTAAAACTCAGAGGGTGGTTTTAACGATAGATTTCGATCCGTGCTTTAATATTCTGCAAACAGAATTTTTATGCAAGTTCTCTGAGAAAAGTTATGAACATTTGAAATTGGTATTGTTTCATTGATCTGAGAGTCACTTTTAATTAATTTCTAATTACTTCAAATCAACCGGCTAAAACTTTCTAATGGCATTATTAAATAGATATGTATGTTTACTTTATGACTTTGTGAAAATTTTCAGTGAAAGCAATTGTTTTGATGCAATATATGAATAATGACTTATGCTGGTTTAAATAGTCATAGTTAACTTAATATCAAATATTTTTTCAGTTTCTTCATATGAGGGGTACCTACACATTATACTCTTTGTAACAGATTGAATATTATTGATCTGTGATCGTTATTTTAGCGGTGGCAGCGTTTTGAAATTTCATAATTTTATTGCTGGAATTTTATTGTTAACTTCTCATCGGTTCAAATAACAATATACAGTAAAACTTTTAATCTTTTTGGAAGCTAAAAATTGATTACTTTGTATTAACGCATACACAGAAATTACAAATACATTAAAGCCATCTTTAAATACTTTATCAACAAATTGACAGTTAAATAACCCCCACAAAAAAATGAATGTTCACTGCGCGGCAACTTGCTCTTACACGAGTTTACTTTTTACCTCAAATAATTGAATATTTCAGAAAAAAAAATCTTATAGTTAATCATACCGCAAAAAAAGCCATCAGGCGAGCGGTGAATGTTGTATCGGCTGATCCGGTTTCCAAGCTTCCTTACCGGGCTTAAAGTGTTCAAAGCTCTCGGAATCTTGTTATTGTAATTTTCAGTCTCGGGTATACGTTACCATCTGGTCGGATTCAGCTTAATTAATTAATTGCGGATGATGTGTTGTCTTCAAATTCTGCCTTATTGGGACGCGTTCGATCGAATAAAGGCCGATGAATCATCAAGTTTCCTTGTATTTACCTGTATATAAGAATCGTAGACGTAATTGCATTGTTGTGAATTTTAAAAGCTAAGGGGTTTACGTACTTGAAGTTTATTGACTTATTGAGAACTGAGGTAGGGTCAGAAGAAACTAAACTTAAATAAACGTAAAAATATTAACCTAAATTAAAATCATTTATTTTTCAAACTTTTTTTTATTAACAGTATTTATTTTGTAACACTTAATGAATGTTTTATTTTTGTTTAAAATGTTTATGACAAACTAATTTCTGCAATGGTTTGTTGTTTGCAGCAATGAATCGCAAACTTAACACGTGCGTATATCTACAGGTTATTTATAATGATGGTTGACATTTATTTAATGCTCAGACTTTAATAGGACAAGTAAGTGTTTATTTACGTATGTAATTAAAATATTTAAAAAAATTATACTAATAGTCTGTTCAAGTTTCATTTTAACATTACTCAATTATTATTGTTTATATTCACTCGTGCATCAAGTTTGTTTACGTTTAATTACGATGATCTTCGACATGGTTGTTCTATGAAATCAGGTTTTGGCTATTTATACGTATGAAAAAATGACTCCTGTCCCTAAAATTGCCCGTCAGAAAACATCATACATGATTTCGCTGGTTAACAGTTTTTACTATTTCGCGAATTCATTTCGTTCACAAAAGAGTACAAATTTCTTAATTTTGATCATAGAAACTATTCTAACTACTGCAAATATTTAAAAATAGAAATAGATCGCAACGGCTTATAGTTAATTAAAAAACAGTATGTATTTAATTAATTCATTAAAATCTTATCTAGAAAGGCCACAACAACTAGGCGACGATGGAAAACGTATGATACAAGAACAGTCGACGAAAACGTTCAAGAGTTAGAATTTAATTTCAAATCCAGTGCGAAGAATATACTATCACTTGTTATATTTTTGTCTATTGTGATTGCGTTTTATGTTATTTTACATGTATTACTTTTTATTCTGACCAGTCTTATGTCATTTAATGACTTGTAAACAAGACTAATAAACTATTCTATTTTATTCTATGGATCCTCAACAGTTTTCCCAATTTATGGAATTACAGAAGACCATAATTAAGAGGTTGTTGAGTCAACAACAGAATCAACAAAGAGAACATTCCATTCTCAAGCAGAAGAGATAGTTCTGTCATCACCTACTGTCAACTTTGCACTACTGCCTAATTTTGAAAATTTTGATTCATTCGAAGAGAAACATTTCGAAATTATAAGCAACGTTTTCACAATGAAAAACGATTGGTAACAAATATTATTGCGCCAAGTTATTATTAAATTCGTTAGGTGCAAAGATTTTCAATATGTTATCAGCCCTTGCTATACCTAAATTGCCAAGTGAGAAGCAGAAGAACGTTCTGGTTGCTCAACACCAGTTATTGTCAAAATACCAAACTGAAGAACAATCGATTGCTGAATTTGTTGCTTCATTAAAAACTGAGATAGGAGACTGTGATTTTGTGTCTCCTTGTGACAGTAAAATATCCGTTACAGACACATTTGTTAGAGCTCAATTTATCCGAGGTATCAAAAACTGACTGTTGTCCGATTTCTTCACCTCCTGATAAATTTATCTGCCAGGTATTATCCTTCGAAACCATTATATCGATAATAGTTTCCCAGGATACTACCTGACAGATAATTTTATCCATAGATGAAGAAATCGGGCCTATATTAGAGAACAACTGTTGCAATTTGACATGTCAACTTTCAACGATATTGTAGCGAAAGTTATCGCTCTCGAAACTTCAAAGAATCCAGAATGCTTTCAGAAAAGGAACTACCTGCACCATCCACTGTAGACATCGATCGATAAGAAGACCAAAAATAATTTAAAAAAATAGAGCTCACTGTGGCTCTATTTTTTAAAATTATTTTTGACTATACAGGGTGTTCAGTAACCGAGAGCCATTCCAAAGTTATATCTTTTTAAATGGAACACTAGTAAATTTTTACGTATTTCTAAAGCCTGCCAAAATAAATGTAAATCCTGTATAAGTTGTATAAGAGCGTCGTTCAATTATATAGCCTCCCCAGTCAGCATCTCTAAATCTTGCAAGGATTTTTTCGTTTTTCGATAAACTAATGCTAATTCATGGTGCCTTTAAGATATCTGAGAACTCTTTTGGCTGCGGTCCATTGCATTTTTCCAAAATTATTGTTGAATTGGCTCAGGTCACTCACCACGTACAATATATCTGGTCGGGTTGCCATAGCAAGGTACATCAAACCTCCTATTTGCTCTCGATATGGATATGATTTGCTTTCATCATCGCCCTCACTTGAATCTGCAGTCAACTTGATTCCTACTGCCATTGTAGTGTTCACAGGCTTGCAGTCCATCAATCAAACCTTTCGAAAATGTCTCGAATGTATCCTGACTGTGAGAGTTGAATTTCAGTACCACGATCACTCTTGTGCTGAGATATTTCAATACCAAGACAGAATTTTGCTTCGCTTAAATCCTTAATTGAAAATTCTTCACTCAATTTGTTTCGAAGTGAATCTAATTTTTGTAAATTTCTGTACGCTACAAGAATGTCGTCAACATAGATTAGAATAAATATTTCCCTTTTTTTCATCCATATACACGCAAGGATATGCAGTTATAGGTTTATATTCAATTCTTTGAAAAACATTGTCCAGTTTGGTATGCCACTGTCTGCCCGATTGTTTCAGTCCGTCAAAGATCTTTTTCATTTATTGACATAATCACCTTTGCGTATTCGTAGTTGCATGCCGAAAGCTTTACGACCAAGCTCTCTTTTGCCTTCCTCTACAATCATCCTGGGAGCATTTCTCCGATGAGTTCCGGCTTCTCCATGTACACTGTTGTATCCATGGAACCGTTAAGGTAGGCCGTGGTCACATCTGGTTGTGCGATTCTCATCCCCGTTTCTGCAGACAATGCAACAAGTGTTCTGAGAGAATTGAGTCACGCAATGGGAGCAAAAGTATCATGGTAGTCGATGCCGGGACGTTGTGAAAATTTCCTGAGCTACTACTCGTGCTTTTCTCCTCTCTTGAGTTCCGTCAGCCTTATATTTGTTGCGAAGGACAGTCCGGCAACCTATTACTTTATCGTTTGGTCTTGGTACTAACTCCCAGGTGTCGTTCATGACCAAGCTCTTCATTTCAGAATAGATTGCATCTTTCCTTTCCTTGTGGTCTGGTCCGTTTATTGTTTGCTTAAAAGAAATTTCGGATACAAGCATCGCTTCCGGTCTATTGTGCCATTCCGGTTCACAGCTGTCTTGTTCTCCTTCAGTCTTATTTAATTCGATTTTGTTTTCATTTTCTTCTGGTCTCGGTTGACCGTTACTTTGCCAGTTATACTGTTTTGCGGGACGACCTCGTTTTCCCGTAAAAATCTTTCTTGGTCGTCCTGGACTTCGTTTTTGTTGGGATCCTTCACCGATCTTCAACATTTTACATTTTCGAAGGAATATTTACGCTTATATTTTCTTCTTCTTTCTCTTGTTTTTCAGATTCTGCGCCAACTTCTTGAAGAATATCTACAGTCAATAGCGGGACATCCAGAAACAAGAAATATCATCAGTCTTCGTCGTTTCGGTAATAAAATCTTCGTGTTCATTCTGTGAATCAAACTGCTCAAAGAATTTTACGTCTCTTGCGACATGAATTTTTTTTTTCGTTTTGTGCCCATATTCTGTATCCTTTACATACATTAGAATATCCAACGAACGTACCTTCTTTTGCTTTAGGCTCGAATTTTCCTCGATTCGTCGTCTTGTTTAGCAAAAATGCCTTACATTGGTTTATTTCCGGTCCATCTTTCGTATGGCGTCTTGTCCCCTAAACTTCTTGAAATCCAACGGTTACGTATATAGTTGACCTGACTGAATCAACATACACCTGGCAGCTTCCACAAGCGTGCAATTTCGGCGTTCGGCGACACCATTCTACTCTGGAGTATGTGCTACGGTTAGACGTCTGCGTATACCTTCATCCCTAAACAACTTGTCCATGGTAGAGTTGCACTATTCTTTCAAATTATCAGATTGTACAGCTTTTATCCTGCGACCTGTTTGAGTCTCTGCCATCGTCTTGAATTCCAGAAATTTCGATGGAACTTCACTCTTATTATGGTTAAAGAATACCTCACACCATCCACTGCAATCATCAATCATAGTGACGAAATAGCGAGCGCCACCAAGGGATTGGGTTCGCATGGGACCACATACATCGGTGTGTATAATATCTACTATTTCAGTCAATCTCTGAGTACGTAACAGAAAAGTAGAAGACGTTAGTTTTCCGATGGTACAAATTTTACAAGATAAATTGGGCTCTTTAGGATTAAACTTTTAACCAATGACTGAGTGGTTTTTGCTCATCATAATGAGATCTCTTGTATTAAGATGCCCCATTCGATTGTGCCATATGTCTTCTTCAGAACGTTTCTCGAACGCTGCTGCAAGGGCTTGTGACTGTTGCTCTCGTAGGTAGAACAGATCCCCTTCTCGGTCAGCGATCAACCTTATGTTTCCCTGTGGACCTTTCACGGTTGCGCGTTCTTTAGTGAATATAACTTGATTTCCCTTATCAACTATTTCTGCGACAGATAATAAGTTCGTTCTTAATTCCGGAACAAATAGCTCGTTTTCCAAAGTTATGTTTTTGTTGCAATTGTTCACTGATGCTGTAATTTTTACATCACCTTTAGCAGCAACACGTGTGCGGCTTCCATCAGCAAGTTTTAAAACACTCGACACACTCGTAAGCTTCACAAAAGGTTTCCTGTCATGGCAAAGGTGCGACGTACAGCCACTGTCAATACACCACCGACTCTTGCCTTGTACGAAATTAGCGTGGTCGCATGAGTGATTATCTGCGGCATTCATCGAAAGCGTTTCTTCAGCACAGTTAGCCTATTGCATAGATTTTTGTTTCTTTAGGTAGCAGTGTGACCAATCTTTGTGCAATAATTGCACTTATATTTTATGCGTTGTTTGCTTTTATCCAGATTGTCATTTTTAATATTATCGGGGAACTGTAAGTCTCTGTGTCTGGGTTTCGAACTGTAACTCTTCACATACAGTGCTCCGTGTCCATTTTGGCGGAAATCTTCGGTAACAGATTCACTTGCTTCAATTATTTTAATTTTCAATAGTTTGATGTCAGGAAGGTTGTCTCGTGATTCGATAGCTCTCTTCAAAATCTCGAAGTTGCTTGGTAGACTCTGTAGCACCATTAATGACAGAAATTTCTCGTTTATCTCAATGTCCATTACTTCTAGTTTACCTACCGTTTCGAAAAAACAGGCCATGTGATTCTAAATTTTCCCAAACTTCTTTCCATGTCTTAGTGAAGAAATTGAAGAAATTTAAACGTTGTTTAAGTATACATGAATGGTGCTAAGACCTGAATTATATTTTCCATAGCCACTTCTTATGGCATTTAAAAAAAATATGTGTTAATAGCAATGGTATATAAGATGCACCATTCGTCAAATCATACTATACTACACATGCAAAAGCGGTGACGTTAGATTTTCATTATTTCTTTTAATTTGTAGGTCAAAAGTTCCTTAAAAATTCTTAATATTGCATCCTGACAGCCAGCAAAATAGTTAATTCACGATTCATACATAAGTATAAGTCTGCTTATATAAACAGAATTTTTTTTCCACATTCACAAGCGTGTAAACACTTGTTGTAAGTCTTGAAGTGCGCGAATGTATATTTTCACGCACAGATTTATTACCGCGTCCGCGTAACAGGATTTATTTCGCCATTGTGGCATTAGAAACGTTCTATTATCCATTAAGCGGCATAAATTCTCAAATCAAGATTAAGGTATCTTAATAGAAACACGCAAACAATAAGTTTCTCCTTAAGGGCGCGCACATAACTAACTCCGCGTAAAGAGCCCACTGATTAAGAGATAGCCTTACGCACGTACCACAAATCAATCAGTCTGAAGTCTGTCATTCTTAGAAATGTCACCAGAATGGTCAAGGAAGATATTAGATAACAACGTGTACTGCAAACGAGGGCTATCGACGATCAAAACACAAACTGTAAACAATTCGCGTTGACGAACTCGTGCCTTCCCCGTCCAGTAGTTTCTATGAAATCGCCTTCATAAACGTTTGTATATAGACATACGTATTTTTATTGCTACTGCATGTATTCCTATAAGTACATATTAGCACTATGCGCAATACAGAGAATGTTAATTTCCACTATTTCAAGAGTACTTTCTACATAACGTAAATAGCTTTGCTTCGTGCTTGTCGAACATCCTGTAAGGCACTTGTTTTGCAAGAATATCAATTTTGTTTTTATTAGAGAATTACCTATTACATGATCCCATAAGTAGTGAGCACTTTAATTCTACGCAATGATAATAAAAATGTGAAGACTTGTTAAGAATGATGTAAAAAAATTCTAGATTTTTTCAATGTTAACTAATTTACTGTATTACAAAGTATTGACACATTATATTACAATTACTATTATTGCGACTTTCTTTGCTAATAAATTTTCAACAGTATACCAAGTACCAGGTTCCATTTTATAAATAATCATATGCTCTATAAAATTGAAGGTTACATACTTCTCTCTTGGAGTATTTTCATATTTTCTTAGTTTATTAAGACCCTGTACGTCTAATGTAATTTCATTTAATTGCAAATTGGTGAAAATTGAAAATAAAATTTTTGGTGCTCTTGTGAACCCCGTCCGAGGACACACTGTATTTAAACCAGTATTGGTGATCTACTAATATATAAATTTTCAAGATGTGTCAATGTGTCATTGACAAAACTAATTCGCGCTACTTTACTCTTAGGAGAAAAAGGGAACAATTAATAAAAAATAACTTGAAGGTAGTTATAGCAAAGTTAGTTGAATAAGAGGTATTAATATTGCTAATTAAGATTCACTATTTGAATTAAGTTTAAATCTTAAATGGATTTAAAAATAATGGGACAATGAAATCAATTAATTTAAGTCAGTAAAAAAACACAGATGGTTCTATATTCCAAAAATTTCTAACTATATAATTTTCACCCTGTAATATTTAAAAAAAATTTTTTTGGACAATTAGTTCGATGAATATTCTAATCTGCATTTTCAACGAAATTTAAGTTTCGAAATCGTAATCTCTAAGTAAAATAAAGATTGACTGCTGGTGTAAGAAAAACTAATACCAACATTTTTATCGTTAAAACTAATTCAAAATAAAACGGTGAATAAAAGAAACTTAAAGTATAATTGCATAAAACATAAAATAATGAAGTGAATATGTAAAATTTCTTCCTGTAGACCTAGTTATCTGTACAATCTTAACAGTAGAAAGAGAATTCTAAAAGCAATGTATTTTCAAATGATCACCTTTTCTTCCTTTTGCCTATTTCAAATTTATTTCTTCATTTTGCACATTATTTGCAATAAAACCAACTTGACTTTTTTTATTAAGACGATAATACCGTGCCTTCAATTGAATTCCTCATTAAAGTAAGCTGTGATTTTTTTATGAAGTTGGCGACACAATTCTAGAGAAAACAGTTGTCATTAACTGTCAGTACTGATCATAACATCAAATAAAAACACAACATTACAGCTTAAAGTAGATGCTCAAAGTGCTCTCCTTCAGCTTGAATACATAAGCGTACTCTGCGTTTCATGTTTTCCAACCCGTTTGCTAAGTGTTCGGGAGTTATGTTAGCACACACATCTGTAATGCCCGCACGAAGTTCTTCGATTGTGTGACGCGTAGTTCGTGTTTTTCATGTGCGGATAAATGAAGTAATCCATAATTGTGAGATCCGGAAACCTTTCAGGAAAATTCACAATCCGATTATCGAAAAACTGCTGCTGGAAAGTCATTGTTTGGTGAGCTGTGTGGGCAGTAGCATTGTTTTGCTGAAAAAACCCTTCTGTAAGTTCATCATCATGTAGTTGATTAATAAAAGGTTCTAATAACTCATTTCGATATCTTTCAGCAGTTATTGAGTCGTTAAAAAATATTGGTCCGATGATACGCATTCTTAATACTGCTAGCCAAACACCAATTTTTAATGGATGTGATGGAGTTTCCACAAATTCATGAGGATTTTCTGCTGACCATATTCTCATATCCTGTTTATTAAAATACCCTGAGAGATGAAACCAGGCCTCATCGGAAAAGAAACACTTCTCAAGAATGTCGTCGTTTAAGTTATCAAGAAACCACTGACAATATTCTGTTCTTCTGTGAAAATCTACTGGCCTGAGTTCATGGACTGCTTGAATTTTATATGGATAAAGCTTTAAGTCTTTTTTAAGAATAGTGTGACATGTTCCCACTGATAGCTGAACTTCTTGTGAAAGTTTCGCAATAGATTTCTTGGGAGAGTGTTCCATTCGATCCCGAACATCTTCAATGCAAGCTGCAGTCCTTTTCTTAGCTGCTCCGCTCCCTGTTTTGCGACCAAGTGATCCTCTTTCACGAAATTTAAGAACACAAGCATGAATATGTTTAACTAGCTGTTCATAAGTAATAAAAATTAGGAAACTGCTGTCGAAACTTCTGTACACACTGATTAATTGAATAAACTAACTGTCCATTTTCTATTCTACCGGTTTGAAAATAACTTTCAACAATAAATATTTTCTGCTGTAATTCTAACATTTTGAATTAATTGAAAATACAAAGTGTCAATTTGACATTTGTTTAATTAAATAATTGAACAGCTATCGGTGCTGCAAATCTTAGGAGAAAAAAAAAGTGAAATCATGGCCCACTTTAATGAGGAATTCAATTGAAGGCACGGTACTTTATTCTGTTTAAATTTTTTAACTTAACGAAATCTATTAAATTAAATTAATTTTGAATTTTTCGTTTTTGCTCTTCGTTTGCTGCATATTTGAAAGGTATCTTTTCAAGTATCTTTTTTAAATTTGATTCTGTCAGAGATGATTCTTTTTCTATTTTTAATTTACCCACATTATCACTTCTCTTTCTTATTCTTTCTGTTTTTAAGCAGTGAGTAATTATTTACTACTTTTTCTTTCCGTAAAAGGTTCTTGATTTTTGTGTTTTATTTTTAATTATTTTGTTATTAATGACAGCAAATTTCTGTAATACAGAACGAGCATATAAACAGGATTCATTGATAGAAGGAAATCTGTGTTCTATAATTTGCACGCCTAATTAAATATTATCTCTTCAATGAATTAGTTGCAAGTGGGTTTCGATTATATTTTAGGTCATCAATTGGTTGCAACTTGACTTTCTGATACAATTTTAGGTCAAAAAATTGGCCAACGACATGCCTACATTTTTATAATCTCTCCAATAATTATATTACGTAGTATCTGCCTGTACGCTAAAAACTTGGATAGTAAAGGTTATTTATGATATAAGTGTGTGAAGTAAGGCTTTAATGCACGAATTGCGAAGTGCTTTAATCGCAAGGAGTGCATAAAAGCCTTTACACACACGTGTCTTATACAATACTTTATCTACGACCTAATTAGAAATAGTTATTATCCACGACCTAATTAGAAAAAAAAAACATTTATTCAGTCAAATTTACATTAATTGTAAAATTTGTACAGTTACTAATGTTACTAATTACTACATTTGGAATATTTTCCTTTCCTTCCTTGTGCACTACTATTTCTCTTGTAAGAGTGTATGTGTGAGATGTCGAAGGCTGGGTCTGAAGTTGTTGATTTGTTATTCCAATTTTTTTCTGGATGTTTCCTTTTTATTTTCTAACAAATTTTTTATATAACCTTTCGCAACGGTAGAGGATTTCCATCCTCCATGCCTTTTCACTACAGATATATCAGCACCCGAGTCTGCTAAATGGGAAACAGATGAACACCTGAAGCTATGTCCTATAGCTAGCAGGATCAGTTAAATTAAGAGATTTAGCAAATAGAGAGGGCATTTTGCCAAATTGATTAATACGCATGGGCTGTTTTGTATACTTATTATTTTTATTGAAGACGAAAAATCGTTTATGATCAGTTACTGCTGGACGTAAAGAAGCATATTTTCGACAGACTTTCAGAAAACTTGGAATTTTATCCTTGTTGTCAACAACAGTAAAAGTTTTAGGTATTTTATTTTTGCATTCCCGGATAGTTATTATTAAAGGTATTCCTGCATCTTGAATATAATCTGTCAAAATTTCTGACAACTCTTCGCGACGGCATGCGCCTGAAATTTAAAAAAGTGCCAGAATCTAGAAAATGATTTTATAAATACACCTAATTGATTATAGTTTCATACTTTCTCACCTACATCAACAGAAATTGGTTATCTGGGGCTTCGTAGATAAATTTTTCAACTTCGTGTAAACTGAAAATTTTTGATTTTTTTCGGTTTATAATTCTCTAATGTACTATGCCCGCCAAGAAAAAATCTGGGACAAGTGTTACCATAGAAGCAAGCTCTAAATAATAAAGATGAATATTTTAAAGCGGCATTCAAACTGATAAAATAACTCAAAAATGCATGGAGAGAGTTGCCCCAGATATTTTTGGCGGGCATAGTACATTTTAAAAAGACAATCAGCTTCGTGAACTTGCTAATACCGATGTTATTATTTATAAGTCGCCTTAAATATGGAATAATGTGACCATAAGTCGAAGCCTTGGCACTATTGAACTTCTCCGAAAAGAAAGCGATTAAAAAGTTCTCACTATACAGTTATTAAAAAGCTATTTACTATCCAACATAACACCTTCATGATCAAGCTTTCAAATGTTACGCTTTTCACACTCTGTGCCAGATACTTGACGTAGTCCGTAGACAGCAATTCGTTTTGCGATCGCTATTTATTTTCAATTATTTAAACTCGGAGACATTTATTATATGTTTGTTTCATACTCTCCGCATTTTTTTGATACTGAATAGTATTAGTGAGGAAATTAAAGAAAAAAGGTGTAGCAAAGGTATGTCAGGACTCTTTATTTCTAAAATTTATACGTTGAACTGACATTTTAAATGGTTGTGCTACGAAACGAAACCAAAATTATAGCAATATCTGCAAACAGGTCTACCAGTTATAAACAGTATTCGTCTTAAATGTTGACAACG
Organism: Prosopocoilus inquinatus; assembly: GCA_036172665.1. Classification (NCBI taxonomy): domain Eukaryota; kingdom Metazoa; phylum Arthropoda; class Insecta; order Coleoptera; family Lucanidae; genus Prosopocoilus; species Prosopocoilus inquinatus. The sequence goes on from CM069876.1 coordinate 8,473,620, forward strand.
ATTTTATTTTAGTAGACAAAATTTTCATAATTACAGTTGTGAAAACGGTTTAATTTAATCGTTGGCAAACATGCTATTTCATAATTGCAACTTCAGGATGCCAGTAATCGTCACCACGATTAAAAATTATTAAATACTGTGTGCAGAGAATGGGAAGCTCTTTCTTTTAATTTGATAGGAACTACGCTCTGATAGTTACAGAAAGTACTGCTTCATAGAAACAGAGATTTCACAGGATATTAATAATAATTTTTATTTCCAATACTTTACCTAGTGTTAAATAAGACTTTTGATTTTCCGCCTTGAGTTTGTTAAAATAAGTTAGTCCTTTAATTGCCGCTATTTATTGGATGAAAAGAAAAGCTTAATGATTCAACTGTGTCTTACGTATTACAAAATTATTTAAAAATTATTGCTGAAATTTATACACATTTAATCGATTATTTTAATTCTTGTATTTAATTGTTACCCTCAAAAGCAACACAATGTGTAGAGGAAGTTACCTTATTTTACAGGAAAAAAAGTGTGAAAAAAAATAATTTACTTGAAAACAAACATTTCTTTTCTTTTCTTTTTTGATGAAGATATATATTTATCCTTTTGTTCTAAAGAAGCTGTCACTCAGAAAGAAATAAAACAACTTCTTTATAACAATTTTGAAACTAATATTTCGATCGTCCTTTTTTCTTTTTCATTTTCATCCCTATATCCACCATCATTTCTCCTAAAAAGTTTAGTTTATTACTAATTTTACTACTTATGCCTAAATTTATTTGTCCACCATGTAATTTAATTATATTTCCCAATTTAAAAAAACATCGGATTCGTTCCAACTTCTTTTTATCAATTGTTATGTCCGCATAATGTTTAAAACTCTGTTCTTAAACAGTAATCACGAGAGAGACCATCTCTACGATTTGTATTCATTCCCTCTTGCCCTAAAATTGCTAATATTTGTATTCTCTTGAGAATCAGAATTTTATTCGGTGTGTGCTTTTATGTGCGATGATTGACCGATAGTTCTTCGTCTTTTTTGTACTTTTATGAACATACTATTACCAGTGTGAAAAAGAAAGTACTCAAGATTTGCCCTAATACAGGGCCGGGGGAAGGCAGTAATGCCGGTAAGCAAGGTAAGCAAGGCGTAAGGGCGCCCATGCAAGAGAGGCACCAAAATGATGTAAAATTAAGAATGCATTTTTGTTATATTACCAATATTAATTAATGCTACTTTAATTCATTGTTTCTACAAAATAAGGAAATATAAGTACATACGGTGTGTCCCCAGGTAAAAAACTAAAACTTTCTTGTGTCAGCTTTAGAGAAAAATGTTATTCTTCAAGAAATTTTTGCTTATTCGCAAGCATTAATGTCTAAATAAAATCCAGGTATTGTTTTTTTTAGTAAAATAAAAGAGAATAAATAAATAAATATAAATAAAATAAATAAATTCCTTTATTGCACGTAGCCATTTACAAGAATGGATGTGCACATCAAAATATGCGACATATAAATAAAGAATGACAAGGAACAGAAACAGGACGAAAACATAAAAGAAAAAAAAATAACTTAGAAATAATATAGTGGAGTTCGGCGACTGAGTAATAAGATTTTTCTAACAATATTCTCTTAAGTAAAGTCACTGAAAAGTTCTGGAATCAGCAGTTTGCAACCGATTCAGCAATTTATTGAAAAGCTTCCTGCCCAAAAATCTCGGAGAATTTTCGAATCTGTTGGAATTGTGTCCGGGGATAGAGAATAATTTTTTTGATCGCGTGTTGTAATCATGAAAATGGGAATTTGTAAAAAATTTACCTCCATTAGCTTTAACAAATTGTAAACATTTGTAAATATAAATTGCAGGAAACGTTATCAAACTGTGTTTCTTGAATGTACGGGGTGGATTAAATTCGATGTCTCTTATGGGCATCTCTGTAACTATAAGTGATAGAAAAAAACAGTGGCCAAGTCTCGACCTCTTTTTTGGAGATTATGTCAAAACCGTAAACAAAAATTGGCTATCTTTTTTTGTTTTCAAGTTATGGCCAAAAATTGACATTTTTGACTTTTCGTTTTTCAGTCATATCTCGTTTATTTCTAGAGATATTAAAAAACTGTTTGATCATTATTGGGACACTTTTTGAAATACGATTCAGTGGTGTAGTTGCGTTTTTAATATTTACTTAAATTTTCAAGTTATAACATAAAGTTATATTTTTTTAAATAGAAATCATAGTAGGCAATGCCCTCATTAAATAGAGACTTTTTTCTGTTTTCAAAAATATATACTTTGCTGGGTTTTTTCTTATAATTAATAGGAAAAATTTTTTTTTATTATTATCTTTGCGTAAATATCCTGAAAATAAATGTTAGCGTAAACGACCGCGGAATAATTATTGAAATAATTATTAAGCGGCGCGCAAATTATAATTATTTGTCAAACCCGCAATTCGCAATTCGTTTGTAGTGGGCTTGTATTACACAAGGTACCGGGTGTTTGTGAAACAAGTGCAGAAATTTAAACCTGTAGTGTATCGCCATAAACGGGAACGATTGAACTTACATGTCTTTAACAAAAGTTTTACACACATCGCGAAAATCGCTAGACTGGCTGGGTTCAATACGGAGCCGATTTTTTATTTTATTAAATTTTAACGATCTTTCAAATATTTTCAAAGTTTTGGCTTCGTAAATAATTTCTTATTCGCGTTAATTTACAATTTTCCGTTTTATCGTTTTGAGCGACCGTTCTGATAAGAGTTCCTGTCTAACTTTCTATTGAAAATGAGTTTATCAATAAATTTATAGAAAAATTATTTTCAATCTATAAACAGTCAAAATTGCTCGAATACTCAACGTTTCACTATCGGTTTATAGCTTCGTTAGGAAGAAACGTTGAATGTTCCTGTAATTTTCACAATATCTTTTTAAAATTGAAGGCAATTTTTATACAATTTTTATCGGACAAGAAACGACTTCAATAAAAAAATTGTAATTGAAGTCGACTCTTGTTCGATGAAATATGTGAGAGAAAACAGTTTTTAAACTTTAAAACGGACACTGTGCAATCGTAAGAACACTCTGCGTTTCCCTATCGCTTCATAGTTTCGTCAGGAGTGAAAAAATGTAAATAAACAAGTTGTCAAGAGAAGCGAAAATATAACATGATTTTACACTAAAATACAAGTTGTTCGGATAAACATAAAGATAATAATAACTAAATTAGAACTAAATTAAGCTTTCTTTTTTTTGTTTCTCTTGAGTTTATATTTAAAACACGAAAAACAAAAACAAACACACAAATAGTAAAATATAAAAAAAATCGGACATGTATCAAACTAAATTTGCGTGCATTCATATTTAATAAAAACAAAAAAAAGCTTTTGCCAGATCGGTCGCAATGTGTGCTACATTTCTCAAACGGAATTTTATAAAATAAAGTGCATGTGAAATTTTTTAAGCGGCCAAAACTATCTAAAGGTTTGAAAGTTCGTTAATATTTAATAAAAACAAAAAAAAATGTCGGCATTGCATTGAAGCCAGCGTACTGAGACTAGGATACGCAAGGCTAATAACAAAAATGGCATTTTATCTATTAATTATAAGAAATAAACCCAACAAAGTATATATTTTTGAAAACAGAAAAGAAGTCTCTGTTTAATGAGGGCATTGCCTACTATGATTTCTATTTAAAAAAATATAACTTTATGTTATAACTTGAAAATTTAAGAAAATATTAAAAAAGCAACTACACCACTGAATTGTATTCCAAAAAGTGTCCTAATAATTATCAAACAGTTTTTTAATATCTTTAGAGATAAACGAGATATGACCGAAAAACGAAAAGTACATATCTCTACATGACTCGGCTTCAAATTAAATATCAGGCGGATCAATCTTTTCTGAGCAAGAAAAACTCTTGAGCAGTTGGTTGCATTTCTCCATAAAATTAATTATAAGTTAAATGACTGTACCCTAGAGTATAGTATGTGCCGAGCAACGGATCGTTGTTGATAACGGTTTTTATATGTAAAATGGCAAAATGAGTTCTATTCTAGAAAGTATTCTAGAAAGTATCCAGAATTTGAAAAATTTTGTGAATTTTTTTCCAATATGGCTTTCCCAGCAGCTGAGGAGCGTCGTATTTTTGTCAAAATCATTTTTCGAAAGAATTAAATTAAAAACATGAATTCTAACCATTTTAAATAAAAAAAGGAGATATGAGCTATTATGGCAAATTTAAGAAAAGAGAAAAAAATGGAGCATTTTTTCAACAGAGGGGTTAATAATTAAAGAAGAATGGTTGATAAAAGTGTTTCGACAAAAAACGTAAAAAAAACAATAATGTCATTTTATGAAGAAATTAAGTACCAGTTGTACTTAGGCTGTAGTGATTTGATTTCAAGTTTCCCAAACATTCAGTATAATGTGTAGGATTAAACAGAAATTACATAAACAAGTAACTGAAACTGTCTTCTTCCTTTATTTGAATTGCTTCATTTATAAATTCAAAAACTGGAAGTCGCAGAGTTGTTGGCTTTTCCGGATACTTTCTAGACGTACTATATATTCAAGGTACAGCAAGTTAGGGAAAAAACAATAGCAAGAGGAGAAACGTTTTCTAGGCATGAAAATAGCATTCAATAGAGAGAAAATATAAAACAGTTTACAAAGTAATGGAGTGAATATTGATATACTTGAAACCATCAAAAGTTTGTATAGAACAACCAACAACAACATCAGAACATCAAATTTAGTTAGTTTTGTAAATAAACAATGGAAGTGAGATGGGAAGGAATACTGAGTCCGTTACTATTTATGTGCCTTATGGATGAAGTGATGAAAGAAAATTGGAAACTAACAACAAAATGCATAATGGGATATCACAGCCTACAGCCAGTTAAAATTGTAGCCTGTGTATTTGCAGATCATCGTAAAAATCTTCAAATCTTTATTATTACCTCAGAATATCGAAATTTTATGGGGTACGTCAGCATGGTCATAAAACAAAAAATATTAAAAATATAAAAGCCACAGTATTAAAAAGAAAACAGTACAATACGTACAATAGAGAGTGTTAGTTCACGAAGGTGAAAAGAGCAGTAACCACAAATTCATGCGCAGCACTGCATGTAGAAACTATTACAAACCATAGTTTATTATTTGTTCGTGAGAAAATCATCCACCCTTTTATAAGAAAATGTTATGAAAAAAATAGGAATGTGTGCGGGGCCATATTTAGAAAATATAACTTAACAATAAATAAAGAGAAATTCAAAATGATCACAATATCTCCTAGAGAAGAAAGTTGGAGAAGAAAGGTTACAGGAAGTTGATGGCTTTAAGTATTTGGGAATATTTCTAAGCAGCAATGGAACCCAAAAGAAAGTAATAGCAAATAGAATTAAAATGCAGGACGGGACATACAATGCAATACATAAAAGATTTCTGAACCAGAAAGAGATATCTGTAAAAACAAAATTGACATTATGCATATAAAACGATCTACGCACTGGTACTAACTTACGGGTCTGAAAATTGGGTAATGAATATGTTGGGTTGCCAAATACGGGAATAGAAAAGTAGGCTTTGGGGAATAAACAAGTATTGTCAGAGTATTAGTAGAATTGAAATTACACATTTTGTTCAACCCAATTTGTGGCCTTTATTTCTATAATATAACGACTCAACAGAATAAAAATCAGCAGATTGCACTGCAGGCTGCAGAGATACGGAATTTAAGAAAGGTAACTGGACTGACGAGAATAAGTAATAAATTTACTGATTAGAGACAACCTTAAAATTAAATCAATGAAAAGAAGATTAGAAGAGTAGAGGAAACTATGTTACGGTGTAAAAACTGCTTTTAGGGAACGCCTGCGTGTTCAGTTTGACGCGAATTGCATCATCTTAGGAAATCGCGTGAGTAGTAAACGCTTCAGAACGCGCCCGTTCTCGTCGATTTTGTCGCAGCAAAACAGTTCTTTTATTATCTTCGTCATTGCTGGAATATCAATTTAACGAACTTTAAAAAATTTCACGCTTTGCGTTTTATTTTCGACGTTTTAAAATACTTCGCCCATGAAATGGTGCAAGTTATCGATGCGTTGGTACTTTTTTTGTGGCTTTAATTAATTACATCTTGCGGAGTTTCTGTTTTTACATAGGATTGCATCATCTTTTATAAACGAATGCAAGCGTATTTCATTTGATCCGTGAGAACCGTTCGAAATTATTATTTGATGCCGTTGGAGAGTTATAAAATTTCCATCGCCGTCTGTTTTTTATCGAATTAGTTTATGTGACCTACAGCATTTGCGTCTCACCCTTGACCTTTGACGGTATCGGGGTTTCCTCACGTCAGATTGATCCTCATTGGTCCGTGCTGATGATCGTTTTGATTTGTGCAAACCCTTCTTGTCGAACTTTTAGGGGCATGGTTGGTTTCGCTTTATTACTTTGTCGTCCGTCGCTTTGGAGAGTTATGTCGTTTGGCGATATTTGCAGCGCCTGGTGGTATTGTTGTATGGAGCGCTGCCCCATTTTCGCGTTGAGGCCGTCCTAACTGTCTGTCCACATTTTGGGTTGCTGCTGAGGACCTTCCTGGGAGGATTTCCTCGTGACTTTTCGTCGGTTATAATTAGGCGCTGGAAGGATCTAAACTCTTCGGAGTTGTGTCGGCCTCGGACAGGCTTTTTTGTTTGGCTACAAGCTTTTTATTTTGGCTACCAGTTTTGGTTTGGATTTTGGTTTCGGTGACAAGCTACTTTTAGCTCCATGCGTGATTTACCTTAGAATAACGACGCTTTTTCGACGTTCTGCGAATTCGTTCTACAACGTAACCTCTGTTTCTGTGGTGTCGACGACTTCATACGCCGATGAGGGAGACTGTAGAACAATTTCAGACGAAGACTTATTAGATGGGATTGTTCAGATTGATTGCGTTACGACCCTATGCCGCATTACTGCAGGCGTTTTTATTGTTGATTTTGGCGCTTCATACCAAATATTTTATTCGATACTTAACGTTGATTCGGGCGTTTTTGCCAATGATTTTTGAAAATATGATTTAATTGTTTGTGAAACTGTTGACGGATCTGCCAATGGTAAAATTTGGATTTATTTTAATGTTGATTTGTTGTAATTACATGGAAATTAATATTTATGCATTGCTTGAAGTTCTTTCCTTATTGGTATTTTCACAAAGTTTTGTCTGACGTTTAAGTACAATACATACTTGGTGGCGTTAAGTTAAGCTCGCCACACGCTTGGCGATTGTTTTTCCTGTTGACGACTTTAAATGATTGCTGCATAAGTTGAGCCATTTCATTTTCCTTGATTCTCTCCTCGTTTCGGGTTAAGATTAGGTGGCGCTCATTTATTGTGAGTCTCATTAACACCCACACTCGTCACGACTATGGCTGCTGGTTGTGCTGCACGTTAATCTTCTCAGCACAAGCCTTGCTTCTGTTCAGATACGTAGCAACTAAAGTGAGTGGGACATTTGATTAGAATGGACAATACTAGACAAGTTAAGAACGTATGGGGAGTCAAAAAGATGGGCAGATATAGAAGAGGAAGACCAAGGACAACTTGGAATAACAACGTCGCTAAAATATTAAAAGTAAAGGAAAAACATGGGAAATAGCAAATGATGGCGTAACTTTGTGAAAGAGAAATAGCAGAATCGAACTGTTAACCTCGACACCTAAAGCAGATTTCTCTGTTGTGGAAACTTTTAGAGTTGGATATTTTGGGATTGTTTACTTGACCAATGTTATTGGTTATCGTTGATCGTGTGATCAATAAAAGCCAATTGTAGCAATTCTTAAATACCCAATTTTTCAAGCAGGAAATGCAGTTTTAGTGTACAAAGAGGAAGATGATGATTGTCCAATCATTTAACAAGTACAATATTAAATATAATGAATATACTTTTACCATTTTGCTTCAACTGATACATAGACCTTTAGATATAAAAAAAATAAAGAATTATTAATTAGTATTTCTGATAAATACGTATGTGGAAGATTCAAAATTTTACTACTAACAACAGAATTAAAATAAATTATATGTTTGCACATTTGCGCAATTGTAATAAGGATTTCCGGATACATTAACGTCATTATACCGTAATCCGGATACAAACACTTGCAACTTATTCTTTACTTAAAAATAGAACAATTCGCGAGTGTAATATTATCATGCCCTCCATGTGTCTCACATTAATTTCATTCGCGCGTGCTGAATGACGTCAGCGGATTTTAGAACACACATCCTTTTATTAGTCAGAAAAGTTATGGTGTTTTTGATACAACTTTTTTATTTTGCTAAAATGAAGTCACTTATTCTATATATAAAACAAAAGAAAAAACTACAATAATATTATAATAAAACTAAGGTGACGAGACGACATTAAAAAGCTTTCCAAGAAATCCACACGTAACGAGTTACGTTTTAACATCTTTACCGCTAAGAATAAAGTAACATAGCGCACGCAATCTACAATCTAGTTTCAAACCTGTTGATATAAATCAGTTTTATTAAAATTATCCTGACGACAATAACTATAACGCACGACGAGCAAGCCGCTAACATGGAAACGAGTTTGTTAAAATGTATACGTGTACTCACGTGTGCACACATAAGTATGTACAAAAATTCAAATGTTTCTTTTTTAATTTACATTTGTAATTTATGTCTATGAAAAACCCGACCAAAATCATTGTCCTTCTAAATTTACTATTTGGGGAATTTTTCAGCGCCGACCGACGGCGACGGAGTTAATGAACTGGAACATGAACTTTTTTGGGCAAAGTTTTAAGACTGAAAATAAAACCCGTTTAATTTTGTCGCCCTGTTACGTATCCAGCCAAGTCATTTTTATACATTATGAATTTTCGTGCAGTCATCGTGAATAATTGAATTTAAGAAGCAATTCCTCGAATTGTCGTAAAGCATACGCGACAAAAAGCCACGACTAATTTTAAATAAACTTAGAAGAAAGCGGAAGGTTTTTGGGTGGACAGCGAACGGTTTTGTTTTTCGGTGAACATGGATTATTGATTGCTTGAAATGTCGCATTTGTTTACGTAAATGTGTATTTTGAAACTTAAATTATTTTGATGGTTTACTTTCTTGCACAAGAGCCTGTCGAGTTTGTAAAAGGTTAGACTGACCAGACGTCCCGTTTTTAAAGAGACTGTCCCTTCTTTTACATTGTGTAATAAACAAACGCAATTTGTCCCGTTTTTCTCATTGCATTTATTTTTACCTACTCAAACAAAAATGTGTTCATTTTGTGTTCATCATACTTAAATAAACACGTTTATTTGTCATTTATCCTGCTTTCAAGGTAATTTTTTTCTAAAAATGAAAGAATTAATACGATTTATAGTTTAAAAGATGAATACAAAATGAGAAAGTGAAAATTATCGTTTCTTGTAACAGCAACAGTCACTTTCTTGAACATTCGTCTTACGATAATAAATACATCTTGAAAGAAGTTCAAATAAGTGAAATAGAAGCACCTTGTACAGTTGAAAATAATTTTATGGTGTGCAGAAAGTCAAATTGCACAACTTTTATGAATTAATACTTTTTTTGTGACATAAAATGCATTTTTCGTATTTCCGCGGAAGTTTGGGACACCCTCTAGTATATGTTCATTCAAATATTTTGGACTTATTGAGTTCTACCCCCCCCCCCCCCCGCCCGCCCTCAACATGCTGATCAAATTTGGCTATATGTTTTGTAAACATCGTGTATAAATTATTTTTTCGTTTTCTAAAAACAGCTACCTTTTTATAAGTTCTTATCGAATATAGACTGGTATTACACGGAATTAAATAAAAACAAAAAAAAAGAATATTTGCAGAACAGTATCTATTAAGGTTCGCCATGGGAATCTCGTAAACTGGAAAATATATAAGACGGTTAAATTACACCAGTCACACTATTTTGGGGAAATGTGCAAAAATGCGGAAATGTGCAAAAATCTCTTCTATCTTCATTTATTTTTTAAATATTTTCAAAATCTTGAACATTTTCAGTTTCGAAAATCTCGAGTATCTTTACTTATCTTTAACGCCTGAACGGTCCAGTGGTTAGGGACTGGCCTTGCAATCGTAAAGTCGCTCGAGATATTTCTCGGGGGTCGTTTCTCACTTCAGGTACCCTTCAGTATTGGGGAGAAAATTCGACACTGCTTCCCCTTCAACGGCGAGGAGGTTTGGAAGTAACAAAGCCATGGAACACAAAAATACACTTTCGCTCCTAAGGTCCTGACAAGTTCATGACCCCGTTGAGCAAAACATCACAGAATAAAAGTAACATAAAATCATAAAATTCAGTTCAAAACTCGATGAATAATCTAGCGCCGTCAAAATAGATAGGTTAGGATTAACATTATCTTATGGGCGCTATCTTATAGCGTTCTCCACTAGCTGCACCGGTATGCATTCAGAACATCTCTGTCTCGTTTTATTACATAAAGCTAAACCGAGATGGAGATACACTCAGTCCACACTAGTGCAGCCGTTGGAAAACGCTATTAGATATTCGTACCATGGAAAAATAAAAACTCATTGTGATGAATACGATACGCTTACGCTTTTGCTTTAAATCAAGACATTAAGTTACCTATTAGAAGTAAAAAAAATAGTTTTAAAAAATAACATTTTTAATATTCATTCACTCTGTTTCCTCGTCCCAGTAGGCGAGTGCGACTGCAGTAGTAGGTATAATTGAAAACTACTACTAAAACTAATTTTGTTATGTGTAAATCGAACCGTCATCTAACCTTTTGATGTCGATATCAAATTTGGATTTGGGGTAATTTGAGTACCGCTTAGATACTTCAGATTTAAGTGAAAGTGTACCAGTTTTCAGAGGCCGCAACTGTACAGTATTTATCTCTTAGACAGTCGTATGTGATGTGAAGTTGTCATAATATTTTTCATGTCAAATGATCAAAATTCATGCCAGAAATTTTACCAAACGCGATCACGTCCTTTCTGAGATAAAGAAAATGAGTGAATGAATTACATGCAAATACGTAAATATGTATTAGTAGTTTAATTTAATAAGATTTATTAATTTAATAATAATTTTAGTTTTTAATATTTGTGAGCATCCGACTATTGATTAAATTTTTTTTAAAACTATTTTTTAGTAATTTAATGTTTTGTTTTAAAGCAAAAGCTTAATAATTGTGTCACATCACATTCAGATTTTATTTCTATGTCACACGGTACGAATATAGCGCCCATAAAAGAAAAATATAGTTGAGAGTCGCAATTGCGAAACTATCACTATCCTATCCTATTTCTTTTAACGGTGTTAGATTGTCCATTGACTTTAATGTAAAATTACCGAATTAGGAGCTTAATAAAAAAGATAATCGAGATTTTAAAAACTGAGAATTTTAAGTTTTTTTTTTTTGAAGAACTTCCGAAATGAATGGAGATATAAAAGATCTTTTTGCACATTTTTATAGACCTCAAAATAGAGCAATTTTTTTGTATTCCTTGTATTCCTTGCATACGTGTTATCGAGTCAAAAAAACTGCAAGAAATGTCCTTGCGACACTGCACCTGCATGTGCTTTTCTGAATAAATTATAGACGTAGTGATTTACAAATGTACAAAAATACTAGAGTAAACCCTTCAATAGGATTTCAAGTTTCATAATTAAGGCTGAGTTGCACCGACATCTGAAATTAAATGCCTTAATCCATGTTAGTTAATTTGTGATTAAAATTTAATTTATGTTAAAAAAATCACCGACGCATTTTTAATTCGAATTTGTTGATTTGCAACGTCACTAATACAGTATCAAAACTGTGACGTTTAGCATTATTATTGGCCATTTATCTAGTCCGTTTGTATTCAGATGTGTCACTTGAGGCAGTTTCTATTTTGTGTGCGTTTAAAAATTGAAAAGAGGGAACGCAGATCTAATATTACGGATATTATTTTCACATGCGTACAGTCGCTAGCGCCAATCACTCTGGAAAATCGTCGTATTTGATGAAATACACCAATAATTTTGTTAATTTCCATTGATGTCTGGGCCATATATATAAATACTCTGGAATTTGCATTAATTTGCTTTGTTACACGTGGAAATATCCTACTGAACTGAAGGCCCGCAACCTTCGCATGTGTCTATTAATCTGTGCTAAAGATATTAATATAATCCCCTAAAACTTGCTGAAAACTTTCAGTAGCAAAAAATCGCAAAGTAATCAGTAACTGAGTAGTTGCTGATATTGGAAAATTTCTATTTGTTGTAAGCTCTAATGCAGTGTCTCTCAACCTAGGTTTAGCAAAGGGGTGTTTGGGTTCCTCAACAAATAGAAAAGGAAATAAAAAAAAATTCTCCTGTAAAAGTAGCATAATGTTGATATTTTGATGAAACATTTCATATTTTAGTGCTAAGGGGGTCCCTAAGAAAAAAATATAAGCACTGTAGGGTTCTTCGCTCTACAGAAGGTTGAGAAACACTGCTATAACTTATTCATTTCAAAAATATCCAGCATTTCTTGCACCACTTCCTTTGAAAATCTTTAACGCATCTTAAAATCTACATCAGCGTAAATCAATAATGGGTTAGTCCTTTTCTTTTGAAATTTTCGGTCTTGGTATAGTCTGAATCCGAGGATCAACAGTAGGAATGTCTCTTCAGAAGAAGACATAATTTGTATGTTCCAGTACATCTCAATACGTTAATAAACGCTTTTGGCTGAATTGTTGACTGACATATGTTGTCTGACAGCTGAAATTTATGCATTAAATTGTGTTAGTTAATCCGTGATTAAAATATAATTCATGGTAAAACAAACGCTGTTGCACCGACGTATTTTTAACTCAAATTAGTTGATTTCCGATTAAAGTGAAACGTCATAAGTATAGATGACGTGTTACGAGCAACTATGACGTTACTGTTATGATTTGTCATTATCCAGTCCGTTTGTATCCGATAGTCAATTTATGTACAACTCACTTGCGGCTTCTCTTTTAAAAAGGCAACGTTAAACCAACTTCGGTAATTTAACTTAAATTCATAATAGCAATAACTCTTGTTCGATGAATTATAATAATGTTTATTATTAGTATTAATGTAATTAACTAATGTAAGTAAGAGGGTGCTTAAATAAATATGTTACCTTGCCTAGGTTAACGCAAGGCGTATTGCGAATCCACAGGACTGTGCGTGGCACTCGTCGCACTTATGCGAAAACTTTCCTGTAGATTGCAGTTTGTTGACTTCCGATTTACTTATGATTTTAGAACTCGCTTGCTTGGTGAAACCATTTGGCCGAGCATACCATGTCAAGCAAGCGGTTCTGGGGAGCCTAGAAGGGGTTCATAGGGTGCGGTGCAGGAGCAGAGAAAATACCCGACTCTTAAACTAAAATAAATATATTAATAAAATTCTACTTACACATCATTTGTACAATTAACGATCACTCAAAAGAATATTAAAATAGTAACTGGGACTTTGACTATTAATGACACTGACACGATGAATGAATGCCTTTTTTTTTGATTTCTTGCAGTTTATAAAACTTCTGGTCCCCTCCCGTGGTTACACCCATTATTGCAAGCCGAATCATCAATTATTACTTGAACTCTGTTCGTTGCTAATTGCCAAATACCCGAGTTACTCAGGTTAACGCTCTAAAGTAATGATTGGAATTTAAAAGCTCAACTAAAATTATAATTCAATAAATTTTTAATCGTTTTTTTTAATTTCCAAAATAATTTTTTAAATTCGTCTTGCAACAAATATAAAAATATACCGTCAATGTTTAGAATTTAAAAAAAATGTTAGTTCTGCCTTAATTAAAACAGCATTTTGTAATTAAAGTAAGTACTTTATTGACCAGAATGTGAAACAAATAAAAAAACTTTTTAAAATGAGCTAAAAGGGTAATTTATTAACTTACTTGACGTTTCGCAAATATAATTATTTGTTTTATCAAAAGTGAATAACGGAAAATATAAACAATTTAGGCTCGATCTTACCACCTCCTGATAAATTTAACCGTCGGTTAATATCATAGGTAACCATTGTCGGCACAATAGTTTCTAAGGATATTAACCGACGGTTGAAGTTATCAGCAGATGGTAAAATCGGGCCTAAGCCTACTAATTTTTTTTTTTTTAATTAATTGTGAAGAGATTGTTAATTTTATTTGCGAAACGTCAAGTAAGTTAATAAATTACCCTTTTAGCTCGTTTTAAAAAGTTTTTTTTTATTTGTTTCATATTCTCTGCAATTCTCACGAGCAAGAACTACCCAAAAATTACTTTATTGACCGTTAAAAACTCATGAAATTTGTAGAATAAAACTTGCCTAATTTATACTAACGCTTAAATGGTGTCTCCACAATTATTGATAAAGGTGAGAAGCATCTCTAGCCGCAGAAACTATAGATGGCAATGAACTATATGGTTTAAGCTAGCCATGGCATTGTGATACGCCCTCCAGTTTTCATATTGATTTAGTTTCACTTTTGGTTAAGATAAAGAATGAAGTAAGTTCTTGCTCTTTGGTGATTAATTAAATGATGTGAAAAACAAAAGACTTTAGAAACAAGCTGAATATATCTTGACGTATCCTAAACTGGTTGTTTGCTTTTGATAAAGCTGTTTGTTTCTAAAGTCTTTTATTTTTCACATAAATTCTGTTAATATACTTCTCCGAATTTATTTTTGTTGGTTGTTGAACGCTTGACAAAACGATTAGGCGTGGGTTTGAATCGTTTCCTGGTATGTGAGAAAAACAATTTTCATGTGTCAGTGAGTGTTCGGATTCTGACCGGCTCCTTGAAATTGGATTTTCTGCGTTTCTCCGAGTTATAAGTTGAATGCCGAAAGAGTTATAAACATCTGTAAGTCGGTCGCAGTCGCCACGGGCAATATTAGTAACTAGCCAGCCGCCTCCTCAAAGGAATGGCTCTCTCGAATTACTTGATGGCATTAGAACGAAAATACACGATTTATAACTTTGAAAAAAAAAATAATTTCGCTTTTGTGGAAACCAAAATTACCAAGTCACACGTATTCGGACTCACAACTGTAGATTCTAAATATGTAAAAATGTAAAAGCCGTTCCAATTAGAATAAGAAAGTTGATGTAATTTCCGGTGAAACCGGAAGTCGTACGGAAGCCAGTAAGAAATTTTTTATTTAATTCATTTGTCCCAAATTTTACGTAAAAAATTTAAATTCTAGAAGAGTGAACATATAGCATGGACACTCTGTATTGTGTATTGGATATGAGTTTATTAGAATTTTTTTCTTGTTTTGAACTCTCCTGTCACCTGCCAAACTTTGTCCAGGCATTAACACCCTGTATATTTTATGAGTTTACGTTATTTTTTAATTTTTAAAGAGAAATTTGTATTGTTTTCAAATTATGTCAGTTCAACTACTAATTTCTTCGTGTTAAACAAACCACCGCTGCTTGTTCCAATATAATAATAATTTATTATTCATTTTTAATACATTTTCGATTATAATCGTTCAGAAGAATGCATGATTTACGCTCCTGTACGTTTCAGAAATTTATAATATATCCGTTTAACTCGTGTTAAATACTCTAATCAAACAATAATGCCGAATTAACTAATTCAGATTTACTAATTATGATTAGGACAAACTACGATCGGTGCAACTCGAAAGTCTCTAATTCAGATTAGTTAATCTGTCTTAACGTTAATTGAGGCTGAAGTTGCAAGTCGTTAATAGCCAAATCAACTAACTCAAGTTTGTTAATCATAGATTTGGCCAAATTAAGATCGGTGCAACTGAAAAGTCGCTAACTCAGATTAGTTAATCTGTGTTAACGTTAATCAAGGTCGGTACAACTCAGCCTAATTCTCACATTTAAAATATGCTATATGCACAGTCGATAATAGACACTAATTACGATTTTTTTTAATGCTTTTTGCAACGTTAGTAGACTCTTCAAAGTTATTATTATTTTCTGTGAATACTGCAATATTACCTTTGCTCATGGAAAGTAATAGTAACTCTGAAGATTTCACTAACGTTGCAAAAAAGCGTTAAAAGTAATCATGTCAGTGGTAGTAGTATTATAGACTATGCATACGGCGGTATTTCTTTATTATTATACAGAGCCAGCGCAAAATTTGTAAAAATAAATATAATAATAATAAAATGTCTTTATTACTCTGCGGAGTTCAGCTAATTTGCTCTTCTACCCAACCAAGTTACAAATAATGCGACACACAATCATTTGAGTTTACAGTATTTCAGTACATAAACATAAAAAAAGAACCTACTGTGTAGTACTACTACTCAGTGTATTCTTATCCTGTTTTAACCTCATGTAATGAAGTGAGATGAAGATACTATAGGTGCGCACATAGTACGCCCAAATCGAAAGCGCTATTAATGTGTTAACAGCCGTTTCACACTATCTGATTTTCTATTTGATTTGGTAAGCGGGCTGCTGGAAAAGTTTCTGGAAACGGTATGAAAAAACGCATATGAAATTTGGTAAACGGTATCATTGTTTTTAGAAGTATTCGCCTTTCACGTCAATACACTTTTGCATACGTTCCAACCAATTTCTAAAGCACGTTTTCCACTCTAAAGATGGTACCTCAGAAACCAGTGTCCGGAATGTTTCAACCGCTGCTTCAGCCGACAAAAATCGCTCACCACGCATTTTATTTTTGATATTTGGGAACAAAGAGAAATCATTAGCTGATAAATCAGGTGAATATGGACAATGAGTCATTAATTAAACATTTTTGTTGGACAAGAAATCTATTTGACGGGCTGAGTGAGAGCTGGCGTTGTCATGATGGAAAATAATTCGTCGATTTCGACTGTTTCTTTTTATTTGATCGATGATTTCCGGCAAACAAATTGTAGTATACCAATCAGCATTCACGGTTTTTCGATCCTCTAAAGCCACGGTTGCTATATGTCCAGTTAAACCAAAGAAACAAGTAATCATTTGCTTCGCAGCACTGCGTGAACGGACAACTTTTGTTGGTTTTGGTTCATTTTGAAATACCCAAACGGTAGATTGTTGTTTACTTTCTGGCTCTTACGAATAGATCCACGTTTCGTCACCAGTAACGATGTTATAAACTAAATTTGAACGACCTCCATTGAATTTCTTGAGCATTTCTTCACACCATTTGACACGACCCTACGTTTCCGCTTCTGTTAAATTGCGTGGAATCCAACGACTGCAAAGCTTTTACGTTCAAATGATCATGCAAAATCTGGTGTATTGCTTTCATGTCAAGGCGTAAGGATGCTTGAATCTCACGGAATGTCACATGTCGATCTCGCTCAAGCATTTCACGAACAGCATCTACATTAGTGGCAACAACAGATGTTGATGGCCGACCTTCAGGAAATTTGTCACTGAGAGAGGTACGTCCACGCTGGAATTCGGCAAACCAATTATAAATACTGCTCTTTGATGGTGCTTCATCTCCAAAAGCCAAAAGAAGAGAGATTTCCATATTTACACAAAATTACTTTTTCTCAAATGCTGTACAAACAAAACTAGTTCACTTGGATATAGTCAATAGAATTATAGGCGAAAAACGTCAAATTTATCAAATACGACAGTTGATAAACGCTAAAAATTCTAGATCTACTAGATTCCAGAAAATTTTCCAGCAGCCCACGTATATGATAAAAGCATTTGAGAAAATTAAATGGCCAATTCTGTGGTTATAAAAAGTCGAATGAAAAATGAAACCGTGCAACTCAAATGAAAACTCAAAACAGTGTGAAGACGAACATATATTTTTGAAGTCAAACTTAAAATTAATGGCAAATCAGATAGTATAAAGCGGCCTTACGAGATAGATTTTTTACTAATTAATACAAATCACGAATAACTAAAGTAACAACACAAAACAAAGGCAAAGGAAGATACACTGTAAAAAGTAAGAACTTGTTACTTATTTTTCTTGTAAGGATTAAATAGGATAAAAATTGTTCTTACGCTACATGCCTGAAATATGAATAAAACAATTCAACACGAAAGTTTTAATTTACCTACATTTTGAAACCATTTCAGTTCATGTTTGAAAAATTTGGGAAATTGTCCTTTTTGTTGCAGAGAATATATGATATATTCTCTGCGAAGATGTGTCAACCAACCCAAATACAGGAAACGAAACTCTTTGCAAGTCAGAAGGAAGATGCAATGCGCCTCTGCAAACATAATAAGAGACGACATATGACTCAAAAACGTGACGTACAAGGTTGCTCGTCGAATTCAAGTTCTCGGCACGGGACAACAATAGCCTACGCTGTCTGAATACGTTCTGTATGCTAATATGGCGTTTAACTTGCACCTTCAGGAATATGTTTTATGCTTGTAATGAGTCTGTTTTTCATCTTAGGAATCTGGCCACTCAAATTTATTAAAAACTGAGTGAAAAGTACCAAATCAATCAATAAAGTAATGAACATTCACTGTTCTAACATGTGTCTCTGACTGTGTAACAAAATTGACATAAAATTTAACATCATTCGACATGAGTCTACATCTAAAGGCCTAAAATAATATCCTTAAAAAGTGACCGAAAATTATGTGCTGACTTCGGTTCTTACAAAAATATTATGTATAACTCCAGTAAGGTAAACCCGAATAACTGAGCCATAGATCGTGGGATACTCGATTCCTTGTATTAATCTTTTTTATCTTGTTTTGTCTTTTTTCGTCTTTATTTTTTTACCTCCTGACCTTTTGCACTTTTTTTCCGTCTGTTTTTTTTTATATGATAAAATATCTACATACAGAGAATTGAAATTATCGCTTCGAGAGCTCTAGGAGTGGGCAACTGCCCCATTTACTCCGCCTTAGCTACGCCCATGATTACTATGAAAGCAAAATCAAGACTATAAAAAAGAGACAAATTGCGTACCAGTTTAAATTTGCGTGAATAATGGGACACGAAGCTAAAGGAAGGGACAATTCCGCTAAAAACAGGACATCTGGTCACATTATTCTACATTCAATGACATTATGAATTAGTTTTCAGTTTCTGCATTTTGTTTTTAAAGATCTCTAAAATTTACCACACGTAATATTTTGTTGTGCAAAAAGTAGTTCATTGCACTATTTAATATTGAATTTGCGAGACACTCTATACGGGTGATAAGCGTCCGACCCATTAGGAGCGCATTTACTAAGGTCATTCAAATATGAATTTGCGAGAAATAAATTTATCAGAGGCATTCCAAAATCAACCGCATTTTAATCCAAAATGTAAATTATGATTCGTTCCTTATGCATGCATGCACAAGTTTGATGTCCGAACATGTGTTATATATCTTTTCCGCAGAAAGCCATAAACGAAAACGTTTTAGAATTTTGTTTCAAGGTAAACGATAGTATTTCCTTTTGCTGTGTGAAAGCTCATTGCTTTTGTGACGCATTACTGCTGTACCAGTGCCCATTAACCAATTTATATTTGAATCTTCATTGCATTTTCTCTTATAAACTATGCGTACTAGACCCATTAAGCATAGAGATTTTTTGCTTTGTGGTTAAGGAGAAGGATACCTATTTTGAATCACCCAGTACATATCTCTGTATACATATACCAGCGTACTACCGTACCTGAATCATGTTTTAATCCTTGGATTTCCTGCTGTACAATGAACCCGCTTTCCCAGTTTAAAGTTATAATTTATTTAATTATCAAGAATAAAAGTATTCACTCGTTAATTATTCATTTATTAACTCCCTGATAGCAGCACAAGCTTCACTTTATGTAAAAGAAGATGTAATATAGTTTTTGTTTTTCCGATTTTTTTTATGAGAAACTGCAGTGTTTAAGATAGCTGAGCGAAACCAGAAGTTATTCACAGCCATATGTCTGTATGACCCCGATAAATGTTTATGCTCTTCTTAATAAGTGACATCATAAAAACATTTAGCTATAAACAATTTACTTGAAAGTGCCCTTTATTTAGGTCATGCGATTAATTAACAACTGCGCCGCTGTTCATTCACAAATAAGTACGTAAATATTTATTTCTTAGAGCAATTAGATATGTACACAAACGGAAGCACTTAAGAAGAAGTTGGCAAACTAATTCATCAGTTAATTTTTATTGTGTTGTCCTTTATTGTATTTAAGGAAAATTTCACAGTTAATTTGAACAATGTAATAAAAAAGAAAACAGAACAATACCTACGGACAATGATTATAAAACTCGCTTTATTTTTATCGATAAGTGTTCTTTCTTTCTAAATAATGCCTATAATGGTATTTCGCAATTCATTTAATGGCTTACATTTTGAGGGTTTAAATATTGCGTGCAGTACAGTACAATCACGGACGTTATCTGAAATCTCTTTGTGTAGTCGCCTATTACGTACTTTCTTTCACAAGCGCTTACGCGGACTGTCGTTGTTCCTTTTCATTACAAGTTAGTTCCGTTATGAAGCAGATTTACATATTTTCTGAATACTTTGTATGTTATACATATGGTATATCCAAATTAAAAAAATAGCAGGTACTTAAGGTAATTGAATATTTAAAATTTATCTAGAAGTGTCACATAATCATCACATGGCGGACAGAATAAAGTGTAAAACTTTACTATTGCAACGAAGAGGTGCGATGTTATAAATAGATTGTGTATACGTCTCATATTTGCCGGCGCAGCGCGTCTAGCTGATAGTGAACAATCGGTAAGCCAAAGTAATAATGCATTCGTTAGGACGGCATGATTCACAATAATGTCGCGGTTGACTGCGATGCTCGGACACGATGCGCACGGGAGAGTGTGCTGCAGAGACGTGTCGTGTTTCTATTTAATTCAAATCAACTAAATTGTTGTTTCTAAATTCAAAAAAGAGCTGTTATTAGCTTCTGGAATTATATTCGCGTTGTTACCGTGGCAATATTAGACTGATTGATTAAAAATCACGTATAAGTGGGCGGAACATTTAACGCTTCGAATTATACCCCCGCGTCGAGTCGGACTGTCGTTGTCTCAAACTGGTTTCAAGCAGTTCACTTTCTTAGATCCTCCCTTTGATAATCATAAATGACGACCTTTCTTTATAAGCTGATATTACTTAAGCCGGCTTGACAGGCTCTAAGTGTAATCTTGGAAGATAACTTGGATCAAGCACAGTTGTGCAAGTGCACTTTGACCAAGTTGATTTCCATGGTATACGAGAGTCCGTGTAAAAATGAAAACTATTTAATTTTTCTGGGTTCACTACTTTTATTTTTCAACTCAGTCCAACGGTGTTCCATTTTGTTGATGTAGATGCTGTGAGCGAGATCGGCATGTGACATACCGTGAGAGTCAAGCATCCTTACGCATTGACATTAAAGCAATACACCAGATTTTGCATGATCATTTGAACGTACGAAAGCTTTGCAGTCGTTGGATCCCACATAATTTAACAGAAGCGCAAAAGCAGGGTCGTGTCAAATGGTGCGAAGAAATGCTCAAGAAATTCAATGGAGGTCGTTCAAATTAATTTCTAACATCGTTACTGGTAACGAAACGTGGATTTATTCGTCCGAGCCAGAAAGTAAACAATCTACCGTTTGGGTATTTCAAAATGAAACAAAACCAACAAAGTTGTCCGTTCACACAGTGCTGCGAAGCATATGATTGCTTGTTTCTTTGGTTTAATTGGACATGTAGCAACCGTGGCTTTAGAGGATCAAAAAACCGTGAATGCTGATTGGTGTACTACAATTTGTTTGCCGGAAGTCATTGATTAAATAAGAAGAAACAATCGAAATCGACGAATTATTCTCCATCATGACAACGCCAGCTCTCACTCAGCCCGTCAAACAGTTGATCTTTTGTCCAACAAACATGTTGAATTAACGACTCATTGTCCATATTCACCTGATTTATCACCGAATGATTTCTTTTTGTTCCCAAATATCAAAAATAAAATGAGTGATGAGCGATTTTCGTCGACTGAAGCAGCGGTTGAAACATTCCGGACACTGGTTTCTCAGGTACCATCTTTACAGTGGAAAACGTGCTTTAGAAATTGGTTCGAACGTATGCAAAAGTGTATTGACGTCAAAGACGAATACTTCGAAAAACAATGATACCGTTTATCAAATTTCGTATGCGTCTTTTCATACCGTTTCCAGAAACTTTTCCAGCAGCCCACGTAACTTGAAAAATAACGTAGAAAAATTGTTGTTACGTTTTACGGTTGTATTTTACTTTAATCGTTCCGGACGTGTAGGCTTCCCTTTGTACACGCTTGTTAAGGGTGTTGTTGTTACTTGTTTGGTTTCCTCGAGCGTTTACCGTTCTCGGTCGTAAATTTTCACACATCTTCCTTTTAGGAAGTAGCCCCGGGCAATTTTCCACCGCCGATTCAGTTCAGGGCGGTCGCCGCCTTGGTATACTCTTGGAAGCGTCACTCCGAGGAACGACCATTTCCTCTCGTGGCTGGTTGAAGAGAAAAAAGCAAGTTTGAACATCCCGTTTACGGGCCATTGCGGCAATTCCAGTGACGTTCCTTTTCGTTTTTCTCTCTGTATTCGGAAACGAGTTACGTGACGTCAGTCTACGGGTGTGCTACAAACCAGCGGTAGGGACCAAGTCGGCCAGCAAGTTTGCTTTTCTCTCCTCAACAAATTCGGCGGGAGAGTGGCCTTGTTCGGCTGTGATAGCGTGTCAGGGGAATTTTAGTAATATTATTTATACCTTCACAAGATTTATTTACATTATTGTTTGTCCTATATTTTTGTGAATTTCATCGGTTTTGGTTTGCTGTTAACTCTGTCTTGACTCTGTACAGAGAACGTATTGTTATTTGAATATTATTTATTACTTGCATTTCGATCTGGGCGTTTCACGCCATAATTTATTTATGTTGTTGTTGCATTTTGATTAATGTTTAAAGACTGTAAGCAACGCGAGAGTACTCACGCCGATGCACCAATGCCCTTTTTTTAGCACTATTATTACGAATATTTCTGGAATTTTTTAGTGGACGTCGGAGTTGCGCATATCCTCGTTCACTGTGTCTTTGTACTTTAATGAACGTAACGTAACGTATGTTTTGGCCGAACCTAAACTTTTCTTCTCTCTTTGCGGAGCGGCGAGATCTCAAGGATCACCTTTGGGCTCTGATTATTAAAGTCAATTGAAGTATATCATTGAAGAAGCGACTCCTGGGGAGTTGTATCTTTAGGGGACATATAGGGATATATTTTTCCGGCTGTGTATTACCCTTTACTTGCGGGTTGCGTAACATTTGCTGGATGGCGCCCCATACTAGAACTTACCTTTTCCTACGTCATTTCCACTGAGTGGGCACAGTTACGTGGCTCCTCCTCCTTAGTCTCTGAGGAAACGACCGACCTTACTTCACGGTAAATTACGGTTAGCGCAGTTCCACCTTTTGTGGGACGAAAGCACAACGCCCTCTTTTCGTTACCACTTAACAAAATCTTGTTTCCGATTTTAGAGTCAAATTGGTTAGATTGGTTGACATACCTTAAATATTAATGTTTTTTTTAATGTTTAATTTTATAATTAATTGGTAATCAATTTTTTACAGTTGATGTACAAGATTTTCTAAACTTCCAGAATAGTGCGAAATTATAAACATTCTACCAACCAAAGAAAAAGATCCTAATAACACTTATGTAGGTTTCTATTTCACATGATTTAAAATTACTTTTAAATGCGCAAGCTCTTGGTTTATCAAGTTACACACCTAACTTATGATTTGTTTAATTGAATTTTACAAACGAATAGATTCAGAAATATGGTTCTGCATAAATTATAAGATAACTAAATAGTCAAAACAATTAAATATAATTTTATGTCGTTTATATCATCAGCTCTTCAAAACTTCAATAAAATATAAAATTTATACCAACAAACTTTGAGACGCCCAGTACAGTCAGGCAAAAGTAATTTTTCCTGAATAAAGTACCTTCAAATACCTGGTTTAATCCATTCTGAGTACTATAACAAGCATGTGGCAAACAAGAACAAGAATTTAATGCATGCCTCTCCGCTCATCCACCTACCCCTAATTTAACTTTTTATTGAGAATATGAAGAACTCCAGGTTTTATCAAAATACTGATATTTATATGGGATTACAAATAAGATACATACATATCCTAAATGAAATTTAGGAAGTTGATTAGTATATTTACATGTGAAACCAAAATCCTTAACACAAAGAGCCTATTGGATAGGCAACTGATTATTCACTTCGATATAACAATTGCCTACACACACCGTCGTTTATTGCATTTATTATCTTTCTGACTATGTAACATGGAAATGAACTATTCACTTAATTACTATAATCATCCTTAATACAGCGCAGCATAACCAATGCGATGCGCACGTCATTTGGGATAAAATAATGAGCCAATTTATCCGCTAATAACCCAAATAGTCCTCGTGCTACCCAATGAGTCCTTGAAATACACTTGAAATAAATCGTAATTGAGACATGTCATGTGCCAAGAATGCAAATTATCGCACTGTGAGCCATCTGGCAAGTTTCTATGCGATTTCGAGTCTGAGGTCAACTTCTACTTCTACAGCGTATGTGATTACAGGATGAGTAATTTGAATTCCACATTTCATCTTAATACACAAACAGTAATTATTCCTGAATAAATGTGCTCCGTTTTTGTATTCATTTAGAGCACTGAATAATTAATTATTAATTACATAATGCTTGTTCTCAATCATCTCTTAATGGTTGGGTAAGAATACCTACATAAGTAGGTACCTATTTCTAACCTTATGTAAAAGTACTTTTAGTTAATCGAACTCAACCAGTCGAGACTTAAGGGTAAATTTTGTTTTATTGAATGCAATACGATATTTCCTCCCCTTGTTGTTGTTCTATTGGTTTCTAATTGAATGGTATAAATATTTGGCTGATACTTGACGCTCTATTCTTTTATATTACTGATTCAATAAGTACTCGGAACAATAGTGAACTTAACTTATCGTATTTCAGTCTTTATTTCATTGCCTATTAATCAAGATATTTGTACACACGTTTGTAGATTAGTTCTTAGGTTTGGTACAGACGGAAAGACATGCTCGTGAAATGTACTTACGTAATTCGGGATGCTAGACAACAACGCATACAAAACGTTCGTTAAACCCTTTGGAATGAAATGTAAGAATCCTTATATGATTTAACGTGGACTTTTAGGAATCTGAAATAACACCAATTACCAAATTTCTTTTTTGGAGTACCCGTTGAACCAACGAGTACTTATAATTAGTTAGTTGTGTGACAAAACATTCTTTGTAACAAGGAAAATACGAGTCCTAACAACAATAACAATTATTTTTCCTTTGAAATTATTCGATGAAGTTTAACATAGTTTTAGCGGTATTTTTATGTTTTTGACGAAAGATTCTTTTAAAACCTTCAGAAAATGAAACTTAGTAAGTCTATATAATTATAAAAATGTTTACGTATTCTTGATCATAAATTATTATTGTTATACAGGGTTATTCACGGTAATAGGCCTATTACATTATATTGAAAAGTACACTTTACACTTTACAGGGCGTTGAAAATTTGTACATGGTATTAAACGATAACGAACTGTTCAAATAATATAAAATGAGTCATGGCGTACTTCCGGTTGTATCGGAAATCGATCCTAACTTTCTTATTTTTAATGGATCATCCCATATATTAGGAAATTTTTGGATTTTTCTTCACTCGCATGCGTCATGGCTAAACTGTAGTGTTTTGACAATATTCATTTTTTTTATGTTGGCGGTTACAGTGGCCAAAATAAATTGGAATATTTCGGAAACTAAAAAGAATAGAGAATTGTCCTTTTCTTTGCTTTATTTTAAAGATGAACTAAGACTTTTGTAGTAAAAGATATACAGTATATGTACAGACTTTAGTTAATAAGATGTTAGATGTAAGATATTTAACGTAATATTCATTATTATTTCATGCAAACAAATATTAAAATCCGAACTTCTTCGAACTTCTGGGTCGCATGAAGCACTTAAGAAAGCAAGTCTTTGCATTTCAGCGTAACCGATGATGTTCGAGGAAGCCGGGATAGAACGCCGTCATCACCGTACCCACTATCAAGGGTTCGGTTTAAAAAGGCAATACTAATATTTTAAAAACACATTCAGTCATCATTTTCATTCGAGTCAACAACAGTTCTCGAAACGGCGACACAAGCCGCAATTTTCATTTCAATTTTCATTATTGTGCAACAGCACACATTTCTCTATTATTCTTTACTTGTTTAGTGTTTAGTGTTGATTAGCTAAATAAAATAAGTGAAAAGCAACAAGAACTTTTCTTTCACGCCAAAAAATACGTGAAAGCCCCAACATTGGTCCTTCGAGCCGGATACATAAGTCAATTAATCGCAGCTGCATTGGTCCTTCGAGCGAGCCGGATCCACAAGTCAATTAATCGCAGCTGCATTGATCCTTCAAGTGAGCCTCATCCGAAAGTGAATTCATCGCAGCCACACTGGTCATCGATGCGAAAGACAGTTTCGGAAAGCTCATCAGCAATCAAAAAAGAAGCAATCAAGCAAACAATCAGAAATCGGACAGCAACTACGACAAACAACGTAAGTGCGTTCCTAATTATCCATTCATAGTTTGTATAAGGCAGGTTTTGCACGAAACAGTGTTCTTTAACGTGTTAAATTAATCTTGCATTTATTAATCATGGCTGAACAAAAGCAGCTAATTTCAAAACGCGGTCAGATAAAATCTCAACTTACTAGATTTGCAAATTATTTAAATAATTTCAATGCTACGTCACAAGACGAATCACAATTTGTTCAGTTGAAATTTCGCCTAGAAAAAATTGAGGGAATTTTAGACGAATTTAATGTCATACAGAGTGAAATCGAAATTAATAGCAAAGAAATTGATTTTGAAATGCATGACTCTGAAAGAAATCATTTTGAAGAAGAATACTACACAATACTTTCTTCTGCTAAAATGTTAATTAATAAGCATAGCGAAGTAATTAATTCAGATATTAAAATTTCGTCGCCTGAACAACCGAAGAGTAGCGGTCAAACCTGGGGTTAAATTACCGAGAATTGAGTTACCCACCTTTTCCGGGAATTATGAAAACTGGACCGAATTTTATGATACTTTTAACAGTTTAATTCATACGAATACTTTTATTTCCGACATTCAAAAATTTCATTATTTACGATCGTGTTTAAAACAAGAAGCCGCTATGGTGATCAAATCATTAGAAGTATCATCGACAAATTATTCAGTTGCATGGCAGTTATTACGCGAGCGTTTTCAAAATAAGCGCCTAATTATTCATAATCATGTTAAAGAAATTTTTAGTTTACATCAGGTAGCGTCAGAATCATATCGCGCATTACGGCAACTTCACGATAATACTTTAAAGCATTTAAGATCTTTGAAGGCACTTGAGCAGCCCACTGAACATTGGGACACATTACTTATTCATATAATTAGTAATAAATTAGATCCAGTTACGAGACGCGATTGGGAACAATTAAAAATAGAAAGCGAATTACCGACATTTAACGAACTAATGACATTTTTGCGCGAAAGATGCGAATTTTTAGAAACATTATCACTTGATCCTAAATCACATCGAGTCGATAAAAAGCCAGGTTCATATAAATCAAATTCCAATTGTCTTCTCAGCAATAATTTCAATTGTCCCATATGCAAGGAATCGCATTCTATTTATAACTGCAAGAATTTTCTGAATTTGTCAATCAATGATCGAATCATTAGAATCAAAACACTCAATTTATGCAACAATTGTCTAAGAAAAGGTCATTTCAGTAAAGATTGCAAAGCAGGTTCTTGTAAAAAATGTCATCAACGTCATAATTCTCTTCTTCACATTGAGAATAACACCGGTACCTCGGGAGCATCTTCTGAAGTACCTTCTGCATCGACACTGTCACATCATGCCACATCAAGCAGTGTAATGCAAATTTTATTATCTACAGCACTAGTCAAGGTGTACGATAATCAGGGTAACGATTATAACTGTCGAGTCCTTTTAGATTCCGGTTCTCAATCAAATTTTATAACCCATGATATGGTCGAACAATTACATTGCGAGAAAATTCCGTTAAATTCTTTCATATCAGGAATTCAACAAGCACCAGTATCAATTAAGTATAAGACATCAGTCAATATTTCATCCAATTCCAACTCGTTTAAAGCAAATGTATCTTGCCTAGTATTAAATCAAATTACTGAGTCATTACCGGCTTTATCATTCGATCCAAAGATTCTCAACATTCCTAAAAACATTCATTTAGCTGACCCAGAATTCTACAAATGTGCGAAAATCGATATGCTACTTGGCGCAGAGATTTTTTGGCAATTATTATCTGTGGGACAAATCAAACTGGGGAAGCAGAAACCAGTTCTTCAAAAAACTCAATTGGGCTGGATTGTCTCAGGAAATATCCCATTTCTTTCGAGATTAAATTTTTCCAATACATTGTGCAGTTTCACTCACCTTGAGGAACAAATCAAGAAATTTTGGGACATTGAGAATTTTAACACATCTCCAATTAGTAAAGAAGATCAATTTTGTGAAAATTTCTTCAGAACTACAACTCAAAGAAACAGTGATGGTAGATTTATTGTTAAATTACCATTAACCAAGAATCCTTGTGAACTTGGTGAATCCAAGCAGACGGCTATCAGGCGGTTAACTAGCATGGAACGGAAGTTAGAAAACAATCTAGAATTAAATACTGAATATAAAAAATTCATGAAAGAATATGAGGAGTTAGGTCACATGTCAAAAATCCTTTCCCCAGATTCGTTCGATGATACTCATTTTTATTTACCTCATCATGCGGTAGTCAAAGACACGAGCATCACAACCAAGGTCAGAGTTGTTTTTGATGGATCTTCAAAATCCTCGTCAGGGATTTCTCTCAATGACATTCAAGCAGTAGGTCCAGCATTGCAGCAAGATTTGGTATCTATTTTAATCCGTTTCCGCATGCATCAATATGTTATCTCAGCTGACATTACCAAAATGTACCGTCAAATTCTTGTTCACGATTCACATCGCAATTTGCAAAGAATTGTATGGCGCAACAGTCCCAACGAACCTGTTCAATGTTTCACATTAAATACGGTCACATATGGTACAGCGTCAGCACCCTTTCTCGCCATGAGATGTTTAAAACAGCTGGCTTTGGAGAATGCGGAAATTCATCCAAAGGTTTCCGACATTATTCTAAAAGATTTTTATGTCGACGACCTATTAACCGGTGCAAATTCCAAAGAAGAAGTATTACAAATTTACAGAACTGTTACATCTATATTACAACAAGGTTGTTTTGATTTGCGCAAATGGTCATCAAACGACATGGAAATCTTGGAAACAATTTCCGATTCAAACACAACATCTCAAGAACACAAAATTAAGTTAACAGAAGACTCTAAAACTTTGGGAATAATTTGGCTTCCAACTTCAGACATCTTACAATACGAAATGAAAAGCCAAAATTTAAGTCGTGCCACTAAAAGAAACATTTTGTCCATCGTTGCTCAAATCTATGACCCTTTGGGCCTACTAAGTCCAGTTACAATTTCAGCAAAAATCCTCATTCAGCAACTATGGAAATTAAATCTGAACTGGGATGAATCGATTCCACTAGATCTTGCAACTAAGTGGAAAACGTTTCTCTATGAACTCCCTAAACTCAACAACATTAACATACCCAGGCATGTCTTATGCAACAATGTTAAAGCCATTCAATTACATGGTTTTTGTGATTCATCAGAATCTGCTTATGGCGTTTGCATATATCTTAGGTCTTTAAATGACGAAGACAGAACTTTTGTGAAACTATTATGTTCAAAGTCCAAAGTAGCTCCAGTCAAAAATATTTCTCTTCCACGATTAGAATTATGTGGGGCGCTGTTACTTGCACAATTAGTTAGCAAAATTAAAAAATGCATCTCTATTGACTGTGACTGCTATTATTGGTGCGATTCAACGATCACATTAGGATGGATTAGAGCTCCTCCACACCGCTGGAAGACATTTGTAGCAAATAGGGTTGCAATGATTCAAGAATTAACTGAAGTCAATCAGTGGTATCATGTACGCTCTAATCAAAATCCAGCGGATTTAGTTTCTCGTGGAGTAATGCCCGGTGCTTTAGAACATTTAGATTTTTGGTGGTCGGGACCTTCTTGGCTTCAACAAACAGAATTATCATGGCCATCCCAAGAAAATCTTTACAGCGAAACTGCTGATCTAACAGAAATTCGCACAATCGCTTTAACTTGCTCAATAATCGATGTGCTAGATATTCTAGAACGATATTCATCACTTAATAAATTAAAGCGTGTAATTGCTTATGTGCTCAGATTTATTAATAACTGCAAATCTATGAATTCAGAGCGCAAATGTAATAATTTGTCAGTGGAAGAATTAAATATCGCGCTAAACACAATTATAAAACTTACACAATTGCATTGTTTTACGAAAGATTATGTAAATTTGCAAAAAAATAATTGTGTCGGAAACAAAAGTAAACTACTATCCTTACATCCGTTCTTGGATGAAGACGGTATAATTCGCGTAGGTGGAAGATTAAAGCTTTCATCATATCCCTATCAGAAAAAACATCCAGCAATATTGCCGGCAAGTCACGTAGTCACAAATTTAATTGCTCGAAATGAGCACATACGATTATTTCACTGTGGGCCTCAAACACTTTTAGCCTCCTTAAGAGATCATTATTGGCCGATTTCCGGAAGAAACTTAGCTAGAAAAATCACCCGAAGTTGCGTCATTTGCTTTAAGACGAACCCAGTACCTGATAACCAAGTTATGGGTAACTTACCTAGCGCTAGACTGGTTCCAAGTAGGCCTTTTCTAAAATGCGGAACTGACTTTGCGGGTCCATTTTTCATAAAAAAATCGCAAAGGTCGAGGAGCAAAATTAATTAAATCTTATATATGTATTTTTATTTGCTTTGTAACCAAAGCAGTTCACCTAGAGTTGGTCAGTGATTTGAGCACTGATACGTTTCTCAGTGCATTACGCAGATTTTTCTCTAGACGAGGAAAATGTACAGATATTTACTCTGATAATGCGACTAATTTCATCGGAGCAAATCGTGAATTACTAGAAATTTATCAGTTTCTGGCAAATAAATCGAAAGCAATAAATGACTCATTAAGCGCCGAAGGCATTTCGTGGCATTTCATTCCACCGAAATCGCCTAATTTTGGCGGCCTGTGGGAAGCAGGAGTTAAAAGTACCAAATTTCACTTGAAAAGGGTTTTAGGTAATGTTAAATTAACATTTGAAGAATTTAACACTGTTGTAGTGCAAATAGAAGCCTGTCTTAACTCACGTCCTTTATCCCCGCTGTCAAGTGACCCTAATGACACAAACCCTCTTACTCCTGCGCACTTCTTGATCGGCGAAAAATTGACTGCAATTCCGGATGTACATCTGCGACAAATTCCAGAATCTCGACTAAATATTTTTCAAAAGATTCAACAGCTACAGCAACATTTTTGGGAGCGATGGTCTAAGGAGTATGTCTCTGAATTACAACAGCGACATAAATGGAAAACCACCGCGTCGCAACAACTCCAACCCGGGACCATGGTTATCCTGAAGGAAAATAATAAAACACCCCTGCATTGGAGTCTAGGTCGGGTAGTGGAAGTGCATCCCGGTAAAGACGGTGCAGTGCGAGTTCCGTCCGTAAAAACTGCTACCGGAATTTACAAACGTGCAGTGTCTAAAATTTGTACACTACCCATAGACTAATAATATAATATTTAAGAGCCGCGTTAAAAACAATTCATTTGAAAGAGACCTTTCAAGGCGGGCGGCATGTACAGACTTTAGTTAATAAGATGTTAGATGTAAGATATTTAACGTAATATTCATTATTATTTCATGCAAACAAATATTAAAATCCGAACTTCTTCGAACTTCTGGGTCGCATGAAGCACTTAAGAAAGCAAGTCTTTGCATTTCAGCGTAACCGATGATGTTCGAGGAAGCCGGGATAGAACGCCGTCATCACCGTACCCACTATCAAGGGTTCGGTTTAAAAAGGCAATACTAATATTTTAAAAACACATTCAGTCATCATTTTCATTCGAGTCAACAACAGTTCTCGAAACGGCGACACAAGCCGCAATTTTCATTTCAATTTTCATTATTGTGCAACAGCACACATTTCTCTATTATTCTTTACTTGTTT
Organism: Prosopocoilus inquinatus; assembly: GCA_036172665.1. Classification (NCBI taxonomy): domain Eukaryota; kingdom Metazoa; phylum Arthropoda; class Insecta; order Coleoptera; family Lucanidae; genus Prosopocoilus; species Prosopocoilus inquinatus. Next base: position 8,505,895 of record CM069876.1, read on the forward strand.
AGTGTTTAGTGTTGATTAGCTAAATAAAATAAGTGAAAAGCAACAAGAACTTTTCTTTCACGCCAAAAAATACGTGAAAGCCCCAACAGTATACTTTACAAAGAGCTTACAGGAGATCCACATCCACATCTTTAATGGTTTTCAAGATATTTGCGAACAAATTGATTTCTTGTTAAATACTGACATAATTAGCATACAATTTCTTATTATAAACAGAATGCTTAGCTTGATCTTTCATAATTCTTGTTCAAAATACTATCTATTTACTAATAAGAACTTTTATACTTCCAATGCTTGAAAGGAAAACAGAGAGATTTGATAAAAAAGAAATTGACGGAGAACTTGGGAAAGATGTAACGACAAAACCGGGCACCTATAAGGATCTATAATTTAAAAAAATGGGTTACAAAAGGAATTACATGAAGAATCTGTTGTAGAATATTTGTCGAAACAGAACGACCTCAGTTCAATAAATAATCAAAATTTAAATTTGCTGGTGTCAAGAAAAATGAGAAAGCCTTATATGACTATAATCAGATGTAAACCGGAAATGTTCCATAGAATAATGGAAAAAGAAAAACTAAGTATTGGATGGAATGTGTGCAGAGTATATGAGCATGTAATGTATACTACAATGTTTCCAATGTGGTGGTTTCGGTCACGAAGCTAAGACTTGTAAACGTAAGCAAATATGTATAAATTGCTTAAAAAACCGATCGTACTAACAAAACTTGCCGCAAGGACTAAAGATTTTGGAGAAAGAAAAGAGCAAAATAAATTATTATAAATTATAGCAATTACAGAAAGAAGAAGACACCACTACCCTCAATACAATGAATTTAAAACATAAAATAAAATCGACGCAAATTATTAAACTGTGGCATCAAAATGTACAAAGCATCACGAATAAGATATTAGCAATTGAAGTATTCGCTGTAAAAGAGGACATAGATATAATCTGTATCATAGAACATTAGTTGAGTAAATAAAATTATAACTTATATAATATAGATGGTTACGAAAGAGCGTGCTGTACCGTCTCCCGAAAAACTCATATACGTGGAGGAGTCGGTATATGTATATATCAAATCTGGATTAGAATGGGTAGAAATTGAAAATATCAATAAAAAAAAATCAATAGTACTGTCATGTGAATTTGCTGCCATATTAATAGAAAGTTTAAACACCATTGTAACCACCGTGTACAGAATTCAGAATTGGTCATGAGCTTATAAATGATTTCCTAGAAGTTATGAAAGAAGGCCTTAATTTCATATTAGAAGAATTTACTCCATGCATCACCAAAATCATTATTGCCAGCGATTTCAATGTCAATCTTTTTTCTGACTCGAGTGACCGAGTTAATGTTATACTATATTTTATGCAAAGCTTTGGTCTTCGTCAAAAAATATTTAATCCCATAGGAATCTGCTTAGAGAACATTTTCACCAACGCTGATGATGTCGATGCATATTCAATCCGTACGAATTTATCTGAACATGATGAACAAATTTGCGAATTCCGACTCTTCATGGATTTAAAAGCTGAAGCCCGAAATGTAAAGCATAGAAGTTTTTCCAGCACCAATATGCGCAACTTTTATAAACTGTTTGAGCATGAGGAATAGACTGCAACCTACGAGGAAGACGATGTAAACAAGAAATTTAATAATTTTCTGTCCTTTTTCTATCACTACTTCGAAATGGCATTTCCACTACAAATTGGATAAAAATAAATTCAACAATGTGCAATCTCTCCTGAGATCAGACAGATCAGAGAAACATTGAATTTAATTCATTCAGCATACAAAGTCTCGATGAAGACCATAATCGTTGCAAAGAGTTCTATATCTCACAAACTGAAAAAGAAAATTTGAAAAGAAATCAACACTTGATAGAAAACACAGAAAATAAGACAAAGGCAATTTGAGAAGTCATTAACACGGAAACTGGACGAAACAAGAAGAATGCGAAAATCACCTGATCTCCAACTAGCGAAAAATTCAATTAATGCTTTGTTACTATTGCAGATGATTTGCTGCAATCTGTATTGCTTTCCAATAGGACAATATCCAGTTGCTTAGACAAAATACAGTTGAAGGATACATCAGTGTTTTTTTCCCACAAATAAAAAGGAAGTTGAAAGTATTTTAGAAGGTATCAAGAGTAAATCCTCATATAATATTTTTTTAATAAGTACAAAAATCATGAAGTCAGTAGCTGCCATCATATTCCGCCCACTTACCGTTGTCTGCAATGCATCATCGGTACAGGGTGTCTACCCGGATAAAATGAAGGTAGGCAAAGTAATACCAATACTGAAATATGGAAAACCTGAGAATAGAAATTGCTGATGACCAATATCCAAACTGCCGTGCTTTTCAAAAGTCCTTGAAGCAATGATGGCAACAAAAATGTTTCGCTTGTTTCAGAAGAATCTATATGTAACAGATTTCAAGCAGCAAGAAGTATATGTGATGCTATTTTGTCTCTCCTAAATTACGTTACAGAAGCCTTGGCAGAAAAGTGTGAAAGTACAGCAATTCTAGTACACTTGTCAAAAGCCTTCGATTGCATATCGTACGATATCCTGCTAGAAAAACCTTGAACATTACGGTTTCAGGGGCACTTCCATAAACCTTGTTAAATCATACTTTGAAAATAGGAAACAATACGTTTGTCACAGAGGCACAAACAGTGAGCTACGAGTAATCAAAATCGATGTTGCACATGGTTCACTCTTGGGACCGTTGCTTTTCCTAATATATGTGAATGATCTACCTGTTAATATTGTTACAGCCGTGACGTACAAGTAGATCTACTTTGAATACAAGCCACGCTATCTTGCGTCACAGAACGTTACCGAACTTTCGCGTTCATTCTAGTAAGTTCGAGCAAAAACAGGGATATACTATAAAGTGGTAGCGGTCCGCCAGGAGTTTAGTGAGATCTTGGCAAGCGAAGGGTTCATACCTCGAATAAATAGAAAGTACATTTTGTAAAAGTATTTATTTGATAGGCAAGTGTCGCAGCTCATTACCATTGTGCTTTTACTTGTATAAAGCGACAGTTTGTAATTAAAGTGTTCTAAAAATTAACGTCTATAATTTGTGAATCCTCCCAAATTCGTAACAATATAAATTGTCACTGCATTCTTTATGCAGGTGATACTACGTTTGTTACAAAAGGTGCATCAGCAGATTCACCTGGGCGATGTAGATTACCTACAAGGTAAGTTAGCGAAGGCAACATACGCTGTGAGAAGAATCCGTAAAATTGTTGGAAAAGATGCAGCAAAGCAAGCAATTTATGCTATGTTTTATCCGTACATTTCCTTCTGTATTAAGGCCTGAGGAGGATCTTCATACATACTCAAAATTTTTACCTCGCAAAAAGAAGTCGTTGAAAGAAAGAATCGTTGCTTATCCCGTCCAATATTTATCAATTTGAAAATTCTCTCTCTCTCATCTATGTACATATTTGAACAGCTGATTGCGGTACAAGCAAGCATTAATTATACATTGCAAGAAGAAACGTGCGACTATGTTGGTGTTGAATTAAACAACAAACTCCCAGATGAAGTAAAAGCCCTGGGTATTCAACAGTTCCGAAATAGGGTGAAGAGATTTTTGATCCAACAATGTTTCTATTCAGTGGATGAATATTTTTCTTTGAGCAGTATTAATAACTCTCAAAAGTAAATATTTTTGATATTTATTTTATTTTCTTTTGTACTATTTTTATGTAACCTTTTGGGTTGAAATATATCAATATCAGTTGTTGGGAGCTTCCTGGTTTGAAAACCCTTCTCAGACGAAACTGAGGCCTAAGACAAATTATGCACCTCGGAGGTTGTAAAGCTCGTCGACAGCACTCTAACTTGCCTTCACTCACTGATTTTTTATTACGGAATCGAGAAATTAAAAGTTCGAATAACCGAAGATTTGTTTATTTACAACTTAATATTAACAAAACAACAACATAAAAATAACACGTAAATTGCAAAGTTGTCTTCCGGTAAAGCTACGCAAGAAGCACAACTGAGTTCTCGGCCACTTATATTTTGCAGCTGACGAGTTAGCAGAACTTTACAATTAACACGGATTTAAGTAGATCGAATTAAGTTACGTCCCGGTAAAAGCTACGCAAGAATCATAACTGAGTTCTTGGGCACTTGTGTTTGCCGCTATTGAAACGAAAGAACTGAAGTTTTTAATTTACAAGATGTTTAACGAAACCTCTGGAAAATCTGTTATCCAATAATAAGAGAAGAAATAAAAGAAAGCAGTTTCACACTGAACTGAAAAAAGTCACTAATGTTTACCATAGGTAACGTTGCAATTTAAATTAATTTCGGTCGGTTTAAAACGGGCCTGGAATAATCTAGAACCAAAATAGGGTGAGCATTTCTATGAAATTTGATGCAAGCATATCGTCCGGAGAAAAGACATTTTAATTTAGAAACATGCTGGTGACACAATTTCATAGAAAATGCTTTTAGTGGCCGGCAGTGTGGTGCCTTTGCGTCGAGAAATTTCGGAAGTTCTTAGAATTGTAAACTAAAATTAATATATCAATAAATATTTATAATTAAAGTTACGCTTAAATTAAATTACACTTAGGGCGAACACACAAGCCATAACATCAGTAATGCTGGATAAAATATTTGAAGATCAATTAATATGGTGCGGTGATCGGTGAGCTTAGTCTTGTAGGTCACCCGACGTAACTAGAGTAGATTTTAATTTACAGAGTAAAAAAAAGTACTTCCGTAAATACTAGACAGAATCTGGAACGAAGGGACATTTGAACAATCGGATGCACAAGAAATTCAAAAATCAAATCTTTATAATGTACGTACTCAACAAGAAATAAATTATGTATAAATATCTTGAAAACCATTAAAGATAGCGATAAAATTTTTCACGCAAAATCGAAAGATAATAATATTTTGCATCAGATGGTTCAGAAAAAATTCACCGGTTGCATTTAAAAAATCAAGTGATTCTTTGTTGAAAGCTGTCAACTTCTGTGGATTCCTTGTTAGCTCTTTGTAAAGTATACGGCTTAGCATTTATCCAAAAAATGTTACTCCATCCTTGTGATCAAACAGAGAATAGTCCCATTCTCTATATTGTTTAGTTTTTGAAATATTCCAATTTATTTTAACCACTGTAGAATTTTATATTTTTAGAAAAAAATTAAACAATACATTTCAGCCAAGACGTATGTGAATACAAAAGATGTAGAATTGAAAGGTGATTTCAAAAATATAATAATATATGGGAGGTTTTATTTAAAATAGGAAAATTAGTTCCAACTTCTGGCAGAACCAGGCGCACGTCATAGCTAATGTTATATTAAATAATCTTATTATTTATTACTATAATTAGTCACAAATATCATGGATAACCCGCTAGTATGATGTTATTTATATTATTTGAATAATCGCTTATTGCCATGTACAAATTTTCATCGACCTGTAAGGAGTAGTTTCCAATATATTCTAACAGGTCCTCACCGTGAATATCCCTGTATAGTGTAGACATTATTCATTTTAGAGCTCAAAGTACAATTGTTTATTAATACTGATATTCAAAACTACCACACAAATATACACTATGAGTAAATTCAAAATTTTAGTCCCAAACAACATAAATGTGAACGAGAAATGTTCAAAGAGAGATGGTGTTATGCACTGGGGCTCGTTCAGAAACTGAAAAGAGCGCGCTCTGGGTAATATTCTTTCTATTTCGTGAAAGTGATTTTGAGTATTTTCCTTTTCGTTTTAAACGTCCAAAGTGCTCTCCCGTTAGAGTTTTTGAACGCAACCCTGTTGTTCCTACTTTTACTCGTAACGCCCATTCCTCCTCAGTCGTCTTACGCTACACGCGCTTAGCGTTTGCCCCTCTAGTTTCGCAGCACATACACGGCAAATACTGATTTAAATTCATCTACTTGTTTGCAGTGCGATTTCGCCGACTCAAGTTTTAAAGTTTCCTAACAAATATAAGTAATAAAATATGTTAATGAAGTAAGGCGGCAGCCCCTGAATTACAAAAAGAACAAAAGTTTATCTCCCTTGAATATCACCAAGCGAAAAAAGAACACGACCAAAAAGGGGGACGATTCTAATGCAATTAGCTATTGAATTCACAATGAAAGGAATACTGCAGGTGGCCTAATATTTACCTACCCCGAGACGTCATTAGTTATTTGAAACAGACATATTTTATTACGCCGAATGGAATTTGAACATTTTCAACGGTCGGTGAAATATTTCTGCGTTATCCGGACCGCCCGCAAATAAGGGTATATTATATAAATTTAATTTTTGTAAAAGTATAATCCTCAGGCATTCTCTAGGGACGTTTTAGCTTCCCATTGACTGAATATACAAACTCAATATGCTTTTGTAGATTAGATATACTACGTTTCAATATAATTGAAACTCGTAAAATAATCGACGTCTTTGTTAAACAAATTGTAACCCCTAATAATCTTAATATACAGGTGTCCCACTTAAGGCGGATTCTTTCATACCTCTCTAATTATAATTTTTACGAAAAATATGTTTCAAATGAAAGTTTCACAGGCTCATGTGAAGCATATTTTAAAATTAGTTTCACGAGTACAGTGTTCCGTTTAGCCTGAGCCTTAGGTCACTTCGTTATTTTCAATGGAACGTCCTATATATTTTTACATTTTCGGGATCTGGATTGAATTTTAATGTAACCTTGTGTACTATACATAGGGTCTAATCTAAACTTAAACTAAATCTTTCGCGTCATTCAAAATGTTAAAATTAATCTTTAAGAATGTTTCTCGCGTAAGAACATGTTAGGTACGGATTTTACGCTTGCCATAGATATCCAAGCTAATAATCTCTAAGAAGAAAGTTCTTATTGCTGTTGACAGATGCATGTGGACACAGCAAGACGTGCTCCAGCAGTTCGAACATTTTTAAACGAATTCGCTATTTTATGAAACCCTAAAATGCGGCCAAATGAAGACACTGAGCAGGTCAACTGACTGGTCCTCCTCCGCGAATCCACTTATTCGTTAAGAAACATTTTTTCGTAAAATTAATAACTAGACAGGTATGAAAGAATCCGCGTTAAGTGAGACACCCTGTATATAGCTATATTTATTCCGTTTTTTTGTTAGATATGTAAACGGAACATCTAAAGTGTTCTGACGAAATACGTTAACTTTCGGGAGCAATATGACTAATAATTTTTTTTTAACTTTTCAAATACGAAAACGCCAATTATTTACCAATGTTTGCTACTTTCAAATGGAGGTTTCTTCGGACGAGAAGAAATGATTTGCCTCAATTTTGACATAGCAGATACGTAATGTATCATTCTTGCCTTTAAAATGCTTTAATATATTTGTGAGCAGCCTTTTGGAACTTTTAAGAAACATTGTTTTTCTTCCATCTCTTTTAAACCAATTGGATGTATGTACGTGTTCAGTAGCACTAAAGTTACCCATTTTCTAGATATTTGCTATTTTAACTTTCAATGCAACGTGATTTTCTTTATCTGTGTTAAAATCTTTGTTCATATTGTGTAATGGGACGGTGAAAATAATATACGGCGTTCTTACTATATGATGCAATGTGACGAGATATTCAGGAGGTCGAGGTACAATTGGTCTACTAATTACTCTGAAAATCTTTAAACATTGAAACAAGGAGAGTTGATTGCATAACTGCAATTTTTTATTGCGGCAATATTACTCTGTTTTTTTTATACTGAGTAAAACCATTGCTGTAGCGGCGTTAATGGTCTCCACAGCCGTCGCGTTTGTGTACACGATACGGTCTAATATCTTATATTGCCCGCATCGTTAGAATTTGAACCGCGCAAAATATATTTCCCCGACCCATAATCATTACAATTATTTATTTTTATCTTTTTATCTGACTATTTTAAGTTATCGGGCAATATCTGGAAAAATATCGAAGATACAAAAAATGTTGTTTCAAGAGATTTTTGTTTTTCAATTTAAGGAACCAGTTACCAGAAACACGGCTTGAGTAAGCAGAATATTTTCTTTGTTTTTATGAAACAGATGCAATCACGCAATTTACAACATACCTACCGTTACGCCGCTTTTACATAATCGTTTATCCTCTTCACCATCGCGTCTTGAACAATGAACACTGCCCGTCAACATAATATACCCGCCTTCTGTAACGAATTATGCCCAATCTCAAATTACCTTATAAGAAGAAGTTCAATTAAAGCAGATAAAGAGTAACGAGGAGACGTTTTACCTAGTGCGGATAATTTGAAATCACAGGTTTCGTTAATTTATTTTTTGGCGATCAGATTGCAAGAGCACTCGCTGAACGCGGCCTCATGCATAAGCAATGAGCGTAATTTGGAACGACATGTGCAACTCACAATCAGTTATTGGTGAAATATTACGGCAATTAATTAGTTGCTGTAGCCCTTAATAATTACATGCTTCCCTACAACCTAACTACTATATACTCTGAATTTAATTGGTAGGACCTTATTAAATTTATCTTTGAAGGCCGAAACTGAATCACGTACTCGAGTTAATTTTATTTAAATTTATCTGGTTTTATGGCATATAATTAGGTTTACTACTTCTTAAATTTGTCACTAGGTAAGTACATGCAGCAATGCTGCCGGTTGTAACTACGAGAAGATTGGTATATATATATTTTTTTTGAGATAGACAATAGTAAGAAAGACAGGGTAAAAGAAATGAGTGAAATGAGTTAACGAAACAGCTCTACCTTGCCGGTTGATAACACGCACTCACTAAGTCAGTGATGACATTGGTAACAACATCTCTCCTTCATTTCCTTACAATAAAAATGTACATGCCTTATGGGGCCTAAGATTTTGAGAAATCAGTAATAAAAAGATTCCCAATCCTTATTGCGTATTTCGTGAACACGTACAGTAAAGAAGTTGCTAAACTAGCAAAAGCTTTCTAAAGAAGACCTATGAGAAAAATACGGAAAATTGGTCGGACCATAAAAATAAATGTATATTTTAATTCTATAGGGCATTAATGCATAATGTGCTGCATTTTTTTGTTTTAATTGCAAATTTGCCGTTACTTCTTGTTGCCCAGTGCAAACCGACACTTTATAGCAGACAATCTAAAGAATTAGTTTTATAAAATCAGAATACTTGAAAATAATAAGAGGGTTATCGGGGTATGGGCGCAGTCTGCATACTCTTTTCAATGGGTGTCGTCATCTATAATGTTTGTGTTTTCTAACCACTGCGCATTATTCCACGCGTCGATTCTTAAATGGCGCGAACATTTTAAATTTAAATTTTTGCAGCACTCAACATATCTTCACTGCGAGAAACATCAGAAGAAAACGATATAATTTAGAATCATAAATATACCCACGCCCTACGCCTACGTTCCAAGATTCGTCCCGATCGGCCCACAATTTATTTCTATAATGACTAAATAATTTAGAATTAAAAAAATTGTTTGTCTTTTTAAAAGAAAAATAAATTTGTTAATATAAAAAATAGTAGTACTATTTGTGCTATAAAAGCTAATTTTTTATGCATATTTAAGCGCATACTTTTGATGATTTTGGTGCATATTTGCATTCATATTTTATTTTTTTCCTAAGCTTAATTATGACATATTAATACTAATTTATTTACAATATTGGTCGAGCGATAATAATTAATTTATCATTAACTTTCGTGGTGTGACTATCCTCCTTCCCGACAGGCAGCTTGTACTGGACGTCCAATAAAGAATGAGCCATACTGCAACAGCGACTTCTCTAAGTCAAAATATGCCGATTTATCTTAAAAGTTTGGAAAGTTTTTGTTTTTGCCGTAAGTCAGTAAAACGTTTTTAAGTAGAAGTAATAAGTTGTTGTGTAGTAAACTAAGATGACATGTTTCGATCGATGACCATTTTCAAATCTTCTCGTACAATTAAAAACGGTGTTGATGGGAAGACATTTTGTAAGCGACTGCAATAATAATTTATCTTAGTACAATTTCGCTTCTTTAATAAGTTGTGACATTTTTTTTATTTAAATTTCACTTCTTTGCAGTAACTCGGTCATTTTTTAGGCTATTTGATCGTCATCTAATACCGGAAGGTTATTTCAGTTGCCAACACTCTAACATTTTTTATTTCTCCATTTTTTTTGTACGTGGACATTTTCCAAGAATTATTAATTTTCTGGAAACGTCAATCAGTTTACTTTTAAAAAGGTATACTTGTTGCATGTCGCTAAAGTACTCCGGTTTAAAAGGAAAACGGAACATTAGTTTGCCATTATGTCATTACGTCTCGAATCAAAATAATAAAGAAAAAACATATTGTTCAATGACTTGTAAAAGTCAGTAAAAGGAAAATACTCTGTTAGTGTGTGATTTTTTTTGTTAGGCATCTTTGAATTTTTTGTGCTAGTTATCTTTGACTGGAATTATTATTAAATTAATTGTTTAATGTTTTGCACCACAAATCGTAGTATGGTGCGGGTGTTCTTTTCCCATCACCCTTTACTTGTTTTAATGCTTATATTGGAGACATTGTTATAAAAGCATTAAGCTAAAAATGTAACAAAATTAACTACTTTTTAAGTAGCTAGATATTAATATCAGGAACTCCATACCCTTATTCAAAATATCGGTATCGTACCGTTATTTTATTTCAGTTTACACTTTAACCTTTAACCAACATTATTTTGATATTGGAATTGGTTAAGCCCACTGAAAAGGTTACCGTTAAATACTCGTATACATACACCGAAATAATAATTTCGGTAACGTAATCCTTATATACCAACAACGAAATACTACTTGGGTTATAGTCATAACTACTAATACTATCAAGTTAAGTTAATGGACATTGTTCAGACAAATTTCTGGATAAGAATTTTCTTAAACAGCACGTCGCAATAAACCATGAGCGCATCAAGCGATTCTTTTAGAAAAATTTTTGTTGCAAATCGTTTTTGATTGCAGTGAAACCCTCGAGAAGCCTCTGCGATACTGCTCTTAAACATTCTATTTGTAAATGCTATAACTTAGTTACAAATCAGTTTAGATTGGAGTAAACCGAAATATTATATCGGTTAAAACCCATATTATTTCAGTATGAGAATTACGTTTACGAAATATTATTTCGGTTTTAATGTAAGGGTATATCTATATAACGATAACGCTTTGAGAACACCTAACAAATTACGTTACCGAAATTAATTTCGATTGAATACTTTCTCACTTTTACGTTATCGATATTATTACGGTATATAGATCCTGATTAATATAATATTTGATGTGAACTAAAATAATACATATTGTCATAGATCGAATAGATTAGTCTTTAATTCAACGTAAAATACGTATACGAAAATATTAAAATGTATTGAAGACTGTGGTTTGTAGTACAAAGAAAATTGATTTAACCTCCTAACCACAAAAAGTTAGTCAGTAGATGCCTTGTTCTTGATCACAAGAGTTGGTATTGACTTCACTTCATCTACTGAAGATGGCAGCATATCTTCAGAAATACGTATATAGTTTTTAAACAATTTTTTGTTGTGGTTAGAAGGTTAAATCCATTTTCTACGTATACAAAAAAATAAAAATAAAAAAAAAATTCCTTAAAACTACTATACTTTAGCGACATAAAACAAGTACCCTTTTAACAAACCAAATTGAATGCCATTTTAAGAAAATGTAAAATGTAAAATTTTCTCGCACAACAAACATAAACGCAAGAAACAAAAGAATGTTAGGTGTTAGAGTATGTACATTTTACCCAAAAATAAAGTCAGATTGAGTGAAACGAGAAACTCCTAATTATCAAATTTTAATTAGATATCTCAAAAAGTTTGCAATTTCTTACAAAAATTAAATATTTTAAGATAAAATGGTTCCGATAGGTTTATTTTAACTCAATGAATTCAACACTGAAACATAGACCATTCTTTACTGGACACTCGATATATTTTCACATGATTCCGAAATCATTTTAACGTCAAACGTCTGTTTCTGGAATTGTCACAATCACTTCCGCCAGAAAGCGGTGAACGCTAAACAGTGTGGGCGTTAAATCATCACAATATTTTAACTTATGTGTAAGAAGTTAACCACCAGCTCACCAGGCGATCGTTTTATCACCTTACTCAAATTTCAAAACAAAAACGCCTATATTTCAAATTCTATATGTAGTTTATGAGATAAACTATCTAAATTGTGATTCAGCCTATACAGGTTGTCGCGAACATAGCTTAACCACAGATACCTCTCCTCAAAATATGACAGTTTAACCGAACTTATCTCTATTCAAAGGTGTTACAGTTTGGGAAACCGCTTTTTAGGAAACAACCTGTATATCGAGTTTGAATGGCATTTATCTGCGATTGCGCAATGTTTTGAAATTGTGTAAAATGTTAAAGCGCCTATCTCGTTGGTTTTTTATTGCTTTAAAAACAATTCTTTCTGCTTTATCTCCGACGCTGAAATATTTAGATTCGTAAAAACACAAATGGCCTCACGTCCTGCTTTATATGTTTTATATTATATTATAATCTAATACCAACTCAGACAATTTTTTGCATTCGTTTCAAAATACCCCGGCCATAAAACATCGTAAAATTGTCGATGCATTAGCATTTCTTTATGCCTTTAAGTAAACAATATCGTCTGGATTTTCTATTTTTAGGTAGTAGTGCCTCATCTTTTGCAATCGGTTGTAGGTGCAGCTTATGTTTTCTGTGAGAAATGGCCAAATTATTTAGTTTACGCAGCAAGGCAGTCATAAAATTTCCGCCCCTGCGCCGTCTACTTTTTTGTTTGACTAGAACATGATAATTACATTTCTTTGTGAGTTGGTATTTCAAGGGAGAGACTAAATTGCGCTTACTCTCGATCTGTAACGCTACTGGGCTTTGTTTACGTAATTTGATACTCGTTGATGCTCTGCTGAGTCACGATGTTTTCGATTCGTGCAAACACTTCCTTCGAGCAATAGGAAGCACGGCTTGTTTTGCTTTATTATCCTGTGGGGATCGAACCGGTGGTTCAGCGACATCCCCATGATCTGAATGCTATTGGTAAGGGTTGCAACCCCACATTTCGCGTCGCGAAGGTCCTCCTGAAGGTCGGTTCACGCTTTTGATTAAGTTAAGGAAACCTAGTTGGAGGTTTTCTCAGATTACGACGTTTTATCAGGTTTTTACGTGGCCCTGGAGGATTGAAAGCTTGTCAGGGTTTGCATTAGGCTCGTCCTCGGGGTTCAGGACAGGTATGTTTTTTCGTACAAGTTATTATTGTCAAACTTCGTTTCCCTCATAGGCTTCTGATTATGGTTAACTTCTCGTTACGGTTAACTTTCTGGTTGCGATTAACTTTTTAGTTGCGGCTCACTTTTAGTTACGACTCACTTTTTTGTTCCAGCTTATTTTCGTACCACTCTTATAGCGTTTTCTACTGACGTGCACTGAGTGCGCACTCAGAGACTATTTCTAACTCATTTTATTAAATAATTTATTAAATAAGGCTAAGGGTGAAGAAGAACCGAACCGACCGTACGCAGGTAGGAGATATCCTTATTTGCGGCTACGGCCTTAGGCCTAATTTTGCGAATTGTTATTACTTTTATTGTTTTGATCGATCCGCCATTAGTTTGATTAAATTTGTTTCAATACATAAGATTGCTGGCAAGTATTTAATTACGTAAAACTTTTACCGTTTAACATACTTTGGTTTTGTTAGTTTACTGATTGTCAATTTAAGGATGCGCGTACCCTAAGGTGATATTCAGGGTGCACTCACACTATGACTATTGACATGCTTGATTGTTATTAAATATTGTTGCATAAATTCAGTTATTTCCTTTTCCTTTGATCTTCTCCTTCTCTTCTCGCCTCGGGTTAAGATTAGTTGGCACTCATTTATTTTCGCTTTTATGTAACACCCACAGGCGTCACAACTGAAGCGGCTGGCTGTACTGCAAGTTAATTTCCTCAACACCAATCTATTGTCTACATCAGTTAGGTAGCATAGGTTTGCCAGATTTTTTGGATGCCAAATCAAAACAATTAAAGAGAAAAGGAAGAGGCGGGATAGAGGGACGCAGAGGTATTGAAGCACGCAAACATCGAATTATTGTATAGAATACGTTTAATAAGAACAAAAATTAAAAAACCAAACAAATTCAGAGCGCAAATAGAAATTACGTCATATAATCCTATTTCCTACGTGATCTACGACGGTGACTTTACCAAACCAATTACTTATAAGAAATTTGCTGCAAAGCACTGTTTGAAAACTTTCTGTGGGGTGACTTATTACTATTAGGCAGCAAACTATACGCTGCAAGTTTGTCTTCACATATCAGATCAAAAGATAACCGCGTTAGTTACCGGTAGTCTAAAATCCTCTATCTTTGCCATTCATGGGTATTGGAAATTGTTTGATCCTACGATAGCAGTAGTTACTTTAACGACAGTAACTATTACAGAAACTCTCATCGCGGAAACGAAACCTTCGACTCAAAAGAGGTGCGAGTGATCTTATTTCGTGTCTCTGAATTCGGCCCTTACTCTCACGAGAGCAAGCAACTGTCACAGAAACTCTCACCATGAAGACGAATCTTTAGAATCCGATGAGTTTATAATCTGAAACAAACTTTTTGACGTAGTCTTGAACATTAAATAAAATATGCCGAAGTAATTGTAAACTGCAACGATTATTTAATGACCGTTCCTGAACTCGGTTATTATAAATTTTGATATAAACTTTCAACATGCGTACTTGATATTATCAAATCCAACTTAACCGAATAAATTATGCAATCTTATTTAGTTTTCAAAAGGGAACAGAGGCTACCCAGGCATAAATTCAAGAGGCTTGTTATTAAAATCATGTCAATTACGTCTACTTAAAGCATAATTACATCATTATCAAAAATAGCATCCTTTATCGGTAGTTATCATCTGATCAGAAATTATGAAGGATGTCCCACACACGACATGGTTTTAAATAAGACGACAGTATCTGCATACTTCAGGCCGATCTTATTTTCAAGTTTATTCGTCTTAAATTAAGTGCTGTAATTAAGTATGCAAATTGCAACAAATGATTCGGTGGTGAGCATAATTTATAGTCACCGAGGTACTTAAGTGTGCTCGTAAATTCATCCTAATTTGCTCGGTTACGGACGACAGGGGAAGTAATTTCATATTTGCTGGAATTTGGCGGTGCTTTTGCTTGAAAAAAGTCGAAATTAATTTCAGTCCATGAACGCTCAAGGGCATATATTTACATGTTTTTCATATTTACCATTAATTATATTTAATTATTCTGTTATTATTAACCGCTAAGTTAATGTTAGGTAGTAAGTTAATATAAAAATATTCCCTTCTAAAAATTACTGAAAATTGCTAAAGTTGATAACTTTCTTTACGGTTTCTTGATATACATAGTTCCATTTATACTGCAGAATATTTCTGATCAATTTTCTTTGTGTTGATGTAAGGAACAAGTAATTTTTAATGAAAATTTTACTAAACTTAATTCACAGACTTTCGGTTTTAAGTTAATCAAACATTATTCTGTACTCACTCTAAAGATTTTTATAATTTTCTTGAAAAAGCTGTCAAATACACAGCGAAACGTCGACTTACAATTAGTTCTAAATTTTTTCAAGTGTCTGCCCGAAAGTAATTATACCGGGTGTCTCATGAAGGGTAGGGAACGGCGGTATATAACTAACCACAATACCTACAGAAAGTTTACCGGTAGCAATTTTCAATGAATACAAGTTTAGAATGCAACATGCTTTTGAGAAAAAAATTAACTATATTAAATCTAAAAATATTAACAAAATTCAAAAATTAAAAAATGAAAGATTGCAAAGAAAAAAACTTTTTGTAAATAATATTAAATGGTTTAAGAATATATCTAATACTTCAATACCATAGGACATATCTGACTTTCTATCATTGGGACCAAAATTTAGCCTTTCACCCAACGCAACAGCTTCTAATATGTATCAACTTCTTGCTGAGGTTGAGAATATCTTAGACTTGATTCCTGAACAGGAAGAAAAAAACATTGTCCGAGCAAGAGCCACTAATGTGATTACCAATTCCTTACAATGGGAAAGAACACCGTCAGACTATGAAGGAATTCTTAGGAAAACTAAGAATTTTCTTAAGAATAACCCTCAAATTTGCATCCTGGAAGCCGATAAAGGCAATGTCACTGTGGTCATGGACAGAAGCGACTACGATAATAAAATCAATAAGCTGTTGCAGGAGGATGAAGCATATGTTAAGGTCAACAAAGACCCTACTAGTAGTGTGCAAACTAAACTTAACAAAATTCTTAAACAGTTGAAACAAACCGAAAATATAAACATTGACAATTTCAAGCAACTAGTTACTTACAACTCAATTTGTCCTAAACTTTACTGTTTACCTAAGATACATAAGCCAGATGTGCCCTTGAGACCCATAGTCAGTAGCGTCGGATCCACGACCTATAATTTAGCCAAATTTTTGTCAGAAATACTTAATAAAGCCTTCAGTTTAAAAACTGGGTACAATATTAAAGATATCTTTAACTTTGTAGATCAAATGAAAAATGTCATTCTTCCAAACGATTATGTGTTGATTTCGCTAGATGTAGTTTCACTGTTTAACTAACATTCCAATTGATTTGGTTGTTGATATCATCACAGAGGATTGGCACAGGATCGAACCTTATTGTAAACTCCTCTTGAACAATTTTTGAAGCGTTTGAATTTCATTTTTAACAATAATTATTTTTCATTCAATAACGTAATTTACTTACAAAAATTCGGTGTACCTATGGGTAACCCTATTAGCCCCATATTAGGTGATGGACAAATTATTAGATTTTGTTATAGATAAATTAACGTTTTAACTTCCGTTTATTTATAAATATGTTGACGATTTGATTACTGCAATTCCTGTAGACCAGTTGCAATATATTCTGATCACTTTCAATAGTTTTAATGAACACCTACAATTTTCTATTGTAGAAGAGAAAAATAACAGTGTACCTTTTCTTGACACACAAGTAATTAGAATGGAAGATCAGAGTATACTACTAAACTGGTATCAAAAACCAACAGCCTCTGGCAGATATATTAATTTTCATTCTAGCCATAAAATGAAACAAAAAATGAATGTAATTATTTCAATGAAAAACAGAGTTACTCATATTAGTCATCCGGTCTTTCTGAAAGAAAATTTAGATAAACTATTCAAACTTTTCACTAATAATGGTTTCCCCAAAGCATTAACTTACAGATTAATTTACCAAAACAACAAATTGCCATGTCATCTGGATGATAACAATAATGATAGGAAATTCAGAAAATTAATACACATTAACTCCCTAAGTAATAAAGTCATCAATATTTTTAAAGATTTTAAATTTTTGAACATTGTACAATATAATAATCATACTATCAATAGTGTTTTCACTAAAACAAAGGACAAGACACCTTTTCTGTTTAACAGCGGTCTAGTTTACTCAATACCATGTACTGATTGCGAAAAAGAATACATTGGGCAAACGGGACAATGGTTAAAAAATCGCATTTCCCAACATAAAAGCGACATTAGAACAGGGGAGGTAGCTTGTGCCTTGGCATCTCATGCTGTGGAAAGTGATCGCCGATTTGATTTTGACAATACTAGCATTTTAACCCTTGAAAAAAATCTAAAGAACAGACTTTTCTTAGAAATGATTCATATTCAAAAGAATGAACATTCTGTCAATTTCAGGTCGGATATTGACAACATCAGCAACATTTATGCTCATATTCTTAGGTTCGTTAAAAATAAAAAAAATTCATCAAAATAGTTTTTTTTTATGAACTTCCCTCATTTCGTTACTTAGGGTAATTAGTTTTCTTAAGTTGTTCAGTTGGTTACTTGATGCTTTGACAATTACCGCCAATTCCGCCATTGTTCTTGTGCACATGTCTGACTTAAGTAACGTAGTACGACGTTTTTATTTTTCTTGTAATTTTAACATGTAATCACAGCCCAATTGTGGCTTCAATGATTGTATTTGTTGACCAATTCATCCATCTCTAGTTGTAAGTAGTGTAACCTTAAGATTTGGATTATTTAACCTCTTGTTAACTTTATAGTAAACCTCCTGATGAAGTTGTTAAATATAACGAAATATTGAGGCCTTAAACAAAGGAGTTGCCTTTTACTAATCGTCCAGTGACCATATCCCGTTAGATTTTCAACTTACTTCACAATACCTACAGCTACGAGAGAAAAAAAAAATATAGTCAAAATGACCAAGAAAATATTTTTAAGTATCTGAGTTGACCGCAAGAGAGCGCAATCAATAATACCATCAATAAAAATTACTAACAAAAATCTCAGAATAATCTGCAGCTTTGATACTGTCATTAGAAAGCTAAATTAATTCTACACAACTCTGATTGTTGTCTTATTATCGTATCACCGTTAATAAGAGTGAAGAAAACAGTTGAATTATTTAGTTTAAAAAATATCATAAAATCTGTAATCTTCATCAGAAATTAACGAACTTCGACTCATTTGAAAGGGAACTCTAAGCTGATTTAAAGTTTATATTCAACGACTATGAAAGAAATTATTATTGATATTTTTACGGATTTTACGGATAGGAAATGGCTATTTCGAAATGAGAGATCTATAATACTTTGAAAATATTTTAGATGCAGAAATTCAATCATTGTTGATTACGAGATATTTCATAAATGTTCAAAGTGCTTTTCGTCATTTAACATTTTATTGTTCATTACTTTTATTTAGTACCTCACTTATGTGTTTGTTTGCTATCGGGACCTTTTATTTAAATATTATGTTTCCAAAAACAATTACATGCATTTAAAGAGATGGATATCTTTCTATTTATATCAAAATGAAAAGTATTACTCGATCGCTTTTTTTTTAATTTTTAGATCCGCTTTTAGAATCCGTTAAAAAAATTCATTTGATAGTAACTCGAAAATGAGAAATGTTATCAATATCGGGTTTTTACCAAAATGTTCTCCTGATTACAAGCTTTGTAACGACTTGAAGAGAAATACATCTTTCCATCATTTTTTTTTTTTTGAAAACTGTGAAAACCATTACTTTTACAAACAGCGCTCTGTAATGACTTTATAACAAAGTAACCTGAATCATTGAATACAAACTTTAAGTCGAGTTAAAATTACCTTTCAAATGAGCCGAATTTCGTTAATTTCTGAAAAAAACTACAGAAGTTATGATATTTTTTAAAGTAAATAATTCAATTGTTTCTCTACCGTTATTAATGATGCTAAGATAAAAACTCTACAATAAAAAATGTGCAGAATTAATACAAGTTTCTAATGGCACTATCAAATTTGCACCTTATTCTCAGACTTTTGTTGATAAACTTAATTTTTATTGTTGAGCCCATTGATTGCGATCCCTTTCAGCCAACTCAGATACTTAAAAATATTTTCTTCGAATTTCTCTTGATCACTTTGACTATAATTTCTTTTCTCCCGAAGCTGTAGGCATTACGGTTAGCTATATACCACCGGTCGCCGCCCATCTTGAGACACCCGGTATATTTTATAATAATTTTCATCGAACAAGACACTACATGTTGCAAAATAAAATTATAGGATTATAGTTTGACAAATTTTTAATTTTATGATATTTCTCATATTTGTTAGCAGATATTCAATCAGGCTAACAGTCATTAATGTAAATAAACCTTGAATTAATCAGATCAGATTATTAAAGCTTTTCCTGCTTATTATTTGTTGAAAAGTTACCAATTTATGTTTAGTGCGTCCCAAATAAATTATTCATTCCTTTAAAGAGAAAATATGAAGAGCATGTGAACGAAGATAAAATCAGAACTGCATGCGTCCATCCAACTCTAATTGGTAATCTTCGTTGATTATAACTTTCAGTTAAAATCGATCGTACATTAATATCGATCGTTATCGATTTGTTTCATAATATAACTGCGATTCCAACCGGATGTACCTACCTGAAATACTCATTTAATAACACACGCACCAAACATAATTAAGTGAAAATCTGTTAAATACAATTCTTAAGGCATCTCTTAATAAACGAATTAAACTATGAAGCGTGCAAAACAAAAAAAGTGTTACATTATATTTAGAGCTGCAATTTATTTATCATCACGGAGACTACTTTTCGAAATCTCCAGAAGCAAAAAATCCGAATCTAAATCGCTCGAAGGCGAATTTCGTGTATAATTGAACAGTAGGTAGCGTGTTCTAATTTAGATTCCTTCTCGTCTGAGCATGAAAATCACATTTCTCTACCTTAAAACATTACGATTTAACCCCGGGGAAGGTAAATTTAATTATCCTGTCAGTAATTCATTTCGAGTAGCGGCAATTTCTGCCTCAAAAGATTCGGTATTTATTGCCATCTTCATCTTTTATTATATCATTAAGTGAATTAATTGAAAATGAAGATTAATCTAAAAGACATGATAGCGACGATGCAATTACTTTAAAAGTTGCAACAAATATCCAAAATGGATTTTTATTTTTTGTTTATTAACATCATGAGCAAGAGTTTTGTAATTATTTCTTAAATGAATTTCATATTGTGTACGGATTTATTTATTTTTATTATTACTTCAAAATCAAGTTAGTAAAAATATTAAATTTTTAGATTTAATAAATGTGTTATTAACGAATCATATGAATCGTTAAATTTCAAATTACTTAGGTATGTACAAAGTGTCCCAAACCTCTGGATAAGTCCAAAAAATTGCCCTTTAAATACATTTTATCAAGAAAAGGTCTTAACAAAATGTATGTAGGTTTTCATTCCGCATAATTTAGAATTATTTTTAAGTATACAGGTTGTTCATTTAATAAGTTACAAACTTAACTTATTATTTTTTAAATGGAACACTATATTTTATTGCAGTTTCGGTTAGCCCTTGAAGAGACGATAAAAATGATTATAACATTATACTTACCTATTTTTAGTTTTTACCGAGTTATTTTTAATTTTATGCAAAAAATGGGTCATGTTTGATCGTCTGCCAAATTGTTAATCTTAATGATACGACAAATCAATCTTGGACCAAAGTATTTCCAAATCTCTCTACTTTTACGATATTCATCATTTTTAAAAACCTAGTGACTATCAGCGATACTACGATTCAGTTCGCTTATTATAAAATTAGTAATTTTTTTCAAATGGAACATCCTGTATATTATACTATATTTGGAAAGTCTACGAGCTTTCATACTACATCATATTTTATGGTCTTAAGATTGATAATTTGTGAGTTATTATCAGTTCTCTATAATCAACTTGCCGTATACTTTTTTTATTCGTCTCAGAAATATTTTATCTGGTGTATCGTTCAAGACATTTACCCAAACACTTTATTTTTGTTCAAATTAACAATTTCTTTAACATTGTTTTAGCGGTTGTAATAAAAATATGGAATAAATACAGGAACTGAACGATTCTCACTAAATAATTCAAATTACACTGTAGAAACGAATGG
This sequence comes from Prosopocoilus inquinatus, assembly GCA_036172665.1. Classification (NCBI taxonomy): domain Eukaryota; kingdom Metazoa; phylum Arthropoda; class Insecta; order Coleoptera; family Lucanidae; genus Prosopocoilus; species Prosopocoilus inquinatus. The sequence continues at coordinate 8,527,463 of CM069876.1, forward strand.
AAAGGATTTATTTACACGGTAATAAGTTCTATTATTTTAAAGCTACATATCAAAAAACAAATTGAATCTTAACATTTTTTACACATTAACTAAGAAAACGCAAAATGTCTCCAGTCACAAATAGGTTTAGAAAATCATAAAAATTTAAACTATTAAAAAAAATTAAAAGAAACTTTGCCGTATTGCTAAACACGCATTTTCTTCTCTTTGCATGTGCCGAGTACATCTTTATACCCTTGCTTCTTTACATATCCCCATAAATTAAGAATAGTAAAGGTGAAAGCAGTTTAGTAATATTTTTTTTTAATTTATTTCATACCACACTGAGAAAAATATTCATTGCTTTTTATGAAAATTTCCTTAAACACTATGAAAAAATCCTATAAAATATGGGACAAAACAAGTGTTTTTTAATAGTAAACAAAAGTTTTCTTCTATTTGGTATTATGGAAATGTACTTATATTCACAAGAAGACAGAGATTTGGAAAAATTGTTTGAATACCTTAATGCTTAAAAGATTTTTTTCATATACATTGATGAGCTTATTCATTGTGAATAAGAAATGTGTAATTTATACCAAGTATAAAAGTATCCAACCGAAGAAAATTGTAATTTGTGGTAAGTAGACATAATGTCATCACTTATGTAAGAGACTTATTACTAGGAAAAGTTAATACTCTGTAACTTACAGTCTGTTCGTTTATAGGTAATTATGAAATGTTTTGTAGGCACGAAACGCGACAAACTGTAACTATAAGCCTGTTCTTTTATAGGTAATTATTGAATGCTTTGGTGGTATGAAACATGTGCATCTACTATTAATTAGCTTCAATTTAGGGCTCCGTGAAGTTGGCCCCCACAATATTCGTTTGTTAACTTACAATTTCGTAGCAATTAGTAATCAATTAGTAATTACTTATGACCGATAGGTAATAATTTGTAAGATCATTGTTTGGGAGAAAAACACAGTTGACTATTTTAGTGCTAACTTCTCGGGAGCCCCCAACTATTTTAATTATTATATTGTTGCGTTTCTAGGGTTTATGTTTATTTATTTAAACGAATAAAACACTCGATAAAAACTTAACCGTAATTTAATAAAGCTTAAAAACTAATTTATTTGTAATAATTTATTTTCACACTAAAATCTAACTTCGGCGATCGCTGTTCGAATTCGACTGACTGGTGAGTCAACTCCGGGCGATTTTATATCTACTGCTGGCGTCTGGAAGTCTCTATGCTGGAAGATTCTAGTTTGCTCGATATAGGCCCCGAACGCGTGACGGCCGATGACACATCGAAGCGGACCGACTTCTTGACGCCTTGCGCTAAGTCAGGTTGGCTCGCCACACTGCCCCCTTCTTAGAAACGTTTCGTCTCGAAATGTTCCTGGTGATAGTCTTGAAGGAGGGTGTCGGAATCTACATGCTGGCCCATTCTTGCAACTTCCCGCCTGGAAGAAGTAACAGTCTACGGTTTTGCTGTTGCTGACTGTTGCCTGTGGGTGGTGGCTGCAGACTAGGACTTCAATTCCCGTTCTGTGGAAGATGACTTCCAGCATGCTTCGAATTACTCTCCAGTCTAGTCCGTCCAATCCGCAGCCCAATTTGGGGATGGCTAACTTCATCTGATGGTTCTCTATTAGCTGTCTCCTCAGGCTATATAGGGCTCTTCACATAGTCACATAGTCAGGTTTACCGCTTGATGTCTTCTTAGTGACTAAATAATGCACGTGGCGCCTCCGATCTGCCGTCGAATCAATGATCTGCAAGCTCTTGCCTACCACGGGATGCTGTCTTCGTAGCTCCTCGATTTGGCCAAATTTCTTCCTAAACACCTGAGCGATTCCTTTGGACATTTTCAGGTCTTCTGCTACGCAGTGGGCCAGACTGTACTCCAGTGGCACTTTAAAGAGATCTTGTTGCTTCTCCGTGGTCACTCCAAACCGTGCCTTGCTTCCTTCGGCGTGATGAGACATGAAGGTTTCGAAGTTCACTTCGGAAACTTGCGCCCTTTGTACTGTCCCTTCATCTGCTTCTCCATGGTAAGGGGCTATCCGGTTGAAGTGGATTACTTTGGGTTTGCCATGGGGGACCTTCTTGATGCGGTAAACGACGTCGTTGATCCGTTTCATCACTTTGTAAGGACCTTCCCAAGAGGTCTGTAATTTTGGGGAGAGGCCTCGACGTCTTTGGGGGTTATAAAGCCAGACCAGTGCTCCAGGTTGGTATCCCCCGTGTTGAGCGTTGATGTCATAGTACTCCTTCATCCGATCGCTGGCCGTCTGTATATTGTGACGCACTTGGTTGTGGATATCATCCATTTTCCTGCGTAATTTGCTCACGTAATCTTCGTCGGCAGAGACTTCGCCAGGCTTCACACCAAACTTCAGGTCGCAGGGCAGTCTCGGCTCTCGCCCGAATACCACTTTCGCGGGAGTCTCCCCTGTTGTCTCATGAACAGATGAGCGGGATGCCATTAGAAACAGGGGAATGTACGTGTCCCAGTCCCTCTGATGATCGGAAACGACCTTGGACAAATGTCGGTTGATGGTTCTATTGAACCTTTCCACCATTCCGTCCGACTGTGGGTGGAGTGCAGTTGTTCTAGTTTTTCGTACGCCGAGCAGAGTACACACGTTCTTGAACAAGGCCGATTCAAAGTTCCTTCCTTGATCTGAATGCAGTTCCATAGGTGCACCATACCGACTGATCCATTCCCTGACAAGGACTTCCGCAATAGTGACTGCCTCTTGGTTAGGTAGGGCGTAAGCTTCAACCCACTTGCTAAAGTAGTCCATTACCACGACGATGTACTTGTTTCCACCATTCGTTTCTGGAAACGGGCCGGCTACATCGATGGCAACTCTCTCAAAAGGACTTCCAACGTTGTACTGTCTCATGGGAGCCTTACCCCGCCTGTGGGGACCTTTACTGGCTGCGCAGACTGTACACTTTCTGCACCAATCCTTCACGTCTTCCTTGCAGTTCACCCAGTAAAATCTTTCGCGCACCTTCTCCATAGTCTTCTTAACTCCCAGATGCCATCCCGAAGTTCCATCGTGAAGTTCCCTCAGAACTTCTGGCACCCTATTCTTGGGGATCAGTAACTGTGTCTTCTGTTCCATGCCTTCCTGATTCTCTATGCTTCGTCTCAGAAGACCACGATCCAACACTATGGAGTCCCACTGCGCCCAGTATGATTTTACGGACGGTGCACATGGTGCTACCTCTTCTCAGGTAGGCCTCGCGTCCCTGCTTTTCCATTCTAGCACTAATTTCAAATCCGGGTCGTTCTCCTGGTCTCTTCGCAGTTCTTCGCCTTGCCATTTGTCATCAACAATGGCTGTCCTCGCAGTCGTGGCTATTTTCTCGTCCAAACGACTACAGTGCTTACAGTCTTCGGCACAGGGTCTTCTCGACAGAGCATCGGCATTTCGATGGCTAGTTCCTGCCCGATGCTGAATTTCAAAATCGTACTCCTGAAGTCGTTCGATCCATCGTGCAACTTGCCCTTCTGGGTTCTTGAAATGGAGAAGCCATTTTAGAGCGGTGGTCGGTCCTCAGCAGGAAGCGTCTACCATACAAGTACTTGTAGAAGTGTTCTATCGTTTTTACGACGGCTAGCAATTCCCTTCTTGTGACGCAATAGTTTCGTTCCGGCTTTGATAGGACTTTACTGAAGTAGCCGATCACCTTCTCTTGCCCCTCTTGTATCTGGGAGAGTACGCCACCAATCCCAACGTTGCTAGCATCTGTGTCCACGACGAACTTGCCTTCCGGGAGAGGATAACTCAGAATAGGAGCACTAACCAAGTACTGCTTTAGTTGTTCAAAGCCAATTTGACACTGTTGGTCCCATTCAAATGGACGACCTTCTTCAGTGAGTTTTGTTAACGGCTTAGCAATGTCTGCAAATCCAGGAACGTAGCGCCGATAGTAAGTGCACAGGCCAAGGAAACTCCTTATTTGGTGTTTATTTCTGGGAGTTGGCCAGTCTTTCACCACCTGAATCTTCACAGGGTCCACGGCGATTCCATTTCCATTAACAATGTGCCCCAGGTAATTCACTTCCTTCTGGAACAGGTGACACTTCTTGAGGCTAAGCTTTAGTCCAGCTCCGCGAAGCCGCTGGAACACTCCTTCCAGGTTCCTTAGGTGGTCGTCGAACGTCTTTCCCACGACAATTATGTCGTCAAGGTACACCATGCACGTTGTCCAGGACAGACCTTTCAGAACCGTCTCCATTAACCTCTCGAATGTCGCTGGGGCATTACATAATCCGAATGGCATCACTGTGAACTGCCACAGACCCATACCAATGGAAAACGCCGTCTTTTCTCGATCTTCGGGCGCCAGCTCCACTTGCCAATATCCACTCTTTAAGTCCAAAGTTGAGAAGATCTTTGAGCCGGCCAGGGTGTCCAGGGTATCATCAATCCGCGGCAAGGGATAGCTGTCTTTCTTGGTGACATTATTGAGTAACCGGTAGTCTACACAGAACCTGGTGGACCCATCCTTCTTCTTCACAAGCACTACTGGTGACGCCCACGGGCTGCTTGATGGTTCTATTACATTATCCTTTTCCATCTCGCGAATAATGCGTTCCGCTTCCTCACGCTTCGCCAACGGCAATCGCCTTGGAGCCTGACGGATAGGTCTTTCTTCTCCAGTCTCTATTTTGTGTTTCACGACATCAGTTCTTCCCTTGGATCCATTTTCTACCTCAAATACATCTTGATAGCGGCCGATCAGATTCTTTGCTTTTGTCTTCTGGTCTGGAGTCAATTCCTGGGCTGTTGACATAACCATTTCCCATAATTTCTTTGGGACTTTCGCTTCTGGCACGTTTGTTTCAAGTTGCCGGGAGATGGAGGACACCATGGTGCAGCTTCCCAAGATTGTTCCTTTCTTGATATTGACGGAGAAACAATTGACGTTCATCAGGCGGACAGGTACTTCCTTCTTCGCCGTCAACAACATTTTTCCAACGAGGACTCCTCTTCCAATCCTTTGATCATCAGTATTAGGTTCAACCATAATGACTTGCCCATCTTGAAAAACCCCGTCCAGTTTTGCGTCGACGATAACCTCAGTCCTGCTGGGTAATACAACGTCTTCAGCGAGGACTACTCGAGCGGCCACGTCCCCTCGTTGATGTAGAACCAACTCCTCATTATTGACCGCCATCACGCCACGCTTTAAGTCCAATTGGAACCCGTGGGCACACATGACGTCCATGCCCAAAATTGCCTCGTCCTCTATATCTGCCACCAGTGCACGGTGTTTTATTGGAGTTGAACCAATGGTGATGATAACCTCTACTTCACCGTGGACAGTTGCTGATGTTCCAGTTGCAGTTTTCAGTCTCCACTTGGTCGGCTCGGTGCGTCCAGATGACTTAATGACGTCGGGTCTTAGGATGGTCTTCGTCGCACCCGTATCCAACAACATGGTGTGAGGAATGTCATCAATGGTAACATCCACGAAGATACTGCTGGTTAACTGCCGTAGGGATATTACTTGGTTGGCTTTCGTCTTTGGGGGCCTTTGAATACGGGTCGACGTTTGCCCCTCTGCACCGACCCGGCTTAGTTTAACTGTGGCTTCCTTGGATCCTGTCTGGGCTTTGGACATCGCCTGCGAACATGTCCTTCCTCCTGGCAATTCCAGCGGCTTCTTCTGCTTGAAGACCTGTTCCACAATGCGGCGAAAATCCTCGGCGGTGGCATACTCCCTGGCTCGCTCCTTTATAGTAGATCCCACCTTGGCGTTAGCGGATTCTTCCTCTTCTTCCTCTTGGAAGTCCATAGCCGCTCGCACCTTGACATGCCCTCTTGAGACTCGTCTCGCTGCTTCAAATTCCAAGGCATAAGCTAATGCGTTCTTGGACGTCTTCGGATGGGTCATTCTCAATGCCTGCTGGTTGTCTGGGTCACGGATTCCATCTATGAAGGTCTGCACATTTGAGGAATTCAACAGGAGCTGTGGGATATGCCAACTGGGCCAGACGCGCAACGTCTGCTTCGAATTCCTGAAGACTTTCTCCGGATTTCTGACAGCGATTCCTCAACTGCGCATGGTATACCTCGGTCAGATGGGCCTGTCCGTAACGCATTTCCATCCTATTCACAAGCTTGTCGAAGTCTTCTTGTTCCTCTGGCGGCATCGTCTGTAGCACATCGATAGCGTCTCCTCTCAAGGCCACAATTAACGAAGTGGCTTTTTCGCTGGCCGTCCATCTGTTCGCCTTTGCTGCTGCTTCGAACTGTTTGAAGTAGTTGGGCCAAGAAGATTTTCCATCGAACGTCGGTGGTTTTATTTTTAATTTCGAATTTGCTGCTGGTCCTTCCACAATTCGGGTTTCATTATTTTCTAGTACTTCTATTGGTGGCTGATCCCCGAACACTCGCAACCCCGCCATGATTTGTTCCAGATTTTTGATTTTGTTATCCTGCTGGAATATTATTTCTTCCACATTTTCTTGCAGGTTTCTTGTTTCTTCCGATATTTTTACCACTAGTTTATCTTCGAGTCCTTTCGTCTGTTCTAGAAATTCACCCTTCAAATTTCCGGACTGTTCTAGAAGTTTCTCGTCGAAATTTCTGGATTGCTCCAGAAATTTCTCGTCTAAGTCTCTAGATTGTTCCAACAATTTATTTTGTAATTTGTCGAAATTTCCAGATTGTTCTAGAAGCTTCTCCTCTAAATTTCTGGATTGTTCTCGAAGTTCTTCCTTGAAACTTCCAGATTGTTCTCGAAGTTCTTCCTTGAAATTTCCAGATTGTTCTAGAAGCTTTTTCTCTAAATTTCCAGACTGTTCTTGAAACTTCTCGTCCAAATTTCTGGATTGTTCTCGAAGTTCGTCCTTGAAATTTCCAGATTGTTCTAGAAGCTTTTGCTCTAAATTTCTGGATTGTTCTCGAAGTTCATCTTTCAGGATTTTATTAAAATCGGCGGGACCACACGAAATTTCGAAAAGGAAGGTCTCTGGATCTTCGCCAGCTGTCAACAAATCGGATCGGAGACGCTGTTGAAGTGCGCCTTTCAAACCACAGGTTTCTAACTCTCGTTCTTCCAATTCGGTTTTTAATTCGGCCACTTTTAAGTCTTTCAACAACACTTTTCTCGTAGCCATTGTTTTTTTTTTTTTTTTAATAATTTAATAATCTGATTAAATTTAATTTACTTTAAATTGTTTATTTATTTGCACAAACCCGCACACCGACACCACTGTTGCGTTTCTAGGGTTTATGTTTATTTATTTAAACGAATAAAACACTCGATAAAAACTTAACCGTAATTTAATAAAGCTTAAAAACTAATTTATTTGTAATAATTTATTTTCACACTAAAATCTAACTTCGGCGATCGCTGTTCGAATTCGACTGACTGGTGAGTCAACTCCGGGCGATTTTATATCTACTGCTGGCGTCTGGAAGTCTCTATGCTGGAAGATTCTAGTTTGCTCGATATAGGCCCCGAACGCGTGACGGCCGATGACACATCGAAGCGGACCGACTTCTTGACGCCTTGCGCTAAGTCAGGTTGGCTCGCCACAATATTTTTTCGTTACCAATAATTAGTAAGTTAATTGTAAGTGTTTGTAATCCCGAAAGCGTAATTTGTAAGTGATCCTTTTACGCTATTTTCATTAATTAATTTTCTGGGTGCTAACTTCTCGGGAGCATCTTACTTAATGAACTTTAAATATTTATTCTGGTTAATATTTAGTAAGCCTTTAGTAAGTATTTGTAAGTGAAAAATTATAATTTGTAACTGAAACTACAACTGAAACAATTAAGTTAAAAATGTAAAAATGACAACAAAACAAGTACCTATCCTAAGGTCCGTGGGTTTGGTTGACATTTACCTTACTTGATGAGGTTTGGAGAAAAACAGTCATATTCTCTATCTTTTCAACCACATAATACCACTTATGAAATAGCAACTACACAAACAATAGTATTTATCGAGTACCCGAGTACTTATTGGGTAACGGGTAACTACGCGGGTATCAGTAACGGATACCCTGGTAGCAAAACTATGGGTATCGGTATCCCTAGAAGATACTTACGTTTTAAATTTATTTTTGTGGTATATTGAGGTAATAGAAGGAAAAGTAACAAAAATTTTATATTTATTGAAAAAACCTCAATGTAACAAAGAGTAAAATTATATAGTATACAGACTGTTCAAAAATAACTCGGCACTATTGCTAACTTTTTTATTATTAAAGTTACAGATACGGTTAAATTAGCAAACTAGTATTACTTTTGGGCCTGATTGCAACGATACATAAAAAAAATCAATAGAACATTGCGTTTACGAAATATAAGGAAAAGAAGTGTTTTTTTTTTAATGGAACACGTAAAATATTTTGGTAATCGATAAAGAATAAAATTCAGAACTAAAATTGTCCTTTATTATTTTATTGGAAATTAATAAGTAAAGAAGATATTTTGATTTTTACAAATTCATTAAGATGGCTGTGTTTCAATTGATGAAGAACCGGAAACTGTAGTTTTGGCATATCTCAAAGTGCATCGTAAAAATTTGACAAGAAACTTAATGACAGTAGCAGTAGTTTATGTTGGGACGCTATTTATACCGTTTAATAAATTTCAATGAAATGAAATTAAGTAACGTTACCCGAGATCGTGTTGCTCAAAACATTGTCTTATGAAAATTCTTGTTGTTAAAAGATTTTTACAGAACTCAGACAGAAACACCTTTTATCACAAATGTAAGGAACTTACTATAGAATAAAATTTATTCTTGAGTTCTAAACTGATGTACGTACAAGAAAATTTGAAAGATATTTCAGCTTTCTAGCCAAGGCCTTTTTCACATACGATTTCGTTTAAACAGCGACATCCTACGATTGCTTTTGACCTAACATTGCACTAGAATTGACAAATTGAAGCCAATTTTCTACATAATAAGTTATCCCATGGGTATTCTCCGAATATCAGGTATCCGGTAGTTAACGGGTAAGGATTTTCATAAAGGAAAACCAGTTCCATTTAAAAAAATGGCAACACGGGTAAGTACGCGAGTCATAGTTTATTATTATTATTATTATTATTACTACTATATGAATGAAGTTGATTCTTTTCCGATGAAAATTGTAAGTAAATGTTTTTTTTAATTTTGAACCGGACAGAAATATGAATGGTTTCGCTATCAGCCGAAAGAATAAAACACACTATTGCTATTTCATAAGTGGTACTATGTGGTTGAAAAGATAAAGAATATGACAGTTTTTCTCCAAACCTCATCAAGTAAGGTAAATGTCAACCAAACCCACGGACCCTAGGATAGGTACTTGTTTTGTTGTCATTTTTACATTTTTAACTTAATTGTTTCAGTTGTAGTTTCAGTTACAAATTATAATTTTTCACTTACAAATACTTACTAAAGGCTTACTAAATATTAACCAGAATAAATATTTAAAGTTCATTAAGTAAGGTGCTCCCGAGAAGTTAGCACCCAGAAAATTAATTAATGAAAATAGCGTAAAAGGATCACTTACAAATTATGCTTTCAGGATTACAAACACTTACAATTAACTTACTAATTATTGGTAACCAGAAAATATAATAATTAAAATAGTTGGGGGCTCCCGAGATGTTAGCACCAAAATAGTCAACAGTGTTTTTCTCCCGGACAATGATCTTACAAATTATTACCTATCGGTCATAAGTAATTACTAATTGATTACTAATTGCTACGAAATTGTAAGTTAACAAACGAATATTGTGGGGGCCAACTTCACGGAGCCTCAATTTAGACGTATGCAGCTAGTTCTCGGCTCTTCCAGGCGAAAAATGGGGCAATTTGTCATTTTGTCTTTATAAATACCTCACATTAAGTATTCATATTATTTTATTGGAGCGTTTTCATTAATGTGAAAATACTATGTACACTGAAGATACTTTTACCTGCGTACAAATTTAAAGCACACGTAAGAGATAATAATTAAAAACAATAATTTACAAAACAGATGGAATAATTCTGTTTCTTATGTAAATTATTGTGCTTAATTATTATCTCTTACGTGTACTTTAAATTTGTACGTAGGTAAAAGTATCTTCAGTGTACATAGTATTTACACATTAATGAAAACGCTCCAACAAAATAATATGAATAATTAATGTGAGGTATTTATTAAAATAAAATCACAAATTGCCCATTTTTCGCCTGTAATGGTCGTTCTTTTAAGTTATACAATATAGAAACCGATTTGATACGTAACATAATGATCAAAGCAAATGAGACAGTCTATTATTATTAGACGTTAATGACAAAAACGTATTGATGGGATGAGGTCGTCGGGTTGTTGCAGTTTATGTCTCGCCACGTTTAATCAATAGTAAAAAATAATTTTATAATTCGCGAACTGAATCGTAGTGTTGTTGATAGTTGCTAGGTTTTTAAAAATGATGAATATTGTAAAAGTAGAGATTTAGAAATACTTTGGTCCAAGATTGATTGTCGTATCATTAAGATTGACAGTTTGGCAGACGATCAAACATGACCCATTTTTTGCATAAAATTAAAAATAACTCGGTAAAAACTAAAAATAGGTAAGTATAATGTTATATCCTATTAGTTTTTTACTATTTTATAGTTATAATGACATTGTCGATATTTACAATTTGTAAATCGAAAGACAAATAAATATTATTATTGATATTATGGTCATTTATACCTCTGATAATGAAGTCTTTTATGAGAGCAAGCGCAGCAGCTAAAACCAGGTCTAAAGCCTGATTGAGAAAAGTTAATAAGTGAGTCTAAGATTCTGTAGATTCGCAGTTAGTTTTTTTTTATTTAGGATGCCTTTTGTTACACAAAAGTTAAAAATGGGTAAAAATTGGGGACAGCAAAATCTTATCCTTATCATTTTAATGGAAATGGCATCAACACAAACAGAGGTATATATAACAGAGTGGAATAATCTTAGCAACATAATAATTCAAGGTTATCGGGTATTCGCTCAAAATTACTTAACTCCTTGTATATTACTTAGCGACATAATCTACTGAAACCCCTCCTGAAAGTCTTCAAGTCAACACACCTATTGTCTCAAATTGCAATCAAACATTAAACAAGAATTTATTTCGTTTTTTGACAGTCAGTATTTAAGACGTCAATTCAACGATGCCAAACAGCTACCTAGGATTACAATAATTGTTGGACATTCGTTAGATAAGCAACTGTACAATTACATCTTAAGTACTAATTAATGCTTTCAGTAGTTTCGTGTTTTCCTTCAGATACTTAAGAGAAAAATAGAAAGATAGACTTGTTATGAGTATTAACTGATCAATCCATAATCATTAATATCAATTCATTCTTAATTCCATGTAATTTCCAATTACAAAATACCTGAATTTTCTTATTCATCGCCTCAAGGAAATTGTTTTTTTTTCTAAGAAATCTCTCTAAAATTAATTCTTTAATTAAATTATCATTTACTGGAATTTTGTAGTACCTAATTTAGATAAATGACATTTTCCTTGTTGCGTTGCTCGTAATGAATTCAGTTCGCACCCGAGCGAATAACTTGGAAAATATAAAAGATTTCTAACACCTGCAGTTCAGCGCACAGTTAAACGTAAAGCGCCTTCCGCAAAGTTGCTAGCCCAGCGACGAATAATTCATTACGGAATTCTAATTTCCAGTTTGCCTCGTTTATTATAAATACGAGGAGATAGGCACGGTTGCAAAAAAAAAAACATTACGATGGCCGAGGAGATAGAAACAGAAGTAACTGTGACCCTCCTCCGTTAGCCCGTAAATTTACAACCTGTCCTAATGTTTCCATATACGTTTAGTTTAATAATTTTATGTACACATATTCATTTGTGTAAGTATATCGTAATACACTGCATAAACAAACTCTTCTTAGTTGATTATTAGCTACATGTTCCGTTCTTATTTTGCTTAATATCCGTCTACATATAATTCATCTGTAGAAGATTGATTGCGTCAGAATATGAAACAATTCATGAAACAATTCCTAATAATGCATCAAGAATTATCTGTTAGGGGTCGTTGAAGACTTGAAAGGGGTCGATGACCCTGCAGGGGTCGGCTGGGGATCGATGAACCTCTACGGGTCTTTTAGGGGGACGGAATTATGAATTCTAGTCTAGTGTAATTCTATCCAAATATCCGAATAGTTTATTAAAGAAAAAGCACGAGATTACGATGAATGTTAATTAAATTTGAATTAAACATTGTACAGTGGCGAACATAGAAAATGGGACATATTTTTTTGCTAGATAGTATTCGTCGTATTTATCTAATAATCAAATTTATACCTTGGATTGAAATATTTTTAATAAAATATAAAAATATCTTAATAAACGCTTCTAACAACTTCAAGAAAACTTCAATAAAAGTTTAAGAAATAAGTATTATTTAAGTTGTCATCAATCACATAATAATTAAATGGAACAATCTCAACTCGTTTAAAAGAAGAAGAAAAAAGAAAATCGATTGATTATCAAAATAAAAATAAAATACAGTCAAATCAAATAAAACAAAACCAAAAGATATCGTCGATAAAGTATGAACGAAAAGAAAAATTGTGTAAAACCGACAAATCGATGCAAAAACTGACGAACGCAATTAAAAATTTAATCTTCAAATATTAAGGAAAAAAAAGCGAATAGTTAATAATAAAAAAAAGTAATAAAGTCAACGGCAGTAGAAGAAATCCGAGCGACGCGGTTCCAATCGGAAGCCAGGAATTCAACCCATAAAGTCGTTATTATCACCGGATAAACAAAAACCATCACTCGATACAATTAAAATGTAAATGATAAACTAAATTGAAATGAAGTAAAAAAACAAAAGTTGAAAAATAAAAACGTATGAAATGAAATCGAATCAAAGAAAAGACAAAGGTTTATCAACTGACTATATTAAAAATTGAATTAAATAAAATCGAATAAGGAACAAAAAAATACGATCGGTGGTGAAGAAAAGACGAAAATAAAATTTGTAAAAAATTAACCTAGGCAGATCGAATCAAGAACATTGACGAATTTTTAATCGAAGACTTCAACATAAGAAAAAAATAAAAGAGAGAAACTGATAATGCGAATATAAAACAGTCAAGTCGAATCAAGAAAACACAAAAGATGATCGGAACATAGATTGCAATTGTTATATCCGGAGCATTATGGTCAGCAAATAAAGACACTTTTTAACTCCAAGAGTATAATTAAATAAAATAAACAACTTCATGTGTTCGCTCATAGCGACAATTAATAACTGAATACAATAAATAGCAATTCGATCGCATCCCACCTGGCCGAACATAATCTGACAAAAAGTGGACAGGACAAGATGCGTATATTTGAATACGCTACAGCAATTTAACAACATTTATATTTAACGCTGTTAGTATATATATATATATATATATATATATCTAGCAATACTGTTTCAGAAATATTAATTAAATTGGAAAGGGGCACGATGGAAATTTTTATTTTAGGTTGAGTTCTCAATTTTCAATAACGAAAGTGGACTGACATTTCAAGAGTAATTTTTCATTTTAGCGTTTAAAGTATTTCTCTGTGTCTGAGGCACTGAAAAAGATTTTAAAATTATATATTTTGTTCGGTTTATTTCGAGGCAACAACGAGAATGTGTGCATTCACGCGTCGCTTCAGCGTTTATGCGTTTGCCGCCTATATATATTTAATCGAATAAAATATTTAATTCCGTTCCCTAAATATAAATAATATAATAAATAACAAAATTGACTTAATACATTTCTCTACATATATATGAAACTATATTTTGCCAACCTAGTACTTTGACAACGTTTGGTTTTTTGTTTCATGTCAACAAAATGCAATAGTTGATTGTTTTTTATATTTATTAATTGTGGCATTACTATTGAACATTTTTAAAATCTGCATAAGCCTTAACTTACATATCGGTTACATGCACAATCTAAAATTATTTAGGCACATACAAAGTGTCACATAAGAGTGCAATACCCCTAACATATATTTCTTTTTGACGGCCACCCTATGTATTACTACACTTTTAAGTTTTTACACAGAGTATCACGTAAGAGTGCGACAACTATAACATATATATTTTTTTAAAAGGCACACCTGTATTCAGTCTGTTTGATTTTAGCTGTCAAGCAAATATCTCGGCTACTGTTAAAGATGCTATAAACTGTTTAGAAGTCTTGGAGGAATGTGGACCGTAAGGATTATATACTTCAGGAAAGCAAATTCACAGGGAAAACTTTTTAATTAGAAGTAACAGATTGATATATAACATTATTTTTTAATATTACATAGTAAAGATTAGACATAGATTTTATTAAAGGAAGATTATAAATCCAACACTCTCCCTTAATTGAGCGTCTTTTATTCTGTTGCTGACTTGACACCTAAATATTGAGTACATTGGCGGTGCTTCGGTCGTGGAAATCCCTTGGTTAAAACGTCCGCGATCATGCAGTCTGTTGGCAGATATGATAGAGTCACGGGTTGCTGCTGAAGAACCTGTCTGATGAAATGATGTTTCACATCAAAATGCTTTGTTCTCGCGTTGAAAAATTGGGTTCTCGGATAACTTGTTATTAGTTTTCTGATCAGATTCATGAAGTGTGTTGTTTTGAGAATCTAACTGAGAATCTTGGTTCACGCTTGTGTCGTTTCTAGTTTGATATATTTTCTTTGGCCTTCCACGATTACCGGGGCGTTGTTTTCGTGGTCTTCCAGGGCATCGTTTGATTGCTGGGGTCTGCGATGAATTTTGCTGAGATGAAGTCGGCCTGTTGATATTTGTTGAATCTTTTGTTAATTCGTCAGCGACGTTATTGTTATTAAACAATGAAAAATGTTAATTAAATTTAATATATAGCGTATTCTGACAAATCGTAACTAAATGTCCATTTTCTTGAAGCACGTTCTGTACCTCCTGAAACAAGTGGTTTTGGGAGTTTCAGTACGATATCGTCGCTGGTTATTATATCTACATCTTTTACAGATGGAAATTCAAAACACCAATTAAATCCCTTCTTTAGGAAAGAGACAGTAAAATCCCCCTTCTCAATTTGTTCTATTTGACCAATGAAATATTTTATGGTTTTTTTCGTAGAATATTTAACTAAAATGAAATCATTTTCTTTTACTTTATCATTATCTTCATTTAATTCTTCATATATATCTGATATATCTTCACTGCTTCTATCATCTAATACATTTTCTATCTCGCTTTCAGAAGAGCTACTTTGTACCAATCGCCTTTTCACAGTCTTCACTTTGACTTTTTTGGTTTTCTTTGTTTTTTCCAAATGTTTTTTCTCTATTTCTTCTTTGTTGGGCGTGTGTGTCAGTACTAAAGATCTTCCTCGCTTTTTTCCTCTTTTACTTAATTTTCGAGGTTAGGCTTTTGGGTAAGGACGAATCTGTTTAGGAGAAATATTGTTTTTTGTGCTGTTGTGATTCTCCTTTGAAGTCGAGGGATAAGCGTCAGGTGATATATCATTTCCAGTAATGGTTAATGAAGTTACGGAATTTTCCTTTGAAAGTTCTGAAAATTCTCGGTCCGTTACGTTTGAAGAAAGAAATTCGGAATCATCTATGGCATGTGAATCGAAGGGACTTATGCCCGTTGTTTTGAAACTTTTAACGATGTTAGATGGAGTAAAAGCCAGAGGTAGAGCTTTATTAATTAATGCTGCTATATCATATATTGTCACCGGGATTCCGGGATTACTTAATATCCATTCATCCATGCATTTGTTATAATAATTTTTAAAAGGCCCGTAACAACATCGATCTAAAGGCTGTAGCTTGTGGCTGCAGTGAGGTGGCAGTCAATAAAATTACGTCATTCTCCTTGCAAAGTTTAACAACGTTAAAGTCATCGTGACTCTCGTGATTATCGAGAATAAGTAGGATTTTATTTTCGTCACTATGATTAACGTGTTTCAGAAAGTGTTGAATGTAATTCAAGAAAATAGACTCTGTCATCCAACCACTAGGATTTGCATCAGCTCCAGATCCCGGAGGAGCACCACTCAACATACGCGGATTAAATTTCTTTCGAGGAAAAACAAAGAATGGAGGTATATAGGTGCCATTTGCACTAATTGTGCCACCTATTGTGACCAAAGTTCCTCTCTCCGCGCTAGTAATCTTTCCAACTTGTTTCTGATTGGTAAGTGCCAAAATTTTTGGTGGAACATGAACGGTAGTTACACTGGTTTCGTCGCAATTATATATTTGATGCGGTTGAAATTTGTATTTTTCTAAAACTGCTCCTAAATTGTCATAAAATTTTTGCATATTGTTTTTATTGAAACTTGTCGCACGAGATAAACTCGTGGCCTCCGCACGACGTAAACTTAGTACAGGGTGTCTTTTACGAAATAAGTGCCAATCCAATCAATGCCGGCTGCTTTATTCTTCTCCCAAGATTTAGGAAATGTCTTATTATTCGCAGACACGAATATTGAAACGCCCATTCACGCACATCTTTTATGGTTAAACCGTAACACATACGAGATGCCTCAATTATATAATCTACTAATTTGTTCTCTTCATTTTCAGTAAAAATGCACTCAAATCCATGTTTACGTTCAAAATTAAAATTATCTCTTTCTTCAGCCTGTACATATTTCTTCAGCATTCTTTGCAGAGAAGAACGGGACACACCGCATTCTAATGCAGATTTTCGAACTGAAAATTTCTTTAATGTTATTTTTTTAATAGCATCTTTCATTCTTTCTGCCCTTTCAGTATGAGCAGCTAAGCTCTCTTCTCGAGATCTGCCAAGACCTCTTCTTGGAACACGCGGCATAACTTCCTGTAAAAATAATTTTAATTTAATTTTTCGGAGTAGAAAAAAGTTGGTACATAGTGAACCACCATTTATCCACCTTACAATAACGAATTACACCTTATACCCAATAATTATTTATTTCTTGTTTCGTTCAACAGAAAATAAACATGAACAATTTGACCCAGTACGTACCACAAAATTTGGCCCAATATGTACCAATTGTTATGTGTTCATTAAAATCAGTTTTTTCAATTTCCCGCTAAAATATTTACTAGGTTATAACGAAATTTAACAAAAATAGTAAATTTAGCATTCATATACACGAATAAGTGTTTATTTCAAAATTCAACTAGAACGTATTTTATGTTTATAAAATACGTCTTAAAAAAATCAGTCGAATGGATATAAAGAACCTGTAAGGCAGAAAAAATTATAAAACTTACCAAAATGGTGACACAGTAAAAAACACTTCTACACACTTTACAACTCAAATACCGACTGGCGTCTCTCGCAGTTCATAGACAATCCGTTAGCAATAGATGTCCCACTATGTACCTATGTTCAGTATGTACCACTCTCCCCTATATTCTTGCTGTGCTACGCGTTCGGCCGCCAGAATATTTGGATTTCCAGTGATTTCCGGTTTCACTTTGGTACCGCATACGTAATCCCACATGTCATTTTTCACCAGAATAGCTTCTGTGTGGATTCTCCATGTATCGTATTTGTCTTTTGACAATTGTTCTAATCGAGCAGGGTAGATTGTGTTTGCGTGAGTCATGTTAAGTGACTATAAATTGAGCTGAAACTTTGCGGTAGCTTGAAAATACCGTTTGATATTTCCGCTTTAAAATCGTAAATTGAATTGTTAAAGTCGGAGCAATTACAACCCAAGATCGTTCAGGTTTTTCTTGATATGATATGCACTCACATAACCTCTTGGAGGAATGTGGATCGTAAAGATTATATACTTCAAGAAAGAAAATTAGTCACAGGGAAAACTTTTTAATTAGAAGAAACATGTTGATATATAACATATGAATATTGTTTAATATTACATAGTAAACTTGATAGATTTTGTTAAAGGAAGATTGCGTAAATTATAAATCCAACAAGAAGGAAAATTGTTCCACATTTAATTTTCTATTATCTGCCTTAGACGAAGAAACAAATGAACAAAGTAACAATAAATTAAAACGTAAATTAAGTTTGAAATTTCAGTTCATAATATCTAAAGTTTTTGTTCAAAGTGACCTCCGTTCTTTGCAATTATCAGCAGGGTTGATATAAATCATAATATTTTAGAAACACAAGAAAACACGATTTTTTTAAATATTACGATTTTTTTGATTTTTGTTGATATTTTTGGTTTTATTAATTTTTACGTAGAAAATGCAATAATTGACATTAATAGTAACGATAACGACAAAAGGCCGTTTTACATGGGGCAGCTTTTGCAAGTGATTCATTGCAGCAATTGCATGCAGCGAGAAACTGCCTCGTGTAAGTGATAGTGTTTTAAAGGCTCAATAGAAAAAAGCATGTAATTTTGGAAAATAACTAGAAAATTGGCTTTTTTGGGAAACCTCGTTTATTTCAGAGGTTTCTTCGAACCAATTTTTTTCATTTTTTCGCTTATTGTTTCATACAATTTATATAATATCAAGTTGTTTTGATCAGAGTTTTTTTTTTTTTTTAATTTTGAGAAAGTTACACATTTATCGTTTTTTCCGTAGTTTTTGAGAATCGATATTTCCATCCGATGTATCGAAGATCAATGTTAATTTTGCCATATCGATTTTGAGTCCAACGTTAATGTTTTTCTCTATCCCGTTTTTTTTCTATCCTCAAGTTAAGTTTGCTGCCGGCAGTGTCAAAAGTGACAGACATGATCAGTTGTTTTCATTATTAACTAGTAAGAGAGAAAAAAATATTATTAGTAGTAGTCCAGAAAACTATGTAGTATCGGGTGCAAAGAAAAGTAAAAGATTTTTTGCGCTATTGTATGTCCGACTTTGATTTGCCAATGCTTTGTAACGGACTAATGTTACTTGTCAAAAAATATACTAAAACTGGTTTTACAAAACTAAAATAACGCAAAACTTCCCTTAAGAATCGTTTACTTTTCTTTGCACCCGATGATAATATTGTACAATATAATATTTTCTTTTTACATAATCATATCGTAGAAATGCAATTTTTTTCCATTTTTTCCGTTTTTTTTCTAGACTCAATTATTTTAGCGCGGATATTTGAAAAAATTGAATCATTTCGACGTTTCTGTATGTTTGACAGCTTGATCTATTTGCAAGCGATTTTTCCAAGCAATCTAATTACTTTTCTAGTAATATTTTTGTGTCATAGTGTATTAACAATATAAATATTTTGAAAGTGAACTCGTACCCACGACGATTTGATTTAAATCATCATTTAAATCAACTGATTTAAATCGTTGCAACCCTGATTATCAGCCATTTCGTGCTGCTTAATTAATTTATTGTTACTTTGTTTATGTTGTTATGTTGTATTATGTTGAATAGCGCATGTTGTCAAGACAGTAAATATTAAGGAACATTGGAACAATTGAAAGCTGAAAAATAATTTCATTTCTTTCACCGCCTACTTTTTCGAATAAAGCTCTAATCAACATAAGCATGCGTTTGTTAATTATCGATTTATGTTTCTAATTAATTAGAAAACTATGGCTTATGATATATCGTTGTAAAGAGATTTTTTTATAATTTTAAAAGTTCACACTGAATTTCAAATTTTGAATGTATTTGATGCTCAATTGTATTTCTTATTAAGGCAGATAATAGAAAATTAAATTTAAAACAACTTTCCCTCTATAATATTTTGTCATATCTCTAATAGTAGCAGACATATCAGTCATGACAGCCAAAATCAAACAGACTTTTGCACTTTTTAATTTTTTAATTTTTATTTATAAAAAACAATAAATTTGAAGATTAATTTAATTCCTACGGCCACACTGAGACTACTTTCCCTGTACACACGTGGCCCCACATTTTAATCATTTATTTACAAAAAAAAGGGACTACTTCAGACAAACATTTTTGGTGCTTTTAACAAGGACGACGAGTGTGACGAATTTAACAAACTGCATCGTTAACCTTACAAAGAGCTAATTTCTGAAAATCATCTGCAGCTAATTATCGCCAAAAATATTAGACTTCGGCAAGTTAAGGGCGGTTCACTAATGCTATTCATCAATAATTTTACGACAACCATGAAGCTCTACACTCCGACTGCGTCACATGCACATATTTGCTAAAAACTGTAAAGACGTTCGAACACCGCACTTAAATTATTTTTATTGGTGGACATTTTTATTATCATTACGTTTGTTTTTCAAAATATATTGCATTTACTTATTAAATAATTAATTGATTACATTACATCGTGAGCACGATAGGAATTTAACTAGCAACAGTAGATTATGCAGACATTGTAATTTTTGACACATGTTAAAATTTACAATATTTATATTCATATTTAACTAAGGCCCGATTTCACCACCAAAATTTAACTGTAAACTTCGCTTTATTCCCATGGTAACAATTGCAAGGATAATTGTTTCTATAGGAATAAAACGGAGCTTAAAATTAAACTGTGATGGTGAAACCCGTTTTTTTATAAACAGTGAGCGGCGGAATTGAGGTTTTTGTTGATGAATGCAAGCGATTTGCATTGTCGGAGACCTTATAAGTCGTTGAATGATTGTATATATAATATAAAATAAATTTACTTACAAGATTCCATAAAAATAATTTAAAAATAATGATTACGGTTTGAATAACCTTAAGTGAAACCTCAGGTCATCCGCTCCTTGTTTATAAAGTAACGAAAACGTAATAGAGAAATTTTCGCCTGCCGTATACTCCACTTCGTATACGAAGCTGTAAAGAACTTGCCTAACTAGTCAAAATGCGTCAATAGTTTGTCCTGTTCGACAACTAAATATGTACAAACAGGGCGCAATTTCAATTCAATTCAATTCATTTTTTTATTTCTTTTTGTTAACACATTTATATATATGATTCGTTATTAGTTATTATAGTGAGGGCCAGTTGTGCCAAGAATGTTTAAACTGGTGTTTAACTAAACCAGGTTCAAAATAAACAAATTCGCATTCGAATCTTAACAACAAATGGCAATTAATACCTTGATAAATAAAATTTATTACGATTTTGTTTACTTTGAATCTGGTTCAGTTCCTCTCCCTTCTCCTCTCTTTAAACCTCCTTGGAACAACTGGCCCTTTTGCAATTTTTAGTGTGACTAAAATAATTCTTATAAGCCATTCCTTATTTATTTGTGCCATTCCGTCTCGTGTAAAATGTGATAGTCATGTCTCTATGTAAATTTTGAAAGAAGAATGCCATTTCATTTTGGATTTTAAGGTTACTTCGAATTGGGCAATATTGAAATATGTTCTTTTCGTCGCGAGGTGTATTCACATCCGAATTGACTACACCGCTTAATCAATTTAACGTATGTTAGAAGTGACTTATAGGAAAATACGAAAATTAAAGAAAAAGTATATACATTGGAATTAATATATGTTAAGAAAAAATGTTAGTAAAATCTAAAAAGTTTTTATGAAATATGTCGTTTAGTACTCAGATAAAGTTTTCTGCGGCATAATACTTCAAAACCTGAGTTTTCATCTCTTATTCAAAATGTGAAACGTGTCATCTCTCTGTCGTTCGGCAACCGGAAACGAGAGTTCGGCGCGTTTGACCCGCTCTGGAGAAATGAGAGGGCCTGCGCCAATTCCGCGACTTACCTCGGCACAGAAGACAGGTCGGTCGTCTTTTCGAAAACGGAATGGGAAATCAGAGTTGTGTAACGGTGTCCACTCAGTGGAGACGGCGTGGGATATCTCTAGAGAAATTAAGGAAAAGGATACCACTCAGCGGTGGTTACGCAACCCAAAGGTGTCAGAAACACACGGCCGGGAAGAGGTGTGTTATCAGACGTTCTCGTCAAGGGCACCCTCTTTGGACCCGCTTCCTCGATAGCGTACTCCAAAAGGTGATGACGGAACCTCCCCCACTATTATCTAATAATTAAAAAAAAAGTAATAGCCCTCTAGATTTAAAAATAGAATTTATTTTTGAAAAAATAACAATTTTTAATTAATTTATTTAACCAGTATTGGAATCATACAATTATCTTATTCCCGTGCATTATTTGTCGAAACATTAAAGTTTCCAACAGATATCTATACGCGCCGAAATCTTCGGTGAATTTAGACCTCAAATTCTGAATATCAGAAAAATTCGGTGAAAATAGACGGCAGTCTAAGTTCACAGAACTTTTCAGTGAAAACAGACAGCAGGCTAATTTCACCGAATTTTTCGGTGAAAAAAGACATTCCGTTGATTTTTTTATGATGTAAGTAGAGATACAATAATAATTTTATCTGTGGAATCGTGTTCATGTCAAAGTGCGTATCAATTCACAGAAATTTAGTGAAATTCGAGCATGTTAAGATTATTTGTCCTATGAAGAATTTAATGATGTGCTTTTAATGCCAACCGCGGCCCTTTAGGATTTTTGTTTAATTGAACGTACGTATTACCACAGTGTTTTACGTATTTACAGTTGCTTCGTGTACGAGATAATTAGAGTGAAGCCAATCATGTTTAATCAAACATTACAAATGAAAAATTCAGTTTATGAAGACTCCAGTTGAGGAAAATGGGTTTTTGCTGGAAGGAAGGAAATCAAAGCAATAAAAATTCAAATCACTGTCTAGCGTACGTAATTCATTAGGCTGACATTCATGTAGAACTTTTGAATGCCTTTTGGGTGGTAGCATACACGCACGCTCATGCAAAAACGCTTCAAGTACGCGAGTCAAAACGTGCATCCAGAAGTAATTGCAGTTTTAATATATTAAATAAAGTAATATATTAAATAAAGTTAAAATTATAAGGTATAGGTAACAAAAAGGTCACATCGACTATCTATTACAAAAATCGTAAATTACATCACATAAGATTTACTTTTTGTTAACACACTGACGCAGTTTCCAAAACATAAACAGGCCTAGGCGCATTTTAGGCGGAAGGTTTCGTTAAATATACGAGGAACTACTATGCTGAAGCGATCGTAGTCGGAAAAAGTTCTAATCTTTAACGCGTCTTTCCTGTAAAAACAAAACAATAAACCACTCGAACACCGAGAAGTCTATGCGGCATGCAGTAACCACTACAATTCTGGTCGACTGGATATAAAAACTTATTTACATAACCGATTCATTCCGAAATAAACTCACATTCTTCTTGCAGTGACGGCGCTATAATTGATATGAATTAAATGTATTATGCCAGTTTTTTTTTAAAGCTACATTAAAGAGTTATAATGTTTTCATAATTATTAATTTGAA
This sequence comes from Prosopocoilus inquinatus, assembly GCA_036172665.1. Lineage (NCBI taxonomy): Eukaryota > Metazoa > Arthropoda > Insecta > Coleoptera > Lucanidae > Prosopocoilus > Prosopocoilus inquinatus. The sequence continues at coordinate 8,550,717 of CM069876.1, forward strand.
AGAAACTATAAAGGCAATTATGTTACACACATAATTTACATCAAACGGTTGCTTCTGATGCAATGAGCGAGTGGGTGAAAGTGCCTCGGGCATAAACGCCGTTTAACGGCTACGTTGAAATCTGCGTCGCTGCTTTGTTTATCTTCATACTGGTTTTTACCAGATATCCTAGGAATGTCCGACCCTTAAACATAAATAAAATCAACACATTACGCATCGCATTCCAATAGAGTCATCGGTGCTACTGAAACGGTTTCCATTTGGGGCACAAAAGACGTTGATTTTCGAAATATCTCCGATAAATTCTTTTCTTGCAATTTGGGACTTGCAAGTCCTTAATAAATACGTCCCTAGCAGGTTGGACACTTATTATGAATCACCCTCTATGTTCTTATGGGATACCTTTATAGTAAATTGCAATTTCAATTCAATTAAAATTGTTCGACACATTTATTCTTTGGGTAAAGTTAGTTTTTTTATTGAAATTAAAAACAACACATGTTTTCATAATATATATTATTATTAAATAGTACATAAGAATGTAAAATTTCTTGATTTATTAAATGTCTATTCTGTTCTACCAAATTTTTTGACGATGAAAAATTTCATGTCAATTACATCTCATCACTTAAATATTCCGTTATTAAATGTGATCATGAGTTTACAATAAATTGAAAGAAAAAAGATAAACGAATAATTCTTCCGTATTTCAGAATGTACTACCTTCACAAAGATTTTTTAATCAATACAAAAAAAAACATGAAGTAATGCTGTACATAGCTTAAGGTTGTAATAAGGAATTCAAAATATAGGACAACATGCTTTTCACCGATTTCCCAAGGATGGTGTTACACTAAGAAAGCCGCACCTAAAATAATTCTTGACGAGAGGATAAATGTATAATTCAGCTTTAAGTACTAGATAATATTAATTCCTGAATAAATTTTTAAGGATCATTTTAATTTAAAATTTAATAGTAACTTCTTTTTTTCTTATATTTATAGGTTTTCTTTCCTGAAACGTAATTATCAGAATATGAATATGTTGGCGTACATGAATTAAATAGTACAAGATACGTGGGCTGCTGGAAAAGTTTCTGGAAACGGTATGAAAAAATGCATATGAAATTTGGTAAACGGTATCATTGTTTTTCGAAGTATTCGCCTTTGACGTCAATACACTTTTGCATACGCTGGAACCAATTTCTAAAGCACGTTTTCCACTCTAAAGATGGTACCTCAGAAACCAGTGTCCGGAATGTTTCAACCGCTGCTTCAGCCGACGAAAATCGCTCACCACGCATTTTATTTTTGATATTTGGGAATAAAAAGAAATCATTAGGTGATAAATCAGATGAATATGGACAATGAGTCATTCATTCAACATTTTTGTTGGACAAAAAATCAACTGTTTGACGGGCTGAGTGATGTCATGATGGAGAATAATTCGTCGATTTCGATTGTTTCTTCTTATTTGATCGATGACTTCCGGCAAACAAATTGTAGTATACCAATCAGCATTCACGGTTTTTCGATCCTCTAAAGCCACGGTTGCTACATGTCCAGTTAAACCAAAGAAACAAGCAATCATTTGCTTCGCAGCACTGCGTGAACGGACAACTTTTGTTGGTTTTGGTTCCTTTTGAAATACCCAAACGGTAGATTGTTGTTTACTTTCTGGTTCGTACGAATAGATCCACGTTTCGTCACCAGTAACGATCTTATAAACTAAATTTGAACGACCTCCATTGAATTTCTCGAGCATTTCTTTGCACCATTTGACACCACCCTGCTTTTGCGCTTCTGTTAAATTGTGTGGGATCCAAAGACTGCAAAGCTTTCGTACGTTCAAATGATCATGCAAAATCTAGTGTATTGCTTTCATGTCAAGCATTTCACGCACAGCATTTACATTAGTGGCAACAACAGATGTTGATGGACGACCTTCACGAAATTCATCACTGAGAGAGGTACGTCCACGCTGGAACTCGCCAAACCCATTATAAACACTGCTCTTTGATGGTGCTTCATCTCCAAAAGCCAAATGAAGCCGATCGAGGCATTATGTCGACGTTAGACCACATTTGAAATCGTAAAAAATCATGGCACGAAAATTTTCAGGCGAGATTTCCATGTTTACACAAAATTACTTTTTCTCAGATGCTGTACAAACAAAACTAGTTCACTTGAATAGGAACTGACAATAGAATTATAGGCGAAAAACGTCAAATTTTTCAAATATGACAGTTGATAAACGCTAACAATTCTAGGCCAGAAAATTTTCGAGCAACCCACGTATGACACAGCAGAGAAAGTTTTTTTTTTTATAAAAAAAAGAACTGCGTTTAAAGAAATCAATTTTTTAATGGGGCTGCTTTTAAGACGCCAACACAAAGCATTTGGGAAAATGTGAGTGTAAAAGGTATCAAGGTAATTGTTGCAATAAGTTCTAAATATCATTATAAACGGAGCAGGGAGAACATTCACTAGCGAAATTTAATCAGGAAGGTTTAGAAACAAGCAGTCTATATTGTTTTAAAATAGAATTGCACTGTTGAAAAAACAGAACAACAGAACAGAATAAAACTTCACACGAAACCTCGTGAATTTTAACACCAACATTCGGTGTGGATCACAAATAATACTGTTTTTTAAAGGTGATAAAGAAATAGAGAGTAGTGCCAGATTATTACAAAAATAGAAAATAGAACAGCATCATTTCCGTACATTCTAATTATTCCATTTATTTTGAAAGTAGAACGATGTTTATGTGAAAAAGAAGAGCAATGAATCTTTGACTTTATGAAAGAACGCTATCTGAAATCTTAATACTACATTTTAATTCCGAATTAACGGTAAAAAATTGTAAATAATCGTTTTATTAATTTACGTGTATAAAGAACAATCTTAATTTAAAACTAAATTCAACAGCTAATTAATCGACACAACGCCTTCGATAACAATTAAATAACGTCCTTCGTGTCTGAAGTTTTACTTTACATAATTAACGTTGCACAAGATACTATTAAATTATTTTTCATTGTCAGTAAACTGAATAGCGGGTACAGTTAAACGGGTTCGTGTAAAATTTTTATACTTTCAAGGAACTAAATGTTAAGTATTAATAAAAGCGTACCGTGTTGAAATAAAGAGAACTTGTTACATATTACGTGCTATTATTATATTATCGTAATACACTTCTTTCAAAATTATAATCGGTATTCCGATAAATCTCAGAAAATTACTCGACAAAAACAGTGAATTTTCTTCAACAATCTTAATTATTTTTTAAGGCCTGATCGTACAGCAGTACTAACTAGTTTGAAACTATCAAAAGTATGCATTCATTACAGTTGTACACTTGACCGTGCTATTAAAATCGTTAAAATTATTTCGGTGGGCAACTGGTTCTGACAGTTTCAAGTCAGTCAGAATTCCTTTATGGAGAGACCTTTAACATTCATCCCTCTTTATATTAAATATTCCCTTTACCACTTGGCGACACATATACGGGTATTTGCTCCGAAAAGCTGGCCAAAAGTCGAATGACACAAAATCGTGAATGTGACTACAATAACTATTACCTAAGATAGAACGATACTTAGGGACCAAGAGGATAATCTTATTCTTTCCCTCGGGTAGGTGAACAAAATACCATCACAGGGATCCAAGCACCTTGATAGTCGATTGTGTTAAACGTATATGCCTAACTCAAAAAATAATTAAATTCAAACTGTTTCTAATTCTTCTTTGAAGCTTTATGCTGTAATTTTTGTAATGGAAAATATTCAGCCAAGCAAGCACTGTTCATATCAACTATTAATTTTTAAATGCTACTGTCAGTATTTAAGATATTTCATATTATATTATTTTTTCTGTTATGTTTTACAGTAGGTAAGATACTTTAAATATCTGAAGACTTCGGCTACCGAAGTTTGCCTATAAATTATTTTCCTAATGCTGTGCAATAGTAGGCAAAAAAATTTGCAAAAAAACTAGACTATACAGAAAGACAGTTAAAAATTCTACATATCCTGAAAAACAAAAGAAAGAATTCATACACAAACTGTCAAGAAAAGTTTCAGGATCTTTCCTCCTCGATTTTATGGTGCTTTCGGAAAAACAAATGACTATCAAGTTTTCTGAGATTTTCTATTGTTTTCAACTATTTTAAGTGAAATGTTAGGTTTTTATCATCGCATCGCGTTAAATTAATTATGGCTCTAACATTTCATCTCCAAAAACTTACTACTTTAGGAATATAATTTAATTTTATATTTAGTACCTAAATCTTGGTACTCACGGAAAATGGCCACAATAGCTAAAATTTTTTATTTGAAATTTCAGTAGTAACTTAAATTAGAGAAATTTCAAGACTTTCCCTGCTCGAATTAACCTGTACCTGAGGAGAAATAAATGAATAAATATCAGGTTTAAGAGATATTCGATTGTTTTCAATTTTTTTAAATGATAAAGAAATTGAAAAAAATGGAAAATCTCGTAAACCTGATACTCATTTGTTTTTCTGATGGTACCCTAAATTCGAGCAGAAAAGTCCTGAAACTTCTAATTTAAGTTACTTCATAAAAATGCAAATAATGAAGTTTGCTAGTGTACCGGCTTCCCATGAACATCCTGTATAAACTCGGAAATTAAGGAGACGTCTTGCGGCAAACGGATAGATCGTATTGAATATGTTCCTTTTTCAACAGTAACTTCAATGAGGGGCAAGAATTAAAGGAAATTCATATGGTGCATAATTAAAGGGTGCGCCCGGTAAACGGTAACAGATAACAAATTTCAGCCTAAAATACCTTATTGTCACCGAATATATGCCAAAATATGAAAAAATAATTTTGAACAACTTTTTGGGTCCAATACCCCTACGTGCGACGACGATATCTGAACGGTAATTTCTAAAATCTTATGCAGTACAAAAAGCCAAAATAAGACTTTTTTGTTATATAATATAGGGTCGGAAATTAATAATTTTTTCAGGATCTTTAATTCTAAAAACTGGTAATTGTATTGAATTTTGTGTCAAATATTAATCAAGAATGTGTTTCAGGGCCAACTGAAGGACTTACTGTCGAAAGAAGAAAATAGTAGACAAAACAGTTTCCTGCAATTATTCTTTCTCAAAATTATATCGACTAAGACTAACTTAACATTTAAAAAAAATTGAAAGGTTCCAGATTTAACAACCTTAAGGCTTTGGTAAAATTTATTACTTCGTCTTTAATCAATACCATTTTGAGAAAGACTAATTACAGAAAACTGTTTTTTTTTGTATACTATTTTTTGCTTTAGCTTATTCGACACCAGTACAAAAACGAAATGGAACTGATCCTAATGTTGAAGCCGCTAACGAGATACGAGTGAATCTTGGATTTTTTTAACGCACAAGACAATTATTGATACATCATTGTCAGATGTTTGTGCAAGTTAAGGGAAACTCTTTTGAACATACGTTCTAATATAATCTGAAAGTCACTAAAAGAATCATTTATATTTCGTTTTAATAATTTTTTATTTCCACCTTCTTAGTAAATGACATTTTACAGATTAATTTCGTTGTTTATGGTAACCAAGTAAACGATAAATTACGGGAACAGACCTGTAATATTTTACGGACCGGTATGAAACACCTGTAAAATTTTACAGGTTGTAGAAAAGGAGATTGTCTGTTTAAGTCACCCTGACTACGTGTAGCTAGAAATAACGTCTTGAATAAAAAGAAACCGTTTTCATAAAAAAAATAAAGTCAATTAATTAAAAATCTCCATGTGAAGGTGAAAATAAAAGTTTGTACGCGGTACGCTTTGAAATTAATCTTTACTGTGCTCTTGGGGCATCGTTTTTGCAATATTAAGTATCTTTTACAGATCGTGGTCCGCGATTCAAACAGTCTCTCTGAATCACTGTTTCACGCTGTCATAGACTACAGATTTCTTAAAAACTGTCGTCCAAACAATGTCGATCATCTTTCACAGTTCTCTTAACTAAAAATAAATAAGGAATTGAACAAACATATTCTAGATTAAAATTTGACGGAAAATTCAATACAATTAGCATCTTTTAGAATTTCAAATCCATAAAAAAACATCGAAGAATTGTCTGTAAACAAATTGTTGGAACTTTTACGACAGCCTGCATAATAAAAATTTTATTCATTTAATTACCTCGTTTTGGTACGTTAATAATTTCTTCAGTATTGTGTCATATTAAGTCATTTTTACAGTCTTAAAAAGTAATTATTAATTTCCGACACTATGTTGTTTAATAAAAAAGTCTTATTTTGACCTGTTTCACTTGCCCTAGAAATTTGTTTCGTTTCGCTATACATTTATAGCTTCGTCAGGAGTGAAAAAACTAAATAAACAAGTTGTCAAGAGAAACAAGTCCTCAAGAGAAATGAAAAGGTAACATGATTTTAAACTAAAATACAAGTTGTCCGGAAAAAAGGTAAAAGTAACTAAAGCTAAATTAAAACTATTTTTTTTTTTAATTGACAGATCTATATCCTATTTAAAGAATCCAGAAAACTACAAAATATGTCATTTAAATTTTGAAAATCTCTACGTTTATTAATAGAATTTGGAGACATTTTAATTTTACACATATCTATGAAACGTCTTATAAAAATATTAGATTCGCTGTACAAAATGTCAGTATTATCAAAATCAAAATTATGATTATTTACTAATGAATGCTCTACAAGCATTGAATGATTTTGATTTTTTTTTGTTATGATATTTATGTTGGTCTAAACGTTTCTTTTAAATTTTGGCTTGTTTCACCTACATAAACAGAATTGCATTTGATCTCATAAACCACGTTAGGTTGTATTAATTTCTGTATTTTGGTTTTTAAATTCGAGAAAATAAAATTTAAATTATTCACAGATTTATTGGCTAAAATTAAATTATGTTTAAATGTATTGTGTAATGGTTCAATATAAGGCAATGATATGTATTTATGGTTCGAAGTTTGTCTAATATTATTAGAGACATTTGAATTTTGTAAATATTTAATACGATTTTTAATTACTGATTCAATAAGATTTATTGGATAAGAATTTTGAATAAGGGTTTTCTTTATTAAATTTAAGTTATCATAAATGAAAACTAAATAATAGTTGCAATTTTATAATTTTTTGATGTGTATGAATGAAAACTTATGTATCTACCTGACCAGGTAGGTTTATGAAACCAATTAGTAATTAATTTATCATTCTGTCTGATAATATTTACATCAAGAAAACTCAATGAATTATTATTTTCTTTTTCTACTGTAAATTGTAATCTATGATGAAAAGAATTAAATTTATTTAAAACAAAATCTACCTTATCAGAAGACAAAATCAATAAAATGTCATCTACATAACGAAAATATAACGCTAAATCGAATGATAAAGAGTTTATAACAGATTTTTCTAGTTCTTGCATAACAATTTCAACTAAAGCCGGAGATAAAGGAGAACCCATTGCTGTACCGAAAATCTGTTGATAAAATTTATCATTGAAAGCAAAATAAGATGTTTCAAAACATAAATCAACTATTTCTAAAAAGTTACCTTTCGAAATATCAGTAAAATCTTTAACCTCTAACCACCTATCATTAATACTTTTTAAAGCTAAATCTTTAGGAATGTTAGTAAATAAAGAAATAGCATCTAAAGAAATTATAATACAATTATTTGGTACAGTTATTTGTTTTAATTTTTCATTCAAAAGTTCAAAAGATTTTTTTATAAAATTTTCTGATTTACTAGTAACCTGAGTAATGATTTTTGAAATAAATTTAGATAAGAAATATGGAGAAGAACCAATAGTGGAAACTTTAGGACGAAGAGGTGAATTAGGTTGATGAATTTTTGGAATGCAGTTTTTAGGAAATATGGGATGTTGTACTTTAAGAGATTTAACGACAATACTACTAATTTCAACGGATTTCTCTATCTTATTAATAATACTGAAAAAAATAGTTCTAATTTAGTTCTAGTTCCTTTTACCTTTTTTCCAGACAGCTTGTATTTTACTTTAAAATCATGTTACCTTTTCGTTTCTCTTGACGACTTGTTTCTCTTGACAACTTGTTTATTTACTTTTTTTTCACTCCTGACGAAGCTGTAAATCTATAGCGAAACGTTGAGTGTGTTTCCATTATATTTCTGTCCGGTTCGAGACTAAAAAAATTTGTACTAACAAAAAAAGGTTATGCAATATAGGCCACGTAACAGTTTTTACTGGCCCAAGGAGATGACACTTCTATTGTCAGTGAAAACTGCTTTACCTGCTGTATAATACAAAAAAAACTATTTCTAGATCTATATGTATTTTTTACACATTATTTCAAAATTAACCAATAATAATATTAAGTCACAATTATCGGTTCAAATGAGAGCATCAGATTTTGATTTACAACCAGAAGAAGAAATTTAAAAAAAGTAATAAAATATTTATGCAAAATGCACCTTAGTACGTATTTGTAAGTGCATTTCGTTTAAAAATAAACTCATATCTCCAGGGCAAGATTTAAATAACGCATATGTATAAACACGGAACTGTATAATGCCGACCGAAGCATATCGATTCCATCTAATAACTGTAGCAATATTCACTACGAAACTACGTACATACGTATCAAGCTATACCTCGTTTATCAGAATAAAGCCAGACTTTAATACGCCTTGACATTTAATTACATATTAATGTTTGAATTTATATTATGTTGAAACCTATTCACTTAACGGTTTCGTGTAGACTGCCGTGCATTTATATTACACACATGCAATTTATGGGAACGACGCCAATGCCAATGTTCTGCATCGCTTGCGAAAATGATAATCAACAGATTTGGCAGTACCTATTCGAAATTACTGGAATATTATGTTCGCTCTATTGACTTAAACTGAGAAAAAAATGAAGTAATGAGAAGAGAAAAGAACATAATTATCACTGCTTCCTCCCTATACGTTAAAGAAGTGATTGGAACTTCTACCTAGTAGAAAACCATACAATTCTAAACATCGATGTGAAAATTTTATGCTATTTGAGGATTTCAAGTTAGTGGAAATGGTTGATACAGGGCAATTCTTTTTACATAACACTAAAACAGACATTATTTACTTATTTTAATAAAAATATCGCCGAAAAAAATTTAATTTTTTAATTGGTATTGTGGTGGAATACAAGCAACAATTAATTTATTTGTTGCAACTTTTGAGAGTATTATAATCAATTGAATCTGCAGTCGTCAATCTGTATACGAAATACGTATGCGCCCCATATAAATTAACAGTCTTTCACATAAATTAATGTTATGAAATTGACATTTAAATTAATTAAATTAGGAGAAAGTGTGCCTCAGACGCAGGCAGAAACGCTCATTAGACTTTAATTAAAATATCAAAATTTCATTTCACTGCTTAGAAATAAGTCGCCGTTAACTTCAGCCGTCGGCAAGAAGCGTATTAAATAAAAAGTTATTAAAAAAAGTTATTAATGATAGTAATATATTTAGTTTCTTTCCGCAGAAAAAATATACAAAAAAGTGATATTAACAGATAATGATCATAAAGTTTTCGGATAAAGATGTAAGAGCAAACTGATATAATTTATTAACATGGAAAGTTTTTCTTGTTACTCATTTACATGCAAATTTTATGCATTGCAAATTATTTATCTAAACTCGGAATTCTAACATAAATAAATTATATTCTTGTACAGTAAACGTTCCTTTGATAAGTACTAATATTAAATGTGATCGACATCGTACAACCAACCAAAGACATTATTTTCTTGAACTCCATGTACAAGAATATAATACCGCTTGAAACTTTATACTCAATACTCCTTCATGTCATTTATCGCATTTAGAAAAATTTGCAAGTATACGTAGTATTGTACAACAGATATACAGGGTGCATTGATGAACGCAACATAGGAAAACACATGTTAATCTAAAGGTGTTCAAATATTGGCTTCCCTAATTATTTTACAGCAAAATTCCATTCAGATTTTTTTTTTAGTACAGAACTCTTCAAAAGTTAGTTTGTTAGGAAATGGTTTTCAGTTAGTTTTTCTTGGAATTATACCGGGTGGAAAGTTTCAAATCCGAACATAGCAACCTTGCATTGAGAACTACTTTAATGTAGATTACTGCTCGCTATTTAAAGATACAAAAATGGTAATGATATTAAATGAAAGACAAAATTAAGGCCAATACTATCATCTTAAAATTATTCCTGTTGTGTTAACACTTTTGAAATAGAAATTAAATTTTTAAATTTTAAATAAAAAATGTAGTCGCCTTAGTATGTCAAATTTGAAGTTTGCAATTCAATAACCAGAATTTTATACAATATGCTTTTTATTTAAAATAAAATTTCGTTCATCTGTATAGCGTACTGACGATGAAAAACTGTTACGATTTATTTATTTGCACCTACATTGCTTCACAAAATACTTTCCTACTTTTCTTGTTAATTTCAAAACAATGTTGATGACTGATTTTGTGGAATTAATGTGGTTTTTATTTTTAATCTTTACAGTTATGTGTTACTTATTCTTGAACAGTGCGAAACTTATTTAATTCGTAGTACAATTGAATTTATAATTGATTTAGTATCGAGTTATGTCGATATCGATTGTCCATGGCATTCCATCAAGTTTATTGATAGCATCAGAAACTATAGTCGGAAACGACAGTATTTTTGTATGCAAAGACACAATTATCATTCTAATAAAGAAATTATTATTATAACTTAAACAACAAAAGTACCTACCTATTATTTGCTCTGTACAATAATTCATAATACTTTCTGACTGACGCATGACATATAAATTATTTTCCATTAATAGAAAGAACTGAAAGTTTCCAATCTGACATAGGCGACTAAATTTTTCGTTTAAAGTTTGAAAATTTAATTTATATTCCGAAAGTATTAATATTTAGAAATAATTTTAATGCGATAATATTGTCCATAATCTTCTCTTTTCTTTCTTTCCATCGCCATTTTTGTGTCTTCAAATGGCGAGCAGCAATTCACAGAAATATAGTTTTCAATACCAGTTTGCTATGTTCGAGTTTGAAACTTTCCACCCGGTTTTTGGTCATAGAAAATATTCCTTTTAAGAAAAATTGCATTGACGTTTGTTTGTGTAAGATAACAAAATCAACTATCTATTCATTATTTTCAGAAAGCAGTAAACATAAGCTTGCTATTTTAATTCTCGTAGCGATTCGATACTGCATGAAATATTAAACAAAATTTTGAATTCCAACAGTTTTTAAAAGAATTTTGAATTTTAATTTTGTGCATTGAGGTTATGTTTTCATTTCAGCAATTTTTTGTAGCTGAAATTTGCTGTATAAGTGAGGCAAAATTGATTTTAGTCTTTTTTGAGTCTCATTTGTACAAATTTTTAAATGTTTGATGTTTTGAGTAAAAGGCAGACGTGGGTTTTAGTCCTGTCTGATCTATACTTAAAATATTAAAGAATTCAGTGTAATTTGAACTTGGAAGTTGGCCTGGTTATTTTCGTATCGCTTCGAACAATACACTGTCAAACACCGTCTCCCAGAATACTGGAGTGCTAACGTTCAACTGTAATAGTGTTACAGTGTTACAGTGTTACGTGATAACGAAAGGAACTTGTTGCGCGTTTTGACCCACAGTTCGTGGGACTGTGCCAACCGTAACTTACCGTGCCTCTAGAAGCAAGGTTGATCGTTCCCTCGATGTCTACGATATGATGAAGAACTGTGCCCACTCAGTGGAGACGGCATGGAAGATTTAATAGGTGTTGCAGTTAAGGGCACTACCCAGCAAATATTGCGCAACCCACAGTAGGGGAAGATATAGGACCGGAAAAGTGTATCCTATATGACCACATGACCCGCTTCCCCAACAGTATGCCACAGGTAAAGGCAAAAGAGTTATTTTTGGCATCTTACAAGCGTAAATACCTCGAGATGAAAGATGTTCAGACTTGACAAAAATCGTCCGCTTATTTATATCAAGCAAGATGGCACGTGATAACAAGCAACCCCGTCAATAGCAGCAATATCAAAAATATTATAGAAAAATTTTTTTTGTGCAAATCGTTTTTGATTGCAGTGAGAACCTCGAGCAGCCTCTGGACAGCTGTTTCAGCCCTGCTTGGGGCTTCTTCAGCAGAAACGTAGCTCGACATTCCCACTGCAGACCAAAAACGACTTGCCCAATTTATTCCTACTGCAATGTTAGGTCAAAAAGCGATAGTAAGATGTCGCTATTTTATATGTTCAAAAATATTATACTTTATACATCCCAATAAAAAAGGCATTGGAGTAAGTACTTTCGCGTACCTTACAGTCTCTTAACATCTACAAAAAAGATTAAAGCGTGAAACCAAAATGATCCTGAAACAGCCACGGCTCGTGCATAACACATTTTGCTAGGCGGCAGACATACTCCCAGCCCACTTACTTTGTCTAACACACGTGAACAGAAAATAAACAATACACGGCGCATATCTGTCGCTTGTCCAAATACGTTACGGACGAGCCGTAGCTGTCGTGAAATGCAAAAAAAAAAAAATGGAAAAACACTCCAATATTATGACAATTTGCTTTCTGAATTTGAGCCAATTAGACCGAAGTTACAAAAAATAACTAGTAAAAATAGAAATATGGGACAACAACGAAGTAAACAAAGAAAAAACAAAGAAACCCCTGATTAATTTGCAGCAGTTAAACAAGCAAAAAAAATGTTGAATTATTACAGACAAATAAATTCCTCTCGCAAAGTTCGTAATTGGTAGAAAAATTCAAGCAATCTCTGACTCCAATAACGGCTGGGAGTACGCCCCCATTGCCAGTTCATTTCGCGACAAACCCCGAAAAATTACACTCCCAGGTATGACGACGTCACACAATGCGTTGCCAGAAAGAAAAAAAAATGGGAAAAATCTTACGCTTCTTTACAGGAGTTCGACGTCGGAAGGGGAGTTCACAAATTGCCAGAGTTGCAACTGCTTCCAAAGAAAGGGGACGGTACTAAGCAAGGCGATAACCAGGTCTGCTTGAACTCAACATTGCTTGAATCTCTGCCCGTCACTACTTGTTAGAAGGGAGAAAATGTGAAAATATACAACCGCAAGCAGTAAATGCACATGAAAATCAAGTGAACACAAAATGGACAATCAAACTTAGCGCTTATCTTGCCGTAGGACAGGCAAGTCGAAAATCGCGTGGCACAAGTCAATAGAGCCGAACAACAATTCCAACTCAGATGCGGGGACAGCAATAGCGATGCGACAAACGTTCCATTCGAAACGGCTGGCTTAATTCTCCATAAACAAAAGATATGTGACCACAACTAACTTGCTCACTGATCAAAAGCGGAAAAGAGTGGAAGCGGTCCAGTAATTGTTCAAACGTCGAGTGCGGCACTGTCGAACAACTACCGCAACGTGCTCGACGCGCAGGTAAAAAGTCGGGTCGGTCAAATGAAAAATTAACTTTAACAACAGAATACTCATGAAAGTAACTCGACCAGATTAAAAGCGAGTAATTAGTGTAAGAACCAGGTAGATAACTTTTGGGAAATTCAATTACATAACTACATACACAACAATGATAAAGATTCAGTGATTGTGCTGTAATGGCATTACATAAAGTACTCTCTGGTATTTTAAACTAGATTAATTATTGTAAGGACAATTTTTTTATTAGGGAATTAGGGAAACAACACCAATACCGTTAATTGAGGTGCAGATATGTATTTGGCATTGAATCGGTTGTGATGTGCCTGAATAGACAAAGATCAAAGATAGATAGAGATACTTTTACAAGTGTGTTAATAAACTGTTTTCTTTTGAATCTTTGATTTACTTACTGTTTACTAATAAGAATTAATTTTTGCTTTCAATTTGCATTAAAAAAATTCATTTCATCTTTTGTTTGCTGATGTTAGCGACATCTAGTAACTGTGTATGTACAAGAAACCCGTACACAGCTACTTACGATGCCGGAACTTTATCAAATTAAAATCAGTTTAGGCCTTGAAGTCAAGTTTATTTATTTAAAATTATTTTATATGCCAATAACACAGCAATATGTAGTACAAATAATACGATTCAATGTAAAATACCTACAAATTAAGAATTTTAGATTAAATGTGTTGTATATGGATATAATTTAAATATAAAATTTCAATTGAAGTCGACTCTTGTCCGATGAAAATTGCAGATAAAATGTTTTTAAACTTAACCGGACAGTACATATTCGCTCTTGACGTGGCTATCAATCGACAGTGAAACGTGGGGATGGGACGATTCGCCGTCGCCAATTCGTCGTAGAACTAATTCGTCGTCGATCTAATTTACCGTCCGCCCAATTCGCCGTCCCATGTTACTGCTTTATTTAGCTTGATAAGCTTTAAAACACTTTCTGACCATTTTAGATAATATCCAAGTTATATCTACGAATTGAGGAAAATAACTATAATTTCAGTACGTTTCAAGTAAATTAAAATGGACTTTACTATTGTTTTCTATTTCAAGTTAAAATAAATTCCTACTTACAGTGCGACCACCGTAAGACACAAAATTACGAAAAAAAATGGTGCTGTACGTACACATAATCATAATTCTATTATTTTTTTTTTAATGGAACCCCTTTTTCCATTTATAATTTTAAATGACGAGCTTTCATGAATCAATATTTTGAAAGCAGTCGACTTTTGATGTGTAGTGATTTTGATTGATATGAAAATCAATAAAATTTTGAGCAGAATCTGAAAATATTAAAAAGAAGAATTGGAGGGATTTTACGAACACCCTGAAGAATAAGAAATACTTCCTGGAAGACCAAATTTTTTTATCTGTTTCTTTATCTGTGTATCACATTTAATTAATAACAAATTATTTTATTTTCCATTAATTATGTTAACTTCTTTATTTTATTTACATATAATTATCGGTATATTATTATTTGGATATGTACCTGGACTTAAAACCTTAATCGCTGACGGCGAATTTACCGACGGCGAGTTTTCCGGCGGTGAATTGTACCTACGACAAATCGGCGACGGTGAATTGGCGACGACAAATCGGCGATGGCGAATTGCCCTTGACCCGTGAAACGTTGAGAGCTCTTTCTAAATGAATACTGTACGGCTAAAGTTTAAAAACTTTATTTATGAAATTTCAAGTTGTCACTTAGGGCAACAAGCGTCGAATAATTAAAATGTGTCACATAAAGAGGCTACGCGTAATCTTATATGTTTCAGAGTTGTATGAAAATTACATTAATTTTTCTCCTCTATTTTTTCTGACTACATAAATAATTAGATAATATTCATATTCATGAGGTTGCAAATATAAAAACATAAGTACAAAGTTGGACATTGTTTACTCACAGTATGTAAATCAAATCTTATTAAGAATAACAAAATTTTCCATTTAAATTTTACTAGATAAGAAAAATCCTCTTCGTTAATCTCGTAGAATAACATCTTTTAGAGATTTATATTGTATACAGCATTGGGCAATTGGTTTTTAAACACAGGCGCTTCTTCGATTCGTATCGTAAGCATTCGTGTCTGACGGACGGGACTCTCCGGGTGGCTTCCACAGGTCAATTTCCAATGCCCGTGGGCGTTGCTAGCGTATTTTTTCTTATTTTTATGGTTCGTTCATTGTCGCATGCACTGTTCAGGACTTTTAGTTAGACTTTTGCCAATTCTGTATATTTTTTAAGTAAATTTTGTTAAATATATTTTACTATTTCATTTATTGCTTTTGTGAGTAATTGTTGATAGTATACAGAGTGTCTCAAAACATCTGTCTTTAAATGAAACTCTAAGTTCCTCGTTACATAAGAGATTAATTCTCCAAATCTGAAATTACTTGCCCAAAAATTAAAAACTGACCTATCACAAGCGAGCGCAGTCCTTTTGTTTTGAAACCTCTGCTTGGTTTACGACTTGTTTCAACAATTTATTTCGATAAAAGCAATAAACCGCAATAAAACTTTATACTTACATTTAGAAGAACTCGGTCAAGGTCTTATTGTATACGAATATGAATCCGACTTGCGGACATCGGCAGGTTTATTTGTATTTTCAACGTGCGATAAGTAAGAACGTTTGTTTATGCTCCTCTTTGTAGTAGACAATAACAATTATGTTAAAAACGAGTACCCAATCTTCGTTAGATTTTTGCTGAAGTAATTAAGCATCTTAGTACGCTAGTTTTGTAACTGCGTTGAAAATGCGTGAAATTATTTATTTTATTATCGTAGTAATAGCTGCAGAATAAGTATTGCAAGAGCAGAAAGTATTCCTATTGTAAAAACGGAAAGCAAGCATTGGAGTATGTTACGATGAAAAATTTAAATAAATTAAATTGCCTGTACATACAGTAATCTATGGGTTCAAAATAAGTTATTGAATAACTTCGCCAGCTCTCAATCGAACTATTTTATTAATTGTTTACATTCTAACACAAAACACATATTTTTATAAGGATAATATTGAACCTGAATTTCTGCGTCAGCTTAAACCATAAAAACAAAAGCTCTCGCCTAGTGCACAGGTTTATTTCGTCGTTTATTCGAAGTTTTAATAAAGAAACAAATTTATTTTTGTTGTACAAATACAATAAACTTTAGTAATTAACACAGTAAGTTGATTATTGACAACTTACAAATTAATATGATGTAAGAATTTCCTGTTTTTCGATCGCCTTTAGATTGATTTTTTTTTTAATTTAACTGTTAAAGTACGGATTAGCACAAAACTAATCATCAATTAATGCAACACGCACAGAATATTTTAAACTATTAAGAAATTACCTAGTTACAAAATTTATCTGCTTTTAAAATTAACAAATAGACTCGATACTTGACCTGCCTTAAGTCCAATATCTGTGCATTGGTCTGCGTTTTTATGACTTTTTATGGCCTCGAACGTCGGAAAATAGTTGAAAACCAAGCTCCGCCGGAACATTCAAGCCGCATTCAGCGATCCTCAAACAATTTCTACGAAAAAGTAAAATAATTATTATCTGCGTTATTATTGCTCTCTGAACAATAGTTGTATAACAAATTTTGCTTCTTTTCTTGACCACTATTTGTGGTTTCAATTAAAGACATAGGTTTAGAGACACATTATATTATTGCTGCATTACTAATTAACACTTTTTTAGTTTACAGTGTAAAATAAAATAGCTCATGATAGATATTTATTTATTTGATATCAGTTTTACAATACCCATTTCTTAGGATCAACAATAACAAAATGAAAATATAAAAGTGAACACAAAAAAAAATTTTATTAAAACAAAATAAGTATTCATTGAATATAACATGCGTCTGAAAAGTCTTATAACCCAGACGCCTATAATCGGTAAATCGTACCTAGAATTTTCATATTAATAATTTGCATTTTTAAACATTGTACAGTTAAATATTCAACTTTTCCAAAAAATGATCACAAGTGACTGGATTACAAGACTTTTGAGACACACGTTATTTCCTACAGCTGATAAATATTTTAATATATATTATTACACCTACATTCTATTTTACACGTACCATGTTCTTCAACTTAATCTCTCATAAAAAAATCGAAAGTGTTTTAATAAAGCATTATATAATATTTTTTTCCAAATACATCATCAGCAGTTATTATTATTATTTTTTTTTTACTTAACGCCGCAAACTTTACTTGAATCTTATCTTGACTGCATCACTCGTATTTTCTGCTGTACTTATTCATATGCAAAATATGTTTGCAAAGCAGGACCTTACCTCGGTTTTGATAAAATCAAGTGCTTACTTAATCTCCAGTCTCTTCTATTTATTCAGTAACCAATTGGCCTTCTGTAACAACATAAACAAAAAAGTCCTTATTCATTAGTTTCTGTTATCGTATCATGGATAAGTGTAATTTAGCTGTGCACGCAGATTAGCAAATATTTTTTTCTATCTGTTACTAATGAATACTTTAATCATTACTACGTAATTTGTAGAGAAATTGTAAAATGTACGGAGGAATTAAATTACTCTCACTAATTAATTGGTATTCGTTTTCCTCGGACCGACAAACTAGGAAATTTGAAGCGTGCCAACCCCCCCATAGCTTACGTAATGCCCCAAGACTTTCTGCAAGCTAAAAATGCTAAAGTTTAAACACAAATTCGTGCATTGCACTCACCGTCATAAATGCGCTTGCACGTGCACAGAACAAATTTAAAGCAAGTGAAAATTCAGTGCAGAAAATAATGGAAGTGTTTAATTTATGTGATTATTTCGGTTTCCTCTTCATTTCATATTGTGTCAGCCAGAATGAAAACATTGCCAAACAGAAACGTGGAGTAAACACCTTCGAGGTGATACACGAATGGAACTACATCAATTTCACTTGGCCAACACCAGATGATTACAGAAAAGCTGTGGTCACCAAGAGGTACATCCCCGAGAACAACGCCATGACAGGGATAAAATTCTATAAACGTGATATGTACATCGCCCTTCCAAAATTAAGACCAGGTACGCCAGTGACGTTGGCTGTGGTGGAAAATACACTGACTCTCACCACGAATGCATTACTGAAGCCTTTTCCAAGTTGGAAAATGAACCAAGAAAACAACTGCCTTGCATTACAGAGCGTGCAGAGTATGGAAATCGACAGAAGAGGAATAATGTGGGTCTTAGACGGCAACAGGATAACCAATTTAACTAGGTGCGCACCTAAACTCGTTCTGCTGGACTTAAAAAACAATGGAAAACCGATTCATTCTTTCGAATTTCCCGAAGAATTGTGTTCCAGGCGAGGTGGGTTTCTAAACGATTTGGTCGTTGATGAGAATGATGGAGGCTACGCCTATATCACAGAAAACAGCGACCACGATCCAGGAATTATCATCTACTCACGATTTCAAAACAGAGCCTGGAAAATACGGGATAGATCTATGTTTGCGGAAATTTCCACCGCAGATTTCTCTGTAGACGGACTGAAAAATAATAAATTGGCTTCCGTTGATGGTATTGCTATGACTCCATTGCCTAGACAAAAGGATCAAGAAAGACTAGTTTATTATTGTGCGCTGAGCGGAAAGAATCTATTTGCCATCAGTAACAGAATTTTAAAGAACGAAGCATTTTGCAGAACGGACGCATGGCGGAAACACATTCGCTATATTGGAAGAAAACAGGGACAGAGCGATGGACTTGTGGTAGACAACGAGGGCTCCTTTTACTACGGACTTTTAAATTTATACGGAATTGGCAAGTGGAATATTTACGAATCATTTTTTAATTCTAAGATAATTGATTTGAATCGAGAATTGATCGTTTGGCCTGATAGTTTTGGCTTTGACTCGTATGGATACTTGTATGTGCTCGCGAATGGTATTAACAAATACATAACTCCGACTTATCCACTCGCCATTGATGACGAAATTAAATTTCGAGTTTTAAAATTATTTACAGGCACAAAAAGTTATTTATATAATTAGCTTGGTCAAATAAATAGTACATAATTTAGTTAATTTTTATTCAAAATATTAATCTTTCTTATTAAAAAATACCTACTTCACTGTCTTCTCTTGAAATGCTTTTCTAGCCGAATACTTTTTTTTATAACGGATGTAAAGGATCCGTTCTTTATGTTTTCAATAAATTAATAAATTTAATACACAAATAAGACAAATTAAACAATTAAATTGTACTTTGATTATTTTGTTTTCTTTCATCGTTTTTAATTTCAGATCAACATGACACCAACGCAAAATCAATTTAACAAATAAATATTTATTACCCTGAAGAAAGTATTTATGGGGTAAATCGATGATCAAGTGAAACGAAGTTAATGATTTACTTCAGTTCGATTTCCGCATAAAAACGTGTATACCTAAATAAAATGAGAGGGTAAAAAGAAAGTTGTGTAACATAAATGTTTATGATTCTGCTTGGTATTTTTATTGATTTACTTGAAAGCTTATTATTACCTGCGATACATGTTTCACATTTTTTTAACAATTACGAATAATGTGTTTAATCACCATATTACATAAACAAAAGTACAGAGAAAATTAAAGTGAATTCGTAGATAATATCATATTCATCATATACCTATAAAAAAATGAAACGTTAATTTTGCTTATGTTCCAAAGACCGAAAAGGACTTTGATGTGCAAGCAAAGCAAAAGTCCGTAATTCATGCAGACTGTTTCCACGGCAATTAAGCCGACCATACTTGTAAAGTACTGACTGAACAATTTTGTCAATTTAAACCAAAAATGCGCGTGTTGAATTTGGTGTAAAACCAAAAATGAAAAACTTTAAAATATAATTTTTCAAACGTAACACATAAATATTATGGATAGCACAACTTAAGTTAAAGGTAAAGTAAACGCCAGAATAATAAAGAAAATGAGAGGAAATTGTCAGTGGCATAGCTGGCAAAGGTAAAATATTAGTGATATACAGTCTGTTTGATTTTAGCCGTCACAGCAGATATCTCGCCTATTGTTAAAAATACTATAAAATGTTATAGAAGGAAAGTTGTTCTGTATTTAATTTTCTATTACCCTATTATCATTAAAAACTTTAAATGGAACATATCCAATTTTATTGCGTTTTCTAAAACTGTAAAAAATTATCTTTTCAACGGCACATGTCATAAATATCTAACCAATTGAAACCATAAATCGATAATTAAATAGTAAATGCGTGCTTACGCAGATTAGAGATTTATTTGAAAAGAAGACAGCGAAACAAACAGTTTCTTAACATTGTCTTGACAACACATGGTATTCAATATAAATACTATACAACCGCATGAACAAAGTAACAATAAATTAATATGTAAATTAATTTGAAATTTCAGTTCATAATATCTTGAGTTTTTGTTCAAAGGAACTTCTGTTCTTTGAAATTATCAGCAATTTCGTTCTACTTAATTAATTTATTTTTACTTTGTTTATGTTGTTATGTTGTATTATATTGAATAGCACATGTTTTCAAGAGAGTAGATATTAAGGAACATTGCTCAATTGGAGGATGAAAAATAATTTCATTTGTTTTACCACCTACTTTTCCGAATAAACCTCTAATCAACGTAAGCACGCATTTGCTAATTTTCGATTTATGTTTTTAATTGAATAGATAATTATGACATGTATATATCGTTGTAAAGAAAATTTCTTACAGTTTTAGAAAACGTAATAAAATTGGGTGCATTCCATTTAAAATTTTCAGCGTACTTGGTACATCTTCAGACATCTTCAGACAATCGAAAATTAAATATAGAACAACTTTCCTTCTATAACATTTTATCCTATCTTTAACAGTAGCCGACATATCTGCCGTGACAGCCAAAATCAAACAGACTGTATATAATTGCGGTAGGCAGGCTAGGCTAAAGTAACTGTCGACGCCACCCAAAAATAAAATTACTTAGAAAGCTTTGCCATTTGACATATGTAGTAGACATATGTCTAAAATGATGTTAGACGGTTTGTAGCAATATAAAATTCCATACAGAACGTATCCTACAATTGACAAATATTTTCAGTGATCTAATAACAATCGCATCTTAAAGCATCTTTGAAGAAATTTTGACAAAATATTTTAATATCTTTTCGCTAATAATTAATGGATAATTATACGAAAAGGTTAGTATTTTGAAATTCCGATCGTTTTAATTAGGTTATGTAATTAGAATATATCTTTGGAACCTTCAAAAACAAGGAATACTTAAATAAAATTTTTATTTTATTAGGTAAGATATTATAAAATACTTCAAGTTACCTCATTCAACTGGCATAACATACTAATGACGAATATTCTACGTAATTTGGAATAAAAATTTCTTTCGCGTCTGTTCAACCCTGAGTGCAATATTTTTTTATATGGTAAATATACTACGTATCGCGAATTTGTTCGATTTTCTTCTGGTCATCGAAAAAATTTCAAAGCAACGTTATCTAAAAATAAAAATCATCAAAATTTTCTAAAAGAAAAATTTTCTAGCAAATAATTATGATGTCACATGACAATTGAAACAAATATAAAAATGCTTAACGAAAGGTATCAGATGATACCATAATTTTTTTAGCGGATCTACGTAAGTTTCGGTCTTATTAGATGTAATCACAACCAAGGTGTAAGGTGCTGGAAACTTGAAAATAAACGGCAACAAGTGGAAAGCAGACCAAGAGACAGAATGCACATTTATTATATTACAACTAACTTTGCCTGCCTTGTTGCTATACGAGTTCTTGCTTTCGAAATGGTCCTTTCATTGTTTCTATCGCACATACAGAGATAAAAATAAATGTACATACTTTCGTAGTGTTTCGTAGTGTTTCGTAATGCTGTTATATTCTTCACAAATACCATGGGTATTAATTTAAGAGTAGGTATTACTTTTATTTTCTTGAAAAATGTATCCAATCTTTTCAGAAATGAGAACATTTCATGTAACGTTAGTCTTTTTTTTGTAGAAATAAAAATAGTATTAATACGAGTTTTTCTTAACCGAATAGATGTGAATGTACATTCTTTCATAGCATTTTGTAATGATGTTGTATTCTTTAATAAATACCGAAAGAACTTTTTATAGCCGATAAAAATTCAAAAAGCACCAAATGGAAACACTGTTACACTCGAATTTTTGTTTTGACCGATCCGGTCGGGTAGGCTATTCCTCTTACGTACATGTCGAGTGTATAGCGATAGATCCGCCTAGGAAGTATACGGAAAAGAGCAAACAACTCTACAGTTTCCAGTTTTTGAATCTATAAATAGAACAATTCAAATAAAAAAAAAACTTCTTCTTTAATTATGAATCCCTTTGTTGAAAATAAGTTCCATATTTTTTTCTCTTTTCTTAAATTTTCCATGTTTGCTCAAATCTTTTTGTTTATTTAAAATTGTTAGAATTCAATGTTTGTTGTCACTTTCTATTTGATTTTTTGGAAAAATGATTTTGACCAGCTCCTTAGCTACTGAAAAAGCTATATATTGGAAAAAATTCACAAAAATTTCCACTTTCTAGACGGTCTATACTTCAGCACCGCACTGTTTACTTTGCGGCCGCTATGATCCTTTTGGTTTGGTTTTGGTAAGCGAATAAGTTGTGGTCACGTCTCCGATTGCGTGCTGTGGTGCCCTTTTGAATGTTCTATTGTTGAAGAATTAAACCGCCTGTTATTAGGATCAAAGCCGCAACGCTATTGCTGACCTCGTAGTGTAGGGACCGTCTCTCGGTTCTGTGTGTTGTGCCATGCTGTATTTCGGCTTTCTGTTTAAGGAAAGGTATGCGCCATGTTGATTCTTCATTTTGTTTCTTATTTGTTTTCCACAAGCGTTTACCGCTTGCGGTTACTTACTTCCCGGTAGTTCCCGGGCAGATTTTAACGTCGATTTCGAGCAAATTGCTTATCGCCCCGTTTTGTACTGGAAGACTTATCCATCTCTGTTCTTTCCTCGCTGACGTATCGCGTGACGTCATATTCCAGAGTGTAATATCTTTGAAGGTTTGTCGTGGAGAGAACTGGTAACACGGGCGTGCTTCAAGCCATTGGCGGGGTCAGTGGTGGCCTGAATTTTCTTACACCTGCGAACTCATCGGAAAGGATAATTTTGTCTG
The DNA here is from genome assembly GCA_036172665.1 of Prosopocoilus inquinatus. NCBI lineage: Eukaryota > Metazoa > Arthropoda > Insecta > Coleoptera > Lucanidae > Prosopocoilus > Prosopocoilus inquinatus. The sequence goes on from CM069876.1 coordinate 8,574,366, forward strand.
TGATGATTTGTCTTTTACTAATTATTTTGTTGTAACGTAATCAGGGGTTGCATTTTCATTTTTTTTTTGTGTTCATATCTGTAGAGTTTATGTATACTGTTGTTGTCCCATGTATAGCAATTTTACTAGTTTTTTTTTTTATTAACTGTCACTTTAAATGGCTCAGGTCAGTGAGCGAATTGCCACAATGATGAAATTTTTTCCATACTGTTTTGTTTTTTTCTGCACATCACGAATATTGTGGTCTTGCGCGCTTCACGATTTAATTCTGTTTAGATTTTATTTGGATGTTAAATCACTGTAAGCAATGCGAGTGGATTCACGCCGATGCGCCAATGGTCTTTAGTTTGGGTCGTGTAGAACTCAATATTCTTAATACTTTTGATATTAATGCGTCTGACAATCCAATACGGGTTGCTGGTTTTCACGACCCAACCTGTTTGTCGTACTTAAACATCTTTTTTGCTGTGTTTACGCTTGCGGGACGGAGCTCATTTATCACTTCTGTTTTAACCTTTACCTGTGGTTAACTATTGGAGAAGCGGATCCGGAGGAGTTGTACCTTCCGGGAACATATCATCCTCTACTCGTGGGTTGCGTAATATCTACTGTATGGTACCCTTAATCGTAATAACATAGTGACATAATTACGCAGCTCTTCTTCACATTGTGATTGTAGTCATCGAACGACTGACTTTGCTTCCAGAGGCAGGGTAAGTTACGGTTGGTGCAGTCCCATCAACTGGGTCCAAACGCGATACGCGCTCCTTTCGTTACCATATAACGTAATAGAAAATATGTCGAAAATAGCAAATATCTCGAAAATGGTTAACTTTAGGTCTATTAAACAAGTACATGGAATTTGTTTAAAAGAAACGAGAGAAAACTTTTTTTTTAAGTTCCAAACGTCTTATGTGCTAATAAAAAAGTCTTAAATCATTTTATCTGCTATATCACAATTAAAAACAAATTATTTCCAGTCTCAAGAAACCCCCACGTATCAATTTGTAACGCAATACGTCAAAAACTTTGAGAATTACTGAAGAAAAATTCACATTAAAATATTGATTTTAACGTCTTGTGTCTTCTTTATTATCAACTTTTGGATTAAGTGATTTTAACTAAATCGCGAAAGTAGAAAGTTTTTTTAATCTCAAACCGGACAGAAAAATGAAGGGAAACACACTCAACGTTTCGCTATAGATTTACTTTTTTTCACTCCTGACGAAGCTATAAATCTATAGCGAAACGTTGAGTGTGTTTCCCTTCATTTTTCTGTCCGGTTTGAGATTAAAAAAACTTTCTACTTACTATTTTCATCGGACAAGAACAAACTTCAATAAATCGCGAAAGTTGGATGTCAGGATTCCAACGTTGCTCTATGTCCTATTACTTTTGGATCGCCTAGAGCGCGTCCCACTCTTAGAACGCAGTACAGGCCTTATGGAGAATTCGGAGAGATAAAGATAGCTTCATTGCAAAACCATGAAAGATAGTAAGGGACGCATGTAGCCATACTTCATACTAAGGTTGAAATGCGCTATAGTATAGTAACCAGTAAGAAACAAAATCAAACGTGAAAATCAATTAGAAATATAATGAATTTCGGTTATTTTTACATAATGTATATAACTTGTTACACAAAATAAATAATTTGTTATAACGGGTGTCTAACAATTACATATTATAATCCTGGGTGGATGAGAAATCGAACATTTTTAATTAATAATTGCTGACAAAAAAAAAACATTAAATACGTAATTGAAGTTGACTCTTGTCTTTCCAATTATAATTCTATCCGCTATAATAGTAAAGGAGACTGACATATTAGTCATATTAGACATATTAATTTATACATATTAATTTATATTTACTTACATTTAGACATATATATCGTTTAGGATGATTAGATTGTTGTTAGTTTTACCATTTTTATAATTTTATCAGGATGATTAGGTTGTTTTTAGATCTTTTTAGTGCTTTTAAGTTGGTAGCGTACTGAAGATGGCAGCTGAGCTGCCGAAATACGCATCTACGGATATAAAAATTATTGTGGGCGGAGGTTAATTACAATTATTAATAATTCTATCCGGTTAAAGTTTAAAAAAAAATTTGTTGTTTGACAGTCAATATTTGAAATGATACAAAGCAAAATAATAATTGCTGGACACCCGTTACATTTACTGTTTGCTTTATTTATACAGGTTACTTTAAAAGGATTCAAAATATGCATATTTCAATAAATTTTTATGCCAACGAAATATTTATGTATTCCGAAGATTGAAACTGCATTGATTAGATTGATCCAAAGAATCTGATCTCGTTAACATAACAATTCAACAACAAATTAATTGAAAAAAAAAAAACTTTTATGGTGAATAAATTAGTATGATGAATATGTATGTATATGAAGATAGCTTTTATTACATAAAATCATCAGGAAGTTTATTCTCAAATTATCAAATTAAGCAACCAAAAGCCTATTTAAAAACATAATTTTAGAAATTTATTTGTAAGAAATTAAATACATTCATTTATGAATTTGCATCCGCCTAATATTTCCTCATTTATTAGACGCTTATTTAAGCAATCTAACTTTAAAAACGAAATCGTTATTTACATACATGAACACACACAATAAAATACTTCCTCGTGAGGAATTTCGTGCCGACAATCGTCGAATTTAATTGAATTCAAGCAGAACCGCTTTTGCTTTCTTTCGTAGTAGTTGCAGGTCGTTGAATCAGGTCACTTTCCTGCAGACAGCACCGTTTAATCTACCTGATGAAGATTGCATCATTGCATAAGAAATGACAACACACGACATATAACAAGGGAGAGTTTAATTTATCGCAAATTAAAGGAAAATTGCAAGTTCTGTAATAACAAACTGCTCGAGAAATTATGTTATCTAATTGATTCGGAAAAATTAATAATAGAACATGCCAAGAAAAGTTTTAGAATTTTCCAGAAGACGAAGCACTTTGATGACAAGAAAACATACACTTTTAAAATAGGAAATCAGAATAATAAATTGCATAGCTTTTAGAAATTTTGCGAAACAGTAATGCAGTTCATGCACTTTTTTACGTTTCCGTGTTACGATGGAACTTATTTTTCTGGTTACTTTCTCCGAATAAATCGTTTTGTGAAAGTATTACCTTGTGGAGCAGAGAATTTAATGATTTTTTTTATTTGAGAATTATTTAATTATTTATTTTAGATAAATACAATATGTTGAAAAAATAATGAGCTTCTTAGGGTATGTAATACACATTAAAATGATGAGAAATATTTCTATCCGTATAGATTTTCAAATGACTTACTAACTCTACACTAACACTACACTTTCTGAACTGAAATTCATTATTCTTTGATTTTTAGGAAAACAGATAATGATTCCTCAGTAAGTTTCAAACACTGATCCTACTTTCTGAATTGAAATTCATTTCTTAACTTGCAGCGAAACAGACAATGGAATAAACAGTTCATTGACTAATATTTTTGACGTTTAAAAAAAGTGCAAACTTAAGATACAGTTAATAGTAATATGTTTATAATAAATATATAGTATAAATACAGGGTGTTCTTTTACTGTGTGCAAATAAAAAAAACCTCAACATAAGTGCACGAAATGCTACCTTCTGCTGGTATTTTTTGGTGGCTACCGTGCCATAGCCAAAAAATTTCGGATGGGCCACTTGTTTGGAACTGCTGAAATGTGCGAGAAAAAAATATTTAGGTCACTGACACCTTTTTCTCGGTATGAACACGCCCACCGATACCGCACTCGATATTCAACGCAGCGTCTCGTAATAATAATCACTGATATCGTTTATTAATTATTTTATTTAAAATTTTAATTCACTGAGCGAAGTAATATTACATTTATTTGTTTTACGATATCAACTATCGATGAATAAATCCGAAAATTTATGCACCAATTAGGCAAGCGCGTTAAAAATATTCTTCCTTCACCCTTTTACATAAATAAACTTTTACTGTAATCTCGCTGCTTGCTATGAAAGTTTTACTACGTACGGTCCATGGAAAAAAAGTACATGTCAAATTTTTATAACTCTATTAAAAATAAGATGAAATGAGAAATTACAATTTGTTTGTACCTCGCTTTTAATTTGTTCGGCAATTACGAACCGCAGCTTCTTGAATTGCACTAGATTTTAATTTAAAAATACTGAAACTTGTAATTACTTGCAGTGAAGTTAATTTACACTGTAAACATTTTCACTGACCAGCTGATCGGAGTGGCTGATATACGTCATTCGTGCTCAAGATCAAGTAAAATCTGACCCTGGCCTACATGGGCTTTGGGTCATAATTGAAGAAGCGGCCGCGTTCCACTTTTAGCTACGCTATGAGTTCAATCGTTGCCATTTATGGTGATATACAATGACCGGCAGAAAGTTGGCTACATATGGAAAAATTTATTATTATTGATTTCTCAGAAAAATTTATTCTTTATGAAAGCTCCTGCATCTTTTCAAATTCAAGATGTATGTGTCAAAGTTTGAATACCTCCTGTCATATACCGAGGAAATCAAAATATTTGAAAATACCTTTATTTTCCACGCTACGTGAATATTTTATTTAGAAAAGTTACTTAGAATTATTTTGAGAACTTTGAATATGTAGAGCTGGACGTTTCTTTAAGTGTGACATGAACATACTCTAAGATTTGTCTTTTGCTCAACTGTCAACTAGAAATTATGATTAATTACATTGATACTCTAAAAATTACAATTTTTGTAGCCAAATTATTTTTCTCCATTGTAGGTAGCTATCATTTCATATTTAACATTTCATAATAATTGTGAGTAACTTTTCCAAATAATATTTTCCGCGTAGCGTGAAAAATAAAGGTACTTTACTCTTATATCGATTTCAAATATTTTGATTTCCTTGGTATATGACAGAAGGTATTCAAACTTTGATATATGCATCTTGAGTTTGGGACGATGCAGGAGCTTTCATAAAGAATGTTCTTTTCTGAGAAATCAATAATAAAGAATTTTCTCATATGTAGCCAACTTTCTGCCGGTCACTGTATTACAAGTTTAAATATTTGCACACAGTGAAAGAACACCCTGTATAAATAATATGTTTAAACTAATTATTTCGGTATATTTGTGCGTTCGTCCTTTACAAGTTTAGTATTTCCACAGAAAATATTTTTGTTGTCACCGTAAATAAAATTTAAGGAACTAAGAAGCAACTATCCTGTACACTACTAGTATAATCTTATTGATTGCGATGATATTATCGGGTGGAAATAAATTCTCATCCTAAAAAAGGAAATAACTTACTCTGGGCCACAACAAAACGAATAAACACATTTATAACCCTTATTCTTTTCAGCAAGCACACGTGCAACCTCCGGAAAACGATCTTCTTGTTTGTAGGTAGCTTGGTCTGAGGTATAACCGAAATTTCTCCCATATTTTGAGAAATATAAGAATTCCCTTCTTCTTTTCTCTTTGATGAAATATTTTGCGATCAAGATAAGACTTTCGTAAGTGTATGATATTGACAATTAAAAAATAAATAATTGTATCTGGAGTACAATCATTAATACATGTTAAGTTGAGAAAAAGAGGTAATTAACTACGTGCATTCAATGCACGCCGTTTAATTATCGAATAACTTGAACAAAAAAAATAATTTCTGGAAATTAACGATCAGGAAATTATCGCTTTTTCAGTTAGCAAAACTACAATAGCCCACTTCACCACGCCTTTTCTTATCACCATAACCACGTGACACACTCCGTAATAATTTAAGGTCATCATTTTTGAAAGCGCGGATACACATTTTCAAAAACTACTTCCCGTCAGATGTCGCAGTTATCCAAATCTATATAAGTTTCTAAGGTCCGATTTTACCATGTCCTGATAACTTCAACCGTCGGTTAATATCCTTGGAAACCATTGTGCCGACAATGGTTTCCTAGGATATTAACCGACGGTTAAATTTATCAGGAGGTGGTAAGATCGGGCCTAAATCGACACACTTCGTGTTTAGGTAGCGACATTAGTAATTTTTTCTATCTATCCTTGTCGCACAAAAATCTCGTCTAGGGATAAAAAAAAACAGTCGAAAGCTTGTTAATCAAAGTTACGTTTCACAAATGGCATTTTACTATGGCTGCGCAGAATAACATAACCTAATACATTTTTGACTAGACAGTCAGCCGTAAACTACTACCACCGTAGTAAACAGAATTCCCTAAAAGTATTGATTTCCTTGTTGCTCTTGCGACATTTGTGTTTGTTATCTTTGTTACACAATAATTTCGGAAAGCCACCGGCGGTCAATGGAAACTTTCCACTGAATTTTTGGTTACGCAGAATTTTGGTATAGCACGAAACAACAGGAACAAAATGTGCTTTATCTTGACCTGCTCGTCAGAAATTCAAGCGCTTACATCTCTGTACTGGAATGTATGAAAACGAAAAAAATATGTATGTAATTTCTTTTGCACAGAAAATTGTGCTCAGATAGATGTTTTATAACGTGTGATAACTAGAGTTTCTGTCCCGAGAATTCTCGGAAATGATTTCCGGCGAAATTTGCTTTTTTCCATTCTCGATTCCGGAAAATAACGGTTGGGAATTCCCTACTTGGCGGGAATGAAAGCTTGGCGTATAGTTGTAGTTGTAGTAGTTGGTCGGATCTGGCTCAGGTATTAAAAAGACGTCCCCTTCATAAAATGCAATGAAAGTATTACTAACCACTATGCTGTGCATGCAATCGAATGGAAAAATTACATTGGTACATTGAGGCACATACTCCGCAACGGGCTCCGCTTACTTAACATAGTGTTCTACCTGATTGTATATACGAGGGGGTATTCAAAACAAACTAATTTTTCTTTAAAAAATACGTTCTAGGTGGTTCTAGGCCCGCTTAATCAAGATAATAATAATAATAAATTTATTAACATATAAAATAGCGACATCTTACTATCGCTTTTTGACCTAACATTGCAGTAGGATAGACAAATTGAAGCGGGATTTGCTCCTAAAATCTTTCATTATGCTTTGACAGCAAGCATGGCCGCCTTGCATGGGGGACTCATTAGGAGCAAATCCCGCTTCAATTTGTCTATCCTACTGCAATGTTAGGTCAAAAAGCGATGGTAAGATGTCGCTATTTTATATGTTCACCAAGTACGTTAAATTTAAAGGTCTGTTGCTATGGTAACAACCAATCAAAAAGCTTTATGATTGGTTGTTACCATAGTAACAGTCTTGCTAAATTATAAAGCTTTTTGATTGGTTGTTACCAAAGCGGCCATGCTTGCTGTCAAAGCATAATGAAAGATTTTAGAAAAATTTTGTGCAAATCGTTTTTGATTGCAGTGAGAACCTCGAGCAGCCTCTGGACAGCTGTTTCAGCCCTGCTTGGGGCTTCTTCAGCAGAAACATAGCTCGACATTCCCACTGCAGACCAAAAACGACTTGCCCAATTTATTCGCATCATTCTTACATCGCTTTTGCGAATAAATTGGGCAAGTCGTTTTTGGTCTGCAGTGGGAATGTCGAGCTACGTTTCTGCTGAAGAAGCCCCAAGCAGGGCTGAAACAGCTGTCCAGAGGCTGCTCGAGGTTCTCACTGCAATCAAAAACGATTTGCACAAAATTTTTCTATAATAAATTTATTGTTACATCGAGAAAATTATAGAAAGAAATGAAAAAATATTTAACGTTTAGTGATCCAATGGGATTAGCATCAGTTTACTGCGACAAATGCAGCAAGCTGTTCTACCTGCCAACCCTAACTATAAACTAACTTATATGCTACATATATATACACTGTGTCCACATTTCGATGCTCACCATTGGCATCTCGGTTATTAGAAGACATAGAGCAACGGTTAAATGGGGAATGTTTTGCAGAATTCATTGCTCGCAACAAATCTCATTTCAAATTTACCATAACTTTTTTAAATTTTAAGATAATTTAAGAAAACCAAAATTTGACGATTTCAATACTCCTCAATAACTGGATAACACCTCATGTGACCTCTTCTAAACTTTTACATTGTTCAGACACTTTTTTAAGACAAAGTTTTTGATGCAAACAGAAACCTCCGATTGTCATTTGTTTTCAAGTTATTAGGGCTAACTTTTGTTTTTCATATGGTACCCATTTTAGGTTTCTGGTTAATTAGATAGTCTTTAAAAAGAGCTCAACGATGTATAACATACGCGAAAAATGTTTATATTTAGGGGAGATATTAACAAAAACATAAACTAATCCCTTATGAAATTAGTAGGCTATGGAATTAAACACCAACGAAAAAGCTTAATGATATGGTAAGTATGCTGTAAAATATCGAAATGATAATAAAAGTCATAAAAGAAAAAAAAGTAAAGAAAGCGTACTAAAAGGTGAGGTTGACTTAAAGAAACTGTTCAATAAGACAACCATTCTGTTCCACACACTTTTGACATCTTATTCTAACAGAGTTTCAGACACTACAAAGTGTGTTTTAGTTTAATAATCTTAGCACATCCACCATTCTTTGTTCTAAAATTCCCTGAGGTTCTGGCGGTGCAAAATTAAATACTTGAACAGTCAAGGGGGGTAAGGTAGGGTGATCTTGCAAACCATTGTACTGGTCCATTATTTGAAAGCACTCTAATTAAAGTTTTCTCTCAAAAAATGTACGTCACGAGTTTTATGGGCCAGGTAATCATCCTGCTGGAACCTGATGTTTTGCGGCATGTCGTCAGGATTAATAATTTGTCTCGAAGCAGGTTTTCTTCGTTTGTTAGTAGTTCCAAATATCTGTTACGTCAATATCGTTTCGTTATTTTACAGTATTGAGTGTTTAACTTCATAGCCTACTAATTTCAAAAGGGATTAATTTATGTTTTTGTTAATATCTCCCCTAAAAATAAAAATTTCTCGGGTATGTTATACATCGTTGAAAAGCTCTTTTTTACGGAGTACAAATTAGTCCACGTGGGGTCGAAAATTTCTACAAATTGAATGGAGGCGTGATTACTTCTATTTGGCTTGACTGAGAAAAGTAGAAAAAAATGTACAAGAAATTTCAAACTGTTTTGTTTCATTGTATTTCCAAACATTGTTTTAATTAATAATCGTGGCTATATAGGATATGTAACCAGAAAACAAGGTTTATAGTGTTAATAATAATTTCTTAAAGAAGATGTAATAAAATACTTCAAAAAGTACAATTTCCGGAGATCCCGGGATTAGGGTTTTTATATTACCGATTCTATTGAGGTATAAAAACCGCAAAATCGGAAACGCTAGTGATAACACAATTTCGACAAGAAAATGTTGAAGAATGGCAAGTAGCTAACAACAAGACTCTGAAATTCGAAATTGAATCTATTAGAAAGACAGATGAAATTCGATAACTCGATAACTCTTTGATAACTCGAATCAAACAGTTTAGATTTAGATGGTTCAAGTTATCGAAGTTCGACTGTAATTCTATTGATCAATCCGAAACAGAATTGCGTTAAGAACTGAAGACAGTTTATGAAGGAAGAAGAAAGAGATATCATGAATGTTATTCAAGCGATTATTGGTTACCGTCTTTATTACTTGGTGAAAGAGTAGTAATTGCAAGAATCTACAAAATAGATATAAGAAGGATTAAACAACTTGCTCGCGAATATATCTACTGGCCAAAAATTTCCAATATCATGGAGCAGGCTTGGGCATGATAGGGGAACAGGACGGGGTACATTCCGTTTCTTCGTAATATTAGTTCCGCGGTAAGCTCTAATCACAGCAGCCATTGACACACAAAACTTTTTTGTAACTTCTCTAAAATCACATTTGCTTATTAATGGATTCATTCTTATATGCCCACCTTTGACATAAAGCAACTATAACTCAAACTTTTGAAACGTATTGATTACAATAAAGATGGACAGTATTTACTAATATTCATTAAAAAAAATCCGGATACATGTTTTTATTCATAAAATGAAATTTGTTGTTGAAAATTTTAAATTTTAACAATTTTCACATACTTTTTTCGTGTTGAGTATTTGGAGAAGAAATTAATAATTGTTAATTATTTGGTTAACCTGGTTACGTGGGTACAAACTCAAAACAGAATTCTATTTCGTCGCGTAATATGAAACGCGCTCATTATTATCTGAATTAAGAAGCAACTACTCAACCATAGTCTAATTACGCCAAGAATGGAATCTGGGAGAATAACATTTTCCCGCCGGTTCATGATTAGTTAGTTGTTTTTCCTGAACCACTCTTTCACTGCCATGGTCGTTTACCACTAATTACAATAACTGTATGACTTTTAATCCGGTCCGCAGTGTAATAAATTAACGCAGACTTATTTATTCAGGCAATAATTGGAATTTATTAAAAATGTTACATGAAATGAGACAATTTCCATAGAAACCGGTAACTGTGCCCCCGAGAAACGTATTCGCGTTCGCGAGAAACGCAACAGTGACCTTCGAAAAAGACAAGAGAAATAAATTACCACATAGGCCTACTTACGGGATGGTAATTTATTATTCTCAATTGAATTCTTTAAGTAATTTTGTTCGGAATTCATACAATCTGTGCAGTGCATTATTACTTTAGAATACTAATACTTTACATATTCCTGGTAGTATAGTACATATTTTAAATTTATGGATATGTGGTGTTAAGTATATCAGAAGTTCTTCTGCAAAGACGTACGAAACGTTGACAGTAGAAGAGATGAGTGTGACTCGGTTACAACCAGAAGTCCATTCAATTGAAGCTAATCATTATTGATACTACTGACCGTTAAATACAATCAGTTAAAGAGAAGTTAATTAATAATAATCAAATATTCAAAATTCTGGGGATAGAAACATCGCAGGAGTTTCATGAACGAATAAATACTAACAGTCAGGTCAACTAAAATGTGTGTGAAATTCAAATTATAAATGCTATACCTAAATGGGGCACTGACAGGGTTGCCAGATTTTAAAATTTGTATATTATCCCAACAATTTAACCAAAAGAGACACAACAAAAGAAATTAAGTACCTTAAGGGGCGTATTCTGTAACTTATTAGCGGGCCTTAAAATTTAAAATACAGTTCCATGATTGGTTGTTACCGTAGCAACAAAATTTAACACCCCTTTAAATTTAACGGTTTTGATTCAGAATAGACCCCAACTATACTAAAAATTATAAAAGAAACAAATATATATGAAAATGTAAATTATATATCCTAAGTTATACCCTTGGGGTATACCAGAAGTAGCAATAAGCTCGGCAGAACGAAGTCCATTGCATGAAACATAACTAACCCTACCGCTCAAATAAGATCTCATAAATTCCAAAAGATTATGACTTAACCCGTGAGATTTAAGCTTCCCTAGTAAAATGCTGTGGTCAACACGGTCAAAAGCCTTTGAAAAATCAATGTATATACCATCCATCACCGTTAAGGAGGCTAAAGCAATACAAATACCACGTGTAATGTAAGCCAGATTAGTAATAGTTGACCTACGCTGGATGAAACCGTGCTGAGCAAGAGATATCTTCGAGTACATAGCGGCATACATTTTGGTATAAATCATTTGTTCGAAGATCTTAGAAAAGTTGGACGAAATAGAAATAGGTCTATAGTTGCGTACATCAGAAGAATCAGTTTTCTTGAGTACTGGACATATTCGAGCAGTTCTCCAACACGTGGGAAATGTATTGGTTTCAAGGGCTAGATTGAAGATAATTTTCAGGCGGACAGTGATTACTTGTCGACGACCTTTGATTACAAATGAAGGAATTTGATCGTCACCAGAAGTCAACTTACAGTCAATTTTCAATATGCTATCCAGAATATCTTCCTCAGTTACATCATTCATGGAGAATGTGACCCCAGTGATATTGGGTGTAAAGTCGTTATCACGATTATGATTAGGAGTTGAGTAAACACTAGAAAACTGTCTGGGTCAGTGTAATCCTCGCTAAGTGACTGGTAAATGAGCCATTAAGAAGAAGAAGAATTGTCTGGCAAATACATTGACAATATCAAATGGGATCATTAAAACAAAGGTTACCATCAGACATAGCAGAGGGAATACGAATTGGACCCTTTTTTAGGTGCACATAATTCCAGAAACATTGTGGATTGGAGATTAACTGTATTTCTGCTTCGGATATACACTGAGAACCTTATAAGACTGCACATAGTAATTTTCATTTGAAGCTTTATTACATTATTATTTCCAAATTTATATTATTCGCCAAGGTTACCGTGCGTTGTTAGTAATGGTAATGACAGTACTAATTTTGAATTGTCAGATTGAATTAAGTTGTTCTTTTGATTTATTGTAAAATAATGTATACAACCGCCGAGAAGGTAGAAATGTACACATTATTCTCAAATGGAACTTGGTTGAGGGAGGTCTCTGATTATTTGCCGCCAAATTTCCAGATAGACCAATTCCCAGTTTTTCTACTATTAGAAATGCGGTACAAAAATTCAAAACTAGTGGTTGTATCAATTTTGATCATACGAATAAACGCTCAAGAAGGTCTAGTATATTAACAGAAGAAATGGAATTAAATGTATTGGCTTTAGTGGAGAATAATATAGAGATATCAACCAGATATCAGTCAGTCATCAGTTATTCGCGTCCTGAAAAAGCATCGGTATAAATCTTTTAAATTTGAAAAGCATCACGAAATGAACGATAACGATGCAGAAAATAGGACAATCTTTAGTGAAAGGATGTTAGAAGACATCAATAGAAATGTCGCTGATTTGCGAAAAGTCGTTTTTACATATGAAAGTACGTTTGTGAAGCATGGAGAGACAAATTCACAAAATTGTAAATATTGGGCTAGGGAAAACTTACACCGATATTGTTACGTCTGTTTGTTGGACTATTTCCACCATTCGTTGGATAGATGTAATCCTTACACCGATATCTTAGCACTAGGACCCAATATCCAGAGAAAGTCATCGCTTAAGCAGGAATGATTGACACGCATATTATTGGTCCATTTTTTATTCAAGGCACGTTAACCAGTAGAGGTTATCTGCAACTGCTAGAAGAGCGAATTATTCCTGCATTAAATGACCTCCACTTAGAAGGTCAGATATGGTATCAGCACGATGGCGCTCCGGTCCACTATTCTCTGCCAGTATGAGAGTTTCTAAATCTCCATTTTCCTGGAAGGTGGATCGGCAGGGGTGGAGCAATCGGGTGGCCACCAAGATCGCCAGACTTTACACCAACGGATTTTTTTTACTGGGGAAAATTAAAATCATTAGCCTACAATTCAGCCCCTATAAGGGACAACAAAGAAATTAAACAAAGAATCATTACTGCTTCAGGGGAAATAACTGCTCAACAGTCTGCGAATGTATTAAACGATTTTTACAATAGATTAGGATATTGCCTTTTAAGTAATGGTGGAATTTTTGAAAATAAGTTGTAATTGTGTGTTTTCATTTGGTTATTTAATATTGTTATAAATTTGAATATGAAATATTTATCTTTTAAACATTACTATTTTGTAAACACATGCAAAGTAATAAACCTTTCATAATACTTCCTATGTGCAGTTTTTAAATGATTCAGCATTGAAAATTGAGTAGTAACCATAGCAAGGTAATATTGAAACCCCTATGTGCAATTTTATATAACTCAGAAATGTATTATCTGGTCACGTAATTTTCATCTATGTGCAGCGTTACAAGATTCTCACTGTATAAGTTAAATAAGCAGTTTGGATTAAACCTTTAGTAAGACGTCGAAGTCCACTAAACTCAGTATATAAACATTCACGATTAATTGATTTCCAGTTGCGATGATAATACTGTTTAAGTTTCAGATACTGTTTTATCTCAGGGGTAAACCAAATTGGGAAAGAAGTTTTCTTGGAACATTTATAAAAGGGAACAAATTTCTCAAATAAAGAATACAATACCTCATTAAAAGAATTAACACATCCATCTACATTATCGTGATGATTTTACCAGTCCGTATTCAAAATGTTTGTATAAAATAACGGGAAATTTGCTTTTCGAAATTTGTTACTGACTGGAAATGAAGTCTGACAATTGCGCGCACTCATCTCAATGTAATTGACGAAGCAGGATGGTATAGGTCTTCAGAAACAAATGGCATTAAGTCATGTTGAACATTAACGCGAGTTTCAATATCAACCTACACCAAATCAAATAATACTCCATGACTGTCAGGTACGTTATTATAAGTCGACCTAGGCGCATTTTAGGCGGAAAGTTTTGTGAAATATACGAGGAACTACAAATATGCTGTAGCGATCATAGTGGGAAAAAGTTCGAATCTTTAACACGTCTGCCCTGTAAAACCAAAACAATAAACCAGGCGAAGCCCGAGAAGTCTATGCGGCACGCAATAACCACTACAGTTCTGGTTGACTGGATGTAAAAACTTGTTTACATAACCGAATACGGAGCTATAATTGATATGATATGAAATAAATGTATTATGCGAATTTTTTAAAAGTTACATTAAAGAATTATAATGTTTTCATAAATATTACTTTGAAAGAAACTATAAAGGCAATTATGTTACACACGTAATTTAGATCAAACGGTAGCTTCTGATGCAATGAGGCTTCGGGCATAAAAGCCATTCAGCGGCGACGTTGAAATCTACGCCGCTGCCTTGTTTATCTTTATATGGTTTTTACCAGATATCCTAGGAAAGTCCGACCCTTAATTATAAGACTTAAGTTGCGTTATAAATGCATCGCTATAAATTAGAAAAGTTAGTTAATATTTTAAAACGGAACGAAAGAATATAAAATTACAAAAATATGCGTTTAAATTTAGATAATATTTGAATACGGTGCTTTTCCTGTTCTGTTTCAAGCAGTAATTGCATTTATAATTATATAATTTTATAACGTAAAGATGAGTTTACGCAAAGACTGTATTATCGCCTTATACTCTTTGTACCACATTTCATTTACACCCTGCATAATTTATTTGACAACCTGTCAACTAATGAGCTTTAATTTATTTGCTTACCTAACTAAAGAAGGATTACCACATTGAAAGTATATTAATCAAAGGCATCGACTTTCTTCGAATGAAAATTACAGCGACTTCCTGTACATATGGCCATAAAGAGAAAAACAAATCTAAAAAACATTCATACGCAATCGCATTTTAGAATTCCGATTAAAATTTGATGTTAATAATCAGCATAATTAGTGTCACAAAATTTAAATAACTTTTACACATATAATTGCACGTTTCACACATTTCCAATATATGCACCGGACAACATAATTTATCCCCTCTATACGTACGCCTCTGAAGTCAGTGTCAGAAGTTACTTTATATAAGTTCCATAAAACCGCCCGTATTAGTTCTTGAAATACTCTCACTAGCGTGCCGTTAATCACATTACATACAATGGAAGTTTTTAATATCTGTGACTATCTAGGTTTCTTACTTATAAGTTACTGTGCCCTACAAAACACAGAAAACAACGTGAAACAGAAACGCAACACGGATAAATTCGAGACGGAGTATCAGTGGAATTATATTAACTTTACTTGGCCATCACCGGACGATTACAAAAACGCGATCGATTTGGGAAAGTACATTCCGGAACATAACGTGATGGCTGGAATAAAAGTCTACAAGGATTATATATACCTGGCGTTACCCAGGATAAGAAATGGCACGCCGGTCACTCTCGCCGTGCTCCCGAAAACTTCAAAAAGTAAAAGTAATGTGTTACTGAGGCCGTTTCCAAGTTGGAGGATGAACACGGGAAATAACTGTGCAACTCTTCAGAACGTGCAAAGTATGGAGATCGACTCGAAAGGCGTCATGTGGATTTTGGATGGTAATAGATTTAACAATTTCACTCAGTGCCCACCAAAACTGATGCTGCTTGACTTGAAGAATCGAGGCAAACTCGTGCAGACTTACGATTTTCCAAACGAAGTCTGCTCTTTGGATGGAGGTTTTTTAAATGACTTGGTGGTCGATGAGAGCGACGGAGATTACGCATACATCACAGAAAATAGTGCAACTGACCCGGGAATTGTTGTATACTCCAGAAGAGAAAAGCGATCCTGGAAGCTTCGAGACAAATCTATGTTTGCTGAGGTGGAGGCCGCCAATTTCACGGTCGATGGGTTAGAACACAGCCAACTTGTTCCAGTTGATGGAATTGCTTTATCCCCACCGCCCACGCAGAAAAATCAGGATCGCCTCGTCTATTATTGCGCCTTAAGTGGTTTTCAGTTATATACAGTCAGTACTAGGATTTTGAAGAACGAGCAGTTTTGCAAAACTGGGGCATGGAGGAGATACGTGAAGAACGTAGGTCGAAAACCCGGACAATCCGATGGGCTTGCCATGGACAACGAAGGAAATCTCTACTACGGTTTGCTGAATATGTACGGAATCGGAAAGTGGAACATTTACGAGCCGTTTAATAGCTCGAAAATTATAGATCAGAATAACAAAACCATGAATTGGCCCGACAGTTTTGCATTCGATTCTCAAGGTTTCCTCTACGTGTTAACAAACGGCATCCATAAATATTTTAATCTTAAATATGATTTAAAAGTAGACAAAAACGTGAAATTCAGAGTATCCAAAATTTATACCGGCACAAAAAGTTATTTGTACAATTAAAAAAAAAAATTGTATTTCACAAGCGACTTCTAAGCTCAAGTATTTAATTGACTAATTTTATGTGAGAAACCTCAATTTTAATAAAACATTCTTACGTAAGAAAAATTTCTACTAGGTAATTAAGTCTGTAATTATTAACCGTGTATATTTTTAATGATCAAATTTTACTCCTAGCGCAACAAGTTAAATGTGTGATTTATTTAATTTAAACTTAATTTAAGCAAATATGTAATTGTAGAGTACATTTCAACAAAACTGTTATTAAGTGTTTACTGTTGATACCTACATAAATATGCGTGAGTAAGATAGGATAGTTCTGTTATATAAATTATGTCAATGAATATTCATCGATCATTCATATAGCTAACTGCAATATTATCGCTAAGATGTAAAGCAATAAATTATGCGTGATTTTTGCCTTATACTCTTCAGACTGTATTTATTATGTCATTAAATGCGCTAATACTATGAAATTGATTGAGATAAACCTAATTTTTCGCGTACGACTAATTTTGTTCTTTGTGGAAAGTAATTTATCATTCTGAACATGCTGCTAAAGGCTATGATGCCGTTTGATCGATGTAATGGAATTTGTGTGAAATGTAAATAAAATTCAATGTATTTGCTTGACTATTTAATTAATCTGTTATTTCATGTTCATTAATCATTTCCATGGTTAAAAAAAAATTGCAGCGGTACTCGTACAAATTACATCGAATATTGTACTAGTACTGGAAGTAAATATTTTAAACAAATGAAAATCTTTATTTAATTCGCGTAAAATGGGTTTTGAAGATTTGATTTATTAAATAGTCCTCCGAATACAATTCGTAGTCAATGTTGCTACTCATGTCAACGGCGCTTTCGAATTTGACTCGTGCGTTGTCATTCGTAGCACCACCACAAAAATAATCGACATAATATTGACTACTCATCGTATTACATCTGATAAATCAATGGTAGTATTAGTTGTTACTGCTGTACCGCAAATAATAAAACTAACAACGTAACACAAAAGTCAGTTTTTGTTATATTATTACTAGGGCTGGATCGATGTATCGATATATTGTCAGCTGTGTCGACGTATCGAAATATCGAAATACGCATCGATAATCGATATACCGACACGTATTAAAATATCAAATTACAAACTAATTAAACAATTTATTTGTTTGTATTTATTTGGTCGAATATTCGGCATTATTATTTAAACTTTTCATCGTGGATATGCAGCTTAGGAATTCGATTAAATTAAATGAGTTATTCCTAAACATTTAAGGACGTACATACAACTTTTCGAATTAAAAATTCATGAATTATTAGTAAAGAATGGAAAAGAAAATATGATATTTTTATATCTTCTTTGTAGTAGTCCATAAGTTATTTTCATTACGCTTTTTATATAGAATGCTGTAGAAGGACTGGGTCGATATATCACTATATCGGTACGTATCGATACGCTAGCTGTATCGAATATCGATACGTATCAAAATATCGAACCGATACGTATCGATACCTATCGTCCCATATTTCGATACGTACCGATATTCGATACACAATTTCCCGTATCGCCCATCTCTAATTATTACTATAATCGGAGCGCGACAATTCGGTGTACGACAATTGAGTGTATAAGACAATTCGATATAAAACAATTAGGTGTAAGACAATTCTTTGTATGAAAATCCGGTATAAGATAATCAGTGTATGATAATTAAAAAGCGGATGAAAGCATGGAAGTCAATGTCATCCTCATAAGCTGCACACGTTAGGTAGGTGATACGCGAATAAGGCGATTCGCGAGCCATCTTAGAATACCGATTGCGATTTGATTGTTTTGAAGCAGGATTATCATTTCTTTGTTCTTATTCTTACAAAAACATGTTTATTTGTCACGTGAAACCGTTTATTCATTTCGTGCGATTTTGGTATTTCAGTTGCACTTGTATTTCCGAGTATTTTTCGCGTTTGGCATTTAAGTTCAGGTTACTTGGGATTTGTAAAATCTGGTGTTCGCATCATTACAGTTTAAATTATAATTAAGCATAGTAATCCTTGCAAAATCATAAATTTAGTTTACAAATAATAAACTTTGCCTTTTTTATCGCGCTTTCATCGCATTAATAGCCGGGCGCTCATGAACTGGCTGCGAGAGTGCGCGCTGCATTTAAGAGACGAAGTGACCGTGAATATCCATACAAATATCCTAAGATTGATGATAATTAGGTGATACAACATATTGATATAGATAGAGTGGCCAGATTTTTGAGATGAAAAAAGATAACATATTGAGCAATTATTCGTTATTGCTCTTCGCCCAAAATGTACTGTCCATATCAACCCCCGTTGTACCAATGTGAAATAAAGCAAACTTAGGTATATACCGAAAAAAGCAAAAACAAATCAATTTAAATCGAATAAAAAAACAAAAAGCCGATCAACTGATGTTTTAAAAGTCAAATGCGGAATAAAAAAAATTAAAGACGATAATCAAGTTAGGATGAAAATAAAAATTGTATGAAATTAACAAAAATTAAATTGATTTAAACGAATACTGTTAAAATTGAAAAGAACACTCAACGTTTCACTATCGTTTGATAGCTTCGTCGGTAGTGAAAAACAACTTAATTTAGATCTTGTTAATTTTACTTTTCTCCGGCAACTTGTACTTTAATTTTTATTTCTTAAATCATGTTACCTTGACTTCTTTATTTATTGATTTTCACTCCTTCTCGAAGCTATCAAACGATAGTGAAACGTTGAGTGTTCTTTCCGATGTTAATAGGGTCCGGTTAAAGTTTAAAAACTATTTTCTTATAAATTTCATCGTCCAAAAATTAATCTGTAAATATTAAAGAAAAAGAAGAAACAATTAATAATTAAAAAATAAAAGTAAAGCAAATCGAAGTTGAAAACTAATGGCGATTAATTGATCCATGAGATGAAAATGTAAAACAAACTCAAATCAAGTTAAAGAAAAAAATTCATGTCAAATAAAATCAAACAAAAGAAATAACAAAAGATGATAAATTGATATGCAAAAAAAATAGTTCAAAAAATTGGCCGCAAGATTTCTGCAAACTGATAGTTAAAAAATAAAAACCAAAATGACATCGATTAAAGGAAATAAAAAACAAAGACCGATCAATTGATTATATTAAAAATTGAATTAAATGAAGTTAAACAAGGAATTAAAAAAAAGACGATTGGTGATCAAGACGAAATTAAGAATTCTATAAAACTTTAAAGTCAAAGCGAATCAAGAAGGATGGCGAATTTTTAACTTAAAGTGCGAGCAAAAGAAAAAACACAAGAAATTTTTATTTTCTTGTAAGAGTTCGACGCTTTAAAAAGTTTGGAATCCCTGGTCTAGGACAGCACTTTGACTCTCAATTTCAATAACACCGTAAAATTCAACTTTGGGCTTCAATTAAGACTCTCCTAAACATCTGTTTTGAATGAAAGACACAAAAAACTTTCTCAATCGATAAAGATTTCTCAATCAAAAAAGTACCTTGATTGTTAATTTCAAGAGCACCGTAAAATTCAACTTTGGGCTTCGATTAAGCCCTCATAACTATACTGGGTGTCCAACGTCATGGATTCATTCTTTTAGAATTTCTAATTTTTAAAATCAATTTACATGAAATGGACTTTCGGTTCCGCCGAAAGTGAAGTCAATTTTCTTATTTTAAATTGAAATAAAATAAAAATTCTAGAAGAGTGAACACACGCCATGATACACCCGGTGTACACTGATGGAGCAATAATGAATAAAAGAATACTAAGTGCAAATTTTACTAAAAATTAGTATAAACAGTTAAAAGTTTTTGAGAGTTCTGAATAATATTCATTGTTTTCAGACTACGTCATTTTCGCGAAGTAAGAATTTTTAATTGAAAGGCTTTTAAAATGTAAACGGACAGTATTCAAATTGGAGAAGGCACTTCAATTACGAATGTTTTTTGCTTTCGTTGTTAAAGAGTTAAAATTATACAATTCATCAAAACGTTGACCTTGTTTAATACTTGACCTTGAATCTTAACAACGGCTTGCTCTACGTCATTCCTTTATGGAAAGCTTTTCAAATTCAAATAGAAGTAAATTTTAAAATGTCTCATAAAGATTGACATACAGCCTTTTTACATCTATCAAAATTTGTAAAAATTTCTTGCACAAAGTGACAAAGAAGCATCGATTCAACCAATGAACGTTAACTGAGGTAATCTGTCTCTTTCACTTTGTAGAAGATTTTGTACACATTTTGATAGATATAAAACGGCTCTAACATTAGCAGAGCAATCTAAAATATTGCATTAAACTTATCAGCTTTTTTCCATGTTATTTTCAATATTGCCGTTAAAGTTTCAAATGAATAAGTTTTTCAGTAACGCTCTGATCTAAAGTGGTTTCTAAAGACTGCAAAATCGACGCCGCGCCGTGCCGGCGCCGATTCTAGAGTTGACTTTTTCTATCTTTTCCAAAAATAAATACGAAGTAGAAAGTGACGATAATTGAAATGGCATTCAAAAAAGTTTTCTCACGAATGAAATACATCTTAGAGAGCATATAACTTAATTAATTCAGAGCTCTTATAGGATTTTAAAAAACCTTTATGCCAATAATGATATTCTTGATACTTCTCTGAAACTGCTACTAACCGACAGTTTAGTACTTTCTAAATCGTCTTACTGTGATATTATTTATGGGCCCGCTTTAACCGCACGTGATACTAGGCGATTGTAGGTAATACAAAATGTTAGAATGAATTATGTTTTTCATTATTATTTGGTGATCCGAGTATTTTGTATTTCACAGTGTAATATTATTTTATTAAGTAAGCTACGTTTGTAGTGGTGAATGTGCTTTTGTTAATGTTTACTGTCAATATCAGTATAATAATTGTGATGGTATAATTTCTTTGAATATACAAGTTTCTGGAGTTTATTGGCTATTGCTGTTACTCAAAATCCTCATCAAAGTCCGACAGGTTATGCGCCCAGTTGGTCTCGTTTTGTAAGGATTCTTTTCTTAATGCAAGTACCAAGAAAATGATGAATTCGATGAACGTGTCGAAGTTTGAGTAGCTAAATCGAGATAACTATGCGAAGCTCTACTGATTAGAAATGACGAATGGGACTTCGTGAATGGTACATCTTTGAAACCAAAGTTAATCCCTAACGATGAAGCTTCTGCAAGAGTTCTAGCTACATGGCTGAAAGGAGACAGCAAAACCAAGTCGGATATTATCCTTTCGATCAGTGCTTCAGAATTAAAACAGATCAAAGGATGTGTCACGTCACGAACAGTATGGGTCAAGCTGGAAACTGTTATATATAAACCAATCGAAAGGGTCAGCAAGAAAGGCAACTCTCCTGAAACAATTAATGCTGCACCGGATGAATGAGGGAGATGATGTGCGAGAACACATTGGGCATTTCTTTGATGCAGTTAATAAGTTGAAGGACATGGATGTTGACGTCAATCCTGATGTCCTAGCAATTGCATTGCTATACAGTTTGCCGTCAAGCTATGAAAATTTTCGAGTCGCAATCGAATCCCGTGACGATTTACCTTCGCCCGATGCTCTCCGCATAAAAATTGTCGAAGAGTATGATGCATATAGAGTTGATCGCCAATCATCATCGAGTGCCATGTATGTGAATAAAAAGCATCCAAATTATAAAAGCTTTCAACCCAAAAAATGTGACAGTTTGAGAAATGACAAGAAGCAGTCAAAAGATAAATATTTGTCAAAAATTCGATGCAATAAGTGTAAAATGTTTGGACACAAAGCAGCGCAATGTCGTAACGCAAAACGTGAATTCGCAAATGCCTCTGATGATGTGTCAGTTTATGTCAATGAAGTGTTGCATGTAAAAACTGTGAAGGGAACACGTAACTGGTGTTTGGATAGTGGATCCTCTTCACATCTATGCAACAACATTACTCATTTTTCGACAGTAGACTCTTCCAATCGTGGAAAATTGAATCTCGCAAATTGTACTGCAACTGAAAGTGTGGGAAAAGGAAAAGCCAAGTTTGTGGCGGACGTGTACGGTGCTATAAAAAACGTTTCTGTAAACGATGCTTTACACGTACCCACATACGTGAGCAAGATAACCGACTCAGGATTCGAGGTTGTATTCCGCAAGAAAAACGCTTTGATCAAGCATCTCAATGGAAACGTGAGACTAATTGCAGACAGAGTCGAGAACTTATATTACATTCATCAACCCGAGGAAAGTGATCGAAATATATTGCAGGAGTCGAAAATTTCTCCAAATAGTACACTTAATTCGGGAGTATCGTGGCATCGCCGCCCGGATCCGGATATTTGGGCGCGGCCAAATGGGCGCCGCTTCTAGGGCGTGAAGACGCTACGGCACGAGTCCGTTACGACGCGAGTCCGCCACGGCGCGAGTTTGTTTAGAAACTCATTGTTGTCAATCATCCCCTGATTACGTAGGTACTCGTTCGCAATAAAATCACAAACACATTCAAAATCAAGTTGCAGAGTTTTTCTTCGTAAATGGGTATTGTTGACTGATCGTCAATAATACCCAGGTACATTCCAGAATCTCATTATCGTTAAACTGTTTGTTATTGTCGACGGATCGTCAAACATCCCCTGATTATGTAGGTACATTCCGCAATCTCATTATTGTTAAACTGTGAAACCTTCTGTGATTGGTTGAATGGTAATTTGTAATGCACAGATTTTATTATAAAAAGAATATACTTCGATAGAGAGCTCATTTCTGCACACATTCGCACTCACGGTTGTTGTGTTTTGAGTTCTTTTTTGTGATCAGTTATTTTGAGTGATTGTGAAAAATGGAAGTGTTTTCTCGAAAAGGAAAAAGGAAATTTCACAACAACGGATACTGTTACGTTTTCGATAGGCTTAGTGCCTGTGGAACAAAAGAATTTTGGCGACGCGAACAAAAGAACAGTGGTTGCAAACGTCGTATTCATACATCAGAAGGTATGATTGTTAAAGAAATTCACAATCATTCCCATGACAGCAATGCAGCAAAAGTGGAGGCCGATATTGCCCATGGTAAAATGAAAATTCGTGCTGGTGAAACTATGGAGCAAACATGCCAAATTTGAATTTGTCTCAGGCTGCCCAAGCAGCTTTACCTAATCAACTCGCTTTAAAGAAGATGGTGCGCAGGAAGAGGAATCAAATCAATGCTGCACCTCCAGCTCCGTTGCGGGTTGAAGATTTAATTATTCCCGAAGAATTTAAAACATATGTAGCAAATAGCATAACAGACAACTTTCTGTTAGCAGATAGCGAACCAGAAGCGGAAAGAATTTTAATATTTGGCAGAGAAAGAAACATTCATGAGATCTTGGTACCATCAAAGCATTGGTACGTCGATGGAACCTTTTCTACGGCACCACAATTTTTCCACCAAATATATGTGCTAATGGCAGATAGGTTTGGCGGAGTTCATCCTGTGGCCTACGCACTACTACCAAATAAACAAGCTGTCACCTACACAAGGATGATTAATTTCCTTAAAAATATGGGACCTTTAAACCCAGAAAAAATTTCGTGCGATTTTGAGTTGGCCGCCATTAATGCTTTTAAGGATGCATTTCCAAATGCCGAAATTCTGGGGTGCTTGTTCCATCTAACGAAAAACTTAAGAAAACATTTGGCTGAACTTCATTTATTAGGCCGATACAATAACGATGCAGATTTTGCGCTGCAAGCGCGTATCATAACATCCTTGGCATTTGTACCCGTAGGAGACTTGGATACCGCAATTGATGACTTATCACATATATTACCTGCAGAATTTGAGCCATTACTGCAATGGTTCGAAGATTATTATGTAGGACGTCCGAATCGTCGTGGCAATGGGAGAAGATCCGCAATTTTTAAACCAGAGATGTGGTCGGTTTACAATCGTGTTCTTTATAACATAGACAGAACAAATAATCAAGCCGAAGCGGCATACAGGCGCTTACAGACAGAACCCAACCCAACCCAACAACTTGGAAGCTCATTGATAGTGTGGCGAGCCGCTCAGTGCTGCGTCACGCTGAGGGCGTCAGGAGGTCGGTTCGCTGTTGTGCGTCATCGGCCATCACGCCACCGGGGCCTACACCGGGGTCACATCGAACAGACTGGAATCTTCCCGCATAGAGAGTTCCAGACGGCGGCGAATGATATAAAATCGCCCCGGGTTGACTCACCAGTCAGTCGAATTCGAACAGCGAACGTCGAAGTTTATTTTAGTGTGAAAATAAATTATTACAAATAAATTAGTTTTTAAGCTTTATTAAATTACGGTTAAGTTTTTATCGAGTGTTTTATTCGTTTAAATAAATAAACCCAAACCCTAGAAACGTAACAGTGGTGTCGGTGTGCGGGTTTGTGCAAATAAATAAACAATTTAAAGTAAATTAAATTTAATCAGATTATTAAATAAGTACAGTATCGGAAAAAAAAAAAAAACAATGGCTACGAGAAAAGTGTTGTTGAAAGACTTAAAAGTGGCCGAATTAAAAACCGAATTGGAAGAACGAGAGTTAGAAACCTGTGGTTTGAAAGGCGCACTTCAATAGCGTCTCCGATCAGATTTGTTGACAGCTGGCGAAGATCCAGAGACCTTCCTTTTCGAAATTTCGTGTGGTCCCGCCGATTTTAATAAAATCCTGAAAGATGAACTTCGAGAACAATCCAGAAATTTAGAGCAAAAGCTTCTAGAACAATCTGGAAATTTCAAGGACGAACTTCGAGAACAATCTGGAAATTTCAAGGACGAACTTCGAGAACAATCCAGAAATTTGGACGAGAAGTTTCAAGAACAGTCTGGAAATTTAGAGAAAAAGCTTCTAGAACAATCTGGAAATTTCAAGGACGAACTTCGAGAACAATCCAGAAATTTAGAGGAGAAGCTTCTAGAACAATCTGGAAATTTCGACAAATTACAGAATAAATTGTTGGAACAATCTAGAGACTTAGACGAGAAATTTCTAGAGCAATCCAGAAATTTCGACGAGAAACTTCTAGAACAGTCCGGAAATTTGAAGGGTGAATTTCTAGAACAGACGAAAGGACTCGAAGATAAACTAGTGGTAAAAATATCGGAAGAAACAAGAAACCTGCAAGAAAATGTGGAAGAAATAATATTCCAGCAGGATAACAAAATCAAAAATCTGGAACAAATCATGGCGGGGTTGCGAGTGTTCGGGGATCAGCCACCAGTAGAAGTACTAGAAAATAATGAAACCCGAATTGTGGAAGGACCAGCAGAAAATTCTAAACTGAAAATAAAACCACCAACGTTCGATGGAAAGTCTTCTTGGCCCAACTACTTCAAACAGTTCGAAGCAGCAGCAAAGGCGAACAGATGGACGGCCAGCGAAAAAGCCACTTCGTTAATTGTGGCCTTAAGAGGGGACGCTATCGATGTGCTACAGACGATGCCGCCAGAGGAACAAGAAGACTTCGACAAGCTGGTGAATAGGATGGAAATGCGTTACGGACAGGCCCATCTGACCGAGGTATACCATGCGCAGTTGAGGAATCGCTGTCAGAAATCCGGAGAAAGTCTTCAGGAATTCGAAGCAGACGTTGCGCGTCTGGCCCAGTTGGCATATCCCACAGCTCCTGTTGAATTCCTCAAATGTTTGACGGTGCAGACCTTCATATATGGAATCCGTGACCCAGACAACCAGCAGGCATTGAGAATGACCCATCCGAAGACGTCCAAGAACGCATTGGCTTATGCCTTGGAATTTGAAGCGGCGAGACGAGTCTCAAGAGGGCATGTCAAGGTGCGAGCGGCTATGGACTTCCAAGAGCAAGAAGAAGAAGAGTCCGCCAACGCCAAGGTGGGATCTGCTAATAAGGGGCAATCCAAGGAATATGCCACCGCCGAGGATGTTCGCCGCATTGTGGAACAGGTCCTCAAGCAGAAGAAGCCGCTGGTGTGTTGGAATTGCCAGGAGGAAGGACATGTCCTTAGGCGATGTCCAAAACCCAGACAGGATCCAAGGAAGCCACAGTTAAACTAAGCCGGGTCGGTGCAGAGGGGCAAACGTCGACCCGTATTCAAAGGCCCCCAAAGACGAAAGCCAACCAAGTAATATTCCTACGGCAGTTAACCAGCAGTGTCTTCGTGGATGTTACCATTGATGACATTCCTCACACCATGTTGTTGGATACGGGTGCGACGAAGACCATCCTAAGACCCGACGTCATTAAGTCATCTGGACGCACCGAGCCGACCAAGTGGAAACTGAAAACTGCAACTGGAACATCAGCAACTGTCCACGGTGAAGTAGAGGTTATCATCACCATTGGTTCAACTCCAATAAAACACCGTGCACTGGTGGCAGATATAGAGGACGAGGCAATTTTGGGCATGGACGTCATGTGTGCCCACGGGTTCCAATTGGACTTAAAGCGTGGCGTGATGGCGGTCAATAATGAGGAGTTGGTTCTACATCAACGAGGGGACGTGGCCGCTCGAGTAGTCCTCGCTGAAGACGTTGTATTACCCAGCAGGACTGAGGTTATCGTCGACGCAAAACTGGACGGTGTTTTTCAAGATGGGCAAGTCATTATGGTTGAACCTAATACTGATGATCAAAGGATTGGAAGAGGAGTCCTCGTTGGGAAAATATTGTTGACGGCGAAGAAGGAAGTACCTGTCCGCCTGATGAACGTCAATTGTTTCTCTGTCAATATCAAGAAAGGAACAGTCTTGGGAAGCTGCACCATGGTGTCCTCCATCTCCCGGCAACTTGAAACAAACGTGCCAGAAGCGAAAGTCCCAAAGAAATTATGGGAAATGGTTATGTCAACAGCCCAGGAATTGACTCCAGACCAGAAGACAAAAGCAAAGAATCTGATCGGCCGCTATCAAGATGTATTTGAGGTAGAAAATGGATCCAAGGGAAGAACTGATGTCGTGAAACACAAAATGGAGACTGGAGAAGAAAGACCTATCCGTCAAGCTCCAAGGCGATTACCGTTGGCGAAGCGTGAGGAAGCGGAACGCATTATTCGCGAGATGGAAAAGGATAATGTAATAGAACCATCAAGCAGCCCGTGGGCGTCACCAGTAGTGCTTGTGAAGAAGAAGGATGGGTCCACCAGGTTCTGTGTAGACTACCGGTTACTCAATAATGTCACCAAGAAGGACAGCTATCCCTTGCCCCGGATTGATGATACCCTGGACACCCTGGCCGGCTAAAGAGTGGATATTGGCAAGTGGAGCTGGCGCCCGAAGATCGAGAAAAGACGGCGTTTTCCATTGGTATGGGTCTGTGGCAGTTCACAGTGATGCCATTCGGGTTATGTAATGCCCCAGCGACATTCGAGAGGTTAATGGAGACGGTTCTGAAAGGTCTGTCCTGGACAACGTGCATGGTGTACCTTGACGACATAATTGTCGTGGGAAAGACGTTCGACGACCACCTAAGGAACCTGGAAGGAGTGTTCCAGCGGCTTCGCGGAGCTGGACTAAAGCTTAGCCTCAAGAAGTGTCACCTGTTCCAGAAGGAAGTGAATTACCTGGGGCACATTGTTAATGGAAATGGAATCGTCGTGGACCCTGTGAAGATTCAGGTGGTGAAAGACTGGCCAACTCCCAGAAATAAACACCAAATAAGGAGTTTCCTTGGCCTGTGCACTTACTATCGGCGCTACGTTCCTGGATTTGCAGACATTGCTAAGCCGTTAACAAAACTCACTGAAGAAGGTCGTCCATTTGAATGGGACCAACAGTGTCAAATTGGCTTTGAACAACTAAAGCAGTACTTGATTAGTGCTCCTATTCTGAGTTATCCTCTCCCGGAAGGAAAATTCGTCGTGGACACAGATGCTAGCAACGTTGGGATTGGTGGCGTACTCTCCCAGATACAAGAGGGGCAAGAGAAGGTGATCGGCTACTTCAGTAAAGTCCTATCAAAGCCGGAACGAAACTATTGCGTCACAAGAAGGGAATTGCTAGCCGTCGTAAAAACGATAGAACACTTCTACAAGTACTTGTATGGTAGACGCTTCCTGCTGAGGACCGACCACGCCGCTCTAAAATGGCTTCTCCGTTTCAAGAACCCAGAAGGGCAAGTTGCACGATGGATCGAACGACTTCAGGAGTACGATTTTGAAATTCAGCATCGGGCAGGAACTAGCCATCGAAATGCCGATGCTTTGTCGAGAAGACCCTGTGCCGAAGACTGTAAGCACTGTAGTCGTTTGGACGAGAAAGTAGCCACGACTGCGAGGACAGCCATTGTTGACAACAAATGGCAAGCCGAAGAACTGCGAAGAGACCAGGAGAACGACCCGGATTTGAAATTAGTGCTAGAATGGAAAAGCAGGGACGCGAGGCCTACCTGGGAAGAGGTAGCACCATGTGCACCGTCCGTGAAATCATACTGGGCGCAGTGGGACTCCATAGTGTTGGATCGTGGTCTTCTGAGACGAAGCATGGAGAATCCAGAAGGCATGGAAGAGAAGACACAGTTGCTAATTCCCAAGAATAGGGTGCCAGAAGTTCTGAGGGAACTTCACGATGGAACTTCGGGAGGGCATCTGGGAGTTAAGAAGACTATGGAGAAGGTGCGCGAAAGATTTTACTGGGTGAACTGCAAGGAAGACGTGAAGGATTGGTGCAGAAAGTGTACAGTCTGCGCAGCCAGTAACGGTCCCCACAGGCGGGGTAAGGCTCCCATGAGACAGTACAACGTTGGAAGTCCTTTTGAGAGAGTTGCCATCGATGTAGCCGGCCCGTTTCCAGAAACGAATGGTGGAAACAAGTACATCGTCGTGGTAATGGACTACTTTAGTAAGTGGGTTGAAGCTTACGCCCTACCTAACCAAGAGGCGGTCACTATTGCGGAAGTCCTTGTCAGGGAATGGATCAGTCGGTATGGTGCACCTATGGAACTGCATTCAGACCAAGGAAGGAACTTTGAATCGGCCTTGTTCAAGAACGTGTGTACTCTGCTCGGCGTACGAAAAACTAGAACAACTGCACTCCACCCACAGTCGGACGGAATGGTGGAAAGGTTCAATAGAACCATCAACCGACATTTGTCCAAGGTCGTTTCCACTCATCAGAGGGACTGGGACACGTACATCCTCCTGTTTCTAATGGCATACCGCTCATCTGTTCATGAGACAACAGGGGAGACTCCCGCGAAAGTGGTATTCGGGCGAGAGCCGAGACTGCCCTGCGACCTGAAGTTTGGTGTGAAGCCTGGCGAAGTCTCTGCCGACGAAGATTACGTGAGCAAATTACGCAGGAAAATGGATGATATCCACAACCAAGTGCGTCACAATATACAGACGGCCAGCGATCGGATGAAGGAGCACTATGACATCAACGCTCAACACGGGGGATACCAACCTGGAGCACTGGTCTGGCTTTATAACCCCCAAAGACGTCGAGGCCTCTCCCCAAAATTACAGACCTCTTGGGAAGGTTCTTACAAAGTGATGAAACGGATCAACGACGTCGTTTACCGCGTCAAGAAGGTCCCCCATGGCAAACCCAAAGTAATCCACTTCAACCGGATAGCCCCTTACCATGGAGAAGCAGATGAAGGGACAGTACAAAGGGCGCAAGTTTCCGAAGTGAACTTCGAAACCTTCATGTCTCATCACGCCAAAGGAAGCAAGGCACGGTTTGGAGTGACCACGGAGAAGCAACAAGATCTCTTTAAAGTGCCACTGGAGTACAGTCTGGCCCACTGCGTAGCAGAAGACCTGAAAATGTCCAAAGGAATCGCTCAGGTGTTTAGGAAGAAATTTGGCCAAATCGAGGAGCTACGAAGACAGGATCCCGTGGTAGGCAAGAGCTTGCAGATCATTGATTCGACGGCAGATCGGAGGCGCCACGTGCATTATTTAGTCACTAAGAAGACATTAAGCGGTAAACCTGACTATGTGACTATGTGGAGGGCCCTATATAGCCTGAGGAGACAGCTAATAGGGAACCATCAGACGAAGTTAGCCATCCCCAAATTGGGCTGCGGATTGGACGGACTAGACTGGAGAGTAATCCGAAGCATGCTGGAAGTCATCTTCCACAGAACGGGAATTGAAGTCCTAGTCTGCAGCCACCACCCACAGGCAACAGTCAGCAACAGCAAAACCGTAGACTGTTACTTCTTCCAGACGGGAAGTTGCAAGAATGGGCCAGCATGTAGATTCCGACACCCTCCTTCAAGACTATCACCAGGAACATTTCGAGACGAAACGTTATTAAGAAGGGGGCAGTGTGGCGAGCCGCTCAGTGCTGCGTCACGCTGAGGGCGTCAGGAGGTCGGTTCGCTGTTGTGCGTCATCGGCCATCACGCCACCGGGGCCTACACCGGGGTCACATCGAACAGACTGGAATCTTCCCGCATAGAGAGTTCCAGACGGCGGCGAATGATATAAAATCGCCCCGGGTTGACTCACCAGTCAATCGAATTCGAACAGCGAACGTCGAAGTTTATTTTAGTGTGAAAATAAATTATTACAAATAAATTAGTTTTTAAGCTTTATTAAATTACGGTTAAGTTTTTATCGAGTGTTTTATTCGTTTAAATAAATAAACCCAAACCCTAGAAACGTAACAATAGCTTGAAAATGATTCAGCGAGGGAGGGACATGTTTTTTGAGCAATTAGTTGCTGGTAATGAACTTCCAACAAAAAAGAACAAGTACCTGCTGGCTGACTCAAGGATCAAGAAACTTATAGAAGACTATAATAACAGGAATTCTGTAGAATTTCTACGAGGAATTTCTCACAATTATGAAATGAACCCATAATTATTCTGGATTGTTATGTATGTATAATATATTCCTGATTCTATCGTATTATGTTAATTAAATAAAGATCATCATAGGAACACATTATTCTGTTTTCATTTTCATTTGAACAATTTCGGCGCCCTACTGTTTTCGCGCCTTAGCGTCGAGCGTCCAACCGGCTGCGCCCTATCGGCCGCGGCCTACTGGTCGCGCCCTATTGTCCGTAACCGTCGCCGCCTAGGACACTTGAACTTCTTCGATCTTCGCGAAGCAGTACGTAAAGGCACCGTGAGTGGTCTAAAACGCGAGGAACTTGTCGAGGAACCAGAGTGTGTGGTGTGTTTGAAAGGGAAAATGTGTAGAACTCCATTTCCTAAGAAATCAAAACGTGTAACAGAACCTTTGGACTTAATTCATACAGACATTTGTGGGCCCATGCGCGTTCAGTCAATGAGTGGTGCCAGATAATATGTAGAATTTATAAACGATCATTCACGTTGGTGTGAGGTACGTTTCCTCGAGTCGAAAGACGAAGTATTTAGAGTTACAAAGGAATTTGTCGCTCTCGTGGAAAATCAAAAAGAGCCCAAAATTAAATGTTTTCAATCGGATAATGGCCGAGAGTATTTAAGCGGTGAATTCAATGAGTTCCTCAAGAAGCACGGAATAACAAGACGATTGACAATTCCATATAATCCGGAGCATAACGGCGTCGCGGAACGGAAGAACCGCAGCTTCCTCGATACTGCACGATGTTTGCTTATTCAGTCAGGACTACCTCTCTGTTTTTGGGGAGAAGCGATTAATACTGCTAATTATATCAGAAATCGGTGTCCGACAAAAAGTCTGAATGGTAAAACGCTCTACGAGATTTAGACAGGAAAAATTCCCGATTTGAGTCATCTGCGAGAGTTCGGATGTCCAGTTCATTGTCTGGATAGAAATCCAGGTAAGGGAAAGTTGGAATCCCGGTGTAATGAAGGAATTTTGGTGGGTTTTTCTGAAGAATCCAAAGGATGTAGGGTTAGGCTACCAAAAGAAAGAAAAGTCATATCACGTGATGTAAAATTTTCGAGAGAGAAAATTCCTGTGAATAATAACTGTCAGGATTTTTTGACAGATAACTTCAAAGAAGATGAAATTGTAACACGTGAGCCATGAACGCAAAATGATTTTGTTGAGGTGGTATCATATCCGCCAGCATCTGGCGATGAAAACGAACAAGCTGAGGATATTGCTGAAGAAGATTCTCCTGAAGATCCAGTACCTGTAGCTATAAGAGGACCAGGAAGACCAAGGATCATCAGGACAGGTCAACGAGGTCAACCGCGAAAACAGTATCATGATACCACACAAGACGTAGAAGAATTTATTCAAGACGAGCAAGTATTTTTGACCGAAGTGCCAATGCGACAAGCTTTGTCGGGATCTGATTTAGAAGAATGGCGAACCGCTATGGTTGACGAAATTAAGTCAGTTATTAAAAACGACACATGGCAGCTTATCGATCGCCCACGTGATTTTCATGTCATTGGAAGTCGAATTGTACTACGAAATAAATACGGATCAGATGGCAACTTGGAGCGAAGAAAAGCTCGTTTAGTGGCGCAAGGTTTCACCCAACAACCAGGAGACTTTTGCTCCAGTCGCACGGTTGAGCACAATTCGACTGCTTGCTGCTTTGGCCGCGCAGCACAGGATGACCATCAGGCAGTTTGACATAACTACTGCATACCTAAACGGTAAACTGCCAGATAAAATTTTCATGGAACCACCAAAACAATTGCGTGACGTATTGAAGACTATCGTACAAACAGAGGAAGACAATAATATGAAATTGAAGGCGAAAGAAAATTCTGATTCAAATGGACAAAGGTGACAATGCATGTCTTCTGAGAAAATCTCTTTACGGATTACGACAAGCTGGAAGACAATGGCATGCGAAGTTGCACGGTGTTCTGCAAAAGTGTGGAGCCGATTCATCACACAGCGATCCCTACCTGTATTATAAAGGACAAGGGGAAGACATATTACTGATTGCAGTGTACATAGACGATATTCTCATTGCCTCAAGAAATGTACAAGAAATTGAACATTTTGGAAGAAAATTGTCCAAATGTTTTGATGTCAGAGATCTTGGTCTTGTTAATCATTGTCTCGGTATTAAATTTAATCAGAATAGTAACCAGATAACGCTGAACCAACAAGGTTACGTTACTGATCTCCTCAACCGTTTTGGAATGGCCGATGCAAAGCCAGTGAGTATACCTATGGATGTCAACGTAAAATTAACCAAGCAAGTGGAATCAAATGAACTCGAAAGTAATGTTCCATATCGAGAGCTTGTGGGGTGTTTGACATATTTGGCACAAACGACACGACCAGACATAAGTTTTGCTGCGAGTTATCTTGGTCAATTCAATAATTGTTACGGAAAAGCTCACTGGATTGCTGCAAAAAGAGTGGTGCGGTATCTGAAAGGAACTATTGACCTTGGATTGACTTATACAGCTAACATGA
Organism: Prosopocoilus inquinatus; assembly: GCA_036172665.1. Classification (NCBI taxonomy): domain Eukaryota; kingdom Metazoa; phylum Arthropoda; class Insecta; order Coleoptera; family Lucanidae; genus Prosopocoilus; species Prosopocoilus inquinatus. Next base: position 8,608,331 of record CM069876.1, read on the forward strand.
ATCCGCTAAGAGGGTATGCTGATTCCGATTGGGGAAGCTGTCCTAATGATCGACGACCTTATTCTGGATACGTTTTCATGTTGAGCGGTTGTCCATTGTCATGGGAGCCCAGGAAACAAACAACAGTTGCCCTTTCTTCTACTGAAGCCGAATATATGGGATTGACGGAGGGCGCCAAAGAATCGATTTATTGGACTTCTTTTCTCAACGAGCTAGAGTTCAGTGATTTGACAAACATCGTACTTTATAACGATAATTTTGGAGCATTGAGACTTGGGATGAACCCTGTGTTCCATGCTCGTAGCAAACATATCGCTATTCGTCACCATTTTATTCGTGAAGTAATTCAAAATGGACAAATCAAAGTTGAACATGTTTCCACTGACAACAATATTGCAGATATGTTTACGAAGTCTCTTCCCAGACCCAAACTAGAAAAATGTATAAGTATGAGTAGAATGCAAAAGATTGTAATGCGGCTGAAGAAGAAAACGTTCTCGAATCGAGGGGAAGTGTTAGAATGAATTATGTTTTTCATTATTATTTGGCGATCCGAGTACTTTGTATTTCACAGTGTAATATTATTAAGTAAGCTACGTTTGAATGTGCTTTTGTTAATGTTGACTGTCAATATCAGTATAATAATTGTGATTGTATAATTTATATGAATATATAAGTTTCTGGAGTTTATTGGCTATTGCTGTTACTCAAAATCCTCATTAAAGTTCGACACAAAATAATTGTATTCGTTTGGTGGGACCACATATCACCAAAAATATAAGAAGCCGGTTGGTTAAAGTTAAAGTGCCGCTGGCAATTTCTTTTTTTATGTATGGTTTACAACCTGAGCTTCATTCTTCGTTCTTTGAAAGGTCTTTCACATATAATGCATCTAAATTATATAATTCTTTGGCACCTTTTTTCAAATTATTGAACCTTGAGAACTTCAAAGTCAAAGTCAAACGGTTCCTAATGGAAAATAATCTGAACGTAACAAGCTACAAGCTATATTGGTTAGTTATAGTTCAGTTTAATTAGTTTAGATAGTTGTAATATAAGTTGGAGGTTAAGTGGGAAAGCAGCTTTAGCTTAACTTCGTCTCTGTATAAGTTCTCTAAAATTGAAATAAAGCCACTATTATCATTATCATTATTATTATTATTATCTCGTTATTATGGAGTTAAGGACTGTATTTTATCCAGAGATAGGAAAAGCGAAACGAATAAAAAAATAAACTATTTTTTTTAATAAACGTACGTCTTTATGAAAAAGAGAAAACAAAAGGAAACATCGACCACAGAAAAGAGAAAATGCACGATTCATGTCAAGAAAGAGAACATGTTCTCTTTAAAAAAGACATTTGGCCACCCTATGTATATTCAAGTCAATTTAGTACAAGTTAAAAATACGCTGGATTTTGGTTTTTTTCTGTTTTAAACAGTTTTTTTTTTTTTTGTTTAAAACATGTTTAAAATTGACCCTAAATTAAACATGTTTTAAACAAAAAAAAACAGCTGTTTAAAATACTTTTAAATGTTAAATTGCCCTTACAGCTCACATAAAAAGGTACATATTATTATTATTTGATATTTGTGTAAAAGGATACGAAGAATTTATTCAAATTCGATCTCTAATTAAAAAATAATAATTTAAATCATTTAAGGCAGAGCTTGTTTTATTTAGGATCTACGGTCGCGGTTTTTCAATGATTTTCAAAGAAAGTATGATGTATTTGGTATCAAGATACTGAAAAAAACATTCCCAATAAAAACTAAAATCAAATACAATCCAAAGAAGTATTTTTTTCAAATTACTTGATCGTATTAGAACTAAAATACATGACTTGTGGGTTTCAAGACTGGAAAACAAAAATTCCAAATTTGTAAAAATATGTAGGGTATTCCATTTAAAATAACAAAATTGATATTACTTCCGGCAAAACCGAAAGTGCAGTATATATCTGAAAATTCAAATTAAATTTTTGTTAATTTATCGTTTTCAAATTTTCAACAAACCTTAAAATTCTAGAAGGGCGAATATATGGCCTCGAGACACATGGTAGAAATTCAATGAAGACAAATTAAACGATAACGTTATAAATAGTTTAAACAGCGACATCCTACGATCGCTTTTTGACCTAACATTGCATTAGGATTGATAAATTGAAGCCAGTTTGCTACATAGTAGTTCATCCCGTAGCCCATAATATCAACAGGAAAGCAGAGGACCCAGTATGTTTCAAAACTTAGTGAAATCATAAAAGGTTAAATATTGAAAATGTATTTTAAAATTTTATAAGTATTATTCTAGTGATCAGTAATAATTAATGAACTTATTATAAGCAATCTAATGCAATTCTAATTTAGTTCAAATCAGAGCTACAATGTAGTTATCACGTCATCAGCTCAGCCACGCATTGTCTACAATTATTAAAATAATTGATATGGGAATAAATTAAAGATCAAAGTTAATTTGTGAGTGAAATACCGACCCTAAACAATTAGCTTCTGGTTACACACCATTACGTTGCAAAAATAAAACACATATCAAAAGTGTTCTTTTTTAGCTTAAAACTAAAAAAATAATTTAAAACATAACAAAAAAGAACATGTTTAAAACATAAAAATAAAGCACTTATATCAAAAGTGTTCGTTTTTAGCTTAAAATTACAAAAAATCAATTTAAACATTAGCAAAGAAAGACATGTTTTAAACAGACGGTATGTTTTTAATTCGGTGTTTTAAACGTGTTTTAATCACTATGTTTTAAACAGTTTGTTTTAAACTTTCCAACCCTGGTTGTAATGATTTTGAAATTGTTTGAACGTTAAAAGTGATCTCTTACATTATTATTTGCATCGAAACCAAAGCAAAACCTAATTCACTTCGTTAAAAGGATGTTTTCAGATAGTTGTAGCAATAATAAATAATAGATGTAATACAAGTAATGAGTAAAAATTAACAATTTTTACGGATTGTAATTTGATATTTGAAACGTTTCTGTAAAGAGTCTTCCTAAAAACTAAATTATATCTTCTTTTCAATTTCTTCCAACAACAATTCGACTTTTTAATTTGTCCCAGTGGGAAAGACAGAAAAGTGCAAATATTAATTGCAGCACTTTCTTGTCAGTTGGAAATTATCACAAAATGTTAAAAAAAAACTCATGGTAGGCACACTTTTCATTCATTTAACTTGTATTTCAAGTGAGCTTATCCTATCATTTGAAGTCATAATTTTGACATATTTCAATTTTTTAAATGTTTCTGCACAAATGTTGTTTTCTAACTGAGGATGACATGTCCATTCCATCTTTCGAGAGACCATGCTCTTCAAGAAGCAGGTTTGCATCATATAGGTATAAAAATTATAAAAAATATAGAAACATTTGGTTTATTTATAATTTAGAGCCTCGAATGCAGGATATGAATTACAATGCACTCTGAATAAGGACATAGTGTTCATCAAAAAGTGCCCGAAAATCTGGCTGGATCATGAAGACGAAGGTTGTTTCTTTTTTTATACTTTAATTGTTTTCTTAAAAAGGAACCACACTTTTCGTATAGATCAACAACAATTGTTTCACAATACAGCTAAACGTTTAAAAGTTTGCAATTTTAAAGAGAAGTAATAATTACAATTTTACTGAATAATACTTTTAATACTTTTTTAAACAATTTAAAACATAAACATTTTTAGCTGAAAGTAGCAGTTTTGAAGACTCCTCGTCCATCGAGGGAAACTGTTATGATTCTAACAGCTTAAGCGTACAGCTTTCTTCAAGAAGTAGAATATTTCTAGATTCTTGCAGTGATCATAATCGTTGCACACGTCAAGCTTCACGTAAGCTTTTTCAAAATATCATTTCACCGCATTACCATCATGACTTTAGTTGTCTTCATTACGTTTCTAGGTACACCAACCTATACTTTCAAATTGAAAATGAAACAGTCTTGTAAGTACAACGTCATTTCAAAGTATTGTTATTAAAAAATTTTATTGCAGCGATTACGAAAGTGTTAGATTGGATTATGTCTTGCTGTTGGAAATGTTCACCTGGTTGTCAGCAATTACCGGCGATAAATATTTAATCTTAAAATCAAGAATTGTATGAATATAAAAGTATGTTTTCCAGAATAAAGTAAATTAATATAAATCTTTTATGGAAGTGGTGTAAAAATTTAGCCATAAACAATATTTTCATTTAGCTTATTTTCTTTCCTCTATTTTGCTCTTAATATTTTGCTGTAACTTTCTTTCACTTTACCGAGATGAAGGCAGATTTTTATTATTCGTAAGAACCCGTCACAGTAAGTGTTGTTATTAATTTTTTTCTTCTCTTTAACGATTAGCCTTATAGGGTAAACCCATTAACTATAAAATACTCTATAAACATTAAGAATTTATTATTTATATCAACTCATCATCCTGATTCGCATAAGTAGATATCTCTCAAAAGGACAACTCCTGGAAATTCTGACAAATGAAAAGAGAGTTATGACTAAAGGTCGGACATTCTAGGATATCTGGTAAAAACTAGTATAAAGATAAAAGACTGTTTAAGATAAAAGACTGGCTTAATACATTTAATTCATATCAATTATAGCGCCGTCACTGCAAGAAGAATGCGAGTTCATTTGGGAATGATTCGGTTATGTAAACAACTTTTTATATCCAGCCGACCAGAACTGTAGTGGTTATTGCCCGCCGCATAGACTTCTCGGGCTTCGACTGGTTTATTGTTTTGTTTTTTTCCGACTATGATCGCTTCAGCATATTCATAGTTCCTCGTATATTTAACGAAACCTAAAACCGCCTAAAATGCGCCCAAGTCTAGTTATGATTGGCATAGCTGGCAAGGACACCTTGGTTATACTGTGCCGATGTTACTTTTACCTTGCCAGTTATGTCAGTTATAACCCCTTTTCCACTTTGTCAAAATTACTTTTACTTTCAAACTATCGTTTTTTTTTTTAAATTGGATCAAGAAATCTTAAATTCAAGGTTTTTAAAAATATTCAATTTTCTTTGCTTTAGACTTATTTGATGAATGTTGTATAAAATTAGCATAAGCTATTTTTTTGGCAATTATAACAGATTTCTTGTAATCATTATACAAATGTTTGTATACCTTCCAGGAAGCTTCATCATTAGTTACGTTACAGATTATTTTAATAATTTCAAGTGTATTTCTTAAGATCTTCTTAAACCGGCTAACGGGCGATAAACTACTAGTTGAAATTTTTACTAACGGAAAATTAATTTCTATCAGGTGTTGATAATTATTAACAAGAAAATTAGCTAGGTTATCTGTACCTGCATCCTGATTATAAAAAAAATCACAATTTGCTAACTTTAACTTATGTTTAAAGTCATCCATCCCTCTACTTTATAATTTTTACTTAAGCATGTTTTATATTACCATATGAAATGGTAACAGAAAAAGGTATATCAACTTTTAGGATAGTGTAAAATAAATTATGGTATCATAAAATCGTGCAAAAACAGATATATTTGTGTCCGTTTCATAACTTTCTTTGCTAATATGTTTTAGTCTGTACTATTTTCTCGTAATATAAATTAGTTTAATGTAAAACAGCCTCTAAGCATTTTATTCTAGGCTTTAGGCTTTGAATTTCAAATATAATTGTGTTTTAAACGCGGAAGATTTATGAACACCTAACAAATGGCAACGTGCGCTTAGCGATTTCTTGCGTTTCTACACAGTGATTGTTATTTAAGAAGTAGGCGCGCAGCAGGGAATCAATATGGCGGCGAATTGCGTTACTTTGAAAATCTAGGGACTTTACCACTTTAAATTTGGCGCTTCAAATCGGAATAGTTGGCGTCATCAAGCGTGTTGACGCAATATCTTTCATTCGTGTGGCAACACTGGCAGTGAATATGAGTGAAGTGAACTCAACAACTTCAAGAGGTTAATCTAACGTAATTGTTGTTTGTGACTGTATTTTGTGGTTATATTTATTTATAAATTTTGTTAAATACTGTGATGGCCGGTTTTACAGAAGCGGCGTTTATTAAGAAGTTAAGTGAGCTGAACAATTCCTCTCAGAGCATTCAAACCTTATCATTATGGCTGATACATCACAGAAAACACCACGCAGTCATCGTAAATAACTGGTTCAAAGAGCTCATGAAAGGTAAGCAGCGCTTAAACGCGATCCACTATTTAAAGCAGTTTTGTATTTCAGCCAAAGACAGTAGGAAATTGACGTTCATGTACTTGGCCAACGATGTCATACAAAATAGTAAAAAGAAGGGACCTGAATTTGGTAAGGAGTTTGGAAAGGTTTTGAAGAAGGCATTTGAGCACATGGCAACTATTAGCAATGATGAGAAGACAAAGAACAGTTTAGGAAGGCTTCTAAGTATTTGGAAAGAAAGAGAAATGTATGATGACATGCAACTTGCTGAGTTTAAACAAGCTTTACGTAAGGTTACACAATATGTAAGGTCGAATTATTGTTTATGTAATGTTATATTGTTTAGTTATTCCTTCGGAGGAACCACCTACAAAGAGACAGAAAAATAATTCGGAAGAAGTGCCAGTAAAAAAAGAGAAAAGATCAAAGAGTCCGTTAAAAGACAGGAAGAAATCGGAGACTGAAGTTACCGTCGAGGTAAGTTTAAGATGTACAACAGTTGCCTCATGTGCTTTACAACATGTTACTGCTGGACCTTACTGGTAATACTGGTCAAACTGCTCTCTCTTTTGAGCAGCTACAATGACTGTTCTTTCTTTCGAGCAGCTACAATGAGTGTTCTGACAGGTCTGCACTCTGTTTACGAAAGGTTCACGCTAAGAACATACTAGGAGTATTGTACACTCTTCCTCTCCTCGTTGACGCTAACGCATTGCCTAGACTATTTAATTTCTAACAACACTGACTTGGTGGGCGATCGAAGGGAGAGTATATGATATTCCTACTATGCTCTTAGCATGAACAGAGTATAGCATAAAAATGGCAGATGCATCCTGCATTCGACCTGTCCATTGTCCATCTAACACTATTGGCTTGATCTTTAGAGTAAATCGACTGTGAAGCTGTGGAAGATAAATTTTATAATAATTAATGCATAGTATTTTCTGTCAAACAAAAATTAGACAAGAAACAGTTTCCTGTAATTATTATTACTCAAAATAGTATACAGGCTGTCTCTAAATTCCGTGGACACGAGTTAATCACAGATTCCTGGGCTCAAAAAAAGACGATTTAATCAAACTTACCTACATCCTGAATGGTGTTGTTAAGCCGGTATTCTTCTTTAAAGTTCTTGAAGAGAAAGTTAAGTTTTCTTATAACAAAGGAACGCCTGAACCGATTTGGATGAAATTTGGTATAAGGTCTCACAAGAACGTAAGTCACATTTACAGGTGGTTTTAGTTACTTGCAGTTAACTGCTGGTGTGAGAAACAGGGTTGCCACAACACATATCTTACTTATCTTTTTTGAGGTTAGGAAGATAACTTTGGTTAATAAATTTTTAGAAAGAAACACCCTAAAGGAAACTTTTTCGTGTCTTTGTAACTTTTGATATTTCTTACGGTTTAGTCATGAAATAAGAAAATCTAAATGGATGCAGAGTTACTTATGGAAAACGGGTATGCTGTAGTCATTCTACGTGAATACCTAATTTATTTTCGGAAAGAGTTGTTCATTATTAACCTTTTATGTATCTTTGCCAACTTTGCTACCTGTCACGGTTTAGTCAGAAAATAAAAAAATCTAAAAAAAATGTTTAATTTAGAATTTCAACTTAGCAGCCTGTACACAGAAACCAATGCCTAATATAGTTTAATAATTAATGACTTTTTCTCAAAATAAATTAATTAAGCACTTAAAAGGCAGTAAAGTATATCTGTTTTCAATAAAAAAATGGTGTGATCACTAAGATTTTCTTATTTTGTGACTAAACCATAAGAAAACAAAGTTACAAAGAGACACGAAAAAGTTTCCTATTGAGTGCTTCTTCCTAAAAATTTATTAACTAAAGCTATCTTCCTAACCTCAAAAAGTTATTAACTAAAGCTATCTTCCTAACCTCAAAAAGTTATAGTAAGATAAGTGTTGTGGGAACTCTGTTTTTCACGCTAGCGGTTTACTGCGAGTAACTAAAATACCTGTAAATCTGACTTATTTTCTTGTGAGACCTCATACCAAATTTCATCCAAATCGGTTCAGGCGTTCCTTTGTTATAAGAAAAATTTACTTTCTCTCCAAGAACTTTCAAAAAGAATACCGGCTTAATGAGACTATTAAGCATGTAGGTAAGTTTGGTTAAATCGTCTTATTTTGAGCCCAGGAATTGTGGTTAAGCCCTGTATAATAGGTGTGTTCTTTTTACCACCAAGCTCATAGCGTTTTCGATTGGGGTGCACTGAGTGTATCTTTATCTCGTTTTAACCTCGTGGAATAAAACGAGATAAAGATACATTCAGTGCACTCCAAACGAAAACGCTATCAGAGTAACTCAATGGTGTGTTTTTTTACACGCTCGTTGGTGAGATTTTGGTTGCGTTAAGTCAACGGTAATTCTAACCAAAGTGGTCGGATTTTACTAACCGCTCACTTAACAGCCACAGTTAATGGCTAAGCAGGATTGTGATTATAAATTATGACAGAAGAGGGCGGGAATGGAACAAGTTTTGAAAGGGTATCTAAAGCTTCGAAATTAGTGAAATACGCCACGGGTTCACTTCGTTTAAATCTTTGGATAATAAAAGAGTAATTAGTATTTACTTTTCTGATTGGTGAAATTGGTCCGACTAACCACTTAACGTTTCAGACCACGCTGGTCACATTTTAAATCGCGACCAATTTTTCTAATCAGCTAATTGATCACGCGGTACAGTCTGACCATTAACATTAACGATTTTGCTCAAAATAACCATTCACTTAACGCAACCTTTGTGAGCTTCCTCCGCATCAATCAAATAGAGATTTAGGTTAGAATGCATGTGTAATGGCCGAATATCTCGTTTGACATTTGCGCGATGTCAGTGGAATTAACTTTTTTTAGGAACGTTTTAACTCAGCAAATCTCACTTACTTTTGAAATGTACTTATCTGAGTGGAAAGTCAAACGAACACACCTATTGATTAAAGACAATTTCACAGATGACTTTGAATTTGAAAGCTTTTATGTTTAGCAAGCTTAGGACTTTGGTAAAATCTGTGAATTTGTCTTTAATCAATACCATTTTGAGAAATAATAATTACAGAAAACTGCTTTTTTGTTTACTATGTTTTGCTGTCAACTGTATGTGGTTGTTAAATGCCATCGGCGCAGTGGATCTTTATTCCGTTCTTTAATTGAACCAAATCAATTTATACTTAGTAAATGAGTAGGCAGCGCGCAAAGCAAGGCAGATAAGACGATAGTGCAATTATTTAAAGTACAGGGTGATCAATGGAATTCATAATTAGAGGAGGCTGTGATTGGTGATTTTATGCTGTGTGGTTGGATACAATGAGAAATAAATAATAAGTTGGCAGTTGTCATATTTGAGATTACGCTCGTGCTTTATACAATCTGTTTTGTTATTTTATTTTGTATGGATGTTGGTTTAAACCCTTTTTTTTAGAATATTAGGAGACGTTCTACAATACAAATCCGTTTATTCTCAATCATTAAAAAAAATGTCACAATTCTGACCATTAAAATGTCTAATTTCAAACTATAAACCTGTGTTGCCAATATTTTGGAAAATATCACAGCTAGCTCTAATTATAAATTCCGTTGATCGCATGGTATTATGCAATTCTCTAGAAACACTTACTAATAGCGGTATCGATTCATTAGCACAGCTTGCACCCAGAGTATTTGCATCTCACTTTAACCACACGTAATAAGAGAGATGAAGATACATATTATGAGTGCAACCAGTGCAAATGAATCAAAAACACTATAAAGCAGTCATTTCTGCATGCTTGAAGTCTAGAAAAGATCAAATAGTCCAAGAGTAACATTGCTCAATATTACAGGCTTATTTTAAAGACAGTGGTTATACAGGCTGTTCATTTTTTGGGCCTAAGCATGGGAATTTCTTTTGTCTTAGGAGATACGGGGCCGATTAAATTAGAAAAAAGTTGCGTATTTTTATACTAATTAAAAACCGAAAACTGATAAAGTTAGACATTTGAAACTTACACATTATTAAGCCCGAACTGTCAAAATTGTAGAAATACGGGAGATCGAGATCACAGTACTTGTTTATGCCAACGGAAATGACGTTTATCTGAGATTAGATGAGATTTGTGGTATAAAATAAAAAAAAATATTCTTCCTCAAAATGCCAGAGACGAAAGATAAATTCACAGATTTTATCAAAGTTTTAAACTTGTGCTTTCAGGCCTTTCTCAACTTCGTCCAGCCATCTCTTTTTTGGTCTTCCTTTTTTCTTCTTTACTCCGTATTTCCTGCTAATAATAGTCTTTGGTAGCCTCTCTTCCGCTAATCTCTCAATATGCCCTAGCCATCTTTTCTATTATATTCATTCAAATATTCTTAGTAGCTTACATTCCCATATCTGTAGCGTTTGCTCTTCTTGTTTCGTTATGGTCCAAGTTTCTGATCCATACATAATTGTTGGTCGTATTATTGTTCTGTATACACGAATTTTCAATTCTCTTGACACTTCCTTCTTCTTTAACAAATAATTGAGTGCACCTAGTGTTCTGTTGCCTTTACTCAATCTTTCCTGTAGTTCTTCTTTCAAGTCGTTAATTGCTGAAATTTTTACGCCCAGATAGGTAAAGCTGTCAACTCCTTCGAATTTGTAATGTCGTCGTTGCTCTGTGCTTACTTCTAGTTGCCCATTTGATTTATTCTTAGCGCTCATCCACATGTATTTTGTTTTTTTATCGTTTATTTCAAGTCCCATTTTTTCTGCCTCTTTTGCTAATATTTTTATCGCTGTTCTCAAGTCCTTTTTCGTCTTTGCAATGATAGCAATATCATCAGCATATGTACGGCAATCATGCCGTCCATACTAAATTAACCCCGTTTTGTTTAATCTTCCTCTTCTAATGACTGTCTCAACTGCCAAATTAAACAGTGTTGTAGATAAGGGATCACCTTGCCTTAAACCAGTCCTCACCTGAAACCACTCTGTTTTTTGTCCATTTACTCTAACTCTGCTCCTTGTTAGAAAAATTTTGTGCAAATCGTTTTTGATTGCAGTGAAAAGCTCGCGCAGCCTCTGTACAGCTGTTTCAGCCCTGCTTGGGGCTTCTTCAGCAGAGACGTAGTTCGACATTCCCACTGCAAACAAAAACGACTTGTCCAATTTATTCGCAAAAGCGAGTGATGAACAGATAAAATAGCGACATCTTACGATCGCTTTTTGACCTGACATTGCAGTAGGATAGACAAATTGAAGCGGGATTTGCTCCTAATAAGTCCCCCATGCAAGGCGGCCATGCTTGCTGTCAAAGCATAATGAAAGTTTTTAGAAAAATTTTGTGCAAATCGTTTTTGATTGCAGTGAAAACCTCGAGCAGCCTCTGTACAGCTGTTTCAGCCCTGCTGAAGAAGCCCCAAGCAGGGCTGAAACAGCTGTACAGAGGCTGCTCAAAGTTTTCACAGCAATCAAAAACAGCTCTGCTTGGGGCTTCTTCAGCAGAGCTGAAACAGCTGTACAGAGGCTGCTCGAGGTTTTCACTGCAATCAAAAACGATTTGCACAAAATTTTTCTAAAAACTTTCATTATGCCTTGACAGCAAGCATGGCCGCCTTGCATGCGGGACTTATTAGGAGCAAATCCCGCTTCAATTTGTCTATCCTACTGCAATGTCAGGTCAAAAAGCGATCGTAAGATGTCGCTATTTTATCTGTTCTGCTCCTTGTGTTCTCTAAGGTGTCCTCTACTTCCATAGCTTTTACATTTTTTAAATGTTATCTCTGAAGTCGTCTTTAATCACTACTGTTTTCAGAAAGTATAATTACAGGAAATTGTAATTTGTCTCCTTTTTTGCTTGCGACAGTATCGTACATTATGGTTAATTTTATTTTCTGATCGAAATCTATCTATCTTTTTAAATTTTTACGAATATCGCTAAAAACTTGGTGGTTTTTATTCACATTAATTCGGTTTCTGTGCGAATTTCCTGTCTTACCTTGTTTCAAAATTAAAACGACGAAGCTTTAAACAAACAAGCACAAGTTTCTGTAATTAGCTCAAAAATAATTGAAAACTGTTAAAAATTTGGATGTACTATGCCCGCAAAAAAATCTGAGACACGTAATATGTCCTAGTGTAAATATGACGAGTTAATTATTGTTGCTATGGTGTATTCGTGTGTATGTTTGTTTTTACGCTGTTTACGTTACCGTAGAAACAATTTTAAAGTTGCATTCAAACTGAAACAATAACTCAAAAAAGCATGTAAAAACTTGTCCCAGATTTTTTTCGCTGACATAGCACATGATTTGATGTACTGTGGCTTGCAAAAAAAACGCGTACATCTGTTTTTCGTTGTATTAAGCTGGTCTTGAAATTTTATTTGTCAACAATTAAAATTCTGACTGACAGAAAACGAGTAACTTAGAAGACGAATAGGGAGTCACTCACAGCAGTAGCGAATGATTATAGCTTAAATAAAAATACTATGATGCACAAATAATATGTGAGAAGGGAAAAATTTTGCAAATGGAAAAGATAGTTGGAGATATTTGTCTAACAATGTCGATTTACGTATCGGATAATGCCCTTCTGAATTAAGAAAAAATCCATTATAAACCGCAAGGGATTCCAAATTTTAATAAATTTTCCTATATTCTTGTCACCAACACGTTTAAAATTACAAATTGAGCTTTGAAGAGTCTTGATAAGTGTTAAAAGAATTATATGAATACGGCAGCAATCAACAATTGTATTTCGATTTCATTACATTACTTTTACGGGCCGTTAAATATTTGGAATGTCGTGATATTTATTGAATAGCTACTGTCTGACTCATTTCAGGTAAAACAGTAATAATTTCAACGGCCATTCCTAACCTGTATGTTTCGAAACATGACAAAATTCTCAAAATACCCATTAACAAAGCAAAAAATAGGTGAAAACTCGGCTGCTTGATTAGAAAAGGTATACGCAATTTTATTGCAAGCTAGTGTACAAGGTTGTTATAAATGATTCGTTGGTCCAATGACCTCTTAGGACCAAAACGATAAGGGGGGAACATTTGTCAAATCAAATCCTTCAGACAAGTGTTACGCAAATTAAAAAAAAGGTTTTCGTTTGTGTAAAATATTCACTTCCAGTACTATTACCATGTGTTCATCTTAATTTGTGGTCTAGTGACCATTGGAACTGTTAAACTGAATGTCGTGAATTAAATCATAGGGCTTACCTTTTAATTTGACATTTGCAGTACACAAATTTATGATAAACAGTTATTTTTATTTACAAAATACCATTTATTTGTGAAAGTAAGATTTTTAGAAATACACGTTCGTTTTAGACATGATTTTACGGAATACTTCCAAGTTAGAAACAAACATGTAACCATGAAAATGATTAAAATTAAGTTTGTTTTGGTTAATGAACACGAAATGACAGATGAATTAAATAGTTACTTGAATAACCAAGTTAGTACTGTGGAAGCCGTCACAATTTAAGTTATAACCAAGCTTAAGAATTGGACCCACTTAGTACCGACGCTTTTCACGCCGAATGTACTGTTCACTCCTTCCACCTTTGCGCGGCTGCGATGCTTCTAATTGTCATTGAATGGAGAGGGAAGATGTGCGAGTTAGTTCAGGTTTTTTCTTCGGCGACTAAGGTCCAGTTTTACAAACGAGGCTCAACTTTGAGCTCAGGCTTAAACCCTTAGCAACGATTATTTCAACAATTGTTGTGAAGGATTTAAGCTTCGGCTCAAAGTTAAACCGTCATTGTAAAACTGGGCCTAAACGATTTAAATGTATTTAATCGTTAAAACGTTTTTCGCACATCCTAGAGAGATAATAAAAAAGTTTCTCTTTGAAAATATAAAAATGCATATAATAGTCGCTGCAAATCACCACATACTTTAAATATTTAATTGCAAACAATAAAAACGCCTACAAGTCGACAGTATTGTGCTCGAAGCAGCCAGATGAGATAACTTCCTTCGAAATACTGCGGGCGGAGCTAGTACAGTCCGAGTATTAAATTTTCGTACTGAGCGCGGAACAAGTGGTCCGATTTCTTTTCCTTGGTTATAACGTTTTCTACTGACGTGCACTGATGCACTGAGTGCGCACTCAGAGTGTCTGTACCTTCTTTTAGCGTAATGCAATGAAACGAGTCGGAGACACTCTGATTGCGCACTCAATGCATATGTAATGCATGTCAGTAGAAAACGCCATTAATTTTGAATAACCTCACGCAGGAACACATTTAGCGCAAACATAGCTACCGACACCGATATACAGTGTATCTTAGCATTAGGTGAATTAATCCTAGGCATTTGAGGAGTTACGAAATTTACGCGTAGGTTGCGTAGCTTGGGAGTGAAAAGGGAGTAACAGGGAATCTGCAAACTAACTCATTAAAACAACAAGAATTACCTTTATTGCTTAAAAGTCAGAAATACAGATAACTGTATCCCACGACGACGATCAGATTAACTGATATCTTGTACAAATTACGCACATCTTTTATACTGCCAATGTACGTGACGTCATGACCAAATTCCGCAAAACTTTAATTGAACCCGTACTTTGCTTGGTTGCTGAGAAGCTGATGTCAGGATTTTCACGTTGTTTCCAATCATCATTTCTATTAAATCGTGAATTAATTGATTGTGTTTAAACACTTATACAATGCCCTAGTTATTTGCGTATTTGCAACTTTGCGGATTCACGCTACAAGTTCATCGCCTGAGTCGTTGCACCAGCAAACCGCTTATCAGCAAATAACTCGTATGCATTGGAAAAAATACGTTTTAAATTAATTAAATACGATTTTCAAATTTTCCGTAATAGTGACAATATCAAGCAGGCTTTGACGTTTTTTCCTCTTTAACATGATATGTATAGCATATCTGATAGGAGTATTTATTTTCAGAAATAAATAAGAGAATTTAAAAAATATTTTTCAAAGCATAATCCAAGTGAGCTATGAGAAAATTAAATGCTATGGGTCGTCCCAACTAACTACATGAAACCTAACGTTGAATAAAATTGAATAAATAAAATAAAGGTAAAATAAAATAAAAATTAGGTAATAGTAGTAATATCTCTAGTGACATTCGACACTAGATTTTAATAAGATTCCAATAATCTTTTTGCTAAGGTATTGTAATTGGCAACAGCTTTTTTGTTTTCTAAAAAAGCTAAATACCACACACTTTACGGCTTTCCATTCTAAAAGTTATTTGTTATTAATTTTTCTTTCCAATTCTTCGTGTAAAAGTTTGCTACTTTGAGGTGCCATAATTACCTCTTCTTAAAAATTTGCTTCTCTTAAAATTTGCAAATATCTCATTTAATTAAAAAAAAGTATCGATCTCAAAATTTTAGACCCTTAGCAATCATTAATCATTTATGTATAAATGAGGAAGTATTTGTTGAGGATCCGCCAGTGGCGTATGTTTTTACAGATCTCCTAAAGCTACGACCGTCTATGACAGACAGTTTTGTCACTTCTGAGAAAACAAAATCCAAATTATATTGGTCGTGTGGATTACAATCATTTCTTGTATTGTACCTAAATAGATAAATAAAAGTGATAAAATGTATAATCAGGATGTAATTAAATTTTCTGTGCAACTTACTTTTTGGTACAGGTTGATGGTATGGTTGAAACACATGTGCATTTGAGCCCACACACGCCAGCTGGAGACCCACCAGAACCGGAAGAACTAATAAAAGCGATTCAAGACTTAGAAAATAACACGGCATCTGCTGATGAGGCAGTCCGTCAGAGAATAGCTCAGTTACCTCGAGAAGTTTCAGAAATTTCGTATTTAACCAAACTTGAAGGTACAAGATTTACTTTACATTTACATTGCCCATAAAATTTTCATCTCAACGCATTATTCTTTGCAGGGTTCCCACTGTTTTGGAAAGTGAAAAATCTGAAGAAAATGCAAAATGAAAATCACCAGTGGGAACCCGATTTCATTTTCATAACTCCCCCATTTTCTCGCTCTTAGCTTCATTTTGTACTGTATTTTAGACAAAGAAAGTGCCGAGAAATTGAGTGCACAGGTGAACGAGGCTGTTAATCTGTTGAATGACTATAACAACAGGCTAGTAATCGAGGTGGAACATAGGAAAAAGGTATCAAATATGTTGCGGGATTTTCTGCAGACGCAGAGAGAGCTGCTCGCCCAAGCTGAGCGTGGTTTAGAGGTGAGAAAATCGAAACTTATTCAGCAAGGGTTCTTTGAGAAGAGGACATGTCCAAATTTTGTTATGAAAAACTTACAGCTTGGAAGGAACTTTGCACCTCACAAACCAAATTTGAAGTAGTCGTTTTTCTATGCTGTGAGTTTTTCACTTTCTTTATTATTCTCGTTACCTTAATTATTTTAAAAATAAGATTCGTTGTTTAAACCAAAATGTTCATTGGTTTATTTATGTTTTAAGTGGAACTTTCTCCCGAAACGTTGAGTAAAAATAAAATTTTGTTAAATGTAAGCATTATTAATTGTCATAATGTAATATGTATAAAATTTGGGAAAGATATTATTTTTAGTGATAACTGAGACGCAAAGGTTCATTGTTTTAAATATTATTTTTTTTGTATGTAAGTTTTTTTCTGTTTTGAAACTTATATTTAGTATAATAATAGTAACTGATAGAGTAGATTTCTTAATCTCCAATAACATAACAATTGTGGTAATTTCGGTAAGAGCTTTGTTTGTAATTAAGATTCGCAACTATTTCAATTGTAGTTGCACTGTTATTTTATATGACAACTACTTACTTTTCAGGAATACCAAGACAAATTACAAAAAATTTACGGAGTAAGACAAGAATTAAAATCTCACATCCAAAACCTACCAGACTTGACCCAATTACCTGACGTAACGGGTGGTTTGGCTCCTCTTCCGTCAGCTGGAGACTTGTTTAATATTCATTGAAAAAAAAAAATAAGACACCAATGAAATAATATATATTGGGCTGTACATTTTAGTAGTTTGAATTTTGTATTTTAGCAAACGCAAAACAAAATTTCACACATAACACGTGTGTAGTTGAAATATGTGTTATGTTATTACTGCAGTGGTAATGTAAGGCATATTTTGTTGTGGCAAGGTTTATTGTAAAAGTTGAAATAAAACTTTTAATCCATGCACATATTTCTTTTTCTTCCTTACACACCGTATCTAGCGTTGGCGATTAAAAGACACGAATTTGGAACGATGCGCATCCCAAGAAACAATTTGAGCCCAGTTTGTGGGGCTGCGCCAACCGTAACTTACCGTGCCTCTGAAAGCAACGACGGTCTTTCTATCAGAGACGTGAAAAGGAGACGCATAACTATGTCCATTCAGTGGCGGTCCGTTACATCCAGAAAAATGCACCGTATGGTGTAGATTGCACACGGGGCATCATCGGACCTTATTTTTTTTCGAAATGAGTTGGAGTGCGCGTTACCGTCAATGGAGTACGTTACAGAATGATGTTGATGGTGATGAACAATGATTACTTGGTTCCAACTTTGAAGACATCGACCTGGAAGAAATGTGGTTTCAACAAGATGGTGCCACATACCATACTGCAATCGCAACAACAATTGAATTATAGAGACAAACATTCGGCAGCAACCTTATCTCCAGAAAGACACGGTGCAGGCCAATTAAGGCCTGCACGGTCATGTGATTTGAGGCCTCTCGATTATTTTCTTTGGGGATATGTGAAGTCTCAGGTTTATGCTAACAAACCAGCAACGATTAATGTACTGGAAGCCAATATAACTTGCGTTATTGCGGACATAAGGCACAACTTTCTTGAAAAGGTAACGGAAAATTGGATTGATAGAACACGCTATATCAGAAGTAGCGGTGGTGTACATTTGCTCAAAATTTGTTTAAATACAATAACCGTTTTCATAATCAGACTTTAAGGAAGCTTTAATTTAAAGTCACTTTAAGAATAGGGAAAGTAATGTATTTTTTTTTTGGTTAAAGTAACTTTAAATTTAAATAGATAAAATAGCGACATATTACGATCGCTTTTTGACCTGACATTGCAGTAGGATAGACAAATTATTAGGAGCAAATCCCGCTTCAATTTGTCTATCCTACTGCAATGTCAGGTCAAAAAGCGATCGTAATATATCGCTATTTTATCTATTCATCACTCTTACATCGCAATTGCGAATAAATTGGACAAGTCGTTTTTCTTTGCAGTGGGAATGTCGAGCTACGTCTCTGCTGAAGAAGCCCCAAGCAGGGCTGAAACAGCTGTACAGAGGCTGCTCGAGGTTTTCACTGCAATCAAGAACGATTTGCACAATTTTTTTTTAAATTTAAAGTCCTATTACGAAATCGGCCCTTGATGTAATAAAATGGTTTTCTGTGTAATCCTAATATGTTATCATCCAGTCAGAATTAAGATATGTTTTATTGCAATTTAAAGTTCTATCATGCTTTAAAAACAACCTATATACCACAGATAATTCGTTTGGTAGCTTATCACCTGTTAGAAAGTTGTTACAGCAGAAACTGACTTATCTTGGAACTTTGAGATGTGGTCATTTCACTGCGCATTCCGTCGCGATTTGATTTTGTTTTCACGCCAGCTCTAAATTATCTTACCTGCTTCTATCTGGTGAAAATATAAAATAATTTCAGTGTGTTTCCATTATTACTTTATTTTTACACATTTTACACTACGCAGTAGATATATATCACGATATTCTATTCACACTCTGAGCTTAACCTCTCCAAGTACGTGACAAACGTAAACAAACCTCCAATCTACGAGCCGTAGACTACTCGACATTCTGACATACGACGAAGAAAAGGTTGTCTATAACGCGAAACTAAAGCCAGTGAAATGATTGTATAGACTGTGGCAATACACGGCCAGGAAAATGTACCCCTGTATGTCCCCTGAAGGTACAACTCGCCAGGACCCAGTAAAGAGCAATACACGGATGGGAATATGTACCTCTGTATGGCCCGTGAAGGTACCACTCGCCACGACCCGCTTCTCCAATGCTATATTCTAAATGAACTTAATAAACAAGGCCTAGAGGTGACCCCAAAAGGGCGTTGGCGCATCGGCGTGATTACTCTTGTGTTGCTTACAATCCCTTAAAATCAAAAGGACTGCCCAAAAACTATGGCGTGAAGCGCACAGACCTGAATGAAAATAAAAAAAGTGATCAGAAACAAAAAGGACAAAAGATCCAATATTGCGTAAATTCGGTCTCTGTACAGAGCCAAAACAAAGTTAACAGTTAACAAAATTCGCAAACTATGGGACAAAAGCAGTGTAAATAAATTCTAATACGAGTACGAAAAAAAAGCAAAATCTCCCCTGACTACTTATCACAGTAAGCAAACCCTTCTTCCCGCCGATTTCGTTGGTGAAAAGTACTGCAGGTCAACACCGGACAGCGCCACTGGCTCATAGCACACCCGTGGACTGAAGTCACGTATGAAAAAAAGAAGGAAACGTGTTACTTAATCCCTGCGGGACGGAACGTTGATGGGATGGCTGTTACAGCCCGAAAACGGAAATGGTCTAACTTATTTTCCTCAACAGAAAGCACAAGGAAAATGTGTCGCTCTTCGGAGAGACAATAGAAATAAGCGAGGCGGCAAACACCCTGCTCTCAATCGGCGGTGGAAATCTGCCCGAGCTACTTTCTAGAAAGAAAAAAAAAGTGTGAAATTAACGATCGCAAGCGGTAAACGCACATGGAAAACAACCAAGTAACAAAATGGAGAATCAACATGGCGCTTGCCTTATTGACGTACAGCAAGCCGGAAAAGATTCACACGTCCCTCAAAACCGAACAAAACAAAAGTCTGCTGGGACAGCAACTAACAAGTGGCTGTAATCCGTTCAACGCGGTAGGCAACGGTTCAGAAATGCGATCACGATTTCACAGCACGCTTGTTCGCTGTCGATAGAGGGCGAGCCACTCCGCTGGAAAACCACCTGACATCGGGTAATCGCTAGCAATAAAGAAACCACCGTGCTCTCAACATGCGTACACAAGGGATAGCCTACCCGATTGGAAAGGTCAATGCGAAATTGCAACGTAACAGTTTCTAAAAACGAGATAGAAGAAAAATAGAAGATAAAAATTGCCGATTTATTTTATTTTCTGGTGTTCAATTTGGAATAAAAAAATATCTTAAATTTTATAGACTATGAAAAATATGGTTGTTGATGCGTGGAATTTTTCATTTCGTCGAAGTCAAATAATAGGGGCTATTTTGTATTGAGTATGTTAAATTTAACGGACTGTTGCTATTATTATATGCATATAGGTGCTATTTTGTATCAAGTACGTTACATTTAAAGGTCTGTTGCTATGGTAACAACCAATCAAAAAGCTTTATGATTGGTTGTTACCATAGTAACAGTCTTGCTAAATTATAAAGCTTTTTGATTGGTTGTTACCAAAGCAACAGATCTTTAAATTTAACGTACTTAATACAAAATAGCCCCTATATACATATAATAATAGCAGCAGTCTGTTAAATTTAACATACTCAATACAAAATAGCCCCTATTATTTGACTTCGACGAAATGAAATATTCGACGCATCAATAACCATATTTTTCATAGTCTATAAAATTTAAGATATTTTTTATTCCAAATTGAACACCAGAAAATAAAATAAATCGGCAATTTTTATATCCAATTTTTGTTCTATCTCGTTTTCAGAAACTGTTACGTTGCAATTTTGCACTGACCTTTCTAATCGGGTAGGCTATCCGTTATGTACGCAAGTTGAGGACATGGTGGTTTTTTCATTGCTAGCGATTATCCTACTGCAATGTCAGGTCAAAAAGCGATCGTAAGATGTCGCTATTTTATTTGATTAAATTTAACGTACTTGATACAAAATAGCCCCTATTTGCATCCTAATTTTAACTATTTCCGGTGGATAAACGTTTATCCGAAAAAGTGGAAAATATGTTTGTAATTAGTTAGAATTAGGGATACCGATACCCGATAAGTACCCGATACCCGATAACTGCTTGAATATCCGATAAGTATTGAATAACCGTTTTTCTGAAGTAACTGACGCTCATTTGGGCAAAATATAATGAAGGTCATTCGGCTGTTGGACGCTTTCCTAATGTCGAGTATCGGATAATTATCGGGTAACGGGTATTCATAAAGAGGAACCGGTTCCATTTAAATAAACGGGTTCCCCGTCGCCATCCCTAGTTAGAAATAAGAAAACATTACGTTTTTGCAAAATACGGAGGGTATGAATTTAATTCCGTAAAATTTTTCGCAGTGTAGAATTAGAATTATTAATTTCTAAAATTCTTTGACTATTGTGATAAAATCAGATACAAATTATTAAAATGCAACTTTTATTTTCAAAATAGTAAACACTGAAGCAACTTTAACTAGGTAAATAATTCCCGACTTTTATTTTGTTGGAGCGCCGCACCATTGCTGAATAAAACTTAATAAGGTATTGATGTTGGTGTCGGGGTACATTTTTCCTGCCATATTCAACTTTGACCAAGCATCTTTATTTGCCTCAAAGGGCGGTTTTGAGAACGTTACTCTTTGATTATTTAGCGGATAGCCAGTTATGATGCAGGGGTTTTCGTCATTTAACAAACACGACTCGTACACTTGGCGATCATCAACGGGCAGTGACTGAAAACTATGTTGATTAAAAATCACGGTTTGTACACTTTCATAAAATACCTGATCGACATTTTGATCCATGCTTATGGCTAACACCCATTCTCTAATGCTGTCATGTTGTTTGTGGTCGTTTTGAAGAAATAAATCGTCTAACAGCAAAACATTGGAGGGAAAATCGGTCATTCCAAAATCTGAATGATCTACCAGTTGATTTTCACCTTCCTCAATAGCTTCACAGATGTCCAAATAATGATTGAGAAATACAAAGGCTTCGGATACTCGTCCATCTTCACGAAGGTCAATTCCTGAATTACAATAATTGTGAATATTTTTTTTTTTCAAATTGCATGTATGAAAAAGTATCACTGATGTGAACTTGGCGCCCAACTTCATCAAGAACTTTTTTAAATAATTTCAACTTTTTATTTCGTTTGTACCTCAAAGAGTAACAAACTAAAAAATAATTTAAAAATAACCGGCACACAGTGGTCCAGAATGGAATTCTAGCGCGACAAAATGAAAAAAATGAAACATTAAAATAAAAAAAATACTTTTATTAATGTTCTTCCATGTTTGTTTTATTTGTTTCGCAACCTTTTCTTTTATTTACGCTTCTGTAGTGCTGACAAATCACGCATGAAGATTTCAGGTATCAAACTTGATTGTAAATATAATAAGTTAAACATAAATCACAATATTTTAGAAGGTTTTATTGGGTAAGTTTGGTGAGATCTTGTTACTTTACTCTTTCTTATATAATTCCATTTATTTATTTATTTATTCCATTATTCAATCGGATCTGAAGGTTTAATTATATATATTTTTTTAATTCAAATAAAATATATTAAATATTTGCATTTTAAACTTTTAAAGACAAGAACTTAAAAAGAGATCAAATGAGATGTTTTTGCGAGTTATGTAATTGTAGTTAGTAGTTTATTTTAAAATAAGTTTGTCCAACCAAGTGCTACTTTTTGTTACTTTGTAGGATTTCTTCAATTTTCTCTCTTGATTTGGCTCTGAATACGAGTAAATATGAGAATGTTTTAAACAGTGTGTCCATGGATTGAGTTGACAAGAGGAAAGACATATTTTATAGAATTCTATTTGCCTAGAAATTTCTAGAAAAACTAAAACTTTTTTAGATTTCCTGAAAAATTAGAATTTAAAAGAATGCGGTATTAGCAAAAATATGTGAAAATATAATTTCAGTGAAATAATTCAAATTAAATTATAAACTAAATTAATAGTTTTTATTTAATTACTTTTTAGTGCATATACAAGGTGAGCCAATACTCCATATTCCATAGATAACGTCTTTGTTAATGCAGATTTTTTAAATCTGTTTTTGCTATTACTTGCGTGTGATATACATATATGCATGATTTAAAAATTAGTTACAATTGCACAGGGTGTTTCGTATAATATAAAATTTATATACCAAATTTTGATAAACAGCTAGTGTGGAAAACACCAAAACATTTTTTACTCTTAAAGGCGAATCGAAATGAACTATAATGTGCAGGATATGCTATTGGCTGTGTCACACGAAACAATTCCATTGTAACTAATTTTAAATCATGTACTATGGCCGCCAAAAAAATCTGGGACAACTCTCTACATGCACTTTTCACATATTTTATTAGTTTGAATTCAGCTTTAAGCCATTTAACTTCTTTCTTTTTAATAGCAGTGCAGGTTTCTGAGGATTTTTACCTAATTTTAAGGCGATTATGTTACCTCACAAGAAAACCTAAATTTTTCTACGGGGGTTAATAAAAAACTTGGACAACGTTTGGCAGGTGACAGTAGAGATCAAAACAAGAAAAAAATTCTAATAAACCCATGTCCATTACTCAATACAGGTGTCCACGTTATGTGTTAACTTATTTTTTTAAATGGAACATTTCATGTGCTGTAAAAATGTTAAATAACAAAATGCAGTCAAAGGAGTGGCTTCCTCGATTTATTTGTTCGCATTAGAACGAAAATACATGATATATAGCTTTGAAAATTTGGAAAAAAAAACAAACAAAAATTTTCGCTGTCATGAAAACCAAAATTACTAAGTGATACATATTCGGACTCACAATGATCTGCAGATTTTAAATATGTAGTTAAAATATGTGTTAAATATATGGACACCCTGTATTGAGTATTGAACATGGGTTTATTATAATTGTTTTCTTGTCTTCATCTCTACTATCACCTGCCAAACGTTGTACAGGCTTTTTATTAACACCCTGCAGAGAAATTTAGGTTTTCTTGTAAGGTAACATAATCGCTCTAAAGTTAGGCAAAAATCCTTATAGAAGTAATTGTATTGTTCATCAAATCATACGATTTCTATAGAGAATGTAGTTAAAATGATACTGTTTTGTTATTTTCATTTTGGAAAGTTACATATAAAAAAATAATTTTGTCGCGATAAAATTCCATTCTGGACCACTGTGCGGCGCCCAACTTTAACATATTTTAATTTCGTTTACGCCATTCGATAGAGAATCGTTTGTATCTATTTGTACCTCTCTTCCTTTCGTTTGTACCTCAAAGGGAACGAAATTCGTAAATAAAGCGTATCTGGCAAATGTTTATATTTTTTTTGATTAGACCTAGCATTAATCATTCTTTCAGCAATTTGACATATTTGGCATATAAGTCTAACATATGCTATATGCAACACACTAGACGATTCCCCCCGATATCTTTAAAAATAGCGTATGTACCGATTTAATGTTATTTTCGGAATATTGAAAACGCTATAATTCGGTTCCCGTTGAGGTACAAACGATTCTCTCTTGAATAGCGTTGACGAATTAAAAAATCTTAATAATTTGGGAGACGGTTATTATTTTAATAATTTTTCATTTTAGTTCCCTTTGAGGTACAAATGAATTGAAGAGAGGTACAAACCGGTATAAACGATTCTCCTTCGAGCCCCCTTGGTTGTTTTTCGATATCTTAAAAATAGCGTGTGTACCGCTTTAACGTTATTTTCAAAACTTTAAAAACGCTATACTTTGGTTCCCATTGAAGTATAAACGAAATGGGAAGAGGTACGAACAGATACAAACGAATGGTGTTGACGAAACAAAAATATCTTAAAGTTGGGCGCCGGTTATTTTTTAATTATTTTTTATTTTGTTACCCTTTGAGGTATAAACGAAATCAAAAGTGGTACAAACGGGTACGAACCCACTAAATTATTAAAAAAAATTGATAAAGCTGGGCGCCGGGTTCACATCACTAAAAGAATCATACCTGCTTCATAAAATGCTTTATCTGCTGGTATCATATCTGTGTAACGCAGAAGAGCAACTGATATTTTCGTACCTATTTGTTTTAATGAAGGTACCTGACGACAAACCGTCCTTACACAGTAATAATGTGTTATTAATAGCAAAATCTTAAAGTGTCTCTTATGTTCTAAATCCACGTTAAATGCTATTTCAAGTCCTTCGTTCTAAGAAATTTACAGTAACTATTTTAAACTTTGTACTCCTATTAAAAAGTGATTTATCTCACCAGCTCGTATAGCATTTGCCTTAACTCAGACCATAAGTTGTAACTTTCGGGGCCAGATATGTCTGGCATTGCGAAAATATTTAGCGCGATTCTGTTGTAGACGTTGAAATTTTGAGACATGGCCGGTGTTCCGTGTGTGGTGTAGAGATGCAGGGCTTCTAAAGTAAAACCGTCTTTGATCAGTTGAGAGGCATAAAGAGCTACATATTTATGTAATACTGGCGCGCTGTGCGATTTTGCCTTCTCAATACATCGAACCCATTGTCCTTGTTCCATCAACAAATCCAAAGCCCCGATTATATCTATGAAGTAATTATATGTATGTGAAAAAAGAAAGAAAGAGAGAACTAAAAAAACTAATTTAAATCTTAAAAAAATTATTAAAAAAGTCTGGGTTTGACTCTGCAACTTGACATATTTTGCCCCGTTAAGCATTGAAATCATTGCTTCGAGATATTCATCATTTAGTAAAATTCATGATGCCACCAAATTTGAATATTTTATTAAAATATGGATTTAATATTTGCTAAAAGCAGAACCTAATAAGCTAGAACATGTAGGTCATATACGCGTCATATGCTAAGCACGTAAACATTATAACTAGGCTTAGGATAATTATGCGTCTGCATAATTGCATATGCAAATGCATATTTGGAACATTTTTATACATAAATGCATATTTTAACTTTTTAGGGCATTAATGCATAATTTCCTGCATTTTTTTGTTTTATTTGCAAATTTGCGATTATTTCTTATTGCCAAGTGCAAACTGACGTTTTATAGTAGACAATCTGAACAACCAGTGTTTCAAAATCAGAATACTTGGAAATAATGAGAGGATTAACAGTGTATGAAAACCGCCATTGTTTACTGCGACCGCACATTATCCCACGAATTTCCAAGTATTTTGTCCGCGTTAATAGTACTCGTACAGACCATGGTATGGGGCAGCTCTCTTTCTAATTTTACCAGGAAATTCTGCAGAAAATTTCATCAACCTTCAGTAGTTGTATGCTGATTTCAATAGGATTAACATCTCTCAAGATCCCAAAAGAAAAAAAAGTGTGTAAGTGCAATTTTAAACCAATTTGTGAAGGACTACGATGATTTTATAACGGATGGGCGTCTGTTATTTTGTAAATACTGCAAGTAATAAAAATCGCAAAAGGGGAAATAACGAACGGCAAGTGTTAATTTCTAATTTACCGACGCCTGGACCTAAACGTTCAGAATTCAATGCAGAACTTTGTAAGGCTTTTATTTGCGCAGACATCCCATTAGCTAAGTTAAAAAATGAAGTTCTTTGCCATTTTTTGGAAAAGTATACAAAGCAAAATATTCCAGATGAATCGACATTAAGAAAAAATTATGTTTCTGAATTGTATACATAAACATTGGATAAATTAAGAGCAAAAGTAAAGGATCATTCTATTTGGGTGTCGTTGGATGAAACCACCGATGAAGAACAAAGATGCATAGGTAATTTTGGGTTTGGTATATTAGGGGTTCCTGAAGAAAAAAATAAATCATATCTGCTGACTTTAAAAGTGTAGGACAAAGTAAATCATTCAACAGTCGCTGCTTTTTTCAACGACTCTTTAAGTTTATTGTGGCCGTCTGGAATTTTATATGAAAAAGTGCTAGCGGTTTGTAGTGATGCTGCACCATATACGTGCAAAACAATGCGGGGACTGCAGGTTTTATACCCAAACATGATACATGTGACCTGTTTAGCACATGGCTTACATCGAGTAGTTGATTTAGTTCGTAATCTTTATTCAAATGTTAATGTGCTAATATCATCTGAAAAAGATTTTCCTTAAGGCACCAAGTCGTATTCAGAAGTTTCGGGAAATTTCGGGCGACATTCCACTTCCACCTGCGCCAATCATTACAAGATGGGGAAGTTGGATCGACGCTGCTGTGTATTACGCTGAAAATTTTGAAATTGTGAAGAAAATTGTTGATGAATTCGACTCTGAGGAAGCGCAGTGCATCGAAGAAGCACAGAGTATTCTGAGAAAAAAAGGTATTCGAGAAGATTTAATTTTTATTCGAGCTAATCTGGCATGCATTTCGATTGCAATCTCCAAGCTAGAAGCTAAGGGTCTATCTTTACAAGAAAGCATTCAAATAGTAGAACATGTAGTTAACGGTTTAGCAAAACTCAAGAAAAATGTTTTTATCAATAAATTAAACGAAGTGCTGTCAAAGAATACGGGCTATCAGCAACTGAAGAATATAAGTGAAGTGTTGCAAAATGAATCGACCCTTAATGAAAAAAACGAACATTTAAGTGTCAATGACGTTGTAAAATACGAATTTGTACCAATAGTGTCCTGCGATGTCGAGAGAGTGTTTTCTCAGTACAAAAATATTCTCGCCGACAATAGACGCAAATTTACTTTTGAGAATTTGTTACACCATGTTGTAGTTAAATGTAATTATAATTTGTTTCTATAATAACGACTAAATAAATAATTTAGAATTAAAAAAAGTTTTTGTTTTTTTGTAGCAAAATAATGAAGAATGTAGTAACATAAAAAATATTATTTATTCTATAAAAGTTAATTTTTAATGCATATTTAAGTGCATATTTTTGATGATTTTAGTGCATATGTGCATGCATATTTTGAAGTTTTTTAATGCATAATTAGCCTAAGCTTAATTATAACAAATGTGCGAAATGTACGTAGATCCGACTTTATAACCAGTGATGTGCAGTGAAACGATTGAAGAAATTTCAACGAAGAAATTTAAATATTAGAGTTCATTTAATCATTTGTCCGTTTACTTAATAATCAATTCAAACTAATAAAAACAAATATTAAAAACAAACCGTTTTTTACTGATACGACATATTTAGTAATTTTCAGAATTTTAAAATTTTATGTCAAAAGGTGTTCAAAATGAGCTCGTTGTTTGCTACACACATTCTTGCACTTCAAAATGTTTTAGTTATTTTTTATTAATTATGCGGCCTCAAAATTTTGTCGGAGTTCTATTGGAGTATCTGAATTTGATACACATATAAATTTTTATATACTATAATATATACTAATATGCTCCCATACATAATAATAATCTAAACTGGGTAAGACTGGAGATCTTGGGAGCCAGGCATGAATTTCTTTTCTACCAATTACAAAACCTTTAGTTCACCTCACATGTGCAGTAGTTATTTTAATTAATTTTGCAGCCTCAAAAACGCATTCTTGTAGTAATTCTACGATCTCTGAATTAGTCTAGTAGAGTAAACTTTTTATGTGGCCTCGTAGATAATAATAAATAAAATTGTATCATATCATGTATAATTAATCATTAAATACCCACTATTTTTTAATGGTTTACTTTATAACAAAACTTTATTAGAGTATTAGTTGTATCGATTGGTGAAATATAGAAATCTATTATGGCGTCCATTTAAAATAAGAAAGTTGCTATCAATATCTTGAAACTTTATTTTGAAAGCTGCCATGTTTAACTTTATTTTCACTTAACTTTCAGCTGTATTTTTTCAAACTTTTATATCAAACTTTTTTCCATATTTCTTATAATTAAGAAGTTATTAGACATTAAGGAAAACAGCGATTTTCTGGAAAACAGCAAAACTTTGCCCATTTAACCAAATCTCTATCTTCACTAATAAGAAAGTTACCCTTGGTAGCCTACTCAATCTGGGACCCACTGTATATTAATACACCTACGTGGGCTGCTGGAAAAGTTTCTGGAAACAGTATGAAAAAACGCATATGACATTTGGTAAACGGTATCATTGTTTTTCGAAGTATTCGCATTTGACGTCAATACACTTTTGCATACGCTCGAACCAATTTCTAAAGCATGTTTTCCACTCTAAAGATGGTACCTTAGAAACCAGTGTCCAAAATGTTTCAACCAGCCGAAGAAATTCGCTCATTACGCATTTTATTTTTGATATTTGGGAACAAAAAGAAATCATTAGGTGATAAATCAGGTGAGTATGGACAATGAGATTAATTCAACATTTTTGTTGGACAAAAAATCAACTGTTTGACGGGCTGAGTGAGAGCTGGCGTTGTCATGATGGAGAATAATTCGTCCATTTCGATTGTTTCTTCTTATTTGATCGATGACTTCCGGGAAACAAATTGTAGTATACCAATCAGCATTCACGGTTTGTCGATCCTTTAAAGCCACGATTGCTACATGTCCAGTTAAACCAAAGAAACAAGCAATCATTTGCTTCGCAGCACTGCGTTAACGGACAAATTTTGTTGGTTTTGGTATCTTTTGAAAAACCCAAACGGTAGACTGTTTACTTTCTGGCTCGTACGAATAGATCCACGTTTCGTCACCAGTAACGATGTTATAAACTAAATTTGAACGACCTCCATTGAATTTCTTGAGCATTTCTTCGCACCATTTGACACGACCCTGCTTTTGCGCTTCTGTTAAATTGTGTGGGATCCAACGACTGCAAAGCTTTCGTACGTTCAAATGATCATGCAAAATCTGGTGTATTGCTTTCATGACAATACGTAAGGATGCTTAAATCTCACGGTATGTCACATGTCGATCTCGCTCAAGCATTTCACGCACAGCATCTACATTAGTGGCAAAAACAGATGTTGATGGACGACCTTCACGAAATTCGTCACTGAGAGAGGTACATCCACGATGGAATTCGAATTCGAAAATTTTCACGCGAGATTTCCATGTTTACACATAATTACTTTTTCTCAAATGCTGTACAAACAAAACCAGTTCACTTGGATAGGAATTGTCAATAGAATTATAGACGAGAAACGTCAAATTTTTCAAATATGACAGTTGATAAACGCTAAAAATTCTAGACCTACTAGATTCCAGAAAATTTTCCAGCAACCCACGTATCAAAAACTGAATGTTCTTTACATATGTCAATTGCACACTTAAGGATTATCTATTCATGAAAAAAAAAATTAATAAAATAAGAAAAGAACACAAATAACTGACTAATAGAAATAGGATATAGAGTGTCCCGGCCGTTTTTTCGTCTCGCGACTGTACTTTTTAGGTTTATACGTATTATTCTTACGATAATTATTTTATGTAATCGTTGAAAATTTCGAATGATGAGATCGAGGCATTAGATTTACCTGATTTTGTTGCAAATGAAAACATTTGAATTAATCTTTGGTTTCTCCTTATATGTAGAAATCTTTCCTTATGGTTGTCTGTTACTGTACCTTGACTGCAGAACAGTTATTCTTAGGAATAAAGCAAAGACTAAAGTAGTGACTATATTTTTATTATTGTTAGGACACATTATTATTTACGCTATTTTTGTTTTTTGAAATTTTGATTTTTTTCTTTAATTTCATTGAAATTTCAAAGAAATTTCATTCTTTCTACTCAATATGAAATTTCATTGCATTTACTTTTTTACTTTAAAAATATTGAAATTTCTACGTTTCTTTCAAAAAAGATATTTTTTTGAAATTTCCGCATCCCTATGCTTAACAGGGCAGTATATCTCCCAACATAAGATATGTTTTTTATTTATATCTAACTTCTAAGTACTAGTTAAATAGTTCATATAACTTTGAGGGTACAAATACATATAAACTTACCTACATCTGCTAGTTGTTCAACATTTCCTTCCGTAAGCAATATGTCTTTATACCTACTCTCGATGTATGTCTCGTACGCTGGTTCTAATTCTTTAGCTAATTTTCGCGCTTTAGTCCAATCTTCAGCAAGAATAAAAGTATCGATTGCCTCCTTCATCATGTCTACATTAATGTATAACTGGGCAACGCTGGAGTTTTCCCCTATATCTGTTAACCTGCAATAAGTTAAAAAAAAAACAATTTCTGCAAAATCTTTTCGAATGTACTAAATACTTCGGTGCCAAATTGTTAATGACATCTATAGCATCTTGTCCAAAAAGAAACTTGTTAATCATATCAGCCGCACGAATCAATGCTCGTTTTACTATTGACGGTTCAGCTATGTTAGTGTTCACTTGGAGTAGGCAGTTAATAGCTTGCTTGTGTTGACCTGCCAAAGCCCACTCATTAGCCCTCGATAACAAAATTTCCAAGTCTGCAGTAGAGGTTTTGTTATGACTCGAATTGCTGTATTCGGATTCCAAAGAGGGTAGAAGTGCAGGAAGGTAATCACGACATACTCTCAGTGCTTCGACCCACATATCTGTAACGACACGGCATTTCAGCATAAGTATCATTTAAAATAATAAATAAGTCAAACCTGAGGATTTGTATTTTTGCACTATCAATTCTGGCATTTGCGCTCTTAACAGCAACGATTCAAATTCGGAAAACTGTTTATCCGAAAAACATTGGGCCGCTTGAGCTTGAAGTACTTCCGGAACCGCACTTGGTTCGTGAGATTCGGCAACCCTAAGCGCGTTTATCCAGTTTTGGCCATGAGTGTACATAAAAACGGCTTCTTTTGGTTTTCCGGCGAGTATAAATTCCGCTTCTGCTTCTGCAAATTTTCCATCATCTTCCAAAGCCATTGCGTACTTATAATGTACTTCGTTTACCTAAATTTAGAAAATAGTCTTTAATTAACGATATTAATTAAAGGAACTTAAAAAATTAAAATTGAAGAACTCATTTGGCGTAATTAATTTCAAAACAAAATACGATGTTACTATTAATTGAACGGAACCGCGTCATTCGGATTTCTGCTGCTGCCGACGTTTCGTTTTTCATTGCAGAAGAATTTCCTCGGAGCTGCTGCTGTTGCAGCTGGTGGTCTTGTTGCTGGTTTGCACCTTATAATTAAGTTAACTCCTGGTCACTTATCGATAATTGGTGGCAAGTTGTACTGAGAAATTAATCAGCTGTCCGAGCTAGTCTCTGAAGGAGAAGGGTTTGGGCCAAAACATACACGAGCGCCAGGGCCCAGGGAAAGATCCCAGCCGATATGCACACAGTGAAACCCAGTGCCAAGGATCCACAGTATGCGCTGGTAACAGAAAATGTCTAAAAGATATTTGGGCACAAGTAACTTCAGTGCAACAAGAACGCTATCCTCGAGGGCTTAATATATCTAACCTAAATAAATCAAACTCGAATAACCACGACCGGCGAAAGGCGGTAAGCAAGGGATGAGGACGTCGATGCAAGAGGGGCGCCAAAATATGTTAATTACTATTAAAAACGATTAGAGCGCAGCTCCAACAGTCTCAAGGTCAACCAGACTCGATTCAACAACCGAACTCAACTTTATTTAACCTAAGCGAAAAATTAAAAAACAAAACATAAAAAATGGAAAAAAGATTAATGTCCACCCAATTCATCTCAACCTAATTCCATTCAAACCAAGTAAAAAATTAAGAAAGAAAAATGTAAAAAACATTGAAAAATTTCAAAGTCACCCCAACTTAACCGAACTCAATCTAACTGTATTCAATCAAACGATTTAAGCGAAGTTCGACCAATGTCAAGGTCAACCAAACTCGACCCAACTGAACTCGATTCTATTCAACCCAAGCAAAAAAATTAAAAAGCAAAAAACAATAAAAAACCTAAAAAAATAATTAAAGTTGGTTGTTGTCTGATGAAAATTGTAAGTACAAAGTTTATTTAATCTTGAGCCGGACAGAAATATGATGGGAACACACTCAACGTTTCACATTTTTCACTCCTGACGAAGCTATAAATCTATAGCGAAGCGTTGAGTGTGTTCCCATCATATTTCTGTCCGGTTCAAGATTAAAAAGAACTTTATGCTTGTAAAAAAAATAGAATGAAAAAATTGTTCAATGTCAACGCAACGTAATTGCATTCAACAACCTAACTCTATTCAACCTAAGTAAAAAATTCAAAACAAATTATAAAAACCTCAACAAATCTCAATGTCAACTGAACTCACCCAATTTAAATCTTATTACCAAGTACTAAGAATTGAGCCCACTTAATTGGATGTTTTCTGCGCGGAATGTACTGTTTACTCCTTCTACAACTCTGATGCATTTAATTGTTATTGAGTGGGAGGTGAAGGGGTACAGTGCAAATGCTAGCACTCTGTAGAAATTATTGTGGGCGGTACTAATAGACTCCGAATACTAAATTTTCGTGCTGCTTGCGAGCCGATTTCTTTTCCCTTCTTATTACACTCCAGTCATTCTACATAAATAAAAAATTAAAAGTAAAAATATGTTAAAATTTGTACATGGACTAAGTAAAAATATGTCAAAATTTATACATAAACTAAAGTCAAGCTTAGCAAATGTCAAGGTGAATCCAATCCCACTGACATTAACCTAACTTCATCCAGCACAAGTAAAAGATTAAACATTACAGTTAAAACTAAAAGTATAAATTTAAAAAAATAAAAATCAATTAATGTGAAGTCCAACTAACGTCAAAGTCAATCCTATTCAACCGATATCAACCTAACTTCGTTTAACATAAAAAAAAATAATAAAAATTGAAGAAAAAATTAAAAGTATAAAAATTGTTAAAAATTGAAAGTCAATTAAAATGAATCTCAATGTCAAGCTAATTCTATTCAACCCATGCAAAAATTAAACGACAATAAAAATTAAAAAAAAAGTCCGTTAAATGCCAAACTTAATTTTTCCTTACTTTAGAATTATCAGTCACAGACAAATTAAAATTAATTTCGCTCATTTTAGTCATCAGTTGCCATTTTAGAAAAAAGTAAACCAAATGGTTACCAAAAGTAGCCTATTTGGCGATAAATCGCCACGGTTGGCAACATTGTCTGACTCTAAAATCACGTATTTACGACATTTTCTTACGATGATTATTTTTTAAGTCACGAGTTGCAATCATTTAAACTAGTTCAAAGTTAAACAAAAAATTGTCAAAATTAACTTTTTAACACAAAATTTGGAATTACAATTTTCTTGAGAAAACCTTATTAATTCGAATGAATTTATTTCATCTTTTTTTTTGAAGAAAGGCGCTAATCACTTGTGCGTAAGGGCGCCAACTACCCTTCATTCGGCCCTACGAATTATGGTTCAATAACCTAATGCGATAAACAAATGAAACGTATTGACCTTCACAGGAACTGAAACGATAATTAAATCTTAACTTTAACATGACTTAAAACCACGAGAAATCGTTAATTATTATACCAACGCGATCGGGTCGCTGCGACCGTCGTGCAGGAACGTCGTAATGGCGACCTCGAAGAACGCGGAACCTTCATAAAATAAAATGCAATACTCTATAGGCGTACACCTCCCAATAGGAAAGAGCAGTAGGAAACGTAGCAGCGAAAATAGAAATCGGAACTATGCGGATGCGGGTTATCTTTTCGAAAAATTTTCTCAAAAGCAGATGACACTTAGGGCTTCCAGATACACTGTGTTATAGAATTTTGCAACTCAATTATGCACAAATCCACGTTAAAAACGAACTTGTGTTCACCTCAGCGTGTCTAACGCGGAGCGAGAGAACGAAACAAAATGACGAACCAATCTGAACACAGGACGCGATGAAAGTGATTGCCTAAAGACCAATGAAAACCGTGCGTAGGGGCGCCAACTATTTTTCCTCCGCCCCTACGAATTACGGTTCAATAATCTAATACAATAAACAAATGAAATAATAAACAGATTTAGATAGGTTCAGTATTGACCTTCACAGGAACTGAAACGATAATTAAAAATCTTCTTAACTTTAAACTTGACTTAAAACGCTAAATTATTTTATTATTATTATTATTATCGTTAATTATTACACAAACGCGTTGGGGCGCTACGACCGTCGTGCAGGAACATCGTAATGGCGACCTCGAAGAATGTGGAACCTTCATAAAATAAAATACAATACTATACGGGCGTACACCTCCCAATAGGAAAGAATAGTAGGAAACGTAGCAGCAAAAATAGAAATCGGAATTAGAAACGGAACCAACAGTGGAACTAGAAGCGGGTTCCTCTGTCAAAACAAAAAAAAATCAATTACAAACGTGGCCAGATCATCAATTTCTTTTAAAGCTATGAACCAAGTATCTTCATAAAAAAATTCAGCCGGTATAAAACACTTTGTCAAAAAAGTCGACTGGCTCTCAGTCTATTAGGGCTTATAGGATTCCAGATACACTGCATTATAGAATTTTGCAACTCAATTATGCACAAATTCACGATAAAAACGAACTTGTGTTCACCTTAGCCTGTCTAACGCGGAGCAAGAGGACGACGGCCTTCTACCAGCAAAATAGCGAGCCAATCCGAACACCATGAACGCTATTACTTAAAACAGAGGAGGGAATATTAATTGGAAAGAAAGTACATTCAAATTTACGGTCATCCCGCCTTTTCTAGTAGGGTTGTAAAAGGTCGTTGCAGAACAGCCGCTATTGTGGAGGGAGTACTCCCTCCACCGCTGCTATTCACGTTGGCTATGCAAAATCGTCCAAGGTACAAAGGCGCGTAGTTTAAAATGGGTTGTAAAAGGTCGTTGTGGGGTTTCTGCAGCAACAAAGCCGGTCCCGCATATTATGCATTGCCAGTATAAGCTATGTTCCTTCCACTTAATACTCCATCCACGCCTAAGACCAATTAAAATCTTGTTATCGAACGGCGTTACTTCCGGGATGCAACGTTACCACCTTACTAAATTAAGCACATATCACACGTGGTTGCCGAAATGTAACTAGGAATTAAGACGTAACAGCTTCTCGTTGGTCGTTGAGACTGAAACATTGGTAGTAGAAGACATCCGAGTGACGCAGTTCCAAGCAGCAGCCAATTCAATTATGGACGACGACCGCGCAAGTTTTCAAATTAAACTTGTATTACTATTACTAAATATGTAAGAAATTGATAGGTATAGTATTACTTTCATGTTGCCGATTACTTACTTTCGATGGCAAATTTTTACAAAGTTGAAACGCAAATTCGTACTGATATGTTTCGCAAGCATAATCCACGCAAGCCTCCAAAATTCCGTATTTATTTAACAACTTAATTGCCGAGTCAATGGGGAGGGTTCTAGCCCACAGGAAAGCGACTTGATTGGCCGCGGCTGAACCGCCATTTTGTTTAGCAACCCTATAAGCTTCTTCCCACATAGATAAAGTTCGATACATATTCATCGCTGCCTTCCATTCACCGACCGCTAGGAAATGCATTTCTGCCGCCCTGTATTTACCCTGCATTTCCATTTGTTGAGCCAAATGCAAGTGGGTCGTTGGAAGCAGATCTGGGTGATGCTTTTCCACTAATCTTATCTGAATTAACAGAAAATAAAACAAAAAACCTAGAACACTTATGGCCGGTTTCATAATCAGACTTTAAGGAAACTTTAATTTAAAGTCACTTTAAGAATAGGAAAATTGTACTTTTTTAGGTTAAAGTAACTTTGAATTTAAAGTCCTATTATGAAATCGGCCCCGTTTTCACGGTGAGAGTTTCTGTGATAGTTGCTCTCGTCAGAGCAAGGGTCGAATTCAGAAACACGACTTTAGGCTTAGGAATACGAGGTCTGGCAATTAAATACGCGGACTGATTTTTTAAGAGGCCCTGACAGTCGGAAAACAATAGAATGGAAAGAGTATTGACAGGTATCCATTCCTCCTTTTATGTGCAAAATTCTAGTTTCGTAGCCAAATCAGTTTTCTTGTAATCGTTGATTAAATCAGACTTTGTAAGTGCCTTGCGTCGGAATTATGTTAAACGCTAGAGTCGAACAACGTATTAATGTGAAATTTCTCTTTAAACTCGGAAAATTGGCCATGGAGTGTTATGAAAATTTGCAAAAGGTATAATTGTCTATCGCGTACACAAGTTTTCGAGTGGTATAAAAAATTTTAAGAGAGGCAAAAAAAAGTAAAGATGAGCAAATCGAAATTCAAAGCAATGTTGTTGTAGTCTTTTTCGATATCCGAGGTGTTATCTACATCAACTGAGTTCCTGGTGGCCATACAGTTAACCAACATTAATATTTACAAGTTTTCGAAAAATCTCCGTGAACGAGTTCGGAAGAGAAGGCCAGATTTATGGAAAGAGAACTCGTGAATTCTGCACCAAGACAATGCGCGGGCTCACAACGTGCTCTCCGTAAAGCAATTTTTGGCCAAAACTCTAATATTTTACTGGAACATTCACCGTATTCGCCAGATCTGATTCCGTGTGACTTTTTTTGTTTCCTTAGATTAAATCTACGTTCAAAGGCACCCTTTTTGAATCCGTAGAAGTTGTAAAACAACAGGTGACGCGACTATTAAACATCTTGTCGGAAAATGACCTACGTCGCACTGTTTCGATCAATGGAAAATTCAAATGGAACGATGTAGGAACAGGAAAGGAGAGTACACTGAAGGGGATTAAATGTTAATTGAATAATTTTATCAATAAAATATTTACGGCAACAATCCGAGTATTTAATTGCCAGACCTCGTAGTTAGCCGTCTGCTTCCGAATTCGGCCCTTGCTCTCACGAGAGCAACTGTCATAGAAACTCTCACCGTGAAAATGAGAAAATAAGACTTTTATGCTTTAATATGAGATTAATTTTAATATCGGTGCAGCTCAACGTTAGACTAGACTATTGTTTTCCCCTCACCATATTATCATATTGTTCCAATCGTTTGTACATGGCAATAGCCAAATCAGGTTCCTCCACGGACAAATACAATTTTTCAGCGTCTCGATATTTTCCATTTTCTTCTAGAGCTTCGGCTTGTTTCACGTACATGCTTACAACTTCAGCCTGATCCAAATACTTCGAAGCCAAGAAATGCGCCTTATTCCACTGGCCTGCTTGGTTATACATTTCCACTGCTTCTTTATACATGTTTGCTTTTACAAACATATTTTCAGCTGTTCCGTAGTCTTTAACACTTGCAAAGTGTTTGCCAATTAAATTGTAGAAATGCTTGACTGTCTCGGCGTCCTCTATGACCTGAATGATGTGGACGGCTTTCTTCCACTGTCGGGCAGAAACTGCGGCTTCCAATGCCTTATACGTGCGCCCTGCCTCAATGTAGTGGCTAATAGCCGCGTCCATTTGCTTGTTTTCTACTAAATAATCGCCCCATTCTTCTTCCAGTGTTATAACTTGATCAGGTGCTAGGGTTCGGACCAGTTCAACGGCTTTATTCCAAATTTTACCTGAAATAAGAAAATAAATAAAATTCGCAAGTACGGTCAGACAACGGCTTAGGCCCATTCTAGACGAGCGCTAATAACGCGGCAGTTGTAGCGCTGCGTTAACGTCAGTTGACCAAATCGTATGCATCGACATACAAAGCGCTGAGAACGCCCATATAATTAGATTAAACTGCCGCTTTACATGGACTTGCACGTAAGTTGTTTAACTGACGTTAACGCGACGCTGCAACTGCTGCGTTTTTAGCGCTCGTATAGAATGACCATTAATTGCTGTCTATATGTATTACCGAGTTTGCTTTGTTTGCAGACCAAAGTTCTTTTCGGTCTTTGGAACGTAGGCAAAATAAATGTTTTAATAGAGGGAAGGAATTCCATGCTTACAAATGAAAACCAAGTTGTTTGAACTTACTTAAGGTTAGTCGAATCCTGCTTGCACTTTGAAATTTGCGTCTAATATGCGCACTACCAGAAGTACAACCGCGTTGCCAAGTTTAGGAATTTTTGTTTAGATCTGGGGAATTCTCACTTATAGAAAACAGTATAATTTATCGATGGAAAGGGAAATTTTGCATCTGGCAATGATCTTTTCAAAACTTGCGCCTCTAGCAGCAACTCTCATGTTCTAAATGGCAATTTAGAGCAATATAAATTTATAAATTAAGCAAAATTGAAATGACTTTTAATATCGCTTATTAGTACACTGTTTTAAGTACATTATGTTATTTAAGTGGGCGTATATTCTTGGTCTAATAATTGTTAAATTTCGAAATATACGAGTATTAACATTAACAGCGATATTTAAATAATTTCTATTTTGTATGCATTAATATTAGTTTGGCCTCCTCTAGAATTACGTCCTTTACTACTGTGATAAATTTCTTTTAATTTGCTGTTTATTTAGACATCGAAAATAGCAAAAGAAAATTAAAATATGGTGTTTTTCAAAATTACAGAGGGATATAATTTTTTTTCGTTAATGAAATTAGTTAAGTCCCATAGAGGCGAGTATTTTGACATTTTACACGTTAACAAAAAGTTCAGTTTAAATGTGTTTGTCGAAACAATGACAATTTTGGTAGATACATCGATGGTTGGACCCCAGTATTTAGAAGTACACTTTGCGCCATCTGGCACCGGTGAACATTGGGTTTTTTGTCTATGAGAAGTGGCGAAAACTCGAAAACTAAAATAATGCCATATGACATACCCTCGCTTAGATAATAAAGGTTGGGGGAAAGCACACGACTACATGTAGTCTCACAGTTTTGTGTTAAACTTGTAAGTTTTGATATTTATCTGATATTTTTGTTTTACAAAGACTTGTTTAATCTCTAAAACAATAAAATGTTGCACGTGTTTGTGCCATTTTATGATTATGAATTCCCTAAAATCAAATTGAGAAATGTCAGGGGAAATTTATCTTTCACGGTATATAGCGTGGACACCGGAAATTGAGACAACTCAAGAGTAAGGTGACCATATTTTAAAAAGTACAGGAAAATGTCATCAGAAAATGTAGTTTACAATTATTGAAAGTTGAAGTCATATAAAAAATTACAATCTCCTAGGTAGAAATAAAAATTCACCCGCTCTTACGAATTACTACGCGCACTACTTTAGCGAACAACGTTGGGATTAAAGTATTCTCCAAGAAAACATTTTATTTTTAGTTTATTATTAATATCTTCGAGTCGCAAATCATTTTCAGTAGACGCTTTATGCATCTTCAAAAATAAATGCGAAGACAGAAAATATTATACAATTTGTTTTTTGCACCTTACCTAAGGACTTTATCTTAGGAGCTAGAGAAAAACTTTAAAGGCAAAAGTTGTAGGGTTTTATGTCTATTATTTTTTAAAGTTATCACAAGAAACAAAAGCGCATCGCAAATTGGAGAAAAAAATACAATTTTTGGTGTTTTAAATAGAACACACTGTATATTAATTGAAGTTTGTTCTTGTCCGATGAAAATAGTAAGTACAAAGTTTTTATAATCTCAAACCGGACTGAAAAATGAAGGGAAACACACTCAACGTTTCTCCTGACGAAACTATAAATCTATAGCGAAACGTTGAGTGTGTTTCCCTTCATTTTTCTGTCCGGTTTGAGATTATAAAAACTTTTTACACTGTATATTGTTTGTTATGATGAAAGATCATATTTTTCTGATTTAAAAAATATATAATGTGTTGACATTTGGAGGAAACGTTCGTGATATAATTAAGTTTAAAATATCAGCATAATGACGTTTAAAAAATCTAGATGGCTTGCAAAAGTTCTAAATAGCTATTTTAGTTAACAAAAAACAATAGAAATTCAAGTACTGGAAACCCTACACAATGAATTAATAATAAAAAAAATAAAAATCCCAAGCCGTCTTAATATGTATTTTAAACATTAATTTATTGATATTCTAACCTCAAATATGTCACAAATGTCTCTTCCAAATATCAACACATTATATATGTTTGAAATCAGGAAAATAGGATCTTCCATTTTACTGAACAATATGCAGTGTTCCATTTAATAAATTGTATTTTTTTTCTCCAATTTACGATGCTTTTTTGTTTCTTGTGATAACTCTAAAATATAATAGACGTAAAACCCTACAACTTTTGCATTTAAAGTTTTTCTGCAGCTCATAAAATAAACCTTCTAAATAGGCAAAAAGATTGCAAAGAATTAAAAAAAAACTGTACATGAACAACCATCGGGGGCGAAAATTAATGGTGAGAAAATATTAATTTTTAGTAAATAAGCAGTTTTAAACATTTAGACGGCTTTTATTCATCACCTTTTAACAAAATATGCATTAATTTTTTTTTTAACTAACTATAGACCTATTTGGCCCCTATGTGCGGTGGTATAAAAAGGGAAATTTGTAAATCAAAGGAGGCAGTTAGTCAGTATCAGGGGCGTATTCTGTAACTTTTTAACGGGCCGTTAAAATTTAGAGGTCCTTTAAAATGTAGAATACTGTTCTATGATTGGTTGTTACCTTAGCAACAAAATTTAACGGCCCTTTAAATTTAACGCTTTTGATACTGAATAAGCCCGATAGTCGGCTAGTAATAATTATAATTAGACAGTGGATTAAGAGTAACATGTAGAGAACGAATTCTCGTACATGTGTCAAGTGGAAGGGAGCCGACGGGGTTGACGATCACTCTCTTTCGGGTTCCGCCTTGATATGAATGCTCAGTCTTCTATTCATCGTAGTTAGTTATGGGCGTTATCGTGATATCAATATCACTGTGACATCAGTTTTGATATCAGATATCAAAAAGTAACAGTTTAGCCTAAATCATAGTTTATACTTGATGGGCATCGCGTTCGCGCACGACCATAAACTCGACTTTCTCTTAACACCATAAGAAATGTACTCGCAGCGAGCGATTTCCTGCCTTATTACGACTTTTCATTAAACAATGTAACAATAATTTATTATGTTCCGAGAGAATCTGTTCGATTTCTGCATCAAACAGATTTTCTCGTAGGCCAGCACATCAACGCGGAACGCACGCGCGTGACCAGCTCCCTTCCCCCTGACATATACGAGAATCCGTTCTCTAGTCATATATTATATCAGTTAGTATCAGTTGTGAATTAATTGTATTGTCGGAAACAATTGACAAGCAGTTTCCAG
The DNA here is from genome assembly GCA_036172665.1 of Prosopocoilus inquinatus. Taxonomy (NCBI): domain Eukaryota; kingdom Metazoa; phylum Arthropoda; class Insecta; order Coleoptera; family Lucanidae; genus Prosopocoilus; species Prosopocoilus inquinatus. The sequence continues at coordinate 8,650,405 of CM069876.1, forward strand.
ACTATTCATTAATATAATTAATTTACTGTTATTGGTGAATTTTATTTGTGATTTAAATGAGAGAATTCAGCTAACAATTGAAATTCAAGTTGTACTAACTTGAAAATGCAACAATTAACGCGGTCGCTCATTAATTATGTATCAACGAGACATTAACAGATTTGATACATCGACTTTTGGACCAGAACTTTTAGAACATGTACTTCGTCGCATCCTGTACGGATAGTTTAAAAATGGAAATTTGTAAGTTAATTCATTAATTATTAAGTCATTATTAGGGAGTATTCATTAAGTTTGAAAGTCATTTATTATTATTATTATTGAGATTCAAGCCGAAATTATTAAGAAGCGATACCAATAATTTTTGGAAATGAAACCTTTAAATAGTAAAAATTGTTTATTTAGAATGTGGGATAACGATTGTACTGTTGAAATTTGAAATCTTACCTTTGCGATAACATTCCATCGCCAATTCAGTTTTATCCAACTTCTTGTAAATTTCAGCGGCGAACTCGAACAGTTCTTGCCTTAACAAATTCTTGAGTAAGTTTGCAACTAGCGTGTGATCGTTCAGTAAGTTGGAATTTTGAAGTAATAAATTAGAAGCCCTCACGAGCCTATCGGATTTTATGTACATCGACATCGCCTGTTCGTAATTCCCTTCTTCTTCCAAGATTAAACCGACCTTCTCGAACTGACCTGTTTGAAGCAGCATGCTCATCTGTTCTTCCTTTAGATTTGCCAACTTGCTGTATCCACTTTTCTTGGCTAACCTGAAAGCGAGTATTCAAACGAAATGAATTGAAATGATTCAATAAATGATTGAGTTATGAAAGGAAAGGTTTAAGGAACTGAAGACCTATTAACAGTAATCAATCATTCAATCACATTTAAGTACGTAACTTACCTACTTATACTTATACTTAAGTGTCCGTATGTAGTACAAAACAACGAGAAGCACGGTTAGGATGCATTATGAGGAATCAGAACACTTTGTGACGACGCAAGGGTTGAAACAGGGATGCATCCTAGGTTCCTAGCTGTTCGGAGCAGTTCTTGACGAAGCAGTTAAGGAAGCGAAAAACTGGAGAAAGAGTACAACAATGAATATCGAAATATGGAGATGGTACGAGTAGCGGAAATTGCCTACACCGAGGACATGGTCCTAGTGGCAAAAGATGAAGAAAAAAACCTTCTGAAAATGCGTACAGGTACAGTGCGGAAAGTTTCAAATACTTGCGGACTATTTTGACGAAAGACGGGAGATGTGATGAGGAGATAAAAAGAAGAAAGGAAGCAACAGGAAGATTATTAAACAATATCAAAAGTAGCTTCGTAAACAAAAAAGGGAAATCCAAACAAACCAAAGCAGAGATCTTCAAAAGAATAGCGGCCCCAATATTAATCTACGGGTGGAAAGTATAGTCAACGACAAAGAAACAGAAAGAGAAAACACGAAGTTCAGAACTGAGATTCTTCAAAACAGATAACAAATGAAGATTGGATAAAGTAAGAAAGAGTGAAATCAGAAGAAATCTGAAAGTGGAACCCATACAATCCAGAATAGAAGAAGGGCAACTGAGATGGCTAGGGCATTTTATGAGGATGGGGAAAGACAAGAAGGTGATAAGAGTGTTTGAAGCTTTTGAAGCTAAACCAATGAAAAAAAAACAGAAAGGAAGACTTAGAAAATGTTGGATAGAGGAAGTATGAGGAAGTGGCGAAAAAAAGAAAAATAAACTGGAAAGGAATCAGCGGACAGGTGCAAGACCTACTTGATAGCTTCATTCCATTTATGTAATTTTTTGTACATATTGAGGGCCCCTTCAATATCTCCCTGTTCCATGTATATGTTTTCAGCCGTGTCCAAGTCAGAATTCAGAATTGACAGCCTTGCCCAAACTTCCGGACACTTGTTGATGTTTTCATTATTATCTTCAGAATATTTTTCACCGATTTCTCGCGTTTGGCGCAGGAAGAACGATTTCGATACATTTCCCAAACCGGCGTAAGACCTTTCCGCCAAAAACAAATCCTGCTGTTGTAGAGCAATATTTGCGAGATTGTGCCACATTGCTTCGGCCTCAACGCTGCTTTTGATAGTTTCCAGAAACAAGACCGCTCGACTGTAATCATTATCATGAACTGCAGTACCTGTAATCAATATAGGAACCAATTGTATAGTCAGTTAAGATATAGAAATATAGAAGTGCGCCAAAAGGGTAAAAGTTCAAATTTAAACACAGTTCAATAATTTTATAAATAACCATCACTTACCAAATTCAACCAAGCCTTCATCAAGATCAAAATTTAAGGTAACATTTCCATCAACTGCAACGACTTGCGTGCGTCCTTCAGTACGTACTATATCAACAACATCCCCCTTCACGGTCATCACCGTAGGGTGCTCGGGGAGATCAATGTTGTACCAAACTGCTAAACTCGTACCAGCTTGAGCCACTGCAACATCACTAGTTTCGACCCACTGTATAAAACTCACCCCACTGAAAATGCACTTCTTTTCTCCAGTATTAACGTTCACCAACATCAACCTGCAATAGCCAAGCTTTTAAACTAAAGCTGCTTTTCCTGCTTTGGAGATTTGAAGAATTGGGTATTTGGGGATTATTATCATTGGTTTTCGTAGATCACGTCATCATTAAAGTGGAGGCATTAGCCGAATCTCCAAAAAGTATGTTCAAGTGTTTCAACTTTTCTCGAGCAATTGTAAGACGCATGCGCGTTTCTTATTAGCTCAAACAGCTTTTTCTCTTAATTTGTCTTCACATTTACGTCAAACATACATACTTCACCATACCCCTTCCTAATCGCCAGTTCTCCAAATCTCCAAATCAGGAAAAGCAGCTTAAAAGTGTCTTACAAAGGGATTCGAACGAACCTTTGCTTGATATCCCTGTACAGCAACTTGTGTCCTGTTTCATTCAATTCCAACCAATCTATTTTGGTTTCATGGTTGACCATCAGAATATTTATTCCTCGTATTAAATCTATAATGCAGATGGTTTTCAAATCGAGCAAATACGCTAGTTTTTTGTTGTCGGTTGTTAAACTGCGTTCATTTAGTCTAACACTGATCAAATGGGGATTGGCGAACTCCGTTCTTACTGAACACAAAACGGTGTCTTCTCCGTATTCAATGAGCGATAGCTCGCCAGCGTTAAAAACGAAACACACGTTGGGGTTGTTGAAGTAAAATTTTTCGTGTCTTCCCGTGTTGTTCCACAAAACCTGAAATTCGAATGAAAAAGTCGAGAATTTTATTAGATTCTTATTTTGAGAAAAACTTACTTCGCTGATTATATTTCGCCTTAAATCACCTACGAGAAGAGTATCTTCAGTTCGAGCCACTGTATAATTATCTCCTCCCATGATTTTTATATCCTCAATCTCTTTGCCATAATATGATGATAATGTGACGTTTTGGTATTCTTCATCGAACGGTTTAATGAGCACCTGGCTGGGACCTACGTAAGTTATTTCGAATTTGTCTTTCCATACTGTTCTTTTCAAAACTGAAAGCAACCATGATTGCTTAGTATTGATAATCTTGATCAGACCTGAAAATTGCTAAATGCCCGATTTCTTCACTTCCAGATAAATTTATCTACCGAGTACTGTCCTCGAAAACTATTATCGATACAATGGTTTCCAAGGATAATACCTGGCAGATAAATTTATCAGGAGGTGAAGAAATCGAGCAAGAGCCGCATACGTATTATTGTCATTTAAATTTGTTGTTCAAAAACCCTTAAGTTAAACAACGCAAGAAGTTTTAACAATTTGCTAAAATAGAATCGATATTTGCATAGTGGTGTAAGATGGCACTACTGTTTTTACTTTTAAAACCAGGGTTTCTAATTTGGAAACAGAAACAAAAAGATTATTAAAAGATTCCTGATTGCAACACCAACCACGATTTAAGACAAATAAAAATAATTTTGAACAATGGGTAACGTGTTCTTTTCTTTTTAAAGTACCAAAAGGAATTTTGGGTTACATGAAACTTCGCTATTTTCGCTGCCACCAAGTATCTTATTTTAAGACACTGATTATAATATTTAAAAAGTCAGAGGCTTCAGGGTTCTTCAGGTTTTAGAACTGTGTACAGTCGTCAGGCATTACTAAAAATGAGTAAATTAAGGAAAAGACATTGTTACTAGCTAAAAAGAATATATTGAAGCAAAAAGTAATAGAAATTCGACATATACAAAAAAGGGGGGGTGGGCAAACTATACCTGATATTCAGAGGGAAGCCACCCCTAATCTAAGGTATGACTCCGCAGCAGATTCTTTCTGGAGATGCTCTCGGGTTTGGATCTCCGCCCCTCCTGATTTTTCACTACACTATCCCACAAATTAACTTTGTTTTTAAAATAAAAGAAATTTTTGACGAAAGAAATATAAATCGAGCAGAACGAACCACATACCATATTGATCAAGTGGGGACCTAGTAAAACCGAGGATTAGGAACTAGTCCAAACTTGAAGAGTGAAGAACGAACATTAATTCATTTCCTTTCTCCGAGGGGGTCATACAGCCTGAAGCTTATCTCAAAATTACGATAAAATTAACCCAGTAACTGCTGCCACCTGATGTATTCCATCTGAACTGCTCTTTTTGCGTGGGTTGAATTACATTCCGCTGGGTTTATTTCCTACGCTACAGCAAGAGAAAAAAAGTGCTATCACAATAATGTTTAGTCTCGGGCACAGGCAAGTCCCTAATAAAAAGAATTTATACATTCGCAATTTAGATTCTTTTATGAGCCATTAAAAAGGAATACGCCAGACTTATTTAATAATTAAGAATATATACATTAGGAGTAAAATTCCGGCTGTTTACAGTGGTTTTAAGATCATAAAGATTTCTTCAGCAGCAGTTTCTGAATGTTTCGTCAAAATCAGTTTCTCGCCGAAATAATGATCGACTTTAACAGATATCAAATGTACAACTTTAGTGAATGAGCGCAACCTTTTGATGGAACAAACCTATTATAAACATTACGTAAACTTGATTATTTTATGTTTTATTTAATCTGTGGTGTTTGCCCAACGGGGCCCTAAGTCATAGACTTATCAGGACCTCAGGAGCGGGAGTGTGTTTTTGTGTGTGTAAAGTGTTCCATGGCTTTGTTACTTCCAAACCTCCTCGCCGTTGAAGGGTAAGTAGTGTCGAATTGTATCCTCAACACTGAAGGGTACCTGAAATGAACAACGACCACCTCCGGGAAATATCTCGAGCGGGGTGCAATCCCATGACCATACGATTGTAAGGCCGGTCCCTTACCACTGGACCGTTTCAAGATATATCAAATATTTGAAAACAGAAACTAGCAAACTGTGAAAGAAACGTGTATTATACAGCAACATTTTTAGTAACTTATGGAAACCTTTTGGAGTATGTATCTTGGGACAAAGCCATAGGTAGGTATAGTTTTTGAAAGGGTGGGAAAACTTGAAAAATATTTAAATGCTTCGGTCTTATCACCTCTTGCATACAAAAAATACTTTGTATCTGTGTCCAATACCACTGGATAAAATTTTACTGCTTTGGTAACAATAACTGCTTTATTAGCAGAGAAAAATAAAACGGTTTATTATTGTTGAAAAAGTAATTGAATTGTTGAATGGTAAATCATCGGCCGAAGCAGCAGTAACTGTTGGTCTCACAAAACTCCATTTTAGGATCTCTTCTATTTCTGATATACTTTAATGATTTCTCCAACAGTGTTGTGACGCTAGTGACCACCGAGAAGGTGTATCCTTGTATAAGGTTTGCATAGAGAAAAAGGGATCTAAATCGAAAATAAACTGCACCCCTTTTTTTTTGAAAGCCCCTCCCCAAGGGTATGTTTCAAAAACAGTGGCGTTATTTAACAAATAAACTCTATATCGGCCATAAAACAAATCACTTATTAAGTCAATCACGAACACAGAGTTCGGTATAAGATCAAACCTCCTAATGGGGTCATCGGCCGTCATTTTATTTGAAAATTTAAAGATTACAGAGCCCAAATCGAGGGCAAAGAGTGCTTCAACGTGAGTACTCCCGTGGCGGCTCACACAATCCGACATCAAATAAAAAATAATTTAAATAACAGCCCCGTTTTGCGTGAGATGCAACAACAGAAGTAGCACAAATTTTTGTTTACGCTCTGAAAGAGCCGAAACACTTAACAATCAACACAGAACTAAGTATAAATAAAATACAAAAGCAACAACAAGGAAAATAATAGAAACAAGCAGCTAAATATTGTTGTGGTTAATGTTGAGGGTTAGCCGTAATAAGGGGCGAAGTCAAAATAAGGAATACATTTATTAAGTAAACAAATATTAATTAATTAATAAAATTAATAAAAAGAGTGATAAGCGTGACCCACATTATCTGGTAGAGACACCTACCTACCTGTGAGGATAATTAGCAAAGATATACACCGTGACGAAGGACTTCGGTGTCGCCAGCAGCTGTAATGGGATGAGTCGGGATTCTTAGCAAACTAACACGATAAATAAGCCAAAAAGACGCCACTCAATTTTTTTTGGGATCGCGGGAAGACTAAGAAAAACGTGGTACGTCTAAAGTTTCTCAAACAAATTTATTCAACAAATAAAAAAGATTTCACAATCAATAATTATCAAAATAAAGCGCAAAGAAAAGGCGACGACGCACACAAAAAAATAAGGATGCGGAAGGCCTCAAATTATATTAAGATAAACCTGTCCGGATCCGAAAGACAATACTAGACTTAATCTACTGGTAAATAGAACGTAATAATCGCCAAATTAAGGGTAAGGAGTCCTGAATGGACTGGCGTTTCAATTAAACCAAATCCAACCGAACAAGTCGCGGCAAATGACTCCAAAGTATGCCCAAAATTACGCACAACATGTATTTAATATCAAATGCATCAATTTTCAAAGGGAATCAACAGATACGGGGAATAACAGAAAAATAAATCCGACCTATAGCAGGTTGGGTGTCACGAATCCACAGATATAACGTTGGCGGAGAAGACGAGAGCCAAAGCGACCTTCGCTTTTCCTCTGGTAATTGTCCAAGTCGAAAGGGACAGGACCTATACGTCATAGCTGATCATCCTACGGCGAAACTTTCGCGAGCCAAGACACAATCGGCAGAGAAAGTTCGGGGCAAGAGCATGGATATTTGGAATTTAGCCTAAAAGGAGGAAACTAAGAAAAAACATAGAACACGTATAGTGTTGGCAATAGACAAATCAAACTCACCTGAAGAAAATCGGTTCCGCCAAGCTGGCACAAGCGCGTGTCAGCACGACTTTAATCGGAGCAAACCTTCAAACCCGGCTGTAAACCGTGACTTTCATTTCACCCTCCCTGAGGGAAATGCTCCTGAGCACTCAAACGCGACACCAAGTGGTTCACTCGATTTTCAAATGAAAAGTGAATCTATTGCTAGCGCAGTTCGGAGAGAGAAGAAAGGAGAACCAACAGGAAAAGAAAGAGATCAACAAGAGTAAGCCAATCCGGTGAAATGCGGCATCAGCCTCATCGAATGAGCTTTAAATATCGAGGGTCACGGGCGCGTCTATAAAACGAACGAAATATATCGCAACCCACTGAGAGAGGAAAGCAAAAAGGAAAGCCCGACAATCTGGTGTCACCCGCAATAAACCGCAATAAAATGAAATTCCGTCAAATTTTACGAGAATCAAACGAGTTTATTTCTGATCCGAAATCCATTTGTAGGAAATCTATACAAAAAAAAAACTGAACGAATAAGACTCCGGGAAATTACCAATTTAATTAGCTGCATTCCCAGCCCGAGGTGATCACAAAAAAACGTCTTGCCCAGCAAGAGCGCAGCGACACACCCTTTTCCGGCGTAATAAAATAATCAGTAGATTAAGGAAAGAGTCGACTCCGGTAAATTTTATTGTACAGGGCATCCCAGAATAATAAAAGGACTTAAAACTGTAACAAGACTTACACAACACACCACTAATAAATAGGTAATAGACTCAAAGTAGTCTATACCGTTGAGCCGTCGACCACTACCCCCTTTGCATCGTTCGATGTCATTTTATAGGAACTCCGGAGCCATATTTTTAGATTGCTTATGTCAGGTTTACTTCCGGACTGGTGAAAGTATTCCGGAATCAAGGCAGGACGGTGGCTGCGATCCCGCGAAGGCTCTCCGTACAGCTTTCGCTGAAATGAGTTCCTCGACTCAGCACGGAAGGTGATGAATCATATGGGAATTTTTAATATCTCAGCAACGCGACGCTCGTTACACTTACAACCCTCCAACACCCCATCTGACTGTACAACCAGTGCACCGGATTTTTTCTTTTAGGGGGGAAAGTGTAACGAGCGTCGCAGAGACATAAAAAATTCCCATGTGATTCATCACTTTCCACGCCGAGTTTAGCGAATGATTCATTTCATCGAAAACTGTACGGAGATCGCAGCCAACATCGTGCCCGGACTTCGGAAAGCTTTCACCAGTCCGGGAGTAAACCTGACATAAGTGTGGAAAAACGAAATAAGATTAGTGATCGTGAAAGATGAATGCATGTGGCGCACACGCAGAACACAAAATGGAGGACGACATTATTTAACTTGCCACGCAAGGCAAGCTCCGAAATAAAGATAATTCTTCACGCCCCCAAAATTCGGGTAATTACACACTGCCAAACAGCTATGAAAACTTCTAACGAAGTGAAAACATCCGTAAAGCGGTAGGTCAACCAAACCAAGCGACAACACTATCAACAATCATTTCGCTACGATAGCACGTGGAAAAATATCCGCCCCTAAAATGCTTCCTCGCCGGACGGAACAAGATCAGAAAGCAAGCAAACGTCTCGCTCTCCACGGTCAGCAGCACTCGCAACAACAACGTACGTAGGGAAGCCTACTCCAAACTGTGAACATCGACGATAGAAATGTAACAATATACCGCACATTGACTGCTTGTTACCTTAAATGTTAATAATTCTCATATAGTGCAACTTGGACAGGCGTCTATTGAGGTGCTGTCCACAGCTGCTAATTAGTTTGCTTCTACTTAAATGTTGGAAAAACTAAAAAAAATTTGTTCTCTTTAAATAGGGTAAACTATTCTTGTTCTAATTTGGTCAAGTTTTTTGGTATTCTTATGAATCTGAAGTTACAATGGAAGTCACATAAGTACATATTAATGAATTATTTCGTAAATTATGCAATAATATTTTCCCACGTACGAATACCAATTTGAATCATACGGTATAATAATAAAAAAAAAAACTTACCAGTCTCAAATAACAGTATTGATCCTCCTAAACTACCTACAGCTATCTTGAAACCATCTTTCTTCCACGCTAATGCAGTTACTGTGTAGAAATTCTGAATGTCCTTTTGTCCAGTCTCTTCCCAAAGTGACATTTTTGGATTCCAAGCGTACATTCTCAATCTATCATAGCTTCCTACTACCACAGCCTAAAACATCGTGACAAAATCACTTTGTTTTTAAACATTACACAATAACCTGTCCACTTGGGCTGCAACAAGCCACAGTAAATTCATATTCAGACGAATCTCTGCTGCAATCGAATTGTCTCACCATTTTACCTTGAGTGTTGTAAAAGATAATTCTTTTGTCACAACCGGCGGCGAATATTTGTCCTTGCAGCCAACTCAAAGCCATTGGTGGCACGGAATGTACAAAAATTCTCCCTTGAGTCTCTTGGGTTTTATCATCGTCTGTCACGTAGAATCTTATGACGTTACCATCGACATGTCCGGATAGAAAACCAGTTCCTCTGGAATTGGCGCAAAGTGATACCACCATGCTGTCTGATGCGTACAAACTCTGAGATTTGTTTGATTTGATTTGAAGCGCCCTGACTTTTCCGTCGGCCAACCCACATATGATGGGCCCTGCGTATAGCCAAAGAAGACAAGTTATGGGAGAAGGTTGCATAAATTTATTACATATTGCCTGAAATTTTGAGGTTTAGAGAGACTAATTTGTTTCGATCGGAGTTGATTTTACTTTTTTCTCGCCCCATTTTTCTCCAATCCTGTACACGAACACCATGCAATCGCTTTGACCAACGGCAATCTTTGTTGAATCGGAATTAAATGCGATCCCTTTAATTATGTAAGATTTTTTTCCAGCCTCAGGATCGGCTGGTTTTGTTGAAAAATGGTCTTTCTTTTCTCCATTCTCATCGAATAGTAATATTTGTCTTTCTGAAGTGGCGACAGCTAACTTTTGGTTATTGGGTGACCAAGTTAGTGCTACTATTTGAAAATCGCAGTCCTGGAAATTGAGTTTGTAAAATGTCACTCATTCAAAAATGATAAACGAAGATTATACAGTGTTTTTTTAACTGTGGCCACAAGGATTTACGTGTTAAAAATTTTGCCTCATGTTAACTTAGGTATGTTCTCCTAAAAATTTTAAGCAAGTTTTTGTTTCTGTCAATTACATTATTTATTGCAAAATAAATATTACCAGAATAAAAGGTGCGTCATTAATTTAATTACTTTAATATGAAAAATTGAAATTATTAACGAGCAAATATTAATCGGGTGAGTCACAATCAGAAATAGGATAGGAAGTTTTAGTAAATATTCTTGTGCTAATATTCGCCTACGAATATTCACCGAATGCACAAACATTCGTTCATGTCTAGTGACGGCACACCTACGCCCATCCCCAGCTAAGTAAGATTATGTTGGTCGGTAGCAGAGATGGACATTTTTTAGTCGAATTAATAATTAATGACTAAATTAGACTAATGACTAAATTAGTCACGACTAAGGACTAAATTAGCCATTAGTCGTGAGATACGTGATTAATGACTAAATTAGTCATTAATCTTGACTAGTGACTAATGACTAAATTAGTCACCAGTCATGACTAATCTAATTACTCTGTTCAGTGCAAGGCTGCTTAACGAATTTTCGGACGTTTCTTTCAATTTTCGTCAGAGGATTAATGCTTGAAGAATACATGAATGGTTTCTTAACTACAGAACTACAGGTGTTTACAGGGTTCGGAACGAGCTACATTGATTATAAAAAGTTACTTTCTTTTTGCAAATAGTTCATAAAAGTTAAAATGTAGTGATTCAGTGGCCAGTTTAGTGGCATTTCATTTCCTTTGAAAATTATTTATTGGTCGTCAATTTAGTCATTCATTATTATTCATGATTGAATTTAATCGACTAATAATCAACTTTTTATTCAAAGACTAATACTAAAATATTATTAATGCCCAACACTGGTCGGTAGCCATGTTTGTGCTAAATATGTATTTAGCGCATTATTATAAGAGGTTACACAAAATTAGCCTAAATTGTAACGGTTTTTATAGTGCTAATTTAATTCTTCAGGTCAATATTTTACATTCGTTGTTGAAATTTTAGAAAAATTTTGTGCAAATCGTTTTTGATTGCAGTGAGAACCTCGAGCAGCCTCTGGACAGCTGTTTCAGCCCTGCTTGGGGCTTCTTCAGCAGAAACGTAGCTCGACATTCCCACTGCAGACCAAAAACGACTTGCCCAATTTATTCGCAAATGCGATGTAAGAATGATAAACATATAAAATAGCGACATCTTACTATCACTTTTTGACCTAACATTGCAGTAGGATAGACAAATTGAAGCGGGATTTGCTCCTAATGAGTCCCCCATGCAAGGCGGCCATGCTTGCTGTCAAAGCATAATGAGAGATTTTAGAAAAATTTTGTGCAAATCGTTTTTGATTGCAGTGAGAACCTCGAGCAACCTCTGGACAGCTGTTTCAGCCCTGCTTGGGGCTTCTTCAGCAGAAACGTAGCTCGACATTCCCACTGCAGACCAAAAACGACTTCAATTTGTCTATCCTACTGCAATATTAGGTCAAAAAGTGATAGTAAGATGTCGCTATTTTATATGTTGTTGAAATTATTAATAATTTTGGATAACTGCAGTAAACCATTAACTGCAGTATTGTGTAATACCACTAACTATACAGTGTTTTTTTTTAACTGTGGCCATAGAAATTTACAAGGGATTTACTTTTGTTCTGCCAAAGACTTTGGGCAAATTTCAGTTTCTAATTAATTAATTAAATAATTAATCGATTATACAATTTATTACAAAATACACACTACCAGAATAACAGGTGTGTCATTAATTTAATTATTTTACGATTAAAAGTTGGAATTATTAAAGAACAAATCTCTCGAGTAGGTCAACGTTAAAAATTAATTTGTCATTGTGCCGTCCACATCAGAACACATATGTAATAAAAATGTCCGTTTACACTGTTGCGTTAAAGAAAGAGTCGAAATTGTTTCGTTTCCGTTAATTTTCGAACTATGTTTTTTAAATAAACACCCGTTTTTATTAATTTTAAATGAAAATATCCGTTCACAAAACTGTCGTGACGTTTGCAGTTTAGGCAGCGCTGACGTTAATTATATTTTGACTGTGGCCTACTCGGTTAATATTTATTACTCTTATTAATGTGAACTTTTAATGTTAAAATATTGAAACTAACTAAGCACAACTTATTCTACTAATGTGTAGTTTGTAGTAAATTCTGTGATAGATTATTATAAACTGAAATTTGACTAAAATCTTTGGCAGAACAAAAGTTAACACGATACAACTTTTTCCCCATGTAAATTCCTATGGCCACAGTTAAAAAAAAAAACACTGTATGTGTACTATAGATATGCGTAAAAATAAAGCCGATGTGTTTTTCTTTATTCAAAAAATGCAGTCGAGGCAATCATCACAAGGAAGTAGCATATAGTGTTTTTTTTTTAACTGTGGCTATAGGGATTTACGTGTTAAAAATTTTTCCTGGTGTTAACTTATGTTCTGAAAATTTTAAGCTAATTTCAGTTTGTAATAATCAACTACATAATTTATTACAAATTACACATTGGCAGAATAACAGACGCATCTATAAATTATTTTTTTTTATATTTAAAGTGGAAATTTTTAATGAATCGAGTAGGTCAACCTTAAACAGAAATTAGTCTCTGCCGTCTAAATGTCTGTCTGAAGAATTAATTTTTGATGTTGTTGGATTCATATAGTGTCTTTCAAAAAGTGTGCTACAAATGGGATTTTTTTTTATTATCGATTTTTATAAAAAATTATTAATACAGGACGCTTCTATATCTCTTAAAATCAAATTGGGAAATGTCAAATTACATTTTTCTTGAACGGTATACAGCGTGGACACCGAGAAATGAAGACCGCTTAAGAGTAAAGTGTCCTTATTTTATAAGATTCAGGAAAATGTCATAAGAATAAGTTGTTCAGAATTAAAAGTTATAGCTAGATATAGCTAATTACGGCCTCCTATCTTAATAATGAAAAATCACGATTTATTGTGAACCACTCTTTATACACACTACATTAGGAGATACAGGTGGCGTTAAAGTGTCCGCTAAAATGATATGAATAGGAAAACATGAAACTCGTTCTTATTTTTCAATTATTTCATTTTTTTCTGAGTGATTCTTTCAATGCATTCCGAAATTGTATGCTTTTTTTGTAGCATAATAGCAATTCATTCAAATAATCACTCAGAACGAAATGAAATATTTGAAAAACCAGAACGAATTTCGTGTTCTCCTTTTCATATTATTTTGGCGGACATTTGAATCCCAACAGTATTTCTTAACGTAGTGTGAATAAAGCGTGGTTCATGATAAATTATATTTCTCTTGTTTTTGAGATAGGAAGCTACAATTTCATATCTAGCTATAACTTTTAATTCTGAACGATTTATTCTTATGACCTTTTCCGGTTTCTTGTGAAATAAGGGCACTTTACTCCTAAGCGGTATTCATTTTCTAGTGTCCACCCTGTATACCATTCAAAATTTCGTCTGACATTTGCTAGTTTGGTTTTAGGAGATGCAGAAGTGCTCTGACTGAATAAATTTAAATAAAAATCGATAATAATAAAAAATTTCCATTTGTAGCACACTTTTTGAAAGAAACTGTATTTGCTCGTTAGTAATTTTAATTTTACGTATTAAAATAATTAATTAATTAATTAATAACGTGCCTCTTATTCAGGTAATGTTTATTTTGTAAGAAATTATGTAATTGATTATTAAAATTTGCTTAAAATTTAAGCAGAACATAGGTTAACATGAGGCAGAATTTTTAGTACGCAAATTTCTAAGGCCACAGTTAAAAAATCACTGTATATCCATAAACGATAAACGGACTGATGACTACCTAATTTTGACCTTGCATTTTGTCCCAAAGTTTGCACAAAGTGGCATCTGTGGCCTTTTTTCTTATTCCATGCATTCTAATATTTTAGTTATTCGTCAATTTCTTTTTATGGAAGAAAATTTAAAACGAAAGCCAAAGTCAAAACGTAAGTATTTGTTTCAAATAATTTATAGAAATAAATTAAATTTATTTTAGACTTAGCTCGAAAATATCAAGAATCGAGGTTGAGATATGACGACGAAATGTTTTTCAGTGATTACTAATTTATTACTGAATTTAAGTTAAAACTGTTGCTTTACTAGGAAAAGTTAATATACTCTCATGAAATAAGCCGAGGTTTAAATTATAAGTTAAAAGCCTCCGTCAAATGACACGATACGAACTGGTGATGGGCTACGATAAGTTATAAGTAGAGACCGGATTTATAAGTTTTTACAAGTTTTTTACGCTAACATACCTAAACTTGGCGTTTTGTATTTATATGTTTGTCGATTAGAGAAGCCCAAAAATGGTAGTTTTATTTCGCATATAACTTAATATTTTAGACTTTTAGCGCATATTTATTTATTTATCCATATATTGATATAAATAACATTATAATTCCATATACGGTCAATATTCAAGTCTGCAGCTTTTCCAAGAAGTAATTTATTCTTCTCAACGTCTGGCCACTTTATTTTACGATTTCCCGGAATGTGATTTTCTGGGAATCTGTAGCGACTTGCACTTGCATTTTGCACTTATGTTTTGCATTTCAGTTTGAGATAAGAACTCCGTGAATGTGTGTGACTAGTGACTAGTGTATTTATCAACGCGAATTAGTTGTTATTTTCTTATTTAATTTAAAGACGAAATAAATTCAGTGCTTATCTTTTCAAAATGCCGAAAGTAGCATCCTCTCGATCCGAGCTATTGAAAAAATGGATTAAAGCATCTAAACATCTA
This sequence comes from Prosopocoilus inquinatus, assembly GCA_036172665.1. Taxonomy (NCBI): domain Eukaryota; kingdom Metazoa; phylum Arthropoda; class Insecta; order Coleoptera; family Lucanidae; genus Prosopocoilus; species Prosopocoilus inquinatus. The sequence goes on from CM069876.1 coordinate 8,665,585, forward strand.
ACTACAGATGGAAAAGTTATTTTTTGCAACGCATGCTCAAAACAGGTAGATACCTTACAAATTCTCTTAAAAATCACATTTTCATTTTGACAATATTTTAAGGTGTCGTCAGACCAAAAGTACCAGATTGATCAACATTTGGCTACAAACCTCCATAAGGAGTCGGAGAAAAGATGTGTGTCTAACTTTAAGCAGTCTTTTATTTCTTCAACAGCCAGTAACTCACAGGGCAGTGACACAGGAAATGAATTCTTTTTAGACTTGTGCAGTGCTATGGCAGAGTCAAACATTCCTTGGCATAAACTTGAACAAGCAAGTTTTCGAACTTTTTTGGAAAAATATTGCAATCGTCATATTCCAAATGAATCGACTTTGCGGAAAAACTATCTAAGTATATGCTACCAGCAACGGATGAAGAAAATAAGAGAGAAGCTTAGCGACAACAATATTTATATATGTAGTTGATGAAACGACAGATGCCTGCGGTCGTTATGTAGCAAATATGTTAGCAGGAGTATTAAGCAACACAGTTGCACCAATATCTTATTTGGTAAATAGTGCAGTTTTGGAAAAAACAAATCATTCAACGATCGCACGTTTTATTATCGACAGCTTGACACTTTTATATGCACCTAATCAAGTTAAATCGGAAAATATATTACTAATGGTGTCTGATGCAGCAGCCTACATGATAAAAGCAGGACAGGCTTTACATATGTTTTACCCAAATCTGATGCACTTCACTTGTATGGCTCACGCAATGAATAGGCTCGCTGAATTGGTGCGACTAGAATACCCAACAGTAAATAAGTTGATCAATAACGGAAAAAGGGCATTTCTTAAAGCCCCACTGCGTATACAACACTATAAAGAATTAGCTGCTGACCTGCCATTACCACCAAAACCAATAATTACGAGATGGGGTACGTGGCTTGAAGCAGCAAATTTTTACGCAGATAACTTTAAACAATTAAAGGAAATTTTCTTAGAATTGGATGATTACAATTCAGCGGCTTTAAGAATTTGTAAGGAATGCATGTCGAACACAAACATCGGGAATCAATTAGCATTCATTAAAACTCATTTTTCGGTTTTAATATCCACCATTAAAAAGTTGGAATCATCCCAGACGGCTCTATTAGATTCTTTTGAAGTGGTCCATGATGCAATTGAAAGTGTAAAATCAATTCCAGAGGAGATAGGAGAGAAGTTAATGACAAAATTAGACAAGGTTCTATTACGTACTCCTGACTACAATAAAATGAGGAAAATCTGTTTAGTTTTAAAAGGTCAAAGTGAAGAGGATTTGGACATGGACCCCAAAGATGTAGCACCCATGAAATTTGCGCCCATTACTTCATGCGATGTCGAGCGTTCGTTTTCCTCTTATAAAAATATTTTCACAGACAGACGACAAAATTTTACCCCAAATAATTAAAATCAACTGTTGATTATATTTTGTAATCCTACTATTTAAGTGTTAAGTGTTAAAATTACTTATATGAAACAATTTATGTTTTTATTATTCTAAAGTATGTATAAGTAAAATAAAATTTTTATCGCATATAATATCCATATTTTGATCCATTTTAATCGCATAAAAAAACTTATTTTCCACTTTTTTAGCACATATAAATCCGGACTTTAGTTATAAGTTATAATAATCATGAAGAAAAAAATTGTTGTTCCGTTTAGGGTGTTTTATTTTGCGACTAGATTACATTTAATCATTAAAATTAATTATAATTAACAGTAAATTCAATTGTCTTGAACTACTTGAGTAAGTTGGATTACGTGAATTCCGGAAATATAATTAATTATATTATATCGTAGAAGACACTTGCTTGGCATAACCAAACATAAAAATAATTAAATCAAAATCTCTTATTTTACCATAAATTTTCATTGACTCTTCATTCGAGGTCAAAAATCACCACATCACAAGATGTTACAAAGTGCATTTTAAAGTTCTGGTCTAAAAGTCGATGTACCAAAACTGCGTGTCGTTGAAACATTCTAATACGAAATACGATCTGCTGCTGCAGTATTTCAAGTAAGTTCAACAAGTTTTATTACAATTGTCAGCATGGAATCACCTCATTTAAAACGTTAATTTTGCCTGTGTTCCAACGACCGAAAAGGACTTTGACGGTAATTCATGTAGACAGTTTCCATGGCAATTAAGCCGATATCGCTGATCGTATTTGCGAAATGCTAACTAAACAATTTTGAAAATTTAAACCAAAAATACGCTTGTTGAATTTTGTGTAAAACCAAAAGTAAAAAACGAATTTAGAATATAATTTTTCAAACGTGAGAATAACGGTATATTAAATTAAAATAATTTATCTAGATTTTTATCCAAAGGAGATTTGTGTGACAGTTTCTTTATGGCGTAAAATCTGTTGAGAACTTTGACAGAAGTGAAATATATAAAGTAAATTACTCCTAACAAATCTGATAAACGATAGTGAAATGTTGAGAATTATACGATTATACCGGGTGTCCCATGTCATGTGTTAACTCTCCTAGTATTTTTATTTTTTAGTCGATTTCCATGAAATTTGAACACGATAAATTGAGCAAGAAATGGAATTTTCCGACGTACTATTGACGTAGGCCTTTCGGTTTCGCCGGAAGTGATATGATGTAATGCGATCAAGTATTTCGAGAAAATCACTCCCTTGTTGATTGTATTTTTTATTATTTTTAACATTATTATAGCATTTGAAATTTTAATTAAATTGTAACTCATTTTTTTTAATAGAACTTCACGTGGTTCTTAGCTTAGTTCAATAGAACTAAGCTAAGAATCTGAGCAAGTTGATACCGAATATGTACGTCATACTTCCTTTGAAAGTAATATAAAACAGCATGTTTTATTGAAGTTTTATTCGGTATTCAGAAAAAATTGAAGAAAGACACGAAGTTCTATTATTAAATACTATTATTGAAAAATAGAAAATAGAATCAAAAAAGTGATCTGAAATTACTTGATCTCATTAGATCGAAAATATACGATTTAAAGCTATCTTGATTGAAAAACAAGAGTTTTATTACCTTGTGGAAACCAAAATTACCAAGTGGTACATATTCGAACACGTACTGATTCGTACGTTTCAAATAAACATGTAAAAATATATCTACAGTGTGTTTAATTTTTCTCACTTTTTTATATTTACACCTTCATTTTTAGCTTTTTTAAATTTATTAAAACATAAGTATTATATTATTATCAAGGAGCGGATGACCTGAGGTTTTACTTAAGGTTATTCAAACCGTAATCATTATATTAAAATTATTTTTATGGAATCTTGTAAGTAAATTTATTTTATATTATATATACATTCATTCAACGACTTAATAAGGTCTCGGGTAATTTAAATCGCCTGCATTCGTCATCAAACATCTCAATTCCGCCGCTCACTGATTATTATTAACGTCCTGTATTAATGACCTAAGTTAGAGCGATTGTCTTTTGTTTGTGAGATTTGTTGTCTTTGCTTGTTGCGTGCGCAAAGAATATTCTGTTTTCCTTTCTTTTAAGCGATTGATTTTTTCTTCAGCTTTCCTTCGTCCAGTCCAATGTTAGGCTTTCTTTGTATTTTGTTTGATTCTCTTAATTTGAGTTTAAGCGTTCGTTTTTAGTATGACATAAATCGATATTTTCAATTTCTAAAATTTGTTTTTTTTTATTTATTGCTCGCGCAAATCATTTTTCATTTCCTCTGACATTATCGTTCGATCGTCTTTTGTTTTTCTTTTGTTTAATTTAGTTTTAGTTATTTTTTCCTATTTTGTTCTCAATTGGCCCTTTTTTATCCAAACCAGGGTAGGTTTTTTTTTATTTTAAGTAATTTTTTGGCTTAAATTTAAACGATCGCGTTTGGTTTCTAAATTTTGTTTTTTGAAAATCCCGCCTGAGATGTTTTCATTTTTGTCTTCTATTTTTAATTCGATTGGGTTTAGGATTCTTTCTTTTTAATTAATGCGATCGTCTTTTGTATCTGAAACTTGTTAATTTTTTGTTTGTTTTTGTTGCTTGCGTAAACAACATTCTGTGTTTGTTTTTTCACTTTTTTATTTTAGAGAAGTTCAAGCGATCGCTTTTGTTCCTGAAATTTGTTTTTGTTTCTTCCTTATTTGTCGGTCGCGCAAAGAATTTTTTGTGTTCCTTCTTCCATTTTATTTAGGAACATGATTCGATCGGCTTTTGTTTTTTTTATATTTACATTTATTTGTTAATTTTTTCGACTTTTTTCCATTCGCCCTGTCTCAGTTAGGGCCAGTTTTTCAATTGGGGTTTAACTTTAAACTCCGTTTTATTCATGTAGAAACAATTGTCCTTACAATCGTTACCATGGGAATAAAACGAAGCTTAAAGTTAAACTGTGATGGAATAACCGGGCCTTAGGCTTATTTTTATTTTGACTCTTTAAGTTTATAAGAAACAGTTGTAAGAAAATTACGCCATTAGGTGCTAACAGGGGATCAATAAATATGCAGGTGGAGTTAATATTTCATAAGTATTATTTATATTTCCGTAATTCAATTTTTCTTTGTGTAATGTTGGAATTTGGCGTATCTCCCTAAATTCAAAAGGAAGGCAGCTTTACCTACACAGATTTTATTTTCTCTCGTGTTAATTCCGCTTCCTTGAAGAATTTCAACGTGAAATTTGGCACACATTTATTTCACGCTAAGCATACCTGAATTGCAAAACATAAAATCTGAACTAAAAATTTTTGGTCCATTATACGTACCGCGAACTTAATCCGCGGACACACTGTGTAGACGTTCTCTAATGAGAAAGTTAATATCACTTCCAGCGAAACCGAAAGTGCTATAACGGCCAGCAGTGTGACGGAAAATTTCATTTTCTGCTTAATTTATTGTTTCCAAATTTGATGTGAATCGTTTAAAAAATAAAGTTTCTAGAGGGGTGAACACATGTCGTGGGACACGGGGTGTACTGGGTGTCTCATAACATCGAAGAGAGAGATCAAATTAGAACTTATTTCTTAATAAAGTTTTGATAAAAAATTAATAGACTTACAAGAGGTTAAAATCAAATTAATTAACAGCAAACGTTATTGCCTGTAGCAATATTTTACGTTTAAAATTAAGAAAATTAGGGTATTTGAAAGTTAATTGAATGTCAGTAGCTGCCTTTGAAACCCCTCTGCACGCAAAAACTTTGTTTTTTGAATTTACATTTTAGAGAAATTATTACATTTTTAAATTTGCAATGGGATTTAAAAAAAAAAAAACAATTTTTAATGTACTCGTGATTATTTGTAGTTGTATCTATTAATTACTTTTAATCACTTTATAAGTCTTTCTCTGTTAATGCTTATAGCTTCACCTGCTTCTAATAAATACCCCATGGATGACCCTACATGGATGGAGTGTATGGTTTCGAGTAAACGATAAATGTGAAATGAAATAAATGAGAATTTCTTTTGCGAATAAAGACGCAAACTTACCTGTCCTTCAAATAAATTACGCACGTATTTAAACTGCATTTTGGTAGCATTTAAGAAGTCTGAGTGTAGTGTCACAATTAACAAACACAAAACCGTCACTCTGAATCAATATAGACTTGGGTTACTATGGGAACGGGGATTGTAACGAAAGCAATTTCTTGTCTGTCGATCTCTATTTATTTATTATAAAATAAAAGGGGAAATTCGTATAGTCCTTTTATTTCTACACGAAAATTGTTGGTCAAATGTGTATTTTCAAAACCCATCTAGTTTCGACGAATTGGTCATGCATTCTAACATTCGATGCGATTCCCTATTTTGGCGCCCTCTGACAGATGAGGGGCATACAAAAATGGTCAATTATCAAAATTATTTAAAGAAATTAAAAGAAACAAATAAGTGGGAAAAACAGAAAAATGAAGAAAATTTTAAACATTAGGGAATTTTTGTTAAACATTTTTTCAAGTTTCTAACTGCTGCAAGCTCCCAAAAATGAATAACCCGATCTTCTCATCTGACTAAGGAGGAAACCGTAACAGCCTACATAATTTATTTTTTTACCTAACAAAATTATTAAGTGCATTAATTTTTTTATAAAAAAATTGGCACACAAAACTTTTCTACTTTTAATTGCCGCAGTTAACTATTCTATTTTAGTCGTTATGCCGTGAGTTTGACGACTTCACCAGAACTCCCATTAATTAAAAAAAATTAAAAGAAACAAAATGGAAAAAACAGAAAAAATTTTAAAAAAATTAAACATTAGGGAATTTTTGTTAAACATTTTCGTTCATTTTGAAAACATTTTCCTTCATTTTGAAAACATTTTCCTCCGCTTATTTCAAGTTCCTAACGGCTGCGAGCCCTCAAAAACGAAGCGTTTTCTTCTCATCTGACTAAGGAGGCCTTTGTTCAGACCCCTCCAGAATGCAAGTAGGTGAAGCCTGCTTGTTAATAATATTAGAAAAAAGAAACAAAATCACAAAAGCAAAATGAACTTAAATTTCTAAAAACTTAAAAAGTAAAATGTAATTTTTTTTTTTACCAAAGCGTAACAGCTTGTATAATTTTTTTTTCGAAGTACATTAAACTTTTTATGAAAAATTTAGCACACGAAAATTTCAAAGCTTTTCTACTTTTTATTGCTTCAGTTAACTGTTCTATTTTAGTCGACGTTTCGCCGTGAGGTTGGCGGCTTCATCAAAACTGTTCGGACTTGTGGCTAGTTTTTTCTAATAATTTTTAACAGATACCCATTAATTTTTTTTTTGCGAAAAAAATGACAGAACTTGTCTAGTGACCAATAAGCTAATTGCCGCTCCTTGAAGAAGCTAAACAAGAAACTGGGTTTTAGTCAATTTTTTTAAATTAATTAATTTTTTGACAGATAGTGTAAGAAAGTTATATTCTACTTAAAGAAACCCAAAACCTGTGGAATATATCATTTAAATTGGCAAAATATGTGCGTTTACACACAACATTTGAAGATATTTTAATTTTGCACATCTTTTAATCGTCTTTTGAATATATTAGATTCTCGATAAAGAATATGAGTATTATCAAAATCAAAGCAATGAGTTTGTGTTAATGCATGTTCTACTAACATGGAGTGATTCTGGTTATTTCTTTTTTTAATGTGTTGTGTTGATTTCCCGCATCAGCAGAAATTGTTATGCAAGAACTAGAAAACCTTTTAATTAATTCTTGACCTTTCAATCTAAATAACTTTATATTTTCGTTAGGTAAATGACATTCTTTTGATTTCACCCTCGGATAAAGTTGATTTTATGACACACTGTATATTTTACAACAGATACTTACCTTGAATTGTAACTGATTACAGTTATTGCATATCTAGAACCTCCCACCTGTGTAAGACTGCAAGGAGAAAATCTTGTTCCAGTCGGTCCCGTCCGTCTGCAACTTTCGAGAGCTGTTGGTCGAAACTGAGGGTGAACGTCGTAAAATGATATCGCTGGCAACGAAAAGCTAAGATAGAAAGCTGGTGTAGTTGCAATCATCTTAACCCAGACCGCTGTAAGCTAATCGCGCCCTTATTGACACGGGCAGTAAGGTTTACAAAACTGAGAATCGTGTACGTAAAGCCTCTGAAAGCACAAACGATACGAAAATTATGACTTATCCCCCCGGATGAAGGCATAGGTATGAGGCCAAACCCCCTTAAAGCTCCAATGTGCCCTGGAGAAATCGTAAACGATACTTGTGAAAAGAGCACGCATTCAAGTTAATAAAGCCACCACTTGGCTTCGTCCCAAAGTCCCTAAGCAAGGAGTTAGAGAAATCAAAAACTAGCCAACATAAGCTGCAACCAGTCCGATTTAAACTGACGTTCAGAAAAAATATCAAACAGGCTGAGAACCAAAGAAAAGTTCGCAGTAATCGCATTTCCGAAGACGCACCAAACGCAGTGAGATTCTTGTGACGCTAGCGATGTATGCCATGCGATGCGAACCTTTAAACGCTTGCTTTAGACTTCTGTTCAAGTAATGTTAAGCCGATTTTATTGATTAAGGAGTTTTTAAGTAATCAACCAACTCAGAGCAATCTCACAGTGAATGAATAAAATAGCAGGTACTTTATTTCCCAGCAACATTTTTTTTTAATAAGTAAAATATTTATTCATAATTTAGAATTAGTAAATATGAATAGTAAATAGCAGCCTATTACAATACATAAGATGTACCTATTAAAAATACATAAAATGTATATCATATCACAATGCACAAAATACAGCTTAATCTACAGAGAAAAAAACAGTGGTGAAGGCATCTACAGTGAGAAGAATTTCAGAAATGCTTGGGGAGGAATCGGACTTGGTGGAAGCAACCCACCGGCTTCTTGTGCTCGAGCTCGATATTCGGGACACTGGTCTGCAATGCAGGGATGCCCCAGAGATCGCCAAAACAGGCAGCAGCAATAACGACAAAGCGACAACATCTCTGCGTATTGACGTTCTTCAGAGAGACCATAAGTTCTAAAAAAAAAAAAACTCTAAGTTAATAAAGTTAAATACTATCAATTTTTCTAATAAATATTGATGGACGAACATTGCACAAATGCTCAACTTAACATCTGTAATTGATTGGTTAAAAACGACGAAGTTATCAACCGAAAGTGAAACGTTGAGCGTTCCTGCAATTTTGGTAGTGTCAGTTAAAGATTAAAACAGTTTTTATATAATTTTCAGCGGGCAAAAGTCTATTAAACCGAACATCCTGAAGTAATTTAAGTTAAAAGGCGAATTACTTACTTTCTAAGAATATGATATATTTCATTCCAGTCTGTTACATTCTTCTTAGCTTTGACCACATCAATTTGTTCAGGACTAAAGTGAAATCTTGTCAACTCACGCCAAACTCGCTGTTCACTTACGACAACAGCCATTTGGTCGCAACTCTGGGCGCTGGATACCAAATCCCTATGATCAGATAACCTCAGTAACACTTCCCTAATGCACTCCTCTGGTAACTGCAGGAATTGAGGTTTCGAATCAGGACTAGGTTCTCGAATCTGCATTTGATTGGCTAATGATAAAATACGATTTATCGTAACACCGTGTTGATGCCAAAGGAGTTGCGAGCCCAAAGGTCCACCCCAACACGCAGAACGCTCCGCAGCACTTAAAGCCCTCAATTTAGACAACAGCAGTCGCAAACCTCTGGGGTTATGTTCGTTTGCAATTGCATAAGCAGCAACTTCTTCTAACATTGCCAGGAGGACCTTCTGCGCACATCCCGATAATGCTGTCATCTGCTGACCCACCAGAAGGTCAAGAAGAGCGCAGATGTAGTTGAATCTTCTTACATCTCGGACTGCGCTTCGAAAATCTAATTTTTTAACGGCTTCATCCAACTCGTTGAAACCAGCGATCTGTAGAGTGTGAGGTATTTATGTAAAGTTGCGGAATTTGGTAGAGTGCACATTTACATCAAATTACCTCTCTTGTAGATTTAATGGTGATGTGACAATGAGGTTGGACTATGTCTGTATCAGATTCCTGACTGCTTTCAGAACTCTGCTGCCTGCAAATTTTTAAAAAGAAAAATTGGAAAAATAAACCCTAATTTAAAGTATTCATTAAAAAAATTACAAGTAGGGAAATTCAAATTGTAATCTTCTTATAACTTAGTGTTAATCGAATACTGTAAATTATACATCTAAACAAATTACCTTCTGACTATTATAATAGGTAGACAGACAAGCAAAACAGCAAATACAAATGAAGTTATGTTTAAAGAGATAATTTATGTATGTGACTTAGAACAAAGTTTTAAAACAATCCATTATTCTTGATATATTCAATGCATTTATTGAACTCAACGAAAAACCATTATGTATTCAATTCAATTAGAAACTGAATGATCCAATAAAAAAGTTATTCGAACCAATATTAAGAATGTTTTTCTGTGAGTGTATGTTTTAAAGTTGAAATGCAGACTAAATTTTGTGCTTGTAAAAATATTTCATTTAACTATCATTGTAGAATCTCTGATAATATATTTTTGTTCAGATGATCAGAATGCTTTTTGATTTGTGACGTAAACAGATGAATCATCAGAGATAACTACACAACAAATAAATTAATCAATTTCCTCTTATTATAATTGAGTTATTCAAAAATGCAATTTCAATCATCAAACAAACATCAACCCCTTGAAGCGATCGAATGTCCTTTTGCCGTGCATGTGCGTACCCTTCCGCAGGAAAAGACCAGGTCTTGGTTTGCAGTGGTTTTAAAAGTTTGCAGTGATTTTAAAAGTTTCCAATTTTATTTTCATTAAAACATTCTCTGACTTTTCGTCAAAAAAGTTTTTACAATTTCCATTTTTTTCTTGATTTCAGAACAAAAAAAGGCGTACGAAAATGAGTAATTTAATTTATTTTTCAATTTAAAATTTTTTACATTTATGTCAATTTTCAATAAACCAGATTTCAAGAGTCGAACATCACTCAAAATTATAAGGTACGTACAATATCACGAGTCTTCTTTTTCATTTCGAACATACAATAAGTGTGTTCGTTTTACATTCGATTCATTGTCAAATCAGTAAAAATCATAAGTGAGGTGAGATTTGCCAAGTTAAAACGTTCCTAAAAAATAAGTTACTTCCACTCACATCGCACAAATGTTGAACTAGACATTCGGCCATTACCAGGCCATTACATACGCTTGCATTCTAACCTAAATCTCTATTTGATTGATGCGGGGAGAAAGACATTTTCCCACATAACCTGCGTTACTTTTGTCACAAATCTCACCTCAGATCACATAAGCGTCATTTCCGTTGGCACGAACAAGTAATGTTGAAATGAGATTTCCACCTCCCACCTTGAATCTCGAACATTTCCATTAGTGATCAAGACGATATGCATACAAACTTACTTGCTCGTGTTAACGGAAGTGACGTTTATCTGGTTTGAGGTGAGATTTGTGACAAAAGGAAGATTACTGAGTGCAGAGTATTTTGACAACTGGGAGTGCAATTAAATGAATAACCTTCGACGTTAAATTTGGCACAAATTCATTTCGCACCAACCAAACCATGAACAGAACATGAAACCTGAATTCAAAAATTTTTTGGTCCATTATACGTATCGCGAAATCAATATTGGACACACTTTATGTGAAAAGAAAGAGACACTTTTGTTATAAAAGACTTTTTTTCTAGCATTTCTTTCTCGTAAATTTGAGGCTTTGGATTGGATTTTCATAAGAACTTTCAGATTTTTGCAAGTAACAAGTGTATGCGACAATGAACTATCAAATCAACGGTTGTACGATTAAAGATTCGTTTTTGTTTTTTTTATCAAATTCAAATTTTGAAGATTTTATTTTTATTTTTTCGCTAATAGCTCTAGAACACACCATTATGTACCATCGAGTGTAAATAAACGACTCCTAAGGATATTTTTGCGTTATTTTAGTTTTATAAAACCAGTTTTAGTATATTTTTTGGCAAATATTTGCGACAATCAAGTACATTAATCCGTTACAGTAATGGCAAATCAAAGTCAAACATACAATAGCGAAAAAAATCGTTTACTTTTCTTTACACTTTCTGGACCTTGCCTAATATTTTTTTTCTCTCCTACTAATTAATAATGAAAACAGCTGATCATATTTGTCACTTTTTGACACTAACGGTAACAAACTTAGCTTCAAAATAATGCCTATTAAAACGAAATAAGTAAACTTGCAGGCGGGAATTAATTAGAGTTCTTGAGAAATATTAAATTTTGCGGGCTATGTGCCTGGCTGGGTAGCGAAAGTGAACAGCGCTGAAATTAAACCAACATGAAAACATAACCTGACGTCCAAGTTTATGTTTTCATTCAAGAAATGTCAATTTAAAATAGCTGCTATTTATTTGTTTTCACAGACTATGTTTTTAAACAGTATTTTTAATAAATTCATTTAACCGTATTATAAATATAAAAACGGTTAAAAAGATTGTATTACACTGTGTCCACGGATTGGGTTCACAATAGGAAAAACTGTTTTATTTTCGTTTTCAAGAAAAAGTCATTCTCCTAAAACTCCCAAAAATGTTATTGAAAATGATGAATGAGAAAAATAGAAAATTGTATTTTAATTTCGATGCAATATCAAAAATTTTGAGTAAAATCATGTTAGTCGGTCTCGTCAGTTAATGTTACTGATTTATATTGAAAAATTAATGAAGCCAGAATGTTAATTCCAGAGCGTATTTACTTAATTGAATGTTATGGAATTTCGTATTGTTTGCCGTAAAATCTCAAATGAGATGTTTACAAAGAATCCCTGTGCGGGTAGCTGAAAAAATTGTTTCAAAAAAATTGAGGAAAATGACCAAGAGAATGAAGTTTATTTTGAGGATACTATTTTGCCAATCACTTCCATAGAACTTCGCTTGTCTTAACAATGAGGAATCGACGATTTCAATATTCCAAACAATTTGGTAAGGCATAACTTTTTTTTAAATTGAAATTTTATCATTTTTAATATTATGAGAACAAACATTTTCATTCATGACACAAGCAGTACCAGTTGAAGTGCTTTTACTAAGAAAAACTTTAGATTTTGCGATATTTTACAAACGTCAAAAGAGAGTTTTCAATTTTTCTGTTGTCAAACAGAATTTACCACGTTCTATGAATTTTTTGGGGGTTTTAGGACAAGCAAAAACTTTTTTAAAGAATGACTTTTTCTTGGAAACTCAAAAATAAAAAAAGTCATTCCTATTATGAACCCAATCCGTGGACACGCTGTATGTGCTAGTAGCGAGAAAAATAATATACCGGGTGGAATATGAAAAACATTTGATGCTGTAGCTTTCTTATTTTTTATCCGATCTTAAGAAGTGACACGTCAAACAAAATCGCTTTAAAATTATTTTAACCTGATCTGCAATAAATTTCTTTTTAACGTCTATTTTTGACAGATCGCACCCAACTTAATTTTTTAAAATTACACTATATATTTTTCTGTGCTTTTTCTATTACAAATTTTGCTTCTGAATACATACATGTACATTACAATTTATTTATTTTTTAAATTATTATATTTTACTTTTTAATTTATTTTTATTTATTTATTTATCGGTACTTAGTTGTAATTTGTTAGGAAAAGAATTTCTGTAGTCTCAGAACAGCTGCAGCATTTTTTCCTAATTCAAAGTGTGCTTCAATAATATCCATATACAGTCGGGGACGAAATTGTGGCACACGACATTTATATTACTGGTTATTTCTCGCAAACGTTTATCCCTTTATACCTGCAGCATTCATAAATCGACAACAGTTTCTTAAAAATGTGCAAATAACATTTATTGTGTATTATTTCATAAATGAATAATCCCTTAATGGTGGGGTTTGTTTTGTTTATTTTATAGATGTTTTTAGTTGGACAAAATTATGAGTACAACGATGCAGCTTTAGTTTTATCAGAACTATTCTAGCGTGCACACAATATTAGTGGATTAATCTGAAAAATGAGTTAATAATTAATAGTAAAGTGTCCTAAGAAAGTTCGTTTTTAAATTAAAAATTTCTCACGACTATCAGAAAAGAAATCGCTTTGGAAATTCGAAAACGTATTGTCGAAGACCAAAAAGTGGGTATAAGTTATGGACAATTAGCAAAAAAGTGTAAAGTACCAAAAACCGCTATTGTTCGAATTTGTAAATAATTTGAAGCCGCTAATAGTATTTTGTTTAATGTATTGGAGACTGTGGCTTGTCTAACAATAAATTTGGATTTGGCTCCTAACCACAATATTTTTTTTAAAAACTAAATACGTATTTCGGCAGCTATGCTGCCATCTTTAGTAGTTGCGACTTCTATCCTACTAAATCACAGGATTTTTCAATTCTAGTGTTGCCTAACATATTTTTGACAACAGTCATAAAATAGATTTAAGTAATCTTAGTAAAAGCAACGTTAAGCAACAGGGAATTAGACGGTTTTGAAACCATTTTCATACACAAAATCAGTAATGTTTTAATGAATGCCGATCACGGGCCTTTGGCAGGTTCTGTGTTGCTTGACTTAGTTGACGCAACCCGGTGAGGCGTTCACTACTGGAAGCGCAAGCTTCATTGGAGCGGAACGCACTGAGTATATAAGGTAGCGATAGGTATGACACCGTCACTTCTCCTGTGATTTAGTAGGATAGAAGTCGCAACTACTGAAGATGGCAGCATAGTTGCCGAAATACGTATTTAGTTTAAAAAAAAAAAAAACATATTGTGGTTAGGAGTCAAATCAAAATTTATCACTAATAGTACTGAAAATATCGCGGGTCGAGGGCGAAAAAGAAAATCCACATCAAGAGACGATGCCCGAATTGTGTGGGAAGGGAGAAAAAATCCTAGTGCAAGTGCTCGCCAAGTGAGCGAAAGTGTCAATATAAACGTTTCTAGTAAAATAATTAAAAGAAGGATTAAGGAGGCTGGCCTTCAATTTTTTTTAAAAAAGAAAGAAAGAAAAGATGAAAGTAAGTTTGAACTTTTTGGGTCAAAACGAAAAGTAGAGTATGGAGGCGAGTAGAAGAAGCCTTAAGTTCTAAAATAGTAGAAGCTACAGTTGAACATGGAGGCGGCAATGTTCTTGCGTGGGGTTGTTTTAGTAAAAGCGGTGTAGGCAATTTAGCTAGAATAGAAGGTACGATGACAGGAATTTCATACGTACTAATTTTGGTAGAAAATTTGTATCCTTCGCTCGAAAAGGTGGACCTTGACGACTTTATTTTCCAACAGGATAACGATCCCAAGCATACTTCGCGAGTTGCTAAGAATTATTTCCAAGAAGTCCTTCAGTGGCCGCCTCAATGTCCAAATCTAAACCCAATTGAACACTTGTGGGCTTATTTATGGTGTTTACGAAAAATTGATCGGATTATGCGATCCGATTCGTTTTTCCACGTGATAGAGTAAGTTGGGATTAGTAATCAGATCAACCAATTTCCGAACTGATTTGTTAGCGAACTGGCCGATGTTTATTCTTCATTTAAGCAATCTTTATACAATTGACTTGTCAAACGCCGATTTTCAAATTTCAGCATTTCCAAAAAAATTGTTAAAACCGGTTTTCTAATAATTACAAAAAAAAGTATAATTAAAATGTCATAAAATAGTCGTACTTATCACACTGAATGCTTGATTATTAATTCAGAATGATGATTTATTAAATCCTCCAACACATTGAATTGCATTCTTATTAGAGCTAAAATAACATTTTCTTAGGATGTGCTTAGCATTTATAACGTCATTTTCAATCAGTGATCCGAGTGACTCTGCTTCAACAGCACAGCACAGTCACGAGATCACTGATCCAATTGATGATCAGTTGTACTCCGATCATGTTTCCGATCGCTATTTATCTGCTCTGATCAGTTTTTCGTAAACGTTAGTTGCAGTTCACCTACTCCGATCAATTTTCCGTAAACGCCATTAGACGGCAAAATTTCACGAGAAGGAGTAACAAATGCCACATCTTACTTTAACAAACTGATCGCTGCTTGGGAAGAAATTCCAGCAGAAATAATAACAAATTTAATTGACAGCATACGAGGGCGACTTACAGCAGTCATTGCAGTCAAGGGAGGTCATACTAAATATTAATTCTGGTGAAATTTATGTAATATAAATTTAAAAAAAGAAACTGTACCCATAATTTTGTCCACCTCTTATTTCAGAAATTATTAAGTTATTATAATAAAGTACTTGTTTTTTCGTTTATCTTTTCAATTTTTTCTCTGATAAGCGGATACCAACCGTCGTGAAATATCTGTCCGCTTGTAAGAGGTGTCCCCTTATTAGAGAGAATTTTATTAAAAGATTCTATAGAACAGTTCCACAAAATTGTCCGGTTACGAGAGGTGTCCGTTTATCAGAGGTGTCCGTAATGAGAGATTTCACTGTATTTAGTTGTGAATAAACTGTTCAGTTGATTATTTTTGTTTATATTTTAATTCTGTGTATATATCCTTTTCAAGCACGATAGAACTCTCTTCCGTACCCACAATTTTGTCCCCGACTGTAATTCTGGTTATCCATTTTAATTTCTTTGAATTACAAAATGTGAGAATGTTTGAAGTTAATTTTAGTAAAATGCGCGACTGACAGATAAGACATGCACAGCCCACTTAGTTTTTGTTTAATGTGCTTGATTCATTTTTAAAATTTCTAAATTACTTAAATTACTTCCTTAAATTCTCGTTCTTTTTTCTTGCATGGATATAATTGTTTAGATTTTCAAATTCAGGGAAAACATTTCTATAAAAATGAGTAAAAAATGTTAAATCTATTCAAATTGTGGCATTTTAAAAGTAAGTTTGTTTGACGTATCATTTATCAAACTCGGATAAGAAATAAGGACGATACAGCATCAAAGGCTTTTCATATTCCACCCTATAAACGAAGATTTTGTAGCCTTACTTAATTGAGCCTTATGAATAAAAAGTAAGCAATTGCTTTAAGCTTTTGCTTATTAGCAAAAGCAAAAGCTGAAAAAGCAAATGCTTTAAGAAAAAGCAGTTGCTGAAATATTAGATGAATAAAAATTTCAAGCATTTGCTAGCTTTCCGGCTTCGTTTAAGCAATTGCTAGGATGATTTGTGCGGACTTGCATATCTGCTGAGCTAAAATATCTTAGGTTCTTTATCAAAGTGGTACTCGCTTTTAATAAAATATCGGATACTAGTGATACAGACAGTTGATATTGAAGCCGAATTGGACAAAAATTATTTTTGCTAGAAAATGAAAAAAAAAATTATTTGTAATAAATCATATAAAAAGAGAAAGCCTTGCATATAATAACTGATAATGCGGAATATGATCACGACTGATCAATTAAGGAAACTATTCTATAACTGAGCTGCAGTCAAAAAAGGGGTGTTAATAATAATACTCTTTTAAAGTTCAACAGAGCTTTCGGAAAATTTATTTCCTTTATCAAGGTTTCTACAAAACAAATTTTAAAATTAATAATTAACACTAAGAACAATTTCACATGATTACCTACTCCTTAGTGAGTACAAAAGGTTAAACCACTAGTTAACATAATATTAAATTTCATTAAAAATAAATTTTGAATTTTACATTTTTTGACAGCTAAATTAATTGCGAAATTTAGAAAATTGAATCACGATAGAAAAATTGTTTATTCATTATTAGGTAATACGATGTAAATTTTGATTTCCAACATCTTGATTGTCTTTCTTTTTAGTTTTAAAATTTAATAGGTAAGTATAAATACAACTAAGTTTCTCAATATCAGTTCTTTTGTTGATACTTTTTTTATTACAAAAAATATGGCACATTTCAATAAAAAGTCTTTGACTCAAAATTGGTTCAATATCTAAAATTTTTGCATCTTCAAAATTAATCTTATGGTCTTCATTATTGGCATGTTCAGATAAAGCACAAACATTAGGTCTAAGTCTAATATAACTTTTATGAGAAATAATTCTCGAATGAAAAGTTCTTGATGTTTGGCCAATATAAACAGAATCACAATCATGACAAGGAATTTCATAAAATAGAATTAATTTGTTTGAATTTGTTAAATGGATCTTTAACTTTTGTAAAAAGAGACTTAATTGTTAATAAATTTTTAGTTGCAATCTGAATGTTTTTGTTTTTTAGTACTTTTATTAGTTGAGATGTAAGATGAAGTATGAATATTAAAGATCTAAAAACTTTACCAACATTAATTGTTTGTGAATTATTATTAATTTGAGAAATAGGTTCTATTCTCTGTGGAGTATTGAAAATTAACTTATTTAGCATTGCAAAAGGATAACTATTTTTTATGAGAATATTTTTTAATTTGTGCAAATTTTTGTTCAACAAAGAAGGATGAGAAATTTTTTCTATACGATTTTTTAATCCTAAAATCATGTTAATTTTCATTTTATATGTATGACAAGAATGAAAGTTAATATAGCGCCCAGAACTAATAGGTTTCGTGTACCAATCAATAATGATTTTATTGTTTTCTGAACGAATAACTTTCGTGTCCAAGAAAGGAACACTCCTGTCTATTTCCTTTTCAATAGTAAATTGAATATCAGGATTATAATTGTTAAAAACCGTTAAAATCTCATCAATACCTTCTTGGGGAACTACACAAATAATATCATCAACATATTCTTTGAGCCAAGGAATTTCAAATGATAACTTTGGTATGCATTCAATTAATAAATCATCCATAACATATTGAACAATAATTGGAGATATATTAGCACCCATAGGTGTTCCAAGAATTTGTTTATAATAAATATTATTGAATTTGAAATAAGTGGAATCAAAAAGAAATTTTATTATTAATATTAATTTTTCTTTTGATAAGTTACTTACCAAAGATATTTGTTCCCAGTTTTGTAGAAACCTTGATAAAGGAAATAAATTTTCCGAAAGCTCGGTTGAACTTTAAAAGAGTATTATTATCAGCCCCTCTTTTTTGACTGCAGCCCAGTTATAGAATAGATAACTGATAATGATATGAAAATGTTTAATGTTTCATTTATAACTAAACAAGCAGTAAAAAAAGCAATAAGGGATGGGACTATTATTTTCGCAGAATTTACTTTTTCACTCCCTTCGAATGACAGTTATCTCTTCAATTTTTTTTGAATGAATGTAACGCATTTTAATATCAACGAACAAAATTTTAAAATTAAATAATTTAAATCAAATGGAAGTCATTTGATTCTTGATAAAACGTACAAACGTATGTTACGTGATGTTGGCTGTATCTAATAAGTAAAAATTATTATCGTGCAAATGTGATGAATACGAATTTATAAGTGTTTCAAGCAAATGCAAGGCTGGGGTAGAGTAGCCTTAAAATTTTTCAAGCAAATGCTTAAAAGAAAAAGCAATTACTCCTTTTATTCATACAACATTAAGCAAATACTTGAAACTTTTAAGCAAAACCTTTTACTATAAGTGTTTTCTTAGAGTCGTAGCAATTGCTACAAGGTCAAGTAATTGCTAAATATTTTATTCTTTCGATATTAAGCATTAACTAGTAAATTTCAAGGAAAAGCAATTGCTTAAACTTTATTCATAAGGCCCATTATCTCCTTCGTCTCGGGTATAACGCAGCTCGGCTAAAAAAAATATTTTCGCACCCTTGCTATATAATTACATACTATTATTACATATATTTTTTTATTTATTCCTGCGTTTAGATAATATGAGCATTTTTTAGGTTTTTTTTTCTGAAAGGTTTAATATTTCAAATAATAATTTTTCCACTTCAGGTTTTGGCGCATTAGGAAATTATTAAAATTTCATGAGATGATGAATGCCATCCTGTGATGTAAGATGTAAGTAGATAAAAATTATCGCGTAATTTTTGACCTTACATGGCTTTTGTAAGCAGTGCTTATGAGCGTTATCAACGTAATTAATTGAAATATTGTTAATGACTATCTACTGATTGAATTTCTCTCGGGGTATACCGAGTAAACTATCGGGTCTTCAGCAACAAAACACCTCAAGTTAGTCTTTTAAAAAGAAATCATGTGACATAGCTAGCAATTCAGGGTTGCCAGATTATTATTGAAACATTTAGCTGGAAGTTTGACAAAAAGTAGCCCAATTTGCGAGTTATTTGCATTAAATTAGTTAAATGAGTACCAAGAGAAGAATATTTTTGTCTGTCGTGTTCTCATTTTGTAGTTCCATTCCAGACTCGTTCTAAAATAAGAAAAATATACCCCCGGTATTTTTAGCACACAAGTTTACGATTCATCTTACTAATATAATCGCAAAGTAGATCATTCGAAAAGGCTTCTAAACTGAAATTTCAGACACTCTTATTTATTAAGAAAATAAAAGTTAAACAAAAATGTCAAAAATGGTAAGAAATGAAGAACCTAGGAGTAAGTTAATAAAAATACCTAGTTTTCTGTGCAAAACTGAATTTCGAAATAATTTTTGTGGTACAGCTAGTAATTTTATGAAAAATAACGAATAAAAAGCTTGAAATTTGTTGTTAGCAAAGCAATTAATTTGATTACGAATTTATCATGGTATAACACACAACTCTGTCCTATTTATTTACTGGAAAATAAGAAAGTTCATCGCACTTCCGCCATGAAAAAACTATTATAAAATGACTCGTTGACTTTCTTAAAATCAGAAATGGAAAGGGTTATACCTATTGTTGCAATGACAAAGACTTTAATGATAGTAATCAGAATAGATCTTATTAAAATTACAATCACGTAATGACTGCGTTCCCAACAACACTGGGATAAAGTTTAATGATTTTTAAAAATTGAAACGAGTTCTGCTTACAAGGAAGTGTCTAAAATAAACTTGTTGACTTTAAGCTGCAGCGTCAAGAAATTCCACTGTGACTATTTTTGAGCACTCATTTATTTTTTGCGGTTTTAAGATGTTTTTTTTTTAAATCTAATTAAAAAGAAAGACGAGTCACGACAAGGTCACTTATACCTCGTTTCTCTTGAAACTAATTGCGAATTAAGATTAAGTTTCACTTTATTAATAAATATTTCATAAGAAATTGCGAAGCAGTTCAGCATCGAACAAAGGAGTTTCGCTGAGAATCGATCGCAAATATGCAAGTATGGGATAACTGGCACTTACTTTAATAACTTGCAGTTTTCCAGGACTTTCTTCTTTTCCCATCCCTCTTCGGTTTTGACCCAAGCTTCACCTGGAGATCGCCAATCCTTGGAAATAAATGGCATAACGCAAAACGTGTACCTTCACAGCTGAGCTACGACGATGTAAACATACACAAACCGATACAGCTGTTTTAACACCGGCGTTGCCACATCTCGACAGCCGATAATTTATACCGTTGATTAATCTCTTCTATTTTAAAGGTTTCTAGCAAAGTAATACAATTCCATTTCATTTTTAAATATCCTCTAATGCTCACTTTACACAAATTCAGCGTAAAAATGCGTATATTTTTATGATATACTTCTTGGGAAATGGAAGTTCGTACAGCGTCGTATATGCTCGGAAATGGCACGAGATGTATTTCCTGCGTTGCCAATTTCTGCTGTCAGTGCACTTCAAATGATTTTTTTAAGCTAAAAATAACTTTTGTTATTTTTCCTTATTGTGTATTTATTCTTGGCTTATGTAGCTTTAACTATTTTTAATCGAAATTTACTAGAGGCACCTCAATGCATCGAATACGAATAAAATAAATAAATTATAGCAAAAGGGCAAAGAAACACTAATACCTAATGTGAATCTTAGAAAAAGTGTAAACAATATTTAAAATTAAAGACAGACGTACACAACTGTCGAAAAGTTTTAAGACGAAAAGCAGTAAATCTGTTGGAATTTGAGCCTTATTGAAATAGCCCATCTGAATTTAGAACCTTCTGCATTCGAGCCTCTCCGTTTCTCTCTCCCTCTCTTGACCAGGGGATGAGCAGGGTCATAAAATTTATTCACGAGAGCAGGTAATCTGTTAAGCATTGAATAAGGAAATTCCAGGTAATGAGAACTGCGTAATTTGTAATGTACTATGACAGTAATGATTAATAAAATTAATTCAGGTATATAGTTATATTTTGTGAAGTCATGTTTAGTTTGTTAATTGTTTTTAGTTTAATATTAATAAAAATAATACCTACCCGGGTTTTGTTATATTTTCTGTCTTTTTTTTATGATTCAATTTAGATTTTCATATTTAAATTGTTAACAAAATTGAAAGATATTAAATCAAAATGTTTTAAACTGCCCTAAGTTCGGAATGTATTTAAATTTATATTTAAGTTTGAACGTGTTATTGTTGTTGAATAATAAATAAACGAAGTGATCAGGAAAGGAAAATACTTTTTATGTTTCATGTGTTGCAATTAAAAATTTCCAATGCTAATTTAGATCAAACTATTATACAGAGTCAAACAAAACGAGTTAAATAAACCAAAATTATTTTATTATCCTATTTTTTCTATATAAATCGAATGAGTAACAAAGTTTTTTTTTTATGACACATTAATTTTTAATTGGACTTATGGCCGTTTTCATAATCAGACTTTAAGGAAGCGTTAAGTCTATTTAAGAATGGGGAAACAAATGTATTTTTTAGGTTAAAATAACTTTAAAATTAAAGTCCTATTGTGAAATCGGACCTTACTGTTATATTATTTAATTCATAAAAACGTATGATAAGAATATTCTTAAAAATGGTGCAAATTTCTGTTCATGAAACCGGTAATTTAAATACAAATTGAGGAATTTAAGCATCTAATAAAAAAATGAAAATTAATACTAAGTAAGGTATACTAATATTTAATCCTGTTTAAGTATCTTGCGCAGGAATGATCTTATTACATTTGTAAAATGTTGGTATTCTGGAAAATTTCCGGTAATACCGTGTATTATCCCAATTTAGTGTGTAGGTACACAGAGAAAAATCATTAGTAAAAAGTAACACAAATTGTAGTTAGAATGAAGACGGAAACAAATTGTAGCCAATATTCGCACAATTGTCGGACTATTTACTACAATTGTGCTAATATTTACTACAATTGTGTTAATATTTGTTACAATTTGCTTCTGTCTTTATTCTGACTACAATTTGTGTCACTTTTTACTATTGACTTTTCTCTGTGTATAAGAAGCTGCGAACTAATTATCTTTTAGTATTGAACAATTTCTTGTGTCGGAAAGTTTTGTTTAATTTCGTTGTAAAATGGAACGCAGAATACATACTACCGAAAGAGAAAATCATTCCATTGTATGTATATTGTCATAGGACCAAAGATACCTGTTATTATTACTGGAAACCGTAACCAATATTTATTTTTTAGGCTTTCCGCTGGCCGTACCATAAAAGCAGGTCAGCCGGCTAAATGTTGTTAAGGTTCATAATTGCAAAGCACGGATATTCGTATGGCCAGGGGTATTTCATTTCGTCTTAAAACTTTTCGACACCTCTGTACTAGGATTTTGCCTGCCAACATATTAATGGTTTGTTCAATTAATTATGAGAAAATAATCTTTTATGCGAGCTAAGTTATTTTTTATATTAATTAATAATTGTTCTTGATTCTTGCAGAATCTACCTACTAGGATTTTGCCTGCCAACATATTAATGGTTTGTTCAATTAATTATGAGAAAATAATCTTTTATGCGAGCTAAGTTATTTTTTATATTAATTAATAATTGTTCTTGATTCTTGCAGAATCTACCAATATTTATAGAATATTTATTTTCTATTGTATATTTGCTTTAAGTTTCTTGTATCCATAAGAATAAATTTTCTTCTGCGGAGATGTTTGCCTATTTTTTAAAAATTCCAAAAAGCAAGTCAGGACCGTTAACTTTGGCGACCCTGGGCTACTACTATTTGAGGGTAGTGGTGTAAAAATTTCATTAATCATATTTTTTTGAAATATTTCATGAAATGTTTCATCTTTAATGAATACAGGTGTCCCAATAGGGCGTTTTCGGGCTATATCTCGATAACTAAGTCAGATACAAAAAAAATTCAAGACATTTCTATTTTAGAATTTAGAGGTCTACAATATAAAATAATTTTCACCTATACAGGGTCAATCAAAACAGTGGTACTGAATGCAACTTTTTTATTTCAAATTGCTAACCGTATAGGTATGTGATGCTAAATTTGGACTGTCCATAAAATTCTAAAATTCTATTTTTATACACCATAATCTATACCTAAATCTAACCGTTCTGAAGATATTTAAGATTTTGGCTAGGAAGTGTCGTTTGCAGCCATTATTTTATTTACTGATATTTTATTTATTTTTAACTTTTTTTGGTACAGATACAATTAATATTTTAACTTATTCTAAGCCACTATAAAATATATTTTTATTGTTACGGGGTGATCATGATACTAAGCAAAATTTCAGAAATTTCAAAATGACGTAAGTCAATTTTCTTAAGTAGCGTGCCCTATAGTTTTATACCTTTAATTGTTCCTCTAATCCAGTATTTTCGTTTTTGTTATGCACGCCCTATACCTAACTGCAATATTTTTTAGAGCCCTAGACGTATTTGAATTATTTGTTTTAAAAATAGTAATTCTTTAAGGTGGCCATGGAAAACAAACGAACCAGTTGACATTAATTATTATTTTGCCTGCTTTCCACAGCCACTTTATGTTGGGGATATAGAGTTAATAATAAGCGCAATGATTACACTATGATCGTTTATTCACGCTATCACTATCACTAACAAATACAACTCGAACTTATCCTTACAAAGCTACAGCGGCAACTTGTCGTTATGTACATCTTAAAAGCACTGAGTAATACCTATTCTTATTCTAAGTAAGCGGGTTACCATTCTGTTCGTAATCCCTACAGAAGGCGGAAGGATGCTCAGAATGGAATATAACCAACACCCCCCCTCAATTTGAAGCGTCCTCAATTAACCCAGTCCCAGTCCTTGATAACATAATCGATGTTTTGGGCTTGGTAAGCCCTTGGTGAGGATGTCGGCGACCATTTCCTCCGTAGATCGATATCTAAGGTCGATGGGATGTGATGCTAAGGCCTGTCGAATAAAATGATATTTAATATCAATATGCTTGGATCGACTGTGAAATACAGGATTTCGTGCAAGTTTCCCGGCGCTTTGATTGTCGTTAAAGAGAGTCACATTGGTTAGCCCGGAGAAACCTAGTTCCTTCAAGAACTCGTTAAGGTAAATGGCTTCTTTTGTTGCTTCGGTTAAGCCAATATACTCCGCTTCCGTGGAGGACAATGCAACCGTTCGCTGCTTCCTACTTTCCCAGGAGATCGCCCCTCCGGCCAATATGAAGGCGAACCCTGTGTACGAGCGTCGATCCACTGGACAACTCCCCCAATCAGCGTCTACGAATCCCGTCAGAGGTATTCCAGTTGGCTTGTAGGTCAGGGCAAAGTCGATGGTTCCATAAAGATATCTCAATATTCTCTTCCCGGCCATCCAGTGACGTTTTCGAAATTCGTTGCAGTACTGACTGAGCGAGATGACGGCGTGGGTTATGTCTGGGCGCGTGCACACAGAGAGGTACATTAAGGCACCGATTAGCTCTCGATACGGATAATTTGAGTCCTCGTCGTTGTCATCGCTTGACTCACCATGCAAACCTTGTCCTAAAGCGAGAGGAGTACTGACGGGTTTGCAGTCTTGCATCTTGAATCTGGTCAGTATATCTTGTATGTAACCACGTTGACTCAGTTGAATGCTCTCCGAATCTTGTTGAATTTCAATGCCGAGGCAATACTTTGCTTCTCCCAGGTCCTTCATGATAAAATGATCGTTCAGTTTGGTCTTTATTAATTCCGCTTCTCTTTCATCTGCGGAAGCCACAAGGATATCGTCAACATAAATTAGCAAGAAGACTTTCTTTAGATCGTCTGTATAGACGCAGGCGTCGGCGTTGGTTGGATGAAGGCCCAACGCACGAAGGGTGATGACGATCTTTTCATGCCATTGTCTCCCGGCTTGCTTCAAGCCGTAAATTGCCTTGTTAAGCTTACAAACCTTATTTCCATGTTTTAGCTCGTCCAACATATGACGGGCTTTTCGTCCTGTTTCGTTGTTTCCTTCTAAATGGACCATTTTTTGAAGCATCTCCTCTAGAAGATCTGGCTTTTCCATATAAATGTCGGTGTCGATGTGCCCATTCAGGTAGGCAGTGGTTATGTCGAGCTGTCGAATTTTCATCCCGCTTTCGACTGATAGGGCGACTAGGGTTCTCAGGGAGTTCAGTCTGGCAACAGGAGCAAACGTGTCCTTGTAATCTATCCCGGGTCGTTGGGAGAATCCTTTAGCAACAATCCTTGCCTTTTTTCGTTCTAACGTCCCGTCGGGTTTGTATTTGTTCCTTAAAACTGTGCGACACCCGATGACCTTGTCGTCTGGTCTCGGAACAAGCCTCCATGTATCGTCATCAACATGGCTCTTAATTTCAGCGTAGATGGCTTCTTTCCAATCTCTGCCTTCAGGTCCTTCTATTGCTTGCAAGAATGGGATCTCGGAAGCAAGTAGAGAGAGCTGATCTTCTTGTTCGTGATTATCATCTCGACCTTCTCCCTCTTCCTCGGGAGCTTCTTGTCCGTCTGGTTAGACTTCTTGTTCATCAGTGTAACTGCTAGTCACTCCTTGGTTTCGAGCGAGTTCGTCGGTGTTCTTCGCATGGTATTGCTTAGCCGGGCGTCCGCGTTTCCCGGTTAGAATTTTGATAGGACGGCCAGGACCTCTCGTGATTACTGATTTGGAAGTGGAATCATTGACCTTGGGATCGACCACGACTGTGCGAATAGTTCGCACACTTGGCCCAGGGTTTTCGTGGACTGTTTCAACTTCAGGGATTAGGTTTGGACCAATTTCAGTCTCTGAAGTCTGAAGGTCATCTGAAACGAAAAGACGACCAGTTTTCGTTTCGTTGGTCATAAAATGCTCATGGTTTTCGCTAGAGCGGAATTCTGGGAAGAATTTTACGTCTCTCGCCACGTGAACCCTTTTGGTACTCGGGACCCATATGCGGTATCCCTTTGATGTGGTGGAATACCCGACGAAGATTCCTTCCAGCGTCTTGGAACTGAACTTGTCCTTCCCTGGCGTCTTGTTGAGTAGAAACGCCTTACACCCGAAAGTTCTGAGGTGGCTGACGTTGGGCTTATGTCCCGTCCATTCTTCAAGGCTTTTCATATTCCACCCGGTATAGAATTTTACAGGCAATCAAAATTTTTCAATCATCATATATAGGGTGTGCCATTTGAAATAAAAAAGTTGCGTTCAGTACCACTGTTTTGATTCACCCTGTACAGGTGAAAATAATTTTCTGTTGTAAACCTCTAAATTCTAAAACAAAAATGTCTTGAAATTTTTCATAATGGGGTGACACAGTACTGCCAACTCACCAAGTAAATTATTTCGTCGTATTATACAGATTTGACGCTTAATAATAATAATAAATTAAACTCAACCAACTGAAGACTTTAGAAAAGTAACATTTTAAAATATTGTAATCTTGCATTGCTGTGGTTTTTATTTAATACAAGTTAAATGCTTTGCCTTTTCTACAAATTTAATTTTCCTTTACACACGACCGGTTTCGTCAAAAAGACATTCTCAAGTGTACATTGTAATATATTATTATAAATCTTATTTTTGTATTATAAATTGACAATTTTATAAAACAGTCATACAAAAAAATTTACACAAAATTATTTTTAACATTTATATTATATTACATTTATAATACAAAAATAAGATTTATAAAAATATATTACAATATGTATACTTGAGAATGTCTTTTTGACGAAACCGATCGTGTGTAAAGGAAAATTAAATTTGTAGAAAAGACTAAGCATTTCAATTGTTTTAAAGTAACATTTTGTTTTTCTTTCAATTTGTTTATTGTTTTGTTTTTTTTTTTCAGAACATATTGCGATCTTTTTTTTGGATTATCGAGAATGTGTCGCAGCAGTTTTGAATTATTAATCAATTTACTCTCTTCCTTTATTTTCTATATTTTTGAATTGTTTATTTTTTTTCGTAAATTAAAATAGTAAAGGAGACTGTCGTTTAAAAGATAATTGAAATTAACCTCC
This sequence comes from Prosopocoilus inquinatus, assembly GCA_036172665.1. Taxonomy (NCBI): domain Eukaryota; kingdom Metazoa; phylum Arthropoda; class Insecta; order Coleoptera; family Lucanidae; genus Prosopocoilus; species Prosopocoilus inquinatus. The sequence continues at coordinate 8,693,150 of CM069876.1, forward strand.
GCCCACAATAATTTCTATAATTTAATACGTAAATACGTATTCCGGCAGCTAAGCTGCCATCTTCAGTATACTACCAACTTAAAAGCACTAAAATATGTCTAAAAACAACCTAATCACACTGACAAAATCATAAAAATGTTAAACCTAATAACAATTTATCATCCTAAAAGATATATATGTCTAAATGTAAGTAAATATAAATTAATATGTGAAAATCTAAAATAAACTATATATGTTATGTATAAATCGGAAAAAAAATTTCTAAAGTCCTCTTAACTTGCATTGTGTGGGTGTAATTTGCTCTCATCTGTAGGTTTTTTTTGACGATTTATACCTAATACATATATTTTATTTTATTTTTCAGGATTTTTGGGTCTTTAGGTATCAAATAACAAGGAATTATATTCTTATTTATTCGTTAGAATAAGAAGTTTTTTCGGGGTCTTTGGACTATTTATTTCCGCATTTCCGTGTTGTTTGGTTAGCTCTTATTTGTAAGGTATCTGACAGTTAATTTTAGGTGTTCACATAATGTTTTTTTTCCGATTTATACATAAATATATAGTTTATTTTAGATTTTCACGTATTCATTTATATTTACTTACATTTAGACATATATATCTTTTAGGATGATTAGATTGTTGTTAGGTTTAATATTTTTATGATTTTGTCAGTATGATTAGGTTGTTTTTAGACATTTTTTAGTGGTTTTAAGTTGGTAGCGTACTGAAGATGACAGCTTAGCTGCCGAAATACGAATCTGCGGATATAAAAATTATTGTGGGCGGAGGTTAATTTCAATTATTTCTTTCGTAAATACCTACATACTTATTACGATCGCTATATGTAGTAGAATGTGTGATCGTCATTTGTTTTTCTTTCTCTTCTTTTCTCGTTGGAATTTTCCATTTCCATTCCGATTACATTTTTCCAAAAGACGAAAATGTTCTTCTTTTTTGTTTTTCTTTTTTTTTATATATTTTCAAACTGAATAATTAAAAACTTCTAATCTGCAATCGTCTTTTGTTTTTGTTGCTTTTGTTTTATGATTGTGGTTTGTCTTTCTATATGTGTTCCTTTATGTATTTCGAATTCCTGTTATGACTTGAGTACTGGCCGTCGTACGACCTCCGGTTTCGCCGAAAGTTACACCAACTTTCTTATTTTAAATGGAACGACCTGTATATTTTTACATATTTGAAATCTGTATGTCATTGCGAGTCTGAATATGTGTCACTTGGTAATTTTGGTTTCCATGACAACGAATTTTTTTGGTTTTTTTTTTTTTAATTTACAAAGCTGTAAATTGTGTATTGTCGTTCTAATGCGTTCAAGTAATTCGAGAAAGTCGCTACTTTGATTGAATTTTGGTTTTTAACAACCTAATGGAAATTTAATATGCTGTGAAAATGTTAATAACCAATAGTCAATCAAAGTAGAGACTTTCTCGAATTACTTGAACGCATTTGAAAGAAAATACACGAATTACAGCTTCGCAAATTAAAAAAAGAAACAAAAAAGAAATTCGTTATCATGGAAACAAAAATTAGCAAGTGACACATGTTCAGACTCACAATGATTTGTAGATTCCAAATACGTAAATGTATACAGGCTGTTCCATTTAAAATACGAAAGTTGATGTCAATTCCGGCGAAACCGGAAGTCGTACGGTGGCTAGTGCTACGTCGGAATATTCAGTTTTTTATTTAATTTATCCATCCCGAATTTTATGTAAAAATAAAAATTTTAGAAGAGTGGACACATAGCGTGGACAGCCTGTATTGACACGGGTTTATTAGAATTTTGTTTTTATTTTGATCTCTACTATCACCTGCCAAACGTTAGGCTTTTTCATTAACACCCTGTATTTGTAGTCGAAATGACTAATAATCTTCATCATGATTGTTCACTTCAACTAAACTAAACATCAACCAAAAAAGCAGCTAAGAAACTCATGACTCATGAGAGGTCGTTGCTTTAAAATCGAGTTATACAACTTGCAATAGGTAATTTTAGTTCAAGATTAGATATCGTTGATTAATATTGGTCTGGTTTGCCACTTGCTGTGTGACTCCAAAACAAATTGTTTTAATTGTACAGGCTGTCCAACGATGCGCCTTTTGTGAGGCCTATGGGAATAGCAACAGGGGAAAAACAAACTCAAACTTTTAATTTTCTAAATTTCATTTTTGTTAGTAGCAAGTATTGTAAGCGCGGGGGAAAAGAGGTAAAGGAGCTTTCTAGATAAAGGAGCCGAATTTAATTAAATGAGGAATTTCATTTTTAATTGAGAAGTTACAAGAAATTTCTTTTTATTATAAATTATTACGCTGCCGCTGCGTTCATTAAACGGCTCACGAGGCATCGGGTCCAAAATAAAAAAGAAATGAAACAAAAATACAACACCAAAGGAATTGAAATCTTTACTCTCACATACTTAATGGAGCCCTCTCTCCTTTGTCATTAAAGTCAGAAGCGTTGGTTCTTGACTCCAGAATTGTACGAGTTTTAGATGGATTTTTAATAAGAAAAGAATTGAATAACTTGCTACGACGCCAAAATAAAAATAAAAGTCCCTTGAAGGTGTGAATAAGAAGGTCATATTGAACACCTTAGTTTTATATTAAAACAAAACGGAAAATTAAAAATCATAACAAATTAAAAAAAAAAATGATGGGACAGACTTCAAGGTATTTATTCCTCAAGAATAATGGAGCATTTTAATAGGAAACAAAACACGTTTTTCCTATCTGTTGAGCAGGGAAACTGCACCAGAAAACCTCTTTCTTTTACTTTTCGGATCGTGGTTTGACTCTCCTTCCGGGGGTTTCTACCACCACATTTTTCACCCACCAAAACTCTTAACTTTCCTGAGTTACGTTTATATTAATAATTTTGACAAAACAACGCCTTACTTAAATTAGGGCCGAAGGACGACTGCCTCAACATTAATTATCTTCCTTCTACTCCTTGCCGGGAGGTTTGTTTAAAAAAAAAACGCGCTTCCAAAACTGTCCGGAAACTGGCGCCACCATTCCAGCGTGTCTTTTCGGAACTACAGTTTTTGCGTAGGTGCGAAACGTTTCCCACGCAATCAGACGCGATCAGCAAAACAAATGTGCTTATCAAAACGAATGTTATGACTTTAAGCTCGCTTGGAGTTTGATAATAATTTTGAATTGGCGACTCGAATCTCCTTACGGGCAGTTCGAAAGGAATATGCTAGATTATTTAATATTTGAAGGAAAATAATTTCTGTTTGGAGTTTCGGCTGTTTACTGCATTAAGGTAACTATATGTTCAGATCGTTGTGTAGTATTTTAGAAAGTGTAAAAATTTTGTTTTCTTAAAAAAATCTAATTCAAATGTAACTAAAGTCCATCTAAAAGAATCCAATTCTGCAACTTCCAGTTTTTGAATTTATGAATGAAACACTACAAATAGAGAAAGATGACAGTTTCGGTTACGTGATTATGTATTGCCGTCTAATCTAATCATTACAACCTGAGTACAACTGGTACTTCATCTGTGCACAAAACGAAACTATTATTTTTTCTTACGTTTCTTGGTCAAAACATTTTTATCAAGCCTTCTTCTTTAGTTACCCAAGCAACACACATACGTTTAATAAAGGACAAAATGTCCGCGAGATAGATATTGAAAAAACGTGTTCCATGTACCAAATACGATGTTTCTGTATCAAAGTGGTATAACGTATACATTTATTAGACGGCTTAAAACATGTACGTTGACCGTAATCGTTTAATAAATGTAAAAATGTCCAACCAAAACCAAAATATGGTTGAATACATGAAAATTAAACCAACTTGGATATGAACCTCTCTGTTGAAAAAATGTTCCATAATTTTTCTCTTTCTATTCAAGGTAAACATTTCGTACTATTCCACGCGAGTTCATTGCTCTTGTGACGCAATGCAGTTGTAATAGTGCCCATAAACCAATTTATATCTGCATCTTCAATGTATTTTATCTAAAAAATTATGGATATTAGACCCCCTCCGCATATAGACTTTTTGCTTTTTTTTCTGGGTAGTACCTGTGGTTGACGGGTCGCAAACTTATTTTGAATCACCCAGTATAGATAGTGGTTTTTAAGAATAGTATAGGGATGTCGAAAAGTTTTAAGACGAAATGAAATACCCCTGGCCGTACAAATATCCGTGCATTGCAATTATGAACCTTAACAACATTTAGCCGGCTGACCTGCTTTTATGGTACGGCTCTGGCGGCAAGCCTAATAAATAAATATTGGTTACGGTTTCCAGTAATAATAACAGGTATCGTTGGTTGCTCCTATGACGATATACATACAATGGAATGATTCTCTTTCGGTAGTATGTGTTCTGCTTTCCATTTCACAACGAAATTAAACAAAACTTTCCGACACAAGAAATTGTTCAATACTAAAAGATAATTAGTTCGCAGCTTCTTATACACAGAGAAAAGTCAATAGTAAAAAGTAACACAAATTGTACTCAAAATAAAGACAAACAAACTGTAACAAATATTATCACAATTGTAGTAAATAGTCCGACAATTGTGCGAACATTTGCTACAATTTGTTTCTGTCTTCATTCTAACTACAATTTGTGTTACTTTTTACTAATGATTTTTCTCTGTGTACCTACACACTAAATTGGGATAATAGACGGTATTACCAGAAATTTTCCAGAATACCAACATTTTACAAATGTAATAGGATGTAGAGGTATAAAATCATTCCTGCGCAAGATACTTAAACAGGATTAAATATTAGGGACAATATCCTACTTAGTATTAATTTTCATTTTCTTATTAGATGCTTAAATTTCTCAATTTGTATTTAAATTCCCGGTTTCATGACAGAAATTTGCATCACATTTAAGAATATTCTTTATCATACGTTTTCATGAATTAATTAATATAACAGTAAGGTCCGATTTCTTAATAGGATTTTAATTTTAAAGTTATTTTAACCTAAAAAAATACATTTGTTTCCCCATTCTTAAATTGACTTAACGCTTCCTTAAAGTCTGATTATGAAAACGGCCATAAGTCCAATTAAAAATTAATGTATCATTAAAAATACTTTGTTACTCATGCGATTTATACAGAAAAAATAGGATAATAAAATAATTTTGGTTTATTTAACTCGTTTTGTTTGACTCTGTATAATAATTTGATCTAAATTCGCGTTGGACATTTTTAATTGCAACACATGAAACATAAAAAGTATTTTCCTTTTCTGATCACTTCGTTTATTTATTATTCAACAACAATAACACGTTCAAACTTAAATTTAAATTTAAAAAACATTCCGAACATATGGCAGTTCAAAACATTTTGATTTATTATCTTTCAATTTTGTTAACAATTTAAATATGAAAATCTAAATTGAATCATAAAAAAAGACAGAAAATATAACAAAACCCGGGTAGGTATTATTTTTATTAATAATAAACTAAAAACAATTAACAAACTAAACATGACTTCACAAAATGTAACTATATACCTGAATTAATTTTATTAATAATTACGGTCATAATACATTACAAATTACGCAGTTCTCATTTACCTGTAATTTCCTTATTCGATGCTTAACAGATTACCTGCTCTCGTGAATGAATTTTATGACCCTGCGCATCCCCTGGTCAAGAGAGGGAGAGAGAAACGGGGAGGCTCGAATGCAGAAGGATCTAAATTCAGACGGGCTATTTCAATAAGGCTCAAATTCCAACAGATTTACTGCTTTTCGTCTTAAAAGTTTTCGACAGTAGTGTACAAGGCAAATAATTTTTCATAGAAGTTAAAAGACCTTATTTTGACCTTTAAAAAAAAAATAGGTGAGAAAAAACTAAATCGTCAAAAGTAAATTGGTATTCATTTTATTCAAACAGATACAAATAATATAAGAAATATAATTAACATATGTTATAATGAAACATAAAGAACACAGTTCACGCCAACATTAAATGTTTTGTATATACAACAATGAACACACAGCTTAAATACAGTGTATAATAGATTCACACACATGAATATGGCATCATTTCTTATCAGTTACAAAATTCATAACATACTTCTAATGCATATGCAAAAGTTTACCTCTTATAAAACGGATGCATCTCACTGGCCTTTATTTCCTTTCTCTAGGTAAGCAACCAAATTAGTGCAATATTACGAAAAAGAAGTCATCCATAAATATAAATATTTTACAATTAGTAGATTTTGTAAACAACGAGTTTCACATTTATCACCTTCACGAACGTTACGACTTACACTTTTATTTGCTATAAAATTGAGCATGTACAGATGTTTCGTATGCTTTATGAAGCTTCAGAATTACTATTGACAAATATTTGTGGTACTGTGCTCAGTAATTTGTTGATAAAAAATATTTTTTTGTTAAATTAAATGAACGTAATGTATGTACCATCGGGTGCAAATAAAAGTAAACGACTCATAAGGATATTTTGCGTTATTTTAATCTTGTAAAATCGGCTCTCGTATATTTTTTGATTTATAATTGTGATCATCATTATTGTTAAATTGGTAGTCAGATATAAAATAGCGATTAAAATTGTTTACTTTTTATGCACCTGTAGGTAAGTAAAAAACGGTAAAAATAAAAAAAAGCAAATTACAATTTGAAAACAATGAAAAGAAAATAATTACATACTTAATTTTAGGGAGAACGTTGGCATTCTAAGTACATTCCAAAAGAAATTGAAACTGATTTTAGTTTTAATGAATCTTGAAGTAAAGATGTAAGTAAGTTTGGTTTCATTAATAACTTAGAAATATCTGTTTTGGAAACACATTTAACACTTCAAAAGAAGATATTTAATAATTTATTTTATATTTTTAAATATTTATTATTGACCAAAGATAAACCTGATATTATACTGCTCCAATTTTAACTACTTTAAATACGATTCACATCTAAGATATCATTTTACTTAAGTGAAACGAATCTAAATTCTCTATAAATAAGACAGACGAATATAAAAATAATTTTCGACAGTTTGCCTCAAGGTAAAAATAAGCGAATCAATATGATGATGAAGAATCAGTTTAAAATTTACATTTTGTGTTTTGATAATGTACATCGATATTTTGTAAGATATGTCTCCTTTTGTAACTAATACTGATTAATTTTTGGTCGAATGACATTCTTAAGTAACGCATCTCAAGTTGTTATAGTAAATGAGAATTATGTTAAATTAGTATCTTGTGCAAAATATATAGAAGAATTTCTTGGATGGAATGAGTATTACAAGGTCTTACTTGATGGAACTTAGATAGTCATGGAGTTCTTCCTCAGTCATGTCTTCATACCTTTGGTGACTGAAACACACATTATTAATAGAATAACAGAATCAATGGATTTATGACAACTTTTAGTTGTACATCACTTTATAGAGGATAAAAAAATGAATAATTCCTTTTAAAAAAACAGTCACTAGAAAAATAAGTTACACAGGGGAAAATAACAACAGAATTAATAAGAGGTTGCTGACTTACTTTCTTAAGTAAGCGCATATTTACCTATGGTGAGTATCTCGCCTCCTTCTTTGTGGAGACAATTCACTTGTGGCTTCAATGCAAAGAAGCACAAGTTTAGTATCACAAGAATAAGGACTCTGCTCTAACAATCTTGGGCCGCGAAGTGAACCAGCCAGACCGACTTTATCTGGAGATCCAGCATGCCATGCATCGCAAGATGTATCTAGAGCTCTCTCTCCATTCACAAGAGCACCATGCCAAACAGCTTTGTTAGGCCAGGAGAGATCTGTCAGCACGTTTCTACCGCTGAAGGAGTAAATGCGTGGAGGATGTGGGAACGGCGCACCGTCTCCCCTGAACATCTCAGACCAGGAATTGAAGAGGACCTCTCCACGTAAATTCGAAACTGGTAACTTGCGATCTACCTGTCGAACTATCGAATCGACGTTCTGGACTCGAGATGACAGGAAAGCTCTGAAGGTGCCTCTGAGACCAGCACGACGAGCTTCTCGGTAACATGCATAATCAGCACCTCTTACTCCGTGAATGTCTCCGGTATAGGCTTCATTTAAAGCTGCCATACGCAGCTGAAATAGAAATTAGGACAATAAAATATCAAGTAATTTTTAGTTAAGTAATCTGACATACATCAATATATCAGCCACTTTCCAATTACGAATTTCAAGCACCTGACATGATCTGAACTGATCTGATCCGAACTACACTTCTGAGATTTTAATGAGAAGTTACAGGTCTGAACTGATCTGATCAGAACTACACTTCTGAAATTTTAATGGGAACGCTACATAAGTCATATAACTGTGACATACATATGTGTAGTCATAGATACAGGTGCGCGAGGGGACGCACAGTGGGGCCGAAGTGGAAAAAAAACTATTTCACAAGACGATTAATTCGTTGATCTAACTGACTCTTCTTACATTACTTTAGTCGTAGAATCTGGCTGTGATAATGGTTTTGCGGTAAAAATTAGCTTTCATCTAATACAAGGGCTTAAATCTCATTCAGTAAGCCATAAAGCCTTAAAAAGAGTAATTTTGTATAATTCCGTCAGCTTCGTGGATTATTTTTAAAAGTTACTCCATTATATATTTGGTTAGTACATACTAACAGCTTTTTGTAAAAAAATAAGTTACTCTTTAAAGAAACTTAGACGTGATAATTAAGCCGAAATTACATTTCTGGGCGTAATGCGAATTTTTAGTAAGCATACAAAAAAAGCTTCACTTTCCTACGGTCTGTAATATCGTTTTTCTAAAAGATATTTGGTAGGTTTAAATTTGGAAAAGTTGTTATATTCCAAGAGTATTAATCTCCGGAGAGAAAAAATGTTAATTCTTATTCGAAATAATTCTAAAAATAAAAGAAAAATTATCATTTTCTTATGTTGCAATTATTTTATCTTCTCAAATTGAACATTTTTATTCTAGCCTTGTTTTAAAGAATTTTTATAACACGTGCTATGTTGCCATAATCGGCATAATGAATAGGTTCTCTTGCCACTAAATTTCAATATAGGCGCCATAAGAAATTGAACTTGATGATGGTATCAATTTGACGAAACGTGTTATAGAAAAATAGTGCTTACCACTGTGTAGAGAATTAAGAAGTTTCTTAAGGAAATATTTTTATTTTTTTGATATCTCTTTAAATAAAGAAGATAGAGATAAAACAAGAAAATAACAATTTTTCTTTTTTTACAATTATTTCGAATAAGACTTAATATAGAAACTCTTCTCTGCGGGTTATTAATGTTCATCAAATTTAGCAACTTTTCCAAATCTAAACCTACCGTCTATCTCTTCAAATAAGCGAGATCTCCAGTGAGGAACGAATTTGAAACAGCCTGTATATTGAATACGAAGTTGAATAGAGATGCGAAAAACAGCACCAGCGGTCCGTACAAACATGATTTGTTGAATCAAGGAAGCTAACAGAGCTCCTCACTGTTAGTTTGTAATAGATACATAAAAACGTTCTGCACTTGGAGTAAAATTAAAATGATACCTTATAAAAAAAATTCTTTTTTGAAACTTTGAGAAAGTCAAAAATTGTTGTTTAGTTCCTTCTTGAAATTTCCTGAGTTTCACTTCGATCAGACAAAAATTCTGGAAATGAGAGGTTTTTACCAAAAATCGGGCATTTGGCCCCACCGTGGGACGGAAGAAAATAAAAAAGATCAGTTCAATTGCGTTCTGCATCCTGCAATTGGAACATGTTGAATCAGTTCGGAGGATCTCTGCGTAGTCCATTTTGACAATTGGAAAGCGGCTATCGCTAACAGAACATAACAGTCACTTCTACAATAGTAAACTTGTTAACTTTTTTGAATTCAGAGCAAACATTGAAACTTCATGAAACTTTATCAAAATTTAATTGTTTAAGCAGGGTTTAATTATTTTATCACATGCTTTATCTCCCTGGCACAAATTTAATATGTACAATTGCGGCCCTTGAAAGAGGATATACTGAGAATTCACATCAAAGTCAAAAATTCGTCATTTTGTAAAGTGTAAATCAAACCTTTAACTATCATTTTGATATCAGAGTCAAATTTGGCAAATTCATTGCAGGATTTAGAATGATTTGAGTAGCGTTTAGAACCTTCAAATTTAGGGTCAGGGCAACATAAAAAAGAGGACCCTTACTAACGCTTTCATGTAAAAGGGTTTTTCAGGAAACGGCTGCCAGGAATTAAGGTAATTGTGGTGTAATTGTGATCACGTTACTACGGAAATGGTTAGAAACCTAATTAGAAATATCACTTACAACAGTGATGTTCTTGGGCGCTTCGATCGAGCTAACGCCTCTCTCAATTGTAACCTTGATTATATCGGGGAAACGAAAATTCATTCACAGAGAAGTGCGCGGAAAATAAATGCTTAATAAGTACAACGGTTGGTTGTAACGTTTAGCATGGAGGGTCCACTTCCCCGCAATTTCCCACCCCTGATTTACAATAAAGGAACGTTAAAAACACAGCTAAGACGTCCTCAGTTTTTATGTCGTCAATGGTAAAATACAAAGTTATTTAACCATTATAGAGAATTCAAATTAAATTAATAAAATAGAAAATAATTCGGTTACGAATTGCATAATTGATTATCAAAGATAAGAAAAAACACACCGTGAAAGTTATTTCTTCATTCGGGAATTTAATTACACACTGAGGAAACTGACTGGTTCCAAAAAATTAAAATAAAAAAAAATTATTTCAAGAGGCTTTACTCGAAGGATCCAGAAGATCGACTTCTCATCCGCTGCTAGAGCATTTATGCACTTTTCTTCTCCCTGATTTGTATCCAAATATTGGATGTTGCATTTGCTATGCAAAAAACATCCTTAATTGAGTGCTTAAATCTGGGGTAATATCTCGCAGTCTCCCTACGTCCGATCCCTGTACGGAGTCGTGCTGTGTGAAAGAATTCGAAGAAATACTCAGTCTTGCTACTTAACCCGGACCTTGTACCAGGGTTGGAAAAAAAAATGTTTTTTTAAAAAGAACGAAACTTCTGTTTTTTTTGTTTTAAACAGTTTTTTTTTGTTTAAAACATGTTTAAAATTGACCCTAAATTAAACATGTTTAAAAAAAAAAAACAGCTGTTTAAAACAACTTTTAAAAGTCTAAATTGCCTTTACAGCTTCCCTAAAAAGATATATATATATATATATATATATATATATATATATATATATATATTATTATTATTTGATATGTGTGTAAAAAGAAGAATTTATTAAAATTCGATCTTTAATTAAAAGAAAGATGAAAAGTTTGTAATGTTAGATTATGTACCCTTTTAAAAATAATGTATGTACTTTGATAATAATTTAAATCATTTAAGGCAGATCTTGATTTATTTAGGATCTACACTCGCGGTGTTTTAAATGATTTTCAAAGAAAGTATGAAGTATTTGGTATCAACATACTGAGAAAAACATTCCCAAATAAAAACTAAAATCAAATACAATCCAAAGAAATATTTTTTCAAATTACTTGATCGCATTGGAACTGAAATACATGACTCGTGGCTTTCAGTACCGGAAAACAAATATTTCAAATATGTAAAAACATGTAGGATGTTCCATTTAAAATAACAAAGTTGATATTACTTCCGGCGAAACCAAAAGTCCAGTAGGTATATGTCTGAAATTTCAAATTAAATTTTTGTTTAATTCATCGTTTTCAAATTTTAAACAAACCTTAACATTCTAGAAGGACGAATATATGGCCTTGGGTCACACGATAGAAATTCAATGAAGACAAATAAAACGATAACGTTATAAATAGTTTAAACAGCGATATCCTACGATCACTTTTTGACCTAACATTGCATTATCATAGACAAATTCAAGCCAGTTGCTACATAATAACTCATCCCGTAGCCCATAGTATGAACAGGGAAGCGGAGGACCCAGTATGTTTCAAAACTTAATGTAATAATAAAAGGTTAAATATTGAAAAGGTATTTTAAAATTTTACAATATAAGTATTATTCTAGTGATCAGTAATAATTAATGAACTTATTATAAGCAATCTAATGCAATTCTAATTTAGTTCAAATCAGAGCTACAATGTAGTTATCACGTCATCAGCTCAGCCACGCATTGTCTACAATTATTAAAATAATTGATATGGGAATAAATTAAAGATCAAAGTTAATTTGTGAGTGAAATACCGACCGAAATAAAGCACTTATATCAAAAGAGTTCTTTTTTAGCTTAAAATTACAAAAAATGAATTTAAAACATTATCAAAAAAAAAAACATGTTTAAAACATTTTGTTTAAAACAGTTGGTATGTTTTTAATTCGGTGTTTTAAACACAATGTTTTAAACACTTTGTTTTAAACTTTCCAACCCTGCCTTGTACGCGTTATTATTCATTCCAATATTACTTAATCGTAACATTTAATTTTCTATAAAAACTTTGCATCTGTGCGTACTGAATATTCGATCCTTTACAGGAAAAGTTATTTTATTTTTGAATTTTCGAAAGTTTTATGAAGTAGTTATTTGCTTTATAATTCTATTTAGATAAAATAAATTTTGGTTGTCATTGATTCTCAAAGATTAGTGCTTGACTTGTGTTTTACTAAAAATAAGCTGATTGACATCTTGATTTCGAATACTGCGAGTAATTTATTAAAAATTCAAGTTATTTTCTATCCTTTTTGACAGGATATTTATCTGAAAATTTTTAAACCTACATTTTATTGACAGTGAAGATCAAAATATAAAGCTCGCGGTGATATTCTTTTTACATAAAATTTGTGGAAAACTTACTCACTACGATCACCTGTCTGTCACTTTGTAACAATTTTTAAATTTCATGCAAAAATTGACCAGGGTAGTAATAAAAGATTAATTAAAATTTTATCATTTTTGATATTTCAAGACCAAACTTTTTAGTTTACGACACAAACAATACTCGTTGGCTTGATTTTGCTAAGAGAAGCTTTGCATGTTGCATATATTTTGGCAAAAAAGAATTAAATTTTTTTTATTATACAGCATTATTTTTTTTCGAAAACATTAACAATAAATAGTTTTTTTTTCTTTAATATATTAAAGATTCCTAATAAAAATTCTATTTGAAGTCCCAGCGGAATAAAAATTACAAAGAGAGAAAAGGGAGAAGCATTTTCGACAATTCTGAAAATGCCATTCAGCAACCACGGAAAACAAATGGGAAAATCGATTTCTGGCTTTTTCCCAAACCAGAACGCTACTCACAAAGATAAAGGAGATCCAATTTCTAATTTAATAAATTTGCTCAAAGAAGGGACCCCAACCTTTAGCATTCCATTTTGACACACAACCCTTAAATTCATGAAAGCATTTTAAATAAAAAAAGAATATTAAAATTGTTTTCATTTCTGTTTAGAATTATCCTTTGGTATCTCTTTTAGTACGATTTGCAGGAAAGTTACAGAAATACGCGAAAATGTAAATAAATGCAATAAAACAAAGTAAATACAGAGCTAATTCTAAGTTAAACGATGCAACACACCAAATATCTTAAAATGACAAACACAGAAGTACTTACCATTTTAGGGTACCACTGTAACAAAATTTCAGATATAATTTAATTTTAATGATACAAAGATCGTAACTTAAATGAGATAAATAACCAAAAGGGGGAATTAAAGTATTAAGAACTTACACTGGAGACATCTGTTGGTTTCGACACGTGGTTGATCAAGTTGCTGGCTTCGAAAGGTGGACGTAATTGTGGACTACTTGTCGTAGGTGGTGCCGGAGTTGTTATTGGCAAGAGAGATCCAAGCTACAAAGTATACAGGGTGTCAAGGTATAACAAAATTAGTAGGCGGGCTTATAGGTAGTCGGTTTCTACAACTAAAAATTTATATGTATAAAGATTAAAGAATTTTAGCGTATGTTGCACTTATCCAACGAGCTCAGCAATACATTTCTGCTCGTTGGGGTCATTCTGAACAGTTGCTGTGATTGAATGTATATTGATTCCTCGCGTTTTCATTCTTATTCGTTTAACCTGACTGGAGAAATGATTGTTAATCTAGCGAACAAAGATACACTGAAATACCTGTAATTTACTAAGGAAGTTACAATTATATATTTTCTTTCTTTATAGTTAGTCCTAGAAACGGAATACGTACAGCTAGCTCTTTTTTTTGTAACACCCTGTATGTAATAATGACTAAATATTCGTAACTAATAAAATAAAAAAGTATCAGTATGATAGTTGTATTGATTGATCAATAATGGTCAATATTCTTACTGCAATGTATTGCCATCCGTGGTTAACTCTTACGAGTAGTGCTTCCTCCTCTATTATGTAAGCTAGAGTTCCAACAGGACTGGCGGAAGACATTTTTGTCATTGCGTCGCGATCTTGGAACGTTACCGCTCCGGGTACAATCCTTGAGGTAACTTCGTGTTCTGTTTGTAAAGGTGGACTTGGTGTTGCCCTCCCTGTCAGAAGAACAAAGTTAGAGGTAGCGAAATTTTATTTAAGGAAATTAATCGAGAAAAAGTGGAACAAGAATAAACTGTGAAATCTGAAGAGTGACATAGTATAACAAAATGTACAGTGTTTTATATGTTGGATGAATTTAAACTTGTCAAGTAAAATTTAAGAACAAAATTAAGTCGGAGGAAAGTGCAGAAAGAAAAATTAGATTAAATTATATACCTACTTCATTTAACAGATAAACCAAATCCAATCCGAAAAATAATTGCAACACGATTACAATTACAATTAAAAAATAAGTTATATGAGGTGATCGGCGAAATTTAGGAGCAACATGAAACGAAAAAAAATTTAAAAAAATATTGAAATGTGCGGTAATATGCTAATGGGATTTCATATTTTCAGTGTACCTGATTCTTTCAGTTCCTTTAGTTCATTCAAGGCCTTTAACTCTTCCAGACTACTTCTTAATCCTTCATGCAGCAAAAGGGAAAACATTAAAAATTTATTTCACTGTATACTTCGGTGGCAGTAAAAACACACGACAATAAAGAAGCGTGAATTTGTCTACGGTTTATTCATGGGGAAATCATTTTTTTACGTCAACTTTACTTACCTGGCCGCAGATTGTAAATAGGCTCTCCATAAGCGGGGCTGCCTGGTTCACCTTTGGGACCAGTCAATGATATTCCCGGAGGTCCAGGGGGACCAGGAGGTCCGGGGACTGGAATGTATCTAATTGTTTCTTCGTTAATGGGTCCTTGTGGTCCAGGAGGACCAGGTTTTCCTTCTCTCCCAGGCAAACCTTCTGCGCCACGTTCCCCTTTCTCTCCTTTCAACTATGTATATTTAAAAGCTACGTTAATTTATAGACATATTTTCACTTCTTTTAGAACTTAAATGAAAAAGTCTGTAGTAATTGATATATAAATAACGGGTCATCTTAAAAAAAATTAATTGGAGTAGGTCATGATTTTGATAAAGGTTGTTGGCAATTCTGATAAGACAACTGAAATACTGATTTAAATCATCAAATTGTCAGATAATTCAAATTGAATTAAGTAAGGCCTGGTTCGTTCATTCAAAAGCTTACTTTAACTATTAGTTTATAAAAGTCATGGCTTACTCCAATCAAAATAAAATAAAAATAACCCGTTACAACATAATAAATGTAACGGAGTTTCGATTAATTCAAGGAGATATGTAAAAAGTTACATTTTTTTAAACATGCTGATAGGTAGCAAGAAAAAAAACTGTTACTCACTCCGTAAGCTTCTCCAGGACTTCCTTTTTCCCCTTTTGTCCCTGGGATACCCGGATTTCCTGGTCTGCCCTAAATAAATTATTTATCAAAAGGTGCTCTAAAGCTTTCTCAATTATTCAATATCTCAGAACAGTTCTTAACAATGAAGATTCTTCAAAAGGTAGTTTTAAATTAATTGTTTCAATAACTTATAAACCCTTTTTTTCTTCAGTTGCTTCATCAGTACTTACTTACCTTAAAATTATTCTGCGCAAAGCATGCGTAATAAATACTAATTATAGATCATCAAGATATTCAAAAGCATCATTCACTTACCATCCATCCGGGCAGGCCGATTTCGCCTACAGAACCTGGCTTGCCAGGAGGACCAACTGGACCGCCCGGTCCAGGTCTTCCTCTCCTGCCTCTCTTACCCATATCACCTTTGTCCCCCTATGATGGAAATCTATTAATCAAATATTTTACGAAAACTTTTATTACTCACTTTCAAAGTTATAACAGGTGAGTTTGTGTCAGCGACACTAACTGGCCCCGGGGGACCTCGTTCTCCCTTTTCTCCCTTTAATCCTGGGGGACCCAAAGGCCCAATTGGGCCGTCATTTCCAGGCTCGCCCTTTTCACCAGGTGCACCAGAAGCGCCGTTGAGTCCAGGAACTCCGGGTATTCCCGCTTCTCCGGGATCTCCTTTTCCTCCTTTAGGGCCGGAATCTCCGGTGTCACCTTTCGTACCAGGTTGCCCTATGACTGGTCTTGGACTTTCCTTATCACTAGTTCTTTCCAGTGGAACAGCCGGTGAACCAGGCGGGCCTGGAGAACCAGGTTTTCCTGGATCGCCTTTTTCTCCTTTCTCGGCGTTTTTTCCGTTTGCCCCGGGAGTGCCCGGTATGCCGTCCAGACCAGGGCTTCCAGGTTCACCTTTCGGGCCTTGAGTTCCTCGTTCTCCGGGAAATCCGCGGTCGCCCCTATCGCCTTTCGCGCCTGTTTCACCGCGTGCGCCTTTTGTACCTGGTAATCCTCTTTCACCTCTTGGACCTATTGGACCAGGTAGACCAGATTCACCTTTGGTACCAGGTATACCTGGTCGTATAGTACCAGCTCCGAATACACCGTCCTGTAACATCAATAACGAACTAGCGAGCAGTAAATATATGTAAATCATTATTTTTTTTGTTAGGAAGGTGTTTCTATTACACTGAAAGAAATTAATTTTTCCAACATGAATAATTTTGTCGTGAAACCGGTTGCACATTTTTGGAGTTATGATAAAATGTATTGTATGCTGCCGTACAAAAGTAATGGTTATTTTATTATTGCTATGTTTAAAAGTAACAGGGAGTTATTCTACTATCAATTGGGTCTATTCTGTAACATTGATATACACTTGATACGTAACAATTATTGCTATGTTTCAAGTGACCTTGCAAAATCGGTATTTTATAAACAGTTTCGTAACAACTTGCAATCCATATCAAGTATGACATCCAGTTAATATACATCTCTTTTCAATTGGTGGTCGGCGATCGACTAGATTTGTTATGAAATCCTATCAAGTTCTATTCAATTATTGAAGACCATATCAATTGATATGCATATCAATGTTACAGAATAGCCCTGAATGGAAAGTAGAAGTTATCATTTCCCCCTCACGGTGTTAATTATCGACTCATATTTTCAGCACTATGTTAAATGGTTGTGGTTAAACAAATAAATATTACGTTCTTGTATTTCCACGTAAAATAATTCTATCAGTATAATAGTATTGAAAATTGAAATAAAATTATTTGACTATGATTCTAATTTATCGAAACATAAATTATTTAAAACACCTTGAAAGGATTCCTTGGCTTCCAGCTTGGCTATCGGGAAAGCATAAAAAAAAGAAATATATGATTAATATCATTGTGAACGCCACATTTTACCTTTACAGTATCTCACGCAACGCAATATATTTCCGTCGAATTTAAATTGAGGCTTGTCGTGGGCACAATCTCGAATAAGAATTATGCAAGTTACCGGAGCAAAGTTTAAATCAAGAAGGATTTATTTAAATATACTTAAACGTATCAGTGAATCCGCAACTTCGGGGCTGGAAGTTTTCCCAACTTAAGAGATACAGAGTCTTACATCAAAGTTCTCAAATTCAACCGGTCCCGGTGGGCCTGGAGGACCTGGAGGGCCCGCTTGACCTGGAATTCCGTCTCGGCCAGCTTCTCCCTTCGGCCCTTGAAGGCCTTCAGGTCCTGATGGACCGCGTTCTCCTCGTTCGCCTTTTTCACCCGGTGGTCCTGCTGAACCTCTTTCACCGGGCGCACCTGGTTGTCCTGTCATACCGGGCGGCCCGGTTTTACCTTCAGCGCCTGGAATACCAGGCGGACCGGCTAACATTTTCGGCATGGTGAAAGTACTAATTAGACTACTAATATTGCATGAACATGAACCCTGTAAAAATTAAAATGAATAAAATCAGATTTAAAATATTCCATATAAAGTAAAAGTGAAATACATTTAGTGGGGATACCATCCTTCTTTGAATAGAATTTAATAAAATTTGGATATTTTCGAAATCGATTCGTAAGTAGAAAATAATAAGGGATCATATTTCTAGTGTAAGTAATTGTAAAGTAATTAAAATGGAAATTAGAAAATCATACTTCAGAGGATGAAGTTTCATTCACGATGACTTTCCCAGGTAACCCCGGTTGACCTGGAGGTCCAGGAGGACCAGGTGGTCCTCTTATTGACTCCCCAGGTGGACCCTGGAACATTAATGATAATTCAAGGGCATCATAGTAATTTTAACTTTACCCTAGGTCCTGAGTCTCCTTTCTCTCCTTTAAATCTCCCTACGCCTTTTATATTACCAAAAAGATGATTACAACAATTAACTTCCGCACATATACAATTCTTACCATCTGGCGGAGGCGGAGGAGGAGGAAATGCTAATAAACCATCAGTGCCCCCACCTTCCTTGAGGGTAGTGTCTTCATATTCGCTGCGTTCCACCTGCAATCATTAACAACTGTTTACTAAATTTGTTTTTATGCTTAACAAGCTCATGCATATTTTGTGTTAGATTGTTAGTAAGGGCATTCGGTTAATTCGGTTATTTCTTTTTAATCGTCGTTAAGCGTTTACTTACGTCGTTTATTTCGTTTTCCAAGAAATCTGAGTAAGAATCAGTTTCAGTTTCAAAACCCTAGTTGAGTAAAAATAGTAAACATAAATAAAAAATGTATAGTGTAAATATTAATTGTTTTTTTAATAACAAACATTATTAGAAAAGTTACTTTCTTGTTGCTTCTGTTTCAAATGTAAAGGATAATAGATTTTCTAATTATGCTTGTTATTCATTAATAGAAAGGAAATATAATAAAAAGAACGTAGAGTAAATAAAAACCATAACAAAATAAAGAAAACATCAGTTATTAGAATCTAATAAGTGTGATACATCTATGTATACGTACAATTATATTAACAGAAAAGTTACCTACGTAGTTTTTATTTAAAAAATGGATTTACATTCAACTGCTGTTTATTTACTTGATTTTTTCCATTTTTAGTTTTTGTTGTGTTGTTCAGAAACTTTTCAAAATATGTAAAAGTGATTTCAGGACTAACAACTTATTTAGATAACAGATGACTTGTAAATTTTATTCCGCTTCATGTAAAGGTATCAACCATATACAGGATGCTGCTTTTTGAAACGCAACATCGAAAATCCCATGTTAATTTAAAGGTGCTCGAATATTGACTTCCCTAAATATTTTACAGGAAAATTCTATTTATGTTTTTTAAAGTACTCTTCAGAGTGAACCTGTCTGTGAAGTTTGAGAATTTTTCCTACGCTGAGCTTTAAGATATTTAAAAAAAGATTCTGTAACTAAAGTCAATTTATACCAAACTATCAGCACAACCTTGATCAGTGATAGTGAAAACTGAACAGATAATTAATACATCTGGATCGTTCTTGAAAAAAAAAAAAAGATAGAAAAAGCTTTTCCTGTAATTTATTTTAACTTTTATTGATCATATATTGATCATATATTGATTGGTATAAATTAAATTTCCCTACTGATCTTTTTTAAATATCTTGAAACTGAGGGAATGAAAAATTCTCAAACTTCACAGACAGCTTTATCTTGAAGAGTACCTTAAAAAACCTAAATGGAATTTTGCTATAAAATAATTAAGGAAGTCAATACACATTTAAACAAACACATTTAAATAAACATGGGATTTCCCATGTTGCGTTTCAAAACGCAGCACCCTGTATATTAGTAAGCAGCAAAATCAAGAATACTAAGATGTTCTTTAATTAAAGTGTCATTATTTTGTGGGAAAATATTATGACAAAATAAGACAAATAAATTATTATAATTTGTTGTAGGCTTAGCAGAAATTTGTGAGAAATAAATTCCGATCATCTGGTATCTAAAAATCGGTCGCTGAAATAATGAAAACCTGTCAGTCATTAAAACGAAATTAATGAGGATTCCGAGTCTCAAAGAGTCAAAAGAACAAAACGCCACAAATGATGTGAAATGGGGCGTCCTTAAAGAATATGACACTATAATAGAAATAATGGAACCTAATTCAATTAACGAAGACTGTCGCGCGAAACGTGATGAAATGAAAATTGCAGCAGGAATAAATTAGACTCCTTAATGAAATTAAGTTTTCTTGGGGAAAATATGATTCTCGATTTCGTTATGTTTATCAACATGGCAGGTATATTTCTCTAGTGTGATTAATATAATAATTACTGCTAAGAATCTGTTTATTTTTCATTAATTGGTCAATATACTAATTATAAATAATTGTTAAACTTTATTTATATACCTTACCTTGAAATCTGTATTGCATTGTTTGGCAGCCATTCCGGGATCACGAAATATTTTCAGTTGGTCCAGGGCGCCCTTTATATCAAATTATAATATTAAAATTCATTCATTGATATTTTACACCGACCTCATCTAAAATAAGCAATTCAGTAGCAGTTAAAATTATTTCATTATATCCATCTATTTTTAAATTCTTAAGCTGAGCCGAAAAGTTATGTACTCTCATCTTTGTTCAAAACTAATAGGAATAATACATTTTCTTTAATAATGATATACATAATATCATATTTTTCGTTGATACGTTAAAATTATGAATTTAAAATAAATAATGTAAAGGAAAAAGTGGCGGAGGTCACATTCATAAAGACTTTCCCTGCTCTTACACTCAACCCGTATTATACTGGTGGGTGATTCAAAATTAGTGTCCGACCC
This sequence comes from Prosopocoilus inquinatus, assembly GCA_036172665.1. Taxonomy (NCBI): domain Eukaryota; kingdom Metazoa; phylum Arthropoda; class Insecta; order Coleoptera; family Lucanidae; genus Prosopocoilus; species Prosopocoilus inquinatus. The sequence continues at coordinate 8,714,169 of CM069876.1, forward strand.
GTCAACCATAAGGTAGTACACAGAAAAAGAAAACAAAAAGTCTATATACATAGGAGGTTTAGTATCAATAGTTTTTGGGATAAAATGCATTGAAGATTCATATATAAATTGGTTGGTAGGCACTAGAACAGCTGTATTGCGTCACAAGAGCAATGAACTTACGTGGAATAGAACAAACCGCTACTAGTGTTTACCTTGAAATGAAACTATAAAATGTTTTTATTTATGGCTTTCTGCCAAAAAAAAATTGTAATACGCAATTTATTAATTCGCATTTCAGACTTGTGTATGTATACGTATGAAATGAATTATGATTTCCATTTTAGACTCAAAAAGGTTAGTTTTTGAAATGCCTCTCGTAGATTTACTTCTTGCAATTTCGCATTTGCATGACCTTAATGAATACGCTCCTAACGGGACGGATCCTTATTCTGAATCACACTGTATAGTGCCTTTCATAAAATTCGTAACAAATGGGATACATTTTTGTTATTGATTGCTGTGAAAAAAAAATACTGCAGTTACTTCGTACATCAATAAAAAAAATAAACAGTCACATCCAAACTTTCATTTAAAATATTGGTTGAAAATGAGAAAAAAAAGATGTTTCAAAAATTAAAAGTTGCCATAATTTATTCGTTATTAACAAACTTCATTGCGCTTTTAATAATTACAAAAATGTTCACTATTATTTTTTTGCATAAAAAGACATAAGCAAACGAGTTCTTTTCGTATAAACAGTGTGGTACAATGGTTGTTTGAATAAATGCAAAAACAGGTCGATTTATAATAGAGCTCTCAACCAAATTGTTTTCTTTTTGGATAACCGGTTAACCGGATATGGATTATTCGCGATTTTAAACAAAACGGAAAACCGGTTATCCCAATAATCGGTTATTCGAATATCCAACTGTTTGGGTAATTGGATATTCAAATAATATCGGTTTTTTCACAATCGGATATTTTAGACTTTTGGATAATCGGACATTCGAATCTCTTTTAAAATAATAATTTCATTTTATAAATTCTGTATATCTGACCATCGGGAAATCAGGCTTTAGAATTAAAATTCAATGGAATTTCTTTTTTTTATGAATCAGTTTTATTTAATACGTAATTAATCGGCTGTCGGTTAACCTGTTCGGATAATACAAAAGTCGGTTTTTGGATATTCGAGTAGTCGGTTTTTGGATATTCGAGTAGTCAGTTGTCCGAACATCCGAATATTCGAATATCCAAATAATCGGTTTTTGGATATTCCAATAGTCGGTTTTAACCATTATTTGGATAACCGATTATATCTAAAACCGATTTTTAAGAAAACCGATGATTGGATTTCAATTTTTTCCTCTTTTTCCAACACTAATTTATAATCCTAAGAGGACACTTTTTATTATATACCCAACTGTCGTACATCATCCTCCCTTCTAGCGCTATAACCAAGCTTAAGAATTGGGCCCACTTAGTACCGACGCTTTTCACGCCGAATGTACTATTCACTCCTTCCACCTTTACGCGGCTGCGATGCTTTTAATTGTCATTAAATGGAGATGGAAGGTGTGCGAGTTAGTTCAGGTTTTTTCTTCGACGACTAAACGATTTAAATGTTTTTAATCGTCAAAACGTTCGCACATCCTAGAGAGATAATAGAAGAAAGTTTCTTTTTGAAAATATAAAAATGCATGTAATAGTCGCTGCAAATCACCACATACTTTAAATATTTAATTGCAAACAATAAAAACGCCTACAAGTCGACAGTATTGTGCTCGTTGCAGCCACACGAGATAACTCCCTTCCAAATACTGCGGGCGGAGCTAATACAGTCCGAGTATTAAATTTTCGTACTGAGCGCGGAACAAGGGGCCCGATTTCTTTTCCTTGTCTATAACCAATGGAATTTAAATAGGGAATGTACCATGAGTGGCTTATCATTGAAAAGGTAATTTTGTGGAGAATTTTAGCGCCTTCTTTCGAGAAAAAATATTGGTTACTTAATCCAAAGTGAGATAACTCATATGAAAGCTAATTTTACTAGTAATACAATGGGTGAAATGACATTTCCTAATAACAATATCCTCGTAAAAATTTTTATGTCGAACTTCATTTTCAGATATTTGTCAATTTTTACGAAAAGACATTACTGTTCTTTTCCCAGAAAATTTTTAATAGGCCACTCATCTTGGGATACCTTGTATACCGGGCGTATCATGCAACGGGCTTACTTCAATAGCGTTTTTCTATTGAATTTATGAGAAAATATTTTATATAAAAGTTTAATTTTCCAAAGCTCGGCATAATATAAAATTATTTTCTAACTTCGTTATTTTAACTAGAACACTGTACATTTTATAACGAATATGAGTTTAAAAGAATATTTTGGTTTAGTTTAGTTTAGTGAGGGTTCCTTGTACCCGAGTTCAATAGTTTTTGAGATATTTTTTGTCATTTCTGCAGTTTCTTTTTTACTTATCACTTATTATCATCTTGCTTCATTTGTGTATGTAGGTCATACTTCTGTTTCCTATAAGAAATCTGCAGGACTTGTTGATATCCCTTATTTTATTCTTAAATATTTAGCTAAGTTCTTAGCTGCTCCAATTTGCGAGTTAATAAATCAGTCCTTTAATGAGGGTTCTTTTCCCTCAGCTCTATAAACAGCTAAAGTAATTCCTGTATATAAGAAAGGCAAAAAAACAGATATAAGAAATTACAGACCTATTTCTGTCGTGTTCATCTTCCGAAAAGTTTTTGAAAAAACAATGTTATGTATGTATGTACTATCGCAGACAATATAAACGGAACGATTGAAAATTTGCTTTGCACTAATGCCTCTTAGGATCTAGCGAAATTGAACTTTACTGCACATTTTATTGCATTACCTGCCGGGGTAAATATCTCGACCATGCGATGCAGTAAGGTCGAATTTCGCACAGTTTTACTGCTTCTCGCTTTTTATATTATCTGTGATGGTACATCACGACACGCTTCTGCACAAATTAAACCGAAATGGTGTATGTGGTCCTACTTTGAACTTAATTGCTAGTTTTTTAAAAAATCGTTTCCAGATTGTCTCCTGGCTGTCGAGACTAACTCAAATGTGTCATAGGGTTGCACAGGGCAGTATACACGGGCCATTACTTTTCATCATATATTTGAATAATTTAAACTCGTTCGATAAATTAAGTGATGTTATTCATTTTGCAGATGACACTTCCTCAATTTTACATTATTAAAACTGATGAACAACTTTCACAGCGACTTACTGTATTGCCTACGAGCAAGACAGATTGGTGTGGCTGATACAATCTATCATTAAATGTGAGTAAAACGGTTTTAGTTCCCTATAATACTTTGCCTTCTATAAATTCCAAGTTAATTGATCTAGAATTTGAAATTCCTGTTGACACTGGCGCACCAACGAAGGGCTGAAGCTTTCCCCCTCCCCCCGAGTCACATTAGAATTTTGCAAAATGGTAATTAATTAATTTCTTATGAAACTGACTTTTGCCAATCTGCTAATATAATAGAACGAAAAATGTAAGTATTAATAATTGCCCATTAACTGCGGAACACTTACAGCCTGGTAAAGTAAAAAGATTTAGGAACAGAGGCAATATTTTACCCAGCTTGAAGCGCCTACACCCTTACCATGTGTTAAGAAAGTGACTCAATATATCAGTATATTCACCGATGAGAAGTTAGCAATAAAATTTCAGCAATAAAATTATGAAATTTCAAAACGCTGCCACCGCTAAAATAACGATCACATATCAATAATATTTAATCTATTACAAAGTGTAATGTGTAGATTCCCCTCATATGAAGAAACTGAAAAAATATTTAATATTAAGTTAACTATGACTATTTAAACCAGCATAAGTCATTATTCATATATGGCACCAAAACAATTGCTTTCACTGAAAATTTTCACGTAGTCATAAAGTAAACATACATATCTATTTAATAATGCCTTCAGAAAGTTTTAGCCGGTTGATTTGAAGTAATTAGAAATTAATTAAAAGTGGTGCTCGGACCAATGAAACAGTACCAATTATTACAAAGTAATAAGTTGTGACATTGACAAGAGTAAAACAATATTAACTTTACATTGTCCCTTCTGAATTATTCTGTACTTAAAAAATCGAGATTTGTACAAACAAAAGGAATGTTCATAAGATGCATGTTCTGGGCCAGAAAATGCATCTTATAAAAATTCTTGTTATTAAAAGATTTTTACAAAACTCCGACAAAAATACCTTTTATGATAAACAAATAAACCAAATTAATGTTTTCAAATACGTACACGGTTTTCAAATGTTTTGTTCTTGAAACGCAGCCATCTTAATGAATTTGTAAAAAATCAAAATATCTTCTTTATTTATTAATTTCCGATAAAATGATAAAGAATAATTTTAATTCAGAATTTTATTCTCTATCGATTGGTGAAATAATATACAGAGTATTCTATTAAGAAAAAGTGTTATTTTCCCTTTATTTCATAAATGCGATGTTCAACTGTTTTTTTTTTGAATGCATCGTTGCAATCAGGACGAAAGATACTACTAGTTTGCTAATTTAATTGTATCTGTAACTTTAATAATAAAATAGTTTGCAATAGTGCCGAGTTATTTTTAAACAGTCTGTATAGGGTGATCAAAGTTTCCAATATAGAGTGTGTCGCAGTGATTCTCAGTAATCGCGAATGATTAAAGCTTAAATAAAAATACTATGATGCACAAATAATATGTGGGAAGAAGAAAAATTTGCAAATAGAAAAGATGGTTGGAGATAGATGTCTAAAAATATCCATTCACGATTCGAATAATGCCCTTCTGAATTAAGAGAATATCCAATATAAACCGCAAGTTTTAACAAATTTTCAGCATTAAAAGTGTTATTTAACGAGGTATCACAAGAGGTACTTTGCTACTTGAATTTTTAAAGTTGGGGTTGTTATAGCTTAGAGATGGGGGATTGAAAATTACATCCTCAAATGATGATTTAAAAATAAAAATCGACCTGAGAATTCTAGCTTTTCTTAACCATTTTATAGAATTTATCCGTTACTTTTGGGAAACACTGTATACATACAATAACTTCATAATTATTAAGGTACGAAATCGTTCAAATCATCAGCAACAAAACCCACAATTAAGCGGCGATACCAAAAAAACAATTACGCATCGCGTTTTCATAATATCTTCACATGTAAACTTTTCTTTAATGAAATATTCCGCATTTTTTGTTGTGAAACGAAAGAACAGTAAATTCTAAATATAAAGTACTATTTACTACTTAACCTCAGAACAAATAATAAAGGAGTTATTGCGATATTTGTACTCATCATTAAAAAAAATCATTAAAAATCTGCTACAATTCAGCTAAATTGCAACAGGGTTCTCATAGCGATTTCGGCCCTAATTGAGGCCTCATCAGAAGAAGAACATATCGAGAATTCCACCGTAATCTGACTGATCCGGTCAGCTTACGCATGGACAATGCTTAATTACTAATCTTGAGTAAAAGCAGTATATTTTTGCCAATTTGAACGACTTCGTATCTTCCATAATAACGAAGTTGTTGTGTGCCTATAACAGAAACTTTGAACACCCTGTATACTCAATGCAAACTTCAGACCTTGGCCATAATTCACAAAGCGCAAAGTAAAGTTTCTTTTTATTGTTGCAAACGTCACAATTTATTAATTTCTAATTACTTCAAATCAACTGGCTAAAACTCAGAGGGTGGTTTAAACGATAGATTTCGATCCGTGCTTTAATATTCTGCAAACAGAATTTTTATATTATTTATAGAAGTTCTCTGAGAAAAGTTAGGAACATTTGAAATTGGTACTGTTTCATTGATCTGAAAGTCACTTTTAATTAACTTCTAATTACTTCAAATCAACCGGCTAAAACTTTCTGAAGGCATTATTAAATAGATATGTATGTTTACTTTATGACTACGTGAAAATTTTCAGTGAAAGCAATTGTTTTGGTGCAATATATGAATAATGACTTATGCTGGTTTAAATAGTTATAGTTAACTTAATATCAAATATTTTTTCAGTTTCTTCATATGAGGGGAATCCACACATTATACTCTTTGTAATAGATTAAATATTATCGATCTGTGATCGTTATTTTAGCGGTGGCAGCGTTTTGAAATTTCATAATTTTATTGCTGGAATTTTATTGGTAACTTTTCATCGGTAGTATATTCTTACAAATGTTAGTATTATTATCCTTAAGCCCCTTCCACGACAAATTTCTGGGTGCGCCACTGCCTGTTTACAAAACTATAAAATTTCTGGAGAATAACATTTGATTCCGGAGTAACCATTGTCTTATTTTAGCAAAATCACTAAATACTGCGTGCTACACACTAAGAAAATTGAACGGTATTGTATCTATTGAGATAAAGAGATTATATTATTTTGGTTGCGTACATTCGACGTTACAGTATAACATGTTTTGGGGAGAACTCTTCGGCTGCACGGTCTGTAATCATAATAAAAAAAGAATTTTTGGAGCCATCATGAATGTAAGTATACGAACTAGTTGCAGAAATATTTTTAAAGAACTAAATATTCTCACTCTTTCAACCTTGTTTATTTACAACTGCCTATTGTACGTAAAAAGAAATGAATCCTTGCTAACCAAAGAATCGGATATACCTAGATAAACTCTATTTTTATTTGCCTCAATACCGTACGTCAAAGTTTCAAAACAGTATGTTTTATTTGACATTACCCTCACCTCTCCACAAATTTAAGGTTGTTAAAATTATAGTCGTCAATCCATAGTAACATCCTTGGTTTTGACGTTATTCTATGTTCTTTTCGTTTTCTCCATTGAGTTAGTTTTAACTCAACTTGATATCTTCGGTGTTTTTAGTTTCTAGGTATTATTTTAAATATGTATTTTTCATTTGTTGTATGTTCCATATTAAATTATACCAAATCTGTTTTCTTTGATATTAGTAGTTCACGTACCGTCTTCAAATCTGCTTCTGGTGCTACTTTCTTTCTCATTTGTAGTGTAGGTGATTCTCCTTCTGCCAGTAGAAAAGCCGTCTAATTCTTTTCTACGTTCATATAACGCATTCTTAAATTCCTGCAAAATTGATCTGGTTCCATGTTTTTTCTCATCTGCAACTTCTGTGCATTGGTTATTTGTTATTATTTTTTATTTTTTTGTCAATTATTATCTTATTTGTTTCACTCTCCCTTTCTATGAAAATGATTAGTTTTTCAACGCTTCCCTGCACTAGCGATACGTAGACAAAATGCTTTGTACAAAGCGTGAAGCTTTTCATATTTGAAGAAAGTTAAGAGTATGTGGGGTAATGATGTACCAAACTCTGATTGTGTATTCAAACATAGACTTAAACAGACACTAATATCATTTGCGTTCTACTCCTACTCTACTACTACTAATGTGTAATAATGTATTTTGATTAATAGTTTTATTTTATTTTATTCCTTTTATGTACGAGTCACTTCTTATTTTGCTGTGTTTGACAAGTCAAAAGCCATGTACATCTATTTGCAATGTTGTATGGCAATATGACCAAATATATTATTATTATTATTATTATTATTACATGTATAAATATTTTTGTTTTTGGCCAAGATTACTATTTTTTTAAAATAAAATAATCGTAAATAATTCTTTATAATTTTTCTACAACATCTTAAAATAGATTTGCAGTTTTAAACTATCCATACATGTAAAAAATGGTAAAGAACTTTTTAACCAAATTTTCATCGGTCGGTATTAATTATAAGATTATTTATTAGTTGATTATTTCGAGTTTTACATATTATGTAAATTTATAAGGTGTTATTGTAAATATCAATCTAATAACTTTAAATTTTCCAATATTAAACGAATATGTAAATATTTTTATACACAAATACATACTTGAAGTTTGTTCTTGTCCGATGAAAATAGTAAGTACAAAGTTTTTTTAATCTCAAACCGGACAGAAAAATGAAGGGAAACACACTCAACGTTTCGCTATAGATTTATAGCTTCGTCAGGAGTGAAAAAAAGTAAATAAACAAGTTGTCAAGAGAAACAAGTTTTTTTTTTTTTTTTTTTTTTTTTTTTTAAGTGTATATATATATATAATTAATTAATTGACAGATCTATATCTTTTTTAAAGAGTCCAAAAAACTACAAAATATGTCATTTAAATTTTCAAAGTCCGTACGTTTATTAATAGAATTTCGAGACATTTTAATTTTACACATTTCTATGAAACGTCTTTTAAAAATATTAGATTCACTGTACAAAATGTCAGTATTATCAAAATCAAAATTATGATTATTTACTAATGAATGCTCTACAAGCATTGAATGATTTTGATTATTTTTTTGAATATGATATTTATGTTGGTCTAAACGTTTTTTTAAATTTTGGCTCGTTTCACCTATATAAACAGAATTACAATTTGAACATTTGATTTCATAAACCACGTTAGGTTGTTTTAATTTCGGTATTTTGGTTTTTAAATTTGAAAAAATTAAATTTAAATTATTCACAGATTTACTGGCTAAAATTAAATTATGTTTTTTGAAAATGTGTTTAAATGTATTGTGTAATGGTTCAATATAAGGCAAAGATATGTATTTATGATTCGAAGTTTGTCTAATGTTTTTAGAGACATTTGAATTTTGTAAGTATTTAATACGATTTTTAATTACTGATTCAATAAGATTTATTGGATAAGAATTTTGAATAAGAGTTTTCTTTATTAAATTTAAGTTATCATAAATGAAAACTTTATCAGAAAGTAAAATAGCTCGATCAGTTAATGAAATAATAGTTGCAATTTTATAATTTTTAGGTGTGTACGAGTGAAAATTTATGTACCTACCTGACCAGGTAGGTTTATGAAACCAATTAGTAATTAATTTATCATTCTGTCTGATAATATTTACATCAAGAAAACTCAATGAATTATTATTTTCTTTTTCTACTGTAAATTGTAATCTATTATGAAAAGAATTAAATTTATTTAAAACAAAATCTACCTTATCAGAAGGCAAAATCAATAAAATGTCATCTACATAACGAAAATATAACGTTAAATCGAATGATAAAGAGTTAATAACAGATTTTTCTAGTTCTTGCATAACAATTTCAGCTAAAGCCGGAGATAAAGGAGAACCCATTGCTGTACCAAAAATCTGTTTATAAAATTTATTATTGAAAGCAAAATAAGATGTTTCAAAACATAAATCAACTATTTCTAAAAAGTTACCTTTGGAAATATCAGTAAAATCTTTAATCTCTAACCACCTATCATTGATACTTTTTAAAGCTAAATCTTTAGGAATGTTAGTAAATAAAGAAATAACATCTAAAGAAATTATAATGCAATTATTTGGTACAGTTATTTGTTTTAATTTTTCTACGAGTTCAAAAGAATTTTTTATAAAATATTCTGATTTACTAGTAACCTGAGTAATGATTTTTGAAATAAATTTAGATAAGAAATATGGAGAAGAACCAATAGTGGAAACTATAGGACGAAGAGGTGTATTAGGTTTATGAATTTTTGGAATGCAGTATAATTTAGGAAATATGGGATGTTGTACTTTAAGAGATTTAGCAACAATATTACTAATTTCAACGGATTTCTCTATCTTATTAATAATACTGAAAGTTTTACGTTGATAAGATTCGGTGGGATCGTTAGCTAATTCTACATATGTATTATTATCAGACAACATAGTTTGAACTTTTGAAAAATAATCAGTTTTATCAATTAAAACAGTTACATTGCTTTTATCAGCTGTAGTAACAATAATATTAGGATTATCTTTAAGAAATTTTTTACAAGACAAAAGATCTCTAATAAGAATCTTATACTTTGATTTTTCAAAAGTTTTATCAATATTTCTAATATAATTTAAAAAATTAGAACAAAATTTATTTCTTATTTGTATTTTTGAAGGTGAATCTAAAGATTTAATACCAAACTCTAAGCTACTTAATACTTTTAAGAAATCTACTTGTTGTTTATGAAAATAAGGTAATGAAAATTTTTTGCCTAAAGCGAAAATGTATTTTAAATTTAACGGAATCTCAGTTTTTGTATAATTTACAAGCCACTTATTTATTATATTTTGATCAAATTTAATGTAAAAATTTTTATCTCTAATAGAAATAAGATTATCTAACTTTTTAATCTGTGTTAATCGAATTTTATTAAAATACCTTTCATTTTTTTGATTTTCAAAATTTAGAAAATTATTTTATTGTTTATTTACTTTTTTTCACTCCTGACGAAGCTATAAATCTATAGCGAAACGTTGAGTGTGTTTCCCTTCATTTTTCTGTCCGGTTTGAGATTAAAAAAACTTTGTACTTACAAATACATACGTTTAAATAAATAATATTTTATGAAACACACTGAGAAAGCAGTGATTTGTTTTTATTTTTATTTATGTTTTAAATTTTAGTACAGGATTTAACTTAGAAAAGCTTTCGAATTCGCTGTTTATCCTTGAAATACTATTTACTATTTATTTATAAAAACTATAAACAGTATAAATGCGTGTTCTTTATATGATTGACACTTTTTTCCCTGTAGTTGTGCACTAGTTTCGAAATAAAATGTCAAAATTGTCAATATCATTTTGACTAAGTTTGAATTATTAAGGCACCCAATTTCCTTTTATGGTTTTGTGTACATTGTGCCTGTCGATAAAATAATAAATTTTCTCAATGGCCATCATAAACAATGCGCAGCCTTATTATACAGACGTAACATAAAATGTGAAACATAATTCAGGACTAGGATGTTGCTTGCAATGGAGCTTTACCGGAAACCGCTTGATATTCGCTTCGCCTAGGTGTGTATTTAATTTATTCAAGTCTACAAGAACTTGGGCGTATAATATTATCGTCAGGAGTACAGTTTCATACAAAGTACACTTTAAATTGGCGAACTTATTTCACAACGAATAAGAAAAAGACTCGCAATAAACAGCAAATTTGAGCTAACCGTTGATAATAAAATTTTCTAATTTCTGAGAGTTGAGGTTGCTTTAACTTTGTGGAAATATCTTTTAGCTTGTGATTACAATAATTGCATCTACTTGTTTGTGTTGTGGAAAACTAGAAAACAGAAAAACTCGTACAACTTTCAATCGATTTTACAAGTTTTACTTCTTGTTTTTCCTGGTAATCAACTGTTTCGTAAAGTAATTGAACATAAATCAAGTCGTTAATGAAATAATATGAAATAAAACTTCCAGAAACTATATCTAAGAATTTTTCAATGATTTAAATATGAACATTTTTAAATAAGTCGAACAAACTTGAAATAAAATAATAAAAAACAAAAATTCTTCGTAAAATGAAAAGTCGGATTAGATTATACAGGGTGTTCTTTTACTGTGTGCAAATAGAAAAACCTCAGTATAAGTACGCTAAATGCCACCTTCTGCGCGTATTTTTTGATGGTTACCGTATCATAGCCAAAAAATTTCGGACAGACCACTTGTTTGGAACTGTTGAAATGTGCGAGAAAGATAGGAAGGTCAACTTCGCCTTCCTCTCGGTATGAACACGCCCACCGATACCGCACTCGATCTTCAACGCAGAGTTTCGTAATAACAGTCACTGATATCGTTTATTAATTACTTTATTTAAAATTTTAATACACTGAGCGAAGTAATATGTTTTACGATATTAAATATCGACGAATAAATACAAAAATTTATGCACCAATTAGGCAAGTGCGTTAAAAATGTTCTTCCAACACCCTTTTACGTAAATAAACTTTGGCTGCAATCTCGCTGCTAACAATGAAAGTATTACTACTTACGGTCCTTGGAAACAAAGTAAATGTAAAATTTTTATAAGTCTTTTAAAGATAATATGGAATGAGAAATTACAATTTGTTTGTACCTCGCTTTTAAGTTGTTCGGCAATTACGTACCGCAGCTTCTTGAATTGCACTAGATTTTAATTTAATACTTAAAACTTGTAATTACTTGCAGTGAAGTTAATTTTAATTGTAAACGCTGACGGACCAGCTCATCGCAGCGGCGAGAGTTACGTGGTTCCTCCTCGAGTTCCGATAAGGCACTGACCCTGACCGATTTCGGCTTCGGGTAGTAATTCAAGAGGCGGCCGCGTTCCATTTTTAGCTATGCCAGCAGTTCTCAAATGGTTTAGTGAAAATCTGTCATTGCATTTTTCTCCAAAACTATTACATATATGTTAAGAACATATGAGTTCAATCGTTTTTTTCCAGGTCAGGAGTTTATTTCTTTTAACCTTCTTAATTACATTTTTCTTGAGCTCTCACTGGTTCTGAATTACTATTTGAAATACGAGACAATAAAAATTCAAAAATAAAACAAAATATATAGAACCGTTTATATTTTCTTCTTTTCAATTCGTAATGATTATAATGACCAAAGCTTTTATGAATTTCATAAAAGTAATACGAAAATTAATAGAGTACGAGATGCTTAACTAAATACAAAAAAATGATTACCTATTTGAGTACCTGTAATTACATACCAATTAATGTACAATTATAAAATAAAATTAAAAAATCTCCAAAGCTGATCAATATTAAAACGTCTGTGAAAAAGAAAGTTGTTTCTGGCTTTGGTGAAGCCGAAACTTTCATACCGAAAGGAGCAAAATAATAGACCTGCCGGTGTAAATAAGTTGTAGTTAGCCTCCGAATTGTTTAACCCTTTCTGTGGGAACGTTAAAACTGGGAAGTTGTAATATACTAACATCGAAACTAGGGATTAGACCCTAGGGTACAAAAACAGATCGATACTTTTGCACAATTTCATGAGTAAAAATTTAGTTAAATAGAATATGCCCAAATTGGGGATATTTATATTGCTGTCGATGTCGTCTTAGTTACTGTTAGAGACTAGATTCTCCATAAAATTCAAAAAAAGAAAAATAAAATTTATTTCAAGCTCAATGTTCATGTTTCAAATCGTATTACCAAACAAATACTTGCACCTCTCATTTAGAATATCACGTACGTTCTTGGTCGTGATTGAAGAAAATAAAAAGAATCGTAGAAAGATTCAGCTTTTCAATTATATTATAAATAAAACGTACAAACAGAAATGCAAGAATAGAATATGTATTTGGTTTATTACCCCATTGAAGTGAATAATGTTTTTTTTTGGAAAGCTATAAGTAGGTCACGTGCGGACATTAATTTTTTTTTTGATAAATTTATTACGAAATAATTTAATATCAAACGAAAATCTGGCGATATTTCGTTCATGCTCATATTTCATGAAGGATGCACGTGTAATCTGCGTTTATGGCTGAGATATGAAAGCACTTCGGGCTTTTATGTTAATATATTTATCTATCGGAGCCCGAAGCAGGCCTGTGATAGCGGTTATTTTGGTTTTTCATGTACACAGTATATTTGAATTTGATGGTACTATAATACATGTGATTAAATATGTTCACCTACGTAAGAGCTTCATGTATGATACTCTTAACATATTTCGAAAAATATTGCACTTAACATTTTGTGAAGCGTCTTTAAATTATTTTTTTTGCAAATTTCAGCTCCAAAAGTCATCATAATTGTGAACAGCAATTAAAATAAATTGTTTAGCTTTGCTGTCCTATTAATTAACACGAAAATTTTCAAAATAGAAGTTTCTCTAAAGATTTCTTATTGTTGTATTATACCTGCGTGTCTCTAAACCTATGTCTTTAATTGAAAAAACCACAAATAGTGGTCAAGAAAAGTAGCAAAATTTGTTATACAACTATTGGTCAGATAGCAATAATAACGCAGATAAAAATTATTTTACTTTTGCATAGAAATTGTTTTGAGGGTCACTGAATGCAGCTTAAATGTTCCAGCGGAGCTTGGTTTTCAACTATTCTCCGGCGTTCGAGGCCACAAAAAGTCATAAAAACGCAGATCATGACCTAATGTACAGATATTGTACTTAAGGCAGGTCAAGTATCATGTTTTTTTTGTTAATTTTAAAAGCAGATAAATTTTATAACTAGGTAAGTTCTTAATAGTTTAAAATAATAATAATAGTCTTTATTTGTGTAAACATAACAAAATTAGGAGGAAAAGAACATGATCTCATAAAATACACAAATCGCAAGGCGAAGTTCAGATAATAATCTGCTTTTAAACTTAACCTTGAACAAATTATTGAAAGAAAATAATCGTTGTTGCCTACTAACTACAGTAAATCTAGATTTAACTAAGCTATAACGCAAAGGAAATTGTAAGAAAAAAAAAATTGTGAACCCCAAAATGAATGAACCCAAATTTTGTAATCGAGAAGGTTAATACAATAGCGTACAATTAATTATTAGCTACAAACAAGTAAATAAAAAAAAAATCCAACCTAAATTATATTTACCATTAGAGAAAGTGTATAACATAACTACTTTACATGGTTTAATGATTCTGCCTTAGGTAGAACACATTTTTGAATCTGACTTTAAAAACTCTCAAATCTAGATTTTCAAATTCGAATGCTAAATTGTTGTATTTATTGTAAATAGCAAATGAATAAGATCTCTCGTAAAAAGCAGTTCTGTGCGGAGGTGGTGAAATCAAACCACGAAATCTGGTGGTAAGATTATGTACATCTGATCTGAAACGAATTTTATTGTACAAATATGGTGGTGTTTTATACATAATTATCTTATGGGATAATGTTATAGTTTGTAACTCCCGTCGGTTAGCCATGTTAAGCCAACCAATGTCGCGTAATTTATGTGAAATGTGGTCATATTTCCTAATGCCATATATAAATCGTAAACATGAATTTTGTATTTTTTGTATGCGGTTTTTTGTGTAATAATCCAAAGCCAAATGATAAACGGGAGAACAATATGCAAACTGCGACAATACAAGAGCATCACATAGACGTTTTTTTGTTTCTATATTTAAAACACTTCGAAACGGAAACAGTATCCTTAGTTGTATGTAAGCATTAGTAACGTATTTTGAAATTTGTTCACGATAACGGAAACTATTATCTGTTATCAAACCGATGTTTCTAGATTTTTTGGAAATTGGAATACCGACGTCATTTATTTTTACATTAAATTTATTTGCTATATTATTGATATTGTTGTTTAAAAAAGTAATAACTGAGATTTGGAAGGATTTAAGGTTAGGCATTGTTTAGCAGCTTCAGCAAACAATGATTTCAAGTCTTCATTTATGAATGAATTAGCTTCACGCCAGTTAGATGGATCGAAGGAAAAATATAATTGCATGTCATCCGCAAAAACATGTGCTTTGCACGTCTTTATAACAGATAAAAATTTAGATGTATACAGGGAGAATAGTAAAGGTCAAATTACCGAACCTTGAGGAACACCCTGAGTAACGGCAAGCGCATTTGAAAAAGATGACCCAATAACCACAGTCTGGATGCGTTTGGTTAGGTAAGATTCAATTAGATCATATTCTGTGCGTGTTGCATTAGTTGATGATTAGTTTTGTGCTAATCTGTACTCTAAGTTAAATAAAAAAAATTCAATCTAAAGGCGATCGAAATGGGGAAATTCTTACATCATGTTAATTTGTAAAATAATGCCTATAATCAACTTACGATGTTGATTACTAAAGTTTATTGTATTTGTACAGCAAAACTAAATTTATTTCTTTATTAAAACTTCGAATAAACGATGAAATAAACGTCTGCACTAAGCGAGAGCTTTTATGTCTTTATGGTTTAAGCCGACGCTGAAATTCAGGTTCAATATTATCCTTATAAAAACATGTGTTTTTTGTTGGAATGTAAACTATTATTAAAACTGTTCGTTTGAGAACTAGCGAAGTTATTCAATCACTTATTTAGAACCCATTCTTGCTTTCCGTTTTCACAATAGGAATAGTCTCTGCTCTTGCAGTACTTATTCTGTAGCTATTAGTGCGATAGTTAAAAAATAATTTCAGGCATTTTCAACGCAGTTACAAAACTAGCGTACGAAGATGTTTAATTACTTCAGCAAAAATCTAAAGAACATTAGGTACACATTTTTAACATAATTGTTATTGTCTATTACAACAATATGACTGCACTCGCAGGTGATAGGCCAATTTTTCATTTTTGGGCAAAAAATTTCAGATTTGGAGAATTTATCACTTATGTAACCAGGAACTTACAGTTTCATTTAAAGACAGAGGTTTTGAGACCACCTGTATTGATATAGGAAGCACCGAATACAGCATTAGAATAAGATGATTTCTGTAAGTATTACATAATTATTTTCGTAACTGTATGCATTATCGCATTTGATTAAAAATTAAATTCAATTTATAATATAATTTTATGTTTAATGCCCGGTACAGTAAACAAGTTATATCAGAAATTAGTGTGTACGGTTTGTTGCTATTGGTTTGCTAGGTTGCTACTGTTACTAGAAACATAATAATATATATCCCAAAAATCTTATAATCCAGACGCCTATGACCGGCAATTTGTACCTCGAATTTTCATATAATAAATTGAATGATTAAGGCGGCGTTTGCAAGAGCGTTTTCTAAAACGCTGAATAGAACTTATCGGTTTGAATATATGCGTTCGCACTAAAGCGCTTTTTTTCAATGTGAACATGTCTATGAAATCTGATATGTTCTACACTGAGAAAAATGTTCATTGCTCTTTATGAAAATTTCCTTAAAACTATGAAAAAATCCTATAAAATATGGGACAAAACAAGTGTTTTTTAATAGTAAACAAAAGTTTTCTTCTGAATTACTTTATTTGGTATTATGGAAATGTACTTATATTCACAAGAAGACAGAGATTTGGAAAAATTGTTTGAATACCTTAATGCTTAAAAGATTTCTTCATATACATTGAGGAGCTTATTCATTGTGAATAAGAAATGTGTAATTTATACCAAGTATAAAAGTATCCAACCGAAGAAAATTGTAATTTGTGGTAAGTAGACATAATGTCATCACGTATGTAAGAGACTTATTACTAGGAAAAGTTAATACTCTGTAACTTACAGTTTGTTCTTTTATAGGTAATTATCAAATGTTTTGTAGGCACGAAACGCGACAAACTGTAACTACAAGCCTGTTCTTTTATAGGTAATTATTGAATGCTTTGGTGGTATGAAACATGTGCATCTACTATTAATTAGCTTCAATTTAGACATATGCAGCTAGTTCTCGGCTCTTCCAGGCGAAAAAATGGGGCAATTTGTGATTTTGTTTTCATAAATACCTCACGGTAAGTATTCATATTATTTTGCTGGAGCGTTTTCATTAATTTGAAAATACTATGTACACTGAAGATACTTTTACCTGCGTACAAATTTAAAGCACACGTAAGAGATAATAATTGAAAACAATAATTTACAAAACAGATGGAATGGTTCTGTTTCTTATGTAAATTATTGTAAATTATTATTAGTGATCGAAATATTTGTTTTAAATGAAGCAAATTTTTCTTTTGCAGAGCAGATTTCGTCAAAATTTGGTAAAATCGAAAAAATACTATAAACGTTACTCTCTTTCCCTATATTTAAGTATCTATTAAGGCCTGAATGTTCAACGAATTTATAACATAATTTAAGCTGATGTCTGACTGCTAACTGATAACTTAGATTGATTCTTGATGAAACACTATTTGCAAATAATTTTAATTCCCTGTGTTTCAAAAGTTTGATAGTATTCTTCCAATCCCCAATCTATGAGATTCTTGAAGTATTCAAACATTTTTTAACTTGTAACTTAACTGTAATAATTAGAACACTTGCAATTACAATATTATTAACCGACCGAAATCTTAATACAACGCAATGCTGCGTAGGAAACTGAACTTGTGGGAACATGTGAAGATGCAAATCGTAAAAAACGTTGACTGTTAAATTAAACGTAGATTATAAAAAAAATCCGAGCACGAACGAAAGAGTGGCGCCTGCATTTGGCGAAAAGTTTCCTTATTAAAGTTGTATTAGCTACAAAAGAACTTGCATTTTGCTAATATAAGAGAAAAATTATGTACTTGTGCACATAACACTTAATGTTTTTAATATTACTTATTATATCGGGAGTATTTTCTGTAAAATAACTATCTATTTATTTTAATGCATATTGTTCCTAGCGTAAACGTTTATTTGTTAAAATTGAAACTTTGCTGTAGGTAAACATATTAGTATATAATCGATAGACTCCTACCAAATTTAAGCATTTATCTGTGCAAGATACACAATTAATTGTCTGCAGTTTACTAGTAATTTATCTATTAACAAACTGAGACCAAATGAACAAATCATTTGGTTCATTTTCCTCAGTGTATTCAGGGTGTTAGAAACAGCGAGTGCTTGGACGTTTTAGAAAATGCTCGTTTTAGGTCATTCATCATTCACCATTTACCGGAAAGAGTCATTCGTGAATGGTCGTTCATGAATGATCGTTCACTTCTCCGGTGAGCTCATTCCCCATTCGACTCATCGTTCACGAGAGCTGGCTCTTTTGGATGAATGATCATTTACCATTACAATAGCAACAGAAAGCTCCTTCGAGTGAATGATCATTCATCATCATGCATGAGGGCCAGCTCTTTTGAGTAAATGATCATTTGTGTTCACCAGCTCTATCGACTAAATGACCAGTCCATAAATGACTCCTTTGTGTATGCATGACCATTCATTCGAGAGAGCCAGCTCTAGTGAACGCGAATGATCTCAAGGATCATGGTCTTTCGGGGAAAAAAAGTGCAACAAATTATATTTCTTCATGAGAATTTGTAGATACTACGACGCTAAACTTAAATGATACTTCAGCATGTGAATCATACCCTTAAGAACATTGAGCGTAAGGGCTTCGAAATTGTCAAGTGGTATCGTTTATGGTGGGCATCGTTGTAAATATATTTTGTACACTTTGTAAAAAGAATCTGATTTTTATTTATTTGTTATAATCCTTGCATTCATTTTTATTAAACAGTGTATCTGAAAACTTATAAAAATAAGTTATGTATAAAATATTTATTTATTTAAGAGTGAGTGAATAAAATAGTCACGCCAGCTATAGTGAATGGTGAATGTGTCATTCACCATTTACTCGTGAATAGAGAAAGTGTCAATCACCATTCCGTCGTGAATATTGAATGTGTCATTTATCATTCACTCGTGAATGATCTCATTCATTATTCATGACACATTTGTGTATACCATTCATGAATGATCATTCATTTTTGAGTAGTGTAGAGTAAGTGAATGACCATTTATTTGAAAGAGGCACCTCTCGTGAGCGACTCATTCACAAATGGCCCAACACTAGTAGTTATACTAGTTCCCAAAAAATCAATTAAACAAATCAAACAACTTGCTTACTTCGTGTGACCAAGGGAAGATAACAGCAGTTATCTTATTGGATTACAGCAAAGCGTTTGATACTATTAATAATAGTATACTGTTAGCTATTTTGAAATATATTGGCTTCTCGAAAAATGCTGTTCAAATATTAGATAGCTCTCTTGCAAGGAGGTCACAACGTGTGTAACTTGGTAATAGTGTTCCCAGAAATCTAGAAATAACATGTGGCGTACCTCAAGGTTTTGTACTGGGGCCGCTGTTGTTCACGCTATATACTTTGACCTTTCATGACTATATTAAAAACTGTAAAATAAATACACAGTATGCAGACGACACACAAATTTATTATTCGTTTAACTTATTTGAAATGGATCTAGCTTTAAATTATATTAATGATGATTTGCGACAAATAAATCAATTATCTACTAAACACTCTCTTCTTATTAACCTTTTAAAATGTGTTGCATTGTTGTTTGGTAATAAAGTATTATGCGATTCTATAAAAATTTAATAAAGCTCAAAGTAAATAATATCCAGATGTCCGTGAAAAGTGAAGCTAGATACATAAAACTGGTTTTTGATAACATTTTAGATTTAGTACTCAAATTAATACTTATATAAAATATGATTATGCTAAAATTAAACTATATCCTCACAAACAATACCTCTCAATTCATGTTAAATCTTTGCTGTGCAATTCATTGGTTTTATCGTACTGTGGAAAATGTTTAATAAACGAAGCGTCCGGACGCATTCAGGGAGTGCAAAATGCATGCATTCGGCTAATATTTGGTATACATAAGTATATATATACATTTGGCTACCTTTACCAAGCCCGGTACGTTTCGCAGGCACTCAGAAGCCCGCGCTTTCCTCTATAGCTACAGCTGTATATTTCATGTTATTATGGTTGATAATTGCGTATAAGTGGTGGGACCATGAGAGAGGTAAAGTATTTTGACATACAATTCAATATGTATCATACAAGTCTTAGGAAGCCACACTCGTCTTTCGTAGTATACGAAGCCCATTTGTATATTTGTACATGCAGCGCCGATAATACGAATCCCAACACTGTTGCCTAATTGTTCGCAAGTAAGTCATTTTTAAGGTGCAGTTTTCTGGAGTTTGAAAAGATTATATTATTTAAAGTAGGTCAGCTATAAAATTATTGTAATTTCGATATGCCGGTGTGTTTGCATACCGAGTGTCCACTTTGAATACATGCCACAGCAGTTTCAATGCATTTTTGTTTTTAACTGTAAATGCCTGTTTTCCCATTACTATTATTTATATTTATCCCAATATTTTGAATTAAAAATTAATGAATTCTTAACACTCCTGCTTAATTATTTTTCATCGCAACTCTTCAAATGTTTTCACGAGTCGTTGGTTGATTTAAGTCCAGAATCTCATATTCTTTTCCTAAGCGTCGAATAAATATCGTTAGTTATAGAAACCGCTGCTCGATACTCAACTCTAGCGGTAGATGTTGGGCCCTTTCAGATATTCAAAATTCGGTTAAACATTTTTCCATAGCTTATCACGGCCTTCGTAGTGAATCTGCTCAGATAATTTACTGCAAATATTTTTTTCTACGACCCTTTATTTATTTTATCACCACCACACAGGTGTCTGAATTTTGCATACACCTAAAATGAAACTTAAAAGATACTTACATAATAAACAATGTTACCTATGGATGCAATATTGATTTGAGAACTCTTGGACGAGGTAATACTGAAACCTCAACAAGAATTTCTTTACTTTTGGTTTGAAAGAGATGAAGTTCGTTGTAAGTTTTATTTCCGATGGAAGTTTGTTGCATAATTGCACCTGCGTATGACGGATCAGCCAAACAAATTGTTAGTTTTTTGTAAAATGTATGTAAATTATTTCTTATTCTAGGTTCGTAATCATGCACGAAATAGTAGGTTAGGAATTTATGAATATGTTGCCGAAAATAAATTCTGTTATCCAAAAAAAATGTGTATAAATGGTAAAGTTAATATTTCTGCTTTGAGAACTAGTGACTTGCAATGAGCATAATATTTTGCGACGTAAATGCAATGTACGCTTTTCTTTAGAACAACGAATAGATAAATTAAATTAAATATGTATAATAATAATAATTATTAAATTAATATAATTAATGCCATAAGAGAGTACAGTTTAGAAAAGGCGGAAGTATGTTGTTTCGAGAACGTTTAAATTTACAACTCCTAATCGTTTCAACACTAAACGAACCGAACACTCGGTATGTCGATATGAAAGAATTCGGCTTAAATGGGATGATACCCTGTAGGTATGTTAAATTTTAGTTTTGTTCAGTTGGAGTTAACAATTTATCGGGTTTTATTTATTTTGTTATTTCAGCAATGATGATTTAGTCCTAGAGTGAAATTTCTCGTGCTTTTGAATTTGAAATTTAGTATTTCCATTTCTTTTGCAATGTTTTAATCTTAAACAATTAATAACTTGCTCTAATTTCTGTACAAAAATGTTGTCGTCCCCCCTCTTTTTCTCTCCCAAAAGTGGTTTGTTTCTTGGCATTTTATTGGTGAGTACTCTTTAAAAGCGAAGTTATTTTGTGAGTTGGGTTGGTTTGGATTGTCCCGCCTTACCAAAATTAATATCTGTGGTCACCTTAGATTTATATGGCTTAAAATGACTTTTAGAGGTCATTTTTTATACGCATTTTCCTAAACGTTATTTTAATTTTAATTTTTCAGTGACTAGTACGGTGTTGCGGGTGACGTCGCGACGGTTCGAGGCAACGGCAAGTAGGTAGAACAGCACGCAACGATAAAGGGTAGAGTAAGTATTAGGAATTAGACTGCCAGGTTGTGTGTTGTTGTAGACGCCCGTATATTGTTATCGTGGATTACAAAATTTTTAATTTTATTAGTGCGAACTTTTTATCTCAGTTATTTGTGTTTCTTCAGCGATTAATACTACTTTTTGGGTGAAGTTATTTCTGTTTTGTTTACTAGCGAATTCATTATTCTTCGTCTTATTTCCTTTGTACTCCCTTTTTGTTTTGTTTTTGTTTTCCGTTGGCTTAGGTCTGTGTGTTTTTTAAGTCACGGCGACGGGCCCCGCGTGTGTGAAGAGTAACCCTTGTCTTTGCTTTATCCTTTTTATTACTAAGTCACTTCTCACTTAAATTGATAATGAATTACTGTACTTGCTGTGACAAATTAATTAAGGACGATTTTTTTGTAAACTGTTCAATCTGTAAAAAAAAATTCTTGCTTGCCTGTGTTGAATTATCTAAGTCCGATGTTCGTAAAATTAACACTAATTGTGGTCTTACATGGTCCTGCTCTGAATGTAGTAAATTTAATAATGATATAATTAGTTTAAAATCACTAATTATTGAACTGCAGGAAGATATTAAACAGCTTAAATCTTGCACCATAACCCAGCCGGAATCTTTATGTACTTTAATCGCTCAGAAAAAAATCATTCAAGAAGTGTCTGAGCGCGACGCCGCAAAAATAATTTGATAGTTTTTGGCGTCAATGAGCTGGAACGCGACAGCAAAGAACGGCTAAATTCTTCTGACACTAAAACGTTAAAAAAATATATTTTCGGCACTTAAAGTTCAAGTTGAGGATTTTAAAACATTTCGTTTGGGTAGATATGACCCTTCTAAAGCTAACCAACAACGTCCCATTAAAGTTTACATGAATTCTGCTGTCTCAGTTAGTAAAGTATTAAAAAAAAAGTAAATTGCTGAAATTTTCGGTCAACTTTGCCAATGTTTCGATTGCAAAGGATCGCACTCCCATGCAAAATAAATTATATAAATGTGTTAAACAAGAACTCATTTCGCGTAAAGCAGCCGGTGAAACTAATATTAGAATTAGAATTAGAATTAGAATTAGAATTAGAATTAGAATTTATTAATGATATTCCCGAAATTGTGAAATCGGAAAACTAATTAATCCCAACAGAATGTCGCATCTAGAAGTTTATTATCAGAACGTTAGAGGTTTACGCAGCAAGACACATACATTGCTTACCTCCACTCTCTCCTCTCATTATATTATTTTGCTGACTGAAACCTGGCTTTGCACCTCAGTTAGCAACAGTGAAATATTTTCAAATAATTATACTGTAGTTCGTTGTGATCGAGATTTTGTTGCATCTGGTAAATCAACTGGAGGCGGAGTTTTAGTTGCCTTCTCGCATAATGTTCTTTTTGAAGTTATTGATACTACTCATTTCAAATCTATGATACCTGTTGTCGATATACTTATCTGCAAATGCTCTTTCTCTTATACATCTTTCTTTCTTGTAGTGCTTTATATTCCTCCTGATTTGGACTACTTTAATATTGAATTGTTGTTTTAGCTTTTGGAAATAGCTGTGTTAGATAAACCTGTACTGATTGTCGGTGATTTGAACATTCCTTCTTTCTCTGACTTATCCCGTAATACAAATGACCAGAAAGTCAGTTTGGTTGCTAATTTTTCACATTCTCTCTGTCTTACGCAATACAATTATATTCACAATAAAAATGGGAGACTCTTGGATTTGGTGCTCTCTAATCTCCATTACTCCTTAACTGTAGAACATGATCCGATTTCCTTAGTTCCAGAAGACGACCATCATCCGTCTTTATCAATTGCCGCTGACTTTCACAATTTCAGCAAAGTATCGCGTTTTCCTTCTAATGATAACGTACGATACAACTTTCGCAATGCTAATTTTCATAAGCTTTACTCTGACTTGCAGCTAATCGATTGGTCCTTCCTTAACACTTTTGATGACGTTGATGCAGCAATAAATGAATTCTACCATAGGATTTAT
Organism: Prosopocoilus inquinatus; assembly: GCA_036172665.1. NCBI lineage: Eukaryota > Metazoa > Arthropoda > Insecta > Coleoptera > Lucanidae > Prosopocoilus > Prosopocoilus inquinatus. The sequence continues at coordinate 8,738,327 of CM069876.1, forward strand.
TCAGTCATGAATTCCTCTGTTCCACTCACTCGCACGTCCAATAATTCTAAATATCCTCTGTGGTTTAGTACAGACATTAAGAAAAATCTAAGATTAAAATACTACTACCTCCGTAAGTGGAAGTCTACAGGGCTTGACTATTATAAAGACGAATTTCAACGTCTGCGGCTGAAATTAAATATGGATATATCTGTGGCCTATAATAACTACCTTAATGTGATTGAAAATAAAATTTCAGTTGAACCATCGACTTTTTGGCATTTTATCCAGACTAAAAGAAACACTTCGAGAATTCCATCCAAGGTTTACTTGAATGATATGTCTTTTTCGAAGTCTCAAGAGATTGTCGATGTATTTGCACAGGCTTTTTGTTCTGTGTATTTATCACAAAGTGTTTCTACCTCGCTGCCTGATACATTTTCTAATCTTCCTTCTTTCCATATTGATGAAATTAATCCTGAAGATGTTTATAAATGCAGTCGGAATTTAAAAAACAAAAATACTGCTGGTGATGAAAATATACCAAGTTTTTTAGTTAAAGATTGTGCATGTGTTTTCGCTACACCGTTATTAAAAATTTTCAATTTGTCACTTCGTACATCTAAATTTCCATCTGCATGGAAACTTGCAAGGATTTGTCCTGTTTTTAAAAAGGGTCTCTAACTACAGGCCGATAGCCATTCTATCAAATTTTGGTAAGGTCTTCGAGTTGGTTCTGCATAACATTATAATGAAAAATACTAGAATCTTTATATCTCCTTCTCAACATGGTTTTATGTCCGGTCGCTCCACCACCACTAATTTAGCAATTATTTCTCAAGAGATAGCTGAATCATTGGATCGCGGTAATCAACTGGACGTTATCTACACTGATTTCACTCGTGCATTTGACACTATAGACCATACTATTACCTATTTATTAACGATCTTATAACAGCGATTCCTTCTTCAGTCTTAGCTTACGCAGATGATCTCAAGATTTATCATGAAATTTCTTCCTCTTTAGACGTCGGTTACCTGCAAGTTATTTTAAACATCATCGCTAATTGGTGTAGTATTAATAAGCTTCATCTTAATATTTCTAAATGTTGTTTTGTTTCTTATAGCAAGAAGCTGAATCCTATTAATTTAGTTTATTTTATGAATGGTGCTGCGATTGATCAGAAGAGGTCCGTAAGAGATTTAGGGGTTTTGTTTGATGAACAGCTACACTTCTCTGACCATATATCTGACATGTGCTCTGCTGCTTTTAGGTCACTGGGTTTCATAATGAGAATCTGGAAGGAGTTCAACCATACTGAAACGCTAGTGATTCTTTTCAACTCCTTCGTTCGATCTAAATTGGAATACGCCGCCATCATATGGTATCCATTTTATGCAGTGCATCAGCTAACGGTGGAAAGAGTTCAATAAAAGTTCTTGAAGTTCTTGTCTTTTAAAATTGATGGGATCTATCCTGCACGCGATATTGAATACTCTTGTCTCCTGGAACGTCATGGCTTTGAATTTTTGAGTACTCGTAGGGAAGTTATTAGTGCAGCTTTTATGGAGAAACTTGTGAACAACAGGATCGACTGCATGGATCTACTAGCTCGTGTTAACATCCACACTCCTAGACTGAGTGTTAGGAACAACCACCTCTTCGCTGTCAAGAAATTTAGGACGAATGTGATGTGTAGAGCACCTATTGTTCACTGCTCTGTTAATGCTAATAAATTATTCAATGATATTTTTTTTTAAGTAACCACGATTAATTTCTTGCAATTATTTCATTTTCTTAGCGGCGTCTAATTTTTTGTAATATTGTCCTGTAATTGGAATTGTTATTCTGTTGGGCAATTAATAAATTATTATTATTAATTATTATTATTATTAGGAATAAGTTTTTTATTTGGCAATTTCGTCTATTTTTGTTTAATTTCAGTTCCACGTTAAGTTCCTGATAGGGTTGCAGAGCGGTGAGTACGTTTTAAATTTGCTCTTGTTTTTATTGCTTGCTAATAATATTTCCTAATATGAATAAGTGACAGTGTTAACATTGTGCAGTGTTTTTATTTTTACGAATGGGTAAGTCAGCAAGTAACTTTATATCTTGAAAGACCTTACTCTGTCACTTTGTACAAGATTTTATATCAAATATTGTTAGGTGTCGCACGGGCCTAACAAATTGCAGTAAAAATATTTCTACAAATTTATAATTGTTGGATTATTTTTATCAAGTATTGCAACAATTAGCTACAGGAAGTTCCTAGTTGCTGCCTCAGTGACAACAGAGTTTTAGATAAACTAAAAATTCTAACATTTACTTTAACCAATAACAAAAATTTCTATAAATTAAACATTACATTTTTTTCTTTAAAAGAAAATAGCAAGAAATTTAAACCATGATGGCTAACTACAGACAGGGATATGAAAGTGAGGCAAGTGCTACACGTAGCCCGCCATTTGTAATCTAGGCAAGGCAATCTGATCTCCATTTACTTACATGTTAAAAGTCACCATTAGTTAGTGGACGCAATAGTATAAGCTCCCATGTTAATAAGGTGTGAGGTAACTTTTTTCCTTATTGTTCTTTTGTATATTCAATAACCAGAGATACTGTAATTATAACATGACAGAGTTTTTAAAACAATTAAAGAAATAAATAATAAGGCTTCTTGAATATTTAAAACATTTAAATAAAATTTTTAATGTATAAACTCAAGATATTTTCAAGTTTTGGGTTTTCTGAATGCTGCGGTGCATTAAGACGCGGTTGGCGCTTAATAAAATTTAAAACAAAAGACGCATAAAATTTAATTTGCATCGGCCATTAAAATGCTAGCTTATAATTTTTTGCCGGGCAAGAAAGGACAGAAATTTCAACAAAAATAAGAATTTCCTTAATGTTTCTCGTTTTATTTAATTACAAACTCATTTATATTTGTGGAAATATTTGTTGGAGAGGAGAGGACCCTCGCTAATTTTATTAATGATTATGCTTCGTTAGTCTCTAGGTCGCAAAGTTACATTTAAAATGCTATTTTTTAACGCAAAAGTAAACGAGCAGGGGTAGTTTACGATAAAATGCTTGTTACAATCTTATTCATGCGACATAATTTCAGTATTAAAATTTTTAAACTTGTTTTATAAATTATTTAATCTTCAGTGATACAGCGTGGACCGAACCTTATTTTATTTCTAAATTTCGGTAACTATGGTAATTTATCAACTTTTACATTTAATAAAACTTTTATATTAAAAATTAGAACGAACAAATATGTTGTAGAAATACATCATCTAAGTATAATAAAGTAGTTTGTTTAGTTACAATTATTGTCATATAAAAGAAAATGAAACGAAATAACGATTCTTAATATTTGGTTATGCGAACTTTCGGTTGATTTACTGAATGCAAATGTTCGGGTCCTGGTTCCCTGGTCAAATGGCGGTACATGCTTAAGAACTCAATTTGATAAGTTATTTACAACATTAGTAAATTGTAAGACGATTGATCGTCACCAAGAAAATTTCACATTATTGAAATAATAATACTCCTATAAAGTTTCATTGTAACACTTGCCCCAATTTATGATTTCACAGCTGTACGTTCCTTACATTTTACTTCGTAAATAATTGTCTAAAAGATTATAAAAATTTTCTTGGTCTCTTTTGTTCGCGTTGCAATTCTTAAGTCAGTGAAATAATCTTTATCGTTAAGATAATTCTGAACGTATGTACGCCAAAGTTCTACAAACAATTTCAAATTTCTCTTTTCAATGAGATTAAATCCTCCCGAAACGTTTATCTTTAAAATGCAGGAGTCTTATCTTGTCGTGAAACAATGAATGTTTTAGACGAGTTAGTATTAAGACAGATTTTATGAGATTTATAAACTTAGAGAGCTTGCGTCCTAGTGACTTCGCTCATTCCGCCTTTATAAAACATATTAAATACTATTACATCCAGGATTAAAAATGAATGAATGAGTTTTAGGAGATTTGTTCTTTTTTTCTTTGGAGCGATGCAAATCAAGAAGCTCTTTGCAACTGCTCTCTTCTTTTCGTTTCCTTGTTTTTCGTGAATAATCTGATATTTCGCACGCAACCTTTTCTCTGGCTCATCCTTAAATCCCTCGGAATTTGTGTCGTTTAAAGTAGAGCATCTCGAGTAATACAATCCTTGGTTATTGAATTACGACCATGGAAATTATTTTTTTTTATATCTGTGAACATATACGATGTAAATATTCAGTTTTGAAAAAAAAATTGTACATTGTATTTTAATTAATGTTCATATCACTCCTTCGCTGTATTTGCAGCATTAATTCCTCGTGGCATACTGTTAATATGAGTATGGAAAAAATTGTTTGTATTTAATTTATTAATAAATTGGTCGAATTCGATTTGGAAAGGAAACCAATATTAAATAAAATATAAAATAAAACTACTTAACAAGGAGGTCTTAATTTACTGCCCGGGGACCGTATTAGTTAAAAATTAAGTACAGTGTGTGGCTAGAGCTTTAAACTATAATTATTTCACTGCAGATGGAACGTTATTTCAGTTTACGCAAAACTTTATTATAAATTCAACGTTCTGAGAATGTCAGATTTTTTTTATTCCAATTCAATTATTCTAGAGAATGGCCTCGGTGATTGCTGTGTTTCTGTTATTTACATGTAAAAGACACTTGTCTTATTCAGTCATTCTTTATGAATATCGTTTTCCTTTGAATCAGCAGAGAAACTAAAATGAATTTATTTTTGGTACTGAAATGAACATGTTAGTCGTCCCACGTGCGTCTGAAGGTTTTTTCTTATAATATTGTTTTTGACATTTTGTATGAACTAATGTAATACAACGAATTAACTTTCTGATGTTTACATTTATGTTGCAAGTTAACTGTTAAATATAAAATTCTGTAATTATAATTTACAGTTTTACATAACGTTATGGAAAGTAATGTACTTTACTATTGCAATTAATACAAAATCTTTTACAAAAAAAAAACTCATGATTAAAATTGTCTCTAATTAAAATCATGAATAAAATAAACATAAAATTTATATAACTGAAATAACTGAAATTAACCTCCACCCACAATGATTTTTATATCCGTAGATACGTTTTTCGGCAGCTAAGCTGCCATTTTCAGTACGCTACCAACTTAAAAGCACTAAAAAATGTCTTAAAACAACCTAATCATATAACTATAAACTATATAGCTTTATGCGAATTTCTTAAGTGAGTGATGAATGAATGTTGTATGACGTTTTCATGAGAAATAATCGTGTCTCTTTCTTAAATATTAAGTTGGCATAAAGTTATATCGTTTCTTGTGTATTTTAATTACAACTGTATTTAGTGACAACTTTAATAATGTGATGAGAATACGGGCCAATGTCTTTTAAAAGTGACTCCAGTTTCATTTTAAATGTTTTGTGCGACCACCGTCTTCCTATTACCGGATTATAAAGTTTAGTACATGAACTGTTTATTCCATTTTCCGATTTACTTAACTGAAAAAATTGAGGACGTATATTTTTACTGTCTTGTACTGTAAAAGTGAATATTTTCATGAAGTACAAGATGACTGAGAATAAACACAAGATATAAAAAAGACGGAAAAGTGAAGATCTGAAATTCACTAAATTTCAGCTCACATTCATCTTTGAAACCCACATTTCCTATTATTCTGATAGCTTCTATTTCAAAAGCAAACACCCAGTCGTCAATTCCAGGATAACCTCCCCAGATTAGTATAACATAAGACATTGCGGAATGAAAGTGTGCATAAGGACCCACTACCTACCGTAAAAGCTTAGAAACAAGATTTATGCTGAGGAAATTAACGTGCAGCACAGCCAGCAGCTTCAATCGTGACGGATGTGGGTGTTATATGAACGAAAATATAAATATGCGCCATCTACTCTTAACCGGAGATAACGAGAATTAAAAGGAACTGACGCAATTTATGCAACAACTTTAACATAACAACAATCAGGAAAATACATCGCAAAATGTGCGGCGGGCTTAACGCCAATAAGCGTGTACCGTCCTTAAAATCGTAAACACCAAAAGCAAATTATCGAATTTTTTGAAAGATAGTGTCGCGACTTTAAATGTATAAATAATTACTCTTAAATAAACACCAATATTATCTTCTAGGCAATTCAAATTAAACATTGGCGGAACTGTCAAAAGTTTTACAGACACAAAAGTCACATGCCATTTACTATCGCATTAGGTAAAACCTAAAAAGGTATTTCAGTTGATGTAACGTACCATTACAACAATAATTAAATTCGGCGTGAGGCCGTAACCGAAAGACTAGTTCGACAAGAAAGAAAATGAAAGCAACAGTTGCCAATATATCTTTCCTGGACTCCAAGGACGAGGCTGAAACAAAGCTCTGACGAGCTTTTCATTTCACCAGGGCGCCAAGTTAACTCTGGCCGTAGCCGTATAATTGCAGGAATCTCCCCGAGGTCCTGCCGGAACCAAAATAGTCTTGCCTTGTTCGCCATGAAATATAGGTAGCCATGGCCCCACCACACGAAAAACACACCAATGAACCCTGAGGATATCGCCAAAACGACTTGACTCTCTTAAGCCGCGTCGCAGAATAATAAACCTAAAACTAGCTCTACACTTGAAGTACGAGCCAAGGGTTCGTACGAATCGAAATCACAACATCAAACCCAATTGAAAAAGAGCAAAGGCAGAGGAAGACCAATGATATTAAAAGTCAAGTGTGAACGCAATCTAATCTCTCTGTCGTATGCAAAAGTTGTAATTCTCAAAACCGGATATGGCAGTAAAGTTAGGAATGTAAACAAACCGATCAGACTAGACGCGGCGCGGTATCATTTGAAGTTGATGCAGGTGTTCATTTAAGCAGAAAAGAGCGCCTGGACTATCGTAAACAAAGCCGGGGAGATTTACGACGCTGGCAGTATCTTTTGATCTTGCAAATACACAGAAGTACACGTGCATTTTAAGTAACGTTCGTCAAAACAACGGCAGGCGGCGAATGTGCCACAAAGTGGGCTGCTTGTTTGAGTACAGCCGCGACAGGTGTTTTCAATAGAAAGTCGTAAATCATGTCCATAAACGTCACTTTGATATTTGCTTTCAATTTCTTTGATGTTATACCGCCGGAAACAATAGAATAATAACGTTTATTTATTTATGTACTTATTTATTTTAGCTTTCAAAGGGGCGGATTCTGTAACTTATTAACAGGCAGTTAAAATTTAGAGGTCCTTTAAAATTTAAATTATAATTCTGTGATTGGCTTTTACCATAGCAACATAAATTTAACAGCCCTTTAGGGCCGGTTGCACCGAACATTTAAGTCGCGCTTAACTTTAAGCGCCGCTTAGATTGTGAGTTACATTTACGTTATGTAACCCTAAAATATCATATTATAAACAATACTTAAATTTAAGCTCGACTTAAGTGTTTGGTGCAACCGGCCGTTAGACTATTATGTCATGATGTTAGTTTCTATACCAATCTTGCTGCAAAGTGAAACAGACAAGACCACAATGAGCGATTGTTGGTTGATTCGATAATTGCCTCAATTTTTAACCAATCTTGTACAATAATTATTACCGTGTCATACGGGCTTTAGGCAAATAAAGTGAATAAAATTAAAGTTGCAAGTTTTTATTTTCTAATACAAAGAATTTGAATTTTAATTGAATTTTCTGCAAATTAATCAAAGTCTATGAAAACCCAGATCGGTTGTTAACATAAATAATGCAAAAATACAACATACTCCTCTGTCAAATCAAAATTATTATTGCGTCAATTCTTCAATGAAAATTTATTGTGAAAGCCGTGAAATTGTAAAATAATGAATCCTCCATGACTGTTTTGCAAAAAATGGGAAGAAGAAATAAGTTGAACAGTTGAACGTTGAATTAGATTCTCCGACTACTAACTGTAGATTCATTTAAAACTTTAATGATGTGATTAATAAATGATTAGCCAAATAAAAATATCATGTTTTTTAAGAAGTAAGTAAATTATGATTAACTAAAATAGTATAAGAGATAATTGAAATTAACCATTTTGCTCTGGAGATTTGATAAGGAGAGGTTTCTCCGAGATAAAAATTTTCCTAAAGTGCTCTTAACTTGAGGTGTGTGGGTGTGATTTGCTCTCATCTGCAGGTTGTTTTTTTTTTGACGATTTATACATAGTATATATACTTTATTTTATTTATTTTTCGGGTCTGTGGACTATTTATTTCCGTATTTCCGTGTTGTTTGGTTGGAACTTGTTTGCAAGGGTTTTCTGAAGGTTAATTTTAGATCTGTACATATTAATTTATATTTACTTACATTTAGATATATATATATATATCTTTTAGGATGATTAAATTGTTGTTAGGTTTAACATTTTTATGATTTTATTAGGATGATTAGGTTGTTTTTAGATCTTTTTAGTGCTTTTTTGTCGGTAGTGTACTGAAGATGGCAGCTTAGCTGCCGAAATACGTATCTACGGATATTAAAATTATTGTGGGCGGAGGTTAATTTCAATTATAATTAAGTTATGATTAAGTACCCTTATTATTTTTTATTTAGAGTTTGCATGTAACGTTTTATATTCAGTTTTTTACCAGTCAGCGTTTTGCAAGCCTTAGCACTTCTATTTCTCTTTCTGCTAATTCATTTTAGTTTTCATAAGAAATTTTGCTTGTATATTTGTCAATTTCTTCTCATGTTTTCCTTATAGTAACGTTTTTAAGTAAAATAATAATTTTCAACTAAATATAAGTTTTATTACCTTAATTCACAAAATAACGATCAAGCCGTTTCACTACTTTCTGCCCCTCTTCGTCGCAAGTCAACGAGAGCCGTCGAGAACACGTGGAAAGTTTTCTGGAATATGGCGAAAACTTTATCACGAACGCGGATCATTCCTCGCACTTTTATTTCCGTTTGATACAATGCAAGCCAAAATGACGGAAATGAGTAAAGTTAAAGCTTAATTTACTTACACTACAGAATATAAGTTATCTAGGCTGCATCTTCAAACATATTTTTGCTTGATTGCAAAATATTTAGGAAAAAGCTTGGTCCATTTCACCATCTGCATTGTCAAACATATTTATGTATTCAGAGAAAAGCTTGGTCCACTTCACCACCTGCATCTTTAAGCATATTTCTGCTTAACTGTAAAAAAAACAGAAAAAAAAATTCGGTCCACTTCACCTTCTGCATCTTCAAGCATATTTTTGCTTTTCACCATCTGCATCTTCAAGCTTGATTGCAAAATATTTAGAAAAAAACTTGTTCCATTTCACCATCTTTTGAAGAAAATTCCGGGTTCTTTCCTAGTGCAAACGGTTTTTATGTGAAAGATTTTTAGATAAGTATTTACTTGTGTGAGGTTATCTTAGATTCACAAAGGCTCGTTCGATTGGGGTTTTCTTTTTCGTACGATGAATTTCGAAAGAGAAATAATAACTATAAGTCGGTCCCAGTCGCAGACACCAATATGAGAAGCCAGCAGCTGTCCGTCTACCCGACAAGCTTCGAAAGCTTGGGGCAAGTATGGTGGTAAAAAAATTAACGAAATTATTTGAAAATATAAACGATGAGCATATTTAATAATAATAATGTTTATTGGTTCAAAAAAAAGTAACCAAACGGTTCTAGATCAGCAGTCCCAAAAGGATATGCTGCTCTTCCTCTAAAAACCTTTAAGTTGAATGTAAATACAAATAAATACATTGTAAAATGGCAGTAAACAAAAATGACAAATATCATAGATTAACAAGAGATTAAGTATTAGTTCACATAAATATTTCTGAGTAAGCTATTGTGCACAATTAATAAAAATAATACAAAAATCAAATATCTTTGAGAAATACAGATACTGAGTTAATAATCAGAAAAATAACCAGAGCACAAACTACCAAAAAGTCACCAAAAAGGTAGAGTTATTGAAAACAAAGCAACATCTGACGCCTGAAAGATGAAACTGTACAAGATTTAAGATTAACAGGAATATTATTATAAGTTTTAACTATATTGTACGTAAACGATCTGTGATAAAGAGAAGTACGATGCGCAGGAGGCGTAAGTAAACCTTTATTCCTAATTGAAGTTTGTTCTTGTCCGATGAAAATTGTAAGTACAAGGTTTTTTTAAACTCAAACCGGACAGAAAAATGAAGAGAACACACTCAACGTTTCGCTATAGATTTATAGCTTCGTCACTCCTGACGAAGCTATAAATCTATAGCGAAAAAGAAGAAATTTTATCGGTAAGGAGGTATTTCACTTTGCATAATTTTATAGAAAAATATAGCAGAGTGCAACTGATGTCGTTGGATCATATTTAACCAATTTGCCCTTGCAAGAAAATGTGAGGTATGGCCTCTGCGCCTAAGGACGTATATAAAACGCAAACAAGAATTTTGAACTTTCTGAATTGTGGATATGTTGACACTGTCCAAGCACGGACCGTAGATCACATCGCCATAATTGAACTGCGAGAGTACTAAACAGTTGCATAACATTTTGCGAGCGTCTATGTTCAGGAATTCTTTGCTGTTGTAAAGTATTTTCAATTTACAATAGGATTTTTGGATTAATTTACTTACGTGTGTTTTAAATCTCAGATTTGTGTCAACATAAAGATTCAAATTTTTAGCGCAATCAATAATTACTAAAGATGTGTCTTTAACACATATATTTATTTTATTTACTATTGTACTGCGCGCCTTATTTCTGCCAAATAAAAGTGCACAACATTTATTAGTATTTATTGCTAAGCAATGATCTACGGAAGTAGTGATAATTTGATCCAAATCAGAGTTAATTTGTGTAATAGCTTCATCAATATTATTTAGATCAAAATGATGCAGAAGTTGAGTGTCATCGGCATATAGTTGACCTTTACAGAATTCAAGGTTATTAAAAATAAAACTAGTGTAAATTGAATATAGAATTGGCCCGAGGATACTTCCCTGAGGAACTCCCGATTTAAGTTCTTGAGATATTGACTTAGTATTTTTGTACACGACTTTTTGGAACCTATTCAATAAGTAACTACTGAAAAATGCAACTGCCGAATCGCTAAGACCAATGTAATGAAGAATGGATAAAAGTAAATTATGGTCAACCGTGTCAAAAGCCTTAGAAAAATCAAGTAGAACTAACACCGTTATTTTATTCTCATCTATAGCTTTACAAATATCATCAATGATTAGAGAGAGTGCAGTTATGCAACTGAACCCGGGGCGAAAACCTGATTGAAAGGATGGCAGCAGTTGAAATTTATTTAAATGTAAACTTAATTGATCCAAGACACACTTTTCTACTAATTTAGATATAACAGGTAATATACTAATGGGTCTAAGATCTTTATATTCATGGGGTTCGGAAACTTTTGCCAAAGGCAAGACATATGCTTCTTTCCAACAATCGGGATAGACATTAAAAAAAACAAGTTTCACAGGAAGTGATTTTAGTGCATGTGTTCACACTTTTAGAAAACAAGTTGAAGATGATATTTGATAAATTAAACATTTTGAAATTCTTTATTCTATTATTACATGTGAAGCATTATTACTGCTCATTTCAGTGTTCCGAAGTGGCTCGTAATTTTAGCAGAACTTATGTTAACATAAAAATGAATTACAAAGAAACCGACAACATAAAACAGGAAGCCAAACAAAACAGAAACAGACGATAAACTTTAATGGTGTATACGGATACACGTGATATCACAGATATATCTAACGTGAGATAAAGACAAAAGTAGGTACTTCGAGTAAGTCACTTTGATAATATTTTATGCACGCATAATACATTTTACAATCCGTTCCTACAATTATGTAGGTACATAAGTTTAAGCAGTTTTAAAATTAAAGGAAAATCAAAGAATGCGAAGCCGAAAGTGCGAAAGTTGCTTATTTATCTTCAAATCCAGTAGATTCTGATCGATTTCGCAATTCACAATGCATGAACGGAATTGGTAATACGGGTTTTACTTGAAGTCTACGCTTACGTGAATGAAACGAATTTTTAAATATTACCTCAGCATTTATTCTATGCAAATAGAACTGTTCATCTCGACAAACCGTTCGATTAAGCGAGAAATACGTCTGCAGACATTCCTTGCTGAAATTTATTCTTCTGGGATATTTTAGTGCCGAAGCAGTCTGCTTTTATATCTAATAAATTTCGTATTACAAACCTTAAATACAAACGCACATTCAGAACAGTATTTGTGTCTCATAAAAATAATCATTGGAGGCGAAGGTTTTGTTTAGACAGTTGATTTTTCAAAAATCGCAATAACAGAAAAATATGCTCTTCAAGGTTCGTATATATTATGCATTTCTTCCCTTGCTGTTCAGTTGTATGTAAGTACGTGTTAGTTTACGAGCATAATTTCAAAGTGTGAGTAGCAAGAAGTTTACTGAAAATTTCCCAGACTCTTATATCTTATTTAAAGCTCAGACGTTGCTTTATCAGAGCGGTTTTTCGTTTCTTCGGCGTGAGATTACCTTAATTCTGGGTTTAAAACTACTACTTTGGTACTAAGAAACAAGGTCGTTGAATTATATTTGTAATTTATATCAGTCTTGAAAGTTATGTTACGTCGCTATTGTAAGTAAGTAAAAGGAACGAAACTAAACAATTACGTGGGCTGCTGGAAAATTTTCTGGAAACTAGTAGGTCTAGAATTGTTAGCGTTTATCAACTGTCATATTTGAAAAATTTGACGTTTTTCGCCTATAATTCTATTGACAGTTCCTATCCAAGTGAACTAGTTTTGTTTGTACAGCATTTGAGATAAAGTAATTTTGTGTAAACATGGAAATCTCACGTGAAAATTTTCGTGCCATAATTTTTTACGATTTCAAATGTGGTCTAACGCCGAAACAATGCCTCGATCGGCTTCATATGGCTTTTGGAGATGAAACACCTTCAAAGAGCAGTGTTTATAATTGGTTTGCCGAATTCCAGCGTGGACGTACCTCTCTCAGTGACGAATTTCGTGAAGGTCGTTTTTTCAACATCTGTTCTTGCCATTAATGTAGATGCTGTGCGTGAAATGCTTGAGCGAGATCGACATGTGACATACCGTGAGATTCAAGTATCCTTACGCATTGACATGAAAGGAATACACCAGATTTTGCATGATCATTTGAACGTACGAAAGCTTTGCAGTCGTTGGATCCCACACAATTTAACAGAAGCGCAAAAGCAGGGTCGTGTCAAATGGTGCGAAGAAATGCTCAAGAAATTCAATGGAGGTCGTTCAAATTTAGTTTATAACATCGTTACTTGTGGATCTATTCGTACGAACCAGAAAGTAAACAACAATCTACCGTTTGGGAATTTCAAAATGAACCAAAACCAACAAAAGTTGTCCGTTCACGCAGTGCTGCGAAGCAAATAATTGCTTGTTCCTTTAGTTTAACTGGACATGTAGCAACCGTGGCTTTAGAGGATCGAAAAACCGCGAAAGCTGATTGGTACACTACAATTTGTTTGACGGAAGTCATCGATCAAATAAGAAGAAACAATCGAAATTGACGAATTATTTTCCCTCATGACAACGCCAGCTGTCACTCAGCCCGTCAAACAGTTGCTTTTTTGTCCAAGAAAAATGTTGAATTAATGACTCATTGCCCATATTCACCTGATTTATCACCTAATGATTTCTTTTTGTTCCCAAATATCAAAAATAAAATGCGTGGTGAGCAATTATCGTCGGCTGAAGCAGCGGTTGAAACATTCCGGACACTGGTTTCTGAGGTACCATCTTTAGAGTGGAAAACGTGCTTTAGAAATTGGTTCGAGCGTATGCAAAAGTGTATTGAGGTCAAAGGCAAACACTTAGAAAAACAATGATACCGTTTACAAAATTTCATATGCGTTTTTTCATACCGTTTTCAGAAACTTTTCCAGCAGCCCACGTATTCTTCTAATCATATTAATCAATTCTAGAAAACGAACTAAAATTAACATCATTTAAAATGTAGATGAAGTGGTATACATTTACAGACTACGCTTTTTCTACGATCCGATTTGCTATTTCTGGTGGGTGGAGTATTCGGAAAATCTAAATCACTTTCTGAATCAGAAATCAAGATAAAAGCTACGACGAATAGCACAAAGTGCCGTTTAATAATGACGCGATACAGCGACAACAGGAAACTGGACGGAAGTGAAAATTCCTAGGAAACTTTCATCTCTAGTGATGAAAGTGTTAACGTCATGAGATTTTTGTCACTAGTGACGGAAAACACGTTTTCGCTGCTTGAAGTATTCGGTGACAAAAAAATTCTTTTCGTAAAGGGTCGTGGAAAAAAAATGTTTTCTACTCCTATGCGTGAAATAGTATGCAATGCATTTTTTCCATAAGAACTAATACATTGTTCAGCACCTTTAAGTACATTGCTTTGCTTGTGTTTCTCTTAGGATAACAAAGTATCTCGTTTTCTGACAACTCTCAAAAATTGTGTATAAGTTAATAAAAAAAAGAACTTGATCTTAAATTGTATGTAGAAAAAGCGAAGTGAAGCCTCTTTCGATCTCGTATGGTTGTGAAGTCAGCTTGCATTTGTTACACGAATTACTATTTAACTAGCACTACCAAAACTTTTATAATTATTAATTTAGTAATGTTTAGTAAATCTTCGAATGCTTTACGAATCCCTTTAAAATATGAACGAAGTAAAGTAGTGCGAATTTTTAGTTAAAGTATATTTGTATGTAGTGTTACAGGTTATTTATATTTAAGGGATACTATAGTTGCAAATTTAAAATTCAACATTTTACCTAAAATGTGTGCAAATAATTTATTAATGCTCTAAGGGAAAAACATCAGGAAACACTTTTTTTAATGATTTAAAAAATTTTTAAAATCGTGATATAAATTATTCACTCACAAAACTTCCGTAACGCTTTTCTGTATAGTGTGGTCCTTTTATAATGGTTTACAGGGTTTCTCAGTTATTTCTAGGAATAGAAGAAAACTGTTTTCGCGCCCCATTGCTGCTTTTTCGAGAAAAAATTGGTGAAGAACACGAAAGTTAGCTATTTCGAAAACGAATTTTTTCAAGAAATTATTTTTCACAATATCTCAGTTGTTTGACAAGATATTTTATAAATTTAAAAACTATTTTATACAGAAATTAACGTAGATTTCACTGACGTAAACAAACAAACAACAAACTTTCGTTTCATTTAATAAAAAAATATATATATATTAAAATATTCTCAAATTGATGGTTTGGTTATGTTCATTTAATAAAAAAAATATTCTTAAATGGATGGTCTAACTAGGGTTGTGGGCGGTCGCCCTTTTTAGCTGATTTGTTCCTGAATAAAATGGAATTAAATTATCTTTCTTCAAATATTCTTTATAAAAAATTCATTATATTTTATGGATCACATTTTTATAATATACATATAATGGACCTATATTTGTTCTTTAAATAATTTACTAGCTGAATTTAATTCTCTTCGTGGTAATATAAAACTTACTTTAGAAATTGAACAAAATAATTCAATTAATTTTCTAAATTTGATAATTTCAAAATTAGATAAAATTAAATACACAGTACATAAGAAACCGTCGTGTACTAATAATTGTATCAGTTACTATTCTTCTCGTCCTTTTAAACATAAATTTGCTATATTTCAATCACTTTTTTACCGTATTTTATCAATTCCAACGAGTTTAACTGATTTTAGGCATGAAATTAATGTAATTATACAAATTGCTTATTAATTGAAATTAACCTCCGCCCACGATAATTTTTTATCCGTAGGTACGTATTTCGGCAGCTAAGCTGCCATCTTCAGTACGCTACCAACGTAAAAGCACTAAAAAGATCTAAAAACAACCTAATCATCCTGATAAAATTATAAAAATGTTAAAACTAACAACAATCTAATCATCCTAAAAGATATATATGTGTAAGTAAATATAAATTAATATGTAAAGATCTAAAATTAAACGTCAGAAAGTCCTTACAAATAAGTTCTAACCAAACAACACGGAAATATAGAAAAAAATTGTCCAAAACCTGTTATTCTAAGGAATACATAAGTATATAATTCCCGGTTATTTGATACCTAAAAATCATGAAAATAAAATAAAATATATACAGGAGGGGCCAATAGTGCGTATTCGGTGGATAGCGCCTACATTAATGCAGATTCTGTCTTCCAATGGAATATTTTGTCTAGAAAAATGACCCCAAATACTAGGAGTCCAAGTTTGGTACAAATTTGGCACCGGAAAGTCAAAATAATTAAAGTAACAGTTTTTAACTGATGGTGTCTCAAACTACGACGTTGACTTTTAACAGTAAGTTCACCACAATGTAACAAAGGTTATCAGAATGGCTTGCACACACTGTGGGCGTCTTATTATGATGTATAGAAACACCAATCACCAAAAAACATTTTAATTTTAATAATTTAATGTTAATATATCGGAAACATACTTCGGTAAGCGAAATTCGCCTAATCAGTTTAGACGATGTTTAATGAATACTGAGAGTGATTGAACAAAACTAAGTATGAGGTTTATATACGGGTAGATAGTAGTGTTTAAAAAAGCGACCCAATTTTGTTTAACAAAATCACTGTTTATCGGTGTTACCTTCGGACGTGGCATTTTGCACATTTGTGCGAAAAAAAGGTACTTATTATTTACGTGAAAACAAGGTAAATCAGGTGAAAAAAAAGAAATTTAAATTTAGATGAAATAAAGTTTGATCAAATGACTATTTCTAATAGAACGAAAATATACTGTGTGTTTACGGATTGGGTTTACAATAGGATAAAAACCTTTTTATTTTTGAGTTTTCGAGAAAAAATCATTCTTTATGTAAGTTTTTGCTTGTCTTAAAGCTCCCAAAAAATTCACAGAACTTGGTAAATTCTACTTAACTGAGAATAATTGAAAATTCTCTTTAGACTTTTGCAAAATATCGCAAAATCTAAAGTTTTTCTTAGGGCCGGTTGCTCAATCACAGTTTAACGTTAATCTTCAGTTAACTTCCATCTGTTCCTATGTAAAAAAAACTGAAGATTAAAGATAAACTGTGACTCAAAAACCGGGCCTTAGTAAAATCACGTCAACTGGTACTGCTTGTGTCATGAATTAATGTTCGTTCTCATAATATTAAAAAAGCTTAAATTTTAATAAAAAAAAATTCTGCCTTGTTAAATTGTTTGGAATAAATATTTAAATCGTCGATAATTTTTATCGTCGATTCCTCATTGTTACGATAAGTGAAGTGCTATGGAAGTCACTGGCAAAATAATCAGTCTCAAGATAAATTTTATTCTCTTTCAATACTGACCTTTCTCCTCAAATTTTTTTAAAACAATTTTTTCAGTTACCAGCATACGAGATTCTTTTTAAATATCTCATTTGGGATTTTACGGCAAACAATTCTGAATTTCATACCGTTCAACTAAGTAAATGCGCTCTAGAATTAACATTCTCGCCTGAATAGTTTTTTTTATCACATAAATTAGTAACATTAACTGACAAGACCGGCTAACATGATTTTACTCAAAACTTTTGAACTTTGCCATATTTTACGAAAATTGAAATACAATTTTCTATTTTTTTCTGCTATGAAAAAGAATTCATCATTTTCAGTTTTGGAAGTTTTAGGGCAAGTAGAAACTTTTATACAGAGTGATTTTTTTTAGAAAACTAAAATAAAAAAGTTTTTTTTATTGTGAACCCATTCCGTGGATACAGCGTAACTAAAAAAGGCGTATTACCTAAAATCCGATCTCTATTCATAATTTATATCCATAATGCCGTGCGAGCATTAGAAACCCCAGTCAAAGACACCCTTGGAATATGATTTTACCGTCTTCGTTAGCTTTACACATTAAAGTAACACAGCCAAGAACAAGATATCGATATTAATAAATTTTTATTTTACATACTCGGTTTACAAGAAGTAGTTAAATTTTAAAAAAGAAAGACAACATTTCCTTGCCAACTCTAAAATAGGAAACTAATTTCTAATTGTTCAATATTTCAATAGGTATCAAATTAATTAATTTGCTGTCTAGACTAGGTACATTTAATACTAAGTTAGAAGAATTCTTAGCAAAGTTTGATCAACCTACTCTCAATTCCACGATCTACCTAGCATAATGAGAAATAAATATGGTTATGTGTCCCTTAATAAGTATAAAACCTTATCCAAAATTGTAAATACTATATATGGTATGTCACAACCTAATCTGCCTTCCGATAAGCAACCTTTTTTATGTTAAAGGAAAGCAACAACAATCACCTTCGCCTTCTCCATCATAACATCCGAAGCATCAACAATAAAATATCTGAGCTTGAGGTTTTCTTGCACGGACTGCATCAACCAGATATTTGTTGCTTTAGTGAAACATGGCTCCCTAAGGAAGCCATGCCAACCATACATATACCGGGATACACGTTAATTAATAGCAGCTCTCGACAAACTATAAAGGGTGGTGGTATAGCAATTTTTGTGTCTGTTAAGCTATCTTCTTTCTGCATGCGTCTTAATCCTGATATTGTCTGCGCAGATAAAGACTTTGAATTTGCATGCTGTAAAATTAAATTCAACATCTTAATTATTATTATTTGTCTTTATGGATCTCCGGATGGTAACTTTAATGTGTTTTGCGCTAAATTACTGGATTTGCTAGATTATATCTCAAAAATTTCAAGGAATGTAATACTTTGTGGTGATTTCAACACTAATTTCTTAAACAGATAAAATAGCGACATCTTACTAGCGCTTTTTAATTTCTTAGTAAGTTCCTCAGATAACATATTCTTGTTGAACATACTGAAATCGCAAGGACTGTATAAACAAATTTTTGAACCCACACGTACACTTGGTAATAGTGTGACTTGCATCGACAATATCTTTAGTGATCTTCCTTGCTTCAACAGTTTTAATGTAGTATCCTCTTTATGGAACCATAAGACACAAATTTTTATATCCGAGACACCTTTACCTGCGACAAGCAATAGAGCCATTTGTACTAGAAGAGAATTCACACCAAATAACCGCTCACTTTTTTATCCAATATCCTACATGAGGAATGGCTCAACTCTTCGGATGGTGACTCTTCATTTGATAAACTCAAGAGTGTATTTGAGTGGCATTTTAACCTGTCATTTCCTGTAACTGCCAATTGTAAGGGAGTTGGACGTAACGATAAGTCGCCTTAGATAACGGGGGAAATTATTTCCAAGGGTAATTCTCTCCGTGATCTGCACCATATATGTTCAGCAGCGGGTAATAATAATTTAAAACATTTTTATCATCTTGACAAGAAGGAGTACCAACATCTAGTGAAAGCCACTAAGATTTCATATTACATACTTAATTCCGCAGGATCACAGAGAAGTAGAATTATATGGAATGTGATTAAAAACTCTACTGAATCCCACCAATCATTTTCTAATCTGGAACTGTTGGTCAACGGCATATCTGTTCATAATTGTATGCAAGCATCTAATTTCTTTATGTTCCCTAGGGACAAAGCCGAAGTTGAAAAAACCTTAAAAGCATTATCTTCTAAATGGACATGGCTACGATGGAATTCCTGGTTCTATTCTGGCTGACGTCAGTCACATAATAGCCTCTAAACTTGCTGATGCTATTAACATTTCTTTCTCGACTGGTTCATTTCCTTACCCCCTCAAACATGCTAAAGTCTTACCCATATATAAAAATAAAGGTTCGAAATACGACATAAATAAGTACCGTCCGATATCTCTATTACCTATGTTTTCAAAAGTTTTTGAAACACTTTTCTATAATAGATGATACTCCTATTTGAAAAAGCACAGCATTCTATCCAAATGTCAGCATGGATTCATAAAAGGCAGATATACAGAATCCGCTATCTTTGAATGTTTAAATTATGTAACGACTTGCCTGAATAAGGGGGAAACACCCGTTGGATTGTATTTAGATTTATCCACAGAATTTGAAACTTCGGACCATGATATTATTTTGTTCAAACTTGAATCTGTCGGTGTAAGAGGAGAAGCTCTAAATTGGATACATTCTTACCTATCTGGACGTTCTCAACAAGTGTTCATCAGACATATGCAACAAGGTGTAATCTCCGAGATTTAGTCTAATCCAAAAATAATTAGTAAAGGAGTCCAGGGATCTATCCTTGGGCCACTGTTGTTTCTGATCTATGTCAATGACTTAGAACAAATGATGCGTTCTATATCATTGTGCCAATATGCTGATGATACCTCATGTATCGTAACGAGTAACTCCGAGTCCTTATGTGCTGAACTTGCCTCCTCAGCCATTAAAAATGGTCTGCTGTCTTCTAATATCTTAAAAAAAGTTAATGCCAAATCATTTTGTGTCCGACAGCGTAAAATTTTTGGGTTTACACATAGATGGTTCCCTTAAGTTTAATGTCCACATCGAGTCTGTTTGTTCGAGATTATCAAAATATTGCTATGTGGTTACGGAACTTTAGACATTGTGTTTCAATCTCTCTCCTACACTTTAATATTTTGGGGAGGCTCTCCTCATGTCCCGCAAGCGTTTGTTATGCAAAAATTCATTATTAGAACAATGCTAACTAGGAAGCCTTCTGAATCCTGCAAACCACTGTTTAAATCACTCCGTCTTTTACACTTACCTTGTCTTTACATCCATAACCTTGCGGTCTTCGCCAAAACAAATCTCAATTTATTAAAAAAAAAATAAAGATCAATATAATCCCAACTTATCATTAAAAACTAGAAATTTTAATAATTTATCAATCCCCAGGCATAACACCAGCCTTTATGAACGAAGTGTATATTACCGAGCATTAAAAACTTACAACCGCCTGCCCTCATCAATACGATCCAAGGATAATTTACCAGGATTTAAACGTGAACTTAAATTGTTTCTATTGGATAGCTGTTTTACGATTTCAAAGATTTTATTTAACAAGACCAAATGACGATGCCCATATCTCGATGAGATCATTGGCTAATAATAATAATAAAAAGAAAAGAAAATCCAGTTACTTTCATGGTAGTATGTTCTCGCTGAACATCTTAACAGTTACCAATAATATTGACAACTCACCATCTCATCAATAAATTTTAAACAAAATTAATTGTTATTATATTATCTGGTTACATAAATGCAAATAGTTCGCATGCCACTATCTAGAGTGTAGAGGCTCAATGTTTCGTTTTTCAGTAAGAAGATCTGCCACATGCTGCCATCATTTCACGTTACACCCGGTATGAGTTAAGATAGTTATAGTAGGTATTCAACAGTCCGAAAGTCTCTGTGCAAGAAAAAGAAATTTGTATCTCGCTCTACAAATAAGCTACCCATAAAGGCGCGGTTAATGACTCTGCCTGTATACACAATTCTAAAACGAAATACTCAGTACGTAACAGCGATTATTTCATATTAATTTGTTTGGTGATATTTTCTAAAGTAATACTGCTTAAGACTTCGTTTTATCAGTAACAAAATTCAAATTTTGTTCTTGCCATGCAGTAAAGTTACTCCTATGCATTGCTGATGAAGTAATAAAAGAAGTAGGTGAATCTTAAAAAGAAGAAGGATTAAATCGTAGTTAACTAAAGAAGTTATATGTACATCTAAACAAATGTTAATGTTTTCCAACATTTTGATGTCTCCGTTGAATTGTCCTTAAATACACGAACAGCGTAGCGATAATGTCAGGCAAATTATATTATTATTTTATAATCTCGTTATTTCTCTACGCATTTATTATGTGTACATAATTCATTGGCCGTATCGAGCTAGTGAAAGGATTGAAACCGATTAAATTAAGATGGGTTACATTAATCTGAAATATAATTTTATTAGCCGAACGTAATTCAATTTTGCACCCCATACAGAAGCAGGGGAATAAATGAATCATAAACTAAAAGCAGAAATAGATTGAATATTAAATATGTTGAATGAACTCGGCGCAGTGGTGTCACTCTTTTTAGTGAAGGCTTCTTTAGAAATATAATACATGCAGCTATTAGTATCTATAAAATTATTAATTTTAGTAGATATAAAGTAATTTCGAGAAATTTATGTGCACATAGATACACATATATAATGTTAATAAAATTGCATGCTTTGGAATGCGGTCCGAGTTTCAAATTGCATAAAATGATAAATTTAATTCTGAAAACTGATGCAGTTAAATTTTGTAAATTATTGTTATTATCAAATTGCGTTAATTACATTCTGTAAATGATATTTACATAATATTGAAACGCAATTTTGGTCACACGTTTTCCAGAGTAATATTTTTAATAAAAGATACATTGACGTGCAGCTTTTTAAATACAATTTAATTCACCTAGCGTATTATATTTTTTCCTATAGTCAAAGGAAAAGTTAACTTTATATATTTTTTTCTATTTACTCTTAGCATCATTTTCTTTTTCTTATTTCAAACTTTTCTTAATTTGAAGATTAATAAGTTGAGAATAAAACGAAGCTTCGTGCCTAAAAAGAATGAATGAGGCTAAAAACGGCCTTCCAAAATTTAGAAAAGTCAAACTAATACGAACGTCCTGTGTATAAACGGAAGCTATTTAAAATCTGCCAGGATATAGTATTCCTTATAGCAGGCAATTCTTTAGGGATGTATCTAATTTCATGAACTAATTAATTGATCTATAAAATAATAAAGCTATGAAATCTAATTGAAATAAAATACTGGCAAAACCTTAACACAACTGCCTTCCATTATTACAACTGTAAAAATATTTCTCTTGTCCAAGCCAAACCAAAAATTCGAGGTAATTAATTGAGACATGACAACTCTATTTATGTTTCATCCCCAAACTGATGTTACACGTAAGAGAAATTGCTGTGGGAATTATTTATATAACAGCAACTTTATGCGTTATTAAAGCCGTAAAAAAGCAAGTAATATTGTCAGGGGGAACAGCTGTCACAATAATAACTTCCCTAATAGTCATTTTTATAAGGATTAAAAAAGCTAAACGAGCGTAAATTTTCCTCTGTGTAAACAAACATCCCCCGTAATTAAACGAAAGTGAAATTAAAAATTATACGCTGTGTATTAAATAAGTTTCGTGACATGCTAAGCTATATGCAATTAAAGTGCCAGATATGGAATATGAATAATAAAGTTAGGAGACTTCAATTGCTTCTTCAGTCGTCTGTTTTACTCCGCAAAGAGGAACTCAGTAATACCATTAAAAATAATACTTTCATTTGACAAATGTCTCTAAAATGTGACTTAATAATATTCACACTATACTTTTTCTACAGGACGTTATCGCGTATGATAGCAATAATTATACCACGTACAGACGATTTTTTTATAATAATAATAATAATAATATGTATTTGCCCAACAGTTATAAAAAAAACAGTTACAGAGCAAAAAAGCAATAAAAAATAACAAGAGCTCTAAACCTACGCTACATCTAAAACTAAAACTAAAATTAGGGAGGTGCAAAGAATAAGAAAAGAAAGAGAAAAGAAAATAAAGGTAATGTGACAAATAAATGAAAGAAGTAAGTAAATAAGGAAGTGCTGGCGAACGCAAAAAAAGGATGTTGTTAGGAAGAGTTAAGAGGAAAGTTGGAATAGAAATTCACCAGTCTTTCTAAAGCCGACGACATTTAAATTGAAGACAACAATGTTGTTACAAAGATGGTTGTAAAGGGTAGAGGCAATATAAATGGGAGAACGTACTAAAGCATTGGCATTCGGGGTAGGCAAATAAAACGTCGAAGAGTTTCCAAGAGAGCAGCAACATCATCTTGATTGTGGATCAACTTATGTAAGAAAAACAAAGCCAAGATATGTCTCCTATGAACAAGCGATAAGCTATTGAAAACCGTAAGTATTGTTTCATGAGGAAAACTTCTAGGAGGATATACAGCATATTCTTTAAACCAAAGAAACTTAAGAAACCTGCGATGAACTTGTCCAAGGACATCGGTATGGCAATTATAAATTGCAGACCAATGCATATTAGAATTGTGGAAGGATGAAAGCGTTAAAGAGAACAATTAAGGCAGCGGGATTGGTAAGCGTAACGTGTAGTGACGGTAAATCCCAAAAGCGATAAGAATTTAGCTGCAGTATCATTGACGTGGTGATTAAACAGAACACGATCGTTAAAAAGAACGCCGAGATCTTTAATAACAGTGGAGTATTTCATGTATTAACCATTTAATTGATAGTGAAACAAAAATTTGTATTTTATTACACAAGAAGGAAATGGTCTTGCATTTGTCAACATTTAAAGCGACTGGTTATACCAATGAGAAAGGGAACTTAAATCCTTTTGAAGAAGAAGGGCTTCTTTTTGGAAACAACACGAAATAATTTGGCATTGTCGGCGTACATTAGAATCTTGCTATGTTTGTTGAGGGACAAGGGAAGGAATACCAGTAAAAGCAGTGTAAGTACGAGAAGAAAAACCGTTGTAATAAACTCAATGCTGCCTGTTCAAAAGATGCGATTGCAGGAGAAGTTTTAATGAATGGTTAAGACCATACGAACTTAATTTGGAGATTAATCGCCAGTTGTACCAAACACTTAAACCCCGAGCATAACTTTAAGTACCGCTTAGAATATGATTTACTGTTTTACAACATTACTGTAATATTATTTATTATTAGTAATTTTTCGTAATTCAAACTAGCTGAAAAAATAAAAAAGGTAAAGGGGGTAAGAATTCTCGCGCAATCAACCTGTACAAGCTATTTTTGGGAAAATAATGGGCTTTATGACAAAATAAAATTAAAAATTTTACATCAGTGCCAGCATGACAATAAAAACTGGCTTACATCTATTTCTCTTTCTTACGTCGTCAGTGGAATGACATTACTGATGCTATTTACAATTGCTTAAGTTACATATACGAACATATCAATAACAAAGATAAAGTAGTTGCCGTTTTCTGCGACCTCACAAAGGCCTTCGATTTTATTGATCCCGAAATTCTTCTGCAAAAGGCTACCATATACGGCTTTCGTGGAGTCGCCACGATTGGATCAGAACCTATTTAACAGGTCGAACACAGTATGTGGTCGTAACAACAAAAACAGGTGAGAAGGTGTCGTCGAACATTAAAGCAAATGAACATGGGGGTTCAATACTTGGGCCACTTCTTTCTTTTCAATATTTATATTAACGATCTTGCACTATTAAACGTAACAGCTGAATTATCACTTTTCGCGGATTACACCTCTCTCATTTGGCAAGGAAAGGAACAAGTCACCTTAGAATCATGCATCAACAACGATATGTTGTTAATCAGAAATTGGTTCGCCGCTAATAAATTATCACTTAATTCCGGTAAAACTAAATATCTTGTATTTAAAAATAATTTAGTTGATTTTGATTTATTAATTGAAGACAACAAATTAAGTAAAATCAACGAAATAAAATTCTTAGGACTCCACTTAGATGATAATTTAAGTTGGACGAATCATATTCAACACGTTGCGACTTCTCTGTCCTCAACTTGCTACGCAATTCATATTATTCGTAATAAAATTGGTCCAATTGTAGCTAGAACCGTCTATTTTTCACTTTTCGAATCACGTCTGCGTTATTGTATTGCCTTTTGGGGTTTCACCTCAAATGAAAACCTAAATCATATATTTAAAATATAAAAACGAGCCGTACGCATTGCCGCCCGCTCTTCATTAAATATATCTTAACTGTCTATTCACTTTTCCTTATAGAAATCTTAACTTTAATTTTCAAAAACAAACATAGCATTCTCGAGCGAAGTGATATACATTCCTACCACACGCGTTATAGACAAAATCTTAACTTACCGAAACCTGAACTATCTTTACTGAAAAATTCTCCCTTTCATGCCGGCAAAACTTTTTTCAATCGGATACCCCTTACTATAAGGAATTTGACAAACGTAGGACTTTTCAGGAAAATACTAAAAAAAATATTATTGACGCAAGCCTTTTATTCCTTAGATGAGTTCCTAGAGTACAAATTTTCTAAATAATAGTCTTAAATGTGTATTATTATATACTCTTTTACTCTATTTTGTATAATTTTATATTACTGTCAGAGATAATAAACTGATACTGTGGAAAATTGTACGAAGATGCAGGGTGTAAAAAGCAAAATCGAGTAGGTGACTTGATACACGAAGAAATAAAGTTACCCTGGAAATTATACGCTAAATTAAGAAGGTAGGAAAGCCGTATCATTAACTCAAAATAATTTCTACTTTATTACGTAATTCCGAACTTTAGGTACATAAATCCTTTGCATTGCGTACACAAGAGAGCAAGGATAAGACATACCGTTGCTATAAAAGGGAAATGATCTTTGAACTCGATAAATAAGAGAAGGGAATACACTTTTGGACAAAATTAAAGCACCACAAATCAAAATCTCGCATAACTAATACAATAACACATTTCATAGCCAGATGATCTCAATATTATTTAGCAGTTACAGTAGCGTACAGTAAAATCCGGGCAAATACGTGACATATTAGGTGAGTTCGTTTTACTTTCGATTCAGATCAGTAAACATCAGAAGTGAGGTGAGATTTGCCGAGTTGAAACATTCCTAAAACAACAGGTAAATTCCACTGACATCGCACAAATGTCAAACGAGACATTCGGTTATTACATACACATTCATTCTAACCAGGGTAGGAACGTTTAAAACAAACTGTTTAAAACATAGTGTTTAAAACATGTTTAAAACACCGAATTAAAAACGTACCATCTGTTTTAAACATGTTTTTTTTTTCTTGATAATGTTTTAAATTCATTTTTTGTAATTTTAAGCTAAAAAGGAACTCTTGATATAAGTGCTTTATTTTTAAGTTTTAAACATGTTTTTTTCTTTATGTTTTAAATTCATTTTTTTAGTTTTAAGCTAAAAAAGAATACTTTTGATTAAATGTTTTATTTTTGGAACGTAATACTGTGTAACCAGAAGCTACTTGTTTATGGCCGGTATTTCACTCAGAGATTAACTTTAAACTTTAGTTTATTCCCATATCAATTGTTTTAATAACTGTAGACAATGCGTGGCTGAGATGATGACCTGATGACTACACTGTAGCTCTGATTTGAACTAAATTTGAATTGATTTAGATTGATTATAATTAGTTCTTTAATTATTACTACAGGACGGAATTATATATTTTGTTCGGGTTTATTTCGAACGAGGTGGCAAAGAGAGTGTGTGCATTCACAAGTCGCTGCAGCGTTACACGTTTGCCGCCTCGTTTGTATTTAATCGAACAAAATATATAATTCCGTTCCCTAATTATTACTGATCACTAGAATAATCCTTATATTGCAAAATTTTAAAATACCTTTTCAATATTTAACTTTTTATTATTTCGTTAAGTTTTGAATCATACTGGGTCCTACGCTTCCCTGTTCATACTATGGGCTACGGATGAGTTATTATGTAGCAAACTAGCTTGAATATGTCAATCCTAATGCAATGTTAGGTCAAAAAGCTAACGTAGGTTGTCGTTGTTTAAACTATCTGTAACTATATCGTTTCATTTGTCTTCATTGAATTTCTACCGTGTGTCAAGGCCATATATTCGCCCTTCTAGAATTTTAAGGTTTGTTTAAAATTTGAAAACGATAAATGAAACAAAAATTTAATTTGAATTTTCTGACATATACCTACTGGACTTTTGGTTTCGCCGGAAGTAATATCAACTTTATTATTTTAAATGGAACACCCTACATGTTTTTACATATTTGGAATTTTTGTTTTCCAGTATTGAAAGCCACGAGTCATGTATTTTAGTTCTAATGCGATCAAGTAATTTGAAAAAAATTACTTCTTTGGATTGTATTTGATTTTAGTTTTTATTGGGAATGTTTTTCTTAGTACGTTGATACCAAATACTTCATACTTTCTTTGAAAATCACCGCGACCGTAGATCCTAAGTAAGCGCTACGGTAACAACCAATTAAGGAATCCGCCCCTTAAATTATCAAAGTACATACATTATTTTTAAAAGGGTAGATAACCTAACATTACAAACTTTTCATCTTTCTTTTAATTAGAGATCGAATTTCAACAAATTCTCCTTTTTGTACAAATATCAAATAATAATAATAATATGTACAGATAAAACAGCGACATCCTATGACCGCTGCTCAAAGTTTTCACTGCAATTAAAAACGATTTGCAACAAAATTTTTAATAATATGTACCTTTTATGTAAGCTGTAAGGGCAGTTTAAACATTTAAAAATTGTTTTAAATAGCTGTTTTTTTTAAACATGTTTAAAACAAAAAAAAAGTTTTGTTCTTTTTAAAAAAACAGTTTTTTTTTTCCCAACCCTGATTCTAACCTAAATCTCTATTTGATTGATGCGGACGAAGCTCATAAAATCTCACCAACGAAAGTATAAAAAAAACGTGCAAATTCCAAGGTTAAGGAGTGACGCTTAGTTACCCAGAGCTTTTTGGTAAAAAGAACACAAGTATTATAAGTAAGTAAGGTGGTTATATTGCTGTCAAACTGGAAAATATCAAATTTAATACTTAACAAAATCATAAAGGTATTATCAAAAAGCGAAGTGCTCGGATTTTATTAAATGCATACCTGAGGCACCGTTTTATTTCGACGTTCGGCGGCTCCATTTCAGGTACTCGAAGGGTGTCTTGCAGTTAAGTTTAACAAGAGCGACGTTGGAAGCGACGCGGACTGCTCGGACGTACTCAGCTGACCATACTCTATATAACGTACCCCTTTCACCTTTATTTTTATTTTATTTCGTCCTTTTTAAGCGCAAATAATTCACGTACATCAGAGTGCATTAAATTATTATTATTATTAAAAATTATTACACTTTGTTTTGTTTACAGTTCGTTTAAGTTAATCGTAGTGTTAGGCTTTTGGGACTTAATATTCAGCTGCTCGATCAGAACTGTCAGTCTTACTTTAGGGCCGGTATCTTCATTTCCCATTAACTTTAATTGTTGATTTATTCCCATAGTTACAATTATAGAGACAATTGTTTTTATAGGAATTAATTAACGGTTAAAGTTAATCAGAGATAAAAAGAACGGGCCTTAGCCGTTTGGGCTACATGTTCTACAGTCGAATTAATATATATTTTTTATGTTGCATTTCTGTCTAACCCTACACTGAACACAAGAGTGGCGGTGGGAGCTTGGGATTATTTCCTGACGCCCTTATGATTACATCGCGCACGCTGTGGGGCCTTAGGAAGCGGTTTTATGGTGTGACTTTCAGCTGGAATTATTTTTCTGACGCCCTTATGATGACACTTTTGAACGAATCCTCACGTCTCCTTCAAAGTCCGACTTTGGGACAGCTGTTGAGAAAACATCGCGTACTTGCCACCAGGTGCCTTAGTGTCCAAGAGTGTAACGTAAAAGTAATAGAGAGGTAGCAACTGTAATCCTCCGGCGATTTGACCATTCTTTTATTGTTATCCGTTTTTCTGGGAGCCAGAGTACTTGCAATTACGTAAAGAATTTTTCTAGAAATATGAAATCCATCGGGTATACGGAATCTTATTTATCCGTTTTGAATTAATTTAAATTCAAATCCTTTTTTCTTTTCTGAAGAAATGAAGTTTACAAATGCAGTATTTATACCGACCACCATAAGATACAAAAAAATCCATTTGTCGATGGATAAGACCAGGTGCAAACAATTTTCTTGCAAGATTTAGTCAAGAGTTGCTTTGATTGGTTCTTCTCCTATGATACTGATTGGAAACTTACGAGAAATTAAATGTCTTTTGGAGAAGAACACTTTTAAGGATACTTCACTGTGGAGTTGGGATCAGTTTTGGCTCATGAGAGATGAAACTGTCCTTTGAATTTGTTACTTAAAGCGTTCCTCAAGAACTCCTATTTCTAAATAAAATTGCTTGAATTATATTGAAGGTGATCTCTGCCGAAATATTTCGAACTTGTTGAGCAAAGGAGAGAAGTTGAGAAATTTTTTTTGTAAAATTTTTTGGATTTTTTCCATGCATGAAAAGAATTGATACCAATTTATAAAATCGAAACACGCGTCTTTGATTTTGAAGATACGTGGGCTGCTGGAAAATTTTCTGGAATCTAGTAGGCATAGAATTGTTAGCGTTTATCGACTCTTATATTTGAAAAATTTGCCGTTTTTCGCCTATAATTCTATTGACAGTTCCTATCCAGTTTTGTTTGTACAATATTTGAGAAAAAGTAATTTTGTGTAAACATGGAAATCTCGCGTGAAAATTTTCGTACCATGATTTTTTACGATTTCAAATGTGGTCTAATGCCGAAACAATGCCTCAATCGGCTTCATTTGGCTTTTGGAGATGAAGCACCATTAAAGAGCAGTGTTTATAATTGATTTCACGAATTCCAGCGTGGACGTACCTCTCTCAGTGACGAATTTCGTGAAGGTCGTCCATCAACATCTGTTGCTGCCACTAATGTAGATGCTGTGCGTGAAATGCTTGAGCGAGATCGACATGTGACATACCGTGAGATTCAAGCATCCTTACGCATTGACATGAAAGCAATACACTAGATTTTGCATGATCATTTGAACGTACGAAAGCTTTGCAGTCGCTGGATCCCACACAATTTAATAGAAGCGCAAAAGCAGGGTCGTGTCAAATGGTGCGAAGAAATGCTCAAGAAATTCAATGAAGGTTGTTAAAATTTAGTTTATAACATCGTTACTTGTGACGAAACGTGGATCTATTCGTACGAACCAGAAAGTAAACAACAATCTACCGTTTGGGTATTTCAAAATGAACCAAAACCAACAAAAGTTGTCCGTTCACGCAGTGCTGCGAAGCAAATAATTGCTTGTTCCTTTAGTTTAACTGGACATGTAGCAACCGTGGCTTTAGAGGATCGAAAAACCGCGAAAGCTGATTGGTACACTACAATTTGTTTGACGGAAGTCATCGATCAAATAAGAAGAAACAATCGAAATTGACGAATTATTCTCCATCATGACAACGCCAGCTCTCACTCAGCCCGTCAAACAGTTGATTTTTGTCCAACAAAAATGTTGAATTAATGACTCATTGTCCATATTCACCTGATTTATCACCTAATGATTTCTTTTTGTTCCCAAATATCAAAAATAAAATGCGTGGTGAGCGATTTTCGTCGGCTGAAGCAGCGGTTGAAACATTCCGGACACTGGTTTCTGAGGTACCATCTTTAGAGTGGAAACCGTGCTTTAGAAATTGGTTCGAGCGTATGCAAAAGTGTATTGACGTCAAAGGCGAATACTTCGAAAAACAATGATACCGTTTACCAAATTTCATATGCGTTTTGTCATACCGTTTCCAGAAACTTTTCCAGCAGCCCACGTACCTGTTGAGAAAACTATTTAATGACAAAGTTCTCTTCCTCTATTGAATGCCAATAAACATTGGCCTTGGATATTGTCAACCGGTTGTAAAAATCTAATTTAAGATAACGGCGAGAAATTTATCTGATATTGAATTCAATTCATTATTCATTATTCAATATAATCAAAATTCAAACTCTCCACTAAAATAAAACTAAACGCTAAAAAAGTAAAGTAGGTGAAAAAGAGATCTCTTGTTAATATGTGTGCATATAGTTCAGAATATTGAATAAATTATGTAACTGGGCTGCAGAATTTATTCCTTAACTGATCAATCGTGATCATACTTTCGTTCTGAAAATTTAAATTTAGTTTTCAAATAATACTAGAAGAAAGAAACAAATCTTACTCTTCTTAAATTTACTTTATTTCTCTTACTTCAAAACACTCATTCCAGTTAATATATTCTATCCCAACAAGACAAAAATGAGACATTTTAATATAACTTCTCCGAAACTATAGATCGGTTATAAGCCGGCAGATATTTACATTTTACGTGCAACATGAAAGCGTAATGTGACATAACTTAAACTGAAAAACTTCATTTCAATAAGAGTTTCGTTCAACGTTACCGAACGCAGATGTAAATTAATATCCACTGGTTGGGTATTTCGCTTTACTTGGGCTATCGGATCGTTTTCATAAATTTCTGTAATAACGTTTTGAAATTCAGACTTTGCAATATACGTGGCCGATTTCGTTTGATTAATTTGTTTAGATTCTGCGTTATTGTGAAGGGTTACTTCGTTTTATTGTGTCAATAGTAACATGATTTATTTATTTAATAAAAAAATATATTCGAAATTTATTAGGGGTTTTAGGGAAATTTAAATGGAAAATTTGATGGTGATTTTATTACCTAAATGCTTGCTTATTCACAGTTATCCGAGTATACTGGGTGATTCAAAATAAGTGTCCGACGAGTTAACCAAAGGTAGTCACGAAAAAATAAAACAAAGAAACTGTATGCATAAAGGGCCTAGTCTAATAGTTTTTAAAATAGAAAGCATTGAAAATTCAGGTATAAATTGGTTGATGGGCACTCGTACAGCTGTATAGCGTCACAAGAGCAACCCTCGAGGAGTAAAAGGAAACACTAGCGTTTACCTTGAAACAAAACTTGAAAACATTTTTGTTTTTGGCTTTCCGCGGAAAAGATGGATAACATCCAATTCATTCTTTCAGACTTCGAACTTGTGTATGCATGCATAAAAAATATATCATAATTTCCATTTTCCACTAAAAAGAAATGTCTCTATTAAATTTATTTATTGCAAATTCGTACTTGAATGACCCTAGTGAATACCTCCTAACGGGTCGGACACTTATTCTGAATCATCCTGTCCCGCATACATTAAAACGACTAAACTAAAAAAACTAAAAAAAAATATTGGTACAAATTAATAATTTATAATTAAAAAAACAATATCGAGAATTGAAGGATGAAAGAGATTATCGAAGAAAACATTGATAGACTTGTGTTAATGGTAATCAATTTAATGAAAAACAGACGTAATAAAAGTTTCCTTTGAACGTTATTACTGTTAGGTTGAAAATTGCCAAATTGTCATACATGGATGGCATTCATATTAAATCAATACGAGAGTCATCTTGCATACACGACATCCTGTATCAATTCTGCCACGTACTTGTAATGCATAGCGCATATCTTCTTACACTGTCTTCATAAAATTAACAAGTTCGTGGCTAATATGTATAGTAGGTACACAGTTTACAACAAAGTGTACAATACATTCAATAAGTAATAATAATAATAATCAAACTTCCTACAAATAAAATAAATAGTTTAATTTAAAGTTGTCTTTGAATGGAAGTTTCGTTTTGTCTTTTACAGCACGTAAAACAAATTTTTAGATTGTAACCGTGTTAAAATGTTTTAGAAAATAATGCAAAATAATAGTAAAAATGGCGATACTAAACATTAGATATCTTATAGGCAATTTTCATTTTCTTTTCTTGTTATAACGTAGTTGAAGTAGAATGTCTGCAGGTAATACAATATTTAACTAAACTGGTCCCGAACTTTTAAGTTGAAAAGTCATTCACTCCCTTAAAAGTTGTTCTGAAGTTTTTTTTTTCTTTTCTACATTAGAAATATTTTATTCTGCGCCCAACACAAAATAACGAACGTACATATTAAAGGTCATCAAATAGATTTGAAATTTGGAAGGATTTTATCAAAATATTAACATTTCCTACTAACACGAACTTTACCTTTGTTAACTAAGCAGGTAATTGTTGTAATTTGAGAGCATAGGCAAGCAGGTAGAAAGCGCTATAGACATAAAAGATATGGAAGAGTAAGTTGATTATACGTACCGATTACTTGTCAAAAAATACTCAATTTTCTTAAGACGGTACAAGACAGCTGTTGATGAGTACGTTGCGCAATGAAATATTGAAATAGTTTCTCTTTTGGCCAAGAGATGGTGGTGTTAATGATTTCTGTCTTTTCTGTCGTGCTTTGGATTCTGTTTTCAATTTAATTTTGAAAAAAGAAAAAGATTTTACTGAGAGAGTCAAGACGAAAACGTGTTCCTTGAAGTGAAATGATTGGAGCAACTTTCGTTTTCAGATTATGTAGATAAGTGAACGTACAGATGGCGATCCTAAATAATTCACTATTAAAATAGGTACATATAAAATAGCGACATCTTACTATCGCTTTTTGACCTAACATTGCAGTAGGATAGACAAATTGAAGCGGGATTTGCTCCTAATGAGTCCCCCATGCAAGGCGGCCATGCTTGCTGTCAAAGCATAATGAAAGATTTTAGAAAAATTTTGTGCAAATCGTTTTTGATTGCAGTGAGAAAAACGATTTGCACAAAATTTTTCTAAAATAGGTACGTTTATTTTCGTTAATGTATTAATGACTTTTTCAGTTTTTTCCTGGCTTTTCATCAGAGAAAAGAAAAGAAAAAGAAAACTTTGAATGCGGTTAAGCAACTAATTTCAAAATTGAATTTTCCAATTTTAAGAAAGACACTTAAAAGACGCACAAAAATAGTTACTAATTCAATTTACACCTGTATTTAATTAAGAAAATTATTGAATTACGTTTAACAACTACAGGCAATTAATTTTAAAGTTAAGTTTAAAAATTAAACCTTGATATAGGCAACCCAGTAATCATAGTCGTTTGTATGTTTGCATATACAAAAGGACTCGATTTTTTTTCTTTGTTAAAAGGATTCACTGAGATTATGTAATTCTTTTGATTCTCATAATTTTTTAAATATAATAAGCGATTTTTGAAGACAATGGTACAAGACAAAGCTGTTGTTGAATACGCAGGGCCCCCGCGAGGCCAAAAGCCGCCCGGGTGCCAATCCATATTTTGGCGCCCTCTGACAGATGATTTGGGGCAAACAAAAATGGTCAAGTTTCAAAATTATTAAAAATTAAAAGAAAAGAAATAGAAAAAATAGAAAAATTTTTAAACATTTTTCCTTCACATTTTTTAAACATTTTCCTTCACTTTTTCTAAACATTCTCCTTCACTTTTTTTAAACATTCTCCTTCGGTTTTTTAAGCATTCTCCTTCACTTTTATTTAAACATTTACCTTCATTTTTTCAAGTTCCTAGCAAACCGTAACAGCTTACATAATTTATTTTATAACCTAAATTATTAAATTTTTATGGAAAAATTAGCAAACGAAAATTACAAAAATTAGACTTTTCTACTTTTAATTGCCGCAGTTAACTGTTCCATTTTACTCGACGTTTTGCCGGGAGGTTGACGGCTTCATCAAAACTTGTGGCTAGTTTTTCGAACAATTTATACCAGACAAGAAACTGTTTCCTATTATTTTTCTTTTCTTGGGCGAAAAAAATGACAAAATATGTCCAGTGATCAAGAAGCCAATTGCCGCCCCTTGAACATGGCGCCCGCGTGCACCGCACGCTTTGCACACATGGTTACAGGGGCCCTGTGAATACGTAGCGATGAAATATTAAAATAGTATCTCTTTTGGCGAAGAGATGGCGTTCTTAATGATCTATGTCTTTTTTGTCGCGTTTTGGATTCTGTTTTCAATTTAATTATGAAAAGAAACAGGTTTTACTGTGAGTATCAAAGCGAAATTGCGTTTGAGTAGGGCATCTTTCATTTTTAGAATATGAAGATAGGTGAACGAACACATGGCGCTCCTAAACAATTCACTACGATGTGTTTAGTTTTTAAGATTCAATCACCTTTAAATACTGCAAAGACAGAAGTAGAAGTTATTACTGAGAGCATCAACGTTAACGCTATTTGAAATTAGGGACAAAAAAATAGCTTTCATTTTTGGTCAAGAGACGGCGCTTCGCATGTTTCCTTCGTCAATTCTTTCACAACTGGATTTTAGATTTTGAAATGAAATAATTTTCAGGCTCAAAATTGATACATGAATCTCCTTATTTAATTAAATATAAATTAAGTACGAATTTGTTAACCAAAATTTATTGCTCACGACTGTACGTTCATATACAGATTGAGTCAGGCAACTAGGTAGGCGGTATGGTAGTCCCATACCGCCTGCCTAGTTGCGTGACTTAAATGTAAAATAAGGGAGGTAGGGAGGTCGATAGAAACATACTTTTATTTTAAGGGATCGCTGCTTAAGAAAAGGTTGGGAATTCCTGATTTATAATATGCAAAGTTGTTTTGTTGGTTGGGTTGGATTGAGTTGTCCCGCCTTACAAAAATCTGGTCACTTTATGGAAGAGCCATTGCATTTTTTGTCCTATGCGGAGGAGTACCGTTTCTCGCTTAGGACTATAACACCATTCAACAAAAACATTTACGTCAGTCATCAAAAATGTCGGATAAGGCATACAATTACATTGTTAAAGTTACGTTATTAAAGAACTCTATGATATTTTATTCGCTTATTTACAGTAAATAGCTGTCCACAAAATAAGAACTAAATTTTATAAATTTAAAATTATTTCAGTCCAGACAAGTCCGATGTTTATTAATAGAAACAAATGTTTAAATCAGTGTTTCCCAAACTTCTAGGTTACGCGATTCACCGCTAACTTGAAGACTGACGCTGATCAAATATTTTCACAGTATTTTTTGAATATTTGAGACTCACATTATATTTCATAACTAACAGGAGCAACATATTTGTTTTATTGAAGCTTGTTTGCATATCCTGCATAGCATTGACTCGTTTTTTTCTGAAACTAAACTTGGGAATATTTACATTGTACGGTCGGGAGCAATAAATTTTGGTCGTCAAGATTTGTACTTGACTCGTATTTGATTAAAAGTAAAGAGATTTATGTATTAATTTTGAGCACTAGGAATAATTTCTTAGAAATTTTATTTATTTCCGACCATCTTTTTGGCAAAATAAAACAAATTTATATGAAAATTTCTAATTTACGGAATTGACTGACGTTTTACTTGACTGTGACGACCAAAATTTATTGCTTGCGACAGTACATATTTTCAAAGTAAAAAAAAACCATGGTGTATGTGCAGTCGCGAGTATTAAATTTTGGTAGTCACTGTCAGTCAAAACGTCAATTTTAATTCCAGAAATAGAATTTTTCATAATTAATAAATAAATAAATTATTTAAGAGACTATTCCTAGCGTTCAAAATTAAGAATCTCCTTAGTTTCAATAAAATACAAGTTCAGTGACAACCTCTGACAATTAATGACAACCAAAATTTATTGCTCGCAGCTGTATGTATATGGTAAATTTTTAATTTATTCTGCTGCACCCCCTTTTGAAGACTTACGCGCCCCGCACCCCACAGTTAGGATTTGCTGGTTTAACCCTCACCGCCCGTCTACCTTAAAATTACATACTGCCCGTCTGGGGTCACTTTTGACCCCAAACCTAAAATTGCGTTGGTTTGCTATAAAAAAGTGTATTTTTCATGTTAATGTTTAAAGATATATATTGATTAATCTGTATGTGATAGTTATTAATAAACTTTAATAAACTAAATGTATATAAACTATATATACAAGCTAAACTATATAAACAAAATGAATTTTAAAGCAAATTTATTTATGAGGTGAATACTTTGCTGTAGTAAATATATTAGTCTGAGCCACTGTTATCTAACGTTAAACTAGAACATGTAAAACATAATGTGCGCATTTCAAGGTGCTCCTTACAAACGAATTTACTGCACATATCACATAAAATATTTGTTTTTCTGTCTGCTTGCCGCGGACAAATGCTGCATCTTCCTCGTTTATTTTGTGGTAGGTCCAGGTGTTTGTATTGTTGAAGTAAGTTTCCAAACCCTGCATTTTCAATGGCCTTATGAATTTTCCTTGTTATTGGATTGGGGATATTGAATTCTATTTTCTATTTCTTGTTTCACTAATTCCTCGCCTAGTTCTAGTAAGAAGCGGCGTCTTCCAGTTTTATTTTTGTATGTATTGTCAAGCTCAGAAAATAATACGTAAGCATTAATTCCAGCAAAATCCACAAGATCAAAAAATACTGCAAGTGGCCATCTTCTTGTCGATCTTTTTGTTGAATAGGTCTTAGCCATTTGATCTATAGTATCAACACCGAATTTAGTGGAATTATAATTTAGTATTACTTCCGGTTTTCTGTGCTCTTCGTCGGATACGTCAAATCTATTATGTTGAGTAGACAACAAACCTACAGCCTTTCCTTTTTTAGGAACGTAAGAAACTAATAATGTATTGTTGGCATAAGCAAAAACAGATGATTTCTCTTTACGAAATTTTGACGGCAGCATACAGGAAGGAAGGTCTTTACGGTTTTTACGGACAGTTCCGACAAGAGTTAATTTTTGTTTCAATAATTCCTGCCCAAGACTGTAGCTAGTAAAGAAGTTATCAGTAGTAATATTGCGACCAAAGCCGTTTAGGTGCGTTACCAAATCTAACACCACCCGCTTTCCTTGTTCCTGTTCCTTTGTGTTTCCTATTTTGCCAGAATATATTTGCAGGTTTGTAATGTATCGAGAGTCACAGTCTACAGCCATCCATATTTTTATACCATATTTTCCCGGCTTTGAAGGAATATAAACCTTGAAACCACGTCTTCCTCTAAAAGTACACAGGTGTTCGTCCACAGTAATATTTGGACCTGGTATATAAGCATTCTTGCATTGACTAACGAACATATTGGTTATTTCAGCTATAGGTTCAATCTTGTTCTTAGTTGCTTCTTTTCTAACTTGTCGTGTACCTCTGTCATCAAATCGTAGACAGCTAAGTATGCTCGTGAAACGATGTCTGGACATTGTAGCTCTAAAAATTGGATAACCGTACTTTTCTGACCAAAATTCTTTCAGATCTTTCCCGTGACCCTTCTGAATACCATAAAGCAAGCTTAGACCCAAAAATGCCAAAAACTCACTACGTTGTAATTCCTTCCAATTTTTTAGACTTTTGTTCATTTGCCCTTTCATTGGTGTGCAAGCATATTTTGTCTATGATTTCGTTCGTCATAAATGCACAAAAGCAGTCTGTGCGGGTGGATAAATTTAAATGTTTTGATATACCAGGAATTTGTTTTATAATATTCCTTAACTGTGTCTTTTTACGTCCTGGCTCCATACTACTCCACTGTATTATTCCATCCTTGCTAATCCAAACTTCTTCATTCCCGTCTTCATTATCAGTATCTGAGCTGCTTAGATTTGCTGCATTTGCTTCGACTACCTGCAGTTCAGTGAAATCTTCGTCTGCATATATGATCTCAAAATCAGAATTGTATACAACCATCAAAGCTTGTTCTTCACTGTAGCCTCTTGCAAAGTTTATATTATAATTCGCCATAATAAATTTTCATATCACTTATCACTCAGTAAAACTTTGAATGAGAACGCTTCCCATGGAGTTACATTTATAAGTATTGACTATTGGCATGTTTCATGTTATAACTTGCAGAAACATGGATTATTACATGTTTGTGCATAATATTACACAAAATTACGAAACATACTGCGACACACAACGAACAGTCACAACGAACAAATCACAACTTGCAGAAACAGGAATAACTATAAGTTTATACCGAATCTTATTTCCAATTACAAAAGAATAAATTTCAACAACCAACTAACAAACCCCAACTTGTAAAAACATGAAAAACTGCAAATTTATGTTAAACATCATTCCAAACTTCATAAAAACGTAGCTAAGAATTTATTACGTATTACCCACCTGGGGTCAAAATTAACCCCAAACGCATATTTTGTGGCATAAATATGTTTTACTACAACAAAAACAAAAAAAAAACAATTGTGATGGTGTTCTATGAAGTTAGATAGAAGCATATCTAGGGGTGTAAGACAATACACCCGGAATAAACATAAAAAAATATATTCTAGTTTACGTGGGGTCAAAAAAGACCCCAGACGGGCGGCGAGGGTTAAATGGAACATAATACGGAAAGCACATAAACTTCATAACTGAACTGATAAAAATCAATTGATCTAGACTTTCGATAAAGTTTTCTCAGTGAACATAAAGTGTTAGCCAGAAAATCTTTTTTTCAGATTTGGCTATGAGAAAAATCACGCATGTCGCAGTTATACTGAAAGTTCGAATTTTAAACCTATTTCATCTGCATTCTCTTTTAATAAGGTTGAAAGTTAGGTTAGGAAGTCCCAGATAATTTAGATAAATCGATCAAATGGTTGGAAAGAAAACAAATACTTATTAAATCAGATGTGCTATGTGCCCACCATCTTCTGCTAGGCAATGTGTAACTCTTCTTTTAACAGATTTCATAACATTTTGAAGCATCCTTGGCGTATCATTAATCTATTCAATCTTGTCGTAATTCTTTGTTGCAGGTCAGCAAAATCAAAAACAGGGGTTTCAAAAAAGAGGTTTTTTTTTAATGTGACCAAATAAAGAAATCATGGGGTGTCATATCGCAGGAACGTGGTAGCCATATCATTTCTATGTTTAAACTAGGGATGACGACGGGTACCCGGGCACTCGTTTACTTATGTGGAACGGGTTTCGCTTTATTAATACCCGATACCCGTCACCCGATAATTACCCGACACCCGATAATGACCCGATAACCGAATGACCTTTACATTTCGCCTGAAGTCGTTAAAAATCGCATCCTCATCGCATTCCTCGATCTTTACGTGATCCTGACGTGTTCAAAACTTTTCTGAATCGATCGTAAATCATTACCTAACAGCATCTAAAGCTTTCTGTTGTGAAATATTCTTTGTTTTGAAAACATGATTGTTAGTGATAAAAAAATGTGAGCTAAATGTTCGGCGAAGTGGGATAACTTTACTCTGTCGCCCAAAAAAACGCACACATCTGTTAGGTATTCATAATTATAATAATTACTCTGGGGCAGAAGAATCATAATCGAAGATCATTGACCGTTAGCAAAAATCTTAAATTAATTAAATTCACCTCAAATTCTGAAAATGCTCCTCTTCCGTTACATTTTACAAATAGTTTTTCCTTCCGAAATTTAATGTCTTATTTAGTACCCGACTATAAGGTACCTTATTACAAGAGAGTTTTGAATAATTTGAAAGAAGAAGAAAATAAGATAAAGCAAGCTGTCATTAAAGATATGGATGTATCAAAGTATACAGCCTGTAATCAAATAAGTTTCACATATTAAAACTGTAATTTCTTTATCACTTAAGATAGTGATTTCTGCAAAAATTAAAGAAATTAAAACCCCCCCAGAGCCCGGAAACTTTTTGTTTGAAAACATCTGACTGGCCGTGTATCAGTTTCTACAAGCGCATCATAAAACGTCGTAAAACAATAAAGCGTCATCGAACTGAAGGGCACTGGGTTAAAATCATCGCTTATGTAATTCCATAACGGAATAGAATTATAAATATCCATGGCGTTGCTTATTAAATTAATCAATTTTCTCAATTTTCACGTAATTGTTAATGGTTTTCTGCTCACAAAACTGTAAAAATAGATAAAAATTAGAAATTCCATTTTCTAAAATTATTTTACTGATTCATACGTATTCATCGTGTACTTTATTCGCTGGTCGTCAATAAACTGCATTGTTATTTCTTTATTGCACAAAATGTTTAAGAATGTCTTTTCTTTCTGCATTTTGGAAACTCGTTATTGAATGCAGTATTCGCTTTTAATATTTTGTGAAACCAAAACAATAAAGCGTCATCGCACTCGAACTACGAAGAAACATATTCGTTAGTGGAAATAATTAACAAAGCGACAATCAATCAGAGCGACTAATAATTTTTTTTAATTACTTTAATACTCGAAATTAGCACTGTAAATCATGTGTACTATTGGTTTACAAAGACCATGATGTCAATATCTAATTATTATCGATTATCTAATGAAACAGATTTAATTCTGATCAGTGCAAGCAGATTTAAATTGTTCTCCTTTAACCATAATGCACACACGGGCTACGACCGAGAGGTTGTGAATTTGAACGCTCGTCTTTAATAGGTCGGTGATTCTATTTTATTGTGTTCCCGTAAAGCTTTTAAAATGCGATCAAGCAATTGACCTTGAATTTTGCTGGAATTTTGTTTTATAACGTTGTTTTTGTGCACGGCCGACCAGAAGTTCTCAAACAAAAGAGTCAATACTCCTCCACTAGGTAATTTTTTTATTTTTGAGCTAGACTTTTGGTAGTTGCAGCATTAATTCTCTTACATGATGAGGAACTTACGGTATTAATATGTGAAACTAATTTGATTACACTCTGTATATTGTTATGGCACTTACTGGTGTTAGATATATTTTTATTAAGTAAAAAAAATATAAAGGATCTGTAATTTAAGAAATTACAGTTTCGCCTAAAATGCATCGAATATAAGCCCAGATGATTGGAATGCGAGATGGCACTTAAGATACGTAAACAATAAATAAAATCGGTCGGGGCGATATAGCTTCGTCCAAGGGCCGGGGCAGTGGTTGATATGCTGTTAAACGATGCACACGCTAATAAGTATTTGGGGTATTAATAATTAATAATTCATAAAACGTGGGGAATAATTATTATTACACGGCAAGCGCGTTGTAGACCAATCTCGCGGCTCGCGGCTCGGGGTTTGCGATATTTGCGTACGATTATAGTCGGCGTGTATTATATACAGGGTCCGTACATACAGGGTGTGTTTAGGAAATATTGTGCACCACATCGGAGAGATAAGAAATGCACTACGCTTTAGAGATAAGTTGTATATTGTAGCAAATTGCATGATATGTAGAGAATTAGCTTGATCTATTTCTTGCTAGGTACGAATGAGCGATTCCTCTGGTTTTAGGCTCGGCAAGGCGTGGCGAGTGCTACATCACTTGACTGCTGACTAGTTGGACTATGTTGGCGGGGGTGTTCGTGGGATGTCTGGGACGCCGGGGACGTTGGGGACATCATTGCATGAGTAGCCATCCCCGAAGGGGGATCGTACTAACAGGGTTTAAAAACGCAGCCGAGAGTGAACGACGTACTGTTCACGGTCCAAGGTGATCCCAAGGAGACCCGATGTAGCGGGCGGCCCTGCCCTTGTCACCAGCCTTACGTGTCAGGTGGAGGCCTGTGGTGAGATGCCAAACCACCTGGTAGAAGATTAGATTGGTGGTAGAGAATCTACGGGTCGGA
Source organism: Prosopocoilus inquinatus (assembly GCA_036172665.1). Taxonomy (NCBI): domain Eukaryota; kingdom Metazoa; phylum Arthropoda; class Insecta; order Coleoptera; family Lucanidae; genus Prosopocoilus; species Prosopocoilus inquinatus. The sequence goes on from CM069876.1 coordinate 8,781,332, forward strand.
TAGTACCAAGACGTGGGGTAGAGCGTGTTTGGACATACCTAAGTGAGGCTATCTGCGGTGCATGTAGAGTGTGCTTGTGGAAATAATATTTTAGAGAATTGGAATATATGAGAGACCAACAGAAATGAGTTTGGCCCAAGGTAGGTACCATTAAGAGATTTGGTGGAGGCACGAGTGTGAGTTATAAATAGACCTTAAGGGTCGGTGGACCAAGTGCAGACCGTTGTGGCCTTGGGAACCGGAGGTCCCCGGTGAGTAAATATCTGTTGGCTGTTGTCTTTTGACATATGATTGTAAACACATGTTATTGTTGCATGAACGCAATGTGTCATTGGGAGGTGACGGTGGCGAAAGTTTCCCAGTAGCCGAAGGAAAGGGTGAGCGTTTGATTAAATATATTTAAGTATACGCATTAATATGTTTTTATAATACTGAAAAAAAAAATGGTTTGATAATTTGCGGCCGGTCTTACACTGGTTCTTTTATTAATGACAAATGAGATTGAAAAACTCCAGTGCTTAGTATGATAGCATTAGATGAAAGGTATACCTTAGATTATTTGTCTGTTCAAATAAAAAATGCGGTTTCTGAATGGCAAATTGACAAGAATAGTTGTTATAGTTCAGGACAATGCTTCAAATGTGTTGAACATCGCAACAAAAATTGATGAAACATGGGTTGGTATGCCATGCGCAGCACATACATTACAACTATGTGTAAACGCTGCAACTGGATTAAATAATAATTCTTCAGAAAATTGCATCGCCCGCTGCATTTTTGGTGCAAGTAATGAGCACGCAGGACACTTCAACCACAGCGTTTTAGCAACTAGTGAACTAAACAAACGTCAATTGTCAGTTGCAGATGTTAGTGAACAACAGTCATCAAGAACCGGATTCTATCGAGGTCACTAATTACGGTGGGTAATACTCATTTAAATCATTTAAAGGAAATCAATAACAAAATTAGCAGGTACACGGTAGGTTTTATTAATTTAATTTAGGAGAACTTTACTTTAATTATTAACGAATACAAGGAAAAATATTTTTCATTTGTTATTGTTTCGCATTACCTTAAACTTTATTTTTTTGATGGATATCCCAAAAAATAGTGAACTAATTACACGATGTAGTGCATATTTGAATTCAGAATAACTTAGAGAATCGAAATTTGACAAAATATATATTATAGGTGTTCTATTAAGAAAAAACCAATTATTCATGCCAACTGCTGAACAGTTGGCATGAATAAAATCTGCTTAAAAACACTTTAACACCGTTTTTTTTAGTTTTTTGTATTCGCTAATATTTTAATGTCATTACTGAAGCAAAATTTTAATTTTTCAACATTATTTGATTCGTCTTTTGTATTTTAGTTATTTAAAAATTAATTAAAATTCAGTGGACCATTTTAATATCATATTAATTTTGATTTGAGAAAAGGAATTATGTTACGCAAATGTCTACTTCATCAGTAGATTGAAACGCAAAGGAAGAGTCAGACTACGTCTACGAAGGTTCAGAGACATGAAAGAAACATGAAAGAAAAATAAAACTCTTGTCTAGGTTTTGTTTTATGTATATTTATTTGAGATTTCGTTGAAATAGATAGTTTTAATGTCGAAGGCTCTTAAGATGCTGGAAAAGTTTCCTCGAGCAATGTTGGAGAAAGCTCCTCACAAAGCCAACCGAGTACAAGTTCAAGAAAAATAAAACTTATTCAATATTGTAAGACTCGATGGGATTCAGCATCTGACATGTAAGAAAGATTAATCACATTGAGATGTGTATCTGCGCTGTTCTAAATAACAAAACGCAATGACGCAAAAATGTTGGGACTGAAAGAAGAACAATGGCAGAATATTGAGGACATCTTATCTATCCTAAACTTATTAAAAATAGCCAATAAGGTTTTTTTGGGGAGAAAAATACAGTCCAATTTCAAATAATGCATAGTGAAAACTAAACTGCAAGTTGTCAAGGAAAACGTCTCAGCAGTTATTAAAAAAAATAAAGATTTGTTCGCAAATTTAGAAAATCGATTTTTTAAAAATTAAGATTTTAAAAAATTCCTCCACGTAATATCTATGGTTCACAATTTTCGTATGACGTATGACAAAAGGGAGACCGTGTATGAAACAATAGAAAAACAATTAGAAGGTGTCACAACAGATAATAAATCAGATGAAAAATGTGTGTCCGACAGTCCTTTGTTTAGGGACGATAAGGAGGAAATAAATCATCTTTCAGAATTCAGAGTGTTTTTACAATATCGGTGACATGTGAAACATTTTTTTCTACAGCAGAAAGACATGTTACAAAAATTAGAAACCAACTGCAACCATCAACAGTCGCTGTTCTTTTATTTGTTAAAAAAATAAAATTTCTGTTAATTTTATCAAATAAAATTTTGAAGTATTATTATCGTTGTTTTTATTGGCTGTGGAAAAAATTACATACATCAGTTATTTTGGATAATTGTATTATAGATTTTCACATTGTTGTTCGATACTTACAATTAGTCAGATACTTATATCGGATACTTATCAGGTATCGGGTATCCTGGTACTTAATAGGTATCGGGTACCCGGGTACTTGTCGAGTAACGGGTAACTACCCGGTTATCAGTAACGGGTACCCGGGTAGCAAAATTAACGGATATCGGTATCCCTGGTTTAAACTAATGGTACGATCCCCAACAAAGCAATGTTTTCATCAATACGTGGGCTGCTGGAAAAGTTTCTGGAAACGGTATGAAAAAACGCATATGAAATTTGGTAAACGGTATCATTGTTTTTCGAAGTATTCGCCTTTGACGTCAATACACTTTTGCATACGCTCGAACCAATTTCTAAAGCACGTTTTCCACTCTAAAGATGGTACCTCAGAAACCAGTGTCCGGAATGTTTCAACCGCTGCTTCAGCCGACGAAAATCGCTCACCACGCATTTTATTTTTGATATTTGGGAACAAAAAGAAATCATTAGTTGATAAATCAGGTGAATATGGACAATGAGTCATTAATTCAACATTTTTGTTGGACAAAATATCAACTGTTTGACGGGCTGAGTGAGAGCTGGCGTTGTCATGATGGAAAATAATTCGTCGATTTCGATTGATTCTTCTTATTTGATCGATGACTTCCGGCAAACAAATTGTAGTTTACCAATCAGCATTCACGGTTTCTCGATCCTCTAAAGCCACGGTTGCTACATGTCCAGTTAAACCAAAGAAACAAGCAATCATTTGCTACGCAGCACTGCGTGAACGGACAACTTTTGTTGGTTTTGGTTCATTTTGAAATACCCAAACGGTAGATTGTTGTTTACTTTCTGGTTCGTACGAATAGATCCACGTTTCGTGACCAGTAGCGATGTTACAAACTAAATTTGAACGACCTCCATTGAATTTCTTGAGCATTTCTTCGCACCATTTGACACTTCCCTGCTTTTGCGCTTCTGTTAAAATGTGTGGGATCCAACGACTGCAAAGCTTTCGTACGTTCAAATGATCATGAAAATCTGGTGTATTGCTTTCGTGTCAATGCGTAAGGATGCTTGAATCTCACGGTATGTCACATGTCGATCTCGTTCAAGCATTTCACGCACAGCATCTACATTAGTGGCAACAACAGATGTTGATGGACGACCTTCACGAATTTCGTCACTGAGAGAGGTACGTCCACGCTGGAATTCGGCAAACCAATTATAAACACTGCTCTTTGATGGTGCTTCATCTCCAAAAGGCAAATGAAGCCGATCGAGGCATTGTTTCGGCGTTAGACCACATTTGAAATCGTAAAAAATCACGGCACGAAAATTTTCATGCGAGATTTCCATGTTTACACAAAATAACTTTTTCTCAAATGCTGTACAAACAAAACCAGTTCACTTGGATCGGAACTGTCAATAGAATTATAGGCGAATAACGTCAAATTTTTCAAATATGACAGTTGATAAACGCTAACAATTCTAGACCTACTAGATTCCAGACAATTTTCCAGCAGCCCACGTATGTGTATACGGGCCCGGTCTTGATGAAAATGTCCTTCCTGTATTTGATCATCGCGTAACATATTCACAAATGGCGTTAGAATTTCTTGTCGGTACCGCACAGCATTAAGGGTTCATAATTCATAAGATATGAATTTTTAGGAATCCAATATTTTTAAGTCGCCTTCAAAAAAGCTGGGTCTGATAATCCTTCTCTGTCTAACAACTTTCCAAACTTCAGTTTTCTGTGAATGCAGCAAAAAGTGAGAATTCACAGTGCTTCAGATTCTCATGTTTTGAAAATTGACATAACCAGATACGTAAAACTACAATTCATCAGTGAGCATAACTTTTGCAAGAGCCTCATCGTTATTACCAAAATGATTCATAATGCTGACAAGACAAAATTCACGTCTTCGAGGTCTATCTAAAGGAAGCAATTCGTGAGTCACTTGTAAATGGTAAGGATGTAACTTTAATTTATTTTTCAGGATACGTCTACAAGTACCGCAAGAAAGACCTAGATCTTGCTGCAAGTCGCGCACAAGTTTCTGGACGTTCCTCTATTACTTGCCTCACTGCTTCAATACTTTCCTCATTTCTAACTCTTGCTGTGCCAGCGCCTTCTCTGCGACCCACACTTCCTGCTTTTCTAAATTTTTGCACAAAACGTCGAATAGAGCAGATGAATGGTCGTACGGAACAGCTTCGTACGGAAATTCCTTTAGATAATCCTCGTATGCATTTCTTATATCACAAACCCATTCGCCGTTTATTTCTTAGGTAAATTTCAACCAGTTATCGTTTTTGAGGTTAATTAAATACAAAAGCACTTTTGTGGTTCTTTTATAACTGCTGTCAGCCCAACCATGTAAATATCAGACATGATTGGTATGTATCTCTCTCATTAAAAGAAATATATATGTGGCTCGCACATTACACAGGCCTACAATTGTTTGTAATCTGACGTCTGATTTGATCTAATGTTGACAAGGTGGTTTAAATAAATACTAAATCCATTTTTCCTTATCACATCAGTTTTTTTTTTCTGTAGCATGACCACAAAATATATATCTATATTCATTTAGTAGATTCACTACAGGATTTTTTTTTATTTTTAAGTATTCCAGAAAAGTAATTCTTTATAGTTTCTTTATTTACTTTTTACATGTCTTACAATCTCTTAAAATATTACATAATATCAATATTATTATATAACAAGTTAACTAAAAACTTTCAGTTTACCTTTTGTTAACCTTCAGTTGACCATGGACAATGGACAATTGTATTCGTACCTGTTACCATAAAAATAAACCAAGAGTTAAGGCAATGTTTCCCAAACTTTTAGGATTCGCGACCCCCTTTTGAGCAGTGTTAAGGTTATCGCCCCCTCCCTCCACCAGTCGACACTCGAACTTGAACTTGAACACTGATGCTAAATGATTGTCAAAATGCTTATTTTTGAAATATTTTAGATTCATCAATACATTTCATAACTCTCATAGATATTCACTGTCAAACAAAACGTTATTTTAAATCCAGAAATTAGAATCTCCTTAGTTTTAATCAAATACGTTCGGTGACAACCTATGAAACTAATGTATGTGCAACTTCTTGCAGAAAATAATATGATATATTAATTACAATTTGCGTTCATCATTTGTTTTTAGATTTATTCTGCGCCCCCCTTGGGAGAATTACGTGCCCCCCTAGGGGGGCGAGCTCCACAGTTTGGGAAACGCTGAGTTAAGGATTACTTGTGATTGAAAGACCGAGCATTAATGATACTAATTTATAAATGAATACACTATCTAGGTAAGAATTTTAATTCTAGAGCTTATTTACGTTATCGAGTGGTATGGAATTGTTTACTATAAAATTCTGGTTGAGGTATTTCTTTAAAATTTTCTGGTGTGCCGGTAAATGGAAAAAGAAATTCAAAGAAAATTAATAAACAAGACGGGCGTTAAAAGAAAATTATGAAAAGTTATGTTGGGTATGACGCTACTATTTTTCCAGTACGCCAGTGGCTTCCGCAACACTTCTCTTGCCTTTGTAATTTAAATATTCCAATTTATTTCAAGCTGTTTATGACAAATATTTTTTTTATTGAAATTTTAGCATTTTTTTATATATACATATTCTGAGAACAAACATTTTATTCGTAACACAGGCAATTTTGGATGTTCCATTAATTTTTGGCTATCATCCTGAATTTACCACATTCTATGAAGTTTTCGGGTGATTTAGGACAACCAATTTTTTTTAAAAGAATGACTCTAAAACTCAAAAATAAAAAAGTTGTTCCTATAGTAACCTCAAGCCGTGGACACGAAGTACATGTGCCACAGAGCTAACTTTTGACGTGATGCGTAAAAACCACACCAGCACACCTAAATATACCATAAAACAAGTCTCATTTAGAAGTCAGCAAAAATCGTGTTGGCCTGTGTTATTTTAGGTGGGTTTGAACATTTATCCTTTTTAAATTGTTATTATCAGTCTTGTGTTATATTTGTTTATTTATTCTATACACTCATTTTTCCGATATTTATTAATTTTTGAGAACCTTAAAGCTTCATCTAAAACATCAGTTGCTGTAAATAAGATTGCACCAATAATAGCTCTGTGATTTATAAAAATTAAGTTGCAGGAATCAAGTTTTTGAAGAACACTGAAAATATCTCGAAAAAAGTAAGATTTAGAGTTAGGGAAATGTATTCATTATCAATTTTGCTAATTTTTACCTGTGAGTTGTAATCGGAAGTAACTGAATTTTATTTCACTTGAATAGTTCTTTTCGAAGTAAATCTACCTTGTAACTTTCCAATTTCTACTTAAATTCCTTTCCCGAAAACTTCTAATGAACGGCTTGCGTAAATAACCCTTTATATTATTGTTTTGAATTATTCGTTCCACCGACAAGTTTAATTTCTTTCATCTAAATTTCCATTTATTCTCTAACTTGATTAGAATTTTCAAGGGAATCCTCACTCTACGGATACATGGATATTCATACACGTTCTTCCTTTACGTTCATAAATTTTCAGCAGCTTTTTTACTACTTCGTCAGTAGGTAATCATTGCTACTCTGAACACAAAAAAATCTGCGTTCGATAACTCAACAGTGTTTATGTCTTAAATGCATTTTTTTTTTAAGATAAACACGAAATCCAAGTGCTCGATTCCATCGATGAAAAACAAAAGAAAACTAAAAGAAAACTAAAAACTAGTCTTTGACGATGTGTTTGATCTTCTGTATCAGTGGTGTAGAAAATTTCAAATCACAAAGGCAAAAAGTACATTAAAAGGAATACATAACAAATAGTGACAATGACGTTATAACAAATTAAAATTTTGTGATTTGAAAAAAAGAAAACATTACGCAACATTGCTTAGAATATTCAGAGTATACGCGCAGCATTAAAAAAATCTTTCTCATTTATATTTAAGCTTAATTATATTTTTCAGTTTCATAGCTCTTACAGGTTGAAGTACCAAACATGTTTTACCCATATGACACTAATGCGCGAGTCACAGTGATTGAAACTCATTTGAAAAGCGAAAGTTTAAAATTCAACATAAAGTTAAGTACGAAGTAATATAATACGCGCTTCTGGTCCATACGAGACTATCCTTTTATTTTTTCTCGCGTTGGCTTATACTCGAGTGCACTGATCTCAACGCATAGCCGCGGCTCGTCGGTGTACCTGTCTTATCATCTACCGTGGTCCAGGCAAATAATATTTGCATATTAAAAATCATTTGCCGAAAATAACTATTTGTCTACAACTATATTCAATTCTTTGAACCGATCATGTTATTGTTTACTTCAGTATGAAAACACAAAATTTAACACTGCTAAGTAATTTGTATACCGGGTGTCCACTTTGATTAAGTGGATGATAAACCATCTGGCCGACCTATAAGTTTTTTACGACATAGCCGAAATTATAGGCCAGGCGTTCGCAAAAGCATTTACCCCTGCCAACATAATCAAGGGATTTGAAAAAACGGGAATACACCCTGTTAATGAAAATATATTTGGAAAACACGAATATCTGTCGTCCTGTGTAATAGACTGTCCAATCCAGACTAAGAAGAGCAGATTCCTGCAGCACCTTCCTCTTCTAGCCATCGTCTATTTCCTAATCCATCAACATCAACTTCGACACCTGCATTTCCCTTGCAATTTGTGGAAAACAAGGTTACATAGAATTCAAGAGCCCGTTTGTTGTCCGTTAGTTTCCCAAAGCCGAAGTTCGAAAGACTTCACAGAGGTCAAAAACACGAATTTTAACGAATACTCCGGAGAAAGAGGAACTACCGAAAAGTACGATAAAAAAAGCGAAAACAGTCAAGAGGAAGATCGCATGCGATAGTTCAGATGACGATGAAGAGATCGAAAATATTACACAAGATTCGAGTGATGAAGACTTAGAAGCTTTCCTTAAAAGTTATTCATCAGATCAACAAGATATTGAGGAAACTCTGAACCCAATTGAAATAAAAGAAAGGGATTTTATTCTCATGAAACTGTCCGGTAATAGTTATTTACGTGTCAAGCTTTGTAAATAAATCTTTACGGGCGAGCTGGAGTTAATTCAGCGAGCGTCGTAAAGATTACAGTGTTTAACGAAATTTAAGTTTTGTTGTGCCACACGAATTGTTTTTTGGGTTTTTTAGTAATATAGGTTGTTGTTAGTAAAGAAAAAACAGATTTAAAATTTTGATCACCCATAAATTTTGTTTGAAAAGAAATATGATATATTTAAAAAAATGATTCTCCAGAAACATATATGAACCATGTAGATTAGAAACTTATGATTAATGATTTTGTGGAATATTTTGCTTCCGGTAGATCCCTGTTGATCGTCCAACAGTAGTCAGACAACAACCTTGGGTTCCACCTGCCTTGATAACGTCTTTGAAATGTCCTGATGGAACCTATCTCCGTGCTCATCGTTTACAGCCTTCAAATTTTCAGGAAAAAATCCAGATGTGAATCCAAAATATTAATCATAAGCGACATATTGCAACCCAACGCTTTATATGCCAATAAAAGCTCGTTAACCAACTCTCTACAGTTGTCAGTCTTGTGTTTACACAAAAAAATTACAACCACGTTCTTGAAGAATTTCCGTGTTGATCTTTCCAAAGCGTTCAATTTCTCTTCAAATATCGGATCTTTAATTAATTCCCTGATCTAAGTTCCTATAAAAATTCCCTCTTTAATTTTTGCATCACTTATTCTGGGGAATTTGTCTTTTAAATACAAAAAACCTTTTCCATTGCGATACATGACTTTTATAAAATTTTTAATAAGGCCTAATTTGATATGAAGTGATGGAAGAAATACAACAGAGGGTTTTACAAGTGGTAAATACTTTACCTTTTTCTGTCCAGGAATTAGAGATGCACGTGCAGGCCATACTTTTTTATTATAGAGATTTGTTCTATCCCTACTACCCCATTCACATAAAAAGCAGCAAAATTAAGTATAACCTAACTGGAGTCCGAGAAATAGGACAATAACTTTTAAATCGCCGCAAATTTTAAAAGAATACTGAAGAATATACTGAATTTTTTCAAGTAACAATTTCATGTTTTCATAAGTTTCTTTCATATTAGCGGCATGAGCTACAGGAACAGAAGGTAGTATATTACCATTATGGAGTAGAACTGCTTTTAAACTCGCTTTAGAAGAGTCGATAAACAAACGCCACTGAGAGGGATCAAATTCGATTTTCAAAATCTCCATAACTGAATTTACATCATTACAATACACCAAGTCCCCATCTTTAGAAAAGCAACATTTGAAATCTTCATCACGATTTCGAATACGGCATATTTTAGTTTCATGATGTAGCAAATTCCATCCCTTTAAACGAGACCCTGAGAGTTATGATTGCTTTTTTGATAAATTCAAATCGCGAACCAAGTCATTCAGATCTCCTTGAGTTATCAAATGTGGCTTAACTAGAATATCTTTGAAGTCTGAACCATCATCGTTATCAAAACTAAATTGGCTTGAAGTAGAGGGTTGTGAATCGTCAATCTTAATGGATGCAGATGGAAATGGTATAAGTAAATTGTCGCTGTGAGGGACTGGTTTCATTGCTGAAGCTATTTTAGGGTATTTAACTGTACGTTTTGCCTTTGGATTTATGCCTATTATTACAGTAAGACAAAAATAGCAGTGCGAAACATAATCTCTAGGCTCGGTCCAAATCATGGGTATAGCAAGTCCAAATCATGGGTATAGCAAAGGGCATATGACGTTTCTCTTTCTTCCAATCAGTTAAATTTTTCACACGTGTTATGCAATAAGTATGTGGGGCCCAAGCTTTGTCTTGATGAGCCACCGAAAAACCAAAATAATCGCGGTAACTCTTTAAAATGAGATCAATAAAATTTCGCCCTTGTTTTTGTCAGTTTCCCACAAATGTAAGAAAAACTGTTAGAATCATTAACACACCTTCGTGACATATTGACACAATCACAATAATTAATCAAAATGTACACAACTTGGATTTATAAAGAGAGAAACAGTTGATTTACTTTTTCTTTGTGTCCGTTCCTTTGCGTTTATCGTTGTAATACTAAAACAGAACTTTATCTTATCACAAGAAAACTGAGGGTAATTGAAAAAAAAAAAAATAAGTAGAGTTTCGCACTTACTAAGTAGTCAAAACACTTTTACCTACCACAGTTCGTGTGACAAGAGTAGTGTTGATCAGTGATTTGTAAAGCGTGTCGCGTACAAACTTTTATTGTCACCTTCACATAGCGATTTTTAATTAATTTAATTTTTTTATGAAAACGTTTTTTTTTATTGAAGACTTTATTTCTAGCTAGACGTTATTATGGTGATGTAAACAGACAATCTGCTCCCTACAAGCCCGTAAAATTTTACAGGTCTTTTATACAAAAGTTTTATAGGTCTGTTCCAGTAATGTACCGTTTACTTGGTTACCATAAGCAACAAAATTTACCCGTAAAATGTCATTTACTAACAAGGTGGAAATAAAATATATATTGGACGCTACGTTGCCAAAATACTTGAAGTTTTAAAAGACGAATAATGGTCCAATTTTTTAAAAATATTAAATTAAATATTAAATTTGTCTATTCAGATGAAGAAATCTTTTGCATTTCCGATGATGATATATTGAGAAAACTGCTATCACCGTTTGTAGTTGGAACGTCAAAACGCCAAAAAAATATGGTACCTTTTAATGTCAAATTTGATACGTATAACATTAGATAGATGGTTTTGAAAATTTTAATGCAGTAAAGTTTATTCGAATCATTTCATTGTTGTTTCATGCTACTCAGAATCAATTTCTACTGTGTTCAGAGGTACAAGAGAATGTGGACAAAGGTACAGCATGATTGTTGTACCTTTGAACACATTGCTAATTAAAAAATTTTCAAAAATATTTTTCGAGATAATTTGAATAAATACACTAACCAGTACTTCATGACTCATGGATTAAGGCTGTATCTTTTGTTGTGTGCTTGAATGGTTTTTGTAAATTAAACCATAAATATTTTTAGCAATATAAATATAAAATATAATATAAAATATAACCAAAGGTACTACAACACTCTCCCCTTACGTAACCTTGAATTAGCTAGGACTGTTTTCAGTATGTTTTTTTTCAAATTCGGGGATTTTCAAAATTAAAATTAAAAGAAAAATAAATACGCAGATATTTTTTGCTTCCACAATTTTGATCTAGCAGGCAAACTACTAGTGACAAGCTTCATTGATTTTTAGAATTTTGTAATAAAAAAAAATCATCAAAAATAATTTATAGGTCACATATCCGGGAAGTGGCGCCCTTTGAAACCAAGCCTTTTAATTGGTTTGATGTAACCACGTTCGTACGCGTTCTGTTTTTTGACTGGCCCGCCATGTTTGTCTAGAAAGTAAATTCCAGCGGTTATATCTGGCGATTCACTTTATTTTACGACGCCCTAAGGCGTTGAACGATTTCTGCGGCCCTAGAAACTTTCAACTAAAAAACATTCGTCTGAAATTTTTGAATTGAAGGTTAATTTTGCATACAGGGAAGGGCAAAAGTATGGAACCCGCTTAATATTTCGAAAACTGTTTGACGTATTTGTTTGAAATTTGGTATGTGATTTAGAGTCAATAAGACCTACTTTACCAATTTATTTCAATTGTTTATCTGCTCTTGTTTCTGAGATCCAACACCTACTTGACTTTTTTTAAATGACAACCTGCTGATTTCTTTCCTGTATTTAATAGCTCGTTTAATTCTCTAAACGACTAGATAAAAATATTTATCTATTACATAAGAAACTTTTCGAGAAAATAACGTTTGATGAAAAACTTAAGAAAAATGGTCTATTGTTTGATATTCGACAAAAATTTTAGTTTTATCAAAAAAACTAGAAGGCTACAAGATTATGGGTTGTTTTTAAGATAGCACTAATGCAAACTTCAATAAAAGTTGTTTTAAAAATATGAAAACAAATACGGGGAAGGACAAAAGCATGGAACCGGTTTAATATTTCGAAAACTGTTTGACGTATCTATTTGAAATTTGGTGTGTGATTCAGAGTCAATAGGACCTACATTACCAATTTATTTCAATTGTTTATCTGCTCTTGTTTCTGAAATCCAACGCCTACTTAATTTTTTTTAATCACAACCTACTGATTTTTTTTCCTTTGTTTAACAGCTCGTTTGATTCTCTAAACGACCACATAAGAATATTTATCTATTACATAAGAAAATTTTCGAGAAAAAACCATTTGAATGAAAAAGTTAGGAAAAATGGTTTATTATAGTTTTAACAAAAAAACTGGAAGACCACAAGATTACGGACTGTTTTTAAGATAGCACTAAAGAAAATTTTAATAAAAATTGCCTTAAAAACATGAAAACAAATACCAAATATCAGCGTAAATCATTTTTTCTAACTTTTTCATTCAAATATTATTTTCTCGGAACTTTTCTTATGCAATAGATAAATATTTTTATGTGATCGTTTGAAGAATTAAACGAACTATTAAATAGAGGACTATGTCATTTAAAAAAAAATCAAGTAGGCATTGGATCTCAGAATCAAGAGCAGATAAACTATTGAAACAAATTGGTAGTGTAGGTCCTATTGACTCTGAATCACACACCAAATTTCAAATAGGTACGTCAAACAGTTTTCGGAATATTCAGCCGGTTCCATACTTTTGCCCTTCCCTGTATATGTATTAATATAAATATAATTTCAGGTTCGATTTATACTAGTGTGACCCGCAAAAGTCTACCATTGTGGTGTGGCCCTTAGTATGTAAAAGGTTGCCGACCACTGCCTTAGGGCATACAAGTATTTCCTTAAATGTGCGAATCAGTGTAAAATTGTGCTACATGATTGATCTAAGCAGTCTGACCGGAATGAAAGAAGCTCTACGTGTCTGTTGAAGTGTTTGTTTTTCAAGCATTCTTTGCCAACGAATTGAGAGATTCGTGGAATTTAAACGTGTGTGATACGATCTTTAAGGCGCGTTTCTACGAGGCCAGTAAATAGGCCAGTAGCTGGAGTCCTGTGACTCCACTCCATTGACTGGCTTCGTGCTACTGGCCTGTTTACTGCCCTCGTAGAAATGCGCCTTTAAGCGTGAGTACGAGGTTACTTTTTCTCTTTTACTTTCTTTTTCGTTTGGAGTGAATCCGTTTCATTGCGAGGTATATCTCAGAATATTTTTTAAACCGATACAAGTACGGTGAAATACGTATTTGGCTGCGACATTCTATTGGGAGCGCAATAAGCAAAACAAATGAGTAGTATGTTACAGGTTAATCTGTTGGTACGTTTCGGCAATTACGCGTGTGCGTTTGGTTTGTTTGTAAACTTGGCAACATATTCTCGAAGTCAATTTAACGCGCTCTTTGAAATCAAGGCTTTTAATTGGTCTAATGTAACCATGTTCGCCTGCATTTTGTTTTTCGATTGGCCCGACAGATTTGTTTCGAAGGCGAATTCTGGCGGCCATATCTGGCGCTTCACTTTATTTTACGGCGCCCTAGGGCATATAATATGTTTTTTTTTTATAAATATACATAGCAACGGTGTATACTTCTATAAAAAAAAACATGTCAACTCATTGTTTTACTGTAATCTTTAGGCAACCACCTACACATATTCAATACGTTGACATATTTTTTACAAAAGTAAACACCGTTGCTATGTATACTTATAAAGTATAAATCTATAGCGAAACGTTGAGTGTGATTCCCTTCATTTTTCTGTCCGGTTTGAGATTAAAAAAACTTTGTACTTATAAAAGAAACGCCTGATAAGTATTTCGTCAAATGTGAGAATCAGTGTAAGATTGCGCTACTTGATTTATCGAAGCAGTCTGACTGGAATGAATTAAGCTCTGCGTGTCTGTTGAAGTGTTTGTTTTTCAAGCATTTTTTTGCCAACGGATTGAGAGAGATTGGTGGAATTTAAATGTTTGTGTTGGTATGATTTTTAAGGCACGTTTCTACGAGACCAGTAAACAGGCCAGTAGCTGGAGCCCTGTGACTCGATTCCTTTGTCTGGTTCCGTGCTACTGGAGTCGTAGAAAGGCGCCTTTATTAAGCGTGAGCACTGGGTTACTTTTTAAAATTTCTTTCCGTTTGGCTTAGATCCGTTTCATTGTGGGGTATAATTTCGAATATTTTGAAAACCGACACCAGTACGGTGAAATACGAGTAAGTATTTGGCTGCATCATTCTATTGGGGGCGCCGAGCGTTCACGTACCGTTCCGAAGGTCGCCGCCGTTTTCACGAACGATAGCGGAGGAATAATTATAATAATTAAATGGCGCCAATTCAGCTTGTTAATGTGGAAAGAATTTCAGTCAATAAGTAAATTCTTTGAATTATTAATTTTCGTTATGAAATTTAATACTCCTAAGAACACTCTGTAGATTTATGCATCCGCATGTGTATGAAAGATATGACATACATACATATGTTAAGCAGACTCATCCTTTTTCATGAAAATACTTGCCAACGTCTTCCACAGAATGTACATCCAAATAACGTGTCGAGTACAGCTTTGACCTGTATATGTATAAACTCCTGTCGGGCAACCTTGGAGTCAAGACTGTAATTTCAAAGCTCGACGCGACCGGTACGGAATAAATTAATACTTGTAACATTTCCACGTTTTATTATGCAAGTGTTTATTCCTACAATTACAGTTAACTACAAACATGGTCAAGCTGCATTAATCCAATTCTCGTTTATCTAAAAGCCACGTCATTAATTTCGAAATACATCATATTAGAACTCTAAAACTTTATAGTTTTCCGAACTTTCTCATTTGTATGAAATTTGGAGACCGGGGTCACATTTGAGCGAAACCAGATCAGATTGAAATTGCGAAATATTCAGCACTAGTAAATTTGAAAACAACTCGGTTGTAATTTATACAAATTTGTTATGAATTGTTTTGTGCGTTGGAGAGGAAAATTAGTGTTTATTTAATAAAATCTAATTAAAAAACAAACGACCAACCGAAAATTGCTAAAAATTATTAATCACCGAAGAGCAGGCCGGATGTGCACTGGTCCGAAAAGTTTGTGTTGCAATGGGCGCAAAATCAAGAATTTAAAGCAGATTAAGACTGTAATTGCGTTCAGGTGAATTCAAGCACGAACAAAGACGGGCGTACCTGAAAAGAGAGAAGTGCGCTTGTTGATCCAGTTTGGGGTGGAGAGTCTTGTCGTGGTAAATAATTCTTTTGCTAAAATTGCGCCCACGATTCTTTTGTCGATGGATAGTTGAAAAACTTGTCTTTAAATTTATGAATTCTTTATAACATCTCAAGTCTACGAGTACAAGTTTCGTTTACAAAAAAATTTCATTAATAAGTTCGACTACTGAGGTTTCTATTCACTCACAAATTACTATTTCTGTTTATCGTATTTAAATTATTATAGACGTAATAATTATAAATAATGGAGTTGAACATCAAAATGTGGACGTGAAATTAATGATCAAAGAAAATGACGGATGCATTTTACGAGTAAGTAAGTTATTTAATAACAAGTTTTAACTCATTGTTTTGTTAAGGAGTTATCACCATAACTCAGATTCACCTTATTAAATTTTTAATTTTTTTATTTTAATCTCACTTTATACAGGGTGATTCAGGCAACACATTCATTAAAAGTTTCCTCTTTGAATTTCTATTTCATATTTTGGGGTTATAAGTTAGGGATAATAATCTATTAAAATATAATATTTCCAACTTTCGGGCCCTTCCGCTTGTACCGGAATTTATTATCAACTTTCTTAATTTAAATGGAATATCCCATTTTTAATTGCATTTTTGAAATCTTCATGGAATTCTAAGAACGTTTTGTGTAACATGTGATGCAAGAAAAATTAACCGTTTAAGAGGTATTTCCATTTTTTAAAAAGAATTCAAACTTGCAGAACCTTGGTTCTGATACTGCCATCTTTGTGCAACAAAAACCATGATGCCCATTTTTGGCCTGTAGTAGGCTACAGTAACATTCTATGTTCAAAGTTGCAGTATCTTGCTTATAATGCTGCTGTTAACACGATTTTTACGTTCATTTTAATGAATCACATACACTTGTAAAAAAAAAAACAATTGCAATATAAATAAAAAAACTTTCATATAAAAAAAGGTAATTGTACCAGCGAAATTTTTCTGCAAACAAACACAAAGAAATACAGTCCACTATATCGAATCAACATATTATTTTTGGTCCGATCGAGCCGGATTCAAGATTTACAAGAACTAAGCGCATCAGCGAAGAAGAGAAACACCGCATAGAAAACTATCGTTCAGGACTACAGATAAGGCTCTAGAACAGTTCTAGAATTTGTAGGCTGCTATCTGTGTTAAGGTAGTACACATTTATAAAACACATTCATACTTTTATACATTTATTTGCAAAAGAAAATATTTTGACAAATATTTTTACACATTAACACAATTTCTTTGTAACTAGGTTACAATAATTCAATTCATAGTTTTCTGAATTTGAAAAGTCATGCAAGACGTCACATCTACTGAAAAACTTGTGCGTAAACGAGGTACTATTAAATACAAACTAACAAATTTTATAAAATATTTACGCACAGTTCAAGATGCATATGCAAGTGATCAAGTTTTAGCAGAAAAAACAATCATTGAATTGCAAGATCGTAGTAGCAAGTTTGCATCGTTGTTTGAGGAATTTGATGAAACTCAGAGTAAAATAGAATATATTTGCGATGAAGATGACTTAGAAAGGCAATATTTAGAGAGAGAAGATTTCACTGAAAAGCATTCATCCGCAATCACAGACGCAAAATTTATTTTAAAGCAAGTCTGCACACCTGTCATCCAAATTCAAAGCGACAGTATCACTGGCATATCAGATTCCTCAAAACAAAACGGTATTTCTCACAACATTAAACTTCCAACAATTAAACTTGCAAAATTTAATGGTGCATATGATAATTGGTTGGAATTCAAAGATACTTTTGAGTCACTAATTAATTCAAACAAATCAATTGACAATGTTCAGAAGTATCATTATTTACGTGCTTCACTAGAAGGTGACGCACTAAAGGTTATACAGTCTCTAGAATTCTCATCCGAAAATTACATAATCGCATGGGAACTACTTTGCAATAGGTATAATAACATCAGATTGTTAATTAATAATCACATCAAATCTCTGTTTGAATTAAATTCACTTACAAAGGAGTCCTCAAGAGGAATAAGAGACTTGATAGATACCATTTTTAAACATTTAAGAGCTCTTCAAACACTAGAACAACCAACAGAACATTGGGACACTTTGTTGATATTTTTAATTACGTCAAAATTAGACAAATTTACTGTTCGGGAATGGGAAAAAGTTAAAACAGGCAATAATTTCCCAACACTTTCTGAATTCAAGAGTTTTTTGAATTCAAGAGCAGATTTTCTAGAAACACTTGAAATCAATCATAATAAAATTGCCAAAGAACATAAACAGTTACATAATAATATCAAACAAGTTTCGTTAATATCCTCAAATGTGAAATGTCCTGTATGTAATGGGGCACATTTAATTTATTATTGTGAAAAATTCTTAAAATTAAATTTGTCAGATAAATTAAAAACAGTAAAGCAGCTGAATCTTTGTAATAACTGTTTACGTTCAGGCCACACAACTAAAAACTGCAGATCTGGATTTTGTAAAAAGTGCAAAGCTAAACATAACACTTTACTTCATCCAGAATTATTATATACACGTGAACCAATTACATCAAAAACAATTCATCCAAATGCATCAACAACAATTTCGCCACAAGTTAGTTTCACAAGTCATTATCCTAATCAACATGTTCTGCTTTCCACTGTATCAATTTTAGTTCCAGATGTTTTTGGCAACATTCATACTGCAAAAGCTTTACTTGACTGTGGTTCTCAGTCAAATTTTCTTACTTCAAAATTTTGCAAAAAGTTAGGATTAGAAGAACATTCAACAAACATGACCATTGGAGGAATCAATGGCGTTTCATCAGTCATTAAAAAAAAATGCAACATTGTGATATATTCACTCAATTATGAATTTTCTACTAATCTTTGTTGTTTTATTTTGCCCACAATTACAGGTAATTTGCCTTCATTCACTATCAACACCAGCTCATGGAATATTCCAGCCAACATTCAATTGGCAGATCCTCAATTCACCGAGCCTAGTGAAATAGATGTACTTATTGGTGCAGGTATTTTTTGGAATATTCTTCATCATCAAAGAATTCAGTTGGGTAAGAATATGCCAGTTCTTCAAAACACAGAATTCGGTTGGATTATATCAGGTACCATCTCAGAATCCATTTCAAAAATTCATTGCAATTTTTCTAAAACTCACAGCAATCTTGATTCTGAATTGCAGAAATTTTGGGAGATAGAGGAAATTAATAACGAGCATTCTATGTCTTCAGATGATGTTTATTGCGAAAAACATTTCCTAGAAACGTTTTCTAGAAATGAAGAAGGACGGTTCATTGTTCGAATACCACTAAAACATTCTGCTTCTAATTTAGGTAACTCAAAACCATTATCAATTAAACGTCAACAACAATTAGAACGTAAATTTTCATACGATTCTAATCTAAAATTTCAATATTCTCAATTCATAAAAGAATACATAGATTTAAACCACATGTCTCAAGTAAATTTAATTCCTTCCAATACAGCATATTTTTTGCCACATCATGGTGTTTTTAGACAAGAAAGTTTGACTACTAAACTAAGAGTAGTCTTTGATGGATCAGCGAATTCTGATTCAGGTTGGTCAGTTAATGATTTACAATTTACAGGGCCACCCATTCAGAATGAAATATTTTCTATACTCATAAAATTCAGACAACATCCTTTTGCAGTTTCGGCAGATATAGAAAAAATGTATAGGCAGGTCGTCATTCATCCTGATGACAGACATCTTCAAAATATTGTTTGGAGATTTAGTTCAGACGATCCAATTTCCATTTACACTTTAAATACAGTTACCTACGGCACTAGATCTGCTCCATATTTAGCCATAAGATGCTTAAAGCAGTTGGCTCATGAATATCAAACAAAATCTTCTTTCGCATCTTCAATAATAAAAAATGATTTTTATGTTGATGATCTCATAACAGGTTTTGATTCTGAAACAGTTGCAATCAATGTATGTAAAGAAATTGCATCAATTCTAAATTCAGCATGTTTCCCATTAAGAAAATGGAATTCTAATAGTCAGCTTTTCTTGCAAGAGTTTCAAAATGAAAATGAACCTGTGAGTGTTTTAAATTTAGGAGATAATGAGTTTTCAAAAACTTTAGGAATAAAATGGTACAGTAAATCTGATACATTAGGTTTTCAAATCAAAAATTTTGAAAATTCTTTATCAATTAATAAACGATCAATCTTATCTGACGTAGCAAGGATTTTTGATCCATTAGGTTTGTTAAGCCCATGCACTATTTTCTCAAAAATAATTATTCAAAAACTATGGTCTCTTAAATTAGATTGGAATGATCCTATTCCAGACGATTTGAAAGCTACGTGGATACGATTCAGAAATAATTTAACAAAATTAAATCAACTCAAATTAGATAGGCACGTCATTTGTAAAAATTCTACAGAAATCGAATTACATGGTTTCTGTGACGCGTCACAAAACGCATACGGTGCGTGTGTATACGTTCGCAGCATCGATCAAAAAGAAAAGATTTTAATTAATCTCTTATGCGGAAAGACAAAGGTTGCTCCACTGAAATGTTTAACTATGCCAAGATTAGAATTGTGCAGTGCTTTGTTGTTAAGTCAATTAATTAACAAAGTACAAAAATCATTCACTATCGAATGCTCATATCATCTATGGTCAGATTCTCAAATAATATTACACTGGATTAACTCTCCATCTCATTCATTACCAATTTTTGTAAGAAATCGCATTTCTAAAATTCAAGAATTAACACAGATTAGTAATTGGAAGTACATAAACACAAAAGATAATCCTGCCGATCTTACATCACGAGGAATTTCTCCTGAAAATTTACTCAAGTCTCAATTGTGGTGGAACGGCCCTTCATGGTTGTCTCTTCCAACTAATCATTGGCCATCATCCGCATTCTCAATTTCAATTAAATATTCTAAAAATAATGTTTGCACAGCTACTGTTGAAAATAATTTTCAGATATTCGAAAGGTTTTCTAGTTTGAATAGGTTGAAAAGAACAATGGCATACATTTTACGATTCATCTTAAACATTAAGAAACAAAAATCTGAACGGCCGTACGGATATTTGACTATTGCAGAATTAGATCTCAGTATGAAACAATTAATAAAATTGTCACAACAAGACAGTTTTCCTCAAGAAATTAATTTATTACTAAATAATAAAAATTTAAAGCCAAAACACAATTTATTATCCCTTGCTCCGTTCATTGATACTGAAGGTTTATTAAGAGTCGGTGGTCGATTAAAAAACTCTTATTTAGATTTTGCTCAGAAACATCCTTTGATTTTATCGGGAAAACATCGTTTAGCAAAACTAATTTTTGAAAATACGCATATAACATTACTTCATGCAGGTCCACAATTGTTATTATTTACAGTAAGACAGCATTTTTGGGTTACATCTGGAATGAGTGTGGCTAAGTCAGTAGTGCGAGGTTGCATCAGATGTTTTAAATCTAAACCAAAATCTTTTGATCAAATAATGGCAAATTTGCCAAAAGAAAGAGTTACAGTTAATAATCCATTTTATATCACGGGAATAGATTATGCAGGGCCTTTTAATATAAAAGATCGCAAAGGTCGAGGTTCAAAGACTATAAAGGGCTACATTTGTCTTTTCATCTGCTTTTCTACTAAAGCTATGCATCTTGAACTTGTGACAGATTTATCAAGCGAAACATTCCTTGCTGCTTTGAGAAGATTTGCATCACGAAGAGGCAAACCAGCTCATTTATATTCAGATAATGCAACAAATTTTATCGGAGCAGCTAAGAAACTATCTGCCTTGCATGAATTTTTCTCAAACTCTAAAACAGAAATAACAAATTATTGTACAAATGAAAATATAACCTGGCATTTTATTCCCCCAAACTCGCCTCATTTCGGAGGGCTTTGGGAATCAAACATAAAAAACATAAAACATCATTTATCAAGAGTAATTAATGACACAAAATTAACATATGAAGAATTTTACACAATCTTAACACAGATAGAAGCAACTTTAAATTCTAGACCTTTATACCCTCTGTCATCGGATGTTGATGATCTGCAGCCACTAACTCCAGCTCATTTCTTGATTGGCAAACCATTGACTGCTATTCCAGAACCGCAATTGCTGGACACACCAACAAACAGGCTGTCGCGTTTCCAGTTACAGCAACAGTTGGTACAAAGTTTTTGGAAGCGGTGGTCACAAGAATATTTGTATCATCTGCAAGAAAGAAAGAAATGGAAGAGCAAAAATCCAGGGCTAAAGATTGGAAGTTTGGTAATAATCAAACAGGATAACTTACCTCCTTCCCAGTGGCTCCTTGGAAGAATAGTAGAGCTTCATCCCGGTGACGACAACGTAGTTCGAGTTGCTACAGTCAAGACTCATAAAGGCAATTTCAAGCGAGCAGTAGCGAAGTTGTGTCCCCTTCCAGTACCTGAAAATGGCAGTAGTGACAGTGAAATTGTGCATGTTAAAAACAGTTAAAATAATTCATTTTCATTATTACAATCAGTTCATACTTACCTGCAATTTATGAATATTTGAACACTTTCTTAAAAAAAAAAAAAATGTTCAAGGCGGGGAGCTATGTTAACACGATTTTTACGTTCATTTTAATGAATCACATACACTTGTAAAAAAAAAAAACAATTGCAATATAAATAAAAAAACTTTCATATAAAAAAAGGTAATTGTACCAGCGAAATTTTTCTGCAAACAAACACAAAGAAATACAGTCCACTATATCGAATCAACAGCTGCTATTTTTGTGTAACAAAAGCCGTAATTTGAATTTTTAGCCTGTAGTAGGCTATACTCATAAGCTTTCAGGTCATACCTAATTTTACAAAAAATTGCTTATAGGCTGGTTGAAAAGTAACTTCTATTCGAACTGATTTCAACTGTCTAGTATATTAGCATAAGAATTAGAATTAAATGTTCTTTCGAACTGTATTATCATTCACTATACCCATCTCTTTCTATTCATGATTTTCTCTTTGAGACATAATTTTTTTCACTTTTCAGTGTCATTCCTGATGCGCTATGAAAATTTCACAAACAGAGGTTTTTTTTAAATAATTTCAGAATAAAATCAATTTTATTTTAAAAACTACAGATTAAATTGTTTTTTTTAATTCCTACTGGACGGATGATTTCAAAAATTATAATTTCTCTAGTTTTCATAGTCCACTATTTAAAAACAATACCGAGAAATGGAAAGAAATTAGGTGTTAAAAAGGAATCATCGATAACGAGTGAACTATAAGCGACAGGCATAGGGAATGCTAATACAGAACGAAAGAACATTTAATCCTGAGTCACATGGAATAAAAACATATTAGGCGTTCAATTTAAAAAAACATGACTTTTCGACAGTTGCTAATCTGTTCGAACAGAAGTTACTTTTCAACCAGCCTGTAAACAATAAAGTGCAAAACAACATCTGAAAGAATGTCACTGTATCCTAGTAGAGGCCAAATATTGACATTGTGGTTTTTGTTGCACAAAAATGGCAGTATCATAAACAAGGTTCTGCAAGTCTGAGCTTTTTTTAAAAAATGGAAATATCTCAAAAACGGTTAATTTTTCTTGTATCACATGTTGCACAAAATATTTTTAGAATTCCATGAAGATTTCAAAGATGCATTAAACAATGGGGTATTCCATTTAAAATAAGAAATAAGAGAAATCCGTAAACTTTTAATGAATGTGTTGCCTGAATCTCTCTGTATTGTCGGTTATCAGTACCTCTGCTGAAATTTACATTCGTTTGATATTTTCCACAATGGGTCTTAATTTTATTCATATCGTTCATTTATTCTATCCGGCGTTTTAGTTCAAATTTCTCTGCTTCGGGCAAGCTTCCTCAACTTTTCATATTACCTCGATATTCCTTACTAAATTTTTAAAAGCCCTAGAAATATTTATTTGTTCATTATGGCATGTGCCTAAATCATCTCAGAATATCCTATGGTGTACTTTATCTTATTCCTAAATTACGTCATTTCTTCATTTTTCTCACATTTTTTATCTGACTTCCCCCAATTTTTCTCTATTTTTCTAAACATACTATTAATTTAGGTGCAAGTTTCTCATTCAATATCTTTGCTTCAATTAAAAGTCACTGTGGGCACATACAACGTGTCACAGAAATAAGTACATTAATTTTTACTGACAATAAAACTCGTCAAGAGAACAATCTTCCTTAAATATATTTTTTTTTTGTGAACGTTCTAGTTAACGAGTTAAAATTATTTAAATATTTGCTAAAAATATCACTGTCCGCCACTGGCTACCACTAGAGACTATACAATATTGCTGTGCTGATACTGTTGCCTAGTAACGGTCACGTGAACAAACCTGACGAAATGTCAAAAGCACCCATCACTCCAGTTCGAGATAGCGGAGTCCGTGTAAATGTCTGGGTATACTTTCCCCTCCACCAAAATCGCAACTTTCCTTCTCAACTTTCAGATGTCGCTCTAAAAATTTAATTTATTTAGGAAAGCGCAGGATATTTGAATTGGTAAATTTAAGAAAACGCGGGATATTCGAATTCGTTGTAAAATAGTTAATAGTTAATAAAAAAAAACTAATGACTTTTTATTCATTTTACCATAATTATCCAAAATGCAAGTACAATGTTAAATAATGTAAATATATTTTCACAAGAACAGCTAAATAAGCGCAATATGCAAAGAGGAAATCATCCTTTCTAAAAAGATGTATTAAAAAAATAATTACATGAGGCACTTACATAGCTTACATCACCGGCTTACATGTACGACTGACACTTGAAAATATTTCAAGGTACACAAATTGAAAACTTTGACTAAATGGAAACATGAATTTAATTCAAAACAGGGCGCCAACCCAGGTCTTTGATAGGAAAAGAATGTATGGAAGACTGGGAAACCATATCGGGAAAATATCAAAAAAAGAAAATAAACAATTAAACAGCAACCGTAATAATAAGAAATTTAATGTAAAATAAATATATATCTATCAAAAAAAAAATCATAGTAAATATATATGACTAGTAGTTGTGTTAAATCTCGTGGAGTAATTATTCTTAAAAATTTCAAGATTAAATAATAGTAGATAGTTATATTTGACAATGATATTGTACTTCACGAAGGCTTCATTCAGTTCACATTTTGTAACAATAAATAGAATTAGAAGTAAATAAATGTTACATTTGACCATAAAGAATTTTATATTGTAATTAAAAGGATGTAAATTATTAGCTATGAAAATTAAATTGCAACCAAAACTTAAATATTGAAACTGATTAATAATATAGGTAAATAATATTTATATGAAATTGAAACTTAATATTAATAGTTATAATTAAAGTCCGGATTTATATGTGCTAAAAAAGTGGAAAATAAGTTTTTTTTATGCGATTAAAATGGATCAAAATATGGATATTATATGCGATAAAAATTTTATTTTACTTATACATACTTTAGAATAATAAAAACATAAATTGTTTCATATAAGTAATTTTAACACTTAACACTTAAGTAGTAGGATTACAAAATATAATCAACAGTTGATTTAAATTATTTGGGGTAAAATTTTGTCGTCTGTCTGTCAAAATATTTTTATAAGAGGAAAACGAACGCTCGACATCGCATGAAGTAATGGGCGCAAATTTCATGGATGCTACATCTTTGGGGTCCATGTCCAAATCCTCTTCACTTTGACCTTTTAAAACTAAACAGATTTTTCTCATTTTATTGTAGTCAGGATTACGTAATAGAACCTTGTCTAATTTTGCCATTAACTTCTCTCCTATCTCCCCTGGAATTGATTTTACACTTTCAATTGCATCATCGACCACTTCAAAAGAATCTAATAGAGCCGTCTGGGATGATTCCAACTTTTTAATGGTGGATATTAAAACCGAAAAATGAGTTTTAATGAATGCTAATTGATTCCCGATGTTTGTGTTCGACATGCATTCCTTACAAATTCTTAAAGCCGCTGAATTGGAATCATCCAATTCTAAGAAAATTTCCTTTAATTGTTTAAAGTTATCTGCGTAAAAATTTGCTGCTTCAAGCCACGTACCCCATCTCGTAATTATTGGTTCTGGTGGTAATGGCAGGTCAGCAGCTAATTCTTTATAGTGTTGTATACGCAGTGGGGCTTTAAGAAACGCCTTTTTTCCGTTATTGATCAACTTATTTACTGTTGGGTATTCTAGTCGCACCAATTCAGCGAGCCTATTCATTGCGTGAGCCATACAAGTGAAGTGCATCAGATTTGGGTAAAACACCTGTAAAGCCTGTCCTGCTTTTATCATGTAGGCTGCTGCATCAGACACCATTAGTAATATATTTTCCGATTTAACTTGATTAGGTGCATATAAAAGTGTCAAGCTGTCGTTAATAAAACGTGCGATCGTTGAATGATTTGTTTTTTCCAAAACTGCACTATTTACCAAATAAGCAACTGTGTTGCTTAATACTCCTGCTAACATATTTGCTACATAACGACCGCAGGCATCTGTCGTTTCATCAACTACTATATAAATATTGTTGTCGCTAAGCTTCTCTCTTATTTTCTTCATCCGTTGCTGGTAGCATATACTTAGATAGTTTTTCCGCAAAGTCGATTTATTTGGAATATGACGATTGCAATATTTTTCCAAAAAAGTTCGAAAACTTGCTTGTTCAAGTTTATGCCAAGGAATGTTTGACTCTGCCATAGCACTGCACAAGTCTAAAAAGAATTCATTTCCTGTGTCACTGCCCTGTGAGTTACTGGCTGTTGAAGAAATAAAAGACTGCTTAAAGTTAGACACACATCTTTTCTCCGACTCCTTATGGAGGTTTGTAGCCAAATGTTGATCAATCTGGTACTTTTGGTCTGACGACACCTTAAAATATTGTCAAAATGAAAATGTGATTTTTAAGAGAATTTGTAAGGTATCTACCTGTTTTGAGCATGCGTTGCAAAAAATAACTTTTCCATCTGTAGTTAGATGTTTAGATGCTTTAATCCATTTTTTCAATAGCTCGGATCAAGAGGATGCTACTTTCGGCATTTTGAAAAGATAAGCACTGAATTTATTTCGTCTTTAAATTAAATAAGAAAATAACAACTAATTCGCGTTGATAAATACACTAGTCACTAGTCGCACACATTCACGGAGTTCTTATCTCAAACTGAAATGCAAAACATAAGTGCAAAATGCAAGTGCAAGTCGCTACAGATTCCCAGAAAATCACATTCCGGGAAATCGTAAAATAAAGTGGCCAGACGTTGAGGAGAATAAATTACTTCTTGGAAAAGCTGCAGACTTGAATATTGACCGTATATGGAATTATAATGTTATTTATATCAATATATGGATAAATAAATAAATATGCGCTAAAAGTCTAAAATATTAAGTTATATGCGAAATAAAACTACCATTTTTGGGCTTCTCTAATCGACAAACATATAAATACAAAACGCCAAGTTTAGGTATGTTAGCGTAAAAAACTTGTAAAAACTTATAAATCCGGTCTCTAGTTATAATATAATAATTAATAATGAAATTAAGTAAATTAAATGAAATTGAATGAAATTTGAATAATTTGAGATACCAAAAAAAATTAAGTTATAAAAGAAATATATATATATATATATATACAAATTCTTAAATTTGCGTTAGAGTTAGGTCATAAAAAGCTGCGACACGGCGTCCGAAGATCCGACGTGTTCAGCGGTGAAGATGTTGAACCACCAGCGTAGGGATCTTGGCCCAACCAAAAAAATAGTGGTAGCGCTTCTCACCGGTACTGACTTGAAGAAAACGGGGTGGTATGGAAATATTGGTAAATTCAAAGGCGATCATACGACCCATCCGAATTAAATCTCAGAAGAAAAAAAAAGGAAGGGAGATTCTTAATTAGAATCGTTCCACGATTAAATAATTTACCCATTATGAAATTATTACTTTGCGCCAAAAGAAATTATAGGGCTCCTCCAAAAAAAAAACCCTTGCTTTTAAGGGTGTAAACCAAAATTTAGGATGCCATTGGAGGGCAGACCGTAAAATCCACATGCCGAAATGGCTTCTCTCAAGCACATCAAGCGAATCGCTCACCCAGATCCGGTCCTGCGATCAACGGATGCGCTCCAAAATTTGGCAAAACCCCGGGAAACTTCAAATGCGATGCAATTGCGATCCAAATAAGTGTCAACAGATAATCCAAAAGAGGAAATAATATTTAGGAAATTTAAAAGAAAAGAAAATCAAAATTAAAATATTACATATTGATAAGAGATGTTTGAGTATTTGAAAAGAATACAGTTAACGACTGAATGAATTTAGGCTACCCATAACTAGATGGCGGCAAGGTACCAATTCCCTCAACAATTAATTCAATTAAATTTCCAAATGAAGAGAATTGTCAAAACAATTGTCACACATTGTACAAGAAGAGCTATTTCAATTCAGACGCTCGACAAAGGCAAATTATTTTCAATAGTCATCTGTTTGACAAACGACCGTTACTAAGCAACTAAAAAAAATGAAAATACTGCCCATTCTTAGAACCGGTGATTAGAACAATACTAGAGGACTCGTTAGTTTAGAGGGGGGAAAAATTAACTATTTGGAAAAAAATGGTATGGAGAAAAATTATTTAATTTAACGACTGTTACTGGTTAAAATTTAAGTACTTATTGCTGTGATACCCAGTATAACAACTTTTCAAGTAAATTATGTAAAATCATGTGAACAGGGGTTTCATTTTTAATCTCTTTTTGACCTCAATTCTTTAAACAATCCGTACAATGTTAGATTTCGATTTTCTTGTTAGTAGCGCTTGTGGTTTTCGATAAAAAAACAGAAATCGATTTTTTACATGTATTTTCAGAATTGTCGAAAATGATTCGCTCTGTTCTCACTCTTCGGTTTTGCTCTCCTTGGACTTCAGAGTAAAAACTCTACTTACGAGATTATTTCAAATAAAAATGTCCGAATTTTTAAATATAGAAATCTACTCAAAGTAATTAACGCATATTGTAAATACGGCCACAGATACGGCCAA
Source organism: Prosopocoilus inquinatus (assembly GCA_036172665.1). Taxonomy (NCBI): domain Eukaryota; kingdom Metazoa; phylum Arthropoda; class Insecta; order Coleoptera; family Lucanidae; genus Prosopocoilus; species Prosopocoilus inquinatus. The sequence goes on from CM069876.1 coordinate 8,810,133, forward strand.
TCAACCTAAATTTGGCTAAAATTGGCAAGTTTTATTATGTTTCTTCTTATTTTGATTTCTTAGAGTGATAAAACGTTTTTTTCTTTTTATTTAGTATACCAAGAAACTTCATTTTATTTGAAAACAGTTAAAGTTTTGTTTTCGGTATTTGATTGTTGAATTTAATAAAATTTGGAAGAAGCTGAAGGACGATTAGTCGTTCGACTCGTAGATGAAGGCTCTACACAAAATCGACTTGCTGAAATCTTGGGTGTGAAGCAATCAACAGTTAGCAGATGTTACCACCGATATCAAAACGAAGGCCAATTTAATAGACGTCGAGGACAAGCTAGATCAAGAATTACAACAGCAGTACAGGACCATTTTATAAGAATTTCGGCCCTACGGCGTGGTATCGTTACTGCAAAAGAATTGCAGAATGACCTTCAGCGGGTCTATAATATTAGGGTATCTGATCAAACCATTAGAAATCGCCTCCACGAACATCACTTAAGAGCAAAGCGTCCTGCTACGAGCCCTCGTTTGACCAGGGAAAATCGTATAAGACGAAGGGAGCATGTTGTCTGAGCACTAATGATCGCAGGGCAAGAGTATGGAGAACTCCAGATACGCGTTTTGCAAAGTTCAATATACGGCAATTGGAAGCATTTCGCGGAGATGGTGTAATGGTATGGGCCGGCATTAACTCTCACGGTTGTACTGATTTACACGTGTTAGTTAACGGGACTCTAACTGCAGCTCGGTATGTAAAGGATATCTTATAATGGTATATTGTGCTTTTTGTCCCAATTATTGGTGATGCTTTCCAGTTAGTGCAGAATAATGCACGTCTCCACACTACGATAATAGTACGCTAATACCTAAACGATGTTGGTATCAACTAAATCGGATGGCCAGCGCACACTTGGGACACACTTAAGGCAAAAAGTCAGAATAATTTAATTTTGAGTATGCCAAATCGGTGTAGAGCTGCGATATGAGCAAGGGGAGGCAATACAAATTATTGAAGTCGTTCCTTTTCCAATTTTGTCAATAACAGATTAATATCAAACTGTATCACTTCGTATTCATATTCAATTAAAATTTGATTTATAAAACAATTTAGAAAAAAAAAAAAACTTTAAATATATAAATATATTAAGGAGACGATTTATTTCAAAATGGCCGGAATTCCTTCCCAAGTAAATAAGAGTAGGAAAGAACTTCGATATTTTTTCAAAATTTAGGCACTGGTTTGACTTGAAAACGGATGTATTGTGTTCCACAAAGCAAAAGCTACGACGTGATCTATTTTTAAACTGAAATGGAAGTAGAAATTACTTTATAATAAATAAATAAGTCGATGTCATGCACACCAATAGAAAATATTATTTCAAGAAATAGTCACAGCAAATCAGAAGAAATGAAATAGACCACGTCGTAGGCAAACATATAAACTATAACTAGTATCAGTCGTTTCAGTCTATGTTCAGTAGTTTTCAAGAAAAAAATGTAGAAAATATAGCTTAAATTAAAGTCTAATTGACCGAAGGTTAGACTCAACCAGCGGCTAAACAATGTTAAAAGTATAACTTTAACCAAAGGTTGAGTCCAACCTTTGGTCAAGTAGACTTTATAATACCGGCCCTAAGGCCCGGTTTCTGGAACGAATTTGATGTGCCGAATAGGTTAACCCACCGATTAGGCTAACCACTCGTTAAGTAGGAATTGAGTTTCTGGAAACATTTCAATCAAGTTAGATAGCATTAAATAATTATACGTGTCTATCTGTTTCAGTAATGTCTTCGTTCCAGTTTTACAATTGCAGCTCAACTTTGAGCTGAGGTTTAAACCCTTAGCAACGATTATTTCAACAATTGTTGTGAAGGATTTAAGCTTCGGTTCAAAGTTAAATCGTCATTGTAAAACTGGGCCTTAGTATTTTACTAATGAAGCGAACTAAAATAGTAAAGGAGAGTGTAGTTTAAGAATTATGGAAAGAGCATTAATTTTTAGTAGTTGGTTGTAAAGGATATAAAATTGGTCAAAAAAATTTAAACAATAATTTACTTATTTCTGATACTTATTTGATAAAAAGTAATACATGGAAAATTTATTAAATTAAAATTATTAATTTTTTAATAATTTAATTTCATGTTAAAAAAATTAAACTTTAGCTGGATGTGGAAAAGTTTCATAGAAAAATGGTGCATATAATTTCGTGGTTTCGTGATATTTTTCGGAGACTAAATGAGGAATGCTCAAACACTGTCAAATCAGTCGGTTTATTGCCTCATAGAATGTTTATTTACTATTATTTATATATTGTGCCCCCTTACAGCTGACTGCTATTTCTAAAACAAGAAATTTAAATTGCTACGGTGTTTCAAAAAACATCGACTCCAAGTAATGAAAAATTCAACTTGCTCCGATTACAAATAAGAAAACTGTAAAGTCAACATTCTTCGTATGCAAAAGATGCAGCCACTTCTTAAACGATATTTACTTATGCAATCTGACAAGCAGAGAATGCAATCTCCACCAAATGAAACGCGCCCTTAACAAAACGTGAAATTTAGTGTACAGTATAAGTAGGAAATTAATCTTAATATGAAAATTTTTTTCTCTTAATTAAAACAGATTGAAATATTGAATAAAAATTTAACAGAGTCAAAAATTCAAGAATACAAAAATAAATAAATACTAAGGACAATATAGCATTACATAGGTTTGGAGAGAAAGCCGAATGTACAGTACGAAACGGTTACATTAAATTGATTAAATTACGCCGCGAAGAGTATTATCTTCATTCGCGAAATTTATTACAAACTAAGGAAACTGATGGATTCAAAAAAAGAATAGTTAAAATAAAATAAAAAATAAACTTCAATGAGGAACACAACCCGTTATTAGGCCAGGAAAATCTGCTTGCATTTCGTCTGCTGCTGGATCTTTTATGCGCTTCTTTCTGCTTGGAGTCGTAATAAGAGGGAGGCAACAGATATTGCATTTGCTATGCAAAACATCCTTAATTGAGTGCGTACGTTAGGTGCAATATTGCAACTTCCGTGACTTCATGGTTTCATTCTATTCATTAATTTCAACATAATAGTAGATAATTACTTCTCACTTAATTTTAAACAACTAATAGCGCACGACACCGAACTAGAATCAACGTGAGTGGAAACCTAAACGTAACAATCAGTCTCAATAAATTTGGTGATAGAACTGGAAAGATATACATACCTAAAACTTTCAACAAGTTACCTTTACACTTGCGTAACGTAAATAAATTGCCAGAAGTTATATTTCTCACAAAAAAATAGTTATTTATTTATTTATTATGAATTTTTTTCTTAGTTGTTTTTATTATTTGATGTTCTGTTTACCTTTGTAGCCCTAAGATCTTATTGTTATATTTTTGTTCTTTTTTCTTCTTTTTATACCTACTTGTTCAAAATTTATCTTTTACTACTCGCTGAACGCATCGCCGCTGACAAGTTCTTAACTTAGTGGCATTATGTTATAAAAAATGATGCTGAATTGCTTTAAATACGCCTCATATACCTATTTTGATGTTGTACTATTACTTTTAGTAAGAAGTAGAGAAGTAGAATTTCCATTCTTAAACAAAAAAAATTCTTTTTGGTCGCTAGCCGCGTGCAAAATTTGAAGAAATTCTGCTATTTCATTCTAACGTTATACGGATACGAGTTATGATTTATTATATTATTTAATCGCGCCTTAATTTTTATAAAAACACTACATCTCTACGCACGTCATAATCTCGGAATCTGATATCCATCGATGATCCATGGATAACTTTCTTATTAGTGAAGATAGAAGTTTTGTTAAAAGTACTGTTTTGCAATTTTATGTGCTGACTCATACCCCAGAGAAAATTTGAAAATTCCGAATAGTTCCGATATTCGGGCCTATTCTGTAACATTGATCTCCATATCAATTACTATGCGTCTTCAATAATTGAAGAGAACTTGAACACGAATTGAAGATGCACAACCTATGGACTGCGCATGCGTTGCCAATTTTAAGGTTATCGTGATTTATTTATACTTATAGCGAGAAATAGAAAAACGAGTAACAATTTGACCTTCCAAATCCATGCTAAAATCACGCTTCTTCTAACCTTTCACTTGACGACAATGCTTAGCAAGTGACTTTGCAAGGTCACGTCCCATATTAATAACTGTTACGTTTCAAGTCCATATCAATGGTACAGAATAGACCCCATTATCGCAGAAAAACTAAAAATTGCTATTTTATTTAATGCTTAACAACTTCGTAAGTACCTATAAGAAATGCTAAAAAAAAGAATGTTTGATGTGTTTCTGAAACGATAAATAACTTCATGTAAAGATAATTTTTTGTTGACAGATAACTTTATGAAAAGTATAAACTGTTTATGTTGCTACGTATACACTTTATCTACAAAAAAAGTTTTGAGAAACGCCTTTTAGAAGTTATAGTGAGCTTATCTCTACATAAATTTATGTATCGTTTCAGAAACCGGACACGAGTCTGATAAAATACAGTTGAAAGATAAGTCAAAATAAAATTTCTTTCAATATATTGATTGCAACTTTTTTATATTAAATGGACTCATATTTGATTTTTATACGATTAAATAGCATTTTTTTTCTAGTTTTAACCCTGTATCATAACCTACAACTAATACTGCAATTCTGAGCCCGATCGTAAGCCTGTAAGGTGTTACAGAGCCATTTAAATACATAGATGGTAAATATGTTACGATTATTACGGTAGTGCTCAGAATTGCAGCATAAATTAAAAAAAAAACCATAGTTTCCGGTTATAACGAACCCTGAAATTGTATCAAAATATGTTCGTTACATCCGAAGCTCGGTACAATAGGTAATTTAATCAAAGTGTGTTTTTAATAGTTACTTTTTTATTTTACATGAAATAAGTATTGTAAAAAAATAACATGAATCCTTTGCGAAACTGTTATATGCATATGATTAAAAATACAAGTCATTTTCTTGTAAATAATGTTCGAAAATTAACGTTATTTACATAGTTTTGAAGAACGCAGAAACTATTCCAAACATGTTCTGATATTGCATGTGATTTTAAACAAATTACGAGTTTCTGCCATTTTTTGAAGCATTTGACTCCGTCACTGGTTAAAATGTTTGCAGTCACTGTTTCAATAATCTGCTCATGCTGCTATGTTAGTATCAACCCTAACATATTTTTTTAAAATTAAATTAAATTCATTCAGCACGTTGGATATAATATCCTACTCCGACAAAAAATCAAGACTCGGCTGTTATAAGACCTATAAACGCACGTTGCTCGTAAACAAGTAATCGGAGAATAGCGGGTAAATCGGGGAAACCTCTCCAAAGATCGTTATAAAAGAGAAATTATATCACCTTTTAAGTCACATCTGGTTCACTACATCAGAAAGTTCGTTATAAGCGAGCTCCCTATAACCGGGAAAAAAATACGTTGAGCTTATGGAAAAATTTTCCTTGCTTGAAATATAGAATGTTATAGCCGGAAGTTCGTTACAAACGGGTTCGTTATAACCGGACTTTACTGTATAAAAAATTTCATATTTTTATTTTAAATCAAGCGAGATAGGAAAAGCACAAGTTGCTTTTATTTACAAAACAAAAATAGAATAAAGGGAAGTTGTAATGGATGCTCAATGTGCATGGATTTTATTTCCTAAACATAACTGACACCGTTTTGTGACACTCCTGTGTTACATTCACTCCAGAGTTGTGTCGATCTCGAACGAATCCGTTCATTTTGTTGGTATGAACAACTCGCGAACGAAAGAATCGGTGAACGACATGAACGATATGAACGATATGAATGAGATGAACGATATGAACGAGATAAACGATATGAATGAGATGAACGATATGAACGAGATGTACGAAAGAACGGATTGGGTTGGGTTGGGTTGGCTCGTCGTACATATTATATCGATTCTATACAATAACTTGCTTTTATTGACGTATTTTAAATATTTTTCGTTAAAATGCAAGAGATCAAAAATGCACATGACAAATAAAACTGAATGTTACGATATAGCGTAAGGATTCGTTCATTTCGTTCATCTAAGTCAAATCGTTTAAATGAATCTAAATCGTTCTGAATCATTTCGTTCGAAAAGATTCGTTCGTTCCCGAACGACATTGTAACGAACGAAATGAACGAATCTTTATTCAAAAGATTCGTTCGGAACAACTCAAACGTTCGTGAACGACACGACTCTAATTCAATCGCGCATCAAGTTTGTTTACCTTTAATTATCACGATCTTCGACACGGTTGTTTTTATATGTTTTGTCAACTGCCTCTGAAATCGCGTTTTCTTTATTTGTAGGCCAAGCATACAAAATCACTCCTACCCCTTAAATTTTGCTATTCCGCGAATTCATTTTGTTGACAAAAAAACAAATTTCTTAATTTTAAGCATAGAAACTTATACAAGGTTTTAAACTGTTCGTAATGAAATTCTCATAAATTTTCAGATATCAAACAAAGATTCCGTACGCGAATTGGTTCTGTTGAAATCGGACTTGCGTCTTCTTGTTACGATGCTGGTTGACTTTCTTGGCTGATGATAACCATTTCACCTCACGATGCGTTCACTTTTTGTTTTGACTTTGGAGATCTCTTCTACGTACAGTAAATCCTGCAACGTTCTGCACATCGTAGTGGCTGACTTAGGTTTCGGTCAGTTGTGGTTCAATGTGTATTATTAATCCCCACACCATATTGTACGATGGCTTGCAAAAAAAAAACGCGTACACCTGTTTTTCGTTGTATTAAGTTAGTTTTGAGATTTAATTTGTCAGTGTCAAACAATTAAAATTCAGACTGACAGAAAACGAGTAACTTAGAAGACAAATAATGATTCACAGCAGTAATGAATGATTAAATAAAAATACTACGATCCACAAATAATATATGGGAAGAGGAAAAATGTGCAAATAGAAAAGATGATCGGAGATAGATGTCCAAAAATGTCGATTTACGATTCGGATAATGCCCTTCTGAATTAAGAAAAAAATCATTATAAACCGCAAGGGATTCCATGTTTTAATAAATTTTCCTATATTCTTGTCACCAACACGTCGAGAATTACAAATCGAGCTTTGAAGAGTCTTGATAAGTGTTAAAATATTATATGAATAGAACAGCAATCGACAATTGTATTTCGATTAAATTGCAGTACATTTATGGGCCGTTAAATATTTGGATTGTCGTGATATTTATTGAATAGCCACTGTCTGACTCATATCAGGTAAAATAGTAATAATTTCAACAGCCGTACCTAACCTGTATGTTTCGAAACATGACAAAATTCTCAAAATACCCATTTACAAAGCAAAAAATAGGTGAAAACTCGGTTACTTGATTTTGAAGGTGTACGCTATTTTATTGCAAGCAACTATACTTGTAACGGAATTTGTTTTTTGTCTTATACTTTTTGTGCACATTTCAGTTACAGCCAGTATAACAGGAGCACATTACTTTTTATTCAAATCTATATCAAATTAGGTTCTAAAATGAATTTTAATATAATATTAAGCTTAATTTAAACCGTATTTAGTTCTCGCATCCCGGCTAATTTTAGAATTAATATAAAAACAAGTCTGGATGAAATAAGGCATTATGATTTGCATATTAAACATTTTTCCAATTATTAAATATACGTACCGCGCCGCTGAAGCAATTATCATAAAAACAAGTCTAGAATATCAAGTTAGAATGGCGTACTAAAAGTCTTTTTTCGGATGTTATTTACCCGTCGCCGAAATTATTAAATCCCGGAGTGAAATTTGGGAAAGTTTCTTCTTTCACAATAATACATTTTTACATTGTAAAATATAATATACGACGATGGCAGGTACGTTGTAAGTATTGATTTGTTTTCAGTTTTGGTAAACAATCAAGTAGTTACTTAACGAGCGATTAAGAGTTGACATGTGACAATAATGTGCTTATTCAAATATTAAACAAAGCTTCAACTAAAGCCTTTACTACGTTTTGGTCTTTTATTGTCGGTGAATATTGATTGCGCGTACATTTCGTTCTCCTTCTTTTATTACAATACGATGAAATAATTTCAGTTTTCATGCACTTGATGATTTCAAAATTTTTGATTTAGGACTTTATACCGATGAGAAGTTAGCAATAAAATTCCAGCAATAAAATTATGAAATTTCAAAACGCTGCCACCGCTAAAATAACGATCACAGATCAATAATATTTAATCTATTACAAAGAGTATAATGTGTAGATTCCCCTCATATGAAGAAACTGAAAAAATATTTGATATTAAGTTAACTATGACTATTTAAACCAGCATAAGTCATTATTCATAAATCGCACCAAAACAATTGCTTTCACTGAAAGTTTTCACACAGTCATAAAGCAAACATACATATCTATTTAATAATGCTTTTAGGAAGTTTTAGCCGGTTGATTTGAAGTAATTAGAAATTAATTAAAACTGACGCTCGGACCAATGAAACAGTACCAATTTCAAATGTTCATAACTTTTCTCACAACATTTGGATAAAAATTCTGTTTGTAGATAATGAAAGCATGGATCGAAATCTATCGTTTAAACCACCCTCTGAGTTTTAGCCGGTTGGTTTGAAGTAATTAGAAATTAATTAAAAGTGACGCTCAAACCAACTTCAAATGTTCATAACTTTCCATTCCGCACTTGCATAAAAATTCTGTTTGCAGATAATGAAAGCATGGATCGAAATCTATCGTTTAAACCACCCTCTGAGTTTTAGCCGGTTGGTTTGAAGTAATTAGAAATTAATTAAAAGTGACGCTCAGACCAATGAAACAGTACCAATTATTACAAAGTAATAAGTTGTGACATTGGCAATAGTAACACAATCTTAACTTTACATTGTCCGTTCTGAATTATTTTGTACTTAAAAAATCGAGATTTGTACAAACAAAAAATATTTCATGGTTATTACGAAAAGTGTTGATTTTATACGTACGAATTTAAACGGATTCAAACCAAAAAGTAGAAGTAATTCTTGCAATTTTCGATTACTTCAAACCAACCAGCTAAAACTCAGAGGGTGGTTTAAACGATAGATTTCGATCCATGCTTTCATTATCTGCAAACAGAATTTTTATGCAAGTGCGGAACGGAAAGTTATGAACATTTGAAATTGGTACTGTTTCATTGGTTCGAGCGTCACTTTTAATTAATTTCTAATTACTTCAAATCAACCGGACAAAACTTTCTAAAAGCATTATTAAATAGATATGTATGTTTACTTTATGACTACGTGCTAAATTTTCAGTGAAAGCAATTGTTTTGGTGCGATATATGAATAATGACTTATGCTGGTTTAAATAGTCATAGTTAACTTAATATCAAATATTTTTTCAGTTTCTTCATATGAGGGGGATCTACACATTATGCTCTTTGTAATAGATTAAATATTATTGATCTGTGATCGTTATTTTAGCGGTGGCAGCGTTTTGAAATTTCATAATTTTATTGCTGGAGTTTTATTGCTAACTTGTCTTCGGTGGACTTTATATAGATCTAAAAAAAGATTTATGTTTGTTATTTTGTAATTTTTCGTTGCATTTCACTTTCGATTCTAATTAATCTGAAAATATGTACTTAATTTGAATTTTAAAATAAAATATGATGTTCAAAAATGTTGAATATAAAACTATTCAGACTTAATAAAAAAGTTTGAAATTTATGCAAATATCAATTACTGTGTTTATAATATGTTAGGTGATTCAAAATAAATGTCCGACCCATCAACTGCAGGTATGCCTAGGAGGTCTAATACTCATAACTTTTTAAATAAAATGCATTGAAGATTCAGATATAAATTGATTGATGAGCGCTAGTACAGCTGTATTGCGTCACAAGAAATCAATTCGCATGAATAGAACGACACACTAGCGTTTACCTTGAAATGAAACTGTAAAACGTTTTTATTTATGGCTTTCTGCGGAAAAACTTAAAATAGTAAAGGAGACTGGGGTTTAACAGATAATTGAAATGAACCTCCGCCTTAGCTTTAATATTTTTATGATTTTATCAGTGTGATTAGGTGGTTTTAAATCTTTCTTAGTGCTTTTAAGTTGGTAGCGTACTGAAGATGGCAGCTTAGCTGCCGAAATACGTATCTACGGATATAAAAATTATTGTGGGCGGAGGTTAGTTTCAATTATTGCGGAAAAAATGTATAATACGCAATTCATTCATTCGAATTTCAGACTTGTGTATGTATACGTAAGAAATGAATCATGAGTTTCATTTTGGATTCAAAGGAGGTTAATTTTTGAAATGCCTCTGATAGATTTATTTCTTGCAATTTAGTACTTTCGTGACCTTAGTGAATACTTTCCTAACGGATCGGACACTTATTCTGAATCACCTGTATTGACAATTGATAAAACAATGCTGACTAAAATATATTACATATATATAGTTCAAATTAATGGTATCTTCCACAAAGTTTTTAAACAGAATTTATTGTTGAAAATTTTACTTACATTGCTTTGTATTTGTTTAAGAAAACACGAGGTATTTATTTCTTGTAATCTTCTAATATTCTAATTAACACTGTTTCACTACACTAATTCTGTATTTCTAACGACAGTCTTTCATTTTATTTAATGTACCAAAACCTCTGCATTGTAAACACTTACAATCTGTGTGAACTGTCCACATTCTAGAAGTATCCATATTATACAATTTCATGCATAAGTACATGAAAGGATATTAGAAATCGTTACAGTAAGGGGGGTGGGGCGGGGTATTCTTTTAAAGAAAATGTCCACAGTGATAGTTTTTAATATACTCTGAATTTGTTGACACATACATCTTCTTAATTATTTTAAGTGTTTTATGAGACTTAAGAAATTATTTTTTTTTTCTTGGATTAACTTAAGTTTTTAGTTTAATACAAATACTCTTTACCTTCTTGCAGTTATAACTGTTGTTTTAACTAGCTGGTTTTGTGAGAAACTTTTAGTAATCGATATAATCAATTGAAGAAATGCAACTCTAACTGTATTTAATGAGGTGAGAATGTAATATTCGGTAAGAAATGTTAGATAACGTGATAAATTGTTAAACTACAAGATCCTTTTCACCTCCATGAATAGATCGCAAGTAATTTTGGTGGCGGTGCTCGGCTGCATGAAATGAAATATTTTTAACCCTATCATCTGTCTGCAAAACCGTCAAGTTGCATTTTGAAAAATGTATTTCTTTGAGGCGGTATCTCCTGTAATAAACTTTTTCGTATCAATAATGATATTTCTGGAAAATAACAAATACAACACGTCTAGTTACATTTAAGAAAGAGAGCACATTAGCACCCTGATCCACAATAACCAAGTATTGACAATGACAGTTTCGCTGTCGAAACATGTGTTCGCTATTAATTGATCAGTAACTCAAGATAATGATGTGCTTTCAAGATTTTGTGTTCCACAGCGCAAGTGCCGCTTTATTTACATAGAAGAAAAAAAATAGCAAAGCTTAATATAACAAAAAAAGTAAATATTGTAAGAAACGAATAGGATGGTTTTAAGTTTTAAGAAGTAACATTTTCTTTTGAAGTAAATAAATTTTAAATAAACTTTAATTACATAATTTTTGGAAAGTTCTTGCTCGTGAGAGTTGCAGAGGATATGAAACAAATAAAAAAAGCTTTGCGAAACATAAAGTAGGTCAATAAATTACTCCTTTAGCTCGCTTTTAAAAAGCTTTTTTATTTGTTTCTTATCCTTTTTAATTACTTAGTTTAAATTCTATAAATTGATGTTTCCATGTCCGTAAATACCTTTTTGAATTCATATAGTAAAATGTCGATTACTGAACTATTTAAAACGAATTCGTCAACGTATAATTACAAATTTGTTCCATAAATTTGCTTTGCTAAGAGAAGTTGTGAGATTTTTTAATAAAGTTACATCTGAATGAAATTCTAAAATTAACGGAGACTATTTGATTTGTGGTCGTCGCTTTCCACCTGATCCAGACAGAATTATTAATGTAAACAAGAGGAAACTAGAAAACTGTTTCTAAAATAAATTTAAATTTCTAACAGGTAAACATAATAAAACTCGGCGCTTATATCAGCTGAACTCCAACACAACAATCTGGCTTGGTAATAAATAAATAAAATCTATAAATCCAGCGCAATTCAATCTTTTTTAATGTAATCTAACGTAGATATAATCAGGCCTAGGAGAATTTTAGGCGGAAGGTCTCCTTAAATATACGAGGATCTACTAATATGCTGAAGCGATCATATTCGGAAAAATTTCGAATCTTTAACGCGTCTGCCCTGTAAAAAACAAAACAATAAACTAGTCGAAGTCCGAGTAAGTCTACGCGACATACAGTAACCACTACAGTTCTGGTTGATTGGATATAAAAACTTTATATAACCAAAAGATTCCCAAATGAGCACGCATTCTTTTTGCAGTGACGGCGCCATACTGATATGAATTAAATATATTATGCCAGTCCTTTTAAAAGTTACATTAAGGAATTATAATGTTTTCATAATTATTAATTTGAGAGAAACCATAAAGGTAATTCTGTTACACACGCAATTTATATCAAACAGCTGCTTCTGATGCAATGAGTACGAGGGTGAGAGTGCCTCGGGAATATAAGCCGTTCAGCGGCGACGTTGAAATCTGCGCCGCTGCTTTTTTATCTTTATACTGGTTTTTATCAGATATCCTAGGAATGTCCGAGCTTTAGATATAATGAAATAATTTTTTACTATCACCCCAACGTTCCTTTTACATTTATTTTCAAAGTTTTTGTTGTAATGTTACCATTATTTCAAATCAAACCACAAAGCAATGGCTTGCTTAAAGGAAGCAAGAAGTAAACGGTACGTGTAGAAAGATAACGATGTCGCTCATTCCATTAGTCGTTTCTTCCCACTTGCACCCCGATATTTATTTTTATTGCCTCGTGTATTTCTACTTGCACGAAAATTACATTTTAAAGGCTTAGAGGATTCAAATTTACGCCCCATTCACATAACCGTGAACAAGTAATATAATTTAATGGCACGTGATGAATAATAATTGTATCGTAATAATAATAGCTCTTCAAAATATATTCTTAGTTTTATATTGGAAAAGTTTTCGGAGGGTTTAATTAATGGAGAAGTACTTACTTTAATGTCCGATATTTATTTTTGTTCAGGAAGGCGTAATTTTTAATTACAGCCAGTGCCCTTTTTGTGGGGATTTATTTGATAATTGTATATACCGGGTGATTCAGTTTGGTATCCATAGCTCCATTATCTTAATTTTAATAGAAATGTATATTAAACCCTATATATTTTTAAATGGCTTATAAAACTACATTAGATGAGTTACATAAATCAGGATTACCATATGTCAAAATTACGACAGGATACTTGTTTTTAATGAGACACTGTATATTTTCTTATCTATACTATTGGATATAAAAAGTTTATAGTTCCATAAGAAAGTTTTTGAGAAAAAAAACAATGAATTAGGGCCGCAATTACCAAAATTGGGGCCGCAAGTTATGTTAAACGCTCTATGACCCCTGATTAGTAATATAAACAAGTGACGCATTGTTATTGTCCACTCATTTATCGTTATCTTTACTAAATATACAAACTATAGCATATATATTAGGGTCAGAACTTTAGTTTAGTCATATCTGCAGAACTTGTAACCGTTACTCTGCCCATCTGTAACTTTAATAAATGTTTTAAAAACATTAACGTGTTTATAAAAAACATAATTGGCGCAGTCAGTAGGATAGTGCGGTCGCGAAAAAAGGTGCATCGTGCAAATTAAAATCGCGATTTGGGACTCCAGTTCCTTCAGTACTACCCAAAAGAACCCTGGACGAAGAAACTTCAAGAGAAATACATCGTGTAAGGCTCTGAAGATACCATTCGTCTTCCAATCCATAGAGGAGATCCACAGCTCTGGGCAACGCAGATATCAACCTTTCACAAAATAGACGACTGGCAATTCCCGGATTTGGTGAGACCAAATTTTGAGTATCCCGTCTAATTTTTCCATTATTTACCTGATTTCTTGTCTTATATGAACAGCAATTCAGTAAATAACTTAGATTTAGATTCTTTAATCGAAACATTTAATAATAGTATTAATCTATCTAAACCAACTGTAATCCAAGCAAAAATGCCAGAAGTAAATTATCAATTATTAAAATTATATGTAGACACAATTCCATCATACAATGGTGACCAAAATTCATTAGAAATTTTCATAGCGTCCTGCGACTATTTGTTCAATGAAATTAGTAACAACGACCCTCAAATAACTTCATATTTAATTAGAGTAGTAATTGGTAAATTAAAAGATCACGCACAAATCTTAATTGGCACTAGGAACGAATTAAATACTTGGCCTTTAATAAAAAATGCTTTAAGAACTAGTTTCGGTGATCAGAGAAATTTAGATTGTCTCGAACAAGACTTAATCACATTAACACCTTCAAAAAATGAACCACCATTAGAATTCGGCAAACGAATACAAATATTACGTAGTAGATTGTCTGCAAAATTAAACTCAATTAGTACAACGGAAATACCACAAGCCACAAAATTAGTATATTCTAAACAATATGACAATCTAGCATTAAAAACCTTCCTTCGTGGTTTATCGGGTAACTTCCAAAGCATTGTAAGACTAAGAAACCCTATATCACTAGAAAATGCAATGGCCTATGTAATAGAAGAAGAGAACTTTATGTATACTCAAAATCTTCCTAATATATTACATAATAATAAAAGCTCTTCTAACCAAATCAAAACGCAACCTCAAATGTTACCTAAGACGTTCAACTCATTTCCACAATATTCACACGTACCTACATCATTTAATCAATATCCTCAAAGATCTAACATGCAAATTCATCAAACACCTCTTACACAATGGCCACGAAATTTCTATAACCAAAATCCAAGACCCTGGACTTCTAACCAATTCCCTAGTCAACCTATTGACGTGAGACCAAGAGTAGTTCAACAAAAACAATTTACTAACTCTCAAGTTTTTGGTACTCCGAAAAATGTCTTTAAACCAACAGGACAAATCCCAACAAACAAACCGGAACCAATGTCAACCACATCCAGAATCCCAACAATTAGACAACATAATAATTATAATAATTATTTTAAAAACACTATACCAACATCAAGAAATTTTATTTCAGAGGAATTAAATCTCATGGAAAATAATTACTGTAATCACGAGCATACAGAAACGTACCCTGATCCTTCTTTAAACATCCCTGATCATTACGATAACAATATTTGCAATGAGCAAAACTATGAACTTAACAATGTAAATAATGAGACTGACGAAGAGATTAATGACGAATCCCAAATAAACAACTTTCAAAATTTTCGGATGACTCACTCAACAGAAGACGCGACGTAATTTACGAAATCAACAACACGACTTGTGATAATTCACTACCGTATATTAAAATTCAGAATCCACCTATTAAATTACTTATTGATACCGGATGTTATAAATCTATTATCAGACCTTCTATTGCAGAAAAATACTTCCCAAATAAAATCTCTCAAGAAACATCAATAATTAAAACACCCATAGGAGAAAAGAAAATTAAATTTAAAGCTCACATTCCAGCATTTAAAGAATTAGCAACTGACAAAGTAATTACTTTTATTCTTTTTGATTTTCATGATTTCTACGATGGCATATTAGGATTAGAAGACCTCAGAAACCTAGGAATATCAATTAATCTTGCAGAGAAGAATTTAAGTAACAGTAATACAATCATTCCTTTCTACTACAGATTGCCTAAAGAAAACTCTTTTACAATTAGTGTTAACACCCACGAAATTTTAAAAACTAAAGTTCCTGTAAACTATTATAATGGAGATGTGATAATTCCTGAACAAACTATAAATGACTTATACATCCCAGAAACTTTAACTACTGTAAAAAACGGTTTTGCATTACTTGAAATCTCCAATAATACCGATTCCAGAATTACAGCAAACCTCATAAAGCCATTTGAAATTATACCTTTTCCAGATAAAGAAAAGGAACAATATCAAATTTTTCATGCAGAACAATTTTTAACAGAAAATCACGCTGACAACGACACCGAGCATATTGATAAATTAATTAGAACTGATCATTTAAATCCAGAAGAAAAAAAAGCTACAATTTCCTTATGTCGTGAATTTTCAGATATTTTCCATAATAACAGTAAGAATTTGACTTTCACAAACGAAGTTAAGCATTCCATAAAAACTACCGACGCAATCCCAGTTCATACAAGATCATATAGATATCCTTTTATTCATAAGCCGGAAGTAGAAAGACAAATTAACAAAATGCTCGATGATGGTATAATTAGACCATCACAAAGTCCCTGGAGTTCTCCTATTTGGATCGTTCCAAAAAAATTAGATAGTAGTGGTAAACAAAAATGGAGAATTGTAGTAGACTACCGAAAAGTCAACGAAAAAACAATAGATGATCGTTACCCAATTCCGAACATTAATGACATACTAGATAAGTTAGGAAAATGTCAGTACTTTAGTACTTTAGATTTGGCATCAGGATTCCATCAAATTGAAATGGAGCCGCAATCTGTTTCCAAGACCGCCTTTAATGTAGAGAACGGGCACTACGAATTCGTCAGAATGCCATTTGGGCTTAAGAATGCACCTGCTACGTTCCAAAGGGTGATGGACAACATATTGAAAGACCTCCAAGGTAAAATTTGTTTTGTCTATATGGATGACATAATTATCTTTTCTACCTCTCTTCAAGAACATATTGCAAATTTAAAATTAATTTTTAAAAAATTACGTGAGTCAAAATTAAAAATCCAACTCGATAAATCAGAATTCTGTAGGAAAGAAGTAGAATTTCTCGGGCATGTTGTAACACCGGACGGCATTAAACCAAACCCGAAGAAAATCTCTGCAATTCAGAAATTTCCAATACCGAAAAATTCTAAAGAAATTAAAAGTTTCTTAGGACTTCTCGGGTACTATCGCAGATTTATCAAGAACTTCGCCAAAATTACAAAACCATTCACAAAATGTTTAAAAAAAGGAGAGAAAATAGAACACACAGAAGAATTCTGCAAAACTTTCGAATTATGTAAGAATTTATTATGTAATGACCCAATTCTACAATACCCTGATTTTGATAAACCTTTTAACTTAACCACAGATGCTTCTAATGTTGCTATAGGAGCAGTGCTCAGCCAAGGCCCCATAGGCAAAGATTTACCTCTTGCATACGCTTCACGTACGTTGAATCCGGCTGAATGTAATTATAGTACAATAGAAAAAGAGTTACTAGCTATTGTCTGGGCCACCAAATATTTTAGACCTTACCTTTTCGGGCGTAAGTTTGTTATCGTAACAGATCACAAACCTTTACAATGGTTATTTAGCCTAAAAGAACCTAACTCTAGACTTGTAAGATGGAGACTCAAACTCGAAGAGTATGATTATACAATCACATATAAAAAAGGAAACCAAAACACCAATGCAGATGCTTTGTCGCGTATTGAAATAAATACTATAGAAGGCACTGACGAAATTTCTAGACAATTTGGAAAACGCAGTGGTTTTTGCTAGATTAAATACCTTACATAACTCTGTCATATCATTTGAAGACATGAACAATATGATAGATACATTAGTTAAACTTTACGAAGAAAATAAAATTCTTAAATTCAAAAACATTCATTCTTATTACAATTTAGCTAATTCAAAGGTGACTGTTCATAATGACAAAGTAATCTTCCTTATGCATATTCCTGTCTTCAGTCCTATGCAATTTGAATATTACCATATATTTCCTGTTCCTCAAAATAATTTTACCCTTGTACCAAAAAGTCCTTACCTGATACTCAATAACCAAGGCCATCAATATGAAGATGAAGAATGTCCAACGATTGAAAATACCTACATCTGTAATAATAGACCCTTTATAAAAGAGGAAGACTGTGTGACATCCATCATTCAGAATATCAAGACTACTAAATGTCAATTGACTCCCATATCTACGAGTAATACCATTTATGAACAAATCAACAAGAACTACATAATAATTGTACCTGCCAAATTGCCAATAAAATTACAGAAAAAATGTAAAACTACTGGATACAACATAATAGAAAAACCAAGCCTCGTCAAAATCCCTTTCCATTGTCAAGTAATGGACGGAAGCTTCAAAATCATCAATGAAGAAAAAATCATTCAAGGAGAACCCTTCATTCTACCTAAAATGAAAACAGAGGAAATACAAGAACTCCCAAATCTAGAACACCTGCACTTAGAGGACTTGAACCTGGATGACATCTCGAAGTTACAACGACAATCCAGTATGCAGCCAACTTCTAGAACCAGAGAATGGCACCCCCTGAAGATTTCCTTCTTTTTGAGCAACCTAGTTTTAATAATAATATGCTTTGTTTTCGTGTTCATCATACTCAAATATAGAAAGACCCAAAAACAATCAAAAGTAAGAAAAAGCGATAAATCAGAGGAAGCGAGGGATGAAAATAATACTTCACTATTATTTTCCAATTTAAAAAGGGAGGAGTTATGTTAAACGCTCTATGACCCCTGATTAGTAATATAAACAAGTGACGCATTGTTATTGTCCACTCATTTATCGTTATCTTTACTAAATATACAAACTATAGCATATATATTAGGGTCAGAACTTTAGTTTAGTCATATCTGCAGAACTTGTAACCGTTACTCTGCCCATCTGTAACTTTAATAAATGTTTTAAAAACATTAACGTGTTTATAAAAAACATAATTCGCAAATACCAAACTGAATCACCTTGGAT
Organism: Prosopocoilus inquinatus; assembly: GCA_036172665.1. Lineage (NCBI taxonomy): Eukaryota > Metazoa > Arthropoda > Insecta > Coleoptera > Lucanidae > Prosopocoilus > Prosopocoilus inquinatus. Next base: position 8,829,026 of record CM069876.1, read on the forward strand.
ACAGGGGGACTTTTAGACTGAATTAATTAGTCTGCATGAGTTTTATATTAAACATTTCTGTTCGAGTTCAAAAATAAAAGAGTTATAGATTAATTAGCTATAAGTATTTTCAACTGCTGCATCACAGACACTACTAATGACTAAATAAATAGGTCGACTTAGCAAACATATTTCGTTACATTAAAAATACATGGAGAATTTATCTCTTGATTTGATGTCAGATGCCTTCTCAAGAGTATCACTTTATGTTTATCAATTAAATGTATCGATTGTTTAATAAAACAGTAATTGAAGACAGTGTTGAAAATAAAAGTACGTATGATATATTGAACTATACCAACAATTTTCAAAATAACTCGTATCATTGGTCATTTCAACCAAGGAATCAATGCCAAAGTCAGTTGGCAGTTATTTCAAATACTTACCAGATAGATAATGTCTACATATGAACATTGTTGTGAGGATAATCAAAGTCAATCATGAATCAAAATGTTTATCAATTTGAAATTGATAATGCAAGACTACGGCAAACGATTTCTTTCTAAAAAAACTCGAGGTCCATTCTTCTTCTTTTACCAATACCAGATAAGTGTAGAAAGGACTTGATATTGACGGTATTGGCTCTATTCAATTCCCTGCTCAAATAAAAGAAGTTCCTCATTCCATTTTAAGCGAAGAATCAGTTCTTGTTTCGAGTTCGAAACAGGTGTCCATGTAGTTAGAGTTTTGGCGATTTTCTGATAATTGGAGGCACTGCATCATTATTTCGACTGAAAAAACGAAAACGTTTTGCTATTTAACTTTTGATTTATCGCTATTTTTTGTACGTAATGTTGTGTTTTCTGAGGATGTGGAATTTTTTCTTCAAGTACAAATTTGATAGTTCATTTTTTTTATTTACCTGTATGTAAAAATATAAATCTGTAAAAATGTACAAGGAAAAACGTAACATCCGTTCACGATCTTTTTAGACTCAGAGTAGGGTGACATTTTTGTTGGTACAGCCAGCTCGACTGATGCAAAACTGAAGCCTTCCATAAAAACGAGAAGTATCGTTCCAAACAAACAGTTTATAATTATTTATTTTTTTAATTAAGAAGTAGAGACCCTCTAGTAAGAGTCTGGCAGAATGGCGTGCATTTTTATCGGTGCCGCCATATTTCAGCAAAACTTATTTCAGCCAATCATAAGAAAGAATGGAAGCGCAGTTTGGCGCCAACATTTGAATTTGATATTGAATATAAGCAAGCAAGGTTTAGGTAAAATATCAACTTGACGCTGACAGGACTTATTTTACTGAAATTTGACTTTGAAAGAGGTTAGAAAGGATTGTCAATTTGACACGGGCGTAACTTTTTTTTGTTGAAAGTTGGCTAATTCTGTCAGACTCTATCTAGGGGGTCTCTATTAAGAAGGTAATTGCATGCATGGGTATTTATATAGCAGGATCTTCTTACTGTTGCTAATGTCTCAGAACTTTTTCCATGGTCCTTTAGATCTCATGTAGAATTCTGTCTACTTCTTTCACCACCATGTCATTATTTTTCTCACGTCAGATTTTGACTTCCATCAAAACAAACGCATGTAACTTAACGAAGAGAAAAGCATAGCCCTCTAGAGTTTAAAAAGATCGTGAACGACTAATAGGTGAGACACTAAGGATGGTGCAGTAGATTGGCAACTTTAATAAAGTTAAGAGCTGCGTTTATACGGGGAGCACTGTTGGAAAGAATTTACATAGCGGTACCGCATATGCCATATACTAAATGAAGTGAAACGAGGACCGGAGATTGAAAAATGACTTGATTTACTGTGGGCGGGACGTGACCATTGGTACAGAGAGCCTCGCTGGATATTAAATGGGACGAGGAAAATGACATTCTCAAACGAGTGAGAACTACAGACATTAGATTTAATGTTACGGAGCTACCCGGTGTCGACTTCTTTTGCTATTTATTTGACATTTTTCCGTGCAGGTAGACTTTGACGTCAGAGTGACGAATAGAAATGTCTTCTGCAACGTCAACTATCTCGTTACTTCCTCTACGCTCTGGTATCTGGTATCTAGATGAAAACACAGGGGTTCGGTGAGAACTCCCAACCTTTGAAGATGAGCTGGAGTAGTGGATCCTCAATAAATATCGAGAAAAGTGTTTGGATCGCACTGTAAGGGTCAGAGCAAATAATTTTGCCCTGGATTTACTTTGGGGCACAATAGTTTAGAGCCTCCAGAAAGGCAAACAATTCAGCTGTGTATATTGTTGATGAGATGGAGAGAGAGAAAAAGAAGAATTCTTCTCCAACATCAAACGAATCTACTCCATTTGGGGTTTGAGTGCGGAGAAATTAAAAGACAGTAGGTCAAAGCGAGAATGAACGACAGGAATTCGTCAATTGCGCTGGATTGCTACATGGAAAATTTTTCGTAAGAGAAGAAATCAAGTGATGGATACGGATGCTTGTTGGCTTCCTGATGTGGTTTCTATTAATGTAGACGTCAGGGGTAAGTTGGTCCCTAATAATGGCGTAGTTGAGATGACACAGATTAGCATGTTTCATGTTCACCGTTTCTGCATACGAAACTCTGCCTACGAGAAGTAAGGGGGTACTGCTAGAGTTTGAGAGATTAGTTAAAATGGGACATGTATAGAAAGCTCCCGTTGCCCAATGAACTGCTGCGTGTTGGATAGAGTCAGATGGTTCAAAAAGAGAACGGGAGGTCGATGAGTAAGCAACACCCCCATAATCGATTCTTAACAACACTAGAGCTTTATACCGACGCAGCAAGGACTTGTTTTCCGCTCTCCATTTGAGATCCTTTGCTTTAATTTAATAAAACTGGTAGTCTTCCTAAAAGAATTCTCCAAGAGACCTCTCCGAGAGTCAAACGTCAATCTCAGAAAACTAAGAGTATGCACTTGACTGTAGAAGATTTAATCGTGAGTCAGGGTTCACACTGTGGTTTATGCAAGCGGCAAAAGTGGATACATGATGATTTCGTCAGTTGCCTCTTGAAGTGCAATGGATTACTTAAAATAGGCATTAATGATATAGGAATCTTTTTTTTTTGGAAAAGTATTAGCCTTAAGTTACTAAAAATGCCGTCAATATAGAAGCTGTTTATTTAGCTCAAAACATTTTCAAATCTTTTACAAATTGTAAAGTCATATACGCGAAGAGATTTTAGTTACTAATTACGATTTGTACAAGATTTGAAAATGGTTGTGGACCGAAACACTTTAAGCACTTTTTTGATGAGCTATATAAACAGTTTTTCAAAAACATCATCTAACTAAAATGTCTTTCAGTATGTGACTTTACACATTTTAAAATGGTTGTGGACCGAAACAAGTCATCTTGAACACTTTCATAAGCTAAATAAATAGCTTCTATATCGACAGCGTTTTCAGTAACTTAAGGCTAGTACTTTTCCAAAAAATTTTCTTGGAGCTTGAAGGTTACGATTATATGTCTGACGGGCAGGGGCTGAATGTATTATTTTCAAAGAAATAAGGCCTGTAATTTTAACTGATTGGCAAAGAGTTGTACGCTGATAACGAATTATTACATATTTTTGTAAATTTTGTAATTACTCCAAAGCCTTTTAGGGCTATCTCCATCTCTTCTTTTTACTTGAGGTTCAAGCGAGTTGGAAATACTCTGATGGGTGTTCTAGAGTGGTCAGTTGAAAACACGGTTATACAGGAATTTAGCCCTACGTCAATGTTAAAAGTAGACAAGCGTATTATGACTAATTAATTGAAAGATGTTTTAAACTGTAAGATACGTTATTCTTTACTATGCAGGGTAATTCCATTTATTAAAAGTATTATAGGTTAGTGATAAATTTGATGAAACTTTTCAGTTCTATTTATTAGAATGTAAAAATAGAAAATATTATGCCTTATGAAGGAAAGATCACGTAATAATTAAAATCGTTCTTTTCTGACTGAATGAACTTAAATTTTGAGTGAATATAATAAATCTAAAATTAGCAACGGATGAATTGTGCATTTGAGTACATAGTACTTAATTAATTTTGTAGAACTGCAAGATCACTTCACTAAAACTCGTTTAAAATACCCTCTAAGCATACACTGTAACCGGTTGTGACATTACCAAGCAGGTTTCAGTTTACATGTGGAAGAGACCAATCTCATTACCAAACAGAATAAAGTCATCTAGCTAAAACGCGTTACATTTCTAACATGTTTCGCGAAAACTTTTCGGTTCAAAAATTAAATTAATCATTTTATTGATTGTGTACAAACGTCATGTTTTGAAGTCCTTAGGCGTTTTCACATGTTAATAAAAAGGTAGCAAAATTCATATAACCTATAATCTAGCTGAAAATAATTCGATTCTTATTCTTTTTATCCCTGTAAAACTGACTTCGGATACTCAGCTTTAAGACAACAAACAAAAAAAAAATAATGTTTCTTTTTCTGCCTCAAAGCTCTGAGAAAGCCTTGATTTATTATATCGTACATTGTTTTCGATGGATTAACCGGCACGCGATCTTTTTACAAGACTAAACAAAGTATATATCATTTTACACGTTAAAATGCAACAGAAAACAAAGATTCCATAATTGTCTTTGAAAAAATAAATTCATTTACAAAAAAATGTGAAATGTATGTCAGGAAGGCAAAGACGAGTTTCCTACGACAAGTTCAGAATATACCTAGAGTTGTCGTAACAATTCTTAAATATCATTAAGAATTAATTAATTAATTAATTAATTATCATTAAACATAAAAATAAATACTATCTCTATCTATCTACCATTTTCTGTACATCATTTGCCCGTAGGAATTTAGAAATTTATTTAAAATGCTTAATAATCCGTGCCCCACGCTTTAATACGTATTTACATTTCTTTAGTAGTATTCGTTTAACTATTTCATTAATTAAGGGCGTCTAACATTCACGTGCATCTAAAATCAGATTCTTTATTAGCACACGTCCGCGTATTTAAACTAGAAAGACAGCAAATGGAATGTTTTCTTAATGCTCTGTGCATATTCTAAGCTTTCATTAAAATAAATTGCAATGAAAAATAAGTTCATATATTAGTAAAAAAAAAGTTGTAGTTTAATTAAGAAAATCATTTGATGTAATTGTCTGACAAGGCAGTGCGGATTAATTTGTGAGACTTACTGTAATTTTCTCTCGATTAAATAATTTAAACATATTCTGGACCTTATTTGACGAATAAAGGAAGTCGATCTGAAGTTGTAAACTATCGCCCCATTGCCTTACAGTGTCAACTCGGAAAAGTTTTTGAAGAAATCTTTAACAGACGCTTCACCTCGTTTTTAGACAAACATCAAATTATTTCTAACTCGCAAAATGGTTTCCGTAAAGGTAAATCGACTAAAACCGCTATGTGAAGGTGTTTGCTTTATTCTGCGACCTCAGTCGAGCGTTTGACACTGTTCATCACAAGCTATTATACTACAAACTAGAAGTAATGGGTATAAGGAGACTTGCGAATCAATGGATTAAATCATATCTTAGCGATCGATACCAACAAGTAACAGTCAATGGTATCTTATCAGAGACACTTGAAGTGAAAATGAGGGTCCCACAGGGCTCTATATTGGGCCCCATCTTATTCACCCTCTTTATAAACGACCTTCTGCTGTGCTGCCCAACGTCTGCGAGAACTACAATTTATGCTGACGACACATGTGATTGCCAAAGCAAATACTACCCTGTCCGAAATGCATGAGTGGTGTTTATACGCAACGGCTTAAACTTGAACATATCTAAAACACAAACGATGCAGATAACTACAAAGAATGCTACTGTCGATGCTTCACCCATAGTTCGACTAAATAGTCTGTCAGTAGCGTGCGTTACTCATTATAAATTCTTAGGTGTTCAAACCGATTGTAAATTGACGTCGAAATACCGCATACAATACTTAGAACACAAGCTGAGTAGTCAAATATTGATTGATTGATTGATTTTCTGGATGCGAAACACTGTTAATTCAGAAATTTTGTGGACGATTATTTCAGCTTTGTTTACCCTCTTCTAAATTATGGAATACTTTTTTGGGGAAATTGTGCCACCGCCACCGTCGAGAATGTATTTAAATTGCAAAAGAAAGTAGTTCGTTTAATCGCCGGATTAAATTCATATACGAGCTGCAAACAAATTTTTCGTAACTACAAAATCATGACTGTACCATCAAGGATGTAATCAAATTAGTTCCACATATTAATACCGCAAGTTCCTCATCGTGTAAGAGAATTAATGCCGCAACTACCAAAAGTCTAACTGAAAAATTAAAAAAAAATACCTATTGGAGGAGTATTGACTCTTTTGTTTGAGAACTTCTGGTCGGCCGTGCACAAAAACGTTATAAAACAAAATTCAAGGTCAATTGCTTGATCGCATTTTAAAAGCTTTATGGGAATACAATAAAATAGAATCACCGACCCATTAAAGACGAGAGTTCAAATCCACAACCTCTCGGTCGTAGCCCGTGTGTGCATTATGGTTAAAGGAGAACAATTTAAATGTGCTTGCATTGATCAGAATTCTGTTTCATTAGATAATCGACAATAATTAGATTTTGACATCCTGGTCTTTGTAAACCAATAGTACACATGATTTACAGTGCTAATTTTGCGTATTAAAATGATTTAAAAAAATTATTAGTCGCTTTGATTGATTGTCACTTTGTTAATTATTTCAATTATTTCCACTAACGAATAGGTTTTTTGTAGTTTGAATTCAATGACGCTTTATTATTTTGGTTCCACAAAATAATAAAAGCGACGACTGTATTCAATAATGATTTTCCGAAATGCAGAAAGAAAAGACATTCTTAAACATTTTGAGCAATAAAGAAATAACAATGCAGTTTATGTACTACCAGCAAATAAAGTACACGATGAATACGTATGAATTAGTAAAATAATTTTAGAAATTGGAATTTCTAATTTTTATTTATTTTTACAGTTTTGTGAGCAGAAAACTATTAACAATTACGTGAAGATTGATTAATTTAATAAGCAACGCGATGGATATTTATAATTCTATTCCGTTATGGAATTACATAAGCGAAGATTTTAACCCAGTGCCCTTCAGTTTGATGACGCTTTATTGTTTTATGACGTTTTATGATGCGCTTGTAGAAACTGATACACGGCCAGTCAGAGGTTTTCAAACAAAAAGTCTCTGGGCGGGTTTTAATTTCTTTAATTTTTCACCAATAAAATTCATATTTGCAGAAATCACTTTCTTAAGTGATAAAGAACTTACAGTTTTAATATGTGAAACTTATTTGATTACACGCTGTATCTGAAGCTGTTTTATATGCCCGTTAAATTGAAAATTCTGTTGAAAGAAACAATTACTATCATAATTACTCCCTCCACAAGAAATAATAATGATTACCGTATACCTTATAACCGTTTAGTTATGGGTCAAAACGGACCCATTTATACGGGCCATACATATTTAAATAAAGTTAAAAGCTTATGGAAAAACTTGATGAATCATTATGATAGTAATAGTTTCAAAGGTAATTTAAAACAGTAGTTAACACATGAGGTTTTCCACGCTACGATGAATTCTTAAATAAAAGCCTATAATACTAAAAATTTATTTTCTAGTAATTTATGCGTATGAAGTGTTATACTATTTTAAATAGTTGTTTTTCTTATTTGTAAACAGTTGACGTGTCTTTTGCCAGTATGCATTGTAATTATACATGTAACAGAGCAACATGACTAATAAACATTTACATTTACATTTATTTGCGATAGGGGGACTAAATACCTTTCAATGTTTAAAGTAAGTTTTCAGAGTCCAAATTAGCATTTTTGTTTGAATTCAAGAATACCAAAGAGTATCGTTTGTGAACAAACAAAATTAACTAATGTCTTTAAATATACTTAAATATACTTACTGTAGTTTCAAACGATACAAATATACGTGTATTCAAATCTTAAAACTGTCCGCGTAAGAATTATTAAATCTTAAATTCATTTCTGCAGTCTAAATAAATAAATAAATATTAATTAAGTAAGTACATGTTGTGATATAAACATCAAATTGAACCCCTGAATTGTCCAAGTAGTCGGCCTTGCAATTGTAAGGTCGTGGGTTCGCACCGCGTTCGAGATATTTCTGTGGTTGTTACTCACTTTAGTGTTGAGGAGAAAATTCGATACTGCTTCTCCTTCAATGGCAAGGAGGTTTAAAAGTAATAAAACCATAAAACACTTTACACACACGATAATACACTCTCGCTCCTGTGGCTCTGACAAGTCAATGGCTTAGGACCCCGTTGGACAACCACCGCAAATTTTATTTTATGACAAATGCTTTTTGATTTCTATTTTTATTACTTTAGCATCAATTTATACTGTTTAAATTGAACAACTAAAAAACCTGTTTTCAATAAGTAAAGTATTTAATAGTGGTTAACCAAAGCTAACAGGAGTTCCAGGCTGAAATATTTTTCTTTAATATTAGTTTAAAATTGGCCTAATTTATTATTTGAAACTTTTATATACATAATTATTTTAAAATTTTCTATATTTTTAATGTTGGAATAGTGCTCTTATTTAACTACGTCATAAAATATTACAAGCAAAGTTTCAGATTTCCAAATATTTCCAAATGCAGCTGAAAACGTAATAAAAAAAATTATTGTTGAGCATTATTTTCGCTCGCACGGAAGTCGCCATGAATCTAAAGAAATCTTATGGGGTATGCCAATATTGTTTCTTATGTGAATTCGTCGGCATTCACTGATGAACTACGTGAAAATATTATACCTAATATGTGTCAGACGAATGCAGCGCGCTCTGCTTTCACAAAAATGTTTAAGAAGCTTTGTGAACGTTACAAGTGCTGCCTGAATCGGAACGGCGAGCGCATTAAACATGTTTAGATGTTGATTTGAATTACAGACCTACTACATTCAAATCAACGCAGGATGCGAAGGCTAACCGCTCGCTCCTACTCCTCCCTTCCACCGGTACATGTACCAAGTTCCGTTTTGTATCATTAACTTAGAAATGCTGAAAATTAGAGTAGAGTGGGTATAAGGCAAAAAGTTTATATGAACAGATATTCTTTTTTATTATTTTAATTTTTTAATGACAAGAATTGAATTGTCTATCCGGGTGGTTATTATTCACTTTCATAATTAGATTTAAAACCGTTTAATAACACTTAAAAATTACGGCTCAATAACTTAATCAATCTTTATCTCAGAATCCATTAATGAAGGACTACCTGTTTATATAAACTTTCTGACTTATAATAGCCCATTCTAGGGCTCAAATGCTACTGGAAAATAAATATAAAACTGTGTAATAGTAAAGGAGACTGTGGTCTAAGAAATAATTGAAATTAATCTCCGCCTACAATAATTTTATATTTGTAGATACGTATTTCGGCAGCTAAACTGCCATCTCCAGTACGCTACCAACTTAAAAGCACTAAAATCTAAGATCTAAAAACAACCTAATCATCCTAATATAATCATAAAAATGTAAAAACTAAGAACAATCTAATCATCCTAAAAGATATACAAGGTGCCCCAGAACACCGTAAAAGTTCTATAACTTTCTTGCTATTCCAGGTATCGATTCATTTTTTTTTGTATAATAGAAGCGCTTCCATTTCACATTTTAAAATTATTTTCGTTTGTATACAGGGTATTCAAGTATTATAAAAATACCAAAGTTATGTTTTTTTTTTAATTGAAATACCCCATTTGACTTCATTTTTGGATTCTTCACTAAATTCTGCGTTAAATTTATTTGAGTCATTTTTACGTATCAATCATACTTTTTGATGTGAGTCAATTTTTTCTTGAAAATTCCCGGATACAAAGTTCCAGTCAAAAATTCGTAACTTCTAAACCATTAAAGATAACGCAAACGATTTTTTTTCAGTCAGTGCCAAGGCTCTGGCTAATCATTCGAGATCAAGCCAAGTCGTGAAGGGATGTTCCAAGGCTCACTACGATTTTTTGAAGATGAATAAATATAAATAACAAAAACTCCATTTTTTCAAATAGAACAGCCTGTATATTTTTACACCATTCCATATCGTTTTTGATAAGCTTTTCAATGATATACAGTTTGTAGGGTCCAATTCTGACATTCGACGAGTTATTGAGAAAATAATAATTTTTAGATGTAAATATTTAATAAACAACTGAAAGTTTCTAGTAGATTGGTGCCAAAATGAAAAGCGATTCATATTTTAAAACAATGTCGCATTAGTTACAGATATATTGTGTCAAAAATTGCGAATTTCATTGGTTTAATATTTTATACGCTGTGCATGATTATCCGCAATCAATCAGTAGGACTGCGGCTTTAATTTCAAATTTATCCTCCCAGTTCCCGCGAATTAGAAGTTCTATTGATGATTCATGAAAATTCTAACTTCAGTACTCAGGAAATCTCAAGAGAAACTGATTTGTATGTCACTTTCAAATTTTAACTTTACTACTCGTGAATTCTCAAAAGAAACTGACTTGTATAACAGTTTCTCCCGAGTACTCAAGTTAGAATTTTCATGAATCATCAAGAGAACTTCTACTTCACGCGAACTAGGAGGATAAATTTGAAATTAAAGCCGCAGTCCTACTGATTGATCGCGGATAATCATGCATAACGAATAAAATATTAAACCAATGAAATTCGCACTTCTTGACTCAGTATATCCGTAACTGGTGCGACGTTGGTTGAAAAATGTAATCGCTTTTCATTTTGGTACCAAACTACTAGAAACTTTCAGTTGTTTATTAAATATTTACATCTAAAAATTACTATTTTTTCAATAACTTGTCGCATATCAGTACTGGACCCTACAAACTGTATATCGTTGAAAAGCTTGTCAAAAACGCTATGGATTGGTGTGAAAATATATAGGGTGTTCTATTTGAAAATAAGGAGTTTTTGTTATTTATAATTATTGATCTTCAAAAAATCCTAGTAAGGCTTGGAAGATCCTTTCACGACTTGGCTTGATCTTAAATAATTAACCACAGCCTTGGCATTAACTGAAAAAAAATTCGGTTGCGTTATCTTTAGTGGTTTAGAAGATACGAATTTTTGAATGGAACCTTGCATCCGGGAATTTTCAAGAAAAAAAGGACTCACATCAAAAAGTATGATTGATACATAAAAAATACTCAAATAAATTTAACGCAGAATTTAGTGTAGAATCCAAAAATAAAGTCAAAATAGGATATTTCAATTTAAAAAAAAAGTAACTTTAATATTTTTATAATACTTAGACACCCTGTATACAAACGAAAATAATTTTAAAATGTGCAATAGAAGCGCTTCTATTATACAAAAAAAAAAAAAATTGAGTAGATACCTGGAATAGCAAGAGAGTTATGGAACTTTTACGGAGCTCTGGGATACTCCGTATATATCTAAATGTAAGTAAATATAAAATAATATGTAAACACCTAAAGTTAACCGTCAGAAAAACCTTACAAATAAGAGCTAACAAAACAACACGGAAATACGGAAATAAATAGTCCAAAGACCCGAAAAAAGAGTTCTTTTCCTAACGAATAAATAAGTATATAATTCCCTGTTATTTGATACCTAAAAATTCTGAAAAATAAAATATATATATTATGTATAAATCGTCAAAAAACAACCTACAGATGAGAGCAAATCACACCCACACACCACAAGTTAAGAGCACTTTAGGAAAATTTTATCTCGCAGAATCCTCTCCTTATCAAATATCCAGTGCAAATTAGGATGATTAGGTTGTTGTTAGATATTTTTAAGTGCTTTTAAGTTGGTAGCGTACTGAAAATTGCAGCTTAGCTGCCGAAATACGTATCTACGGATATAAAATTATTACGGGTGGAGATTAATTTCAATTATAAGAACTGGGGTTGAGAAAAACGTCAACCATGCCAAGGCCTGTGGTTTTTCTTCTTTGTCAGCGGACTTGTTTATGGTTAAAGCATAACTTCCTCAATTCAGATAATCTTTATTCTGTAACTTTTTGGTGCTGCCGATATGTTGATGACATCCTGTTCATCTTCAATTGTTACCCTGTTGTTAATTAATTCTCGATTCACTTCACTAAAATATTTCTTTTACGAATGAAAAGGAAAAAATATATATAGTATCGAGTTTTTACATAAATTCAAAACTTACCTACTAAAAATGATAAAGAAAATCCCATATAAAAGAAGCACAGCCAAATGTCGACATTTGCTTAAATTTTGGAAAGTGTCTGAACAAGAATAATTACTTATTTTATAATACTTTTCATTATTGATTGTACGTATATTAATAATTACGTATTTTGGGTGGTCAATTAATGAAACAAGAGGAGTTTTCATGTGTTTTCTTATTTGGTTTATTATTTTTCGAATTATTAATGTTCTTATTCTAATGTCTATTCTTTTATCAATACTATCATTTTATTGGTTAGATTCCACTTTCAAAAGCCTGACACTGCTGGTTTTACAATAGTTTTAAAAGGTTACACTTATCACCTTACAACTTTGTAGCTAATCTTATTAATCGACATTGTTAAATTACAGTCTGCTGATGCGATCGAATGTGTTGGAATGTGTTATGGCATTATTTTATTCATTGTGATTTTCACTGGGCAGATTACGGTAAGTTTAACAATTTGTTGTTTTACGTTACTTTAAACTTATCTTCTACCTCTATATTCTCCCGCGTTGGCTGCTGAAACTATAGGATTTAAAATAACTTTTCACATCCATTCTTTTTGACTATAGTATGGATGCTATTGTTTAGGTGCATAATACTGCTATGCAGTTCACTAAATAAATACACTTGTCTGTGTATTTAATGACTCATGTTGACTTCTTTATAAAAATGATTACATTCACTGAATCTTAGGAGTATTTTATTATTATTTATTAACATGGTATGGATGGTCAGATATGTATTTTAATCCTTCTTTTAAATTTGGGCGATGGATTTTTAATTATTGCATTTAGAAATAAAATTTGAAATGAAAGTGCGTAACCTATTCATAAGAAAGTGAAGTTTCAAGATAATTTATACAACAAAACGATTAGGTTTTAAAAAAACTTTAAAATGGACACTGTAAAATCCCAAGGAATGCCCAACGTTTCGCTATCGCTTGTTACCTTCATCAGCTATAGCGAAACGTTTCATCGAAGTTATGACTTATATAACATTAAAATAAATAATAAATATACTACACAAAAATACAAAATTCTGCTGATATACTTTTGATCAGTTCTGTATGTTGTCGTTGAAGCACATTCAGTATTACGGTAGAATTTTTGTAGTTAGCCGTAATAAAGCAGCATAAAATTCGTAATTTATTGACGTTTGTTTTTAGTAGGTCTAAGGAAGTAATATAAAATCATAATTTATACATTTATCTCATACATTTCTCAATTTTTTACTTTATACTATACAGGGAGCTGCGTTTTGAAAGGCAACGTAGGAAATCTCATGTTAATTTAAAGATGGTCGAATATTGGCTTCCCTAATTATTTTACAGCAAAATTCCAGTTTGGTTTCTTAAAGTGCTCTTCAAGATGAATCAGTCTGTGAAGTTTGAGAATTTTTCATTCGTTCAGTTTCAAGATATTTAAACAAGATCAGTGACGAAATTCAATTTATATCAAAAAATCAGCACAGCCTTGATCTGTAAATGTTAAAATAAATTATTGGAAAAGGTTCTTCCATGAATCTTTCTCAGAAACGACTAGAATTATTAATTCTTTGCCTAGTTTTACTATCATCGATCAAACTTGTTCTGATAGTTTGAAATAAATTGAATTTAGTTAAAGATCTTTTTTTTTAAATATCTTGAATCTGAGCAAATTAAAAATTCTCAAACTTCTTAGACAGATTCTTCTTGAAGGTCACTTTAAGAAACCTCCATGGAATTTTGCTGTAAAATAATTAGGGAAGCCAATATTTAAGTATCTTTAAATTAATATGGGATTTCCTATGTCGCGTTTCAAAATGCAGCACCGTGTATATAGTTGTTAAGAAGACGTGTCATATATCTGTGTGGTCCGAATGACAAATAAATTAGAATAAAGTGAGGTAAATATGCAACACCCAAAAATTAGGGTAAATGTGAAACAAGCCTGTAATTAATTAACAAATGAATTTATTGTAAAACTGCAAGTGTTATTATTCAACTTGTAGTTTTGTTAAGGGTTAAGAGTATTTTCGAAATCGGTGTAAGAACACATGAATTAAATTTCATAGTCTGTTATGAAACTTACTGTAACTGGAAAATAAATTGCAGTTTCAATTTTACAATGATTTTGGACAGAGCAAATAGATCGCGGATCGTAATGCCATTTTCGTTTTATTTTTCTGCAGATTAGTTGATTAAATTTTTGAGTAAAAGGAAAAAAAATGAAACAGTGTGTGGGAAAATATGAAATAATTTTAAGCAGTGCGTCCTGCTGTGAAAATGTAAAAATAAGTCAGTTGGATGTGTGATTTCGACAGAGAAATTTCTTGAAGATCAATGACAGTTTTAGTTAAAAATTAAAAAATGCCAAGAAATTATATCAAAAATGGTGTTAAACACCCTGAAGAAAAGGTTAGTGTAGTGTGGCAGTGCAAGATATTACAGACAAAAAATTAACATTTCGCGAAGCTAGTGCTCGGTGCGCTTTAGACCAAACATTTTTATTTCGAAAAGACAAATCAAAGCGTACAAGGGAGAAAAACTTCGCTGAAAAAAGAACAAGAAGGTTGGGTAGCGTATATTAAAAGCAATGGCAAAAATGGGGATTTCTTCTAAATAAAGAAGTGAAGACCGTAGTAAATGAATATATTGATAATTGAAAATTAATCTCCGTCCACAATAATTTTATATCCGTAGATACGTATTTCGGCAGCTAAGCTGCCATCTTATAACATTAGTTGGTAGCGACCAACCAACTTATACTTACACAGCTTAGCTGTCGAAATACGTATCTACGAATATAAAAATTATTGTGGGCGGAGATTAATTTTCAATTATTTCTTAAACCACAGTCTCCTTTACTATTTTAGTGAATATATTGAAATTAATAATTTAAAAACAAATTTTACGAAAAGAGGGGCCTGGGAATGATTGGTTCCGAGAATTTACGAGACGTAACAACCTATCTTTAAAAAAGCCGGAAACTTTGGAGGCTGTCAAACGAAAGCCAACGGGTGATCCGTTCATAACGTAATATACAGTGAGAATCTTGTAACGTTGCACATAGACGAAAATTACGTGATCAGATAATACATTTCTGAATCATATAAGATTGCACGTAGGGGTTTTAACATTACGTTGCTATAGTTACTACTTAATTCTTAATGCTGAATCATTTACAAATTGCATATAGGAAGTATTAAGGAAGGGAATAATTGATCTATCTGGAAACTTGGCGGCAAATAAAGCAAAGACCTCTATTAATGAAGTTCCATTTGAGAATAATGTGTACCTACATTTCCACTTTTTCGGCGGTTGTATACATTTTACAATAAATCGAAAGAGCAATTTAATTCAAGCTGACAATTCAAAATCAGTAGTGTCAGTACTTACAATGCACAGTAACCATGGTGAATAAAATAAATTTGGAAATAATGTAATAATGCTTCCATTGATAATAATTAGTATGTGCAGTCCTATAAGATTGTCAGTGTATAATTTTTACGATATTTTGGAGCTAGGTAAGCTGGGTAAGCTGCTCAGCTTACCAATTTAAATTTGAGAGATAAACCAGCACACATTTGGAACCTGCATGCAACTTTGACCCATCTCGAGGTAGGCCAAAAAGGAGATCAACCTCACAGAAACATTCAAGGTTCGGGTAGAGAAAATATTTGTGTTTCTGCCGCAAGAAAACTCATGCCACCCCTAAATATATTTCAAGCAGCAAAGTTGTGGACCACTTAGAAAGATGAAAATGGTCTCCCAAATACATTTTATTGTGCATATACTGTTCTGCAAAAGGTTGGATGACTGCTGAAATATTTCAGGACTAGTTTTACAAATTTTGTGCGACTTTAGAGGAAGTACCATTATTACTAATATTTGATGGCCATCTCTCACATCTTGATATTGTCATACTTAAAAAGGCAAAACAGGAAAATATAACCGTTCCAAAACTTCTCCCGCATACTACTGATTTGTTACAACTGCTCGACAAAAGCTGTTTCCGTTCGTTAAAAGTGTTATGGGATAAATAGTTAGTAGCCTGGCAGCGTGAAAATCAGCGAAGATTGACCACGGCAGAGACTGATTGTTGATTTGTTGTGCAAAATTTGGAACGAGGGCATAAGATCGGAACCCATTATAAACGGATTTGTTTCTACTAGAATATATCCCGTAAATAGAAGTCAATACCCTCAAGATAGCCCGAATAGTGAAAAACTCGAACGGTGTCTTACAAAAGGCGAACATGGACAAGAAATAATGAAACTGAAGAAAGCGATCACATTGAAGATGATGATAGCACGGGCACAGCAAATCCAGAAATCAGTGACGTTGTAGCTAACAACGCTCGTTCAACTTCAGAACTTCAGTCCAGCTGTTCTAAAGATCATCATTTGAAAGTCTGTTGCTTAAGAAAGTGGGTAAATCCACCCATTCTACGACGAAAATTCATGAGTGAGGAATTTACTTTGCACATAAATGATACTAAAGATAAAAGCAAAAAAAAAATACCAAAGAGAAAAACTAGAAGGTAGAACAAATCAACAGAATCTGAATCGGTGAATTTGAATGAAAGAGAAGACATTCCCGAAGAAGAAGACAACGGCGATAGTTTAGATAACGTAGATTGGGCAGTTGGAAATAGTGACAATGAATTTGAGTTGAATGATGCAGATACTGAAAAGAAAGTTGCAGACCACATTTTAATATCATTCAAAGATTGGAAAAAAAAATGCCTTTTTATACTGCTTTTAGTGGATATCAAATCAAAGCTTTTTTCTTAATAATTTTTTGATAGAAAATCAATAACCAAAAAGTAACAAGAGTTTAGAGTGAAATTAACTAATAGACAAAAGTTACTCCCTGTAGTAATATTTTACGTTTTAAATTCAAATTTGAGGCATTGATGAGTTAATTGAACATTTCTTTATAATAAACAACTATTTCAAAAAATGTAGTCACGTTAAAGTTACGGTTATTTCATTTTTTCTTTTAATGCCCAAACAGGGGTTTTCATGTCGCTGTGCACCGCGTTCTAATTAAAAACAAAACTAGGAAATAGATTAACATAGACATTTTGTGAATAGTGGTTTTGATAGAGTTTATTTAACAACAAAGTTGCATTTTGTGAAATAATTTTTATTATTTAATTAAGAAGCTATAGGTGTAAATTAAAGAAGAAATTAAGAAAGTTAAACTGCTGTAACTTTCCTAGTATTGGATTTTGGTCAAAAGCGAATTAAGAAAAAAAGCTTTATTTTGATGTCCTTCAGCTGTCCCTTCAATCTCCTCCGTACGTTGTGAGATACCCAGTATAATATAATACTTAAGGAAAAATCTGTGTTGATCGCCAGACTATTTTAGAAAATCTTCCATTCCACAAATAGTTCAAATAAGTACTGGCAGAGTAAGATATATTTTTCCAAAACCAGTGAATGTAGTTGAAATATAACTATTATTTTTGTTTCACGTTTCACCCTTATATATGAATTTTACATTAGAAAATAAGTTTAAAGAAAGTGTATTTTTCGTTTTTCATATTTTTTCAGGTTTAGTATTTTTTTGTTGACCATCCTTCTAGGTTATTATAGTCGTTTTGATGTATTTTTATTATTTATAAAAAAATAATAGACCTTTGTCAAGCTTAATAAATTCTTATTGAAACTTTATTTACTTTATGCATGTTTTGACGTTAATTTTTGACTTGCAGTTTTCCTCGCTTATTTCATTTCTGTTTCGCAAATGACAATAACACGTATGGTACAGAAGTTATTAGTTTGTTTCTCATTTTTCCATCTCTGTTTCATTTTTTCCCAAAATCAAGGTGAAAAATGAAACGCTGTTTTTAATTTTTTTTTGCTGAATGTACATTTAATTAAAACAAAAACCATGCAAAATCGCAAACCCTATACCATAACATTTTTTTTTTAATTGTCAGAAGTAACTATTTCTTTGTCTAGCCTTTCACTTAGCTTCACTTTATGGTATACATAAAATATTAAAAGTTTATTAATTTATCGATAAGCAAAAACTCGAGTCTTTACTAACGTTGAAGTTCAAACGTAATCAACTATCAGCAAATTTTCTTTAATAATTAAGAGTTGATGTGGCATGAATGAATTAAATAACACAGAAACATTTGCACTATAAAATCTTCAGATTCCAAAATCTCGCTCTTTATCGTATACTCTCGCACAGTACTGCGACAGTAAACTTAATTTAGAATTTTCTATTTTCTAAATTTTTTATTTTCTTCGATAATATTATTGTTTATGACAGAATGTAAAGTTATGTAAATATTGTAGATGAGATGTAAATAGTAGGAATGAACACAACTTCATTCTTTACTGTTTAAGAATGTAATAATCCTGTTGGGTGAATGCGATGCTAATGTGGTAATAGAAAATTACCTGGTGTAAACGAGCTGGAACCGGGTCTTGGTTGTGATGGTGATGAAACCATCCTGTTAAAGAACCCACTGCAAGAGTTCCAGCTAAAAGCAGAAGAGCGAAGCACAGGGCGACGAGTAGCCTACCCTGGCTCGACAATACCATAGCCATGATGGTTTATTCAGTCACATTACAACTGTTTTATGTAAACTAAGCAATAAATGAATCAAAATCGAAAGGCCATTGAGACAATCACCAACGAACGAACGAAAATAATTAAAATCGAAACTGCAATGGAAAATTCACGAACTTTTAAACTGTAACCAGCGCTCCTAGCGAGCACGTCTTGTACTATCAACGGTAAGCGTCGCAACGCTACTGTGCCGAAGAACGTGCTGTGGTGGCGCCTGGACTAGGACGCCGCACGCGTTCCCAATTCGGCGGCATCCATCGTCTGCGCATCTACAATGATAACTTCCACTGCTAAATAAATTAACTAATTATATTCGGGTATGTTTTAAAAAGTAATTACGTCCGTATATTCAATGTGTAAAGTCAACAGAGGCGTTCGTCCTGCGTCGAGGGCGCTCATTACGATAAAAAGAATCGCATCCGGAAAGAAAGTTTGGAAATAAAATAAAAGATTCAGTCATTGTTTGGACAGTAAAAAGTTCAGAGTGTTCCCTTATCGTGAGGTTTATAGGATCTCATTTCCCGGCGAAAGCTCCACAGCTATCGGTGAGTGCATCGGCGAACGGTTAGTTTTATCTCTAATCAACTCATCCCTTATCTGCGCCGTTCGCCACAGATCACTCGGATCTACAGAACTGCTTAGTATGATGAAGTCGGCTCTTTCTCGTTTAATGATCATAACTGAATTAATAAAAGCACTTACCTCGTAATCTTCCTGAATTTGTGAGCCTGCTTTGGCAATGTACAGAGTAGAAGCCGATTCGAATTCCAATTCCAGAGGCTGTCGCTCCACTTGTACCGTCGCATTCTCTGCGCAATTAAAGAAAAGCGTAACATTTTCCGTCGTTACCCTGAAGGCGATGCTCGTCCACACATTTACGAATCTGCCAACGACGAAGTTCGCGATGGTTTGCGAAGTTAACTGCGTGGGTTCGGTGTAAATAAGGGATATCTCGGTGCCAGAACCGGCTCGGGAGAGTTTAACCCCTAACTGAACTATGTTTTCGTACGGATTAACTACGGCAAACAAGTAGCCACCTTTCGAAGTGCGCGGTTTGGCCCTGATTAAAATCGAAAACTCAGGAAACAATTTTTCGGGGAGAACTACGCGATAGGGGATTTTCACGTCCGAACCCGACCTGAAACCGAAACCGGGGAATCCATCGGATCCATCTTCATCTACGTATTGTGTTTTCGAGTCTTCGAATGGGATTTTCACTGCCGTTAACAAGTCAATTTCTGCAACTGAAAAAGAATTAAAATGTAACGCTTGTTTGTCTAGGAGAATACAAAAAGAAATAATTCATACAATTTCGAATTCATTTTATCTGTTGGCTCGTGAACATGTTGCATTATTCCTACGAAATATTATTTGTAAAACCGCAAAACTCACTTCAGCTCAGATAAACGTCATATCCGTTCGCACGAACAAGTAAGTTTGAATGTCTGTCTTAACCTGGCAACTAATAAGAGTGCACGAGTGACAAGGTAGGAGATCGAAATCACAGTTCAAACTTACTTGTTCATGCCAACGGAAATGACGTTTATCTGAGTTGAGATGAGATTTTTGGCAAAAAGAACACGCCTGTTGTATTCCTATTATGTTGAAAATGTATTCGTTTCATTTTGTTTTTTTTTTATTCGTTGTTACTATAGTAACAACTTTGTTACACGTATATTAATTCGTTTCTACCGCACACGATTCAATACATTTCAGGTCTCAAGTGGCTGTCCAAATGTCATTGTATGGAATTGAAATTCCCATGGATACAAAGTAATGAATTTAAATTTCATTTATGGCCGGTTGCACCAATGTTTTAAGCAAAGCTTAAATTTAAGTTGTGTTTAGAATATGACATTTTGTGTAAGTTCAATAAAATATCACACACATTCTAATTGATACTTAAATGTGGCAAGCAGGTGTCAGTCAGAATGTGATTAACAAAATACTCTCCAAGCATAAATGTCATATTCTAAACCTGACTTAAACTTAAGTCCTGCTTAAAATGTTGGTGCAACCGGGCATTAATCTCTCAAGTAGATGATAAGCTCCATTGAGAACTTCAATCTCCGTTTTTTCCACGAAAAAATAAGATATAAGTTGCGCGCATTTGATGAAATACGTTATTAAGTCAGTTTTTGGCCATTTGCACCAAACACTTAAGTCGAGCTTAAATTTAAGTACTGCTTATATTGTGACATTTGATGTTACGTAACATTTCAGTAAGTCTCATTATATAGCAGTGCTTAAAGTTAAGCTGACCTTAAGTGTTTGGTGCAACTGGCTATTTATGTTTCATTTTCTGTTGAGCATATGAAAAGCTAACATCGCAATTATCACATGGAATCCGCCGTTGCTCATGGAAAAGCTTTGAAAAAACAACGACAAACGACATCACTGCATCACTTAGCGGACAAAAGTATGTATGGTAAAAACGTTCCTTGAGGCAGAGGGGTGATATGATACGAGCCCCGTGAACTATAGGTTCAGACATTTAACTTTTGGCCTTTTTACCATGTAACTGATCAAATTCGTAATAAAAATAAAATATATATTAGCATACCATTGCAATTATACAGGTGTCTCAAAACCTCTGTCTATTGTAAAAACGGAAAGCAAGAACTGGAGTATGATACGATGAAAAATTTAAATAAATTAGATTATCTGTACACACAATAATCTATGGGTTCAGAATAAGTGATTGAATAACTTCTCCAGCTCTCAATTGAACTATTTTATTAATTGTTTACATTCCAACAAAAAACACATGTTTTTATAAGGATAATATTGAACCTGAATTTCTGCATCGGCTCAAACCATAAAGACATAAAATCTGTCGCTTAGTGTAGACGTTTATTTCGTCGTTTATTCGAAGTTTTAATAAAGAAACAAAATTTATTTTTGCTGTACTAATACAATAAACTTTAGTAATCAACATTGTAAGTTGATTATTGGCAATTTACAAATTAATATGATGTAAGAATTTCCAGTTTTTCGATCGCCTTTAGATTGAATTTTTTAAATTTAACTGTTAAAGTACGGATTAGCACAAAACTAATCATCAATTAATGTAATACGCACAGAATATTTTAAACTACTAAGAACTTATCTAGTTACAAAATTTATCTGCTTATAAACTTAACAAAAAAGCACGATACTTGACCTGCCTTAAGTACAATATCTGTGCATTAGGTCATGGTCTGCGTTTTTATGACTTTAAATGGTCTCGAACGTCGGAGAATAGTTGAAAACCAAGCTCTGCCGGAACATTTAAGCTGCGTTCAACGACCCTCAAACAATTTCTATGAAAAGATAAAGAAATAAAGAATTTTTCGACATACTGATAGTCGTCATAGGACTTCCGGTTTCGCCGAAAGTGATATCAACTTTCTTATTTTAAATGGAACACTCTATATATTTTTACATATTTAAAATCTACGGAGCATTACGAGTCCAAATACGTATCAATTGTTAACTTTGGTTTCCATGACAACGAAAAAAAAACTTTTTTATTCCTCAACCTAGAAAGCTATGAATCGAAGTTTTTCGATCTAATGCGATCAAGTGTTCCGAAAAAATCACTCCTTTGATGGTATTTTGATTTTTAACGTTTTTACAGTATTTGAAATTTTCATTAGCTCTTAACTCATTTTTTTCGATAGAACCTCATATGTTTCTTAGCTTAGTTCAACTGAACATTTTCTTCTGAATACGCTGATACCAAATACGTCATATTATCTGTGAAAATAATTTAAAATAGAGCATGTCTTATTGAAATTTTACACTCCCTTTATTTCAAATGACTTTCAGAGAAAATATAATATATAAAATAACTTTTATCTGCGTTATTATTTCTATCTGACCAATAGTTGTAAACCAAATTTTGCTTCATTTCTTGACCACTATTTGTGGTTTCAATTAAAGACATAGGTTTAGAGATACGCTGTATTATTATTTAAGTATGTTACAGCAGAAAAAATATTTAAAAACTAATTTGCTTTCTGTTGGCTATATATGCATTTTACCCAAGAAATAAGTAAAATCGTCGTGTCCCTGCCTGTAGTTGACAGGGCTTGTAGGAGTGATGATATTTGGTTTTACCAACTTTTTACATGAAATGTACGATGTTAAGTAAACCAAGATATCAAGGATACTAAAGAATTTTTGCCCATCACTTCAGAGAAGAATAAAATTATGTAATTATTTGATGATAAATAAAAAATAACTTTCGGCAGTTCTCATAGAACGAAGTTGATAAATACAATTAACCTTGGAATTAGCAGTTAGTTTTTACGTGATCTCGAAAAGCTGAAGGAAATATCATTTGATAAATAGGGCCTTTTCGAAGAGAAAGTTAAGCGTATAATTCACCAGGTGTACTTAGAGCAGCAAACAAAGCATGTAAATGCATAGAAATCCGCTCCTTAAATATATTATTTGAAGTTTCACGACATTGTGTCACAGGGAAAAAAATTGTAGAGTCAAATTTACTACAATTGTGACAACAGTACAATTGTATATAATATTTTTGTAAATTGTAATTCATAATATATTAATGTGCAGTAAAAGATAAAATAATTTTATAAATTACCTTATAAATCCTTGTTCATAGTAATAAAACGTACTGTAAATATTAGCAGTAATATTTTAGAACTTTTCACTGCAGAAATGTAGTTGTCACAAACTTATTATAATTTAAAATAAAAATTGGTGGAATTGTAGTACATTTTATACTCTTTTTTTCCGTGCAGACACATTCTAAGGCATGCTTAAAGTTAAGCCGAGTATAATAATATCCTGAGAGAATAAACTGCAATTTAAATAAACTCAAAAAACATTAAGAACAATTGAATGTGATGCTTCATAGTCAATTAAAAAGCTTTTCTTGTTGAGTCTTAACTAGACATATTTTTTTATGAAAAATATAGGCACAGGTTCTTTTTTTAAATATTTTGCACCCTACTACTAGAAGGTTTATTTCAGAAGCTAGTGAGAAACTTTAAACGCAAAAGTTGTAGGGCTTTGTATCTATTATCTTTTACAAAATCTCACTGCAAAGTGGAGAAAAAAATACTCCTACATTTTGTTTTAATGGAACTTCCTGTAAATATTTTTTACCGTTAATTGCGACAAATATATAATTTTATGAATAAGTCCATACGGATGAATTTTTAAAGCAGTTCCAGAGAGAGCTCCAAATCAAGAAGAATTTAAAACTAAATTCTTAGTTACAATATATATTGTGGCACTCGCTCATTTAGGTCTAACCACAGCAATAATTAGATTAGATATAATTATTGCTAGAAAGTTTCAAACTTTGCGGGCAATAAAGTTACCTAATCTACATGATGTTTGTGATGTTGATATTGTATTGTACTGTTTTCAGTTCACCAGAATAAATAGTTTCACGGCCGTAGAAGCCGAAATCTTATAAATTTTAGGTAAATTATATACTGGGCGATTGGAAGGTCAACATATTCCTTTGAGAACATGTTATTAGAGCTTATTTGCAATTCATTTAAAGTATATAAAAAAAGCTCAATAGTTTCGGGAATTTTATTTTTCTTAGAAATAGTTTTATCTACGCTTGCAGGTTTTTATTAAATCATTCGTAAAAAATTAATCTTTAACATTTCAATTTCTTTTATTAGTTTAAACACTATACAAGTAATGTAACAAGAATTATCTTAAGTAATTATTTTATAAAACAGGGACAGGAAAAGTCAAAACAAGGGCTTACTACAAAAAAAAAAAAAAACTGCAACCCAGTGACACGTACATTCAGATTTACTTCTAAGATTTAATAATATATTCAACGTGTAAATGAGTTAGGAACTATCAATTTCCAGCTATCGGACGAGCTCAATTTTTTATTTGTGTAAATAATAAAGTAATAATTGAAGTACAGATTTCAACCTCTTTGTCAAAGAGAAACTAGATTCAGTAAATAAAATTTAATAAATCCACTACGTTTTATTTACTAAACAATTGATTTTAAAAAACCAATAGAAACATCCAATTTTCTTGGTTTTGTTGTAATTTTAAGTGCCTATTGAATTTCATTAATATTGTTTCTTGTTTTACGTTTCTATTACTCTTTAAAACTATTTAAACTACCCATTGAGTCGAGTTGACAAACTATAGAGTACTGTATAATAGGTGTTATCGTTGCAAGTAAACTTTACTAACGTTCACAATGTATACTTTTATTTTTTATATAAATATTCACCTTTAAAAAACTACAATATAATATATTGGCTGATTAGTATTCTTCCTGTACTTTCTAAAGTTCTTGAAAAAGTTTTGAAGGCACAGTTGATGAACTATGTCACTCTTTATGATCTATTGCCATCTCATCAATCAGGATTTCAATCCAATTTTAGTTGTAATACTGCTTTATTGAAAGTGACAGATGACATCTTAACGGCTACTGAAAATGGTAATATAACTATATTTGTGTTGCTTGACTTCAGTAAAGCGTTTGACACAGTTAATCACCGGCTTTGATTGGCTATTTTAAAATATTTTGGGTTAAATGACGGCGCTGTTAGCCTTCTTAACAGCTTTTTAACTGATAGGTCACAAAGTTTTACTGTGGATAGATCTCTGTCGGAACTTCTTCAAATACATCAGGGAGTACCGCAAGGTTCCATTTTAGGACCATTACTGTTCACAATTTACACTTCTCATATATTTGAAACATATTCAATTCTGTGATCACCACATATATGCTGACGACACTCAGTTATACCGTTCTCTAACACCTTCCAACTGGGGTCATGCGGAGTCAGAAGTAAATTCCGATTTAGAATATGTCCATAGCAACTCTTTGAAGAATTTTTTATACATTAATCCTACGAAATCTAAAATCTTATTGTTTGGTAAGAAAAAAATATGTGAGCAACTGTCTATTTCAGTAAATATTCACATTAATAACATAAAGATACCCATTGTTGATAAAGCTAAAAGTCTTGGTTTATCATTAGACAATACGTTTCGTTACAGAAACCAGATTTCGCAGTATATTAAGAATGCTTACGTTTTCTTGAGAAAACTTTATCCCTTCAGGAGGATTTTCAATGCTCGAACTAAGCAAAGACTATGTGAAACATTTGTCTTATCTCAATTTACCTACTCCGTTCCAATTTATCACTCTGGTCTTGATTCTTTTTGTATTCGCGCTATCCAAAAAGTTCAGAACCCGTGTCCGAGATATATTTTTGGATTGCTGAAACTCGATCACATTTCTCATAAATTAGTTGAAGCCGGTTGGCTTAACATGGAAAATCGGAGATATTTACAAACGGTTTCTTGCTTTCATAAAATTTTAATAACCAGACAACCACCTTACTTGTACTATAAGATAAGATTCAGGTCAGATGTGCACAACATCATATCAACATCAACATATCACTCCACTTCATTACTTGAGAGATCCTTTTCTTTTCAGGTTTATCGGTTATATAATCAACTGCCGAACAGATTTAAAAGTCTCAGTATACATTCATTTAAAAATATATTGAAAATTTTTTTATTTGATAAACAAGTTGTGTTTACTTAATTCATTTTATTTGATTTCGTCCTTATTTATTATTATCACATGATATATTTTGTCATGTTTGGCGGTGTGCATATCGCGGATTGACAAATTCATAATAAATCATTTTCTCTTCTTTATTATTATTATTTGTTTGTGAATTTATATTGTATTTTTTTTTGTTTTTTGTTTTTACTTTCATAGTTTAGTTTGCTTCTTTTTTTTAGTTTTAGGCATTAATTTTCAATATTTTGTGATTTTTTCGTCAAGGCTTAGATGGAAGAGCAGTACTTTACTGAATCTCATCTTGTGATTGTGTTATTTTTTTTTGTTTCTTAAATTTATATTTCTTTTTCTCTGACAACACAATAAAGTCTATTATTATTATATGTTAATGTCAAAATATCACAACAGATTTTGACTTCATTGCTGAAATAACTGTCTATAAAAGCGAGTTTTGTTCATTAGAGAGCATTTTGGCCACAATTTTAAAAATATTTTAATGTTTGTTAAAATAAAATCATTTATTTTTCAAACTTTGCCTTTATTAACAGTTTTTATTTTGCAATAATTAAAGAATGCTTTGTTTTTGTTTAAACTGTTTATGACTTCATTTCTGCAATGGTTTGTTGTTTGATATTGGCAGCAATGACTCGCGCAGACAGGTTATATAATAGTGGTTGTCGTTTATTTAATATTCAGATTTTAATAGGGCAAATGAGTATTTATTTTCGTAAGTAATTAAAGTATTTTAAGAAATTGAAGACTAGAGTTGTTATGCAACAAAAGTTAAATTTTTCAGGAAACGAATAACCGCACAATTTTGTGAATATAACATACGACTAGCGCTTCTGTCGGGGACTGTAGCACCTACAAGGAACAACTGATGCATATAAATTTCTTAGCAGGGCATTGGCGCTAGGACTTAAATTGGTTATCAATGAAAAAAAAACAAAAGATAAAAAATGGCACTTAAATCCTTTAGCATTTCCACGCTTCAATTACATTAAGAATCTGTTCAAATTTCTTACGATTGTGTTTCACTTTAAGGCTGCTCACTTATTTTTGTTTATATACAGTCACGCATCAAGTTTGTTTATGTTTAATTACAATGATCTTCCATACGTTTGTTCTTATGTTTTTCGTCGACTGCCCCTGAAATACGCGTTTTCTCTATTTATAGACCACGTATGTAAAATGACTCCTACCCGCTAAATTGCCCGTCATACCATGTCATATTTGATTTAGCCCGTCAACAATTTTTTACTATTTCTTGAATTCATTTCATTCACAAAACAAATTTCTTAATTTTGATCGTAGAAACTCATGCAATTATTCCTAATGAAATTCTCATTGCAGATATCTAACAGAAAAATTCGTATATGAATTGGTTCTGTTGTTGACTTTTCTTGACTTTCTTGGCTTAAGATGATCATTTCAACTCACGATAGGTTCACCTTTTGATTTGATTTTGAAGATACCTTCTGCGTAGAGCAAATCCTCTATGGTTTTGTACATCGTAGTGTCTTCAAGACTGACTTAGGCTTCCGTCAGTTGTGGTTCAATGTATTTTATTGATCCCCATATCATATTGTACTTGTACAATGGTATTATTTGGGTCGAAATGCTTTGGAATTAAAACTTTCTCTTGATACATGGAAATGATCTGACGTCGAACTAAATTTCAAAGTGATTTATTAATAATCCATTCAAAACTGCAAGTAAGAACCATTCAATACAATTAAAATTGAAAACTCCTAACTAAAATAACATAGCAATATGTACGTTTGAAAGTTCCAAAGATAAATCGGAGC
Source organism: Prosopocoilus inquinatus (assembly GCA_036172665.1). Classification (NCBI taxonomy): domain Eukaryota; kingdom Metazoa; phylum Arthropoda; class Insecta; order Coleoptera; family Lucanidae; genus Prosopocoilus; species Prosopocoilus inquinatus. The sequence goes on from CM069876.1 coordinate 8,857,151, forward strand.
TGAACTCAAAAAATCGTATTGTTAGCAGTTAAAAAGAAAATGAAGGGGTGCATATGTCCCTGTCAACACATGTGCGGGAAGGCTCAGCGATATACGATAGATAGCCTGTGATAGTTGATCGAATTTGTAAACATAGTAGGAGTAGTTGTTTTTGTTAACTCATCAAGTTTGTAACATCAGTATTAGTGATGGGCAAAAAATAGTATTCGAATAAATTTAGAAGTCGAATGAAATTAGTATTCGAATAAAATTAATATTCGAATAAAATTAGAAGTCGAATGAAACGGCTCCGTGAAGTTGACCCCCACAATATTAGTTTATTAACTTACAATTTCGGAGCAATTAGTAATCAGTTAGTAATTACTTATGACCAATAGGTAACAATTTGTAAGATCATTTTTCGGGAGAAAAACACAGTTGACTATTTTGGTGCTAACTTCTCGGGAGCCCCCAGCTATTTTAATTATTATATTTTTTCCTTACCAATAATTAGTAAGTTAATTGTAAGTTTTTGTAATCCAGAAAGCGTAATTTGTACGTGATCCTTTTACGCTGTTTTCTTTAATTAATTTTCTGGATGCTAACTTCTTGGGAGCACCTTAGTTAATGAACTTTAAATATTTATTCTGGTTAATATTTAGTAAACCTTTAGTAAGTACTTGTAAGTGAAAAATTATAATTTGTAACTGAAACAATTAAGTTAAAAATGTAAAAATGACAACAAAACAAGTACGTATTAGGTATGGTCCGTGGTTATGGTTGACATTTACCTTACTTGATGAGGTTTGGCGAAAAACATATTCTTTATCTTTTCAACCACATACCACTTATGAAATAGCAATAGTGTGTTTGATTCTTTCGGCTGATAGCGAAACGTTGAGTGTTTTTCCAATCATATTTCTGTCCGGTTCAAAAATTAAAAAGAACATTTACTTACAATTTTCATCGGACAAGAATTAACTTCATTCATATAATAATAATAATAATAATAAAAATAATAAACTATGACTCGCGTACTTACCCGTGTTGCCAATTATTTACATGGAACTGGTTTCCCTTTATGAAAATCCCGATAACTACCGGGATATTCGGAGAATACCCATGGGATAACTTATTATGTAGCAAATTGGCTTAAATTTCCCAATTCTAGTGCAATGTTAGGTCAAAAGCAATCGTAGGATGTCGCTGTTTAAACGAAATCTTATGTGAAAAAGGCCTTGGCTAGAAAGCTGAAATATCGTTTCAAATTTTCTTGTGCGTACATCAGTTTAGAACTCAAGAATAAATTTTATTCTATAGTGAGTTCCTTTCATTTGTGATAAAAGGTGTTTCTGTCTGAGTTTTGTAAAAATCTTTTAATGACAAGGGTTTTCATAAGACGTTACTTAATTTCATTTGATTAAAGATTTATTAAACGTTATAAATAGCGTTATAAATAGCGTCCAAACATAAACTACTGCTACTGTCATTAAGCTTCTTGTCAAATTTTTACGATGCACTTCGAGATATGCCAAAACTACAGTTTCCGGTTCTTCATCAATTGAAACACATCTTAATCAATTTGTAAAAATAAAAATATCTTCTTTATTTATCAATTTCCGATAAAATGATAAAGGACAATTTTAATTCAGAATTTTATTCTTTATCGATTGGTCAAATAATATACAGCGTGTTCCGGTAAAAAAAAAAAAACTCTTCCCTTTATTTCGTAAGCGCAATCTTCAATTGTTTTTTAAATGCATTGTTGCAATCAGGTCAAAAAGTACTACTAGCTTGCTAATTTAACTGTATCTGTAATTTTAATAATAAAAAAGTTAGCAATAGTGCGGAGTTATTTTTGAACAGTCTGTATACTATATAATTTTACTCTTTGTTACATTGAGGTTTTTTCAATAAATATAAAAATTTTGTTACTTTTCCTTCTATTACCTCAATATACAACAAACAAAAAAAACTTCAAACATAAGTATCTTCTAGGGATACCGATACCCATAATTTTGCTACCAGGGTACGCGTTACTGATACCCGCGTAGTTACCCATTACCCGATAAGTACTCGGGTACGCGATAAGTACTATTGTTTGTATAGTTGCTATTTGATAAGTGGTATTATAGTCTAAGATCCCACCGCAACTTTTCTACGCTCATCTTATTTTAACGAAACCCGATTTTAATGGAAGATTACATATAGAGTCACATTATACGACCGGGTTGCCTTGCAAAATCCTGTCGCAAGTACCTTTAATTAGAAAAACTTTTAACAACTTGACGTTTCTCTGAACCTTTGGAGCACAAGTGTGAGGTTTGCATGCAAGAGGTGCTTCTAAATATTAAGCAGAATAAATATTTAAAGTTCATTAAGTAAGGCGTTCCCGAGAAGTTAGCACCCAGAAAAATAATTAATGAAAATAGCGTAAAAGGATTACAAAAACTTACAATTAACATACTAATTATTGGTAACGAAAAAATATAATAATTAAAATAGTTGGGGGCTCCCGAGAAGTTAGCACCAAAATAGTCAACTGTGTTTTTCTCCCGAACAATGATCTTACAAATTATTACCTATCGGTCATAAGTAATTACTAATTGATTACTAATTGCTCCGAAATTGTAAGTTAATAAACTAATATTGTGGGGGCCAACTTCACGGAGCCGAATGAAATTAGTATTCGAATAAAATTAATATTCGAATAAAATAGTCTTCCAATGAAATTCGTATTCGAATGAAAATAGTATTCGAAAGGGAAATCGTATTCGAATGAAAGCAGTATTCGAATGAAAATTGCTATCGGTACTCGAGTTCCCCGTACAACCGAATGCTTTGATTGTGACGACATTTTATTTATAACTCACATAAACCTATTTGATAGCCACTTGATAATTTTGCGCGCAACGAAATTTAGCAATGATCGACGCATCGTCATAAACTTTTTATTAATTTATGGTATTTATATCTAAGCCTAAGGACCGGTTGTTCCATCACAGTTTAACTTTAAGCTTCGTTTTATTCCCATAGTAACGATTGTAAGGACAATTGTTTCCATAGGAATAAAACGGAGTTTAAAGTTAAACCCCAACTGAAAAACTGGCCCTAACTGAGACAGGGCGAATGGAAAAAAGTCGAAAAAATTAACAAATAAATGTAAATATAAAAAAAAAACAAAAGCCGATCGAATCATGTTCCTAAATAAAATGGAAGAAGGAACACAAAAAATTCTTTGCGCGACCGACAAATAAAGAAGAAACAAAAACAAATTTCAGAAACAAAAGCGATCCTTTGAACTTAAATAACAAAAGAATAGTCATAATCAAGAAAAACATAACTCTAAAATAAAAAAGTGAAAAAACAATCGCAGAATGTTATTTGCGCAAGGAACAAAAACAAACAAAAAATTAACAAATTTCAGATACAAAAGACGATCGCATTAATTAAAAAGAAAGAATCCTAAACCCAATCGAATTAAAAATAGAAGGCAAAAATGAAAATATCTCAGGCGGGATTCTCAATAAACAAAATTTAGAAACCAAACCCGATCGCTTAAATTTAAACCAAAAAATTACTTAAAATAAAAAAACCTGACATTGCAGTAGGATAGACAAATAGAAGCGGATTTGCTCCTAATAAGTCCCCGATGCAAGATGGCCATACTTGCTGTCAAAGCATTATGAAAGTTTTAAAAATTTTGCTGCAAATCGTTTTTGATTTGGATGTCACTGTTTTATCTGTTCATCCTACGTCGTCCTACGATCGTAGGATGTCGCTGTTTTATCTGTTCAACACTATTACATCGCAATTGCGAATAAATTAGACAAGTCGTTTTTGGTTTGTAGTGGGAATATCAAGCTATGTCTCTGCTGAAGAAGCCCCAAACAGGGCTGAAACAGCTGTACAGAGGCTGCTCGAGGTTTTCACTGCAATCAAAAACGATTTGCAACAAAATTTTTAAAACTTTCATAATGCTTTGACAGCAAGCATGGCCGCCTTGCATGGGGGACTTATTAGGAGCAAATCCGCTTCAGTTTGTCTGTCCTACTGCAATGTCAGGTCAAAAAGCGATAGTAGGATGTCGCTGTTTTATCTCTTCAACTTATTTTTTATGTACTGTGGCTGAGATTTAATTTGTCAGTGTCAAACAATTAAAATTCAGACTGACAGAAAACGAGTAACTTACAAGACGAATAGTGATTCACATCAGTAGTGAATGATTTTAGCTTAAATAAAAATACCATGATGCACAAATAATATGTGGGAAGAGGAAAAATTTGCAAATAGAAACGATGGTTAGAGACAGATGTCCAAAAATGTCGATTTACGATTCGAATAATGCTTTTCTGAATTAAGAAAAAATCCATTATAAACCGCAAGGGATTCCATGAAAAAAAATGAATTTGCTTGTATTATAAACAGCGTTTACCTGTCTTAAATCTATATTACAAGAAAAATTGTCGCTGCATTTTGGAAATGAATGACAAATATTGTACGATCAAAACCAAGTATGTTGTATGGTTTTCGGCATATAATATTAATTCTTAAAATTATTATTTACTTTTCCTCCAATTTTACTTACTTGCTGTATTAATTTAATTTATTATAATTTAAATTGATATTCTGATATTATTATTGTTCAAAAGTTAAACTCGAATATTTTAAAATCCTACTTATTCCCGTTCTGTTACTACTTTATTCAATAATATTTCTGTGTAGTAATTAAAATAATACAAATTTAATCATTCAAGATTTAATTGGATCATTGTAATTATTCAACATTCGGTTGTGTGGGAACTAGACTATTTTTTTTTCAACTATTATTTTCTTCTGTACTATTTTTATATTATTATTTATCGAATACCATTTTCATTGGAATAAAAGTAGCATTTGAATGAAAATTGTACTGGGATTATCGAATTTCAATTGAATGCAATGTTTCGAACGAAAAATTAGAAATAAAAAATAGTCGAAATTGAATAATTCTTTCAAATGCTATTGTCGTATGATCGATCGATAATGAAGTGTTGAGAGATTGGTAATTTTCAAAATTATTGTTATGTATGTTGAACACAGTAGGTACAGTATTCACTGTGTTGATTCATTTTACAGACAATGAAATAACATGTACTCTTAAGTAATTGTAAGTATTGGTCCTCTTGTACATTTTCGGGTAAAACTGCAAAGAACTAATTTGTCGAATAATTCTCCTAATTTCCAATGTAACTTATCGAATGCTGATTAAAAACAACAAGAAAAATAATGATCAAATCAAATCTCAACGATTAAATATACATTATTTTAATTACGACATAGAAAAATTATTGAATAAAAGTAGTAACAGAACGGGAATAAGTAGAATTTAAAAGTTCGAGTTTAACTTTTGAACAATAATAATATTAGAATATAAATTTAACTTTTAAATTCATATAGCAAGTAAGTAAAATTGAAGGAAAAGTAAATAATAATTTTAAGAATTAATTTTATATGCCGAAAACCATACAACATACTTGGTTTTGATCGTAAATTACTTGTCATTGCAGCGACAATTTTTTTTGTAAAGCTAATATACATTTAAGATAGGTAAACGCTGTTTATAATACAAGCAAATTCATTTTTCTTTTTTTCGATTTACGATATAAATACCACAAATTAATAAAAAGTTTATGACGATGCGTCGACACGTAACCTTAATAAGCAACGACAGTTTGCAGATTTTCTATGCACTTCAATGAAACAATTTATTTACTTATTTAAAAACGTACTTCTGCAGAAAAGCTATCATTGCGAAATTTCGTTGCGCGCAAAATTATCAAATAGCTATCAAAAACGTTTATGTGAGTTATAAATAAAATGGCGTCACGGTTAAAGCATTCGGTTGTACAAGGAACTCGAGTACCGACTGCTATTTTCATTCGAATACTGCTTTCATTCGAATACGACTTCCCTTTCGAATACTATTTTCATTCGAATACGAATTTGATTCAAATATTAATTTAATACGATATATATTTTAAATGTGAACAATTATCTCTCTTTTATGTGTGCAATTTTGGAGAAAAAAATTCATGGCACAAAAGCTAAATGTTATACATCAATACCAAAAACTTCTTAGTATATCGGAGTATCTCTTCCGGAGTATCTCTTCAAAAGCCTCAAACAAACCGCTGATTCCAACAGAAATAAAATCTTAAGTAAAGCCTTTACAATAGGGTTTCAAAGGATCTACCGAGGTACACAAAGAACTTTTAGGTGATGTTCTGACGTGCCAACTTTTTAACGTGTGTAGATAACTGTAACATTACAAGCTCTGGCACTTTCCTGATATGCATAATTTACGATCGATCGAGTAACGTCGAAGTACGAGATGCGAAACTGGGTGAAGAGCAGTTTATCACGTAGTTAAATCGCTGCCGAACACGGGAAATTCATATCTCAGATAGACGGAGGTAGCCAAAGGAAAACAGTTTAAAGAAAACTTAAAGGAATCATCTCGTTAAAGAATATGAGGCAGCTGTTGAGGACTTGCGCAAGTTTGTCAAGTAAACTAATTTCTGAACTGTCACCAGGTCTACAGCGTTGCATATTAGGTTGCCGTGTAGACACATAAAATATGTATAAGTGTATCGAAAGGTCCCTTACATTCTAAGCAAAGTGAAAAATATTTGAACCAGCTCAAACAATTCGATTTTTCTGAAAACCTTTAATATACCTATGCACATAAAAGTGTAATAGGCTGATATACCTCTCAATAAATTAAATGTATGGTGTCAAAATATTTTTATGTGTAGCAGTGTCAGCAGTGCAGTTCGTGCTGTTTGATTTAGGAGACAACTCCAAGTAATCAAAAATGTTTTATTAAGTTCTTATAATTGTTTATACATCAAACTTTTAAAACTTATTGATTTATTATTGATTGATTTATTATTAAAATCTCGTCGTAATCAAAGGAAAAAGCAGCCACTAATAGGTTCTGGCTTGAATACAAAATTAAAAGCTATTACTAAATATTCGTACCTCTACGTTACTAAGTTGGATAAGAATACTACTGAAGAGGATATCAAGCAATATTTGGTAGAACAGAACTTTAATTATATATTATGCGAAAAAATGCAATCCAAGAGACCCGATATTTATTCCTCGTTTAAAGTTGGAGTTCCACTTCAGCAATATGTTAACCTTCAGAAACTAGAAGTATGGCCCGTCGGAGCGTATGTATCCAAGTTTTTTTGGAAAACGCAGAAGTCCGGAGCAGCAGGGTAGGAAGTTTACGTCTTATGCATCAAAATATCAGATGTCTGAATAAAAAATCGCAACTACTTGAAGTGATTTTACATGATCAAAAAATTGACATTATTATGTTATCTGAACACTGGCAATCTAGTATGCAGCTAGATGAAATATCTATATGTAATTACATTTTAAAATCTTAGTTTTGCAGACCGCAAGGGCTTCATGGTGGAGTTGCCATATATACTTCTATTAACATTAATTCTGTAAGTAGACGTGACATTAATGATTTATCTATTATGAATAACTTTGAATGTTGTGCGATTGAAATATCTCTTTTACATGTTTGCATTGTGTTTATTGCTATATATAGACCACCAAGCTCCATCTTTGAAAACTTCTTCAATCGGATATCTTTGGTTTTAGAATTAATCCAAAAAGAAGATAAATTAGTAGTAATCGGTGGAGATTTTAATTTACAGTTTAATAGCCCTTCGGCTCAGGTGCGCCAACTAATTGATTTATTTCGCAGTCATGATTGCTATACTGTCATAGATATGCCCACGCGAATCAGCGATACTTGTGTTTCTTGTATTGATAATTTTATTACAAATTTAACTCAAAATAATTTTAATGCGGAGTGTTTCGAATTTAACCTTTCGGATCATTTAGCACAAATAATTAATATTGTTGTTGGTAAACCCTTAGAAACCCTTACCTGTTCATTTTGAAAATAATGAGCATCTGAGTAACGCTTTTAATAAATATTTTTTGTCTTTACCTTATAATTTGGTTTCTAAGTATAATACAAACTTAAATTATAATTTCACTGACCAACATTTAACCCAAAACCCAACGTCATTTTTTATAACACCTGTTACTAGTTACGATATTATTCGAACTATTTCCTACCTAAATACTTCTGAAACAGCTGGAATAGATGGTGTATCGTCTTTTATTATACAAAAATCCTCACCTTTTATAGGCGAAGTATTATCCTATCTTATTAATTTGTCTTTCCAGCAAGGTGTTTTTCCTTCGAAACTAAAGGTAGCCATTATCAAACCTTTACATAAAGGGGGTAATAGAAATCTTTTTGAAAATTACCGTCCGATAAGTATCTTGTCAACTTTTAGTAAAATTTATGAGAGTATTATGAATAAAAAAGTCATTCTTTATTTTAAACAATTTTCGTTGCTTTCATGTAAACAACATGGTTTTACACAAAATAAATCAACTGATACTGCCTTATATGAATTTTTGAAACACATCTATAATGATTTAGACAGTGGTAAAATATGTTTAAGTATTTTCATAGACCTATCTAAGGCTTTTGATTGTGTTAGTCATAATATATTACTCCATAAATTAAAACGTTATGGGATTAATGGTATAGCTTATCTTTGGTTTGAATCATATCTTTCGAATCGTAAGCAATTAGTTCAAATCAATACCCAACTGTCTACTGAAGGTCATGCGAATATCAGTGTACCTCAAGGATCTATCTTGGGACCCACTCTCTTTTTAATATTCATCAATGATTTTATTAACTTTCTGGGCACCAAAATTTCAAATATTGCACTTTATGCTGATGACATCAATTTTACAGTGAGTGGTAGCAATGCTAATGAGTTGTGGGCAAGAGCGGAATCTGTTTATACACATATTTTACGTTGGATGATTGCGAATAAGTTGGTTGTAAATGATGAAAAAACTAAGTGTATAATCTTTAAAAACAACTGCAAATATAAAATATCTAATTTCAAACTTTCCGAAGATATTACTTCTCTTTGTGATTTTTCAAGGTTACTTGGCGTGATAATCGATGAGGATTTGAATTGGATTTCACATGTAAATTATCTTTGTAATTCGTTATCTAGGGTTTGTTTTGCCCTATACCAACTTAAGAAATCTTGCACTTTCAATACTTTGAAAACTTTTTACTATTCTAACTTTTATTCCAAGTTGAGATATGGTGTAATACATTGGGGAATGAGTTCTGAAGCTCATCGAATTTTCATTGTTCAAAAAAGAGTTATACGGATAATATGTGATTTGGCAAACAGAGATTCTTGTAAGAACACTTTCAAAGTTAAACATTTTTTGACTTTTTATGACATATATATATTAGAAGTGTTGCTTTTTGTATTTAAATATAAAGAGAATTTTGGAGTTCTTCAAAATCATGATTATAATACTCGTAACTATAATTACTTGTTACCTCCCCCACATAGATCGTCCTTATTTCAAAAAGGTCTTCCTTACATGGGCTGTAAGCTCTTTAATTGCCTTCCACGGCGTCTTAAAAATGAATATAATTTTAATAGATATAAAAAACAAATAAGAGACATTCTATTAACATAAAATTGTTATTCTGTATCTGAATTTACTGATTATTGTAAAAAGATATCTTAATTTTCAACCTTGTTTGAGACGTATTTCTTGTACAATGTACTTTTTTTGTACTCTGTACTTTATTGAAATAAATATATATTATTATTATTATAGAGCTTTATTATTTGGTCTTATAAAATAGGTTTATAGATGCCTAATTACCGTGGACTTCTTTTATACATATTCTAAAAAAAATTATTTCGCTGGATAACAGTTATCAATAAAGGAGTTTCCTTTTACATATTAAGATCTCATAGTAATTTAATGCTTGGTTTCTAAATGATCTATAACTTTATGTACGGATAAACTCAAACCAAACTCACTATGCCACATTTGCACCAGTCTAAATCTAACTTTAATCGGCAATTATTTCCTATGGAATCAATTATTATAATAATAGTTTCTTTGTGTTAACTGCTGCTTAAATTTTAACTGAAAGTGGTGTCGTGCAAGTGGGCCTGTAACTTTTAAAACTCATTTCTCAAAACTTTATCTGTTGGTAAAGTACATATAAATTGCAACGTAAACAGTTTATGGTTTTCATAAAGTTATCTCAATAATATTTATCTCTAACATAAATTTATTGATTGTTTCAAAAACTGGCTATAAGTTTTCTTTGAAATATTGATATGTTTTATAAAGTTGGTGTTAAATATTTTCTAATAATTTCAAGTAAAAAAATCGTCATATTTACTTTGTTCATTATTTCTGAATTTCGTAAATTCTCCCTTAAAATTCTGATTACAATAATGTACGAATTGTTCTTTATGCAGGTTTAAAATTTGACAAGTTTTACAGCAGATACCTAAATAAATTACAATGAAATGATAAGGATTGTCCAATTTAATTTAAAAGTTAGATTTCTCCATTTTATATAATTTCAATTCCTATAACTTCCCGGTGTGCTGGATATTCTTGAAGTGAACTGCGGAGTCTCTCTAAAGTTCTTTTTTGTATTTAACATGTATTTTCTACTATTTTTCTTTACCTTAACTACGCAAATTAATTCGAGTTTTTATGTAAAGCAAAAATAACTCCAACTTTTAAATATGAAGTTGTATAAAATTAATTATAAATGCCTTGGCCTCTTCAAGATGTAAGTTTTTATTAGGGCTGACCTTTTCTATATCAGACTGACTTTATGTAGTAGTGAAACAGTGTTAATTAAAATATTAGAGGATTACAAGAAATAACTACCTCGATTTTCTTAAACAAATACAAAGCAATGTAAGTAACATTTTCAATAATAAATTCTGTTTAAAAACTTTGTGGAAGATACCAATAATTTGATCTGTATATATGTAATATATTTTAGTCTGTATTGTTTTATCAATTGTCAGTACAAGGTGATTCAGAATAAGTGTCCGATCCGTTAGGAACGTATTCATGGTCATGTCAGTGCGAAATTGCAAGAAATAATTCTGTGAGAGGCATTTCAAAAATCAACCTCCCTTGAATCCAAAATGGCAATCACGATTCATTCCTTACGTATACATACATGAGTCTCAAATTGGAATGGATGAATTGCTTATTATACATTCTTTTCCGTAGAAAGCCATAAATAAAAACGTTTTAGAGTTTCATTTTAAGGTAAACGTTAGTGTTTCGTTCTATTCCACGCTCTTGTGACGCAATACAGCTCTACTAGTCCCCATCAACCAAATCTTCAATGCTTTTTATCTCAAAAACTATGGATATCAGACACCCTATGCATATAGAATTTTTGTTTTCTTTTTCCGTGTACTACCTGTTTGACAGGTCGGATACTTATTTTGAATCACCCAGTACATTGTCACTCACTAATGATGTGCTGCATTATTCGTATAATCATCTATGTGTGTGTGTTTTCTTTTAATTTCTTAGAGAAGCAATTCTAGGTTTACGAATAAAGTCAGTATGCAAAAAAAGAACTGAAAATGTTTATTATAATATGGATCAGGAATATATAACTGATTTAATTGATGACATAAAGCGAAAAAATAAATAAATAACTAAGAAATATTAAAATAACTCAATGCACAAAAAAGAAATTAGTACAAAATTCTCTTGCATAACATAATTAAAAAATAAGTTTAATAAAAAATAGCTAATTGTTATAGTTTTTTGTGAGGTGTGGGGATTGCAAATATGTTTTTGAAAATTCTAAATAAAGTTCATACTAGCAGGCGGACAATCTGCCCGCTCACGTTATCTCTTTTATGCAAATTCGAACTTTTGTGCATAAACTTTCAGCGAATATCAGGAATAACATATTTAAATGGAATTTTATCGTATCGCAGCATAAAGGTGCATAAATATTGCCTCATATCACCATTGCCTTAATTATAAAATCATAATTAGTGTAAAAAACAAAACACCGTTTATAAAAGTTATAGCAGTAGTTTAAAAGTAGTAAATTGACGCATTCTTTTACATTTTGTTTCGAAAAAATGATTTTATCAAATTTAATGTTGTCTAAACTACAACATTTCTGAATTTCAAGAGAATAAGAATTCTTATTGTAATAAATTATTCTTGTATATGCTTAACTGTTTAATCATGTTCGTAAAACAATGCTAAGGCCCGATTTCATAATCGAACTAAAGGAGACTTTAAAATTAAAGCCACATGTTAAAAAAAAATGCGAAAACGTAGTTACTTATATATCAGAATGTGGCTTTTATTTTAAAGTCTCCTAAAGTTCGATTATGAAATCGGGCTTAAGAATAAAATATTTAATATAAATATAGAAATTCCAGTAATAGAAAGAAGAATAACACAGCTTTTCTGTCTTATGTTATCATCCCTCAAAGATACTTATGCCCAGTTTCTTCATCCCCGGACAATTTTATCTACCAGATATTATCCTTGGAAACTATTTTATCAATAATAGCTTCCGAGGATATTACGTGGCAGATAAATTTATCAAGAGGTGCAAAAATCGGGCCTTAGATACATAATATATTTGGATTTCAAATAATTTCAAATGAGGGAATGATTAAGAACGGAAAGAGAATTTAATTCAAAAAATTAACTCCAGGAAATAAAAAATTACTTTGAACCGGGTTATTCAAGTTGGTACTTGTACACTTGAAATTTCTTCGTTTCTCTTTTTAAAAAAAGACGTTTGGTATGAATAATATAATAGAATAAATAATATTTTCTAATTATTTATTTGTTTTATCCCATGTTAATTTAAATATGCTCGAATATTGGCTTCCCTAATTATTTTACAACAAAATTGCATTGAGGTTTTTTTAAAGTACTCTTCAAGATGAATCTGTTTGTGAAGTTTGAGAATTTTTAATGAGCTCAGTTTTAAGATATTTAGAAAAGATTCTGTAACTAAATTCACTTTATACCAAACTATCAGCAGTCTTGATCAATGATAGTGAAAATTGAAAGTTAATTAATAAATACAGTTTTGATAGAACAAACTTTTCCAGTAATTTATTTTAACATTTACTGATCAAAGCTGTGCTGACAGTTTGGTATATATTGAATTTCCTTACTGATCTTTTTTAAATATCTCGAAACTCAGCGTATGAAAAATTCTCTAACTTCACAGACAGATTCATTTTGAAGAGCACTTTAAAAAATCTAAATGGAATTTTTCTGTAAAATAATTAGGGAAGCCAATATTCGAGCACTTTTAAATTAAAATGGGATTTCCTATGTTGCGTTTTAAAACGCAGCACCCTGTATAATGGAACACGAGGCGCTGGGGATATCACCAGACGACTGACTTGCTCCAAATACGCTGCAGGTTAATAAAGTAAAACTAGCCGTGCCGCCTAATATTTGAAGCAAGTGTTTTAACGAATTGAAAACATCGTGACAACAGCAGGAACCAATCGAGTATCAGTTAACGCAAAGAAAGCCCAATAGCGTTAAAGGTCGAGGGTGAACGCAATTTAATCTCTCCGTCGAAATAATAACGCACAAACATTTGTAATCATGTAAAAAAGTAGACGGCGCACAGGGGAAAAACCGTAATTTTGGTGGCCAAAAATCTATAATTTTATATGGATAACGGTCGACAAGCATTTCCTTTCTCATTATGTGTACCAACATTTTATATAAGAAAATTATTAAATAATATGTTACTAGTAATCCCCAGTACGCCATAAATTAGGACTTTTAGGAATTTGCTAATCCGCCCCGTTTTCACATATACACAATTATCTTTTTTACATGTGTTTCAGTCAAGAAGAAAATATGTGATAATTGTTACTTGTAAACGTCAATAGTGTTGATTTTTTGAAAAGATAAAAAATAAAAAATAAAAATTAAAGTAAATTTTCATTTATACAAGGTATCTAACTCAATTTTTTATAGTTTCAAAATAGCATTCTTATTTAATCCTTAGAACTACTATGAACTACATTTTCAACTGTTTCGAAAAGACCACGCCTTCTTTAATTTTTTTAAACAGAAAGATGTTTTGTGTTTTCATAACGACTTTTACCATTTGGCAACTGTGTTAAATATTCTGTAAAGTGTATCCCCCTTACGGCCAAATTTCCAGAAGAAATTCGAGAAACTGTTACGTTGAGCTTGTAAATGTTTACTCATTTCTACTTTTGTTAATTCATGATCATTATTTGTTAAAAAAATAAAGATATGAAAACATTTTTATAATACATAATATAGCCTACCAAACCGCAATACTTTTTTACGTATTTCTCCAAATTCTATGGGAGTTTACAAAATTTTGTAAAATTAGATTACAAATGTCTATTAAAATCCGTCATTATAAATATATCAAGTTACAATAATCGAACGAGGACGAAACAACTGAAGATTGAGGGCTTTAATATTCTCAGGATTGTAGCTTTTAAGATGCAATTCAACTTAAGAAAGTTTCACCCTGCCTCTCAAAATAAAAAAGTTAAATTGAAAATATACATCTTGTATATCAATTCTGGAAAACAATATTACACAAACTATGATTTTAAATACATTTAAAAAGTTTGTGTACATTGTACACATTGTGTAAACAAAAAAATATTATTAAAATTAAAGCATTCCTCATTCGTCTGTGTGAAATTTTTCTTAATAGAATGAAGTACTTTCTTCATTACATTTTTATTACTTTTAGAAACGGATTTAGATCGTTCTGATTTTTTGTACACTAATTGAGTAAAAACTATGCAATAATAATTTAATAATATTGAAATCGTGAAATGTAGTAGTTTTACTTTATGGATTGATAAATCTTAAGAGATCTGTGTTAAGTATACATATTTTTAAATTACTATACCTTTGTCACATATGAACAAATATTATTTGTATTAGCTTTATTTTATTTCTAATCGCCTATAGTTATCCTATAGGTTCTAGAAATACACATATATAGTTATTTATTAAATGCTTACAACACGCAAAGAAAAAATAGTATAGAAAATATTACTTTGTCAGAGTGTTAACAGTTGTTAAAGTTTGACATCGCGCATGTTGATAATAGAAACAACATCTAGAACTTTAATCTTTAAGGCAGACAAAAAATATACGTATTTTTTTTTTTAAACCTTTAAAAATCCATTTTTGGCGGGGAAAATCGTTGATTTTTCCCACTACGCGGTTAACATTTTATGTCTGTTTATCTGCGCGGACTACATAATTTGGTCAATTCTCACGAAAAATATGAACTGCATCTACAGACGATTGCAAAAGATGACGCAATGCTATTCGAAAATAGAAACTCCAGACGATATTTTTTTACTTTAAGCCATAAAGAAGGGCCGAAACATCGAGAATTTTACGATGTTTTATGGCTGATATACAGGCTGTCCACCGAGAGTGCCGCGGTCTTCTTTACCATCTAAAGCATGCAAGATAGAAAAGAAATTCAAACGAGCTGAGGTGTAACTCCGTCAGCTCTATTTTCTAAAATTATTTTTGTCTATACATATTTTTACATATTTGGGAAGTACGCATAACGAGCAGGTAATATCCAAAAATTTCGGAAGTTTTATTTAAGAGTTTTTAAGATATAAATGATATCTCATCTACACAAATTTCACAATAGCTTCAATATATTAGTTATTTTGTGTACAGAGTGTTGAGTTTTAAAAAAGTTAATTTTTCTCAAAATTTTCAAATGGAACGCCCAATATATCTAAACTCTTGTGAAATACTGCCTTAATGAGCTTTCATAAAACGTCAAATGTTTTTGTCTAAACTGAACAAATTGCGAAACAGCAATTACTCATTTTTTTAATTACAAAATTGACGTTTTCTAGTCTTTTCGACCGGTCCTTCTGTTTTATTTTGTTGACAAATTAACAAATAATAATTAATTTAATTAATAAATAAGAAAATAACAAAATAATGTACAAATTAAGAATAATAAGTATTAAATTAGAAAATAACAGAAAACAATGAACGAATTAAGAATGACAAGGAACCATTGGATCTAGAAAATTTATATTAAATATTGAAATTGAAACACAAAAGAAGTACAAATTTGTAAAAGTAGTGTGTCACTAATCTAAACAATCGTTCTGTCAATTAAAAATTCATGGCAACTGTTTTCCTATTTCTAGCAAACGGCAACGTAATTTTAAATTAATTTTTTTTTTAATTATTGTAATAAAGTTAGAATATATTCAATTACTTTGAACACAAAATAAAACGTATTCATTGATTTATCATCTAACTGAAACAGAAAAACCGGACGGAAAGGCTAGATAACGTTAATATTGAAAGAAAAAAAATATATCATTGCTATCTCGCGATTTCTTCAGTTTAGACAAAAACATTTGACATTTTATGAAAGTTCATTAAGGTAGTGTTTCACAAGAATTGTTCAATTTGAAAATTTTGAGAAGAAATAACTTTTTAAAAATTCAACACCCTGTACACATAGTATCTAATAGATTGAATCTGTTGTGAAATTTCTATAGAGGAGATATTGACTACCTACAAAAATTCGTGATGAAATGTAAATAAATAATCAAACTATAAGAGCTCAAAGTAGAGCAATTTTTTTACACATTAATATCTTACAAACTCAAACAGAATTGCTGAATTTTTTTGTTATTATTATATACATTACCTACTCGTTATGCGTATTTTCGAAATATGTAAAAATATACTGGGTGTTCCATTTAAAAAAATATAACTTTGGTATGGATCTCAGTTACTGAACAGCCTGTACAGCCAAAAAAAAATTTAGAAAATAGAACTGACCTAGTTACACCTCAGCTCGTTTGAATTTCTTTTCTATTTTGTATACTTTAGACGGTAGAGAAGACCGCGGCGGACATTGAAACAAATGCAAAAAATATTCTCTGAGCAAAAAAAATTGTCTGACCACAACAGCGTGAGATCATTTATATTTCACGAATCTAATTAATTCTGTGACGATGATGGTAATAACAAAAGCTATTTTTATTGCAAGAAAAGCCGACGAGACAGGCGCAGCATGAAATGTTTTATACACAAACAATTTCTTGGTTTTGGGTAATCGAAGATAAACGTGTTCTACAACTTAATATACAAGGTGGTTCCTGAAAAATAACTATAGGTGCTTTCTTTCGCTCACAAAAACGTAGTTCAAACGCGTTTAGATGCAAAGACGGACGTTCTTTTGCAAACGGATTAATTCCCACTCTCCTTGAAATCTCAGTCCAGAACGGTAATCCTCTTTCCTCTTTGAATCAAAGTATTTTTATGTTTCGTTAGGACTGAATTCTAGTTATTTGCAGGTGAACTGTCAATCAATCAATAATTCAAATCTGTTTTGTTGCAACAACTACGGAATCCTCCACCAAAACAAAGCAGCTATCGTTGTAACATAAAATGGGGAAAAAGTAATATTAAACAAAAAACAAACATTAAAACAAAATTAGAAAATGGGAGGGTCTTTCAATGAGCGCAATTGAAAAGTTCTTCATGCGGCATTTGAATTACATTCTGTTGATTGGACCACGTGGTAGCAAAGGACTAGAAATTTCAAGAATATTTTTGAAGCCTATAGAATTAACGAAATCTAGAATCACTGGAAGATCTCTTAAGTTATTTGGGTATAATTATTTAATGAAGTACAGTTGGGGAAATAGAAAACGAGACAGTAAACTTTCGTTAGTTTAAACCTTACTTCTAACTTTCGGTAACTATGGTAATTTATTAACCTTCATATTAAGTAAAATTATTAATCATTCCGTTTGTAATTAAAAATTATAACGAACAAATACCTCATACAAATAAATCATACTAGTGTAATAGTAATAATTTTACTTACAATTATTGCCATGCGAAATAAAATGAAACAAAATAACAGTCATGCAGCCTTTCTATTGAATTATTAAATGCAAATGTCCGGAGATTGATTGAATTAAGATTTCTAATATATATATTCCACATCCAAAATGTTACATAGTTCTTCCAAAGGCTTCACTAATTCCATTTGATTCACTGGTCGAAAATTTTCAGTTACATTTCCCTTAGAAAGACGATACATTCTTAAGAACTCAATTTGACAAGTTATTTCTGACGTTCACTGACGATAATAAATTAATCAGAAGGGTCACGACCGTCACCAAGGAGACTTCACACTATCAAAATAATCGGAAATTTCGTTGTAAGACTTGTCCCGCTTTCTAATTCCGCAGCTGTACATTATTAGCACGTTTGTTGCGTTAATGTGATCGACGACTGTTGTAAATATGTAAATAGGTTTCATTTAATAATTTTGAACTCCATTTTATAACAATATGCCGTTGATTTTTTGTGGTTTCTTTCAATTTTATAAATAAAGCTTAGCATGATGAATTATAACAATAGGTCATTAATGTGTACAAAATGCATCTTATAATGACTGAATTACTGAAAAATAATCGACTGAGAGGCAGACGAAAAAGCCAACTGTAAGAACGGTCATGTTATTTATTTTTCAAGCAAGGAAAGTCATCTGTTAACATAATTTCATTCTCAGTCGCGCGGAGATAAAGGTTCTGATAATTTTCTGTCTGCCGTGTCGGTCAAACCAAGATAAATACAGTTTTCATTGGCATCGTAATTTACAGTACCGAAAAATAAATTGCGAAAATAAATCATTTTCAGCTTGCAGATTACGTCGATCATTTATTTTGTATATCAAATTCGTAACGAAATTAATTGAATTAATAACGCTGTTTTCTCTTATTCAGGCTTTGAAACGTAACCAGGTTAATAGGGACTAATTTTATTTGCGTTGAGGTGTCGTTATAGTAGCTGCATCGGTAGTTGCAAACGACATTAATCAATCACACGCAAAAAAAACATGAAGTTAATTTCGTTAAATGTCCATGATAAACAAGCGGGAACGGACAATTAAAGTGTTATGCGGACTATCGTATTTCATCAGTCAATCAATTACAGTGATTTATTCGATTATCTACCATTCAGAATAATCTATGTGAAATGCTGTATTGTTGGAGTGACATTCATTCATTAATTGTCGTGCAGGTGCAGATAGATGAGCAAAACTCTCTAAAATGTAGGGTAGTGCCACAGGACTTTTACTTATTAAGGCGACTATTCGAAGTATCTCGAAGTGCTTTATAATGATTTAAATAAACATGCTGCAAGAAACTCAGTCTTACAGTGACGGTTTACGTGTTGATTCTGAGAAGCAGAGGTGTACACCTTAACCGTAAAAAAATCCAAAACCCATTAAAAATCAAAAATTTTCTCGGACTGTAATCGTAACCGAAACCAAAATTAATATGCCTGAAATAACCCTAATCAAAATCGAAACTTTTATTAATTTTTCAATTAATTTCGATATCGTTTCTTTATACTGACATCAGCGGCGGCCTTAATTGTTGCGATATCCCAGGCGAGAGCGGCCTTTTGGGTTGGGTTGGTTGACAAATTTCCCTCCCCCCCCGCCCCTTGCGATAAGGATAAGGATATTCTTTCTATTATAAAGAGCATGAAAATTTTTATTTATTTATTATTATAAATTAGGTGTATAGTATAATACTACACTTGGTGGCATACCCAAGCAGCAATTTATGGTAAAACTCGGGCACAATTTTCTTGTGTGTGAACCGTGTCGACACTTTTTATAGCACTTCTGCCTCAGTGCAAATTGTGTCTAAAATATTTATGTTTGGGTTTACACATTTCCAACTTATTGTGTCAAAAAACTGTACGTGTCTAAATGGTCACATTTCAAACACATATGTTTAAAATGTCTCCAGTTTGTGTTAGCTTGGATTCTTTAAATATATCTGGGCACAGGTGGGTCGACACTAAATAGACTCAGTTTGTCTAATTTGTTTCTTGACACGATGTTTCTATTTTGTTACTGAAATGAGTTGAGTAGACACAATAATTTCTGTTTGGGTACATTTTAAACAGTTTTTTATTGTTTCTACGATTACCGTAACATCTTAAAGATGTAAATGCTATTAACAACTTTTTTAATTCAATTACCGGCTCTCTAAACACTCCTGACATAAATGTCCTAAATTTTTACAGTAACAATATTAGCTCAAAAGCTTCTAATTTTTGCTTTAAAGAAGTATCAGAGGATCAGGTGGCAAAGTTAATTGGTGAGATCACTTCTAAATCAACGGGTTTGATGACATCTCAATTACTATGATTAATCTTTGCTGTCCGTACTTAGTTCCAATTTTCACACATATATTTAATTTTTGTCTTACTACAAGTAATTTTCCAGATCAATGGAAACTAGCAAAAATAATACCTTTACCCAAAATTAATAAAGTTGAGAATTTTAAGGATCTGCGGCCGATCAGCATCTTGGCTACATTGTTAAAGGTTTTGGAAAAGATAATGAGTGACCAGTTGGGGAGTTATCTGACATCATGTTCCCTAATACCTACAACCCAGTCTGGCTTTCGACCCGGCTATAGTTGCACTACTACGTTATCCCATATTGTTGATGATATTATCAGGGCAACCGATGAAAATAAACTTAGTCTGTTGGTTACTCTTGATTATTCTAAGGCCTTTGACAGAATAAATCATGAACTCTTATTAGCTATTTTACATTATATTGGCCTAGATGCAGCCTGTGTTACTTTATTTTCCAATTATCTTAACCGAAGAACACAAACAGTTGTCCTTGATAATCGTCATTTAGATATTGCATCACTTAGATCAGGAGTACCGCAGGGATCTATCCTTGGACCTTTGCTTTATTCAATCTATACCTCTAATTTTTTCTCGTTTGGTAAAATACAATCTAATCACCACATGTATGCCGACGATACACAACTGTATAGATCATTTAGTTTCCCCAGTCTTGATACAGCCGTCCATGATATTAACACCGACCTAAGTAAGTTAGTTGATATTTCGTCAAAACACTGTTTAGAGATCAATCCTAATAAATCGTACTATTCTTTGTTTGGCAGAGAAGTTTCTCGTAGTTCTGCTTTGCCACTAATCGCAATTACCCTTAACAATTCTAGGTTGAAGCACTGTGATTCTTTAAAAAATCTGGGTTTAATAATTGACGTAAAATTACGCTTCAAAGAACATGTGACAGCATGCATAAGAAAAGCTTTCTGTAATTTAAAAATATTGTACCCTAGTAGACATTTTCTAACGACGGCAGCAAAAATTACATTATGTGAATCTATGATATTGTCACATTTCAGCTTCTGTGACGTTGTTTATGGTCCATGTTTAGATTTCAGAGATATTAAGCGTATTCAGACAATGCAAAACAGTTGCCTAAGATTTATTTACGGCATTCCGAGACGGCAGCATATTTCTTACAAGTTACAGGAAGCGAAATGGCTTAATATGGAGGACAGACGTTTTCTCCATTTCGCCAGTTTTTCTCACAAAATTTTAATATCTGGAACCCCTCCTTATCTATTGATGAAAATTAGACATCGCACAGATATACATAGTATAAATATAAGACGTAAAGATTTCATTGATGTTCCTAAACACAAAACAACACTGTTCAAGAGATCATTTACTTATAACGTAGCGTACTGTTTAAATAGCCTCGATTGTACTCTAAAACAATTACCTCTTAAACAATTTAAGAGACATCTGAAGCTGTACCTGTTGACTAGACGAGCGTTAACATGAGATGTTTAACGTAAAATATATAACACAATTTTTAATATTACTTTATGAAATTTGCTTGTTTCCGCCAAAACTGCATACATTCAATTTCTTTCCTAATTTCTGTTTCTTTAGATCAACTAAGATTGTCCTTCCATTTATAGGTCTGCCATGTGTTATCAAACTTTCATATATAGTACTTATATTTATAGATATAACTTAGTTAAGTTTAGTTAAGTTCGGGTTGGCAGGTAGAACAGTTTGCTGCATTTGTTGTAGTAAACTGATGCCAGTCCCATTGGATTCTTATCATCTGTTTCATCACTGTAATTTTTTTTTTCTTTGAAATGGTCCAATAAAATTTATTATTATTATTATTATTATTATTTGTTTGTATGGGCACATACAGATCCGTACGGAAACATTTTACGCACATAATTTCCATTTTGTTTCTACAAATGTGTTCTGTAAATCTGGTCAAAGTGTTTGTGTACAGGATGACTACGCGAGAATTCCTACCCTCTTTAACTCTTTTATTTTTGATTTTAGGAAAAAATGTTTAATACAAAACTTATCGTGACTAATTCAAAGTTTCTCTGTGTGCCCACAGAAAAACAATTGATGGTCGGATAAACGAGATATAAACACAACTTAAGTCTTTTTTAATGGAACGCCCTATATATTATTATTTTTTAGATTCTAAATTAAATTCTATAATGAGACCACATGTATAATAAAACTAATAATGTAGAAGGTGTTTATAAAATAATTCCTGCTAATTTCTTTTTTGATTTTAGAAAGAAAAGGGGTAAAAGAAGTTGTAGAATTTATTTCAGTACTGCTACAGATATTCACAAAAAACAATTGAGAGTTGGATACCCGAAAAATAGACGAAGTTTTGGTTGTAAATAAAATAACATTAAATAAAACTTTACCATTTACATATTAAATCGATTTAGATGTTTTCTAAAACCTAACTTCTTAACTAGAAACGAAAAATATTACGGAAAATTTGAACTTTAAAAAATTTAACATAAAACATAATCAAAGCATTCTCAATATTTTTTTATGCAAAGTGTAAATATTTTTAACATGTTTTGAATCACATCTCTTAGTGTAAAAGGATCATTATTCAAGTTTTCTACTTCTAAAATTCAAAAACAAGAAAAATAAAATAAGAATTATTTTATAGACACCTTCTACATTATTAGTTTTATTATACATGTAGTCTCATTAGAATTTAATTTAGAATCGAAGACAGTAATAATATACAGGCTGTTCCATTAAAAAAAAACTTAAGGTTAGTTTATATCTCGTTTATCCGACCAGCAATTGTTTTCCTGTGAGCACACAGAGAAACTTTGAATTAGTCCCTATAAGTTTTGTATAAAACATTCTTTCCTGAAATCAAAAATAAAAGAGATAAAGGGTGTAGAAATTCTCGCGTAGTCACCCTGCACATAATGCGCGTACAATAAATGTGGTAGAGTACAAAACATGTAAACAAATTTCGAATGCGCTAAAAGTGAGGTTACGAAATACGAATGTGTTGTGTTTGAATCTAGTCTATTTCAGCCACCGCGGGCGCATTTCAGATACAAATTTTCTAAAATGCTAAATAAAGACGCATTTTGGACGCATACCAAACGCAGGTTTCTTACAGGTTATCGAATTGTTTCTGTGTGACCATTTACTCACATTGCAGCGAATTTTTGGCTACATCGCGTCTACATTTGGATACATAAATCTAAATTGTTTCTTCATTGTTTCTTCCGTTTTCACGTATGTCAGTGTAGACAATTTGTAGGCAAATTTTTTTCACATTACGGAAACATTCCTTTTTGGACGCCATACATAATACGCCAAGTTTCAACAAGCACTTCGACACGAAAGCAAAAAAATCTGGCTTTTCGATTATTATTTCAAACTTAGACTTCCGACACTATTTAGGACAACATTTTAGTAAACATAATGCTCTTAATAATAAAATATCATCGATATTTGAATAATTTGGAAAATTTTAAAAAATATTTTTTTTATGGACAAAAATTAAAAACTCTAATTATTCAGTATTTGTAAGGCGCGTTTAATTTTTAGAAGTATCATGTCAACTATTATCAGTAAACCTAGGTTCGCAATAGTACCGACTCGAGTAATCCAAATATGCTGAGGTAAAATCTTGTTTGTTTCAGCCTAAGTAGATGAATATGCTTAACATTAAACTTCTTCAATTTTGTCTTCATATCCAAAATGTATCGAAAATAAACATAATCTGTGTCTATTTGGGTTTATTTTGCTACACTGCTGGATAGGAAATAATAATTCGGGTAAAATTTAGAATAATATGTGCCGACTTTGTGACTATAACTAGATCAGAACAATGAAAACAGTTTGGAAACAATGTGATCACACACCAGACGCATACAAGTTTACTTTTGGACACACATCGAAACATATTTTGATCAAGTTCGGCACAAGACAGATGCATTGCGAACACATCATGTTCTATTTTAGGTACATGATGGAAACGAAAGACACTATAGAGACACATTTCAGAAAACTTTTAGGTATACTTTAGACTCACGTTTGGACATATTTTAGATATTATTTAGAACACATTTTGACTGACATTTTGGTTCCATTTCCCATTTACAATGCTCCGAAAGTCGACAATATGCCATAAAAATGTGTCGTGCCCAAATTACAGTGTCGATAAAGCGGCGACATTTCGTCCAAAATGAACTGAATAATGTTACTTGGGTAATTTGACTCATTTCAATGTATAAATACATTAGAGCCTCTTTAATACGATCTAATAATTGTACTGGTTGATCCGGAGTTGCGAAATGCTCGGATTATCGAAGGAAACACAAAGTAATATCCATTTTTTTAATTACCAGGGCCGGAGTAAGGTAAGCAAGGCGCTCGGGCGCCGATTAAAAACGACTTAACACCAACTCGAACAATTTCACGATCAACCAAACTCGATCCAACAACTGAATTTTTTTTTTAATTCAACGTCCACCCAATCCAACTGAATCTGACTCAACTCCATTCAAGTCAGCTAAAAATTAAAAAAAAAGAAATATTAAAGAAATTAAAAGTAAAGAATGAAGCAAATAAAATCCAAAAAATTAAAAATATTTTTTTTTAAAACGATAAAGCGATATTCGACCATTGTCAAGGTCAAGCAAACTCAACCCAACAACTAAAACTCCTTTTATTCAATCCAAGTAAATAAATTTCAAAAGTCAAAAAACAATTAAAAAATTGACGTTAACAATTAAATTAAAAGAAAAAAAATTCGACGTCAACTCCAATCCAAGTAAAAAAAATTAATACAAATTAAAATGAACTTTAGCAAATTTCAAAGTCAACTGGATTCTAAACATGTAAACATCTGAAATTAACCGTCAGAAAAACCTTACAAATAAGAGCTAACCAAACAACACGGAAATATGGAAATAAGTAGTCCAAAGTATATAATTCCGTGTTATTTGACACCTAAAAATCCTGAAAAATAAAATAAAATATATATATTACGTATAAATCGGCAAAAAAACCTAACCTACAGATGAGAGCAAATCACACCCACACACCACAAGTTAAGAGCACTTTAGAAAAATTTTATCTCAAAGAATCCTCTCCTTATCAAATATCCAGTGCAAATGCGCTCACTTTGACCCCTTTATATATGATTTAGGTAGCGTCACTTTGCGAATGATTTTTGACATACCAAGTACGAAATCTAGCGGCCGATTTTTGACTTAAGATCTAAAAAATAATGATAATAACCATAATAATCATATATATCTAAAAATGAACCGCCAAATAACAACCTAAAAATTAGAATAAATCAAATAATACGGAACCAGGTATTGGTCCATTGTCTGAATTCATTAAATTTTTATGTTTTCGAATAAAAATACTTTCGTAAGCATTTAATTCCCTATAATTTGAAACTTTCTTAATGAGTTTTAAATTATCCTTAATAATACTGTCCTGTATTGTAAATATGTTGTGCAACACTTGATTTTTCAAACCTGTTGTACCTGTAGTGACTTAAATGTTCTTTAAAACTTGTTAATATATTTCTTTTTGTTTGTCCGATGTATTTACTAGTACATTCGTTACACTTAATTTCATAAATTCCAGATTTCTGTTCAACATCAATTTTATCTCTCGGGTTTCCCAATAAATTCTTTATGGTATTGTTAGTTGAAAAACCTAATCGTAAGTTTTGGGTTTTAAAAATACGTTTTAAACCTTTGGTGCAAAACGGATCGAAAGGCATATTAACGAATTTTCCAAGAGATGAAGTTGCCGTTAAAGTGCTAGAATTTTGGACATGTTTCCTATAGCTAATCTTCTTAATTACATTATCGAATCCGGGACACTTGCGCCTTTCTAAGAAAAGGTGCTCAATAACCGCACAGGTAAAGATTTAAAGTTGAACATTTGCGTCTCCGTTGTGGGAAATTATTTATTTAATTTGACTGATTTGGTCGATACGTGGTGGAAATCCATTTAAACGTAGACGTAGATGTAAAAAAAACTAATCTTTTTTACCCACAACTTCCACTATATTTATTTAATTATTTATTTCTTACATATAGACGAAAATTTACTTGTATACTTCTTATTTCGTGAGGAAATTTATCTGAAACCTTATTACTTGCAGATCAAAAATAATCATATTTATAAATTGTGTGGCACTTTGCTGTGATATCATTTAATTGTTGTTATTATTACGCTCCCAAGTTTTGGCCTAACTTTTTATCCATACACAAGCTTACTTTTCGAATTATTTATATGTATTATGTACTTATTTTAATCTTTATAATTTTAAACCCGAGACTACTCTTCTGGTTTAACTATAATTGCTACCCTTTCTATGTATTCTTCTGTTGATTACACTTTCTTAAATATTTAATGTTCCCTATAATTATATTATATATTATATTTAGTTTTATTTTTACTTCTATTTTGGCGGTATAAACATTATTTTGTATTATAATAGCTAAAACAGCCAGCTACTTAGAAATTTTGTAAGCGTTTTTCCAGGCTTTTTTTTTTTAGCCGCGAATATATTAGTATTTTAAATTCAATTATTATATTATGAACGATTCATGCGAATATCGTTTTTCTACAATTGCTCTAAAAATTAGTGTATACGCATTAATTTTACTGTGCAAAATACGCGTTCTTTTCAGTTAAAAAAAAAATTTTTCGCGCACTCTCAAAAAAAAAAGAATTTTTGACATTTTTATTTACTGACATTTTTATTTAGTGATGTCATTGGCTAATAATTTATTTTTAAAAAAAAACACTGTACAATCGTGTCAGGAGTTTCGTAAACGGATAATATTTTAGTTTTGAAATATGTTTAAAAAGTTTTGTTTTATTTCGTTATAACGATGCAGCGAAGGATGTAGTTAATTTTAAGTATGTTATTGACTAGTACAGCGTTTCCTAAACTTTTAGGTTTGGCGACCCCCTTTTGAGCTGTGTTATGATTCACGCTTCCTCACCCCCCTCGAACGAAGACTAACGCTGGTCAAATGTTTTCATGGTACTTTTTAAATATTTGAGACTCACATTACATTTCATAACTGACAGTAACAGCACATTTATTTTATTGAAACTTGTTTTCATATCCTGCAATGCATTGACGCGTTTTTTCTAAACCTAAACAAAACTCATGGTATATGTACAGACGTGAGTATTACATTTTGGTCGTCACTGTCAATCAAAACGTCAATTTTAATTCCAGAAATTAGAAATTTTCATAAATAATAAATAAATTAAATATTTGAGAGACAATTCCTAGCAAAAAAAATAAGAATCACCTTAGTTTCAATAAAATACAAGTACGGTGACAACCTTTGACAATTATGACGACCAAAATTTATTTCTCGCGACTGTATGTAAATGCAATCTCTTGTAAAAAATAATACGATAAATTTTTTATTTAATCTGATGCGCCCCCCTTTGAAGACTTACGCGCCCCCCAAGGGGGGTGCGCCCCACAGTTTGGGAAACGCTGGACTAATAGAGTAAATAATATGATTACCCTGCCATATTTTTGCTTTAGCGATGGCCCCTAATGAATATTTTACACCGGGCCCCTTTACCTACGCTACTGCTGATAATTCTTTGTTTTACAGCAGTATAGCAACACTTTCCTGATTTCTAGTTTAGGAATTGAACCGAAGATGAAACGACCTAACGTTTACGTATAAAATTAATTTTTATTGGAATTCATTTTGCGAGAAAAGTATTACGAAATAATGCATGTGAATGAGTAATCGAACTAATATAAACAAGATAAAATACGCCGAAGGCAGTACAATAAAACTGATACCAGTGTTATACAAGATTGACCACCCAAGGAGCAGATGAATAATAAGGAAGCTGCCCACACCCTGACTCAGCAATTAAAATCTAAGAATTTTGTTGGAGAAACTGTGCATAACAAGACAAACTGAACATCTAGCCATGGGAATTACACCCACTGGTGAAAAGAAAATGCATATATATATATATATATACAGGTTTTCATGATTTCTAGGGCAGTCGGTATTCAGTCAGTGGTGAGTAGGTAGTCAGTAACTCAGCGAGTGAGCACATTTAAGTAGAGTTCAAGAAGCGTCCTAAGCTTCTGTATCCTGTTTTGGTAAATGTATCGTCAAAATTTATGGTGTAACGCTTGATAACTAACTCTCTAAGAGCCGATTTCTTCACCTACGGATAACTTTATCTGCCAGGTAGTATCCTCGGAAACTATTATCGATACAATGGTTTCCAAGGATAATACCTGGCAGATAAATTTATCAGGAGGTGAAGAAATCGGGCATAAGTGTAATTTCTGGATTTAATCTTTTTCTGCAGCTTTAGGCGTTTGTTTAAATTCATTTTAATATTTGGAGTTTGCTTAAGTATTTTAAGGTTATTAGAAATTATTTATCTAACCCATTATAATTTCTTAAAATTTATGGTAATTTCCATATTTTGTAATTTTTGGGTTAACGTTCTCCTGAAAAGAATATATTTAATTTTTATCTTGTAACTACTTAATTATTATAGACATTTCTGAACATTTTCTAAAACGTTATTTTCGTAATCTTAAAAAATATTTATATTGTGTGATGGTGAAGGTCAGGGGCCAAAATCTCAGTTCATTAAGAAACTGAAAAAGCAATTCCTGGCTAACTTCTAATTCAAACAAGGGAGTTGCTGTTTGGGTCGTCAAGGGTTGATAAAAATTTTGGGAAAAAGAGTTAGACGAAGGGGCGAAACAACTGTTCAAATTTTGTGTACGTTGCTGCTTTAAATAAGATCCTTCTCTCATTCTCGTTGTAGGTTTCAAGGTCACAGGAATGAAGATGACAAGCCGCTTGTAAGTGATAATTCCCATCTTTCAATTAACCCTCGTCCTCACAGAGACTCTAGAAGAAAAGTGGACGAAGGGTTACTAAAAACTGCAAGTATTCTTTGTGCCACTGTGTTTTTAACCCTTGCGGCACAAATGTTGTACCGCACGTAATTGTACGCTGTCAAATCTTATGGGCCAGTTATACCCAGGAGGTTCAAGGGAACATTCAATTGGACCAAGTTCAAAGTAAAATAAAATCGCATAGGACTTTAGGGGCCAGTTGTATCAAGCGGATTTAAACCGATGTTCAACTGAACCAGGTTCAAAGTTAATAAAATCGCATCAAATTTTGTTTATGACGTATTAATTACCATTTTCATCAAGATCCTATGCGAATTTGTTTACTTTGAACCTGGTTCAATTGTGAACGTCGGTTTAAACCCGTTTTGTACAACTGACCCTAGGAACGTATGGCAATTAATGCATTCCTAAATAAAATTTGATGCGATTTTGTTCACTGTGAACCTAGTTCAGTTGAACACCCCCTTGAACTCCCTTGATACAACTGGCCCTATGTGTGTTTCAATGATGACATCCTTCATGCATGTTATTGCTATTTATATGTAAGTGGAAATAAAGATAAGAGTGACATAAGAGAGTACGAAATAGAACAACATAAGTTGTGGGATGAATTGTTACCTGACAAAGAACCAGAGCACTTTTATGGAGATTTTACGGATTCGTATCGTCCCTTATCATCAGTTGGTGAAATTTCGTCTTCTGATGATGAACCTTCAGTAACTTACAAAAATCCGAAGAGACGACAACGGATTTCAGTAAATACTGTAGAGGGACCAGAACCCATAAAATCAGGTAATCGTTAAAACTAAGTAATTTAGTTCAAGGAAATTAAGTTGATAATGTAATAGACATAATTGAATCTGTACTGTGCTATTGACATTCCCAGTGGGATGTTGGTGCTGGTGGAAACATTTTCGACGAAAATACGCGTACTTCTAAAGAAATTATTTGGAGCAATATTACTACAGATATTACCTTCCTAAAAAAATCGTTTTAGTGAATTGGATGTTGGAATAAACACAGAAATTAATTCCAATAAGGACCCCTTCGATTTTTGCAAAATGTTCTATATCGATGAATTAGCCAATCTTATTGTTCAAGAAACGAAGGAATTAACCAATCTTATTGTTCAAGAAACGAACAAATATGCTCAATAAATTCTTCAAAAAAAAATCAAATTTTCAATTATTCTCCTTTAAATAAAAGAAGAGATAGGAGCGTATTCTGTAACTTACTACCGGGCCGTTAAAATTTAGAGGTCCTTTAAAATTTAAAATACAGTTCTATGATTGCTTGTTACCGTAGCAACAAAATTTAACAGCCCTTTAAAATTAACGCTTTTGATACAGAATAGATACAGAGACAAAATAAATGTATTTATTGGAATTCTGTTATGGATAGGATCGTGTCGCTTCTCGTTTGCATAAATGAACAGATACAGACAGAGATGAAATAAATGTATTTATAGGAATTCTATTATGGATGGGATTGTGTCACTTTCCTGCTATGCATCTGCGTTGTAAAAAAATATCTAGAAATCGATTTGAGTTACTTTCACGAATGTTACACTTTAGTGATAACAATTGATGTAGCCTCAGTTAACAGATTGAGAAAGGAATTTATCTATGCTAAAGTATAGATATAATAATTGTAAGTATAGATATAATAATTGTATGGTACCCGATAAGGAAGTATGTATAGACCAGACTTTAGTTCCTTTTAGGCATCACCTAAAAAACCAATAGTTTTGACAGTACTTTCCTGAAATGTTTAAACATCCTAACCCTTGCAATTCCCGTAAGAATTAAAATTTCGGTAAAAAATCTGCATTTGTGTACTAGCGAATCTTTTGAACTGAATACTTCAATTGAAAAAAGAGGTATTTTGTTAAAATGTTACAACTCGAAAACAAAAGAAAATCGAATTACAACATTTTAGTTTTTTTTTTACTTGTTTATACGTGTACAATACATTCCTGAAGTTTGTCCCATTCCTCCCCACTCACCCTGTATATCTGCAATGATAAATGGACTTGGGCTAACAGCATTCGATATTTTATAATTAAAGAGATTTGTGTGCAGATAAGTACAGAGTTTTTGTTTTTACAGTTCCAATGAGTTTTTACTGCTGGTTAATTTATGATGCAAAACAACAACGATGCAGGTGGCAATAATGCGAACATGAACATTCGTTCGCGAATTTTGTGAGCGCAAGTAACGCGATAAACATGGTTGTTTGCCGACAACAAAATTAGTTTTGATGAAGGAGCAACTTGCGTTGAATAAATCTCGCATTTCGCCACTTGCACTCGGATATATTCACATAATTTACATTTACATTTACCGTTAGACTATGCAAAGAAATTCATTTGTCTTTATAAGATTAAACTTACTATATGGTGTAAGAACAACCTTTATTTTTCATAACTTTGTATAATATTTACATTGTTGTGTAACTTTCAATATATTGCATTTAGTAAAAGCGAAAGTATTTTGAGAAGGCAGGTAAAATAACAGTTAAGAAATTCAAATATTAAAAATTTTCCTGAGAAAAATAAAATGTTCAGTCAACCAAAAATGCATTCGTTTTACAAAATTGTTCATTCAACTATTAACAATGGTGCTTGGTAATTGAATCAACAGTAAGAAATGCTAATTTTTTAGGTTGAATCAACTCTTATTTCGTTTGAGACAAGCGTACACAGAGTAAAAAATGGTGTTTGTTAACACAATTGTAGACTTTGTATCTACAATCTGTGCCTGAAATGAATACATGAATACGGAAATAATAAATGCAAAACGTTTACATGCAATTGTAGAGTAATATTTGTTGTAAAACAATACACTTTATTGAGAAAATCGTTTAACACATACATACTTAAGTGTGTAACTTTAATTTGTAAATACAGTATAAACGTATCCTATATATTATTGATTTCAATTCTATTTTACATAAAACTTTGTTCTTTTATTTGTGGGAAAAATTAAAAAAATGTAGTAATTATTACCATAGTGATGAATAGATAAAACAGCGACATCTTACGATCGCAACAAAATATTTTATTACCATAGTGTTTGAAAAATAGTTCTACTTTTGTAGTATCTTTTAATTGACCTTATATAAGCAAATCACACATTTTGTGTTAACAATCGCTGAAATTTTCTTACCCTGTTCTATGCATTGTGTAAATATTTTACACCTAATAGTGCAATTCTGTACATGTTAGCAAGACTTGTACTATTTGTTGTTAATGATCATTTGTTAATGATTATGGATTTATATATCGCACGATCTTCGCAGAAATGTAAAAAAAGAACTTGAAAAGAATGCGCTGAGATTCATATTGGCATTTCTTCGACAGTCTTCGACAAGGGCCTTGTGTAGGTTAAAAAAGTAAATAAAAAAGAGTGTTTATACTGGGTGTCTCATAACGTACGGAGGAGATTGAAAGGGCAGCTAGAGGAGATCAAATTAAAGCTTTTTTCCCAATAAACTTTTGGTAAAAGGTTACTACCTGAAGTAATATTGCACGTTTTAAATTCACATTTGGGGTATTTAAGAGTTAATTGAACACTGCTTTACATGAAATAACTGTCTAAATAAATGTAGTCACATAAAAGTTGCGGCCATTTCATGTTTTCTTTTAATGCCCAATTTTCGTATTGCTGTGCACCGCCTACTCATTAAAACAAAACTTCAACTTCAAATAAATTCACATAGACATTTTATGAATGGCAGTTTCGATAAATTTAGAGCTTATTTGACAATAAAATTGCAGTTTGTGAAATAATTTTGAAAAATTAAGAAGTGTAAATTAAAGGAGATATTAAGACAGTTCAACTGCTGTAACTCTCTTATTATTGGGTTTTGGTCAAAAGCCAATTAAGAAAAAAGCTATATTTTGATCTCCTACAGCTGTCCTTTCAATCTCCTCCGTAGGTTGTGAGACATCCAGTAATTAACTGAAATATTACAGAATGATCAGATACATGATTACACACAATCCTACTTTACTCCCAAATGACTGCAACTGAACAATGTCGGAGATGGATGCAAAAGTGATGCAAACAGAGAAGTCGATTTGAGTTCGTATTTGGCTTGTGACGTTACAATAACGTATGCGCGTATTCTTTAAGCACTTCTAATTGCAGCCAATTCAAAGAAGAAACAGAAATGTTAGGTAAATTGAAAATTATAGTTTTGTATTTTTTTTAAGTAGCCCACAAAACGATTAATCAGGTCAGCAAGTACGTACTGCTCAAGTAGCTACACACATCGATAAATAATGAACGCGAACATCTATCATAATGGTTCGACCATTTCCGTTTCATTATTATAGGTAAACAGCGAATTTGTCCGTTCTCTATAAATCAAAGGTTGATACATGTTGTCGCGGAACTATAGTTATAATTTACTCTCCTTCTCACTTGCATTGTTCAGGTAATAATTGCGGGTTGTAAGTTGTGAATAATCTCTATAAACAATAACGGTTTCATTATGTCTTACATGATGGGGATGATTTTCATGAGACATACTTTTATTAATATAAAAAAAATTTCTTGTACTTTATTGATATAACTGAACCGAACCGTTTTGTAATGATGTTATATTCCATAACCGATAAACTTCCATTATTTCACATAGATTAGATATTTGAGCTTCTTTTGACATTACAAACATTTTTTTTCCAGTAATACTTTTACTTTCCTTTCAAATAAAAGGTACTTTAATCTTAACCAAATTTCACTTTGTCTCGATTTCTAACCACCCTGTATATTATATCGAAATTTTGGTGGTAGCTAAAGACTAGCTAGAAGAAGTAAAACTTTTTAAGTACAAAGTTTTTTTTTAATCTCAAACCGGACAGAAAAATGAACTTCGAACCATAAATACATATCTTTGCCTTATATTGAACCATTACACAATACATTTAAACACATTTTCAAAAAACATAATTTAATTTTAGCCAGTAAATCTGTGAATACTTAAAATTTAATTTTTTCGAATTTCAAAACCAAAATACCGAAATTAAAACAACCTAACGTGGTTTATGAAATCAAATGTTCAAATTGTAATTCTGTTTATATAGGTGAAACGAACCAAAATTTAAAAAAAAACGTTTAGACCAACATAAATATCATATTCAAAAAAATAATCAAAATTATTCAATGCTTGTAAAGCATTCATTAGTAAATAATCATAATTTTGATTTTGATAATACTGACATTTTGTACAGTGAATCTAATATTTTTAAAAGACATTTCATAGAAATGTGCAAAATTAAAATGTCAAATTCTATTAATAAACGTACGGACTTTGAAAATTTAAATGACATATTTTGTAGTTTTCTACACTCTTTAAACAAGATATAGATCTGTCAATTAATTATATATAAAAAAAAAATATTTTTAATTTAGTTCTCGTTACTTTTCTCTTTATTCCGGACAACTCGTATTTTAGTTTAAAATCATGTTACCTTTTCGTTTCTCTTGACGACTTGTCTCTTTACAACTTGTTTATTAAACTTTTTTTCACTCCTGACGAAGCTATAAATCTATAGCGAAACGTTGAGTGTGTTCCCTTCATTTTTCTGTCCGGTTTGAGATTAAAAAAAACTTTGTACTTACTATTTTCATCGGACAAGAACAAACTTCCATTAAAATTTTTTAAGAAGAATGACTTTTCTTCCTAAAATTCGAAACAAGAAAGTCTACAGGTATAGTTAGATCCATCCGGGGACAGAGTGGGCCAATAGTGCGTATTCCGTGGATAACGCCTATATTAATCCAGTTTAATCTGTTTTTGCTATTACTTACCTGTAATACAGATGCATGATTTAAAATTACTTACAATGATACAGGCTGTTTCGTATAGCTGTGCCAGACCAAAGTTGTGTTCTTTTAAATGGAACGTACTGTATATTATGGTTCATTTCGATTTGTCTTTAAGAGTAGATAAATTTATTATAAAGATGTTATGTACCTAAACCTAATAGCTTTTGAGATATTGACATTTCAATGTAAAAAAATGCTATTATTTGACGTTTTACAGATTAGATGTTTAATAAATTTCGGCATTTAAATTTTACAGTAACATTACATAACCTCTAGAATATATTTATTATTTTACACAGGGTAATTCATAACCCCGATGTTTATTTTACTCGGTTAGTTTAAATGGAACACCCTATATTTTATTACTGAATTTAATAGGTCTTTGATTAAGTTTTACAAAGTTTTTTCAAAATCTGCATTAATATAGGCGCTATCCACCGAATACGCACTGTTGGCCCACTCTGTATAAAAAAAAAAAACAACTTAAGCGCACGTAAGTAATTTGGCATACCATTTTCATAATAACCTTTTTAGAGCAATTTTAGAAAGAAAAAGTACCATATCTTTTATATTTCTATTACATATTCGACCAAGAAAAAATATTTTCATTACTGCTGCAAAAGGTTAAGAGAAAAAAAAATCGGTTCACTTTACTGATAGGTAAGCGAGATTGCTCCGATGAAACTACGGCGTAAATTTAATTGACGTTGTCTGGCAACTCGACTTGAAATATTGCAGCCTTTTGTTCTTCGATATCAAACTTAACCCAGACGGTTAAAGCGCAGTCGTGTTTTGGTGAAGCAGGTCGGCATATTTACAAACAAAGTATTTCTTACTCAGTAACTTCGACTTGTTTAACTCCTGAAATTACTGCTATTTGTAACTGTATCGCAACGCGTTCTGGTGCGAGCAATTGATGGCCAGTCATTATCTTAATAAATGTGGTAACGCGAATTGTAATTGAGCTTTGGGGCTTATAGCTATAGGTCTCATACACATAAAGTTGATTGTGAAATATTAGTATGTATAAGTTGGTGTTAATTGGAAGTAATCTAGTCCATGAATTTAAAAAGAAAACAAAGTAAATCTCAGTTTCAGATAAAAAATATATTTTATATTACAATAATAATTCAATAATGTATACAACAATAAGTACATGCCATGGCCTTTTTAGATTAGATTTTAATTAGATGAGGACGTATGAAAGATTCATTCGTTTATTTATTGTCAATGTCAATACATACTGTTTTTAACGCTAACTATAAGCCGTCGCGATCTATTTTTATTTTTAAATACATTGCTCGGGCTCCAATAAATTAACGCACCATGCAATAAAATAAGAAAATTTCGATTTTTTATTCAAAATGTGTAGTAATTGGTATTCCTATGAAACAGCTAAGCATACGAGGTTCATTTTCCGGCATTTATTTATATTTGATTATCACTTAAGGGTGATTCCATACTAGGGCTGCCAGAATTTATCGATATATCGATAAAACCGATAATTATCGAATAACGATATTTCTATTTCAAATATCGATATTACCAATATTATCGATATTATCAATACTTTCGATATTATTGATATTATCGATATTATCAATATTATCGGTATTATCAATATTATCGATATTATCGGCATTATCAATATTATCGGTATTATCGATATATGAGAGTTATCGATATTATCAGTGGAATCAATGTTATTGATATTAAGAAAATGTGAGTCGCAAAATAAAAACTATTTCGGTTATAAAAGTGTGTTGAAATTTTGTTAATTTTCATGGTTTATTCTCTTCAAAGAAGCTATCTTTCTCACGATTTATTTTTTTAACATTATTTGTGTAATACTAATTAATTTATTTAAATTGGTCCTTGATACGGGACACAAACTGTCCACCCGCACGGCGCGGCCCTGGTTACAATAGTACAATTCTTCTCCTCTTAATCAAAAGAATATAATTTAATTTTAAAAATCTTATCTGTACTTTTACGAAATAACTTAAATTAGAAAGTTCTAGGACTTCTCCTTCTCGTTTTTATGGTAGTTTCGGAAAAACAAATGACAATCAGATTTTCGAGATTTTCAATTGTTTTCAACTTTCTTAAATGGAACGTTAGGTTTTTTATCATTGTATCGCGTTCAGGATGTCAAATTAATGATGTCTCTAAAATATCATCTCCCAAAGCCTACTATTTTATAAATAATTTAGTAAATTATATATAAATTAAATTAGAAAAGTTTCAGGACCTTCCCTGCTCGATTTTATGGTACCTTTGGAAAAACAAATGACTATCAGGTTTTGGAGATTTTCAATTGTTTTCAACTTTTTTTAAATGGAACATTACGTTTTTTTATCATGAAATCGCATTCAGGATGTCAAATTAAGTATGTCTGTGAAATAATATCTCTCAAAACAGAATATTTCATAAATAATTCAGTCTTGACATTCGCGGGAAGAAGTGTACTGTTACGATAGTCTTTTTATTCACGACTACAATATGGTGCGCGTTGAAACAAGAGAATAAAGCAAGTGTGTTCAAACTGTCAGACCTTTGTGAACTGTCATGATTCAAAATTTGTTTAAATTTAGTTCAAACTAAAAACCCTTGGGTCCAAATATTGAAAGCGCGACATGTTAAAATGTCTAATACCATTACTTACCAAATAATTTATAAAATAGTAGACTTAGGAAAGGAATATTTTAGAGAAATACTTAATTTGACATCCTGAACACGAGACGCTAATAAAAAATATAATGTTCCATATAAAAAAGTTGAAAACAACTGAAAATCTCGAAAATTTCATTTCTTTCTCGATGAATATCGATAATATCGATATATAGATAAATATCGATATTTTTTATTTAACGATATCCGATATTGAAAGTATGATATCGGGCACCCCTATTCCATACAATTAAATCACATGCAAGTTCATTAACCAAAAAATCAATTTCAACTTTAATGTTTAAATTTTGGTTTTATTCTTAAAGTAACTTTATTGTTTTTTGTTTTAGTGTTTCTTCGTTATTATACCACACGAATTTCGAAATTTGACCAAAGAAGAATGCACTCAAGTAGTGGTATTGGTAGAATAAGACTGAAGCTATTGTCGAGTAGGAGAAAAATTCGTTGTGTCCCAAATCGCGATGTGCCGAATGGTGCGAAGGTATAGAGAGATTGGTAATTATTCTCGACGGCCTAGGAAAAGCAGACATAGTGCAACAACCCGTGTTCAGACCATTTTTTGACACTTTTTGCTCTAGAACAGAGGTTCGTTACAAGCAAATATTTCTAATTTGAACTAAGGGAAGCGCATGGGGTTCCAATTAGCATCGAAAGTGTTTGCTAACATCTTGGGGAAGCTAATTTGACATGTCATATGTCTGCCTAAGGCCTTGTCTACAAAACATCGCACAGATCACTTGGAATTTGTTAAGATTTCATGTGATTTGGTTATAGGACGATTCGAGTCGAGTTCTCTTTAGAAACGAATCTAGATTTTGTTTTTACAAATATGACAGACATGTTCGTATATAGCAACCACTAAATGAGCGGTATGCTCACTGCAACATTTGAATACCGCATTCTTCGGTGGAAGCTTTTTTATGGTGTGAATAAGAATTTCCTTGACAGCACGCACGGACGCAGTGGTGTTACAAAATCGAAAACTTATTGCCTTTGGGTACTCAACGGACATCCTACAAAATCATGTCATGCCATTTGTGCCCTACATAGCACGCATTTTTTTATTAAAGCAAGATAATGTTCGACACCAACGTGTTCGGAAAGTTCAAAATTGCTTAGAAGAGATTGAAATTAATACAATGGTTTATCCAGAAAGAAGTTCAGACCTCAGTCCCATTGAGCATATCTGGGACACTTTTGGTAGGCATCTGAAAGCCCTCATAGAATATCCGAAAAAAAGTTAATAACTTGGAAGAGGTGAGGCGTTGGCTTGTGGAAATATGGAAGGAATTGGAACAAAATGACATAACTTCGCTTATTCTATATGTGGATCATCGATAACAATCTGTTATTCCAAATAGAGGTGAGGATACCCGACATTGGTGTCATTTATTAAAAAATTTAGTTTCTTAAATTTTTCGACTTTTGATTTAATTGGTTTTTATTGTCTACTTTTTACTTCAGTTCCAGTTTTACAAATGGGGCTCAACTTTGAGCTGAGGCTTAAACCCTTAACAACGATTATTTCAACAAGTGTTGTGAACGGTTTAAGCTTCGGCTCAAAGTTAAACCGTCATTGTAAAACTGGGCCTAAATGATGATTTTATAATACAGTAAACATTGTAAACATTGTTGTTATTAAATTGTTTCAAATCAACATCAACCGTTTCAAATTTTAAATAAAGAAAACGAAAAATCTTATTTTACTGAGTGGTGCGTTAATTTCTTGGAGCAGTGTTTTTGCAATAGCTATAATAATTCTCCCACGCTTATTTAGGATCTACCACGTGGTCTTGCAGACATGTGTTTTGGTGCTCGATGTAATCTGCAGGAACGGCGAACTTGTCGGTTCGACAAGCGTGTGCGTTGGTCTACAGTTTCATGTTCATCTGGCACTTTGTACTGTACCGTTGTTTAGTGGAATTCTAACCAAGTCTCCTAAAATTAAATTCGAATTGTCTTGAACGGTTTCCTCACCAATGATGGTTCCTGGTTTCCACTGGGCCTTGTTGAAATAATATCGCGCCAAGACACGTTTTGCCACGCTTGATTGTCTCGCCTTTTGGTTTGGAACAACAGAAGGTTTGAATTCAATTGGCTTGATTACATTAAGTTTTATGCGAATTTGTTTTCCCAGGTAAAGCTCGGTTTGTGTTTTATTATTAGACAATGGAGTAGCACTGTATGGAAAAAGAATTTTTCGAATTTTCTGTTTCATTGTTAAGGGATCCTTAATCTCGTTAAACTAATCTTTTGTTTAGATTTTCCTTTCAGCTAAACCATTTGTAGCTGCATGACCCTGGGCACTAAATTTTTGCCCTAAAGGTCGACTGTCTTTAACCAGTTGAAATTGACGTGTAAATAAATAGTGGAAAAAATTCTACTGAGAAAACGATTACTGATGCTTCCCTGTCAAGTTGAGAATAGCTTTTCTCTGCTTGCGTTAATGATCTTCGAGCGAACGCGTTTGGTTTTCCTTGATCGTCTACAACGTGAGATAAAATACGATTGCATCACATGCGAGTTGAATTGGTAATTACGGATTATAAAGAACAAGGACTTGGTCACTGGCAATTTCTTGTTTCATTCGAATAAAGGCTGCCTCGCACTGACTTGTCCACTTGAACTTTGAATCTTTTTTGAGCAGCTGTCTCAGTGGTGCGGTAATTGTTAAACAATTTACGCAGGATCATTGTCCATCGGTAGTCATAGGAGGTGAAAATGGGTTCCTCCAGCTACTTTGGAGCTTCTGCACTTGAATAATTGATAGTTTTTCGTGGATTATTCGATTGAAAATTAAGTAATTAAGTCATTCTCGTCTTTTTTAATTTCTCTTTATAGCTGTTGGAAAATTCTACGAATAGGCGTTTTTCTTGAAAACATTTTGCCATAATCTTCCTTTGTAGTTCTTCTGAAGCGATTTTGCATTATATGTTACGAACTCATTGTTTTAGATTTAAGATTCAAATTTTAAAATGTAATGAGTGTAATGTTCAAGTAGAATTTAGTATTTTCTCACGACAAATTTGCTTGTAAGAATTTTTTTCGTTGGTAACTCATTTAGATACAGTTCTGAGATTGTTAAATTGTAAAATTTTACATTTAATTTCGGAAAAGCTTTAACCAAATTGCTTTTGGAAGCTCTGGGAACAACAATATTATGCAGCCGCCCTGGTAAAATATATCTCTTAACCAATCAAATTTTGCGCGTCCTTTTCATTCCGCTTTTCAGAGAAATTTTTCATTTTCGAATTCAGTCTTACGTAGCGCTTGTCCGGTTCGGTTCCATCGCCCGCAGGCTACAAGGCTCGTAGCTTATTAGTCTTATTACTAGCAAACAAATTCAAAGTTCCTTCTAAATAATTAGAGATTAAATAAGTTTTTAAGTTAAAATTTATTTTTTATTTGCGTGCCGGCGACAATCAACAGCAATTAGCTCTTGTTAACCGTTTTAAAGAAGACTTGACAACCTTCCAGGCCGCGTTAATTAATTTTGCATACGTTCGTTAAATTAAACGAATACGAGAAACATTATGTATCAAATTATGTACTTACAATTAGCTGACTTTAAGAAACCTGCGTTGCCATTGGGTAGTATAGTGTGAGAGCAATAAAACATGATTCCAAATTACTCTTAGAATCTGGTTCTGCCGTCTTTATTAACTTCATTCATTAAATAGTAGAACACTAGGACACTAGGGAAGTAAATGTTGCATACAATTGAAAATTGCAATAATTACATCTTATTTACTTACTAGGGTCTCTACACTCAAGGGTTTAAGAACTCTACCTGTGTTCATCACATAATTTGCTAAACGATCCTTTCGATGTAATTTATTCCAGATATTTAATAAGTGTATCTACATACATTTACCGTGTGTCCAGTCTCAAAGCTGAATACACGCAAATAACATGTATAATCAATTCTGAGTCTCTTTGACATTATTTCTGTAATAAAACAATAAGTAAGTATTAAGTAATAATGCCGCCTAACAATTTTTGTTCATAACTCCGAAAAAAACCAGTAAAAAAAGTTAATCAAAAATTAAAAAATATTTGTTACCGTATTAGTTTCTAATGTTCAGCTTTGAGAGTGAACAGGGGGGTAGTATATCTACAACTGAAGTTGGCATTTACAGGTAAATTTAAAAGTGAAATTCGAAAGTTATTCTTTAGCGACTGGTGAGTTCAGATGAGCATTTTAAAGACTTATATATAGTTTTTACGTATGCAGATGTAGCTACCACTAAGAAAATGTATTTAATTAATTAGACAGTATACCGATAAAGCAATTTTCTTATTAACCGTAGAAGGAATCTTCGATACGCATCGTACGTACGTCGTAAGACGTGTGCGCATGCCATGGCATGTAATTATTCACAATAACGATTTATTGCAATGTCAATTAATCCGCAATTATTTAAGATGCCACAATTTATAAAACTACAGAAAAAATCTAATCTTGCAGTATAATAATACTTTGTGACCCATTTTATTTGTTCTTACGTTTTAGAATATTTATTTGTTTCCAGGGGTTTCTAAAAATAGTTAATTTATTTCTATAGGTGAAGCCAGAGAAATTATTTCACTCATTAGTCTAAGAAGATTTATTTCATATGAAATTCTTAAAAATATTAAGCGTTATGAATGCAATCGCTCTTGGCTCATGGGCTACTAATCATAGTAAATTGAAGACGGTCAAGGCGCGGCTGCACTGCCAACACAAGCGGGCGTGACTACAGTCCTATTTCTTCTTTATTTTTGTAATGCATTCCCTGTCGTATCTATTATTGAGGATGTGTAGAAA
Source organism: Prosopocoilus inquinatus (assembly GCA_036172665.1). Classification (NCBI taxonomy): domain Eukaryota; kingdom Metazoa; phylum Arthropoda; class Insecta; order Coleoptera; family Lucanidae; genus Prosopocoilus; species Prosopocoilus inquinatus. The sequence continues at coordinate 8,899,569 of CM069876.1, forward strand.
CATTTTTCCCAATTCTGTATACGAACTTGCTAGGTTGCTTAGAACAAGTGACAAGCATATTACGATACCACACAGGACTCCACCTGGAAATTTGTACCTGCGGTAATCATATAATAATTACAATACAGACTTTCCAAGTAACCACAAATGCTTTATTAAATTCTTATAAATATTTATAAAGTATTTTTGGTTACATGGGTTATTATTATTGTTTGTATCTTTATCATTCCGAATTAATCTGAGGGCAAGATTTCGAAATTCCATTACTATCTTTAACTTAGTTTTTTACGATATAAATAGAACACATTTATGTTATGGAACTGTTGTTTAGTACCATCTGTGGTTACGTCTTTTATATTGACTGAGAATATTCAGGTCATCACCGAATTCTAACCAAACTTATTTGAAAACATAACCGTGACAATAATGTTACAGTGCTTGAAATTAGTCATAGAAAAAAAAATAAAAATTCACGCTTTGAATAAACTTTACTAACCGGGGCGGATTTAGACATGGTCTTTATGGGCTGTAGCCCAGGGCCCCATTTAATTAAATGGACTGCTACCGTCACAATGAATTTACTTTAGCTCCTGAATAATTAAATAGAAGGGTGGAAAGTTAATGCTGAGAAAGACAATTCAACTGTCTCGAGTTAGTATTCAGTTGAAGGTTAAGCCGGGGTCAAAAATTCCAAGGTGCCAAGAGAACAATCCGCAGCTGATGCTTCGCACTGTGGATTCCGTCCTCCAAGGGTCGCAACGTGCGTTAAAATTTCGAAAACTTTTAGGAGGATATAACACTCGTGCATATAAAATAATTTGGTTCGTCGTCACAAAAACAACAGTACGTACTTAAAAAGTACATTAATGTTCACTAAGTGCCAGTTGCACCAAACTCTTTAAGGTCAGCTTAATTTTCAGCACCGTTTAGAATGTGACGCACAGTAATGTGTAATTTGAAATATCACAATGTAAGCAACGCTTAAATTTAAAGCCAGGCTTAAGTGTTTAGTGCAACTGGCAATAAATGTATTTACAATTACACTCAAATGTGGCTTAACATTGTCCAAGCGTACCAGCGAGGCGTGAACTATACGCAACTTAACTTGTTAACTGATATTAACTATTAACTAATACACAGTACCTGAAGCGGTAACTACTACTTGTTATTTACAGACAAAATGTACATAACTACAATTTACTCAATATGATAATTAACTTTGGTTCACTCAAATGTAGCAAAATAACTGGCGGCCGAAATAACTGAGTAAAAGGCGGTATGATGGAATAATCAAATAACCAAATTAAACGATGCATTAGGTTTTGTGGTCGGAAATTGGTTTTCTTCTACCTTGTTGGAAACCACTTTGTCAGTTTTGTTCAAATGTCAAACGTCGTAGCGCCCTCTAATGGCGGTTCCCGCTGCTGGCGTTGCGTAGCGTGGAACGATCACCGTCTAACAGGACGGTGTAAGGCGTCGCCCCTTAAATAACAAAGCAGGTAGACAGCAAACGTAAAAATATTGTCGAAAGACAGAAGATTCGGAAAACCCATTCCAGGGAGAAATTAAATAAGCGGATTTCTCTGTGGGAATAAAGAAATCTAATATAAGCATGGGTCTTTTAAATGACGTCACCATAGGTGACCACTGACTGTTTAACGCAAAAACAGTAGATCCGCTTGGAATAAGCTGGTAATATCAACTCCACAGGTTCACGAACCACAAATACCACTGCAGCTAATTAAATTTTGCCCAATAAATAATAATTCGCGGAAGTAAGTACACGAGTCTGTACTTCATGCTGACGTAACGCCTAATGGCGATAGAGCAAGAGATAACATAACGTTCAGACCCAATGAGAGCGTAATATCCACGCGACTAAACCGGAAACGAACAGTGTGGCCAACGGTCTATAACTAAAACGTATCACACACGAATATTTAAAAGAACCAAGAAATTAAACTGTAACAGGACCGTTGTCGGTAAAAAATATAAATTTAAATTAATTTAAGAAAAAATGAATTAGAAAAAAAAAACTTTTCGTACCTAATAGATAAAATACAAGCCAGTGATTTAAGTTAGTTTGCAACAGTATTGGAGTTTAGCAAAATACCAGTGTTTTAAATGACAGAAAGTAGGATTCTGTTTTCTATCGATTCTGTCCGTAGTCGATTAAGTCAAAATACAGATACTAGTGTCTGATCAACTTTTTGATGCATGATACATAATTGTTTGACAGATCAATGTATTAGAAGCTGTGGTATATCAAATAAAACTATTTATGTAAAGTCTTATTTCATGTTTATTTAGATATTGCAACTTTGTTTATTACAAAAACAATTTAGTACAAAACAAATGAAATCCTACACATATCATTATAATTCTTTTTAGAATGATTTATGGTATCTACAATATACATTTTACTGTTAAGTAGTGTTTAATTTAAACACTTTAATTATAACAGTTTAATGCAATGCAATGTGCACTTGCTTAATATGCTGGCACCGTTTTAAATAAAAGCGTACTTTGCAGACGTTCTAAAACGCCACTGACTGAATCGAATAAAAATATAAAACCCTATTGAATTCTGTCAGGTTCCGTTTCGCATTACCTCGGCTAATTTAACAATCTGCGCATCTGTGTCATCGTTTTATTGAATTTATTAATTTAATTTAAGAAACACATTTAGTTCTTCTCACTTGCGCAGTGGCATTATGACCGGAATTTAAAGTCTCTTACCCCCAGTCATATATTTTCCTGATCTTATATTGAATTTCCAATTGTACCAGTGTCTTTGTTAATTTTCTTGAAATGTCTTTGTAGAAACATTTTAATTTTGAGTACTGAATGTAAGACCTAAGAAAAAATCTTAAAATTAAGTAAAATAATTTGACAAAATGAATACTTTGTTATTTATTATTTCAAGTCTTTTATGCCGGAAACAATAAATAATGATTTGCGAATAAGAGTGGCACAGACACGAAATAGCAACCAATAATGAAATACTAAATCGCGTCCAAATGATCTCTGTGTGTATTATTTTCGGAAGCAACGATTGAGTTTCCAAGTTGTGTAATTTCCGAATATCAAAGCACAGCAATATTGAATATTACGAACGCATCTATGTGAAAGGAATAATTATTTGCAATTCGTGGAAATTATGATTTCTGTGCAAGTTAAAATATACAAATTAAAAATGAAAAGCATTCATTCGCCGTCACTATAAGTATTGGAAAACCAAGGATTAATTTTATGTAACATAGCATGACTTTTTTGTTGGTATTACTAGAAATTCATCATAAAATTGTTAGAAAATTTTAATTTAATTATTTAAGTAAACCTTCCAAATTTCATCAATCAATGTTACATATGATAGATGTAAAAAAATTCATAAAGATCATTCAAATACTTACATATTAAAATCTCATAAATATTCATCTGCAGTGCCTATGTTAAAAGAAGATTACCATAACAAGGCAATCAATCTAGTAAGTGATCTGAATACCTTCTGATTAATATATAAGGATCCAATTGGCTCCATACAATCCATATAAAATGAGATTATAAAAAATCTTAAAAGATTAAACTACACAGGCATTAATAAATACAAAAAATTAATAACATACGTGGGGTGATGAAAAATTTTCTGGAATCTAATATTCTAGAATTGTTAGCGTTTTTCAACTGTCATATTTGAAAAATTTGACGTTTTTCGCCTATAATTCTATTGACAGTTCCTATCCAAGTGAACTAGTTTTGCTTGTACAGCATTTGAGAAAAAGTAATTTTGTGTAAACATGGAAATCTCGCGTGAAAATTTTCGTGCCATGAATTTTTACGATTTCAAATGTGATCTAACGCCGAAACAATGCCTCGATAGGCTTCATTTGGCTCTTGAAGATGAAGCACCATCAAAAGCAGTGTTTATAATTGGTTTGCCGAATTCCAGCGTGGACGAATTTCGTCAAGGTCGTCCATCAACATCTGTTGTTGCCACTAATGTAGATGCTGTGCGTGAAATGCTTGAGCGAGATCGACATGTGAGATTCAAGCATCCTTACGCATTGACATGAAAGCAATACACCAGATTTTGCATTATCATTTGAACGTACGAAAGCTTTGCAGTGGTTGGATCCCACATAATTTAACAGAAGCTCAAAAGCAGGGCCGTGTCAAATGGTGCGAAGAAATGCTCAAGATATTCAATGGAGGTCGTTCAAATTTAGTTTATAACATCGTTACTGGTGACGAAATGTGGATCTATTTGTACTAGCCAGAAAGTAAGCAACAATCTACCGTTTGGGTATTTCAAAATGAACCAAAACCAACAAAAGTTGTCCGCTCACGCAGTGCTGCGAAGCAAATGATTGCTTGTTTCTTTGGTTTAACTGGACATGTAGCAACCGTGGCTTTAGAGGATCGAAAAACCGTGAATGTTGATTGGTATACTACAATTTGTTTGCCGGAAGTCATCGATCAAATAAGAAGAAACAATCGAAATCGACGAATTACTCTCCAATCATGACAACGCCAGCTCTCACGCAGCCCGCCAAACAGTTGATTTTTTGTTCAACAAAAATGTTGAATTAATGACTCATTGTCCATATTCACCTGATTTATCACCTAATGATTTCTTTTTGTTTCCAAATATCAAAAATAAAATGCGTGTTGAGCGATTATCGTCGGCTGAAGCAGCGGTTGAAACACTTCGGACACTGGTTTCTGAGGTACCATCTTTAGAGTGGAAAACGTGCTTTAGAAATTGGTTCGAGCGTATGCAAAAGTGTATTGACGTCAAGGCGAATACTTCGAAAAACAATGATACCGTTTACCATATTTCATATGCGTTTTTTCATACAATGAACCATATTTTTTACTTGCCAAAACATGAATAAATTTTAGAGGTCTAGGCACATGTTTAAAAACAAATTGCAGAAACTAAAAACTGATAATGCCATTAGATATAGAATTAAAATTCAAAAATCTATTACAAGAAAATGTCAATACTGTGCAACTGCAAATTTCAATATTGTCCAATCTGATATATTATTATACAGGGATAGCCTAAAGTCCGTTCTAATTTTATTTTATTTATTAATTTTATGTATAAAGTAAAAATGTGTAGACACCTGTGTTGAGTATTGGACATGAATTTATCAGAATTTTTTTTCTTGTTCTGATCTCTACTATCACTATCTTGTAAGGTAACATAATCGCCCTAAAGTTAAGTAAAAATCTTCAGAAACCAACACTGCTATTAAAAGAAACTAAGTTGAAAAGAGTTCGTAAAAACGCACTAAAATGGTAATAATAAGATTTTCATATTTGTGATATTAACTCATATTGTAATCAATAAAAGTGATTTAATAATTCGCAGTCTTTTTATTTTTAAATTCTATTTTCACTTTTACTTACACGTACGTTATAGTTTATTTCGATTCGCCGTCAAGACTAAAAGATGTTTTGTGTTTTCTAGATTAGATGTTTACTAAAATTCAGTAAGTAAATTTTATATTATACGAAACACCCTGTGCAATTGCAACTAATTTTTAAATCATGCATATACCGGCTGTCTTACGAAAAACGCACCGCGCTATAGCTCTGTTATTAATAATCGGATTTTAATAATTCAAAAACTACGTAAGACCATTTTATAAATACTATAAAACAGTAACATTTCAATATTTTTTTAATTTGTAATTTTTCCCAAGCGATAGTCAACTTTTTTTTTTTAATAGCACTACATATTTTTTTTTATTCAGTTCGATAGGGAATCTTTTTCTGAATTCAACAATGTACTCAACTTGATTTTTTAGTATCCTACAGCGAAATAATTTCGTTGTTAAAATAAAAATGAAGTGTGCGTTGAAATCCTATAAAAGCGCACTTGCAGCTATCCGTGTTCGCCTGACCTCGACTTTTGGTTATGGAGCTATGTTCCTACTCAAATTGCCCTAAGATAAAATGTTCTTCATTTATGATTTTTTTAATATGATTTATTTTTTTCAAATGAAACACGTATTTTTTGTCTTTCAGTTTGACTGAGAATATAGCTATTTTCATGAATTCTACGATCTATTTTAACCTGACTTTTAAAAATATTATAGCAAAATAATTACTTTTTTTAATAAAAATGAAACAAGCCATGGAATCCTATGACAGCGCACAAAACACTAAATGTCATTGAACACTTAAGTATTTAACTTGCCACATCGTATTTTCTTATTGTTACTTTATTTATTGTTATTTTATTTATTGTTATTTGTTGTCTTTTGTTATTATTGTATTATACTGTTATTTTATTATGGATAACAATCAGCTAACTGATATGCTGCAAGTGTATTTTGAGTGCCATAAAAATTCTGGTCAAGCAGAGCATCTGTACGCAATTCGTTTTCCTATTAGAGAAGTTCCTGACCGTCAGAAGTTTAGAAGACTTGAACAAAATTTAAGAAATCACGGCGCTTTTAAGAAACCTAAGAAGCAACAACGCCAGTTTCGTGAAAATGTAGAATTAGATGTCTTGCTTAGTGTTCAAGAAAATCCAAGAACTTCAACAAGAGAAATCGCACACAATAACCATTTATCAAAGGATACTGTCCATAAGATCTTAAAAAAAATAAATTTACGCCTTATATCCCACAGAAAGTACAAGCGTTGTATGAAAATGACCCAAATCGCCGCCAACAATTTTGTATTTTTTATTTAAATATGTTACGCCAAAATGGACTTTTTTACAGAAATATTATTTGATCGGATGAAAGCACTTTTAGTAATAATGGCATTTTCAACAGAAATAATCAACGTTACTGGAGTCAATATAACCCAAGAGTTACAGTTGAAACTAATCGACAACATAGATTTTCTCTAAATGTATGGTGTGGTATTTCAGGTGATAGATTGATTGGGCCCTTTTTCATCAATGGCACCCTAGATCAGAATAAATATCACCAGCTGCTAACTAACAACTTTTTGGATGAATTACCTCTCGCAGAATTAAATAGACTGTATTTTCAACAGGATGGCGCTACTCCACATAATGCCAGGCAAAATGTTAACTGGTTGAATGAAAAATTTGGCCAAAAATGGATCGGGACATACGGCCCAGTTAGGTGGCCTGCGCGTTATCCTGATATGATACCGCTAGATTTTTGGTTATGGAGTTATATTCAAGACCGCGTCTACTTAACACCGCCAGAAAACGAGCAAGTTTTAAGGGAAAGAATTCTTCGCACTTGTCACGAGATACCCCCCAATTTAGTATTAAATGCAGTGCATGGGGTAACTAAGAGGTGTCAGCTATCAGCTATGTATTCAGCAAAATGGGGGACATTTTGAACAATATTTATAATCAACTAATTATTTGTATTTTGTTATACTGTTTTAGTATGTAATAAAATTTTGCATTGTTTTATGTTCCAACGAACACTTCATTTTTATTTAAGAAGCGAAACTATTTCTCTGTAGTACTACAGAAAATCAAGTTGAATACATCGTTGAATTCAGAAAAAAAATATAGTAAAAAAAATTGAGAAAGCAGCAATTAATTGGATTTTAGGGCGTAGAAACTAATTTCAAATCATTCATGATAAATGAAGAACATTTTAACTTAGGCCGATTTAAGTAGGAACATAGCTCCTTAAGTAAAAGTCGAGGTTAGGCGAACACAGATAGGTGCAACGTGCGCTTTTATAGGATTTCAACGCACGCTTCATTTTTATTTTAACAACGAAATTATTTCGCTATAGGATACTAAAAAATCAAGTTGAATATATTGTTGAATTCAAAAAAAGATTCTCTATAGAACTGAATAAAAAAAATATGTAGTGCTATTAAAAAAAAATAGTTGACTATCGCTTGGGAAAAATTATAAATTAAAAAAATATGGAAATGTTACTGTTTTGTAGTATTTATAAACTAGTCTTACGTAATTTTTGAATTACTAAATTCGGAGTGTTAATAACAGAGTTATAGCGTGGTGCGTTTTTCGTAAGATAGCCGGTATGCATATCACACGCAAGTAATAGCAAAAACAGATTTTAAAAACCTGCACTAACAAAGATGTTACCTATGGAATACGCAGTGTTGGCTCTGTCTGTATATGCACTAAAAATTAATTAAATGAAAACTATTAATTTAGTTTATTAACATAAAATACGAAATGTTTTGAAAAATCTTAAATTGACCAAAGAATTTTAATTATGTCACTAAAATACTATTCACATATTTTTGTCAATATCGCATTTTTTTTTAGTTCTGATCCTTTTTAAGGGAACCTAAAAAAGTTTTAGTATTTATAGAGATTTCTAGGCAAGTAGAATTATATAAAATATATATTTCCTTTTGTCAACTCTTCAAATCAAGAGTGAATTTTGAAGAAATCTTACAAAGTAGCAAAAAGTAGCACTTCGTTAGACAAAATTATTTTAAAATAAATTACTAACTACGCTTACATAACTCGTAAAAACATCTCATTTGATCTCTTTTTTAGTTCTTATCTTTTGAAAGTTTAAAATGCAGATATTTAATATACTTTTATTTGAAATAAAAAATATATAAATAAACCTTTAGATTCGACTGATCATAAATGGAATTATTTAAGTAAAAGTAAAGTAACAAGATCTCATCAAACTTACCCAATAAAACCTTTTAGAATATTGTCAGACCTGTGTTTAACTTATTACATTTTCAATCACGTTTGATACCTGAAATATTCATGCCTGATTTGACAGCGCTAGAGAAGCGTAAACAAAAGAAAAGTTTGCGAAACAAATGAAACAAATATGGAAAGACATTAACAGAAATATTTTTTTTATTTTGATGGTAATTCAAATGCTTCAATTTTTGTCATTTTGTCGCGCTAATATTTCATTCTGGACCACTGTGCGGCGCATGCACAACCGGTGCCATTGCCATAACAACACAACTATTCTGAAGATTTTAAATGGAATTTCAGCTTGGACGATTGACGTAGTCCTGAGACCTAGTCGAACAATGTCGATTCAGTCTGATATTGCATGGGGCAACTTCCCGTATACTAACTTTGTCCAAAACTCATCTATTTGACAATCGACTGTTTCTAAGCAACTTAAAAAAATGATTATACTGCCCATACTTAGAACTTGTGACTAGAACAATGCTAGCGGACTCGTTAATTTATGAAGGCAAGAATTAAAAAAAAAATTGCGATTGGAAAAAATGTTATAGAGAAAAATTGTTTAATTTGACGAGTTCTGTTACTGGTTAAAATTAATGTACTTATTTCTGTGACACCCAGTATTTAACCACTGTTGCCAGCTGGACTGAAACAAAACTGAAGCACTCCATGAAAACAAGAAGTATTGTCCCAAGCAAACAGTTGATATTTATTTTTTCATTAAGAAAGTAATTACATGCAGGATCTTCTTGTTGTTGCTGTTGTCTCAGAAGTTTTTTCATGGTCATTTGGACTTCATTTAGAATTCTGTCTATTTTCACAACCTCCTGAAATGCGCACATCTTCAGATTCTTCAGCTATCACTAGAGTTCTTCAAATCTGCTTAGTTTTTCTTTTTAATCTGGGCGATTTTTTTTATAATAATTAAACACGTTATTGACGTACTAGCAATATAGTCAAGCTGAGGTGACTGTCATTATTTTTATCACATCAGATTTTCACTTCCAACGAAAAGCCTGCACATAACTTAACCCAAAAAACTTAGCCTTCTAGAGTCTCAAAAGATCGTGAATGGCTTATACTCGTACGTGTACTGTTCTTTTCTTCTATGAAATTTTTATTTACAATTAGAAAATGAGAACCAGCTGTTATAGCTCATAATTTGCAATTTTTACTTTACAAAGCATATTAACATAAATATAATCAAATTCTTTCTAATAAAATTGGAGGAATAATTTGATAATACTAAATTAATTTACTTGACATTACGATTTACTAACAGTCATTCACACATCTCAACCTACTAGTTCATTAAACAAATAATTTTTTTTTAGATTTTACTGTTTTCGATTCATCATTTTTTAATTTATGTAACAAGTAACTAAGTCGAATGTTATAAGTAGGAATATTATATATTCCCTGAACTTATTTTTTTTTTTGAAGCGATAGCAACACCTAAAGAAAATTTACAATGAAATTTAAAATTTTTACACTCTCTTGTTGCCGAGGCTTCCGCCATCCATTCAGAAACATTCGATCATGAAAATGTGATTTTCTTATTTTCAGAAGCGATGATTACGAAATTCTGAAAGAAATTCACTGGGTGGAAACAACCCGATGTAATGATGAAGGTGGGGTTATATTAAAGGATGCAAATAATAGGGTTACTCCGGGTTCATTTTTACTTCAAAAGAATATTTTCCTGTTATCATACAATAATAAGGCCCGGCCGGCATATTTTTGGGGCGGCCGTTATTTTAATAATAAGTCGAATATGCCGCGGTTAGTTAAACTAATTAAGCAATTTTTAAATAAACTCGGAAGATATTCGAAGGCTTTTAATTATTTTTGTTGCGGGTTTACGGGCGACTGTAGGCAATTCAAGTGCCCGGCACATATTAATTAATAGAACAATCTAAGCTACTATTCCGACCCAATTGTGCTTGGCCATTAAGGCTTAACGGTAGGCAATATACCCGTAATCCTGCTAGAAATTACTGTGTTTTCATGATAAAATTTCGGTATCCTTTCTATTGGGTTGTGATCTCATAAAATAACTCAAATTCATTTTGAAATAATATTTCGTTTTATCATTGCAATCAAACGTTTCGTTCGTTTTATTTGCTATTTAAATTATAGCTATTTGAAACAACGACAGTACATTTGTTATTAGATTTGTTTACAGATTTGTATAATTTGTGATGAATAGAGCTCGGATTATAAGCACTACGCTTTTTGATGTTTTCTTTTTGTTCTTGCTTATTTCATGCTTATTTCAGAAATTTCGTTCTTGTATAAGAAGAATTTTCTTAATCAATAAATGTTTTCCTGGAGAAACTTCCGCAGATGGCCTATTATATCAGGCTATGAACCACCGAATGCATGCTATGAACCAGTTTTATGACTTATGTTTATGAGGTTGTGTACGAGAAATGCCTTGTTTGGCCTTTGGTATTAGCTAGCAATATAAAATTCCGCACTTCTACGAATTGACGGATTAGTGCATTTCACGTCGTAAATAAATTTGAATGAGCTGCTCATTCAGTTACGCCGTAATATTTTAGAAAAGTTCAGAAATCATTAAGCGAAAATGTAGTTTCAAGTCGCTTAAAAGCTATTTCAAATTTCATAAATGCAAACTCTGATGCGAGTGCAACATAAAATTAAGTTCAAATGAAATTTCAAATTTCAAATACCGAGTGTTTGTAAATTGCTAGTACAAGAAAAACTGTGACATTTGGAAGTCCTAAGAAATCCAAGAAACCCATTTTTTCCATAAAATAATACCACGTGCGTCAACTCATTATTTGTGTAAGCGGCATTTATTTCGGTAATAATACCGCTGCAACTCATAATTTTGTGAACTTCCAAGTGACTCTTTTAGTGGAGCTAACTCTTTGCATCAGACTCACTGATGTGAGCTGACTCAATGAATCAGCTCAAAGGAGCTGCTTGCTTCACTTTGTTCTGTAAGCATCGCGGGTTTACAGAGCTGTACGGATGATAGCTTTGTTCAAAAATTACGCTTAGCTTCAGCCTTGATGGTCACGTACTTGCACACATAAAAATTTTTGGGATTAATTATAATCTGCCCATTCGGTGTTATGTATAAAGTTTTATCTGAAAAGTTGTTAATCTTCATCTAATTTGGCGTTATTGTTCTCTTTTTCGGACTAAATTGTATCTAAAAGTGAGTGTTTACTCCAACAAGGATAAGCTTAACTCTGCTCTACTACATACGTTTAAAGGGTAAACATCCTAACGAAAAAGTGTTCCCTGGCGTCTAAAAAGTGTTAGAATTAAAAACAGATTTTTATCAGTGTACGCTCTTGGATAAAAAAAAAACCAACGAATAAGAATTAATACTTTGCTAAAGCAAACCTTTTCTGCTCTGCATTAGAATTAAGCAAAGTTCCGAATGTTCAGCTTTTGTTACCCACGATGGATACACACATTTACATTCACAATTCAATCCTCGTAAACGATACATTAAATATTAAAAAAATCATATCGATAATCACACTCAAATTAGACAGTGAATACCTAAAGAATATCGCAGTTAGAGTTGCTTTTAAGAATGGTGATTATCGTCAAAAGTTCACAAAAGCTACAAATTTTGCTTGTTTTTTTTTATTTTATACTTACGTTGTTTTAATTGATTTACTTGTTGCTGCGTTTTTTGTGCAGTCATTTGACTGCATGTATTTACATGTTTTTCTGCATTTCGTGCAACAGTTCAAAATGTTTTGTAATGTAATGTAAAATCATTTTTATGAACTACAAAAACAACAAATAATTTAATATAAAGCAAATTCTATATGAACATAAACGCAAATTAATTATACACGTTATTTTTACGGGCTCAAATTATTTTATTTTAGTACTGCTATACCCGAGAGCGTAAGCAAGATTCCAAAATATATCGGTATCGAGTTGAGCACCGAGACATAGAGTCAAGAGCTGCCTGCGATAATAAATGTAATTGCGAAGGCAAGAGCTGAGAGCTACTTCGCATAAACACAAGCGAGTTGTTTCATCGACTCTTTTCGTCGAGTCGACTCGGTGAATCAGCTCACTCATGAGTTACACATCTCTAGTCGCTAACCAAATACGTCCAACTGAACTATCTCCTGTTGTCTTTTACTCAATGGAAATACTACGCTTACTTATTTTGTTAACTACGAAATAAACAACGAAATGTCTGATCATTTTCTCGTCACCGAGGGCCTAAGAGATAATATCATCCTAGGTTACCCTTGATTCTCTCGTCATGCAAGCTTTAATGGACTTCGTCAGGAAATGCATACATTTCGGCGATAAGAAGAGGTATACAATATTTTGGTGTGCGAAATCCAATACACCAACAAAATCAGCAATTACTCTGACTGATATACAGAATCACCTTCCCTCTGATTATCGTTACGATTTCAATAAAATTCTCAACGACTTTCAGGACGTCTTCTGCACAAATACTTCGCAAGCCACAAGTAAAACTATGTCACATGAAATTAGGTTACGTGACATAATACCAATACCCCAACGATCTGATCGGTATGGTGATGAAAAGAAGAAAATCATCGCAGAACAAGTGGAAGAAATGTTAACGATGGACACCATTGAGCCTTCAACGTCACCTAGGAGTTTTTCGATGATCCAGGCAACTAAGAAAAATGGCCGACATAGATTTTGTATAGACTATCGTAAATTAAATACGCAGACTATAGATAAACCCACTTCACTACCCTTAGTTCAAGATGCTTTGCGAGATTTGGGAAACACCACATCGGTTGGCAAACTCCGATGGCCCCAAAATTAAAATTATTCACTGCCTTTACTGCGCCGGATGGGGGCTTCATATTAATTTCGTGTGATGCCTTTTAGATTGAAGAACGCACCGACTACGTTCCAACGTATGATGTCGAAAGGACTGGATTGTTTCGTAAGTGCTGTTTAGCCTAATTGGAGGATATTACCATTTACAGTACATCATGGTCAGAATACGTAAAAGATTTAAGATTAGTCATGGAACGTTCTCAGTATTACGGTCTTATGTGTGCAGTAGAAGCATGTGTAGTTTCCTTAAACTATCTGGGTTATAGAATTGAAGGCGATAGTATAATTCCACAAGAAGAACATCTCCGTCTATCAAAGGGGGTTTCCTCGCCAAAATACCGCAAATAATTACAAAGTTATATCGGCCTGTGTAATTGGCTTCGAGACTTCATTGCCTCATTTCGCTGAACTGGGGGACCCTATTGACGAATTTCTTGTTTCAGAAGCGTCGGTGGAATTGGACTGAGAAGAAAGACGAAGCATTTAGTCAACTTCAAACGGCTTTGGGGAAACCACCCATTGCCAACACATCGTATGATTCTGCAGACAAATGCGAGTGGAATTGGCATCGCAGCGGTACTATATCAAGAAATAGAAAGCACAGGAAGAATAATTTCCTATGCTAGCGCAAAATTAATCCTACCACATCAATGAGCAAGAGTGTCTAGCTGTTGTTTGGGCTATACGACGTTATCGACCGTATTTGGAAGTTCTTGCTCCGAACCGATAACAAGGCGCTCACTTGGCTACAAAAGACACCCGATCGTCGTGCAAAACTTAAATGATGGGCTTTGTTACTACAAGAATTTCAATTTCAAGTGGAATATTGTTCAAAGCCCAAAAAAGAATTAACTAATACGCTTTCCCGAAATCCCGACGAAGACACGGCAGGAGAAAATCTTACTTCCTGGGATAGATTGCTGCCACCAGAAGCAAGTATTTCTTCAACAGAAATTATAGAACCAGAACCTTTCACAATGAAAGTATTAATTGAAGAAATAATGGAAGCTCAACACGGTGACCATTATACGCAGTATTTCGTCATTGCTTGGAGGGCGCTCAAAAAGAAAAACCAAATTACGATACGACCCAACGAACATTTCTTAAAAACTACATCGTTCAAATAACTTACTGTGGTAAAGAGTAGAAGGTTTTAATATAATTAATATTTAAATATAATATTATTAATTAAAGAAATTGAAATTTTTACCCTCACGTAATTAATGGGGATCTTTTTCGCTTGGCATTAAAGTCGGAAGCGTCAGTTCTTGACTCCAGAACTGTACGAATTCTACATACAATTTTTAATAAGAAAAGAAATGATTATCTGATTACGACGCCAAAATGAAGTAAAAGTCCCTTGAAGGTATGAAAAAGGAATATATTCGACACCTTAAATTTACACATAAAACAAGACAAATAATAGTTAAAAAAAATAAAGGAAAAATGTTGGGACAATTTTGAGGATTTTCCTTCAAAACAAATGGTACAAATTAACACTGAACAAATATCATTTTCCTACCTGTTAAGCAGGTAGATGCTGCAATAGACAACCTCTTTCTTTTATTTTCCGGAACGTTGATTGACAGAGGCTCGCTCTCCTTTGGGAGGCTTCTACCACCTCACTTTTCACCCACCAAAACTTAACTTTCCCAAGTTACATTTACATTAACAATTTTGGCAAAAAACAACGTTTAACTTAATTTAGGGCCAAAGGGCGACTGACTTAAGCACCTTCCTTCTCCTTTTCGCCGGGAGGTTTGTTTTAAGAATTCCCTCGCGTTTCACACGCTCAATCACGCAGATTTTCTCATGCCAGACAGCTAAATAAACCGTTATCTAGAAAGGATGTTATGACTGCATGCTCACTTGGAGTTTGATAAAATTTTGATTCTGCTATTCAAATTTCTTTATGCAAAAATTAAAAAAAAGGAATACGCTACGTAATTTGATGCTGGAAGGAAAATAATTCATGCTAGAAATTTCGGCTGTTTACACCATACTTTTAGTAACTTTCATCCCGAAAACTAAAAGACTTTTATTAGAATTTTATTTAGTCGATGACTTAACTCACAATCAAAAACCACCATTTATTACAATTATTTTAAATAATTACTTAAGCACTTTTTTTCAGATAAATTTCGTGCTTTATAAACCGTGCTCTAGTGATGAAAATTACACTATGTACTATTTTCGGCAGTTTCTTATATGTATAACAGGGTAATTGTTATTGTGTCAACTGTCTTTTACTTTCATCGCATGTTGTAAGAAGGGGGTTAAAATATTTGCGCTTCGAGAAATGTGCCGCAATAAGAAACCGTCGGCGAACGGGGTTCGATCCTAATATCCATCAAGAACTGGTTCCAGTTCCGTGTTGTGAGGGAAATTCAATTTATTCTCTCTAGCTAAAAGTTAATCTGACTTCAAACAGAGGGGATACGAATAGAAAGTACTATCATAAAATGAGAAAGTACTATCATAAAATGATTCTCTATTTATCATGAAAAAAAAACAATTGTGTTTAAATTGAAATATATTAAAATTAGTTCTAGACTGTAATCTTAAGATTTTTTAATCATTCTTCTAGATTTTAAGTTGTCGTACTTTGTAATATCTAGGAGTATAAAAAAATTCTCTTTTGTTCTGATACAATTTATTATTTTGTTGGTATTTCTACATTTTTGGTTAACTGTACGTATAAACCAAAATATATGAATTCTCTTTTGTTCTAAATACTCGATGCTGCCAAATAGAAGAAAATTATAAAAGCTGATATTTCACGTATTCATAATCTTAACTGAAAAAAACCTATTCATTACATTAGGAGTGTTCAATGAGATCATCAAAACATGACAAACTGAAAACGCAGCTTTAAAATGGTTCGTATGACCGCAGCAAAACAGCGAATTTTAACATCTCATTTTTTTTATTATAGACTAGTCAATAAATTGATGTTTAAGAACTTTTATAATACAGTAGGACCTTTTTAATTCGAAC
The DNA here is from genome assembly GCA_036172665.1 of Prosopocoilus inquinatus. Lineage (NCBI taxonomy): Eukaryota > Metazoa > Arthropoda > Insecta > Coleoptera > Lucanidae > Prosopocoilus > Prosopocoilus inquinatus. The sequence goes on from CM069876.1 coordinate 8,916,055, forward strand.
CAATAATTGCACTGGTTGATCCGGATTCTCGAAAAGTGCAGATTATTGAACAAAAGACAGAAAATATCAATTTTTCTAATTATCTACAATTTCAACATTCTCACAATATTTTGTTTTAATTTTTAATTAAAAAATTAACCTGTAAGTAACTGAGACACTTCAAATGTATGTATTTGTAAATATTTTCTTAAATTATGAATTGAAAATTATTTTAAGATCGAATCCTCTAAAAAAACTTTGATAAATATAATTTGTATAAGTTATTTAATTATTTTCTTTACATTTTAAATTATTGAATATTTTATCATACTTAATTACTGCGCTTGGCCGCTTTTGTATCTGATATGATTTGTATCTTAAACGTGTATAAACCTTTAAAATCTCTTTATACCCACAAAAATGTCTGTTGAACTTTTCCAGACCTTGTGGCTCGAAAATATTTAACTATCTATCAATCAACCGCTTCATCAATTCATCGTTTCGATCCATCGCTTCATCGAATCAACAGTCTATCGATCCATGGCATCATAGGTTCATCGTTTGATAAATATATCATTTTATCGAGTCATCGATCCAACGCTTCATCGATCCAATGCTTCACCGATCTATAGTTTCATCTATCCGTTGCATCATCATCAATTGCTTCATCATCGCCTTATTGATCCATTGCTTCACCGATCCATCGCTTCATCTACCCATCGTTCCAGCATAAATTGCTTGATCCATCATGTCATCGTTTCATTGCTTCATCGATCCATCGATTCATAGGAGCATCGGTTCATCAGATTATCGCTTTATCGATAGTTTACTGAATTTATACGGCGCTTCATCGCTCCGTCACTCAATGTACGCATCGAATTATTCATTGAACCCAATGCTTCATCGGTCTGTCGCTTCATCGATTCATCGGTCCATTGCTTCATTAATCAATTAATTCATTAGTGCATCAATTGGTCGCTTCGTTTTTCTCTTTATGTACCGATTCACCGATTTATCACTTCATGAACTCATTGCCTCATCGATTCATCGCATCATCGATCTATTGTATCATCGATCCATGCTTCGTTTCATCTATTTATCTACAAATTCGCATATAAAGTGAGGTGATTCAGTTACCCAGCTTGGCTTTTCGCATTATTTTTCAGAGCTTGATCGTGGAAGGGTTAATAAGCTATTTTTTTAATTTATCGATAGTCACGTGTTTCGTTTTAGAAGTCATCACTGGTCTAAATTGCAATGCAAACAGAGCATTTGTTCTTAGACAACATGCAAGAGATTTCCCCATTTAGCGGGAATCACTTCGCTGTTCGGATTAACGAGTCATGGTTCGGATTATGGCTACGAATTTTTGCTGTTTGGATTACCGAAAGGTCTAATTAGGGCATGTTCGGATTAAAGAGGTCACACTGTACCACTATCTTGTTTTAAAATTGGCATCGGCATATAATAAAAAAATAAACTGTAAATTAGTTGATGGTAAAACATTTTTTTAGAAGACTTAGTGACGTAGTTACAAGCGATATATGTATATTCGCGAGTAATAAATTTCGGTCCCTATTTATGACCGTGTCCTCTTTATATATTTATGAGATAATAACGTACGCAAACTCTTCTCCTGATATTGAACATAATAAAAATTTTCACGATTACGATAAGATTAAGAAAAAAGGAAGACAAAATTACCGTTTCATCGTTTGGCTATTGGTTGAAAGGACCCCCTATACATCGGTATGCAGACTCAAAATCTGTGGACAGGTGATTTGCCAAAAATGCCAAAAATTTTTAAAAGTAAACTAAAGAACTTGTCCTTTCCAAAGCGTACTATAAGTTTAAATGAATTTCTATTAGAACATATTTATTGAGTAGTTAAGGTTAATTTCTTGATTATTTAATAAACTTGATTTAATTTCTTGATTTAATCTACCAATTAAACTTGTTCATTTTGACTTTTGTTAACTTATTTAATTCTAAGTTAGATTATATTTTTTATTTAACTAATTCAGATCATCTTAATATGATTAGACTTTTAATTCAATTTGTTATAATGTTTTCACTTATATGTCTTCCCTGATTTCAGTGACAAACTGAACTCATTGACTTGCAAATAATGATGTGCGATATTTATAATTTCAACATACAAACAAATATCAACAATTATTATTTTTATTATTATCTCATTTCATTTTTTGAAAGATATTACTTTAGCAAGAGGATAATAACATTCAGAGAAGAAAAATTATCTGCAATATCTTATGTGCGGGAAATAAAAGAGTTTTATCGGCACTAAAATACAGGGGTTTTAATAATATATGCGCATTATACCGTAAAATATGAATGATTAGCTAACACGTGAAAATGCATGTTTCATGTTGTTAGCATTTTCATGTTTGCATCTTTCAGAACCTTCTTGCACTTTGCTTGTGTGAACACGTCATGTGAATTCTCAATAGAATTATAAATCAACTGACAAAGTATGTATATCACTGTTAAATGCGAAAGTATAATGCAACATACTGCCGTGCTAACCGAAATTAACGTATCTGCAAACGGAAATTTTCGATAAAATGGCATTTGAAGTTTTGAATCCCATAAACATACGTACTGAAATATCTATAATTATTGGAAGTATTATACATATTTACAAGTTGGATAAGCGCACATTACTAATTGACAAGGTGTTATTAGCTTTGTCCGCAAATAAATTTCTTTACACATAGGTTATTTCTGTCTACTGGTTTCTAATACTTAAGAAAGTTAACGTGTATTACGTTCCAGATTCAAATACCTTAAATTTGTTATTTAGTGAGCACGGGACAGATTTTTTACCTTCTCTTTTTACACTCTTTTTAGACTAACTAATTATGTTAATAGACTGTCAGTTCTCAATACATTGACTTCAGATAAGTTTATTAATTTAAATTAACAACCCATAATAATGGATACCGTACAAGAAAACGTCTTTACTATTGAGGCTCATTTCGAAAGCTGACTCTTTTATTACCGAACGCAAAGCTCAGTTCCGACTGAACTTTCTCAAAAAAATTATTGAATACACCGCATTGCAACACCACTTACGCAAGATTTCAAACAACAGGAAGTGTTTTGAAAGGAAAATCTACTGAAACTCAGAGCTTAAAATGATAAAATGTCCACGAGATGTACCATAATTAAAGTCATTTTATTAAAGAATGCCAATTAGTAGCATGTAAAACAGGGTAATTAAATATTAATTCGGTATAAGTAAATAAAAAATAATAAAATTCCCAATCAGAATGTATCAAAGTGAAAATCATATAACGTATATTCCGCGGCTTAAAACATATACATACGTAAGCATTTAATAAATCCCATAACTAAAATGTTACCAAAATATGGTTGAATACTCATACCTACATCAAATTATACTGCACTTCGGTGTGTTGCTTGTGAAATAAGTTGCTTTTTAGATTATTAGTTAAGGTTACTCGGGGCAAGTGAGATTTTGGGATAAGGGGGGTCTTATTAATAAAGAAACAAAATGGTATTGGTTTTGGTGTTCCAATCTCTGGAAAATCCTAGTAAACCATTACAGCTATCTGCATGTTGAATTGGTTGAGACCATCAATCATGTCGCACTTTTCCGGTGAGTAAAGTAGCTTCTTTTAAATTGCTGCACACATATACGTTTAATAAAGAATAAAATGTCCGCGAGATAGATGTTGAAAAAACGTGTTCCTTATACTAAATACGATGTTTCTGTATCAAAGTGGTATAACGTATACGTTTATTAGACGGCTTAAAACAAGTACGTTGACTGTAACCGTTTAATAAATGTAAAAATGTCCAACCAAAACCAAAATATGGTTGAATTGTACGAAAATTAAATCAAAGCGTGTTGCTTGGGGGTATCATATTCGTGGGTCCACTTGCCCCGGTAAATATGCAGGTTGGGGCAAGCGAATCCCATAAGGATCTATCTGCCCTTGTACTACGGTTGTTTTCTTTTATTTAGCTACGGTACGAACATACGTAAGAGAATCAGCTCGCGGTAGCGGGTACACGAGACAGAATTCAAGAGACGCTATTCACGCTGTTAAAGATCACGCCTTGTCCATCGAATTCAGAACAGTTTAACATTTCAGAATCGACCATAAAAAGTCATATTTATGACCGGCGAGGGTTAAAAAGCAATAGTCATGGAAGGGCTCCGGACATACCACTTGAAATAGAATCAAAATTAGCAAAAGGAATTGCTGCAATGGACAAATGGGGTTTTGGGTTATCAAAGACTGAAGAAGTTCGAGAGAAAGTCGGTGAATTTATTGCAAAAAATAATTTGAAAACGCAGATTGAAAATAATAGACCTCGTAATGACTGATTTATCAACTTTTGTAAACGCCATCAACTTTCTCTCAAAAAACCTCAGGAAGTTGAAGTTTCTCCACTAATTGTTTTTAAGGGGAAAAGCGTGTGGGATGAATGGATCTGTAGTGGAGATTGTTCGTTATCCGGCACTGCATGTGCCGCAACCAAAAAAGGTTAGATGGAAGAAGATTTATTTACAAATTATTTTGAAAGAACATTTATATCCGATATAGACCACGAGAGGTCTACTGTTTGAATATACATGTGATGGACTCAAATTACATGTTTCCTTGAGAATTATCGATTTGACACAAAGAGCAAGTACCCCATTATCAAACTTCCACCACATACTAGCCATCTCCTTCAACCTTTAGACCTTGTTGCAATTGAAATGCTGAGTTAGTCAAATGGCAGCGCAAGAATACTGGAAAAAATCCAAAGAAGACGTTTTCGCTACTTATCGGAGAAGTCTGGCAATCTGTCAGTGTAGAAGTTTTACAAAGGGGCACTTAAGATCACCCGGTGGCAACCACCTCAGCCGAAGATTTAACATCGCTAACTGAACGTTTAGAGGGAGCCACCGTTAGTTTCAAAGGAATCTTAACAAAAGCACTAAAATCTAGCTCAAGTCTCATATCTAGACGAGACGAGAAAACGATTGCTTCTACTGTAGAAATAATTACTTCTAAAGAGGTGATTAGTAGACTGACTAAAACAAATAGAGGCTGTCAAAACTAAACCTTAGACTAAAGGTAATACTAAAATTTACGACTGAAAGTAAGGCTAATGCTAAACAACAAGAAAAAAGTTCAAGTGATGAAGAGGGTTCATTTGTTACTGATGAAAACAGCGATTATCCAGAAAGTACTGAAACTTTGTTTCAAAGAGTTCAAGAAGAAGAAGAAAATTTTGTTGACTTCGACAGAACTGCATCAGATAAGAAAGTTAATGATTGGGTACTGTTTAATTACTTGGCAAGATATCTGTAAAATATTTTGTTGGAAAGATAACTGCTATAGAAAATCAAATTATTACTGTTAGATATGCAAGAAAATCTAATTTGTTTAAAAGAAAATATGTTTTCGAATTTCCACGAGTTGAAGATCTTGGCTGCATAGAAGAACTAAAATGTGGCCGTAGAGAAGAATTGACATTTGATATTATTTTTGATTCGAACAATATGCAATAATTTGTTTGTATAAGTCGTTAATATTATTAAAATCGCTATAAGTTGTTTTTTGTTTGAATGTTTATGTTTTTGAATAAAAGTTTTTGAAACACTTTACCTGCCTAACAGTTTGTCTGGTTGTTTGAGTTTGCAGTTCAAAAATCGTTGACTATTTCTTTATGAAACAAAAATTGTACAATAGTAAATATAATACCGAATATTCTCTTACCCCAACAAAACGCATTTCAATGAAGATATAAATTTCTTAGGCAAGTTTTCTCTTGCTCCTTTCGGTGTGGCAAGTGAAACCAACCGACACAAGAAAGTAAAAAAATCATATCTGATATCATAATGTCCAGATACTGTATAACAATCACCAATCAAATACCTAGTACTACTGATAATATATAGTTCCCTAAAGCATTGCTATGTAATGTTTTTGGGTCCACTTGCCTCGAGTAACCTTATTATAAAAATACGCAACTTTTTCCTATTTTAACCGACCTCGTACCTTTCAAGATAAGTGAGATCCCCATGCTTGGGCAAGAAGTATCTTTTCAGCCATTGTATTTCTAACTTATTAAAGCTTTTAACTTATTATTTGTTGCGTAGTATGTACTATTATTTAGTCTAACCAAAAATTCTAAGGAAAACACAAAAACTAAAATATCTCAGACAATTGCATTTTGTATAATGCATATTATGATCAAATCAATTGCAAATGAGCTCTTTAAAGACCTTCAAAGGAATACGCCGACTTATCAGTCATCCTGTATAGCGGATCGCAAAAAAGTTCAAACAAATGCTATCGATTAATACTTTTCGTTTTGAGGTTAAATAATGCAAATAGGAAGACATTAAACCGATCAAAAGCATGTGTTTGTTTTTAGAAACCAAGGATATTTAAATAAAAGAACAAAACAGCAATAAAACGGATAGAACGCACAGATAAAGGAACAAGACAGCAAAAAAAAACGCACAAACGACGAAAGCACAGACACTAAATAAAACTTGTTCGGTTTTTACCGAAATTTACGATTTTATTTTATCTTAGAATAGTTTATTTTATTTTATGTTAGAACAGTTTATTATTTAGTTTTCAAATATTTTGATTTATTTTAATTAATTAGTTTAATATAATTTAAGAAGAAGTTAAGAATTTAACACGTCAGAAACAATTCGTCGAAGGTTGGGCCTTTCGCACGTTTTTTCTTAGAATTTAATTTTATCATCTGTTGCAGCATTGACTCATATTCTAGCTACGGCCCAACGATGAACACAGCAATGCGTTGTCTTCTAGTCATATTTTTTCAAGGAAAATTCCGCCTCGAAAATAAGGGAAGACACCCTCTTTTCACCGCGAGAAGTTTCTTTATTTTTTTATAGAAGATTAAATTTCAGTGCTCATCATTCAGTCTCGTCGATAAGTCGCGTCTTTTAAATCATTTAGTTTTTACAAAAACGCTGTCATTAGTCCTAAACAATTGTCTATCAAATTAGACTCGAAGTGTATTTGTAAATGTAAATATTGTAAATATAATTTTTAAGAAGCAAATTCAGTTCTTTATAACACCATAACTTTACAAAATTAATGAACAATAAAATGTTAAAAGACGGAAAACGCTTTGAACATTTATGATATACACTGTGCTCAGCACAGATCGAAGGTTCACACCTGAAATATTTTCGAAATATTATCAATCTTTCATTTCAAAATAGCCACTTACTATCAGGATATCAATAAGGATATCAATAACAATTTGCTATTATGTTAACTCCTGGACATTTACCGAAATCTGGTGGCAAGTTGCGCCTGATGGAGCAGTGTATGGGTTTGCAAATATTTAGGGCGCCAACCCCAACTGATCTCTGCGCACTACAGAACCGACTCCCAAGGATCTAGAGCGTGCGCTGGTATTTGAAAACTACCAGGAGATACCTTTAATACACAGACATTCAAAATAGTTTGCCGACGCAGCAAAACACCAAGACGTACTTAAAGTACGGCACACGGTTAAATCACTCAAACAAACGAAGATTAATTAAATTAAAACAAATGTAGATTGAGGCCCGGTATTATAAACGCAAGTAAAATTTATTCTACAGTTTAATGCTTTAGTAACCATTGTTTTTACAATTGTTACTAAGGCATTAAATTGTATGGTAAATTTATTTTACGTTTATAATACGGGACCTAATTAAATTAAAAATTAATTAATAGAGTATAACTTAAATGTATCACAACCGAAGGAAGATACATACTATTGTATTCAACTTGAATAAAGTACGAAGTTCAGTCAGGTTCAGCACGGACCTTCCCAGATTGGGAAACGGTAATCCACCCTTCTTTATTTAATTTAAAGTTTAAAACGCACGAGAAAACGTCAATGTAATACACAAATGTAGATGTGTCGGGAATATTTTCATAAAATAATTTCATATATTAATTAAGAAGTAGGAGTGTATGTTATTGTTTCAAAGGCCGAGCTGATTCGTCGTACTTCGTTTGTCAGGCGCAACGAGGACGTTATTCCGTTGCAAAACCAACTTTCTTCTTTCTAATTTTTTTTTTAAAGTCCCGATTTACGAAACTTAGAAGTTGGCAACACTAAATCTAGAATGAGTGCTAGATTAAAAATGTAAGGATAAGAGAGGGGCTTTACAATTTGAATGCGCCCGGGGCCTCTCAACTCTCAAGTCCAAATCCTCCAATACTCAGATATAGGAGTACACAAAACTTGGGTTAATTGGATAGGCCCCCTAAAAGTGTAAAGCCTGTCACACACACTCCTTCTTGTCTATGGTTTTGCTTGAACGTTTAAAATTGTAATGCAAAACGGAGTGCGTGTGTGGTTAAGTTGGCCGACTTTACCTACGAGTTCCGTCAATAGTTTTGCTTGAACGCAATCAACTTCTGTTGGATTTTTCTCTATGTGTTCCGTCTTACCGATTGCAAAATGGATGGTGTGTGTGAGTTCTCACATTTGTTAGCCAGTCTTGTAAAAATGACCGATCTGAGCTTGATGACCCGAGACTTTATCACTCAATTTATTAATCTATATCGGCAATGAAGCCAAAAAAGATTTGGTGATGAAAAAAAGTAATTCTGATTCTTTAAGACTTTGCTTTCGTCACAAATTAAAAAAGTATAAGTCTCTTCATTCGTTAGTAAATAATTAAACTAATTATCTCCGGTTCTAGCTCTAATTCATTTAGTAAATTAAGCTTGTCAGTAGCCATTGTTTTGATCATTACATTTCTTTTTCTTTTTTATTATTTTATTATAATGAGCTACAGCAACTGTACATAACTTCTGCAGGTTAGTCATATTGGTTGAAACTAAACCGCTGACTAAACTGTCGTGAAAAGCGACTGTGTATGTGGTCCCATTAGGTTCCGTCTTGCATTACAATTAAAACGTTCAAGCAAAACTATCGGCAAGAAGGAGTGTGTGTGCCAGCCTTAAGTCGAGAGCCCTATTATAATACAGCTTATAATATTTTGTTATTTCACATTCTTCCAAAGCTTGCAAAGAAGTAGGTTATCACATGTTTTCCTAAAATCAATAAATATTAGGTGTATCTCTAAGTTGTGGACCTAATGTTGTTACTATTCTAGTTTAAGTTAAAGATATTGGTCCATATTCTCATCTCATTATTAAGATTATCTCTAACTAAAGCCGTGATTAAAATAAAAATAAACGATACAGTTTTATGTAAATTTGATGAGTAAGAGAGTGAGAGAGAATTCAATCACGGTGTTGCTAAATTAAAGACGAGGTGAGAAAACGGGCTATTGTCCCGCAAGTTTAATAGCAGCAGACATAGTCTCGCGTATTAAATGCATTGTCAGAAGCGTTAACAACATGCGAGTATATACCGTAAGCTGGAAATAGGAAGTGCAAGAAAGATATCTCCAAAATCTGTTTCAAACTAAACAAAGGAAAATAAAAAAAAAAAATGGTTAGAAATCAATTTAGATTGCATCCTTTGTGCCGATATTTCGGCCTTCTCTGAGGCCTGATAAATAGAAGAGAAGATCGAGAACTGCACTGCAATCTCACCTTTCATATACCAGGGGAGATTCAATAATTATCTACCTAACCATGAACCAAAAAAGCTACGTGGTTGATTTCTAAAAGTTATGAATTGACATGCCCAACGCACTTCCAAATTAAATTTGGATTAAAGCAGGTCGATTGAGTAGGGAATTCATTTGGGACAATCGAAGAAGAGGAAAGAAGTTCGAAATACAGTACTGATAAAAAAAAGTTGAAGATCTAGCGATGATGAACCGACGTCATTAATTGCTACAGAAGTTAGAGTATCTGTAGTTTCGGTTTTAAGTATGCTGCGCTTGGGTTTGAGCCCTAGCAAGGTGTTTGTATGTTAGGTTCTTGGTGCCTAAATGTTCTTCACCCCGGAGACACAAACAAAAAGTTCAGGAAACTTCATGGCTATGCCTTTTTGGGATGGTGAGGGTAGCCTTTTAACGAAACATGTGCCAAAGGGCGCAAAAATTAATGCAGAAGCTTTGCGGAGTAAGTACTTTTCAAGACTTAGAAAGGCTCTTCAACGGATCAACAAAAACGACTTCGTCAGCTCTGTAAAGAAATTTCTTATATGATGAGAATTGTAAGGTGCATAAAGCAAGAAAAGTTAAGGAACTCGTCGACACCACTGACTCTATTTAACTGGATCCTCCTCAGATTTGGCACACTCTACTATTTTTTGTTTTGAAAACTCAAAAAGAACCCGCGAGGAATGCGATTCTCTTCAGATCAGGATCTAAAGAGGAGGTACTGCAGTAATAAATAAAGTTTAAATTATCCCTTTCTGGTTCTACGAGTACATGGCTAGGTTGATAATAAAATAATAATAAAACACATTTTTGTCGTCCGTTAGCGTCGATACGATGTAAATTTTTGCGTAAAATTTACATAAATTCGTTAAAAAGTGGCAGAGACAGATTAGCATGGTAAACGCTTATTGATTAATGCGACACTTCTCTGTCATTTTTTTACAGAGCTTCATCAAATGATCACAGGCGATTTTTTCTATTTATGTTTACGCTTTTTTGTGTTAAATCGCGTATTACCATGGATTAGTTTCTGGTGAATTTTCTGAGTGCAATTCTTGATCTTGTCGAACATCCAGAACATTTTGCATCTTCAAAATCGAAATTACCAGCGCTTCAAATCTACCAAGCTACTTCCAAATCATTAGTAAATAAAACAGCAGTATCATCACTATAAATTTAGGTAACTTTTTATTTCGATAGTTTGAATAGCTTTAGGCGGCTTGTCCACGACAAGAATTTTTGCCGACCGCCGTCCCGGCAAATTTACCGGATTGGTAGTAATACATTAGATTATATTCTCTCTTGTCCACGAGCCGGCACGGTAAGAACATGCAGAACATGCGGACAACAGTCAAAATGATCTAATGTATTACTACCAATCCGGTAAATCTGCCAGGACTGTGGACGGCGAAAATTCTTGTCGTGGACAAGCCGCCTTAGCGTTTTTGACTTACCTGTACTGTTACACTCAGCATTTAGTGCCGGTTTTTCAATCACTTTAACCTTCAGTTTATTGCCATGGAAACAATTGTCTTCGTACTTGTTACCACGGAAATAACCGAGAGTTAGGGTTAACCTGTGATTGAAAAACCGGGCCTTAGAGTATCTTCATCTCATTTTATCACATGAGGTTACAGGAGGATGCAAATACTCTAAGTTGCAATTGGAGCAGGTACAACGAAAACGCTATTAGATTTGATATGATTTTCTTTCCTTTTTTTTTCAAAACGTGCGATTATCAATATTTAAAATGAATTTGCATTCTCTGTTTACGTTGAAAAGTTAATCGTGAACTATCTCCTTGGGACTGAACCTTTGTCAGTTTTCATGTAATCTCCTGCCATTTAAAAATATCAAATGTTTAGTAACCGTATGAAATGTTGTAAATTGTAAGTTTTTATCTCTAACCGGACAGAATATAAATGGAAAAGCACTCAACGTTTCTCTATCGATTGATAACTTCGACAGGAGTGAAAAAGAATTGAGTGCTTCTCCTTTATATCCTGTCCGGTTAAAGATTAAAAACTTGAAATTTATATAGTTTATAATTTTTCTTTACATGATATTACACATTTCACTGATCTAGAAATTACCAAACTTAGCATAGTTACACTCTTATCTCATTTTCTATTTATCGGAATTAAAATTTCTTTTTGTCGCCTCCTCAATAGTCAGAGCTAGTAGGGTTTAAGATAATATGTTTAAAAAGAAATTTCTAACATATTCTTCTGTATATACATATTTACGCGTCACGTTATTCTATCTGTAACTTATTTTTAACATGAAAAATTCCGAAGAGAATTGAAATCTTGAAATGCGTGCATTTGATCTTGCTCGTTCCAATAACCATTAGATTCAAGGGAAAAAAAAAATCAATAAATGTGGGTTATACTCGATGGGGTAGGTATACACGGGTCAACGTTTGTTTAACACGGAAATATCCTAACCCTGAGTGCACATTCAATATTGTTCATCGGAAATATAAGTGCCCACCAACCCTTCATGTTGGTAAAATTGTCACTGACAGCTGTTATTTTACATGAAATTAAAAAAAAAAACTTGCTACAGTACAGTAGAGATCATGCAGCATGCTCATATTTGCATATCGTCAGGATAGATACATCTGAGGGTAACAAACTTAACCAGAACTCTCGCTCTGGATCTCGCATTTCACCGCATCCCATCCCCAGGTTGACATTTCATATCTGTGGTGCATACGTAAGAGCGGGAACGAACTACGCGAAGAGCTCCTCGGGGTTTGTTCGCTTGGAAAACAATATCGCCACACAAACAAATATACGTGTACAACTGATTTATTCGGAGTGTTTAATAAAAGAAACATCTCCGGGCACCGTTATATTACTTGACAACAGCCACTTTGCCGGAAACACTTGACTCCGGGTGATGCGAATATCATTCCGCTTTTATGCCGGCACATTCAATTTGCGAATAAATTATTCATAAATTTGTTTCAGTGGCTTCTAAACGGATGTCTGGAAAAGAAAGAAATTGCAGTGTGTTGTATACGGATTTAGATGAATTTAAAGTAGCAGCAAATATGATTCCATTTCAAGGTAAAATTCTTTGTTGTATAATTTACTGCAAATGTTCAATCCTCAAAGTCCATGACATGTTATGTTTCTGAGAGCGCTGATATTTGAAAATAGATCTAAAGTTATAGTTAATATAAAAAAGTGACAGATTTTATAATAGAACATAATATATATAATAGAACATAATATAAGAAACCGATATGGGTTTAAAGTAAATAAAAAGTGACAATGAATTTGCTTTCTCAGACGTTTGGAATTGGATGGTTTCTTACAGAAAACTCGAAAAATACTGAAAATAGCCTAATAAGTTATTATGATATTTTCATCAGCTCGTCAATTGCTAACCAAATATATAAGGTTTCATTTAAAAAAATATTAATTTGATGTGTAACCTAATAAATAAACAGTCTGTATAGTTGAAAACAATTTAAGACTGTGCAGAATATGGACCTGCACAACTCTCCTTAACAAAGCTTTTTGATAAAATACACACAAATTGTCATTTTCCTGCTTCCTCGGAGCACCGAGACACCCTGTATTAACATTTGTGTTAAAAGAATTGATAGGATATTTTTTAGAAGTATCACTATTCAACTAGGTGGTATGCAAATTAAGTAAATATTGAATGTTATAAAGTAACTGTTGGTGATAATACAATTTAAAATTTTCACTCAAACTAAGCAGATAGTACATAAGCCAGATTATTATCAACTAAGTACTAATTTTTTTTTTTAACTTTCAGAAATAGTTTCCTAGAACGTGTATCCAAAGAAAAAAATTGCTTTATAAAACTGACAATTGCAAAAATGAACTAAATTACATAATTATGATTAATAAAAAAACTTATGTTGCATTACAAACGTTTAATTTAATTAATTGATTAATGAATTTAAAATTATTACTTGTGAAAATTCGGAGAATCATTCTCTCGTTGAATTTCCTTTTTCGGAACGGCTCAGTTTAAGGCTGTCCACACATTCATGAAGAAAAAACGCTTTAAGGCAAAACGTTTTTGACTAATCTTGTTAAAACGTGCTTTTTCAATTCTTTAAATCAGTGGCGGCTCGTGGCTAATGATCCAGGGTAAGCGACACAGTGAAAAAGAAATAGTTAAAGGTACAGTGGCGAGCAATAATTTTTGGTCGTTATTAGTTGTCAAAACAGGACGTTTAATTTTTTTACTTTGCAGAAATTAACGTTTTGATTGATCGACAACCAAAATTTAAGCTCGCGACTGTACATACATAAGTCTTATAAATTAGTTTCTTTTAACAAAATTGCTAGCACTAAATAAACCTTTTACTTTCATCTCCATCTCGAAATGAGAGCGCTTGTTTTGCCAAAGTTATTCTTGCATCTATTAAGCATGTTAAGAGAATTCTATTTTTTTGTTAACTTCATCCTTATCCAAACATTTTGTCTGACATTTGATAAAAGAATATTTTTTTATGCCAACAAAAAGTGCCTTTTTAAAATTGTTTCCACACAATCATTTATGATTTTCATACCAAGCAGTCTTAAACGAACGATGAAATAATTGAACTCTTTTATCGGCATTAAAATATTAATTTTGTCTACCCGAAGAAAAATTTTTCTGTGAAATGGACATTTCTAAAAAAGTACCTATAATTTCATACGGGACATCCATGCTCCATGACGTTAATAATAAATTATAATAATACTCACAATAAACTAATTCAAACGTAAATTATGGAATAACCAAACTGAAACATCGTACTTATTCATTTTACTACACGACAGTCTGTCACTGGGATAGAAAGAGATAAACATATTAATCGCGTGATACTTTCATGAGCATTTAAGGCGAAAAAATATTTCGCCTATTATACCGTTACCGCCCAACCACATCATATGCACCGGAGGAATCGTTCAGAAATGACTACTTAGGATTCGTTCAGAAATGGACCGCTATGACCTGTTTGACAAAAATATACAATGGGTTATTTGTGATTAATATTAAATATAATACTTAATTCTTTATAAAATGTTAGGGTAGGCGACGCGTACCTTGCCTACCCTGAAAAGCCGCCCACACACTGATAGAGCAAAACATAAAGCAGTTTAAGTTTAAAGCACGCTAAAACAATTGCAGTCAAAACGTTTTTACTTAAAGCGTTTCGATCTGTGAATGTGTTTTTAACGTGAAACTAAATATTACGCAACCAAAAAAAATATTTCTGCTGAAGTAGACGTTTCTTCGTCCTAAACTATTTCGCTTTTCTTTAGCAGAGAGAGACGCGTGTATCTTCTTTAGATGAAACAAGAGAAAAGAAGAGAAAAAAAATGCAACCGACAAAGCGTAGTAGAGGTTCCGTAGGTTTTCAGAGTATTTTTTAACCCTTTCTTCACTTAGAGGATGCACCCAATAGCGTTTTCTTTTATTTCTCATCTCTTCTTTTGCACACATTTGCAAAAACTGCCACAGACTCATCGTCCGAAGTCATTGTAACAACTATTTATAATAGCGAGTTTAATAAAGAAAAGAAATTAATTATGGCAGCGAGCAAAGGTAACACATTTTTCTAAAAATCATAAGATTTATCTGGACGATTTAGTTTAATCAGCAAAAAGAGGTAAATGATTCATACGGAACATTTTTTTTATCTCTTCGATGTTACGTCGCATTGCTTTATAATGCAGTAAAACGTTTTGCGTGAAAACGTTTTGCCCAAAAACATTTTGCCCGAAAGCGTTTTGCCTGAAAACATTTTGCTTCATAAGTGTGTGATTAACTGAAATGTTTTGCATTTCAGTAAAACGTTTTGCTTTAAAGCGTTTTTGCTTCATGAATGTGTGGGTAGCCTAATAAAACACGCTATTAGTTCTTTGGTCAAAGGTGGTTTAAGGAAGCTATAACGAATTAAAAAAAAACAATATGTAATTAATCAATAATTACATATTTCTGTCATTCCTGTAACGCAAGTGGATTATAACTATACTAACTATCGATTTGGTAAACACATCGTATCTTGTCTGCTCTTAATTTATGAAGCTGCATTAAAAACAAATAACAATGATGATTTATGAAATTCCAGTTTGTTGTGTTCGATAAAGCTGTCATGATCAATGAAAGCAGAATAAGTGTCACATACTTTCGTATCTGAAACAAGACAGATTAATATAATAGAACAGGTTGAGAAATAAAAAGGAATGCAGATTATTTAAATTGTACGATATACCGGGTGGTCTAAAAGGAATAGGACACAGTGCAACACTGAATTCCTGACACCAATATATTGCTGTATAAATATAAATTCACTTATTCCACAAGCTGAAAATAAAAGAGCGTTAAAATCAAAATTTTATATTACATTTTCTTCAATAATTCAATTTAATTAAAAAAATAATAAATTTTATATAACATTTTTTTTAATAATTCGAAATTTTTTTTACATATTTCATCTTGAGTATGATATATTTATTATTCAATTTTAATCCTGGGGGTTCAGTGGAGCAATTGACAATAATTTGTCGAACTGGACTTCGCCTTCACCTCATGTTTTGTTACAAAGCAAAACACACATGTATTTTAATTTATTTATTTCACGTAATTCATGTATTTAATATGAAAAATATAAGTAATTTCACAATAATAATTGTATATAAGTAATTTGTTATTATTATTATATTGCTTTAAAAATTAATATAAGGAGGTTTCTAGGGACGAAAAGTAATATTTTGTCCACTATTTGGTGAAGCAAATGATACCGTACGCTTCGTAAGGTATCATTTTTGCCTTTAAATTGCTTTAATTTTTAACAGAAACTGACAAAATTGGAAAACTAAAAGAAAAAGGCTCTATTACGATTTTTAATATCAGAGATTTATTAATACCATATATAATTTTCACATTTATTTTTATTTAAAACCTTAACCGAAAAGAGATATCTTGTTGCAGATATCTTTTACTAGGTTTACTCATGAAGTCCAACCTAAAGTTAAAAAATGATAGCAATTAAAAAAAATTTTAACCGTTAAATATTTATGTTACTTAATGTGTTAACCATTCATGTTTTTAGTAGTTTTTAGTAGTGACGTAACTAGACATGTCCCGGCCCGTGTTCAACGTTTCTGTAAACTTAATTTTTTTAAGATTTCATTAAAATAAAATGAAGAAGAAAATTAGAAAAATACAACAGTATAAATTTTTGTTGTAAACATATAATTAGATAAACTATTCAAAATAGCAATAACAAAATCTAAACTGGTTCTTGTAGTATACGAGTATATCGCACTCTTGCTTCAAAAGTGACACAAGTCAAAAATAGGTTTTTTTCTATTTATCACTGTAAATGATACTACAAAAATATAAAAGAACCAATCATCAAAAGTGTATTTTTTCAGCTTCACATTATAGCCGTCACATAGTATTAATGTCGCTTTTAGTGCTTAGGGAAGGTCTATTGAAACATCCGCAAGAGTGACATATTAGCAGTTGTGACCCAAATCTCGTATTTTCGAGTTGTGTCAGATTTGAAGCAATGGTGCGATATGATATTTATGGGAAGCTACCACAATAGCTAACTTTCCTTTTGGCAACCGCGACTTAATTTTTCTTCACCGTGAAGTTTTAAAATTCAACATTATTTTCTATCAGTCAGTTTAACTTGAAGGCTTCTGCGGTCTCGTCTATGGTTGAATTCCTGGCTTGCGATTGGAATCGTGCCTCTCCTCCAAGAAGCAGCAACAAGGATACCAGCAGCAGCAGCAGCAGCAGCACTGAGGAAGTTCTTCTGCAATGGAGAACGAAATGTCGGCAGTAGAAGAAATCCGAGGAGAGACGCGGTTCCAACCGGAAGCCAGGAATTCTATCGGTCAATTTTTCTAATTTAATTTAAATAAGTGTACTTAAGAAGCATTGCCATTACCAGCGAGGGCGAGTTTGAATAAAGTAGAATTACTGTTGCTTAAAATTTAGCATCTAATAAATTAGGTTTTTAGAAACGAACTGGGTTTTGTTAATCTTTTATATTCTAGCTTCAATTTTATGTTAATTTTTAACTTTTAATTAATCATTTGCTTTAATTAAATTCATATATGTTTTGCCGTAGCCACACCGTTCACTGGATTTAAATCTCATTGAACATGTGTGAAATATGATCGGGAAAAGACTGTTCTCTTTGCACCATCCTCCACAGACTCTGGTACAGTTAATCCGCGAAGTTCAAGTTGCTTGGAACGAGGTACCTCGAGCAGACATCGACCATCTCATTTTGTCGATTCCTAGA
The DNA here is from genome assembly GCA_036172665.1 of Prosopocoilus inquinatus. Lineage (NCBI taxonomy): Eukaryota > Metazoa > Arthropoda > Insecta > Coleoptera > Lucanidae > Prosopocoilus > Prosopocoilus inquinatus. Next base: position 8,933,949 of record CM069876.1, read on the forward strand.
CGTGTACATGAGTGTACCCAGCTACAGGGTCGTCAAAAAGTAAAAAGGATATTTTGTTTGTAAACTCTGTTATTGTACGAAAATTTGTCTTATATTTGAAAAATATATCTTATTTATAGATTCGGATCTTTATTTGAACTGTTATAAGGAAGGACTATTAAGTAAGCTGAGAAAGAGATAAGCGACTTGGAAGTCGATTTCTCTGGCTTTTCGCCCGAAAACCAGAACGCTATACTAACACAGAAAAGTGGGGTTCAATATTGTACGGACTACTAAAAGAATTAAAGAGAGAAAAGGGTTGAGAAGTGGTTATTTGGTTTTCTAAGTCTAATTAAAGCACGGAAAAAGACTTCGCATTTATACAAGGGATATCCGGGAAGTTCAGTGCAATCGAAACTGACTTGCTACTAATTTAATTTAACAGAACAAAATTGACTTAACTTACGAAATAAATAAGTTCGGCTCTTTATTTCGTGACGTAGCATTTGGCGAGTAAATCTAATTTAGAACTAGATTCCCCTGCCTCCAACAGAGAACGCGTTCAATCGTAGAATAATTTGAAGAAGGCGCTTGCGTGTTGAGGGCACCGATCGCTATTAGGAATTTAATTTTTTTTAAATTTTTAATTCTCTTAAATTTTGAATTAATATTTAATCTTTTTTCGTTTGGTTTTGTCTTTTTGGTTGAGTTCGGTTGGGTTTTGGATTGACCTTGGGCAAGATAGTTCAAAATTTAAAAAGAATCACTCAAGTTGGCTTCTGTTGAGTCGGGTTAACCGTTTGCAATTTTTTTTTGGCGAGTTTTAGTTTTCTGTTTTTTTTTTAGTTTGATCTCGTGTCGTAAGCACTTAGCAGAAAATATTCTTATTTAAACAGAATGGGAGAATTTGCGTAGAAAATAAAAAGCAAGCTTTTTCCAATAAAATAAATGAAACTTGATGACATCGATGGCTCACCGTTGAGAATAAAAACGCATGTCGAAAGCAAGAAATTGTAGATGATTACAGTTTCCTGTAAAATTTTCTTTAGTAATGTTTGAATACGACTTCGCAGATTTTACTTACAAAGGCTGTAAGTAAGTGAACAGTCAAACCGGTTAGACTAAACCACGTGATCCCTTTTCCTATTCATTGATTGGTCAGGTAGTTTGATCTGACCGTAGATTTGTCGATTTATAGCCGTTTGCACCATGTCTAGTTAAAAATTAAACTAGGTTTAACAGTAAACCCAGTTTGCACCGGGACTTAAGCCGTAGTTAGAAACTCGCTAAACCAACTCAACGTTAAACCATCACGGAAGGGGGATTAAATTGAGTTGGTTTAGTCAGTTTCTAACTACGGTTTAAGCCGCGGTGCAAACTGAGATTATTGTTAAACCTGGTTTAATTTTTAACTAGACATGGTGCAAACGGCTATTAGTTCAGTTTGACTATTGAAATTCTTATAAAGTAACTTAAATTATGAAAGTTACAGGACCTTTCCTGCTCCATTTTTTGGCATTATCGTTGAAACAAATGACTATCAGGCTGCGAGATTTTCAGCTCTTTTCAACTTTTTTAAATGAACATTATGATTTATTTAAATTTATCATAACATAAAACTGCGGGTAGAAAACAAATTGGGTTTCTGTTCGAGTTTATAGAACATTAAATATGTGTACGTGGAAACTATCATCAGGGTCGGCGGGCCCCTTTCATTGCCGTGTCCGTGTTTCACGGAACCCCTGCGAACACCGGTAGTTACGGCACTGGTTTTTTAAATTCCTATGAATCAGCCACCCTTTTCATTAAGATGTTAGTAATTGGCCAATTTATTTTTGCATTAAAAAAATAAAACAAAATTATCCATTTTTACATTAGGAAATAAATCATAATTATCTAAGTTAAATGAATAACATTTAATGAAAATTTCCTGAAATGAAAAGGATTCCAATCACCAGTTTCTTTGTAACAACTGAAACGATCCAAATCTACGAGTAAACAGGTTTAATTTGTATGTACCCTCATGTTGCTGTCGTAACAATTTAGTTATTTCACTGTAACTGTGAATTCAATGTGATCTAAAAATCACGTTTTCTGCAATCAGTATGCATTTGCTGCATTTTGTTTGCTGCTGTCACGTACGCGACATCGGGATCTTGATAACTAAATGCATGCCAGTCGTTTTGCAAACCACACGATTGTATATTGACTGAAGTAACTACACAAACACATTTATTTATGTATTGAATTGCCCAAAGAATTTTAATTACTTTAATCATTTTTTCTTTTAACCTAGATATACCAAATGAATAATGTCTAACTTAATCTGCTGATTTTCTGATTTTTCTAATACCTTTTATTAATATAATAAAACTTTACTTGCATATTATGGAACTCTTCTGTCTGGACAAATTTCTTTTTTTAATCAACATACTATCGCTAACATAGAAACCTAGGGCAACTTTTGAATCCAGCAATCACGCGTTTCCTTTGGGCGTACTGCGATCCTTTTCTAAAAATCACCTTGTCTATAGTTGCGTTACTTTTGCTACAAATTTTACCTCAGATCACATAAACGTCGTTTCCGTTCGCACGAACAAGTAATTTTGAATTAAGATTTCGACCTCCCAGTCCTCCCACCTTGCCACTCGAGCACTCCTATTAATTTCCAGGTCGAAATATACATTCAAACTTGCTTGTTCATGCTAACGGAAGTAACGTTTATCTGATCTGAGGTGAGATTTGTGGCAAAAAGAAAGATTTTAATAATTTTTCTGCAGAGAATAATCGGCTGGCGCGGGAAATTTAAAATACCTAGACTTGGTTGGTTGTTTACCAGTTTTCTCCACCAGACGATAAAAAATTTAGCAGGAATGTAGTAGGTAGAAACGCAGTAACGGAAATGACAGCAAGGGCCGGTATTATAAAGCCCGTTGACCGAATGTTGTACTCAACCTTCGGTTGTACAGTGTTAAAAGTATAAACCTAACCGGAGGTTGAGTACAACTTTCAGTCAACGGGCTTTGTAATACCGGCCCTTAATCTATTCGTCACCTTTGATATATTACTTTGTATCGTCGTGACATAATCTTCGTTTCATTTTTACACGATTGTTTAGTAAGTTCCGAGTGTTCCGTAGCAACAATCATATCCTAAGCAGAGAGAACCAGAACTTTCAAATCCTTTCTTTCTCTATCAACAGACTAGATTATCTAATTCTGTTTAATAAATCTGTTTTATTTCTTCTAGCTTCATTTGTGTCTTTGCGATCATATCTACTTTTTTAAAGTTTCTTAATTGTGCTACTCTGATTATGTATATGACTAGCATACGTATAATCTCATGCATTTTACTAAGACACTTTTCACAAATAAACTGTAGTATGTCAAGATATGTTTATAAAAGAATCATAAACGAATCCTAACAACGCCTCCTCTGAATTCTTTGTTCAAATTTTCGTGTCCGTCAGGGCTAATTCATACTCCGTCATATACCGGGTGGAAAGTTTCAAACCCGAACATAGCAAGCATGCATTTAAAAGTGCGTTTCTGTACATTACTACTCGCCAAGTAAAGATACAAAAATGTCAAAGGCCTTAAAGGAAAGAGAAAATTACCGCCAATATCATCATGTTAAAATTATTGCTGAATGTCGATATTTTAGTGATAAAATTAAATTTTTAAATTTCAAATGAAAATTTGGTTTCCTTAGAAACGACAACAATCTTCAATTAACGAAAATAATTTATACGTCACCTGAAACGATAGTTTCAAACCCGAGTACGGCAAACTTACAATGAATAGAGAAAATAATAACATGCAAGATGAGAAAGTATAGCAGTATCTTTACAAATAAATCATAAATTGATCATAAAAAATGCCTTTGTTAATCTTTGTTGCCTAAATTATATTCTCTCACATGCTTCAGAGCCAGTCCCGTAATAAAATTTGAAATGCAATTCATCTTTGATCCTCTTTCTAAAACCACAAATAGCTTATTATTTTGTTTATTATTATTTTTAATTAGGAAGTAAGTTGAAAATCTAACGGGATATGGTCACTGGACGATTAGTAAAAGGCAACTCCTTTGTTTAAGGCCTCAATATTTCGTTGTATTTAACAACTTCATCAGGAGGTTTACTATAAAGTTAACAAGAGGTTAAATAATCCAAATCTTAAGGTTACACTACTTACAACTATAGATGGATGAATTGGTCAACAAATACAATCATTGAAGCCACAATTGGGCTGTGATTACATGTTAAAATTACAAGAAAAAATTAAAAAAAATAAAAACGTACTACGTTACTTAAGTCTTAACTGCAGTAGTAGTAACCAGCCACTGCACTTCTACTTACAAGAGAACACATAATTCTCAGGTTACTACTTGCTAGAAATCACGCCAATTGGACTGTAGACGACTGTAAGCGAGTTTTGTTCACTGATGAGACAGGAGTTAACTTAAGACCTCCTGTTGGACAAGAGCGACTGTGGCGTAGGCGGGTAGAAAGTTAGGTTATCTGTAATTTTGGTCTAAGGAGCCATATGATGGAGGATTAGTAACGTTTTGGGGAGGAGTTTTTATTACAATGGCAACAGAGAGTTAGTTCCTATACGTGGGAGATCCATGAATGCTGCTCTTTATCGTGACAACATTGTACAGGAACACGTTATGCCATTTGGTCCGTTTATTGGGGAAAATTTCCTTTTTGTCCAGGACAAAGCGCGGGCTCAAGAAATCATTCAAAATTTAATTAGCACTGTGCCAAGACATACGAGAGCTACAATAATGTTAAAGGAGGCAACACACGTTACTAATTTTTCTTTGTTTTCGTTTTTTGTTTTATTTCATTCTTATGCAATTTCCTTCTTTTCAATTTTGGTGATATTTTTGTATTCCTTTACTGTTTACTGTTTTCTTTCATTATACGCTTTCTAAACATGAATTCATTGCTATACTTGTTATAATTTTATGCGCCATATATCAACTGAAAAAAAGGTTACTTCAATTTTTCGTTATATAATTAAATGGTGCGTTAATTTTATACAGGAGTGTATATTGAAAATTATCAATTACCATTGAGAAATTTGTGAAATAATTGGTATTCTCAATAACATTCTGTACTTACATATTGTTACGTTATTGTTTATTTGGATTAACAATTCTGGATAGTTAACAACGCATATATTTACATAACATGAAACTCGTTTGTTGTTTGATATTTGGCAGCAATTAATCGCAAACACAACACGTACGTATACAGGTTATTTTTATTTACAATGGTGGTTGACATTTATTTAATGTTCGGACTTCGATAGAACAAATGAGTATTTATTTACGTAAGTAATTAAAATATTTTAAGAAATTATATTAATAATTTGTTCTAGTTTCTTACGATTTTGTTTCATTTTAGCACTACCCAATTAATAAATAAATTAAGTTTGTTTATGTTTAATTTCTAATGATCATCAACACGGTTGACGACGAAGAAATATATTTTTTCGTCGTCTAACCCAGAAATCTCATTTTCTTTATTTATAGGCCGCGTATAAAAAATGACTCCTACTCCTTAAATTGCCCGTCATACCACGTCATACATGATTTAGCCAGTCATTTTTTTTACCATTTCGCGAATTAATTTCTTTCGCAAAAAAAAACAAATTTCTTAATTTTGATCATAGAAACTTCTGCAAGGTTTTAAGTTGTTCCTGATGAAATTCTCATTGCAGATATCAAACAAAAAATTCCGTACATGAATTGTTTTTTTTTTGTAATAGGACATGCACCTTGTTACGATTGTTGTAGACTTTATTGGCTGAAGACGACCATTAATGCTCAGGATATGTTCACCTTTTGATTTGAGTTTGGAGATGCCTTCTATGTACAGCAAATCCTGTAGGATTCTGTACATGATAGTGGCTGCAAGGGTGACTTAGGACTCGGTCATTCGTGGTTCAATGTGCTTTATTGGTCCCCGTGTTATATTGTACTTGTACTTTGTGTTTTAGTGTTAGCGTTATTTGAGTCGAAATATCATGGAATTACAACTTTCCCTTGATACATTATTATTATTGTATTATACATCGTGGTGCAATGTCAGAATTGATTGACAGAATATCTTCTTTAACACCTTTTTGATTATGTCGATAATACGCTAATAAGTTACTGTCGCCGCCAAAAAAAAGTGAACACTTTCTTTGACGTGAAATTTAATAATGCTAAAAATTTTGCTGGGTGGTTATAATTATCAACTGACACTTACGAATGACAGACATAATTAATAAATTCCAGTCATTATTTCAATTTCAAAAATATAGGCTCATGTTAGCCATACAGCTAAGATAAAAATGGCAAATGAATTTATCTTTAAAAAAGCTAATTTGTTGGTCATTCCTAGATGAAAGTTTATAATTGCAGTTACCCAGTAAAAGCTTTATGGCCAGTTTCACAAAGCTTCGTTAAATATTTAAGTTCCGATTAACTCTGTAACGAATAATTAAATAGGAAAACAACCGCATTTAACAATGATTTACTTAACGATGATTACTAAACGGCTCGCTGTCTAATCGGTCGTCAAATAGTGTTAATGCTCCGTTAAGTGTTTCACAAAGCTCAATTAAGAGATAACGCTTCGTTTACTTCTGTCTAATCAGGCATTAGATTAATCGATAGAATTCCAGCGATTAAAAAGTAACGAGTGAATTTTCCGTAGCTATTATCAAGCATTTTTGATATAAAACTTCCACACATATATCTAAAAAATAATGATAATTTTATTTAAAAATGTAACGTACCTTAAATATGAAAAATAATGACATTTCTGTACTTTTTACTCACTTGGTTTATTGATTAATTTTTACGACACTATTTCAGAAATTATTTTCAACAACAAACAATTCAAAATTATTTCAGAATGTCTGCAACCTCACTTTCTTCTCTGACGATAAAGAAATGCCTCCTTAAGGTAGGATTCATTTTATAAGAGACAGAAATAATCCTTTTAATTATTTGGATGATAATGAATTTAACGTTTCGCTTTTCCAAAGGAGTTATGGAACTCTTTGGTCCCACACTAGAACACAAATCAGTTTCTGATAAACTTACCTTATTATCCACTGAAATATTTCAACAGCTGATTCCTGATACTTTCAGAAACCATCGATACGTAGAATAATTCATCGTGTCACTCATCTTATTGCAAGGCAAAGCAAACAGTTAATTAAATTGCCAATAGAAGAAGCTCTGCAAGTTAACATTACGCTTTTCTCATGTCATTGTCACCACAGATTGTACCCCATGTTAAAATTATTTCACCTGATGGTAATCCCGCTGAGCTGTACCACAACAGAAAATGTGTCTACCATATACATATGTTTAAGTAATTCAACTGCACTAAAGTTTCCTTCCTTCCTTTCTTTTTTAAAAATTAATTTTTAAAAATCATTAACTGCACTAATGCGAATAATTTAAGATGTATTTATTTATTTTGAGTTTCTAACCTCGCACTACCTGATTGCAGACCTGACGCCATGACGACAGATTACTTTAAAGCGGTGTCAAAGTGGCAATTTTTCGATGTTGCCAAACGTAAACTCCAATTAGTTAATCAGAGATTAACATAATAGTTTTTTGTTTTGTGAAACAGCATCAAATTTTTGACACTTATTAAAGTTAACGGTTGATTAGTTAATCAACGCTTAAACAAAGCTTTGTGAAACCGGCCATTAGTATCGTTAAATTTACGTCAAGAAAAGTGTCCACGTTTTCTTTTGGCGGCGACAGTATGACACGTTCTTACTGAAGGGCCTACAAGGTGTGATAACCAGTAACAAGTTGTTAAACAAATTAAAAGTAAGAAACATTTCATAAAAGTAAATTAGTTTACAATTTGTACAATATTGAGATTTTGCAAGGTGATCGATGAGTATCGACTCAATATGTACTTACTGTCTTACTTTTTAGTAATGTCTCCCCTACAAATTTTAAATTGGGCCCAATGTTTTCTAACTATTATAACAGACAAACAAATCGGCAAGTAGAAAAACAAATACAAAATAAACACATGAAATAAAATTCAATGCGTGTTTGTTTACCTGTTAGATAGCGACTTAAAGTTTTATTGGGGAGACATTATTTTTAATTATGACTATACATATAATCTCTAAAGAATACTTTAAACATACATAAAGATAATTATTTAAAAGTAAAAACAGACAAATATTCAACGATAGACAGGTAAAAGTGATGCAGAAGGCCTTTATTCGTTCTAGTTCCTTAAGGAAACGTGGTATTTTCCCCAATTACAGCCTTTAATGAATTTCTTGAATTTCTATGATCCTGATTTCAGTCAATTACCCGCATAACACGCGGCTTCGAAGCTCTGCAACTAACACAAATTAAAACATTGCTTGAGTAGTGTTATTAGATTAGGTATTAAGGAAATAGACATGACAAAAGGTATTTTAGGGAAAGTAACATTTGTAACAGACATATTACTATTATTAAATATTAATTAAATTATTAACAATGAAATTATTATTTCATAGTTTGCTATCAAACTCTACATCTACAAAGCTTTCGGTGATATGCAGCAAATAATTTCAAGTTTAAAATTAAATTAAAATCAATCAAATATAAAATCAATAAACTTGCGCTTTTTATATGCATTGTATGGCAATACTTTGCAAGCAAAAACTAAGATACCTAGCAGAAACAAAAAAAGTATTTAAGCTCGGTCATCGTTCTAGTAGTCTCTTCAATATCGGTGATATCGGATGTGGTTTCGCACTTCGTAAATATTAATTAGAAATTACAATAAATTAATTGCTAATTATTGCGGAAATTGTTGAAAAATTCGCGTAAAACAGGTGCTCGTGTAATGCGTGCGGTGTTTTGTTTGATTTCGTCGGAAAAATCGAGGTACTGTTAAATTAAACTTGAACAACCAAATGGATGTTGAAGTTAATAAATAAACTAAAAGTTTTTGTGATGGTCAAATTGTTTTTAGTGTGTGCTAAAATGGGGATAGATTGGATAACGTTCAAAGAAACCCCTCCAGGCAGTCGCGTAAGGTAAGTGATATTTTTCATTCGTAAAAATACTTCATTTAATTTAATTAAATGTAATATATAGTTACCATAGTGCATTACTAATAATTAATCACCGTCGATTTTATTTAAACGCCATGCTGCGCCTAGTTTCCATGTGCGACTCGCCTTGCAGAGTATAGACTCGCTGCTATTAGGCCTAGTACACACTTGGATACAAAATCGCGCAACTTTGTTTCATAGTCTTAGTCTTGTTTCGCGATTGTTTCGAAACAGTTGCTAGACAAAATGTAATGTACCTGGAGTGTTAGGAGACAAAAATCGCAGAATTTTTATCTCCCATTTCAAATGGGAAACTTGAAACGTGTTGCGCAACATTTGGACGTGGGAGAAAAAAGAAGATGAAGATTACAAATTCGATAAATCTCGATTACAATAAATCACCTTCGTATTTTATCGGTTCTGCTGTTTTTTTTTAAATTATGTGGCCTCAAAAAAAATAGATTTCTATGGTACAGCATGCTTGTAGCCTCATAGGACGTCTTTTTAGTACAGTATAAAAATCGAATAATAAAAAATAGATATACAGGATGATATCGAATAAGGAGACAATAATTATACCACGTATAGACCACATTAAAGTATTACAATTTAACCTAATTTATCTACATACAAAACTCTTTCGTTCCTGAGATATAACCTCCTAAAGAGGTAACTTGAAAAGAATATTTTCTCAAATATATTTGTAACGGTTTGAGGTAGATCGTTGAAATTGGGCATGACGTATAAGTGAAATACAGGGATGGATATATCATATGGAAAATTGAGTATTCTTCACCAGTGGCGGAGATCCGGGGAAGTAGGTTATCATTTTAGTAAATAAGTTACTTATTGTCACTTTTTAAAGACTACTGAAACAAGAATTGAAAAGTACAAATAAAATTGTACTAGAAATGAACCAAGTTCCATCTTCGTCAGATTAACCATTTACGAGATAATTAGGTTGATAGATTTTATTGCAACAAAAACTCGAAATTTCGAAAAGCTCTAACTTACCTTGAAAACATTAGATGGAATTTTATCTGCGTATTTTACTTGTGGAATACTTAATTGTTGCGTAGTTCTTTTTCTCAGAGTATGCTTTTCAAGTTGCTTTTATAGGTTATATCACAGAAACGAAAAAAAAATTGTATATAGATAAATTAGGTTAAATCGTAATAATTTTAACGCGGTCTATACGTGGTATAATTATTCCCATCATATTCGATAACACCCTGTAGAAGATTTAATCAAAAAAATACAAAATTGTAATTTCTGAAGTTGAAAAACTTCTAAAACCCAACTTCGCCGGGAAAATAAATACTGCAATATTTTGCTTTCCTTTTACTTTTATTTTTTTACTGAACATGGGAACCATATTAAGCAGCGATGCTACAAGCAGTAATTCCAATAGCGCTGACCACGGCAGTGCACATATCAATCAAAGGTTGAGGTTTGAATGACCGCAGCTTGTCATTCTAGACCACCAAGTTTAAGGCAAAATGACGTAAGCTCTTTTGACTCGATTGTTTAGAAATCGAGAACTATTTTTGGCACATTTGGTTTTTCATTAAATTTGATATAACTGTTTATCTAATGCATTAATGAATAGTTTAAATAGCGACATCCTACGATTGCTTTTTGACCTGACATTGTATTAAGATTGAAGCTAGTTTGTTACACAATAAGTTATCCCATGCAAGCCGGTCATGCTTGCTGTCAAGGCATAATGAAAATTTTGAAAAAAATTGTTAAAATTCGTTTTTGATTCAAGTGGATCCGTCAAGCATCCTCTGTACAGCTGTTTCAGCCTCATTTAGGGCTTCATCAGCAGAAGCGGAGCTCGAGAGGTACAGAGGAGACTCGAGGCATCTACTGCAATAAAAATGATTTGCAACAAAATTTTTTAATGCATTAATGTTAATGCTTGTCTTTTTACTGTTATAATAAGCTTCAAACAAGAAATATTTGGAAAATAGCTTAACAAAATATTTAAAACTGAAAACAAAAAAAGAGACGCAAATCATTCGGATATAAATAACTAAATTACTATTTATTTGACACTCAAATGGTTAATTTCATATTAATTATTGCGTTTAGCGCTGTCGTTTAACGGTAAATTTCCAATTTCATAGAAAATGTCGCTTACGTACATACATTGGGATAGGTAGGCTAAATGTTTATTGCTAATCGATTTCAGATTGGTTCTTTCAAAAAACCAACCAATCAAAAACAATCAGCAGGAAATATTTTGTATCCAGAACTAAGCTTATTTGTGGATATGCGATATGTACAGAAATAGTTTCGACATTTTGTCTCGCAACAATGTTGCGACTTTCGTATTTAAGTATGTACTAGGCCTTATGTATATGGTTTGGTTTTCATAAAAAAGGTTGCTAAATTCGTCCTCTAAACAACTAAGCGGACCGACGAAGTATTCAAAGCCCATCACACACGCACATACTTTCCGACGCTCATGGCACGTGGAATACTTGGCACGCAAACTTGACGCTCATACACATTTAGGGAAAAAAACTTTTGCTATAGGTACGCGAGCCAATACGTGCATCCTGCCTCGCAAGTCTAATTTTTTTTAAACTACGTTTACGGGCAAATCAAGCTTTAATAAATTAAATAATAAATGAGACCTGGTTGATACAACCTATTGGGCCATTTAGGAAATTATCTGACGTTGAACAAAATCTCAAAGTGAATTATTTTACAATACATTCAAAATCGTAAGTGAAACTTATTCAATATAATCAAAATCTACCAAAATAACATAGCAATATTATGTCTTCTGCTTATAAAATTCAGGACTGTTTTCAACCGATTATTTTATGTATCTGCATATTTTTCAGGCGATAATAAATTTTCCCCACGTATAATATTTTATTACCCGGTTCGGTAAAATCCATTTCGCGGTGAAATATAATATTTCGATGTAAATGCCGGTTGTCTCGGTATTGGATATCTCAGATTCGAAATCCAGAACTTGAATTTAATACCTACATTTTGTTAAATAAATCTCGGAATTTCCCCGGAGGAAATTACAGGAAACATCCTGGTAAGTTGAGTGTTACGGAAACGCAGCGCGGTTCCGGTGGAAGTGAGATTTTCAGATAGCATCAATAATTACGACCTTGTCCTCCTGGGACGCGTGTTTTATATACCTGCAATGATGAATTGTTGATAGAGTAACTGAAGCTCGAGCTACTCGACGTCCAATCACACGACGCGCACCCCGTGAAATAACGTACCTTGCATAATGTACAGCACTGACGATAGTGTCGCCACCTATAGGGACATAGTGTGGCAGATATGTGCCTAGTCTTAAAATCATTGCTTATAAGGAAAATGGTAACGTAAGCAAACCGATTTTAATCTTAACTCAACTACCTATTGTTGGTGTTCGTTCTTAAAACATTCGACATTATGGAAACTGAAAGGGATAACCAATACAGTATAGTCTTTCTATCATCGATATTTGAAATTCTCCAAGTTAGAATGAAGGAAACAGATATAATCATTAAAGAGTGGATTTATAAGCACATTTTAGCCAAAAAATGTAATATTGTAACAATCAAACTTTCTTCCAAGTGATTCAATAGAAATTGTAGTTTTTGGTGTCTTAATTAACTTAATGAGAAACTTTGTTCCACATTTACATTAGTTACACGTTCAAATTGAAATTTTAGTGTAACAAGAGAATCTGTTCACAAATTCTTTATAAATTTATTCTATTCTTTATAAATTTATTTTCCATAATACACTTATTACAACTAATTAAAGGGAATCTCGTAAACTATAAGAGATACAAAGATGGTTAAATTATAGAAAAGTTGCTCTATCTTGAGGTCTAAAAAAAATGTGCAAAGAAAATCTTTTCTATTTTCATTCGTTTTTGAAATATCTTCCAAAAATGAAAATTCTCATTTTCGAAAATCTCGAATATCTTCTTTATTTCTCAAGGTAAAATCATAAAATTCGGTGTTTTTACATTAAATTCGATGGACCACCTAATGCAGTTCGAAAAAACAGGTTAGGATTCACAGTTTCGTAGATACGACTGTCAACTATTTCTTTTCTTATGGACGCTATCTTAGGTATTCATAGCACGTGATGCAGAAAAAAAAATTTAATAGACTATATTTATGCTTTTGTTTTGAAACAAAATATTAAGTTACTAGGAATTTTTATAAAAAAGTACTTTTTTATGTAAATAAGTACCATAATTGAAAAAGATTTATTAATTTAATAATAAATTTTAGTTCTGAATGTTTACACGTACCCGCCTACTAGATATATATTTTTCTCAAAATCTTTTGTAGTATCTTGAAATTTTGTTTTAAGACAAATATATCGTGTGGTCGTATTCAGATTTTGTCTTTGAATCATGTGGTATGAATACCCAAGGCAGCGTCCATAAGAAAAAGGACAGTTGACAGTCGTATCTGCGAAACTGTCAATCCTAACCTACTTCTTCGGAATCTATTAGATTACTCATCGAATTTAGCAAAAGAATATCGAATTTCATGATTCGATTTCAAGCGTCCATAAGAAAAGAAATAGTTGACAGTCGTATCTACGAGACTGTCAAACCTAACCTATTTTCTCGAACTGCATTAGGTTGTCCGAACCGAACTTAATGTAAAAACACAGAATTTTATGATTTTATCTTAAAAAATAAGGAAGATATTCGAGATTTTCGAAAATTAAAATTTTCAGTTTTTTGAAGATATTTCAGAAACGAATGGAGGTAAAGAAGATTTTTTTGAATATTTTGATACGCTCCGAAATAGCGAAGCTTTTTTGTAATTTCACCATCTTTGTATCTCTTATAGTTCACGAGATCCCCATGGTGGGACTTTAAGCAGTTATAACCCTGTATAGTAAATCTCGTGTTTTTACTTGCTTTAGACAATTTTTATATATAGGATGTCTCAAAAGGATCGCCCACGCTTTTTGAATTCGATTCAGGAAGCTGAAATAAATGGAAATGAAAGAATGGCAAACAATTCCGAAATGCCTTCTTCAACGACTTATTTAAAAAAAAAAATTGAACTAATTTCTATATATTACAAATTTAATTATACGGGATAGTGAGGCGATAACGTGAGGGTGGGTCAAACCGGGAGGCATCCTCCCTCTAACGCAAGTAACATTATCACGTCCCTTCTCAGCTAGCTCTCATCATCACCTCCCGCAATTCGTTTAGAGAGAGCTCCCTGTGACTTAGGACCCTCTGTTCATTTTATTTCAAATTTTAAAGAAAATACAAGTTTTTCCTCCAATGTTCCCGCAATTTTGTTACTGCTGAAAAAATATACAAGTTTTGAAAGTTACTGTTTCCAGAATTTGCCCTGCTTTTGTTTGGCATAAGTGTTACGACACCATTTCAATGAGAAAAATGCTATAAAAATTGGAAAAACTACGTTATTGAAACAATTATTTGCTTATTTCTGAGGAGCACCCGGTTTTACCCCATCATCTCAGAAAAAATACATTTTGACTTTCTTTGGAAAATTTCTTTTCATGATTAACGCACATTAATTGCAACTCAATGAACATGGTAAACATGTGCCCAACAGTCACACAAAGGCCTCTATGGCATTTTTCTTTTTTTCAGATTAATACTGATGGATCTATGCATGAAAAACAAAATAGCACCCGGTTTTGCCCCATTCTTCCCTAATAGTAAATACTTATATCTATTATCATTATCATTATATCATTATATATCATTTTTGGTAGTGTTGTCAACTCGGTTGAAAAAATTCCACTAAATCAACTAAAATTGGAATAGCAACAATTGACAATCTACACAAAGCGCCAGCGTCAACGCAGCTTAGATTGTAGGGAAGTGTTTATAACCCGGGTGACAATAGCAGTTTCTTCCTATGCAACTGTAAACAACAACTCGATGAAGCGAGGAAACACGAATGTGTAAGGATTTAAATTTTCTATCGGTACGAAGAAAAACAAATTAATTAAATTTAATCTCTGGATCTGTATCAAAGCTTTCAATTAAATTTGCGATGCCAGGATATTGCTGCGAACATAAACAACACAACACCTTCTCGTCAGTTGGTATGTACTCAGTGAAACATGATACCATGGCTCAATTTGTTGCGCATTATAAAAAGCTGACATGCAGTTCTAGTGGATTTTCCAAGGCAGCTGCATCAGAGCTCGAGAAACAATGCCAAATTGAAATGCAGTTCTATTTAGCGATGAAAATTGTGTGCTCTTCAGTTTTACGTGGATTCAAAAGCTTAAGAAAGCACGCATCTTATCTAGATACTGGATGGTCCATTTTTCAACTCAAGTCTTAATTTTTATTTAATTAAATTCAGTAATTTGTCTCAAGCTTGCGTTTAATCTGTTTAAATCGATCCGAAATTATTTTCATGCTTTTTTCTTTTAGTTTATTTAGCTGAAATCCGCTCTCTAATAATTACTACTGTGGGATTATTTTCTGATTCGTTGAATTCTTTTAAATACATACATACTATATTCCCACTAAACTAAAGAGATAGAACTGGAAATGTTTGTTATGTGGAAAGCAAAAACCTAACTGACAAAGAAAAAATAAGAGAAAAGTTTAAAAATCAAGAAAAACCTCAGGAGTAACGAAGCTGTCAACCGACAGTGAATCGTTGAACGTTCTTTGCAATTATCACAGCGTCCGGTAAAAGATTAAAAACAATTTCGTTACACATATTAAATGTCAGTTAAATCGATGGCTGAAGAAGTAAATTAAATAGTTTGCTTTGTCTAGTACATGCTGTCACTTAAGTATTTTATTTTAACTCGCATTTCTCGATCAATTCCTATGATCTTCTCCTTGGGTTACAGTCGGAACAATGCTGTGTAAACTTAAATCAGTAATTTTATTTTTGGGAGACGAGAGCGAATTTTATAATTTTTTTAATGCTTGCCACGTATACAGGATGATTCTTAATAAGAGACCGACCCGTTAGGGGCGTGTTTACTAAGGTCCCAAATTGTCAGAAAAAAATGAATCCAAGACATTTCGAAAATCAACGTCTTTTGTGCCCCAAGTGGAAACCGTTTCAACAGCACCGATGACCATTGGAATGCGATGCGTAATGTTTTTTCTTAAACTTACGGCTTTTGTAGCAGATATTCGATGTGTCCAAATTTAACTTATTATTTAAATTATTGAAACTGCAGTTACATCTGGATGAACGTTTTGACTTAAAGTACAAGATTTTGCTTTTTTGCACGAGCAACTCTGCGTCCCAGTATGCTACCACCCAAGAGCGTTCAAAAGTTCTGTGTAAATGTCAGCCTAATGAATCACGTACGTCGGGCAGCGATTTGCATTGTTTTGATTTGTTTTGCTCCGGAAAAGACACAATTTCCTCAACTGGAGTCTTCATAAACTGAATTTTCCATTTATAATGTAATGTAATGTAAAATACTGTGGTAATGCATACGTTCAAATATAAATATCTTAAAGGATCGCGGTTGACATTAAGAGCAGAATGCACGAATTTCACTAATTTTCTATGAATTGATACGCACGATGACACGAACACGATTCCACTGACAAGATTATTATTGTATCCTTACTTACATCATAAAAAATCTATTTCATTGTTAAGGTGCGTTTAGATTTGAGCACGCACGCACTGATCCACCGCGAATGCTCAAGTGTAAACGGCTATGCGCGCACGCACATCATGCGCGAATGGCTGGCAGAGCGAGCCGCTTGGTGTCGGTCTCGGGTACGTGCTCAAAGGAATTAATTGCTTCACGCATGAATGCGTAGTTTGAACGAGAAAAAAGTCGCATATTGAAAGCCACGCGACACAGTCCTCGCAGAAAAGGTTTCTGAATTTTCAGTTAGCCATGGAATGGACCAATGAAACAACTTCGTTGCTTTGCAAGATTATGAGAAACTGCCTATTTTACGGAATGTGAAGCACGCAAAATATTATTTTTAAAAAATGACCTACCAGGAGCTTGTGAACAAATTAAATATTGAAAATTTAGACAGTGCGGAAGCAAAAAAAAAATAAAATGTTTCTTGGGGCGATTTTAGTCATTGTAGTAAAATTTTTGAATTACTTATGACAACTCTCTGACACTAAATAATAAGTAGAGTAATTTATTTTGTCTCTTATAAAAATTAGGCGTTTGCCACGAAAGTCGATGTCTCGTTCGAATTTCTTTTTTTTATTAAAATATGAATTACAATTATACAGCCGCTGCTATTTTGTCGTCCGTTGTGTGCGCGAACAACTGGATCAGCCCATGCGCCAGAAAATAAATGCTGGTGAGCGCGAACGAATGCCGTGCGCGTATGCTCAGCTCGTTCGTGCTCAAATCTAAACGCACCTTTAGCATTACGCAATCTTTCCTCAGAGAGTCGTAAACAAATCGTTTTACGGTTTCAGTTCAAGGTCAAATGTTCGCGTTTTGTGTTTTCTCCTCGAAAGTCTGTTGTTGTTGTGACTGATTCAGCTATTCCAGTGACCAGTAACAAGTTTACATGTGAATTTTGAATCTACTTTATCTTAAAAACTATACAGTTATTTGCTTCGCCTTTGCAAGGAATATCTGGGGTTAACGGGTCGGACACTTATTCTGAATCACCCTTTTATTAGTGCTCTGTTAAAAATATAGGAGTATAAAATCGGCGTTGGTGAGTTGGGCCACAACAGCAGGTGATCCATAAATCTTACGGGTGAGTTGGGCCACAATTTAACAAGGGTAGGGATTAAACGATTAAAGAAATAGACAAAGAAGAAATAAACAGTTTATTTATATTAACAAAATATTTACAATAATAATTAATGCAATATTAAAAGAGATATAATAACAGTTTCTTAAGGATAATATTTAATCGAAACTAATTTTACAAAATGAAATCTAGATATAATATTTTGTTTATATTCACAAATTTTTTCATTAATGTAATTTTGTTTACGTTCTATTTCTGGTCTGATTTTTTTCGTTAATGTTTGAGCAGTTCTAATTTTTATATAAATTTCAGTTTGTTGATTTAATAGGGTATTGATAAATTGAAAAATATTTGGATGTGGAGAATAGAAACTAGCATTAAATTTAGAATGGAAAGATTCGCATGCATTCGTGGTACGATATAACGTATTACAGTCACTTGCCCATACTGATGGAGGAAATAGTGCGTTATCCTTAATGTAATAATTATATACATAATCCCTAAATTCTACAATTCTTGGGTCTTGTGGCATTAAATAATACAATTCGTTGCAAAAAAAATTATTAATCTCGTTTGCATTTAGAAACTGAAGTCCAAAGTACATCTTTAAATAACTTCCTAAATTAGAATTCTTGTCTTTATATTCTGTTACTAGGCCTAAAGATTGAATTTTCTTGAACCAGTTTTGGCATAAATGAAATCTACAGCCAATAATATTCGCCTGTGGCCACATAATTTTACATGCATTGTGTGTAGCAATCTCAAAATCTATTACAATTTCTTTTGGGTCGAAAGTTAAATCTAATTGTACACATTTGTTTTTAATACTCGTAAAAAAATCTAAATAACACTCACTGGCTTTAGTAGGTAGCAAACCAAACACTAACGGTACATAATAGCCGTTTTTGAACCCATGTATTGTAAACATTTGATAAAAGAACTTACAAGAAAATTGAAATGTACCGTCCATGTACACTGTATTGACATTACACAGAAAATGTAAATTAGTGTAACAGGAGAAAATTATCAGCTTTTTCGATTCGTCCACAAACATAAGAAAATTCTCTTCTTTGTTAGTTATTAAATTTAAACTTTTCACAGCACTTATAACTTCTTCTTGACTTTTAGGGAGTGTTGGCTGGATTTTTCTTCTAGCCACATATAAATTTTTCCTTATATAATTGATGTCGTTCACAGTTAAAATTTCAGCGCGGTTAGACTTTAATTCTAGGTGAATAATTTTCGACGGTTTTTCTGTTAAATCCTCTACAGCTTTTCTTTTTATAGAATTGCTGACAATTTGCCTTTCGATAAACGCATCAGCTTCGTGATTATGAATTGAATTAGCTTCAACTAATTTATTCTCATCCGAAATATGCGAATAAACTTTTGCACCACACTTCCGATTGCAGCATCTCCAACGAATCTTTCCACTTTTAGACACATTGGCCTTAGAAAATTTATAATTATTGACCACTAACAATTTATATCCCTTTTCACTTAACATTGATTTCGTTGTATCACCTTCCATTTTTTTTAATTCGATAAGAACACTACAGACGTCTGCTAGGATCTTACTGGTCTCACTGACAATAACAAACTAATTAGACAATTACTAGGATTTTATTTATCACCTTGTCATCACATCCCCGTCCCCCCTCCTTCAAAAGAAAACCTATAATACTAGATTACCATTTCGGCCCAACTCACCCATCTTGCTAATCCCTATATTTTGCTATTAGGAGATTATCTTTGTGTTTGTGGCCCAACTCGCATACGCCCTATAAAATATGTCCTTGCGCTTTGAAAAATTTTATATTTAGTTTCTATAGATAAGTTAATATGTTTGTTCTTTCCTGTAATAATCAACTACTTAGAAACAAGAAAAATTACAAGACGTTAATGTAAAGTAATCAAGTTTTATATATGGAAAATGAGGTAGACGGGTAGTAATAAATAATGATAAAATCAGAGGTTTTTATTAGTCATATATGATAAGTTAGCTATAATTATTAATACAATAACAAATAACAATTAGTTTAAAGATTTATGACACAATGTATCCAAGAAACAAAGAGTGTTATTTACCTTACCTATTCAGCAGTAGCTCTCCTATATACAAATGCAAGAGACCTTGTTTAAAACATTGCAAATTGCAATCGTTTACGTCGGAATAAGGAATTTATTTGTGCTGGAATATCTACCACTGACTCGTATTTTAAAATTTATTTATTTAATATTTATAATTGAAAATCAAAATGCACTTTGTTATATGCACCTCACTTTTTTATTACGCTTTTTACATAGTGACTGGTATTTTAACCGACATGGTAATTATCAAATTGTACACGAGCGCGTTTATAGCTTTCGATTAGAAAAAATAAAATTTATTTCTAAATTATTATATGCAACTGGATTAGAGTTTACTTACTACAAAAATGATTTCCGTTTCCAATAAATTTCAGCAGATAACAAGAGATATCCTGTTTCATTAGACACTGCTTTTATCTAACAGCGGATTTTGGGCACGGCCGCATAGGCACATGGTATTATTAAAAGGAACAATTAAACTTCCAAGGATTTGATCGCCCGTAAAATTCCGAATTACGAATCCACTGTAATAACGAAACCAACACAAAGTGTAAGGACATCGCAAGAATATGTATGTTCGTATTCGTTCTGTTTGCAAAGAGGTATCAAATGGTTCACATAAAAATCAATTAATTATATACATGTATGCAAGTATATCAAAGCAACGAACCTGCATTGCTTCGCCTCACATTTATTTACTTATGCGTAAGAGTATACACATTGTTTGTTTCTTGTATACCGGGTGTCCCGCGCCATGTGCTCACCTTTCTAGAATCTTTATTTATTAATCGATTAACCTGAATTTTGGAGATGATAAACTAAGCAAAAAATGGAATTTTTCGACATACTGATGGTCGTCATAGGACTTCCGGTTTCGCCAGAAGTGATATCAACTTTCTTATTTTAAATGGAATACCCTATATATTTTTACATATTTAAAATCTACGGAGACGAGTTATTGTTAATTGTTAATTTTGGTTTCCATGACAACGAAAAAAAAACTTTTTTATTTTTCAATCTAGAAAGCTACAAATCGCATTTTTTCGATCTAATGCGATCAAGTCTTTCGAAAAAATCACTCCTTTGATGGTATTTTGATTTTTAACATTTTTACAGTATTTGAAATTTTCATTAGCTCTTAACTCATTTTTTTCGATATAACCTCATATGTTTCTTAGCTTAGTTCAACAGAACATTTCTTTCTGAATACGCTGATATCAAATACGACATATTTTCTTTGAAAATAATTCAAAATAGAGCATGTCTTTTTGAAATTTTACACTCCCTTTATTTCAAATGACTTTCAAAGAAAATATGACGCATTTGGTATCAGCGTACTCAGAAAAAAATGTTCTGTTGAACTAAGCTAAGAAACATATGAGGTTCTATCGAAATAAATGAGTTAAGAGCTAATGAAAATTTCAAATACTGTAAAAATGTTAAAAATCAAAATACCATCAAAGGAGTGATTTTTTCCTAACACTTGATCGCAATAGATCGAAAAAATGTGATTCATAGCTTTCTAGATTGAAAAATAAGTCTTTTTTCGTTGTCATGGAAACCAAAATTAACAATTGATACGTATTCGGACTCGCAATGCTCCGTATATTTTAAATATGTAAAAATATATAGGGTGTTCTATTTAAAATAAGAAAGTTGATATCACTTCCGGCGAAACCGGAAGTCCTATGACGACCATCAGTATGTCGAAAAATTCCATTTCTTGCTTAGTTTATCATCTCCAAAATTTAGGTTAATCGATTAATAAATAAAGATTCTAGAAAGGTGAGCACATGGCGCGGGACACCCGGTATAAAAAGAGCTTATGATTCTGTTGATTCATATTTTCTAGAAAAAAATAAATAAATAAATCTGAGTATCAATGACTTTATTGAAATAAACATTATACAGTGTGTTTTTTTTTAACTATGGCAGTAGGGATTTACATGCTAAAAATTTTGCCTCGTGTTAAATTATGTTCTGCTCAAATTTTTAAGCTGATTTCAGTTTCTAATACTCAATTACATAATATATTACAAATTACACGTTGCTAGAATAACAGACGCATCTTTAAATTAATTATTTTAATATTAAATGAGGAAATTTTTAATGAATCGAATAGGTCAACGTTAAGAAGAAATTAGTCGCTGCCATCTCAAATATCTGTCTGACGAATTAATTTTTAATTTTGACCTACTGGTTTAATATCTGCTCCTTAACAATTTCAACTTTACATAATAAAATAATTAAATTAATGACGCGCCTCTTATGGTGGTAATGTTCATTTTGTAATAAATTATGTAATTGATTATTAGAAATGCCAACTTGCTTAAAATTGTTAGCAGAACATAAGTTAACACGTGGCAAATTTTTGAGCACGTAAATTCCTATGACCACAGTTAAAAAAAAGCACTGCATGTAGAATTATATGTAAATGGGTTCACAATACTGGGTGTATCAGAAATACGTTTGTTAATTTTAACACAGAGTGCAGCTAGCTGAATGAAATATTTTTTCTATTTGACTTTTTTTATTTAAAGCTTTCTAAACTGATTTAAAATTTGAAACGTATTACACATTAAAATCCATACCCGCCTCTGGTTAAGACCGGAAAATTCTGTTGTCATAGAAACGAAAAGTCACATAAAAAAGTCAATTGTTGTAATGTCACATTTACTAAATTTGAACAGAAATTGCGTTTATAACTTGTCGGACACAAATAATTGTTTATTATTATAGGTTTCCATAATTGTGGAGTTACATAAAGTTTTTTGTTATTGAAGTTTATTTTCTTATGGTTACATTGGGTGTTGGGATTATTCAATAAAAAAATAAGTGTTCAGTACATTCGTTGTGTAATTAGAGTGGCACTACCCCTGTCTCAAAATGATACACCGCTCAAGTAAATTTAGTCCAAACTCGTTAAAATCAGTCAGTTATGTAAGTGGCAAGAAAAAGGAAATAAAAATAAGGGATCGTAAGTCAGTGTTAGCATCAGTGACGTGAGCTTGTGAAGTGGACCAGTCGAGAAATTAGAATCCAGGTTAGTGTGGGGTTTATTATTTACATACAGTCTAACGATTTTATAATGTTAATATCGCTGAATGAACAGCTGGTAACAATTTATCAATCAGATGGTTAAAAAGTCGGTGCAGTCGTTGACTGATACCAGTTAATTGTTTGCTAATCCATGTTATGCGGGTGGGTCGTTGCGTGGCATTCCTGAAACCTACTGGGTGCGTTTTCCCCCAGTAGACTGTGAGGAGGGAACCTCGTGCGTTTTCCCTTGGTTCCATTGCACTACCTATAGCGGGCTAAAGGTTATCCTAGCCGGGGAATGCCAGATTGTTATACAAATTTGTGATTAGATTCCTAAAACCTACTGGGTGGGTTTTCTCCCAGTAGACTATAAGGAGGGAACCTCGTGCGTTTTCCCTTGGTTCCCTTGGTTATTTTTTAAGTTGGCCCTGCAGAACGTGGAGGTTTGTGCGTTTCCCGGGCTCCCATGACATTTGTTAGCGTCGACATTGTGATGCCGAGGACTGAACGTAAACTAGTTGATTCACGGTTACCACCGTGGAAGCCTGACTTTAATTACTGCTAAAAGTTGATTGACATTGACATTGATTACCGAAATGGCGTTTTCTGTGTAAAGCGAAGGTTAGCCTAGGGGAGCACACTTATACAAAGAACAGTGTTCATTAGCGATATTAGGTGCAGTTGAAGTTGTTGTACAATGGTTGAACCGGCACGTTCTGCTATTGACGGCCAGTACATTACATAATGATTAAAGTAATCGGTCTATGAAATTCTGATTTCGGAAGAATACTTCAGTGGTTCATTTACATAATTCAGCTATTTAGTCATATAACTTTGCTATTCTGTGATAAATAAACAAAAGAAATAAATATTGATTCAAATTTAGCATTTATTTGAACTGTAGTCTTACATAATCTTTAAATACAGCGAAGAAAAACTGTAATTGCACATAACTATTGCGCTTTTAAAATTTGCCAAACTGTCAAATGTGATACTCCTTGCTGAAGTGTGTGTCTTCGGGTAATTGTACTAGCAACCGTTACAGCATCCAAAATGTTTTTTTCAAACTTTCAGTACGAGGTCTGTCACGATCTTGGGCTTGAAGTTGAAATGAGTCATGATCCTGGAGAATTTGGACAGTTGATTGAAATGCATGCCTATTGGGTAAAATACGATTACGAAACGAACCGCAGTCTTCGTGCTTCCATTCAGCGTTTCCACAAACTCTATGATACACCATGAGAGTATCTATTAATCATTGATTAGAAAAGTTGTGTGCGATTATAAAAACACAACTGTCTTGACACATTATACATAATTGTATCCGCCATGGTTGCCATGGTGTTTTGAAAGAAGGCTCAGCTCAAGCACCAAACGACTCGTTTGCTCAAAAATAGGGGTAAAAAATTACCAAAAAATTTACGATATTTTCAAAATGCCACAGAATAAAATTGTTCAGCTTGGTGAGATCTTCTATGGTTTAAAATTAACACACGTATTTTTGATACACCCAGTATATTTAACGGATCATAATAAAGCAAGACGCAAACCAGAGCGGTGGCGGGTTTGTATGTTCTTCTTATGGTCGTACCGTCACCACGCCGCCGTTTGCGCTCTAGTTTGCCTATTGCTAATGCTTTACACGGACCTAGATTTGTTTCGAGTAGTTTCACACAGGTTTAGTACTGAGCCCAATATTGTTTCTTAACATCTATAAGAGCATAGCATTTTTAATGAAAATATTAAAATTATTCAATATTCAATAATTCAGGCTTAATGATCATGGTTTTGGTTTCAATTTGCTCCCAGAAAAATCAGGCATGTTGTTTACATGTCGCATGTATCTTTTCTAACACTTTACTGATTATTTATTTATTTACCGTCATCACGCAATATAAATATTTTGGTACGGTTCTTGATATTAAGTACAGTACGACCTCTTTAATTCGAACTAATAATTGCACTGGTTGATGCGGATACTGGAAATGTTCAGATCATCGAACAAAATACAGAAAATATAAATTGCAATGCAAACAGAACTCATCAGAAAAGTTTTAGCTTCCTAGGACAGCGGTACCGTACTACAACGACCGTCATATGACCGTGAAAGACGTTAAGTAGCATTGAAAAATGGTGTCACGTAGCTTTGAAAAAAAAATGACGTACATTGCCATAAAGTAAACAAAAAGAAATTTTTACATTTTTCGTAATAAATCAACATGATTTGCTTTACTAACATATTTGAAAAATTAAATTCACCAAAAAAGGATTTCACATGTTTAAAAAATATTTTTTTTTCTTGCGTGACGGTGACATTTCCAGCAAACCATATTTGTTTAATGTCATTAGATTTTTGTTTAAGGAATAGATATTTGGCTCCCCATTTTTGGAATCCCGTGCAGTTGCTTACTTGATACTTGGTACACCGATATTTTTTTAATAGAGCAATTCATACTATAAAAAATGTTCATCTGGAGCTCTTCAAGCTTGGACGCATGTCTTTCTTTCCCTGAATTTGTTTATTTGACCATTTAATTTTTGTGACCTCATTCACCGCCAATTTATGGTCGCTGCTTTCTTCTACCGTTATCCTACGAATCCGAAGCTTAGCGGTTAACATTCTAATGAACAAGGAACAGAATAAATAAACAGGACATTTGTTGGAAAAATGAAACCAAGGGATTAAGGAGGCATTGTCCGGATCATGGCTTCGAATTACCACTGTTCGGTTTACTGGAGGTTCGGATTATGACATGTTTGGATTATAGGGATCCTACTGTATTATAGACTAAGCATTTACCGGCTTAGTCATACTTATTGCTGAATTTCTTTAATATAATAACTTTCTTCTCAATAAAGTTGGAGCAAAAAAACTTACGAAAAATTGTGTATCAAATTTAGGATTACAATAAGTCAAGGTCGATCTTCAATTGTTTTCGACTGGCTAATCCTTCACTTTTTTTAAATAATTTAATTAAAAATTCAGTACTGCTTAAACAACTAAGTCAGTATTGAATTTTTTGTGTGCTCAAACCATTTCGTTGCCACATAACCTTTAAGAAGAGAATTAATTAAAATGAATATACGCACATACAGTTTTTTAATTACCTATTAAAGCCGATTTACTCTATCTGATTTTCCATTTGGTTTTGAATTTGACTTCAGACTGGGACTTGCCATTTGCTATAAACTTTCGCACAGTGTAAGGTCAAACCGCTGGCCGCCTGAGGGCGCGCCTCTTGTCTCTATTACTGCAATCTGAGCAGTCTTGCTGTAGTGTAAAATTGACTTCAGACTGTTTGAGCTGCGCGGTTTGATTTTTCATGTAATTTGTACAAAATATAACTGTATCGATTCTCATTTTTTGATATACAGTATGTCCCCGGATTGGGTTTACAAGCGGGAAAAAAAGTTTATTTTAAATTTTACAAAACAATGTCCAACGAAAAAAGGTTTAAACTATTCGATTAACTCACCGTCCCTACCAGTACATAATTTAAGTTTACGTCGTAATTTCTTGTAACCACTTCGGTAAAATTGTTAAAAATGTAGTAGCATCTCTTATCCGATATTTTAGTATTTTCACATTATTAGGTAAGTGTTCCTTGTAAATAATTTGTTTTAAATGCCCCGACAAATAAAAGACTGAAATTATTAAGTCAGGTCTCTTTGACGACTAACCTAACTAATTAACCTAAACTGGATTATTTCTGTCAATCATCAAATTTGCGAGAAAATAGATCGGATAATTATCGTATGGAAAAGTAGTTAATACTTCAACAGTTATAAGGAGCTGAGAAGTAAACTTGAATGATGTGCTGGATGGAAGTTAATCCAATAGTTTACGAGGTTGATTTTATTTTTTGTTTACGATCTTAAGAACATATTCTATTGACTGTTTTGTTTTTTGTTTTTTGTAAAATTAAAAATAAACCATTTTACCTCTTGTAAACTCAATCCGGAGACATAATGTATATTTCTGAAATCAAATTCGTATACTGTTACGTAGTCAATCTTAATTTGGCAACTTGTGTATTTTTAACTTTTTTCTCCACTAAATTCTTTTCTGCAAGGTCATCCTTATTATAATGTTTTTTTGTTATTGATAAGCGGTAAATCCATTATGTGGTTCTCCTATTAGTAATTTATTCGTGTTCTTTTTTCTACTTTATTAAAATAGCAACTAATTAGTAACGATTTTTTTTCGCAAGCATTTATTCCGCAAATAAATCTTTACAAATCTGTAGAAACTACATATGTATCTAACAGTACTGTCCTATAAATTTTATACTTATATAATAAAAGAAGAAGTATACATAGTCACATGAGCTTGGCTCGTGAGTGACTGCGAACTATATTAAGAAAAATATTTTTTTTTAGAGCAGTAATAATGAAAGTAATGGAGTAATCTAATAGAAATAATAATAGTAATAATTATTAATAATATAATAATACCAATAATAATGTAATATTTAAATTCATCAAGTTTTATTTATGAAAAGTTCAATTATTTTTATGAAGTAAAGGTTCTTTACAAAAGATTTTTTTTAATCCATAATTTCAATTTCTGTTTAAAATGAGGAATGAGGAAGGTATAAAGTTTTCTTAATGTCAGTAGGCAATCGATTATAAAAATAAGGTCCAAGATATTGAACATGTCTTTGCCCTTTTGAAGTACTACAGTAAAGAATCTGCAAGTTAGTTGAATTGGAGCCTCTTGTAACATAATTGTCATACTGTAAGAGAGGAATTTTATTCTTGTTTAAATGAGTGTATATAATTATAGATTTTGTATGTAATTATTTAATATTCATAACATCAAACGTTGAAAAAAGAAGATGCGTCGGAAATATTTTAGGTTTTCTCAGACATATTTTTTTAAAATTAGTTTCTGGGTAATTTCAATGTTTCTTAATATAGAAGAATTAGCAGATCCCCAGGCTGAAATTGCATAATATAATATGTGTTGTACTACCGCAAAATAAACTGTTCTTAGTAAATTGATTTTGCAATATTGTCTTATTTGTATAAAAAAATATAATGTTTTCCTAACTTTTTTTATCAAGTTCTGAACATGAAAATGGCATCTTAGATTAGAATCAATCGTTAAACCTAAATATTTGATACTTTCAGAATATTTTAAAACGTTATTGCAAAATCTGAAATCAGGGATATAATTAAAATTACAATATTGAAGAGAAAAATGAATAATGATAGTCTTGTCAATATTTAAACATAATAAATTAAAATCTAACCATTTTTTTAATTTTTTGTAATCCAATAGTGGCTAATTGCACAACTGATTTCCAAGAATCAGATGTAAAAATTATTGCAGTATCACCAGCAAAAGCAGTAATTTCGATTTGAATATCTAATGAAAACAAATCGTTAATGTATAATAAAAATAGAATTGGCCCAAGCACAGTTCCCTGAGGCACTGATTCTATCCTTGTATAGTGAGTTCTGTTTATTAGATAAGATTTTAACAATTCATATGATTTACCTTTGAAACCATAACATTGAAGTTTATTCAATAGAATCTGATGAGACACTATGTCAAAAGCCTTCTTTAAATCTAAAAATGTCTCTAATACCTTTTTTCTTGAATATAAATTTGAATAAATTCTTTGTGTTAAATGCAATGCATCAGCAGTGCTCAATTCCTGTCTAAATCCAAATTTTGAACTATTTAAAATGTTATTAATTTCAAGAAATTCAATAATTCGATATTTAATACATTTTTCAAATATCTTAGAAAAAACAGAAGTTAAAGAGATAGGTCTGTAATTGGTAAATAAAGTTTTATCTCCTGATTTATAAACAGGAATAATTATTGAACGTTTCAACTCATTAGGAAAAATTTCCTTACTTAGAAAAAGATGATAAATATGACTTAAAGGTGCAGATATTTGTTTGGAAATTAACTTAACAGTACGATTAGAAAGATCATCAATACCTGGTGAAGATTTATCAGAAACTTGAGAGATATAAATAAGAACTTCATTACGAGAAATAGGAGAAAAGAAAATACTTTTATTTAAATTGTGAAATTTTAAATTTTTCAGACGGTTTGTCAACAGAATTGGATATTGAAAGTCCTATTTCTGTGAAATGATCATTAAACCGATTAGCTAAATCTAAAGTATGATTAGAACTATTTATCTCAAGATCACCAACCTTTAATGAAATAAAGTTTTCATCTTTCTTTTTGGAAATGTCACAACTATCAAATAATCTGGCTCAACTTTGAATTTTTTTGTCGTCTGTTAGTTATGTAATAAATTAAACCAATCTGTAAAATCCGAATATCAATAAAAAGTAGAGTATAGACAGATTGATTTTTTTGGCACGCACTTCCAATGCAAATCTGGTCGTGTGGTTATCTTAGATTGTTCTACTTTTGTAAATTATGGGATTTCGTTAAGTATAATTGCAACATTTTTATTAAAGATTTCATTTTTAATCGTTTGAAATATCCATTTTTTAAATATCAAGAATTCAAAATTGGGACTTCATTATGTATGCATCCCTTTACGCAAGGTAAAATTTGAATTTTAAAATATTGCTAGAAATCAAAGTAACGAATTAAAGAAAGAGGAACCATCGGAGTCTTCGTACATGACAACTTCCGCCTCTGGATATTTATATTTTATTTTGTATCGAGGGTTTTTTTTCAATCAGCATCTGAATTGCATAATTAAACTCAATATAAATTTGAATATAGAGAATCGTAGTCATCCACATAAATAAATATTGTCCCAATTCGATTATAAAACTTTGGCTCGACAGCGGATCGAGCGCACTCAATCAGAAACCTCGTTTCTTTGTGTACTTTTTTCCTTGACAAAATTATGTATACGCAGAATGATTTATATTTCATACTAACATCTCCACAGATTTACAAACGCCCCGAGAGTTGCCCGCGTCGCAAGTTCGTCATTATATTTGCTATGGCGAATAAAACTTTTGCACTATTCTACGTCAGGAATGGGTCCCAGAGGATCATGTTAGGTAGAGACGAGCAGAAATCCTATACATGCGAAAAAATATATACGTTCGCACCAGGTCTTGCTTGCTTGCGTTTGTATTCATGCCAACTTATAAATTTATGATGTTGGCTGCGAACGAAAGAAGAAAATCATAAACGTAAATTATTTTGATAGAAAATATAGAAAAGTTTCGAACAAAAACTTCCACAATTACTTTGATTATAAGTTTCTCTTACGTAATCAAAAAGTAAATATATAAGTATTTTCCGCTATAATTTATTACTTGGAAGGAATTTTCCAGATTTTATCCTACTGGTTTTAATTTTATTATAAAACGGTTATTATTGCATTTTTTGTATAAATATGCCTTATTATTAATAATCATCTGAAATCTGAAAATTTAGGTAAACCAGCAGAAAACATGAGAAACGAAAATTTCCGAATCGTACATCTCTTAAATATGTAAAATAAATCCGTCTGGCCACAACATTGCCTTTTATATGCTGGATGAGTTGTGCAAGTAAACGGTTCATTTGTGTAAGTACATTGCTAGCGCTTAAAAAGGCAAAAAATTGCAAATCTTAAATTTATTTAGCAATCTTCTTACCTAAAAACTTCTCTACCAAACTTCTTATAGAATTAGGCCGATAGTCTCTTTGACTTTATGTTTTTTTTATCAGATATCGTAATCGTAATTGTTGTGAAAATTTCAGTGGAATGGTATTTGGAAATGTAATTTTACATTAATTAAAGCTTTACGCGAATAGTTGGTAATGAAACCTATGAAATCGCCGTTTATTGATGTGGTTTCGTGTAATTTACCGAATCACAAAATCATACGTTAATAACAAAAATCTGGTATTCCCGCATTAGAGGTGGATTCTCTGTATCCCAGAAATGGTAGTGTTTCCATCATTACTGATATTACATTCAACGCGCTTTAAATAACTGAATTTAATAAATTGTGGTTGTTGTTAAGCCACCTTCAATATATTATCATTTTATTAAAATCATCAGCATTTTAACTCTATACTAGAGTCCCTAGATGTGATTGACATTTAACATATCGGCGAGGGTTCGGAAGTACGTCATTTCGTTAGTAGTGACAGATTTTATAGTTGGCTGACCTAACTTGAGATGATTTTCCCGGGGGTTAGAAAGAATAAAACATAGTATTACTACTTCGTAAACGATACGGAGCTTGGCAAAATGGCGGATCTGACCTTGTGCTTCCGAACCCTCTCCGACATGTTAAATGTCAATTAAATCTACCTACCTACCCTATACTAGTTTAATTTTATACGGAGCCATTATATGTTTTTTTTTTTAGAATAGAAAATATTTTACCATGACATTTGTTATATACCTGCTATAACCAGTGAATCCAGTGAGTTGAAATCAAGGAAACGCTATTACGTGTAAGGAAATGAACTCCATTCTACCATACAGATGCGTCACTTCATTATTCCTAATACAAATTGGCCATTTTGTCGGAATCCGGGACACTTGCGCCGCGCACATTTGCGCCACCGATACATTTGCGCCCTTCCAAGGAAAGGTGTTCAATAATCGCACAGGTAAAGATTTAAAGTTGAACATTTGCGCCTTCGTTCTG
Organism: Prosopocoilus inquinatus; assembly: GCA_036172665.1. Taxonomy (NCBI): domain Eukaryota; kingdom Metazoa; phylum Arthropoda; class Insecta; order Coleoptera; family Lucanidae; genus Prosopocoilus; species Prosopocoilus inquinatus. The sequence continues at coordinate 8,965,461 of CM069876.1, forward strand.
GGAAATTATTTATTTCTTAGACAGACGAAAATTTACCTGTAAACTTCTTATTTCGTGAGGAAATTTATCTGAAAACTTATATTTTGCGGATTAAAAATAATCATATGTTTGTATCAATCGCGTGGCACTTTGCTGTGATATTATTTACTGGTTTTTATTATTAGGCACCCTAGTTTTGTCCTTACTTTTTATCCACGCACAAGTTTACTTTTGTGGATTGTTTCTATTTATTACCTATTTTAACTTTTATAATTTTAAACACAAGATTACTTCTAGTTTAACTATGATTGCTGTATTCTTCTGTTGATTCACTTCCTTAAATATTTCATGTTTCCTATAATTATAGAAAAGAAGCAAACAATTCTGCAACTTCCATTTTTTGAATTTATGAATGAAGCAATTCAAATCAAGAAAGAAGACAGTTTCAGTTACTTGTTTATGTAATTTCCGTTTAATCCCACAAATTATACTGAATGTTCGGGAAACTTTAAATCAAATGACTTCAACCTGGGTGCAACCGGTACTTTATCTGTGCACAAAATAACACTATTATTTTATTCTTTTCTTGCGTTTCTTGGTCGAAACATTTTTATCAACCCTTCTTCTTTAATTATAATCCCTCTGTTGAATAATGATTTTGACAAAAATACTACGCTCGTCGACTGCTGAGAAAGCCATATATTGGAAAAATATTCACAAAATTTTAAAGATTATGGATACTTTCTAGGCGGTCTGTATCGGGTGGAAAGTTTCAAAAACGAACATAGCGAACTTGCATTGTTGTTTTTGTTACGTTTCTGTAGATTACTGCTCGCCATTTAAAGATACAAAAACGCTAATGGTATTAATCGAAAGATAAAATTAAGGCCAATATTATCGTGTTAAAATTATTTCTATTGTATTAAAACTTTTGATAAATACATTTTTTAAATTTCAAATGAAAAATGTAGTTGTCTTAGTATGTCACATTTGAAGTTTGCAATTCAATAACCAGAATTTTGTACAATGCATACTGACGATGAAAAACTGTTAGGATTTATTTACTTGCTCCTGCATTACTTCACCAAATATTTACTTTTGTTGTTAATTTCAAAACAGTGTTGATGGCAACTGAATTTGTGGAATTGATGTGATTTTTTTTAATATTCTTTACAGTTGCGTGTTACTTATTCTTGAACAGTGTGAAACTTATTTAATTCTTAGTACAATTGAATTTAGTATCGACTTGTGTCGAAATCGATTGAGTATGGCATCCGATCATCAACGACAAGAGTTCCTACTTGTACAATAATTCATGTTTTGACTGACGTATAAATTATTTTCCATTAATTAATAATCTTAACACGATAATATTGTCCATAATTTTCTCTTTTCTTTAATACCATTGCCATTTTTGTACGTTCAAATGGCGAGCAGCAATTCACAAAAACATAGTTTTCAATGTCAGTTCGTATGTTCGGGTTTGTAACTTTCCACCCGATATATTTACTATACTTTATATTTACTTTTATTTATATCTACTTCTATTTTTGGGAAATAAACATTATTTATTATAATAGCTAAAAGAGCCAGCCACTTTCCAGGCCCTCTTTCTTTTTTAGCTGCGAATATATTAGTATTTTAAACTCAATTGGATGTTTACGCATTAATTTCAATGCGCAAAACACGCGTTTTTTTTTTTTCACCGTTAAAATGTCAGAAAATCTTTCTTTCACAGTGCGCGAAAATTTTTTTTAACGATGAAAAAAAAACGCGTATTTTGCCACTGAAATTAGCGTAAACACCTGTCCTACGATCGCTTGTTGGCCCGACATTGCCAAATTGAAACCAGTTGGCTACATAAAAAGTCATCAAATAGTTTCTTTTTTTTTTTCAAAAATATTATTGCCTAGGTTTACAATTGAAAGGCATTGCTATTAATTAAAATATTTTTTTAAAGTAAATACCTTTCGAGCTTCTTCAGTAAATTCCAAATACAAATAAGCAATTGTATATTATACATCCGTGATTTTATTTTAATATGAAACATTGCTGTTCATGTTACTACAGAAACTAATTACAATTTCTAAGAATGTCGTTGCATGATCGTCGTCGTTAAATTTGTCTATTCTAATTTGGAACCATCTGTCAGGCGATAACAGCGAAAAGTTTTGAAAACTTTTTACAAAGTTTGTTTTGAATTAAACAATTCCTGTTTTGCTTATGTTTTAAGTTTGCTTATTTCACACAAGAATACAATTATGTAATATAATTGAAAGAATCGCCATTATTTTGTAGTACAAGTATATTGAAAGCACTAATAATTGAATAGATTCATAACTGCTGCCATCTTATGTTCTATTTCAAAAGAGAAAATTTTATTTACAAATTGTCATCAAATTGTAAATGTTGTTATGGATTCTCATATTCGTACGTAACAGCAATGTTTTATGTTAAAATAAATTCACGGTGTATTACGACCGTTCCTCGTAAATTTAACCCGAGCGGCACAAATGTATCGGTGGCGCAAATGTTCGCGGCGCAAATGTCCCGACACAGTTTTGTCGTCTCTGTAGACCTCTTTAACTGAGAACACATAAAAGTAAACAGATTGTATGTACAATTGCGGCCAGAAAATACTGGTTCAAAGCAGTTATCATTTTTGAGAAAATCAAACCAAGCAAAATGTTAAACCAACTTTAAACAAAAGTCAAAATGAAGTTTCTTATCATAGGCTTAGTTCGATAATAAAACTGTTTTTATTTATTCTTAATTCATTGGAGATTCTTCGTATGATGACACCATCGTACAATCTGGCAACAACTGCTTCTTGTTCTTCGGATAAGGATGACGACTTTCAAGTATTTATACATTTAAATCTCATTAATAAAAGTACACTTTAAGTGATAAAATATTTGCTTGTCTCCATATTTTGTGGCCGCGATGGTATAGTTACGGCCCTTTAAAACTGGTACACTGAGAATTGCTGAGAATTAATGCCAAAAATTCGTAATTTTGTAATGAGTAAATCAAACCTTATACCGGTGTCCCGCGCCATGTGCTCACCCTTCTAGAATCTTTATTTATTAATCGATTAATCTGAATTTTGGAGACAATAAATTTAAAAAAAAATGGGATTTTTCGACATGCTGCTAGTCGCTATAGGACTTCCGGTTTCGCCGGAAGTGATATCAACTTTCTTATTTTAAATGGAACACCCTATATATTTTTACATATTTGAAATTTACGGATCATGAATCGTATTTTTTCGATCTAATGCGATCAAATGTTTCGAGAAAATCGCTCCTTTGATGGTATTTTGATTTTTAACATTTTTACAGTATTTGAAATTTTCATTAGGTCTTAACTCATTTTTTTCGATAGATCCTCATATGTTTCTTAGCTTACACCAACAGAACGTTTTTTTCTGAGTACGCTGATACCAAATACGTCATATTTTCTTTGAAAGTTATTTGAAATAAAGGGAGTGTAAAATTTCAATAAGACATGCTCTATTTTAAATTATTTTCAACAAAAAATATGATGTATTTGGTATCAGCGTACTCAGAAAAAAATGTTCTGTAGATGTAAGCTAAGAAACATATGAGGTACTATCGAAAAAAATGAGTTAAGACCTAATGAAAATTTCACATACTAGCTTGTAGATCCAAATCCTTTTCCTTTGTGCAAATCGTTTTTGATTGCAGCGAGAACCTTGCAATCAAAAACGATTTGCACAAAATTTTTCTAAAATCTTTCATTATGCTTTGACAGCAAGCATTGCCGCCTTGCATGGGGAACTTATTAGGAGCAAATCCCGCTTCAATTTGTCTACCCTACTGCAATGTCAGGTCAAAAAGTGATAGTAAGATGTCGCTATTTTATCTGTTCATCACTCTTACATCGCAAATGCGAATAAATTGGGCAAGTCGTTTTTGTTTGCAGCGGGAATGTCGAGCTACGTCTCCGCTGAAGAAGCCCCAAGCAGGGCTGAAACAGCTGTCCAGAGGCTGCTCGAGGTTCTCGCTGCAATCAAAAACGATTTGCACAAAATTTTTCTAAAATATAGAAATATAGTAACAACTTATCTCTACACTCTATATAACACTACACACATATATATATATATATATATATATATATATATATATATATTTAACAGTTAAAAATTTTTAACGAGGATAAACGGCTGATTGTTGGGCGTTGTTTTTATAAGAAGAACTCCTGTTAACTTCTGTCAATATTTCGCAATGTATTTATTGCTTCATCAGGACAAAACTGTAAATGATATAACATGAGCAACGTGCTACAAAAGTTAGGTTAAGTACTTACTTATAGAGTAATTAAAGCTAGCCATGGAAGGTAAATTATGAAGCGATGTGCAAACATTACAACCAGAAAAAATATTTTCTTGTGTAACAACGATTACATAATAAAACACATTAAAATTCAATTAAAAACAAGTTAAAATATAAAAATGTTTGACTTAAGGCATTGTAACGGAAAAGTAAGATGGCCGACAGTAGGATAGGTAACATAAGGGAAAGAAGTAGTAATTGCCAACCGAGCGGAACGGAACCAAATCAAAATTTAAAATTTAGAAGATTTTGATAAATATTGTTCAATTGGTTAGTATCAGTTTTAAAATTGACAGTAGTATTATTGTTACTTTGAATATGAGACATTTCAAGAAAAGTTCTAAGTTTGTAATTAGTTTCTTGTTCTAGGATTTTAATATCTATGAAATTGAAGTTATGGTCGTTATCGTTACTGTGGATAGCCAAAGCGCAGGATCTCTTTCCTATTCTACAATCACTCTTGTGTTGTATTACTCTATTTTTTAAATGTTGGCTAGTTTGGCCTATGTAAATAAGGTTACAATCGTTGCAAGAAATTTGATAAACACCAGAGGTGAGCAGAGTAGGAATAGCATCCTTGCATTTCGTAAAAAGTTTACTGATATTTAAAGGGTTGTAACGTGCAATTTTTACATTATCTTGTTTGAGAATATTTATAACTTTGGGGGTAATGGGTTTGATGAAAGCAAGTTTTTTATAAATTATGAGAATAGCTGTTTGAGTGGGTAATTCAGCAGTGACACCTGGATTAGGATGGGAAAAAATTAATTTTTTTAAAAGTGATAATGGATAGCCGTTGTTAATGAAGATATCGACCAATTTGTTTAAATTCTTTTTGAGAAAAGATTCGTGACTGATTAAAGTGATACGGTTTTTCATGGCTAACACGGTATTAATTTTTTGTTTTAAGGGGTGACTGTCATGGAAATTGATAAATCTCCCAGAAAAAGTTGGTTTATTATACCAATCTAAAATGACACTATTATCAGAAGTTCTTATGAGTTTAGTATCTAAAAAAGGGACACTATTATCCGTTTCAGTTTCTAAAGTGAATTGAATACGGTTATTGAAATTATTAAAAATAGTTAAAATGTCATCATGTTTATTATAGGGTATGGCAGTGATTAAATCGTCGACATATTTATAAAAAAAGGGTATAGGGAAAGGCAAACGTGAGATGGAGACATCAAGCAAATGATCCATTACTATTTGGGCAATGATGGGGCTAATGGGTGACCCCATGGGTGTACCTTGAATTTGTTTGTAGAAAATATTATTAAAGGTAAAATAGCAATTATTAAATAAAAATTCCAAAATATTAAGGAATTCATTTTTCGGAATATTCGTATGAGCTTCGACCTTAGGCCAATTGTTAGCAATAATATCGATTGCTAAGTTGGTAGGGATGTTCGTAAACAAAGAGACTACATCTAACGATATCAGTCTGTATTCCGGTGGTAACATCATGTTCTGCATCTTCTTAGTAAATGTAAATGAATCCTTAACATTATATGAATTATCAACAGGAAAACTGATTAAAAGTATTTTAGTAATGAAATTTGCCAAATGATAAGTAGGAGAGTTCGTGCAAGATACTATAGGTCTAAGGGGTGTATTTTGTTTGTGTATTTTTGGTAGGCCATAATAGCGAGGGATGTTGGAACTGTTATTGACAAGTTGATGCATAGTGTTTTTGTCTATGTAATCATGGTTGAAGAGACGTTTTATAAGTTGATTTGTCTTTAATTGTAACATGAAAAGTGGATCTTTATCAATTTCCAAATAAATATTGTTGTCTTGGAGTAATTCTAATGATTTATTGATATAGTCCACCGGAATACAGACTGATATCGTTAGATGTAGTCTCTTTGTTTACGAACATCCCTACCAACTTAGCAATCGATATTATTGCTAACAATTGGCCTAAGGTCGAAGCTCATACGAATATTCCGAAAAATGAATTCCTTAATATTTTGGAATTTTTATTTAATAATTGCTATTTTACCTTTAATAATATTTTCTACAAACAAATTCAAGGTACACCCATGGGGTCACCCATTAGCCCCATCATTGCCCAAATAGTAATGGATCATTTGCTTGATGTCTCCATCTCACATTTGCTTTTCCCTATACCCTTTTTTTATAAATATGTCGACGATTTAATCACTGCCATACCCTATAATAAACATGATGACATTTTAACTATTTTTAATAATTTCAATAACCGTATTCAATTCACTTTAGAAACTGAAACGGATAATAGTGTCCCTTTTTTAGATACTAAACTTATAAGAACTTCTGATAATAGTGTCATTTTAGATTGGTATAATAAACCAACTTTTTCTGGGAGATTTATCAATTTCCATGACAGTCACCCCTTAAAACAAAAAATTAATACCGTGTTAGCCATGAAAAACCGTATCACTTGAATCAGTCACGAATCTTTTCTCAAAAAGAATTTAAACAAATTGGTCGATATCTTCATTAACAACGGCTATCCATTATCACTTTTAAAAAAATTAATTTTTTCCCATCCTAATCCAGGTGTCACTGCTGAATTACCCACTCAAACAGCTATTCTCATAATTTATAAAAAACTTGCTTTCATCAAACCCATTACCCCCAAAGTTATAAATATTCTCAAACAAGATAATGTAAAAATTGCACGTTACAACCCTTTAAATATCAGTAAACTTTTTACGAAATGCAAGGATACTATTCCTACTCTGCTCACCTCTGGTGTTTATCAAATTTCTTGCAACGATTGTAACCTTATTTACATAGGCCAAACTAGCCAACATTTAAAAAATAGAGTAATACAACACAAGAGTGATTGTAGAATAGGAAAGAGATCCTGCGCTTTAGCTATCCACAGTAACGATAACGACCATAACTTCAATTTCATAGATATTAAAATCCTAGAACAAGAAACTAATTACAAACTTAGAACTTTTCTTGAAATGTCTCATATTCAAAGTAACAATAATACTACTGTCAATTTTAAAACTGATACTAACCAATTGAACAATATTTATCAAAATCTTCTAAATTTTAAATTTTGATTTGGTTCCTTTCCGCTCGGTTGGCAATTACTACTTCTTTCCCTTATGTTACCTATCCTACTGTCGGCCATCTTACTTTTCCGTTACAATGCCTTAAGTCAAACATTTTTATATTTTAACTTGTTTTTAATTGAATTTTAATGTGTTTTATTATGTAATCGTTGTTACACAAGAAAATATTTTTTCTGGTTGTAATGTTTGCACATCGCTTCATAATTTACCTTCTATGGCTAGCTTTAATTACTCTATAAGTAAGTACTTAACCTAACTTTTGTAGCACGTTGCTCATGTTATATCATTTACAGTTTTGTCCTGATGAAGCAATAAATACATTGCGAAATATTGACAGAAGTTAAAAGGAGTTCTTCTTATAAAAACAACGCCCAACAATCAGCCGTTTATCCTCGTTAAAAATTTTTAACTGTTAAATTTCAACAAGTACGGCGATACTTCCCTTCCAATTTATATATATATATATATATATATATATATATACTCTATATACACTCTACATAAGCGGTTTATAATCGAACAGATACTGGATTTTTTTCAACTTTTTAAATCACTGTCTATATCAATCACAGCAAAATGTTGAATTAAAGAACGCGACCATAATACAGAAGTTTATTTATGGCCGGTAGCACCAATATTTCAAGCAGAGTTTAAATTTTTGTTTAGAATATGACATTTTGGGTAAGTTCAACAAAAATCGGACACATTCTAATTGATACTTAAGTGAAGTTACTCACCAAACATAATGTCATAATCTAAACCTGACTTAAATTTAAATTTAGCTTAAAATACTGACACAATCGAGCATTATACCGGGTGTCCCGCGCCATGTGCTCACCCTTCTAGAAACGTTTATTTATTAATCGATTAACCTGAATTTTGGAGAAAATAAATTAAACAAAAAATGGAATTTTTCGACATACTGCTAGTCGTCATAGGACTTCCGGTTTCGCCGGAAGTGATATTAACTTTCTTATTTTAAATGGAGCACCCTATATATTTTTAGATATTTGAAATTTGCAGATCATTGTGAGTCCGAATACGTATCAAGTGTTAATTTTGGTTTCCATGACAACGAAAAAGAAACTTTTTTATTTTTCAATCTAGAAAGCTATGAATCGTATTTTTTCGATCTAATGCCATCAAGTGTTACGAGAAAATCACTCTTTTGATGGTATTTTGATTTCTAACATTTTTACAGTATTTGAAATTTTCATTATGTCTTAACTCATTTTTTTCAATAGAACCTCATATGTTTCTTAGCTTAGTTCAACTAAACATTTTTTTCTGAATACGCTGATACCAAATACGTCATATTTTCTTTAAAAATAATTTAAAATAGAGCCTGTCTTATTGAAATTTTACACTCCCTTTATTTCAAATGACTTTCAAAGAAAATATGACGTATTTGGTATCAGTATACTCAGAAAAAAATGTTCTGTTGAAGTAAGCTAAGAAACACATGAGGTTCTATCGAAAAAAATGAGTTAAGAGCTAATGAAAATTTCAGAAACTGTAAAAATGTTAAAAATCAAAATACCATCAAGGGATTGATTTTTTCGAAATACTTGATCGCATTAGATCGAAAAAATGCGATGCGATTCTTAGCTTTCTAGATTGAAAAATAAAAAAGTTTTTTTTTCGTTGTCATGGAAACCAAAATTATCAATTGATACGTATTCGAACTCGCAATGATCCGTAGACTTTAAATATGTAAAAATATATAGGGTGTTCCATTTAAAATAAGAAAGTTAATATCACTTCCGGCGAAACCGGAAGTCCTATGACAACTAGCAGTATGTCGGAATATTCCATTTTTTGTTTAATTTATTGTCTCCAAAATTCAGGTTAATCGATTAATAAATAAAGATTCTAGAAGGGTGAGCACATGGCGCGGGACACCCGGTATGTATGTACGAGTATTTTTTGTTTTAAAAATTACATTTCTATTACACTGTCGCGCTTGCGCCTCCCTTTGCACTAGTTCCGCGTTCCCAGTTTGGAAATTGCTAGCTCAAACTAAGGCATTTCGAAGAAATTTTCAAGACTTGTATACCGATTCCGCCACATTAAGTAGGCACACCCGAGCGCTCGCGAGGCGAACTTATAGCGTGAGCGTTGGTATTATGCAATGTATGCTGATTTAAATTCTGTGCCTACTTGGAGCGGTTTCATCTGTATATTCATATTCCTTTAAAAAAAAAAAAGGTAAATGATACCTACTTGATACTTGATGTGTAATATTAAAATTTCAAATCTTAGGCTTTTTCCGACTTTTTGTCTATGTAGACAACATATCACTTATTAGTAGTCACGTTTTAAAAAAATGACCGTGTTATTACGAATTTATACATATTTAAACGAGACACGTAAACTTTATAATAAGTTCGGTAGGCAAATAAGAATCAGATAAATAAATTGCTCATTCTGATCCATCATTGAGATAAGTTGATAAATCGTAAACTTTATTCTTTCTTCTTCGAAATGACTACGCAGGAATATACTCATTTCATTGAATGTAATAAGTAAAATGGTATCACTCAAATAAGTCCATTTATAAGCAGTGTGCGGTAAAGTCTTGCGCAATGAGATTCAGTAGTTTCAATCGTATCATTTTGATTTTGTCAGAAAAAAATGTATTGTTGAATTAACCACAATTGTGATTCTTGTACCAAGAATTTGGTGTCACATATACTTCACAAATGTTATTTGAACGCCTTTCTTGTGGAAATTTTCAAGTGTTCTTTTGATCACTAAAAAAAAAAACTTACACACAAAATACTTTGTTAATATTACTCCATTATAGGCAGTAACCTAACATTATTCTTCATGTATTCATAACAACATTTTGTGCGTCTATTTACACAAAAGAAAAATTTATTGATATTGCATCAACAATAATGTGTTTAACATGGAACTAACGTATTGATGAATCAAACATAAAGTTATGAATACTATGTCTACCACTTTTTCAACCGTAAACAGTTTTTTTGACTAACTAGTTTTTGGTTATAAAATTTAAATAGAAGTTTTCAATTAAATTTTTATTACTGCACCTAAATTTTGTTCTTCGCTCAACTCAATATTTGTGTATTGATGAATACCAATGTTCTAACAATTCTGTTTGCGATTGAATTAACAGCATGATTTTTTTTCCGTGCGATGAGTTTGTCAATAGATTGGATGAATTCGATTGTGGTCTGTCTTTTTTGACAACTAGTCGGACGGAGCCTGAAATGTTTGAGAAATGTGAAGTAAGAAGTAGTTACACAAAATCAAAATTATACGATTGAAACTACAGAATCTGATTGTGCAAGACTTTACCGCACACTGCTTATAAATGGACTTATTTGATTGATACGTGGGCTGCTGGAAAAGTGTCTGGAAACGGTATGAAAAAACGCATATGAAATTTGGTAAACGGTATCATTGTTTTTCGAAGTATTCGCCTTTGACGTCAATACACTTTTGCATACGCTCGAACCAATTTCTAAAGCACGTTTTCCACTCTAAAGATGGTACCTCAGAAACCAGCTTTCGGAATGTTTCAACCGCTGCTTCAGCTGACGAAAATCGCTCACCAACGCATTTTATTTTTGATATTTGGGAACAAAAAGAAATCATTAGGTGATAAATCAGGTGAATATGGACAATGAGTCATTAATTCAACATTTTTGTTGGACAAAAAATCAACTGTTTGACGGGCTGAGTAAGAGCTGACATTGTCATGATGGAGAATAATTCGTCGATTTCGATTGTTTCTTCTTATTTGATCGATGACTTCCGGCAAACAAATTGTAGTATACCAATCAGCATTCACGGTTCTTCGATCCTCTAAAGCCACGGTTGCTACATGTCTAGTTAAACCAAAGAAACAAGCAATCATTTGCTTCGCAGCACTGCGTGAACGGACAACTTTTGTTGTTTTTGGTTCATTTTGAAATACCCAAACGGTAGATTGTTGTTTACTTTCTGGTTCGTACGAATAGATCCACGTTTCGTCACCAGTAACGATGTTACGACCTCCATTGAATTTCTTGAGCATTTCTTCGCACCATTTGACACGGCCCTGCTTTTGCGCTTCTGTTAAATTGTGTGGGATCCAACGCCTGCAAAGCTTTCGTACGATCCAATGATCATGCAAAATCTGGTGTATTGTTTTAATGTCAATGCGTAAGGATGCTTGAATCTCACGGTATGTCACATGCCGATCTCGCTCAAGCATTTCACGCACAGCATCTACATTAGTGGCAACAACAGATGTTGAAGGACGACCTTCACGAAATTCGTCACTGAGACAGGTATGTCCACGCTGGAATTCGGCAAACCAATTATAAACACTGCTCTTTGATGATGCTTCATCTCCAAAAGCCAAATGAAGCCGATCGAGGCATTGTTTCGGCGTTAGACCACATTTGAAATCGTAAAAAATCATGGCACGAAAATTTTCACGTGAGATTTCCATGTTTACACAAAATTACTTTTTCTCAAATGCTGTACAAACAAAACTAGTTCACTTGGATAGGAACTGTCAATAGAATTATAGGCGAAAAACGTCAAATTTTGCAAATATGACAGTTGATACACGCTAACAATTCTAGACCTACTAGATTCCAGAAAATTTTCCAGCAGCCCACGTACCGTTTCACTTATTACATTCAATGAAATGAGTGTGTTCCTGCGTAGTCATTTCAAAGAAGAAAGAATAAAGTTTACGATTTATCAACTTATCTCAATGATGTATCAGAACGAGCAAGATATTTATCTGATACTTATTTGCCTACCGAACTCATTATAAAGTATACGTGTCTCGTTTAAATATGTATAAATTCGTAATAACACGGTCATTTTTCTGTATTATGCATGTAGGTACCTATATGTTAATTTTGCAAAACCGGTTTCGAAGATAAGCACCATAAAATAAATAGCCCTCATAAAGTGTACGGGGCCTTTGTCGAATATTTCCTCATTTTTCTAAAGTAACTTCGATCAATATCTCTCGATATGAGGTATACGTTGAGAGAATATTTATTAGGCTATTGTTTATACCCGTTATTGCGTACTCTTCCTGAACGGATGCATAAACTAAAACGTAAAGCTCCTTCGACCTCATGCGAAACGAAACACTTCATTCTGAATATTGTTACGAAATTACGTTCACGGCGGCGCTTTCCGGTTGGCGATGAAGATATGAAACGGAATTAATTCCTGAAACTCATCAAATAGCAGTGGACATGCGCTATCGTGAATAAACAAACATCTCCACGGACATCCCGCATGTAAAATCTATGCAACTACGAAGGGTAAATGTTGAGATGTAATTAATTAAGGTCAATTACCCTCTCTCTGCCGAATTTATTGGCTACTGACCAATTATGTTAATCAATAATGTAAACGTTCGCTACTCCGAAATGACTTTGTAGTGCACTTACGTCCGGCTGGGGAAGTTTATGTCGGACTAAAATATCAGTTGGCGTTCACGATCTTAATCAAAATATTGTTTATTAAAGCGGTCTATTAATATTTCAGCTTGACAAACACTACACATTATCGACTTAATTGAACGTAATTTGATATGTTAATCGTCGAGGGGAGAGACATCGAAAGGAAAACATATTTTATTATCATAAGTCAATCACAAGAAAAGTTAAAACTTAGAATGAAGTTCAGTTAATATTATGATGTGTGTATGGAAGTATTTATTTAGTGGTGAATAAATAGATGCAGACAGCAGAAAAACAATAAAAAGAGTATTATGATGCCTAACAAAAGTTTTATTTTTAATGTCGATTTTTATGTCGATTTTACGAACTTTACTGACACTGAAGGCTATAAAGAATCAATTTTCATTGCGAACAGTGAAAACTAAACTTTTTAGATAAATATTTCTTTTTCTATTTTGATAGCTTAATGGCTTATATTATGAAACTCAAATGAGTCATTTGGGTTTCATAAAGTAGAACATTAAAGCACTCGAAATTTTATTTATTTTCAGGTTGGTTGCAACATATTTAGCTATATTTGCTCAAATCTCAAATTACAAATAGTAACTTTGTATACTTCCAAATTACGGATGTTTCAAATTGCCATTATTTGTTGACTGCAAATCATAAACGTAACTAAAATGCTTTATAAGCTCACAAAACGTTTAATTACAAGCGTAAACATCAAACTGACATTTGTTTGATATTATTTTAAACGTCAGCCAATATCACCAACCGCCTTCATCAGAACTAAATTTTCCCACATTAATTTAGAAAATAAGGCAGATTTTTAAGCTTTTTTTTTTCATATCTAAAAACCAAAATAGAAAAAAATACTATGAAGTACACATTTCGTACGATATTTTAGCGCACTTGTACATTTAGAAAACTCGTCTTCGACTCGTTTTCTGAAACCGGACGCGTGCGCTAAAACTACGTCTTATGAAGCTTGTTCTTAAATATACTATTTTAAGCACATAATTTAAATACTTGTTATTCCTCTTTGTTTATACTACTTATAAAATACGGAACTCTGTATTAACGTTAATTTCTAGTTTTCCATGCAAAATAAGTTTGTTCAGAAAGAAAGATTGGCTTGCAGTTGTGAATATCGTGAACACAAAGTTATGACTCAAAAAAATTGCAATCTGATAAATTATAAGAGGAAACTGAAAACGGTTTCATATACGAGGACGATACTAAAACGTTAGGGCGAAAATGGATTCAAGGTTTCGTACAAGAAAAACGTAATTAATATTGACTCTCCCTTAGAAATATTATTATGAGAAAACGCAGGAAAATCGATTTCTAAATGGGCATACACACAATCAGGTAGGTCTTCGCGCCTAACGCCTTGTCCACATTTTGTATACAAATTAAATCCAGTAATCGCAAGGCGATGCGATGTAAATTCTTAATTCAGCTGTAAATGTGCCAATTAGTGCACGGCGTAACTGAAGGGTCGGAGGCAAGTCTGAATGTGTGTAGACGCTGAAATACGCATGTTCAAACCTATTTTGTTTACATCGCACAGCTTAGCGGATTTAATTTGGATACAGACGCGTTTACTGATGCGGTGCATGCGATGCGGAGAAACGTCCGAATCACACACACCGCGTTTAGTTAGGACACGGCGTTAGGCGCAAAGGAAGGCCTACCTGATCGTGTGTATGTTCATTAAAGTCTGTAGCAATACCGTAGTTTCATAGCTCGAACTAGTATTAAGGTGTGTTTATACAGTCACTCAACTAAAAATTAACAGTTAGTCGCTTTATAAACTAGGCATAGAATTTGAATATAGCCGACTTCTTATGTTGGGTTTATAGAGTAACTAACACTAACAATTAACGGGAATAAACAGAAGATGAGAGTTAAACTAAGACTGAGAAAACGGTCCTAAAAGATTAATTCTTACGCGTTAGTTGTTAGTTTAGTTACTGTATAAACCCACCATTAAAGAAAAATACATTTTATCCCTACAAACCTAATTTTTCCATGTCTTAAAAAATGCCGAGATGCTAGTTCTAGTTCTTGTGCCTAGTTTCAAGGTAAAATTGAAGAAGATTCATGGTACTGTGAATTCCTAGAATTGTAGATGAAGGCTCTCGAAAATTCTCATTTTACCACAGAATGCAAAGACCGGTATCATTTCAAAACCAACATTAGGTACAGAAATAATCTTGTACCATAACTCCGAATTTTTTCACAGAAAATCTGAAAGCTGGCATTCAAACAGATTGTACTGCTTGGAATGAGTTGCGTCTACGAAAAGAGCAGCGCTAGTTTCTTAACATAATTGTGCATATGGCTAGTTTTTTTAATATGATGATTACCTAATAGTAATCATATTGTAGAGAATGGTTGGACAATACATTTGGTTTAGAGAATCAATTTGGACGAAATTTCATTAACTCATAATCACCAAGATCGCCTTATTTTACTTCCGTGGATTATTTATTATGGGTTTGTTTGTAGTTACATTCCGGAAACTACGCGTTGCGTGTACGTTGTTTATAAAGTTGGCAAGACTTTCTGGAAGTAACGTTCATGCGCTGTTTGAAATGAAGACTTTTTATTGATCTGTTGTAACCACGTTCCTTGGCGCTTTGCTTATCGATTGGTCCGCCATGTTTGTTGAAAAACGGAGTTCGAGCGCCATCACGGATGCTTGACTTTACTTCGCGGCACGGATAGAACAATCACGCATTTCGTTGCTCGAGAGAACCTGTGTACAACTGTATTACAAGGTTCATCTAAAGCAGTTTGACTGGAATGAAATAAGCTCTACTTGTCCTCTGAGGTGCGTTTAAGTAGCCTTGCTAACAGATTGATAAAATATATGAAAATATAAAGGTATGCGGCACGATAATTAAGCGAGAACACGAGGATTCATTCTCCTGTGTCTTTCTGATTGAAACAGACGCGTTTTTTTTTTCGAGGGTATACTTTCGAATACTCTGGGAGCCGTTACAAGTGCGGTGAATCACGTTTTCTGGCTGTAACTGTTCGTGAGAGTTGCCAGCCATCCGTCCAGCGAATCTGTTGTATAGAAGGCCTCCACCATATCACGACCGTCGCTGTAGACTGTAGTTTAGCGCCAGACAGTGAGAGGCGCTGCCGTGACTTTGACCACCATTGACATATGGCCGTCCCTAGATTACTGTTCTGTGTAATGTACAGTTGGGGAAATAGAAAGCGAGACAGTAAACTTTCGCTAGTTTAAACTTTACCTCTAAATTTCTGTAACTATGGTAATTTATCAACCTTCACATTAAATATAATGATTAATCATTCCGTTTATAATTAAAAATTATTATAAACATACTTACTAATGTAAATCTTTTAGATTGAATTATTGAATGCAAATGTCCGGGCGTTGATTGGATTAAGATTTCTAATGTATTCCACATCCAAAATGCCACAGAGTTCTACAGGCTTCGCTAATTTCATTTGATTCATTGGTCGAAAATTTTCTATTAAATTTTCGCAAGAATAGCGATACAGTTTTAAGAACTCAATTTGACAAGTTATTTCTGATATTAGTAAATTAATTAGAAGGGTCACCATCACAATTGCGACCGTCACCAAGGAAACTTCACACTATCAAAAAAATTCGAAATTTTTTGTAAGACTTGTCTCGCTTTCTATTTTCGCAACTGTACCACGTTGTTTTATTCTAACGTAAATCTTTTCGGCACATCATTATGTTTTAGACTAGAATATTACCATGACTTTTAAATCAATTTTAATTTAGTTTTTTGGTGTTAACGTTATGCTATCTCGAGTCAATTCTGTGCAGTTAGTAATAATTTTAAATAATTTCAATTCTTGTTTAAGTGAAGTACCGTGTGAAGTTGCTAAGTTCTTTTAAGTATTTAGTTTACTTTGGGCCCCTAAGGCTAGCTCGTACTGTATCCGAAAGATATGAAAGTGTGCGAATACATATATTATTAATTACATCACGATGTCTTGCTACGTCTCAAATCCTACCTTGAACCTACCTTGAGTGTCAATTTCCAGGTAATTTTCGCATAACAGCGGTTCCGTAGTGAGTTCAGCAGCTGGAGTTGCTCCTTGGCACCCGTATTGTATCATCAAACCACCCTTATCTCGTTCAGAGACTAGCTTTGGGACAGCTGTTGATATCTTAGTGAGATTTGCCACTAGCTATCGTAAGTTAACAGGAAAGTAACGTAACCGTAGTAAAAGTGGTAGTACAAGGTCCGGCAAAATGATTTTCACATTTTAAACTTTAGTAAAGTCGCCATTGGAAATGTTATTGAGAATTTTACTTTATCAATATTCTTGCAATTTCTTGGCGTGTTGCTGCTTTTAATTCGTCAATGGTTTGGGGATAGTGTTGAAAGACCCTCGGTTTCAGGTAATCCCAAGGAGGAAATCGCATGGGGCAATATCGGGTGAAAGCGCAGGCTACCCAATGTCTCCACGTAACGAGATTAGTGTCCTGGAAACATTTCACGTAAAATGTCCATTGATATTTTTGCAGCATGAGCTGTCGCTCCATCCTATTGGAACCATACATTCAGGTGTTCGAATTCTCAAAGTTTTGTTTAAAAAAAATGCGTGGCATTTCAATATATCGATCGGCAGTTACGGTAACCGTTACGCCTCCCTTTTCAAAAAAATAGGGACCCCAAACGCCAAATGATCCAACAGCACATCAACCCGTAATACGTGGGCTGTGAAGTGGTCTTTCATGGAGCTGCTGTGGATTTTTTGATGAAACAACGAAAATTCTGTTTATTCAGACAGCCAGATAATGAACTTCGTCACTTGTCATTGAAACAGCATTTTGTGGGACGTTATGAAGAATTTCGTTGGAACATGCTTGCCCGTCCACTTCATGAAGACAACTGAAATGGCAAGGTTTGAGCTATTTGATAAATAAACTAAACCCACCTCCTTTCAGTGATTCGGGCACAATGGCGTTGTAAAATGTGGGAGACCATTTTGCCGGATCCTGTATATTTTTTCTGTTGGGGTATGTAAAAGCTGAAAACGCAGGCCTTTCACTAATATCGAACGTCTGAAAGAAATTATCACACAATATTCGTCAACTGTTCCTGTCAATCTCTTCAACAATATTTCTAGAGAATTGCGGTCGTTAAAAGTAAAATTTGAAACAGATTGGTCAAAAGTTTGCAAATTCATCCAAGAAATTTCATCAAATGGCTTTTAATACAAAAAGCAGACCGAATTGCAATGAATATGTAATGACATTAAAACAAGCAATAATTGCCGACATGGTAGAGTATCTCAGTACAATTTGCAAACATAGGTGGTAGCTCTTTACCAATTGAAGAGTAAAGGTAGCAAAGGGTGCCAATTTTTCAAAAAAGTAAATTTTGGCACAGAAAGATTTTACAGCCTATATCCTATGAAACGGGCAAAATCTTTCGATACAAATTTCTAGGGGAAAAATGGACTGAAAGACTGACAGAAGAACTGTTAAGTCAATTCCAAAGGGGATATATTTCCTAATATTTTTTTTGTGTACATCATTTATGTAGCAGCGTATTTCCGTGTAGGATGAAGAATAATTGTTAATGATAAAGTTTATTTTTTTGAAATGATTTATTAATTTCTGGAGTTTAGATTTTTGGCTCTTAGCACCTTTCTTACTTCTTCTGCTCTTCAATTGGTAAATGGGTATTTTATGATCATTTAGCATTAGCAAACGGACATTTTATGATCATTTACGGATGACTACTTCGAACAACACACGCAAACGGAGCATCACTCTTCTTCATCTGCCTTTACCTCAAATTGAGATCAGTTTGATCTTGTCGTAGTCATGGCTTACTGCTAATAAAATGTCCAGAAACTTTTACAATTCTTGAGAACACGAGTACAAAATTTGAAAAGGTAAATAAGGCATTAAGTGCATTTTAAAATTTACTTGAAGGACTATATTTGCAAATATACTCTCACGTGCTATTTTCCTAATATTTGGAAAACACCATGCATATAAGATACCGCAAATATCCTGTTACGTTTGACTGTCTTTAATATCCGATACGGACTAATAATATTATTTAACGAATTATGGCCACAATTTATTTTATAACTTCAATTACAATTCAGAAATCTCATGTTAACAAAACTCATCTGGCTGTTTTTCAAACAAAAACCTACTCAATCCATTTCCCTATCCCCTCATTGTCAAAGACACAAAGCAATAAGTATACATTCAGACACTGAAATATTATACAGTTCTTTTTTCGCTATACTTGTTACTTCTTTTATATTGTTTTGGCGCTCTGAAATAAATTTCATTAATAATTTTTAAAACATTTCTTGGAAGATCGTAAGGAATAGTTTTCTTAACATAAGTTTTAAATAAATTTTGAGAAAGCTTTGCCTAAATTAAAAGATATCGGTAATAGTGATGAAAACACATAATGTTTGGGTCTGTAACACTTAATTTGCAAAATAAAAAAACCTCGAAAAGTCATTTAATTTATGAAATGTGCAGGTTAATCGCCTAATAAATCCTTTGACAGAAGTGGATACAATCAAATCGGTGACTCTTCATGAAGAAGGTTATTCGCAACAACAGCAAGAAATTGCCAAGATGTTTAACGTTGCACAGTCTGTTGTCAATATGGCTTGGAATAGCTACAAAGAAACAGGTACTTATTACAGAAGACCTGGTCAAGGCATATAAAATAAAAGAACGGTTGCAGAGGTTCGCTTGATACTGATTATTGTAAAACAGAAAATTTTTTACACGGAAAAACAGGCTAACGAGGATAAACAGCTGGTTACTGAAACGGTTATAAATAAAGATACTGTAAGAAAAAGGATTAAGACTCTAAATTTAAGACCTTACAGGTCATCAACAGAGCCAGTTTTGTCTGCAGAACATAAGAGAGCTTGACTAGCATTTGCTCTTATGCACGCAAACCTTTTTGCTGCGTGCATGAGTCTCAGTTCATTTTATTGCATGATAATCCTCGCCTACGCATAGCAAACATTGTCAAAAATGAGATTATTGACGTCAATCTTCGAATTTTGAATTGGTCAGCGCGAAGTGCCGACCTAAATCCAATCTTTGGAGTATCAAAGCAAGAAGTATTGGTAACTTACCCGCCCTCTTCAAACCCGTGAAGATCTCTTAAGAAATTTTTAAGCAGCTTGTAAGTAGATCACCCCAGAAGAGATTTCGCACTTAATTGAGAGTATGTTTTCTCGTATGAGAGGACGTATAGCAAGTAGAAGTCTAACTCGATATTAAACCTATATTGAAAAAAATAAATGTTTAACTTTGTTTTCAATTTTGCTCTTTTAGTTTTATTGCTAAACTGTACCTAATTAGGTTAAAATAACTTGCTTTTTTAACCTTATTATTCCTGCTAGTGATAATATAAATAGGAGAAGTTATCACCGCACATAGATTATCTGGGAATTATTGCTGTTTTTTAATTATCCCCTAATTTTTCTGCGAAGTTTATTTTCGAAATTAACAAGATTATTCTAGTTAGATGATAGACCATCGTTTCCATTTCTAGAGTTATTCAGTTAAGGTGGTAAATATCAAGAACGATAAAAATGTTTTCAGTGATGAAGACTAAAGAGAGACAGAAAGAAAAACAATTTGCTGCTGGAAATATTCCGAACAATAAAAAAGTATATTTGTTACTCATACTACAGTCAAAATATAAAATATAAGATCTTGGATCACTTAAAGAAATTTTTTGTTTTCAGTAGAGTATGTATTTCGTGTATTGAAAAAATATATGTTAGTATTGTTATTAAAGTATTACTTTCGTTCTAATGACAAAAATATAAAACTCTTTCGATTATCGTCATGGTAAATAATGGGTCTAAAATATATTTTTGTTTGAAAAAGGATTCTCCCCTTGTGTTTGCTATATGACAATTCAAACAAATTCACTCAAAACAAATATTACCATACGCTTTTTCTGTTTAAGGCAAGATATTGTTACGTCACTCGAGGGAAATTTCAGCTTTATGAATTTACTTAAGATTACAAAGTTTTTGCCAAGTTGAGCATGTTTATTCCCCAGACGTCTTCCGGACTGAGGTTGTTTAAATACCGTCTGTGTCCCTGTTCGGTATTTAGGGTGCACGCAAGCGATTACATTACGAAGAGTAAAACTGCGAATACCTTTTTCAGTCGTGTCACAGAGCAGACAAAGAAAAATCATGCGTAAAATTACAACTTTATCATTCGTGCCGCGGAGACGAACACGTTAGATATCAAGCTTCGCCTTTCAGGGCGTCGATATTGGAATTACGTTTTAAAGGGGGAGATTTACAAATCATTTGCTTCGGATACGTGTTTGTACGTACGTACGAATTATGAATAATTTATAAAGTCTGTCGCAATTTTCCGCAGATTAGTTTTGCAAATCTACGTAAAACTTGTATCAACTGAATTTCTGCAGGCAATCTAAACGGCATGAAGTTCCAACAAATGGAAGAGTCAATTTTATGTATTCTAATAAGTTATGTAACAATTGAAAACGAATGCAAGATACTAATACTATCACTGCAATCATCAATGTAATCAATACAAATGTAATTAATAAGTTCTTAATTATCACGAAAAGTATATCAAAGAGAGAGAGTCGACTGATTCAAACTAGAGGGTTCGACCTATGAATTTTAAAATTGTTAAAGAAATTGGTAATTGAAACTTTTTTGAACCGTTTATTTAACTTAAACTCTTTATATCAAAAATTTCTGCTTGTTTGAAAAGCTACTTAGCCCAATTTCGCTCAAATATTAGTATATATGCGATTATTACGTATTACTAACAATAAATGCGTGTTAAAATAAACCTATATTTGTTGTTTGTGAGAGAGTCAGACTTGTTACACTTGATTTTTGCATTCATCGTTCTGGTCGGATAGGCTTCCCTTTGTGCATGCGTGTGAGCGCATTTTGGTTATCGTTAGTAGCTCCTCTCCAGATGTCAGGTGGTACTGCGCTATGTAAATCACTTTTTTTCCTCCGATGGCGAGCAAGCAAGTTGCTAGGTGTTGGTCAGGTTTTTAAACGCGGTGTGTGCTTCCAGTCACTTCGTTGTTGTGTCTCATTAGTCTTGGCATCGTTTTCCGGCTTTGAGGGACGTGTGATTCTATTTCTAGCTTGCTTGGTAAGCGCCATGTTGATCTTCCGTTTAGTTATCTGATTGTTTCCACGTGCGTTTACCGCTCGCAGCCGTAAATTTCAGACATTTTCTTCCTTCTAATAAATAGTTCCGGGGAGATTTTTATCAGTCGATTCGGTATAGGGTGGTTTCCACGTCGCTTATCCGTGGTTTTGAATTTCGAAAGACGTCACGTTCCCTTCGGGCATTGTTACATTGGAGAGGAAAACAAAACAGTTCCCGTTTCCGGGCTGACACGGGCATTTCATCTACGATTCGCGCCGGATGTATTCAGTGAGATACTTGGAACTTTTCTTTACTCGTTATTGTAAATCGACGTTCCACGGACGTGCATCGAGCCAGTGGCGGGGTCCGGTGGGCCTACCTCACTATTCTCCGACGAATTTAGCGGGAGGGTTAATTAGCTTGCTTACTAACGTAGCCTATGGAATTCCTTTATTTTTTTCAGAGAATGTTGTTGTCCCATATTTTGTTGAAGTACTGGCCCTGTTAACGGTTAAATTATATTTTGGCTCTAGTTTGAGAACGAATTCAGGTAAGTTTTGGGAGCTTATCATCCCCTTAGTTTTTGTTTGGCTTTTAGACCTGTGCGCTTCACGCTATTGTTTGATAATATTAGTTTTACTGTCACGAAACTGTAAGCAACGCGAGAGTACTCATGTCAATGCCCCAACGCCCCTTCGGTTGGGCAGTGTAAGATTGAACTTATTTGCTTTTTTTGTTTTGCTTCATTAACCCTAGTAGAAGTTGTGCACACTTTCTCATTTGTATGTCTCAATAAACATTATATTATTGACCGAACTTAACTTCTCTTTTTCGTGGAACGTGTACTTTTGGGAGGAGTCTCTCTCTCTCTCTCTCTGTTTTTCTTTTGGGATATACCAACGGAGAAGCGAATACTGGGAAGTTCTACCTTCAGGGAACAGACACAGATACACTTTCCCGGCCACGTATCACGTATCATCACTTGTGGATTGCGGAACATTTGCTGGGTAGCGCTCTTAATCATAATACCTTCTGAATCCTCCATGCCATCTCCACTGAGTAGGCACAGTTATGCATCTCTCCTTTACACTTTGGTCTCCGAGGGAACGACCGACCTTGCCTCAAGAGGCACCATAAGTTACGGATGGCGTAGTCTCACAAACTGTGGATCAAAACGCGCAAAGCGCTCCTTTTGTTACCACGTAACAGGTTACAACAATGAATCTTTATTTATTTATTTCATACTTCCGTCTGAGTTTTTAACAAATTTTGTACACAATTATCAAATGTTCAAATCACGATAACATTTTTGTAATAAATGCCAAAAATTATAAATGAAATTCTTGTATCTTTGATAAAGTTGTATGTCTTTGGTTTTCAGTTTTTTCTATGATTTATAGTCAAAGTACAAACTTTTTAAAAGTATAAAATTTTCTGAGGAATCAATTATAAAAAAAAATCCATTTGTTGCATTATTCTTTGGAAACAAGTACTGGTTTGTTATTATTTTACAGTACTTTTTTTATATGCCTCAGGGATATTGTAATAATAATATTTATAGCTAACATATTCCATTTAAGTATTATCTATTGCATCCGTTAAGAAGCAAAGCGTTCAACATAATTAATACTTTTCTGTTCTACTAATTTTCAACGTGCCCTATTAGTTTCTTAGCTTATGTGTATGTATGTTATGTATATGTGTAAAACTAAGCTTAATCTATTTAAGTAGAATGAAAGCCAAATTATGTTTCTTAACAGTTCCTGATTATAATGTAAACTGCTATGTATCCACAAATCGGTTTTCACATTGTATAAATTAAAAAAGCTATTGGTAAATGAATAATTAACACGTTTCATGTCAAAAATCTGTCATTGCCTTAAGTAAACAATATCGTTCGGACTTTCTATTTTTAGATCTAATTGCATCGCCTTTTCAACTGCAGGTAAAGGTCCGTGGAAACCGATCGGATTGTTTAACCTATACGTCTAGATCTTAAGTAAACAATATCATTCGGGAGATTCTATTTCTAGATCTAATTGCTTCATCTTTTGCAAACGTGTGCAGGTGCATTTCATTTTTTCCGTGAGAACCGATTGGATTGTTTAGTATACACATCTATACGGTCGCAAACTTTCCGCCGGCGTCTTCTTTTTGCATTATTAGATCCTGCGAATTACAGTTTTTTTTGTGTATTGGTATTTCGACGGAAAGATTAAACTGCATTCACACTCGATATTTATCATCATTTGGCCTTCCTTACGTTAGCTTTTACTCGATTCTATTATGATGCTGTCACAATGTTTTCGATTCGTGCAAGCCTTCCTCATTTCGAAAGTGCACAGAGACAGTTTTGGCGTTATTAATTTGCAACGTGCTACGAGGACTCAGAGTCGTCGTTGCCATATCTCCAGGGTATAGTGGTGTGTTTCGCGTGGGCTGCGACCCCATACCTGCCTGCTTTCCGTGAGGAACAAGGCACGCAAGACTCGGAGAGGCTTCCTGCAACTGTACACTTGCTTGCAATAAAATCGCGTATATCTTCAAAATCAAGTAGCCGAGCTTTTACCTATTTCTTGCTTTGTAAATGGGTATTTTGAGAATTTTGTCATGTTTCCAAACGTACAGGTTAGGAACCGAGATTGAAATGAACTATGAACTATTTTACCTGGACGAATGATTTGTTAAATAAATATTACGCTATTTCAAATATTTAACGACCCATAAATATAATTTAATCGAAATATAACTGTCGATTGCTTATGTTTCTGCTATTAATATATTTTTTTACACTTGACAAGACTCTTCAAAGTTGAATTTGTAATTATCGACGTGTTGGTGACAAGAGTGTTGGAAAATTTGTTAAAACATGGAATCCCTTGCAGTTTATATTGGATTTCTCTTAATTCAGAAGGACATTATCCGAGTCGTGAATCGATATTTTTGAACATCTACCTCCAACCATCTCTTCTATTTGCAAATATTTCTTCTTCCCACATATTATTTGTGCATCATAGTATTTATATTTAAGCTATAATCATTCGCTACTACCGAGAATCAATCTTCGTTTTCTAACTTACTCGTTTTCTGTCAGTCTGAATTTACTTGTTTGACACTGACAAATTAAATCTCAAGACCAACTTAATACAACGAGAAGCTAGTGTACGCGATTTTTTTTGCAAGCCATAGTACAATTGTACAACATTAGGTCATAGTTAGCTTGGTGCCCTGGTGGAACAAGAACTCATCAGAGTTTGTTCCAGCCTCGTCCTCAACATTTAGGACAGATATGTTTGCGACTGTTGCTTTTTCGAGCAAATTATTACTGTCGAACTTTCCTTCTCTTGCAGACTTTTATTCGTGGGTACGGCCTATTTTTCGTACAGCTTTAAGCATTGCATTAAGTTTAATTTCACACGACGGACTCTTCCTTTCGCTCTAATCTGTGTAATCGTTTAGAGGAGGGGTAGATGCGGAATTTATTTGCTTGGTAGCAGCCGTCGAGCTGTTGTTTCGATGTTGGCGTCTCCATTATGAAGATCCAGATTATGAAGATGGACTAGGCTCCGAGAACCTCCAATGAGATTACTCAGGTAGGAGGTTCTGATTTTATTGTGGTTACGGCCTTATGTCAATTTTATTTCATAACATGGGGAAACCCACGGGGGTATTTTGAGTAACATTACAGTTTTGGTCGCTTAACACCAGGACTTTTTAGTAAATTTATTCTTTAATCATTCTAAGGCTTTTGACGGATTCGCCGTTGGTTAACCTGGATACTTTAAAGTTGTTATTATATTTAAGTTTGTTCGCAATTATTAACTTACGGAAAGTCATTATCTTTTAACATTTAACATACTGATTAAGAGTCAATTTGCATAGTTTTCTTGTTGAATACAATTTTAGGGTACGCACACACTAAGTTGGCATTAAGGTTGGCACACACTAGTTGTTATTAAAATTGTTGCAAAAACTGTTGTCATTTCCTTTGAATCTTTCCTCATCTCCGATTGAGATTAAGTGGCGTTAGCTCATTTATTGTCGCGTTTGATTAATACCCACCGACACACACCCGTCACGATTGAAGCTGCTGGCTGTGTTGCAAATTAATTTCCTCAGCACAACTCTTGTTTCTACTCAAGTAGGGAGTAAAGTGAAGGTATGAATATTTCATAAAATTTGAATGTGATCAATTTTTCTTAATTTCAAAAAAGGTAACCCTGCAGTGCAGACTACTGCAAAAAGTCACTAAATATTAAATGAGGCAACATGTAGAAGTTGCTGAAACTTCGTGTACTGTAATAAAATAAACAAATTTTGCATAATATGTTAGTACCTAAACACGCTTGTTTACGTTAACAGATTATCTATACGCAGACGACTCGGGCTATACATAATTCAGATGCTCCATGTGTTTCAACAAACCAAATTAAAAGTTCGCGCCGCGCATACTAAGCACGGTGGGTTAAAGCTCCTGCGTTTATCTCGGTCCAGGTCTAATCAAAGCTGCGGAATTAATTAGCTAATTATGAGGCCGCATTTATACGTGGCTGTTATAAAAGTGACAACACAGTAGTACGGGAAACTCCCGCGCGCATAAAAACAATGCGGGTGCCGGAACGAATATGTTCGCGCAACGCTGCACCATATTTTATAATTAACTTTAGAGATGCTGTTAATTATGGCATTTTTTAATACACTTGAACCCCGCCACAGGATACTCGTAATTACTGCAGTTTATTTGCGTCCGGATATTTATTTTCCTTGGCTCCGGTGACACTACGGGAAAATACACACACATATTTATTAAAAGAATACCAAAGGTCGTTCGTCGTTTTCGTAATTAGTTTTGCGAAGTAATATGAAAATTAATTTATTTAATTACAATGAAACGTCAAAATGATCCGGCTAATGCGCAAAATAACATGCACATACAACCTTTTTTTTGTTCAGAATATATGAACATAAAACTAATATATACTGAAATGTAACATTTTCATGATATAATTTTGTTTTTATCTATTCGATTTCTTAATTAGAATAGGTTTTTTAAAAGCGAATAAAAAGTACGTTGACTTTTTTGCTACATTGTTTGTTTTGTTTATTCAAACAACGTCAAGTCTGCTAAACATACCTACTTTTGGTTTATAAAAATACCACCTATAATTTTCACAAGCAAGATTTCAGAATTTCTTTGATTTATTTGACTGTAATGACAGCTAACCTAAAAAAAATAGGAGTAATAAATAAGGTTTCTTCAAACAACCCGCCCCTAACAACAGGATTCAGCTTAAGGGTTCTTTCAATAATACCTTAACTATCATAAGAAAGTATTTCGTATAAAAGTTCTGCATCAGTAAATGATTGTCCGACCTATACAGCATTAAGCAGTATTTTATTTATACTTTACCAAATTAATTTTTGTGTACTTGTTGTTGTAAATTATAAATAACATACAGATTAACTTCTGTGTAGGGGAGAGCAGGGTAGATTCGGATAGGGAGTATCTGGGGTACCTCCGGCCAATAGTAGTGAAGACGTGATACGGAGATACTCACAGCATCACGTGCCTACTTATCTGATTATAATACACGATCGACCATTACAAGGCGCTGAAAATTTGTATATGGTAATAATCAACTATGAAATATTCAAATAATATAAAATCAGTCATGGCTTACTTCCAGTTCCAGAGAAAGTCAATATTAACTTTCTTATTTTAAATGATACACCCTATATACAGGTGTCCACCGAGTACCGCGGTCTTCCCTGCCGTCTAAAGTATACAAGATAGGAAAGAAATTCAAACGAGCTGAGATATAACTCAGCCATACCAAAGTTTTATTTTTTTTTTAATGGAACACCCAGTATATTTTTACATATTTCGAAAGTACGTATAACGAGTAGGTAACAACAAAAAATTTCGGAAGTGTTACTTAAATGTTTGTAAGGTATTAATGATTATGTGTAAAAGATTGCTCTAATTTAGGCTCTAATAGTTTGATTATTTGTTTAGATTTCATCCTGAATTTTGTAGGTGGTCAGTATAATATCTCATCTACAGAAATTTCACAACATCTTTAATGTGTTAGTTATTATATGTACAGGGTGTTGAATTTTGAATAAGTTAATTTTTCTCAAAATTTTCAAATGGAACACCGAGTATATCTAAACTCTTGCTAAACAGTGCCTTAATGAGCTTTCATAAAATGCTAAATGTTTTTGTCCAAACTGAACAAATCGCGAAACAGCAAATACTTATTTTTTTAAACTACAATATTCACGTTATTTAGCCTTTTCGACTGGTCCTTCTGCTTTAATTTGCTGATAAATTAGCAAATATTAGTTAATTTAATTAATAAATTAGAAAATACCAAACTAATGTAGAAATGAAGAATAATAAGTATTAAATTAGAAAATAACAGAAAACAATGAACAAATTAAGAATCACAAGGAACCATTGGATCTAGAAAATTTATATTAAATATTCGAATTGTTTTTCAGCTTCTCGTAAATATTTCTTACTTCTTGTAATCTTGACGCCAAAAGACAGTTTTGATTGCTTTCTCTTATTAGGTGTGTCACGTCACGTAACTTTTCATTATTTAAATCCATTTTGTTTACACAAAAAGAAATACAAATTTGTAGAAGTATGTGTCACTAATCTGAACAATTGTTCTGTCAATCAAAAATTCATGACAACTGTTTTCCTCTCTTCTAGCAAATGACAACGTAATTTTAAATTTTATTGTTTTAAATTATTTTAATAAATTTATTTAAATATTTTCAAAGTAAAGGAAAATAGGAACACATTCAATTACTTTGAACACAAAATAAAACTTTTTTTTGGGTAGTTCTTGCTCGTGAGAATTGCAGAGAATATAAAAATATAATAAAAATATAATAAATAATAAATAATAATATAATAAATAATTTAATATATAAAGCAAATAATTATATTTGCGACACGTCAAGTAAGTCAATAAATTACTCTTTTAGCTCGTTTTAAAAAGTTTTATATTCTATACAAAATAAAACATATTGATTTATCATCCAACTGAAACAGGCTAAATAACGTTAATATTGAAAGAAAAAAATATATCGTTGCTGTCTCGCGATTTCTTCAGTTTAGACAAGTACGTTTGGCGTTTTATGGAAGTTCATTAAAACAGTGTTTCATACGAGTTTGGACATACTGAGTGCTCCATCTGAAAATTCTGAGGAAAATTTTGCAAAAGTCAACACCCTGTACACATAATAACTAACAGATTGAAGCTGTTGTGAAATTTCTCTAGATGAGATTTTGTATTGACTACCTACAAAAATTCACGATGAAATCTAAATAAATAATGAAACTATAAGAGCTCAAAGTAGAGCAATTTTTTACACATAATCATTAATATCTTACAAACATTTAAGTAAAACTTCCGAAATTTTTGGTTGTTACCTACTCGTTATGCGTACTTTCGAAATATGTAAAAATATACCAGGTTTTCCATTAAAAAAAAATATAACTTTGGTATGGCTCTAAGTTACTGAACACCCTGTATAGCTAAAAATAATTTTATGAAAAAGAGCTGACTGATTTACACCTTAGCTCGTTTGAATTTTTTTCTGTCTTGTATCCTTTAGGCGGTACAGAAGACCGCGGCACTCGGTGGACACCTGTATACCTTAAAGCGCGCCATCGCGCGGCCGGAAGTTTGACTTTAAGCTGTGTGAAAAATAGCGAATAACGCCAATGCTGCTGTCCCATAAGCTATCTCGTACAAAGCGGTCAAGTCAACACGGACACACAGTGGATTTTTCATCGCAACAATTATTTTTTTTCTGTATTATTTGACGCAAAGTATCTTTCGGTTAGTAACGGGTCATTTTAAAAAATTTTAATTGGAGTAAGCCAGGACATTTATAAACTAACAGTTAAAGTAAGCTTTTAGGTCCGGTTTTACAAATGCGGCTCAACTTTGAGCTGAGGCTTAAACCCTTAACAACGATTATTTCAACAATTGTTGTGAAGGATTTAAGCTTCGGTTCAAAGTTAAACCGTCAATGTAAAACTGGGCCTTAATGAATGAACTAGGCATTAATTAATTCAATTTGAATTATCTGACAATCTGATGATTTAAATCAAAATTTCAGTTGTTTTATCAGATTTGCCAAGAACTTTTATCAAAATCATGGCTTACACCAATTAAAAATTAAAAAAAAAAACAGTGTTATGTGTGTATGTTACTGCTCTACTGATCATTTATTGAAAAAAAATCCGCTCTTTGTAAAGAATTTTAACTGTAATTTTCATATCCTCTTCTACACCATTTGACAGTACCTAGAGCAATAATTTCAAGCAATACCACGAACAATCATGGGCCTCAGTGCTTCAATTACGACTTAAAGCCTCATTCGCTCGAGCGTTTTCTAAAACGTTCAAGCGGTCGCTTTTTCTAACGCCGTAAATAGAACATACCAGATTTAATATGTAGTTTTGTTCACACTGAAAAAAGCGCTTTAATGTGAACGTTTTTAGAAAACGCTCGTGCGAACGCCGCCTTAAGGCCGTCCACACATTCATAAAGCAAAAGCACGTTTCTACAAAACGTTTTTGACTAATCTTGTTAGAACGTGCTTTTTCAATGCTTTAAATAGGACCAAGCACACACTGGTAGAGCAAAACAGCACGCTAAAAGAATTGCTGTCAAAACGTTTTCACTTAAAGCGTTTTGCTGTAAAACACGTTAAAGCGATTGCAGTCAAAACGTTTTTACTTAAAGTGTTTCGATCTGTGAATGTGTTTTTAACGTGAAACTAAATATTACGCAACCAAAAAAATTATTTCTGCTGAAGTAGACGTTTTTTCGTTCTAAACTATTTCGCTTTTCTTTAGCAGAGAGAGACGCGTGTATCTTCTTTCGATGAAACAAGAGAAAAGAAGAGAAAAAAGTGCAACGGACAAAACGTAGTAAAGTTCCATAGGTTTTCAGCGTATTTTTTAACCCTTTCTTCCTTTACAGGATGCATCCAATAGCGTTTTCTTTCATTACTCATCTCTCCTTTGGAGCACCTTTGCAAAAACTGCCACAGTCTCATCGACCGAAGTCATTGTAACAACTAATTATAATATCGAGTTTAATAAAAAAAAAATTAATTATGGCAATGAGCAAAGGTATCACATTTTTCTAAAAATCTTAGGAATTATCTGTACGATTTAATTTAATCAGCAAAAAGAGGTAAATGATTCATACGGAATATTTTTTTATCTCTTCGATGTTACGTCGCATTGCTTTATAATGCAGTAAAACCTTTTGCGTGAAAACGTTTTGCCCAAAAACATTGCTCGAAAGCGTTTTGCCTGAAAACATTTTGCTTCATCAGTGTGTGACTAACCGAAATGTTTTGCATTGCAGCAAAACGTTTTGCTTTAAAGCGTTTTCGCTTCATGAATGTGTGGGCAGCCTAACAGGAGTCCAGTTTCTGCGGCAAGTTTTATCAGGTGGTCTTACTCGTGTTAGCATAGATTCAGGCTGATTCATGCATTCGGGCATATCAAATAGGTACTTTAAAGCTGAGTGTCCACTAGGGCGGTCGCTCGGTCGGTCGGAGCTGCGCGGCGCGTCTCCTAAACGAAGTGCATGTAAATCAATCGTGCGAGCGTCCATTCGGGTGGGAGCGAGGCGCGGAATAGTGTCTATGATTTACATACATTTCGTTCTGTCGTCGCGTCGCGCCGCTCCGACCAACCGCCCTGGTGGACGCTCAGCTTAATAGACGCTTTGATACAGGGGGTGCTCAGAACAGAAGTGAATCAAGTCCTTTTTTACAAAATTCAGATAAACACTAAGGCCCAGTTTTATAATGACGGTTTAACTTTGAGCCGAAGCTTAAACCCTTCGCAACAATTGTTGAAATAATCGTTGCTAAGGGTTTAAGCCTCAGCTCAAAGTTGAGCCCCATTTGTAAAACTGGACCTAAGACTTGCGACAAATATCAACATCTTTTCAATACAAAAGTCTATTATGCCGGATACCAACAAGATATCAACAAGATTTCTCTACATGTGTGTATCTAACGTATTCTAATAAGTTTTCTTTAACTCGTCGTTTCTCCGTAATTCACTTTTTGGACTTGATCTATCGTGCCTTCAATTGAATTCCTCATTAAAGTGGGCTATGATTTCACTGTTTTTTTCTCCTAAGATTTGCAGCACTGTTAAATTATTTAATTAAACAAATGTCAAATTGACACTTTGTATTTTCAATTAATTCAAAATGTTAGAATTACAGCAGAAAATATTTATTGTTGAAAGTTATTTTCAAACCGGTAGAATAGAAAATGGACAGTTAGTTTATTCAATTAATCAGTGTGTACAGAAGTTTCGACAGCAGTTTCCTAATTTTGCTATTACTTATGAACAGCTAGTTAAACATATCAATGCTTGTGTTCTTAAATTTCGTGAAACAGGATCACTTGGTCGCAAAACAGGGAGCGGAGCAGCTAAGAACAGGACTGCAGCCTGCATTGAAGATGTTCGGGATCGAATGGAACACTCTCCCAAGAATTCTATTGCGAAACTTTCACAAGAAGTTCAGCTATCAGTGGGAACATGTCACACTATTCTTAAAAAAGACTTAAAGCTTTATCCATATAAGATTGAAGCAGTCCACGAACTCAGGCCAGTAGATTTTCATAGAACAGAATATTGTCAGTGGTTTCTTGATAACTTAAACAACGACGACATTCTTGACAAGTGTTTCTTTTCCAATGAGGCCTAGTTTCATCTCTCAGGGTATTTGAATAAACAAAATATGAGAATATGGTCAGCAGAAAATCCCCATGAATTTGTGGAAACTCCATTACATCCATTAAAAATTGGTGTTTGGCTAGCAGTGTCAAGAAGACGTATCATCGGACCAATATTTTTTAACGACTCAGTAACTGCTGAAAGATACCGAAATGAGTTATTAGAACCTTTCATTAATCAACTACATGATGATGAACTTACAGAATGGTTTTTTCAGCAAGACAATGCTACTGCCCACACAGCTCATCAAACAATGATTTTCCTGCAGCAGCTTTTCGATAATCGGATTGTGAATTTTCCTGCAAGGTCTCCGGATCTCACAATTATGGTTTACTTCATTTATCCGCACACGAAAAACACAGTTTTTAGAACTACGCGTCACACAATCGAAGAACTTCGTGCGGGCATTACAGATGTGTGTGCTAACATAACCCCCGAACACTTAGCAAACGGGTTTGAAAACATGAAACGCAGAGTACGCTTATGTATTCAAGCTGAAGGAGAGCATCTACTTTAAACTTTAATGTTGTGTTTTTATTTGATGTTATGATCAGTACTGACAGTTAATGACAACTGTTTTCTCTAGAATTGTGTCGCCAACTTCATAAAAAAATCACAGCTTAGTTTAATGAGGAATTCAATTGAAGGCACGCTACTTTTATTCTGAGCAGCACAAATGCAGTTCCAATTAGTTCGTACTTTTTGAATTGAACAGTGTCGTATAATAATTGGTTAATAGAATACGTTTACCGTTAAGAGGTCTATCAAAACGTGCAAATACGGGCATTCCATTTAAAAAAAAGTGTATGTTTGGTGGATAACTTGCTTATACAATACGCTGTATAATCTGAAAATCATTTACTAACTTATAACTCATTTTCCTTTACAATAATTAATGGTTCAGGAGTTATTGAAGAGATACGTAAATATGTATATTTTGTAACTACAAATTTGAGGAAACTTTAATTGAATATTGATTAAACTCTTTCTAGAGCTAGTAGAAATTATACCGGGTGTAATCAAATTAGTTTCATATATTAATACTGCAAGTTCTTCGTCATGTAGGAGAATTAATGCCGCAATTATCAAAGGTCTAACTCAAAAATAAAAAAAAACGACCTAAAAGAGCGTTGGTAAATTTGCTTGAGAACTTCTGGTCGATCGTGCGTAAAGACATCATAAAATAAAACTTCAAGGTCAAGTGCTTGATCGCATTTTTAAAAGCTGTGATGTTTTATGTAAACACAATATCAAATTCATAGTGTCCCGGTGGTTGCCCACGTGTGCAATTTGATTAAAGAAGACCATTTTAAATCTACTCTCGCTGATTATAGAATTAATTTTGTTTTATTACATAATCGACAATAATTAGATCTTAGTATGAATCGCATAAACATAAACTTTATTCTTTATTGAATAACTAAAGAGTCTTCAATAACGACAAGACTAAATAAATAAATACGTAAAATGAACAAGCATTCGACAATAATTTAAGTAAAAGATTCTTGGTCAGATACTCCTCGATGTCATTCATTTGTACAATGTAAGCAAAACAAAATAATCAAACCATAAATTAAGGGACGATGAATACCGACGTGCGTTGCTTACGATAATTTTTAGAATGTTACCTTAAATGTTTTTATTTCCTAACTTTTACTTATTATTACAGTTTTGTCAGCAGAAAATTAACTTAATTAATCCAGTAAGTAATGCCACAAACGTGATGGATGTTTATTTTCTTTTGGTATGGAATTGCTGAGCGAAGATTTTATTGACCCAGTGCCCTTCATTTCGATGACGCTTTATTGTTTTATGTTTTGTTTATAATGTAATGTTTTGCTTAGAAAAATCCACACACGATCGGTCAGAGGTTCTCAAACAAAAAGGCTCAGGGCTCTTGTGGGGCTTTAATTTCTTACATTTTTCACCAAAAGAATTAAGACATGCAGAATTCGTTTTCTTAAGACATGTAGAACTTACAGTTTTAATATGTGAAACTTATTTGATGACACCCTGTATATTCCATCATTTCTTCTTTAAACTAAATCCGAAGTTCGAAAATGTTGGATTAACTCTCTTCGAAGTTGACACTAATCACGCTTTCGCCACAAAGTCATATTATGTTTTCATTCATGCCTTCGTTGTAAACAATTTGGATAATTAATTTTACGAAGAAGACAATATAATAATTACCTTAATGGATTGATATTGACAGAAGAATAAACACATTATAACAAATGAAAAACTGCTGGTACAGGTACAGTCTCGATCAAGCTAATCGCGACCGATTGACAGTTTTGTAACCCTTAATACTGGCGTCAGTAAGGGAGCAATTAGCTTTCAGCAATCTTATTTAGGATGGACGCCATTGTACATACGTATAATTGAAAAGTTTTAAAGGATTTAGTAACCGGAATGATTTAAGTTACTTCAGTAATGCAATTATTGTAAATAATCTGTTATTTAATAATTGCGAAGAAACTATCACTATTACGGTATTGATGATACAATTCCAAGCTCTCTCAGCAATTGATTCTAATTTGCGATTAAAAGGATGATATAGATATAGCAACATGCATTTAATCAAGGCTCTGTTTAGAATGCAATGTAGAAGAGAAAGAGCTTCTTGGTAAAATGCCATGCCTAACAAAAAAATCGTATTTTTGTTTACGTAAAACAAATATTTTTTAAGTAAATTTATATGTCTGCTATGACTGAAATTACTCCTGTTTTAAAAACATGAATATATATTTAAATAATACTGTTCGCCGACAAATATACTGTTTGTAAAATATTCTCAACATCTCATCTACTTGAAATACGCAGGCGGACGGATTATTTAGAACAATTTCTCAGCGATAAATATTTCTCGACGTTTGCTATTACATTTTATGTACCTAATTATAAATGTGTAAAGAACATTCATTAATTACTTATTGCTAAAGTAGCTCGAATGCAACTGGCTAATTAATAAAGTATTTAAAATAACTTTAATTCATTATTCAGTTGTTGACCTCGTGATAAACTATACATAATTTATACTATTTCGATTAGCAAATACATATTGAGCTTGAGCTATGAACGTATGGAATCGTATTTCCATTATTGTTTATTACGTTGTGGTAATTTTAATGTATAACGTAGTACTAAATATCATCGTTGTAATTTAAGAAATCAAATAAGCAGTAAATAACAGTAACATATACAGTGATCGCCAAAAAGTCGGCATCAAATGAGAAAAATTTTAATTTTTGACTTTTCGAAAAAACTTCTTAAGGCAATAATTTCTGCTTGTCTGAAAACCTATTTAGACCCTATCAGACATACCGTTAGTTAGAAAACAGAGTTTTTCAAAATGATCAAAATCGTAAAATTGTTATTACTCGGAAACTAATCAAGATTTCAATGAGATTTTTTTAACCTGGATTAAGTTTCACCTTATTGCATAATATCAAAGCCAAAAAATACGTTTTCTTTAATTTCCCGAAAAATTGAATTTTTTAATTTTGAGAATATTCTCATAATTTCAGGCACTTAAACTTAATTTCAGAATTCAATTTCTTTGGTGTGAAAACTTCAAATATTTATAATTGAAAAAAATAATAAAGAAGATTAATTACTGCTTCAGACATTGAATTATTTAACGAAAAGTAATATTTTTACCTCATTTTTATGTTTTTGATGCAAGGTACTTTTTATAAGAGAAATATTTTTCATTGATACCTAATATCCAATTAAATGTCTTCCAAAAACTCTAATCTACCCCTGTCAATAACTTACTTTTACAAAAACCCTATAAATATTCTTTACAGCAGCCTAAATGAAAAGATTTTTTTATTATTGATGAATTGATGGCCATGAATTGTCAACTGAAATTACTAAATGCGTCTTTCATAAAACTACTAAAGAAGACTTCAAATCACATTACAATTCAGAAACAAAGGTAGTTTTACATTTGAAACTAGTTTAAAGTCGAGCACTATTATTAAAATAGCCCTTTAGTAAGTTCATTTGACAGTAAAAAAAATACATAGCCATCTTATATTCTGCGTACTGACTTGAACATGTAAGCTAAATAAATAAAAATCTCCTCGTTTAAGACAGTGGCTTAAACTAATATTTATAGGCTTTTTGTGAAAATAATTTATTAACAGGAATAGATTAGAGTTTTTAGAAGCGTTTTAATTATCGTTGAAAAATATTTCTCCTGAAAGGCACCTTGCATCAGAAACGTAAAAAACTTGCACAAATATTACTTTTCGGTAAATAATCAAATATCTGAAGCTACAATTAATCTTTCTTATTATGTTTTCCAATTATAAATCTTTGAAGTCTTCACCCAAAAAATATTAAATTTTGAAGTTTTAGTATGTGAAATTATAAGAATATTCTAAAAATTGAAAAATTCAGTTTTAACGGAATTTAAAGAAAACCAAATTATTTTCTGGTCTTCATATTAAAACTAACCCAATTTAAAAAAATCTCAATGAAATCTGAACTACTTTCCGAGGAATCACAATTTTACGATTTCGACCATTTCAAAAAACTCAATCTTCTAAATAAGTAAAAATCACTCGGTATATCTGATAGGGGCTAAAAAGATTTTCAGACAAGCAGAAATTATTGCCGTAAAAAGTTTTTTCCATTTGATGCCGACTTTCTGGCGATCACTGTAGAATAAAATACACAGTAAAATATGTTTCCGCATACTGGTTGTGCTATCAAGAGAGGCTTCCTCCTGTTGAATATATGAAAAAATGTTTTATACTAAAGTTCTACCTTTTCAAGATCCACATAATTTAAAACTATTTCGAAATGTACAGGATGTCTCAATTTACGAAATGAATAGAATGTGTCAATTTGTCTGTATGATATGTAACCTCGTTATTTTATAATTATAATAATAATAACAATAGATTTATTAACGGAAAAATTCCAATAAACATAGATTCAAAATTCCAGTTCGCTTAAAACACAATAAATTCTAAATAACATAAATTCCAATATAGCATAGACTAAATATAATTGAACATGAAATTCTATCCAAAAATAATTATATATTTCACATATTTTCTAGAAATTTTCTAGCATAAAAAGTAAATTTATTCTTTGATACACCAATTAAATCGTAATGACAATTAAACATGTTAGATATATTAACCACCCTGCTGAAAGGAGAATTTTTACCTTAGTTAGTTTTATGGAACAGACATGAAAGTACAAAGCTGACTTTTCACGTCTCGTGAAGGAGGTCTGAACATCACTGATGAAATAGTATCTGGGCTAGCAATGAAATTATTTATAAATTAGACATAAATACGATCTCAAAATACTGTCTTCTTCGTTTTAAACAAGATAAACCAAAACGAATTATGAAATGTTCGTAATTGTTTTAAAAAAAAAATGAAATTTAGCTTTAAAACACAAATACGTCACATACGTCACTTTTTTTGGATATTTTTTAATCTTTCAATATGTGTAATATGCATAGGAGACCAAATGATACATGCATAGTCAAATATTGATCGAATAAAGGCAATGTACATGAGGTTTATAGATCTAATATTAGTAAATTTCTTTGTAACGCGCTTAATTAAACCCAGTAACCGCACAGTTCTTGCTACAACTAAATCTAAATGTAAATTGAAGGACAGTTTTTTGTCAAATATGACACCCAAGTCTTAAAATACAGTCTACCTTCACAAGTTCACTGTTGTTTAGTTTATAATCAAAATTGATGTTTCGGGATTTCCTTGTAAATTTAATACCTTACATTTCGAAATGTTCAGACACATATCGTTACATTTACACCACAGTTCCAATAAATCAAGGTCTCGCTGTAAAGCAATGCAATCATGAACGTTAATAATTTTTCTAAAAATCTTAAGATCACCGGCATATAATAAAATATTTGATGTCAAGCCAATATTGATATCATTAATAAAAAGCAGAAATAGTATGGGCCTGAGGTGAGAACCTTGTGGAACCCCTGAGGGAATGTGACCTAGCTTTGATAAATGATTACATACTTTAACCTGTTGGTTTCTACCTGTAATAAATGAGGAACGCCACTGATGTAGTGAACCACGTATACCAGGATTAAAAAGTTCGCCCAGAAGGATTCTGTGATTGACCAGATCGAACGCTTCAGAAAAGTCAGTATAAACTGAGTCAATCGCACAACCCTCCTCCATGACATTTTAAATAGAACACTCTACATAAATTTAAACACATCAATAATTGGTTTACTGGGCGTACAATTCATTTGATAACACACAGTTCAGTACACATTTTACTAGCTACTAACTTGTAAAATGGACAGCAAGCCAGTAAACATTTTACGAGTTAGTAGGAAACAAACAATTAGGAAATAAACACAATGAACTAAGGGTGTATGTTGCCATGACTACATTTTCGAAGCGGTGTTTACACTGTGGTGAAACATGAATCAAAAAATGACACTTCTCACTGAGGACACTGATTGGTAATAGTTTCTATAACTTTGTATATTTATAATTGTGTAACAAAAAACAAATTGTACAACATAGGCTAGGTAACCGTTTTTACTGGCTGAAGGAGATGGCTGACTCGTCTGACGACTCAGTCATTTCTTCTATCGCCACTAAAAACTGTTTTATCTGGCTTATAATGTAAAATACTATACCATCCCAGTTCAGCTATCTTGCTCCGACCACTACATGACCGCAAACAAGTGAAAAGAGTTAATTTCGACCACTTCCGAAACATTTTCAGCAGTCAGTTTGTTTGCAAAAAATGTTTCCTATTTTTAGAGCTTCTTCGGATTAAGTTGAAAATCTTAAATGTGTTTTTGACACATGAGTTACGAACATGGCATTTCTTTCTGAATTTCTTTTAGCAATTTCTTACACCTACTGGTTTTTCAAACGGCAATTTCAAACTCAAGCATTTGAGATGAAGTAATATGTAATGATACCTTAGAGCAGTCACAGGCATTACAAAAAAATTCAGAATTAGAAATACCGACATGAGAAAGCAATTGCAAGTGAAATAGCTAATGACAACGAAGGTATAAATCTATAGCGAAATGTTGAGTGTGTTCCGTTCATATTTCTATCCGGTTCGAAATTAAAAAAAATTTTTGTGCGTACAATTTTCATCGGACAAGAACCAACTTCAATGATAAAAAGGAACCAACTAAGATGGTTCGGTCACTTACAGAGAATAAAAGGGAGTCAACAAGCAAAAGTAATATGGAAATAAGTAAATTGCTGTGGTAATCAGAGACAAACGTTTTGTCCTCCATGTAATTTATCAAAAATTTATCTGGCCGTGGTATGGCAATTTTAGAATACTAGTTCGCTAAGATTCCATTTTGCGGTTTGTTTTCAAGTCACAAAATACTCATTTAACGCCTGAACGATTCAAGTGGTAAGGGACCGGCCTTGCAATCATAAGGACGTGGTTTCGCACCGCACTCGAGATATTCCTCGGGGGTAGTCAGTACTCACTTGAGGTATCGTTCAGTGTTGGAAAGAAAATTCAACAGTGCTTCCATTCAACGATGAGTGGGTTTAGAAGTAACAAAGCCATAGAACACTACATACACAAATTACACTCCCGCTTCTGAATACCTGACAAGTCTATAACTTACGACCCCATTGAGCAATTACCGCAGATAAAAAAAAATCAACAATACCAACACCCGAAAAATCCTCTGAGGTTTTGGAGCTTTTCGATTTTGTGGAACTAGGGGAAGTTTACCGAAATCCTGAAAAAATTCGTTAGACGATTTTTGGTGGCAAACTAGTGAATGCCCATCACGATTTTTTTCGGCACCTAAACTTCGCGGAAAGGTCCGAATTTATTCAAATATTTATTTTCGATCCTTCTTCAACAGAATTGTTCATTGTTCTATCCTAATGGGCAAACTTAAATTCACAAATATTTATATGTACATAATTTTCCTAATAATAACTTCAAAAAGTTTATAAATCGATAGCCTTAAGAAATGTGTGAATGAATTCTATCTCTCTGTGAAGACTTTCTACCAAATTGTTATTTACATTTTTCTGTCACAAGTTTATACATTAATCAAAAGCGCATGTTCGCTTATCAAAAATATCTTCATATTGAAAATTGTTTATTACACTTATAATGCTTCTCTTAGCAATTATTTAATACTTTCTGCCAAATTTACCTGTCTTTTATTTACATCTTAAGCGAAGAGCTTTCTAAAAGAAAAAAAACAAAAACAAAAAACACGAAAGTTTGGATTAAATCAAATCTAAATCCTGTTTCATAAATCAATATACCGAGATTTGCTGCCTATTTGTTTTTTTTTTTACATAAAAATCTTGATCTAGGAAAACGGTCGAAATTAAAAACAGTTTGGCAGAAAAACTTTTAAGGATTCGACACACTGACGCGGTACTGCGGTAACGGGAACATTGCGGGAAGGCGAGATGCTAATCATATGGCAGGAGTACATACGAGTGGCACATCATTATTTGAATTATGTTCCGTAATATAATTAGTATACCATATCGCTTCCATTCCCGCAGTCCTGCGTTGTTGTGCTGGATCTTTTGACATCCATTGACTTTATGACGAGTGATTCGAAATAATAAGAAAATTGGTAATGATAACCTAAATAGAATTAAAAAAAAACATCGTAAAGTATATTTACATATTCTATAAAATCAAGTTCTTTGTAGATCTCGACAATAACAACTTCAAGTTTAAGATCAAGTACTTTAAAACTACCCGCAAGGAAGTGTATCACATTGTTTCATGATTTAATTTAATATGTGAAAAATACATTTTAATTGGGTCATATTTTTGTAAAACAATGTTTAAATTTGTTTTTGTAAAAGCCGTTTTAGACTATCTTATTTATTTATTGTATGTATTAGATTTGGTTCAACTTGTGCAATAAATATTTAATGCAACTTTTGTTGGTGTACGTATAATACCGAGTGATCAATGGAATTAATAATTAGAGGAGGCCGTGGTCGGTGCTATTTTATGCTGTGTGGTTGGATACAATGAGAAATAAATAATAAGTTGACAGATGTCATATTTGAGGTTATGCTCGTTCCTTAGAGTATCTTTATTTTGTTATTTAATTTTGTACAGATGCTGATTTAATCCCTTTTTTAGAATATTACGGAGGGTTCCACAAGACAAATCCGCTTATCAATCATTAAAAAAAATAAATGACACAATTCTGACACTTTTTAATTTCAAACTGTATGCCTGTGTTGCCAACTTTCTGAAAAATATCACAGCCTGCTCTAATTATAAATTCCGTTGATTGCATGGTATAAATTATTTAAGAATTCTAAGCAATGTTTTCAAAGAAATATAAACCGCTTTAATACATCATAGAACC
The DNA here is from genome assembly GCA_036172665.1 of Prosopocoilus inquinatus. NCBI lineage: Eukaryota > Metazoa > Arthropoda > Insecta > Coleoptera > Lucanidae > Prosopocoilus > Prosopocoilus inquinatus. The sequence continues at coordinate 9,007,671 of CM069876.1, forward strand.
TTATGCAAGCGTAATGTAAAGTATATATTTTCCTGTTTTTATAATGAAATAAATAAATAAATAATTTATTAACTCAGGAACATTTAAAAATAAAATGCATAACCAAATACATAATTACTTCAGGTATACGTACGTTTAGTATCAATGTCCAATTTAAAAGATGCTGGCAATGAATCCCAATCTCCTTGTCCTAAACACGGTCGTCCAAATATAGCTGATAGTAGAAAGACTTGAAAGTACCTAGAAAAAAAATATGTCTTAAAGCTACAAAAGGACTGATTAACAAAAATTAATATTTTCATAAACTTCATTGAATATTTAATTTTTCGATTTCCTGAACTCATTTTTTTTACAGGTAAAAAATGTTCATTTATATTTGCATTATTTCGGCAGATTAGTAACTCAACGACGGCAATTACTTCGAGAGGTATTGCCATTAAATGAGCTTTGTGCATCGGATTTCAGAAGGGTTAAAATCACGTCGTTAGATCTGAAACCTTGAACATAAAACTTAAAGCTCTTTAATTAATTGAGCCTTTGATCATTAACCTCATTCATGTGCCAATTTGTTTTATAATTTGAAAGTCAAATTATATTTTTACAAATTTTTCTTGTCGGAGAAAAATACATTAAAAAATGCACTTTACGGTTTATTTCACTGCGCGGTTTTAACAGTTATTACGCAAATAATAATTTATATTTTCATTAAAAGGATACAAGTACGAACTTGCCCCATAAAATATTTAAAGTTTTTAACTAATAAGATTTCTTTGTGCGCCGTTATTTTCGAAGTACATCGGGTGCAAATAAATGTAAACGATTCCTAAGGGTATTCTTGCGTCATATTAGTTTTTTAATACTCGCTCACTAGTTATTTGACAAACATCTGTGACAATCGACTAGCATTATTGTGTTACCAAAACATTGATAAATCAAATACTGATTGAGGGCGGGTTTGTATGAAAAAAAATCCAATAGTAATAAAATACTATCTATTAACTAGTTACGTAATAATATTAAAAAAATTGTTGGCCGAATTGTTTGGGGTAACTTATTATGTAGCAAACCTACTTCAATTTGTCTATCCTACTGCAATCTCAGGTCAAAAAGCGATTGTAAGATGTCGCTGTTTTATCTATTCAGTAATAATTTAAGTTTATACGATTTTTGATCTGTTTTATAAGGCAGTAAACTAAATTGTTATCACAAAGTTTTTTTAATCTCAAACCGGACAGAAAAATGAAGGGAAAACACTCAACGTTTCGCTATCTCCGGCTTTAGCTGAAATTGTTATGCAAGAACTAGAAAAATCTGTTATTAACTCTTTATCATTCGATTTAACATTATATTTTCGTTATGTAGATTACATTTTACTGATTTTGCCTTCTGATAAGGTAGAATTTGTTTTAAATAAATTTAATTCTTTTCATAATAGATTACAATTTACAATTTACAATAGAAAAAGAAAATAATAATTCATTGAGTTTTCTTGATGTAAATATTATCAGACAGAATTGGTTTCATAAACCTACTTGGTCAGGTAGGTACATAAATTTTCACTCGTACACACCCAAAAATTATAAAATTGCAACTATTATTTCATTAACTGATCGAGCTATTTTACTTTCTGATAAAGTTTTCATTTATGATAACTTAAATTTAATAAAGAAAACTCTTATTCAAAATTCTTATCCAATAAATCTTATTGAATCAGTAATTAAAAATCGTATTAAATACTTACAAAATTCAAATGTCTCTAATAACATTAGACAAACTTCGAACCATAAATACATATCTTTGCCTTATATTGAACCATTACACAATACATTTAAACACATTTTCAAAAAACATAATTTAATTTTAGCCAGTAAATCTGTGAATAATTTAAATTTAATTTTTTCGAATTTAAAAACCAAAATACCGAAATTAAAACAACCCAACGTAGTTTATGAAATCAAATGTTCAAATTGTAATTCTGTTTATATAGGTGAAACGAGCCAAAATTTAAAAAAACGTTTAGACCAACATAAATATCATATTCAAAAAAATAATCAAAATCATTCAATGCTTGTAGAGCATTCATTAGTAAATAATCATAATTTTGATTTGGATAATACTGACGTTTTGTACAGTGAATCTAATATTTTTAAAAGACGTTTCGTAGAAATGTGTAAAATTAAAATGTCTCCAAATTCTATTAATAAATGTACGGACTTTGAAAATTTAAATGACATATTTTGTAGTTTTCTAGACTCTTTAAACAGGATAAAGATCTGTCAATTAATTATAAAAAAAAAAATTAGTTTTAATTTAGTTCTCGTTACTTTTCTCTTTATTCTTCCGGACAACTCGTATTTTAGTTTAAAATTGTTACCTTTTCGTTTCTCTTGACGACTTGTTTATTTACTTTTTTTCACTCCTGACGAAGCTATAAATCTATAGCGAAACGTTGAGTGTGTTCCCTTCATTTTTATGTCCGGTTTGAGATTAAAAAAACTTTGTACTTACTATTTTCATCGGACAAGAACAAACTTCAATTAAATTGTTATCAGTGTGTGACCGGCTAAAATGTTTTTCTTATTACAGTATAATGTTGTCTTAAACATTTTTCGCTTCGTTAGTGCGAACGCACCGTTGTAGACAACATTGAAGCGCATATCAAAACACGATGAGAAAAAAAACATTTTCTTGATTTATTTGACTTTCAAATTAAAATAAAGTAATATAAACTTTTGCAGATAAATTATGGAGTTTGAGACAAAACATTTAATCACTATTGGAACACGGCGAGAGAAAAAAAATTGACCCACCCTGGCAGACATACAATAGCGATTTAATTTTTGAATTTTCGGTTCCCCCGATTATGTAGGAACCAGGGGAGATTTATCGAAAATCCATAAAAACTATTTTTAGTGGAGATTGAAAAGCTGTCGTTCATCACGAACTTTTTCGGCACCCAAACATCGTGGGAGGGCACGAATTTATTCAAATATTCATTTGCGAATCTTCTTCAACGGAATACGACTTCGTCAATTCACAAACATTTATACAGGCTGCGTAAAAAGTATTGCACCAAACGGGATTATGTAGAAACGGTTTGACATTTAGATTTGACGTTTGGTGGGCTTAAATTATACATAAATGCTCATATTTTGATATGAGTGTCATTTGTTTCGTGCGACTGGTGTTTGTCAGAGGCATCCATTTTGAATTCCTTTAAATACCAACCTAGGTTTAGTTTGGTGACATTTGACAGTGTTTGACTGTATATCATAAGCTTGTTTATCCTAAAATAACGAAGATTATTAAAAAAATTGATTAACTTTGTAGAGGGAACATTTTTGGCTGTAAATAAATACAACTTACTCAAAATTTAATTCAAAAGTAACATTTCAGCGTTCCCTATTGATTATTATCAATTTTAGCAATTTCTGATACACTTTATCGTTTTTCCAATTCAAATAGATAGCAAATAGGTAATACAATACGATATTGTAAACTAGAGTTTGACGGGTAACTGACAGACAGTATAAACACACTTTTTTCCACAGAAACCAAACCGTATTTTACATGTAACTCTACATGAGGAAAACAAACTTATGATAATTACGTATTGTAGTATTTGCTATCAGTTTGAATTGGAAGCGATAAAGAGTACTAGAAATTGATAATTATTAATAGGTAACACTGAAATGTTACTTTTGAATTAAATTTTGAGTAAGTTGTATTTATTACAGCCCTTGGTCCAAAAACGTTCCCTCTACAAAGTTAATTTGTTTTTTTTTTAATATAATCTTCATTATTTTAAAATAAACAAGCTTTTGATATAGCGTACTGTATTTATAAATCAATTACCTGTCAAATGACACCAAACTAAACCCAGGTTGCCATTTAACAAAATTCAAAATTACTACCTCTGACAAACACCAGTTGCACAAAACAAATGAAACTCATATCAAAATATGGGCATTTATGTATAGCTTAATCTCACCAAACGTCAAATCTAAATGTGAAACCGTTTCTACATAATCCCGTTTAGTGCAATACTTTTTTACGCACCCTGTATATACGGCTTTAATAAAAATGTTTTATATACTTTGCTGGATGATAGTAGTGATCAATACACGAAAGAAATTCGAATAATCTCGGATTTAGTGCTCAATATAGTTTTCATGCAAAAGTTGTAGATAGTCTTTTCGACTGCTGGTTGTATCGCATTTTCGAGTTGCGCACCAGAATTACGAGTTTTTAAACGAAACACCTTGCATATTATCATATTTTTGAATTCTATTTAAAATTTTAATGTCACAAAAAGATCTGATGTAATTGGTTTACAAGTTACCAAAGGACGTTGTTCTGAAAGTTCACGCGCTCCTATCTGTCTCACTTTTGAATATAGAGAAAAAGTTTTCAGACAAAAATTGAAAGATGAAGAAAACAAGAGCATCGCATTTTCGAGATATGTAATTGAAATTAACTTCCGCCCACAATAATTTTTATATCTGTAAATACGTATTTCGGCAGCTAAGCTGGCACCTTCAGTACGCTACCAACTTAAAAGCACTAAAAAATGTCTAATAACAACCTAATCACACTGACAAAATGATAAAATTAGGTTAGTTGTTTGTAGACATTTTTCTAGTGCTTTTAAGTTGGTAGCGTACTGAAGATGGCAGCTTAGCTGCCGAAATACGTATCTACCGATATAAAAATTATTGTGGGCGGAGGTTAATTTCAATTATCTCTTAAACCACAGTCTCCTTTACTATTTTAGTTCGAGATACGTACTTAATTTTTACTTTTATTAACGACACACCCTGTATTTTATTGAATTTTTAAATTCTACATCGCATATTACTTGGAAATGATGTGTATCAGTGTGGGTCTAATGTGACAGGCTTTTGAGTTTTAGAGCACGTTAAACCAGCAAGTTCACGCGAACCTATCTCTCAATCTTGAATACAGAGAAAAAAATTATACTCAAAAGTTGTAGATATTTTACTGCCTTTCGATTTCTGATTATAAGAATCAATAGAAAGTCGTATTTTTGAGCTGTGCAAACTTACGATATTTTTAACGAAACACCAAGTATTTTATTGTATAGATTTTTGAATTCCACTTCTAATTTTAACCAGAAGCAATGGATCGCAGGTAGATTTAACGTGACTGGCTCTTAAGTTACTAGAGGTCGTTAATATGGAAGCTCCTGCGCGTCTATCTCTCTCACTTTTGAAGTTACAGAAAGTTTTCCTACAAAAATTGTAAACATTTTTAGTCCCTTTCGATTGCCGGTGTAAAGAAAACAATAGAGCATCGCATTTTCGTGGTGTACACCTAATTTCCACTTTTTTTAAATGATATTTTATTATATTTCTGAATTTTATTTCAAATTTTAGTCCGAAGTGAAGTGTAGGTCTGACGTGATTGGTTTTTGAGTTACTAGAAGTTGTTAATCAAAGCTCCCGCGTGACTATTTCTCTCACTTTTGAAGTTACAGAAAAAATGTTCCTACAACAATTGTAAATACTTTTATTTCCTTCCGATTGCCGATGTAAAGAAAAGAATAGAGAATCGCATTTTCGTTATGTACACCTAATTTACACTTTTTTAAATGTACCCTGTATTTTATTATATTTTTGAATACTACATCGAACTTTAACCTGAATAGATGGGTTAATTCTAACACTTTTTGGACGCCAAGGACCACTTTTTCGGTGTTCTCTCGCGTCCATCCGTTTGCGGAGTTACGAAAAACGAAGTTAGGATGTTTACCATTTAAACGTATGTAATAGAGCAGAGTTAAGCTTATCCTTGTTGGAATAAACACTCACTTTTAGATACAATTTAGTCGGAAAAAGAGAACAATAACGCCAAATTCAATGAAAATTAACAACTTTTCAGATAAATTTTCAGATAAAACTTTATCCATATTTAACACTGAATGGGCAGATTACAATTAATCCCAAAAATTATTGTATGTGTAGGTTTAACGGGATTGGTTCCTGATCTACTAGAGGTCGTTCATTTGAAAATTCACGCATTTGTTATCTCATTGGAATTTTTTGTTTTAATGAATTTATCTAGCACTTGATAATTTAGGTTTTTCATGGGAACGATTTTTTTAAGCCACTTATTTATGATTTTTTTATATTTTTCAATGTAAGTACAGAACTAAAAATCGTGTATTTTTGTTCTAATGTAGTCAAGTAAAAATTTGGTATACAACACGAAAATGCGATGCTCTATTGTTTTCTTTACATACTCAATCGAAAGCAAATAAAAATGTTTACAATTTTTGTAGGAAAACATTTTCTGTAACTTCAAAATGTTAAGAATCAAAATACAATCAGGTAACTTTCTTGAATTACTTAATCGCATCAGAACGAAAATGCATGATTCACATCACTGTAGAATAAGAAAACAATTAATTGTAGATTTTGGCAGTGGATGTTTATATGTTGATATTGTACTTAGAAATTAGAAGATATCAGCTGAAAATAAATCAGAAATAAGGATGTTAAGGTTAAAATATATTACGGCGAACTTCTTTCTTACCTCTTTTATAATTTAAAGTCATTTTACAAAAAAATTTCAAATGAAAGTTACACTAAATTATGTGGAGGATATTGAGTATATTAAAAAAAAAGACTTTGTTATACATGGAATGCTCCGGATGGTTTTAAATTTATGGGCTTTTCCATTACGAGATTTCTCAGTAAGGTTGAGTAATGGAAAAATTCGGCCTGAACGTTCATATGGTATTACGAAAAAATTATGATAAGAAGAATAGCTTTTCTAAAACAAGTGCACTGTAGGTGCAATTTAAATTTATTTTTCTTATTTACTTTATTTTGTTTATTATTTTTGTTGTAGCGATATTTGTTCGTTCAGTTTGCATACATCGGGTGTCCTGCAGAAAACGCCCTAAACCATTACTCTTTTATTTATAGACTAATTTTAAAAAAACAAAAAGCCAAATGAGATAAGACCAAAAACACTATAAAATATGATCAATTAATTATTTTTTTAACCTTTTTTTACCTTCATGGTCAAACGACTGTCAACTTTTATTTTTTTAAATGGTTCTGTATATTTTTTATTATTGCATCTGGTAGAGCTACTTTTTCTAAATTCAATGATATACAACACTTTAAGTTTTGACCAGCATATATAGTAGAAAACATTCATCAAAGAATTAAAGTTAAGTGTGCAAATGTATGTTGATATAGTAAAAAAATTGAAAATCGAACTTTAAAAGAGTGGTGTTGACGTAAAATTGTCAAATATACTTTGAAGAATAATTACAATGTGTAAAATATTTATTCAGCAAACTAAATAGCGATATGAGATAAACCTGGAAGATTAGTGCACAAAAATCTGCAAAAGTTGCTCAAATTAAAGACCACTTGCTTCGACACAAAATTGACATCTTTTAGTTACTCTGTAAATCGTTGTAGTTCTTCTTCGAAGCATAGTTGACAATTTGACGTCAACAACATTCTTTTAAAGTTAGATTTTCAATTGCTTTCCTATAGCAATTTACACAACTAACTTTAATTATTTTTATTTTTGGATAGTTCTTGCTCATGAGAGTTGCAGAGGATATGAAACAAATGAAAAAGCTTTTTAAAAACGAGCTAAAAGAGTAATTTATTGACTTACTTGACGTTTCGCTAATATAATTATTTGCTTTATCAAAAGTTAATTCTTTTATAAATGTTTGCTGGTCAAAACTTAAAGTGTTGCACATCATTGAATTTAGAAAAAGTAACTCTACCCTTTACAATAATAAAAAATATACAGAGCCATTTAAAAAATAAAATAAATACAGTCGTTACCATGACGGTCTAAAAAAAATAATTAATTGACCACATTTTATCGTGTTTTAGTCTCATTTCATTCGACTTTCTGTTTTTAAAATTAGTTTATGAATAAAGGAATTATGGCTTAGGGCGTTTTCTGTAGGACAGCCTGTATATTTAATACCTTCATCAGTTTAATTATGTTAATAAATATTTTTACAAATATTTTTGTTTTACTTATTTGTTTATAATTATTTTACATTTTGTCCCAAAAGAATAAAAAATACATAACTAAAAAAATTATTTTAATTTACAAATTTCATAAAGTAATTGCAGGTAAAAGCTTGACGAAATACTTCACTGTTTAAAGTGGCCGAACAAATTTAGTTAATTAAAGGTAAAAATTGAACAAAAAAGCGATGTTGTAAATTATGCGGGATGTGGTTATTAGAAACATAAAAATTAAGGAATGCATTCGTTTAAAAAAAAATACAAAAAGAACGTTTACGTCTTATTTCGTTAGTCCGGCCTTTCTTGTTAAGTTTTTTCCAACTATATAATTATTTTAAATTAACATCGGAAATTTAACCAAGTAGGAGTGGCACAGCGAGTTGAAGCCGTAAATGTACTTCAGTAAATATGTTAAAGACTCGGTTGCTTTATTTGTTCTAAATATAGACTTTATTAAAACTGTCCCGTATATTAAACGAGAGTGCACCATAATTTTTACAAATTGCATAATCAAAACATTAGCGGCGACGCGAGCTTTTAAAACTAAACGAATGTATATGTACGTTCCATAAATTGCAGTTCGTTCGCCTTTGTAAAGGTTTGATAAAAATTGGCGCGATATTTTTCGGACGCTTTAAATAAATTCACATTATTTTGGCACCAACTTGAAAGTGGTATAAAAGCGCGACAGATTCCAGCATTTTATTCAGTGGGTATAAACAGACTTTAATTAAAATTACCAAGTAAATTCAACATGTGGTCAACGTTTCGCTAATCTGTAACTATTTTTATTGCACACGCTTACTGGACTGAAGATTAAATGTGACTTTAAAAATAATTCTTAGAAATCTTTCATCGGAAGTATGTTTCCATAAATAAAATCCACCTACTGCACGCAAACTTCACCCTTAAGACTAACAAAAAAAAATTTGTTGCAAATCGCCTCTGATTGCAGTGAATCCCTCGGGCAGCCTCTATACAGCTGTTTCAACCTTGTTTGGGGCTTCATCAGCAAAAGCGTAGCTTGAGAGTTCGAATACAAACCAAAACGATTCGACCAAGGATACTCGTAATAGTAATGAATAGTTAGTTAAACTATTCCTTAAGACTAATATTAATAATTTTGGGCTAAGAATGCGCCTATTTTTCTTATTTCTGACAGATGGAAAAGTGGAACGAGCCTTGAACAGAAAGTTGCTAAATTGCTAATTTTCTCCTCAATAATTGATAAAATGAATAAAAGAAAAACATTTTAAATTCAGAACATGTTTTGAAATATCTTTTTATAGCTATGATTGAGTAATTCCCCAAATTAATTCTTTAAATCACAGGAAGTTGATTTAATATTCGATATTCGTCAATTATTCTGACGCATTTCTCACAAGCTGCTATTAAATGATATAACGGAGGTATACATTAGGATTACGAAGGCTGTGAATATTTCTAAATAAATGTAATATTTAAAAATAGTTCTCTTTCGAAATTTAGGTTACAGGCCAATTAAAACTGTTTTAGTTTTCCAGTTCTTCAATAAAACTGATTCTCGTGCAATTGCGATAAAAATAAACCGGTCCTTCTTAAGCAGCAATTAATTGCTCACATATTTGCAGCATTTACTAGTATGAGAAAGTACACTATGACCGAGTAATTATACAAAAGTAAATAATGCAACTTTCCTGTATCATTTCCAAATGTGTTTTTTCCTTTCGCGTTGCACGCGCTAATGTTGACTGTACTCTCGAGCAAACAAGTTTTGTGCATTTGCACAAATGGAAAGAAATATGCTGAATTAGTTTTATATGTGAGGTGTTGTACTCCCGCAACAGTAATCTGCGAATTATTGTGTAAATTTAGACGTAATAACGCAGCTGCTTTTTTAAAACTGAAATCTGAATAGGTATACAGTGCGGAGAAGTCTGGAATACTTTACAACACTTCTTGCAAAAAGCTCTCAAATAGGTTAATTCGTAGATACTATAAATCTGCCCTATTTTAGAGTAAGTCATTTATTTCTTCCGTGGCGAACCACTGGGGAACAAAAACAATTTAATTTTTTTTAAATCGAAACCCGTATTTTTATTATGCATTCCAGGAAGTCGAACGCTATTTCTTAAATTTACAACAGAAAGCGAAACATGGACGTCATGAATAACATAATAAAAAAAATCATGTCAATAGGCATAAATAATCCTAAGTATTAAGTGTAAGTTACAAGTATTTATAATAATAATAATAATAATCATTTTATTAAGCACAAAACTAAATACAATTATTGTAATATAATAAAGCAAATTGCTTCGTGCTTAAAGTGTGTGAGGTCAGATGAACTAGTAATAACTGTTCCCTGGTCTACCCCTCACACATACTTTACTATAATTGATACCAAGCGTAGTGATAATAATTACTACAATGATATACTGGGTGATTGAAAATAAGTGTCCGACCCGTTAACCATAGGTAGTCCCGAAAAAACAAAACAAGAAATCTCTATGCATAAAGGCACTAGTATGCACAGTTTTTAAGATAAAATGCATTGAATATTCATATATAAATTGTTACAGCTGTATTGCGTCACAAGAGCGATGAACCCTCGCGTACAAGGAAACACTAGTTTTGTGTATATACTTTTGATAACGCTAATTACTAGCCGTGATCAGTTATCACTCAGGTTCTTTTTATTTATTCTTTAATTCTTTTTATTCGGAGAAAAATGATAAACTTTTTATTTTTATGACACATTCATAGACAACAACAAACATTTTTTTTTCTAAGTTAACTATTAGAATAATTATACATATTCGTGTCTTAACATTCTCCCACCTTGGCGAAAATTTCTACAAGATGAGCCAAAACAAATAAACAAATAGTGACACGAAATCTGACGATTTATAACATTATAATTTTTCCGCTTTCGAACAACACGACCACTCCGAATTATATAATTCTTCTCACCCTCATCCTTTTTATTAATATTTTGAGGAGTCTCTACTCTGTTGTATACTTTTTTAGGCGAAATATTGTCAGTTCATTTGCATCCCCTAAGAATGTAAGGCAGGATTATCTGTTCCTAATACATGTTTCCAAGCTTCAACAGAAGTATACAGTCTTATCTCTGTACACGATTCCAAATAAAAGTCGACCATTCGTTTTCTCTTTGAATCCTATGACTGCAGTGGAATCACTCCAAAACAGCTTTGTACGGTGACATTCTTTAAAGCTTCTTTAATTGTTATGTGCAATCTGGATCCAACAAGAGCTGCAAGTAATTCTTGCCTGGGGATCGACATCTTTTTCAGTGGAGTAAGTCTGGAACGTGCTTGCATCAGATGAACTGAAACTGCAGGGTCAACTTGGATTCTTAAAAGTACAGCAGCTGCAAAGCATCCTGACTTGCATCACAGAATGTATGAAGATTTAAACGACATTATTTATTTATATCGTAATTGATCCATCTAGGTATTTGTATTTTTAATTAACCGAGATAATTCAACTTGCTATTTTCGAAATGTCTTGGAGATTTCCTCAAGTTCGACGTCCCAAGGCAACTTATCTCTCCAAGTCATCTGTAATATTAAATTGAATTTTAATGTTACTGGACAAGTAAAACCTACTGGATCAAAAATACGTTGATTGACTGGAAAAACATATCTTCTAGTTATTTTTACCTCCTCTTCTATTAACTCAAAACAGGAACTACTTATTGAAATTGCATCCTTTTGTTTGTTCCATGTTAATCCTAATAAGAACACTTCTGGTTTCTCTAAATTATCATTTGTATACTCCCACCCTCTAGGATCAAATATACAAGCTGCCATTACTTCCATAGCTTTTTTTATAAAGTGTGAAGTTCTTCTTCGTTGCTTACGCGGGTAATGCAATTGTCAACATAAAACGAGTCTTTTAATTTATTAATCGTAACAGAATATAATTTGACTTCTTTGATATTACATGCTAACGGTCGTTCTATATGACAAAAAAATGGTCATACCAAGCAAAAAAAGGTCTACAACATACTCCAAATATATCTCTCTATATATCTCTACGATATACGATATACTTTCATTTTTCCATCAACGGTTCCAACTGTGCCAAATAAAACGAAGAGAGTCTATTACTCTCCTGAAGACCGATTTGCAAAAAAGCCTTTGCAATATCAGATATTACACCAATCTTCTGTAATAGGAAACGTAGTAATAACGAAGAATCAATTCTATCAGGTTCGGTCCGGTTTCTAATCAATCATTCAGACATGCTTTTCCTTTTTCATGAGCAGACGCATCAAATACGGGCTTTATTTTGGTAGTGGCACTTGAAGATTTAATGACCGGACGATGTGGTAGGTAGTGAGCTGGTCCAGATGCACATCTTCTATTATACCCATATGTTCCTACCCTTCAAAAATCTTACCATATTCCTCGTACGATTCTTGAGCTTCTAACTTCTGTATGACATTACTCAATCTTTTTTTGGCTATATTGAAGTTATCAAGAAGTTGTGGATGATATACGCGCCATTGCATTTGTACTTCATACCTTTCTTCTTCATCAATACTCACTGAATTCTTGAAACGGATTTTTATTTCTTCTTCAATTTCTTGCTTCGATTTTCTTTCTCCTCGATCTATAATTCCCAAAACATCTAAACGCCCTAATTTCCCAATTTTCAATTTTTTTTGTTATCTGTAACTGACATTGTCGAGTAAGTTCTCCTGCTTAATTGGTACCTTCCTTAGAAGAGTCCAACCTACATGTGTAGCTATTACTACTAATCCATTGCTGAGTCTGTACTTTTGGCCAGTAAACAATTTTCCTGCAACATCTGCTCCTATCAGCATTTCAGTCGGTCCATGTTTTTTACAGTCGCTGAGGTGTATTCCAAGTTTTCTTAGCTCAGGTAACCACGGACCATTCTATGTTGTCCCATCACGACAAATTGCTGATTGACCTAAAGCATCAAATTTACAGGCATATTTGTCAACTGTAGTCACCAGTCTAGTCTGAAAACAGGTATGCTCGTTCTTTCTAGTTAAATTTCGACCAAAGAGAGAATGACAAATACTCTCCTGTCTGTTAGGTTTGTATTCCATCTCCTTAGCAGTAGATTTTGAAATGTGTGATCGTTGCGATCCTGTGTCGATTAGAGCTCGTACTTCACATGTAGTTGTGTCATTACGTATTTTTACCTTCAAACTTTTGTAAAAACACGTGTCTTTCAGAAAAACTGTCTAATGCTTTTTCATCTCTAATGGATTTATCTAGTTTACCAGTGTGACTATTACCTGTTCAGATGTGTCACCATCGGCCAATAAACGTTCATAAAGTTCCTCATTCAACTGACATGTCATCATTTTTCTCTTGCAAAATGGAGAATTGTGTACGGCTTCTTAAAATATCAACGTTTTCCTTAGACATTAGATCTGTCAATTGATTTGCTGTATTGGTGAATGACCGCCGGAGAACAGAGCAGGACTTCTTCGCGCGCTCCATTCCACTCGTACTCCAATTAAGATAATAAGATAAGTTCAGTCTGATATCACCGTCCCAAAAATTCACAGTCCAATACACAATTGTCCAGTCAAAAAAAATAATTCTTTTTATTCGGAGAAAAATGATAAACTTTTTATTTTTATGACACATTCATAGACAACAACTTTTTTTCTAAGTTAACTTTTAGAATAATTATACATATTCGTGTCTTAACAACTAGCGTTTACCTTGAAACAAAACTTTAAGACGTTTTTGTTTATGGCTTTCTCCGGAAAAAAATGTATAACACGCAATTCATACTTTCGGACATCGAACTTATGTATAAATACATAAGAAATGAGTCATAATTTCCATTTTGGACTCAAAGGAGGTTGACTTTTGGAATGTCTCTGATAAATTTATTTCTTGCAAATTCGTACTTGAATGGCTCTACTAAATACGCTCCTAACGGGTCGGACACCTATTCTGAATCAACCTGTATGTATGTAAATCAGATGAAAGGTTCACAATTGAACACTATTCAACGCGGATCACTACAAAGCAGGCTCTTTAGTTTAGTCCTGAACTCGAACGGTGAAAATTTTATGAAAGTTTCAGGAAACGTATTCAAAATGTTGGGAATTTAATAACTATAACATCGTTAAAAAATTCCGAGTGATGGTGAGGAATTGTCAATAGGTCCTTGCGTCTTACGTCAACATTATGGACGTCTATTCAAAACCGATATTCTTTGTACAATTACAGAGGACATTTGTATAATAAGCAGTTCGCGGATGAACATTTATCTGGGGTTATCGATCATGTAAAATAAACCATCATTCAATTTCTCAAGACCAGTATAACCAATGACTAAAGTTACAAATCATTACCTTTTAATTAAGACTCAACAAACATCTTGCCACCCGCCATTAAAATCTCGCAATTTGGCGTTATCAGAAGCTCGTCAAGTCAACATGTGCAATAGTCAACGGTTCGTAGCGTGAACGACACGTGAATGACATCCCAAGGTAAATTTTCGTCCGCGCTTTGATAATAAAACTTGATTGAAAAATTACCCTGTGAAGAAATCTGTCTGTCTATTTTTCATATTAAGCTAATGTAATTCTTTCAACTTATGAGACATGTGACATCTGCGCCTTACTCCATATATAAGTCTAGTGCAACTATTTTGAACCCGCTGTATTGAAACAAGGACCATATACACTATCGTAAAAATTGAAATGCGATAAAACCAGTGACTCGCATAGTAAATATTTAATTGACTGGGAAAAATAATGCCAGTTGATGTAAATTACTTTAACGTTAGCAAAGGCGCTTTGTATAATTTTAGGTACATGTTGTATGAATTTAGATCAGAGTCGATATACGAAAGGCTTAGACTACGGCAAAAATCAGATAACGATAAAATGACGTCACTCATAAGCAAATTAATTTGACTAGAAATTTGTAGGCGAGGTTTTTTTCTTATCAAACAACGTAATATTTGTTTTGGATATTTTTACTAGTGCATTTATATCATCATTAATTCTAGTGCATGTTACAACATCTTGTAAATTAAATGAGTAGTATAATTGTGTATCATCGGCGTAAAAATGATATTTGCAATAATTAATTGATAATGATAATTTAGGTGTATAAATTGAGTACAGCAAGGGACCTAAAATTGAATCCTGAGGAACACCACAGGGAACATATTTATTTTATGAGCTTCGTTGAGCTTATCACGAATAGCGACTGTTGTCACATATGCCGAACTCTTTTAATTGGTTCCACTTTAGTTTAGCATTACCATTGGTAATAATACGGTTAAGATGAGCTTTATTTTCAGACCTGACTTCCTTTGTAACCAAATTCAATAAGAATTTATAATAAACCCAATGTTCTTGTAGGCCGGTCCTTGTAAAACGAGATAAAGATTTGTCTCTGAGATTCAACATGAACCGTAAATTGTCAGTCATCCACGGTGACTGTCTGTTGTTGCTTTTAAATATTTTGAGGGGAATATGCAAATCAGAAAGCTCAAGTAAGTTGGCATTGAGAAAATCTATTTTACTGTCAATATTAACAAAATTGTAAATCTCTTGCTACGGAATGGCGTTATTAAAATCATGGTCATTATTAAAATTAGCTAGATTAATATTTTTACCAGTCCTACCACCCCTACGATACGATCACATCTAACAAAAACATAATTTGCGATATAAAGTGAATCACAGCTTATGTCATTAGAGAATCAGGTTTCAGATAAAAAGGGAACATCGAAATCATTAGTTAAAATAACATTTTTAATTAGATCGAAGCTACTAGAAGTGATCTGACATTGAAATGAGCAACCTAAGCAATACGCTTGAGCTTAACATACGTGTATACTATCATATTTTGGTTTTGGTATAATAAATACACATTTATTAAACGCTTACCGTCAACGTACTTACATGTTTTAAGCCGTATAATAAACGTATACATTATACCACTTTGATACAGAAACATCGTATTTAGTACATGAAACACGTTTTTTCAACAACTATTATCTCGCGGACATTTTATCGTTTATTAAACGTAAAATGTATGTTACTTCAGAATCCTTATACGCAGTTCATTCATGCGATATCCATATGAGAATTTAATTTGCCATGTAAAAATAAAGAAAATCGAATCCATTTCGAAAAATGAACTCGTCATAAAGAATAACTTCGGAAACAAATTTGAATAGCAAAGTAATGTTTATCTCTGAACCCTGTGTAGCATTGTCATCCAACATTTGAGCAGAAGAGATTCTAAGTAATTTCGCCCAGTCTTGTAAGCACAGCAAATGCAGTTTAACGTCTCGTTAAGCACGAATTCGTTAATTAATTCCTTGCATAAAAAGTTTATCTTGTAATTTTAATTCTGTTTAGACAGGTGCGTATAACCGTTACCTATGTATTAACAAACTTCCATTCCAACGTGCATTAAAATATTTTTAAATATGTATTAACTCGCAAGTATTTTCCGTTCGAACAAACATTAATCACTATGAAATTACTCCTAATTTAAAAGAAAAGTAGAGCGGCGTGCATGGTCTTAAATGAAATATTTTTCAAGACGAAATACGTAATTTTATAAGTAACCCAATTTGTACATACAACTACGTTTGTGTCCTTTCATGTGGGCGTATATAATACGTCTTATGAATAACTTAGGCTAGTGTTACCATTTTTCTATTGATTCAGTATGAAAATAGCCATATAGCTGGCATTTTTCTTAAATCATAAAACATTAATTCGAAATCATTAGTAAAGCCCGGATTATATGTAATATATCACAAACAAAATTAAAATATGCGTGGAAACACGTACTAAAATTTATTAAATGTGCATTAAAAAGGATACAATGTTATTTTAAACATATAATTAAAAATATTTTTTAAACAAAATTTTTGTGTACAGGATGACTAGTAACTTGAAGGCGTGTTAGATTTAGCCATAATATGTATTATACAAAATACAGTAGTTTCTGAGATATTTTATTTCATTTGAAACATTGTAAAGCAAATAAAGTTTTTTCTATTCTCTTTTAGAAGAAAAAAAAATATTGTGAAATATTATTTCAGCAGCATGCGTTCAGGTTAATTAAAATGATCACGATGATGCCAACAGAGAAAACGTTCGACGTCATCGTTTACAAGTCACGGTTGTTAATAGACAGTGAAGCGTAAAAACACAACTATCGTTATTTACAGCGCTGATTTTAATATAACAATGACAATGATGTAGGTGGGCCTACACATTGTATGAATTTATTGAAGCAAAACCGTTCTCAGTTTCTGTTTATGAAGTTTTATGTTAAAAACAAGCGAATCGTGGAAGAAAACGATTAAAAATTGCAATAAATATAACAAATTCTCGAATAATAGGTAACAAAAACAAATGCAACAAATAATACAGTATTAATTTCTATCAAACTTAATATTCCAAATACGTTTTTATTTATTTGCAAGATTTCTAATTTTTCTGTATTTTGATGATTAAATTTATAAAAATTATGTAACATAAATATTTAGATGCCTTGTGCACAGTAACATACATGTATTATGATCATGACATTATATCATCAGTCGGGTGGCTCCGAGATTAATCTAAATTCATTTACGCAAAGACGGCCATATGAAAATATTTATGGTATTTAATCAGAGCTGACACATCGAGCGTTTTCATAGAACTGAATTTAATGAGGAAGTGAGATAATATGATATTAATAATTAAGCTCCATTACTAGATGACCTATTTTCTTCGCGGAAACTAGGACTAGTTCTTGAAGGCAATGTATTACACGGTATCTTGAAAAAGATCTGAATTTTAATAGCACTACATAATGTTCGCCATTAAATAATGACCTTGTAATCGACACACTTACAAAATCAGTTTTATGAAATAGCAAACAGAAGAGTTGCGGTTAAAAAAATATTCGTTTTGTTTACAAGTACACCGAAATAAATAAATTTCTAATAAATAATTTTAAATCTAATAAATAATATAAATATAAATACAGGCTATACGGAATGCTATACTTTTTATCGCAAATTCTGATTCCACAAATTACTCTAAATAAAAAGTTTTATTATTATTACTACCTCATACTTAAAGGTATATGATTTTGAGATATATTCAAATTTATTTAAAACATTGTTTTGGTGACCATTCTGAAAGAATAATGATCAGCCTTTCAAATCATATCCTAGTTATCCCTGAAAATTCGCAGGACCGCCAAAATATGGTATCGAACGTTGTTCAATTTAACTGTCGGAAACTCAGTTTTCGCAAATGGACCATATCTACCTATACTTTTACATCAAGAGATAGAAAATCAAATTCCACGTCGATTAATTAATTAATTTATACCTATATACCCCTGTACCTTTTTGTTTTAGTTTAGTTTTCTTTTTATCAATAATTGTTTATTGCATTTTGCTAGACTTCGCACATGTAGTAACAAATTTCAAAAAAGCAAAAATATTGATCGAGTTACACAGTTAGGTAAATAAATAATCACAAATAATAAACAAAGAAATTAAGAAAATTGACAAAACAAAACAAAGGTTTAATTATTCAAGAACTATGACATGATTGATTTGACACTCTTATGCCCGGTTTCTGAAACTATAAATAAGTTTATGTAAAGATAAATTTGTATTGATAATATAGATAAATTATGATCAATTTATGAAAAGTAAAAACTATTTACATTGCACATACTTTATGTACCTACTGATAAAGCTTCTAGAAGTTGTAGCGAGTTTGTCTTGAGTTTATCTCTACACAAAGTTATGAATCGTTTTAAAAACCGGGCGTGAATCTCTAGTTTTTTTGCAAATTTTATATAAAAATTGTCATCTTGTCGTACCGATCTTAAAATAAATAAAATTAGTCATTGTTATTTTCACTTCTTTACCAATTATAAGTTTTTCTTTTGTTGTCGAACATCAGACCAAGATTTTTCAAGACATACTTATTTAATTAACAATTCAACATCTGTTTCTTTTTTTAAAGCTTACAACGAGTAATTGCATTTGTCATTAATTAGCAGAATAAAACGAACAATGTTTGACAACAAAGAACAGTAAATAGAGACAAGTATAGGAAATGCTAATACTCATCTAATATCTGTTTTTTTTTTTATTTATTTACCATCAAATAGGTCATGATTTTATTTTATAAGGTTGGCTATTAAAGTAAAGTTAGACAAACGAATTTCATGTCATTATAACATATGCCAAAATGTGACACTTCAAATCAGATAGATCAACCGATGTTGTCAACTCTCAACTTTAAGAAATATTCATTTTTATCTAGTACCTATGTTAATTCTACAAGTCAATTTGTTATGTAAATAATTAATTATTTATGTCAAAATGGTGAAAATTGTGTGACATGAATATTGCTATACAAAAAGCATTTGTAAAGTAGCGAACGGATAGGCCAGATTTGGGAAAAATGGAAATTATTCAAAGATTAGAGGAAATTTTTGCAGTGAGTACAATATTTTAAATTTGCAAGCGTTCTTTTCATTTAGAAATGTATTGTAGATGTCACAAAAGTGTATAAGGACGAAAAAACGAGACGAAATGGAAAGTTTCTTCTGGCAAACGTACTGCTACGGACAAATTTTTAAATTACACGTTTAGAAAAGCTTTACAACGACTAATTAGGTAATATAATTTGAGAAATTAAACATAAACCTTGTGACGAAAAGAAAATATTGCAACATTGCTTTGTTCGCAGTGACCTTAAACTCAAAATCAAAATGACTTTCATTGTGAACGTTTAGTTACTTGGATAAGTACCACTTCTTCCCTAAATTTTCACTGCATACTACGATGGTAAATAAATAAAAAAACAGATATTATACAGCATTTCATTCTGTATCTGAATTCTGTATCGCAAAAATATGCAGGCAATCCTAATTACGAAAACTAAATTTTAGATTCTTCAACAACATAACGAGGTTCGCCAAGTATGTTAAATTTAAAGGAAAGTATCTTATTTTAATCGATTGAAGAAATTGCCCCCTAAATTTTAACAAATCGTTGTTTTCACAAATACGATAATTTTTATTCATATATGCCCAATTTTTTCAATTATAAATTTGTAAATCAATTTGTTTTCTCTCGCCAATTTATTTATAAAGTAACTCTAACCTATTTTTATTAAGTAAAGTATTCGAGTAACTCGAGTACTCAACTTTTGAAACTTGTTGCATTTATTCTTTAATGTGTTACAAAATCCTCGGCGTTATGCTCGTCTGTGCTGCCTTTAATGTGTCGCCGGTCTAAGATTCGGTTTGAAGTTACGCTTAATTCGCTTAAGGTCGCATTACTGGAGTTGAGTACTGAACGTGAGCACTAGGTTTGAGTTCCATACTTAACTACAAGATTGAAAAACTAAGAGAAATCCAAATTACACGAGTACTGGACTCGAGTATTAGATTCGAGTACTGTACTCGAGTACGGAACTCGTATCCCAGACTCGATTTTTATGTTTACGAGTGCCAGTCTACTTGACTCTTAAAATAGCGAAGTCGGCGCCTTCACTAATTACCACCTAAAGCTTTTTAACAAGATCCCAAAAACGTGGAGAAGCCATCTTATGAGTTTATTCAAGAAAAACCTAAAGAAATCCTTCAATGAGCAGCAATGCTTCTCAGTATTGATGAATTTATAGACTTTAACTTTAATGAACATTAACATGAATATGTAATGTATTTTTTGTTTTTTTTTGTAATTTTATATTTTCATGTTACTGTACTGTATCTCAAAATGTTAAAATCCAAAATGACGTCCATAGGAAAAATGAAGTTGCCAGGTGTTTCTCCGCTATCTTGAAAATTATTGAAAAGGGGATACCATATTCGAATTCCTCATAAAAAAGTCTGAATAAAGTCTTGGTTAGAAAAGCCTAGTGCGGTTTGTTTCTCGTGAAAGAATTAAAAACGAGAATCAGAAATTTTCTTTCTTTTGCGATATTTTCAAAACTATTGAAGATATTTCGAATTTCCTTTCAGATTATTATTGAGCACGAAAACGCTCAACTTTGATCTAATTTAACCAACTTCGAATCTCTTAAGATAAGCGAGATCCCCATAGTGGCACTCGAAAAACGCACAGCCTGTATTATAAAGCAAATAATATAGTTATTAATTCTTTCAGAATTCACAAAACTTGCTGCAGTACTTGATTTCTAAGCAAATATTTTTTTATTAAATTTTATTAAAATAAATATTTTGTAATTTTAGGGTTGAACAAAAAAGACCTATAACTATATTTATTGAATTGAATTAGAAAATTGTATTGTGGTCCATCGTCCAAATAAAATAATGAATTTTCGGAAGCGTTTTAAGAAAGTAAGAATTCTCTAGAACAATATACAGGGAAGGGCAAAAGTATGGAACCGGCTTAATCGAAAACTCTTTGACGTATCTATTTGAAATTTGGTATGTGATTTAGAGTTAATAAGACCTGTATTACCAATTTTGTTTCACTTAAATAGTGAGAAAACCCCTCGACCACATTAATTCACTGAAAGCGAATACGTATTTCGGTAACGAAGTTACCATCTTCAGCGCTAAACTGATATTAAACTTTAAAACAACAAATAAACTAAACTAGACTAGCCGCACTCCCCCCCTCATTTTCTTTGTACCGTATTATGCATGCAAAGCAAACCGGGATTCTTCGAAAATCTAAAGGTCGAAGAGGCAAGAAGCGGTCGGCCCGGACTTCTCAAAATTCATTAATCTATTCCTATTTTTGTGAATCTCCAAGCTTTCGAAAGAATCTAGGTTTGTTTTGTTATTAATTTGTTTGATTAAATCTATTTTATTTACCGAATGATTGTTTTCAAGCATGTGTAAGGCAACACTGGATTTATCAAAGCGTTTGTATTTTAAATGAGCCAAGTGTTCTTTGAATCTAATTTTTAAGGATCTTTTTGTTTGCCCTACATAAATTTGATCACAATTTTTACAACTAATTTTATATATACCTGATTTATCCTCCGAATCTACTTTATCTTTTGGATTTCCCAGCAACGATTTTAAGCTGTTATTGCTGGTGTAAACTATTCTTAAACCTAATTTTTTAAAAATTGTATTCAACCCTTTAGTATATTGAGGATAAAACGGCATTTTTACAATTTTCTTATAATCTACCTCACCTATTTTGTCAGATTTTAGTGTGGTTATTTTATTAATCTCTAATTTTTGTTTTTGTTTTCTAATAATGTTATAGATTACATCGGGTTGGTAACCATTGTACGTGGCGATTTTAATAATTTCTTGAAGTTCTTTACTATAATTAACAGTTGATAAAGGGAATGTCAGCATCCTATGCACTAAGAAATTTAAGGCCGCTAATTTATATTGTTTGCAATGATTTGAATCCGCGGGAATGAATCTATTAACATTAGTAGATTTCCTATAAACGTTAAATTCTAATTTATTACTATTTCTAGTTACTAATGTGTCTAAAAAGGGTAGTTTATTGTTAGTTTCAATTTCATAGGTAAATTTGATGGTGGTGAATTTAGAGTTTAAACTTTTAAGGAATTCCTCTATTGAACATTTACTTTGGTCAAAAACACAAAATATATCATCGACGTATCTCACCCAGATTTTAGGGAAATAATCTAAAGAGGCTTTAAGTTCCGTTTCAAATTTACCCATAAACAGATTTGCCATAAACGGTGACAAGCTATTTCCCATGGCTGCCCCTTCCAATTGTTGGTAAAACTCGTTGTTAAATTTAAAGAAATTTTGATTCATGCATAAACTAGTGAGTTTTATTAATTCATCCACTTCCTCCTTATCGAAGCTATTCTTTGATAAAAGTTCTTTCAGGTAATCTAAGGTGGTTTTTACAGGTATACTAGGAAATAACGAAGTGACATCGAAGGATACTAAAATTTCGTTTGGTTTTATTTCTAGATTTTTTAATTTTTCAATAAATTCTAATGAATTTTTAACAGAAAAATCGGGTAATTTAACTGGAAGGTTATTAAATTTATCACTTAACCACCTCGATAATGAAGAAGTCGGTGAATTTATACAGGATACAATGGGTCTCATGCTGTTACCTGGTTTGTGTATTTTTGGTAAACAATACAATCTAGGGATTATTGGGTTAGATGTTGTTAATTTGTAACGTAAAGCGTTCGTAATCGCTTTACTGCAGTCTAACATGGTTTTTTTTGGTCTCCGTAATCATTTTAGGTAAAGGATCTTTTTTAACTTTCTGGTATTGACCTTGATTAAGCATGCCATTTACTCTGTCGAAATAATCTTCTTTATCTAAAATGACCACAGTATTGCCTTTGTCCGCCTTGAGATAAAAACAATCTTTTTCTCTAAGTGTTTTAATGATAATTTTAAAAAAGATCCTTTACCTAAAATGATTACGGAGACCAAAAAAACCATGTTAGACTGCAGTAAAGCGATTACGAACGCTTTACGTTACAAATTAACAACATCTAACCCAATAATCCCTAGATTGTATTGTTTACCAAAAATACACAAACCAGGTAACAGCATGAGACCCATTGTATCCTGTATAAATTCACCGACTTCTTCATTATCGAGGTGGTTAAGTGATAAATTTAATAACCTTCCAGTTAAATTACCCGATTTTTCTGTTAAAAATTCATTAGAATTTATTGAAAAATTAAAAAATCTAGAAATAAAACCAAACGAAATTTTAGTATCCTTCGATGTCACTTCGTTATTTCCTAGTATACCTGTAAAAACCACCTTAGATTACCTGAAAGAACTTTTATCAAAGAATAGCTTCGATAAGGAGGAAGTGGATGAATTAATAAAACTCACTAGTTTATGCATGAATCAAAATTTCTTTAAATTTAACAACGAGTTTTACCAACAATTGGAAGGGGCAGCCATGGGAAATAGCTTGTCACCGTTTATGGCAAATCTGTTTATGGGTAAATTTGAAACGGAACTTAAAGCCTCTTTAGATTATTTCCCTAAAATCTGGGTGAGATACGTCGATGATATATTTTGTGTTTTTGACCAAAGTAAATGTTCAATAGAGGAATTCCTTAAAAGTTTAAACTCTAAATTCACCACCATCAAATTTACCTATGAAATTGAAACTAACAATAAACTACCCTTTTTAGACACATTAGTAACTAGAAATAGTAATAAATTAGAATTTAACGTTTATAGGAAATCTACTAATGTTAATAGATTCATTCCCGCGGATTCAAATCATTGCAAACAATATAAATTAGCGGCCTTAAATTTCTTAGTGCATAGGATGCTGACATTCCCTTTATCAACTGTTAATTATAGTAAAGAACTTCAAGAAATTATTAAAATCGCCACGTACAATGGTTACCAACCCGATGTAATCTATAACATTATTAGAAAACAAAAACAAAAATTAGAGATTAATAAAATAACCACACTAAAATCTGACAAAATAGGTGAGGTAGATTATAAGAAAATTGTAAAAATGCCGTTTTATCCTCAATATACTAAAGGGTTGAATACAATTTTTAAAAAATTAGGTTTAAGAATAGTTTACACCAGCAATAACAGCTTAAAATCGTTGCTGGGAAATCCAAAAGATAAAGTAGATTCGGAGGATAAATCAGGTATATATAAAATTAGTTGTAAAAATTGTGATCAAATTTATGTAGGGCAAACAAAAAGATCCTTAAAAATTAGATTCAAAGAACACTTGGCTCATTTAAAATACAAACGCTTTGATAAATCCAGTGTTGCCTTACACATGCTTGAAAACAATCATTCGGTAAATAAAATAGATTTAATCAAACAAATTAATAACAAAACAAACCTAGATTCTTTCGAAAGCTTGGAGATTCACAAAAATAGGAATAGATTAATGAATTTTGAGAAGTCCGGGCCGACCGCTTCTTGCCTCTTCGACCTTTAGATTTTCGAAGAATCCCGGTTTGCTTTGCATGCATAATACGGTACAAAGAAAATGAGGGGGGGAGTGCGGCTAGTCTAGTTTAGTTTATTTGTTGTTTTAAAGTTTAATATCAGTTTAGCGCTGAAGATGGTAACTTCGTTACCGAAATACGTATTCGCTTTCAGTGAATTAATGTGGTCGAGGGGTTTTCTCACTATTTATTTGGATTACAGCCACAGGTTTTGTGTTGCTTTGTGATTTTTGTTTCACTTGTTTAGCTGCTCTTGTTTCTGAGACACAACGCCTACTTGACATTTTTTAAACGACAACTTGCAGATTTTCTTCCTTTATTTAATAGTTCGTTTAATTTTCTAAATAATCAGATAAAAATATTTATGAATTGCATAAGAAAATTTTGGAATAAATAACGTTTCAATGAAAACATTAGAAAAATGGTTTACGTTGATATTCGGTATTTGTTTTCATGCTTTTAAAGCAATTTTTATTAAAGTTGCCTTAAAAACAGCCCATAATCTTGTGGCCTTTTAGTTTTTTTGTTAAAACTAGTATTTTTGTCGAATATCAACCAATAAACAATTTTTTCTAACTTTTTCATTCAAACGTTATTTTCTCGAAAATTTTCTTATGTAATAGATTAACATTTTTACGTGGTCGTTTAGAAAATTGAACAAATTATTAAATAAAGGAAAGAAATCAGCAGGTTGTCATTTAAAAAAAATCAAGCAGGCGTTGTATCTCAGAAACAAGAGCAGATAAACAATTGAAACAAATTGATTATATAGGTCTTACTGACTGTAAATCACACACAAATTTCAAATAGATACGTCAAACAGTTTTTGAAATATTAAGCCGGTTCCATACTTTTGCCCTTACCTGTATAATACATTCGAATAATATTATTATAACATTTAATAGATAAAATAACGACATCGTACGATCGCTTTTTGACCTGACATTGTAGTAGGATAACAAATTGAAGCGGATTTGCTGCATAATAAGCTACCCCATGCAATGTCAAAGCATAATGAAAGTTTAGACATTTTACAGATGAAAATTAAATATGAAGTCACCAGGCTAAATTACTGACAATAAAAAGGCAAATTCAAAGTGATAATGAAATTAATTATCTTGTAACTTTATTACCTTTTTCCTCGTACATATAATTTCTTCACTCCTTTAAATTCTTTACCTTTTATGTCTTACCTGTTAAGGACAATCTTGCAAACTGGGTTCGCGTGCTGCTTTAAGATATTAGGAAATACTAAAAAGCATCGCGTGTGTCCGTCGACTGTACACAGTCTTACATGAAGAACTCATTGGATTTATATTAGTTACCCAAATTTCTTTTACCCACAGTGAAATTAATCCGGGCACAAATTAAAATAAATTTACATTTTATACTTTGGCCTTCTATAATAAACTTACGCCTACAGTGCTGACATATTTCTTCAAGCCGAACGTGGATACGAAAAGCGGCGGCCAATAAACATAATTCTTTATTAAAACGTTAATGTTTGTTTGCGTTGGAATTTGTGCTTGTTCGATAAGTTTGTTCGTTTAGGTAAAAAAAAATATTTACACGAATATTTTGGTAAAGACAGCCACATTCACTTTGTTGGAAACGTATGAGTGAAAGCAAGTTTCTAAGAAAACCTTTAATTATGCAGGTACACGCGGTTTAGTGTAACTGTTTAAAGATGCAGTTTATAAAGGAATTTAGATAGAAATTGTTCGAGGAGTTACGAAACTTGTAACAAAAATCTTACTGAATTAATAGGGACAGTGATCAAATTATTAATGTAAATAAATCATTTTAATATGTATATTGGATGCAATACAATGGAAACAATAATAACTTATTATAAGTTAAGAAGAAACATATTTTATAGATTCCATTTGCTGAAGGTGCACACCTGCATAGATTATTGCAAAATTTTCTCTTAGTATATACTTCTAAATGTATGTTGTGTGTACTATCATGCTCAAGTAAAATAATACCATTTGACAATTTCTTAGCCCGTATAGTAATTTAGAGACGGTGGCTGTACTTGCTGTTTTAAATGCTGAATGGTCAGAAGGGTGCAATTTGCATGCAGAGAATTATTTTTATTGCACATGATAGTACGTATGACCTAATGATATTTTAATTGAGTCATTTATTTGAGTTTGTACGAATTGAGAAGTTACAGCTTACTCAGTTGTTACAGACACATCCTGTATTTAAACATACCTACATTAATTTGCAATAAATGTAACATAATTTGTCATGTTTATAGTAATTGCTAAAGGACGTTGAGATATTGCTTACTTCTGCAAATTCTTATTCTAAGCAACTGACGGATAATAAATCAATTAGATCAAAGAGGATGCCTATAATTTATCGGTCGTAAACTAAGAACGATCCTTTGAAGCTCGAAGCCCATTGCAGATACATAATGAAATGTTGAACTTACGTTCCGCATTCATGTTCTAATTAATAATAACTGCATTGTCAGTCTGAAGTCTGGAGTAATTAGTGTCTGTAGTTCGAAGCTCATAACTAAACAAAAATTATTTTAAGTTTAAAAATTATTACTTACTACTTTACACTTATTTCAATAAACTGATAGAAACCAAATGTACCAATTTGAAAGAGTCACCACTAATTTACATTTGTACTTAGTACTAGTATGCACGCATAATTTATTTTTTGTGTTAAACAATAATTTATTAATACTTGTTATGGCTTGGGTAGAATATCAAGAATTGTTTTTACACGACCATTTATCGTGTTTCCATTTGTTTTATCGACCCACACCCAATATGTTATTAATTAGAACACAGGTTTCAACGTACGATTAGAACAGGAATATGATGTTTTCTTGGTCGTAGACCATAATAAAGAGCGCGTATACTGCACGTACATATAAATATATGATTCAGTTACTTATTTATTTCATGTCAGAAAATTATTCATTCGTGTATACTCATCTACATATAAATTCGAATTTGAGTCTAGATATTATTTTTTTTTCTTCTACTTTCACTGCTTCATTTATCATGTTTTATGTATGTAACGGTAAAGTTACTGAAAACACTTAGAAACGTATGCATTTTTCATCCTGAAAGTTTTATTCAAATTTCAGATTTCAGGCATCAAAAGATTGTAATATAGGCAATATTCATTAATGTATCAACTTTTCAACTCCCTAATGAGTAGCACAATACTGTTACTGTTACAAAGTCGAGGCTTACCATTCGGATCTCTAAAGCGGTATGAAATACGGAGTTGAGAGTAAAATTAATTAAGCTTTTCTTATGGTTTGACATGCATCATACGTTTCTAGTTATAGAGTCATAGAATAACTATAAATGGTGTAGTAAATAATATTATTAAAATTTTTTTTATAAAAATGAATGTTATGAATCAATTAAATCAACATTAATTTAAAAAGTTATCTTAGAAAAATTTTGTGCAAATCGTTTTTGATTGCAGTGAGAACCTCGAGCAGCCTCTGCACAGCTGTTTCAGCCCTGCTTGGGGCTTCTTCAGCAGAAACGTAGCTCGATATTCCCACTGCAGACCAAAAACGAATTGCCCAATTTATTCGCAAATGCGATGTAAGAATGATGAACATATAAAATAGCGACATCTTACTATCGCTTTTTGACCTAACATTGCAGTAGGATAGACAAATTGAAGCGGGATTTGCTCCTAATGAGTCCCCCATGCAAGGCGGCCATGCTTGCTGTCAAAGCATAATGAAAGATTTTAGAAAAATTTTGTGCAAATCGTTTTTGATTGCAGTGAGAACCTCGAGCAGCCTCTGGACAGCTGTTTCAGCCCTGCTTGGGGCTTCTTCAAAAACGATTTGCGCAAAATTTTTCTAAAATCTTTCATTATGCTTTGACAGCAAGCATGGCCGCCTTGCATGGGGGACTCATTAGGAGCAAATCCCGCTTCAATTTGTCTATCCTACTGCAATGTTAGGTCAAAAAGCGATAGTAAGGTGTCGCTATTTTATATGTTCATCATTCTTACATCGCATTTGCGAATAAATTGGGCAAGTCGTTTTTGGTCTGCAGTGGGAATGTCGAGCTACGTTTCTGCTGAAGAAGACCCAAGCAGGGCTGAAACAGCTGTCCAGAGGCTGCTCGAGGTTCTCACTGCAATCAAAAACGATTTGCACAAAATTTTTCTAAAATCTTTCATTATGCTTTGACAGCAAGCATGGCCGCCTTGCATGGGGGACTCATTAGGAGCAAATCCCGCTTCAATTTGTCTATCCTACTGCAATGTTAGGTCAGAAAGCGATAGTAAGATGTCGCTATTTTATATGTTCATTAAAAAGTTATCAACAGATAAAATAGCGAAATTTTACGATCGCTTTTTGACCTGATATTGCAGTAGGATAGACAAATTGAAGCGGATTTGCTCCTAATAAAACCCCCATGCAAGGTGGCCATGCTTGCTGTCAAAGCATAATGAAAGTTTTGAAAAAAATTTGTGCAAATCGTTTTTGATTGCACTCTTACATCGCAATTGCGAATAAATTGGACAAGTCGTTTTTGTTTGCAGTGGGAATGTCGAGCTACGTCTCTGCTGACGAAGCCCCAAGCAGGGCTGAAACAGCTGTACAGAGGCTGCTCGAGGTTTTCACTGCAATCAAAAACGATTTGCACAAAATTTTACAAAAAGTTATCGTTACGAGCTCATTCTGATTTAGATGCATTACTTGTTTCTGTTGCCACTTGCCCCGGTATGTCATCTAAAGTCGGCCATTGCCCGGTAGTTTTCTTATTACAGCTTAATGATAGAATTTTAACTTTTTCGAAACCGTTCGCTTTCTGAATACTTGGAACAGTTTCGCCCGTTATGTCGATTTATTCGCCAAAGCATTTCTGCAAATAATTTTTTATCGGATAGATAGCCGTTGTCAGTCATCATTGTTGCCAATATTTTGATGACCGATTTTGCTTAAGAGTTTATACTGAATTTTACGCCAGAAGAAGTACTTCACCATTTACCCTATTCAACCCTCACCGCGAGTTGTTCTAAAGCCCAGTGTTAACCCATCACTTGGTGTGGTCAGCTGCGTTCATATTCGCTCTAAATATTGTGGGGAGCTGATAAGGTTATGATAACCTGCTATGGCGCCAGCTTAACTAGAGACGAAGTTACACTTCTTCGTGTACGAATACTCAAATGATTGTCAAGGTCAGTCGATTCTACTGTTAATAAATCTTCCTGTTGGTTTATCTTTGTTGGAATGCCTTGGCAATTTTTGCTCCGCTGCCTTTTATCGCCAAGCTTATATCGAATCACGAACACGTACCGGACGATTGACTAGCTCTAAGACCGTTCAAGCATTCGGCATGTCGAAGATCTACATCAGTATGTTTTACTGTTAGTTAAGAAACTACCTTGCTTCTTGCACGATAGAACCCCAGGACTCAGCAAATTATGCGATCCTCGTAACGTGACCATCTTCATCCCTAAGTAAATTCCTTTCGTTTTTCGTGGTTCACCGTGGCTGATCGTTGCGAATCGTGTATTCCAGAACATTATTTCTATTCAGGTGTCAAATAAATGAACTCACCATTGTGTAATTTTGTCGATTCATTTCGTTTTGTCAATCTAATTCAATTTCAATGTAATTCAATGTAATCGTTAGTATTTGCTTGTCTTTTTTTTGAGTAAATTTTAAAGTTAATTTTTGTAAAAGTTTGAACTATTAAAAATCACCGTGAGGCAAAAGGAAATTTCCACACGTACTATGTCCGTCATAAAAATCTGGGACATGTAATATGCCCTATTCTCGGCTCTACTGTAAACATAACGAAATGTTTTTATGTTACCATAGAAACAAGCTCTAAATAGCAAGATGAATGGCTGAAAGCGGCATTCAAATGTACGTATCAATTTATGAACAGATAAAATAGCGATATCTAGCTATCGCTCTTTGACCTGACATTGCAGTAGGATAGACAAATTGAAGTGGAATTTGCTCCTAATAAGTCCCCCATGCAAGGCGTTTTTGTTTGCAGTGGAAATGTTGAGCTACGACCCCAAGCAGGGCTGAAACAGCTGTCCAGAGGCTGCTCGAGGTTTTCACTGCAATCAAAAACGATTTGCACAAAATTTTTCTAAAAATTTTCATTATGCTTTGACAGCAAGCATGGCCGCCTTGCATGGGGGACTTATTAGGAGCAAATCCCGCTTCAATTTGTCTACCCTACTGCAATGTCAGGTCAAAAAGCGATAGCTAGATGTCGCTATTTTATCTGTTCATCACTCTTACATCGCAATTACGAATAAATTGGACAAGTCGTTTTTGTTTGCAGTGGAAATGTCGAGATACGTCTCTGCTGAAGAAGCCCCAAGCAGGGCTGAAACAGCTGTCCAGAGGCTGCTCGAGGTTTCGACTGCAATCAAAAACGATTTGCACAAAATTTTTCTAAGTATCAATTTATGTTTATGAAATATTTTAAGATATTTTTGAATTTTGCGCCTAATCAATATAGAATTTCGATTTAAACGTTTCTTTGTGATATTATTCCTACTTCATTTTTGCGCATTATTAAATTAGTGTCTTGGACACCTCCACCTTTTTTTAAAGCTTAAGTTATTTATGATTGGATGTATTAGATACTTTTGGTGTTGTTACTTCAGTTGGCGCCTACTGATTAATAATTTTAAATATACCCGTATTGTGGTAGTCTCCTTATTTTTTTTTTGTCCACGACCCTCTCTACGAAACTCTTGAGCTGCCGCTGGTATTACGCACTGTCCTTCTGAGACAGCACTATTCATCTTTGTGGATTTAAGTGTACGCAGGACAAGAACTGCCTCGTTATATGTACACTATCGCCAACGCGGTTCTAACCGTTACATTATTATGCTAAGAGAAACAATCATCAAGTTAAATTAATTTAATTCAAATAATGTCCGATGCAATAGTTGCCTATAACAACAAAGCCTTATTTTAATTTTATTCTGTGTCGATATAGGGTATTCAATTAAAAAGAAAACGTATTTTTCCTTTATCTCCTAAACCGATGTGCATTTTTTTTATTGCAGTATTACAATGAGCGTGAAATGTATTAGTAATTAGCTAATTTATTCGAATTTGCATTTTTTTGTACTAACAAAGTTAGCAATAATGCCGACTTAAGTTTGAACGGACTGTAAACTTAAGAAGTTTTATTTATTTATACTAAATAATGAGTTGCTATAACAAAAAAACAAATTTTTCTAATTTTAAATATTAATGATAACTACATACAGGGTGACTACGTGAGAATTCCTACCCCCTTTAACTCCTTTATTTTGGATTTCAGGAAAAACTGTTTAATACTCCGTGTGCTCACAGAAAAACAATTGATGGTGGGATAAACGAGATATAAACTAAACTTAAGTTTTTTTTAATGGAATAGCCTGTATATTATTTCGCTTTTCGATTCTAAATTAAATTCTACTGAGACTACGTATATAATAAAATTAATAATGTAGAAGGTGTCTATAAAATAATTCCTATTTAAATTATTTTATTTTTGAATTTTAGAAATAGAAAACTTGAATAATGATTCTTTTATACTAAGAGACGTGAATCAAAACATGTTAAAAAGATTTACACTTTGCATAAAAAAACTGAAGATGCTTTGAATACGTTTTACGTTAAATTTTTAATCGTTTTTTAAAATTCAATTTTTCTGAAATATTTTTCGTTTCTTGTTAAAAAGTTAAATTTTTAGAAAGCATGTAAATCGATTTAATATGTTAACGCTAAAATTTTATTTAATGTTATTTTATTTAAAACCAAAACTTCGTTTATTTTTTTGGGTATCCGACGCTCAATTGTTTATTGTGAGTATATGTAGCAGTACTGAAAAAAATTCTACAAGTTTTTTTATCCTTTTTTCTTTCTAAAATAAAAATAAAAAATTAAGCAGGAATTATTTTATTCACATCTTCTACACTATTAGTTTTTTTTATACATATAGTTCCATTATAATTTTATTTCGAATCGAAAAACGTAATAAAATACAGGGTGTTGCTTTTAAAAAAACTTAAATTTAGTTTATATCTCTTTTATCCGACCATCAATTGTTTTTCTGTGACCACACAGAGAAACTTTGAGTTTTGTATTAAACATTTTTTTCTGTCAACAGTAAGCATAGGATTTCGATAAGTACACGCCTTCGTTTCAGTAGCGCCGTAAAAATGTATCGAACAGGCACATTGTGTAATGGGACGGTGAAAATAATTTACGGTTCTTACTAGATGACGCAATGTCGTAATAAAGTTCGCCGGTCGACTGGTCAACTAATTACTCTGAAAATCTTTACACATTTAAACAAGAATAATTGATTACACAACTGTAATTTTTTATTGCGGCAATATTGCTCTGTTTTTTGTTATACTGAGTAACACCATTGCTGTAGCGGCGTTAATTGTCTCCGCAGCCCTCGCGTTTGTTTACACGCTACGGTCTAATATCTTATATTGCCCGCTTCATTAGAATTTGATCCGCGCAAAACATATTTCTCCTATATATAGTCATCAGAAATAAAAGAGTTAAAGGGGGTAGGAATTCTCGCGTACGTACGTACTACATACGACTGAAAGTTAATATGATTTAGGGCCGATATTTAAACCTCTCATTAACTTTAATCATTGATTTATTCCCATAGTTACAATTACAGAGACAGTTGTTTCTATAAGAATTGATAAACGGTTAATGTTAATCAGAGATGAAAAGACCGGACCTTAATTTCCGAGATTAATAAATATGACATGCCATCTATGCCTCAGCCGAATGTTCTGAGAATCATTTGAAAGGTGCGCAACTTGTTCTACGTGTTACTCTGGAAAGAATTATTTTCTGTTATATGTGTGTATAAGGTAATTAAATTTTTCAATAAAAAAAAATAAAAAATAAACAATGTTTTCGCATTACAAACGAAATATACAAGTTATTTGTGAAACAAGTGGAAAAAAATCTTTTTTTGACGGATGTTAAGTTCAGATTGATTCATAATAACTATAGTTAGGCGAAAAATCTTGATCGACTCCCACCACTTATGTTTAAAGGCGCGGTGTTGCGAACGGTATCACTGCATCGTGCATCGTGTAGTTCATTAAATTTTGTGCGCGATACTGGAATCCGATAAGCCAGTGAAGTGAGAGTTATATCAAGGGTGTTTCAAGTATTCCGCCGAACTGTAATAATAATATTCCGAAACTTTAATAGTTTACACGTGGTGTTAATGTAGTTTTTGGCATTAGAAATTTAGAAGCACCGATCGCGGTACTGTGCAGTACGAGTGTTAAACAAATTTATTGAGAACAACATTGACTGTTTTCACTTTACGCCCGACGATATTCGACAGATTCCTTTAATATTCATACTTCACAGCACAATGGCCTCAATTACTATTCTGGTATCTTTGAAAACTATTTCCGGATATACTATGGATTATGCCAAGAAAATGGTAATGGTATCCAAATCTACACAAATTTTGAAATATTATTCACGCTCGTGTTTCGCCTCGTCGAATTCATTCATTCGCCTCGACATAGTCTGACGAATGTGTAAACGGGTAATTCGCGTTATGGAGTCGAATGTGCGAATGCCAGTCGCAAGTGTGGCGAGGCGAAATGCGAGCGCGAATGGGTAATCATTTTAGTTGTCTTGATTCTTGATACAGGTGGTTGTTGTGCAGAGGGAACATAAGCCCTACACCGAAAGAGAGCGATATAGACTCGTAAAAAAGATGGAGAAAGCTCTTACTGGCTGAGTACTTGTAACAGGGAGTTCAAAATTTTATTTTATATCGTTTTTTAAGCAATTTACAGCAAGGTAAATTTTGCTTTTGAGACGCGACACGTTAACGTAAAATACACATTATTTAGAATTTTATTTTATTTTAAAGAAATTACTATTTACGTGTTTTAGCTAAAGAATGAATATTCAATAATTCTATTCTTTCATCGGTATTCCGTATTCGATGTGGTACACTTGTGTATAAATCATTCTCGATCTTTTGGCATTCTAGTAGGCCTTTTCGTTGGGTTACCTGCAGAAATTTGTCAGAAGTCAAGTTTCTTATTTTGTTATAATAATGATCGGCAATGGTAACATTAAAGAAAATTAAATAATTCATAACATTTACTAGCGGGTGCTCCGATCTTCAGAAACAATAATCATGAGATACTAACCCAATTTTCTGACGTCTATATTTTTAGTGATACCAACAAAAGTGTCACTCTAACGTGGCCTGCTCTGAATATCAAAAGATCTTGAACGGAAAATACTGTCCTATTTGCTCTCATACAAATCTCTTAAATATATCACATGAAAAATTGAGCTTTCTTCACCAGTGGCATAGATCCGGTGAAGTAGGTTATCATTTTAGTAAATAACTTTCTTATTGTCAGTTAAAAAAAGAAACTCAAACAAAAAAATTGAGAAGTTGTAATAAAATTGTACCAGAAATGAATTGAGTTCCATCTTCGTCAGATTAACCGTTTTCGAGATAATTAAATCGAAAGATTATATTGCTGCAGAAACGCGAAATTTCCTAATGCTCCAACATCCCCTGAAAACATTAGCTGGAATTTTACCTACGCATTTTACATGTCAATGTACAATACATAACTGTTATATAACTCCTTTCCTTAAAAGACGCTTTTCAAGTTGCTTTTATGAGTCACACATCAGAAACGAAAAACTTACATGGTATAATTATTGTCATCATATTTGATAACACCCTGTATATTCACTTTGATTTTCAACGACCCATACGTGAGTCCTCATTATTAAAAAATTGAATTTAAACTTTGCTAGTCGAATAAAGAAATAAAATTAAAATGAGATACTATTTTTAAACGATTTTCCCAGAAATAGATTCAATTTGGAATCAAAATATTTTTTAATCTATAGAATGATGGCTTCATATTGTATCCGGAGTTTTGGAAAATAAAGGACCTACATTAAAATATTTTTTGAAATTATTAAATGTTTCGGAACTTCCGTTAGTAAATTCAAACAATAATTTATCGAACTTAATCGAACTAGAGGAGACTTTAAAATAAAACTCATATTCCTACGTGTAAATAACTATGTTTTCGCATTTGTTTTCACATCTAACAATGACTTTGATTATAAAGTCTCCTTTAGTTCGATTATGAAACTGGCCCTAAGCTTGGTAGTGCCATTTTTACTTAAAAATCACATGCACTTTAATTAAAAAGCAATTAAATTATTAATTAAATTGAATAATTTGAACCTATTTGTTTTCTTTTATGTTCCGAGTTGCAAGCAAATTTGTTCTCGTTTCCAAGTCATAAAAATACTTAAAATTCAATTAGTTCTTTTCCAATTTAAATTCATATGTACATTTATTTTTCATGTTTTTAATATAATTTTAATTAAAAAATATCGTTATAGTCATGCCAACAACCAACCTCTTTTGTTCCAGATTCAAATCTCACTCGGTATAATTTTTAATAACATTTGGATGGGGTAAACATTTTCGGGCTCCAAATTTTTTTTTTAGGTATTACGTCACGTCTTAAACTTATGCTTGATATTGATAATAATTTATTTGTATTTCTGATTCGGACTGTTTCGTTTCGTTTAAAAATACATGAGTATAGCAAATCGAAATGTTCCACACAGAAACGGCCTGCCCCCATTCAATTAAATTAAATTGAGACGGTAGGTGTAGACTCTACATGTTAATTAATTTTTGGATGGACTTGATCAAAGGGAAACAATAATTCAAGAACTTCATTGTTGTACGTATACAGAAAAGTTTTCCACAATATAGATTTTAAAAACACTGATTTTCAAAAAGAACACTCCCTAATATTTTAGTTATTTTAAAATTTCTCGCAGTTAAAGGTATGCAATAATAATATAATACATAAATTTTACTAAACGAGTTTGGCTTTTACTGGCTTATTTGAGTACGAGCGAGCATATCCAGCGAGTAACTGAAAAAGTCATACGAGTTTAGAAGACGCTTCTAATGACATGTCCACACCTTGCGAACATTGTTAGCTAACACTGTTTGCAGCAGCGTTCGTTGACATTGTTGGCGGATTATTGTATTTTAATAAAATTTCTACAAACAATTGTGTTTTAATAATATTCCTTAGCAGAGTACAAATTTTCTAAATAGTTGTCTTAAATGTGTATTATTATATGCTCTTTTACTATATTTTGTGTAATTATACAAGGTGTAACAAAAATACAGATCGCCACTTCAGGGACGTATTCTACAGATCAAATAATGAAAAAAGCTCATATAAACATGTATACAGGATGTTCACAGGAAGCTATAACAACAACCAAGAAGTCTTATTTGAATTTGTACGAAGTAACTTATATTGAAAAAGCTTTAGGACCTATCGTTCCCAATTTTACAGTAATATCGGAAAAGCAAGTGACTGTCAGGTTTTTGAGATTTTCAATTGTTTTTAACTTTTTTTTAATAAAACATAATAATTTATTTCATCGCAATGCATTGAGAGCGTCATATTAATTATGTCTCTAAAATATTTTCTTCTACAGCCTACTATTTTTTTTATTTGGTAAATAAATCTTGGTATTCGAGAAAAATGTCTACAATAGCTAACTTTTTTATTTGAAATGCCACAAGGTAACTTAAATTAGGAAAGTTACAGTATTCTTTCCGTTCTGTTTTATGGTACTATGAGAAAAGCAAAGGACTGGTTGGTTTCCGAGATTTTCAATTATTTTGATTTTTTTTTTACGGAATATCACAGCTTTTCATCATCGCAACGCGTTCAGGATATCTAATTCAGTTTGTCTCGAAAAAGTTCTTTTCTAAATATCGCTACTGTTTACACGAACACCCTGTATAGATGTTTTTTTTTCTTCTCTTTAATCTGTAGGATATGTCATTGAAGTAACTGCTATTTCTGAGACATTCTGCTGACCAACATGATGAAAAAGTTCAAATAAACGTATATCCAAGATATCAGCTGTTTTATGTTATATTTAAATTATTAAAATTATGAAATTGAAAATAAAATATTTAATTTTCTTTGAAATGCTAATATAAATGTAGAAAAAAAAATCATTTAAACATGTATACAAGGTGTTTGCGGAAAACCGTATCAATAGCTAGAAAAAAAAATCTTTTAGAGATGAATTTTAATTAAACATACTTAACGGGATGCAATAATAAAATGCTGATATTCCCTAAGAAAATACAAAAACAATTTAAAATTTCAAAAACCAAGCAGTCATTTGTTTCTCCCATTCTGCCATAAAATCTAGCAGAAAAGGTCCTAAAACTTTCCTATTTCAAGTTACCTCGTAAAATTTCAAATAAAAAAGTCAGCTGTTGTAGATATTTTCCTTGATCATCAAGATTTATTTGCCAAATAATAGAAGAATCCTCGACTTTAGAAGAAAATATTTTAGAGACATAATTAATATGACGTTCTGAACGCGATGCGATAGTAAAAAAATTATAAACAGATATAATAGCGACACCTTACGATCACTTTTTGACCTGACATTGCAGTAGGATAGACAAATTGAAGCGGGAAATTGATTTGCACAAAATTAAAAAAAAAAAAATTATATTTTGTTAAAAAGTTAAAAACAATTGAGTCTCGAAAAGCTGACAGTCATTTGTTTTTCCGATACTGCTATAAAATTGAGCAGGACAGGTTCCGAAATTTTTCCAACATAAGTTATTTCGTAAAAATTCAAATAAGAGAGTTAAGAGTTATTGCTATTACTGTATTTTTGTTACACGCTGTATATTACTGTCAGAGATGGGTAAGAAACTGATAATATGAGAATAATAATAAATCCGTAGATGTTAAACTATAAAAAGAAACGCTGTCGATACTGTATGAGAATAAAAGCTAATTATTTTAAATAAGTATTATTATTTTTATTATTTTTAAGGTTTCTCCTTTCAAAGTACAAAGTAAAAAAAATTACAAAAGAAATAAATTACAGATAGAATTATCTAGCGGGTTATTAAAAATTCAAGTTCATTATATTGAAGACCTTAACAATACTGAATATATTTTTAATAAATTATACACTGAGAATCTTATAAGACTGCACATAGTATTCATCAACGGAAGCTTTATTACATTATTATTTCCAAATTTATTTTCTTCGCCATGGTTACCGTGCGTTGCTAGTAATGACACTACTAATTTTGAATTGTCAGATTGAATTAAATTGTTCCCTTGATTTATTGTAAAATGCATACAACCGCCGAAAAAGTAAAAATGTAGGTGCACATTATTTTCAGATGAAGTTCATTGACAGAGGTCTTTGCGTTATTTTCCGCAAAATTTCAGGATAGATCAATTATTCCCTTCCTTAATACTTCCTATGTGCAGTTTTTAAATGATTCAGCATTGAGAATTGAGTAGTAACTATAGTAACGTAATGTTAAAACCTCTATGTGCAATTTTATATGATTCAGAAATGTATTATCTGATCACGTAATTTTCGTCTATGTGCAGCCTTACAAGATTCTCACTGTATATAAATATCGGTACACCTACCCGTATGTTGTGTTATAATAAATTATAAACCAAAACACTAGTAGCATGATAAAATAGAAATAATGCTTTTTACTGTAGTTTATAAATGTGGAAGCAGATTAAGTACTTTCACATTCATACCTGATAGGTGTCTATGTATTGTTAGTAAGCTTAGCATTAGAAAATACAGGAACAACTTCTCAATCTCGCCTAATTGTGCCAAGAAAATTATATTGCATTCTACAGGAAATATAAACAAATATTATTTTATAATTAACTTGTTTATGTATATCTTTATTTTTTCTTATTTTGTTGATACTTTTTAAAAATAATTTAGTTTTGCAAAATTTAAATATATTAACTGCTTACCAGATCGTTTCCATAATGTTTTGAATTTTCACTGTAGAAAACTGGAAAATCAATGCACTTGACATCAGATTTAAAGCACTATTAAGTTTTTTAAGAAGCCAACCGCGAATTTATGCGGAACGATAACGATTACGATACTGGCCGAATTGTTTCTGCTAACATACCGGTTACTGTACTCCAAGTGCAGCCACGCTAGAATGAAAATAATCGTCTGCAATAAAATTACATCAGACGCTTCATTCATTGTCCTTTCGCAAATTCTGGACAGATATTTCGTGGCGGCGAACAGATGCAGTAGACTTTCTATAAATATACCGCGAAATAAATATAGGGACCTCGTAATTCGGTTGAAAATTATCTCAAAGTTATTGAACTTTGTATACGGTGCTTCCCACGTTAATGATTAGAATATGTTTCTATCCTTTTGCAAATTATTTAATATTCAAACTTTAAAGGAACAATTGGGTATTTATACGTAAGTAATTGAAATATCTTAAGAAATTATATTAATAATCTGTTCAAGTTTCTTACGGTTGTGTTTCAGTTCAGCACTACTCAATTAATATTAGTTATATTCACTCGTACATCATTTCTTTATTTAGGACAGCGTTTCCCAAACTTTTACGTTTCGCGACCCCCTTTGGAGCTGTGTTATGATTTACGCCCCCCCCTTTTCCGTCGAATCATGAACTTGAACACTAAGGCTAAACGATTATCAAACGCTTTCATAGTATTTTTTTTTAAATATTTGAAATCAAATATTTCATAACTGACAATAACAGCACGTTTGCTTTATTGAAGCTTATTTGCATATTCTGACACGTTCTGTTTCTAAACCTGCAACTGAATGTGCAGGCTGACTATGCGAGAAATCCCACCCCCTTCAACTTTTTTTTATCAGAAACAAACGTTTCATACAAAACTTATGCAGGCTGATTAGTTTTATA
This sequence comes from Prosopocoilus inquinatus, assembly GCA_036172665.1. Lineage (NCBI taxonomy): Eukaryota > Metazoa > Arthropoda > Insecta > Coleoptera > Lucanidae > Prosopocoilus > Prosopocoilus inquinatus. Next base: position 9,048,479 of record CM069876.1, read on the forward strand.
CTGATGTTCACCGAATAACAAATGCACATGAAATAACCGAGATATAAACTGACATTTTGTTTTCTGAAATGGAACGCCCGGTATATCTGTAAACATTTATATCCCAAATTAAATTCTGATAACAATCTCTCTAAATAATTTTTAAATAAAACGAAAACTCTTCGAGATATTCGTATTTAATAGTATAAGTTCTGAAACGTGCGTATAAAGCAGGGGTTTCCAATTTTTATTTTAAATCACCCACCCCTTACAAGAAAATAAAAATTTTCGTTGACCATTCAGATTTAAATAATATTTAAAAAACAGCAAGTGTAGATATACTAATAATGTTTTATGCAAATATAAAATTTTGTTAAATCGTGATATTTTATTATTCTATTTGGCTTTATTTTATTTTAATTTTTAATTATACGATCGTCTTTTTTCTTTTTTTTGATTCGATTTCAGTTTGATTCCCTTTTAATCAAACTCAATTAAAAATTCGCCAATGTCAATGTCGATTTGTTTTTATATTAATTTTATAGAATATTTCTTTTCGTCTCATCTTCGTCAACGATCATCTTTTTTTAATTACTTATTTGAATTTATTTCATTTAATTTTCAAGATGATTAATTAATCGGGTTTTGTTCTTTTTTTTCAATATATTTTATTCGTTTTGTTTTTATTTTTTAACTACCATTTACCAATATTTTTTCGCTGATTTGTTTTAGTTTTCATTTATGGAGTGTGAATTTATTTTACACTTTAATCCCGTCGATTGATCGCCATTTTATTTTCTCTTTTATTCGATTTGACTTTATTTTGTTTTTAAATTATTCTCTGATCGCCCTGTTTCGTTAAAATTTACAGATTATTCTTTGGAACGTAACAAAATTTGTCAATTTTTAAATCAATTTAACTTATTGCTAGTTTTATATAATTTTTATTTTGGTCCTAACTTCATCATCAGCTTTTATTTATATACAATCCTCATTTGACTCTATTTTATTTAACTTTTAATATAGTCAATTCACGGACCTTTGTTTTTTCTTTTAATCGATTTCATTCGTTTTGTTTTTTACTTTTAAATTAACAACTAATCATCTTGTTTTTTGTTTTCTCTTAGGTTTGATTTTATTTGACATGACTTTTGATTTTTTAGTTATCAATTGAACGTCTTTTGTTTGATTTAAGATTATTTTATTTTACATTATAATTCCGCCGATTGATCGACATTTTTGGCGAACTTATTTTATGTATTTTATTTTTTAATTATTAAATTGAAAAATTTTTTTGCTTCTAATGAAAGTCAGTTTATCTTGATTTGACTTAATCAGTTTCACACAGTTTTTATTTTCGTCCTGACTTGTTTGACGATCGTCTTTTGTTTTTGTTTTATTTGATTTCATTCGTATTTTAGGAGTGTTTTCACTTTGGTAATCAATTGAACGTCTTTTTTTTCTCTCTTTTGTTCGAGCTAATTCCAATTTATTTAATATTATACGTATTTTTTTTTTACTTTTTTTTAATAAACTTATTCAGCAAGACCTTCAATAAAGAAGACTTAACAACTCTGACCCCTAGTGAACCCCTAATAAAGGTTCATCGATCCCTTTCAAGTCTTCATCGACCTCTAAGGGGTCGATACCGATTCCGTTGGAAACCCGCGGTATAAAATTTGAATAATCGTCTCTTGTTTTAATGTTTTAAAAAGTAATAGAAAGAAAGGCGATTGCTATTTCAGATTGCAAATAAGTATAAAAATACCAAGGTTCCGTTTAAAAAATTAAAATTTCAGTTTATATCTCAGTTATGCGATGTTCGTTCGTTTTTCTGTAAACATCAGCAAAAACTTTCAATCAGTCTATATACGTTTTTAAATAAAGACTTATTCCTAAAATAAAAAAGAAAAATGTGCTGCATTTTGAAATGCAACATAGGAAATCCCATGTTAATTAAAGGGTGTTCGAATATTGGCTTCCTTAATTATTTTACAGCAAAATTTTATTCCGGTTTTTTTAAAGTGCTCTTCAAGATGAATCTGTGTGTGAAGTTTGAGAATTTGAGTTTTAAGATACTTAAAAAAAGATTCTGTAGATACACTGGCGAAAGATATTAACGCATCACTTTTAGAAGCTTAGTTAGTTATAATTAGAATATTTTTTTCTTTTAAATTTCAACCATCCATTTTAGCAATTTTATTTTTAACTAAAGAATTAAGACAAAGAAACGATAAGAAGTTTAGAAAAACAATGGCAAAAATAAAGTCAAGAACTTTTAACTCCTTATTGAACTCCTATTAAAACTTCATTATCATCTGATATAGACAGAAGCAGCTAAGTTTGCAGTGACGTCACGAACGTGAATGCCTAGTACGTTTATAGTAGTTCTGAAGCGACATAATTATTTGAATTTTATACATATTTACTTTTTTATTAATTTTATTAATTATCATTAAGGTTCGGGGAGAATCATCTTTCTTGTATTTAAATCCAATCTTTTTCAAGATTCTACCTAATGAATCTACTGATCCATTAAAAATTTGCCGTTCCTTCAGATACAACAAAAGTGAATGACGTGTAACGTGTTGCTCTGCAAATAAATATAACGAAACATTTTTATACTTGCACTGAACACAAAAGCTTACTTGATCTGTACATATCATAAATTCCATCTCGTATTGCCCCCTGTTCTGCTTCACTAATGTCGCAAATAGGTTTTGTATGTGAACGTTTTTTAGGAGGGCTTTGTAAAGGTATATTCTTTTTCACGGCTTTCGATATGGAATGTACTGTTCGTAGACTGAGATTCAATGCATCAGCAACTCTCTGTCAATAAGATTAGCATTAATAATACGCAATAAAATAACAGATGTACACAAACCTCACAAACACTACCTACGGTCAATAAAGGTCCACCGTTAACCTTTTCTCTCTCAAAATATTTAATCAAAGAGGCAACCAATTCCTTGGATTGGCTATGCAGTGGTTTTGGCATTTTAGTCCTAAGAAGAACTGACACGAAACAATAAGAAAACGAATATAATTTAAGAAACTTGTGCGCTCAAATAGTTGCTCAAATACCATAACCACAATTGTCAAAATCACGAAGTCGCACGAACGGCCGATATGTAAACGTATAATCAGGATTCCAACCCTCAAACATAATATTACATTCGTTTTTATTTATTTATTTCATTGTTACTTAAATAAGAATAAATTGCTGCAGTAAATGTCAAACTTATTTACCAACGCTATACAAATGCATTAAATTCTATATGTTAAATGCTCAAATAATTTATTGTATTTTGCTTTCATTGAATTGGTACGAAATACGTCACTAACTACGTAACTGCAAACTTAGCTGCGTTTCTCTATAGAACGCTTAATAATTTGTGTTTCCTCCTTTTCCTCGAATAACTGCCTGGCAGCGACGACCCATGCTGTTAATTAATGCTCTCATTTCATACTGGTCAATATCTTCCCAAATTTCCTGCAATTTTTGTCCAAGTTCTTATTGGTTGATTGGACGCCGAGGAAGTGCTCTAAGACGATTGCCCATCATGTCCCAGAGGTGTTCTACCGGATTAAGATCTGGACTTCTGGCTGGCCATTGCATTGCGGGGATGTCTATTCGGCAAGATAATATTGTATAATTCTGGCAGAATGTGGTTTTGCACTATCATGCATAAAAAGGAAATCGTTTCCTACAAAAGGCGAAAAAGGCATCAGATGTGGTTCTAAAATGTTTCCAATATAAGATACTGCTGTGATACTCCCTCTTGGTATGACCACCAATTTTGTACGGGCCTCTAAAGTGACACCACCCCACACCATAACAGAGCCTCCACCTAACATAACAGTCGGAACAATGTTACATTGCGCATAACGTTCACCGGGCCATCTATATACACGCATTTGGCGATCACTGCTATGAAGACAAAATCTGGACTCGTCGCTAAACATAACATTAGCCCAAACGTCCTGTAACCAGTTTACATGTTACTGAGCAAATGTTAATCTGGCTCTGCGATGTTCTGCGGTTAATTGTGGTCCTTTTACCAGTGTTTTAGGAGTTAAATTAAAACCATGTAACCTTTTTCTTATGGTGACAGAACTGACATGAACATTGTGGGCTTCTGCAAGCATATTTTTTAATCTAGGAGATTTAATAAACCGTTCTCTTAAAGTCTGCATCATTAGAAAACGATCTTGGGCAGCAGTTGTGACTCGTTTTCTCCCTTGACTCAGGCCTTCTTGAGTATGCATGAGTTTCTCGATGCCTCTTTAAAACATGGGATACCATCTATTGATTAACACCAAGACGTTGACCACTGTAACGCTGACTTAACCCTTCTTCTGCAAGTGTTACTATAGCCACTGCTTCTTCAACACTTAAATTAAGATTCCGACGCCTATTCCTATTCATACTTCACTATTTAACACTTAATTGCTACAAGTACTTCACAACAAACACAAAAAGAAATTTAATATGGACCTTGCTCGTAGTCAGAATAGTGAGAATAGCGGTGTTTTATGTTTTTATCATGATATCTTGACAGAAAAAAAAAACGAAAAAACCTGTAGTAAAACATCATGCTTGATAAACTTTTTCCTTCTACAAATAATATCTGTTCAAACAAATCATGATGCCGAGATATCAATAAATTGTATGTGATGCGCTAATTTCTTTCGCCAGTGTAAATTCAATTTATACCAAACTATCAGAACAGACTTAATCAATAATAGTGAAAACTGGTTACATAATTATAAGTCTAGTCGTTTATGAAAAAGATTGACAGAAAAAGCTTTTCCAGTAATTTGTTTTAACATTTACTGATCAAAGCCATGCTGACAGTTTGACACAAATTGAATTTCGTCACTAATCTTTTTTAAATATTTCGAACCTGAACGAATGAAAAAATTTCAAACTTCACAAACAGATTCATCTTAAAGTGCACTTTAAAAAACCTAAAAGGAATTTTGCTGTAAAATAATTAGACAAGCCAATATTCGAGCACCTTTAAATTAACTGGGATTTCCTGTTGCGTTCGAAAATGCAGCACCCTGTATAATAAAATAAATAAAATTAATTACTTGTAAGCAGTAATTACAATGCAATAACGTTATGAACAAATTAATTAGTAGCGTAATGGACAAGCTTTTTATAATGTTTAATTACTTACATTTCAAAATATAATTAATTAATGAGCCGTTTAGTGACTCAGCAGTTAAATCTCATTATCCAATCCTTAAATTAAACTTAATTAAAAATAACTATGAAATTGCCTTAAATACTATGCGTGCCTTGGATAGGAGGGAAAAATCGTAGATTCTGAGCGTGAAAAGTTGCGGCGACTTACAATAATTATTTATTCATTGGTAGGTTTGAACACAGCGATATATGTAGTATTAATACGACGGCTTTACAAAAAAAGTTTATAACCTCCTTATCGACAAATGTGGCATCCTTCCATCTGTTAAATGGAATGCCGCAATCGCTGATATTAAGCCACATCGAATAAATTTTATTTCCTCTACTATTGCAACACCAACAAATTATACTAGCGTTCCGCAGATATCTCAATTAAAGCCGGTCGTTATAATTTTATTTGCGCCTATTAAGAATAAGAATTCAGTTTCGGGCATGACGGTCAACTTTATTTTTTTTTATTATCGAAGAAATCTTTTGAAGAAATTATTTCATTTCAACCATTTTCAAATGTATTATACGAAAGGCAAATATCGCGTTAAAATATACTGGGTTACAAGTAATTAAAGGCTCGCCATGGAATCTCAAAGTACTCAAAGCATATTACACTGAGTCCTTTTCCTTATGGGAATCCAAGCAATCCTCAAGGAACTAGCAAAGGGCAACAAAATTACCCTAAAACGGATACCCGGCCATGATAATATAGAGGGACACAAAAAAGCCGACAAACTTGCTTGTGAGGGTTCTGATGCTTAGCTCATAGGTTCCAAACCTTACTGTGGTCTGTGCAGTACACTGCATAGAAAAGAGGCAGAAAGGTGGATAGAAAGGAAGAAAGTATCCTACTGGAGTAATATTCCACGGCAAAGACGAAGGCAAAGATGTTCATCAGTCACTCGCCTAAAACTGCTCAAAAGCTTCTACTTTTAACAAACAAAGAACTAAAGACTATTACAGGTCTTTTTATTGGCCATTGTCCTGTGAGATACTGCCTTAACAAAATCGGCTTGGCAGAAAGTGAAACATGCAGATTATGTGAATCAGAAACTGAAACGGCTGAGCGCATACTTTGCAAATTCGTAGCACTAGCTGGAGTTCGACTTAGCTACTTAAACAGTGTGAGTCTGACACCTGATGAAGTAAAAGCTAAGTCTCTTAGGAATATTTTACACTTCGCCGCAAAGGTAGGGTTTCTAGGAAATTAATTATTCGCAGGGTCTGGAACAACAGACCAAATTTTGGTCGTAGTTCTGTGAGGCTACTTAAGAGCCCTTCGACCCCATAATACAATACAATACAATGGGATCCCGTAAACTGTAAAAGTTGCAAAGACGATTAAATTACAAAAAAGTTCCGCTATTAAAGGAACTAAAGTATGCAAGAAAATCTCTTCTATCTTTATTCATTTCTGAAATATCTTCAATAAACTGAAAATTCTCAATTTCGAGAATCTTGAATATTAAATAATGATATTCGACAGCAGATACGACTGTCAACATTTTTCTTCCCCTGATTGGCGCTTCGGTGAACTAACCAACAATGACATTTAAAAGCAAGCATTTTCCTATGTCTGAAGCTGATGTTTTATTTCTGATCATTCTCCAAACTTCACGTCCACTGCAGCAAGTAATTATTTTAATTTTACAGAACGCCATTAACAACGAACAACTTTTTCTAGGTTATGTTTTATGTATCAACCGCATGTACAGTTATCTTTTCTCGGTCCACAAATTATTCACCGGATGCATTAGCTTCAGTACGTGTGGTAAATTATTGAAGATGATTCAAAAGTAACGGGCTAAATAATCGAAAGCATTCGTAATATTACGTTACTAAACAATAGTGTTAGAAAATAACATTTTTTTATGCAAATACGCAAATACATACGACAATTTTATAAGATTTGTTAATTTAATAATATTTTGCTATTCAGATTTCAATTTTTGTTGTCAACTTGGTACGACTAATTAAAACAACACCCGTATGAGAAAGAGCGGTTGACAGTCGTATCTGGGAAACTATTCCTACTAACCTAATTACCAAATTTTATAATTTTGTGTTAATAAATAAATAAGATATTTGAAAATCTTGAAATTGAGAATTTTCAGTTTTTTCCCTCTGCACCTGCAAGTGGAGTCGCTGCAATTTTTGCAGTTTATTTTGCGTAGTTACCTCAGTGGTCCTTGTCCACCACACTAAAGAGGCGTAAGCAACTAAAGGTCTTACTATTGCCGTATATGACCATTGGATCATTCGCAGGTTGTGATCTTCAGGTTGTGAATCATTTAATAATTCCTGCTATTGTAATTATAGCTGAGTATGCTAGTTTCAGACCTCATGTTGTATCAAAGAGCCTATGACATACAAAAAGAATGTCGTTGCCTTTAAAACTGTTCTATCGACATGTGCTTTCCAATTGAACTTCGTATCCAGGGTTACTCCTAAGTACTTCACCTCTTTGGAGAGCTGTATAGGAGTCCATTTAAACGGGGAGCGATTAAATTCAGCTTCCTGTGTTTAGTAAATAGTACTATGGTGGTTTTTTAGGGTTTACACTAAGTTCTTCCTTAAGACACCATCTATTGATAATGTTCAGAGTAATCTGCATTAGCTTGTAGATTAAGCCATGTCTCCCTCTGATCAGTATGACCATGTCATCCGTTTAACCAAGAACCTGATGACCTTTATCAGTCATTTCTCTCAGTTGGTCGTTCTCGACTAGTCCACAGCAGCGGTGACAAAACTCTACCTTGTGGTCAGCCCTTTGCTGTGGTTACTGTCGTTTCTATCCCTCTTAACGAAGCCGTCATTTTACGACTTTCCAGCTTGACCTGATCCACCGAATTGTCGGTAGATCTATGTCATGTTTTATGGCAGCCTTTTCTGTAGATTCAAATGAAGCGTTATCGAAGGCAGCCTCTATTTCTATAAAGATGCCAACAGAAATTTCTTTTGCCGTAATAGATTTCTCAACAGCATTCAAAAGATTGTGAAGTGCATCTACTGTGAATTTGCCTGGTTAATAGGCAAATTGCTTGAGATGTAGTAGAGCTTTACCAGCCGGTATCTAGGATTTTCTCCATTGATTTGAATAGAAAGGAAGACAGGCTCATCGGGCGATAGCATTTAGCGTCTTCTTTAGACCGCTTGCCCGTTCTTCGTATGAAAACTACATTTACCTTCCTCCAAGATTTGGGGATATAGCCCAAAGCGTAGCTCGCTTTGAATATGGTTGTCAAGCAGGAAGCAATAAGGTTGATCCCTTTCTGGAGCAAGGCTGGAAATAGTCCATCATTGCCAGGTATTTGAAGGGCTTGAAAATATTTATAGCCCATTTCACTATGTCAGGTGTAAATATTTTACCTGTCAAACATATGACTGTGTCATAACAAAAATATTTGTATAACGTTGAGCCATCAGAGCACTTTTCAGTGGCTATTTCCTTAGATCCTAGAAAGTGTGTCGATAACAACACTTTAAGCGCATCGAGGAAGTCATCGGTATGTGCTCCATTTGGTTTCTTAAGGAACCCAATGGTGTTTGAATGGTCTTTAGCTAGCACTTTTTGAATTTGCGCTGTTGGGACGAGTTCATCTATCCCTTCACAGAAACGTTTCTAGGACTTTCTCAATTCTTTGCTGTACTTTGTTAGGACTGTTCTATATTCCTCCATTGCCCTATTCTTTTCGCCCTATTAAATGCTTTCCTAGCCTCTGTTTTGAGTCTACTTAGCTTTGCATTCCACTAAGGTACATTTCTAGAGATTATTCTCTTCCTTAGCGGACAGCTCTTATTGTGAGCAGTCAGTATACTCTGTCGTAAGTGTCTTGAGGCAACTTCTAACTCCTCTGTCGTATTTGAGACCTTCTAGATCAACTTTTAGTGTCTTCTGATAAAGACACCAATTCGTCGAACTCGGCGCTCTTCCATTTTTGTGGTGTTTAGATCAAACGCAATTAGGAAGTGATCAGAAAACGATGGTTCGTCCATCACGTGCAATGTTCAATAAATTGTGTCATAAACGGAGTAGTGAGGGTGAGATTGAGGACCTCTTGTCGTATCACGTTTATGGAGGTCGGTTTATTACCTGGATTTATGATGTCTATGTTGTTAGAGCAAACATATTCTAGTAGTGCAGGTGATTTAATTTCTACGACGCGACGTTCTGATTTACCTGTCACTTGTTTTTTCAGAGACAGTATGAACTAGAAGAACTAAAAAGCGTAATTCTATCAATCAGTTTCTTTTTCACTTTTGAAACATTCTCACTTGTTCTGTAACAGATTAGATTCAATCTCGTGCGTACCTACTTGTATGACCCTCGGCGCAGAACGCTTTTTATTTTTCTTTTAAATAGTATAAGTTTCGCCAATGGCGACAAACTTCAAGCCACCTATACCTAATATAAAAAACATGTTCAACTCGTCTTAACAAAATATCGCACATTTCGAGCTTTTATAGGAGTCGTGAAATCGTAAAATGTCTTTTTTAACCTCTGTATATATTCATAAAACGTACTAAAAAGGAATGCTATGCATACAAGGAAGCATTTCGAGATAAATTATTACTCTTAGAACAAATATGATAGTAAAAAATTGTTCATTTTAAATATCGCGTTATAGTAACAACTTTAATATATAGAATTTACAACTTTAATTTATAGAATTTATTACGTACAAATTAAATAATACGTATGCACACGTATACTAACAAATTTTATATATTGATTCTGTTACGTACAAATAAAATATTGAACGGGAATAAAATTTGAGTGTCTCAGTTGAGTGAATGGGCAATTAAACCAAAACCAAATTCACATATTAAAAAGATGATGAAAAATGTGAAGATTAAATAAATCAAACAGGGAAATCAGGAAATAACTCTGTAGGAAATAAATGAATCAATAGATACTCTAAAAAGAGGCAAAGCAGCGGGACAACATAACGATAGAGATGGTAAAGAATACTGGAGAGAAAGAAGAGAAATATTATAGAAAGTATTTAATGAAATAATGACAAACGGAATGATACCGGAATCCAAAGGATTGGGAACAATCATACCACTATACACTGTGTCCACATTTCGATGCTCACCATTGGCATCTCGGTTATTAGAAGATATAGAGCAATGGTTAAATGGGGAATGTTTTGCAGAATTTAATGCTCGCAACAAATCTCATTTCAAATTCACCATAACTTTTTTAAATTTTAAGATAATTTAAGAAAACCAAAATTTGACGATATCAGTATTCCTCAATAACTCGACAACACCTGATGTGACCTCTTCTAAACTTCTACATTGTTCAGACACTTTTTTAAGACAAAGTTTTTGATGCAAACAGAAACCTCCGATTGTCATTTATTTTCAAGTTATTAACGTTAACTTTTGTTTTTCTTATGGCACCCATATTAGGTTTTCAGCTAGTTAGATAGTCTTTAAAAACAGCTTTTCAACGATGTATAACATACCCGAAAAATTTTTATTTTCAGGGGAGATATTAACAGAAACATAAATGAATCTCTTATGAAATTAGTAGGCTATGGAATTAAACATCCATGAGAAAGCTTAAAGATATGCTAAGCGTGCTGTAAAATAACGAAATGATAATAAAAGTCATAAAAGAAAAAAAAGTAAAGAAAACGTACTAAAAGTTCAGGTTGACTTAAGGAAACTGTTCAATATGACAACCATTCTGTTCCACACATTTTTCACACCTTATTCTAACAGAGTTTCAGACCCTACAAAGTGTGTTTTCGTTTAATGATCTCAGCACATCCAGAATTCTTTGTTCTAAAATTCCCCAAGCTTTTGGCGTTACAAAATTAAATACTTCGCTTTTAGTGGTACCCCATAAATGAAAGTCAAGGGGAATAAAGTCGGGCGATCTCGCAAACAATTGTACTGGTCCATTATTTGAAAGCACTCTCATTAAAGTTTTCTCTCAAAAAATGTACGTCACGACTGTTATGGACCAAGTAACCATCCTGCTGGAACCAGATGTTCTGCGTGTTGTCAGGATTAATTGTTTCGGAGCAGGTATTTTTCGTTTGTTAGTACTGTTTAATTCCATAGCCTACTAATTTCATAAGGGATTAGTTTTTGTTTTTGTTAATATCTCCCCTAAAAATAAAATTTTTTTGGATATGTTATACATCGTTGAAAAGCTCTTTTTAAAGACTATCTAACTAATCAAAAGCCTAATATGGGTGCCATATGAAAAACAAAAGTTAGCGTTAATAACTTGAAAACAAATGACAATCGGAGGTTTCTGTTTGCATCAAAAACTTTGTCTTAAAAAAGTGTCTGAACAATGTAAAAGTTTAGAAGAGGTCACGTCAGGTGTTATCGCGTTATTGAGAAATATTGAAATCGTCAAATTTTGGTTTTCTTAAATTATCTTAGAATTTGAAAAAGTTATGGTGAATTTGAAATGAGATTTGTTGCGAGCATTGAATTCTGCAAAACATTCCCCATTTAACCGTTGCTCTATGTTTTCTAATAACCGAGATGCCAATGGTGAGCATCGAAATGTGGACACAGCGTATAAAAAAGGAGATAAAAAACTGCCGAGGAATTTCAGTACAGTAGTCAAAATGTATGAGCACGTCTTGGAAAGAAGACTATAAAAAATTATAGAACCTCAACTAGAGGAATCCCACAGTGCGTTCAGGAAGGGATGACAGGTACAGGATAGTATTTTCACGATTAAACAATCATTAGAAAAAGGTAAAAGTAACAAGATATACGTTACGTTTCTAGATATTTAAACGCTTTTGACATGCAGTGTTCCAAGACAACTTATATGGAACAGCTTAATAAAAAGAAGGATAAATATGCTTCTACGTAGAGCCATTCAAAGTCTATACCAGGTCACCAGAGAGGAACTGAGGCAAGGGGGAGTTTTAAGCCCAATTTTGTTCAACATAATAGACGATATAATAAAAGAAGTAAAAGCAAAATTAAAAAAATACAGGGTCGGCTATAGAAGAATGATATTAATGGAAATATCTGAACGTGCATATAAAAATGATCTAGTAATTTACGTCAAGAATGGGAGACAGTTACGGCATAATATAAATAGAAATATGGAAAGCAGCACTACAAAAAGGAAATCTAAGAATAAACAGAGATAACACCAAGCTAATGACAATAGGTAAAGACGAGGAAAATATAACAATAAAAATAGATGACACAGAAATAGAACAAGTAGAATCTTATAAATATCTAGGCATAAAAATACATAAAACAGGAAAGAACGATGCGGAAATAAATTATAGAATAGAGAACGCAATAAAAGTATTCTACGGTCCCAACAATACATTCATACGTAAAAAAGAGGTCTCTAGAAACACAAAAATGATGGTTTATAAAACCATATGTAGACCTATTCTAATACATGGCAGCGAAAGTTGCGTACGTACAAAAAAAAAAACGAATAGCAAACTCAAAGCAATTTGAGATGAAGTACCTTAGAGCAGTAATAGGCATTACAAAAAGAGACAGAATTCAAAACACCGAGTTGAGAGAGCAATTCCAAGTCTAACAGCGATAGAAAAGGACCAACTAAGATGATTTGGTCACTCAGTGAAAATGAAACAGAGTCAACAAGCACAAGTAAACCATAACGATGCAAAAAAAAGATAAAGGAGCAGATCAGCCAAAACTTGGGAAACGGAAGTAAATGAAAACCTGAGGGAACTGAAAACGAACTTGGTAAGAAGGAAAGGAAAAGGCAAAGCACAAAAAGGAATGGGCAAAATTTGTTAATAATTTTTTAGACGAAATGTATTTAACTTAAAAAATTGTACACTTTGACACTTAACGGTGCATCAAGGTATTTATATGTGGTGTTTGCCCAACGGCGTCATAAGTCATAGACTTCTCAGCGGGTGCGAATTCACGACCTTACGATTGCAAGGCCGGTCCTTTACCACTGAACCGTTCAGGCTTTAATAATAATAGTATCAGAAAGTAGTAAAAGAATATACAGTTTACTGAATAGAGTTCATTGTGTAATTTGCTTTTAGATACAAATGTACAATAATATTGTTATAGAATACCATGCAAGGGGTTAAGGATATTTTCCTAATAGTATCTAGATACAGATTATTTCAAAAATATTTATCTAGGTGCAGATTCCGGACATTTACTCTGTATTTACTAATATTATTTATAATCTGACTTCTACTGAAAAATATTTTACTATCAGAAGTTACAGCCAAAAGTAGTGAGATATTTGCAAGGTTTATGAAAATATTATAATGAAATTGTTATACAGGTTTTCATCCGATAAATTTAATTTAAAGAAAGCAGTATTATTCTTGAAATATGCATAAATTATTAAATATCAGATGAAGATAAAGATGTTTCGTTTACATATTCCACATTTTTTCTCTATTTTTCAGACAATTTTATCATGTTAGCTTATTCGCATGTTTTTTTTCGGCAACAGTTGAAGATATTAATTTAATAATGTTTTATTAATTAATTCATTAAATTCATTAATTCAGCCCTCTTAATTAATTAAATTTATTTCTTCAGTCCGTACGACAATATTAAATTTGACACCATTTTTATTACAAAGTGAAAGAGAGACGTCACTACAATGAATGTTTCCTGGTTGATGCGATGTTTCTCTTTCAGTTCTAATTATTTTGCACGTAAATTAATTTTGAAATCTTGCCGTTTATTTTATTTTGCCTTTGAACTCACTGATAATGTAATATTTAATTAATACATCAAAAAAATGTCAAATTATTTTATAATATTCAATAAAAATAACAAAATTTGAACAGGCAATTACTGTAACTACACAACATGACATTTTTTTGTACTATATAATGTTTTTACTGAGGAGTTTATGCTTTATAAAGATAGCTTTATTTAAAGCTGGTTTTCGGTGAAAATAACGAAACTAATGTGTTTATACTTTCGTAACCATGTTACGGTTTCCTTTTGTGTTGAAAGAGCGAGTCTCCAATCTTCGTTGCGCGTTCGGTCTTTTGCGTGGTCCGCGGAGGACGCTCCGTTTTGAGGCGGTCCGAATTGCGTCGTACTGTTTGTGCGCGCAATTTGCTTACCGTCACTTGATTTTCGTACGTCGACTTGTGGTTTTGATAAATTTTGTTGCTGTGTAAGTGGAACCCGGTGTTTTCGGGCTTTTTCACCGTAAGGGAATTTTCCCCGTTTGCTTTTGGGGCCGCTGTTGCGGATCTGCCGATGTGTGTTTCCGGCGTGGCTTATTGATTTCTTCAATGAGGTGAGTTTTGTTTTTCTCCTCCGTCTCTTGTGCAAGCGCCATTTGCTGACCACGTTTTCGTTTTGTTCGTGGTGTTACATTAATTTCTTGTTCTTTTCCCCCTTTCTTGTATGGAGCCTATCTACTACTCCCCTCCCCTTTATGAAGAAGCCTGTTGATTCAAGCTGGTGAATTCGCCGCTGTAGCTCAGTCTTTTTGGATCCCTTCTTCTTTTTAGCTCTTGTGACGTCGATACAGCTAACCCCCCAGAAAGGAAGAACTCGATCGACTTATCGGATTTTTTTTGTGACGACAACCTCACCTCATATCTAGATAGTCATCGATACAAAAAACGTATATGTGGTTTATCAAGATAATTCCAAGTGTACAGTGGCAGAGATAAAGAAGAATTAAATGAGTTTTTGTATGCATGTGTGAATAATATTCACGCTAAAACATATGATAATTTTCCCAATTGCCGCAAATACCACAGTTTTTTCAGCTGTGTCTAGTTCCTTTTAAAAAGAAAATTCATCTTTTGTAATATTGATTTGAACATTGAATGATCCGGTCAAAGTATAAAACTAGAACAGCATCAACGTAAAATATAAAATTATCAAGAGAAATGACACCTATTAGAGAGCTTTTCTGTAATAATTTTGCATTTACGTCAAGGTCTAATGTTTTTATGGAAGCTTAAAGTGTGTCTGAAATGTATCTTAGGCCCAGTTTTACAATGACGGTTTAACTTTGAGCCGAAGCTTAAATCCTTCACAACAATTGTTGAAATAATCATTGCTAAGGGTTTAAGCCTCAGCTCAAAGTTGAGCCCCATTTGTAAAACTGGACCTTAGTATTGCAGATGAAAGGTACTTTTGTCTAGATACGGGTACAATCTTTTAGTAGTATCTGAGATACGTATCTAATTGCTTAAGAAGTCTTTCAGTAATGTATCTAAATACTTGCATCTAGATGCTTAACAACACTGACAGTTTGTTGGTATAAACTCTGCATTTCTAATTTAATATGTAATTGTGTGTTACTAAGAAATTTAGAATTCATTGTGTATTTATGTGTGTTATTGTTTTTATTATGGTAATATTTGAAGACTGGCAGGTGAAGCATTAATGCAGAAAAACGCAATAAAAAGCACAGTAGTAGTTGGTGAAGGACTATTCAAAAACTTAAGAATCGTTCCAAAAATAGAAAACATCCAACATGGGTGGGTACACTCGAAAAACCATTCAAGACGGTAGAGGATGGAAATGGAATACGAGGAACACCAATCAGAGCAAACTCACTTTCGCAAAATATCCTAAGCTTAACGATTTGTAAGTGAAGCATCACGGTTGTGCCATTTCCGCTTGGTTTTTTTACCAATCATCAAAAATGAAATGAAAGGCCATATATTCTCTTGACAAATAATCTTATATAGCCCTTGAAGTTGACTTTCGCCTGGCTGTGATGGTTACTGTCATGGTACAACGTAATGTAGTAATGCCGGGCAAGGTACCAGCCGCAATGCGACTGTTTAATTAATTACGTGCTTTCTTCTATCAATATACATCTTAAATTTTGGAGAAACATAGAATATCCAGTTAAATGAAACATGCATAAATCCAAACACGAGAGCTAATAATCCCTCTCACGTACACAGATGAGAAATAACCTCACCGTCACAGTTAGCAAACTCATTATATCATTTAGTTTGTTGTCAAGAAGCCTAAAATCAAAGTTGTGTAGAATTAATTCAGATTTCCAACAACGCTATCGAAGTTGCAATTTATTCTGAGAGTTTTGTTAGTGAAATTAATTTTTATTGTTGAGCCTATTGATTTCACCCCATAATGGTCAACTCAGATACTTAAAAATATTCTCTTTGAATTTCTCTTTATCACTTTGACTACATTTTTTTTTTCTCCCGAAGCTGTCGGTATTGCGGTTTACTATATACCGCCGGTTGCCTCCCTTATTAAGTTACTCTGTATACCGTTCAACATAACTTTCATGTGATATTTCCCAATTTGACGCAAGGTATACAGAAGCGTTTGGAAGTAAAATTCAAAAAATGTTCTTTAAAATATGGTAATAGTACTTCTTCATAATTAAAACGTGTAAAGAAACGTAAAGTATAGGTCAGGTTTGGTTGCGGTCTCGGTCAAACCACGATATGCGCTTACTTACCGATTTTTAATTATGCATTTAGGAAAAAATGCGAAAGAAGTTGATAACGTCTTATAATTAAACACGAGATAAAAATATCACGAATGCCATTGTAAATGTAGTGGCTTTCTGGTTGAGTTAAGAAATGCAACGTTAAGCTGTGATTGACGTTTGTTTTGTAAATATTTATCGGAAACTTGAAAACAAACTCTTTACTTTTCGTCGACTGTAACTATTTTTCGCCTGTCGGTTTATAGTTTTTTGGTCTACTTCGCTGAAATAAATATATGTTTCCGTTCTATATTAATTTATTTAGTACCTACACACTGCACGTAGGCCTTTCGCTTTTACAAATTCCTTACTTTTTCCATTGATGTTGTAGCAACATTTTTTTTTACAAAGTAAAGGTTGTCACTTCAATATTTAGGCATAAATACTTTAAATATTAATTTTGTTGTTGCGTATTTCCGTGATTCAACATGACATAACAACATTTATGACATCAACGATAAAAATTAAGTTGATATCAAAATAAAGTAGTAATAAAAGTACGAATGAATAAAATGCAAATGAGAAAAAAAATCAGTAATGGAGCATGATAAATAACGTCATTTGAGAGATCAGAGTTATCAACTAAATAAAAAATAAGTAAAATGAAACCCAAAAAATTAATTATTCATTACGATTTTATTTTGTTAGTATTAGTTTTACTGTTTGTTTAATTGTTAATATTATTTATAATCTGATTTCTACTGAAAAATATTTTATCTAAGAAGTTACAGCCAAACGTCGAGAGAGATTTGCGAGGTTCATGAAAATATTACAATGAAATTGTTACTCAGGCTTTCATCCGATAAGAGTCTAATTTAAATTATCAATTATAACTGGAAGATAAAGATATTTCGTTTACATATTCCACATTTTTTTTCTATTTTTCAGACAATTTTATCATATTAGCTTATTCGTACGTTTTTTTTTTCAACAACAGTTCATTTAATAATGTTTTATTAAATTCTTTTTTTATCTGTGCTTGCGCAATCGAGCCCTAAGTCATAGACTTGTCAGAACCTCAGGAGCGGGAGTATATTTTTGTGTGTGTAAAGTGTTCCATGGCTTTGTTACTTCCAAACATCCTCGCCGTTGAAGGGGAAGCAATGTCGAATTTTCTTCCCAACACTGAAGGGTACCTGACGTGAGTAACGACACCCGAGAAATATCTCGAACGGGTGCGAACCCATGACCTTACTATTGCAAGGCCGATCCCTTACCACTGGACCGTTCAGGCTTTAATAATAATAATAATAGTGTCAGAAAGTAGTAAAAGCAGTTTACTGAATAGAGTTCATTGTATAATTTGTTCTTAAACACAAATGTACAATAATATTGTTATACAATACTATGCAAGGGGTTAAGGATACTTTCCTAATAGTATCTAGATACAGATAATTTCAAAGATATATATCTAGGTGCAGATACTGATACTTTTCTGGGAAATATCTAGATACAGATATCGACACAACAAACGTATCTGCGGTTTATTAAGATAGTTACAAGTATACAGTCGCAGAGATAAGGTATTATTTGCGGTCCAAACAAAAAAGAATTAAATGAGTTTTTGTATGAATGTGTGAATAATATACACGCTAAAACCTTTTTTTTTTCAACAACAGTTAATCTAATAATGTTTTATTAAATTCCTTTTTTTTATCTGTGCTTGCTCATCGGGGTCCTAAGTCATGGACCTACCAGGACCTCAGGAGCGTGAGTGTATTTTTTGTATGTAAGGTGTTCCATGGCTTTGTTACTTCCAAACTTCCTCACCGTTGAAGGGAAAGCAGCGTCGAATTGTAACCCCAACATTGAAGGGTGCCTGAAGTGAGAAACGAGCACCCCCGAGAAATATCTCGAGCAGGGTTCGAACCCACGACCCCACGATTGCAAGGCCGGTCCCTTACCACTTGGATCGTTTAGGTCATTTCTTCAGCACTCTTAATTAATTAAATTTATTTCTTCAGCCCGTATGAAAAATTATATTAAATTTGACACCATTTTTATTACAAAGTGAAGGAGAGACGTCACTACAATGAATGTTTCGTGGTTGATGCGATGTTTCTCTTTCAGTTCTAATTAATTTGCATGTAAATTAATTTTGAAATCTTGTCGTTTATTTTATTTTTCCTTTGACTCACTCACGCTAATGTAATATTTAATTAATATATCAAAAAAAAAGTCAAATTCAATAAAAATAGCAAAATTTGAACAGGCAATTACTGTAACTACCGAACGTTAGGTTTTCTTGTACTATATAATATTTTTACTGGGCAGTTTATGCTTTATAAGGGTAGCTTTATTTTAAGCTGGTTTTCATGAAAATAACGAAACTAATGCGTTTATGTTGTCGTAATCATGTTGTATCCAATCTTCGTTGCGAGTTCGGTCTTTTGCCGTGGGATCGCGGAGGTCGTTCGGTTTTGAGGCGTTCCGAGTGTTGTTTGTGCACGCAACGGACTCTTGCTTACCGCCACTTGATTTTCGCACGTCGACTTCTGGTGTTGATCAATCTTGTTGGTGCGTTAGAAGTTTAAGTGGACCACCGTTTTTTCGGGCTTTTTCAACGCAAGGGAGTTTTCCCCGTTAGCTTTTTGGGCCGCTGGTGCGGATCTGCCGACGTGTGTTCCCGGTGTGGCTCATTGATTCTTCAATGAGGCCAGTTTTGTTTTTTCCTTCTTCGTTTCTTGTACGAGCGCCTTTGCTGACTACGTTTTCGTTTCGTCCGTAGCGTTTTATTAATTTGTTGCTATTCCCATCTTTCTAAAGCAACTTGTAAGGAGCCTATCTACTACTCCCCCCCCCTTCATGAAGAAGCCTGTTGATTTAAGCTGGTGAATTCGCCGCTGTAGCTCAGCCTTTTTGGATCCCTTCTTCTTTTTAGGTCTTGTGACGTCGATACAGCTAACCCCCCAGAAAGGAAAAACTCGATCGACCTATCGGATTTTTTTTGCGACGACAACCTCACCTTGGGCCCGAACCGTTTGTCTGGTTATATATATTATTTTGGAGTTTTTCGAGTAATTCACCGTTCTTGAAGTCCCGCTTACATTTTGTTATTTGTTTCAGAGCAGAAGTGTATTTAGCGTTACTTTTTTTTGAAAGTTTTTCGCGTTGTCGTGTCACGTTTTATATTTTTATCTATTTTTTTGTTTCGTTTACATGCGTTTTGCGGACGTTAAAAGAAATTCCTTTACCGTTTGTTTCATGTTACGCTTTTGTGCGCAGGCGCCAGAGTACTCTTGCAGAAGCAAAGGTTGCCCTATTTTGGGCTTTGTATTTTTTTACTGCTCACTTGTTAAGAATTCGGCCGAACATCTCTTCAGGGTGTATGTTTGGTTTTGTGTACTTCATCTGACCTCTGCGTGTTCGAATAAATTGCTTTTTGGCCGTAACGAACTTTGTTCATTTATTGGGCCTTCTATTCTACAACTTTGGGTTGGTTCAGAGTACAGCTGAAAATAATTTTAAAATATGCCGAGTAATATCTATTATAAATTTGAAGTGTTAGTTTCTCTTTATGCTGTTCCGATAGTCACAGAAGAAATAATTATCGTTGGGATAAAGAAGTATCATACAAATACATCTTGCATGTTGTAAAATGTCCAAAGTTATTTAAATATCACCGTTATTAATGCGAATTGTTAGGTAAGTAGTTGAGAGCGTGCAAACGTCTAATTATAAATTAAAAATTTCAAAAATTTCAAGGCGGAAAATATGATGTAAGTAAAGCCGAAGTTAAAATATTTGATAACAGCAAACTTTAGCACTTTAATGTCAAAGTAAATAATATTATTACTTTATATCAATTTTAGCAAATGCTTGCTATAATAAATTATTTCCAATCGTTTTTTGATAAATATTGACCGTGTGCGGAAAAAAATATTATACCGGCTGTTTCAAATAGAGTGCACTGAAGGGTTCTCCTAAACCGTAAGAGTTACAGATTTGGTTAAATGGAAGAAAAGTTGCATCAATCAATGAACCATCAATTCGTGCCAGAAAACTGAATCGATTTTATCCCACATGTTTTTAAAATATAAAGGAAAACGTTAAACATTTTCTTTTTTCTATACAAATATCTGTTTTTAATAAGTAGGTACTACTAAAATTCTGCCGTTACTTTTTTTTCTACGTCTAATAGATCCAATAGTATTACCATTAAACATTTTGTCCCTTCGGGATCGTTGTCAATTTTGATATTTTAAATACAACCGTTATGAGTTTGTTCCTACAAAATCAATCGCTTATAATCAGTTCTATGTTAGTAAATTATTTTCTTATAAACAGCATTTTGATGTAAGCGATTTTTCATTAGTGTTTTAAAGTAATTTTGGGGTGAAAAATTTAAGAGTATTATCAGATTTGGCTTATCAGGTATAGTTTTGGACATACGACATATTCACCCCAGTCTCTGAACAAAAAAGTATTTTCGCATAAATGTTCTAATTTTTTGGATATTATGACAACAAAATGCATTATGTATTAACCAGGCACACCTAAGAGTCAGATACTACGACGTGAAAAATTAAAAAAATAAATACACAGAGAGATCCAGGCAATATCTCGATAACTATTGAAGATACAAAAAAAGTTCTAAACATTTTTGCTTTGACTTTTAGAGGTCCATAAAATAAAATTATTTTTAATTATACCGGATGAATAAAAACAGTAGTTCTGGATGCAAGTTTCTTACTTCAAATCAGACACCCTATATATGACAAATTCGGATCGCCAATAAAATTCTTTACATTTTCTGTGTGCATAATGTGTGCCTAAATCTAACGGTTCTGGAGATATTTAACGTTTTACCTGAAATATGTCGTTACTACTTTGTTTATTCTTATTTTATTTGTTTTAAGAAAAAGATTGTTGGTGCAGATGTAGTTGATGAATAATTAATTAATTATTATAAGCCATTATTAAATGAAGGTCTTATTGTTAGAAAGTGATAAGTCAGAAAAACAGAATTTATAGAAATGGATGATGTACACTTATTTAAATCTATAAAGTATTGAGGAATATTTTCATAGTAATTAAATACTGAGATTCAATGAAATGCTCCATGAGGACATTTTTGTTACAAAAGAATGAAATAGAATGAAAAGGCTACAAAAAAAACGGAAACTTTATTAATAAAAAAAAATGTGGCTTGTCTTGTTATTGCTCTGTGCTAAACTTCTTTATTTTTAATACAACCAAAGTGTCCGCGACACAAATTATTAACATGTTTTGAAAAATCCGTAAGTGAAAAAAAAAAGAATGTTCTATGTAGTTTAAACTCCTAATCTAATATTTCTGCTTGTTCTTGATTTTCATCCTCTTCGTTGTCACCATCCGCACATTTCAGTGTCTTAAAGAAAGCATGACGAACTGGAGGAATGTAAGGCAGCAGTGATATGACATTATCAAGTTTTTTCTTTAGGATATTCAGTGGTTCTGTGTATTTGTTCTTCAAACTAGATGAGGGTGTATCGACAGGACGACCCGTTTTGATAATATTTAACTCTTCATATTCACCACTAAATGTGTGTTCCGCTTTGGCGTTCTCCAATTTAAAATGAAAACTAAACACTCCAGAGAAATCCAGATTCTCACCATTATTAGCCGTAAGGCTTTCTTAATGTTTTCTAGAATGGGCTCAACTCAGGAAACCGATTGCTGCATTACAGTTACCTCAAACGGTGTCTTTTTGTTGGATTCCCGAATAATTTTGGGTCATTCCTCCGGTGTATAAATTATGGGCGCGTACTTCCTGTGGCGCTTCTCTATCAGCGCGAAATCTCTGTCAGATGGTAAATGTGTATGACCACTTACAAGAAAATGGGGGGTGATAGTTTTGATTTTTTTCTTCTTGACCAACTGTAACCAAAGGGGACATCAACAATCATTTTTTATTCTGTCCCGGATAGTTATCAGTGAACATGATGAGATCTTTAGTGTCAGTTTTGGTGCTTAAAAATTTCATAAGTACAGAAGCCACCTCTTCACTTCCTCTTTTTGCTACATCTTCCGTCCATGAAAACATGTGACCTCGACCTATAGTACAATCATGAATTCCTAAGTTGTATAGCCAATTTTTTCTGCAATAAAACGCAGGACCCGTGGTTAACTTCTGTATGGGCAGGACCTGTTACAGATCAGGCGATATGACGCACCGTTCTGGAATGGAATATTTTTTGATTGTTCTGATTTTAAAACCATTAGATTTATCATGACTAGAGACCGGATTTATAAGTTTTTACAAGTTTTTTACGCTAACATACCTAAACTTGGCGTTTTGTATTTATATGTTTGTCGATTAGAGAAGCCCAAAAATGGTAGTTTTATTTCGCATATAACTTAATATTTTAGACTTTTAGCGCATATTTATTTATTTATCCATATATTGATATAAATAACATTATAATTCCATATACGGTCAATATTCAAGTCTGCAACTTTTCCAAGAAGTAATTTATTCTCCTCAACGTCTGGCCACTTTATTTTACGATTTCCCGGAATGTGATTTTCTGGGAATCTGTAGCGACTTGCACTTGCATTTTGCACTTATGTTTTGCATTTCAGTTTGAGATAAGAACTCCGTGAATGTGTGTGACTAGTGACTAGTGTATTTATCAACGCGAATTAGTTGTTATTTTCTTATTTAATTTAAAGACGAAATAAATTCAGTGCTTATCTTTTCAAAATGCCGAAAGTAGCATCCTCTCGATCCGAGCTATTGAAAAAATGGATTAAAGCATCTAAACATCTAACTACAGATGGAAAAGTTATTTTTTGCAACGCATGCTCAAAACAGGTAGATACCTTACAAATTCTGTTAAAAATCACATTTTCATTTTGACAATATTTTAAGGTGTCGTCAGACCAAAAGTACCAGATTGATCAACATTTGGCTACAAACCTCCATAAGGAGTCGGAGAAAAGATGTGTGTCTAACTTTAAGCAGTCTTTTATTTCTTCAACAGCCAGTAACTCACAGGGCAGTGACACAGGAAATGAATTCTTTTTAGACTTGTGCAGTGCTATGGCAGAGTCAAACATTCCTTGGCATAAACTTGAACAAGCAAGTTTTCGAACTTTTTTGGAAAAATATTGCAATCATCATATTCCAAATGAATCGACTTTGCGGAAAAACTATCTAAGTATATGCTACCAGCAACGGATGAAGAAAATAAGAGAGAAGCTTAGCGACAACAATATTTATATAGTAGTTGATGAAACGACAGATGCCTGCGGTCGTTATGTAGCAAATATGTTAGCAGGAGTATTAAGCAACACAGTTGCACCAATATCTTATTTGGTAAATAGTGCAGTTTTGGAAAAAACAAATCATTCAACGATCGCACGTTTTATTAACGACAGCTTGACACTTTTATATGCACCTAATCAAGTTAAATCGGAAAATATATTACTAATAGTGTCTGATGCAGCAGCCTACATGATAAAAGCAGGACAGGCTTTGCAGGTGTTTTACCCAAATCTGATGCACTTCACTTGTATGGCTCACGCAATGAATAGGCTCGCTGAATTGGTGCGACTAGAATACCCAACAGTAAATAAGTTGATCAATAACGGAAAAAAGGCCCCACTGCGTATACAACACTATAAAGAATTAGCTGCTGACCTGCCATTACCACCAGAACCAATAATTACGAGATGGGGTACGTGGCTTGAAGCAGCAAATTTTTACGCAGATAACTTTAAACAATTAAAGGAAATTTTCTTAGAATTGGATGATTCCAATTCAGCGGCTTTAAGAATTTGTAAGGAATGCATGTCGAACACAAACATCGGGAATCAATTAGCATTCATTAAAACTCATTTTTCGGTTTTAATATCCACCATTAAAAAGTTGGAATCATCCCAGACGGCTCTATTAGATTCTTTTGAAGTGGTCGATGATGCAATTGAAAGTGTAAAATCAATTCCAGGGGAGATAGGAGAGAAGTTAATGGCAAAATTAGACAAGGTTCTATTACGTAATCCTGACTACAATAAAATGAGGAAAATCTGTTTAGTTTTGAAAGGTCAAAGTGAAGAGGATTTGGACATGGACCCCAAAGATGTAGCATCCATGAAATTTGCGCCCATTACTTCATGCGATGTCGAGCGTTCGGTTTCCTCTTATAAAAATATTTTGACAGACAGACGACAAAATTTTACCCCAAATAATTTAAATCAACTGTTGATTATATTTTGTAATCCTACTATTTAAGTGTTAAGTGTTAAAATTACTTATATGAAACAATTTATGTTTTTATTATTCTAAAGTATGTATAAGTAAAATAAAATTTTTATCGCATATAATATCCATATTTTGATCCATTTTAATCGCATAAAAAAAACTTATTTTCCACTTTTTTAGCACATATAAATCCGGACTTTAATCATGACATCTGCTCTGGTCTTATGTAATCTGAGTTATGTAGTTAAATTAGATACTTCGTCATTGTGTTTCTCTTAAGTAGCGGAACCTATTCTAATGTTCAGTTGATCATATGTCTTGCATGTGTCCGACTTGGTGATTTTAAAACCAATGTTGTACTCTGTACAAAATATCTTACGGTATACATATTCCAAAACTGACGTAGTGCCTCATTCTTCACACCAAGGAATGTACCGCTCTGTGTATAAACGAGAAATAGTCATGTCGCAGTCTAAATAAACTCTGTTTTAATGTCATTCCTACTGTAATGACTTTGATACTTGGGAATTTGATTCAAGTGATCTCTAACTGATTGCAGTGACTCAATACGCAAGGCGTTTGGTCTATTTGAATGTGTACCCCTCCTGTCTTTATCAGGAATAGAAGAGCCTCTGAGTTTCTTTGAGACAACACGACTCACCTTCAACGCGAATGTTGAAGGCCGTGTATATTAAAAAATTCTTGTTTACAAATTTTTACTGCTTCACCGTTAACAGTAAGGGTGTAAACAACAGTTCCTTTTCTAGAGAATTCTTGCCGCTTTTGTTTTTTTGGATAGGATCTTTTATTTTGGCCACCTCCATGCAACCGAACAAGTAACTATTTTGCAGATCAAACGACCCTAAATTCCAAAACTTTGTAAATATTTCGGTTTTGGTACCCTATAGTTTATCCCTGCAGCGATTTTTACATACACATGGTGGTCTTTGCTCATGAGCCTTTACTGTTTTGAGTCACTCTTATATTCTTGACCCAAATTCCTTCGAGTTTTCCGTTTGATTCTGCTGTACATTTCAGTTTTTATTTGTCTCCATCTACTTTTTGGCGCCTTTTCACTCGTTCTTCGTAATACACTATCTACATAATCCTCCCTTACACTTCATTTCTAAATTAAGGTAGTAGAAATTTCATCCTAAAATAATAAAGCAATAATATGATAAGCCGCGTAATTCGTGTGACATCCATTAACTGCAAGAATATTATATGCCGCATTATAAAGAAAAACAAATTAATTCATAATTATTTGGCTGTACTTCATCGCCATTGGCAACATAATCCTTATCTAAGTCACTATCATCAAATGGCGATTCAATTTCATCATCAGAATTCCTATCTCGTTCAACAATAACAATTTTGCATTCCGCCTAGGCGGTTACCATTTTTGTATGGCTTATCATGTTCTGACAAACAATTTGACTGAATTTGAAATAATGCATGACGATACTTGCTTGATGTATAGAGTTGATACCTTTGGAAATATGTACAGGATGGGCCAACAGTGCGTAGGCGGAAGATTGTGGCGTTACTATTGAACATTTTTGAAATCTGAGTGCGCAATAATATACTTATCGGTTAGATGCATAATCTAAAATTATTTAGATATATACTAACATATGTATTTTTAAATGGAACACCCTATATATTGTTGCACTATTAGATGCCTCATTATCAGTGGACGAAAATAACAAGGTTTTATTAACCTAAGGTTTATCGTTTTCGAGATATTGACAACTTACCGGTAAAAAATGGCAAAATTTGTTACTCCATAAATTAGTTATTTTTAAATATATTGCTTTTAATTTTGGTAGATACATTATTTAACTATTAGAAAATAGAAATATTTGATCAACTCGATTTTTTTCCGGGTACTTTACACAGGGTGATTCATAACGCAAATTACCATTTTTCTAAAAAAATTTAAATGGAACGCCCTGTATACGAACCCATAGTTTAAAACATCTCTTACTAAGGTTTCCAATAGTATAAGACTTTTTACGGATAGCTCTTAAACTTTGAACGTAGAAAGAAATTTGTGTCTTTAAAATCTCAACTTTATTGTAATTTAATAAATAAAATTGTTTTGTTTCTAATGCACACACATTTGGTAATAATATTGTTAATAACCTTGATGATAATAACAGTAGATGTATTTTAATGTTTGAACCAACATTTAGAACACACCGATTTTTTTAAATTAAAAAACTACTAAATTGAACTAAATTTAATTTCTGTATAATCATATCATTGTTCAATTGTTTTGCATTGTATTCATAGTACGCAATATACAAAATACCACTAAAGCAATAACATAAATCTTACTTAACAAAAGAAAATCTAGATTTAACAAACATGCTCAAAATGTAATCGAATTTATTTTATACATTTTTAATTCGGTGATTAAGAAATATATTAAAATTTATTAATAGTACATACATAATACATACAAGTGCAATTCTAAATAATTCTGTTTCATGATCTCGAGATCCATAGGAGATTCACTAAACCCATTTATATTCTGGCGTAAAAAGATGAAACCAGACGGAAGTTCGTGTAGCAACTCAAAATTCTTACGCATTTTATTTACTGAATTAACTATTTAGTTAAATCATTTTCTAGTGTCATTGTTGTAATATGATGGTCCTTCATCATGCTTAAACCACATATTTTAATCGCTACTTCAGGAACACTCATCAAAAATAACAAGAAATAATTCAGAAACAGAAGGTAAGAATCGTCTCACAAAATACAAACCTATAATAAAACATGACTAGTGTGATAACACCTGAATGCATTTATTAAATGACCATTAGGTGTGTGAAACATTTCTAGAAAACGTGGATTTCCGCTACCATAATATTGTAAATTCTGTTTGTTACGAATTTCTTTATTCATAATAAACAGAATGGAAAGTTTTTAATTTAATAAAATAGGTTACTTGATTTTAAATGCTTATTTACAACATCCAGCGTCATTGCAAGTTGAAATTTACGCCAGTAGAAACACAAAAAAATTCAAGTTTGTTTATTAAATTACAACTATAACTCAGATTTTAAAGATATAAATTTAAAATATTTCTACGTTCAAAGTTTAAGAACTATATGTAAAAAGTCTTATACTATTGGAAACCTTAGTAAGGGATGTTTTAAACTATGTGTTCATACACAGGGCGTTCCATTTAATTTTTTTAGGAAAATGGTAATTTGCGTTGTGAATCACCCTGTGTAAAATACCCGGAAAAAATTCGGTTGATCATACATTTCTATTTTCTAATAGTTAAACAATGTATCCACCAAAACTCACAGCAAAATATTTAAAAATAACTAATTTATGGAGTAACAAATTTTGCCATTTTTTTACCTATACATTGTCAATATCTCGAAAACGATAAATTTTAGGTTAATAAAACCTTACATTATTTTCGTCCAGTGATAATGAGACAACTAATAGTGCAATAATATATAGTATTATATATACAGCGCGGAAACTAAGTAGCGGATAAAATCCATAACTCCGTTAATATTTGTAATAAAGCAAAAATCTAAAAGGGGTATAGCGATTCAAATTACAGCGCATAAGAAGAAGTATATTTTGAGATATTTTCATGAATTTTTTTTAAGTTATGATGTCATCAAGATTTTTTTTTAAATGACAACCTATATTTTTTATTTTTGATTTCGGTGGGTTTTTTAACCTACTTTCAACAGTATAAAATTTTGAATCGATTACATAACAAAAAATTCAAGAAAAACGGCCATAAAAGTTTAATTGTAAAGTTGAAGAAATTAACAGAATATCTAGTTAGCTAGGTGTAAAACAAACAAAATTTGTTTGATTGACAAGAACTTGTAAATACCTATCACAATAAAGTGAGTATTTTTATTCCCTGTGGATAGTAGGAGTTACACTAATTATTAAAAACCCCAAAATGGTGTTGTTGACTGAAAAACAAAGAATTGAAGTTCTAATGATGATTGGGTATGGCGATCGAATTAGAACTCATCAAGAGGTGTGTCGACTTTTTATAGACAAATATTCTGATCAGCAAATAAGTCAATCCACAGTCAGCAGAATAGAAAATAAATTTCGAAATTACGGTATTGTGAAAGACCTTCCAAAAACTGGCCACCCTAAGACAAAATTAATTGACGATGTGCAGCTTGATATTTTACTAGAAATAGAAAATAATCCGCATTCGACTAGTCGAGACATTGCTTTAGAGCACAACCTGAGCCATAACTCGGTACTGAAACTTTTAGAAATGCAAAAGTTTCATCCGTATAAAGTAAAATTAGTCCTTGAGTTAGCAGAAACTGACTATGATCATAGACAAGAATTTTGTGAAGAAATGTTGGAAATTTGCAATCGTGATCCAATGTTCTCGCAGCGTATAATTTTTTCTGATGAGCAAGTTTTACTTTACATGGAACTGTTAACAGACATAATTGTCGATATTGGTCTAGGGAAAATCCCCACTGGATGCAAGAAGCTCATACTCAACATCCCCAGAAACTCAACGTATGAACAGGAATTGTCGGTGACAGAATTTTATGTCCATTCTTTATCGAAGGTAATTTAACTGGTGAGAAATATCTACACTTCTTACAATTCGAATTGGTACCTGCATTGGCGATATTATTTTCTAATGAAAATGACTGTGACGTACCAAACAATAACAGTTGGATGCAACACGACGGTGCTTCGCCACACTACGCAGTTGATGTGCGACGTTATTTGGACGAGATGTTCCCAGGTAGATGGATAGGAAGAAGAGGTACAATGGAATGGCCAGCTAGATCCCCTGATCTGACGCCATTAGACTTTTTTCTATGGGGGTACTTAAAAAGCAAGGTGTATAAAAATAGACCTAACAACTTAGACGATCTTAAAGAAAGAATTCGACAGGAGTGTAGGTTAATAACACCTCAAACTATTCAAAATGTAATAAATGAATTTTATGAGCGTCTTGGGTATTGTCAGTTTGTGCATGGTCGTCAGTTTGAACATTTATTGTGATTTCAATGACTGTCAAAATCAAATTTTGTTTATTTACACCTTAATTTTGTTTCGTTTTAAACCTAGCTAACTAGATGTTCTGTTTATTTCTTCAACTTTACAATTAAACTTTTATGGCAGTTTTTCTTGAATTTTTTGTTATGTAATCGATCCAAAATTTTATACTGTTGAAAGCAGGTTAAAGAATCCCACCGAAATAAAAAATAAAAAATATAGGTTGTTATTTAAAAAAAATCTTGATGACGTCATAACTTAAAAAAAATTCATGAAAATATCTCAAAATATACTTCTTCTTATGCGCTGTAATTTGAATCGCTATACCCCTTTTAGATTTTTGCTTTATTACAAATATTAACGGAGTTATGGATTTTATCCACTACTTAGTTTCCACGCTGTATATAATATTCCATTTAAAAAAAAAAACATATGTTAGGGTCGTCACACTCTAACGGAACACTCTGTATAAATCTAAATAACTTTAGATTATGCATCTAACCGATATGTATGTTACTGCGCACACAGATTTCAAAAATTTTAAACATTCACTTGAAACAGCCGTATATTCAAATGTACGTGAGCCTTTTTAATTAATTTCTTGTTTAGAACTGTTATTTTGTAAAGAAGCGAGTGTATTTAGCTTCAGTGAATAATTCATCACGTTGAGTTATATTTATTTCGGAATTATAATATTGGCAGTGATAAGACTGCATATTAAAATAGGTTCTATTTCAAACCATAAATTAATGATTTAACGTATACAATTATAGCGTACTGCTAACATTATTTACATATTAATACTTAGATGGATCGGAAGAAATGAATAGTTAAATTATACTCCTATTTGATTTATGTCACAAATTCCAACTCGTACAAGTTTAAGTTGGATTTCGTTCTTTTTGGAGTAAAGCTGAAAAATTCTAGGAATGATTCTTAAGAACGGTGATGAATGATACGTTACTTTCAGAAATAAGGTGTCATATCATTCTAATTTGAAATACGTTGTTGTATACATATATAAATATACTTATTCGAAGAGAGGCAGCGCCGAGCATCAGCATTGTTAACTGTTAATCTTACATCGATCTAATGGTCTGATGTTACCTTGTAGGTGTAAACTTATAGGTAGAATTCTTAAATGATGCATTCATAATGCCGAGGTGTGTCTGATGCACTTGGGGTCAGAGTGGTCAAAGAAGTATGCATAAATAACCCGCACGTTAGTACCTAAATAAAAATGTGATTTTCTACGGCCGAGATGATCTCGAGAAATTAATCGGGAGACTTTATCCGAAAAAATAAAATAAAATATTTTACACGTCGAGTCGCTTTACGAAACTAAGTATTACAATTAGTTCTGAATAATGCTCTGTCGTTTATTTAATTCTCTTCGCCAAGTAAACGCGCCTTGAATTTTAAATCTTCAACTAGAAGATAAACTTTATTGACTGAATACCCTCACCGACACGTTCGCCTGAATTTGATTTTCGTGATTGTTACGCAATTAATTCGCGTAACGAATCACTAACACAGCGAATTTTACGTACGTTCCTAAAATAAAGCAGTGAATATGAAATAATAAATCGACGAATTCAATTAGTGCAGTGGTGATGAGAGCTTTTTGTCCTTTTTGGAATTAACATGATTAAAAGATTTTTTTGAACTTCCTATCTCATTTGCTTTTTATTGAAATATGCTAATGAAATAAGATTCGATCCAATCATTCCGACGGTATTACTTCGTAATGCAAAAAAATATTCCGCTTTGATATTTCTTCCGTTCTTGTTTAATTATTCATTTGAAAGCGTGCGCGAGTGAGTACATTATTCCCACGAAACGCACTTCACAGCTGGTATTTTCTACAGCTTCGTGTACATTCTGTAAGTTCCGTTAATTTGTTAACTAAATCAGAAAATAAATAAAAATGAATAAACTCAGCAAATGAATAGAAATGAGGAAATTACTTTCCACTAAATTATGTTAATCAACTTTACCGTAAATTCATCCAAAATAATTATGTTTTATAAATGTAACTAAACAAACAATTATCAAACAAGAGGAAGAAATACAAAGAGTAAATTTCGGTTGTCAAGAAGTTATTTGAATTAGAATGTCTACCCAAAATTGGAGTAATTAATGCGTATCTTATATTTATGTTTTATAAGAAGGGAGTTATTAATGGCGTAGCTGGCAAGGGAAAATAACCATGGACGTACGTTTCAGTTTTATTAGACCTCAGGGCAATATACCTAATCAAGATGTAAAGTGCTGACAACTTAGAGAGATAAACAATAAATGGAGGCACACAGTAAACCGAATCCACGTCTACGTGGGGGGTGACTACGCGAGTAAAAAGCGACTAAAAACTACAACAAACTAAAAATTGTGTAATTAAAATCAACTAAATTATAAACAAAATATTCCATTGGAAGATAGAATAAATGCTGATTTATGAATCTACGACTTTGGCATCTTACTGTGTGTGGGCTTGTTGTATAACGCATACTGAACCCTACATCCTTGTAAAGCTTAATGAAAGATCTTTTAAATTCTGTCATAAAATATAGGCTGTTCCATTTTAACTAACCGAGTCAAATAAACATCGGAGTTGTGAATCACACTGTATAAAATAATAGGAATATGTTCGAGATGGAAAATATTTTCTGTTCCATAGAGGTTATGTAATGTTACTGTAAAATGTAAATGCCGAATTTAAGAAATATCTAATCTGTAAAACATCACAAATAATAACATTATTTACATTGAAATGTCAACATCTCAAAAAATATTAGGTTTAGGTACATAATATTCTTATAATAAATTTATCTACTCTTAAAGACGAATCGAAATAAACCAAAATATACAGTATATGGTCTGGCACAGTAACACGGAACACTGTATAATTGTAACTAATTTTAAATCACGCATCTGTACCATAGGTAAGTAAAAGCGAAAACAGATTTTAAGAATCTGCGTTAATATAGGCGCTATCCACCGAATACGCACTATTGGCCCACTCTGTAATCTATGGGTTCAAAATAAGTGATTGAATAACCTCGCTAGCTATTGGCCCACCCTGTATAGGTAGTCCCGGTAGAATTTAATTTATAATCGAAAATTGTAATAGTATTCGTTTAAAAAAAATTAAGTTTAGTTTATATCTCGTTTATCCGACCATTAATTGTTTTTTTTGTAGGCACACAGAGAAACTCTGAATTAGTCCATATAAGTTTTGTATTAAACATTTTTTCCTGAAATCAAAAATAAAAGAGTTAAAAGGGGTAGGAATTCTTGCATAGTCATCTTGTACGTGTGGTACTAACGCAGGTTGACCTTGTCTGGTCCATTGCTGCACTGGTGTTGTTCTGTCAAATTGAAGGTCGAATTGTAGTTGCAGCAAATGTGCATTCGGTCTCCTGGTCTGTGCTCCATTTGTTACTGCTTATCTCCAAGTTATCCACACCTTATGTCTTGGTTATACTGTCTTGATGAGGTCTAATAAGACAAAAACGTACGTCGACAGTTACTTTTCCTTACCAGCTACTCATACACTTTAATATTAAAAAGAATTTCCAAACGATAGATTAGATATTAATGATTTCATACTGTTTGCCAACGGGCAATATCTGATTTAAGCTAGAATTAACATGTAAATCCATGTAAGACGCTGAAACAATTAGAATGAGTTTCAGTCCTTCAGGGACCACATAATAGCCAACCAAATGATGTATGCTACTAAGGAAACCTCCACCGCGGTTCCTCAACAAGAACCAAAATGTGTGCCGTTCTTTAGTCGGATACACCGTGAAAATGAGGCAAAACCCCCTCAAATAACACCATCAAGCGTTCGGGACACCACAAGGACGACTGCGTTCTCCAGGCATGTCGTAACTTAATAAAGCCAAAACTGTCCTTACTCCTAATACGCGAAGAACAGGTTTACGCGAATCGAAAACATCGTGACTTCAGCACGTACAAAAATTTGTAATTCTCAGGATCATGTACCACAAAAACAGAGTCGTCGGCGTCGCCGGAATTTATGTTCGTCTACACTTTTTATACCTCGTTGACACATTCGCGCGAATACGTGAGGCGAATGTGTGA
Organism: Prosopocoilus inquinatus; assembly: GCA_036172665.1. Classification (NCBI taxonomy): domain Eukaryota; kingdom Metazoa; phylum Arthropoda; class Insecta; order Coleoptera; family Lucanidae; genus Prosopocoilus; species Prosopocoilus inquinatus. The sequence goes on from CM069876.1 coordinate 9,082,442, forward strand.
ACAATGTGTATCACACGGCATTCGGCTCGTCATTCGCACTGGAAGCGGTCTTTGGGGACGAATCAATTACACATTCGCTGCGAAATTCGTATGAAGCGGCATGTATCTATACGTTCGCGCCCAGTTCTTCCGTAAATGTATAAACGTGATATTAAAATAAATATTCAATCAAATTCTCACGCAACTGGTGAAATGCACCTGCCGACTCTTGCGGAAGATTGTACGCTTGAAGCTAAAAATAGAAACTCCCGGCGATATTGTTTGCTTAAGGCAATAAAAGAAAAATTCCGAAACAACGAGAATCGTAAGACGATTCAGAGCCGCGGTATAAAAAACAGTGTGCGAACTGCACCACAAAATTAAATCGAGGCGTGAAACAATTTGTATAATAAAAATCCGTTATACTGCGACGAAGATGATCACAAAATTTACTTTTAATGAAATGAAAGCAAGTGAGAATATATACTGCTAAGCGTTCCCATACGATATCCTAACATTGCGCCATCGAAAATAAATTTGAAGCTTTCTTATTTGAATTACTCGTAGGAATTATCCGTTGAAGTTTCTGCCCAACGTTATACAGTCATCCTGTATATTCTGCATTCTCTCCAGAAGTGTAAATCTTATATTGCTCACGACTGGGAATAGAAGAATTTACAAGAACTCACGCTTTTGGAAATAAAAAATTGTAGATTGCCATTCTTGCCGAATCAATTAATAAGGAAAATTAATAACCGTTGAGACTGATCGGCACTGAAAGCACAGGCCTACGTTTAAAATGAATTTAAATTTATTATTTTAAAGAAAAATTTGGGGAAAACTAAACTGGTGTTGTTAAGTTTATGCCTTCAAAATCAAGAAAAGTCTACGCTTAACCGTAAGTATTATGAAAATATCTGGGAAATAAGTCATCACTTTTACTGCCTAAAGAGAAATATATTCTTTCGGTCACGATTTTCACGACATAGAAATTGTTTTCTACATCCATTCTTGAATAAACAACGTGCGTCATTGGTATTGATTTTTTAAATAGCCCCTTAACTATTATTTATGAAAGAAAAAAGTGTCTTCACAAAAGTTACCACCTATAACAAGTTCCATATTATTAAATTATTTTCACGTATACAGCATATATCAAAAATAAGTTAGTCACCAAAACTTTTTAATGGAGTGTATATAATTTTTATTACACTTTGCTGTAATTTTTTTAAAATCTAGTACTCCTATTATTATTCATCACTGTAACCCTTAACCGAAGTATTCGCAATCTACAACTATAAACAAGTGAATTAAAGAGCTGAAATACAGGGTTACAACTAATTAAATGGGTATCTTGTAAACTATAAGAGGCGTAAAGACGATTAAATTACAAAAAAGTTGCGTTATTTTGGAGCCTATCAAAATATTCAAAAAAATCTATTGTACCTACTTTTGTTCCTGAATATTTTCAAAAAACTGAAAATTCTAATTTTCGAAAATCTCGAATATCTTCCTTATTTATTAAAACAGAATCATGATATTCGATATTTTTATGTTAAATTCGATGAACAATCTAAAAGAGTCCGAAGAAATAGGCTAGGACTGACAGCTTCGCAGATACGATTGTCAACTGTGCTTTTCTTACGGACGCTATCTTGGGTATTCATACCATGTAACAATATAAATCGTAGTGTTGTTGATAGTCGCTAGGTTTTTAAAAGTGATGAATATTGTAAAAGTAGAGAGATTTAGAAATATTTTGGTCCAAGGTTGATTGTAGTATCATTAAAATTGACAATTTGGCAGACGATCAAACATGACCCATTCTTGCATGAAATTAAAAATAACTCGGTAAATACTAAAAATAAGTAAGTATAATGTTATATCATTTTTATTATCTCTTCGAGGGCTAACCGAAACTGCAATAAAATATATAGTGTTGCATTTAAAAATAAGTTAGGTTTGCAACTTATTAAATGAACAACCTGTATATTTGAAAATAATTTTAGATTATGCGGTATGAAAACCTACATAACTTTTGTTAAGACCTTTTCTTGATAAAATGTATTTAAAGAGGCATTTTTGGACTTTTCCAGACATTTGGGACACCTTGTACAGCCTAAAGCTTTTAAGGGACAAGGAATTAAATTTTAATTCCTTTTCGTACTCGACTTTCCTTAATTTTGAATGAGTTTATTTACTTTTCATTTACTATGTGCAGTGCATCTCTCTGTGACGAAAGGAGGATCAGTTATCGTGAATAAGAAGACAAGTATTTGATTTTATCGTCTACTGATGAGACAAATGGATTCGAAAGAACGCTACCCATTGTTACCCTACGTGTGTTTATTTACAAATATAATGACTCACTCGGTGTTGAATAAAAAAAATTAACCTACAATAAATAATATCACCTCTAATATAAATGCTTTACTCTCTCAAGGGTGCGATTATGACAAAAAATGTGATCATTTTTAATAGTTGGAATAGGTTAATCTGTTTTTTCTTCAAAGTATATTATTTATTTTTAATTATAACATCACTGAACAAAGGATTTAGAATTATAAAGCTTTGGTATAAACTTGATGATGCTCTATATATATTGTCTTACTATACTGGAAGCTACATTTTGGTTTGGTTTTTGATTAACGTGTGTTAATTTATAACTTGAATAGAGATGTAATTAAGAATATCAGTTTGAATGAATCAGCGTAAAATAAGTTCATAATTAATCCGACGGTCTCTTAATGTCACTTCTGCTGCTTTCTGATAAAACGACTACCTACGAGATCACGGCTTTAAATCGTAATCAGCAGACAGCGGGAGAAGACGTAATAAATTGGTTTGTTAGTCTAATATGACGCTTACTCTATCGAATCAGCATGTTTCAGTAATATAAATTGACCATTATCTGCATGAGCGGCAGAGCGATAACGTTTCTTTATAACACACCCTCGCCTATAAAACGCCAATTACAAAAAACGCGCCTTACCGTCCTGTACTGTGGAAAATGGTGCATCGTCATTAATTGTCTGGTTTTATAAATAAGCACAATGGAGAGCATTTTGCGACAAAAATGTCTGGGCTTAATTTACCGCACAGTGACGCCGAATTAACCCAATTGAAACTACCGAATCAGCGTTTACACATGCGTGAATTAATTGTATGCATCCTGCACTTAACTAGGCTAAAATAATACAAAATTTAAACTAAACTATTTCAGATATTTATTTTGTTAATTATTTTATAAACCACATGACAAAAAAGCACCACCCAAAAGGAAACCAATTACAAAACTGAATTCCTAACAGTTCTATTTGCACCTTACAATGAATCTGGAGTAAAGCCATAAATTGTCTCAAATGTTTCAAGAACAAGAAAACAGGTAACTGAAGTATACTTAACAAGACAATAATATATCTGTTATCTTTCTACCTTAAGATGTGTTAAGTTATTAACAGTAATTCCAATAAGTATAATTCCTTTAACTTAAGTGTACTAATTTTGTCCATTCTTTATTGTTCTTCGACATTCGTGTTTCCTCTCTTCAATTCTTATATCGGATGCCAATTCGACAAGTCAAATTTTCTTGGATCTTCCATTTCCTCTTTTATTCTGTATTCTAGCTTCCCATATCTGCTTTACTTGTGTTTGTTTGTGCATTCAGTTAAAGTGTCCAAATCATTTCACTTGATTCTTCTCAATTACTATGTACTGGCTTCACTTCCAGTTTTTTTCGCGTGTTAATTTCTTATTCTGTCTTTACGTGCGACACCCTTGACTCCCCTTACTTAAACATTTCATTTCTACAACCTGTAACCTGCTTTACTTTGATTGATTTAGCACCCAACTTTCACTTGCGTAGACTAAAGGTGGTATGTAAACTGTCTTATAGACTGTCCTTTTTGTTTTCCTACTTATTTTTTTTTCCTTATTACCGATCTGTTGAGGCTATGATATACTGTTGTTGCATTGTTTAATCTTTCAGTTTTTATGGTTCCCTTCTCTCTCTATCCAAATTCCTAGGTAATTGTATTTTTCCACTTGGTCTATTTTTTCCTGGTTTAGTTTTGTTCTTTGCATACCATAATCACCTTTCTTTTGTTCCTTTTAATCTTTAGATTCCTTTTCTTCACTTCCTTTTCCCATATCGATAAATTTCCTTGTAGGGTGTTTTCCGTTGGTGCACGTATCATCATATCATCAGCGAAGGCACATTCTGACAGGTGTACGGGCATTAATTTGTTGAAACCTCTACGAAGGGTAACGGCTAAAAACGACCAGAGTTTTGCTAATTTGTTAGCATTTAAATTTTAAAATTCGTCAACGTATGGATCTTAGCCGTTAACTCGTTTCTCTTCTCTTTATTTACTAAAGGAAACTATAATATTAGGTTGTTCGAAAAAAAATTTTTTTTTTTCTAATTTCGAATGCTTGTATTAAACGAAACATATTAATTTTGATTAAACTATGCCATTGCCATTGTCATTACTGGTCCTTTGTCATCATTCTGCCAGCATTTGTATTCCTCGATGATACCAGCCAAGTTCTGTAAGTCAAGAAATTCTTGATACGCCGCATCGACTTCGCAATATTCTTTAAAATTTCTGTCTTTAAGGAAATTTTTCATCGAACAAAACATATGGTAATTCGAAGGAACAATGTCCGGACTTTATGCAAAAAGAGGAAGAAAAGACCATCCAATCCCCATTAGTTTTTATTGAGACCTAATTGTATTACGCGTTTTTGCATTAACCTGGTGGTGGATCACGTGATTTGTATTTACTAATACAGGGTACGCTAAACGTAAAATTTCGTGTACTTTGATAAGTTGAGTACAGCAGACTGCAGCATTAACTGTACGGACATTTGAAACAAGTTCAAAATGGATCACGCCAAACATATTCCACCAAACACTGAACATTACTCATCTTCCAAAACGATCTTGAAAAAGATACTTGTCGAAGACTAAGCCACTGTTTATACCTGAATTCTTAAAGGAATCCATATTTCTTCATAAATCATGATTTGTCACAGAAAATTATTGTGGCGGGGAGTTTGGAGTAATTTTGTACAAATGTTTAAGGTGTTTAGATTTGAGATTCATTTAAGTTATGTGAAATTTTTGTAGAACTTTTAATAATCGTACTACGACCTCTTAAGTGGCACCAAATGGTTGAATTGAATGCACCCAACTCGTCTGACAATCGATATGTTGTAATAACGGTATTTTCTTTAAAAAATTGCAAAAGAAATTGGTTAATCTTTAATAAAGGGTAACCCGAGGTACGACTCTTTCGAAGAGTAAAATCGCCATTTCTAAATTTTATAAATTCATGTTGTGCATGTCTTAACAGTAAGAGACTCTTTGTCTTCTTCTCACAGATATTCTAAGCCACTTGTGCAGCCACTTTCCTTCTTAAACTCGTACAACAATAGGTTCAAGAAATCTTGGTTTTTTGGTTGTTCTTCGTAAGAACACACGATTAAGTACGGGTTAACATTTGCGTAGTGTATTGTTTAGAGAAGTTTACTCTTCAATTTGCAAATAAAAAATTATATCTCGCTACCTTCGAAATAAGAATTAGGTGATAAACAAAAAAAAACGATATTTTTTTCCGAACAACCTAATATTTTAAGCCAAACTTAAATATATTCGTATTCTGTCTGTATTAAGCCATAAAATGGCACTACAAACTCGTTTTCAACGAAAACTGGACCACGATTGTTTTTAGCCTTTGCCTGTCATATGTATGCTTCTAATTTTACTCTTTGCAGATTTGGTAACATCGTTCATAATTAGTATGAAGAGTGTCAAACTTAGTCCCCTGCTTGCCTTAACCCATAATTTGTACTAAAAATCTCAGATTGCAAATTGTCTTTCTTTACGTCATTCTTTATTATTAAGTATAAAGTTTATTATTAGTATACAGATTTTGAATACTCTTTAAAAGTTTTTGGCTAATAATTCTACGTTTCTATCAAAAACAATGATAACAATTGTATTTAACGAAAGTAATGCCTGGTACCGATGTAGATTATAGTACGAATGTAGCAATTGTTGTAAAATAGAAACAGACTATACATAAATTCAAAAATTTTCTTAAATGTCCAATTTAGAACTGAACCTGTATAGCTGATCTTGTCAATAAAAATTTGCACTTCGTTCCGTCTCACGTATTTGACAGTGGTTTTGAATTTATTTTATCGAGTAAAAAAAAAGAGTGGTTCTGTATTATTTAATTGTCACTCTTTATCCACAGTGTTTACAGTTTAATCATTTTATTTTGATTAGGCACCTCAAAAATTGTGGCTGACATAAAAATACTCAACAAGAATTTCATATATTTTACGTGATCTGTCTCTTTTACTCGTATCTACTCTTATGGCCACAATGTTTATGACGATTATAATGGAAGCCCAAAGTTGAATTTTACGGTGCTCTTGACATTGAGAATCAAAGTATTTTATTGATTGAAAAATCTTTATCGATTGAGAAAGTCTTTTTTATTTGTACTCTTATTGTCCAGGTGTCTAGGAGGGCTGAATCGAAGCCCAAAGTTGAATTTTATGGTGTTCCTGAAATTGATAATCAAAGTACTTTATTGACTGAGAAATTTTTATATCGATTGAGAAACTTTCTTGTCTCTTTTATTCGTACTCTTATGGTGTATATGTTTAGGAAAGCGGGCTTAATCAAAGCCAAAAGTTGAATTTTACGGTATTCTTGAAATTGACAGAGTATTTTATTGATTGAGAAATCTTTATCGATTCAGAAAATTTTTTGTGACTTTTATTCGTATCTACTCTTATTGCCTCGATGTTTATGAGGACTTAATCGAAGCTCGAAGTTCAATTTTACGGTGCTCTTGAAATTGAGAGTCAAAGTACTTTGTTGACTGAGAAATTTTTGTCGATTGCGAAAGTTTTTTGTGTCTTTCATTCGTATCTACTTTTATTGCCCCGATGTTTAGGAGGACTTCATCCAAGCCCAAAGATCAATTTTACGGTGCTCTTTAAATTGAAAGTCAAAGTGCTGTTCTAGACCAGGGATTCCAAACCTTTTTAAAGCATCGGCCCCTCACAAGAAAATAAAAATTTCCAATAATATCCTTTCAAATTTAAATTTTGTTAAATAGAGATGATTTGTGATTTTATTTTATTTTTCTTGAAATTAAAAACGGATCGTCTTTTCTATTTTCTTGATCCGATTTAACTTTATTTTATATTTGAATTATAAGTTCGATTTACTTGTTTTTTTCTTTTGTTCGCACTTTCAGTTACAAAATCGTCAATCTTCTTGATTCGATTTGACTTTAAAGTTTTATAGAATCCTTATTTTAACTTCATCACCAATCGTCTTCTTTTTAATTCCTTATTTAACTTTATTTAATTCAATTTTTAATAGAATCAATTGGTCGACCTTTGTTTTTTATTTCTTTTAATCGATGTCATTTGTTTTGTTTTTATTTTTTAACTATCAGTTTGCACAAATCCTGCGGCCAAATTTTTGAACTAATCTTTTTGCATATCAATTTATCATCTTTTGTTATTTCTTTTGTTTGATTTTATTTGACATGATTTTTTTCTTTCACTTGTTTGTTTTTGAGTTTGTTTTACGTTTTCATCTCATGGATCAATGAATCGCCATTAGTTTTCACTTTAATTCGATTTGCTTTGATTTTATTTTTTAATTATTAATTGTTTCTTCTTTTTCTTTAATATTTACAGATTAACTTTTGGACTGAAGTTGATTTTCATACGATGAAATCTGTAAGAAAATAGTTTTTAAACTTTAATCGGACCCTATTGACAGTGGAAATAACACTCAACGTTTCACTATCGTTTGATAGCTTCGTCGGGAGTGAAAATAAATAAATAAACAAGTCAAGAGAAACGACAAGGAAACATGACTTCAAAAATAAAATTTATAGTACGAGTTGTCCGGAGAAACGTAAAGTTAACAAAATCTAAATTAAATTGCTTTTCACTCCCGACGAAGCTATCAATGTTCATTTAAAGTTTAAAAAAATCATTTTCTTATTAACTTTTAGGTTACGGCAAAATTCGTCGATTTTTAAATCAATTTGATTTTTGTTAGTTTCATACAATTTTTATTTTCATCCTAACTTGAGTATCATATTCTATTTTTTTCTATTTCGCATTTGACTTTATTTTATGTAACTTTTAAAACATCAGTTAATCGGCTTTTGTTTTTTCATCCGATCTAATTTGATTTGCTTTTGCTTTTTAACTATCAATTGATTATCCTTCGTTTTTTCTGTTTTCTTTAGTTTGATTTTATTTGACATTTTTAATTTTCTTCTTATCAATTGATCGTCTTTTGTTTTGTTTTCCTTTTCTCGATATATAGCTAAGTTTATTTTATTTTACATTACCACTAATAGAAGTTCCTCGACTTCTTTCAAGTCTTCATTGGTACATACAACGGGGGTCGATATCGACAGTATATTGTATTATTATTATTCAAAAACGTAATTAGCAATGTAGCCCTTTAAAATAAGTGATTTGAGAGTAACATCCGTCATAACTGGAAGTAACTAGAAGTCAATTTTATTTTATTTTAATAGTGAATAGATAAAACAGCGACATCCTACGATCGCTTTTTGACCTAAGATTGCAGTAGGAGAACAAATTGAAGCGGATTTGCTACATAATAAGCTGCCCCACGCAGAGGCTGCTCGAGGTTTTCGCTGCAATCAAAAACGATTTGCAACAAAATTTTTTATTCTAATAGTTCTTTCTGAAGTATACCCACCTTGTAAATGTTCAATTTTTATCTAAAATCCTTTCCAAAAAACTTTTAATGAACGGTTCCCAACAATAATCCTATATACACTTATTATACACGCACCACTGTTTTCTACAAATAATCAGCTTTCTTTTCGAATGATAAGAAAAAATTGGTTAAAAAAGTAGAGAGGGACACCGACAAAAGACAGAGACCACCTACTTTTATTTTTTGAGTATAGTGTATAAATTATGTATGCAAATGAAATGAAAATTCCTTTACGGAACTTTTAGTTACAGAGAAAGAATTAGATAGCCAACTACGTAAATATCAGTTTTAATGTGAAGATAGGAACTTATGGCTTAGATAATATGTAATTAGTAACTTTTCCATCACATTATTACAACTAATAATTTCAAAACTAAGGAGAAAACGAGCGGTTAAAATATGTTTATCAGAAAATGCTAATAAACTTGAAACTTAATGACAGTAAATGGCCTGATACATTCATAATTATGTTACGACGTAATCAGCCATTAATTTAAAATATTAGCTTACATGTTAAAGTTGTGAACGTTTATAACATTAAATTTGCTTTATTGTGTATACTGTTGAAGTGATTTCATCTCTAGAATTTATTTATGGAGGATTCTATAATATGAAAGGACTGAAAGTATTGAAAATGGTGAATGTTAATTGATTAATTATTAACAAGAAAAACATTAAAAATATAGTGTGTGGAATTTTAGTGGGTTTCTACAGTAACGCCCTTTGTTCGTGATGAACATATACAAAAAATGTTTTATACAAAAGCTTATAATCACTTCGAGCACCGTATAATTTAAAATAATTTAGAAACGTACAGGGTGTCTGTCTCAGTTTGTCTGTACGAAAGTAAGTAACTTCGTTGTTGTAAATGAAACATACCCTATATTTCTTAAAATAGCCTGTAAACCTAAATTAAAATATAGGATTACATAAATATGGGATTAACAGGCTACCTTAAAGTTAGTTTGATGAGATTTCCCTATACCTACGGCCCATAGTAGTCCAAAGGGAGCCGCAGCAGAATAAATATAAAGAAATTTAACACAAATTGCAACTAATTATAATTAATAACTATGGAAATAAATAGGTGCGTCTTTTATTGAATTAAACTTATTGACATTTGTAAATAATTCAAATGGCATTTGAAGTAATGCACTAATAACAAACATACAAAAAATATTGATCATACGTTATGTCATCAAGAAGGTATGTTAGATATTTTTATTGGGGTGCTGTTGAGAGCTTGAAGATATCCGTCGCAGTTACAAAATTTGCTTTTCCTCAAACAGGATTCTAGTAAAACTATCTCTATTTTATCTGATTTTTGAACGATAGTAAGTTATTTCCAATAACTTTTGCTTTTTAAGTGGAACGGTATCAATTTGATGTCGACGTTGGATGCTTCATAAAATTACTTTTCAACTGGCTACACACAGATGTGCTTTTTAATGTGTAATTTTGTTGAAAGCTCTCGTCTTGATGCTATTTTATGACAGATGTTATATGTGTCACCTTGTTGAAGGTTCGAACCTTTAACATTCGTATTTTGTAGTTAATAACACTTATATAAGACAACATTTTTAACATCGTAACGTCGCGCGGCCAATTCAATAATTTATTTGCAAGTCGGTTTTCATTGCAACGGATTTCCCAAGCATCCCCTGGACTGTTACCTAGGGGACAGTAGAGTATACTCCTCCTTATTTCAAATTAATATAAGAGTTGATAACATCTGTACAATGAAAAAATTTTAAGCAGGTGCGCTCAAATGAAGTTCTACCATGCAGATTTTTTTAGTAGCAATTTGTAGGTCGCAATCGGAAAACTTTGCCATTTAAAGTATTTTTATATTAAATGTATGATACTTTAACTGTTAATTACATAAAAATAAAGAAAAAAGGAAATCATTTTCATTTTGCACGCTTAGCAGCTTTATTGGAAATGAAGAATAAACCATGTGTACGATTTTTGTCATTGAGAGGTTGCAAGTTCAAATCCAGAGTAGATAACATTATTTTTTAATTTATCTAATGTGAAATTTTTGTAATTAAATAGAGTATGTGAAAGAAAGAAAGAAGACACTTGTTCTGATGCATTTTTAAAAACTAATTCAAGCTTTAAAAAAAATTATGAAAAATAATCGTGGCCTGGGGTTGACACCGCAACGTAATTCGATCAAACTCGGCACTACCCACTTGATCACGAGAATCGTTTACAACTTAAAACAAATTGTTTGAGCAAAGTAAAAAAAAATTGCTTTTTTCTTAATCTAGACAAAAATGAGAGCTAAAATTCAGCAAATAGAAATACAATAGAAAGAATAGAGAAAAATATAAGATAAAATCAAATAGGTATATATCAGGCCGTCAGATCTTCCATCTATACCTCTAGAAATACAGGGTGCTGGTTTTAAAACGCAACATAGAAAATCCCATGTTAATTTAAAGGTGCTCGAATATTGGCTTCCCTAATTATTTTACAGCAGAATTCCATTTAGGTTTTATAAAGTGCTCTTCAAGATGAATCTGTCTATGATGTTTGAGAATTTTTCATTCGCTCAATTTCGAAATATTAAGAAAAGATCAGTAACGGAATTCAATTTATACCAAACTATCAGCACGGCCTTGGTTACTAAATGCTAAAATAAATTACTGGAAAAGCTTTTTCTATCAATCTTTTTCAAAAACGGTTGTCTGTCCAGTTTTCACTATCACTGATCAAGGCTGTGCTGATAATTTGATATAAATTGAATTTAGTTGCAGAATCTTTTTTAAATATCCTGAAACTGAGCGAATGAAAAATTCTCAAACTTCGCAGAGAGATTCATCTCGAAGAGTACTTTAAAAAAACCTAAGTGGAATTTTGCTGTAAAATAATTAGGGAAGTCAATATCGAGCACCTTTCAATTAACACGGGACTTCCAATATTTCGTTTCAAAACGCAGCACCCGGTATATAAATTACACATAAAAATATATAAATTAAATGAAAAATTAAATTAAAGCGAGAGCAGTAATTTAGCAAAAAATATAATAATACAAGAATATAGAAAATTGGGCAGAAAAAAAAACCACTGCACTTCTGAATGAAAAAAAAAATTATTGTTCGCTCATCTTCAATGCAATGAGATGTCGTTTGAATCACTAAAGCGGAAGGTTATTGCAAATTTTTAAAACCGGAGATAAAGTATTCCATAGTTTGACTACAATGATAAAAATCTGGAGTTAATTCTAACACTTTTTGGACGACAGGGAACACTTTTTCGGTGTCCCCTCTTGTCATTCCGTTTGCGGAGTTTCGAAAAACGGAGTTAGGATGTTTACCCTTTAAACGTATGTAGAGAGCAGAGTTAAGCTTATCCTTGTTGAAGTAAACACTCACTTTTAGTTACAATTTAGTTGGAAACAGAGAACAATAATGCCAAATTAGATGAAGATTAACAATTTTTCAGATAAAACTTTATCCATATTTAACACCGAATGGGCAGATTACAATTAATCCCAAAAAAATTTATGTGTGTACATTATAAGAAAAAGATAAAAAGGTAAAAATATCAGGGAATCAAAATAACATTTTTAAATCTGATGTTAACGTACACATCAGTACGATAAGTGATCTTCTGTACAGTAGAATATTACGAAATGTGCATACACTATGAGAATATTTTCTGTTTGCCATGTTTAGCCAGCCAGACATTTTCAGTGTATGGAAAATATGTTGATATTTTCTGATTCCGTAAATGAATCGCGAACAGGAATTCTGCCCTTTCTGGATACGAGCTTTATCTGTTGCATCAATGCAAGGACCATAAACGCAGTAGCAATAATTAAAACACGACAAAATAAGGAAATCGCAAAGTAAAACTTCTGATTTTTGATTGAAGAGATGCCTACTGCAGTATAATAACTTCAAAACTGAGTAAGATTTACAAATAAGAGAATTAATATAGGTTTTAAACCATAACTTTCTGTTTATTATAAGCCCAAGATTTTTATTACAGTCATAGAGATTTAACAATTGAAATAATTAATTCCCCATATTAATACCGACATCATTAACCGCTGTGTCAATAAGTTGCTCAGAACCAAAAATTAAGACTGAAGATTTGGAAGGATTAATTTTAAGACTATGATTTAACGATAAAGTACGAATGTGTTCCAGTCCGCGATTAACACTGGCGACAGAATCATGAGGGTTACCTGGATGAAACGAAAAAATTAATTGTAAGTCATCCGCGTACGCATATAATTTGCAGTATGGAGTAATAGTGTTAAAGCAACAGGTATACAAGTATAACAAAGGACCACAGATGCTACCTTGCGGAACTCCACTTTGTAGCGTACTAGGTCCCGATAACATATCTTTGACTTTAACTCCTTGTGTACGACCGTAAAGGTAGTGACGAAAGAAAGTAACAACACCTTCACTCATACCAACGTAATGTAAAATAGCTAGAAATATGTCATGGTCTAAGGTGTTGAAGGCTTTAGAAAAATCTAGCGTTGCCATAAGACAAGATTAGTTTTTATCAATGGAGTTAATGATATCATCAATTACACCTAAGAGCGCAGTGCAACATTTGTGGCCTGTCCTAAAGATTGATTGGGAGGTAGCAGAAATCCGAGGAGAGACGCGGTTCCAACCGGAAGCCAGGAATTCAACAATGGACGACGGCCGCGGAAACCTTCAAGTTAAACTAACTGAAAGGTAGCATGTTACGATGATCTAAGAATTGTCTTAATTGTTTATCCGCAATCTTCTCAAAGACTTTCGTGAAATAGGGCAGGATACTTATAGGGTGTAGAACTTTGAATTCCGCAGATATAGAGGTTCTTATAATCGAAATCACTAGTGCATCCTTCCAACTTGCTGGAAAAACATACTCTAAACAAAAATTAATTACTGTTCAATTCAGGAAAGAATAAATGCACGTTACCTACGGACCTCGTTCGTTTCAGCTCATTGCCCTGTGTTAATCTACACAAGGCGAATTTTTATGTATTGGAAATGCATTATTAAATCAAGTTCAAATACGAAATTAATAATAGTGTTGATTAACATAGTGTAACCATCTGAAATAGAGGAGGTCCGTATATGATGTGCATCTATTCTTCCCTAAGTTGAACTGTACCTACGAGGAGCTAATTTTCAAAACGCAATAAGTTCAAAATTTGAAATTTTGAGAAACAGCTGTCGTTATGCAGTCTATCTCTGGTTATTGTACCTTAATGGCAAACCACAATCAGTCGGATTATGAAGGATGGCTAATAATTCTTACATTTTCAAATTGCGAAATTCCTGTTTATTTTCATTTTCTAACAGCAGTATGTTCATTCTGCCAATCAGGAAGGCCAATATTCTCACATAGTTAGCGTGTTCTTATTTCATTGCTTCAAAGAGTCCAAAGAAGTAATATGAAAGATTTTTTATTGCAACATTCATTTTTGGACGTTTTGTAAGGTTTGTTTTAGTTACTCTTAAAAAATGTTTTCTTCTTAATAAACTGTTTTTTTTTTCAAATCACGACTTTTTTTCAAAACACAAATCCAAAACTTTTTTCTCAATTTGTATAAAATATCCATTAGATATTTACCATGCATACAACGTCCAGAAATCAATACCTATTGAAGGAAACAAAATAGCTTGAAAATCTCAATCCATTATTAAGAAATATGGTTTAGCCATTTATCTCGAAAAGAAATTTTTGGACATGTTGCACTTTGAAAATAAACTCCTTATTGTGGATTATATAAGGCGTGGTGAAAGGGCGGCACAAAGTGACAAGTTTATTGCTTAAACCGTCAGAACCTAAGGTGTTGGTACTAATTAGGTTTAAAATTCTCTCAATATCGGGAGTTGTAAGGAGTTGAAACTGGACTCTTTCAGCTATGTTAGGATGGCAAGTGTTCTGATAAAAATTTATCACAGTATTTTTGTAAGGATTATTAGTATTCTCTCTGCTCATCAAGAAATTGTTTGTCATTAGAATTCTCAAAAAATTCAGGTACAGGACGAATGATTAATAAAGGATATTCAACTTTTTTTAATGGTCTTTCTGACTATTTCCTAACTAAGAATTCACATAAGTTTATTCAGGCATATTTCAAGCGATTTCTGTTTCTCCATGTTAAATCGCTATGTCCTATAATTTTTAGGACACACGGTATAACTAAACCTGGCACACACGGGATTAATTTTAAAACCGAATGACTGGTATATCCTTTTCTTCTGCAAATGATCTAAGAGTAATTTTTGTTTATTTAAACATTTACAGAACAAATATTACAGCCTATTAATACTTTAATTAACAAATAGGAATATCTAGTTATAGTTACTTAAGTGTTACGCTTTGTAAATAAATGTTTACGGGCGAGCTGGCCTTTGTAGTGTCCCGTAATCCAGTGAGCCTACTAAAGATTATTTTCAAAGCGTGTCGCGTACAAACTTTTATTTTCACTTTCACATGGTGATTTTTTAATTAATTTACTTTATTTGTTTTATTAAAACGTTTTTTTTTGTATTGAAGGCGTTATTTCCAGCTAGACGTAGTCGTGGTGATGTAAACAAACAATTTGCTCTCTACAAGCCTGTAAAATGTTACAGGTCTTTTATGCAAGCCCGCGAAAGTTTTGCAGGCCTGTTCCAGTAATTTACCGTTTACTTGGTTACTAAAAACAACAAAATTGACCTGTAAAATGACATTACTAAGAAGGTGGAAATATATGTGTATACACCGATATAAGTTTACGTTCGTAATATTTGGTAAACAAGAAGTGCTGTTTCCTATAAGATATGGTAGCTTAACTAATAAATTAAATAAGTACAATACATTTCGATTGCTAAAAGAAGTCCGTGTGTTTAGGATGAGGACAATGTGCAAAAAATATTGGAAAAGTAAATAAATTATATAAATAGCTTGTTACGGTTCTGCGTGTATGAGTATGTAGGCAAAGATTGTTCTTTTACATAGCGATAAATTGTTGGTACACACACAAAAACTTGTACAAAGTCAACAAGTACGTTTTTAAAGAGTAGGCGTTCTATTATTCATCATAAATATTTACAATCGAAGTTAGCTTCACTTCAACTTTACGAAATAAAGTCTTATTATTAATCTTGCTTTAAACAACAACAGCAACACATGTCAGATATATTTAGATTTCGAAAGAGAAAAGTTCTTAACTACACAAGCACATTACTTATACAATCAAGGCTATACGTGTGCCTTTCGAAAACTTGAAGATATGAGCAATAACATAGCATAAATTTAAAATTGTAAGAAAGTATAATACTCCTAATTAAAAGAGTTGCGCAGGACAGACAGTAGAATAAAATGGACAGAAAACTAGTAGCATGGAATTCTACATCAATTGGGCTCATAATTAATTAATGAAAAACGTCATTCATTTCAATTTAACGCATCCAGTAACTGAATTAAGAAACATAAATACAGTAGTAAATTAGGTAAGTGTTATAATAAAAATATAAAACTTAAATAGCGATATCCCACCATCGCTTTTTGATGAAGCACCAAATACGGCTGAAACAACTGTACAGAGGATGCTCGAAGGATCAACTGCAATCAAAAACGATTTGCAACAATTTTTTTTAATAACAATGTAGGACGAATCATGCACAGGATGCCCTATTTTAAATACGTTTAGTACTGACATGTTTCTTACAAGAGTGTACAGATATAATAACTCAATCGATTCATTGAAAGTAAAATTCCTGACAAGGTCAGTCACCGCAAATTAAAAATAGTCACAGAGAGTGCTTTTATGCACGCAGATAGCCTTTCGCCTTTGCAGGCAATTTTCTGCACTGCATCTGACTGGCGATAAAGACCTGTCGAGAAACAAAGTGCTTGCTGACCTATTTGATGTTGTTTGGTTTTTAATGGGTATGTTATCGACTTTATTGCCACAAATTAACAAACTTCGTGGAAAACATCTTTACGATACTTTAAATGTTGAATTTTATTGAAACAATGTCCAGTGATCAAATTCTCAAATGTAAGAATTAAGTTGAAACTTATATTTCCGTTGGTTTTCTTTGTTATACTGATTCTATTATCTGCTTTATATTATTATCATGACATTGATAGCGCCTTCGATCGGAATACACTTTGTGTACTAAGTGTATTTTCGTCTTGTTTTTACCTTATGGAATAAAATGAGATGAAGATTCACTGAGTGCGCACTTAAACGAAAGCGCTATGAGTGTTAGGCGGGCGTCACACTAAGCGCATCCGGGCGGGTTTCAATGGTCAATCAAAATTTCATTACAAAATTGTGTAAAAGTTGTAAAGTAAAATGTCGAACTGAACGGTCAGTCGTATTCAGTGATAGAGAATTTATGCCTAAAAAGTATTAAAACTTTACATCTTTTACACAATCTTGTAATGAAGTTTTGATCGACCGTTGATGCTCGTCCGGATGCGCTTAGTATGACGCCTGTCTTAACGGTAATCTATTCATTTATTGCCCTAGTGCGCAATCAAAGTATCTTCATCTCGTTTTATTACATAAAATGGAAATAAACGAACGACATACAATAGCTTTGTTCCAACTGCTGGAAAAATCGTACACTGTACGATTGTACGAGCATGCGCAATAAACAAATCATGTGTCATTTTGTTTACTGCGCATGTACTTTTGTTTAATCACGGTCGTGGTCGTACAGTATACGGTTCTTCGAGCAGTTGGAACAAAGCTATTATGTACCTGTGCTCTTTCTCTATTACAAAATAATTTAATTATGGAAAACGAGACTTAGTTAATTATCGCAAAATTTGGGATTATATTTTGTTAGACAGGTTATGAAAATTATTAATCTGAAATTGACGAACAACTACAAAGTGTATCAATTAAATTGGTATACACTTCGCGCGTTTGTTAACAGAATTTGATAACAATTTAATATTGCATATTTCTAGAAGTGTAAAATATTTTCTACTTCTGATAATACACACACAAATTTTGTTTATTTGAATGATATACATATTTCAAAGTAGATCGGATTATTTAAACAGAATATAAATATATTTATAATTAGGTCTATTCTGTAAACGTTTCGTATTGATTGTTATACTTGTTACGACTGATATGTAACAAGCCAAAATTATGCTTGTTATGACTGATATGTAACAAGCGTAACAACTGATTAAATCTAAAAATCGTATTTTTTCAGTAGATTGTTAATGCATATTGAAGACTGATTGGTAGGTTTCTGTGGTTGCTTCAATTATTGTTGGATATCAATTGAATTGAGTTGGTGCTTACAGAATACACATGATTATGAGTCAATTTCAAATTAATACTTCTTATTATTACACAAACATAGGTAAATATTTTAAAGAAATGTCTCATGTGATGTCTATTATTACACAGAGTGGTCCAGAAGTTGACAGTAATGAAGATGCAAGGTGCTAAATTCAAAATTTTAATGTCAATTTTCTTCATTATTTCATTTTAATTTTTTAATCTTATAAAAACTGCGTAAGTATACTAGGCATGTCTAAAGCATGCTTTAATGCACACTCAGAAAACAAAATGCATTGGATCAACTAAATCATTGCAATTGACTGTATTCAATCAAATCATATTTGTTAAATTTGGTTTCTTCGGTTGCATTGCAATACATTTTGTTTTCAGTGCAGAGAAATTAAAAGTTTCAAAAATTATAAATAATTTTGTAACTTTCAGGAAATTTTACGCTGTAATTTACATTTTCATAAATTACACGTAATTTAACATCACTACACGTGACGCGTAAAGTTTTTAGAAGTTTCTAAAGAACTTTGATGATGAATTTTAATTTGCATGAAAAATTAAGTTGTCGATGACTCCTAACGACAATTCCAGTATTTCATGTTCTACTGAAAACTAAATTAGGTTACATGTATAAGAAGATATTTTGTGACCTTAATAGAGTGAAACTCCACTGTTGGTAACTGCACTGAGAAAAATGAACCAAATGATCTGTTCATTTGGTCTCAGTTTGTTAATAGATAAATTACTACTAAACTGCAGACAATTAATTGTGTATCTTGCACAGATAAATGCTTAAATTTGGTAGGAGTCTTTATCGTTTATATACTAATATGTTTACCTACAGCGAAGTTTCCATTGTAACAAATAAACGTTTACACTAGGAACAATATGCATTAAAATAAATAGATAGTTATTGTACAGAAAATACTCCCGATATAATAAGTAATATTAAAAACATTAAGTGTTATGTGCACAAGTACATAATTTTTCTCTTATATTAGCAAAATGCAAGTTCTTTTGTAGCTAATACAACTTTAATAAAGAAGCTTTTCACCAAATGCAGGCGCGACTCCTTCGTTCGTGTTCGGATTTTTTTATAATCTACGTTTAATTTAACAGTCAACGTTTTTCACGATTTGCATCTTCACATGTTTCCACAAGTTCAGTTTCCTACGCAGCATTGCAAGGAAGTGTTCTAATTATTGCAGTTAAGTTACAAGTTAAAAAATGTTTGAATACTTCAAGAATCTCGTAGATTGGGGGATTGAAAGAATACTATCAAACTTTTGAAACACAGGGAATTAAAATTATTTGCAAATAGTGTTTCATCAAGAATCAATCTAAGTTATACGTTAGCAGTCAGACATCAGCTTAAATTATGTTATAAATTCGTTGAACATTCAGACCTTAATAGTTACTTAAATATAGGGAAAGAGAGTAACGTTTCTAGTATTTTTTCGATTTTACCAAATTTTGACGAAATCTGATCTGCAAAAGAAAAATTTGCTTCATTTAAAACAAATATTTCGATCACTAATAAAATCATCCTTCATGGAACATCTTATAAGTTGTCTGACATAATATTAATTGGAAGTAAAATGGTTTGTTTTACATATAAAACGGTAGAAACTGTGAATTTGAAATAGTTTGTTTACTAATGTCTTCTTTAGTTTATTTACATAACATGGAAACCAATGTGTCTTACAGCAATTCGTGCCATTGTCAAAACAAAGGAGAAAACTATTGAATTCTACGTGGCGAGATATAAACTGCAACAACCCGACGACCTCATCCCATCAATACGTTTTTGTCATTAACATCTAATAATAATAGACTGTCTCATTTGCCTTGATGATTATGTTATGTATCAAATCGGTTTCTGTATTGTATAACTTAAAAGAACGACCATTACAGGCGAAAAATGGCCAATTTGTGATTTTATTTTAATAAATACCTCACATTCATATTATTTTGTTGGAGCGTTTTCATTAAGGTGAAAATACTATGTACACTGAAGATACTTTTACCTGCGTACAAATTTAAAGTACACGTAAGAGATAATAATTAAACAATAATTTACATTACATTACATTACATTACAACAGAACCGTTCCATCTGTTCCGTAAATTATTTTTTTTAATTATCTCTTACGTGTGCTTTAAATTTGTACGCAGGTAAAAGTATCTTCAGTGTGCATAGTATTTTCACATTAATGAACACGCTCCAACAAAATAATATGAATACTTAATGTGAGGTATTTATGAAAACAAAATCACAAATTGCCCCATTTTTTTTCGCCTAGAAGAGCCGATAACTAGCTGCATACGTCAAAATTGAAGTTAATTAATAGTAGATGCACATGTTTCATACCACCAAAGCATTCAATAATTACCTATAAAAGAACAGGTTTATAGTTACAGTTTGTCGCGATTTGTACCTACAAAACATTTGATAATTACCTATAAACGAACAAGCTGTAAGTTACAGAGTATTAACTTTTCCTAGTAATAAGTCCCTTACATACGTGATGACATTATGTCTACTTACCACAAATTACAATTTTCTTCGGTTGGATACTTTTATATTCGGTATAAATTACACATTTCTTATTCACAATGAATAAGCTCATCAATGTATATGAAAAAATATTTTAAGCATTAAGGTATTCAAACAATTTTTCCAAATCTCTGTCTTCTTGTGAATATAAGTACATTTCCATAATACCAAATAAAGTAATTCAGAAGAAAACTTTTGTTTACTATTAAAAAACACTTGTTTTGTTCCATATTTTATAGGATTTTTTCATAGTGTTTAAGGAAATTTTTATAAAAAGCAATGAACATTTTTCTCAGTGTGTTATCCAGCGAAATAGCTTTTTAGAAGTCCACAGTATTTAGGCAACAAAATAGTTACTATAAACTTATTTTGTACGAGTTCTATAAGAGCAATATTAACATGACTGCCCATTGCTTTACAACGTATTTATTAAATTGATTTGTAATACTTCGTACTAACGTTTATACAGCACAAAAAGTAGTGTTAACATTACTTTATGAGCTGCTGGTTTGACGCTTCTGTATCGTTATTTTGCTTTATTAGTACCTCTAAAATGTAATAATAAAGCTCTAAGTTTTAAAAACTGGCTGTAATCGCTTTTTTCTTCAATTTTTGCAATTGCTTAAATAGAAAAGGGTTGGTAGAAAATACTGAGAACATTTAGAATTCGATATGAAAAATTCGAATTCGGAGAAAAGACTAAGTAAATATTTATCTGAACTTGCATTGCGAAACAATAACAAATACAATTTTTTGTAACCAATTATCGTAAATGTACAATACACTGTGTATTTTTCGAATTATTTCAATCACCTCAACACACAAATAAATAGCTAGCATACCATGTGCAGTCATGTCACTAACCCGCCGGACTCAGTTATTCCATGCATTCGTCTGTTTGTTTCAATTAGAGTGACCCGGTGCTCATTTAGAAATATTGCCACTTGAAACTACGAGGCTGAAATTTCGGTTCTTAACATATTGCTTTAGGCGTCTGACCCCCTTAACCGGAACAATCTCTATGATTGATCAGGTTCGTATTTCAATAACACACATCTGATGACCGCCTTTAACTTAACGTTTTAGTGATTGTGATCTAAATTATGGGACATGAAAAATCATACAATATTTATTTTCACATTAGAGCAAAGTAAACTGTTACATAATTAATATACATTTGTCTCTCAAAACAACAAAGAAATTTTAATAATAATTATAATTTATTTGTGATAAATACAAGAAAGTATTTCACACGTCATATATAGCATATGTGTATAAAACAAGGTAAAATATAGAATTATATAGTCAAAATCAATCACATAGATAATACATGTAGGTATTTTAAAAGACATGAGAATGCTCAAGAAAGTCCTCGATGGAATAAAAGGAATGCGTTATCAAATACTGTTTGATGATAGATTTGAGTTGTGGTAAGGGTTTTTGACGGATTTCAGGTGGTAACTTATTGAAAAGTTTGACCGCATAATAATTGCTGCCATAACGAAACCTGTTCAATCTGTGTTGGGGCATCACTATATCAGAATTAAACCTGGTGTCATATTCGTGGTTCTGTTGGTGGTCAATGAAATTATTATTATTGGATTTTATAAAGAGTAAACATTCTAAAATATAAAGTGATGGAAGTGTTAAAATTTTCAGTTTTTTGAAGGTTTCCCTGCAGCCATCTCTCTACCCTAAGCCACCCATAATACGTATTATTCTTTTTTGAAGTATAAAAATTCTTTTGGTCTCAGAACAATGGCCCCAGACTAAAATTGCATACGATATAACTGATTGAAACAGACCGTAGTAAGCAGATAAAACACTATTCCAAGGAACAAAAGTTTTTAAATGTCTTATGAGATATATTACTTTAGTGAGTTTGTTCGCAATGTATTCTGTAAGTTCGTGCCATTGTAAAGCGGAATCCAAATATACTCCTAGATATTTGATGGACTTCACACTGTCAAAGTTATCTGTTTGAAGGTTCAAATTTCTCAGAGAGAATTTGATGTAATGCGTTTCTTCATCATTTGTTGCTTAAGAACCAATTTTTAATACTGAAAACCAAATCATACAAATGACACAAAAGGAACATGTAAGACTGCGTTTGAAAAGGTTGCAGTATCTTTCAACACTGCACGAAATAAATTTTCTTTCTCAAAAAATCACTGAATCTAAGTTGAAACCGATTTAATTAATTGATTTAAATAAATACAAAAAAAAAAACAAATAAAGCAAACCGTTTTTTTTTAAGAATACGACGTTTTTTGTGATAATCCCAAAAATTTAGATAACTATCACCAGTGTTAGTGTGTTTCCACACAACGAAAATTACTAAAAAACTGTTTGCTTTACTAGTTTTCTTTTTTATTTGAATTGATTATTAGGTGAACGGAGAAACGATTAGGTAAACAGAAAAGGTATTAGATGAATTTAAAATTTAAAAAATAAAAATAAAGGAACATTTAACACTCACTATTTCTGAAACGGTTCACTTTAGAACAAAACTTTATTAGAGTTTTTTCTCAGTTTGAATTGATATTCACGTGGGTTGAAGTGGTGACATTACGTAGCGGGACACCCGATATATTTACGATAAAATTAAATGAGACCGATGAAGATTCTGTCTTTAATGTTTTTATATTTTGAACTGTTTAATGTTTAAGTATGGCAAAATATTCTCAATAATTTTAACTGATCAGACGTTTTTGGAATAAGAAAATCATCGCAAATTATTAATTCCATTAATGTTTACGTTCCTAAAAGCTAAGGAGTGTAAAGCGTCTCATAACAATTTCATAGTGACTCATCACGTAATGGTTCTTAATTATTCTGACAAGTACTCATGTCACGTAAAGTCGTAATTGCCTGCAATCAACTTCATGTATGCATTTCTGTCACTCGAAGTAAATTAGATCGCTGCTATCTTCTGTGATGATTGCAACAAATTATTGATCATCGAGATGATGATTCATGGTGATAGTTATAAGATACATAATCTACTGTTTATGAAACGATGTCTAAAAAAATCTATTGTGAGTTAGTTTCTACCGGCTAAATAGTTTCAGAAACTTTCTCACAGTCAAGACATTAAGGGACATATTATTTCTTTATGCCTGAGAATCTGATACTAAAAAGTAAATAATCTTTTGAAAAAAAAAATGCTTCAAAAAATTAAACAAATTAAGTAATTCAGAAAATAAATCATGTAACAAATTCGTTATGTAATCAAAGCAAAAGAATTTATCTAATGGAGTAAAAATCAGGTTCTTAAAATTTCTAAATAAATTTGAACAGAATGTTGGTGAACTCCAGTATGTTAAAAAAGTTCAAGAAGACATGTATAGGTGTCCACAAAATTTCGAGGAAAACGGAAAGTAGCATTTTAAATACACTTTGCCAAAGTGATGTTGTGCAGATTCCCTTTATACACAACTTAAAATTATTTTTAAATATATGGGGTGCTTCTTTATTAAGTTACAAGTCAAATTTTAAAATTTTTCAACGATACTAATTTTATTACTTTTAACTTTAATGTCACCTCAATTAATATACATACATTTACATTGGCACTGAATTCGGAAATGTGGGATAAAAAATAATAACTTTGAATAATAACTATTAGGTTAATAACACAATAACATCCTATGCAACACACTTGATTGCGTCTTTGTATGGTCATGTCCTTCAGATCGTTTGGTAATAAGTTGGGAAGACCTTTGCGTAGAAACATAAAGTAATATCATCCATTCATTCTTCGAGGCAACTCAAAAGGGTCGATTAACAGGACTCCGGCCCATAGACATTTAGAAAAGTGTTATTGAAACCGATCCTGACTAATCATATGGGAATTCGCTGCCGCCCATGTCAAGCCAAAATATTTCACAAAGCAAAGGAATTGGTTCCTGCAGTTGTTGGAACCATAGACGCTGGATATGATAGAGATGTAGCAACTGTTCTCATAAAGATCACATTACAACTTTTCGAGAAGCACCAATACATGAAACGAGTTGTGACGACTACGATCCCGCATTGAGGGATCACAGGACCCTTCCACCTTAAAGCAGGACGGAAGAAGTTTTTCAGGAAAACCATACAACTGAATAGTCGTTAAATTTGTTTTCACAATATTTTATTAAATTAGTTCCTATATTTAGTTGTATTATACAGGCTGTCATCAAATAAGTTTCACATATTAAAACTGTAAGTTCTTCATCACTTAAG
This sequence comes from Prosopocoilus inquinatus, assembly GCA_036172665.1. Lineage (NCBI taxonomy): Eukaryota > Metazoa > Arthropoda > Insecta > Coleoptera > Lucanidae > Prosopocoilus > Prosopocoilus inquinatus. The sequence continues at coordinate 9,107,279 of CM069876.1, forward strand.
AAAACGAATTCTGCATATCTTATTTTTTTTTTTGGTGAAAAATGAAAAAAGAAATTAAAGCCCCACAAGAGCCCGGAGTCTTCTTGTTTGAGAACCTCTGACCGATCGTGTGTGGATTTTTCTAAGCAAAACATTACATTATAAATAAAACATAAAGCAATAAAGCGTCATCGAAATGAAGGGCACTGGGTCAATAAAATCTTCGCTCAGCAATTCCATACCAAAAGAAAATAATCCATCACGTTTGTTTCATTACTTACTAGATTAATTAAGTTAATTTTCTGCTGACAAAAGTGTAACAATAAGTAAAAGTTACGTCGGTATTCATTGTCCCTTCATTTATGATTTGATTATTTTGTTTTGCTTACACTGTATAAATAATTGACATCGAGGAGTATCTGACAAAGAACCTATCTTTTACTTAAATTATTGTCGAATGCTTGTTCATTTTACGTATTTATTTATTTAGTCTTGTCGTTATTGAAGACTCTTTAGTTATTCAATAAAGAATAAAGTTTATGTTTATGTAATTCACACTAAGATCTAATTATTGTCGATTATCTAATAAAACAAATTTAATTTCGTATAATCAGTCAGAGTAGATTTATAATGGTCTTCTTTAATCAAATTGCAAACGTAGGCAACCACCGGGACACTATGAATTTGATATTGTGTTTACATAAAATATCACACCTTTTAAAAATGCGATCAAGCATTTGACCTTGACTTTTGCTGGAGTTTTATTTTATGATGTCTTTACGCACGATCGATCAGAAGTTCTCAAACAAATGTACCAACGCTCCTTTAGTAGGTCATTTTTTTATTTTTGAGTTAGACAATTGATAATTGCGGCATTAATTAAAAAACTAATTTGATTACACCCGGTATTCTTACTTTACTGGACAAGATGCAAATAGCCAGCAATTATTAGTCATAGGTTTTCGGCTGAGTTACTCAGTGTCCGATTAAACCACCAATTTATTAACTGCGGATTAAGTGTCAAACCACAGTTTTCTTTCATAATTAAACCACGTTTCACATCTTAATTCATAGTTAAACTACGTTTTACATCTTAATCTCCATCTGAACAACCAAAAAAGTATAAAACTCTAGTTAACATTAAAAGTAGTTTAAACCTTCAGTGAGCAACTCAACCTCTGGCATTCTTTGAACACAAAGTGCGGTTACCTATGTATAGTGAAGGACAATAAACTGTTCAAATAAGTTTCAGTTTTGTTTTTCTCTTTCTATTATTTTTTCCAAAAACAGTTAAACTAGGAGCAAGACTATCCTCACATTTTAGAAATAGTGTTTCATGAATTTTTAATGTTATCTTTCATGCTTCAATAACAAAAATTACATAACTATAAATTTGTTGTCTAAAAACCGTGTTAGTATCAATTTCAAAATCATATAATTCTTCCGCGCGGGCTCTATGTTCTGTATCTTTGAAACGAGTGTATTAATAACATTACATCGAACTAAACGGTTTACGCAATGCCGGGAGGAAAATTTATACGCAACGTGAAAGTTTACTACCTACATATTTCTGTGTTAACAGTACGCACGACCTTCATACTTATTTACTACTTACTACGTTTCGTATGATGTGAAGCCGAAAAGAAAACAAACATATACTTCATTCTTAATATTCTAAACACAGAATTAAATAACTTTCTGTTTTGATAACTTTGGAATAATATTTTTGTTGACTACATCGTTCAAATGAATGCCTGAGTGAAGGCACGTTCTCACGATTCGATTTTAGTTAATCGCTGTGGTGAAAATTATTCATTGCAATTTTTAATCGATCAACTAATAATAAGTTGATTCCACAAAATCTTGTGACGTAATTCTAACATTTTATAAATTGAAAATACAAAATGTAACAATTTGACATTTGTTGAATATAAATAACTAAATACGTATCGTGAAAATATTATCTACGGTTTAAAACACGTTTAAATGTAAACTGAGTTTAAACCGATTACTTTCAAAAATTTAAGCAGTAAAAAGTAGATTTCAAATTAACCGAAAATGTCTTTAACCTTTATAACGGAGCCAATATAGCTGATGATTTCTTAGTTTTTAAAACACGAGAATAATTTTTTGTAAAGTTAAAGTTATTATTTGCATTTTAAACTCTTTGGTCTGGAGCATCCTATAGCCGTTTGCACTGTCTAATTAAACATTAAACCAGGTTTAACAGTAAACCCAGTTTGCACTGCGGCTTCAACTCGCTATACTAACTCAAAGTTAAACCAGCACGGAAGACGGATTAAACTGAATTGGTTTAGCGAGTTTCTAAGTATGGTTTAAGCCGCGGTGCAAACTGCGTTTACTGTTAAACCTGGTTTAATTTTTAACTAGACATAGTGCAAGCGGTTATTAGAGTATTTTTATCTTGTGACTGTGTTAGTTGTACAAAGCTTGAAACCTGTGATATGTCACTACAGATGACTTCTTCTTCTTTCTTTTTCATCTCATATTAGAACTTTTTTATCCACCTATTTTCAGACATCTTGGCTTTATGTCCTTAACCATCTCGCCCTCTTCACCGTCATCGTTTAAGTAAGTTACATGTTATTTTATAGAGTTTTTGTAATTCATTGTTTGTTCTTCTTCTGTACTCCATCTACTTTTTCCCTCCGTAGATCTACCTTAAAATCCTTCGTTCTCACGCTACGAGTTTCATATCTTCTTTTTTGTTTCGCAGGCGTAAATTATCGTTGGTTTTATTTGTCAGATACAGTTTTACTTTTGCTGATCCTGATAGGTTCCTTGCTTTTAGGATTTTGTTTAGGCTCCCTACTGCTTTGCACCCCTTTGTCAGTGATTTTTTAAATTAATTTTTCTTCGTTGCTTTTGCTTGTAAGCGTCACCCACAAATATTCGATTTGTTTCACATTCTCTATGATATGTGATTCTCTGCGGCATATGATTACTGCAAGTTTTATGACCAAATCTGTTTTCATTTGTTTTTAATTGCCATATATTTTGTTTTGCTTTCGTTTAACACTAGATTACATTCTCTTGACTTCTCTTCTGACGCTTTAAAAATAGTAATGAGTTCTTTCTTTAATCTGGCCATTAGTACCATATCGTCAAGACAGGGTTTCTTTACATTAAGCCTCTTGTTACTATATCAATCTCTCTTAAAGTGGCCTTTTGCACCAGATTAAACAGGACTATGAATGGTAGGTCTCCATTTTTTCCTTTGCTAAAAAAACTGACACTCTTTCGTCTAATGTTATTTTGTTTCCTGTTTTCGCAAGTGCCATTTCTACTAATAGGTTTCTTAATTTGGCCGGTACTCCTAAACTTGTCATTGCTTTATATGGTTTTCTTCTTATGATGGAATCGTACACCTTCTTGTAATCGATGAATACCAGACGCAGCTTTACATTGTGTTCCAATGCATTACTTTAGAATTACTTCGTAATAAAAATTTGGTCTGTCGTTGATCTTCCTGACTTAGTTCCTCCTTGGTATTCTCCTACGCTATCCATTTTGATGCTTGTTTAGAGATTTTTTGATGGTTAGTAGTTTTTATGTCACATCCAGAAGTGCTATGCCTCGATAATTGTTGCAGTTATCCTTTGCTCTTTTTTTTAGGTAGCGGTAAGATTAAGGCCGTCTTCCATTCTTTCGACATTCTTCCAGCTCTCAGCAGATGTTGCCATCATCTCCCATTTTACTGCTTTCCCACTACATTTTAATGTTTCTGCCGGTACGGTGCTTTTGATTTTCTTAAGTTGTTCTATGCATTCCTTTACTTCTTGTATCTGGATATACAAGAAGAGACCTAGCAGACCTTCTTCTTTTTTTAAATAATAGAATGTCTGCGTCTGTTCTTTGTTTTTATAAAAATTTCTTGATCTTGTACGCTTCTTTTATTCTCTCTAATTCTTCTTCTTCTTCTAATATTATTCTTACCAGTTTCTTGATGGTTCGTATTGTTTTGTTGCTAGTTCGCTTTGTTTTCCTCCTTTTGCATCCTCATCACTCTTAGTCCTGCTTTGTTTCTTTGGTCCAGTAATTTCCTGTTTTCCTCATCAAACCACCTATTTTTCTGTCGTTTACCTGTTTCTCCTATTAGTTATTCTATAACTTCTTCCATAGTTGTTTTTATTTGAATCTATTCTTCTTCTACTTGGTCTTAGACTCTATAATTTTTAATCATTTCATGCTGAAAGTATTTTGTCTTCTAATTTCTCCATGTTATACCTCTTCCTTTTTTTCTTCCACATTTTTGTTCTTGGGTCACCATAACCAATAGTATGTAGGAGTAATAAATAAATCGACGTCTATGTTGGCGTTCGGGAAGCTTCATATATCTACTGCATATTTCGTTTTGATGAAGACAAGATCGATTTTATTTCTTGTTTCACCGTTTAACGTTATCCAAATTTCCTTGTATAATATGTTTTTGTAAAGTAGAATCTGATCGCCATGTAATATGTTTTTGTGATCAAATGTACTTACTAGCTTCACGTCATTTTCCAGTGCCCATAGTCTGTTAGTCTTTTCACGTTACCATTACTTGAAATGTATCTGCTCTTACCTTTGGTGATTTTCCTCTGACCCTTCATGTTATCCAGCAAGAATTTTATATTGTGTGTCAGTATTCTTTAAATGATTTTGTCTCATTTTTCATAGTTTCTTCACGTTCAACGTATTCGGATATACAAATCAATCCCCAAATCCCCAAATTTTGTCCGCTTATCAATTAAAATCGTCAGCGAAAACAATTGCCTTTTCACTTCATATGCTACGTCGCTTAACACAATAGTCCAAATAAACGGAATGAAAATCACCTTAAGAAAATACCACAAATAAACTCAGAGACTAAAATAAGAGCCTATTTGGATGGAACAAAATAGATACTAATTGCGTAAACTACAGACACTTAGGTCCGATTTCTTCACCTACGGATAAATTTATCTGCCAGATGGTATCCTCGATACAATGGTTTCTAAAGATAATACCTGGCAGATTATCAGGATTAGAGCTGCGGGTCGAAGAAAGGCTAAAGGATAGACTTATCGCATCTAGCGTCTCCTAACATCCGGCATTGAGCCGTAGAATTGTCTCATTCCCTGAAGGAAACAACCATAAGTCACCACCATGAGGAGCACTTGTGAACGATCAAAGACTAGATTTCTAACGCGCCACGGTAATCATTTAAATAACCGAAAACAGACTCCACCCTAACGAATTATATGGTCCCACGGCCGTTCAGAAACATTCCTTTCAAATAGATACAAATGCCCCTACTTAAATTTAACTGACTGATGGCTAAAAATAAAAGCGAAAATGTCGCATTCGGTTTCTGTGATGTCTGCCGATAAAGACACCGCATTTGCAAGTGTTCGAACACGGCGTCTCCCATCTGTGGACACTGGCGGGGATGGCTGACGTTTATGACTGTCGACGTTCTTTGATTTTCCGAAACCATGACGAATAACCACACGGATATACAGATAAAAATCTTTAACACTTTTGGACGCCAAAGAACACTTTTTCGGTGTTTGTAGAGTTAGAAAAAACGGAGTTATGTAAAAGAAGCTTATCTTTGTTGGAGTAAACATTCACTTTTAGACCCAGTTTAGTCAGGAAGAGAATAATAACGTCAAATTAGATAAGAATTAACAACTTTTCAGGTAATCATTCATTCATATTTATCGACGATTAGGCAGATTTTATTTAATCCCAAAATTTTTATGTGTGTAGTGTCGCAAAGGGATAACCATCGCAGCCATAAAATATTGGGATAAGTAATTGTTGTTTCATAAATGCTTGAAAAATGCCATGCTTTTGGTTCGGGACATTTGCGCCGCGAACATTTGCGCCATCGACACATCTGCGCCGCTCGGGTTAAATTTACGGGGAACGGTCAGGTAATGTCATTAGCAAATTTTACATTTGCGCCGTTGCCCCAGCATTATTATATTCTGCGAAATTTTCAACTACTTTGGTAAATTATATTTCTGCATATTTTAAATAATAAAATTATTTCCACCAATTTTAATTGCACACTGCACATAATATACAAATCTTCAAATCATGATTATATTTGTATTGTTCTAATGAACTAGTATGTTGTATTTCTAAATTAGTAGATTTTTGTTTTGTGTTTTAGCGAATTTTATTCAACTTGCTATTTAATATAAAAATTCTTCTTCTTAATCACGAGAGAAGTTGACTTCTCTTGTGATTAAGAAGAAGTAATCTACTGAAGATGGCAGCCTAGCTGCCGAAACACGTATTTAGTATTATAAAACTTCTTGTGGTTAGGAGATTTTTATTGTATTACAAACCACAATCTCTAATACATTTGAATATTCCTATTTATTAATAAGAAGATGGATAATTCCTCCTTGGAATTTATAGAAAGCTCGAAAGATATTTACTTTTGAAAGAATATTTTAATGAATGCCTTTCAAATTGTAAACTTAATAAATATGGAACTAATTGTTTTTCGAAATATAAAACCATGTTTTAAAATTTTTTTTTTTAATGTTTTATTATTCAGCACTGATACTGCAGGTAGTGCAGTATTAAGTGGAATTGCAATTATGATAGTTTTTATCAAAATTTCAAACAAATTTACACTCTAAGCTTAATCTAAATTTCTATTTTTTAGAGATAAAGACAGTAGTGGATGGTGTGTAGTATTCGAATATATTTTCTATGTCGACGTAACGGTCTCGACAAAACACCTGACATTCTCAAGTTGAAAAACCTTTACTTTGTGCATTTAATATAACAATAATTATTTTGGATTCATTTCTTGAATTAATAGGATACGCCGCTCTTTTCATTATTCTTTTCTATACTAATCTTAGTAGACTGTTTTTAATACAGTGCCGACTTTTTTGTTTAACTCAACTCTTATGAAAATGTTTTGAAACTTTTGGCTGCGTAAATAATTTCATATTCACATTATTTTACAAAATTCCGTTATGAAAATTTGAGAAGTATAATATGGCGACAAAACAAAACAAAAAAATTCTCAAATTGTAAAACATAAAACTGAACACCTATTAAACAAAATTTGCATGCATTCATGTTTAATAAAAACAAAAAGGCCCTTGCCAGATCTGTCTCGAAACTGGTCAAAACATTTGAACAAGAGAGCTGCTTAACATTTAATAAAAATAAAAAAATCGGCACTGCAGCATACTAAGACTAGGATGGGAAATAACAATAAAAATATGAGTCTATTCTATTAATTTAAGACCCAACAAAGTATATATATTTTTGAAAATGGAAAAAAATAAAAAATAAAAAACAAGATAGATCCGATTGACGAAACATGAAAACAAAAGAAGGTAGTCAATTTCTGTTTGCACTATTGACTTTGTCTCTAAAAAAAAGAGATCAAGACTTGGTTACCAGTTTCATCTTTCTCTCACTAAAATTGATATACACCGTACAACGCTTTTTAATTCTCTGAGGTTTTTCTTATATTTTGCACCGTATCTAGAAACTTTATTTCAAGAGCTAGAGAAGAAACTTTAAATTCAAAAGATGTAGAGTTTTATGCATATTAACTTTCAAAGTTATATCAAAAACCAAAAGCGTACTAGAAAGAGGAGAAGAGAAGGAGAAGAGAAGGAGAAGAAAAAAAAATACAATTTGTGTTTTTTTATGGGACGGCTTATACCGGGTGTCCCGCGCCATGTGCTCACCTTTCTAGAATCTTTATTTATTAATCGATTAACCTGAATTTTGGAGACGATAAACTAAACAAAAAACGAAATTTTTGGACATACTGATAGTCGTCATAGGACTTCCGGTTCCGCCGGAAGTGATATCAACTTTCTTATTTTAAATGGAACATCCTATATATTTTTACATATTTAAAATCTACGGATCATTACGAGTCCGAATACGTATCAACTGTTAATTTTGGTTTCCATGACAACGAAAAAAAAAACTTTTATTTTTCAATCTAGAAAGCTATGAATCGCATTTTTTCGATCTAATGCGATCAAGTATTTCGAAAAAATCAATCCTTTGATGGTATTTTGATTTTTAACATTTTTACAGTTTCTGAAATTTTCATTAGCTCTTAACTCATTTTTTTCGATAGAACCCCATGTGTTTCTTAGTTCAACAGAACATTTTTTTCTGAGTACACTGATACCAAATACGTCATATTTTCTTTGAAAGTCATTTGAAATAAAGGGAGTGTAAAATTTCAATAAGACTCAGGCTCTATTTTAAATTATTTTCAAAGAAAATATGACGTATTTGGTATCAGCGTATTCAGAAAAAAATGTTTAGTTGAACTAAGCTAAGAAACATATGAGGTTCTATTGAGGAAAATGAGTTAAGAGCTAATGAAAATTTCAAATGCTGTAAAAATGTTAAAAATCAAAATACCATCAAAGGAGTGATTTTCTCGAAACACTTGATCGCATTAGATCGAAAAAATGCGATTCATAGCTTTCTAGATTGAAAAATAAAAAAGTTATTTTTTCGTTGTCATGGAAACCAAAATTAACAATTGATACGTATTCGGACTCGTAATGATCCGCAGATTTTAAATATGTAAAAATATATAGGGTGGTCCATTTAAAATAAGAAAATTGATATCACTTCCGGCGAAACCGGAAGTCCTATGACGACTGTCAGTATGTCGAAAAATTCCATTTTTTGTTTAGTTTATTTCTTCCAAAATTCAGTTTAATCGATTAATAAATAAAGATTCTAGAAGGGTGAGCACATGGCGCGGGTCACTCGGTATATTGTTTGCTAAAATGAAAGGCATCTTTTCTTCCCGAATTCAAAAATACACGATATTTGCATGAACTCTTCATAATATAATAATTGAGTTTAAAACACTAATCCATTCGCGGCTAAATAAGAAAAACAGCCTGAAAAACGCTTACAAAATTTCTAAGTGGCTGGCTGTTTTAGCTACTATAATAATATAATAATAATATTTATTTCCCCAAAATACAAGTATAAATAAAAGTAAATATAAAATATAATTATAAGAAACATTAAATATTTAAGGAAGTGCAATCAACACAACAAAACATAGAAAGAGTAGCAATTATAGTTAACCAGACAAGTAATCTTGTGTTTAAAATTATAAAGATTAAAACAGGTAAGAAATATAAATAACCCACAAAAGTAATTAAACTTACTTAAATTAACTATTAAACTTACTGTCAGTAAGTGATATCACAGCTAAGTGCCACACGATTGATACATATGATTATTTTTGATCCGCAAGAAATAACTTTTCAGATAAATTTCCTCACGAAATAAGAAGTTTATAAGTAAATTTTTGTCCGTGCAAAAAAAAATAATTTCCCAGAACGAAAGCGCAAATGTTCAACTTTAAATCTTTACCTGTGTGGTTATTGAGCACCTTTTCGTAGAAGGGCGCAAATATATCAGTGGCGCAAAAGTGCGCGGCGCAAGTGTCCCGGATTCCATGCTTTTCCGAAGAACACAATGTAATTGTTTGTTTATAAATTAAAAGTAAGAACAATTTTATTTTCGAAATAGAGGTCAAGACAAGAAACTTGATTTTGAATTTGTGCAAAGTTGGGTTTAAACAACAATATTTTGCTCGATTTCCGTCAAAAATAAAAGCTGTCCCACAATTTTGTGGCCGCGATCAAGCAGTAGAGGCGATTGCACATACCTACAAAAATATATCGCGGCCTAACAATAACCAGTAAGTGCAAAATAGCAAACACAATCTCAAAAAAGGCAAACTTGCAGGTATTTAGTATTTTTTTTTCTAATTTTTCAGAATCAAATAATTTACATAACTTTTCTACATATTTTAATTATCACTGTGTGATAGTGGCATTACATCCATAGCAGACTGAGCTAAACTAATTTAGTTACATCACATCGTTGCATGTGAAGAGTTTGAGGATAGTTGTTGCTGTGACAACCATGGTTTTAGTTACTCTGTACAATATGTTAGTGCTCCAACTGCTGCGGTATGAAATAAAGTACATTTGTTCCATTTTCCGTGACGAGTCGCGAGTAGAAAGTTTGCACATTATGCCGCGCAATTGCAATTTTAAGCTAGTTAGATTTATTTCATATATTAATTCATATTTACGTGAGGAATATAACATAATTCCCCGAAGAGTATTATCTGTTTTCGTATTACAACAAAATAAAGAAAAATGATTTAGACCAGAAAAAATTGTTCAAAAAAGTAAGTAAATAAAGGATTCAAGAAAAGAAAAACCTAAGCTAAAGAGAGACGAAAACCTTCACCAAAATCTAATTTTGCAATGAAAAAGATAACTTTACCTAACAAGACAGCGTTTAGAATAGTTATTGAAATTATAATCTCTCAAACTCGTAAAATGGTGTTCAGAGGATTAAAAGTATTTATCTTTACTGTATTACCCATTAAAATGGTTCTCGACTTACTGGTGTGTTTCCGAACGCGTAGGAGATGATAATAAAATATAGCTATTTATGGCGTTACTGTGAAATTAAATTAAAACGGTATTGCTCTATCAAAATGCAGTAAAACTAACGGCTATTACGATAAAGCTCTTGCTGCTTTAAATACAATGCTGACAGCACGACAGCTTTCCAGAAAAATATTTCTTGTCATCTCGCATTAAAAACTTTGTTTTTATTTCACAACAGTTAAATATTCTCTGAGTTAAATTCACGAATAGCACGCATGTAAATACACAAACAAATATTTTTCACATGTAATTTGTTAGTGCACGGTAACCTTAATAGTTAGTGCTTCATAAATTATGTGCATGTCGTTTAAGCAATAACTGTCTGTAAAAAATCGGAGAGTAAATTACATCACGCTGTTACCTGGCCAGGTTCGTGTATGAATTATATTAGTTTTATGATCCGAGTTGTATTCTGAAAATAAGTAGTAAATCTTCTTTTACCACTTTTTAAATTTTCTAGCGAATATTATTGTAATTTACAGGGTTGTAAAAATTTTTCGCCGCTTATAAATAAAGTTATCTATAAAACGTTTTTATTTAGTTTTAGTAATTAACTTTGAAAGAAAATTTATGCCTCGTCGTTTATACTGCCATATTAACCTTAAAACTAAACTGAAAAATAATTGGAAGCCGGAACTATACAAAATAACAAAAAAATTGAAGGGTATATTAAAAAAATTAAAAAGGTAACACTCGCCTAGCTTTTTGCAAACACCCTGTGGCATTAAAAATATTTCCGGGAAGAGGCAAGGGATAAGACAAAATTGACGGGTCTCGGCGTTTTCCGAAAAAAATTATCATCTTGTAAACATCGAATTTGTCCAACTGAAAAGGTAATCCAACCATAAATTCGTTTCATCGGCTCGTATCCTTTCTTTTTAACTTTTGCTCTTCTTCAACGGTCTCTAGATATTCTGACCATTGGCACACTGACTCTCACAGGTGAATAGTTAACCCCATCTCCTCCGTTTTTGTTACTTCTATGTTTTTTGAAAATATTTATGTTCCCAATTTAACTTGAAGGCTTGCACGCCCGTCGTCCACGATTGTATTCTTGGCTTCCGGTTGAAACCGCGTGCCTCAGCAGCGCCACCACCAGCAGCAACACTGAGGAAATTCTTCTGCAGTGGAGAACGAAACGCGGTTCCAACCGGAAGCCAAGAATTCAATCATTTATGTTCCCATTTCTTTCTTACTTACAAGTTTTATTTTTTAGATTATCTTTTGATATTACTATTACTTTTGAACATATCCAGATTAATTAATTTCGCTCTCCTTTTATAATTTTCCTTTCTTGGTCCTAATTAATTTGCGCTACAAAATATACTGGATTCATTTCTGTGAATTATTCAGGGCGTTCTTTTACTGCGTGCAAATAAAAGAACCTCAGTATAAGTATAAGGTGACTACGCGAGAATTCCTACCCCCTTTAACTCTTTTATTTTTGGTTTTAGGAAAAATTGCTTAAGGCAAAACTTAAAGGGACTAATTCAAAGTTTCTCTGTGTGGTCACAGAAAAACAATTGATGATCAGATAAAAGAGATATAAACTAAACTTAAGTTTTTTTTAATGGAGCACCCTGTATTTTATTACGTTTTTCGATTCGAAGTAAGATTCTAATGGGACTATATGTATAATAAAACTAATAATGTAGGTGTCTAAGAATAATTCCTGCTTAATTTTTTTATTTTTTATTTTAGAAAGAAAAAAGGATAAAAAGAAGTTTTAGAATTTATTTCAGTACTGCTACAGATACTCACAAGAAACAATTGAGCATCAGATACCCAAAGAAATAAACGAAGTTTTGGTTTTAAATAAAAAGTAACATTAAATAAAATTTTACCATTAACATATTAAATCAATTAAATTAAAATTGAATTTTAAAAAATGATTTAAAAATTTAACGTAAAACATATTCAAAGCATCTTCAATTTTTTTTACGCAAAGTGTAAATCTTTTTAACATATTTTGATTCACGTCCCTTAGTAAAAAAAAAAACATTATTCAAGTTTTCTATATCTAAAATTCAAAAATAAAATAAATTAAATAGGAATTATTTTATAGACACCTTCTACATTATTGGTTTTATTATATACGTAGTCTTAGTAGAATTTAATTTAAAATCGAAAATCGTAATAATATACAGGGTATTCCATTAAAAAAAAACTTAAGTTTAGTTTATATCTCGTTTATCCGACCATCTATTGTTTTTCTGTGAGCACACGGAGAAACCTTGAATTAGTCCCTATAAGTTTTGTATTACATACATTTTTTCCTGAAATCAACAATAAAGGAGTTAAAGGGGGTAGGAATTCTCGCATAGTCACCCTGTACACCAAATGCTACCTTCTGCGGGTATTTTTTGGTGGCTACCGTGTCATAGCCAAAAAAATTCGGATGGACCACTTCTTTGGAACCGCTGAAATGTGCGAGAAAGATAGGAAGGTCAACTTCGCCTTCCTCTCGGTATGAACACGCCCACCGATGTCGCATTCGATGTTCAACCAACGCAGAGTTTCGTAATAATAATCACTGATATCGTTTATTAATTATTTTATTTTAATTCACTGAGCGAAGTAATATTACACTTATTTGTTTTACGATATCAACTATCGATGAAAATGTATGCACCAATTAGGCAAGCGACTTAGAAATGTTCCTCCTTCACCCTCTTAGTAAATAAATTTTTGCTGCAATCTCGCTACTAGCTATGAAAATATTACTACTTACGGTCCTTGGAAACAAGTCTTTTAAAAATAATATAGAATGAGAAATCACAATCTGTGTACTCCGCTTTGAATTTGTTCAGCAATTACGAACCGCAGCTTCTTGAATTGCACTAGATTCTAATTTAAAATACTTAAACTTGTATTTACTTGCAGTGAAGTTGAAAATTGTAAACGTTTTGACCAACCAGATGAGCGGCGCTGATTTAAGTCGTTCCTGCTCAACATTCAGTAAGGCACTGACCCTGGCCTACTTCGGTTGCAGGTCGTAATTGAAAAGACGGCCGCGGTCCAGCTTTAGTTATGCCAGCAGTTCTCAAACGAATTAGTGAAAGTCTGCCACTGCATTTTTCTCGAAAATTATTAGATTTATGTTAAGAACATATGAGTTCAACCTGTATTTCTCCTTCTTGAGTTCCTGCTGTTAATTTCAGTTTTTTAATTCTAGGGTTTGGTTTTCGAGTTTCTCGTAATTCCATAATGCTGCAACATCCTTGAATTCATCAGCTTATTTTTACCTCTTGTTATGACTGGACTGCTTAAAACCACGACTGCATTATGCATTAAGCGTACGAGGAAATGAATTTTCATGTTATGCAACGAATGGATTTCTATTTACTGCTACCACTTATCTCCTGCTCCTGATTTGCGAAACCAAACTAGCGCTGAAGAAGGTAATCAGCTGTCCCGAGCTAGCTTCTCAGAAAGAGCTCAAAGAAGTAATCGCAAATGGCTTCTTTTGCACAGCGCAACCTTTTAAATTATTTGCGCTGTAAAATCGAGCCTGACATTTTCAAAATTGCGTTCAATTTCGTGAGTGCGCATAATACTCGACAATACTGTCTCTATCTCCGTTTTTTGGAACATATGTGCGGAGCGAACGCGCTATCCACATTTAGTCTATATAATTAAAGCGTTGAAGGTAATACCAAAACTTTGTTGTTAAATTTGTCTGGCATCAGAAGTTCTAGCGTGGCGATGTGCTTAACCAACGAAGCCACGCGGCCTTCGATGACCTTCTAGGAGGGCACAAAGCAACATGGCGTTATCCTTCAAGCGACGACAAAACAGATAGAAAAATTAGGCAGATTTCTCTGTAGGAACAAAGAAACCTAATATAAGTGTGGGTCTTTGGAATGACGTCACCATAAATATCTGTTTTTTACTGTAGATACGGAAAATCCGCTAGAAAAGAACAGTGAACAACTTCAAAAGACACATATACTACCAATAATTCACTGTAAATACTAAAATTTAGCAATAATAAGAGACAATTCACAGAGTACGACACAGACGCCTGTACCTTATGCTGACAAAATGCCGAATACTACGAGATGAAGTAGCCGAAACAAGTTTTCAACACCATCAAAATATCGGCCAATCGGATTACAGAAAAAGATAATGTCACTTTCGGAAACCGTGATATCAATACGCCGAAAACGAATATAGCAGTTTGGCCGAGTTAATTAACGAATTAGCCTGTAACTTTACAAGTGAAAGGCTAAGTTGTAACCAACATCGTTTTTAAACAAACCTTGATGAAATATAAGCCTTTCTTTGCTTTAATTCTTAACTTTAATCGGTGTCGGTGCAAGAGGCCATTAGTACTCGTATTTACAATTAGATTTATATGGGCCCGGTTTTTTAAAGAATTATAAGGACCCTACTTGTTTATTTTGAAAAAGAACGAGATTTGGAGGTTCTCTTTATTATTAAATTCTATAAGAGAAGACATTTACTGCCCATCACTGATAAACAATTTTGCATTTTGTACGTCAAACAAGTCAATTTTATCATTTGCCGAGGCTTGGTTAAAAAAAAAGTTTATCATCTATTAACCATCTATCTCTCGAATAAAAAAGCACAATCTAATTTAGTTACAAAACGTAAACGAAAGCAGATAAAATAGCGACATCTTACTATCGCTTTTTGACCTGACATTTCAGTAGGATAGACAAATTGAAGCGGGATTTGTTCCTAATAAGCAAAAGGATTATTATTATTAGGAGCAAATCCCGCTTCAATTTGTCTATCCTACTACAATCTCAGGTCAAAAAGCGATAGTAAGATGTCGCTATTTTATCTGTTCATCATTCTTACATCGCAATTGCGAATAAATTGGGCAAGTCGTTTTTGGTCTGCAGTAGGAATGTCGAGCTACGTCTCTGCTGAAGAAGCCCCAAGCAGGGCTGAAACAGCTGTCCAGAGGCTGCTCGAGGTTTTCACTGCAATCAAAAACGATTTGTACAAAATTTTTCTGTAAACGAAAGGATCTTATCATAATTCATCTTTCCATCCAGATCGAAATTCCGTTACGTTTCCTGTTATTAAACATTAATTTACAGGTATATTCTGTCGGAATGAGCCCTCGAGACAAGTGTTGACATATTATTCAACATAAGTGTATGCCTAAATATGTTGATCAGTAAGTACATTTTGGTCTTTTGCTGCGTCTCAAAGTTATCTTGGTCGAGCGAGTGATAGTAATTCTTTTGTAAGTTTTCGGTTATCAGTGCAGGCTGTGGAACTTTGGTCGATGCAATCGACTACGCTCAATCAGCTGGGGTTGCTCCATGGCACTCTCGTTGCTTTATTAACCTATGCCCGCCTCCTTCAGAGGCTAGTTTTGGAACAGCTGTAGACTTCTCAGCGCGATTTGCCACTAGGTATCGACAAACGACCAGGAGTTAACGTAATCGTAATAAAGTGGTAGCAGGCAGAAAATATGTTTTAGAATGACTGTCATTACATAAAATAAGTTGCACGACATCATGTTTTTATGTTATAATTAGGGAAAAGAAATGAGCCCACTTGTTCCGCGAACAATACGAAAATTTAGTATTCGGAATGTATTAGTTCCGCCTAAAAAATATCCGGGACGTGCGAGCACTCACACTGGTAGCACAGAACTCTCTTCCTCCTTCTTTCCTTCAATAACAATTAGATGCATCGGAGCTAGGGAAGCAACAAATAGTAGGTACGTTCTATGTAAAAAGCGTCCAACACTTCGTGGGCCGAATTCTTTTCCCTGGTTATAATCCGAGGGCTAGCGAACTTTTTTGACCGCCAGATCGTTGATTTCTGTCTATTGATATTTATACAAATACATACGTAGATATTAATCAAGTACCTTCATAAAAAATTCAGCCAGTATTAAACAATTTGTTAAAAAAGTTCACTGGTTTTCGATCTAAATCACGCCGATTAAAAAACGTACGCTCCGGCAAAAACTTTTCAACCTGTTATAGCTTGAAATTAAATTATCTTTAGGCAATTATCTGCCTAAAAATAACTTAATTTCACCGGCGACGGTCATACTAAAAGTACACAAATAGCTTCTTCGAATTACATTGTAATAATTTGTGTAAAAACTGTCAATTTAAAGTTAATTAATTTAAGTTCGAAAACAGCACTCTCCAGCTAACAAAAATCTCTACGGAGTTCAAGGATTTATAAAACTTGTTTTCACGTAATGCATAGAAATGAATGTTAGTGTGTTGGTAGTTGCTCTAATTTTTTAACAAAATATGCCGCATTAATTAAAAACAATAATCTTAAATACACTCTTTAATCTTTAATGTAACAATACAAAACAACAAAACCATAAAGATCTCGATTGGTTATTATAACATTAAAGTAATTGCATCACCTTATTGAACGAAATGAAGTTAGAAAATAATTTTCATTATTTTTATTTAATTTATGGTAAATTTACTTCATTTAAGTGTCAAATCGAGGGTGAATCAGAAACTTGCATCTTTGACGAATTGACTTTTGATTCACTTAAGCTGAGTTGCTCACTGTCCGATTAAACCAGCAATTTATTAACTGTTGGTTAAGTATCAAACCACAGTTTTCTTCTTTCATAGTTAAACTATATTTTACATTTTAATCACTGTCTGAACAACCAAAAAATAATAAAACTCTAGTTAACGTTAAACGAAGTCTAATAGCCGGTTTCACAAAGCTTCGTTAAATATTTAAGTTCCAATTAACTCTGTAACGAATGATTAAATAGGAAAACAATTGCATTTAACGATGCTTAAATTAACGATGATTACTAAACGGATCGCTCTGTAATCAGTCGTTAAATAGTCTAAATGCTCCGTTAAGTGCTTCACAAAGCTCGAATAAGAGATAACGCTTCGTTTACTTCTGTCTAATCAGGCGTTAGATTAATCGATAGAATTCCAGCAATTAAAAAGTAACGAGTGAATTTTCCATAGTTATTATAAAGCTTTTTTGATATAAAAATTCCACACATATATCTAAAAAATAATTATAATTTTATTTAAAAATGTAACGTACCTTTAATATGAAAAACAATGACATTTCTGTACCTTTTACTCACTTGGTTTATTAATTAATTTTTACGACACTATTTCGGAAATTATTAACAATTCAAAATTATTTCAGAATCTCTGCAACCTCATTTTCTTCTCTGACGATAAAGAAATGCCTCCTTAAAGTAGGATTCATTTTATAAGAGACAGAAATAATTCTTTTAATGATTTGGATGATAATGAATTTAACGTTTCGCTTTTCCAAAGGACTTATGGAACTCTTTGGTCCCACACTAGAATCTGCAACAAGCAAAAATAAATTTATTTTATGGTACAAATCAGTTGCTGATAAACTTACGTTATTATCCACTGAAATATTTCAACAGCTGATTCCTGATACTTTCAGAAACCATCGATACGCAGAATAATTCCTCATGTCACTCACCTTATTGCAAGGGAAAGCAAACAGTTAATTAAATTGCCAATAGAAGAGCTCCGCAAGTTAACATGAGGCTTTTCTCATATCATTGGCACCACAGATTGTACCCCATGTTAAAATTATTTCACCTGGTGGTAATCCCACTGGGCTGTACCACAACAGAAAATGTGTCATTATGTTCAAGTAATTCAAGTGCACTAAAGTTTCCTTCCTCCCTTTCTTTTTTCTTTTTTCTTTTTCAAAATCTGCACTAATGCGACTAATGCGAAGAATTTAAGAAGTATTTATTTATTTTGAGTTTCTAACCTCACACTACCTGACAGCAGGCCTGACGCCATGCCGGACAGATTACTTAAAGCGGTGTCAAAGTGGCAATTTTTCGATGTTGCCAAACGTAAACTCCAATTAGTTAATCAGATATTAACATAATAGTTTCTTGTTTTGTGAAACAGCATCAAATTTTTAATGCTGATTAAACTTAACGGTTGATTAGCTAATCAACACTTAAACATAGCTCTGTGAAACCCGCCCTAAACCTTCAGTGAGCAACTCGGTCTTAGTATTCTAAATGTTTCTTTCTAGTAAAGTTTGCGTTTTCATTCACAAGAATGTCATTATTTTATCATATGTATTAGTTATGATATTTTGTGCAGTATTAGTCTAACATTTTAACTATTTTCTAAAACTGCGTTCTTTGTTATTAATTTTTAAGTAAATTAGTTTGTGTGCCCGAACTTTAACTTAACCAGCTTTATTTACATGATTTCTTTTTAGAAAGCTTTCCGTACTTAAATTCAGAGAATTCACTATTTTTACTTTTCTTTATCATGTGCATTTAATACGTTAACTGTGTTAATTTAGTTAATATGCTGAATTGATATGCAAACACTCTGTCGCTGAATGTTAATTTAGTTCTCGAATTGTAGTTTATTTTCGTTTACCATCTAACATGATTTTGTAACTGAACCCTTGCTATTTGAATGTATTAAACATATTATTATTGTAAAGCAAAAAAGAAAAGCATTGACCCCAATGCAGTTACCTGGGGAATTTCTGTTTTAAAGCTATGAAACTTAAACTTATTAATTCATTTTTCGTAACCGTAATAAATAATGCAAAAGTCGTTATATTGGGTGACTCAAAATAAGTGTCCGGCCCGTCAACCACAGGTAGTACACAGAAAAAGAAAACAAAAACTCTACATCCATAGACGGTCTAATAACCAAAGTTTTTGAGATAAAAAAAAGGTTCAGATATAAATTGGTTGATGAGCACTAGTACAGTTGTATTGCGTCACAAGAGCAATGAGCTCGCGTGGAGTAGTATAAAACACTAGCGTTAATCTTGAAATGATACTGTAAAACGTAATTATTTATTGCTTTCTGCGGAAAAAATGTATAATACGCAATTCATCCATTCGAATTTCGGGCTTGTGTATGTATACGTAAGAAATGAATCATGATTCCCATTTTGAATTCAAAGAAGGTTGATTTTTGAAATGCCTCTGATAGATTTATTTCTTGCAATTTCTCGTTCGCGTGAATACGCTCCTAACGGGTGGGACACTGATTTTGAATCACCCTATATAAAAGACCATACTTTATCGTTTTCTTGTCAGCTTACTTACTATGTACAAATAAATATTTTATGGAGCTCAAGCATGAAACGCGGTTTACGACTTTTAGAAGGGGAAAAATTTTCTTAATTGTAAACTTTGTTTAAATTAATATTGCAAAGACAAGAATAACTATAAAAAAAATAGTAAAATGTTTTTCTTTTAATGAAGTGAAAAAAATGCAAGCAAAATTCGTTGTGTTACTTACGAACTAAATTGACATTTGTAAGAAACAGTTATTTGACTGAAATGCGCTTGTCATAACATTTTTTTTTCTCTGCAAAATTTCAAACAGTTAAAACTTCTACATCCAACAATAATATGCAACAGTATAATAAACCTTTGCAAATGTTGCATGCAGTTCACTGCATTACTTTTTTATAGCTGCGACGCGCCTCATATGCTACGCTTCCCTGTGACGGGAACCGCAAATCACCAATTAACGAACAGGAAAGTTTTTCCAATATCTATCGTTTTCGTTAATCACCGGGAAAGCGTTCTACTGTAAAATTGCCTTCGCTGAGGTTTTACCTTTGCAGAAGGTTACGACTAAAAGAAGCTTGGCGAAACGATGCAATTTTAACTTGGTCATTTTTATTATAATTGTTAATTTATTTTTATATATTTGTTTTATTATTACAGAATACAGAATATTTGGAAAGTTGTTGACATGGTGGCACGTTTCATGCTTTGTCTTAAACTATCGCAGTAAAAGTTTTAACTTAATACATTCTTCATTTGTGCACTTATGATGCTTAGGCTAAGTTGCACCAACGCAACGTCATTGTCAACTAATCCTAGATTAAACGTTCAAATTTAACGAATGTATGCATTTTATTACATTTCAAACCAAATTACACTATTCACAAATACAATAATTAAAAACGTGAATACAAATACTTGTAAAATTCAAATAAATAGTATTATTCAAACAAAGAATTTTATACTACCATTTGGATTTTAACACTACAATTTGATAGAAAATCTTTTTACATCGTATCTGATAAGACTTGGAAGAATATCCAACTTCTGTTGTACTACATTCATGCTTTCCAAATACTTTGCGTTACTGGAAATAATTAAGTTAAAAGAAAAAGCACTGATGAATATGGAAAAGTCATAATCAGGGAAAAGAATTCGGTCCACTTAGTATTGAACGCCTTTTACATCTAATGTACTACTTACTTAGCTTTCCGTGGCTGTAATGCATGTAATCGTTATAGAGTGGCAAAGGACTGCAATGCAAGTGTTCGTACTGGCACAATTTGTCATGAGAGGGGCTAATACAATCCAAGTATTAAATGACTTACGTACTTTTCGCAGAGCAAGTGGGCCTAATTCTTTTATATCTTTTTATATTCATGTAATAGAAAATAAATAGTTACATACCAATTACAAAATTAATAAATCATAGATCGCTCATGCCCGTCTAGAATGTCCCTAGCTCTGATTATATCTCAACAAACATTAAGTACCCGTAAGCTTGAAAGTTTTTTCTATATATCAGACAAACCGTGCAAAATTTCTTTTTGTTTTGAAAGAAAAGTACATAATTATTATTTAAATTATTCTTACTTTAATCACAGAATAATTATCTAAATTAAAACACAATCTGGTGAAATTCTAATAATTACAATTTTTGAAGAATATATTTCTCCCAGTTTTTGTAACTAATAAGAATGTTGGATAAGCTGTATGGCGATAAGTTAGTCTTTTAATTTCGAATATAATTCGATTACATTCCTAGAGTAATAATATATAAAATCTCATACATTCTTTTACAAAATTAATTAATTTTTTTACAATTACACTATTTCTTAGTAAATATAGAGGGTGTACGGAAATTGCTAGTACAAAAAAAATGGTAATTGGTGATGGTGAATTGAAGTCCTCGGAAAAAAACTTTCTAATAAAAATTCAATAGTATAAACAGCGGCACACTACGATCGATTTTTGACCTAACCTTGCAGTAGGATTGACAAATTGAAGCCAGTTTACTAGTTTGTTTTAATATCCGCGGGAGTTCCACAGGGGTCCATACTTGGCCCTCTGTTGTACATAATATTTGGGAATGAATTACCTTCAGTACTTAGTTTTGGTCTAGTCAGTCAGTTTGCTGATGATACGTCAGTGGTCATAGCAAATGATTCCAAACTAGAGCTAGCTAATAATGCCAGTGTGATTTGTAATGAGATGGTCCTATTTTGTTCTAATAATAATTTAATAATTGAAGTTAGTTCTTGTCCGATGAAAATTGCAAGTACAAAGTTTTTTTAATCTCGAACCGGACAGAAACATGAAGGGAACAGATCGAGCTATTTTAATTTCTGATAAAGTTTTCATTTATGATAACTTAAATTTAATAAAGAAAATTCTTTTTCAAAATTCTTATCCAATAAATCTTATTGAATCAGTAATTAAAAATCGTATTAAGTACTTACAAAATTCAAATGTCTCTAATAACGTTAGACAAACTTCGAACGATAAATACATATCATTGCCTTATATTGAACCATCACAAAATACATTTAAACACATTTTCAAAAAACATAATTTAATTTTAGCCAGTAAATCTGTGAATAATTTTTTCGAATTTAAAAACCAAAATATCGAAATTCAAACAACCTAACGTGGTTTATGAAATCAAATGTTCAAATTGTAATTCTGTTTATATAGGTGAAACGAGCCAAAATTTAAAAGTGAATCTAATATTTTTAAAAGACGTTTCATAGAAATGTGTAAAATTAAAATGTCTCCAAATTCTATTAATAAACGTACGGACTTTGAAAATTTAAATGACATATTTTGTAGTTTTCTGGACTCTTTAAACAGGATATAGATCTGTCAATTAATTTAAAAAAAATAAATAAATAATTTTAATTTAGTTCTAGTTACTTTTCTCTTTATTCCGGACAACTCGCATTTTAGTTTAAAATCATGTTACCTTTTCGTTTCTCTTGACGACTTGTTTCTCTTGACAACTTGTTTATTTACTTTTCTTCACTCCTGACGAAACTATAAATCTATAGCGAAAGGTTGAGTGTCTTCCCTTCATGTTTCTGTCCGGTTCGATATTAAAAAAATTTTGTACTAATAATTTAATACTTAAGAAAGATAAAACACAGTCAATTTATTTTAAGAAATCTAAACAATCTGAGTGTACCTAGTTTATAGATTCGTTCTAATGGAGAATCTATTAAACAGATGAAATCTGTTACATTTTTGGGCCTTCACGTAGACGAATATTAAAATTGGAATTTCCACATACCGATTTATCAAATCGCTTATGTTCTTATAATTATCTCATCCATAACATCAAGTCAATCTTAGGTCCGATTTCATAATCGAAATAAAGAAGACTTTCAAATAAAAGTCACGTCATATGTCCAAAAAGATGCGAAAACGTAGTTATTTATACATCAGAATGTGACCTTTATTTTAAAATCTCCTTTAGTTCGATTATGAAATCGGGCTTTAGACTTAAAACAACTTAAATTATTTTATTTTGCATATAGAATAAAGAATACGAAAAGGAGTTATTTTTTGGGGCACTTCGGTTCATATAAATCGGGTCTTTAACATTCAGAAGAGGATCGTTCGTAATATGGTCGGTGCTGATATTCTTTGCCATTGTAAACCGATCTTTTTCAAATTAGCAGTCCTAACTCTATTCGATTTATTTATTCTAGAATGTGCTTTACCTTATATGTGAAAAAATCCCAAACTATTTGTAAAAAATTATGACGTTCAGCAAAGGTATAATACAAAATTTTGTGATGATTTATCATATCCTATTCATTCTCTGTCTCTGTTTGAAAAAGGTCCGCAGTATAATTATATCAGAATATACCGGGTGTCTCAGAATGGATGGCGACTGGCGGTATACAGCTAACCGTATTACCCACAGCTTCGGGAGAAAAAAAAATTATAGTTAAAGTGGCCAAAAGAAATTCAACGAAAATATTTAAGTATCGGAGTTGACCACAAGGGTGCGCAATCAATAGAGTCATCAATAAAAATTAATTTTACTAGCAAAAGTCTCAGAAGAAGCTGCAACTTTGATAGCGTCTTTAGAAAGTTCAATTAATTCTGCACAACTTTCATTTTAGACTTATTATCGTATCACCGTTAATAAGAGTGGAGGAAACAGTTGAATTATTTACTTTAAAAAATATCATAACTTCGGTACTCTTTATCAGAAAGTAACAAACTTCAGCTCATTTGAAAGGGAATTTCAAGTTGATTTAAAGTTTCTATTCAATGACTACGGTTAATTTGTTATAAAATGTCTAGAGGGCGCTATTTACGAAAGTAATAGCTTTTCACAGTTTTCCAAAAAAAAAAATTAAATGGATAGGTGTGTTTCTTTTGCAATAGATGCAAAGCCTATAAAATGGTGAACATTGTGGTGAAAACCTGAAATGAGTATCTTTTCCTTCTCGAGTTATTATCAAATTTGTCTACTAATCGATGATATTAGCGGAAGGAGAAAGTTCAAACAAATGCTATCGGGTAATACTTTTAATTCTAAGGTTAAATAATGGCTATAAAAGTTTTTATTCATGTTAGGACATTATTTAGGAGCATTTAAATGTTTTCAGAAATAGAGAATATTTAAACACGAGAATACAATAACAAACATAGAAACAAGAATAATTCAAACACTAAATAAAAGCAATAAACAATAATCATGCACTGTGATCAACAAAGTTTCACTGTGCCATTATACAATATTTTTTTTATTGTCCGGATAGAGTTGTGTAAAAGTTATTACTGATATACTTACGGATAATAAACAGCTATTTTGAAATGAAATCGATAATATTTTGAAAATACTTTAGGTACAGATCTTCAATCATTGTTGATTACAATGTATTTCATAAATATTCAAAGTGCTTTTGGTCATTTAACATTTTATTGTTCATCACTTTTATTTAGTGCCTGTGTTTTTCTCATTTATGTGTTTGTTTGCTCTGTTATCCTATTATTTAAATATGAGGCTCTCAAAAACAATCACATGCATTTAAACAGAATAGTGTCTTTCTATTTACATCAAACTAAAAAGGGTCACTCGGTAGCATTTGTTTGAGCTTTTAGATTCGTTTTTATCTTTAGTTAATATACTCATATGGTAATAACTCGAGAACGAAAAAAGTTATCAATTTCGGGTTTTCACCGAAATGTTCTCCTGATTGGATTCTTTGTAATCACTGTAAAAGAAATACGCCTTTCCATTTAAATATTTTTGGAAAACTAAGAAAAACTATTACTTTTGCACATAGTGCCCTCTAACTACGTTATAACAAAACAGTCGTAGTCGTTCAATAGAAACTTTAAATCAGCATAAAATTCTCTTTCAAATGAGCTGAAGTTCATTATTTTCCGATAAAGAGTACAGAAGTTATAATATTTTTTAAAGTAAATAATTCAACTGTTTCCTCCTCCCTTTTTAACGGTGATGCGTAATAAGTCTAAAATCAAAGTTGTACAGAAATAATTCAGCTTTCTAATGGTGCTATAAAAGCTACAGCTTATTCTGAGACTTTTGCCAGTTAAATTAATTTTTATTGATGACCCTATTGATTGCGCCCCTTTGCGGTCAACCCAGATACTTAAAAATATTTTCTTTGAATTTCTCTTGGTCACTTTAACTATAATTTTTTTTAGAAAAATTTTGTGCAAATCGTTTTTGATTGCAGTGAGAACCTCGAGCAGCCTCTGGACAGCTGTTTCAGCCCTGCTTGGGGCTTCTTCAGCAGAAACGTAGCTCGACATTCCCACTGCAGACCAAAAACGACTTGCCCAATTTATTCGCAATTGCGATGTAAGAATGATGAACAGATAAAATAGCGACATCTTACTATCGCTTTTTGACCTAACATTGCAGTAGGATAGACAAATTGAAGCGGGATTTGCTCCTAATGAGTTCCCCATGCAAGGCGGCCATGCTTGCTGTCAAAGCATAATGAAAGATTTTAGAAAAATTTTGTGCAAATCGTTTTTGATTGCAGTGAGAACCTCGAGCAGCCTCTGGACAGCTGTTTCAGCCCTGCTTGGGGCTTCTTCTAAAATCTTTCATTATGCTTTGACAGCAAGCATGGCCGCCTTGCATGGGGGACTCATTAGGAGCAAATCCCGCTTCAATTTGTCTATCCTACTGCAATGTTAGGTCAAAAAGCGATAGTAAGATGTCGCTATTTTATCTGTTCATCATTCTTACATCGCAATTGCGAATAAATTGGGCAAGTCGTTTTTGGTCTGCAGTGGGAATGTCGAGCTACGTTTCTGCTGAAGAAGCCCCAAGCAGGGCTGAAACAGCTGTCCAGAGGCTGCTCGAGGTTCTCACTGCAATCAAAAACGATTTGCACAAAATTTTTCTAAAATCTTTCATTATGCTTTGACAGCAAGCATGGCCGCCTTGCATGGGGGACTCATTAGGAGCAAATCCCGCTTCAATTTGTCTATCCTACTGCAATGTTAGGTCAAAAAGCGATAGTAAGATGTCGCTATTTTATCTGTTCTATAATTTTTTTCTCCTGAAACTGTAGGTATTACGTTAGCTATATACCGCCGGTCGCCGCCCATCCTGAGATACCCGGTATAATCATTTGCCACCTCACTTGAGAGCCTTATCAAATGTATTATCTTTCAAAAGAGTAAGTAAGTTTTCTGTTTATTTTTATTTATAATTTACAACTTTTAAATATTAAGTGTTTAGTTCTGTATCTTTGTTTGTGTTTAAATTATTGGCTTGCTTGTTCTGTTTCGCAGCTGTGATGTAAATGAACAAATAAATACTATTAATATTATATAATAAGTCATCCCATGCAAGGCGGCCGACCTTGCTGTCAAAGCATAATGAAAATTTAAAAAAAAATTGTTAGAAATCATTTTTGATTGCAGTGTTTCAGCCCTGTTTGGGGCTTCATCAGCAGACAGCTTTACAGAGACTGCTCAAGGGATTCACTGCAATCAATAACGATTTGCAAATTTTTTTTAATCCTATAGTTTTTGAGATAAAAATGAGTAAAACTTTGGCCAAAATTGTTGGTACGTCACTGAGTTAAGGTAATAAGCTGTCGCAACTACATTATTATTACCGAAATGAATGCCACTTACACGTATGACGAGTTGACGGACATGGTGTTATTTTATGGAAA
Source organism: Prosopocoilus inquinatus (assembly GCA_036172665.1). Classification (NCBI taxonomy): domain Eukaryota; kingdom Metazoa; phylum Arthropoda; class Insecta; order Coleoptera; family Lucanidae; genus Prosopocoilus; species Prosopocoilus inquinatus. The sequence continues at coordinate 9,133,969 of CM069876.1, forward strand.
AAAATGAACTTCCAGATGCCACAGTTTTTTTTGTACTAGGAATTTCCAAATACCTGTGTATGCTACAATGTTAAGTTATTAGTTATCATTTTATTTGTTTCACCTTTTAAGCAGGCCACACACTTCGTTCGCGCGTAATAAAATTGTACAAAACAGATTTTACAGCGCACCGTTTTCTCTCCACACACTGATTTTTTAGCAGGTTTGGACAGGTCCGTGCAGACTGATTCGCGCGAATTGAACGAAGTGTGTGGCCCCATTTATATCTCATTAGGAGTAAACGAAGCCAACGCATACTAAGATGTTTAGGTTTAGTCATAAAAAAATTAGTTGCATTTGGGAATATTTTTTGTTGTTTTATCTTTAATAAATAAATTTATAGCTTATTATCTCTCCAGTCGTATTTAGAATGCAATAAGTACTAATAAACCAACATGTTCAAGCAAGTATTTAAAAAATTTGAAACGTCACCCAAACAAATTGATTGCTTAATACCATAAAAATTACCTCCGAGTAGAAAAAAGCATTTAAAGACACTCAATTTTATTTGAAAAACAATAAACAAAACTAGTAAATCTATTAAAGTCTGAAGCGTACCCCAGGTTAAGATTCCAGAAACTTAACAGCATATTTTACATTTATAGCTCTGCAGACGTTGACTTCACAATGTACATAGGTGAACTGAGCCGGAAGAATGTCTCTTCTTTTGAAAACAAAATCGTTTTGTTTTAAATTCTCAAGTAGTGGCTGAAGTAATTAATGATAGTTGTGTGCCTTTTAATAACCTGCAGCAGGTGAGGAACTTCCGTTATTTTTCTTAAAGTAATGGTTTGTTACGTACGTGTCTGGAGTGTACGTAAACAGCAATTAAAATCGGGTTGTATTGTTTTAAAATAAAAGACTAAAAAATTTAATGATTTTATACAAGAAGGCATGAGCTTTTTTAATTGCGCCGTTGTTATATGTATAGAACGCACATAAAAGCTTTCCCCGTAATAATTGGTTCTTTAAATAAACGCGCACGCACAATACCTACGGTGAAAACAAAAGTGGTGAAAGTGTTATTTGTTAAATTTTTTTCTGTTAATTTAATTTTATCACAGTTTTCAAAAATACATGGTTTTCTTTCGAACCGCACAATTGCATGTAGGTAGGCTAAGTGAAATGTAAATAACCAAGTTTAATCTCAACTCAATTCTTACTGTTTGCAGAGAGATGTAAATTACACGTCGACGCGTTGCCCGAGGGACGTTGAACATAAACATGTTTAAATCGAAATTTGATATGTAAATGGCACGAAAATAAAAAAGAAGCGCCTAAATTACTAAATTTTCTACGAGCAAATAATATACAACAGAAAGTAAATTAATAGGCACAATCTTGATTACTCCAAGTTTTGCGTTTCCCACTATAATCAAGTATGAATAATTAAGTACATCCCTGTTGTTATTTTTTGTGCGTTGTGCACACGCACAATCAAAATCACAATGCAGAACGCCGAATAATGCAGCAATTTCTTAAGGGACAACGACCTCGATAGTGGCAGGGCATCAGACCCCTGCTCGGTTTCGACAATGTTTTAAATCGAAAGGAAATATTCCGACGATTGCAGTTTGAATATCCTAATTGTCGATTTAAATACAATACAGTTGAGATTCTTCATGACGCCTGTGGTCGACATATTAAATAATGTATTCAATATTTTGAATTAAATTAACACATTTCTTTTCTGGCGCGCACGTGAAAGGACAACGTCCACAATATTCTCGTCGAACTAATAAGAAAAAATATTGAAGTATTAATTTTTCGTCATTAAATAACATTTACAGCCACAAATAACATGTTTAAACTTCATTAGTTAATAAGTATGTTTATTGCATTTTAAAATTTATAGGCTGAGTTGCACCAACCTTGATTAACGTTAACACAGATTAACCAATCTGAGTTAGCGACTTTTCAGTTGCACCGACCTTAATTTGCCCTAATCTATGATTAACAAACTTGAGTTGTTGATTCGGCAAGTAACGACCTGCAATTTCAGCCTCAATTAACGTTAACACAGATTAACTAATCTGAATTAGAGACTTTCGAGTTGCACCGACCGTAGTTTGTCCTAATCTTAATTAGTAAATCTGAATTAGTTAATTCGTGATTATTGTTCGATTAGCGTGTCTAACAATAGTTAAAAGGATTTATTATAAATTTCTGAAGCAAACAAGAGCGTTAATCACGAATTCTTCTGAACGATTACGACCGAAAATGTATTAAAAATGAATAATAAATTATTATTATTGTATTGGAACAAGCAGCGGTGGTTTGTTTAACACGAAGAAATTAGTAGTTGAACTAACTTAATTTGAAAACAATACAAATTTCTCTTTAAAAATTAAAAAATTACGTAAATTCATAAAATATACAGGGTCTTATAAAAAACCTGGACAAAGTTTGGCAGATGATAGTGTAGTTCAAAACAAGAAAAAAATTCTAATAATCTCATATCCAGTACACAATACAGAGTGTCCATGCTATATGTTCACTCTTCTAGAATTTTAATTTTTTACATAAAATTTGGAAAAAATAAATTAAAAAAAAATTTCTGACGTAGCACTGGCCACCGTACGACTTCCGGTTTCACCGAAAATTAAATCAACTTTCTTATTCTAATTGGAATGGCTTTTACATTTTTACGTATACAGAATATACAGGTCATTGTGAGTCCGAATACGTGTGACTTGGCAATTTTTGTTTCCACGACAACGAAATTATTTTGTTTTTTTTTTCAGTTATAAATCATGTATTTTCGTTCTATTGCCATTAAATAATTCGAGAAAGCCATTCCTTTAAGGAGGCGGCTGACTAGTTATTAATATTTCCGTAGCGACTGCGACCAACTTACAGATGTTTATAACTCTTTCGGCATTCAACTTATAACCCGGAGAAACGCAGAAAATCCAATTCCAAGGAGCCGGTCAGAATCCGTACACTGACCGACACATGAAAATTGTTTTTCTCACATAGAATCCACACATACCAGGAAACCATTCAAACCCACGCCTAATAGTTTGGTCAAGCATTCAAAAACCAACAAAAATAAATGCGGAGAAGTATATTAACAGAACTTATGTGAAAAATAAAAGACTTTAGAAACAAGCAGCTTTATCAAAAGCAAACAACCAGTTTAGGATACGTCGAGATATTTTCAGCTTGTTTCTAAAGTCTTTTATTTCTCACATCATTTAATTAATTACCAAAGAGCAAGAACTTTATGAAATTATACTCAACTAAAAACTTATTTCATTCTTTATCTTAACTAAAAGTGAAACTAAATCATTATGAAAACTGGAGGGCATATCACAATACTATGGCTAGCTTAAATCATATAGTTCATTGTCATTTATAGTTTCTGTGACTAGAGATGCTTCTCATCCTTTTCAAAAATTTTGGAGACACCATTTAAGCGTTAGTACAAATTAGGCAAGTTTAAACCTATAATTTTCACGATAGTTTTTAACGGTCAATAAAGTACTTACTTCAGCTACAAAATGATGTTTTAATTAAGCCAGAACTAATATTTTTTTTTAATTCTAAACGTTGACGGTATATTTTTATATTTATTTAAGTTTACATTAGTTAATTACATTAATACTAATAATAAAGAATATTATAATTCATCGAATAAGAGTTAACTGCTATTATGAATTTAATTTAAATTAACGAAGTTGGTTTAACGTTCCCTTTTTAAAAGAAAAGCCCCAAGTGAGTTGTATATAAATTGACTATCGGATAAAACGGATTGGATAATGACAAACCATAACAGTAACGTCATACTTACTCGTGACACGTCATCTATACTAATGACGTTTCACCTTAATCGAAAATAAACTAATTCAAGTTAAATATACGTCGGTGCAACAGCGTTTGTTTTAAAATGAATTATATTTTAATCACGGATTAACTAACACAAATTAATGCATAAATTTCAGCTGTCAGTCATCATATGTCAGTCAGTAACTCAGCCAAAAGCGTTTATTAACGTATTGGGATGTACTGGAACATACAAATTATGTCTTCCTCTGAAGAAAGAGATTCTTACGGTTGATCCTCGGATTCAGAATAAAAATCAAGACCGAAGATTTCTAAAAAAAAGGACTAAACCGTTATTGATTTACGCTAATGTAGATTTTAAGATGCGTTAAAGATTTTCAAAAGAAGTGGTGCAAGAAACGAAAGCGAGGAATCCTACCGTGCTTATATTTTTTTCTTAGGGACCCCCTTAGCACTAAAATATGAAATAATGTTTCATCAAAATATCGACATTATGCTACTTTTACATGACAAAATGTTTTGTGGTGTGATTTTCGTTTTTATTTGCGAAGTAACCCAAATACCCCTTTGCTGAACTTAGGTTGAGAAACAAAGCATTAGAGCTTACAACAAATAGAAATTTTTCAATATCAGCAATTACTGATTACTTTGTAATTTTTTGCTACTGAAAGTTTTCAGCAAGTTTTAGCAGATCATATTAATATCTTCAGGACAGATTAACAGACACATGCGAAGGTTGCGGACCTTCAGCTCAGTAGAATATTTCCACAAAGCAGATTGATCCAAATTCCAGAGAATTTATATATATGGCCCAGGCATCAATGAAAATTAACAAAATTATTGATGTATTTCATCATGTATGACGATTTCCCAGAGTGATTGACATGGTGCAAACGGCTATAAGGCATTTAATTTCAGATGTCGGTGCAACTCAGCCATAATCTTTAAATAGAAACTTAATATATCATCAATCTATACAAGATCTTCGAAAACATAAATATGTGCTTAATCCAGTGGCGGAATTTACACTTGCGCATGAGGCGTGTGTGGAGCCGTATTCTCGAACCGATTTGTGTGGTTTTATTGGTCTTATGTAAAAGTCTACATCATTTTGATGTCATTTTCGCATTCAATTCTTGTTGCTCGGTTCGAAAATACGGCCCCAGAAAGAAGCCTTTTAAAATAAGGGGGCCTCAAATCTAAAGTCAAAAAACCGTTTCATTTAAAAATTTCACACATTTTTATACGAATATCCCTTCGTAATGTATGAAATGTGAAAGAACTTAATCTGAAGTAAAATATAAAACATGTTAAGTTCTTGTTGACTGACTTTTTTAAATTTCTTTTCCAGTAATGTTTGAAAGTGTCTTCATTTTCTTGTTTGGACATGTTCCGAATCTTCAAAGACAACGTCCCTATTTACAAAAATTAGAAGTTCGCATCCTTACACGAAGCAGTCTGATTAAACACGCGAATCTTGAAATCAACCTCGACCACGACAATCGATTCTTGAGACGTACCTTAGATACTGTATTAATGGAATTATCCGTCATTATTTTCAGAAAAATTACGGGATGCCTGTAGGCAACCAGTAAAAAGAAATGTTGCCTTTCGAAATGTAGTTAATTATACAACAATATGGCAATTTTCCGGAATCATAAAGAAATATGAAATTGATTGTTCTAATAATCATTGATTCTATGGCCCACTTTTAATGTGAGCGCAGCGCTGTAGTGCTTTAATAAAGCGCAAGAAAATTTAGTATTTTTCAATTTTCTGTTTGAGCTCTACCAAAGGCAGCCACTTAAAGGCTGCGAAGAAGACATCCCAAGCGTTTCGTGGAGGTCGCTTTATTAAAGGAACCGGGCCACTGCGAGCAGAGCGAAGCTAAGCTAAACTTGAACTATCGAAGTTTTGCCCCAATGTAATCTTATGGAGACGCGTTTTATATCTTCGTTAGCTTCGCTTAGTTTTAATTTTCAAAAAACTTAATTTCGCTCAGCTTAGCTTCGCTTCGCTCGAAATGCCCTATCGGTTTAAAAAGTTGTAGCGTTGGAGTTATCTGTACGCGACCTATAAGTACAGTATACAGTCGGCACTTAACAGTATTCAATTTTAAGTGGCTGGCATAGGCATATCAATTGATATGGTCTTCAATAATTGAAGAGAATTTGTTATGATTTCATATCATTTCACGTCGATTGCCGACCGCAAATTGAAGAGAGATGCATATTAACTCGTGATCACACTTGAAACGGAAACTATTTACAGAATACCAATTTTGCAAGATCACTTGAAACATGGCAATATCAAGTCCATATCAATGTTACAGAATAGACCCCATTGTGTCGCAAACTTTTTTTTTTCTAATTTTTCTTTAAAAATTGTTTTTTAAAATAGCGATGGACATGTACCATTTGTACATATATTGTAAATTTTATGAAACTTACAATATTTGAGGTGGTCGACCCTATCGAGTAGATCGTCCTAGAATCTGCGGAGATGTATCTCTTGACTGCACTGAAGTTTCAAATGTCCTCCCTGTTTGTTCTCCAGCAGATAAACGATTCTGTTGTTGCTGAAGATGATATATACATCGACGGCATGGTGATGGTCGTAAAAATATACTCGACGATATTTATCGTTTTTGAAGTCTCCAAGAAATGTAACTTGATCTTGATTCTTAAATTTTGGTAGATGACGTGCTCGAATTTGATCCACGTGACGTTTGTAGCGAAATTCATTTCATAATGTAAGTTTCCCAAACGAGCAGTAATTGTACCAGGAATCCATTTATCCATTCGCATATTTCCTAACTAAAAATACACAGGTTGCTTTGGATTGAAATTCAGCTCGCTTTTTTGGTGATCTTAGTGCGTGTGTCTTCAGATCTTACAAGATCTAATCTTGTTCTAATATTACGTCCTAAAAAGAGTAACGAAGGGGATTGATTTGCGTCGTGTGTTGCTTTTCGATATTGATGCAAGAACACATTCAGATTATGTTGTAGGGAAGTTCTGGTTGTGCCCATTGTCGTTTCACATAACGGAACTCAGTTTACGTCGTCGGAATTATCAAATTTTCTGCGTTCCTGTGGTATCAAGTACCACAAATTGACTGCTCCTTATCAACCTACGATAAATGGACAAGCCGAGAGATATGTACAGACAGTGAAGGATGTTTAATGGAACGCAGAACATTTGGAAATTCCGACGACGTAAACCGAGTTCCGTTATCTGAAAAGATGCCGATGGTTACAGAAACTCCATAGGTAGTAAACAATTCTTCAATCGTTGCAGTCGTTGTCATGGATGTTGAAGTTTTGACCTCCAACCACTTGCTGTAAGCATCTTTTTTTCTTCTACTCGTGTGCGGACGTGTGTGGCTTGCTCCAGATATTTAGTTTTCAACTGAACTGTTTTTCACAGTGTACTCTAACTCTCACAGTATATCAATTAATTTCAATAAACTATTTGTAAAAATGTGTAATGTGTAAATGTGTAAAAATGTGATATCGTGAATTTAACTGCAAAATGTCGTCGAACACTATAAATATTTCCGACTTAAAAGTAAAGAACATACAAAGCGAGCTCAAAAAACGAAACGCTTCTTGCTCCGGCAAAAAGAGTGAATTGATAAACCGCTTAAAATTAACAGTGAATTCGGACTTTATCGGAATAAATACCAGAGATTGCTTGAATAACGATGTGATAGCTACTGAAAATAAACCTATGAAAAAACGGAAAACGACCCTCAATCTTTTAAATAGAATAGTTGAATTAGAGAAAAAATTCAACCTAGTAATCAAACAAAACATAAAATTAAGTAAATTAGTTCGCAAAATACAAAGCAAAAACATTAAAAACTATAAAGATAATGGTAAAGATGAGCGCGAAGATCAGTGTAAAATTATAGAAAATCCCGCAAAAGTTCAACTTCCACCGCCCAAAACTCCAAATGCTTCCAACGGAAAAACATCAGTCGGACCAAAACCAGCGAACTCCAATAACATAACAGCAAGGCGTGATGTGAAAAAGCATAAAATATGAAAAGCACAATATGAAAAATATGAAATGAATGATGAGAGCTATGAAATTATTGGAATATGCAAACCCCTTTAGAAAATATTCTAGATAATAGCAAGGATCTGCTGGAAAATATGAATTCAGACGACGCAGTAATTATAATGGGCGGCGTCAAAAACGTGTTGAGCGGTTCAAGACTGAAAGACAACACGCTTGAAAAAATCAAGACTCTCTCTACGACAACGAATGTTATTTTTCCGTATGTCTCCCGTAGAAAAGTTCTAAATCAACTCATATATGACTCCGGCATATTTGAAAAATGTTAAAAACTAAAATGCTTTCTCGAAATACTTGATCACATTAGAACGAAAATAGGTACACGATTTATAAGTTTTCAAAGTAAGAAACAAAAAAGAAATGACGTTGTCATGGAAACCAAAATTATCAAGTGATACATATTCGAACTCACAATGATCTGTAGATTCCAAATATGTAAAAATATATAGCCTGTTCCATTTAAGATAAGAAAGTTGATGTCACTTCTGGCGAAACCAGAAGTCGTACGGTGGCCAATGCTACATCAGAAAATTCAGCTTATTTCATTTCTGGATCCCGAATTTTGTGTTAAATATACAAATTCTAGAAGAGTGAACACACAGCCTGACATCCTATGTTGTGTATTCGACATGGGTTAATTACATTTTTTTTCCTGTTTTGATCTTTACTGTACAAGTTTTTTTATTGTCACCCTGTACAAATGTGGATTGTTACCTAGACAACTTCGTAACTAGTCAATCCTTTCTATGTGGATGGATAGATTACCGACTATTTGATTTCTGTTGATACTTCATTAATCGAATGACCAACAGTTCCAATCTAACTTTCATAGAGCAAAACGGCTAATAATAGAAATTCTCTTCTCAATCTCAAAAGAAAATTAATTAAACAAAAAGTAAGTAATAATGACTTTTCCAAATATTTTTTAAATTGAACTCTGCTGCGTTCAAGATTTTCTTGTTACAATGTAATTAATTATCGTTTATTATAATAGACACTAAAACAAAATGCAATTTTTACCAATTGGTAGTATTTATGGAGTGATTTTATATATTTCTTTCTTACTTAATTTAAATAGGATTGTGGCAAATTTTATCTGCACCCAGTATAAAAACTACAAGTTCAGTCTTTGTATAACTAGATTTATGGTAATTATTTTACACATTTTTACTTATCTAAATATTTTGTAATGCAGTACGTGATTTTGTCATAATAAATTTTTCTATTAGGCATCTGTGCCATTTTTCGCATATGCTACGAATCGAAGTACGCAAGGTAGAGCTGCGATGAGACCAGTTTCGCTGATACTGAAGTAAATACTACAGTTTTCAGTTTAAACTGAAGCATTTAGTAGCTGAAGTAAATATTTCAGAGTGAAGTAAATTTTTCGATAATTTCCACACGAATGCTATTTACCGTAGTATCTTCTGAACAATAATTGAACTTACTTCACAGTGTAGCATCTTGTCAAAAACTGAAATAAATACTACGAAGAAGAAACTTCAAATTGTAGCACTAGCATTTACTTCGTTTTTAATCATACCACCCAATGTCATTATAATTAAATTCTTTCATAGTTTATTTATCGAACTCCGCATCTACAAAGTTTTTGATGACATGCAGCAAATAATTTCTAAGCAGCAAATTATATCTTTTAAATATCCGTTCAGTTCCGATGATAATGAAACTACTTGAGAGTTTAAAATAAAATAATCAAAAAGTTGTGCTTTTTATGTGTATAGTGGCAAAACTTTACAAGCAAAAACTAATATACCTAGTAAAAATAAAAAAGCATTTCAGCTCAGTTTCAGCTTTCGCAGTTCTGAAATATTCGTTCGAAATGACAATAAATTAATAACTAATTATTGCGGAAATTGTTGAAAAAATCGCATAAAATAAGTGCTCGTGTAATGCCTACGGCGTTTTGTTTGATTTCGCCGAAAAAATCGCAGTATAATTAAGTGAATTTGGAACAACAAGTGGATGTTGATATTAATAAACAAATTTTTGCAGACAAGTTACTGTGATAGTCAAACTGTTTTTAGTGTGTGTTAAAATGGGAATAGATTGAATAACGACCAGGGAAACCTCTTCTAGGTAATCTGCCTAAGGTAGGTGATTTTTTTCATTCGTAAAAATTGAAAATGCTTGCTTGATTAGTTCATTTAATTTAATTAATTGTAATAAATAACTAGTTGCCCTTATACATTACTAAGACTCTCTCTACGACAACGAATGTTATTTTTCCGTATGTCTCCCGTAGAAAAGTTCTAAATCAACTCATATATGACTCCCGCATATTTGAATACCTTGGAAATTCATCTACGATTATTATTGATTACAGCGATATCCTTAAGGGCAGAATGTTTACTCAACATGGCCTCCATTTAAATTCCTATGGTAAAACAACGCCAACGCTTACGCAAAGAATATGCGAAACAATATATAAATTATTTGCAAATAAATAATTAGACGACCGTTTTCGTGGCGACGCCGAACGTTCCGAAAAATACATTAATCGGGAAAATCTTGTTTCTATAAACTGTAGGAACAATGCTGACACTTCCAGTGAATCTCACCCCATGTATGAAGAGGATTTTTTAGAAAACTCCGCGACACACTCACTTATTCTGAATATTCAAGGTTACAAAGAGAAAGAATTATTTCATTGTGCACAGGAATTAAACTTTCCACCAATACCATGTTTAACGGAACATTGGTTAAAACATTTGGAACCATGTCAGCGGTATAAAGTCAGTTCCGTTTATTACCGGAAAAACTCTTCACAAGGAGGTTCTGTCATTTTGTGTCTTGATTCAATTCAATATGTGGCAACTGACGATTACCACGATTTATCGACAGAGTTCGAATTTGAGTTTTGTTGCACGTACGTACCTTATTATAAGTTTTATAGTATTTGTGTTTATAGATCACCGATAGTACAAATCGATTTTTTTTTTTAAAAAGACTTGAATTGTTGATAAATAGATTTAAGCCCGCAGACCGCCTAATGTTAACTGAAGATTTTCTCTCTGTAAATAATGTATTATTAAATTTTAACATGAAAATGTACGTAAACTCTCCTACCAGAATAAGTGCGTCCGCTACCATTTTAGACTATGTCTGCACTAATTTTGATGGATTGATGTTTCAAGTCAAGCCCTTTACTGTTGAATTTTCGGATCATGAACCGATTGCTTGAATTCTTAAGCTATCGGAATCACCAAATGAAACTAACTGTTTGAATGGTAGAAGTTTTTGTCCTAAGGCCTATTGTGAGTTCGTGGTGAATTGTAATAAGGCAGACTGGTGAGTTAATGATAAGCTAAAGGTTAATGAAGCCTTTGAAAATTAAGTTAATTTACTTGGAGTATTATATAATAAATCATTTCCTCTAAAGAAGAAAACAGTAAGATCACCTAAGCACTGGCTACAAAAGAATTCTAAAAAAGCTTCATAATTTGTCGAAAAAAATATATATCTCAGAAAGATTAAATCTTCAAACACCGTTAGAGAAACTTGGAAAATTGTTTGCGAATTAACGAATTCGAAAAAAGGTAAATCTACTGAAAATATATTCTTAAATGACGGTAACAAATTAATTACTTGTCCTACGTCGGTGTCAATACATTAAATGACTACTTCGTTTCCATTACAAAAGTATTTCTACACGATCGGGAACACGCACCGCACCCTCTCGCTTCTGCAAACTATTAACCACTACCCCACCTTCTTTATCGAGCCTACTCATGTTCAACATATTTTAACTTCAAAAATACCACTTCTAGCGGAGCTGATGGCATATCTATCAAAATAATTAAGAAGTTACCATATCCAGCGATTAAATCACTATGTGACCTTATTAACTACTCCTTTCAGGAAGGTTGCTTTTCGACATGTTTCAAACTTGCTAAGGTAGTCCGAAAAAAATATTTTCGATGATCATCACGGATGATGCATTTGCAGTGAAATTGAACCTGCAGAGAGAAAAATTGTATTCAAAATGAAGACAGACACAAATTGTATAGGAAATATTCGCACAATTATTTTCGAACCAGACGCTATTCTTGCAGCACAATTTACTAATATTTGCTACAATTTGTATCTGTTTCCATTTTGACTATAATTTGTATTACTCTATACTTTTCATTTTTTTTTCTGTGTGAGGCAATATAGATTCATCAAGTTTTTAATTCATTTCAATAATTCCCACAACGCACAGTGTGATATTTCCGTGATCAAGACGGATTTAATTATTTCGTATTTTTTTCTATTCTTACACCAATTACTTCATTTATACAGCATTCAGGATTAATTTATATTATTGTCAGTCCCTGAATGTACTGCCGAATATAAGACAGAAATAAATACAAGGATGTTGTTTCAAATTTTATTAGCCTAATCTATTTTAAGAACTCGAGTCTCGTCAAAACTAAGCGATAATTTATGGTAACCATTGATTTTCACTTTTACTTTAGATTTTCTTGTTGTCAATAAAGTTTTCAGTGCATCGTGTAAACATTTATTAGTTAATTACCCGGTATTTCTTGGTGGGGAGGAGGTTCTTTTCAATTTCTTAAAGGTGAAGAACTTTTGGCCCCTGAGCAAACAGTATTTGAATTGAAAGAATTGCTTTTGACAACGATTTTCAAACGGACGACGAAGCCAGAAATTTTGCAGAATAAGATACCGTATAATCTTGTTCATGACTTAGAAGAAATATGATGGGGCGAGTTTAGAGAGTCAAGATGAATTCTGAAAATTCTGAACTGATATTACAACTCAAAAAAGAAAACGGTTTATAGGATGCGATTAACAGAATGGCAGAAAAAGAAGTAAATTCAGTTATACTAGGTACTTATTAATTGCCAGGAGTACCAACAGAAGAACTACTTCTCCTTGCAAGGTTCCGCAACAAATTAATTTGAACGCAGGATAAAGGAATATAACTAAGGCCTCGAATCTGAGGGTCCAAACTTAGAGGCGTTGTACTCCGCGCGCGGCGGGGCTCGATTTCTTGCTGCATTTCCGATAGGCACGGGGATTCTACGATCGAATTCTGCGTCTTATTAATTTTGATTCTGATGATTTGACATTTATTTGATTGCTCTGTCTCTCCGTAAATATTGAAGAGTTCAAAATTTACTTACAGAAAGCGTCTCTCACAACCTGTTATATTGAGAGATCATTTTCTCGCTTTAAAAGACAAGACATTCTCACGGCAAATCGAAACGAATGAACGAACGAAAACTTGGAACGTTATTTAATAATTAATTTTAATAACAATTAATAGCTGAGAAATTTTAGTATTTTCTTCCCTATTCGAATTTCGAATACCTGAGAATATTCAACAACGCGCGTCTCTGTTAAACCAGGCAATCGAACGATTCAGATCTGCGCTACACCGGGGGTGTTACGATGCGCAATTGGCATCTGGTAGACTGGACGGGCTATTTTTCTCGATGCTGTAAATATAACACTCTGTCTAAAAGATCCTACTTAGATTTATAAGCATCATCTTTTTTTAATTTTTTTCATAAGCTACCAAGCTGTAAGCACTCCTGGTAAACTAAGGAAGACTTGTGTACGTCTTTAATAAATATAAGATTAGGAACAGATTCCAAATTTTTTTTATCATTTCCTTATGTTAACAATTCCGGCATTCCACAAGGAAATAAGGGCAAAATTTATAAAGTAAGACTCTTTGTAGAAACTCAGAATGTATGACTCCAAAGGTAATTTAATAAAAAAGAATAATATCAAGCCAGCTTAATTTAATTTCTTAAGAAATTAATATTGGTTTGATCTGATGTAGGTGTTACCAGATGGTTATTTCAGGCGGCAACAATGCAGGAGATTGGAAACGTATTTTTTAAATCAAAATAATATGTAGTTTCGTCAAAAGGAAGGTAAACTTGACAGTGACAATCAACATAGTTAATTACCATTATTTTTCTTTCTCGGACTGTGTAATCGAGCAGAGACGATGCACGGTATTAATTTCCCCCTTTTTCGAGGTCACTCAGTCTCAGGAGAATATCTTACATATAACTGAAACTGTATGTCCATTTATTTGTTATCTTTTATTCTACACCAGGTTTATTCACTACCACTAAACTCCCTTTCACTTATGAAGTGTTCTGATTTTCTAGGAAGTCCTGAGAAACCTATCCTTGGGAAATCCTGTCTTTTTTTGCGTTGGGTGGTTTGCCTCTTCGTGATTTTTCAGGTCCCGATTTGTGATCGGTGCAGCCGGTATTCGATCTTCGTGAACTTTCGTCATTTGCCCGTCTTGATCTACAATACATATTGCTCCCTATAGTAGATCACGACAACATACGGTTTCACGTATCACGTATCTTCTTTGATAACGCATTTGCCCTGTTCTTATTTCTAGGTTCATCTCCTCTCTTGTAATCTGTTTGTCCAACGGATCATTCGCTTCCATTTTCCATTCACCAGGTCGCTGAATCTCGTTTCCAAAAACAGCCTTTTGTGGTTTGCACCCGGTGGCAGCGTTTTCGCGTGTGCGGAAATTAAACAGGGCTGCCGGTAATTGAGTGTCCCATAAGCGCTGGGATCCCTCTCCGAGAAAAATTCTAAGGTCTTTTTTTAACTCTTGGTTCCGCCTTTCTGTTGGGTTGGCTCTAGGACGATATACAGGCGTCGTATACGGACGGGTCTTCCATCGTCGGCATGCTGTTTTCCATTGCTTTTCAATGAATTGAGGACCATTATCTGATATGATTACCGTCGGATATCCCTAACGACTAAAAACTTCATCCTCCAGCGTTTTAATTATGGAATTGGCATCAATCTTAGCTAAAGCGAAACCTTCGATCCATCTAGTAAATAGATCCGTAACAACTAATATAAATCTCTTCCCTCTAGCGGTCTCCGGATACGGGCTTTTGTGGATACCTCGGCTTCAAAGGTGCTGCTTTGAATATATTTGTGCGTTTACAACTGGCATATACTATGCAGTTCCTCAAGTACTTGGTGACATCAGAGCGTATGTTTGGCCAATGATATTGTAAAGTAAGTACTCTCAGAGTTTCGTCTCGTCCCGGATGGCCTGAAGTTGCTACATCGTGACAATTATTTCCTTCATGGCAGCGGGCACTAATATGCGACGCTTTCCATGATTTACGAAGTACAAGGTACCATTTTCGACTCGATAAAAGCGATAAAATAATCCATACCCAGTATTTGCCGGATTCTCGCCGGCGTCTGAACGTTTCCAGGTGCGTACCGGGCCTTGCACTTCCGCGTCAAAGCATTGGCTTTGCTCGATCTCGTCGGCCAATGTAAGGTTTTCTATTTGGAAAAAGGTTGACCTTGCTTCTTCGCCTTGCTGATCTCGTGATCTAGCAACAGACGTCCAGAGATCTCCGCAGTTTCGTCGGAAATATTGTCACTAGGATATAGGGAGAGATATTCTGGCACTTCGTTAGACGTTCCAGGGCAAAGCTCGAAATCAAACTCCTGGAGCAAGAGTGTCCAGTGAGTTAATTTCGCCCGGTGATCTTCGGTTTGGTTTAACCAAGTGAGTGCCTTACTATTTGTTCGTATGGTAAATTTTCTTCCCTCGAGATAAGGACGATACTGCTTAACCGACCGCACCGTTGCAAGGCATTCTTGTTCATTGCAGTGATAACGATTCCAATCCTCTGCTTTTTTGCCGCCTGAAATAACCATTCGGTAACAATTTGGCCCCACGTTTGGCGTCCAATTGTTACCGGATGGTTATTTCAAGCGACAACAATGCAGGGAATTGGGAACGATCCTCTTTTTAAAACCAAAATAATATGCATTTTCGTCAAAAGGCAAGTAAACTTGACAGTAACAATCAACATAGTTACAATTATTTTTTTTTCTATTTTACCGAACAGAGACGGTGCACGGTATCAGTAGATATAATAGAACTAGAAGGGTAGGCAAGTGGCTCAGCGGTTATCCTAGCTGACTTCGAAAGTCCTGCCCAGCTTTATTAAATAAAGTAAAGTAGGCCGTACGACCTCAACGAATGTGCAGATTGCTGGGCAAAACAAGAAGAAGAAAACTAGCAGTAGAAAACTATTAATGGAGGAGAATAAGACCTTATTCAAAGGTCTTTCAAGATATAATCACATGAAGCCGATAAGAAGAGGCTAGAGGAGCTAGAAGCTTTGAATGTCATTGATCAGAATGGTTTACAAAAAAAATGACATTCATCAAGGGAAATATCTGGTGATTGAAGAGCAGTTTGGTTGATATGGCTTTAGAAAATGCGCTATTGACTCAAACAGAAAGTTAATGGGGACAAAACAAACAAAACAAAAAGAACTATTTTGACAATTTCCTCACTTCTGCTAACTTCGAGAAACTGCAAAGAAAATAAATATTTTTAAAAATATGCACTTTTTCTTTTGTTACTGCACTTGTATCTTCTGCAATTCGATTATTTTTCGTTATTCATTACCCCATACGAAAAGTCGATTATAAATTTAGATCAATAACATTGTTTTCCGCACGACACTTTTGGGCATACATTTTACGTACATAAATATCATCGCACGTGAATATAATTTCACGCAAATCACGTACTTTACCCGCTTTAAAATTCTCCGGCGCGGTCTCTGTTCTTTTCAAAAGGATATACAGATGCGTGGTTTCACATGCATGTACGAATTTAATTCGCTTTACTTCGTAGTTTGAACAGGTGGTTCCCTGAATTATAATTTCCAATACAACTTTTTCTTATCGATTTCAGTAAATGTGGTTTAAACATAACTAGGGTTTTTAGAGAAAAAAAAAACATTTTTCTAAACCAAACCAACGATAAATTATCTTCCCAATTACAGAAGAAAAAATAGCGAGACTGTGCTGTGACAGTGTTACATTATTTTTAAAACGCCGTTATTATTTAGATCATTAATTTTCTTGCCTGTCATCGATGCTCGTAATCGCTCCGGAGTTTACTGGTCTTAAACCATTAATAAACGCCTAAAATTCACACACCACCTACTTTAAGTTACAAGTGTCCATATAGTCGTTAGTCGTAAAAGATAAGCTTAATTGAATGTTAGATATATTACCGGCACCTTTAACTGATATGATCTCACGATCGTACGTGCTGCAGTTCTTTCTTTGAGCTAATACCTTGACGACTACCTTTATAACGAAGTTATAAAAGAAATATCAACGTTATATAATGCCGAGGTTACATTATGTAACAGATGCAGCTACAGTTAACCAAAGCCGCATCTAGATTAGGACATTTTTATAAGAATCAAGAAACGGTAAAATAATTTGAACCATTCGTACACAAACAGGTGTGAGTAACAATAATTATTTTAGGCTTTTCGATAACGTAGTTCATGATTTTATTATCTTGTACTGTTTTTCCTTCCCTCGTTTCTGATCATACTTCAACAGTTAATTTTGTTTCCAAGTACATTGCCTGTTTTGTTTACTTACTCAATTTCTATTTTACATCCATATTAAAGTTTCTTCGGTAATGCTGCTACAAACCCTAAATTAGTGAAGTAGTAGTGAAGAAATATACTCAAACAACGTCTTATAGAACTTTAAGGAATATAGTACAAGTGCTATATTGCCAAGGCCCCATGAGAAAGTTGCCAATCAAGCGCAAGGCCCCACAAGAAAACCTATAAAGAAAGAGAACAAGAAGTATGATGCCAACAGATCAAGTTAAACGGCGATAAAAACCTTACCTGGTTTGTAAATCAACCAAGCTGGCACATAAAACCTCGGCCCTCGGTATAATCGGCGAAACTCCGCGTTGTGGGAAGTTAATCACCTCAACGATGAAATAACACACTGATACAAAACACTAACCAAACTAAAGGCTTGATGAGTTGAAAAATAATGATCAAGGAGAAAGAAACGGAAATACCAAGTGAAAAAGAAAGAGATTAATAGTAAGTACCAATCAATATTGGAATAAGTCAAGGGTCATGAGAAACAGCATCGAGCTTGACAAAAACAAACGTAAAGAGGCGACACAAAAAAATTAATGCAGACCGAACGGCGACAACCGGAGTAAAATTCGACGCATTTCAACTTTTTTTAACTCAACGAAAAAAAAACAAGAGCTAATTTCTATGTCAAGAATAAAAACGACAATCCTATAAAACAAAAGCATTTAATTAAACAATGGATTGATCTAAAGAAAAGCTCTCCGCACATGAAAACATCTTAGCGCGACGTGTGAAAGAAAACGCGCATTCTCCTGCTAGAGAATTCGAGTCGGTGGTTACAAAAATAGAAATAATTCCGAAATGCCTATTATACAGCGTGTACCAAAACATAAGGGAAAAATAAACTGTAACATGTGGCAATTCTTTCATCTTTTACCCCGTTCTTCTTCAAAGTACAGGGTTTTTGGTTATATTTTGAACGATATCTACACACTTTATTATCAGACTTATCAAAAAATGTTAAATACATAATCCGTCTCATATTTTATGTTTCTTTCCAGTTAAATCCATAGTTTAGTGTGATTATAATAAACCGAATAACTTGGGTATTTTTTTTTCTAAACTACTAATTCATAAACGTTTAAAATTCAAAAAACTCGGTTGTTCAGGTAAGATCAATAATGTTAACATCAATTTGAAAATCTAATATAATTTTCATCATTGTCGTTCTGTTGATAATAATTACAAAGTGGTCAATCTCAAGTGTCCGGGGTCGGCAACAAAAAGATCCGTACATTAGTACATTTTTATGTTTCATAGTTTACAAACATGATTCAGTAATTTATGATATCCGCCGAACTGTCAGACGTTGTGCTGACGCTGTGTTTACTGTTATAACAACGATATAACCAAAACATAACTTTCTTTTGACAGATTAAAACCTGATAATGATATGGAATAGATCATGACAGGCAATTACTCAGTTATCCCACCTTATTTTTTTATTTGTTAAATCAAAACTTAATAGATAAAACAGCGACATCCTACGATCACTTTTTGACCTGACATTGCAGTAGGATAACAAATTGAAGCGGGTTTGCTACATAATAAGCATAACCCCCATGCAAAGCGCTCATGCTTGCTGTCAAGGCATAAAAGTTTTCTTTTTAAACTTAATGTTCAATCTATCTTACTTCATTCCAAGAATTGCATGTCCGGGAGTTCTTTGATGTCGGAGGTTGGAAGAATTAGGTGTGGGTTCAATCCCTTTCCGACATATTCGAGTTTCTTCCGTTTGGACGACGGATACAAGAGAGAAAACGTCTATTAAATTGGTCGTAATCACAGCAAATGGTATTTAAAATGAGCTGAACCATTTAGTAACATTCATTTTGTTGCAATTTTCGATGCGTTGTTGTTACGTCTTACGTGTTAATTCCTGGTTACATTCAGCAATCGCGTGTGGTATATATTTGCTCTACTAAGGTGGTAATATTGCATCCCTCGTTCTGACGCCGTTTGATATCAATGTCTTCATTGGTTTTGGATAGTCATGCTATCTACTTCTGAACTCTGATTGGCCGCCATTTTGGGCTAGATGCTATTCGCTTCCGGCATCCTCAAATTCTACACTACGATGATGTCGTTATTCGTTTGGACACATCAAGGTACGTACATGTGTTTGGTCTTCCGAGAATTGGTGCATGATATACTAGGAAAGTGAACGTCACAGAAGGAGGAGCTGAGTCGTTTACTGACTTTGTCTAATAAATCAGACGAGTGCTGTAAATTACTCTCGCTGTAACGCTGGAATTGACCTGAACATAACCTCACATTTAAGAATGGTAAGACAACGAGATTAAATAAGGTATTACAGTTTTTTAAGTTGGTATCTTGTACGTTGTATTGGAAAATTGTTGACAAACTCATTGCATGCTTTCCCAGAGACATTTTTTTAAATTTTGTTGTGTCAGGTTATGTTTATTAATGGTTCGTTGACCTGCAGGTAAACTAAGCTCAGACAAGCATTTTATACATTTTTTTAATAACAAATAAATTAACTAATTACGTGCAATAAGCACAACTAAAATAATTTTATTGAAGCTTTTCATCCGAAGTTTCAGTGATAAACAAAAGTTTACGCAACAGCTCTCTGTCAAGCGAGTATTTTCAGTTTGTTTGGCGTAACCCATGCATTTTTACAGTCAAATAGACTCAGTTTCAAATTTCGCGCTAGTTTTAGGACTGCTTCCTTTTCCTAATCTATTGTGATGCAAAATTCTTAAAATACGGTATTTCTGGAGTCCCTTGAGCTTTGAGTGTCTCATTTATTGCAAGCAAATTATTCCGAGCGGATAACTCGTTTCTGCAATCAATAGAGGTAATTAGACGACGTTGTTGGGGTGAGTCACGCTTATAATTGATTTCTTTGTTTTGACAGAAGAATCTGCTTCTTTTTTCCGCTTTATCGTTTCTCCACTTTTTTTGCAATATCCTTTCTACCGAGGGTGTGGACGATTGGAATACGCTTTGGAGTTTCATTTGTACGTGGCCGATCCGCAGTAAACGGCGTACTCTCCCGAAGATCATCAGTGTGCGACAGTTGATATAAGAGACGTAACAAAAGTTCGACGTTTCCACGAATAGTGGCGCTCCAAAATCATAACATACCCAATTGCTTCTTATTATTTTTTTTTATCTGCGGTGTTTGCCCAACGTGGTCCTAAGTCATAGACTTGTCAGGATCTCAGGAGCGGAAGTATATTTTTGTGTGTGTAACGCGTTCCATGGCTTTGTTACTTCCAAACCTCCTCGCCGTTGAAGGGAAAGTAGTGTCGAATTTTCTCCCCAACACTAAAGGGTACCTGAAGTGAGCAACAACCCTCGAGAAATATCTTGAGCAGGTCCGAAACCACGACCTTACGATTGCAAGGCCGGTCCCTTACCACTGGACCGTTCAGGCGTTTATTTAGCGTATGTTTCTGACGTAAATATTCCGGTCTAGTGCAATTTAAGTTTAGTTTAATTTAAGTAAAGAGGATTAACGCATTACATTTTGTGTAGGCCAGTACTGAACGTGATTGAACCTCTTACTTTTTAAGCAGATTATATTAATATTGCTTTCCGAAATTGCTTTCCGAAATTGTAATTGTCCTTTAAGTACATTTTTGGTGTTTTTACTGCATCGATTAACTACTTCGAATGCTCGAGAGTTTCTCCTAAAAGTTTTCGAATATTGGCGCACGCTGTGAACCCGGGGGTGTCGGTATCACAGTGCGATGATATCAGCTGGGGTTCCCCCCTTAGCGCCCTTAATATTTATAAACCCACCCTTCTCCATCAGAGTACTAGCTCGGAACAGCTGATTGACTCCCAGCTCTAACTTGCCACCATATTTCGGTAAGTAATCAAGAGATAACGTAATTGTATTAGGTGGCAGCATGACGTACATACATACAACAGCTTTCGATTTTTTTGCATTCATTTTTATTTCTACACCTTAGATAAAATTCAGTTATTAAATTAAGAGAATAAATCATTAAGTGATAAGAAGGAAAAAAGCAGAGCGCGGAAAATTATCTATAATTTAAGTTTGTATTATATTTTAAATACACATATTCCTTACATTTTCAACAATTTTAAGAACAAAAAATAGCTACTTTGTACATATTTACAAATATTATTAGCATCAAAAAATATTCTTACTCAAATAAGCACGAATCATGTTCAGATTATGTTTTATGTGCTTATAAAATATACTTTCTTGCGCTTAAAAGTTTGAATCGTGTTTCGAATAGTTTGGACCTGAATTTCGTAGTTGTTGCAACAAAACACCCGATTTGAATTTTTGATTGACAATTCATTTATAAATAACCATAATTCAGTCCAAATCTGTTTTAAAAATAGAGAGATTCAAAGAAAAGAATGTCTGTATTTGAATCAAAACACGTTTGGATCACGATTTTGTGAGCGAAAGAAAACACCTAAAAAAAGATTGAATTAAAAAAGAAGCTTCTTCTGCCTTAAGAAGAATTCGAATAAATGTAATTTACTGACACAGTCATTTCAAAATCTAAAACGAATAAGATAAGCAAATTCCAAAATAAATTGTTCAAATTTGAGAATTAACAACTGAATAAATTTAGAGGACGATATGAACCTGCATATCTCGTTTGTGTACTTGCGTTTGTGTGAATAGATGCTTCATTGACTAATATTACGTATGCAAATTGCCTTACGCTCAAAGCACCTTCCTTGACGAAATAAGAATGTGATCCTCTGTACATATATCTATGAAATTCCTAATATTAAAAAAAAGCCTCTTTGCCTGTCATGGATACAGCATCACTTATTTATGGACACAATTAAATCCTAGCTGTAATCTGCCTATTTATTATCCTGCGCAATTAATAACACACGTGCAAGTACTGACTATAGCTCTTTTTATACCTTAACGTAAGTTCTCATGGGTATGATGAGTATGTAGGTAAGGAAGGTATAAAAGCTCCGCGACTTGTGTCATTAAACATTTTTAATTTAATAATTCATACTTAATAAATTATAATTGAAGTTGGTTCTTGTCCGATGAAAATTGTAAGTACAAAGTCTTTTTAATCTCAAACCGGACAGAAAAATGAAAGGAAAACACTATAGATTTATAGCTATAAATCTATAGCGAAACGTTGAGTGTTTTCCCTTCATTTTTCTGTCCGGTTTGAGATTAAAAAAACTTTGTACTTATAATAAATTATAATTAAGTTTATAAAGTTGGAAATTTGATTTTCTTAATTAAGAAAAAAATAAACGAAATTTTAAAATTCACTTGCACATAATAAACACGCAATTCAGGAATTTAATTGTTGCCAACTCCACCCAGTAATTAAAGTGGTACCGTTCGACTATACGCTCGTTTCAGTTCATAAACTAAGAAGCACTAAAATTGTCTTGGGATAAAGTTATGATCTGAATACATATAATTTGTAACTATTTTAAAGCACGTTTTATGTAATTCAATTTTGACAAAAGACACCTTTAAATACTGGGTGTCTCATAACCTACGGAGGAGATTAAAAGGGTAGATAGGGAAGATCAAGTTAAAACTTTTTTCTTAATAAATTTTAAGTGAAAAATAAATAACTAAAAATTTACAAGACTTTAAAGTGAAATTAGTTAATAAGCAAAAGTTACTCCCGGTAGTAATATTTTACGTTTTAAATTTAAATTTGAGGCATTTGTGAGTTAATTGAACACTGCTTTACAATAAACAACTATTTTAAAAAATGTAGACACGTTAAAGTTACGGCTATTTCGCTTTTTCTTTTAATTCCCAAAAACGGGTTTTCATGTCGTTGTGCACCGCCTACCAATTAAAAACAAAACTAGGAAACAGATTAACATAGACATTTTATGAATAGTTATTTTGATAAATTTAAAGTTTATTTAACAATAAAGTTGCATTTTGTGAAATAATTTTTATTAATTAAGAAGCTATAGGTGTAAATTAAAGAAGAAATTAAGAAAGTTAAACTGCTGTATCTTTCTTATTATTGGGTTTTGGTGAAAAGCGAATTAAGAAAAAAGTTTTATTTTGATGTCCAACAGCTGCCCTTTCAACCTCCTCCGTAACGTTGTGAGACACCCGGTATATGTAAATAATTCAGTTATTATTATATTATTATATTTTCTAATTTTCTTAGTGAATTGAACAATGACTTTTCTACTACTTAAAATAAAATAAATAAAAATAAAATATATATATAATATAAAATACTTAACATTGCAGATCCTCATGAGCTAAAAAGCAATCGCAATTGCTTCTTAGAGTATAAAGCAAGTTTGCATAAATTCACTTCTCGCTTCAATGTGCCTAAATTAAATCAATAACTACCTGATAAATTAAAATGTTTCTTAACTGATAATGTTCCTTTCGACTTTGTGGAAGGGCGTTCTCTCCACATTCTGTTACTCCTGTCTATTATAAAAAAAGAACAAAAAAATCACCAAACTGTATGATTCCGTATTATGTGCACATAAATACATAAATTTATTCACCTACACAGTTAACGGGAGTAAAAAATTTATTAAATTCATTCACCTGTTAGTGACACCCACTTTGATCAGCCTACGTCTTAAATTTTAACCTTAAAATATGTTTCTGAAATATTTGCCGCAGGTTCAGAAAAATTATGACTCTATATTGTGTATTTCTTTGTATATTATTTTATTTATTCAGTCTGATTATTACGGAAATATTTTATTTTACTGAATTACAAAAGGAATTTAAATAAAAGGTACCTAACAGTGAAAGGGTTGAAATAACGACAGAACATTATTTTTCTACCAATATACAGGCTGATTCCCAAGTGCGATCCGTAACTTCAGGGTGTAATTCCTTGGGATATTTTAATAAAAAGCGTTTATATTATAAACATTTATCCGGAAACGCTTGTATTCGAAATACAGAATGTAAAAGTAAAACTTCAAGGATTTTTTTTTATTATTTTCGGACGCTCCTAACAATGCACAACCAAAAATGTCTCTTGCATTTTTTACCTAATTCTAACCCATTCTTAGAAAAACATCAGCCACAAAAATATATTCAATTCCTACACTAAACAGAGCAAATATTGAAAATTCTAATAAAATACACGATTCCAATCGTTTTATAATGTGTTGCCTCACACATCCAAAAATTCCTGTAATATTTCCTATATCATTACAACCTTGAATTCCTTAAGTCGTTTTCATCAACCACACGGGTTTCATAAACATACATTTTCTGTTCTTGATTATAATAATAGTAATATTACTTTTATTAAGTGAAATTAATCTAATTGTGGAAGTAAGTATTGACCACACCGCGAGGCGATTCGAACTCACGACTTTGCGATCTTGCGTTTACGAAAATTAAATAATAATAATAAAAAAATAAAAAAACCACCTGTTTGTATAAACTTTTTGACTTCTAATCACCCACTCTAGACTCCTACGAAGTATTGACCTTACCTTACGAATTAAAAAAGCTTCGTTACAATATCTAGTGACAGCTTATTATTTTAATCACATTAAATGGGTACCCATTTCAGTAAAACCAAACGGAAATCCTACGTTTAATGCGCTTAAATTTAATACTGGATTTATTTACCTGTGTTACATTCTCAACTGTGAAAAAATAATGCTCCAGTCATTTAATAGATACTTCAAAAAATATAGAAAAGAATCTTGTTAAATGTTAAAATAAAACAAAAGGCTTTCCCTAGTAACAAAACTTGTTGAGACACGAACGACTTTGTTGAGATATGATAAAAAAAAAATTACAGCAAAGTGAGAGTGCTTTGCTGGGAAAGCAAAAATGTAGTTTTTATGACATTAGATCAATCGCCAAAGAAGAAATGGAACTTGACATTAATCATATCACTCGAGAAGGCCAATATGGTTGATCTCATAGAATTTATTTATTGGCAACTACAACTCCGAGGCTATGCTGTCCCTGTTACGTTACTTTCTGTTTACTGTTTATCTAGATATAATAATTTTTGTAGTTCATTAACCCTCACCGCCCGTCTACCTTAAAATTACGTACTGCCCGTCTGGGGTCACTTTTGACCCCAAACCTAAAATTGCGTTGGTTTGCTATAAAAAAAAAACGTATTTTTCATGTTAATGTTTAAAGATATATATTGATTAGTCTGTATGTGATAGTTATTAATAAACTTTAATAAATTAAATGTATATAAACTATATATACAAGCTAAACTATATAAACAAAATGAATTTTAAAGCAAATTTATTTATGAGGTGAATACTTTGCTGTAGTAAATATATTAGTCTGAGCCACTGTCATCTAACGTTAAACTAGAACATGTAAAACATAATGTGCGCATTTCAAAGTGCTCCTTACAAACGAATTTACTGCACATATCACATTGTCATTGTCTTGTATTGGGGATATTGAATTCTATTTTCTATTCCTTGTTTTACTAATTTCTCGCTTAGTTCTAGTAAGAAGCGGCGTCTTCCAGTTTTATTTTTGTATGTATTGTCAAGCTCAGAAAATAATACGTAAGCATTAATTCCAGCAAAATCCACAAGACCAAAAAACACTGCAAGTGGCCATCTTCTTGTCGATCTTTTTATTGAATAGGTCCTAGCCATTTGATCTATAGTATCAACACCGAATTTAGTGGAATTATAATTTAGTATTACTTCCGGTTTTCTGTGCTCTTCGTCGGATACGTCAAATCTATTATGTTGAGTAGACAACAAAACTACAGCCTTTCCTTTTTTAGGAACGTAAGAAACTAATAATGTATTGTTGGCATAAGCAAAAGCACATGATTTCTCTTCACGAAATTTTGACGGCAGCATACAGGAAGGAAGCTCTTTACGGTTTTTACGGACAGTTCCGACAAGAGTTAATTTTTGTTTCAATAATTCCTGCCCAAGACTGTAGCTAGTAAAGAAGTTATCAGTAGTAATATTGCGACCAGAGCCGTTTAGGTGCGTTACCAAATCTACCACCACCCGCTTTCCTTGTTCCTGTTCCTTTGTGTTTCCTAATAACATATTTTTATACTATATTTTCCCGGCTTTGAAGGAATATAAACCTTGAAACCACATTTTCCTCTAAAAGTACACCGGTGTTCGTCCACAGTAATATTTGGACCTGGTATATAATAAGCATTCTTGCATTGACTAACGAACATATTAGTTATTTCAGTTATAGGTTCAATCTTGTTCTTAGTTGCTTCTTTTCTAACTTGTCGTGTACCTCTGTCATCAAATCGTAGACAGCTAAGTATGCTCGTGAAACGATGTCTGGACATCGTAGCTCTAAAAATTGGATAACCGTACTTTTCTGACCAAAATTCTTTTAGATCTTTCCCGTGACCCTTCTGAATACCATAAAGCAAGCTTAGACCCAAAAATGCCCAAATTCACTACGTTGTAAATCCTTCCAATTTTTTAGGCTTGACTTCTTTTCCTTTTGTTCATTTGCCCTTTCATTGGTGTGCAAGCATATTTTGTCTATGATTTCGTTCGTCATAAATGCACAAAAGCAGTCTGTGCGGGTGGACAAATTTAAATGTTTTGATATACCAGGAATTTGTTTTATAATATTCCTTGACTGTGTCTTTTTACGTCCTGGCTCCATACTACTCCACTGTATTATTCCATCCTTGCTAATCCAAACTTCTTTATTCCCGTCTTCATTATCAGTATCTGAGCTGCTTAGATTTGCTGCATTTGCTTCGACTACCTGCAGTTCAGTGAAATCTTCGTCTGCATCACTACCATCGCTCTCTTTATCTATGATCTCAAAATCAGAATTGTATACATCCATCAAAGCTTGTTCTTCACTGTAGCCTCTTGCAAAGTTTATATTATAATCCGCCATAATAAATTTTCATATCACTTATCACTCAGTAAAACTTTGAATGAGAACGCTTCCCAAGGAGCTACATTTATAAGTATTGACTATTGGCATGTTTCATGTTATAACTTGCAGAAACATGAATTATTACATGTTTGTGCATAATATTACACACAATTACATACTGCAACACACAACGAACAGTCACAACGAACAAATCACAACTGCCAGAAACAGGAATAACTATAAGTTTATACCGAATCTTATTTCCAATTACAAAAGAATAAATTTCAACAACCAACTAACAAAACCCAACTTGTAAAAACATGAAAAACTGCAAATTTATGCTAAACATCATTCCAAACTTCATAAAAACGTAGCTAAGAATTTATTACGTATTACCCACCTGGGGTCAAAATTAACCCCAAACGCATATTTTGTGGCATAAATATGTATTACTACTACAAAAACAAAAAAAACAATTGTGACGGTGTTCTATGAAGTTAGATAGAAGCATATCTATGGGTGTATTACCCGGAATAAACATAAAAAAATAGATTCTAGTTTACGTGGGGTCAAAAAAGACCCCAGACGGGCGGCGAGGGTTAAGGAAGAGAACCACTAACAGGAGGACAGAAACATTCTGTCACTTCCGAGAATCGAACCCGGGACACGTTGTTTACATGACAATGTCATTTCGCTAACATTAGCCCTTCCTTTCATTTGTGAGAATTTTTGCAGAGTTTCCTGCTGCCTTATGTCAAGCAAATGCTCCTTTCGACTTTACTCTGACAATTGTCATTATTCCTCCTCTGTCTGAGCGCATGCTTGATCGAAATTTAATATCATTAGTTGCACGAATAAATTTTTGAAATTTTGATCATGATAGCTTTTTATTGCTTCAACTACTTATTTGAAATTTGAAATATTTGATATTTGACATTAAAAAATGTTTAAAATAACACATTTTTTTTTTTAATATTCAAACCGTAATAAGTAAGTAAATTATATTAGAACGTTCGCTTTGTTGCTTGGTTTCTAGCATCACTCTGTCGTTTATTTTTGTTCTCAAAATTTAACATACATTGAAACATCCTGTACATTTTTTTTTTACTTTATTATTACTATTTGTCATGTTTCTTTCTGATAAAAATTTTTTTATTACACCTTGTCTAATCGAAACTTCTAATTCCCAATAATTTTATTAATTATCAGAAGAAAAATATTGTCAATGCAGTGAAATATTTTGAATGTTAAAATGAAAGAAATATTCATCAACCACGATCTAACATAATTATTAAAAATTAAAAACTCTTAACGTTCTTATTTATCTTACACACATGTGATTGTTGTTACCGTCTTTCTAACTAGTGTACTGTTGCCAGTTGTATTTTGCACAAGGCAACAGAGCCAGTGGTCTTTTAATTTATGAACAGATAATAGGAGCGTAATGTCCGTGAGGCATAGAACTCGGTACTTTAAGTAGTTCGCAAATAGAACACGAAACTTTACACACAAGACAATATTTGACTTACAAGATAGATTGATTAATTAAACTTGACATTTAAATATTTTCTGCAGGCAAATAATAAACACAATTTTCTTCACTATTCAAGTATTTACACAGAGAAAAAGGAAGAGTAAAAAAAGTAACACAAATTGTAGTCAAAATGAAAACAGGAATAAATTTGTAGTAAATATTAGCACAATTGAGGAATATAAAATTGCCACTAGGGTTTTCACGTTCCTAGTCAAAAGATGGTTCCCAAGGGGAAAAGGGGTGGAAACTCGATGAGACTTGACGTCTTGGTCGTTTTAAATGGAATAGAGGGCTTTGAGTCCCAAAGCAGTACAGTGCCCCTCGCAGAGGCAAATACAAGCCACGTCTAGAAAACGTTAATTGACGAATCGCTTCTATTCATTTCATTGAAATTCTAATATTTCTGGTACTCTCTATACCATTAGCAAAAATATTCCTGGCTGTCGTAAATAAACCGTTTAATAATGGTTTCATAAAGGAAGTGGTGTTGCCTGGATTGCTAATCGTAATCAGCAGAAACTGGATATGAAAAATTTACAGAATAAACTTAAATGCGTAAGTAAATGGTTTTTAAACTCTACCAGACAGAATTATAATTGGAAAAGCACTCAAGTTTCACCATCGATTGATAGCTTCGTCAGTAGTGAAAATTTAAATGCTTTTCCAATTATAGTTCTGTCTGATTGGAACTTTAAAAACCATTTACTTACAATTTTCATTGGACAAGAGCCGACTTCAATTCTTAAATGTGTAGTTATTATCCTCATTTGATTATTTCCGCAGAAAATACTTGACCATATACCGAACGTATCTTGCTCGATGTTTTGGACCATATTATCTCGTATCTTGTTATTGTCGTCTGAACTATGGCTCATTGAGCATGTGACGGATATCATAAAGTTACAACTGAGTAATCGCCATCAACCATCAAAAGTAATATTTGATATATAAACATATAGTACCTGCGGAATATGACCTTAGGTGGTATGTTCTGGCAGAAGTGGTAGGGCAATACGGTATGAAGATCGTGCAGTTATGGGGAGTTATCCTGATAGCAGAATATCGTTCTGGTGGCAGTGGCCTGGGGCATTGGCCAGAGGATGTTATCGTGCACTAGCATACGGTATTGTGGGGCTTGTCTCAGTGACAAGCAACACCGATGAAGACCACAGTACCGGCAAGACAATTGGCTGTATTCTGTATTCATTGTTCTTGATTATATCCAAAGAGTCGAAAAGAAAAATGTAGAATTAAATAAACTTTATTTCAGTTGACTTGCTTACAAAATATGGTTATTATATCAAGTTTTTTTTTTACCCGCCTGAGTTTTTACAGACATTAGTATTTAAATTGCCACTTTTCACATTCCGGCTCAATTTAAATATTTCTGTCAGTCTTAAACGTAAATATTAACATGTAACATCTATTTGAAGTCTTAAATCTGTAAAACATACCCTGTAAACTTTTAGTGAGAATGTCAACGATGAGTTCAGTTCTTCTAATTTCAAATGATCATCTGATGCTATTATTATTTCAACTACATAAAGTAAAAGAAATATCTTTGTTTCATTTGTGATCTTCGTGTATAAACACTTGTCATATTCAGATTGCTGGAATTTAAGATCTTTGATAAATCTATAAAATTCTAAATTCCATATGCGAGGGCCTTGTGTGAGAAGATTTATTTAATTAACGTACCAGATTTGGTTACTTAATCAAACCTTCTGGTTGTACCATATAAATATCCTTCTTCTAGTTTTCCGTGAAGAAATACGTTATACACGTCCATCTGTTGAGCATACAAATCTTCTTCGTTGATGATAATAACAGATTTCTAAATGTAGTCATACGAGCAACAGGTGCGTACGTATCTTTATAATCAAAGCCTTTCTTTTGTGAACATCCTTTAACCACTAACCTTGCTTTATACCGCTCCACATTTCCATTTCCGTCTCGTTTTATCTAAGAAATCTATTTGTTATTTATTGGTTTCTTCCTGCGGGTAGCTCAGTCAAGGTCTAAGTTTCATTTTTTATAAGTGAATTTATTTCTTCTTTTGTTGCTTCATACCATTTTTCCTTGTCAACTTTATTTCTAATAACATCAAAGTTTTCGGGTACATCATCCATAAAACTTTCCGTGCACATTGCCATGGTATTACAAGGGTGGTCTTCTAAATATTTTGAGTTATTTTTTAAATCTCGAAATATGACGTAAATCTCCTTGTTCATTTTCTCTTGTATTATCTTCACAATCTTAAGCAAATTCATCTGCATCGTTTCCGCCTCGATTTATCGGTTCATTTTCTACAATGTCACTTATAGAATTCAAAGGTTAATCAGTAAGTGAGAATTTTGATTCATTAAAGATTACATCATGTCCTGCGAGAATTTTCTGTACCTCAGGATACCACAAACGATAACCATTTGGACAATATCCAATCATGAAAAACTTTTTATACCTGGATTCAAATTTTCCAAGTGCTCTTTTGGAACATGCAAGTAAGCTGTGCAACCAATTACTTTGAGCCTTTTAAGATTTGGTTTCACAACATACCATAGCTCTGCTGGTACTTTGTCTTTCAGAGCTTTCGTTGGACTGCGATTTATCATGTACACAGCCATCAATACAGCATCCACCCAAAAACTCTTACCTAATTTAGTATTCAACAGCATACAACTAGCTTTCTCAATTATTGTTCTATTCATTCGCTCTGTCACACCGTTCTACTGTGGTGTATAAGGAATTGTACACTCGATCTATAGACCTCGGTTTCCAAAATGTTGTGTCATTTCTTCTTTAATATATCCTCTTTCATTATCACAACGAAATCTGGATATCTTCAAGTTAAAATGCAATATGATCATTTGCTCGTAAACTTTAAAATAATGAAATACTTCTGATTTGTTTTTCAGATCGTAAGCCGCAGTAAAATGAGTAAAATCGTCTATAAATGTTAACATATACTTTCCTTCTTGAGGATTGATGACGTGATTTTGTGGCAACAGATCCAAAGACGTCACCGTGAACGAGCTGCAATGGACGCTTCACCTTATTCCTTCGACGTTTATGTGGCAAACAAGTTTGCTTGCCTTCTATGCAATTTTCAGAGAAATCCAACTTGCAAGACTTTAAATTCACAGCAATTCCGTCTGTTAGATTTCCAATTTCTCGATGTCCATCTTCACCTACATGAGCCAAGCGTTTATGCCATAGCTCCGAAGTTTCAATTGTTGAACACAGGTTTACATGCATAGGCTCCGCCGCAACTTCGTCGGGTGCAGGGGCTTCGTGCACCCGACAAATGATTTTGTTGGGTGCACAAAGTAGTGTCATGGTAGTATCTTTTTATTTAATGAATTCAAAGAACACACCGTTTTTTAAAGAAAATCCAGAAGTAACAGGATTGCCAGAAATTTAAAAATTGTTTAAAATATTGCTAGCTCTTCCTGGTATATCGTCTAAATCAAAAATACAGCATACTTGCGTTTTCTACTGACGTGCACTACGTGCGTTGCGTACTCATTGCATCTCCATCTTCTTCTAATCTCATATAATAGAATGAGTTGGAGATACTGTTAGTGCAGACTGAGTGCATATAGTGTACGCCAGTAGAAAACGCTATTAGAGTATTATTTGTTCACAAATCAAAAACCCACCTGTTGCATTATGTTGGTATAAAACACAGTCCCCTGTAAAACATTTTCAAAATACTAAGCGGGAATGAGGAAAAACTTTTCTTTCCTCCTCCCTGACACTAAGTTGGTAAGACAATTTTAATACTTATCTTATTATCTTATTCACATTTATGTTCGCCTTAAGAATCCTTTTCAATGCCACACAAATGGGGAAAAAATCTTTTCACTGTTAAAATGAAAGATGCCTTTAATTAAATTATCGTAATTATTAAAAATTCAGAGCTCATAACCTTGTCATTTAATTCATATACTTGTCACTTTGTTATCGAGTTCTTAACTATTGTTATAGTTGTATTTTTGATAAGGCAGTAGTGGTCTTTTAATTTATGAATAAATTATATTATACACATTATAAACTGAACTAAGTATCGACAAAAATTGCACCCGACAATATTTGCAAAATCCGGCGCCTATGTTTACATGTTCACCATCTCTAAAATATTTTAATGTATATTTTATGTAACTTTTGTTGACGAGAAGCTACGGCTATTTCTTTATTACCTTTCGAAATAGAATATGCGCCCTTCTCAAAAACAATTTTATAACCATTCGATTCAAGTTCGGATACAGACAGCAAATTGAATCGTAAAGCAGGAACAAGAAGAGCATTCTTGACAGTAATTGAAACATTCTCACCTTGGCATGTTGGTAAAATTTTAAAGTCCCCTACGTACTTCGCTTCTAATATTTGCCCTGATTTTGCAACTTCTATCGTCACCGATGTGGACAACAGCTTCACATTTGACATAAACTTTTTATTATTAACTAGGTGTTGTATCCTGACTTGATGATATCGCTGGAAATGAACGAAGTGGTGCTTGACACACGCCTAGTCGGTGACAACAATTGATCCTGAAGACGTATGCTCGGGAGGCAAGGTATGTTAATATCCATCGGGATCCGTCAGTAGTTTAGATCACATGAAACAGTGTGGCTCAGGACAAAATTATTATTGCTTGATTTGAAACTTGTGAAGATGGGTAAATAAAAAAAATGTCTTGTTTCAATAAGATTTAAAATTACGTGACTTAAGTAAAGTAACCAAACCTGCAGTTGATTTTTTAAAGTCTAACCGTTTTCGGACTTTTTTTTAATAAGAACTGTATTCTTAAGGGTACGATGATCGAAATTTAAATACATTATTAGGCATGAGGTGAAGGCGTCGAATAAATTACACGCACAGCCCCGACAGCGAAATTTGTTGCGCGATTTATTATAAATTAATAGGCTTTATACGAGACAAGCTTGAGGTAAATATTTTAATTGCGCTTAGTAGTAGTATCGAGCTGCGGTTTCAAACCGAATCTCGGTGGTCCCGCGTGTTGCCTAATTAAATAATCTGCCATTAATTTAAACATTAATTTCGTTTCACGTGATTAAATTTATATAATATGTTGAAGTATGTTGTTATAATTGGTTCGCGAAATTCTTGCAAAGTACGATTCCATGTTTCGCCCAATGCACTCCTACAATTTTTGTTATAATTTTGGCTCTCATAGAAGTCATTTTTGTGGAAATGATGTAATTGATATAATTCGTGTTTTTTTTTTGGAACATAGACTCTATAATTAATTGTTTGCGGATACGGAACGTAACAACAGTTATCGCCGAAATCTTCCTTCTCTCATGTTACGGTATCTGCCAGGTATAGAACTGTATATGTTTAAATTTGAAAATCATTGGTTGCATTCGTAATTAAAGTACTGTTAATGGTCATGTTAGAGATATATTTAAGATTTATTAACGTCGAGCCACAACGTCGTTAAAGGTAATTATTTCAGTGTTGTAACATTCGATGCTTGAAAACTAGTTCTTCTCTGCTGAAGTCTTATGCAAAAGCATGTTTACTCACTGTTACATTGTCGACACTTAATTGAATTTTGTATAGAATTTGCAATGGATGTTCAGGAAAAAGATGCAAAGGAACCGATTAATTAACGGTTGGCAACACATGCGTTTCTTATGTAATTATTTCACGCTTAACGAACAAAGACCGATGAAAGCATCTATTTAGAATACAAACTAGCCCGAAGGGGAATACGCACAACATAGTAATTACATTTTCTTGTTAAAGACCGAATGGTGTTCGTAAGAAATGCGTTTATGTATATAGTTATCTAGAATTTAAATATGTTTATAATAAGATGTATTTTGGTAAGTAGCTACACTTTTCCAGGAATATATTATTTACAAAGGATTGATGAGTATAGGTCACATGTCAAGAATAAAATTGTGAGATATTACTCGGTATTTACACTTACTTAATGTGCACTATATTTTTATGTCATCAATCTCAAGCTGCTTTCAACGGACAAAGAAATTTATTGACCACCCAAGTTATGAAGTTATTTTTATAAAATAATCCTTGCTTACATCTCAGATATTACTTATTTGCGTTACGCTCTCATGTTCATGACTGATAAAGATAAATTTATTTATTATTTTTTAACCTTTATAAAATAATTGCACGTCTACATCTACAGACTAGCAAAGAAAACAATAAATTTCTAAGCAACTCGTTAATCAGAAACACCAGTTTAGTGTTTTCTCTATTTTTTTTTTTTCATTTTCATAAACATTTAAAATACCTAATGAGAAAATCATTCCACTTAAAAGTTAAAAATCATTTTCATAATAGGACTTTAAAAAATTTAACCTTAAAATAATGAAGATTCTTCAAAAGACTTTACATGTTTACATGAAAGCTTATTTTACTTCTATTGTTAAACCTAAAGATTAATTTTATTTAAGGTATGTATGATTACATTAATTTTCTTTTATATTTGTTATAAAGTCAAAACTTTTCTCTTAGATATTAACAAATTTTGTGGTAAGAACTTATGGTGACTTCAGTTACATAATAACATCGTGATTATGTCGCTATCACGTGATGAGATGCGATTTCAACTGTTTCGTATCGACAGTTTACTTCTATTAAATTGACGTGACAATATATACTCTCAATTCTTCAATTAAAAACTATTTTAGACAATTTTAAAAAAGTGCGAGTGTATGGTGTCTTTGTTCTGTGTCTATGTCCGGCTAAAACTGTTCTTAATTTAAAAATTGAGAGTGTGAAATGTCACGTCGTTAGCCCGTAACGTGGAATACCTGAAGTCGCCTTTGGTCACAAGATAACGTCTCCTTAGATTCTATTTGAATATTGTTTTCAGAATACATAACCTCCTTAAAAGCACTAAGGTCCGGTTTTATAAATACAACTAAGTACTGAATCATTCCAATGATAGCGTTTAGTATCATACCATATCACTTCATTTCATAACACTGAATAATCATGTCGAACATTTAATGAATCTGTTACAAAGATCGTAGACCATTATTCTCTACACAGATTGTCCAAATTAAGTTGTTCACTACAAGCGTCTCGCTCGGAAAAAGTTTCGTCTTTTAAGCTTCGATAAAGATTTATAATATTTTTTACAGTTTCTGCACAATTTCAGAAAAACCGAGAATGATCAAGTTTTTATTTAACATATTTTTTATTTGTTGTAATGTGATAAAATAATAGACATCTATATTGTCCTAGTACAGAAATCGATTGGTACATTTCAAATCTATATATATATATATATATATATATATATATATGCTGTAGTATTCTTCCGGGTAGTCCTCCGCGTTGAGTTCTCTAAAGAACTATTTGTCTTCTGACAACGTTTCGGCAAGGTCTCACTTGCCATCTTCAGGTCTTCGCTGCTGCTTGCCTGCTTCTGCTCCTCGTCGTTACTCGGTCGTTACTCGAGTCACAGTGGCTTCTGGTCGCGCTGGTGGTGGTTTAAGTACCGTGTTGCGGTCACGCGTCGTTACGCTTGGTGGTTTTCCCGCTTGACTTCTTGTTGTTGGTTGATTGGGTCGTGCCTGTTGACTGCTTTCTCCTAATCCTGATGGTCCGGGGTTCGCTGGTTTCTGGCTTCGGGTTACTGGTCCTCGACGGTCGGTGGATTTTCGGATCACTGGCCTCCAGGTGGGTGGTAGTCGTAAGGCATCATCTCTGGTGTTTAAGTTCATCTGATGTTTCTCGATTTCTATCGCTTCTCGGATGATGCGTTTGGTCTTGTGTTCTACGCTGGCAATTGTTCTGGTGTTGTCGAAATCTATTTTGTGTGAAGTCGCTTTTACGTGTTGTGCCAATGATGATGTTTTCTCGTCCTTCTCGACGGTCTTTCGATGTTCTTCTCTCCTGACGCTTATTTTTCTATTTGTTTGGCCTATGTAGACCTTGTCGCAATCTTGACAGGGAATTCCGTACACGCCTTGGCTTTCCAGTTGTATTTTAGTTTTGACTGTTGGCAGGATGTTTCCAATTTTCTTGTCGGTGTTGAATGATGTCCGGATATTGTGTTTCTTGAGTATTCTGCTGATCTTCTCTGTTATCCCTTTAACAAATGGTAGGCATGCTGTTCCTACTATATCTTTTTCCTCTTCCTGTGTTTTGGGTTTGCGTTGGTGTTCGGCTTTCCTGATTTGTTTGTCCTGATATCCATTTTTTATTAAAGATGAGCGGATTTTCTTCATTTCTTCTACCTTGTTTTCTGAGTCAGCCAATCTTTGGGACCGGGTGACGAGGGTCCTTACCACTGATTGCAATTGTGCTGGATGGTGATGTGATTGTGCGTTCAGGTACCGTTCCGTGTGGGTTGGTTTTCGGTATACGGAATGTCCAAGGCTTCCATCTGGTTTTTTCTTTATAAGTACATCGAGGAATGGAAGTTCGTTGTTTTCTTCGATTTCCATCGTGAACTTGATCTTCGGATGGATTTCATTCAGGTGTTGCAGAAATCTTCGTAGTTGTTCTTCTCCATGCTTCCATATTATGAAGGTGTCGTCCATATATCTGAGCCACAGGTGTGGTTTGTGACTTGCCGTATCGATGGCCCGTACTTCGAAATCCTCCATGAATAAGTTGGCGATTACAGGAGATAATGCTGATCCCATGGGTGATCCTTCTACTTGTTTATAACGTTGGTTCTTGAAGATGAAGTAGGTGTTCTTCAAGCAGTGCTTCACCAGGTCCATGGTGTCGTCTGGGATGTGGTGTTTTAGATGAATGATATCCACTGCTTCGTCTATTGGTATGTTGGTGAATAGTGAGACCACGTCGAAACTTACTAGCAGATCTCCTGGTTCTACGGTGAAGTCCTTTATACGCTCGATGAAGTGGCCTGCGTTCTTTACGTAGGATTCTGCTTCTTCGGCGTATGGCTGCAGTCGTTTGACCAAGAATTTTGCTAGTGGTTGTAACGGTGATCCGATGGAACTGACGATTGGCCTCAGTGGTATCCCTTCCTTGTGGATTTTTGGTAATCCGTAGAGCTTTGGGCATCTGGATGATTTTTCCCTCGGGATCAATTGTAATTGCTGCTCTTGACTGATTGAGCTGGCTTTGATTTTAGCTTTCGTTGTCTTCTCTAAGTATGTCGTTGGATCTGTGGCGATGGTGTTGTACGCTGGGTCGTTTAGTAGGACCTCCATCTTCGTTTCGTAGTCGTTACGATCCATCACAACGGTGGCGTTTCCTTTGTCAGCTGGAAGTATGACGATTTGTTCATTTTTCTTCAGCGTGTGTAGAGCTTGTAGTTCTTCTCGAGATAGGTTCCTCTTTGGTGGTTTTGCTCGTCTTAGGATTTGGGATACATCTTGTCGTATTGTCTCCGCTGTGTCCTCCGGTAATCCGATGATGGATGCTTCCACACTGCATATTATGTTCTCCATTGGTATGCTGGCTGGTGCTACAGCGTAGTTGAAACCCTTGGCCAGTACACTTTTGCTGGCTTCGTCGAGTGGATAGCTTGATACGTTATGAACAACTTTCTCCAATACGAGCGGTGTTACATGTTCCTTCGGCTTTTGTTCTTTTTGTAGGTGTTCGAACTTCTTCTTCTGCTTTCTTCTTGTCAGTTCGGTGTCCGTTTCTTCACGAAAAGCTGAGAGTTGGTCCAGTGTTGTCCATAACAACGGATGTAGTGTGCGACTTAGCTCCAGATGTATTGCTAGAAGCTTTACGTTAACTTCATTCAGTTCCTTCCTGGTGTCGTGGATTGCTTCTCGTAGTAATGCCATACTTGCTCTTCTCAGGATGTTCTTGGTTTGGTTGTTCTTCTTGTGGAATGTTACTTTCATACTCTTCGGCACGATGTTATTATCCCGGCAGCGTTCCAGGAAAGTCAATTTGCACAGTAGCTTACCTCTTCTTGACCGTAGTTTCTCCATCTTCTTCGTTCGTTGTAGTATCTCCTCCCCGTGCAGGTCGATAATGTTAATCCGTAGGCTTCCGCGGGTGTTGAATGCTGTAGTATTCTTCCGGGTAGTCCTCCGCGTTGAGTTCTCTAAAGAACTATTTGTCTTCTGACAACGTTTCGGCAAGGTCTCACTTGCCATCTTCAGGTCTTCGCTGTTGCTTGCCTGCTTCTGCTCCTCGTCGTTACTCGAGTCACAGTGGCTTCTGGTCGCGCTGGTGGTGGTTTAAGTACCGTGTTGCGGTCACGCGTCGTTACGCTTGGTGGTTTTTCCGCTTGACTTCTTGTTGTTGGTTGATTGGGTCGTGTCTGTTGACTGCTTTCTCCTAATCCTGATGGTCCGGGGTTCGCTGGTTTCTGGCTTCGGGTTACTGGTCCTCGACGGTCGGTGGATTTTCGGATCACTGGCCTCCAGGTGGGTGGTAGTCGTAAGGCATCATCTCTGGTGTTTAAGTTCATCTGATGTTTCTCGATTTCTATCGCTTCTCGGATGATGCGTTTGGTCTTATGTTCTACGCTGGCAATTGTTCTGGTGTTGTCGAAATCTATTTTGTGTGAAGTCGCTTTTACGTGTTGTGCCAATGATGATGTTTTCTCGTCCTTCTCGACGGCCTTTCGATGTTCTTCTCTCCTGACGCTTATTTTTCTATTTGTTTGGCCTATGTAGACCTTGTCGCAATCTTGACAGGGAATTCCGTACACGCCTTGGCTTTCCAGTTGTATTTTAGTTTTGACTGTTGGCAGGATGTTTCCAATTTTCTTGTCGGTGTTGAATGATGTCCGGATATTGTGTTTCTTGAGTATTCTGCTGATCTTCTCTGTTGTTTATCAAAATTCGTTCTACTGTCGGCAGTAAAAAAAAATCCGAGACACGCTCTGCCAACCGGAAATCAAGAATTCAACCACGACGTAGTTTCGTTGATGATCAGGGTAAAACAGTTTCGGGTGAGTACTCAGGCAGACCATCCCTAAATAACTCGCGGTCGTTACACATCAGACTCAGAAACCTCAGAAGCAGGAGTGTATTTTGTATTTGTAAAACCTTCCATGGCTTTGTTATTTCCAAATATCCTCACTGTTGAGGAGGGCACAGTGTCGAATTTTATCCCCAACACTGAAGAATACCTGAAGTGGATACTGAGCACCCCTGAGAAATCTCGAGCGCGGTTCGAACGCACGACCTTGCAATTTGAACAGTTCAGGCGTTAAAAAACAAAATTGTGAAGTGAAAGAGATAGCGAGTGATGTTTGGTTGATTTGAAACTTTCAATTCCCACAAAGTTTAATGAAAAAAGAATACTTGTTTACAACGGTACTATTTTAGAAAATTTTATAGTTTGTAGCGTACTTTTGTATGAAAGAAACAATAAAGAAGTTAGCGCGTGCAGAATATACAGGTGTCTCAAAACTCCGTAAAAGTCTCATTACTTTTTGGCTATTCCAGGTATCGACTCGCACTTTTTTTTTAAATATACAACATGTCCACGCAT
This sequence comes from Prosopocoilus inquinatus, assembly GCA_036172665.1. NCBI lineage: Eukaryota > Metazoa > Arthropoda > Insecta > Coleoptera > Lucanidae > Prosopocoilus > Prosopocoilus inquinatus. The sequence continues at coordinate 9,174,157 of CM069876.1, forward strand.
CGACTTGACAAGAGGAAAAACTTTTTCAATATCAACTTTACGCAAAAAAGTTACTCTTTATTAAAATCTTCTCAAGAAACTTCAGAGACAATGCTTATACATAGATTTTGAATTACAGGCTGTCTAAATAATCCAAATTGCCTTAATTTAATGTTGGACAAAGGTAGATTTTAGGCAAAAATGTATACTTTCAAAAATTCAACTACCTAAACAACTTCAGAAATCACACATACATACATTAAACTTTTTTAACTAAAGGGAGTCTAAAATATTGAAATATTTGAATTTATACAAAGAATAAATTTTTATTTTTATTGATTTGCATTCTGTCTAAGAACATTCATCTTCTCTGAAAACTTCAGAAACCGTACTCAAGTTTGAATTTTGAAATACAGAGTGCCTCAAATTACATATTGTTGAAGGGTTTTTTTATTATCTAATTTACTGCTAATAGTATTTTCTTCGACTCCTTCACATAATAGTACTAATCCGGTTTCATCGATTTTTTTTAAAGCAATCGGAGTGGTTCACTTAACATCATTGTATCAAGAAAATTTTCATTGCAAAGATCAATCGCGTATTCTTAGAAGACATCACCAATTCCATAACATTCAATCAAATAAACGCGTTCTTCCTTAGTCAATATTTTTTCTAGTAGCACCAGTTTACACGGTTTATATATTTTCGGGGAAACGTGTGAATTCTGATAGTTTTGGGGGTGCTGAGTAAGAGAAACTATTAAAAAATCCATCACGTCACATTAAAACAATGTTTATTTAAATAAAAATTCAGAACACTTGGATTTATAAACCTATTAAATATTAAAAATGGCCAATTTTGCTTTATTCTTTACAATTTCCTTGCTCAGTTTCCCTTAAAATAGACCAACAACAGACTCCTAACATACTTTCATCCCAAAAAGCCTTGTGCAGGTCTTAAAAAATTTTCAGGTCTTGTGTGAAAACACTATCCCTTTTCATCACTTATATTGCTTATGATTTCAGGAAAAAAGTCCAAGTGTAAGTGAAGGAAATGTATCTTAAGAAACATATTTACATCAATCGCATGATAATTTTTCAATAAATCGACAATACACTCCTTTTATAATTGTCATTTTTTATTCCCCAAAAGTCTTGACAACAACTTTAAAGGATTTCCAAGTTTTTTTCTTAATAGATAAAAAGTTTTCGAATATATTGTCTTGCATTATTTTGCGTATCTGCGGACCTACAAATATTCCCTCTTCTAGTTTTGCATAAGAAATATTTAGAAATAGGGTGTGTAAATATTGAAAAACAGCATTTTTTTTGGCTTTTACGGAAGATTTAATTAGACCCAACTTGTATAATGGTGGCAAAATTATGTTTTAGGGATCTACTAAAGCTGTCTCTTCTAAATTCATTTCTTCTGAACAAGTTGACAAGGAGCTGTCAGAAATGCAGTAATTTCACAATAGGAAAAAGGCGGAACTGTTCAACCCCTCCTATGTCCAATGAATAATTTATAGAAACCCTGAATTAAGTTGAGTGTTCTGTGGTATTGACTGACCACAAACTTAACTGAACGTGACAGAAATGACGAGAACTTAATTTACACAATCTATTAGATATTTTATACTTTTAAGTTACTTATTGTTACGTAAAAACTCTAATACTGAACTCTAAACTCCAAGTAATCTACGCGGATATGCAAATGAACTGTTATTCGTAGTAACAAAATGTGACGTGATCGAAAATTTTCACCTACTGTTTTAAATTAGCAGAAGGTAACTTGGTAAAAATATACACGTTTGGTTCAAGGTATAAAAAAATTACATTTGTGAATCAGTGTAATCATTAAGGGACGGACATTCCCAGGATATCTGGTAAAAACCCCAGTATAAACATAAACAAAGCAGCGGCGTAGATTTCAACGTCACCGCTGAACGGTTTATATGCCCGAGGCACTCTTACCCTCACACTCATTGCATCAGAAGCAACCGTTAGATGTAAATTATGTGCTTAACAGAATTGCCTTTATAGTTTCTTCCAAATTAATAATTATAAAAACATAATACTTGAATGTAATTTTTAAAAAGACGGTTACAATACATTTAATTCATATCAATTATAGCGCCGTCACTGCAAAAAGAATGCGAGTTTATTTCGAAATGATTCGGTTATGTAAACAAATTTTTATATCCAGTCGACCAGAACTGTAGTAGTTACTGCCTGCCGCATAAATTTGTCGGGCTTCGACTGGTTTATTGTTTTGTTTTTACAGGGCAGATGCGTTAAAGATTCGAACTTTTTCCAACTATGAGCGCTTCAGCTTTTTAGCAGTTCCTCGTATATTTAACGAAACCTTCCGTCTAAAATGCGCCTAAGTCTGGTAATTATGTTAAATGTTAAAACTTATCTAATAATAATGTCAGCTGTTTGTTCTCTATGAACACCAGATTTGTTATAAAATTATCCAATATAAGTGTTCCATAAAATACTTTGATTTCTGGAAGATAAAATTTAGAAATTTGGATTTTTTAGACAGAGTGTAGTTCAAAATTTAAATTTAAGTATTGTTTCTGGAGTTTCTTGATAAGTAGAACTTTTTATAAAGAATAAGTTTTTTGCGTAAAATTATTATATGTATTAAGAAAGTTTTTCCTCTTGTCAAGTCAAGTGGACACACTGTATAATATTCTATTGCATATTTAAAAAATAGATTCTCATTCATATACAGGATGTCTAAATATTATAAAAATATCAGTTATGCTTTTTTTAAATAGAAACACCCAATTTTAATTTCTCTTTTGAATTCTCCACTAAGTTCTGCGTTAAATTCATTCGAGTCATTTTCACGTATCAGTATTTCAAGTATCAGTGATAAATTTTAATGTTTTTTTTTTTAATAAATGCCCAGGCTGTGGCCAATCTATTAAGATTTTGCCGAGTCCTGAAGGGATGTGTCAATTACTACGATTTTTTTTTAATATGAGGAACCACAAAAAGTAAACAAAAGCTCCAAACGAAGCTCAAATGGAACACCTTGTAAATTTCCATGCTAATGTATAACGTTTTTAACAAGTTTTGTACGGTTTGTAGGGACCAAATCAAATATTCGAAGAGTTGAGAAAATAGTATTTTTTTTCTATATTTTTAAGTTAGTACATGGTATTTACAATTTTCAATAGACGAACATTAAACATTTAATTTTTCATAAATGTATTTTACTGATAATATTTTTTACACGATAAATATCGATTATGCATGCTGTTCAATAATTTCTTTACGATGCGAAAAATTTCTGAATTTAATAAAATTATTTTTATATTTCTATCAGTGGCGGTCGTGAAAGGAGTAGATAGACCGACTTAAATTGAATAACCATTTTAACTTATTTATTTGATTTATTATAATAATAATTATAATGTATAAAAGTGAGTCTGCTTTATTTGGATGTTGAATCAGAACTAGCTTTACAAACGGTGTTTTATTTTCTAAGTACTAGGGTAACATGAAGCAAATCTCTAAGAATTAATATAAAAGAATTTGTGTTCCGAGTGACTGTCTCTGTTCGGAGAACACAGGAAAGGTATTTTGTACACTATCTTTCAAATGAAGAGTTAAGGGATTTCCATTTCGATAAATAAATGCGGTTAATCTCTAAATTTACTCAAAATCAATTACACATCCGCAGATTAATATCTAATCGCATGGCCCGGAAATATAACAAAACTGAAATATTTTTGGTATGCGGTAAAACCCATTATTTAAATATATTTAAATTATCGGTTTATGTAATTATACTAACATTAACATTTTAATTTCGATTGTATGTGAATTCATTTATTATCATCATATTATTATTAGAATATTGCTTTTATTCGACTATTATTTTCATTCAATTACTATTTTTGGCATGCAAAACTTTGCATGCCCTTAGACAATATTCTTTGCAAATAGTTTTGAAAAATTCTAGAGTATCGGTTAAGATATACGTAATTTGGTTGCGGTTTCTCAGCTTCTGTGACAATTCATAATTTTTTTCTTTCATGTGAAATAAATAAAACTGATGTCTGACCCATTTTTTTCCGTTCCAAGTTACTCATAGCGCTACAACGACGTTATTTATTATAATTTTTATTGGGCAATTAAGATTAGCTGACACGATTCGATTACGTCATGCTCAACGTCACCGTGTATATCACAGGTTATTATTATTTACTGACCGGATGAGAATCAACAATCAGTAGATATTTTAAGAACCGTCGTCGGACCCCCAACATTCACATTCACAAAAAATTGATAATAGAGCGACCTTTTCTCTCACCCGCAATGGTGTAAAATACTTAATACATATTTATTATCGATAATGATTGTATTAAGTTTAAGTGCAAGAACATTGTGAATAAAGATGCTGTAGAAAGAGCCTACTGTGGATGATGAAGTAATCTAAGATCTGGCTTTCGTCTAAATCAAATACATACCCACATTTTTTGTACCGGTAGCATATGTATATGTACAAGGTGACTACGCGAGAATTCCTACCCCCTTTAACTATTTTATTTTTGATTTTAGGAAAAAATGCAAAACTTATATAAGGACTAATTCAAAGTTTCTCTGTGTGGTCACAGAAAAACAATTGGTGGAATAAACGAGATATAAACTAAACTTAAGTCTTTTTAAAAGGCACACCCTGTACTTGATTACGTTTTTCGATTCAAAATAAAATTCTAATGGGACTACATGTATAATAAAACTAATAATGTAGAAGGTGTCTATAAAATAATTCCTGTTAATTTTTCTTATTTTTTATTTTAGAAAGAAAAAGGATAAAAAAAGTTGTAGAATTTATTTCAGTACTGCTGCAGATACTCAGAACAGACAATTGAGCCTCAGCATCCCAAAGAAATAAACGAAGTTTTGGTTTTAATTAAAATAACATTAAATAAAATTTTACCTTTAACATATTAAATGGATTTACATGTTTTCTAAAAATTAACTTTTTAACTAGAAACGAAAAATATTTCGGAAAAATTGAATTTAAAAAAATTACTAAAAATTTAGCGTAAAACATATTCAAAGCATCTTCAATTTTTTTTATGCAAGGTGTAAATCTTTTTTTTTTTTTTTTTAATAATAATAATAATACGTCTTTATTAGCTCAAGCTATTCATTTACAATTATACATATATGTTTACATTCTAAACTATACTAAAAGTAAAAAGTAAAAACTAAATAGTAAAAAGTAAATTACAGTTAATATATATTTATAGTATACACATTTTATATTTTAAAATTACTTCTAGCAAAATTAATTAACTCCTTTTTAAAATTACTTAAACTATAATTTTTGATTTCGCTTGGTAAATCATTAAATATTCCCAGCCCTTTATAAAACAATGATTTATTTGTTTTACTTTTAGTGCATTTATCAACAAAGAAATTACTTGCACATCTTGTCGGATAACTATGTATATCACTGGCATATATAAGTCGCTCGCATATGTAAAACGGCAATTGTTTGTGCTTCATTTTGTAAATAAAAATCATTGTTTTATAAACAATTCTCTGCTCAACACTCATTAAATTTAGACTCATTAACATCTTATCAACTGGAGTGTATATACTACATTTTAAAATTTATCGCATAGCTCTATTTTGTATTTTTTGTAACTGCTGTATTTCATTTTTATTTAAGTGGAAAAGTACCGTGGAGCAAAATTCTAAATGAGGAGCAATAAAAGCTTTATATAACAAACTTTTAGTATAAATGCTTAATGATTTTCCTACTCTATACAATTTTTATGACATTTTTCGCATTACATAATTTGCATAACTTTTAAAATTTAAGTTACAATCGATTATGATACCTAAATATTTAATTTCATTAACTCTTTCAACTCTTATATTGTTTATTAATACTTCTTTATCTATTTTCAAGTTATTTAATTTATAATTGTTGCCGATAATCATAAAGTTTGTTTTACTCATATTTGCACACAAATTATTATTACATAACCATCTATAAACATGATCCAAATCTATATTCGTAGTATCGATCATAGTACCTATGTCATCACCTCTTATACAGGCTGTCATCAAATAAGTATCACATATTAAAACTGTAAGTTCTTCATCACTTAAGAAAATGAATTCTGCATATCTTAATTTTTTTGGTGAAAAATGTAAGAAATTAAAGCCCCACAAGAGCCCGGAGTCTTTTTGTTTGAGAACCTCTGACCGATCGTGTGTGGATTTTTCTAAGCAAAACATTACGTTATAAATAAAACATAAAGCAATAAAGCGTCATCGAAATGAAGGGCACTGGGTCAATAAAATCTTCGCTCAGCAATTCCAAACCAAAAGAAAATAAACACCCATCACGTTTGTTTCATTACTTACTGGATTAATTAAGTTAATTTTCTGCTGACAAAAGTGTAACAATAAGTAAAAGTTACGTCGGTATTTATCGTCCCTCCATTTATGATTTGATTATTTTGTTTTGCTTACACTGTATAAATAATTGACATTGAAGAGTATCTGACAAAGAACCTATCTTTTACTTAAATTATTGTTGAATGCTTGTTCATTTTACGTATTTGTTTATTTATTTAGTCTTGTCGCTATTGAAGACTCTTTAGTTATTCAATAAAGAATAAAGTTTATGTTTATGTGATTCACACTAAGATCTAATTATTGTCGATTATCTAATAAAACAAATTTAATTCCATATAATCTGTCAGAGTAGATTTAAAATGGTCTTCTTTAATCAAATTGCAAACGTGGGCAACCACCGGGACACTATGAATTTGATATTGATATTGATGATATGATGTTTACTTAAACCATCACAGCTTTTAAAAATGCGATCAAGCACTTGACCTTAACTTTTGCCGGAGTTTTATTTTATGATGTCTTTACGCACGATCGATCAGAAGTTCTCAAACAAATGTACCAACGCTCCTTTAGTAGGTCATTTTTTTATTTTTGAGTTAGACCATTGATAATTGAGGCATTAATTCTCTTACATGACGAGGAACTTGCAGTATTAATATGTGAAACTAATTTCATTACACCCGGTATATAGCATTGTATCATCAGCAAACAAGCAAATTTCACAATCTTTTACAACTTTTACCATATCATTAATGTACAATATGAAAAGAAGTGATCCCAAAATTGTTCCCTGCGGAACACCATGCTTAATTTCAAGGTCATTGGAAACGTAATCCTTGAATTTAACTTTTTGCTTCCTGTTACTTAAGTATGAACGAAGCCATTTCCACACCGTATCACTTATTCCATAATGTCTCAGTTTCTCCAACAACAAATTTCTATTAACAGTTTCAAATGCTCTTCTAAAATCTAAGAACACAGCTAGGACAATACTACCATCATCAATCTTTTTCAACCATTTATCACATACACTTATAATTACTGATTCACAAGAATGTTGTTTGCGGAATCCCGATTGTTTTTCGGTTATGATATTATTTTCATCACAATAGTTTATCAATCACTCTTTCATAAACATTTCAATTATTTTTTCATAGGGAGGTACGGGCCTAGAGATATGGGCCTAAAGTTTTCACAACGATTTGAGTTCGTCACTTTTGGAACTGGGGTAACATATGTTATTTTCCATTTGCTGGGAAACACACCATATTCCAATGATGTATTTATCATGTGCAAAATACGATCACCCATAACCTCACATGCATCTTTTAAAACCACTGTAGAAATCCCATCTTCGTGTCCATTAGTATTTTTAAGAACAGTCACAATTGATTTCTTCATTTCCATTTCCTTAATTTTTTTCATTTTAGAAAAACATCATTAATTTCAGTTGTTATATTGAATTTAGGAATCATATTTATTATATCACTTATACTGGCTAAGAAATATGCATTAAACTTATTTGCAATCATTTCAGATGTATTTATTTCAGTATCATCAAATATTACACTATTATTTACAGATATTTTTTTATTTCCCAAGACATTTCTTATATTTTTCCACATTTCTTTACTATTATTTTTGTTAGCATCAATTACACTATGTAGATATTCTTCTTTTGCTCGCCTTATCATTGCATTAACTTTATTTCTTTGTAGTTTAAATTCTTCCCACACTCCGGTTACTTTTGTTATCATTGCCTCTTGGTATTTGTAGTCTCGTTCTCTCATTACTAAAATGTTCTTATTCACATCTCTTAGTATAAAATAATCATTATTCCAGTTTTCTATTTCTAAAATTCAAAAATAAAATAAATTGAATAGGAATTATTTTATAGACACCTTCTACATTATTGTAGTAGAATTCGGCATGGTTAGTTACTGTGAACTGGAATTAAGAGATTTGGAAAAAAAAATTAAGGAACAATTTGTGCCCGTTATGGTTATCATAAATTAAAGCCGAGAGTGCACATCTAAAACTGGCACACCAAATTAACGGGAACGGCAAAACTAAATTTAAATATTATTATAAAAGTGTACGAAATCATTAAATTATACTCTCACGTTTTAATTAATTCATATCAGTTATTCCGTTGAATTCTCCAGTTAATAATTAAAACTGTTCTCCTTTAATTTATTAAAAGTAACCCAAACACAATATTAAATATTTATGCGTAACATCGTGAGTTCATTTCTTTTTCTTCTTTCTTTCTTTCCGATTCGAAGCGGTTGCAACACCGAGTTTATTCAAGTCAGATGTTTCGATTTGTATTTGCAACTGAAGCGATGTCTGTGAATGTTTTTTCACCGAACGTGCAGCAATTGCGAAAGAAACGCATGTGTTTCGGCTTCAAAATTGATCGATTCCTTCCTTCGTTTATTCGATGCTTATCAATCGCGAGGTCTAGCACATGGACACGTGTGTTCCCTCACATAATTTAATAATTCGATTCGTTTCCGAATTTTTTGTTCCAACTTTAAGTACTACTAGCCAGAAGAACAAAGATAATGTCCAGTCAGATATATCTTGATGGATACGCTTTCAGAAAACTAAGAAATACGTGTTTATTAGGAAGCTCTTATTAGACACCCCATGTTTTAGTTCATTTTATGATGTCACAGATGAGAATAGATAACGTTGTGTAAACCAAAGGAACTAATTGGTATATTTAGAAAGAAGTTTTTACGTTAAATAAAATAGGAGTAATAAATTAAACTAACATGAAATGCTTAAATTATTGACATATTTTTATTGATAAATTAATACATGGTTAAATGGTTCTAAAAACTCAAATCTACGCATTATTGATTTACCGACTAACACGGTTTTACTCAAAATTTTTGGCTTACCATATTTTATCAAAGTTGAAACAGAATTTTCAATTTTTCCCAGCTCTTAATCGAAATTTGACGTTTCTTAAAACACTTTTAGGGCTTTTAGGACAGGCAAACACTTTTATAAAGAATGACTTTTTGGAAACCTATGCATAAAAAAGTTTTTTTTTGTAGTCAACTCAATCGGAGGACACGGTGTATATCTAATTATTTTAAAATAGTTTCATTTTGATCTTTAAATGTAAGCACTTATCTCCTGCGAAGCTTATATAATTTTTACATCCTGTGTTTTGTGATATAACTATTGCTATTAATTGTCTAACTTTTTAGTGAGTCAAGAAATATTCTGTACGCGTAGAGTGTGCCATCCAAGAACGGACAAATATTTCTGTGCAGAAACGTAAAATGTTAAATTTAGGGCCTTTTATACAGTGTGGAAAAAAATTAGGGAACTAATTCGATATCATTGAAAATACTTTGTTCCTGGAAAAACGCTCGGACATGTCGATTTAGAATTTTGAATGAGCACTTTTTAGCTCCAATTGTTTATTTCTTTAAGGCCCAGTTTTACAAATGCGGCTCAACTTTGAGCGGAGGCTTAAATCCTTCACAACAATTGTTGAAATAATCGTTGCTAAGGGTTTAAGCCTCAGTTCAAAGTTGAGCCGCATTTGTAAAACTGGACCTAAGTGACCCACATCAGAGTTGTGATGCTATTGATTGTTTTTTCAAATGAAAACCTACTGTTTTGATTGCGGTATTTAATCATACTATTTTACGTATCGTAAAGTAAAACAATTATGGGGTTGAATAACTAAATTTTTGAGAAAAATTAAATCAAAAGTGGTAAATTTAGTAACCCAGAAATTTCTCAAAATTATAAAATCAGTAATAAAAAATGAAAGATGTTCAAAATGTTCCCCGTTAGTCAGCTAGCAATGATCTAAAGAAATAATGAACCCTTCTTGAATATAACGAATTACTTTTATTATTTAAATAATTTAATGACCTAATAAAGCGCATTTCAAGTCTAATACGGTTTCTCAACTCCTCCAAATTTACGGGTCTGTTCACGTGTACTTTGCTTTTCAAGTAACCCCGTAGGAAATAATCTAGTGGAGTTAAGTTTCGATATCGCGGGGGCCATTCCATAGGACCATGTCGCCCAATCCACCGATTGGGAAACACCTCATGCAGACAATCACGAATCATTGCTGCATAGTGCGATGGTGCACTATTCTGATGACGCCCATCTCGTCATTAAAAATATCTGGTTGAACTGGGTGTAGAAATAATTTTACTAAGGTATTGTAATTGTAAATATCTTTCCCCAGTTAAATTACAATTAATGAATACTGGTCCAAATATTCGATCTGTCAATATCCCTGCCCAAACATTGACTTTCTGGGATACTGTGTAGTTTTCTCCGTCATCCAGTTTAGATTTTTTGATGCCCAGTATCTACAGATTTGTTTACGTACATCACAGTACCGTTTAATCAGAGTATAGTTTCATCCGAGAATAAAATATTTCTCACAAAACATTAATTATGACTACATATTTTCTGCATTTCCTCATAGTATTGTAAACGAAACGATCAGAATCATCCTCTGAAAGTTCATGAACCAGTATGACTTTGTACGGGTATAATTTTTCCATGTGACAATTTTTTTTTTTGAACGCAATTATGGCTTATTGAATTATCTAAAGCAATCTGTCGACTTGTTGAATGAAGACTCTCTTCCAATAAGAAGTTCAATTCGATATTTAGATCTAATTTTGAACGACCACGTCCAGGTCTGACTCTAGCATTTCCAGTTTCTCCGAAGTTTTTCTTTTATTTTACTCACAATTGAACGTTTTACGGGTTATCGATTTGGATATTTCTAATTAAAAATCTTGTAAACTGCTATCCGAGTTCTTGTCCGATTTCTATATTCTAATAATTGTTGAGTTTGAGAAATTTCTTGGTTACTAAATTTTATTATTTTGATTTAATTTTTCTCGAAAATTTTGTTATTGAACCCCATAATTGTTTTGCTTTATGATGCGTAGAAAAGTATTATCTATCAAATACCGCAATCAAAATGTAGGTCACCATTAAAAAGACACAATTGCATCTAAAAGTTTAAAAATCCTAAATCGACCTGTCCGAGCGTTTTTCCGAGAGCAAAGTATTTTCGAAGATATCGAATTAGTTCCTTCTTCCACACTGTACATGCTGACTGACAAAAGTAAAAGAACACCAAGAATAAATTATTATTTTTCAACCATATTTTGTATATGAATTGTGAAGGACCAAAATAAAGATTGTTTAAAATTTTATCTCTATTTCTCCAGTAGTTCCAACAATTTATGTTGTATGTTATGTAATCTTTTATGCTGAAGAAGAAGTTGGCCCAATATGTGTGGGTCAGTTGATGATTTATGTCACTTTGACGTGTTTGGCGTATTGTTTAAAATGCCCAGAATTCTTCGGTGTTCAAATTTCAAGCAATTAAGTGATTTTGAGCTCGGTCGAGTAGTGGACCTTCGAGAAGGGTGTTTATCTTTTCGCCAAATTGCAGCCTGATTAAACAGAACAGTGTCAGTTGTGGCAAACTGTCATCATGTTTGGTCTGAGGAAAGACGAGAACAACGAGTCAAATGTTGAGGGCAGCCCCGACAAACAACAGCACGTCAAAACCGTCGCCAAAAACTGCTGTCTGTAAAGGACCGTTTTTCGAACACCCGTTCGATAACAGACCAATGGTTTGGAAAAGAAGGCAGAAAAGTAACCACTAAAACCATCTACACCCTTGATATTCGTTAGTAGTACGACGAATGCTCAACGATACGTTGCGGATATTATAGAGCCTCATCTTTTTTCATATCTTCACACCTTACCAAATCCTGGTTTTCAGCAAGACAATGCCCGACCGCATATTGCCAGGGTTACTATGGCTAGTTTTGAAGAAGCTGAAGTCGCCCTTCTTCCTCGGTCTCCAAGATTTCCTAACCTGTCACCTATCGAACATGTTTGGGATATTATAGGCAGACGGCTGGGCCAGTTACTTCGTCCTCCACAGACTCTGGAAGAGCTCCGACACCAAATACAGGTGGCATGAAATAAAATACCTCAAGAAGAAATTGATAATCTCATTAACTCAATGCCACGACGTGTTAGGGAATGCATAGAGCACCAGCGGGGCGACGCATTATTAATGTTAACTTCTGTATTATTCTTTTATTTTGTTTTAAATGTTGATCGTTTACTTATTTTGACCACTTAAATATAATAATTAAAATCAGTTGTTCAATTGAATGACTACTTCTTGGTGTTCTTTTACTTTTGTCAATCAGTATGTAATACAGTAAAGTAAGCATATGTCTTCCGAAAAAATTAGACCTAGCTGAATATTTGTACACACCTTTCTATTGCCATTATAAATAACATACTAAAAGTCCCCATCGATATCAAGCGGGTTCACGTGTTATTCAAGCTCAAAAGTCAAGAGAAATGGTTTTTCGCGATTATCTCGCTTCCTATAAGTTTGACTACAATTTTGGTTATTATAATAATTGTGGACTGGACAACTCCACAAAAAAGTTCTTACACATTTTTACATGCGGTGAACCGTTTTCATGATATAAGGTAAAGAATACACAAACAACTTAAAATGCATATTCATTTCCACACTATTTTCGAGGTAGAATGCGAACCGTGTTTTGTTAAGTATATTTTTTTAAACAGATAAAATAGCGACATCTTACTATCGCTTTTTGACCTAACATTGCAATAGGATAGACAAATTGAAGCCGGATTTGCTCCTAATAAGTCCCCCATGCAAGGTGACCATGCTTGCTGTGAAAGCGTAATGAAAGTTTTTAGAAAAATTTTGTGCAAATTGTTTTTGATTGCAGTGAAAACCTCGAGCAGCCTCTGTACAGCTGTTTCAGCCCTGGGCTTCTGGGGCTTCTTCAGCAGAGACGCAGCTCGACATTCCCACTGCAAACAAAAACGACTTGTCCAATTTATTCGCAATTGCGATGTAAGAGTGATGAACAGATAAAATAGCGACATCTTACTATCGCTGAAGAAGCCCCAAGCAGGGCTGAAACAGCTGTCCAGAGGCTGCTCGAGGTTCTCACTGCAATCAAAAACGATTTGCACAAAATTTTTCTAAAAACTTTCATTATGCTTGACAGAAAGCGAGAGCTGCCTTGCATGGGGGACTTATTAGGAGCAAATCCCGCTTCAATTTGTCTATCCTACTGCAATATCAGGTCAAAAAGTGATAGTAAGATGTCGCTATTTTATCTGTTCATCACTCTTACATCGCAATTGCGAATAAATTGGACAAGTCGTTTTTGTTTGCAGTGGGAATGTCGAGCTACGTATCGGCTGAAGAAGCCCTAAGCAGGGCTGAAACAGCTGGTCAGAGGCTGCTCGAGGTTTTCACTGCAATCAAAAACGATTTGCACAAAATTTTTCTAAAAAAATATATTTTTTTTAGGTAGGAACAATTCATACTTCATATTATTATACTTCTTCCTCACTGTCTTCATCTGGTACTTCTTCCTCTACTTCTTTTTCTTCTTCTTCTTCTTCTACCTCCTCTCCTTTTTTTTCGATGGATAAATTTTCTCGGATGTATTTGATTATAAGTAATCTAAAGAACTTATTTCATCATCACCATCATCATCCTCGTCACCGATTTGTGTATTATTATTATTAGAACTGTTACTTCTTCTTCCTCCTCTCCTTTTTTTTCGGTGAAAAGGAAGAAGGTTAGAAGAATCAGCCTCAGGTGTAGCACTAAGGCATGATTTTCCACGACAATGACCACATATAGCATGACAGCATAACAGTCCCACTTTCGTGCATCCACAATTAGCACCACAATTTTTCGCTACAGGTTTTAGAATATTATCTTTTATTACCCATCCCCATTGATGTGGATTTAATTCGCGGTTTAACCAAGTTTGTACTTTGTAGTATACTTGGTACAGATGTTGTGCGGCTGAAGCTGTGGGAGGTAGTAACAAAAATTTGACTGATGAATTTGATTTTGCGTTGCTCTACTGCAGTTATCAATGGAAACTTCTGAGACTGGAGCTCCATACCTTGCCAAAATAAAACGTATTCTGTAATCCATTATGACATTTGGGGAGCAATTTTCAATTTTGAATTTGGACAGAATTCATTTCAATCATCAAGCTTTACAATATTCTTTAAATTAATGAAAGAGAAAAATCTTTAGACAGAAGAAAATTTTCCAACGAGGTACTAGTGTACTAAAAGTTTGGCAGCAGGTGCTGAATCTAGTACAACACTAAGATCTGCAACAATCCTGATGAAGACAGATAAAAATAGTACTATGAGTGGGGAATCATTGGGTACGTGACTCATGCTATTACAATGGAATGCCGAGTAACTACGTTCCAAGACACATTTTTAATAAATAGAATATTATCCATTCTCTAGTAAAATGTTCACTCCATCCTCTAGAGACACTTTTGATATCTATTTAATGAGAATGTATTTCAGTTCGTACGTCTTATGAATTTAAGAGCGAGTTACGCTCCTGGTTTCATTCACAGCACTATACAGAGTAAACGGGTCATCGCACGTAAAAATGTATAAAAATTTTCTTGTGGGGAATTGTCTAATCTGTAATTCTTATAATAACTCGAATTGTTGTCAGACCAATGGGAAGCGAGATAATCACGAAAAACCATTTCTCTTTGACGTTTAACCTTGAATAACGGCTAAAGGTGTATACAAAAATTCAGCTAGGTTGGATTTTTTCGGAAGCTACCGCGTTTTTTAAACTTATTTTACTGGATAATAGGAACTAATGGTGCGATTGTGGGCATTATATTTAAAGATTTAAGGTCCGTAAACAGGAGCCTCCAAGATGCATCATTTGTCCGAGAAACAAAGACATCAACTTATTGTGCTAAATGTATGAAAGGCATGTGTCCCAAATATATGCAAAACATTTGCGAAACTTGCTCAAATAGTATATCAGTTGAAGAGGAGGAAAATTAGACTTTTATTTCACTATACACATTTAAGATATTTCGATGTGTTCGGTAGCAGAATAATATCCACAATAAATACTAAATAAAAAATTGTTTTCTAACTTTTTGATTCTTTTTTAGTTATGGTTATACAATGCCTATTATTATCAAGTTTTCATTTTCGAATATCATCCTACTACCCGTATTCACAAATATCAACACACCCTGTACAGTACGTTATTACTTTCAATTTCATTTTTAATTACACCTGTTTATTATTTAGATAAATAGTAGGAGTAGTTGATTTAATTTAACTTTCCTACTTGTAAAATATAATGTTGATTCTTATTTGTTGAGTATTATGTTAATTTCATTCTAAAATACTCTAAAATTATAATTCAAAAATTAATATTGCTTTTGTTTACCCGGGGAGTTTTTAACATCATCCAACGAAATGAAATGCCACATAGATGCTTAAGGGTTAAATTTAAAATTTTTAGAAATTTTTCAGGAACTAACCTATCGCTTTAAAACACTGTCAACAAATTCTGGCTGCAGAGGAAATTGACTTTTGTTAAAAAGTAAATATAAGTTAGATAAATCGCCGGCAGCGATGCAAATGTAAAGAAGAAACCGAATCTATTAAATAGAAGAAACCAGCGGTCGATGCGGAAGCGTTCCCTATTTTTACCGATTGTAAAGACTGCTTATCTGAGACTTGTTTTGTTTTCATGAAAAATAATTTAAAGAAAATACAAAATTTTAAGTCTTATTCAAAAAGTACCTACCTATATCGTCCGCAGCAGGAGCAATCCGAGGTTTAGATTGAACCTTATCACTTTTTAGATCATTTACTTACACAAATTTACGTAATTTTACTTGCAAAAAGGAACGCCAGAGTGTTGAAACGATTATGTCGTTGACTCTTCGATTCCAATAAAATTTAACGATCCGAACAGCGGATGTTTTATTTTTTATATATTTGTTTTAATTCTAAGTATTTTTATAGCCAATTTTGTTTTCTATTCATACCACGTTGTTGTACCTTATAACCTCTAACTTCAAATTTTAATTTCTCGCACGTCCAATAATAAAATGTTTGGTAAACGTGCGCGTAATGGAAAAGACACAAATAAATTGCTTTTGAATAAAGCCGAGCTGATCGTAAAATTCTCATTAGCTTGTGTTACTATACTCATGACAATTTTCTACTTAACTAACAAAAGCGTAGCCTAATGTTTCGAGAAAGCAATCGGCTTTTTTTCGCAAATCAGTTAGTTTATTTTTCTTTTTATACAGGGCATGCAAATAAGAAATCTCAGTATAAGTACAAGAAATGCTACCTTCTGCCGGTATTTTTTGGTGGCTACCGTATCACAGCCAAAAAAATTTAGAGGTACCATTTTTTTGAAACTGCTGAAATAAGCGAGAAAGAAATATTTAGCAAGGTTAACGACGCTTTCCTCTTGGTATGAACGCCCACCGACACTGCACCCGATCATCAACGCAGGGTTCGTAATAATAATCACTGATATCGTTTATTAATTATTTTATTTAAAATTTTAATTCACTGGACAAAGTAATGTTACATTTATTTGTTTAACGATATCAACATCAACATCGATGAATAAATCTGAAAATTTATGCACCAGTTAGGCACGCGCGTTAAAAACGTTTTTCCTTCTTTTGCTAATGTCGTTGCTAGCTGTGAAAGTACACTTCGGGAAACAGAAAGTGGGACAGTAAACTTTCGTTAGTTTAAACCTTACTTCTAAATTTCGGTAACTATGGTATACATTAAGTAAAATGATTAAACATTGCGTTTATAATTAAAAATTATAACGAACAAATACCTCGCACAAATAAATCATACTAGTGTAATAGTTAGTTTTTATTTTACTTACAATTATTGCCAAGCGTAATAAAATGAAACAAAATAATAGTTATGCAGCCTTTCGATTGAATTATTGAATGCAAATGTCCGGATATTGATTGAATTAAGATTTCTAATATACATATTCCACATCCAAAATGTCACATAGTTCTTCCAAAGGCTTCACTAATTCCATTTGATTCACTGGTAGAAAATTGTACATTTCCGTTAGAAAGACGATACATTCTTAAGAACTCAATTTGAAAAGTTATTTCTGACGTTTACTGACGGTAATAAATTAATTAGAAGGGTCACGACCGTCACCAAGGAAACTTCACACTATCAAAATAATCGTAAATTTCGTTATAAGACTTGTCCCGCTTTATGTTTCCGCAACTGTACTACTAACGGTCCATGGAAAAAATAAAAGTCAAGTTTTGATAAGTCTATTAAATATACATATGGAATGAGAAATTACAATTTATTAGTACCTCGCTTTTCACTTGTTCGGCAACAACGAATCACATGCGATATTCGCAGCTTCTTGAATTGAATTTTTAATTTGAAAATACTTAAACTTGTAATTACATACTTGGAGTGAAATTACGTTTATTTATTTTAATAAATCCATTCGCTTTGTGAACGCATTTAAAATGTTTTGATCGACCGGATGATTTACATCGTTCGTGCACAAGGTCAAGTTAAATACTGATCTCCTGGTAGTCATTGAACAGGCGGCCGCGAGAGTTAGACCTCCATCCACTCATTAGCTATGCCAGCAGTTCTCAAACGGTTGCCACTGCGATTTTCTCAAAAACTATTAACTTTTTGTTAAGGACGTACGAGTTCGATCGTTGCCATTTAAGGCGATGTATTGTAGTACAGGTTTAACTATTTGCACCCAGTTAAAGAACACCGGGTACATCAAGAAATAGAAAGAAGCAGTTTATATACTACAGGATATGAAAAAAATTGAAAAACTTGATAAAGAACTTATTTCCTATAAATACGATAAACTAAAGAAACAAATTTTCGTGGACTTTAATCATTATATTTTGAAATATTTAGAAGTGAATCTGATTCGTTATTTTAAAGGCACGGTTCCTCTCGTTTTAATCTTTGTTTTGTCTTGTTTT
The DNA here is from genome assembly GCA_036172665.1 of Prosopocoilus inquinatus. NCBI lineage: Eukaryota > Metazoa > Arthropoda > Insecta > Coleoptera > Lucanidae > Prosopocoilus > Prosopocoilus inquinatus. The sequence continues at coordinate 9,192,443 of CM069876.1, forward strand.
GTTTTTCGTGTTTGATGTAACTACAAAAAGGACACCCACTTTCTCGGTAACCAAGAAAATCTAACTTTGAACCAATGCAATACTCCCGTTTGTAAGTATCCTAAATAGACTGAGGCTATGATTGCGTGTTTCTAGTACCCCAAAGTTCAAAATAAACGTGCATTGGTCTACTGGTCCATCAGACAAACAATTTTTTTTTTGATAAATACCTAGGATAAGGTTATTTTTTCTAAAAAAAAATTGTTGCAGATCGTTCTTGGTTGCAGTAATAACTTCGAGCAACCTCTGTACAGCTGCTTCAGCTTTATTTGGGGCTTCTTCAGCAGAGACGTAGTTCGACATTTTCACTGCAAACTTGGAGGAGGCGTGTTTTTTGGGGTTTCATCCACAATTAACGGTTGAGAGACCACCCGTCGGATTCAGGTTTGAACTATATTCTGTAGCACGACAGCAATGATGAGCTTATTTGTACGGTGTGTCAAAGCAGAATTTATTTTCAGTGTCTCGAGCATTTTTTGTTGTTGATCGTCGAGATAAATTTCTTGAAAAACTTGTGGATGGCATCTGTACAATTGACTCTCCGAAAGTAAAACGTATCTTACAAGCATCTGTAGGCACGCAAATAACTGTATATTTTGTGTTTTGATTATAGCAACAGATGAGAGAAAGTTAAGTTTTTTATTAATACGATCGCTTCTTGACCTGACATTGCCTGACAAAGCCCCAAGCAGGGCTGAAACAGCTGTACAGAGGCTGCCCGCGGTTTTCACTGCTATCAAAAACGATTTGCAACAAAATTTTTCAAATAAGTTATGTCATAGTAATACATATATTTAAGAAATTTAGAATTTAATAAAGTTTATGCATTCTCGGTATGTCTGTAAAACACGAGCATGTTTGTTTACGTTATGATATAATGGTTTGATAATATTGTAGAGGGATGCGTTTGGCCCAAGATTACGATAGTCTTTGAGGGTTACCGTGAAGGGTAAACGTACGTATAAAGACATTAATGAGTAGGGCCTCGAGTATGGCTAAATGTTTAGAGGATATTTGAAAAAGCTGTCCGCGAAAAATTAGCGTGGAGGAGGCAATCGTTTATTACAGATGCGTTTTTGTGGTGGTCGCGGTGTGTTACCGGGAATGACCTAGAGGGTACCTGCGGAATACGACCTCAGGTGGTATGTTCTGGCAGAAGTTATTCATGATGTTCAGAGTCCCTTTAAATTAGGGCGATACATCCTGTTTATTACACGACAGTCATGCAGTTATGGAGAGTTAATATGGTAGCAGTATCATCCTGGTGGCGGTTGCCCGGGGCGTTAGCCAGAGGATGTTATTATGCATCAGCATATGGTATCGTGGGGTTTATCGCGGTGACAAGCAGCACCAATGAATTGCACGATATCGGCAAGACAATTAGCTGTACCCTGTATTCATTGTGAATAGGAATTCAGTTGGTTGTATTTGTAACAATATGATAGCATTGAGCTATCCAAAACGGTCTGACATGATGATGTCGTTAGACCGTCACGGAGTGATGTTTGGCTCTCACGCAGTAGGTCACATCAACTGATCCTGAGAATGTATGCTGCACAGGTGATTGTCATAGTTAATGCATGCGAAGATAGGAAGCAAACGTGCGAGGATGGCTTTTCCAGTGTCCAGTATCATTGTGAGCGAGTTACAGCTTCTAGATTCGCCGTTGGAGTGGGCGGGCCCGGAAAAACAGCCCGGTAAGTGAAGTGTTCCGTATTACTGAAAACTCGTAGATAATTGAAATTAATCTCTGCCCACAATAATTGTATTTAAATTATTTCTTAAACCACAGTCTCCTGTACTATTTTAACTCGTAGATGGTTACTTGTAATTTCCATGGTCCTTATCGAATTGGAACGAGATACCCAGAAGTTAAGACGTTTACCCTCAACGACTGTTGCAGTCAGTGAAGTGAGAAAGAAAGAACACAGAGAATGAAAAACCTAACAATGAGTGGATGTTTGATTGTCTGATAGTATTATTTGTTAATAATGTTTAAACCAAAAAAATCTAGCCAACAATTATTTTAGTGTAAATTTTTAATATTCATAAACCTTCCGTTTTAGTATTCAATTTGCGCTAACCGGGAAGTTTTGAAATATACGCTAATGTAATTGTCCACAAATAGAAGTTCCTGGCAGCATATGCTTAAATAATGAAATTCCGCAATAGATTATGCATTTCTTTATCCACGATGTAGGTCGGTGGTATTATTTATACCCGTGTCTCGTCGTATATCTAATACGATGTTGTTTTAGAACTTTCAAGCTCGGTGTAAATCTTTCATCAAGTTAAATCGGCTTTAGCTGCATAATTGAAACGAATGAATCTAATAACCGGCGTTTCAGTTTCGAGATGGACTCTAATTCCCTCTAACATTATTAAGGATTTAAGACGTGTCATTAGTTTAATACGCGATGGAAATATTAATGACTTCTTAATTTTTGGAACGTTAAAAAGCGCTCCGGTTGAACGCTGCATCTGGTATTTTATGGGGCAGGTTTTGTTTGGGTTCCCTTGTAACGCGTGTTGAAGAAGTTACGTGACTAATTTATAATGTCACATTCTTTTAATTTTCGTGAACGAATAATTAAAGGACGAAATTAAGTTTACATTCGTTGTGAATTGATTTTTCTGATAGCCTTGCATAATTATTATAATTTTAGATTAAGTACGGTCACATGATGGTAATAAATAAAATCTTCAGACCGAGATGCAGCCCAGGTTTTACTAGGGCGGATTTGTGCGTTGAGCTCATAACATTGTGTCTGAAAGACAGCTAACCATAAAATTAAGTATTATTATTATTCATTGAGAACCGCTAGACCGAGAAATAGGTATTAAATACGTCGTAGGTAAGTTACTAACTTGGCGTGTCTGCTTGAAGAAGCCATTAAAGTACATTTACGTAGACACATTTTTATTTTGTGTAAGATTTCGTGTTAAGAAAGTCAACTATACAAAGAAACAAACAAGCTTTTTTCAAACAACAAATCCATATTCAATTTTCGTTACAAATAATCAAACACCAGTTTTTAAGTAACACAATTGGTGTACTTGTAATTAACAGCCTTGGGAAATAAAAAAAAATGGTTATAACAGGTAAAAGAATGTTTATTAAATGTTATGTCTTTGCTACTGAAAGTTGTAAAACAGCACCTATTAAAGCAGGTAAAATTTTTTACAGTCCTGGAGATGTGAAGAACATTTATCTCAGAGAGTGATTGATTAAAAAGATGTTCAGAGTCCCTTTAAATTCATTTCCATATTAACAATGTTATTTACTTTTTTCCTCTTTCTCTTGATCTGAAGTGATTGTGTCCCATAATTACGTCGCTAGGCATTAGGTTTTAGAATAACTTTTTTTCGTGTCAAATTAATAAATTTCAATGGGGCTTATGAAGGCTAACGTAATGGTTTCAATTGTTAGGGCCTTATCTCTATACTGCTATTAACGTTCTATTTGTTAACGGTTAATAGCGTCCTAGTAGTCTGTTATCTTTTATAAATAAATACTATTACACGGTTAAAGAAATTAAAAATTTTTATTTACAAGGTGTTGAAAAATTCGTTCGCCAAATTTGTAGGGCAAGTAAAGGAAGTTAAAATAAGACTTTTTGGTGTATAACTTAACTATAATTACTTTCTAACAATAAAAATGACTTAATATGATAACTTAAGCAAATTATTAGCATACCAAAAGGATATAATTAGTAAACTTTTATTGTACAGGTTGTTGTAAAAAGTCACTATTTAGAGTGCAGGTAAAAATAATACACACGAGTGATACTTATAATGTGCTTATTACATTAACAATTTCACATTTAAAGTTACAAAGTTTCTTCATACATAAAAAAAATAAAATGTGTATTTATGTATGTCATATGTAATGAAATGAAAATGAATTAGGCTCTGAAAAATCTGTTAATTTTGTTTGCTCTGTTGCTTATTATACATTTTTTGAATATACTATACTAGAATATTTTACTGTATTCGAGTTTTCTTCAGCATGCTGAATAATATTATTTAAAGATTTAAAAGCTTCTCCAGTGGAATTAACTTATATTAACTCAGAGTTGGATCTTCAGCAATATCGTTTTCATTTACACTTTCAATTAAATGAAATTTTCTACACCTTGTAGCAACAGTTGTAAATGTTGAATTAGTTTTGAAAAGATGAATAATTAGTAAAGCGCGAAATCAGTTTTCGTAATCTGAAAGTTTAATAACTCAATTCGAAACATTTTAATCATAACAAGGGAAAAGAATTGGGCCCACTTAGTATTGGACGCTTTTTACACGGAATGTACTGTTTACTTCTTTTACAACTCTCTTGCATCTAATTGTTATTGAGCGGGAGGAGAGGAGGCACACTGCGAGTGTTTGCAGTTGGTAGAAGTTATTATGGGCGGTAGTAATACACTCCGAATACTAAATTTTCGTACTGTTCGAGGAACAAGTGGGCCGATATCTTTTCCCTGATCATAACCGTATATAATAATGAGCAAGAATACGGAAACAAATGAACGTTTCAAATACTAATCCGAAATATTAATCTCTATTCTGAATGAGATGCGGTTGTCGATGTTATAAGTAATGCGATTTCCGGTTTAACAGAAAGTCGCTTCAAGTTTAAAATTTTATATAGAAAACTCCGTACGTTACTAGATTTTTGATTTCCCCGTTCTATCCCTTGTATTGCTATCACCTTAATACGATTACGTTAACTCCTTACTTACTCCACTTAAACGAAATCTGGTGGCAAGTTGCGCTCAAGAGTCAATCGCTGTCCCGAGCAAGTGTCTGAAGGAGAAAGGTGGGTATAACAATAAAGGTGCCAAGGAATTACTCCAGCTGATATGTGCACTATAAAACCGACTCCCAAGGATTTACAGCGTGCGCTGATATATCGAAACTACTAGAAAATACTCGTTATTTTAGATTTTGTAACGAATTTAAATTAATACGGTTAGTATACAGTAGGATTAATAAGGGTTCCCTATACCCAAGTCAAATATTTTTGAGATATAGTAAGACCTCTATAATCCGAACATGCCCTAATCCGAACCTCCAGTAATCTGAGTAGCGTATATTCGAATCCATAATCCGAAAAACGCCTCCTTAATTCGTAAAGCGAAGTGATTCTGCTAGAAATCCTTAAGTTTCAAGTTTTCTAAGATATGCCCTGTTTATTATACTGTCTGTTATTCAATAGAATTTTGACCGCTAGCCTCGGATTCGTAGGATAGCGGTAGCATAAATTAGCGGCCGTAAATTGGCAGTGAAGTCGTCACAAAAATTAAATTTTCAACTACGAAAGTTCACAAGAACTTTTGTAATTATTTAAAATAAAGAAATTTAATCAATTTAAGAAATTAGGGAGGGAGAGAGAGATGTGTCCAAGCTTGAAGAGCTCCAGACGAACACATTTTTTTGCAGTTTGAGATGCTTTATTAAAAAGATTTCGGAGTACACCAAGTAAGCAACTGCACGGGATTACAAAAGTATTTAGCTAAATGTAATACGTAAAAAATACAAATCGTGTGTTTTCTCTTTGGTTACTTTAAGTCAATGTACATCACTTTTTCAATGTTATGTAATGCCATTTCTCAATGCTATATGACGGCATTCGCGGTCATATGACGGCCACTACATTACGATACCGCTGTCCTAGGAAGCCAATGCTTTATTGGCTGCGAATTCAGTTTGCATTGAAATTTATATTTTCTTTTGTTCGATAATCCAAACATTTCAAAAATCCGGATCAACTAGCGCAATTATTAGATCGGATTAAAGAGGTTGTACCGTATTAAGCACTATTTATGATTTTTCTGGAAACATAGATGTAACTTTTATAATTATTGTCTCATTACCGAAGAAAGTTAGAAACCAAATGTGGTGGAACTTTTATAAGCTAAGTGGAAGGTTTTAAATAGGATGTTGTCGTTAGATGCTTCTTAAAATTGTCTTTCATCTGCTATACACTACCTTATACCAAATATTGACCGTTGAAAAGATGTTTAATATTGCAAGTATTTCTTTCCTTGATTTAAGTAAAGATTTATATTTATTAATTACACTAACTTCCATTTAATATGTTTTAACTTATTACTTAAAAACAGTACTTTCAATTGCACACGAGTGGCTGCAGAACTTGATTTATATTGCAAACAACTTTGAATAACTCGTACAACTAGGCAAACCAAAATACTGATTGGCGTATTATTACCACTACAGATAAAAAAATATGTTTGGGCGATTTTAACATTGACTACCTCAACATTAATTCTCCTGTTTATACATTAATGAGCGGTGTCCTTAGTACAATCGGTTTAGTTCAAGTTGTAAACTAACCAACCCGTGTAACATCCACAAGTTCTACCTTAACAGATTTAATCTTAATCTTAGAATCGGTATAAGCTGAAGTTGAAAGCGACGTTACAGATCTGCTGAACATTTCGGATCATTCACTTGTGTATTACAAGTATAAATTGAGGCGCACTATCTCCACCCACATGCTTACGTGCTCGTGATTATAGCAATGCAAGTTTTAATCTTCTCCAGCGTGATTTATATTTCATTTCTTGGTTCTTAGTTTATAACATGCAGAACATAAACGATAAACTCACTTTCTTCAGCAATTCATTATCTTATCTACTTGATTATCATTTTTCTTTAAAAAACTATCTCTAACAGAAAACAAAAACGGCCTTCCTGGATTAGCCTTCGTCACTTTAAATTATAAGATGCTATTAGCTATACTACATTGTACTGGACTTGCAAATTATTTATTGAATAGAACACAATGTATTCAGTTGGGCAATTCTGTCTCTAGTTCCTTGGCAGTTGTATGTGGCGTACCGCAAGCTTCTATTTTGGGACCATTGCTTTATTCAATATCGGTCATTTAACAGAACTCCTAAAAGTTACTAAATATCGTATCTACACATAGCTGTAAAATATTTTGTGTCAATAGTGAGTTAATTAATAATGATTTGAACGTCCTTACAGAAATCTCTGAGAAATATTGTCTGTACATTATTATAATTTAATCAAATACAATTTGACTTTCAGTACTTTAGAAATATATACAAACCAGTTGACTTTGCCTACCCGTAATCTCTGCTAGAAACCTCGGCTTAACTATTGAGTGCAATTTAAGATTCATTTGTTTAACGTGAACGTCTAGAAAGCATCGTTTTTCCAGGCGATCGTCAGACATAAACCAAGCAAGAAACTAGTACCCAAAAAGCAGAATCGTACCCAATATTAAAACTTCAACACAACGGAAAACCGGCAGCCAATATAGAAATTCCAATGCAAAGCTGGTAGCCAACACAGAAAGCCAATGGAAGAAGGAAAGTTCGTCATTGTAACGCGATCAAAAGGTAAGCGACTGTCGCCGACATACCTAAAGATCTTCCAGCATTAAAACAGATCGACGAAATGTCGTACAACGAGGAAGCCTTCCACAAGGTCCTCAACCAAACCAAAATGTGGACCGACCGTCAAGACGACCACAGCACAAAAATAGGTCCCCACAAACAACAACACCAAGTGCTGAGGATATTGCTAAAGCGACTGACGTTCTGAACCGCGCTACGAATTAATAAAGAGAAACCAAACCTACCCCCAAAATATTCGAAAAGGAAGGCTTATACGAATCAGAACCAATGTAACCTCAACAGGGACCAACGGATAACAGTCGGACGTGAGCAATAGTCAATGATGTTAAATTCCAGAGGTGCGGCCAATTAGACCATCCATCGAGATATTAACTCGCAAAAACTTGAAGTTCGCATGAACTGATTTAATTAAAAAAAATAGAAAAGGCGAGACGGAAATTTTATGGCCATGTAAACGTCTTAAATAATCAAGATTTGGCAAGGAAAAAATCGCACGAATCAAATAAAATTCGCCTGAACTCGTTCAGAAATATAACCTCATCCTAAATAAAAAGAAATAGGATCCCCGTATGATAATATTTACTTAAAATTCGCAAAAAGTACTGAGAAATTCATACTAATTTACAGCCGGATTGTTTCGAAATGAAGCTCCAAACAAACATTTTAGAATAAAATGCAAAGCGTGTATTTATTTCATGTTTTCGAAACGAAATTGTTTCGAGGTAATAAAGACTTATCTGAAAAGGCAACAAAATCGCCGAGAAGTTTCTGTTCGGTGAGCTAGATGCGATAAGCACAGAGCGAGAACGAATTTTAACATTGCGCAATTCAGGAATACATACGGGCTGGACGGAATATACAGGTCGTTACCTAAAAGCCGTTTTCGACACCGTAACAAGATTTATCGGTGGAATCGGAGAGGGTCAGCATGTTTCACACTCTTTAAACTGGGAAGGTTGCCTTAATACAACCGCAGAAAATTTCATACACTTTGCTTGTACTTTAAAATACTATGCGATCGATCTCTCCAATACTTGTAAAACAAAATATCATTTTGGTCAGACATACATAACGTAAATATGCGTAACAGAGGCTTGCTCACACCACCTCTTCACAAAAACACAATTTTTGAGCGTTTTGTACGTGTACCATAGCAAAATATTTAAGCTCCCTTTGTTTCAACTATTCTTCTATTTTTTTTTAATTAATTTAAAGTCTCTGTCTTAAATTTAGGTTTGGGGCTTATTCCAGTTTAAAAATATTATTAAGTGAACTGTAGACACTCTAACATTTTCATGTATTTTAGAGATCTATAAAATAGTTATTATTTTTCTCCATTCAAATAAGTAGCTTAGGTTGGGTTATATTAGGTTAATTTAAAAGTAAGTGGAAGATCAATTAATATATTCTTGTGATATCCGAACTTATTCCTTTTGAACTTTATTATCTTAATACGTCTGTAACTTGTAGCTCGTAGTCAATAAATATCTTATTATTACTATTATTATTATTAAAATTAATAATAATTTTAAAATTGTTCTTCCACATGTCTACCTGAAACAGTAAAATTAAATTGTTCCGGAAAGAGTTTAAAATGTACTATAATGTATACATTACTAGCTGCAGGTAAACATCAATAAATTGACGTCATCTACATGTACTCTATATGTTTCAGAATCGTCGTATAAATAATGAATAAATTTATTAAAAATTCAGACTCTGTGACAGAAATAAACATTTCTCTTCCCTGAATATTCTAGTATAATCAATTGAAGATAATTTCCAAGAAGTGTATAATAAAATTTCTCGGAATGCACTTGCCTTTCATTCTAGTATCATCACGACTACAATATCCTCAAGCAGGTGTCTCATTTACAATTTCAAATTTCACATACAGGATGAACCATTAAGCACGCTTCCTTCGATATCCATTTAGACATATAACGAGATAGATTTTTTTAATTTATTTAATATTTTATCTTGTTTTCTACTTCTGTTTTAATACTTACTACCTATAAACATATTTTTGTCATACAAAAAAATCAGTTATAAATTCGGATTTTCTTGTTTTGTTTTAAGATAAAAGCCTGACGGTAAAGATGTACGCAATTTAAGTGGCCTGCTCTGTACCGATCGTTTCATTAAAACTTGAAAAAGGCGCAGAAATAGGAGAGACAAATGCTGTATAAGTTAGTTAAGTCACGCCTACTTATCTATACCCAGTTGAAGACTCCTGCATCGTAATCTTAATCAAACAGGCGATATATCACACTGTAAATTAAACGTTCAAGATAATCCGTCAGGACAGTTTTACAAGTACAGACACGTTCACATTAAATTTGAGACTATAACCTATAAAAAAATCATATTCCAAAGGTAGACATAAAACAAATACATAAGTGTTTAACTATGCCTCTCGCGTCTCTTCAGGTTTACAACTGCAAGAAGAATTAGATTTTATGGTTCTCTGAACATCACCACCAACCATGTTTGTTTATGTAAACCTATCGTTAAACCTTGATAAAAATCATTCTTTTCTATTTACCTCTAACCAAGCCATTCCTTTATTACTACCTATAAAACTTTTTAAAATTTCAAAATTATATAACATTTAAAAGTGAAATTTTATTAGTACCTATCTAAAATTCATTATTTTCTTTCATTACTCCTAATATTTGACACCTAGCGATTATTTCACTAAGGCTTGAAAGCGGAACACAGCAGAAAGTTGGCTCCCGCGGTCAGTTTTGAAAAAAAGGTGGTAGATGAGTTGCTAGTATAGTATAGCCTTTTCGTACGTGATAACAATTGGCTCGGATGTATTTATAAGACTAAGGAAGATTAAATGGAAAATTTAGTATAAAATAAATTTATTTACTTGTAATTTAGGTATCTAAATTATTTCTGTTAAGGTTTGTATCTTTGAGACATACATTTTACAAACTCAAAATTTGAAATTATTTTTTGCTTTAACAGTTTTATTTTGGTATCAATGAAATGTTTTTTTGAAATAATTTTTTTCCTGTATTCTTTCTTTTTAATAGATGAACTGCTACATAAGAGTGAATTTGCTTATTCGGTAACAAAAAAAAGGCGAGGGGGATGTAGTGTTCGTTTTCCAGGCCATAGACAGTAAAAAATTTTGCTGCACATTTAAATGTTCCATCAACGTAGATCGTTGACACCTTACTTAAACATTTTAAGTTGCTTTCGCACGAGAAAGCCACAAAATTATTATCTACATCATTTTTACCAAGAAATATTTCTCCCTTATTTGTTTTAATATCGATGTTATTTATATATCGGTAGCTGCTTTTCTCTTAAACAAATTGCTTAATTTTTGTCTGTTTAAATATTTGCAGACACACTGGACCATGGTTATGTACTTCGTTATGTTCTATTATATTGTCATTTGAAACGTGAGGTTTAAGGAATGACTTACACCCACGTTTTGCACATTCTCACATAATATCTTGTGGAAATTATATTTAAAATTATTCAAAACAATTAACAGGTTTCCCTTTTTCACTCAACATTTCTTTGACAAGTTCCATTGTGAATGTCTAAGTTAATTAATTATCATTGTGTTTATTTTCAAATTATATTAGCGAAAATTTCCTATCCCTAAATTTTGGGCCAATCAAATTCGCAAATTAAACTCTCTTTGTTGGACATTTAGTCGGAAAAGCTTATCTGCGGGGATATTTTGGTTAGTCCTTCTTATTGAGAGAATTTATAATAATAAAAATTTCTGGAGGATACATGCGGCAAGGGACGCATTATAAAAATTGTTACGGTTAGAAAAACCGCTTTCAAAAGTCGCCCTGCATATACGTAGTTTTGTGTCTCGTTTATTTTTCTTCGGATAGCATCACATAGGTGAGGTATGAACGTCTAGCGGCGTGGTTTCTCGCCTGCTTTTATTATGTTGAAATAAATTTTTGTTACCTTCTTCATCGCAGCATAATTGTATTTTTATAACGCAAATTGCGTCCCACATCTTCGATCTAATTTTGTGGTGCAACTCGCAGACTGCTTTTTATACATCTCAGAACACTCCCGAAATAAATCCTTTTACGTTATCGCCATTTCGGCATTATAATTGCCTTAAATTAAACTTTTATCGGCCCGGAGTTTAGTATTTTTTGTGTTGATTTCACAATTATATGTAATCGTCCGCAGCTGCATTTAATTTTATTTGTGGGAATTAAATTGAATGTTTATTCTAAAACTAGGCGTCGTTCAATTTTATTGTGTCATTTTGTGTTCCTGTTAAGTACGCTTTTTGTCCTCTTGTTATTTCGACGGAATTATTAATTGATTTCACACTTGACATTGAACGCCATTGGTTCCTCTTGACATCATGTTATGTACTGGCTGGCTTTGGTTTATGTCACGACGATTTTGATTCGCTCGAATTCTCCCTTTCGTATTTCGGAGCGAAGTCAAATTTGGCTTTATTAATTTGTGGCGAGCATGTAGCATGTTATCCCCAGGATCCCGCGTTGTTGATATCCTCTGGGAATGTTTCGTATGGGGGCTGCGGCCCCATGGCTGCCTATATTCCGTGGCGAACAAGGAAAGCTTGTTTTGATCTCGGCAGGACCTCGAGGAGGTTTCCTACAATTTTACGGCTTCGGTCAAAGTTGGTGCCCTGGTGGAACAAAAACTTGTTAGAGTTTGTCCCAGCCTGTCCCCTTTATTACGGACAGGTATGTTTGCGATTGTTACCCTTTTCGCGCAAATTATTATTGTCATGCTTTTCTTCCCTTACAGGCTTTAATTTTAAGTTTTAAGTACAACTTTCAGTTATGGCTGACATTTTTTGAATTAAGCACCTTTTGCGACGACTTTCTGTGACGAACCTTTCTGGGGGGAGCAAACTCGCAAAAGAATCTGACGTCAAAATGACGTAGACTCTCACGCAAGCCTATGTCAATCGTACGAGAACTGTGTCATTTTGACGCCACGTTCTCTTACAAGTTTGCTCCCTCGATTCAAGAATAAGGCCCCTGGGGGATCAGACGATTCGTATTCGTTTTTTTTTTAAACAACCCTTTCGTACTGGCTTATTTTGGAGCAGACCTTCAAACCGGTTTCGGTTTGGCGTCTCCACACGTCAACAGTTGCAGTGACGGACCGACAAGGTGAGGAACTCTCGGCGTAGATATTCAGGTGGGAGGTTCCCATTTATTGCGGCTGCGGCCTTAGGCCAAGTTTATTTCGTATAATGAATTTTAGCGCTCTGGACGATTAACACCATGAACAGAATTTTATTTAGTAAATTTGCAATTCAATTACCGATTATGTAAAGCCAGTGGTGGATCCGCTGATCCAGTTATTTTGATCTGAATTTACCTACTTGTTAATCTTTTGGTCATGATATTTACTTACTTTTTTTATAAAGTAATACAGGTACCCTTGCGTTAACGTTAAGCTGCACAAACACTCTTTTGATGTTTGGATTTACATTTACGTACGTACACTGATAACTTGTTGCTAATATCGCCGACCGAAGAAATATGACCGGTTACACCCGCTTATGTTGGGGGTTGTCCGCCGGATGCCATACAAGGCGCCTACGATTAGTGAACCAAAGAAAGATGTAGTTCGTCACGGATAGCCATTGTTCAGAATTTTATATTAAATAATTCCTTTGAGACTGAACAGTGAAATAATTTTTGTTAAAATAAAATAATGATTTTTAGAAACATGTAGAAACAAATAGATATTCTAAATTTGAATGGTATGGCCCACAAAGTATCAGTTCACGATTGATTTTTTCTACAGTGTTATAAGTTATTGGCTTATTAATACCTAATTACAAAGCAGCTAGCGAATCGTCTCAACCTGCCATTAATAAACGCAATTACAATATGCGCATAACTTTGTGAATATGCAATGAAAAGAATGGTTTCGTAAACCGATGATGAGGGATGGGAAATAGTACTGCCTTTCAACTTGCGACAGATCGCGAACGCTTACGATACGAATCGAAGCGATCTTCCACGTCTAAAAGTGTCTGTATATTCTACCGTACCTTCAATTGAATTCCTCATTAAAGTAAGATGTGATTTTTTTATGAAGTTGGCGACACAATTCTAGAGAAAACAGTTGTCATTAACTGTCAGTACTGATCATAATATCAAATAAAAACTCAACATTAAAGTTTAAAGTAGACGCTCAAAGTGCTCTCCTTCAGCTTGACTACATAAGCGTACTCTGCGTTTCATGTTTTCAACCCCGTTTGCTAAGTGTTCGGTGGTTATGTTAGCACACACACCTGTAATGCCCGCACGAAGTTCTTCGATTGTGTGACGCGTAGTTCTAAAAACTGTGTTTTTCATGTGCGGATAAATGAAGTAATCCATAATTGTGAGATCCGGAGACCTTGTAGGAAAATTCACAATCCGATTATCGAAAAACTGCTGCAGGAAAGTCATTGTTTGATGAGCTGTGTGGGCAGTAGCATTGTCTTGCTCAAAAAGAAACCCTTCTGTAAGTTCATCATCATGTAGTTGATTAATGAAAGGTTCTAATAATTCATTTCGGTATCTTTCAGCAGTTACTGAGTCGTTAAAAAATATTGGTCCGATGATACGCCTTCTTGACACTGCTAGCCAAACACCAATTTTTAATGGATGTAATGGAGTTTCCACAAATTCATGGAGATTTTCTGCTGACCATATTCTCATATTCTGTTTATTTAAATACCCTGAGAGATAAAACCAGGCCTCATCGGAAAAGAAACACTTGTCAAGAATGTCGTCCTTGTTTAAGTTATCAAGAAACCACTGACAATATTCTGTTCTTCTGTGAAAATCTACTGGCCTGAATTCGTGAACTGCTTGAATCTTACATGGATAAAGCTTTAAGTCTTTTTTAAGAATAGTGTGACATGTTCCCACTGATAGCTGAACTTCTTGTGAAAGTTTCGCAATAAATTTCTTGGGAGAGTGTTCCATTCGATCCCGAACATCTTCAATGCAGGCTGCAGTCCTTTTCTTAGCTACTCCGCTCCCTGTTTTGCGACCAAGTGATCCTGTTTCACGAAATTTAAGAACACAAGCATGGATATGTTTAACTAGCTTTTCATAAGTAATAGGAAAATTAGGAAACTGCTGTGGAAACTTCTGTACACACTGATTAATTGAATAAACTAACTGTCCATTTTCTATTCTACCGGTTTGAAAATAACTTTCAACAATAAATATTTTCTGCTGTAATTCTAACATTTTGAATTAATTGAAAATACAAAGTGTCAATTTGACATTTGTTTCATTAAATAATTGAACAACTATCAGTGCTGCAAATCTTAGAAGAAAGAAACAGTGAAATCGTAGCCCACTTTAATGAGGAATTCAATTGAAGGCACGGTACATACAATGTTCAAATAAAAATCAAAGAATTTGAGTTAATAGGTCGCAGAATATTGGAGTAAGTTTCAGCTTAAAATTAAACGCATGGTATGTATAGTTGCGACCAAGTAAATTGAGCCGATTGACAATTTTGTGATCCTTACTGCCAGCATCAATATGGTTGCGGTTAGCTTACAGCGGTCTCGATTAGAATGATTGCAACTTTACTTACATTTAAACTTTAAAAGATTATTCGTTTCAATTGCTCTTTTGAAAAGGAAAAAAATATTTATTTTAAACGTGAAATAGAGAAAAAACTATTCAACAACTCGTTAGTGACGCTTCTTTAGGAATATTAATAGCCTCATTATTACAAATAGTATACGGCCTAAAGTCGTATTTGTATTTTGTCCAACATTAATTTTAATCGAACTAGAGAGAGAGAGAGAGTTTCGTAACTTCTAAATATAGAAAATTTATGGACTGCTAATTGCTTAAGAAAAGTCAGCGCATGAAATAATTTATTTTAATGTCATATTTTATGATCTAACTATGTTAAAAATAGTTTCGCCGAAACGCGCTAAATGATGCAAGAACAAAATTATTTTTATTTAAATTCGGCGAAATCGAAAGTGGTGACGTTATACCTAATATGCACACAACTATGGCATCCCATTACCACAGACACACATATTAATCTCAATTTTCAAAAATTTAATTCATCCAGCACGTCAGTTTTGTTATTACGAGCTTCATTAATACCGAGTACTGACGTAATAACGTTTGTGGAAATATTAAATTTCCGCTGCGACCATAATTAAATTACAATTTTTGAGCAAAATTATGTTATTGGAATCCTATTTGAATGATTTGATTTGAGGATTAATGATATTATCAATAGATATTATTAGTGTATTTATTTTTAAAGTAATTTGAATTTATTTTTAACTTAATTTGAGTAATTATGTCGCTCTTAGAATTACCATTACCATTTGATAAAAAATAATCATTAAAAATATTCAGTACTAATATATTTATTGATCATTATGTTCCTTATTGTTGGAAATTCTAGTTCGCCCTTTGCCTAAAATCAAGAATCCAATGTCTGTAAAAGATTTAAGACCGATAAGCTTTTTACCAACGTTATCTAAAATATTTGAAAGAACTATTCAATCACAACTTATTAAATATATTGAATCTAATGAAATTTTACCAAATATTCAATCTGGATTTAGGGCAGGTTATAGTTGTACTACAACCTTGCTTAATGTAACAGACGACATTCTAAAGGCCACTGATAATCAGCAATTAACAGCTGTCGTCCTGCTAGATTTCAGTAAGGCTTTCGAGATGGTAAACCATAATATACTATGTTCCCTGCTGAAGTATATAGGCGTCACAGGAGACTCTTTGGAATTAATTAAATCTTATTTATCCGGTCGAATCAAATCAGTTGTTGTAGATTCACTTAAATCTAATCCGCTAGCTGTATCTCAGGGGGTACCTCAAGGATCCGTAATAGGACCGTTGTTATTTTCTATCTACACCTCACAATTTTTACAAAACTTTAAAACTTGCAGTGCACATATGTATGCGGACGACACGCAATTGTATTATTCTTTTAATCCGTCAGATTGGCGTGAAGCTGTGTCACACATATATAGTGATCTGGATACATTATATAGAGTTGCTGTGAAACATTGTTTAACTTTTAATCCCACTAAATCCCAGGTATTATTATTTGGTAAAGAAAAGATATTAGTAATCTTACAAACATTTTAGATAATAAGATAAATAATATTAACATACCAATTCATAATAAAGCTAAAAATTTAGGGCTGACATTAGACAACAGCTTCCATTAGAGGGATCAAATTTCTAAATATATTATTAACGTATATATGAATTTAAGAAAATTATTTCCCTATAGAGGTGTCTTCAATATCGAAATAAAAAAACAACTATGTGAAGCATTTGTTCTATCCCAGTTTTCTTACTATTCTCCTATTTATCACTTAGCTTCTGACTTATACACACTTAATCGCATCCAAAAAATACAGAACTCCTGTTTGCGGTTTATATACGGAATTAAAAAATACTCGCATATTTCACATAAATTGCATAACATTGGTTGGTTAAACATGGCAAATCGGCGGGAATTACATACCTTAATATTGTTTCATAAAATAATATTACATAAAACACCCCCCCTATTTATATATTTATATAATATATTCGATTTAGATCTGATATTCATAATCTCACTACAAGATTCAGCGGTCTGATTTCACCATCACCGCATAGAATGAAAGGTCCTTTTCTTTTGGTATTTCTAGTAAATATAATTGCTTACCTAATGAACTTAAAAATCTGGAATTGGCTAATTTCAAGCGAAAACCAAAAAAAATGTTGTATTTAAGTCAGGTTTCCTGAGCCACCTACATTTCTAAGCTACATTTAATTTTAATTTGCAATGCCGTACACTATTGTAAATTGTCCTTACCTTAGTTTTCTTTTACTCCTCCTGTTACTGTTTAATTTCGGTACACCATAGTAGTGTTTTAGAAATCTACGTAATCTTACTTTATTTTAGGCAATTTCTCATATTTAGTTTAAATTATAACACTCCAGGTTAAGTTGAAAAACAGATGGGTATTCCCCAATATTCTGAACTTCGACTTGTGTTTGTGCATGCTTATACGATGCAACATTATACTTCTGTATTTAATATCTTGTTTGGCATTGTACAAATAAAAACCATTATTTTTATTATATTTATAAAAATAGTGTACTTTATTATTCTGTTTTTACATTATGGTTTACAGGATGGATCATAGATCTTCTTTGAAGATAAAGTCCATAGTGTCAACAAAATGACTGTCTTCTTTTGTTTTGAAGTTATAAGCAAAAATTGCAATTTTCGACTTTTCGTCAATTTAGCATATCTCGTTTATTTTAAAAGATATTAAAAAAACTGCTTAAGTATTAGTAGGGCACTTTTTCGAATACAATGCACTAGTGCAGTAGATTTCTTGATATTTAGTTGAATTTTCGAGTTATAACATAAATTTATATTTTTTTAATGGGATTCATAGTAGGCAGTTATCATTAAATAGACAATTTTCTCCTATTTTCAAAAATACTAGTGTTTATACTTTGTTGGGTTTATTTTTTATGATTAGAGTAACGACTTGAGCCCACTTCGAATGTTATTGTATTGTGTCGAACTGTACATCCCCTACCTTCACACATTCAAACGCGTGGACCGCCTACTCTACTTATAGAAATTATCATTCGTATTGCATAACTGTACACTCCAAGCTGTAAATTTTCGTACTAATTCAGTCAGCCGTGGGCTGAAATCACAACTCTGCTTATAATTAATAGGATAAATTGCCTTTTTTATTATTCTTGCGTATTCTGCGTTTCATTTAACCAGCTGCGGGGCTTTCCTTGTCTCTGCGGCAAGTCTTATGCCATTCAACAAGGTTATGAGCAACATAAACATCGCTACTGGTTGCACTCATTTCGTTTTATTACAGAAAATGCAAATAGTCTGACTGCAACCGGTGCAAATGAATCGAAAACGTTATAGGAAAATAACTCTTTCAGCTCCTCCAATGTAGGCGGAAGGAATGTAGAAATGTAGGCGAATTAACGTTAACAAAAAGAATTTATATTTGGTAACGTTTTTTTTTCCCTTTTGTAAAAACACAATTTGATAGACAACTGTTGTTATTATTTTTTTGATAACTAACACGTGATCATAGAGTTCTCTTACCCTAGTAGGCCTTGGAAGTGTAAAATGTCTGGTCTTAGGGCATTTTATTTATTAAAATGACCTTACGTCTAACCGGTACATGTCTAAACATTATAAGATAGGACTTGCGTTTACATATCCAAAGCTACTAAGGTCCCAGGACTTTATGATCGCGTATTACATACCTTCATAAGATTAAAAAAGTATTACATTTTGTTTCTAAATATGAAGGTTTCCAAACAATAATTAACAATTATTTCGTCAGTTATCTAAAAAAATCCCTGCTTTAAACTTTTCGCATACCATACCACATTAGTTTCATATTGTGATGATCTAATGCGTGACAAATTAGTCTTCCATACGTCACAGCCTGACGCGTTAAAAATCTGGATGTTTTGGAATTAAGGAATACAATTCCGGGATGCTGACCGATTTTTTATTCCGAAAATCCCGAGAATAGAAAGCACTAATCCCGAGGTTTTCTGAATTATCCAGCACTATTTAAAAATGTGATATGCTTCATTCATGAAAAATAATGTAATAATAGTAATAATAATACCCTTTATCCTCAGATGTACAACTCCAGTATCAACATGATTAGATAAGCTTTTTACATATAAGAGAGAAAGGCAAAGTTCAGATTAGTCTGAATAATCAGCTCTCTATTCTTCCACTTAACCTATTGCAACTAACTTAATATAATGAAACCAAATAAGTCTGAAGAGAAGGATAAAGCATGAATATTAAATGTAAAAAAAATACAAATTAAAGAAAATTATAAGATGAACTATTTAACTGTCAACCCGCTTAAATGCTCTGTTTACTAAAAAGGAACTTTTTTAATAGAATTCTGAAAGAATTGCTGCCTAAAATTTTTAACTCATATTAAAAGTTTTGACAATCTTCCAGCTATATGATCTGTGAAATAACAACAGTCTTGTGTGGAGGTGGAGTTAAAAAACCTTTGTGCCGAATGAATATCAACACACATAACATGTGAACATCACTTCTACAACTAATTTTGTTGTGTAGATAGCTTGGCACCTTTTCGATGATAATCCGATAATAAACACATGCTGAATGAAACTTTCCGCGATTGTTCATATTCAGTCAGTCTTTCATCAAGAAGCTTACGTTATATCCCTTAGTTTCTTTTTAATTCCATAAATTAGTCTTAAACACATGTTTTGAACTTTTGGTATTCTATTCCTATCTATGGAATCGATGCAATCGATGCATATTTTAATTTTTTTAGTAAGTGCATAGCGATTGTTAAATATGAATTTTAGATTACAACAGGCACGTTGTACACACTTGGATATACTTATAACTCTTGAAACGAAGTCTATGATCTAGCAGACCACCTAAGTTTTTAGCTTCCTGGGACACTAGCACCAAATTGTGGTTAATTTGAATTTGAACTTCTCTACAAACGGTCACGTATTTTCTGGGTCCGAAAAATAACACTGATGACTTATTTACGTTATGTTTAAGGAATGTTGATTTGCATAATTGATCAAATTTAAAAGGTCTTCATTTTTTTTATTGATTTCATCAGATTTAAATGAAAAGTATATCTGAGTATCGTCTGCATAGAAATGTAAATTCCTGTGTTTAATTTGTGACACAAGGTTATGAGTGTATATTGAATAAAACGACGGACCCAATACTGATCCTTGAAGCACACCTGTTATTATTGGTCGAAACGCCGACAAGGAACCTTCTATAAAAAGTCGTTGAAATTATCTGCTACTATTCATTAGTATTATTAACAAATACGTATGCGAGTGTATGAGTGTCTGTGATTTATAAACCCTAAGGCCAAGCTTTCTTTTTATAATTTATCATTAAAGAAAAGCTGGAAAAAGAAGCAGAGACGTGCATGAAAGGAATAGAATCTGAAATACAAACAGAAAATGATTTAGTTAGTGCAATAAAAAAAGAAATGGAACTATTTCAAAATCGGGGAATTCACGGGCATCATCTGAGTTTAGTATATAAATATTTATTGGCAATTCCTTCAACAAGCGTTGAAGCTGAAGGAGCTTTTTCGGCGGTCAATTATATCGACCAAGAAATAAGAAGAGATTATACTTTCAAAAATTAAGTTAAAATAGTTATAATACGTATAATACTGTATTGTTTATTTTATCATATTTATTTTGTTTACCGGGTGTTTAAACATTGCTAGTAGGTACAAAAAAAAATTAGTAGTTGTTGATGGTGAGTTGAAGTCATCGGCAAAAAAATCTAATAAAAATCCTTTAGTTTTCGAGATAAAAATTACTAAAAATTTGGATAAAATTGTTGTTGCGCCATAAAGTTAAGGTGACAAGCTTTCACAACAGTCACAACTCGATACATTATTATGACCGAAATGAATGCCGCTTACACAAATAATAATATTCTTTATTGCCTAACAGAAAGTTCCAATTATAAAGATATACTACTCCAATACAGAGGTTTATGCTTATCTGATTAACTTAGTATAAGCTACAACTAAACATTAATTTACTAAGCTTAGCTAACTTAACTAAATCTTGAACGATAACAATAAGATATGTGATATATCTTAGACAGATGTAATTACAGACTGACCACATTACATGAACTGGAGATCTTAATAACATGTTGGTTCTTGCTATGAAAAGATAAAAATAGAATATTCTCTTGGTTCGGGTCTTGGTCTAAAGAGTTTAATTTGTTTAGTAGAAACGGGCAGTCTACCTGATTACGCTAATTTATACAAAAGAGTAACAACAATACATTTCCTCCTGTGACCAAGTGATGAAACTTCGAATTTTATATTAACTGTTCCTGATCTAACCATCTCTCAGGATATACCCCATATCTCTTGAACCACATGTATTTGAAAAATTTCCTCTGAACATGTTTTGAAGATAGAAGAACGTCATTTCAATATCGGTATCCAAGCAATCACCGAGTATTCCAATCTGGACCGGATTAAAGAGAAATAAAGCATTTTTAAAGCTTTTTCATTAGTGAAAGATCTAAAATTTCTAATAATAAAACCTATCACTTCATTTGGTGATTTGACCAGTGAAAGTACGTGTTGTGAGAAGGTAAGTTCAAAGTCAAAGATTATCCCGAGATCTCTTACAGTTGTAACTCGAGTGAGACAAGCCTGACCCACCTTACATTCGAATATCCACTTCTTTATGCACTTAGAGTACATTATGCTTTACATTTGTCAATAGTAAGATGCAGACTGATTTCCGCACACCACTGATTAACTCTGTCAATGTTTAACTGTAGAATAACACGATCTTGAAATGAGTTGATTGAATGGAAAAATTTGGCATCATCGGCAAACAGCTGAACTTCACAATCAACTAGTTGGCGTAGGTCATTTATGTAGAGTGCAAAGAAGAGAGGGCCAAGTTCGATCCTTGAGGTACAAATAACGAGTTGACGAACATGGTGTTATTAAATGAAAAAAGTATATAAAAAAATTTTAAAAATGGGTTTCTTGGATTTCTTAGGACTTCCAGATGCCATAGTTTTTTTTTGTACTAGCAATTTCCAAACACCCTGTGTAGGTATATATATATTTAATTTGGTTTGAAAAGTATTAGTCATTTATTTATTATGTTCAGAGGAAAAAATATAGTTTATTTGCATTTTTAAGACACGATGTTTTACATATCGAATAACTTATTTGTATCCCGGGATCGAAATTATTTTATCCTGTGTTAAATAAATTAGTGTAACGCTTTAAATAAATAAGTTTGTTAGTTATATAGAACTTTTATTTTAAAATAAAGATAGCGCACCCTAAATTCGTAACAATATTCAATGTCAAAGGATTTATGAGTTGGTAAAACACTATTGGAGAAAAATGTAGTTGCTATTTTGGCAGGGCTCAGGATTTCTTCTTATACAACACCAAGATCAACTGGTCATATACATTATCGGTGTTGAATTCTATGTTAAAGGGATGTCTTCTGAAGTTGAACATTCGAGCGTTTATCCTTGACACTCAACGAAAGGACATAAAAAGAAAAAACCAAAATGCAGCTCTGATAGCCTTCTTTTTTAAGATGATTTTTTCGTCGGAAATAATTTGAAATTTCAAAGTTTCTGTGGTTAGGTACATACATGTTATGTAATACAGAGTGCTGCGTTTTGAAACGCAACATTGGAAATCTCATGTTAATTTAAATGTGCTCGAATATTGGCTTTCCTAATTATTTTACAGCAAAATTCCATTTAGATTTTTTAAAGTGCTCTTCAGGACGAATCTGTCTGTGAAGTTTGACAATGTTTCATTCGCTCAGTTTCGAGATATTTAAAAACGATCAGTAACGAAATTCAATTTATACCAAACTATCCGCACGACCTTGATCAGTAAATGTTAAAATAAATGACTGGAAAAGCTTTTCTATAAATCTTTTTCAAAAACGACTATATTTATTAATTATCTGTCCAGTTTTCACCATCATTGATCAAGACTGTGCTGATAGTTTGGTATAAATCGAATTTAGTTACAGAATCTTTTTTTTTTCAATATCTTAAAACTCAGCGTAAGAAAAATACTCAAATTTAACAAACAGATTCATCTTGAAGAGTACTTTAAAAAACCTAAAAGGAATTTTGTTTTAAAATAATTAGGGAAGCCAATATTCAAGCACTTTTAAATTAACATGGGATTTCCTATGTTGCGTTTCAAAATGCAGCATCCTGTGTAAGATTATACAATATACTGATTTTTTTTTAATTGCATATACTGTATGTTTCATTCTAGGTTCTAAAGTTCCGCACTTATTTTGTTTCGTTTTGTATTGAATTGTGTGAACCTTTATATCTAGAATATACACCGAAATGGTTTTGATCAAATTAACGGTTTGGTTTTATAACTTTCATTTGAAGTTTCACTGAAACATCTGGATTGTCAGGGAGCTTCTATTCGTGGTTTTCCCCTATACTCACACTAATTTTAAAAATAATGCACGCCTCATTAACTGATGAGATATATCGTTAACTTTCTGTTTCGTTACTCCAAGAATATACATGATGCTAAAATAATGTCGAGATTTTTTCTGAAAACAGAATGAAAGTAGGTTACATATGCGCGCTGGGCTTCGCAGCACTTGTGGCATAGTAAACTAAAACTCAATTGCAATTAATGAATGAAAATAAAAAAAATACGCAAAGTGCACTGAAGCGTAAAATTAATGATACGCCAGATAGCCGACCGAAGTAATTTAGGACATAATTTTAGACGCACGCTTCTATTTACCAGCCGGCGTTTTTTGTGTGCAACATTCTTCAGAGACAATCAGAACTATTTTTAACGCGGTTTCTGCATTTCTTCAGCGAGTTCAAATATGAAATAGTTCCCGGCTTTTCAATTTAGTTTAACACAACAGCGATAAGGCAAGGCCCGAATGCCACGGTAATGACATGTGTTCATCTGAATTTGTGGTCTAGTTACCTTTGGAACCGTTAAACTCATGTCGTGAATTAAATCATACGGATTACTTTTTAATTTGACATTTGCCGAAAATAATGCACAAATTTATGATAATTATTTTTATTTACAAAATGTCTATCTATGGATTTTATGGAATATTTCTAAGTTAGAAACAAACACGTTTGTCACGGGCCGGTAAACAGACTTACGTGACGTGACTTGACGTGTGACTCCCTATGACACAACCGTCAAAGCTGACTAGACCAAATTGTAACACATTATAATGTGTTACAAAAGAAAAAAATCAGGATATACTTTTTATGCCATATAATGCAAGTTGTAAAGTTGGTCGAGTAGTAAATTGTGGTGTATACGAAAAACTCTACACACCCTAAAAAAATGATGCTAAATCAAAAAAACTAGTTTTCGGTACCTGCACCTACTTAAAAAATTATAACTTCGATTTTCTTTTACTGATTTTTGATTTGAATATTGGGTTGAAAAGAGGAAAAATGTTCCTTTCCAACGGTATATAAAAAATAAAAATTGGTTAAAAAATCCAAGAGTTCCACATATAAATTTTACAAGTGTTTACCATTTTTCCACATTTTCATATTCATCGATAATTTATTAAAAAGTTTTCTCTATAGAATTTTCCTATTGATTTTTATCTAAAAGCGACTACAGTTTTGCATTAAACGCACTGGAGATCATTAAAATTGGTTTACGAGATATTTAGTTTTAATTAAATACGTGTAACAGTAGTTTGCGTGAGACCAAAGGAAAAAAATTGTAGTATATGTGTTAAAGACAAAGATGCAGCTATAATTTTACGCCGAGTAGTCCCCTTTCCTCTCCATTACATTGCAAAATTGCACTAATTTTATTTTACATTGAATTTTTATTTTACGTACATTTTACATTCATCGGCATGAAATACAAAAATATTTACTATTATAAGGCAACACAAAAGTTGAATAAGGCATAGTTTACCACGGCCTGGAGTTGCCAAGAAAATCAGTCGCTTCAAGGAGAACTCTTATAGTTGTTACTTTGTCTTATTAGAATAAGATCTTCATTTTTGCGCTAGTCAAAATATAATAGACAATGTACTGAAGTAGAGTTAATAGATACAAGAATTTATCCGAAAATACCTCGAAAATCATTGAAATACAGCGGTTAGCTTTAAATCAGGAATGGACATAGTAGGGGAACATGACGGCTACATCTTTCCAATATTAGTTGCCCGCTAATCACATCACAACAACCAAAGACATACGTAACTTTTTTGTAACTTCTGTGAGATCACACATGTTTGTTAATGGATTCATTCTTACCATCGAATAGTAGGGATACTACGAGCTCGCTCTTTTAAGATTTATACGCTCACGTTTGCTTTACATCAACTGATCCAAGAGGCCTGTATTCCCGCTCCACGACAATGTTACAATCTTTGTTTTTGCCGTATTTGGTTCAGTATCACTCCTTGCTGTCATACAAACTGCTGTTGCTGAACATTTAACATTTATCATTTTAACATGACTTTTAGCATGTTTTACCAAAATGTTTTTAAAGAAAATGTAAGATATCTCAACATGGCCGTAGCTAGAAGGCCAATGGAGACTGCGCTTGCCATAGAAAGTTTTAAGCCTGCCTTACGATGACCCAACCTGACAAGAGAATATTTTAAAAATATGTAAAAGCAAGGAAATAAAGACTTATAGAGCCTGCCCTGTACTACAATAAGCCTCCCTTGAATATTTAGTCTGGCTACGG
The DNA here is from genome assembly GCA_036172665.1 of Prosopocoilus inquinatus. Taxonomy (NCBI): domain Eukaryota; kingdom Metazoa; phylum Arthropoda; class Insecta; order Coleoptera; family Lucanidae; genus Prosopocoilus; species Prosopocoilus inquinatus. Next base: position 9,218,216 of record CM069876.1, read on the forward strand.
CCCTGTTCCTCAAAAACCATTATATTTAAGTATAGGGAAGCTTTAACAACTTTTATTTTATACATTTTTTAATGTTCAGAATCGAAATTTGTACTAAAAGAATAGGATTCTATTTAAAATAAGAAAATTAATGGACACTTCCGGCATAATCGGAAGTGATATAAAATTGAAAATATTTTAGTCTGAAAGATCACTTTCTTTTAGGGCAGTGTATTAATTTTCAGAATGTTTGTACGTTCCTTTCCCTAAAAACTTTTAATAAGTCACCCAACTTGGAATACTCCGTTTAATATTTTCAAAATTCAATATTTAAGTTAAATCTTAACGTATTTTAGTGATTTTGGGCTCGATGAATGCACAATTGTGCTTTCTTTAGAAAAAAGTAATAACAAAAAATTAAATGACGGAATGTATCGTATAATAATCGGTAAATAGTAAAAAAATTTGAAAGCTGGCAAAAATTTGAAATGTTTACGTGTGGAACTCTGCTAATTTTTAACTAATTTTCTATTTTTATATAACGTTGTAAAAGTGCGTTATTCCTCTTTTGAACGCATCATCGTAATCAAAAATCGGTAAAAGATAAATTAAGTTATGTTTTAAGTTCAAGCATGTAACGGATAATAGCTTTTTGACCATGATATCAGTTTTTTGGGTGTATAGCACATTTTTTGTATATTAAAGTTTTTTACTCGAGCAGGTCTACAAACTGCACAATGTCACATCAAAAGTATATTTTCACTGTTACACCGTGTATTATTGCATAAAATTTGTGAAAAAGAGACAAAGAAGTGTCATCTAAATAGTTAAAACAGCTCAACAACCGTCATGATCAAAAAATTTCAATTACCTTAAATTAAAATATACAGATTGTTGGAGAAAGTATGACAGGCAACCGGCTTCACATTTCGATTTGACATTTGCTAGGATTAAACTGTTCTTGAAAGCGACTGACGTGACGTTCATTGCTTTTACGCAATAGGTTCAGTGATATAAAAACTAACATTTCCTAATGAAATAGGTTTTTGACATTTCGGTAAATAAAAATGAATTGCTACTTAACTAGGATTAAACTGTTCATAAAAAAACCATCTTACGACTAGACTTTTATTGTTTTTTTTCCAATGGGCTTGGTGAAATACAAACTGACATTTCCTAATAAATCACATTTGTGAAACTTTGGTAAAATTAAATAAATCACAATAAATGTTCAAACTGCTGCCCGTTTGTTTCCTTGCAGAAATAAAATCGATTAATAACAACTTTCAATGAATGATGTAGGTGTTCTGTGGAAATATTTGTTATCGCATGCCTAATTTGGGATTCATTATTCTTGAATAAACAATTTCATATAGTAATTTACGGTATTTCTGAAGCAAATACCTTTCAAATTATGCAATGTTACACCCACGTTGCTATTTAAGAAAATCCAGTCCAAACACCTGTTGCACAAAATTAATGAAAGTCATGTCAGAAGATTTATGACCAAATATCTTAAACAGCGACTTCCTACAATCGCTTTTCGGCCTAATATTTGCGAATATCCTTGGTCAAGTCGTTTTGGGTTCAGTGGAATTCTCGAGCTACGTTTCTGTTGATGAAACCTCAAATAGGAAGGAAAATACGATTTGCATCAATTTTCTTTAAAACCACCAAATATAATTCCTAAATATCAAACCGTTTACCCGTCATTCCACTTTAAGCAATACTTTTTCTATATTCTCTTTGAAGCTGTAATCTCTACAGGATATTCTTTTACTGTGTGCAAATATTTAAACCTGCAGTATATCGCCATGAATGGCAACGATTGAACTAATATGTTCTTAACATGTATGTAATAGTTTTCGAGAAAAATGCAGTGGCAGATTTTCACTAAACCGTTTGAAAACTGCTGGCAAAGCTAAAAGTGGAACGTGGGCGCCTCTTCAATTACGACCCGCAGCCGCAGTAGCCCAGGGTTAGTGCCTTCCTGGAACTCGAGTAGGAAGGATGTAACTCAGCGCCGCTGCGATCAGCTGCTCCGTCAAAACGTTTACGATTTAAATTAACTTTACTGCAAGTAATTACAAGTTTAAGTATTAAATTAAAATCTAGTGCAATTCAAGAAGCTGCGGTTCGTAATTGCCGGACAAATTAAAAGCGAGGTACAAACAAATTGTAATTTCTCATTGAATATTATTTTTAAGAGACTTATAAAAATTTTACATTTACTTTGTTTCCAAGGATTGTAAGTAGTAATATTTTCATAGCTAGCAGCGAGATTGCAGCAAAAGTTTATTTACGTAAAAGGGTGAAGGGAGAACATTTTTAACGCGCCTGCCTAATTGGTGCGTAAATTTTCGGATTTATTCGTCGATAGTTGATATCGTAAAACATATTACTTCACTAAGTGAATTAAAATTTTATATAAAATAATTGATAAACGATATCAATGATTGTTATTACGAAACTCGACGTTGAAGATCGAATGCGGTATCGGTGGGCGTGTTCATACCGAGAGGAAGGCGAAGTTGACCTTCCTATCTTTCTCGCACATTTCAACAGTTCCAAACAAGTGGTCAATCCGAATTTTTTTGACTATGATACGGTAGCCACCAAAAAATACCCGCAGAAGGTGGCATTTGGCGTAACTTATACTGAGGTTTTTTTTTATTTGCATACAATAAAGGAACATCCTGTATAATCGTGACATCGATACTAGATATTATTGGTGTAAATCGATCATGAAGAAATGTCAGGTATTTGTAAATTAACCTTCAGTTTTGCTAAACTAATTGATTTTGTCATTCCACTTCATAATTACTTACACTTTTAGACCAGGAATGTTGAACTCGTTACCTAACACAAACGCAAATACAAATTTTTGACAGTGATATATTTACCTATTAGGAATTATCGTACAATCAAAATAGGTAGTACGGTTCGTATGAGTTCGAGAATTTCCATCTAAACGTTTAAAAATAAATTGCTATTGGCATAACAATTAAATATATAGTAAAAGTTCTTTAAAAAGCACAAAACGAAATAAACCGTGTGTTTGTTTTGCTATTAGTTTGTTCATAATGATTACTAATACATTAGAAAAATGTTTTTCTTAAACTGTTGTCTAATGTTTATATTACACTATCAAACAGGCTTTAATATAATAAGTAATATCATATAATTGTATACCTTACGAAACGTGACATCACTCTACAAAGTGTTACGTAACTTCATGCAACAAATGACAAATATATTGACTTATTTTATTTTATGTTTCTTCTTTTACAATATCAGTGTAAGGTCCCTTCCCCATTTGGATTTTCATTTTATTTAATTAATTTAATTTATTTGGAAAGAGCTCAAAAGTTAAACTCAAGAAAAATGCGTTGAACTGTAATTTTATTAAAATGTGTTAAAAAGAGCAAACCTAAATACGAAGTAGTTGGTTTATATCGGTTTTGCATTTCATCTCGATTGTCAATTTACCGGCCAATCAATCTTCAATGTTCAGTGCTTAATGCAGTAAAGTTATTACACGGGTTAATTAATTAGATTAGCACGATAGTTAACTTAACGATTATGTTGCAGCTTGCTGTTATGAATTTAACAAGTGTTTTACATCCACGCATAATTTAAACGAGAAACATTTCCGCTTCTTGAATTAAATTACAAACTGTGAACTCTGGAAGTCAAAAATAAATACATATACAGATTAGTCACCATGACAAATTTAGAACTAACATGGTGCATATAACATCTGATTTCTAAACACGCACGAGAACAATGCTGTTTTTAAACTGTTCAGCATTTTTCAGGCAATTTCACTCAAAAAGAGTCTAAGTTGCGATGCAATCAAATTCAATGGGATTTCTATTTGCTGATCTAAATGCATCCGCTCCAGTTCGGAGAACCATTCCCTGCAAACCTTGGTATCGTAAATTTTCATGCAAATTATTTTCAAACTGAAAATCTACAGTAATTTCATATCATTTGGTGTCTTTTACATTTTAAATTACAGTTGAGCAACGTATTTGCATATGCACCGCATCTTTAATTGAAAACAATATATTTTATTTGAAAGCTTAAATTGCGTAAATTGCTTTAAACTATGTTAATCAAACGGGATTTAATTACACACCGTGCACTTAAATTACAGCCGTATGTCATCATTAACCGAGCAGCTCTGTTAACGATTATAATGCCGTTACTCTTAATAACGAAGATCAAGATCAGAAAACACATTTGAAAGTTAAATCGGATTAGTGTAGCAAAGTTCTAAATATAAAGATGCAGTAAGTAACCTTCTAATTCATAGATTATTGCAAGAATTCAAAGATTTTATCCTCATTTTAAATTCAATTTTGCAAGAAATTTAGGAAAAAATAATATGTACCGTGCCTTCAATTGAATTCCTCATTACAGTGGGCTATGATTTCACTATTCTTTTCTCCTAATATTTGCAGCACTGATAGCTGTTCAATTATTTAATTAAAAAAAATGTCAAATTGACACGTTGTATTTTCAATTAATTCAAAATGTTAGAATTACAGCAGCAAATATTTATTGTTGAAAGTTATTTTCAAACCGGTAGAATAGAAAATGGACAGTTAGTTTATTCAATTAATCAGTATGTACAGAAGTTTTGACAGCAGTTTCCTAATGTTGCTATTACTTATGAAAAGCTAGTTAAACATATCCATGCTTGTGTTCTTAAATTTCGTGAAACAGGATCACTTGGTCCCAAAACAGGGAGCGGAGCAGCTAAGAAAAAGACTGCAGCCTGCATTGAAGATGTTCAGGATCGAATGGAACACTCTCCCAAGAAATCTATTGCGAAACTTTCACAAGAAGTTCAGCTATCAGTGGGAACATGTCACACTATTCTTAAAAAAGACTTAAAGCTTTATCCATATAAGATTGAAGTAGTCCACGAACTCAGGCCAGTAGATTTTCACAGAAGAACAGAATATTGTCAGTGGTTTCTTGATAACTTAAACAACGACGACATTCTTGACAAGTGTTTCTTTTCCGATGAGGCCTGGTTTCATCTCTCAGGTTATTTAAATAAACAGAATATGAGAATATGGTCAGCAGAAAATCCCCATGAATTTGTGGAAACTCCATTACATCCATTAAAAATTGGTGTTTGGTTAGCAGTGTCAAGAAGGCGTATCATCGGACCAATATTTTTTAACGACTCAGTAACTGCTGAAAGATACCGAAATGAGTTATTAAAACCTTTCATTAATCAACTACATGATGATGAACTTACAGAAGGTTCTTTTCAGCAAGACAATGCTACTGCCCACACAGCTCATCAAACAATGACTTTCCTGCAGCAGTTTCTCGATAATCGGATTGTGAATTTTCCTACAAGGTCTCCGGATCTCACAATTATGGATTACTTCATTTATCCGCACATGAAAAACACAGTTTTTAGAACTACGCATCACACAATCGAAGAACTTCGTGCGGGTATTACAGATGTGTGTCCTAACATAACCCCCGAACACTTAGCAAACGGGTTTGAAAACATGAAACCCAGAGTACGTTTATGTATTCAAGCTAAAGGAGAGCACTTTAAACATCTACTTTAAACTTTAATGTTGTGTTATTATTTGATGTTATGTTCAACATCATAAAAAAATCATAGCTTACTTTAATGAGGAATTCAATTGAAGGCACGGTATATACAACGTGTTACGGAAATAAGTACTTTAATTTTAACTGACAATATAACTCGCCAAGAGTAAAAACTTTTTTAAATATTTATTTTTCTGAACGTTCTAGTTATGGAGTTAAAATTATTTAAAATTTTGCTAAAAATATCACTGCCCGCTATTAGAGATTATAAAATATTGATGTGCTGTGACTGTTGCCTAGTAACGAAATTAACGTTTTGAGACATTTTTACTTTAAAATTATTAACATATAAAATAGCGACATCTTACTATCGCTTTTTGACCTAACATTGCAGTAGGATAGACAAATTGAAGCGGGATTTGCTCCTAATGAGTCCCCCATGCAAGGCGGCCATGCTTGCTGTCAAAGCATAATGAAAGATTTTAGAAAAATTTTGTGCAAATCGTTTTTGATTGCAGTGAGAACCTCGAGCAGCCTCTGGACAGCTGTTTCAGCCCTGCTTGGGGCTTCTTCAGCAGAAACGTAGCTCGACATTCCCACTGCAGACCAAAAACGACTTGCCCAATTTATTCGCAAATGCGATGTAAGAATGATGAACATATAAAATAGCGACATCTTACTATCGCTTTTTGACCTAACATTGCAGTAGGATAGACAAATTGAAGCGGGATTTGCTCCTAATGAGTCCCCCATGCAAGGCGGCCATGCTTGCTGTCAAAGCATAATGAAAGATTTTAGAAAAATTTTGTGCAAATCGTTTTTGATTGCAGTGAGAACCTCGAGCAGCCTCTGGACAGCTGTTTCAGCCCTGCTTGGGGCTTCTTCAGCAGAAACGTAGCTCGACATTCCCACTGCAGACCAAAAACGACTTGCCCAATTTATTCGCAAATGCGATGTAAGAATGATGAACATATAAAATAGCGACATCTTATTGGGCAAGTCGTTTTTGGTCTGCAGTGGGAATGTCGAGCTACGTTTCTGCTGAAGAAGCCCCAAGCAGGGCTGAAACAGCTGTCCAGAGGCTGCTCGAGGTTCTCACTGCAATCAAAAACGATTTGCACAAAATTTTTCTAAAATCTTTCATTATGCTTTGACAGCAAGCATGGCCGCCTTGCATGGGGGACTCATTAGGAGCAAATCCCGCTTCAATTTGTCTATCCTACTGCAATGTTAGGTCAAAAAGCGATAGTAAGATGTCGCTATTTTATATGTTCATCATTCTTACATCGCATTTGCGAATAAATTGGGCAAGTCGTTTTTGGTCTGCAGTGGGAATGTCGAGCTACGTTTCTGCTGAAGAAGCCCCAAGCAGGGCTGAAACAGCTGTCCAGAGGCTGCTCGAGGTTCTCACTGCAATCAAAAACGATTTGCACAAAATTTTTTTTTAAAATTATTGGTGAATAGATAAAACAGCGACATCCTATCCCAAGCAGAGCTGAAACAGCTGTACAGAGGCTTCTCGAGGTTTTCACTGCAATCAAAAATGATTTGCAACAATTTTTTTAAAATTATTATTATTTGAGAGAGTGCCTCGGAAAATAATTAAAGAAAGACGGTTTGTAGGATATCATGTGTAACAGAATTGCCTTTAAGGTCTCTTTCAAATTAACTTTTCATAGGTAAACGCTATTATTCATTCAAATGTAACGTGAAATAAGTTCTTAAAGATAAATGAAATGTCTTCATAAGTCGTCAGTAAACGCGTGAGAACGTATTTGTTGAATTAATAATGACTTAGTAATACTACATCCAAAATATTCCTCTTAAGTACATACTTTTTTTTACAAAAGATTGTGTGTTTTGGCACTATACAGTTTATATATGAAATTTTTCTGCTTAATATTGAAAATACTAAATTCTCAATAAAACTATTTACATTTTCCATAATATTGGGAACAAAACCTATTCTTATAATAAAAACAATCATTTAGTAATTTCAATAAATTGTAGGAGTATTATATTTACATAAGTAGCACTAAAGACGGGTACTATAGCAGATGCTATTTCTGTTGCTGTAATCAGTTGAGGCAGAGTTTCAGTATTACTTATGTAAGGGGATTGGGGTAAAATAATCCGATTTACCCCTCTAGCAGAAAGTTTAACTAATTTTATCTTTTCATTATTAATTAGTAGTGTAAACGCGGATTTCCATTACGGTAGCTGTCCTCCAACATCACCTCTTTCAGTTTACACGCCGCAAATATTTACTTATTAATTTCAACAGTTTCCGTTATTATCAACAAACCGCAGGTATTAAAAGAACATTAAGTTTATAAATTTTTTATTTTCTAGACAATTCAGACACTGATTCCGCTGCAAGATTTTGATTTAACGAAATAAAATGATATTACAAAAAGAATCAAATTAAAAAAAAATCATCAAATTAGGTAAGTCACTGTTGGAATAAATTAAAGGAATTGCAACTTCCAGATAAGCTAGAATCGTTTTTTCAAAAAGAGGGAACACAGAAATTATTAAGGATACATGACCCAAAACTCATTTTCATCACACTGTTTATTTTTTTGCACCATAAAAGTCCCAGGCTCTGTAAGCTTGCCGGGAAAGTGTTACGGTAGTAATTCGTGTATTGCCTGCTGCGGCTGTGACCGACTTACTAGATTTTTTACTTCGGCTTCTGCCCCTTACAAACTAGGGAAAACAGAAACTCAGTTTGAAGGAATCGGTATTAATCCAAAACTCAGTTCGACGTATTATTTGTCTCACATATAATTCATAAACACAAGAATAGATTCGAACACACGCCTGATAGTTACCCGGCCAAGCATTAAATAGTTTGTCAGAGTACTCCACTAACTCGGCTATGTATCTACTTCATTATAACATCTCCGGGAAAGTTTACTACGTGTCATCAACTGCATAGTAAAATAAAGAACGAATAAATTATAACTTTACCTGTAAATTTGTTGAAGATACTTACTTCAGGCCGCACAGCACCCGCGATCCAGTGGTAATGTGTGTGTAGTTTTACGAGCGTCATTCAGTTGTTATAAATAAAGGAATGTATAAAAGTTTGTCATATTCCAAATAAGTATAGTTTATAATTTTTATTACCGCGTTTAGTGATCCCGCACCTCTGAACAAAATTAACTACTACAAAATACCATTTTGTTCTAATTTAATACCATTTAGTTATTTAGAAAAATGGTTTGGACGTTTCAAGTTCTATTATCATAAAGTTTTTAATTTAGGAATGTGAGACAGAAGTTTAACTGTTTAGCATGTACAGTCATACTCAGAGGTAATGTCTTATCAATGAAATTTTAAGTCGTGATTGAAAAGGTAAACAAACCTGTGGTTAGAAGGTATGGGGCCGCCGCAATTTAATATTTGTAGGGGAGGCATTATTAAAAAAATATATATTTTGTACGTACCATTGACGACATAAAAAATGGTACAAGCTTCAGCGGTGATTTTCACGTTTTCTTTTTTATAAAGGATACATACTTCTAATTCGGTTTCTACCCATTTTCATAGTAATGTTACACAATTAGCTGATTAAATTAATTTTCTAATGCCCGGTTTCTAGAAACTTTTTTCATTAGAAAAAGTAAATATTGCTATGATTACCCACGTTAGAACTATAGGAATTTTTAACTTATCTAACGATAAAAGTTTCTAGAAACCGGACATTTAACAACACCTATTTACATTAAAGCATTATAAGTTTCCCCATTTATTATGTCACCCTTGGTAGGTACGTCAAATTGTCAAAAAGAATGGTAAAAGGGAAAATAAAACTAACGCACCAAACAGGAGAGCCATGCAATCCCATTAAGCGATCTGCCTTCTAAGTACAAATTTGAAACACAAATAAAGATAAAGACACGACTAATTACTTAGGATAATTTTTTAACAGCAGTTTAGGCAGCAACATCGCACGGCCAAGTTTTAACCTATTATTGTATAAGAATGACAGATATTAACCAATTTGTTACCTAAATAGACTAGGAAAGTAAACGTCACAGAAGGCGGAGCTGAGTCGTTTAGAGTCTTTTTCTAATAAATCGGACATATGTCGTAAATTATACCTGCTGTACCGCCGGGATTAACGTAAACATAACCTAACACTGAAAAATATTAAGACAACGAGAATCGACGAGAACTCACACTTCTATAAGTAAGTATGTTGTAATTTTTCCTTGGAAAAATGCTTGACAAATTCATTAAATGCTATCTCACAAACATTTTCAGCCAACTATTTTTATTCTATTCTCTTAGGTTATGTTTGTTAATGTTGTTGACATGCGACTGTATTTAGCTCAGACATACATTTTGTGCAAATTTTTAATAACAAATAAATTAACTATTTACGTAAAATAAGCCCAACTGAAATAATTTTATTAAAACTTTTTACCGTAAGTTTCAGTAATAAGCAAAAGTTTTCACAAGAACTCTGTGTAGAGTGAGTATTTTCAGTTTATTTAACCTAACCCATGCATTTTTGTAGTCCAATAGACTCCGTGTCAACTTTCGCGTCAGCTTTAGGACCGCCCACTTTCCTAATCTATTGCTGTCCCTCAAGAAGTGATTAAATAATAGTTGTCTTTTATTTGCACGTTAGATCAGTTCACTGGATCACTTATTCAAAAATTTGTCTGTTTTATTTGGCTACATGATCTAACCCAAAGTGATCCAAAACACTTCCCGCCTTGCTGATACTACACCTCGGAAATTCTAGATCAGTTTGGATCAGTTGGTTCACTTGTAGAGGGGATGTTATTTCAACTGTTTGTCAAATTATATTACTCGTCCAAATAACCTTTTGTTTTTGCTTAACTCGTTATAAAGTGATGCAAAAATAATATCTTCATCTGAAGATTAAAATGCAGCAATCTCGCGTGTTTTATTTACTATTAAATCGGTCACTTAAGATCAGTTCACTTTGGGTTAAACTGAACTGACCTGAACTAATCTGGGTTGCAAATAAAAGACAACTAATATCGCCGATGGCGCGAAATTTGAAAATTTTAAATTGCAAGTTATTTGCAAATTAATTTAGATTTTCGAACATCCCTAGAACAACTGTTTCGGATAATTAAAAAAAAATATTTTGTATTTCAGGTACCAACAGAATAAAAATTTCCTACCTCAAGACTCAAATTTGGCGAAACGTACGTAGTGGAATAAGGAGCTTTCGACCGCCTTCCTCAATTAAAAAAGGAGAAAAAAAGATGAAATATCCAAAACTAAAAGTTAAAAGTGACAGTCCTATTACAAAAATGATAAAAGCATAAACGCATAAAGTTAAATATAATCTTCATTTGATTGGCACAGTAACAATTATGAGAACAATTAGTAGCAAATAGGAGAACAATTGTTAATAGGGCAACCACGTGTTGCATATACTTGGTTTAAAAAGGTGGCAACAATTCTCTCTGGAAGTCATCGCTACGTGGTTTTAAACGAAGGCTTCTGTTGGTCTTGTGTAACCATGTCCTTCGCGTTCTGGGTTCCGATTGGCTGGTCATGTTCGTTTGAAAGCAAACTCTGGGACCCATCTTGGTGATCTCACTTTCGTTTGTGTAACATTGTGTTACAAAAACAGGTTTAGTTGGAATAGAACCAAGGCTAGTATATGGGAAGTTGTCTCATACAATGTCAGAAGGATTCGACATTTATCGCATGGGTCTTAGGTATACGTCAATCGTCTGAGCTGAAGCTCCATTTAAAATCATCACATTAGTTGCGTTGTTATGGTAACGGCACCGACTGTGCATGCACTGTGGATCGTGACCAATTAAAATCGCCGTAGTATGGTCTAACGTCACCAGAGACCGCATGAACACCCCTACCATCGCGACCAGGCGTTCGGCTTTATTCATGTAAATGCAAATGGATGAACTTCCCATATACTAACTTTGGAATAGAACAAGTTCTACGTATCCTTGAGTCGCATTTACGCATCCTTTTAAACGGATTTTCTAGGTTCATTTTGTTAAGCATGGGTTGCGATTACAAATATTTTCTTAGTTTGTGAAATAGAATCCGTTTTCCACTGAGGGGTGTACGACTGTGTACTCTGTGGATCGTGGTGAATAAGGCAGATCTCGCTTTGTGGTTGTTTCCAATTTTTGGAGAACGCCGCTAATTGAACAGCTTCGCCGCCTTCGCCGCTGACACTTTACTGTGACCGCCAACTCCGACGGTCGTGCAGGCATCAACGATCAGCTGTGCTGTGATACAAGTACAGTAACCTTCTACCTAATTCATTTTGTCCTAACGTAAATATTTTCGGCGTATATCCGTGTATTAGTACAAATATATATATATAAATTAGTATAGTGTTTCTCGTGACATTTAAGCTAACTTTAATTTATTTATTTAATTTGAGCTAATGTTTTGCGGCCCTCTGCAGGTCAGTAATGAACCTAAGTAAATTTAATTGTTGTTTAAATTAACTAAAGTGTTGATTTATTGAAACGTAACTTGATTATAAGTATTTAGTTTACTTTGGTCCATTAAAGCCCGTGTATATATTTAATAATTTAAGATTGTGTCAAAATATATTTATCATTGATCAAGTCACAATGTTCTGCTGTGTCTCAATCCCTATCTTAAACGAGCGAGTGACAGTGAATCCCATGGAAGATTTTGTTCATCGGCACAGCTGTGGAATTTTGGGAGTCCATTTCATAGTGCGCTCATCAGTTGAGGTTGCTCCCTGGCGCTCTTATTGTTTTATATAACCAACCCCCACCTCCTTCAGAGACTACCTTCGCGACAGCTGTTGATTTCTCAGTGCGACTTGCCACTAGGTATCGTTAAGAAATCGGGATTATAACATAATTGTAATAAAGTGGTAGCAAACCATAATAAACCGACAGTTAAATTTAACTTGCATTAATAAAATCGCACAAAACTGTAAGTCATTACTTTGAAGATTTTGGGCACGTAAACCATTCCTATGAAATATAAATTTTCTATAGTCAATTAACTTCAAGTTGAATTGAATCCCCGTGTACAAGGCACAGTGTACTACATCAAGAAAGAATAAATTCTTATCATCTCTTAAGATCAATTTATTCCTTTAATTTATCAGCTTGTTAATTTAGACGTGATTTTCGTACCGAGATATTCCCAGTCGGATTGGCAAACTATGTAAATGATTCAACAACAAGTCGAGAATGACACTTGCGTAAAAATACATTTTAATAGATCCTATCTAATTTTCATTCTCAACCGAATACCATTTTTGAGATATTGTTTGGGATAACAGTATCGCTTCTCCATTTTGTTATATTCCTGTTTTAGTTTAAATATATCAATGTTTTTAGTAATAATTCAAGTGACGTACAAAAAATATTGTGTATTATATTACGTGTGACATTTAAATAAGAGACAACTAAACTCCAAAGTTTGCGTTATGGTTCATTGTACTGATAAATTTATTTAAATAATTATCAACTTCATAAATAAGAAAAAAATATATTTAAAATACACATACACATGTTGACATTACTTGATAAGTCAATTAAGTCATTAACTTGCAATTTAGATACACAGAAAAGGCGACGCGATATATTTATAACAGTTTATGTTACAAATATATTATTTATATAGGATGATATATTCGGTTAATAATTTAAAGTAGGATCAAAAATTTATCGGCCGAGAATCCAAGTACACGATTTTAACATTCTATCGCAACGTAGGCTGGCATGTAATTTTCTTCAGAACCAGTAACTTGATTTCATTTCTGCATGTTCACCTACATATAATACCCGCCAGACTGAAGGTTAAAAATAGATTTAGATAATACTGAACTATGAAGCAGACACAGACAACAGAGCAATGTTGCCAGCATGCAAATATAACCAAGTCAAATGGTCGACCGTACACGTACCAAACGAGCTTTTCCTTGTTTCACGATTCATATCAATGCATACATCAATTAGTTAATACTTCTTAAGTTTTCAATTTTTATTATTGTCATAATTTTATTTTTAGGCAAAATTAGTGCTGACGTATGGTCTTTTACAAAAGAAAATTTAAAATTGACAATTTTCTTCAGTTTTATGATGGTTCGCCCGCACGTTATTTCTGAATGCACTCAGCCTGTTTGTGTATCACAAGGCATAAATTGTCTTAAAATATCGCTAGAATACTTTCGATATTAGATCGCGAAAGTCTTTGAAGTCGACTCGAAACAGAAAAGTTCGATTAACAGAGTATTCGTTCGGTATTCTGTGTATAATTGTGATGTTTCTTCCACCACACAAACCTTGATAGTATTTCAAGGAATTAATCGGTACATTTAAAATCAAGTACACTTGCTGGTTAGAGCAAATTACGCAGTAGTACACTTATTTAATTTCTAAAGAAGACCTAGTTTCTACACATATGGTGAAGACATAACTCAGAACTCAGAAATAAAATATATCAATGTCTATTATTTTAGTGACATTAAATTAAGTTTAACTTATTCGTTATTTATTTAATTCAAGTGTAGGAGAAATATGAAATATTTTATCAAATTAAGTGTATTATTTTCATTCCGCCGATCGGCGGACTTTATCGAACAAAATCCTTAATCCGCTGTTTGGGTGGTGTGATGCTAAAATAATTCGCTGTTTTAATAGTTTACTTACAATTTGGAAATAAACGTGTGTATCACACAGAGAAAAATGAATAGTAAAAAGTAACACAAATTGTAATCAAAATGAAGACAGAAACAAATTGTAACAAATATAAGTACAATTATAATAAATTTTACTACAAGAATAGCCTCTTGTCCGACAATTGTGCAAATATTTCCTATAAAATTTGTCTCTGCCTTCATTTTGGCATTCATTTTTCTCTGTGCATGTTAAAAGTTTCTTTTGAAGTATTTAGAATTTCTTATATAAATCCTAACGAAATTTTGAAAAAAGCACTTAATTTTTTTAATCGATGCAATTCAGGATACGCCTTCTCACCGACCCGAATCGCGAAGAAAATTAAATTAAAATACTAAAATTATTTAAAATTTCTCACTTCACTGAGTACACTTAGTAAAATTTCAATACTTCTTTTAATAAATAATTAATGTTATTGAGGTAGATAAATCCGAATGCCTGGACGGTCCAAGTGGTAAGGGACCGACTTAGCAATCTTAAGGTCGTGAGTTCGCACCCCGCTCGAAATATTTCTCGGGGATGGTCGTTACTCACTTCAGGTACCCTTCAGTGTCGGGAAGAAAATTCGATACTGCTTCCCCTAAAAACAGCAACGAAGTTTGTAAGTAGCAAAGCCATGGAACACTTTACACACACTCCCACTCCTGAGGTCCAGACAAGTCTATGACTTAGGATCCCGTCGGGCAAACACCACAGTTTAAAAAAAAATCTAACCAATATTTCTGACATCTGAAATAACTGCAACTCTTAAAATTAAAATAATTAAATTAATGAGGCACCTGTTATTCCGGTAATGCGTAATTGGTAATAAATTGTGTAACTGACATTTGCTCATTCTTTTAGCAGAGCAAAAGTTAACATAAGGCATTTTTTTACCATGTAAACCCTATGGCCACAGTCAAAAAAAAAATGTATATTTACTGTTCAAGGCGAGTTTAGTTGTTCGGTGCATGTGGCCATTACTACATTCTTCAAAAGAACTGAAAATATCGCCCGCTTTTAACATGATATGTATTTACTTCCAAATTATAAATAAATTGTTAAAATAGCAAAATATTTTCACAAGTCACAACACTGAGCGGCGGATTAAGCATTTTTATTAGATAAAGTCCGCCGATCGGCGGTCTTATTAGTTTTTAGCTCAATATTCCGCCGTGCTTGCGCATATCAATTGAATTTTGGGGGGAATTATGGATTAAGATTATTTAAACCGCCGGACGGCAATGCATGGTTCCGCCGGTGGACGTTTAGATATACTATAAAAAATACCCAAATATTAACTTACAAATATTAACTTATCCTACAAAACGTCACTTTATACAAATTTTTCTTAAAATGTAAAAATATTAATAAAATTCTGTACCTTTGAGTTCCGTCGGTGTTCAACTTGTGCGATATTTGCTCAGGACTTTTTTTCAATAGTTAAATTTTTTAATTAAAGTTAAGTAAAGCTCGTAGAAAGATAATTTTAGAGAACCTTTAATTTTTCTTTGAATATAAATTTACTGTTTCTGTCAGTAACGCTACTGTTTAGACCAAGCCTTCTTAAAGTATGGTTGGCGACTGGCGACCCCATATGAGGTCATGTAACTGAATTTGGAGGTCGCGTAAATTTTAGCAAAAGTAAATCATTTCTGGACTCGCAATTCAAACAAAATTTAAGTTTTTATGTAAAAGTAAAATTTGGCTTTCTTTTATTATCAGCAAATGTTTTCATTATAATCCTGCTTTATTAACCTTTACAGCCGGGATCGCGAAAATATTGTTTGTTCGAGTAAAATGGGTCGCCAAGTCAGAAAGTTTGAGAAGCCCTGGTTTATACAACCGGAATGTCCCCCATGATTATGAAGGACTAATTTGTTGCTAAAACGGTAAAATTTTGGGAGACAGAGAGGTAGACCATTTTCCAATTCATCTGAAACATCTCCCCAACATAATACAGAAGTACCTATACGTGTAATAATTACTTTTCTCCGCACGCTTAAAAATCTCAACTAAATTTTTGATGTCACAACTAATTTTTTAGTGAAAATAATCCCAGCTGAAAAGACAAATTATAGTTGAAATGACCATGTAATTTTTAAGCGTGCGTACGTTAAGAACGTTCAGTGACCTCTAAAAATGAATGATACTTTCTCAATTTCTCTGCAAAATTTGTTAAAGAGACTGCATGAAATATGAACTTGGTATGGTTTATTTCTAAAGATTTGGTTTACCCGATTTGAGTATTATAAATTTTTGTTTTGTTAATTTTATTTCTCAAGGTTTCTATACTTATTTAAAAATTTTATTGGTCAAGTAGCTCCGAAAAAGCAACTAAAAACTGAGAAGGTACAAAAAATGAATCCTATGATGAGCATTGAAATGACAACGAAGAGACATTTAAATATGAATAAATAGAAAATACAGTATTTTTTATCAATTAAACGACATCTCCGAAGCGTAGCTACTGTTTAATTTAAAAAATATTTTATATTTAGAAATCATTTAAATTTAGAAATAATTTAAATTTGAAAATAATTTAAATTTAGAAATAATTGGAATTTAAAAATAACGGCGCTTTGCAATTTTCATTTTATAAAAGAAATAAAATAGATAAAGCATTTAGGTTAACTGACTTGACCAATGAATGTGTGTATCAACAAATAAAATATATTAAAGTAAATTTTCAGGAAGAGGCAGGGCCAAGCACAAGCATAACTTTCTATATTTTAATTCTACAACAAAAAGTCAGATAATTTTTTAAAAGCCCGTAATCTATAAATTAAATAATTTTAAAAACTAACCGTCAAGACTTTGAAAAGACAATTTTATTAAACCAATATCGGAAAAAAATTTAATAAATTCTATTTTTTATTCCAAGAACTAATTTAACGAGCAAGTTAGTTCCCTGAAAGTATAAAAATTATTACTTATTACTGGGACTAAATATGAAGATAGAGGAAATTAAAAAAAATACTGAATGCGGAGGTAATGTTACCACAAATTATGAAATTGAGCCTCGTCTTAGAGAACAGACCACTCTTTTAAAAGAAATTTAAACGACGTGGAAAGAAAAGTCGTTACGTTTGAAACATTGTATGATATTTACTCAAATTATGATTAGTAATGCTTAAATTTTGTGTATCAGTTTCTAAGTTTATAGAATTTTTGTCATTCTTAATGTAAACCATTTCATTTGAAGCACGTTCCCAACTACATTTCAATTTCGTTTTAATTTGTGAAAAGTTACAAGTTTTGATTGTTGATTGTCATTTGTCATCCGGTTGTTTTGACATTGTCCAGCGATGTTTTTGAACGGTGCTCAAGAAAGGAAAAATATTTGACCTGGACAATTATCGTCCTATATCTATATTCCGATCGTTGTCCAAGATATTTGAAAAAATTTTACATTTTACATTATTTAATATTTTATTTCTTCAAAACAAAATATTAAATAATACCCTATATGGTTTTCTTTCTGGCAAAACTTGCGAAGATGCTCTTTATCATTCAGTCTTAGAAATTCTGAAATGTCTCGATAAAAGAACTAAAGTAGCCGGTGTTTATTTCGATTTAAGTAAGGTTTTTGATACGATCAACCATAATCTGATGTTAAGCAAATTGTTTAAGTAGGGCGTGCGCGGTATAGTCTTGGAATTATTCAAATCATATTTAACAGGTAGAAGTCAAGGTCATTTGTATAACTGGAACTCTACATTCAAAATGAAAAAGATTATTTTTCCCAACCGCAATCAATTGTGAGAGGGATGCCTCAAGGATCTATATTGGGTCCTTTGCTATTCGTCATTTATGTTAATGTTGTGTTAATGTTAATGTATCAGTTTGCAGATTATACGTCGTATTTCATTAAATGAGGCACTATCAAAAATATCGTACTACTAATCCGAAAACTAGTTTCAGATATGAGTATTTGGTGCAAAAATAGCGATCTCTTTTTAAATACTGTAAAAACTAATATCATTTTGTATAATGCCACTGAGAATATTGAATCATTTTACGTCAATTTTAATAATAAATCACTACTACAAGTAACAAAACCAAATTTCTCGGAGTCGACATTGATTATAATTTAAAATGGAACTATCATATAGAAGGCCTTTCAGCTAAGCTCTCTAGCGCTCATTTTGCTATCTATAAAATCAGATTAATTAACACAAAATAAAACAATTTTATTTTGCTTACGTCCAATCAAGACTTGTGTATGGTCTCATTTTTTGGAGAGCTTCTCCTCTTTTCCAAAACGTATTCGTTATGCAAAAAACGATAATTAGATGTATCTTTTCTTCTAATAGCTTTAAAACCAATATTGATATAACATCTGCCGCGCATACCAGACATGGTCAGAATTTGAGTATACCAAACCATAACCTCTCTGCTTTTGAAAAAGGTCCGTACTATAGAAGCATCAAAGCGTACAGTGCTCTACCTCCGACAATACGAAACATTAGTAATGATAAAAAATTTAAAAGAATTTTACACAACTTTCTTCTTGATAATTGCTTTTACAGCTTTAATGAATTTCTCTCAGCCTGTGAACAGTAAAGCAATTTTATTGTAATGTTTAATTTTTTCTGTGTTATTTTTGTCTACTGTATTATATTGTGTATCGAGTCATTTTGACAAAATGTCCTCGTTACATTACATTTCTTTTCTAATCTCTAATGTACATATAAAGTACCTGACAATGCTGTGGTTTTTTGACTTTATGGCAATAAAAATGATTGATTGATTGGACAATCGAAGCATTATTGTACTTACCAGTCCTAGACTGAGCTTGTTTTTTTCTTTTTTCCAGTTACGGTTTCCCCTTTTTTTAATTCAGACCACTACGGGTTGTAGCTTCACACATTTTAATCAGAGGTAAACTTTTAGAAAGAAATAAATTGTAACATCTCGCATTCTCCAAAGCAGGGTTTATATAAATCCAAAACTGTCAGCTGAACGGTTTAAATCATTTTTTCGTTCTAAACCTAATCAAGTTTACTATTAAAAAGTTCAATTACGTACTCTCTTTACGGGATACAAATTAAAATTAAAATCGTTTTTTTACTTTTAGTTTTACACAAAATTCAACACGCGTATTTTTGTTGTAAATTGTTTGGTCAGCATTTCGCAAGTACGGTCAGCGACGTCGTCTTAATTGCTGTGGAAACTGTTCACATGAATTAGCGACGTTTGCTTTGCTTGCAGATCAAAGTCATTTTCGATCTCCGGGACGTAAGTAAAATTACCGTTTTAAAAGAGGGGATTCCATGCTGAAAATTGAAATTCAAGTTGTTGAACTTAGTTGAAATGCTGGACTAGCAGATCGTATTTCATTCAAATCAATTAACGCGCTCGCTCATTATTTATACTTCAACGAAACGTTAATAATTTTGGATGCATCGATCTTTGGACCTGAACCTTTTCAAAAAGGTTATGGAGTATGGTATAAAAAGGGGAAATTTGTAGTCTAATGATGCATTCATTATTATTATTATTATTATTATTGAGATTCAAGCAGTGAATTAGTTAAAATCAGTGATTTATTTTTAATTGGAGTATTCATTAATTAATATATGTATTTAGTTTAAAGTTATTCGTGAATCGGTCCCTGGAGGGCGGCGTTCAAGTGTTGTGTAGGAAGGTTCAGTGATATAATCCTTAAATTAATTACTACTTTTCGTATCCCACTGCAAACGAGAGTTCGATATAAGTGAAAACGGAACGAGTTACAACATTTTTTTCTTTCGCATAGAAAATCTGATCTGATCGTGACAGAGTGGAGTACGCCCTTATCAGTTCGTGACAGTATAACATGCTTATCAACTCAAAGAAATGAAAAATTATGTGTATCAGTATAAAAAATCAGGAAGCAAAGCTTAAAATTGACAGAGTTCAAATCCAGTAAGTAGGAAATACGTACATTATTAACAATTATCTGTTGGATTTTTTTGTTTTTAATTTTACAGTTAGCCTGTTATTTGTAGTGTCACAGTACTCTTTAAAATCTTACAGGTCTGGTTCGACACACCAAGTTACATCAAGTATAGGCAGCCTAAAAGTCTACCGTCGAGTTAGCGAGGTTTTTGATAAAGTTAATTCTAATCTAGAAATTTAAAATAATATGTGCATCAGGTGATATTTCTTTCTTGTATAAAATATGTCAAAAATTACCGCAGAGAACTGTCGAATTAACCAATAAACATTCACTACGGTATGCTGTCTCTGTCACTTTTTATCAAAATTAACATCTTGTCATATGGCTTTGGATAAACTCATGAAGCCTAGAACAACAGTGAAATTGAAAATGAATTTAAATAATGAATGTCATCTGTTTATACTACGATTGGTATTAATTGCATAAATCAATAACAATCTTTATAAATAAAATAGGTAACTTAACTAGTAGCGGCATATCTTTTCCCATTGATCTTTTATTCATGAGGTTTAGCGTAATTACGAATTTCAATCATCTCAATGTTTAAAATATGTATTATATTTATTTCTAACTCAAACAAAAGCTTTTATTAGAACTATTCAGACACTATGCAAAGCAAATTGCAATCAATATTGTAGGCGTGGGTTCTCATATATCCCTAAGTATTCTGGCATAATTACACATTCTTAATTACAGCTTACATTCCATACACCTACAAAATTTAATTATAGTAAAGGACGGGAAAGTAATGTTTTATTGAGATTTCCATTCCGTGCTTGTTTTGCTTACGCCCACGAGTTTCTCGGAAGATATGCACTCGACTACATCAACTTAAAATTTTTACAGTACATGTTTATTTCTGTGTACAAGTACAGTACACAAGAGGGAATTTAAAAAACAAATTACCTTGATAGCACACAATGTTTATCAATATTGATGTGAATCAGCATCAAATAAGAAAATCTTCAGAACATTTATACATTTTGTATCTCTTGAGTTAACTCAGTTGGGGTTTTATGCCCCAATTTTTACTTGAAAATAAATTTGTTTTTTTTTTTTAAATTGCCTTTTCTACATTCTGATTTCTAGAAATGGACATACTCTTTTTTCAATTATTATATTAAACCTTTTCCATTTTTCTTCAGAAATTTTTAAACTGTTTTTTTCATTTCTTGTATCCAATTAATGCTCTATAATTTTTGTTAATTTTCTTATTTCTTTATATTCCTATAGATGCATTTTAAAAGATTCTTCGTCAGAAGTGGTTTTTACAATGTGTACTTATTTTTTGAATTCTTGTTCTCCTATACTTCTAAGATTCAAGTCACATGGAATAACAGAATCAAATTTTCACTGAAGAACATACAAGGATCAACATTGCTTTCTTGTAAATTACACTGTACGAGATATTCAATTAGGCATTTGTACCAACACTTCGAACTTGCTTCAGGCCATATAAGCTCCGAATTAACATACACGATCTGTACCATCAGTATAACCTTGGGGCTGCTTCATATAAATATCTTTTTCGAGTGTTCCGTTGAGAAATGCGATTTTTACGTCAAACTGTTTAATACACCAATCTGCAAGACAGCAACACCAAAAAGAGCTCTCGTAATCACAAATTTAGCAATGGGACTGAATGTCTCGATGTAATCGATTCCAGGGGCCCTATTCTCAAGTCGAGAGACAAGAGTCGCATGCGAAAATGACGTCAAAATGACGTAGACTCTTATACAAAACTATACAAATCATTCGAGAATTACATCATTTTGACGTCATTTTCGCATACGACTCTTGTCGCTCGATTCGAGAATACGGTCCCAGGTCGTTGACTAAAACCTCTAGCCCACTAATCGTGCTCTATACTGGATTACTTCGTCGTCAGAATTCGACTTTACAGCAAAAACCCATCGGTTATGAATAACCTTGGCTTTAGAAGGTAGTCAACTAATTCCCATGTATCATTCTTGAGTGTATCTCTTCATTCATTGCAATTTTCCATTTCTCAACATCATCGCATTGAATAGTCTCCTCCTAGTCCTTTGGTACTTCTCAGTAACATCATCCTGGGTTGGTACACATCTCTGTTCCAGTTTGACCTCTGAATTGCTTGCTTGTTTCTTAAACTGTAGGGTCATGTGCTTGATAAAATGGAAATCATCTTCATTGTTGTCATCTTCCTGTAGCGTTATTTACCAAACTTTTGGCTGAATATTTTAATTCAAGATTCCAATTTATTGGTTTTGTTTGACAGTTTCTTTTTGTACATAAAAACAACAAGTATTACACATAACGACATATGTACTCAAAGCCTGCTAACAATATATAAACAGATGCCTGAAAATAAATATCTAGATTCCACATCACTTCCATCTCCATCTACCATCTATTTTTTATTTTTGAAACACCCATCATTTTTGTCATACCGGTCTTCACTGGTTGCTGTTGTTGTAATTCATCCTTGAATGAAATCTCTGCAGACACAAATTTATTTCTTCTCAGGAAAATATGACACGATAACTACAATCCGCATATCCAACTGCAAGTCCTCTTGTAGATATTGCATCTAATTTCCTTCGCTTTTGCAGTGGAATCCATGCATAACATTCTACTCAAAAATTTTGTAGGTGATCAAAGCGACTTTCCTTTCTTCAGAGTAATTATATCGAACACTTTTTCTTGATTTTTTTTCTTGATTTTTGTTAGAGCAGTTCGATTTAAAATGTAAGTTGCAGCAAGAATAGCTTCCTTCGCCCCATAAGTATTTTGATAAATGAGATACCGAATGAAACCAAGAACGTGCCATCTCACAAAGGATTCTATTTTCTCGCTCCGCAACGCCATTTTGTTGCGGAGTGTAGGGTACGGTCATCGAGTGTTTTAATCCCACCGTCTCTGTACAATTTCGTACCTCTTCGTTATCGAATTCCTTGCCTCCATCGGTGCGTAATTCTTTCAGTCACTTGAGTTTGGGTCTTCACCATTTCCAGAAAGATCGATAATTTTTCTTTGACCTCATCTGTTCTTCGTAGAAGATAAATCACTCTAAAGCTGGTCAAATCATCCTTAAAAACAAGGAAATACACAGATTCGTGTAGATCGTTTTCTTCCATCGGACCGCAGACATTAATTAACTCTCTCGGATTGGTGGATTTTTCCATTCTCTCGCTGAAAGTGAGTCTACGAAACTTTCCAAAGGTACACCTTTCGCAAAATTCCTTGTCCATTTTGAAGTCAATTCCATGATCCGTCAAAAATATTTGTACATATTGTTTATTTTGATGTCCAAGCTATTCATGCCATTTTTGTAGATTGTCACTTCCTTCAAAAATTGCATATAACTTCACACAATAAACAACCTTTACTACCAAACGATAGAGTTCTTTGGTCTTATTGGACACAGCATTGGTATACTTTCTCTAAAGAATATCCACGATTTTCCGTCGTTTTGAATAATTTGGTCGATACCTTTCCGTTCCGCCTGTTTCACAGAAAACAAATTGCACATTACATCGGGAGTCGGGACAGAACCAAACATCTTCAAAATATCGTTCAGTCCATTCTTGATCATCAAATATCTTGACATTAATTCTTCCAGTACCAATTGTTTTAATTTGTACCTACTCCACTTTTAGCACTATTCAGTTGCTTTGGATTCTCAAATTCTTCAAAAAGAACTGTACCAGTTTCGTCGATTCATGATATGATGTGCGGCATCTATAAACCATTCATCACAATTCATTCTGTTGATTCAAGGTCAAAAGTAGAGAAAACAAAATTTTTCTTGCATAGTTTCATTTTCTTAATTTTCGTGACCTTGTGTACTCTTATCGATGACTGCGAAAACATAGCAGTCTTTTGTTTTTATTTTATTTGGACATTCTGCCGACACATGACCTTTTCCTTTGCACTTAACGAACTAAACCAGTTTTACATACTTTAGACAGATGTCCCGTTTTCCCGCAAGACAAACGCCTCATCTTATCTGTTTTTTTTTATATATCTTTAATATCTCTTGCATTTTACCGCGGTCGAAATCACTCAATAAAGTGGGCTTTGTCACTTTGTTAGGTGATTTTCCTTACTAATTAATTCTTAACATGATTAATTCTCATTTCATTTCTATTTGTTTTAGGTAATTATTTTTTTTCAACATATCTTTTCTTTCTTTAGTGTGTGCATTGTTAAAATTGTAATGTAATCGTTAATACACTAATTTTTTTATTTTGGAAAACGCAGTAAAAAGTATTAAGAAAATTACATCAATGACAGCAATTTCGAATCTTTTAGACGGCAAGTGAAACCAGAGGTGTAACATAAAAAAGTCGGATGTGTTTCAGGGTACAGGATTTACAATTGTATCACTGAACAGATAACTAAAAACCCAACCCAACCTGATTAGGTAAATGATTGTACAAAGTAACGAAAATACTATTATTTTTTTAAATTTCTGAGTTACTCTTAAAATCGTTTATATAAAAAAGTTTTTTTCTGAAGTTCTGTCGATTCCTAAAGTTATTAAGATTAAACCTGAATCATCCTGTGTATAGTTCGAACTGCGCTTCTTAATAAGGCAAAGTAGATCGAACTGCTACCTTTTGTTGCTCCGATCTGTTTGTTTTGGAGATTTATTCGCCTCCCAATTGTTCTTCGATCATCGCATGTTTCTCTTTGTTGACCTCAGTTCTGCACAAAGCAGATTTAATTCATAATTACTCACAGCACGCAAAGTCTATCAGTTTTCCAATCCAATACACTGTCGTCATCTTCCTGGTTCTTCTCCAGAAACTTTCTGAAGCCTTCTAGATTCACGTTTCATAACTGCGTCCTGACCTTCGGTGACAGTTTTCTCTGCGTAATTATAGGAATTCGGTGTGTTTTCTGGAGTCTTCAAACGACGTCAACTCTACGTGCAAGTGTTCTTTAATGATGTTTTATATGAAAGTATTCCATGCTGACAATTGAAGGGGTCAGTGCAAAAAGGGGCTAAGTCCATATTTTGCATTTTTGAGATAACCAATGTCAAGTGCATTAATTTACATGTACTATCGTCTGGTAAACTTAGATAAATTCCAAGAAGTCGATAAATTTACCAAACAGCAACAGCAACAATTTCACACGAATCCCAATTCAGTGCAAGAAGTTGCTAAGTAGCACGAAATGCCTCTAATTCCCGGAAATAACTACTTCTTGATGCGAATGTCGCATGAAAAGTTGTTTCAATATCAAATTGTGTTGTCCTGATTTATCAAATTTGTCTAAATACGCGTGCTATTACTTATATTTCTATTAAATTCTTGTCCGGATTTAATGTCCGCTACCGTACCTTCATCTTGTTAGAATTTAAATTGTTATAACGTATGCTCTATTTTTTAATTGTTTATAATATAAGATCCAGTTCTCAGGTGGCTAGGAATAAATTTCATGTCTTAGCTAAATACAGATATTGTTGTTAACTTGATAGCGCATGTCATTTCTTAACTCAAATATTATAGAAAAATTTTGTGCAAATCGTTTTTGATTGCAGTGAGAACCTCGAGCAGCCTCTGGACAGCTGTTTCAGCCCTGCTTGGGGCTTCTTCAGCAGAAACGTAGCTCGACATTCCCACTGCATACCAAAAACGACTTGGCCAATTTATTCGCAATTGCGATGTAAGAGAATTGCGAATAAATTGGCCAAGTCGTTTTTGGTATGCAGTGGGAATGTCGAGCTACGTTTCTGCTGAAGAAGCCCCAAGCAGGGCTGAAACAGCTGTCCAGAGGCTGCTCGAGGTTCTCACTGCAATCAAAAACGATTTGCACAAAATTTTTCTAAAATCTTTCATTATGCTTTGACAGCAAGCATGGCCGCCTTGCATGGGGGACTCATTAGGAGCAAATCCCGCTTCAATTTGTCTATCCTACTGCAATGTTAGGTCAAAAAGCGATAGTAAGATGTCGCTATTTTATATGTTCATCAAATATTATACTATTATTATAAATTTAATGGTTTTTAAACAAACACAAAGCTTATATCACGGAATATAGCTTTAGTTTTGCATAAAAAGTGGATGAAATTTCGACGTACTGGTATAACCTGTTCTAAGTGAAAACATGAGTTCTTTTTTGTACAAACAACTGATATTTGAGATTTAAAAAGTCATACGTTACTTTTGTAAACAAAATAAAAATAATATTCTTCGTTCAAATCTTTCCATCTATTGTAAATGATAAAGGAAATTTTCTAAATTTGAACTTTGACTTTTTATTTGCACCACCAATGTATCTCTGTGTGTAAAAAAAAATCAAATTCCTGGAGCAATAAATAAAAATGTGGGAGTATATTGAAATATTCAATTCACAATAGCTCGAAAACATAAAAAGTGTGACATAGCTACTTCTTGCACTAACCCCTTCAAATGAAATTCAAGTTGTTGAAATTACTTGCTCCAGGAGACATTATTTCGAATAAATTAAAAAAAAAATGCTTCCATGCAAATTGAAATATAGAGCCCTTATTGTGTAAAGGTGATAGTAATAACACTTTCACTATATAAAAAAAAAGTATCAACTGATGTTCAGTTTGTAGCAAAAGAATTTTATTATCGATTCTTTAAACCATAATTTTTTTTTATTACTTTGTCTTGATCCTTGCGAGCCTTTGCCGTACGAATTGTATGGTTCAGTTAGAAACGTTCGTCGGTCAGTTACGAACGTTCGTCATTATCCCATTGAGTTTCTTAGTTAACATTATCTTAGTTATCTAATTTCGAAGCCGCGAAATTATAAAAGAAAATCGGACACCAAGTACATTTTGGAGAATTTAAAAATGACGAATAAACGATGTTAACAACAACGAATTTACATCAGGAAATGTATCATAAATTTATTTTATACCCAAAACCACGTTGGTTGATCAAATGAAAAAACCGAAATTGACATTCGTCAAATGTGGCAGAAAATCACTATTCACACTGGCTCAAGAAACACAATTACAGGTTGATATTTTAAAAAGCAAAGGACAAGAAAGTCTGAAACAGGGAATACAAAGCTTAAATAAAATTGAACATGGAAAAGTGTAATTGTTGATCGAGTTAAAAGATATTTGAAGGGTTTCAAAGATTGGATAAATCAAGAACTGAAGAACAAATACCAAAAAAGACAAATAAGATAAACAAAACGAAGAATAGAAAAATATGTGGAGCCACCAATAGAAGACAACTGTTGCAAGTGGACCCGAGAGAAAAGTGTACAGCGCATAACTAGGGTTTTTTGTGATCTCCAATAAAATTAAATATAATTACAAAAGTAGTTATGATCACCCCATGACGTGTTCCTAATAACCCCTTGCTTGGTAGGAAATCCCGAACGGCAAGGTTTTTGTTTTCTTTTCTTTTCTGAAATTGATGTTATTTTTTTAATTTTTCAAAACTTATGTATTATTGCACAGACGTATAAGTATTCTTTCGACGCGAACAATAAAAAACTTGTTCAATTTTTAAAATTTGGTTTTATTTAACTTTTTCCTTAGGTATTGGTAATTTCTCCACTATCTCCTACATCGCAGAGACAGTGACGTAGCTGTAGGAGCTGCAGGGGTAGCGAGGCAACCCAACGCCGAAGTCGCGTAGGCGCCTTCCTTCCCAAACCCAAACAATTGAAATTTTTGTAAGTAAGCAAAATATTTTCCTCCAACTGATATTTTCTATCGACCTTATATTTAATTCACATAATGGTGGTGTTAAATGAATTACGATTTCCAATCGGTCTGGGTAAAGAATAATTTGAAGTATTTTCTACATAGTTATTGAGCGCTGTCTTCAACAAAAATTTTGACAGCTCTTTCATTTTTTATGCTACAATGAGCCGAGGTCAAATTTAAATAAATCTTGCTTTATTTAATTCTTTCAAAAAAAAAATATATACTTCAGTACACGGTATAGTCATGATTCACGTCACTTATTCTTTTCTCAGATTCGTTTTGAAGTCTAAAAATATCGAATTCTAACGTGAATACAATTTTGCATGGTTATCAAAACTTAAGAAAAATTACTAAAGACAGAGAAATCGTAGCGCCTGAACCTTGAAACATTTAATTGGTTTCATCAGTGGCGTTACAACAGGGGATGCGTGGATTGCAAGGTAACCTTGAACCTAGCGTAGATTTTCTTAATCTCTGAAAAGATTCACAAATGAGGAAAACCGAAAGCTCATTTATAAGTGAGACCTTGAAAGACTTCCAATAAATGTATATTTTCAAATACAGAATAATCTGCGCCATCTGTTGATTCGAGCTCTACATTTTGAATTTGCCAAGAAGTGTTTCAAAACAACTGAAAAACGTTAGGAACGTTCAGAAACAATACACTAATAACGTTCAAAAACAATTTAGAATAATTTAGAATTTTATACCTAAATACGAAATATTTGGCAACAACTTGCAGTGCCATCTGTTGTCCTGAACAATAACGTTATCTTCTCTTCCCTTTATTTATCGGAAAAAAAACTGAAAAACCTAACAGGAATAAAATCTGAAAACAACTTTGAATTAAAAAAAAAACTTATATGGCGCTAGCTGTTACCATGAGTTATGATTTTGACCTCTTTACTTGTGGGGAAGCAATTTCTAAGGCAATAGAAAAATGTTCAGATAATTCAAGAAACAATATTACAAATTACAATAGACAGCCTGTATATCTTACTATAATCGAATTTTACATTACTTGCCCTTTCTAAAAATATAAGATTTTAATATGTTATACGGAGTGGTCAAAATGCTATATTCAAAATAGTGTGAAAATTTCATTAAATCAATTTCTTGTGTAATTTTTTCGTACATTTTTATTATTACTTCATACTAAATTACCATTTAAGTTATTTAGAATTTGTTGTCGTTCTTGCGTGACATTACTTGTGTTTCTCTGGAATTATTTTAATAATCGTATTTATAATCAAACTTACGACTTCTCATAGCAGAGATTACAGTGCCATGCTTATGAGGACACATAATGTTACATCATCATGAGGCTGCATTCAGTACAGCTAAAATGATTAGAATTTTGATAAAAAAATAAAGTTTTAACCATACCACTACAATATGAGAACAATGTTTCTCCAAACAGAAATAATAAAAGTATATTAAAAAATTGGTATCATTTAAAGCACATAATAATTTACATAACTGAACACTCACTTCTAAATTTTATTTTATTAAGTAGTTATTTTTGTGTACGAACTACAAAAATTGTCTCAACTATTTAAAATCGCAAAGAAAATATAAATAGTTCTACATCTAAAATGTATCACTTTAGTTCACATTAAATTTCAATTTTTTCATAGTTGTTTTACTACGCGCCATTTTTACACTAAAATTGGTCGTACGAATACTACATGTCATTATAGTAACAAATAAAAAATAGAAAATAACAAAATCAATTGATTTAGGCAGTTTTTCCACAAAAAAAATTATAACTTTTTGATCACACCGTATAACATATTAATATCTTATATTTTTAGAAAGGGCAAGTCATGTAGATTTCGACCATGGCAAAATATACAGGGCATCCCATTAAAAAAAAAACTGAGTTTTTCAATAATTTGAGTTTTGACTCGGCCTGTATAAACGGTGAGAAAAAAGTAATTTTTCTCTACCAGAAAATAAATTTGTTTTTAAGTACACCCGCAATCATAAAGTTTATTTGCAAATAACGTTTGGTGTTAGAGAATGGTTATGCTAATTTTTAGACAAAAGTGGTCATAACTTGTTAATCATCCCATATAAAATATTCAAACTTTACATTTTTAGAAAGAGCAGGTTCAGGACATTTCAACATATATAGGGTGTTCCATTAGTTTTCCGTAACTTTACCTAACGCCCTGTATTATTAAAAATAATTTTCAAATGTGAACATTTACCCTGATAATCATTTCCCGCAGCTTAATTTTTAGTATCTCTTTAAATAATCTCATAAATGACCAAATTCAGAAGCCGAATCCTGTATGTATTGTTTGTTTATAAGTGAGGATTCATATTTCTTTTTGAGTGAATGGAGCTTCTAATTCATTTTAAATATATTGGTTTCTTGTTTCATTTCTGTATTATTTGATTTATTTTTATTTATTTTTTATACAGGGAGATTCAGGCAAACTTTTCATTAAAAGTTTACGGACTTCCCCTTTGAATTTCTGTTTCATATTTTACAGTTATAAGTTAACGATAAGGATCTATCAAAATGTAATATTTTCAATTTTCGGACACTTCCGCGTATACTGGAAGTAGCTGTCAACTTTCTTATTTTAAATGGAATACCCCGTTTTTTAATGCATTTTTGAAATCTACGTAAAATTCTAAAAATATTTTGTGCACCATGTGATACAAGAAAAATTAACCGTTTCCGAGGCATTTCCATCTTTTTAAAAAAGCTCAGACTTGCAGAACCTTGTTTCTGATACTACCATCTTTGTGCAACAAAAAACACGATGCCAATTTTTAGCCTGTAGTAGGATACAGTAACATTCTTTCAGATCATGGCCAGTTTTGCACTTGATTGTTTACGGGCTGGTTGAAAAGTAACTTCTATTCGAACTGATTTCAACTGTCCAAAAGTCACGTTTTTTAAGTGGAACGCCTAGTATATTTTTATACCATGTGACTCAGTATTAAAAGTTCTTTCGTTCTGTATTAGTATTCTCTATACCTACCTTTTATAGTTCACTCATTATCCATGATTTCTCTTTAATTAAAAGTTCTTTCGGACTTCTCCTTTGAATTTCTGTTTCATATTTTGCAACTATAAGTTAACGATATGGATCTATCACAACATAATATTTTCAAATTTCGGACACTTCCACTTATACCAGAAGTTGCTGTCAACTTTCTTATTTTAAATGGAATACCCCAATTTTTAATGCATTTTTGAAATCTTCATAAAATTCTAAGAATATTTTGTGCACATGTGATACAAGAAAAATTAACCGTTTCCGAGATATTTTCATTTTTTTTAAATAACTCAGACTTGAAGAACCTTGGTTGTGATACTGCCATCTTTGTGCAACAAGAACCATGATGCCCATTTTTGGCCTGTAGTAGATTACAGTAACATTCTTTCAGATCATGTCCAGTTTTGCACTTGATTGCTTACAGGCTGGTTGAAAAGTAACTTCTATTCGAACTGATTTCAACTGTCGAAAAGTCATGTTTTTTAAATGGAACGCCTAGTATATTTTTATACCATGTGACTCAGGATTAAATGTTCTTTCGTTCTGTATTAGCATTCCCTATACCTATCTCTTAAGGTTCACTCGTTATCGGTGATTTCTTTTTTACACGTAATTTATTCAATTTTTCGGTATTATTTTTAAATAGTGGGCTATGAAAACTAGAGAAATTATAATTTTTGAAATCATCTGTCTAGTAGAAATTAAAGAAAAACTATTTAATCGTTACGAAGAACCAAAAAATAAATAATCAAATACAGACATATTAAATGTATTTGATGATATAAAATCGACAATTCAAGAACTTAATAAAAAAAAGTTGTTATATCGAGGAAAATGCGTTATTACTTAGATACAGTAGAAAGTTATTACTAATAAATAATAGCCGAGGGCAACTTAGAGCCAATATTATAACCAACAATTTGTGTATTATTTTTAATATTTCTGATTTATTTATTAGTTTTCATATAATTTTGTATTGTAAGTGTAAATTTCTCCTTGTAAATGTATAAATAGTCATACCAAGAATTCTAATACATGCGGCATATGTAAACAAAAAGTTCAGATGATACATATGTATTTAAATATTATTTGTCCGTTTTTTAAAATGAAATTGAAATAACAGTCAGAAATTAATTTAAAAAGCCTCAGTTTGTTAAATTTTCATAGCACACTGTTCAGGAATAATACTGAAAAGTGAAAAAATGTATGTGTCGAAGAGAAAATCATTAATAGAAGGAGAAAGGTAAGAGATGGGTACAGGGAATGCTAATACAGTTCGAAAGAATATTTAATTCTAATTCTTATGGTATAAAAACATACTGCGTGTTCTATTTAAAAAACATGACTTTACGACGGTTGAAATCAGTTCGAACAGAAGTTACTTTTCAACTAGCCCGTAAACAATTTTGTGTAAAATTAGATATGACTTGAAAGCCTATGAGTATAGCCTACTACAGGCCACAAATTGAAATTATGGCTTTTGTTACACAAAGATGGCAGTATCATAAACAGGGTACTGCAACTTTGAACTTTTTAAAAAAAATTGAAATACCTCTAAAACGGCTACTTTTTCTTGTATCGCATGTTAGACAAAATATTTTTAGGATTTCAATAAAAAAAACAATAAAAAATGGGGTATTCCATTAAAAAAAAAAGTTGACAGCAACTTCTGGTACAAGCGGAAATGCCTGAAAGTTGAAAATATTATATTTTAATAGACCATTATCGCTAATTTATAACCGCAAAATATGAAATATAAATTCAAAGAGGAAGTCCGTAAACATTTAATGAATGGGTTGCCTGAATCTCCCTGTATAGTTCAGGCATTTCGTGCATATATTAGTTCTGTTGTTCAAGGTTAGATGGAAGATCAGGAGTAGTGCACTACAACTGAATCTCCCCTTGTGGTGGACCACAATAAAGAAGATTATTATTTTCATATTTATGTGATTCTATGTAGATTTTAAGCAGATATTCGATAATTTGACTGAACTATCGTAGGTTAAAAAATTTAAAAATTCATGTATTGCAGAGGGCGTGACGCCTCGGGCGGTTGCCCGGTTCGCCCGCCCCTAGGGCCGCCACTGGTAACATGATGTCAATATTTTGAGGAAACATTAGCTGTATCTAATATTTTAGCGCTAACGGGGTTCCTCAGAAAAAAATTTAAGTGCTCTAGGGTTCCTCGCTCTACAAAAGGTCGAGAAACATTACCCTATTATATAAAGAAAAAATCAAATCAGCGACAGCTCTAGAACTATCAGAAACATACAAAACTTATGTTTCAAACCTTCTGTTCGTAAATTGGTGCAATGTCCTAATTTCAGTGTTTCTAGAACGTTTTTATATCTCATTAATTCTATATTTAAAGTTTTGTTCTGCATTATAAAACTAAAATTTAAAAGTTTCCTGCATGATTCCGCGATGAAATCACAACCGCGTATAGGCACAGGAAAACGAAATCGAAAATATTTTGTTGTTTTCATTATCCAATTCGAATTCACGTTCGATTACAAAACCGAATTTGTAGGCTACATTGATTTACGACTAGCCTTCGACGAGATAAAAATCTAGAGAACGTAGTAGTATTTTATTGGGGTCGCACAAATGCTAACAAACATTATCTTTGTGAATGAAATTAGATGAATGCGTATGTAAATACGCGCGCAGGTTTACGACCGCTTCGATTTTTTATTTAAATAAAACGTGTTCAAAATGTTAATGCAAATTACGTGTAATTAATTTCGCCGCTCTCCTCTGCATCTAATGTTGTGATAATGCTGGTATATTTGACCACAAGAATAATAAAGCCATTTATAAGCAAAACTATATATACCGCTCAGGAACTTGAGGAGACTTCGTCCTGATAAAGTCTCTTCTGTGGTTATCAAATTTTGGCATATATTACATTAATTCGTTGGACTGCTTGAGAAAATATTTTAATTCCAACACGAAATCGGAAGTTAGACTACGGAAAGTAAACAAACACAAAAACTTATCTGTGGAGATAATTCACGAAGTATCTGAAGTATCTATCCCCCGGCAAACAAGACAAGTACGAAGCTGGTACTGGTTGACCAACTTACCTAAGATTCATTTTAGGCCAGTTAAGTATATGTCAGTCCAGTGCGCACGACAACTTTTCTACATGGTGTTCATGAACACGTGATAGCGGAGCACGTGTTGTAGAGTACGGGCGAAAAACAATCACAGACAGCCTGTTATATGGGCGCGACGCAACTGCTGCGAGATCCTCACTCACGCGCTGCGCCTACAATCGGTCATCTTCGGGAACAAAAGCCGCTCCGAGGGGAGTTCATCTCAAATTTATACTCTCCAAGCTTTCGTTGTTTTCTATAATTTCATCCGGGGAAGAATTATTAGCTTGTAACTGAAACCCATAAGCACGTAATAGAGGGTGAGGGTGTGAAACTCTTCAATGGATTTGGAACCGTGAGGCTTCGCCGGGTGTTATCTCGTTAACCAGAGCCCATTATGAGATTAATAACAATGTGATTACTTCTTCTATGAATAGTCCTTATAACTCACCCCTTTAAGGATCAGCCACCAGAAAAATAGAAATTATATTGAATTAACTTTTTGAAAGGATTTTCAAGTACTTCCTCTTTTCTAATTTATTTCTAATTATTTTCATACAAACGAAACGAAAAGTACGCTGAAGTGAAGGTGAAAAACTCTAAAAACAGGAATATATTTTTTCACAAAGCTCCAACGAAACACATATTAGTAATTGAATATTACCGGAAGATATCAAGTGTTCCTTTAATAATCCGGTAGCATTGCCTCTGGAAATGTCTTGTTTTGAAAAATGAAAAAAATGTACAGCCGACGTAACTAATAATGTCATAGGGAAAGTAGCTTGTAAGGAACAGCCTATCTTCTTTAAAGTTTACGCACCAGTGTCGGACCGCAATAAATGTAAAATCTGCAATATTTAAATTTTATGACATGCAAATACGTGGGCTGCTGGAATCTAGTAGGTCTAGAATTGTTAGCGTTTATCAACTGTCATATTTGAAAAATTTTACGTTTTTCGCCTATAATTCAATTGACAGTTCCTATCCAAGTGAACTAGTTTTATTTGTACAGCATTTGTAAACATGGAAATCTCGCGTGAAAATTTTCGTGCCATGATTTTTTTTACGATTTCAAATGTGGTCTAACGCCGAAACAATGCCTCGATCGGCTTCATTTGGCTTTTGGAGATGAAGCACCATCAAAGAGCAGTGTTTATAATTGATTTGCCGAATTCCAGCTTGGACGTACCTCTCTCAGGGACGAATTTCGTGAAGGTCGTCCATCAACATCTGTTGTTGCCACTAATTAGAGATGGAACGAACATCCTGCCTCGGTACTGAATCCGGCCGATTCGGCCTATGAACAAACAGTCCGGTTTCGGCCGAACAGTTCGGTGTACCGGCCGGACCTTTGTTCATCTTTCGATGCCCGGATGACGATCGTAGCGAGAATTTCATGGACGCATAATGAGTTAAAACTTGTGTATGCACGTCACGCTTCTCGTCAGAAGAATTCACTCCATTTTTTATACAGGCTGTCGAATAGTGTTTGCAATATATTTCATGATTTGGTTTTTATCAATTCGTAATGGCTGATATTACTAAAGGTAAATTTTTATATTTACCCCAAAATCTAAATACAACATTTCTCCTCTAAAATTTAAAATGTGGTTCTGTGATTGATTGTCACCGTAGCAATAAAATTTAACATCCCTTTAAATTTAACGCTTTTGATGCAGAACAGACCCCATTTAACTTTATGGGATAAGTTTTACCCGTTTAAAATTGTTGGAGGAATGATTAAAATTTAACACATTTGCCGAGGAACGATTGTTGTAATTAATTAAAAAAACTGTGTTTGCTAAAAAAAATGTGAAAACATTTACGAAATATTATTTAGTTTTTTTTAAGAAACATTGAACTACGTTGCAAATCTACTAATAGGGACAAAACAAAGACATACGAGATGCTTACAGTCCTGTGTTGAATTTTTTGAAACACATCGGTTAGATGCACAATCTAAAATTCTTTAGACATATGCAGAGTGTTTCATAAGAGTGGGACGACCCTAACATATATTTTTTGAAATGGAACACCCTATATCAGTAGTATAGAGGTAAACTATCGTATCTCCACATTTGGACAAATGTACGAAAGACGGTCATTTACGTTGTGCATCACCCTATGTAAGCTACACGAAGGAATTTCGAATTGATTAACATTTCTGTTTTCCAATAGTTAAATAATGTATCTATAAAACTTTAAAGCAACATGTTTAAAAAAAAAGCTAATTTACAGTAACAAAGTTTGCCTTGTTTTCCGGTAAATTGTCAATAACTCAAAAACCATAAACTTTAGATCAACAAAACCCTATGTTCTTTTCATCCACTCATAATGAGCAATAGTGCAATAATATATAGGTGTCCGCCGATTGCCGCAGTCTTCTCTACTGTCTAAAGTATACAAGATAGACATTCAATTCAAACGAACTAAGGTATAAATCAGTCAGCGCTATTTTATAAAATTATTTTTGGCTATACAGGCTGTTCATAAACTGAGAGCTATATCAAAGTTTTATTTTTTAAATGGAACACCCAGAATATTTTTACATATTTCGCAAGTACGTATAATGAATACGTATTATCCAAAGATTTCAGAAGTTTTGTTTTTAAGTGTTTGTAAGATACTAATGATTATGTTTAAAAAATTGCTCTATTATGAGATCTTATAATTTGAGTATTTATTTACATTTCATCGTGAATTTTTAGGTAGTCAATACAATATCTCATCTATAGAAATTTCACAACAGCTTTGATCTATTGGTTGTTATGTGTACAGAGTGTTAAGTTTTAAAAAGTTAATTTTTTTCAAAATTTTCTAATGGAACACCCTGTACATCTAAACTCTTGTGAAACACTGCTTTAATGAGCTTTCATAAAACGCCAAATTTGTAAAAGTATTGTGTCACTAATCTAAACAATCGCTCTTTCAATTAAAACTTATGGCAACTGTTTTCCTCTTTTCTAGCAAACGGCAACGTGATTTTGAATTTTTTTTTTTTTAATTATTTCAATAAAGTTATTTAAATATTTTCAAAATAAAGGAAAACAGGAATTAGAGTTTAATAGGAACATATTCAATTACTTTTAACAATTTGAACTATTAAAATAAAACATATCCGTTAATTTATCATCTAACTGAAACTGAAAAACCGGGCGGAAAGGCTAAATAACGTTAATATTGAAAGAAAAATAAATAGTTCATTGTTGTCTCTCGATTTTTTCAGTTTAGACAAAAACATTTGGCGTTTTATGAAAGCTCATTAAAGCAGTGTTTCATAAGAATTTAGATATACCGGGTGTTCCATTTGAAAATTTTGAGAAAAATAACTAATAGATCTGAGCTGTTGTGAAATTTCTGTAGACGAGATATTGTATTGACTACCTGCAAAAATTCAGAACGAAATGTAAATAAATAGTCAAACTATAAGAGCTCAAAATAGTGCAATTTTTTACACATAATCATTAATATCTTACAAACTCCGAAATCCGAAAAAAAACTTCCGAAATCTTTGGTTATTACCTATTCGCTATGCGTACTTTCGAAATACGTAAAAATACACTGACTGGTATGAACACCCTGTTTAGCCAAAAATAATTTTATAAAATAAAGCTGACTGATTTACACCTTTCTATCTTGTACGGTTTAGACGGTAGAGAAGACCGCGGCACTCGGCGGACACCCTGTATAGGCTGTTCCCTTTAGAAAAATATATGTTAGGGTCGTCTAACTCTTACGAGACACCCTGTATATGCCTAAATAATTTTAGATTGTACTTCTAACCGATATGTATGTTAGTGCGCATACAAATTTCAAAAATGTTCAGCAGTAACGCCACAATCTTCCTCCCACGCCTGTTGGCTCTCCCTGTATAAATGAAGCTAAAATTTCCAAAATTTTCTGTTTCAATTATTTAAGTTATTGAGACACAAATCTTACTAATAATAATTTTAAGAATTAAGTTATAGTCGTATAGACCGCAGCGTAAATGTTTGCCGTATTTTGTCTTCAAAACATAAAATACCATAATATTTAAAATCCCTCATTGTTTTCCTATAACTTAGAAGAACATACCTACTTTTTTTCAAATCAACGCTGTACCAAAAAGGGACACACAAAACGTTAAGTCTTGCCGAAAAACAAGATAAGATTTTCTACATTTTTTTTATTTCTTGACATGTTTTATATTAATTTTTATACCAGATTCAATCAGTTTCAGGGTTTGCAGAAAATTAAAAAAAATAAATAAAATTGCTGACTTGTGTGTAAAGCCACGTTCATTGGTATTAAAATTCTACAGATTTTACTTGCCAAATATCAATTATGTAATTAATCGTCAAATTTGTTTTAAGATCAATACTGAAGAAGCGTTAAATAAAGTAAAAATAATTTTGCATAAAATTATAAAAAAAAAAATTAACTCTGTATAAGAATCGAACCACGAACATTCGCATTACGAAACATGAACGTTACGTCTAAGCCACGTGCTCAGTTGAAATTTATAGTAATAATTTCGTCTATCAGCTACGTTGTAAATATGTGGCAGTAGGTTCGGCCGGACCTGTTCGGTTCGGCGACAGTATCTCGGTATTCGTTCGGTCCCGCGAGCAGTAGGTCCGTTCCATCACTACCACTAATGTAGATGCATTTTATTTTTGATATTTGGGAACAAAGGGAAATCATTGGGTGATAAATCAGGTGAATACGGACAATGAGTCATTAATTCAACATTTTTGTTGGACAAGAAATCAACTGTTTGACGGGCTGAGTGAGAGCTGGCGTTGTCATGCTGGAGAATAATTGGTCAACTTCGATTGTTTCTTCTTATTTGATCGATGACTTCCGGCAAACAAATTATAGTATAGCAATCAGCATTCACGGTTTTTCGATCCTCTAAAGCCACGGTTGCTACATGTCCAGTTAAACCAAGGAAACAAGCGATCATTTGCTTCGCAGCACTGCGTGAACGGACAACTTTTGTTGGTTTTGGTTCATTTTGAAATACCCAAACGGTAAATTGTTGTTTTCTTTCTGGCTCGTACGAATAGATCCACGTTTCATCAATAGCAACGATGTTATAAACTAAATTTGAACGACCTCCATTGAATTTCTTGAGCATTTATTCGCACCATTTGACACGACCCTGCTTTTGCGCTTCTGCTTCTGCTTCTGTTAAATTGTGTGGGATCCAACGACTACAAAGCTTTTGTACGTTCAAATGATCAGGCAAAATCTGTTGTATTGCTTTCGTGTCAATGCGTAAGGATGCTTGAATCTCACGGTATATCACATGTTGATCTTGCTCAAGCATTTCACGCACAGCATCTGCATTAGTGGCAACAACAGATGTTGATGGACGACCTTCACGAAATTCGTCACTGAGAGAGGTACGTCCACGCTGGAATTCGGCAAACCAATTATAAACACTGCTCTTTGATGGTGCTTCATCTCCAAAAGCCAAATGAACCCGATCGAGGCATTGTTTCGGCGTTAGACCACATTTGAAATCGTAAAAAATCATGGCACGAAAATTTTTACGCGAGATTTCCATGTTTACACAAAATAACTTTTTCTCAAATGCTGTACAAATAAAACTAGTTCACTTGGATAGGAACTGTCAACAGAATTATAGGCGAAAAACGTCACATTTTTCAAATATGACAGTTGATAAACGCTAACAATTCTAGACCTACTAGATTCCAGAAAATTTTCCAGCAGCCCACGTATATGTATTAAATTTGATGCTGCTCATATAGTGTGCCCGTAGCCATGTCCGGCCAGTAGATTGCCTTCGTTGTGGCATTTTCGTAGAAATGGTACAAGCTTCTTATGGATACATTCCTTTGAATACACATTTTGATCAATACAAAGTCCCCAAGGGGCGATGAAGGGGGCAGACCTTCCTTTGCTGCTTATCGCTTGCCACACCAAAACTTTCTTGGCGAACTTAGCGTGCCTTTTGTAAATAATGTCAGAAAAATTAAGTTTCACATCTTTTTTACACAAGTAACTGTTATTTCCAGCAACATCGGTACCATCTAAAGTAAAGTAAGACTCATTACTACAAAATCTTGATTTAATGGCTTCAAATGCCCTTCGCGCAATTTACGCAGCAGACCTTTCTGACTTTTAAGTTGAGGTATACTGTACTTCGGAGCAGATTTTCTCTTTCTTATAATTACCTTACCTTCCTTTAATATTTTCCTGACGTACTCGTGGGATATTTTAAATTTTCATCCTAGTTTTCGATAAGTGATTCCAAGTTTTCCAAATGTCTCTTGAACAAGTTGCTTTTTCTTTCTTTTGGGCATCATTTTTGCTATCATTCCACTTCCCTCGATTCTAGTAAGCGCTTTTCCATTCTCTACGCGTTTAATAATATCGTATACAGGATGATAAAAGTTACTACCGCACTATTGCTAACTTCGTTATTACTGGAGCTACGAAGTCGTTCAAATTAGCAAAAATGAAGTGTTTTCACTAGAGATTACAATGGTAATATCAGAAAAACAATTGCGCATCGCATTCTCAAAATTTGCCTATGTAATATTTTCTTTAATGGAACACCCTGTATTTTTAGTGGCATATGAAAGAATTCTAAATACAATCATTCTTTACTTAATTTCTCAATTAAACCAATAATAAAAGAGTTATTGCGATATTTGCATTTATCTTCTCCAAAAAAATTCTGTTAAATATTTGCTATAAATCAGCTAAATTGCTTTAGGGTACTCATAGCAATTTCCGCCCTAATTGAGGCTTCATCAGCAGAAGAGCAGTTCGAGAATTCCGCCATAATCTGACTGATCCGGCCGACTTGCGTATTCAGTTGCAAAAGACAGCTTAAACCTTGACATTATGGGACCGGATTTTGACCTTTGACTGGACGATAACAACGTAACGATAATGCTGTACTATTATGTACTATTTGTGTACTATTATTATTTTATTATTCATTTGTTCGTCTTAAGACGAATAACAAAGATATTATTTCGATATTTATAATTGGTATAACATTTAATCATATTTACTTCAATTAGTGCCGAAATAGCCAAACAAAGGATGCTTGAGAACCTCGTCCAACCAACTTGCTGACTTAAAAATGACGCAATGATATGCTAATTGTGTCTGCATTGACATGTGAGTGATAGTTTACAAGACTAAATGGTAGTTTGCAATATATTAAGCGCTGTGAATAAACAAGAAAACCGGATAGATCACATTATGATGGAATTCTGCTGCTCTTCTGCTGATGAGACCGCAATTAGGGCCGAAATCGCAATGCGACACCCTGTTGCAATTTAGTCGATTTGTAGCAAATATTTAATGATTTTTTTGTAAGTGATGACCAAAGGGAGGATCTAAGAAAGTGAACTGCCTGAAACCAGTTTGAGACAACGGCATTCCGACCACCCGACGCGGGGGTCTAAATCGAAGCGTTAAATGTTCCGCCCACTTATACGTGATTTTTAATCAATCAGTCTAATATCGCCACGGTAACAACGCGAATATAATTCCGGAAGCTAATAACAGTTCTTTCTTGAATTTAGAAACAACAATTTAGTTGATTTGAATTAAATAGAAACACGACACGTCTCTGCAGCACACTCTCTCGTGCGCATCGTGTCCGAGCATCGCAGTCAACCGCGACATTATTGTGAATCATGCCGTCCTAACAAATGCATTATTACTTTGTCTTACCGATTGTTCACTATCAGTTAGACGCGCTGCGCCGGCAAATATGAGGCGTGTACACAATCTATTTATAACATCGCACCGCTTCGTTGGAACAGTAAAGTTTTACACTTTTTTCTGTCCGCCATGTTTTGATGACTACAAATACCGCAATAACTCCTTTATTATTCGTTTAGGTGTGAAATAGTAAATAATAATTTATATTTAGAGTTTTATGTCCTTTCATTTGCCGCTAAAAAATATAGGGTGTTCCATAAAGATACTATTACATAGGCAAGTATTTTGAGAATGAGATGCGCAATTGTTTTTCTGAAATCACCATTGTATTCCCGAGTAGAAACAGTTCATTTTTGTTAATTTGAACGATTCCAATAATAACGAAATTAACAATAGTGCGGCAGTAACTTTGATCACCCCGTAAACTATATTCCGGAATTGCCATTGTTTTGAAATGATTCACAGTGTATAATTTCCCTCGCTCTCTATGTTTTTTTATAAAATTCGCCAATGAGTCTGAAATGGTACAGTTGGGGAAATAGAAAGCGGGACAGTAAATTTTCGTTAGTTTAAACCTTACTTCTAAATTTCGGTAACTATGGTAATTTATCAACCTTGACATTAAGTAAAATGGTTAATCATTCCGTCTATAATTAAAAATTATAACGAACGAATACCTCATGCAAATAAATCGTACTAATGTAAAAGTTAGTTTTTATTTTACTTACAATTATTGTCATGCAAAATAAAATGAAACA
Organism: Prosopocoilus inquinatus; assembly: GCA_036172665.1. Taxonomy (NCBI): domain Eukaryota; kingdom Metazoa; phylum Arthropoda; class Insecta; order Coleoptera; family Lucanidae; genus Prosopocoilus; species Prosopocoilus inquinatus. The sequence goes on from CM069876.1 coordinate 9,260,649, forward strand.
AAATAACAATCATGCAGCCTTTCGATTGAATTATTGAATGCACATGTCCAGACATTGATTGAATTAAGATTTCTAATGTACATATTCCACATCCAGAATGTCACATAGTTCTTCCAAAAGCTTTACTAATTTCTTTTGATTCACTGGTCGAAAATTTTCACTTACATTTCCCTTAGAAAGACGATACATTCTTAAGAACTCAATTTGACAAGTTATTTATGACGTTCACTGACGGTAATAAATTAATTAGAAGGGTCATGACCGTCATCAAGGAAACTGCACACTATCAAAATAATCGGAAATTTCGGTATAAGACTTGTCCCGCTTTATGTTTCCCCAACTGTACGTAAGCTACCTTTTAAAGCCCGCATTGTAAAGGTTCGGATATTAAATACACAGACATGCAATACTTTTATAAAATTTATGTTGCGATTAAATAATAGTGGAATGAGTAATAATTCGTACAATGTCAGGGTCATGTAGCAAGAAGGAGTATTTCTTCAATTTTTTTCACTCAGCACGATAGTGAGATAGAGCATACGGAAAACGAGATTTATTTGTGCACTCAATCAAAGTTATTTTTGTATACAAATGCAACATCCGATACTCCCCACTTGCGCAGCAATCTGGAAAGGAATAATGCTTAAGTAGTGCGGGACCTTACAAAAAATGGATCTTCCGAATCTCTCGAGCAAAACCCCTTGACCTAATTACGCGTTGTATTCCTCGTTAAAGGTACGGTTTCCTAAACAGTCGGCCGGCCGAAACTGAACTGAAAGCGGAACGACAACTGAATCTCTCGTGATCTACTCGGTTGCAAGTGGTTTCCGAAGAAACGCTTTAAAGTGAAACATTTTCAAATTGAGTTGTCGTCTGAGATAGAAGATATAAAAAGGAAAATGTGTGTGGTTTCGAGAGGTTTTCGAGATTTTCAATTGCTTTCAACTTTTTTAAATGGAACGTTAAGTTTCTTTTTATTATCGCATGGCATTCAGTCAAATGTCAAATTAATTATGTCTCTAAAATATCATCTTCCAAAGCCCGTTATTTTATAAATTTTTTAGTAACAAAATCTTCGTGTTCACAGAGAAACAAATGACTCTCAGGTTTTCGAGAATTATTAAATGGAACAGTATGTTTCTTAAAATGGACGTATTTTTTAAAACGACATCGCGTTCGGGATATCAAATTAGGTATTTTCTATAATATTATCTCTCAAAACAGAATATTTCATAAATAATTCAGTCTTGGTATTAGCGAGAAGAAGTGTATCGTTACGATAGTCATTTGTTTCTCCGAAGGTACTATAAAATCGAGCAGGGAAAGTCCTGAAATTTTTCTAATATAAGCTACTTTGTGAAATTTCAAATAAAAAATTAGCTATTGTAGCAATTTTCCGTGAACACCAAGATTTTATTATTTTTTTTAATCGCTTATTTTATGAATTTCATCCAGCTGTATGGTCATTCAAATCTACCTTGGATTGACGGGAACTGAAATCGCGAAACTCTTCGCTCTAGAAAGAGCCCATTCTAGGAAACCACATTTATTTAATTATTCATTTTTTATTAGAGCGAATTTCAGTAGCGTTCGATTTCATCCGGCCAAATGAGAAAACGCGCACGAAGTCTACGGAACCATGCTCATTTAATTTTTCGCTGTTGGTTACAGCGTAGTCGGCTTCGGTCCGGCCGAATGTCCTAGGAAACCGTAGCTCAATAGGTTGTTTATTTATTTTCATTTTTTTCAGTTTCGCGAATGAAAATACCTATTCTTCACGGTATATTTTTGTAATAAATTTAATCGTAACCTATTTTTTTGCTATTTTATTAATTTAATTTAGATTCTGTGTTTCAAGAAAGTCAGCGTTGGTGATTCGAAACAAAAATCTATTTTGCGTTTAAAAAGGAGGCTTTTTTTTGTGATATACTTACTAAATATTAGCGATTCCTTCCAAACCATTTCTTTCTATTTAACGCTTTTTTGTCTTGAATTATTTTTGGTTGATTGTAAAAATTTTTATAAAAATTTTGTGCAAATTGTTTTTGATTGCAGCGAAAACCTCGAGCAGCCTCTGTACAGCTGTTTCAGCCCTGCTTGGGGCTTCTTCAGCAGAGGCGTAGCTCGACATTCCCACTGTAAACAAAAACGACTTGTCCAATTTATTCGCAAATGCGATGTATGAGTGATGAACAGATAAAATAGCGTAAGATGTCGCTATTTTATCTGTTTAAAAAATTTTAGTTGATATTTCAAAATTTCATTCGGTCTTAATTAAAAAGAAAATTATTCATATTAAAACTAATTTTTTAATGTAATTGTATCGTGAATGTCACGTTTTGATAATATATGTATTTCTATATTATTATTTTTTTAAATTGTAAACTGAATTTCACATTTTTATTTAATACATTTTTGTATTTAAATTTTTTCTAAATTATATCGTAAACTAAATTTTGTTTTTTTAATTTATTGTTTTAATTAAAATGTTGGGCATTTTGATTTGAGATAAAGTAAGTAAAATTTTCATTCTGTTTTGAAGTCCAAGGAAAGTAAAAAACAGAGAGAGAACAAAATGGCGAAGCATTTCCGACAGTTTGAAAAATCGACAGTTCTGAAAATTCACCATTCGAGCAACCGGGGAAACAAATTGGAAAATCGATTTCTGGCTTATACCAAACCAGAACGCTACTCACAAAGACAATCGAGATCCAACTTTGTACAGATTATTTTAAAGAACTGGAGACATAAGGGGGATGAAAACTTTTATTGCAGCATTAAAAGTATTTAAATCATAACAAAAGTCGAGTTAAGTCAAAATGTACGAAAGCGTCTAGTCAATGGTCGGACCAAACCACACGACGATTGGAAAGCGATTGGAAAAAGTGATCACATGATTTAGTCTGACCAATTTGACCGTTCACTTACCGCAGTCAGAAAATATAAGTTACAACTCACTCACAAATTAAATGATTCTATATACAAGATGCCGGAAATGTACCTGTATTGGATCACCGAATAGCGAATCTTGCACTAATCTCGTGGGGTAAGGATTGTTACAGTTTAATTCACTGGTTCTTTTAAGTATTCATGTGTGGTACGCTTTAGTTGTTGACCGTTGGCCATTCTGTTCGTTTCCGATTTAACCGTGTTGATATTACGCTCTGATTGGGTCTGGAAGTCACGTTGTCTGTAATTGGAATCTGATTGGCCAAAATTGTGTTCGTTTGAAGAATTTATTTCCGACCTCCTGCTCTACCGTCACTCGGCATTACGTCAGACACGTACACATGCTTCCGTGAATTGTTGCAATCTATCATGCAAAATTCGAATCAGTTACAGTGATAACTGGTATTATTTCTGTCGTGAACCTATGGAGTTGTTAGAAATACCTTATTCCAACCGGATCTTCCATTTCTGCGTTAAACAGTCAAGTATTTATACGACGCCATTCGAACGACCCAAGCTCATATTAGATTTCTTTGTTCTCACAGAGAAATTCGCTTATTTAGTTCCTCCCTGATACCTGGTATCGTTTTCCGAATCTTCTTTGTCTTTCGACAATAATTTTGCGTCTGTTGTCTTTGATGGACGACGCCCGACAATATAACGTCCTACTAGAAGGTCGTCATTCTACGCGACGCAACGCCAGCTCAGCGAACAGCCACTACTTGAACGAAACCAACAAGTGTTTGACAACAGGATATAGTAAACCAACTTTTGGACCACAAAATTGTAACATATTGTTTACTATTGTTATACAGGGTGTTTCATGATAACCGGTAGCAGACGAAGGATGGATAAAGCACAGGAAATGAAACCAATTTTGTTAAAAAACAAACAAAAAAAAATTATTTTTAGAGGCCCGAAAGCTGTCCTGAGTACGTGTAAATACGCCAAGCATGACCTACCCTAATCCGCATTGGGAACTCGGCAATAAACTGTGTGTGATGATGGCAATAAACAAATTAAGACGACAATAAAAAGAACAAAAATAGTCGGAGAAAACTCGTTGTGATGCAAGTCCATAAAATTATGTAACAAAATAACACCGATCTAAGAACGTACCTGACAAACAATAATTTTTTCGCTTATTGATCCACTGACCTACTGACCTAAACGTCCAGAGACAAGTGACCCACCCTAGATCCGCGCATGTCGCTCTCTTACGGTAGGTCGGGATCTGCTAAGCCGTTCGGATTTGTTTCACACCACAGGGCCGCACTCGACCCATCGCTCTTTTTTTAACGTCCATTTGTATGGTAACTACCGCTTTTTGGTCAATATGTTGATAACAAAATTGGTTCCATTTTCTGTTCTCTACCCATACTTCGTCTGCTGCCGGTTAATCATGATACACCCTGTATGGTTAATGCATGCTGCTTATTACTCAGTTATTTCAGCACTTGTGAGTGCATCAGTCATTTATCGTATTGAGTAATCTGTAGTTAAGTTTTGTTTGTAAATAACAAGTTACCGTTAGTTTCACATACTGTGAAGATTTATATTATTTTATAATTAATAAAACAGTTAAAAGTCTATAGCTTATAGTTAACGACAAGTTTCAAGTTAGACTCGAGTGACAGCTGAATTGTCTTTCTCAGCGCTAACTTGTCACCATTCTCGTTAATTATTCAGAAGCTAAAGTAAATTCATTCGAGTGGTAGTAGGTTAGAGCTTTACATCATTATGCAGTGTTTCCTTTTAACTGTGGCCATATGAATTTACATGCTAAAAATTTTGCCTAATTTTAACCTATTTTCATCTAATAGTTTTAAGCAAATTTTAGTCCCTAATAATCATTTACACTATTTTTTACAAAATGCCCATTACCATAATAAGAGATGCGTTATTAATTTAATTATTTATTGTAGTATTAAAGCTGAGTTGCACCGATATCGTTGTTGACTAATCAACAATTAAACATAGGATTTTCTAATCTATGCTTTAATTAAATTTAATCAATGTCAGTGCAGCCAGACAAACAAGTTGACATTATTAACCAGCAAGTACGAATCGAGTAGGTCAAAATAAAAAATTAATCCATCACTCAGACATTTTAAACGGCCGTGCATAATTTTTTTCTGATGTTAACCTATTCGATCAATATTTGCTCATTAAAAATTTCTACTTTTAATATTGAAATAATTAAATTAATGACTGCACCTGTCATTCTGGGAATGTAATAAACTATGTAACACAATATTAGAAACTGAAATTTGCTTAAAATTTTCAGCAGAACATAAATTAACATGAAATAAAATTTTTTCCACTTAAAATTTCAACAGAAAGCTCAATCTGTTGTGACAACTGCGACTAGAAATGTGAGGAGCACTTTTATTATGTCAGTTTTCATAACTTCAAGAGTACGCTTTTGCAATTGACCTCTTGCTTTTCATCGAAAAATTCCTCCAGTTTCACAAAACAACTATACATACCAGTGCAAGTTGTTTTCGAATGTTTTGTGGGTAATAATAACCAGACCTAGGAGGATTTTAGGCGGAAGGTCTCATTAAATATACGAGGAAGTACTAATATGCTGAAGCGATCATACTCGGAAAAAAATCGAATCTTTAACGCATACTGTCCTGTAAAAACGAAACAGTAAACCAGTTGAAACCCGAAAAGTCTATGCGACACGCAGTAACCACTACAGTTCGGATCGACTGGATATAAAAACTTGTTTTTATAACCGAAAGATTCACAAATGAGCACTCGTTCTTTTTGCAGTGACGGCGCTATAATTAATAAGAGTATGAATTGCCAGTCTTTATGAAAGTTACATTAAAGAATTATAATGTTTACATAATTATTCATTTGAAAGAAGTCGTAAAGGCAATTCTGTTACTGTTAATTTACATCAAATAGTTGCGCGAGGATGAGAGTGCCTCGGGCATATAAACCGTTCAGCAGCGACGGTGAAATCTACACCGCTGCTTTATTTATCGTTATTAAGGGTCGGACATTCCTAGGATATCTGGTAAAAAAAAACAGTATAAAGATAAACAAAGCAGAGGCGTAGATTTCAACGTTGCCGCTGAACGGCTTTTATGCCCTAGGCACTCTCACCATCGTGCTCATTGCATCAGAAGCAACCGGTTGATGTAAATTACGTATGTAACATAATTGCCTTTACAGTTTCTTTCAAATTAATAATTATGAAAACATTATAATTCTTTATTGTAACTTTTAAAGAGACTGGCATAATATTTCGGAATGAATCGATTATATAAACAATTTTATAATTTTTACCAGAACTGTAGTGGTTACTGCGTGCCGCATAGACTTCTCGGACTTCCACTGGTTTATTGTTTTGTTTTTACAGGGCAGACGCGTTAAAGATCAGAACTTTTTCCGACTATGATCGCTTGGGCATATTAGTAGTTCCTCGTATACTTAACGAAACCTTCCGCCTAAGCCTGATCGTTATACTGGTTTTTATCAGATATCCTAGGAATGTCCGAGCTTTAATAATAACATCAAAAAATTTAGATCTAAGCTTTTCCAAGCATTTTCTTACGAAACTAACTTTCAATCGTAAATGCTTTGTATTGTAAACATTTTGTAATGTTGTAAATGAGTCCTGAAAATAACATATTTTATTAAAAACCGAGAAATAACGCAAACTCGAAAACACTTAAAGCCTGTTGAATATTATCCAGTCAGGCGCGGAACGGGATCGTAGTGTTTCCGACAATTCAAATATTTAGTATTGTTACGTGCATTTTTAATGCAAACTTGTTACGGTTGCTTTTGCAATGTCGGTGTTGATAGTTATTCTGTGAAGCCGAGTCTATCTGCTTGCTCTTTACCCTAAGGATCGGATGTTGCCAACTCGCAGGCATGCGTATTCATTCGGCGATAATTTAATAATAATGATAGTATTAGTTTTATTTGATCAACAGTGAATGAAAGAAACAAAACAATAAACTTACAAGAAAAAAACTTAAAATACGCCACGATCTAAATGGAAGACCATCAGTTGTGCTACACAAGTAGTACACTGCTCTATCCGGCCTTCCAGACTAATAAACTAGCTTAAAATTAAACTAAATACTAGAAAATAAATGAAAGGAAGGAAATTCAAAAGAAAACAAGAAGAAAATGAAAATGTAAAAGAAAATGGAAAAAATTAAAAAGAGATCATCAGGCAAGGATCAGCATTTCGAGGTATACAAAGCACATAGACATTAAATATATGGAAAGTTATGCAACTTAGTATTGAAAGTATAAAGATTATCTACATCATTTGAACAAAAATTAAACTACTTTTCAATTTAAGTTTGACAGATACTATTGGTAAGTTTTTTAAGTGAGGCTCAAAATCATTGAGACAATGAGCAGCAATGTAAGTGAAAGATCTTTTGTGAAACGCGGTACGATGCAGAGGAATATCTATATAAGATCTTTACAACGGATGTTATTATTGTGAACATCAGTACGACACCTAATTTTGATGAGGAGATACGGAGGGGTTTTGAAAAAAAGGATTTTTTGACAAAAACATGCGAGATGGGAATATCTTCTATTTACCATATTAAGCCAACCTGCGTCAATTAATTTATGTGAGATAAGTCGCTGTTTTGGAATGCCGTATATAAATCGCAAGCATGAATTTTGTTCTACCTGTATTCACCTCGAATCCTTGTAATGCAAACAAGTACCATAAATCACGTCATAATAATTAAAATGAGATAAAACTATTGCTTCGCAAAGTTAAGATATAGCATTTTTTAATTACATTACGCTTTACTGATACACGTTCCCTGAAACGTAATTTACAATCGTTGTGTAACCCTAAAATCTTAACACAATCACGATGGGAGAGACGTACATTATTTAATTTAATTTCAAGTAACGGTAAAGCAATGTTACGTGCTTGATCTCTTCCAAATAATAAAAAGCAATATTTATTGGGGTTAATTTGTAAACAATGCTTGGAAGAGATTCTAAGCAATTCATTTAAATCATTATTGATTCCGGTCATACAAGTTTGTAAATTACAAATATCAAAGGAAGCATACAGCTGCGTATCGTCAGCAAACATATGGCATTTACAAAACGTGTTCCAGAAGGAAAAAAAATTCGAAGCATAAATGGCAAATAACAAAGGCCCAATGATAGAACCCTGAGGAACACCTGATCTTAAACTCACATTATTAGATTTAAAGTTGTTCAGAAAAACTGACTGTGTCCTACCCGAAAGGAAGCAACCAATCAATCCAACCGCAACTGCATCCAATCCACAATAATGTAAGATAGCCAAGAGTAGGTCGTGATTGATCATATCGAAAGCCTTGGAGAATTCAGCAAATTATCCGTAAGCCGACTTGCTTTTGGTCTAGAAAAGGAAGATGCTTTCCAGGGTGCATGACGATCAAACAGGTTATTAAGATAATAATTTAAAAAATGAATCTTATCATCTATATTATCGATCAATAAAATATCCCACCAAGGAATTAATGATAAATCATTAGTAAATATAACATGATCAAAGAACTTGAATGAGCGGAACGAAAACGATACTGTGATCCGACACCTCATGAACATCCAACGTTCCACTGTTCGTAACGTTAGCATAATCATTTGTAATAATAAGGTCGATTAAAGATGAAGAATTTTGCGCAATACGTGTTGGAACATCTATAAGTTGCTTCAAGTTTAAACCTCTCAAAATTGAAGTAAACGAGAGACTACCATAAGTGTATGAAAGTAAGTTAATATTTATATCTGCAAGACAAATCTCAGATCGCACATGACAGAAAAATCAGCAAGTATATCATTACAGCCATCAAGAAAATCACTTAAGTTAGAGTTAGGTGGATGATAAAGTACTCCAATATAAATATTCTTTTTATTGCAACTGACATTAATCCATAATTGTTCCAAGAATTCATTGCACTCAGAACGTACAAGCTTATATACAAAACTTTGTTTAAGATACAAAGCAATACCCCCTCCTCTACCATTCCGATCACGTCTAATTAGAGTATGATCCCGAATATTCACAGCATCATCAGAAACCACATTAGTTAACCACGTTTCACTTACCGCCATAACATCACACTCGTGTGATAGTAAAAAGTTACTGAGAAAATTAAATTTATTTGTCAACGACCGAATGTTCATATTAGATACCTTTAGAGTTGAAAATGGCATTAGCACAGATAAGATAAATATACCTAAACTATGGAAACGATAAAATAAGGGTTTGTATATCTAATATATGAAAGAGAAGTTATATTATATATACCGGGTGGAAAGTTTCAAACCCGAACATAGCAAACCTGCATTGAGAACTACGTATCTGCATAGTACTGCTCGGCATTTAAAGATACAAGAATGGTAGTGGTATTAAACGAAAGACAAAATTAAGACCAATATTATTGTGTTAAAATTATTCCTATTGTATTAATACTTTTGAAATATAAATTAATTTTTTAAATTTCAAATGAAAAATGTAACCGCCTTATGTCAGATTTGAAGTTTGCAATTCAAAAACCAGAATTTTGTACAATATGCTTCTTATTCAAAATAAAATTCCATTTATCTGTGTAGCAAAAACTGTTACGATTTATTTATTTGCACCTGCATTACTTCACCAAATACTTTCTACTTTTCTTGTTAATTTCAAAACTATGTTGATGGCAAATTAATTTGTGATATTGATGTGTTTTTTTTTTAAATATTCTTTACAGTTGTGTGTTACTTATTCTTGAACAGTGTGAAACTTATCATTACTCTTAGTACAATTAAATTTGAAATTGATTTAGTATCGACATGTGTCGATATCGATTGCCCATGGTATCCCATTAAGTTTATTGATAATATCAGAAACAACTGTATTTTTGTATGCAATGTTGTAGAATACAACTCTCAGTCTAATAAAGAAAGAAAGAATTGTTATAACTGAAACGACAAGAGTACCTACCTATTATTTGCTCTGTACAATAATTCATAATACTTTTTGACTGACCCATGACGTGTAAATTATTTTCCATTAACTGAAAGAACTGAAAGTTTCAAATCTGACATAGGCAACTAAATTTTTCGTTTAAAATTTGACAATTTAATTTATATTCCGAAAGTATTAATATTTAGGATTAATTTTAACACGATAATATTGTCCATAATTTTCTCTTTCATTTAATACCATTGCCATTTTTGTGTCTTCAAATGGCGAGCAGCAATTCACAGAAACATAGTTTTCAATACAAGTTTGCTATGTTCGGGTTTGAAACTTTCCATCCGGTATATTATATATTATTAAACAATGTAACTAAACATACAAGTTCACATACGAATTTTCATTGTTCCTAAGGTAGAAAAGGAATTACACGCTACAATTAACAAAAGAACTACTAGCACACGTGAGAGAAAAAAATAAAGAATAAATAATTGCAACATACTGAAAGAGATAAAATTATAAGTTTCGCAGAATATCAAAAAATTCTAAACAGTTGAAAACCTGTGAAAAACTATGAAAGCAAGATGTGGTGTAAGTAACAAGTAAGTAAAAGAATTCAAGTATAATAAAAAGGAAATATAATTACATGCCCAAAGACTATTAATACTGTAATATACGTAACGGAAAATTAATTCAACTACATACCCAAAAACATGTAATAAACGATTTATACACAACGGAAAGATTTCCTGAATTTATAATAAGTGTGTGTGCACGTGGTATTCTTCGTTTTCGCGCTACGTGCAGCCGTCGTGGCCTCCTCAATTCGTGGGTAAATCATCAAGCGTATAGTTGAGTTTTGATCAATCAGTCTGTTTCCTCAGCTTAAAATTAATTTTGCGAATGAAGATGCAATTCGTCACGATGCATCACTATATGGTCATTCCCCGAAATAAAGTGCAAGACACTTATGGGTTAATTCTTGCTTGACGTTCATAGTAGAGATGGTTGAAAAAAAATTAATTGTATAATAATAATCTTTCAACGAGGAACACGACGCGTCATTAGGTCTAGAAACTTCGTCTCGAAGAACCAGGAAGATTCACTTCTTGTATGCTTCCGCACTATTTAAGCATTATTCCCTTCTAGACCATTGCGTATCCTATGCAAAAATTATCTTCATTGAGTGCAGAAATTAGGGGTAATATTGCGGCTTCCGCCCGTTTGATCTCATTCTCTCGGCGGACGCGTGCCGTGCGTCGTGTGCAAAATTTTAAGAAATGCTCAGTCTTGCTGCTTGTCGCTGACCTTGTTACGGGTTATGATTCACGAACGAATACACGAACCTTTACACTTATGTGCCTGAAACTAGCTGAATTTTCACATAAAACAAATCCTCAGAAAAATTTATTTGCACTCCGAAATATCTTTCTTATTCGCTGATAAAGTAAGATGCAGTGTGATTTTTTTAAATCTATGTTGGTGGGTGTTCAATGAAGACTTAAGTTATCGACTTCTCAAGACCTTAGGAGCGGGAAAGTATTTTGTGTGTGTAAAATGTTGCATGGCTTGCGGCAGCGTTTCCCAAACTGTGGGGAGCATAAGTCTTCAAAGGAGAGCGCAGCAGAATAAATATAAAAGACAGTAATTGCAACTAATTTATCGTGTTATTTTATTTACAAGAAATTGCATACAGCCGCAAGAGGTTGGTACCCTAACTTGTATTTTATTTTATATTTTGATATTTTCTTTGTAAAACACAAATGAGGATTTCTAATCTGTGGAATAAAACCGGATATCTTGATAGACAGTGACGACCAAAATTTAATACTCGCGATTATACATATACCGTAAGTTTTTTTTTACTGTATTTTTCTATGTTTAATTGCAGAAAAATGCATGTCCGCTATGATATGTATGGATGAATCTCAAATATTAAAAAGATACTATGAAAGCATTTGATAATCATTTAGTTTAGTTGGAGGTTCGACGGGGAAGGAAGGCAGGCGGGGTAAATCATAAAGCATCTCAAAAGGGAGTCGCGAAACCTAAAAGTTTGGGAAACGCTGGCTTACGGTCTTTAACATTAAGTAAATTCTTGGAGTAATTCACACCATAAACAAAGCGCAGTAAAATTCGGATATAAGAGGACTCAACGCACCATAGTTATATGCAGTGGCGGCTCGTGATGATTTACTGCGAGTAGGAAACAATTGCAAAATTGAAAGATGAATGCATTTTCTAAATAAATTTGTTTTGCAATCGGATCGTATAGATTTAAATATCGTGATAGCTCCATCACAGAGTTCAATTGGAATTTGAGCAAATGAGCAAATAAAAAATCCTAAAAGTACATAGACAAATCAAAGAGTACTTTAAAAGACCTAAATGGAATTTTGCTGTAAAATAATCAGAGAAGCTAATATTTAAACAACTTTAAATTAACATGGGATTTCCTACGTTGTATTTGTCAATGCAGCCCTATGTATACAGATATATCGTATAATCAATTTATAAAGAAAAAGAAAAAGATAAGAAACGTAAAATGCAACGTGCAAATGAAAAAAGAAGATTTTTTTAATTAGAAAGTCCACTGGAAGATCATATCTCAGTGATCAATCAAGCCGTTTTAAGCACGTGCCCGCGTAGACTGCTGGTGTTTTTCTTGCTTGTTAAAGATTGACTATAACGTATAATTATTATAATAATTTATAGAATATAGTACCCGTTATCTCCGTTTCTTCAAAGTCACTTCATATATCTTAATAACTTAATAACTCAAACATCAGACTTCTACTTCACCCAAAATTTAAAAGATTTAGGCCGAGTTAAGTGAGTGGTCATATTACACAGAATCGTCAAGTCAACGGTCCGACTAAACCCTCCGATCAAAGTTTGGGAAACGCTGGCTTACGGACATTAACGTTAAGTAAATTCTTGGAGTAGTTCACACCATAAACAAAACGCAGTAAAATTCGGATATAACGAGGACTCAATTGTACGCAGTGGCGGCTCGTGATGATTTAGTCCGAGTAGGAAACAACTGCAAAAGGGAAAGGTGAATACATTTTATAAATAAATTTTGTTTTGCAGGGATGTCCCGACTTGGAATCGGATCGTATAGATTTAAATATCGTGACAACTCCATCACAGAGTTCAATTGCAATTTGATCAAATGAGCAAATAAGAAATCCTCAGACTACATAGACAAATTCTTCTTGAAGAGTACCTTGAAAAACCTAAATGAAATTTTGCTGTAAAATAATTAGAGAAGCTAATATTTAAACAACTTTAAATTAACATGGGATGTCCTGTGTTATGTTTGTCAATGCAGCCCTATGTATACAGATATATCGTATGATCAATTTATAAAGAAAAAGAAAAAGATAAAAGACGTAAAATGCAACGCGCAAATGAAAAAAGAAGAATTTTTTTAATGAGAAAGACCCCTTGATCATATCTCAGTGATCAATCAAACCGTTTTAAGCATGTGCCCGCGTAGAAGACTACTGGTGTTTTTCTTTCTTGTTAAAGATTGAATATAATGTATAATTATTATAATAATTTATAGATTATAGTACCCGTTATCTCCGTTTCTTCAAAGTTACTTCATATATCTTAATAACTTAATAACTCAAACATCAGACTTCTACTTCATCCGTAATTTAAAAGATTTAGGCCGAGTTAAGTGAGCGGTCAAATTGCACAGAATCGTCAAGTCGACGGTCCGATTAAACCCTCCGACCAATCAGCAATTGAGAAAAGTGATCACGTGATTAGGTCTGGCCATTTCGACCGTTCACTTACCGCAGCCATAGACAATGCACTTCTATCGATTCATCCGGATAATACAATTTTTTTTAATTAATCGATAATTTTGTTATTATCTTCAATTATTTAATCGTTATTAATTTAATGCGTTATATTATTTTGAAGCAATTGATTAATCTTATTATTACATGATCAAACAGCATTCAGAATTGTTACTGTTCTTTTGCACTTTTCTATACATAACTAATTCTATCAATAATACACGCTTTAGTAGGTCACTTCAAAACTTTTATTATTAAAGTAGTCAATACTTTTCCAACGTCCATTTTACAATTGCATATGCAATTAAGGTAGAGAGTTGCTTACTTATTTCAATGGAGAATTAAAAAAAGGTATATAAATTTTTTTAGCTAGGATATATCCAAGTAACTAAAAACGGTAAGTAATTCTTACAGTCGACATATTTCGACCTCAGACCTGATCATCTAAAAGTCCTAAACTACTGAAGAGGTGTATTGGAGAAAATACAAACACTTAGTTACAAAAAACGAATAACGATCTGACCACAGCATTCGGTTAAAATTAGAATATTTCAATATCAGTGGCGTAGCTATAGGGGTTGCAGGGGATGCAAGGTAACCTGTCGCCAAAAGACTCATAGGCGCCTGCCCAGGCCCAAGAAATTAAAATTTTTTAGCAAGCAAAATATTCTCCCATACCAAACCATACTGACTAATTTTTTCCATCGATTTTATATTTAATTCACGTAATTGTGGCCTGTTAAATGAATTACGATTTCAAGCAGCCTGAATATTGTTATGACTAAAGAGCGGATTCTATGCTAAATGCATATTGCATGCATATTTTGCATATTTGAGCATTTTGTTCAATTTTCACATATTTTTTAAAAACGTGCATATATATGCATATTTGAAAGAATTTGTGTCGAAGTGAGTAAATTTTTTCCTGAATTCTTAATTCGTCAGAACATGTTGTTGCATTAATTAGGGTCTAGTTTGCACCCTTCTTGGGCTTAAGCAGGCAGAATTTTCCAAGTAGTGAATTAGGGATTTCCAAGTACTTTCTTAACGATGCGGTGGGGCGTTCATGTTTGCAATATTGTTTCATCACTTCTTCACGGATTATTAGTCGGTTATTGCTGCGAACGTTTAGTTCTTCCGTAAAAGTATTTTTGTTTGTGAGAAGTGCAATATGCCGAAAGACAATTCGAGCCTGGTTAATTCCTGGATCAGAAGCTATCCCGAGCTTGCTTGCACCAATGGAAGCGTATTCTGTAAAGCCTGTAGTAAAATGGTAAGTTTTAAATTTGTTTTCTTCCTCCTTAAGTAAATATTTGCTTGGTTCTTGAATATTGAAAGTTCAGACAGTTTAAAAAAATTCAAGTTCTTGTTGTAGATACCAACTCAACGAAAATTTTCGGTCACACAACATGTCGGGACAGAACTACACAAGTCAAAATGCAAGAAGATGAATGAATCGAAAACATTTCAATTACACTTAGACAGTGGACCGTCGTTGATGACTTCATCTAATGAACAACAAGAATTTAATGCTGATTTATGCGAGGCGATGATTTGTGCAAACATACCTTTGAAAAAACTGCAAAATTCTATTTTTAAAAGTTTTTTGCAAAAATATACCAAGAAAAATGTTCCCGATGAAAGTACGTTAAGAAAAAATTACGTGCCTCGCATCTACAACGATACTCTAAAAGAAGTCAAGAAAATCGTAGAAAATCAATATATTTATTTTATTGTGGATGAAACTACTGATTCTTGTGGGCGTTACATTGTAAATTTGTTAATAGGGTCTTTGCGGGAAGATAAACCTAGTGAATCTTATTTAATAGCCTGTACAGAGTTAGACAAAACTAATCATTTAAGTATTTTAAGATCTGTTAATGAATGTTTTATGAAATTTTTCTCACCTAATGTAGTTCCTACTGAAAAAATTTTACTTATGGTATCAGATGCTGCCCCTTACATGGTTAAAGCCGGGCAGCAATTTAAAACAATTTATAAAAATTTAGTTCACGTGAGTTGTTTAGCTCATGGATGTAACAGAGTAGCTGAACATATTAGATGTGAATTTTCTGATGTAACTCTACTAATTAGTACCATTAAAAAAATATTTGTCAAAAGTCCCCTACGAGTTCAGTTGTACAGGGAAAAACTGCCGAATGTACCTTTACCTCCCGAACCAGTGTTGACTAGATGGGGAACTTGGTTGGAAGCGGCAATGTTTTATGCTGAACATTTTGTAGCAATTAAGGAATTGGTTGTAGAGTTTAATGCCCAAGATAGTGCTGCTATTGCAAAGGCACAAAATATTGTAACAAAAACTTCATTGGCAAATCAACTGAACTTCATCAAAATGCATTACAGTTTTGTAATACAAACTATAAACAATTTAGAAAAACCGAAAATGTCTAATAGAATCCGTTAAAATTGTTAAAGAATTTAAAGAGAATATTTCAAAAGTTCCAGGTAAAATCGGCAGTTCAGTAAATAAAAAATGTTTATCCGTTTTAGATAAAAATAGCGGCTTCAAAACCCTTGAGGAAATTTACGAAATTTTGAATGGAAACTTTGAAATTGACTTAAGTGTAGAATTTTCAGCTATGAGTCACTTTAAATATGCCCCAATTACCTCCGTGGATGTTGAAAGGAGTTTTTCAATTTATAAAAATATTTTGACAGATAAAAGGCAAAATTTCCTGGTAGAGAACTTGGAAAAACACATTGTTGTAAATTATAATCGAAGATTTTTTTAGTCGTTATAATATTTACTTAATAATGTACATACATAATATACATACTTCCTTCATATAAGCGTTTACAAATAAATGTAAATAAATTGTATAAAATATAATGTTTTTTATTTGAATAAGAATGCCCATAAAACACAGTAGCCCAGTTATTGCATTATTTGAAGTGTTCGGCCTATCTTGCACATATTTCGCCATTTTTAGTGCATATATATGTGCATATTTCATCATTTTTTAGTGCATATATATGCGCATATTTCATCAAAATTGCTCGCACATAAATCCGCTCTCTAGTTATGACACAATTGGAACAACACGACAACTTTCTAGAGTCGGAGAGGGCGTGGAGTAAAAGATGGAAATCCACAAAAAAAATAGTATATTTGAGAATAATTAACCGAGAGGCGCCAACTGGAGGATACAAACCACGGTATCGAATACAATTCCAACCCAAAATTAACCCCAGCTTTAACAAAGGCGGAATGTGTCCAAGACAACAATTTAATGACAGAAAAAAAAATAATTTACGGTAAATAGTAATAAATAAAGCGTTAACGTTAAAGTTTGGTTCGTATTTCATCCAATGATCTTAAATATTTCAAAAAACAAAAAAATGTACGGTTGGAAATTTCCTGTTATCTCACAATAACCCATGTAACAAAAAAATTAATCTCTAGGACTTAAAGCGACTCAAATATTAACAAAAGCAGTGACATTACGATTGACAAATATGTATTATCGAGCAAAAATTAAGTATTGACTTTAATAAAAAAAAATGTATTGATTGAATTAACTTGTCTGACGCAAGGTGAGGCATAAACCAAAGTTGCACGTCAGTTAAAAGAACAAAAAAAAGTATCTTGTAAGACGACTCCGTAGATAAGTAACGATGATCAACCGGACTTACGAAGGAAAGAAAGTTATAAACGGTTACCTTAACGGAAGGACCTACGGTAGTAGTCGATGATTCACACCCGAAGCTTCTTCGAAAGTCGTCCTTAGAATATGACACCAGCTTTCCGAAGGAAACACGAGGCTTGAACGGTGTTCGAAATTTCGTACCCAGAGATTTATCAGAACGTGTAGGGTAAAAGTACTGTCGTAATCGGAAGCGGGATACGATTTGTCTACAAGGACAACAAAAGTTTAAGTAAGATTCCAAAAAAAAGAAAAAAAAAGTATCGCCAAGTCAGTTCTAAACAAGTACTGTTTAGAACTGACTTGGCGATACTTTCTTTTATCCAACGACTTATCTTGACACTAAAGAAGTGTTTTTCAAGCGAAGAAAAACAATTCGCCCAGGGGGAAAAGATGGTTATGTCGATTAAAATAGGTTTTAACACCTGTTAATGGCTTCTGCACGAGCAACGCACATCGACGTGTTCCTTTGACCATAGAGAGTTTTACACTGATATGTAGGCTGAATAAACGCGCGGAGTCGAAAGAGGTCATGTAACAGAGTTGACAATTTTGAAAAACGTGGTATTTGATCGGGTTTTTAGGACAAACAAATTGATTTTAAATCATTCAGCTGACCAGTTTCGGTTTTATTTTAAACTTTCCTCAGAGCCTAAAAAGGTATACAATGAGATTCTATCAACTAAGAATTTAAAAACATTTTTACCTCTGATTAACAAAACGATAACTACAAACCATTGAACGATTTGGGGTGAAATTTACCGATACAAGCTGCTGTAAAAAAGAGAAAAAACAACGGTCAGTCTAAGACTGGTAGATACAGAAATGTAAACACTTGACAATTGGTGGCAACATTGAAGATGAAACATGGCCACGCGTTGGACAAAAAAATTACGAAGAAGTTTTGAACATTTGAAGCACAACCTAAAATTAGTTATCGGTCGGTTTCTTCAACAAAAATTTTGACAGTTCGTTCATTTCTTTCGAAGTCGAAAGAAATTGGAATTCCAACGTGAATACAATTTTTCAAAAGATACCAAAACTTAACAACCCTATTTTAATCACTATTTTGATTTATTTTTAATTTTTAATTTTAATCTTTCATTGAAGCAATAAAAAAGAATTTGGCTGTGTTATTTTATGATAATATGTTTTTAAAAATATGTATTTATTTAATTGATTATTTTTCCCCCAAGTGATCGTCAATGGTGAGCCGCATTAGAAATTATAAAACAAAGAACAATCGTAGCGTCACATGGTCAAACTTGAAATATGTATTTTATGTATGTATTTTGGATTGCAAAGCAATCCGGCGCTAAGGTGCCTATTCTAGAGCTTCTAAGGGCCGGTTTTTCAATCACAAGTTAACTGTAACTTCAGTTGATTGCCATGGAAACAATTGTCTTCGTACTTGTTACCATGGAAATAAACCGAGAGAGTTACCATGGAAATAAACCGTTAGGGCAAACATTTTTCTTAGCAAGCGAATATACACATATACTGATGAAAATAATAACACCCGCCGGTGTTATTTCGTCCTCACAGGATTTTTGTGTTAAAATTAACACATTTTCGTGTGAATACGTGAGAATGTTCACACTAAACACTTAATTTTCACACTGGACCGCAAGTCACACTGTTTTTCAAGAGTATAGTTGCTATAGATGTTCTTAATCTGTGAAAAGATTCTCCAACTGTGAAAAGTGAAAGCTTATTTGTAAGTCACACTTTAAAGATTTCCGATGAATGTATATTTTCAAATAAGCGTACAGTCTAAACTATGTGTTAATTGTTGTGTTAACTTTTAACACAATTCGGTGTGAACCGCAAATAACACCGGCCAGTGTTAATATTTTCAACAGTGTAAGAGGATTTTAATTTTTGGAAATATTATTGCCGTAAAACAATTTCAAGCGACTGGAAAACGCTAAGAAAACTAAGTTTTAGCTACAATTTCGAAGGATTGCGCCATCTATTAATCTGTGCCGTCAATTTGTAATTGCCGGGAAGAGAATCCAAAAACAACTAAAAAAAACGTTAGTAACGTTCAAAAACAATGTCCTGGCAACTTTTTCTAATAAATAAAATTTTATTCTTAAATAGTTAAAGCGAAAGAATTTCCTATCACTTGTCTGTTACCCTCAGTCGTAACGCTGTACTTTTTATTTACCGAAAAACAACAGAAAATCCTAAAAACGTTCAAGAACAAAGTTCTGAAAATAGCTTTGAATAAAAGAAAAGCATTTGCAGCCATCAGTCCTCTTTACTTGTAGCGAAGCAATTTCAAGGCAATTGAAAAATAGAATTTCAAATCAATAAGATTTAACAGAAATCGTTAGAAAGTAGTTACAACAACAACATATGCAACGCCATCTGTTAATCTGCAGCCACAATTCATTTTGTTCTCTTGACAGTTTCAAAACAACTGACAAAAAATGTCTTCAAGAAAGTATTTGAGAAACAGTTTAGGTTTTGTAAGCTAAAATTTGGCAATTCTTCTCACTTTTTGAAATAGGAGTATTCATAGTTCAGAACTGTTGTTAGTTTATAGTTCATTTATTTCATCCTGTTAAACATTATTTGATTTCAAAAGCAATTAAAGAGCTTTGATTTACTTAGCTTAAAGCTAAAGCTAAAGGAATAACAAGGAATTTTATATTTTTAGACACAATAGTTAAATGATTTTTTACTACCCGCTAAACTAAATTTTGTGACATTTAAAGGCGCTGGCAAAAATTTTTCAACCCAGCAACTTGATTTCTAGCTACGCCACTGTTCAATATGTAACATTATACATGCTGAAATAATATAATTTTATTATATTTACCAATCCACTGCATTATATGATAGAATAAACCTAGATAATAGTCTTTGGATCTGGTGATAATATCTAGTAGAAAGAATACCCGACGTAACGTGAGCATTATCCTACAGAATATACCTGACTTCACTAAAAAAATGGTATGAACTACCTAATAAATAATAAACATAACAAATAATAAAAATTTGAATGTTAGCGCTCATGTTATTTGTTGGTAAGTAAACGGTTGTTTACATATGTATATATGTACTTAAAATTAATTACAACTTGTATTTCAAAGTTATTCATCTTTCACTCCTTAACGAGTTGTCACCTATAACACATAATGTTCAACTTCCTGGAAAAACATAATTTAATGATGAACAGTGTTTCGTAAGGTGAAATTGTTGCGCGAGTACCTTTGGTTTTGTTTATCTAAATTTTTTTCAGTTAAGATGCATACACTATACGTTTATTTTTATTGTTCTTTATTCTTGAAATGATAAAAGAATTATTATCGAAGTACACCGGATAATTCAGACCATCCGTCTCAGATCTTTTTTCTTGAAAGTATGCGGTAGGATATTGCCAAAAAGTATAAATAACAAAAAGTTATATGATATGACATTTGATGAAGATATAATTATCTTTCAAGGTCAACCAGAAGCAAGTGCACCACAGTCTGAATTTTAAATAGGAACATATGACTTGATATATGATACCGTTGAAAATTATTTTTAAAAACAAGTTTCGCTCCTTCAGGCCGACCAATTTTTTTTTGAGGACACCCACCGCCTATTCGCGACATATTTTAGTAGATCTCTTTACTCTTTCTTCTTGATTTATTTTTCATTCTTTAAATATCTAAAATAAATTAATTAGAAAATGAAAATTAACATTCATCATTCGCTTATCTTTCTCCATTGTTCACCAGTTTTAGGAGGTCCATTCCCCGAAGTATTTTAGTTTTGTGCAAACTGTTGCCATAAAGCGCCTATTTTATTAAAATCGGAAGGTTTTGTTTTTTCAAATATTAATACTCGGTTTTCCTCCAGATAGCTAAATCCTGGTACTTTTTTCTGGTGGCTTGTATTCTGCTTACCTTTTATCAGAAAAATGTTACTTCATCTTTATGTTCGAGCAGAGAAGAGATCAATTCTGTATTTTTTTTAGTTTCCGAAATATTTAAGATTAATAAGTTTATTGAGACCATTGTAATGGCCAACATTTTTAGAAAAAAAAAAAGAATATCGTCAAAGCAATACATTTTGACATTGACGTACAAAGGATGGAAAATTGAAAGGGGAATCCAGAATTGTAATAATCTATGGGCAATTTCACGTAAAATAAGAAAGTTAGTATCGACTTTCGGTAGAACCAGAAATATGCTATGACTAATTTTATACAGTGACCGCCAAAAAGTTCGCACCATATGGGAAATTTTTTTATTATTGATTTTTTTTAAACTAATTTTATACAGTGACCGCCAAAAAGTTCGCACCTTATGGGAAAATTTTTTATTATTGATCTTTTTTAAAAACTCTTTGCGTCAATAGTTTGTGCATGTTCGATAACCAAATATAAGTAGGATAATGCTGGTGAGCAACTTTCAGTGTTGCTAAAAATAGCACTTATTTAAGATACGAAAATTAAAAAATTATTGTAATTTGGAATTGATGGACATGTTAGACAAAATTTTAGCAGAGTCCAATAGTTATTTCAAAATGTGTGTCTTGATTGTCAGACAAAATTTCCTTCGGCCTAGTATTTCGATATTCTCAGTTTTGCTCAAGATGTGAAGCAATCAATGGTCATCTGGCATTTAACTCTTACGAGTGGTTAGCTTATTCATGCATGTTCATAAAAATTATTTAATGGAATAAATTTTGCTCTTGGTTTCCGAATTATTACATGCGTGAAAAATCGTTTTAAATGTTTTAAATTCTCTTGTGCACGCAAGTGTTAAAAACCCAAGAGCAAATTTGATTGTTTTAAATACACGTACTGCTTATTGATATAAATGAATAACCTGGCCATTCGTAAGAGATAAGTACCAAATACCCATTTACTTCTTCACATCTTGAGCAAAACTGAGAATATCGAAAATCTTCCTTTTTTCGAAATACTAGACCGAAGGAAATTTTGTCTGACAATCAAGACACATGTTTTGTAAATAACTATTGAACTCTACAAAATTTTTGTTTAATATGCCTAGCAATTCCAAATTATAACTTTTTAATTTTCGTATCTCAGATAAGTCCTATTTTCAGCAATATTAAAAGTTGCTCACCAGCTTTATCCTACTTATATTTGGTTATCAAACATGCACAAACAATTGGAGCAAAAAGTTAAAAAAAAATCAATAATAAAAAATTTTCCCATATAGTACGAACTTTTTGACGATCACTGTATTATTTGAATATTTCATTATCGATTACTACCATATACATATAAATTTTGAATGACCATATTGTTACGACTTCTGGGATCGTAACTAATACTCGTCGTCTACTCTTAAAACGTTTATTAAAAACACATTCGTCTACGCAACAGAATACATTAGAAAAGTCCAGAATCTTCGCGTACGCACGAGAATGCTCTACAGCTTTCTAGAAACTACCTGCGGTATTAATCCGAGCGCCCCCGACAACCCTTCTCGTAAAACCCAGCGAAGTAACTGGGCGCCACGAGTCCAACATAACAATATAATCCAATAGAACCACAGTCTAACAGGCCACTCACAGTGAATAACCCTGCATACAGGTTGAACCGTTGGTATCGATTTCTTCAATAGCGCTTTAACTATTATTAATATTAATCGCCTATAACGAGTTCTATGTACTACGGTGCTCACCAAAAACGATACGACTCGGCAACTTGTTGGTCACTACGGCAATATACAGACACGAATGCCGGAAACCGCTGTGAGAAGTAACCAACTGGTCGACTACGGTCAGGCCTGTTACCTGGAGCCCGGATGGGATGCGATCGTGATATTTTCGCCGAAAAATAAGAAATATTATGCAAAGATTATTTAAGAATAGTCATTACTGTGTACTGAATTTTATAACTGAATTTTGTAACGCTGCGCTTTCGGTAGGTATTTTGTTTAGTGCTTTGTTAGATCATTATTTTGCAACTTGTGTATTTTGAGTTTAATAAACTTAAAGCGTATTTAATGCGGCAACGGAATTAGTGGATTTGCTTACACGTCATTAGTGACAGTTTTTCTTTGAATCACATCTCATTTACACACATATTCACATCTGATTTTCTTTGAATCAAGAATTCGTCACTTTTAAGAAAAATAAAATAAAATTATGTATAGAGAAACGAATACGTACATGTGCATGCAATAAGTGACTTCGTCTATAATATTATACCGGATGGCTCTGAAATGAGCAAACAAGTTCTTGTTCGTCTGAAAAATGAAATGCTTTATACTTATAGTAAAAGAACTTTGAATAATTAAGATTACATTTTGATATGAGAGAAAGATAAGCAATATGGCTTATTTTTCTCTCATATCATATCGGATATCATGTTGAAAATATTCAATGATTTGCCAATGAAAAAACATGTCATATATATAATGATTGTAGTAGATTCTTGTCTAATGAATTTGTCCTAGAAATTCCTTTGAATTTTCTAACATTTTGAAACTTGTATAACGTTTACTGCCACGTAGATTGTTAGCTTTATCAACAGTGAATAATTATAAAGTTGTCAACTTATTAATTTTTTTCACTCTAGTAGAAGCGACTAATAACGAAATGGTAAACAATTGTGTGATTTTCATGTGTTTTGTAAAAGATTAAACTGAATTTATTATAACGTGTCTTAATAAAAAAAAATCGATACAAAAAAATATATATTTTTTTAATTAAATTGCCCTTGATAAATTGTTTCGCTTTACTTGGCAACACGTTTTTATTGATCTCTAACTTCACAAATTATTGCACACTTTGCAATAAGAAATTTATTTAATCTAGTGTTAAAATTAAAAAAAATCTATATCAATTAAATAAATAGTAAATCAGTTAATTGGCAGTCAATACATATCCACACTCTAAAAGCATGCAACAAATTATTAGTTGCCTGTAATAATATTTGGTTACGTGGCCATTATCTCTTTTTAGAATGTAAGAAAAAAATATTTTAAATTTAAATTAAAACAGAATGAATATTTAAGGCGATTTAGTTAATCCGTTCGGAGCGTTTGGTTCTCTATCTGTCTCACTCATATGTGCACTAGGTTTCCATATGCTCTCTCTCATTGCTATACCTGTTATGTTCCCAGCGAATTTATTTTCCAACACGAAATGAATTCGACGAATTCGTTTTAAGATTGCAAAGAAGCTTAAGCTTCCGGTGAGTAACCAATATTTCTTTAAAATAAAATATTTATATACATATTTCAAACCGACTGAAAAGTAAGATTTACACCTTTCTGTTTGAAGAATCAAACAAATTGTTTAATATGTTGCTATTATTTTTAAGAAAAATAATATTTTTACTAAACACGGATTCCAAGATTTAACCGAAACAATAAAACTACAGCGGACCAGATTCGAGTAACAGTGTTCATAAGGGTGCAGTTTGCTTGCAGGGATATCGTTTTTGTTGAGCATCATAGTACATTAGCAAATTATTTTCAGATACACAGCATGTTCCTTAAATTAGTTATCCGTCAAACTTATACTTTTTAAATGTAGTGTATCAATTTTTTGTGTATTTCGATGGATCTCTTAAAAACAAGCACTTTTTATTCAACAACTATAGCCCTAAATCATACCATTCGCAATCTACAGCTATTTAATTGGATTAAACAGTTAAAATTTATTTTTTTGATTGATATTTCATCTATAATCGGCAGCCAAAAAAATATTTTCAGTGTGTCTAACTGCTTTATACTACTATGAATGTCATTTATAATAATTTTTGTGAGTATTAGAATATCTTTTTATATCCTTTTACCAGAGGCGGCCTTAATAGTTGCGACACCCCGGGGGAGAAATTTTTTGCGGACCCATTGGGGCAGGAGAAAAAGTTTATCTTTTTTACATTATCAAAAGCAGAAAATAGTAAATACATTAAAAGAGTGGGTAAAATAATTTCAAGTGACTGTTATTTGATACGTTCCAATTTTTAAAATATGTACGTCGTTATTTGAAAGTGTGAAATAGAAATGGTACTGCGGAAACAAAGAAGTAAAAATTTGACTTGGAAAGAAAAAAAGTAACAATAAAATAAAAATATATAAAAAAGAAAAGAAAAAGACTATTAATTGATATTCAAAATAAAAATAAAATATCGTCAAATCTGATAAAACAAAAATTTAATCTGTAAATATTAAAAATTAAAATGAAATAAATTAAAATTGAGTAAATAAAAAATAAAATAAAAAATAATTAAAAAATAAAAAATCGTATCAAATAAAATCAAACGAAAGGTAAAACAAAAAGCAAAAGATGATAGACGAAAGTAAAAAATCAGAAAAAAAAATTAATCGTTACATGTTAAAAAAATATATAATTAAAAAATAAAATCAAATCGCATAAAAGAGAAAACAAAAATGGCCATCTATCGAAAAGATTAGAATGTAAAATAAATTTAAATCGAGTAAATGGCGATCGGTGGAAAGGATTAAGACGTAAAATAAATTCAAATCGAGTAAATTAAGGGAAAAACAAAAGCAAAAGACGATTAATTAATAATTAAAGCATAAAATTGCGTCTAATGAAAGATAAATTGATAGTTAAAAAATTAAATGAAATCGAATAAAAGAAAAAGCAAAGGTCGATCAATTAATTATACACCGTGGAAATTAAGTGGCGGATAAATTCGATATTCTCAAGACAATTAATTTTTTTTTTTTAATCTTCGGACCCATCAATTTTGTGTAACTGGGAGGGTACCATTAAAAAAAATTAAATTAACACTCGCACAGCTTTTTGCAAACACCCTGTAGTATTAAAAATAGTTTTTGGAAAGGGCATACAATTAGACGCAATTGACGGGTCCGAACGTCTTTTGAAAAAATTGATCGTCTTGAAAATATTGTATTTAGGTTAGTTTCCACGCTGCATTCAAAATTGAATCAAATAAAGTCAAATAAGGAATTAAAAAAGCAAAATAAAAGACGATCGGTGATAAAGAGAAGACAAAATTGAATATTCTATAACACTTTATCGAGAATTTAAAAAATTTAACTGAATATAAACTGGAATAATCTTACTTAAACATATTGGAAAGTAGCGATTATTTATAAGCAAACTTAAATTCTAAGGAGAGGCAAAAAATTATTGAAGACCATAACGTATAGTCCTCATACAACAGATGTTATTCTGGAAATAAGAGCTGTTCGAAAATGGTGTACTGAAAATGTTTCTCTAAAAGTACGATTTATCAAGGGAGTCTCAAGGACAACTATTTGTTCATATGTATTGTTTGTTTGTATGTAAAATTTTTATTTTCCTTTTTGACTGAATAAACCTTCTGATGTGTTCATTTTATACAGATCTGCAAATATTTTCGTATTTATATTCGATAATCGATAATCTTCATTCTGACTGAACTATCGTGGGTTAAAAATATTGAAAAGTTCATGTGTAGCAGATGGCGCGGGGACACTGAAAGCGCGAGGCCCCGGGCGGTTGCCCGGTTCGCCCGCCCCTAATGCCGCCACTGACCTTTGCACAGAGACAGTTGAAACTTAAAAGTTAAATAGCTGGTTACATTTTATTTCTAGTAAATGCAAAACCTATTGTTCTAAAGCTTACAGTTGTCGAGACATCTGCACTGACACTAATAACCAAAACTCTATTAATCCCTCAACTTATTTTCAAATTTTAATCGATATCTTGGAAGCTTTGAATATTTGTTAATGATTTCTGGCCAATTTGTGCAAACTTATTTTTTTTTAAATTGTCCGAAAAGTGCTCTGCGCCTTTACCATGTGTTGCTAAGACTTCCGAGTTGTAGAGGCGTAGGCAGAGCTTTTAAACAATTGAATTATAAAAATTTACCTCTTTATTTAGCTTTGTTTAAAATCTCTGGGGGTCGGGGTTTTTCTGCCAGTCTGGGTTCCCGTGCGCCCTCGACGCACACGGAGCAGGGAGTTGTGTGGGGTGGACATACTTCGACCCTGTTGTAGGGAGCTCGGTGGTCTTAAAGTGTTTCGCGGTGGTTTGCCGACGGCTTCGCCGTGGTGTTCAAATAACCGGCTCTGACGGCAAGAAGTTAAATTTTGAGTTGAGGTCCGATTGTGACGTGATTAGAAATCCAAGGTAACAGCGAAGACGTCCGTCAGGGGTGGAAACGGCGACGTTACTTGAAGTGAATCAAATTAACGATTTATTTAACAATTTATTTAAGATCCAAGACCGACGACGGTTACAGTCCAGGAGGAACGACGACGACGACTATCATGGGGAGAGTTCGGTCTATTTTATTCACACGATTTTGTTTACAAAAATCTGCTTATTTAACTAGGTCGTGGTGTAGCTCTTGAGTTTGCGAAAGCTTGCTGTGCTCGCGCTCCAGTTTTGTCACTCACGCGCCGTTTTTCGTTGACTTCTAGGATTTCATAACTGGAATGTGATTAAGCGCTGATTGCACATAAAGTTTAAGTTAATTATTTAATACTTGTTAATACTAGACGTTAAAATATTTCCAATAACAAATCGTTAGCGTTGAATATCGATTACAGAAAATAAATTGAAGGAGTTTAATTAGATGACAATTACATTCTAAAGTTTTTTTTGTTTGAACTGACAATTGAAGCAATTAATTAATTTCAGTTCTAAGTAATTCTTGTAGTGAACTTATGTTCTCGGATTACTTATAAATGCCAATACTTTCTTTAGATTTAACAGATAAACGTAAGTTTGCCTTAACTTTTTTTTTTATTATTTTGTTGAAATGCGGTTCTTAACAGACGTTGTTGGTATTGAAATGTATTGGAGACTGTGGTTTGCAGTACAATGAAATTGATTTTAATCTCCTAACCACAAAAAGTTTTTTTTTAACTAAATACGTATTTCGGCAGATACGCTGCCATCTTCAGTAAAGTTCAAGTTCTTCTTGATCACAAGAGAACTTCTCTAGCTGCCGAAATACGTATTTAGTTTAAGAAAAAAACTTTTTGTGGTTAGGAGGTTAAATTCAATTTCATTAGACGTTGCTAGTGTTAGTGTAGATATCTCGAAAATCTTAAGCTTTAAAACTACACGTTTTACATTTAAGAAGTGCCTCCGTAACCGGTACCGGCTTCGAAATAATACGTGTATTGTAACCTGCGCCGCCGCCGGCTTCCCTTTAATACGTGTATAGAAGCCAGCATCGGATCTAGTTCAAATAGCCGGTGCGGGCAACCGATAAATATATGTATTATTACCGGCTACACGAAAAGTTGTCACTCTGTTGTTTATTACCCGCTAAAAACTTCCGCCGTTGCCGGTACTAGAATAGGTCCGCTGTAATTGGATAGTTTGAGCAATTTGACATAATTTAGAATCGACCGTCAATAAATAAATTAGTTTTTCCGACTGTTGATAGTGGTCGGTCTAACGGCGAATTTACTCTGTAAGTTATAATAATACTACGCATCGCATATGTAATATAAAGTATGTAGATGTGAAAAATATATAAATTTATTAAACTATAATTGCTTCCTAACTTTAGCTGTTAAGAAACTTGATACCACTTCTGGCTTTTTTTTAATTTATCGTTTCCGAGTTTTATGTAAAAGATAAAACTTCTATAAGAATGAACACATAACGTGGACATCCTGTATTGAGTATTGGACATGGGTTTATTAGAATTTGATTCTTATGTTAATTTCTACTATCACCTGCCAAAGTGTGTACAGGTTTTTTCTAGCAGCCTGTATACCGGTGTTCCAAAAGTAATGGAACACAGAGCAACGATGGATTCCTGACATGAAAATATCGTGATTATGCTAAACTCACAAGGAGTGTTGTGCAATGGTGTGCATTTTTGGAAGTTGGCCAAGCCCCCGTCACCTGAATTTTCAATGGATCCACAGTAAATTCGTTCCCGTTAACAATATGGTCCAGATAATGAATTCTCTTATTATCTATTATTCCTTCTGGAATACGTGACACTTCTTGAAGCTAAGGTTTAGTCTACCTCCGTGAAGTTACGGGCGAATATTTGTGTCATTACAATTAAGTCCTCCAAGTACAACATGCAAGTAGTACAGGACAAATCCTTCGCAACCACATCTTTCTGTTTGACGACGTCGGTTCTTAGATTTGGTCCATTTTTTGCTTTGAACATAGCTGAACAGCAACAAATCAGGTTCTTTACTTTTGTATTTGGCTCTGGAGTCACTTTCTAAGCCCTTGATATGACTATCTCCAACAAAATCTTCCAGACTTTCGCCTTGTTTATGTCTACTCCAAATTGGCGGGACATGCGGGACACCCAATGGAGGACGAAGCGATTCTGTAGCTTCTCAAGGATGAGGAAACAGCACTGGTACTTTCTTCCTTGTCTTCAGCCCAATAAGAACTCCCCTTCTAGTCTCCTAATGATAACATGTGGCCATCATCAATGATGGCTTATTCATGTTTACTGTTCAGGTCTGCCTAAGCGATAAACTCGGTCCTGTTGGGTAATATAACTTGGCGAAGACAATTCGAGCACCCACGTCCTCTCGTTGGTGTAGAATCAACTCCTCACCGTTAACCGGTATCACGCCACGCCTCAGATCCAATTGAAACCCTTGGGCACACATGACGCCCGTGCTCAGAATCGCCTCGTATTCTATTTCTGCTACCAGGGCGTAGTGCTTGATGGGAGGTCATCTAATGGTAAAGGTCTCCTCAATTTTACCACGGATAATTGCTGATGTTTCGGTTGCTGTCCTAAGTCTCCAATTTGTCGGCTCGGTGTGTCTTAATGACTTGATGACGTCTGGTCTCAAGCTTGTCTTCGTCGCACCGGTATCCAACAACATGTGTGAGAGTTTTCATCAGTAGTGAGATCCACGAAGACGCTGCTGGTCAATCACCGTAGGATTATTACTTCCTTGGTTTTCATCTTTGGAGCATTTTGAATACGAGTTGACGTTTGCCTCGGCACACCAGCCCGACTTAATTTTTTTGTGACTTACTTTTTGGAATATCATTCCTGGGCTTGGGAACCGCCATCGAACGTATCTTCCTTCTTTATAATTCCAACCAGCGGATTCTTCTGCCTCAAGAACTGTTCCATAATCCTTGGACCCTCCTTTGAATAGTTTGCACCTTGAAGTCGGCGACACTGGGAATCCGTGGCAGCTCGTCCCTTGGCGCAGCTTCTCGAAATTCACTTCTCCGCACATTGGGTTTTCTCCCTATAAAAAGTGGCGAAAACACAATGAAAAATAAAATAATGCAGTAGGCTAATGATCCTAGTTACAATACTACATACCCCCCCCCCCCCCCCTACTTACCTAATAGTGGTTTGGGGAAAGCACACGACTATATTTAGTCCCACAGTTTTGTGTCAAACTAGTAAGTTTTGCACTACGATTTTGGGCGACTAATTTAGTCGACATTTAACAGTGTTTTTAATTTATTTTGTTCGAAAATTTATGTTTTACAAAGACATGTTTAATCGCTAAAGGAATAAAATATCGCGCATGTTTGTGCCATTTTAATATATAGTGTCTTAAAAAAATGTTCTACTAATGAAATTTTTCTTTATTTTACCCTTTCATAAAATTTTATTGATGCTAGAACGATTCTGCTTTCCTTAAAATCAAATTGGGAAATATCAGGTTACATTTATCTAGTATGGCATAGTATACAGCGTGCACACCGAAAAATGACATAGCTTAAGAGTAAAATATCCTTATTTTAAAAGGTATAGGAAAATGTCATCAGAAAATGTGGTTTAGAATTGAAAGTTGTCATAAAAAATTACAATGCCCTAGCTAGAAATAAAAATTTACCCGCTATACGAATTAGTTTGCGACTACATTAGCAAATAACATTGGGATTAAAGTACTCTCCAAGAAAACATTTTATTTTCAATTTATTATGAATACCTTCGGATCCTCTAGTACCAAATTTACAAAAACCAACTAAAAAGAAGTTGAAAATCATGTTCAAAAGACGCTTTAGCATTGTTGTACAGACTTTCTTCTATATTTTGCACCCTACCTAGGGGATTTATTTTAGCAGCTACAGGAAAACTTTAAATGCCAAAGTTGTAGGGTTTTATGTCTATTGTCTTTCAAAGTTATCACAGGAAACAAAAACGCGCTATAAAGTGCAATTCTTGTAATTTTTTAAATAGAACATCCTATATATTGTTTATTAAGATGAGAGACATTTCTTCCTGATTTCAAAAATATATAATATGTTGGTATTTGGAAGAAGCGTTTGTGAGATACTTGAAGTTAGAATTCAACAAATTAAATATCTGAAATATTAAAGCGGCCTGGATTTCTTTTATTATTTAATTATGTAAGGTGGACAGCCACTTAGAACATTTGTTAAGCCTCTTTTCAGGCCGTCTTGATTTTCTTAAATGTTAGTATAGTGATATTTTAAACTCAATTATATCTCGAACGGTTCTTCCAAAAATCCCCGTATTATATATTTTTGATATCAGGAGTCAATAATCTTTCATCTTAGCGAACAATATACAGGCTGTTCCATTAGAGAAAAAAAAACAAAAACTGTATTTTTTCTCTACTTTGCAGTGCTCTTTTTTTTGTGATAACTTTGAAAGATAATACACATACGTATAAAGCCCTATAACTTTTCTATTTAAAGTTTTTTTCTAGCTTTTAAAATAAAGCCCCCCAGTAGGGCGCATAATATAAAAGAACTATACATGAACAATTTTCAATCTTAAGCGAGAGCGACAACGAAAATTAATGGTGAGAAAATATTATTTTTAGTAAATAAGTAGTTTTAAACATTTAGACGGGTTTTATTCATCATTTTTTAACAAAATATGGTTGTGCGGCTCAGGGATTCCAACTACAAAAAATGTACGCCGTCAAACATAGTAGGAATTCTTCGGGAGCTGCAAGATGTCAGCTTCGAAGTTCTGAGTTGAGTTTCCCTCCGCGGCACGTGATACACTTCGGTCAGGTGCGCCCGGTTATAACGCATCTCAAATTTTTTGACCAGTTTGTACAAACCTTCTTGCTCCTTCGGTACATTGTTTGTAGCACGTCAATGGCATTTCCTTTGAGGCCGCAATTAAGCATGTGACTTTTTCACTGAACGTTTATTCGTTCGCCATTGCCGCAAATTGTTTGAAGTAGTTGATTCAGGAAGAATTTTTATTTTATTCTCCTACTAAAATATTATTTATCCATATTTTCTTCCTTTCTCGTATATTTTTAATAATAATTTACTTTCTAGGCCTCTCGATTGCTCTAGAAATTCATATATTAAATTTCCAGATTGCCCTCCGGATTGGTCTCTTTGTTCTTCGCTCATCTTTTCAAGCAGAGCCAGTAATTTAGTCATACTTTTTGGTTTATTTGCAGATAAACAATTCTCTTAATAAGTGTAAATATGGAAATAAACCAAAGTTCCGTGATTGAGATATCGACCCTCAGAAAATAGAGTGCCTTAAAGAGACATCACAACGAATTTTAATTGAACCAAATTGAACAAAATAATGCTTATTGATTTTCTGTTTTGTTTTTCAAGAAAAGTTGGTTTTAATCGATTGCATATACAGAAATGCCAAACTGTAGCATTCAAGGTGCGTATATATAGTCAGAAAATTTATTAGATCTTCCTCATCACGTGGACTGTAGACAGTCCACGTGCTTCAACGCAGCTTAGATTGGATGAAGAGCTAACGCCTTGCTTTACAATATATTATCACTGGCTATGGGGAATTGATATGGGAGATCAAATATTTTCGATTATCTTCCCAACACTAATTAAGGAAAAATTCACACTCCGCCTACCAAATGCAAATTGATTTTAGAAATTATAAAGACTCACGCCACAATTACTTAAATAATAATTCGAAAATTTAGTTTCACTGTCTTCCTAAAATCTGATCTGAAGAAGCAATGCGGCTGACTTCCACAGGCTGTCGAATTCTGTGATACCTGGTATTCGAATCCTATTAATTTTTTTTTAAATTATTATTCACAGCTACCAAAGCAATTCACGAGTAGTTGAATAAACGTAAAATTTAATGTTTAATAAAGTGTAAAATGTCCGATAGGAAGCTGTTCAAAAAACGTGTTTCATATAGTAAATACGATGTTTCTGTATCAAAATGGTATACCGTATACGTTTATTATGCGACTTAAAACATGTACGTTGACCGTAAACGTTTAATAAATATACCAAAACAAAATAATACCAAAATATGATTGAATACACATACTATATTTATTAAATTATAGCGTGTTGCTTGAAAGTTTAATATGCGTATATTCAATCAAATATTTGGTTTTGGTATATTTATTAAACACTTACGGTCAACGTACGAGTTTTAAGCCATGTAATAAACGTATATGGTGTACCACTTTGATACAGAAAATCGTATTTAGTACATCAAAGATGTTTTTTCGACAGCTATCTGGCGAACATTTTACGTTTATTCAACTCTTTGTGTGTTACTTGGGAACCCTCGATTAATTCACGTGTTAAGTTTTCGAAACCTCTTTCCTTTTATTACTTGAATTGATAAAAATTGACACTATTTTATATCCCATGTCAAATTCCTATAGCTAGGATGAGACGGAATGCACAATACGCAAGTACATCTATATTTTTCAGAAATCTTATCAATTGTCGAATCTGTTTCCTTCATTCATAAAAATAAATTTGTACAATAAAATTAAACCTTGTCATAAATTTATACGACTTCTTTCAAAATCTGCCTTCTTTTATTGTGGACATGTTACATAAATACGAGGATTTCTTTATACGAGGTCAGCTTTGAGATAATCTGCCTCAATAACGGATGTAGTCCGCGCCCTTATCACTGGACATTTAGCTACTGAGAGAAAACAGAGTTTTTATTACAAATAAGACGGATGAAATATGTACAATTTAGTTTTATTGCCTAAAGTCATATGTTGAACGTTTGTTTAATATCTAGAAAGTAAATATTATCTACTTATTTTAACCATAGTATAAGTTTTATCAATCAAAAACAATATGAAATACAAGTTTCTATAAAATTTCGAATAAAACTTATTATGAACTTAATTTGTTTTCAGATAAAAATACATATTTTAAATCTCTTTTTAACGTATCAATGATTCATATTTAATTTACTTCTTTTTAGCTTTTTATATCTTGTGGTATTTAATTTTAATTGTTTATCTGGTAATTGGTATATTTCAAAAATTGAAAAATTATGTGTTTGGTTTATTCTCCTAAAAACAATTACAACAACAACCATAGTTCCAAATGTGCATTAAGAAAATACAAATAAACAATAATTATTTATAGGACCAAAAGGGGAAATCCAGTAGCAATCAAGTTGACCTGACATTGCAGTAGGATAGACAAATTGAAGCGGGATTTGCTCCTAATAAGTCCCCCATGCAAGGCGGCCATGCTTGCTGTCAAAGCACAATGAAAGTTTTAGAAAAATTCAATTTGTCTATCCTACTGCAATGTCAGGTCAAAGCGATAGTAAGATGTCGCTATTTTATCTGTTCATCATTCTTACATCGCAATTGCGAATAAATTGGGCAAGTCGTTCGTCTGCAGTGGGAATGTCGAGCTACGTCTCTGCTGAAGAAGCCCCAAGCAGGGCTGAAACAGCTGTCCAGAGGCTGCTCGAGGTTTTCACTGCAATCAAAAACGATTTGCACAAAAAATTTTTCTAAAACTTTCATTATGCTTTGACAGCAAGCATGGCCGCCTTGCATGGGGGACTTATCAGGAGCAAATCCCGCTTCAATTTGTCTATCCTATTCGCTATTTTATCTGTTCGTAAAACCTTTGGTCTAATAATAATAATAATAATAATCTTTATTTTCAAACCTAAATGCGTGTTGAAACAACATAATTAAAACAAATAAATTTGAAAACCACTAGGCGCCGTTCAATACACAGCAAAAGCTGAGATTGATCTTCCACCGAAACCTAGAAATGAAATTACAAAAAAAAAACAACCGAGTGTGATGCTTAAAACTAACTTATTATGTTAATTAACTAAAGAAATTTTATGATTGTTTTGATTATTCATCCCGCAAGCCTAAAATTATCACAAATTAATAGAAAAAAAACAGATAATGAAACAGATAATAACATTCTGTGACATACATACTTTGCTGTACCAACATCATTAATAGTATGAAATCTATAAAAATTGTAATCCCCCTGATAGAGTTACATGGAGGATGTAAAATATTTACAAAGAATATATCTACATTATTGATGAAATAAATAACTACGAAACCGTTTTCTTAAACATGGCTGAGGAAAGACCTTCAAAAGAAACAGGAATTGAATTGTACACGTAAGATATTTGATATCTGAATGAACGTTTAGATAACGTACTTTTATGGATAGGTGGCGTAAGTGTTCCTTTGAATCTAATATTGACATTATGAATATCAGTACGAAATTTAATTTTCCTGTAAAGATAAAGCGGCATCTGATCTATGATAATTCTATGATAGAGAGACGAGGTTAATAGCTTTCTTTTGCTAGACCTATTCAACCAGCCAGGTTCTCCTAATTTATATGTTATGTGGTCATATTTACGAATACCATACGTAAGCCGGAAACATGAATTCTTGATTCTTTGGATTTGAGCAATACTGTCCCGCGTTAAACAAGGTCCATAAATTTCAGAACAGTAATTTAACTGCGAAAGAACTAGGGAATCACAGAGCAAAATTTTCGTACTTACAGATAAATAACGTCTATGTGGGTAAATAAGTTTTAAATTACAGTAGGCTTTCTTTATCATATTTTTAACATGAGCACGATATCTAAAATAATTATCAATAACTAGTCCTAAATTTTTAGCTTCATTATGCAACGGAATTTTGGCGTCCTTAATTTTTAAATTTAATATGTTTTGTAGTAACGTCCAATCATCGGACTTACCAAATA
The DNA here is from genome assembly GCA_036172665.1 of Prosopocoilus inquinatus. Classification (NCBI taxonomy): domain Eukaryota; kingdom Metazoa; phylum Arthropoda; class Insecta; order Coleoptera; family Lucanidae; genus Prosopocoilus; species Prosopocoilus inquinatus. The sequence goes on from CM069876.1 coordinate 9,296,912, forward strand.
AAAGCAAGGCAGATTTTGAAGCGTTAATAGTTAAGGAATGCGCTTCAAATATTTGTACAATTGCAGTAAGGTCTGCTTGAATTTCAGATAGAATGGACCCTTGCGGAACACCATAAGATACCGATCTTTGATTAGAAACTCCTATTGGCATCGGAACTCGTTGCGTTCTTCCAGAGAGATATGATTCGAAAAATGTAACCGCAGATTCACTAAGACCAATGTATTTCAAAATAGCCAACAGGGTAACATGATTTAAGGTATCGAATGCCTTGCTGAAGTCAAGTAAAGCAAGAACAGTAGTTTGACCCTGATCAGTGGCAGCAATGAAATCATACGTGATATGCAAAAGAGCAGTGGTACAACTATATCTCGGACGAAAACCCGACTGACATTCTAGCAAGATATTATTTACTGTAAGAAAGATATTATTTACTGCAATTGAACATTGATGACTTTTTCTAGAATTTTTGACATGACAGGAAGGATACTGATAGGTCGAAGGTCCTTAAATTCAGAAGGTGTAGAAATTTTAGGTACCGGTATCACGATAGCATATTCCAACAGCTAGGAAAAAAACTAGATAACAAACAAGAATTAATAATATGAGACAAATATGGAATTATATGAGGACAAGAGTAAAGTATCATATCTAAACTAATATCATCGTGACCGACTGCCTTGCTTTTGAGTTGCTTAAGAATTTTTAAAATATCCGAAGACTCAACAGGTCTAAAGTAAAGTTTTGGAATATTGTTATTTAAGCAATTATTTGTATAAAAATTTAGAATATCGGAATTAACAGCACACATAACAGGTAAACTCTCAAGAAAATAATCGTTGATGTCGATTGCCGGTTTTTGCGAGCAATCTGGAATGATTGTTCTGGATTTTGAAATACTTAAAGAATTTAATCCCTTCCACATCGCTTTAGAATTACGGCTTTTAGTAACGTAGTTAAAATACGCTCTTTTCTCTCTAATTATAGCTTCATTGGTAATATTTCGCAATAATTTATTATATTCCCACGTAGCCAAAGTTCGATTTTTAATAAAAGTGGACTTGGCTTTATCGCGAAGAGACATCATCAATTTGTTGGTGTCCGTGATTCAGGGAGCTCTTTTCTTGTTTCTCCGGATTTCACATATAGGAGCATGAAAATTAAATAAATAAAGCAATTGAGAATTAAGAAATGCTATTTTGTCATTAATGTTAGCCATATGAAAAATGCAGTCTAGTGGTATAAGTAATAAGTCATTGTAAAATTTTTCTTGATCAAAGTTCTTGAAACATCTGTAAGTCCGCAGGGTGGGAATAATTTTAGGTATGTTTATTGAGAGATCACAGTAAACTAGTTCGTGATCGGATAAATGTAGATCTCCAATGCCAGCTTTATCTACACTTCCACCATCCGATACGCATATAACATCATTTAATGTTTCTGAATTATCAGTAAGTCTGGTAGGTTCAACTTTTACCTGTTCAAGCTCCAGTGACTCCAACATATTATTAAAATAAAGAGTATCAACAGCAGAAGGCTTAAGCATATCAATATTTATATCTCCGAGAAAAACTATTTTATCAGAAAGTGACAGACATAGAGAACAACTTTGTTCAAGCTCATCAGTAAAGATTTTATATGGAAACAAAGGAGGTTTATATACCACCCCTACTGTAAGGCATAAATTATTAAGTTTAATGCTAAACCATAACTGTTCAATATTACTGTTAACGTTAATATTTGCATATTTAAAAATATTTTTTATGTATACACAGACACCACCTCCCCGACCAACACGATCTTTGCGTACTAAAAAATAACCAGGAATGTGAATTATACTTTTATCTGTTTTAGTTAGTTTAAATATTGTGCCGCGAATACCGCGAAGATGGACCATACGAAAAGATCGAGGAAGAAAGAGGAAATTCCAAAACATTTTTGACAATTTCGGAAAGATCCAGAAAATTGTTGTGTACAGGGTGGTTCAGAATAAACGTCCGACACGTTAACTACAGACAGTCCTTGGAAAAACAAACAACAGTAGACACGGGGGGTCTAACTTGTAGTTTTTTAATTAAAAATTCAGATGTAAACTGTAAATATACAAAACACGAATATTTAACCTTCAACTGAAACCGTAAAACGATTTGTTTGTGACTTTGTGGAGAAAGATTGCATAATGCGAACAATCAACTTGATTTTTATGATGTAAGTAGGGATACAATAATAATTTTGTCAGTGGAGTGGTGTTTGTGTCAACGTACATATCAATTTACAGAAATGTAGTGAAATTCGTGCAGTTTCTGAAACAGTTGGTGAACCCCATTTTAAAAACACATTACGCATCGCATTTCAATAGTCATCGGTGCTACTCAAACGGTTTCCATTTGGGACACAAAAGACGTTGATTTTCGAAATGTCTCAGATAAATTGCAAGACCTCATTAAATACGCTCTTAGCGACTCGGACACTTATTATGAATCATCCTGTATACGCTAGGCATACTTTGACTAAGAAAATTTGTGTAAAATTTAAATGTTACAAGCACCTGCAAGTACATGAAGTTGTTTTAAATGCATTAAAGACGCAAGGAAAATATTTTCCGTTCGTGACCTTTTTGTACTCTAATTGGCCACGTTTTCTTTTCATTGGGTTACTTGTGTATGTAAGCTTTTGGTCGTCATTGTCAATCAAAACGTCAGTCAGTTTTAATTCCAGAAATTAAAAATAAAAATCTCCTGTTTTATTAAAAAAGCGTGAACAATAAATTAAATTTTTAAAAGATTATCTGAGATGTTATCAATCTCCTCTTTTTTAATATAATACATGTTAAATCCAATACGAATCTACAACCAATGACAATTAAAGACGTTTAAAGAAAATTAAATAATCCATAACATTATTTGCGATCTTCAGAAAGAACAATCACGAATTTCTAACTAAATTAAACATCTAACGAACGGAGTAAGTTGTAGTATTCTTTCTATGATTTCACTTGATATATTAATGGTTCAAACCCGTCCAAGGACCCGCATATTTAATAACTGTACAGTCATGCTCACCTTAAGGGTTTTTGTTTGACATTTTTGTGAGCCTTGTAGCAGAGAGTCTTTATTACTTATTAACTTGGAAGTAGTAAGGGTGTGACATATGTATTTCCTTTTGTCACATCCACTCCTAAACTTTGTTTCATGGTAAATTACGTAAAATTAATACTGTAACATTATAGTCTTTAAAGTCTGGTCTTTTAATCTCTGATTAACTTTAACCGTTGCTTAATTCCCATGGAAACAATTGTCTGGACAATTGTAACTATGGAAATAAATCGACGATTAAAGTTAATGAGAGATGAAAGTACCGACCCTCAGGGGTGAGATTTGTGTGCAAGAGGTGCCTTTCAGGTACGCACGACTGAATCTTCACCCCTAAAATTCATATACGTCCATTTTAAAATGGGTCTATGAAATGATATTTAACTACGTGGTAGAGTATGCTTCCCATTAAGCAATACTGCAATACTGTACGAGTCTTGCATAAACATCACAACGACGCTCAAACAACGGCTTATGACTTTTTTTACAACTCTGTAGTTAGCAGAAAGAAAAATCATAAAAAATGGCGTAGCTATCGCAGGGCAATTTGCCGGTTTTAGCCCCCTAATTAGCCGCAGGGCGCAGTCAACAAGGAAACGTCATCTATTCTTCAGACAATAAAATTTTAATTTTTAATTCAACTCCTCCAAATTCCTTGTCTTTACCAAGGTTTCAAATGGATTCTTAATTAAATTAGGCTTGTGACCTTATTTATAAAGTTGGTGACACGTAATTGAAGAGAACAATTTCAAATAACTCTCAGGGTCTATTTTCTAAACTACCAATTCGAAAATAACTTTCAATAATAAACATTTTTTGTACTAATGATAATACAAAGTGTCATTACAATCAAACATATTTATTCCTTCTATCTTGTCTATTTCTTCTCTTTCTTTACGCGCTCTAAGATACATAATTCCCCTGCTGGCCTGCTATCAATGATATAAACCTTCGGGGAAAAAAATACATTGTAACTATGGCCTGCTTTAATTAGGAATTTAATTGATGATATTATTTAAATGATTAATTTGCAGTACAATCAACAATCAATATTCTATGATAATATTCTATGCTTTAGTGAGGGCTCCTAATGAATATCTTGCACCGGGTCCCATGAACTGTAACTACGCCAATGATCATAAAAAATAACTTGCTTAGTTTTCTCTATGCTTTGTATTGGTTTCAAACACGCAAAACATTTCTATAAAATCATCTTTTCTTTTGAAAAAAATTAAACCTGGTATCGGAAATGCAAAAAAAGATGCGATCTAGAACAATCCCAGGTTCCGGATCGTATCGTTTTTTACCTGGACAAATTCCGAGATAATCCCGGTGAATCCGGAAGAGATGGCAACCCTAACCGGCAACAGTACTCGAGACCGGTCCCAGCTAGGGAGGAACTTCCTGTTTTAGGCAAAGAGCAGTTTTCGAGGCAAATACTATTTGCCTGAGTGTGTAAATAGCTTTCTCCACGACTATTAGTGAATGTATAATAATTCCGAAATCATTTTTGATAATAGAAAGTAAAATTTCTCATTCTTGAGATAGCATATTTACTCTAAAATACTTGCTTTTTATGTATTTTGCATGTATTTTCATTCTATAACAAGTAACATAATATTATTCCGTAATTATGCTCAACGAAATACATAAATTGCCGTGGATTTCAAAACTGTCAGTGTCAGATATAAATGCGGCATCATAGTTGTTTTGAGACCAATTAATATAAATATTAGATGCAAATGTTTCAATAAATAACATATTCATACTTCCTAGTCGTGGAGAAAATAGTTTGTTACTCGTTTAGAATGAAAGTTGGATCTGCTACTACTTCGATCTTCCACTCGCGTCGAATTTTCATTCTAACCTTATTACAGAATACACTATTCCAACACCTGTTTTTATTTAAATATTATTTTCCTGGGTAAATATTATTAGACTGAAACATTGTTTACCAAGATCCTGTAACTTGGCGCCATTGGAATTTTTCTTTTTACATATCTAAAAAAATTCAACTTTTCAAAACCCCGTTAATAGTCTGTGGTTTACTGTAAGTTTGTGCTAATGGAAAACGTTGTATCACCAAGATTATTACGAAAAATTTCTAAGAAGATAAAGAAATTATTGGAAAATGCGTGCTTGGAGACAGGTGAACATTTCCAGCACTTTTTATAACTTGATTGTTTATTTTATTACCAGGTTTACGTTTGTTCTCTTTTAAAGGTTTTCGGCCTCTAATTGTCTTGATAATTTCACAAATCCTAGTTCTATTAAATTTTAGGTTAAGTTAGTGTCATAGTGGTGCCATTTGAAGGTCGGATGTCATACAACTGTATGATAAACTTACGGCATCCTTTCTCAATCTATAGCATACTTTAACTTGAAATTCAGTTGATCGCATGATTCAAATCTCTTCACAAATCTTTTTGAATTAAAAAGAAAATTAAAGTCACTTAAATCAGTGGCCGCTATTTGTTTCCTAAATGTCGATATTCCGTTCTAACCAATAGCACCATTGCTTTTGATCACATGACCAACAAAAACCACTTACGACAGAACAAAATTCATGTTTAAATAAGGCGAAGCGTTTATTCCCATTCACTGAATATTACTATTTTTACGAAAACGTAAAATTTTATTTATATTTATTGTTATTTTCGAAATGAATTAAAAAACTGAAGGTATGTATCTATTTATTCTTGATATAATTTATTTTTTTCCTTTTAAAGTCGTTTTGGAAGACCATATACTTAAGATATAAAATTATATGTATTTATAACAAGTTGTGTTTTGTCCCGCTTAAAAGTTCTGGATTCATTCCAATCAGACAACTTTATGAATTTTTTCATAAAGGTATAAGTATAAATTAAATACTGGAAAAGGTTAAAGTTGCTAATATATACAGAGTGAGACTTTAATCAATTCAAAAAACGCTCGGACAGGTAATTCTTTTTAAAATAGCTATATATCTCTTTGTAAAAATCAATTCTTGAGAGACATTTGATTTCCAGGTAATGACGTCATCGTCTTTTTTTTTAATTAACAGCCTTCGATTTTTCTTGATTCCGATAGTTCATTGAATTCTTGTCCATCCATCGTCTTGTACATCGCGTACTACTGATCAATCCGACTTTAAAATTTTATTTTATTTTAGTCTTACTAGATTTTAGTAAACCTTTTGATACAGTCAACCATTAGCTGTTATTGTCCTTGTTAAGATATATGAGACTGGGACCAAATGCCTTATTACTTATTAAAAGCTATTTAGAAAATCATCTACAAACGGTACAAATTAATAATTATTTTTTTCGACCCCTGATTGTTAGGAATGGAATTCCACGAGGTTCCGTTCTCGGTCCATTGTTGTTCACGCTCTATACGTCCCATATATTAAGTAACATAAAAATTTGTAAAAAAAAACGTGCTTTTGCAGATGATAATCAATTGTACCACTCTTTTAATGCTTTAAACTGGCAAAGAGCTGTAGCGGAAATCAACTTGGATCTAGATCAAGTTTTCAAATAATCTCTCAATCATTTCCTAAAGATTAATCCGGAGAAGACTAAAGTGTTACAATTCGGTAACAAAAAACTATGTGAGTATTTATGTAATTTAATAAAAATTAAAATTAATAACGTTGATGTACACTTGCTTGCAATAATATTCCGTACACCTTCAAAATCAAGTAGCCGAGTTTTTACCTAATTTTGGCTTTGTAAATGGGTATTTTGAGAATTTTGTCATGTTTCCAAAGGTACAGGTTAAGAACTGAGATTGAAATGATTACTATTTTACCTGGTATGAGTCAGACAGTATGATTTGTTCAATAAATATTTAGCCATTCCAAATATTTAACAGCCCATAAATGTCGATTGCTTATGTTCTGCTATTAATATATTTTTTTTTAACAGTTGACAAGATTCTTCAAAGCTGAATTTGTAATTTTTGATATGTTGGTGACAAAAGTACTTAAAAATTTATTAAAACATCCCTTGCGGTTAATATTAGATTTTCTCTTAATTCAGAAGGGGATTATCCGAATCGTGAATCGATATTTTAGGACATCTATTTCCAACCATATTTTCTATTTGCAAATTTTTCTTCTTCCCACATATTATTTGTGTATCATAGTATTATTATTTAAACTGTAATCATTCGCTACCACTGAGAATCACTATTCACAATTTTAATTGTTTGACACTGACAAATTAAATCTCAAGACCAACTTACTACAACGAAAAGCAGGTGTACGCAATTTTTTTGCAAGCCACAGTACATACCTATTGTCGTAAAGCAAAAAATTTGGGGTTAATTTTGAACAATATTTTTAGTTATAGAGGTCAAATAGCCAAATGTATAAATTGAGCTTAAGTTAATTTAAAAAAAAAACTGTACTCATTTAGATCTAGGCTCAGTTTTCCGCTTAAAAAGCCAATGTGAGAAACGTTTGTCTTATCTTTATCCATCTAATATTATTATATTTTTAATTTATACGGTAAATGTGTGCACATTGCAGAATTCAGAATTTAGATTTAGTTTAGATTAAGTTAATTTAGTTTAGTATAATATTCTCCTTTTCTTCTTTAATTTAGGCTAAGCATTTGTTATTTTTTTTTTTTGTATTTAAACTCAAGGTTTAGATGGTACAGCAGTAGCAAACTCTGCAACCGAATCTCGCCTTATGGCTGTGCGCATCTTGATCAAATATTGAATCCTTTTCTTTTCTTTGTCTCATGTTAATCTATATTTGTGAGGTATATAGTCTGTTTGATTTTGTCTGTCACGGCAGATATATCGGCCACTGTTAGAGATACGACAAAATGTTAAAGAAAAAAAGTTGTTCTAAATTAAATTTTGTATTATCTGCCGTGATCAAAAAAACAATTGAGCATCAAATGTGTTAGATGTAGCAAATACATTAAGAATTTTAAAAATAATGTATCCAATTTTACTACGTCTTCTAAAACTGTAAAAAAATTTCTTTACAACGATATATCACATGCCATAGTTATTTAATTAATTAGAAACATAAATCGATAATTAACAAAATGCTTGCTTACGTTGATTAGAGCTTTATTCGAAAGAGTAGGCGGTGAAACAAATGAAATTATTTTTCAGCTTGCAATCGAACAGTGTTCTTTAATACTTACTACCTTGAAAACGTGCTATTCAACATAATACAACATAACAACATAAAGAAAGTAACAACAAATTAATTAAGTAGCGCGTAATGGCTGATAATTGCAAAGAACGCAGGTCACTTTCAACGAATATCTAGATATTATAAACTGAAATTGCAAATTTAATTAACGTATAAATTTATAGTTACTTTGTTCATATTGTTGTGTTGTATTTACAATGTTGAAAAGCATATGTTGTCAACACAGTATTAAGAAACATTGTTACGGGAAGCTGAAAAATAACTTCATTTGTTTCGCTGTCTACTTTTTCAAAAACAGCACTATTCTGCGTAAGCACGCATTTGTTACTTAATTATTGATTTATGTTTTTAATTGGTTAGATAACTATGACTTGTGGCATATTTTGTAAAGAGAATTTTTTACAGTTTCAGAAAACGTAATTAAATTGGGTATATTCCATTTAAAATTTTGAATGTACCGTGCCTTCAATTGAATTCCTCATTAAAGTAAGCTGTGATTTTTTTATGAAGTTGGCGACACAATTCTAGAGAAAACAGTTGTCATTAACTGTCAGTACTGATCATAACATCAAATAAAAACATAACATTAAAGTTTAAAGTAGATGCTCAAAGTGCTCTCCTTCAGCTTGAATACACAAGCGTACTCTGTGTTTCATGTTTTCAAACCCGTTTGCTACGTGTTCGGTGGTTATGTTAGCACACACATCTGTAATGCCCGCACGAAGTTCTTCGATTGTGTGACGCGCAGTTCTAAAAACTGTGTTTTTCATGTGCGGATAAATGAAGTAATCCATTATTGTGAGATCCGGAGACCTTGCAGGAAAATTTACAATCCGATTATCGAAAAACTGCTACAGGAAAGTCATTGTTTGATGAGCTGTGTGGGCAGCAGCATTGTCTTGCTGAAAAACCCCTTCTGTAAGTTCATCATCATGTAGTTGATTAATGAAAGGTTATAATAACTCATTTCGGTACCTTCCAGCATTTACTGAGTCAGAAACCACTGACAATATTCTGTTCTGTGAAAATCTAATGGCCTGAGTTCGTAGACTGCTTGAATCTTATATGGATAAAGCTTTAAGTCTTTTTTAAGAATAGTGTGACATGTTCCCACTGATAGCTGAACTTCTTGTGAAAGTTTCGCAATAGATTTCTTGGGAGAGTGTTCCATTCGATCCCGAACATCTTCAATGCAGGCTGCAGTCCTTTTCTTAGCTGCTCCGCTCCCTGTTTTGCGACCAAGTGATCCTGTTTCACGAAATTTAAGAACACAAGCATGGATTTGTTTAACTAGCTGTTCATAAGTAATAGCAAAATTAGGAAACTGCTGTCGGAACTTCTGTACACACTGATTAATTGAATAAACTAACTGTCCATTTTCTATTCTACCGGTTTGAAAATAACTTTCAACAATAAATATTTTCTGCTGTAATTCTAACGTTTTGAATTAATTGAAAATACAAAGTGTCAATTTGACATTTGTTTAATTAAATAATTTAACAGTGCTGCAAATCTTAGGAGAAAAAAACAGTGAAATCATAGCCCACTTTAATGAGAAATTCAATTGAAGGTACGGTATTTGCTATATCTAATACATTTGATGTTCAGTTGTTTTTCCGTTCAAGTCAGATAATAGAAAATGAAATGTAGAATAACTTTTCTTCTACAACATTTTGTAGTATCTTTAACAGTAGCCGAGATATCTGCAGTGACAGATAAAATCAAACAGACTCTATATTAATTACGAAAGATGTATCTATGTAGTTTTTATTTCGATGTGCAGTTCAATAAAAATATTTATTATTATTAATAAAATCGCAAAACAAATTTTTCCTACAATGGTTATTTTTCAAGTTACCAGAGTATGAAGATACTCTTAACACTTTTCTGAAACTGATTTGATACTTTAAAAACATTAAATAATTTCAGCTTAGAAAGGATGGACGCTATTTCTGAGACATCCTGTACACAATATTTTATAGAAAAAAAGCTCAGAGCATGGCATTTCGACATTATACCTATTATAATTTCGACAGATGCGGCATATAGGTACATCATTTTCAATATTTTTTTCTCTAATCTTCCTGAACACTTTTGTGTGACTCTATAACACTTTTGTGCAAACATATTGCTTTGTTTTTTTAGTTGGTTTAGTAAGGTTTAATTTTGATTATGTTAAATAAGTTTTGGTTACATTTTTTGTGATGTATTACTCTGATTTCGCATCAGAATTTTTTTCTAAATCAGTGTAATTTTCGTGTATTAAGGGATAATTGTAATTCCAAAGTATTTCGCCTCAAATAATGCTTACACTAAAACACAAATTTTGTTCCATGAATTAAATGATATGGGTTACGACAAAACACATTGAACCGCAGCTGACCGCAATCTAAAGTCAGTCTTGAAGCTTCAACTTTGTAACAAAGGACTGCAGGACTTTGCTGATATGGAGGGATCTCTTAAGCCTAGCAAAAGGTGGACACATTGTAAGCCAAAATGGTCATCTTAGGTCATGAAGTCTTCAAGCATCACGACAACAAGAAACACTTTCTTGGTAACAAAACAAAATATGTACGGAGATTATTGTTTGATATCTGTAAAGAGAATTCATTTAGGAATTTATCATTAGGAATATTTTAAAACATTACTTAAGTCGGTAGCAACAGTAATAAGGAAGTAGTTTTTTGTGAAAAGCAATAAAACGCATTTGGCATAAAAGTGTTTACTAGAAATTGGGAATGACGCGCTCTAAGGATAGTCAGAAAACGAGAGAGAGGTGTTTTTCTTGTATGATCGATATAAAGGGGATGGAGAGACTTTCGCAGGAAGTCATCAAAAGACCAGCAAACATCCGCGACGGGTATTATTCGAAAAGTCACGAAAATACCAGCAAACATAACGTCGGGTATTATCAAAAGTAAAGTTACGAAAATACCAGCAAACATAACTAGGGTGTTTTCGAAAAAGTCAATTAAAGACGAAAGTATAGTGTCGAGGTTATCATTGAATTAAAATTATGAACGAGTACGTGCGTGTACATTAATAATAAAGTGCAAATGGGAGAAAAGCCGTAAGATAAACAAAAATATTAACATAACGTCGGGAACTATTTAAATCAATTATCAATTTTAATAAAGGATTGTTCAAATAAATTCAACGTTAAATGTTAAGACGAATAATAAACATTTAAGGGAAAGTTAGTATCAGTATTGCAAAAATAAATATCAAACAATTAATAACTCCATTGCAGGAACTTAGTTTGTTATAACCCGTTTAAAATAAAGAAATAAATTTCATTTATTGTTGCAAAATCAAAAATTTGTTAAATAAACTCATAGAAGAAAATTTCTGAATTTCATTCAAAATTATTATTGAGCTTTTATTTATAACAATTAGAAAGGAACCCAAAAGATTGTTATAAACAACAAACAAAAAGGTCACGACCCTGGACCTATAAGAGCTTCATTTTAACAAAAATTTATATGCGTTATTATAATCAAAAAAATGTTGTACGAAAAATAACAATATGTAGAACAATATCTTTTGGATCTAAAAATATGTTTTCATTAAAATATTAAAATTATGTTTCTACTCAAACGGTACGTCACTGTACAAATAAAAGAACCACTTCGAAATATAGTAATTGATACTCAAAATGGACGTATTCGAACGTGTATACAGAAACAAAATATTTTATCTCAATAATAAGGTTTCTTTTTATTTCCTGAAGTATTATCAATCGTTTTACACAACTATTAAGTTTGGAAGACCTCGAAATTCCGCCTGTGCGCGCTCACGAAAAAAATTGCTTACACACCTCACCTTTATGAAATCCTAATACGAGATTTCAGTTTCAATTTTAAATTTCGCAGGTGCCTGTAGGGATACTTATTCACATATGTATATCTTCTCGCATTTATGCGTTCCTAGTACAAAATTTTCGACACGTAACACCCAAAACCACGCACGCGTCTTCAACTCAAACTCAACAGAAACATTGCCACCTCGTAAAATTTTTAAACAAAATTGCTTATACAGTCCAGAAAAAATTGTCCACTACAGGAATTTAGTTTATTATCAAAATTACGATATTGGTTAAATGAGGAAAACATTTTTGTAAACTTCGTTAGCGACATCTCATCAGATTTAAAATATTAATTACAATTTCTGCATAATTTGGGAAAACTGACCAAATTTTTGTTTGTTTAAAAATCTCTTTTAATTATTGTCGGAATGAGATGAAAGAAGATTGCTCACATTTTCGTATCACATAAATCGTTTGGTGTATTTAAAATCAACGTAGCTGTCATAATTTCGGCGTTCTATTGCTTAGCAACCTTATTCATTTTCTTAGGTAAAGTTACAGTTACTCGAAAGAGCTTTTGAAAAACGTATTACATCGTAAGATGTCGCTATTTTATCTGTAAATTTTAAAACAAAAGCTTTTTAAGAGAAGACTTAGGCTGCGGTAAGTGAATGGCCAAACTTGTCAGACTAAAGCACGTGATCACTTTTGCCAAGCATTGATTGGTCAGGTGGTTTGGTCTGACCGTTGACTTGACGATTTCGTGCAATTTTACCTCTGACTTAACTCAACCTTTAACTATTTGTTGCGAGTCAGTTTTGATTGTAATGTAATGTGATCAGATTTTAATTAAGGCAAGGTGGGACAACCCAACCCAACTAATAAATTAACTTTACTTTTTAGTACTCGCTAATGCAATGTCAGAAAACTAGAGAGAGTTATTCACAAAAATGTTCTATTGTGAATTTATCTATTTTTAACCGATTTTTTACTATTTAAATGACTTACTTTTTTTTGTAAATGATAGAATTCAAATTCAAAAGCATATGCAACTTTCCTATTAAACCGCATCGTTTTGACATTATTACTGTAATACTATAAGAAAACTGATTCCCAATTTACCAAATAATTTAAGAAAAATAGTTTTTAAATTTTAGACGGACAATGTAAAATGGAAAGAAACATTCTACTAATTTAACTCTAACCATCCAAAACTGAAAGTTATCTCTAAAGAATTGACGACAAATTCAAAATAAATACTCAGTCAACTGAGCCAGGTAAAACCTAATTTATAACATGTTGTTTACCGAGTAACTAACAAGTTGATATTAAATTTATAATCAAATCTTCCGTGAGTATCCCACCAAAATCGGGACGTATGGTTAGCTTATTGTAATGGATCCATGTCGAAAAAAAGCAAAGTCGAAGACAGGAAATTAACAACCACAAGTATAAAAACCAGCTCCTTTAACTCGTAAATTAAAAAAAATCAGAATTATAAACTGATTGCTCACAATATAAATAATTCTTTAAAAAATGTCGAGTCAGTGCCACACTATTTTGTGGTCAAATGGACTCCTGCCTCACTCCAATTAAGATTTTTGAAAATGACCCATCAGTTTATGCTCTGTCATATGAAACTTAATAACGACGGTATTAACGGAATTCGGCAATAATTAGATCTTATTTTCTGCTTTAAAATTCTGAGTAAGGTTGTCTTGAAAACAATTTAGTGATTCAGTAGAAAAATAGTGTTTTCCGTGCCACGCCAGATCGAGTAAGAGTAGATGGATTTTAAGCAATAGCTTAAAGGAATGATTAAACAATGCTGTTCTCAGTTTTTCCCAAATTGTGCAGAAACTGTAAGGAATATTTTAAATTTGGCGACACATCTTTAATAAAGCTTAAAAGACGAAACTTTTTCGCTGTTTAACCAACTTTGTAACGTCAATAATAAGCGAGATCCCTGTAGTGGACAATTTATTTTGGACAGTCTGTTTACCTATTCGCGTTTATAAGATCCTAATACATGATTCCAGTTTTAAGATTAACCCGTACATCCATGAGTAGAGATTATAATTATCTACATATGTCCTCGCATTTATGCAATCCTTGTACAAGATCACACGTAAAATTTCCGAAATATTTCAGTGCATCGCTTATTGTATACCTTCTCGCTTTTATATGACTCTGATGCGCAAGATTTTAGTCTCAGCGTCAACCTAAACAGTTCCCATATTCAGGTTTATTACGGTGAAACTTGGATCTCTCGGTTAATAACTAAAATAAATAAATATAACATATTATGTATATTATAAAAATAACAGACAAAATAGTAAAGTGCCGATTATGGTGAAACATTAATTATCTGATCTTGAAAGCAACCTTGGTAATTTTTTGATTCATTTTTCAATAATCAATTTTCACTGATTATTAGGGTGGGTCAAGAAACCAAACTTTTAGATAACCTTACCTAATAGCAAAATTATATTGTCTTTTAGTAATATTATGACAGCTATGAAATACTTTTGAATTTAATTAATATTTAGAGGATGCGATTTATGTTTGAATTTTTGAAATGTTACAAAAAAGATCTTATATTGTACCATGGAAAGTTGGTGTTTTTAATAATAATTTTAAATAGTTTAAAGAGCGACATACTACGACCGCTTTTTGACCTAACATTGCATTAGGATTAACAATTTTCTTTTAATAGTTTTAAAGTAACTTTTATTCATGAAACACGTTCAACACACAAATGTCATAATACATACCATCAATTGTTGCACTAATGCTTCAGTGTGATGTGGGAAGTGTATTGCAATGATCGTATGAGCGTAATATTCGCAATATTTTCTCGTTGTTAATCGCGACCACGCGTTTAATAGTGGATGTTGTTTTTTTATGGTTATTTTTTTTTCGATTTCACAATCTTTAGTCATGAACATAACGCGAGAAGCTTTCAAGTGTCCTATCTTTACAAATAGTATTATACACGGTGTCTCAAAACTCCGTCTTTAAATGAAACTGCAAGTTCCTCGTTACGTAAGAGATTAATTATCCAAATTTAAAATTGTTTGCCCAAAAATGAAAAACTATCCTATCATAAGCGAGTGTAGTCCGTTTGTTTTGAAACCTCTGCTTGGCTTACGACGTGTTCCAGCAATTTATTCCAATAAAAGCAATAAACCGCAATAAAACTTTTTATTTACGTTGAGAAGAACTCGGTCAAGTTCTTATTGTATACGTGGGCTGCTGGAAAATTTTCTAGAATCTAGTTGGTCTAGAATTGTTAGCGTTTATCAACTCTCATATTTGAAAAATTTTACGTTTTTCGCCTATAACAGTAACAAACAATGCCTCGATCGGCTTCATTTGGCTTTTGGAGATGAAGCACCATCAAAGAGCAGTGTTTATAACTGGTTTGCTGAATTCCAGCGAGGACGTACCTCTCTCAGTGACGAATTTCGCGAAGGTCGTCCATCAACATCTGCTGTTGCCACTAATGTAGTTGCTGTGTGTGAAATGTTTGAGCGAGATCGACATGTGACACGGGGTGAGATTCAAGCATCCTAACGCATTGACATGAAAGCAATACACCAGATGTTGCATAATCATTTAAACGTACGAAAGTTTTGCAGTCGTTGGATCCCACACAATTTAACAGAAGCCCAAAAGCAGGGTCGTGTCAAATGGTGCGAAGAAATGCTCAAGAAATTCAATGGAGGTCGTTCAAATTTAGTTTATAACATCGTTACTGGTGACGAAACGTGGATCTATTCGTACGAGCCAGAAAGTAAACAACAATCTGCCGTTTGGGTATTTCAAATTGATCCAAAACCAACAAAAGTTGTCCGTTCACGCAGTGCTGCGAAGCAAATGATTGCTTGTTTCTTTGGTTTAACTGGACATGTAGCAACCGTGGCTTTAGAGGATCGAAAAACCGTGAATGCTGATTGGTATACTACAATTTGTTTGCCGGAAGTCATCGATCAAATAAGAAGAAACAATCGAAATCGACGAATTATTCTCCATGGTGACAACGGCAGCTCTCATTCAGCCCGTCAAACACTTGATTTCTTGATCAACAAAAATGTCGAATTAATGACTCATTGTCCATATTCACCTGATTTATCACCTAATGATTTCTTTTTGTTCCTAAATATCAAAAATAAAATGCGTGGTGAGCGATTTTCGTCAGCTGAAGCAGCGGTTGAAACATTCCGGATACTGGTTTCTGAGGTACCATCTTTTGAGTGGAAAACGTGGTTTGGAAATTGGTTCGAGCGTATGCAAAAGTGTATTGACGTCAAAGGCGAATTCTTCGAAAAACAATGATACCGTCTACCAAATTTCATATGCGTTTTTTCATACCGTTTCTAGAAACTTTTCCAGCAGCCCGCATACGAATATGAATCCGACTTGCGGACATTGGCATGTTCATTTGTATTTTCAACATGTGAAAAGTAAGAACGTTTGTTTACGCACCTCTTTGTAATAGACAATAACAATCATGTTAAAAATGAGTTAAAAATGAGTAATTAAACTCTTCGTACGCTAGTTTTGTAACTGCGTTCAAAATCTGTGAAATTACTTTTTAATTATCGCAACTAATAGCTGCAGAATAAGTATTGCAATAGCAGAATCTATTCCTATTGTATAAACGGAAAGCAAGAATTGGAGTATGAAAACGATGAAAATTTTAAATAAATTAGATTGCCTGTATACACAATAATCTATGGGTTCAAAATAAGTGACTGAATAACTTCGCTAGCTCTTAATCGAACTATTTTATTAATTGTTTACATTCCAACACAAAACACATGTTTTTATAAGGATAATATTGAATCTGTATTTCTGCGTTGGCTTAAACCATAAAGACCTAAAAGCTCTCGCCTAGTGCAGACGTTTATTTTGTCGTTTATTCGAAGTTTAAATAGAGAAACAAATTTATTTTTGCTGTAAAAATACAATAAACTTTAGTAATCAACATTATAAGTTGATTAATGGCAATTTATAAATTAATACGATGTAAGAATTTCCACCTTTTCGATCGACTTTAGATTGAATTTTTTTAATTTAACTGTTAAAGTGCGGATTAGCACAAAACTAATCATCAATTAATGCAACACGCACAGAATATTTTAAACTGTTAAGAACTTACCTTCTTACAAAATTCATCTGCTTTTAAAATTAACGAAAAAACACGATACTTGACCTGCCTTAAGTACAATATCTGTGCATCTGTGCATGGTCTGCGTTTTTATGACTTTTATGGCCTCGAACATCGGAGAGTAGTTGAAAACCATGCTCCGCCGGAACATTTAAACTGCATTCAGCGACCCTCAAACAATTTCTATGAAAAAGTAAAATTATTTTTATCTGCGTTATTATTGCTATCTGACCCATAGTTGTACAAGAAATTTTGCTGCTTCTCTTGACCACTATTTGTGGTTTTAATTAAAGACATAGGTTTAAAGACACGCTGGTATAATAATAGAATAAAAGATGTTTTGCCAACTCAAGAGGATATAATAAGGAGTAGACAACACAGCACCAAAAATCGAGAAAAATGGGAAATACCCATCATTTGCAGATGTTGCTTCAATTATTACATAAAAATTTGAAGAAATAAGGGCTTCGGCTTCAATTCCAGTCGTATCCCATACAAGAATAATTAAAATTGTAAAATCTTTTCGCGAGAAATATAAAAAATAAACAAATCTTATAGTAAACCGTATTTTGTCGATAAAGTGAAGGAATTCAAGTCTTAAATGAAGCGCATTTCTAGGCATTTCTATTGGTCAAAAAATATCATTTAACGATTTTCTTTATTTAACGATATCGTTAGGAGTACAGAATAAGGGAGTATCTCAGCTAGCGTTTTGTCATGAGGTTGATGCCTTTATCAAGACAATACAGCTTTGTGGATAATATTTTTTAGAATACTTTTTACTAAGCAAGAAACTGATTCATTAAAAAAAAAATTTAAAAATATGTTCAGTGGCCAAGAGGCTCATTGCCTTAATATGACGTCCGCTTGCACTGCACGCTTTGCACCTATCTTATGGTTACGGGGGCTCTGGTATTCAGTATGCTGCTTATGTAACAATAACTTCAATAGTGAAGTTGGAATTAACAATGACAAAAAAGTGCATTGAAAAGTGTGCGTACTGAAAGCTTGTACTGAATATTATTCGATTGATAGAAGGTAAATGGAAATCATTTTTGAGAAATCCTTCGGGCACCACATATACCACAAACACAGAATTGAATTTGGATATGGATGCGTGGTTCTAAAATGACGGAGCGCCACCGCATTCCTCGATCCATCACATGTTTCTTTAATAAATTATTTCCGGGGCGGTAGATAAGAATAGCTCTCCGAATTTATCTTCTAATGATTTATTTCTTTGAGACTTTGTTAGTAATTAAAATATTTAATAACGCAATGTACCTATAATAAAGAAATAAACCCTTTTATGTAATGTATTTACGAACTACAATTAGTAGAGTTATAAATAGTGAAATCTAAAATTTATAATATTGCAAAGATTTTATAATTATTGCTTATTAATTAACACTCCTGTATGATGAGAAAAGTCTTCTACTGTAATAAACATACTTTTATTCTTTCTAGACCGGTTTCGCATAAAGCATCATCAGTAGAATCACGGCAACCTTCAAGATAAAGAAATATAACACAACAAAACACTAAAAAATAATAAAAAAACTTATGTTGTCCTGTACTATGATGTATGAAGATGTAAATGAAGTTGATTCTTGTCCGATGAAAATTGTAAGTACGAGGTTTTTTTTAATCTTGAACCGGATAGAAATATGATGGGAACACACTCAACGTTTCGCTTTAGATTTATAGCTTCGTCAGGAGTGAAAAAAATAAATAAACACTCCTGATGAAGCTATAAATCTATGGCGAAACGTTGAGTGTGTTCCCATCATATTTCTATCCGGTTCAAGATTTAACAAACCTCATACTTATAAACATGCAGATTATTAAAAAAAATGTTTTTGTATGTGACAAATGTCTTTTGTAAATAAACAACTTTAATAACGGTACTGTATAAATTGAAAATATTTCTAAATTTTCCGCTATATCTAATTTGTTTCCTTTTGAAAGATTAGTGACGCTCCTAGATACTTATTCTGAATCAGCCTGTATGCTTGAGTTCGTTTGCGGTAAATTTTATGCTGAAGAGAATTATTAAATTTAGTAATAGTTATGCCCAAATAGTTGATTCAGTTGTTAAATTATTTTTCTAACGTAAATTTCATATTCTGATGTAAAGAATTAAATTCTTCCAAAAGATTTGTAAGACCACCATAAGTAATAAAAATATCATCAACATACCTAGTATTAAATCTGATATAGTTTTTTACAAGGATTTACAGAAGATTTTCTAAATTATTCATAGAAAAAAACAGCTAAGAGAGAAGATAATCCACATCCCATTACTAAACGATCTGTTTAAGAATAAAATTTATTATTAAATACAAAAAAAAAAGTTCAAGAGTATATAATGACTGGATAATTTAGTATAGGATAGTTTTCTGTTGACAAACCAAAAGAAAGTAAGTGATCATTAACAATTTCAATATATTCAGAGACAGGAATAGTAGTTAAAAGATTATAAACATGTAAAAAAATTAAAAAAAAAAATTTTAGTTTTGAGTTAACTTTTTTAATTTAAATGTTTTATTTCATCTTGAAGGTTATTGTGATTCTACTGAGGAGAGTTTATGCAAAACCAGTCTAGAAAGAAAAAAAAATATATTTACTGCAGCAGAAGACTTTTCTTATACAGGCTGTTTCAAATTCGACCCTCCCCATGGGGTTCTCGCTTATTTGAAGAGATAGCGGGTAGGTTTAAATTTGGCAATGTTGCTGAATTTGATGAGCATTAATAATCCGTGGAGAAAAAGTTTCTATGTTAACACTTATTCGAAATAATTGTAAAAAAAGAAAAATTGTCTTTTCTTATTTTGCCTGTATCTTCTTTATTTAAAGAGATATAAAAAAAATAAAAATACTTTCTTAAGGCAATTTTCAATTCTTTACGTAGTGGTAAACACTATTTTTCTATAACACGTTTCGTCAAGTTGATACCATCATCAAGTTCATTTTTCTTTATGGCGCCCACATTGAAATTTAGTGGCAAAAGAATCTACTCATTATGCTGATAACGGCAACATGTGTTATAAAAATGCTTTAAAACAAGACCAGAATAAAAATGTTTAATGTGAGATAAGAAAAATTCTGGTTAACAGAAGATAGTTGAGGGTTTAAATTAAAAACAATGTGTTCATTAGACACTAATTTGCTAAATATTGTTTGTGTGTACAATAGAAACACAAAAACAGTAAGTGAACGGTACTTCAGAACATATCCGGACAAACAAACAATAGCTTAGAATAATAATATTACATAATTTTGTTGCAAATCATTCTTTTTTGGAGTGAATCCCTCGAGCAGCCTTTGTAAAGCTGTTTCAGCTCTATTTGGGGCTTCATCAAAAACGATTTGCAACAATTTTTTTAAAACTTTGTTAATGCTTTGACAGCAGGCATGGACGGCCGCCTTGCATGGGATGACTTATTATGTAGAAAACTGTGTTCAACTTGTTACTCCTAATGCAATGTTAGGTCAAAAAGCGTTTGTAGGATGTCGTTGTTTAAACTATTCAATAATATTACAATTAGACGTAATTTTGAAAAAGGAGAATCGATTACAATAATACAGGAACAAAAATGACTGTTATGCTAAGACATGCCGTTCAAATTCCGTGGCACGAGTTGATAAAAAAAAATTTAAATTACTCTGTATAAGAAAACCTGAAAATACACCCACTCACATCGGTCATTTTTCCTAGTAATTGATTTACTTTCTTCCTCGAATCAATCCATTTCAATAACCAATATTAAGCTACCGTCTATTCTCTAAATAGGTTCAAAAGTATCTTTTCTTGCTATTTCTGTATTTCTATTGTGTAGCAAAAAGTATTTAGTAAATTACTGTCTAACGAACACATTGTTTTTAATTTAAACCCTCACCTATCTTCTGTTGCCTAGAATTTTCTTATCTTACGTTAATCATTTTTATTCTGGCCTTGTTTTAAAGAATTTTTATAACATGTACTATATTACCGTAATCAAAATAATCAGTAGATTCTTTTGCCACTAAATTTCAATATGGGCGGCATAAGAAAAAATTAACTTGATGATGGTATCAATTTGACGAAGCGTGTTATAGAAAAATAGTGTTTACCACTGCATAAAGAATTGAAACGTGCCCTAAGAAAGTATTTCTATTTTTTTTTTATATCTCTTTAAATAAAGAAGATAGAGACAGAACATGAAAATAACAATTTTTCTTTTTTTTACAATTATTTCGAATAAGAGTTAACATAAAAACTTTTTCTTTCCTGATTATTAATACTCATCAAAGTTAGCAACTTTGCCAAATTTAAACCTACCTTATATCTCTTCAAATAAGCGAGATCCCCGTGGTGAGGGTTGAGTTTGAAACAGCCTGTATATTAATTAAATTATTACTGCAAATATCATGGAGAACGTATCTAGCATATTGTTCAGAATGTACTTTACCACAGGTAACCTGTGAATCTACAATGCGACACGTTCTTTTTAAGTCGAAGATAAAGAGGAATATTTAGATTCTAAATTTAATGAACATATAAAATAGCGACATCTTACTATCGGTTTTTGACCTAACATTGCAATAGGATAGACAAATTGAAGCGGGATTTGCTCCTAATGAGTCCCCCATGCAAGGCGGCCATGCTTGCTGTCAAAGCATAATGAAAGATTTTTGAAAAATACTGTGCAAATCGTTTTTGATTGCAGTGAGAACCTCGAGCAGCCTCTGGACAGCTGTTTCAGCCCTGCTTGGGGCTTCTTCAGCAGAAACGTAGCTCGACATTCCCACTGCAGACCAAAAACAACTTGCCCAATTTACTCGCAAATGCGATGTAACAATGATGAACATATAAAATAGCGACATCTTACTATCGCTTTTTGACCTAACATTGCAGTAGGATAGACAAATTGAAGCGGGATTTGCTCCTAATGAGTCCCCCATGCAAGGCGGCCATGCTTGCTGTCAAAGCATAATGAAAGATTTTAGAAAAATCCTGTGCAAATCGTTTTTGATTGCAGTGAGAACCTCGAGCAGCCTCTGGACAGCTGTTTCAGCCCTGCTTGGGGCTTCTTCAGCAGAATAAAAAAATAAATTCTCCTGGCATTTATGTGGCATAAGAAAAAGTCTATCTCTGTATAAGATTTCCGAAATAATGGAGTAAAGATTTCAGTTTTAACATTAAATTTAGATTTTAGAAAAATCCTGTGCAAATCGTTTTTGATTGCAGTGAGAACCTCGAGCAGCCTCTGGACAGCTGTTTCAGCCCTGCTTGGGGCTTCTTCAGCAGAAACGTAGCTCGACATTCCCACTGCAGACCAAAAACAACTTGCCCAATTTATTCGCAAATGCGATGTAAGAATGATGAACATATAAAATAGCGACATCTTACTATCGCTTTTTGACCTAACATTGCAGTAGGATAGACAAATTTGCACAGGATTTTTCTAAAATCTTTCATTATGCTTTGACAGCAAGCATGGCCGCCTTGCATGGGGGACTCATTAGGAGCAAATCCCACTTCAATTTGTCTATCTTACTGCAATGTTAGGTCAAAAAGCGATAGTAAGATGTCGCTATTTTATATGTTCATCATTGTTACATCGCATTTGCGAATAAATTGGGCAAGTTGTTTTTGGTCTGCAGTGGGAATGTCGAGCTACGTTTCTGCTGAAGAAGCCCCAAGCAGGGCTGAAACAGCTGTCCAGAGGCTGCTCGAGGTTCTCACTGCAATCAAAAACGATTTGCACAGGATTTTTCTAAAATCTAAATTTAATGTTAAAACTGAAATCTTTACTCCATTATTTCGGAAATCTTATACAGAGATAGACTTTTTCTTATGCCACATAAATGCCAGGAGAATTTATTTAGTGTTAGAACTGAAATCTTGGCTATTAGGAAAACATAAACACAAGATGTACTTTTACTTTACTGGAAGTTTTCTCTAATTTTGCAAGAAAAGAAAAAAATATTGAACCAGGCGAATCCAGGAGAGGAGAAGTAAATTCTTTTAAACGTCAACCAATGTAACTAACCACTATCAACAAGACAATCCAAAATAGAAAAAAAGCTCTATAAAGCTATAAATCTATAGCGAAACGTTGAGTGTGTTCCCATCATATTTCTGTCCGGTTCAAGATTGAAAAAACTTTGTATACTTTGTCTCATCGGGATAGTCCCCTAAATCGTAAAAGTTACCACCACCGCATCGTTGCTAGACATAAGCGCAGTCTGTAGGATAAATACTTATTTCCACCACAGTGCGCTCATATATCGTAGGCTCGAATTTTATGCATGCAATAAATTATTATCCTATATTAATAATAGGCGCTTAAAACTGTATACGTGCAGTGCTTAAATGAATGAAATCGAATTTTATAAACTGGTTGCTGCTAAATAAATTAAAGCATCTATTACGCAAACAATTAAAAAATATATACATATACAATTTAAATGATTTAGTTTAGATACGCACAAATACACACAAATCCTGTCGGCTAAACGATTCGTAATTGTGTTTTAGTCGATAGGTTCTTATTCATTTCGTATTTATTACAAAATCTCCTATTGAAACACATTATCAATTTATACTTTATCATTCACATTAGAATGATCGGCTTTTCTCATTAAATAGCATTTTGTGTGCTCTTAGAGCTCAACAAGATAATCGCTAATGACTTTGTTGAAGGTCATATACCTACAATTACATTTACGTTAAATTTCTATGAAATGACAATGTGCTTTTGGCACCGCCTTGATCAGATTTTACGGTGAATAGCCAATTGTAAAATAATTATATTTCATTTGCTCTACTTGTTAATTTGTGAGATATTACAATTCCAGTATCGTTTGAAGTTTTGTTAACTGAACACACTGTTTCACTACGACACAGATATTATTTTTTAAAGTACTAGTTAAGTCAGTTTTTAAGTGTTAAATTTAGTTAAGATATAGCGAGTAAACTTTTAATGTGGATTTTGTGTATGTTTGCATTGTGTACCTATAGTTTCTTAAAATGCCTCGACGAGTGTTGGATACAAATGAACTAATTAGTAATTTAGTGGAATATTTTACTCAAGAAAAGAATAACGGCGGCCCAATTGTACCAGTAACGCAAGTGATTCAAAGGACGGCAGAAGCACTGAAGGTTAGTCGAAAAACGATATCAAGAGCACTGCAACGTTCCAATACAGAAGATACCGAAAACGATAAGTGCAAAAAAGATAGAATATGTCCGACTTCTAAAGATATCTGTGAGACACAGAAAGGAGAAATACGAAATGTCATTTACGACATGTATCTACATAAAAAGCATGTGCCTTTAGACACATTACGGGAAGAATTGCAAAGAAAAGAGTTATATTCGTACAGTAGAGCAAGCCTTCATAGGCTGTTAAAATCGATGTCCTTTCGTTATCGAAAAGACGACAACAGACGAGCACTGTGTGAAAAATCGCACGTAGCAGACCTAAGGACAATTACGTTCGTTTGAAAGAAGAAAATGTATATGATTTTGTGTTTATGGATTTTTCAACGAGGCGCTTGCAAACGTAGTTGGCAAGATGAAAAACCAAGCTCCGTTAAAAATAGTGGCGGTGAAGGAAAACGATACATTGTGGTTCATGCTGGCAATCGTGAGGGTTTTATAGACGGTGCAGAATTAGTATTTTCGTCAAAAAGTAAGAGCGCAGACTATCACGACTCGATGGATGCGGAAAATTTTACGAAATGGCTTCAAGAAAAACTTTTGCCAAACTTAAAAAAGCCCTCGGTGATTATTTTAGATAATGCGCCTTATCACAGCAAGGTAATCAATTCCCAACCAACCGCTAGTTAGAAGAAAGAAGAAATTAAGAATTGGTTGCGGGAACGAAAAATAATTTTCCCGCCAGAATCGCTGAAAACAGAACTTCTTCGTTTATCAAATTCCCATAAAGAAAGCAAAGTGTATCAAGTTGATGAAATTATTGGAGCTACTGGACACGCAGTACTTCGACTTCCTCCATATCATTGTCAGTTTAACCCAATTGAAAAGATATGGGGGATTTGTAAAGAATATTATGACAGGCATATTGGACAACATGGATATGGGGATGAAAATGTGTTAAAAACATGGAGAGAATCCCTGGAAAATATTACTCCAGAAATATGGCGAAAAAGAATAGATCATACAGAAAAAGACGTTATCAAATGGTGGGACCGTGAGAAACTTAGATACGTTCGATTGCCCCAGTCTTATTATTACAGACACGGATTCAGAGTCGGACTCAGAATATGAAAATCTTTAATGTTTTGTGCATGTACGCAAGTAAAACTTATAATATGTAACAAAAATATAATTATAATATCAAAATTTGTTATTATAAACTATTAAGAATATTTGACTTCAAATAATCATATTTTTTACTTTGATAATACTATTATTATTTACAAAACAGAACATTTTTAAATGTAAGGTTATAGAAAAGTCCAAAATTAAAATGTATGACAATTCTATTAATAAACGTTCTAATTTTTCTAACTTATATGAATTTTTTTTATTCCCATAATAATGAGAAATATCTATCAATTAAAGAAACAGGTAGGCGCAACAACTTCGATCAAAAAAATCATTACCCTGATAAAAGCAGAATATTTCAACTATTAATAATAACATATTCATAACATTCATAACAATTAAAGTGGTATTCTAATACTTTTTTTATATTCCAACTTTGTTGGAAAATTTTGTTTGAAAATAGAAAAATTATAACAATTTCTTATGGTCACCGACATCCAGTCGCAATTCGGAGCTTACGTTAGCCCGTGGTGGAAATATCGTTGTCCTATTATCGAAAGACGATGTTTGCCACACAAATCTAGACAGTACTAGTATTTTTCTTCCTCTTCTAACCAATGTTGCAGAACGAGACATATTATGGTACACGACTTACGGCTATACGGAAACAGATTGTACTATTGCAAGCCCAGTGTTAGAATGAAACGTTAGTAAATTTGGTTGTCGTGCATAGCATTTCGTGTTTTATTACTTTTGAGACTATCCCGGTGAGACGAAGTATACTTACTTACTTTCATCGGACAAGAATCAATCTCAATTATAAAGTATGCGTTTCGTAAGACATTTTGGCGAACTTGTCCATTTAGAAAACTCGTTTTAGACTCCTTTTCTAAACAGTCGCGTACGCTAAAATCACGTTTTATGATGGGATCTTCTATTAAGTTTAGTATTGAAACAGAAACACTATACTTACTTATACGTACTTACTTCTAGAACGTTTAATTTTGAAATGGAAATTTGAAAAAGGCCAATGAAACGAATTAGCTACCTTGATTCAACCATACGAACTGCCACCCAAGCAAGTAGTAAAGAACGTTAAGGTCCTGTTTTTCCATCTCATTTTAACTTTCAGCCTCACTTTATTCTCATAGAAAAAATTGTCAGTATATGTAGGAATAAACCGAAGTTAAATTTACACCCCGATTCTGAGAGAAAAACTGGTCCACGGAGTACTTATAATTTACAAGATACTTCAGATTCAGAGTATTTTATTTATAATTACAATTTTTACAATATATATATAGGACATGTTATCTATAAAGTTATTAAAATTACATTAAATATATTAAGATCTAGTATGAAAGTACGAAAGTGTATTCCGAAAAACCGCTTCCAAAATATCACAGCTAAATTACTAATGTATTTATAATACAATATTTAAAACTGTGCTACAGTTCAATACAAAGGAAATTAATTTACGTAAACTATGTTATTTCTCATAGAAGGCGGATGAACACAAGTGTTAGGAGCGCAATCCCATTCCATTTATCATGATATTTGCAAGCGCATTTCGGCGTTTTCTCCAAGCTCCCATTCCTTGGGCGTAGTACTGTAAATGACGGTACCATATTCTTGTCTGATCATCATCATCAGCCTGTAAAAGCATTTTTTTTTTTTAATTAATAAAAAAAACAAGTTTGTTCTGTAGTAGTGCACGGTAATGTGCTTATTTACTAACCTTAAATATGAAAGTATCCTTTCCTAAAAGTTCTTGTACTTCAAAATAGCTCTGCCAAGCTGGATCCGCAGCAATTACGCAGCGATCGAGATACAAGGGGTCCCTGAGGAGCGAATACCTGCCATTCTTATCTCTAACGAGTAACAGTGCTGCTTCCCGAACTCCGGAATGGCGAGAAAATATCAGAGTCTCTTCTGTCGGTTCCGGTCTGTTGTTAACAGAATTTAATGCCTAAAATAAGTAATACAGAAGTTAATAAATCGTTACGTAAAATAGAGCAGTCAAGATTCATTAGACCAAGGAAGCTTAAAAAAATCGTAAAAAAAGGAACCAGGTGTTTTTGTGCTTCAATAATAAATGTTTAACATCGATATGACCATCTGAAAAACTAATAATTTAACAATTTTCTGCGTTACAGAATCAATAACAGTTCCTTGGTACGTATTAATCGAAGAAATTGTAAGAATCCAAAATTCCAATATGTACTCGTATAAAGGAAAAGAATTAAATTTAATTTAATCTGTAGGCGATAAGCTACAGAGTCAGAAACGCAACGACAGTTTTTTTCATGGGAAAGGATGTTTTCTTTAATTTCGCGCATTGGATGAAATACGACATTCAGTAAGATCCTAATGTTTCAATTTTTGATAATTGAGTGAAAAGCTGATGATGCAATTCTCAAGTACCAGTTCGAAAGCTTTGAGAAAAACAACCCCAAGCGACCTGACCGCCATTCAGCGGACGGAGGACCCGGGGTAAGACGGGGAGATGCAGCTTGAATGTTAATAAAAACCATTAACATTTGAATTAAGAGTTAGTTGTTACAACTCCAAGCGACGGTACAGCGTCATTTAGCGGACAGAGGTACTTGTGGTAAAAGCGCCTCGGAGAAAGGCAGGGAGATACAGCTTGAATGTTAATAAAAACCATTAAAATTTGAATTAAGAGTTAGTTGTTACAACCCCAAGCGACGAGACTGCGTCAATTAGCAGACGGAGGTACTTGTGGTAAAAACGTCTCGGGGGAAGGCGGGGAGATTCAGCTTGAATATTAATAAAAACCATTAACATTTGAATTAAGAGTTAATTGTTGCAACCCCAAGAGACGGTACTGCGGCGTTTAGAGGACGAAGTTACTTATGGTAAAAGCGTCCCGGGGGAAGGCGGGGAGATGCAGCTTGAATGTTAATAAAAATCATTAACATTTGAATTAAGAGTTAGTTGTCACAACCTCAAGCGACGCCACTGCGCCACTTAGCGGACCGCGGTACTTGTAGTAAAAGCTTCCTGGGGAAAGGCGGAGAGATGCAGCTTCAGTGTTAATAAAAACCATTAACATTTGCATTAAGAGTTAGTTGTTACAACCGTAAGCGACGCCACTGCGCCACTTAGCGGACAGAGATAGTTGTGGTAAAAGCGTCCCGGAGGAAGGCGGGAACATGCAGCTTGAGTGTTAATAAAAACCATTAACATTTGAATTAAGAGTTAGTTGTTACAACCCCAAGCGACGCCACAGCGCCACTTAGTGGACGGAGGTACTTGTCGTAAAAGCGTCCTAGGGGAAGGCGGAGAGATGCAGCTTGAATGTTAATAAAAACATGAACATTTGGATTAAGAGTTAGTTGTTCATGAGTTCCGACTAAGCTTTAGGAAAAAGCTCGCATCTCTTCTTGCTCCGGGTAATTCTAGGTTGAAATCCAAATTCAGTCTTCTTTTATTTAAATTTGGTAATTTTCCCACGTTTGATTTGGCGAAAGGGAAACAAAATCTTTACCGCGTAGTGATTTGTTTTTTTTTTTTATACACCGACGACATATAACTAACCGTAATACCTACAGCTTCGGGAGAAAAAAAAATATAGTAAAAGTGATCAAAAGAAATTCAAAGAAAATATTTGTAAGCATTTGAGTTGGGCGCAAAGGGGCACAATCAACAGGCTCAACAATAAAAATTAATTTTACTAGCAAAAGTCTCAGAATAAGGTGCATGTTTGCTGGCGCCATTAGAAAGCTGAATTAATTTTGCACAACTTTGGTTTTTAGACTTATTATCTGTCACCGATAATAATGGTGGAGAAAACAGTTGAATTATTTACTTTAGAAAATATAATATCTTCCGTAGACTTTATCAGAAATTAACGAACTTCGGCTCAGTTGAAAGGGAATTTTATGTTAATTTAAAGTTTCTATTGAACTACTCCGGCTACTTTATTATAAAGTAGTTAGAGTGCGCTATTTGCAAAAGTTATCGTTTTTCTCAGTTTCCCAAAAAAATTTAAATGGAAAGGGGTATTTCTTTCACAGTGATTAGGAAAATATTTTGGTGAAAACCTCTCTCTTGGTCACTTTGACTATAACTTTTTTTCTCCCAAAGCTACAGTTAGCTGTATACCACCGGTCGCCGCCCATTTTGAGACACTCGGTTTATAAAATCATTGTGTCATAAAATTTTGGAATATGAAGAGCTGGTAAGACGAATCACCACCGCTTAAAGAACTAATCAACGCAAAAGATACAAAATCTGTGTGTGTGTCTCTCTCTCTCCCTTACTTTATTAGATTTTATAAAATTTAATTTTTCTATGTTAATGTTGTTGGAATTTTAAAGATTTATTCTGTAACCTCTCTGCACGTCACATCATGTAATTTAACTGTATTATCTTTTTGTTCTTTTCTTTCAATGGATTTGTTAAAATTACCATTCTCTGTTATTTTGCTAATTTTAAGCTCATTAGCTTCAACAAGAATTGCGAAGAGGAAATGCTCGTAAGAGAGACAATGAAAATTTGATAATCTTCAGGCAACTAGCGGCACTGTTTCGACTTTATGAGGAAAACATTGATGCGAGAGCATTTTTGGCTTTATCATCTCAAACTAGCCACCGAACAAAAAAATTGCTTTCCAGCGGTGGCTCGCTGGGATCAAAAGAGCAGGTAGGGTTATTTGCAGAAACGGAGATGGTTTCGTATTTATCAAGGTAAAGGAGTTTCGGGTGGATATTCAGACTGACCATCCTTAAATTTATTAGAGCAATAACCCGCGGCCGTTACAGAATTAATTAGGCCCATGGCCAGAAGAAGGCCAACCATACATACATTGACATATTATTTTGAATTCTATTGCCCAGAAGTAAATTAGCGTGAGCGTATTTAAAAAAAATAATATCGAATTAACAAAAAAATAAATTCCCATAAATGAAGACAACATTGAGTAATAAATAAATAAAAAATGAATTACTTACTTTTCCATTTGTCACCAAGAGCGCACTAATGGGAGTCAGCTTAATAGTTCTTCCTTTGCGCCAGTTATTATCAGTCGGTTGGGTAAACAATAATTTACCCTCCAATGCAAACTTTGCTTCTTCGTGATTCCACTCCAAAACATCGACGGCGATTTTTCGTAGCTTGATATTCACCAAATCCATTTCAGAACTCGCCCTCCGACCAGGATTGTTACTTATTCTCCTCCACAACTTGCTAGGAACGTCTTTCGTCTCCGAATTCATGTGATTCAAGTGAAGTTCGATTTTCGCCTGAGCTTCCTTGAGTTGCTCTCGCGTATCGTGATGTGCAGGGGTGACCTTATACAATCTAGCAAGCAACAAGGGATACTTGGTTACTCGTTGAACGGGCACCATAAGAAATGAATTCAAGTTCATTCGTCGCAAGACGGTATTCTCCATTTGGGAAACTCGTAAAAATATTCTCAGCAGCTCTTTTTCTTTCTCCAGGCTGGCTAAGAGTAGACTTGCAGCTCCTTGGCGCACGCAGTATGTTTCAAAAGCGTGAAGCATTGGTGCAGCTTCCAGGAACAATTTTCCGATGTTTACAGTCAAGAGATCCTCGTCTCCTTGTTCGATTGCTATTTCGACTGCATCTCGCAGGCGCTCTGCTAAAGCCTGACTGTTTTCAAGCAGTTCCTCCACGTTTAAGAATATAGCCGATAGTTGTTCCGATGTAAGTAATCCAGCTACTAACATCGGTTGATAAAATTCTTCTAATATGATTTGCAAATCACGGCTGTATTTTTCCTCAGTTTCAACAACTTCAGTAATAATTTCCTTCCTTTCGGACCGTTTCTTCAGGCATTTTCGGCAGATCAGAGGTTCGTGTTCTTCTTGTAAATCCACGGGTCCTTCGCAGTCTTCACATGTTATAAGAGGTTCTGGCTTGCTTCTGTACTTGCTCAGCGAACTTTTACTTGTTTCCGATCCTACTCCAGAATCGTTCCTTTCCACTTCGATCGATCTTTGTACTTTATCTTCTATTAAGGCGCCGGATATAACTAAGGAGCTCTCCTCACTCGAATCACTCACAGTGCTCATGTGACAGTTTTTATTAAAAGTTTCAGTCTCTTTCCCATCATCCTCAATAATGATACCGGTATTGTTAAAATTGAATGTGTAACTGTCTTCGGGGACTATTCCACGTTCCTTAGCATCGACAAGGTAGCTCAGAATATCATATTTTGATGCTCCTTCAAATATTGACCTTAAACGAACATTAAGTGTGTCAAGATCTACGCATATCTAAATATAGGAAATAGAAGAAAACATAACCAAAGAGACTATTTTAAGAAAGACACAGAGATAAAAATGAATTATATACTGACCTTGTTGTGAATTCCTTGTCTAGCTGCAAATCATCTATAATACTTGGTGGTGGAGGATTGGCTGGTAATGGAGGAGGAATTTCAATTTCTTCATAAATCGGATCTGGATTTACTTTAATACTTTCGTAATGATGATCCTCCCCTTCGGACACTTCCACCGCTGATTCCGCCAACAATTCATAAAACTTGGAACGCGTACTTAATTCTTCTTCTGTAACAGAGCTTCGGTTGCTATTATCCGTATAACAATCTGAACCGGGATCCATGACTTCGTACTGCGTCGAAGAGCTATGTTCCGAGCAAGCATCTTTGTCGTCATCCAAATTTCCGTCATGGTTCCGAAGTTTCAAGAAAGACTCTTCTATTAATTGAGCGACCGGATTGATTTGGAAGTCGTCATTTGTTGGACTTAGAAGAGAATCTTCGAGGAAACTCGCGACAATGTCGTTGACTTCGTTCGTCTTCTTGCGGCGCGACGGACGCACACTAACATCCGCTTTCCCGCAAACGTGAGGAACTAAATTTCTTTTTACAGCCTCAACTGGATCACATAGTATGCGCTTTAGCATTTCAGTTGAACAGACTTCCGCATGATAGTTTTCAGGCTTCTGTTTTTCATCAGTTTTCAATTCCTTACCCGACGTGTTTTCGGCCAATTCCTTTTGTACTTGCTTAACGGGCTCATTAGTCTGAAAACCATCGGAATTCAATTTTTCTATATCAGTTTTAACTTGTACACTGTTTGCTTCTGCTTTTTCCAAATTAGTTCCCGCACCATCATTTTTTAAATCCGTTGATCCTACAAAAGCTCCGGTGATATACACTGAACTACTTCTTCGAGTAGAATCTGATTTTACCCCCGAGTCTTTAACTACAACTGAAGATTGATAAAGTGGAACGTCATCACTTACGTTCACAGTGCAATAACAGTCATCTCCGTTAATCATAATGGACGTTTTGCCTTGATTAGGATCGGATATAGTTACGTTATTGATGGAAGTTCCAGGATACTCGTTCTTTATCTTCAACTTGTGCATCATAGTAGGTGCAGCTGCACCTATTTTCACGATTGTTTTGTTCTGCACATCTCTGACTGGAGGAGGACTCTCTATTTTAATCTTCTGAGTAATAGGAATCGTTGTAATCGAAATCAATGGCTGCTTGTTGACGCTTCTCTTCCTTGGTGGAGGTGAGGGGGGAGCTTCTCTTACGTTTACGGAACTGGGAATCGTTATTTCAGGTTTCTGAACAATGATGATTTCACTGTTACTTTTTGAATTTGTCTTGTTAAGAGAATCACTTACTTCCTCGAGACTGGTGGTAACTATTAAATTCTTTAGTTTGTTACAATCATCATTATTTTCATCAGTGGCTATAACAGTTTCTATAAATTTAGAGCAACTCATGTTGTCCACATCGTTCAGTATCTCATTCTTATTATAAAATTCTTGTTTTACAGGTTTCACACGCGTTTTATTTAATGTGGTTTTTATACCAGTCTCTCCGGATTGTTTTTTAGATTTTCTCAATTGTTCCTGAGGTAAAACTTCCTTTTGTTGTTCATTGGTCATTTCAGATCTTTGCTTGTACTTTTTAGACGTTCCCTGCGTCGAAATTTCTTTCTGGAGGAAATTATTTTGTTTTTC
Organism: Prosopocoilus inquinatus; assembly: GCA_036172665.1. NCBI lineage: Eukaryota > Metazoa > Arthropoda > Insecta > Coleoptera > Lucanidae > Prosopocoilus > Prosopocoilus inquinatus. The sequence continues at coordinate 9,330,411 of CM069876.1, forward strand.
GTTAGATATCTCAGATTGTTCCAAAGGTTTTTCCTGCGACGAATTTTCCGTCTGGTTTTTGTTACCTTGTTCTTCACTGAACACTTCGAATTGCTCATCGTATTTTCTCTTAGGCTCTTCCCGTACTAATACTTCTTCTTTTTGATTGACGCTTTTTTGTTTTTCGTTAGGCACTACTTCAAATTGTTCCATAGCCTTTTTAGGTCGTTCTGGAAGCGAAACTTCCTTTTGGGATGCGCCATCTTGTTTATCGTCAGTTACCTCGGACAGCTCTTTGTTCTGTTCCTTTTGGATGATGTTATTTTTATTGATAACATTTTTTGGCGGTTGTGGTGGAGGGCCCCGTGGTCTAACCTTCTCGAAACCCTTCAGTTTTGAAACTGTTGCAACGCCGTCTAGTTTTCGCAAGAGTTCCTTTTCGCTGAAGATGTCGCGAGAATCATTTCTTGCTAGGCGGTATCTTAAGGCCATAGTATCGTGAAAAACTACTTTCGCTAGTTCTTGAGGGACACGTTCGCTTGTACTTCTTCGCAACTTGCAGGTGGCATCTTTAGGAATGACTGGAAAATTAGATTCTCTTAATGACGTCCAAATACAAAGAAGTAAGTGTACAAAAAACAATGCAATTCATTTTTTGTGCTTTTAAGTTAACCATATGTGTTCGAAATGAAGTCGACTCTTGACTTAATAGTTTCGTCAATTGATAGTGAGACGTTGAGTGCTTTCCATTTATTATTCTGTCCGGTTTAAGATTAAAAACATTTTACTTACAATACTGATATCATAAGTTACAATTGTTTATAAGGCAGTACAGAAAGTAGATTTTAGGAGAAATAATTTTAATAAAATGTGAATAAATTAAACTTTTCCACTGTTTTTACAGTTTCCATTCCAATATACAGTTTTCGAAGAAGTAATACAGAATTTGAATTTAAAGTAAGCAGAAAACTTATATCTCTGTTACAAGAAGTTATACCTACTTAATCATAGACGTAGCGAAATGGTAATTTGACACCGACGCGACAGAACAGTTATAACTACCAGACGTAATTAATTACATAACAGGGTTTTACAAAAGTTGATTGTAAAACTTTTAAGGCAATTAACATTATTAAGCGAGGAGTCAGCTTTTATATATGAATAATTTATTTGATTGCATGCACCTGCTTAGAAACAAGAGTATCTTATGACAACCTTTAACATTTATTTATCTCTATCATAATCAGATGGTGAAATACAAAATAAAAACTCAAATGCAATTACGTGTACATACAGTAACAATACTTCTTCTAATACAACTTCAAGTTTGAAAAAAATTGATTACTTTTTGAAAACGATAAATAATTTATTCTTGTACCTAGGTAAAGTACTTTTCAGTCTTTGCAATTCATATAGTAACAGTGTATCAAATATTGCAACGTTTCTTTATAAAGAAAACAAATTGCTTTCATTCTATATAAGTATTTAATGTTTGATTAGTTAATTAACCGAAAAAAGGAACTGAACGTCCTTGTACTTCTAAAACTAGGAGCAGCAAACCTGCTTGCTATTTTATAATTGAATAAAACACTTTGCTGACAAAAAAGGAATAAAAAAGTTACAAATACGTAAAAATATGTTGATGTGCCAATATGTGAAAACATAAATGCAAGGAAAGTTTAAGTAGCGACATCCTGCGATCGCTTTTTCTAAATTGAAGAGTTTGAAAAAATATACAAAAATATGAGAGCTTATTTTGCTCGAAGGCTTCGTGTCTGGTATCAGGGAAGTTGCTGCGGCCAAAAAAGCTGATTTTATCGCCTAAATATCCAGGAATGGTCAGACACTTCGTGCATTCTCTGACATAGAAAGCTAAACGATCAGATGTTGGAAAGTATACATTATAGTTAACAGGAGCTAGGTTAGATCTGTATCACTGTAGCACTGAGCTGAAAGAATTTGGTTAAAAGATAAATTTTACTGGAGAAACAATGTGCACAATTATAATACGAAAAAAATTAATGTTTTTTTTTTATAATATTCGATTATATCAATTCCTTTGTAATATTCGATTATATCAATTCAAAATAAGTAGACAAATTTGAGATTAGGGTGGCTTGTACAGTCTGTCCGCACATAAAGTGCTACAATTTAACTTTTCTGTGAGCCTTGTTCATAGCATACGGTTTTAAGGGTTGTATGGGCGTGCAATCGTTAAACAGGTGTATTTTAGGTGCGGACGACTGTACAAATAATCAAATTGGTGTACAATCAGGTAATAAAAAGACGTCTCCCCATAAAGTGCGGCAGAACCTGTAAAACCACCATGCCTAGCAGGCGGACAAACGAATGTCCATGTTATAAAAGAATTGAACATTTGCAAAAAAGTAAAATAAATAATATATAGCAATTAACGAATGAAGAAGAATTAAGTATGTATGAAACTTCACCGGATGATATTACTACTTAAACTACAAATATTTCTTTCTCACAAAAAAACCAAAGAGAAATATTTTGCAATCTTGAACATCAATGTTCAGTCACTGTGTAATAAAATTGATCAAATAAGTGCTCAAACTTTATACAATTCAATTGAAGTAATGTGTGTCACCGAACATTGGATAAAGGAAACCCAGATAAGCAAAGTTAAACTAGAAAATTACAATCTTGGATCCAGTTATAGTAGAAATGTTTTTAAGAATGGAGGAGTAATGATTTTCATAAGAGAAGACCTTGCTTGTAAAAGGGTTAACCAAATAGAAAAACTATCGGAAGACAAGCATTTTGAAGCAGCAGCGATAGATATCCCTTCGAGAAACAGCATAATTACTCTTCTTTATAGATCACCCATAGGAGATACGAAAGATTTAAAGACAAATTAAATGAAATCTTAAATGTTTTTTCAGAGAGACACTCAAGTAAACATATTTTTATTGCCGGAGATTTTAATATCAATGTTCTAATCGACACTAAAGAAAAACAGGAAATCGTAAATTTGTTCTCTTCTTGTGGTTTGCGTATACTGATGAAGGAGCCTTCAAGAGTTACAAACACAACATCAACGTGCATTGACAACATCTTTTCTAACATTCATCAATGTTTAATAAAAGCAACCGTCACAAAAAATTTACATTTCTCGGATCATTTAGGACAACAAATTACTGTAGATTTAAAGGATCTGAGAAAAAAAATAAGAAATACTGAAATTACATACAGGGAATTTTCGGCCAATAAAAAAAAATCGATTGGTTATATTTGCTTGACCAGAAAGATTTAGGTAACATGTACACATCATTTCATGAATCGTTTATGACCATATTTAATAAATGCTGCCCCGAAAGACAAAAATCAATACAACGGTTTAACAATCAAAAACCATGGATAACGGACGAATTGAAGCGTATGAAAAATAATTTAGATGCCCTGGTTGTGATCGCAAAAGTGAGAAAAGATGAGGAATCAAATAAAGCATATAAATTGTACAAAGAACTTTATATTAAAAAAAGTTACTGAAACACGAAAACAGAAAACTGCAGATTACATCAACAATGCTAGCAATAAACAGAGAGCTATATGGAACGTGATAAATGCAGAACCTTCTAAGGCGATAAAAACAAATAAGACATCGGAAAGTAACTTGAGGGCTGATGAATTCAATATTTTCTTCACATCAATAGGAGCCAATACAGTAAAAAACAAAAAAAAAGATACTGGGAAACATCCATTAGATATATTACAAATGTATGCAGTTGACGCACTAAATCTTGTTACTTTTTTGAAGCAACGGAAACCGAAGTGAAGAATATCATAGACTCCTTGAAAACGAAAACCTCTCAAGATATTTATGGTTTGACAACAAAAATATTAAAGGAAATCCAAAATGAAATAGTTACACCTTTAACTTTAATTATAAATCAGTGTCTCTCAGAAGGTTATGTACCAGAAGTAGAATTTTAGACCAATATCAATATTGCCAGCATTCTCCAAGATCTTAGAAGTACCAATCAAAAACAGACTAATTAATTTCCTGGAAAAACGTAACATCTTTGCCGACGAAAAGCATGGTTATCGCAAAAATAGTTCAACAATCACAGCTATACTAACAGCAATAGAGAAAATACTACGACAAAAAAGAAGTATGTCAATTATCTTTATGCGATTTGAGTAAGGCGTTCGACACGGTGTCTCACGACCTAATGCTGCAAAAGTTATACTACTATGGAGTAAGAGGAGTTGCCAATGAAATAATACAATCGTACCTTACAAACAGACAACAAGTGCAATGGAAAGGAGAAAATACGAAAGGTGGATTGCGGAGTCCCACAGGGATCAGTACTGGGTCCCGTGCTGTTCTTAATTTACATCAACGACTTTCCCAAATATATTAACATGTGTGAAGTATGCTTGTACGCAGATGATACTAACCTGTTAGTGACCAGAAGTATAAAGAATGAAGTAGAAACAGCAACAACTGAAGGTCTCAGACAAGCGAGTGTTTGGTTCAGTACAAATAAATTAAAACTAAACGAAAGTAAAACACAACATTTAACTTTTGCTGGAGCTACGGAAGAAACGACTTCAATAAAAATCTTTAGGAGTACATCTGGACCCAAAGCTGAATTGGGCAGCACATGTCACCAAAATAAGTAAGAAACTTTCATCTACACTCTACTGCTTAAGAAGAATGCAAAAGCTTTCAACTGAGGAAGTTACCAGACAGCTTTATTTTGCGCGATTTCATAGTGTAGCAACATATGGAATATTACTCTGGGGAATGTCACCAGAAGCACACAAAATTTTTATGCTTCAAAAAAAAAGCTGTGAGGATCATTCATAATCTTCGTCCAACAGACTCTTGTAGAGAAGTTTTTAGGAGAACAAAGATACTTACTGTACCATCAGCATATTATTAGCCAGTGTAAACTACATTCACAGCAACCAAGACAATTTTCCAAGAAACGGACTTCATGCAATAAATGCAAGGAATAAAGATGCATTTCTAGTGCCTTTCCACCGTTTAAAACGCACACAGCAGGGCCAAGACTACTGGGGTACCAAACTCTATAACAAACTACCAACGAAAATAACAAATAAATCACCCAGAGGTTTCGAAAAGGCAGTAAAGACAATATTAATTAATCATAGTTGCTACACAATACAAGAATTTTTGAGTATAACAATTTAAGTCTCGCTAAAACATTGTAATTAATATTTTCTAGTTTCTTCCGCTTTTCACTTTTATTTTATTTTTTTTAGTTCTTTTACTTTTTTCTATTTCTAAATAATTAGCATTTTTTTGACGTTTCATGTAATTCAGATTGATGAATAAATATTATTATTACTATTATTATTAATGGAACTTTGCTTACTCGATATACAGCCGTATTCATAAAGAGCTTTTAATATGATTTATAAATGATTTCATTTATCAGATGTATTCACAAATCGAAAATGCGGCATTTGATTTACATTTATAATATACATAACACTGCAGAAACACGTCTGTTTCATTCTTACTGCCAAGAACGATACTCAGAATGACGAGGAATAAAAAAGAAATTAAGAAAGAAATTAGAAAAAGGTGCCGAGCGTACACTGATCTGGAGAAGAGTACTTTCAATAGACTCTTAAATAGTCATTGTACTGTTAAGTACTATGTCTTAGTGAAATGTAATTGAATTGGCTTTACTTCTAATAATATCAACAACCTGGAAATTTATACTTCACCTGAAGATGAATAAGAAGGTGGAGATAATATTTTTCTGATATTTCTGTGCTTTAGCTGCTTTTCTTGCTTTGGAGATTCGGAGAATTGTCGATTAAGGAAGGGGCACGACGTATACAAGGCGATTCAGAATAAGTATCAGACCCGTCAACCGCAGATAGTACTCGAAAAACAAAGTAAGTAACTGTAGACATAGAGGGGTCTAACTTGTGTAGTTTTTGAGATAAACTGAACTGAAACCGTAAAACGTTTTTGTTTACGGCTCTCTGAGGAAAGATTGCATAATACGAATAATAAATTTAATTTTTTTTTGAAAACTTTTGGCAGTACGCTGTACTTGTAAAAAAACAAAATTTTTGAAAAATTTTGATAGGCCATTTGACGCTTAACCTGCAAGTATTCAACAAGTTTTCTTTAATTATAACTGTTGTAATGTGCTATTTGACTTGGAACTCTCAAGCTATTAGGTTCTGATGATGGAATAAATCTGTTTCGAAATATAAGGCGTACAAGAGTGTTGTAAAAAAACAGTCCATTCCTGCCGAATAACCCTATAATCATTTTTTTTAATCTTTTTTATGATGTAAGTAGAGATACAATAATAATTTTGTCAGTGGAATCAATTCACAGAGACTTAGTGAAATTCATGGATTTTAAGATTACTTGGACTAGATGCATAAAATGAAGCAAGTGCTTTTACTTCAATTATTAATTTTTTTTAATGCTAAATTACTTGGAAAAATTTCAGTTGTAAATCATTATCGAATTCCTCTTATAAAAAGTCTAACTGTACTACGAGCACAATAGCTTAGAATTTAATTTTTTCCAAATATATTCTAGTTTTCTTTAAAAAAGTTCAAGCAAAAGCATTTGCTTCGTTTTATTTTATTTTTACTATTATTTCTTATTTTACCCCTTGTCATGCAGTAATGAAGAATTGAGTAATGTACTCTTAATGTCAACAGCGACCTCAGTACTTTACGTATTTGCAATTGCTTCATGTGCGAGATAATTAATCGAATTAAACTGAAGAGAATCAAACATTACAAATAAAAAAATCAGTTTATGAAGACTCCACCAACACGGTTAAGGAAACTGCGTTTTTGCTGGAGCAAAAGAAATTAAAACACAGCAAATCACTGTCCGATGTACGTGATTCATTAAGCCGACATTGACATAGAACTTTAGAACGCTCTTAGGTGGTAGAAAACTTGGCACGCACACTTGCTCGTAGAAGTAAAAAGAAAAATCTCCATGGCGCTCCAAGCACGCGAGTGAAAATGTGCATCCAGGAGTAACAGAAGTTTTAAATTAAATAATAAGTTTATACTTATACTTATTATGATTCACACTGTACATGTATGACGTAAATTGATAAGAAATATGACCACAAATTAACAGAAACAGCTGATTGAGCTAATGAAAAACGCGCCTTAAAATTGCGCATGAAAAGTTACATTTTTTGGAAATTTTGTTAATGCTTCCCACGTCAGTAGGGAAATTGATCAAATGATCGACGAAAACCCATAACGGTAATCACCAAATACCTAATTCTCCAAATCTCCAAAGCAGCAGGGAAGTTGCACCAAAACTAGGATTTGTTACTACAGTTTGAAAACGGAAATTAATTAAATTAACATTTAATCTTCCCTCTTGATTTAATTATTTTTCCAAAAAAAAGTTATTGTTAATAATTCACGCAAATTCAATTCGCTTTTTAAGCGAAGTATGATCACCACTGAATCAGTTAAGGAACAAAATAAAATTTCCGAAAGCTCGGATGAACTTTAAAAGAGTATTATTTAACCTTTCTGACTGCAGCCCAGTTACAGAATTTATTTCTTTGTGATATAATATACTCTAGTTAAAGTTTTTATATAATTTTATTTACTCTATTCCACAAGTGTCAGATAAATCTTTAACTAAAAAGTATGCTAAATGCAGCTTTGTGAATACGAAAAGCGACTAAAATCGTCCATTTAACTTCCGTTATGGTTTTGCTAAATTTAATAACAAATCATGAAACCTAAATGGACAATTTATAAATAAATTATTACCAAGTAGACGGAATATTTGCAGCAAATGATGATATGTGAATTCGACTGATAGTGTTCTAACCTAAATTTGTGTTCTATGAGGGAGACGTTTTTTAATTACTTTATTTATCGTTTGTCTGTCAGAGTTCTCGGTGTTCATAGAGAGCCGCTGAGAGCAGCATTATTAGGCCGGCCACACATTGAAAACAGCAGGCTAGTGTAGCACAGCCGAGGATTTTTTGGATTGGAATAAACGCAGCATCGCACATTGCAGGTAGGACTTATTCCTAGCTGCAATATGTGGTGCTTAGTTTATTCTAATGTGTTACAAAATGGTCGACTGTGCTGCGTCAACCTACGCTGCCTTCAATGTGCGGTCGGCCTTACTCTAAATTCAAAATATGCACTGAATAAACTATGTAATAGAAGCGAGAATTCATTTTTATTACAAATTTAAATATCACACGATATACAGGATGTTTCGATATTCAATCATATGGAAATTTGGATCATATAATGCAATAAAAACTAAAGAAAAAAAGATCTCTTACGATTTTTCGATTAAATTTTTCAGTTATACTGATTCACAGTCATCAAATGTTGAAAAGCAAAAAAGTTTTTGAAGTGACACATTTTGCGCTGTTTCAAAGCAATCCTTGCTGTGTAGAATGGCTAATTATTATTCTGATAAGGAATTATAATAATATGATTAATCAAGTAGAACAGTTAAACTCCAAAACATTGCTTTCTTATAGCGACCTTTTACAAGAAAACAATATAAATAAATTCATAAACTATTGGAACACAGTGGATTGGTATACAGATAAACAATTAAGTGTAGACGACACATTCTATGCGTATATCAAACAAATTATTGATATTTTTAACAAATTATTTCCTTTAATACGAACAGAAATTAGGTCTCCAATCCTAACCACTGGCACTCAGGTCCTCAAAATCAGGATAAACAATAAAAAAGCCTACATAAAAGAAAATTAAATCAAACACGTGGTTTCTTCAGTACTTCACAAATTATAAGACTTCTAAAAGAAACTCATAAAATTGTCAAAAGTTAGTATTACAAACAGAATTAAAACAGTTGCTAATATCAACAAAGAAACAGGGAAAATAGTAGGGGAATTAACTAAGACATAAAGCAAGCTTAACATTTTTTCTGTTGATTTTAAATCATTAAAGAAACCAAAAATTAGTAAAGCTTGTCAACTAGAACAAGGCAACGTATTATGTCGTCTAATGCTTTATGATATACTTGATAGAAATCCAGGAATTTACATTTAAAAATATTCGCATTGAAATTCCTGTGGTGCGTAATCAAAGTGGACACCCGGTATAGTGTCATTAAAAGTATACCTAAACTTTCAGAATTGATTTCAAATATGAAAAAAAGAAAATTAAAAAAGATACTCCTATATTATTGATAAATAGCAACTTCTAAAATCTAAACGAATTTTGTTCTACTTAATTAAATTGCTATAAATCTATGTATCGTTGTTTAATTGTAATTTACGTTTTATTATTGTTACAAATTTAACGTTAGAAAATTGAGAACATAATTTCCAACTATACGTTCAGGAGCGACATCAAAAATCGGCGGCGCTACATCGCAACTAAACCTATGTGGCAGTTTTGTTTTTACTTTGTCAAGGCTGTTTTACAACGTACTCATTTATGTTATGAGCTACTAAAAAATATTAGCAAGAAATTGTCATGGCACGGACATAAATAACATCTGTTCCTATACGATTTTATGGTACCATAATTTGTTTTGGTGTTTTAGCCTATCCTAAAACTTGAAATACCTTTCTTTGGTATCATTTTATATGATAATGTAAAACAGGCTTTAGACCTGTATGAAGCGTTGTAAGTTTTCATATAACATCTTGTATAAAGTCACACATAGGCCCCAGAAGTCAATATTGGTTGATTCGGTATTTCTTTGTCACTTTGTGTAAGATTTTATACAAAAATTTTATACAAAATCTTGCATCGTGTCATACAGGCCTTTACTAGCGTTTTTGACTCACTTGCACTGATTGCACTCAGAGTATCTTCATCTTGTTTTATCAAATGAGGTTAAAACAAGATGCAAATACTCTGAGTGTAGCCAGTGCAACTAAATCGAAAACGCTATAACACTCAGGTTCATTTAAATATTATTTCCGATGACTTCCGGAAAATATAACTGTAATTGTAAAAATTGAAAAAAAAAATAATGTAATATTTTTACCTTCTTCTTCCACGCAATCGTTTTCATGCTTTGGTTCGTTTTCATTTGGTAAATTGCGAAGAGTCGTCTCGGTATGGTCCTCATCTGCCTCGGGTACATTGTTTTCATAATGTGGTTCGTTTTCGATAAGCGAAACAACTTCGTTTTCAACTAAAAACTGCACTTTTTTCCTGGGTGTGTTCGCAGGCAACGGCAGGTAAAAGTGTGACCCACTTTTGAGCGCGGGCGAGGGGCTGCGCTCGGGGCCGCCATTTAAATCCGTGTCACTGAAAGTTGTCGTGGGCTTCTTCAATATAGATTTAAACCGGTTACATTCAGATTCCTTTTCGTTTGGCTTTAACGCTGAATTTTTCACTTTGTGTCCTCCGCCGTTTTCCTTTTTGGTTGTTTGTCTCGGCGAATGTTGAACCTGAATCTCTTCGTATTCAGATTCTACGACCTTCGGCCGAATACGTATTCTTTGACCGCTCACAAATGTTATGCTGGCATCTTGCGGCTCAGAATCCACGTTCATAAGGTCATAGGGATTCACGTTGCATTCGAGGATTGATTTACGACCTATGGTAGGAAAATTTACATTTGACTTGGCTCGCATAGAACCATACGTTTTGGATTCGTTGCGTGTTTTACTAGGTGAGATGGAACGAGCTCTGAATTGACTTCCATTTTCGACTACTGCCAAACGAGATCGTCTCATAAAATCATATGGATCTCCGGGAGGAAGTATTGTTGGTCTGGATTTTGAAGACACCCGAGCTGTACCAGCGCGTATGGGTGCAGGAACCACGACTGGTGCTGTTGGATAACATCGAACGGTTCCAAATTTCGATGCATCCACGTTTGGCAGAGGAATTCTTGTGCCTTTGCATTTCTTGCAAACGCTTGGACTTTTCTTGCTGGATTTTTTGGTGCCATTCACGTAATCTGCACACGAGCAGAGAACCAAAGCAGGCGTCAGCAGAAGACTGCTTGGTGCTCTAACGCTGCCGTACAGCCAAGGCTCGGCGTAGCGCATGGAGCGAGATAAAGCACTCTCGTTATCCGGTAGTTGTGACCAAGATTGACGCGATGTAGAACTCTGAAAATAAAAACATTACCTTTTTATTGGATATGAGACTCGATTCAAATTTTTAGAACCTTTTTAATAATACATATTTTTCGTAAATCTACTTAGAGTCCTTTTATAACTACCACGCCTTTAGGCTGGGCGCTCACATGCAGTTAGTAAGCAATGAAATAATTTAGTAACAGGACTGAAACAAATAACTTTTATAGAACCGCGCTGATACGGCAACTATACATTTATAGTTACCATATCAGCGCGCAAGTTATGTTAAACGCTCTATGACCCCTGATTAGTAATATAAACAAGTGACGCATTGTTATTGTCCACTCATTTATCGTTATCTTTACTAAATATACAAACTATAGCATATATATTAGGGTCAGAACTTTAGTTTAGTCATATCTGCAGAACTTGTAACCGTTACTCTGCCCATCTGTAACTTTAATAAATGTTTTAAAAAACATTAACGTGTTTATAAAAAACATAATTGGCGCAGTCAGTAGGATAGTGCGGTCGCGAAAAAAGGTGCATCGTGCAAATTAAAATCGCGATTTGGGACTCCAGTTCCTTCAGTACTACCCAAAAGAACCCTGGACGAAGAAACTTCAAGAGAAATACATCGTGTAAGGCTCTGAAGATACCATTCGTCTTCCAATCCATAGAGGAGATCCACAGCTCTGGGCAACGCAGATATCAACCTTTCACAAAATAGACGACTGGCAATTCCCGGATTTGGTGAGACCAAATTTTGAGTATCCCGTCTAATTTTTTCCATTATTTACCTGATTTCTTGTCTTATATGAACAGCAATTCAGTAAATAACTTAGATTTAGATTCTTTAATCGAAACATTTAATAATAGTATTAATCTATCTAAACCAACTGTAATCCAAGCAAAAATGCCAGAAGTAAATTATCAATTATTAAAATTATATGTAGACACAATTCCATCATACAATGGTGACCAAAATTCATTAGAAATTTTCATAGCGTCCTGCGACTATTTGTTCAATGAAATTAGTAACAACGACCCTCAAATAACTTCATATTTAATTAGAGTAGTAATTGGTAAATTAAAAGATCACGCACAAATCTTAATTGGCACTAGGAACGAATTAAATACTTGGCCTTTAATAAAAAATGCTTTAAGAACTAGTTTCGGTGATCAGAGAAATTTAGATTGTCTCGAACAAGACTTAATCACATTAACACCTTCAAAAAATGAACCACCATTAGAATTCGGCAAACGAATACAAATATTACGTAGTAGATTGTCTGCAAAATTAAACTCAATTAGTACAACGGAAATACCACAAGCCACAAAATTAGTATATTCTAAACAATATGACAATCTAGCATTAAAAACCTTCCTTCGTGGTTTATCGGGTAACTTCCAAAGCATTGTAAGACTAAGAAACCCTATATCACTAGAAAATGCAATGGCCTATGTAATAGAAGAAGAGAACTTTATGTATACTCAAAATCTTCCTAATATATTACATAATAATAAAAGCTCTTCTAACCAAATCAAAACGCAACCTCAAATGTTACCTAAGACGTTCAACTCATTTCCACAATATTCACACGTACCTACATCATTTAATCAATATCCTCAAAGATCTAACATGCAAATTCATCAAACACCTCTTACACAATGGCCACGAAATTTCTATAACCAAAATCCAAGACCCTGGACTTCTAACCAATTCCCTAGTCAACCTATTGACGTGAGACCAAGAGTAGTTCAACAAAAACAATTTACTAACTCTCAAGTTTTTGGTACTCCGAAAAATGTCTTTAAACCAACAGGACAAATCCCAACAAACAAACCGGAACCAATGTCAACCACATCCAGAATCCCAACAATTAGACAACATAATAATTATAATAATTATTTTAAAAACACTATACCAACATCAAGAAATTTTATTTCAGAGGAATTAAATCTCATGGAAAATAATTACTGTAATCACGAGCATACAGAAACGTACCCTGATCCTTCTTTAAACATCCCTGATCATTACGATAACAATATTTGCAATGAGCAAAACTATGAACTTAACAATGTAAATAATGAGACTGACGAAGAGATTAATGACGAATCCCAAATAAACAACTTTCAAAATTTTCGGATGACTCACTCAACAGAAGACGCGACGTAATTTACGAAATCAACAACACGACTTGTGATAATTCACTACCGTATATTAAAATTCAGAATCCACCTATTAAATTACTTATTGATACCGGATGTTATAAATCTATTATCAGACCTTCTATTGCAGAAAAATACTTCCCAAATAAAATCTCTCAAGAAACATCAATAATTAAAACACCCATAGGAGAAAAGAAAATTAAATTTAAAGCTCACATTCCAGCATTTAAAGAATTAGCAACTGACAAAGTAATTACTTTTATTCTTTTTGATTTTCATGATTTCTACGATGGCATATTAGGATTAGAAGACCTCAGAAACCTAGGAATATCAATTAATCTTGCAGAGAAGAATTTAAGTAACAGTAATACAATCATTCCTTTCCACTACAGATTGCCTAAAGAAAACTCTTTTACAATTAGTGTTAACACCCACGAAATTTTAAAAACTAAAATTCCTGTAAATTCATTGTCACGCCTTGAAACAAACGCTATAGAAGATATTGACGAAACTCTCTCTACAATTGGAAACCCTGGTGACGCGATTGAGACTATCAACCTCTATCTCAATAACCCCGAATTAATAACCGTACCAGATAGTCCTTCTCTCCACTCTGTTCTAGGTGACGTTTCTTCCAAAACTCCTAAAGTTAACATAGTTTCTGATATTCAACTGAAACCTCCACAATTGGAACTATCAGACAATGAAACGATACATTCATCTCTAGAAAACCCTGTATTAGAAATTCAAATATCTGAAAAATCTTTGAATCAATTTAAAAATCAGATCATTATTCACGGATCAAACGACATTTTACAGCCTAAAGCAGAAAGAAAAATGTTTTTTAACAAGTCTCGCCTAATAATCTCAATTCCACTAAATGATTTCGAAACGAAATTAATAGATGTTATAAAAACCTACTGTCAACCAAAACAAACGTATGCAGTATACTCAAAAAATCCAAGTATAGCAATCTTGTTTACCAACACAGTACAAAATCTTTTAACAAATTCATCTTTCAAATTCATTAGAACCAACGTAATCCTCCAAGATATAATCGATCTTGATGAACAAAAATTAAAGTTGGAATACCACCATAACGGTAAAACTTGCCACAAAGGAATAAATGAAATGAAAACATCCTTAAGTAGGAACTACTACTGGCCCGATATGATTAAAGACATCACGAACTTTGTTAATAATTGCAAAATCTGTCAAATGGCAAAATACGATAGAAATCCACCCGTAATAAAATTTAATCTTACACCTACAGCCAGTAGACCGTTCGAACATATACACGCAGATACATTCAAAATATTAAACCATTCATATTTTACTATACTAGATTCCTTCTCGCGATATGGTCAAGCATACCCCATCCAATCAAATTCATCATTAAATATAATTGACAACACTTTAACTTTCATGACACATCATGGACTCCCTTATAGAATTACTGTCGATCGTGGAAGTGAATTTAAAAATAACAATTTTGAAGATCTTTGTAAATTACATAAAATAGAACTTCACTACACCACTTCAAAGAACTCAAATAGTAATTCCCCAGTTGAACGATTTCATTCCACAATTGCTGAAGAAATTCGATGTTTGAAATTGGAAAAACCTAATGAAAACACTAACACTTTAATGAAATACGCTATCTTCAGTTACAACAACACTATTCATTCTGTCACAGGTCATACACCATTCGAAGTAGTTAAAGGACACATCCATTCAGACGATCCCTTTGAATTATCTGATGAAAAAATTATCTCTAACTATGTACAAAACCACAAAGAAAAAACAAAGTCATTATACGACAGAATTAAACAAAAAAATAACGATAGGAAAGAATCCGTAATAAAAAAACTCAATGAAAAGAGACAAGAACCAGAGTCATATCAAAACAAAGAATATGCATACATTAAAACAAAAGAAAGAAATAAAGCTAAACCAAAATTTACACAAACAAAAATTGTAGTAGATGAAGGTGAAAAATTAAGAACAAAATTAGGCATCTATCATAAATCAACTATCAAAAAACCTAAGAAAACCTATAAAAAATCTTTGTTACAGGAATCACAGGAAAATGATTCTGATAACGACCCTATCCCTAATACAGCTAACGATAATGACAGCCACAGCAAATGACGACATAGAAATCACTACCATAAATTCCCACATCCTTCCGTTCCACCTTGGTCCATGTAGAATCATAGAAACCAAGCATACCTTTGTCCATTATGTAGAAATTAAACCATTAATTGAGTTACTAAATAACAACATTGATTATTTCAAAACTATTAACGATACTATTTATAATTCACCATCACTTAGAACACTAACGTATACTAATGTCCTAAAAAATACCTTGACACATGTCCACTATCTTATCTCAGAGGCAGAATATAAACTAAACAATCTTATGCCACAGGTAAGAAATAAAAGAGGACTATTGAACATCGTAGGAAAAACGTCTAAATTCTTATTTGGAACATTAGACTCAGACGATGAAGAAAACTTTAATAATGCTTTAGAAATTCTATCACGTAACCAAAATGCATTAGAAAATCAAATGCAATACCAAATGTCCCTGACCAAAAGATTAATAGAAAACTATAATCATTCTATCAGCACTCTTAAGAAAAATCAAGAACTAATAGAACAGAGACTTAATTACTTTCAAGACAATGTACAAAAAATAATTAATGACATTTCTGCATTTATAAGGGCTCAAAATACTCTTGATCAAGTCTTACTAAATTGCCAAAACTTATTAAGATTTCTAGACAATTTGGAAAACGCAGTGGTTTTTGCTAGATTAAATACCTTACATAACTCTGTCATATCATTTGAAGACATGAACAATATGATAGATACATTAGTTAAACTTTACGAAGAAAATAAAATTCTTAAATTCAAAAATATTCATTCTTATTACAATTTAGCTAACTCAAAGGTGACTGTTCATAATGACAAAGTAATCTTCCTTATGCATATTCCTGTCTTCAGTCCTATACAATTTGAATATTACCATATATTTCCTGTTCCTCAAAATAATTTTACCCTTGTACCAAAAAGTCCTTACCTGATACTCAATAACCAAGGCCATCAATATGAAGATGAAGAATGTCCAACGATTGAAAATACCTACATCTGTAATAATAGACCCTTTATAAAAGAGGAAGACTGTGTGACATCCATCATTCAGAATATCAAGACTACTAAATGTCAATTGACTCCCATATCTACGAGTAATACCATTTATGAACAAATCAACAAGAACTACATAATAATTGTACCTGCCAAATTGCCAATAAAATTACAGAAAAAATGTAAAACTACTGGATACAACATAATAGAAAAACCAAGCCTCGTCAAAATCCCTTTCCATTGTCAAGTAATGGACGGAAGCTTCAAAATCATCAATGAAGAAAAAATCATTCAAGGAGAACCCTTCATTCTACCTAAAATGAAAACAGAGGAAATACAAGAACTCCCAAATCTAGAACACCTGCACTTAGAGGACTTGAACCTGGATGACATCTCGAAGTTACAACGACAATCCAGTATGCAGCCAACTTCTAGAACCAGAGAATGGCACCCCCTGAAGATTTCCTTCTTTTTGAGCAACCTAGTTTTAATAATAATATGCTTTGTTTTCGTGTTCATCATACTCAAATATAGAAAGACCCAAAAACAATCAAAAGTAAGAAAAAGCGATAAATCAGAGGAAGCGAGGGATGAAAATAATACTTCACTATTATTTTCCAATTTAAAAAGGGAGGAGTTATGTTAAACGCTCTATGACCCCTGATTAGTAATATAAACAAGTGACGCATTGTTATTGTCCACTCATTTATCGTTATCTTTACTAAATATACAAACTATAGCATATATATTAGGGTCAGAACTTTAGTTTAGTCATATCTGCAGAACTTGTAACCGTTACTCTGCCCATCTGTAACTTTAATAAATGTTTTAAAAAACATTAACGTGTTTATAAAAAACCTAATTCGCAGCGCAACTATAGTATACATGTATAGTTGCCATATCAGCGCGGTTCAATAAAAGTGATTTGTTTCAGTCCTGTTACTAAATTATTTTATTGCTTACTAATTGCATGTCAGCGCCCAGACTAAAGATTTACATGGTGTTGTTAACTCCTGTTCTACTAAAACACACAAAGATGAAAGATGCGTACAGGGTGTTGTGAAAATGGTAGAAAAATAAAAATTATGCAAGACTGTGACTTTTTCAATTTAATTTTAATATCTGTTTACACTCGGTTAAAACGGCTGATAATTAGTGATTATTAAACACTTAATTTTTTTTAATTTGAAAGTAGAAACGTCACAGAAGTTTTGAGATTTTGGATTCTATATACCAGGTGGAATATGAAAAACCTTTGGTATTGTAACTTCCTTATTTTTTTATCCTTATCCGATTTTAAGAAATGATACGTCAAAGAAAATCGCTTTAAAAACATTTTAAACTGACGTGCAATAAATTTCTTTTTGACGTCTATTTTTTGATCGCACCCTACTTAATTTTTTTTAATTACACTATATATTTTTCTATGCTTTTTCTATTACAAATTTTGCTTCTGAATACATTTGCATTACAATTTATTTACTTTAAAAAAATATTTTATTTTTTTATATACTTTTATTTATTTATTTATTTATCGGCACTTGGTTGTAAATTTCTGTAAAGTCTCCAGGCAGCTGCAGCATTTTTTCCACATTCAAAGTATGCTTCAATAACATTCACATAATTCTGGTTATTCATTTTAATTTTTTTTAATTACAAAAAGTGAGAATTGCACGGCCCAGTCTTTGTTTAATGTGATTGTATAATATTTAAAATTTCTAAATTTAGATTCTTTTTCCATGCGTGGGAATAATTGTTTAGATTTTCAAATTCAGGAAAAACATTTCTATAAAATGAGTAAAAAAGTATATGAGTAGTGCAATTTGAAAAACAAAAATTGACTCTATTCTGTCAAAAATGGAACTCACAAAAAAAAAAAACGTTAAATCGATTCAAATTGTGGCTTTTTTAAGTAATTTTTTTTGACGTATCATTTATTAAAATCGGACAAGAAATAA
Organism: Prosopocoilus inquinatus; assembly: GCA_036172665.1. NCBI lineage: Eukaryota > Metazoa > Arthropoda > Insecta > Coleoptera > Lucanidae > Prosopocoilus > Prosopocoilus inquinatus. The sequence goes on from CM069876.1 coordinate 9,348,730, forward strand.
GGATGTTACATCATAAAAGGTTTTTCATATTTCACCCGATATATTAATTTCTGACGAAGCCCAACTGGAGTTTGTTTTAGAATTAAGAAGTAAAGTGTTCCACTGTTACTTACAGAATAATTATTAGTGGTTTAAGAATGCACACTTTTAGTATCTTCGATGACTCAGAAATCCTCCAGATTCAGAAGTCTCCCAATATTTTCAGGATGAATAGAACATCAAAAAAATAAGGTCACCTTTTCATAAAATATTTTTTCCAAAACTGAATAATAAGAGAGTTATAACGCCTGAAAAAGGGTGAAAAATTTTGTTTTTTAACAATATTTTCTCGATCCTCTAACTTATCAAACTAATATTTCAAACACAGATATAAGGCACTTATCTGCGCATTAATAACATATCTGTCAGATCCTCCATTTTTTGAATGGTACTTTTCTAGGGGTAGCTTTCAGTAGTTTATCCCTAACTTTTTATTTTTTACATTTTTCGTCAAAAATTTGTGAAAGAAATATTCTTTAGATTATTTGGCACAAGAAAGGTTCTCCTATTGCATTTCGCTAAACTCAACCGTGGAGTAATTGAGGTTTAAAAGTTCGTATGCACCTATTACGTAATGTAATATATCTTAAAATTTACCAATTTCTTATTTTTCACTTTTCGAAAAAAAGTTATATGTATAAAAAGGTGACCTTACTTTTTGATTTTCTATTCACTCTGAGAATATCGGGAGATATTTCTGAATCACCATTTCTGAGTCCCCCATATTTGTTGTTTTTAAATGGTATGATTTAATATACAGACTGTCTCTAAATTCTGTGAACATGGCTTAACCACAGATTCCTGGGCTCAAAATAAGACGATTTAACCAAACACACCTATATCCTTAATGGTTTCGTTAAAGCGGTATTCTTCTTCAAAGTTCTTGAAAAGAAAGGTATTTTTTCTTATAATAAAGGAATGAACCGATTTGAATGAAATTTGATAAGAGGCTCCACAAAAAAGTAAGTCACATTTGCAGCTGGTTTTAGTTACTCGCAGTGAACCGCTAGCGTGAAAAACAGGGTTGCCACAAAAAATATCTTACTATAACTTTTTTGAGGTTAAGAATATAACTTTAGGTAACAAATTTTTAGGAAGGAGCACTCGACAGGAAACTCTTTCGTGTATTTGTAACTTTTGATATTTCTTGCGGTTTAGTCACAAAATAGAAAATGTAAATGACTGCAGCATTTTTTGTTTTTATTGAAAACAGGTATACAGTACTGCCTTTTAATTGCTTAATATATTTATTCTGTGAAAAAATCATTAATTAATAAACTATATTAGGCATTTGTTTTTCTGTGTGCAGGCTGCTAACTTGAAATTCTAATTTAAATCATTTTGAAAAAAAGACATTTTACACTTTTAGACCTTGACTTGATTGTGATTAAACCGTAAGAAATATCAAAACTTACAAAGACACCAAAAAGTTTCCTACCGAGTGCGTCTTTCTAAAAATTAACTAAAGTTATCTTCCTAATCTCAAAAAAGTTGTAGTAAGATATGTGTTGTGACAACTCTGTTTTTCACACTAGCGTTTAATTGCGAGTAACTAAAACCACCTGTAAATGTGACTTACCTTCTTGTGGGACCTCTTATCAAATTTGATCCAAATCGGTTTAGTTAAGAGCTTTAAAGAAAAATGTCGGCTTAACGAGACCATTATGGAAATTGATAAGTATGGTTAAATCGTCTTATGTTGAGCCCAGGAATCTGTGATTAAGCCATGTCTACGGAATTTAGAGACATCCTGTATTGAAAAAGTCTTTTTCGTTCCATGCAATTTTTTAGTTTTATTAGTTTTCGTATTAAATATTTTATATCGTTAATCAAAGTCGAAATTAACTTTTAACATACTGAAATTAAGGAAATACATATTTTAAAACAGGAAGTGTAAACTCATCATACTTATCGGAAAAAAAAACGTTTCGCTCTGTTAAGCTTCACGTACAAAATGATGTTACTTGTAGCAATTATCTCATCGAACCACAATTTTTATCTCATTGTGACAACATACTTACAGATTTATCAGTTCTTCGAACTGTAAATTCATGTGATATGTATATCCATTGACTCTTATTTCCGTACGATAAACACTAATATAAATATTGAAATAAAATCTGAAATTCTCCTCTCTTACATTAAATCATTAGATTTTCGTTTCGACAAGTTTTAATTTATACTAACTCAATTTTAAACAAAACCGACTCACTTATTAAGTATTTTGTAATGTTAAAATATTTGTGTTGATCGTTTAAAAATTTATTAATAAATAAAGAAAAATAAATTTGTAAAACATAGTGTTTTAATATTACAAATTATTAAAATGTTTCAACTTGCTACATAAACAATCGGCAGTATTAAGTATTTTATCCATAATTAATACATTTCAAGTATCAAATGAAACTATACTTTTAAATAAACTACTATAACGATGTTTTCCATTTGCATTATATAATTTCTTTAAGATTCATGAAAAACATATTCTGATTTAATTTAGAAAAGAAAAAGTTTGATTATGCACCTACTCGTATGTATACCGGCTGTTTCAAATTGGGTGTGCACTGAAGGGATCTCCTAAACCGTAAGAGATACAAATTCGGTTAAATGGAAGAAACGGTGCACGAATCAATGCCTAATTCGTATCCATTGAGAGAATGATTTTTTCCTTATTTCTTCTTGAGATATTAATGAAAATGTGAAAAAATCGATTTTCTTTTTCTCTCTATATTTCTTTTATTATACTTAATTTTGAAATTCTGATTTAACTTGCTACAGGCACTTTTTGATTATGCTTCAAATAGAGGTAGCAGAATTTAAGTCAAGCTTTTCGTCTTTCCACGACCATCATCAGTTTCGATTTTTTAAATACAACTTATGTCTTTTTATTGTTCTATTCGATAGCATTTTTTCTCCTAACTACAATGATATATCACACCTAATAGTTGATATTAATCTGAAGCTTTTCTTAGCTATAGTGTAAATTATAATAAACTATTTATAGTTTTTCTGTATCGTTATTTTAATAATGCACTGCACTTACGAAAATGAATTTTTACCGAAAAATATCTAGTGGTTCTAATATAACTTGCTAGATCAGTATCTCAGCTTTAGTATAGGAATGAAAAAGCAGTTTTTAATTTTGACTCGCACTGTTGGATTAAAAGAAAAAGTGAATACTAATTATACTAAAAATATTTAGATATTACTGAATACATTGGCAGCTAAAACGAATATTTTTGTAATAAATTTGAAAGATACTTTCTATAACAATGTATTTTTTTTTAAATTTCTTTAGCACTCAGTGGCTCTCAACACTTGACTATCTTTATGTTTTTTTAAATATGGTTAAGTTCACTCGTTTTAACCAGTTGAAGTTTGGCACGTTATATCGGAACCACCATCCATAATTTAAACAGGATAAAGTAGGCTTTATATTTTGGACCTTGAAACAGTGACTAGCATTAAGATAAATAATAAGGAGGAACTAAGAAGGCGAATATTAGATTCTTACAGAAATGTTTCGCGAATTCATGTTCGACACGCTAGACAACACTTAGGATTAAGAACGAATCTGTGTCTTGAAAGCAGTGGAGGACATTTCAAGGATTTACTTTAATTTATTTATTTCACTTTATTTATTTCACAGAGTCATGTTTTCGTCTATATTTTTATTCAACTTATTTATTCTGTTCTTGTAATTTAATATGTTTATACTGATGTTTATTTGGTTTGTGTTAACCACCTCATATCATTTAGTCAATATTTATTGACTTTTCCTCTTCCGACAACTGAATGTTGTTGCTAATACTTAACAAATAAAAAAAGAGGTTAGGAGTAAACTTACTTATTAAGAAAAACATGACGAAACGATATCAGTTTTTTGTCATATTCCAACTTTACTTGAAAAAAAAGGTATTAAGTATTATACTCACTGAAATCAAAAGAAAAAATGCTTTCGACTAGAATAATAAAAAGATAAGAAAAGGAATAAAAAAATTTGAAATTATGTATTAAATAATATTTTCATAAAAAATCTGAATTATTTAAGCTTCAAATTAATATCAACTATTAAGTGTGATATATCATTGTAATCAGATGAAAAAATGCTATCGAGCAGAACAATAAAAAGACATAAGTTATATTTAAAAAATCGAAGCTGATGATGGTCGTGGGAAGACGAAACGTTTGACTTCAATTCTGTTACACCTTTTCAAAGCAGAATCAAAAAGTGCCTGTAGAAAGTTAAATCAGAATTTCAAAATTATGTATAATAAAAGAGATATATAGAGAGAGAAAGAAAATCGATTTTTTCACGTTTTTATTAATAACTCAAGAAGAAATGAGAAAAAAATAATTCTCTCAATGGATACGAATTAGGCATTGATTTGTGCAACTTTTCTTCCATTTAACCGAATTTGTATCTCTTACGGTTTAGGAGATCCCTTCAGTGCACACCCAATTTGAAACAGCCGGTATAGATGCATTACTTTATTTCCATCTTTTTAGTAAATGATATTTTGCAGTTTAATTTTGTTGTTTACTGTAACCAAGTAAACGATAAATTACGGGAACAAACCTGTAATATTTTACGGGTTGGTACAAAAGACCTGTAAAATTTTACAGGCTTGTTGAAAAGCAGATTGTTTACACCACCATGATTTACGTCTAGCTAAGTTCAGAGACAGATTCATCTTGAAAAGTACTTTAAAGAACCTAAATGGAATTTTGCTGTAAAATAATTAAGAAAGCCAATATTCGAGAACATTTAGATTAACATGGGTTCCCTATGTTGCGTTTCAAAGTGCACAATCATTTGGTATTTTTCATGTTAGTGTAAAGCAAACAATTAAAAAAAAAAATAAATGTTAGTGTAAAGCAAACAATTTGAAAAAATTTAAATGTGTAACATCATATTTTTTTTACTCTCATCGAGTTGTTTACACGCATACTTGTTTACGTAATTTTTCTAATATATGTATATGTTATGCAAAAAGCACCGTTTATATACAGGTGGAGTTACTCTTGCCGTTATACAAATAAATAAATTTCTAACTTGTCAATATATGTACACGCGCTTCATCAATGATTTTTTCCTAAGATTACAAATACATACAGTTCCGTTAGTTCACCTTAATCTTTCCACAGAAGAAAACAAAGATTAATGTTAGAAGTTGTATTCAATCAATATAGTGATCTGGGACGTTTACATTTCTTGTAGTTACATTTGAATATACGTATGTACGTATATGCTCAGAGAAAATCAAGTTTTGAATATGGATTTAAAGGAAAAATGTATATATTATATTTCGTGTTAAAAATTTTCCTAGTATCTTCTAGTACGTCGGAATAATTAATTTTTTTAACAAAAAATAATGTATGTATGTATGCGCTATTGATAAATCGACATTTACTCTGGAGAGTTGTTAATAATTTCTATTTTCGGCCGTAGAAGGTTTCGAGCGGAGCGATATTTTGCAATGCAAATTCCGTAACCGCAATTTCTATTCAACGTGTGATTACACTTATGCATATTTTTAGTTTTGTAAGTGCATTACCTCAATCCCGTGAGACGAATAGTCGGCCTCTGGTGGTGCTGTTGGATATCGTCGCATGGCATGGCTAACCAATGTAGCCATGGAAGTACAGATGGATCTTCATTACTGAAAGTAAAAGTAACATATAGAAATTTAATAATAATAAGTAGAACAGAGCACAATATTACTAAATGTACCTCTACCAAAAGGCAACTGAACCAGTACAAGTCATAAAGTTGGTTTGGTATTATTAGATTTACAATATTAACATTGGTACATCAGGATGGATTTAAATACATGGATATAACAGGCAAAATATTTCAAATTAAAAAATCATTCACAGAATAAAAAGTTTCATGTAATAGATGGGCTTTAAGTTTCTTCTTGAAAGTTTCCATCGGCAATGTTTCCCATTCCTCGACATTTATTACTCAGTTTGAATTAATGGTGGGCCTATCGATAGTCGGAACTATCGATAGTGCTATCGAATACTACCGAATAGCTGTGCTACGAATTACTACCGATAGTGATATCGATAGTACTATCGATAGTGGGAACTATCGGTAAGACTATCAATCCACCAAATAATGTCAATTTTTATATTAAATTTTCCGAATTATTTTCATAATCGCACATTAAAATTATAATCATTTTAATGCATGTTTTGCTCTTAGAAAAAGTGATATTATATTATATACAGGCAGCAAATACCAAAGTTAGCTTCAGCCAAATCTTTCAGTAACATCAGTCATGCAGTTTCACATAGTTCATCCGAATAATTCTCTCGATAGCGCTATCGATAGTTCTACCGATAGTGAAAACTATCGATAGTCTATCGATAATCCTATCGATAGTTTTACCGTTAGTTCCTATTATCGATAGTACTATCGGTAGCACTATCGATAGTAACCGCTATCGATAGCACTATCAATAGTAACCGCTATCGATAGCACTATCGATAATAATAATAATAATAATAATTTTATTAGTTCCATGATTTGTCAAAATAGGACAAGTCAAAACAAATAATAAAATAGTTAATAAACTAAGTACATGTCACAATACACTATAACAGAGAAGCCATTGATAGTCCGAACTCAATTGAGTAAATACAGTTGTCTATTAGAATTTTTTTTAATTTTAATTTAAATGACGCACAAGTATTAGCAAGCTTAAGATGCGGAGGAAGCATATTAAATAATTTCGGACCAATGATGGACGGATTTTTGATACCGATATTTGTGTGCTGTAAGGGGACTCTAAAGTTATTTCGTCGTCGCGTATCATATCTATGAAAGTCTAAGTTTTTCGAAAAAATTTTTTGGTTGTTGTATACATAAATCAGTAATTCAAGTATGTAGATAGAAGCAGCAGATTTAATACTGGCTATGCAGCGAATAATCCGTTTTTGTGCTAGGAAAACATCCTTGGCTGCTACAGAATTACCCCAGAAACGTATTCCATAAAGTAGTCTAGAGTGAACCTCAGCGAAATAAAACGACAGTATGCATTGATTACTCAAGATATATTTAAGATTTCTAATCTGGAAACGTATGGAATTTAGTTTTTTAACAAGATTTGCGCAACGAATTTTCCAGTTGAGATTTTCATCTATATGAATACCAAGAAATTTTACAAATGATTCTTGTTTTAGATGCCTGCCATTTAAGCAGAGATCAATTTTTAAATTTAAGTTATAAGATGTTCGAAAAATTACAAAATTAGTTTTAGTGGGATTCATAAATAATTTATTGATGTTGAACCACTGATTTAACTCATTAAGAAGCAAATTGCCTGTTAGAGTTAAATCTTCTAATTTCTTGCCCGCAAACACTCCAGAAGTATCGTCAGCATACATAATTAAAGTGTGATTGATGAAAAGAACAATATCATTGATGAAAAGTAAAAACAAGATCGGACCCAAAACCGATCCCTGTGGGACACCTATATTTATGGGTAATAGACAGGAAGTAATTTCGGACATCTTACCATTTTGAAAAAAAATAATCCTTACGTATTGATTGCGGCCGCTTAAGTAGGATACGAACCAATCGGATGCGGTACCGTGAATACCATAAAGTTCCAGTTTAGAGATCAGCAAAGCATGGTTCACACAGTCAAAAGCACGACTGAGGTCACAGAAGAGCCCAACTGCTTTTTCTCCGTTATTTAAACTAGAGATTACTTGGTCAATAAAAGAATGTCTTGCAGTCATAGTAGAATAGCCCTTTCTGAAACCATGTTGTTTATTAGTAATTATGTTGTGTTTTTTAAAATAATCTACAAGTCTTTCAAGCATTGCATATTCAAATATTTTAGAAATTGAAGGATTTAATGATATTGGACGATAATTTTGTACGTCATGAACAGAGTCTTTTTTGTGGATCGGCAGTACCGCAGCGGTTTTTAAGCTTTTTGGAAATGCGCCTTTTGCAAAAGATAAATTCACTTATTCAGTAATAGGAGTTATAAATGAAGTGTAAGTTTTACACAGCAAAGAACAAGGAATATCGTCGGGCCCGGATGAGGAACTGTTTTTTAAGTTTTTAAAGATATTTATTACCTCATACTCTGTGAAGGGAAAAAGGAACAAGTTGGAATTTGTAATAGAATTCAACGTCTGTGCACAGCTAGGTGCTGTAATGTTTTGAAGAGTATCGTACGGTGCATTTTGGAAAAAGTCATTAAATGTGTCTGCGATAGTTAAGGGATTGTCTGTTAAGGAGTTGTTTATTTCAAGAGATATGTTACTATTTAAATTTTTTCTTTTATTCGTTAATTCTGATATAACTGTCCAGACAGCCCGACTTTTGCTATTAGAAGTATTTATTTTATTTTCATAAAAAGTTCTTTTTGTTTCCTTTACTAATAATTGATGTTTTTGGTTAAATTTCACATAGACTTCTCTTAAATTAGGATATTTTTGTTGAAGTTCGTACTAGCCCCTGAGGGAGGCACTGGATATTTTAACTGTTTCCGTCACCCATGCTGTATTTTTAAATGAATCATCAGTTCTTACATACTTTTTAGGAAAATAAGTATTAAAAAAATGTAAAAAGGTGTCGTAGAAATAGTTAAAGTCAACGAATGTATTAAAATCAGGCCAGTCAACCTTTGAAAAAGCCTCTGTAAAGCGATTGATAGATCTGTCGTTAATTATACGCATCGACTTTGAATATTTCATAGTGCTTTTATTCATGAAATATTTAGGAAGTTGACATACCACGTAACGATGATCAGATACAGAACAATGAAAAACATTATAGAACGGTATTGGTGTATTACAGAAAATGTTATCAAGTATTGCAGAATTACGTGTCGGCGTAAATACGTTCTCAGCGAGGCCATATGTATGAAATAATTGCTGTAAACGAACAGTATTTTCATTCTCAGGATTATTGAAGTGTATATTGAAATCCCCTAAGACTATGATATATGTTTTTTCGTGATACACGTGGTCTAATACATCAGACATATTTCGCAAAAAATTCAAGATATTACCAGACGGTGATCTATAACAAGTGATTATGATATATTTATCAGAGTTATTGAATTTTAATTCTATATAAGTTCCGACTATCTAGTGATAGGCCCATCACTAGTTTGAATTAAATGACTTAATGCGGGATTTGAATTCTTCAAAATCAAAACCGGAACTTCCTGTGTCAAGATTACAACAATGGAATCTTTTAGCGAAAAAAACACGAATTAGTATTTTCCGAAACAAACATGAGAATTCTCTTGGTTTCTTTAGCTTGAACGATACTTTAATCTACCGTAGTGATACTTTTAAACTTCTTGAAGCTCTTGGAATGCATCATGACCCCAGATGTGTAGATTATTCATAGATGCGGCGAAAAGTAACCTGATGGCAGTGTTATTACATAAAAGAAACTTTTACTCTTCTATTCCAATCGGCCATGCTTTTTCTACGAAGGAAACTTATGAAAATCTAAAAACTTTGTTAGAAAAGATAAACTATGAAGACTATTCCTAATATATTTGTGCTGACTTTAAAGTTATTGCAATTATTTTGGATTTGCAAGCAGGTTGTATCAAATATAGGTTTTCTATGTCTTTGGGACAGTCGCGATGGGATAGGGGATAGCGATTACGTTAAGCAAAAGTGGCCGCCGAAAAGACTTTATTCCAGATAAGAGCAATACACACATCAGTAGAGCCATTTGTACTAGAAAAGAATTCACACCAAACAACCGCTCACTTTTTTTATCTAATATCCTACATGAGGAATGGTTCAACTTTTCGGACGGTGACTCTTCATTTGATAAGCTCAAGAGTGTATTTGAGTGGCATTTTAACCTGTCTTTTCCTGTAATTGCCAAATGTAAGGGAGATGGACGTAATGGTAAGTCGCCTTGGATAACTGGGGAAATTATTTCCAAAGGTAATTCTCTCCCTGATCTGCACCATATATATTCATCAGCTGGTAATAATAATTTAAAACGTTTTTATCATCTGGCCAAGAAGGAGTCTATTGAAAGCCACTGAGATTTCATATTACAGCAATAAAATCCTTAACTCCGCAGGATCACAGAACAGTAAAACTATATGGAATGTGATTAAAGATTCTACTGAATCTCACCAATCATTTTGTAATCTGGAACTGTTGGTAAACGGCATATCTGTTAATGATCCGAAAGTTATAACAAATCTATTCAATGAACACTTTACCCCTGACTGCCATCATATTCATCCCACTAATGAATTTCCTAAAGCCAATTGTATGCAAGCATCTAATTTCTTTATGTTCCCTACGGACAGAGCCGAAGTTGAAAAAACCTTAAAACCATTGTCTTCTAAATGGACACCTGGCTGCGATAGAATTCCCGGTTCCATTCTGGCTGACATCAGTCAGATAATAGCCTCTAAACTTGCTGATGCTATTAACATTTCTTTCTCGACTGGTTCATTTCCTTCCTCCCTCAAACATGCTAGAGTCTTACCCATTTATAAAAATAAAGGTTCAAAATACGACCTAAATAACTACCGTCCGATATCTCTATTACCTATGTTTTGTAAAGTTTTTGAAACACTTTTCTATAATAGATTATACTCCTACTTGAAGAAGCACAGCATTCTATCCAAATTTCAGCATGGATTCATAAAAGGCAGATCTACAGAATCCGCTATCTTTGAATGTTTAAATTATATAACGACTCGCCTGGATAAGGGGGAAACACCCGTCGGATTGTATTTCGATTTATCCAAAGCCTTTGAAACTTTGGACCATGATATTCTCTTGTTCAAACTTGAATCTGTTGGTGTTAGAGGAGAAGCTCTAAAATTGGATATTCTTACCTATCTGGACGTTCTCAACAAGTGTTCATCAGACATACGCAACTCTCCGAGATTTTGTCTGACCCAAAAATAATTAGTCAAGGAGTCCCACAGGGATCTATCCTTGGGCCACTGTTATTTCTGATCTATGTCAATGACTTAGAACAAATGAAGCCTTCCGTATCATTGTGCCACTATGCTGATGATACCTCATGTATCGTAACGAGTCACTCCGAGTCCTTACGTGCTGAACTTACCTCCTCAGCCATTAACGTCATGTCCAATTGGTCTGAACTGAATAATATTTTAATTAATTTTAATAAAACTGTAACACTGCAATTTAAAAATGGCTTCTTCAGCAGAGACGTAGCTCGACATTTCCACTGCAAACAAAAACGACTTGTCCAATTTATTCGCAATTGCGATGTAAGAGTGATGAACAGATAAAATAGCGACATCTTACTATCGCTTTTTGACCTGACATTGCAGTAGGGTAGACAAATTGAAGCGGGATTTGCTCCTAATAAGTCCCCCATGCAAGGCGGTCATGCTTGCTGTCAATGCATAATGAAAAATTTTTAGAAAAATTTTGTGCAAATCGTTTTTGATTGTAGTGAAAACCTCGAGCAGCCTCTGGACAGCTGTTTCAGCCCTGCTTGTGTCTCTGCTGAAGAAGCCCCAAGCAGGGCTGAAACAGCTGTCCAGAGGCTGCTCGAGGTTTTCTCTACAATCAAAAACGATTTGCACAAAATTTTTCTAAAAATTTTTCATTATGCTTTGACAGCAAGCATGGCCGCCTTGCATGGGGGACTTATTAGGAGCAAATCCCGCTTCAATTTGTCTACCCTACTGCAATGTCAGGTCAAAAAGCGATAGTAAGATGTCGCTATTTTATCTGTTCATCACTCTTAAGTTTAATGTCCACATCGAGTCTGTTTGTTCGAGATTATCAAAATATTGCTATGTGGTTACGGAACTTTAGACATTGTGTTTCAATCTCTCTCCTACACTTTAATATTTTGGGCAGGCTCTCCTCATGTTCCGCAAGTGTTTGTTATGCAAAAATTCATTATTAGAACAATGCTAAGCAGGAAGCCTTCTGAATCCTGCAAACCACTGTTTAAATCACTCAGTCTTTTACCCTTACCTTGTCTTTACATCTATAACCTTGCGGTCTTCGCCAAAACAAATCTCAATTTATTTTCAAAAAACAAAGATCAATTTAATCCCAACTTATCATTAAAAACTAGAAATTTTAATAATTTATCAATCCCCAGGCATAACACCAGCCTTTATGAACGAAGTGTATATTACCGAGTATTAAAAAGTTACAATCGCCTGCCCTCATCAATACGATCCAAGGATAATTTACCAGGATTTAAACATGAACTTAAACTGTTTCTATTGGATAGCTGTTTTTACGACTTCAAAGATTTAATTTAACTACAAGACTAAATGACGATGCCCATATCTCGATGAGACCATTGGCTAATAATAAGAAAAATCAACCTTTCGTGAAAAAAGGAAAGATTACAATACCATCCTTACGCGTAAAACCGGGGCTCATGAAAAATTTTGTTAAGACCCTGGATCACAAAGGTGAAGGTTTTCAATCCTTCAAGTTTCCAAAAATTTCAGAGGGAAGAAGAAAAGAAGGTGTTTTCGCTGGATCTCAGATACGTGAAATAGTAACGGATGGAACGCTTGAAACCAAATTAACAGCACGAGAAAAAGCAGCAGGGGTATCCCTGGTATATGTTCTTACCAGTTCCTTGGAAAACAAAAAATCAGAAAATTACGAAACTTTGGTAATGAATGTGATTCAAGCTTTTCATGTTGCTGGCCGCAATACCTTAAGGGACCTTAAAGTGCATATTCTAATTTTGGATTACTGTTGGACATTAGAAAGGGAGGCTGTGGATGTTGCTTATAAAGGACAATCTAATATTTCTTCGCATTTCGCATTTCTAAGTAAGAATTACAAATATACATTATTGTAGGTTCCTTTTGTTTGTTTATATTTGTTATAAGCACAAAATCTTTCTTTTAAAATTCACACGAAATAAGAGCTGACCTGATGATCCACTTTTTTTGAAAATAATTGTTTCTATGTTTTTCATTAAAATTTATGAAACCCAAGTGACTCATTTGAGTTTCATAATGTAAGCCATTAAAGTACCAGTCTTAGAATCAATACATCGCAGCCACCTCCTCTCAATTGTTACAAAGGTCATGAAATTGTCAAGTTCTGTCATTTTAATCGAGCGTGATAGTACCTACCTATACATACATTAGCAAAAATTCGTTGTAATTCTGCAACTGAAAGTGTCAGTAAATACCTAATTAAAGCGAACAACGATAACAAAATAACAACTGTTATCATTGAAAGTTAACAACAGTACTCAAGAGGCCAGGTGCCTTCAAATATTCAATTCACTTTCGCCCATCATCTTCAAACGCAGGTGCAACAGCCCAGACAGTTGAGACAGTGATCCCGAGGCTCAAATCTCTCCACGATTGGCACACTTACCCACATGAAACAGCGCTCTTCTCCACATAACTCTTTCTAATCAACACGCACATTAGAAACTTTTCTTGTTATCGTACATTACAAGTGTGCTTTATTTACAAAAGCATTCGCATTATATAAACAATCGTACATGACATATTATCAAGAGAAACTTTTAAATCAACAATGGTTTACTATACCTAATATATTAATATTGATGTGTGCAATTATATTAATAAATAAAATTCTCCTTGCTCATATCAAACGTTGCGTCAACGTATTTATGAAATATGCTCATAAATACCCTCTGCAGTTGACCCTATTTTCAAATTGTTTGTGTGGTTTTTTATTATCGTTTTTCATACAAATGAAAACTACTTCCGAAAAGACATCTGGAAAATACGGTCGAGTCGCAGGATTGCAGGCTGTTGACATGCTTTCCACAATCATTTATAATTCAGCTATTTTAGTAATAAACTTATAAATTATTAATGGGACTTAAGTACATCAAAATATTATAGACAGGCATAAAGCAAATTTAAGGCTGTCGCTGTGGCGACTTTTTTTTAGCTGTATTTGCATTAGTTCGGTGGCTTCGCCGCGCTTCGCTTAACACTGCACACTCTCATAAGATTATAGCAAAAGCAAACTTTGTCGCTACGCTTCGCCGCGCTATGTGTGCGACAGCCGTTATATTTAAAATATTATAAGTTTCAGATATTAATAAAGAACATTTAGTCAAAACGGACAATTTTCTGCATATTTCTTAAAAAAAAAACAAACCCTAACTGAGAAATCCAATCACTAATGTAATTAATTTATCCAAAAAAGAAATATTTAAGGAATCGAAAATAGAATTGCGGAACGAGAAAAAATGAAAAAGATTAAATTACGTGAAGATTCAATACCAAAGAATACATTACGCGGTTATCTTTTGACCTAATAGAAGAAAATCTACAGCAGCCAGGCTAAATAATGCTTTGTAGCAAATTTTAAATTTTTTAAATGAAAAAGAACGCAGGCTTTTAAAACTTTTTGACACTAAAAGTGTTTTTAGGTGTTATTGGCATGAACTACCGTAGGATTGAATTTTCCACTTCCATTCCACAGAGTCTATTTTATTTAAGACACGAAATAACTTTGAATCGATTGTAATGGTTAGAATTTATAACCAAAGATTTCCGTGAATCACCTTGTATAGCGAACATTAAACGTGCATAAGACCAAGTCACGTGTAGAAGGCTAACTATCTAGCACGTGTCACTAAACCAAGTTAGTTTTCCAGACAGAAAAATCAAATTTACTTGAGTTGATTGATAACTTTCACTTCTTCCATTATTTACAATTAATCAGTTTTTACTGAAAATTCCCGGAACAACATAAAAACTCGCTAATACACGATGCACTTCGCAGCAACATTTACAAGAAACATTAACTGGCGTGGAAACTCACGGCGAAAGAACCTTTCACAATAACCCTGATCTTTCTGTATAAATTTTTCATTACTTGTGACCTTTTAGTGATTCATACAGTATACTCCTCTGAACGCAAAAAAATATCAAGTTAACTGGTAAACAACGCAAACAAAATTACAAAAATTGCATTTGGGTGATTAAATATTTATTTTTAAACGTTCGGTAAATAGCCTTAAGTGAACACCAATTATTATCATCACGTGGGAAATAAAACAATTTTTATAACTTTTCTACGATATACAATCTATACGTTTTCTAATTCAAGGTGATATTTAAAAAAAGAAGAGGAAATAACGAATTTGTAAAAAAAAAATTTGCTTAGGAGGATAAAATAAAGAATGAAATACTTATCAAGAAGTCCTCAACAAACGTTTTAAAAATTAGAATGCTCACACAAGAATTGAAAGGATTTTGCAGAGTAAGAACAATGATCAAAATCTGCTTATTTACCTCATAGTTTCTCTAACGTCTGCGAAATAATACATTGTTTTGTAAATAATTACAAAACAGGTTTAAATTTTATAATTGGTAGAACATTTCGAAAATAACCGTTGCGCTAATAACACGCACAAGTGCAATATCCCTCACGTTGCAGGCGGAAACGTCTAATAAAGGATTGCACATCTCTATACAACGCAGTAATTGAACCGCAGGAAGATTGACAGATAACGCCATCAACACCGACAAAATATTGTGATAGACAAGCTTCAAAATATTGGGGATGTTGACTATTTGCTTTTGCAATGCTTCGTTTGTATTTAAATTTTGCCATAACGTAATATTTCTCGCTATTGTTTTAACTAATGTAGGATTTGTCTCTTTTATTCAAAAATCACTAGCAAAGGATTAAATATATTTTTTATATCTCACAAATGTCATCAGATCATAATCAACCACTTTTTTTTCTATCCATTTCTACACTAATAAAGTTGTGTTTCTGGAAATTTTAAAATAATTTTATTAAAATGGTTCATGACAAAGGTTGAATGTGTATAAGGCTCTCAACACCAACAAACAAGTTTCAAAATATAAGAGAAAATGACTATTTGGATTACACAATTCTTTTTTTAGACCTTTGCCTCTTATAATAGTTTAATCAAAAGTACCACAGAACAATTAATTAATTCAACATATTGCTATGTTATTTTAGTTGAAGGTTTAATTTTGATTATGTTAATTAATTTTTAGTTACATTTTTGAGATGTATTATTATGATTTCGCATCAGAATTTTGTTTAAAGTCAGTGTAATTTCGTGTATCAAGAGAGAATTGTAATTCCAAGGTATTTCGCCTCAAATAATGCTTACACTAAAACACAAATTTTGTTCCATGAATTAAATGCTGTGACCAGTGAGCGGCGGAATTGAGGTTTTTGATGATGAATGCAGGCGATCTGCTTTGCCCCAGACCTTATAAGTCGTTGAATGAATGTATATATAATGTAAAGTAAATTTACTTACAAGATTCCTTAAAAATAATTTTAAAATAATGATTACGGTTTGAATAACCTTAAGTAAAACCTCGGGTCATCCGCTCCTTGGTTACGACAAAACACATTGAACCGCAACCTAAAGTCAGTCTTGAAGCATCTACGATGTAACAAAGAACTGCAGGATTTTGCTGATATGAAGGCATCTCTTAAACCTAGCAAAAGGTGAACACATCGTAAGCCAAAATGGTCATCTTCAGCCAAGAAGTCTTCAAGCATCACGACAAGAAACACATCCGCGGTAACAAGAAAAATATGTACGGAGATAATCGTTTGATATCTGTAAAGGGAATTCATTTAAGAACATTTGAAAACACTACATAAGTCGGTAGCAATAGTAGTAAGAAAGTTTTTCTTTTATGAAAAGCAATAAAACTCATTTAGCAAAAAAGTGTTTACTAGAAATTGGGAATGACGCGCTCTAAGGATAGTCAGCAAACAAGAGAGAGGTGTTTTTCTTGTATGATCTATATAAGGGGATGGAGCGATTTTCGCAGGAAGTCACAAAATATCCAGCAAACATTCGGGTCGGATATTATCCAGGAAGTCACGAAAATACTAGCAAACACAACGCCGGGTATTATCGAAAAAGGTGACCAAAAGACCAACAAACATAACGTCGGGTATTATCGAAAAAGTCAATTAAAAACGGATGTATAGTGTCGAAGTTTCCCTGAATTAAATATATGAACGAGTGTGTGTGATTAATAATAAAGTGCAGATGGGACAAAAGCCGTAAGATGAACAAAAATATTAACATAACGTCGGGAACTATTTAAATCACTTATCAATTTTAATGAAGGATTCTTCAAATAAATTCAACGTTAAATGTCACGAGTAATAAACATTTAAAGGAAAGCTAGCGTATCAATATTGCAAAAATAAATATCAAACAATTAATATGTCCATTGCAGGAACTTAGTTTGTTATAACCCGTTTAAAAATAAAGAAATACATTTCATTTACTGTTGCAAAATCAAAAATTTGTTAAATAAACCCATAGAAGAAAATAAACGATTTTAATTTGTTATAAATTTCAGAAAAATTTTGTGCAAATCGTTTTTGATTGCAGTGAGAACCTCGAGCAGCCTCTGGACAGCTGTTTCAGCCCGGCTTGGGGCTTCTTCAGCAGAAACGTAGCTCGACATTCCCACTGCAGACCAAAAATGACTTGCCCAATTTTTTCGCAAATGCGATGTAAGAATGATGAACATATAAAATAGCAACATCTTACTATCGCTTTTTGACCTAACATTGCAGTAGGATAGACAAATTGAAGCGGGATTTGCTCCTAATGAGTCCCCCATGCAAGGCGGCCATGCTTGCTGTCAAAGCATAATGAAAGATTTTAGAAAAATTTTGTGCAAATCGTTTTTGATTGCAGTGAGAACCTCGAGCAGCCTCTGGACAGCTGTTTCAGCCCTGCTTGGGGCTTCTTCAGCAGAAACGTAGCTTCAATTTGTCTATCCTACTGCAATGTTAGGTCAAAAAGCGATAGTAAGATGTCGCTATTTTATATGTTATAAATTTCATTCAAAATTATAATTGAGCTTTTATTTATAACAATTAGAAAAGAAATCAAAAGATTGTTATAAACAACAAACGAAAAGGTCACGACCCTGGACCTATAAGAGTTTCATCTTAACAAAAATTTATATGCGTTATTATAAACAAAAATTGTTTTAATAAAAATAAACAATAACGTAGCAATAAGTACATCGTAATTGAGAAATATTTTCCGATATATTCAGGGTGGGTAAAACATAAGGTTACTTTTCCAAATATTTTTTGATAATAAGAGAGATATGTCTATAAGTCCTGAAAGAGGGATGAAACATATTGTTTTTTTGGATTTGGACTTGGATATATTCTGGATCCTTTAAGTTATCAAACTAGTATTTTACTCAAGCGTAAGACATCTAACTGCGGACTAATAACATACATATTTGTCAGATTCTCCGTCATTTTTAATGGGGTGGTTTTCAGTATTTTATCCCTAACTTTTTATTTTTTATGTATGTCATCTACAATTTGCAAAGGAAATATCTTTAGATTATTTGGCACAACAAAGATTTTCTTGTAGCATTTCGATGAACCAAATCGTTCTTGAGTAATATAGGT
Source organism: Prosopocoilus inquinatus (assembly GCA_036172665.1). Lineage (NCBI taxonomy): Eukaryota > Metazoa > Arthropoda > Insecta > Coleoptera > Lucanidae > Prosopocoilus > Prosopocoilus inquinatus. The sequence continues at coordinate 9,367,198 of CM069876.1, forward strand.
TTAAAAGTTTTTCGAAAAAATACATGTACGAGAAGGCGACTGTACTTTTTGATATTCTCTTCATCTTGAGAATATCGAGAGACATTTCTGAATCACGGTGTGTACAAAAATAGACATAAGTACTAAATATCAAACCAAATAAATTATAGCTAATGTTAGACTGAAAAACAAAGTGATTAGTTATAAACAAGAGTAAAAATATGAGGGCGCGAGTACAGAGTGGGCCAAATTTGACACTTTTAAAGGGAAACACCTGTTTTTAGATGAGTTAGACAAAAACTGAGCTGGGTGTCTGGAATTTGGTTTTTATGACAAATTTAATGGTCACAGTCGCAGCCTACTTAAATATTGTAAAAATTATTTAAAACTCTATACAGGCTGTCCATTTTTCGAGTGCCACTATGGGAATCTCGCTTATCTTAAGAGATACGAAGTTGGTTAAATCAGGGCAAAGTTGCGCATTTTCGTGCTGAATAATAGTCTGAAAAGAAATTCGAAATATCTTCAATAGTTTTGAAAATTTTCCAAAAAAACAAAAAATTTTTTGTTTTTAATTTTTTCACCATAAACTAATCATACTAGGCATTTCTAAGACATTATTCAGACACTTTTTTATGAAGAATTCGAATATGGCATCCACTTTTGAATAATTTTCAAGATGGGGAAAAAACACCTGGCAACTTCATTTTTTCTTTTTTTTTTCCTCTTTACAGAGAGGTATCACACATGGTGGTCCAATATCATCTTTTTTCCAAAAATCCAATTTTTCATTTTTTGCGAAGAGTGCTTTGGAAAAACAAAACATTCTTTTATTGTGAACAAAAGTTTGACAGTTCCATCCTATTTCAAGTCGTGTCATTTGCGTTTGTGTTAAACCAATCGAACTAGAGATTTCTAACTAAGAGATATTATGTAGACACATTTTTATTGAGAATTCGAATATGGCAACCCCAATATACATAATAAGAATAGCTAATAAAGGCAAATTCAGCTGGACTGCAACTTCTCTTGACGAAACAAACGGATCTTAGTATTTGTAATCATATAAAATTTTTTCCTCTTCCAAAATTTCCTGCTCATATTCATTGGGCCATATTTTCATTTATGTCCTTTAAATGAACCATATTCGCCCAGGCATAGAAAAATACCTCAAACCAGGTCTTTGCCGCTCTAGATAATGCTGCAAATATTTTGCCGCAGTCATGAGGGCATTTAAATGCGAAGTGTAGTAAATTTATATCTTTGTTCTTCACTTGAAAAAGGCATTTTCGCGAAAAACTAGCGCAAACGTAAATGACAAGACTTGACATAGGATAAAACTTTTGTTCACGATAAAAGAACGGTTTGTTTTTCCAAAGCACTCTTCGCAAAAAATGAAAAATTGGATTTTTGGCAAAAATCTGATATTGGACCACCATGTGTGATACATCGTTGTAAAGAAGAAAAAGAACGTAATCTCAAAATGTTAAAATCCAAGAAGGCGTCCATAAGAAAAAATGAAGTTGCTAGGTGTTTCTCTGCCATCTTGATAATTATTGAAAAGGGGATGCCATATTCGAAACCCTCATAAAAAAGTGTCTCAATAATCTCTGGGTTAGAAATGCCTAGTACAATTAGTTTATCATGAAAATAGTAAAAACGAAAATCAGAAATTTTGTTTTTTTTGCGATAATTTCAAAACTATTGAAGATACCTCAAATTTCTTTCCATTCCTTTCCTTTCTATTATTCAGCACGAAAATGCGCAACTTTGCCCTAATTTAACCAATTTCGTATCTCTTAAGATAAGCGAGATCCCCATAGTGGCACTCGAAAAACGGGCAGCTTGTATACTGGGTGTTTCCTATAAAAACAGTTCGGCTTATATCTCAAAAACTATGCGTCTTACAAAAATGTAACTAGCAGTAATGGATTGCACATTAAAAGTGCCTTAAAGAAGTGTTTACAGAAAACGAAAATTTTCATAAACAAAAAGTTTCAAAGGTTTTTAGAAATCGCAGAATTTTGAAAAACGCCCCGTAGCTCCTAAACAGTTTCAAATATAGAAATTATATAAATTTGTCATAAAAATCGAGCTCCAAAAACCGAGGTCAGTTTTTGTCTAACTCATCAAGAAATAGGCGTTTCCCTTTAAAACTGTCAAACTTGGCCCAGCCTGTACATAGAGTAAACGGTGAAATAATAAAGTTTCATATCATACCTGGACAATAGATCTCATTTTAGTCAGTTTACCTCCAAGTTTGACTTGTTTGTGATACGCAAAGCATCTCTCCTTGTCTTTTTCATCTTTTCACGTCTCTTACATGGACAATTGAATATCGCAAGGTTTTTTTTACGGTGATATGCAAACTATTCTGAGTGAAGTTTGTTCTTCAGACACAACAAAAAAAGAAAAAAATTAAGTCCAAAGAGTTATGTTAATACTATACTAAGTGTAACAAAAATAGTGGGCTAGTTATACGTAGTCCGTTTCTACAACTAAAAATAAGGAAAAAAGTTTATACTACTATAGTGTTGCGCAAAATTCTGTGTTCAGTTGATTTACAAAATTATTGAAAAAGGTATTAAAAATTAACCTGTGAAATGTGATTACCAGGGTAACTGTCCATAACTGACTATTAATTTTAATAATATTAACAGTGTGTTCCGTAAAGTTATATCTTATTATTAATTTTTTATTTAACCATTAGTTAAAATATGTATGAAGAAATTGCGTAACCAAAATTATTAACACTACAACACAAATTTAGAGCACGTGCTGTAGTAAAAACGAGTTTATAAAATGCACACTGTAGTGATACCGAAAATATCTTGGGGGCTCAAAATTGAATTGCACTTGGGGCTTCTCGAGTGCTAAATCCGCTACAGGCAATGACATTGTTTAGTCGTAAACGGCGAATTGAGCATTTCATGTAGCAGTAATATTTCTGAATTCGTGATTACGTTTGATGTTTCTATTCTCATTACAAAATTTTAGAAACCTGTAAAAGCTTGTCAACTAGAACGTCAAATTGTGGTACTAAAAACTGTCTGCGTATTTATTTAATTTCTTTTTAATTTTAATTTTGAAAGCCCATGTATGTATTTAAAAAACATACCGAGATTAGTCTTGGCTAATGCATAACACAAGGATATGCATTATGTCGTCTAGTGCTTCAGATATACAGGGTGTTGAAAAATTCGTTTGCCAAATATCTAGGGCAAGTAAAAGAGGTCAAAATAAGACTTTTTTTGTTACATAACATAGGGTCGTAAATTAATAATTACATTTTATGATTGTAAAAATGACTTAATATGACAGAATACTGAAGAAATTGTTAACGTTCCAAAATGAGGTAATTAAATGAATAAAATTTTTGTTATACATGGTATCGTAAAAGTTTCCGGGATTTGTTTACACATAATTCTTTGATGTTTTCTGAGGATCTTAGATTCTAAAAACTGATAATTGTATTGAATATTCCGTCAAATATTAATCTAGAATGTGTTTGTTTAATTCTTTGTTTATTTTGGGCTAAGAAAACTGTGAATCACCAAAATAAACGTGTCACAATTACACAAGGTAGGAATGGAGATGATTCCCGACATTGTTCGGGGACACTGGCAAAGGACTTACTGTTGAAAGCAAAAAACAGTAGACAAAACAGTTTCCTGCAATTATTCTTTCTCAAAATGGTATCGATTAAGAATGAGATACAGAAAATATTAAAAAAAAATTGAAAGGTTTTAGTTTTAACAGCCTTAAGGCTTCGGTAAAATTTATTAATTCGTCTTCAATTAATACCATTTTGAGAAAGAATAATTACAGGAAACTCTTTTTTGTCTACTATTTCTTGCTTTCAACTGTAGCTCATTCGACACCAGTACCAAAACGAAATGAAACTGATCCTAATGTTGAAGCCGCTGGCGAGATACGAGCGAATCTTGGAATTTTTGAACGCACAAGACAATGATTGATGCATCATTGTCAGATGTGTGCAAATTAAGGGCAACGCCTTTGAACACACGTAAAATGATCTAAAATTCACTAAAAAAAAATCATTTATATTTCGTTTTAGAATGTTAATTTTTTATTTCCACCTTCTTAGTAAATGACATTTTATAGGTTAATTTTGTTGTTTATGGTAACCAAAAGATAAATTAAGAGTTCTACAGACCTGTAATATTTTACGGACTGGTATGAAAGACTTGTAAAATTTTACAGGCTTGTAGAAAAGGAGATTGTCTGTTTATATCACTATGACTACGTGTAGCTAGAAATAACGTCCTCAATAAAAAGAAAACGTTTTCATAAAAAAATTCAAGTAAATTAATTAAAAATCGTCATGTGAAGGTGAAAATAAAGGTTTGTACGCGGTACACTTTGAAATTAATCTTTACTGGCCTCGCTGGATTATGGGGCACATAGCACATCGTTTCTGCAATATTAAGTAGCTTTTACATATCGTGGTCCGCCATTCAAACAGTCTCCTTGAATCACTGTTTCACGGTGCCATAGACAAGGGAATTCTTAAAACCCGTCGTCCGAACAATGTTGATCATTTTCATTACAATCATGTGTGGTAGTGTTTATTTCGATGATTCATAGTTCTCTTAACTCAAAATAAACAAGGAATTGAACAAACACATTCTAGATTAAAATTTGACCGAAAATTCAATACAATTAGCATTTTTTAGAATTTAAAATCCATAAAAAAACATTAGAAAATTGTCTGTGAACAAATTGCGGGAACTTTTACGACACCCTATACAATGAACATTTTATTTACTTAATTATCTTGTTTTGGAACGTTAATCATTTCGTCAGTATTCTATCATGATAAGTCATTTTTACAGTCTTAAAAAGTAATTATTAATTTCCGACCCTATGTTATACTGATGGAAAATTTTCTGGAATCTAGTAGGTCTAGAATTGTTAGCGTTTATAAACTGTCATATTTGAAAAATTTGACGTTTTTCGCCTATAATTCTATTGACAGTTCCTATCCAAGTGAACTAGTTTTGTTCGTACAACATTTGAGAAAAAGTAATTTCGTGTAAACATGGAAATCTCACGTGAAAATTTTCGTGCCATGATTTTTTACGATTTCAAATGTGGTCTAACGTCGAAACAATGCCTCGATCGGTTTCATTTGGCTTTTGGAGATGAAGCACAATCAAAGAGCAGTGTTTATAATTGGTTTGCAGAATTCCAGCGTGGACATGCCTCTCTCAGTGACGAATTTCGTGAAGGTCGTCCATCAACATCTGTTGTTTCCACTAATGTAGATGCTGTGCTTGAAATGCTTGAGCGAGATCGACATGTGACATACCGTGAGATCCCACACAATTTAACAGAAGCGCAAAAGCAGGGTCGTGTCGAATGGTACGAAGAAATGCTGAAAAATTCAATGGAGGTCGATCAAATTTAGTTTATAACATCGTTACTGGTGACGAAACGTGGATCTATTCGTACGAGCCAGAAAGTAAACAACAATCTACCGTTTGGGTATTTCAAAATGAACCAAAACCAACAAAATTTGTCCGTTCACGCAGTGGTGCGAAGCAAATGATTGCTTGTTTCTTTGGTTTAACTGGACATGTAATAACCGTGGCTTTAGAGGATCGAAAAACCGTGAATGCTGATTGGTATACTACAATTTGTTTGCCGGAAGTCATCGATCAAATAAGAAGAAACAATCGAAATCGACGAATTATTTTCCATCATGACAACGCCGGCTCTCACTCAACCCGTCAAACAGTTGATTTTTTGTCCAACAAAAATGTTGAATTAATGACTCATTGTCCATATTCACCTGATTTATCACCTAATGATTTCTTTTTGTTCCCAAATATCAAAAATAAAATGCGTGGTGAGCGATTTTCGTCGGCTGAAGCGGCGGTAGAAACATTCCGGACACTGGTTTTTGAGGTACCATCTTTAGAGTGGAGGACGTGCTTTAGAAATTGGTTCGAGCGTATGCAAAAATGTGTTGACGTCAAAGGCGAATGCTTCGAAAAACAATGATACCGTTTACCAAATTTCATATGCGTTTTTTCATATCGTTTCCACAAACTTTTCCAGAAGCCCACGTATAACAAAAAATTCTTATTTTGACCTCCTTTACATGCCCTAGAAATTTGACAAACAAATTTTGGAACACCCTGTATTTGATTTGAGGAAAGCAGGACTTTACTCCAATATTGCATAAAGTGAACACCCGGTACACTTTTTTATCATTTTTGAAATAGTACTCAATAAATGTTACTTACACAATTTTAGAATACCGTTATTGATTTATTATCGCAACAGTGCCCACTATTTCGTCCGTGATTGTACATATCATATTCTAGAGGGATTTTTTTGGTTTCATATCTAGCGATAAAACATGTAAAATGCAGTCAACAACAGAAAATTAGAAAATTTTAAACTTAATTTAATGATATATTTTAATTTATTTATCTCCTGGCAACCCTATTACAAGCATAACATCTAAACTGCCGTTTCTTTGGAATTATTTGAAGCGGCAACCAATGTCACTTACCACCATCAATACAAATAATCCTTTAGTTTTAACATATTATTATTTTTTGAAGAAACTGCGAAACGATGATATTTATACTAATTTTCTGAACTATCCTATCGATTATTAAAACCAATTGTGCATTAGTCTTAAACGGAGAAGACTGCTTCATCTATGGATATTGTACTCCATCTAGGCTGAACCAGAATTATTTTTTAGACATTGTAAGACTATAGAATTTTTAATAATCTAACAAAAAAAGCAACAATATGTTAAATGTTAATACTTTTAAACAAAAGAAAAATTTCAATAAGTATATGAATTAAAAAAGTGGTAAGGTTTTGTATCTTTATTGATTTATTACATCGTTTGTTATTTCATCTAAATACTTCTTTATATCGGGGATAAATCCCACTCCCCCTGGACTCTCCCTATGTACATATATACACATATCTTGGAAATGTACATATTGTCAACTTAGTTATCGCTAGGTAGTCAAGGACACATTATCTACTGGTAATGATCGCATACATTTTATATTTCTCATGTATTATAATAATCTGTACGGCGCTAGAATGTGAAAAAGCGGGTGAAAAGTGCACCGAATATTCGGAGCGAACTTGCAAAGCATGTATACAGAGTCATCCTTGTTGCAGTTGGTGTTACATGAAGGTAAGTAATTAATACAGACAATGATATTTTTCACTCAATTTGTTTCAATTAATGTTACGTCCAAAACAAAAAAAAAAAAACTGAAATAATTATTAAAATTAATTGTGTGTCAGAGAGAGAAACTCTATTTTTGTGCATGTAAAAGTGCACTCCCAAAATTTTTAAAGCAAAGTAAATGAACGAATTTGAAAATTAAAGTCGATTAACTCAAAGAAAATCTCTTAATTGGCAATATCAATTTTTAATTTTACTGCTAATATGATCGATAAAAAATGATTTATCTCTTTCAGGATTTCGGTAATTCTCTGAGATGCAACACACGTCAAAACTTGTTGAAGTTAAACTGCACACAATCGCAGATATTTCTCGGCGGAAATTCAAACATCATGCGTGGATCCCTCATAAATGCCACTTTCAAAGACCCGGACGAAAAAAAGAATCAACCTGCGATTCAAATTCAACCGCAAAAATTAAATCTGCAACTCAGATTAAGTAAGAGACTTGTGAGTTTTATTTTAGTGAGAATTAATTCCGTCCAAAACATTTCATTAATAAACACTTAAAAGATCACTTTTAGAAGTTAAAATAATTTTATTATTACCGGCTGTACTATTTTGTAGCAATAGAACTGCAAACACCGGTCCTAATCTATATTTAAATTGTTATCTTATCGAGTGAGTGATAAGATAAACGTACAAATTTTTAATATAGAATTAATTCGGAAAGCAAATGAGGAATGAAGATGTGGATTTTTTTTACATTTCTAATGTTATTGTATCTAAATTCTAAATTATACAGGGTGACTGGTAAGTCGACGTATTCCCTTGAAGGCGCGTTAGTAGAGCTCATTTGCAATTTATTTGACCATAATGTGCATTACACAAAATTCAATAGTTTCTGAGTTATTTTAATTTTTGGGTATTCCTTGGAAGTATGCTCCCTACTATAATTTATCTAAAATTACTGGGAAAGTAAAAGTTTTTCTAAGTATTTATGTCTTTTTTTCAAATTTACTTACCAGTTACCGTGTATAAGGTCGCTATAAAATAACGGATAAATTCTTTATTTTTAACAGTCAATTTTTCTCAAAAACCGAACAGCTTTTTCTTCTTAATTTTTTACTCATTTGAACCATTTTTTTTACCTAAACCGTACATGCATTCCTTTTTACAGAGGAACCAATAACTTTCAAATTACAATACAAGGCAGCTAAGGATTATCCGTTAGACTTATACTACTTAATGGATCTGACGTACAGCATGAGATTCGACGTGAAAACCATGGTGATGTTAGGAGCCCGCTTACCGGGATTCTTGGCTAATCTGACAAAAACTTACAAAATAGCTTTCGGATATTATTCCGATAAGGTAACGATGCCCTTCTCGTTCATGACAGAGAAAATACTCGAGGATCCGTGCTCTATAGTTAACGATCACTGTGAAAAGGGATTTGATTTTATACATGCCTTGAACTTCACCCAAACCGTCGACGAATTTATAAAAATGGTTGGTAACGCAAACTCAACAATTTTCTTTTTTAAAAATAGCAAGTGTACAAAAAGCTGTAATTTTTTGGCATGTATTGCGACATCCATTAATAACATTTTGTCAAATATGGGAAAAAATAGTTATATTTGCTGTAACTTGTTTACTGTTTAGGGTACATATCGAGTAAGAAACATACATGCTAAAAAATTACAGCAAGACACTAGATTGGAAAATTTTTTGTACACTTATTACTTAACCACTAAAATAACTATATACGTTCTTTGCGTTAAATAGGTAAATTCTAGTAAGACGTCTGCAAACATCGATGACCTAGAAGGTGGTTCTGATGCAATAATGCAAATAATAGCTTGCAAAGACTACATGCAATGGCGAAAGTACTCCAGAAAAATTATAGTAATCGCAACAGATGGGCTATTACACTTTGCAGGCGATGGAATTTTGGCAGGAATTACTAAACGCATTCCCAATGAATGCCTCTTGGACTTCAACGGTACATACGGAAAACTTTCATTAGAATACGACTATCCATCACTAGAAGAAATATACAATAAGCTATTGCAAAACAAAGTAAGATAAATTCTGCATAATTATAAATTTGGATTGCGCTTCTCAAGATAATTATAGATCAATCTCCTGTTTGCCGCCAAGCAAGAAGTGCATCGCTATTACGAAGAGCTGCATAAGTTAATCTATGACATTTCGTACGTAGGCAAATTAGCTAATCAGTCAGATAATGTATTGGATTTAGTACGGGAAAGTTACATGAAAGTAGTACAAAGGGTTCAGTTTGAAACTAATGCAACAGATGATATTAAGGTCACCTTCAAAACTAGTTGCAACAAGCCGGAATTTGCTTACGATTTGAATGAAACTAATTCATGTGATAACATCGAAATCGGCAAAGTGTATACTTTCGATGTAACGTTTGAACTTCAAAAGTTACCTTCCAGAGATGTAAGTATTGTATTATTTCCTTATTCATAAAGAAGCGCGGTACCTTTTATATTTGTTTTTAATGACGGTGTGGTATGTGTACATTGACGACATCACGTCCTTTTGCAAAATGAAAGAAAATACTAAAAGCACGTATCAATAGTAAATTGCTCGGTAATAATACCTTAATAAAACAATTTTTGTTGAACATTCTGACGCAAATAAGTCTTTTTAGTGAGCCGTAGGTGTGTGTTTAACGATTTGCGAGTAGGTGTTTGGGGATCCATATAAAGAAAAATAAGGTTGTCGAGGTTATTAACCGCAAACTAAATTTTCCAGGAAGAAAGAAGTAATCTGATTGTGCGAGAAGTTTCTCTTTCAACATTTTTCTGAAAGGTGCTAATCGTTTTAATAACTCTTTGGGTCAGTTCTTAACGAAAAGAAAGGCAGGCTACGATTTAGTTACGGAACCTTGTATATAAGGCAATAAAAATTAAATGTCGATGGTAAAATTAATAAAGCACAATTCAGAAAGTCTCTACTCTTTCTATATCAGTACGCAATATTTAAGTGACTATACGTCCCGATTTTGGCGGGACAGTCCTGATTTCTAACAATTTGTGCAGCCTCTCACGACAATGATTTCAAGATAATATGGTCTTATACTGAAGTTGCTTTTGAATTTGAATTATTTCAATTTATTTTGCAACATTTTAAATTTCAAAAAACAAAATTTTGCTCTAATTTCTGTACAAAAATGTAGTCCTCCTCCTCTCTCAGTGTCAGTCTCTCTGTCAGATGCTAGATTCTCCTCGAAAAGTTCGTTGTTTTTTGGCAAAGTTATTTTGTTGGTTGGTTTGGGATGTACCACCTTGCCAACATTAAAAATTGGTCACTTTGACTTAAGGCTTCTTCGCTTTAAACAAGATATGCAAAAAAATCGTTTTAATTACATAATTAACTCAAATCGAAGAAACAACAATGTTCAACAACTAATACCTTGCTCTAATTTCTGTACGAATGTGTCGTCCTCTTTTCTCTCCGAAAAGCACATAGAAAAACTCCAACTAAAAATCATTAGGCTCAAAATGAACTTACAGTTGATAATTTTAAATATGTAGGTATTAGTGAACACAACATTATTCTCTAATAATTAAAACTGCAGTGAAGCCTCGCAATGAAGAGTATTTGCTGTTTGATCAAAACTTGAAGTCATAAAAATATTGGAACTTTTGTGAAAATAAAATTTTCGTCTTTCCTATTGCATTATTACGTTAAGCTCCAAAGGAACAGTCGTCCGCATCTTAAGAGCTACAACTTGACATTTCTGCGAGTCTTGCAGCACAAGGTCTTAAGGGTGAAGTTTGTGAACAGGAGGTGTGGAAGTCTGTACGTTATACTAGGTTGTAAACTGAAAATTTTTGTCATTAATAATAATCTTTATTTGCATTTTAAAAACTGCAACTTTTTGCACGGACAAAATATTTTAAATTATTAAGATGTCCTACATTTAGTGTTACACTCAATATCTTCCTTAATCCACAAGATAAAAAATTATTCAAGCTCTGCTAAAAATGGCTTGCAGTAATCTACAAGATAGAGTACTTAAAAGATGCAACCCCCTCAAGGAGACTACCCCCAGCTCCATTTTGTCGAATCGCAACTCCATAGTTTCTTTTTTCCTAATAACGATAATTTAGGAAGCAGAGCACACGTCAAAAAAAAACTGTATTACATTACGAAGTGAACACGCAGAAACCACCGATTCCGCAAAAATAGCACAACTATTCGGTAATTATTTCTCTAGTGTTACTACAACCAAGCTGACTGAACACTTTGGCGAGCACATTGCAGAACAATGTAATTCATGTGAAATAAACTGCAACACATTTTTCTTTTATTCAATAGCCTTCCAAGAAATTGAAGATGTTATAGCTGCATTATAAAATAAAAACAGCTGCGGCCCAGATAAAATTCCCTCAAATATAGTCAAATATGTAAGCCGACTATTCTCAGAGTTACTATCAAAACTTTATTAACGAATGTTTAATGGAAGAGTATTTTCTGACATAGTGATATTAGTTCTGTTTATAAAAAAGGAGATACAAAAGAAATACAAAACTACAGGGCATAAGCCTACTAAACATTTTCTCCAAGATAATTGAAAAGGTGGTGAACAACAGAATCACGCACTTTTTAAACGAAGATTTTCAATATGGTTTTCGCGTTAACCGATCCACAGATTCAGCTCTTGTAAATTTTGTTAACTTTATAAATGGAGAAATCGATAAAAAGAAACACGTGGCAGGACTGTGCTTTGATTTGTCCCGTGCTTTTGGTAGTGTAGATCCTGGCTTAGTAAAAGAAAACGAGATTCAGTTTAGAAATACGTAGGAATATCCTGGATTGATTTCTTTCATTTTTAAGGAATAGGAAAATTGTTGCAAGAATAGAAGACCAAATTTCAGAAGAGTTTGTGGTGAATAAAGGAGGTTGCAGGGGTCAGTTTTGGGCCCTTTAATATTTATTATGTTTATAAATGACTTGCCACGTCACATTTCTGACTGTGTTTGAATAAATTATGCAGACCATTGCTGTATCGTGTGATACCGAAGATGCGTTAAAACTAACAGTCCTAAAAGTTACTTATCAGTTTAAGGATTGGTGTAATACAAATAAACTAATTTTAAATGTACATAAAACACAGTGTCTATAATTTAATCATAATAATTCAATTTCTGTGGCGGATTTAAATTGTACACCAACCGCTAATTTGTTAGGACTGACGCTGACATGCCATCAATAGACTTAAATTTGATTTACCTTCAGATGTACTGTTGCAAATACCGTGATTTTAATGAAACACGAAAAATTGCTGTTGATATTACTATAGAAACTAATTCCAATTTCTAAAAAATATCGTTGCATGATCGTCGTCGTTAAATTTGTCCGTTTATTTTGAAACATCTGTCGACGATGACAGCGAACATTTTTGAAAACTTGTTGCGATTTTTGTTTTAAATTAAGGAATTCCTGTTTTCCTTATGTTTCACTTACTTCACACAAGAATATACTTATCCAATATAATTGAAAGCACTAATAATAGAACAGAATCATGTCATCTCATGTTCTATTTTAAAAAGGACAGTTTCATTTACAAATTGTAAACGTTACTATGGATTTTCAGATTCGTACTTAACAGCAATGTTTTATAATTGAAGTTTGTTCTTGTCTAATGAAAATTGTAAGTACAAAGTTTTCTTAATCTCGAACCGGACAGAAATATGAAGGGAAAACACTCAACGTTTCGCTATAGATTTATAGCTTCAAGAGAAACGAAAAGGTAACATGATTTTAAACTAAAATACGAGTTGTCTGGAATAAAGAGAAAATTAACTAGAACTAAATTAAAATTATTTTTTTTTTAATTATTAAATTAATTGACAGATCTATATCCTGTTTAAAGAGTCCAGAAAACTACAAAATATGTCATTTAAATTTTCAGAGTCCGTACGTTTATTAATAGAATTTGGAGACATTTTAATTTTACACATTTCTATGAAACGCCTTTTAAAAATATTAGATTCACTGTACAAAATGTCAGCATTATCAAAATCAAAATTATGATTATTTACTAATGAATGCTCTACAAGCATTGAATGATTTTGATTATTTTTTTGAATATGATATTTATGTTGGTCTAAACGTTTTTTTAAATTTTGGCTCGTTTCACTTGTACTGGGTGTCTCACAACCTACGGAAGAGATTGAGAAGCCAGCTGTAGGACATCAAAATAAAGTTTTTTTCTTAATTCGCTTTTGACCAAAATCCAATAATAAGAGTTACAGCAGCTTAACTTTCTTTCTTTCTTAACTTTTCTAAAATTTATTAAGAAAATAGCTTTAATTTGATCTCCTCTAGCCACCCTTGTAATCTCCTCCGTAGGTTATGAGACACCCAGTATAAACAGAATTACAATTTGAACATTTGATTTCATAAACCACGTTAGGTTGTTTTAATTTCGGTATTTTGGTTTTTAAATTTAAATTATTCACAGATTTACTAGCTAAACTTAAATTATGTTTTTTGAAAATGTGTTTAAATATATTGTGTAATGGTTCAATATAAGACAATAATATGTATTTATGGTTCGAAGTTTGTCTGTTATTAGAGACATTTGAATTTTGTAGTATTTAATACGATTTTTAATTACTGATTCAATAAGATTTATTGGATAAGAATTTTGAATAAGAGTTTTCTTTATTAAATTTAAGTTATCATAAATGAAAACTTTATCAGAAAGTAAAATAGCTCGATCTGTAAATGAAATAATAGTTGCAATTTGATAATTTTTGGGTGTGTACGAGTGAAAATTTATGTATCTCAATGTTTTACGTTAAAATAAATTCACGGTATATTATGCGATAGGCTACTCGCACATGAGCTATAATATTGTTTTGTGGGGCTTTTGTCTGTACAAAAACGAATTATACCTTTAATATTTGGTTTGAAAAAAGCGATTCCTGCAAAAGTACATTTAGAATCAATCATATTTTGGCTCTTTAATGCATGTTAATTTAAAGGTGCTCGAATATTGCATTTCCTAATTATTTTACAGCAAAATTCCATTTAGATTTTATAAAGTGCTCTTCAAGATGAATCTGTCTGTGAAGTTTGAGAATTTTTCATTCAATTAATGATTTGTATCTCCATATAAAAGATAGTTTACTGATAAATTTTGCGGATTAAACAACAGGCATTTGATAGCCAATATTACAGAACAAATTAGTGGTTGTGCGCCCGAAATCGAACGAATCGAAAACTTGTACTATTAATTTTTATTAAAACAAATTATCAACTTTAAAAGACGAGAATAACCCGAACAACAGTGTTAAGTATTTGGGTCAGTTAGGTTGACCCTAGACTGTAACGGACAACGCAAGTTGGTAATGTCTGTAAAAAAACTAAATAAGACATATTTTGCTATAATAAACTTAAAATCAGTGCTTGATACAAAAGGACTGTTAAGTGTGTATTACGCCATTGCATATTCACATATCTCGTATAACGTTATTGTATGGGGAAACTGTTCACTATTCAACAGAGTATTCGTAATGCAAAAAAACTTTATCCTCTATGCAATCTTGTAAACCTGTATTTATAATGTATCGGATAATGTTTTTGTAAGGAAGAATAACCATTTATGCCAAAAAAAATCAGTAAATCTCAACTATTCTACTAGAAATTGCGAAACGTAGAGATCGTTAGGACATAATACTGCCCTCTTTGAGAAATTTCCTTGTTTTTCATGCATCACAATTTACAACAAATTACCAAGTCGTGTAATACGTAAATGCTGTGAGTTTAAGTTTATTTAAAACTAGATTAAAAAACTTCTTAATTGATGAATGTTTTTACAGTATACGAGATTTTCTGTGGAGTTACAAAATTGTGTATGTATGATGGTGACTTTTCCAATATCTACTACCTATATAAGATCTAAGGGACGACATAATTTATTATTATTATTACTAAGGCCCGATCTTTCCAGCTCTAGATAAATTTATCTGTTAGATAAGATCCTAGGAAACTATTATCGATACAATGGTTTCCAAGGATAATACCTAGCAGATAATTTTAACAAGAGGTGGAAAGACCGAGCCTAAGAAATAAAAAAATTATGAGGGTATGAATTTGAAAAAACGTTGGAGTAGTTCCTGAGGAGTTGCTAATAGGGGTTATTTTTAAGTACTCTATCGCTGCAAGCCATTCTCAACAAAACCTGAATAATTTTCTATCTTGCTCTCTAAGGAACAATATCGGTATGGAATCAGCAAGAGAATATAATAAATAATATAGAAAAGAAATATAAAATTAAGTACACCTAATACTCATATCATTGAGAAATCGTTTGTGACGAATTTACGCATTTGTGAAAGTAATATTTAAATTTAAAAGAATTTTTGTAATCCAGTAAATATTATTTACTCATTATTCTCATTTTATCTTCAACCAGTGTTAATTTAAACAAAGTTGGAAAACCTTAAACATGAAGATGAAGTTGACGATTGTGCTTTTGTTAAAAGAATATTGCGTATTTTTAGATCAAGATCTCAATTTATTGAATTATGGTTCGCTTAGATTAAGAGTATTTACGCACATGCAACTGTTTCTCCCAATAAGGAAAGTCATAAATTTGACTATATAAATTAGTTACTTTCTATTTTCAAACGTACATCTTCTTAAATTTATGTTGCGTTTTCGCAGCGTTTAATTTGGAAAGTTAATTGAAATGTTTTCGGGCGGTGCGTTATTCGTACAGGTTAATTTCGTTTTAGAGAAATCTAAAATAGATTTTATAAATCATTATATATCTTGCAACTCTCCTTTTGTTCAGAATTTAATTTTTTTTTGTACTACTTTTATAATCTTTTATTTCGGCCATTTTTGGGCTAAACTAACCTACAGGGTTGGGATAAAGTATGGATCCATCGAAATATCTCGGAAGTGTAATTGACGATTTTAATGAAATTTTGTACATACAGATAAAAGCAAATGGCGCATGAGAGAGGCTGATTTTCGTTTCCATTAAACTTCCGGTTTAACCGGAAACGGCACCAACTTTTTTATTTTAAATAGAACACTCTGTATAATTTTACATATTTTGATCCTCCTCTGCCTTCTGCATCCATTAACATCAGGTTTCTTACCTTTATCTTTAGTCTCTAGCCGAAAAGATAAACCTTTTAGTTTTCTCAAAAAATACCTCGTTTGTCTAGTAGCCGATGGAATTGATAGTTATTTTATTGTCATTAACACCTGTCAGTATCAATTCCTACATCGGAAATGTTTCATTTAAGTGAAAAAGGGCGGAATGAAATCTTAATGATGATCGGTTTTGGTGATCGAGTTAGAACTCATCAAGAAGTTTTCGACATATTTAACGGTTTATACCCGGAACGAAATCCTATACCGCGCTCAGTTGTCGGTAAAACACTTAAATGCTACAATTTGAATGGGACAGTGAAAAATTTGCCAAAAAGTGGAACACCAAAGACCGCAACTAACGCAATTGTTAGTGAAAATATTGCTACAGAACTTGAAGAGTCACCTCAAACTTCTATTACATTTCTTGCATTACAACATGGTATAAGTCGTCGTTCTGTCGCCAAAAGCGCGATAATACCATCCTTATAAAGTCCACCTGATCCAAGAACTATCAGAAGATCATTACGATCGTAGAGTAGAATTTTGCGAAAGAATGATGAAAATTTGTAATAGCGACGAACATTTTGCAACTAATTTAATATTTTCGGACGAGGTAACTCTTGGTTTAAATAGTTCTGTAAATCACCATAATTTATGATATTGGTCTTCGACAATCCTAACTTATTGCGTGAAGCACATACTCAATACCTAGAAAAGTTGAATGTGTGGGCTGGAATTGTAAGGAAAAGGTCCATTTTTTTTAACGGTACACTGACGGGGGCAAAGTATTTAGAACTTTTAAACAATGAAATTATTCCTGCTCTTCAAGAAAATGGACTGCTTCCTCAAGATATTTAGTTTCAGCAAGATGGAGCTCCTCCGCACTATGATAGACGAGTTAGGGATTTCTTGAATGTAACATTTCCAAATAATTTGCAAGAATTGAGGCAAAGGATATTGGATGAATGTAATATAATTCGTAGGGAATTTTTTGCAAATGTGTCTCAGGGATTTGTTCATAGACTTGCATATTGCCAAGAAGTAAATAGCCAGCATTTTGAACACTTAAAATAATTAAATGTAGTTCGTTTGCTCTTTAATAATACATAAAAAACCATTGAAAATACAAAAAAAATTAATATAGTTTAGAGCCAATGATTAAAAAGTTTAACCTGATATTAATGGATGCAGAAGGGAGAGAAGTATCAAAATACGTAAAAATATACAGAGTGTTCTATTTAAAATAAAAAATTTGGTGCCGTTTCCGGTTAAATCGGAAGTTTAATGAAAACGAAAATAAGCCGCTCGTATGCGCCATTTTCTTTTATCTGTATGTACAAAATTTCATTAAAATCATCAATTCCACTTCCGAGATATTTTAACGGATCCATACTTTATCCCAATCCCGTAAGTGGACCAGAAGTCTTGTAATCTAGCCGCCATGATAAGAGTATAAGTAAGACAACGCAACATTTTTGAAATATGTTTAGTGATATAGCTCAATAAACATATATCATTTATGTGCAAAGAACTTTTCATCAATCTCGATGTGACATTGATGCGGACCTACGGTTTCAGTCCCAACTCGAGAAGAATGTATTCGACTGTTCATACACAATTTGAAAAACCGACTGCTAGTAGGCATTTTCTGGACACCCGTACATGATACACTTTTTCTTAATACAGAAAAATACAATGACGCACCCTGTATAAGTTTTTTCTTTCATTACCGACTTTAAAAATTTTAATAAACGCCTGTAGTGTGAAAAGTAAACAATTATAACTCATTAATGATATTTCCAGCGTGACAGGATAATTTTAGGGGAACGAAATATAGCGGAGGACATTGTGATTGATGTGGAATACATAGGAAAGAAATGCGAATGCGAAAACGAAGTACCAAAGGATATGGAAACGCAATGCAACAATGGAGTTTACGAATGTGGGAAATGTAACTGTTTTCCGGGATGGTAATACACTGCCAATTTTATATGCGAAAGGGTTATAACTATTCATTTTATTTTTGAAGTCGACTCGTGTCCGATGAAAACTAGAAAAGAAAATAGTTTTTTTTAACTTTAAACGGACGCTGCGCTGTTAAAATTTGAAAGAACACTCAACGTTTCACTATCGTTTGATAGCTTCCTCAGCTTCGGTTTAAAGGCAGTTTAAAAACTATTTTCTTATCCGTTTTATGGTTGCTTAGAAAAAAAAGCCAATAATAAAATCATACAATTTTTTGAGGAAGTAATACATTTCCAAAAAAGGAACTGGATATTAAATACTAAGGCCTGTCTCTTGAATAGATAGATATATCATGACAACGTGTATTCACTTATAAAAAATATAACTGAGATATACGTAATCATTTTATTTAATCCAAAAAGGTACGTAATTATTAAAAAGCAGTTTTCAATTTTAGCTTAAAAGGAAATTAAAAGAACAGGCTTGAGTATATCTTTTAAAGTACTCGGTTGGTCGGAAAGTTCCTGCAGATTTTTCAATAACATACTATGCAAAATCTTGATTATGAAGCGTTTTTTAATTATTTATGTTATACTGGCTGTTCCGATAGGAAAGGTCAATATACTCAATGGCAGTCTAGAGTGGATTATTATAAGTCAAAACAATTATATAAATAGGTAGTCTTTTATTTTTATTTTTTTAGTATTATTTTTTTATAATCATATAATCACAAGGTCATGGATTCGAATCGCCTCTCAAGGTAGTCATTACTCACTTCCACAATTGAAGGGGTCAGTGCAGAAAGTAAGATCATATTTTGCATTTTTAAGATAATCAGTGTCAAGTACATTAATTTACATGTACTATCGTCTGCTAAATTCAGATAAACTCCAAGAAGTCGATAAATTTACCAAACAGCAACAGCAACAAATTTCAGTCGAATCCCATTTCAGTGCAAGAAGTTGCTAAGTAGCAAGAAATGCCCTAATTTCCGGAAATAACTAATTCTTGATGCGAATGTTGCATGAAAAGTTGTGTCAATATCAAATTCTGTTATCCTGATTTATCAAATTTGTCAAAATACGCGTTCTGTTACTTACACATATATTAAATTCTTGTCCGGATTTAATGTACGCTACCGTACCATCATTTTGTTAAAATTTAAATTGTTGTAACGTATGCTCTATTTTATAATTGTTTATAATATAAGATCCAGTTCTCAGGTGGCTAGGAATAAGTTTCATGTCTTAGCTAAATACAGGTATTATTATATTATAAACACAAAGCTTACATCACGGAATGCTACTTTAGTATTGCACAAAAAGTGGATGAAATTTGGACCTACTGGTATACTTATTCTAAGTTAAAACATGATTCTATTTTGCACAAGCAACTGAGATTTGAGGTTTAAAAAGTCATACGTTACTTTTTTAAACAAAATAAAAATAATATTCTTCGTTGAAATGTTGCTATCTATTGTAAATGAGCGACATCACCGAAATTCAGTGCAAAAAGTGGCTAAGTCCAAAAAAAATTTTTATCATTTTTCAGGGCGTAAGCAAATTTTCTTAAATTGAACTTTGGCTTATCATTATACACCAATGTATCTCTGTGTGTGTGTAAAAAAAATCAAATTCCTGGAGCAATAAATAAAAATGTGGGAGTATATTGAAATATTCAATTCACAATAGCTCGAAAACTTAAAAGTGTGGCTTAGCTACTTCTTGCACTGATCCCTTCAATTAGATTTAACATCGTTTTACACCACTTACCAAAAAAATAATAATTACAGTTCAATATTTAATCAATATTTATCTCGGAATCCATTAATAAAACAGTACCTATTAATATACCGATCGCTCCACATTAAGTAGACATACCCGAGAGCTCACGAGGTAGTCTTACAGCGTGAGCGTAAGTACGATCCCGATTTAAATTCTGTGTCTACTTGGAGTGGTTTCATCTGTTTATATAATTTTTTACTTATATTAACCAACTCTAGACCCCCCAAAAAGTTTATTGATCTTGAACACCCGGTATGTACGTATTTTGACAATCATATTTAGATTTATTTTGTTGAAAACTCGATGTGATAAATTAAGTCGATTTTTCAATCTCAATTGCGTTTAACGGTCTGCACGAACTTTCCGATCAACCAATCCATAATTGAAACGTTAAAAATGTAAATTTTCCATTGCATTGGAATATTTATTCAAATATTCTATTCATACATACATTCATGGAAACGTTATTTTAACTTAAACTTGTTATTATTTTAGGACTGGAGAGCGTTGCACAATAGAATGTACAAACAATTTACAAGCTTGTAGATTCAGTAACGAAACTTATACTTCAACGACATGTTATGGGCAGTAAGTAATTTGTTTTAACTAGAGTTTAGAACATATCCATCAAGTAAAACAGGAATATTGAAATTTTAAGAATTTTACAATTTTTCAATTTCAAATTTTTAACTTTCTTATTCAGAGGTATAATATATTTTTTTGTGTATCTTCTTTAATATTGTTATTTTTTTCGATTTCCTAAAATGCACACGGTGGAAAATTCAGTTGAAATTAATGCATTTCCATGTAACCGAGTTGCAGCATCAGTACATGTTGATAATGAAGCCTGAAATTCAAATTTGTTTTACTTTCATGCAGCGTTGCTAGTGCTGTTTCCCTTGATAATAAAATTTTGTGGTTCTATTTTCTGCATAGCCAAAACAAATTATTGAAGTCGATTCTAGTAAAAATTCGGCTATCGGTGTCCTTGTTTCGTCCGAAGTGAAAAAACATAAACAAGTTTTCAAAAGAAATGTAAAGGTGAACTGAAAAATATAAAAATTTAAAAAATGTATAAAATTGCATGAAAATTGAAATCAAAGGCATATCACACAAAACATATTATACAAAATGTTTCAGAAAGGCCTGGAAGAGTTCTTGAAAGTAAGTCCTATTTTAGATGATAAGTTGTCACGTTATTGTAAAGACATTCCGTATATAATGATTTAACTGAACCCCGTTTACTTTTGTAATGAGTAATTAAATTTCCACGATTTAATAGGTAACGGCAGTCTGCGTTTACAAGTGTTTACTGGCTGTATCGTTATAAAAACATATGATTTTTTTTATAAGGGTTGCTTTTCTAGCTGCTTTACCTGATGTACTTGTAGTCCAGTAAAATAAGTTTAAAAAATGAGGTAGCTTCCGAAAAAATACAACCTAGCTGTATTTTTGTATACACCTTTATGTAGCCATTTTAATTACCATACTAAAAGTTCCCCTCGATATCATGCCGGCTTCACGTGTTATTCAAGGTCAAACGTCAAAAGAAATGATTTTTCGCGATGATTTCGCTTTCTATTGGTCTGACAACAATTTAGGTTATTATAAGAATTGTATATTAGAAAATTCCCCACAAAAAATTTCTTATACATTTTTACGTACGATGAACCGTTTACTCTATATTGCTCTGGGAATGAAACAAGGAGAGTAACTCGCTCCTAAATTCATAAAACATACGAACTGGAATACATACATCTACAGAAGATTCCCTTGATAACTACAGATATTGAGCTTCGCAAAATCTACAAGTTTTCATTCATCGGTGAAATTTTCGTTACTACCTTCCACAGCTTTAGTTGCACAACATCTATACCGAGTATGCTACTAAGTACCAATTTGGTTAAACCACGAATTAAAATAACATCAGTGGGGCGAGTAATGAAAAATAATATTCTAAAATATAACTACGTTATTACCGCCTGCATCAGATATACTGCAACACAATTTTTTATAACTGTTTGAAAGATTATGGGGCCAATTATGAATGCAGGAAAGTGGTATTGTCGTGCTCTATAGTATGTGGCCATTGTCGTGGAAAATCATGCCTCAATGCTACTCCTGAGGCTGTTTCTTTTAACAGTTCTAATAATAATAATAATAATAATAATACACAAATAGGTGACGATGATGAAAAAATAAGTTCTTTAGATTATTTACTATCAAGTACATTCGAGAAAGTTTATGATGCCGAAAAAAAAGATGAGGAAAAAGAAAAAGAAGAGGAGAAAGCAGTACCAGAGGAAGAGAGCGACGAAGAAGGATAATAATATGAAATATGGATTGTTCCTACCTAAAAAAAGGTATATAACAAAGGACGCCTCGCATTCTACCTCGAAAATTTTAGCATTGAAAGATTTCGGCCTCCCTTCAGCAGGCTAAATGTTATTCGCAATTCTCCTAATTACAAAGGTCTTCAATATTTTAATTTATTGCCTTCTGCTATTAAAGCTTGTTCAATTTTAGCTGTTTTTAAGCGCAAGCTCAAATCTTTTCTTTTAAATAAAACATTATATTCCGTGGAAGAATTTACAAACTTATGTAATATGAACAACTAAAGTTTTCTGAATTTCATTGTAATTGTAACGCTTTAACTGACGAATGTAACAATACTTACAACTGTGTATATTATTTATATTATTTTATATTATTGTACCCAAATTTGACTTGTCGAATCACCATGCTTTTATGATGCACTTGGGACCAATAAATTATTATTATTATTATTAAAATGGTATGGAAATGAATGTATTTTACTCTTTGTGTATTCCTGACCTTACATCATGAAAACGGTTCATCGCAGGTAAAAATGTGTAAGAACTTTTCTGTGGGTAATTGTCTAATCTACAATTCTTATAATAAACCGAATTGTTGTCAGACCAACAGGAAGCGAAATAATCGCGAAAAATCATTTATTTTGACGTTTGACCTTGAATAACACGTGAAGCCGACATGATATCGATGGGGACCATTAATATGTTATTTATATTAGCTGCATAAAGGTGTATACAAATATTCAGCTAGGTTGTACTTTTTCGGAAGACAAATCCCAAATCCTTATTTTACTGTATTATTATAGATTAAAAAAAATTACTTTTGCCATTTTGTTACCATAGAAATATGCGCAGCAAAAGTATATACATCTGAATACATCATTAGGGTGTCCTCATACTAGTGAAGCGAAAACGTTTTTTTTGAGAACGTTTTCGCCGGACACATCGATGAAATAAAAACATTTTCGGACAAAACTTTTTACTGCATTATAAAAGAGACAAAAGCGTTCTCTAAAAATTATTTTACCTTTATTATATACATACAAATTAAAGAGCATGATTTTTTCGCTTAATCATTGATTAATAGCCAGATTGATGATAAAGCAAATCGTTTTTCGTTGAGTGACATGACATCAAATCGTCTTCAGTAAAAAGGAGTGTTTCGATGCGTTTTAAACTGTTTTTTGGTTTGATGTATCAATGTGTGAGTGGTCCTATTTAAAGTACCGAAAAAGGACACTTTTTAACAAAATTAGTCAAAAACGTTTTGTGGAAAATTGTTCTCGCTTTAGCAGTGTGGGGGCAGCCTTATTCCAACTCAAATATTGAGAAAGTGATAGGGAGTCCGACAGTTCTTTCTCTGTCTTAAGCTTTTACACCTTTGGATGTCGAATATCGGGGTCTCACCGTGTCAGTATGATGTTGGTCACCTATCCAAAGAAAATATCTGTGCAAAGTTACTTGTTTTGTTCATTTGTCATTTATTTTTGTGAAAAAAAAATGAAGTTTAATAACGAATCAAACGATAAAACAAGGCAATTCTGATGATGAAAACAATAAGAAGATATTTTCATAAGAATTTTGACTCACAATTACAAAACTTCAGCAAAACATACATTTTTGCATTATAAATTTAAGTTTTTCTGAGATTTTGTAATCGTGGGACAAAATTCTCATGAAAATATCTCATCGTGGATTCGCCACTAAAAGTAACAACTGCAATAAAATATTATATCTGAATAAAGTCGACAAAAATTAACCTGAAAATATGTTTTGTTAAGGCATGAACATTGAGCGGGTCATTGAGTCAAAGATGTACAAATTAATTTGTTCAGACTCAGGGCACCAAAACATTTAGGACCAGTTGTAATTGCGATTGCGATTTATAGTCAAATCAATTTAACCGTTACTGAAAAAATTATTGGTATTAGTTAAATTTCAGCTTAGAATAAACTGTTATTCTGTGAGGTATGTACGGTTTCTTATGATTTCTTGATTGATGATTTATTGAAGATTTATCACAAACCTGATCTGCATAGTACATTGAAAGTTATTATTTTTCAGTGGAGAATGCGACCCCAGTAAATGCGCCTGCGAATGTGAATATAACTACATGGGAAAATTCTGCGAATATAATCAATGTCCAAGGTGAGTTGAAATAAAGTAAAGCAAAATAGAAAAACCTTATAAAATCAGTATAATTCGTATGATTCATAAAGTTGAACTCAATTAGTTTTTCTGTCGACATAAACACAAAGAATCAATCAGAATTATAAATTATTCATAACAAAACCATTGTACGAGGGCGGTTCATCAATTATTGTCCGTGACATAGAAGTAATTAAAATGGATTCTCAAAAACTTTATTACTTTTCTACATAATCTCCTGAAAGTCTAATACATTTGTTATAACGATGCTGAAGCGCTTGGAAGCTTTGAAAATAAAATTGTTTTTCTTGCTCTCCCAACCAGCCGTTTACAACTTCAATCACTTCTTCATCGTCTGAAAATCGAGTGCCACGCAGTTGTTCTTTAAGTTTGGGGAACAAGAACAAATCACTAGGTGCAAGATCTGGTGAATACAGCAGGTGTCCTGAAATTTCGAAGGACTGCATTGTAAATGGCAGCCTTCGCAATCAGAGGGAGCATTGTCTTGATGAAGGAGAATACCTCGACGTAGTTTGCCCTTTCGTTTTTCTTTGATTGGTTCGCGAAGTTGTGGCATTAGATTTGCAGAATATTGCCCATTAATGGTCTGACCTTTCGGTAAATAATCAACTAGCAGAACTCCTTTAAAATCCCAAAAAACTGTCAACAAGATCTTTCCAGCAGAAGGGGCAACACGAAATTTTTTAGTTAGTGGAGAAACCTGACGCTACCACTCCACGCTCTGTCTTTTTGATTCAGGATAGTAATGAACCCATGTTTCATCAACAGTAACAAATCTTTCCACAATTTCTTCAGGATTCTTTTTAATCATCGCCAAATTCGATTAAGACGTCAATTGGCGAATGCGCTTTTGGTCGGCTGTTAACATTTTGAGTACCCAACGTGCTGCGACTTTTTTAAACCCCAATTCGTCATGTAAAATTTTTTTAACCAAACAGAAAAGCTACATGTCTCTGCTATAAATCTGACTGTGATTCGGTGATCCTTGAGAACCATGTCATGGACTAGATTGATGTTCTCTGGCGTGACAATTGTTTTTGGAGGTCCAGCACCAGGAGCATGTTCACAAGACTCTCTTCCAAATTTGAAATAGCGACACCAATTTTTAACTATGTGATATGAAGGACTATCATCACCTACCACTCCATGGTATCCTCGTAAATTGACTTTGGAGTCATTCCTTTCTTTTGGAGATATTTTTTGACCGCTCTCAATTCATTTTTCTCCATTTTCTCAATTCACTGTACATTACCGCAGAATAAAAATATTTATTATTATTTTAAAAATATTAAAAACATGAATTGACCACGATATTTGATTACTGAGGCTTGCCTGAGAACATCAACTTTGTTAAACGAGGGACGAAGTATGCTATATATAGCGAATTTGCTAGGTGTTGACCATTCATCAGTTATTCGGATAATTAAAAGATATAGAGAAACCGAGGCATACGTAAGAAAACGTGGACAGGATAGGAAGAGGGCTATAAGTTTAAGGGATCAGTATTTTTTTCGGCAACAGGTTTTAAGAAATAGGAGATGTACAAGTTCGGAGCTTAGTAACGAACTTATAACAGTCAGAAATTTTAGGATATCAGCGGTAACTGTTAGAATAATGCTAAGAGAATCAGAGCTAGCCAGTTGAAGGCCTATAATTGTACCGCTGCTCACCACAAGACACAGAATGGTCAGAGATGATTGGAAGCAGTCTTTACAGTTGAAACAAGAGTGAGTTTAAAATCACCAGATGGTCGGGAACTAGTTTGGTAGAGGCCTGGAGAAAGATTTGCTGCTTGCTAAATCTCTGCAAGGGGACCATTACGTGGAAGGTCAAGAATGTTCTGATGAGTAATCTGTTTCGACGCCCGTACAGACAAGTTCCCATTCAACAAAGTCGATTAATGCTACCTGAAGAACATTATTCTGGACTATGTCATGCCTTTTGCGCCATTTGTAGGCAATAATTAGAAGTTCATGCAGGATAATGCTCAATCACATGTTGCAAGAGATATGTTGAGTAACTTAAACAAGATCAATATTCGAGTATTGGACTGGCCATCTCACAGTTCAGACTTGAAGCCCGTCGAGCACTGGGATGTTCTAAAAAAGCAGTGAAGTCTCATGTATTCGCTCCCAGAAATCTTCATGAACTGAAACACCTCGCAGAATGGGATAACATTTCACAAGAAACTATCCAGAATTTGATAAGCACCTAACCAAGACGAATTCAGGCAATTGTCAGAGCTCAGAGGTGGTGTAACACGTTATTATTTTTACGGTATTCAGTTTTTCTTTGTTTATATATTCAACAAATTTGTTTCTTTCTTTTAATTAACAGTGTACATAAATCGTTATATTGCAGTAATATTTTCTAATTGTTAGCTTTTATATTAAGATAAACTGTTATTGAATAATGATTGCAAAAATACAAACCTATCGACGATTTTTGTAGTGGTTCGTTAATTTAAAACAGGAGTTTATATACTTAAATAACCTTCAACTTAAATACGTTTGTGTTAAT
This sequence comes from Prosopocoilus inquinatus, assembly GCA_036172665.1. Lineage (NCBI taxonomy): Eukaryota > Metazoa > Arthropoda > Insecta > Coleoptera > Lucanidae > Prosopocoilus > Prosopocoilus inquinatus. Next base: position 9,394,292 of record CM069876.1, read on the forward strand.
TCTTAGTTTGCGAATTCAATATGTCCCAAACTGACTTTTACTGAATCTCAGCTAACAAAAACTGGTTTCAGTCAGATATTCATCACGTGCTTATTATCTTCTGTTATTCAGAAACCAAACAACAAGAGAAGTTTGTAGTGGAACTCAGGGCACTTGCATCAAGGGTGTCTGTCAATGCGAAAAAGGATTTACAGGACCTGACTGTGGCTGTCCAATATCAAATCAAACTTGCATTGTGCCAGGTCAAAGCGTAGTCTGCAACGGCAAAGGCATCTGTAAATGCGGACAATGTATTTGTCCGAAAGGATATTCTGGACGTCTGTGTGAATATTGCGCTAACTGCACAAATATTTGTAATACGTATTCCGACTGTATTATCGAAATTGTTAGCAAAAAAACAAGGCAATATTGCGAAAGCTCTTATATAACACACAAAACGGAAAATTTAGAAGGTGAACTGAATAATTGGTTGCTACCGAGCATATCTTTAACTGACGTCTCATTTTAGATGCTATTTGTCTTGAAAGATACTATAAAGAAGATCTACTCTGCGAAGTAAAATTTACCTATGTCTTCACGGCTGTTTATACAAAGCTGGTTTATGCAGAATTACCTTGTTCCAAACCTCTTTCTGCCGGGATGGTTGTTGGAGCCATAATCGGTGCTATACTAGCGGCAGGCATCGTCGCTTTGATAGTGTGGAAAGCGAAAGTTACTAAACAAGATCGGGACGAATGGGAACGGTTCAACAAAAACATTGCCCGAAGTACATGGCACAATGAAGAAAATCCCATTTACAATTCACCTATCAGAAAATATTTCAATCCATTGAATGAAATTGAAATGGAAGAGGCAGATAAGAAATTTGCATAATATGTTTAAATTTTTTTTGTAGAATTAAAATGCATTGTTTCAGTATTATTAGAAACTCAAAATTAATAAATTTCTTAAACTAAATCGTTGCTTATAACAAATTAATGTCTAAAGAATATACGGTATTTTGTGCAGTTAGCTGATTATGTTCATTTTACTGCAGTATCAACAACATTTTGTATTTTCTTCATCAATTTTTTTTATTCATGTTAATCGATAATTTTTGTTTTTTTTTTAATTCGGAGGAGTACATTGAAATTTTGGCGCTAAAAACGAACTTTGTCATTGGTCAAGCGAGCTTTGTCATTGGTTAATTCCTGCCAGCTACCAATAACAAAGCTCGTTTTTAGCGCCAAAACTTCAGTGCTCCTCCGAATTAAATAAATAGTGTATAATAAATTTACCTACGTCTATACTTAAACTTGAAAGCCAGTTAAAAGAGAAAGAATGAACTAGATGTTATCGCGGACAGCGTTGAAGGTACAGGGCCTATTAGAATGCAAAGGAAACTACGCCTTCCAAGTTTAACTTGTACATGGTAATCAATCGATGACGTCCCATTCAAATAATGTAGAATCAGTTATGGCATACTTTTATCACAAAAGTATTACTTTCTACCCGTGCCGTCTTTACACATGGGCCTGCTGGGCCCGGGCCCAGGGCGCCGAACACTAGAGGGTCCCGAGGCCCGAGGGTTAAGGATAGAAGAAAAATTCCTGAAATTATATCTTATTTTCGTACCAAATAAAAAACATATTCTTATTGTTATATTGACTTCTTGACATTTTTTTTTCAATTCTCGGACTGTATAATAAACTTCTCTACGTTGGATAATGCTTTTTTATACAGGATATTTGAAAATTACTAGTAAAAAAAAAAGATGGCGGTAGGTGATGGTGAATTGAAGTGATCGGCAAAAAAAAATCTAATAAAAATCCTTTAGTTTTCGAGATAAAAATTACTAAAAATTTGTTCAAAGTTTTTGGTGCGCCGCTGTCACAACAGTCACAACTCGCTACATTATTATTAAATGCCGCTTACACAAACAATGAGTTGACGGACGTGGTGTTATTATGTGAAAAAAAATGGGTTTCTTGGATTTCTTAGGACTTCCAGATGCCACAGTCATACAAAAAAGTTCAGTTTGTACAATTATGTCAACAAATTAAATAAATTGTATCCTCTATGTATCTCCGTGTTGTAATGGTAACGTGTCCACTGCACTTAGACATAAAAAAAAACTGCCATTGTTTTTGTTCTACACAACAATATGTTGCAATAAAAACTTTTCGTAATTTTAATATTAATTAAACAAACTTTGATTTCAATTATGTTAACTATTTAATATACACTTTAAACTCCTTGCGAGTGATTTACCTTTTAAAAACTATTTGAAGTGTTTGATGAGCACTTTTGCGAACAGTCATGTGTATTTTTGGATGGCACTTAATAAAATTATGGAACGTTTCAGTTTTCTGACTCGCTTAAATAAAACTCTAAATAATTGTAGTGGAGAGAATACATTAGAGTAAATAATAATTTATGTAAACATAATACAAGACACTTCAGGATGCCTCTTAAATTTTGTTGTATGATTTGCAAAGCTAAATATATGTAAGTATATCGTGTGTCCTCAAGCAACTAATATGAGTTTGAAAATTTATTTTGCTTTTGATCTGAAATATTGCTTTTGCATTCTTTGCTTCTTCTGTTGCTACGTCATTATATTTTATTGTTACATGACAAAGCTGGTCTGTTTAATCTTATTGTAATACGCCCATTAGACAATATATTTTCCTTAGTAATTAATATACTTCAAAGCAGATTCTTTAATTTTATTTTTATGAAAAGATTAAGTAGCGACAAAAACGATTGCAACAAAATCTTTTGTTATTTTTATGCGTTACCACTTGCAGAAAAATATTAAAGTATTAATTTAAAAAGCCAACTGTATCAAACACTAGACTTGTGCCCTTTCGACACTTTCGCAAATATACCGGTGCTATTATAAAATTACAATATTTAAACTGATATAATTATACAGGGTGATTCAGTTTGATATTCGCGGCCCCATATCTTCTTTATTTTAATAAAAATATATATTACACCCTATATATTTTTAAATGGCTTATAAAACTACATTATATGAGTTACATACCATAAGGTATGTCAAAATTGCGATAGTCAACTTCTTTTTTAATAAGACCCCATATTTTTCCTGAACGATTCTTGTAAAGCGTGTTTTTGTCTATATTACTTGATATGACAAGTTTATAGTTCCAAAAGAAAGTTTAAATCGCTACCTTTGAACATTTTAAAGTTTAAAATTCATATTGGTATTTGTTACTTTACTATTAAATCGTTAGACAAAATTTGTTATTTAATTTATTTCAAACAGCATATTTTTTTAACTATGTAACTCAAGTCGTTATTCCGGTGCAACCACCCTTAATGCTGCCACTTCTTTTAGGTTTTTTTTTCTCAAAAAATTTCTTCTATCCATTAATATAGACAAGAGCATGCTTTACAAGAATCGCTCAGAAAAAATATACGGTGCCATTTAAAAAAAAATTACCACCGCAATTTTGACATACCTTATGGTAATCTTGATTTATCTAATTTCTCTCATGTAGTTTTATAAGCTATTTAAAAATATGAAGGGTTTAATACACAGTGCTTTTCATAACGTAATATATGGGAAAAAAGTTTATTATTGATGTTTGCGAAAAAAATTACTAAGATCAGTGTGTACTTCTACGAAAACAAAAAACAACACAACCACATCCAATCTATCATTAAAATTTGGCGGTAAACAAAGAAATTTTTCCTTGTAGCCAGAAAGAAAAATACATGCGGAAGTCATTGTCTCTGTCCTTAAGTATATGAATAAATTTGGGTTTATAAGGTTTGAATTTACTTTTCTTGAGCAGTCTTTGGACTGAACTAGAGATTAAATTTAGATTCTCGGATATTTTGGAAATTGAGGTTTTTGAAGTTTCAATTGCAGTTTATTTCACTTCAAATTCGGCATCATCTTCGGTAATCCAATGCTCATGTGTTTTTTTAAATTATTTTCAACAGACCCAGTTTTTTTAAATTTAGAAAAAATTCTGCTTGCCGTCACATGTGAAATAACCTTGTTGAGATACTATCGATTAAAAATTTGAAATCACTAAAAGGTTTATAATTATCTTCTACAATTAAAATTATTTCGAATTTTCTCGTTGAGTTAACTTTGCCGGCATCTTTAACAAGAAATATCAACCAACCGACTGATGTTCTGATATGACGTTAAGTTCACGGCAAACTCTATTTTTACAAACCGACTGATATTTTTGCATAATGTTAAATTCAGGGCTTAAACTATTTTACGAATTATTGTTCAAAATTTACAATATTTTTCAAAAGACCAGAGGTATGCATTTAATATGCTGTAAAGAACATTTTGATACGAAAAAAGCGTATTTACATATTGTCATTCTTTTATGCAAAAAATAATTGTAAATATTTCTTTTTTAATTGTTCAAAACTCAATGTAACAAAAACATGTTTTTTAAGACAAAATTTTTATTTTTTGTTAAAAGCGTCCTGTCTAAAGTAATATTTTCATATTATTGGTATTTGTCTTGGTAAACATAGATGAAAGAGAGAGATGATATTTGTTTTCGAAAGATTTAAAACAGCATCTTAATTTTAAAGCAACATAAAATATAATTTAAAAAAAAATAGATTTTTGGCCATAATTTTAGCAATTATTGTATTTAGACATTGTAGACTGTTGAGTACACCTAATTTTTTGAGATATTCTATTCATAGTTTAAATGATTGGTTGGATGTGACTGTGTTGTGTTTTATTTTGATTGATGCACGAACTAACTGCAGTAAAATATTTTCATAAATATCAATAATAAAAATTTTTCCCATTTCTTACGAACTTTATGAAAGGTACTGTATATTTTTATTAAAATAAAAAATATATGGAGCCGCGAATATCAAACTAAATAATAGTACAGCAAATGTACACCAATGAAATCAAAACATTTTGCCTTTCTTCAAATAAATGAAAAATGTTTGTATCACTGGAAAAGAATTTAGCATTCTACGTAAGTACGTAACATGTATGTTATGTATGTCAAACACCACCTTATGATAAACGCAAGAGGTATTCAAAATTTGAAATTCTAATTAGAATCTTTTTCTCACAACGTGAAAAAAAAATAAGATTAACATCTAACTCAGTTATCACAAGAAAACGTGACATGTGAAGTTATTGAATTACTTAAGCAATCGAACACACGCCCTAAAAGAAAAGACTGGCTCGATTCATTAAGATAGCGAATGTGTTTCTGTTCTGCGTATAGAACATAACAACCTACAAACCCATATGTGAGCAATAAAAAAAAAGAGTATGCGGCATGTTTTTTTATTTTTGTCCTATCAACATGACACATTAATTTAACGTCAGCTGCCACATAACAAAACATGAATTTTGTTATAAAATTTTTTTAATTATCGAGCAAAAACCTCACAAGGTACTTTCCTGAAGCGCACTACAAGATCCAATTTCAGTATTATGTGCGTTCAAATACTAACAAGTTTGGAGTTGGCCTTGATTCTGTAAACGTCTTTATGTCGGTGCTCTAATCTAATTATAATCAGCTATATAGAGAAAAAATTGACTATATGTAATAGAATTCCGTTTCATAGGCATTGGGGGCACTTTCAAAATCCTATTTCCGTATAACGTGCGTTCAAATACTGACGTTTGGAGTTGGTGGTAGTTCCGTAAACGTACGCCGGTTGTCTAGTCTAATAATAACCAGCTATGCCCAGTTATGCTATTCCTGTATCAATTTATTTCAAAAGTGTTACTTTTAGGGAAAAAAAATCGTTTTTTTCCGTTCGACACAAAATAGTCTTCTCTGTAGGAAAACAGTAATGCAGAAATATAATGAGATCCATACTTTTATTTGTCTCTTATTGCAACAAATGAAAACTTATCAGTTAATTTTACTAAAACACGTCCATTTCTATCCTTATCGTTTAATAGGAATTAACTTCAACTATCCAGCAACTGAAGTGTTGATCAATGTTAGTTTTGCAGTTGTAGCAGAGCTCAAAAGTTTAATTGAAAAAAAAATAAAACGTTTTATTTGATTTGTCCCAATACATTTTCTTATGTTACTAGTTATTAATAAGTCGAAGTACACAGTATCTGTGTAAAATTAGTCACAGACGTGCATGACTGGCGTAAAGCTAACTGTAATTAGTTATTAATTATCTTAGCACAATTATGCTTCGTTAAAGAGTTATGGCCTTTCAAAAATAACTTTTTTATTTCGGCTTCTTTTTGGAAAACTCGCAATTTTTTTGAGATATTTCATTATAATTTAGTAACTAGGGGTTTCTCGTATCGCTGAGTCTAAATATTTGCTTATATTAGAAAACACTCTCTACACAAAAAAAAATACCCTTGAAATGTGGCAGATTCTTTACGCGACACCCAGTACAATATGGATTTGCCTTCAATAGTCACAAAATAAAAGTGTTGAATGATAAATTTAAAATATGAAATATACCAATTTGCGAGTAACATTTCCTTTTATTATTTTTTGAACATATTATTTAAAATTTTACAGACGGTATTACTTAAACATTTAGCTTAACAGTTGAAATTAATTAAAGAAATTTGAGAACGTACATATTAGCCTTGAGTCACTAAAAACGCCGTCAATGTAGAAGCTGTTTATTTAGTTCATCAGCATAGTGCATCACCCCAACAATCATGCAAGCTGAAACTCTTGCAATAAATCTATGTGCCCAGGAATGCCTAAGAAGGAACATAGAGAACAAAAAGAGGTATATATATATATATATATATATATACTCTCTGATAGTCAAGTAACTATAATGGCACACAAGGCATATTACTTTTTTTCTTATGGGAATACAAGCAATCCCTCAAGGAACTAGCAAAGAGTAACAAAATTATCCTAAAATGGATACCCGGCCATGAGAATATAGACGGGAACGAAAGGTCGACAAACTTGCTCGTGCTGGTTCTGAGGCATCCCCCATAAGTCCCGAACCTTACTGTGGTCTGTGCAAAACATTGTATAGTAAAGAGACTGAAAGGTGGATGGAAACGAAAAAAGTATCTTATGGAATAGTATTTCAGGACAAATACAGGCGAAAATGTTCGTCAGTCACTCGCCCAAAACTGCTAAAACGCTTCTACGTTTAACAAGGAAAGAATTAAAGACCATTGCAAGTCTTCTTATTGGCCATTGCCCTGTGAGGTACCACCTTAATAAAATGGGTTTGGCAGAAAGTGAAACATGCAGATTATGTGAATCAGAAACTGAAACGGCCGAGCACATACTTTTTTTTGCAAATGCGTAGCAGTAGCTGGACTTAGCTACTTAAACAGTGTGAGTCTAACACCTGATGAAGTAAAAGCTAATCCCCTTAGGAACACTCTGCACTTCGTTGCAAATATAAAATTTCTAGGAAATTAATTATTCGCAGTGTCTGAACAATAGATCAAATTTTGGTCACAGTTTTGTGAGGCTACTTAAGAGCCCACAATACAACACAATAGTTCATCGAAGAATTGATTAAGATGTCAACCGTTTTCAAACTTATTACAAGTCATAAAGTCACATATAGGAAGACATTTTGGTTAGGACTTGTCTTCCCGTACGTGAATTTACAACTTGTAATAAGATTTGAAAATGGTTGTGTATAGAAACATGTCATCTTAATCAATTCTGAATGAACTAAATAAACATTGACGGCATTTCTAGTAACTCAAGGCTAACACGTTCTCAAATTTCTTTCATTCATCAGTCACTAATATCATGGATAATCCATTGCATTGAAATTAATTTATTAGTTGAACTTACCGATTAGAAACACATTCCTTCAATCTATTTTTTGTAGATGTCGATTTTCTGGAAAAAGAGAGAAACAAATCATTAATTCTCAAGTTAATTCTTATTATGCTGATCAGTAGGATTAGAATAGCGGCAGGATAAATTTTGTCATTCTATAAAATCGTAATTTTTTTTTTCTTAAGTAAAAATTATTTAGAAACATATGCAAAGTTAAAATGAAGGAACGTTAGAATATGCGAAATTCACTTTTCATTTTCATTTAATTCTTTTGGAATGGAATCAATAAACTAAAACATTCGGCAAGTTACAGAAAGCAGTCTTTCATGCACGAGTTCTAATTCGGCCACCTTGAAGAACTTCGACGTCAAGTTTGGCCCAAATTCATTTCGCACCAAACACGAAATCTGAATTCAAAAATTTTTGGTCCATTATATGTAAACAGTTTCTGTAAAAGATTCTAACGACATAGGAAGCATTGGAATGTTCTACCTTTCTCTGATTGTGAATTACTACACTTCTGACAGCTGTTTTTAATTTTTCTGCAGTAAAGGCAATTTAAATACGTGAGAAATTAATTAGTTAATGTTCGTGATGTGTAATTATGTTACTGTACTGGCTGACAATAGGTATTAATAAGTGGCAAATGTCAATTTTTTTTATTTTCCAAAGATCACTTGACCATAGAATCATTTATGGAAACTCTGTACATACGTATCGTGAAGTCAATTCGGGGACGCACTGTACATCATCCATCTCAACAACGGACAATTTTGGTCAACCATTTCGAGCGCTTTGACTATTTAACTAATTCATTTAATCCTTAAAGCTGCTTCGCTTCTTTCTCAATTCGCACTATTTTAACGGCGTTAAACATAAAGACCTACCTCCAGATAACCTGACTTTTTTTTAACTATATTTACGTTTAAAATTTATACGCAAAACATTAATAAAACAATTCAGAAATTCGATAATTTTAATTTGGATTGGATCGATTGTCAGTAGAGTTGGGTGCATTCAATTCAATTATTTGATGGCACTTAAGAGGTTATATAACGATTGTTAAACATTGTAGAAAAATTTCACTTAACTTAAATGAATCTCAGCGTAAACACGTTAAAGATTTGTACTCAATTACTCCAAAATCCCCGCGACAATCTTTTTCTGTGGCGAATCATAACTTATGAAGAAATACGGATTTTTAAGAATTCCTACTGTTACTGGCTTAATCCTCGACAAGTATCAGTTTCAACCATTAACAAAGATCGTTTTGGAAGATAAGAGATGTTCGGTGTTTGGTGGAATATCTTTGGCATTATCCATTTTGAACTTGTTTCAAATTCCATGAAGTTAATGCTGCAGTCTATTGTGTTCAACTTACCAAAGTGCACGAAATTTTACGTTTAGGGTATCCTGCATTTATGCAGTGCAAATTACGTGATCCACCACCAGGATAATGCAAAACCGCGTATTACAATTGGGTCTGAATAAAAGCTGTTGGAACTTGGTTGGACTCTTTCTTCTTATTTCTGCGTATAGTCCGGATATTTCTCCTTTGGATTATAATATGTTTTGTTCGATGAAACATTTCCTTAAAGACAGAGATTTTAATGAATTTCGCGAAGTCGATATGCCATATCAATAATTTCTTGATTTTAGAGAAGTTGGTTAGTATCATCGAGGAATACAAATGCTGCCAGAATGATTGCAAAGTATCACTTATGAAAATGGTAATTATATAGGCTTATTAATCAAAATTAATATACCGATTCTACTATAATAAGCAGACACACCCGAGCGCTCACGAGGCAGTCTACAACGCGAGCGTAAATATAATGCAATGTATGCCAATTTAAATTCTGTGCCTACGTGGGCTGCTGGAAAAGTTTCTGGAAACGGTATGAAAAAACGCATATGAAATTTGGTAAACGGTATCATTGTTTTTCGAAGTATTCGCCCTTGACATCAATACATTTTTGCATACGCCCGAACCAATTTCTAAAGTACGTTTTCCACCCTAAAGATGGTACCTCAGAAACCAGTGTCCTAAATGTTTCAACCGCTGCTTCAGCCGACGAAAATCGCTCACCATGCATTTTATTTTTGATGTTTGGGAACAAAAAGAAATCATTAGGTGATAAATCAGGTGAATATGGACAATGAGTTATTAATTCAATATTTTTGTTGGACAAAAAATCAACTGTTTGACGGGCTGAGTGAGAGCTGGCGCTGTCATGATGGAGAATGATTCGATTTCGGTTGTTTCTTCTTATTTGACCGATGACTTCCGACAAACAAATTGTAGTATACCAATCAACATTCACGGTTTTTCGATCCTTTAAAGCCACGGTTGCTACATGTCCAGTTAAATCAAAGAAACAAGCAATCATTTACTACGCAGCACTGCGTGAACGGACAACTTTTGTTGGTTTTGGTTCATTTTGAAATACCCAAACGGTAGATTGTTGTTTACTTTCTGGCTCGTACGAATAGATCCACGTTTCGTCACCAGTAACGATGTTATAAACTAAATTTGAACGACCTCCATTGAGTTTCTTGAGCATTTCTTCGCACCATTTGACACGACCCTACTTTTGCGCTTCTGTTAAATTGTGTGGCATCCAACCCCTGCAAAACTTTCGTACGTTCAAATGATCATGCAAAATCTGGTGTATTGCTTTCATGTCAATGCGTAAGGATGCTTGAATCTCACGGTATGTCACATGTCGATCTCGCTCAAGCATTTCACGCACAGCATCTACTTTAGTGGCAACAACAGATGTTGATGGACGACCTTCACGAAATTCGTTACTGAGAGATCTACGTTCACGCTGGAATTCGGCAAACCAATTATAAACACTACTCTTTGAAAGTGCTTCATCTTCAAAAGCCAAATGAAGCCGATGGAGGCATTGTTTCGGCGTTAGACCACATTTGAAATCGTAAAAAATCATGGCACGAAAATTTTCACGCGAGATTTCCATGTTTACACAAAATTACTTTTTCTCAAATGCTGTACAAAGAAAACTAGTTCACTTGGATAGGAACTGTCAATAGAATTATAGGCAAAAAACGTCAAATTTTTCAAATATGACAGTTGATAAACGCTAACAATTTTAGACCTACTAGAATCCAGAAAATTCTCCAGCAGCCCACGTACTTGGAGTGGTTTCATCTATATTTTGGATAATACAGGCATTCTAAATTACAAAGAAAACGACATTTTTTCCGAACAACCTAATATTTTGTATAAAAAAATACTATAACTTTAAGTGTTTTTTAGGATATGTTTAATGTTATACAATTTATCATTATTATGATGTATTACCAGAAAAATATCTTGAGAACGTTCTCAGTATCAAAAAACAGTATGCCTTCGACTATTGTGTTTATAATTAAATACAACAGAAAAAGCCATCCTTCCATATGCATGCAAGGCACAATTTATTAAGACATTGCCACTTTAGGAACTACCCAAAGAATGCTGATAACGTTTTCTACGGTAGCCGTCTGGAGAAACGCGCCGCATTTATCCACGAACGACCTCAATGTCTAGAGAGAAACCGCTACAAAATAATAGGTTTTTAAATCTAGTCAAGCATCATAGGAGATATTACAAGCATGCGATACACAGATTTGGTGTTCTTACGGAAAAAATTGAATACGTTTTTAAACTGGTAACTATCCGCACATTATCCTCCACACTTGCTATTTATTCGAAAATAATTATAAACTAAGTACACTTCTGTGCCTAATCACTGAAGTATTACTGTTTTTGTTTGCAATGACTAAAATCAAATACCGTAATTAGCATTCATTTGATGAGCACATGGAACGCAGACAACTTGAAAGTTGATGGAAGTATATTCGTATTATTACAATCTTAGATTTTATAAATTCTTTATTTCGTTCTGATTATGTAATATGGTTTTAACTAAAAATTTCTTCTGATTTAGTAATAATTAGCTTCATTTAAATCGAAAAAATTAAATTAAGATCGCTAATCTTAAAAAAAAGTTTACTAACATCATACTCAGATCATACCTTTAAATATTACTAAAGTGCTTTTATTTAAAAAATAACTGAATTAATAATTAATGAAAGCTTCAGTCATTTTTTTTAGTTTAAAACTGATAGATTATTGATAAGGCCTAAACGACATCCATAAACATAATCCAGATTAATTCTAAGCACGGTGAAAGATATATTAGGTGACTCCACAAGAGTACTTGGCCGAGTAACGATAAGTGCATAAAAGCGCGAGATCACTTGCGAAAGCGACAGCTGAAAGAAGGGTTCAAATATCAGCATGAGATAACATTAAAATATTTCTCGCAGTTGCATGCACGTTCCGAACGCCCACGCTACTACCTATTTATTCTTTACTGTGATCTTAAGAAATTCTATTAACAATTTACTGTATATCCAAATAAATTTTTAATAAAGATACCATCTGGAAAACAGATGATTGACAGGTTTTCGATACTTTTAATTTTTTTTTTAATGTAACGTCATCTTTTTATCATCGCATCGCGTTCAGGATATCAAATTAATTACGTCTCTAAAATATTATCTCTCAAAACAGAATCCTCCACAAATGGTGCAGCAAATAAAACTTTGTGTTCACGGAAAATGGCTGTAATGGCTTTTTTATTTGAAGTTCCATGAGGTAGCTTAAATTAGAAAAGTTTGAGGACTTTGCCAGATCGATTTTATGATTTTATGGCAACATTGGAAAAACAAATGACAAGTTAGATCTGACATGCTGAACGCGACACAATGATAAAAAGAATATAATGTCCGATTAAAAAAAGTTGAAAACAATTGTAAATCTCGGAAACCTGACAGTCATTGGCTTCTCTGATTGTACCATATTTGCCATATATTTAAATTAATAGTTTAAAGGATGTTTTAGTGATACGCACTCGTGGCTGGTTTAAACTCAACTGAACTTTATTCTCCTAAATACATATGTACAAGAAAAGATAGCACACCTGTTAGAAGTAAACAGAACTAAAACCGGAATTCTTCTATACAATACTCTGCAATACCTCATACCCTTTCCCTTAAATTGCGACTTAAACTAAAACTAATTGTTTACAAAATAATGTTTTCATAAATAAAATTTATTCATCTGACTTTTGCAGTCGCGGTCTCAAATTATACCTGGAAGCAGACATAACTTCTGACGTTTCGGCCGTTAAATTTTTTGATACACTATCACGAGATGTAGAAGCTACTGATACGTCGTTAACCGCAGAAGGTATGTCTACTTGGTTTTCAAGGGTATTGTTTTCATTAGAACTACCAGAATGAGGTATCCAAGAAGAAGGTAAAGAACTGCGTGACTTACGTATCTGATCTGAGTGTCTACGCTCTTCTTTTCCTCCCTGTAACCGCACGTCAAACAACATTTTACCATCTGTACCTACTACTCTCGCGGGTTGCCATACTGGATTACTTGGATTTACAAAATCTCTCACTAAAACTTCATCATTTACCCTGATACTATTCCGCTTCAGGTTGGTTGACTTACGGTTCTTAAATACCTTAGATTCTATTATCTTATCGGTGCAAGGACGAGTTAAATCAAATTTACAACGTAATTGGTGACCAAACATTAACTTAGCTGGACTTACTCCAGTGGTAGAATGGAGAGAATTTCTATATGTAAAGAGAAAATCTATCAAGGCTCTGTCCAAACTTTTCTTTTCTAAATATGCTTTTTTCAACATTAATTTAATTTTCGGCTTCTCCATTGCTAGATGGATGGTAAGGAGCTGTACAGATGTGCTTAATGCCGTTTTGCTTTAAAAACTCACCAAATTCCTGCGACAAAAAGGGTGGACCATTGTCTGATTCAATAGCAGTGGGTAATCCAAAACGGGAAAATATTGCATGCAAGAAATTAATGGTACTTTTAGCATTTGTAGTTTGCATTTTCTCCACTTCAATCCATTTAGTATAAGCGTCCTTAACGACTAAATATTTGGAACCGAATATTCGTCCATAGAGGGCCACCAAAAGTAACTTCTGGCCATGGATTTGGTTTTTGAAATTCCCATGTGGGTATTATGAAGTTCTTCTAAAATTTTATTCCGTAATTTTAGTGGTATTATTACCCGATAGCCCCACAACAAACACCCGTTCTCAACATGTAACTGATCTTTTCGAGAAATAAAAGGTTTAAACTGTTCTTTTACCGATTTACTGTTTGGCCAACCATGTAGACAATAACCATAAATACTATTTAAAACAGCATCCTTACGCGTCTCCCTCGCAATTGTCTTATAATTAACTGGTATAGCTTCTTCCATATAGAAGATATGCCCAAAATCTGCTTGTTTTTCACTATTTATGTGCAAAGCTAAGCGCAATAATCCATCTGCCTTGCCGTTTTTCTGAGATGTTATATACTGAATACGATATTTATACGCAGACAAAATAATAGCCCATTGGTGAAGTCTACTAGCTGCCATTGCCGGAATTCCCTTATTTGCCCCAAAAATAGTTAACAATGGTTTATGGTCGGTGATTAAAGTAAACTCTCTGCCATATAAATATACAATACTCTGCAATACCTCACCATAAAGTCGAGCAGGAGAGATCTTGAAACTTTTCTAATTTAAGTGACTCACTTCATAAAAATGTAAGTAAAGAAGTTAGCTGTTGTAGCAGCTTCCCTTGGACAACTTGTATACATATTTTCATTTCAGTTTCAGACATTCCTTTTAACCCAAAATACTCATGTTAAAAAATAACGTATTTACCCAATAAAATAAAAAAATAAAGAATCCCTTACAAAATTTTCCTCTGGGAGATGTTTAAGTAACGAAAATGGAATGCGTTAAATTCGCCTTCAATTTTTATTCAACTTTGTATTAGGGACGTGCCTACCTTGACTCTCCTTTGTTGCAGAAGGAGCTGATATTTCCCGCATCCTGTTCGTACTTTCTATTTGTAACAGAAACCGACGCCTAAGTTGTAATGGAGGTTGATAGCGTATTGTGTATTAATTGTTCCGGCAAATATTTTTTTCTATTTTGTCGTTCGTACCGTCACATGAATAAAATAAAATTTTCATTGATTTAACTTGCAGTAAAGGCGACGTTCTTAAATATTTTTTCCAGCCAACAATTACAACGAAAGAATTTATAAATTTATAAATCTGTACTCCGGAAGTAAAGGATACCATGTAATTTTTCAGAAAAGCAACTTTATATTTTTTCAATTTTAAATACACATTTCTTCGCAACTAGCAGTAATCGCTTTATGATAATTATCATAACAGACAGAAACATGCATTTAAAGTTGAAAAAAATAAAAAAGTTGCCCTCCTCTCCTGAAAAAATTACATTTTTGTGACATGGTGTCCTTTTTACCCCGTTGGATGACCAGGGTTGACAACTGATACAGCACTGATGGGGATGTACTTACATAGAATGAGCAGTCGTCTCACGTGGACACAGTGTAATACCTGCGGTTAGCTCATAAACTCGGGAAGAGACGGTCGTGGAAAAAAATAACGAGAATTCCAAAAATAAGAGAAAAACCTCGTCAGGTGACAATATAAGTACATATATATATTATAAATAATAATAATAATAATAATAATAATAATAATAATAACTTCAGCCTTAAAACGGTGGACGTATCCAATATAACAATTCAATAATTCAGGAATGAGCAAGAAATCAAAGAGCAACAATATCGTGATGCTTAAGCTCGAAATTTGTTGTCAGTTATGAGCGAAATTCAATAAAACCTCAACACATCGTCGGCTACACAAGCAAATCGCGTAACTCCGAAATGTTAAATCTTACAGAAGTGACGAAAACCTTTTTAAAAACAATAATCTTAATAGAAAACTTACATATTTTTGCCTGTTAAGGAAGTATATAAGTGACAAATATAAAACGTATAATTATTTTGCAATTATTTGTAACAGAAGTTGTTTTTAAAAAATTTTTCGTCTCTCCTATAAACTTCGAAGTTTCCGAGTTACGCGATTTGCTTTTGTAGCCGACGATATTTCAATGACATTAATCGGTACGTACTCGGGAAATTTCCTTCATCTTACACAAATATCTGACAATTCAAAATTACGGAAGTTAAGGTAAGTTAAATTTAAAATTTTTCAAAATCAGGCAAAGAATAATGACCAAAATGTGAATTAATGTTATTTTAAACTAAAGTAAGAATTTCTAAAACTTGAATGTGGTAACTGAATGTGCAATAATCAAAACATTCCTCAATAACGCAATCCGGATGACAAAAATAAAGATAGAGTTTACTTCGTTATAACGTCAACTGTGTAACGAGATAGATGGATAGATAGAACGATGGTTCGGGTATTGATGGGCAAAATTGATATTTTCAAATAGCAGTAGCAACCGGTTACTGTTGCAAGAAAAAACAGTTTAAAATAGCAGTTATTTATTAGCAAACTATTTAACTTAAACTATGCTTCGCATTTTTATGTATATTGCTAACACAATGCTAGTATGTATGTACACAGCTAGAATGGTCAGGTCAGGATGGGTCCACAAGCAACTCACACATCTGGTTTTTATTATTCGACCGATTATTTTTGTTTATTAAATGATTACAGTTACCCTGCCTCCTTATTTCGCACGTTAACATTCGTTGAAGTGCAATTATTATGGAAATACTTCGTTCAGAGGGTGTTTATTGCCTCCTTATCGTAGTGTAGCCTCTAGTCTTTTCTACTTCTCTGAGCCGACCTGCTATTTACTACTGCTGCAGAGCATTACAAATCTATTTCATACATACAATGTTTATGGCTAGCTGCTATTTTTTTCGAGAAATAGCAACCTGCTATTGCTATTCTGCGATGGCAGTTAAAAAATAGCAGACTGCTAAAGAGCAAACCCATCACTAGGTTCGGGAGAGACAGCAGAATCAGCCAGATATCTACATAAGCCTTCTGCAGGATGAGTACTAGAGCTGAGAATTGACAAAGGTTGAACAGGTCTTTTGGTCGTTAGGATAAACCGGTAAGTAAACCTCTGCGGCCTTAGGGTTTAAGTAAAACCTGGTAATCGTAGTAAACGCCATTTACAGCGCAGCAGTAATTGTTTACAAGTGAACGAGGAAACACCTGAGTAAAAATTCCAAACAATTTACCAAATCAATCCGAACAATTTACACATTTACAAACGAAAATCGGATCGAATGGCCTCAATAATACACAGGAGCAAGAGCTTCGAAAGGAAAATAATAACCGCTTTCGATCAGGTTCGTGTCATCAAAACTAAGGCGCTCGATCTCTGTCTAAGGACACAGGTACTGCCATCATATGGTTTTGACACTTGACAGTGGGTATTTGGCCTTGAACAAGCGGGTTGTCAAAAATGACAAACTGAATATTTTATGTAAATCAGAACGCAATCATTTTAATTTCTATTTTATTAACGACAAGAATAAGTTTACAATAAATCTAAACGTTAACGGTGCGAATATGACACAATAAACCGAAAAAAAAACCAAAAAACATACGTAAGTTTATTAGATGCTTTCCAGGTAAAATATTAAGTTTACTTAAGTCACGAAACTCTTTCAAGGTATAAATCTTTAAGACAGCTTGACCATAGAAACAGAAGTTCAATAATTTAGCTGTTCACTTTTAAATTAAAAATTGTTGACCGATTGTAATTTTTCATCATGTTCCAAGGGTAAGCTATTAGGTTCTGGATATTGAGACGAAAAATAATTGAATTTAGCGAATTCCAAAAACATTCAGGATGAAAATGAGCTTTAGGATCCACTCCAAAAAACGGTAGGTAATACCTGACAGAGAAAGATACTTTTTAGGCAGAACTTTCCCATTTATTACGTCATATCGCCCCGTAGTTGCTTACCTTTACTATAAATTTATATTTTGTCATTTGTCACATATGATGGCAGTACCTGTGTAGACAGAGATCGAGTGCCTTAATCAAAACTGTTTTTTTTTCTTTTTTGAGGTTAAACAACCAGTGGCCACTTGGGCCGGAGCAAGGAAATCGACACAACCTTCCAATACAAGAGCTAGATTGTTACCAAACTGAGAGAAAACGAAAAGCATAAGTCAAGGCGGAAATCAAACAAATCCGTTCGAAAGTATAATTCACTAAAAATGGGACACCCTAGATCGGTCGTCAAAATATCGAATTACGTTGGCAACAAAGAAATCATAAACATAAAACTGGACAGGGCCGGATTCAGCGCCACAGTGAAAGCAAAGAAAAAAACAATGATAAATGCTTTTAAATTGAAATAAACTCGCCACAAATAGTAATAAGAACTTTAATATAAACACATTACGTTTCCTGTAATCATTTAAATATTTATTATAATTTAAATTAATTTCGGGTGGAAATGATCAAATCTGCTGTCCTAACAAAATTTATAGTTTTTATACTTTTATACTTGTCGTTTGTACGTTCAAATATTTGTTAGGGATTGCCGTACCTTACCTTACTTTCCAAAATCATAAGTAAAAATGCAATCATCTGATATTTTTAAACTTAAAAACAAAGGCACACGTACATATAAGTAAACTTATGACGTAACTAAATATACCGTATAATACTATTAACCATATCGTATTAACTTATCTTCAATATTATGCAAAATTTGCACTTAACATTAATTGCTTACCTAGATACTCGCAGAGATCATATAATGATGATTGAAATTAATAATTAGGAATCAAACATCTTAATTGGTTAGTGAAATGCAACGATATGCTAATGAAGTTCTTAAAGTATTAGACAATAAAATAACCGATTCTTCCTAATAGACAATTTTATGAAGTAATTTGTCAAACAGATAAATATATTCATCAGTATCCAATAACCATTAAATGGATGCGTTTATTTATGGATTTTATGAAAATTTACATTAACTGTTGTTAGTTAGAACTGATGAAATTATCTCTGTTTGCTAAGAATTATTGTTTATTGGTTTTACGAAAGCTATGTGAGTTTTTCAATTTAATTTTCCGTAAGTACTAACATCTTCTGGATTATTATTTAATGCTACTATAATACTTTTCAAAACTGATTCTGTTTTTTTTTTTATTGTATAAAGTTAGCACCTAGCGAACAACGATCGTGATTTCTGTTCTAGGGGAAAGGGACTGAAAGTTCCTTAATGACGTCACGATTGGTTTGTCATAGCTAAGCATAGGATTTGAATAAGTACACGCCATCGTTTCAGTATCGCCGTAAAAATATATCGAACAGGCACATTGTGTAATGGGACGGTTAAAATAATTTACGGCGTTCTTACTATATGACGCAATGTCGCAATAAAGTCCGCCGGTCGAGGTACAACTGGTCAACTAATTACTCTGAATATCTTTACACATTTAACCAAAAAGAGTTGATTACACAACTGTAATTTTTATTGCGGAAATATTGCTCTGTTTTTTGTTATACTGAGTAACACCATTGCTGTAGAGGGCGTTAATTGTCTCCGCAGCCCTCGCAATTGTTTACACGCTACGGTCTACCATTTTATATTGCCTGCTTCACTAGAATTTAAACCGCGCAATATATATTTCTCCTATATATAGTATATATAGCGTTTTTCACTGATTGTGAGCTGCTATAGTTACATCAATACACTCTGTGCGCGAATAATGACAAATGACGTGTGTGCAGAGCTCGTGTAGAAAAATGCACTGGTAAAAAGGAGATTGTCTCAATGGAATGCGCAATTCCCGGTAGGTAATCTTACCTCGCCAGTGGAACATATAATTTCGTATAATAATTAATACACTCTTGCACACGGAATGTACCCGTGGAAAACGATATTAGTTGTCAACATGCTGTCAACTGGTGGTACTTTAGTTATAATAACAATAATAGCAATAACAGTCTTTATTGTTCATTAGAAATCCTCATAAGGCCACATTACTGTCTTGATAAATAATAAATTAAAAGGTAACACATAAATAAAGTAAGTATAACTTAATATAAAAATGTGAACAAGAAAATCGTTCCGAGAGGATATTACAGTTAATATCTTGAGGAGGAAACGAACCATCCAACTTCTAACACAAGTATTTATGATTTTTTTTGATGTTTTCCAGCACGTTGAATGTTACAGTAGGAACTCCAAACAGTGATGTACAGGCTGTTCTTTTACGTGTGCAAATATTTAAATCTGTAATGCATCACCATAAATGGCAACGATTGAACTCATATGTCCTTAACAGAAAGTTAATAATTTTCGAGAAAAATGCATTGGCAGATTTTCGCCACACTGTTTGAGAACTGCTGGCATAACTAAGCAGTGTAGGTGGCTAAACGAAAGCATACGAGGCTGCCTGTTTGAACGATGACACGAAAATAGGTCAGTCGATCAGTATTTAACGTGGTTTAACCTTGTGCATGAACCCTGTCGTGAACGAACATATGTTTGATTCGTATGACGCGTATTAACAGATCGTAATGGCTTTTGCAAAAGGGTAAAAAGACCTGCCTGAAGTTTCACAGCCATTTGCGGAAGGAAACTAATTTTGAAAACTTTCGGTTTACGTGAGTTCATATTCATCTTCATGGAGTATTAAAAAAGAGTCAATCTTACAAATTACACATTCACTTAATTCGATTACGAAATCTTTCGGTCAATCAACATTTTAAACCCGTCTGAATTTATTAAAACAATGTAACCTCACTCCAAGTAAGTAACTACATTTTTAAATATTTTCAAATTACAGGCCGACGATTATAATTACTGGACGAAAAATGCGCCTTAAAATTGCGGATGAGTTAAATAATCACATCACCGTCATCCATCGTTTTATTTTTCACAAGTAATAAATAAATTGCGTTTCCATTTCTTAAGTGTATTTTTACAACGCCGGCCGCCTCTTCAATTGACGCGTTTAAGGTAGTGTAGTATTTAAATAAATGTAACATTAATTCACTCAGTGAATTAAAATTTTAAATAAAATAATTACTAAACGATATTAGTGATTATTGAATATTATTACAAAACGCTAGGAAATGGGTTTGAATGCGGTGTCGGTGTCGACTACAGGAAGTCGTTGCGACCTTTCTAGTATTTCTCTCTCCCACATATCAACAGTTCCAAACAAGTGGAACCTTCGATATTTTTTGGCTGTAGTACGGTAACCACTGGAAAATACGCACAGAAGGTACTTATACTGAGTTTTTTTTTATTTGCACACAGTAAAAGAACTTCCTGTATATTCGAGTTTTGATCGAACTATTGTTTCATAAAGCCTTAACAATGAGAGAGGTTTGGAGAAAAATTTTACATTTCGATACAAGAATCCTTAGTTTTCTGTGACGAGAGGAAATAACAGTGTAAATGTGTTCGTTAAAAGTTAAGCGAGAATCGAAAATAACACCAAGGTCAATATGAGAATTAACCCTAGCTACAACTTCCTCGCCAAGACAATAATTAAAGTAAAAAGGATTCTTTTTCCTTGGTGAAAGACAGGACTTAAAAATAATTTATTCTCATGGCACCTAGACGTCACAGCAAAATCGTGGATGAAGAAGTTTATGTTCTGAAATTTTCAGTGTAAGGTTAGACTCTAAACCGTTAAATTCAACAAATTGTTCCCGATTACAGTGTAGGTAAGATTTAAGAAGATCAAATAATAAAATAATCAATAAAATAATATCATTTGAATGATCAAGCTTATCAAAAGCCTATGCCATATCAGTATAAATAACATCAACTTGTATATTGTAATTCTTGCAGTGAGATATTAAGTCAGTGAAAATAGAAATGCTTGCAATGGATCTTCGTACTGTTACCATAACAATAAACCTAAAATTAAGGTTATACATGAAATTGTTTTAAAGTTATAAAATAGGTCTGAAAAGGCGTCGACGAGAATTATTTTTCTTTCCTTGTAGTGGGTCGATGCTTAAACAAGCTTAAAACCCCTGCACTAGATGAAACACTGAAAGTAACAGCAAATTGCCTTTGCGTAATTGCTAAAAAGTCAAATTCTTAAATGATGTGGCAGAGAAAATTTTGTTCAAGCAATAATTAATTGAATCGATGATTGCATAATGGTGTTCAGTCCAAATTGACTGTGTTAAGAAAACAAAAAAAAAAAACTTTTTAGATTTTTTAGTGAATTATTGGTTTAAAACTCTTTCAGATAAGGATATCTGAAACCTCCAGAAGCCAATAATTACTTAAAATCAAAATCTGGAGAAAGTTATTTGTTATTTTATCAACACAGTAAATTTGGACTGATCACCATTTGTTACTATTTTTAATACGTAATTCCATCATCAAAAATGTGTTCTCTTTTTAAAATACTGTGAATCACATGATCTTTGTTTCTCTTCATGGAACTACACTCACCGGCACGGAAAACGGAGCACCTGAATTTTCTTAAAAAAAAAAAACTAAAAAATGTAATCGTTCTATAAAGTTTTACTAGTACTATAGTTTGAATACAAATGTAGCAAGTTGTTGTAAGTAATTTTAAAAACTTATTGTACATTGATTTAATGTAAAAAGCTGTTTTTGAGTGCAAACTAAAAAAAAGGGCCAAAACACAATTTTGTGTTGTAGGCAAACAACGTAAACTCAAACAATTTGTATGCCATTAGTTAAAAAAAAACGCTTTTCAATAATGTGTATTGCCCCTACGTGCCTGAATCATTGCTTGCGTTCTTCTTGGTATGCCTGGAATCAAGTATCGAATAGCATCTTCAGGAATATTTGCCTATTTCTCTAAAAGAGCTTGTTGTAACTCATTCAAAGTTAAAGGAGCGGGAAGACGACTTCGAATTCTGCGCCCAAGCATGTCCCAAACATGTTCTATTGGATTTGCATCAGGACTCACTGCTGACCATTCCATAACAGGGATGTTAACTTCGTTTAAGTACTGTTGAGTAATTCTAGCGGTATGAGGTTTTGCATTATTGTGCATCAATAAGAGGTTATCTCCAATAAAATGACCATACGGGACGGAAAAATCTTGCAAAATTTCTTCGATGAACCTAACAGCTGTTAAGGAGCCTCTTGGAACGATGTACAACTCTGCCTGTGCTTCTAGAGAAATTCCATAACTGAACCCCTTTGGTAGCTGACTCTAGGGCTAAAAGTACATTCAGCAAATCGCTCTTTTTGCCTTCGCCATACTCTCTCACGACCGTCTAAAGAACGCAGGCAAAACCTGAACTCATCTGTAAACAAAACGTGCCCCCATTGGTTTTCTTCCCAGTGCTTGTGGTTTATGGTTTCTGGCAAACCGCTGCACGATGACGTCTGCGAAGTTCTGGACGTGCCGTAGGTCTGCGACTTTTGAGATTTGCTTCACCAAGTCTTCGTCTAACAGTTCGTTCGATTACGTTGACATCCCGGACGTGATGAAGTCGATTTCTGATTTCTACAGCTGTAGTACAACGACCTGGCAAACTTTATAAAAATATAAAACGATCATCATAGGCATCAGTTTTGCGTTGTGGACCAGTTTCAAGTCGTCTATTGTTACTTCCGGTTTCCAAGAAGCGTGTAAAAATACGATGAACAGTACTGTTGGATACGCCGTACTGGCGGGCAAAAAATCGCTTACTTCTTTCGTCTTGAAGTAATGCAGCCATAGCAGCCACTGTTTCAGGATTCACGGCATAACTTTGGATACCAAGCGAACGTAACACTTGACTTGACTTGTTTATTTACTCAGAACAATCGAAACAAAACAATACCGGCAGCCTAGCTTTGCAGTTTCCACTACTTGGATTTGGGCGGTTATTTAATTTTTTTTTTTAGCTTTAATAATGGTTCTGTGATATTAAAAAAATACTTAAAATGAGTTGTTTTGTTTAGATTTGAGCTACAGTAATGGTTAATAGTACCAAATTTAAAATGTTAAGTTTTTTTTTTAAAGAAATTAAAAAAAAATGCGGGTGCTCCGTTTTTCGTGCCGGTGAGTTTATTATGGGCCACCTTAAGATTCATCACTTTGTACTGTATTTTGCAATTTCTTAACAGCTATTCTTCGCCGAATGTCCTTTGCGTTCTTTGCCAACTGTATAATTTAGTTCATCACGTGAAAGAGAAGATTCATCCAAAATATATATCAAAGAAACATTTTTATTTCGTGGTTGGCATAGTAAGATTAATTACCTACTTGTGTAACTGTTCATATTTATATCACTTATAATAATTAACCAAATGAGGCATTTAGAGTACAGGATTAAAATTAACGAACAATTCGCTCTGTCAGAATGAAAATGCGGACAACACGCTTTACCACGCGATTCAACCGAACACACATAAATATACATACAGTCTGGTATTATGAACAGTTATGTAATGTCAGTAGGGCAACTAAGTATGGAAATAAAATGCTAAGGTGTGGTCCACCAACGCACGTCTGACATTATACGCTCTGTTATTTGTTTCTTAAGCTTTACTTTTCACTTGTCCCATATAGCAAAAATGTGAACTATTTGTTTGTATGATAATTAGAAAACGATTGAAGACATGTTATAGTTTTACAACGGTGTTATTTCATGCAGCACATCTGTTGAGTACTTAAGAAGCATTGTTCGGTGTGGTATTTTATTAATTACGTTCAGTCTTGACCCATTCGTAAGTTTACAAGGGCAGGAACCACATGATTTATAATAAACATTTTGAAATAAAGTGTAGGCGTATTTGAAGAACGAAATCTTGAATTCAATTTCAGATCAATGCCGATAGTAAGAGTCGTGGCCTTTAATTTTTACGAAACTTAATAGAGGAAGTTAAAAAACAAAATTAAACAACAATAACAATACATCGGGTGTATACAACTTCCATACGCGTATTGAAGTTATTAAAAAAAAAGTATCGTAGTGAGACTTCCATTAATGGTACTACCTATTTGTTTCGCTTCTTGTGGTTTTATTAAATCAAAATTTTGTCGCTGATAAATTAGAATCCTTACCGAAAATTTGTTGGTGAAAGATGTGCAGCTGTTACTCCTAAGACGTTAAATAATGTTGCATAATCGAAGTGAACACCCGGTATGTATAAGATCTTACGATAAACTACCAACAGATTTCAAGTCGAAATTTTATTTTTTAATTACGACACACTATGAGATAAAAAGTAACCACTTAATTGTCCTACGAATGAGGTGTAAAAATTAATTGAACACGGCCTTCAAAAACATTTTTAAAGAATTTACTGGACGTGTGATTTATTACCGGATCCGTTTAATGTTTTCGTTTATCTTCTAGTTTTAAAGTTTTAAATTACTATTTATCACTTCATAACGAACCGACGATAATCACTTATATTTTAACGAAGGTTTCCAAGGTTAGTTTGAACGAAGTTTATTGTTTTACATTCATACACCTAATTTTTTTCGTATACAGTTATTTAAATTCAGGCTTTTCTACTTTTGTAATTATAAGGTAGACATTTATCGTTCCCTTATTTATACAGATTACAACTAATAAATAATTAACGGGCCGCTATGGGGATTTCCTAAACCCTAAACTATAAGAGATACAAAGTGGGTTAAGTATCAAAAAAATGCCAAGTGATTATCAACTATATCTAAACGAGTGGTAAGCATAAAAAGTATATTTTCAAACACTTCTAGACTAAGTATTATTTGCAGCCTATAAAACTAACTATTGATTTTTTTCTTGAAATTCGGAATCTGTTCCTTATCATTTAGATTTAAGGTATCAGGTAAGATATCTAATACTAGGAATGATTAGTATGAGAGAAAATAAACACAACATCAAAAGTCTTGGAACGGTGTATTTTTATTTCTGAGTACTGATTAAAGTAGACACATCGTATGGGAAACAAAACACAGCAATGACGTTTTATGATAACATACGGATGATTTATTGTCAATTGTTGAAGAGGAGTGTCAATTTTGTTGCATTTGTAGTCAAACGATATTCGTAATTATCTCGTGCCGGGCCGTGAAATTTCCGTCTTCGACAAGATTATTGCATTGCATTATGCTGGACATTCAAATCATCAGATATCCACGATGTTAAATATCTCTAGAGCATCTGTTGTACGCATGGTGCATAGATATGTAGAAAGTGGTTCTGTTGAAAGAAGACCATTTTCTGGGCGTCTTACAGTGTTGAATGAAAAGGAGGATCCTACTTGGTTGAATATACCCGGAGGCATCGAAATGCTTCAGCTCCAGTCCTAAGAACTCACTTCCATGGTACGTTTCGTGGTGTTTTTTCAACCTCTACCATTCGAAGAAGATTTCATAATGCGAATTTACGTGCTAGAAGACCTTTAAGAGTACCCACTCTACTTGCACGACACCGAGCTGCCCGTTTCCACTGGGCGTACGAGCACAGGGGTTGGCTTTTACGGCAGTGGCGATGGGTCTTATTTACCGACAAGACCAGAATTGGATTGGTAAGTGATTATCATAGGCAAAGGGTCTGGAGGGCACCAGATCGTCAAGAGCGATTAAATTTGTCCCTTGAAGTTGTTCCTTAGGAAGGAGGTACAGTCATGTGTTGGGGTGGTATAATGTGTACATCGTGCTGTAAGGGTTCGGGAGGCATTTGAAAGACATATAACTAGTTTGGATTGGCCAGCACAATCCCCCGATATGAACCCAATAGTATATATTTTGTTGCTAGAGCCATTCGCAATCGGATTAACTCACCCCACACTGCGGAACAATTAAACATAGCGGCTATAGAGGAATGGCACAATATTCCGCAAGAAATCGTAAATACAATGCATAGGCATAGTGAATATTGTTTGTTTAACTCATTCCTTTGTTTCTATATCTTTTCTTGTCTATTACATTTTTTAAAGTTTTTCTTTTTGCTTCTTCTCTTAATGCTTTCGTTGGTCAACAATTATCATTAAGGAATCAATTCTATAACTGGGCTGCAGCCCAATAATAATTGATGAGTCGTGGTCATACTTCGCATTATCATTAAGTACAAATTTTCATGTAAAAAAAAACATGTTTTCAATGGCACCTTTTCATTTTGTTAATAACATACTATTATCGTTATCTTTTGGGGGTCCGAGACTTTTGATGTTGTGTGTACATTAGGGTTAACAGGCGTTCCATAGTGGCTTCAATATTATTGTTGATTTCTAGGGCCAATTTGATTAGAATTCTTTCGGGTTGAGACGGATTGTGATTATAGTTGTTTCAAGTGTATATCATTTGTAAAACCAAATAGCCAGCCGTGTATAATGTTAAAAATAAACCTACGGCCGAATAAATAATTAAAAATAACAAAAGAAATACACCATTTAAGAATGGAAGAACAGGAAACAGGTTGTATTTTTCGTTTCTAAAAAGGCACTCCATACTTGTTCAGCATACAGCAAAGAGTATTAATATAGAAGAGCTGTGATTAGAGAAGAAGACATCAGATCTTGATTTAGAGAGTCTTAGATATCCTGCACGATCCATCACGCATAACGAATGGGTATGAAACTAGTTTATCTTTCTGAAGAAGATAACTATTGGATCTAAGGGTTGGAAAAACATCTATAATTTAAAAATGGGAAATTAAGAAGAAATAGTCACTGTTTCGTTGGTCTTTACGGCAGATGGTAGAATACTCACGCCAATGGTCATTTTCCCATATATAAAACCACCAAAGCTAAATATTAATAGTATGCCTCAGAATTGGTTCCGAATCCGAACGGATAAAATTCCTTGAATATGTTGCCAATAAAAAAAAATAGATGAAAATCAGATTAAAAACAATTCTCTCATTTATAGACAAAGGCCATCTTACATCAGAACTCAGCACTTTTTGCATTGCAAATGGTATAATTCTAACCTTCTAACTTTACTATCTAATTCAAAGCAAATTATGCAACCCGCTGACGTAAACGTATTATATCTCTTAAAGAGTAAATGGAACAAAAAACAGTAAGAGTGGCGAAATTGTCCCAAGAAATGTAAACAAAGTTTTAACAAACACTTCTTTTTATCCATTATTGGCGATTATATTTGAAAATTCTGTATTTGAGTCTAGCATTAAAAATAGATTCACGAGAAGTGACCTGTTTCCCTTTAACCTTAAAACGTTGATTACAATAAATGTGTATGAAACAGCTTTGAAAATTTTAAAGTCACCCAACACGAAAACATGATTCGTACCGTTACAAAAGAGGAAATAAACAACGCCTGTAAAGTGATAAAGCCATTAGAAGATGTTCTGAAATCCAAAGGCATTGATGCTACTTTGGTAATGGAAATAATTAAGACAACGACATCATTGGCGAATCCTGAAAATATTTTGCAGAAAATTCGTACTAAACTCCAGAAGACCTAGAAACACTAGGCCAGTGTTTCCCAAACTGTGGGGCGCACCCCCCCCCCCCGTAATTCTTCCAAGGGGGTGGGAGGGGGGGCGGAGCAGAATAAATTTAAAAACAAATGAAGGCTATATAAACGAAACTTGCGCTATGCGTCCGCTTAAAATACGCTAAATTTCATAAACTGAGCATATTTCTCGAATTTTTGACGCGGAATCAGTGAGAATTTATGAACATTTTCTGAATTATTTTCCAACAATGCGGAAACCATAACACAGCTCAAAAGGGGGTCGCGAAAGTTAAAGTTTGGGAAACGCTGCACTAGACACTGTATGACTATTTAGTATCTCAAGATAGAACTCTGTTGCCTCTCTTAATTAATACAAATTATCTTGGAATAAATGATCTCAACAAAGAAAAAAAAACAGTAGTCCCAATTTATCAGATAATAGTTTAAGAACCTCAACTGCTGGTTACGAAAAAAAAAAACAAGAATGAACGTACCAATTCTGAGGAAAGAAGATTAGTACGAGGAGCGTTCAAATATGTGTGAGAATGAACTTAGAATGTCTCTATTTTTAATGAAACAAAAACCTGTTACGTACTATTTTTCAACGCAACCCCCCTAGACTTCAATACGCCTGCGCCAACGTTCTGGAAACTTATGTATACAATTTTGGAAGATGGTTTTTGGTTACGTGTGTATCCAGTTTTGCACAGCTGTAATGAGTTCATCATTATCCCTAAATTTATGACTACTTTAAGATTTTTTCAATGGTAAAACCAAATGAAAATCCAATTGAAACAAATTGGAGCTGTGGCAGAACTGGAGCAGAATCTCCCACTTCGATCTTCTCAGTGCTTCCAACGTTAATGCTACTGAATGGGGTTGCGCGTTGTCCTGAAAAAAACAAATGGAATCTCGATGTTGTGAACAATTGACTCGACACTCCCTGTGCTTATGCCAAACCCTTCTAACAATTATCTCATGGTTAACCGACAATCAACCCAAATAATCTGATCAATCGTTCCAACATTGTCTGGAGTCAAGGATATTTGCGGTCGTCTCCTACACGGTATCTTTCCTACATGGTCAGATGATAAAATACTTTTAATTCATTAAAAAATGAACGATTATGCGTTGTGCAACAAAATCCGGTACTTCTTTCTCTGACATGCTAATTATTATTGGCAGTCGTAAAAAAGAAGAATTTGACTGTTACATTGATTGATCACAATTTTGAATGTACCAGAACATGTCGCCCTCCTTATATTAAGAACAAAAGTAATTATTGACCAAGAACTGGTGATTTATAAGCAGGGAAAAGAATTCGAGCCCCTTGTTTGGCGAACAACGCTAAAATCTAGTGCTCGGAATGTATTAGCCCCGCCTACAATAATCTCTGCAAAATGAGAACGCTCGTATTGCACTCCTTTTCCTCCTGCTCGATAACAATTCTATGTTTTGACAGGAATAAACAATACATTCGGTGTAAAAAGCGCCCAATAATAATAAGTGGCCTGAATTCTTTTCCCTGTTTATAAGATTAGTAAAGATGTTCAAGAAATTCAATTACCCAAGATCAACAAGACTGAATCTACGATCTCATTAACACAACTGATTTGTTTTTCCTTTATAAATTAAGTTGACCGCAACTAATTTTTGAATTATTTAATCGGTCAATCTGCTTTATATTTACTAGGAAAAGCCGTACCCACATTGTGACAATAGCAATGCCATTTTTCTCCAATAAAAACGGAAGTATTTATTAATAAGCACGATTTTACTATTACACTTAAAGTAACACATAAGTTACTAATAAATAAAACATGAACATGCTCTTTCGTCATCGTTTACGAGATTCGTATTTGTAGGTTACAGCTCTTGTGCATAACAAAGAGCCTGCGTGTGCCTTGAATTACAATCAAAACTTAACTATAAAACAACAAACTGCTGATAACTCTTGCGTTAATAATTATATCGTTCACCTCCAACAAATGTAACAAAAGTAATAAAAACAAAATCATTATTTTATTATTTAGATTCATATAACATAATTTTTATAAAAAAAAAAAACATTGCAAAAATCTGTTACAGTGACCATAGTGAATATTTATTGGTTAATTCGACATAAATTTCACCGTGTCACAGGAGAATATGTTATTTAAGTCGAGCTTATGAGCTTAGATTTTCTATTGAAACCTAACACATAATTATCTACATACCTTCTGCAATCTACAATTTTGTTCAATAAAAAAACTTACTTACGTTTACCTTATTATTTTATGAGCAAGTAAAGTGAAATTGCACAAAAACGATTCAAACATAAGTACCCAAGTAAAACTTATATTGCTTCTTACAGTTAAATTATTGTATTATTACTATTTATTTGGAGAGTTATGTACTTTTTTGATTTATTTATTAAGGTTTTTAATATGTAAAAATTGCTTACATAACAATTTAGTTTTAAGGACAAGCTGCAATAACGCTTGTAACTCTAAGTAATAAAACGTTTATATAAGTGCATTTATAAACACTGCATTTATAAAAAGTGATAAAATTGAAATTAACCTCCGCCCACAATTTTTTAAATTTTTATATCCGTACGGATATAAAAATTATTGTATATAATTGAATAATTGAAATTAACCTCCGCCCACAATTTTTTAAATTTTTATATCCGTACGGATATAAAAATTATTGTGGGCGGAGGTTAATTTCAATTATTCAATTATATACTAATTAAAAAAGAGATATAAGCAGAATGGCGTTTGTGGTCGCTTCTCATATTAGTAAAAGAAGTTATAATTGCTTCTTAAGCAGTTTTATTATTGTTTTATAACGAGGTTTAAACACCGTAAAATAATAAATATAAGTAAGTTGTCTGTAGGTAAAAATATTTGTTACACACCATTACAGAATTTTTATAAATGATATACAGAAGATTGTGCAGGTTTTATATAACGATCATCAAACTAAAACGTGAAACGGTGAGATTTATAATTGTTCTAATAATAGTAGGGTAGGCTCAAAGTTAGTATATGAGAAGTTGTCTCATACAATATCGGACGGATTCGACATATATTGAATGGGTCTCAGGAAGCTCCATTTAAACTCCTCATAACAGTTGCATTGTTATGGTAACGGCTCAGATTGTGCATGCGCCGTGGATCGTGACCAATTAAAATCGTTGTAGGATGATCTGACGTCACCAGAGACCGCAAGGACACCCTTACCAGCGCGACCAGGGGTTCACTTTTATGCATGTAAATTCAAGCAGATGAGATAATTTCTCATATACAGGGTGCTCATGGGAAGCCGCTACAATAGCTAACTTTCTTATTTGTATTTTTACGAAGTAACTTAAATTAGGAAAGTTTTAGGACCTTTCCTCTTCGATTTTATGGTACTTCCAAAAAAACAAATGACAATCAGGTTTTCGAGATTTTCGATTGTTTTCAACTTCTTTAAATGGAACATTATGTTTTTTTATCATACAATCGCGTTCAGGATGTCAAATTAAGTATGTCTGTAAAATATTATCTCTTAAAACAGAATATTTCATAAATAATTCAGTCTTGATATTCGCGGGAAGAAGTGTATCGTTACAATAGTCTTTTTATTCACGAATACAATATGGTGTGCTTCGAGACAAGAGAATAAAGGAAGTGTGTTAAACTGTCAGACCTTTGTGAACTGTCATGATTCAAAATTTGTTTAAATATGGTTCAAACTATAAACCCTCGTGTCAAATATTGAAAGCGCGACATGTTAAAATGTCTAATACCATTATTTACCAAAGAATTTATAAAATAGTAGACTTAAGAGGGGAATATTTTAGAGAAGTACTTAATTTGGCATCCTAAGCACGACACGCTGATAAAAAATATAATGTTCTATTTAAAAAAGTTCAGAACAATTGAAAATTTCGAAAATCTGACAGTCATTTGTTTCTCCAAGGGTACCATAAAATCGTTCACGGAAGGTGCTGAAACTTTTCTAACTTAGGCTATTTCGTGAAACTTCAAATGAAAAAGTTAGCTATTGTAGCCATTTTCTGTGAACACCAAGATTTTGTTACTAAATCATTTCTAAAATAGTAGGCTTTGGGAGATGATATTTTAGAGACATAATTAATTTAACATCCTGAACGCGATGCGATGATAAAAAGCCTAACATTCCATTAAAAAAAGTTGAAAGCAATTGAAAATCTCGAAAACTTGATTGACGTTTGTTTTTCCGAAAGTACCATAAAAACGAGGAGGAAAGATCCTAAAACTTTTCTAATTTAAGTTACTTCGTAAAAATACAAATAAGAAAGTTAGCTATCGTAGCGGCTTCCCATGAACACCCTGTATATATACTAACTTGGGGGTAGGGTTGTGTAATTTCGGGCAAGGGGCATATTTGGACTTTTCAAATTTACCGGATAAATAACTCTCAAAAAATCTGCGCTTTCGCTAGTATGCTTCACTTTTCATAAGAAAACGTTGGTTGGAGGCAGGCGCACGCAGCTTGGTGTTCGTTAATTTTCAGTGATTGTAAATAATTCGATAACTGAAAAAAGTTTTTGCATGTGTAAGCTTCTGGAAGCTATTAGCATAATAACGCTAATAATACATATTGGGTTCAAAAGTACGTTCAATTTAGTGTACATAACCTCACTCGGTTGAAGAATATAAAGCTTCGTATATTTCTTTATTCCAACTAGAAAGAAAACATTGTACGTGGATGGGGCAGTTTTGGAAAATTTTGATGGGGCAGTTCTGGACAAGTCGAAAACTACCCCACGATAACTATTTCCAAAGCTTTATCTTTTTTTTCTTTTTTCAAAATGGTCCGAAATTATATACGCAAAACAGATAGACACATGATAGATCCCAAAGATATAAAAAGGCGTAGATGTCGCTCTCGTAGGGAAAATGAAGACTAGAGCCGCAGCAGCAAGATATATGGAATTCCAAAAAGTCAAAAGTCTACATTATTCTTTCACGTACAAAAAGCCAAAAACAAAGCCCTCGGAGCTGTAGATGAACCAGGTTTTGAAGACTCCTCTGATACAGATGCCGGTGAAACCAAATCAAAACACTCATTGCGTCAAATATTCAGTTTCGAAGAACAGGAAAGTCTTGCACGATACTTGTGTCAATCATCGGCGATGAACTTTGGCTTAACTTATAGCAACGCAGAATCGTTGGCTTTTCAGGATGCAGAATTTCTATAGAAAGACGTTCCAGTTAACTGGCATAATAAGAAATCAGTAGGAGTTGAATGGAAGCGTTCATTTGTAAAGAGACACCCTACACTTTTATATAGAAAACCGGAAAACTTTAGCATTGGTCGAATTTCAGGATTTACAAAAAAAAAACAACGTTGACATCTTTTTCAACAACTTGGCAAATGTCTTGGAAAAATATAAGTTCACTCCTGACCGCATTGTTAATCCCGACGAAACAGGAATCCCCAGGATTATGCAAGCGCCAAAAGCTATTTGTGAAAAAGGGATGAAACAAGTCGGTCAATGTGTTTCAGCTGCGCGAATAACACTGGTCACATTTTATGGTATTGTAACTGCCCCTGGCTCGGCAATTCCACCTATCTACATTTTTCCACGGGTTAGAATGAAATATCATTTTCTTCTTGAGTTTTTGGTTTGAAAGGTTATGCGTCAAAAAATGGGTGGATAACAGCGGAAATATTTGTTAATGTTTTGAGACTCATTCGGCAACATAAAAACTGTTCTTCGGACAACAAAATTCTTGTACTTGTGGATAACCACGAAACACGTGTTTCTATAGATGCGATCAACTTTTGTAGAGAGCATGGGATAATTATGTTGTCATTTTCCCCACATTTCACCCATGAAATGCAGCCCCTAGACATCGGAATTTATGGTCAGTTCAAAGCTAAGCTAAAGACTGCCTTCAACGAATTCATATTAGCTAACTCTGGAAAACCTATCACAATTTATGCAGCAGCCAAATTAAGTTGTGAACTATATCTTCTTTCATTCATTCCTTGTAATTAATATTATCAAAGATTTCCAAAAATCAGGGATTTGGGCTATAAATCAGTTAGCTTTTGATGATTCAAATTTTGCTGGAATGTTGTAGTATGAAAGTGGAGATGGAAAAGCGATAGATAAGCCAGAAGGCAAGTCTTCTACTCCAGGACCTTCTATAAGTAGGTCAGATTTGGTTCAAATCATTAAAGCAGCGGATATGACCACCGTCCTACATCTACTGAGGTTTTAGCAAAGTTAATTGATTCTATTCTTAAAAGAGTTTTCGTCGAAATAGAAATGACTTATCAGTTGTACAAGAATTACAACTTGAAAAATGGAATCCGCAAATTGAAAACTTGTCGGTGGAAAAAAGAAAACAAAAAGAAGTTCGGAAGTTCTGAGCCCAAAAGTTGTGAGACCCATCCCAAAACTCAAGATAAGAACTGAAAACAGTTGTATTAGTATTTACACTAACACGCCAGAAAAGAATAAGATCGAAATGAAACCCAAAACAAAAAAAAAAAGAAGTAGTCTGAGAAAGCCAAGTCGTGACAAGAAATCTAATGGGTGGAAAAACTGTTACAAAAGTTAGAGCAAAATCGGGCAAGAAAAAATGAAGAAGAACAGTTTATTCGAGAAGTGTACGTTGACTCGGACATAGATATGGATTTTGATGAAGACAATTTTCAAGATGAACTTCTAAATGACAAGACTGTTTCAGTTGGAGACTTTGTTCTGGTCAGATTTTCCATCAAAAATTCCTCTTTTTTGTTGGCACTGTCCAACAGTTACTGGACTGTGACGAAAATATGGTGAAGTTTTTGAGAAACCGCAAGAATTGTGGTGTAGATGACACTAGCCCAATACCACGAAAAGAAATCATTTCCAAGCTTCCTAAGCCACAAAAGGTTAAAGGAACAGATAGACAAGCAACATACATTAAATTTTCTGTTTCATTTTCGAATTATGATGTTCAATAAACATTTTCATACTTCATAATCGCCCTTATGCTATATCCATTTACGTTAAACATAACGTGCTGTTATCTTCTTTGGAAATAGGAATTTGAACGTAAGCTCGTAGATAACGTCACGTAAACGGATGCAGCATAAGGGCGAATATTTATTTAATTAAGCGGAGGTTGTAATATTATGTTTATCCACATCTACCCCACCCTAGTCCAAATCTACCCCACCTTGGGGCAATTTCGGACAAATACAGCCCTACAGTTGTCCCATTATTTCCCCTTTTTGTAGTAGTTTTAAGGGCTTGAAAAAAATTAAGTGGCTTCGTAAACGTTACGTCCTCTCTCTCACTAAGAAAATGGTTTCTAATCATCAAATAATTTCGAGCTGTGGCATTTTGAAAAAAAAGTGTCCGAATCTGCCCCACCCTACCATAATATTAAAACGCAAGTTTCATAAGATATTTTATTTTAGCACGCGAACTTCAAGTGCACTAGTGGTTTCTACGCTATTTTTCTATTTTTTTCGTCAATGAAAAACAAATTACTAGTTCGCGCTTGAAATAATTTCTAATGACGATTTGGAGGTTATGACTATAATTACCTATTTTGTGAGTTCACAGGGTGTTTTCGTTATGTTTATAATTTACGATGACAACAAACAAATTAATTTCAAACGTATCATATCATATCAAGTACATGTTGTGTATGTATGACGTAAATAAAAATATATATACAGGATTTAGAGAAGGATCGTGTGTACATTAGTACACACGATCCTTACACTATATAGTGTTACACTATATAAATTCATTACATAACAGTAAGTCCTAGTGAGAGTATTAATATAATAATTTACTCTCATTATAAAAGTTGCAATATGTCGCGTAATAAATAGTTTAAGAACATGTTGGTACGGCAGCTTTTTATAGGTTTTATATTTGCTTGTAGGCTTCTACGTCATTGTTTCTGTTAGCGGCCATATTTCCATATTTCTCTCTTGATAGGATGCAGCAGCCATAGTTTCAAAACACATATAGAATGATCCAATTTTTATTATTTTATATAAAAAAATATAAATTGATGTACATAATGAATTACTTATTAAATTCAATTGTCTAAAAATCAATAACAAAGTAATTAAAGTTAAAATAATAGTAACATTTTTTAATAAATATTTATGTACACCAAATTTGTGTACTTTACGTGGCGCGCAAATTTGTTAGAAGTATCAAAACAACTTTGAAGATGAATTTTGATTTACATAAAAGCTAAGTCGTCGATGCCTTCCAAGGACAATTTTAATATTTTATGTATTGAAGACTAAATTGGGTTACATACTTAAGAAAATATTTTGTGTCCTTAATAAAATCAAACTCCACAATTGGTAACTCTTATCCAGCGAAATAGTTTTTTAGAATACGTATAAAAGAACTAATTAGGCACCAAAGTAGCTACTATAAACCTATTTTATAAGAGTTGTGTATTAGCATTATTAACACGACTACCCATTATTTTATAACGTATTTATTAAATAGATTTGCAATACTTCCAGAAACGTTCATACAGCATAAAAAGTTGTGTTGACATTGCTTTATAAGCTGCTGTTTAGACACCTCTACATCATTATTTTGCTTTATTACTTGTGACAATTTTGGATATTTAAGTGCTTTATTAAAATCGAGAAAATGTTTATAAGACTTAATAATAAAGCTCTAAGTTTTAAAGACATTTACAAGAATGCAATAAAGCATTTTTGGTTACTTGAGTAACTAATGATTTCAGCCGTACTTTACCTTAAACAGGTTTTCCGAAATCTTTCCCAATTGTAAATTACATAACGGTATTTCTTAAAAACTACTAAGTGTACATGCATATTAATGACTGTACTCGGTAAATTCACACGCTGATGGCAATGAAACACTCACCTAAATTTACGAATTAATCGACAGACATTTTGTTTGGTTTGCTTCTGGTGAAGTTATTTTTGGGTGCAGCCTTTGCAAGGAATTTTACCTAAATTTTAGGTATCATCGGTTTGTTTTCGAGTGTCTTGTTATGCACTGAATTCCTTTTAAAAGCGAGCGAACATAAACGTGTCCCCTGCATACATAAATTAGATTGAACTCCCAAGAGACATTTAATTCAGCTCAGTACAAGAACTAATAACATTAAAAAAACTCGTTTCTTATATTTTCAATGCCATCGTTAATTGTCGTTTATTAATCGTTTTGTTTTCACAATGATTACGAAAATCCTAAATATTGTTTTTTGTAAATAAATATTTGGAGCGTTACTTTAAAGTTATTACCTGCGTTTTTGTAAAATTATAAAATTATTTGTTCATCAAGTTTTAGTTTAACTGAATCTGTGTATATCATACTGTGCTTTTTTCAAGAAATTTATTTAAATTTACAGATTTTTTGCATTTAATTTAGCTTGAAGATTACCACAAAAATAAAGTGATCTAGAGTGAGACATAAATATTGGAAAAAAGAATCGATAATAATGCCTGTCGAATTTAATAACTGTACATATGGTACAGCCTATATTTAACAGCAACATCATTTCAATATTCATTATATCAGAAACGGCGAAAAGCTAGATTTAGACCTGCTCTAAACAATTTTATTTTCAATCGTGTGGTACACGAGTTTATAAATGTGTCTGTATGAAGAAAGTAAAGCAATTAAACATGTCTCGGAATTAGAATTTTAGTTTATTAATTATTATTATTATTATTTTTTTTTATTCTAAACAGAATGCCCAAACAGTATAAACAAAATGTCAGGACAGCTTGGTTGAAAGAACCACTTTTTGAGGATTGGTTAATAGCAATTGAAGGTACTGGTGGAACCGAAGCAAAATGCAAATGTTGCACAAAAATCGTGACCAGTCGCTATGTTGACTTGAAAAGTCATGGAGAATCATAAAAACATTAAAGTAGTGCAACGAAAATCATGAGAAGATCCCAAATACGAACTACGTTCGTCAAAGAATCTGCTGCAGACGATGTCAAATTAGGAAAGGTCAGGTTAGCCCTATTTATCGCTCAACACACATCAATTAATATTGTCGATCACATAAGCAATTTATGCAAAACAACGTTTAAATGTGATGCATCAGTGTATCTTCAAATGCATAGAGTAAAATGTTCAGCACGCCGGAGAAAATAACTGAAGATGGGAGGTCGAACACCCGGAATAGGCACTCCTCTGAAATAATCTTAAGAGAGATGAAACAACAATTTCATTTCAACAGAAGTACAAATTTCACTTTAAGTTCTGCATATGATTTTTTTCTTCTTTTTTATTGTTTGCTTTACCTCAAACTATGTCTTTTCTTAATTCCTAAATATTAAGAGTCTTATCCATGCGGTCTATTTTTATTAACCTCACAGACTATTTTTTTTTAATTCGTACATTACCGTCCTCATTAACCACACATCAATGTTCAATACTACTAACACCGGAAACTCGATAATTCAAGTTTGAATGGTACTTTATAGAATAAAAAAAGACCTTAACATAAGGACAAAGCGTATATTTATTACTTATTCTATTTATTACCTAACCTAATATCTGAGTGATCCAAGTGGTAAGAGACCGACCTTGCAATCGTAAGGCCGTGGGTTCGCACTGCGCTCGAGGTAATTCTCGGGGGTGGTCGGTATCTATACCAGGTACCCTTCAGTGTTGGGGATAAAACTCGACACTGCTTCCCCTCCAACGGCCACGGCGAGGATAAGAATAACAAAGCCATAGAACACTTTACACACATAAAAATATACTTCCACTCTTGAGGTCTTGATAAGTCTGTGAATTAAGAAACCACCAAGTGGGCAACCACCACAGATAAAGAAAAATCCTAACTTGCTATCTGCTACTCGACCGATTCCTCATACGAAAGCTGTAGCAATACCTTGCCCTGTGAATGTTTCGAGCCAAGATGTTGATAGAGACAGAGGAACATGTTTCAGGGTTGTCGAACTTCGATGTAGAATATTTACCATCTCAAGAGAACACGCCTCATTCAATAAATCAGTTGGAATTAAATGACCTAAAGTCAAGCAGAAATGTTAAGATCGAGACTGCTCGGTTGGAAACTGTTAGCTCCAGGTATGGGTATTTCTGTATCAAAATCGCCTAAAACGAATTGTCACAGTACCTATTTTTCAACCGAAGAAGTTCTTTCATTTAGCAGTAATGTTGACGATTTAATAATAGCGTTAAGTTTCAAGCACAAACCGGAAGCATGGCGTTTTTTTATAGATGCTTCGAAATTAAATTTAAAATTTATCTTTTTACATTTAGGAAACGTTTACCCTTCTATTCCTGTTGATAAAATCAATTACACAACCTATAAATGGTACATCATTGCTGATCTCAATACAGTTGCAATTCTACTTGGATTCACAAAGTATTGCTATTTGCTGCGTAAATGAGACAGTCGCGCGAGAAATTTGCATTATACTGTTAAGCAATGGCCAAGCAGGAAATCGTGTGCTCTTGGAGAAATGAACGTACTCCATAATTCGTTGGTAAAGCTTCACAACATATAAAATAGCGACATCTTACTATCGCTTTTTGACCTAACATTGCAGTAGGATAGACAAATTGAAGCGGGATTTGCTCCTAATGAGTCCCCCATGCAAGGCGGCCATGCTTGCTGTCAAAACATAATGAAAGATTTTAGAAAAAAATTTGTGCAAATCGTTTTTGATTGCAGTGAGAACCTCGAGCAGCCTCTGGACAGCTGTTTCAGCCCTGCTTGGGGCAAACGATTTGCATAAAATTTTTAAAAAAATTTTCATTATGCTTTGACAGAAAGCATGGCCGCCTTGCATGGGGGACTTACTAGGAGCCAAGCAGGGCTGAAACAGCTGTCCAGAGGCTGCTCGAGGTTCTCACTGCAATCAAAAACGATTTGCACAAAAATTTTTCTAAAATTTACTTTTTTTCTTTTCTCCATTTGGATTATACTGGTAGGTAACCGCTCCCAACCCACAATCAGATCCATCAACTGCTAAACGAATAGGATATTTTCGATCATAGTGAAAAAGCTTTCTGCATTTGTGAACAATCACGTTAATCTTATTAAAAGCATCAAAATATTCTTTGTTCCAGTTTCATGAAGCTCATTTTTTCAGCAACCCTTAAAACGGTGACAAAACTGTAGCTACATTAGGTAAAAATTTTGTCGAAAAATTTACGAAACCCAAAAAACTTTTAAGTACAAAGTTTTTTTAATGTTGCAAATCGTTTTTGATTGCAGTGAAAACCTCGAGCAGCCTCTGTATAGCTGTTTCAGCCCTGTTTGGGGCTTCGTCAGCAGAAACGTTGCTCGAATTTTTTTTTACTGCAATGTCAGGTCAAAAAGCGATCGCAAGATGTCGTTGCTTTATCTGTTCAATTTTTCAATTCATTGAGATTGAGAGCTCCGATTAAAAGATCATATATCATAACCGCAGTTTCTTCTAAACCCGTCAATAATGCATATATTATTTTCTGAAATATACTACGTGCTGATGCTATTCCAAAAGGCATTCGGGTATATCTTCACCACGAGGTAGAAGGTGCTGATCCACTAAGAGATTGGGGTTCATCGTCAGTTTATAATCTCCACATCTACGTATTGTACCATCTTTTTTCAGTACCGATGCAATAGGCGATCTCCAAGGACTCCAATTTATTGGTTTTAAAGCGCATTCTTTTACCAATCTTTCAATTTCTGATATTTTTGCTTCCATTGCAAAAGGTACTGGTCTGGCTTTAATAAATTTTAGCACTGCATCAAGTTTGACTCCTAACATAAATTTGTTCTTGGCGAATCTTCCTAACCGATCAGTAAAAACTTCTA
This sequence comes from Prosopocoilus inquinatus, assembly GCA_036172665.1. Classification (NCBI taxonomy): domain Eukaryota; kingdom Metazoa; phylum Arthropoda; class Insecta; order Coleoptera; family Lucanidae; genus Prosopocoilus; species Prosopocoilus inquinatus. Next base: position 9,435,169 of record CM069876.1, read on the forward strand.
GAAACTTAGCGGAAAATTCCTGAAGTATATTCTGTGACATGTCATATACTAAGTGAGTACACGAATGACTGCTTGAATCCTTTATTATATGCTAAACCATTGTCTACCCAAAAGCAAAGGCCATGTGGTGTTGACCACATAAAATCTCATATTTGGGAATATCTTACAGTAACTGACTCCAGAGGTACAGACTTCTCACTAAAGTAAGATATATTTTTCCTCAAATAACTGAGTAGGCATAATCGTGCTGTGTCAATTTGAAAAGGAACATCATATTTCTGATTCAGTGTTAAAGAAATTTGAAACCCAGTCTCATCATCACCAGACCTTCTGATTTGAACAATGATTCGAGTTGTTCTGACAAATCTTCATCAAAGAAGTGCGTTTTTTTCTTTTTTGGAAACATTATGAATGTTATAATTAAATTGTTTTAAATTCGTGAGACACATATCTCTTCTAGCATTTTTGGCACTGACAGATTTGTTAAAAGCTTAAAAGCTTTTTGATCCAAAGCGTTAAGAAACGTATCGCGATTAAGCGTGTCTGACGTGAAAAAATGTTTATTGGCACTAATCATTCGAGTTTTGTACATTCTCCAATCATTTTGAAGTGCAAACTGAATTGAAAACTGAACATTGCCCAACGATAATACCATTCAACATCATTAAATTTGTAAATTCCGAAAGAAAACAAAATCACCATTCACAAAAAAAAAACAAATGTATCTGGTCGAGGTCTGAATTGACTTCAGTTTCCCGTGTTTCAACCTTATTTCGGTCAAATAATCGGGAACTTCAGTTGTGTATGACACTATCCCGTCCTCGTCGCCATAAATATAATGTCTTGTAATATATTGCATTGCCCAAATTGCAGAAGTCAATATTTTTTCCAATCTCTTCTTTTTGCAAATAACGACAAACTAATTCTATATCAAACATTCATGGCTTCTGCTACTCTACTTTGAACATTTTCTTTGTTTAAGGGGGAGAATGTAGAGTAGCAGAGGTCATGGAGAAAATATTGACTTCTGCAATTTGGGCGCTGCAATACACCACAAGACATTACAAAATTGTTACAACAAAATCGAGAATATGACATAATCTGAAGTTATTTAGAACGGGCTGCTTAGAATGCTTTTAAGAGCGTGACATACAAGTTACCATGCATTAGGCTGTAACATGAAGCTTAACACATACTTTTGCAAACGCACCATCTGAACTTTTCCCCAGAATCTTGGCGATGTTAGTGATGAGCACGGAGAAAGACTTCATCAGTACATTTCCACTGTTGAAAAACGCTATCAGGGTAAATGGAAGGACGAGATGCTGCCTGACTACTGTTAGTCGTTGATTTTGGAATGCTCTGAATCCCAATATAAAAGGAAAGTGAAGCGGAAGGCTTTCTAAATTCGTCCCCTAATAGTATACAGTTAGTTATTATTGCATCATCAGATGAATTTTATATGTTAATAATTTTCCGATATCAATCGTGCTAGAGGAAATTTGTTTTGATAGTTATTATTACCAGTATAAAATAAAATAAACTTATACATAATTCATAAAGAAAAAAAAATAAACAAGAATAACAGGTAACAAAAAGATTGTTTGTTGTCATAAGCAAGGATAGGATTGGAATAAGTACACGCCATCGTTTCAGTAGCGCCGTAAAAATGCATCGAACAGGCACATTGTGTAATGGGACGATGAAAATGATTTACGGCGTTCTTATTGTATGATGCAATGTGGAGACATATTCCGATGGTCGAAGTACAACATCTACAAGCTCAACTAATTACTCAGAAAATCTTTATACATTGAAACAAGAAGAGTTGATTGTCTAACTGTAATTTTTTATTGCGGAAATATTGCTCTGTTTTTTGTTATACTGAGTAACACCATTGCTGTAGCGACGTTAATTGTCTCCGCAGCCCTCGCGTTTGTTTACTGTCTAATATCTTACGTTTAAGGGTCGGACATTCCTAGGATATCTGGTAAAAACCAGTATAAAGATAAACAGAGCAGCGGCGTAGATTTCAACGTCGCCGCTGAACGGCTTTTATACCCGAGACACTCTCACCCTCGCGCTCATTGCATCAGAAGCAACCGTAAATGTAAATTACGTATGTAACATAATTGCCTTTATAGTTTCTTTCAAATTAATAATTATGAAAACATTATAATTCTTTAATGTAACTTTAAAAAAGACTGGCATAATACATTTAATTCATATCAATTATAGTGCCGTCATTGCAAAAAGAATGCGAGTTTATTTCGGAATGAATCGGTTATGTAAACAAGTTTTTATATCCTGTCGACCAGAACTGTAGTGGTTACTGTGTGCCGCATGGACTTCTTGGGCTTCGACTGGTTTATTGTTTTGTTTTTACAGGGCAGACGCGTTAAAGATTATAAAGCATATTAGTAGTTCTTCGTATATTTAACGAAACCTTCCGCCTAAAATGCGCCTAGGCCTGCTTATATTGCCCGCTTCATTAGAATTTGAACCGCGCAAAATAGATATCCCCGACCAATAGTCATGAGTCAAAATTAGCTGCGAGATGTCACGACCTAAATTATTTAAAACAACACGTAATTAAAATTAAAGCAATTCTTACTAGCTATTTACCGGTTAACATTTATTATTATAGTTGATAATACTTACTCAGTGCATTACAGTTTTTGCACTTCGTTTAATGTAGTCATTCATTCCAACTGAGATTTCAATAGCGACGCAACGTATTTCACAATTACCATAAAACCACGCTAATGAACACTTTGTAAATAAAAAGTAGCATCGCAAATAAATTTGCCAAGCGAAAATTAAATTTACGCCTCAGATTTTATTACCGCATACCTCTGAATCAAATGTACAGTTGCGATGATGCAATTAAGAATTTATTTTTGCACGTGTCAACAACATGATAATGTAGATTCGTTTCTTCTCGATATATTCGATTTCGAAGCCCAAATTTTTCATCCAGTCGATCTCCAAAAGAAAGATTGTTCGTCTTAAATATAGGCAAACATAAAAATTGTAGATTGCTTAGGAGATAGACATACAGTTTCGAAGTTTCGTTACTTCAAACGGGGCTCTACAGGATCCTGAACGGCAGTCACGCACATGTCAGTCATTCTAATAACGCCTTTTAGAGCCATTGGGGTCTATTCTGTAACATTGATACGGACTTGATACGTAACAATTATTACTAGCAAATCTGTACTCTGTAAACAGTTTCATAACAACTTGCAATCCGTATCAAGTGTTATATCAAGTTAATCAGGGCTATTCTGTAACATTGATATGCATATCAATTGATATGGTCTTCAATAATTGAAGAAAAGTTGACAAGATTTCATAGCAATTCAAGTCGATTGCCGACCGCCAATCGAAGAGAGATGCAAATTAACTCGATTTCTCAGTTAATACGGATTGCAAGTTGTTACGAAACTGTTTACAGAATACCGGTTTTGCAAGGTCCCTTGATTCATAACAATAATTGTTACGTATCAAGTCCATATCAAAGCTATAGAATAGACCCCATTATGCATCTCTCTTCAATTGGCGGTGGGCAATCGACTTGAATTGTTATGGAATCGTATCAAGTTCTCTTCAATTATTGAAGACGATACCAATTAATATGCATGTCAAGGTTACAGAATAGCCCTCATTACCGTACCTGATACGGGATAGTAATACTATAAAAAAATATATATAGTAACGAAGAATAAACGTCAGAGGTGTCCGCATAACCATATTAAGTGTACGTATTGTCAGTATATATCGTTTAAAATTAAATCTAAAAATGCATGCAAAAGAGAATGGGCCCATGTCCATAATAATTAATGTATTTTACAAACTAAATTCAATTCGTGTACGTATTTGCAAAATTAAGTATGCAAATAACTCGACTATTACGTCAATAATGAATCGGTAATTAATTACTGAGTAGTTTAGCGTGTTTTCACAAAATAATTTCACGTTATATGCAAAGAAAAAAAACACACGCACTCAATTTATCTTTTACACTAACATTTAAATTGTAATTACTTACTTATTACTCGCGTCTTAATATAATTATTTAAATAGAGTATTTGCCTAAGTAAACAGTACCTAAAACAATAATCTGTTTATTTCGTATTTTTTGTCGTTTTGAAAATGATTCTTCAACTGAGGACAAAGTATTATAAGGAAATTGAAACGAGAATAAATGAACCAGTGGAACACGTCACAGAGACATATTTGCAAATGATCAACAAAACTCTGCGAGCGATTCTGAGCAATCCAAGGTTCGGTACCCTATGTCAAACGTGGGCATATAAATCCGAAAAGAGCCAGCTCGTAGTATCCCTTCTCTTCGATAGCCTGCATTAATCCATTAACAAACAAGTGTGATCTCATGAAAGTCACAGAAAATGTTCGTGTGGCATTGGTTGTTGTGATTAGCGCGCAACTAATATTGCGAAGAAAAGGAATATATCTCGTCATGCTCCCCTACCATGCCAACGCCTGCTCTGTGTTCTTGTTTTGAAGATCGTACAAAACACTAATAATTAATTCCTTAATTAATTGAGAGATTTAGCAGTTTTTTAGACGACTTTTCAGCGTCCGATTACCAAGTTGAAATCATATCTGCAGTCAGAATTTTACATCTAGCTACTGGCAAATTTTCTAGCTTATTTAAGCGTTTTGTTTAACGGAAATATGACTTATATTATTAGGTAAAAAATTAAGTTGATAGTAACGAAGTTATGACTTGACTTATCTATTTAACTATGATATCCTACAAATTTAGAGACTATCCTAGAAAACTTGAAACTATCCTAGAACGTTAGAGATTATCCTAGAACTATTTCAGAACAGAATATAGATATGTTAGGTGGCCTAATGGTAAGTTTTTATTTTAAGATTCATAAGCAATGTTGACATCTTTACGAATTTATCTCTAGAGAAATAGTGATTTTTAATCAGTGATTGCGACCCTATTACGTTATATGAGACACTTCTGAAGTATAGCCGTTTACAAAATTTTGTCGAATTAAATTTCTTAATTAATTAAATAAATTTATTGGCAGGAACTAACTGCTAAATGTCAAATGATTTAACGGGTTATTATAGCTTATAGCTTATTTTTCAAAATTTGGCTGAATTACAAGCTCTATCTATCGAATTAATTTTATGGTAGTTGGCAACACTGCTTTTAAGCGCCTTTCTATTACGGCGCCTGTATGCATCGCACACTTCGCACACCCGCCGGACCTGTTAATACTTTTGTCCCGTTCGAAATATCGTATTCTAAATTCGTTTTTTACTTTTGGTTTTACACAAAATTCAACACAGGTCTTTTTGGTTTAAATTGACAGAATTGTTTGCTTAGCATTTCGCAAGTACGGACACCGACACCGGTTTAATTGCTGTGGAAACCGTCTGCATGGATTACCAACGTTTGCTTTGCTTGCAAATCAAAGGCCTTTCCGGTCTTTGGAACAAATTAATGAAGGGATTCCATGCTCAGAATTGAAATTCAAGTTGTTGAACTTACTTGGTATGATCATATTTCATTCACAACAATTAACGCGTTCGCTCATTAATTAACATATTTTTGGTTTTAATGAGATGCTGACTTTGATATCTCAACTTTTAGACCCGGACTTTCAGAAAATGCTCTTTGTCACATCCTATACGGATAGTTAAAAAAAAGAAAGCATTAGTGTCATTGCAATTAAGTCACTAATAATTCAGCAGTGATTATTAATTATTCATATGGGCAAAGGACCTTTTTCGTTATTACAAGTCGAGGTGCTTGTCCGCGTACATTTTGTTAAGGTTATTTTGATGTTGTAAAGCTGGCTACAATGCGACCCCTTTTGTGTTAGTAGCTTAATTAATAAGTATCAGAATTAGGTTATATCCCGTCGGCCTCATTTAAGTAAATGACCAGAACGCAGTGAACTTGTTTATATAACAAAATAAAATGTGATATTAATTTCAGGTTACGTTAAAATTCAGTTAGATATTCGTAACATTGGGCGCTTGCGACAAATAAGTCACTAGATTTGAAAAATTATGGGCGTGACTTAATTCGCGCCGCGCATGCCGTTCCACGATTTCTTAAATAACAGAAAGGGTCTATTAGCCAGTGCTTAGTAGAAATGAGTACGTTACAGTGAGTCAGTGAATTCGCAATTGTTGGCCTCGGATAAAGAGCCACAGGACATTAGGGTCCGGTTTTTCAATCCCAAATTAATCCTAACTCTCGGTTTATTTCCATGGTAACAAGTACGAAGACAATTGTTTTCTTGACATTAAACTGAACGAAGGTTGGAGTTAACTTAAAGTTCATTTATGGTTGAAAAGCCGGCCCTAGGGGTAATATAAAACATTAATATTTTTATATTCGGTTAGTTAACGAATAATTATATTTCGAGAAGTAACAATTAATTTGAACCAATGTGCTTTGTGAATTGATGAAAGACAAATTAATCCTATCTTAATTTTAATTCTATTTTAATTTCATTTTATGTACAGATAGTGTTTTAATAAAGCCCCGTAAATGAACAGAACATTTTCTTCTTATCTGCGCTTAAACTTTTAATTTTCCTTTCTAGTTCATGACATAGTGGCCTTTCTATTTCGTGACACTATGACAGTAATTCTAATTTCTAAGTTCTATATTTTCCTAATTTTTATTAGGATCTTTTATATTTTAGCTTTAAAGATCTGGAAACCCTAAGTGATACGAAGAAATAATACAAAAGACCGTGAATTGACAAATCAAATTTAAAAATCGTGTTCACACGTTTACATTTCTTTTAATACGGGACTCTGGGATGGAACTCTGCAACTAATATCTGTCACTATTTGCTGCAAATTCTACATTAGAGAATAGGATTAGGGGGAAAATTGTCCTGAGGCGATTGCTTATTTTTCTTGATTCGTATATACAGTCGCGATCATCTGAATCGATACTCCTGCGTCCTTATTGTTACTCAACTGAAAATTTGCTTACAACTATAACACCTACTCACCAATACACTATTCCGTCCCTGGATAAAAGAAAATTCACGAACGGTCTCTGTACACCGTCCGACTGGATATTACCATTTACAATACCATCGACACGTGCCATTTTCCTCTTTAGGGCAGTGCTAATACTGAACTTGGACAAACAATGTGATTATCAACAATAAAATAGCGACATCTTACTATCGCTTCTTGACCTGACATTGCATAATTTTATTGTTCATCATTCTTACATCGCAATTGCGAATAAATTGGGCAAGTCGTTTTTGGTCTACAGTGGGAATGTCGAGCTACGTCTCTGCTAAAGAAGCCCCAAGCAGGGCTGAAACAGCTGTTCAGAGGCTGCTCGAGGTTTTCACTGCAATCAAAAACGATTTGCACAGAAAATTTTTCTAATGTGATTATCGTTTTATTTAAAAACATGAACGTATTTCAATATAATATAATTACATTGGGCGCGTTCAGCGAACACAACTGTTGAGTATGTTGAATTGTTTAGTATGCTGAACGGTTAATGGGCGCGTTCAGCGAACACAACTGTTAAGTATGTTTGTTAACTTATTTAGTACGCTGAACGGTTAATGCTTACTTATGTTGACTGTCAACAGTTGTCGAATTTTCTCACCAGAAACAATTTACGACGAGTAAATCGTTCGTCATTTGTTTCTTTCAAGGACAGATTCTAACCTCTTTTGGATTGCCGGCTTTCTCAAGATTTTATAATTATGGCGAGGAAGACTAGTAAAACAGTAATCGTGTAAGAAAATCTAACCACACTGCACATATCAAATATTGATTGATTAACAATAGTTTTCATAGCGTTCGACGATTCCAACTTGTTTAAGCCCAACATAAATGAAACTTGTTTCCGGTTTTAATCAACTGTTAGGTCCGTTGAACGCGCCCATTAATGTCCAGTTCAGTTGCACCGACATTGATTAAAGTTAATTTCGAATTAAAGCATAGAAAATTATATATTTAATCGAGGATTAGCTAACGACTTAGCCCAATTCATATACTTACATAAATGTAATTACTACTAATTACCAACGAAACCAGAGATGCCGGTCTCTATCATCATACACCAGAGACTAGTAATTCAAGATCATTTTACTGTTTGTGTTCAACCGTTCATTTTTACGAGTTTGTGTATTCGTATTTCACTCTTGGTCTCATACACATACAGTATGTATACATATACATGTTACTTTTAGTTACTTAATTCCCTAAATTTATTTTCATAGCACATCATTTCATTACATCTGTTTTCTCTTAGTTATTTTATCGCTACCGTTAAGCTGCGATACCGAATGGGAGAGGAACCGAACATGCTGGAAGTACAATTTCCTTCTGATAAACGAACGGTACCATTTACGATCCTTAATTTCCACATACTTCACCTTTCAAACACAGTTTCCTGACACTAACACCAATGAATTCAATCAAAGAAAATTAACATTATTCGTTTTCTTTCTTGTGTGTAAATTTGTTTGTTTCACTATCAAGGATCACATTCATTTCACTATCGTGAACTGATCCAAACTGATCTAAACGAACTAATTTAACGCGTAAATCGAATGCAGCTGTTATTAATACGTGTCGTATGACTCGCATGTTGACGTCACTTTTGGGAGAAATAACGCAAAATAACTTAAAAATTATGCTTGCTGGGATTGTTCAAAGTAATCATCAGTTATTTTATGATACGATTATTTAACAAAATATCTGAACGATTGTTTAAAACAAAATATTTACTTATTAATAATAGATCTTTTACCACCTAAGAATGATGACCAAAAGACTGTTATATTAACGTTGTAACGCTACGTATTAGAAACGTCATTAATTGGTGACAATATGGCCAAATGATCTTTACGTTTCATCACCTTTAAATGACGTCAAAAGACCGTCATTCGTCATGAGTCTGCTACCTGGGTTATTTTCCTGTTATTTTCAAGCACTTGTTTGAAATCTTGTTTTGTATTATAATCTTAAAGTTCTTACATTCATCTAAGAGTTAATAATTTTTTTAAAAGTGATTTAATTCTCTTACAGAAGTCAAAAATAAAATAAATACTATATGGATTTGTGCAGACTCGAAATGCTAAACACGATAAAATCCAAGTTAAAAGTCACATATACAGGCTACAATAAACAAACAAATTACAATTCCAGTTTACGATATTAGAGGCGATTACTTTCTCGGTGTTGTTTATGGAAATTCTGATACAGAATGTACAGTCATGTTTTTTAGTAATGTCTCCCCTACAAATGTTACATTGCGACTAATACTACTACTACTACTACTACTGCAAAAGGTAGACAGACAAGCGAGCAAGCAGGTAAACAAAAACCCAAAATAAAATTATGAGATAAAATTCAACAATTGTTTGCTTAACTTTTAAATCGCGACTTAAAAGTTTATCAGGAAGACATTACTTGTACTCTCAAAGCTCAACGTAGGCAAATAATATGTATGTGTATGTATTTCTATAACAGAAAAAAATTACTCCTGTATTAATAACACAGAACAAACAGTAAAAAAATGAATTAAAAAATATTAATCCCTAACTGGCATAGCGAGTCAGATAGACCTCACAGTACTTTATTTCTTACATAATTTGCGCTTTATCGCTTATAGGCGTCTAGATTGCAAGACTTTTGAGAAAATCAATAAACACATTTCTTTGATTAGTACTTAATGTTATAAATACTGTGAGTAACATTAAGTACTAATCAAAGAAATGTGTTTATTGATTTTCTAATATAAATATATGTGGTAGTTTAATGTGTTTATTACATGCGAAAATATAATTACTTATGAAATCTCCATAAATAAAATCCCCTCCAGCAATAATTAGCAAGAAAGTAAAAGTAAACTCTTTAAAATCGAGCCGCCCATCCTGATACACCACGAAAATGATTTCGTTTGTATGTAAGAGATAAATTATTGTAAAAACTGACAGAACTAAGGAAAGCAGCTCTATATTAATCGAAAGTTTAATATAAATATTCATGGTTCACGCTTGAAAAATATAATTTACAACTTCGCAAAGTGATTCATGGCAAATAATGATACGTACTTACACTTTTATAATGCTATCTATTGACGTGATCTGTGTATGCGTGTGTAGCAAGAAGGTAAGAACAATAAAAACTTTTCCTTTTGTATTCGGCTCCCAGACGTAGAAAACATCCCTAAAATTCACGTGTGCAATGATCATCCGATTTTGCACAACAGTTTCATTGGTGAATGAGCCTAGACCCACTTCTAAATTTGAAAGTGAACAACTGAGTGCAATAACTTCGTAGAGTCACTTGCACACGAAAAATAACCTTGACCCTGAATCACTTTCTTTTCGAGAAGGCATTTTTGTAAGAGAGACATGCTAACTTTTCTTTGAGAAATAAACGCCCGTGGCTCCTTTCACGTTGCCTTGATGGTCGGTTCTAATCGTGTGAGGTTTTCACACAGAAAAGTGAAGTGCTTTAAACATAATAGCAACGGCCTCAAAATTTGTTAGTCTGAAGATTATTGTAACATTTAAATTTTTAGAAACGGGCAATTGTTCTTAAGTACAATAAACTTCTTAGTATGAAGTAGGTTTATGTAAGTACATCCTACAACAATCGTCTTCAACTAATGCTAAATCACGAACACTTAAAGGTCAATTATATTCGATGAATTTCAACATAAAATACTGAATATATTTAATTTACTGCAACTTGTTTTAATACATTCATATACCCATATACTATTAATTATAAATACAATTGAAATGAGCTGCGAAGTCTAAGTGTGTACATAATTTATTTGAAATTATTTATTATTTTGAAGAATAATGGTGATTCCTTGACTAGAAACAAAATAAGTTTTAGACTTTAAAATCTATATCTGGATAAACTTTATTGAGAAGCTTGAAATTCCTTTGGATTGTGACATATTGTAATCAACATACAATAAAATTAATTTAATGAGCGTTGCACTTTACAGTTTACAGTTTACCGGAAGCTATAAAACTACATTTGTTGCAAAATAGTTATATTCACCGTCGAGTTAAAAAGTCCTGTTTAAAAAATTGTAAACAATGCACTGTTAGAAAAATTTTGTGCAAATCGTTTTTGATTGCAGTGAAAACCTCGAGCAGCCTCTGGACAGCTGTTTCAGCCCTGCTTGGGGCTTCTTCTTCAGGTTTTCACTGCAATCAAAAACGATTTGCACAACATTTTTCTAAAAACTTTCATTATGCTTTGACAGCAAGCATGGCCGCCTTGCATGGGGGACTTATTAGGAGCAAATCCCGCTTCAATTTGTCTATCCTACTGCAATGTCAGGTCAAAAAGCGATAGTAAGATGTCGCTACTTTATCTGTTCATGCACTGTTGCTTTATTTAGATAAAATTGTACCTGAAAAAAATTCTACCTCTTCCTTTCTTTTCAATTGCTAAGGAGGTGTAAAAGTTAAAACAAGTATAAAACAAGTATAAAATGCGTTTACGAAAACGTTTAAACGCATCTGTCGTATATCTGTAAAAGTGAAATTCTCAATCAATTCCCCTGACATTATGTTTTGCGAAGAACCCGTTCGAATTTCAGGAGAAATTTTCTTGCTTTAAAATCTCTCGATTCGCACTTTTACTTTTTTCTTAAAAGCATGCTGGTAATCGACAAACGATCAGAATTTAAAAGTGAGCTAACTCATAACGGTCTCTTGCGTAGTTAAAATTAAGTAATTTAAAAATTAAATATCCGTACAATCTAAACACTATCAGAAACTCTTCTTCTAAAATATATACAAGATACTGCATTTTGAAACGCAACATAGGAAATTCTATGTTAATTTAAAAGTAATCGAATGTTGGCTGCCCTAATTATTTTACAACAAAATTCAATTTAGATTTTAAGTACTCTTCAAGGTGTATCTGTCTGTGAAATTTGAGAAATTTTCATACGGTGAGTTTTAAAATATTTAGAAAAAGATTCTGTAACTAAATTCAATTTATACCAAACTATCAACAGAGCTTTGATCAATTATAATGAAAACTGGACAGATAATAAATTTAGTCGTTTTTGAAAAGGCTTTGTAAAAAGCTTTTCCGGTAATTTATTTAAACTTTTACTGATCAAGGGTGTACTGATAGTTTGGTATAAATTGAATTTCGTTACTGATCTTTGAATATCTTGAAACTGAGCGAATAAAACATTCTCAAACTTCACAAACAGATTCAGCTTGAAAAGCACCTTAAAAAACCTAAATGGATTCTTGCTATAAATAGGAAAGCCAATATTCGAACACCTTTAAATTAACAGCTCCCTATTTTCCTACGGCGCAGGGAGCTGCGTTTCAAAACATAGCACCCTGTATAAGCAAGTAAATTGAAAATTTTAAATACATTTAGTTAAGATAAGCCGGAAGGAATGATAGAGTGATTATAAAAAGTGGTTGTTCAAAACGATTAAGTAGTATTTTGAACACATAAACTTCAGTTCATTTTCTTCTTCTTCATTTTATTGAAAGCAAATTCAATGATTTTTTTTTCTTTTTAACGCATACTATTTATACTTACTTACTTACTTACTTTATTCTATTTATCTCCTCGGAGAGTAGAATAGACAATTTTCAGTGAAAATATCACAATGTCATCATCACAATACAATAAAGTTACAAACAATACAATAAATTATAAGAAACGTAACATAAAACATTGTCAATTAACAATATATCATTAGATATTTCATACTTAAAAAGAACAAGAACAAGTCGGGAGTTCGACATTATACGCAACAATTATTTTAAAAAGCAATATGTAAGGTTATAATGCATCTTTCCTTTATTGTATGCGCTGAATTTTTTTTTCCTTTAACTCTTATATACATCACTTTGTGTTTGTTGCCTAAAATATATCGTGATGAACGTAATTACATAAAAATTCAACACGGACCGATGTTGCATTTAAATGCAATTTAAAATGATCCCTACTTATAATCAAGTAGACCTTAATACAGATATAATTATAATTTTAATTTTATTCTTTTTCTTGATACCGCTTAATAATATATTTATAGACACAACCCATCGTTTTGCTAAAATAAAAAAAAATGGGAAAATATCAAATATGTACTATGCCCGCCAAAAAAATCTGGGACACGTAATATGCCCTACTGTAAATATCTATAATGTTTTTACATCACCATAGAAACAAGTGCTAAATAGCCAAATGAATGGCTTAAGGCTGCATTCAAACTAATAAAATAACTCAAAAGTGCATCCAGAGATTTGTCCCAGATTTTTTTGGCGGGCATAGTAACTATTTATTTAATATTAATTAATAATACTTTTAGGAATGTAACAGTGTAAACATAAAATAAATATGAATGAATCAAATAATTGAATTTATAACTTACCCAAAGGAAGGAAACACAAAGACTAAGTTTTTATAAACAGTAAATAAAAAGGCCATTCAAAATATTAATTTAGCGGTGTCGTCTTCTAAATCTTCAACTCTGCGATTTTATACAGGCAATGATTTCAAGAAACGTAGTATTTTTTTATACATACCGGGTGTGCCGTTCGAAGCAGGCAGACAACTCACGACGGCAAGCACCTAAACCATAATTTGAATTGAATTAAAGTCAACTATGCATATTAGATTACAATATCTAATAATATTTATACTGGCAGAGGCGCATCCAGTATATCACGAAAGCTCTCACCTATACCTATATTAGTAGTTTCAATTTAATTAAAAAAAATATCTGAACCTTTGTTCCTCTTTTGTTAGGATATATGTAAAAATATACCGGAAATTATCGGCTATTTCATATTTTACATTTTAATGCAAATTCTGATCCTATATTTTGACACTTAATTAAAAAAAAAAAACTCTTTGTTGTCCATTTCGTTGAGAGTTCGTAATGAAACTAAAGTTTTAAATGTAATTTGAAAGTTGAATATTTAATAATTCTTTTAACCATACCCTGTTTTTTGTAATATTTACGAACGGTCAAAATATGTATTTGGTTTTTATAAGTAAGAATCTGGTATAATTGGAGTTGTAATTAATTGCTTCATAAATATTTTTTTCACGAAGAGCACATACGCAGAATTATATTTTTAAATAAAAATGGATTTCTAAAATTAAAATGTATTTCTTAATAAAAATGTATTTCTTAATAAAAATGTATTTCTTAATAAAAATGTATTTCTTAAATAAAAATGTACTACCTGCTTTACATAAGTTTTACAATCTTTGAAAAAGATAACACCGTTATTTGCTAACATAACCTCATGTAGTAAAGCATACATAATATTAAATAATAAATTTGTGAGACGCACTTACTCTTCTCCTGCGGTCATCAATTCTTGCAAAGAATATTGTGCTGAATCAGTATGTCATACAATTTTCTCAATATCGCACACCTGAACACAAAAAAACACAAAATTTTTAAGAGAAGCAAAAAAAAAACTAAATTTGTTATTCTTACTTTTAGATTGTGAGCGCATACTGTACGTATTCCTGCTATTTTATCCAAAGACAAGGCTGATGAGCTTATCAAATAAAAATTAATTTTCCTAATATAATAATAACACGTCAAAATGGATGTCTATTATTTTTGTAACAACCAGTATATAAATTGAGGGCTGCTGACAATTTTATTGACACTCGCCAAGATACACATCGACATATTTCGGAAAAGAGCATTCCATTTAAAATAAAATTAACCACACCATCAAAAAATCACTGTAAATCAAATAGATTAACGATAAAACAAAATTATTATAAATTTCCTTTTTTTAATATATGTATAAAACAATAGTATCTCATTTTCTTTCTGTTAATAAAACTTTTTCAGCAGAATTACTTAAATCAACGCAGACTTCACACAGGCCTGATTCATTGGGTGGGATAGTACCCCGATTTGAGACCTAGAGATAACGCCACGCGCCTTGTACTAAAACATTAATAGTTCGTGTATTCCGGAGGCCGAGCTGAACGTAAATTTGTAGCCATTTTACTGCAGAATTGTATGTTCATATAAAAATGTGTATATAGGGTAGGGTGTTCATGGGAAGCCGCTACAATAGTTAACTTTTTTATTTGTATATTTACGAAGTAACGTAAATCATAAAAGTTTTAAGACCTTTCCTCTTCATTTTTATGGTACTTTCATAAAAACAAATAATATAATGCCAGATCACATCGTGCTGTAAGGCCTCGGGAGGCATTTGAAGAAGAACATACAGGGTGTTCATGAGAAGCCGCTACAATAGCTATCTTTCTTATTTGTATTTTTACGAACTAACTTAAATTAGGAAAGTTTTAGGACCTTTCCTCTTCGATTTTATGGTACTTTCAAAAAAACAAATGACAATCAGGTTTTCGAGATTTTCAATTGTTTTTACCTTTTTTAGATGGAATGTTAGGATTTTTATCATCGCATCGCGTTCAGGATGTCAAATTAATTATGTCTCTAAAATATCATCTCCCAATGCCTATTATTTTATAAATGATTTGGTAACAAAATCTTGGTGTTCACGGGAAATGGGTACGGTAGCTAACTTTTTATTTGAAGTTTCACAAAGTAGCTTAAATTAGAAAAGTTTCATGACCTTCCCTGCTCGATTTTATGGTTTTAGAGATTTTCAATTATTTTCAACTTCTTTAAATGGAACATTATGTTTTTTTATCATAGAATTGCGTTCAGGATGTCAAATTAAGTATGTCTGTAAAATATTATCTCTCAAAACAGAATATATCAAAAATAATTCAGTCTTGATATTCGCGGGAAGAAGTGTATCATTACGATAGTCTTTTAGTACACGAATACAATATGGTGCGCGTTGAAACAAGATAATAAAGTTTGTGTTCAAACTGTCAAACCTTTGTGAACTGCCATTATTCAAAATTTGATTAAATTTAGTTCACACTCAAAACCCTTGTGCCAAGTATTGAAGGCACGACCTGTTAAAATGCCTAATACCATTATCTACTAAATAATTTATAAAATAGTGGACTTAGAACGGAAATATTTTAGAGAAGTACTTAATTTGACATCCTGAATGCGATGCGATGATAAAAAAAACCTAACATTTCATTTAAAAAAGTTGAAAACCATTGAAAATCTCGAAAACCTGATTGTCATTTGCTTTTTTTTTTTGAAAATACCATAAAATCGAAGAGAAAAGGTCCTAAAACTTTCCTAATTTAAGTTACTTCGTAAAAATACAAATAAGAAAGATAGCTATTGTAGCGGCTTCTCATGAACGCCCTGTATAAAACTTGACTCCATCGTGTTACAATTAAAGACGGACCGGAGCGATTGGTTTTTTCGCGAAGCAACTCCAGCGCTAAAAATCTGCTGTTTCAAAAATAAATCAAACTGGACACTAATATACTGGGTGTATCAGAAACACGTGTGTTAATTTTAAACCATAGAAGAAAGTTTGGTGTTTGGACTGAACCGTCTTTCGAAAAACCATGGCAACTTTCATCACTATTGTTATGACGGATACAATCAGTTATAATGTGTCAAGACAGTTGTCATTTTTTAAACGCACACAATTTCTCTAGTCAAGAATTAATCACGGTTGGATTTTTTCGGAAGCTACCGCATTTTTTAAACTTATTTTACTGGACTATACGTTCGAAATTTTAAATCAGTTTAGAAAGCTTTAAATAAAAAAGAGTCAAATAGAAAAAAATATTTCATTTAGCTAACTACATTCCGTAGTGCTAGAGGTGATTCTGAACAAAAAACTTCCTATACACTTTAGGTCAATTCCTTTCCGTTATACCCGAGATATCGACAAAGGAAAAACATCCATCAGTAATGTATTTAATCATGAAATGTTATTTCAGCAGTAATGTAATTTATGTAACGTTATTTCAAGATTAAATACATTACTAATGGATGTCTTTTTGTTGATATTTCAAGAACGAACAAGAAATTGATCTAAAGTGTGCGTAAAGTTTTGTGTTCAGGACACATAACATAGGTTTGTCGGTTACCTCAGGAAACACCTTTGTATTACTTCAGAAGTATCGGTAACTGGGAGTTAAATTGCCATATAAAAGCCAGCCGTTTTATAAGGAGTTAATAAGCTAACAAAAGTTCACTTAGGACTGATTGCGTCGCGGTTTTCGAAATATAAAACGTATCAACACTTTTTGTTTGCGCGCATCTCCACAAAAATACATCTTTAGAAAACAGCTTAATTCTACACGTGATATGCTATCAAATAACTAATATTATAGGGACGTCATATTAAAATTAAATTAAATAAAAATGTTAAATAACTAATATTAATATGAAAAGAAATTAAAATTAGAAGTAAAACAGAAAATATGAAGTATACTAACTGTAAAAAAGCAACAATTCAAAAATTTGTTTTCTGAAGTTTATTGCCCAAATTTTTAACGGTATCACCGAAGTATGCTAATTGTATCACACTTCCTTCAAACGGTAAACAGCAGTAAAATAGAATTATGACACCTTCGTTTATACTTTTTAATTCAAATCGATAAAGTCAACATAAATAATTCGTATTACCGCGTAAAAGCTAATCACACCTTAGAGACGGGATAATAACTGATTAGTTCTGGACTCTGAAGATTGCTGTAACAGTGTGCGTTTAAGTGGATTTATTGTTGGTGAATTCAAAATGAATTCGCTACGTTTCTCGTATAAATAACAGTTGTTTCGATATTTTTTTTCATGCGATCTTGTTAACGGGTCAATAGATAAATTGAATCGTGCGAACTGAAACGCTAGAAGTATTTATAAAATGAGAAGTAGCGGAAAATTGTCGGTCGCCCATTAAAAAGTGTTCAATTAAAATAGTATGTGATTGTAATGATTGTACAAAAACGAAGTGTTCTTACAAAATGAATTTAGGGAAACGCAAATTCAGTTGAGTTAACTTTTTTTTTGAAGATACGTGGGCTGCTGGAAAAGTTTCTGGAAACGGTATGAAAAAACGCACATGAAATTTGGTAGACAGTATCATTGTTTTTCGAAGTATTCGCCTTTGACGTCAATACACTTTTGCATACGCCCGAACCAATTTCTAAAGCACGTTTTCCACTCTAAAGATGGTACCTCAGAAACCAGTGTCCGGAATGTTTCAACCGCTGCTTCAGCCGACGAAAATCGCTCACTACGTATTTTATTTTTGATATTTGGGAACAAAAAGAAATCCTTAGGTGATAAATCAGGTGAATATGGACAATGAGTCATTAATTCAACATTTTTGTTGGGCAAGAAATCAACTGTTTGACGGGCTGGCGTTGTCATGATGGAGAATAATTCGTCGATTTCGATTGTTTCTTCTTATTTGATCGATGACTTCCGGCAAACAAATTGTAGTATACCAATCAGCATTCACGGTTTTTCGATCCTCTAAAGCCACGGTTGCTACAAGTCCAGTTAAACCAAAGAAACAAGCAATCATTTGCTTCGCAGCACTGAGTGAACGGACAACTTTTGTTGGTTTTGGTTCATTTTGAAATACCCAACCGGTAGATTGTTGTTTACTTTCTGGCTCGTACGAATAGATCCACGTTTTTTCATCAGTAACGATGTTATAAACTAAATTTGAACGACCTCCATTGAATTTCTTGAGCATTCCTTCGCACCATTTGACACGACCCTGCTCTTGCGCTTCTGTTAAATTGTGTGGGAGGGATCCAACTACTGCAAAGTTTTCGTTCGTTCAAATGATCATGTAAAATCTGGTGTATTGCTTTCAAGTCCATACGTAAGGATGCTTGAATCTCACGGTATGTCACATGTCGATCTCACTCAAACATTTCACGCACAGCATCTACATTAGTGGCAACAGTAGATGTTGATGGACAACTTTCGCGAAACTCGTCACTGAGAGAGGTACGTCCACGCTCGAATTCGGCAAACCAATTATAAACACTGCTCTTTGATGGTGCTTCATCTCCAAAAGCCAAATGAAGCCGATCGAGGCATTGTTTCGACGTTAGACCACATTTGAAATCGTAAAAAATCATGGCACGAACATTTTCATGCGAGATTTCCATGTTTACACAAAATTACTTTATCTCAAATGCTGTACAAACAAAACTAGTTCACTTGGATAGGAACTGTCGATAGAATTATAAGCGAAAAACGTCAAATTTTTCAAATATGACAGTTGATAAACGCTAACTATTCTAGACCTACTATATTCCAGAAAATTTTCCAGCAGCCCACGTAACAGAAGTTCTGCCTCTGCAATAAATATGCATTATACCATGCGATCAACGGAATTTATTATGAGAGCAGGCTGCGATATTTTCCAAAAAGCTGGGAACACAGACTTGCAGTGTGAAATAAAAAATTTGAAATGTCAAAATTGTGACATTTATTTTTTTAATGATTGATAATAAACGGGTTTGTCTTATGGAACGTCCATATAAAATAAAAACTAAATAAAGACTGTACAAAGTACGAGCGTAACCTCATGTATGACAACTGTCAATTTATTATTTATTTCTCAGTGTATCCAACCACACAGCATAAAATAGCCCCCTCTAATTATGAATTCCGTTGATCACCCGGTACTTACGAGTATGTAGGAAAGTATGTATCTTGAACAGTGCACAGTGTATTAAGCAACAGAATTTACTTCATTGTAACCGCAAACATCGCCGTCGTCGAAGTATACATTTTCCATTTGTCTTCTGTAATAATCATTTCTGTATTGTCTGCTATATTTAGAATCAACTGTTGCTATTTCGAATCAGTTGCATCACAACCAACTTGCCGCAAGGTACATTCAGTGAAAAAAATACAAGCAATAAGCTCAGCGTTTATATTTTGACACACAAATAATTCTAAAAGATTCGTTACCTGTATTATGTTTGAAATTTCTTATGGTGTAAATAACCCTTTTAAGTTATCTGTCCTTCTATGTGTCCCTACTTCGAAAATAAATTTTACGCACAAAGCCTTAGTGTATTGTAAATTTTCAATTTTGGTTGAAAATTACATTCTCAGATTACTTTTAAATGCCAATATTTCGGTAGATTTAATAGATAAATAAAATAATTGTGTCCCTTCAAAAATCATAAGCGGTTCTCAACCTAAGGGTTGCAATTAGATATATAAAGAAGTCGCAGCAAATAAAACACTTATACGCAAAGTAACCTTCTGTTCATGAATCATAATCAAATGTAAATAAATTATATAACTAGGGGGGTTGTGAGGTTCGTGAGCTTATTTTGGCTATTGGGGGGGTCGTAAGGATTAAAAATTGAGAAACGATGTCATAGACTTTATGTTAAGAATACGATCCATGCAGCTCTATCAAGACAGTTTAACTGTAATTTTACACAGACACCGAAATCGGTTATTTGCTAAGTAAACCCACCTGTAATTTCATCAGGTTATTGGCACAGAAAAAGATGCCGATAAAATTGGTTCACACGTAGATATTGAATTAAGTCGAGCTAAAGAAGAGGAGACTTATGAGCCAATAATCTATCCTGAAATAGAACCCAGAGAAGTTCTCGATCAGTCATTACAAAACGATTTCAGAAGAGGACGAGGTAGACGAAGAAAAATGTTCACAGGTCAAAGAACGCGTCCACGAAAGATATCAACATAATACCTCAGGAAAATGAAGAACAAGCTGATTTTGCTTTTATTTCTGAAGTGTCGGTAGATACTGCAATTACGAGTTCGGAATCAAAGGAGCGGATGACAGCAAATTTTGTTCCTTATTAAAGAATAATACCTGGGATTTTGTGGACCATCCAATCAATCGAAAAGTTATTGGCAGCCGAGTGGTGCCTCGAAACAAACAAGGTTCGAAAGGTACGATTCCAAAGAGGCTCGTGTTGTGGAGAAAGTTTTCTCTCAAAAACCTGGAACTGATTTTCACGAGACTTTCGCTCCTATAGCTCGTTTGACTTTTCAACATGATATGCACATGCAGCAGTTCGACATAGCTTTTGCGTTATTTAAATGGATTTTTAGAGGAATATGAGAAACTTCCATTATAATCAAAAAGTGCTTCAATTAATTGTTCAATCCCAAAGTGAAAGCCCAGACATTGTTGCAAAGGCCAAATGTATCTTGAACGAAATGTCAACAGGACAAAAAGTTTGTCATCTTAAGTTGCGTTCCTTTTTCACCTATTCTCAGATAATCTCACCTCACTTCCCTTCATTGTTGAAATTACGCGTTCCTTTTACTTCGAAATGAGGAAGTACAAGTGAGAAAGTGGTTTCCCCCCTCACTGATTTGAAAGAACCACTAACCCTTTATCAATAACGAGTCCACCAGTAGTGGGGGAAATTAATCACACGTTACTTAACAAAATATTTGATGTTGAAAGGTTTTCTTTTTCTTGAAGATGTCGCTAAAAGATATTTCATTTAATTGAAAAAAACCCTTTTCAAACAACATCTTTTAACATATTACTTACAAGTGTCGTGTTTGAAATTTATCTTGAGGTAAGAACTTCCTCAGTTTTCCCCTTTTCAGTCGTTCCATTTAGACAAATTTTCATTTACTTTTTATGTGAGTTGAGCCACTCATCTCAACTAGCCTAAACTCAGTTTATTTGTAAAAGGAACGCGACTTTAAAAAGATTCTCTACGGATTGAGTCAAGCAGGACGATGTTGGAATAAGCGTCTGGATGATGTAATGAGACGGTTCGGAGCTAGATCTACAGAATCGAATCCGTGTGTATATGTGGCTGGACGAGAAAATGAATCGATTATAATTATAATTTATGTGGATGATATCGCAGTATCATATCGACACTTAAGAAAAATCAACCGCCTAGAAGACCATTTGAAAAAGAATTTTAACATCAAGAAACTCGGAGAAGTAAAATATTGCCTGGGAATGAAATTTGACAGGAACCAGGAGGGAATAACATTAGATCAACCCAGTTACATTAACGACATCCTTCAGAGATTTGGAATGGGTAAATGTAAGCCAGTTTTTTTCTCCGTTAGCAACCCGTAAAAAAAATGGCAAAATCCAATTGTTGGAATGATGATGACGAGAAGAAACCTCCTTATAAAGAATTAGTAGGAGCTCTTATGTATTTTTTTCAGTCATTGGAATGCTTCTAAACGCGTTTTGCGTTACCTAAAGGGAACTTCGAATATCTGAATCACATTTAAAAACCGAAAGGAGTCATTTCGAGGATATGTAGATTCGGATTGGGCAGTTTGTCTGGACGACAGACGGTCATTCACAGGATACGCTTTCATTTTTAATGGAGGGCTCGTGTCCTCGGAGTATAAAAAACAAAGGACCGTGGCACTGTCTACTATGGAAGCTGAATACATGGTATTAGGCGAAGCTGCCAAAGAGACTATATACCTGAGAAAGCTTTTAACTGAAATAGGTTGGGGTTGGGTTTTGACTATTCCGAAGCTGTAATGATTTACAATATTGGTGCTGAAAAACTTGTAGGCAATCCGGTATTCCATGCGCACACTAAACACTTTGGCATCCGGCACCATTTTGTACGTGAAGTACTGCAAACTGGCCAAATCAAATTAGAATATGTTGTTTCAG
The DNA here is from genome assembly GCA_036172665.1 of Prosopocoilus inquinatus. NCBI lineage: Eukaryota > Metazoa > Arthropoda > Insecta > Coleoptera > Lucanidae > Prosopocoilus > Prosopocoilus inquinatus. The sequence continues at coordinate 9,457,740 of CM069876.1, forward strand.
ATAATACGGGAGCTGATGTACTTACAAAGGGCTTGTCAAAACCAAAAAAACAGAAGATGTTTAGCAATAATTGGAAAGTTAGTTGCATAAATAACGAAGAACCCACAGCTTGTCTCTGTTGAGAATACGATCCAAGCAACTCTATCAAGACAGTTGTTAGTTGTTGATAAAAAATAAAAATATAATTTGTCAATGTAATTTTATACAGTCACCGAAATATTTTCTTTACGAAGTTATTAAACCTATTTGCTACGTAAACCTACCAGTAATTTCATCACTTTAGATCAGCGGTTTCCAAACTTTATGTTACTGCGCCTTCTTTAAAAAAATTAATCTTGGCGCCTCCAACTCTTCTTTTTTTTTCATAAAATATTACAGAAGTGTATTTATATGTGCGTACCTTGTTATTAATCGATGTTTTGCTGTTAAAATTACATTTTTGTTAACTTTTCGCGTCTCCTTTTGCACCTGTTCGCGCCTCCCAGTTTGGAAATCGCTGCTTCAGACCAATATACTTTACATTTATTAAAAATAAAATTTAATGAGCTGTGTTTAGTGGCGCCTCCTGGTATCCGCTGTTACCGTCAGATGTTCCAAGTGGGCACTAAATTATCTTAATAGCAACCTCGAATTGAAGCACTGGCCACATGTAATTTTAAGAATTTATTTAATTCACTACGCACTAGTTACTATTTACAAACAAAATTTAACAACTTAATTTAATTTGAACAAAGTATTAAAACGACATTAAACTGTACTGTCAACTCTGAAGCAACAACGAATTTCAGAATTCTTGTATCTGGAGGTTGTGATGGGTTTTTTAAGGATTCAGAAATTGGCAGTTCATGGGGAGAACTTTGACTTGATTTGCTGCAACTAATCAGGGGTGTTAACAGATATGAGTCGAGGCAGGGAAATTTTGTTCGTCAAAGAAAGGTACATTCCAAGAATAAAATTAGGCGCTTTCAGTGATAGATATTAAAATTAAAATATAACGAGATTGAATATCCATCGGTCGGACGCTATTAACAAAGGACAGACACGGCATCTATGAAGGATGATTCTAATCGGTTTCCAATCGGGAATTTCAAGTTAATATTACTATTGAACGGTGAAATGCGAGCTATAAGAATTAAAGTCTGAATTAAGAAACAATTTTGAAAATACAACAGTTATGATTTTACAGAATACTGCGAAAGCCGAGTTATAAAATTAAGAATAGGAAATTTTCTATGAATTTCAGTCAGATAGGCATGGATAATTAAATCGCTTACAATTTGATTTGCCTTTATACAGTTTAACAGCTATATAACATAAATATAACTAAATGCACTACAAGCTGCTCAAAGAAGAAATGAACTGAAGAAATTCATGCAAATGATATTATTATTTTGTTCTTGAAATTTAGTATAAATATTTTAGAACAAACCGCCAAGTCCAAAAAATTAATCTTTAAAGTTTAGTAAAAGCCACCTAGTACTTTTATTAACTTACTTAAGATCCACTAAATTGAGAACTCCACAATACGCAAATAAAACTAATCTTTTAATTTATAAACAGCTTTGACGTTGCATAAAAGCCAGCAAAAAAACAGTCAATTCTATGTTGACATTAAAACATCGTGTAGGTGAAATGAAAGTAAACCAACGAATTCTTTTCATGCCAATTAGAAGAACAAACAATCTACCCACACATTAACGTTATGTTTGAATTTGTAGAGACACGAAAAGAACGCAGGATCCTTATTTGCTGAAAAGAAATCTCTCAAGCTAACCCTGATTGATATCCATTTTCTTTTTGCAAGAGTAATTATAAAATTTATGACATTTTAATTATATTGAAAGTACGTGAAACATGAAAGTTTTATTCATACGGTAAGAATTCTTTAAATAGATGGATACAAGCGAGTTCAATTAAGAGCGTATTTAATAATTGAAAGGGTCAGTGCAAGAAGTAACTGAGTCACACTTTTATGTTCTCGAGCTATTGCGATCTGAATATTTCAATATACTCCCACATATTTATTTATTGGTCCAGGCATTTGATTTTTTTGTACACAGAGATACATTGGTGTACAATAAAAAGTCAAAGTTCAAATTTAGAAAATTTGCTTAGGTCCTGAAAAATAATACAAAATTGTTTTGAACTTAGCCACTTTCTGCACTGAATTTCGGTAATGTCGATCATTTACAACAGACAGAAACATTTCAACGAAGAACATTTTTTTTATTTTGTTTACAAAAGTAACGTACGACTCTTTCAATTTCAAATCTCAGTTGCTTGTGCAAAAAAAGCTGATATTTAACTTAGAACAGATATACCAGTACGTCCAAATTTCATCGACTTTTTATGCAGTGCTAAAGTAGTTTTCCGTAATGTAAGCCTTGTGTTCGTTGTAAAAACAATTTTGTAAAAGTATAAAGTAAAAATTAGTTATATTAAACTAGTAGTATAATATTTGAGTTAAGAAATGATATGCGCTATCAAGTTAACAACAATATCTGTATCTAGCTAAGACATGAAATTTATTCCTAGCCACCTGAGACCTGGAACTTATGTTATAAACAATTAAAGAATAAACCACACATTATAACAATTTAAATTTTAACAAAACGGACATGAATTTAATATAAATAATAGCATGTGTATTTCGACAAATTTGGTAAATCAGGATAACATAATTTCATACTAAAACAACTTTTTATACGACATTCGCGTCAAGAAGTAGTTATTTCCGGGGATTAGGGACATATATTACTACTTCTTGCACTGAACTGGGATTCAACTGAAATGGTTACTGTTGCTGTTTGGTAAATTTATCGACTTCTTGGAGTTTATCTGAGTTTACCAGATGATAGTACATGCAAATTAATGTACTTGACGTTGGTTATCTCAAAAATGCAAAATATGGATTTAGCCACATTTTGCACTGACCCCGTCAAATGGGAAACGGTTCGGGAGGGAGAAGGCCATATATGCAGCGGCGGTGGTTCTCAATTTACGACGTTAACATTTATTATTGCTTTTTTCGTTTTAAACTTAAACATTTATTATATTTCCATGTTCTTCCTTTTCCCACTATTAAGTACAGGCTCGAACGCGCACGAAGTTACTACAACGTGAAGCAACTTACCTGATTCAAGCTGTATAACGTTAGGCGGATGGGTTCAAAAATATGAAATAATTTAGAGTTCAAAAGAAGAGCACATTAACAAACAAATAAGCAAGTAAGTAACTACTTATTTGCGTGTTAAATTTTACTAAATCTTCCTACTTTGTCATTCCGCAAACTAAAAATATTTAATATTTTCCTCATGATTACGTGTAACTCACCCAACATGGCACGCCGAGGCATCATTATAAGTTTGTATTCGTATCTAAATTTATAACCTTTCTCCAGGAACAATAAACTCTAGACATATATTCCCCGTTCTATTTTCTAGACAGCTACATTTATCGACTATATTTCTCCAAAGGAAACGAATGAGCAAAGAGAACGAGCACATAAGTCAATCCCACACTACAATGCCTTGAAAATTCCAAGAGAATTTAAAAACATGTACTGTTATAATTTTACGGTAGTCGTAATACATATATCCGTTAATATCAAGGTTAATGCTTGCAAGACATTCGTATGCCAATGTCACATCAATATCTACCAGCATAAAATATAGGTTCGCGAACAATATATGTTATTCATTAGCGGACAAGCTGTTATCTACAGCACATTAGAATTCAGTAGCTGTAACGAGTTTACACGGCATACAAATAACAATAAACATTACAGGAACTGCTCTTTCACTCCAGATCTGTTACGATCACCGATTTAATGTGATCTCAATTTGTTCAGGATTGCATCAAGTTATGTAAAATGACGCTTTTAAAATTCATATTTATCAGAACTATTTACAGTTATATTCCTTTATTCTAGATTAAAATTTGATTTAAAGAGTATTATTATTATAATTGCAACATTTAAATAACGATTTGGCTATCGCAGCTAAAAGCGAATCAGTAAAATTGTTTCCGTATTCCTTTCTCCTACAAAACATTATTAAATTTGTTTTTGACACTGCCTTTTTTATTGTTTTAAAAATTACTACAAACGATTTACTTGATTCTTTAAAATAAAATAATTTCTGAAAAACAATGTTTTTTCTTAAGAGAGTACAGAGATTCTTGAGTCAGTTGTATTTTTTTAACAAAAATATATACAGAGCGCTGCATTTTGAAACGCACCATAGGAATTTAATTATTTTACAACAAAAATCCATTTGTGTTTTTAAAGTACTCTTCAAAATGAATCTGTTTGTGAAGATTGAGAATTTTTCATACGCTGAGTTTTAAGATATTTTAAAAAAGATTCTGTACCTAAACTAAATTTATACCAAATTATCAGTACAACCTTGATCAATGATAATGAAAACTGAACAGATAATTCATAAATCTAGTTCTTTTTTGAAAAAGATTCATAGAAAAAGCTTTTCCAGTAATTTATTTTAAGATTTACTGATGAAGGCCGTGCTGATAGTTTGGCATGAATTGAATTGCGTTATACTGATATTTTCTAAATATCTTGAAACTGAACGAATGAAAAATTCTCAAACTTCACAGACAGATTCATCTTAAAGAACACTTTAAGAAACCTAAATTAAATTTTGCTCTAAAACAATTAGGGAAGCCAATATTCGAGCAACTTTAAATTAACATGAGATTTCCTATGTTGCGTTTCAAAACGCCGCACTCTGTATAATTTAAAATAAATTGAAGAATAAAATTTGCTTCGTTCGAAGTTATTATCTTACTCGCACTTGGATTAATTAATGCTATTGCTAGTAAATTGTTTGCAATACGGTATATAATTTCAAGTAAAACAAAATATTAGTTTTTTACGAAATTTAAGTTGGATTATACACCTGAACAAAGTGATGTTAGACTTATATGTACGAGGATTGCACGATAACTAAGTGGCCTAACAAAGGAAACGTAAGTTTCTGGATTAAAAAACATTTTATTCTTCAACGTAGTCTCCTACCCATTCCACACATTTATTCCAATGTAACTCCAAACTGGAAATGCCTTCATTGAAGGTAGATGAATCTAAGTCCGCAAAATAACTATTTACTGCTGCGATTACCTAGAAATTGGACGAAAATCTCTTACCATAGAGCCTAGATCTTCAGATGTGGAAGTAGATGCGAGCCAGCGAGGGCGAATGAAGCACTAATTCAAATCCCAGTTCATGAAACTTGGTTATTGCGAGCGCAAACTTGTGGGAAAGTGCATTATCCTGATGGACAAGCACTTTCTTCTTTGCCAAATGCCGTTTCTCTTTGATATGGTGCCCAATTGCTACAACAAATTGGGTAAGAGTCGCCATTTATTGTTTTTCCCTTTTTTTAAATAGTCGACGAATGATCTCAAAACACTGTTGCCATAATCTTTTCTATGACAAAGCGGTATTTACCTTCCTCAGTGGCGGAGAACCTTTATATGTCCATTGTTTGGACTGTGTTTTGGTTTTGGGAGTGTAATGGGTTTCACCGACGGTTATGAAATGTGATTATATGATTGCGACGACCACGTGCCAGAAGGTCGCGAGACACTCAAACGACTCAATTTTTACTCCAGTGTGAGCAACCACGGCATCCAACGTGCCAAGTTTTCTTTCATTTCCAATTCTTCAGTTAAAATACTGTGCACTCTATAGTTTGAGATACCCACAACGTCTGCTATCTCACGCACCTTTACTCAACGGTCATCCAATACAATACGCTTGGTTTTTTCAATCATATTCAGAGAGTAGCCGTTATTAGACGTTCACTGATGCGTTCATCTTTTGTGCTCACACGAGTACGCTTAAATGCATAAACTCAGTTTTTGAACATGGAAAACGAAGCAGCGGACACTAATAATGTGGAATCCAACTCTACTTTGATTTCGGTTGATGTTAAGCCTTTTAAATACAAGTACTTTATGACTGCTTGCAACGTAACGTAATCTTTTCCATTGCTTATAAAATCACACGGAACGTTCACTTTGATGTACTATTAAACACAGACTAATTGACAGATTGCTTTGTACTCCCCATTGAGTTATACTCTTGGAGCACGCTATGTCATATAACGTGTATTACTGAAAACCGGTCCGGTCGCGGGTCTTATGTATGGCAAAACGAATGGAGTGTGGAGTATCGCGCACTTTGTCACACACATGTTGTGTTCTCTACTGCTCTTTATTTTTGCCATATAAGAGAGGGGAGTGCACGTCCGAAAATTGGCACGTTTTCTGCTCGTTATTTGCTCATCCAGTACTTAACCTCCCTAGTACTGTAGTCATAATTAACCTAATAAAGGATGGTTCTACAGAATAATACAAAAGTTTCCGCGGAATTCGCGGCATATCTGTGTTAGGCCACCTAGTTATTGAACGATCCTCGTATACATTTTCTGAAAACAGTAGCTAGTTTTCAAATTATAAAAAGAACTAGAAAGAATCTGAAAAGGAAAAAATACTATTATTGCAAACCTCGATAAGTTTCAAAAATCTTGGAGAAGTATAGTGAAAACCTAAATTGAGACATGATATAAAAAGGGTATACCAAAATATCAAATACGAAAATTTTCAAATTTCAACCCAAAATCAATTCAGTTGCTGAAAAAGGGTTTGTGTTAGTTAATAACATAGCTTTATTTAAAAACAAAGTCGCTTTTAAGCCATCCATACAATTAAAATTAATTGATTAATACTACGTTTTGTTAAGCAACCAACAAAATGCAAATGACTACACAGTCTGTTATAAAGTATGTTAAACAATGGGCACATGCATACATATGGGTTCATAGAATTATAGACTATTGTACAATGTGTGATTTATTGAAATCAAACCAGAGCGAGTCATAAAAAAACTTTTAAGATTTTAAAGCGGGCGTCAAAATAATTTTACTTACGTTAACAACAAAACATCAAAATAAATTCTCTTAGTTTCAGACATATGAATTAGCCGATCACCTTTTTTTCCGTCAGAGTAGTCCAGTTAGGGTGACATTTTTGTTGGTATCACAATGAAATATAGACGTCAGATGAAATGGTTATGTTTATTTTGAATTTCAAGTTTATGATTTTAGTAAATTGATACCACTTCGACTGCATTAGTAGATACCTTATAGCGTTTTCGATTGGGGTATGTATTGTACTCCAATCGAAAACGCTATTATTTACACCAGAGTTGGTCGCAGACAGGGTTTGATATCCGGGATTTTTTTCGTTCCCGGGAATCGGGATTGTAAAAACCATGATCCCGGGAATCCCGACATCCCGGGAAATTTTATTTTTAATTTAAAATTTTATTTTATCAGAAAAATTATCAACGTTAGAATTCTTCCTTCTCTTTGTGCTACATATCTCTGTCATGATTATGAATATGAATTAAAATAATGTTTCGAAATACAATGTATACACAAATATTCAGGATGAGTCATAATGGGCGGAACAAACGTTACCAGTACGTAAGTAACTGAAAATAGAAAAGTTTTAGGAAATTTTCTTCTCGGTTTTATGCTGCTTTTGAAAAGACAAATGACAATCAGGTTTTCGAGATTTTCAATTGCTTTCAACTTTTTTTAATGGTTGTTGGTTTTCTCAATTCACGCGGACTAATTTGTACTCCATCGTAACAGAAAGAGATGGAACCGATAGATCCTTTAATATTATTAGCCAATTACATAACAAAATTTAACTTTTCTATAATTTCTAGGACCCAATAGAATCGTAAATAACGGTTATTTACGGGCGTTTATAAAGAGGTCGGAAACTTTTTTGACTACTGCTTTCCTTTGTGAAGTAAAGACATTGTGGAACTGCGACTGGCTGAATTACAACGAACTGTACTCTTGGCTTACTTTATTGTACAATGTATTTATTATAGGCGTAAGATTAAGATAATTTTTTATCACTATTAACACTTGAAAAGATCATATGCCGCCTTTGTCAAGACCTCAATCTCGATAATGTCAGCTTTATTATTTGTTCATATTACTTAAATGAACGCTCCTTTCGGCAGAATCCGATAGCACAAAAATTCCGCCCTCCCCGACAACATGAGTTACGTTTCTTTTGAATATTCCCTCGTATATTACATACATCTCTTCATAACACGCCAGGCCCAAAACACTAGACGCTAAGTTTTCATTCCCGCCGAGTCGAGCTTTCCCGACTGTTATTTCCCGGGATCTGAAATGGCAAAAACGGCAAATTTCCCGGGAAACATTCCCGGGAATCCCCGGGACAGAAACCCTAGTCGCAGATGGGTGCTTCTTCGTATTTGGCAGTATAGTTAGATTAGTAGTGTAGAATTGTGATAATATTTTTGATGTCAGATACTGGCGTCTATCAAAATTCATGTAAGCAACCGAAGGAAACTAAAATACGGCCTGCTCTGACGAGAAAAAAGAGTGAATGCTTAATATGTTTGGTAATCCCAAAGCCAACTCATTCCTGTTTCCAATAATCTCACGAATAATACTGTACGATATAAAACCAATATTTACAAAATTAATTATGTAGCACTCTTTTTTTATCAAACATGCCAGAAGCATAATTTTTATATTGTTTTTCTAGTGGACAATAATAATGTGATAAACAGAAAGGACTTGGTTCAAAAAAAAATTAAAAAAACAATTATACACCGGAAATGGAATATGGTTGCATAATAGTAAATCTGGTTGTATGTACATATACAGTGACCGGCAGAAAATTGGCAACGTATGGGAAAGTCCTTCATTATTGATTTCTCAGAAAAAAAAATTATGAAAGCTCCTGCATCTTCCCACACTCAAAATGCGCGTATCAAAATTTGAAAACCTCTTATCAAATACCAAGGAAATCAAAATATTTGAAATCGAAATTTGAAAGTGTACCTTTATTTTCCACGGTATTATATGGAAAAGTTACTCAGAATTATTACGAGATATCAAATATGAAATCATTGAAATTGTAATTTTTAGGTTATCAAGGTTATCATAATATCTAATTGATAATTCAGCAAAACACAAATTTCAGAGTATATTCATGTCACACTTGAAGACACGTCCAGCTCTACACAAAATTTTACGATACAACCACGATTTCACATTTGATATGTCATAATAATTCTGAATAACTTTTTCAAATGCGCGAACGTGAAGATACCCGCGTTCCTAACGAATTTATCGGCGAATGTGTACATTTTGAGTTCGCCTCGTCGCACAGTGTTGCCAAGTACTAATAAAAACTTTAAAAAAATAATTAATTTTTTTTTCATTAAATATAATTATATTACGTTGAAAAATACATGAAAAATATAAAAATTCGAAAAATACTTTTTCGTTTTAGGAACGATAAGACAATACATAAAATGTGAAGAAAAAGTCTGGTAAAGTAAATATTTCCTACAAATGTGAGAAAATTTTCACTGTCTCTTCAAAGGAAATTATTAAAGATAAATATGCAGGTGCTCTGTGACTAACAAAATATTGGACTAAAATGTCAATGTCAATAACAATAAGAATGGCAAAAATTCATCGTTTCACTGTTTAATAGTGAACGGGTAATAATTTTATATTTATTTAATTTATTTCATTCAAAACTAAATATTTATTAAAATACTAGGTAAATAAAAATGAAAATGGAGATTTATTACAAAAAAAGAAATTTGTATTGTACCCCAATGATTGCTGAAACTAAATAACCTGAAATGTAGGAATCGAGTTCGAGCGTTCTTGTAAAAACAAAATAGTTTAGCAAATATTTAGGGTGTTCGAGTCTATAATAGAATTTATTTTACACTCTGTATAGAAGGTAGGCAATGCATGAATATATGTATGTATTTATCTCACATGTTTGATCGGAGCATTTTTATCAATTCTTCTTCTGTAATTATGACTCATCTGTTGAAAGAAATGTTACATATTTTTTTCTTTTCTTAAATTTGACACAATTACTCAAATTTTCTAGTTGGTTTAAATTCTTTAAAATTCATTTTTCATTAATTTTTTGAAAAATATGATTTTCATGTCGAGAAAATTCCCGAAGTGACGTACAACAAATAATAAATAAAAAGTCAGAGTGGCGCAAAAACGCGCAAGTTTTTAAATTTTATTATGAAAACACAAAGTGTATAGAACATTGAAACATAGGTCTCCAAGAGGTGATATTCAGAATTACTAAACAAAAAGTTTCATCAAAAAGTTATAACAGGTGGAAAATATTTGTATGATTTGTACGATTATTTCTAAACCATTAAACACAAAAAAAAAAATAATAATAGGTGAAACGATTAATTAAACATACCTTCCATATTTGATTACACAGTTCAGTTTTGAACAAACTCACTTCAGAAGGAAGATATAATTAACAATGTTGCGATAAATTTATGGCGAGTATAATGACATAACAATTAATATGACACTTTGTCTAGCACTAACTCGATAATTTCAAAAGGTACTTACCCTTTTTTTACACGATAAATAATAAATTAACTTCTGATCTAAAATTTATTGTTTATTTTCATCTACCTTCATTTTAACATTTTGATTTTTGCCGTGTCTTGCCCACAATGTGCGTCGGCTTGTTGCTAAAACTTTGATTACACATTCGCCTCGCGATTCGAATCGCTATTCGCGTGAATGTGTAAATGCGACCCTACAAATTACAGATTGCATGTCTTCAAACACGCACTGGCTTAATGGTTCCTTTTATAAAACGGAAATTATAATCGATACGATATTCAATACAGTTTTTAATATGTACACCTACAAAAATTTATCTGACTCGATCGATTATACATATAATTAAAAGAACTAGTAGGCGAACAACGAAATTGCACATAACCTAATTTAAACCCGAAAGAATTCGCTCAATGGTATTACATCTGAATAAATTAATAAAATTATATGTATGTTGGCAATTTCACGGCGCCTATAATGGCGCAACTGTGTGTGTAAGTTGTCAACTATGTTGCAAATTTTTAACTGACGAAGTTACGTTCACATTCACTCCTAAAGTTATAATACCTGCATTTAGAAAGTGTACTTGAAAACGATGATGAAGTTAAAATAAAACGACTTCTACTTTTAAACGCAAAGGCAAATAAATTGGAGGATTATTCTTGCAGCTTTGAATACTAATTTTATGGAAGGAAAATATTAATTTTGTGATGTAAGATCAAGTAGCTAATCTTATTTCATCATTTACGTTTGCGGCTAGTCAGTAATAATTAATATCTTAAATTTAATTATGTAATAATAGGAGTAATATTGAAATATTAGGAGTAATAAATAGAAATATTATGATTAAACCACCGCACTTTCAATTAATTATTGTTCTATGTAATTATTTCATAAATTTAATATATGTAGTTAAAACTAAAAAAAATAGATGCTGACTAAATGAATGTAAAAAGTAATTTTAATAGAAATTAAGCAGAAAATTAGCTTTTGTGCAACTATTAAATTTGTATAATTCAGATTAAACTTAAATATTTGTAACACGAGAATTGATACAACCTCGTCAATTATATTTAAAAAAAATGTGTGATTTTCTAAAGTTTAATCATTAAATGTCCATCTCCTTAAATAGTGGCGATACTTTACTGTAATATTTGGATGCAACATTAATCAAGGAAGACACTAAAAGATTCTTGAGCTATTTCAGTCCTAAAAAAATCATTAATCATCATCATTATAATGAAAAATAAATATAGAATCGTGAAAAGAAAAACCCTTATTTTCTACACAAACGAACTGAACCAAGAAAATCGATACATTTCCATTTATTCTTTTTCCCTGCAAGACTTCTAACGTCTAATTTTAAATTATAATTTTTTTTGTCAAAACAATGAAAAAAACACCCGCGCAAAACTGTTTCTCAAGAACATGAAGTAATTAGAAGTTGCATGAAAAAGTTTGATAATAAGCAGCTTCGTGTAGAATCCAACAATTCTACTTATATCTACATGTTTTCAGAAGACAACGGGCGAGAGAAGGAAGGGAAATGAGGTCCAGTTAAGTACTGTTAAATAGAACTTCCAAACATAAAAATATTTGATTTCATTTAAATAATTTTTTTATATTTCAATATTGTATACTCTTTGGAAGGTGTAACGAATTATATAGGGTGAATCGGGAAGAATGAACCAAACTGCAGGAGTATATTCTATCCGTCAATATAAGAAAAAAAAACCAAAAGTTGTAATCCAATTTCATTTGTCGAGTTGTAACGTTTGAACAAAATACCTTACATAATATTTTTTTCTCAATTATTAGATAAAAAAAATTCGCTAGTACAGAGTGGACCATTTTTGATGGTTTTACAGGGTTTCTCATTTATTTATAGGAACAGAAGAAAATCGTTTTCGCGACCCAGTGCTACTTTTTCGAGAAAACCTCAGTATTATTTTCCACAATATCGCAGTTGTTTGACAAGATATTTTGAAAATTCAAGAACTTTTTTATTCAGAAATTTTCTTTTGTAGGAACTGCACCGCCTCAGCGAAATAGACTATAGCTTTCTGATTTTAAATGGAAACGGCAGTTGGTTATGACAAAATAAATTGCTTGTTTAATGAGGTTTTCAAAAATATAAAGTTTGATATAATAATTTTTTTAAATAACAAAGATACTAACTTTCATTATTTGGCAGTACCTATCAAGCTATCTAGGACACTAGAAACAAAAGAAAATTCAGTTGTTTTTCTCAAAATTTCATTATTAGAATAAATAATACAGATAATTACATTAAAAAAAAAAAACAAATAACTGGAAATACATAATTCTATTAGAGTCAGTCTCTAATAGATACATGAATTTATTCAATTAAATTAGCTTAATAATAATTGATTTTTCATGAACTCATGTAACTCGAAAACAAATGAAAATTGCATTACAACACTTGGGTTTTTTCTCTTATATTGAAGGGTAGAATATACTCCCACAGTTTAGTTAATTCATCCCGACTCACCCTGTACGTAAGTACTAATCACAGAAGGGACCTTTCAAAAGCTTTCGTAAGTTAAAGCAACAGACACTATTATTGCTTGATTTATTTATATTTATATACTGGGTATTTGAAAATAGCTAGTTCAAGAAAAATGGTAGTTGGTGATGGTGAGTTGAAGTCATCGGCAAAAAAATTCTTTAGTGCTTTAGTTTTCTAGATAAAAATTCCTAAAAATTAGGCCAAAATTGTTTTTGCGCCACTGAGTTAAAGTAATAAGCTGTCACAACAGTCACAACTCAGTACGTTGTTATTACCGAAATGAATGTGAATTTGAAATGAGATTTATTGCGAGCCTTAAATTCTGCAAAACATTCCCCATTTAACCATTGCTCTATATCTTCTAATAACCGAGATGCCAATGGTGAGCATCGAAATGTGGACACAGTGTATTTTCATTTTAAATTTCCAAATTGATCATTTCTTATATCGCCTCATTTCGCTCAATCAATCTTGGGTGACACTAAGATCACCGAGCTCTTTAATTATTAGCCTTTCAAGAAATACTTTTTACTGATTCGTTGATTTAATAACCATTTGAAATTTATTGTATTTATTTATGTCGTACATTTAAATAGGTGAAGTAAAAATTTATTTATTTAAAACCTGTTATCAATCTACAAAAAAATATCTTATTAACTGTTGGAAACAAAGCAAAACAACAAATTAGATGGAGTAAATAAAAGTACATATAGCATAATTAGTAATTAGTAATGCCGTCAACCTTCCGCGTTTGTATCTTAACTTTCACAAATAAAACTATTAATCAAACATTTTAATAAATTGTCAGAACTAGGTATTTTATGTGTATAAGCACAATTCTGCTAGTTATCTGTATATGTATTAAGGTATACCAGGCAAAAGTAATTTTCTTATTGCGCTGCAATAATTTGCTCGGCGTTATTTATAGGCAAAAACGCATAAAAACTAAAACAAATTACAATAATAATTTAATAGAAAGTGGATGACTTCTTCCGTATTATTAGAGCTTATAAATTTAAAAGTGGTATTATATACAAATTAAATATTTATTTCAAAATGCCGTGATTTCAATAAAAGGAATCATAAAAAATATTTTAAAATCGAAAATAAATAGATTTAATAAATTACATTATTATCGCGTTAACAAATTCAAAAACATATACGGGTTCATATATGCTTTCAAGGTATAATTATTATTAAAAAAAAAAAAAATTATATCCACCATACTTACATTATGCATAAGTACCCACTTAAGAAAATTCATACAAAAAATTAATGGCTCAGTCTCAACAGAGAATCAGATTGATTACTGCCTCGGTAAGAATAACGAATTAATTAAAAAATTGATATTTCATTCGTAATTTTTTTGTACGTCTGTTATTTTAATCTGTACTTATCAAGCAATTTGAAATGTAATGACGACAAATTACGACATGCAAGCCACTTTTGCACATCAGTATTCTGTAACTCACCACATGCATAACCTCATTACATCGTTTCTTTTCAAGGTTTCTGTGAAACAAAGTGCGCGTGTTTAATGGAAAAAAAGTTAACCAAACCAATTTCATGTATTTAACACAAAATGAAAACTTTTTTCACTTCTTTTACATAATTCAAGGGTTTGCACTAGTTTCATTTTTTATGTTTTAAATGTGTGTTCTTTTCTAATGACAATAAGTCCAATAAGTATCTCTTTTACCTAATCACCCAATCGATTTGTCTTGCTCTCTCTTGAAACATTTAAAACTATGGTGTCGTTAATTAGATTAGAAAAATAAGTAGTATACGACCAAATAGTTCAAATAGTAGCATAAACAAAACCTCTGGAATACTCCTTGTACGTAGTTCAAAGTAATATTAAAATATGCCGGGCGATATTTAGTATGACCAACACTGACACAAGAGAAAAACACAACCTGTATACAGCTTGATTTATTCTTCATGAAATAAATGACGAATTGAACAAAGAGTTTGAATTTTGAGATTTAATTAAAGTATAGGTTTCACGGAATAAATACACACCTTTGAGACACCCTGTACAAAATTCTTTCCGTATATTACCCAACGGTTAATAATTTTAAGATAACTACGAAACTAATGACGTTTACTAAATAATTGGTTTCGAATAACAAATTATAAAATCTTACAATGGCAAATTGACAGCTTTCTCAAGATAATAATTAATATGAAGAAAATATAAATATTTTACAGCGATTCCTATTAGAAAATATAATTGTTCAATAATAATAATAATTTAATTTAATTGTTACATTCATATATTTGACTTTTCAATTCTTAGAAATCATTATGAACCGGCTTTGTAAGTTAGTATTATCTATTTTAAAAGTCAAAGTATCTTTTAAAATTCAAAACGGTGAAGATCGATTTCTGAGAAAAGCAAATAAATTTTTTGCACCGCAGGGAATTCCTTAATTTTAAGCCTGTTTTACGTTATAATAATTTATATTACGAGAAACTAGTACCAAGAAATATTAGCAAAGTAATGTTCTAAAAGGAAAACAAATATCTGTATATATACCGGGTGTCTCAATAACGGCGGCGACCGGCGATGTACAGGGTATATCAAAACCTCTGTCTTTAAATGAAACTGTTACATAAGCGATTAATTCTCCAAACTTGAAATATTTTCTCCAAAAATGAAAAACTGATCTATCACAAGCGACCGCAGTCCCGTTGTTTTGAAACCTCTGCTTGGTTTACGACTTGTTTCAGCAATTTATTGCGATAAAAGCAATAAACCGCAATAAAACTTTTTATTTACGTTTAGAAGAACTCGGTCAAGGTCTTATTGTATACGAGTATGAATCCGACTTGCGGACATCGGCATATTTATTTGCATTTTCTACATGTGATAAGTAAGAACGTTTATTTACGAACCTCTTTGTAATAGTAATACCAATTATGTTAAAAAAACGAGTACCTAATCTTCGTTAGATTTTTACTGAAGTAATTAAACATCTTCGTACGCTAGTTTTGTAAATGCGTTGAAAATGCCCGGAATTATTTTTTATTTATCGCACTAATAGCTGCAGAATAAGTATTGCTAGAGCAGAAACTATTCCTATTGTAAAAACGGAAGGCAAGAATTGGAGTATGAGTACGATAAAAAATTTAATTAAATTAGATCGCCTGCATGTACATACAATAATCTATGAGTTCAAAATAAGTGATACAATGACTTCGCTAGCTCTCAATCGAACTATTTTATTAATTGTTTACATTCCAACACAAAACACATAAGGATAATATTGGACCTGAATTTCTGCGTCGGTTTAAACCAATAAAGACATAAAAAAACTCTCGCCTAGTGCAGACGTTTATTTCGTCTTTTCGTCGTAGTTTTAATAAAGAAACAAAATTTTCGTTGTACAAATACAATGACTTAAGTAATCAAAATTGTAAATTGATTATTTGCAATTTACAAATTAATCCAACGCGCACAGAATATTTTAAACTATTAAGAACTTACCTAGTTACAAAATTTATCTACTTTTAAAATTAACAAAAAACACGATACTTGACCTGCCTTAAGTACAATATCTGTGCATTAGGTCATGGTCTGGGTTTTTATGACTATTTACGGCCTTGAACGTCGGAGAATAGTTCAAAACCAAGCTCCGCCGGAACATTTAAGCTGCATTCAGCGACCCTCAAAATAATTTCTATGAATGAATAAAATAATTTTTATCTGCGTTATTATTGCTATCTGACCAATAGTTGTATAACATATTTTGTTTCTTTTGTTGACCACTATTTCTGGTTTCAATTAAAGACATAGGTTTAGAGACACGCTGTATCGCAAATGGTCTTACAGCTTTGGGAGAAAAAAAATATAGTCAAAGTGACCAAGAGAAATTCAAAGAAAATATTTTTAAGTATCTAAGTTGACTGGAAGGGGGTGCAATCAATAGGCTTACTTATTGAGACAGCCGTGTATATTTTATAGAATAACCTCTATCCTAAAACTTAATATCCCTCTGTCTAATATCAATTTTTTATGATAAAGTAAAACAGGCACTTTACGCCAAATATTAAAATCTTTGTACGTGTATAAAAACGTGTAGTTTAACTTCAGGATTCCGTCACTGCTTCTTCATTAAAGAGTAGCTGTACTATTGTTTCATGGAAATTGTTTCTTCACAAATTAACGTCAACTATCGTATGATGTGATTCACTCAACTTCACACACAGTCGCCAATCACACGAGTATATAATGCCACGTCCACGCCAAGGCGAACATTATTGTTAGCTAACACTGTCTGCAGCAGAAGGTATTCGCCAACATTATTATTATTATTAACAGGAAATTGTACTACAATAACGTTTCTACTAAAATTTCTGCTTAAATAACATACATCTACACCCGTAGATAGTAAATTCAACAAGAGCTCCTGCTAATACTGTTTGAGAACAAGCAGTGTTAGCTAAAGATGTTCGCATTGATGTGGACGCGGTAAGACATGCACTTGTTATCCTACAGTTAGGGCTAACATTGATTGATTGACTATATCAATTGATATGATCTTCAATAATTGAAGAGAACTTAATACGATTTCATAACAATTCAAGACGATTGCCGACCGCCAATTGAAGAGAGATGCATATTAACTCGATACGGATTACAAGTTGTTACGAAACTGTTTACTGTTAGCAATAATTGTTACGCATCAAGTCCACATCAATGCTACAGCATAGATCCCAATGTTTATATATGATAGTAGACAGAAAATATTGATCACCGCTGTCATCCCACAATTACTTATTGACATAAACCAACTTTTATTATCTTTGTGATTGACGTTAGCAAATAAAATTGTGAAGTGTATTGAAGTGATGAAAATAATTGTAGGAAATGCTACTACTAATCGATGTAGAATTGGATTCTGCATCTCATGATGCAAAAATATACAGGATGTTCCATTTACGAAATCTGAGTTTTGGGCAGTTGACCAGAACAAGGTTCGACACCACATTTTGACCATCCTGTGAATTTTTCAATGATAACTGGGATTTGATTTGAAAGTCTAAAGATTATTCTTTCAAACGACAGGCAACTTGAATATTGAAATTTGAAGGTGTCGTGAATACATTCTCTTAAATGAAGGGCCACCGAAACAAGTGCTTGCAGAAATTCGAAAATATCTCGAAAATCGTTACTTACAAGAAATCTTTAACTTTTACTTGAAATAATGTCAGAATTTATAATAAAAAGTATAGCATTCCGTTTAAAATAAGAAAATTAATGCCGACTTCCGGTATAACTGGAAGAGATATAAAAGTGAAAATATTTTACTCTGAAAGATTACTTTCTCCTAAGGTAACAAGGCATTGTGTTATTTTCCAGAATATTTGTATGTTCCTTTCCCCGAGAATTTTTAATAGGCCAAAGGTAGATACGATTATCTGTATTAATGCCATTAATTAACACAATAAAATAAACAGTAATTGATAACAAGAAAACTAACGGAAATAATTATAGGAAATGTCACTACTAATCGATGTAGAATTTGATTCTACATCTAATGATGCAAAAATATACAGGGTGTTCCATTTACGAAAACTGAGTTTTGGGCAGTTGAACAGATCAAGGTTCGACACCATATTTTGACCATCCTGTGAATTTTTCAATAATAATTAGGATATGATTTGAAAGGCTGAACATTATTCTTTCAAACGACGGGCAGCTTGAATCTTGAAATTTGAAAGTGTCGAAAATACATTCTCTTCAATGAAAGGCCACCGAAATAATTTTTTTCAGAAATTCTAAGATATCTCAAAAACCGTTACACTTAAGTATACGAAAGCTTTAACAAGTTTTACTTAGAATAATGTGTAGAATCAGAATTTGCAATAAAAAGTATATCATTCTGGTTAAAATAAGAAAGTTAATCGCGACTTCCGGTATAACCGGATGTGATATAAAAGCGAAAATATTTTATTCTGAAAGATCACTTCTTCATAGGGCAGTGCGTTAATTTTCAGAATGTTTGTAAGTTCCTTTCCCCGAGAACTTTTAATAGCCCACTCAACTTGGGAGACCCTGTATAGTCGAATCCTTTAAGGTCTAACATTCCACGCGCCAAACTAAATTTTGTTTTTTGTAGCTGTGTGACTTATAATTGTTACAATAGATTAGTAAGTTAAACATGCTGCCTTAAACAAAAGAAAATTAATATTTGTTGAATATAATTGGTTTGACGACATCTTTTAAAATGCTGAGAATTCATCAGAGTGCCAATTATCAGCAATTGACCGATTTTGAACGAGGCAAGATGATATTTTTCATATGAAATACAATTTTTTATTGAATAACTTGTCTGATTGCCTTTTATTTCAATTTTTTTTAATCATATACTTATACACCGTGATTTAGAAATAACTTATAATATTTTCAGGGTGAATAGAACATCAAATAATAAGGTCGATTTGATATTTTTTTTTCGAATAGTGAAAAATAAGAAATTGGTAAACTTCAGGAAATTAACATTACGTAATAGGCGCATACGAGCTTTTAAACCTCAATTATTCCAGAACGGTTGAGTTTATCGAAATGCAATAAGAGAACCTTTTTTGTGTGTCAAATAATCTAAAGAATATATCCTTTGCAAATTTTTGACGAAATATATAAAAAATAAAAAGTTAGGGATAAATTACTGAAAGCTACCCGTACAAAACTACCTTTCAAAAAGGATAATGTAGATAATGCGTAGTTAGGTGCCTTATATTTGTGTTCAAATTATTAGCTTGATGAGTTGAAGGATCCGAAAGATATTGCCAAAAAAAACAAAATTTTTCACTTTTCTTTCAGGGGCTATAACTCCCTTATTATTCAGTTTTGGAAAAAATATTATATACAAAACTGACTTTATTTTTTGATGTTCTATACTCTGAAAATATCGGGAAACATTTCTGAATCGCGGTGTATACTTTCGTAAAAATTTCAACAAAACCAGGTAACAGTGTATAAAAGGTGTTTGGTATTTTTTTTGTGAAATACTATACGGAGCGTTTCCTAAGGTACGATAACCAACAAACTTACACATGTGTTTGATTACCTCAGGGAACAGCCTCTATATTAAGTTCAAAAAACAGTAAACCGCTATTTAAATTAAGAAAATAATTTAGCTTTTTGTATAATAATTAATAATAAAGTAATAATTAGAAAGGTTTCCAATGATTAATTTAAATAAATTCAAATTGTAAAAGTACTAAAAACTTATCCTACTAAACTAAATATCGCATACGTACTTTTGTTTTAAGTTTTAACATGAGTTTCGAATAAGTTTTATTATTAAGGCAACAGTAATGTAATGAATATTCTAGCAACAGTCCTTTCCGGGTAAGTGTGATTATAATTTTAGAAAGGTTTCCAAATCAATAACTTAATTGAATTCAGTCGAAAGAATATTAAAAGCTTATCCTACTAATCCAAATCTTGATCGTCTATTTGGATATTTTTAGAACATATTTTCTATGATCACTGGCTAATTAGTTTGAATTAATTATTTATCACGTTTAATAACCGTCAGAGGCAGTGAGTGCACTTTTATACGACGTATACGCACTGGTAACGCGCTCAATCAAGGTGAACAGAATACGAGTTTTTCTATGACGTTGCGAAATGAGAGCAATGACAATCACCGTAACTGGCCATGATTGTACTTCGTTGAAACGGCCACTTTGCGATAATAAACTCCTCACGCCAAATAGTACAGTTTCTTAAACAGGAACAAGCAAAACAACATGGTCATGTAAACTCAACGCATAGATTAAGTACGGTCTAAATAATGTCACAGAAATTACTGGGGCGTCAGACGTCATTAAATCTGCATTTCAACGTATAAGCAAACATGAAGAAAATATTTAAAAACTTGTTTCGCCAGCGCAAATGCAGGCCTTGATAAAACTGAAAGGCATCAGAAGTACTGCATTAAATTGTTGCTAAATAAAGGGTTGAAAAATAGACATCTTCAACTTCATTATATCTATTCATTAGTCCATTTTCACTTAATTTTTCGCGTTTAGTAATTCCGTCGTCAAAGTCGACGGGTATTGTAATTTCTTCGGCCGATAAGTGTTCTGAGGGAATGAACATCGAGTTGTCACGTACATCCTGCTTTTATAACCTAAATAGTAAAAAATATTTAATAATACATTAGTCTAATTGCTATGCTCCGTAATATGCCGTGATAGTAATGTATACATGCATTATTCATAACGGTTTCGCATTAGCATATGGTACAGATAGAGTTGAATATAACGAATTCGACCTAAATGTGGGTGTATTGAAAGAAAAGTTCGTTACGTCCGTAAAAGTTTCTGCCCACCTTAGGATTCAATTTATCCTGTTCAAAGTGATAAATTCCTGCTTTAATGTAAAATATTAATAAATACATATGGAACGATGGTTTGCGTGTTTGAGCTTCTCTCAGGATCATTAATACCGCACACCACTGATAGGCGGTAGAACAAACTTTTGCCAATAAGAGTCTATCTTCATATAATTGACAAACAAATAAGTAACATAACATTAAAAAAAAATACGTTAAGTAATTTCAAAATCACATAAAATATAACATCCCAAGTAACATATTATTGTACTATTACTGTTTATTTGAAGCGTTGCGTACTTTTTTGATTTGTTAAGGTTCTTAATAAAGTAAAAATGCAGAACAATTCAGTTTTAAGAACAAGCTACAAAAGTGCTTATAGCTGTAAGTAATAAAACATTTATATCACTGAATTTATAATTATTGTAACTTCAGTAAGAAGAATTGCGTTCGTAGTCGCTTTTCATACTTATAAAAAAAGTTATAATTGTTTCTTAAGAGTGTTAAAGAAGTGTTTAAAACAGAGTAAGTATTATAGTTTCTATTATTGTAATGTTTATAATTACATACAATTTTGTGAGCTTATAGAGTGGTTTTGTTATATTTAAAATTTACGATTACAACAAATAAATGTAATTACAAACACATATCAAGTACATACATATTACCCCATGGATGCCGTACATAAAAATATTTATACAAGATTTGGAGAAGTATCGTTTGTGTTGTGTTACTCTGTTATAAATGCATTACATAACAGTAAGTCTTAGTGAGAGTATTAATATAGTAATTTACTCTTATAAAAGTTGCAAGGTATCGCATAATATGGAGCTTAAAAATCCTGTTGATATTGCAGCTTTTTATAGGTTTTATAATTGCTGATAAGCTCCTACGACATCGTTTCTATTAGCCGACATATTTTTGTATTTCCCTCTTGACAGGATGCAACAATCAATGTTTTAAACCATATGGAGAATAATTCAATTATCATTTTTCATAAAAAAATTATAAATTGAAGTACGTAATGAATTACTTATAAAATTCAATTATCTATAAATCAATGACAAGATAATTAAAGTAAAAATAATAATAATGTTAAAAAAAATATATTTATTTTTAAAAGTAACGAAACAACTTTAACAATGAATTTTGATTTGCATGAAAAAATGCTTTACTAATATCGAGAAAATATTTATAAGACTAAATAGAAAAGCTTTAAGTTTTAAAGACTTTCGGTATAAACATTTATAAGAATTTAATAAAGCATTTTTGGTTACTTGGGATATATGCCAATTGTTTTATAATCTAGACCAGGGATGCCCAACCTTTCTCGAGCATCGACTCCATTATAAGAAAATTAAAATTTCTATCAACCCCCCCAAATTTTATTAATATTCTTAAAACAGTATGTGTAGAATACTGATTTTATTTGACTTTATTTCATTTTTTGAAATTACAAACCGATCAGAATTTATCTTTACTTCATTCAGTTCGACTTTATTTTATACTTGAATTATCAATTTGATTCAAACTTTCGGTTAAAAATTTGTCTGTACTTAGTGTTATAGAATTTTTATTTTCGTTTCATCTTCATCTCGATCATCTTTTATTTTCATTTATCAATTCCCTGTTTGACTTTATTTACTTCAATTTTTAATCTAATCAATTGATCGCCCCTGGTTTTTTTTATTCGATTTCATGTAATTTGTTTTTATCTTCTAACTATGAATTTACCATCTTTTATTTCTGTTTCCGTCATTTGTTTCATTATATTTGATACCATTTTATTTTTTAAATATCATTTGCCTTTTATTTTTATTTTTTTATTTACTCGATTAGAATTTATTTTATATTTTAATTCCGTCGAGTGATCACCTTCTTTGCTTTTTCTTTTATGCGATTTGAGTTTATTTTATTTTTTAATTATATGAATTTTTCTCTTTAATACATATACAAAGACTGCATTTTTGATTGAGATGAAATTTTTTTAATTTTTTTTTCGTTTATCAAATATTTTCAATATGTATACGTCTTCCACATATACTTAAAAGAACTTACGTTATAATCAGGGAACGGAATTGTATATTCTATTCGATCAAATAAAATCTGGGAAGGTCTTTTTCAATAATACGGTATTTATTTTGTTAAGTATGAAATGTGTATTAAATTGAACCTTCTTACAATTTTAGCAATATAAGCAATACGACGGTCTCAATACAATGAACTGGGTCTGAACTTAAAGCAACATAAACATCTATGACCCTGGTGGGATTCAAACCCACGCCGAAGAGTGAAACGACTTCACAAGTCGGCTAGGCTAAAATTTTGATCGTCACTGTTAACCAAAGCGTCAGTTTTAATTCCAAAAATTAAATTTTTTTAGATAAATGTGTTGTCTTTTACTAAAACAGTCGAAAATAAATTACATTTTTAATAAATTATTGCCAGTATTTAAAATTAAGACATTAATCTCCTTGTTTTTTAATAAAATGCAATTTAAGTCCAAATCTTTCATAATAATTAGTAAATTACTTTGCTTCTTCTAAAAAAGACCATATAATGCTTCCTGTAAATCATAAAGTGAGCGGCAAACTGTTTTCCGAGAAAATCGGAAGGAATAAAAGACTTGATGAACTTGCAACAGCAGACACATTACCTGAACCATCAATTCTTATAAAATTCTCGTGAATATAATAGATAAAATATGTTTATTTTATGTAACGAAACTCATATAATAATATTAATATTATTTTATGAAATTTGCTTGTTTCCGCCAAAACTACATACATTCAATTTCTTTCCTAAATTTCTGTTTCTTTAGATCAACTAAGATTGTCCTTCCATTTATAGGTCTGCCAAGTGTTATCAAACTTTCACATATAGTACTTACACTGTGGTCGTAAATGATTGAGCGTCCTTGAGAAAGTAAATACCGAAAGGTGATCAAAACTACTTTCCGCCTAGGGAATTTTCGCGTTTTTGAATGCTCCAGATCAGCTGGTAAGCAGTAGCGTTCGTGTGTGGTTTGTTTATGTTTGAGTTTTCTACAATTTGCAGTTTAAATCATTCGAAATCAGTAGATAAGTATTTTTGAATACTATTATTCAGTTGACTTTGTTTTTACAAGTAAGTAACGTTCTTTGCGTCTCGATTTATGATTAATGTTACACAATTTTTAGGTTAAAATTACATCCGCACGCCTATAAATTGGGTACATGATTTCTAGTAACTGGACCAAGAAATTTTTGTATGAAGCGGCACGTTCAACCATTTACGATCGCAGTGTATATTTATAGATATAACTTAGTTAAGTTTAGTTAAGTTCGGGTTGGCAGGTAGAACAGATTGCTGCATTTGTTGTAGTAAACTGATGCCAGTCCCATTGGATTCCTATCATCTGTTTCATCACTGTAAAATTTTTTTTTTTTCCTTTGAAATGGTCCAATAAATTTATTATTATTATTATTATTATTATTATATTTTCCTAATTTGCAAAGAAAATTAAAAAGATAATTATATATTTTTTGACATTCGTACTTGTTGCATTTAATAAAATCTTCAGGTTCAGTGGAAAGTTCAGGGCCAGTTGTACATACCAAGAGAGTTTAAGGGGACGTTCAACTGAACTAGGGTCAAAGTGAACAAAATCGCATCAAATTTTATTTAGGAAAGCATTAATTGCCAAATATCTTTAAAATCCTATGCGAAATTGTTTACTTTGAACGTAGTTCAATTGAACGTTTCCTTGAACTCCCTGGGTACAACTTGCCCTTAATGAAAAATAATGATAATTTTCAGAAATACACTATTAAAACGTTCATAAACTGAATCATCGTTCTCTGATATCTCAAGTAATTACAAAGCTGTATTAAATGTTTATAAAGCATTTTTGGTTATTTAAGATGTGATGAAATCTTAAGCTTAAGTAAAGCTCCCAGGACAATAGCAGCAACATTTATCTTTATTTTATACAATATGTACAACGACGCTCACCATAAATGATACCATTTGACAGTTTCGTAGCCCTTACGCTGAATGTTCTTAAGGATGTGGTTCGCATACAGGAGTGTCATTTAAGTTGAATGTCATAGTACATATTGTACGAGAAAATGTACAATGGATATGTATACAATGTACAGTGGATTTTTCACTGAATACTACGATTTCTGTTGACAAGTCTAGAATTTTCCCTCGTGGTTATGCGTGTTTTTATAAATATAAAAATATTTTCATCTACGCTTACACGTTTATATAAAGTGTGTCCAATAAACCTGCCATATACAGTTTTGTGTCTATTTATGACAGGCTTGTTGGACAAAAGAGTCCGATCACTAAAGCACAATCATATGCGATATACAAGAAAATAAAGTTAAAATATACAGGTGAATATGCACAAAATTTGTTCAAAATGTGTTTTTCAGTGCACATTTCATACAATTTTGTACAATTTTCGTGTGTATTTGAATAATTTTGCCTTTGAAGTTGCGTACAATTCCGGCTTTATTCAGGAAAAGAAAAGTTCATTAAAAAGACCACAAGAAAAAATTAAAAATGAGATTTCGCAAATATCTGCAACATTTACTATCTTAGAACCTTTATTAATCTATATCTGAGGAGGCGTGAAATAGTAATATCTATTCTTTAATAATTCCAAAGCTAGTTCTATTTCTGTAGAAATTCTAGGCATGATATAAAAGTTAAAGAAGTTACATTAGGCTAAAGACGGTCAAGATGTAGATAGTTAACAACGGTCGCTCCCGCGTCTATTTATTAACGCAAAGCCGCTTTAGCTTAGTGTTTTTCAGGACGCGTAAGATAATTGTTGATCAGCAATTAATAATTTGGACCGAACATGTCCGTTTGTTAATCTTAATTAACTCTACTGCTTTACGTTTAGCGTAAAAATGAAAATGTTTGTTATAATAAGACATAATTAAACATCGTTTGTACTTCTACGTTATATATGAAGGCTTAACACAATCTGTATGTATGCACAATGCATACTAAGTAAACAAGATAAATATCCCTGCCATGTTTTCCAGTCTTCTGTTTTAGGAAAAAATATGTGTTCAGTTAATCTTTTATTTTAAACACCTTCGAGAATGTAAAATTTGATTGTAAGCAATTCTTCTTTTAGCTAAACAACATCAACATGCCAAAATTTATAGACTGAGAATTGCGTACGTTTCAGCAGTTTTACACAATCTTTCGAACAGCTGTAACGAAGTTTTTAACTAAAACATCTGCTTAGAACACACCTGCAGTAAAACAGCATAATTACCAGGTGTGTGCACTGCCTACATTTACAAAACATATTTTGTATGTGTTCCAAATGTTGATGCTATGTAGTTCGTATTACCTTATTATAAAGTAAAAATCAATTTTTAAAAAATTGTTGTAACAACATCAATTAAGATTTTGCAAAATTATTATAATAATAAAATATGCTCAACATAATACGCGTGAAAAAAATTAAAATTTGAATTGAAAGTATTTTATAAGAGAAAGAATATTTTAATACTTACTTTGCAGGGAACTACAGTTTTTCTATTTTTGTTGAAGAAACTGACCAGACGATTGTCTAAAAATAAAAAAAAGTCGTAAGTCAACACATATAATCTAAATATTTTTTAATTAACATCTTGTTCGCTGAATTTAAGCAACTAAATTGCAAATAAATATTGTGCACAGAACGATTATTCCTGAACAACTTTTATATTTTGTTGTATGTATGTGCATATACATTATACAGTGTGGAACAAAAGTATCAAATGATAATAATAGTTTTATTAGATCGTTAACGAAACAAATAAACGAAATAGTACTTAGTTAAAGAAGATAAAAAAGATGCGCAGCGATGACCATCGGTTATGCTAAAGAGTTAAAGAGCAGCAGACTGCTCTTCCTGGTCTACCAGACTAACTAAACATACTTAAAACTAACCTAAAAATAAATGAAATAAAAAATTAACAAAAATAAAAGAGGTGGCACCTCGAAAGATATGCACTTAGAGGCATATTGTAAAATGAAACATTGACAATATAAAGATTATCTATCTCGTTTGAATACCAATTAAACTACTTTTTAACTTAAGTTTGAAAGATACAGGCGGTAATTTTTTTAAGTAAGGTTTAAAACCATCGAGACACTGAGCAGTAATAGAGATAAAAGATCTTTTGTAGAAAACGGTGTGATGTAGCGGAATTCGATCTTTACGTCAGACGTTAATACTGTGAACATCAATGCGGTACCTAATTTTGGCGAGAAGATAAGGAAAGGTTTTGAAAAAAAGAATTTTCTGATTAAAACATGCAAGATGGAGATATCTTCTGTTTAACATATTAAGGCAACCCTCGTCAGTTAACTTATGTGAGATGTGTTGCCGTCTTGGAATACTATACATAAATCGTAAGGATGAATTTTGCACTACTTGTATACACCTCGAATCTTTGTAATCCAAGGAAGAATCGTATATCGTATCACAATAGTTAAAATGAGATAATACTAGGGCTTCACACCGAAGTATTGTAGCTTCAGTGGATAAAATGTGTTTGTTAGGATGTAGTATCTTTAAATTGCAGAATACGTTACTGATACACGCAGTGACATGCTCCCTGAAACGTAATTTGTAATCAATGAGCAACCCTAAGTTCTTGACGCAATCACGGCGGGATAAGCGAACACCATTTAACTTAAGTAAGTTCAATTACGGGCAAAACAAGCATATAGCTGCGTATCATCAACAAACATATGGCAGTTATAAACCGTGTTCCAGAAAAAAAATTGGAAAAATGGAACCCTATGGAACACCTGATCTTAAACTGGCATTATTAGATTTAAAGTTGTTTAGAAAAGCCGACTAAGTTCTACCCGAAAGAAAGCTACCAATCAATCGAACAGCCACTGCACCCAATCCACAATAGTGTAATATAGCCAATGGAAGGTCATGACTGATCATATCGAAAGCCTTCGAGAAATCAAGCAAGATAAGGACTGTAAGTTTATTGTCATCAATATCTTTGATAATATCATCTATAATAAGCGAAAGGGTTGTGGAGCAACTGTAGCTATGTCGAAAACCAGACTGAAATGGGGGCAATAAATTACATAATGATAAATGAAAAGCATTCACGCAAAACTTGATAAGTGAAAAATGACGAACTTGGATTTAGAGATGTAATCAAGGATTTATTATTGAGTTGCATTGTCTGGTAAGGCCTGATTAATTAATTTCTCATATAGTATGATATGTAAGGGTCGGACATTCCTAGGATATCTGGTAAAAACCAGTATAAAGATAAACAAAGCAGCGGCGTAGATTTCAACGTCGCCGCTGAACGGCTTATATGCCCGAGGTACTCTCACCCTACGCTCACTGCGTCAGAAGCAACCGTTTGATGTAAATTACGTGTGTAACGTAATTGCTTTTATAGTTTCTTTCAAATTAATAATTATGAAAACATTATAATTATTTAATGTAGATTTTAAAAAGACTGGCATGAGACATTTAATTCATATCAATTTTAGCGCCGTCACTGCAAAAAGAATGCAAGTTCATTTCGGAACGAATCGGTTATGTAAACAATTTTTTTATATTCAGTCGACCACAGCTGTAGTGGTTACTGCGTGCCGCATAGACTTCTCGGGCTTCGATTGGTTTATTGTTTTGTTTTTACAGGGCAGACGCGTTAAAGATTTGAACTTTTTCCGACTATGATCACTTCAGCATATTAGTAATTCCTCATATATTTAACGAAACCTTCCGCCTAAAATGCGCCTAGGCCTGATGATAGGTTACACAAGAAATGAATGAATCAGGCCTCCCCAAATGATTCAGTTAAATAATAAACCCTTGATTCCATGTCTAACTCGAAGTTCGTCGTTTTGATACTTTTCTTCTATCCTGTATGTAACCATTTTAAAAATCTTGCTTTTTACGGATTATTTGAAAAAAAATTGGTTCGTATGACAATGTTAAAGTTGAAGTCAATTTTGTTACAAAGAGAGATATAAACCATAATAAATGTTTATTGTTTGATTTAATACCTCGATCTGTTTTTAATAAATAATTTTGTACATAAATTTGTCACCGTGTCAGACAGTCCTTAAAACTGAGAGAGAAACAAATAATAATAATAATAATAATAAAACCAATAAACATTTTTACAGTGGTAGCCCATCTCTCACTTTGTAAAAAAAATTACACAAAAATTGTACACGCGTAAATACAAGTAAGAAAATAACAACTTAAATAAGTACATTAAAAATTCTGCTAATTCTGTATTTAATCCTCATTTGTGCGTTTTTTATGTATATGTATTTGGAAATAGTATCCTAAACTCAAATAACTTATGATAACTTGCAAATCCAGCGCATTCCTTTAAGCAAAGAGATTTTGTTCTCGTTCACAAACAACCTCCTTGGTCTATGTAGCCTTTTACCGACTTCTTAATCAATCACGAACCGCTTGGATTCCTCGTTAATCAGTTTGTTCATCTCAACAATAAACAAAGAAAGCCATGCAGTATTCCAGTTCGAGCAGATGTGCTTTAAAGATTCCGTAACTTCTCGTCGGTTTTTAACATAACTTTCTCTTACATTGTTTCTTACCGTGCGTAGGATTGAACTTACACAGGTATTTAAATATTCGTTTAAAGTCAAGTGTCAGCTATCTCAAATTGGATCCTATACTGGGGGTGGGTGAAATAAGGGCAAAAATTTTAATCTGTAATACATGTCTGTGAGCAGTGATCTTTGCTGACGTAGAGAGGCCAATAAAAGCGTTGTTCTTAACGTCGCAACAAGTCCTATTACAGCTGAACGAAAGAATTTGCTTCACTTTTTATAATTGCGACACACAGTTTATTGCTCCATATTCTTTGGGATCAATAGTTTAGTTTGTGAAAATTGTCTCAGCGTGTTAAAGCTTAATATGATTATAATCGACATAGTTTTATTACTCATTAAAATGCCGCAATTCACGAACGGCGAGAGTACAGCATTTCAGAGGAGTATATTCATAATGCCGTCGATAGTATTTGCGCTAATCCTGCGCACGAACACAAGAATCACTTTTTCGTCGAGCTCGTTTGTGTGTCGCTAATGATGCACGTTATGTCAAACTATTCGGTGAGTGTGTCTTGTGTATAAGTCATTCTCAGGATGTTCACTGTCTACGATCAGGGAAGCAAGTTCCGTAAGTTTTTCTATTTTGTTATTATTATTATAAACGCCGAATATGGGACGGATAAAAGAATTTTCTTTTTGTTATACGATTTTTTTTTTGTATTTTTTTCGTGTTTATGCTGTCGACGTACCGTGGTCAAAAATTATTTTGCAAACATCCTGTATATGTGAGACAGATAATAAGGTTGCACCTGCACCAATCGGATGACTTCAAAAATGCTTTACACGTACGCAATGCAATGAAAACTGCATTTAATCTTGCTTCAAGCTTTATATTTTAGCAATTTCTGTGTAAATTCAATAGTACAATTTCTGAAAGTAAATATTTACTTATCTATATGTAAATGAATCAAAAAGTTAGGGAACAATTATTGTTTACGTACATTAATCGACAAGCTATCGCATAATAAAAACTGCCTATTATCTAATAACAGATTAACTTTTCTGGGAAGTTAAAATATCTTCAAAACATTATATGAGTAAAAGATGTCAAGGAATGTCAAGAAATTATGATCCCATATACTAGTGCTTACGTTCTCGATCGGATGGTATTTATAAACGTTAATGCTACTTATAAACTGAATCGAAACCTTCTTGGGTATAATTGAACAACTCTGACATGTTTTAAACGCACGATTCACAGAAGTGATAAGTGTTAGAAGTTTTATTGCAGAGACAACAGGTATTGAGATTACTCGGACTCAGTTCATGAAGGCACGCCACAGGTCGCCTAATCAAGTAGGTCACCTCCTCCTGAGTGTCTTAAGTACAGCAAACAACGGCCTATGTAACTTTTTCGAAACACTAAAAGAATGTGTACTTTTACAAAAACTAAATATTTACTTAACACAAGTTCTCTAATTACTATTTGCTCGTGGTAGCTCTTAGTTCTGGAAAACTATTAGCGTACAGCTGCGGAATAGGAATAGAGTTGGGCGACTAAATGATTTGATTGATGCATATCGAGTGTGTAATGCAAAATTCAACTAACAATAAGGTACAGTCAGCAGTACAAATCGAAAAAACAGTGGTTTTAAAATAAACTAC
This sequence comes from Prosopocoilus inquinatus, assembly GCA_036172665.1. Classification (NCBI taxonomy): domain Eukaryota; kingdom Metazoa; phylum Arthropoda; class Insecta; order Coleoptera; family Lucanidae; genus Prosopocoilus; species Prosopocoilus inquinatus. Next base: position 9,489,338 of record CM069876.1, read on the forward strand.
GCAGTCAGTTAAGGTAAAAGGAAATTACTGTGACAAACCAACGTCCACTTCTTACAGGTCTGATTCCTTAGGTGTGAGAAAACCCCGACTTCAAAATTGATTCATCTGAAACGCGGTCCACAGAAATTCAACATTTTAAGTTATTTTTCCGTTCTTATTAGTAAGAGAAGCGCACATATTTTCAAGACTCAACAGCGAAACGCTTGCATCGCTGCTTTCAGAATCTGGATAATACCCTGAAGTCTGATATCCCGAATAAAGGGAAAAGAAGTGAATAGTTAGGGAGACGTCAATAATGTTATGCTGCAAAAGAGGATTAATAAAGACCAAGTCCTCGTAAGAAACTATGCTTCGTTCAGTAACGTGGATTATAAAAAGACAAGACACGTTTAAAGAAATTTAAGGCAGAAAAGAACGTGAGTTTCGGACTGGCCACAGAGAAGGTGGATATAAATTTGGGTTTTCCCATCAATAGAAATAGGCAGTTAAAATATGCAAGGAAAAATAGGCGCAAATACAACTAAAAGAAAAAGAAACGAAGAGGGACACGAGATGACGGGCAGAACAAATCGAAACTAATGATTTGGGGCAATCACATGAACGAAAAAGGAAAATTTAAAACACGATTGCGAAGGACTGGTGAAGCAGAATTAACGAAATAATCAATAAGAACAGCGCGGGCCTAAATAAGAAGAGAAAAATGAAGAAATCAAAGGATAACCGACAGAATGGAACCAGGATAAACACGCTTAAAAGACGACAAAACGTTTCGTCCTATTAGAAGAGGGGAAAAGATATTGTGAAATAATCTGTGAAGACTTGGTGTAGCAGATCGAAAAAGATTTTAGAATAATTAAAAAAAGAAAACGAAAAGGCCAGAAGAGGATGTTGGGGCAAACCGACACTGCTTTAAAACAAAATAAATGGATTTGGGTTCGAAACAAGGGTGGAAAGGGAAAATGTTAAGTAACTGTTGAAGAGATGATGACGAAAACCGAAAGACTTCAAAATAACAAAAAAATAACAGGAAAACGGCTGTAGATCTAAACGGAAAAACAAGAAGAAAAAGCCAGAAGAGGTTTTGGGGGCAAGGTCAAACACAAGCCTTGAAATAAAATAAATAGGTATAGGTTTATTACGAGGCGCGTTCATAAAGTAAGGTGCGTTTGGTCACAGAAAAAAATGTACTCATAAGAAACAAATTTTATTGTTTTATTTAGTTAGGTACAATCTTACTTTACTTCTCTACATAATCGCCGTTCACTTCTAAGCATTTTTCGTACCGCTGCACCAGCTTCTTTAACCCCTCTGCATAGAAGCTTGCCGCCTGAGAGTTGAACCAGTTGACAACGGCGTTTTTGAGTCCCTCTTCGGTTTCAAAACGTCGTCCACCGAGCCACTGTTTAAAATGCAAGAAGAGGAAGTAGTCGCTAGGTGCAAGGTCAGGACTGTACGGTGGGTGGTCAAAAAGTTCCCACCGAAAATCTTGAATTTTCTCATTGGTTTTGGCAGCAGTGTGAGGACGCGCGTTATCGTGGAGGAGGATTATACCAGATGACAGTTTCCCGCGGCGTTTGTTTTGGATCGCACGTCGCAATTTTTTGAGCGTTTCGCAGTACACGTCAGCTGTAATTGTTGTCCCACGTTCCATGAAATCAACCAAAAGAACACCGTCTTTGTCCCAAAAAACTGTGGCCATCAATTTTCGACTTGTGTACTGAGTTTGCTTAAACTTTTTCGGTTTTGGTGAAGATGAGTGTCGCCACTGCATCGATTGCAGTTTTGTTTCTGGGTTGGCGTAGGATACCCACGTCTCGTCTCCAGTAACAATGTGAGAAAACAAATCATCTCCATCTTGTTGATAACGGGCCAAAAACTTTCGTCCACTAGACATTCTTTGCTCTTTGTGGTGGTAGGTGAGCATTTTTGGTACCCACCTTGCACACAATTTGCGGTATGCGAGGTTTTCTGTGACAATATTGTAAACAGTACTGTGTCCAAGTTGAGGAAATTTGTCAGCCAGGCCACTAATCGTCAATCGACGTTCAGATCGCAATGTTTGGTCCACTTGTGAAACGATTTCATCGGTCTGGATACTGGGCCTGCCACTCCTCTCTTCGTCATGGACATTTGTTCTCCCATTTTTAAAATCACGGCACCATTGTCTAACCTTTCCTTCACTCATAACTGTAGGTCCGTAAACCAGGCATAACTCCCGATGAATTTCAGCAGCCGACGATCCTTTTGTACATAAGAAACGAATCACATAACGCACTTCACAGTTGGCGGGATCAACGATTTTCGCGGCCATTGTTCTTTGCATTCACGGACAACAATACGACTTCAGAATCAAAACAAATGACGCTGCAGCTTCGCAATGAGTCAGTAGATGGCGCTGCAGTAGTAAAACTGTGCTTCGAAGCGCCAATATTTATACATAAGCAAACGGCCCTTACTTTATGAACGCGACTCGTACAATAAGGAAAAGAACAATGTGAAGCAACTATTGAAGAAACCAAGAGCAAACAACCAAAAGACTTTAAAATAAGAAAAAATAACAGGAAAAGGGTATAGATCTAAATGGGAAACGAAGAAGAAAAAATCAAACAGAAGAATCAAACTGGTTTGAAACAAAATGTGAAATAATCTGTGACGATTTGATACCGCACAAAGAGAAAAATAATTTAAAAAAAACTGTGAATCAGATTTAAGGAATTCTAGAAAAAAAATAAAACCCAAGCAAAAGCAGAAATGAAATTGGTTTTCAAACAAAATGGAAAAAGTAAAATGTGAAATAATCTGTAAGGATTTGATGCAGCAGAATTCAGGAGAACGAGAAGGAAATAAGCAAAGAGAAGAACTAAATAAGGAAGAAAAGAAAAAAAGAAATCCTAACAGCAAAGCACGATTTTAAAACAGAAAAACTAAACAATATTACGAAACTGAAAAAGAAGGTTAGATGAGAATCAGGAATTTGCCAACATTTTACTAATCAATTGGGTGTTTGCGTCTGTTTGGAGCGATGTGAGTTGCGTTGAATTTCCTCTCCGGGCTTCGTCTTCAATCAAAGCTTTCCATGCTTTCTTTCCCATTCTTTTTTAGTGTTTTTGGATTCCTGACGTCGTCCTCCTCTAGGTCTCCCAATACGATTTAGAAGGCGACATCTACGACTTCTTCCTTTAATTTCGATAAGTATGCAATAAAAGTTCTTGTAAAGATTCAAGTGGCCTAGGCACACATCAATACGCTCAATAAATAAGCTATACAATAGCGTGTCTAGCCACAACCAGGATTGCTTCAGTTTTATTGCAGATGATAGGGTTTGGGAAATACCGTATTTTCTTGAACTTGCATTATTATGTATGAAACAGCAAGAAAATATTTTATTCTTTCTAAGTAACAGTGAACAGTAATGTCAAATTAGGTTCGCCAACACAAAATCGGAAATTAACTAATAAAGAACGAACCCTCTCAGATAAGTTAAGTGTCAATTGCGTCTAGAGACAGCTTCTCTAAAATTGCGCCTTGTCTGGGCAAAAATCAGGAGAATCGGCAGGATTGCGGTGGAGTTCTCGAGCTAACTTCCTACTGACGTTCGAGAAACTTATTACAATCTAGCTGACTTGCAGCAAATTTTAAAATAAGCGATGAACGCTAAGTATGTCCATATTGACTACTTTGCGGCTGATAGCTTAGAAGCAGAGGGAGCCACGCGATGTCTTCGACAAGCTGCAGTCTGCAATTACGCCCTGTGTAAATCAGCGAATCAGTTGGGTTGTGGTGGAGTTCTGCAGCTACTCCTCTGCTGATGAGGCCCCATTAGGGCCGAAATAGTTATAAAGCAGATGCACCCCATTGCATTCTAGCCAACTTGCAGTAAGCTTTAACTTATCAGACTCAAGTGGGATTTATATATTTGTTTTTATCTTTTGGACAAATTATTCCAAATTTGTAACATCAGAACGTTTTCTTTATTTATTTGTTATGTATCATTGATAACCAGGAAAAAGAATTACAACTACTTTGTGTTGGATGCTTTTTACGCAGAATGTACTACTTACGCCTTCCGCGACTCCGATGCTTTTAATTGTTATTAGATGAGAAAAGCAGGGATACAGTGCGAGTGCCCACACTCGGCAGGAATTATTGTGAGCATGACTAACACAGTCCGAATATTAAATTTCCGTACCGGTCGCAGATCAAGTGGGCCGATTTCTTTTCCCTGTTGATAACTTACTGATAATCTAATGATCTTCTGGATACAGTAATCTCTTCACTATTATTGGCTTCAACAAGTGAGAAGATATGACTTTCACATATTATTATTTATGGTTACTGTAATTTCTGCTTTGATTTTTTTTTCATTACTGTTAGCAAGCATCCAAAATGTTTTTAAACCAAAAATAAAATCATTGAAATACGTTTTTTGTCATCATGTGGTGAACTCGGAACCAAACATACTTTTGCAACAAATTTATGAAGTAGCCTTCACAGTGATTTTCTTATAATAAAAAATATCTCCTCAATTTAAAAATATATAACATAACATATGTATTATTTAAAACGAAAAACAACATAAAGATTGTTCTTATTACTTTGGGAATTTGAAAAGCATAAAACTTATCAAAACAAAACAATTCGATAAATATGCAATAAAACTTTCTTTAAAGGGAATCCTACATGCGAACTTGGAATTCTTTATTCCAGCGGTCGAGCTCTTTGAAAAAGGCACGATCGCTGGCATCCAATATCTTTGCATCTATATGTAGGAACCCATTAAGCCTAAAGTGACCTACTTATGTTTACACTAATAAATTCTTATCTCATTTCATAACGATCTATCTACCAAATGGGATTTTTACGCGTAAATTGACTATATAACCAGATAATATCATCAAAAACAGCAGTTCTTCGTTATTATTAGTTGCAAAAGTGATCAACACCGTTCAAAAATTATTTTTTTCGCAATACGTTCACTACTATGGTAAGTAGTAACAATCTAGATCTTTTCTAAGTAATCAAAACTGATTCATTTTTTTTATAATTATTTTGCACTTTAATATACAGTGTCTTTCAAAAAGTGTGCTACAAGAAAGCGCAAAGTTTCGGAACGCATTAAAATAATCACTCCGAACCAAACGAAGTTTGAGAAATAAAAAGGAATTTGGTGTTTTGCTAGTTATATTATTTTGGCGGACATTTTATTCCCACCAGTATTTCCTAGTGAAGTAGGTATAGAAAGTAATCCACAATAAATTATTTTTTTCTTTTTTTTCTTGACATAGGAGGCTGTAATTTCATATTTAGCTACAACTTTTAATTCTGAGAGACAGATGTCAGATGAAATTTATTTTGAACGGTATCATCTACGGTCAGATGAAATTTATTTTGAACGGTATACAATGTAGACATCGAGAAATGAAGACCGCTTACTTCATTTCCCGGTATCCACACTGTAAACCGTTCTAGATAAATTTGATTTTAAGGGTTGCAAAAGCGTTCTACGTTAATGAATTCGTATAAAAAATAATAAAGTAATAAAAAAAATCTCATTTCTAGCAAACTATTTTAAAGACATTGTATAATACTTATCTGAAATTTTAATTTGTTAAAGCTTCCAAGTTACCTAATTCGACCATTCATCGTGTTAAGTATATTATGCCGCCTGAACGAATCTACTCAGGTAAGCAAATAATTTTTACAAGAATATACATCGTTCTTTCTCAATTTTTTATTTACTATAGGTTCCATTTGGTGAAGCAAATGTTAGTATTTCTAACGACAATGGCTCCTCTGCTTCAATTTTACCTTTTTTGGTACTTTCTTTACGTAAAGTATCTTCTCTGATTAGTTTTCACAACTTACATAAACGACCTATAAGATATAAAATCCAATATATTAATTAAATTAATAATACGCAGGCTGGTCATAATATAACATGCCAAACTCGGACCAGCAATTCACCTCCTCACAACGAGTGAAAAAGTCTAGTACCATTTTTTTTAGATCCAACTTGTTTTTTTTTAACTAAGGAGAGAAAAATGTAAAAAACCGCGCTGTATGCTAAAAAGAAATTGAATTGCTATAAAAATTGTCTTTCCAATTTCTCACAACAATATTCATTCATTCATTTCTAGCTAGACACTTTTTCTTTTAAACTAACAATGTATAATATACAGAGAAGGGCAAAAGTATGGAACCGGCTTTATAGTTCGAAAACTATTTGACGTATCTATTTGAAATTTGGTGTGTGATTTAGAGTCGATAAGACCTATGTTATCAATTTGTTTTAATTGTTTATCTGCTCTTGTTTCTGAGATACAACGCCTACTAGATTTTTTTTAATGACAACCTGCTGATTTTCTTCCTTTATTTAATAGTTCGTTGAATCCTCTAAATAATCATAAAAAGAGCAGATAAACAATTGAAACAAATTGGTAATGTGAGTCTTATTGTCTCTAAATCACACACCAAATTTCAAATAGATACGTCAAACAGTTTTCGAAATATTAAACCGGTTTCATACTTTTGTCTTTCCCCGTATTTGTTTACATGTTTGCAACCTTCATTAAAATTTTCTTTACTTCTATCATAAAAACGAGCCATAATCTTGTGGCCTTCTAGTTTTTTTGTTAAAACTAGTATTTTTTCGAATATCAACCAACAAACCATTTTTTCTAATTTTTTCATTCAAACGTTATTTTCTCGAAAATTTTCTTATGTAATAGATTAATATTTTTATGCAGTCGTTTAGAGAATTAAACAAACTATTAAATAAAGGTAAAAAATCAGCAGGTTGTCATTAAAAAAAAATCAAGTAGGCATTGTATCTCATAAACAAGAGCAGATAAACAATTGAAACAAATTGATAATATAGGTCTTATTCACTCTAAATTACACACCAAATTTCAAATAGATACGTCAAACAGTTTTCGAGGTATTAAGCCGGTTCCATACTTTTGCCCTCCCCTGTATACTTGTATGTATGTATGTCATATGTATGTATAGTATATATTTCTCTTACGTTTAAGAAGTCCTCTACTGAAGATGGCAACCTAGCTGCTGAAATACGTTTTTAGTATTAAAAAACTTCTTGGAGTTAAGAGATTTAACCCAATTTTTGTTGTACTGCAAACCACAGTCTCTAATACATGTGAATAACAATGTATGCCACAAGTGCCACTAGATTTTTTCATTTCTTTATTTTCGCTGCGTTATCAGTTTAAATGTTTGGCAAGTCATATCGGGACCACACGGTTTAAAAAATTCGTATGCCGAAACTAGTAATATTTCTTTTCTTGATGTTAGGATGTGAAACAGGCAGTAGACAAACTATCAGACACACTTCAAAGCTTAAAGGTAAAGTAAAAGCACAAGAATTACCAAAATATATTTCAGCTATTAGCAAATTTAATGAAGAAGAATAAAACGCTTTAAAATTTGCAGTTTAGGAAAACCAACACTATACAACTTGAAGGCTTCCACAGCCGTTGTCTATAACTTAATTGCATTGGGTTGAAACCGCGTCAGGGTTTTTTTCTACTATTCACTTTCGTTGTTCATTACAGAAGAACTTCCTCAGGGCTGCTACTACTGGTAGCGTTAGTCACCGAGACTAACGAGCAACAGGAGCAATTATACCAATAGCAGCCGCCCAGAGAGTTCTTCTGTAATGAAGAACAAAGCGTCGGTAGTAGAAGAAATGCTGACGCCAGATTCTATTAGAAACCAATAATACAGAAGAACATTTTGAGAACTGCAAATTTAGAATTTAAATGAACATTGAACTACAATATTATTCAGTAAGAATTTGACAAAATTTTATTTTTTATAAAACATAATATCACTTTCTATTTCCTGAAACAATAAGAAATACAAATTTGTTAAATAGTACTCAATTTTCTCAATAGGAGGAATATATCAAATTAGAAAAGAAAAAGGCAAGTTCCCTGCAAATTCTCGTACAGGTATGAAACTCAAAAGAGTTCTTGTGAATAATCGCGCTAAACAAAATTCTCTGTAAAAAAAAGAACAAACGTATTCATCGAGAAAAATATGGAATGGAACTGGCAAGTAGCCGATCAGCGAAAATGAATTTTATCGTTACAGCTACCGATTACTCACAAGAACTGTTTGTTGATTAACTAACTTATTTAATTAAAAATCTAATAGAACATGTGCCCAAATCTTGACGAACAACTTTACAACGCTTCAAGAAACGGTGAAACAAATCGTGTCCTTCGTTTACTCGAGGCTGGGACTTCAACAGAATATCAAAATTCAAACAACTTCAGACCAATACATGTAGCAACAGAGAATTCTCATGTTGAGATCGTGGAAGCTCTACTCAATTATGGAGCAAATCCCAATGTATTCGATAAAAGTAAAGTCACACCTCTTCACTGCGCTTCCAGAAATAACTGTCTGAAATGCGCCAAAATTTTGTTGGAAAGAGGAGCACATGTCGATAGTCGCACCAGCTGGTTAGCAACTCCATTAATGATGGCAGCATATTACAATAGCCGAAAATTGGTTGAGTTGCTCCTTGACAATAATGCAGATATAAATGCAGTGCAAGAAACAAAGGCCAGTTCGTTACACTTTGCGTCACGAGATGGTCATCTTGAAGTGGCAGAAGTTTTGATACGACGTGGTGCCGATTTACTATTGAAAACTAACGATGGTAAAACAGCTTTAGATTTAGCTACTGCGAACAATCATTACGAAATAATTGGTTTACTAAAGAGCAAAATGAAGCAGTAAGTTGTAAAAAATTTAGTCAAAATGTGTCAGTTTATTCAGTCTGATTTTTATTCATGTTATTGTTTATTTTGTTCTTGTAATTTAATATGTTTATACTGCTGATTATTTTGTTTGTGTTAACCATCTAATAGTAGTATAATTTAATTAATATTTATTGATCTTTCCTCTTCCGGCAATCGAATGTTATTAATATTTATAAACAAAAAAGGTATTAAGGAATAAATTTTCTTATTAATTCATTCATTCATCAAGTTTTAATCAATTGTTATAAATCACTGCAAACACCAGAAAAAGTGTTATCGAATAGAATTATAAAAAATTATACGTTGTATTTGAAAAATCGAAACTGATGGTAGTCGTGGAGAGACGAAACCTTTGACTGCAATACTACCAGCTCTATTCGAAGTGCTTGTAAAAAGTTAAATTAGAGTTTCTAAATTATTTATAATAAAAGAGAGGAAAACATAAAATAGACATCTTTACATATTCATTAATAGAAGAAGAAAGAAAAAGACATTCTGTTAATGAATACGAATAAGGTATTGGTACAGGTAACTTTCCTTCCATTTAACCAAATTTGCATCTCTTACAGTTTAGAAGATCCCTTCAGTGCACACTCAATTTGAAACAGTCGGTATAACTTACCAAATTAAATTATGTTTAATGCCATTTTTATGGTATGTATATTTGTTCATAAATCACTGAAAAACTGATCTTGTTATCAAGTGGAGAGCTCGGAGAAAATAATTCACATTACGCATTCATTCAACAACGTGAAACCAAACGTATTGTCGCAACAAATGTGTGAAGTAACCGGACAGAGAACGAAATCTTGTACTCCTAATAAAAAAAATCTTCAAATTAAAATAGACAGATAATGTATAATATACATATTATATAAACATATTTAATATTTAAAACGCAAAACAGCATAAAGATTATTATTATTTTGAGAATTTTAAAACTATAAACTGTTATCAAAACAAAACAATTCCATAAATATGCAATAAAACTTTTCTTAAAGGGAATCCTTCATACAGAGTTAGAATGGTGCAGAGCGAATTCTCAAGCTGAGTAGTTATAAGTGAGTTCGGGCGAAACCGTATTTATCTGGAGAAAGTGGGGTGAATTATTACGCCAACACGCGTTCCGTTCCCCTACCGTTCCCTAATGGTGCCACTGTCGGACACGTACGAAAATACATATGCACCGTAAACTTAGTTGTCTGACTCAATCTGTATATTCCAGCGGTCGAGCTCTTCCAGACACAGTAACTGACATCCAAAATTTTGGAAACTGTATGTAGGAATCCATTAAGACTAAAATAACCTACTTATCTTTACAAACACTATAATAAATTCTATAGCAATATAACTTATCTCATTTCATAACATTCTATCTCTACCAAATGGGATTTTTGCGCATAAATTGGCTATATAACTAGATAATATCCTCAAAAACAACAGTTCTTCGTTATTATTAAAAGACGCAAAACTGATCAAGACCGTTAAGAAATTATTTCTTTCGCAATACCTTTACTACTATGGTAAGTAGTAACATTCTAAAAATCTCTTTTAAGTAATACAAACTTGTTAAGTTTTTATAATTCTGTTGTACTTTAATCTACAGTGTCTTTCAAAAAGTGTGCTAAAAGAAAACACAAAGTTTCGGAACGCATTAAAATAACCACTCCGAATCATTTGCGGACATTTTATACCCACCAGTATTTCCTAGTGTAGTAGTTATACAAAGTGATTCACAATAAATTATGATTTTATTTTTATTTTTGTGATAGGAGGCTGTAATTTCATATTCAGCTACAACATTTAATAATACTTAAAGATTTATCGACATGATATATCCTTATATGAATTCATATAAGAAATTGTATGTATAGTATACCTCAAATTTTAATTTGTTAAAGCTTCCGAGTTATCTAATTCGACCATTCATCATGTTGAGTATATTATGCCGTCTGAACGAATCTACTCAGGTAAGCAAATAATGTTTACAAGAATATACATGGTTCTTCCTCATTTTTTTATTTACTATAGGTTCCATTTGGTGAAGCAAATGTTAGAATTTCTCATGACAATGGCTCCTCTGCTTCAACTTTAACTTTTTTGGTAATTCTTTTACGTAAAGTACCCTCTGGGATCAGCTGTCATAATTTATGCATACGACCTATAAAATATGAGATCCAATACATAATTAAATTAATAGTATACAGGATGGTCAATATATAACGTGCCAAACTCGGATTGGCAATTCAACTCCTCAAAACGAGTGGAAAAGTCTGGTATCATTTTTTTTATTCAACTTGTTCTTTTTTAACTAAAGGAAGAAAAATATGTAAGGAACCGCGCTGAACGCTAAAGAAATGGCATTGCTTTAAAAATTATCGTTCCAGTTTCTTAAAAAAAATTCAATTTCTGTCTCGAATAACGGTCGTCCTTACGCGGTATCCATTTATCTATGAGTTTACGTTCAAATTCCTATTTGAAAAAATGATAACAGCACGTTATGTTTAACGTAAATGGATACAGCATACGGGCGAATGTACATATGTCAAAAGTACCACTAGACTTTTTCATTTGTTTATTACTCTGAGTTCCAGTTTAAATTTGGCAAGTCATATCCGGACCACACGGTATAAAAACTGATATGCCGAAACTAGTAATATTTTTTTTTCTTGATATTAGGATGCGAAACATGCAGACAAACTATCAGACACACTTCAAAGCTTAAAGGTAAAATAAACTAACATAAATTACCGCTATTAGCAAGTTTAATGAAGAAAAATAAAACGCTTTAAAATTTGCAGTTTAGGGAAACCAACAGTACAACTTGAAGGCTTCCACGGCCGTTCTCCATAATTTAATTGCATTGGTGTGAAACCGCGTTATGATTTTTTACCACTCACGTTTCGTTTTTCATTGGAGAGGAACTTCCTCAGGGCTGCCACTATTGGTTGCGTTATTCGTCGAGACTAACTAACGAGAAGCAGCAGCCCTGAGAAATTTCTCCTGTAATGAAGAACGAAACGTCGGTAGTCGTCCGTGACGCCAAATTCCATTAAAAACCAAAATACAGAATAATATTTCAATGACGTTAGAATTAAAAAAAGAGCACTGGATCACAATATTGTTCAATAGTAATTTCACCACATTTTATAGATTATATAAAACATAATGTCATTTTATATCTAACGTCTCAGTGAATAAGTGGCTTATTAGTCGAAATTTGTCCAAAATGAATTTAGTTTAGTTTACACGAAGCAGGGAGGTGTTTTGTCAGTAGTATACAGCCGGTTCATTTTTCGAGTGCCACTGTGGAGGTCTCGCTTTTCTTAAGAGAAAATCAGATATGTGTTTATATGATTTATTATAAAAAAAAACAAGTTTACTATTACTTTTCAACTACTACGTTAAAAAGTCTGAAAGTTGTGCTATGAAAACTAGTGAAATCTGACTTAATCTCTTGTTCACCGGGACGACAGATATTTCCTGAAACAATGAGAATACTCTACACAGCACTGAATTTTCTCCATAGGAAGAATATTTCCAATTGGAAAAGGAAAAGATAAATTTGCTGCAACTTCTCGTACAGGTATAAAAATCAAAAGAGTTCTTGTGAATAATCGCGCTAAACATCGAAAAAACATGTAATGCAACTAACAGGAAGCCGATATACGTAAATGAGGCTTATCGTTACTGCTATCGATTATTCACAAGAACTGTTGACTGACTAACTTATTTAAAAATCTAATAGAACCTTTGAATAGAACATGTTCCCAAATCTTGGCGAACAACTTTACGACGCTTCAAGAGACGGTGAAATAAGTCGTGTCCTTCGTTTACTACAGGCTGGAACATCAACGGAATATCAAAATTCAGAGAACTTCAGACCAATACTTGCAGCAGCAAATAATTCTCATGTTGAAATCGTGGAAGCTCTACTCAATTATGGAGCAAATCCCAATGCATTCGATAAAAATAAAAACACACCTCTTCACTATGCTTGTCAAAATAACTGCCAGAAATGCGCCAAAACTTTATTGGAAAGAGGAGCATATGTCGATAGTCTCACCATACGGTTATCAACTCCATTAATGATGGCAGCATACTATGATAGACCAAAATTGGTTGAGTTGCTTCTTGACAATTATGCAAATATAAACGCAGTGAACGAATCACAATACACCTCGTTACACTTTGCATCACAAGAGGGTCATCTTGAAGTAGCAGACATTTTGATACGACGTGGTGCCGATGTACTATTGAAAACTAAGCTCGGTAAAACAGCTTTAGATGTGGCTACTGAGTACAATCGTTACGAAGTAATTAGTTTACTAAAGAGCAAAATGTAGCAGTATGTTATAACAAATAAAAATTTAATATGAAATAGTTAGTTTATTTAGTACTAAGAATTTTGAATGTGAATATGAACGAACGAATGAAAGAATTCGAACGAATCTTGTGAGTAAAACTTTGTTCATTCCGTGTCGATTGTTACTAAACGAAAAAATCTCTTGAAATGAAATGATTCAGATTCGTTTCATTGATTTGATTCAGTGAAGGAAATTAACGAACTCAAAAACCAGTTTCAGATAAAACCCCAGTTACCCAGTGATGGTTAAAACCGACTTTCAAATATCCACAAACCGATTATTCGGATATTCAAAATCTATTGGTATATCCAGATATTCAGAAATTCTTGAAATAAGGAATGAAATATTTTTTTTTTAAACTAATTCGAATATCCCATTATCCAAAAGCCGATAATATTCGAATATGCGGTTATCCAAACAATTGGATATTCGAATAACATATAACCGGTCTTCGGTTTTGTTTAATACCGCGAATAATCCAAAACCGGTTAACCGATTTGGTTGCTAGCACGAGTTCAGTCAACTTGGGTTTCATTTGTCAGCATGGAATTCCCTCAGTTTAACTCAAAGGCTTCCGCGGCCGTCTTCGGTGTCCTAATCTACCGTTGAGGAGACGACTTACTAGGATATTAAGGAAAGGTAAGTGACCTTCACTTTCATATTTCAAACTGAAACGGATGTCAGGATGTCGGGAATTAAGGTATTCGAAGGAATTCCTTACGATGTGGCTAAATTGCGAAGACATCATCCACATTCCTGAACCAACACTTGGGTTTAAGGAGGAAAGAAGTAATGACTTGTTGTTCGAATGCCTCCATAAAGATGTTTGCTACTATTGGGGAAAGAGGGGAACCCACGGCTGTGTCTGACACTTGTTCGAAATATTGATCACAAAACATAAAATAGTTGAGGTTAAACAACATTCCATTAAGGGAACTAAGTCCTCGAATTGGTTTTGGGCTCTGAAGAGTTCCTGGATGATTGTAATAGTGTCGGGGATTGGAACTTTGGTGAACAAGGATTCTACATCGAAGCTGATCAGAATGTCCTGCGGATCGAAGGATATATCGTGAATTTTTTTGGACGAAATGCTGGGAATTGAGGATAAAAGTTTCACTTTTGCCTGCAAATAGCTGGAGGGATTGCACTAGGTATTTTGAGACTTTGTAGGTTGGTGAGTTGATTGGGCTGACTATAGGACGTAAGGGTATATTAGGTTTGTGGATTTTAGGGAGTGTAAAGTTTTGGAATTCTAGAGTTACTTGGGATCAAAGTTTGTTGTGTGTCTGAAGGAATAGAGGAAGATTTAATTAGGGCCGTTACGGTGCGTTCTACACGGGAGGTAGGGTAGGGTAGAAGGTTGGTAGGCTGGATCGTCTAATAGGATATTGATCTTTTTGTCGTATTCTACACGGTCTAAAACTACAGTGGCGTTTCCTTTGTCTGCAGGGAGTATGACTATGTCTGGGTTAGTTTTAAGGGTTTTGAGGGCTTGAAATTCTGTTTTTGTGCAGTTTGGTTTAGGAGGTTTGGATGTTTTTAGAATTTTGGATGTTTCATGGCGAATAGGGTCTGCAATGTAGGAAGGGAATTTGACAAGAGCGGATTCAACATAAATTATAATGAATAGATAAGACAGCGACATCCTACGATCGCTTTTTGACCAGACACTGCAGTAGGATAACAAATTGAAGCGGGTTGGCTACATAATAAGCTACCCCATGCAAGGCGGCCATGCTTGCTGTCAAAGCATAATGAAAGTTTATTGAAAATTGTTGCAAATCGTTTTTGATTGCAGTGAAAACCTCGAGCACCCTCTGCTGAAGAAGCCTCAAATAGGGCTGAAACAGCTGTACAGAGGCTGCTCGAGGTTCTAAGGGATAGCGGGATTTGTTTATCACTGTATGTGTGAAGGGAGAAGGTTTGTGATGACGATTGGATTGTTGTTTGGAAACCAATGGTTGAATTTACGGATGGAGGTATTAGTAATGTGTTCGGGGGTGCGAGTGGCTTGTTCGTGGGCAAATCTGTCTATAAGTTGCCAGTCCGTTGGTGCGAGAGTATTGGCGAGTTGTAGATGAAGATGTAAAATTGTATAAGAAAGATTGGAAAGTTGGTGTCGGGTAAACATATCCTTCGACGCACCAGTTTTGCCTTAGTTCGAGAATGCATCCAGTTTACCCGACACCAACTTTCCAATCTTTCTTACTGTGCTTTTTAGTATTTTCTTCGTTTTTCAAAGTTCTTTTAATTTTTACTCCGCGTTCAATAATATTGACCGTTAAGAATCAGTGGCCCTATTCTCAAATCACTCGATTAAAGTCGTATGCGAAAATGACGTCAAAATGGAGTAGATTCTCATACAAAAGTTTACAGATCGTTCGAGAATTGCATCAGTTTGACGTTAGTTTCACGTACGACTTTAGTCGAGTGAGTTGAGAATAGAGCCCCTGGTTCATTTTATCATCAAATAATTACGATTACGAGATGGTACAGCTGTTTTTTTATTTGCATGATTATTTGTATGTTGCCTTAATTTTATATTTTAAATTAAAATCCACGCGCAGTTAGTTGGTAAAGATTAAGGGTTCTTTGCACCACTTCCAGTTAAAATTTAAACTCCAGTTAACTCCGTAGAAACGATTATTCTAATAATTGAATCCATGGCAAGTAATCGCCGATTAAAGTTAATCTAGATTGGTGCAAGTGAGGCTAATTTTATCACATGAAATTAGATTAAAATTGTTTTCTGATAATTAAGAGAGGGCGCAACTAATTTCCTAACGCGCCTTGGTGTATAGATTTTTTTTAAACTGTGCTTTTTAGTATTTGTTCTTCATTTTTTTCAAGATCCTTCAGTTTATATTCTGCATAATAATAATAATAACAATAATAATAGAATTGATTTTATAATCAAATAATTACGATTACGAGTCTCTCTTTTAAAGCACCATAAATATTCATCGTATATGATTTGCGTATCATTAACTTTCGTAAGAGGGCCCCCAAAATCAAAAGTGCCAGGGACCACCACATGACAACACGGCACTATTGAAAGATATCTAATCACTGATAGACAATAAGTTCAATAGATAAAACAAAGACATCCTAACATTCGCTTCTTGACTTGACTTTGCAATAGGATAGACAAATTGAAGCGGGTTTTCTACATAATAAGTTACCCTATGCAAGGCCTTCATGCTTATATGTCAAAGCATAATGAAAGGTTTTCACTGCAATCAAAAACTATTTGCAACAAAATTCTTTTTGATAAATTCAATATTTAAACGGTAACAGATGTTACATGCCGTCATTTTTGCGTTTATATTAATTTCACTACATACCTCAAAGATGCGTAAGGATGTGCTGCACAAGAACTGAATTTCAATACCATTAATCTGCAATTTAATACTCTTGGAACCGCTAATTTTAAGTGACTAACCGATAATTTCATTAAACAGATGCAACTGTTTTGCATGTGTACAGTTTCTCTTGCATATTTGGTTAAAAATAATTAAACACCTGCGTAACAGCTTTGAGTAAATGAACATTTAAGATACAGAAATAATAACAGTGAGTCTGGGAAACAGCCTTGCGGTACCCACACAGAAACGGTAGATAAGGTAATAATTCGAGAAGCACTAATTATTTTTGCATTATACATAAAATGAACGTAATGACTTTAGATACTGGAGGAATAAAAGATTTACCTTATTCTGTTGAGAACCAGGAATCATTTTCTGAAACCAAGAAAAAAAAACCAAACACAAAGTTTGTGATATTAATTGTGATATTAACAAAGTAATTATCAGTGTTTTATTTGTTAAAGTTTCTTTGTTCAGGAGGTTAGAAACTGACCGTCCGATTTCTTTTTCTTTAATTTAATTGGTTTAATTTAAATTATCTCATTCAGGTAGGAAGCAAGTATTTGCTTTGTGAGTTTTATGTAAGTACTCCTACACTATTAATTTACTTGCAACAAGGAAAACTATCTAACTTCTATCTTTTAAAATCTACTATCAAATATACCGTATTTACATAAGAATAGCGTTAATGTGATTTTACACTGCCCACTGAAAGTAACGAGCAGAACAATTCAGAGCGTGTTAAATTGTGAGAGAATGACGTCTTCTGTTACAGGGAAGTTAAATTGTATTATTTTATAAAGACATGTCTTCACGGAACTAGAAATGTTAAGATGACCGGTTTGCAGTGCAAATCAGTCGGTTGGTGGGTATGCATGCCTACTTCACAGAACTTTAAAGAGTTGCGTCACTGAGTCACGCCGTTCGACCTAGATGAGCAGAGGTCACAAGGAGTTCCAAGTCAAAGAAGTTGTACAGCAGTGCTTAAAAGAAATGCGACGAAAAGAAAATAAATTCGTACGAACCTGATCGTTATTCAAACTAACCATACCGCCAGGTCGCTTACCGGGAGTCACATTTTTTTTCAGCACTGCTGTACAATTCTTCCATATTACACAAAATGATATGCACTTTACACACATGTTTAGTGGGTTTTCAAGTATCCAACAGATTCAACGACTCAGTTAATACTAATATAACACTTCAATCAACATTTCGATTTACTAAATTCGGTTTTCAAATATAGTAATTTGCACAAAAATATTCACTATGATAGAAATCATAACAAAAAGTAAGAATTGCATAAAGTAATAATTATGGTACAGAATAAAATTAACAGATATAATTACGAGTATAAATACCCCAAGTAACATATATTGCTTTTCACAGATAAATTACTGTATTATTACTGTTTATTAGGACTGTAATGAAATTTTTAGATTTATTAATTACTTATAACTCTAAGTAATAAAATATTTTATATCACTGCCTTTATAAACACTGCATTTGTACCTTCTATAAGTAGAATGACGTTCGTGGTCGCTTTACATATTTATAAAAACGTTATAATTGCTTCCTAACAGAACATAATAAAGGTATTATAGTTTTTATTACTCTTTTATAATGTAGTTTAAACTCCGTAAAATAATAAATATACAGTAATTTGTCTGTATTGGCGATAAACATTTATTACACAGCATTACAAAGAGCTTTTATAAATGAAGTATAATAGAGGATTTTGCAGGTTTTATATGACGATTATCGAACTAAAATGTCAAACGGAAGTAACGTAGACTTATAATTATTCTAATGATAGTATACTAAAAAGCATGTTTCTTAAAACATTTTATTTTAGCACGCGAGTTGACAAGTCGACAAGTGCACTAGTGTTCTCTAAACTATTTTTCTATTTTGGTTCTTCGATGAAAAACAAAACGTTCTTGAAATCATTTCTAATGACAATATTTCGTGAACTTACAGTGATTTTGTTATGTTTAAAATTTACAATGACAACAAATAAAGGTAGCTTCAAACATATGTGAATTACATATAACCAAATGGATGATGTAAATTGAAGTAACAGATAAAACAGCGACATCCTACGATCGCTTTTTGACATGACATTGCAGTAGGATAGAGAAATTGAAGCGGATTTGCTCCTAATAAGTCCCCCATGCAAGGCGGCCACGCTTGCTGTCAAAGCATAATAAAACCCAAACGGGCTGAAATAGCAGTACAGAGGCTGCTCGAGGTTTTCACTACAATCAAAAACGATTTGCAACAAAATTTTTGAAAAACTTTCATTATGCTTTGACAGCAAGCATGGCCGCCTTGCATGGGGGACTTATTAGGAGCAAATCCGCTTCAGTTTGTCTATCCTACTGCAACGTCAGGTCAAAAAGCAATCGTAGGATGTCGCTGTTTTATCTGTTCATCACGATTTCAGATTTAGCAATTGCGACTAAATTGGACAAGTCGTTTTTGGTTTGCAGTGGGAATGTCGAGCTACGTCTCTGCTGATCAAGCCCCAAACTGGGCTGAAACAGCTGTACAGAGGCTGCTCGAGGTTTTCACTGCAATCAGAAACGATTTGCAACAATTTTTTTTAGTAAATAGAAGTATTTATACAGGATTTGGAGGAAGATCGTTTGTGTTATGTTACACCGTTATAAAAGCATTACATTACATTAAGTCTTACTGAGAGTATTAACACAGTAATTTACTTTTACTAAACGATTGAAGTGTGTCGCATAAGTAGCTTAAAACACCTGTTGGTATTGCAGCTTTTATAGATTTTGTAATTGAAGACCTCAGTGCAAGAAAGGGACAGCTCCACTTTTAAAAATTTTTCAGGAATCACAAAAAAAGTTTTCAAAATTCATTTTTAAAGATTTTGTCTTTGTATTTAATATTATGTAAAACTTTGCCTTTATTATATCTATTGGAGATGACCCGTTCTTGATCCAAATAATATTTGGTTCTAATAAGAAAACAATGCGAGTTTTGTGATAAAAAAAAAACTTTATTTTCAAAATACTACTTTGAATATACAAAATTACGTAATGTCTTACTTTCTATTATGTATTATTCATAATTATTTTCCAGTTTTTCATCACTGACGTTGCCTTTAGCATCAACTTCTTGTATCAGTTCATTATAAAACCACAAGCAGTCTGGGGGAACATATTGGTCTACTAACTCCTTGACATCTTTGAACTTATTCTTTTTAGTACTCAAAGGCCGATGATAAGGGATCTTGTCAGATCCTGGAAGGGCTAAAGTGGTATTTGGTTTTTCAAGCTGGAATGCTTCTTTCAGTAATGTCGAAGAATTGCACAACATGTCATCTTTGTTGTATTTCAGATATCTGTACTTCGATATGGTAAGCTTATTGCCCTTTCTGGAAGCAGACTGTTTGGTTTTATTGTTTGTATTTCTAAGGTTTAGCATACAAAGTTTGTATTGTTTTGAACATTAATTTGAAATGGGTTGAGAAGTCTAAAAACATACTTTGTTTGGTTTCTACAACAACAAATTTTTTTGATGTCTTTTTAACTATGGTTTCGTAGTCTTTAGGAGCAAATACACGTTCTCTTTTCCGCCTCTCCTTTTCAATGACACCAAAAACATGAAAAAAAAAACATTTATACCCTTTAATCAGAGTATATAAGTATCATCATCATCAGTGCCATACTCTTGTTTTGAGATACCCAGATAGGATACAAATTTGTGCAATGTTTTAACGGCTTTATATTTTTTCGGGACTTATTCGGGGTGGCTGTGGAATGACAAAAATTTCTGGCAAATAATAATTGTTTGACAGACTGTAAAAGTTGCTAAAGTGTTGCTTACTGTAAGAATGGAGCAAGTTGAAATTCGTGCAGTTATTAAATATTTTTATATTAAGCATTTATCACCAAAAGAAATAAAAACTGAGCTGGATAGCACATTACGCGGACTTCAAACGTGGTCGTAAGAGTAAAGAAGATGCATCAAGTTCAGGAAGCCACAACAGAAAAAGTTCATAAAGTTGTCTTGGATAACCGGCGATTGAAGTTGATTGAGATAGCAGATACTGTGGGCATTTCAATAAAGCTGACATATAAAATTTTAGGGATGAGAAAGTCATTCGCGCGATGGGTGTCGCGACTGCTCACACTAGACCAAAAGTTGACACCCAAAACAGTTTCGGAGGAGTGTTTGGACTTGTTTAAACCCAATCCAGTAGTTTTTTTTGCGTCGATTTATTATAGTGGATGAGACGTGGATTCACCACCATACACCACAAACGAAGCGGCAATCGAAGCAATGGACACCCAAAAAATAGCCTACTCCGAAAAAGGCAAAAACAGTTCCATCGGCTGGGAAAGTCTTGGTTTCTGTTTTCTTGGGATGCCAATGGTATTATTTTTGGGGATTATCTTAGAAAGGCTGAAACTATCAACGAGGCATACTACGCTACCCTAGTTGACCATCTAAAACAAGAAATATTCAAAAGAAACGACCCGGATTAGCAAAAAAGAAAGATTCTGCTTCACTAGGATGATGCACCCTATCACAAGTCAATTATTGTCATGGCCAAAATTTAATGACTTGAGATTTGAATTGGTACCCCATGCTCCCTACTCGCCGGATTTAGCCCCCTCAGATTTTAGTTTATTTCCAGATTTAAAAAAATTTCATGCGGGAAAGAAGTACGAGATGAAGATGTGAATGCTGCCACAAATGCCTCTTTTGACTAGTTGAATGAAAGGGCTTACAGAGATAGAATAAGAGCACTTGAACACAGGTGGACCAAGTACATTGAAGTTGAGAAATAAAATTACTTTGTAGGCGGTATTCTTTTGTTTTCTAGTCTATTACGGAGACTTTTCTGTTTGTCCTCGTAATACTTCCTAAATTTAATAGCGTAACAACTAATAACGTCACTGACGATAGTGATTTAGATTTAGATTTTGATCCTCACCATATTGCAGCATTTAAGGATGCATTCATCACATCGGTAGATATCGAAAAAAAAACCTAATTAATGTAACTATTATCATAGACAATGACCTATGAGAAGTTAGCAATAAAATTCCAGCAATAAAATTATGAAATTTCAAAACGCTGCCACCGGTAAAATAACGATCACAGATCAATAATATTTAATCTATTACAAAGAGTATAATGTGTAGATACCCCTCATATGAAGAAACTGAAAAAATATTTGATATTAAATTAACTATGACTATTTAAACCAGCATAAGTCATTATTCATATATCGCACCAAAACAATTGCTTTCACTGAAAATTTTCACGTAGTCATAAAATAAACATACATATCTATTTAATAATGCCTTCAGAAAGTTTTAGCCGGTTGATTTGAAGTAATTAGAAATTAATTAAAAGTGACTCTCAGATCATTGAAACAGTACCAATTTCAAATGTTCATAACTTTTCTCAGAGAACTTGCATAAAAATTCTGTTTGCAGAATATTAAAGCACGGATCGAAATCTATCGTTTAAACCACCCTCTGAGTTTGAGCCGGTTGATTTGAAGTAATTAGAAATTAATTAAAAGTGACGCTCGGACCAATGAAACAGTAGCAATTATTACAAAGTAATAATCAGCTTACGCATGGACAATGCTTAATTACTAATCTTGAGTAAAAGCAGTATATTTTTGCCAATTTGAACGACTTCGTACATTCCATAATAACGAAGTTGTGTGCCTATAACAAAAACTTTGAACACCCTGTGTACTCAATGCAAACTTCAGACCTTGGCCATAATTCACAAAGCGCAAAGTAAAGTTTCTTTTTATTGTTGCAAACATCACAATTTATTAATTTCTAATTACTTCAAACCAACTGGCTAAAACTCAGAGGGTAGTTTAAACGATAGATTTCGATCCGTGCTTTCATTATCTGCAAACAGAATTTTTATGCAAGTGCGGAATGGAAAGTTATGAACATTTGAAGTTGGTCTGTGCGTCACTTTTAATTAATTTCTAATTACTTCAAACCAACCGGCTAAAACTCAGAGGGTGGTTTAAACGATAGATTTCGATCCGTGCTTTAATATTCTGCAAACAGAATTTTTATGCAAGTTCTCTGAGAAAAGTTATGAACATTTGAAATTGGTACTGTTTCAATGATCTGAGAGTCACTTTTAATTAATTTCTAATTACTTCAAATCAACCGGCTAAAACTTTCTGAAGGCATTATTAAATAGATATGTATGTTTACCTTATGACTACGTGAAAATTTTCAGTGAAAGCAATTGTTTTGGTGCGATATATGAATAGTGACTTATGCTGGTTTAAATAGTCATAGTTAACTTAATATCAAATATTTTTTCAGTTTCTTCATATGAGGAGAATCTACACATTATACTCTTTGTAATAGATTAAATATTATTGATCTGTGATCGTTATTTTAGCGGTGGCAGCGGTTTGAAATTTCATAATTTTATTGCTGGAATTTTATTGCTAACTTCTCATCGGTTAGACAATGAAATATGTTCCGTAAAATTATTATTGTTTTGGTGCTTAAATTACACATGTTTTAATTAATTTTTGTTTGTTATTTCATCAGATAAAACATGCACAAAATCGTATAAATTTCTATATATCTTGTATATAAAAATCCGAACTTTAATAATAAAAACGAAAACGGTTAGATACCTGCTGTTAGATATTTCAGTTTCAAATGTACCTAAATTGCAAAAGTCTGAAATAATGTAACGTAAATATTTAGCAGTTTAACACGTCGATATATATTTTTAACAATTAAAGAAGTTTAAGTATTACACACAAGCTGTTTCATTTTTAAATTAACCTTCATTCAAAGAACAGTTAGGTGTATTTGAGGACCGTAGGTAGGTGCAACTGCTGGCGCTATTTGCTTAGCAAGCACAAAGTAATTGTGTGCGGCACGTGAGAACACATTCATAAATTTAACGAAGAACTCGGCGTTATATAAACCAGAAAGTCACTTATTCCGCATCTGTAGGTATTAGTACCTACAAGTAAGGCAGCGTTCAATATGACTTGCTTCATGTCCGATGGCCTCTGAGGTTAATAAACTCGTTGTAGCCGCCATCCACGCAGTATTCTTTGTCTTCGTGCCTCATTTGTTTACAAACACGCCATCATCGGCACCGTGAATTGTCATCTGCTGTAATCTCAACGGCGACCCAGCCATATTTCGGCGGAAATGGAAACGTACAGTTACGGGTCATGGAATGTAGGATTTACTTGATTTCCTATCTCGGGAGACCCGTACTGCATGGTGACTTACACGGTAAGGCAGTGATGTAATCGACGTTTACTTGAAACCTAATAATACCTGGTCCTCGTGTTTCTTAGACCGACGTTTTTCTGGGTCGCTTAACGGCATTTTTATTAAAAAAAAACCGATAATTTTTCAGATCCGAACAACCACTGGTCGGTCTTCCAGCACGCAAGATTCCAAGAGTTCCAAGTTCCAATTAAAGTTCGATTTAAGGAAGTTTTAGTTCTCCAGGAAAATTAACTTAAGAAGATTCCGCCATTAAAATATCTTGGATAATTGTGTAAACTGAAAGCTATACTGTCATCTTGCATTACAAAAAGATTCGTAAATTGTAACATTCCATTCACATCTTAATGTGTTTCAAATACAGTGTGTACCAAAAAATTTTATACAAATAGAGAAAAAGTTTATCTTACATTTCACAAAAAAAATATTCTTGATAAAAAGCTCTGCATGACTTGTAGATCCATAAATCATTATTTTTTATTTTCCCTGTATTCCAGCCAATTTTTTAAAAAATTTGTACCTGATTATGGATCTACAAGTTATGCAGAGCTTTTTATCAAAAAAAATTTTTTTTGTGAAATGTAAGATAAACTTTTTCTCCATTTATATAAAACTTTTTGGTACACATTGTATGATAGTAACACGACAAAAAAATAAAATTAAAAAATTTAAACATCCTTTAAATTCGTCATAACCATTCGTAGGCGTATCAAATCGAAAAAGGGATTTTTAAGCAGCAATCTATATCTTGCTAAGGATGAAATATTCTGGTATAGTATGTAATTCAAATCGAATCAAAATCAGTGAAATTGACAGATGAAATCTTAATGTATTCAATTTAGTATGCCCTAAAACTTAAAATTGCTCAATTTCTGCATTAAAATGTTAAAGAGAATGTTAAATGTCTACATGTCTACATTCTACTTTCTTTGAGGAAAAACGTTTCAGAATTGAGAGGTTAATCACTAAAAATTTTAAAAGAAGTTTTCTGTTGTAGTTGTACAGGGTGTTCTTTTACTATGTGCAAATAAAAAAAACCTCAATACGCGAAATGCTACCTTCTGCGGTTTCGGATGGACCACTTGTTTGGAACTGTTGAAATGTGCGAGAAAGATAGGAAGGTCAACTTCGCCTTCCTCTCGGTATGAACACGCCCACCGATACCGCACTCGATGTTCAACGCAGAATTTCGTAATAATAATCATTGATATCGTTTATTAATTATTTTATTTAAAATTTTAATTCACTGAGCGAATTAATATGTTTTACGATACCAACTATCGACGAATAAATTCCAAAATTTATGCACCAATTAGCGCGTTAAAAATGTTCTTTCTTCCTTCACTCTTTTACGTAAATCAAATTTTGCTGCAATCTCGGTGCTAGCTATAAAAGTATTATTACTGACGGTCCTTGGAAACAAAGTCAATGTAATATTTTTATAAGTCTTTTGAAAATAATATACAATGAGAAATTACAATTTGTTTGTACCTCGCTTTTTATTTGTTCATTGGTCATTAAAATGTTAGTGGATATTTGATAAGGACTGTCCAGGAAATATCAGCCTGAAGGAGGCGATGTTTTATTACGAGATAATATCGGCCTTGAACTGGCGATATTTGGTTAAGTATTTCATGGTTAATTTCGCGAAGTATGCGGGGTCGTCAAGGTGACGGTAACCTGGGCTCTAGAGGGAGAGCAGGAGTACGATGTCGTCGGGGATCGGTCCAGTGACGTAGCACTGTAGGGAACCGACGATGTTAGAGAAAGCTGTGGTTGAACTATCATGCATTTTCGGGGATTGATTCAGTGGCGAAGCACTGTAGGGGGCGGACGACACTTGAGAAAGAAGTGGTTGAAGTATCATGCATTCTCGGGGATTGGTTCAGTGACGTAGCACTGTAGGAGACTGACGATGCTGGAGAATAGCTAGTTGGTTGACCTAGTGGATGACATTGTGTTTCCCAAGAACGGTTATGACTTGGTGCATATCCGTGCTTGGTCGAAGTGCTGGAGGCACTTGTAGGAGGCGATTAGACCAATGTTCCTGAGAGTTTATGCACAGGAGGCAGGGTATGCTAATATCCATCGAAGGTTTATATCCACAGGTGAATGTGAGGGTTACTGCATGCGAAGATAAGAAGTCAACGTGCAAGGATGACTTGCACACTGACCAACATTATTAAGAGGGAGCTACAACTTCTAGATTCACCGCTGGAGTGGGTGGGGCCGGGAATACGGTCTTGGTAAATGGAATGTTCCATTTTACTGAATAGATACTCGTAAAGGGTTACTTATAATTCGTATGGTCCTTATCGAATTGGAATGCGATGCCCGGAAGCTAAGACGTTTACTCTCAGCGTCTGTTCGGGTCAGGGAGCCGAGAAAGAAAGAACACAAGGAATGAGAGGTCTAACTAAGGCTGAGTGAATGTTTACTCTAATCCGTCCCCTGATAGTATTATATGTCAATAATATTTAAACAAAAAAAAATACAGCTAACATTTCTGATCGTATAATAGAGAAGGAAGTATCGAGTCAACCAATTGACTGTGGTAGCCTATTCTTTTCATTTTGTAGCGAATTACACAAAGATTGACATCAAACATGTCACGTTTGAAAAATTATATTCTAATTTCGTTTTTTACTTTTGGATTTACACATCATATAACACGAATATTTTTAGACTTAATTGACAAAATTGTTTAGCTAAGATTTCACAAGTATGGTCACCGACACATGCCTAATTTGTCTAGCATAAATTGACCACGTCTGCTTAGCTTGCAGATCAAAGGTCTCTTCAGTCGACGAACTTACGCAAATTAACGTTCTAATGGAATTTAATGGTGACAAATGAATACCAAGTCGTTTGAACTTACTTACAATGCAATTCCAGCAGATCGTATTTTGTTCAAAACGATTAATGCGCTCGCTCTCTCATTAAAGGTGTTCCGACGAGACGCCGACAGTTTTTTATACGTCGACCTTTTGAGCCAAACTATTCACAGCCAAATTTAAATGAACCCCCGATATGAAAATCAAAGGATTTATGACAAGAGTGAAGAAAATATGCGTGTCTTCATGTTAAAACGCAACATACTGTACATACAAATACACTGTCTACTGTACTTTCTACTCGTTCAAATGAAATTAAGAATTGTCAGGAGAAATTTATTTATTTATATTGTACGGTATACAGTGTGGACGCTGAAAAATGAAGACCACTCAACAGTAAAGTGCTCTTATTTCAAAAGATACGCACAGATGCCAAAAGAAAATGTTATTTAGAATTAGAAATTACTGAAATACAAGAAAAAAATAATGTAATCTATGGTAAAATGATACTTTGCTTAAAAAGTTACTACAGACTACAAACTTTATCATTCAGAATGTCACTGCGTATATTCGTGTTATAATTTTTCTATGGATGAGTGACGATTGTGCAACAATGAATGCAACAAGAACACACAAATTTTCCGAAAGCATTGAGTTAGAATATTCGCCAAAATAAACAGCACCGAAAATAAAAATTCTTTTTAGGTAGCCTTGAGGGTCTCCGCGTCTTCTTAGACTTCCGGAGAACTGGGTTAAATTTGCCGACATTTTGGTCTTTATTGCAAGAGACTTCTTCAGGACAGCTGTGCTGGTACTGTACAGTCGGTGGTAACGTCGGCCATAAAAAAATTCAATGCAGTTATCGGAAAATGTTCATTAAATTAATTATAAAATAGAATTAATTTAAATAAAAACGATTTTTTAAACAAAAAAAAAGACAAAATCAATTATGTAGATTTGATTTTAATTTAAAATTTTCAGTAAAACGTATTAAAGAAGAAAAAACAAACAATTGTAGGTATTGATTATTTATTAATGATAATGATTTATAGTCAATTACTTAAACACTTTAAATATCGGTATTTCACTATTCGTGGTGATGGTTTCTCTCACGATAAAAGAAAATAATACCTTGACATAGCAGTAATAGAACAAAACGTCCATACTTCAAGTTTATAAGAAACTAAATATTAAAGATTTATGTAATATGGTATTTTCTTAGACATTATACAAAGAAATACCCCTACAATTTTTAAAAGAGGTTTTAAGAAAATAATTAAATTGGTATATCTCAACAATTTTTCCGAAATTTAATATTAATTTCGACTGAACTAATTTTTTTTAACTGTGGTGACCTAATAAATTCTGGAAGAGTTTTGTTCTGTATGTTATTTATTTCCGTTTTCATATGTTTTATATCCCCGATTTTTGTAAAAAAGACGAATACAAATCAGTAACAACTACAGTTCGGGACTTAATAACGTGTGAGCTACAGTATTTTTTTTCAGAGTTGGCTGTGAGAAAAATCACTATGTCGTAGAAACTTCTTAAACCTGTTCATTTCATTTGAACTCTTTTTTAATGGCATTTCTTACATTATAAACCCATTCGCCGTTGATTTTTCTTCCACTTCTTAGATAAGTTTCATCCAAACATCGTTTTTGATGCTCATAAAACATAAAAGTCATTATTTATTCATAAATAACCAAAAATAAAGAATCACAATGACAGGCACTGACACTGACAGTTCTTCTATAATTGCTATTAGCACAGCTATGTAAAATTAATATCAGACATGACTGTTATGTGTATCTCTCTTATTCATAGCCAACTTTGAAAAAAAAACTTTGAATTCTGTGGCTCGCACATTACATTTACCAGTGGAAGGGAGGAGTAGGAGCGGGCGGTCACGCCTTCGTGTCCTAGTTGATTTTTTGAATGTAGTAGGACTGTGATTCAAATCAACGCAGGACACCAAGGCGCGACCGCCCGCTCCTACTCCACCCTTCCACCGGTACATGTACTAAGTCCCGTTCTCTAGTTATAACTCTTGTATTATATTTATGTATTAATGTATTAATATTATGTCAAACATTTATTTCAAATCTTTTACGGTAGGTATTATTAACATTGACGCAGTTTTTAAAGTAGTTTTTAGAATACGAATATAACATGCTAATTGCCATTCAATTGTCTGTCAGAATATGCTAAAAATTATATTGATATTGAAGAAATATCACATCTAAGGATAAATTTAAAAGCTGCTTAAAATATTGATCACACGGCCTAATAATTTAAATATACAGGGTGACTGGTAAGTCGCCGTATTCCTTTGAAGGCGTGTTGGTAGAGCTCGTTTGCAATTGACTGTACACTAATATCCATTACACAAAATGTAATAGTTTCTGAGATGTTTTAATTTTTGGGTTTTCCTTAGAAATACGCTCCCTGCTACCAGTGATCTAAAATTACTCACAGAGTATGAAAGTTTTTCTTAATATGTATATAATAATAAATATATTTCCCAACAGACAGTACAAGTCTATAATGGACATTAGTTTAAGGGCGTAGAAGGCGCACACTAAGCTAATATACTAAATAAGAAAAAAAATAAATATTACAAAAATAGTATCAGCAATAACAAGAAGTGGAGATACTTTACGGCAACAGTAAAAATAACACTATTAATTACCGCAAACAATAATTCTAAATTTAAGCTAGTTAATTCTAAGTTAACAGAAAGATAAAGACAATATCAAAGATGAAAGGAGCAGTGTCGTTAAGTTAGACATTATATTTTGCCAGGATTTTCCTTTTTATTGGAGCACATTTAAACTTTATATGAAATATATCAAAAACAGGATCTGAGCAAATGTCATTATAAAGTCTGAAACAAGTGATCAGAGGAGAGTGTAAATGATGGAAAGTGTTTGGAATATCATAATAAAACGTAACAGGACATCTGCTTGCGATTCGAGGCACAATTAACTTTATATCACTTAGTAATGAAGGGCAAGAAATTTCCCCATGCAAAAGATTTTGTAAAAATGTTAAACAGTTAAAATTTCTTCTGGATATTAAAGAATTTTCATTAACTGCGGATAGCAGAATCATCTGATTTAGATGCCAAGGCGGGAAACAATTATATAATTTGTAGTACAGATATTTTGCAAATTTTCTTAGTACATTTTCAAGAAGGTTGATATAAACTAAGTTGTGAGGTTTCCAGATAACGCTACAGTATTCAAGCCTAGATCTAACAAGAGCATAGAAAAGTGACTTAATAGCTAATATATTTGTGAAATCTTTCGTATTTCTAATAATAAAGCCCAATAATTATATTTTTATATTATTATTATATTTTCTTGGTTAGACTAAATAATACATACTACGCAAGAAACATTAAGTTAATAACTTTAATAAGTTTGAAATAAAATGGTTGAAAAGGTACTTCATTGAAAAAAAAATAATGTTTAATGGTTTAAGTTCACCTGTTACGTGCAATAAAATCTTCAGTTTACGAACTTTCTTATTTTTTAGTTCTGAAAGAAAACTAATTGAACGTGACATTCCTATTAAAAAAACTTAATACCTGAGATTTGCTAAAGATTTAATTAAAATCACAAATAAATCAAGTCGCAAAATCTTCTCCCCTCAGACGTAGTCATATTTATAATAATTAGTTAAATCAGAGTTCCGTTCGTTCCATCGCAAATGTGCTAATTATTTTGCAAAAAAATCGCACATGCCTGCGAAGTAATTAAAGCAACAGAGAACATTTTAAGAATTTATTGCGAAATTTCCAAGAGAAAAATGGCCGTGAGCCTTATCCGGGTTCTACATATGTAACTTAACTATGTAGGACAAGCAAACTGTACGATTTAACTGAACTTGTTAGAAATCCTTTTAAAACAATATAATTTTCTAAGAAATGTAATTATTCTTTTTTATTTTCACAAATGTACACATTATAATTAATATATTTCATTAAAAAAGGAAACATAAATTGTAAGTAAAATTAAATAAGTTTTAAAAATTGTAAACTACCCACTTCTGTACTGAAGACTAAAATTGTCTGACACGAAATGTGGATCTGGCTTATATATAGTTTTAGATATCTTTATACTGCTCTACAAAAGTTCGATGTAACAGCTAAATGCGCGCCTAGATAATTGTTTGATCAATGGCACACATTTCTCACTCGTCTTTTTTAAACAAGACGACTAAAATAGAAAATTCTGGTTGTTGACAGTGTAAGACTGAGTTGCATCATCCAACCTCCACTAACGTTAACTCAGATTAACAAATTAATTTTACAAGTTAACAGCTAGTAAAGGTGAAGTTTCTGTATTAATAAAAAAAAAGTATAAACAAATGATGGCTTACAATTGTGTAACAAATAATTTTTAATAGGTTTCTCTGCCTGTCAAAAAAAATCAAACTAAACGTTTTTTAAATTTAGAATTTCAATTTTTCTTTGTCTCATTCTTTAAAGAAAAAGTAGTGTGCAACCCATCCGTGTAGCCTTTTTCACACTTGTACGTGGGCTGCTGGAAAAGTTTCTGGAAACGGTATGAAAATTTGGTAAACGGTATCATTGTTTTTCAAAATATTCGCCTTTGACGTCAATACACTTTTGCATACGCTCGAACCAATTTCTAAAGCACGTTTTCCACTCTAAAGATGGTACTTCAGAAACCAGTGTCCGGAATGTTTCAACCGCTACTTCAGCCGACGAAAATCGCTCACCATGCATTTTATTTTTGATATTTGGGAACAAAAAGAAATCATTCGGTGATAAATCAGGTGAATATGGACAATGAGTCATTAATTCAACATTTTTGTTGGACAAAAAATCAACTGTTTGACGGGTTGAATGAGAGCTGATGTTGTCATGATGGAGAATAATTCGTCGATTTCGATTGTTTCTTCTTATTTGATCGATGACTTCCGGCAACCAAATTGTAGTACACCAATCAGCATTCACGGTCCTCTAAAGCCACGGTTGCTACATGTCCAGTTAAACCAAAGAAACAAGCATTCATTTTCTTCGCAGCACTGCGTGAACGGACAACTTTTGTTGGTTTTGGTGCATTTTGAAATACCCAAACGGTAGATTGTTGTTTACTTTGTGGCTCGTACGAATAGATCCACCAGTAACGATGTTATAAACTAAATTTGAACGACCTCCATTGAATTTCTTGAGCATTTCTTCGCACCATTTGACACGACCCTGCTTTTGCGCTTCTGTTAAATTGTGTGGGATCCAACGACTGCAAAGCTTTCGTATGTTCAAATGATCATGCAAAATCTGGTGTATTGCTTTCATGTCAATGCGTAAGGATGCTTGAATCTCACGGTATGTCACATGTTGATCTCGCTCAAGCATTTCACGCACAGCATCTACATTAGTGGCAACAGATCAACAGATGTTGATGGACGACCTTCACGAAATTCGTCACTGAGAAAGGTACGTCCACGCTGGAATTCGGCAGACCAATTATAAACACTGCTCTTTGATGGTGCTTCATCTCCAAAAGCCAAATGAAGCCGATCGAGGCATTGTTTCGGCGTTAGACCACATTTGAAATCGTAAAAAATCATGGCACGAAAATTTTCCCGCGAGATTTCCATGTTTACACAAAATTCCTTTTTCTCAAATGCTGTATAAACAAAACTAGTTCACTTGGATAGGAACTGTCAATAGAATTATAGGCGAAAGACGTCAAATTTTTCAAATATGACAGTTGATAAACGCTAACAATTCTAGACCTACTAGATTCCAGAAAATTTTCCAGCAGCCCACGTATGGCTGGTGGCAAACTCCCTAGTCATGCATTTTCTACACAATATACTCATCACTTAACCTAAGAAACAAATATTTCTGAAATATGAAAACTATGGTATTTAATTATTAAGAGGTGGATATTTACTACTTAAGAGAAACTAAGCTACACGGAAGCAACAGTCTGATCAGCTTCCGTATTAAAATATTTGCAAAACGCAGCAACTTAAACGCAGCTAAACACTTTCATCGATTCGTGCCGCCTGTTTATGTAATTATTAGTTTATAATAATTCAGAATTTCTGCATTATGTCAACAAACAGATTGCATAATGCACGCTCACGGATCGAGTGCGGTCATTAACCAGACATTATGCACCTTTACTTTGTATAATAATCTACCAGTTTCTAGTTCAAATCTACAGTTCGCGAACTGTATTCCACAGACTTTCTAAAACGCACAAAAAGAACTACGTAAATTATCTGTTTAACGATTTTCTATTAAACGTTACATCATAGATTTATTAATTGAAACTTCACGCTTTCCAGCAACGCAATGCGTTTAGTTCGAGAAAAACAAGAAAGAATTAAATTTTAATCAAGCACGGTAATATTCTTTTATTATACTTTTATAGCCATATACGAGTTATATTGCTATTTATTCTATTTATCATGCTACAAGGCTCTTAAAAAGCGTATTGTATATTACGCCGTTTCCAACTTTTAAAACATGTTTCTTAATAACATACTATGATAATATATTCGAACGAATTCTTGGATTAATAAATAAAACTGCAAAAAAAACATTATATTCTGATGATATTTCATTTTAATTTGGTCTTCCATGGGCCTAATCTACAACCAAGAGCTAATTTCTTCAATCATGTTCCCTGAAGTGATTTAGTTAACTTGTTTGATGTACAATAGCAGTATGGAGAATCTATATTTGTTGTTCCGTCTTATCACTTCAGAGGAAGTATTTTTTTCTAGAAGAACGTCTTCTATAAGTTGTACCTTCAGTTCTCTGGTGTTCTTTTCATAACATCTTTTGTGAAATCTTTCACTTCTTCATGATCACTTTCGTTCTAGTCACTATTCAAATAATTTGAATCTTTGGATGTGTCAAGTCTTACTTGATCTTCCTCGCCATCCATTGTGTATTCTTGTTAATTCTGGTACTTTTAAATATTTTTGCTGATTGTTACACATCTTTACTGATGATAACATGGTCGGTCTTCTGATGTAGTAAACTGTAGCCCTTTGGTTCGCTCGTATATCCAACAAACTTGACTTCTTGTGCCTTTGAATTGAAATTGAAATAGTTTTGGGCAGGCGGGTGGCGCAGCACCGACTTATAAAGTCGTGTCACTCATCGGCGTGGGTTTGAATCCCATCAGGGTCATAGATCTTTGTGTTGTCTTAAATTCAGACCCAGCTCATTACATACTATTGCCCTGGAATGGTTGTTACCGATAAGGCAAAAGTGGCGGATACTGCGCAAAGTTGAAGAACAAGACGAAGAATCTAGCTTTCTTTTGTGTTTCTTTCGGGATGTGGACAAAAACAGTACTACCAAATAGCTTACATCAGGTTTCCTTGAAAATCATAACTCAAAAGGTGTCTTCTCAATCGACTTTGTCTGCAAATAATTAGCGTTGTGTACTGCGTCAATCAACAAGCACCTTGTCGTTTCCAAAAAAGATCGATTTTTTTTCTCTCCTTAGCGATACCATTTTTTAATTTCAAATTGGTATGTTCTCCTCCACGATCCGATCTTATAATTTCAGGCTTTTTGCCAAAACTTGTCTTCATTTTTTTCTACATGTTCTTGAATGCAACTGTTCTCACTTTTCTTCTTACTCGGAGTAGGTGTCTCTGGCGTCTACATGGGATCGCACAAATCCGTATGTATCAGATCTTGGTGGTGACTCTGTTCTGTTTTATGACTTCTTTGAAAACAGTTTCCGAGTCATCTTTTCCTTCAAACATACACCACAAGTACTTCTTATTATTCAATCTACAATCTTGATAGCAACTGCAATCGCAATTGTATCGTTAACCAATAACCGCTTTAGCTTTAAGGTGACATTTGTGCCAAGCGTGTTGACAGTTTTCATTGTGACTTTGAGCGGTCATAAAAACTTGAGAGACGAATTATTTCTATTTATTTATTTATTAATTTGTTTATTTATTTATTAACCTTGGTATACTGTTAAGTGTCAAGGTGTACATTTTTGTTTTAGTTAATTTTAATTTCATCTGAAAATTATTCATCTACAAATTTTCCCAATTCCTTTTTGTTCTTTGTATTTTCCTTTCTTTCATTTTTAAATCGTTTTTAGTTCCCTCAGTTACTTCCGTTTCCTAAGTTTTGGCTGGTCTACCCTTTGTCTTTTTTGTATCGTTGCGTTTTCCCATATTAGTTTTGCTTCTTGACTCCCATTCATTCTGATCTTAGTGGGTTCCTCTTTATCTTTGTCATTAGCGGTTCCACTAGGAGTAGTTCTCTAGTGTTTCTATTTCTCTTCTCTTATTGCAATACCTATTACTGCTCTACGGTACTTCATCTCAATTGATTGGAGGTTGCTTTTGGTTCTTTTTTTACCCAACTCTCATACTTTAGAAAAGGTCTAAATATTGTTTTATAATTCATCATCATTATCATTTTTGTGTTTCTGGAGACTTCTTTCTTGCGTCTGAATGTATTATTGAGACTGTAGAATACTTTTAGTGCCTTTTCTTTTCTATCATTTATTTCAGCATCATTCTTTGCTGTTTTATAAATTTTTGTTCCTAGATACTTAAAGTAATTCTACTTAGTCTATTTCTGTGTGATCTATTTTTATTGTTACCTCGAGTTTATCTACTGTCGTTATCTGGATCTTATCTCTGTTTAATCTTAGATTTCTTTTTTGTAGTGCTGCTTTCCATATTTCCATTTATATTATGTTGTAACTCTCTCCCGTTCTTGGCGTAAATTACTAGATCATCTGCATATACACTTTCCGATATTTCCGTTGGTATCATCCTTCTATAGCCGACCCTACATTTTTTTAATTTTGTTTCTACTTCTTTTATTACATCGTCCATTATTAAGTTGAACAAGGTTGGTCTCAAAACTCCCCCTAGCCTAAGTTCCTCTCTTGTTGTAAACTCCTTTAATACACACTTTCTCGTTCCTACATAGCACCTTGCGTCCTGGTATAGACATTCAACGGCTCCCTACATAAGTGTGGATTTATCACCCTTTTTATTAAGGTGTTCTGTATGTTTAAGTTGTCTTGGAACACTGTTAAAGGCTTTTTCAAGATTTAGAAATGCAACATGTATCTTGTTACTTTTACTATTTTCTATTAATAACTTAATCGTGGAAATTTTATACTGTACCCCTCTTCACTTCCTGAACACACTTTGAGAGTCCTCTAGTTGAGGTTCTATAATTTTTTGTACCCTTTTTCCAAGATTTGCTCATACGTTTTGGCTACTGTAACAAGTATTCAAATTCCTTGGTAGTTGGCACTGTCCTTTTTATCTCCTTTTTTTGTGTAGTGATATGATTATTCCCAATTCCCAATCTTCCGGTAACTTTCCATTTGTCATTATTTCATTAAAAATAGTTTTTTACCATCTCAGCCGTTATGTTGTATGCCGTTGCTTTGTCTCTCTTTAGTGTACTGATCGATTCATTTATCTTCTTTAATGTTATTTCCTGGTTTCCCTGTATGTATTTGTCTCTTTGTCGACGAGTCGAATCAAATTTGAAAATTCTCTGCTATTGCTACAGTCTGAAAATTCTCTTCTATTGCTACAGTCTTGTTTTTTTTATAAACTTGCAGCATTTGTTCTCAAATTTAACCTTCAAATTCTTGATTCTCTGTTCATTTTTTTACTAAAAGTAAATTACTTTACAAAGCTGGTAATCCAAATAATACATCTTTAAGTGTTATCTCGATTTTTTAGTATTTGTCATTAATACATGACGAACTTTGTAGATGAAAAATTTTTAATCGTTCGGTCATGTGGGTTGTTGCTCTAGAATCAAGGAATCTTTAGAGGTTTTGAGTTGTGAACGTACGTGGACGGAAATGTCACTTGACTCTTTTTCCGCAATCATCGACAACTTTATTTATCTTTTCTTTATTCTTTTTCCAAGCTTTGCACTTCTTGCAGTGTTTCTTTGTGTCCCTAATTCTTACAAAAAAAAAAACAAGTCAGATTTTCTTTTGATTGTTGAACGTCGTTAGATGATTTGCTTCAGCCAAGTGACATAGTCCTTGATTAACGAGAAGCAGGAGTAGCAGCACCACGACCAGCCCTGAGGAAGTTCTTCCGCAATGAAGAACGAAATATCGGCAGTAGAAATCCGAATGACACGGTTCCAACCGGAAGTCAATTTAAGTAAACAGTTTACTTGTTAAAGTTGCCTTTTGATAATATAACTTAAGAGCACTCCATGCGTCTTGAGCAGCTGTCTTGTTAAGTACTTATATGAGGTGATTACCTTCAACCAGCAAACCTATTGTAGCTTGTGCTTGTCCATCCTTATTTGTCCATTTTAGATTTGGCTTATTTGATAATTGTAACGCTCGTCTTGTCTGCCATAATCACTAGAATTCACTTCTGTTAGCGATATCTGGGCCTTATAACCTGCTGTTTATAAATTAACTTGATACAGTACTTATGGACTCGAAATGCTTGTATCAGAACTTTAAAACTACTACTTTTAAAATATAAAGTAAAACGCACTTTCAAACGTAATGACAAGTTACTTTTTTTTTAAGATAAACTCGTTGGTGTGATATCCCATCTGCGATAGCTGACAGAACCTGAACAGGTCTCAGTATCATCGAAATATTGATATTATCGATATAACGATATCTTTTTGGTAATAGTAGTTGACTCTTGTCCGATGAAAATGGGAAGTTTTTAATTTATATCCGGACAGAATATAAGTGGAAAAGCACTCAACGTTTTGCTATCGCTTCGTCAATCGATAGCGAAACGTTGAGTGCTTTTCCATTTATATTCTGTCCAGTTATAGATTAAAAACTTGATACTTTTTGATTTGTAAGTTATTACCTTTCGGGTTCTTAGAGAATAGAAACTAGTGAAAACTAACTCACTAATTTGGGTACATTCATTTTGGATGAAATGTCCCTGAGTGTTCATAGCTACGATGTATCGATAATATTCAAATATCACTTTAGCCGCAATTTATTTTGATGTTACAAATAACAAGTGCTGTTTTATTAATTAATTCCTAGCTTGGGACCTTTTTCTAAGCCTCATGTGTCTCCTGGTAAATAGATTAGGAAAGTGGGCGGTCCTAAAGCTGGCGCGAAATTTGAAACGGACTCTATTGGACTGCAAAAATGCAAGGGTTAGGTTAAATAAACTGAAAATACTCACTCTGCATAAAGTTCTTGTGAAAACTTTTGCTTATTTAAAAATTAAAATTATTTCAGTTGGGCTTATTTTACGTAATTAATTTATTTATTTGTTATTAAATATTTGTACAAAATGTATATCTGAGCTAAGTACAGTCGCCTTCAACAACGTTAACAAATATAACCTAAGAGAATAAAATAAAAATATTTGGTTGAAAATGTTAGTGAGAAAGCATGTAAGGAATTTGTCAAGTATTTTTCAAGGAAAAATATAACATTCTAACTTATAGAAGTGTGAGTTCTCGTCGTCTGAACATTTTTCAATGTTAGGTTATGTTTAGGTTAACCCCGGCGTTATTGCAGGAATAATTTACGACATATGTCCGACTTATCAGAGAAAGATACTAAACGAACTCAGCTCCGCTTTCTGTGACGTTTACTTTCCTGGACTATTGGTTAAACAACAAAAGAGAGAAAAACAACAGCCGGTTATCCCGGAAAGACAAAAAATACCCGTACAGAGGATTACACTCAGAAGACCTTGAAATAATTAAGTATAATAACAAAGTGATAGTGTAATATTTAGGTTACCTTTTTGATAAAATTTTATTTAATAATAAATAATTGATTAATCATATTGTCAGAGATGGTGGTTTTCTGGTGTTTGTTGTAACATTTTCATGTCAACTTTTAGTATTTTTGCATTTTTCAATTAAGCAAAGTAATTATGAATACTCATGCTGGAATGCTGTTAATTTTCGTCTCCATTCTTGTTCTCTCAAATTCTGAAATCAGTAGAAGGTCGATAATAATCAATGATAAACGTCATTTCAAACCAATTAACTTTGGTACCTTTTCGGATAAAGTGAAAGTTAACCATCTCAACAATTCCAAAAAAGCTTGTTGGTTATTTTTTTACTTTACTTCGATATACGAAAACTTTATTTTAGTTTAAAATATTGAATTTTGCACCTACGCAAAAATTTCCGTCGTATTCATCGGAGCGAGAAAGTCCAATACGGCGAAAGTTAAAAAGAAGTTCGTGGAAGAATATTATAATTAGCATCAAGTTAATATACATACGTGCATTCCATTATTGTACGTCGCTCATTAGCGAAAGAGGAAATGCATTTATAAAATACAATTCAATGATCTTCAATCTTGTGGTTAATAACTTTAGAGATTGCCCGCCTTGGAGCTTACTACTTCAGAAGACTTTTAGAATACTTCTCAATTTGTTTCGTATTAAGTTTTTCCATATAGTAAAATTATTTAGATATATACGGGGTGTTTTCAGAAGCGAACAGACTGAACACTTTATTTTGCTTCAAAATAAATGTATATATTTTTTATTCAAACCCGTTCTAGCTGGCAGTAGTTAATAAGGAAATTTCTTTAAAAAAAAATTCGAAATTATTAACAAAACATGCACCAAAAAGTTTATGAAACTATTTATTATTTCAAAATGAATAGAGAAAGAATACCTGACATTTTTTTAGACTTTATTTGTTTGTGCAGTGGGCTCTTGGTGAAACATTATGAATAAACACTTGTATTTAACTGTTTCACGAATTTAAATTCGTGAAACAGTTAAATACAAGTGTTTTCTTTTACTACAATTTATTTTTTAGACTTGTCTCATATTATATCCGAATTCCTTTTCAGCCACACTTCTAAAAACACCCAGTATAATACATTTAAATTTCAGACTTACCAAATTCAAAGTCGGTCCACAATTATCTGAAAAATAAAAAAAAAAACAATAATAAAATACAATGAAAAACAAATGGGAAATAATTGTCAAAAATAACTTCTATAATTGCACCGCGCAGACACTAAAAAATTACTGTAGAGCGGATTGAAGAAGTATCGTATCAACTTTTATTTAGATTTGAGGATTCTGAGATATACCATTGATTATTTTCGACTAACCAGTTGTTAAAGATCAATCATATTTTCAATTACTTTGGTTAATATGCTGTACATGCTTGATTAATTTCGCCCGTTTTATTGCTTCTGATTCATCTATTATCGATAAATTTTAATTAATTTTGTGAAAATCAAGTTGATTAACTTTACACCATTCAAAACTGTTATTTCGACGACAGGAAGTCTTACGTAAGTATTTCTATGAAGAGAATCGTATACTTATAAGTTTGTTTATAGAATTGTAAGGCCAACGAATTTCTCTCTCACACCCTGTACATTATGAGTTGTATATTAAATCGAATAAACAATACTTAGTGTTAATAGATTCAAGGGATCTATTTAATCCGTTTTTTATGTAATTAATAAGTTTTTTTGACTAGTACGAGTATATTATATCTTACACAGACCTATAGATCGTTTAAAAAAACTTGAAGAAAGCGGTTTCAGGACAAAAAAAATTGTGTAAAGACATCAAAGCTTGCCTTTTGTAGCTTGTTTCCTTTCTCTCAGTACTTACAAAACTTAGGTAAGTTCACAACGAAGCTGCTATGATAGATGATTAAGATGATAAATGACATTTTATTCACTGTTATAATCGCTTATACGAGGTCTTATATTCGAAGCTCGGATATGAACTGAAAATTAATATTTCCAAACACTACATATTTACATTTTTGATTCCCAACCTTTTATTGAAAATAATATTGGTTCGTTTGAAACCATTCTAGCCACAATTTTAATAATATTTTAACATCTGTTGGATATGAAGTGTCATTAATGATATGTAAATAAATTTATTTTAGACCCTTCCGACGTATGCTTGGTAATTTCAAAGTCAATTCAATATTTTGATGTACCAGCACTTGATCCTCTGGTACTCGATATTTTTTACCGGTATTTCAGCGTCCAATACAATCCGATCCAATCCAATATTTTGTTCTTGCCGGTTTTGCTCGACATTTTTCAGTTTTCACCGGTACTTCAACCTGCAATAATAACTTGTAGAAATTCATAGTATCATTCATACTACCGCTTTGAATACACAAAGTTTAAAAGAGACTAATGTCCTTTATAATAAGAGTATTGACATGATGTGTCGGTTTAGAAGATTAATGGCGGAAAAACCAGTCAAGTGAATTTCTCTCTTTATAAAGGCATCTGGTTTCCTAGACTGGTCAACTGTTCATGTTTTTAGTCATGAATTTTCCAAACTGACAAACTGACACATCATGTCAATAATCTTATTATAAAGGAGTCTAGACTCTTCTACACTTTGTGTATAAAAAGCACCACGTTTGAATGAAAATATTAATTTCAATAAGTTATTATTTCAGGTTGAAGTAGGGGAGAGCGGCGTAAGTTGGAACACTTTACTGTAAACCCCTGCATCTTTTTTGGACAAAATAAATAAGCAGCAATGTTAACTTACACTATTTGAGGACATTTATCACATGGAAATTTATTGATTTTACGACTCATTATTATTTAGTTTTTTTTTTCAAATATGTTACATATGTCCAAATGTATCCCAATGCGGGGTACGTTAGGACAACGGTGGGGCACTTTGGAAAGGAATAAAAATTACACCATTAAATAACACTTTAATTCAAAATAAAACAAAGTACTTCTATAACGCTAATAAATAAGTCATAAAACATAAATAAATATTGTATGAAAAACATCATAAAACAAAATGAATACAAATGACATAGAACATAGAACGAAATAAATACAAATAACATAGAACAACATGAAACAAAATAAATACAGGTTCTCTCTACGTGTACAATTTAAAAATAAAACAAATTTATTGAATATTTATATTGCCCAAGTTTCTATCAAATTTGATAAAAGAAGTTTGCCTGGCAGTGCCTCTTATTAAAACTAGTTTTGCCACCACATCTGCCCTCGTTACAACGGCTACGTCTTCACCATCGGGGAAGACAAAACCCAGGTTTCTATTTTTTCGCAAAAATTTCGTTGCAAATTCATCACTCGAGTTTTTTTCAATCTCATCACCCACATAACGTTTAATTATCTTTTTAGAAGGAAATTTAATTAATAAACAGTCACCTACATTTATACAATCATCATCCAAAATATGTATAAAATCATCTTGCTCTTTTTCTGATTCTAAATCCGAGTCTGAAGAAACTGGCTGTATTTTCTTTCTCCTTTTGAATTTCTTCTTCTAAGGATATGTCAGATGATGGTGATTTTCTGTTTTTTTTTTTCGATTCGTAACTTGCCATTTTATTAACTTGGGCCGTTCCTTTCTTTTTTTTTTTAATTTCTTGCATATGTTCTAGTTTATTTTTTTCGTCTGAATTTGTATATATGCGAGAAGACCCACCTGCCTTCATTTTCTGCTCTTTAATTATATATTGTTGCTTCAAGTCTTCCAAAACAATTTTTAGGTTTCTGTTGACTTGTTGACTTTTGCTAAAAGGCTGTCCATAATTGCAAGTACTATTTCTTCCTTGATCAGAGTATCAGCTGATGTATAAGTCATCAAATTAGTTGTGGATTTGGAAACATTAAGAGTCTGCTCAGTAAGAGAAGGCGAATCTATTGATTGGCCGAAGGCCGGCATTCTTGAACCCATTTATTATATTTTTTGCAGTGAAGGAGTGTAAATGCGGTTCTGAAGATAAACGTACTATATCTTCAATTTTAATGGTTTTGCCAGGATTTGAACTAAGGTAATCGTTGAAAGCAATCTTACATCTGATTTTACAAGGACCATAAACACATACATCGAGTGGCTGCATACGATGAATACTATGTGGGCGTAAGGATAAAAGAATAGTACCATTATTTCTATAGAAATTAATTGCCTCCAACGAAACAGGAGTTCCATGGTTATATGTTATTAGTAGTATTGGATTCTGCGCATAACTATTAGTAGGTTTTTTAATGTGAGCTAAGACTTTTGGAAAAATTTCTGTAGTCATCCATCATGCTTTAGATCCACAATATATCGCACCGGGTACACAGCCATATAAAAAAGACTTCTTTATTCTCTGTCTAGGAAAAATGTAAACAGGAGGAACTGTTGTTCCACTTGCAGACACAATTCTACAAAAGGTAACCAAAGATCCACGTTTCGTAGAAACAGTTTGTCCTACCTGTTTTTGTCCTGATGGTGCGATTACTTTTGGTGGTTGCAAAACTGTAGACGCTCCTGTTTCATCAGTATTGTATACCCTGTCCGGTATAAAGTTGTATTTTGTTTGAACTTTACAACATTTAGATTATTAAAAAACTCTTCAACTTTTCTCTGTTAAAGCCACTCACTCTTGCTTTACCGGTATTTTCCAGCTTTCTTAGAGATAGACTCTTATGTCTTTATATAAATAATTGCATCCAGTCTCTGTCAGTTTTCTGAGTTCTATTCCGTGAGTCTGGTAATATTTTATTGAGTTGCACGTCAAGTTCATAAATCCACGTTCGAGTATTTACATATGTAAGTCTAAAGTGAATATAACTTCCCCTTAAAATTATATTAAGGCGGTTAAATTCAAATGTCCGCACCTGCTCCGCTCTCCGCCACCGGTGAAAAGTGAAAAATATCGAGAACCGGAAGTAAGTACCAGAACTTCAAAATAATGGATTGGATTGGATTGGATTGGATGCTGAAATACTGGTAAAAAATATCGAGTACCGAAGAACCAAGCGCCGGTACACCAGAATATTGGATTGGGTCGTACATCCCTAATCCTTATGTCCCATTTTCAAAAGGACATACGGTATATAAAACCTACTCTAAAAGAATATTTCACATCGCTACCAGATACAACTCTTTGGTTTGTAATGCACGTAAAATTTATTATTTATTAGAAGTATTATTCGTAAAAAGAAAACCTGGTTTATACAACTTTTGAAAGTTTTGAAAGTAGGGCAATTTGACTTAGGGCCAGTTGTACCAAGGAGGTTTAAACTGACGTTGAACTGAACCAGACTCACAGTAAATAAATTAGTATAGAATCTTATGGATAAATATAATATAAATATACGGCAACTACTGTCTTTGGAAATAAAATTTGATGCGATTTTATTTACTTTGAACCTTGTTCAGTTGAACGTTGGTTAAACCTCCTTGGTGCAAGCGGCCTTTAATCACTTATTCACTGGGTTGACAGATATAATCTAGAGAAAAAGTTTAGAATTCAATTATAAATGATGTAAAAAAAGAACATTATACTTTTTAGAGCCTAGGCACTATTTGATTTATGTAATTTTATATACAAAAATGATGTTTTGACTTTACTTATTTTCTTTGTACGACCTTGTAATAAAAACATTTATTTAGAATACAGAAGATACTATATTAAAAAATGATGATATACGTAAGCTTTTTTGAAAATTCACAAAGTTAATCAATCTTATTAATGTATTCATTTGCAGTAAGTAAAATTAATTGCTTGTAAAAACAAGTTTACTGAGCATTAACTACTTAATAATAACTT
Source organism: Prosopocoilus inquinatus (assembly GCA_036172665.1). Lineage (NCBI taxonomy): Eukaryota > Metazoa > Arthropoda > Insecta > Coleoptera > Lucanidae > Prosopocoilus > Prosopocoilus inquinatus. The sequence continues at coordinate 9,533,542 of CM069876.1, forward strand.
TTCGACCTTGTGCTGCTTTAAAAGCGACGGCATCCTTCAAAAATGCCGGTTATCACTCTAAAAAGCAAGAAACAAATAATTACTAAGTGTGGAACAATCGAGAGAGGCCACTGTGCGTTCAATAAATAATTGTTAATTAAATTATTGTCTCGAGTACAAAGGTGAGACCAAATTATGAATTTCACGGTATACCATGCTAATTTTCAAAGATGACGCGAAGAAATTATTTATATTAATTGGCATTTTAACATTAAACTTATAAGATCTAGGTAATACAAACAGAGAACGTGTTAGCAACCAGTATTCAGATTGTACCTTGACATTTAAGAAGCGCTAGAAAAGTTTAGGATCGTGTTCTGCGATCTGATAGGTACCTACCTATGCACTTCATAGAGAAAGAAATAGGTACGTCAAATAACAAAATCTAAAATTTTCCTCAATAAAATATTTTCTTTTAGTGTTGGTATTCAAGAGATTATCAAATGAACATTCATTTTCGTGCAGAGTGATAAAGTGAAATTTATTTTTATGTTATTGGTATTTATGTTAAACCAGTAGGTATTCATGCCTCATTGCAATAAAACTGCTCACTAAAAATGTCTTCTCATCCGGTGACGTGGAACCGTGTACGCTTTAATTGCCAAAATATTCGGACGATTTAACGGCGATGAAAGTATCACACTTTCTACAAATTATCAATATTATGACAAGTTTTAATGGATGTGTGAACCAGATTTGAGTCTGGTCATAGACTTGTATACTATAAAGTTACACATAAAAGTAAAATATGAGTGTATAACAGAGACATGCAACAAAAATTTTCACGGATATGTGATAACGGATCTTACACTATAATTTTCTTTTATTGCTTAACCCAATTAGTGGTTTTTGAAACAACGAAATTGCAGATTTATCTTATAGTTCAAACCGAAGAATTTTCTTTCAAGGTGTCCTTGGAAGTTGAGTTGTTTTTTTACAGTTTTTTAAACAGTTTTTGAAAACATTGCATTTTAAAAAAGTGAACATTTAACACGATAAATTCAGTCAGTTGTGAAACTCCCCAGGAAATAAATAATGTTTACGTATACCGATTCATATTCATATTTATACATAAATAATATCGATGAACAGATTAAACAGCCACATTCTACGATCGCTTTTTGACCTGACATTGCAGTAGGATAGACAAACTGAAGCGGATTTGCTACCTAATAAGCCCCAAACAGGACTGAAACAGCTGTACAGAGGCTGATCGAGGTTCTCACTGCAATCAAAAACGATTTGCAACAAAATTTTTATAAATAATATCAGACAAAAAGATTGTAAATTTCTATTACAAGACTAATGCTAAAACGGGAAATAATCAGAAAACAAAAACAACATTTGCAAATGTTAAACTGACAAAGATGGAACAGATGGAAGGTAGGAGGGAATTAATTTTTATAAATGTATCTCTTCGTTTTTTCAATCCCATTACTTGAAAGCCGATAAAAAAATCTACAAAAATGCCATGGAAACTCCTGAAATGCGGCAGCAACTATGAAAAAAAGTCTGAATAAATGAACTTGAAGGAATACTTAAATAAATTAAGTCTAAGTTATTAAATATTTATTGTAAATATATGATGTTGTGTCCTTGGTCCTTTTCTAAATCACTTTGTGTTTCTTCTAGTGAATTCTCTATCTTTTCTTTTATTCTTATGTCCAAAATTTGTTCAAATAACTTCGTCGCTAGACATAGTAGTGTTACGACTGTGTAATTATTGCAGTCCCTCCTATCTCCCTTCTTGTATATTGGTATGATTAATGCCATGCGCTAGTCTTTTGGGTACATCTCGTCATTCCATATTCTATTAAATATATTTAAAAATAATTCTCTTCCTATCTGCCTATAAACTCTTGATCATCTCTGTTTTTATCTTCCGGAGCTTTTCCATGCTTTAACTTCTTTATTACTTCTTCTCGTTCTTCCATTATTATTTCTTCGTTTGTTTTTTTTTTTTCATTTCTTTTTACCACTGCTTAGTTGTCTATTGTAACTGTTTGTCCCGCCAGTAGTTCTTGAAAATATTCTTTCTATTTATTATTTCTTTAGGTTCAGTCAATGTATCGCCGTTTCTGCTTTTAATGTACCGTGCCTTCAATTGAATTCCTCATTAAAATAAGCTGTGATTTTTTTATGAAGTTGGCGACACAATTCTAGAGAAAACAGTTGTCATTAACTGTCAGTACTGATTATAACATCAAATAAAACAAAACATTAAAGTTTAAAGTAGATGCTCAAAGTGCTCTCATTCAGCTTGAATACACAAGCGTACTCTGCGTTTCATGTTTTCAAACCCGTTTGCTAAGTGTTCGGGGGTTATGTTAGCACACACATCTGTAATGCCCGCACGCAAGTTCTTCGATTGTGTGACGCGTAGTTCTAAAAACTGTGTTTTTCATGTGCGGACAAATGAAGTAATCCATAATTGTGAGACCCGTGGACCTTGCAGAAAAATTCACAATCCGATTATCGAAAAGCTGCTGCAAGAAAGTCATTGTTTGATGAGCTGTGTGGGCAGTAGCATTGTCTTGCTGAAAAAACCCTTCTGTCAGTTCATCATCATGTAGTTGATTAATGAAAGGTTCTAATAACTCATTTCGGTATCTTTCAGCAGTTACTCAGTCATTAAAAAATATTGGTCCGATGATAGGCCTTCTTGACACTGCTAGCCAAACACCAATTTTTAATGGATGTAATGGAGTTTCCACAAATTCATGGGGATTTTCTGCTGACCATATTCTCATATTCTGTTTATTTAAATACCCTGAGAGATGAAACCAGGCCTCATCGGAAAAGAAACACTTGTCAAGAATGTCGTCGTTGTTTAAGTTATCAAGAAACCACTGACAATATTCTGTTCTTCTGTGAAAATTTACTGGCCTGAGTTCGTGGACTGCTTGAATCTTATATAGATAAAGCTTTAAGTCTTTTTTAAGAATAGTGTGACATGTTCCCACTGATAGCTGAACTTCTTGTGAAAGTTTCGCAATAGATTTCTTGGGAGAGTGTTCCATTCGATCCCGAACATCTTCAATGGAGGCTGCAGTCCTTTTCTTATCTGCTCCGCTCCCTGTTTTGCAACCAAGTGATCTTGTTTCACGAAATTTAAGAACACGAGCATGAATATGTTTAACTAGCTGTTCATAAGTAATAGCAAAATTAGGAAACTGCTGTCGAAACTTCTGTACACACTGATTAATTGAATAAACTAACCGTCCATTTTCTATTCTACCGGTTTGAAAATAACTTTCAACAATAATTTTTTTCTGCTGTAATTCTAACATTTTGAATTAATTGAAAATACAAAGTGTCAATTTGACATTTGTTTAATTAAATAATTGAACAGCTATCAGTGCTGCAAATCTTAGGAGAAAAAAGCAGTGAAATCATAGCCCACTTTAATGAGGAATTCAACTGAAGGCACGGTAGTTATCAATATATTGTTTTAACAAGCAACTCAAAAAGCACTCCAAGAAAAGAAAGAAATATTCTTAGCGTTCGTAGACCTAAAGCATAAAGTCCCGAGACAGAAAGTGTTGAATATACTTCAAAGACAGAGGAATCAATGATAAAATATTACGCCTAATAGAAAGAATAGATCAAAACAATATAAACGCCGCACCGTCATTGCCAATAACAGGATATCAAAGACATTTACAACCAAAAACGGATTAAGACAAGGAGGTAGTTTGAGTCAGGCGTTATTCATAACGTTCAAGGACGATATAATAAAAAAATGTACTGCAAGAAATAAAAAATATAACGCTTCAGAAATTTATAAAGAGGAGAAATTTCAGAGAGAGTATTCACAGATATTCTATTTCAGAAACCGAAAATGCCCTACAAAAGAATCTAGAAGTAGGTAATATTGTTTAACTTGAAGGCTTTCGCGGCCGTCGTCCATAATTGAATTCTTGGCTTCCGGTTGGAACCGCGTCTCTCGGATTTCTTCTACTGCTGCGTTTCGTTCTCCATTGCAGAAGAATTTCCTCAGGGCTACTGCTGCTGGTGGTCTTGCTGTTGTGTCTTGTAAGTCGTTGAGATTGGAAGCTCTTCTGCAATGGAGAACGAAACGTTGGTAGTAGAAGAAAACACGCGGTTCCAACCGGAAGCCAAGAAGTCAATCGTAGGCAATACGGTATTAGAAGAACACGAAATGAAAAAAAAGTAAGGGAATAAATCAACCCAAAGACCTAAACGAAAAGATTGGAGGAATCAGAATAGAACATATGGAGACATTTCAGTATTTAGGGATCTTATTAGACGAGCGTTATTGATAGAAAGAATAGAAAAAGACGCTGTATTACTCAATTAATAATAAATTTATAAATATGAAAGAAATTTCAAGATCAACAAGAATTAATGTATTCAAGTCCGAACATAGACCAGTATTAACATTTGGAAGAGTTTTGAGTACTGACTGAAAAGCAAGAAAAGAAGATACAGGCAGCAAAAGTGAACTATTTGCAAGGAGTGCGAGGAGTCAGTAGACTAGACAAAATTAGAAATACGATAACAAGAAAAGATCTTGAAATACAATCAAGACTGGTATTCATAGAGAGGAGACAACGGCAAAGAATTCAAGAAGAATTGAAGACCTATTAAAAGAGTACGAGAAGCAAGAGTACAGAAGAATAAAGTAAGAGGAAGACCTACGCAAATGTGGGATAATGTGATAGTAAGAATACTGGAAATAGAGGCAAAGCATGAACAGAAGCAAATAAAATAGCCGAAAATAGGAAAGAGTGGAAAAAGTTCGTCGATAGATGAATATCCATGTACTCCGACCCCATTAATAAGGTAAAAATTTGAAAGATATTATTTATATATATTCAATATTTTAATCATTTAAAAAGTCCTGAAATGAACGGGAAATAAACTAAAGAGAAAGTCTAAAATGACGAAACTGGATACTGAACAGATATAAAAATACCAGCGAGTATTGATATCTAGTTAGCCTAGGTCATTTCTCTTAAACAGAACAAATGCTTGATACCATGGCAACAAACAATGATTTATTAGAAATGTCACTGCAAAGATTTACTTCAACAAGTTCAAGCATTGTAGTGCAAAAACATTTGAAAGAAAACATGTCAGACACGATTGTGAAAATTGATAAATTGGAGTATAGAGTCACCATTAAGTACCTTCATTCGAAGAGACTAAGACGTAAGCAGATTTATGAAAAAAATGCTTACTACACTCGGGTATCAGTGCCCTTTATACGCAACTGTAAAAAAATCGACTGCATCACTCAAACGAGGAAAACTTTCCGTTGAAGATGAAAAAAGCCAGGAAGACTCATTTCGGTGTCCACCACAGAAAATATCGATGAGTTCATAATATTGTCAAACCGTCGAATTGGGCTGAAGGATATAATGTAGACATTGAAGGTTTCATACGAACGCGTCCATCATACAGTTCATATCAATTTAGGTATGAAAAAAAATTCTGCAAAATGAGGACCCAAATGCTTGGATGCCGATCAAAAACGAGCAAGAGTGGATACATCTCGCTCAATTTGTGCCCGTTTCCAAAAAGATCCAGACTTTTTGAATCGTCTTGTGACCATGGATGAAACTTGAGTGCATTTTTACGAACCAGAAATGAAGCAGCAAGCAATGGAGTGGAAACATTGTGGTTCTCCAAGGCCTAAGAAATTTCGAGTCCAAAAATCAGCTGGAAATGTTCTTGCTTTAGTTTTTTGGGACATTCATGAAGTGACCATGATTGATTATCTAGAAAAGGGTCAGAAAATAACTGGAGAATATTATTCTAAATTACTAACCACTCTAAGAGAGAAAATCAAAGAAAAAACACTTTTTCCAAATTATATACCATGTGATCTTCCAATATTTAAAGGACCCCTGGATCTTCTGTATATCTGGTTTAGGAAAATAGAAAAAACTATAGAGAATGTAAAGGAAAAAATTAATTACAAAACGAGTTGCAACAATAATAAAGGCAAGACAACTGGTTGGAGTTACTTTAAGGAATATGCGTTAAATGAAAAACTATGTAATACAAGGAAACAGAAAACAAACAAAAAAATAGTAATAAAAATACGAAAAGATGAATTAGATGAAACCCTAAGAATCCTCTCCACATGGTGGATAAGTCCACTTATTTCTTCACGTCTTCTACGTAACCACTGTTGTTGAATTTTGGACTTCTCAACTATGCTTCTCTATTTCCTTCTGTGAGTAATCTGCTTTCTCAAACTTTTTATTTTCATTCTGTTAATGTCGTCCTTTCCTTGATCTTTTCATCTAATCTTAGGTCTTCCTTGTGATCTTGTTTGTGTTAGTTTCCATTCTGTAATTATTCTGATTGGTTTGTTTTTATTTCTTCTCATTATTATGTCCATACCATCTTACTTTTTGTGTTTTAATTGTATTAATATTTTCTTTTTCCAATATGCTATCGATTTCAAAAGTCATCAGCGGTCTGTATTCGTCTGTATTTCCTATTTTCTTCGATTCCATTATTACTCTGATGTGATTTCTCGTCCAAAAATATTTAATTATTCTTCTTCTTTGACTGTCAGTGTCATGGTTTCGGATGCGTATGTTACTATTGAATTTATCATCGACTTGTAAATTCTCGTTATATTCTTATTATTTCTTATCGTTTAAAAGTTTCTTGTTGCAGTAAAAAGCGTTTATACGCTTTTTATATTCCTCCACAAACTCCTGTTCTTTCATTTAACTTCTATTCCCGATTAATTATAAGATTTGACCTCTTCGAACTTTATGTATCACATTCTAAGCTTGTTAATGTTTTGTTTTCTCTGCTACATCTCGTATATTTGGTTTTCTCAACGTTTATTTGCAGGTCTCTTAGTTTTGCTTCACTCCGGGCTATTCTGTAACATTGATATCTTCAATACCTGACGAGAATTTGCTACGATTTCATAACATTTCACGTCGATTGCCGACCGCAAATTGAAGAGAGATGCATATTAACTCGAAATTACACTTAAAACGGATTGCAAGTTGTTACGAAACTATTTACAGAGCATAGATTTTGCAAGGTCACTTAGAACATAGCAATATCAAGTCCATATCAATGTTACAGTATAGACCCCATTGTCTGTGGTCTTAATGGCTTGCTTCAACTCTTTTTGAATTCTCCCAATAACTGTGAAGTCATCTACGGTTTGTAACATATTTTTCAATATTATTTACGATTTAAAATAAAATTCTTATTGTTCATTCAACCATTCGCTGGTAAATTTTTATGAATATTTTTTATCACTTGAAATTACATTATTCCTTTAAATTATTTGCTTATTTAAACAATTTCATTTACAGACGAAGGCATTCTATTTTATATAATTCTACAGATTTTAGGATTTATGTGCTTAATTCTTTAAAAAGGTCAAGAAGGTGTATGTTTGTATTTTTAGTTCAAGTTAACTTCAATGAGAAATTTAGATACTTCCTTGAAAATTGTATTACATAAGAATATCGTTACTTTATTATGCATACAGATGGTAAATAACAGTAAATAAATCTGTGACACGTGATACATTAATTAGATGTGAGAATGTATCATGGCTAATTAATGATATATGTATTAGAAAGGAAAGCTTCGTAATTAAGCTTAAATACCATTTCAAATAAATTTTACTTGCTTGAAAAATACCTACATACGTGAAAATAATATCATCACTTTCATTTAGCTGTTAAAGAGGCGAGGTATTTAAAAAGAATCTTAGTGAGAGTATTAAAAGCGAGAATAATAAAACTAATACTAAAAGCATGTGTCTGGTAAACGCCATTTTCGATTAAATGTCATTTGAAATTAAAACTTGGCACATGTTACGTGGAAATACGCTTAAATTTATCTATGAAGTATAAAAAAAAAGTTTTTAAAACTCGACTTTCTAACAGCAGTCCAAGATTGGGAAATGAACGTGTGTGAATTTAAAGATGTGTTAATTGTCGATTTCTATTTAGGGAAGTGTAGAAATTATTAAATTAGTAATATTCATCGAACACCGCTCTATAATTGACGTTTCTTGCTGTAGGGAGAGAGAGTTTTCTTAATATTGATAACATATACGAGTACAACAGAACTAAAATTAGCCGTCGGAAAATTATTACAGATTTTTGCTAAACGTCAAACATCTAATAAATTATTATAATAGAATAATTTGCAGTTGTTAAATTATTGCTATACGAAACTGATTATTTCAATTTCGATCACAAATTATTTCCTTTATGCTACGAAAAAAATAGTACAACCGTAACGAGATTTAGCATTATTTATTTTCTATCGCACGTTTTCATTTTTCACGAGAGTTTGCCTAAATATCTGAAAATTTTTCTTTCCTGATAATCCAATTAAATATACTTTTTAATTGAATGATAACGTTGAAACTCAGATTTCTTCTACTGCCGACGTTTCGTTCTCAATTAATTATTAATTAATTAATTGATGAGTTTAGATACACTACTGCTGCTCCTTCTTGTTAGTCGTTGAGACTCAAGAAGCAGCAGTAAGTCCACGAGCAGAAGCCCTGTGGAAGTTCTTCTGCAATAAAGAACGAAACGTCGGCAGTAAAAGAAATCCAAGTGACGCGATTCGAACCGGAAGTTAATTCAAGAATGGACGACGGTCGCGGAAGTCTCTGTTAAATAATGTGTTTTATTTAAATAAATAAGGCGAACTGTGTGCGAACGAGTTTATTAGAATACTGAGGAACAGGTATGGATATTGGCAACAACAACCTAAAAACTAACCGCATGATAAGAAATTAATGTACAAAAATGAACGTACATAAGTACAGCAATGTCCATCACATGCCCCTTTTTGGAAAATTAAACTTAAACACAATTAACAACGATCGATAGAATTAATCCTTTAAATTACTAACAAAGCAATTATCAATTCTAATAAGCAAAATTATTGTTACATAATTGTCGCTTTCTAATTAAACAACTTAAATCTAAATTAAATTTATCGTAAGACTTTAAGAGAATGTATTTTCCTGTCAGCTTTAGAAATAACTCTGGGAGATTCTCTTAAAATTTCTGTTTCTTCCTGTTGTCTCTCCTTTTCATTTTTTGCACTTCATTTTCTTGTTTTCCGTTTCTTTCTTTATTTTTATCGTAATTGTCATCATCTATGTAATAGTCATACTTTTCTTTAATATGTTTTCTGTTTCTAGTAGTTATATTTCCCGTTTTTTCTAATTGAATTTTATATGATCTTATACCAATTTTTTCTATAATACATCCTGTCATCCATTTTATGTTAAAATGATTCAAAACTTTAACATCTTGCCCATTATATAAAATTGGTAAATCTGATGGAGTTCTATCGTAATAATATTTTGCTTTATTTTGTCTGTTTTGAAATTCATTTCATTCCTTTTCTATTTGAACATATCCCTTTTGAGTTTCTGTTAATGCGCGGGATGCATAGGCTACTATTTTGCAAAAGAACAGCAGCTACCCCATCTTTTGACGCATCACATGATATTGTAATTGGATCTACTATTGAATAGTACTTTAAAACAGGTGGTTTTGAAAAACTTCTTTTGATTAAATTAAAGGTTTTTTCTTGCTCATGTTCCTAACAAAAACTAACATTTTTCTTTAATAAATTACGCAAAGGCATTGTTTTTGTTGACATGTCAGGAATAAATTTATTTAAATATGTTATAATTCCTAAAAACTTTTCTATATCCTTTTTATTTTCTCCTTATATTTTTTATAGTCTTTGTTTTTTTTTTCAAAATTCGGATATATACCTTTTTCTATTAAGACATGACCCATATATTTTAAAGTTGGTATTGCAAACTTGCATTTTCCAAAATTGAACTTTAAATTATTTTTGCTCGCAATTTTTAACACAGTTTTCTAATCTTCTATTGCGCTCTTTTACTGACTTCGCATATATTAGGATATCATCTACGTAGATATCAACCCCTTCTACTGATTCAAACATTTGTTTAATTCGTTTTTGAAAAACTTCGGGTGCCGAACTAATCCCATAAGGCATTCCCTTAAAGCAATACCTGCCAAAGGGAGTATTAAAAGTACACAATTTTGAACTTTGTTTATCTAGTGGTATTTGCCGAAATCCACTTATGCAATCTAAAGTGCTAAAACTTTTATCGCCCGATATTTTATAAGTAATTTCATTTAGGGTTGGTATCTGGTAATGTTCCCTCTTTATAACTAAATTTAAATCTTTTGGATCTATACATACACGAATGCTATCATTTGGTTTTCTAAAATCACCATTGAATTAACTCACTCTGTAGGCTGTGTCACCTTTTCTATTATTTTATTCGATTCTAATTCAGTTAATTTTTGCTTTAACTCATTTCTTATAGAAAATGGAATTTTTCGCGGCGCGTGTATGACCGGCTTTACATCGGGGTTTAATTCAATATGATAGGTATCCTTCAAACAACCTATGCCTTCAAAAACTTATTTATATTTATCACAAATTTGCTTAACATCTGCCTTGGTAAAATTTTCGTTTTCAACAGAGTATAGCTTTTAATTAGATTTAAATTTTCACATGCACTTAATCCAAGTATCGGACGCGAAGTTGTTTTTAGTATTAAAAAAATCTAAATTTCTAACATATCTATTAGTAGCATAAGTTAAATAACAAGTTCCGATTTCATCCAATGTGTGTCCCGAATAGGTTGTTAATTTATATTTGGGTGCTACTAAATTAGCGATAGGTAGGTATATCTAATTTTCTGAAAATATTTAACGGTAATAAATTAGCCTGCGCTCCCGTATCAAGCTTAAAGTTAACCTCAATTTTATTATTGATTTTTAACATAAAATTCCATTCGTTAGTATTACTAGATGTTTTGTTAACAGCTCCCAAAAACAAATTATTTTCCTCAAAATTTTTATGCGCATCTAAATTAATAATATTTATTTTCGACCTGCACACACTCTCGCGAAGTGTCCGAATTTTTTACTCTTTTTACACCGATTTCCTTTCGGAGGACACTTGCGACTCGGTCCTGGAGTTTCTTGTGTCGGCTTCGATCCTTGAGGTTTACCTGAATCCCACCTTCGATGACGAACTCCATCAATATTGAACTTCTGCGTCTCGCAAATTTTGTCCAATTTTGTTTTCGTCTGTTCTGCAGCCTGGCAAATTTCTATTGCTTGTTGTAGGTCCAGATTTTTTGTTCTCACTAATCGATTCTTCACATTCCTTTCTTTTATGCCCAGGATAAGCCGATCTCTAATTAAACTATCGGTTAACGTATCAAATTCACATGTTCCAGACAATTCTCTTAATTTGTTAACGTATTCCAACACTGTTTGGTATTCTTCTTTTTCACACAAAAAAAATAAATGCCGTTCGTAGGTCACGTTCTCCTGCGGTACAAAATAATCGTTGAACTTTGTAACTACAGTTTTAAAATGTTTGTTGCAAATCATTTTTGATTGCAGTGAAAACCTCATTATGCTTTGACAGCAAGCATGGCCGCCTTGCATGGAGGACTGATTAGGAGCAAATCCGCTTCAATTTGTCTATCCTACTGCAATGTCAGATCAGAAAGCGATCGTAAGATGTCGCTGTTTTATCTGTTCATCACTCTTACATCGCAATTGTGAATAAATTGGACAAGTCGTTTTTGTTTGCAGTGGGAATGTCGAGCTACGTCTCTCCTGACGAAGCCCCAAGCAGGGCTGAAACAGGTATACAGAGGCTGCTCGAGGTTTTCACTGCAATCAAAAATGATTGATTGATATCTCTGATAATCCTTCATCAAGAATATCATCTAAAAATTCGTTTGCCAACTTTTCTAATTCACTTCGAGACAAATTTTGTCATCATCGTGTTACAGATATATGATTGAAAGCAACAATTTTACTGCCAGTAATATATGTATATCCAAACAAGCTAACATGTTGCAACAAGACATGCAGATTCTAATACTTACAATCTGTAAAATAAGAATGAAACATGTTCGAGCACGCTTGAATGCAAGTTACAAATATCCCCCACGTTTAAAAAAGAACATGTCCGAGCACGCACAAATGCAAGTTTCGACAAATGAAGAGCATGTTTAAAGAGCAATTGCATTCTAAACCATTAAAGGACATTGAGGACAACGTGGGGTAACAAAGTAACACCAGTCCAAGAAAAGAATTTCGAATCAGTATATTAATTTAAAAAATAAATAAATTTACTATACTTTGAGCAACGTCAAGAAACACAAGACATGAAGCTGTAAGACTAAAAATTTCATCCGAAGGATATAAAATATACTAGAAATTGTCAAAAAATTTATAATCAATACAAGTTGATATCTAAATAAAGCAAACAGCAGTCATCCATGAGTCTGTAAAACAAAATCTGAAAGTAAATCATAGCAAACCAAAAATGTAATTAAGAATAAAGGCTTAAAGGAAAAATCCACTATTAAATTAAATTTTAAAATACTGCAAACTAATTTTAAGTTTATGAATAAATTTTCTTTCGACAATAATTAATATTTACAGATCATTCTGGTTGAAGAATGTCATATCGAATATACAGATTATTTGGATGTCCGATAACTAACTCTTTACGTTTATACCTGCGTTAATTTTATTTATTTACGCAAACTCATAACAAGGTGACATTTTACTCGACCTTCGTGACCTTTTTGCAACGAAGCCTCTAAACTTTCCAAGCTTACCTTCACTTCAGAAATTCAACTTGCGCAAAGAAATAAAACTAATCTGAATAAAAACATCTAGTTTAACCTCCTGAATTTGATAAATTCGAAAAAATTTATAAAAGTCATTCCCTGCATTAAATACTAGCGCTAATTAGTGACAGGAGGCCAAATTATGATAAGTTTTTATTAAAACTAATTCATTACATAAGACTTCAAATAAACATATTGACAGAAGGTTATTTATTAATACTTTTGCTTTGAGTAATAATTTGAAAAAATTACTGTCGCCGTGACGATTTATTTTTGAAATTAACATCAAAATTACGTTTAATTTACAGACGGAACGTTATTTTTTTAACAGAAACGTGGCTTACAGTTAAGTACATGCAAGGTCAAGCGTTTCAACATTTTCTACGCTAGTTTCACATTTCGAAACGAATTATTTAAAGTTATTTAAAATTATCAGGTAGGTACGTATGGAGTTTTTCATGGAAGTGAAGACCTTGTGGATATCGTTTACTGCCGCTTTATGGCGTATTTAACAATGCAAAGCGAACTTTTTGTTTAACATTAATTAAGGCTTTTTACATCGGACAAAGGTGAAACTTTCACATTTAAGTGATTACTGCGATAATCTACGTATATCTTATTTAAAGTAACTCGTATAATTATGATTTTTTGATGAGAAAAGGGTAAAAGTTAAATTGGTTTAATGTCCGAGGTAAACTTGAAATTTCAAACCAGATTGCCATGCCATTGTTGACCCTGAATTTCGTACTGTTTATTTATATCTGTACTTACACAGAACATTATTGCTGTATTTTGTAAACAAGTCAAGAACTTCTTTTTTTTAATGTATGCAGCCCTCGATAATTAGAGTTATCATCAAGATAATCTACACAAATTGTTTGAAACATTGTATTGTGGAAACCTAATAAGCCAAATATTCCAACTGAAATGAAATAATGAATTCTGCATTACGTGCAGTAATGATTTGCAATTAAGGCCTGCTGTATAATTTTTGCATTTGCCTCTGCGCAAAAACAATAAATTATATCAGAAATATGCTTTTAAATTGCTAGAAGTCATTAGTATGCAAAAGCATGAGAATACATAATGAGAATATTGGAAAAGAGATCAATTAAATAAAAAGGTTCATTTTGCCTGGGAATATAATCATTTCCAGAATGTTAAATAATAAGCACTGATGAACCATTATCGTCAATCAGTTTATGTCCTAGAGCTTCAATTTTTCAAATTTGAAGCAATCGTTATTTCCTCTTGGCACTTTTTTAAATTCTTTCATAATCGAGAGCGAACTGTTCATAACAATAACCGGACGATCGCCTGCTGGTTGGATGTAAAACAGGACCATTTACATTTTTAAATCGTTAGAATTTCTTTGTAGATTCAAGAAAGGGTCTGGCAACAATACACATTGACAAGGATCTGTTTTACAAGTTCGAACATGCCTCAACACATTTATATGATGATTCTTCAAGCGGTATTTAACTTATTAAGCTGGGTACAGACTTGCGAGCCGAGCAACTCATGAGCTCTCTTCAAAAAAAGAATACAGCGAGCCTTTTATGAACACGAAGTGATACAGGTACAGATAAATTCAAAATATGTATCTAGATGTAGATAGCGATGCTTTTTTCCGGAAAATATTTAGATACAGATACGAAAAAAAGTGTCTCCAGTTTATCAAGATATAAAATTCACTAACCTGTATAGTGGCGGAGATGCGTTATTATTTGCGATCCAATCCAATATTTTGTATAAAATTTGACGGAGGTTTCGTGTGAATATATGACGCTAAAACCTATGATAATTTTCACAATAGAGCGCAAGTAACTAAGTTTGCTGGAAAGTCATCTTTTGTAATAAGTTGATCAATAAGTGTTGATAAATCATCATGATGGATAAAACCACATCAGGTCAATGTAGAATACAAAATTATCAACAGAAGTGACACTTTGCTTCCTTATCAGACAAGTTAAATCTCAAATCAATCTAGGATCCTTAGTTGCAGCCTTGCTGTATCTAAGAGAGCGTTCAAGAAATGCTTATGAAATCAGGAATACCATCATTTTCTTTTGGGTTTCCCCTTATATCAATTATGCTTTCCAATTTATCAAATCATTTTCCAGTTTCTGAACTGTCAAGTTGCTTCTCAAATGGAGAAGCCGTATGACCAGGGAAAAGAATGAGCCCACTTATAGCGTTTTTCGCTGGCTGCACCAATGTGCAATGAGTGTATCTCTATCTCGTTTTATACATAAAGCTTAACCGAGATGGAGATACACTCAGTGCGCACTGGGTGCAAGAAAGTGCGACCAGTGGAAAACGCAATTAGTGTTGAATGCTTTTTACGCGGAATGTACTATTTACGCCTTCCGCGACTTGCTTTTGACTGCTATTGGGTGGGAGGGGAAGTGGTACAGTGCGAGCGTTCGCACTTGACAGAAATTATTGTAGGCGTGACTAATACACTCCGAATACTAAATTTTTGTTCTGGTCGCAGATCAAGTGGGCCAATTTCTTTTCCCTGCGTATGACAAACTGGGAAACATAATTGATAAAAGGAGAAGACCAAAGGGAAAAGCCTGTAAAATCGGAAGTTGCCAAGGTCTGCTCTGTTTATCAATGGCGGCTCGTGATTATTTACTGCGGGTAGGCAACAACTGCAAAAAGGGAATTTGTTATTCGGGGCTTGTAATTTTTGAAGCTAATTTAAGTGGGGGATTTAAAGAGTTTTTTCTAGCTCTCCAACGCTTTTTAACAAAAAACAATCGACGAACGCGTTTTTGAATCACAATCAAAATTCAACAGCGATGCGTTTCTTATTTGATCAATTAACGTCTCTCCCTCCCCTCATGATCGCGTTTGTAATTTTTTAATTCAATTAAAGCATTAAACTGAGAGAAACCTCTATAAATGTATAGAGGTTTCTCTTAGTTCTTCAACGTCTTTTACCAAGAAACAATCCACGAACGCATTCTTGAGTTACAATCAAAATTCAAAGGCGACGACGCGTTTCTTATTTGCTCAGTTAACTGAACGTCTCTCCCTCCCACCATGATCGCACTTGTAATTTTTTATTCAATTTAAGCACGCGATTTACAGAGCTTTCTTTTCTGCTCTTCAACGCCTTTTATGAAGAAACAATTGACGAACGCATTCCTGAGTTACAAACAAAATTCAAGAGCGAAGCGTGTTTTCATTTGTTCAATTAACTAAACGTCTCTCCCACCTCTCAGGACCGTGCTTGTAATTTTTTAATTCAATTTAAGCATGGCATTTCTAGAGCTTTTTATGAGCTTTCCAACGCCTTTCACCAAAAAAAGGAAGTGGGTGCATTTTCCTAGTAAATTTGTTTTCGGAGCTGTCACGACGAGGAATCGGAACGTGCGCAACTTCAATACGACAGGGTGGATACTACCCACCTTGCCCACCCCGAGGAGCCGCCACTGGTGTTTATGGATGTTGAGAATGTATCTGTAATTTATCTTAGTATCTCAAATGAACAGATGCTTTCGTAATGTATTTAGATATAGATTCAGCGATATTTTTTTAGTATGTGAAATACGTATCTAGATAGGTACTCAAAAAGTAGTTAGATACTGCATCTAGATACTTAACAACACTGTTCAAGGCGGCTTATATCGAGCGGCTCGCGCACGGATTCACAATCAGTACTCGTCCACACTTGCAAGGCACGTTGTTTGAGCCGCTCAGCTCGCAAGTTTGTACGCGGCTTTAAAATGTTATTTAATTAAACGAATTGAAATTCTGGACATAGTATATTCACTTATTTAACATGAAACAATCAGAAAGTTGACAGATTTAAATATCATTACCCAACTATTTCCATATTTAGCAAAAGTTTTAATTCCGTAACTTTCAAAATAATTAATTAGTTTATTCTCCTAAAAACAAAAGATATTTTTATTTTTAAGTTTACTATCTTTTATTTGAAGCGGTCCAATAATGAATTTATTTTATACAGTCTCCAAAAAAGATTTAAAATACTAAAATAAATATTAAAGCATTTCTCGCCAAAATTAAACTTGAAAATTACAATAAAAAATGATGGTATTTTTTAAATAAATGCCGGAATTATGTGATGCAAAAGTAATAAGCAGAATGTCTTTGTGCAATAATAAATGAGTATAATAAGACTTAACCTCGATTAGCTATAACCTCGAAATTTTTCTAAAGTATTTATTTATAGCAGTATAAAATATTACATCGTGAGAAAAAAATTCGCTCGTTTTCGTGTAGAAATGCAATAAATTGCTGACCATATCAGGTAATACGAAACTCCTGAAAAATGACTTAAAAATGTAAATTTAGAAGACACGAAATATGGTAGGTAGGTATTTGGAAACGTTTTTAACCGGAAGCAGGTTTCTGAGCATCATTAATTATTCTCATCACGTTCTGTTAGTAACATACTTGCTTTATATTCCCTCAGTTCTATTGTTAATAAAATTTTGTTTAAACATGTTTTCATTTTTAACTTTTCCCACACTTTACATTATTAAATAATTAGTAACATAATCCCTGCATTCAAAAAAAAAAACGAAATATCTAGTATGCACTATTTATTTTTGTTGAAATTTTTAAGAAAGGTTTTAATTTTGCAGTATAAAAAATTTCGAAACAAAAGAGCACAATTAGAGAAGGTCGAAAAATCTCGTCACCAAAAATCCGGGGTTTCACAACCACTCAATTACTGATAACTGACTTCTCAGCATTGCAAAAGATATTAAAACAATAAATTGACATACATTTTAATCTGGAACAAATCTGCTGCTATTCTCAAACTTACATTTGAGTTTTACCAGTTCACTATTCCCGGTATAAAACTCTTGAACAAAATTTTAAAAATGTACGATTTTCATCTCGGAATATCTGCATACACCTTCAACAGGAAGCAAGTTCCTGAACATTAATTATTCTTATCATGTTCAAATATTGTTTGTTGGTAATGATGGTTCTATTTATTCTACTGTATACGACTACTACTTTCCTCACTTCCGTTTTCTGATATTCCATTTTTTATTGTTCACAACACTCTTTGCATTTATTTAGTTAATAAATTAATTTTCATTTAATAAGATTGCTATTCGTCGAAGTTAAATGTTTTATGTTGAGGTAGTGGTAGCATTTTGGAGTGTTCTGTAATTAGTGGACTAGGCGTTAATGAAGTTCGTTCAAGCTCAAAACCATGAAATAAAAATGGCGCTCAAGTACTAATTTCGTCTATTTAATTAGAGACAGTTTCGTAATTGGAAAAAATACGAAAAGTCGTCTTAATTATCTGTATCCCAGCAACATATTTGTTACACAATATTAACTTAAATATGTGAACAGATTAACCAGCGATATCCTACGATCGCTTTTTGAAAAAAAAAATGATTTGCAACAAATTTTTTTAAGTACATATTTGAATATACAAGCTGTTTCGGTCCACATGTCCAATCCTTTTCTTTCGAGAATCAGAAGTCACAAGAAATGGCGAAAAAAATTTAAAAAACAAAAGACTATATGACACATTTAATGACGATATTATTATTTTTCAAGGTCAACTGGAAATAGCAATATCTGAGAGGAACTTTAAAATTTTAAATGGGACTGTCGAGTTGGATAACATTTTTTTTATCTGTGGTATTTGCCCAGCGGGGTCCTCAGTTATAGACTTGGCAGGACCTCAGGATCATGGCTTTGTTACTTCCAACTCTCCTCGCCGTTGAAGAGGAAGCAGTGTCGAATTTTCTCCCCAACACTGAAGGGTACCTGAAGTGAGTAACGACCCCTGAGAAATATCTCGAACGCGAAGCGAACCTATGACCATACATGCAAGGCCGGTCCCTTACCACTGGACCGTTCAGGCGTTAAAGTAAATTAAAAAGTAAACAGAAAACCTTTTACTTGAACAAATTTTTAATATCTTAAATAGTTTTCGAGAAAAAATTAAACAATCTGTAATATTAGTCGTACGCTGTTTTAGCAGGTTTGAAAGTTTACAATGTTTAATAAAGATTAGAGATAAACATGTTTGATATTTTTAAATCATAAAATTTCAATAATTACTCGCTACTCTTTATAAATTACACTTAATTTATACTAGGCACTTTCTAAGCTCGATCGTAAGCATCGTAAGTTATCGAATCGTTTTAATTTTAAATGGTCAGACCGTAAATACGTTATAATGTTTAGGATCCAGTTTAGTACTGCAGCATAAATTCGATAATAAAAGCTAATAACTTATTCGAGATATGACTGGTTTCACGAAGGTGCTATTCAGCGGTTCTCAAACGTTTCACTGTCTTCAGTTTTTTTTTTTTCCTTATACTCAAGGTACACAAGATAGGTAATTTCAATAATAATTTATTTGAAATTTGACTGATTTCACGAAGGTGCTTTTCAACGGCTCTCAAACATTTTACTGTCATCAATTTTTTTTTTTTTTTCTTAAACCCGAGGTACACAAGATAGGTAATTCAGGAGGAAAAAAGAAACTATTTTAAAGACATGTTAAGGTGCCAAAATATTTAGGTCCAATTTTGACATCGTTACAGAGATTAGGTCCATATTTTCTTCCATTAAATAGTGAGTAATTTTTAAAAAATGCTTCAAACAATTAGACAACATTCCTCTAAGGAAAATTGCCAAAAATACCAGTACCAATTCAATCCAATCTTTTAACTGTCAAGTTGATATTTATTACGAAGTAGCCATCTTAATGAAAGCAACTTTAATTATCTCTGTAATTAATGCAAATCGGACATAAACATATTTGCTTATATCACGTATTTTGGTCGCCTTAACACGTCTTTAAAATATTTTTCCTTCCTCTCGAATCACCTTGTATAATCATCGATTATACAAGGACTGTCGAGTCATTCAGTTATTCAAAATAACACACAATGTCAAAAGATTTTAATATTAGTCAGCGTGTATGTAACTACAATTTTGACTAAATAACGAAAAGAATTTGAAAATAAAGGGCGTTCACTGGAAGACGCTACAATAGCTAACTTTTTATTGTCTGTACTTTTACAAAGTAACTTAAATTAGAAAAGTTTCAGAATCTCTCCCTCTGGATTTTATGGTACCATCAGAAAAACAAACGACAATCAGATTTTCGAGATTTTCAATCGTTTTCAATTTCTTAAAGGAACGTTGCTTTTTTATCATCTTCATCATCATCATCATCTATCATCATAATCTTGAAGTTCACAGAAAATGACTACAGTAGCTAACTTTTTTATTTGATATTTTACAAGGTACCTACGTCTGAAAAACAAATTACTGTCAGGTTTTCGATATTTCCAATTGTTTTCAACTTTTTTAAATAAAACTTAACATTTTTTTCATCGCGTTTACGTTGTATGTATCTAAAACATTCTCTTCCTAAAGTTTATTATTTAGTAAATAATGCTATTAGATATTTTGACACGTCCCACTTTAATCACATCATAGGCGTGACGTCACTAGTTTATGAGTTTATGAAAGAAAAATCCGATAAGAGAATTAGACAGGTGCTTGAATTCATTAAAAAAAAATTACCAAGGACAAGGTAACATCGAAAAATCTCGAAGAATTTGATTTTTATTAACGAAAGAGCCTGTATATTATTGCACTTCTGAATTCTACACCAAAAACTAGCCTGAACTGATGTGTCGCAGGCGTGACGTCACTAGTTTATGAGGTACATGTTGTTCAAAATTCAGAGCAGGACCGATGCACTCACTTGTGTTTATGATTAGAAAGAAAAATTCGCACCATCGAGATATCTCGAAGAAATTGATTTTTATTAACGAAACACGAATATTTGCATTAAAGATTTTTCATATGAACTAAATTTAAAGGACTTATTAATCAAAACAGTTCATACAGGTTTGACAGTTAAAAAAAAAACTGTTTCAATGCAGACCATATTGTGAAGAAAAACGTAACGATACGGATAACAAAACTAAATGCCATGATAAAAAAGAAAAACATAATTACGTTCAAGAAAAGTTAAAAACAATTGAAAAAATTAATTTGCAAAAATTCAAAGAAAAAAGAAGGCAGTTGTGTCGGCTACCCATGAACACCCTCTACTTATACAGAGTCTTCACGGGAAGCCGCTACAATAGCTAACTTTCTTATTTGTATTTTTATGAAGTAATTTAAATTCGATTTTATAGTACTTCCAAAAAAACAAATGACAATCGGGTTTTCGAGATTTGCAATTGTTTTCAATTTTTCTTAATGGAATGTTAGGTTTTTTATCATTGTATCGCGTTCAGGATGTCAAATTAATTATGTCTAAAATATCATCTTCCAAAGCCTACTACTTTTATAAATGATTTAGTAAGAAAATCTTGGTATTCACGGGAAATACCTACAATAGCTAACTTTTTTTATTTGAAGTTTCACGAAGTAGCTTAAATTAGAAAAGTTTCAGGACTTTCCCTGCTCGATTTTATGATACCTTTGGAAAAACAAATGATTATCAGGTTTTCGAGATTTTCAATTGTTTTCAACTTCTTTAAATCGAATATTATGTTTTTTTATCATGGCATCGCATTCAGGATGTCAAATTAAGTATGTCTGTGAAATAATAACTCTCAAAACAGAATATTTCATAAATAATTCAGTCTTGATAATCGCGGGAAGAAGTGTATCGTTATGATAGTCTTTTTATTCACGTATACAATATGGTGTGCTTCGAAACAAGAGAATAAAGGAAGTGTGTTCAAACTGTCAGACCTTTGTGAACTGTCATGATTCAAAATTTGTTTAAATTTAGTTCAAACTAAAAACCCTTGCGTCAAATATTGAAAGCGCGACATGTTAAAATGTCTGATACCATTATTTATCAAATAATTAATAAAATAGTAGACTTAGAAGGGAAATATTTTAGAGAAGTACTTAATTTGGCATCCTGAACACGATACGCTGATAGAAAATATAATGTTCCATTTAAAAAAGTTGAAAACAATTGAAAATCTGGAAAATCTGACAGTCATTTGTTTCTCCATGGGAACCATAAAATCGAGCACGAAGGTCCTGAAACTTTTCTAATTTAGGCTATCTCGTGAAACTTCAAATAAAAAAGTTAGCCATTGTAGCCATTTTCCGTGAACACGAAGATTTTGTTACTAAATCATTTCTAAAATAGTAGGCTTTGGGAGATGATATTTTAGAGACATAATTAATTTGACATCCTGAACGCGATGTGATGATAAAAAACCTAACATTCCACTAAAAAAAGTTGAAAACAATTGAAACTCTCGCAAACCTGATTATCATTTGTTTTTCCGAAAGTACCATAAAAAACGAGGAGGAAAGGTCCTAAAACTTTTCTAATTTAGGTTATTTCGTAAAAATACAAAAAAGAAAGTTAGCTGTTGTAGCGGCTTCCCATGAACACCCTGTATGTGCATACACCGTAATTCAGAAATTTCCCCCGATATTTTCAGGGTGAGTAGAACGTCAAAAAATAAGGTCACATTTTTATATAATTTTTTCTTGAAAAGTGAAAAATAAGAAATTGGTAAATTTTAGGATATTAACATTACGTAAGAGATGCATCCTAACTTTTAAACCTCAAATACTCCAAAACGTTTGAGTTTATCAAAATGCAATGTGCCAAATAATCCAAAAAATATTTCTTTCAGAAATTTTTGACGAAATATGTAAATAATAAAAAGTTAGAGATAAAATACTGAAAGCTACCCTCACAAAACCACCCTTTAAAAAAGATGGAGGATCTGACAAATATGTTGTTAACGCGCAGTCGGGTGCCTTATATCTGTGTTTAAAATATTAGTTCGATAATTTGAAGGATCCAGAAGATATTACCAAAAAGTAATATTTTTCGTCCCTCTTTCAGGACTTATAACTCCCTTATCATTCACTTTTGGGAAAAAAATTATATAAAAAGGTGACCTTATTTTTCGAGGTTCTATTCACTCTGAAAATATCGGGAGTCATTTCTGAATCATGGTGTATAAATGTAAGGGTAAATTTTAAGATTCTGAAATTTTTCTGATTTTTTTTGTAAATTTAACAAATTAAAAAGTGTCAAAAAATAACATGGTTCCTACTAGTGCTAATAATTTTCTCTCCAACCTCTTTTTCAAATATTTTCGTAATTCAATGTTGCAGTAAACTTTTTCAAGTATTTTAGAATATCACAAAACAAGATCATATTCTCAGAGTAAGTAAGTCAAATAGAACTTAAGAAGTGTTGAACAGTTATGCAGATTTGGCATACAAGCCAATAATACAAACTGCTTCTGCTAAAGTCTCAAACTATTTTGCCAAACTAAAAGTGAACGAACTAAAAGAATTTTGTTTAAATAAAAAAAACAAGCTCCAAACAAAGCGTACAAACTACATTCTTTTTGTTACATAACTGAAAACAAAATTGTTTTACAAGAGAACAGAAAAAAAATACTGTCTGAACAAAGTTACCGCAACTACTCTTCCAGAGCGTAATTAAAATGTAAACGTGTAACAAGAACAAATACCTGCAGGAAACTCCGGGTATTATATGATAGGGGAACTTATCCAAAGGCACAATATTACATTTCACACATCTCAAATAACCACGACAAATAACACAACACCTTGTCCTACCAGCACGATTTGAAAGCTCGCTGCGGAATGAAGAAAGAAGAAAGCATCGATCGCGGTTCGCTGGTCACATGGTCAGTGCTTCAAGGGGGAGTTAGATGACCGGATATCCTCTCGAAGAGATGGTCAAATATGACTACTTTTAATATTACTCGCTTACTAATGCTTAGAATGTTTAATGTTCGTAAATATTTTGCAAGACGCGTTCACCGAACTCAAAGAAAGATAATTTTTATAACGTAAATACAAATAATGAAATATCAACAGTAAAGGTGTTTCAAATTACATTTTTTTAAATAATTTTTACTACCAAGAAATACTTTCATAACACGATTAAAAATAATTAAAAATTAGTTTTGTTCAATAGGATAAAGTTCAGGGTTGGAAAGTTTAAAACAAACTGTTTAAAACATGTTTAAAAACCGAATTAAAAACACCATCTGTTTTAAACAAAATGTTTTAAATATGTTTTTTTTATAATGTTTTTAATTCATTTTTTGTAATTTTAAGCTAAAAAAGAACTTTTTTGATATAAGTGCTTTATTTTTAAGTTTTAAACATGTTTTTTTGTTAATGTTTTAAATTATTTTTTTTTAGTTTTAAGCTAAAAAAGACCACTTTTGATATATGTATGTGTTTTATTTTTGCAACGAAATACTATGTAACCAGAAGTTAATTGTTTAGGGTCTGTATTTCACTGATAGATTAACTTTAAACTTTACTTTGTTCTCATATCAATTGTTTTAATAATTATAGACAATGCGTGGCTGAGCTGATGACGTGAAGACTACACTACAGCTCTGACTTGAACTAAATTTAAATTGCATTAGATTGATTATAATCAATTCATTAATTATTACTGATTACTAGAATAATACTTATATTGTAAAATTTTAAAATACCTTCTCAATATTTAACCTTTTATTATTACATTAAGTTTTGAAACATACTGGGTCCTCCACTTCCGTGGCCCATAGTATGGGCTACGGGATGAGTTATTGTGTAGCAAACTGGCTTGAATTTGTCAATGTTAATGCAATGTTAAGTCAAAAAGTGATAGTAGGATGTCGCTGTTTAAACTATTTATAACGTTATCGTTTCATTTGTCTTCATTGAATTTCTACCGTGTGTTCTAAGGTTGTATATTCGCCCTTCTAGAATTTTAAGGTTTGTTTAAAACTTGAAAACGATGAATTAAACAAATATTTAATTTGAATTTTCAGACATATACCTACTGGACTTTTGGTTTCGCCGGAAGTAATATCAACTTTGTTATTTTAAATGGAACATCCTACATGTTTTTACATATTTGAAATTTTTGTTTTCCAGAATTGAAAGCCACAAATCATGTATTTTAGTTCTAATGCGATTATGTAATTTGAAAAAATACTTCTTTGGATTGTATTTGATTTTAGTTTTGATTGGGAATGTTTTTCTCAGTATGTTGTTAGCAAATACTGCATACTTTCTTTAAAAGTCATTTAAAACACCGCGACCATAGATCCTAAATAAATCAAACTCTGCCTTAAATGATTTAAATTATTATCAAAGTACATACATTATTTTAAAAGGGTACATAATCTAACATTACAAACTTTTCATCTTTCTTTTAATTAGAGATCGAATTTTAATAAATTCTTCTTTTTACACAAATATCAAATAATAATAATAATATATATCTTTTTATGTAAGCTGTAAGGGCAATTTATACATTTAAAAGTTGTATTAAACAGCTGTTTTTTTTTGTTTAATATATGTTTAATTTAGAGTCAATTTTAAACATATTTAAAACAAAACAAAAAAACAGAAGTTTTGTTCTTAAAAAAAAAACAGTTTTTTTCCAACCCTGATAAAGTTTAGTAAAAATTTATAAAAATCATTGCTTTACTACATTGCGTTATTAAATTATTTAGATTAACTCTTGCTGTGAAATTCAGCTTGATAGATTTTTATTGTCGAAATCTCGGTTATTCCTTCAAATCTTCAACTGCGATTTTTTCCCCTCTCGGTCAGCCGTCTCTCTATTATTTTTTGACACGCCAGTATCTTCGTATGCACTAATCGTAAGAAATTAATTTACGTTAAAAATTTCATAGCAAGAGTTGATGTAAATAATTTATTAATGCACTGTATATTAACGAATTAATCTTATCGGAGGAAATTTAGTAATAAAATAATAAAGTTGTTCGTATGCAATAACTTTGTTGTAAAATATTTGTTTTTTATTTAAAGCGTGAAAAATAAAATTATACAGGGTGTTTAACAACCCAGCCGGGAAATTCTAGATAGTGATAAAGGAGATAAAAGGAAGTAAAAAAACTCCTCTAGCATTTTTGTCTTAAAAGCTTACTTTCCCTGCTAGCAAATGTAACCCAAGCGACTGAGAACTGCTATATCTGACGTATTAATTAATTAATATTCTTGAACCTTGAGCCAACTCTGATACTTAAAAAAATGTTTTCTTTGAATTTCTCTTGATTGCTTTGATAATAGGAGTATTTTTTTTTTCCTTTCGAAGCTGTAGATATTATGGTTTTCTGTACTTACAGGGTGATTCGTAATAAGTGTCTGACCCATTAGGGGCGTATTTACCAAGTCTCAAACTGCAAGAAAAAAAATTATTGAAGACATTTCCGCACCGGAGACCGGTATTTTGTGCCCCAAATGGAAACCGTTTAAGTAGCTCCAATGACTATTGGAATGCAATGTATAATGAGTTTTTAAAATCTTTTACTTTACTAACTGTTTACGTTTTACAAACACAAAGTCACTGTGTCAACAAAAAGTAAATGTTTTTGTAACAGATATTCGATGTGACTTTCTTGTTATGCGCTTATTTACATGATTGATGGGCTAGCTTATTCGACCAAATTTAACTTATTATTTAATTTATTAAAACTGCAATTATTTGTGGATGCACATTTTGACTCGCGTACTTGAAGCGCCAAATTTTTCTTTTGTGCAAGATCAACTCTGCGTGCCAGTATGCTACCACCCAAGAACGTTCAAAAGTTCTGTGTGAATGTCAGCCTAATGAATCACGTACGCCGGGCTTTGATTTGCATTGTTTTGATTTCTTTTGCTCCGGAAAAAACACAATTTCCTAAACTGGAGTCTTCATAAACTGAATTTTTCATTTATAATCTTTGATCAAACATAATTCGTTTCACTTTAATTCAATTAATTATCTCGCATATGAAGCAATTACAAATTCGTAAAACACTGGTAATACATATGTTCAGTTATAAAAGTCCTAAAGGGCTGCGGATGGCATTAAGAGCAGATGGTTCAACTCTTCATAGAACAAGTAATCTTAAAATGCACGAATTTCACTGAATTTCTTCTCCTCTAAATCTTTCGTCAGAGAGTCGTAAAAATATCGTTTTAGGGTTTCAGTTCAAGGTTAAATGTTCGTGTTTTGTGTTTTTTCCTCGAAAGTCTATTGCTGTTGTGATGCATTCAGCCAACAAGTTTACGTGTGAATTTTTAATCCATTTTATCTCAAAAACTACACAAGTTAGACCCCCACGTCTGTTATTTGCTTTGTTTTTTCAAGGACTACCTGTGATTAACGGGTCGAACATCTATGCTGAATAACCCTGTATATGGCCGGTGGCCATCCTTATTAGGACGCCTGGTTTACACAGGGTGCTTCACTTAAGGCGGCTTCGTTCACATCTCTCTAGTTTCTCATTTTACAAAAAAATGTTTCAAATGAAAGTTACTTGATATCATGTGGAGCATATTTTAAAATTTGTTTGGTGTATACTGGGTGATTCAAAATAAGTGTCCGATCCGTCAATCACAGATAGTACACAGAAATAAAACAAAAGGTCTATGTGAAGTCATATTAAAATTAATATTTTTTTATTTTAATTATATGGTAATTAAACTGAATTTCACATATTTTACTTTTTTTTCTAAGTTGGATTGTAAACTAAAATTCAAGTTTCGTTAATATATTGTTATGTTTAAAATTTCGGCATTTTTCTTTGAAATATTCTTCTTCATACTGAAGTCCAAGAAGAAAAAAAGACGAAGTATTTTCTGAAAATACTGGTAAAATGACATTCCAGCAACCGTTGGAAACAAATTGGTAAATCGATTTCTGGTTTTCTATCGGAAACCAGAAACGTTACGAAAATGAAAATCGAGACTCAACTTTGTACGCATTGGAGACAAAAAGGGGATGAAAAGTAGGTTTCCAACCCTTGAACGCACAATTTTACACCCGTACTGAGGTTATTTTACAGTAAAGTAAATTTCATGGGAAGTGTTGATGAAAAATTTAAAGTATAAGATTTAATACCGATAGTTTTATTTACACACCGCAAATAACATAAAATAGAGTAGGAATAAATCAAAAGTTGTTTAGGATTAATGTTATTTAGGGTTTAGGGCAAATGTTGGGAGCACTTCTCAGTAAAATGAAGCCAAGCCAAGCAATCAAAATTTTCCAAAAAGTCTTGCGTCTAACTTTATTATGCAAGTCTACCAAATTGACTAATGACGTCTAATTAACTTGTTTTATTAGACGACTAGAATTAATATAAAACATTTACTTTTAAATAAAATATGAAACAAACATCAAATTATCATTTTTATTTTCTTATTGAGAAACAAATAACAAGTCGTAAAGAAATATATTGTTAAGACAAAATTACGAAATGTTTATCTGTGAAATATATTTTAACAGGTGCAAATTTAATAAATACGTTTTTAAGGACACCGAAACTAACGAGTTTGTTATAACGGTAAGGCAGAAACTACCTACTTTAAATTCGTTGTGCGTTTCGTCTAGTGGAAATAGTTGCTTTTATATGTAATTAGTATCTCATTAGAAAAATTACGAAAGTGTTGCGAAATACTATACAGGCTGTCCCAACGTTCCAGGGAATAGGCATTTTATGTACATTTTATAAAAAAAAAAAAACTTTATTAATAAAGGTTATTCAGGCTCATATTCTGCACAATAAAAAAAAATATTTTTAACTATGCAGCATACTTCTTTATGAAGTTAATCGCACCCTTGTTTCAAAAGTGGTAAGATAACTCGATTATTTTAAGTGGAACGGCCCTTATGTTATAAGTAACTGAGAAACCCTGTGAAACCATAAAAAATTGTCCACTCTCTACTCTAGGGGTAAAAGAAATCATTTTTTAATATCTCAGTTTTTAGTTAAAAAAATAGTTATGTTCTTTTGTTTTGAAACACCTACAATAGATGTTTGACAAAATACAACTCACTTGTCGAAAGATCCACATATTTGGTATGCTATTTACTATACTCTTTAGTTTAGTTAGTAAAGTATTCTGAGAATTATCAAAAAGGAAAAACAAATTAAATAAAAATGTAAAATCAAAAGTCACAAATCAGAAACTACTCAACATGAGATTCTAAATTCTAAAGATATCACGAAGTTTCGTCAAAACCAAAATAAACCAGGCGCAGAAGGTAACGCAGGAAATAGAAAACCAAGAAATTTAAAGCTGCAACTAGATCAGGGGTCCCCAACGTTTTCAAGCGTAGACCCTTTAGAAGAAAATATAAATGTCCATCGACTCCCTTTGAAATTTAATTATTACTGATTACACAGTTTGTGTATACTTTTACGAATTTAGGGTTCGTTAAATTTATGTTAAAATATACACTGTGTTGAATCGTTTTTCAGACATAGCAAAATAGCATGTAAAAGTAAGTACTTACAATTATTGGCTCTTGTAAATTTTAGAGCAAAACGGCAAAGGAAAATATTGTTCGGAATATTAAAATGCACCTAATATAATATTTAAAACTTTAAATTTCGCAGCCAGTTTCTTTTAAAATGGCAAAAATCTTCTGAAAAATGCACTCAGTAACTAACAAGGTAGCTACGACCAAAAAATATTTAAGTACTTGTACAAAATGACTTCAAAATTTACAATTTTTGCAAGAGTAATGAAGTGTTAGAAGTGGAGTATACTCCTTTACAAGGATTACGAAACGGCAAGAGAAATCAAACTTTTCTAAGCGCAGAAATTGTAAAAATCTTGAAGTATTCAAATATCTAAATATCGGTCAGTCATAGCTAACTTGCTAGTAAACTAAGTGCATTTCTCAGAATATTTTTACCATTTTAATAGAAAATGGTTGCGAAATTTAAAGTTCTAAATATGATATTAGGTGCATTTTAATATTCTGAACAATATTTTCATTTGCCATTTTACTCTAAAAGTTACAGGAGAGCAAATAATTGCAAATATTTAGTTTTGCATGTTATTTTGCTACGTCTGAAAAACGATTCAACACAGTGTACACTCGATTTACTTAACAAATTAATGTACAGTTTCTGAAACGATAAATAACTTTAGGTAAACATAAAGTTTTCTTGAGAGATAACTTTATGAAAAGTATAAATTATTTATGTTGCTACGTATACACTTTACCTACAGATAAAATTTTGAGAAACGGGTTTTTAAAAGTTATGGTGAGTTTATCTTGAATTTATCTCTACATAAAGCTATGTAGCGTTTCAGAAACCGGACAATAAAACCGTAATTTATTTAGCGCGAATTATAAACTAATTTATTTAAACATAGAACGAATGATCAGTTGTAAATTCTAGTGCTACCTATCTTTATTTCCCCGACCGATCGCTTAAATATCCCGGGCAGGCGAAGATTCTAAGCAGCGCGGAAGCCGACTGCCTATCAAAATTTCTTCGCCCAGAAAATTCTGCCGCGTCAAGCAAACAGATGTTCGGCGAAGCGTCAGGAGTTTTGACCCGTCTGGTTCTGGCGCATGTAAGACTAATTCGTCACGCATTAGATCACCACAATACTAATAAACAGTGTAAGGATGGGGATTTCACTAATCTTAACCGTTGCATGATTGGTTAAATTAAACAAAAATTGCACCACTATGAATCTTAATATTTTTAGATAAAATTTTTTTCTCTGATTCCAACTATGTATCAAAAGTTGTCGTTAATCTTGTTTTTTGACTGAAATTTCTGTTTTTCTTTTGTGGCAACAATCAAGATGAGTCAGGTTGCACCACCGATCGATCGTAGACTATCGTATACAAACAATTAAAATTTTAAACCGGTGATACTCGAATTTTTTGACACAACATATCCGTAGGTGTTGTGTTATTGGTTTAAAATGTTAATCTTAATCACTTGTGCACGATTGTCCGATCGAGCAGTCAGACTGCAGCCTAAAACTGTCGTCAATAACATCAATATAACATTAAACATTTACAGAAGAGTATTATTCTTGAATGTCCTCATTTCGGAAATTCAATACAATTTTGAGTTTTCGAACACGGACCTGTTGCATAATAAAATATAAGATATAATATTAGTATTCTAACTTGTAAGTTGCATAACTATACAGGTGGTCCAATAGTGCGTATTCGGTAGATAGCGCCTATATTAATGCAGATTTTTAAAATCTGTTTTCGCTTTTGCTTACCTATGGTATAGATGCATGATTTAAAATTAGTTACAATTATACAGAGTGTTCCGTGTGGCTATTTTCCAGATCAAAATTATTTTCTAAATAATTTTCTAAATAAAATCAACGATATTATAGACAAAATATTCCATTGGAATAATGCTGTTTTATGAATTTACAAATTTGACATCTTACTGTGTGTAGGCTTGTTATGTAACACGTACATCATTGTAAAGCTTAATCAAAGACCTATTAAATTCAGTCATAAAAGATAGGGTGTTCCATTTAAACTAACCGAGTAAAATAAACATCGGATTATGAATCACCCTGTGTAAAATAATAGGAATATGTTCGAGATGGAAACTGTTTTCTGTTGCATAGAGGTTATGTAATGTTATTGTAACATTTAAATGCCGAATTTTAATAAACATCTAATCTGTAAAACATCAAATAATACCATTTTTTACATTTAAATGTCAATGTCTCAAAAACTATTAGGTTTAGGTACATAATATTCTTACAATAAATTTATCTGCCCTTAAAGACGAATCGAAATAAACCATAATATACTGTATGTTCCATTAAAAAAAACATAACTTAGTCTGGCACAGCCACACGAAAGACTGTATAATTGTAACTAATTTTAAATCATGCATCTATACCATAGGTAAGTAAAAGCGAAATCAGATTTTAAAAATCTGCATTAATATAGGCGCTATCTACCGAATACGCACTATTGGCCCAGCCTGTACAACTCTACATACTAATATATTACTAGGTGTTACCTTATATTTTATTACGCAATAGGCCCCGGAATATAAGTTTCCATGCAAGCCCTCGTTGCAAATATGGTAGATGTTATCATTTAACCACCGCCGTATTGTTTTGCTACAGGTGACACACCAAAGATAATGATTCTTGAATCCTATGTCACCGCATACAAGCAGGGTGGGTCAAATTTGACACTTTTAAAGGGAAACACCTATTTTTAGACGAGTCAGACAAAAACTGACCTCGGGGTCTGGACCTAGATTTTTATGACAAGTTTAATGGTAAAACCGCATTTCAATATTTCAGGAGCTTACGGGTGTTTTTCAAAATTCTGCAATTCTTTAAAATTTTCAATTTCTGTAAAAACTTTGAGCGCTTTTTAACGTAGAAACCATTATTTTATTACATTTTTCTGAGACGCACAGTAATTTTCTGATTTTTATAGGAAACGCCCTAAATATTTTCACATTTCTGAAAAGAGAATAAAATTACCTTTCCAGAAATATGAAAAAACTGCGTAATGCAATTTTCTAGTTTCCCTTTAAAAGTATCAAAATTGATCCACATTTTATTTATCCTGAAGAACCTATCAAACCTTTAGCGAAACATTAACGGTTTAAAGTGATTTCTGCCCGTTAACTTATAATAATTATTTTAATAATTTTCTATATTAAAATAAACGTAAAAAGTAAAAAAAAGCAAATGCGAGAAAACAAGGTATTGACGTTTGATAGTTGCAAAAATTTTTCTTGCAAACAAATTTTAATACACAAAACACTACAATATTTTTAAAATTAGTTTTAACTTAAAAACGGACACTGTAAAATCGCAAGGTATGCTCTACGTTTCGCTATCGCTTGATAGCTTCGCCAGGACTGAAAAAATATAAATAAACAAGTTATCAAGAGAAACAAGTTGTCAAGAGAAACGAAGTTTTTTAAAAACTAAGTTTACGGACAAGAGTTAACTTAAGTAACAATATTTTTGGTAAGAAAATAATTTTTAATCTTTAACTGGATACCAGTTATACAGTGTGTCCAAGATAATACGGAAGAAAATAAGGCAGTAAGTAAAAAATAGTTAGTAACTTTGAATTGTATCAGGATATGAAATTGAATTCCGAGCTCAATCATCAGTATCGTATTGAGAAACGTAAACATTTTGCTTTAATTAATAATACTAAAAAGCAATATTATCAAAACATTTTAATAAATGTTCCGAATCCCAGTAAAGCAACTTTGAGTATAATAAATGAACTATCTAACGCCCAACATCAGTCGAAATGTATTGCTTTAAATATTAATAATAAAATGGTTTCCGATCCTCAAAAAGTGGCAGAGGAATTCAATAACTTCTTCATTGAAGCTCCTTTGAACATATTACAAAATATTCCTTCAGCTAACAACACGATTAAACTGGATGTTTGCACTAATATAAGCAGCATGGCTCTATTTCCTATGACAGTTAATGAGGTTTCACTGGTTTTATCTCGGCTGAGAAATAAGTATTCCGCTGGTTATGACAATATTCCGATATTTCTTTTGAGGGAAGTAGGTGACCTGATCGCTGAACCACTAACGG
Organism: Prosopocoilus inquinatus; assembly: GCA_036172665.1. Taxonomy (NCBI): domain Eukaryota; kingdom Metazoa; phylum Arthropoda; class Insecta; order Coleoptera; family Lucanidae; genus Prosopocoilus; species Prosopocoilus inquinatus. The sequence continues at coordinate 9,566,675 of CM069876.1, forward strand.
AAATTATTAATACCGCCTTTTCAGAGGGTGTTTTCCTATCATATTTAAAAATTTCTAAAATCTGTCCTATCTATAAGAAAAATAATACTAATTTACCAGAACACTATCGCCCTATAGCATTAACATCAGCTTTCTCCAAAGTTTTCGAATATATAATGCTTGACCGGCTAAGGACTTGTAAATAACCACGATATTCTTAACGATAGTCAGCATGGTTTCCGTTCCAAAAGATCTACACTTACTGCAATCAATTCTTTTTTTAATAAAATCATTGACTACCTAAATAAAGGCGAATGTCCAATCGATATCTTTTGTGACCTCAGCCGAGCCTTTGATTGTGTTGATCACCAAACACTAATTAAAAAATTAAAGAATGTCGGGATAAGGGGAATTGTGGCCAACTGGTTCCACTGTTACTTATCCAACAGGAAACAATTTGTCGAAATCTTGCACTCAGAATGTGGTGATTTGAATAAAAGTTAGAGATCTAATTTGGCTAATAATAGTACTGGCGTCCCTCAGGGGTCAATTCTCAGCCCCATTCTCTTTTTGCTATTTATTAATGATATTCTACATTATCTTTCCGAATATGATTTAACCATATATGCTGATGACACTTCTGTTCTTATCTCTGAAAAATCTCTAGAAGATTCAGTTAATGCCCTCATGGATAAATTAACCACATGGTTTTCTTCAAATCATCTTTATCTGAATATCCCCAAAACATGTTACCTTCAGTTTCAGTAGTCATGCTAAAGACACAATGTTTCTAGGTGTCAATTTAGATAAAACCTTGCATTGGGGTAGCCACTGCTCCAAACTACATTCACGTCTGAACGTCGTTTGCTTTCAGGTTAGAATATTGAAAAACGTTCTTTCAAGAGAGCAACTGCTAATTGTTTACTACTCCCAGGATATCCTATGGTATCACTCTTTGGGGTATTTCTCCACCTTCAAATAGAATTTTTCTAGCGCAGAAAAGAATGGTGTGATTAATAGCTGGCGTCCCGCTTTTAGCATCTTGTAGAAACATTTTTAAGGAGTTAAAAATTTTAACGCTTACTTCGATTTACATTTTTGAAATTTGTTCTTATATACCGGATGTCCCGCGCCATGTGCTTACCCTTCTAGAATCTTTATTTATTAATCGATTAACCTGAATTTCGGAGACGATAAACTAACGGCCGCCTTGCATGGGGAACTTATTAGGAGCAAATCCCGCTTCAATTTGTCTACCCTACTGCAATGTCAGGTCAAAAGCGATAGTAAGATGTCGCTATTTTATCTGTTCATCACTCTTACATCGCAAATGCGAATAAATTGGGCAAGTCGTTTTTGTTTGCAGCGGGAATGTCGAGCTACGTCTCTGCTGAAGAAGCCCCAAGCAGGGCTGAAACAGCTGTCCAGAGGCTGCTCGAGGTTCTCGCTGCAATCAAAAACGATTTGCACAAAAAATTTTTCTAAAATCTTTCATTATGCTTTGACAGCAAGCACGGCCGCCTTGCATGGGGAACTTATTAGGAGCAAATCCCGCTTCAATTTGTCTACCCTACTGCAATGTCAGGTCAAAAGCGATAGTAAGATGTCGCTATTTTATCTGTTCATCACTCTTACATCGCAAATGCGAATAAATTGGGCAAGTCGTTTTTGTTTGCAGCGGGAATGTCGAGCTACGTCTCTGCTGAAGAAGCCCCAAGCAGGGCTGAAACAGCTGTCCAGAGGCTGCTCGAGGTTCTCGCTGCAATCAAAAACGATTTGCACAAAAAATTTTTCTAAGATAAACTAAACAAAAAATGAAATTTTTCGACATACTGATAGTCGTCATAGGACTTCCGGTTTCGCCGGAAGTGATATCAACTTTCTTATTTTAAATAGAACACCCTATATATTTTTACATATTTGAAATCTACGAATTACGAATCTGAATACGTATCAATTGTTAATTTTTGTTTCCATGACAACGAAAAACAAACTTTTTTATTTTTCAATGTAGAAAGCTATGAATCGCATTTTTTCGATCTAATGCGATCAAGTGTTTCGAAAAAATCACTCCTTTGATGGTATTTTGATTTTTAACATTTTTACAGTGTTTGAAATTTTCATTAGCTCTTAACTCATTTTTGTCGATAGAACCTCATATGTTTCTTAGCTTAGTTCAACAGAACATTTTTTTCTGAGTACGCTGATACCAAATACGTCATATTTTCTTCGGAAATAATTTAAAATGGAGCAAGTATTATTGAAATTTTCCATTCCCTTTATTTCAAATGACTTTCAAAGAAAATATGACGTATTTGGTATCAGCGTACTCAGAAAAAAATGTTCTGTTGAACTAAGCTAAGAAACATATGAGGTTCTATCGACAAAAATGAGTTAAGAGCTAATGAAAATTTCAAACACTGTAAAAATGTTAAAAATCAAAATACCATCAAAGGAGTGATTTTTTCGAAACACTTGATCGCATTAGATCGAAAAAATGCGATTCATAGCTTTCTACATTGAAAAATAAAAAAGTTTGTTTTTCGTTGTCATGGAAACAAAAATTAACAATTGATACGTATTCAGATTCGTAATTCGTAGATTTCAAATATGTAAAAATATATAGGGTGTTCTATTTAAAATAAGAAAGTTGATATCACTTCCGGCGAAACCGGAAGTCCTATGACGACTATCAGTATGTCGAAAAATTTCATTTTTTGTTTAGTTTATCGTCTCCAAAATTCAGGTTAATCGATTAATAAATAAAAATTCTAGAAAGGTGAGCACATGGCGCGGGACACCCGGTATATCAAAACATGCTAAAATGTATGCAATGCAATTCTAAACATAATCACAATACCAGGCACAATTTAAATTTATATTTGCCCACACCACGAACAGATATTACCAAGAATTCTAAGACCTTCACTGGCTTAAACATTTTTAACAAATTGCCTGAACATATAAAAATCGCACTTCATTTATCAGTTTTAAATCGAGTCTCAAATCTTACCTAATCAATTACTCGTTATACAATTTAGATGAATTTTTCTCCCTGTGACAACAATGTGTTCATTGCCTTATTTATAGCTTCTAGTCAATAATGTAATCATATGTACCTACCTGTCACACTCTACACATGTTCTTTGTCTTTGGAGGATTTAATAAACTAAACTAAAAATTAATTTGATAGATAGAAATCAAATTTTCTTTTTCGCTTTGTTTTTTTTTTCATAACCTACTGCCGTGATTTAAAGAATTTTTTATTCGCGTTGTTTAATACTTTTTAGGAAAATAATTATTGCAAGTGCTACATAGAAGAAAAGGACAATTTAAATATGTCGTGGCCTACTCTACGCCCAATAAGAAAAAATTAAATTAGTACCCATTAATCAGAAACGGTATGAACTGGGAAAATTTTAATAGTGCCATTAAATTCCAGTTGAAATATCGTTTAAATCATATCTACTTTTTTCTATTTATTCAAATAAAAAAAGTTATAACAACAAATTACATTTGTCAATTTTTATTTTTTTGATATAATTCCGAAAGAATGGGAAATTTTTTTGGGTTAGTTTAGTTACCCCTACTGACTCTCTATAATTCATCCCCTTTAACCAAATCGGTATCTCTTATAACAACGGAGATTCCTATGCCGGGCATGTTTTTTTGAACACACTGTATATTTTAACAATGACGATTCGGTTAAATTAAAAAAATTTATTTCTTATAATTTTCATCAGACAAGATTCGACTTCAATATTTTTAGTACTTTTACTAGTTATTAGAAAGCATTTTTGATAAAGTAGAAGAAAAAAAAAACTTGCTCTAGGTGAGGCTCGAACTCACAACCCCGGCATTGCTCACGACTACTGTCTTATAAGTACCGTGCGCTAACCAATTGCGCCACTAGAGCGATGGACAGTACGAAAATTATAACCTGTATTAAAGTAAAACGATCGCCTTAGATAATACTTTTATATTTAAAAATTGAAATATTTACATCCAAAGATGTTTAAATTATTTCATAATATCAATACATAGCACAAACCTTGGATATAAACATTTTTATTTAACAATAAATATGTAAATGAAAATTTTAATCATACAAGAACCAATCGTATTCATAAAACATAATGCATCAAATTAACATTGTCCGAAGAATTTAAACGGTTACGAATGAAAATGAATATTTAATTCTTATGAAGAGTATTCTGTTCTGTAGTTTCTTAAAGAATTATGTATTTTTGCAGACGCAAGGACACAAGCTAGACAACGCTCCTCATTTGACTAGTGCAGTCATATTTGACAAGTAGATTGTGACGTTTGGCTGTCAAAAATTAAAAACATTTCCTACTTCTACCAATTTTCAATAATAAGTAGCTTGTATGGATGTTAAATTACAATTATCAGTCACTTCATACAGGTACGTAAATATTTCTCAACTCCGACGAAAACACGAAGGTGCTAACAATTGCAGGACATTCAAAAAATGAGTTGGTTTGATACTTCAGGATTTGCCAGCATAGCAAAATCAGCGCTAAAGGAAGCTCAAAGAACCATCGACAAGGCACTGGACATACGAGAAGATGACGGAAATTCAATTACAGCCAACACTCCGATAGATACAAATTCTGACGACTTTTTCGGTTCATGGGGTTTGTCACACATTAACAACAGTGCACCGCATTCCATGAAAAACAGCACGGAGGAAATCATAACTAAAAGCCCCACAAAGTCGAAGATGACCACGAGCATTTGGGGTTCTTTTACTGGCTCGTTTTTTGATACGTCTAAAGAGCAAATGAAGCCGTGTGATTTAGTTGAAAGTTTAGATGATTCGGTAGATTTAGGGGTAGAACATTTTAATGCCAGTAAATTAGTGGTCCAGCATAGTGATGATGGGGATTCTGCTACACGTAGATTATCTTCATGTGATCTTGATGATATTTTAAATGAAAAAGGTACAAAACATAATTCTATTAATGGAAAGGATGTTTGGCTTTTGCCTGGACGAATTAAAACTGTAAATTTGGGTTACCACATGAAGTAAAAATAGCCATTCTGCCCATTTTCGATTTATATCAATGCTTCTCAGTTATTACTGTGGCTTTACATCAAAGTATCTTCATTTATTATTACTTATCTAATTGTTAGATTATAATTTCAGCTTATTATTGTTTTCAGACAATTCTCATTTACAAATCACAGAAAGCACGGGAAGTATTAAGAAGAGAGACCAACAAGTCAGTAGTATTAATAACCGACTCTCAGTAATAAGCTGTGAAAGTGATAAAAAAAGTTCCGAGAGTGTCGAGGTTTTAAGTGGTACTGAATGCACCACATCACCAGAGTCTGACGCTCTTTCATTTGGCCTTTCGGCGTCGACTGCAAGTTCAGGTGAACACTCCTGAAATAACATTTTTATTAAGAATAATCGGGAAAAATCTTGTCACAGGTTTAAGACAAACTTCCGATTCTGTTGAAGTGTTGCTGGAAAGTCTGACAAGTCCTAGTTCGGTGGAAGTATTAGATTCTGATAGTTTAAGCAGTCGAAGACAATCACAACACACTGACGAATTTATTTCACCGCTTGAATCTCCGGAGAACAACGTAAAGTAAATATATTTTTTTTTAACAAAGTACTATTAATTTTTGAAGGAATTTAGTTTTCGATTTTATCTGTGTCTTTTAGAACGTTTTTGTATTCATTTAATGCAACTTAAATACTAAAAGACCGAATCGAATAAGATTGCCTCAATCAGTGCAGGCAAACCGGGCAATCGCCCTGGGGCCTCGCACTTTCAGGGGCCCCCTGCCATCCGCTATATATTAATTGTTCAATATTTTAACCCATTATAATTCAGTCATAATGAAGATTATCGATTATCTGTTTAAAATCTGCAATCGCATAAATACGAAAATATTTGCGGATCTGTATAAAATGAACATATTAGAAGCTTTATTCAGTCAAAAAGGAAAATAAAAATCTTATGCATGAACAAACAATACATATAAACAAACAGTTGTCCTTAATATTCCCTTAACAAATTGTACTTTTAGAAAAACATTTTCGACCAGCTCTTATTTTTAGAGTAACATCTGTTTTATGAGGACTAAATTTTAAGGTCTTCCAATAATTTTTTGCCTCTCAGAATTTAAATTTGCTTGTAAATAATCGCATTCTACTTTCAAATACGTTTAAATAAGATTATTGCAGTTTACATTTAGTTTAAGTTTTTAATTCAATGACCTAATAGGTCATCTTTTAAATTATATTAATATTCTTAAAACAGTATGTGCAGATATACTGATTCTATTTGATTGTATTTCATTTTTTTTAAGTTATAAACCGATCATATTTTGTCTTTATTCGATTCAATTTGAGTTTATTTTATATTTGAATTTTCTTTTATTCTTTGGCGCTCTTAATTCGATTTAAGTAAGTGTAACAGAATGTTTACTTTCGCCTTATGTTTATCATCGATCGTCTTTTATTTTACCTTTTTAATTCCTTATTTGATTTTATTTAATTTAATTTTTCAGCGTGGAAACTAAGCAGCGGATAAATACGATATTTTCAAAATCAATAGACTAGGAAAGTAAACGTCACAGAAGGCGGGGCTGAGTCATTTACTATCTTTGTCTAATAAAACAGACGTGTGTTGTAAATTACTGTCGCTGTAACGCCGGACTTGACCTGAACATAACCTAACATTTAAGAATGTTAAGACAACGAGATTAAATAAGATATTAGTTTTATAAGTTGGTATCTTATACATTGTATTGGAAAATTCTTGACAAACTCATTACATGCTTTTCAACAGACATTTTTTTAATTTTGTTTAGTAGGTTATGTTTATTAATGGTTTGTTGACCTGCAGCTGAACTAAGCTCAGACAAGCATTTTGTACATTTTTTTAAATACAAATAAAACTAATTTACGTACAATAAGTACAACTAAAATAATTTTGTTGAAGCTTTTCATCCTAAGTTTTAGTGGTAAGCAAAAGTTTACACAACAGCTCTCTGTGAAGCGAGTGTTTTCAGTTTATTTGGCGTAACCCATGCATTTTTACAGTCCAATAGACTCCGTTTTACATTTCCCGCCAGCTTTAAGACCGCCCACTTTCCTAATCTATTTTGCAATAAGCTGGATGAGTGTTAATTTTATTTTATTTTTATGGTACTCTCCCAATTAGACAGCGTTTTTTTTTTTTAATTAATCATGAAAATATCGAATTTATCCGCCACCGAGTTTCACCGCTGTATAATTAATTGATTGCCTTTTGTTTCTGTTTTTGTTTTAATTTACTCGATTTGTAGTTATTTTACATTTTAATCCCTTTGCTCAATGTTTTCTCTTACCATTTGATTTTATTAATTAATTTTTTTTTTAACATTTAACGATTAATTTTTTTATATACATATTTTTTACTTTCGTTTTCTTTTTTCTTTCGTTTGACTTTATTTGATACGACTTTTTATTTTTTAATTATCAATTGATTGACTTTTACTTGTTATTTTTTTTGTTTAATTTTTCCAATTTGAGTTTATTTGATTTTAATCTTTAATATTTACGGATTAAATTTTTGATTGTCAATATTTATATCGATTTGACTTATTCTTAGTTTTATATACATATTTTTATTTACGTCCTGTCTTCATCCACGAACGTCTTTTGTTTTTGTTTTAGTACAATTGACGAAACTTTCTTTTTTATTATCAATCAATCGTTTTTTTTTTTTCTTTTTATAATTACCCTTTTCTTTCTAAGTCGTATTTTTATTTCAGTTTCATACTTTCAAATAACGACATAACGAATAACGAAAATTGACAAATGTCAAATAGCACTAAACCAGTCACTTGAAATTATTTTACCTACTTATTTTAAATTTATTTAGTATCTTCTGTTTTTTTATAACGCAACGAAGACAAACTTTTTCCCCTGCCCCCAAGGGCCCCGCAAAAAATTTCTCGCCCGGGACCTCGCAATTAAGGCCGCCTCTGGCCTCAATTGATTATTTTTTTTTTTTTTAATTTACGTATACATAATGATTTAGGTATTTAATATTTTTCAAACCTATCGTACGAAATGTAAATCAGTCCTTAATGTGATGCATTATTATTAGAGAACGGATTCTCGTACATGTATCAGGTGGAAGGGAGTCGTCGGGGTTGACGATCACGCGCTTTCGCGTTCTGTCTTGATGTGAATGCTCAGTCTTCAGTTCATCGCAATCAGTGATGGACGATATCGTGATGTCAATATCACTGTGAAATCACCCGTTATCAAAAATCATAATTTATACTTGAATGGAACATCGCGTTCCAGTACGTCCATAAAGTCGACTGTCCCTTAACGTCATAAGAAATATACGCGCAGTATATATTACGTTTCGAGAAAATCTGTTCGATGCAGAAAACGAACAAATTCTCTCGAAACGTAATAAATTATTGTTACATTCTTTAACGAAAGGCCACAGAAATATATTTTGCACGAGGGCGCTTAGCTGTTAGTCGAAGTGCAAATGCCAATAAGGAAGGAAGTCGCTTGCTGCGCGTACAGTTCTTATGGCGTTAAGGGAAAGTCGACTTTAAGGACGTACGCGAACGCGATGCTCCCTCCAAGTATAAAGTATGATTTTGGCCAAACTGTTACTTTTTGATAACTGATATGAAAACTGTGATTTCATTGATATCAACCACCCATCACTAACTACGATCAATTGAAGACTGAGCATTCACATCAAGGCAGAAGAGATAGTGCGTGATCGTCAACCCCGGCGACTCCCTTCCCCCTGACACATGTACGAGATTCCATTCTCTAATTATTATTTCTATTACAAGAATTATCTATCAATATAAATAATAACTGCTTTTTGCAGTGTTCCGGAAAAAGTTTCTCCCGATAGTGTTGAAGTAATTCCAGAAGAACTGGAAGAAAATAGTATAGCTGAAGATACAATTTCGTACACTTCAATTTCAGAAAGTACAGCAGCTACCGTACTTGATTCAGCTCCAGTACTACATATTAAACCGTCAAAGAATGCAGCCGCGAAGTTAGAAAATGAATTATCTTCAAATACTGAAAAGAATTTACTTAACGAGCAACCGATTACAAGAGCACCCAGTCGTAGTGGCTTGTTACTCCCCGTTTCGCAGATGAATTTAATCAACACACAACCGCAAAGTTCCAAGCAAGACATTTCAAACTTACTCAAGACTTCAAACATTATAGATATACCTCAGGATAACGACAGTTTAAACAGTTTACAAAGTGATAGCCTACATGAATCAAACGATGAAGGCTCTCAGTCAGATAAAACGCTAATAGCAAGCGATAATGTTATGGAAAGCAGTAGTGATACAAGCACTACCACTGACAGTAATTGTAATTCAACTTACTTAAAACACATGCTGGCAGATGCCATGACTGAGAAAAATATTGAGCCTGATGTACAAGAGCAACCCCCATCAAAAGATTGTCCAGATGGAACTATTAATAAAAACAGTGATATGCTAGAGAGTATCTCTCTTTCACAAGTAAATTTTCCTCCAAGAGAAACCTCACCCCTCAGCTCCGAGAGTAGATCTGATTTAGTTAAAATTGGTTCAGATCAAACTTCAGGACACACGTCGGGGGATGAAATCGAAACCACCACATCATCTGACATAGAAATAATATCAAGTCCAAACGGCGACTCAAGCAGTACACATAGCAGACATAGCCCATCTAAACTTCCCTCCACGAAACAAAAAGGTGCCAGTACAAACGTGGACGTCCTATTAGGAAAAATAACTTTCAAAAAGATCAAAGGCCACAACAGGGAATTATCTGAAGCTTCAAGTATCAGTGATGACTCGGAAATGGAACGTCTAGTCAAAAGAATATCAGAGATCACCGAGATTTTAGAATCTCGTGAAGCGAAACTCATAGAAGTTAGTCGGAGGAACGCGGAGCTCCAAGAGATGAACAACGACCTCAAACATCAATTAGATTTGGTGCTACACAAAGAAACCGAATCGGCAGATTTATCCCAAGTCAATGAAGAATACACGCAGCGATTATCCGCTTTAGAACGAAAATTCCAGCAAGTCATAAAAGAAAGGGATTCGTTGAGGAAGCAACTGGATCAAAGCAAACAGGAAGCAGCTTTGAGGGTGAGTAAAACCGAAATGGATTCAATCTTGCAGGAAAAGGATGAAATTATAAAGGAACTGCGCGAAGAAGGGGAAAAGTTATCCAAGCAGCAGCTGCAACATTCCAACATAATCAAAAAGTTGCGGGCGAAAGAAAAAGAAAACGAAATGACCATGAAGCACCTGAAAGAAAGCGTGGAGGATTTGACTTCCGAAACGGAAAGGTTGAAACGTTCGCTGACGGCCAAAGAGGAAGTCGAAAGGACACAGATTGAAGCCGTACATCAATTAACTGCCAGAAATAAAAAGTTCGAGCAGGAGGTGAATCAACTGCAAGGTAATTTAGATGATTTAAACCAGAAATATGAAACGGTGAAGAAATCATTGGATGCTGCAAAGAAGGAACTGATTGACAAAAACAGGGCAAGTAACGAGTTATTAGCTCGAGAGCATTTACTCGAGAGTTTAGAAAACGAAAAACGGATGACCGAATCGCAAAACGAAGAGGTAATTTCATTTAAGAAAATTGTTACATTTCGATATGCTGTATACAATAATTGCAGATAATAAATCAATTGGAAGATTTAAGATTTAAGCTAAGACAAGCTGACCAGGAGTATTCAAAAAAAGAGCTAACTTTAAAATTGGAAAACAGCGAATTGCTGAGGAGGCTTGAAGATGCGGAGAGAAGAAACGAAGAACTGACTCAATCGGTGTTGGAAGTTAGTAAACCACTTGTGCGGCAGCTAGAGGCATTGCAAGCTACACATAATATGAAGCTTGCAGCTTTTGAGAAAACTGAACAAGCAATGACAGTTAAAATCAGTAAGTTTTCAAATACTTTATTTAAAATAATTTTTAATATATTCCTAATATTTTTATTCCAAAATCTTAATATGTAGATACAAAATGGAATTTTGAATAACTTGATTGTATTTGGTATTCCTATTTAATATCCAAATATTTCTTTTCCCTTTATACATCTTATTTTGTAAATACATTATGTGCTTGACTATGAATTTATAATTTTAGACGAATACCAAAGTAAATTGCAGGCAGCAATAGAAACTGAAAGGCAAGTAAGAGAGGAATATATTTCTGCAAAGGCCACATTATCAACTACCGAGTCTCAATTAAGTGCTGCTCTACATGAAACAGAATTGCTTAAAATGCAATTGGAACAGCAGAAGACGGAAAAAATGATTAGCGAGCAGGAATTAAAAAGGCATGTTATCTTAATTGGTCTCCCACAAGTTTTAATTTTAAACAAAAGAAAAATATATTTAAACCTAAATTAAGGTGACCAGACGTCCCGATTTTGGCGGGACAGTCCCGGTTTTTAACAATGCGTCCCGCAGAGTTTTAAAAAAGTCCCGCTTTGAAATGTACCTTTTGTACATACGAACATGCAAAACAATAAATTATTAACTAGGAATCTTTTGGGTCGACTGTTAATTTATTAAATAATTAGAAATACTTTAATTTTTTTATATATTATGGAAGGAAGCGCCCTCTTTGAAAGCCTTTTTATTTCCAAAAGTTTTTCAGCAAATCGTTTTCTATTACAGTGAAACCCTCGAGCAGCCTCTGTACAGCTGTTTCAGCCCTATATGGGGATTCTGCAGCAGAAATGTAGCTCTCGAGATTTCCACTGCAAACCAAAAACGACCTGACCGTTATATTCGCAATTACGATGTAATAGTAATGAATAGCTCAAACAGCGACATCCTACGATCGCTTTTTGACCTAACATTGTGTAAGGATTGATAAACTGAAGCGGGTTTGCTACATAATAAGTCACTTCATGCAAGACGGCCATGCTTGCTGTGAAAGCATAATGAAAGTTTTAAAAAATTTTATTGCAAATCTTGGCTTGCATGGGCTGACTTATTATGTAGCAAACCCGCTACAATTTGTCAATCCTTATGCAATGTTAGATCAAAAAGCGATCTTAGGATATCGCTGTTTTAGCTATTCTTTTTATTTCCATTGAAACTTAATAGTTACTAAAAAATACTTAATTTTTTTTAATAAGACAATAATAGAGACAAAGCAGTCGATGAGTAGCGATGAAATATTATTCAATTAAAATAGCTTTTCTCTTTCGGACCCCAAGGGATGGCGCTCTGAATGATTTCTGTTTTTACTATCGCGCTTTGAATTGATTGTTTTCAATTTGATTTAGAAAAAAAGAGAAAAGGTTTTAGCGAGAGTGTATCAAGACGAAATCGCGTTTTTAAAGTTCGGTCAGTTTAAGTTTCAATTACCTGAAGATGTTGCAAATGCTGCAAAAGTAAAAGTTATTACTGAGACTGTCAACGTTAACGCCGTTTGAAATTACAACAAAAAAAAATAGCTTTCATTTTTGATCCAGAGACGGCGCTCCGCATGATCCCTTCACAACTCCATTTTAGAGCTTCAACTTAATTTTTTGAAATTAAAGTCGTTGAGAAGTTTACCGATTATGTTGCCGAGAACGTCAGCGGAAAAAAGAAATACTGTTACACGGGAAATTTGTAGGCAGTTGTTTTCCCTTTTGGTCCAGAGATGGCGACAGTAGTTCCGATAATCATTCGTGCCTTCTTGAATTTTATTTTTGAAGTTAAATTTCGATATTCCAATCATTGTAAAGCTAGAAGGCAAAAATTTTGCGGAGAACATCGGCGAATGAAGGTGAAATGTATTTATAGGAAATTAGACCAAAATAATTTCCACTTTCAGACAACCGATGGAACGACTCTTATGTACTCTTACGTGCACAGATTTCTTCACACTTTTTGATAATAAATAATAAAAAAATATAATCATGAAACCTTATTTTCGATTAAATTAATGTTCACTTTGGAATAATAGATGGCGCTAAACAATTCAACGTGACTCACTTCAGTACGACAAGCCAGATAATATTTTAACCAACCTGGAATGGATAATAAAATTCATTATAAGTCAACTGATTCTTTTTATTTGTAACTATAATTGTAGTTTTTGTTCTAACGTGGTTGTAGTAATAATTGAGTTTAAAATAAGGAAGGTTGAGAGAAACATTCTTTTCTTTTAATAAGGGGTTGATATTTAAAAAAAAAGGGTTGGGAATCTCCGTTTTAAATGCAAAGTTGAGTTGTCCCGCCTTACCCAAATTAAAATCTGGTCACTTTAACCTAAATCATAACTCATGTATCACTAATAGTTAACATTGATAGATCTTGGAATACATTTTTTCATGATTGTTCATTTAACAGGGAAATCACCACTTTACAGCACAAGCTTAAGTGCGACGTCGAGTCTGTGGAAAATTTAAAAAAAGAAATACATTCCTTGCAACAAAAACTGCTAACGGAAAAAAATAATGATGAGACAGAAAAAAGAAGAAAAATTTCTTTACAAGTAAAAACTTGCCACTTATTAATTAAGTGTTTATATTTAAATTTATCTGTTAGGAACAAAGTCGAGAGAAAAGCGAGTCGTTGGGAAATCTACCTCAGACATCAAGTCCAGGAAATACCTCACCAACTTTAAGTTTAGGACGAGTCTCACTATCAGAATCATTAGGAAGTTCATTATGGTTACCGGTAAGTTCATTTAATCCCAATTTCATTTATTTGTAAAACAAGAACCAATTTTTGTGTTATGTGTTAGGATGATCCATTCGAAGCAAATACTCCCACCAGATGTACGAATATGCTCGAGATGCAGTTACTCCAAACAAACCTTAAACAAAGAGACGGTGAAGTACAACAACTGCAATGGGAACTCAACAGAAGGGAACATGAAAGAACCTTGCTAAACATGGAAATCTCAAATTTAATGTCACGAGTTGAGAGCTTGGAATCAAATGTCAGGGAATACGAAGCCTTAAAAATACAGTTCGTGGAACTGCAACAACAATACGATACCCTGTGTCAACTCTATGGTGAGAAAGTTGAGGAAACAGAAGAGCTAAGACTCGACCTGCAAGATGTGAAAGAAATGTATAAGTCGCAAATAGACGAGTTATTGAAACAGCAAAAAGAAATGAATTGAATTATACGAAGTCTAATTTTCTTAATTTAAACTGCCTGCTATAATCTCTAAGTTCACAGTAACCACATTTACATGGTAGGGTGTATAGTACAATGAGTTAGTGAGTTATGGTGCAAAAGTAAACAAGTTATTAAAAATCTAGCAGATATTAGTTTATTACAGTTTATAACATTGATAAGAATAAATTAGTGGTGGAGAAAATTTAATCAAATCGGACAATTGCCTTATTCATTTTAGATTATATTTTTCCTTTACGCACTTATTAAGGGCATTTTCTGTTTTGCGTCTTTGTTTCTTTTTATTTAAATGTATCATCTGAGTTCCTAGTATTAATCATAGTTGAAATAGTATAGAAATATTCTAACAAAATTAGCCTCTCATGGAATTAATTTTTCTCCAACTTATCACTTACTTTCCCCATTAACATAACATAAATTTCATAAAAAAGAGAAATGCATTAAATTAACTGTACGCTCTTGAATTTTTAGATTTTAAAAGAGGTGCCTCATATAAAAATTGATAGGAAACCATCATTACAAACTGTTTTTAATCTAAAAAAAAAAAACGATACGGATATAAATATTGAGATGAAAAATTTCCAATGCATTTGCATTTGAAATTGATGGTATTAAATATAATTTTTTTTATTTGTAAAGTAAAAAAATAAAATAAAGCTTTAAATGCAAGTTTCTTGCACCACATACATAATAATTTCACAACCAATTTTTTCATCTTTTAATATTTTTAACTTCTTCCAAGATTACTTAATTATTCATATTTTTCCATGAGTATGGATGAAATCCAAATCTCAAGTACACCATTTCTTCACCGTAATTAAAATTGTTCGCACCATTTTGCTGTTTTGGAAAAAGATACCAATGGTTTGATGATTGTTGGTATGATTTATATTTTGAATACTGTGATATGAATATAGATTTTATTATACATGTAGAATCACATTAATATTCAGTGTACATACATAAATTGCTGGTTTTTTATTTAATTATCAAAACTAAATAAATTATTATCAGCAGAAATACTTGCTTTTTTGTAAATACATTATAACAATTGTCCTTATCCTATAGTTACTGTACAAATTAAAAAAAATACACGTAAAAAGTAAATTGAACATCATCATGCTCAAAGTAATTAATAACTACGGTTACATACTTAATAACTATCACATTTTAAATTAAAAAAATTGTTCCGAAAGTCTAATAAAAAGAACGTTTTTAAAAAGCTCTTGATATTTTATTTCACAACAAAAATATATCACATGTGCAATGGAACTTCAGCAACTGAATAAATAAGCTCACCAAATAATGTCTGACGTTAGACCGTATTGGTAGGCGTTGACATAGAATTGGCTGCAGGCGCAGTGCTTTGTCGGGAAACCATCGAAACAGCACCCTGCAAAACCTGTCTCTTGAAAAAGTCTGAAGTCATACTGCCTATACTTTCAGCATGCCCCACTTTACATTTTACATAACCATATAGATTAGCACCACTTAAAACCAGTGCAATCATAACCAGCAACTAAAATAAAATTAATAAAACAACATTTAAGTATGTATTGTAGAAACACGAAAGTTGTAGACGTACCAACCACTTCAACTCCAATCCAAATAATGCAATTATGAAAAGTAAAGACCAAATCACAGGCGTAAGCACCAGTGCAATCCAAAAGATACTGGCTTCTCTATCGTTTATTCGATTCTGAGATTGACCCTACAAAAGGGTCAATTATATTACACACTAAACTCGGCATTTTTGCCGAATTTTTTAAAACGTTGAACTTTGCATTAATTCCACAAAATCATAAAGTTAAGGTCCAATTCAATTAAAGGAAACAAATTCCTACTTTTAGGCTTGGTCTTTCAACTTCCTTAAATTCATCTACCTTCTGATTTCCTTAGAAACCGTTATCAATACAATCATCTCTAGGGGCAGATAAATTTAAAAGAGAGTAAAAAGGCTAGGCAGAACAGAAAGAATTTTAAATATTTATTTTTTACTCTTAGATAAAATGTATGTTTTGAAGAGAAAAATTAAAACCTTTCTGGATTCAAACACCCAGTGAGAGTTTCCATCGTCATCTACGTAATTCCACCATCGCAATCCGACCATCAACCTGCCAGTTATATTCTTGACTGTCCAAAAATCCATTGAAAGTAAGAGCACAACGGTTACAAAACTGGCTATAAAACTATGGGTGCCGCATACAATGTAAGTTACAATCGCAGCCCCACGGAAGAGGAGATGAAATGCAGTCACATATGGATGACTAAAAAGTAAAAAGACAATTAAATTAAATCAATACGTATATCGGGTGAAAATTTCAAACCCATTTAGACACTCTATTTTTTATTGACGGGCGGATTTCACAGACTGGAATAATTTATTACATAACTAACAGACAAAATAAATAAAAAAGTTGAAAGCAACTTCCAGTGTAAGCAGGAGTGCCCGAAAATTGGAAATATTATATTTTAACAGGTCATTAACGCTAACTTATAACTGTAAAATACAGTGTTGTTAAGTATCTAGATACAGTATCTGAATACTTTTTGAGTATCTAGATATATATCTCAGATACTACTAAAAAAATGTAACTGTATCTGCATCTAGATACAATTACAGTGTATCTATTCATTTCAGATACTAAGATACATTTTGAACTTCCATAAAAACAGCAGACCTTGGCGGAAATGCAACCTCCGATTTTACAGTCTCTTTCTTTTGATTTTCCCCTCTTGTTAATTATGTTTTCCAGTTTGTCAAACGACTGTTCTATTTAAAATGCGATTTGATAGTTCAGAAAATTGAAAATTATTTTAAAATTTGGGAAAGATAATTGACAAAAGGAGAAAATCAAAAGGAAAAAACTGTATTGTTGATTTTATCAACTTTTCTTGATTATGGGAACGCTCTCTTAGCTACAACAAGGTTGCAACTAAGGATCCTAGATTCATTTGACATTTAACTTGCCTGATACGGAAGTAGAGTCATTTCTGTTGATAACCTTATATTTTACGTTGACTTGACTTGGTTTCATACAAAACCAGGTAATTACTTATCAGCTTATTGATCAACTTAATTACAAAGATAAATTTTCTATTTATAAAGATATACTGCTGAAAGAAATTGTGAAAATTATCTCAGATTTTAGTGTGTACATTATTCACATATTCATACGAAAACTTCGTAAATTTTTACAAAAAAAAGTCAATTTAGATCGCAAATAATACCGTACCTCCACCATTGCATAGGTTATGAATTTTACACTTGCAAGTATCTTGATAAACTGCAGATACTTTTTTTGTATCTGTATCTGTATCTATATATTTTCCGGAAAAAGTATCTGTATCTACGTCTAGATACATATTTGTGAAAGTATCTGCATCTATATCTAGATACTATTAGAAATGTATCTTTAACAACACTGGCAAAATATGAAGCAGAAATTCATAGGGGAAATCTGTAAACTTAAACGTAAACGGATTCCGTGAATCAACCTGTTTAGCGGTATTTTTACAAATAAATCATTAGTGGATCATAAAAACACCTCCTTTCAATTCTTCAGTCCAGGTTCCCTAATTATATTACCTCGCATGCTAGCATTTAACAGAAAAATAGATGAAACCTAACATATTCAATATAGGCAAAAATATCAAACGATGTTTTCATGTATCTAGAAGCTCTGTAAAATAAAACTGTCTTCTATTCTATGGAGTGTTCTGTTTATAGAATATGTAATACCACTTCTTAATTATAATAGTTTGCCCTAAACAGTGATCGCCAAAAAATCGGCATCAACTAAAAAAAATCATTATTTTTCATTTTTTAAGAAAAACTTTTTGTAGCAATAATTTGTGCTTATCGGAAAATCCCAATCAAATAAACCAAGTGATTTTTACTTAGTTAGAAAGTAGCGTTTATCGAAATGTTAAAATCATAAAATTGTTATTTCTCGGAAGTTAATCACGATTTCACATTTGTCTGATTTAGTTTATTAAATAATCTTAAGGCCAGAAAACAATTTAGTTTTCTTTCATTTCCTCATTGGGATAAGATACGTTATATTTGAAAATACTGAAATATTTTTATTTCAACTTCACGAGCAGATACCTCCACGAACTGTTAATCCGTACAAAGCAAATAATTTTCAAATATTACAATATTTGGTTCACATCTTGCACATTCTCGTTCGAATATTCTAATTCTAATCCTTAAGAAATAGAATAATATACCTTCAGGCCATTCCATAAGAATTAATAATGTTGTAGTCTATACACAATTTAAAATAGAAAGTAATTTTATCTTTTAAACTTAACCATTTAATCTAAAATCACTAAACCATTGAAAATTTTTGCCCTTGTGTAATATTTTAGACCCTACAGAAGTAAATATCACTCAGTGTACAAATGGTACATAAAAAGCTGTAAAATTAAATATTGTCCAGGAATTAGAATGAAAGATGCCTGATTAACCCTCGCCGCCCGTCTGGGGTTTTTTTGACCCCACGTAAACTAGAATCTATTTTCTTTATGTTTATTCCGGGTGTATTGTCTTACACCCCTACATATGCTTCTATCTAACTTCATAGAACACCGTCACAATTGTTTTTTTGTTTTTGTTGTAGTAAAACATATTTATGCCACAAAATATGCGTTTGGGGTTAATTTTGACCCCAGGTGGATAATACGTAATAAATTCTCAGCTACGTTTTTATGAAGTTTGGAATGATGTTTAGCATAAATTTGCAGTTTTTCATGTTTTTACAAGTTGGGGTTTGTTAGTTGGTTGTTGAAATTTATTCTTTTGTAACTGGAAATAAGATTCGGTATAAACTTATAGTTATTCCTGTTTCTGCAAGTTGTGATTTGTTCGTTGTGACTGTTCGTTGTGTGTTGCAGTATGTTTCGTAATTTTGTGTAATATTATGCACAAACATGTAATAATTCATGTTTCTGCAAGTTATAACATGAAACATGCCAATAGTCAATACTTATAAATGTAGCTCCTTGGGAAGCGTTCTCATTCAAAGTTTTACTGAGTGATAAGTGATATGAAAATTTATCATGGCGGATTATAATATAAACTTTGCAAGAGGCTAGAGTGAAGAACAAGCTTTGATGGATGTATACAATTCTGATTTTGAGATCATAGATAACGAGAGCGATGGTAGTGATGCAGACGAAGATTTCATTGAACTGCAGGTAGTCGAAGCAAATGCAGCAAATCTAAGCAGCTCAGATACTGATAATGAAGACGGGAATGAAGAAGTTTGGATTAGCAAGGATAGAATAATACAGTGGAGTAGTATGGAGCCAGGACGTAAAAAGACACAGTCAAGGAATATTATAAAACAAATTCCTGGTATATCAAAACATTTAAATTTGTCCACCCGCACAGATTGCTTTTGTGCATTTATGATGAACGAAATCATAAACAAAATATGTTTGCACACCAATGAAAGGGCAAATGAACAAAAGGAAAAGAAGTTAAGCCTTAAAAATTGGAAGGAATTACAACGTAGTGAGTTTTTGGCATTTTTGGGTCTAAGCTTGCTTTATGGTATTCAGAAGGGTCACGGGAAAGATCTAAAAGAATTTTGGTCAGAAAAGTACGGTTATCCAATTTTTAGAGTTACAATGTCCAGACATCGTTTCACGAGCATACTTAACTGTCTACGATTTGACAGAGGTACACGGCAAGTTAGAAAAGAAGCAACTAAGAACAAGATTGAACCTATAGCTGAAATAACTAATATGTTCGTTAGTCAATGCAAGAATGCTTATATACCAGGTCCAAATATTACTGTAGACGAACACCTGTGTACTTTTAGAGGAAGATGTGGTTTCAAGGTTTATATTCCTTCAAAGCCGGAAAAATATGGTATAAAAATATGGATGGCTGTAGACTGTGACTCTCGATACATTACAAACCTGCAAATATATTCTGGCAAAACAGGAAACACAAAGGAACAGGAACAAGGAAAGCCGGTGGTGTTAGATTTGGTAACGCACCTAAACGGCTCTTGTCGCAATATAAACTGATAACTTCTTTACTAGCTACAGTCTTGGGCAGGAATTATTGAAACAAAAATTAACTCTTGTCGGAACCGTAAAGAGCTTCCTTCCTGTACGCTGCCGTCAAAATTTCGTGAAGGGAAATCATCTGTGTTTGCTTATGCCAACAATACATTATTAGTTTCTTACGTTCCTAAAAAAGGAAAGGCTGTAGTTTTGTTGTCTACTCAACATAATAGATTTGACGTATCCGACGAAGAGCACAGAAAACCGGAAGTAATACTAAATTATAATTCCACTAAATTCGGTGTTGATACTATAGATCAAATGGCTAGGACCTATTCAACAAAAAGATCGACAAGAAGATGGCCACTTGCAGTATTTTTTGATCTTGTGGATTTTGCTGGAATTAATGCTTACGTATTATTTTCTGAGTTTGACAATACATACAAAAATAAAACTGGAAGACGCCGCTTCTTACTAGAACTAGGCGAGGAATTAGTAAAACAAGAAATAGAAAATAGAATTCAATATCCCCAATCCAAGACAAGGAAAATTCATAAGGCCATTGAAAATGCAGGGTTTGGAAACTTACTTCAACAATACAAACACCCGGATCTACCACAAAATAAACGAGGAAGATGCAGCATTTGTCCACGGCAAGCAGACAGAAAAACAAATATTTTACGTGATATGTGCAGTAAATTCGTTTGTAAGGAGCACCTTGAAATGCGCACATTATGTTTTACATGTTCTAGTTTAACGTTAAATGACAGTGGCTCAAACTAATATAATTACTACAGCAAAGTATTTACCTCATAAATAAAATTGCTTTAAAATTCATTTTGTTTATATAGTTTAGCTTGTATATATAATTTATATACATTTAGTTTATTAAAGTTTATTAATAACTATCACATACAGACTAATCAATATATATCTATAAACATTAACATGAAAAATACGTTTTTTTTATAGCAAACCAACGCAATTTTAGGTTTGGGGTCAAAAGTGACCCCAGACGGGTAGTATGTAATTTTAAGGTAGACGGGCGGTGAGGGTTAATGCGTAGAAATGGGAAGATGTTACAAATTATAGAGATACTCTGCAAATGCAGTTTTGTATTGATAGGTTGGTCTAATACCAAACTTCTGATATTTAAATTGAAAGATCCAGTGAAAAAACCAGTTATATCCACTTTTACTAATTTTGTAGAACAAAAAAAGTGTCATTGACATCCAGAGTTCAAAAGTATGACTGAAACTGTATAAGCAGTGTTAAAGATACATTTCTAATAGTATCTAGATACAGATACAGATTCTTTCAGAAATATGTTTCTAGATGCAGATACAAATACTTTTTCCGGAAAATATCTACATGCAGTTATAGATACAAAAAAAGTATCTGCAGTTTATCCAGATACTTGCAACTGTAAAATTCAATAATCTATGCAGTTGCGGAGATACGATATTATTTGCGATCCAAATCGAGTTTTTTTTTTGTTGTGAATAATGATGGGATTTTCGTACGAATATGTGAATATACACGTCAAAATCTGTGATAATTTTAACAATGAACCACAAATAACACAGTTTTTTACAGTAGTATACCTAATACCTTTTAAATAGGAAACTTATCTTTTTTAATAACTTGATCAATAGTTGATAAATAATCACCTGCTTTTGTACGAAACCAAATGAGGTTAACGTAAAATATAAAATTATCAACAGAAATGACTCTACTTCGCTATCAGACAAGTTAAATGTCAAATGATCCTAGGATCCTTAATTGTAGCTTTTTTGTAGCTAAGAGAGCGTTCTCGTAATCAAGAAATGCTGATAAAATCATCAACACAATCTTTTTCTTTTGATTTTCTTCTTTTGTCAATTATGTTTCCCAATTTGTCAAATCATTTTCTAGTTTCTGAACAGGGGGGTTTATGTCTATTGCCACAATTTTAAACGCAAATATAATTCCCCCCAGGTCGCTGGGATGGCAGTGATGGCACTCTATTTACAGTAATCTGTAATCCTTAGCATTTTTTTAAGTTACCATGATTACCTTTTATTGATTTTGAAAAGTTTAGAATCGGTTGTCGGAAGCCAAAGTATTAATTCGATTTCCTTTTTAATTTTTTAACGTTTAAATTTCGTTTGCGGCCATCTCACGCGAACGAACAGGACAATTTGTGATAAAAATAAGGTAAGAGAGAACGATAAGCGAAAAGTGCACTTTTTCGGCTGGCACAGTCATGCGGCCTTATTAAGCGCCGGAGCGAAAAACGATCCGAGCAAATGTGGTCGTAATTTATAGAAAGAAAATCACAAATTGCCCATTTATTCTTCTGGAATAGCCCTAAACTAGTATCTTTGGCAAGAATGCAGCTCAATGCATTAAATTATTTAATTTCCTGAACAATACTTAAACCGTTAACGCAGAAATATTTTTAAATTACGCGCCTTTTTTTACTTTAATTCCCCCCAGGCCGCGTGAGGCGCGCATTTTGTTGCTCCACATAAACAACGTTGGCTTTGACATCTAATAAATCTTTTATCTATGTTTCTGAACCATCAAGTCATATTTCAAATAGAAAAGTCATAATTAAAACCGAAAGTTGCATTTTCGCCAAGGTCTGCTGTTTTTATGGAAGTTTAAGATGTACCTTAAATGTATCTTAGTATCTCACATGAATAGATACTTTTGTAATTGTATCTAGAAGCAGATACAAATAAATTTTCTATGTAGTATCTGAGATACGTATCTAGATACTCAAAAAGTATTTAGATACTGTATCTGGATACTTAACAATACTGTGTATAAAATAGTATCAGCCCAACAAGAAAATACAAAAACCTACTTAATAATGCATTATTCTAGCTTGTAAAATAAATAAAACGAATGAAGATACCCAGTTTTTGCACGGTATTGTACCAAAAATTAACTTTTATGGATTTAAGCAACCAAACCACCACACAAAATAAAAGCCACTTCTATCCACCATGAAAAAAGTGAAGTTGAGTTGAATTGTTTATGGTGCTAAAACAGGGCATTTCCAGGAAATGCGTTATTATTGCATTGCGTTAATCGACAAGCAACTCCCTATATGACTCTGAGTTGGCTTTGAATAAATGTAGGCACCTAATTCTCACACTGCAAGATGAGGCATCGTTATGGACTTGCCTACATGCACAACTCAATTTCGGCAAAAAATGGAGATAGCCAGTTTTTGCATTGAACCCTTCAATTAGATCTCAGTAAGAATTATTTTACTTGTAATTTAAGCAAACAACTATCTCATTTATTGCTGCAGCAGTTATCTATAAACTTCAAAAGGTAATTGTATTGTTTAAAACATACGTAAGTGCTCCTGCGGTGTTTTTTTGGACATCTTCTTCCCCAAAAGCTAAGGTGTCGTCATCCAGCAACGGTACCTAAAAGATTTTATTTACAAACTTCATTTTCAAATAATTATTTCTAAAAAATTCTTACACTTGCTGATGCCATGTTGCTCACATTTGTCAAAAATCAGTACAGTCAACCACAACTTGAAGCGAACAGTGTTCCCAACTGTTAGAAAACAAATTCTGTTGTAGCCGGTGAGAGACAAACGAAGTAGGGATTTCCATCTTTTTTTGTTTAGTGTGTTCTTATGGTGCGAGGGTTGTACATTCAGTACATTTGTACTGAAATCAGTACTTTTCATGTACACTGGCTTGCAATAAAATCGCGTACACCTTCATAATCAAGTAGCCGAGTTTTTACCTATTTTTTGCTTTGTGAATGGGTATTTTGAGAATTTTGTCATGTTTCCAAACGTACAGGTTAGGAACTGAGATTGAAATGAATACTATTTGACCAGGTATGAGTCAGACAGTATGATTTGTTCAATAAATATTACGCTATTCCATAAATATGTCCCATAAATATAATTTAATCGAAATAGAATTGTCGATTGCTTATGTTCTGCTATTAATATAATTTTTTAACGCTTGACAAGTCGACTCTTCAAAGTTGAATTTGTAATTTTCGACATGTTGGTGCCAAGGGTATTGGAAAATTTGTTAAAACATGGAATCCCTTGCGGTTTATATTGAATTTCTCTGAATTCAGAAGGGCATTATCCGAGTCGTGAATCGATATTTTTGGACATCTATCTCCAACCATTTTTTCTATTTGCAAATATTTCTTCTTCCCACATATTATTTGTGCATCATAGTATTTTTATTTAAGCTATAATCATTCGCTACTACCGAGAATCGCTCTTCGTCTTCTAACTTACTTGTTTTCTGTCAGTCTGAATTTTAATTGTTTGACACCGGCAAATTAAATCTCGAGACCAAATTAATACAACGAAAAGCAACGCGATTTTTTTGCAAGCCACAGTACCATGCGATCAATGGAATTTATAATTAGAGTAGGCAACACAGACTTTACAGTTGTCACATTTATTTTTTAAATATTCTAAAAACGGGTTTGATCCAGCCTATATACAAAGTAAAATAACAAAATAAAGATTGTACAAAACACGAGCATAATCTCAAGTAAGACAACTGTCAACTTATTATTTATTTCTCATTAGGTATATTCGTTTTAGAAATGCTGGGTTTGCCACAATAGCGTCATCGTCAAGTAGCTGATGCCCATCTAGGTCAAGTTATGGTTGCATCAGAAATTGATCTAAAACGAATACTTTGTGACAGGCAAGTTGGTACACAGAGAAAACAAAATAATAAATCAACATAATTTTCGTTTGGATACGTTCAATGCATTCATTTATTTAAAAGAAAAACCGTTATGTATTCTATTCAAGTAAAAAATGTTTGAATCAACAAGAAATTGGTTGATTTAATGTAAAGTGTGCATCATTCAAATAAATAAATGCATCGACTGCATTCAAACAAAGAGTTTTCTGTGTGATGAACACCGACCTTTGAGAAAAATGACTAAGTTAAGGTTAAGTATACAACACTTTGGTGTTGACGCAACTAAACCCTATTCTGGAGTAGGTGCACATTGCGTCAACACCAACGTTGCCGCAGGGGCAATTAAAACAAATATGCCAATGTCAAATACAGCATGCCGAAAATCTAAAACGAATACACATTTCGTTGACGCAGGTGAATTGCGGCAACCCAAGTCATCTAAAACGAATATACCTATTGTATCCAACAACACAGCATAAAATAGCATCAATCACAGTCTCCTCTAATTATGAATTCCATTGATCACCCGGTATTAATAGTTTTTTAGAATGACTGATTTTCAGTACACGTAGCACATAGTCACGGATTTAAATTTGGAGGGTATTTTCCTGGTGCTCCAAACTCCAAGTCAAGAAACTCCAATTCAATTAATCCGATCACTATTTTTCTCACGCTTACACACACAATGAGTGGTATTATTAAAAAGAGTATTTGCTTTTACTTCAAGTAGTTGCAACTTGCTTCAAAGTATTTTGTGGAATATAATCTTTTACATAAAGTAAATCGTAAATCCTTCAATGGGAAATTTTTACTTAGGTTAGAAGTACCGGGTGATCAATGGAATTCATAATTAGAGGAGGCCATGATTGGTGCTATTTTATGCAATGTGGTTGGGTACTGTGAGAAATGAATAATAAGTTGCCAGTTGTCATATTTGAGGTTGTGCTCGTGCTTTATACAATCTTTATTTTATTGTATTTTTTATGGATGCTGGTTTAAACCAAGGGGCGGTTCTGCAAGGCAAATCCGTTTATTATCAATCATTAAAAAAAAGTCACAATTCTGACACTTAAAGTTTTTAACTTCAAACTGTAAGCCTGTGTTGCCAACTTTTTGGAAAATATCACAGCCTGCTCTAATTATAAATTCCATTGATCGCATGGTATAAACTACAGTGCTAGGACGTGTTTCATCTCATTCGATTCAATTGTTGTTGTCTATTATTTTTTCGTGATATGGTACCAATACCATATGCTTCAGTCCCTGGCAAGTACACGTCATTATCATTTCCAGGAAAAAATGTGTGAACGGTTGAATATTCTTCCCAGTGAATTTTAAATTTTGGATGTCTTTTCCCCATTCTGAGGAAAACACAATTTTTTGTGAAACTTCTTTAATTATGTTTGAAACGGTTGTTTGATGAACACCCACACCTTGTTGAACCAGGATCACCTAGAGATCTTAAAAATATCTCCGTTTTCGCAACATAAGCGACTGCTCGTTTGAATATGATTGCCTAAGAACTTGTGTACCATCCATTCAACATTTCCTGTATTGAAGTTAAGAGTAGATAAGAGATATCTAAAATTATTGACTTGCCGAAATATTATTCTATGCAGTAACTCCCAATATATTCTACGTTCACATATTTTCCTCTTCTTGCTGCCATAATTGACAAAAACATCCATTTCTCACACTTTTTCAATCGAAGCAACATTTGTGAAGTTGTTTATGAGTAGCTTCTTAAAAACTACACCAAACACTCCTAACTGGAGGAAATATTAGACAGCACTAGCAATTACTATAGCATTGACTTCTACATACCGAAGCAAATAAAGCAAAGTATGAAGTAATTGCTTCTAGTACTTATTTTAGTCTTACTTCAAGAATAATGTGAAGTGAAAGCTGTAATTTTTAGTATTTACTTGATATAAAAATTACTTGAAGTAAAAGCAAATATTCCTTTTAATCATACCACCCAATAAGTCCTTATATGTTCTCTCTTACTTTTCTGCTCGGGTTTATTCCAAGTGGATGCGATCAAGTTTCCGAAAATGATAAAATAATAAACATATAAAATAGCGACATCTTACTATCGCTTTTTGACCTAACATTGCAGTAGGGTAGACAAATTGAAGCGGGATTTGCTCCTAATAAGTCCCAATGTTAGGTCAAAAAGCGATAGTAAGATGTCGCTATTTTATATGTTCATCATTCTTACATCGCATTTGCGAATAAATTGGGCAAGTCGTTTTTGGTCTGCAGTGGGAATGTCGAGCTACGTCTCTGCTGAAGAAGCCCCAAGCAGGGCTGAAACAGCTGTCCAGAGGCTGCTCGAGGTTCTCACTGCAATCAAAAACGATTTGCACAAAATTTTTCAGATAAAATAATAGTAAAACTCAGTAGTAAAGTTTTTATAGTTATGGTTGCGGAAACCGTTCAGTACTTTTTTCAGTAGGGCTGCACATCCCTGAAAGCTTACCAAACGACGTATTAAAATTCGTTTTATATTTGTCGATGTACGACAAGGTTCTTTCTCTTGCTCACAAAAACGTGATCCAAACGCAACATTACGCGTTTAGATTCGGAGGCGGATGTTCTTTTAGAGACGGATTAATCCACACTCTCCGTGAAATATTTACTTATCAATCTGTGTTGAATTAATTAAAGCCAACCTAAAGTTGTATTCTAGCCATTCTAGCGTTTCTATAAAGGGAGGCGTAAACCAGAGGGGAAACGCGTGCTGTGGCGGATTTGTTTGTTCTCCTTATGACCGTACCACCACCGCGCCGTTTCGACTCTGTTTTGGGCTTCGCTTAAATGTTGGCGATTTCTCACTAAAGAGTTTGCGCCTTGTGATTTCAGAATCTGGCAACACTGATGACAAGGTCTTAACATAGTCTTAACCTATAAGTATAAATATTTCGGCGCGTTTTCTCGCTGTTTTCATAAATAAAAAGTAAATCTACATGATGGAAGAACAAAGTAACTGTATAAAATTTGCTTGATTTAATGTTAAACTGGTGCATGTTTTAGGGTTAATAAAACGAAAAAGAAAAGCTCTAAGCGATGGAAACAAGCTCCTCTTAATAAGTGTTTGCATTCAATTAGCCGAGCTCTACTTTAAAGAGGGCAGGTTTCAACAAGCCATCGGTGAATACAAGGCAGTTGCGGAAAAGTACAAAGAAGCAGATAAATTGTTGGATTATGCTCGTGCAAACAGAATGATTGGAGAAGCGTATTCTAATTTGCAACAGTACCGCAAAGCCTTAAAGCACCAACAGATCCATCTGGAAGTTGCCAGAAACGAAAAAGATCAACTTGAAGAACAAAGAGCCCTAGCTACAATTGGTCACACATATCTTACGAGTTACTTAGACGTAATAGATAATCCTGATAAAACGGCTTTAAATTTAGCTTATAAATCTTTTATGAAAAGCTTGGTAATTTGCGAAAAGTAAGTGTTGTTATTTAGTCTAACACGTTAAACCCTGTGTTATTCTTATATGGCGAGACACAACATGTTTCTCACAACACTTATTGGTTTTGTACCTATTACATGTATCATTAAAGATTCTTCCTAAGGACATTCCAAAAAGCAATACTGCAAGAAACAATAAAAAAAAATCATTCTTATCCTACATTTGTCTATTAATAAAAATTATTTGCCTATCTGGAATCAGTTAAAAGAATGCCAATGATGGGGTTTAACGTGCTCAGCAAAAGAAATATAAATATTATAAAAATTCTAGATTAACTGGTATAAGCAAAAGGGAACATATGGATATGTCTGCTAGGCTTTTTGCTAATTTGGGGGTTGTCCAGGAAAGCCTAGGAAATTATGATAAAGGCATAGAGTTACTACAGAAGTCGATAGATATATGCAGGAACTACGATATTTATGAACAACTTCAAAGGGGACACATGATGATGGGATCGTTGTACGCTAAGAAAGAGGATTATAGCAGTGCTATTCATCAATATAATTTAGCAGTGGAGGTTGCAAGTAAGATGTTTGCTCTTGTTAATTTATTTCTGTTTTTTTAAGCTGAAAAGCTAGCTTGTTTATATTAGAAATTCATTTAAAATATTAAAGAAGAAGGATAGATAAAAAAATTAAATAAACCTAAACTCAATCAGGTATACAAGAAAAACAACAGAAGTCAATCAACTGATATTTAAAAAAATTAAAAATCGTGTAAAATAAAATGAAATAAAAGAAAGATTAAAAGATAATCAATTTACGGATGAAAATGAAAATTATATAAAACTATAGATAAGTCAATTTGATGTAAAAATTGACGAATTTTATCATAATCAAAATTTTAATCCCTATGCAGTGTGTCCATGGATAGTTGATACAAGAGAAAAAACTTTTTATTACTGATTAATTAATAAACCTGTTTATTATGAAGTCATAATAATGCCGATTTTGAATACATTATGAGGTCTATAAAATACTAGTGGAATTATGAACCCATAATTAAACTGTTTTTCAAAATCGGCATTATTATCACTTCATAATAAACTGGCATTGTATAAAACTATGTTTTACACTCGTACCTTAATAGGAAACAAGTCACTCAACAAAGCTCTCGTGGCTAAACATTCCTGTCGTGACTTATTTGCTTTATAAGACACTTGTATAATAAATAGCTCTAATTAAATATCTCTTATCCTACTTTTCCTGCATGTAGTCATTCAATACTTACATTTTCACAGTTTTGGACATTGGAAAAATTTTTGATATTTTTTGAATCGGATCAAATAGACATAAAAAGAGATCTGACGTATTTATCATTTCTATTTCATGTTAAAGAAGCAGGGATTAACGTTTTGATATCTAAAAATTTCTGATTATTTGTACCTCTTTTATCATCTATACGTGGACACCTGTATATTACTGAAAATAATTTTTATTGAATATTGTCCGGTTAAAAACGTTGCAACATTGGGGATGGCGTTTTGAAATCTAAAAATTTCTGCTCATTTATACCTATTATATCACCTACCCGTGGACACGCTGTATAATAACGAAAAAAGATAATTAAAAAATAAATCAAAGTCAAATTGCATAAAAGAGAAAACAAAAACGGCGACCAGACAACGGAATTAAAATATGATAAAACTCAATTCGAGTAAAAAAATAAAATTATATTGTAACGCGGGTAGGGATATATGTAGAGAGCGAGAAGAAAAAAGACTATCTATGAATAATAATAAAAATGACACACTAGTCGACGACCGTTGTTAAAAATTAGAAATAATTTAATCAGTTTGTAACATTATTATTAGAGGACGGAATTATATATTTTGTTCGGTTTATTACGAACGAGGCAGCATCAAGAGTGTATGCACTCACATGTCGCTGCAGCGTTATACGTTTGCCGCCTCCTTTATATTTAATAGAACAAAATATATAATTCCGTTCCCTGATTATCATCAACAAAACGTTCAGGGTGGGTTTCACAAAAAAAATAATTTAATTTAATTTTAATAATTTAATTCTGATTAAGGAACGCCATTGGACGAAGTTAACAATAGATTTGAAAGAACCAAAGATATTGTTTCACCGAACCCATCACAGGCTTTAATCACGTTGTTAAATAATTTCTGTGAACTTGGGGTCAGAGTTAGTAAACGATTGCTCTGTTATGGTATCAAATACATATAATCAAACAGAGAGTTAGAAACGACAAATTGAAATCAAATAACAGAAGAAACAAAGGTCTACCAATTGATTATATTAAACATTGAATTAGAATAAACTCAAATGGTTAAATATTAAAGAAAGAAAAAAAACCCTTATTATAAAGACGATCGGTGATGAAGATAAGAAGAAAGTAAAAATTATTTAACAACAAAGTCAAATCGAATTAAGAACATTGACAAAATATTAACGGAATGTTTGAACAAAACTGATAATTCAAATATAAGATAAAGTCAAATTGAATCAAGTAGAGACAAAATACGATCGGTTTGTAATTACAAAAAAATGAAATGAAGTCAGATAGAATCAGTACATCCTACACACACACTGTTTTAAGAATATTAATAAAATTTGAAAGGGGGTCGACAGAAACTTTTATTTTCTTGTAACGGGTCGATGCTCAAAAAAAGGTTTGATCTATACCGAAATAGATAGTGTACTTTTTTGCAGCCATATAAAATATTATAGAGTTAAGATATAGATAAAAGTTAGGTGAATAGTTGCCCTAAACTGGTGTTTTCCTGGTCCTTTTTTCCTTGTGATACCATGATTTTGGACTGTGACGTCATGGATATTTTTTTTTAATTTGCAATGTATAGTTACAACAAAAAAGGAAAACGTTAGTTCGAGTTAAGCAATTAGCAATTATACAATATTTTTTTCCATAACGTAATAACCGCTCTTTCTGTCTTCGATGTTTCTTTTTTTATTCACGCGCAACTTCGCAAAATAAAGTTGCTTGTCTCGATTTTTTTCTTATATAGCAGTTTAACATTTTTATACTGGATTTTAATTAAAATAATATTGATGACGTCACAGTTCGAAATTATGAAAAAAATGAAAACGCCAACTTGCGGCCATTTAACTATTATCCAAATGCAAATTGCAAAATTTTTGCAAAGCTTATAATAGCGGCTTTCCCCTCATTTTTTTCGCTCTGTATAATTTGCAGCAACTGCTTGAATTGGAACCACTTAAAATATACATAATATACAGGGTGTTCTTTTAGTGTGTGCGAATAAAAAAACCTCAATATAAGTACGCGAAATGCTACCTTCTGCGGGTATTTTTTGGTGGCTACCGTATAATAGTCAAAAATTTCTGATGGACCACTTGTTTGGAACTGTTGAAATGTGCGAGAAAGATAGGAACACGTCCACCGGCACCGCACTCGATGTTCAACGCAGAGATTCGTAATAATAATCACTGATATCGTTTATTAATTAATTAATTTAAAATTTTAATTCACTGAGCGAATTAATATGTTTTACGATATCAACTATCGACGAATAAGTCCGAAAATTTATGCACCAATTAGGCAAGCGCGTTAAAAATGTTCTTTCTTCACCCTTTTACGTAAATCAAGTTTTGCTGCAATCTCGGTGTTAGCTATGAAAGTATTACTACTTACGGTCCTTGGAAACAAAGTAAATGTAAACTTTTTATAAGTCTTTTGAAAATAATATGAAATGAGATATTACAATTTGTTTGTACCTCGCTTTTAATTTGTTCGGCAATTACGAACCGCAGCTTCTTGAATTGCACTAGATTTTAATTTAAAAATACTTAAACTTGTAATTATTTGCAGTGAAGTTAATTTAAATTGTAAATGCTTTGACGGACCAGCTGATCGCAGCGGCGAGAGTTACGTGGTTCCTCCTCGAGTTCCGATAAGGCACTGATCCTGACCGATTTCGGCTTTGGGTCGTAATTGAAGAGGCGCCCACGTTCCACTTTTAGCTATGCCAGCAGTTCTCAAACGGTTTAGTGAAAATTTGCCAATACATTTTTCTCGAAAACTATTACATTTATGTTAAGAACATATGAGTTCAATCGTTGCCATTCATGGTGATATATTGCAAGTTTAAATATTTATAGTAAAAGAACACCCTGTATAATACATATTTCCTATCATATTGTTCCAAGTATTAATAATTAAGACTTAATAATCATGCTTTAATTTAAGGTAGACTTGATGATAAGATTGCCCTCATATCTTCTGCTTTATCATCAAAAGCAGACATTTTAATTAAGCTCTCCGATTTCTACGGCGCAAAAACTGTTTTATTAAAAGCGTATAAAATGAAAAATCCCAACACCACGGATCATTTGAACACTGAACAAACTTTAAAAACTGGTAGGAAACATTAGTCCAGGAATTACGTATTTATTATTCAAAATTAATTAGTTGCAGCGATGTGTTATACAGAAGATTCTTTGTTAATGACGAGTACCACTGATTATAAAACTAGAAAAAAGTTATACGAGAAAATGGGAGACGGCGCAAGTGGCCTTAGGAATTACTCAAAGGCAATAGAATACTATCATAAAATGCTGGAAGCTGCAATAAATGATGGAGAAGCCGGAAAAGATTTGTGTCCGTGTTACATAAGCTTGGCTCAATGCTATTCTGATAATAAACAGTATGAATTGGCTATAGAATATTATCAGAAAGAATATAGCGTGAATCAAAATAGTGCTAAGGAAGCTGTTAGCACTTTGTTTAGTATTGTAGATGCAATGGAATTGGTTGGCAGACCTTTGGAAGACAAAGAAGAAATTTACAAAATTGCCTTAAAACATTGCAGGAATGAGAGAGACACGCATTTAGCAGGAAAAGTATTAATACGGCACATAAATTTACTCAAGAAAAATAACAAACTGACAAATGTGAACAAACTCCAGCGAGACTTAAGCGAACTGAACTTTGTATCTTCTGGTTCAGAAAGTGATGAGGAAACAACACCAAATGTAGGTGCTGACATTTGTGTGGATGATATTACAGGTAATTAGTAATTTTTGACCACCTGTAGAATATTGGAATTAGTGTAAGTGCGGAAATGTACGCAAGATGGCTGCTTTACTGCCGAAATACGTACCTACGTGTGAGCCCATTTTTTATTTATTTAATTTTTGTCTAGATATTTCTGATGTTAGTGAGAGTGAACAGGACCTGAATAAACCAAGAGCCGCAAGAAAACGCAACAAAGGTTTAGTTATAAAACGAAACATGAAAGGGGAAACTCAGTTGCACACTGCTTGCATATCAGGAAACAATACGTTGGTCCGACGTTTATTAGATCAAGGACACACTGTTAATATTCGGGATAACTGCGGGTGGCTGCCTATTCATGAAGCTTGCATCTGTGGACACCTTGAAATTGTTGAGCTACTGTTGAACAAAGGCGCTGCCATTAACGATAGAGGAGGGACACTCTGTAACGGTAAGTCAAACTTTTTTATTAATCAATTCATGAAGAGTACATTATTACGGGCCCAGATCGCTTCAGCTACATGACACTGGTCGCGCTATGCCACCTAAACCCGTCCATTTCTCTGCTAGTTTTTTTGTGCTACATTCGACCAGGAATTTTGCTTTTTGGAAACCTATCGCTCTTTGATTACTTAGGTTGGCTTCTAACTTATTTGCTGCTTCCACTGAGCGAGTTACAGTCTCCATTTTACCCGCGTCATCGAGTTTTCGACTAAGACGTCTCTGTAAATTTTTGTTTAACTCGTGACCATGTTTCATCTTCAGTTTTTCCACCAATTTTCAACTCTGTTACGGTCTTAGTCGCTTGTAATTGTGGTAAATATTTCTGTTAGACAAATAGCAACCCTGATTTCCTCTCGACCACAGTATACACATCAATCGGTAGGGACAGCTTCGGCTTTTTGCTAATACTGTTTCTGAGGACGCATGTCTGAAAACGAGCGGTCCTTCCTCAAATAGTCGAGGGTGGCGCAACGGTCAATTTTTCAATAGAAGCGTTCAGGTAACGAGAAGAGCTGACTAATTCAATGTAGCTATTGAACAGACATGCTTTTGGCGTGCCAAGCTTCAGTAGCTAGTATTTGTTCATTAACCGTTTAAGAACACGAGTTGTTAACTTTCAATATGCTGAGTCTGCATTAAGGCTCAGTGATCACCTGAACATGGCCATACAACGGACGTTCCGCCCGTTCCGGCACACATTCAATATGGCCGCTAATTACCAGCTGTTTTGGTGGATAAGTAACCAATAGATTATCTTATCGAATTTTATCGTGTTTCGACTATTTTGAGCTCACTTGTAATTTTTATAATAAAACAAGCTTTTGTTTTTTAAAATAAGAAATATATCTTACGAAATAAATAAGCTTTTCAATTAGCGACGTCTGATAGCATTAGAATAAGAGGACACTAACATAGGATCGGAAACTGAAACCGGGACAGTAAACTTTCGTTAGTTTAAACCTTACTTCTAATTTCGGTAACTATGGTGATTACATTAAGTAAGATGATTAATTATTCCGTTTATAATTAAAAATTATAATTAATAAATACCTCATGCAAATAAATCATACTAGTGTAATAGTTTTTATTTTGCTTAAAATTATTGCCATGCGAAATAAAATGAAACAAAATAACAGTCATGTAGCCTTTCGATTGAATTATTGAATACAAATGTCCGGGTATTGATTGAATTAAGATTTCTAATATACATATTCCACATCCAAAATGTCACAATGTCGTCCAAAGGCTTCACTAATTCCATTTGATTCACTGGTCGAAAATTTTCACTTACATTTCCCTTAGAAAGACGATACATTCTTAAGAACTCAATTTGACAAGTTATTTCTGACGTTCACTGACGGTAATAAATTAATTAGAAGGGTCACGACCGTCATCAAAGAAACTTCACACTATCAAAATAATCGGAAATTTCGTTATAAGACTTGTCCCGCTTTATGTTTCCGCAACTATACAAAGGTGCCAACAGAAGCTGTCCCTACTGATTGATGTCTATACTGTGTCTCGACTCCGCGCGTCCATTTGGCCTTCGTTTCAATTGAAAACTTCCTCTGTTAAGGGGCACGAGTTTGCTTGTTTCGAAGCTAATAGGTGTTAAACTATTTTGATTGACGTAACCTTCTTTCCCCAAGGGCGAATTATTTTCCTCGCTTGAGAAACACTTCGTTGATGTCAAGTTCAGTCGTTTGTTACTGATTTCTTTGGATGTTCCTTAGGCTGACTTGGTGAGTTCATTTTCTTTTTCTTTTTTGGAAATTTCACATAAAATTGAATTGAAACTGAATCTCGAACACGAAGTAGCTTCGGGATTTAACCGTCAACTACCACCGTAGGTTCTGTCGTATAAGGTAACCGATTACATCTTTCTTTTCGTCACTTCGGTTGATCGTCGCAACACACATCCGGACTCGTCGTCTCGCAAGTTACCTTTTGTTTTGGTTGCCTAGTTTATGTCACACCCTTGCCTCAGACAATTTAATTCAATCAATTCGATTTTT
Organism: Prosopocoilus inquinatus; assembly: GCA_036172665.1. Taxonomy (NCBI): domain Eukaryota; kingdom Metazoa; phylum Arthropoda; class Insecta; order Coleoptera; family Lucanidae; genus Prosopocoilus; species Prosopocoilus inquinatus. The sequence goes on from CM069876.1 coordinate 9,602,554, forward strand.
TTTATTATTAAAGTCACTAAATAATTTTGCTAGATCACAATTGTCAATGATAACTTTACTTCTTTTGTTAACGTTCGAGTCAATTCAGTTGCCAGATTTTTCCAGTTACATTAGGTGTGTTCTTTTTATCGCAAAACTCATTTCAACTCAGATAAACGTCATTTCCGTTCGCGCGAACAAGTAAGTTTGAGTGTGTATTTCAACCTGGCAACCAACCTGTACGCAGGTAAGAACTACCCTGCCTTGCTCTATGTATGTACACATGTTAAGGTTGTTTATTTACTTGTTGTAACAATTTGGACCACAACGGGTAACAACATTTATTAAACAAATGACAAATTTGTTTATTTTATATTTTATAAAAATGAATAAAATAAAATATTGCATTTTATTTAATTAGGTATGACACCTTTGCATGATGCGGCTTCAAATGGTCATCTTCAAGTGATTCAGCTCTTATTGGATAGAGGTGCCAACGCAACAGCGAAAACTGATGATGGTGCATTGCCTATACACTTATTAGAAAACTGGAAAAAGCGAATCCAACTTGACCCAGTGCAACAAAGTTTTTACGAAGTAATTGTGGAGCGGTTGAAACAAGCCTTAGAAGCTTCAGGTTATGATAAAGATGTTTATAACAGTGATAAGGAAAATATAGCGTTAGTGCACGAAGATGCCGAGGAATTCGAGATGAACTCACTCAAAGTAAAACATTCTTCCAAACCTGCTGCTGTAAAAATTGGTGCTTTAAGAAGGCTGCAAGACTACGACAGCTCAGATCATGATAAGCCTACTTCTTCAACTGCAACTAAAATTACGTATAACGACGAGAGTTCCAGTGATGTAAGTTCATCAACAGAAAGTGGTGAAATGAATCCTGAAAGCGAATATAAAAATGTGATGAAAAGTTTGCGTCATCATTTCGCTGAAGTTAACGAAAATAAAAGCATAAAACCAAAATTAACAAAAAGATCTGCTTTATTAGAACCGGAAGAAGTGGGCGATGATTGGTTGGAAGATGATATTGGAATTAATTACAAAAAACAGAAGCTCGCCGCAAGTGAATTAATGAACACTGTGGGGGCTAAGAAAATCCAAACGGGAGAATCTCTAAAAATTACTCGGAAAAGGTCTAACTTAAAGAAGAATCTAAGCAAGGACAGTCTTAGTAATGATAGTGTACCAGAAAACTTTTTTGACGCAGATTTAGATTTTGAAAGTGAAAAAATGGAGGAAGACACTCCAGATATTCCAGTTGAAATATTAAGCTTGCTTGATGAAGAGAGCAATAACTTGAATGTTTCACAGAGAAAGAAAAGGAAAAAGCAAATATCTTTAATTAGTGCAGGTTTTAGACGTTCCTGTACAAGTAATTCAAATGATTTAAATACCAACACAAATAATGTAAATGTGTTTCACAGTTCTAGACACCAATCAAAATTAACAAATTTTACAACTGTTAGTAATATGGTTGAGGCAGATTCTACCACAAGCTCAATCAAACCTAAGAATATTTGCAAAACAAATGCAAGTACTAGTAATTTGATTAGAAGATCATCAGATAAGATCGATTCAACAAATACAGTGTTAAATGATCCTACATTATCAGTTGATGTTCGCATTGATGGTAGATTATACAGAGTGCCAATAGCTATTTCAGAAATGCACACTCTTACCATAAAATGGTTGGCTGATGAAGCTGCAAAGAGATACTGCAGGTAACGCTCTCAGTTCAATAGGTTTTAGGTTTACAAAAAAATAAATAAAAGAATTGTCCTTATCATACATTTTTTGCATTAAATAATTTACTGAAAAATTAATTTCCAATGTCTTCTTCCTGGAGTGCTTTCGTTAAAAACTTTCCATGTTGTTAAAAGCAATTCTTTTATTTTTTTTTAATGACATTAATTCTTAGACATTAACTGTTTTATATTTTCAGAAAAGAATTCATGAAACCCAGTCTTGAACTTGAAACAAAAAATGGTGCTGTTTTAGCTGAAGACGACCTTGTGAGTATATTGTTTCCAATGGGAAACGTACAAGCGGAAGAAGTTCACGCTCGAATACTCAAATGGAATTTGCCCCCCTTAATTGAACGTTACAAAGAAGCCTGTACAAACATGAACATAGGTAATAAGCGCTTTGTATAAGGCGAGGCGCAAATCAGAACGGGCACGTGCGCGGTGACGGATTTATGTTCTTCTTACGGCCGTTTCCGCTCTGGTTTGCACATCGCTTAATAGTCCTTACAATTCAAAAATGTATATTTTTAGGTCAAAATGAAGTCGTATCTAAAATACTGCTAGATGTATCCACAACACTAAATCTATCAGATTTATATTTACGTAGCAAAACTTTAGGCCCCGTGTGCAAAGCATTAAACAGACATACTAATCTATACCATTTAAATCTGTCAGGAAATTTCATGCTAACCGAAAATGTACAACTACTATGTTCAGCATTACCTTCGTTAGAGAACCTTGGAATTTTAAATTTAAGTCTAAACCACTTGGTTGCCGAAAGTTTAAATTGCATGGCAAAAATGTTTCTTGAATCTAACAGGAGCATTTTAGAAAATTTGGCCTGCTTAGACTTAAGCTATAATCCTTTGAAGAACGATAGTCTAAAGCACTTGGCGATTATTACCAGGCATTTGAAATTGCACACTTTGAATTTGAGTGCCGTCGATTTTACTGACAGTATCTTTAGTCACTTCGCAAACAAGAAACTGGATCTGTATTTGGAATACCTTGAAAATTTTGACATCAGCTTGAATCACTTAGATAAAGATCAAATTATAAAGTTTATGTCGTGGCTTAAGCCCGGTAACATACAAAGGCTTAATGTGTCTAGAAACAACTTGACTGAAGATGGTTTAACGTCCGAGTTGATCCATTTATTTCTGGGTGCTGATGGCAAGTTGAATTTAACTTCTTTAAACCTATCAGACTGCAGGGTGACCGATTCAGAAGTTTATGAACTCCTGGGGTAAGAGGGCGTTTTATTTTACGGATTTACCTTACATTTACCTTTTGTTTTAGATTATTGTCTAGTGCCGCTTCTGACTTACAAACTTTAAATTTATCGTACAATCCAAACATAAGTGCCATATCGTTACGGAGGTTCATTCAACACGGATCATCTCTGTCACATTTAGATTTAATTGGCTGTGATGATATCCTCAAATATTTTACTAGCTGTGCCGACGTTACATGGACGATAACTGATGGCACAAACTTGCAGTCATTAAAGTTATCTATGGATAAGAGACTTCAAAGTAAAGAATACGAGACACTGAGAAACATGTGGAGGAATAAACACGGAGCGAAGGCGAACATCATGGATGAATTGCGTGACATTTTGGAATTGTCTCTGAAAAGTTGATTCTGATCTATTTTTGACATTTTTTAATTCTATACTAGTGCAGTGTATATATAAAAAAATTAAATTTATTTTCTTTAAACTGTGATCTCTTTACCGGCCGTAAAATTTATTTATTATCGTGTCTTGGTGCATATATATTTAAAATAGTTTCAATTCCAATAAAAAAAAAATAACTTTTTTCTTAAAATTTAATTATGCAAAAAGATTTTCTAAATTTACAATTTTCTTACATTCTATTATACTTTACATTATTTATAAAAACAAATACATACCAACATTTTTGAAATACAAATTAAATAAAAATATCTGCAAGTAAAGGTACATAAGTACATCAAGTACATAATACCTAAATAAAAGTATTTTTACAGGATTTGAAGGTCATTTGTATTGTGTTCGATGAAAAACAAGTTACTATTTCGCGCGAGAAATAATTTCTAGTGACGATCTGGAAGCTATGTTTATAATTACATAATTATGTTGTGAGTTCATAGAGTGTTTTTGTTATATTTAAAATTTACGGCGACAAAAAATAAAGGTAATTTCAAACGTGTCAAGTACATGTTACCTCATCGATGACGTAAAGAGAAGTATTTATACAAGATTTGCAAGAGAATTGTTTGTATTGTGTTACACTGTATAAATGCATTACGTAACAGTTAGTCTTAGTAAGAGTATTAATATAGTAATTTACTCTTATAAAGGTAGCAATGTGTCGCATAATAGCTTAAAAACCTGTTAGTATTGCAGCTGTTTATAGGTTTTACAATCGCTTATAGGCTCCTACAACATGGTTTTTGTTGGCGGCCATAATTTTATATTTCCCTCTTGCTATGATGCAATAGACATTGTTTTAATGCACGTTAGAATAATCTATTATTATTTTGCATACGAAATTATAAATTGATGTACATAATGAATTACTTATTAAATTCAATTATCTACAAATCAATAATAAGGTAATTCAAGAAAAAATAAAAATAATACATACTTTCAAATAAATATTCATGTGCAACAAATTTGTGTGTTCCACGTGATGCGTAAGGTTTTTAAAAGCATCGAAATAACTTTAACGACAATTCCAGTATTTCATATACTGAAGACCAAATTAGGTTATATACTTAGGAAGATATGTTGTGACCTTAATAAAATGAAGCTCCACTATTGGTAACTGTGTTCTTTAGAAAATGTATAAAAGAAGTTCACAGTAATTAGGCAAAAAATAGTTACTACAAACCTATTTTATGAGTTATATAAGAGCAATTTTACTGACATGATTGCCCATTGCTTTACAACGTCTTTATTAAATGAATTTTTAATACTTCCAGAGACGTTTGTACAGCGTAAAAAGTAGTGCTGACATTACTTTATAAGCAGCTTTTTAGACACCTCTATATCATTATTTTGCTGTATTACTAGTTGAAATTTTGGATATTTAAGTGCTTTATTAATATTGAGAAAATGTTTATAAGATCAAATTAAGTTTTAAAGACTTGCTGTATAAACATTTATAAGAATGTAATAAAATATTTTTAGTTACTTGGAGTGATATAGCTGATGAGATAAATTTAAAATAAATTTTGCTGCATCCACTTTCAGGTGTTTTGTACTGAAACTAAAGAGGCCAAGAAGCTTATAATAACGTTTTGGTCAATAAAAACACAAACTTTTAAGAGAGATTCCTTTTATAAAAAGAAAACCCCTTTTTTATTATCTTCTTTCAGATTCAGTTCATCCGAGTTCTGGATTAACATAAGTAATATAAAAAATGTTGCAAATCGTTTTTGATTGCAGTGAAAACCTCGAGCAGCCTCTGTACAGCTGTTTCAGCCCTGCTTGGGCTTTGTTCTCTTACATCGCAATTGCGAATAAATTGGACAATGGAGTTAGTAGACCAATATGTTCCCCCAGACTGCTTGTGGTTTTATAATGAACTGATACAAGAAGTTGATGCTAAAGGCAACGTCAGTGATGAAAAACTGGAAAATAATTATGAATAATACATAATAGAAAGTAAGACATTACGTAATTTTGTATATTCAAAGTAGTATTTTGAAAATAAAGTTTTTTTTATCACAAAACTCGCATTGTTTTCTTATTAGAACCAAATATTATTTGGATCGAGAACGGGTCATCTCCAATAGATATAATAAAGGCAAAGTTTTACATAATATTAAATACAAAGACAAAATCTTTAAAAATGAATTTTTAAAACTTTTTTTGTGATTCCTGAAAAATTTTTAAAAGTGGAGCTGTCCCTTTCTTGCACTGAGGTCTTCAATTACAAAATCTATAAAAGCTGCAATACCAACAGGTGTTTTAAGCTACTTATGCGACACACTTCAATCGTTTAGTAAAAGTAAATTACTGTGTTAATACTCTCAGTAAGACTTAATGTAATGTAATGCTTTCATAACAGTGTAACATAACACAAACGATCTTCCTCCAAATCCTGTATAAATACTTCTATTTACTAAAAAAATTTGTTGCAAATCGTTTCTGATTGCAGTGAAAACCTCGAGCAGCCTCTGTACAGCTGTTTCAGCCCAGTTTGGGGCTTCATCAGCAGAGACGTAGCTCGACATTCCCACTGCAAACCAAAAACGACTTGTCCAATTTAGTCGCAATTGCTAAATCTGAAATCGTGATGAACAGATAAAACAGCGACATCCTACGATTGCTTTTTGACCTGACGTTGCAGTAGGATAGACAAACTGAAGCGGATTTGCTCCTAATAAGTCCCCCATGCAAGGCGGCCATGCTTGCTGTCAAAGCATAATGAAAGTTTTTCAAAAATTTTGTTGCAAATCGTTTTTGATTGTAGTGAAAACCTCGAGCAGCCTCTGTACTGCTATTTCAGCCCGTTTGGGTATTATTATGCTTTGAAAGCAAGCGTGGCCGCCTTGCATGGGGGACTTATTAGGAGCAAATCCGCTTCAATTTGTCTATCCTACTGCAATGTCAGGTCAAAAAGCGATCGTAAGATGTCGCTGTTTTATCTGTTCATAATTAATATAATAAAATATCTGAAGCAACAATTAGGCTTCTTTATTATTTTATCCAATTATAAATCTTTGAAGTTTTCACCACAAAAAAATGAATTCTGGAATTAAGTTTTAGTAGGTATGTGAAATTTTGAGAATGCAGAGGACCTCTATATCCCGAACATGCTCTAATCCGGGCCAGTGCAATTATTAGTTCGGATTAAAGAGGTCGTACTGTATTCTAAAAATTTAAAAATTCAATTTTTCCGGAAATTAAAGAAAATCAAGTTATTTCTGGCCTTGGTATTGTCCAACAGGCTGAAACTAACACAGGTTAACAAAATCTCATTGATTATTAGCTGTTCACTTTCTTTTTAGATTCAGAGTAGGTCCTCTTATGGTGGCATTTTTGTTGGTATCACAATGAAACATCGACGTCAGAAAATTGATTGACGGTCATTTTTAATTTTATGGTTATATTTTTAAAAACTACCTCTGCCACTGTTGCCGTTAAAACGAGAAGTATCGTCCCCAGCAAACAGTTGATAATTATTTATTTTCTCATTAAAAAAGTAATTACATGCATGGGAATTTAAATAGCAGGATCTTCTTGCTGTTGCTGGTGACTTAGGACTTTTTCCATGGTCATTTGGACCTCATTTAGAATTCTGTCAACTTCTTTCCTCTCCGCCTGTAACGCGCATACCTTTAGATTCTTTTGCTAACACGACAATTATTCAAATCCGTTTGGTTTTTTAAATTTGAGTGATCTTTTATACAGGGAGATTCAGGCAACCCATTCATTAAAAGTTTACGGACTTCCTCTTTAAATTTCTATTTCATATTTTGCGGTTATAAGTTAGGGATAATCAACTATTAAAATATAATATCTCCAACTTCCAGGCCCTTCCGCTTGTACCGGAAGTTGCTGTCAACTTTCTTATTTTAAATGGAATACCACATTTTTAATTGCGTTTTTGAAATCTTCGTGAAATTCTAAGAATGTTTTCTGTAACATGTCAAGAAAAATTAGCCGTTTAACAGGTATTTCCGTTTTTAAAAAAAGTTCAAAGTTGCAGTACTTTGTTTATGATGCCATCTTTGTGTAACAAAAGCTATAATTTCAATTTTTGGCCTGTAGTAGGCTATACTCATAAGCTTTCAGGTCATGTCTAATTTTACACAAAATTATTTACGGGCTGGTTGAAAAGTAACTTCTATTCGAACTGATTTCAACTGTCGAAAAGTCATGTTTTTTTTTTAATGGAATGCCTAGTATATATTTATACCATAAGAATCTGAATTATATGTTCTTTCAAACTGTATTAGCATTCCCTATACCCATCTCTTACCTTTCTCTTTCCTTATTATTATTATTCCTGAATAGTGCGCTATGAAAATTTAACAAACTGAGGTTTTTTAACTTAATTTCAGAATGTAAAATCAATTTCATTTTAACAACCGAAAAATAATATTTAAATACATATCTATCATTTGAACCTTTCATTTACATATACCGCATGTATTATTATTCTTGGTATGACTTTTTACACATTTACAAAGAGAAATTTACACTTACAATACAAAATTTTATGAAAACTAATAAATAAATCAAAAATATTAAAAATAATACACAAATTGTTTGTTATAATATTGGCTCTCAGTTGTCCTCAGCTATTATTTATTAGTAACAACTTTCTATTGTGTCTAAGTAATAACATATTTTCCTCGATGTAACAATTTTTTTTATTAACTTCTTGAATTGTCGATTTTTTTATCATCAAATACATTTAATATGTCTGTGTTTGAATATTCATTTTTTGATTCTTCGTAGCGATTAAATTATTTTTTTAATGCCTACTAGACGGATGATTTGAAAAATTTTGATTTCTCTAATTTTCATAGCCCACTATTTAAAAACAATACCGAAAAATGGAAAGAAATTAGGTGTCAAAAAGAAATCATCGATAACGAATGAACTATAAGAGATAGAAAAATTTTGTGCAAATCGTTTTTGATTGCAGTGAGAACCTCGAGCAGCCTCTGGACAGCTGTTTCAGCATCTGCTTGGGGCTTCTTCAGCAGAAACGTAGCTCGACATTCCCATTGCAGACCAAAAACGACTTGCCCAATTTATTTGCAAAGCAGTGGGAATGTCGAGCTACGTTTCTGCTGAAGAAGCCCCAAGCAAGGCTGAAACAGCTGTCCAGAGGCTGCTCGAGGTTCTCACTGCAATCAAAAACGATTTGCACAAAATTTTTCTAAAATCTTTCATTATGCTTTGACAGCAAGCATGGCCGCCTTGCATGGGGGACTCATTAGGAGCAAATCCCGCTTCAATTTGTCTATCCTACTGCAATGTTAGGTCAAAAAGCGATAGTAAGATGTCGCTATTTTATATGTTTATAAGAGATAGGTATATGGAATGCTAATACAGAGCGAAAGAATATTTAATCCTGAGTCACACGTTATAAAAATATACTAGGCGTTCCATTTAAAAAACATGACTTTTCGACAGTTGAAATCAGTTCGAATAGAAGTTACTTTTTAACCAGCCTGTAAACAATCAAGTGCAAAACTGAACATGATCAGAAAGAATGTTACTGTATCCTACTACAGGCCAAAAATTGGCATCGTAGTTTTTGTTGTATAAAGATGGCAGTATCATAAACAAGGTTCAGCAAGTCTGAGCTTTTTCTACAAAATGGAAATACCTAGGAAACGGTTAATTTTTGCTAATCACATGTTGCACACAATATTTTTAGAACTTCTGGTATTTTGACGAGATTATAATAAAAAATTTATTTAACTTACTTTTTACTTTAATTATGCCCCGTACTCCACGTTGTCTACGTATCAGTAACACAATCAGTACCGCTGCAGTGACACTGTCATTATTTCTTTCATGTCAGATTTTGACTTCCTTCAAAATACCTACACGTAACTTAACGAAAAAAAACCTTGGCCCTCTAGAATCTAAAAAGAAGGTGAACAGCTAATAGTTTCTGAAGAATAACAAATTTACGAATTTGACTATTTCGAGAAACTATTTTCTAGCTAAATAAAATTCACTGGGTGTATCTGATAGAATCTAAATAGGTTTTCAGACGAGCAGAAATTATTGCCCTAAAAAGTTTTTCTTTTGAAAAATAAAGGCTTTCCATTCGATACCGACTTTTTGGCGACCACTGTATATTGCTGGTTGAGTTCAAGCAATGCCCACTTCATACAGGCTTGATTCATTAGGTATTTTCCCGTTAGCTCTGAGTTTTGCATTTCAAGCACAATTAAGTTTTAAACGTGCGACGTTCATGTATAAACTTTTGGAAACCTGTTTAACTGGAACGTGCGCTTCGCGCTCTTTTGCACTTTGCTCGTTTGGGTGCACAAATTGTGTAACAGGAAAGTAGCTATTAGGTGGGAGAATACCCCGAATTGATTCATCTGAAATGCGGTCCAGAACAGAAATTTACCATTTTAAGTTATCTTTACGTCCTTATTAGTAAGCGGAGCGCATAGATTTTCACCAAACGCTTGCGTCGCTGTCCCCAAAAACTAGATAATACCCGATGGTCTGATATTCCTACGCGATGACTCAGGCCTGTTATTGAAAACGGTGTTGCTTCAAGCAAACATTGACAAAGTTGTTATAATTTGCAATCGTGAAGTAAAAGTTGGTGATCAGCAGGGATAAGAATTCGGGCCACTTGTTCCGCGAACGGTACGAAAATTTAATAATACTCGTACTGTACCAGCCTCGCCCACAATAATTTCTGCGAAGTGCGGACGTTCGCATTGCACTCTTTTCCCTTCGACTCAGTAACTTGCAGGACTGCGGAAAGGTGGCAGGAGTAAATAATACATAGTGTCCAACACCAAGTAGCCCTTTTCCCTGGTGATTAGAAAAGAATCCCTACCAATGTGATGCTGACAAGATTATTCGTGTTATCCGAGTTTTCGCTTATGTAAGACAGGTGTTTCCCACATTACTTTGGATAATCGGGATTTAAAAATAAATAAAAATTATTTAAATCTAATAAATGCCATTGGATTTGCTCGACGTTTCTTCCAACACACAAAGTCCATTGATAGGATATCTTTACAACACAATTTAAATTGAAGTTGTTTTTCTCATGTGCATTAATTTTTTTAAACTGCCTTTTCCAAGTTGATTTCTTTTGTTTTCAGTTTTACTGCAGATTCTCTTTTGAGCATTATCAGTTGCTAAGGAATAGAACGGATTAAATAATAACACGAAAACACATGACTACACATAAAATCGAATGTAAAATTTTAAAAAAAGGTAACAATTTTCATATAAAATTATTTCATCGCGTTAAATCGTTGAGAATCAATTTTTAATATCTAAGCCATTAAAAAAATTCATAGAAAAATATAATTTTTTGCGCAACGGGCACTTAAACGATTACTATATTAACCTTAACTGAGCATTATTATTTACGCTATTTATTTATCTGATTTTATTAATCCAGCTTGTTGTAGCACTAGCCTGGCGGCATTATTAATGTGTCGAAACCTATCTGGACCAAGGTGAATACCACCATACCTAAAATGCGATCTCATGAACTTAAAGAGATCTTAAAGAGTACATGAAGGGTATCTTACCAACGAGAAACCACAACCATAACATTCATCACGTTCAAAATTTGAAGTAAATGTAACAACCGACCACCAGCATGGCTCTCACCATCATCATCAAAATCCTAGAAAAATTCAACAAGCATAACAATATAACACAGTAAGATTAATCAAATACGCAAACCTGTATGACAGTACCATTAGGAGATGATATTCTATACGCAAGAATGTTGTGAGTTGCCTGAGCAATTTTTTTATTTTTTAAGAAGTAATCCAGTACTTTTCTGAAAATAAAATGCAAACATTTTAAATTTTATTCTTATAAGGTCTAGTTATACATACAGGTGATTCTTAAATAAACCGCCAGAAAAACTTTTGACGGAATTTAAATCATAGATTACGAGAAAAATTTAAAAAGGACCCCAAAAAGCATGTTATGTCAGTGCGTGTAGACTAAAATACTGACTTCATAACCGTAAGTTTTATGACTTCGTTTTCGTACGTTTGTTGGTTTTTTCTACAGCAATCAAACTATAAAGGCCGACAGTGAAATTTATTTAATAGAGGGAACGCCGTAACGTTTTTAATCAGCTGCAGACGAAAAAATGTCGATTTTCAGGTCGTACAGATAAAATACGAATTAGATTTGTAGGGTATTCAATAACGCAATCACTAAAGTGAAAATTATGCTTACTGTGAAATGAGTTACCATTTACCTTTACCGCTCACAAAAAAAAGATAATTTTAACGAAACAGTCAGGGGTTAAGGACTACAGACATTTGTCAGTATTATCTTGAAAAATAATTCTAAAACGTCTTCGGATCGTATTAAAAATAAAGCAATAAAATCGCGAGCGTTCTATTATTTATTGCCCCAACAATAGGGCTGTGCAATGAGTATATATAGGAGAAATATATTTTGCGCGGATCAAATTCTAATGAAGCGGGCAATATAAGATATTAGACCGTAGCGTGTAAACAAACGCGAGGGCTGCGGAGACAATTAACGCCGCTACAGCAATGGTGTTACTCAGTATAACAAAAAATAGAGCAATATTGCCGCAATAAAAAATTACAGTTGTGTAATCAATTCTTCTTGTTTAAATGTGTAAAGATTTTCAGAGTAATTATATCGTTCATCTTAAACAGTGTACTTGGGGTAAAATGTTTGATTAATTATTTTTCGAAAACTAAAGCATCCAAATTTTTTTTTAACAGTTTCATCGTATTCAGTGACTTATATTCTTGTATGGATTATTATTTGGCGGACTATTTAAGAATTACCCTGTATTGCGGTGATAATTGACCACGCCTACAACAGAGAAAGCATACCGGGTGTGTACTGAAAATTGTTCCGTACCATAGCGACGTTATTTATGATTCGATTTTAATAAATAAAAAAAATAAACAAATGGCTTTAGATATATTATAAAATGGCTCTAATTAATAAATATAACTAATAAATATTTTTAAAATGACGGTTGAACTACATTTATCGTTTATTGTTGCAAATTTCCACGGTCGGCTTAAAAATTTAATTCGTTATGTTAATAATAATTTTATTAATATTTCCAATTAATTGCGCACCAAATAATAATTTTGAATACTTCATACGATTTAGAAAAAAAAAATGCTCTACTGGATTAAAGCTAAAAAAATATAGGCAGCCATTTGACAAAAAAAGTTGACTATCGATAGATATTGAAGATAACGTTAGAAAAAGTCAAAATTAGAGCCATTTTAAAATACATCTAAAGCTATTTGTTTCGTTTTTTTATTCACTCAAATCGAATCATAAATAACGTCGCTACGGGATGGAACATTTTTTAGGAAACACAGTGTATAACAAAAAAAAACTAAATAAATAATTTGAACTTTTTTGACGTTAATGATATCAAAATTAAAATTAGAATTGCAAAATTTAGGGAAATAATAAAATGTAAATAGTTGTGAATGCCAAAACTAGATGGTGACATGTTAGCCTTTGGTTTAAGTCCGCTTAAAATTCGCTATATTTCATAAACTGAGCATATTTCCCGCATTTTTGGGGCGTAATCAGTGAGAGTTTATGAACATTTTGTGAATTATTTTCCCCACAATGTGGGAAATGCGAAACGTTTATGAATTACAGTGAATTGTAAGCGAACGCATAGCATAAGTTTGGTTTATGAATACGTGTGTAAGTTTACAAAGGGTTTTTGTGTAGTGTAGTCTTTTTAGGCCCGGTTTCATCATCACGGTTTAACTTTAAGCTCCGTTTTATTCCTATGGAAACAATTATCTTTGCAATTGTTACTATGGGAATAAAGCGAAGCTTAAAGTTAAACTGTGATGGTGAAACCGGGCCTTAGTCATTTATTTAAACAAAGTACGATTAATCTGACTATATGTTGGAAACTTGCAAATATTTATAATTATAATTTGTTCACAAATTGATAGACCACTGACGGTGTTGCCTTGTGAAAAATACAACCGGCAACAGTGTCCTAGTCAAAAATTTGGTAACAAAATTGGCAAATGTTTGAAATAAACAATAAGGCTATACATTTTGAACAGATTCCTTATTCTAAATTTAATAATTATGGTAGATTCATGGTTTCTACCTTATCGTTCGTGAACAATTTTATAACAGACAATCTGTAATTAATTGAAATGGCTTGTTAAAATGAATACCAGTATAAATAATCTAACAGTAAAATTAATTTGACAAATTACTTTGACATGAAACTTCAAATACCTTGCCATCTTAGTATTTTGATAATGTTTTATAGGGTGGTTTTTTAATTTGTGAACAACGTATATACCTATACAATCATAATACAATTAGCAAGTTTTGGAGGTACAACGATGCTCAACTTAAATGATACAATTTGACAGTTTCATCATAGGCCTTCCACTGCATGTTCTTAAGGGTGTCGTTCGCTTGCAGGAGTATCATTTAAGTTGAGCGTCGTAGTTCATATTACAGTTGTAATAGATTAGAAAGTGGGCGGTTCTAAAGCTGGCACGAAATTTGAAACGGAGTCTATTGGACTGTAAAAATGCATGGGTTACGCCAAACAAACTGGAAATACTCACTTCACAGAGAACTGTTGTGTAAACTTTTGTTTATCACTAAAACTTCGGATGAAAAGCTTCAATAAAATTATTTTAGTTGTGCTTATTGTATGTAATTACTTAATTTATTTGTTATTAAAAAAATGTATAAAATGCTTGTCTGTGCTTAGTTCAGCTGCAGGTCAATAAACCATTAATAAGCATAACCTAACACAACAAAATAAAAAATAAATGTTTTTAGGAAAGCATGCAATGAGTTTGTCAACAATTTGATAGTAAACGACTCAGCTCTGCCTTCTGTGACGTTTACTTTCCTGGTCTATTGAAATTAATCTCCGCCCACAATAATTTTATATCCGTAGATACGTATATACAGGGTGTTCATGGGAAGCCGCTACAATAGCTAACTTTCTTATTATATAAAGTTTTAGGACCTTTCCTCTTCGGTTTTATGGTACCTTCAAAAAAACAAATGAAATCAGATTTTCGAGATTTTCAATTGTTTTCAACTTTTTTTTAATGGAATGTTAGGTTTTTTATCATCGCATCGCGTTCAGGATTAAATTGGAAAAGTTTCAGGACCTTCCCTGCTCCATTTTGTAGTGCCCTCGTAGAAACAAATGATTGTCAGATTTTCGAGATTTTCAGTTATTTTCAACATTTTTAAATGGAACATTATATTTTTTATTAGCGTATCTTGTTCAGGATGTCAAATTAAGTATTTCTCTAAAATATTCCCCTCATAAGTCTACTATTTTATAAATTATTTGGTAAATAATGGTATTAGACATTTTAACATGTCGCGCTTTCAATATTTGGACCCAAGGGTTTTTAGTTTGAACTAAATTTAAACAAATTTTGAATCATGACAGTTCACAAAGGTCTGACAGTTTGAACACACTTCCTTTATTCTCTTGTTTCAACGCGCACCATATTGTATTCGTGAATAAAAAGTCTATCGTAACGATACACTTCTTCCCGCGAATATCAAGACTGAATTATTTATGAAATATTCTATTTTGAGAGATATTATTTCATAGACATACTTAATTTGACATCCTGAATGCGATTTCATGATAAAAAACGTAATGTTCCATTTAAAAAAGTTGAAGACAATTGAAATTCTCAAACACCTGATAGTCATTTGTTTTTACAAAGATACCATAACATCGAGCAGGGAAGATCCTGAAACTTTTCTAATTTAAGCTACTTCACGAAACTTCAAATAAAAAAGTTAGCTATTGTAGCCATTTCCAGTGAACACCGAGATTTTGTTTACTAAATCATGTATAAAATAGTAGGCTTTGGGAGATGATATTTTAAAGACATCATTAATTTGACATCCTGAACGCGATACAATGATAAAAAACCTAACATTCCATTTAAAAAAGTTGAAAAAATTGAAAATCTCGAAAACCTGATTATCATTTGTTTTTCCGAAAGTACCATAAAAACGAGGAGGAAAAGTCCTAAAACTTTTCTAATTTAAGTTACTTCGTAAAAATACAAATAAGAGAGTTAGCTATTGTAGCGGCTTCCCATGAACACCCTGTATATACGTAAATTACAGGTGTGTGTAACAATTTACAGATTTTGTTGATTCTCTAATTTTAAAGATAGAAAAGTTTTGGAAGCAGGTACAGGTTATTATACCTTTTGTATTTCCAATAGTCATTTGGGACGCTATCATCCACAGTGGAAGCAAAAAATAGTGGACAAAAGACAGTTTCCTGTAATTATATTTATTTCCTGTATTTATATCAAGATGGTATTGATTAAAGACAAATTCACAGATTTTACCAAAGCCTTAAGCTTGTTAAATATGAAAGTTTTCAATTTGTTTCAATGTCATGTGTGAAATGGTCTTTAGTCAATGCCATTTTGAGTAATAATAATTACAGGAAACTCTTTTTTCTACTATTTTTGCTTTCAACAGTACTTTACAACTTTGCTTTACAATCATCTACAGTGTGGCAGTTTCTTTAGGGACACATTACTTACTGAACATCATTTTGGTTATCTATGCAACAAGCATGTGCCTGAAATGTACTTTTACGGTCAGTAATGGGAGATCCATGGACAACATCCGGTTTTACATTTTCACTATCCTCTTCAAGGCCATTTACATCATTGTTTTCCAAGTGATCAAAACTTCTGTCAGTAGACAATGTATCGTTTGCATCAAAAATGATTTCTTTTAATCGTTCTATCCACTGAAATAAAACGGGACCACCAATATTTTCGCTGAAGTTAAAAAAAGTGTTAATTAAATAACATTACAAGTACATTAAACAGTGACGTTATCAAATGACATTTTCGAATAATAATTTGCACGCACAAGACTAAGCATAAAACAATTATTTGAGAGTTTAGAAATAAATATTGTAGATTTTAACACAAATGTGTAAGAAACTTACAGGTAGACCTCTTCAAATGCATATTTAATTTTCTCTTTCACAGAGCGACTTAAACTAGGTGCAAGCAGTTGGTATATTGGTGGTGATTCTGATGGATATTCTGGATTTAAAGTCAGAAATAGTTTCACATCTGGAGACACTTGCATACTGAAAGAGGTATCTGAAGATTCGCTTTCTAGTTTCCACTCGGATCCATATATTGAATTTAATGCTTCAATTTCATCTTTTTGCTGTGCTAAATTATCCATTGGAGCCTTGTTCAACCTGTTTTGTTCAGTTATCACAGTTCAAAGCGTGACTTGTAACCGTTCATTTGTAATTCACAATCAAGGACTGATATGTAAAATAAAAACATAACCTTTCTCCTTTCACATTCCATCATTCCAATCATAATTCCAATTCAAATTGCGATGCAATTACCAGGCAGTAGATTACCAGGATACCAGTACTGTCACCTTGGTTGCCATCATAAATTGTTACTACACAAGTAGTGTTGTTAAATTACCGGTAACTTATTATTAATGTTACATTACCGGTAATGTTACCGTAATATTACCACCAATTACAGCTCAAGTGGCGACATCTCGTGTCGGAATTATCAATTATACTTATAACTAAAAATATGATTTTTTGGTCAATTTTCTGATTAATTGATACCGAATACACATTACGAAAATCATATTAGGTTATGAAATATTTATTTCATTGTTTTTGTATTTATATTTTTCCTAAATAATCAGAAATATTCCTTGACCACTTCCTTCTTTGTTTACTTGGCTTTTACTGGTGTGCAACACGAAATTACATTCTCTTGGCGACAGAGGTACGGTAACATACGGTAACAAATTAATGTTACCTTACAGGTAATATTGAAATGAATGTTACCTTACAGGTAACATTGGAATTTTACCGTGAGGTAAGGTGGTAATTTTAGCGACTCACAACATTAACATTGAGTCTATACATATAGCATGCGACGTATAATGCTTAAAACAGAAAAAAAGAAATTGAATTGTAGTAGAGTATTATTAAATAGGAACCAAATATAAAAAAGTAGCAATTATTCCCACAATGGTACGGCAAGACGCTATTTTTATCGTAAGATTTACTAAAATTGTTCGAATACTTGCTACTTTTTTGTAGCTGGTTCCTATTTTACTACAATTAATACTTACTTTTTACTATACATTTTTTCTGTGAAGTACTGCCAAATCTAACAAATTCTAGAGATCGTAGTTCCGAATGTAATTAATATACATTTACATAAGAACTCCAGTCATTAGATAAGCCATCCTGACTGACAATGGAACTTTCTCTTCGAGGGTACTGTTTCTGAACGCACTCTTGCTTTTCTTATGCTGGGTTTCCACAAGGGGGTATCCACACTTCCAGCATACGGCATCCCGCATTCGGAATCCTATTCGTGATATGTAATTTCCAAACGTTCAGAAATTTTAAATCAACCAATCAGGAATAGGACTCTACCGGAGGTGTGGAAATTAGGGATACCGATACCCGATAAGTCTACTACCCGGGTACCCGTTACTGATACCCGGGTAGTTACCCGTTACCCGATAATTACCCGTTACCCGATAAGTACCCGGGTATCCGATAAGTACCCAATATCCGACAACTACTTGGATATCCGATAAGTATCGACTAACAATTTAAAAAACCAGTATAGAATTATCTGAAGTATTTGATGCTCATTCGAGCAAAATGTTAATGTAGGTCACATCAGGCAAAATGAAATGAGGACTACTTAGTTGTTCGGCGGCAATTTCGGAATATCGGGTAACGGGTATTCAAAAAGAGGAACCGATTCCATCTAAATAAACGGATACCCGGGTACCCGTCGTCATCCCTAGTGGAAACCCCAAGGTTGTGGAAACCCAGTATTGTCTTGTGTATAGTGTTGGCAGTCGCTAAAATTACCACGTTACCTTACGGTAAATTTCCAATGCTACCGGTAGGGTAACATTTATTTGTTACTGTTTGTTACCTCTGTCGTCATGATAACGTAATTTCGAGTTACGCATTTGCAAAATTGAAGTAAATAATGAATGAAGTTTACGAAAAACATAAATACTAAATCAATGAAATTAATATTTCATAACCTAAAATGATTTTCGTTTACATATGAATTTATTTAGTGGAAATACATAATATTAAATATTACAAACCTTATTTTTAACAAAAATCCACAATGTAATGCGTATTCGGTAGTGTTATTAAAGTACCAGTAATTTATTTCTAATGTTACCTTACCGGTAATGTTACCGTAACATTACCAATTGTAGCTCAAGTGGCGACATCTCGCGCCGGAGTTACCAATTACACTTTTAACGAAAAATGACTTTCATTCATAATTCATTCATAGGAATTATTTATTTATCAAGGTATCTAACAAAGAAGAACCAATATAAGATAAATTCATTTATGAAGATATATGTCTCTGCCCAAAAAATAATTGGTATGAAATTTGTACTAAAAAAAATTACTCAGTGTTGTCAACGATAAAAAATAATATTTACTAAGTAACTGGTCGTCAGGCTGGTCGTGTGGCTTTGATTTTCATGCTCAAACTTTGTAGCATCATGACATTGCAAGGGCTTAATTACCATTCGTTTCATAAGCTTACTTAAATAACCAGATCATTTAAATGTGTTTAGTTTCTAAATACTTGTAATATGATGAACAGATAAAATAGCGACATCTTACTATCGCTTTTTGACCTGACATTGCAGTAGGATAGACAAATTGAAGCGGATTTGCTTCTAATAAGTCCCCCATGCAAGGCGGCCGTGCTTGCTGTCAAAGCATAACAAAAGTTTTAAGAAATTTTGTTGCGGAAATAAAAAACGATTTGCAAAAAAAAATTCTGATTGGTATTGTTACCGTAATATTACTAATTGCAGCTAGAGTGACGACATCTCGCGCCAAACTTGTCACTTACACTTTTAACTAAAAATACGATTTTTACTCAATTTCCTCATTAATTTCATACCGAATACTAGAGATGGGATTCCACCCGGTGCAATCGCTTGCGCCGGTGGAATCACGGAATACACCCACAATGCACCCGGTGCATTGGATGCATTACCCGGTTGCCTACATTTACATAAGACGTAAAAAATGCTTCAAAATGACACCAAATATAATATATTTTGTACGGACTATCGCTAGACAATTATTTTGTAACGTTAATTTCAAAAATTTACTCATTTTGTTCAGATTTTAAGCCACAAAGCTTCCTGTTAAACTTAGAAGTTTACTATTCAGCTATTTACCATACACTATGAAACATTAAACCTGTAAACTACCTGCAAACAATTAAATAACATCAAGAAAAGATTATTTCTCGTTCGATTTGCGCGGGAAATTTAATTTTTTGAATGTACCCGGTACATTCATGTATGCAACCTGGTGAATACACCTATGTGGGTGCTTTCAATGCACCGAGTTCGTTGCCTGGCCCATCTCTACCGAATACACATTACATTCTTGGTATTTGTTAACAATAAGGTTTACAATATTTAATAAATATTATGTATTTCCACTAAATAAATTCATCTGTAAACGATAGTCATTTTAGGTTATGAAATTTTTATTTCCCTTTTTTAGTATTTACATTTTACCTAAGGAATTAAAAATATTCCTTGACCAGTTTTTTCATTGGTTTACTTGAATTTTGCAAGTGTATAATTCGAAATAAGTTATCTTGCCGACAGAGGTAACAAACGGTAACAGATGAATGTTACCTTACCGGTAACATTGGAAACTTACCGTAAGGTAACGTGGTAATTTTAGCAACTCACAACACTAGTATCATTTAAGGTGAGCGTCGTTGCATATCGTCGCCCTATACACAGGTGCGAGCATTATAACACCTAGTTTTTATCCTCTCAGGTTGGCAACAAGATGAGGAAACCTCATATGAGGTCGCCCTTGAGGAAGCACTACGAATACTACAGTTAAAAACATTCAGCGTAAGGGCTACGAAACTGTCAAAGAGTACCATTTCAGTTGAGCGTCGTAGTATATCTGTGGCGTATGCGCATTTAAAGCATTGACTTATGCCCGATTTATTTCTTCACCTCCTGATAAATTTATCTGCCAATAGTGTTGTTAAATTACCGATAATTTATTTTTAATGTTACCGTAATATTACCAATTTCAGCTCAAGTGGCGACATCTCGCGCCGGAGTTATCAGTTACACTTTTAACTAAAAATATAATTTTTACTCAATTTTCTGATTAATTTGATTTGATTTTTGGCTTTTGTTTAAAATAAGACTCACAGTACTTAATAATTATGTAATTCCACTAAATAAATTCATCTGAAAACGAAAGTTATTTTAGGTTATGAAATACTTATTTCCATTTTTTTAGTATTTATGTTTTTCCTAAATAATCAAAGATATTTCTTGACCATTTCTTTCATTGGTTTACTTGAATGTTGCAAGTGTGTAACTCGAAATTACGTTATCTTGGCGACAGAAGTAACAAACGGTAACAAATGAATGTTACCTTACCGGTAACATTGGAAATTTACCGTAAGGTAACGTGCTAATTAGTGTTGTAAATGGGATTATTAACAGGTTATTTACCGGTTAATTATCCGTTTAATAACACTCGGTAAATTACGTTATTTACTTGTGGTTATTTGTTTTGAATTTGGTGCAAATTGTTTAGGGATATTGCAGTTGAAATTTTTTAAGTTCTTTTGTTTTTAACGATTAATGGTATCGAATTAACGCTATTTTATGACGTTTGACGTTATAAATGTTAATAAAACGGAAAACGGAAATGGAAATCTGAAATACAATAATTTACAAAGTGCACTTGTCATTTTTGCATTGAAGGTTATTGATATAAAAACTTTCTCAAAACTCCACACACATTTTACCTTATTGTCCACCGTAGGGAGGAAGTTCTTTTACTTCCTATACCTGTAATTATTATAATACTTCCGGTTATAAGATCA
The DNA here is from genome assembly GCA_036172665.1 of Prosopocoilus inquinatus. NCBI lineage: Eukaryota > Metazoa > Arthropoda > Insecta > Coleoptera > Lucanidae > Prosopocoilus > Prosopocoilus inquinatus. The sequence continues at coordinate 9,623,979 of CM069876.1, forward strand.
TAACATAACCTTTAAATTATTTTTAAACTTTCAATGGAGACTTAAAATTGAAAACAGTATACGTTTATTCCACTTTTATCAGTGTCTGTTTATAGTTTAAAAACCATTTTCTTACAATTTTTATGAGACAAGAGTCAATTTCAACTTTTAATTATTATTCACACATATGAAAAAGATTATTTTATCATAAAATCAGGATTGTGTGGTAGCAGTATTCGGTCTTTTTTGAAAGGTTAAGTAAACAGCAACATAATTGAGCCAGTTTCATTTCATTTTGTTATTTACTTTATTTACCGTTTAATTTACCGGTAAAAAAATCCGGTAAATTTAGTCAATTATATAATTTACCGGTAAATTTACAACACTGGTGGTAATATTACCGACTTACAACACTAGCTGTTTTCCCGTTACACAATTTGTGCACCCAAACGAGCCTAAAAGCACAAAAGAGCGCGAAGCGCACGTTCGAATTAAATCCATAAGTTTATACATGAAGGTCACGTGTTTAAAACCCAAGTGTGTTTGAAGCGCAAAATTCGGAGCTAATGGGAAAACACCTACTGTCTGCCAGATAATATTCTCGGAAACTATTATTGATACAATGGTTTCATAGGATAAAACAGTGATAATACCTAGTAGACAAATTTATCAGGAGGTGAAAAAATCATTAGAATCTTATCAAAAAGCTTTCTTTCCAAATAGCGATGGGTATTTTTGTCCAAGCACCAAGCAGATGGCAACACTGAGATCATAAAAATTAAGTTGGTAGAATAGTTTCTCGTTTCTTTACAATTCAAATGTTTCGCTTCGGTATAAAAATCAAACCGGCAATATTTTGTACCATTTATAATCTGGGTAAGTCAGCATATTGAATAGTAAGTGTGTCCCAAGAGTTTTGAAATTTATACGTCCACATATGCCGAAATCTAACCCATAACTGCTACTAGGTAGATCAGATAAAACCCAAAATTTTTACGATTTTTTGCATATTGAATAGGAATCAGGTTATTAATAACTAGGTACTAGGTGCTAGGAGTCCAGATTATAAGAGTTTTGGGGGCCAAGTTATCATGTTCTTGTAATTTAATGTGAAGCATGCCTGAAATAGATTATTTTTAATTACAGCCACTGAAGCAACAGGTAACAAGTACAATGTCAGCCGACATATTCAGCAAAAACGATGCATATAACTTGCTCTGCAACAAACAAATTTTAATGTTTGGCGATTCGAATATGAGAGCAATTTACAAAGACTTGACGTGGTTAATTGAGGAAGGAACGCTTATACCAAAGGCTTCCCTGCAAACCAAAAATGAAAGACATCATGCCAATGACATCAGAATATCAAACGGACAACTTACTGCCTCAAGGGATTACAAAGAAATCCGTCAGTACAACCACAATGTATTTATACATTACGAATTCATCACACGTTTATACATGCCCGATTTCATTAAGGTGATAGAGAATTTGCAATATTTTCCCGAAGCTCTCATAATAAACAGTTGCCTTTGGGATCTGTCAAGATGGGGTCCCAACGGTGTAGATGAATATAAAACAAATGTGGTGAAGACCATGCAGTTTTTACAGGCAAAACTAAAAAGTCGTACCCGTGTGATTTGGACAACAACTTTGCCCCCCAGTTTCAAGTGCAGAGGAGGATTTCTTTCGAAAGAAAATGATTTCATCCGAATGACTCTGCCATTCCACATAGTTGAAGCGAACAAGTACATGACGGATTGCGCACTGAAATTTGGCTTCGATGTACTTGATCTTCACTATCATTTACGGTTTTTGATAGACTCAAGATCACGTGATGGAATTCACTGGGAACCCCATGCAGTCCGATACATCACGAATTTCCTTTTGACTCATTTAGCTCTTAGCTGGCATAGGCGTTTGCCGGGTAATGTAACTGTTGATTTTGCTTTCTTGAAGAGATCTGGAAGGAGCATTCATATGTTGAATGAAAAATTGGAAATATTGGACAGGGTCGCCTGTCGTTTACAAAAGAACGAACCAAATAATGTGCCTAAGAAAAGTTGCAATGTTCACCAAAAACATTGGAATTATCTTCCAGGACATGTTCCCAGACATGTTAGAAATAAGCATTTTGATAATAATAGTTATGATTATAGTAAAGATTATTATTTCTAAGTGAAAATTGTTGAAAGCTTTCACTTTTTATTAATGTGATAGTTTTGTGTTCAATTGTTAAGAATTTTTCGTTTAGTTTGAAGTTAAGAATTTTGTTTTGTTTGAGAATGAAAGTTTATTTTTGTTAAAGACTGTCCAGGCTGCTAAATATGAACAGTTCACCATTGCTAATATTTTTTATTTTTAAAAGTAGCATACTGATTCAGTGTTAGTTGACAAAGTGTTTGGATAACTGCATTTTTTTTAAACAGCAGAAAGCTGTTGTCAAGGTTTTAAATGGAGCTATTCTCACTTGGTAGCGCTTTGTCAGCAAATTGTATGTAAAAGCATAGGAAACAAAACGATATAACGCTCCCGTGTGAGAACCAAGCCTGTAACAGTAATTTTTGAAATTCATTCAGTAGATGGCTTCTTTCTTTTTACATTTGGTACAAGAATTTCTTAAATTTGTTTACAAAATAACGAAATAATTGAAAAAACTCGTGAAAGACTAGCTTATCTTCAAGATTGCCTAAACAATTGACAAAATATATATTTTAATGTGAATGTAAACAACAAATAAAGAAAGAAGGCTACTTCATAGTTAGCAATTTTCGTTGTATTTATAATGATTAAATTCATTTTCTACATTAGGTAGACATCATTTGTCAGTTATTTAGACAATTGGATTTCATACATGAACACGACCTACTCATTTGAAAATGATTTTTTTAATTAGCTCGTTATTTTACGCAAAAAGGTATTTTAGTGTTTCTGTACAGAATAAGAAATTCCCTGCCGAATGATTTCTGTGAAGAGAAAGAAACTTCCTACCGACTAAATTACAAAAATTATTAATTATTACATTGACTTTAAAATAAAATACAGTCATAAAAATATTTTGACACTGGCAATGCAATAATTGTTTTCTGATTATAAATTCAAAATCACCATGAAAGTCGGAGAATCTTTGAATGGTGAGCAACCTACAAGTTTCAAAGTAAATTTAGTTTGTATAGTTCTGCAGTTTTGCGAAAGTAATAAAGCTTATTTTTTCATTTAATTTTTATTTTAGATTTATAATATAACATTTTTTAATCTTTTAACGGGCACTTTTGTGGTTCGCATTAAACAACATTCGTCAGTTTCAGGTTAGATCTGCCAACAATGCCGGAGAGGTGGTTTAAATAAATAAGGAAAAGCTAAGGTCCAGCAGTTCTCTCGTGAATTATCCTAGTTTAAATTTGACGTGGTTTTGAGTTACAAGTAGTACCTTCACAGGTAATAGAAACCAGTATTTGCTTTCTATCAATGAAGTAAGACTTGATTCAAGTAAGTGCTGGGTCCCTTATGGCATATTTCTCCAACTTTTGAAAAATGGTATTTAGGAATTTATGTGCATAAAACCGAGCGCCTGGTTGCGCTAGTAGGGGTGTAGGTTGCGATCTGTCGTGCGTCAGACTATACTACGGCCATTTTTATTGGTCGCGATCTACGGCGTATCTGCAGTCGGTGCCGTTACCATAACAACGCAACTATTATGATAATTTTAAATGCGAAGTATGATCATGACTGATCAGTTAAGGAATAGATTCAGTAACTGTGCTGCAGTTATGATAATTTTAAATGTGATTGATGGAGCTTTAGCTTGGATGAGTGACGTATATCTGAGACCCATACAACAAATGTCGATCCGTCCGATATTTCATAAGACAACTCCCTATATACTATGAGGGAACATGATGGAGTACAATTCCTTTCTTCGTAATATTAGCTGCGCCCTAATCACGACAGCCAATGACACACGTAATTTCTATGAGATCACACTTGTTTGTTAATGGATTCATTCTTACCGTTGAATAGTAGGGATACTACAAGCTCGTTCTTTTCGGATTTATGATGTGGAAACAATATACTTGAATGACAAGCTAGACAAGAAGGTTTAGTTGCAACATCCACTAGGTTAATTAATTAATCAATATTGAAGGGCCGAAAGCGTTACTTATTAAGAAAAGTTCCAGAAAGTACTTATTAAGAAAAGTACCAGAATCTGGAGGATGCCGGTATGATAAATTGGTAAAAACATTAAATGAAGCAGAATTACATTCAGCCAAAGCGGATTTATGTATTTTCATGGAAACTAAGAAACCAAAATTTTAGTTATTGGGTTATTATTATTTTTATTAGGTATTAGAAATTGAATTTTATGTGGATGATCACTTAATCACAAAATTGAAAAAGGGGCTCCAATTAGGGAATTTGAGAAAGATAAGTTTTCAGGAATAAATGCAGTGAAAATAGAGGACGGATTCTTATTGGAGTTTTTAGAAAAAAATAATATGGAAAATTACAGTGATTTTAAAAAAAACCATCAGGAGTAACTGGAATTAAATTAGACGACTACAAAGAATTAGCTGAAGTCGATATTAGTTTATATCAAGAGATATCAGATTTAGAAATTACCTACAGCAAGCTACAGTACACGAAAATACCGGAGAAATTTACTTTATTTATTTGCCGTTGTAAACTGATCATTCGTGGAACACGAGAGCTTCACGAACAGTCCACGACACGAAACGAACGATATTAAATATGTTTATTTGACGACCATGAAGATGTGCAACAGTGTGTTTTGGTTTGTAAAAATGAGTGCACCAAATGCATCCGTTCTGAAAATGAACGGCGTTGACACAATGCAATTTGTAAAAATCTATGGAAGTGAACTAGTATATAGGATCCTTTAAATTCAAATGGTCAGAAAAGAAATGCACGCGAAGCTGAGTTGCTACTCTCAAGATTAAAAAAAAAATACAGAAAACACTAAATCTAATAGAAAAATGAATTTTATTTCCACCTTCTTAGTAAATGACATTTTACAGGTCAGTTTTGTTGTTTACGGTAACCAAATAAATAGTAAATTACTGACCTGTAAAGTTTTACGGGCTTGTTTAAAAGTAAAGTTTTACAGGTTTGTAGAAAAGCAGATTGTCTGTTTACATAACCCTGACTACGTCTAGCTAGAAATAACGTTTCCGGTAGAGAAAATGTTTTAAAAAAAAAATTTTAAAATCGCCATGTGAAGGTGAAAATAAAAGTTTGCACGTAACACGCTTTGTAATTAATCTTTACTAGGCTCACTGGATTATGGGGCTCGCTCCTGCGTTGCTCGCCTCACAAACTTCCAGCTCGCCTGTAAAGATTAATTTACAAAGCTTGACACGTAAATAACTAATTTTTGTATAAAGATTTGATTTTTGAAATTTTTGTGCATCCAATGGTATAAATAAATGTATTTCTGCCTCTTCGTTCCAGATTCTCTCTAGCATTTACAGGAATTTTATGCACTTTATCTTTTTAATTTACTCCGTAAATTAAAATTACTGGAGTTAGGTCGGGTGATCTAGAAGGCCAAACTCGATGATCATGGCACCCTATTAAACGTGCTTCAAACATTTCATCCAGCATTACAAAAGTTCTTATCTGTAAATAGATAGTATTTTAAACAAGAATTATGATAGATCAAGCTAAGCATTCTGTTTATAATAAAAAAATTACATATTTATAATGTCTATTAAAGATAACCATATACTGTTTACACAAAATAGAAAGAAAATTACATATTGCATCAGATGCCACAGGAAAAAGTCAATGGGCGCGTTCAGGGACGCTCAGCGACTGAGTTGCTTACTCAGCAATCGTTTGTGACTGGCTCATATTAAGGTAACAGCCAATCACAAGCGACTGCTGAGTAAGCAACTCAGCCGCTGAGTGTCCGCTGAACGCGCCCAATGGTTGCATTTAAAGAAATTCATAGTTGAAAACCGTCAACTTTGTCAACTGTGGATCCCTGTAACCTCTTGGGTGTACTGTTTATCTTTTACCAGAAAAGTATTACTTTATCTCTGTGTTCAAGCAGAGAAAAGTGCAATTCTCTATCCTTTTTAATTTTCGAAATATTCCAATTTATTATGACCACACAGTAATTGCCAAAATTTTTAGAAAAAATTAAATAAGAGCTAGGACAATTAAAAATAGTGCAAATATATTGTACGATGAACGCAGACAGTCAAGCAGCAATAGATTCTGTAGTAGCAGTATCTAACCCGTGATTCAGTTGCAGGAATAAATAGAGGGTGTTCTTTTACTGTGTGCAAATAAAAAAAACCTCAGTATAAGTACACGAAATGCTACCTTCTGCGGGTCTTTTTTGGTGGCTACGGTATCATAGCCAAAAAGATTCGGATGGACCACTTGTTTGGAACTGCTGAAATGTGCGAGAAAGATAGGAAGGTCAACTTCCTCTCGGTATGAACACCCCCACCGATACCGCACTCGAATTTCAACGCAGCGTTTCGTAATAATAATCACTGACATCGTTTATTAATTATTTTATTTAAAATTTTAATTCACTGAGCGAAGTAATATGATATCAACTATCGATGAATAAATCGGAAAGTGTATGCACCAATTAGGCAAGCTCGTTAAAAATGTTCTTCCTTCACCCTTTTAAGTAAACAAACTTTTGATATAATCTCGCTGCTAGCTATGAAAGTATTACTACTTACGGTCCATGGAGAAAAGTAAATGTCAAATTTTTATAAGTCTATTAAAAATAATATGGAATAAGAAATTACAATTTGTTTGTACCTTACTTTTAATTCATTCGGCAATTACGAACCGCAGCTTCTTGAATTGCACTAGACTTTAATTTAAAAATACTTTATACTGTAATTACTTGCAGTGAAGTTAATTTAAATAGTAAACGTTCTGATTGAACCAGCTGATCGGAGCGGCTGATTTACGTCATTAGTGCTCATAATTAAGTGAAATACTGACCCTGCCCTACTTCGGCTTCGGGTCATAATTGTAGAGGCGGCCGCGTTCCACTTTTAGCTAGACCAGCAGTTCTCAAACGGTTTAGTGAAAATCTGCCACTGCATTTTTCTCGAAAACTATTAAATTTTTGTTAAGAACATATGAGTTCAATCGTTGCCATTTATGGTGATATATTACAGGTTTAAATATTTGCACAGAGTAAAAGAACACCCTGTATAATATCTTATTAAGGACGAAAGAAATTTTGGTGAAGATAAGCTGCGTTATTGTCAACTTGTTAGAATAATTCAAGGGTCCGTTGCAATAACCGGGCAAGTCCATTTTTGAGTTATTGATATTCTTGCTCATCAGAAAATTCTGTATCACTCGGTGCAAGAACCAGGTTTGAATGTTGATAATACGCAAAGCAATACGCATGTTTGAATATTAACTGGCTCATTAGTTTTTCGCTAATATGTTTTCTTTTGCATTTTTTTTTGATCAGGTGACAGATCCTCTGCAATTAATCAATACAACATCATTAACAAAATTTTGAAAGTACACTTGATCGGGTTTGGGACGAAAAAACAATTCTAATCATTCAGCTGACAGTTGCGGATTTATTTAAAGCCTTCCTGAGAGCTTGCAAGATGTTACAAATAACATAACAATAATATTTGTAACATCTTGCAGACTCTCAGGAAGGCTTTACGTAAATCCGAAACAGTCAGCTGAATGATTAAAATTGTTTTTTCGTCCTAAACCCGATCAAATCTACTTTCATACTCAGGACGCCATTTAATTAATTACGTAATCATTAACAAAAACCATGAAAATCATATTTAATTTGTGATCAGTTTTTTGCTTTTTTCTGAACATTTTGTCTGAGTGGACTCACCTAGTCATTGCAATCACGTCCTCGATTGGAGACTAATATAACAATAAAAGACTTAAGTGAAGTGTTTTAAAAAATATACAGGGAGCTTCAGGCAACCCATTCATTAAAAGTTTACGGACTTCCTCTTTGAATTTCCATTTCATATTTTGCGGTTATAAATTAGCGATAATGGTCTATTAAAATATATTTCCAAGTTTCGGGCACTTCCGCTTGTACCGGAAGTTGCTGTCAACTTTCTTATTTTAAATGGAATACCCCATTTTTTTATTGTTTTTTTGAAATCTTCATGAAATTCTAAAAAATTTTTGTCCAAGATGTGATACATGTACAAGAAAAAGTAGTCGTTTTAGAGGTATTTCCATTTTTTTTTTTTAAGTTCAGAGTTGCAGTACCCTGTTTATGATACTGCCATCTTTGTGTAATAAAAGCCATAATTTCAATTTTTGGCCTGTTGTAGGCTATACTCATAGGCTTTCAAGTCATACCTAATTTTACATAAAATTGTTTACGGGCTGGTTGAAAAGTAACTTCTATTCGAACTGACTTCAACTGTCGAAAAGTCGAAATTTTTTAAATGGAATGTCTAGTATATTTTTATACCATAAGAATCTGAATTAAATATTCTTTCGAACTGTATTAGCACTTCCTAAACCCATCTCTTACCTTTCTCTATTAATCCTTCTATTAATGATTTTCTCTTCGACACATAATTTTTTTCACTTTTCAGTATTATTCCTAAACAGGGTGCTATGAAAATCCAACAAACAGAGGTTTTTTAAATTAATTTCAGACTTTAAAATCAATTTCATTTTAAAAACCGAAAAATAATATTTAAATATATAAGTAAGTAAGTCTTTTTACACACTTACAAAGAGAAATTTATATTTAAATATAAAATTTTATGAAAACTAATAAATAAATCAAAAATATTAAAAATAATACACAAATTGTTTGTTATAATTTTGGCTCTCAATTGTTCTCAGCTATTATTTATTAGTAATAACTTTCTATTGTGTCTAAGTAATTACATTTTTTCCTCCATGTAACAATTTTTTTTATTACTTCTTGAATTGTCGATTTTTTAACATCAAATACATTTATTATGTCTGTGTTTGAATATTCATTTTTTGGTACTTCGTAGCAATTAAAATGTATTTAAAAACAATACAAAAATGGAAAATAATTAGGTGTCAAAAAGAAATCATGGATAATGAGTGAACTATAAGAGATAGGTATAGGGAATGCTAATACAGGACGAAAGAACTTTTAATACTGAGTCACATGGTATAAAAGTATACTAGGCGTTCCATTTAAAAAACATGACTTTTCAACAGTTGAAATCAGTTCGAATAGAAGTTACTTTTCAACCAGCCTACTACAGGCCAAAAATTGGCACCGTGGTTTTTGTTGCACAAAGAGGTAGTATCATAAACAAGGTTCTGCAAGTCTGAGCTTTTTCTACAAAATGGAAATACCTAGGAAACGGTTAATTTTTCCTAATCACATGTTGCTCAAAATATTTTTAGAATTTTACGAAGATTTCAAAAATGTGTTAAAAAACGGGGTATTACTTTCGGACAAATTATTTATAACTGAAAATTTAAATTTAATTAAAAAATTCCTATTCAAAATTCTTACCCTCAGAAGCTTATTGACTCAGTAATAAATAATCGTTTAAAGCATTTAAAAAATGGTAATGTATCTAACAATACACAAAAAATATCAGGAAATAAGTACATATCATTACCTTATGTAGGACCTTTTTTAATAATAATAGTAATAGATTTATTAACGGAAAATTCCAATAACATAGATTCAAAATTCCAGTTCGCTTAAAGCACAATAAATTCTAAATAACATAAATTCCAATATAGCATAGAGTAAATAAAGTTAAATATGAAGTTGCATCCAAAAGTAAGTATATATTTCACATATTTTCTTGAAATTTTCTAGCATAAAAAGTAAATTTATTCTTTGATACACCAATTAAATAGTAGTGACAATTAAACATGTTAGATATATTAACCACCCTGCTGAGATGAGAATTTTGACCATAGTTCGTTTTATGAAAGAGACATGAAAGCATGTACTGACTTCCCACATCTCGTGGAGGAGGTTTGAACATAACCGATGAAATAATGTCCGGGCTAGCAATTAAATTATTTAACAAATTATACATAAATACGATCTCAAAATACTGTCTTCTTCGTTTTACACAAGATAAACCAAAAAGATTTAAGAAATGTTCATAATTATTTTCAAAAAAAAAGAAATTTAGCCTTAAGACACAAATAGTTCACAAATTTTTTTTGGATATTTTCTAATCTTTCAATATGTGTAACATACATAGGAGACCAAATGATACATGCATAGTCAAATATCGATCGAATAAAGGTAGTGTACAGGAGGTTTATAGATCTAATATTAGTAAATTCCTTTGTAACGCGCTTAATAAAACCCAGTAACCGCACAGTTCTTGCTACAACTAAATCTAAATGTAAATTGAAGGACAGTTTTTTGTCAAATATGACACCCAAGTCTTTAATACTGTCTACTTTCACAAGTTCACTGTCGTTTAGTTTATAATCAAAATTGATGTTTCGGGATTTCCTGGTAAATTTAATAACCTTACATTTCGAAATGTTCAGACACAGTTTACACCACAGCTCCAATAAATCAAGGTCTCGCTGTAAAGCGATGCAATCCTGAACGTTAATAATTTTTCTAAAATTCTTAAGATCATCAGCATATAATAAAATATTTGATGTATTAAAGCCAATATTGATATCATTAATAAAAAGCAGGAATAGTATGGGCTCAAGGTGAGAACCTTGTGGAACCCCTGAGGGAATGTGACCTAGCTTTGAGAAATGATTACCTACTTTAACCTGTTGGGTTCTACCTGTAATAAATGAGGAACACCACTGATGTAGTGAACCACGTATACCAAAATTAAAAAGTTTGTCCAGAAGGATTCTGTGATTGACCACATCGAACGCTTTAGAAGAGTCAGTATAAACTGAGTCAATCGCACAACCCTCCTCCATGGCAGCACTTATAAAATTTACATAAAGAAATAAATTTGTAATTGTAGATCTTCCAACAATAAATCCATGTTGTTGGTCAATTAAATAGTTTTTGAATACTCTGCTGAAGTATTCACTTACTAGTTTATTATAATAATTTGGGAATAACCGATTGAATGGTTATTGGCCTATAATTGCAAATATTACTTCTGCTTCCCGCTTTATAAACAGGTACCACGTAGGAGTGTTTCCATATAGGTGGAATTGTACCTTCTTCCAACGATTTATCGTACAGTTTTTTAGAGGAATACAAAGTGCACCGGCACAATTTTTTAAAAATATTGGAGGAATTCCATCAGGACCAGGTCCTTTATTAACCTTGAGATTAATTAAGTTGTCTAATACAGTACTTTCCTCAATTTCGATGTTGACTAAATTCAAATCATTCTCCATTATAAACTTTTCAGTTTGAGAAACGGTGGAAGTTCGATAAACCGATAGAAAATAATCATTAAACATGTTAGCAACACCCTCAGCATTTGACGTATGATTGCCAGTTAATAAATTAACCATAACCATCGGAATGTCGAAGTTACCATCTTTTCTCGATTTAATATAATTCCAGAAATTTTTGGGATCTTCATTTATGTTTGATTCAACTTTTTTAATATAATTTTTATTACAAATAGATGTTTCAATTTTGGCTTGACGTCTTAGAATTTTAAATTGTTCAAAGTCATTTGCATCGCGGAAAATTTTATATTTACGATGAAAAGCCTTTTTCCGCTTAATAATATTGACAAGGTTGTTAGAAAACCAGCTAGGAAATGATGTCTTCCTAATTGGTTTCGTAGGGACAAATTGATCAATTGCTTAATATAGGATATTATAAAAAGTTTCAACAGCATAATCAACATTACAACCATGATTATTACATGATTCTAAACATTTTTTCAAAAAAATTAATTTACATTTAGCCATTAAATATTCTGATAATTTTAACATTATATTTACTACTTTAAAAACAAAAACACCTAAATTTTAAACTCCAAATGTAGTTTATCAGGTAAATTGTCAAAGTTGTAACTCAGCTTATATAGGTGAAACTAGCCAAAATTAAAAAAAAGCATAAATATTATATCCAAAAAAGAATGAGTCATTCAGTGTTAGTAGAACATTCACTTTTAACTAAATATATTTTTGAAAATGCTAAAATTCTTTATCAGGTATCTGACACGTTTAAACGTAGATTTATTGAAATGTGTAAAATAAAAATGTGTAATAATTCAATTAATAAAAGAACAGATTTTGCAAATTTGAACGATATTTTGTGGTTTTCTAAGTTCATTAAATGAATCGGAAACTTCCCTATTTATTTATTAGAAAAACTATATTATTATGTTATTTTATTGATTTATTATTGTTAGAATTGTTGTAATTTTTGTTACAACAATTTATTTGCATAGTCTAGTTAGGTTTTACCAGGATTTCCCTAACTCTTGCAGTAAATACTGGAGTATATGTTAAGACGGGCCTGGCCGCATCAGTAATGATATTCTTGGTTACAAGTTCTATCTTTGCTGATAATTTTTTTTACCACTAACAATCTCTTCACAATTTTATAAAAAAGATTTAGTAGGCCAAATTGTTTATATTTTCCGTTATTCACTTTTGATAAAGCTAATAATTATATTTGCGAAACGTCAAGTAAGTCAATAAATTACTCTTTTAGTTCGTATTAAAAAGTTCTTTTTATTTGTTTCATATTCTCTGCAATTCTCACGAGCAAGAACTACCCAAAAATTAAAATAAGAAAGTTGACAGCTATTTCCGATATAAGCGGAAGTGTCCCAAAATTGAAAATATTATATTTTGATAGATCCTTATCGTTAACTTATAACTGCAAAATTTAAACAGAAATTCAAAGAAGTCCGTAAACTTTTAATGAAAGGGTTGCATGAATCTCCCTGTATAGTATTACAGAAAAGTAAAGGAAGATTTAATTTTACTGTAAATTGACGGAAATGATTTTGGGAGAGAATTCAAAATTTGCTCAATATTTTTGAAAGTATTATTAAAACGAAAGAGTGAATATGGCAGACCTTAATTTGAAAAGGCCACATTTTCTATCTTTCTGGTTTAGGCAATTTTTTATACTTCCTAATTTTTCTTTATACAAGATTCTAAAGCTATAGCACAGCGAAACTTATGCATAAGTAGAATTAATCAATTATCCTATTAGCCAGACAAGGGAAGATTGATTTATGTAGGTCTGAAACAATGATGTTGATTGAGGTTGCAGAGTTTCACGACTTCTTTATTTTAAGTGATGGCGCTTGACACAAATACTTAATGCTTCAGAACGCTGTTTCATATTCTTAATATTACAGTATTACTCGAGACGCCGTGTGGCGTGCACGGAAGTTTTGCAGACGTCTCGACGACAGACGGAAGTGAGGAGCGCTTTTGAAGTCACGATAATAAGTTTGTTTTTTTTTTGTTTTTAGCCGAAATTTGCATTAGTTTACTTTATTTTTCATGATGCTTTAATTTCTGCATATGATTTAAAGGTGAGAATTTATTAATTTTGATTTCTTTTTATAATAATTAACTGTTTTAACAAAAACCGGGCTGAGTTCCTTCTCGAACATTGATTTATTTTTCGTTTAGAAATTTGATGAGTATGCTTTTATGCAATTATGTATGATAGCCTTTGTCGTAAATTGTAGCTTTATATTTAATCATTTAATTTTTTAACGTCTACACTATGCTATAGAAAAGAACAATAATTTCATTTATAAGCTCTAGACCACCGAAATATTTGTCAGGGTGTGATTAATTTTCTCAAATCAAAAATGGTGTTCTTATTTCTAAGGGTACGAACATGCCGAAGATGCCTCACTGTTCATCCTCGATGTTTAGGTCGCGCTCGATATGTCGATATAAAACAAACGCATAGATTTAAATGAAATAGTGCACGTCGAAGATGCGCGCTACTATTCATCTTCGATATGTACGATTCTATTTAAAACTGTAGATTTGTTTTACGTTGAGGTGATATCGCGATATCGAGCGAGACCTAAACATCGAGGGTGAACATCCAGTCATCTTCGGCATGTTGGTACCCTAAGGGAACACTTCACACAGGTACTGTTCCGTTTTTGGAATGGAAAAAAGATGTTGACGTGTAAATTAAATGTACTAATACTTGAGCTCTAGAGATGAAAACCAAATTCGGTTAATGTACAGGATGACTACCCGAGAATTCCCACCCCCATTAACTTCTTTATTATTGAATTTAGAAAGAAGCGTATATTATAAAACTTATACAGACTGATTCAAAGTTTTTGCTGATGTTTACAGAAAGACAAATAAACGTCGCATAACTGAGATATAGACTGAAATTTTTGATTTTTTAAATGGAACACTAGGTATTTTTGTACGTATTTGAAATCTTAAATAATAATCGCCTTTCTTTTTTTAAACAAGTTTTAATTTTTAAAACTTAAACAGGTGTTCCCAACGGAGTTGGAGATGGAGATATGAAAGGAGTCGATGAACGTTTAGGGGTCCGTTAGGAGTCTTTCAAGAGCTTGGAGTTATTAAATCTTGTTTATAAAAGAAGTAACAAGATTTACAAATAATATTAAATAAATTTGAATCAGATCGAATAAAAGAGAGAGAAAAGACGTTCAATTTTAAGATACCAAAATAAAATAAAAGCAAAAGACGATCGTCAAAATAGACAGGACGAAAAGTCAAATTGGAATAAACTGACTTTGATCAGAACCAAAAACGTAATTAAATTTGATAATTAAAAAATAAAGTAAATAAAATAAGTTCAAGTTAAAAATGCCGATCAATCGGTGGATTTAAAATGTAAAATAAAATAATCTTAAATAGAGGAAAGAAAGAAACAAAAGACATGATAACTGATAATTAAAACAATAAAAAAATCATGTCAAATAAAATCAAGCCGAAGAGAAAACAAAAAACAAGATGAAGAAATTGTTAAAAAAAAGAAAGGTCCATCAATTGATTATATTAAAAGTTAAATAAAATAAAGTCAAATGAAGAATGTATACAAATAAAGGATGATGATAAAGTCGGGATCAAAATAAAAATTAGGCTGACAATAAGTCAAATTGATTTAAAAATTGACAAATTTTGTCACGATCCAAAGAATAATCTTAATAAATATTAACGAAACAGGGCGATCAGTTAATAATTAAAAGGTCAAAATAAAGTCAAATCGAATAAAAGAGAAAACAAAATGGCGATTAAGCGACGGGTTAAAGTGTAAAATAAATTCTCATCAAGTAAAAAACAAACAGCGATCAATTGATATTTAAAAATAAAACCAAATCAAACAAAATCAAACAAATATTAGTTAAAAAATAAAAACAAAATGAATGAAATCTATTAAAAGAAAAAAAAAACAAAGCTCGATAATTGATTATATTGAAAATTAAATGAAATAAAGTCGAATGAGGAATTAGAAAACAAAAGATGATCGTTGACCAAGACGAGACTTAAAGAAAAATTCTATAAAATTAACATAAAATCAAATCGAATCAAGAGCACTGAATCAAACTGAAATTGAATCCAAAAAAATAAAAAAGACGATCGACGAATAATTAAAAAATAAAATAAAAGAAATATAAATAGAATTATAAATTGTCACAAAATTTTCACGATCTGACAAAATTTTAAATCCGCATAAAATTTTATTAGAATATCTACACTTGTGTTTTCTTTTTACAATTATTATTTAACTGTGAATGGGGTCGATGGAAATTTTTATTTTCTTACAAGGGTCGGATGGTTTTAAAAATGGTTGGTAATTCTCGCTTTACATGCACGTATCAGAACTTATATTATTACACATATCTCGTAAACCACTTGCATAAAAATTATTTAGAGAAATTGGGGCGTATTCTCACCTCGTCTTTAATTTAACAACGCCGTGATTAAATTCTCTCTCACTCATGAAATGCGCATAAAGCTGTATACATATATCGTTTATGTTTATTTTAATCATGGCTTTAGTTATAGACGATTCTAAAAAAACATCAGTAAAAACTGTGAATTTGTCTGTATACATTTTGTATCAAACATTTCTCTCTAAGTTCAAAAATATAAAAGTTAAATGGGGTGGGAATTCTCGCGTTGTCACCCTGTACAGTATTTATGGAGAAGACCTAATATTTTCCTGTGAACATTCCTTCATTATAAAATCTCTTTAAACACGATAAATAAACAAATAAATGATCATTATAAAATAGTGACTCGATGCTTCCCTTTCGACGAATTTTATGTAGCATTTTAATTATGCCCGATTTCTTCACCTCCTGATAAATTAATAATATTATAATATTCTCGGAAACTATTATCGATACAATAGTTTCCAAGGATAAATCCTGACAGATAAATTTATCAGGAGGTGAAGAAAAACAACCTTAGTCACTAATCTTGTGAATAATCCTTTGATTTTTAAACAAATATTTTTATGTACACACTACAGTTTAATTGGTGAGGACAATTCATTCGATTAAACTTAGATAGATGTTTAATCGATAACTATACTCCAATCATTATAAGAAGGTAGTAGGAGTATCTTACACTCTCCCTCCAATCGCCCTCCGAGTCAGCGTTGTTAGTAATTAATGGTCTACACAACGTCATAGCGTCAACGCAGGGACGGAGAGCGTACGATATTCCTACTACCTTCTTATAATGAATGGGGTATAAATAAATAACAAAATGTACTCTGGTAAAGTGGTTTTAAAATATTTTAATTTGTAAATAAAATATTTAGATGTTTTCAAAATTTAAATAAAAATTCCTAGTTGGTATTATCTAGAAAACAATAAAAGTATGAATCCAGTTTAAACTATTTGTAACTTTTAAAGAAACCAAACAATTAATTAGACAGTTTAGTATTCCTATTACTTATATTTTTTATTAAAACATTATCTTTTGTTATAATTAGAGACTAGATTAAAATCAACATCATATCAAGCTAAACCGAAATAAAATTTATCTTCTAAGTATTCTATCAAACACAGCTATAAATTTATAAAACTGAATATCCTCAAAAATATTAAGAAGATTAAAGAAATCATGTCTATCGTGCAAACTACTTTAAGGTGCTGCGGCTTGTTTTTATCCAAGTTCTAATACATATGTACCTTGCTTTCTGGCATTGAAATTGTTCTATGAGCTGAAACTAACACGTTAAAAAATTTCATTGAAATCTTGGTTAATTTTGGAGAAATGTCTGTTCCAGGATTTTGACCATTTCGAAAAACGTTATTTTCTAAGTAAGTAAAAGTCATTCGGTGTATCTAAAAGGGCCTAAATAGACTTTAGATAAGCACAAATTATTGTCACAAACATATTTATTCCAAGAATCAAAAATAATTTTTTTTCCCATTTGATGCCGATTTTTTGGGGAACACTGTACAGTGTGTCCACTGATTGGGTTCTCAATAGGAAAAACTTCTTTGTTTTTGAGCCATTCTTTATAAATTTTTTCTTGTCCTAAAATCACGCCAACTTGTACTGCTTGAGTCATGAATTAAAATTTTTGTTCTAATAATGTCAAAAATGCTAAATTTTGATTAAAAAAAAATGTCTGCCTTTTTAAATTGTTTGGAATAAATATTTAAATCGTAGATTTCTCATTGTTAAGTGCGAAGCGCTACGGAAGTCATTGGCAAAATCGTAATCTCAGTCTCAAGATAAATTTGATTTTCTTCTTCTTCTCTTTTCGTCAATTTTTTTTAACAATTTTTTCATACGGGATTCTTTTTAAACATCTTATTTGTGATTTTACGGTAAACAATTCGAAATTCCATAACATTACATTAAGTAAATACGCTCTACAATTAACATCTTAGCTTGAAAGTTTTTTTTCTCATAAATTAGTAACATTAACTGACAAGGGGGCAACTTTTGTAACTTATTAACGGGCTGTTAAAATTTAGAGGTCCTTTAAAATTTTAAATACAATTCTATGATTGGTTGTTACCGTAGCAACAAATTTTAGCAGCTCTTGGAATTTTTAACGCTTTTGATACAGAATAGGCCCCAAGCTAACAAGATTTTCTTTTTTCTCAGCTATCAAAAGGAATTCATCACTTTCAGTAACATTTTTGGGAGTTTTAGGATAAGCAAAAACTTTTATAAAGATTGACTTTTTCTCATAAACTTTAAAATAAAAAGTTTTTCGTATTGTGAAAATCCATGGACACAGTGTATATTGACACAATCCTTTTATACTACTCTTACAGGTTCCTATATATAAAAAAAATAAAAAATAAGAAAAAATAAAATACTTAATTTGTATTTTTTTAATAAACTTTTCAGAATATATTTTGATTGTTACAATAAAATATACAGCTTCTTCCATTTAAAGCGATTTTAAAGTGTTACGTCATTACTGATACACAGGGCCTTTAAACCCATGTCTTTAATTATAAATGCTAATTTCGGAATGATTCTTCAAATCTCAACGATTTCGTTTTCGCTTGAAAAATAGTGGAGTACTAAGAAGATTTAAATTACTGAATGAGAAATAAAGATAAAGCTACGAACAGCACAAACTGACGTAACTTAAGAACTTCACTGAAATTTCAAATTACTAAATTGTATTTAATCAATTAATCAAAAAAATGTAGTTCAGATTAGTAAATTGTATTTCAGAAAGTAGTAATCGCAGATTAGACAGATAAATTGTATTTTAGAAAGTCTCCCATGAAATTCAGAAAGCATCGTTTGTAAATCAGGAATGTTATTTCGGGTTAAATTCCCAGTTACTTTCGACAACCACATGTAGTATGTGATTGATGTAAATAAGGTGGTAACATTGCGTCAGGGAACTGACGCCGTTTGATATCAAGGTTTTCATTGGTCTTGGCTGGTCACGCTATTTACGTTTTGTGTTCTGATTGGTCGCCATTTTGGCTGGTCGATAATCGCTGCCGGCGTCCTCAAGTCTTACGCCTCGGTGTCATTATCGTTTCGACATATCAAGGTAAACACTGACATTTCCACGTTACAATTTGTATTTTGGTTGCAACATTCTTTTAAATTTTAAGCACATTTGTAACACCGCTAATTTTATATTAGTCTGAAGGATAGATTTTCTTGCTTCATATCGTTACTCCGTTGCTCGGATATTAATTTTCTGCTTCTGTAGCATTTACATTTTCTCCAGAACTCTTTCTGCCGTTTGATTTTCAATGTCACAAGCTCCGCCCCTAGTCACGTGCGCCACCACATCAGCATCCTATCAGGTATGAGGCCTATCGAATCGGCATTTATTACAAATTTCCTTGGCAACAAGTGAACATTCAAAAAATTTGTATTTCCGGGTCCTATAAGAATGGACCTCGAGTCAATTCGTTTTGGTTTGCAGTGGAACTCTCGCGCTACACGTCTGCTGATATAACCCCAAATAGGGTTGAAACAGTTGTATAGAGGCTGCTCGAGGGATTCACTGCAATCAAAAACGATTTGCAACAAACTTTCATTTTGCTTTGACAGCAAGCATGGCCGCCTTGCATGCGATGACTTATTATGTAGCAAACTCGCTTCAATTTATCATTCCTAATGCAATGTTAGGTCAAAAAGCGATCGTATAATGTCGATGTTTATTAAGCTATTTATTATTCCTTTAAATATTTTTTTCCATAATAAATTGTTCCAAACTAAGAACTTTTTGAAACAAGCAACTCCTAAAAAATACCTTCCGGACACATACCTCCCGATCACCATGTGCTTTGCTGATATCTAAGTCACATCCACGGCCCACGGGCCCGGATTGCAGCCCCCAGTATCCGGTCTTCAACTTTAAATTACCGAATTACCACTCGTACAGGAGTCATTTAAAAATAATGTTATCTCCGCAGGGATTCAACACCAGGAGCACATCACGTCCTCCAGAAAGAACCCTCGCTTGTGCCTTCTCTTCTGATCCTCGTGAGTGTCGCACGAGCAATTCTTTCTATAGCTATAAGGAGGCTAAGTTATTAGCTTATCCTTTCATTTAGCCTTAAGTATCTGCTAAAAAAAACCGAACTACAATAAATAATAATTTAAAGGCTTTGGGTACCTTATTACTTCATCGTCTCCACAAACTGGCCTGCGCCTTGCGCCTTTACGACCGGCTTAAGTCGCAGAGCCCTCATACTTTTATCGGTTGTTGCCACCCCCTTCAATTCACTTGGCAGCATTTTTTCTACTTAACGGAAGAAGTTGAGGGGGAGGCAGGTGATAACGCACATGTGTGGTATCCTGAGAATTTGTGCCTAATTGTGGTCTAAAATTCTAAAAATCTGGAATTCTTTGAGTCTCAAGTGTCAGCTGAATTGTTTTAATCAAAAACTTCCGAGCGGATAAACCGTTTATGCATTGAAAAACACAGGTAATTAGGTTGCGACGTTAGCGTGAACCATGTTTGTAATAATTGGTTTCTTTGTTTTAACAGAGGAGTCCGCTTTATTTCTCTTCCCCGCTTTCTTTATGACTGATTTTCTTACCGAGGGCGTGTACGATTTCGGTACGCTTTTAGGGTTTCAGTTTCTCGTGGTCGATGCTGAGTGAGCGACGTACTTTCCCGAACGTCATCGTTGTGCGATAGTTGGTAAGACCGTCTTGATTGAAGTTCGACGTTTCCGCGAGTAGCGGCGCTGCTTCACTGACTTTTGTTCGCGACTGGCGGACTTTGCACAACTAACCAGCGAGGACCCTGAAATCGTAACGTATCCTCTTGTTTCTTAATTAACATATGCTATAATTTGA
This sequence comes from Prosopocoilus inquinatus, assembly GCA_036172665.1. Lineage (NCBI taxonomy): Eukaryota > Metazoa > Arthropoda > Insecta > Coleoptera > Lucanidae > Prosopocoilus > Prosopocoilus inquinatus. Next base: position 9,644,661 of record CM069876.1, read on the forward strand.
CGTAAATATTTCGGCACATGTGTGTGTACGTAGGCTGCTGGAAAAGTTTCTGGAAACGGTATGAAAAAACGCATATGAAATTTGGTAAATGGTATCTTTTTCGAAGTATTCGCCTTTGACGTCAATACACTTTTGCACACGCTGGAACCAATTTCTAAAGCACGTTTTCCACTCTAAAGATGGTACCTCAGAAACCAGTGTCTGGAATGTTTCAACCGCTGCTTCAGCCGACGAAAATCGCTCACCACGCATTTTTTTTTTGATATTTGGGAACAAAAAGAAATCATTAAATGATAAATCAGGTGAATATGGACAATGAGTCATTAATTCAACATTTTTGTTGGACAAAAAATCAACTGTTTGACGGGCTGAGTGAGAGCTGGCGTTGTCGTGATGGAGAATATTCGTCGATTTCGATTGTTTCTTCTTATTTGTTCGATGACTTCTGGCAAACAGATTGTAGTATATCAATCACGGTTTTTCGATCCTCTAAAGCCACGGTTGCTACATGTCCAATTAAACCAAAGAAACAAGCAATCATTTGCTTCGCAGCACTGCCTGAATGGACAACTTTTGTTGGTTTTGGTTCATTTTGAAATACCCAAACGATAGATTGTTGTTTACTTTCTGGCTCGTACGAATAGATCCACGTTTCGTCACCAGTAACGATGTTATAAACTAAATTTGAACGACCTCCATTGAATTTCTTGAGCATTTCTTCGCACCATTTGACACGACCCTGCTTTTGCGCTTCTGTTAAATTGTGTGGGATCCAACGACTGCAAAGCTTTCGTACGTTCAAATGATCGTGCAAAATCTGGTGTATTGCTTTCATGTCAATGCGTAAGGATGCTTGAACCTCACGGTATGTCACATGTCGATCTCGCTCAAGCATTTCACGCACAGCATCTACATTAGTGGCAACTACAGATGTTGATGGACGACCTTCACGAAATTCGTCACTGAGAGAGGTACGTCGACGCTGGAATTCGGCAAACCAATTATAAACACTCCTCTTTGATGGTGCTTCATCTCCAAAAGCCAAATGAAGCCGATCGAGGCATTGTTTCGGCGTTGTTTCGGCGTTAGACCACATTTGAAATTCTAAAAAATCATGCTGTACAAACAAAACTAGTTTACTTGGATAGGAACTGTCAATAGAATTATAGACGAAAAACGTAAAATTTTTCAAATATGACAGTTGATAAACGCTAACAATTCTAGACCTACTAGATTCCAGAAAATTTTCCAGCAGCCCTCGTATTAGGTTAACGTTCTCGCGCAAATTAGACCTAATTTAAGAAAAGTGGATTACCGCTTCACATTTTGTGGAAATGCCAGTATTGAATTTGATTCAATCTCATACTTCGTTTAAGTTGAATACAATAATAGTCTCTTCCGGAAATAATAGGTTATTTTGTTTTAGGCCCTTCAAGCCAGTACACATTTTGGTTTATGTAATTTATGGGTGCTATTCAGAAATATTTGAATTTAACGATTTAAATATTTAAGAATTTAAGTAAGAGTACACTTTAAGGGAAGGAGTTAAAGAGTTACTTTTAAGATATTCTGAAATACAGACTTTAAGAAAGCGTTTAGATTTGTTGCCACTTGATACACATTTATGAGTGGCTTCAGATTGTTATCACATTTATAATTTGACATTTCCGAATGCAGCAATTGTTATGATAAAATGTTCAAATGGACAATTTTTATTTGCTCTTTCTGGTATCCTTTAGGTTGGTTTAATTGCTATCAATTGGTTTTATTGCTATCAGTAAATTAATGTCAAACAGTGTTGAATTATTTGATAACTAGAGTTATTTCAATACTTCTCGGTGTATTATTATTGCCCACTCACAGGACTTTCACTTGAATTTTGAAAAGAAAAGAAATGTATACAAAAACTACATGTATACATACGAGTGTGTACTAATAGTAACATCTGTTACAAAGTTACTTTTAAGGAAAATTGCACTCCTCCTATACTTGCACTTTCATTAACACGTTTTTTTAAAATTAAAATTACTTATATACTAAATTTAAAATTTTCCGCTAGCAAATCAATTTCCGTGTAATCTCATAAACAAACATCATTATGTCTAGTCATCTAGAATTTTAGCATTTAGATATTTAAGAAATCTAAACCTAAAGAATCGTACAAAATCGCATTTTCGTTTTAACGTTTTAAATTTTAAAGTTTAAAGTATTAAAGAGTTAAAGTTCCTTAAATTTTCTTTCTGAATAGAACCAATAACCGTGTGCCTAGATACACGGGATCTTTAAGCTGCAAAAACGTTGCATCAGAAGCATTTTTAATTTAAATGTGAGAGAATCATGTGAAAATATTTTCAGAACTAAAAAGATAGGTACCTTGTGTGGACTTTAGATCCTCGAATGCGCTCTTTTCGTGAAGAAACATTATAAACAATTTCAAGAAAAATACATATTAGATCATAATCACGATACACGCGGAAAAATAAACATCTCAAACTAACTTGTCAAAGGTTCAGAGAAACGACCGAAACGACCGATGAGAAGTTAGCAATAAAATTCCAGCAATAAAATTATGATATTTCAAAACGCTGCCACCGCTAAAATAATGATCAGAGATCAATAATATTTAATCTATTACAAAGAGTATAATGTGTAGATTCCCCTCATATGAAGAAACTGAAAAAATATTTGATATTAAGTTAACTATGACTATTTAAACCAGCATAAGTCATTATTCATATATCGCACCAAAACAATTGCTTTCACTGAAAATTTTCACACAGTCATAAAGTAAACATACATATCTATTTAATAATGCCATTAGAAAGTTTTAGCCGGTTGATTTAAAGTAATTAGAAAATTAATTAAATATGGCATTCCCAGCAATCAAATAATACTAATTTTGAACGTCCATATCTTTTCATGCAGAATTCGCATAAGTAGATAAAATGTAGATTTAAAATTCTGTTTGCAGAATATTAAAGCACGGATCGAAATCTATCGTTTAAACCACCCTGTGAGTTTTAGACGGTTGGTTTGAAGTAATTAGAAATTAATTAAAAGTGACGCCAAGACCAATGAAAGAGTACCAATTATTACAAAGTAATTAGTTGTGACATTGGCAAGAGTAAAACAATATTAACTTTACATTGTCCGTTCTGAATTATTTTGTATTTAAAAAAATCGAGATTTGTACAAACAGTAAATATTTCATGGCTATTACGAAAAGTATTGATTTTATAAGTACGAATTTAAACGGGTCCAAACCAAAAAGTAGAAGTAATTCTTGCAATTTTCGATCTGCTTATTCTAAATTAGGGTTATGAGAAATGTATTATGAAGAAATCAAAAGCAATAACACGATATCTTAAGTAAAAAAGGTCTGGCACAGAAACGTGAAAAATCGTTTCAAATTTTCTTGTGCATGCAACAGGTAAGAACACAAGAGCAAATTTTATTCTATTGAATATTTTTTATAAACATAAATAAATAATCTAACCATTCGCATGAGTTAACTGACAAATATCCATTAGCTGCTTCAGATCGTTAGCAAAACTGAGAAAACCGGAAATCTTCTTTTTTTCTGAAGTATTAGGCCGAAGAGAATAATCTTTGGTAACCAAGAAACACATTTTGTAAATACTTGTCGAATCCTACTAAAATTTTGTCTAGTTTGCCCAACAATTCCAAATTACAATTTTTTTTTTGTAATTTTCGTACCCTAAATAAGTGCTATATTTAGCTACACAACAAATCAATAATAAAAAAATTTCCCTATGGTGCGAACGTTTTAGCTGTCACTGTATACAGACTGTTCAAAAATAACTCAGCACTATTATTAACTTTTTTTATTATTAAAGTTACAGATCCGGTTAAATTAGCAAACTAGTAGTATTTTTTTGCGCTGATTGCAACGATGCATACAAGCAAAAAAATGAACAACGCGTTTATGAAATAAAGGGAAAAGAACACTTTTTTTTAAATAGAACACCCTGTATATTATTTGACCAATCGATAGAGAATAAAATTCTGAATTAGAATTATTCTTTATCATTTTATCGGAAATTAATAAATAAAGAAGATATTTTGATTTTTTACAAATTCATTAAGATGGCTGTGTTTCAAGAACAAAATATTTGAAAACCGTGTATGTATTTGAAAACATTAATTTTGGTTTATTTGTTTATTATAAAAGGTGTTTTTTTCTGAGTTTTGTAAAAATCTTTTAATAAAAGGAATTTTCATAAGATGCATGTTCTGGGCCAGAAAATGCATCTTATGAAAATTCTTCTAATACTTCAGAAAAAAAAGATTTCCGGTTTTCTCAGTTTTGCTAAAGATCTGAAGCAGCTAATGGATAATTGTCAGTTAACTCATCCGAATGGTTAGCTTATTTATTTATGTTTATAAAATATATTCAATAGAATAAAATTTGCTCTTGTGTTCTTACCTGTTGCATGCACAAGAAAATTTGAAACCATTTTTCACGTTTCTGTGCCAGACCTTTTTTACTTAAGATATCGTGTTATTGTTTTTGATTTCTTCATAATACATTTCTCATAACCCTAATTTAGAATAAGCAGATTGAAAATTGCAAGAATTACTTCTACTTTTTGGTTTGGACCCGTTTCAATTCGTACTTATAAAAACAATACTTTTCGTAATAGCCATGAAATATTTACTGTTTGTACAAATCTCGATTTTTTAAGTACAAAATAATTCAGAAGGGACAATGTAAAGTTAATAATGTTTTACTCTTGCCAATGTCACAACTTATTACTTTGTAATAATTGGTACTCTTTCATTGGTCCGAGCGTCACTTTTAATTAATTTCTAATTACTTCAAACCAACCGTCTAAAACTCACAGGGTGGTTTAAACGATAGATTTCGATCCGTGCTTTAATATTCTGCAAACAGAATTTTAAATCTACATTTTATCTACTTATGCGAATTCTGCATGAAAAGATATGGACGTTCAAAATTAGTATTATTTGATTGCTGGGAATGCCATGTTTAATTAATTTTCTAATTACTTTAAATCAACCGGCTAAAACTTTCTAATGGCATTATTAAATAGATATGTATGTTTACTTTATGACTGTGTGAAAATTTTCAGTGAAAGCAATTGTTTTGGTGCGATATATGAATAATGACTTATGCTGGTTTAAATAGTCATAGTTAACTTAATATCAAATATTTTTTCAGTTTCTTCATATGAGGGGAATCTACACATTATACTCTTTGTAATAGATTAAATATTATTGATATGTGATCGTTATTTTAGCGGTGGCAGCGTTTTGAAATTTCATAATTTTATTGCTGGAATTTTATTGCTAACTTCTCATCGGTAGAGAAACGTCGTATTTTAATTGATAAAAATTTACAATGTTATTCCCTCAAAAATTAGAGATTTAACTTATCAGCAATTCAAAGCTCTGCTACGACATCTTCATAAAAGCGCTTTTTATTCTTACGAAGATTTTTGTAAAACCAGCATTGTCTGTGATATTTAAATGTAATATGTACACGTGGACTTTTATTTGTTATCATATATGTATTTGTTTTTTTTTTTAATTGTATATACATGTATCATTTTACTTCGTATTTACAACTTTATTAAATTGACATGTTCTACACCGAGGTATTTATGGAGCAAAATATATTAATATTATATTATTATTATTTTATATGAATTTTAAGTATGTTTTTGTATTTTGCTCAGACGGTAAACATCTTATTTTGAATGCTCGAGTGTTAAAGTTTCTCCTGAAAATTTTTTAATATTAGCGCACGTTGTGAATCATTGGGAGTCAGTTTTACGGTGCGCAGTAATCAGCTGGGATTCTTCCTGACGCCCTTAATATTTTTTGTAAACTCACCCTTCTCCGTCAGAGTACTACTACTAACCCGGGATAGCTGATTGACTCTCCAAACAACGTTTATTTTTTTCTTATACTGTGCATTGTGTTTTAAATATTTTAATAAATTACATTTTGTAGCTTATAGTGTCATTGAAAAGTAAAATAGATGTGCTTGTTTCCTATATATGTTGGCGACCAGTGGTGCACTACTTTTTAACAAATTTTGCAAGTTCAGACTCCTCTTAGGCAGATTTTACACCGGAGCAATAGACAAAAGCAATCGGCAACTCCAAACAAGCGCCGTCGAATCTTTTATATAATTATTACTATTACATTGAAACGATAGATATTTCAAAGATTTTCGAAGTTTTTTAATTAACAGCAAACTTTAAAATAACTGTCAATGTTTCAATACATATCCACCTTGTAAAACTCGATTTTATTCTCTCGTAACCAATGAAGTGAACGCCAACACCAACATTAACATTTATACAGTAATAAAACGGCAGAAACTTATATGTACCGAAGTTTATTGCATGAGAGATAAAATGAAGCACCTAGGCTATCGCAAATTTTATTCGAAGTTTTACGCTTACTTGAGAAAAAAAGCCAATGCGGTAAACTCATTGGAAATATAAAATCGTTCTTAACTTTTCTTACGTTTTTTCATGCTGTTGGGAAATTGGGTCAAAAGTTTTAGGATTTCGAATTATTTTCTGGAGGGTTCATTGAATAATTACATTATTCTAATTGTTTCAATATGGTATATAAATTAAATTTCCGTCCTTGTCCTTAAACAAACCATGTTTTTAGTAAATTATTGAGTGGTCGTTAATTTATTACGTATCATTATGATTTTTTTTTAATTTTATATTTTATCTACTTTTGCGTTATAAAAATGAATGGTTACTACTAGGATATTAATTAGTGGCGTTCTAAAATATTTCAAGGAAGTTTATTTTGAGATGGAAGATACCCACTCCATTTTTCAAATACAAAAGTACAAAAGGCGGAAAACAAATTTATCGCATGGCATTAAGGAGCTGGGTACAAAAGCGGCAATGGCAACAAGACTAAAATGATCACATCTATAAAGTGTTCAGCAACACGGATTATCCATCTTGAAAATACATCACTAGAGACAACGTGTAAGCTTTCACCTCCGATGAATCCTTTCAGCGTATTCCATTATTACGTTCGTTTTATCAATCGTAAACCATAGATTTTATCAAAACCGATAGTTATCGTCTATTTTATATGGATCTTAAAAATGCCCTTTCATTATAAATATTTCTTTATGTATTGTTACGAATTTAAGGTTCGTTAAATTTATTTTAAAATAAAAGTCTATGTAACTAACGAACTAATTTATTTAGAACGTTACACTAATTTATTTAATACGACATAATAATTTATTTAAACTTAGGTCGAGCAGCCAGTTAACTTCAGTGCAATTTGTCGATGTCTGTTTTTCTTTATTCTACGAGCGCGTGTTTTTATAACCGGCCTGGTTTTCGGAGCTTCGTACCCTGCAGAATTTAGTCGGTGGAGGCATTTGGATGTCCGCTGAATGTCGAACGTTCGAGACTTTGGCGTCCGGGCCGGGCTCTGACGCATATATGATTAATTCGTCACGCATTAAATCGTCACAATAATTTACTGGAAATCCCTTGCGTAAATGCAGTTGTTTAGCATCTTCAGAATTCATTGTTTTAGTTGTTTATGCATTTACTATGAAGAAATAGTAAAGGAGACTGCGGTTAAAGAAATAATTGAAAATTAATCTCCGCCCATAATAATTTTATATCCGTAGATACGTATTTCGGCAGCTAAGCTGCCATCTTCAGTGCGCTACTAACTTAAAAGCACTTAAAAAGATCTAAAAACAACCTAATCATCTTAATAAAAAAAAAACACAATGCGAGATTTAAACAGAATTTGTTGGATGTGTTAAGTCAATTGCATAATACCACCACCTTTCATTTTAATTTAAAATTCAAATGACATACATGATATCTTTGTAGCTTTGTAATTTCTGTAACTACAATGATAACAAACTAAAGTTGCAAATTTTTAAATTTTTGTACATTAATACTTGTTATAATTTGTATTCGAATATCCAATAATTCGAATATTCCATTAATTATTTGAATATTCGAATATTTTGTCACTAAGCGCGTCTTCCTCGGTAGCTCATTTATAGAACGAGATGGAATTTTTCTTTCTATTTATTGAGTACCTGCTATAATCTAAAATTATTTTGACACATACAGGGCGTTCGATAAACTACTGGCAACATGCGGCTAAATTTTTCTTTAATGGAATACCCAGTATGTTTCCTTATAGAAAAAAGGCAACATTCTCAACACAGTGGTATGTGAAATGATTATTTAACTAATTAAGAGGAAATTAATATTTTATTGAAGACGGTCTGATTTCCTACTTCTCATTTTTGGGAATTTGAGGTTATTTCGTAACTCTAAACAATTTTTGTCAAATTGCTGTACAAAAGATTATAAAATTAAAATTGTCTGTTTTAAAGACATGTAAGTACCTAATATTGACGAAAATTTAAAAACGATTCGTTAATAATTTAGAAAATGCAAGGGTGAAATAAAATACTCAACTTTATTAATTATTTCATTAATTTCAATATAAATGGTCACCAAAGATATCATTTTCAGGACATGATTATTTTCATTTTCAAAAGGAAAAAGAATAACATTAACAAGCAAAAAATGTATATTTAGAATATGTATTTCACGATTAATCCATTATTTGAATAATTTCGAATATTCAAATACTCAATGTTCTTATAAGTATGTTTCTTCATTTTTTTCAAGTTATCTCCATATTATTATTATTATTATTATCAAAAAGTTACGGGTATTTCTGTACAAGTACCATAAATAATAATCAAAGATAATCAGAAAATCAAAGATCGAGTGATATTTTCATTTCACTTTTGTTTCAATTATCCTGATTATACTGAAACTGAAATGAGAAGAAAAACACCTCATTACAAAACAAATGAATAAAAAGTAATTTCAGCAGTAGAAAATAGAAAGAATCTGGATTCTTGAATAACAGGATTACCGGCGAGTTCAAACATTCTAGGAAAACTAAATAAGATCAAAAGGTACATGAACCTCTAGCGTTTTTCATACATCCACTTCAAATAACATGGAAAATGAATTGTTTTTGTTCTTGTACAAGTATACGTCTATTAATATTGTTAAATCAGATGCAGTTACGTTGGGTCTTGGCCAAGCAAAAGAGTGCACGTCTTGTTATCCACAGACAACCATAATATATACAGGAAATGGGGGGGTTCCATCCTGCCTGTACCTCTACTTATTTGATCATATTGTGCAACTAAATGCAAGTATGTTCAGAAATTATTGCATGTAATTAACTTTCGGGGCCCCCAAAACCAAAAGTGCCAGGGGCAATTATATGCTTCAGACGGCACTGTCAATTAGCACAGGTTTTTGTTGCTCTGCATAACTTCATAAGTTGGTAACACTATCATCTACGATTTGAAGACTTAAAAAGTTGAAAAATGGTATAGTAAGTCTGGGAATTATATAAATTTTTGTAATTCCACTATTCGCTATAGTTTTCATTCGAATATTCGATTTATTGGAATATCTTCTGGATTATATGCATAGATCGCGAAACTAATATTTTAAAATCAAGTTTAAGGCACCTAACTGCACGTTAATAAAGTACTTGTCAGATCGTTTCCAATTTTAAGAGTGTTATTTAATTAAATTAATTTAATTAACGAAACCGGTAGCAAATTGGCGCTGAAGAAGACAACCAGCTGTACCGAGCTAGCTTCTCAGACGGAAAAAATTCCAGAAGAGTCAAACACTTGGGCATTCAGATTAATTGTTCATCGCCAAAAAACAACATGTACTTAAAATATATAAACAATCTTAATCACTATTATTACATAATCTTTGAACCAAGCGTAATTTAACTGTACTTTAGAATGGTAAACGAAGTTACTGCACACACACAAGTGCCGATAAATATAACGAATGCATACGTAAGTGCCGAGATTCCTGTGTTAGATGCCACATGCATTAATCTATTAACGATAATTAATTAAAACAATACGTTACGTTTGCGTTGAATGTTTTTTCAACGCAAACGTAGACTACGTCATTTGACGCCAGACAAATTTGAGAACAGCAGATTTCGAAAAAGCATTTGGCAGTATAAAAATAGAAGAAATTTGGAAAATTTTAAAATCCAGAAAAATAAATAAAAATCTTATCGATATAATCAAAAGCAAATACAGAAAAATGGAAAATGTAGTACAAGTGAGAGGACAACAACCAGAGGAGTTAGGCAGGGAGGAGTACTTAGCCCCATATTGTTTACCATTGTTGTAGACCAAATATTAAAGAAAGTAGATGAAAAAACGAAGAAAATCCACATAGGATATAGAAAGCTTAGACCAGTATACATAAACGAGCTAACGAATGCAGGCGATTTGCTAATATTTGACAGTAAAGTAACAGTAAAAAAATGTACAGAATAAAATTGAAAAATGGAGTAAGGAAATATATAAATATGGACTACAAACAAATATGGAGTAGACCAAAATAATGGATATAATAAAACAAACCGAAGACATACTATTAAAAATACAGGGAAAGTCAATAAAAAAATGTAAAAAATATGAAATATTTGGGAGCAACTACCGAAACAGATGGAAAATTGGAAGAAGAAATTAACAGCAGAATAAATAAAATGGTTCCAATGTATAGATCACTACACAGACCATTCTTCAACCAAAAGGAAATAACTACGATATCAAAAAAAAAATCTACGTGTCGGTGTGAATGCCTGCGCCTATGTATGGAAGCGAATCTTGGGTTCTAACCGACAGACTGAAATAAAAAATAACAGCGTGCGAGATGAAACTGTTACGGAAAAGTGCAGAAGTGACCAGAATGAATAAAGTAAAAAACAAAACAATAAAAAATGATCTAAATGTAATAAGTGTAGTACAAAAAATGAACAACAAAAATTGAGGTGGTTTGGTCACATGGTAAGAATGAAGGAAGATAGAGCAGTGAAAGTAATATGGGAAGCAGAAACCAGGAAGAAGAGAAGAAGAGAAAGGCCAAGGAGAAGATGGAACGAGAATGTTGCTGATATATTAGAAAAAGAGAAGATTAAGTTGGGCGAAAGCGAAAAATAAGGCTAAATACAGAAAAAAATGGAAAAGATCATCACCTCTACACCAATGGTAGAAGAGGTTGGGGATAAGTAAGTAAGTAGCACAAATAATTTAAATTATTAACTTCTGTCCTTGGTGGTCACAGAGAAATTTCTTTGAATATACCACCGGGTGTTTCGTAATTACAGGGCACCAGTTCACAGACACGTGATCTGTAGCACAAAATAAACGAAAAGATTAATTAATTAAATTAATTTATTACCGAGACATTGAAGGTTCAAGATAAACACGGTGACTGTCCATAATAATAATTCTCTTTGTATACAATAATTAATTGGAAAGTGAAATTTCTTATATTAAAAAACAATGTTAAATATTAATTAATATAATATATATATATATATATATATATATATATAATATAAAATATATATACTAAATATTAATTAATATTTAACTTATGTCCGATGTCTTCACCTCCTGATAAACTTATCTGCCAGGTATTATCCTTGGAAACTGTTGTGTCGATAATAGTTTCCGAGGATATTATCTGGCAGATAAATTTATCAGGATGTGAAGAAATCGGGCATTAGGAAAACTAAAACATGACATGTTCAGAAGATAGAAATTGTCAATAATTTCTCCACGAAATATCTCTTCTTGGCAAAAGTTAGACATTTATTACAGCGACAATGAACTTCATAAATCAAACTATGAAAATTCTATTCACCTTTTTTTTTTTAACTAAATCCAACATAGACTATATTTCTCCAGAGTTATAAAAGAGAATGCAAGAGGAACAACATATAAAAGCTCGGGGCCATACATAAGCTTCGCCGTGTTTATATCGAACCTGCGAAGCAGGTTTACGGTTAAAAATAAAATGCAAAATGAAATCGCAAATCCCTCGCAAGCTCCTCTAATGAAATATTTTGAAAACAAAAATATTAAGCGAACAGGTATAAATAAGCTTATTTTATCATGAACATAAACAGTTTAATTGGAACTAAGTAAACAACTCGGGAAGAACATAACTACAGTGGATAATAATTTCTTTCCCTTTCATTTTCTCAGGAATATTGAAGGTACTTCATAAAATATTTCTTACTTCACATGCATTCTTTATATCTGTCTCTAAAATAATATTACTTTGGAAACCACATTAATGGTATATCGAAATCATGTTACTACTAGTTGTTGAAATTTAACTTCGTAAACAACATAATTTATAAAGACAGAAATCTGTACTTTAATAGAAAGTTACTTAAATTTTGAAAATATAGAAATCAACAAGAAAGTAATGTAAATATAAAAAGAATTCGAAAAGAATAATACAGCCTATATGTACGTCGTAGCAAGTAATGAAAATCTGCAACAAACTACCACAGGACAAAAAATATTGCAAAATGTCGACGTAGGTTTTACAAAAAAATAATATAACTTATAGATAAATAGATAGTTTTAAACAAAAAATCTACATCTAAATCCATTTACTTGCTTTAATATTTGGTTCACAATAATGATAAACTGTAGGGGGCTCCATACTCATCCCAGCCTAACTTCTCTGGTTGTTGTAAAGCTTTTTGTTGTTTTTCCTCTCACTCCTATTACATTTTCCATTTTTCTGAATTTGCTTTTGATTATATCGATAATATTTTTATTTATTTTTCTGGATTTTAAAATTTTCCAAATTTCTTTTCTTTTTATACTGTCAAACGCTTTTTCGAAATCTGTTGTTGTCGATAACATTTTACTCGATGCTATCTTTCCTATAGTTTGTCTTATTATTACGAATATCCAGTCCTGTGTTGATCTATCTGCTCGGAAGACTGCTTGTGGGTCAATTACTGTTTTCCCAATTTCTTTCTTTAGTCTTTCTTCTATTATTCGTTCGTGTATTTATAAGTAGTGGAAAGTAGCGATATACCCCTGCAATTTTTAATATTTAAATCTCTTTTTTTGTGTATTTTGCGAACTATAAGGTAAAAGCCATGAATCTATCATAATTATTAAATTTAAAATCAGGGATTTTGTCCCGAACGTATAACCTTATCGTTTATTTCAAACATTGCCAATTTTGTTACCAAGTTTTTAAGTAGGACACTCTTGCCGGTATTTTTCACAAGGCAACACCGCCAGTGATCTTTTAATTTGTGAACAAATTATATTCCAGGTTCTTGCATTAATATGGTCAATAGAACTCTAGAATTGATTCCATTTTTAGTGAATTAGATTGAGCTTTAGAAGACAGATTAAAACTCACTCTACTTACTTCACTGTGACGAGTAGAAGTTTCATGTGACGTCACAGATTACTTTTGCGGGGAGGAAATTTCAAACTGCATATTAAATGGGAACGAGGCAACCTGCTAGAAGCAATATCAGTTTTACTAACCTTGGACGTCAAATGTCGTAGTCGCGGCCTTTGATGACCTCTTGGCTTCTGGCAGGGCGCGTCGTAACACCACGTGATCCCTCAAGTGACGACGAAATAGGTAGCCAACAAACCAGAAATGAATGTCGGACTACAGAAGATTAAAACAGCGCAGATGAATGTAGGAACAAAGAAATGTAATTGTAAGCGTGGGTCTTTGGAATGATGACACCATAAATACCTGTCTTTTACTGCAGAAACGGAAATCCGCTGCTGGGAAAGAGCTGTTTTTAAGAACTCAACAAATTCACAAGGCATAAGTACTACCAATATTTCACTGTAAATGATATTATTTCGCAATAATCAGGGACAATTCACTGAAGTACGACATACATGTCTGTGTCTTGTACTGGCGACCAAAATTGCGGCCATTCAGGTTACAGGAAAAGATAATGTCACTTCCGCGCCCACAGAAACCATGATATCAACGCGCCGAAAACGAAAGCGGCAGTGTTAGGAATTGTTTCCTTTGTCCATGCTAAGTATAACATTTTGTGTAGTAAGGGTATTTCTTTGTTTCCTATGTATTCAATCAACTCCGGCCTTATTGCATCTATACAGGGTGCTTTCTCTGTTTTGATTTTATTTACTATTTTGACTATTTCGTTTAGTATTTTAACTGATTTGTCTCGTGTTATTTGTGCTTCCTCGTCTTCTTCACGTAGTCCTTTTTCATAGTCGTGTTCTTCTTCCATTTTATGCATTTCTTCAGCTTCTTCAAGTAATTCTGTGTGACTTCTATTGAATAAATCTTCGAAATATTCCTTCTACCTTTTGGTTATTTTGTTTTCTTCTATAATTATTTCTACCGTGCCTTCAATTGAATTCCTCATTAAAGTGGGCTATGATTTCACTGTTTTTTTCTCCTAAGATTTGCAGCACTGAGAGCTGTTCAATTATTTAATTAAACAAATGCCAAATTGACACTTTGTATGTTCAATCAATTCAAAATGTTAGAATTACAGGAGAAAATATTTATTGTTGAAAGTTATTTTCAAACCGGTAGAATAGAAAATGGACAGTTAGTTTATTCAATTAATCAGTGTGTACAGAAGTTTCGACAGCAGTTTCCTAATTTTGCTATTACTTATGAACAGCTAGTTAAAGATATTCATGCTTGTGTTCTTAAATTTCGTGAAACAGGATCACTTGGTCGCAAAACAGGGGCGGAGCAGCTAAGAAAAGGACTGCAGCCTGCATTGAAGATGTTCGGGATCGAACGGAGCACTCTCCCAAGAAATCTATTGCGAAACTTTCACAAGAAGTTCAGCTATCAGTGGGAACATGTCACACTATTCTTAAAAAAAAAGACTTAGAGCTTTATCCATATAAGATTCATGCAGTCCACGAACTCAGGCCAGTAGATTTTCACAGAAGAACAGAATATTGTCGGTGGTTTCTTAATAACTTAAACAACGGTGACATTCTTGACAAGTGTTTCTTTTCCGAAGAGGCCTGGTTTCATCTCCTAGGGCATTTAAATAAACAGAATATGAGAATATGGTCAGCAGAAAATCCCCATGAATTTGTGGAAACTCCATTACATCCATTAAAAATTGGTGTTTGGCTAGCAGTATCATCGGACCAATATTTTTTAACGACTCAGTAACTGCTGAAAGATACCGAAATGAGTTATTAGAACCTTTAATTAGTCAACTACATGATGATGAACTTACAGAAGGTTTTTTTTTCAGTAAGACAATGCTACTGCCCATACAGCTCATCAAACAGTGACTTTCCTGCAGCAGTTTTTCGATAATCGGATTGTGAATTTTCCTGCAAGGTCTCCGGATCTCACAATTATGGATTTCTTCATTTATCCGCACATGAAAAACACAGTTTTTAGAACTACGCGTCACACAATCGAAGAATTTCGTGCGGGCATTACAGATGTGTGTGCTAACATAACCCCCGAACACTTAGCAAACGGGTTTGAAAACATGAAACGCAGACTACGCTTATGTATTTAAGCTGAAGGAAAGCACTTTGAGCATCTACTTTAAACTTTAATGTTGTGTTTTTATTTGATGTTATGATCAGTACTGACAGTTAATGACAACTGTTTTCTCTAGAATTGTGTCGCCAACTTCATAAAAAAATCACAGCTTACTTTAATGAGGAATTCAATTGAAAGCACGGTACTTCTTTACTTTTCATGTTTTAGACGTTTTTTTTTCATTTTCTCAGTCCGCTTAAAATATCCATTTTAGCGTTTCTTGAAGCGTTCTCTTCCATCTTGGTTCCGAACTCCTCCCTTGTCTTTGCCTCTTTTACTTTTATTTTCATCTTCTCTCTTTGATTCTTGTATGCCTATACGTTTTTATTATTTACTCGATACTTTTTCTGAAAATATTTTTTCTTTTTTGTTTCTCCTTTTATTTATTTGTTCTGTCAGTGCCTTAGCTTTTTTTGTTCGTAGTTTTGTTTACTCCACAGACTTTTGTTGGTGCTGTCATGATTATTGATTTATACGTTTCTCTTCCAGAAGTAAGTCGATTACATATCTTTCACCTCTGCTGCACATTTATCGGGTTTATTTGTGAATATCTTTGTGTTCGTAGAATGTGGTACTTGCTACCAACTTGTTCATTATATAAAAATCCAATATTCTTTGGCCGTTTTTATTTTTTTACTGTTTCTTCGAATTTCCCTATATGGTAATTTGCTTCTTCTATATTATTTCCCACTCTCCCATTCATATCGCCTATTATAATTAGTGTTCCTGTACTGCTGTCTACTTCTTCCTGTAGATTATTCCAGAATTCATCTAACTCTCTTTTTTGTGTTCCCTCGTTTGGTCCGTGCGCCATCAGTATCGTAAATATTTCTTTCTGATATTCCTTTCCAATCTCTGATTCCATTCGTATTTCGTTTATTAATGATACATCTAGCACCTTCCTTTGCCCAGACAGTCTTATTGACTTATTTGTAACCAAATATTAAAATACATATTTTATAAAATTTAAATAAATACACACATATAATCATAGCCGTTCAGAATACAATATTTAATTTTCGGAGTAATTCTCTCTCTTCATAGGGAAATTACATCATTCGGCGCCAAGCGTGAACTACGATGTTTATAATTAAATAGAATGTAATGAGAACAGCGGAAACAAGAGCTTTAATTTACTCTTTGCTCGTTTCTCAATAATTAAATAAACACTAGTTTCTTTCGCTGTTAACAAACGTGTTGCGACTACGAGTAGTTGAAGAAGCTAATTATATGATATATGATCTTTTAATACATATTTATATTGTATATTTAAAATATCACGGCTGTTGGAAACAAAATGTTTTGGATTTGTATGTATACATTTATGTATGACATAATATCTATTTTCGCTGCTATCTTCATTTTCATCTAGAGTTACAGCATCTGTATGTGTAATTTTACAGCCATCATTTAATTAACATGGTTTATAAATAAGACTATACAAGGTGTCCCACTTCTGAGGAAGAACGATACCGGAGTTTTTATTAAGAAACTTACAGGCCCGCATTCTACGTAACCTAAACATATTTTCAACTATACAGAATATTTCTTTATTAAATTATATAAATAATTATGTATTTTTGTAATGAAACCCTAAATATTTTATTACATACTTAAATAACCCTTGAAGAAAATAATGTAACAATACTTTAATGTATTTTCAGTAGTTCTCGAGCTATTCGTATTTTGTGTTAAAGATGATCCAAATTTAAAGATTGAAGAAACATTTTTGAAACGGCTGACCTTTCAAGCTCTTTACTAATATGATAATTTTTATTTTTTTTATTCTAATTTATCAAATTAGAGTTAAAAGGTCGTAAACGGAAAACAAGTACACGTTGCACAATACTCCTGAATTTAATAATGTTTAACAGTAAGTCCTCTTCATAATACAAGAAACGTGACTTTATACGGTAATTTAACATGGTGAAATTAAATTTAAATCGAACTTTGAAAATAGTCTCTTAAAATATTGGTGCTGTTTCTCTTTAATTCTGTTTAGCATTTTAAACAAATTTTCCTCATTAATGTACAGTGTTGACTCTACGTGTTAATTTAATTGAGGGGTATATATGCAAAATGCGACATGTCTTCCTAAAGAAATTTTAAGAAACCAGCAAAAAATAGTTACAAGTGACTTTATAATGATAGCCCCATTTCCTTTTTGTAGCTGAATTGACTGCAGTTGTTCTTTTAACAACAATATCTATTGAAAACAAAGCAAAAATTCAGATTGACATGTCCAGTTTTGCATTTAAATGGTGGACTTATCTACATTTTAATCTAAAAATGTACAACAACAACAATTACTAAAATAATTATAATTTGGAGACGTGTTTTTGAACGCAATAATACGTGTGCTGTTGGAAAATTTTTGGAAACTAGTAGGCCTAGAATTGTAAGCGTTTATCAACTGTCATATTTGAAAAATTTGACGTTTTTCGCCTATAATTCTATTGACAGTTCCTATCCAAGTGAACTAGTTTTGTTTGTACAGCATTTGAGAAAAAGTAATTTTGTGTAAACATGGAAATCTCGCGTGAAAATTTTCGTGCCGTGATTTTTTACGATTTCAAATGTGGTCTAACGCCGAAATAATGTCTCGATCGGCTTCATTTGGCTTTTGGAGATGAAGCACCATCAAAGAGCAATGTTTATAATTGGTTTGCCGAATTCCAGCGTGGACGCACCTCTCTCAGTGACGAATTTCGTGAAGATCGCCCATCAACATCTGTTGTTGCCACTAATGTAGATGCTGTGCGTGAAATGCTTGAGCGAGATCGACATGTGACATACCGTGAGGTTCAAGCATCCTTACGCATTGACATGAAAGCAATACACCAGATTTTGCATGATCATTTGAACGTACGAAAGCTTTGCAGTCGTTCACCTTCACATCCAATTCACAGAGTAAATAAACTCCATGAGGAGCATCACTAAAGCGGTAATGGCTTTCGGTACAATTGAGAAATTCAACAACTTTTTTATGCTCTCTTTTTTGCATCATTTTGCATCATCTGTTCCTCGAATTTCTATGGGTGGCAATCCAGTTTATCCAAATTTGTTTACCAATCGTATAATTCGGTCTTTTTTGTATCTAATGCACTCAAAAATGCCTCTCGACAAACTTTTCAGTCCCTCTACAGTTTTAATTTTATATGCAATGGAGATGTCATGGGCCTTAGATCTTGCTTGATTATTAACCCTAGGCCTCTTTCTTTTAGAAGAAGCTATATAGAATAACTTTTTTACATCGATGTTCAGATGTGAAGTATATTGATAAGGCTGGTATGGTTTTCCTTTATGGCCGCATTGAGGAAATGTGGGTAAAGAGTTAGGGGCGTACCTTTAAATAATAAAACGGATTCATTGTAAATTACATTCATAGCCATATGCTTACCTTGCACGTTTTGCCTTTGTCCTCTTCCAGGCTTCTGGGTTGCAATGTCCTTTTCATGCTCGATTTTCTTTGTCTTCCACTATTTTGGAACATCCCGCTTCCATTTCTTGATTTCACGATACTTTTATTGCACAACACCTGTTCTATAATCTAATAACAACCACAATTAGCCACGATAAGAAGATCACATAGGAATAATTCTTTATTTCTATTGGTTGCTGTGAACATGTCTGTTTTTGCAACTGAACGGAGCAGGCAAATGTCGCACTTTGCCTCGCATCGGAGATTTCAACATATGACATTCCCATTCGCAAAAATCAGTAACCAACATATGGCGTTTCTAATAAGGAAAACAAACAGCTGTCATTAAAGTTATTCACTATAACTTATTATATTCGATCCATCAGTGCTTTTTGTTAGTTTTATTATTATATCTACGTTATGCTACAAGGAAGCGTCACAAAACTCAAAAAAGAACAATTCAATTCAATGCTTTCTATAGGTTAACCAAATGTTTTCCTTATTATAGGGACCTTCATAAAACTTTTGCTAGATGTCAGCCACTTTGTAATTTTCTCGAATTCATTTGTCGGTGTAGACCGGGCTGCCCTTCTTTACTGGACATTAGGAGTAGTAGGAATAGGCCGATTCTGGAACCTCCTCCGACCTTGACCAATAAAGTTCAAGGTCAAGGTCGGAGGAGGTTCCAGAATCGGCCTATTCCTGACGTGACCTCACCATGACCTTAAACTTCAAGGCCATGACCTTGAGGTGACCTCGATCAAGGTCAAGATTAGAGGAGGTTCCAGAATCGACCTGTTCCTAACGTAACCGAGAGGAAACTTTGAAATGACCTTGAGGGTTCAAGGTTAAGATCGGAGGAGGTTCTAAAATTTGCTTTGTGCCGATGTAACTACAAGGTTAAGGATCAAGTCAGAGGAGGTTGCAAAATTTTCAATGTCATTGACGTGACCTCATCATTACCTCTAAAAGCGAGGTCAGAGGAGGGTTCCAAAAATTATCTATCCTTGACGTGACCTTAACTTGACGGAGGATCCAAAAACGGTTTATCTTGAATATGACCGTAAGGTTGGAGGAGGTAGGGACCCCCACCTAAAATCTTGTTATATAAGGTTCTTCATTTGGGAATAGATTCAGTTGTTACAGAACTGTGAGTTGTGTTGTTAAGTTAATCACCTACCTACATACATAAAAGTAAGTTTAAGTCATCTTATTGTAATAATTTATAATTTGTATATTTTTATTGTATTTAACAGTGACATCTAAACAAGTGGATTTTTTCCTGAAGCAAAAGAGAAGGCACGTGAACGATCCTTTTGATGACGTACAGAAGAAAAGACTTCTGACTGAAAACGTTGACAAACCAAAAGAAGAAAAGCCGGATGAGCACGGTTTGAATATGCCCTCAGTTCGAAACGAGTTTCAATTTGAAATACTCTCCCAGCCTTACTTCACAGATGAAGATTTTCGTCAATGTGATACTAATGAGACAGCACCTTCCGAGATTTCAGAAGCAAGAGAGGTGACTGACGTAGATCAGTTGCCACTTTTAGCTCAAAGTGTATATTTTCTAAATAAGAGCCGTACGAAGTGGATTTGTGTCGGACTGTGTACCGAAACATTTTTTGATCCGATAATACGTATTATGGGTTCCAAAAGGCAGAGCATATCGTTTTTAGAAGAGGAATGGAAAGAATTTTGTTCTTATAACTACACTTTGAAGTCGTATTTTACTGAGAAGAAAACTATTTATCCGGTAATGAAAATCAGCTCAGTAAAGGCGTCTTTCGAACGCATCGAAGGAACGAAAATACTGAAATTAGAAAGAGGAGTGGAGACATTATATATATCTTATAAAGGTCTATTGGAACTCTGGAAATTGTGTGATATTGTATTATATCGTTTAGAAGTTTTGAAACAATTGAACTATAAATCATTCTACAGCAACATGATTCCATGCTTGAGTGTTATGGAAAGTGATATGAAGACAAATGTTAAATCATTTCTCAATAATGAAATATCTGAGAAAGGAGCAATTACAAATGAATTAATGATGTTTGGAATTAGTAAATTAATTTTTGATATAAGTATGCATAAAGCTGTTAATATGTAAATGTTATGTGATTTAATATGTATATATTTCTAGATATGACACTGTCAGTTATAAATAAAATTTTCTAAGAACACTGTTTGACCCTTTATTTAATAAACTAACGATACTTAACCAAAAAATTAAGAGAAATTTTTACGCTATATAAAGATAAGCAGTGAGTATTGAAGTAGTACACATGTAACATCGTTGACTGTTAGAAAGAAAAGCCATAAATGCGACGTCGTGTCAAAACAGATTACACTGCGAGAAGCACCTTAAAACGAAAAGGTCGTGGTTTACTTAATACGTTAATTAATAAACTACCAGTAGAGTTACACTTACCAGGTTACAATTACTGCGGTCCGGGCACAAAATTAGACGTTCGACTTAAAAGAGGAGACAGAGGTGTGAATGCGTTGGATGAGGCTTGCAAGCAACACGATATCGCATATTCTGTAAGTAGCGATTTAGAAAAACGTCACGAAGCAGATAAAAAATTGTATCAAGCGGCAGTGAAAAGAGTGAAGAGTACAGAAGCGGGATTTGGTGAAAAAGCATCTGCGTTATCTGTAGCCGCCTTAATGAAAGCTAAGACAAAGCTTGGAATGGGAAACGGAGTGAAGAGAAAGCGTAGTAAAAGGAAGAAGCGTGGTGGTAAATTATCATTTCGACAAGCTGTAAGGAAAGCACAACATGCAATTTCACGTAATGGTAACAAGACTCTGTTAGAAAATGTGAAATTGGCGCAGGCTGTTTTAAAGAAGGACCACAAGAAAATAAGACCTCCACGTCAAAGAGTGATACCAATTCCTAAGAGAGGAGGGTTTTTACCTTTAATTCCATTATTTGCGGCTTTGGGCGCAATAGGATCGCTCGGCGGCGGTGCAGCTGCAATTGCTAAGGCGGTAAACGATGCAAAAGCTGCGAAAGAGCAACTGAAAGAGGCAGAGCGACATAATCGCGCTATGGAAACAAAAGCAGTGGGAAGCGGATTCTATATAAAACCTTACAAAACAGGGTGTGGGTTATATTTACGATCCAATCCAAAAAACTGAAATATTTGCCTCGGCGACCGTTGACTAACATTGACATACTGAAATATGCTAAAATATGGAAATTACCTTTCTTTCGAGGTGTGTTTATGAGAGATACTTTACCTAAAAAGATATGGAAGCATGAAAGTGGAGTAGTGAATTTAGATAGCGATTCTGGTGAAGGAACGCATTGGGTGGCATATTATAAGAGAGGAGGAATCGTAAAATATTTTGACAGCTATGGAGATCTACGACCTCCAGTTGAAGTAGAGAAATATCTTTTGTCGAACGGATTGGGAGTTATTAACTATAATTATGAAAGGTATCAGAAACAAAATACACAAAATTGTGGACACTTATGTCTACAGTTTTTAAAGTCCTTTACAAGTTAAGTAAGAATGTAGTACTTGAAAGATGGTCAACATGGAATCTTCACCCGTTGCGTGTACATTCACTCTTACGGGAACTGAATCAGTTTTATTTTGTGAATTGAATCCACCACTATACCTCGATGAAGAGGCAACATATGAAATGTGCTTGTTAAATTTTGAAACGTTTAATGCAATACCTAACATAGATGAAAGTAATAATTTGATACATTATGAAGAAACAGGAAAAACGACGGTTTGGAAAACTATCGTTATACCTACAGGTACATATGAACTAGACGATATCAACCAATATCTGAAAGATTATTTTCAAAATAACAATATCCCTGATTATATAAACATTAAAGGAAATAATAATACTTTAAAGGCAACCATACACAGTTCGGTTAAGCTCGATTTTAGTAAACCAAATTCATTGGGAAAATTGTTGGGTTTTAAACCGCGAACGTTGAAAGTAAACGATAATAACATTGGTGATTTTCCGGTGGAAATAAATAAAGTAAATGCTATAAGAATAGAATGTAATCTAACCGGTGGATCTTATAACAACGGAGAACCCGGTCATGTTTTGTATCATTTCTTTCCAAATGTACCTCCAGGGTTTAAAATAATAGAATCCCCTCTTCAAGCTATTTATCTTCCAGTGACCGTGAATGTGATTACGAGAATAGTCATTCGACTATTAGATCAAGAGAATCGATTAGTAAATTTTAGAAACGAAGTAATTACTCTAAGACTTCATTTGAGAAGATTCACATAATGATTATTTACGATAGCAATTATTCGAAACGGAAAGAGTGTAGCAGAATTAGACGTAATGTATTATTTAAACCACGGAAACAGATACTGAACTGTTGTCGACAAAAAAAACTGAAATTGACACAGAGAAATCGAATATATTTAGAGAGTTTAGGTTATAAGGTGCTAACATAGGGGGAATTATTCTGTAGAAGAAACGTAACCGTCAAAGGGTGAACACCATCATTACACGTAAGGCAATCATCATCTAAACAGAACGACATGGATATTTTGGGAGTAACTGATAAAATTAAATTGGACACTTCAATAACCAGTATGGAGTTCCATTCACACTTACCATTCAGTTCATCATTTGGTAATAACGATGAAGTGCGTATCACCGTACCTGAGATCGACAATTACACCCTCCCTTGCGAAAGTTATTTGTACGTCGAGGGAAGACTGCGTTTGGTTAGTGATAATACTAAACACAGTGCGACGGCACAATTGATAAATAATCCGGTAGCTTATATGTTTAGCGAGATTAGATATCTTCTGAACGGAGTACAGGTGGATTCGGTAAGAAATGTTGGCATAACATCAACAATGAAAGGGTATTTTTCTTTTACTCGCAACGATACAGTAAAATTGGAAAATGCAGGATGAATTCAGGAGAATGATAAAATGAGCGATATACTCAACGTTAAGGGAGATTTCTCAGCAAGTGTACCTTTAAAGACACTATTAGGTTTTGGGGAAGATTATAAAAAGATCGTCTTGAATATGAGGCAAGAATTAGTATTGATCAGAGCAAATGATGACGTTGATGCAGTTCTGGAAACAAACAAGACGGAAAAGATTAAATTAATAATTGACAAAATTGTATGGCGTATACCTCATATTTCTGTTGGACTACGTGAGCAATTGGCTTTAACGAGAGTGACAGACAGAGATGTTGAAATACAAATTCCTTTCAGAAGCTGGGAGTTGCACGAGTATCCGTCGCTCCCAACTACGACAAGTCATTCTTGGACAGTGAAAACGGCTCCGCAGTTGGAAACGCCAAGGTACATAATCATCGGTTTTCAAACTAAGCGAAAGGGTGTCGTCGATGCAAACATGAGTCTGTTTGATGACGTTAAGTTAAAATCATTAACGGTATTTCTAAATGGCGAACGCTATCCGTACGACAATATTGATATTGATATTGAAAATAACAAATACGCCGTTATATACGACATGTATTCCAGATTTCAGGAAAATTATTATCATCGTGAAAGCAGTCAACCTTGGTTCAATCCAAAAGGATTAGCTAGTTGCCCATTAATAGGAATCGACTGCACTTTTCAGAGAGATGTAATGCATAAAAGTGCAGTAGAAATAAGAATTGAGTTTACAACTAAAGAAAATATTAAAGCTGATACTATTGCTTACTGTTTAATTCTGCATGACAAAGCGTTCTCTTATTCACCTCTCACCAAAATTGTCCGTCAGTTGATGTAAACCGTGAATGGCAGTATTAACAGAGAAGCTAAAACTATTTGATTTAATTTGATTTTATAAGAAGCAACATCAACCGAACCATGAAAAAACGATTTATTGTCATTGACATTCAAGGATTTAAAGTGGAAAATAATCAGTTTATACCAAAAGAGTTGGCTTCTTACGATAGTGAAAGAAAAGTGAGTCATTTTTTATTTCAACCACCCACAAGTTTGTCAATGGTCCCCAGAAAATTTCAAAATGTTGCAAACTGGTTAATGACCAATCACCATTGCATTGATTGGAATAGAGGATTCGTCCCCTTATCTGAGTTTGACGCAATCATCAACTTTTTATGTTGTACAGCCAAAGTCGTTTACGTTAAAGGAGTGGAGAAGTCTCGATTTCTATGTGAAATTCTAGCGAAAAGCAATGGTGAAAGTGTACCTGTGTTAGATTTGGGTGAAATTTACGAGGATGTACAAAAATTGCAAAAATCCGAACCCAAGTGTCCATTTCACTCAAGAAAAAATTGCATGTGTGCTTTAACGAACGTGTTTGATTTACATAAATTTATTCAAACAAAGTTATATGAAGGATTTTTTACACTAAACATTTGTGATATATTATGAGGAAACTTTGGTTCTTAGTTAGTATAAGAAAAGTTCAGCTTCGCAATGGATTTCTTCTCCCGTCTATTTTGCAAGAACATTATAAAGCATGTTGTAGAGAAGGTTGGCGAAGTTATTGACCAGTACGAAAAAGATTGTTCGTTCAGTAGTATACCAGATAAGGATTTGAAGTACTTTCCAAAATCGTATCTATGTACCAGAGTCACAGCCGTAGATCTAGAATATATCTGGCCTAAGTTGCCAATCCATTATCAACGCTGTAAATATCTACAAAGTCAGAGACTCTGTCACCAACATTGGAATCAAACCGAATTTTCTTTGGATGAAATAGATGGTCCACCTCCACGGAAGAAGAATTGCTATTTGTGTACTTATTCTTAAATATTATTATTAAAATATTAATTATTAAATATTGTTATTAATAATATATTATTATACAATAAACTATAATCAGAAAGGAGTTGTTATTTTATTCGTTATTAATTTTAATAAATCAATTTAAGGATTTAAGAAAGAATTTAGAAATACATTGCGTTATTAAATTATTTAGATTAACTCTTGATGAGCAATTTAGCTTGACAGATTTTTATTGTCTTTGAAAGTATCGCTTTATTCGATTGAAATTTCAAACGTTGTCAAATTTACGAATTTTCTACGATGTAAAAGTCACAAAAATGGTTTTCACTGTGCAGCGTTAAAAATTTCATAGCGAGAAGTGATCTGTATAAAAATTATAATAAACTAAATCAGAAAGGAGACGTTATTAATTTTAATCGATCAATTTAAAATTTAAGAATTTAGATTCACACACCGTCGTATAATAAATTAAGTGGTATAGAAAAAATAAACATGTTTGAAGGCGAACGTCGATTAAATATACAAATACTATAAAATTTACATATGTATTCCGAGTTGTGAATGAATATAAATACCGTTTTAAATAAATAAAAACAAGCACGTTTTAAAGCGAGCCATACTAGCAAGAATTGCATAATAGTAAATTAACATATTTACGAGCATTCACCGTCGATTTAAAATTCAAATTCAATTTGCATAGAAATCGTTTAACTAATATATTGGTATTACACACCAGTCTTAATCGGTCTTTCACAAAGCTTAGTGCGTGTTTACTAAGAGAATATAAGTAAGAGAATATTTTTAAGAATGTAATTTAAATTTACACGATTCTTACAAATAAAGATTAGGGGCTGACTGTTCGATGAAATCGTGGTTTCTAGAAGATGAGTGCTCGTGTGTGTAATGTGTATCGTTAAACTGTGTGACACTTGCAAGTTTGATTTAGGAAAATTTTTGCGAATAAAGATTATTATTCGACAGATACACTTTTTCCTTACATTCATTTGAATAATGATTATTATAAACTTGGTAATAATAAGATTAGAATTACTATTCAACTTGGTTATAATAAGATTATTATTAAACTTCGTAAATGTTATTCAAATTCTAAAGTCGTTAGAGAGAATAATTAGTTATTGAAATTTTTTCAAAATAACTGCAAGTAAGAATAAAAAAAGAGAAGGAAAGAAGAAAAGGACAGAAAGGAAAGAAAAAAAAGGAGAGAAGGAAAGAAAAAAAGAGGAGAAAGGAAGGAAAAAAGGAGGAAAGAAAGGAAAGAAGAAAAGAGGAAAGGTTAGTTCTAGTGGGCCGTGGTTACGCCTTCGTTACGCCTTCGTGACGCCCAGAAAATGGAAAGGGAAGAGTAGGGATGGGAGTGGGGAGAGGGCTTTCTTCCCCCCCCCCCCCCCCTTATACAACTTTAGTTTTAAATAACATTATGTTCAGGATGTTGTAATACAAAATACGTATTGCATCATTTCTGAGCAAGGTGTTCTTTCACTTTTTGATGTTCCGGTTACGCGTGTTTGTTATGTGACCTTTTATAATGTTAATTTTGAATAACATATTACATAATTTCTTACATGCAGTTTTAGAAGGTTTACCTTCAACTTTTCGAGTATAAAAGGAGGCATTTAGTTCGAATAAACTCACAAGTTATTTGTTCAGTGAATCTACTGGTAAGTGCTTTTACTTCTTAATTCATTAATAGATCTATAGTATGATACTCTATTTTTCCAGATATATCTGTTCTGTATCTGTTCTTGTTTGTTTAACAATTTAACTGTAAGTATTATTAAGTAAGATTTACGTTTTAATGTTTTAATATACTCCGTATTTTTGCATGCTAGTAATGTCCTTTGGAAATGAACGCCCAATTTTACAGCAATATTTACAAGGAAATCCTTCTTCAACAGTAACTACTAGCGTGGAATCTGCATTTAGAGAAACACAGACAGGAGTGGCAAGTACTGCTCAAGTAAATGTTTCTCAGAGTGCATTTACCACTCAAGCAAATGTGCCGCCTTCATGGTGGAATGAAATTGATAATTCCTCTTTCCTGTTGCAAGAAGGAATTATCAATGATTCTACACTGAACGCAGTTGGTGACGTAATAGATCGTGTGGATTCTCGAGACATTCATTCCAGTCAACCAATTGTTAGCCAATTGCTGGTTCCTAGCCCTTTTATTCTTAATCAGCAATCTACCCAACCTCCTTTTATTATTCCACAACAATTAATCGCTACTTCTTCTTTAATGAAACCACCTCAAACTTCGAAACCACCAAATAAACCAGTTTCCCCATCAAATAAATCAGTTCCCATTCTTAAACAACCCACTCAACCCCTTATTTCTTCTTTCCTTACGCAAACCAAACCTACTCAACCCCTCATTTCTCAACAGTCAATAGTTACTCCTATTGTAACATCCACATCAGCCTCTACTACTTCGGTTGCTGTAACATCCGTTCCTATTTCTACATCGGAAACTGTTCCTATTACATCCGTCTTTACAACTCCGAGTGTCATTTCTAGATCTGTTATTTCTAAATCAAAAACTCCGAGTTCCATTTCTAAATCTGTTTCTAAATCCGCTTCTAATACTCGTGAACCCACACAATATTTACGCACCCTACGTGGCAACCAATATTCTCGTCTAAGGACCGTTAGCGACAAGTATGAAAGAGTGTGGTTGCCTAAAGCAGAATATTTGCAACGCAGAAGGGAACGCACAATGGAACGTAGATTGGAAAGAATTGCTAATGAAAGACTTTTTCTTTCTTCTTTGCGTTCAAATCATGACTTGATGCATAGTGCGGAGTTGCAAGGTCAACTGAGTCAGTCGCAACCCCGTGTTGTTGCAGATAATATCCCGCTAAATCCTAATGACTCAGTTTCTGAAATAATTGATATATCAGACCGTTCAATGGAGATATCTCAATTATCACCAATTGGGAATAATAATAACACGAACTCATCAATTAATATTAATCCAGTAATGATTAATAATTCTCCTTCTGTTCGTCGACCGAGGACTATTAATCTACCGAGGACTAATGTTAGTGAATCTGCTAATATTATATCCAATATTCAGAATTTGTCATCTTCACAATCACAACCGGAACTACTTATCCCACCCTCTCAAATTCCACCTTCTCGACTTCAGATTTCACCTTCTCGCCTTGAAATATCCTCTCCTAGTGTCCGAACCTCTACACCTATTCGATCCCTTTCCTCATCACAACATGTTATACCCCTTCCTTCACCCTCTCCCAATTTAGTGGGAGTTATCTCAACAGCAGTCCAAAATTATTATGACGGAATTATGCCTGAAGTCAGGAACTGTTGTTTAGAGGGTGAGAAAAATCTTAGAAAAGTCACGGATGAGTTGCAATCTTGTCGTGAAATTTTACGTACAGTTCGCTTAAGGTCTCCGACTGACCAGGCTTTAAACGAACAATATGACAAAATTTCCCTCATTCACAACCGTCTGAGCCTGATCCAAGATTTGTTTCATAATCTTGTCGCAGACATATCTATTTAAAAGATTAAGTTTGATTTAGTGTCTTAAGATTTAACTTCTTCTCTTAAGTAGATATGTCTGTGAATTATATTGCTGTTTAATGGTATGTTCCTCACATGAAGTTGGAAATGTTGTCGAGGTATTAGGTATGTTTTCGAGGATATAAAAAATTATTTTTCTTTGTACAATTTTTAATAATTGTTATTCGTTTTACAGATGAGTTCTTCACCAAACGTGCCTCTCGTGAAATCAATTTTTATGAGGCAAGTGGAACTGAAAGTGAGTAATCTAATTTGTATTTTACGGTTTATATTTTTGATTATTTACTTTTTCAGTTAATGGACGGAACTCTGATTAATGCGGAAACGGCGGTAGTTAATTATCGCATGGTTCATCCACGTATCGAACGGTCACCTTCACCCAGCTACACTCCAACGCCGCTAGCGGCGGCCACACCTGAACGAAGGCCGCCGGTGCAGCAAGTGGCGGCGCCTCAACGCATCCGCCTAAAAAGGAGGGTGTTTGCGCCGCCAGTGTTGGAGCCTCTACCTCGGCCTTTACCACTAAAGGTGGAGGTGGAGGAGGAGGAAAGGGGAGAGGTGGAAGTGGAATCCACGATGGATGAATCTTGGGTTCGTTATCGTTCATTACCTTTCAACATTTTAATAACATCTTATTTTTTACAGTGAGGAGCATTAGAGCATTAATCAGAGTTTAGGTTAGAGATATTAATTTAGTTAGAGTTAGAAATATTAATTTAGTTAGAAATATTAATTTAGTTAGAAATATTAATTTAGTTAGTTAGGAACATTAATTTATTATATTTATTTAAATAAATAATTTATGAGTTTTAAAGAGTGTTTATATAGCAGTTGATATTGATAACTACAACACAGTAATAGAGTATCGCGTTTGGTAACGAGGAAATTAATAACGTGTTGTAAGGAGCAAAAATATTTTGAATATTTTTGAAAAATATTATTTTAAATATGAAGTTTCAACAACAGTCTTTAAAGTTACCCGTACAAAATTTCGACGATGCAATCGCAAATGAAACCTTTAAACGTCACAGTGTTCTCTTCGGAGGATCAAGTAAACGCGTTATCATTAGCGGGAGCTCAGGGGCTGGTAAAAGTAATTCCTTAGTGACATTATTAACCCATCCGAACGGATTACGTTTCCAAAATTTATACATCTGCTGTAAGACCTTATCTCAGGGGAAGTATAAATTTCTCCGACATTTGCTATCAACAGTGCCCGAAATAGGCTACTTTGAAATTTCCGATATTGAAAAAATGGTGTCACCTACAAATGTAAAAGAATATTCAGTCGTTGTTTTTGATGATGTTCAGTGTACTACACAAAATTTAATTAAAGAATATTTCTCCTTTGGACGTCATAGAAATGTTGACTGCTTTTATTTAAGTCAAACTTACAGTGCAATACCCAAACAAATGATTCGTGATAATTGTAATTTCTTAATACTATTTCGTCAAGATTTCACAAATTTGAAACACGTTTACGATGATTACGTCAGCGGAGATATGACTATGGACCAGTTTCGTAATATCTGTTACGCTTGTTGGAAGGAACCGTTTGGTTTCTTAGTTATTGATACCGATTGTTCCATAAACGCAGGGAGATATCGTAAAGGATTCGACACGTACATATATCTTTAAAACCACTACATTTTACATAGTTCTTTCATTTTTACATAGTTCTACAGTTCTTCAGTACTGTAACAGACGTTAAAGGATGCGGATGCACCATGAGTAACAAACTTAAAGCAGAATTAGCCACTGCGCGCGAAAGTTTGCGTACTAAATTAAAAACACTTAAATCCGATATTGCACAAGCAAAACATCATGCGGAGCAATCAAAAAAGTATCTGCAGACAACTTATTCACCTATTGTAGAGCCACTCCGAGATATTGTCAATAAGCTAGATGTTGTTCGCAGCGTATTACCTATGAAAGAGGAGCAACAGTCATACGAAGCCAGTGAAAAGAGATTGAAAGAGGAGCCAAAGAGTTCTTTCCTACGAAAAAGACCGATTTATAAATTGAGATCTGATCCTTCTTTCATACGAAGAAGACCGAGTTATAAATTAAAATCCGATCCTTCGTCGCGAATTGGATTGTCAGAGGAGCATGATGTGGGTACTTCAACGCCACTTGGACGTGAAATTAAACAACCTTCCATCTTAGAAGATGAAGAAATTCTTGAGGTTCCTCATGAAAAGTCCACATCTCCAACTTCAAAATCTGTTTATGAAGAAGCAGAAGAATATGACACCGAAAGCAGTAACCCCCCTGCGGACGAATCCCTGGCTCATGCTCGTACACTTCTAGAAGAACGAAAATCATTACTTCGGACTAGATTAGAATCACCGCTGGTGGAAGCTGCCTTAGAATCGTATCATCCGTTAGCACGTGATTATGTTACACGATTTGAAACTGATGTAGAAAATGAATTCGATACAAAATACGGTGTAAGAGAAGAAGATGAGAGATTGTTTGTTGGGAACCAGGAGCTTAAGTTTGACGGTCCCGATCTTGTAATTGGAGACTTGGCGTATAAGGGTACTAAAGGTTTATACGAGCTGGTTTTTAAGAAAAATCCAGAGAAATTTACGTTTCACGATGTGCGAGACTATAGAGATATATTGAGAAGAACTAGTGCGTTTAAAGTTAATTATAATCCCTCAGGGCGAATATCTGCAAGCAGAGGATTTAAATATGTGAATATTATAAAACCAATAATTCAGGGAAAACCACCAAACGTTTGGTGGGCGCGAAGCTGGAAAACAGGTGGAGCTTTGGAGAAAAAGCTTGTACCTAACAAATGTTTGCAGTATCAATACTGGGATGATCCTAACGAACTAGTAGAACGATTGCGTTTATTGAACGCATCCAAATCAGCAGGTCACTCCGCACATAACAATGAAATCATAGCGATCATTGAAGAATTAAAAGAGGCTAAAATTATTTTGTAAATTGTAGTATTTAGTGGAGTGCAAGCGAGCACACATTTCAGTTTCACATAGTTGTTGATTGATTCACAATGACTATTGATAAGTTTGGAAGACACGTTCATAAACACACAGTTTTCAAACACATTGCTGCTACACCATTATTTTACGAAACATTATTAGACTTTCAGAGTCAAGAGCTTAACGCCGAAAGTGTGTATTTGCTTTCAAATAGAGGTCACCAAACGACGTATACGATCCAAGAAACTTGCGTTGTTAAAAAAGTACTTATTCATCAACCTACTATTGTCAACATTACAGTATCCATCAACGCTATAAATTGTACTGATACTTTAATTGGAAGAACGTTGAATGTGGGAGATCAAATCTCGTTTACTTGCACATCTTTAGTTTGTGCAGTTCCATTATTTGTTGAATTCATCGTAAGAAAACGAGTTCTAACTGAAAATGTCTAATCTATCTTCTAATGTGAAACGTGATGTTGTTAATGAGTTGCACAAACCAGCAAGGAAAAACTTTCGCCGTCGTCGAGTAATAATAAAAGGACTCAGAGATCTCTTCCAAGCAGACTTAATTGAAATGCTACCTTATGCCAAGATAAACAAAGGATACAAGTACATTCTGACAGTGATCAACGCATTTTCCAAGTATGCTTGGGGAATACCATTAAAAAATAAGACAGGTAAAGAAGTAACCAAAGCTTTTCAATCGATTTTATCTGAAGGTAGAAATTCTGTACCGAAAAATATACAAACAGATAACGGAAAGGAATTTTACAATGCAGAGTTCCAAAATTTAATGAAGAAATATAGAATTAATCACTATAGCGCATACTCTAATTTAAAAAGTTCGATAGTCGAAAGATTTAATAGAACCCTAAAACAAAAAATGTGGAAAGAATTTAGCATGCAAGGAAATTTCGGATGGTTCAATTTATTACCAAGGCTAATTGAAGAATACAATAACACTGTTCACAGTACGACGGGTTACAAACCCAGCAAGATAAATCAAAGAAATGCGCAAAGTATTTTACAGTCCGTCTACAGCAACCTTAAAATTGTGGATCCAAGAATTGCAAAATTTAAAATTGGAGATCATGTGCGCATCAGTAAATACAGACAAGCATTTTCGAAGATGTACACTCCGAATTGGTCCAACGAAATATTTACCATTTCGTCGGTGCAGAATACTAATCCCAGAACATATCTAATTAAAGACGTTGATGGTGAAGCCATTCTTGGTGGGTTTTATGAGTACGAGTTACAAAAAGTAAAACATCCAGATATATATTTAATTAATGTATTGAGAGAAAAAGGTAATAAGGCGCTCGTAAGTTATTTAGGATTGAGTTCTAAACATGATTCATGGATACCAAAACGCAATGTTTTATAATAAATATTTATTAACTACAACTGTAAACATACAATACTCACAATACACAATAAATGAATTTTACAAATTAATTTATTTACTTTCTAACAGAACTTATAGATAAAACATACTTTATTTATTTTCTAATTCTTTTTCCAGTTTTTCAATTAGTTCTTTTAGTGTTTTATCTCTTTCTATATCAGCAATTTTATGGTGACCCCACGCCAGAGTATGAATTTTGTCATCCAAAATATAACGTTTATCGTCTTTAGATGATAAGGCAATTTTATTTTTCAACTCTGTATACACCGTATGAAAATCTGAGTGAAACACGTACATCTTTTTAAAAATAAAACCATCTCGTTCAATGATTTCTTTGTAGTCATCTACAGATAAGTATTTATCTATAACGTATTTTTTAACACCTTTTGCTTTCTTAGTACATTTTGAAATAAGCTTTACACAGTAGGCTTTCGCACCGGTCCCGATAAAAGATTCTATAACCTGTCCTGCGTATTCGTCTTTAAATCGTCCAATAACTGATTCAGTTCGAGGCATTTCATGTACATTATTCGGTGGGTAATTTGAAGTATCAAATTTATCTAAATTTTGCTTTATGTCATCGTATACATTATCAGTATTAACGGTCAGTATTAAACTATCCGTATCAGTATATAATAAAGCTGCTCTATTGTTATATTTTCGCTTTATAAAATTGTAATAAAAATCGTACATTACTGTTTTTGATATTTCCAAAACACAAAACCCTACGTATAAAGGTTTATTATAATTTACTTGTACTTTGCATAATTCTATTGCGGCCAGGTGATCACTAAAAATTTTACTCGATTTATAGTTTGGTTTAGCTATCAATGATTCAGCTCCCGGTCTTCGATTATGGGTTTCCCAGCTGGTGGCCAATTTAATGTCGACGCGATTCTCAACATTTTCCATAGTTTTACCGAAAACACTATTATTTAATAATTTGTAAAAATTTTTTTCGAATTCGTTTTTAGCTTCAGCTCGTTTTTGTGAATTAAAGTCTATGTATATTTTTAGCCAACGAGATTGCTTAAATTTAATTGCCCTATGAATTTGGTTTAATATTAAACCATTTTCCAAACATTGTTTCAGATTTAAATAGTGAATTATGTATTTCCTTTTGTTGTACAGATTTGGAATAAGTTTACCATATTTCGAATTTGGAGGAATTATGTTTTCCGGACAAAATGGTAATTCGTTGTGGTTGTCATGTAAATGAGTCGGGTATTCCAAATCTACTTCGAATATGTACCCGACATCTGAATTTTCTTCTAACTCTGAAATGTTAAGATTGTTAATCTCTTCTGTACACAACCAAGTAAATTCTCCCCACGGAAATCTGGAACACATTGCGTGACCGTACAGATTTGTAGCATCAAGATATAGTAAATATTTAGTTGCCTTCTTAGAGTCAAAACCATGCACAAATTTATTATTAGCGTTTTCGATTCTTTTAGTGCACATACTCACTCCACCGCGTATACCCATTCTAAAAAAATGTAGCATATCAACATCTTGCAGTAACTCTAATTTAATTTTTGTCATTCTTAACATTGCATCCCAACTTAATCCTGGAGCGGTGAAAAAATGGCAAGGATCTAGTTTGTAATTATCAATACAAAGGTCTCTGAAATTTTCAAATACGTCTGCCAACAGTAAAACATCAGATGTTACGTATACATCACTGTAATCACCCATAGTTTTACAGTTAAATAAATTCCAAACGCGCTGTGCTCTCTCATAATCTTCATCACTTACGTGTTCATCATACAGCACATCATAAAAATCTTTCTTAGAAGGTAAAGTGGCAAAATCTAATTTCATGAGTGAGTCAATAAAACAATACGGGAAAATTCCTTTTTGACGTATTAATTTAAACATCTCCTCATCGTTAAAATATTTTCTAATTTCCCTACATTGCCAATCTTCCAAGTATGAACTTAATTTCTCTAAAGACGATTGCATGAAACGAAAAGAATCTACAAATCTTATTTTGAAATATACTTTACGCTTTTTACCTTTACAGTCTGTCTTATCCCCCACGTGTATTAATTTCGAAAAGGATATATATTTTTCCTTATTTTGTGCGATCACGTCCACATCTTCACCTTCTAATGCCATTGTCTTTACAAACAAGTGACTGTCATAATTAGAAAGATTATGAAAAAACACTGGAATAAATTTTGGTATTTTAAAATTAATGTTGCACACAGAGTGAGCAGCACCTCTAAACGCTCCCGATAAATGTTCGTGATCACGCACCTTCTCCTTAACATCTAATATTGGTTTTTCACAAATATGACACATTGTTGCACGGTCGTATGCCTCTTTTTCTTCTCGTGTTAAATCAGTCATCGGCTCAATTTTACTTAAATATTTATCGTAAATTTCTTTAATATCTTTTTCTAACCATTTTATAAACTCCGTGGCGGCATTCTCTCCGCGATATAACTTTAACATTGACAAATTTGCATTGAAACTGCACTTAATGTAATATGCAAATGAATGAGGTTCGTGTTCATAACACTTAACAGTGAAAGATTTATCTGGATTTGGTTCTACTCTGTCCAGTGGTTTTAGCAATGCTTCGAAATCGGCATATATAACAAAAGGAAGTTTTAACTGTTTTTCAAAATTTTCAAATTGTAATATATTCTCTGGCAAAGATTCACCATACTTATTTATTTTTAACTCTGTCGATGGTAAAACTGTTTTGATAACTTTACAGTCTTCCCTCTCGTGTCGTTGCAATTTTTCAATACATGGAAAATACACTAAACATCCTTCACAAATATATTTCTCGTGACCGTGATGTGAAGTCTGTTTTGACACTAAACGTGATAAATTTTTAATCCAACAATAGTGAGTATTTCCGTTGTTGTCATCAATTAATAATAAGTTTATATGAATATTTTTTCTATTTTTAGTAAAATGTAACGGTCCTACAACTTCATCAACCGTAACCTTACCATTATAATGGGAACCGAGTCCGTAGACATTTATAGAAATATTGTTCTTGCTTTCAAATTTCTTCACGTCACAAACTTTCAGTGGAAATTCTAGGTCAGTGAAATCCGCTACTGTGTTATAATGGGGATACGAAGACATCCTTTGAGGAAGACCTGTCGGTTGACACATCGCTGACGTTATCGCCCAGGCAAAGCAAGCGTTGTCGTTATTTCTGACATTTATGACAGCTTTCTTCGCACTTATTGAAGACGGTAATGGCATGAAGCTGGATGCTTTCAGTGGATTGTATTTATTAATGTTGACTTCCATATATAAAATTCTGCACAAAGTCCATCCTGTAACAATATTTGCAACTTTAAGTTTTATTCTAAACGATTGCACCTATTATTTGTTTTACCTGAATCTCTCTCCTGAAATTCCGACATTTTTACATGTATTTCGTTTACAAAATCACGATATATATTGTATATATCAGTTCCAAAACAAGTTATTTTATTCTTGGTGTTAAAAGATTTTATCTCAGAACTTTCTTTAGAATCTAAGAAATATACTCCGAAAATTTCCACATTCCACTTTAATGCTTTATGGATGTCTAATATACTTTGAACCAAAGTTAGTACTTTTTCTTGAATATTGTACATAAAATCCTCGACATCGACATAATTGTAAGGTTCCGTTATACGGTACGTTACGATTTTATCTCCGAATGCACCAGCTATCTTCTCCACGCCG
The DNA here is from genome assembly GCA_036172665.1 of Prosopocoilus inquinatus. Classification (NCBI taxonomy): domain Eukaryota; kingdom Metazoa; phylum Arthropoda; class Insecta; order Coleoptera; family Lucanidae; genus Prosopocoilus; species Prosopocoilus inquinatus. Next base: position 9,681,921 of record CM069876.1, read on the forward strand.
TTATCGACGACCACAAAAGCATTACTTTTATGTGAATTACTACGCAAATGTGCTGAGAAACACTTTCTGCTGACGTATATTTCACACACATCACATTTCATAACGTTCACCTGGTCAACAACTTTGGACGGTCCGGCAATTTCATCTAATTTCAAACGTTTTCCCTGGCATGACGTACGCAAATGACGATTCATATTATCGATTCGCGTAAATTGTTTGCCACACTGATTGCAATCAAACATGTTTTATAATTTTAATAAGCACTATCACGTTCACTACGTTCAATAAGTTGGTAAACTCAATCTGAGGGTCAACCGTCGTCTGCGGATATCAAATTAAACACCTCCTTAAATAGGTACATATTCAATAACAGGTTGCGTCAGGGTTATTTCAAAACAATTACATTTGAGTCACCGCGCTTCAAGGTCCGTTACGAGGTCACCTCAGTCATTTCAAGGTCGCCTCAAGGTCACCCCAAGGTCATTTAAAGGTCACCTCAGAGTCATTTCAAGGTCATTTCAAGGTCACCTCGAGGTCATTTCAAGGTCATCTTGGGGTCATTTCAAGGTTATTTCAAGGTCACCTCAAGGTCATTTCAAGGTCACCTCAAGGTCATTTCAAGGTCACCTCAAGGTTATTTCAAGGTCACCTCAAGGTCATTTCAAGGTCACCTCAAGGTCACCTCAGGGTCATTTCAAGGTCATTTCAAGGTCATTTCAAGGTCATTTCAAGGTCACCTCAAGGTCATCTCAAGGTCATCTCAAGGTCATCTCAAGGTCACCTCAAGGTCATCTCAAGGTCACCTCAAGGTCATTTCAAGGTCATTTCAAGGTCACCTCAAGGTCATTTCAAGGTCATTTCAAGGTCACCTCAAGGTCATTTCAAGGTCACCTCAAGGTCATTTCAAGGTCATCTCAAGGTCATTTCAAGGTCACCTCAAGGTCATTTCAAGGTCACCTCAAGGTCATTTCAAGGTCACCACAAGGTCATCTCAAGGTCACCACAAGGTCATCTCAAGGTCACCACAAGGTCATTTCAAGGTGACCTCAAGGTCATTTCAAGGTCACCTCAAGGTCATTTCAAGGTCACCTCAAGTTCACCTCACGGTCATTTCAAGGTCACCTCAAGGTCATTTCAAGGTCACCTCAAGGTCATGACCTTGACCTTGAAGCTCATGGTGGGGTCACGTCAGGAATAGGCCGATTCTGGAACCTCCTCCGACCTTGACCTTGAATTTTATTGGTCAAGGTCGGAGGAGGTTCCAGAATCGGCCTATTCCTACTACTATTAGGTTTTGTCTGGGGGATATTAACTCGCATTGTAGCACTGTCTACTGTAGGGGGCCGATTTATTACAGATGAATTTAAGGTATTTTCGCTGCCACCAAGTGTCTTTGAATTAGGACACTGAATAAAATCATTACAAGGCCAGACTTATGAGTTCTTCCAGGCTTAAAGAACTGTGTACAGTTATTTCTTTGTCTTTTTGTAATTACACGTAAATAAAGTCAGAGCCACAAATTAAAGTATATTAAGGAAATGAAACAGTACAAAGGAATATCAAATGTTATACACTTATTAAATCATTACGATTTATGCGGGAAACGGGGAGTAGATCGTACCTGATATTTGAAGGAAAGACTTCCCTCTCTGTTTGAAGACTCCGCAGCAGGATTTTTTTTTTGGAGTTGCTCTCGGGTCGGGTTCTTCCGTTCTTTTTGGATTCACTCAACCATCACCCGGTTATTAAACACAGTACAAATAATTTTCTTTGAGGAGGATTAAGAGATTAAAATAAACTGACTTTCAACTAATTACAGGAAAAATGAATAAAAACCACAAATAGTCAAAAAGGCCTAGCGAATCATGTGCATACTTGAAGAGTAAGCCACGAACATTAATTATTTCCTTTCTCCGAGGGGGTCATACCGCCTGAATCTTATCTCAAAATTACGTCAAAATTTACCCAGTGACTGCTGTCACCTGACGTATCTCGTCTGAACTACTCTTTTTGCGTGGGTTGAATTACATTTCACTGGGTTTAATTTCCAGGCCACAGCAAGAGAAAAAAAATGTTATCACACTAATGTTTAGTCTCGGGCACGGCAAGTCCCTGATAAAAAAGAATTTAGACATTCGCAATTTAGATTCTTTTACGAGTCATTAAAAAGGAATACGCCAGTCTTATTTAATAATTAAGAAATTATACATTAAGAGTACAATTCAGGCTGTTTACATCGGATTTTGCAGCAAAATATACAGTAAAAGCATGCAGAAAAGGTCAACAAGTCCAATTTTGGATTTTTTGTGACTTATCGGTTTTTCGTATACGTATATCTCTCAATTGTCAGATATTGAATAGCAAGTTGGAATAAAACAGGAGTATTTTAGAAATAAATTGTCTAGAATCGTGCTGAATTCATTGATAATTTAAGTTCAGGACAGCTTGCATTGTTACTTCAGGTAAGGGTACTAAGCATATTTATTTTGAGTGGAAATAGAGATTAAAGTAATTAAAGTAACTTGTCTTTTAAATTAACTGTAAAATTGGTTTCAAAGTAGTTCAGTTTTACATATTATGAATATTTTCCTCATAATTTACCTTTACGTTGCACATACGGGTATTTACCCCGAAAAGCTGGTCAAAAGTCGAATGACACAAAATTGTGAATTTGACTACAATAACTATTACCTAAGATAGAACAATACTTAGGGATAAAGAGGGTAAACTTATTTTTTTCCTTGGGTAGATGAACAAAATACCATCAAAGGGATCAAAGCACCTTGATAGTCGGTTGTGTTAAACGTGCATGCCTAATTCAAAAAATAATTAAATTCAAACTGTTTCTAATTCTTCTTTGAAGCTATATGCTGTTTATTTTTGTTGGAAGATGTTCAGCCAAGTAAGCAGTGTTCATATCAACCATTACTTTTTAAATGCTATTGTCAGTATTTAAGATATATCAGATTAACGGTATGTCAAATTTATGTCGTTGGATTTTCGGTTATTAGTGTACAGCGAAAGAGTTTTCTTATATGTCAGGACGATTCCGGGTCGATTTTTTTCTGTTATGTTTTACAGTAAGTAAGATACTTTAAATATCTGAAGACATCGGCTGCCGAAATTAGCCTATAAATTTATGACAATTATTTTTTTGATGCTGTGTCTTGTAATAGTACGCAAAAAACTTTGCAAAACACTAGACTTTATACAAAACGACATAGTTAAAAATTCTACATATCCTGAAGAACAAAATAAAGAACTCATACACAAACTGTCATGTACAAGGTGTTCATGAAAATCTGCTACTATAGCTAACTTTCTTATTTGAATTTTTACGAAGTAACATAAATTAGTAAATTTTTAGGATCTTTCCTCCTCGATTTTATTGGTGCTTTCGGAAAAACAAATGACTATCAAGTTTTCAAGATTTTCTATTGTTTATTGTTTCTATTTTAAATGGAATGTTAGATATTTTATCATCGCATCGCGTTCAGGATATAAAATTAATTATGTTCGTAAAATATCATCTCCAAAAGCTAAGGAATATAATTTAATTTTATATTTAGTAACTAAATCTCGGTACTAACGGAAAATGAAGTTTTTCATTTTAAACTTCAGTATGTAACTTAAATTAGAGAAATTTCAGGACTTTTCCTGCTCGAATTAATGGTACCTGAGGAGAAATAAATGAATAAATATCAGGTTTACGAGATTTTCGATTGTTGTCATTTTTTTTTAAATGATACGATGATAAAAAAATATAATGTTTTGTATAAAGAAATTGAAAACAATGGAAAATCTCGTAAACCTGATAGTCATTTGTTTTTCTGATGGTACCCTAAATTCGAGCGGGAAAGTCTTGAAACTTCTAATTTAAGTTACTTCATAAAAATGAAAATAATGAAATTTGCTAGAGTACCGGCTCTCCATGAACATCCTGTATAAACTCGGAAATTAAAGAGACGTCTTGCGGCGAACGGATAGATCATATTCATTCATGTTGCTTTTTCAACAGTAACTTCAATGGGGGCAGGAATTAAAAGAAATTCATTTGGTGCATAATTAAAGTGTGCGCCCAGTATATGGTAACAGATAAAAAAATTCAGTCTAAAATACTTTATTGTCACCGAATAAATGCGAAAATATGAAAAAATAATTTTGGCCAACTTTTTGGGTCCAATACCCCTATGTGCGTTGTTACGGTTTGAATGTATTAATAATGCAATAATTGGATGGCGATCGAGGTATTGTTTGAACGTCTGGTTTTGTGTTTTCTTCGCCTTTGTTTATTAACTACTCTGGAAGTAACTTTTTACTGTAATTCCGTCGTAGCGCAGATGTGTATTTTAGAACGCTAATTACTTTCCACGTGTTGAATCTATTTTGTGGTGCAATTCGTAGCCAGTTTTTTATACATCTTAGCACATAACCGCAAGAAATTCTTTTTCGAGTTTACTATTTTGGTATTATAATTAATTGCCTTAAGTTAAACTCTTGGCAATTATCTGAAATCGTCTACAACTGCATTATAAAATCATGCGAACGGTGTGGTTGGAAACCCACTTTTCAACCTCTCTTTGTCCCCAATTCTTTTAAACAGTCCGTGCACAGTTGGATCTCAATTTTTTTGTTCGTAGCGTTCTGGTTGGGTAAAATAAGCTAGAAATCTGTTTTCCAATGTGTTTTCCGCGATTGCTAGAATGGCGTTTTACTTGTATATTCAAAATTGTCGCAAGTGTTTCGCCATTTTCTCTCTCTTTGAATTTCAAAATGAAAATTTTACCAGAATATTTCAAATAAAAATGCCTAGTCTTTTAAATCTAATAATATATTAAAAAATGTAAAATTTAATTTACAAAACACTTTAGAAAAATATAAAATACAAAAATATAATAAACAAAGACGTGAAAATCAGCTTACAATTTAAAAAGATTTTAGTAGAAAAAAAAATAAACAAAATCGTGAAATTTACTTCCAATACAATTACGTAAAAAAATTAATTTTAGTATGAACAATTTTCGACGAAACAATGAATTTTTAAAAAAATATTAACCAAAAATTTTACAAATAATTAAAAATAACTTAATTTAACAAATAAAATAAACAATAACAACAGCAAATATTAATGAAATTATAGCGTTAAATAAAACAAAAGAAACGGTTTGGGAGAGAAAAGGCGAATATTCCGCATAAAATAAAAAAATAGAGCTTGTATTGGAAAATACCTTTTTATTTATTTCATAGAAACAAACAGGTTTTACCTAATATTAATGTTTCTATATAAATCAGAAAAAAAAATATATGTAAATTGCTACAGAGTTTTTTAAATGAAGTTACAAAACAAAAAAAAAATAAAAAATAAAAATAAATAAAAATAAACAGGTAAATTACTTTATGGGGGACTATCCTATCCTGAGAACCATATTAAATGCCAGGGGATGCGCAAGCAAGAAACAAAATTGATTGTCAAATTAATTGTTCGGGAATAAAATTAGAGACTTGGCGGATTTAATAAAATTATATTTAGATACATCAAAAATTTCTAAGAACTGATAATGATCATTGTATAAACTACAAATTTTGTTAATTGGCGACAGAGCATTTGAGTCAACATGCATAGGTGGTTGAGGCCTAATACTGTAATAGGGAATATGCAGTCTGAATAAAGATAGCAATCGAGCGTTATCAAAAAAGTTATTGAAAACTTTAAACAAAATGTTTAACATTGCTAGTTCACGTCTGTGTTTGAGTAGCGGTAATCTAAATTCATTTCTTATATGCTGGTAAGATTCGAAGGGTGGATTTCTTTTGTATTTTTTGTAGTATAAAAATTTCAAAAAGTTATTTTGAACTTTCTCAATCTGAGTTTCGTTGATTTTAGTTATCGGACACCAAATCACAGAGGCAAATTCTAACTTAGAGCGAACAAGTGCGTTGTATAAGGAAATAATTGGAGGTAAACTAGAGAAATCTTTTGTATTGCGTTTAATAAAACCCAAGTTTCTAAATGCATCATTAGTAATATTTTGAATGTGTTCGGAAAATCTAAAATTAAAATCAAAAGTAACCCCGAGATCTTTTGTTGAGGATTTACGTGGCAGAGATACTTTATTTACCTTATAGTCGTAAATAATTGGAAATTTATTTCTATTAAAAGAAATAATACAACACTTACTAATGTTTAGCGGCAACTTGTTGTTAATACACCAACTAGATATGTTATTGATATCAAGTTGTAAAAGTAAGGAATCATTAACAGTAGTAATATTTTTATAAATCTTGCAATCATCCGCAAAGAGTAAGCACTTGGAGTCCTTTATAACTGATATAATATCATTTATGAAAATTAAAAATAAGAGGGGTCCCAAGTTACTTCCCTGGGGAACACCCGATGTAACTTGGAAAACATCCGAAAATGCACCTTTGTAAAAAACAAACTGTCGTCTGTTATGTAAATAGGAACCAAAAAAAGTGACTAATTTATTTGAAAAACCGAAGGAATTTAACTTCTTTAACAATACATCATGATTGACTCTATCGAAGGCTTTCGAAAAGTCTGTATAGATGGTATCTACTTGATGTCCTGCTTCGATGGCCTTCGACACGTCTTCTGAAAAAAGCAGCAAATTGGATTCTACAGATCTTCCACAAAAAAATCCATGTTGTTCAATAGCTATTTTAGATTTAACTTGTGCAAAAATTTTGGAGTACATAATTTGTTCAAAAATTTTCGAGACTACTGATAATATAGAAATTGGTCGATAGTTGGACAATGAACTGGCTTCCCCAGATTTAAAAATGGGAATCACTTTAGCCAATTTCCATCGATCCGGAAAAACAGCGGATTGGAGACATAGATTAAATATATATTTTAGTGGACCAGTTAATAACTCAGAGCATCCTTTATAAATATACGCAGGAATGTCATCAGCTCCAACAGACTTTTTTGCTTTTAGTTTCTTTATTCCGAGTTTTACATCGTCGTCGCTGATTTCTCCGATAGAAATATCGTTGCCTGTTTTAATATTTGAAAAATTTACATTATATGATGAAGGTTGTACATCGTATATACTTTCAAAGTAAGATGCAAATCCATTTGCGATGTCTTTGTTGTCTGAAAGTGTAGAGTCATTATAGATAAATGTATCTGTGCTTGCGAGGCTGTTTTTCTTGCTCTTGACAAATGACCAAAATAAAGTGGGATTACTCTGTACAGATGTTTCGGCAACCTTACAGTAATTTTTATATGCATTTTCGATTCAGGTTTTAAGTTGTGCTCTATAAAATTTATATTTTTTTAAGTTGAAATCATTGTATTTTCTTCTTCTGTGATATTCTTCTTTTTTTATAGTCGTGAAATGGATTTTTCTTTCAACTCACTGACATTTCTCGAAACACATATTTGAAATTCAACTAGTAAAATAGAAAATATTCGGTTACGTTTAAATTGATTGATTAATTTCAAACTGAGGAAATTGACTGATTGAAAAAAAAAGAAATTAAAATAATGGGGCATCATAACTTACAATGCAAGAATACTCTTGCTTAAATGGATAAATTAGATGCAATGTTGCACTCGATCTTATTTTCCAGCGGTCACGCGTCGCCTGAGTACCGTGTGCAAAGGAAATTCCAGGAAATGTTGCCATCTGTCTGACCTTGTACAAGATTTGATTCATTTCAATATTATAATATTATTTAATCGTAACATTTAATTTTATATGAAAACCTTGTATCTGAATATTCGAATCTTTACAGAATTTCACAATATTCGTATTTCGTGGGAATTAAATTGATTGTTTATCTTACGTCGAGGTGAGGTTGTAAAGCTCGACGTCGCGTCAGTTTGTTAAGCTATCTTGTTTCCTACGAAATAAGCTTTTTGTTTGCTTGCTATTTCGGCGGAGTTAATGTTATTGGGTCTCATTAACATCAGCTTTTACTCGGTTGGTTTTAACTTACGTCACGTCGGTTTTGATTCATTCGAACTGCTTCTTTCCGACTTAATACTTAAACTTTTACACCTGTCACGACTTATGTAAGTCAATTTCCTCAGCACTGCTCGTTGCGACTCAGGCAGGTAGTAATTTTTGTATAAAAATTATTAAAAACTGAGACAGAAGTATCAAGTCGATCAATAAATATTTGCTGTAGGAGTATGTCTTTCTCATTTGGAGGTAAGAAATGCAACAAATGGGAAACTTTTTTGTTATTGATTCAAAAAAATATTCTTTATAAAAGTTTGTGCTTTGTCTAGAAAGTTAAAATGAGTGAAAGTTTGGAAGAAAAAGAAACCAGTTAGCCAGTCAAGTCAATTACTCTATTTTTAAAGGGATTTGGTTTCTTTGCTTGGTCAACTGCTTTCTCCAAACTGTCCCATCATGTCTATACTCTTATTACAAGAAAGTTAAGTGCGGGATGGCATGTTAGCTGACAAAGTGATTGCTATCTGTCATCCTGACAAAATTTTAGGTCAAAAAATTAGCGCCGTAAGATAACGTGCCCAAAATGTTAACATTTTGACTCGAATTCGAGATAACCCGGACGAATCAGTTTTATTGTGGTTGGAGTTCTTAAGCTACTCGATTGTTGAAGAGGCCTCAAATAGAGCCGAAATAGCTGTACTGGGGATGCTCAGGAAGCTCACTGCAATCAAAACTAACTTGAAACTATTTTCTTTTTAAATAAAATTATTATTATATGACTGCAGTTAAAGAACTACAGGATAAAAAAAATTATTTTCAGAAAATATTTTGGGCAGCACATCATGAGGTTGTTGATACTTCTTCTCCTGGCTGGTACATTAAACACAAATAAAGTACAAAAAAACAGCAAAGATAAGAATAGAAAAACTGACAATTATAAGGTGCATTTGAGCAACAATCCCTGCGAAACAGAAAGTTATAAGTCTCCAGTTAGTTGCTATTGTAGTCCCTCTGGCCGTTTGGGTAATGCAAGCAAGATTGAATGCTGTATATTTACTAAAGACTTAACCAGAGATTACTACATTTGGGACTCGTTCTCTAGTCAACCGCACGCAGAAGAACTGAAAATTGTGGTTAGATCAGGTGGATTCTTCTCGTTCATCCCAACCAAGATAATAAAATATCTTAAAAGTCTGAAATCATTCGACATAATGTACGCCTCCATAGAACAAATCGATTCTTATACGTTTACAAATTTAGGTCAACTGCAATACTTGAAATTGACCAGGAATCAGATTGTTAATTTACACCATCATGCCTTCGCGTATCTCCCAAGTTTGTTAGAATTGAATTTAGATGAAAACAGAATATCCGAATTAAAAAGAGAAGTTTTTGTAAACCTGTCAAGTTTACAAAAGTTATATATCACACAAAATAATGTCAGTGTACTTGAAGACGGAACCTTCAGGGATCTTACAAGCTTGTTGGAACTTGATCTTTGTTGTAATTACATTAATATTGTCACGAAGGATACTTTTACTGGTCTTGGTGAATTAAAGAGGCTATATCTGAACAACAACTCTATAAGTACGCTTGGAGATCTGACTTTTGCAGAATTGTGGAATTTGGAAGTAAGTATTTTCTTATTATTAAGTTAAGTTTTTCTTATTTTAAGACAAAAATGCATCCAATTTAAATTTGATATGTTTTGATTTCATATGGAATTCATGAATTTAAGAATTGAAAAGATACAAACAGTACATAGCTCTTGCATGGAAACTTTTTAGAAGTGAGTGCAAATTTTGAAATTTATGTTAACTTTTTATTGGGTAGGAATTGGTGTTAGAATCGAACCAGATCGCTTTTATATCGAATCGTGCCTTCGTAGGACTCGCTCATCTTATTCTGCTTAATTTAGGAAATAATCATCTCACTACGCTTTCTTCCAACCTGATGAGTGGCGCGTCGATGATCAGCTATTTAGATATTCGCTCCAACAATTTGGAAACGGTCAACTTTGAAAGTATCAAACCTATAATTCGTAATTTAAATAAGGAAGGAAGCCATCTCTATATTGCAGGTAAGTTACATTTACGTTGTTTGTTTTCTATTTATAAGAACCATTCATGAGGTTAAGTATATGGGCAGCGTCATGCCGTATAACGTGTATTACTGAAAACCGGTCCGGTCGCGGGCCTTTAGTATGGCAGAACGAACGCAGTATCGCGCACGTTGTCACGCATATGTTGCGGTCTCTGGCATTTTTTATTTTTGCCATACAAGGAGGGGAGTGCGTATCCGAAAACCGGCTCTTTTTCTACTCGCTTGTTACTCCTCCAGTTACTTAGTCTCCGTGGAGCAGTAAATTTTTGTGAAAAATTTGTTAAAAGCTCCTTTACAACAGCTTAGGTCGCGTTATCTTACGACCAATTTTGACCTAAATTTGTGACTTGCAGCAACTAATCTATTTCTTTTACTTTTTAGGAAAAATTCATAAATTCTTCATTAATCGTACTCATTAACGACTTTAATGAGAGAAATTAAATAAATCCAGCTTTTATTTTCTTTGATGATCACATATTTACACAATGCGTCATGTATTAATATATTGCAAGGTTATTATAATTTGAAGACTGGCTCTTGGGATTTTAATTGATTTAGGACGAAGTTATTTCTGTTTATATATTTAAAGACAGCTTCCAATTTGTAATGTCCTACATATAAAGTGTTTTAAGAAAAAGAAATAATAAATATAAATGACTGGCCTAATTAGCAAAGACTCGATTTTAATTTTTCTATTTTTTAGGAGATCGTTTTCATTAAAATTTTTAAAAAGGTAACTAATTGTGTCAGTTACTAAGTAACGTAATAAAAAATAAACTAAATAAAATTCCAAAGTCTATGCCTAGTGTTTCGATATCCGATAACATTCGCGTGACACCTGTTAAATGTTTTAAGTGCAATTTTTTTAAATCTTGAACCGGACAGAAATATGATGGGAACACAAACGACGCTATAGATTTATAGTTTCGTCGACGAAGCTATAAATCTACCTATATCGAAACACACTCAACGTTTCGCTATAGATTTATAGCTTCGTCGACGAAGCTATAAGATTGAAAAAAACTTTGTACTTACAATTTTCATCGCACAAGAATCAACTTCATTTTTGTTAAATGTTTTATTAAATTCTTAAAAGAGTTTCACTGTGTGTTACCTTATAACGTGTGCCTTATGGTAAAAAAAAGGTAAATTGGAACTAAGGCTCAGTCTATTAATTTCCTTGTAAATTAATCTGCCTTGTAATAATCTTAGAAATTATTGTCGATACAGTTGTCTTGAGGACTATATGGGGCAGATATATTTAAAAGGAGGTAAAAAGAGCGAATCTATAATAGATATATAGGTAAAAATAAAGTAATAATTAATAAGAAGGGAGGAGAGATACTATCACAAAAGTAACATATAGAGAATAGAGAATAATCATAGAAACTCTTTTACCCTGAACAACACGAATCCACCGCAGTTTTATAAAAAACCCAACCTGCCCTTTTAACCAACGAGCCACTGTTGGAAAGCAAATTTTTTTATTCGGTAGCTACATAGTTTAAGTTAAAAGCCAGAAATATACTTTCAACGGTGTTTTCCCTGAAAAGTCGAAAGAGTGCTGCTTTAGTTGCCCTCTCTCCTTATGAGGATGTCCTCTCCAGAATTCCTGATGAAGATATATATGCTAGCCTTTCTCAGAAGAATTTCGGGATCAATACAATCAAAGGCCTTTGTGAAGTCGTAGAAAACGGCACTATTTTACCTTTGTTATTGATTTGTTCATATTTGTAAATTAAGCAATTGTAAATAGCATCAGACGTAGTTAGACCCGGCCTGTAACAAAGTAAATTTTCATTAAAATGTTATTAGTGCGAATGAAGTTATACGCGTTTTAAATATACGTTCCATAATTTTAGGAAGAGCAGGTAAGAGGACTATGCGTCGAAAACTAGAAGAACTGAAATTTGTGTCTCCTTTATGTAAGTAAGGGGACCTTTGCAAGTTTAAAACCTGTCCGAAAGCAATCTTTCTGAAAAGAGTAATTAATAAGGTGACATAGTGATTTAATCGCAGGATATGGTAACTTAAATTACTTTGATAGGTATGTCATCAGCTCTACAAGAAGTGGTATTTTTGAAGTTCTTGATAACTGCTGAAATTTCATCAGTAGGCTCGATGAAGAAGGTTGGGTAGTGGTTAATAGTTTGCAGAAGCGAGAGGGGGCTAGTGCTAGTCCCCGATCGTATAGAAATACTTTTTGCTATGGAAACGAAGTAGTCATTTAGCGTATTGGACACCGAGGTAGGACAAGTAATTAATTTGTTACCGTCAGTTAAGAATATATTTTACCTTTTTTCGAATTGGTTAATTCGCTAACAATTTTCCAAGTTTCTCTAACGGTATTAGAAGATTTATTTAATCTTTCTGAGATATACATTTATTTTTCGATAAATTAATAAGTTCTTTTGTAATTTTTTTATAGGTTGTGAAGTACTGGTGAAACCATATTTCATTTGAATTTTTTTTATACGGGCTGAGGCTTTTTTGTTCTTCAAACTGCTTTTTAAACCGGATGTTAGCCGGTGCTTAGGTGATCTTACTGTTTTCTTTTTTAGAGGAAATGATTTATTATATAATACACCAAGTAAATCAACATAATTTTCAAAGACTTCATTAACGTTTAGCTTTTCATCAACAGACCTATCCGCATTATTACAATTCTCCACGAACTCACAATAGGCCTTATGACAGAAACCTCTACCATTCAGTCAGTTTCATTTGGTAATTTCGATAAATTGAGAATGCAAGCAAACGTTTCATGATTCGAAAATCCAACAGCGAAGGGCTTGGCTTGAAGTATCAACCCATCAAAATTATGCAGACAGAGTGAACCTGAAATTAGTAATTGAAATTAACCTCCGCCCACAATAATTTTTATATCCGTAGATACGTATTTCGGCAGCTAAGCTGCCATCTTCAGTACGCTACCAACTTAAAAGCACTAAGAAAGATTTAAAACCACCTAATCACACTGATAAAATCATAAAAATATTAAAGCTAACAACAATCTAATCATCCTAAAAGATATATATGTCTAAATGTAAGTAAATATAAATTAATATGTAAAAAATTTATGTGTTAATGTATAAAACGGGAAAAAAAATATGTGAACACCCAAAATTAACTGTCAGAAAACCTTACAAACAAGAGCAAACCAAACAACACGGAAATGCGGAAATAAATTGTCCAAAGACCCGAAAAAACCTCTTATTGTAACGAATAAATAAGTATCCCTACCTGGCTGACCCGTTCTGATGAAGCTTGGGCTCCCTCGTGCTCTCCTACGTGCAGGTTCCCCAGCATCGACGGGGCCTTCCTCCGCTTCAGCTCGTGCTGGCTCGACTCCCGCATCACCAGCGACGATGTAGTCGTCTCTTGGTCCGTCCTCCTGGTCGACAGCAGCAGGGGTCCACGTGATGTCGACCAAGTGGTGTGGCTGCTCGGATATCTTCTCCTCGACGTCGTCTTCGTCATCTTCCGTGGTGAGATCTGGACTCGCGTTGGTACATGGGGCAGGAGTCCGGGAGAATCTCACGTCGCGGGATACGACGACGATCCTGTCCTCCGGCAACCAGACCCTGTATCCCTTGGACTCCTCTGAGTAACCCACAAAGATTCCCTCCTTACATCGGGGCTCTAGCTTGCTTTTTCTGGGTTTCCTGTCGAGGCAAAAGATTCTACAGCCGAAATCTTGGAAATAACTTACGTCAGGGACCCTGCCGGGCCAGACTTCGTGCGGGGTTTTTTCATCCAAGCTTCTTGATGGGCAACGATTCCGGATGTACTTGGCCGCGTTTACCGCCTCTGCCCAGAGGTAGGATGGCAATCCCGACTGGATCAGTAGACATCGCGCCGTGTCTAGTAGAGTGCGATTTTTTCTTTCGGCGACGCCGTTCTGCTCCGGGTTGTACGGAACTGTCAACCGCCTCCCAATTCCATGGTTCTTCAGGAGTTCGTCGAACTCACGGTTAACGTACTCCCTGCCGTTGTCGGATTGCAAGCACTTGACCTTGCGATTCTTCTGGTTCTCTACGAAGGCGATATATTCTCGGGTGGCCTTCAAAACTTCGTCCTTGGATTTGAGGAAACGAACCTCACACCATCGCGAATGATCGTTTATGAATTCGACGAAGTACTTCGCCCCGCCTATAGACTCCGCGCGCATCGGCCCGCATACGTCTGAATAAATTAAGTCCAATAGACCCGTCACGCGTGTCGATTTCTTCGGAAAGGGGGTTCGACTCATTTTTCCCTTTACGCATACGACGCACTCCGATTCGCCGTCTATCTGGTGGCGGTTTAGGCCGCGCACGGTGCCTTTGCGTTCCGCTTCCCGAAGATCGGCGATGTTCAGATGACCGAGGCGGCGGTGCCATGAAACGGTAGGCTCTGCTGCAGTTTTCGGGATGACAGAAGTGACTCGTGCGCATTCAGTGAGTTCGCGCACGTAGTAAAGTCCGTTTATTCTGTCCGCTATCAACTTCGCGTTGCCGTTTGAGTCTAGAACCGTAGCTCTGTCTTTTTCAAACACCACCCGAAAACCCTGATCGGCAATTTTTCCAACCAATAAAAGATTTGTGCGCAAGTCCGGGATATGCAGAGTTCCGCCTAACGAAATGTCCTTGATCGAACCGAAACGTTGGCCATGAGTCTTACCGTGCCTTCCGCGATGATTTCGGTGCTCGAGCTATTAGCGAGGCTCAGCTTCCCGCGCTTCGATTCGTCAAAGTCCGAAAAAAAGGCAATGTCACTGCATAAATGCGAGCTGGCACCACTGTCTAAACACCACATACGCACTCTTTCCGCGAATTTTGTCTACAGCGCTTGGTTAGTACACAGCAGCGACACGTTTTCGGCACACTTGGCGGTTGCTCTACTGTTTTTATTGTGACACTCGGATGCTTTATGACTCACTTGCTTGCATTTGAAGCAGCGATATTTAAAGTCTTTCCCCGTAGATTGGTCGACGCCGTTATGTTTGGTTGCTTCCGACTTTTCTTTTCGATCGCGCCATCCGAAGGGTTTTCTCGCGAACATGGCGTCCGACGCCGCGCCACTTGCATCGCTTTTCCGCGCATCGCTCTCTTCCACAATCTTTATACGAAGTGCTTCGGGTGTCACGCGACTCGATAGCGCACCTGAAATTTTCGAATTTTGCCGGCAGATTGTACAGCAACATAATCGTCAGTAGATCAGAGTTAATTTCGACGTCCATGTCCGCTAATTTGTCCACCGTGTCGAAAAAACTTCTTAGGTGCTCGCGCACGTCGCCGTTATCGGCCATTTTTCGCAACTTTAAGTTTTTTAAAAGCGTTGCCTTTCTCGCTGGGCCGGTCGACTGATAAATGGACTCGAGCTTTAGCCACGTTTCCCGTGCCGTCGCGCAATTTTTAATCTGTTTCAACTCGCTCGGACTGATCGATAATATTATGTCCGACATTGCCTTACCATCGTTTTTCGTCCAAGCTTCTACGCCTGCCGCGTTCGCGTTAACATCGTCGGCCCCCGCTTCATGTTTTTCATGTTTTACCATTGTTCCGTCTACGTAACCCCACAAATCATTTTTTATCAAAACTGCTTTCATTTGCAACTTCCAAGTATCGAAATTGTTTTTGTTTAAGAGTTCGATTCTCGCAAAACTAGTGGCACTCATCGTTTTTCCCATTCACTGATCGATGACTTCGATTCAAACAGATAAATCAGTTACCACGTCGGCGCGCACTATGGGCACATAACCTGTTACAAAGATTAGCATATCGCGACACTAGAAACACGACCGCATCGCACGACAGGCAGAACTAGAAGAAGGAGTGCGTAGGCGGTTTGGAAAGGGCGCGTGCAATAAAACTTAACAATACAACTAAAACTAAGGGAGACGGACTCGGATCGCCATCTGTCGGAGTCGGCCACCAGTCTTGCTGTATTCTCCAACAAAAAATACTGAATTTAATGAAAGAAATTTAAATCTGAAATTCAATTTAGAATCGCCCGATACGAGAAAGAGACGCGAGATTTTTCTTAAGCTGAAGAAATCCGCGGATTAACTAATTCAAATGTTAACGTTTTTTATGAACTATCTCGCGATTTTCCCCCGCGTAGCCGTGACGAGCTTCTACATTAGATGCTTTCAACTGCTAAAAGACGTAACTATATCATTTTGCGCTGTTTTACTGAATTTTCCACGGCTTCAGACCGAAGCCTGGGATGCTGAATCGACAGAACGTTCCAGATTGAACAAAAAACGAAACCTAACGATTTTATAAAATATCGTATTGCACCGATTACGCCAAACATAAGAAATCATATTACCTCTTTCTTTCCCATGGAAAGGGCTGTCGATGCAAATCCCACAGTACTTATTAACTACTTGATACAGAAATGAAATTAAATATTTTTTACTTTATACGTATTGAAATGATCGAAGAGTTCTTACACATTTATAAATTAAAAACTATGACTTTTGCATTTTTGTGTTTTTATTTTTCTTAAGATATTGGTACGACTTCGGAGCTCGGAAATAATGCTCGTTAAGTAATTTGAAATACTTTAATAAAACACAATCGTTTCCACAACAATAAATACACTAGTATCACTCTACCACACATATTTAACAAATAACACCACTATAATTTGTTGTGTTTACGCTTGCTACTATACTTGTACTTTTGCTGCTAAATAAGAACTAACTCGGCAGCATCCGATGTTCGCTTTTATAGTGAATGCACTCGCTTCCAAATGTGTTCAGAGTCTTCGATTAAGCACGGGAACGCTCCGCAGCTTTCCTGAAACTACCTGCGGTATTAATTGTGAGCACCTCCAGCAATCTTTTTCAAAGAAAACCGGCTCTGGTCTGTCCGGCCGCTAACTATCTGCGTCCCGAGCCCCATCTGTAACAATATCTTGGATTTCATCATTCTAAAACAGATTATAAATTTAAATTTTCTAAATTTTGTTTTTTTCTTATATTATCAATAATTTCAATAATTATTCGGATTTATTTTTCTCAGTTTTGTTTAAATTACTTATGACTTGATTAGCTGCAGTAACGCAATAATAATCTTAAATGCTTACAGGTATTTTAAGATTTTTTTTTAATGGGATTACGTAAAGATTCTCGATTACTTATTAACCAAGACTGCTACCATTTTCTCCAGAAGCATTAATAATAATGTCTTGCAGATATTTTTGCTTTGTGAATCTGCTGTAATGCTTTTCAAAAAGGGGTTGATTGGGATATCTAATTTTTTAGTCAAGTCTTGTAAAAAGGAAATGTTCTCTCTCAGCTCTTATTAATGAGTATTGAACGAGTTTATTACAACAGATTGATTTATAGCTACTGTAACTCTTTTTTCAGCAAAAGCTAGATTTATGTAAGAGATTAAGACGTTAATAAAATTATTACAATTTTTGTTAATATTTAATGAAAATGGAGCAAAATTCCAACTTATTTTTCTTTGAAAATTCCTGAATTTGACATTAGTCTGCATACTTTACTCCTTGGTGTTAGTGACATGTTATTTATAACTATAAATTGAATTATTTGTGCATAATGATTAAAGATGCATATACAGGGTGTTCTTTTACTGTGTGCAAATAAAAAGTCTATAAGTCTATTAAAAATAATATGGAATGAGAAATTACGATTAGTTTGTACCTCGCTTTTAATTTGTTCGGCAATTACGAACCGCAGCTTCTTGAATTGCGCTAGATTTTAATTTAAACTTGTAATTACTTGCAGTGAAGTTAATTTAAATTGTAAACGTTTTGACTGCCCAGCTGATCGGGGCGGCTGATTTACGTCGTTCGTGCTCAAGATCAAGTGAAATACAGACCGACCCCGGCCTACTTCGGCTTCGGGTCATAACTGAAGAAGTGGTCGGGTTCCACTATTAGCTATGCCAGCAGTTCTCAAAAGGTTTAGTGAAAATCTGCCAATGCATTTTTTTCGAAAACTATTAAATTTTTGTTAAGAACGTACGAGTGCAATCGTTGTCATTTGTGGTGATATATTACAGGTTTATATATTTGCACACAGTAAAAGAACACTCTGTATACCGGGTGATCAACGGAATTCATAATTAGAGGAGGCTGTGATTGGTGCTAATTTATGCTGTGTTGTTGGATGCACTGAGAAATAAATAATAAACTGACAGTTGTCATATTTGATGTTACGCTCGTGTTTCGAACGGTCTTTATTTTGTTATTTTATTTTGTATGGATGCCGCATGCCGATTTAAATCCTTTTTTAGAACATTAGGAAAGGTTCCGTTTATTATCAATCATTTAAAAAAATGTCACAATTCTGTCATTTCAAACTGCAGCCTGCGTGGCCTTTTTGGAAAATATTACAGTCTGCTCTAATTATAAATTCCGTTGATCTTAAGGTACCTCATCTTTGAGCGGTACTCACCCTGTTCAGCATTTTTCTCTTTCGTACTTATTTTATTTTGGTTTTGAGTAAACGGTGAAATCTCGGCGAAGGAGAATTCAAAAATATGGTTCAATTCAAAGTGAATTATTTCTTTGTAATACAATTTTATTGCAATTAAGTAATTAAAATTATAAGCAGAACACTGAGGAAAAAAAAACAGAGGATTTGTGAACAGCGTATAAAATAAGTAAATAAGAGTATTTTTTACCTGTGATATGCTTACTTATTTGAGAAAAAAATCTTAAAGATATTTCTAATGATCATAATATTGACAAAGTTTGTATCAGACTTTAAGCTTCAAATCTAAAAGTTATATTCATTAGCATGTAAAATCCTCATGAGGAATTAGTCGACATGAAATATATTACTAAAGAGTACCAAATGGACACAGAGTTTTTGCAATTTTGTTAAAAGGATGAGGAAATGAATTACGGTAGAATGTCGTTCATTTGAATATGTACTTAACTGAAATATTTTTCCCTAAGGAGTTATGCCGCGTCACAACTTAGCATTTTGTTAAAGTGTTTACTGGGGTTAAGATAATTTTCAAGAGGTAACACGAAATTCATTATTAATTCACAAATTTGCAAAATTTTTGTTATCTAGGGGGGTCATTCATGAAAAAGGACTTGCAAGTAGTTACTGATAGTACAAATTGCAAATATACGTGGGCTGCTGGAAAATTTTCTGGAATCTAGTACGTCTAGAATTGTTAGAGTTTATCAACTGTCATATTTGAAAAATTTGACGTTTTTCGCCTATAATTCTATTGACAGTTCCTATCCAAGTGAACTAGTTTTGTTTGTACAGCATTTGAGAAAAAGTAATTTTGTGTAAACATGGAAATCTCGCGTGAAAATTTTCGTGCCATGATTTCTTACGATTTCAAATGTGGTTTAACGCCGAAACAATGCCTCGATCGGCTTCATTTGGCTTTTGGAGATGAAGCACCATCAAAGAGCAATGTTTATAATTGATTTGCCGAATTCCAGCGTGGACGCACCTCTCTCAGTGACGAATTTCGTGAAGGTCGTCCATCAAATCTGTTGTTGCCACTAATGCAGATGCTGTGCGTGAAATGCTTGAGCGAGATCGACATGTGACATACCGTGAGATTCAAGCATCCTTACGCATTGACATGAAAGCAATACACCAGATTTTGCATGATCATTTGAACGTTCGAAAGCTTTGCAGTCGTTGGATCCCACACAATTTAACAGAAGTACAAAAGCAGGGTCGTGTCAAATGGTGCGAAGAAATGCTCAAGAAATTCCATGGAGGTCGTTCAAATTTAGTTTATAACATCGTTACTGGTGACGAAACGTGTATCTATTCGTACGAGCCAGAAAGTAAACAACAATCTACCGTTTGGGTATTTCAAAATGAACCAAAACCAACAAAAGTTGTCCGTTCACACAGGGCTGCGAAGCAAATGATTGCTTGTTACTTTGGTTTAACTGGACATGTAGCAACCGTGGCTTTAGAGGATCAAAAAACCGTGAATGCTGATTGGTATACTACAATTTGTTTGCCGCAAGTCATCGATCAAATAAGAAGAAACAATCGAAATCGACGAATTATTCTCCATCATGACAACGCCAGGTCTCACTCAGCCCCTCAAACAGTTGATTTTTTGTCCAACAAAAATGTTGAATTAATAACTCATTGTCCATATTCACCTGATTTATCACCTAATGATTTCTTTTTGTTCCCAAATATCAAAAATCAAATGGATGGTGAGTGATTTTCGTCGGCTGAAGCAGCGATTGAAACATTCCGGACACTGGTTTCTGAGGTACCATCTTTAGAGTGGAAAACATGCTTTAGAAATTGGTTCGAGCGTATGCAAAAGTGTATTGACGTGAAAGCCAAATACTTCGAAAAACAATGATACCGTTTACCAAATTTCATATGCGTTTTTTCATACCGTTTCCAGAAACTTTTCCACCAGCCCACGTAATTGCAAATCCTTTGCAATTCAGTGACGTCATGGTAACTACACGGTGCAAACAGTTTTTGCGTTGTTTTTGCAAATTAGACTGCAGAGGACGATGTTAATAAGCTTCGAAAGTCTTGTTCTTCTTGTCACATCGTTTTCAATCAAACCTTTTACTATAAAACCGCAAGTCGTGCCCAATTTTGTTTAATTTTCTTTAACAAATATTTTTGTATGTATAAAAATTTTCACTAGTGTTAATTTGCGTGAAAATTATTAAATTTTTTTTTTAAATAAAATTGAACGGAATATGGCCTATATTTATATATCATACAAATGTCGTAGCAGGACCTCAAGATCACCTGCAACTTACAAACCGATAACGACACTTTGCAAACTCTTTTTGAAGAATTACCTTATCGGTGTTTACTTGTTCCCTTGGCTACACTAGTAATGCTCTCATTTGGCTGAAAGTTTAATGAATTAAGTTACCTGTATTTGCAAATTGCAAACGGTTGCAGACGCGTGTTTCATGAATGACCCCCTTAGATGCCAAAACTTAGAAAATCAGAAAGAAAAAGACTTTTCTGTCAATAATGACGTTAAAAGTTTCTTGCCCTATCTCGATTAATAGTTATAAGTTATTACATAAAAGAAAAAATATGGTTCTATTATTATTATTACTTTGCCCATCAAATTTAATAATTAGTATAAATAAGCAATTAAATAAAAGCAGCGAAAAACATTAGACACATAAATAATAGGAAGGGGTTCTTTCAGTCTTCAAGCATCAAAACATACTGACTTTACTGACTTTTGTTTGATAATTATGTCAAGACAATTCCTAGCCGTACGGTATAGAAAGAATGTTTGAATTTTCGCTATAAAAAGAATTATGTAAAGAATACTATAAAAATGTACAAAAGGTTAATAACTTCCAATGCATTGTACGTGAAAGTTTGACCTAAATGTGATTCAATAATATTATTCCTCTATTATGACCGGGTTTAAATGTGCCCGTCATGAGGTGTAACAGGGCGTTACCCTGCTAATTTCTAATCGCTTTGGGATTGTAATTTCTTTTTATCACGCACAGCGTAATTTTACGAATACGTCCTGGGATATAAAAGTTGAATGTTATTACTAGTAGGTAAATTAAGCCTAATCTTCCCAAAAATTTCTCTTTATTTACGTACTTTGGGTTTAATCGATTGTACACAACAAATGATTTTTTGGAGAGAAATGTTTTTATTCAATCCTCTGAACTTGCTCTCTCAATTTCTTATCTACATTTGCCCGCAGTTTTATCAAAAAAAAATCCTTTATAAAATTATGACATAAACTTTGCTTTATCGGTGTTCCGCAGAACTTCCAATAAATCGCGGTCTTACGGTTTCGAAAGTAAATCTATGCCATAAATATTTCCCGTTTTCTTTTGTGATTGTGCTACCTTTTATGAAAACTTTATTTTTTAAATGGACTCGTTTCTTGATGATCTCATTCCTATAAAAAAGCACTATTGATTTCTTTCTCTAAAAATTGTATACAGATTGCCTTACATCGCATGTAACATAGCAGTTTGCAGGAGAACAAAGCCAACTGAAAATTCGTTTGATGTCTAAGTACTTGGCTTATTAGAATAAAAGCTAAATAAAAAAATGGAAACTAAATGATGCTAAAAACAAAAAGTTTTTATTCGAACAATAGAGTTATACATTTATTCTAAATTTTTGTAGATGCGAATAAGTTCGTTATGTATTTGGATACAGGGCCAGCCATATTTACCGGACAGTTTTTACAAAAATGTGTTAAAACCATCGACTTTTAAATTTATTTTTGTAATTATTGTCCGATTATTTTTATAGTTATAGCATAGCCAAGTAGACTCCTTTCAGTATAAGAAGTACATGATGACTCATCGAAAACTGACCGGCGGGCTACGAACAGCTGATGAGCAGTGGCGTACAGATTTCCATGTGAAGTGTAAGGGCAGGAAAATAAATAAATATATTTTGTATATTAAATGCAGCATATTTAAGCAATATAAATAATTATTATTATTGTGGACAATAGAAATAACATGCCGAACGTTATTTATCAGACTACTGTGTTACGCCTTCCCACGGATAAGAGAAGAGAAAAAAAAGGCACAAAATTTTTATTGTCGTTACGTCCGTGGGCGCCACAGGGGAAGGGTAACAAATTGGGTGGTCGGTTATTACCCGAGGTCGTGATAGACCAATAGATGATACGCTTACGTAATAACTCATCTGCGTAGCAAAATTACCTTGTGGTAACGCAGTGTATGTCCACTCCGGTAGGGCGGTATGAATCTTGAATGGGACAGCACAAAACCCTGACTCAGCTAGCTCAAATGCAGATGATCGAAGAGCAATAATTCGTGGGTACGTTGGTATAACGTTCATAAAAGAAAATGATCCGGGGCGCCAGCCAAGTGAAGCAAGTCAGGTATAATACACAAAATACCACTGGAGTACTTGGCATCAACAGTAAGTTGTCCACAATACTCACCCCCAAAATGAAACTATACTCGTTAAAAAAAAATACACCCATTTATTAAAATATAAGGACGTGGTATCAAATGCAATTTGTTGTAAAACTGTTCTGAGCAATAGAATATCAAGCAATAGTCTAATGGTACCCAGTTATTACCCACAACATAAACCAAAATATTTACAATTTTCTTTAGAATGGTCAGATTTTGGAATTCCAGAAGCTTCACAAACTTTATGTACAAATACACGTATGGGCATGTAAGCACCATAAAAAAAGGTAAAGAAATTGCACAACGATAATTAACTGACAAACATCGGTGTCTGATGGACGCGTGTTACGACAAGAACAAAACAAATAAACTGCTATGAAACTCAGAACGAGTCAAAAGGAAATAGTTACATTTGGATCTTCGTTAAACATTTCAAAAACCACGGACCGAAAAAAAAGTGTGTACCGGAAAATATTAGCGACGGCGACAAGGTTACGTGTACCTGTCACAGCCAGCTGGAGATGGAATGGGGCCCGACAGATGGCGCTCCCTCCTCCGGTCTTGCAGTGATGCCAATTTTTCGTAGCTGGTGGCGGAAATTAGCACGCCGGAAGTAAAATGGCGGTCCTCAACCACGCCGTTAAAATCAACTCTAAAGTGGTTTGGAAACGGAAACGAAGCAATCCCGTGGACTTTCTCACGATTAAAAACGCCCCATCAACGATGAGAAACGTATGACAACATTACGTATGTACAAGAAGCCTGAAAGAAAAGAAAACCCACGCTAGCCAAACACTAACACGTACCGACAAACAACTTACCGTAAAACAGCTTCAAACTACACTTGCGAACAAATACCAAAAACTACGGTACAAAATGAACGTATCAACGCATCGGGAATACAGAAATGGCTCAACAGCCGGAAACAAAAGCGACCCTGCGGTCGAAGAGTACTACTACACGAGCCGAGCGTAACAAGTGTCTAACAGCGACTGACTTCCAATAACGCTCCGAAAACCTAATAAAATGAAAACAAGGTGGCCAATAGCCCGAAACTTAACTCAACCAAAACTCCCAACAATTGGACGTAACAACTGTATATTTGTTTTCGAGCGAAAATATGTTTCCAACAATATAGTTCTTTGTGGCCATAGGGATTTATGTGCTGAAAATTTGATATCATGTTAATTTATAATTTGGGAGAAATCTTAAGTAAATATTTGACTTTAATAAATGAAGAGTTGCGAATTAAATGAGGTTACGCTTTACTGTTTTTAATAAAATTTCTCTTAGTTTTTTCCAAAAATTATTAATTTACAAAATATTATAATTAATTACACCTAATATTCACACACAAGCATTGTTGTTTAATAGTGGTTCATAATGGAGAACTACAATTTCTACAATTTCGATGTTCCGGGTTAATAGTGTTCATCATCTTCTTCATTGGAAAGCAAATAATCTTCGTCATTCGAATCACCTGTGTCGACCGTGCAAGTAAGATTGTCGGTGCTATTAACAACTTTTCGATAGCTTTTGTCACTGAACTTAGTAGCCGCTAGAAGTATTGGATTTCATTACAGGAATTGTTATACAATATTTAGCGTCGTCTTTCATGAATTCCAACACATTCGCTATGATTTCACGTGCATGGCTGTGAATTATTTATCCCTGTTCGCCGATCGTTTTCTTTTTGTCCTTGATAATATATTGTTGCCATTAAATAAACAGTACCAGACTCACAACCGCAAATTTCAGAAAACATTTTCAGAATTGTGAGGAAATCATTGAAAATAATTTCTCACCTGTAACAAGTAGGAATAAACAATTTGCTGTGAGGAGAATACTAATTTGAAAACAAAACAATTAAAACCACAACAAAGGAACACAAGAACTGTGCAAGAAACCTAACCACTAACGCTAAAACTGGGGGTAACAACTGTCACTACGTATGCCGCGCTCCTGTACTCCGAACTCGCCTAAATTTTAAAAGTAGACTTGTCGGACGAAAACTCGTCTCTGCGCATTATGTACTTCTTATAGTAAAAGGAGTCTAACTACGAATACTTTATTAGACTAAATGTTTATAAAGCATTTTTATGTTTTCTATTCTTCTTTATTTATCAGTGCCATCTTAATGAATCCAATAAGTTTGAATCATACGCTTTTTTTAAAATCTACAAAAGTACAACAGCGAGGATCTTATACTTGAAACAAGTCACGAGTATTTACTTTGTTGTAAAAATCTGGTGTATTGTTGCACTTCCCTTCTTAAACCCCGCTTGATACTCCGAGTTGGGTTTCGACTGCGTCCATGCTTTATTAGACTTGCCACGATTTTGTATGACACGTCCAGAAGAGAAATTCCTCGGTAGTGCTATATCGCCTTTTTATATATCGATGGGTGTGATCGTCACTTCTTCTCAACTTTTAGGCATTTTTCCTAATCCAAAATTCTTCCTATTAGGAGATTGAATTTCTCCTTTAGCTATGTTCCCCCATATTTTATGTTTTCTGCTACTATACTATTACTACCCGAGCTTTTATTACAATTTAGACTTCGTATTACTGGTTTCTTCTGTTGTGTTTGTGCCCAAGATTTCAAAAGTATTTTCTCTTCTTCTCCTATTAAATTCCATTCTTTATCTTTAATGTATATCATCTGATTTGGACACCTCTTCTTTTCATTTTTTACCTCCCTGTATAAATTTCGAATTTCTTTCTCTTCCTTCTGCATTCCTTCTTTAGTTTTTTCCTTTGTTGTTAATATACTGTACGATCTTCCTTTTTTTAGGCTCGACTTTTTAGTTACTTTTGTCAATTATTTGTTTTAGATGCTTTCCTGTACTTAAATTGTATTTCTGGCTTCTGTACGCAGCACATATGAACTATTTTCTCCTAACATAAATTAGTACCGTACGATTCTTTTAAATTTTAGATAAAGGGAGGCCCTGGAAAGCAAAACGTATAGTGCGAAATACCTCAATAAATAAAAATTTACTGTAGAATTTCCTGTAACTTCTTTAGTTCTGATTCTAGGTTTGTCATTTCCTCTTTTCCCGTCCATACTATCGAGCGACTGCGACTAAATTTAAATACATTTTGCTTTTCATGGCTAACCTTTATCTAAAATTTAAAAAATCGTATGGTATAAGGTAAAACAGACTTTAGACGACTACGACGATCAGACTTTTTCTTTAGTCCTAGTGTCCTCGTTAAACATTGATGGTTCGTTTGTCAACTAAACACAGGCTTATTTGAATACTAATCCTTATTTCTTTGCTAGTATAGTAATAAACGTTCATTTAGATATACGCACAGTCCATTCTCATTCGCAGTATCATTTATCCTGTAAATGATTTAGAAACCGTTTGCATCACTCATTCATAATCAATTAATTTACGCAGTAACGCGAAACATGCAATGTTGAAATCGATAAGTATTGCCGTATAATTTACCGGATTATTTATGCAAATCTCCCATTATCTGGCATTATAGAGGATGTATGTAACTAGAAATGTAGATAACCCACATGTTTCCATATATGGAATAATTCAAATGCAATTTGTTCGTTTAGTTTCCTGTGTTTTTAGTTTACAAACCGAACTATGCAAGGACAAGTTGTCTAATTTTATTTGCCGTGATCCATTTAACTTGTAAGTGAAATATTTTCCTTACAATAATAAAGATTAAGTGTATAATATTTTTTTATTACTGGACTTTTACTTAAGAAACAGGATACTATTTGAAACTTAATTCCAATGGAACGTTACTGGGTGACATACACCAGCGCATTTATTAACTGATGACATTTCAGAGACCTCGGGATTATTAGAGTAATTGAATGTCAGTGATCAATACCTGTTAGTGTTGACTGAATGTTTAGACATGCTCTTACTTTGATGACGGATAGCATTAAAGCAAGCCATCTTGGTAAACGGTTTTGAAAACAGTTTAATTCCCATTTGTATTAACAATTAAATAGAGTGCAGATGCAGAAAATCTTCAGCGAATTACTCCTGCAAAGCATGTACACGTAAGTAAATGGAAGTACATACGTGAGTCACTTAGTAATTTGCGTTACGTTCATTTATTTAAACGTCTAAATTCAATATACATGTTCGAATGTGCATTCGAAACAAGTGAGCCTTTGATATTAACATGATATGTTTGCAGGGTTTCTCTAAATTGCGTGAACGTGGCTTAAACACAGATTCGTTTAATAAAGAGTAAAATTGTAGCACATTAGTAGTGAATTACTACTTACTGAACTACGTATCACAATGTAATAATGGTACGAAAGCATTATTTTGATTATTTTTTTAGACGTACAGTAAAATTTTTTTTTTCAGTATCCTAAGGCGTTTATTGCTCTGGTGAAAAAATTATATATTGTACGGTTACTTTTTCTTTGAAATGCAGCATCTTATTTAAATATTTATATAAATATCTTCAGAACGACATGAATCATATGTGATTACAAAATTTAATGTCCTGCTGATGATTTTGTCGCAAAGTGACACGCCCATTATACATCGGTTTCCCCAAAACTCGTAAATTCACCCTCGCATTTACGCACAGAAATGAACCTATTATAACCTTAATAGAATTGTTTCCTTATTGCATACAGTCTGCTGCCATTATTATTGTTTCCTTTGTGTCCTGCACATATGGTCGGCGACGCAAATCTGATAATTACGCAGAATTGGGTTTAAAATCACACACATATGCAAATTTGCTATCACCGGTGAAGCTCCACTTGATTGAGATGTTTCTGTTATGCTATTTGTTGTAACTTAAAAATTTACTTAATAAAAAAAATGAAAATAGAAAAAAAATAATAATTTTGAAACTGTAATCTATATTTCAGGAACTCATAATAAAGTATTTGTTTTGGTAAAGTTACTGAATGATTTTCTCAAATTGCGAATGGTAGGTGCTTTAAACTAATGAGTTCATTATGCTGTTAGATTACAGAGAAGCTTTCAAAGACAATGCAATCATGCTTGGTTGACAGCAACTGCAGTTTACTAATTAATATGATGCTGGTATGATTAAGCATATTTCTGCCCTAATTGCAGTTGCAACAGACATATATTTCAATAACAAAGTTATCAGGGATAAACTAGAAGCTACTTATTAGCACTGGATTGTAATGATGAAATAACTTCGTGCACATAATGTAATTGAAATAGAATGCGAATCTTCAATACGTACCAGTACGAGTATTATGAATATTTTTCAGGGTTTTATTAACACGAGGCGATTTGTTTCGTCATTTAGAAAAATTAGTCGTTTCTCTGCAGAATTAACCAATTACTGTTAAGTACAATACAGAACCGTTAGTACCTACAGTAAGTAAGAAACAAATAAAACACTTTAGAAACAAGCTAAAAATATAATTTTTGTTACGTACTTGACGTTCCGCAAACTTGGTTGTTTGCTTTATCAAAAGTGAATAACGGACGTATAAGTAATAAAATTACATTTTTAGTTCTAGCTCATCGAGATATGATTGATTACAAATTACTTTCTCAATATGTAGAAGTGTTTTAAATATATTCAAAATGTAGTATAAAATGAAATTATTCCTTCACGGTCAGATTTCTTACTAATTCTCCGGGTTAGCGAGAGGGAGAATGATGGAGTAAAATTCCTGAAGTCGAGATTTAGAGGGTCCGGATAACATCCTGCAATTTAGGATCTAAATTATATTTTACTCGGTCACGGCGACGGCTCTCGACTCCACTGGCAATTCTTAGAATGAGACGGCAAAGGACGATATACGTACCATACATACGGTATAATCAATCGTAAAGGATAATAGCCAACAAAAGATGTACTAAAAATAAATATACAGGCTGTCCATTTTTTGTGCCCAAGCATAGGGATCTCACTTATCTTAAGAGATACGAGGTATTTTCATGCTAAATAATAATCTGAAAAGCAATTTAAATTATTCCTTTTCGTTTTGAAGATATTGCGAAAAAACTAAAATTTTTCATTTTCGTTTTTATTTTTTAAATCGAAAACCGATAAAGCTAGACATTTATTACTTACACATTATTAAGGCACTTTTTACGAAGAATCTAAATCTGTCATTACATTTACCCGAGCTGTCAAAATTGTAGAGATACGACTGTCAACTTTTTTTTCTTATGGGCGCCATATTGGATTTTGTATACAGGACGTTCATGAGAAGCCGCTACAATAGCTAACTTTCTTATTTGTATTTTTACGAAGTAACTTAAATTAGAAAAGTTTTAGAACCTTTCCTCCTCGTTTTTATGGTACTTTCGGAAAAACAAATGACAATCAGGTTTTCGAGATTTTCAATTGTTTTCAACTTTTTTTAATGGAATGTTAGGTTTTTTATCATCGCATCGCATTCAAGATGTTAAACTAATTATGTCTCTAAAATATCATCTCCCAAAGCCTACTATTTTAGGAATGATTTAGTAACAAAATCTGGGTGTTCACGGAAAATGGCTACAATAGCTAACTTCTTTATTTGAAGTTTTACGAAACAGTCTAAATTAGAAAAGGACCTTCCGTGTTCGATTTTATGGTATCCTTGGAGAAACAAATGACTATCAGATGATCGAGATCTTCAATTGTTTTCAACTTTTTTAAATCGTATCAGGCTGCCAAATTAAGTACTTCTCTAAAATATTTCCCTCCTAAGTCTACTATTTTATAAATTATTTGGTAAATAATGGTATTAGACATTTTAACACTTCCTTTATTCTCTTGTTTCGAAGCACACCATATTGTATTCGTGAATAAAAAGACTATCGTAACGATACACTTCTTCCCGCGAATATCAAGACTGAATTATTTATGAAAAATTCTGTTTCGAGAGATATTATTTCACAGACATACTTAATTTGACATCCTGAATGCGATGCCATGATAAAAAGCATAATGTTCGATTTAAAAAAGTTGAAAACAATTGAACATGTCGAAAACCTGATTGTCATTTGTTTTTTTGGAAGTACCATAAAATCGAAGAGGAAAGGTCCTAAAACTTTCCTAATTTAAGTTACTTCATAAAAATACAAATAAGAAAGTTAGCTTCCCGTGAACATCATGTATATAGCAAGAAGACCAAAATCAGTGATAATGCAGAAAACGGTATGGAAGCGATCAAAAATCTTGAAGTAACATTCATTTTACCAGGACGCTGTTTATACCGTAATTTAGTTGAACAACTGTGTTTCGATAAAATATATGTATGTATATCATTTTTCGAGCCCAAGCATGGGGATCTCACTTATCTTAAGAGATACGAGGTCGGTTAAATTAGGCCAAAGTTGCGTATTTTCATGCTAATTAATAATCTGAAATATAAATATAAATAATTCCTTTTCATTTTGAAGATATTGAGAAATAACAAGACAGACATTTATAACTTACACATTATTAAGGCACTTTTTTTACGGAAAATCTGAATCTGTGACTACATTTACCCGAGCTGTCAAAGTTGTAGAGATACGACAGTCAACTTCTTTTTTCTTATGGGCGGCATATTGGATTTTCATATTTCTAAACAAAGATTTTTTTCTCCAATTCTAGCAATGTATCACACATTACTGTTGATTTGACTTTTTGACTAAAATTTCAATTTTTTTGTTTTTACGAAAGTTCTCTGTGGAAAAATCAAGATTTTGACACTTATGTGGCGCTAGCTTAACCAACTGAAAGCGCGGAAGAAATTCTGCACTCTTAAACATCACTTATTTTTTATAATATTCTTATTGCAAACAGCTCCCACTTTAAGTACAAAACAATTCTTTGGGTTTAACAAGACAAAATGCAGTCAATTTTACATACCACACCAGGTGAAGAACTCTGATAAAAACATAAGAATTGTCATTAGAAAATTCATATCCATAACCCCACAAAAAGTAGCTTAAACTTTGGAACTTTTTGTATTATAGATTTGTGTTTCATTGTACCTACCCATCAGAAAATAGTCTGTGGGAGATAAATCTGGCCCTCTGTTGGCTAGGTGATGCCTCCGTTATTTCCTTTTAGGAAACATGTTAGTTAAACAATCACCAGCTCAGACATCATGAGAGAGCAAGCCATCTTATTGAAATCAACTGTTTATCAATGTATTTCATAAGAAACGTTTTTTCACGAAAATTTAGGTATCCGTTTGCTTCTACTCATCATTGGTGACTTTGTATTCGGCTCGTCGGCATCGGATCATATTACAATTTGAAGGAAATTTGTATTTCCTTCTTCTTCTTATAAATGTACAATATTTTATTCGTCATTCATTATCTCCGGGCAGAAGAAGTTCCATTTTTTAGCATTCTTCATACCACTTAATCTGGTAGCTTTGAAAGCTTTGAAAGCAGGAGTTGTTTACAATTAAAATATTATGACTTTCCAGCTTTTAGAATTTCTTCCGCGCTTTCAATTGATCTAGCTAGCGCCGTGTAAGTGTGATTGATTGTTTCCACAGCGCTCTTTGTAAAATTAAAAAATTGAAATTTCGGTCAAAAAGTCAAATCAATTTCGAATAATGATAGATTTAGATTCTCCACAAAAAGTGCCTTAATAATGTGTACGTTATAAATGTCTAGCTATATCGGTTTTCGATTTAAAAAATAAAAACGAAAATGACAAATTTTAGTTTCTTCTCAATATCTTCAAAACGGAAAGGTATAATTTAAATTGTTTTTCAGATTATTAATTAGCATGAAAATATGCAACTTTTCCCTAATTTAACCGACCTCCTATCTCTTAAGATAAGCGAGATCCACATGTTTGGGCTGGAAAAATGGACAGCCTATATACTGAAATACCTAAACAGAAGAAAAATTGATTTGGAAGCGAGCACACAATGTTCAATTAATAGTGAAATGTTGTACTCACAAATCAGGATAGTTTCTAATAAAGTGACAGAAGACACGTACAGGGCGGGCCAAATTTGACACCACATTTAAAGGGAAACGCGTATTTTTAGATGAGTTAGACAAAAACTGACCTGGGTGTCTGTAGCTCAATTTTTAAGACAAGTTTAATGGTAAAAACCTTATTTATCGTTTAGGAGTTAAGGGGTGTTTTTCAAAATTCTACGATTTCTATAAACCTTTATAACTTTTTGTTTAAGAAAATTTTTGATTTCTGCAAAAACTTCTTTAAGGCACTATTTAATAATAAAAGCAGTTGACTCTTGTCCGATGAAAATTCTAAATTTTTAATCATTAACCGGACAGAATATAAATGGAAAAGCACTTTTTAATGTTTTAACTGTACAGGAAATGATATAAGACATGTACCTATAAAAAAAATAAGAAGATGATTATACAGGGTGCTGCATTTTGAAACGCAACATAGAAAATCTCATATTAATTTAATTTAAAGGTCCTCGAATATTGTTTTACCTAATTATTTTACAATAAAATTCCATTTAGGTTTTTTAAAGTACTCTTCAAGATGAATCTGTTTGTGAAGTTTGACAATTTTCACACTCTAAGTTTTAAGATATTAAAAAAAAAGATTCCGTAACTAAATTCAATTTATACCAAACTATCAGCACAGCCTTGATCAATGATAGTGAAAACTAAACAGATAATTAATAAACATTGTCGTTTTTGGGAAATATTGATCGAATAAACTGCTCCAGTAATTTATTTTAATATTTACTGATCAAACCCATGCTAATAGTTTGGTATAAATTGAATTTCGTAACTGATCTTTTTTAACTATCTCGAAACTCCGGGAATCGAACTCGGGACACCTCGTTTACATGACGACTGCTCTTCCAGCTGAGCTAACGTAACTCCGAAGTTCTAAAGTTCTCATGTAAACGATAAAACGACGTATTCCGGGTTCGATTTCCGGATGTGACATAATTTTTCTGTCCTCCTGTTAGTGGTTCCTTTCCTTAATGAAAATATCGAATAAATAAAGTAAAACAGAAATAGCTAGAACAAAATTTCAGATACAAGTAGCGCCATCTGTTTGTTAATCTGTAGTCGCAATTAATTTTGTTCTCTTTAAATTTCCCAGAAAGTTTCAAAGCAGTTGAAAAAACATTTTTTTCTTCCACAAAATGTTTGAAAAACAGTTGGAGTGTACTTCCGCATAACGTGAAGTTTTTGAGAGCTTTTCTACTAAACGCTAAACGTTTATAGCGCGATCTGTTACCATAATCCATAACTTTGTCTTTTTGTCGCTAAGAAATAAAATTGAACGGAAACAGCTAGAACAATAAAAGCTTGAAATATAAGTAGCGCCATCTGTTGATTTGTAGTGGCAATTAATTTCAATTCTTTTAATTTCTGAGAAACAGTTTCAAAAAACAAATTTCTTGAGGAAAGTGTTTGAGAAACATTTGAAATATCTCCCGTTTAGTGCCAGTTTTCGGAAGCTTTTTTAATCTAAAATTTTTGCAATTCTTTTTGGCAACACTTGTCACTTTTTTGACATAAGATAATCCACAAGCAGCCAAAGATATGAATATTTAATTTTTGTTCTTGAAAATTTAAATGAAATAGTTAAATTATTTAAATAATTCTTTTTTCAGTTTTATTTTGTTAACAATAAATAATTGTAAGACGCAGGTAATGGGGAGTCGCGAGGCTTAAGTGAAGTTTAAACTGATGTTCAACTGATCAGGTTAAAAGTAAACAAATTCGCAAGATCTTAAGGACAAATGATTTTGCTCACCTTGAACCTGGTTCAGTTAAATATCGGACCGGTTTAAACCTCTTGGTACAACTGGCCCCTTCAATATCTAGCAAATTAAAGAAGATACACTGTTCTTTTTGAATAAAAACTATATTTAAAAAGATACTCGTATGATGTGTTATTGGTATTAAAGCGTGCAGCAGTGCTGTTACGCGGGCTGCTGGAAAATTTTCTGGAATCTAGTAGGTCTAGAATTGTTAGCGTTTATCAACTGTCATATTTGAAAAATTTAACGTTTTTCGCCTATAATTCTATTGACAGTTCTTATCCAAGTGAACTAGTTTTGTTTGTACAGCATTTGAGAAAAAGTAATTTTGTGTAAACATGGAAATTTCGCGTGAAAATTTTCGTGCCATGATTTTTTACGATTTCAAATGTGGTCTAACGCCGAAACAATGCCTCGATCGGCTTCATTTGGCTTTTGGAGATGAAGCACCATCAAAGAGCAGTATTTATAATTGGTTTGCCGAATTCCAGCGTGGATGTACCTCTCTCAGTGACGAATTTCGTGAAGGTCGTCCATCAACATCTGTTGTTGCCACTAATGCAGATGCTGTGCGTGCAATGCTTGAGCGAGATCGACATGTGACATACCGTGAGATTCAAGCATCCTTACGCATTGACATGAAAGCAATACACCAGATTTTGCATGATAATTTGAACGTACGAAAGCTTTGTGTCGAATATTGAAGATTTGGAAGATTTGCACCCTCTTTTCATTACCTTGTGCCTGCAATAACAAACTGTAGTAGGCAGTTGCGTTTTGTTTTCATATATATGTAATTAGTTACATAAATGTCTGTCTAATCCTTAAGATTATTCTTATGTAAAATACTGTCTTTTGGTACAAATAAACTTCGTTTAATCTGTTCCGGTGTACTTCTTTGGACACAAGAAAAGCGGCATCCACACAATATCTCAAAACTTTGCAGTTGTTGGATCCCACACAATTTAACAGAAGCGCAAAAGCAGGGTCGTGTCAAATGGTGCGAAGAAATGCTCAAGAAATTCAATGGAGGTCGTTCAAATTTAGTTTATAACATCGTTACTGGTGACGAAACGTGGATCTATTCATACGAGCCAGAAAGTAAACAACAATCTACCGTTTGGGAAATGAACGAAAACCAACAAAAGTTGTCCGTTCACGCAGTGCTGCGAAGCAAATGATTGCTTGTTTCTTTGGTTTAACTGGACATGTAGCAACCATGGCTTTAGAGGATCGAAAAACCGTGAATGCTGATTGGTATACTATAATATGTTCGCCGGAAGTCATCGATCAAATAAGAAGAAACAATCGAAATCGACGAATTATTCTCCATCATGACAACGCCAGCTCTCACTCAGCCCGTCAAACAGTTGATTTTTTGTCCAACAAAAATGTTGAATTAATGATTCATTGTCCATATTCACCTGATTTATCACCTAATGATTTCTTTTTGTTCCCAAATATCAAAAATCAAATGGGTGGTGAGTGATTTTCGTCGGCTGAAGCAGCGGTTGAAATATTCCGGATACTGGTTTCTGAGGTACCATCTTTAGAGTGGACAATGTGCTTTAGAGATTGGTTCGAGCGTATGCAAAAGTGTATTGATGTCAAAGGCGAATACTTCAAAAAACAATGATACCGTTTACCAAATTTCATATGCGTTTTTTCATACCGTTTCCAGAAACTTTTTCAGCAGCCCACGTAGGCACAGAATTGCCAAAATTGAAATGACGTATCATCTTAATATAACTCGTGCATTTGTTTTGTGCTCGATTAGTGTTATCGCATGCACTTATATGGACGACTTTGAACCACTGACTAAAAATTGTCGATGCATTTAAAAGAAATGTAGTTAAGATAACATAACTGCTGAAAGTTATCTTAAAAGATAATATAGCTGCTGAATGCCATCTTAACATTCATAATACACTCAATATTATAATAGGAATACTATATTTTCGAGATAGAGAGACGTGAAAATATTTTTAAAGGTATTTCTTCTGACGATGCTATTAATCGATAGTGAAACGTTGAATGCTTTTGCAATTATAATTCTGTCCGGTTAAAGATTAAAAAAAATTTACTTAACTAGTTTAAGCGTAAATATTTTAAGAGTATTTAAATTTGTTCTCATTTTTAGCTAAGGTACACATCCTTTTTCTAAATCAGCACTTCTCAGCTTGTCGTGCGAAAGTAAATACACTTTACTAATAATTATAATAATAATAATTATAATTTATAAATAGTTACAAGTCGGTATAATATAATTTTATAATTTGCAGTTCATTCTGTTAAAAGTTGTGTTAGATTAAACTTTGCATAAAGATGTTGGTAATAAACGTTACTGTTTCGTTTTAGATAACAGATTCATTTGCGACTGTCGACTGGCTTGGATGTACAGCCTGAAAAACGAGACAAAAAGCAAACAGATACGAGACGTCCTCGACGAGTTAATGTGCTATATGGAAAACCATGCGGAAACTAACACACTTACCATGACGACAGTCGGCTTTGAGGATTATGAGGATGAGTATTTCCTCATTGGACAACGTGATGCAGCTTTTAAACCACTTTTGTCAATAGCTACAGGAGATTTACCATGTCCTCACAGAGAATCAAGCGAGCGAACCGGCAATTATTTCAATACACCAGCGTACGCGGAAATAAATTCCGGATGTGTACGGCCACTTCTTTCCCTTTTTCTACTGGCTTTTGAATTCCTCTTTATTTGAACGTAAAGTGCTTGTGGAATAGTTTTTAACTTCTACTACTCATTGAAAGTTCCTTTGTGATTACCTTCCGTATGTCTCATTTTTCATAAATGAATTAATACTCAAAAAATTAGAATGAATATGTTACATCAGAGTCGCTTGAATTCATATGGGAGGGAAGATATTAATTAATAATTAAATTCTTAACACGTTGACTGCCGCGCTGATTTTCGTTATTGAGTTCCTGGCGCCATGATGTTTTTTTTTAAATAAATACCCGTACTTACAAGTTCCAGAAATACATGATTTGTAAAATTGCATGAAAAATTTGATTTGGTACCTCTAATTGCCATGTGCCTAAAATATACACGTGGCGTGTAATTACTAATATTATGTCGCGCCATCTGTATCCTCCAGAATACACAAAAAATGCCAGTTGAGACTTGCAGAATTCGTGTATAATAGGTAGTTATTCAGACTATAATTATTGCGTGTTCGGTCTCTATTGTTGAGAAGCTAACATTTTTCACCAATTTGAACAATTGGCGTTACGATATGGCATCATACGAAAAAGAGCAAATTAAATTAAAAGCTCTGATGGACGAATCTTTAGACATGAGCGATGAAAATCCAGTTGACGATTCTGAAGAGGATGCAAATTATGAACTTAGTTCTTCTAACGAAAGTAGCGAATCCAGTGATTGTCCTCCAAGAAAAATTAAAAAAACTCATACTAAAAGTTTGTGTTGCAAGTAGCTTATTGTTTTAGTTTCGATAAATAAAATTTATTTTAGATATTCCTGCTATGCCAACAGCTCAAGCTAATATTGAAACAAGTAGTGATGAATCACTAAACAATGAAGATGATGAAAATGAAACAAACGAAGACTGGGGGACAATCGTAGGTGCTTTTGATAATTTCATTTCATTAGAAGAAAATGATATATCGCAAAAAGTTATTATTTTGAAAAATGAAAATGAACTAACGTATTTCAAATTATTTGTTGATGAAGAACTACTTGATATAATGGTTGATTGAGCAAACAAACATTTATGCGGAAAAAATTATAATTGATGCCATATGCACTGAAACACTAGGAAGGAGTTCTAGACTCAATACCTGGTTTCCTACAAATAAAGAAGAAATGCAACGTTTTTTGGGTATACTGATATGGATGGGATTAGATTCAAAACCGAAACTAAGTGACTATTGGCGAAAATCTACTTTGTATTGGTCAGAGGCGGCAACAATTATGTCTCGCAACAGATTTGAAACTTTGCTGCGTACATGGCATTTCACCAATAACGACTTATGTTTGGAAGGTGATAGATTGGGTAAAATTCAGCCTATAGTTAGCCTGCTGAATGAAAAATTTAAGAAAGTGGTATTGCATGACAAAAGTATATGTATTGATGAAACGATGATACCGTTTCGTGAACGTTTGAAATTTCGTCAATATTTAAAAGGAAAGCGGCATAAATTCGGTATTAAACTCTTTAAATTATGTCTCCCTGGAGGTTATACTTATCATACCAAAATGTATTGTGGGGCAGATAAAGTTGATGGCATGTCAGTTGCCACAAAAGTAGTTTTTGAGTTGATGAATGAATGTTTAGATAAAGGTGTAACTCTATATACGGATAACTGGTACACAAGTATTGAATTGGCAGAGAAACTGAAGGAACGGAAAACGCATTTAGTCGGAACATTGAGGAGAAATAGGAAGGGAATCCCGCGAGAAGTATTGGCCGCCAAATTAAAAAAAGGAGACATAATTGGTAAAGAAAAAAACGGAGTCTTTAAATGGAAAGACAAAAGGGATGTCCTGATGTTGTCCACTAAACACACAGATGAATTTGTAGATGTTCCTGGCAAAAATGGGGCTAGAAGAAAACCAAAAGCTATTGCAGAATACAATAATGCAAAGGCTTATATAGACCTCTCAGACCAGATGTCCTCATATTCGACTTCTCTAAGGCGAAGTATCAAGTGGTACAGAAAAGTTGCAGTTGAACTTATACTTGGTTCAAGTATTGTGAATGCTCACCATTTGTACAATCGCAACGAAAATAAACGTGAAGGTATTACTTCTTTTCGAGAAAAACTTTCTGTGCAACTTTTATCTGTAGGGAAAACTAATTTAGTAGAAAAACAACGTCCTGAAAAGAAACACGTGTATGAGGCATCAGGAAAAAAGGGTCGGTGTACGATTTGCTACAAAAAAAATAAAGAAGAAGGAGGGCGTTTACATGCCATGAAGGTAACAAAACAGACATCTTCAGGGTGTTCCAGTTGTGAAAAACCTCTTCTCTGTTTGAATTGCTTCTTTGATACACACAAAATAACTCCAAAGAAATAATTAATTCATTTTCCTATATTTTATATTTTTATATCTTTTTTTTTTGTTCATGTAACAATTATTGAAGTTGTACTTTTAGTTTTCGCATTGTATTAAAAAGTAGAGTTACAAAAAACATATTTTTATTGGCTAAGTTGAAAGTCATTTAATTTCACGCCGAACCAAATGATATCTCTATTGAAAACCATATAAAGTGAGCTGCACTGACATACACACGGCTAGAAAGTTAAAGTTGATTGTGTATCTAATAGTATACACATGGCGCCCAAGACCCACTATGATGTGTATTCAAATGTGTACATACGGCAGTCAACGTGTTAAAAGCGTCCAACACTAAGTGGCCTGAATTCTTTTCCCTGGTAATCATTTAGATTTCTTTTTTGCCGTAAACTCGAGTACCTACTGTTTCTATGAACACTTCAGTTAGTATTACTTTTTTCTTTTGTATTTTAACTTTCATGAAAGGATGTAAGTACTGTGATAATCATTTTTTGCACTGCGAAATTCTATGCTTTATATTAATTTAGAAGGTAAGTACGATTTCCTCCTATCTTTTTTCCACTTTTGTGTCCCGCTATAAAATTATTTAAGTTTATTGTTATACCGTTTAACGAATTTTTAGCTAGCTCATAGCAGTCTCATAAAAAGCAACAAAACGTGTGAATGTGTGTGTTGCGGGAAGGGTTGAAACATAAGGGTATAGTGAGGAGAGACTCTGATTGATCTGATCTGATAATTAGACTTCATTTCTGTGAGGATGCGGTCGCATCTAAGTCACTAAAGTGCATATTATACTCTAGATTGAAAAAGAAATAACAAAATGTCTTTGGTTAATACTGCTGAAACAACACAAATTGTCACAAATACTTATGTAGTATGTACACAGTTGTTATAAATGATTTATTGGTCCAGTAGCCTCCGAAAAATAAAAAAAGAACAACCGCCGCTTATTAATTATACCGTGATTTTATTTTAACATGAAACATTGCTGTTCATGTTACTATAGAAACTAATTCCAATTTTTATGTTAAAATAAATTCACGGTAGTGTCAGTCATCACAATTAAGATGCATACTTTAAGTAAAATATCGATACCTTGCATCAAATGATGTTTTTTTTTTAATAGTATCGATACCATCCGATAAAGTATCGATATTTTGAAATATCGTATTGTTGTGTTGTTATGAGATCAATTAAATTACGTACATTGAAGAAACAAAAAATGAAATCATTAAATCACAATGAGACTGAATTCTACATGCACGCCATAAATTAATAAAGCCAAACTTGGCTACGCCCACAACTACGAGGAGAAGGGCTTGCAAAGGCCTTGCAAAGTTTTATGACCGGTCTCGACGCTCAACTGTTAACATAAACATTTGATTTAACTGCCATAAAATATGGTAAAATGTAACTACGAAAAATTGTGCAACCAAGGCTAAAAATACAAATTCCGGGCCGATAAAAGTTTAACATCAGGCAATTATAATGGCGAAACTGCAAAATCATAAGTTGATTTATTGCCAGAGCGTTTTGTGATGCACAGAAAACTGTCTGCGACTTGTACCACAAAATTAGATCAAGGCGTGGGATGCAATTTTGTGATATAAAAATACGATCATTTTGTGACGAAAATGATGATAAATAATAAAAGCAGGGAAGAAACTACGACGCTCGTTAATCACACGATAAATACTTTTCTTTCCGAAAAAAAATTTATGCGATTTAAAACTTGAAATATACTATAGGATGATTTTTGAAGGCGTTATTCAAACCGTAACAAGTTGAGTAATTGAAGCGAGAAGACGAGATAATTATTTTTTTATAAAAAATTTTGTTGCAAATCGTTTTTGATTGCAGTGAAAACTTCGAGCAGCAGTTTTAGCCATAACTTATTATGTTACAAACCCGCTTCAATTTATCTATCCTACTACAAAGTCAGGTCGAAAAGCGATCGTAGGATGTCGCTGTTTTATCTATTTTTTTATAGTAGGTCGAGCTTTTGTCATTAATTTGGCGATTGCGATTCTTTCCGATTCCCAAAAAGTAGCGGTACTTTAAAAGTATCGAAATTAAAGTATCGATGTTTGGAAGCCGTTCGATACTCAAAAAATATCGGTACTTATAAAAGTACCAAAGCATCGCATGTATCCCTAATCACAATAACCTAATCAGACTCCAGTAACATCAAGTGATTGATTTCTCTCTTATAGAAATTACATGAAATTATCACTCGGGGAGTATTAGTTTTCAAAACAACTACGCTAGATTTCCAGCATTCAGAGCAAAATAATGAATAACAAAACATGTAATACACCAACGAATGTTTGCTTCAAAGTATACAACTTTCATAAATGCAGTATTTATTTATAGTACTATAGGCAATGGGTCAGTGATTTTGAAAAGAGTGTAAGTCCACTACAGCAATTTTTAAGAAAACTTAAAAAAATTAAACATTAAATTTTATGAATAGATAAAACAGCGACATCCTACGATCGTGTTTTGACCTGACATTGCAGTGGGATAACAAATTGCAGCGGATTTGCTACATAATAGGCTACCCCATGCAAGGCGGCCACGCTTGCTGTCAAAGCATAATGAAAGTTTTAAAAAATTTTGTTGCAAATCGTTTTTGATTGCAGTGAAAAGCTCGAGTTGTACAGAGGCTGCTCCAGCTTTTCACTGCAATCAAAAACGACTTGCAACAAAATTTATTAAATTTTATATCCACAAAATTTCCGAAATACCCAATCTGTAAT
Organism: Prosopocoilus inquinatus; assembly: GCA_036172665.1. Lineage (NCBI taxonomy): Eukaryota > Metazoa > Arthropoda > Insecta > Coleoptera > Lucanidae > Prosopocoilus > Prosopocoilus inquinatus. Next base: position 9,723,354 of record CM069876.1, read on the forward strand.
ACTTACTTTAAGAGATAGAGATTGGCTGGGGTTCCTAGATTTAATTGACATTTATCATACTGATACGGTTTGGAAACAAAGTGTCAGATTCGCCATTTTTTCAATCTCGTCAATCTGTGAAATAGCGTTACTATACTAATAGTCTTTGTAATCTAGTAACTTACTGCGAAAGTACAGTGTTGTTATCTGATTTTGATTTAGTGCCTTTCCAATTTGAATAATGTCCGCTTAAAGTTTAAAAAGCTTTTAAGATTAAAACAACTTTTTACTTTTAATTACAATTTTTATCGGACAAGGATCGTCTTCAATTCTGACGAAATGATTAATTTTTTGGCAAATCCGCTAAAATCGTTTTCATAACGTGTAATTTCCACTACATTTTATCCACTACTCACGTTAATAAATCTTTTCAACATATTGTTACGACTTCGGGGTTGGCAAATAATAATCGTCACTTGATTTCAAGAACTTTAATTAAACACTAACTTAACACAGTTCAAATAATGCACACAGTAATGTACAATACTTATTTTAATAAGGAACACTTAAATATTTCACCGTTTATTTCACCCAAGTTGCTCGCATTAAATGTAAACTTTTAAATTGCGCGCCGTCCTCCTTTGAATATCCAATACCGCCGTTACGAGAAACGCCTGCAACGCCATCGAACTATCACATACTCTTTGGAACATTCCGAACAGGTGGCGTACATATTATTGCTGCTATTCTAAGTTTGATCGTAAGCATTGTAAGGTAGGTTTGTTTATTTAAGTGGTTGAATTATACCTTACGATGCTTACGATCGAGCTTAGAACTGCAGCGTAAGTTTACAATTTTTGTCTATTTCTGTCTGAAGTAAAATACGATTTTAGGGTAATTTTGTGGTAATGTTGAATGAAATGCAGAATGCAGTTGAGGTTAAAATTTTCTCTTGTGAATGAAAACGTGAAAGATAAATTATATATTCTTGGATTTATAAAAAAAAATAAAATTTGCGTATTTGTCTATTTCCTATTCACTAGAAAGAAAATTGTTTTTTTTTTATAACAAATTATATTATTAATAATTAATTATTATAAATAAGTAGTATAATTGTGTGTATCTTTTTATTTATACAGTATTACTCAACGTGTGTTTTATATAATAAAAAATTAAGAGTACTTGTTTTATTTTACCCGGGAAACAAAATGTATTATTCCTCATTGTTATAGTATCAGTACAGTTGTACGTTTTTAAATGGACATTTTTCCACGATAAATTATACAGTGAGAATCCTGGAATGCTGCACATAGGCTGCTACTTCTAATCCTATAATAATTTTTCTCTTTATATTTGCTTTATAATTCCGTATTTAAATAAATAAATAAATAAATACCCTTAGTTGTAAAAAATCTTATAGAACTTATTAAATTCAATTTTAAGCAGCGTTCCAATTTAGTTCAAATAAATTAAATACACCAGGATGTAATTATAAATTAGGCTGAATTTTCATGAAGTATATTTGAATACAACAATGATTATTAACATTAATCGATAACTAACCACATTTGTGAGCGTCATGTGTACTATTTTTTACTTAATGTTTATGTCACTGTTAATATTTTAATACTTTCGCTGTATAAATTTACACGAATTTAAGTAAGTAACTTTTCATGTACCTGTCTGTTATAGAAACTGAAAATTATTCCGTTTTGTATTAACTTTATTGGTACGTGTCAGAAAAAAGAAATGGTGGAAATGGTATTTCAATAAAGTAGTCATATTCTAGTAATAAATTGGCAAACAAATGTTGAAATTAAAAAAAAAAAATCATCAATACTATTTTTACATGACATACCATGTATATTCGTTACCAGAATTATATTTAATTTCATCATAAATTAAATATTTGTAGAAAGTCGTTTTCAAACTCTAAAGCGCTATACGCAGATGCTATGTCAGTATTTAAATTAAAGTGACCAATTATTTTTAGATTAAATGATAATGTTGTTTGCTTGTTAGTGAAATAGGAAACTTGTATTTTATGTCAAGCTGGATGGTTGATATCGAATAGAATTATTTGCAAAAACTTATATTCTGGTGTTGCGAAAGAGCTGAACTAGGTAAACAAGATCTATAATTAACGGGCATCTGTTCCTTTATTTTGTGTTGGTAATGAAAAAAAAAAAAAAAACTGAGAAATTCATGACGAAAGAGATGCATGGTCTATAAGAGTGCGTGCTTTCGAATCCGACTTACGTAAGTTCAAAAGCGAAAAGCATGCTTTCTCTTCGAACAAGAAATGAAACTGCTTTAAGTATGGCTAAATTCAAGTTGACTTGGTAATTTGACGCTTAGAAGTACAATGAGTATTACATAAGTCTATACCTCGTCCGTTAAAAAAGAAAATAGTATAACAGACAGCAAATCTCATCATCGTAGTGCACAGACAGAAAAGGATTTGCGTTCAAACTCAGACATTTAGGAAAGTGTCACCTTTGAAAAGAAGTGACTAAGGATGAAGTTGGCCTGTTCGAATGGAATGTTTTGTAAAATTGTTACGGAGTCGAAAATTTTGTTCAGATTAACCCTGTACGTTGCAATTTTCGTCGCAGTGCAACGCGTGAACTTACAGCTTCATTAACTTTCCACGCGTCTCGAACTATTTTGCCCGCAGACGTTTTTTTTACTTATTTCAGGAACGCTTTTACAATAAATTTCACAATCCTTGCTATTTCAACGATTTAATTGCATTACTGTAAACATCTAGTCCCTGAAAGTCGTATAATATTTCCTGGGGATATTTAAACAGTCGGTTTGTGTTAACATGAGACATGGCCATAAGAATTGGCGCCGCGACAATTTTTGCTTTAATTTCCGGCAACTTGCTTTTTTTTGTCAGCCTTGTTATTTGACTATGATCTGGAATACATATATCTTTGACATTTTCCGCGATTGGCTCTAGCTGACGTCAGATTTGATTCGGGTTAGTAATGGCTTAAGTAACCGAATTTTTGATTGTTCGGACTCCTTCCTGAAAAATTTCGGGGCGAAGCCACGGTTTTATTAATTTGAACGCATGCTCTTTCCGCTCAATTTCGACAACCCCAGGGTACGTTAGTGTTTTCGAAAAAGCTCAACCTCATTTTCGCAGTGCGACCGTCCGGCGGACAGTGCGTAATTTTTGTTGTTGTTGGCGAGGAAGTTCGGCGAAGTTAAATGCACCTCTACTGCTTTTCGGTCGGCTGTAATCTGGTGCCCTGGTTTAATAGAATCTCTTGTAGCTTGTTTCAGCCTGATCCAATATTAGGAGGATTTGAACAGGCATGTTCTATGTTGGTTGTTTTTGTTGAAATTATTATTGTTGCAATGTTTCTTCCCCTGTATAGCTTTCTGGAAGCAGACCTCCTTTTAGCGAGTCACCGTACCGTGTTTTGGTAAGACGCTTTTCGTATCATCTTTTTGCGAGATACTCCAGATTTGGACTTGCGATAGAGGTTTTGGGACACCGCATGCTACAAGCGTCGTCATACGCTGCGGAACCCTGGTGAGAGATTTAGGCTTTCCAAAGAGTTGCTGGCGTCGTCACATGTCAGTTGTTGGTTATCGTTAACTGTTGTCTACCGCCGCAGATAATTTCGGCGAAGTGTGCAGACAGACGGACTGACAGAGGAGGAATTCTCTATGCAGAAGCGCACAGGTAGGAGTTTAAGATGTTTCATGAATTAGTCATGCGCTTAATGCCAATAGATTTCAATTAATGTTTTTGTTTTTGCGTATCATTTAATTTCTTGTGTAAAACCAGTACCGGATCCGTTATTAGTTGTTTTCGTGTTGATTCATCTAATTTGATTTTGGCTGTCACTTATCTATCCAAGCTAATAAAGCCGCACATACGTTAACTTTTAAGGTACGCACACATCCTTTTGGTGTTAGTGTTATTTAATTGTTAGTTGTACTTAATTTGCTTGTCGATATTAAACTATTGGATAAATTGAAGCTCTTTAATCCTTTCCTGATCTCCGGTTAAGATAAGGTGGCGATCCACTCATTTTTCACTTTAAGCAGACCTTCGGGCCCGTCACGACTGAGTTGCTGGCTGTGCTGTAAATTAACTTCCTCAGCATAATCTTGTTACGACTTAGGTAGATAACAAAGCATGAGATTTGTAAATTATGTTTGGCAATATAATTCGCTCCCAGCACTCTGTATGTGTGTCTAATATGTGACAGACGCATGGCTTCTATTCAGTATACTTTTATTGAAAGATTATTTTGAATATTAACGAACATTCATGAAATACTGTCTCTTTGATTTTGATGATTGTGAATCAATTAGTTTGTATGCATTTATGTTTGTGCATATTATCTTGAAAATACATAGGTTATACCTTGAAATAATTAACTAATTCCAATTTCAATAATCAATAAATGTCCTCCTACTGAATTTGTTATTTTCATAAGCATAACATTTATTTCACTTAGTAGATGCTTAGGAATTTTTCAAAAAGATCCTGTATATTCTAGTTAAAAGCCGATCATTGAGTTTACTAACAAATATAATTGCAGTAACTAATAATATTGCAACGTGAATACAGGTCTGAAGCATTAGTGCGTTTGTGCACGTGTATGTACGTAGCGTATTGAGTTTCCCGTCATTACGGTTTGATATTTGTGTAACTTAATAAATGGAGCATTATCGTATGTTACTTTAATGAAAATACCGTTGCTACAGAGAACGTATCATAGATAAATAGTACGGTAAATTAATCACTTGCATTATAAAAGTAGATTTTAGTTCAACAATTTCGAAGATATTAATTATGTATTCCGTATTACACAGTGTCTTTAAAAAAGTGAGTTATAAATGGGATATTTTTATCGATTTTTAAACGAAAAGGGAGAGAGTATACTCAAGAGTATGTAGTTTTGTCTTTCAATAAACATATTCCACATCAAAGATTTTGTCTCAAAAATAAAAAAAAAAGTTAAACCATGGCGATCATTCTTCTTCTTTTATTGCTTTGCCTTTTTTTTTCTCAAACAGCCCTCATTTTTCATTGCAGCATTTTCTTATTGTATTAACTTTCTTATTATTTTATTTTTACTTGGGCATAAACATTCCATTTTTGTAAATGCTCGCACTAGTTTCTCTTTCTTGTTTCTACTCTACGCACTCTTACTTTTTTCTACTAAATGTTTTGTATCTCGCCTTATTCCTCTTATGCTTCGTGGATACTTTATCTCCACGCTAATTGTAATTTACTTTTCATTTGCATTAATATATTGCTCGTGTTTCAATTCCACCATTAGAAGAGGTCAAAATAAGATGATAATATGTAAGAATTCAGATTCTTATAATTTTTTTTTAATAATTCGGTACACTTTATTTAATTAAGATACTTTATTAAATTAGGACTCACTAAAAAACACTGCTAGCTTTTATAATGAAAGCATTAGTCAGCTTGCAATATACCGAGAAATGGAATCACACTAGGGTAACATGTAAAAAAAGAACAAGCTTGCTTTGCATTGTTTTGCAGTTAAATCAGCAATGAGTCATTAAAAAGCTCCATGCGTTGCCAAGATGTGGCTTTTAGTGCCAGGAACTAGCTTTAACTATCCACGTCAGCCGAGATCATAATAAATACGACCAGAGAAGAAAGCTTAGGTGGTTCCAGTCGGTTTGACAAGCATCTTAATTTTCCTCGTCATAAAGTTTTCCAAAATTCAATGTTTTTGTCTGACCGTTAATTTCCTAATTTAATTTAAATAAAGTGTACCCAAGATGCATTGATTTTTAAATAGATTCAATCTTGTGGTAATTGTTAAATTTTAAATAAATAAATTAATTTAATTGAATTCACATATTGTTTCTTTGTAATCTCTTCTTATTGTACGAGAATTTCTCTTAAATTTATATATATCTTGTTATTTAAAGATTCAAGTTTTTATTTGTATTACTAAAAGGAACAACTCCTAAATAAGCTGAGATAAGGAATAGACCATTTTCGATAATTCTAAAAATCATGGCGTGGATCCATATATTTTTTATTAAAGAAGCGGAGCGTCGCTTATTTCTAAACCCAGTGCTCTTGCACTCGAATAAATTAGGACCGCTTGATCAGACTGTGTAGCAAACTAAAACCACAGTCTACCACATGTTCCCTTTCTTCGTTGTGGATAAGTGCAGCGTTAAATACTTCGTTAGCTCGCTTGCTTGTTTGGAGGGTAAATTTAATGACTTTTTTTTTATGAAAGCTGAGCCACAGACGTGCGCGCTAATTTTATTTGATATAAAATGTAATGTACCACAGGAAGTTTCTACTTCTTCTCTGCGAGACGAGTCGCATAAGAAAAAAAATTGGCAGAGTGGCGTTTAAATAAAACCGTCCAGGATTTGCTAAAAATGTAAGTAGCCGCCATGCGAGCAATCCGTAGGAAATGGTTTGGAAATCGATTTCTGGCTTTTAGCTAAACCAGATATTGCGAATCACAAAAAGAATCGATATCCAAACTTGTATGATTTGTTTTTAAAATCGAAATCAAAGTAGTAAAGAAGAAATATATTTTTGTTACTTTGTTTGCTAGAAGCCAGTAACAGGAAAAAGTTATTGTCATTCTGACAACGCTGCTGGTGTATGAATTTGTTTTTTGTTAGTCACCTTTGACTTGAATCATTATTTAATTAATTGTTAAATATTTTGAAACCGTTTTTGTGATTAATTATGAACACTAGATATGATGCACCATTTTTCTCGTCATTCTGGAAAACTAACTGATAAAACGAGTTGTCAGTCAGATAAGTGAACGTCTCTTATTTGTCAAATTTGCTTTTTTAGAAGAAGAAAGAATACACCTCCGCCAAATAAGCAAATAACTTCATTATGTAATAAATGTAATGTATCATCTGTAGACACACGCGTAATGTGAAACACTTTAAATAATTGAAATAGTATTTACTTTGTAGTGATTAAAACAGTTACTCAAGTGCTGCGTAAACAAACATTGTTCAACGAAGAGGAAATTAACTCGAGAGAAACGTATTGCAATTAGCTGATTACCAGCAAGTTGCAGTTTAATGATGACGAGATTTCATTTTCTCGGAAAACTTAAATAAAACACAGGATGGCTAGAAATTATTTTTATTATTATTATACAATGTGTATAATAAATAAGGAAAATGAATAGTGGAGCCGTTAGTGTAAGTAAGCCTTACAAAAAGAAGTTTTAAATAGAAGTTAATTTACTAATTGATGTCACTAATCGGAGTTTTCCGTTTGTTTCTCGTGACGTCATAATCTCGATAGGTAATTTTTTGAAATAAAATCTATAGTATTTTGCAGCGAAATTTATTTTGTTAATTTCAATCATCTTTATGATTGTGTAAAAATACGAGGGCGATTGATATCCAGTTAGACTAAAAAAACGAATGGTTTACCATCACAGCAAACAAATAATTTATTATTATAAGAAACGTAATTGTGAAATTTTATTACAAGAAGTTGAATCACTGCTGGACAATAAAATTAAATTAAAACTATGAAAATCGATAAATAACAAGGTATCGTTACGTAGGATTATTGTGTAAATAGATTTATTTGTAAGAGCCGTTTTACATCTATCAAAAGTTGTACAAAATCTTGTACAGGGTGGATTAATTTCGATGTCTCTTATGCGAATCTCCGTAACTACAAGAGATAGAAAAAAACTAGAGGCCAAGTCTCGATCTCTTTTTTGGCGATTAAGTCAATAGCGTAAACAAAAATTGGCTATCGTCTTTTGTTTTCGAGTTATGGGCAAAAATTGACATTTTCGACTTTTGGTTTTTCGGTCATATCTCGTTTATTTTTAGATATATTAGAAAACTGTTTGATCATGATTAGGACACTTTTTGGAATACAATTCAGTGGTGTAGTTGCTTTTTTAATATTTACTTAAATTTTCAAGATATAACATAAAGTTCATTAAATAGAGATTGTTTTTCTCTTTTCGAAAATATATACTTTGTTAGGTTTATTTCTTATAATTAATAGGAAAAATGCCATTTTTGTTATTAATCTTGTGTATCCTAGTTTCAGTAGGCTGGCTTTAATGCAGTGCCGACATTTTTTTTTTGTTTTTATTAAATATTAACGAACTCTCAAACCTTTAGACAGTTTTGGCCGCGTAAAGAATTTCATATTCACTTTATTTTACAAAATTCCGTTTGAGAAATATAGCACCCATCGCGACCGATCTGGCAAAAGCTTTTTTGTTTTTATTAAATATGAATGCATGCAAATTTAGTTTGATACATGTCCGATTTTGTTTATATTTTACTATTTGTGTGTTTGTTTTTGTTTTTCGTGTTTTTAATAAAATATAACTCAAGAGAAACAAAAAAGAAAGCTTAATTTAGTTCTAATTTAGTTATTATTACCTTTATGTTTATCCGGACAACTTGTATTTTAGTGTAAAATCATGTTTTTTTTTTCGCTTCTCTTGACAACTTGTTTATTTACATTTTTTCACTCCTGACGAAACTATGAAGCGATAGCGAAACGTAGAGTGTTCTTGCAATTTCACAGTGTCCGTATTAAAGTTTAAAAACTTTTCTCTCACATATTTCATCGAACAAAGGCGACTTCAATTATACATTTTTTATTGAAGTCGTTTCTTGTCCGATGGAAATTGTATAAAAATTGTTTTCAATTTTAAAAAGATATTGTGAAAATTACAGGAACGTTCAACGTTTCTTCCTAACGAAGCTATAAACCGATAGTGAAACGTTGAGTATTCGTGCAATTTCGACTGTTTAAAGATTGAAAACAATTTTTCTATAAATCGAATGATAAACTCATTTTCAATAGAAAGTCAAACAGGAACTCTTATCAGAACGGTCGCTCAAAACGACAAAACGGACATTTGTAAATTAACGCGAATACAAAATTATTTACGCAGCCAAAACTTTGAAAATATTTGAAAGCTCGTTGAAATTGAATAAAATAAAAAATCTGCTCCGTATTGAACCCAGCCTACTGAGACTAGGATATTTACGCAAGGATAATAATAAAAATTACAGTTTTTCCTATTAATTATAAGAAATAAACCCAACAAAGTATATATTTTTGAAAACAGAAAAGAAATCTCTATTTAATGAGGACATTGCCTACTATGATTTCTATTTAAAAAAATATAACTTTATGTTATAACTTGAAAATTTAAGTAAATATTAAAAAAACAACTAAACCACTGAATTGTATTCCAAAAAGTGCCCTAATAATGATCAAACAGTTTTTTTAATATCTTTAGAAATAAACGAGATATGACCGAAGAGCGAAAAGTCGAAAATGTCAATTTTTGCCCATAACTTGAAAACAAAAGACGATAGCCAATTTTTGTTTACGCTTTTGACTTAATCTCCAAAAAATAGATCGAGACTTGGCCATTAGTTTTTTTCTATCACTTATAGTTACGGAGATTCCCATAAGAGACATCGAAATTAATCCACCCTGTACAAAGTGAGAAAGACAGGCTATCACAATTAACGTTCGTTGGTTGAATCAATGCTCTTTTATCATTTTGCGCAAGAAATTGTAACAAATATTGATAGATGTAAAATGGCTCTTATACAATTTTATTGTAAACCACCATTTGACAACACTTTATATTAATAAGAAAACGTCGTCTTACTAACTTGTCAAACTGCAAGTCAGTAGAAATTTTACGAGTTATCAGGATCGTTTTCGTCGTATCTTAACTTTAACTTCTAGTTTATTATCTTGGAAACAATTGTTTTTATAATTGTTGCTATGGGAATAATCAGGAGATTAAGGTCATAAACTGTGACTTATGCCCGATTTCTTCACGTCCTGATAAATTAAAACCTGCGTTTCCACGGCCTGTGAGACATGGTACATGAAAATACTTTTCACTGATGACAATTTATTGGTAATAATTTTGTTTATTGACAATTGTGTAACAAATAAAAAATTATCAATTCAAAAAAGTAAGCTTGATCGGGTGTAGGACGTAGAGAAAATAATTTTAATCAATTATTCAGCTGACAGTTTCGGCTTTATTCAAAACCTTCTTCAGAGCCTGCAAGATGTTACAACATCTGCAATACATTTTCTTTTCGTCCTAAATCCGATCAAACTTACTTTTTTGAAAAGTTCATACTCAGGACGCCATTTCATTAATTAAATTATACAATATACGCCAGGTAAGTGTTGGCTCAAGGAGATGACTCATTTGACTTGTCACCCAATTCTTCTATCCCTACAAAAATTATTATTATCTGGCTTATAATGCAAAATATTATTATGAGATATGCACTTCATGCGCAATTGTGAAAAATTGGAATGCGTAATTCAAAAGAGGAAAGAGGCCAGACAGACCGTTTTCGGTGTCTACTCCCGAAAATAAAGACGCAATTCATGACGTATTATGAATCGTCGAATTGAGTTGAAATACAGGAAGATTCATGCAACTCATTTATTAAAAGTTTACGGACTTCCTCTTTGAATTTCTATTTCATACATTGCGGTTATAATTTAGGGATAATGATCTATTAAAATATAATATCTCCAACTTTCGGACTCTTCCGCTTATACTGGAAGTTGCTGTCAACTTTCTTATTTTAAATAGAAGACCCAATTTTTAATTGCATTTTTGAAATCTCCATGAAACTCTAAGAATGTTTTATGTAACATGTGATACAAGAAAAATTAGCCGTTTAAGAGGCATTTCCATTTTTTAAAAAAGTTCAAAGTTGCAGTACTTTGTTTATGATGCTGCCATCTTTGTGTAACAAAAGCCATAATTTCAATTTTTGGCCTGTAGTAGGCTATACTCATAAGCTTTCAGGTCATACCTAATTTTACATAAAATTGTTTACGGGCTGGTTGAAAAGTAACTTCTATTCGAACTGATTTCAACTGTCGAAAAGTCATGCTTTTTAAATGGAACGCCTAGTATATTTTTATACCATAAGAGTCAGAATTAAATGTTCTTTCGAACTGTATTAGCATTCCCTATACCCATCTCTTACCATACTCTTTCTATTCATGACTTTCTCTTTAATACATAATTTTTTTCGCTTTCCAGTATTATTCCTGAATAGTGCGCTATTAAAATTTAACAAACTGAGTTTTTTTTTTAATTAATTTCAGAATGTAAAATCAATTTCATTTTAAAATCCGAAAAATAATATTTAAATACATATCTATCACCTGAACCTTTTATTTACATGTACCGCATGTATTAGAATTCTTTGTATTCCTTTTTACACATTTACAAAGAGAAATTTACTTACAATACAAAATTTTATGAAAACTAATAAATAAATCAAAAATATTAAAAATAATACACAAATTGTTGGTCATAATATTGGCTCTAAGTTGTTCTCAGCTATTATTTATAAAAATACCTTTTTATTGTATCTAAGTAATTACGTATTTTCCTCGATATAACTATTTTTTTTTATTAACTTCTTGAATTGTGAACTGGAAATACCTCGGAAACGGTTAATTTATCTTGTATCACATGTTGCACAAAATATTTTTAGAATTTTATGAAGATTTCAAAAATGCATTAAAAGATGGGGTATTCCATTTAAAATAAGAAAGTTGACAGCAACTTCCAGTATAAGCGGAAGTGTTGAAATTGAAAATAATATATTTTGATAGATCCTTATCGTTAACTTATAACTGCAAAATATGAAACAGAAATTCAAAGGAAAAGTCCGTCAACTCTTAATGAATGGGTTGCCTGAATCTCCCTGTATACATGGCTTACGTAGCTGAGACATAAAAATTTTGTATGAATGTCCATCGTATAACGAGTGTATAATTAAAAGTTCATCAAGTGACTTTTATTTAAATTAATTTTTTTATAATGACCTGTATTCGGTGTGTTTGCATCTAGTTTTAACTTCATTCATTAATGCGAGAAGAAAATGCTCTGAATGAATATTAAAACAGCAAATACGTATTAATATCATGGAACACTTTTTGACAACTGTCATTTGTTAAACGTAATTAGATTTTCGTCTCTTTTTTGCACGATTTAGATATGAAAAGAAATCTGCAACGTGGATGCCCACATGCTTGAATGCCGGTTAAAAGCGAGCAAGAGTGGTAGCATTGCGCTCAATTTGAGCTCGTTTTCAAGAAGACGGTGACCGTAGATGAAACTTGGATTCATTTTTTATGGCTGAGGATCTTCAAGGCCTAGGAAGTTTCGAGTTCAAAAATCTGCTGGACAAGTTTTTGCTTGGATATTTGGATGGAATTTAACGGCAGAGTTGGAGAACTCTTTAAAGGCAATTTTATCTTGTTGATTATGAATATAACTAAAGTGACCAAGTTTCAATTTGGGTAAGACGGGAAAACTCAGTTCAACCTAATCAACAAAGTAACTTTGTATGTAAATCAGGGATTTCCAACCTTTTTTTAAAGCATAGACTCCTTAAAAGAAAAGAAAGTTTTTATCGACCTCCCTTATTTTAAATTATTATAACCACAATAGAATGAAAACTAAAATTAATTACATAATAAAAAAATCAACATACATATTTTATTCTGACTTATAATGAATTTTGTCATCCAGTCTAGGTTGGTTAAAATATTATCTGGCTTGACATATTGAAGCGCCTCATATTGAATTGTTTACATCGTCACTTATTATCCCAAAGTGAAAACTAATTTAATGGAAAATGGAAAAATGAGTATGAAAGTATGTAAGAGTCATTTCATCTATTGCCTGAAAGTGAAAATTAATTAAAATTTCCTATAAATGCATTTCATCTTCACGCCAATGTTCTCCGCAAAGTTTCTGTCTTCTAACTTGATGATTAGAATTTCAAAATTTAATTTTAAAAATAAAAATCAAGGAATGACGGGTATTATCGGAATTACTGCCATCTCTTGACCGAAAAAGAAAACAACTTTATTAAAATTTCCTGTAACAGTATTCCTTCTCTCCCAGAGGTATTAATATAATATAGACTGGAAAGCTCGTATATTTGTTGAGGCAAATCGATTGATATTGCTTATAACCGAAACGTCATAGGGTCCTTTAGTGGAAATCTAAAATCTAATTTTACTAATTACACAATACCTTTTCACACAGTTAAGTATGCAGTATGTATGTTATGCAAAGAGCAGCGAGTCACACCAGAGGACAAGAAAGTTATAGCATTGGTTGTGCTTGGTGGGGAGAAACTCAACTTTCCGGTCTATTCTCTTTTGCCGTCCCTTTGTTTTCCGCTAACGTTCTCAGCAATACATTTTCAGCAAATTAAATTGAAAATCTAGAATAAAATTTAATCGGTGAGAATTAAAAGGTACTAAATTCATGAGCGAAAAATTTTATCAATCGCTCACTGTCTTTCTCCATCAGAATTTTTTTTGCAGATGGCACTCTAACCTAAACACAACCTCAGAATATAAGGCAGTTCTTTTCATCACCAACCGACGGAAAATACTTTCAACAGACCACCACAGAAGCACGTAATTTTTTTTAAAGATTGGCAGTTAGCTCCTTTTAATTTTCACCGACTTAATTGTAAAGGGATCAAGGTTGGTAGAGTTGGACTGGGTATTAGAAAGTTGCCTTGATCAACAGAGGGGACATAGGGTGCGTATCTCGTTACGTCACGTCACGTAATAAATTCCATTGGGCATATTAACGAGATTTTTGAGTTATTTGATCAATAGGACCACAGAACTGATTGCATTTTTAGTGAAGTAGTTTAGGCTTTAGGAAACAGATTAGAACTCGATCTATTTACTTCACTTGACGAATAGAAGTTACGTGTGACGTCACGAGTTACTTTTGCGGGGAGGAAATTTCAAACTGCGTATTAAATGGGAACGAGGCAACCTGCTAGATTCAATGTCAGTTTTACCAACCTTGAAAGGGATTATGCAGGGCGCCGTCTTTTGACCAAAAATGTAAATATATATTTTCTTATGTATATATTTATTTTTTTCGTGATTTTAAATGCATCAAAATGAATTATTTAGAGCGCCATCTCTTTGTTCACTTATCTTCATTTTTAAAAAAGAAAATCGAACTTCAAAAATTTCGTCTTGATACTCCCAGTAAAACTTTTTTTTTTTCTAAATCAAATTGATAACAAATTAAACCATTAAAGCGATAGTATACACAGAAATCATTCAGAGCGCTATCTCTGGGCCAAAAGAGAAAAACTATTTAAGTAATATATCATCGCTACGAAATCATCAACAGCTTTGTCCTCTGTATAATTATTTTCAACGAAAATAAAAAGGTCTTCAAAGAGGGCACTGTGGAATAAAGTCGACAAAAAAGTCCTTAGTTAATAATTGGTTTATAATCTAATCTAATTCAGAACGTCTAATGTATAAAATAAAAGGTACATTCTTTCCAACAAGAGGGATTTTTTTAAAACTCTGCGGGATGTGGGACAAAATCTGGATTGTCCCGTCAAAATCGGGACGTATGGTCACCTTAAATGTAACATTGGCTTTGCTGGATTGGCTCTAGTTTATGAGATATATTTACCTCCCGGCACTTATACAAACCAAGTATAAAATGTCATAATAAATAAGCAAATATGTTTATTCCTTCATTCCGAATTTCCTTTAATATATTTTTTGTCTTTGACTTTGAATGAAGAAGTTTTAAAGCTTCGAGTAAATCTGTCAGTGCCAAAAATGCCAGAAGAGAAAGAGTTCAAGGATTTGCCTGCTTTCCTTGTTGTTCATTTTGGTACTGCAGAAACTTCATTTTCCTCTCGATTTAAATTCTTTATGCAGTAACGAAAGTATTATTTATCAATGGCTGGCACGAGTTCGTCCGTTGTCTGACAACTGCAAATTTGATTTTTACTTGGATGAAATGATTGTTGACAAATTTATTATTGAAACCAGTATTCTATTTAAATAGAATTTAGGATATTCTCATGACAGATTTGCCTACAAGTTCGCCAGATGTCCAGGTACTGTTATTTATAAGCTACCTTCTGACATTTTCGTTGGTAATGCGATTAGATTTAGTTCTCAGATTTTTGAATTGTAAACTTTTATAAAATATTGTTGCAAATCAATCAATCAAATCAAAAAGTGATTTTAGACTGAATTTTTAGGCTGTTTTGAATGTTTTATTTTCGAATTTAGTTGTACGCAACGACTTGTCCGGGACGGTTTGATGCCCTACAGACTGCAAGGCTCGCACCTCATTAGCATTGGCAAACAATTTCAAAGTCCAAGGTTTATGTAAATAATAATTAAATAAATCTACTTAAATTTACTTTATTTTTTATTCTCGTGCCGGCGACAATAAAGACTACCTAATTAGTTCTCCTGAACTATTTTGAAGAAGATTTACAACCTTCTAGGACATGTGAATTAATTTCCCATCACCGGATTCGTTAAATTAAGCGAATACGAAACATTATTAAGTAACTAATTTAGGTTGTTTGTTTTACAATTAATAAATTTTTCTATTAATTCTATTTTAGTAAAAAATCTCCCCACCAAGTTTTCCCAATTAAAAGACGAAATAAATGTGTACACTCATATATAAATAAAATAAATATGTAGTTTCAGAAGAAAAACCTGAAAAAAAGTACGTAGTTAAGCAATTTGCTTTTTAGAAATGTTAAATTAAGTGTAATAAGTAAATGGATTACATTAATCTTACTGCACCTCAAGTGATAACGGAAAGTAACTTATTCTTGTCATGCGGATCAGGCACATTTTGGCTGGTGGTCAGGAAGTGCCTGAATATTTAATTATATATTTCCGCCGAAATACCGCGCTCAAGGGGAAGTAACAAAGTGTCGGATTAATGCGATGTAAAGCTGAATTTGCCTTGCTAAATATTACATTAGAAATTAAGTGGTTGTGGGAATAAAATGCACCTGTATTCAATGTGCCTGAATATTGTTTATTCCGTACCGACCGCTATATTCCACTTTGCGTTATTAATTTGTGTTCGCAACACTCAAGATTTCCATAAAAAAATCGCTGAATTACTTTCCGGACTTGTAACATAAATTACTATTTCCTACGATGGTTTAGAAATGCGGAAGAAGCCGCCATATTTCAACAATAAATGAAAATAAAAGTAATATACTTTTTAGATTGCAAAATTATATACTGGGTAATTCAAAATAAGTGTCCGATTTGTCAACCACAGGTAGTACATAGAAAAAGGAAACAAAAAGTATATGAATAGGAGGCCTAATATTTATAGTTTTGCGATAAAATACATCTAAGGTTCAGATATAAACTGGTTGATAGGCACTAGTATGGCTGTACTGCGTCACAAGAACAATAAACTCGCGTGAAATAGGACAAAACAGTAGCATTTAACTTTTAATGAAACTGTAAAACACTTTTTATTTATGCCATTCTGCGGAAAAAATGTATAATACGCAATTAATTCATTCTAATTTCGGATCTGTTTATGTATGTTTCTTGTGATTTCCCATTGGCATGACCTTAGTGAATACGCTCCTAACGGAACGGACACTTATTCTGAATTACCCTGTATAAGCATTTTAGCATTCTATTGATAACTAGATTGATATATAAATATAAATGTAAACCCAACTAATCATTACACATGAAAAGGACGAATATTGTGGTTCCAGCATTCCGCATCCGAGATATACTTGTTTGTTTAAGACGTTGTGGTAAAACTCAGTTTTGTTTCACATCAAAAGAGAATATGGTTTAGAAACTCATCTTATTAGCTGTGTTCTAGTGAAAGCCCTTTTACCGAAAGTATTCGTTAGCGTCAGCTGTTTAATGATGCTTGAAATATTTAAGGCACAAATCTGCGATGACTATGAACACGTAAATTTTGTCTCTTTATTGGATCCATATTACACGATATTTACTTTGATACCAATTTTGTTGCAAGGTGAGAGAGACTACCACGATGAATGTTTATTGGTTAACTATAATTCTTCATAATTCTCAATTCTCAAGTATGTTTTTAAATAAACTTTTAGCTCTAACTTTTTGCAATAACAAAAGCATCGAAATGCTATTGCAGATTAGTAAAAACCGATTTTTTAAAGGCAATAAACGTAAAATGAAGTTATAATATATACTTACATTTAAATCTCTATGTAATTTGTTAAAAATAAACGGAGTGTCTATTTTCAATGAAAAAATTTGGTGAAATTACCCTGCTGTCTATTTTCACCGAAACGTTCGGTGAATCTAGAACTCCTGTCTATTTTCAGCGAATTTTGTCAGAGAAAATACCGTGCCTTCAATTGAATTCCTCATTAAAGTGGGCTATGATTTAGTAGTAGGAATAGGCCGATTCTGGAACCTCCTCCGACCTTGACCAATAAAATTCAAGGTCAAGGTCGGAGGAGGTTCCAGAATCGGCCTATTCCTGACGTGACCCCACCATGAGCTTCAAGGTCAAGGTCATGACCTTGAGGTGACCTTGAAATGACCTTGAGGTGACCTTGAAATGACCGTGAGGTGAACTTGAGGTGACCTTGAAATGACCTTGAGGTGACCTTGAAATGACCTTGAGGTGACCTTGAAATGACCTTGTGGTGACCTTGAGATGACCTTGTGGTGACCTTGAAATGACCTTGAGGTGACCTTGAAATGACCTTGAGGTGACGTTGAAATGACCTTGAGGTGACCTTGAGATGACCTTGAAATGACCTTGAGGTGACCTTGAAATGACCTTGAGGTGACCTTGAAATGACCTTGAAATGACCTTGAGGTGACCTTGAAATGACCTTGAAATGACCTTGAGGTGACCTTGAGATGACCTTGAGGTGACCTTGAGATGACCTTGAGATGACCTTGAGGTGACCTTGAAATGACCTTGAAATGACCTTGAAATGACCTTGAAATGACCCTGAGGTGACCTTGGAATGACCTTGAGGTGACCTTGAAATGACCTTGAGGTGACCTTGAAATAACCTTGAGGTGACCTTGAAATGACCTTGAGGTGACCTTGAAATGACCTTGAGGTGACCTTGAAATAACCTTGAAATGACCCCAAGATGACCTTGAAATGACCTCGAGGTGACCTTGAAATGACCTTGAAATGACTCTGAGGTGACCTTTAAATGACCTTGGGGTGACCTTGAGGCGACCTTGAAATGACTGAGGTGACCTCGTAACGGACCTTGAAGCGCGGTGACTCAAATGTAATTGTTTTGAAATAACCCTGACGCAACCTGTTATTGAATATGTACCTATTTAAGGAGGTGTTTAATTTGATATCCGCAGACGACGGTTGACCCTCAGATTGAGTTTACCAACTTATTGAACGTAGTGAACGTGATAGTGCTTATTAAAATTATAAAACATGTTTGATTGCAATCAGTGTGGCAAACAATTTACGCGAATCGATAATAAGAAATGGTCATTTGCGTACGTCATGCCAGGGAAAACGTTTGAAATTAGATGAAATTGCCGGACCGTCCAAAGTTGTTGACCAGGTGAACGTTATGAAATGTGATGTGTGTGAAATATACGTCAGCAGAAAGTGTTTCTCAGCACATTTGCGTAGTAATTCACATAAAAGTAATGCTTTTGTGGTCGTCGATAACGGCGTGGAGAAGATAGCTGGTGCATTCGGAGATAAAATCGTAACGTACCGTATAACGGAACCTTACAATTATGTCGATGTCGAGGATTTTATGTACAATATTCAAGAAAAAGTACTAACTTTGGTTCAAAGTATATTAGACATCCATAAAGCATTAAAGTGGAATGTGGAAATTTTCGGAGTATATTTCTTAGATTCTAAAGAAAGTTCTGAGATAAAATCTTTTAACACCAAGAATAAAATAACTTGTTTTGGAACTGATATATACAATATATATCGTGATTTTGTAAACGAAATACATGTAAAAATGTCGGAATTTCAGGAGAGAGATTCAGGTAAAACAAATAATAGGTGCAATCGTTTAGAATAAAACTTAAAGTTGCAAATATTGTTACAGGATGGACTTTGTGCAGAATTTTATATATGGAAGTCAACATTAATAAATACAATCCACTGAAAGCATCCAGCTTCATGCCATTACCGTCTTCAATAAGTGCGAAGAAAGCTATCATAAATGTCAGAAATAACGACAACGCTTGCTTTGCCTGGGCGATAACGTCAGCGATGTGTCAACCGACAGGTCTTCCTCAAAGGATGTCTTCGTATCCCCATTATAACACAGTAGCGGATTTCACTGACCTAGAATTTCCACTGAAAGTTTGTGACGTGAAGAAATTTGAAAGCAAGAACAATATTTCTATAAATGTCTACGGACTCGGTTCCCATTATAATGGTAAGGTTACGGTTGATGAAGTTGTAGGACCGTTACATTTTACTAAAAATAGAAAAAATATTCATATAAACTTATTATTAATTGATGACAACAACGGAAATACTCACTATTGTTGGATTAAAAATTTATCACGTTTAGTGTCAAAACAGACTTCACATCACGGTCACGAGAAATATATTTGTGAAGGATGTTTAGTGTATTTTCCATGTATTGAAAAATTGCAACGACACGAGAGGGAAGACTGTAAAGTTATCAAAACAGTTTTACCATCGACAGAGTTAAAAATAAATAAGTATGGTGAATCTTTGCCAGAGAATATATTACAATTTGAAAATTTTGAAAAACAGTTAAAACTTCCTTTTGTTATATATGCCGATTTCGAAGCATTGCTAAAACCACTGGACAGAGTAGAACCAAATCCAGATAAATCTTTCACTGTTAAGTGTTATGAACACGAACCTCATTCATTTGCATATTACATTAAGTGCAGTTTCAATGCAAATTTGTCAATGTTAAAGTTATATCGCGGAGAGAATGCCGCCACGGAGTTTATAAAATGGTTAGAAAAAGATATTAAAGAAATTTACGATAAATATTTAAGTAAAATTGAGCCGATGACTGATTTAACACGAGAAGAAAAAGAGGCATACGACCGTGCAACAATGTGTCATATTTGTGAAAAACCAATATTAGATGTTAAGGAGAAGGTGCGTGATCACGAACATTTATCGGGAGCGTTTAGAGGTGCTGCTCACTCTGTGTGCAACATTAATTTTAAAATACCAAAATTTATTCCAGTGTTTTTTCATAATCTTTCTAATTATGACAGTCACTTGTTTGTAAAGACAATGGCATTAGAAGGTGAAGATGTGGACGTGATCGCACAAAATAAGGAAAAATATATATCCTTTTCGAAATTAATACACGTGGGGGATAAGACAGACTGTAAAGGTAAAAAGCGTAAAGTATATTTCAAAATAAGATTTGTAGATTCTTTTCGTTTCATGCAATCGTCTTTAGAGAAATTAAGTTCATACTTGGAAGATTGGCAATGTAGGGAAATTAGAAAATATTTTAACGATGAGGAGATGTTTAAATTAATACGTCAAAAAGGAATTTTCCCGTATTGTTTTATTGACTCACTCATGAAATTAGATTTTGCCACTTTACCTTCTAAGAAAGATTTTTATGATGTGCTGTATGATGAACACGTAAGTGATGAAGATTATGAGAGAGCACAGCGCGTTTGGAATTTATTTAACTGTAAAACTATGGGTGATTACAGTGATGTATACGTAACATCTGATGTTTTACTGTTGGCAGACGTATTTGAAAATTTCAGAGACCTTTGTATTGATAATTACAAACTAGATCCTTGCCATTTTTTCACCGCTCCAGGATTAAGTTGGGATGCAATGTTAAGAATGACAAAAATTAAATTAGAGTTACTGCAAGATGTTGATATGCTACATTTTTTTAGAATGGGTATACGCGGTGGAGTGAGTATGTGCACTAAAAGAATCGAAAACGCTAATAATAAATTTGTGCATGGTTTTGACTCTAAGAAGGCAACTAAATATTTACTATATCTTGATGCCACAAATCTGTACGGTCACGCAATGTGTTCCAGATTTCCGTGGGGAGAATTTACTTGGTTGTGTACAGAAGAGATTAACAATCTTAACATTTCAGAGTTAGAAGAAAATTCAGATGTCGGGTACATATTCGAAGTAGATTTGGAATACCCGACTCATTTACATGACAACCACAACGAATTACCATTTTGTCCGGAAAACATAATTCCTCCAAATTCGAAATATGGTAAACTTATTCCAAATCTGTACAACAAAAGGAAATACATAATTCACTATTTAAATCTGAAACAATGTTTGGAAAATGGTTTAATATTAAACCAAATTCATAGGGCAATTAAATTTAAGCAATCTCGTTGGCTAAAAATATACATAGACTTTAATTCACAAAAACGAGCTGAAGCTAAAAACGAATTCGAAAAAAATTTTTACAAATTATTAAATAATAGTGTTTTCGGTAAAACTATGGAAAATGTTGAGAATCGCGTCGACATTAAATTGGCCACCAGCTGGGAAACCCATAATCGAAGACCGGGAGCTGAATCATTGATAGCTAAACCAAACTATAAATCGAGTAAAATTTTTAGTGATCACCTGGCCGCAATAGAATTATGCAAAGTACAAGTAAATTATAATAAACCTTTATACGTAGGGTTTTGTGTTTTGGAAATATCAAAAACAGTAATGTACGATTTTTATTACAATTTTATAAAGCGAAAATATAACAATAGAGCAGCTTTATTATATACTGATACGGATAGTTTAATACTGACC
This sequence comes from Prosopocoilus inquinatus, assembly GCA_036172665.1. Taxonomy (NCBI): domain Eukaryota; kingdom Metazoa; phylum Arthropoda; class Insecta; order Coleoptera; family Lucanidae; genus Prosopocoilus; species Prosopocoilus inquinatus. The sequence goes on from CM069876.1 coordinate 9,744,998, forward strand.
GTTAATACTGATAATGTATACGATGACATAAAGCAAAATTTAGATAAATTTGATACTTCAAATTACCCACCGAATAATGTACATGAAATGCCTCGAACTGAATCAGTTATTGGACGATTTAAAGACGAATACGCAGGACAGGTTATAGAATCTTTTATCGGGACCGGTGCGAAAGCCTACTGTGTAAAGCTTATTTCAAAATGTACTAAGAAAGCAAAAGGTGTTAAAAAATACGTTATAGATAAATACTTATCTGTAGATGACTACAAAGAAATCATTGAACGAGATGGTTTTATTTTTAAAAAGATGTACGTGTTTCACTCAGATTTTCATACGGTGTATACAGAGTTGAAAAATAAAATTGCCTTATCATCTAAAGACGATAAACGTTATATTTTGGATGACAAAATTCATACTCTGGCGTGGGGTCACCATAAAATTGCTGATATAGAAAGAGATAAAACACTAAAAGAACTAATTGAAAAACTGGAAAAAGAATTAGAAAATAAATAAAGTATGTTTTATCTATAAGTTCTGTTAGAAAGTAAATAAATTAATTTGTAAAATTCATTTATTGTGTATTGTGAGTATTGTATGTTTACAGTTGTAGTTAATAAATATTTATTATAAAACATTGCGTTTTGGTATCCATGAATCATGTTTAGAACTCAATCCTAAATAACTTACGAGCGCCTTATTACCTTTTTCTCTCAATACATTAATTAAATATATATCTGGATGTTTTACTTTTTGTAACTCGTACTCATAAAACCCACCAAGAATGGCTTCACCATCAGCGTCTTTAATTAGATATGTTCTGGGATTAGTATTCTGCACCGACGAAATGGTAAATATTTCGTTGGACCAATTCGGAGTGTACATCTTCGAAAATGCTTGTCTGTATTTACTGATGCGCACATGATCTCCAATTTTAAATTTTGCAATTCTTGGATCCACAATTTTAAGGTTGCTGTAGACGGACTGTAAAATACTTTGCGCATTTCTTTGATTTATCTTGCTGGGTTTGTAACCCGTCGTACTGTGAACAGTGTTATTGTATTCTTCAATTAGCCTTGGTAATAAATTGAACCATCCGAAATTTCCTTGCATGCTAAATTCTTTCCACATTTTTTGTTTTAGGGTTCTATTAAATCTTTCGACTATCGAACTTTTTAAATTAGAGTATGCGCTATAGTGATTAATTCTATATTTCTTCATTAAATTTTGGAACTCTGCATTGTAAAATTCCTTTCCGTTATCTGTTTGTATATTTTTCGGTACAGAATTTCTACCTTCAGATAAAATCGATTGAAAAGCTTTGGTTACTTCTTTACCTGTCTTATTTTTTAATGGTATTCCCCAAGCATACTTGGAAAATGCGTTGATCACTGTCAGAATGTATTTGTATCCTTTGTTTATCTTGGCATAAGGTAGCATTTCAATTAAGTCTGCTTGGAAGAGATCTCTGAGTCCTTTTATTATTACTCGACGACGGCGAAAGTTTTTCCTTGCTGGTTTGTGCAACTCATTAACAACATCACGTTTCACATTAGAAGATAGATTAGACATTTTCAGTTAGAACTCGTTTTCTTACGATGAATTCAACAAATAATGGAACTGCACAAACTAAAGATGTGCAAGTAAACGAGATTTGATCTCCCACATTCAACGTTCTTCCAATTAAAGTATCAGTACAATTTATAGCGTTGATGGATACTGTAATGTTGACAATAGTAGGTTGATGAATAAGTACTTTTTTAACAACGCAAGTTTCTTGGATCGTATACGTCGTTTGGTGACCTCTATTTGAAAGCAAATACACACTTTCGGCGTTAAGCTCTTGACTCTGAAAGTCTAATAATGTTTCGTAAAATAATGGTGTAGCAGCAATGTGTTTGAAAACTGTGTGTTTATGAACGTGTCTTCCAAACTTATCAATAGTCATTGTGAATCAATCAACAACTATGTGAAACTGAAATGTGTGCTCGCTTGCACTCCACTAAATACTACAATTTACAAAATAATTTTAGCCTCTTTTAATTCTTCAATGATCGCTATGATTTCATTGTTATGTGCGGAGTGACCTGCTGATTTGGATGCGTTCAATAAACGCAATCGTTCTACTAGTTCGTTAGGATCATCCCAGTATTGATACTGCAAACATTTGTTAGGTACAAGCTTTTTCTCCAAAGCTCCACCTGTTTTCCAGCTTCGCGCCCACCAAACGTTTGGTGGTTTTCCCTGAATTATTGGTTTTATAATATTCACATATTTAAATCCTCTGCTTGCAGATATTCGCCCTGAGGGATTATAATTAACTTTAAACGCACTAGTTCTTCTCAATATATCTCTATAGTCTCGCACATCGTGAAACGTAAATTTCTCTGGATTTTTCTTAAAAACCAGCTCGTATAAACCTTTAGTACCCTTATACGCCAAGTCTCCAATTACAAGATCGGGACCGTCAAACTTAAGCTCCTGGTTCCCAACAAACAATCTCTCATCTTCTTCTCTTACACCGTATTTTGTATCGAATTCATTTTCTACATCAGTTTCAAATCGTGTAACATAATCACGTGCTAACGGATGATACGATTCTAAGGCAGCTTCCACCAGCGGTGATTCTAATCTAGTCCGAAGTAATGATTTTCGTTCTTCTAGAAGTGTACGAGCATGAGCCAGGGATTCGTCCGCAGGGGGGTTACTGCTTTCGGTGTCATATTCTTCTGCTTCTTCATAAACAGATTTTGAAGTTGGAGATGTGGACTTTTCATGAGGAACCTCAAGAATTTCTTCATCTTCTAAGATGGAAGGTTGTTTAATTTCACGTCCAAGTGGCGTTGAAGTACCCACATCATGCTCCTCTGACAATCCAATTCGCGACGAAGGATCGGATTTTAATTTATAACTCGGTCTTCTTCGTATGAAAGAAGGATCAGATCTCAATTTATAAATCGGTCTTTTTCGTAGGAAAGAACTCTTTGGCTCCTCTTTCAATCTCTTTTCACTGGCTTCGTATGACTGTTGCTCCTCTTTCATAGGTAATACGCTGCGAACAACATCTAGCTTATTGACAATATCTCGGAGTGGCTCTACAATAGGTGAATAAGTTGTCTGCAGATACTTTTTTGATTGCTCCGCATGATGTTTTGCTTGTGCAATATCGGATTTAAGTGTTTTTAATTTAGTACGCAAACTTTCGCGCGCAGTGGCTAATTCTGCTTTAAGTTTGTTACTCATGGTGCATCCGCATCCTTTAACGTCTGTTACAGTACTGAAGAACTGTAGAACTATGTAAAAATGAAAGAACTATGTAAAATGTAGTGGTTTTAAAGATATATGTACGTGTCGAATCCTTTACGATATCTCCCTGCGTTTATGGAACAATCGGTATCAATAACTAAGAAACCAAACGGTTCCTTCCAACAAGCGTAACAGATATTACGAAACTGGTCCATAGTCATATCTCCGCTGACGTAATCATCGTAAACGTGTTTCAAATTTGTGAAATCTTGACGAAATAGTATTAAGAAATTACAATTATCACGAATCATTTGTTTGGGTATTGCACTGTAAGTTTGACTTAAATAAAAGCAGTCAACATTTCTATGACGTCCAAAGGAGAAATATTCTTTAATTAAATTTTGTGTAGTACACTGAACATCATCAAAAACAACGACTGAATATTCTTTTACATTTGTAGGTGACACCATTTTTTCAATATCGGAAATTTCAAAGTAGCCTATTTCGGGCACTGTTGATAGCAAATGTCGGAGAAATTTATACTTCCCCTGAGATAAGGTCTTACAGCAGATGTATAAATTTTGGAAACGTAATCCGTTCGGATGGGTTAATAATGTCACTAAGGAATTACTTTTACCAGCCCCTGAGCTCCCGCTAATGATAACGCGTTTACTTGATCCTCCGAAGAGAACACTGTGACATTTAAAGGTTTCATTTGCGATTGCATCGTCGAAATTTTGTACGGGTAACTTTAAAGACTGTTGTTGAAACTTCATATTTAAAATAATATTTTTCAAAAATATTCAAAATATTTTTGCTCCTTACAACACGTTATTAATTTCCTCGTTACCAAACGCGATACTCTATTACTGTGTTGTAGTTATCAATATCAACTGCTATATAAACACTCTTTAAAACTCATAAATTATTTATTTAAATAAATATAATAAATTAATGTTCCTAACTAACTAAATTAATATTTCTAACTAAATTAATATTTCTAACTAAATTAATATTTCTAACTCTAACTAAATTAATATCTCTAACCTAAACTCTGATTAATGCTCTAATGCTCCTCACTGTAAAAAATAAGATGTTATTAAAATGTTGAAAGGTAATGAATGATAACGAACCCAAGATTCATCCATCGTGGATTCCACTTCCACCTCTCCCCTTTCCTCCTCCTCCACCTCCACCTTTAGTGGTAAAGGCCGAGGTAGAGGCTCCAACACTGGCGGCGCAAACACCCTCCTTTTTAGGCGGATGCGTTGAGGCGCCGCCACTTGCTGCACCGGCGGCCTTCGTTCAGGTGTGGCCGCCGCTAGCGGAGTTGGAGTATAGCTGGGTGAAGGTGACCTTGCGAGTCGTGGATGAACCATGCGGTAATTCACTACCGCCGTTTCTGCATTAATCAGAGTTCCGTCTGTTAACTAAAAAAGTAAATAATCAAAAATGTAAACTGTAAAATACAAATTAGATTACTCACTTTCAGTTCCACTTGCCTCATAAAAATTGATTTCACGAGAGGCACGTTTGGTGAAGAACTCATCTGTAAAACGAATAACAATTATTAAAAATTGTACAAAGAAAAATAATTTTTTATATCCTCGAAAACATACCTAATACCTCGACAACATTTCCAACTTCATGTGAGGAACATACCATTAAACAGCAATATAATTCACAGACATATCTACTTAAGAGAAGAAGTTAAATCTTAAGACACTAAATCAAACTTAATCTTTTAAATAGATATGTCTGCGACAAGATTATGAAACAAATCTTGGATCAGGCTCAGACGGTTGTGAATGAGGGAAATTTTGTCATATTGTTCGTTTAAAGCCTGGTCAGTCGGAGACCTTAAGCGAACTGTACGTAAAATTTCACGACAAGATTGCAACTCATCCGTGACTTTTCTAAGATTTTTCTCACCCTCTAAACAACAGTTCCTGACTTCAGGCATAATTCCGTCATAATAATTTTGCATCTTTCAAGTACTACATTCTTACTTAACTTGTAAAGGACTTTAAAAACTGTAGACATAAGTGTCCACAATTTTGTGTATTTTGTTTCTGATACCTTTCATAATTATAGTTAATAACTCCCAATCCGTTCGACAAAAGATATTTCTCTACTTCAACTGGAGGTCGTAGATCTCCATAGCTGTCAAAATATTTTACGATTCCTCCTCTCTTATAATATGCCACCCAATGCGTTCCTTCACCAGAATCGCTATCTAAATTCACTACTCCACTTTCATGCTTCCATATCTTTTTAGGTAAAGTATCTCTCATAAACACACCTCGAAAGAAAGGTAATTTCCATATTTTAGCATATTTCAGTATGTCAATGTTAGTCAACGGTCGCCGAGGCAAATATTTCAGTTTTTTGGATTGGATCGTAAATATAACCCACACCCTGTTTTGTAAGGTTTTATATAGAATCCGCTTCCCACTGCTTTTGTTTCCATAGCGCGATTATGTCGCTCTGCCTCTTTCAGTTGCTCTTTCGCAGCTTTTGCATCGTTTACCGCCTTAGCAATTGCAGCTGCACCGCCGCCGAGCGATCCTATTGCGCCCAAAGCCGCAAATAATGGAATTAAAGGTAAAAACCCTCCTCTCTTAGGAATTGGTATCACTCTTTGACGTGGAGGTCTTATTTTCTTGTGGTCCTTCTTTAAAACAGCCTGCGCCAATTTCACATTTTCTAACAGACTCTTGTTACCATTACGTGAAATTGCATGTTGTGCTTTCCTTACAGCTTGTCGAAATGATAATTTACCACCACGCTTCTTCCTTTTACTACGCTTTCTCTTCACTCCGTTTCCCATTCCAAGCTTTGTCTTAGCTTTCATTAAGGCGGCTACAGATAACGCAGATGCTTTTTCACCAAATCCCGCTTCTGTACTCTTCACTCTTTTCACTGCCGCTTGATACAATTTTTTATCTGCTTCGTGACGTTTTTCTAAATCGCTACTTACAGAATATGCGATATCGTGTTGCTTGCAAGCCTCATCCAACGCATTCACACCTCTGTCTCCTCTTTTAAGTCGAACGTCTAATTTTGTGCCCGGACCGCAGTAATTGTAACCTGGTAAGTGTAACTCTACTGGTAGTTTATTAATTAACGTATTAAGTAAACCACGACCTTTTCGTTTTAAGGTGCTTCTCGTAGTGTAATCTGTTTTGACACGACGTCGCATTTATGGCTTTTCTTTCTAACAGTCAACGATGTTACATGTGTACTACTTCAATACTCACTGCTTATCTTTATATAGCGTAAAAATTTCTCTTAATTTTTTGGTTAAGTATCGTTAGTTTATTAAATAAAGGGTCAAACAGTGTTCTTAGAAAATTTTATTTATAACTGACAGTGTCATATCTAGAAATATATACATATTAAATCACATAACATTTACATATTAACAGCTTTATGCATACTTATATCAAAAATTAATTTACTAATTCCAAACATCATTAATTCATTTGTAATTGCTCCTTTCTCAGATATTTCATTATTGAGAAATGATTTAACATTTGTCTTCATATCACTTTCCATAACACTCAAGCATGGAATCATGTTGCTGTAGAATGATTTATAGTTCAATTGTTTCAAAACTTCTAAACGATATAATACAATATCACACAATTTCCAGAGTTCCAATAGACCTTTATAAGATATATATAATGTCTCCACTCCTCTTTCTAATTTCAGTATTTTCGTTCCTTCGATGCGTTCGAAAGACGCCTTTACTGAGCTGATTTTCATTACCGGATAAATAGTTTTCTTCTCAGTAAAATACGACTTCAAAGTGTAGTTATAAGAACAAAATTCTTTCCATTCCTCTTCTAAAAACGATATGCTCTGCCTTTTGGAACCCATAATACGTATTATCGGATCAAAAAATGTTTCGGTACACAGTCCGACACAAATCCACTTCGTACGGCTCTTATTTAGAAAATATACACTTTGAGCTAAAAGTGGCAACTGATCTACGTCAGTCACCTCTCTTGCTTCTGAAATCTCGGAAGGTGCTGTCTCATTAGTATCACATTGACGAAAATCTTCATCTGTGAAGTAAGGCTGGGAGAGTATTTCAAATTGAAACTCGTTTCGAACTGAGGGCATATTCAAACCGTGCTCATCCGGCTTTTCTTCTTTTGGTTTGTCAACGTTTTCAGTCAGAAGTCTTTTCTTCTGTACGTCATCAAAAGGATCGTTCACGTGCCTTCTCTTTTGCTTCAGGAAAAAATCCACTTGTTTAGATGTCACTGTTAAATACAATAAAAATATACAAATTATAAATTATTACAATAAGATGACTTAAACTTACTTTTATGTATGTAGGTAGGTGATTAACTTAACAACACAACTCACAGTTCTGTAACAACTGAATCTATTCCCAAATGAAGAACCTTATATAACAAGATTTTAGGTGGGGGTCCCTACCTCCTCCAACCTTACGGTCATATTCAAGATAAACCGTTTTTGGATCCTCCGTCAAGTTAAGGTCACGTCAAGGATAGATAATTTTTGGAACCCTCCTCTGACCTCGCTTTTAGAGGTAATGATGAGGTCACGTCAATGACATTGAAAATTTTGCAACCTCCTCTGACTTGATCCTTAACCTTGTAGTTACATCGGCACAAAGCAAATTTTAGAACCTCCTCCGATCTTAACCTTGAACCCTCAAGGTCATTTCAAAGTTTCCTCTCGGTTACGTTAGGAACAGGTCGATTCTGGAACCTCCTCTAATCTTTACCTTGATCGAGGTCACCTCAAGGTCATGGCCTTGAAGTTTAAGGTCATGGTGAGGTCACGTCAGGAATAGGCCGATTCTGGAACCTCCTCCGACCTTGACCTTGAACTTTATTGGTCAAGGTCGGAGGAGGTTCCAGAATCGGCCTATTCCTACTACTTGATTTCACTATTTTTTCTCCTAAGATTTGCAGCACTCACTCTACTTACTTCACTGTGACGAGTAGAAGTTTCATGTGACGTCAGAGATTACTTTTGCAGGGAGGAAATTTCAAACTGCATATTAAATGGGAACGAGGCAACCTGCTAGAAGCAATATCAGTTTTACTAACCTTGGACGTCAAATGTCGTAGTCGCGGCTTTTGATGACCTCTTGGCTGCTGGCAGGGCGCGTCGTAACACCACGTGATCCCTCAAGTGACGACGAAATAGGTAGCCAACAAACCAGAAATGAATGTCGGACTACAGAAGATTAAAACAGCGCAGATGAATGTAGGAACAAAGAAATGTAATTGTAAGCGTGGGTCTTTGAAATGATGACACCATAAATACCTGTCTTTTACTGCAGAAACGGAAATCCGCTGCTGGGAAAGAGCTGTTTTTAAGAACTCAGATTCACAAGGCATAAGTACTACCAATATTTCACTGTAAATGATATAATTTCGCAATAATCAGGGACAATTCACTGAAGTACGACATACATGTCTGTGTCTTGTACTGGCGACCAAAATTGCGGCCATTCAGGTTACAGGAAAAGATAATGTCACTTCCGCGCCCACAGAAACCATGATATCAACGCGCCGAAAACGAAAGCGGCAGTGTTAGGAATTGTTTCCTTTGTCCATGCTAAGTATAACATTTTGTGTAGTAAGGGTATTTCTTCGTTTCCTATGTATTCAATCAACTCCGGCCTTATTGCATCTATACAGGGTGCTTTCTCTGTTTTGATTTTATTTACTATTTTGACTATTTCGTTTAGTATTTTAACTGATTTGTCTCGTGTTATTTGTGCTTCCTCGTCTTCTTCACGTAGTCCTTTTTCATAGTCGTGTTCTTCTTCCATTTTATGCATTTCTTCAGCTTCTTCAAGTAATTCTGTGTGACTTCTATTGAATAAATCTTCGAAATATTCCTTCTACCTTTTGGTTATTTTGTTTTCTTCTATAATTATTTCTACCGTGCCTTCAATTGAATTCCTCATTAAAGTGGGCTATGATTTCACTGTTTTTTTCTCCTAAGATTTGCAGCACTGAGAGCTGTTCAATTATTTAATTAAACAAATGTCAAATTGACACTTTGTATTTTCAATTAATTCAAAATGTTACTATTATAGCAGAAAATATTTATTGTTGAAAGTTATTTTCAAACCGGTAGAATAGAAAATGGACAGTTAGTTTATTCAATTAATCAGTGTGTACAAAAGTTTCGACAGCAGTTTCCTAATTTTGCTATTACTTATGAACAGCTAGTTAAACATATCCATGCTTGTGTTCTGAAATTTCGTGAAACAGGATCACTTGGTCGCAAAACAGGGAGCGGAGCAGCTAAGAAAAGGACTGCAGCCTGCATTGAAGATGTTCGGGATCGAATGGAACACCCTCCCAAGAAATCTATTGCGAAACTTTCACAAGAAGTTCAGCTATCAGTGGGAACATGTCACACTATTCTTAAAAAAGACTTAAAGCTCTATCCATATAAGATTCAAGCAGTCCACGAACTCAGGCCAGTAGATTTTCACAGAAGAACAGAATATTGTCAGTGGTTTCTTGATAACTTAAACAACGACGACATTCTTGACAAGTGTTTCTTTTCCGATGAGGCCTGGTTTCATCTCTCAGGGTATTTAAATAAACAGAATATGAGAAAACGGCCAGCAGAAAGTCCCCATGAATTTGTGGAAACTCCATTACATCCATTAAAAATTGGTGTTTGGCTAGCAGTATCATCGGCCCAATATTTTTTAACTACTCAGTAACTGCTGACAGATACCGAAATGAGTTATTAGAACCTTTCATTAATCAACTACATGATGATCACAGAAGGGTTTTTTCAGCAAGACAATGCTACTGCCCACACAGCTCATCAAACAATGACTTTCCTGCAGCAGTTTTTCGATAATCGAATTGTGAATTTTCCTGCAAGGTCTCCGGATCTCACAATTATGGATTACTTCATTTATCCGCACATGAAAAACACAGTTTTTAGAACTACGCGTCACACAATCGAAGAACTTCGTGCGGGCATTACAGGTGTGTGTGCTAACATAACCACCGAACACTTAGCAAACGGGTTTGAAAACATGAAACGCAGAGTACGCTTATGTATTCAAGCTGAAGGAGAGCACTTTGAGCATCTACTTTAAATTTTAATGTTGTGTTTTTATTTGATGTTATGATCACTACTGGCAGTTAATGATAACTGTTTTCTCTAGAATCGTGTCGCCAACTTCATAAAAATTCACAGCTTACTTTAATGAGGAATTCAATTGAAGGCACGGTAGATTAGCTAATAATTCAGCCGCGATCATTGGTAATATTGTTTTAATAATCGGCAAGTTTCTGTATTAGCTCTGGTGGTAGAAACATATTGTGTATGCGTATCAGTTGGAAACTCTGGAGTTTCGACAAATGATGCACGGGAGTAAAATAATTGTGTCATTCATTCATTACTGTTTAAATAAATTAAAAATTAAAAACTGAAACTGTTTTCCTTTTTTCAATAATAACGTATTTTTAAATCTAGAGGGCTATTATTTTTTTTTTTTAATTATTAGATAATAGTAAAATATTATTGGTCTATTATACCAAGTGCCATAAAGTAAGTCCTGCACCAAGCCCACTTTTCGTTTTTTATTCTTTTTTTTTTCTTCAAAATCCTGTAGCGGGCAAATTTTTAATTTTAAAAAGACATTTTAATGCAAAAAATTTTTCTTGATCGCCACTTGTTTTTTCGCTGTGACGTCATCATAATTTTTTTTTAATACAGCCTTAACTTTTTGATCCAATTTAAATTCCAGTTAAATGGTAATATTAAAGTACAAAGTTTTCTTAACCTCAAACCGGACAGAAAAATGAAGGGAACACACTCAACGTTTCGCTATGGATTTATAGCTTCGTCAGGAGTGAAAAAAAGTATTTATTTTTTTTTTACTTTTTTTCACTCCTGACGAAGCTATAAATCTATAGCGAAACGTTGAGTGTGTTCCCTTCATTTTTCTGTCCGGTTTGAGGTTAAAAAAACTTTGTACTTACAATTTTCATCGGACAAGAACAAACTTCAATTATGGTAATATTAAAGGATAGTGATAATAAGGCATAATGTCACAATCCGGAAGAGAAGATCTACAAGATGAAGATTTCGTCAAAAATATAGTGTTGCTAATAAAAAAAAATATTTGTGATGTCAAATCCGTTACTTCACTAGCACCATTTATGAAATGTTCGTACCAAAATGTTAACAAGAACCAATATCGATGTATATTTGTCGAAAATTCAGTTAAAATTTATTCGGAATTTTTCTAAAGAACGGTGTAATTGTACAAATCATTATAGAATATGTCAGTAGCATTTTTCTGTGTATTTATTAATATTCATTCACACAACATTAACAGTTTTGATTGCATTCTCAAAAGACAAATTTCGAGTTATCTGCAATTATAATGCTCGTGTAGATTAAATAGTATTTAAAAAAATAAAACTATACCTTACTTATGGTTGAATTCTTGACTTCCGGTAGTCTCGGATTTTTGCTATTGCCGACGTTTCGTTCTCCATTGCAGAAGAACTTCCTCACGACTGCTGCTGCTGCAGGTGGTGGTCTTGCTGCTGCTTCTTATTGAATCTTGTAGTTAAATTATACCTTGCTTAATCCATAAAAATGCAAATATAGTTTAAATGTACAGCGTTTTAAATTCACTAAAAATGTCGGTAAAAATAGCCTGCGGTCTAAATTCATCGAAAAATTCAGCGAAAATAGTCCCAAAAATAGTTTGCTCTAATATCATCGACATTTTCGGTGAATTTAGACTACAGGCTATTTTCACCGAACTTTTCGGTGAGAATAGCCTTCACCAAAAATAAAACTGACAGTGAACATCGTGATTAAAAAATAATATATGAACCACGCACATGTGTGTTATTTTTCTACAGACAGGTAAATTTCTAAAGACTCATTTCCATCCACTTACGCACGTAGCATAACAAGAAAACATAATGAAATAAGAGTTAAACTGCACATACGTTTGCCTACCAACACTTACATTCAACAAAACAATATTATGTACGTTACGTTATGATCAATGTAAATGGCTGGACAAACGGCATCGACCAATAAAATTCGGGCAAGTCACTGATAATAAGTTTGTGATTTTATTAAGTATTACTCTTATATGTTTATGAAACTTGACATTTCGTATTCTATTACGGTTTGGCAGCAAAACAATTCTATTAAAAATGATTTTGCAATATTTACTATCGTTTTTGGTTTGCCTTTGCTCCTCTGGATTGTATTCCTCTAGGTACTTTTCCCCCCGGGTCCCGTGTTTGTACCTGTCGGGTATCTCCGAGCTCGGACGTTTTGGATAAACGAGCGCTGGAATTCATTCCGCAGCGGCTGTGGTGACGTCAGTCAAATAAACACGTCGCCAAGCGTCGCCGATCATCGAGAGGATGCCAGAAGAGAGGATAACATTTACATTTTTTATTGCACAGTGCTACCGTTTTCATATTTACAAATCGGGTTTGATTATTTTTTTCAAAGAAAATTTATTTAACCTCCTAACCACAAAAAGTTTGTTAAAAACTAAATACATATTTCGGGAAGACTTCTTCTGGATCACAAGAGAAGTAGAAGTAGAAGAAGAAGACATCAACTGAAGATAGCAGCATAGCTGCCGAAATACGTATTTAGTTTTTAAACAAACTTTTTATGGTTAGGAGGTTAAATCCATTTTCTTTGTACTACAAACCAAAACATTTTAATATTTTTTTTTAAGTTCAATAGTCAAGTCAATAAGTTAATACTGTTCTTAACCGAAGCCGGTTCACCGAAGGTTCGCGTGTTTGTTATATTAAGACCGATTTATTTATTCACGCCATGCACAACTTCTCGCTGGTCAGTCGACTGTTTTGCGGGATTTTTATTTACTTCCAATATCGCGAGGGAGTTACGAATTACAATCAGCTGAGGTAAAGTTCTCGTTCTTGTTTTTATGTTCATTAGTTCATAATATATCAAATCAATACTAGTTTTTCATATTTCAATTACCGTTATGTCAGCATTCACAAAACAATACTGTGGCGTCAATAAACGTATATATTTACATTGTGACCTTTATTTTGTTTTGTTTACTTGATTGTGTGTCGTGGTCTTTTCCCCCTTTTCCCCCTGTGGAATAATTTCCATCAGACGGAATCATCAGGGTATACACAGGGTGACGCTTTATTTAGATCGATCCATCGCGACCCAGTTTGCTAGCCAGGGTCTGTGAATTCCGTCTTGGGGACCGGGATGTGCGTTTCTGCGTTTCAAGTTTCAGGTTTGTTTCTGGTTGATTTAGGTTGAATTTAAAAGCTTTACAGTGTGTGCAAAAGTACAACATGAACATTCATAAAAAAAGGGCGCAGTAATTGAAAACACTACCTAGAAAACAAACTCTAAGTAATAAAAAATTCCACTTAATTTGTTACTTTCAACTAGTAAATTGAAACAATTTTGTGCAGCACGTACAAGTAAAGACGAACATTATGTTTACCTATCGTAATTTCTTCTTCCTTTTCTGTTTGTAAATTTTTTTTCTGAAAAGTAAAGAAAATCAAACGCAAGTCGTAAGAAAACCGTAACGAACCGTAAGTTCGTTTATTAGCGTTTTGACACGTGATAACTTTTGAACCACAAGCAGTGGCAAGGCTAAGCCGACATGAGCCATAAAGCGTTGATTTACTGCCCATGCATGTTTCATACTTTGTGAGGTAAATAATGCAACCGTGTACATATATTTTACTGTTAACCACAAGCCGCGGCTAGGTCACATCTAGTCTGATTTAGTAATTACACCAGAGCTTATAAGCGTTGAAAAATGCTTTCTTCCGCCTGCAAATAGCTGCTGCATTTTTAAATAAAACTGGAATTGTCTCTGTATATACTTAGTTTGAAATATGTGACAATTACTACTATGAATAACATTTACGTTAAGGACAGTTTTATTAAAATGTTACTCCTATAATATTTAGGTGCAAATATACAGAATGTTATCAAGTATGGTGCCATCAATATATCACGTACAGAGGGCATCAAAATAATACGATTTAACGCAATTTATCTACCCACAAAAGCTTATCGTTTCTGAGATATAATCTTCTAAAAAAAGTATATTTTTTAATTTCTTCAGAATCGTTTAAGAGAGAAGATTGAAGTTTGATGTATAAGACAGGTGAAATATGGAATGGATACGTCATAGGCTAAATTGAATATTTTTCAGCAACGGCGTAAATCCAGGACAGTAGATTTTCATTTATGTCAGTAAGTACACTTTTTATCAATTTCCAAAGAAATAGAAACAAAAGTTCGGATAAAAATATAATAAAAGCGTATGTGTCGTAGTTCCAACTTCGCCACATTAAAAGTTTTGGAGATAATTAAGTTGAAAGATTACACTGCTTTAGAAATTCGAAATTTGGTAAAAAATTGAACAAACATTAATTATTAACTCGGTAACCGCCGTCGTTTTCGAAAAAGAGGTACATTTCCAAAAAAAAAAAAAACAAATACCAAATTGTTCTGGAAAAGAACTGACTCAGTTTATCAATAAACTTTGAAATAATTCAGACCGTTGACATTAGGCATAGTGTGTGCCCACTTCAACACCGTCAAAGTGTCTATACACCTTTAAAACTTGGAAACGGTATTGAAATGTATTGGTAATATCAAAAATGTTAATAAATGTCACATATTAAAGTAAGTTGAACGAGTAGCGAATCAGTAACTAGCTTCGCAGACAAAATCGTTACATAACGTTTACTAAACCAAGACAAAATCTAAAATTATATAAGGCACAAAGTGCCCAAAAGTAGCGTTAAATGTCAATCGTGCGCATAAGGCCGTAGCTCTAACAATACGAACCTTCCGCCTGAATCATTCTTGGAGATTTCTGGACCATCAGTCCATCTTCTCAAACGTTGACGTGGAGATGCCAACACCGAAACATCAGCTCGACGCTGCTACCACGCAAATAGGTTCCTGATAGGCCGTAACCAAAACGGGAACTAAAGATAGGCCGTCACCGGAACGGGAAAGGGGATGGAAAGTTCGATAACAGTAATTTGCGTGAAAAGCAGTCGCAAACATACCTGCCCCTGATAAAACGGACAAGTTGGGACAAACTCTAGTGAGTTTTTGATCCACCAAATTACCATATGAACTCCAACCGTAGTCGTATACTGCAGGAAACCTCCACGAGTTCCTGCCGGTACTGAAACAAGCATGCCTTGTTCATCACGAAGTGTACGCAACTATGTGACCGCAGCCTCCACAAAAAACATACCACTTAGCCCTGGGGATATCATAACGACGTCTGCGTGCTTCAGGCACGTCGCAAATTAATAAGCCAAAACTGGCCGTAACCTTTTTGAAGTAACTAAGGGTTTGGATGAATCAATCGAAAACATTGTGACAGCATCAGGACTCAATCGAGTAAAAGCCTGACATAAAGGAAGCCAATAGCATGAAAACTGTAATTCTTAGGATATTACAACGCAGAAAATATGAGACGACGTTGGAGATTTTTAACCGTCCAGACGGGTGCACGAAACAATTCGATCGATTCTCACGCAAAAGTTGAAATGTACCCGCAGACACTTGTAAAAGATAATGCAATTAGATTTAAAAAATAGAGAGTCCGAACGACATTGTTTAATTAAGGCAAAAAAATGATGACCGGTGGGAATCTAACGCTAGTTTATGGCCGGTGTATTCTAAAATGTATGCAAAAAACTAAGATGCACTACGATAATAAAGCAGAGCATGAGACCATTTGTGATATAAAAGTCCAATTAATTTTGCGACGGAGACTTTGACAAAAAAGACCTATTTTTATCGCAATATAAACAGACGCGCGGCACGAAGTGTTCCAACACAATTCAAGTCGTCGGTTAATCATTACAAGAACGTGGCCTAATGCGATGCAAACTTGATGTACAGCGAGTTTCCTGAAAAGCGGTTTTCCAAACCATAACAAAGTCCTTCTGACGGTTCTATTCTTCCCATGAGTGAGGTATCATAGAATTTTTGTATGGTACAAATTGTTACGTTCTTATTTTATTGTTTCCTTCTTTATTCCAGACGTTCCTTTTGTTAGTTTATGCGCCTTTTTGATTCTTTTGACGCATGGAAGTTTGTTCGTTTTCTTGTTTTAGCTCACCGAGTTTGGCTGCTTCCTTTCGTATTTAGACTCAATCTTTCGGGGCGTTTTGGATCTCGCTGAATATTCGACCTAACTTCCCTCTCATCCCGAACTTCGTATTAGTTGGTGGCAGATTTTTGGTCGAGTCACGTAAAACGAGCTGATTCCAAGATGATGGTACGTTTGTGAGAAACCGTGCAATTTTCACGTGAGGTGATTCTGGGAATCACGTTTGGTATATTGGAGTTCTGCTTCCTTGTTGGGATTTGGTTTCCGCAGATAAAATTTTTATAGGAATTTTACTGCCGTTTTAAAAACGGATTTGAAACCAGTTCCCCTTTAGATCGACCGGCCCCGCCGTCTTGTTGAAGTTAGGTTTCTTTTCGTTTTGGAATTTGGGAAGATTTTGGGTTGTGTAGAAGCATGGGTAGGTGGTGGATAGGGTGGTAGGCTTGGTTAATCGATGCCTGCTTGGGTCATCCTTGGCTAATTTTTCGCCGGACAAAACTCTTTTGGATATCGTCCTTGCTGCGTAGGATTTCACCTCGATTTGACGTGTTTCGACTTGCCCTTACTGCCCCCCCCCCCCTGTCGGGAGCTGCTCTGAAGACGTCGCTGATGTACCAGGAGTACCGATAAGTTTATTTAAAATTTTTCTTTTCTCTCACATCGAAATATTACCCTTGCGTGTTTCACTGTAATCTATTACCCGTCAATTTTTTTTTACTTTCTTATAATGAAAAAAAAAAGCTTTAAACATTTTAAATTAGGAATTTTGCTAGACTTTTAAAATGTTAAACTAAAATAGTAAAGGAGACTGTGGTTTAAGAGATAATTGAAATTAACTTCCGTCCACAATAATTTTTATATCCGTACAAACGTATTTCGGCAGCTAAGCTGCCATCTGCAGTACGCTACCGATTTAAAAGCACTAAAAATGTCTAAAAACAACTTAATCACACTGACAAAACCATAAAAATGTTAAACATTGTTTAACATATGTTTAACATTTAATGTTTAACATTTTTATGAATTTTTCAGTGTGATTAGGTTGTTTTTAGACATTTTTTAGTGCTTTTAAGTTGATAGCGTACTGACGATGGCAGCTTAGCTGCCGAAATACGTATCTACGGATATAAAAATTATTGGGGGCGGAGGTTAATTTCAATTATTTTATCGTGTTATCATTTTGATTGAAATTGTGTATTTTTCTGTGCGGCGCACGAGTGGATCCATCGCGAGAGCAGAAATCCGTTGTTTGTTTAATAATCTGTTGTTGTTTGTAACCGTGTGTAAATTTATGCCTGTCAGTTTTAAACTGTTCTATTTTGCTAAAAGTAACCATTTTATTGCACGTGCCTTTGTTTTTCTTTTGAGTATGTAATTATTTGTTTAATCTGCTTACTATCGAAAAGATTATTGGCGTCGCCAAGTTATTTATTATAATAAAGTATGTCGTCGACACAACTTGGGACCTTCGCAGTTGAACTTACCTGTGAAGAGCAAATATTTTCCTAGTGGAGTGTCCGGAAATTCTCGCCCTCGCAAAGCGATGCCAGGTGGCGCCCTTTTGCTCTCACGGCTATCTCGCCGCAAATCTTTGTACCCCGCGACCGTCTCTCTGAACTGGCTGGTTCCTTTGCGAGTGTTATCCTTCAACCGTCAACAGGTATGTTCCACTTTTCACTAGCAACAAAAAATTGCTATATATTAAAAAAGAAACGAATCTTTACGGTATTTTATTGGTTATAAAATTTTCATACCTATTGGCGTGTAACGTTTGTACAACTGTCCGCACCTAAAAAGCTTAATTTAGGTGCGGACGACCGGATGTAACCATTGAAAGATTGAAATGGTTTGTTTCATTTGACGAGAAAATTTTTTTTTTTAAAGAAGTTATTTATCGACCATTTTACTTTTGTGTAATGCACATGCTCAGATGAAATTGTGTGATAAAGAACGGTTTGACACAATTTTAAGCAAAGTATTCTTCAAAATATTTCGAAAAGATTCAGTAACCAAATTGAATTTATATCAAAGTATCAGTACTTAATAAAAGTTTATTTTAATCATAAAGAATTTCATCTACCAATTTTTTTCAAAAACGACTAGATTTATCAATCATCTGTGAAGTTTTCATAATCAGTGATCAAGGCCATGCCTTGAGAGTTTGGAATAGATTGAATTTGCTCAGTGAATCTTTTTAAAATATTTTGAAATTGAGCAAACGAAAAATTCTCAAACAACACAGACAGATTCATCTAAAAAAGTATTTAGAAAAAACTAAATTGAATTTTGCTGTGAATTAGCGAAGCCAATATTTAAACACTTTTAAATTAACATGGGATTTCCTATGTTGCGTTCATCAATGCAGCACTTTGTGTACAATATACTGGGTAATGTAAAACGGTCTTAAAACTGAGCGCATTTTCAATTATTACAGAAGGAACCAATTTAAATATGTCCTCCATTATTGTTTAATAGCGAACTTCCATGAATATTTCACCACCTAGAAGAAAGGCACGAAACTTATAGCATGCAACTCCACGGAAGACACAACATTAACTTTATTATTTAATTTAGCAGTGTTCATTGGATACTGTCTCATTTATATGTAAGAAGTTGCTCGTCGATTACCGGCATTTAATATTTTATAGTTTCTACAGTTACAGGTTTTGGAATAACTAGAATATTAAAAGCTTAAATTATTGAGTTCTTCATAATAGACAGACAGACTGGGAAGATTTATTTTTCTTTTAAAGTGCCTCTTAAAAATAAAATGATGTAATAATAATCAAGTTTTAAGTTCATACTTTATAACTTAGTCGTAGTTATTCTATAAAAATGAATGCTTTTCGTATGCTTCAGTTATAAAAATTGTTATTTATGAACCAAGTGCCGGAACACGTTTTTCCCGCGTGAGCGCAGTTTTGAAGCGTGACCGACGTAAGGGGGAGCGCTTCATATGCGCGAACGCGGGATAATGATTCCCGCAAGAGATTCGTATTATATTTTTGGAAACGACCCTGATCAACAACGAAAAGCACCCCGTTTCACAGACAACCCAACCTGTTCTTTTGACCAACGAGCCTGTAGCTAGAGTAGCTAGTTTGAAGTGATATAGCTAAAAATGCTTTCGCAACGGTGTTTACCTCGAGAAGGCGAAACAGGGCCGTTATTCGCTTGGAGATTGTCAAATTCTTTACTCTCTTATCTCTCTTATAATGAAGATTTCTTCTTCAGAATAACTTGTTGAATGAACTTAAAATTAATGAAATAACAGGGAAAGAAAACAATAGAATAACAAAATAATAATCTGTGACGTGTAAATAGTTTACAAAATAATTTTTTTAACATTACAGCAACGTTAAACATAAGAAAGCAAAACTTTACAAAAGTAGTTTTTAAACTTTAGACGGACACTGTAAAATGGGAAGAAACATTGTGTGTCTAACGTTTAAAAACTATGTTTTCACAAATTTCATCGGACAAGAGTCGACTTCAATTAAAAAAATAAAGATAAAAAGCGAGTTGATCTATCAATTGCAGTAATTAGTTTTTTAACGGTATTAAATCGACCAATCGGAGTATAATAATAATTTTCTTTTCGTAATTTCAAAATTTAGCGACACAACGATTTTATATAAAAACAAAATGAGATGGTTTCAATACACGAAAGAGAAATATTCTGCCCGGGAAAGCTTTTGCTTTCACTTCGCGGTATCAAACTTCGGAAAAAATATAGAATTTAAGAAAGTTGAATCTGGTGTTCAATTTAGAAACGCCCGGAACGAGCTAGGACGCTTGCTTTTACTTTAAGCTTATTCGAAGATCACGGGACAACTACTGTTAATTCAAAAGTTAAAGATTTTTATTAACATTCAAGCAGCATCTCCTCGCCTTCCCTCGCGACGCTTTTACCACAAATACCTCTGTCCGCTAGGTGGTACAGTGAAGTCGCTTGGGGCTGCTTTTACCGGAGCTTCCCACGCGCGTCCGGTACACTAGATGAGAATCGCACCGTCAGCTTTTCTTCGTTTGAGAGAAAAATTAAACAAAACGATTTTGCTGAATATCGTATTTCATCGAATGCGCGAAATTAAAGAAAGGACATTACTTTTCTCGTGAAAAGAAACTGTCGCTGCAATTCTCAACTTATAGCTTATCGCCTAGAGATTAAATCAAATTAAATACTTTTCATTATACATATCGGAATTTCGAATTTTTACAAAACAACTGACATGTTGTATAATTCATCAGCCAAAAACTATTCGTAAGAGAATGGTTGCCGTCTATGGAAATGATGCTCCATTATATTAATAATAATAAAATAATAAATAATAAAATTTTGATCCAAACAGTTTCGGTGGGGATGTGAATTCATTGAAGACGATACTAGAAGCGGAAGACCAAAAACGGCACAAATGATGAAAAACAAATGATGAAATGACACAAAACCATGGTTCTTAAGGACCGTCAGGTGAATGTGTCCACCATTTGTATGATATTAGGAATATCTGAACCATATTACAGGACAATTTAAACATGAATAAGATGTCAGCTAGTTGGGTTCTACGATTGTTGACACCCGAACAAGATCTCTGAAAACTGGAAATTTCCCAGTCATTTGGAAATTTTAAACAAGGATTCTAACTTTATGGCACGAATTGTGACGGGCGATGAGACTTGGAACCCTGAAATAATCTGAATCAAAACAATGTGTTGATAAAAGGTCTCCACTTCCCAAAAAGGCGCAGATGCAAACATCTGCTGGAAAATTGATGACAAAATTATTTTTTTTGGTACATGAATGGCATACTTCTCAATGAATATACGCCAAAGGATACCACGATTAATGCTGGTACTTATGCCAACCCTTTAAAATATCTGCAAAAAGCAATAAATTAGAAATGCGACAATACAACTGACAATACAATTAATTGTGCAAAAATCTAGTCTGGTAGAGATCGACCACCCACCCTGTAATCCGGATCTTGCTATAATATTGAAAGCAAATACGTGGGCTGCTGGAAAAGTTTCTGGAAACGGTATGAAAAAACGCATATGAAATTTGGTAAACGTTATCATTGTTTTTCGAAGTATTCGCCTTTGACGTCAATAGACTCTTGCATACGCTCGAACCAATTTCTAAAGCACGTTTTGCATTCTAAAGATGGTACCTCAGAAACCAGTGTCCGGAATGTTTCAACCACTGCTTCAGCCGACGAAAATCGCTCACCACATATTTTATTTTTGATATTTGGGAACAAAAAGAAATCATTAGGTGATAAATCAGGTGAATATGGACAATGAGTTATTAATTCAACATTTTTGTTGGACAAAAAATCAACTGTTTGACGGGCTGAGTGAGAGCTGGCGTTGTCATGATGGAGAATAATTCGTCGATTTCGACTGTTTCTTATAATTTGATCGATGACTTCCGGCAAACAAATTGTAGTATACCAATCAGCATTCACGGTTTTTCGATCCTCTAAAGCCACGGTTGCTATATGTCCAGTTAAACCAAAGAAACAAGCAATCATTTACTTCGCAGCACTGCGTGAACGGACAACTTTTGTTAGTTTTGGTTTATTTTGAAATATCCAAACGGTAGATTATTGTTTACTTTCTGGCTCGTACGAAAAAATTCATGTTTCGTCACCAGTAACTAAATATAAACATATATATAAATATAAACTACATTTGAACGACCTCCATTGAATTTCTTGAGCATTTCTTCGCACCATTTGACACGACCCTGCCTTTTGCGCTTCTGTTAAATTGTGTGGGATCCAACGACTGCAAAGCTTTCTTACGTTCAAATGATCATGCAAAATCTGGTGTATTGCTTTCATGTCAATGCGTAAGGATGCTTGTATCTCACGGTATGTCACATGTCGATCTCGCTCAAGCATTTCACGCACAGCATCTACATTAGTGGCAACAACAGATGTTGATGGACGACCTTCACGAAATTCGTCACTGAGAGAGCTGCGTCCACGCTGGAATTCGGCAAACCAATTATAAATACTGCTCTTTGATGGTGCTTCATCTCCAAAAGCCAAATGAAGCCGATCGAGGCATTGTTTCGGCGTTAGACCACATTTGAAATTGTAAAAAATCATGGCACGAAAATTTTCACGCGAGATTTCCATGTTTACACAAAATTACTTTTTCTCAAATGCTGTACAAAGAAAACTAGTTCACTTGGATAGGAACTGTAAATAGAATTATAGGCGAAAAGCATCAAATTTTTTTAAATATGACAGTTGATAAACGCTAACAATTCTAGAACTACTAGGTTCCAGAAAGTTTTCCAGCAGCCCACGTACTTTTCCATTAAGTTTACTTTTATACGTGTGATAAAAAATAATATTAATCTAAAATTTTATATTAACCTGCGTCTTAGAAAGTTATCTCATACGCGACAGCGGAAATGCTGTTTGTACATAATTGATATGTGAGCAAAAGCAATATGATGGAGGCAGGATACTTTTTTAATATTTCATGCTTCCTTTAAAGCCTTTCCGGAATCAGAAACTGAATGCGCATGTTGAAATATCGTTTCACGTGAATTATGATCTGAGAAGAGAAATATATGTACATTTTTAAACGGAAAAAGAGTATTTTATATTAATCAGATATTAACAGTATTTTCATTAAGATTACAAGTGAAATAATAAAAAAAAGAGATTTTCCTGCTATCTTATTCTGGTAATTTATTTTTTCTGTTTAAATTGAACGCTAAATACGAAATTTAATATTTCATCTGTTATAATTCTACTTTCAAGTAATCAAACATGTGACATTAATACACGGTACAAAATTCTCCAGAGAAAAGACGAAATTCATGTAATTAACGTCAAAGAAGTTATGTGTCAACTCAGTTTCTGCTACTACATGTGAATGTGACTGAGACACTTACGTACCTACGTACAAGTCAGAACAAGTGTACAAATTGAATATACCCGAGTAATAAAAGCAAAGCTTGACACTTCTTGCTCTTTGTTTGAATTTCCTCGAAAATAATATTATGAATAATTACAAGAAGGCTTCGTAAAATGTACTGCATCTAAATAAAGAAGCGAGGAATTTTTCTTTCACAGATTTTTATTACGTCCCGTTAAGAGAAGTAACTCGCGAGAATTTCAGAATGATAATTTTTAATGGCTGCAAACGTTGGAAATTTCCTGGAGAATATTAGGAAAGTTTTTAAGGAAAAACGACGATAACTTAATTACGTTTTTCGGCCTGCTTTCGCATGCAAAACATTTTATTTATACATTTGCGACGTTCTTCAAATTATATTCTAAAAGAGGCTTCCTTTTATACATACGGTATATAAGAATATTTAAAATCAATTGACAAGAAATTCCAAATAACCTTAAAAAGAAATTTTTGTAAACGCAACGTGAGTTGTATATTGTGAATATGCGAATTCTTAACAAATTTGTAATTTTAATGATGAAATGTTATGTTTCATTTTAATAAGAGATCAACGTGTTAGTAAACTCTCATTTCTACTTTCGCTTTTATTTACGTAATTTGAGCTGGGTTGACTGCCGGTTTGTCGTGAATCATTTATTACACAGTATAATCACTATTTTTGATGGATATTTCTGGTGTTAGGCTTACCTTACGAAACGAGGTAAATAATAATTGAAAGAAGCAGATTTTGAAGTAGGATACCTACTCAAAAGTAATATTTTCTGCTTGAAAAGTTATTTGGGACTAATTGTATAAAGTGATGTATCGCATATCGAATAATACATCAACTTTAAAGTTTCAAATAGAATGCACGTCGTTATCTGTTAAATGAATGTTAAATAAAAAGTTTCAAATGTAACTGCGAAGGATGAACGTCATCAAACGGAGTTGTACGCGAAAAGTTGGTCAACTTCCAACTTAGTCAAACATTATAATACCTAACGAAACTAAACTCTTATCCGTTAACTTCTTGCATGTGAATACGAAATACACCATCATGGCCACAAAATACTGGGATAAGCAAATATTTTATCAGTTAAAGTGAACTTTCATTAATGACGTTTACCTATTGAAATTTATAAATATTTGAAAGTTGCTATGTTTATCCGAAGAACAAAAAGCAGTTGTTGCTAGATTTTTTGATGGTATAGTTTGTCCAACGTTATTTGGAATATACGGTCGTTAGGACTAGTTCACTTTAAGGGTCGTTTATGGCACCAGAAGCACCCCCTGTAGTAAATGCGGCACGCGAGTTATGTTAAACGCTCTATGACCCCTGATTAGTAATATAAACAAGTGACGCATTGTTATTGTCCACTCATTTATCGTTATCTTTACTAAATATACAAACTATAGCATATATATTAGGGTCAGAACTTTAGTTTAGTCATATCTGCAGAACTTGTAACCGTTACTCTGCCCATCTGTAACTTTAATAAATGTTTTAAAAAACATTAACGTGTTTATAAAAAACATAATTGGCGCAGTCAGTAGGATAGTGCGGTCGCGAAAAAAGGTGCATCGTGCAAATTAAAATCGCGATTTGGGACTCCAGTCCCTTCAGTACTACCCAAAAGAACCCTGGACGAAGAAACTTCAAGAGAAATACATCGTGTAAGGCTCTGAAGATACCATTCGTCTTCCAATCCATAGAGGAGATCCACAGCTCTGGGCAACGCAGATATCAACCTTTCACAAAATAGACGACTGGCAATTCCCGGATTTGGTGAGACCAAATTTTGAGTATCCCGTCTAATTTTTTCCATTATTTACCTGATTTCTTGTCTTATATGAACAGCAATTCAGTAAATAACTTAGATTTAGATTCTTTAATCGAAACATTTAATAATAGTATTAATCTATCTAAACCAACTGTAATCCAAGCAAAAATGCCAGAAGTAAATTATCAATTATTAAAATTATATGTAGACACAATTCCATCATACAATGGTGACCAAAATTCATTAGAAATTTTCATAGCGTCCTGCGACTATTTGTTCAATGAAATTAGTAACAACGACCCTCAAATAACTTCATATTTAATTAGAGTAGTAATTGGTAAATTAAAAGATCACGCACAAATCTTAATTGGCACTAGGAACGAATTAAATACTTGGCCTTTAATAAAAAATGCTTTAAGAACTAGTTTCGGTGATCAGAGAAATTTAGATTGTCTCGAACAAGACTTAATCACATTAACACCTTCAAAAAATGAACCACCATTAGAATTCGGCAAACGAATACAAATATTACGTAGTAGATTGTCTGCAAAATTAAACTCAATTAGTACAACGGAAATACCACAAGCCACAAAATTAGTATATTCTAAACAATATGACAATCTAGCATTAAAAACCTTCCTTCGTGGTTTATCGGGTAACTTCCAAAGCATTGTAAGACTAAGAAACCCTATATCACTAGAAAATGCAATGGCCTATGTAATAGAAGAAGAGAACTTTATGTATACTCAAAATCTTCCTAATATATTACATAATAATAAAAGCTCTTCTAACCAAATCAAAACGCAACCTCAAATGTTACCTAAGACGTTCAACTCATTTCCACAATATTCACACGTACCTACATCATTTAATCAATATCCTCAAAGATCTAACATGCAAATTCATCAAACACCTCTTACACAATGGCCACGAAATTTCTATAACCAAAATCCAAGACCCTGGACTTCTAACCAATTCCCTAGTCAACCTATTGACGTGAGACCAAGAGTAGTTCAACAAAAACAATTTACTAACTCTCAAGTTTTTGGTACTCCGAAAAATGTCTTTAAACCAACAGGACAAATCCCAACAAACAAACCGGAACCAATGTCAACCACATCCAGAATCCCAACAATTAGACAACATAATAATTATAATAATTATTTTAAAAACACTATACCAACATCAAGAAATTTTATTTCAGAGGAATTAAATCTCATGGAAAATAATTACTGTAATCACGAGCATACAGAAACGTACCCTGATCCTTCTTTAAACATCCCTGATCATTACGATAACAATATTTGCAATGAGCAAAACTATGAACTTAACAATGTAAATAATGAGACTGACGAAGAGATTAATGACGAATCCCAAATAAACAACTTTCAAAAATTTTCGGATGACTCACTCAACAGAAGACGCGACGTAATTTACGAAATCAACAACACGACTTGTGATAATTCACTACCGTATATTAAAATTCAGAATCCACCTATTAAATTACTTATTGATACCGGATGTTATAAATCTATTATCAGACCTTCTATTGCAGAAAAATACTTCCCAAATAAAATCTCTCAAGAAACATCAATAATTAAAACACCCATAGGAGAAAAGAAAATTAAATTTAAAGCTCACATTCCAGCATTTAAAGAATTAGCAACTGACAAAGTAATTACTTTTATTCTTTTTGATTTTCATGATTTCTACGATGGCATATTAGGATTAGAAGACCTCAGAAACCTAGGAATATCAATTAATCTTGCAGAGAAGAATTTAAGTAACAGTAATACAATCATTCCTTTCTACTACAGATTGCCTAAAGAAAACTCTTTTACAATTAGTGTTAACACCCACGAAATTTTAAAAACTAAAGTTCCTGTAAACTATTATAATGGAGATGTGATAATTCCTGAACAAACTATAAATGACTTATACATCCCAGAAACTTTAACTACTGTAAAAAACGGTTTTGCATTACTTGAAATCTCCAATAATACCGATTCCAGAATTACAGCAAACCTCATAAAGCCATTTGAAATTATACCTTTTCCAGATAAAGAAAAGGAACAATATCAAATTTTTCATGCAGAACAATTTTTAACAGAAAATCACGCTGACAACGACACCGAGCATATTGATAAATTAATTAGAACTGATCATTTAAATCCAGAAGAAAAAAAAGCTACAATTTCCTTATGTCGTGAATTTTCAGATATTTTCCATAATAACAGTAAGAATTTGACTTTCACAAACGAAGTTAAGCATTCCATAAAAACTACCGACGCAATCCCAGTTCATACAAGATCATATAGATATCCTTTTATTCATAAGCCGGAAGTAGAAAGA
The DNA here is from genome assembly GCA_036172665.1 of Prosopocoilus inquinatus. Lineage (NCBI taxonomy): Eukaryota > Metazoa > Arthropoda > Insecta > Coleoptera > Lucanidae > Prosopocoilus > Prosopocoilus inquinatus. The sequence continues at coordinate 9,772,457 of CM069876.1, forward strand.
CAAATTAACAAAATGCTCGATGATGGTATAATTAGACCATCACAAAGTCCCTGGAGTTCTCCTATTTGGATCGTTCCAAAAAAATTAGATAGTAGTGGTAAACAAAAATGGAGAATTGTAGTACACTACCGAAAAGTCAACGAAAAAACAATAGATGATCGTTACCCAATTCCGAACATTAATGACATACTAGATAAGTTAGGAAAATGTCAGTACTTTAGTACTTTAGATTTGGCATCAGGATTCCATCAAATTGAAATGGAGCCGCAATCTGTTTCCAAGACCGCCTTTAATGTAGAGAACGGGCACTACGAATTCGTCAGAATGCCATTTGGGCTTAAGAATGCACCTGCTACGTTCCAAAGGGTGATGGACAACATATTGAAAGACCTCCAAGGTAAAATTTGTTTTGTCTATATGGATGACATAATTATCTTTTCTACCTCTCTTCAAGAACATATTGCAAATTTAAAATTAATTTTTAAAAAATTACGTGAGTCAAAATTAAAAATCCAACTCGATAAATCAGAATTCTGTAGGAAAGAAGTAGAATTTCTCGGGCATGTTGTAACACCGGACGGCATTAAACCAAACCCGAAGAAAATCTCTGCAATTCAGAAATTTCCAATACCGAAAAATTCTAAAGAAATTAAAAGTTTCTTAGGACTTCTCGGGTACTATCGCAGATTTATCAAGAACTTCGCCAAAATTACAAAACCATTCACAAAATGTTTAAAAAAAGGAGAGAAAATAGAACACACAGAAGAATTCTGCAAAACTTTCGAATTATGTAAGAATTTATTATGTAATGACCCAATTCTACAATACCCTGATTTTGATAAACCTTTTAACTTAACCACAGATGCTTCTAATGTTGCTATAGGAGCAGTGCTCAGCCAAGGCCCCATAGGCAAAGATTTACCTCTTGCATACGCTTCACGTACGTTGAATCCGGCTGAATGTAATTATAGTACAATAGAAAAAGAGTTACTAGCTATTGTCTGGGCCACCAAATATTTTAGACCTTACCTTTTCGGGCGTAAGTTTGTTATCGTAACAGATCACAAACCTTTACAATGGTTATTTAGCCTAAAAGAACCTAACTCTAGACTTGTAAGATGGAGACTCAAACTCGAAGAGTATGATTATACAATCACATATAAAAAAGGAAACCAAAACACCAATGCAGATGCTTTGTCGCGTATTGAAATAAATACTATAGAAGGCACTGACGAAATTTCTAGACAATTTGGAAAACGCAGTGGTTTTTGCTAGATTAAATACCTTACATAACTCTGTCATATCATTTGAAGACATGAACAATATGATAGATACATTAGTTAAACTTTACGAAGAAAATAAAATTCTTAAATTCAAAAACATTCATTCTTATTACAATTTAGCTAACTCAAAGGTGACTGTTCATAATGACAAAGTAATCTTCCTTATGCATATTCCTGTCTTCAGTCCTATACAATTTGAATATTACCATATATTTCCTGTTCCTCAAAATAATTTTACCCTTGTACCAAAAAGTCCTTACCTGATACTCAATAACCAAGGCCATCAATATGAAGATGAAGAATGTCCAACGATTGAAAATACCTACATCTGTAATAATAGACCCTTTATAAAAGAGGAAGACTGTGTGACATCCATCATTCAGAATATCAAGACTACTAAATGTCAATTGACTCCCATATCTACGAGTAATACCATTTATGAACAAATCAACAAGAACTACATAATAATTGTACCTGCCAAATTGCCAATAAAATTACAGAAAAAATGTAAAACTACTGGATACAACATAATAGAAAAACCAAGCCTCGTCAAAATCCCTTTCCATTGTCAAGTAATGGACGGAAGCTTCAAAATCATCAATGAAGAAAAAATCATTCAAGGAGAACCCTTCATTCTACCTAAAATGAAAACAGAGGAAATACAAGAACTCCCAAATCTAGAACACCTGCACTTAGAGGACTTGAACCTGGATGACATCTCGAAGTTACAACGACAATCCAGTATGCAGCCAACTTCTAGAACCAGAGAATGTCACCCCCTGAAGATTTCCTTCTTTTTGAGCAACCTAGTTTTAATAATAATATGCTTTGTTTTCGTGTTCATCATACTCAAATATAGAAAGACCCAAAAACAATCAAAAGTAAGAAAAAGCGATAAATCAGAGGAAGCGAGGGATGAAAATAATACTTCACTATTATTTTCCAATTTAAAAAGGGAGGAGTTATGTTAAACGCTCTATGACCCCTGATTAGTAATATAAACAAGTGACGCATTGTTATTGTCCACTCATTTATCGTTATCTTTACTAAATATACAAACTATAGCATATATATTAGGGTCAGAACTTTAGTTTAGTCATATCTGCAGAACTTGTAACCGTTACTCTGCCCATCTGTAACTTTAATAAATGTTTTAAAAAACATTAACGTGTTTATAAAAAACATAATTCGCGCTAACAGAAACTTGCAGATCCGTACTTTAAATTTTACGATGTAATTTCTTAAATTATTCAGATATTAAAAACTATGAATTAGATTTGTAGATATAAAGGCAATATAAAATGAAATTAAAAACAAATGTAATTTTCATAGCGTACCTACATAATTTAAATTCAAGCATTATATATACAAACAGTTATAACAAATTCAATAACAATTTTATATTTTTACGTTTCACTCATTTCATTCTCACTATCTTCGGTACTACTATCGTCCCCTAAATGTATTATGAAGTTTTCAACAAATTCTGATCGGTAGTTGTCTTCTACTTTTACTACGTGTTGAATACACTTGGCCCACATTTCTACGTCGATTTTATTAACTTCCTCTTTTATTAATTCAAGTACTCTTACTTCAAGTAAGATTTTTGTTATTTTTCCTTATGAAAAGCGCTAATTTCGCCAAAGCGTATAAGTACAATTTGCTTGAATATAACATTACCTAGAAGAGCTGTGGCCCTAACAAATTTCTTGAATACGGCTACTATACGACGAATGTAGTAATCGCATTTTTATACTTCCACAGCTTAATAATTTTACAGCCTTACCTGCCAAACCTGTCGTAAAGTAAATTCGTTTTAGCGACCGTATTATCCAAATAGCGTTGGCCAAACTATATCATCATACGACCAATCCGTGATGAATGGAGAATAAGTAAAAACACTTTTATTGTCGAAGTAAGCCCATGATACGAAACATCATTCTAATTTTTGTCTAAAGATGGTTTTAAACTGCGATCGGATCCGCGGGGTTTGTAATAAAATTAAATTACGACTCTTGCCAATTAACAAACTCAACTAATTAAAGCAATGCATTATTTGCTCCAAATAAGCCACCGGGTACAAAGGAGTAAATAAATTTTAGCCCACCTTGTTACGTCGTTTCTTTTACTTACTCCATCGGGATGGCTAGTCGCTAGGCGAAGATGAACGCTTTTCCGCTTCGAAGTCGAGGTCGGATATAATGGCCGAATTTAGACCAAACAAGCATAGGACTAGCGCAGCAGAAAATAAAAAGCAGGTACCACAAAGTAAATCCCACGTTGAAACTACCATGGGAATCAAAAAGCCACGGGAAACCAAAAGCCTGTAAGAATGGGAACGAAATTGATTTAGCAAAGCGTTTGTAAAGCGTAGTTTTCTATGAGCATACCTGTACAAAGTTTAATGGCGGTGGCTTTCAATTGGGTTGCACTAAGTACGCTGACTGTATCTTCACCTCATTTTATTCCATGAGGTTAAAACGAGATGAAGATGCATCCCAATCAAAAGCGCTATAAGTTCCGATAAGCTGGGATAAACTACGAAGAAGCGATTTGCAGACTCTATCTCTCTCAGTGCGATAAATTCGGCCGTAGGATTCCGTCAAACACCCTAGGTGACAGGTTGGGATTAGAATCACCAAGAACACACTGACTGCACTAAAGTGTCGAAATATTTCAGAAAATTGAGCGTTTACGGCGTTGCACGGAATTAAAGAGAATGCCCGTTAAACCTATGATTCTCAAGAGGGAAGACAAACAACCAATTAATCAAGCAAAACCGGGGTAATGGACACGGTGGTAACCTTTGATCACACAAATACGCGGAAACCACACATGCACTTTAAGAAGAAGCCAGGCCCCTCTTAGCCATTTAAGTTATACTGGTCTAGATCACAAAGGCGGTGTACGTTTGTTTGTATAATACCGCAGCAGGTGTTTACTATTGAAGACGTAAATCATGCCCACAGACGTCAACTTGATATTTTCCGACAACTCTTTGGTATCCATACCGCAGACACGCAGCAGAAGGATTGCTAGTGTGCCGACAGCGTCGATTCCAATGTAATTAAGAGTTAAAAAACAGTAATTAAAAAATAATAAAATGCTGTAAAAATTGCAAAGAACGCTCAACGTTTGACTATCGCTTGATAGCTTCATCAGGACAAGAGTTGACTTGAGTCAAAAATGACAATTGTTTTGTACCAATACTCTGGTCTCGATGGTATGTCGTACGTCCTATGTACTACGAGGGTTGCGTAAATGATTTTGTAAAATAGAAATAGAAAATACCACTTAGGCCAATTAAGGTCTTGTGAAATCCAATAGGTCATGAAATAAACGAGTAGGTACCTGGGTACCTATCGGCACCACTGCATTTGAAAGGCCAAAACCAAAAAGTGATTGTGATTGATTGATTGATTGTAGAGATAAGAATTTATTTCTGCATTCTTCCACTGTTAATACGCGCTTGATCCTGTTTATATGATAAGGCTCAACCCACCTGACAGCAGAAAAAAGCAAAAAAAAAAGATTTCTAACTAATCATGTGTGAGTAAATAACGTGAAACTGTAGATCGTCAAATAAAGGGACAGTATGTAGCTGGGGAAAACTAATTTACATAAAGCACCGGGAGTAATGGCACTAGCACCCTTCAAATATTAATTCAAATGTTAAGTGCGGTTGTTCTACATTAGCCGTTTCCGAATCGAGGATCCTGCAGTGGCAGTCGTCTCGTCTTTGTGATTGATTTCAATTACGTTCACGGCAGCCAATTTGGTGACGTAGCGAGGCGCAATAAACGTTATGATATTGCATTCCGACATTCTCTCCTTGATTAAATTGGCTTAATTTTGAGTGTTTCGTTGAAGTTGAGGACCTGTGAATTAATTAAGGTGTCAGATCGCTTTGCTTTCCACTATCTTCACCCTAACACTTATGTAGGTTTCGTCGAATGTCAATTAACTTATTCATATATACCTATATTTACATACAGTACCTATGCCTACACGTGTGTAATATCAATTGATATGCAAAAGTGTGCCGTCACGCATAACATTTAATTTCAACCTTCTTTCTTGCACATAATTCATTTAAAACTCTTGTGTCCGGTTTCTGGAAATCTCAAATAATGATTAGAATGTAACACAGTTTACTGTACGTACGTCATAATGTCTGTTACAATCTTATAGCATCTAGTCTTATAGCATTTTCCCACGGCTGTTCCGATGTACACTCCAACTCGTTTCATTACATAAAGCTGAACCGAGATGAAAATACTGGTGCAGCCAGTGGAAAACGCTATTTGTTAAACTAATCGAACCTTTAATCGATTCCAGGGACAAGGCCAGGGGACCTATTCTTGGCAAGCACATTTTTGAATACGCATAAGCGTTCGTTAAAGATGTGAACATGTGTATTCTTCTTTTTGATAAAATTCACATTTGAATTAAATTGAATAAGTATAAGACGATTAGTTTTGCTTTACTTTACCTCAAAGACCATTTTGAGAAGCTATGAAGATCTGAAGCGGCCAGATGTCATCTATTTTTAAAATAATAATGCAAAATAAGTCCCAGTATCATTTATTAACCACTGCCACATTATAACATGCGGTAAACACAGGTAGAGCCGTGATGAGAATTTTTTCCATCGTGTCCTCTTTTCTTCAGCTTAGGAATCTGACCACCTTAATTGAAGGTCTTAAGAAAATTCTAAATTAACAAATTTTTTGTAACTCTGCAATCTCGTTATTGGTATTTAGCTATCATTGTGCAGCAACTGGTGTTGCATAGTGCTGATGTTGATAGGAAAGCACAATGACAGGAAAACAAAGACAAATCGATAGTTGAGTACCTCCTTGAAGAGGAAACTAAACGAAATAATAAAATTAAAAATGTTAATGGAGCACAAATTTGAATATACTAAACACAAAAATGAGATTAATTCGCTCATTGCACTCCAACATAAGATTATGTCGCACCAATATGAAATTAATTCGCACAAAGATGAAATTAATTTGCACAAAGATGAGATTAATTCGCAAAAAGATGGGGATACAAAGTAATCAAATGGCATCGATTAGACGGATGCCGCCCACCTTCAATAAAAGGATTCCAAAAAATGACCCGAATTCATACAGTTCTGTTAAATGGGAAAATTATTTGAAGGATAATTACTATGAGGTACTTAAAGACGCTGACTTTAAGTCAAATTTTGACGTTGTAAAATCTTTATTTTACTTCCATTCTTTTCTAAAATATAATATTGTAAGAATTCGGATTATTATTATTAATTCTTTTTGTGAGATTCAGTACAGCAGTACCTTAATTAAGATACTTTAGTAAATAAACACATGCGGTTTACATGACGAAAGCACTAATCACTAATCAGCTTGTGTACCAGAAATGTGATCGTACTAGGGTATCATGTTAAAAAAAAACAAGCTCGCATTGAACTTCTTTGTAGAACGAAAAACATCAACGATGACTAACGCATTAATGTAGCTCAGATCATAATAAATACGACCACAAAGAGTTCCAAGTATGACTTAGGGTAAGTTCATAACGATGCTGTGATGATAGACGATAGCGGAGATTTCGAATAGCGCTGATAATGAGAAACACGTATTCAAATACTTGAGTTAATAACCGAGCTTCGAGTATGAGCGCTCGAATAAGCGATTCTAACAACGAAAATTGAACGGGCTATTCTTTTGCGAGCAAAAAATGTCCTCTATCATCTATCATCGCAGCTTCGTTGTGAACTTATCCTTAGCAGGCGTCTTAAATTTCCTCTGCGTGAAGTTTTCAAAATTTATTTCGTCAGTTAACTTTTCTAATTTAATTTAAATAAAGTGTAACTAAGAAGCCTCTGCGTAAAGTTTTCAAAATTTATTTTGTCAGTTAATTTCCTAAATTAATTTAAATAAAGTTAACTAAGAAGCATCCACGAACGGCGATGGTGAATTTGAATAAAGTATCATTCTTGATAAATATTTTTAGAAGTAAATTGATTTTTGTAGATCTTCCCTTCTGTTTCATATTCTAGTTTCAACTTTATGCTAATTTCTAGCTTTCCATGCTAAAACTAGTGCGCTATTAACAGAGAAATCGAAATTGAGCATTGTGCGGATTGTTAAAAGAATTGAGAACAAAAGGGGATTAAAAGTGAGGCTCGAACCCCGTCCACGTGTTTTATACTATGTATGTTAACCATGTAAACATTTATTTTTAATTTTAAGATAATATTACCATATTTAGTAGACTCACAATTCAAAAAATTCTACCTGTATCTCTCGCTCTCTGTTGTTTCCTTGCACAGGGTTCACTACGCAAAGTTCACATACCATTTCACTATTTAAATGAATCGTGTGATTTTATATTAATCACCATCTAATTAGGGAAACGTGATGATAGACATTGGCAACCTACACTGTGTCCACAGATTTTCTGCAATAGAGGAAAAAGTTTTTTATATTACGTTTTAGGAGAAAAAGTTATTCTTTATAAAAACATTTACTTGCATTAGAACCTACAAAAATGATAGAAAAGTTCACGAACTGCCGCGTTTATGGCTTTTAAATACAGAAAACACGCTTACTTACTCTAAAAAATTTGTCTAAGTTCAAATTACATTCAAAATTATCGCATTACCAGGATCTGTCAAAATGATTAATGAAACTTATTCCTTAAGCTCTTGTTGATAATTAATACCTCTAGTTAAAGTTATGGGAAATGACAAGATTATTAGCCTTTATTTTTTGAAAGAAAATTTGAATCAATTCAGTTATTTGCAAAATTTTGCTTTGCCGTCATTGGCGGATGTGATTTTGGAAAATATTTATTTTCAAAAAGATGGATGTTCTGCACATTCCACAAATTTAATTAAAGGGAGCTTGATGACCATTTGCTTGGAAGATTAATTGGTCATGGTACAAATTCAGAAATTTTAAATAAAAAAATACCAACGGTAATTAGTGGAATAGAAATTAAAACGTGTATACGGAATTTAATTACAAGGTAGAAAAGTTCGGAGAGGTGGATGGGGATTACATTGAATATTTTTTTCCCATATTATAAACTAATAACAATTTTCGTGTAATTTATAAGGCTAATTTAATTGGGGTTTTAATTTTTTAAGAAAGGAAATGCTTAAAACAATTGAAACAATTAAGAATATACCAAAATTACATGTCACTTTACCATTGCAGAAAATCTATGGACACATTGTATACTAAAATTCCACTATGCCATTAGCCTGCTTTGTGAGCGATTGGACCTTAGAGTAGCGCATCCAGTATATCTAAATGAGAAAGAAAGAAGAATCACTTGTATAACCTAAAACGCATTAACAATTCATGAGAATATATCACGTGCATGGAACATAAAATTTAATTTAGATACAAGTATTCTCCGTAAACGAAATGCAGTAATTTTAAGGAACGAAATTTATTTAAGCAATGATAACAAACTCTCTGGTTTTCAGTTGAAACTACTGCCAGTCCGATACCTATAAAATAATACATACATTTTAGCACGAGCCTAGACGATATTGTTACAATACACTGTAACGTATAACGTGATAACCGTGTGTCTTGAATAAACAATGTGCACTTAATGCATGTGTTTAACAGCCCGTTATTTTAGCCTCTACATTAATAATAGGAAAGTCTGTTTTGCGAGAGCTAATATTTCCACTGGTTCTGGTAATGGCACGGCAAAAATAAACAACTCAATTCACAAAACTGAAATTTCATAACGCGTATATCACGGCTCTTTATTAAATAATTACACAGCCCCACAAAAAAAAATTGTCAGATCTGTAAGTCAGACTATGTCTACTGCATGTTTTCGGGGTCGCTGAATCCAAAATCGTGATCCATTTAACTCCATCACGTCAGGTTTTACCAATAACACCATATAACCCTACAATCGAAGCTGTCAAGTCCTATTACACACAAGATCCTGTAAACGGAGCTATGCACCCATAATAACCCTATAACTCTATACATTTAATCCCGAATTCCCTAACCCCATAATCCTATAACCCCATAATCGATAAATCCAATAACCACGTTAATCAGTAGTTTGATTTGATCTCTCATCGCGGGCATATCGCGAGATTTATCAGCGTTCTGTAAAAGAATGCATTAAAGTCTCTAATTCTCCAACACCTAACCCCATCACCCTCTAACTCCGTAATACCATAACCCCGTAATCATGATACTTTTTAAATTGACGGAGAATCTACTCAAGATGATGAAATTGGAAGCCAATAACGAAGGAGGGTACGTTCCTTGTATCAAAAATCGAACTACCGCGTAACGTGGTTTGTTTATGTTTGATTGTACTTTTCTTTGTTGTTGATTGTCATGCGTTGGGGTGTTTTTGTAAACTATCAATTTGTTTTAATGATTAAACACGTGCACGTTTTTTTACTGCCTTTTATTTTTCGCCATCTTGCTGGCCACCCACATGAAGTTTTTTTGTCAACGCTACTTAAAGCATTGCTACCAACTTAAGCATCTGTACAGTTCTACATTCTAAATAAATCTCAAACATACCCCCCACCGTTGAAAGTTAAACTTTCAACTAAAATACAATACAAGGTAAATATAACAAGGTAAGTATGCAGTTCATAAATTCAAACACTAGCAATCTTTAGTTTCAGGTCTCTGCACTGGAAGAGGACAAATCTTGGCCACAGCTCGCTTCAGAGTACCCTTGGAGGTCCTTAAAGAAACGACTCGAACAATGCCGTCCTTTCCGGGATGCACTGCAATAACGCGACCCATTTTCCAGCACAGGGGCGGTAAATTTTCTGCTTTGATTAACACAAGTGAATCTACTTCTATGTTTTTTACAGGTAAATTCCACTTGTTCCGCTGCTGAACTTCGGCTATGAATTCCTTAGACCAGCGGGTCCAAAAGTGCCGTTGGAGCTTCTGAAGTCGTTGGTATAACGATAGCCTGTTGTCAGGAATTTCTTGCACATCAGGGTCAGCCAACGAAGTTAGTGGTCTCCCAATGAGAAAGTGAGCCGGTGTTAAGGGATTCAAGTCGTTTGGATCGGATGAAAGAGGACAAAGAGGGCGAGAATTCAACACTGCTTCAATTTGAGTAAGTAATGTTAGAAAGTCTTCGAAACAGAGACTCGCATTGCCCGCAACGCGCCTTAAATGCTGCTTGACGGATTTAACACCGGCCTCCCAAATCCCGCCAAAATGGGGAGAATGTGGCGGTATGAACTTCCACGTTACGCCTTCATTAGTAAAGCTTTCTTGTAAATCATTTTTATTTTTTGTCAAAAATGTACGTACTTCTATCAGCTGATTATTGGCTCCGACAAAATTAGTCCCATTATCGGATAAAATCTGATGCGGTTTACCACGTCTAGCTATAAATCTCCTAAAAGAAGCGATGAAGGCTTCTGTAGTTACATCTGTAACGGCCTCAAGGTGCATTGCCTTTGTTGTGAAGCAAACATACAGACATAAATAACATTTAAAAGTTTTAGCTCCGCGGCCACGCTTTGTTTTTAGCAAAAAGGGACCTGCATAGTCGACACCCGCGTAATGAAATGGGAATGAAATCTTTAAACGTTGCTCAGGCAAGTCGCCCATAAATGGCAAACATTGCTTAGGCTTTGCCTTAAAACAAGCTATACATTCACCACTCTTTTTGCTGTGTTTCTGCCTAAAATAGGCCAAAATTTTTCACGTATGGACGCGAGTAATTGTTGGGGTCCAGCGTGCAGTAATCTTTTGTGCTCAGAGATAAACAATAGCTTTGTAAAATGGTGGTTAGTCGGCAACAACATAGGATGTATTTTGTCTGTGGTGAAATTTGAAAGTTTTAACCTCCCACCAACTCTCAAAATGCCTTCTTTGTCTAGAAATGGGCTTAATTTAAGGAGCTTGCTGCCTTTCTCAACATGATTATATTTGCTGATTTGAGAAATATCGTTTTGAAAAGATGATCGCTGTACTTGCTTAACTAGCACCACGACAGCTTCATCTAATTCGTTCTTAGACAGAGCACCGCTTTTACGAAGATTTAACGGTTTTCTTATGTTATGGATAAATCTCAAGCAAATTGCTGCAACCCTAGCTAACCTACAGAAGCTGGAAAATCTTTCAATTTCAATGAAATCTGGAAAAGAGGTAACTAAGAGAACTTTCTTTTGTACTTTCATTTCCGGTAAAACCTCATTCGGGATATTCACGCAAGGCTTAGGCCAATTTGATGTATCCTCTTGTAACCAATGAGGACCTTTCCACCAAAAATCTGAATCTATTAGGAAATGAGAGCTCACTCCCCTTGACACCAGATCTGCGGGATTTTCCTTTGATGGAACATAATGCCATTCGTCCGACTTGGTTAAACTCTGGATTTCGAAAATTCGATTACCCACAAAGATTTTTAAAACATTTGGAGAACAATTTATCCAACTTAGTACTGCAGTAGAGTCACACCAATAGTAACAAGAGTGAGGTTTCACATTCAAAGATTTAAGTACCGTGTTGCTTAGTCGAGCCAAAGTTAAAGCCCCACACAGTTCCAAACGGGATATCGTCACCGGCTTTAAGGGAGACACCTTGGACTTGGCGCATAACAGACTGGTCTGAATCTTACCCTTATCATCAATGCATCTGAGATAAATACAAGCTCCGTACGCATCATTTGATGCATCAGAAAAACCATGCAGCTCTATTATAACTGCATTTTCACACTTAACAGGTCTAGGGATTCGAAGCTTATTTAAATCAAGGATTTGTGTTTTGAATTGCAACCATTTGTTGTGAAGACAAGAAGATAGATTCGTCCCAAGATACATGTTCCGCCCATAACCTTTGAATTATAATTTTTGCGACAATTATACAAGGTGCAAGCAGCCCCAGTGGGTCATATATTTGCGCAATGGTTGATAAAATTGTACGTTTAGTAACCTGCTTAGGAAACTTGTCAACATTGATGTTGTAGAGCAATGAATCGTCTGTGCATGACCAAAGTAAACCTAGCGTGCGGGTATTTTCGTTAGGACCTATGGTTAGTACAGAAGAGTTTGTTTCAGGATCGGAAAAATCTTCAATGATTTTTGAATTGTTAGAGATCCACTTCCTTAACTCAAAGCGACCTTTTCTTAAAATATGTGATATTTGTGAACAAATGGATCGTGCCTCCTCAATCGAATTGAAACCTGTTAGCAAATCATCCACGTAGAAATCTTTCAGTATGATTTGGGAAGCGGCAGGGAAGTCGTCGAGGCTTTCGTATGCCAACTGATGTAGACAACGTATGGCCAGATATGCTGCCGCAGCAGTGCCATATGTCACAGTATTAAGCTCATATTTGGATATAGTTTGCGATGGATCGTCACGCCAAAGAATACGCTGTAATGATCTTTGACTAGAATCAACAATAACCTGGCGATACATTTTCGCTATGTCTGCGGACACAACATAACTATGCTCCCTAAATCGAAGAATGATGGACTGCAAATCGCTCTGAATATTTGGACCTACCATTTGGATGTCATTAACTGAAATCCCCGTAGTTGTAGGACAGGATCCATCAAAGACGACTCGCAACTTTGTTGTTAAACTCTCCTCCTTAATGACGCCATGGTGAGGCAAATAATAAGAAGAATTTTCATTTTCGTCTGTTACCTTTGTCATGTGCCCCAAAGCTTTGTATTCATTCATGAAACTGTGATAACGCTCTTTGAGGATTGTATTTCCCTGCAATTTGCGCTCTAGTGAATAAAACCGCTTCGATGCCGTTTGCATAGAATCGCCTAATTTATCAGAGGACTCCTTTAAAGGAATTTTCACGATGAACCTGCCGTCCTCATCACGTTTTATATTTTGAATGAAATGCGTCTCACAAGCTGACTCCTCTGCAGACAGAATTTTTTCACCTGCAATTTCCTCTAATTCCCAAAACATTTTTAGCTGATCCTGAATAAGATCATTTGAATTTGTCACAAAATTACAATGGCTACGCTTGATCTGTTGCTCATGGAAGGAACCGGAAGTGATCCACCCGAATTTTGTTTTTTGCAATGTAGGAAGCCCAGTGCCTAATTTTATCTGACCGATACAAATTAAGTCCCAGAAACATTCCCCTCCAAGCAGTAAATGTATTTTTGAAGGCTTATAAAAATTGGGGTCTGCTAATTTTATATTCCTTGGTATGTTTAGATGCTGGAATGGAATAAAATTCGCAGGAACGTGTTCTGCTATTCTGGGAATCACATAACAGGATGTTGTAGTGCTGAAGTGATTGATACGCGATTTTACCTGAATATTACATTTTGCCTTTATCTGTGATTGAATTTGGTTTATACCAACGATGGAGATGTTTGTGTTAATTGTATCAAGGCCCAATTTGGTACACAAATCAGCTGTTACAAAATTGGATTGTGATCCAGAATCCAGGACAGCGCGACACTCATGAGCAGTTCCATTTTTATCCAAAACTTCAACACACACCGTAGATAGTAACACCTGAGGATTGCCCGAAATAGTCGACATGGTAACTGTGGGCTGCGATTGCTCAGCTGTTTGAGTTTCAAAATGCAACAACGTATTGTGCCTGAATTTTCCATTAAATCTTGGTAGATTTATGGTCGGTAATTTTATGTTACATGAATTTTCCGCGGAACGCGTAGAACTCCCGGAATGATTCGAACTTACGTCCACGTCGTTACAGTCCGCCTGACTTATTAACACCTTTGCTGAGCTTAACAATTTAAAATACTCATTTTCAAACCTCTCCCGTTCAAGAAATTCGCTTTCTAAATTTCCTGCGATGTTCTCGATTTCAGTTTGAATTTCTTCAAAATTGACAATGATCCCCTCGAAATTAGCTGTTCTGTTTTGCAATTCGCATATTTGCGCTTTACTTAGGGTGCCAGTGTTAAATTCGTCAGTTAACTTCGTTACGAATTTGCTAAAAAATGTTACACGCGCTTTTAACGAGCCGCGTTTTTTGTGCAACTGCGTATTTTCTACCGACATTTTTCGATCAAACTTGAGCAATGTTAAATTATCTACGTACACTTGTTTTGTTTGTTTCAGCTTTCAGTTTCACGATTGACTCGAGCCCGCAGCTGCTGCTTCTGGTACTCGTTTCCGATGTTACAATGGCCGTCCCAACGTCACGTTGACACTCACGAAATGTTTTTCCTTGATAATCTTGCCAATAACGACTCGAAGGACCATGTTTATGTTTGATTGTACTTTTCTTTGTTGTTGATTGTCATGCGTTGGGGTGTTTTTGTAAATTATCAATTTGTTTTAATGATTAAACACGTGCACGTTTTTTTACTGCCTTTTATTTTTCGCCATCTTGCTGGCCACCCACATGAAGTTTTTTTGTCAACGCTACTTAAAGCATTGCTACCAACTTAAACATCTGTACAGTTCTACATTCTAAATAAATCTCAAACATGGTTATTGGAGTTAAAGATTATGGGTTTATAGGGTTACGAAGTTATAGAGTTTTGGGGTTAGTGGATTCTAGGATTTAATATATTCTGTTCTATTCGTTTTTTATTATGCGAGCATATCGCGAGATTTATCAGGGTTCTATAAAAGAATACATTAAAGTCTCTAATTCTCCAACACCTAACCCCATCACTCTCTAACTCCATAATACCATAACCCCGTAACCATATTTTTTAAATTGACGGAGAATCTACTCAAGATGATGAAATTGGAAGCCAATAATGATGTAGGCTACATTCCTTGTATTAAAAATCGAACTACTGCGTATCGTGGTTATTGGAGTTAAAGATTAGGGGTTTATAGGGTTACGAAGTTATGGAGTTTTGGGGGGTTAGTGCATTATAGGATTTAATATATTCTGTTTATAGAGCCCTGATATATATATATCCCGCAGTAAGAGATCAAGTCGAATTACCGAGTAACGTGGTTATTGGAGTTATCGGTTATGGGGATACAGAGTTATGAAGTTAGGGTGTTTGGCGTTAAATGTATAGGGCTACAGGTTGTGGGTGCACAGCTACCTTTACAGGATCGTTTGTGTGTAATAGCTTGGATTCTAGCGTTATATGGGGTTACTGTGTGACGATTTGTATATATTTAGGTTGGCACTTTGTTGTAGTTCCATTTTTGCCGTTTGGCACCACTTCTTTCTTCCTCCCTTCCCTTGCGCTTTTATTTGAATGATAAGGTGCTCTTTACCGCCTCTTCTGTGTTGGCCTCTCGGCGAGTTAAGTACGAAGTTATTTACCGATTCCGAATGTTTATTGTGTTTGAGGAACCTGTTTGTTCCATTTTTGATTTGCTCGCCAATTGTATCGTTTTCGATTTTCGCATTTCGCAATTTTGTAAGAGGTCACTTGAAATTTTGTGTTTTCCGGAAGAAGTCGAATTAGTTTCGGTAAGTCGTTTTTTTGTTATTATGTTTCCTAATTTATTTCGTTGTTGTTTCTTCTTTAGGCTTCTTTTTCTTTTGGTACTTTTTCTTCTCTTCCGGATGCATTTTCCCGACCGACCTCCAACGATAATTTTGGTCTGGCATTACGGTGATCAATCCTCCCTGACGGTTTCAGCACCAACCTCTCCGCCTGCTTCTCATAGGACAGTTTTTACGATTCAGGAGATTGGAAATAGCCGCTGTTGAAGCCCTCCGTCAAGTCCACTTTATTTCTCGTTGCTTTTGTATCGAGGAAGATAAGAACAGGACAACAAGGAAGGTACAAGCGATCCATTTCCGAGAGAATCTTGTCATCGTCAAGCTTTGGTGAGAGATCAGATCACGATAATTTTTCAAACCACTTTGTCGGGATTTGCCCTTTTTTTTGTCTCGTTGAATTTACTCTAATTTGTGCCGCGGTATTTCAAAGAAAGTTGAATTAAGTTAAATTTTTAGTTTGTATTTAAAAGTACGTGTAAAGTTTCGTGGAATTCCACCAGGCTATAATTATTTTACTGTTTTGCTATCATTTAGTTGAATTACGTAACGCATTTCAAGACTTTTTGGTCTTTCGCCTGCCTGAGCAACGTACCATTTATTATTTTCTGTTACACGCCGCTAATAAATTAGTTCTCTTGTCGATATGCAGTTTCTGTGCACTCTTTTGCTTCTGTGCTTCAATTACGATTTTTTTCGGACATTTCTATTCCGGTCCGTCGAGGAACCACACGAGGCATACTTTTAGTTTGGTTCTTGGCTGCGGGGATTTCCTCGATTGGCGCCCATTTCCGGTAACTTCCGTGTCACCCACGAAAACCGCTCTCCGCTTTTCTTTATCTGTTGCGAGCAAGCCGGAGCCAAGAGTCGTCCGTCCGTTTTTTTTTGTCATCATCTTCCGAGCACGGATTCTGCTGTCTTGCAAGATTTTTGAATCAGCAGGCAAGTACTTGTGACGTAACAACTGGTAAAGCCTGACGTGATGGAGTTTAATGGATCGCTGATTCGGATTCAGTGACCTCGAAAACATGTAGTAAACATAGCCTGATCTTCAGATCAAAAAAAAATCTTTTTAGATTTTAACTCCATTTTACCAATAACGTTACTCAGTTATTTGACTTGATCTCTTATCGCCGGATAGAACAGGGCTCTATAAACATAATATATTTAACTCTATAATCACCTAACCCCATAACTCCATTACCTTATAACCCCATAATTTTTAACTCCAAGAACCACGTTACGCAGTAGTTCGGTTGCTTGATGGAAGAAAAATAGTCTGCATCGTTATTGGCTCTCAGTTTCATCATCTTTAGTAAATTCTCCATCAATTTCGTAAATATCATGGTTACGGGGTATTGCAGAGTTAGAGGATTATGGGGTCAGGTGTTGGAGGATTAGAAAATTTAATATATTCCCTTCATAGAGCCCTGATAAATCGCGCTATATGCTCGCGATAAGAGATCAAGTCGAACTACTGAGTAACGAGGTTATTAGAGTTATTGTTTATGGGGTTACAAGATTATGGAGTTAAGGGGTTCGGAGTTAAATGTTTGGGGTTATAAGGTTATTGTGGATGCATATTTCCTTTTACAGAATCTTGTATGTAATAGGAATTGGCAGCTTGGGTTATAGGGTTATATGGGGTTATTGGTAAAACCTGACGTGATGGAGTTAAATGGATTGCGGATTTGGATACAGCGACCCCGAAAACATATAGTAGACCGGATCTGAAAATTTTTTTTGTGGAGCTGTGTTATGAAAACAACTATTTTGTGAAATAATGTTAGAAGCAATATAAGAAAAAACTCATTTTAGGAATTAAACATGGCTTATGAAATAAGTGAATCCGTTATTATTAAATACACTATAAATTGAGCAAAACCACCGTTCTCAAGATGTCTACGCGAACCTGTTCTCTGGTTTTGTTTTAATTAATCAGTGCTCCTCAACAGTTTTCGGGTATTAAAAAAAAACTAAATAGCCGTAACTTTTATGCTACTATTCTCTTTTTTTTGTTGCTTCGTGTTGTTTCATGCACTGTTTACCAACTAACTCTTAAATGCCTCGGATTTGAATTTCAAACGTAAAATATTACTACGGGTAGTTACAATTAATTTCACCTTAATTCTTCCTCTGTACGTTTTGAAGCAGGGACACCCGGTATAACACATATTTCTATTTGGAAAAATAAACTGATTCTTAACAAGAAAAAAAAAAGAATTCAAAGAAATGTTTTTCTTTAATATAACTCTAGTTCACCAACCTCGACAATGAATCAATAACCTACTATTGTTTGGGGTCTACCCAATAAATATAAATTAACCCAAGTTTGGGTTTTGAGTTTGTGATGACTCGTTCGTCAATTTGTCGAAACTGTTTTTATTTATTTTTTTTAATATAAAAAATTGTAACCAAAAGACTTTTTTTATTTTATTTTTCTTTTTCTTGTGTTCATTTTGAAAGGAAAAATCATTTCCTAAATTAATCAAAATTTATTCACGCTACTAGTTTTTTATTTGTTGATAAATATGACATTTTTCTATTATGTTTTATTTATTTAAAGAAATTTTCTTATTCGCCAGTGGCGCCAGGACAGCGGCATAATACAGAAGCAAAATTCACAGTAAATTTTGATTTGTGCAGTAAAAAGTATTCAACTATATAAAAGCCAAGGTTCTGTTTTCACTCACACTTCCGAAAACATTCGGTAAAATTATTTATACACAACTATAATGAAAAAAGGTTTTGTAATCAATATCAAACAAGTAAAAAATAAAATGTATTATGTATTACTTTTAATAAGAAACAAGAAAATGAAACAACAAATTCTGAGGTCAAGAATAAAAATTAAGGAAAAAAATGCAGTACTAAAAGCCGCTTTATATTATCTGTTTTTCCATTTGATTTTGAATTAACTTTGGAAATATACGTTAAAAATGAGATTAGATAACGTTCTAATCTGTAAAGTAAGTCATATGAAAAATCAAACCGCCCAGCCAGTGGCATAGCAATAGGGGTTGCAAGGCGGTGCCAAGACACTATGGGCGCTAGAAGATACTTTCAAATTAAGAAAATTTTTGTAGAAAGCAAACATATTTTCCAATAACTTATTTTCCTTATCGATCTTATATCAAATTTCCACCGTCATGGCCTTCTGCTGAATTATCAAGTTGCCAGTGGTTCTAAAATTTGAATTCCAATTAAATGTCAAAAGTGTACCAAAATGTCAAAAAGCATATCACGTTTTGCGAAATTGAAGGAACCAAAGTCTTTTACAACTTGACAATGACAGCCGTCGTGTGACAGCGTCATTGACAAGTGTCATTTGACATTTCAAATTCCAATTAGAGCTCTAGATATTTCTAATTAATTTATCTAAAATAATTTTTTTGGTACAATACAATGCTTTAATTGGATTTAGTTTAACGCACAGTCAAATTGTATTCACGCAACGTCAAACATCTGTCAAATAAATAAATCAACAGAAAATATTCGGTTGCATTGTTGCAAATAGCGAAATTAAAAGAACCGGAGTGGAACATAGGTTGATAGTGATAGCCGCCATGTACGTGGACTGCTGGAAAATTTTCTGGAATCTAGTAGGTCTAGAATTGTTAGCGTTTATCAACTGTCATGTTTGAAAAATTTGATGTTTTTCGCCTATAATTCTATTGACAGTTCCTATCCAAGTGAACTAGTTTTATTTGTACAGTATTTGAGAAAAAGTACTTTTGTGTAAACATGGAAATCTCGCGTGAAAATTTTCGTGTCATGGTTTTTTACGATTTAAAATGTGGTCTAACGCCGAAACAATGTCTGTCTCGATCGGCTTCATTTGGCTTTTGGAGATGAAGCACCATCAAAGAGTAGTGTTTATAATTAGTTTGCCGAATTCCAGCGAGGACGTACCTCTCTCAGTGACAAATTTCGTGAAGGTCACATCGACATGTGACATACCGTGAGATTCAAGCATCCTTACGCATTGAACGTATGAAAGCTTTGCAGTCGTTGGATCCCTCACAATTTAACAGAAGCGCAAAAGCAGGGTCGTGTCAAATGGTGCGAAGAAATGCTCAAGTAATTCAATGGAGGTCGTTCAAATTTAGTTTATAACATCGTTACTGGTGACGAAACGTGGATCTATTCGTACGAACCAGAAAGTGAACAACAATCTACCGTTTGGGTATTTCAAAATGAACCAAAACCAACAAAAGTTGTCCGTTCACGCAGTGCTGCGAAGCAAATGATTGCTTGTTTCTTTGGTTTAACTGGACATGTAGCAACCGTGGCTTTAGAGGATCGAAAAACCGTGAATGCTGATTGGTATACTACAATTTGTTTGCCGGAAGTCATCGATCAAATAAGAAGAAACAATCGAAATCGACGAATTATTCTCCATCAAGACAACGCCAGCTCTCACTCAGCCCGTCAAACAGTTGATTTTTTGTCCAACAAAAATGTTGAATTAATGACTCATTGTCCATATTCACCTGACTTATCACCTATTGATTTCTTTTTGTTCCCAAATATCAAAAATAAAATGCGTGGTGAGCGATTTTCGTCGGCTGAAGCGGCGGTTGAAACATTCCGGACACTGGTTTCTGAGGTACCATCTTTAGAATGGAAAACGTGCTTTAGAAATTGGTTCGAGCGTATGCGAAAGTATATTGACGTCAAAGGCGAATACTTCGAAAAACAAAGATACCGTTTACCAAATTTCATATGCGTTTTTTCATACCGTTTCCAGAAACTTTTCCAGCAGCCCACGAAATTGCAAATCCTTTGCAATTCAGTGACGTCATGGTAACTACACGGTCCAAACAGTTTTTGCGTTGTTTTTGCAAATTAGACTGCAGAGGACGATGTTAATAAGCTTCGAAAGTCTTGTTCTTCTTGTCACATCGTTTTCAATCAAACCTTTTACTATAAAACCGCATGTCGTGCCAAATTTTGTTTAATTTTCTTTAACAAATATTTTTGTATGTATAAAAATTTTCCCTAGTGTTAATTTGCGTGAAAATCATTAATTTTTTTAAAAATAAAATTGAACAGAATATGGCCTATATTTATATATCATACAAATGTCGTAGCAGGACCTCAAGATCACCTGCAACTTACAAACCGATAACGACACTTTGCAAACTCTTTTTGAAGAATTACCTTATCGGTGTTTACTTGTTCCCTTGGCTACACTAGTAATGCTCTCATTTGGCTGAAAGTTTAATGAATTAAGTTACCTGTATTTGCAAATTGCAAACGGTTGCAGACGCGTTTCATGAATGACCCCCTTAGATGGCAAAACTTAGAAAATCAGAAAGAGAAAGACATTTTCTGTCAACATTGACGTTAAAAGTTTCTTGCCCTATCTCGATTAATAGTTATAAGTTATTACATAAAAGAAAAAATATGGTTCTATTATTATTACTTTGCCCATCAAATTTAATAATTAGTATAAATAAGCAATTAAATAAAAGCAGCGAAAAACTTATTATTATTTTATTAAAAAGTGGTAACGGCGAAATACCGTAAGTAATTTTCGATTAAGTAAAATAGAAAATAAATTTCTTGTTACCGCGAGTTAAGATGGCAAAACGTTAAAAGATAGGTCGGTCACGAGCGAAACGACTTTCAACTTTCAATTTCCTTTTTATTGAGCCTTTGGCAGACATTGTGCTTTGTAAGGAACACATTGCGTCGATACATGTTCATAGTTGTGTTACCTCTTGACATAGTCATTGACATTATTCAACTTCGGTTCGATACGATTTACTGCTTGTATTCCTGCTGGCTATGTATTACAACGCGAATATTTCGGAAATTGCGTCTACCAATATCCTTTCTATTTTGATAATGTATTCTCGAGTATCAGTTTCGACATGGGGAATTACATACATATAATAATAAAAACTTGTATTGACTCGGATTATGTTGAAGATATTGATTATTAAAAATTTTATAAGAAATGTGCAACTACATTAATGTTATGCTATTCTTAACTATGTGTAATTTATTTTACGAAATGGACAATATTAACTAATGAAATGAAAATTAATATATACAATGCATTTTATTTTAGGAAATTTTCCGATATTTGTCGGTGCATTTAAACAGGGTGATTCTTTAATAAACCGCCAAATAATAATCCATATCAGAGTAAAGCCGGCAATACATGATCCAATAATTTCACATAAAATTTCATGTAAACATGTGTGTATAAATTCATGAATTGTAATTCGCAATACACGTTTCAATTATATTAATAAAAGATGTTCCGCTAAATAGTAATTTAGAATGTTAATGTTGGTGAAAACGGTAACTTATTAATGCTTCTAACTTTGTTATTTTCTTTGAATAGCTTGTAATGTTGGATTATGTTATCAAGGGTATCCTCCAAACGGAGAGCACTTAACAATGATTAAACAATGATTAAACTGTCTTGAAGCAAAAATTATTTATAAACATATACCCACATAAACTAGCTGAAGTCGTTATTCATTCATCTGAGTCAACAGCCAACAGCAACAATCAAAGTCACTAGAATTTACTAAAATTTCATGTCAAAAACCTTGAGAAATAGAACTTGCTCTTTGTTGTCAATTTTACATGTATAAATTCATGTAATTCCTTTTGCTCGCTATACACGTTGAAAAATAGGTTTTGTCATAAATTACATGTAAATTTCACGCAATTTATGATCGTCTAAAGCGGGCTTAAGAATCACGGATTAAGGTGAAGCTTGAAAAAAAATTTTGCGCCCTTTAGTTTTCGAAAAATAATTCATCAAAAATTTTACCGAGATCCATGATACTGCACTGTGTAAGAACCAGCCGTCAGATGATGGATATGAATAGGCTTAGGATAATTATGCGTTTGCATAATTGCATATGCAAATGCATATTTGGAAAATTTTTATACATAAATGCATATTTTAACTTTTTAGGGCATTAATGCATAATTTCCTGCATTTTTTTGTTTTAATTGCAAATTTGCGATTATTTCTTATTGCCAAGTGCAAACTGACATTTTATAGCAGACAATCTGAACAACCAGTGTTTCAAAATCAGAATACTTGGAAATAATAAGAGGATTAACAGTGTATGAAAACCGCCATTGTTTACTGCGACCGCACATTATCCCACGAATTTCCAAGTATTTTGTCCGCGTTAATAGTACTCGTACAGACCATGGTATGGGGTAGCTCTCTTTCTAATTTTACCAGGAAATTCTGCGGAAAATTTCATCAACCTTCAGTAGTTGTATGCTGTTTGCAATAGGATTAACATCTCTCAAGATGCCAAAAGAAAAAAAAGTGTAAGTGCAATTTTAAACCAGTTTGTGAAGGACTACGATGATTTTATAACGGATGGGCGTCTGTTATTTTGTAAATACTTCGAGGTTCATGTTACGGCAACCAAAAAGTTTCAAGTTACGCAGCATCTTCAAACCGGAAAGCATGCAAGTAATAAAAATCGCAAAAGGGGAAATAACGAACGGCAAGTGTTAATTTCTAATTTACCGACGCCTGGACCTAAACGTTCAGAATTCAATGCAGAACTTTGTAAGGCTTTTATTTGCACAGACATCCCATTAGCTAAGTTAAAAAATGAAGTTCTTTGCCATTTTTTGGAAAAGTATACAAAGCAAAATATTCCAGATGAATCGACATTAAGAAAAAAATATGTTTCTGAATTGTATACATTAACATTGGATAAATTAAGAGCAAAAGTAAAGGATCATTCTATTTGGGTGTCGTTGGATGAAACAACCGATGAAGAACAAAGATGCATAGGAAATTTTGTCTTTGGTATATTAGGGGTTCCTGAAGAAAAAAATAAATCATATCTGCTGACTTTAAAGTGTTGGACAAAGTAAATCATTCAACAGTCGCTGCTTTTTTCAACGACTCTTTAAGTTTATTGTGGCCGTCTGGAATTTTATATGAAAAAGTGCTAGCGGTTTGTAGTGATGCTGCACCATATATGTGCAAAACAATGCGGGGACTGCAGGTTTTATACCCAAACATGATACATGTGACCTGTTTAGCACATGGCTTACATCGAGTAGCTGATTTAGTTCGTAATCTTTATTCAAATGTTAATGTGCTAATATCATCTGTGAAAAAGATTTCCCTTAAGGCACCAAGTCGTATTCAGAAGTTTCGGGAAATTTCGGGTGACATTCCACTTCCACCTGCGCCAATCATTACAAACAAGATGGGGAAGTTGGATCGACGCTGCTGTGTATTACGCTGAAAATTTTGAAATTGTGAAGAAAATTGTTGATGAATTCGACTCTGAGGAAGCGCAGTGCATCGAAGAAGGACAGAGTATTCTGAGAAAAAAAGGTATTCGAGAAGATTTAATTTTTATTCGAGCTAATCCGGCATGCATTTCGACTGCAATCTCCAAGCTAGAAGCTAAGAGTCTATCTTTACAAGAAAGCATTCAAATAGTAGAACATGTAGTTAACGGTTTAGCAAAACTCAAGAAAAATGTTTTTATCAATAAATTAAACGAAGTGCTGTCAAAGAATACGGGCTATCAGCAACTGAAGAATATAAGTGAAGTGTTGCAAAATGAATCGACCCTTAATGAAAAAAACGAACATTTAAGTGTCAATGACGTTGTAAAATACGAATTTGTACCAATAGTGTCCTGCGATGTCGAGAGAGTGTTTTCTCAGTACAAAAATATTCTCGCCGACAATAGGCGCAAATTTACTTTTGAGAATTTGTTACACAATGTTGTAGTTAAATGTAATTATAATTTGTTTCTATAATAACGACTAAATAAATAATTTAGAATTAAAAAAAAGTTTTTGTTTTTTTGTAGCAAAATAATGAAGAATGTGGTAACATAAAAAATATTATTTATTCTATAAAAGTTAATTTTTAATGCATATTTAAGTGCATATTTTTGATGATTTTAGTGCATATGTGCATGCATATTTTGAAGTTTTTTAATGCATAATTATCCTAAGCTTAGATATGAATATATTCATAAAAACTTTTTTTTGTTTTATGGCTGCGACATCGAAGAATTAGACTCGAACTTGACCTTAAAAGGAATTCAATCTAAAAGCATGCAATCACTTGTAAATTATTTAGTATCTACAAATTAGATAAAATAAGGATACCAGGATTACAATTTCAATACTATTTGACTCAAATAGGTTTTTGTAATGTAGCGACAGCGTCACCAAATTTAATTAGAGGATATATTAGTCTCCGTCCGTACAAAGGCCGAAGAGACCGTCCTTCCCTGAAAAACAGAGATACTTCACGGCTCCGAAAAAGATCCTGATCGGGCGCTTCGCACTTCATTTCATTTCGTAGATAATCACGGAATAGATAAATTTCGCTTTTAATTGTTGGATTATTTCCCAAAATACCATCGTAAAATACATAAATTTCACCCGCTCTTAAGTAAATTAATAAATGAGCATAATTTTTTACTTCAGTGATTACATTATTGAATGCCCTGCAAATTTAATTCGCATTCTATCTGTACGATTTGAAAATCGCAGCTGATTAAACACTTACAGTGTCCCCTCTATTAAATGAGGTTCACGGACAGCGTTTATAGTTTTATTGCTCTGGAAAAAGAAGCATTAAAACGTACGAAAACGCGATATCATAAAACTTAAAAAAATTTTTTTTTTTTTTTTTTAGAAAAATTTTGTGCAAATCGTTTGTGATTGCAGTGAAAACCTCGAGCAGCCTCTGGACAGCTGTTTCAGCCCTGCTTGGGGCTTCTTCAGTAGAGACGTAGTTCGACATTCCCACTGCAGACCAAAAATGACTTGCCCAATTTATTCGCAATTGCGATGTAAGAATGATGAACAGATAAAATTGCGACATCTTACGATCGCTTTTTGACCTGACATTGCAGTAGGATAGACAAATTGAAGCGGGATTTGCTCCTAATAAGTCCCCCATGCAAGGCGGCCATGCTTGCTGTCAAAGCATAATGAAAGATTTAGAAAAATTTTGTGCAAATCGTTTTTGATTGCAGTGAAAACCTCGAGCAGCCTCTGGACAGCTGTTTCAGCCCTGCTTGGGGCTTCTTCAGCAGAGACGTAGTTCGACATTCCCACTGCAGACCAAAAATGACTTGCCCAATTTATTCGCAATTGCGATGTAAGAATGATGAACAGATAAAATTGCGACATCTTACGATCGCTTTTTGACCTGACATTGCAGTAGGATATTTCATTATGCTTTGACAGCAAGCATGGCCGCCTTGCATGGGGGACTTATTAGGAGCAAATCCCGCTTCAATTTGTCTATCCTACTGCAATGTCAGGTCAAAAAGCGATCGTAAGATGTCGCAATTTTATCTGTTCATCATTCTTACATCGCAATTGCGAATAAATTGGGCAAGTCATTTTTGGTCTGCAGTGGGAATGTCGAACTACGTCTCTGCTGAAGAAGCCCCAAGCAGGGCTGAAACAGCTGTCCAGAGGCTGCTCGAGGTTTTCACTGCAATCAAAAACGATTTGCACAAAATTTTTCTAAATCTTTCATTATGCTTTGACAGCAAGCATGGCCGCCTTGCATGGGGGACTTATTAGGAGCAAATCCCGCTTCAATTTGTCTATCCTACTGCAATGTCAGGTCAAAAAGCGATCGTAAGATGTCGCAATTTTATCTGTTCATAAAACTTAAAGTTGTAAAGTTGCGACATCTGTATTTTAATCTACACACGCTTGCGTAACGTACTTTTCGGGGTCCTTTTTAATTAATTGTAATTTTTTTGAAATTTCTTTTAACATTTTTCTCAAAATCTACGATTTAAATTCTCTCACAGGTATTTTTTTGCGGTTTATTTAAGAATTACCTTGTATATCTTTGAAACTTTTTTCTTATGAAAGTGTGGATACGCTTTTCTTATGAAAAATCATACAGAAAAAAGTTACGACCTAATGGAACTCCTTTTTTGCTCTTCCCTTGAAAGATGCAAGATTTAATTTTCTAAGGAGGGAAAGTAGGCGTTTTTTTTCTTTACTCTATGTTAAAGCCTAAAGTTAACAACTTATAAACCTACATTTATAGCACACTGGTGAGGAAATTTCTAGACTTATGCGAGAGCTTTGGACTAAAACAGACTATCTACTACAAGATATGGCTCGAATTTACGCACATGCATTGATAACATCTTTACAAATACAATATCAGATCATGAAGGTCAAATCCTTGAATTTCCGACCAAAGAACAACGCACCCTAAACTTTCGATATTCTAGGAAATACTCTTTCAGTAATAAACAAAATTTTAAGTAAAGACTGGGACCACATCCTACCCCAAAGTCAAGACAAGTCAGATATATTGTTTGATGCCTTCCTAGATACATTGTTATTTCATTTCAATAATTGTTTCCCATTAGTGAAAATAAACTTGACAAAACAAAGTAGCTCTAAGTCCGCAGCTACACCAAATTAAAGAAACGCTATTATTCATATTTGAAATCTACAAATTAACTGGTGCTGAAGAATATTATCGACTCTATACTAATTATAAACAATTTTATAATTACATGACTGAACAGGAAAAAGAAAAATTCTAACTGGTATACTATTGGAACTGCTAACAATAAGCAAAATGCAATCTCGCAAGTTATTAATAACGAAATAGGACGACAAAAAAAAACGAAACCAAATACCAGCCTATCTAGTGAAGATTTCAATATATTCTTCACCTCCGTTGCGAACCGAATTGCCCAAAATTTCCCTCCAAAATCTGCAGCAGCTCAAAACAACCTATCTGAAGTTAAGAAGAATGATAACTCCGTCTTCCTATGGCCTACTACACCACACGAATCGAGAGTATAACATCCCAGATTAAACCTAAAGACACTGAAGATCACTACAATATTAACACCAAACTTCTTAAGGAAATAGGTCCGTCAATATCATATGCCTTATCAGTAATAGTTAACTCCTGCTTCATAACTGGCACATTTCCCAAAAACATAAAAATCGCTTAAGTTTTTCCCATACATAAGAAAGGCGACCCTGATGAACCATCCAATTGTCGTCCTATATCCATCTTACCTGCTCTATCAAAAGTCGTGGAAGAAGCAATTGCCAGGAGAATTCTACATTTCGCCGTCAAACATAACCTCCTACACGATAGACAGTTTGGCTTCAGGAAAGAACTATCTAAAGCATTTGCAATCCAAAGCGTTATTGGTTTCATAATAAAGGCCCTGGAAGAACATGAATACTGCGAAGCCCTCTTCATCGACTTAACGAAAGCATTCGATTGCATGCTTCACCACTCCTTCATCGCCAAAATGGAAAATTACGGATTTAGAGGAACGACATCAAAATTGTTCTCTTCTTACCTAACTGACCGCAACCAATATATCGAAAACTCCGACTCTAGAAGTTCACTAATGTCAGTTACCCGCGGCATAGCACAAGGTTCGATACTAGGTCCTCTGTTTTTTATTATTTTCGTGAATGATCTCCCATCACAGATGGAAACCTTCATCATTTTGTATGCGGACGATATCACCGTACTAAATAGAAGTAAGGATCTTGATACAATTGTAGACTTGTCTGCTGCCTCGCCATCGAAAATAATTGATTGGTTCACCTCCAATGAGCTTTGCTTAAATAATGAGAAAACTGTAAACTGTTTACATCATCGATGAAAATTGACCCTCTCAAAATAAATTCAGTCAAATACGTTGGAATACATCTCGATTCACGGCTCAATTGGAAGCGCCACACGAAGAACTTCGTACGTAACTGGCCAAAAGCATTTACGCCATAAGAAGAATTGCTCAGACAAAGCAGCAGCTATCACTGCGTACTATTCCCTCTTCTACTCTAGAATG
Organism: Prosopocoilus inquinatus; assembly: GCA_036172665.1. NCBI lineage: Eukaryota > Metazoa > Arthropoda > Insecta > Coleoptera > Lucanidae > Prosopocoilus > Prosopocoilus inquinatus. Next base: position 9,801,027 of record CM069876.1, read on the forward strand.
TCCTACGGTATCATCTGTTGGGGTAGATCTACGGGCAGCTCAGACATTTTCTTACTCCAAAAAAAAAAGCAATAAGATCTATAGATTCTCTTTCACAAACAACACACTGCAAACCAATCTTTCAGAAACACAAGACGCGTATACATGTACCATCAATTAATTGAAACGAAAAAACACCTTTCCGATATACCTGTGCAAGGAAGTCGACATCCATATCCTACTCGTGAAGCAGATATTAGGATAACCTCCTAATTTCTTTTAACCGATTGGTCACCTCAGATGTGAAAAATAATGTACTCAGATTATTCAACAAACTTCCAGTAGAATGGAAAACGCTGCCGATGGAGAACTTCAAGAAAAAACTTAAAGATTATCTTCTGTATGAATCCTTTTACTCAGTTGATGACTTCTTTGCGCGATGATCTGCATTTTTTCATTATTTCTCTTTGTTTCTTTGTTGTGACGTGTACTGTATCAGTATTAGAATAAACTTGATGTGATTTGATTTGTTCTAAACTTGTCACACATTTTAAGTTATAAATAACAAAACTTCAGGTACTCATTTATACGTTACCAAGACAATGAATTTAAGTTTATAAACTTTTTCTCTGTGCATAATAAATGAAATATACCGGGTTAGTTAAAAGTGTGGAGGCCATTTATTGCCGTAAATATTCATTCTAGGAAGTTATGTATTTTATGAAAGTTTTTTGGGAAATTTTTATCTACAGTTGGAATGTATTTGAATTTTTTTTTCTTCAATTGTTTTTAAGTTCCGCCTATCTGTGTGATTTTTAAAATGTAAACTGCTTAATTTTAATCTACCATTCAATAGAGTATTTCTTTCTCTTTATAATAGCAGTCTTGTTTCTTTCTTCAGAATTAAGGAGTTTCTGAGAAAAAAAAGTATTCATTTTCGGTAGTCATGCTTACGTGGGCTGCTGGAAAAGTTTCTGGAAACGGTATGAAAAAACGCATATGAAATTTGGTAAACGATATCATTGTTCTTCGAAGTATTCGCCTTTGACGTCAATACACTTTTGCATACGCTCGAACCAATTTTTAAAGCACGTTTTCCACTCTAAAGATGGTAGACTCCTTTCAGCATAAGAAGTACATGATGACTCATCGAAATCTGACCGGCGGGCTACGAACAGCTGATGAGCAGTGGCATACAGATTTCCATGTGAAGTGTAGGGACAGGAAAATAAATAAAAATATATTTTTGTATATTAAATGCAGCATATTTAAGCAATATAAATAATAATCATTATTGTGGACAATATCAATAACATGCCGAACGTTGTTTATCAGACTACTATATATTTGTTTTCGAGCGAGAATGTTTCCAACATTAAATTTTTAAGTAAATATTTGACTTTAATAAATGAAGAGTTGCGAATTAAATGAGGTGTACTATTTAAAAAAAAAATTGTCATAGTTTGTTCTAACAATTATTAATTTACAAAATATTATAATTAATTACACCTAATATTCACACACAAGCATTGTTGTTTAATAGAGGTGGAGAACTACAATTTCGATGTTCTCGGTTAATAGCGTTCACCATCTTCTTCATCGAAAAGCAAATAATCTTCGTAATTCAAATCACCTGTGTCGACCGTGAAGGTAAGATTGTCGGTGGCATTAACAACTTTTCGATAGCTTTTGTCACTGATCTTAGTAGCCGTTAGCAGTATTAGATTTCATTACAGGAATTGTTATACAATATTCAGCTTCGTCTTTCATGAATTCCAGCACATTAGCAGTGATTTCAGGTGCCTGGCTGTGAATTATTTATCCCTGTTTTCTTTTTGTCCATGATAATATATTGTTGCCATTAAATAACAGTACCAGACTCACAACTGCAAATTTCAGAAAACAATATTTTCAGAATTGTCAGGAAATAATTGAAAATAATTTCTCACCTCTAACAAGTAGGAATAAACAATTTGCTGTGAGGAGAACACCAATTTGAAAATATAACAATTAAAACCACAACAAAGGAACACAAGAAATGTGCAAGAAACCTAACCACTAACGCTAAATCTGGGGGCAGGTGGGGGTAACTACTGTCACTGCGTATGCCGCGCTCCTGGACTCCGAACTCACCTAAATTTTAAAAGTAGACTTGTCGGACGAAAACTCGTCTCTGCGCATTATGTACTTCTTATAGTAAAAGCAGTCTACCTCAGAAACCAGTATCCGGAATGTTTCAACCGCTGCTTCAGCCGACGAAAATCGCTCACCACGCATTTTATTTTTGATATTTGGGAACAAAAAGAAATCATTAGGTGATAAATCAGGTGAATATGGACAATGAGTTATTGCTAAAGCCACGGTTGCTACATGTCCAATTAAACCAAAGAAACAAGCAATCATTTGCTTCGCAGCACTGCCTGAATGGACAACTTTTGTTGGTTTTGGTTCATTTTGAAATACCCAAACGATAGATTGTTGTTTACTTTCTGGCTCGTACGAATAGATCCACGTTTCGTCACCAGTAACGATGTTATAAATTAAATTTGAACGATCTCCATTGAATTTCTTGAGCATTTCTTCGCACCATTTGACACGACCCTGCTTTTGCGCTTCTGTTAAACTGTGTGGGATCCAACGACTGCAAAGCTTTCGTACGTTCAAATGATCATGCAAAATCTGGTGTATTGCTTTCATGTCAATGCATAAGGATGCTTGAATCTCACGGTATGTCACATGTCGATCTCGCTCGAGCATTTCACGCACAGCATCTGCATTAGTGGCAACAACAGATGTTGATGGACGACCTTCACGAAATTCGTCACTGAGAGAGGTACATCCACGCTGGAATTCGGCAAACCAATTATAAATACTGCTCTTTGATGGTGCTTCATCTCCAAAAGCAAAATGAAGCCGATCGAGGCATTGTTTCGGCGTTAGACCACATTTGAAATCGTAAAAAATCATGGCACGAAAATTTTCACACGAGATTTCCATGTTTACACAAAATTACTTTTTCTCAAATGGTGTACAAGCAAAACTAGTTCACTTGGATAGGAACTGTCAATAGAATTATAGGCGAAAAACGTCAAATTTTTCAAATATGACAGTTGATAAACGCTAACTAATTCTAGTACTTCTACTAGATTCCAGAAAATTTTCCAGCAGTCCACGTATTAGCGCCATACAATGCGCTGCAGTAAATTGCACAATTGAATTTGTTGTAAACAATAACCACTGATAAAGTTACTCGCTCGAATTTATTTATCGCCTCCTCCTAATCTGGAGCTAATAAGCATGCACGGCGGGAAATGAATATTTGAACCGTCGTTTCTTTTTGGAAACCCCTGAATTCTGAAAGAAAACAAGAATGCTATTGAAAAGAAAAAAAATACTCTACTGAATGGTAGAATAAAATTAAGAAGTTTCCATTAAAAAAATACACAAATAGGTGCAACTCAAAGCAACTCAAAAACAATTGAAGAAAAAGATTATTCAAGTATTCTCGACTGTAGATCAAAATTTCCCAAAAAAACTTTCATGCGGGATATAATTTCCTAAAATGAATATTAACGGCAATAAATGATCGTCTCCATACTTTTAACTAACCCTGTATAAATGGGTATATTATTTTATTTACATTGGCAAATAATGATCAGCGTGAACTATGTATTATTAATTCTATTTATCTATAATTTATTATATTTCTCTTCTGACCAAATATCGAAATGGCAGACAGGTGTCAATTTTAAAAATGTATAAATCTTCATTTCATTCATAATTGGGCATATCCAGATGAAACGGATCTTTTTCATGCGTCAAATTGTTAATTCCAGACATATTTCAGAAAGACTCTAAATATTTAATGACTGCGACTGCCACCGTCGAGTTTCCTTTACTCACGCATACATTAAGTGAATAAAATAAAAATGATTTTAGTAAGAATCTCCGTAATATCAAGTTAATAACCAATAACGTAATGTCCTCTATCCGTTTTTCATTAAATAAAAATGAGTTCGAGCATGAGATGCAACTTTTAATTCTTACCTGATTTGTCACATTACAAGTAATAATACCAAGTCAGAAGGCAAACAAATCATCAAAATCTTCTGTAAGTTATTAATCTATGCTACGGGTACACATCAAAAATTGATACGTCTTTACACACGTAGATTATTATTATTAAATTTTGGATTTTGTTACACCCACCCCGTTCCACTGAGAATCCGGCGGTGCCGAAGTTATTCATCACGTCACAAACTCTTGTATCTATCCGGGTAGGTAGCAAAACAAAAGTATAGAGCTCTTTCTGAATTATCTAAGTTACTTACTTTTGCAAAGATTTCACTTCTACACTTTTTTGGTTATCGATCAACTTTCATTACACGACACTTTGATGAAATCTCACTAGGTCTGTTTATAGTTCTTCACAAACTGTTCATGCACAAAAACATTTGGATGTTCATTACGGAAAAATTTAATGCATTTATCTACTGGATAGTTTCAAACACCATTAATATTTGTTTCGTTATGAATATAACTTCCGATTTCCAATATTAAAATGTTTTTCTCTAAAGAGTAAGAGCAACAGTAATGTTCAACTAAAACTAAGAATTTGTAAAAAAAATTTGTTGCAAATCATTTTTGATTGCAGTGAAAACCACGAGCAGCCTCTATACACCTGCATGGAGTAGCTTATTATGTAGCAAACCCGCTTCAATTTGTTATCCTACTGCAATGTCAGGTCAAAAAGTGATCGTAGGATGGCGCTATTTTATTTGTTAAGAAAATAATAAATAAATAAACTAATAATTTACTCAAAAAATACATGTAGTTCTTTAATCTTAAAATGTCAGTAGTAAGTAAGATTAGCCAACGAATAAAATACCAATTTTTTAATCATCAGACCCAGGAGCATTTCAAGCGGAAGGTTTCTTTAAATATACGAGGCACTACTAACATGCTGAAGCGATCATAGTCGGAAAAAGTTCGAATCTTTAACGCGTCTGCCCTGTAAAAACAAAACAATAAACCAGTCGCGAAGCCCGAGAAGTCTATGCGGTACGCAATAATCACTACAGTTCTGGTCGACTGGATATAAAAACCTGTTTACATAACCGAAACATTTCCTAATGAACACGCATTCTTTTTACAGTGACGGCTCTATAATTGATATGAATTAAATGTATTAAGCCAGTCTTTTTAAAAGTCACATTCAAGACTTATAATGTTTTCATAATTATTAATTTGAAAGAAACTATAAAGGCAATTCTGTTTCACACGTAATTTACGTCAAACGGTTGCTTCTGATGCAATGAGCGCGAGGGTGAGAGTGCCTCGGTCATACAAACCGTTCGGTGGTTTATTTAATGTTATTCCGTTTTGATTAAACTGCGAAGTTATGAAAACATTGCATAAAAATATAAATGCATTTTTTGTTTTTGCGTTTCTGTTAATGAGTAAATGGGATATTGTTCCATCAGTTATTAAATGCGTTTTATTTGATGGACGTACAAATATTTTTGATTAAAACTGCGCACATGCATTCAAAATTATATTAAATTGCTCCCATTGTTATCGAATATTCTGTGAATGGAAATGTTGGTATGAGAAATAAAAAAAAACGATTATGTATGTACCATAACACGTGAAGCATCTTTTTAAAAGGCCGCTGAAAGTGACGTACATCAAAACAATAATTTACTTAAGAGAAAATTGAAAATGGCGCACGCATTCCGAAATAAATAAATCAATAAACAAACAACTGTAGTAACCAAGGTATGAAGTGCGAGTCTAAAGCTAATTTTTCTAATAACGGAACCTTATTTTGAGCTGTTTTAATCAGTTTTCAGTATCTTTACACAATTAAAATTAGCTTTCGTATGAATTGTTGTTGTCACACTATGTATTATACGTAACGAGTGCTTGAATAGCCTTCTAAAACGGCTGTTTTATACTATTTTACGCCTTTAATGTCCCTTCTAAAGAAAAAAGGCGATACTTTAAAGTTCAGGGAACTTTGCTGCGGTTGGTGACACTTATTTCATTATTTATTTTTTCATTTAAGCAGGCAGTGGATGACAGCTGGAAATTCAACTTTTGACGTTTTTTCTTTTACTTGGAATTAGTAATATTGACATTATTATACATAAATTAATTACATCAACGCCATTAAACATGTTACAGTCAACAACCGTGGGACTGGTTTTGGCAACAGCGCCTCCATGGTCGCCGGTTGGTTTGCATGTAGACGTCGCAGCCTCTTTTACTTTAAATATTCTGATTTTCCCATTAGTCCGGCCATCTTGGTACAGCTAAACAACGGGAAAAGGTGGAAATACGGTTGTGCAGGTAATCTTCTCGCCATTATCGATACCGACACGTCGAAGTAGGTTGTGTGTATTGTATTATCTCGTGAATTTTTGCTGAATTTATTGCAAGTTCCGATTATAGTTATTTATGTGTCAAACTTTGTAAATAAACCTTTACGGGCGGGCTGGAGTTTATGGGGCGAGCGACGGAGCTTAATATACAGTGAGTCTAGTAAAGATTATTTACAAAGCGTGTCGCGTACAAACTTTTATTTTCACTTTCACATGGCGACTTTTAAGTAATTTACGTAATTTTTTTATGAAAACTTTTTTTTATCGAAGGCGTTATTTCTAGCTAGACGTAGTCGTGGTGATGTATATAGACAATCTGCTATCTACAGGCTTGTAAAATTTTACAGGTCTTTTATACAAGCCAGTAGAAGTTTTACAGGCCTGTTCCAGTAATTTACCGTTTACTTGGTTACCATAAACAACAAAATTGACCTTAAAATGTCATTTACTAAGAAGGTGGAAATAAATACAGTTTATCTGGAATTAGATCGACTCGTCGTGCCCTGTAAAACGCTGATGGCTTTTAGCCAACGGTCTGTTTAATTAAAACAGGTATATTCATTCATTTCAGTTATCAACATCGTTGTTTGACGTTATTTTTTTTTCTCTCTTTCATTTAGAATTGCTTTTAATTGGAGTTTTTATCGGAGTTGTATTGGATTCTTGTTCTCGACTTCGCGTTAAATAATGCCGCCAAGCCTTTATCAAATGCTTTCGTAGAATTTTTAAGATATTTGAGACGTAATTCATGACGTTTCATAACTGACACTAACAGTATATTGTTTCATTGATTGTTGTTTGGATATCCTACGATGCATTGACACTTTTTTTTTCTGAAACTGAACATATTTACCCTGTGTGTTTAGAGTTAAGAAAGAACTCACTATACAGCAAATTAAGCAAATACAGGGAGATTCAGGCAACCATTAATTAAAAGTTTACGGACTTCTCCTCTGAATTTCTGTTTCATATTTTGCAGTTATAAGTTAACGATATGGATCTATCTAAATATAATACTTTCAAATTTCGGACACTTCCGCTTATACCGGAAGTTGCTGTACACTTTCTTATTTTAAATGCAATACCCCATTTTTTATTACATTTCTGAAATCTTCATGAAATTCTAGAAATATTTTGTGCAACATGTGATACAAGAAAAATTAGCCGTTTTAGAGATATTTCCATTTTTTAAAAAAAACTTCAAAGTTGCAGTACCTTGTTTATGATGCTGCCATCTTTGTGTAACAAAAGCCATAATTTCAATTTTTGGCCTGTAGTAGGCTATGCTCATAAGCTTTCAGGTCATACCTAATTTTACACAAAATCGTTTACGGGTTGGTTGAAAAGTAACTTCTATTCGAACTGATTTCAACTATCGAAAAGTCATGTTTTTTAAATAGAACACCCAGTATTTTTTTATACCATAAGAATCAAAATTAAACATTCTTTCGAACAGTATTAGCATTCCCTATACCCATCTCTTACCTTTCTCTTTCTATTCATGATTTTCTCTTTGAGACATCAATTTTTTTCTCTTTTCAGTATTATTCCTGAATAGTGTGCTAAGAAAATTTAACAAACTGAGGTTTTCTAAATTAATTTCTGACTGTAATTTCAATTTCATTTTAAAAACCGATAAATAATATTTAAATACACATCTATCATCTGAACTTTTTGTTTACATATGCCGCATGTATTAGAAGTCTTGGTATGAGTTTTTACACATTTACAAGGAAAAATTTACACTTAGAACACAAAATTTTTTGAAAACTAATAAATAAATCAGAAATATTAAAAATAATACACAAATTGTTGGTTATAATATTGGCTCTAAGTTGTCCTCGGCTATTATTTATTAGTAATAACTTTCTATTGTGTCTCAGTAATAATATATTTTCCTTGATATAAAAACTTTTTTTTATTAACTTCTTGATTTGTCGATTTTTTGATCATCAAATACCTTTAATATGTCTGTGTTTGATTATTCATTTTTTGGTTCTTCGTAGCGAATAAATTGTTTTTTTTTTTAATTCCTACTAGACAGATGATTTCAAAAATGATAATTTCTCTAGTTTTCGTAGCCCACTATTTAAAAATAATACCGAAAAATTGAAAAAAATTTCGTGTTAAAAAGAAATCATCGATAACGAGTGAACTATGAGAGATAGGTATAGGGAATGCTAATACAGGACGAAAGAACATTTAATCTTGAGTCACTTGGTCTAAAAATATACTAGGCGTTCCATTTAAAAAACATGACTTTTTGACAGTTCAAACTAGTTCGAATAGAAGTTACTTTTCAACCAGCCTGTAAGCAATCAAGTGCAAAACTGGACATGATCTGAAAGCATGTAACTGTAGCCTACTACAGGCCAAAAATGGGCATCATCGTTTTTGATGCACAAGGATGGCAGCATCATAACCAAGGTTCTGCAAGAAACGGTTAATTTTTCTTGTATGACATGTTGCACAAAATATTTTTAGAATTATATGAAGATTTCAAAAATGCATTAAAAATTAGGGTATTCCATTTAAATCAATTAAGTTGACAGCAACTTCCGGTATAAGCGGAAGTGTCCGAAATTTGAAAGTATTATATTTAGATAGATCCATATCGTTAACTTATAACTCCAAAATATGAAACAGAAATTTAGAGGAGAAATCCATAAACTGTTTATGAAAGAGTTGTCTGAATCTCCCTGTATACAGAACTTGGAACGTAGAGAGGGTATGAAATTTTTGTCACTGTTGAATATTTTAAAAGGTAGAGAAAAAAACTCGTCTCGTGGACAGACGGTGTACATTTTGAAATATGTAAAACTGTATACTGCTTAATTTCATTTTTCACTTTAATACATTCACAGCGCAACGTTCGAACACGTGTTATTAAAATACAAAATGGTCGTAATAGGACAGCATTCGCTGAACAATTACAGGTACAACAGTATTTTTTTTTGTTGTAAATCGTTGAGCTAAATTTATTTCGTCGTTTGTGTTAATTTATTGTTGTGCTGTACTATACGCATTTAGTTTTAAATTATATATGAAAGCAAACGTGTTTATATAAAAATTATTCGTTCCCGGTTTAATTTAACTCCAAAATTTCGTTTTATCTCACTGATATTTGCTCGGTTATTTTTACATGAAATAATTTTAAGCAACGTTAATTGTTCATTTTTTATATTATCCGCTTAGTGATGTTTATTATGGTCAAATTTATAAAGCGTGTAAAGAACGGCGTTTCTTTACTAGATAGTGGTTTTTTTTTAATTATTTTTATGGTTACGGGTAGAGTAGGGTTTTTTATTTAATTTGTATATGTTTAGTTTTAAGGGTAGTTAGGGCTAAACAGGCTGAATGTTTAATTTAAGTATGGAAATATACGCGAAACGCACGGAAATTTCCGTCAAGACGCAGGCGGTCAGTTGTTTACGACCAAAATTCGTAGTTTTTTATCGTAAAAACTGGTGCGTTTCGCTATATAAACCGGGCCCGTGGGCCGAAAGATCATGAGTTTCCGATGAGAGCTCATCCAGGCTTGGGCGTTGAACGAGCCGAGCCCGCCGATGTGCCGGGTGAGTGTATGAGACGTCGTTGAGCGTCCTCTTGGTCGATGAGCTGAGAGTGGGTGCATACTTGTAATCTGTTAAGGCGTCGATGAGCGTCAGGCGTCGATGAGCGTCTACTTGGTCGATGAGCCGAGTGAGAGAACTTAATGATATATGTTCATTTACAGCGTCGCGTCCGTTGTGAGCGACTATCAGTTGTTTATTTATTTGATTTATTTTTTTAGCATGTAATTACTATTTCGTATGAGTTACAATTTATTTCTCTTTAATCCCAGGTCACATATATTTTGGTTATTATTTCGTAATTAATATTATTCTGCGTTAAGATAATAAACCGTGTTTGGTTAATTTTGAAGTGTTGAGTTTTCTTTTTGTTTACGAATCCCGGCGTCCCGACTAGTTACCTGGCAACTTTACGTGTAAGCGTCTCATGACAGCGCTGGTGGTGGTTTTAGAAGGAAATATCAAAGAGAAGGACGCAGGAGGCGTCGAGGAAACGACAGACATCCCAGCAGGCATCGAACGCGCTTACATAATTTCCCTGCGTCCTTCTGAAGAAACCCTTTCAAAATTATCCGGTCTCGGGCGCCTCAAAGAACTAACCTCTTTGATATTTCCTTCTAAAACCACCACCAGCGCTGTCATGAGACGCTTACACGTAAAGTTGCCAGGTAACTAGTCGGGACGCCGGGATTCGTAAACAAAAAGAAAACTCAACACTTCAAAATTAACCAAACACGGTTTATTATCTTAACGCAGAATAATATTAATTACGAAATAATAACCAAAATATATGTGACCTGGGATTAAAGAGAAATAAATTGTAACTCATACGAAATAGTAATTACATGCTAAAAAAATAAATCAAATAAATAAACAACTGATAGTCGCTCACAACGGACGCGACGCTGTAAATGAACATATATCATTAAGTTCTCTCACTCGGCTCATCGACCAAGTAGACGCTCATCGACGCCTGACGCTCATCGACGCCTTAACAGATTACAAGTATGCACCCACTCTCAGCTCATCGACCAAGAGGACGCTCAACGACGTCTCATACACTCACCCGGCACATCGGCGGGCTCGGCTCGTTCAACGCCCAAGCCTGGATGAGCTCTCATCGGAAACTCATGATCTTTCGGCCTACGGGCCCGGTTTATATAGCGAAACGCACCAGTTTTTACGATGAAAAACTACGAATTTTGGTCGTAAACAACTGACCGCCTGCGTCTTGACGGAAATTTCCGTGCGTTTCGCGTATATTTCCATACTTAAATTAAACATTCAGCCTGTTTAGCCCTAACTACCCTTAAAACTAAACATATACAAATTAAATAAAAAACCCTACTCTACCCGTAACCATAAAAATAATTAAAAAAAAAACCACTATCTAGTAAAGAAACGCCGTTCTTTACAAGCGTATACCGTCTGTGACAAAAAACAAACAGAGCAAGCCGTAGCATCGTTAGCGTTCATAATTTTAAAAAGTAAAGTATTGAAACAAATGGCTTAGTTCTAAAAAATGCTGACGTCGACATTTTTTTCAATTGCAGCCTATATCGGGTGTCTCAATAAGGGCAGCAATCAGTGATATACAGGGTGTTCTTTTACTGTGTGCAAATAAAAGAACCTCAGTATAAGTACGCGAAATGCTACCTTCTGCGGGTATTTTTTAGTGGCTACCGTATCATAGCCAAAAAATTTCGAATGGACCACTTGTTTGAAACTGTTGAAATGTGCGAGAAAGATAGGAAGGTCAACTTCCTCTCGGTATGAACACCCCCACCGATACCGCACTCGATTTTCAACGCAACCTTTCATAATAATAATCACTGGTATCGTTTATTAATTAATTTAAAATTTTAATTCACTGAGCGAATTAATAAGTTTTACGATATCCACTATCAACGAATAAATCCGAAAATGTATGCACCAATTAGGCAAGCGCATTAAAAATGTTCTTCCTTCACCCTTTTACGTAAATCAATTTTTGCTGCGATCTCGGTGCTAGCTGTAAAACTTACGGTTCTCGGAAACAAAGTAAATGTAAAATTTTTATAAGTCTTTTAAAAATACATGTGGTATGAGAAATTACAATTTGTTTGTACTTCGCTTTTAATTTGTTCGGCAATTACGAACCGCAGCTTCTTGAATTGCATTAGATTTTAATTTAAAAATACTTAAACTTGTAATTATTTGCAGTGAAGTTAATTTAAATTGTAAATGCTTTGACGGACCAGCTGATCGCAGCGGCGAGAGTTACGTGGTTCCTCCTCGAGTTCCGATAAGGCACTGATCCTGACCGATTTCGGCTTTGGGTCATAATTGAAGAGGCGCCCACGTTCCAGTTTTAGCTATGCCAGCAGTTCTCAAACTGTTTAGTGAAAATTTGCCACTACATTTTTCTCGAAAACTATAACATTTATGTTAAGAACATATGAGTTCAATCGTTGCCATTCATGGTGATATATTGCAAGTTTAAATATTTACAGTAAAAGAACAGCCTGTATAATACATATTTCCTATCATATTGTTCCAAGTATTAATAATTAAGTCTTAATAATCATGCTTTAATTTAAGGTAGACTTGATGATAAGATTGCCCTCATATCTTCTGCTTTATCATCAAAAGCAGACATTTTAATTAAGCTCTCCGATTTCTACGGCGCAAAAACTGTTTTATTAAAAGCGTATAAAATGAAAAATCCCAACACCACGGATCATTTGAACACTGAACAAACTTTAAAAACTGGTAGGAAACATTAGTCCAGGAATTACGTATTTATTATTCAAAATTAATTAGTTGCAGCGATGTGTTATACAGAAGATTCTTTGTTAATGACGAGTACCACTGGGAAATGGGAGACGGCGCAAGTGGCCTTAGGAATTACTCAAAGGCTATAGAATACTATCATAAAATGCTGGAAGCAGCAATGAATGATGGAGAAGTCGGAAAAATTTGTGCCCGTGTTACATAAGCTTGGCTCAATGCTATTCTGATAATAAACAGTATGAATTGGCTATCGAGTATTATCAGAAAGAATATAGCGTGAATCAAAATAGTGCTAAGGAAGCTGTTAGCACTTTGTTTAGTATTGTAGATGCAATGGAATTGGTTGGCAGACCTTTGGAAGACAAAGAAGAAATTTATAAAATTGCCTTAAAACATTGCAGGAATGAGAGAGACACACATTTAGCAGGAAAAGTATTAATACGGCACATAAATTTACTCAAGAAAAATAACAATCTGACAAATGTGAACAAACTCCAGAGAGACTTAAGCGAACTGAACTTTGTATCTTCTGGTTCAGAAAGTGATGAGGAAACAACACCAAATGTAGGTGCTGGCATTTGTGTGGATGATATTACAGGTAATTAGTAATTTTTGACCACCTGTAGAATATTGGAATTAGTATAAGTGCGTAAATGTACGCAAGATGGCTGCTTTACTGCCGAAATACGTATCTACGTGCGAGCCCATTTTTTATTTATTTAATTTTTGTCTAGGTATTTCTGATGTTAGTGAGAGTAAACAGGACCTGAATAAACCAAGAGCAGCAAGAAAACGCAACAAAGGTTTAGTTATAAAGCGAAACATGAAAGGGGAAACTCAGTTGCACACTGCTTGCATATCAGGAAATAATACGTTGGTCCGACGTTTATTAGATCAAGGACACACTGTTAATATTCGGGATAACTGCGGGTGGCTGCCTATTTATGAAGCTTGCATCTGTGGACACCTTGAAATTGTTGAGCTACTGTTGAACAAAAGCGCAGCCATTAACGATAGAGGAGGGACACTCTGTAACGGTAAGTTAAACTTTTAGCTATGCCAGCAGTTCTCAAACGGTTTAGTGAAAATCTGCCACTGCATTTTTCTCGAAAACTATTACACTTATGTTAAGAACAGATGCGTTCAATCGTTTCCATTCATGGTGATATATTGCAGGTTTAAATATTTGCACACAGTAAAAGAACAGCCTGTATAGCAAACCGTAATACCTAAAGCTTTGGGAGAAAAAATTATAGTCAAAGTGTAAGACGAAATCAAAGAAAATATTTTTAAATATCTAAGCTGAGCTGAATTAATTCTGCACAACTTTGATTTTAGAGCTATTATCGTATCAGCATTATTAAGGACGGAGGAAACAATTGAATTATTTACTTTTAAAAATTTCATAGCTTTTGTAGTTAATGTTAATTTAAAAGGCAAATAATTTTTATTCGTCTATTTTTAGAGTGACTTTAATTTTGGTAATGTATATTTACAGTTAGATAGGTATAGTTACATTGAAAATAATAACTATATTACAAATTACATAATTGTATCTATGACGCAAAATTTTACCTTTTCGGGATATACATATATTACCTTCACATCCTGCGTAACAAAATTTAACCCAAATGATTTGTTACTTGGAATTTTTATTGATTACTTAATCTTTTTATTTTTGATTTGTTTTAATTATTAATAATATTTTGCAATCCTAACAGCTCTAAAATTACTAATAGAAATGTGGATAATTAATCCCTTGATATCTGATATTTCTTAAGGTTTCATAACTGAAGCGAGTGATTAAAAACTCCTCCTGTTTCGTTTGATGTGAATGAAAATAAAACAACGGGAATGTTCAATAAAGCGTTTTCTGAACCATTGCGTGGACTTAACGAGCGTGAAAATACTCAGGCAATTTGGATAATGTGCATTTACGTGAATTTTGTAGTTTCGAGCTTCAGCGATCGATCTATTTGACATGTAACTACACCCAAAGAGTTTCAATTCTACATTTCAAAGTTTGCTAAGTATTCTTTTTGTGAATGCAAATTCTGTTTTGCGTTGCATATTATGTAACAATTTGCAAATAAGTTTGGTAATGCCAACCGCAAGACAGTGATGTTTGTAGTTGTTGGTCAAAATAGCAGTTTGTAACTTTGCTGCTTGCGTTTCCTTTATATCATAATAATCCTAAGATTACGTGCCGACAGTTTGCTGCTATATATAATTTCATCTATTCAGAGATGTTACAATGCGTCTCGTTCGTTTCGCAACTCGCATTCATTCCGCTAACTTCTCATGCAAGGGCGTTTTATGTCAAATAGAAATGCATATCAGGTAAAGGTGTATTAAAACCGTTCACATACTCAATGAATGGTATTTGATGAAATATATTGACTCTCTTTATGTCCATTTGCAGAAGGAACATCTAATAAGTGATCGCAATTCATAACATCCAAATAATATTTGTTTACAACTAATTTTCAATTTGAGATCTGTCAGTGGTAGCCGTTCAAAGAAAGTACTGCGAAAAAAGACGCCTGTGCGTTTCGCAAAGGCTTACACTTTAAGCTTAAAGCGTTTGTGTGCTGAATTTAGCTGAACGCGTCCAGACTCTGATTGTCAATGTAAGCTATACAAATTTAATGAATTCATACGGAAATATACGTCGAGGAAATGAATTCTTCCGGGGACAGAATATTCAATATCCCATTTGAAAAATTTCGCATCGTGCTTCCGAGGTATAACATTGTTAAAAGTTGAGCTGATTATCGTTGAGCTATTACGTGTATCGAATGGCAGACCTTTTAAGCTAAGCCAATTAAATTTCGACGATAATGGATTTAGTTTCGCTTTTGAAGGGATGCGTAAGTAGCAACATACAAATAAATAACGCATGATCAATAGCTTTTCTAATCAAGTGACCTACGAAAAGAAAATTGCATGTCTTCGATTAATTCATTTTTTTAATGATACCTCAATTATTTGTAACTGTAAGTAAGTTTAATTTATCAGCAGAAATCGCACTCAAATGCGAACAGTAAATAACAACCCAGAAATCCTAGGACAGTTATTAACAGGGAAAAGAATTCAGGCCGCTTAGTGTTGGACACCTTCAATTGAATTCCTCATTAAAGTAAGCTGTGATTTTTTATGAAGTTGGCGACACAATTCTAGAGAAAACAGTTGTCATTAACTGTCAGTACTGATCATAACATCAAATAAAAACACAACATTAAAGTTTAAAGCAGATGCTCAAAGTGCTCTCCTTCAGCTTGAATACATAAGCGTACTCTGCGTTTCATGTTTTTAAACCCGTTTGCTAAGTGTTCGGGGGTTATGTTAGCACAAACATCTGTAATGCCCGCATGAAGTTCTTCGATTGTGTGACGCGTAGTTCTAAAAACTGTGTTTTTCATGTGCGGATAAATGAAGTAATCCATAATTGTGAGATCCGGAGACCTTGCAGGAAAATTCACAATCCGATTATCGAAAAACTGCTGCAGAAAAGTCATTGTTTGATGAGCTGTGTGGGCAGTAGCATTGTCTTGCTGAAAAAACCCTTCTGTGAGTTCATCATCATGTAGTTGATTAATGAAAGGTTCTAATAACTCATTTCGGTATCTTTCAGCAGTTACTGAGTCGTTAAAAAATATTGGTCCGATGATACGCCTTCTTGACACTGCTAGCCAAACACCAATTTTTAATGGATGTAATGGAGTTTCCACAAATTCATGGGGATTTTCTGCTGACCATATTCTCATATTCTGTTTATTTAAATACCCTGAGAGATGAAACCAGGCCTCATCGGAAAAGAAACACTTGTCAAGAATGTCGTCGTTGTTTAAGTTATCAAGAAACCACTGACAATATTCTGTTCTTCTGTGAAAATCTACTGGCCTGAGTTCGTGGACTGCTTGAATCTTATATGGATAAAGCTTTAAGACTTTTTTAAGAATAGTGTGACATGTTCCCACTGATAGCTGAACTTCTTGTGAAAGTTTCGCAATAGATTTCTTGGGAAGGTGTTCCATTCGATCCCGAACATCTTCAATGCAGGTTGCATTCCTTTTCTTAGCTGCTCCGCTCCCTGTTTTGCGACCAAGTGATCCTGTTTCACGAAATTTAAGAACACAAGCATGGATATGTTTAACTAGCTGTTCATAAGTAATAGCAAAATTAGGAAACTGCTGTCGAAACTTCTGTACACACTGATTAATTGAATAAACTAACTGTCCATTTTCTATTCTACCGGTTTGAAAATAACTTTCAACAATAAATATTTTCTGCTATAATTGTAACATTTTGAATTAATTGAAAATACAAAGCGTCAATTTGACATTTGTTTAATTAAATAATTGAACAGCTATCAGTGCTGCAAATTTTAGGAGAAAAAAACAGTGAAATAATAGCCCACTTTAATGAGGAATTCAATTGAAGGCACGGTACTATTTACTCCTGCCCATCGAAATGTTATTGGTGGGAAAGGAAGGAGTGTCATCGTGCAATGTGTGCCTTCCCACGTTTTAGACAAGGCTGAGTACTAAATTTTCGTATACAAGTGGCCTGAATTCTTCTCCCTGGTTATTAATAATTAAAACTCACAATTCCTTTGTGCTTAATCAGAAGACGGCACACATATCTATGTTCCAGTATCCGCATTTGAAATAATGAACTCTTAATTAGAAAAGATGTGGCAATGAATTCGCTTAGCTTGTTTATTAAAATTATATAATTATTTCAAAATGTTTATATTTTTCACATTTTAAATAAGGAAGAGATAAAATGTGAAAAGTTATTTTCTCAAGTTTTACACTAAGATTATAGAAATTACTTTGCTGTACTGAAGAATAACACTTTTAAAAATCACTTACTAGAATAAAAAAGTCTGTTCGTGAACAGAATTTTAAATCAATTTAACAAAATGTCCTAAGCTAATTTAATTGGACTGTTACTACATATACGTCCAGTAACCATTCTGTAGCAAATATAATTACTAACTAATCACAAAAGTACTATCTCAGAAATTTAAGGTGACGACGAAGGTAATTTCCTCAAGGCACTGTTTCTTAAAACTGTAATTTCCGTGCAGTCACTCGTTGTATTTATTTCGTGAATCTTATTACGCAATATACAGTCTGCTCAAATTGAAGTTGGGCATAATTGTTACCAAATAGTAGTAATTTTTACGTTGACAAAGCTCAAAACACACTTTTTTAAATGGAACAGCTTGTATATTATTTTAACAATACGGAGAGAATATAATTTTTAATTAAAATTATCCTCTATCATTTCATCATGACTGAATAAATAAAAGAGATATTTCTAAACAAATAAATTCATCAGTGCGCTTTAGATAGAAAACGTTTGCAATCCGATTTTTGTGTTGGCAGTTGCAGTGTGTTTGAAGTTCATTGTATATTATTTCAGGGATTCCCGACTTTTTTTAAGCATCGACCCCTTAGAAGAAAAGAAAGTTTTCATCAACCTCTTTTCTTCCCCATTTTAAGCTTAATTGTTACTATAACGCTGTAACTCCAAATCGATATGTATGTTTCATCTCACAGGGTGATTTTACCCTGTTTGGTGTTAAGGACAATATTCTTAAACAAAAAATTGAAATTACTATCATCATTTTAGCGTGCTTTCAGTAAATTTAGGGCCGATATTTTCATTTCTCAGGGCCATTTTCATAATCAGACTTTAAATTTAAAGTTACTTTAACCTAAAAAAAATACATTGAATTCCCTATTCTTAAAGTGACGTTAAATTAAAGCTTCCTTCTGATTATGAGAACGGCCATCAGTAACTTTAATCGTTGAGTTATTCCCATAGTTACAAGTGTTTCTATGGGAATTAATCAACGGTTAAAGTTAATCAGAGATGAAAAGACCGGGCCTTAATATTGATAAATGAATGAGTATTCTTTCATCTACCAAATGAGAATCTCTAAAATAATAATGAAAATCAACAGTAATTATCTGTTAAAAAAATCAAAAACATTCTGCTTAGTTCTAAGGGATTTAATTAAAATTAAACTTATGTTTTCTTAGTAAAATTATTAATTATTATTATTATTATCTTCAAGGTGCCAACTTAGGACCTCTTCTTTTTATACTTTTCAGAAGTAACCTTCCCTTGTCCCTCACCAAACATAGCAAGATCCTAATGTACGCCGACGTTTCCAAATTACTTCGTGTTGTTGATAGCCAAGGAGACGGCCTTCTTCTTCAAAAGGATTTAAACTCTTTTTCTCACTGGTGTACCTCCAACCGACTCGCTTTAAATGTTGATAAATGCAAAACCGCTTTACGCTCTTTGCTAAATGCAAATACTTATTTCATTATCAACTAAATGATTAATACTTGAAATACTTTACTGTTCTTTTTGATGATATCGTTTTATCCATATCGCTTTTGGGCTTTATCGTCAGAAACGCCCGTTTCACGATTCCAATATGCATTCCTAATTTGGTATCCCACTTACAATTGCCATACAGATGTCCTTGAACAAGTTCAGCGCAGGTTTCTTAAGTTTCTTTGGTTTGGTTTAAAGAATATGGTGTATATTTCTAAAGGTTTTCCTCATGAAACCCTACTTACGGTTTTAATAGCTTACCGCTTGTCCATAGGAAACATATCTGGGCTTTGTTTTACATAAGTCTTACATAAGTTGACCTACATTTAAGTTGATGTTGCTGCTCTTTTGGAAAAGCTTAATTTTCATGTACCACGTATTACCGGCAGAAACTCCTTGACTTTTTATTTTGTCTACCTCCGAATACCAATACTTTAGTACGTTCCCCATAATTAAATGCCTCTACCCTTTACAACTATCTTTGTAACAACATTGAAATCTTCAGTCTGAATGTCGTCAGCTTTAGAAAGAGTTTGGTGAATTTCTGTACGAACTCTCCTCTTGACTCTTCTTAACAACCTCCATTTTTGCCATTTTCACCGTGCCTTTCACTTTCACTTTCTTTTTTAATGTATTCTTTCATTTATTTGTCTCATTCCCTTCCTTTTTTCTTCTTTTCATTTCTTCCTAATTTTAGATTTTTAAATTTCTATTGTTTACTTCTTCTCTGGAATTGGTTTTTGTAATTCGGTAATACTTTCAATCCAGTTAGGTTAAAAAATGAGCTTACTTAAACAAGTCCGTCATATTAAAGCGCCATCTAATATTTCAAAAAGAAAAACAATTTAATCCAACATCTATCTATAATACTGTTTCGTCGTTACGTTTCATTATGCTTTGATTAAATGGAAAATAATATCTACGTTAGAAAAAGCGTCATTCAGAGCCGCACCTGTTGTTCAAAAGTGAAGAATATTTTTAATGAATTTCCTTATTACATTTTACTTTCAGATTGACGTTTGCAATAAAATCAGAATCTTCTAACTTCGCAATGACAGGATTTCAAAATATAAAATTGCGTCGTGATGATACTTATTCAGAACCCCAACTTTTGACTAAAATTAAAAACGATTTAATCGAAATCCCTTGGACAGCATTTCATTTTCACATTGAAGTTCACAGCCAAACCTTGCCTTCACTGTAATCTTAATTTTTGAAGTGAATTTTTCAAAATACAAAATTATGGTGTTACAGAAATCATATCCTAATCTATAACAGCTTTTCATCTTCACGTTCTCAGTTAAATCCTGTCTTTCTAACTAAACTAAAAATTTAAAGGTTGTTATGGGAATTTTTAAGAGCGCCACGTCTTCTCCAAAAATGAAATCAGCTTCATTTCAAATAGCAAAATATCCTATTCACCTTATCATTTTAAGCAATAACTTCGATGAATTGAAAAATTTGGTGGCACGCTCGCTTTGTTTCTTCCAGCTTTCCTGAATTTAGTTCTGGAGTTGGACGAAAATAAACTCAGCTCAAAAATTCACTGCGGGAAGGTTTCCAAGGTCCCAACAGCGGCGTGCGAAGGTACTCTTTAACCCCCAGAAGATTTTCGCTTACTTGTGCGTTCAGCGCAGCGAGTAGACAATAACACAACACAACTGTCGATAATAATAACTGTACCTACAATTGAAAAGTTCATCAAGCGGATTTTGAATTTTTAATAACATTGTGAAGCAGGTCGTGTACTGGATGAAAGTGAAATTTAGTTTTTACAAAATACTTTTAGAATTGATTTAACACTTTTTGAAAAAGCAGCCCCGCTTTAAAGAATCGGGGACTCTAAATTCCATCATATTTAAGCGCTTCTTACTAACTTACTTATCAATTGTACGTCCGTTATATTTTTTAAATGAACGTTAACAGACCATGTGAGCCTCGGCAAAGGCCAAATAGCACGACACAAATGCCAAAATATCTTAATTAAATCTTATATTCGTCACAAACCAGTTAATCAGATCTGATCGTCGGAGTGGAATTTTGTCTTAATTGGCGGAACGGAATTTATAAACTAAGTAACCTAATTAACTATTATCATACTACTATTACAAGTCATGTACTGCAACCGGACCGCGCTGAAATAGTTCACAAACAAATAAAGTAGTAAAACAAGGGTTATACTTATCAGATTAAGTTATCTAACCTAATTAAACAGAATATGGGGCGTATTCTGTAATTTTTAACGGGCTGTTAAAATTTAGAGGTCCTTTAAATTTTAAAATACAGTTCCATGATTGGTTATTATCGTAGCAACAAAATTTAACACCCCTTTAAATTTAACGGTTTTGATACAGAATAGATCCCTGTTGGATTTAAATGCATCAACATTTTACAGGACACGAGAGGATCAAATTCCAGTTAAACTGTATGAAATGAATCTTGCTATAAATAATTCAGCACAAATCCACGGAACGATGATACACACAATCTTACCCATACGGCTTCGACAACGTTAACGGTCAGAAGATGGGCCCGTATATGCGTATTTCCGGCCTCTTCTTGTAATTTAGACAGGTCAAGATGGCTTGTAATTGGAAAAGAAAGTGACGTCAGAATATTTGAAATCAAGGAGGACTAAGAAGTCAGCAGTTCAAACGGTGATCTGAAATCATTTCTGGTGAAAATGTGAGTCGTTGCCACATCTACAAACTAACCCGCAGCAGCGTGGGCGAAGGCGCTGTTGTCGAAACCGTACCTGGTCAGACGATAGCAAGGTTAACACCGTGACGAATGGCTTCAGCGTCGCCGACCAGCTGTAATGGGACGAGGTGGGAGTTATCAAACCAAACGTGAAATTTACCTCAGAGGGCGCCGCTTAATTTTTTTTAATACGAGGTGCCGCGGAAAAATCGCGACTCATCAAATATTTCACAATCTTTATTTATGCTTCATTAAACTACAATATTAACATATAAAATAGCGACATCTTACTATCGCTTTTTGACCTAACATTGCAGTAGGATAGACAAATTGAAGCGGGATTTGCTCCTAATGAGTCCCCCATGCAAGGCGGCCATGCTTGCTGTCAAAGCATAATGAAAGATTTTAGAAAAACTTTGTGCAAATCGTTTTTGATTGCAGTGAGAACCTCGAGCTGCCTTTGGACAGCTGTTTCAGCCCTGCTTGCTACGTTTCTGCTGAAGAAGCCCCAAGCAGGGCTGAAACAGCTGTCCAGAGGCTGCTCGAGGTTCTCACTGTAATCAAAAACGATTTGCACAAAATTTTTCTACAATATTAACACAATAAAGCTTCAAATCGATCTTATTGAAATAAACCTTCAGTTCAGCGAATTATAAAATCGAATAACAAGAAAATAAAACACTGCTAAGCCAAAGAATTCTGTGGCCGTTAAAACACCAGGAGTGTTACCGTTCAATTTCTGCCCAACCTCGAATCACCCTGTATATTGCTTTCCGTGAAATATTTTCGCGGACCGCCCGACGAATTCTTTGCGTTTCGCCGATTTGCTTTCAAAGTAATTCCCCATTGCTATGAGTTTTCCTATAAAAATTAGGATAAGGAAAATGTGGGTTTTGTAAGTTAATTTTTCGGTCGAATAGATTCTTTATTTAGCATTTTAGTTCTACGCATTATTGCACCATATTGTGAAATCAGTGTTTCCGTTCCCACGAAAGTTATGTAGAAATTGACCCCCGGTATTTAAGCCCATTGGTCCTCGTTGACGTAAGATTCTGTAGCGGTTGGTGGTTGCATTTCACCTCTTCTTTTCTCTTACCCCGTCTCTATACCGCTCGTCCGCGTGGAGCGATTTCAAAACGCAATTGACTCTGCTTGGTGTAACAACACGTCTCGCGTTGGTGTGTCTTTTTGTGTGTGTTTTCGCCCAAAATTTGTGTTGGGGAAATCATCTACAGTTGTATAGCTGGATTAATTCGTTGAGCCGAGAGAAAATAATACGCTCGTATTGTCTACGCCTGTCCCCCCCCCCAGGTTGTTCTGCGAACAAGTCAGTCCATTCGCTGATTGTTCTGATTCGCTTCGAATGTTTCTATCGCGTATCTTTCTTCCTTACAAGCTTTAGTGGTACCTTTAACTGTACCTTTAGTTGTACCTTTACCTCTGTCCCGTATTCGTTAAGAATACGCTGTAATTGTTGCCGGCCCGTTCACCGTATCTCCATGGTCCCGTGGGCATTAACCTACCTCCCTTGGAGCTGCTTGAATTAAAGGTTCTCGGACTCGGAAACATCCTGAGTGGCGACGAGCCCTAGCTCTCATCCCTCCTCCGCCGGACAACACGTCGACTGACGCCTCCGTGCGACGCTGTGCGACGCCCAGAAAAAGAAGGGACAAGGTTTGCTTACCTGTTATTATTTGTTTATATATATATTGATTCCGGAAAGGCGTGTGTACATGCGGTACGCGTTTATTCAATTTTAATTCGCCTTATTGACACTTTTTTGCGTAACGCTCTTGTTACATTTTGTATCGCTTTAAAATAAAGCCGTTTGTTTGTGTCAGTGTGTTAACTTTAGTATCTCCGTAGCGTCTCTTTTAAGCGTAATCATGTTCGAATAGCTTATTTACTTTTCTTGTTGTTGGGTTTAAATTTAAATAAGACGCATCTGCGATTTCATTTTTCTTTGAATCGATTTTACTTGTGTTTATTTATATTTTGTTATTGTTTCATTATTGTTTGTTTTTGATTAATAAAACCAAATATTGCTAGCATCTTGGATGAGTCGAGGTTTTCTTAATTTTTTCCCGCGGTTCCCCATAGCCAAAAAGAAATTAAGTGGCGCCTTTTTCTTTGTTGTTATTATTTGGTAGTCCAGATTTAGTATTAACCCTATCCCACTGGAGCTGGACGGCGACGCCGAAACGTCAGTCACGGAGATCACTTGTTGACGCCTGTACAGGTAGGTAGCAGGAGGTGAATGGAAATCCAAAAATAGCAAAAAAATCTAAACACTAAAAATAAACGGCCAAAAAGATTAGTACTGTAGGTAAAATTAATTTTCAAGTTAATTCAAGATTCATTTACTTAGTTACGCAAATGCGCGTCGATATAATCCGCGAGAACCGCGTATGAAATCACAGCTAAACAGTCAGCAAAAATTGCAAGGTCTTGTCCTAGAGCAGCGTCGCGTCGGTCCCTACGGTGGACGAAACTCCGAATTAATCGGCTTCCTACACGTCCTTCTTGTCCCGTTCCTCGTCTAACGACAACGGAGGTCTGCGACTCCTCCGAAGGTTAGGAAACCCAGAGGCAATTTACGGCAGAAGGAAAGGAAATTCGCAGCTTATCTTCGTGAATGACCTCGTAGGTCCGGCTAGAGCCGCAACTTCTATTCAACCTTCCCAAGGGGAATACTTCAAAAGGTCACCAAACACACCATACAGAACACGAAACGTGTGGTCGTTCCGACATCTAATTCTAGAATAATTCGTTGTAAACTCGATTCGGGGTAACGGGTTGAAAAAGACAAATAGGAGAAAAGAAAAGGATCGAAGAGAGTAAGCCATCCGGTAGAACGTTATCCAATGAGAATTGAATGTCAAGAGTCACTATCGCGTTCACGAAGCGATTGCCAAGCGGGAAGCAAAGAAAAAGGAACCACCGCTTTGGCGCCACCTGGAGTAATTCTAGAAACCATAAACTTCCCTACGATTTTAAATAAATTCTAGAAACGCATTTATAATTCGAATTGCATTCTTTGAAGATTTGAATGAAAAGCGAAAAGAATAAGCGATTCGGGAATTCATCATTTAATTAAGTTTATTTCCATGCTCGAGCGGTCGTGAAACACATTCCCACATTCGCTCGCCCACGGTGCGCCGCGGCGACGCGACGCACCTTTTTCCGGCGTACTAAAATTAGCTCGATCATAACAGAATAAAACTAATTCCGAAACCATTTGTTATACAGGTCGTCTCAAACCAAGAAAAGAATTTAGAATTGTAACAACCGGTCCGATAAATTTAGACTGTAACAACGTCCAACCGATTTCTAAGAATCCATCAATTCATCAAGTTTACGTCGGCTCCTACGGGATACTGAAACTGACTCCGTTGGGATGCCACGGTTTATTTTTTTTATTAAAAAAGGTTTTATTCATCTGGAAAAATATTTAGAAAAAGGTATCGTCGCTGCTTATGGACTTTACAGTGCATATTTTAAGTCATTTGCAACATATATCGTCGTGGTAAGAAGAACAACATGTTTTGTGGTGTGTTTTTTTTTTTTTTTTGAAAAAGTAAATATCTCGAAGACGGCAATTAATAGAATTTGTCTTGCATATCCAATTTTAATCCTGTACCTTACACTTTTCCAAAGGATATTTAAGGATATACAGGAAGATTCAGGCAACCCATTCATTAAAAGTTTACGGACTTCTCCTTAGAATTTTTGTTTCATATTTTGCAGTAATAAGTTAACGATAAGGATCTATCAAAATATATTTTCAATTTTCGGACACTTCCGCTTATACCAGAAGTTGCTGTCAACTTTCTTATTTTAAATGAAGCACCCCATTTTTTAATAAATTTTTGAAATCTTCATAAAATTCTAAAAATATTTTGTGCAACATGTGACACAAAGAAAATTAACCGTTTCCGAGATATTTTCATTTTTTAAAAAGAACTCGGACTTGCAGAACCTTGGTTATGATACTGCCATCTTTGTGCAGCAAAAACCACGATGTCAATTTTTGGCCTATAGTAGGCTACAGTAACATTCTTTCAGATCATGTCCAGTTTTGCATTTGATTGCTTACAGGCTGGTTGAAAAGTAACTTCTATTTGAACTAGTTTGAACTGTCGAGAAGTTATGTTTTTTGAATGGAACGCCTAGTATATTTTTATACCATGTGACTCAGGATTAAATGTTCTTTCGTCCTGTGTTAGCATTCCCTATACCTATCTCTTATATTTCACTCGTTATTGATGATTTCTTTTTAACACGTAATTCTTTTCCATTTTTCGGTATTATTTTTAAATAGTGGGCTTTGAAAACTAAAGAAATTATAATTTTTGAAATCATCCGTCTAGTAGGAATTAAAAAAAGAACAATTTAATCGCTACAAAGAACTAAAAAATGAATAATCAAACAGACATATTAAATGTATTTAATGATAAAAAAATCGACAATTCAAAAAGTTAATAAAAAAATTTGTTATATCCAGGAAAATGCTTTATTACTTAGATATCGTAGAATGTTATTACTTATAAATAATAGCCGAGGACAACTTAGAGCCAATATTATAACCAACAATTTGTGTATTATTTTTAATATTTCTGATTGATTTATTAGTTTTCATAAAATTTTGTATTGTAAGTGTAAATTTTTTCTTGTAAATGTGTAAATAGTCATACCAAGAATTCTAATACATGCGGCATATGTAAATAAAAATTTCAGATGATAAATATGTATTTAGATGTTATTTTTCGGTTTTTAAAATGAAATTGATATTACAGTCAGAAATTAATTTAAAAAATCTCATTTTGTTAAATTTTCATAGCACACTATTCAGGAATAATACTGAAAAGTGAAAAAATTGATGTCTCAAAGAGAAAATCGTGAATAGAAAGAGAAAGGTAAAAGACGAGTACAGGGAATACTAATAGAGTTCGAAAGAGCATTTAATTCTGATTCTTATGGTATAAAAAATACTGGGTGTCCTGTTTAAAAAACATGACTTTTCGACAGTTGAAATCAGTTCGAAGATAAGTTACTTTTCAACCAGCTCGTAAACAATTTTGTGTAAAATTAGGTATATCCTCAAAGCTCATAAGCATAGCCTAGTATAGGCCAAAAATTGAAATTATGGCTTTTGTTACGCAAAGAGGGCAGCATAATAAACAAGCTACTTCAACCTTGAAGTTTTTTTAAAAAATGGAAATATCTCTAAAACGGCTAATTTTTCTTGTATCACATGTTACACAAAATATTTCTAGAAATTCATGAAGATTTCAGAAATGCAATAAAAAATGGGATATTCAATTTAAAATAAGAAAGTTGACAGCAACTTCCGGTACAAGCGGAAGTGCCCGAAAGTTGGAAATATTATATTTTAATAGATCATTATTGCTAACTTATAACCGGAAAATATGAAATAGAAATTCAAAGAGGAATTCGGTAAACTTTTAATGAATAGGTCGCCTGAATCTCCCTGTATATTTTCATGTTGTCTCTTTAGGATGATATGTCCCAGAAAGGAAAAACTTTCGTGGATGGATAAATTAGGGTAAACTTGATAATTTAATATTGTCAATTTTCTGCATACATTTATTTAATGATTAAATGCTATTTCCGTTTAAATAGGTAATAAGTTATGTGATGTAAGAATTGATTTAGTTGAATTATTGATTTCGATTTTACCAACGTAAGGGGTTGAGTTGAGACTCAACAAGCACAACAAAAGTTTCTTTCATTGGCACCCTATTTTTCATATACCAACGTCCTTATCTCACGCAGCAATAAGATTATATCAGCGTCAGGCTTCATAAAAGGGCGTTACACTTCCGCACCCACATCCTCAGTGACATGCATAAATGAAACCACCGCGTTTTTACAAGCATCTCTGTTATATGGTAGAAGTAGAAAGGGGGAAAACACACGGAAAGATAATTATACCTTTCATTTAAATTCGTCTTGCAAAAACATGAGGGGCATGTTAATTAAGCTGTCTAGCTGGAAATGTTTAAAATTTTCAGGAAATTGATATGTAATACTGCGTTGTACAATTCTTATTTATGTGTGGCGTGCGGCACACCTCAAGAAACCATTCAAATTTAATAATGACTAATTTTCCTGTTTCACAAAGAGATTAATGCCGTGATATATGGTCTTTTAGATTTCCAAGTATAATTAATAGTCGACAACGTTTTATTTTAATATCACACGTTATTGATTTTTTCACAATAAAAAAATCTTTATTAAAAAGTCAGGCTTTTGCCGCATGTCCTCTTCTTAATTTCTTTTTGTTTTGTATTAAGAAGTTCTTAAGTTAAGTTAGTTCTCTTTGTAAACTAGTAATAATAATAATAATTTATTAGGTCCCAGGTACATATCGGATTAGATTCACAATAGGAAAAACTTTTTTATTTTAGAGTTTTCGAGAAAGTCATTCTTTATAAAAGTTTTCCTTGTACTAAAACTCCCAAGAATGTTATTGAAATTGGTGAATTCTTTTTGATAGCTGAGAAAAATGGAAAACTGTATTTCAATTTTCATAAAATATGGCATAAAATAAGTTCAAAAATTTTGAGTAACATAAAATCAGCCGGCCTTGTCAATTAACGTTACTTACAGGCGTTTTCTTTTTGCCACATATCTCATCTCAGCTCAGATAAACGTCATTTCCGCTGACATGAAAAAGTAAGTTTAAACTGTGATTTTGATCTCCCGCCTTGTCACTCATGCATTCCCATTGGTTGCAAGGTTGAAATACACATTCAAACTTACTTGTTCGCTCGAATGGAAATGACGTTTATCTGTGCTGAAGTGAGTTTTGCGGTAAAAAGAACATACCTATTATATATGGAAAAACTATTCAGACAAAAACGTTAATTCTAGATCGTATTTACTTTATTGAATGTTATGGAATTTCGAATTGTTTGCCGTAAAATCTCAAACGAGATGTTTAAAATGAACCCCCCAGTTAACTGAAAAAACCAGTTTAAAAAAAATTGATGAAAAAGACCAGTGTTGAAAGAGAATGAAGTTTATCTTGAGGCTAAAGCTATTATTTTACCAATGATTTTCATAGCACTTCGCTTGTCTTAACAACGAGGAATCAACGATTAAATTATCGACGATTTAAATATTTATTCCATCCAATTTAAAAAGGCAGAAGTTTTTGAGTTAAATTATAGCATATAAAATAGCGACATCTTACTATCGCTTTTTGTTAGGTCAAAAAGCGATAGTAAAATGTCGCTATTTTATATGTTCATCATTCTTACATCGCTTTTGCGAATAAATTGGGCAAGTCGTTTTTGGTCTGCAGTGGGAATGTCGAGCTACGTTTCTGCTGAAGAAGCCCCAAGCAGGGCTGAAACAGCTGTCCAGAGGCTGCTCGAGGTTCTCACTGCAATCAAAAACGATTTGCACAAAATTTTTTTAAATTATAGCATTTTCGATATTACCAAAACAAACATTTTAATTCGTGACACAAGAAGGACCAGTTGACGTGATTTTATTAAGAAAAATTTTACATTTTGCGATATTTTGCAAAAGTCAAAAGAGAATTTTCAATTTTTCTCGGTTATCAACCAGGATTTGCCACACACTCTATGAATTTTTTGAGGGTTTTAGAACAAGCAAAAACTTTAATAAAGAATTACTTTCTCGAAAAGTCAAAAATACAAAAGTTTTTTCTATTGTGAACCCAATCCACAGACACACTGTATAAGTAAATAAAAATGAGAGGACATGTCAAACGGTAGTCTGTCGTAGATAAGAGTCTACGTAAGTCGAACAATAGAAATCAAAACTTTAAACTTGCATGCATAAGTAGAACAAGAGAATTCAAAATTTAAACTTACATAAGTCGAATAAGAGTAAGATTTAACAATAAAACATATACAATGCACGAAACATTAAAATACAAGAAATAAACAGAAAATAATACTTTAATATCTTTATATGGAAGCATTTGTGTGATTACACATATTGGTAAATTCAGCAATTGAACAACAGCTATCCTTTAATAAGAGTTTTTAGATCTATCTTTAAAAACGTTTAATATTTTCTGAGGTTGTAATATTTGTAGGAAGAAGATTATAAAATTTTAAACCAGTACCATTGTAACTGATCAGAATTTAGAATTTGCTGTAAATTTCGAAAAAAGAAAACTAAAGAATTTAATTTGCTTATCAACTTATGACAAATTTAAGGTAACCTTGGGTAAAATTCTCTGTCTATTGTGGAAAACAAGAAGACCAGTTTTACTAGAAGTAAAGGAAATTATTATTTTATTAATGTAAAACTAAGAACACAAGTCGGCATACATTGTGAAATGCACAGAGTTATTAATATGTATTAGATATATAAATCACTTATGTATAGTACGAAAAGTACAGGGCCAATAACCAAGCCTTGAAGTACACCAAAAGAAACAGTTCTTAACTGAGAATCGCTTTCACGTTGAAAAGACTGCTTGGAGTTCTGCAAACTGAAATATTGAGAATGATCACTAAGATATGAGGCTACCCAATCATCAAAGCCTGCATAAAAGTTCACATTTATCTTTTAGAAAGCGTCCGTGTAAAAATAATTATGTGATTTCTAATAAGAAGCGTCTTAAACTTATTGACTATATTGGTTATGTATGTGTATGGAAATGATAACATAAATTCACCACCTAAGGTCAAAGGTTTAGAAATTTTAGAAATAAAAACTGAACTAATACTAAAAAATCTTCCACATAAGAACCATTTAAAAATAAATCAGCACACATAATACAAAATAGCGCTTCACAATCTAAACAACACATTCAGCAACAAGAAACGATCAATTCCATTAAATTAAAAACAAAAAAGAATACTATTATTTTCACAAGAGCGGACAAAGGAAACATTGTGATCGCAATAGACTAAGTAGATTATGTAGAATGGTCTTCATTAATTCTGGAGAATATGAAATTTTGAACAAAGATCCTACACAAAGTATTCAGAGGAAAATAAAAATGACAATTGAAAGGTGCAAAAGCATTTTTGAAGATAAACACAAATTAAAACTATTATTAATGAATCCCCAACCCCCCCAACTTTATTCATTTATAAAACTACATAAACAAGACTTACCTATTAGACCCGTGGTCTCATATATGTCTGCTCCCGCATTTCGTGTATCAAAATGTCTAATAGATATAATCAAACACTATTGCAATTTTCATCCGAAATATTCCATTAAAAACTCTTATGAATTAATAAATAATATTTACCAAGTAACAGCAAACTCATTTCTTTTGACGTACCACTAGAAGAACCGGTAGCAATAATAAAAAATAAGTTAGACAAAAATAGAATTAACTCCAAGTATAACTCCAAGAAAGGATTAATTACGGGCAACCCTTTAAGCCTATTACTAGCAGAAATATTCATGGATCATCTAGAAACTAATATAATTCACAATAATCATTTAAATAGGAATTTCATATACTGGTTTAGATACGTGGACGACATTTTAGCATGTTTCACCGGAACTAATAGACAACTAAGCAATTTCTTCGAGTTCATCAACACAGTTCATCAAAAGTCAAAGTCAGTTTTATCAAAAAATAAATCAATTTAATAAAACAAATAGCGATAGTTTTAAACCCTCTATAGTCGACAACATACTGCATAAAAAACTCTATAAAAAAGCAATAAAAGAAGTATACCCGAGTGACAACAAATGACCCCAAATATTCCACACCCTCACTTATCTAGGTAATACGACAGACAAAATAAGTAAACAACTTAAACAGCACGAATTCAAACTAACTTGCAGAACTAGAAACACATAAAAAACAATAAAAGCAAATGAGACAAAGTCCGGAGTATACAAGCTAAAATATGGGACTTGCTCAAAAGAGGACAAACAGGACGATATTTTAATAAAAGAATCAATGAACACAGAAGATGCTTTGAGAAAAACAATAAGGATTCAACGTATGCAAGACACCTAATAGAAAATGATCACCATATAGAAAGTAATTTTGATATACTCCACATTGAAAATAAAAGCCCAAAATTAGGTCTGTTCAAAATCCTTTAAATTAATAGAATTAAGAATACCGGAAACCTACTCAATGAACAAACAGATTTCAATTATTCCTCCCCGTTATTATTAATATTAAAGATGGACCAGATGTAGCAACTCGGGTGAAGTTCCAACTCCTTATTTCATAGAAAATAAGTTTAATACTAGCACTATAAATAGCCCATTTTGTAAAATTTACGCAAACATTCTTGTTATACCGACCTGACGAAGCTACAATGTAGCGAAACGCGTCGTATTACAATAAAAAGAATTGTGAAAATCAACAAAGGTTTTGTTTATTTAATATAATGATATGGCAATATCTGGTTTTCCTGAAAGTTGTTCTAAAGTCTTAGATAATGCTATTCTATTTTAGTTGAGAGTTTAATTTTGATTATATTGAATCATTTTTACTTATAATTTTGCATGTAATTCACTTTTAGATTTTGTTCAACGTATTTCAAGTTGTATTTCGACTCAAAGAATACTAGAACACTAGAACACACTTTTGTTACAAGTACAATATTTTGCAGGTTTAGTAAAACAATGACTTGACTGCAAAAAATCAAATTTTACAGGAGAAGCAAAAAAGCAAAATTGTTTCACGATAGACCCTGTGATAATTAAACAATGACACATCGCCCCGATAACGAAACTGAACGAATTTACCTCTTCCAGATCACATTGGTATATTTAAATCATTTTGGCTTAAATTTGCACTTAGGTCATTGTTTTACTGAACCGGCGATATGGGGATCAATAAAACACGATGAACCATAACTGAACGGAACTTCAACCTTGAAACCACTACGATGTGCAGAACCCTGCAGGATTTGCTGTACGTATCTCCAAAGTCAAATCAGAAGGTTAACACATCGTGAGCTGTAATGGTCATCATTAGCCAAGAAAGTCAACAAGCTTCGGAACAAGAAAATGCAAGTCCGTTTACAACAGAACCAATTCATGTACAGAATTTTTGTTTGATATCTGCAATGAGAATTTCACTAGGAACAGTTTGAAACATTGCATATTTTTCTACGATCAAAATTAAGAAATTTGTTTTTTATGAACGAAATGAATTTCCAAAATAGTAAAAAATTGTTGACCGGCTAAATCATATATGACGGGGTATGACGGCAATTAAGGGGTGGCGATCATTTCTTAACAACAATTGTTAATAAAAATAAACAATACCGTACCGTATGTCTATACAGCGAAGTAATTCACTCCAGTAAATTTATTTATTAAAATGTATATAAGAGATAATAAGATTCCAATAAAATTCGAACATAAATCATTATTCTAGTTTCTGTCGTCAAATTAGGATGAATATTATATACAGAGGGCATTGTTAAGACCTTGGATGTTACAGTTTACCGCATTTCATAGGAATTTGCATAGTATTAGCTTAACCAAACAGAGCCGTTTCTAAATAATCTTATTTAACACTCATCTGATACGTGGCGCTGCAGAAACTATGCTAAAACTAAATTAGAATATAGCCGAGTATAAAAAAAAAATACTATAAAATGTTTAAAATAATATAGCGCATGTACTGTAAAGGTGGGGCGGCCTGTTTTAATAAAGTATAATAACCTCGGAGCTGTTTTACTAGCTCCATTCCCGGGGGAAGTTGTTTAAACGTACGATGTGGAAAACGTGTGTAGATGAAAACACACCCAGAAATATTCTAGTTTCAACCTACATAAACTAATGCAAATATAATTAGAATTTGCTTTCAACTTTCAGCAAATACAGCGACTTATCAAATAGTTAGTATCATCAATTCTTATTGGATTTCTCTTATTAAATATTAATTAATAAAATTAATTAAAACAGTAAAGTAGATTAAAGAAACCAACGCAGGAGGAGATATTGGGAGAAATAAAGAAATTAAAGAATAATAAAGATACCTGAGAAAATGAAATACCAGCGGAAATGTATAAATGGGGGGGACTCCAGCCGAAGATAGTAGACCTGATCACCAGCGTGTGGAAAAATGAATAAATGCCAGTGGCATAATGCGATTGTTTGCCTCATTCATAATAAGGGTGATAGGTGCAAATGTAAAAATTACCGGGGAATATCGCTGTTGGATGTGGCATATAAAATTTTAGCGCTACTGATTCGAAATACACTGAGTGGGCACCAGGACCAAGTTATTGGCGAATATCAAGGAGGATTCAAGAAAGAACGGGGTACCGCCGACCAAGTATCTACTTTAAAGATGATCCTTCACAATAGTTATAAACAGAATTTAGAGCTGCGTATTTTGTTTATCGATTTCCGTCAAGCATGCGATACAATCATCAGGTGGAAACTGTATGAAGCACTCAGAAAGCTGAAGATTCCTGCAAAAATCATTAATTTAGTAAAGATGACACTAACGAGGACTAACAGCAAAATTTTATTAGATGGACGGGTAACAGAAAGCGTCGACGGAAATAAGGGTGTGAGGCAAGGGTACCCATTTAAACAATTTGTTTAACTTTATCCTAGAGACAATTCTGAGGGAAAGTGGTATTGAAACGGGTGGGCTAATCCACCAAAAAAGGCATCAAATAGTTGCGTATGCAGGTGATTTGGCAATAATTACTAGATCAAGAAAGGAGTTAAAAACAGTATTTGGTAAATTGGAAGGTACAACAAGAACTTACGGGTGGATAGTAAAAGAAAGAAAACGAAGTATATGGAAGTGAGTCAAAATCCAGGAAGAGAAACAGCTGTCAGCATAAAGGTGGAAGGAAGGGAATACGATTTCGAGAAAGTGAATAGTTTCGATTACCTGGTAGTGGCTTTAACAAATACCATCGATGAGAATTTGGAAATTCAAGAACGAATTACAAAGGGTAGTAAGGCAGCATGCGCACTTAGGCAGGCACTGAGCCTAAATAGCTTGTAGTGCTGTAATATATATAAACTAGATTACAACTTGGAAGTCTTGGAATTATTTTAATAGTAATTAATAATAATAATAATAATTCCTTTATTGTCGTTAAATCTTATATGAAGATATAAACATTGTCAGAGAAAGAAAATAGGACAATTGTAAAGAAACTTACTATACAGTGTACCATTATCACACACATTAGTTTACCAGAAAAAAATCATTCACAGAATAATAGCATTCCCGAATAAGCCAACATTTTAAGTTACTCTTAAACAAAGCGAAAGAGGAAGCCTCTTTCAGCCTATTGGGAAGTTTATTGTAAATTCTAATAGTTGAGCAAAGAGGACCTTTTCTACGCATTTCTAAATTGCATCTTGGCAAAAGCAAAGGTGGCTGACGTATGCTACAGTTTTCGCTTGCAGCGCTGGATTCAAAACTATGTAGATTTTTACAAATACAGACAGCTGCAGAATAAATATACATACTTGATAAAGTTAAACAGTCGTTTTTCATGAAGCAAGTCCTACATGATGATCTAAAAGGTAACTTATGAATAATACGAATACATGTTTTCTGCAAAATGAAAAGTATATTAGAATGCGAACTTGTCCCTCACAATAGTAATCCATACTTTAACTGAGAATATATTTTACTGAAATAAAAGATCCTGCAAGTTTCTGTGCCACATAGAGAAGAAAGTTTTCTTAAGGCAAATATATTTTTACTGACTTTTTTAGATAAATTGGTTATGTATCCAGCCCAATCCAAGTTCTCATGCAAATCGAAACACAAATATCTAACTGTGGATACACGTTGAAGAGAGATCATTATTGCTTTATTGCATTAATTTGCATTTTTGGTGCTAAACTCCACGAACTGAGATTTAGTTTCATTTAGAAATAATTGATTTTCTTGAAGCTACTTTTTCATATCCTCAACCGCATTATTAGCCATAATTGAAAGTACCTCAACGTTTTTTCCGTAATTAACCAAGACAGTGTCATCTGCATACATTACACATGTATTAACAGTATTTAGATTTAAAGGTAGATCATTTATGTAAAGATAATATAGACCCCTGAGGGACACCTTTGTAAATATCAAGTGATGAGGATCTACTACATTTACCCAAACATCTAATTTCTACTCTCTGTGATCTGCCTTGTAGATATGATGACAACCACTTATGACTAATTCCACGGATGCCATAATAATATATTTTATCTAATAATCGCTTGTGTTCGACGTGATCAAAAGCCTTGGTTAGATCGCAGAAAGTAGGTATTGTTTTATTATAGGCATCTATGTTAGCTAGAATACCTTCTATTAATTCTAGTGCTGCAGATTCTGTACACTTTCCTTTACAGAAACCATATTGGTGTTGTGAAATTATCTTTTTGTCATCTAAAAATTTAGCTTTTTCAAATACTTTGGATAAGGAAGCCAGTATTGATAGAGGACGATAGTTGATAATATCAAATTTATCACCTTTTTTGAACAAAGGACATAATTTTGCTCTCTTAAAAGCATATGGAAAAACACCTTGACAGAAAGATAAATTTATCAAATGTGTTATCGGTTTTACTAAATATATGTATAGCACAATCTTTTAAAATACTGGTATTTCATCAAGTCCGCTGGAGTCACTTTGCTTGAGGCTTTTTATTATTGAAAATACTTCAAATTCGATAACTGGGGAAAGAAACATTATGCTATTGCACCCGTCCCTAATATTAAAAGGATTTTGACTGGTGTTAGGAAAATCTTGTGCGTCGGTATATTTGTTGAAACAGTTCGCAATATCTGTTGATTCGGTGACTACTTTGCCCTTGTATGAAATTCTTTTAAAATCGTTTTTTTTAGTTCTATAGTAATTTAGAAACTCTGTTGAAGGATTACATTTTGTTATTTGGTATAAGTATTTCAGTTTCTAATACCTGGTGTACACCAGGGTTCTCTCGATGTTCTTGACATAAAATCAATTTTATGGCGTTTCACTGAAAATGCAACGTCAAAATAATATAATAAAGTCTCATAAAAGGAATCCACACATTTATTACACTCTCCTAAGAGCCTAATATTCAGTGCCAAGATTCATTTCTCAACAGATTACTAAATTCAGATTTAGCATGTTTTGTGAATGTGCGTTTGTAATGATATTCTGCAGAATTTTGTAGGTCTAATTTGATTACAACGCGAATGCTTTGAGCCGCATGGTCCGATAGCATGGTGTTTAGTACTTCAGCATAATAGTCGTCTTTGTTCAGATTAGTGATTATATTATCTATAGTAGTGGCGCTATGACTAGTGAGTCTAGTTGAGACACCAAAGCATGTGTGCAAGCATGTGTGCATATTATAGGACTGAAACATGTTAACGAGATTTATCTTTGTAAAATTATTGGTTAAAAAAATTATGCTGAAGTCACCACAAAGAATTAATACATTTGACTTTTTTGGGCAACATTTTAACAATTTAGACATGCATTCTAAAAAAGTATTAACATCAGCATCTGGAGACCGATATATACAAGAGACTACATATGTTTGGTCCAGTATTTTCCATTGCACAGCTACTCATTCAAATATAGAGTCTACACATAATTGATCTAATACTATTACACACGTCGCATCTATATCCTCACGTGCAAATATACAAACACCACCATGGGAAGACGATGATCTGCAGAAACTTGCCACTAAGTAATAGTTATTCAACTTAACAGTATCTGTCTCCAGTTCGTTCAACCACGTTTCGCTCAAACAAAGAAACGCCGGATGTTCATATTTTAATACTATTTCCAAATCCAAACATTTGTTACGTAAGCTCCTAATATTCTGATGTATAATTTTAATTTCTGTAATTTTAGGTTCTACACTTTAGTTAGAAAGTTCTGAAAAGGAAAAAAAAGTTTCTTTTCTTTGACCAATATGATTACATTCATTCTGAGTTTTGTGGGGATATTCAATCATGAATTTTGCTAATTCAGTACACACAATCTTTTTGGCAAAATTCTTGAGATGTAGACCTTTTGCTGTGTAATAAGAAGTATACACTGTGGTCGTAAATGATTGAGCGTCCTTGAGAAAGTAAATAACCAAAGGTGATCAAAACTACTTTCCGCCTAGGGAATTTTCGCGTTTTTGAATGCTCCAGATCAGCTGGTAAGCAGTAGCGTTCGTGTATGGTTTGTTTATGTTTGAGTTTTCTACAATTTGCAGTTTAAATCATTCGAAATCAGTAAATAAGTATTTTTGAATACTATTAATCAGTTGACTTTGTTTTTACAAGTAAGTAACGTTCTTTGCGTCTCGATTTATGGTTAATGTTACACAATTTTTAGGTTAAAATTACATCCGCACGCCTTTAAATTGGGTACATGATTTCTAGTAACTGGACCAAGAAATTTTTGTATGTAGCGGCACGTTCAACCATTTACGATCGCAGTGTATAGGAGATTATTGATACAGAAAACTTCTTCATGACTGTACTGTTTAGCTAGTGTATATAGACTTCTGTTTACATGTTCAATTATACCGTTCGCC
Source organism: Prosopocoilus inquinatus (assembly GCA_036172665.1). Classification (NCBI taxonomy): domain Eukaryota; kingdom Metazoa; phylum Arthropoda; class Insecta; order Coleoptera; family Lucanidae; genus Prosopocoilus; species Prosopocoilus inquinatus. Next base: position 9,839,296 of record CM069876.1, read on the forward strand.
TATGGTTTAGCGAATTTGAATGGAATCGTACTGATAACCATGTTGATACCTCTAGTTCTGTCCATAACACTTTTAATAGTATCGACAATTTTTGCCACTTTCGAGCTGTTATAATCGATATCATTTGTACCTCCTTGCACAAATAAATAATCTCCACATCCAAAATCTTTGATAACAGAATCTAAGTTGTCTACAACAGAATTCAGTTTTGCGTTAGGTTTTATGTAACTTAGAAGATCGCATATATCTGGCAATTTCTCTCTGAGGAAATGGCTGTAATGTCTTCCATGACTATCACTTAGTAAAAGGAATCTATGTTTACTCGCGTTGTCAGTTTCACTTGCAGATATTGATTTGTAAACATGGTTTGAATTTTGTGTCAGACTTTGCTTAGTACTTCTACCTGAATGTATTTCATTATCCACGTTCCCTTTGTCAGTACGGTCAATGATTGATTCTGATAATATGTTTAATTTGTGCTTAAATATTAAGCATTTACCCTTAGTTTAACGATTTCGGATTTTAAGATTGAAGTGTCTAATATTGTACTGATATCTAGACTTAAAATTTCTTTTACATCGTCGTCAGTTGTCAATTCTATCTCGTTGTAATTGCAATTCTTTGAATCGCAATCTTTATATTCATCAGTTTGTGAACTCACTGATTTGTTAGAATTATTCTCAGTTTGGGTATAAGAATTTACAATTTGTAATTTGTGCTTAGTCACTATTTCATTAATTAATTGAGATTTTGTATTTAATTCTATCTCTAGTTGAAAAATTTTGGTCTTTAATTTATTATTCATCGCTTTTATTTCTTCAATTTCACTCTGTGTATTTGCTAACTTATCTCTTAGCGTAACGTTAATTAACGTAACGTTTAAATTTTTAATAATAATTTCGTCATTTACAGAATAAATTCTACAGTTTTTTTAGTTACATTACGCAGCCCAAGTTTATTTACGGTTAAAGATAAAAGTCAATTTTCATAAATCAGTTTGTTTAATCAGTTCCAATGAATTTTGAACTAAAAAAAGGACGCTTAGAGACGGATAAAAGTTGAATTCCCAATACTCCAATCCGGTAGCCAATCCCAAACTGTTGCGTCCGTTCCAATGCGGAAGAAAAGCTGAGAAAAAGGAGACTGGCAAAGTCGTCGTTGAAAGCAGCGACGCTAGGCGAGATGAGGATGTTCCAAGATCGTGTTTACCTGAATTTGAAAGCGTTAACTTAGCTCGGAACTCTTTCCTGTAGAGGGAGAAAAAAAAAGAACCCAAAAAACCCACGAAAACAGGTTCCCAAGGTCGTGAAAGGAAAATTGCAAATTAACCAAGGTGACTTACCTCGTAGCATTCAAGGTCAAATCCAATAGCTAGTGAGCACAAGCTCGTGGGACAAATGCACCGCCTAGCAGACCTTTCTACGGGAATCCAAATACGCGGGTTATTCAAACAACGGGAAACTAAAATGACTCTGCCTCAGCCCATCACTCACAATTTGCAGAACACTACGCACGCAGAACGTTTATTGCGGTCTTGAAACTACCCCCTGCAACGATCAAAGAAACTGAAACTCTGACCACCGCCTAGATTTAAAACATATATAATTACTCACCATGAACATCATCAACTAATTGATTAATCCTCACATATCGAAACTGCACTAACCATAGGAAAATTAATTTTCAAAACAATTACTTTCAACGTCTACTAGTGGGGTGACAAATCATTTGTATCAAGTCTGCAGTACTGCACCACAGTTGCAAGGTGCGTAAAGCTCAGAAAGTTTAGAAAACAATCATCGATTATATTTTGTAGAAATAAAGCCGGGTTCAAACTATTGGTGTACTATTGCGGCCTTAACGTTTCGTACGAAATTTTGTCGAGTAGTCTGGTTTTATCGAAATTTTAGTTTTGTCAACCAGACTTTCTCTTTAGATTTGATACTAATGACAAAACATTGAAAAGTCATTTGGTATTCAGATTATTTGGTTACATTGTAACTGTGATTTTAACTACAGCAAAGAAGTAAGACATTAGAACGAAAATAATAGAATTTAATACAAAAATAAAAGAAGCGCAAGCAAAATCTTGTCTACTCCAAAAAGCATGTGATTTGGCATTTTCAAAATTTCAACTTTAAAATTTGGAATCTTCAGAATGATTAAATAGTTTTGACAAGTTATTAAAAATCGTATTTACAAGGAAAAACTGAATCGTGCGATATTTTAAGGGCGCAATAGTACTTGGTAATAATTGTTTATCATTTGGGAACGTTACTTTGTATTATAAAACTGTGTGGATGATCCACTTGTATAATTATTCGGCACCTGTCTTTTCCTGCGTCTGTTGGTGAAACATTGTAAGTCAAGGTATTCACAATTATTTACATAATTGACACGTCCACAAGGGGCGCAAGTATGGATGCCATCACGCAATTCGATAACCGTCCGCATTTAAGCTATTGTATTTCGTTTTATTTTTATAAACATGTAGAACAAGCCACAATTTTCCAGTACGACTACCATCTAAGATGCCAAAAATACTTATATTTATTGAACGCATTCGAAAATTTCAATACGTATAAAGTAACAAATATTTAATTTCATTTCTGTATCAAGTAGATGATAAGTACTTAAGTACTGTGAGATCGGCTTCGACAGCCTTTCCACGGGAAAAAGATAATATGATTTCTTATGTTTCGTACTCAACGCAATTCGATATTTTATAAGATCTTTATATATTTTCTGTTTAATCTGGAACGTTCTGTCGATTCAGCATCCTCGGTTTCGGTCTAAAGCCCGTGGGAATCTTGGAAAAACAGCGCAAAATGACATCGTTACGCCATATAACATTTGAATTAACAGTTGGTTAATGCGCGTACCTCTTCAGCTTCAGAAAAAAAGCTCGCGTCTCGTACCGAGCGATTCTAAATTGAATGTAGAGTAATTTTCATTTGTTAAATTCAGTAATTTTCTCTAAGTTTGAAATTCGTGAACGGAAGGCAAAAGGTTTCCCGCGAAGTTTATTCAGTGTATCTAAACCCGTTCTGAACAAAGTCTTTTATTTGTTTTATATAAAATTATTAAAATTATATATATTATTATTCTTAAATTTTGGATTAGGAGAAGAAAATTCGATTCAGTTTGGTGAGCCGCTTAAAAACTAATCATAGCAATCGTTAGATCAATCCTTGTCTCTTTCTCTCTCTTTCCCCCCCTTTTTTATCATTTTATTTTTATAAAGTTTGTTTCCTTGTATAATGTTTTTGAAAATATAAAATATTTATTTTATAAACCATCTAAACATCAGTTGTTATTTTATTAGTTTTTTTGTATTATTTTTATTTTTGTAAGCGGACAAGAGACAACGACAAGGAAAAATGTGACAATCTTCAGGCAACTAAAACGGCACTCTTTCGATTTTTCGAGGAAAACGCCGTTGAACTTTAACTCAAACCAGCTACCAAACAAAATAATTGCCTTCCATAGTGGCTCGTTGGTCAAAAAAGCAGGTTTGGTTTTCAATAGGACGCGGGGGTGGTTTCGGGTTGTTCTGGGTAAAACAGTTTCGGATAAGTATTGAGGCCGATCATTCCTAAACTTAGCAATAAAACAACCCGCGTCCGTTACATTATGTTTATCAATTTATCGAAATGTATGGACGAATATAATTTATCCCGTTAATGAAAAGACGAAGAAAGAAATTTTTTTAGAACACACGAGCCATTTGCGCCTTCACCTCATCACGACAAGACTTCCGGTTTGTAGGGGCGAAGGTAGAGCTTTTAAAACAATTCGGTTAGATTTGATTTAGATTACAAAAATGTTCCTCTTTGATTTAGATTAGAGTTAAATTGATCCCTGGCTGTCGGGGTTTTCTCTACTAGTCTCGGTTGCTGGGAACATCGCGATGAAAACTTCTGAGTTGTGCTGCATGGGGTGGACGATGGACCGGACCGGACGCTTATTTAGGTTGCTGGCCATGGCTTCGGCTTCAGCGGAGCAGATGTAGCGTCCGAGGGCGGCAATTACATTCCGCGGCGACAACAGTGCAGGCCAGGGGAAACGATGGCGGCGGAATTTGGAACTTCAGTCATTAACTAAATCGTTAGTTGAATCGAACTAACGATTTAGTTAATGACTGAAGTTCCAAATTTGGTTCGGCCTAATTATACGTTTTTTTTTTTTACAAAATACTGCTTACTTAACTGGGTTGCGAATTAGCACTTGAATTTGCAAGAGGGTTGCGAATAAGCGCTCCAATTTCACAATCCGCGCGTTTTCTTTCTGGGTTTCGTAACTGGAATGCGATTACGCGCTGATAACAATGTTTAAGGGCAGGTATTGTAAAGCCAGGTGACCGAAGATTGAATTCAACCTTTGGTTGAATAGTGTTAAAAGTATAAGTGTAACCGGTGGTTGAATACAATGTTCGGTCGAATGGCTTTATAATACCGGCCCTAAATGTGTAAATTATTTTAATTAATTTTTAATGGTTTTATAGAAAATTTAATCGCGACAGAATGTTTTGGACATAGTTAGTAATGAAATATTATTTTGTATCTAATTCTTTACCTAGCTAAACTATATAAAAGTCTCTTCTCCTGTACTGAAAAATAAGAAAGTCGTGTGATCAGTTGATTGTATTTTGAATTTGTAAGATGACCAACTGATAAATGTGGAAAAACAAACTTAAACTAAATGAACGAAATCAAATACGTTCCTGTTTCTCATTTATTGATCAATCTAATATTTACAAGAGCTATAAATAAATAATGAATTCTTCGACAAAAGTTAGAACGGGATCATTATTTTACTTGAAATAAATCACTGGCGCACAGAAGAAAAAATGTACTTTCCATATCCATAAAAGATTTAAGGGTCCCTTTGAACCTTCTTATAATATTTCATACGCCAAGGTCAAATCTGTAGAAAATATATGAGAACCTTATCGTAATAAATTATTATCAAAAGAATTTCTTTTCACTGTGCGCTTGATGACTATGCAAATTGATTTTCTGTTAACATTAATTTTAATATCTTAAATCTGTACATTATTTATACAAAAAAAATGCGTAAGTCTGAACTTGCAGGTATTTTTTTTTGTATTTTGTATGAAGTAATTTGCATTAAGTAAAACATTATTATTGATAATTTTTAATTTAATATTTTAATTTTGGTTCAGGTGAACTTGATTACTGTATCCAACTGAGTTTTGAAACTATCTATGTGCATTAGAATTAGAGCATGTTTGTATGCATGCCTGATAGGAATAATAATCGATGGAATCGCTACTTCATTTCTACGGATAAAGCCGTTTTATAAATGCAGAACTATTGTATTCGGACCACTATTTCAAATCCGTATAATTGCTATTGATTTTGATGTTATCTTCACCATTGTATAATTTTGCGCATATCTTGCTATTGTTCTCTCGCTTATCCTGAATTACAATTTACCAAATTACCATTAATCGATGGAACTGAAATTTGAATTGCGGTAATACGCCGCGAAAACAAATTAGTTTTACCTTGGCCAATGCGTATAAATAATACTAAATATAAATATTTGTTAAAGTTTACTATTCATCGTTGTTGACACGATACAGTAAACAACTCGTGTAAAAAATAAACATTACAGTGTAGCTGACAAAATGCTTTCAAAATATTCGCAATTTAAATTTAAAATTTTAACAGTGTTAACAAGTGAATAATCATAACATTCAGCTTCAAATACTGAAAAATTAAAATCTTTTCATCTATGTTTTTGTTTATTGAGGTAGTGAATGTATTATTTGATTCCTAGTGTAAAACCGGCCGCAAAATTATCAAAACATTTTCTTTTCATTATTATAAAAACATATTAATGCGTATACTTAAATATAATTAATCAAACGCTCACCCTTTCCTTCGGCTACTGGAAACCTTCCGCCACCGTCATCGCCCAATGACACATTGCGTTCATGTAACAATAACATGTGTTTACAAGCATATGTCAAGAGTCAACAGTTATTTACTCACCGGGGACCCCCGGTCCTCAAGGCCACAACGGTCTGCACTTGCTCCACCGACCCTTAAGGTATATTTATAGCTCACAATCGTGCTTCTACCATATCTCTTAATGGTACCAACCTTGGTCCTTCCCAAACTCATTTCTGTTGCTCTCTCATATGTTCCAATTCTCTAAAATATTATTTCCACAAGCACACTCTACATGCACCGCAGATAGCCTCACTTAGGTACATGCAAACACGCTCTACCCCACGTCTTGGTACTATCCGACCCGTAGATTCTCTACCACCAATCTACTCTTCCACCAGGTGGTGTGGCATCTCACCACCGGCCTGCACCTGGCACGTAAGGCTGGTGACAATTCCTCAGGGCCGCTCGCTACATCGGGTCCCCTTGGGATCACCTTGGACCGTGAACAGTACGTCGTTCACTCTCGGCTGCGTTTTTAAACCCTGTTAGTACGATCCCCCTTCGGGGATGGCTACTCATACAATGATGTCCCCAACGTCCCGGACGTCCCAGACATCCCGCAACCACCCCCGCCAACATAGTCCAACTAGTCAGCGGTCAAGTGATGTAGCACCTGCCACCCATTTTAGGCGAAACTGTAATTTCTTAAATTATAGATCCTTTATATTTTTTTTACTTAATAAAAATATATGTAACACTAGTTTGAATTAATATTAGTAGTTGAAGAATATAATTTTTTATTGGAATTAAACACACATATAAATAAGATTTTTTTTTAATGATAAAGGTTGCCCATTTTAATTAGTGCCCCATATTAATGGATGTCCTAGTTTTGTTTGCACTCCTTTCTCTTAGTTTTAATACAAGCAGGTAGCGTGCTTTAGATATAAATTAAACAGCGTTTTTAAGTATTGAAATTTCGCAGCTTTTTAAATAAAAGAAAGGGCATCAGACCTTTAGAATTTAAACTTTTACATCAACTCATTAATTTCTATCTCGGAGGTGTGCCCTTGAACTTCAACTGTTTCGAGCAAATAAAATTACTTTATGTGCTGCATGGGATTTGTTTTGCACTAATTAAAATTAATACATTAGGGTCGGGGAATTGGACAATATTAACAAATAAAAATATATACACACTGTGTCTACATTTCGATGCTCACCATTGTTAGGAGTCTCGGTCATTAGAAGACATAGAGCAACGGTTACATGGGGAATGTTTCGAAGAATTTAATACTTGCAACAAATCTCATTTCACCAGATAATTTAAGAAAACCAAAATTTGCCGATTTGTATGTTCCTCAATAACTTGATATGTAACGGACGCGGGTTATTTTTCTTTAGAATTTAGGGGAGTGGACAGCCTTATACTTACTCGGCACTCTTTCACCCTGAACAACCCGAAACCACCCCCGCATCTCATAGAAAAACCAACCTACTCTTTTGACCAACGGGCCACTGTGGAAAGCAATTTTCTTAGTAGTAGGAATAGGCCGATTCTGGAACCTCCTCCGACCTTGACCAATAAAGTTCAAGGTCAAGGTCGGAGGAGGTTCCAGAATCGGCCTATTCCTGACGTGACCTCACCATGACCTTAAACTTCAAGGCCATGACCTTGAGGTGACCTCGATCAAGGTCAAGATTAGAGGAGGTTCCAGAATCGACCTGTTCCTAACGTAACCGAGAGGAAACTTTGAAATGACCTTGAGGGTTCAAGGTTAAGATCGGAGGAGGTTCTAAAATTTGCTTTGTGCCGATGTAACTACAAGGTTAAGGATCAAGTCAGAGGAGGTTGCAAAATTTTCAATGTCATTGACGTGACCTCATCATTACCTCTAAAAGCGAGGTCAGAGGAGGGTTCCAAAAATTATCTATCCTTGACGTGACCTTAACTTGACGGAGGATCCAAAAACGGTTTATCTTGAATATGACCGTAAGGTTGGAGGAGGTAGGGACCCCCACCTAAAATCTTGTTATATAAGGTTCTTCATTTGGGAATAGATTCAGTTGTTACAGAACTGTGAGTTGTGTTGTTAAGTTAATCACCTACCTACATACATAAAAGTAAGTTTAAGTCATCTTATTGTAATAATTTATAATTTGTATATTTTTATTGTATTTAACAGTGACATCTAAACAAGTGGATTTTTTCCTGAAGCAAAAGAGAAGGCACGTGAACGATCCTTTTGATGACGTACAGAAGAAAAGACTTCTGACTGAAAACGTTGACAAACCAAAAGAAGAAAAGCCGGATGAGCACGGTTTGAATATGCCCTCAGTTCGAAACGAGTTTCAATTTGAAATACTCTCCCAGCCTTACTTCACAGATGAAGATTTTCGTCAATGTGATACTAATGAGACAGCACCTTCCGAGATTTCAGAAGCAAGAGAGGTGACTGACGTAGATCAGTTGCCACTTTTAGCTCAAAGTGTATATTTTCTAAATAAGAGCCGTACGAAGTGGATTTGTGTCGGACTGTGTACCGAAACATTTTTTGATCCGATAATACGTATTATGGGTTCCAAAAGGCAGAGCATATCGTTTTTAGAAGAGGAATGGAAAGAATTTTGTTCTTATAACTACACTTTGAAGTCGTATTTTACTGAGAAGAAAACTATTTATCCGGTAATGAAAATCAGCTCAGTAAAGGCGTCTTTCGAACGCATCGAAGGAACGAAAATACTGAAATTAGAAAGAGGAGTGGAGACATTATATATATCTTATAAAGGTCTATTGGAACTCTGGAAATTGTGTGATATTGTATTATATCGTTTAGAAGTTTTGAAACAATTGAACTATAAATCATTCTACAGCAACATGATTCCATGCTTGAGTGTTATGGAAAGTGATATGAAGACAAATGTTAAATCATTTCTCAATAATGAAATATCTGAGAAAGGAGCAATTACAAATGAATTAATGATGTTTGGAATTAGTAAATTAATTTTTGATATAAGTATGCATAAAGCTGTTAATATGTAAATGTTATGTGATTTAATATGTATATATTTCTAGATATGACACTGTCAGTTATAAATAAAATTTTCTAAGAACACTGTTTGACCCTTTATTTAATAAACTAACGATACTTAACCAAAAAATTAAGAGAAATTTTTACGCTATATAAAGATAAGCAGTGAGTATTGAAGTAGTACACATGTAACATCGTTGACTGTTAGAAAGAAAAGCCATAAATGCGACGTCGTGTCAAAACAGATTACACTACGAGAAGCACCTTAAAACGAAAAGGTCGTGGTTTACTTAATACGTTAATTAATAAACTACCAGTAGAGTTACACTTACCAGGTTACAATTACTGCGGTCCGGGCACAAAATTAGACGTTCGACTTAAAAGAGGAGACAGAGGTGTGAATGCGTTGGATGAGGCTTGCAAGCAACACGATATCGCATATTCTGTAAGTAGCGATTTAGAAAAACGTCACGAAGCAGATAAAAAATTGTATCAAGCGGCAGTGAAAAGAGTGAAGAGTACAGAAGCGGGATTTGGTGAAAAAGCATCTGCGTTATCTGTAGCCGCCTTAATGAAAGCTAAGACAAAGCTTGGAATGGGAAACGGAGTGAAGAGAAAGCGTAGTAAAAGGAAGAAGCGTGGTGGTAAATTATCATTTCGACAAGCTGTAAGGAAAGCACAACATGCAATTTCACGTAATGGTAACAAGAGTCTGTTAGAAAATGTGAAATTGGCGCAGGCTGTTTTAAAGAAGGACCACAAGAAAATAAGACCTCCACGTCAAAGAGTGATACCAATTCCTAAGAGAGGAGGGTTTTTACCTTTAATTCCATTATTTGCGGCTTTGGGCGCAATAGGATCGCTCGGCGGCGGTGCAGCTGCAATTGCTAAGGCGGTAAACGATGCAAAAGCTGCGAAAGAGCAACTGAAAGAGGCAGAGCGACATAATCGCGCTATGGAAACAAAAGCAGTGGGAAGCGGATTCTATATAAAACCTTACAAAACAGGGTGTGGGTTATATTTACGATCCAATCCAAAAAACTGAAATATTTGCCTCGGCGACCGTTGACTAACATTGACATACTGAAATATGCTAAAATATGGAAATTACCTTTCTTTCGAGGTGTGTTTATGAGAGATACTTTACCTAAAAAGATATGGAAGCATGAAAGTGGAGTAGTGAATTTAGATAGCGATTCTGGTGAAGGAACGCATTGGGTGGCATATTATAAGAGAGGAGGAATCGTAAAATATTTTGACAGCTATGGAGATCTACGACCTCCAGTTGAAGTAGAGAAATATCTTTTGTCGAACGGATTGGGAGTTATTAACTATAATTATGAAAGGTATCAGAAACAAAATACACAAAATTGTGGACACTTATGTCTACAGTTTTTAAAGTCCTTTACAAGTTAAGTAAGAATGTAGTACTTGAAAGATGGTCAACATGGAATCTTCACCCGTTGCGTGTACATTCACTCTTACGGGAACTGAATCAGTTTTATTTTGTGAATTGAATCCACCACTATACCTCGATGAAGAGGCAACATATGAAATGTGCTTGTTAAATTTTGAAACGTTTAATGCAATACCTAACATAGATGAAAGTAATAATTTGATACATTATGAAGAAACAGGAAAAACGACGGTTTGGAAAACTATCGTTATACCTACAGGTACATATGAACTAGACGATATCAACCAATATCTGAAAGATTATTTTCAAAATAACAATATCCCTGATTATATAAACATTAAAGGAAATAATAATACTTTAAAGGCAACCATACACAGTTCGGTTAAGCTCGATTTTAGTAAACCAAATTCATTGGGAAAATTGTTGGGTTTTAAACCGCGAACGTTGAAAGTAAACGATAATAACATTGGTGATTTTCCGGTGGAAATAAATAAAGTAAATGCTATAAGAATAGAATGTAATCTAACCGGTGGATCTTATAACAACGGAGAACCCGGTCATGTTTTGTATCATTTCTTTCCAAATGTACCTCCAGGGTTTAAAATAATAGAATCCCCTCTTCAAGCTATTTATCTTCCAGTGACCGTGAATGTGATTACGAGAATAGTCATTCGACTATTAGATCAAGAGAATCGATTAGTAAATTTTAGAAACGAAGTAATTACTCTAAGACTTCATTTGAGAAGATTCACATAATGATTATTTACGATAGCAATTATTCGAAACGGAAAGAGTGTAGCAGAATTAGAGGTAATGTATTATTTAAACCACGGAAACAGATACTGAACTGTTGTCGACAAAAAAAACTGAAATTGACACAGAGAAATCGAATATATTTAGAGAGTTTAGGTTATAAGGTGCTAACATAGGGGGAATTATTCTGTAGAAGAAACGTAACCGTCAAAGGGTGAACACCATCATTACACGTAAGGCAATCATCATCTAAACAGAACGACATGGATATTTTGGGAGTAACTGATAAAATTAAATTGGACACTTCAATAACCAGTATGGAGTTCCATTCACACTTACCATTCAGTTCATCATTTGGTAATAACGATGAAGTGCGTATCACCGTACCTGAGATCGACAATTACACCCTCCCTTGCGAAAGTTATTTGTACGTCGAGGGAAGACTGCGTTTGGTTAGTGATAATACTAAACACAGTGCGACGGCACAATTGATAAATAATCCGGTAGCTTATATGTTTAGCGAGATTAGATATCTTCTGAACGGAGTACAGGTGGATTCGGTAAGAAATGTTGGCATAACATCAACAATGAAAGGGTATTTTTCTTTTACTCGCAACGATACAGTAAAATTGGAAAATGCAGGATGGATTCAGGAGAATGATAAAATGAGCGATATACTCAACGTTAAGGGAGATTTCTCAGCAAGTGTACCTTTAAAGACACTATTAGGTTTTGGGGAAGATTATAAAAAGATCGTCTTGAATATGAGGCAAGAATTAGTATTGATCAGAGCAAATGATGACGTTGATGCAGTTCTGGAAACAAACAAGACGGAAAAGATTAAATTAATAATTGACAAAATTGTATGGCGTATACCTCATATTTCTGTTGGACTACGTGAGCAATTGGCTTTAACGAGAGTGACAGACAGAGATGTTGAAATACAAATTCCTTTCAGAAGCTGGGAGTTGCACGAGTATCCGTCGCTCCCAACTACGACAAGTCATTCTTGGACAGTAAAAACGGCTCCGCAGTTGGAAACGCCAAGGTACATAATCATCGGTTTTCAAACTAAGCGAAAGGGTGTCGTCGATGCAAACATGAGTCTGTTTGATGACGTTAAGTTAAAATCATTAACGGTATTTCTAAATGGCGAACGCTATCCGTACGACAATATTGATATTGATATTGAAAATAACAAATACGCCGTTATATACGACATGTATTCCAGATTTCAGGAAAATTATTATCATCGTGAAAGCAGTCAACCTTGGTTCAATCCAAAAGGATTAGCTAGTTGCCCATTAATAGGAATCGACTGCACTTTTCAGAGAGATGTAATGCATAAAAGTGCAGTAGAAATAAGAATTGAGTTTACAACTAAAGAAAATATTAAAGCTGATACTATTGCTTACTGTTTAATTCTGCATGACAAAGCGTTCTCTTATTCACCTCTCACCAAAATTGTCCGTCAGTTGATGTAAACCGTGAATGGCAGTATTAACAGAGAAGCTAAAACTATTTGATTTAATTTGATTTTATAAGAAGCAACATCAACCGAACCATGAAAAAACGATTTATTGTCATTGACATTCAAGGATTTAAAGTGGAAAATAATCAGTTTATACCAAAAGAGTTGGCTTCTTACGATAGTGAAAGAAAAGTGAGTCATTTTTTATTTCAACCACCCACAAGTTTGTCAATGGTCCCCAGAAAATTTCAAAATGTTGCAAACTGGTTAATGACCAATCACCATTGCATTGATTGGAATAGAGGATTCGTCCCCTTATCTGAGTTTGACGCAATCATCAACTTTTTATGTTGTACAGCCAAAGTCGTTTACGTTAAAGGAGTGGAGAAGTCTCGATTTCTATGTGAAATTCTAGCGAAAAGCAATGGTGAAAGTGTACCTGTGTTAGATTTGGGTGAAATTTACGAGGATGTACAAAAATTGCAAAAATCCGAACCCAAGTGTCCATTTCACTCAAGAAAAAATTGCATGTGTGCTTTAACGAACGTGTTTGATTTACATAAATTTATTCAAACAAAGTTATATGAAGGATTTTTTACACTAAACATTTGTGATATATTATGAGGAAACTTTGGTTCTTAGTTAGTATAAGAAAAGTTCAGCTTCGCAATGGATTTCTTCTCCCGTCTATTTTGCAAGAACATTATAAAGCATGTTGTAGAGAAGGTTGGCGAAGTTATTGACCAGTACGAAAAAGATTGTTCGTTCAGTAGTATACCAGATAAGGATTTGAAGTACTTTCCAAAATCGTATCTATGTACCAGAGTCACAGCCGTAGATCTAGAATATATCTGGCCTAAGTTGCCAATCCATTATCAACGCTGTAAATATCTACAAAGTCAGAGACTCTGTCACCAACATTGGAATCAAACCGAATTTTCTTTGGATGAAATAGATGGTCCACCTCCACGGAAGAAGAATTGCTATTTGTGTACTTATTCTTAAATATTATTATTAAAATATTAATTATTAAATATTGTTATTAATAATATATTATTATACAATAAACTATAATCAGAAAGGAGTTGTTATTTTATTCGTTATTAATTTTAATAAATCAATTTAAGGATTTAAGAAAGAATTTAGAAATACATTGCGTTATTAAATTATTTAGATTAACTCTTGATGAGCAATTTAGCTTGACAGATTTTTATTGTCTTTGAAAGTATCGCTTTATTCGATTGAAATTTCAAACGTTGTCAAATTTACGAATTTTCTACGATGTAAAAGTCACAAAAATGGTTTTCACTGTGCAGCGTTAAAAATTTCATAGCGAGAAGTGATCTGTATAAAAATTATAATAAACTAAATCAGAAAGGAGACGTTATTAATTTTAATCGATCAATTTAAAATTTAAGAATTTAGATTCACACACCGTCGTATAATAAATTAAGTGGCATAGAAAAAATAAACATGTTTGAAGGCGAACGTCGATTAAATATACAAATACTATAAAATTTACATATGTATTCCGAGTTGTGAATGAATATAAATACCGTTTTAAATAAATAAAAACAAGCACGTTTTAAAGCGAGCCATACCAGCAAGAATTGCATAACAGTAAATTAACATATTTACGAGCATTCACCGTCGATTTAAAATTCAAATTCAATTTGCATAGAAATCGTTTAACTAATATATTGGTATTACACACCAGTCTTAATCGGTCTTTCACAAAGCTTAGTGCGTGTTTACTAAGAGAATATAAGTAAGAGAATATTTTTAAGAATGTAATTTAAATTTACACGATTCTTACAAATAAAGATTAGGGGCTGACTGTTCGATGAAATCGTGGTTTCTAGAAGATGAGTGCTCGTGTGTGTAATGTGTATCGTTAAACTGTGTGACACTGGCAAGTTTGATTTAGGAAAATTTTTGCGAATAAAGATTATTATTCGACAGATACACTTTTTCCTTACATTCATTTGAATAATGATTATTATAAACTTGGTAATAATAAGATTAGAATTACTATTCAACTTGGTTATAATAAGATTATTATTAAACTTCGTAAATGTTATTCAAATTCTAAAGTCGTTAGAGAGAATAATTAGTTATTGAAATTTTTTCAAAATAACTGCAAGTAAGAATAAAAAAAGAGAAGGAAAGAAGAAAAGGACAGAAAGGAAAGAAAAAAAAGGAGAGAAGGAAAGAAAAAAAGAGGAGAAAGGAAGGAAAAAAGGAGGAAAGAAAGGAAAGAAGAAAAGAGGAAAGGTTAGTTCTAGTGGGCCGTGGTTACGCCTTCGTTACGCCTTCGTGACGCCCAGAAAATGGAAAGGGAAGAGTAGGGATGGGAGTGGGGAGAGGGCTTTCTTCCCCCCCCCCCCCCCCCCCCCGGTTGACCCAGATTCCGCGGAAACAGAAAGTTACCCCCACCAAACTCCGCCCACCGCCCACTAAGCCCCGCCCATTCTCCTCCCATTCATCCTCTTTTACTGCTACTGCAAATGGAAACGGGATAAAATAAATAATAAAAAAAATTTATTATGCGCGTTCGGTTTGACCTTATACAACTTTAGTTTTGAATAACATTATGTTCAGGATGTTGTAATACAAAATACGTATTGCATCATTTCTGAGCAAGGTGTTCTTTCACTTTTCGATGTTCCGGTTACGCGTGTTTGTTATGTGACCTTTTATAATGTTAATTTTGAATAACATATTACATAATTTCTTACGTGCAGTTTTAGAAGGTTTACCTTCAACTTTTCGAGTATAAAAGGAGGCATTTAGTTCGAATAAACTCACAAGTTATTTGTTCAGTGAATCTACTGGTAAGTGCTTTTACTTCTTAATTCATTAATAGATCTATAGTATGATACTCTATTTTTCCAGATATATCTGTTCTGTATCTGTTCTTGTTTGTTTAACAATTTAACTGTAAGTATTATTAAGTAAGATTTACGTTTTAATGTTTTAATATACTCCGTATTTTTGCATGCTAGTAATGTCCTTTGGAAATGAACGCCCAATTTTACAGCAATATTTACAAGGAAATCCTTCTTCAACAGTAACTACTAGCGTGGAATCTGCATTTAGAGAAACACAGACAGGAGTGGCAAGTACTGCTCAAGTAAATGTTTCTCAGAGTGCATTTACCACTCAAGCAAATGTGCCGCCTTCATGGTGGAATGAAATTGATAATTCCTCTTTCCTGTTGCAAGAAGGAATTATCAATGATTCTACACTGAACGCAGTTGGTGACGTAATAGATCGTGTGGATTCTCGAGACATTCATTCCAGTCAACCAATTGTTAGCCAATTGCTGGTTCCTAGCCCTTTTATTCTTAATCAGCAATCTACCCAACCTCCTTTTATTATTCCACAACAATTAATCGCTACTTCTTCTTTAATGAAACCACCTCAAACTTCGAAACCACCAAATAAACCAGTTTCCCCATCAAATAAATCAGTTCCCATTCTTAAACAACCCACTCAACCCCTTATTTCTTCTTTCCTTACGCAAACCAAACCTACTCAACCCCTCATTTCTCAACAGTCAATAGTTACTCCTATTGTAACATCCACATCAGCCTCTACTACTTCGGTTGCTGTAACATCCGTTCCTATTTCTACATCGGAAACTGTTCCTATTACATCCGTCTTTACAACTCCGAGTGTCATTTCTAGATCTGTTATTTCTAAATCAAAAACTCCGAGTTCCATTTCTAAATCTGTTTCTAAATCCGCTTCTAATACTCGTGAACCCACACAATATTTACGCACCCTACGTGGCAACCAATATTCTCGTCTAAGGACCGTTAGCGACAAGTATGAAAGAGTGTGGTTGCCTAAAGCAGAATATTTGCAACGCAGAAGGGAACGCACAATGGAACGTAGATTGGAAAGAATTGCTAATGAAAGACTTTTTCTTTCTTCTTTGCGTTCAAATCATGACTTGATGCATAGTGCGGAGTTGCAAGGTCAACTGAGTCAGTCGCAACCCCGTGTTGTTGCAGATAATATCCCGCTAAATCCTAATGACTCAGTTTCTGAAATAATTGATATATCAGACCGTTCAATGGAGATATCTCAATTATCACCAATTGGGAATAATAATAACACGAACTCATCAATTAATATTAATCCAGTAATGATTAATAATTCTCCTTCTGTTCGTCGACCGAGGACTATTAATCTACCGAGGACTAATGTTAGTGAATCTGCTAATATTATATCCAATATTCAGAATTTGTCATCTTCACAATCACAACCGGAACTACTTATCCCACCCTCTCAAATTCCACCTTCTCGACTTCAGATTTCACCTTCTCGCCTTGAAATATCCTCTCCTAGTGTCCGAACCTCTACACCTATTCGATCCCTTTCCTCATCACAACATGTTATACCCCTTCCTTCACCCTCTCCCAGTTTAGTGGGAGTTATCTCAACAGCAGTCCAAAATTATTATGACGGAATTATGCCTGAAGTCAGGAACTGTTGTTTAGAGGGTGAGAAAAATCTTAGAAAAGTCACGGATGAGTTGCAATCTTGTCGTGAAATTTTACGTACAGTTCGCTTAAGGTCTCCGACTGACCAGGCTTTAAACGAACAATATGACAAAATTTCCCTCATTCACAACCGTCTGAGCCTGATCCAAGATTTGTTTCATAATCTTGTCGCAGACATATCTATTTAAAAGATTAAGTTTGATTTAGTGTCTTAAGATTTAACTTCTTCTCTTAAGTAGATATGTCTGTGAATTATATTGCTGTTTAATGGTATGTTCCTCACATGAAGTTGGAAATGTTGTCGAGGTATTAGGTATGTTTTCGAGGATATAAAAAATTATTTTTCTTTGTACAATTTTTAATAATTGTTATTCGTTTTACAGATGAGTTCTTCACCAAACGTGCCTCTCGTGAAATCAATTTTTATGAGGCAAGTGGAACTGAAAGTGAGTAATCTAATTTGTATTTTACGGTTTATATTTTTGATTATTTACTTTTTCAGTTAATGGACGGAACTCTGATTAATGCGGAAACGGCGGTAGTTAATTATCGCATGGTTCATCCACGTATCGAACGGTCACCTTCACCCAGCTACACTCCAACGCCGCTAGCGGCGGCCACACCTGAACGAAGGCCGCCGGTGCAGCAAGTGGCGGCGCCTCAACGCATCCGCCTAAAAAGGAGGGTGTTTGCGCCGCCAGTGTTGGAGCCTCTACCTCGGCCTTTACCACTAAAGGTGGAGGTGGAGGAGGAGGAAAGGGGAGAGGTGGAAGTGGAATCCACGATGGATGAATCTTGGGTTCGTTATCGTTCATTACCTTTCAACATTTTAATAACATCTTATTTTTTACAGTGAGGAGCATTAGAGCATTAATCAGAGTTTAGGTTAGAGATATTAATTTAGTTAGAGTTAGAAATATTAATTTAGTTAGAAATATTAATTTAGTTAGAAATATTAATTTAGTTAGTTAGGAACATTAATTTATTATATTTATTTAAATAAATAATTTATGAGTTTTAAAGAGTGTTTATATAGCAGTTGATATTGATAACTACAACACAGTAATAGAGTATCGCGTTTGGTAACGAGGAAATTAATAACGTGTTGTAAGGAGCAAAAATATTTTGAATATTTTTGAAAAATATTATTTTAAATATGAAGTTTCAACAACAGTCTTTAAAGTTACCCGTACAAAATTTCGACGATGCAATCGCAAATGAAACCTTTAAACGTCACAGTGTTCTCTTCGGAGGATCAAGTAAACGCGTTATCATTAGCGGGAGCTCAGGGGCTGGTAAAAGTAATTCCTTAGTGACATTATTAACCCATCCGAACGGATTACGTTTCCAAAATTTATACATCTGCTGTAAGACCTTATCTCAGGGGAAGTATAAATTTCTCCGACATTTGCTATCAACAGTGCCCGAAATAGGCTACTTTGAAATTTCCGATATTGAAAAAATGGTGTCACCTACAAATGTAAAAGAATATTCAGTCGTTGTTTTTGATGATGTTCAGTGTACTACACAAAATTTAATTAAAGAATATTTCTCCTTTGGACGTCATAGAAATGTTGACTGCTTTTATTTAAGTCAAACTTACAGTGCAATACCCAAACAAATGATTCGTGATAATTGTAATTTCTTAATACTATTTCGTCAAGATTTCACAAATTTGAAACACGTTTACGATGATTACGTCAGCGGAGATATGACTATGGACCAGTTTCGTAATATCTGTTACGCTTGTTGGAAGGAACCGTTTGGTTTCTTAGTTATTGATAACGATTGTTCCATAAACGCAGGGAGATATCGTAAAGGATTCGACACGTACATATATCTTTAAAACCACTACATTTTACATAGTTCTTTCATTTTTACATAGTTCTACAGTTCTTCAGTACTGTAACAGACGTTAAAGGATGCGGATGCACCATGAGTAACAAACTTAAAGCAGAATTAGCCACTGCGCGCGAAAGTTTGCGTACTAAATTAAAAACACTTAAATCCGATATTGCACAAGCAAAACATCATGCGGAGCAATCAAAAAAGTATCTGCAGACAACTTATTCACCTATTGTAGAGCCACTCCGAGATATTGTCAATAAGCTAGATGTTGTTCGCAGCGTATTACCTATGAAAGAGGAGCAACAGTCATACGAAGCCAGTGAAAAGAGATTGAAAGAGGAGCCAAAGAGTTCTTTCCTACGAAAAAGACCGATTTATAAATTGAGATCTGATCCTTCTTTCATACGAAGAAGACCGAGTTATAAATTAAAATCCGATCCTTCGTCGCGAATTGGATTGTCAGAGGAGCATGATGTGGGTACTTCAACGCCACTTGGACGTGAAATTAAACAACCTTCCATCTTAGAAGATGAAGAAATTCTTGAGGTTCCTCATGAAAAGTCCACATCTCCAACTTCAAAATCTGTTTATGAAGAAGCAGAAGAATATGACACCGAAAGCAGTAACCCCCCTGCGGACGAATCCCTGGCTCATGCTCGTACACTTCTAGAAGAACGAAAATCATTACTTCGGACTAGATTAGAATCACCGCTGGTGGAAGCTGCCTTAGAATCGTATCATCCGTTAGCACGTGATTATGTTACACGATTTGAAACTGATGTAGAAAATGAATTCGATACAAAATACGGTGTAAGAGAAGAAGATGAGAGATTGTTTGTTGGGAACCAGGAGCTTAAGTTTGACGGTCCCGATCTTGTAATTGGAGACTTGGCGTATAAGGGTACTAAAGGTTTATACGAGCTGGTTTTTAAGAAAAATCCAGAGAAATTTACGTTTCACGATGTGCGAGACTATAGAGATATATTGAGAAGAACTAGTGCGTTTAAAGTTAATTATAATCCCTCAGGGCGAATATCTGCAAGCAGAGGATTTAAATATGTGAATATTATAAAACCAATAATTCAGGGAAAACCACCAAACGTTTGGTGGGCGCGAAGCTGGAAAACAGGTGGAGCTTTGGAGAAAAAGCTTGTACCTAACAAATGTTTGCAGTATCAATACTGGGATGATCCTAACGAACTAGTAGAACGATTGCGTTTATTGAACGCATCCAAATCAGCAGGTCACTCCGCACATAACAATGAAATCATAGCGATCATTGAAGAATTAAAAGAGGCTAAAATTATTTTGTAAATTGTAGTATTTAGTGGAGTGCAAGCGAGCACACATTTCAGTTTCACATAGTTGTTGATTGATTCACAATGACTATTGATAAGTTTGGAAGACACGTTCATAAACACACAGTTTTCAAACACATTGCTGCTACACCATTATTTTACGAAACATTATTAGACTTTCAGAGTCAAGAGCTTAACGCCGAAAGTGTGTATTTGCTTTCAAATAGAGGTCACCAAACGACGTATACGATCCAAGAAACTTGCGTTGTTAAAAAAGTACTTATTCATCAACCTACTATTGTCAACATTACAGTATCCATCAACGCTATAAATTGTACTGATACTTTAATTGGAAGAACGTTGAATGTGGGAGATCAAATCTCGTTTACTTGCACATCTTTAGTTTGTGCAGTTCCATTATTTGTTGAATTCATCGTAAGAAAACGAGTTCTAACTGAAAATGTCTAATCTATCTTCTAATGTGAAACGTGATGTTGTTAATGAGTTGCACAAACCAGCAAGGAAAAACTTTCGCCGTCGTCGAGTAATAATAAAAGGACTCAGAGATCTCTTCCAAGCAGACTTAATTGAAATGCTACCTTATGCCAAGATAAACAAAGGATACAAATACATTCTGACAGTGATCAACGCATTTTCCAAGTATGCTTGGGGAATACCATTAAAAAATAAGACAGGTAAAGAAGTAACCAAAGCTTTTCAATCGATTTTATCTGAAGGTAGAAATTCTGTACCGAAAAATATACAAACAGATAACGGAAAGGAATTTTACAATGCAGAGTTCCAAAATTTAATGAAGAAATATAGAATTAATCACTATAGCGCATACTCTAATTTAAAAAGTTCGATAGTCGAAAGATTTAATAGAACCCTAAAACAAAAAATGTGGAAAGAATTTAGCATGCAAGGAAATTTCGGATGGTTCAATTTATTACCAAGGCTAATTGAAGAATACAATAACACTGTTCACAGTACGACGGGTTACAAACCCAGCAAGATAAATCAAAGAAATGCGCAAAGTATTTTACAGTCCGTCTACAGCAACCTTAAAATTGTGGATCCAAGAATTGCAAAATTTAAAATTGGAGATCATGTGCGCATCAGTAAATACAGACAAGCATTTTCGAAGATGTACACTCCGAATTGGTCCAACGAAATATTTACCATTTCGTCGGTGCAGAATACTAATCCCAGAACATATCTAATTAAAGACGCTGATGGTGAAGCCATTCTTGGTGGGTTTTATGAGTACGAGTTACAAAAAGTAAAACATCCAGATATATATTTAATTAATGTATTGAGAGAAAAAGGTAATAAGGCGCTCGTAAGTTATTTAGGATTGAGTTCTAAACATGATTCATGGATACCAAAACGCAATGTTTTATAATAAATATTTATTAACTACAACTGTAAACATACAATACTCACAATACACAATAAATGAATTTTACAAATTAATTTATTTACTTTCTAACAGAACTTATAGATAAAACATACTTTATTTATTTTCTAATTCTTTTTCCAGTTTTTCAATTAGTTCTTTTAGTGTTTTATCTCTTTCTATATCAGCAATTTTATGGTGACCCCACGCCAGAGTATGAATTTTGTCATCCAAAATATAACGTTTATCGTCTTTAGATGATAAGGCAATTTTATTTTTCAACTCTGTATACACCGTATGAAAATCTGAGTGAAACACGTACATCTTTTTAAAAATAAAACCATCTCGTTCAATGATTTCTTTGTAGTCATCTACAGATAAGTATTTATCTATAACGTATTTTTTAACACCTTTTGCTTTCTTAGTACATTTTGAAATAAGCTTTACACAGTAGGCTTTCGCACCGGTCCCGATAAAAGATTCTATAACCTGTCCTGCGTATTCGTCTTTAAATCGTCCAATAACTGATTCAGTTCGAGGCATTTCATGTACATTATTCGGTGGGTAATTTGAAGTATCAAATTTATCTAAATTTTGCTTTATGTCATCGTATACATTATCAGTATTAACGGTCAGTATTAAACTATCCGTATCAGTATATAATAAAGCTGCTCTATTGTTATATTTTCGCTTTATAAAATTGTAATAAAAATCGTACATTACTGTTTTTGATATTTCCAAAACACAAAACCCTACGTATAAAGGTTTATTATAATTTACTTGTACTTTGCATAATTCTATTGC
Source organism: Prosopocoilus inquinatus (assembly GCA_036172665.1). Lineage (NCBI taxonomy): Eukaryota > Metazoa > Arthropoda > Insecta > Coleoptera > Lucanidae > Prosopocoilus > Prosopocoilus inquinatus. The sequence goes on from CM069876.1 coordinate 9,861,750, forward strand.
GGCCAGGTGATCACTAAAAATTTTACTCGATTTATAGTTTGGTTTAGCTATCAATGATTCAGCTCCCGGTCTTCGATTATGGGTTTCCCAGCTGGTGGCCAATTTAATGTCGACGCGATTCTCAACATTTTCCATAGTTTTACCGAAAACACTATTATTTAATAATTTGTAAAAATTTTTTTCGAATTCGTTTTTAGCTTCAGCTCGTTTTTGTGAATTAAAGTCTATGTATATTTTTAGCCAACGAGATTGCTTAAATTTAATTGCCCTATGAATTTGGTTTAATATTAAACCATTTTCCAAACATTGTTTCAGATTTAAATAGTGAATTATGTATTTCCTTTTGTTGTACAGATTTGGAATAAGTTTACCATATTTCGAATTTGGAGGAATTATGTTTTCCGGACAAAATGGTAATTCGTTGTGGTTGTCATGTAAATGAGTCGGGTATTCCAAATCTACTTCGAATATGTACCCGACATCTGAATTTTCTTCTAACTCTGAAATGTTAAGATTGTTAATCTCTTCTGTACACAACCAAGTAAATTCTCCCCACGGAAATCTGGAACACATTGCGTGACCGTACAGATTTGTAGCATCAAGATATAGTAAATATTTAGTTGCCTTCTTAGAGTCAAAACCATGCACAAATTTATTATTAGCGTTTTCGATTCTTTTAGTGCACATACTCACTCCACCGCGTATACCCATTCTAAAAAAATGTAGCATATCAACATCTTGCAGTAACTCTAATTTAATTTTTGTCATTCTTAACATTGCATCCCAACTTAATCCTGGAGCGGTGAAAAAATGGCAAGGATCTAGTTTGTAATTATCAATACAAAGGTCTCTGAAATTTTCAAATACGTCTGCCAACAGTAAAACATCAGATGTTACGTATACATCACTGTAATCACCCATAGTTTTACAGTTAAATAAATTCCAAACGCGCTGTGCTCTCTCATAATCTTCATCACTTACGTGTTCATCATACAGCACATCATAAAAATCTTTCTTAGAAGGTAAAGTGGCAAAATCTAATTTCATGAGTGAGTCAATAAAACAATACGGGAAAATTCCTTTTTGACGTATTAATTTAAACATCTCCTCATCGTTAAAATATTTTCTAATTTCCCTACATTGCCAATCTTCCAAGTATGAACTTAATTTCTCTAAAGACGATTGCATGAAACGAAAAGAATCTACAAATCTTATTTTGAAATATACTTTACGCTTTTTACCTTTACAGTCTGTCTTATCCCCCACGTGTATTAATTTCGAAAAGGATATATATTTTTCCTTATTTTGTGCGATCACGTCCACATCTTCACCTTCTAATGCCATTGTCTTTACAAACAAGTGACTGTCATAATTAGAAAGATTATGAAAAAACACTGGAATAAATTTTGGTATTTTAAAATTAATGTTGCACACAGAGTGAGCAGCACCTCTAAACGCTCCCGATAAATGTTCGTGATCACGCACCTTCTCCTTAACATCTAATATTGGTTTTTCACAAATATGACACATTGTTGCACGGTCGTATGCCTCTTTTTCTTCTCGTGTTAAATCAGTCATCGGCTCAATTTTACTTAAATATTTATCGTAAATTTCTTTAATATCTTTTTCTAACCATTTTATAAACTCCGTGGCGGCATTCTCTCCGCGATATAACTTTAACATTGACAAATTTGCATTGAAACTGCACTTAATGTAATATGCAAATGAATGAGGTTCGTGTTCATAACACTTAACAGTGAAAGATTTATCTGGATTTGGTTCTACTCTGTCCAGTGGTTTTAGCAATGCTTCGAAATCGGCATATATAACAAAAGGAAGTTTTAACTGTTTTTCAAAATTTTCAAATTGTAATATATTCTCTGGCAAAGATTCACCATACTTATTTATTTTTAACTCTGTCGATGGTAAAACTGTTTTGATAACTTTACAGTCTTCCCTCTCGTGTCGTTGCAATTTTTCAATACATGGAAAATACACTAAACATCCTTCACAAATATATTTCTCGTGACCGTGATGTGAAGTCTGTTTTGACACTAAACGTGATAAATTTTTAATCCAACAATAGTGAGTATTTCCGTTGTTGTCATCAATTAATAATAAGTTTATATGAATATTTTTTCTATTTTTAGTAAAATGTAACGGTCCTACAACTTCATCAACCGTAACCTTACCATTATAATGGGAACCGAGTCCGTAGACATTTATAGAAATATTGTTCTTGCTTTCAAATTTCTTCACGTCACAAACTTTCAGTGGAAATTCTAGGTCAGTGAAATCCGCTACTGTGTTATAATGGGGATACGAAGACATCCTTTGAGGAAGACCTGTCGGTTGACACATCGCTGACGTTATCGCCCAGGCAAAGCAAGCGTTGTCGTTATTTCTGACATTTATGACAGCTTTCTTCGCACTTATTGAAGACGGTAATGGCATGAAGCTGGATGCTTTCAGTGGATTGTATTTATTAATGTTGACTTCCATATATAAAATTCTGCACAAAGTCCATCCTGTAACAATATTTGCAACTTTAAGTTTTATTCTAAACGATTGCACCTATTATTTGTTTTACCTGAATCTCTCTCCTGAAATTCCGACATTTTTACATGTATTTCGTTTACAAAATCACGATATATATTGTATATATCAGTTCCAAAACAAGTTATTTTATTCTTGGTGTTAAAAGATTTTATCTCAGAACTTTCTTTAGAATCTAAGAAATATACTCCGAAAATTTCCACATTCCACTTTAATGCTTTATGGATGTCTAATATACTTTGAACCAAAGTTAGTACTTTTTCTTGAATATTGTACATAAAATCCTCGACATCGACATAATTGTAAGGTTCCGTTATACGGTACGTTACGATTTTGTCTCCGAATGCACCAGCTATCTTCTCCACGCCGTTATCGACGACCACAAAAGCATTACTTTTATGTGAATTACTACGCAAATGTGCTGAGAAACACTTTCTGCTGACGTATATTTCACACACATCACATTTCATAACGTTCACCTGGTCAACAACTTTGGACGGTCCGGCAATTTCATCTAATTTCAAACGTTTTCCCTGGCATGACGTACGCAAATGACGATTCATATTATCGATTCGCGTAAATTGTTTGCCACACTGATTGCAATCAAACATGTTTTATAATTTTAATAAGCACTATCACGTTCACTACGTTCAATAAGTTGGTAAACTCAATCTGAGGGTCAACCGTCGTCTGCGGTTATCAAATTAAACACCTCCTTAAATAGGTACATATTCAATAACAGGTTGCGTCAGGGTTATTTCAAAACAATTACATTTGAGTCACCGCGCTTCAAGGTCCGTTACGAGGTCACCTCAGTCATTTCAAGGTCGCCTCAAGGTCACCCCAATGTCATTTAAAGGTCACCTCAGAGTCATTTCAAGGTCATTTCAAGGTCACCTCGAGGTCATTTCAAGGTCATCTTGGGGTCATTTCAAGGTTATTTCAAGGTCACCTCAAGGTCATTTCAAGGTCACCTCAAGGTCATTTCAAGGTCACCTCAAGGTTATTTCAAGGTCACCTCAAGGTCATTTCAAGGTCACCTCAAGGTCATTCCAAGGTCACCTCAGGGTCATTTCAAGGTCATTTCAAGGTCATTTCAAGGTCATTTCAAGGTCATCTCAAGGTCATCTCAAGGTCACCTCAAGGTCATCTCAAGGTCATCTCAAGGTCATTTCAAGGTCATTTCAAGGTCACCTCAAGGTCATTTCAAGGTCACCTCAAGGTCATTTCAAGGTCACCTCAAGGTCATTTCAAGGTCATCTCAAGGTCACCTCAAGGTCATTTCAACGTCACCTCAAGGTCATTTCAAGGTCACCTCAAGGTCATTTCAAGGTCACCACAAGGTCATCTCAAGGTCACCACAAGGTCATTTCAAGGTCACCTCAAGGTCATTTCAAGGTCACCTCAAGTTCACCTCACGGTCATTTCAAGGTCACCTCAAGGTCATTTCAAGGTCACCTCAAGGTCATGACCTTGACCTTGAAGCTCATGGTGGGGTCACGTCAGGAATAGGCCGATTCTGGAACCTCCTCCGACCTTGACCTTGAATTTTATTGGTCAAGGTCGGAGGAGGTTCCAGAATCGGCCTATTCCTACTACTTTTCTTGTTCGGTAGCTACAGTTTGAGAAGTGATCCAAAAATGTACTTTCCCCGAAGAAAGTCGAAACAGTGCCGTTTTGTCCATGAAGATTGTCAAATCTCTTTCCTGTTGTTGTCTCTCTCCTATGTAGACGTTCTCCTCGGACTTCTTGGAAAAGGTAAAAGGTGTGAACTTAAAATTAATGAATAAAAGAGTTTGATAAATTTAACCAGTCTATTAAAAAAAAGAAAAAACAACAAAAACAAAACAAAATACAAAAAGAAAACGAATAACGGGTAGCATAATGTAAAACAACCTTTACCCACAAAATAACTTTAACGAAAAAGGGGAGAGAGACAAGGATTGCACTTTCGATTGCAGCAATTAGTTTTTAAGCGGTCTGCTAGCTTACCAAACTGAATAGAAGGATCTTTTGGTAATCCAAAAATTAAGGAAACACAATAACTTTATGTAAAGCAAATAAAATACTCAGTTCGGACGGATTTAAGTACACAAATATCCACTACACGGAGAAAGCTTTTGCTTTCCGTTCGCGAATTTCAAACTTGGAGAAAATTTATTGAATCTTAATTGAAATAAAAATAAAATTAAAATTGAAGTACAAATTATAATCAATATCGCCCGGTACGAGGAAAAACACGAGCTTTTTAAAAGCTGAATAAGGTCCGCGGATTACCTAACTGAAAAATCAAATGTTAACGTTTTTTTATGAATTATCTCGCAACTTCCCCCCGCGTACCTGGATCGAGCTTCTATTCTAGATGCTCTTAAAACTAGATGGCGTAACAATGTCATTTTGCCTTATTTTTTTTAAACTTCCCACGCTCTCAGACCTGGGCTAGTCAACAGTACGTGCTTAATTAAACTTAAAAAATGTAACTTAAGGATCTTATAAAATATTGTATAACATTGAATACGCGAAAGATAAGCAATCATATTATTTTTCCCGTGAAAACTAACTGTCGACGCAGATTTCACAGTTCTTAACGTCTATCTGATACAGGAAAGAAATTGAATATGTTTCACAATATATAGGTTGAAACCTTCGGATTCTTACAGATAACTTCTAATGTGACCTCTTCTAAATTTTTACAAAGTTAAGACACTTTTTTAAGTCTTAGTTCGATAGTGTTTAAAAAGAGTTTTTCAACGATGTATAACATAACCGAAAAAACATTTATTTGTGGGGATATCAACAAAATACACTGGCAATTAATTCCATGGCTTACTGTTACGGGTTAATTCCTAATTATTTTCGGCAACCACGTGTGGTATGTGCAGGGCCGGCGCGGCAGGTGGCGTGTGCGAATTGTGCGAAGCGCACAGGCGCCGTAATAAATAGGCGCTTAAAAGGTTTCCAAAACAGCTGGTAAGCAGGTATTTCTATTAAAAGTGAATGACAATAATTTATTCACCAATTCATAATATTTTCTGAAAGGCGCCAAACATCTCAGAAAAAAAACTACAAGTGACAATCATTTTTCGCACATAAAAGAAAAAAAAACACGCACCAGGTCTAGGTATGTGTTTGAGTTAGTAAGGTGGTAACATTGCGTCCTGGAACTGATGTCGTTTGACATCAAGACTTGCCATCTTGCTTGTAGAAAACCGTTTCCGGCTTCTTCAATCTTACGCTCTGGCCGATTTTATTGTTTCGACACGTTAAGGTGAGCATGCGTTTGTAGTCTTACGAGAATTTGTGCGTAATTGAGTTGAAAAATTCTAAAATACAGTGTATCTGGAATCCTTTATGCCTTAAGTGTTGTCTGAGCGGATAAACCTTTTCCGCATTAAGAAACAGAGAGTTTTTAGCTGCAAATTTAAGTTGCAGGTTTGAGATGCAAGTTCAAGTTTCAGGTTTATGCTCTAGTTCTACCTGTTTGCTCCGCTGCTACTATTTATTGATTTATATTTATGTTTCTACGTTCGTACACGGTGAACACTCCATTTTCTTTGTGGTCGCCAATACGACGCCCCGGCGAACGTTATTTTGGTGCGACAAGGATGCGCGAGCAATGACCGAAAATTAGACTCACTCGCACGAGAGGGCGTCACCCTGCCAACATCTGAGTGTGACCCTCCACGCTTTTTCGTCGTATAAGTGAAACTAGAGTAACGGACCCTTTTTATTTTATAACTAACGTAATTTGGTTACGTAAATATTATCGGCATATATTTATGTATTCTCGTGTGGCATTAAACTAAGTTTAATTTAAAAAACTTAAAGAATTTTCGTTTCACGATTCTGTAAAGGTCAGTATTTCACCTAATTGAATTTCGTTCTTGTTTAAATTGAGTACGGTATCGGAAATTCAGTTGAATACCGCTTTACGGTTTATTGTGTTTTATATTAACCGTGTGCCTAAAAAAAAATATTTTAAGTACGTTTTGGTGCTTCCTCGATAAACTGTTTTGAACGTTCGTGGTTCGAATATCAGCGCATGCTGTGGACCCTGGCGAGTCGGTTCTGTAAATTGCAGAGATCAGCTGGGGTTTTCCCTGGCGCCCTAATTGTTTGTAAACCCGTACCTTAGCTCAGGGCAACTGATTGTCTCTTCAGCGCAGTATCTAGCCACCAAATTTCGGTAAGTCATCAGGAGTTAACATAACTAACGAATAGCAAAATTTTAATTTAACCAATTATATTACAATAAAAATTAATACAATATTATTTGTTCAGGTTCTCAGCATTTCCATTATTAATGGAGGTAATATAGATTCTATAGAATACCATCGAAAAAACGACACCTGTACAAGGTAGTCAAAGTTTAAAAAATTAAAAATTACATTTAACTTTGCACGTCTTATTAATAAACAGTTATCTCATATTCATAAAAAAAAAATTAAAAAGTTTTCCGTTTCCTAACCATTCCAATGGGTTGCAGTACTTTCATGATTTGATTAATATCAATGATTTCTTTTACCGTTGTGCAAAATTTATATTTTATAATAAACCTCCTAAATGGCTAATAAATTTTAAAGTACCTAAGATGATTTCGTTATGGGTAGACCACGCAGAACTGTCAGCAAATATAAACTTTTCCGTAAAATTAATAATACAATATTTTTCCATGTACAGCCAACGTAATAAGGCACACTGTAAAAAAATGAAATTTAGAACATGGAATGGTTGCACTACCTGATTAGTCTGAACGGAGTATCCAGGGACTTCGGAAATTTATTCTTTGGGTATCAGTTTGTTCCTCGTGGCTGTAAGGGTGGTTTCACACAACAGGGTACGTTACAATACTTAGATTACCCTTGAGGGGTTTCTCTCACAAGAGCTTAAAAAAAAGAAAATCAAGTGTATGGCTGGAGAATTAGTAATTTGAATTTTTCTGTCGTTCGCTGCGTGTGAATGTTACAATTTTAAAAGGAAGTTCTAATGCATTTAGCGCGGGATATGATTAACATATATGAGTTTTCTGATTCTATACAGTTAAGATTTGAAACGGGCACTTAGTAGAGATATACATTTATTATACAACAATATAAATGATTTTCAAAATTTGTTTCGTTTATGTTTTCATGATTTAAAGGAACGTCTGAGTCAATAAATTTCATGCCTCAGGCACCTGTGGAAAAAAAAATGTTAAGACATGAAATTTTATTTCATAGACGCCTGAGACTTGAAATTTATTGAATCGTATGTTATAAGCATTTAATAATTAAGTATAGTAGCTAGCGTGATATGTTAGCACATTTATCATGCGAGGTAAAGTGTAAAATTTTTCCCAAGAGACTCGTATGTCATTACAGGTGTGGCGTGCAAAATTGCAACTAACACGTCTTTTAATGTATTCAAAAATCTAATATTTCTGAAATCATAAGCAGAAATCGATCTCCGAATTTCTTTATTCTTAGAGCTTCACCTGAAAAAATCATAAGACGAGTCGAGTTCAATAAAATATGAGAATGAAATTCTCAAGATCTTGAATCAGTTTGCTTGATATATGTTATTAATTATGTTAATTATGTTATTAAAACAGAACTAAAGCATGTTGGAATTTAATAAATCGTGAGAGAGGCAAATTTCTCCAAAAACAGACCATTCCTATTGATAACAAAGAATTAAATTTTTATTTTGCAAATATTGCCGAAAATATTGTAAAAAAATTACCATTGTTATCTGAAGCAAACAAGAATCGAATTTGTGCAGTTTCAGCTCTAGATCGTTCTTTTTTTATGCAACCTACAACTGTACCAGAAATTAGTAATATAATTAGGTTACTTAAAAACTCAAACTCGAAAGACTTTTACGGCATTAACAGCAAATACCTAAAAAATCCTCTCTGAACTTATAACTCCTATATTATCTCATTTATACAATTTATGCTTTGAGGAAGGTATTTTCCCATCAGCTTTTAAAGTTTCCGTGGTTGTTCCTATACTTTAAAATGGAAATCCAGAAGCTAAAAATAATTATCGACCCATTTCTCTTGTGCCAGTTTTAGGAAAGGTTTTGGAAATTCTAGTTAAAAACAGATTAATAAATTTCTTAGAAAAATTCAATGTGCTTAATAAAAACCAATACGGGACATAGTTGTATTCAGGCAGTAGAACAGCTCGTGAGGAAACATAGTTGAGAGTTTCGAAGAAGGTAAACACACAGCATTAGTTGTTTGTGACTTGACAAAAGCCTTCGACTGTGTTCAGCACGAACTATTAATAAATAAACTAACTTGTTGTGGTATTGGCGGTACAGCACAAAACTTTTTTAAGAGCTATTTAATAGATAGAAGTCAGTGTACTAAAATTAATGGCATACTATCAAAGAGAGTACAGATCCAGTATGGTGTACCTCAAGGATCTGTGTTGGGACCTGTTCTCTTTTTATTGTATATAAGCGACTTAAGTAAGTTCATGGGTCCTGTACAATCTATACTTTATGCCGACGACACAAATATATTTTGTTCTGATACCAACATTAACGTGCTGTTAGATAAAGTACAAGACATGAAAGATAGCGTAGAGCAATGGTTTGTTAGAAATTCACTTAGCTTAAATAATAACAAAACTCAAATAATGGTTTTCTCAACGAATCATGGTATAAATCCCAACGCTGTTGTTAAGATCTTAGGCATAACTTTAAGCGATAACTTGACTTGGTATGCACATATTAAATCCATTAGCTCTAAATTATCTTCTGCGATATTTATACTAAGAGAATTATCAATAATATAGATTACAACATAATGGCTTACTACGCCTTATTTCACTCACATGTTCTGTACGGCGTAAGGCTTTGAGGTGCCTCTAGAGACTCAATAATAATATTCCGACTACAAAAAATGGCAGTGAGAGCTATGTGTCGACTAAAATACGACGCTCATTGTAAACAACATTTTATACAGATGGGCATTTTAACAGTTCCTGCAGTTTTTGTTTACAGTACCTTAGTGCATATTCACGAACATAAAAATAAATTTGCTACTGTAAATGAAAATCATTCATATCCTACTCGATTTGGAAATCTTTTAAAACAATCGAGAATGAAATTACCAAAATCAAAAAAGAATACTATTAATCTTAACTTATACAATCAACTTCCATCTGATGTAAAAGGATATACTCTGACAAAATTTAAAAATACTCTGTATACCAATCTCAAGCTGATGGTACCATATTCTATAGATGAGTTTACAGTACTGTTACGTTTCTAGGGTTTAAATTAATTTATTTAATCGAATAAAACACTCGGTAACAAACTTAACCGTAATTTAATAATGATTACAATCTAATTTATTCGTAACAATTTATTTACACACTAAATCTAACTTCGACGATCGCTAATTACAACTCGACTGACTCCTGAGTCATCCCCGGCCAATTTTATATTCTACGCTGCCTTCTCGTTTGTTCCATCTTCGAAGACGCTGGAAAAGTCGAGTTTGTTCGGTATAGATAGCCTGGCGACCGACTTTTTGACGCCTTCAGTGTGACGTAGTGAGCTAAGTGGCGCGCCACAGTACATTCTGGAACTATAGGCAATCAGTGAGCCGCGCTGTGATTGTGTGTTTATACAAATATTTTGTTTAAATTATGTCTGTCCTGGTCTTCTATGTATATTCAGTCTGTAACGTTTCACCTTCGTTGCAGCATAGTTTTAAATTTTTCGTAATTATTGTATGTTTCTGTTATATTTTATGTTAGCAAAAAGTTGACATGCCATAAACATAACTCTGTGTTACTGTATTGTATATACCGGGTGTCCCGCGCCATGTGCTCACCTTTCTAGAATCTTTATTTATTAATCGATTAACCTGAATTTTGGAGACAATAAACTAAACAATGAATGGAATTTTTTTACATACTGATAGTCGTCATAGGACTTGCGGTTTCGCCGGAAGTGATATCAACTTTCTTATTTTAAATAGAACACCCTATATATTTTTACATATTTAAAATCTTATTAGCATTACGAGTCCGAGTATGTATCAATTGTTAATTTTGGTTTCCATGACAACGAAAAAAAAACTTTTTTATTTTTCAATCTAGAAAGCTATGAATCGCATTTTTTCGATCTAATGCGATCAAGTGTTTCAAGAAAATCACTCTTTTGATGGTATTTTGATTTTTAACATTTTTACAGTATTTGAAATTTTCATTAACTCATTTTTTTCGAAAGAACCTCGTGTTTCTTTGTTCAACAGAACATTTTTTTCTAAGTACACTGATACCAAATACGTCATATTTTCTTTGAAAGTCATTAGAAATAAAGGGAGTGTAAAATTTCAATAAGACATGCTCTATTTTAAATTATTTTGAAAGAAAATATGACGTATATGGTATCAGCGTATACAGAAAAAAATGTTCGGTTGAACTAAGCTAAGAAACATATGAGGTTCTATCGAAAAAAATGAGTTAAGAGCAAATAAAAATTTCAAATACTGTAAAAATGTTAATGTTTTTTTCGTTGTCATGGAAACCAAAATTAACAGTTGATACATATTCGGACTCGTAATGCTCCGTAGATTTTAAATATGTAAAAATATATAGGGTGTTCTATTTAAAATAAGAAAGTTGATATCACTTCCGGCGAAACCGGAAGTCTTATGAGGACTATCAGTATGTAAAAAAATTCCATTCATTGTTTAGTTTATTGTCTCCAAAATTCAGGTTAATCGATTAATAAATAAAGATTCTAGAAGGGTGAGCACATGGCGCGGGACACCCGGTATACATATAACACTGATATTGTAATAATGGTTAATAAACACTATCTATCTATCTATACAAAAAGCGACCTGTTTGCGCTACGCTGCCACAAGCGACGTCACAGATGGGAGACACAACCCGTTATAAAAGGCCAGACGAAGTTCTGGAACGATTACTCCGTTGGCCATTCTGCTGGTCAACCGCAGCTTGTGAACCGCTCCCCTCTAGTATATTCTGCTGGTTATCCGCAGGATATGTACCGTTACCTTTTCTAGTATAATTTGCTCGTCAACCGCATCCCTCTGGTATTGTCCTTCCACCAACAACCCTGTCTACACCGCCCGGCTGACAACCGCAAGGAACAGTTATTGTGGCGACGTTGTTTATTATGGTATGGTCTACTATGTATTGTTAAGTGTTAAATATATTTGTTTATTATACAGGGTGTAATCAAATTAGTTTCACATATTAATACCGCAAGTTCCTCATCATATAAGAGAATTAATGCTGCAACTACCAAAAATCTAGCTCAAAAATAAAAAAATTACCTAATGGAGGAGTATTGACTCTTTTGTTCAAGAACTTCTGGTCGGCCGTGCACAAAAACGTTATAAAACAAAATTCCAGCAAAATTCAAGGTCGATTGCTTGATCGCATTTTAAAAGATTTATGGGAACACAATAAAATAGGATCACCGACCCATTAAAGAAGACAGTTCAAATTGACAACCTCTCGGTCGTGCCCCGTGTGTGCATTATAATTAAAGCAGAACAATTTAAATTTGCTTGGATTGATCAGAATTAAATCTGTTTCATTAGATAATCGACAATAATTAGATCTTGACATCCTTTGTAAACCAATAGTACACATGATTTACAGTGCTAATTTCGCTTACTAAAATGATTTAAAAAAAATATTAGTCGCTTTGATTGATTGTCGCTTTGTTAATTATTTCCACCAACGAATACGTTTTTTCGTAGTTCGAGTTCGATGACGCTTTATTGTTTAGGTTCCACAAAATAATAAAAGCGATGGCTGCATTCAATAACGATTTTCCGAAATGCAGAAAGAAAAGACATTTTTAAACATTTTGCGCAATAAAGAAATAACAAAGCAGTTTATTGACGACCAGCAAATAAAGTACACGATGAATACGTATGAATTAGTAAAATATTTTAGAAAATGGAATTTCTAATTTTTATTTATTTTTACAGTTTTGTGAGCAGAATACTATTAACAATTACGTTAAAATTGAGAAAAATTGATTCATTTAATAAGCAATGCGATGGATATTTATAATTCTTTTCCGTTATGGAATTACATAAGCGAAGATTTTAACCCAGTGCCCTTCAGTTCGATGACGCTTTATTGTTTTACGACGTTTTATGATGCGTTTGTAGAAACCGATACACGGCCAGTCAGAGGTTTTCAAACAAAAAGTCTCCGGGCTTTGGGGGGTAATAAAATTCATATTTGCAGAAATCACTTTCTTAAGTGATAAAGTTTTAATATGTGAAACTTATTTGATTACACGCTGTATATTAAAACTTGAACTTAAATGTACATATCTCCACCGAGATAAACCTGACAACACAAAAAGGATTGATTTGCAATAATCCGTCACATATTTAACTAACTTTACTAGTTGTGATGACTTACGATTTTTAGTAATACAACAGCGAATTAAGAATTACTTTATTTTTTCTAAAATACTGAAAGAGAAGAAGAAACCGAGATAACCAATCGATCAATCAAGCGAACACAAGAAGAGGCATTTTCGAAAGAGTAATGAAGATTATTTTTAACAATTATGATTCCTCAATTTTTTTCCTCTGACATGTTTTATAATTTGAATAATGTGTGTAATATACTATTACTACCTGTTTGTCTTCAAATAACTTCTAATTTATTTTCCTTTCGGTTCGTGTTTAAACAAATTTCAAAATGAAACTCGATTTTCGGGTAATCGTATTTGCATTTAACACAATAATATATGTAAATTCCAAGATTTAGTGTTGCGGATCAGGCGGGGCCGAAGACAACAATTTCCGCGGTAACTTTGACGCCCACTCTATCACCTGAGCTTTGCATTTCGACGTTTTCGTTATTAAGCTGAAGTGAAAATGGTTTCAGCGGTAGGCACGCCCATCGAACCCCTCATTTCCTGAAACTCGTCATTTCACTGTCGGTTCTACGCATTGAAACGAAATTGTTAGAGTCAGTCAGACCACGCTGAAGTGATGTTTATCGAACAGAGCGTCGATTATTCATTGGTAAAATGAGTAATTGCATAAATTAACGTCTGCTGTGGTACGTATGTGTACGTAACACAGAGAATTTGATTTATGTATATTTCAAGGAAACACGCTCTATAATTTCAAGTGTATGTATACATTTTATAATACAAATACGCTTTCTAACTAAAATATATAGAATGAGCTTATTTTTAGTGAAAGAGCTTTTGCTTTTGTATCTAGGAATGAACTAAAGATTTAAAAACGAAATGCTTAAATAAAAGTTATCGACTATCTTCAATAAACGTCACACTTTATTATATAGATACTAGCTTCACTTCAAATCCATCCATTATAAATCACTTCAAGTATGATCGCAGTGGTATCAAGTACTGCAGCTGGCAATTTGTGGATGTGAATCAATGGCACGAAGACAGGGATGCAGCGAAAGCTCGTATTAATAGAGATGGATGTGTTGGGGTAGAGGGCCAACTAAATTCTCCTCTAATCCTCGCAGGTATTAATGCTGATTATAACTTCGGGCAATGCATACAGGACTAAACTGTGCAGTGATGAATGAAAGTGATGCGAGATTTCTGGTCATTACTTTGGTTCATTAAAATATACAAAATATTTATTTTATTTTACAGTTGACGTTTTATATTTGTCTAATTTAAAAATGTCAAATTAATTTTTTTTGTATTTTTGGCTTGTTTTACGTAACCCTGCTTATTTTGGTGTAAACCAAAGAAAGCAATGCAACTGAATTGACTGATTTTTTATTTAAATTATTGAATAATAAACAGGGAAAAGAATTCAGGCCACTTAATGTTGGACGCTTTTTACGTCGAATGTACTATGTACTTCTGCCACCTTTCTGGCCTCCAATGCGATGCATCGAATTGTTATTGAGCGGGAGGGAAAGGAGTGCAATGTGAGCGTTTGCAAGTTATGGGCGAGTTCTAAATTTTCCTACCGTTCGCGGAACAAGTGGCCTGATTCTTTTTCTCTGGTAATAAAGTTAGTGAACTTATAAAGACTCTCGACTCAAATCATTTTATACATATTTAATTACAACAGGTCCGTTTATGCGATAGTCCATATAAATTGTATGAAAACGATTTCCTGCACATTTTTGCAATGCGATGCGGCCCGACACAGTGTGCATTGTAGTAGTTAATAATAGCCAAAGAACAGCTAAGGTCAGATTTTCCGTACGAGATAATTTGTTTTCATAAGCGTCCCACTCTGAAGGTAAGCATTCACAGGCTCGCATCGCACGCGTCGTAAGCATTGCAAGAATCGCTCTGTATTTGGAGTGTCTATGAAAATGTAATCACCGCGACGTGGTCAAGTTAACGCATCGTCATATAAAATTAGAGAAAGTAAAATTTTCCTGTCAATGCAATGCGTGCGCTAAATTTAATAAATGTCCGTAAAAAGGTTCACGCCATTGGCAGGAGTAACGCATGCATCTGAACCTTTACGCAATCGGTTTAACCTGACCGTTGGACTTAATTGTCCAGACAATTAGTTGCCATTTTATCGCTTTATGAGATTCATCAGTGATGTGGTCCACTACTAGTAACGTCACGAAGTATCACATTTAAAAAATTAGATTCTGAATTTTTACTTATTTTACTTATTTTTACTTTGGAGTTTCACAAAATATAATATGCATATTTTTAGGTTTAATTGACAAAATTGTTTAGTTAATAAGTCTGTTTATCTTGCAGATCAAAATCTTTTCGGTCTTTGTAACGTTCGCGAAATTAACGTTTTAATAGAGGGAATTCCGTGACAAATCCAAGACGTTTGACCAGCGAATCGTATTTCATTTAAAGCAATGAACGCGTTCGCTCATTAAATGTGTTCCGACGGGACGCTGAAAGGTTTGATACATCGACCTTTGGATCTGAATTTTTAAAATGCATTTTGTCATATTCTGTACGGATAGTTTAAAAAGGGAAATTTTTAAATAAATTGAAGAGTGATTCAGTTGGAATCAATCAGTGATTAGCAGTATATCACTTTTCAGTAAACCGGAAGGAGAGTTCAGCGCGTTTGACCTACCTAGGAGAAATGAGGGGGCCTGCGCCAATCCCGCAACTTATCAGATGTCAGGTCAGTCGTCTTTTCGAAAACGAGATGGAAAATCGGGGTTGCGTAACGGTGCCCACTGAGCGGAGACGCCGTGGGTTATCTCTAAAGGTGTTACGGAAAAGGGCGCCACCCAGCGATGGTTAAGCAACCCAAAGATGCCAAAAATACACGATCGGGAAAGTGTGTTCTTAGACGTTCCCGACATGGGTAACTCCCTTGGACCCGTTTCGTCGATGACGTACTCCTGAAGGTGGTAAAGGGATCTCCCTTCCCAAAGGTAGAGCAACCTCAGATTGTTGAACAGAAGAAATGAATAAAGTTCCTTATGGCCAAAAAACAATTTATTTCAGTCGACACAGCTCCTAATACAGCTCACAAAATCAACAGACAGCCTGAAGTGGTGCTCGGCCGACTTTTAATTAACAAAATAGCAGTAAATAGATTTACAAGACCCAAAGAAAGATTAGCTTTGCTGCAGCACGAGTACTCTACCGTCTGCGCACAACAGGGTTTAGCTGACGAGAGGAAAAAGAAAAATCAGAAAGGGTTGACGCTTACGTGGTTCAAACGGATTGAGTTTTTCCTACTCTAGGCGCTGATAATGTACACGTCAGGAGCAAAAACGGCGTGCCAATAAAAGACTGAGCTACGGCGTCAGATTTCTCACCTGAAGTCGAACGGCTTCCACACGAACGGGGAAATTGTAAAGGCCCCGCACAAGTTGCTTTAATAAAGGGGGAAACAACAGCAAATTAATAAAACCCCACCAACAAAATGGCGATCGTACAGAGACGGAGAGGAAGAAAACTCACCTCATGCAAAGTTCATGAGAAGCGACGCACGTTGTTAACCAAATCCGCATTAAAGCGGTCCAACAGCGACGGGGATAATTTCGTTGCAGTGCAAAATCCAGAAGCAAAATGGGGTCCAAATAACTTTTCAAAACAACACTAAGTTGCACCACTGCAAGCGACGTGCGTAACCTGAGTGAAACCAGCGCGCGCCATGAAGCGTCGGACTCGCAACAGAGAATTAGAGACACGTTCCCTTAACGCAAAAAAAAAACTGTAACAAGTAATCAGTTCGGTTCATTACATCGCAATGAGTTAGTAAAGTGGTGATGTAATGGCTTGGGATGAACAGCAAGAGTACATTAAGGGTAATATAAAACACTTTTATGTTCGGTTTTGAAAAGCAAGTGAGTGGCTCTGCGAATAGTTTAGCCGAGACAATGTGTTTTGTGATTTGTTACAGACTAATTTAATCCAATCTTAATTTTAATCCTTACTAATGTTAATTTTGCTAATTTTTGGGTAGTTCTTGCTCGTGAGAATTGCAGAGTAAAAGCTTTTTAAAACGAGCTAAAAGAGTAATTGCTTATTTATAAAGCAAATAATTATATGTGCGAAACGTCAAGTTTATAAATTACTCTTTTAGGTCGTTTTAAAAAGCTTTTTTATTTGTTTCATATTCTCTTTAATTTTGTTCATTATAAATCTAATTTCATTTAATTTAATTTAATGGAAAGGTAGTGTAGAGATCCGAATATTCAGTAGGTAGAGAAACAATGTTTTTATAGATAATTAAAAGTTGCGATTAAATTACTCCTTATATTATACTCTTAACTTATTAAAACACGAAGTAGGTTAGCACGAGAAACGGGTATGAATCATGATTTCCTAGCATTTTCTGCCCAGCGCGCAGAGCACGTCCGCAGAAAAAAGAGATCGAGTGGGCGGAAGCCTCAACATTATCCCTAATCTCTGCACTCAATTAAGGATAATTTTTGCATAACAAATGCAACATCAAATGTCCCCCTCCTTTTACAAATCCGAGAGGAGAAAAATGCATAAATGCTCTTGCAGCGGACGAGAAGTCGATTCTCCGGGGACTGCAGTTCTCTAATTAGTGTTCGTTACTCGTTGAATTATATATATTTTTTTAATATAATTAATTTAATCCTAACCGATTTTTTTCTGTATTTTATTAATTTAATTGAAATTCTGTGTTTCGTTAGTGAGTTGTAACAAATATCTATTTTGCGTATAAAGAAAAGGTATTTTCTAACACAGGCATTTTTTTATTATTCTTTACTGACTTTTCGCCTTTCTCTCACTGCCATTGTTTTTTCTATTTAACGATATAATTTCCCTGATATTTATTTATTTTGTTAACGGGAAGTATTTTTGGTTATTTACAAACTTAATATTAATACTTTGTAATTTCATTCGAACTTAAAAACTTTAAAAAACTGTATTTAGATTTTTAAATTTTCCTACATTGTATTGAAAACAAATTTTACCAATTTTTAATAAAGTGTTATACGAGTATTTAAAAATTGGGTATTTTTATTTGAGATATTCAAGTAAAGTTTTCATTTTGAAGTCCAAGTTAAGCAAAACGAGAGAGAGAGAGAGAGAGAGAGATATGTATGATATCTATCGATACTGGTCCGATACCAGATATTTTGTAATCGATACTTTGTCTTCTGATATATCGATGGATCGATTCAATTACATGAAATATGGAATAACAAATTACTATTTAACTAAGCGAAAATATCTAATTAAATTTTTTTGTACATGCAATACGCAAATTTTCCAAACGGACACACAATACGAAAACATCTTTCAAATTATATAATCTCACTTCAAACCCTTCTTTTGGATTAAAAAAATAATAATAAAAGTATCAACATTACGAATCGATACCTTTAAGAACGATATGTATCGATTCCTAAGATCGATACTTTATAATGTATCGCCCAGCATTATTTTCCAGCAACCATGGAAAACAATGGAAAATCTGGCTTGTTTACCAAATTAGTACGCTACTTACAAAGATCGATATCCAACTTTGTACGGATTGTTTAAAAGAATTGGAGGAAGAAAAAACATGAAAAGTGGGTTTCCAACCTCCGTCCGCACATTTGTATTTAGTATTTTAACAAACCCTCTGTATGCGCCCTTCTGGGTTCACTCAGAGTATCTTTATCCCATTTCAACCCATAAGGTTAAAATAAGTTACACTGAGTGCACGTAGTGCGCCTTAATCGAAAACGCTATAAATGGTTAATATCTCTTTCGATTGGGTTGCACTATGTGCACTTAGTGCGCTCTTAGTGAATCTTCATTTGATTTTATTCCATTAGGTTAAAACTTGTTACCGTTCAATTTCTGTCCGACCCCGAATCACCCTGTATATTGTTCCCCGTGAAATTATTTTCATAGAACGCCCGGCAAATTCTTTGCGCTCCGTCGATTTGCTTTCAAAGTATTTCCCCATGTTATTCGTTTTCCTGTAAAAGTTAGGATAAGGAAAAGTTTGGGTTGCGAAAGTTAAATTCTCCGGTCGCATAGATTCTTATTTAGCCTTTTTGATTTACGCATTATTGCATCATATTGTGAAATCAGCGATTCCTTTCCCACGTTAGCTACACAGAAATTGAACCCTGGTCTTTAAGCCCATTGGTCCTCGTTGACGTAAGATTCTGTCACGGTTGGCGGAGGCACACTATCTCTTCTTGTTTTAACCCCATCTCTTTCTGTTCGCCGGTGCGAAGCGATTTTGTCAGAACAGAATGATTCTCGTTCTTCTCGGTGTAACAACACGTTTCGTGTCGTTGTGCTTTCCTTTGTGTACGTTTTCGCCCAAAAATTGATGGTGGGCGAAGGCAATAACAGCTTTTCTTGGCTGATTATATCCCGTTACACGTGAAGAGAAATAATACATTCGTATTGTCTACGCCTGTTCCCTTCCAAGCAGTTCTGCGAACAGGTGAGTCGTTGGTTGTTCTGTATCGCTTCGACACTTTCTATCGCGTATCTTTCTTCCTAACAGGCTTTAGTTAAGGGGTTTCCTCACCTCGGTGCCGCTTTCGGCAAGAGCGTCTGATTTTGTTGGCCATTCCCCGCTTCGGCACGGTCTCGTGAGTCCCGGCGGACACCTTGGAGCTGTTCAACACTCCGACCGACGTGGGACCCGCGCTGGGATAAGGTTGGCCTGTTTATTATTTTATTTTACGTATATTGCTACCGGAAAACGGCATGTAGCTTCACACTGCGTTGTGATACGTTTTGAAGTTGCTGTCTGCTATCTCTTTTTTTTTGCGCACCGTTCCGGTTAGTTTATTTGAAGATTTTGGTGTTTACATTTTAAGCGCGGTTGCGGCTTTTATCAGAGCTTAGATATTTTGTTGTTTTTGTCAATTTTTGACTCAGTTTTAATGTTAATGTTATTATTATTTGTTTTCTGTGAATAAAACTGTATTGAAAACATATCTTGGATGAGACGTGGTTTTTCTTAATTTTTCCCCGCGGTTCCTTTCAGCCCAAAAGAAATTAAGTGGCGCCTTTATTTTGTTTTATTGTTTGTTTGTTCAGAGCTAGTATATTTTTTTTGTTTTGTTTTACCCACCCTATCCCACTGGGGCGACGCCGAAACGTTTGTCACGGCGATCACCTGCAATACCTGTACAGGTACGTAGCAAACTAGATGAAGGTATACTCAGTGCACAAAGGGCATTCCAATCCAAAGTGCCGTAAGCGTCAATTATAACGTTGTTAATTAACTTACTCTCCATTCTCACCTTGTTTTAACCTTATCGAATAACAAGGGAAGGAGATACTCTCAGAGTGCTCTGGAGCAATGAAATAAACAAGCTCTTAGAATGTTACTGAGATTTTATTTAATCATTTTAAACTCGCCTTAATTTTTTAACGCTTAATTTATTATACCTATTCGAAATATATTGCTGTCAATAATTACGTAAAAGGAAATTCCTGACCTTTCATTGGACCAAGCTGAAACTTGCCTTATTTCTTTATTTAATTCTTTTTCTGTTATGCGTCTTAAATCAGATAATAAAGACGTTATTATTATTTTGTCATTTCTTTGCATTATTAAAACAAAAAAAAAATGGGTGCAGGAGTCTTGCTCCTGCCATTTTAATAAAGATGTAATAAGGTCGGAACTGTTTTATTACTGGTACGTTCTCTCGAGGCTCGTATAGTTTACGATGTGGAAAATGTAAGTAAAGAAAAACATACCCAAATGCATTTTATATCTCCAAACTAATGTTATATAAATTTACTTATGCGTAACCTCTCGTAAGCCAAGTTCCAGAAAATTATAATTTAACGGCATGAGGAAGTAACAAATTTCGGTTTTTATACCCTGAGTTCACAATAGGAAACATTTGTTTATTTTAGTGTTTTCGAAATAAGGTAATCCTTTATAAAAGTTTTTACTGGTACTAGAACTCACAAAAATGTTATTGAAAACGATGAATTCCTTTTGATAGCTGAGCAAAATGGAAAAATTTATTTCTATTTTCATAAAATATGGCAAAGTCCAAAAATTTTGAGTAAAATCATGTTAGCCGGTTTTGTTAGATAATGTTAATAATTTATGTGTTCAGACAAGAATTCTTAATTCTAGAACGCATTTATTTAATTGAATGTTATGGAATTTCGAATTGCTTGTTGTAAAATCCCAAATAAGAGGTGTAAAAAGAATCCCGAGTGTGGGTAACTGAAAAAACTGTTTAAAAAAAATTGATGAAAAAGACCAGTGTTGAAAGAGAATGAAGTTTATCTTGAGGCTGAGGCTACTATTTTTACCAATGACTATAACTTCCATAGTATACTTGTCTGTATCTCGTGCTGGCGTAATGCTTAATGGCGATAGAGCAAGAGGCCGGAAATAAATTTTTTTACGAACACAATTTCGGCCAATCAGATTACAATACAGATTACCTGACTTCCAGATCAAATGAGAGCGTAATATCAACGTACCTAAACCGGAAACGAACAGTGCGGCCAACGATCAACAACGTACCACATATGAATATTCAAAAAAACCAGGGAATAAATCTGTAACAGTCTGATGAATAACAACAAATGAACTAAACGACTTTTAGGGTCGTTTTCTCAGTCGTACTTTATCTTGAAATTTAGGTTATTCAAACAATTATAAAAATAATTGTTCCTATAAGAATAAATATGAAATTAAGGTTAAACAGCAAAACGAGCCTTATAAAAAGTTAATGAACCTTTATTTGATTTTCCTTATTACTTAGCATTTTTATTATCAAATTCGCATTTTTGCAAATTATCATACATTTTCTAATTTAATATTAATCACACACACATTGATGTTTTTTAATGTAGAATGTGTAAAGTAATCACTGTTATCACTTTTGTGCGGACATTCTAAGGCAGCAATTTCAAAACTTCTCTCTGGGGAGGCGCGGACTGGTAAAAAAGGAGGCGCGAAAAGTAGAACAAAAAGTAATTTTCATAAGAAAATATAAACACTATGTCCACGGATTGGGTTCACAATAGGAAATACTTTTCGAGAAAAAGTCATTTTTTATAAATGTTTTTGTTTGTCCTAAAACCGTCAAAAAATTCATAGAATGTGGTAAATTCTGGTAATCGAGAAAAATTGAAAATTCTCTTTTGATTTTTACAAAATATCGCAAAATCTACCAAAACTGTTATTAAAAATTATAAATTCCTTTCGATAGCTCAGAAAAATGAAAAATTTTCATAACATATGGCAAGGTCCAAAAATTTTCAGTAAAATCATGTTGTGAGTTAATGTTACTAATTTATCTTAAAAACTATTGAGGCAAGAATACGTTAAATCTAAAGCGTATTTACTTAATTGAAAATTATGAAATTTTGAATTGTTTGCCGTAAAATCCCAAATGAGATGTTCAAATAGAATCCCGTGTGCGGGTAAATGAAAAAATTGTTTAAAAAAAATGAAAATGGAAAAGAACAGTGTTGAAAAAGAATGAAGTTTATCTTGAGGCTGAGGCTGAGAATTTTGTCAGTGACTTCCATAGTACTTCCCTTGTCTTAACAATGGGGAATTGACGATTTAAATATTTATTTAAAACAATTTAAAAAGGCAGAATTTTTTTTAAATTAAAATTTTAGCATTTTTTCAATTATGAGAGCAAATATTTTAATACATGACATAAGCAGTATCAGTTGACACGATTTTAATGAGAAAAACTTTAGATTTTCGCATATTTTGTAAAAGTCAAAAGAGAATTTTCAATTTTTCTCGCTTATCAATCAGAACTGACCACATTCTATGAATTTTTTGGGGGTTGTACGACAAGCAATTTTTTTTTATAAAGAATGACTTTTTCTCGAAAACTCAAAATTAAAAATGTTTTTCCTATTTGTGAATCCAATCCGTGGACACACTGTATACATTACCGCTCATAAGTATTTGGGCACCCATAACTTTAGTAGAACTCATTAAAAATCATCAAAAATTTCAGATTATTTGCAGTGAATACTTAAAAGGAGACAATTGTTTAATTTACCAAATTTAAGCTTTCTATTCGTGTACTGGGTGTCTTACGAAACACGCACTACGCGTCGGACAAATTTCAAATTAAAAAAATAAATGAAATGTTACAACTGTTTTATAGTATTTATACACTAGTCTTACACAGTTTTTGAATTACTAAAATCGGATTATTAATAATAGAGTTACAGCGTGAAACGTTTTTCGTAAGGCAACTGGTATTACCTATAATGACCTCAGTTTGATGTCATAGGGCAAGGCTTTGCAGAGGCCATTCTATCACTCTTATGATTATGAAAATTGGGCTATTGCAGGTAATAAAGTGATAAGCAGTTAATAATACTCATTTCCTTAGATCTGAGCATTATATTATGCAAGCAGTGGAATAAATTACAGATACCCAAATGCTTATGAGCGGTAGTGTACATCGGTCTACATATAAAGATGTCTTCTTTAAAAGTATATCTTCAAGTTTTATTTTTTTGTATAAATTTGACAATAACAGCAGAGGAAAAAGAAATAATTATATTAAACGCATAAAATACCTGTAAAACATACATAAGTGCTTGCATGTGAAATTATGTGAAATAAATTATTACTGATTTTTCTAGAAAATTTTACCGTTTAAAACCTTATATTTAGTAATAAAAGTGGGACATTAAATAAGCCGATTTTATCACATTGAGCGAAATTCTTGGTATAAACGCGAAATCGTTGCCGGCAATTTAGTGACCCGGAATGCCTTTAATAATAGAATAAAAACACGCTAAAACGGATTATTCAACTTCCAATAAAATTGTAGTATTTTATCTGCATGAAAAAATAATATTTATAGCAAAGCATAATTCTGTATGGAAATGTGGAACATAAATCACAGTTGAACCTAATAACCTTAAACATTTAGTGGAATACTAGTAATCAGAAACACTTACATAATTGTGTCCAAACATATTAGTTCGAATTCTAGCAATCAAAAACACTTACATCCAGATATTCAATTTTTTTTTAAAAATTATTAAAACAATGTGGAAATTTTCGGTATTACACTTATTGATTAGCAAATTTAGCCTTAATATTCTAATCTCTGACGTAAAACAACTAATAATTCCATAATTTTTCCTATCCATTAAAATCAATAAACTAATTGCAACAATAATAAAGTATGTATATGAAGCTAAAACTTCTCAGTAATTCCAATACTTATTGCTATGTTATTTTAATTGAAGGTTTAGTTTTGATTATGTCAAATAAGTTTTACTTAATTTTTTTGAATGTATTATTATGATTTCGAATCAGAATTTTGTTTAAAGTCAGTGTAATTTTCGTGTATGAAGGGAGAATGGTAATTCCAAGGTACTCCGTCTCAAATATTGCTTACACTAAAACACAAATTCTGTTTCATGAATTAAATGATATGGGTTACGACAAAACACATTGAACCGCAACCTAAAGTCAGTCTTGAAGCTTCTTCGACGTAACATAGGACTGCAGAACTTTGCTGATACGAATGCATCTCTTAAGCCTAGCAAAAGGTGAACACATCGTAAGCCAAAATGGTCATCTTCGGCTAAGAAGTCTTCAAGCATCACGACAACAAGAAACACATTCGTGGTAACAAAACAAAATATGTACGGAGATTATTGTTTGATATCTGTAAAGATCATTCATTTAGGAACATTACGTAAGTCGGTAGCAACAGTCATAAGGAAGTAGTTTTTTGTGAAAAGCAATAAAACTCATTTAGCAAAAAAGTGTTAACTAGAAATTGGGAATGACGCACTCTAAGGATAGTCAGAAAACGAGAGGGAGGTTTCTCTTGTATGATCTGTATAAGGGGATGTAGCGATTTTCGAAGGAAGTCACCAAATACCAGCAAACATCCGCGTCGGGTGTTATCGAAAAAGTCACTTAAAAACGGAAGTACAGTGTCGAGGCTATCACTGAATTAAATTTATGAACAAGTCCGTGCGTGAACATTAATAATAAAAGTTTTTAGAAAAATTTTGTGCAAATCGTTTTTGATTGCAGTGAAAACCTCGAGCAGCCTCTGGACAGCTGTTTCAGCCCTGCTTGGGGCTTCTTCAGCAGAGACGTAGCTCGACATTCCCACTGCAGACCAAAAAATTTTTCTAAAAACTTTCATTATGCTTTGACAGCATGCATGGCCGCCTTGCATGGGGGACTTATTAGGAGCAAATCCCGCTTCAATTTGTCTATCCTACTGCAATGTCAGGTCAAAAAGCGATAGTAAGATGTCGCTATTTTATCTGTTCATCATTCTTATATCGCAATTGCGAATAAATTGGGCAAGTCGTTTTTGGTCTGCAGTGGGAATGTCGAGCTATGTCTCTGCTGAAGAAGCCCCAAGCAGGGCTGAAACAGCTGTCCAGAGGCTGCTCGAGGTTTTCACTGCAATCAAAAACGATCTGCACAAAAATTTTTCTAAAAACTTTCATTATGCTTTGAGAGCAAGCATGGCCGCCTTGCTTGGGGGACTTATTAGGAGCAAATCCCGCTTCAATTTGTCTATCCTACTGCAATGTCAGGTCAAAAAGCGATAGTAAGATGTCGCTATTTTATCTGTTCATTAATAATAAAGTGCAGATGGCACAAAAACCTTAAGATGAACAAAAATATTTAGGTAACGTCGGGAACTATTTAAATCATTTATCAATTTTAATAAAGGATTGTTCAATTAAATTCAACGTTCAATGTAATAAACAGAGTAATAAACATTTAAAGGAAAGCTAGCGTATCAGTATTGCAAAAATAAATATCAAACAATTAATAACTCCATTGCAGGAACTTAGTTTGTTATAACCCGTTTAAAAGAAAGAAATACATTTCATTTATTGTTGCAAAATCAAAAATTTGTTAAATAAACCCATAGAAGAAAATAAACGATTTTAATTTGTTCTGAATTTCATTCAAAATTATAATTGAGCTTTTATTTATAGCAATTAGAAAAGAACCCAAAAAATTGTTATAAACAACAAACAAAAAGGGCACAGCCCTGGGCCTAGAAGAGTTTCATGTTAACAAAAATTTATATGCGTTATTATAAACAAAAATTATTGTACGAAAAATAACAGTAACGTAGCATCAGTATAAGTTTTGTAAGAAATTTCCGTGAGCACAACGAAGATGATTCACCTCTCTCTCGTTCGGCAACCCGACGAGAGTTCGGTGCGTTTGACCCGCTCAGGAGCAGTGAGAGGGCCTGCGCTAATTCCGCAACTTACCTTGTCCCTGAAGTCAGGTGGGTCGTTCTTTTGAAAACGAAATGTAAAATCAGAGTTGCGTAACGGTGCCCATTCAGTGAAAACGGCGTGGGATATCTCTAAGGGTGTAACGTAAAAAGGCGCCACCCAGCGGTGGTTATGCAAACCAAAAAAAAACCCATTGAACGCGCTTCCTCGAGAACGTACCCCAAAAGATGGTGAAGGAATCTCCATTCCCAAAGGCAGACCAACCCAAGGTTATGGAAAAGAAACCCAATAAATGAACAAAGTTTGTTACGGCCGAAAAGCAATTTATTCGAACAGGCAATATTCAAAATGCAGTTCACAAAACCACACAGACACCCTGAAGGAGCAAGAGTTATTTGTCAAGATAGCAGTAAATAGAAATACAAAGTTCAAAATAGAGTAATTATTATTAATTATTAATTATTGCAATAGTATTCTGGCATCTGCGGACAACAGCGTAACATATAACGGATGGTAACGGAGTTTTTATTTGTAACGTCCGCTAAAAGCGCATGTAAACAAGACAAAGCAAAATGTAACACGTGACGCGCGAAGCGCGACAACGCGGAAAACGTTAAAAAACGTAAGTGCGCTAATTATTACTTCAACAACGGTAAAGTTACTCGATAAACTCCAAAAGAAATTAAGTAAACAGGCAAACGGTAGGGGCCCAACATAGTGAGGTTGCCGCCGCAAAAAAAATAATCCATAGGTTCACAAGCCGTGCTGCAGCTTACGTGGTTGTCGAAAAAGAAAAACGCTTTTCCACGATCCGAACGGGTCCCACTTGCGATGGTTCCGGGACGTTCGAGTCTTTCCTCTCCAGGGCGTTGGCTGTGTCGACGTCAAGAGCAAAAAAAAGGAACGAGCTGGGCTGGGCTACGGCGTCGTATTCGACAAATTTGAGTCAATAGGCTTCCTCACGGACGGGGGGATAGTAGATAGGCTCCACACAAGTTGGTTTAAAAAAGGGGGAAACAACAGCAAATTAATAAAACGCTACGAAAACAATGAAACGTGGTCAGCAAATGGCGCTCATACAAGAGACGGAACTCACTTCATGAGATGTCCATGAGCACCAACGGAAACACAAGTCGACAAATCCGCGAGCAGTGGGTCCAAAAACAAACGGGGGAAACTTGTGCAAAAGCTCAAAAAAACCGGAGGGTCACTTAAAGTTCCAATGCAACACAAAATTGACCAACACCGTAAGCGACATGTTTAAGTCAAGTGCACTTGGCGCCTGCCCACCCAAAACAACGCGTAACCTCGCCTCAAATGTAAACTCAAATAGGACGTGCTCCGCGATCTTACGGCCAATGACCGAACTCGCAACAAAAATGGGAGACACACTCCTTCAATACAAAATGAAAACTCTAACAGATGTGTTGATCAATGTGGAGTTCTTTGGTTCAGGATTAGTTAATATTTGGAGTCATTGGTCTTATTCTCTTGGTATCTATTGTAACTACGAATGCTGGTGGAGCTACAATTAATCTTTTCCAATTTTAATTTTTTTTGAAGCATACACAACACAATAACTTAGCTTCTCTCTCTCTCTCTCTCGCTCTCTCTATCTGATCTCATAATTAATTACTTTATTGCTTGGCCCTTTTGACAGTGTTCGTCATCAGGATCAGGAAAACGGACTGTATATTCGTCGGTCCCAGCTGGAAATAAATAACCTTGGAATGACAATCGGCTTCGATTTCAAGCGACGGTAAAAGAGCAAAAATTCACGGCTGTGTTTGACACCGCTGAGTCCACCAATTTTAATCAGGCATGAAACGCTGGTAATCCAATACAAGCAGATGACGTTCGAAACCAACTCTTACATTTCATCGTACATTCGTGAATCTATCATCTTCGGACAGCCATGGTGAAAACAATAGAAAGCCGTCCTACTCATGTACAGAACATGCATTCACTTCAGTATCGGAAGTCGTCGAACGGAACACTTTGTCTCCGGCCGGTTGAAACCACAAGAGAAATCTGACAGAAAGGTAGATGTCAAAAACAGACTTTTGCTGCCTTCTGTCCAAATCCTGGATGTCATGAATTTGACCGGCGAGATCCAGAAAGTTGAGTCCGTAAGACGATCACGCATGTGTTGGACCAGGCAAGAAAGCTTTTAGCTGAATGCACAGCGTTAAAGATGGTTACTTGCAACGAATAGAAGGAGAACGAAAGCTGCTGTTCACTCGATTCACGATGATGGAAACGGTCGTGCATGTTCATCATGACATTCCTACTGGCGGACACCCTAGATCGAAGAAAAAGAAAAAGAGTGTGCAATCCGAATAAATTTTTATTGGCCAACCATCCGAAAGGATGTTAAGGATTACATCAAGAAAAGGGGACCGTTGGAGAAGAACGAAGGAGTCATTAAGGGTTACGAATGTCAGTACCACGCAAAACACAGCATTAATCAACCAAAATCAGCACGACTCCAGCAGAAAGCACACACCAGTTCGCTTTCGAAAAATTTCCAGACACCTGGACCGAGCCACATCATTAAGTCACCAACAGAGACGGACCAGTCACTAGCTGGATGGACAAAGAAAATCAGTTTACGTATATAGAAGACTTGCTTCAGGGCTTTTATCTGTGCCGTTCTACTATGCAGAAAGGTTTAAGACGAATGATACCGTATATAAAGTAATGGTTCTGCATGGAAATGTGGAACATAATCGGTATTTTCAACCAGCTCTTGCAAATTTTCTTAAGTGTAATAATTTTTTCTTTTGTAATCCGTTCCAAAGTGGCCATGAAACATATTATTAATCATTTTATTTTGCAAATTGTGCAACACGGCGTTGAAAAGAATAATAAAACCTGATTAAATAATTTTACTGATAGCTTTAAAAGCGCATCAATTTTTATAATAGCAATTGCACAAGTAACCTACGATTATTTAGTGCCCACATCGATAAATCTTTTTTAGCAATTTGAAAAACTTAAAATACATACTGAATGTACCATGGCATATGGATGACCCTTCTAGAATTTTTATTTTTCAATCGATTTACATGACATTTGAAAAATATAAATTACACATTAAATATAGATTTTTCGTCATACCATTGAGTACCGACTTCCAGTTTCTCCGGAAGTGATGTCAACTTTCTTAATTTATATTGAGCACCCTATGTATTTTTACATATTTGGAATATACAGATCATTTCGACTGTGAATATTCATCATTTGGTAATAATGTTGGTTTTCATGCCTCTACCGTAGAGGCGGACATGGTCAAAAACTTTTTGCACCCTTGTACAAAACATACCGCTTGTCCTAAAATTTATAGTACATAGCGATTAACTATGACTTCATAAGTGGCAATTTAGCGCTTTTCATTGGGGTACACTAAAGTCACTAGATCTATCAAAGTACCGCTAATTTGCCACCACCCTGTTTTGCGCCAACGTCAAAACATTGATGTAGGCTGAAAGTTTCTTGCAGTCGTTTACTAAATTAGTCAATTAAGTAATTAAGTAAGTAAGTCTTTAAGTGAATAATAATCACTGTGTAGAACGACCTGAGTCACAGAAAATATCTAATAATTAATTTTATAAATAAAATCGCACGTAATTCGTAAGAATTCTTATTTTTAGGGAAGCAAAATTTTGTAACTCTTTTTCGACATCTACAGTCCCTGACATCCTACGCATTCGATTAGTTTGATTACTTTGGAATACCTGTGAATGTGGCATTTTCCAAAAGATTAATTTCAGTTCGTAGTAACTGATGTATACGTCTTTTAAATTGATAGTCATTATTCAACTTTTCTAGATATCGAAGGTGTCCTTTTACACTATTCCATCATGATTCCAAGTCCCAACGTTGATTTATTATGCTTAGGCCCAGTTTTACAAATGAGGCTCAACTTTGAACTGAGGCTTAAACCCTTAGCAACGATTATTTCAACAATTGTTGTGAAGGGTTTAAGCTTCGGCTGAAAGTTAAACCATCATTGTAAAACTGGACCTGAGTGAACGAACTTGATTGATAATATCGAAGTATCTTGATTGTTGAGTGTGAACGCGGCGAAAGTTGAAGCCTCATCAAGAGCCGTTTTTCTTACCCATTTGTGCATGCATATAACTTCAAAAACGCAAGAAATCGCGCACGCTTCAGTTAGATAGGTTCATAAACTTTTTGCGTTTAAAACACAACTGTGCTTGAAACTAAACAAATTTTAAAGCTAACAGTAAATCGTCTGAAAACTGTCACGAAATGTCACTGCGCCGTATTGATTCCTTTTCGATAGTTCTCACTCTAACTCATGGTCTTTACCAATTGTTCTCTCTCAAACTCATTGTCCTTACCAATTGCGGTACTTTGATAGATCTAGGGACTTTAGGGTGCACTATGTGCAATGAGTGTATCTTTATCTCGTTTTAACCTCATGGAATAAAACGAGATGAATATACACTGAGTGCACATAGTGCATCCCAATAAAAAATGCTATTAAATATTTTGCAAGCTTTCAGATATGACAAGCTCAAAATTTTTAAAAATCTGTGAAGTCGTATTTAAACAGTACTATTTTGGATAAAGAAAAATTACAGGGAACTGTAACTGTCTACTATTTTTTGTACTTTCAAGTGCTATTATAGTAACTCACGGCACAAACTCTCTATATTGTGTTTCTCTGTTTGTTTTTTATCGCCCCCATTTATTGCTTGTTGTGGAATTGTTGAAGACACATGGTGACAATGTTGAGAACACATATCATCATTACTCGTTGATGACGTTCCTCGGTTGTGGTAGTGTTGGTTTGTTGTTCCTTCATCCCCTCAAATCGTGATGATTTTCCTTTTTTTTGATGATTTATACAGGTGTCCCAGAGCTCCGTAAAAGTTCCATAACTTTCTTGCTATTCCAGATATGGACTCGATTTTTTTTTTGTGTAATAGGAGCGCTTCTGTTGCACATTCTTCAATTATTTTCGTTTGTATACAGAGTGTCCAAGTATTATAGAAATATTAAAGTTACATTTTTTAAATCGAAACATCCCATTTTGTCTTCATTTTTGAATTCTACACTAAATTTTGCGTCAAATTTATTTGAATTATTCTTACGTATCAATCGTACTTTTTTATGTGAGTCAATTTTTTCTTAAAAATTCCCGGATGCAAGGTTCCATTCAAAACATCGTAACTTCTAAACTACTAAAGATAACGCAACCGATTTTTTTTTCAAACAATGCCGAAGCTATGACCAATCTTTTTAAATCAAGCCAAGACGTGAAGGGGTGTTTCAAGGCTTGTTACGATTTTTGAATATGAATAATTATAATTAACAAGAACTCAATCTTTTCAAATTGAACACCCTATATATTTTCACACCATTCTATAGCGTTTGTGACAAGCTTTTCAATGATATACAGCTTGTAGGGTCCAATTCTGATATTGAATGAGTTATTGAGAAAACAGTAATTTTTAGATGGAAATATTTAACAAAATACTGAAAGTTTGTAGTAGGCTGGTGTCAAAATGAAAATTGATTAAAATTTTTAGCCAATCTCAGATCAGTCACGGACGTACTGTGTCAAAAAGTGCGAATTTCTTTGGTTTAATATTTCATTCGCTGTGCATTATTATCCGTGATCGATCAATAGGACTGCAGCTTTAATTTCAAAATTATCTTCCCAGTTCGCGTGAATTAGAAGTTCTCTTGATGATTCATGAAAATTCTAACTTAAGTACTCGCGAAATCTCAAGAGAAATTGATTTGTATGCCAATTTCAAATTTTAACTTGAGTACTCCGGAAATTTCAAAAGGAACTGACTTGTATGTCAGTTTCTCCCGAGTACTGAAGTTAGAATTTTCATGAATCATCAAGAAAACTTCTAATTCACGCGAACTGGAAGGATAATTTTGAAATTAAAGCCGCAGTCCTATTGATCGATCGCGGATAATCATGCACAGCGAATAAAATATTAAATTAAAGAAATTCGCACTTTTTGACACAGTACGTCCGTGACTGATCTGAGATTGGCTTAAAATTTTAACCAATTTTCATTTTGACACCAGCCTATTATAAATTTTCAGTATTTTGTTAAATATTTGCATCTAAAAATTACTATTTTCTCAATAACTCATTCAATATCAGAATTGGACCCTACAAGCTGTATGTCATTGAAAAGCTTGTCAAAAAGGCTATGCTAGGTGTGAAAATATACATTCCATTTGAAAAAAGAGTTTTTGTTATTTAAAATTATTCATATTCAAAAAATCGTAGCAACCCTTGGAACATCCCTTCACGACTCGACTTGATCTAAAAAGATTGGCCACAGCTTCGGCATTGACTGAAAAAAAATCGGTTGCGTTATCTTTAGTGGTTTAGATCTTACGAATTTTTGAATGGAACCTTGCATCCGGGAATTTTTAAGAAAAAAATGACACATCAAAAAGTATGATTGATACGTAAAAATAATTCAAATAAATTTGACGTAAAATTTAGTGTAGAATTCAAAAATGAAGTCAAAATAGGATGTTTCAATTTAAAGAAATGTAACTTTAATATTTTTATTATACTTGGACACTCTGTATATAAACGAAAATAATTTTAGAATGTACAGTGGAAGCGCTTCTATTATACAAAAAAAGATTGAGTCGATACTTGGAATAGCAAGAAAGTTACGGAACTTTTACAGTGCATTTGGACACCTTGTATATGATTATACCAATATGATTATACCAGAAAAATGTTGATGTAAGCAGCCAATCTTGATGTCATCTTCTTGCTGTCTGTCTTCTTTAGGATAACCGAATGTAAGTATTTTGTTAAATTCTTTTTTCTTATATACCTTTTCTTTAGGGATGGTTAGTTATCATCGCAATTTGTGGGATTACACTAATAGCGACCCTGAAAAAAATAATTTGGCTACAATAAATGGGTTTTGGATTCTTTTTTCTAGTTTCCCTTAACAACTTGTTTATTTATAAATCTTCTTGAAGCAGCTGTCAAACACTCAGCGAAACGTCGATAAAAATCATCACAACTTTTTTCGTGTTCGCAACGAATTAATTATGTATTTTATTATTATTTTACTATTCTTCTCTAAGAAATATTTAAGATGTTTAATTTTTACAGATTGAATAATGAAACATTGTTCTTTATTTATTCTTATGGGATTTATAACAAACAAACACGGGAGAAGTAACGAATTGAAGTTTTCTCACACGTCATCCCTTTTCAAATTCATCCCCGTAATTTGACTCAGTTGAAAGTTAGCGAAGCCCGAGACTTTTTCCGAAGGCCCGATAAAATACTTTCAATCGAGATTGAACTCCGAAATTTCATTTTGCGTGGCCATCACTTACGGCAAAGCGATTAGGTGTCTTTTATGAGCTTCTTTTCTCGCTATCCCCCGCTTTCAAATTAACATATAAAGTAAAAGTTACCGTGATCATTTTGCATAAGACGCTTCTTCGGAGGTAAACTAGCACGAACAATGCAAACATCGATATGCAAATGAGTGACTGTGCTTGAAGGGTAACAGAGGAACTGTATCTTTATTTAAAAATAAAAGAACAGCGCCCAAAGCTCTCTTTAAACTTAAAGAAAGTGCTTCGTGAGTATTTCATTATTGACTTCTTGTATTCAGTATGTTTGAATTTATTTAAGGTATATTTGCTCGCGTCCCGCGATAATGCAATAAATTTCTAAGTAAATAGAAAACGATGCTATTATTGAAATTTATGATGTTCGAATCGTACAGGGAGATTCACGGTGAGGGGCCTATTAGAATAGAAACTATTCCTTATATTCGCTGAAAATTAAAATTCGTCCGATCCATTCAAACAATATAAAATCAGTAATGACGCACTTCCGGTTCTACCAGAAGTCGATACTAACTTTACTATTATAAATAGAACACCCCATGTATTATTAAATTTTTGAAATCCCCTTTCAATTCTACATCTTTTATATTCACATATTGTTATGTAGTGGGCCTGACTGGTATATCTTTTTGGTTCTTTGAAACTCAGGATTTTGGACTTTTAAAGGGGTGGAACCCTCCAAGTCTTGTTGTAGATGACCAAAAAACTTACTTTACATGCGTGAGAACCCCAAAATTCACCATAGCAAAATCACCACTTCAGGTTTGCATCTCTTGTGAGAGTTTGACTTCCGTCTTATGCACAACTTTCTAATGATGTTCTGGGTTTGCACCAATTAAGCACCTGCCCGCAATGAACTCGGGATTTTATTTTAAAATTGCTTGTTTAAATAACTCGTTTTAATCCTGAAGGCAAAATTTATATTTTAAAAATAACAATAATGTGTGACGGTTTGCGCCCAGCCACTCGATTGTCATCAAGGCTAAGTTTTTTTGATTTAACTTTGTTTTATCCAGCCTCTACGTTGATGATGATGATGACGTTGATGTAATCCTGGTCTCAATTTCGGATGTTGTTGTTTCAAAAAAATGTACTAGCAATACTTAAGAGAGGTATTTTCCATGATTAATTTTCATGATTCCAGAGTATTCATTCAGTAGTAAATCAATAATTAGTAAAAATGAGTGAGTCGCAGTGAGTTAATGAATCAGTGACGGTGTGTTGACCTCGGATGAAGAGCCAAAGTACTGTGACGGTAATATAAAAACATTAATTATTTTTATGTTCGGTTTTGCCAAGCTTGCGAGTAATAATTATATTTTCGAAGAGAATAGTTAGTTGAACCATGTGCTCGAAACATTTCTGAACCGGAGTGTAACGCTATTACATTTATAAAAAAAATATCTTGAATTTGTGTGTCATTTTCTACTAGATTGAGTATTTCATCCACTTGTTTTTTTTTATAAAATCCAATAAATTTCTGTTTCGTCCATGGTTTAAAGGAAATAATTACACAAATCAAATAGTTTATAACGTGAAATTTCGCCACGCTCTCTGCTTCAAAACTGTTTGTGCTCGACACGACGGCTATCGTGCTAGAACGGAATTTCATGTTTCAAATATTGTACCATTCGTCTCGACCTCGCATAGTTTGTACGAAAGTAGTTTGCAAACATTGTGTCGACCGGATGGAAGTGAACAGCTTTTCTGAAGTCACGGATCATCGCTTTTATTCCCGCTTGCATTAGCCAATGGTTAGCTTGAAAGCTCTTGGGATACTTTACTCGTACAATGCAATTTTCCTGACGAATTCCAACCATGCAGACGTTTTTAATCATTACTAAAATGATTGAAATAATCTTTATTTATACCGGTTGTTATTATAAAGTGAGAACATATGTAATAGAACAGATGGAAAGCAGTATATGCATTCAAAAGAGATGGAGCAGGCCTTTTATCTTGCAAAGTTGTGATGTGCATTATTGCGATCAATTGAAAGCTGCTTCTAAATACTTGATGCATTGCAGGATTTAATATTCACAGTTGTCCTATCCGTAGAATGTATTGTTGATTTGCAATCGATTATTTGTTACAATAGAAAATCTGGAAAAAATAGTTATAATAAATGTTAGCAAAAATTAATTTCGATAATATAAAACAGGCTCTTGAATTAAAGCTGCTTTAAAAAAACATACGTTACTTCTTGTATTTATAAAAAGCCTTCTTTAGTCCTATTATGAAGCGACCCTTAAATAAATAAATTTTCTTAACTGACCTACTTTCTAGCGAATTGTCCATGTATAAAAATGAAAGGAGGCTTCATTTCGTTTCACGTTCATTTTTCTTGCAAACATTGTTGAACTGCACTGAACTGTGCACGGTATATTCAAATTTGAAACACCGTAAAATGATATTTTATTTGCCATTGCAAAGTGCATTCATGCGCGAAAAGGTTTCGAGCAGCATGAACAAAATCCGATAACCATTATTTTTTCGCCAAGTCGCAAGTCAAAGGGCACTCTTTGTAATCGCGATGCGCTATTTTGCGGCGATAATCGATATTTGTGGGAAGGGATCATTTGTAAATTCACTATCGCAATACCACGCGGGGGATGTTCCACGAGGGGGGCGAGATTTATTAAGAGATATTACTGCAAATAGATAAACACCCTAAATAAACATTTCCTCACGATTTTAAAATATTTCTTTTAAATTGACGTTCCCTGGCTGTCGGTGGGATTTGTTTAGTCACGAAACTCTGATAGAATTAGCACGATACTTACAGCAAAGAATATTGTAGTATTATTTTTTTTTATTGAATTATTATTGAAAAAGCCGTGCTGTGGTATTTGTTTTGTGTGAACAGACAAGCCGGCACCGGGTTGTTTAACAAGGGTTGCCTGCGCTCGCGATATCGCAGATACCTTCGGGAAAGCTGGAGAGCAATCTAGTGGGACCGCGAATGCTCTGGACGTTTTCATAGGCGCACAGGAACGGATGTGTTAACTATAAAAGGGCATTGGCGCGTTGCCGAGTTAGTTCTTACTTAGAAGCGAAGAATATGAGCAGGACGGAGCTATAAACGGCGACATAATAGAAGTGCTGTTTGGTAAAATAAGTCTTACTGAGTATTCATAGTGTATTCTGTTGTGTGTAGACGATTGTATTTTTAATAAAGCGTTTAAGATTAGTCGACAATAACACAGAGAACGAAAATTAATTCTCGTTTTATTGTAAAACGTTGAAAGGTGACAGAATAACTGAAACAAGGTTAGTTACATCAACTAAGTCAAAAACGAAATAATTCACTTTTCATCCCCATTGTGTCCTCAATTTTTTCAGCAGTTCGCACAAAGTTCCTTGTCAGTAGCGCTTTGGTTCTAGGAAAGAGACAGGAATCTAATTCCACTTCGTTTTCCACGGGTTGCTCGAATGGCGTTTCTTTATATTTTCAGAATTGTCGAAAAGTGTTTCGCTCTTTCTCTATTTGGTTTTACTTAGTTTACTGACTTTTGGACTTATGAAAAATACTTCAAATAAAAGTACCTTTGAACGAGAAGTACCGGAACTAATATGTAAATTAAATAAAAGTTAAGATTAACAAAAAGATTTAACAATTAGAATTTAGTTCGGAGAGAAAAGTTGAATAAATCAGTGCTCAAAATAAAATAAAATAGAAGCCTTCGTTAGTTAGGAGCCTTTCTTTATGCGCAATAATGACTTTTGTTTTAATTTATCAACGCTGGGCTGGAATCTGTCTTGGAGCACTGAATTTAAATTAAATTAATAAATAATAAATAATTCGGTTGCGATTAAACTGATTACCAAAAACTAAAACCATTCGCGAAAATAATTGCAAACTGAGGAAAATTACTTGAACTTGAAATAAAATCTCAACAAGGAAAATGGAAACGCATAATCAGTTACTCAGGTCAGGATCTTGACTTCTGAGACGTCTTCTTCTTCTTGTTTGAGTTCGAAGTTAGCCATGAACTGTTTCTTGCCCGTTCCTTAATGAATTAAGATTTTCAAATTAAGTAAATTACCATAAATTTTAAGAAGTTATATTAAATTAGACACAATTTTTAACAAAGTTAAAACACCTTTAAACAAATTTCGAATTTACACATGAATTTAGGCAAATGTTTAAAGTTGCTGATAAAAGATTGAATCCAAGAAATATCACAGAACAATTTAGCACAAATTCAAATACATTTCAGAGAGATGTACGTAAATTAGCAAAGAAGTACGATCCGCTTACTAAAACAGAATTATTTAGGGCTTAGAACTCTTCTTGAAGAATACTACTTAAACATGATGAAGCTTCAGCTCTTCACTGAGTCACTTACTGACTGCCTAC
This sequence comes from Prosopocoilus inquinatus, assembly GCA_036172665.1. Taxonomy (NCBI): domain Eukaryota; kingdom Metazoa; phylum Arthropoda; class Insecta; order Coleoptera; family Lucanidae; genus Prosopocoilus; species Prosopocoilus inquinatus. Next base: position 9,899,692 of record CM069876.1, read on the forward strand.
TCCCGAATGTTGACTGCTGACTCCCCTGGAATTCTGAAAACCTGTACTTATACCACTCGTCCTTTCACCAGTAGGCGTCATTCCTACGGCTAGAGGTTCAGTTTGACTTGTTATGCATTATTTTTCCACGAAAATTCTCATATTTTAATTAGTGGGTCAGTGTGTGGAGTTTTACTTTAAGGTTTTTATAACGAATCTAAGTTGTCTTAATAAATTTTATTCATCACCACTATACAGGGTATCTGAATATGTCATAGCCTAAAATAAAATAAAACTAAGACTATATAATAAACAGTTGTGGCGAGCCAACCTGACTTAGCGCAAGGCGTCAAGAAGTCGGTTCGCTGTTATGTGTCATCGGCCGTCACGCGACCGGGGCCTACATCGAACAAACTAGAATCTTCCAGCGTAGAGACTTCCAGACGGCAGCAAATGATATAAAATCGCCCGGAGTTGACTCACCAGGCAGTCGAATTCGAACAGCGAACGTCGAAGTTAGATTTTAGTGTGAAAATAAATTATTACAAATAAACTAGTTTTTAAGCTTTATTAAATTACGGTTAAGTTTTTATCCAGTGTTTTATTCGTTTAAATAAATAAACCCAAACCCTAGAAACGTAACAGTGGTGTCGGTGTGCGGGTTTGTGCAAATAAATAAACAATTTAAAGTAAATTAAATTTAATCAGATTATTAAATAAGTACAGTATCGGAAAAAAAAAACAATGGCTACGAGAAAAGTGTTGTTGAAAGACTTAAAAGTGGCCGAATTAAAAACCGAATTGGAAGAACGAGAGTTAGAAACCTGTGGTTTGAAAGGCGCACTTCAACAGCGTCTCCGATCCGATTTGTTGACAGCTGGTGAAGATCCAGAGACGTTCCTTTTCGAAATTTCGTGTGGTCCCGTCGATTTTAATAAAATCTTGAAAGATGAACTTCGAGAACAATCCAGAAATTTCAAGGACGAACTTCGAGAACAATCTGGAAATTTCAAAGACGAACTTCGAGAACAATCCAGAAATTTGGACGAGAAGTTTCAAGAACAGTCTGGAAATTTAGAGAAACTTCGAGAACAATCCAGAAATTTAGAGAAGAAACTTCTAGAACAATCTGGAAATTTCAAGGACGAACTTCGAGAACAATCTGTAAACTTCAAAGACGAGTTGCGAACTAAATTAATGGAACAATCCAGAAATTTAGAGGAGAAACTTCTAGAACAAGCTGGAAATTTCGACAAATTACAGAATAAATTGTTGGAACAATCTAGAGACTTAGACGAGAAATTTCGAGAGCAATCCAGAAATTTCGACGAGAAATTTCTAGAACAAACAAAAGGACTTGAAGATCAACTAGTGGTAAAAATATCGGAAGAAACAAGGAACTTGCAAGAAAATGTGGAAGAAATAATATTCCAGCAGGATAACAAAATCAAAAATCTGGAACAAATCATGGCGTGGTTGCGAGTGTTCGGGGATCAGCCACCAGTAGAAACACTAGAAAATAATGAAACCCGAATTGTGGAAGGACCAACAGAAAATTCGAAATTGAAAGTAAAACCACCAACGTTCGATGGAAAGTCTTCTTGGCCCAACTACTTCAAACAGATGGACGGCCAGCGAAAAAGCCACTTCGTTAATTGTGGCCTTGAGAGGGGACGCTATCGATGTGCTATAGACGATGCCGCAAGAGGAATAAGAAGACTTCGACAAGCTTGTGAATAGGATGGAAATGCGTTACGGACAGGCCCATCTGACCGAGGTATACCATGCGCAGTTGAGGAATCGCTGTCAGAAATCCGGAGAAAGTCTTCAGGAATTCGAAGCGGACGTAGCGCGGCTGGCCCAGTTGGCATATCCCACAGCTCCTGTTGAATTCCTCAAATGTTTGACGGTGCAGACCTTCATAGATGGAATCCGTGACCCAGACAACCAGCAGGCATTGAGAATGACCCATCCGAAGACATCCAAGAACGCATTGGCTTATGCCTTGGAATTTGAAGCGGCGAGACGAGTCTCAAGAGGGCATGTCAAGGTGCGAGCGGCTATGGACTTCCAAGAGGAAAAAGAGGAAGAATCCGCTAACGCCAAGGTGGGATCTGCTATAAAGGAGCGACCCAGGGAGTATACCACCGCCGAGGATGTTCGCCGCATTGTGGAACAGGTCTTCAAGCAGAAGAAGCCGCTGGTGTGTTGGAATTGCCAGGAGGAAGGACATGTTCGCAGGCGATGTCCAAAACCCAGACAGGATCCAAGGAAGCCACAGTTAAACTAAGCCGGGTCGGTGCAGAGGGGCAAACGTCGACCCGTATTCAAAGGCCCCCAAAGACGAAAGCCAACCAAGTAATATCCCTACGGCAGTTAACCAGCAGTATCTTCGTGGATGTTACCATTGATGACATTCCTCACACCATGTTATTGGATACGGGTGCGACGAAGACCATCCTAAGACCCGACGTCATTAAGTCATCCGGACGCACCGAGCCAACCAAGTGGAAACTGAAAACTGCAACTGGAACATCAGCAACTGTCCACGGTGAAGTAGAGGTTATCATCACCATTGGTTCAACTCCAATAACACACCGTGCACTGGTGGCAGATATAGAGGACGAGGCAATTTTGGGCATGGACGTCATGTGTGCCCACGGGTTCCAATTGGACTTAAAGCGTGGCGTGATGGCGGTCAATAATGAGGAGTTGGTTCTACATCAACGAGGGGACGTGACCGCTCGAGTAGTCCTGGCTGAAGACGTTGTATTACCCAGCAGGACTGAGGTTATCGTCGACGCAAAACTGGACGGTGTTTTTCAAGATGGGCAAGTCATTATGGTTGAACCTAATACTGATGATCAAAGGATTGGAAGAGGAGTCCTCGTTGGAAAAATGTTGTTGACGGCGAAGAAGGAAGTACCTGTCCGCCTGATGAACGTCAATTGTTTCTCCGTCAATATCAAGAAAGGAACCATCTTGGGAAGCTGCACCATGGTGTCCTCCATCTCCCGCCACCTTGAAGCAAACGTGCCAGAAGCGAAAGTCCCAAGGAAATTATGGGGAATGGTTATGTCAACAGCCCAGGAATTGACTCCAGACCAGAAGACAAAAGCAAAGAATCTGATCGGCCGCTATCAAGATGTATTTGAGGTAGAAAATGGATCCAAGGGAAGAACTGATGTCGTGAAACACAAAATAGAGACTGGAGAAGAAAGACCTATCCGTCAAGCTCCAAGGCGATTACCGTTGGCGAAGCGTGAGGAAGCGGAACGCATTATTCGCGAGATGGAAAAGGATAATGTAATAGAACCATCAAGCAGCCCGTGGGCGTCACCAGTAGTGCTTGTGAAGAAGAAGGATGGGTCCACCAGGTTCTGTGTAGACTACCGGTTACTCAATAATGTCACCAAGAAGGACAGCTATCCCTTGCCACGGATTGATGATACCCTGGACACCCTGGCCGGCTCAAAGATCTTCTCAACTTTGGACTTAAAGAGTGGATATTGGCAAGTGGAGCTGGCGCCCGAAGATCGAGAAAAGACGGCGTTTTCCATTGGTATGGGTCTGTGGCAGTTCACAGTGATGCCATTCGGGTTATGTAATGCCCCAGCGACATTCAAGAGGTTAATGGAGACGGTTCTGAAAGGTCTGTCCTGGACAACGTGCATGGTGTACCTTGACGACATAATTGTCGTGGGAAAGACGTTCGACGACCACCTAAGGAACCTGGAAGGAGTGTTCCAGCGGCTTCGCGGAGCTGGACTAAAGCTTAGCCTCAAGAAGTGTCACCTGTTCCAGAAGGAAGTGAATTACCTGGGGCACATTGTTAATGGAAACGGAATCGCCGTGGACCCTGTGAAGATTCAGGTGTTGAAAGACTGGCCAACTCCCAGAAATAAACACCAAATAAGGAGTTTCCTTGGCCTGTGCACTTACTATCGGCGCTACGTTCCTGGATTTGCAGACATTGCTAAGCCGTTAACAAAACTCACTGAAGAAGGTCGTCCATTTGAATGGGACCAACAGTGTCAAATTGGCTTTGAACAACTAAAGCAGTACTTGGTTAGTGCTCCTATTCTGAGTTATCCTCTCCCGGAAGGCAAGTTCGTCGTGGACACAGATGCTAGCAACGTTGGGATTGGTGGCGTACTCTCCCAGTTACAAGAGGGGCAAGAGAAGGTGATCGGCTACTTCAGTAAAGTCCTATCAAAGCCGGAACGAAACTATTGCGTCACAAGAAGGGAATAGCTAGCCGTCGTAAAAACGATAGAACACTTCTACAAGTACTTGTATGGTAGACGCTTCCTGCTGAGGACCGACCACGCCGCTCTAAAATGGCTTCTCCGTTTCAAGAACCCAGAAGGGCAAGTTGCACGATGGATCGAACGACTTCAGGAGTACGATTTTGAAATTCAGCATCGGGCAGGAACTAGCCATCGAAATGCCGATGCTCTGTCGAGAAGACCCTGTGCCGAAGACTGTAAGCACTGTAGTCGTTTGGACGAGAAAGTAGCCACGACTGCGAGGACAGCCATTGTTGATGACAAATGGCAAGACGAAGAACTGCGAAGAGACCAGGAGAACGACCCGGATTTGAAATTAGTGCTAGAATGGAAAAGCAGGGACGCGAGGCCTACCTGGGAAGAGGTAGCACCATGTGCACCGTCCGTAAAATCATACTGGGCGCAGTGGGACTCCATAGTGTTGGATCGTGGTCTTCTGAGACGAAGCATAGAGAATCAGGAAGGCATGGAACAGAAGACACAGTTACTGATCCCCAAGAATAGGGTGCCAGAAGTTCTGAGGGAACTTCACGATGGAACTTCCGGAGGGCATCTGGGAGTTAAGAAGACTATGGAGAAGGTGCGCGAAAGATTTTACTGGGTGAACTGCAAGGAAGACGTGAAGGATTGGTGCAGAAAGTGTACAGTTTGCGCAGCCAGTAACGGTCCCCACAGGCGGGGTAAGGCCCCCATGAGACAGTACAACGTTAGAAGTCCTTTTGAGAGAGTTGCCATCGATGTAGCCGGCCCGTTTCCAGAAACGAATGGTGGAAACAAGTACATCGTCGTGGTAATGGACTACTTTAGCAAGTGGGTTGAAGCTTACGCCCTACCTAACCAAGAGGCAGTCACTATTGCGGAAGTCCTTGTCAGGGAATGGATCAGTCGGTATGGTGCACCTATGGAACTGCATTCAGACCAAGGAAGGAACTTTGAATCGGCCTTGTTCAAGAACGTGTGTACTCTGCTCGGCGTACGAAAAAGTAGAACAACTGCACTCCACCCACAGTCGGACGGAATGGTGGAAAGGTTCAATAGAACCATCAACCGACATTTGTCCAAGGTCGTTTCCAATCATCAGAGGGACTGGGACACGTACATGCCCCTGTTTCTAATGGCATACCGCTCATCTGTTCAGAGACAACAGGGGAGACTCCCGCGAAAGTGGTATTCGGGCGAGAGCCGAGACTGCCCTGCGACCTGAAGTTTGGTGTGAAGCCTGGCGAAGTCTCTGCCGACGAAGATTACGTGAGCAAATTACGCAGGAAAATGGATGATATCCACAACCAAGTGCGTCACAATATACAGACGGCCAGCGATCGGATGAAGGAGCACTATGACATCAACGCTCAACACGGGGGATACCAACCTGGAGCACTGGTCTGGCTTTATAACCCCCAAAGACGTCGAGGCCTCTCCCCAAAATTACAGACCTCTTGGGAAGGTCCTTACAAAGTGATGAAACGGATCAACGACGTCGTTTACCGCATCAGGAAGGTCCCCCATGGCAAACCCAAAGTAATCCACTTCAACCGGATAGCCCCTTACCATGGAGAAGCAGATGAAGGGACAGTACAAAGGGCGCAAGTTTCCGAAGTGAACTTCGAAACCTTCATGTCTCATCACGCCGAAGGAAGCAAGGCACGGTTTGGAGTGACCACGGAGAAGCAACAAGATCTCTGTAAAGTGCCACTGGAGTACAGTCTGGCCCACTGCGTAGCAGAAGACCTGAAAATGTCCAAGGGAATCGCTCAGGTGTTTAGGAAGAAATTTGGCCAAATCGAGGAGCTACGAAGACAGCATCCCGTGGTAGGCAAGAGCTTGCAGATCATTGATTCGACGGCAGATCAGAGGCGCCACGTGCATTATTTAGTCACTAAGAAGACATCAAGCGGTAAACCTGACTATCAAAGTATGTGGAGAGCCCTATATAGCCTGAGGAGACAGCTAATAGAGAACCATCAGATGAAGTTAGCCATCCCCAAATTGGGCTGCGGATTGGACGGACTAGACTGGAGAGTAATTCGAAGCATGCTGGAAGTCATCTTCCACAGAACGGGAATTGAAGTCCTAGTCTGCAGCCACCACCCACAGGCAACAGTCAGCAACAGCAAAACCGTAGACTGTTACTTCTTCCAGGCGGGAAGTTGCAAGAATAGGCCAGCATGTAGATTCCGACACCCTCCTTCAAGACTATCACCAGGAACATTTCGAGACGAAACGTTTCTAAGAAGGGGGCAGTGTGGCGAGCCAACCTGACTTAGCGCAAGGCGTCAAGAAGTCGGTCCGCTGTTATGTGTCATCGGCTGTCACGCGGCCGGGGCCTACATCGAACAAACTAGAATCTTCCAGCGTAGAGACTTCCAGACGCCAGCAAATGATATAAAATCGCCCGGAGTTGACTCACCAGGCAGTCGAATTCTAACAGCGAACGTCGAAGTTAGATTTTAGTGTGAAAATAAATTATTACAAATAAATTAGTTTTTAAGCTTTATTAAATTACGGTTAAGTTTTTATCGAGTGTTTTATTCGTTTAAATAAATAAACATAAACCCTAGAAACGTAGCACAGTATTACCGATGGATTCTATACGATTGATTTAAGAACTCTTGAACAGAGTAATACTGTTGCTTCAACAAGAATTTCTTTAGTTCTTGTTTGAAAGATATGAAGTTCTTTGCGAATATTATTTTCGATGGATTCGTTGTTATATCATTTGATACCAGCGTGTGATGGATCAGTGAAACAGATTGTTAGTTTCTTGCAAGGTGTATGCAAATTATTTCTTATTCTAGTTTCGTAGTCATGTACGGAGGAGTTGGTTGGGAATTTGTCAGTATGTTGCCGAATATAAGTCACCAAATAAAAAATATAAAGACATGGTAAAGTTAATATTTCTAATTTGAGAAATAGCGGTTTGTAATGAGCATTGTATTTCGCGCCGCAGATGTAACGTGTGGGTTTCTTTTGAACAACGAATAGTTTCTGTATGTTCGAAACAGAAGAGCCTCCCAAAAAATAATGCCATAAGAGAGTACGGATTGGAAAAGGCCGAAGTATGCCATTTTGAGAACGTTTAAATTTACAAGTCCGCGTAATCGTATCAATACAAAACAGACCGAACTCAATTTGGAACTTGAATATTCGATGTGTTTGTCCCAGGTTAGTTTTTCGTCTACATAGAGACCCAAAAATTTTGCACACTGCACTTGTTTTATTGAATTATTATATAATTTAATTAATAAGCTGCTATTAACGTTGATATTTTTTGTTACGAAATTAATAAAATTAGTTTTATATGAGTTTAAAACTAAACTATTTTTACAACAATAATGGTGCATCTTTTAACAGTATTGTTAGAATAATTGAGTCCTTTGCAGCGATTAGTATTGTGGAGTCATCGGCGTATTGAATTACTTTACCTGGTATTGAGAATGTCTGAGATAAATCACTGAAAAAATAATAAAGAGAAGCGGATCTAGCAACGATCCTTGCGGAACGCCGACCGGGTTTTATTTTAATGAAGATGAAATATTGTCAATCCGCAATCTGAGAAATCAGGGATCTACGAAGTATCTTGTCAAGGGTGCACTAAAAAATATATTGAGCAAACAAAAAGAAACATACTAACTCGTTTTAAGGAACACTTAGCTCACTTAAAGTACAATGGAATTGCAAAATCCAGTGTTGCCTAACATATTTTTGACACCAGTCATAAAATAGATTTAAGTAATCTTAGGTTAGTAAAAGCAACGTCAAGCAACAGGGAATTAGACGGTTTTGAAGCCATTTTTATACACAAAATCAGTAATGATTTAATGAACGCCGATCACGGGCCTTGGGCAGGTTCTGTGTTGCTTGACTTAGTTGACGCAACCCGGTGAGGTGCTCATTACTGGAAGCGCACGCTTCATTGGAGCGGAACGCACTTAGTATATAAGGTAGCGATAGGTCAAAAAAAAACATATTGTGGTTAGGAGTCAAATACAAATTTATTGTTAGACAGGCCACAGTCTCCAATACATTAAACAAAAAATCTGCAATCTGAAAGCAGACTCGAATATTTTCGAAATGGAACATTGTAATGCAATTGGACGAAAGCTGGCACATTCAGAAGTGTTTCCTTTATTTTTAAACACAGGATTTATTTTAGATTGCTTCAATAAGCTTGGAAAATATAGATCAAATGATAAATTGATTAAATACGATAAAGGTGCAGATATTAAATTATTGACTTTATTTAAAATGAACCTGGGAACGTTATCGGAGCCAGCGGATCTTTGAGAAGAGAATTTAAAAATTATTTTTGAAATTTCTTCAGGCGTAGTAGAATACAAAAAGATAGAGGAAGGATTGGTATGCGTTGTACTAATACCGGAGAGAGGCAATAAATCAGCTGGTTTTGGTATAACGAGAACAGCTTTGTTAAAAGCATTAGCGATTTGAAGAGGATCATTAAGCATTGTGTTACTTGAGGATATTTCAGTTGGAACAGCAAAAGCAAGTTTAGAGGACGTTTTTTTAATTATCTCCCAGCATGTTTTCGATAAGTTATTTGATGCAACGATTTTATTATTAAAGTAGGCTATTTTGTAATTCGTATTTTTTTGTTTATATATTTTTCTTATAACAGAAAGTCTACATTTTAATGAATCAGTTTTATGAAACTTATATGTATAAGTCATTTAATTCTTTGACTAATTTTACTATTTCCTTTAATTCATTGCTAAACCAGGATTGACTCTTTTCGCGTTTTGATCTTGCTCTATTCACAGGGGAAGCGTAATTGAAGAGAAAAAGGAAGTGATTATAGAAAGCGTCAAATTTATTTTGGAAACCAACTGCTTCCTATATTTCAAACCAATTTTCCTGCAGTAATAAATGCCGGAAAAGGTCAAGGTTAATATCTGAAAATGATCTACTTGGTCTTTGAGGCATATTATTTCCGACTTTCATACATAACTCTAAATCTTGAAAGAATGATCTGACAAATGTGTGCTGGTCATCCGCGCTCCTTCTGGCGAAAACGTTTCATCGGTGAAAATATTGTCAATTAAAGTGGCAGTACGATTTGTGATTCTTCTTGGAGCAAATACAGTCTGTTTGATATTGTGTTATAAAAACAAATTCACGATATCATGTCTTGCAAGGGATTGTTCTAAAAAGTTTACGTTAAAATCATCGCTTATAATTATAATAGAGTTCTTATTAATAAGATGAGCTAGACATTGTTGAAAAGATGACATAAAAATTTCGATAGAACCGCTAGGTGATCGATAAATACTTAAAACAAAAAAAGATACATTAGACATTACCAGGGAAAAGAATTCGGGCCACTTGTTCTAAGAACGGTACTAAAATTTAGCACTCGGACTGTATTATCCTAGCCGAAACGTGCGCATTGCGCGATTGCACGTCTACCCCTTCCATCAGTAACAATTCCGTGAATCGGAGGTCGCGGAAAGGTGGCAACAGTAAATAGTACATTCAGCGTTAAAAGCGTCCAATTCTAAGTGGCCGGAATTCTTTTCCCTGGACATTACTAACTTTACTGGGCATATTTCGAAATCTTTCTCGGTACATAAATGACGAACATCGATTTCAGACACAGTTTCAGAAATTGATTTTACGTAAATGGAGACCCCACCGCATTTAAACTTAGATCGACAGTAGTAAGCAATTAAGTTATAATTCGGCAGTACAGCCGTTGTTATATTTTCATTCGTGAGGAAACGCTCGCTTAACAACAATGTCCGGATTTGTATATTTCTGAAATAGAATTCCCACAAAAAGGAAACTCTTCAACATAGTTTCTCATGGCATACATGGGAAACCTTTTAAAGGTTTTTTTTTTCTGTTAAATACACATGCAGACAGGACATTTAGAAATCTAGGTGGACGCACAGTTCTGCGTACCTTAAGCCCTTAAGTACTATAACTCGAGAATTCTGTGAGCTTTACCGCGAAACGTCTTAAGAGTGAGGTTTGCGTGCAGGTAAGTGCATTTTAGTAGTACGTGAGTGTACGTAGTATAAACAACTAATAAGTATATGAGCTAAATTGCAACTTGACTACAACTAATTCAACATTAATTCAAATCGTCCTGAGGTATTAGTTATTAAACTTCAGGCATAGTTTAGGGAACTATAAGCTAGGAAGCAAGATATGGAAGTTGTCCAGAATTTCGCATATTGCAATCTACACTTGATACAAATTGTGGGTCTACCAACTTGTATAACTTAAGGAGATGTTATTGATTAAACTGACCTAAGATATTTCGTTTGAGCGTGTTGGGTACAGGCAGATTTTCACAACATAAATACAAAGTTATTAATTACCATCGAGGTTAATAAATTGAGCGGTAGATCAGAAATTGCATACGTGACTCAAGAAAACGCTATTTATAAACACATGGAAAAGAAGAATATGCGAACGGTGAATATAAAATTAATAAATTTATTTTGTGAAAAATTTTGAAAAAAGTAATTGCATAAATTAAGATGGGAAGCAATGATTGACGTGTTTTCCGTATGTGAGTGTGCGTATGTCGTGACTTCTTCGTAATGTTTTTCGTCCGTTACTACTTTTATCTTGCACTCTTCTAATCATGACTAATAAAATATTTTCTGTGTGTTCTCACGATATTTGCTGAATCAAATTGTTCCTTAATGTCGTTTACGATTGTAAACGAAGATTCTTCGCTGGCGCTGTTTATTTAGTCTGGTAATTTAATTGCCCTGCACTGAATACTAAATTGGAATAAGAGATGTACTTTGGGAGGGAATTATCTACGAACGGCGCCCTGGATTCATTGTGAATTCAGCTCAATACTATTTGCATTGTTTTTTAGGTTAATGTAGTAAGCATTTTTATTTAATTGCATTCTCTTAGAATGAATAGTAGAGTGAAAACGGAACTAGCAGTTGCATTAATCTATTTGAGTACAGTGTTAATTTAATACAAACTAAGGAAAGTAGTGGGGAGTATTTCAAAATTAAGACAATTTATAATTTTGTACAAGATGAGTTAGTTTGCAATGTAACTTTAGTGTCGAATGAACGAAGTATTTTGCCAACTCTCACTGGTTATTTGTCTGTAAAACCTGTAATTCACTGTAAGTAATGATTTCCTGCTTGTTATAGGAAGAAAAACACAAGAAAATAAGAACCCCCGAAACCAACGAGGGAATTGTCGCGTAAAGAAAGTTAACAAAATATTCAAAGTGACTTACCCCGCAGCGTTGAATAACATAGAAAAAGGGAACTGTCGCATAAGAGAATTAACAAAATATTCAAGGTGACTTACTCCGCAGCGTTGAATAACAAAGAAAAAGGGAAGTTTTACGTAAAAAGTGTTAACAAAATATGGTTAGCGGACACGTGGTTGGCAAGTAAATGACGCAAAGCAGTCACTTCCAACGGGGAACTCAATGTGCTGTTGTTAAAAATCTGACATAATTTTGGCTGGCTTACGACATAACCGAAAATAAATCACTGGAAACAGTCGTCCCCTCGGGGCAGAATTGTTCTAAGGCGGATGCGTGTTGTGTAATAATGCCCACTCAGTGGAGACGGTTTGGGGGTTATAGTTAAAAGTTGTTAAGACCTGCTCCCACAGGTTTTATTAGTAAATACACATTGAATATTAAAAATTATATGTATGTGCTGACCTCAGCACGAACAAGAAATGAAAAAGGCAAGGTAGAAAAAAAAGACAAATGTCGTTTAGTGTTCGTATAACCGGTAATGGTCTCTTGACTGGGATAATAATGATAGGTGAGGTTTAGTACAGGATCTAAAAAGCTAGGGGTCGGCGCATCGGTGTGACTACTTAAGCGTTAGCTCACACAAAAACGATAAATATAAACAGCCAGCAGGTACTAAATATAATGTCGCTCGCACAAATTGCGAAGCAAAGTTGCACTACATGCGTTCCCAAAATCGCTCAGCGAAGATGCACGACTATAAAGAAATAGGGCCGATGCCAGAAGTGAGTAAAAGACGTAAATTCTTACTCCAGTCTGCACTAGGATGTGCATTACGGGAAAAAAGAAGAGAGAAGGACGCCTTAAGTAGATCGTCAATATGAATGAGTCTCGGTGGAAACAGGACTTCCGAATGAGAGTCGGCTTGCAACGTAAACGGATCCTCAGATTGCGCCCATGGCGCGATTGCTTAATGGGCAACGTGACGGCCCGATACTGCTTGCTAAAGGAGGAAAAACAAGAGAATAGAACCCCCGAAAATGGGCTGCCAAAAAAGGAACGTAAAGAGGTGACTTATCCCGCAGCGTTGAATAGAAAAAGAAAACGAAGAAAAAACAATCGTTAGCGGGCATGTGGACTGCAAATAAACGTCTTCAAATCCGTACAGCGGTCCCTTCCAACGGGAACTTCAATAAGGATATAAATCAAATAAGGCACTTTAAGATCGACCTAAAAATATAATTTTATTATTTACTTGACGTTTTACATGGCCCAAACCAAATGGGTATTGGTGTATCGGCGTGAATACTCTCTCGTTGCTTACATACTCTTAACATCTATATAAAAATTTAAAAAAAAAAATGGTGTGAAGCACGTAAGACCAAAATGTTCGTAAAATGTTAAAAAACAAGACGGTATGGAAAAAACTCCAAAATTACAGCCATTCGCTTAGTGACTTGAGGCAATTAAACTGATAGTAAAATTTGGAATGAATGGGGCGAACTCTACATGATCACAAAAAAAACAATAGAACCTTTATTACGTTACCACAAACTGAACAGCAAAAAGAAGTAAATTATCACAAGGTAAAATATCACTCCGGTCGAGTTCATAGGTGTAAGGATTTTCAGACCGACACTAACTCCGGCTGGAAGCACGCCCACGTTACCAGTTCTCTTCGCGACAAACCCTCAAAGACGTTACATTTCGTGATGTGACATTACATAACACATGGCCAAGGAAAGAATAGAAGGGGAAGTCTTGCGCTTCCTCTCCAGAGTTTGACGTCGAGGGAGGAGTCCTTCAATTGTCAGGACAGCAACAGCTTCTAATGAAAGAAAGCGGTTTCCCTAGAGATTTCGCACGAGGACTTCGTGACACCAGTCGAGAAAAAATGTCACTTCTGGTATTAAGTGAGGCGATAATCAATCTACTCTAAATCGACGTTAAAATCTGTCCGGGTCTACTTGCTAGAAGCGAGAAAATGTGTACAGCAAATGGTAAACGCACGAGGAAAACAAATAAGCAACAAAATGGAGAATTAACTGTTACGGCTTTTGCAACGTCATTAATATTTGCAACGTCATTAATATTTTCACCTTTGATAGTTATTCTATGAATTTATAACTGGCTAAATCCGTGCACGTGGTACGAGCGACTTCGCGCTCGAAGTATACATCACGGCATCTCCAGCCATTACGTGAGTAAACCGTCAAGGATGCTGTTGAGTTTTTAGTTACGTTTGTGTGTTTCCTGTTTGGGAGTTAACTTGTCCGTGTGGATATAACTCCATCGACGGCATTGCCGACTTCATAGACCCTTCGACGCAAGTGCGTTAATTCAAAAGCCTGTGAAGTTTTACCCAGGTAAGGTTAGTGTGTAATACATTGAAACCTCAGCCAGATCTAAAATTTCGTTCTTTTCTTTCTCTTAGACTTTTTCTTTTATTGTCAGTCCCACATGTTTGCTGACCCTTAAAATACTATAATCCGTCGTATGCAGTCTGTGAATCGAAAGATTCTTCTCAACTATTGTCTTTGTTGCTCGGCCTCGTTTGATGGCTTCGCTAACGTCCGGCGAATAACGTAGTACAGGACTCATCACCTCAACGACAAGTAAAAATTAGCCCGTAAGTCTCTTACACTTTATTTTCAGGAAACGCCTTAGTGACCATATAGAGGTAGTGCTGAACTAACGTTCGAGAATTTAATTTTACGCATTTCAACTGTAACTCAATTACTGTTAGGTTAATCGAGCCCTTGGAATAACTACAATTTAAATCTTGTTCATTTGAGTTTTCATAAATAGTTGATATCAAGAATCCAAACATATTTTGACTTTGCTTGAGCAATAAATCGCCAATATTTTAGTTTTGTTGTTGAATTTACGTGACTCACTACAATAAAAGTAAAGACACGTTAGCTTTTGAAGAGATAAGCGTTTTGGATTGACAAGGAATGCCGTTGGACAAGTTATCTCTGGCGCATATAAACCTATATCGTCGCAGTTCGACTCACGACCCAATTCTTAACTTGAGTTAGGGAATTCAGGGTGTAATTACGCATTTTTCTAGCTACTCTCCATCCGTGTCGATAATTTGCTAGTTCCCAGGAAAGTGTAAAGAGTAGGTAAAGGTAGCACATGTTGCTTACCTTGCAGTAAATAGCAAGGCGAGAAATAGCGTGGTGCAACTCACAAAACCAATAGACAGTTCCTACACTACGGGGACTACAATAGCGATATGGCTTATAATCCGTTCACAACGGCTGATTTAATTCTTCATCAACAGAGCATTCAAAAAGGCACCAAGCACACAGCGCGATCGAAGACAACTTATTCGCTCAAATGCCGAGTGCGGCGCTGCAATAGATCTACCGCATTGCAATCGACATGCATGTAAGAAGAATAGCTTACCCGGCCTGATCGGTCAAAAGAATTCGTCTGTAACAAGTGGCCTAACCAGGTCTAACACCAACATAAAAAAGTGAAACGTAACAATTTAATTGAAACATTATTGATTTATTAATTATTATTTACTCATTCAAATACTTAACTATACTTAATTATATGTCTAATTTTTAAAGATAGAGAAACGTACAAATTCCTTTTGGTTGGGTGTAAAAAAAAACTTGTTTTATTTGTGCAGTTTTGGCAAACGTTTTTGTCTTCAAGCAGAACTTTCATTTCGAAATCATTTGTAAATTAAAAGTTGGCTTCAGACGATTACAAAGAATAGAAATACAATTCAAATCTTAGCGGTAATATTCTTTTGTTGTCTTAGAAGCATATACAAGTTTAATAATAAATTTTAAAATAACAAGAAATTTAATTGAATTTAAATTTTTTTGTAGCACGTTTTTTTAAGGCTGAGTAATTTTGTCATTTTAGTTATATTTTAACTCGTATTTAATAAAAACATTTGCATATAAATTAATTTCTTTCAGCCATGCGACCAATTGTATTTTATGCAGGGTAATGGTGTAAGAACGTTCCTCAAGAGCGGATAAAACACGAACGATTAATATCGCAATTAATAAAGTTAAATTTCATGTGCGCTTTTTGTTGGCGGAATTTTAAATTTATGATTACATTTTGTGTAATTTCTAAACTTTATATGCTCCTATTAGTTATTAAAACTTTGAAATCAGATTACACGCAAATTATGCGTGTAGGAAAGTTTTACAGTTGAAAGTTTCAGTATGGAACAAAATTTGTTGGAATTGTTAACGTGGAACAACGACAATATTCATACATTTGAAGAATTTGAGACTGAGAAATCTTACACGAGAGTATAAGTAGAGAAGTATTTCCTAGTAATGTTTATTGGACTCTTAATTTTTTTATAGAAAAAATGTGCTTTTATTAAAATGAATGGTGTTCACTTGAAAGTTATTATTTTCAGAAAACACAAACTTTAACGTGCCTCTAATTTTATTTCTCACATTTTATCGTAGATAGTTTAAAAACACCGGTACTGATTGTCAGACCCTGTATAGTTCAGAATTTCTAAAGTTTTAATTAACGTTTGTTGTATAACGTCTGGAAAAAAGAAGCGGCAAAACGTTTTCAGATTTAAAGTTTCCTGAAAAATACGGATACACTAAATTCACGTTGCTAAAATAAATGTAAAAATAATTCGCACGGAACTTTTAATTGCACATAGTTCACGGACGGCGATATATATTTTATGAAATATAAGTGCTCAGGGCGAAGAAACTTATCCACTTTACATAAAAAGAAGTTGCGAGTTAATTATACAAAGAAAAATTATATTACACAAGGCAGCAAACAACTTTTTCTTAAACTGGTATTCTGAACGGCTGAAAATTGCGGCACGTTAGGGGATTAGAAACGGTTTAAAAAGGTTGGAAGTTTATGGAAGTATTTAAGAAATTAGTGGCTGTCGCTTCCCTTATATTTCTGCAACAAATGATTTATAAAGTTTTCATTCAAGTTTCATTCTGGAATGAAGTTTAATCTAATGTATTAATAAATTGAGTGAAAACGTTTCTCAAACTTTTTAGTAAATGTTTGGTGTAATTAAAATTAATTTTCTAATTTTCTAGAGTTAAAGTGAAAACGATGAGTAAGCGTGGTTTGAAAAATTTGAGACGAATGAGTGCACTGATGAAAAGCATTAAAATATTAAAACTGAATGTTTTTTCCTGGATATGGAGTTTGAAAAATAACGTTTCACGATAACGTGCTTTTTCAATAAATATTTTCATACGCAGGTACATTTTTTTGTAAATAATTTTCAAGTACTAATAATTATACTATATTAATATTTTTTCCATATTTTAAATTGGAAAACATGCTCTGCACGTTGAACTGAAAAATACATAGAAAAGTATTACCACATTTAACTGCTCTAATTATTATAGGTAATCATTTTACTCGGAATAATAAAACTGTGGCGTAAATAAATTTGTCGGTAGACTTCATCGTGTTATACTTTTGTCCACAGTTTATAAAGGAAATTGAACGTGAAGTTACATCACGTTTGTCTTCTAGGGAAAATACTTTGATGTTATAATTCATCAAAGCAAAGGAAAATCAGCTCTTTCATTTGTGAAGCTCTGGCGATGTTTCAAATTGTCTCTTATATTATGTTTAAAGTGTTTCGGAGACCGCGTTGCCTTGAACTGGTTTTAAATTTATTTTATTCGGGATTTAATATACCACATCTACGATATATGTATATGGGCTGTTTATATAAATTTGCAAAAGTTACGTTTTAACACAGAATTAGTATATATACATCTTTTAGAAAAAATTTTGTGCAAATCGTTCTTGATCGCAGTGAAAACCTCGAGCAGCCTCTGGACAGCTGTTTCAGCCCTGCTTGGGGCTTCTTCAGCAAAGACGTAGCTCGACATTCCCACTGCAGACCAAAAACGACTTGCCCAATTTATTCGCAATTGCGATGTAAGAATGATGAACAGTTAAAACAGTGACATCTTACTATCGCTTTTTGACCTGACATTGCAGTAGGATAGACAAATTGAAGCGGGATTTGCTCCTAATAAGTCCCCCATGCAAGGCGGCCATGCTTGCTGTCAAAGCATAATGAAAGTTTTAGAAAAATTTTTGTGCAAATCGTTCTTGATCGCAGTGAAAACCTCGAGCAGCCTCTGGACAGCTGTTTTAGCCCTGCTTGGGGCTTCTTCAGCAGAGACGTAGCTCGACATTCCCACTGCAGACCAATTGCGAATAAATTGGGCAAGTCGTTTTTGGTCTGCAGTGGGAATGTCGAGCTACGTCTCTGCTGAAGAAGCCCCAAGCAGGGCTGAAACAGCTGTCCAGAGGCTGCTCGAGGTTTTCACTGCGATCAAGAAAGATTTGCACAACAATTTTTCTAAAACTTTCATTATGCTTTGACAGCAAGCATGGCCGCCTTGTATGGGGGACTTATTAGGAGCAAATCCCGCTTCAATTTGTCTATCCTACTGCAATGTCAGGTCAAAAAGCGACAGTAAGATGTCGCTATTTTATCTGTTTATATTTACATCGTAAAATAAAGAAATGTTTGTTCATGAAAAATGTAATTACAGAATTAATTTATGGATTGAGAATTATATTTAAAAAACTCTTAAAGTTTTGCAGGTACTATTGGGCACTTTTCCATTTTTTACAGCACAGAACATGTTTAAGATGTGATTGTCAGATAAGATAAAATTTTTTACAAGACACGAGAATACAGAAAAAATGAAATGGAAGAGATTATAGTGAGTGCAAGACTGAAAGGAAAATATGTTGCAAATGAGAAAAGAAGAAGCATTGAAATAATTTCAAAAACGTGAAAAAAGAAAACAATCACAGGAAAATAAATAAAAGTAGAACAAAATGGAAAGAAAGTTGAGATAACGAACTGTAGGAACCTACGATGGATAAAGTTAAGAAAAGAGTCAGAAAATGATGAAATAATAAGGAAGATATTCATATATATAAAGAAAAAAAAACAAGATCCGATGAAAATATTAAAGAAGATTGGCAAAAGTAACTGCTGGTTTAACGAAAGGCGGATTAGATGATCTTAATAATATTATCAAATATTAAAAAAAAGGTCAGATAGGATTTAGTTCTCGGAGTGTATTAGCTTCGCCCGCAATAGTTTCTTGGAAGTGCAAACGCTTTTTTCCCATCCCACTCAATAACAGTTCGATGCATCGGAGCTGCAGAAAGGTGGCATGAGTAAATAGTACATTCGACTAAAAAAGCGTCCAGCACCAAGTGGCCTGAATTCTTTTCCCTGTTCATGACCATTACATTTCGTAACTGACGTAATAGCACATTTATTTTATTGAAAGTTGTTTGCATATCTTGCAACGTACCGAGACGTTATTTTCTGAAACTAAACATGGAATTAATTATGATGTATGTTCAGAATAAAAAAAATCACGGTATATGTACAGTCGCGAGAATTAAATTTTGGTCGTCACTGTCAATTAAAACGTCGCGTCGGTTTTAAGATACAATAATTATTGCTCGCGACTGTATGTACCCGTATACATATGAAATCTCTTGTAAAAAATAATACGGTAAATTAGTTGCAATTTTTTAAAAATTTATTTTGCTGCGCCCCCTTTGAAGATTTGTGCGTCCCCCCCCAGTTTGGGAAACGCTGAGATAGGATAAATGAGTTAATAACGCACCAAGGAGTTTCTTTGACCGTTGAGAATCAAACTATTATCAAAAATATCGAGTTAGCAGTCAATAAAAGCCTCTTTTATTTTTGTACTTAGTTTTCGGCAATCTTTATTGCTTTCATCAGAGCAAAAAAATTGTTTTTTCAGTTAAAATTACATTCCAAAATTATAGAGTTCAAGATTTCAAAGTATTTGTCGCCAAATACTTTTTAATGTTGGAATGTAATTTTAACTAAAAAATATTTTTTGCTCTGATGAAGGCAATAATGGTCTTTTATTGGCGGCTAGCCTGATATGAAATTTGTATATCAACGACAAAGAATTCTTCTTTCTTTGCAATACGCCCTTAAATAAAGAACGCAATAGAGAACAAAGAATATGTAAGTTATTGAAGTATAACACTATAGAAAAGCTATTTATAAAAGTATTGCAATTGGCACTGGAAAAATTGGAAAACAATTGGAAGAGTTTGACAGATGGTGATACATTATATTATAGTTATATTATAAACTCATATACAGGGTGTTCTTTTACTGTGTGCAAATAAAAAAACCTCAGTATAAGTACGCGAAATGCTACCTTCTGCGGGTATTTTTTGGTGGCTACGGTATCATAGCCAAAAAAATTCGGATGGACCACTTGTTTGGAACTGTTGAAATGTGCGAGAAAGATAGGAAGGTCAACTTCGCCTTTCTCTCGGTATGAACACGCCCACCGATGTTCAACGCAGAGCTTCGTAATAATAATCATTGATATCGTTTATTAATTATTTTATTTAAAATTTTAATTAACTGAGCGAATTAATATGTTTTACAATATTAACTATTGACGAATAAATCCGAATATTTATGCGTCAATTAGGCAACCGCGTAAAAAAAATGTTCTTCCTTCACCCTTTTACGTAAATCAACTTTTGCTGCAATTTCGGTGCTAGCTATGAAAGTATTACTATTTACGGTCCTTGGAAACAATGTAAATGTAACATTTTTATAAGTCTTTTGAAAATAATATGGAATGAGAAATTACATTTTGTTTGTACCTCGCTTTTAATTTGTTCGGGTATTACGAACCGCAGCTTCTTGAATTGCACTACATTTTAATTTAATACTTAAACTTGTAATTACTTGCAGTGAAGTTAATGTAAATTGTAAACGGTTCGGCGGACCAGCTGATCGGAGCGGCGCTGAGTTACTTCGTTCATCCTTGAGATCCAGGAAGGCAATGACCGTGGCCTACTTCGGCTGCTGGTCGTAATTGAAGAGACGCCCACGTTCCTCTTTTAGTTATGCCAGCAGTTCTTAAACGGTTTAGTGAAAATCTGCCACTGCATTTCTCTCGAAAACTATTACATTTATGTTAAGAATATATGAGTTCAATTGTTACCATTCATGGTGATATATTGCAGGTTTAAATATTTGCACACAGTAAAAGAACACCCTGTGTAGTTATATTAACAAATTTCGACAATAACCTAATCTAAAAATTTATTAGATTAAATAATACTTGTTCAACAAAAGAAATCGATAGCACTGAAAAGCATATAAACTAAACTAAACTTTACTCATTTCTAACAGCAATTGCTGCAAATAAAATGAACAAGTGCATAAAGCTGTGATATTTAAATGCGAAGAAGAAGGTGAAATGCTGGAATACATTTTAAATTAATTTATGTAGAAACGAACAAATAAGTTATATTAAAAATTATTAAAATAATTTTTTTATTATGCTGTTAGATGTTAAAA
Organism: Prosopocoilus inquinatus; assembly: GCA_036172665.1. Taxonomy (NCBI): domain Eukaryota; kingdom Metazoa; phylum Arthropoda; class Insecta; order Coleoptera; family Lucanidae; genus Prosopocoilus; species Prosopocoilus inquinatus. The sequence goes on from CM069876.1 coordinate 9,920,555, forward strand.
AACAGAGTGACTGTGAAGTTGTGTAAATAGACAATAGCTTCTGAAACAAACAATTGTGATAAGAACAACAATTATAATAAACAATATGATTATAAACATTTGACAAATGTGGTTTAACTTTGATCCGAGGCTTAAATCCTTAGCAACGACTATTTCAACAATTGTTGGGAAGGATTTGAGCTTCGGCTCAATTGTAAAACTGGGCCTTAAAGGGTAAGCAAATTCAAATTAACGTACCTGAAGATATGAGGCGTTACATTTAAGTTGGAACATTTGAGTTAGGGGAAGAGGTAGCTTTATGTGGGGAACAGTTGAAGTTAGGTTAATAGGCAAGTGTTTCCGGACAAATAAATTTGATTGACCGATAGGAAAATTTATGTTGAACAAATTAAACACTGAAAGTAAAAGTAAAATTTTTGTAAACACATGTATGTGTCTTGACACCTGACAATTTAATAATAAAGATGTTGTACTAACTGAATTGTGATTTTGTTACCAATATGATTACGGCTCGGAAAATGTTTCTAGAACTGACCTGCCTGTTGATTTGGCGCATTGGAATAGGAGTACATAGAGGAAGTGGAAATTCGGACCATAAAAAGTTGAGAAACGGAGCAGATTTCAAATGGTTCTAGACAGATTCTGAGCAGAGTTCGACAAATTTGGCAGATTTGGCAGTTTTCAAGAATTTTTTAATTACCTACATTGATTTATTGCAAAATTATCATGCGATTGGTGTAAATATGTCTTTTAAAATACATTTGCTTCATTCACACTTGGACTTTTTACCTGAAAACATGAGCAATATGAGTGCTGAACAGAGAGAACACCTGAAGATTTTTGAAGCATTAGGGCTTTTGCGATGAAAGCATGTTAGTTGGCCTGTTTTAAAGGAAACTGATCCAGGAAATTGTAAAGGATAAATTAAGATTAGCCATTCGTAATATTTGATTTGTTTATAAATCCAAGTTTTGTGAATTTTTATTTAAATAAATATTGTCTTAATGGATGGATTTTTTTAATAGTTTCTCTGTACTCAGCATCCCCAAAACTATAAGAATTCACATGTTTCACCGAAGATATATAAAGCGTGTAAACTGGTGTTATTATTTTAAACTAAAAAGATGCTACCCATACTTAAAATAAATATTTAAATGAAAACATTAAACGAAATTCTGGGTTCAGTGCGAGAAATGGTTGAAATGGCACAAGAGCTCGGGTATTATTTTGGCAATTGTGAGCAAACAGGGGTTCAAGTAACAAAAGAGTGGGCAAACCTCGGGTGTTATTTTTGACTTCTGTGTATATTCTGGATCTTATAAATAAATCAACAAGTCTCCTTGGTTAATAGGAGGATTAAGATCTCACCAGGATCTAACACTTGATAAGTTGTACCAATACATAGCAATATGTTGTTCATTTTGAGCAAGAAAAATCAAAATTGAAGACGAGCTGCCACACAGTATGCAGATAGATTCCATATTTATTTCTTTTATTTTTTAGCTAGTCGAACTCGCTTGAAGACGATTTAACCATTTTAAATAAGATTTATTTTTGGGACCTTATTTATACAATGGCACTACAAGTCTTCGGATTGGTTTTGGGTTCCCGAAGACTTACTTCCTTTAATAGAATGTTGTTTAATCTCAATTTATTTCATGTTCAGTCTCCTGGAAGTTCTCGGTTATCAGCATACCCTGTGGCTCCTTGGGAGTTGGTTCTATAGTACGCACGTCAGCTGGGTTACTCCCTGGCGCCCATATCTGTTTTAACCCAAACCTTTCTCCTTTAGAGACTAGCTTCGGGACAGCAAAGTTATTTCTCAGGGAAACTTGCCACCAGATATTGGTAAGTGACCAGGAGTTAATATAATTGTAATAAGGTGGTAACACGACGGCCGCGGAAGCCTTCACGTTGCCGGTAGGTATAACCTTGAAATATGATAAGTTATTATGATTTCCAAACCTTCAGGACTACTATAAATAATTTTTGTTTAATTTTTTTTGTCGAATACGAGAATCTTACTACCTCCGATTATCAAGACTTTTTTACTCTATAGTGTCCCGGATATGTTGCGTAAAGGTCTCCAGGCAAGACTGCCTAGTTAATAACGGTTTCGGCATCTTTAGGACATTGAATATGGCTAAGAGAGAAACGAATCAGAATGTAAGTCAAAGAAACAAGGTAAAAAAGTCATCCAAGAAATCCCATGTTTATTAAAGGAAGTAACTAGAGCAGGATTGACACGATCCATTTGTATTTGAAATACAACTTGGCGCAAGTACATTTGTATTATTATACTTAATACATGTTGATTTTCGTATATGCATGTAATTCTCCCGAGTGGTCAGAGTAGTTCTTGACAAATTGTTATCGTGATTTAAACAGAATCCAAATGATGCATGCGCAGCATCAAAGTGTATTGGATCAATGTATGATCATGTCAACCCATCTTAGGGAATTAGTTTGTTACTATTTAAGCATAGTTTATATAATGAATGTTATTGAAGTGAATATTTCCTCCTGAGTTTATTTTGTATAAGCTGCTTTGTTCACATATTCTTATAGGTATTCTGAAAATCTGCTTCTTTGCATTTTGTTTAAAATAAGATCATTTTAATACCTATAATAATTTAAAATCTAAAATTCGCATTCGTAATGAAAAAATAATAAGCAAGTCAATATTTTATGCAATGTGAAATAATTAAACCTTCATCTGCTTCGGACGTAATTTGATTAAAACAGTCAGCAACGTGTTGCACAAACAAGTGTGACCCTAATCAATAATTGCTAGGACAGAATCGACTTCAGTTGGATACATTGTAATTAGTTAATTGCTTTTACGTTACTATCTAATGACAGAGTTTCACCGTAACAATCAAATGCAGAAAATCATTTGTTTAAATAACAGCTGGTTGTCCTCCAACTGCAGCAAATAATTCTCGGAATGTAATTTTAAATTTGTAAATCAGTTTCGATTGCATCCCTTTGACAGCAGTTTTGGGCAGCGCGATGACGTGTAACATAAACTATTTTAAAAATTGTGTTATGTATTCTTCTTTTAAAGACAATAATTTCCAATTTTGCAATTTAATTCCAAATAAATCTAAGTTTAGAAAAAACTAATACTTACGAGATAAAAATAAAGGTGAAATATGGAAGTCGAAGGCAAACCGTTTTATAATTCATAGCTTGCTGAAAATTGAGCTAGAAAAAGAGACTGAAGAAATACGAGCACATTTAAGCACTCCATGACAAATTCGTACAAATTGTTCGCATTAACAGGCAAAAACCGTGTTCCTTTTTGCCCGGCCGAAATCCCAACTTTTCGAGTCCAGCTCACCCAAACAATTCAGTTAAATATTCCGCTCTGAAATCTGCTGATTATGTCTTGCTTCTCTGCGCGAGCTTGTAATTAAGAAATAACCAGAAATAAATACAACTCCTCGTTCTTTATAAGTCACAAAAAGTTACAAGTCGTATTTTGTGATTTCGGCGCGAGAGTATCTGCACTTTATCCTTAGCAGCTGCAATATCCTTGCAATTTAAATACCATGTGCGATAAAATAATCGAATTTATTACGATCTCGTGCAGATTGTGCTTACATATTTCGAACAGTCAGATTTACGACTAGTTTACTGAGGATATTCTGGAACGAAAAAACTCTGCACGTGGAAGGTCCGAATTTTATTTAAATGTCAAGAATGAATCAAGTGGGAAAGTTTAGCTCGAGCTTAGGTCCAAATAAATGTTATTGTGCAGTTTGACAATTTATAGACGGGGAGAATTGTTTTTTCCGTCTTATATATTTCTTTATTTAATTCAAACGTAATGTAAACAGATTCAACGACGGAAGGAAAGAACTTTGTCCACAACGAAACGACTTGATTAAAACGACCGTTTTGTTAGATAGTTAAAGTTAGATATAGAAAATGAAGTTGATATTCATGGTAAATGCCATTAAATCTAGCTTAATTCCATGTCGTAATAAAAAATATTTTCATTTGCCTACATACTTTTAAAGACCATTTAAATGTTTAAATATTGCACTTACCGCTGGCTAAATTTAAACTGTTTAAATCGTGCCCCCATCTTCGCTTATCTAATTAATTCGTCCGCTTCCAGATACGCGTGGAACCATCCTGAAATATTCGCCTACTTGCTAGAACATTCACTAACATATAGGTGGACCGGCCACTCGAAAACACTGTAAGTAGTATAGCTACTCTGGTTCTGGGACACTTTAACATTGGAAAATTGCAGATGGCACGTGTCCATCCGAAGTGACCATCACTGAAGGTCATCCCCTAAGTTAGTGATAGTTTAAGAGGAGAAGAAGTAACCCCTTTAGGTGAAGAAGTGTGTAGACAGTGGACAATGACCAGATGAAGCCGTTGAAGAAAATACAAAATCGGACGTTGGTTGTTGAAAAACGTGTTTGCCCAAGGCCAGAGGTGATTGCTGAAGGCGACTTATCCCCCTTATTCTTACCTGTCGAAGAAGTGTCCACAGAGACCAGAGGTTGTTAGTGTAAACGAGGCTGGTCGAGTTATCCCTTTGGCCTCCTCTGGCTGAAGAAATACCTTGAGAGGTAAAAAAAAATTACCTGTTAAAACGGCTAGATTACTAGTTCGCGGAGATTAGGGTAGCAGAAGGTGACGGCGGTCGCTTGTTTTACAACTCGGCGCTAACGTATTGAATTATTTGTTTACTTGATAACGTGACGCTTATCAAGAAGCTTAGAAGAAATGAAAAGAGTTTTATTTACTATTTCTATTATTGAATGACTTGTTTATTAAAAAAAAACACATTTTTTGCATATCTTACAAAATATAACAGTTATTTTATTTCTGATGATTCATATTTTCCGAATTTAATTTTGTTCCAAATCGTATTCCAAATTTTTAACTTTCTTACGTACACTCACTTTTAACAATTAATCTTTAAGACAAGGTATACATTTTGTCCCGGGTTATCGGTTTCTCCTTTAAATTAGGGCAAACATTGGAATGGACATTTGTTTAGAACATTTTTACTACATTCGTTAGCGGATTATATTTAACTCTGTGAAATCTGTCATGCAGTATTAAACAATAAGCGCAAGTATTTGCTGGAATGTTCTTGTTGGTTTCAAATACTGGTCTGATATCCACGGTACCTATCGGCTGCAGTAGATAAGGATTATGGGCGCTAATTCTTTAAATTTGGAAAAATTAAGACACGGTTCGCCTGCATATTTATAACATTAAGATTATTGAAATTGAGCGTACATTTCATATGAAATTGCAAATTGATGTTTGTCGAAAATTTAATTTAGATTGTAGTAAGGGTAGACTTCTGAATTTAAGTATAATTTTCTATTTGTTAAGTTACAATGATCAAATTGACTGATATTTTATAAGACATCATTTGAAAAACCACGTTCCAAGTGTGTCTCTTGGTTTGTTGTAGCAGAAGTAACTCGTGCAATTCCCAGTTTCTGAGCGCAATCTCGGGATCTATTCCTTGTTCGATATATCTAAGTAATTGTAATTTTTCGACGTCGGCTACTTGAACATGAGGAATTTTCCATAGTATTTTTGAAAGTTCCATAATAGGCTTTCCCCGTTCTTTGTAGTAACAGTTGCGTTTATTTTTATAGTCCTCGCATAATCGTAGTAGAATCTTGAATGGAATGCGAGCTCTAAATTTTCCTTGCTGCTTGTTTTTTATTTGTCAATCCTCATGCAAAGTTAGGTCAAAAAGCGATCGTAGGATGTCGTCGTTTAAGCTATTCAATAATATTTAAGTAAAGATGTAAAACGTTAACGTCATATACACATTTATTGAACAATAAATAAATAAAACGTGATTATTCATATAACACATGAGCACTTAAAGACGTTAATGGTTAACGTTTTATAATTATACTGAATTACATTCATTTCAAATTCAATTTTTTTTCCAGAATGCTGAAACTTGGTATATCTCTCTAATTTGAAATGGAAATAGTTTTTTCTCACTAAATTATTCTCCTAAATTGAAAAGGAGATCATTTTGCCTGTACAGATTTGAGTTGTCGTGTGATTTCAGTAACTTTGAAGTCATTCGGCGTCAAATTAAACACAAATATAGTTCGCGCCATGGAGACCTGAACTGAAAAACATGAAATCGGAATTCAAATATTTTTGTTTCCTTATACGTACCACGAAGTCAATCCGGGAACACACTGTACACATGATGTCCGTTTTTCGAGCCTGAACATCTCACTTATTTGAAGAGATACGGGGATGATTACATGTGATGATCTCTTACTAATTTAAAAAAACAATGTAACTTTTTCTTTTTCATAATTGAAGTTTGTTCTTGTCCAAAGTTTTTTTTTTTTTGAGATTAAAAATCTTTGTACTTATTTTTTCTTTTTCATTCTGAAGATATCAAGAAAAATGAAAATTATGTCTTTATTTTAAAATCGAAAACGGGTAATTGAAAAATTGCATAATGCTTTGTAGATCTAGAAAAGGCAATTGATAAAATTAAAAGAGAAGATGCATGGATGTGCTTAGAAATGGACGGAAAGAACAGAGAGACAATCGCAGTGATAAGAGCAATGTACGACAAGACAACGAACGCAATAAGAACATATAATGAAGAGTCCCATGAGTTTGGAACTGAAGAAGGTGAAAACAGGGTTGTGTACTCAGCCCGCTACTTTTTGTAGCACTAACGGATGAGGTCATAAAAAGGGCACAGAAGACCTTGAAAGCGATGACAATGGGATATTAGAAGATGAATAGAGTGAAAGTATCGGAGTTGTTATTCGCAGATGATACGGCGGTGATTGTAGACTCTGAAAAACAATTACAATTTAATGTGAATGTACTAAACGCAAAATTGGAAAAGATAACATAAATGTAAATATAGATAAGACGAAGACTATGACAGTATCACAAAACAGCAGAATCCATAATATTACCATAGAAGAAAGAAACATCGAACAGTTGATGACTTCTTCTTATTCACAAGAGAAATCTTCTGTTGAAGATGGCAGCATAGCTGCCGAAATACCTATATAGTACTAAAAGAACCTTTTGTGGTTAGGAGATCCAATTTTATTGTACTGCAAACCACAGTCTCCAATACATTTGAACTTTCTTATTATCGTATAAATAAAAATTCAAAGCTTTAAATTGCAAAATTTATTCAAACGTAAGAGAAATTTTAGTACAATAAGAAAAGATTACAAACAAAATAATGTGTGAATATAATTAAATTAATTAACTAATTACAATTTAACAGTTGACGTCAAATTAAAACTACACTATGAAAGAGAGAAGAAAAGATTAATAAAAATCAGTTTACTTCTAAAAAACTTTTGTTAGATGCTAAATTTTAAGCAACGGTGATTCTATTTTATTTAAAATTACTCTCACCGTTCGTGGATGATTCTTAGGTACACTTTAAATTAAAATAAATTAGAAAAATTGTTTGACTTAAAAAAAAGAATTTAGAATTTTGAAAACTTCACGACACGATGATACGCAAACTAAATTACATTGTGAATCGAAGAAGCACTTTTCTAGATGACAAGAGTTCGTGCCCCGGGCAACTGTTTTGTCTCTCCTTTCGGATCAGAAAAGCTACCTATTTATTTGAATTGAATGACCTACTTTAGTCTACGTCAGCTTTGCATTAGGCGCTTGATGACATATTTCAAGCTTTCAAGTACCAAGTTTCAAACGAAAATCAAGGTTCTTTTGCAGGAATCGTAAGTCTTTAGGTAATTATGTCACGGTATGAGTTCTAATTTAATAAAATATCCGAATTAAATAAGTGCATTGAATTACAAAAAAATAATAATCCTGAGAATCTGGATTCTTACAATGCTGATGTAAGGTAACATCCATTTTTTACTGCAGAATTTCGTTAAAAGTTTGCGTTCATTGAAACCGATTTTGTATTTATAAATAAATTACATTTTCTCAATCTTGCCATTTCATTTAGAGTTATTTTGAAACTGAAGATTTCAAAATTTAAGGTACTAGCCTATGTTATCTTGTCAAATTTTGTGAAACGAAGGAACTTTCCTACGTACCTATTGATTCTGAAAGTCTCTTAGATATTTTCGGTTATATTTGCATTTTAATAATATAAATATATTGAAATATTTTTCTGATTTTCTAAGTTTTGTAGGAAGTTTGATTTCTTATAGCTGGCTTTTTCCATTTCAATTTCAATTATTTAGTATTGGTTCACTTCCAGCATCAATTTAGTTTAAGCTAAATACATTATAAAATTTTCACTGAGTTTTAAGAAATAAATTAATACATTCACAAGGCAAGTAATTGTTAATGTAAGTGTAAAATACTTATTCGTATAAGGAGTTCGCACAATCAGAGTGACTTTCGGGAACTCAAATTGGTTTAATATTTAGGGAATCACGCTTACAAGCGCAAGACAGCGGCAAAAATCTAGATAACCAGACAATATATGGACGTAAAAAAAGAACTAGCTGCGCTAAACAGAATTCGTCTTATGAAGAGATACGCTTTTCCGGAATAAACAGGTCAATCACTTCCCCCTGACATTCCGGAAATACATTTATAACGCAGATTTTGTACGTCAGCTGTTCTCAAAATTAAATGCGGCCCCCACTTGGGAAGAACTTTAAGCGAATAAATCGAATTCAGAAATCAGATTACTATGAATCAGATCATATTAAATGTTTAATGATTTTTAATGTTGAACGATAAAAAAATGAGCAAAACTGTACGAAATCTAACAGAAGCTTTCGAATGTTTTTTTTTTGTTGTCTTTTTCGGCACTAAATCACAAAATAAATCCGTTCGCCTTATAATTGCCAATTTGTGGTTGCGATATAAATTTTTGCAGGGCTTATTTGGCTCCACATCAAAAGCTAATGTAATAGGATCGCGACTCGTTTCAGCTACTTCAGTTGAAGTTCTCTTGCGTTCGGCAACTGACTGAAAGTATTCGTTAGCGTTAGTAGCTCAGTGATGCTTAAGATGTTCAAAGCATAAATCTGAGATGATTGCGGCAAGGTTAATTTACATCGCTGGGTACGTAAAAATATCATTCCGTTTCTCAGTGAAAACGGAACGATATTTTCACCACAACATTAGAGCGACATCATAATATGTACAAACTATCTGAATATTCGTACATGTCCCAGATAACTCGTCTGCCATAGGCAAGTAGCAAAAGATTACAAAAAAAATAATATGTGTATTTAAGTAAATTAATCAACAAATTACAATTTAAGAATTGATATACAATTAAAACTAGATTATGAAAGAGAGAAGGAAAGATCAACAAAAATCAGTTTTCTTTGTTAAATGCTAAATTTTAAGTAACAACAACAACAATGATTCTATTTTATTGAAACTTACCCTTACCGATCGTGGATGCTTCTTAGGTACACTTTAAATTAAAATTGTCTGATTAAGAAAAATAATTTAGAATTTTGAAAACTTCACGACGCATGATACACAAACTAAATTACATTGAGAATCAAAGAAGCACTTTTCTAGATGACAGGAGTTCGTGTCCCAGGCAACTGTCTTGACGAACTCCCCTTTCAGATCAGAAAATCTACCTGTTTATTTGAATTGAATGACGTACTTTAGTCTATTTTATTTAGACTAGTTCCTTACGTAACGCTTACGTGTTTTGTATTTCTCATGAGTCATGATACAAATTCAAATTTAATAAAATATTCGAATTAAATAAGTGTATTGAATTATAAAAAATAATGATCCTAATAACCTGGATTCTTACACTGCTGACGTAAGATAACATCCAACTTTTTACTGCAGAATTTCGTTACAAGTTTGCATTTACCTTGATTATTGAAACCGAACATTATGTATTTATAAATAAGTTAAATTAGAAATTTTACGTTATTAGCTTATCTAAGTAATCATAAAACGTTAGAATTTTATAGTAAAAGAATTCGAATTCCGTCAATTATATCAAAGTTAACAAAATAAAATATTCACTTTTGCGAAGATAAGTAAGTCCACAAATTGGAAACTCTAATTTAATTTTTTTAAATGTGAATATTTATATTTCCTACTGTTCATCAATTCCGTAAAGGAACGTAATTTAGATTAAACACTTTGTTACTTTATGGGTTCTATATTTTTTTGTTAAAGAAAATGCTTCTAAAAAGCACATTAAGAGGGTTTCTGCGTTGAGGGTTGTTTACGCGTAATTAACCCGCTTCTCTGAAGTTCTGCTGCTAATTATACACAAACAATTTAGGAGGAACATAATTATTTCGCCTTTTTATATTAAAGAAGCCGTGAAGTTCACCATTTTCACTTCTTTTTTTCACAATATGAACTTCTTCAGTTAGAACAATGGTAAGCGGTTTATTATAACTGGAAACAACTTGCAAACATTATGGATTTTTGTACAAAAACGTAAATCGCATTTCTGTTAATAAATTCAAACAAGTGCTACGAATTCTGATATTTTTAAATTAAACATCGTGTACGTATAAATATTTTCAAGATTATAAATTAATTACTTGGGTTTTCAATTACAGTTTCAAAGGAAGCACATTAAGTATTACGCATTCAGAAGTAAACTTAATATTTAAAAAGCAAATGTAAGATGAACATGTTGCCTTAAATAATTAAAAAACGTCTGGAAGCGGCGAATTAATTTTTAAACAGTTCTTAGTTTGGGTAGGTTTTGTTGCAACTTTGTTTCTGAAACACTTAGTTAAAGCTCAGCCCATAATCTTTTTAACATTGCATTTTGTCTTTGAAGAAACATAATTTAGAATTCATGCAATAAGTTAAAGCGTCTGTTACAAATAATAACATATTATTGTGAAAAATCGGTAATAGCATAACGGCAAGACTGATACGGAGTTATCACGTTGGGTGGCAAGGGTTGCCAACTGATATAGTGTTGATGGTGGTATACATAGAATGAGCATATTTTATTTCCATTCACCTGCAGAGCACGACTGAACGGGGTTTGAAAATTCACTTTTCACTCCCTTAATTTAATCCTAATTTTTTTAGCAATCCGTACGATATTGAATTTCGATTTCTTTGTTAGCGGCGCCTTGGTATTAGCAGGGAAAGCCAGAAATCGATTTCCAAATTGTTTTCCACGAATAGCTCGAATGGCGTCTACTTATAATTTTTTCTTCGATTTGTCGAAAACTGCACACTTCTGTATTCTTAATCGTCCTTCCTTATTATTGTTAAAAAGATTAAATAAAATAAATCAAAAGCTTTAAATTGCAAAAGAGAAATTTTAGTGCAATATAAAAGATTACAAACAAAATAATACGTGAATTACATTAAATTAATTACCTAATTAAAATTTAACAATTGACATAAAATTAAAACTAGAATATGAAAGAGAGAAGGAAAAATTAAAAAAAAAATAACCCTAAAAAAACCCTAAAACTATTGTTAGATGCTTAATTTTAAGCAACAAAGAATCTATTCTATTTAAGCACACCCTCGCCGATCGTGGATGCTTCTCAGGTACATTTTTAAATTAAAATAATCTAGGAAAATTGTCTGATTAAATTGTCGTCTCAGGTAGATACTCTGTAATACCTGGGGTTAGCTCGTAAACTCGGAGAGCCGCTCGTGGAAAAAAAATAGAATTCTTAAAATAAGAGAAAACCACAACAGACGACGATGAAAGTATATTATATAAATAAATACCGATTGGTGAAAACTGAAATAAATACACCAAAGGTATCGATTATTTCCAACCATAAATAATTTCAGTCTTAAAAAGGTGGACGTGTCCGTGACAACAATCCAGTAATTCATAAATGAGCAAGAAATCAAATAGCAATAAAATCGTGACGGTTAAACTGAAGCGTTGGTATCGATTGTGATTAAAATTTAAAAGTATTTTAACACATTTCATAGCATAAATCAGTACGTACTCGGGAAACTTCCTTCGCGTCACGCAAGTATCTGACAATTCAAAGTTATGAATTAAATTAAAAATTTCCAATTACTTCAAAATCAAACAAAATGTGAATCAAATTGTCCAAATTGAAGTAAGAAATTGTAAAAGCGAATTTAAATATAATTTGCAACAAACGAGACTTAAATTTGATAATCAAATATGAATTAAAAATATTCCGCAACATAATCCGCAACATCAATAACAACAACCATAACAATAATAAAAATGGAGTTTACCTCGAAGTCAGCTGCATTACGGAACGACTTAGGCAGAGCGATGGTTGCGTACAATCCTCGTTCAAGACCACCAAGTTGTACCCCTGGAGGACGCCATACCATATAACGTGTAGGGCATGGAATACCGGCGCATTTTTACAATACCGGTAATCATTCGTAAGTTATATATAAAATAACGGGATTCTGGGATTTCGGTATTTTTCGGTATTGAAAAAAATATGATTATGAAGTATAAAAGACACAAGCAATGGCGCAAGAAATGCTTTTATAAAGAAAATCAGTCATCATTATAATTTATAAACAGTCAACTTTTCTGTTAAATAACAATAAATAACTAAAATAAAAATAAATCTTCTGTCTTTGTGATACCATACTACCCAATAAATAATAATAACAAATATACATAATAAACATATATATTTTATTTTATAAATAAATGAACGTCTTTATTTTGTTGGCGAAGTTCAGCCAAGCTGATCTGCCACTTAACCAACAATAGAACATATTTAATATAAATATAAATTATGCAATTAATACATACTAATTATAAAAGTGTAAGTGTGAGACTCAGAAAAAATAATAACAAAAAGATGAAGTGGACCATTAAAACATTTCGAATGACTTGTTATATTAATTTTTTTCTCATTTAATCTAACTTTTTTAAGCAGCCCGGTTTATTTGCTGAGCAGTGTAATTATTAGAAAATAATAATATATAGAAAAACAAACAATTAAGTAAATTTCTGAAAATAATCAATAAAGAATAATGAAAACTAAAAGTCAAAGTTATAAATTAAGATAATTTTGTTGGCGTTACGGGAGATAATACCGATATCGACATTTCGGTATTTCAAACCTTATTAACGGTTTTACTAAACGGTATAAAAGTGGCCGGTATTCCGGTTTTTCGGTATTACCGAAAACCGGTATCCATGCCCTAATAATGTGTATTACTAAATACCGGTCTGGCCGCGGGCCTTTTGTATGGCAAAACGAACGGAGTGTGGAGTATCGCGCATTTTGTCGTACACATGTGTTCTCTGGTGCTCTTTATATTTACCATACAAGTTGCGCGTCCGCAAATCGACTCTTTTTCTGCTCGCTATTTCCTCTTCCAGTACGTGGGCTGTTGGAAAAGTTTCTTGAAACGGTATGAAAAAAACGCATATGAAATTTGGTAAACAGTATCATTGTTTTTCGAAGTATTCGCCTTTGACGTCAATACACTTTTGCATACGCTCAAACCAATTTCTAAAGCACGTTCTCCACTCTAAAGATGGTACCTCAGAAACCAATGTCCGGAATGCTTCAACCGCTGCTTCAGCCGACGAAGATCGCTCACCACGCTTTTTATTTTTGATATTTGGGAACAAAAAGAAATCATTAGGTGATAAATCAGGTGAATATGGACAATGAGTCATTAATTCAACATTTTGGTTAGACAAAAAATCAACTGTTTGACGAGCTGAGTCAGAGCTGGCGTTGTCATGATGGACAATAATTCGTCGATTTCAATTGTTTCTTTTTATTTGATCGATGACTTCCGGCAAACAAAATGTAGTATACCAATCAGCATTAACGGTTTTTCGATCCTCTAAGGCCACGGTTGCTACATGTCCAGGTAAACCAAAGAAACAAGCAATCATTTGCTTCGCAGCACTGCGTGAACGGACAACTTTTATTGGTTTTGGTTTATTTTGAAATACCCAAACGGTAGATTGTTGTTTACTTTCTGGCTCGTACGAATAGATCCACGTTTCGTCACCAGTAACGATGTTATAAACTAAATTTGAACGACATCTATTGAATTTCTTGAGCATTTCTTCGCACCATTTGACACGACCCTGCTTTTGCGTTTCTGTTAAATTGTGTGGGATTCAACGACCGCAAAGCTTCCGTACGTTCAAATGTTCATGCAAAATCTGGTGTATTGCTTTCATGTCAATGCGTAAGGATGCTTGAATCTCACGGTATGTCACATGCCGATTTCGCTCAATCATTTCACGCACAGCATCTACATTAGTTAGATACTGATGGACGACCTTCACGAAATTCGTCACTAAGAGAGGTACGTCCACGCTGGAATTCGGCAAACCAATTATAAACACACGCTCTTTGATGGTGCTTCATCTCCAAAAGCCAAATGAAGCCGATCGAGGCATTGTTTCGGCGTTAGACTTCATTTGAAATCGTAAAAAATCATGGCACGAAAATTTTCACGTGAGATTTCCATGTTTACACAAAATTACTTTTTCTCAAATGCTGTACAAACAAAACTAGTTCACTTGGATAAGAACTGTCAATAGAATTATAGGCGAAAAACGTCAAGTTTTTCAAATATGACAGTTGATAAACGCTAACAATTCTAGACCTACTAGATTCCAGAAAATTTTCCAGCAGCCCACGTACTTAACCTCCATGTTTGAGACAGACAACAGATTCAGCCAGTTAAAAGCCTTCTGTAGGATGAGGTTATATTTGAGAATTACATGCGGCCGAACTGGTCCTTTGATCGCTGGAAAGGGCTGGTGAATTTGTGCGGCCTTAGGGCTTAAATTAAGCCTGGGAACTTGTCCGTGTTCAAGGAACGGATAAAAATAAACGCCCTTCACAGAGCTGTGGTAATTGTCTACATGTGAACGAAGAAACGCCTAAGTTACAATTCCAGATAAGAGACAAAATAACTTACCAAATCGATCCGAATAATGTGCAGAAATTACGAACAGGAATCGGATCGTAAAGCCTCGAAAACACCAAAGAGAAACAGCTTCGAAAGGAAAATAATATTCCCCTTCCGTTCCGGCTCTGGTTAGTTTTTGTGGTAAATTATTGTATTTAATCATTAAAATTATCTTCCGTTTGCATAGTATTTTCACATTGCGGAAATTTCTCCAATAAAATATTATGAATACATAAAAACAAGATATATATAAAAGGAAATTCACGAATTTGACACAACACATTGACAAAAATTCGCTGCTTCTGCGTGCTGCAATTTTTGATAATTAGTGTCTAAATGCTGTCATCCGCATTTATATTCATTGACATATTATTTACGTAATACAAAACATTTTCTATATAAAAATAAATACTGTTACATTTAAAGAGGGGCGTACGCCACCATGTCACGGTTTAAAGAATTGGGAGTTAAATGATTAAACACGAATAAAGAGAAAATATTCGTTAATTTTACTGGGTTTAAAAATACTAACTTTACATAAAATTAAATTGGTTTGTAATAAAAATTGTTTATTAGTTATAGATAAAAATTAAGATTGGCTTAATTTGTCTTTTGCAAATCATAAAGCACATTGGTTCAAATCAATTGTTATACTTCCCGAAATATAATTATTCGTCATTGAGCCACCCGCTTGCTTGACAAAACCGAACGTAAAGATAATTAATGTTTTATGTTACCGTCAGTATACCTTAGATTTTCATCCAAGACCAACATATCGCGAATTTACTAACTCGCTGCGACGTACTCGTTTGTACTAATGGGCTGCACTGAATACTAACTTATTTCTACATTCCAAACTGAATGAATACTAACTAACTTAATGATTTACCAAATTTGTCTTTTTAAATTATCCGTACAGAATGTGACAGTGTGCATTTTCTAAAAGTTCGGGTCCAAAAGTTGATATATCGAAACTGTCAGCGTTTCGCTGAAACGTATTTTTATGAGCAAGCGCGTTAATTGCTTTGAATGAATTACGAACAGCTGAGTAGCATTGTCAGTTCAAACTTGGCTTTCCTTTGACAGCATGGAATTCCCTGTATTAAACGTTAATTTTTCGTACGTTCCACAGACTGAAAGATACAATAATACAATAATAAATACAAGTAAATTGTTTTTTAAATTTTTTTGATAGTTATCAGTCGATAGTGAAACGTTGAGTCCTTTTCGAATTATAAATTTGTCCGGTTAGAATTTACAAACCATTTACTTAAATTTTTCATGAGACAAGAGTCGATTTCAATAATAATAAATACGTTGTTTTAAGATAAAAACTTCGTTTTACTCAGAGTCAATGGCTTTTCAATGGCAATGCGATGGCTTTATAAATTCGTGGATCGAAGAAAATGATTTCAGTATTCTAACAAATATTTGAAAATATTGAAGGGCTTCTTGAAAAGTCACACTTTCGTCTTTCTCTTTTGCATTGTGAAAATCATTAAATATGATTAAGCGTGAAACAACTTCTCAGCGATATAATAAATGCAGCTTTGTTCATATACAACATGACTCTTCCTAGTTACGGCTCTAAAATACTTTCAAATTATACACACGATTAAGAAACATAATAATTTATTTAAAAAATAAAAAAAAATATCCTTATTACAGTCAGAAATCCTCTTACGACATGCGCCCACTATAAATATAATTAACTTCGTTCAATGATCTTTACCTTTTACCTTTACCTAATTTAAGCTGTTGTTGTTTCATTATATGAAATATCCGACGTACGGTGTTGTTAAACATTCTAATGTTTGTATATTTCGGCATGATACAATCAATAATATCCTATGGCTTAGCATACTGAGGTTCAGTTGCAAGGACTATCCGCTTCCTGAAGAACATTTCAAGTACTGCAGTACTGCATCTTGTAGAGAACACTTCAAATCGTTAAATATATAGACACTTTCGTTATTGTATTACCTTATTACCCTACAAGTGATTGGAAAACAACTAAAAAAAAAGTCCAATTTCTTATGTTTCTCGTCGACTCCTACCCTTAAAATTCCTGTCACATATGATTTCGTCGGTCAACTATTTTTTTACTATTTCGCGAGATCATTTCGTTCACAAAAAAACAAATTTCTTAATTTTGATCGTAAAAACTTATGCAAGATTTTAAACTGTTCCTAATGAAATTCTCATTGCAGATATCAAAGAAAAAAATACGTACATGAATTGGTTCTGTTGCAATCGAACTTGCATCTTCTCGTTACGATGTTTGTTGACTTTCTTGGCTGATGATAAACATTTCAGTTCACAATTCATCTTTTAATTTGACTTTGCATCGGTATAGCTTAAGGGCGGAATTCAAGAACACTCCTTACACTGCCCCCTTTAACCTCCCTTTATAAAGGAGCATTAAAGTGTAAAGGTGGCCGTATTTATAAAATGCAATTCACAGACATTCCTTTCGCCCTCCTTCACGAAGGACTTACTTTTAAGGCTTCCTTAAATTTTGAAGCTGGTGTGGTAACTTTTTGAAATGAAAATATAAATATGAAATGAAAATACGAAATATTCACACTTATAAAAGCTAAATAAACAAATTTAATTCAAAACTGAGCATACTAAAAAAATTGAAAAATTTACTAAAAGTTGATGAATGGTTCTTTTTTGAAGTGGTCAAGAAGTTTTGAAATATTTACTGACCATCAGAGGACCTATTCTTGGAAAGCGAGTTTTTGAATGCGCGTAAGCATTCGTTAAAAATGCAAACATGTGTATTCTTGACCATTCGATTTTTTGTATTTTATGGGAGTGGACATTACCATTCGTTTTTTATACGTTGTTCACAAATTAAAAAACCACCACCTGTTGCATTATGTTGGTATAAAACATAAGTCCCCTATAGAACATTAATAAAATACTAAATTGGCAAGGTATTTGAAGTTTCATGTCAAAATAATTTGTCAAATCAATTTTACTATTAGTTTATTTACATTTATATTCATTTTAACAAGCCGTTTCAATTAATTACAGTTTGTCTGCTATAACATGACTTACGAACAATAAGGTAAAAACCATGAAGCTATTATATGTATTAAATTTAGAACCAGGGATTTGTTCCGAAGGTATAACCTTATCGTTTATTTCAAACATTTGCCAATTTTGTTACCAAATTTTTAATTAAGACACTGTTGCTGGTTGTATTTTTCACAAGGCAAGGCCGGCAGTGGTCTTTTAATTTGTGAACAAATTATATAATGCGAGCGATTGTAACTGTAACTAACGTCAAATTTGAAGTAAATTAATCTGACATTTTATATAAAACAGTAAAAGTTAAAGTTTTCACTAAGGTTCTTCTTTTTGATAAAATTCACGTTTGAATCAAACTGAATAAGTATTGTTAGTATGTATAATCATGGCAGAAAGATTTATGTGCGAAATGAACAGAGGAGTGATGCAAAGAGGAAAATCCCTCAACGATTAGCTTTGCTTTACTTTACTTCAGTGACTATTTTGAGAAACTGTGAGGGTCTGAATATCTACTTATATTGGGGTGACTGAAGGTAGGGTGGCCAGATCAGTCCTCTATTTCTAAAATAATAATGCAAAATAATTCCCAGTATCATTTTTTAACCATTGCCACATCATAACATGCGGTAAGCACAGGTAGCGCAGTGACGCGAAGTTTTTTCATGGTGTGCTGTTTTCTTTAACTTAGGAGTCTGACCACCTTAATTGAAGGTCTTAAAAAAATTTTAAATTAACAAATTTTTGTAACTCTGCAATTTCGTTATTGGTATTTAGCTACCATTAGACATGCAGCTTTTTTAGATAGTTTTATATTTTCTTCTTTGGTACGATTCTTCTTAAAGTAAGGTTATAATTTGAAGAAGACTATCGATGCATTATAATCACTGACATCCCATTAATTTGCGTAATTTTAATGAGTATCTGGATTTCACAAATAGTTCATAATTTCTTAAAACTCTTGGATTTATAGCTAACAATTTATTAACATTTTGAATGTGGTTCGTAAATTTAATAAAATCTTGAAACTTTTGTGTAAGGACGGTTAAAGGTACCTCTGTATCTACCTTAATAATTTTAAAGTTAAAACCTTAACTTTTATCTTCCTTGCGTTAAAAGGAAGGTTCGTGAATTGCAATATTGGTAGTATAAGGAAGTTCAAAGGCTGCCTTAATTGCTTTAAGGAAGCTACTTTACGTTATCTGTCTAAAGGAGGTTTGTGAATTAGAATTAATGTGTAAGGAACATTAAAGTAAGGCATAAGTTAAGGAGCTGTTTAAAGAAGTTCCTTGAATTCCGCCCTAACTTTAATCGACGCTTATTTCCCAGGAAATCAATTATTATTAAAGAGCGGATTCTATGCTAAATGCATATTGCATGCATATTTTGCATATTTGAGCATTTTGTTCAATTTTCGCATATTTCTTAAAAACGTGCATATATATGCATATTTGAAAGAATTTGTGTCGAAGTGAGTAAATTTTTTCCTGAATTCTTAATTCGTCAGAACATGTTGTTGCATTAATTAGGGTCTAGTTTGCACCCTTCTTGGGCTTAAGCAGGCAGAATTTTCCAAGTAGTGAATTAGGGATTTCCAAGTACTTTCTTAACGATGCGGTGGGGCGTTCATGTTTGCAATATTGTTTCATCACTTCTTCACGGATTATTAGTCGGTTATTGCTGCGAACGTTTAGTTCTTCCGTAAAAGTATTTTTGTTTGTGAGAAGTGCAATATGCCGAAAGACAATTCGAGCCTGGTTAATTCCTGGATCAGAAGCTATCCCGACCTTGCTTACACCAATGGAAGCGTATTCTGTAAAGCCTGTAGTAAAATGGTAAGTTTTAAGTTTGTTTCCTTCCTCCTTAGGTAAATATTTGCTTGGTTCTTGAATATTGAAAGTTCAGACAGTTTAAAAAAATTCAAGTTCTTGTTGTAGATACCAACCCAACGAAAATTTTCGGTCACACAACATGTCGGGACAGAACTACACAAGTCAAAATGCAAGAAGATGAATGAATCGAAAACATTTCAATTACCCTTAGACAGTGGACCGTCGTTGATGACTTCATCTAATGAACAACAAGAATTTAATGCTGATTTATGCGAGGCGATGATTTGTGCAAACATACCTTTGAAAAAACTGCAAAATTCTATTTTTAAAAGTTTTTTGGAAAAATATACCAAGAAAAATGTTCCCGATGAAAGTACGTTAAGAAAAAATTACGTGCCTCGCATCTACAACGGTACTCTAAAAGAAATCAAGAAAATCGTAGAAAATCAATATATTTATTTTATTGTGGATGAAATTACTGATTCTTGTGGGCGTTACATTGTAAATTTGTTAATAGGGTCTTTGCGGGAAGATAAACCTAGTGAATCTTATTTAATAGCCTGTACACAGTTAGACAAAACTAATCATTTAAGTATTTTAAGATCTGTTAATGAATGTTTTATGAAATTTTTCTCACCTAATGTAGTTCCTACTGAAAAAATTTTACTTATGGTATCAGATGCTGCCCCTTACATGGTTAAAGCCGGGCAGCAATTTAAAACAATTTATAAAAATTTAGTTCACGTGAGTTGTTTAGCTCATGGATGTAACAGAGTAGCTGAACGTGTTGACTAGGTGGGGAACTTGGTTGGAAGCGGCAATGTTTTATGCTGAACATTTTGTAGCAATTAAGGAATTGGTTGTAGAGTTTAATCCCCAAGATAGTGCTGCTATTGCAAAGGCACAAAATATTGTAACAAAAACTTCATTGGCAAATCAACTGAACTTCATCAAAATGCATTACAGTTTTGTAATACAAACTATAAACAATTTAGAAAAACCGAAAATGTCTTTAATAGAATCCGTTAAAATTGTTAAAGAATTTAAAGAGAATATTTCAAAAGTTCCAGGTAAAATCGGCAGTTCAGTAAATAAAAAATGTTTATCCGTTTTAGATAAAAATAGCGGCTTCAAAACCCTTGAGGAAATTTACGAAATTTTGAATGGAAACTTTGAAATTGACTTAAGTGTAGAATTTTCAGCTATGAGTCACTTTAAATATGCCCCAATTACCTCCGTGGATGTTGAAAGGAGTTTTTCAATTTATAAAAATATTTTGTCAGATAAAAGGCAAAATTTCCTGGTAGAGAACTTGGAAAAACACATTGTTGTAAATTATAATTGAAGATTTTTTTAGTCGTTATAATATTTACTTAATAATGTACATACATAATATACATACTTCCTTCATATAAGCGTTTACAAATAAATGTAAATAAATTGTATAAAATATAATGTTTTTTATTTGAATAAGAATGCCCATAAAACACAGTAGACCAGTTATTGCATTATTTGAAGTGTTCGGCCTATCTTGCACATATTTCGCCATTTTTAGTGCATATATATGTGCATATTTCATCATTTTTTAGTGCATATATATGCGCATATTTCATCAAAATTACTCGCATATAAATCCGCTCTCTAATTATTATAATCATCGTTTCTATGGTGTTAACTTAAATTTTAACTGAAAGTGGTACAGATGGCCCTTAGCAAATAAGCAACGTAAACTGAAACTTTAACAATACATTGATGTTGATGACATGTATTTACTATTTCATGAATTGAACAATACATTACCAATTCCGATCTTCATCTTCATCGCTATTGTTTCCTATAAAATAAATTATTTATTTGAGTTGGACAAAATTCTAATAAAGACATTTCACCATTTTACATATCGCATCAAAAGCCCCAACAGAACAAAAATTGCATTTTTGAACCATACAAAAAATTTAATTGGTTATCGATTGCCACTAACGCACCGTTTTAGTAGTGAACGAAACGCGTTTAAATTCACCGCAGACTAGCTCGAAATCCTGATTACCTGAACACCTATTAAGCAAATATACATATTTATGAACAAGCACCGAGCAACTTAATTTGAATTAAGTTTACTCGATTGGCCGGATGAGAGTGAACTCAACTCGTCCTGTGAAGCTTTTGCGCTGGGGCGAAATAATTTATTTAACTTAAATTTATTAAGTTCGGCGCTTAATTAAAAACGAGTTATTGTTGTTGTTTCGAGACACGGGTTATTAAATAAACACAGTGGAAGTTTGTGGGAAGATTTTGTTAAATGAATTAGGAAATCGTAATATATACAAACAAAATTTCTTTCTACATGGCATTCACCATCATAAATTCGGTCACCAGACCTTATTTAATATTATTATTTTGAGAAACGTTCCTTTCGATTGTGTTTTAGAAACCAGTTAAAAATAAACCTTCATTCCTTCAAATGGTGATGGGACGAGTTGAGTAAAAGTTCACCGTATTGTCACAAAAGGACTCCGTCAGATCATGAATGACCTTCACGAGGAGACCTCCGGTTTGTAGGGGCGTAGGTAGAGCTTTTAAAACAATTCGATTACAAAAATATACCCTTTATTTGATTTAGATTGGAGTTAAATTGATTTCTGGGAGTCGGGGGGTTTCTCTGGCAGTTCGGGTTGCTGGGAACGTAGCAATGAAAACTTCTGCGTTGCATTGAATGGGGTGAACGTTGGACCGGCCAGATGATTACTTGGGTTGCTAGCGACAATTTCGGCTTCGACGGAGCAGATGTAGCGTTTGAGTGCGGTGCTTACATCCCGCGATGACGACAGTGCGGTCTAGGGAAAATGACGGCGACGTACATCAGGGGTGGAGACGACGCGGCACGACACGCTGAATAGAACTAATGATTTAGTTAACGATTGAAGTTCCCAATTCGGATTGGTTTATCTATACGCGTTTGTTTATAAAAATTTGTTTATTTAATTAGTTCGTGATATAGTACCTGGGTTTGTAAAAAGCTTGCATGTGTGCTTTCCTGTTTCAATACCCGCGCATCGCTTCTCGCTGAGCTCTACGTTTTCATAATTGGATTGAAATAGGAAATTACGCATTGATTATGCATAACGTTTAAGTCTTTTAAGTATTTCCGTAAATTTTAAACGGTTTTATAGAAAATCTAATCGTAACAATATCTTTATTAGTTTAGAACCATTGAGAGGATGCTTATAGTATTTATATTTATTGGAAAATAAAAAATTAAATGTCGGATGTAATTTTCAAGCTAAAATTAGAATTAGTAAGTTCCTGAGTTCAAAAGATGGAATAAGTGAAATTCCAGTTTTTACTTGCCCTTTGTTTTGCAGTCGCGCACGACACAGTTATTCGAAGAGCTTCCTCTGATGATACAAGAATTTTTATACTAATGTTAACTGTAAAAATAACAATTTCTTGGATAAAATGCCTTAAGAGAAATACGCGAAATTGATAGTATCTAGTCACAAAAATATAAGAAAATGTTAGATGTTAATGCGTTGGAAATTTTGAACCTAGACTTTTATTAAATCGGATATTTCACTATATCAGCTATGTTTATGGTTTCTATGTAACTATTAGTAGTAGTACTTTATTCAATAATAACAATAGCGTTACGTGAATAACAAAATAAAATAAAATGGAAAACAAAATATAAAATAGAAGCTAACGAATACGGAAATCATAAATGATATCACAGTCATAATGGTACATACAAATAACAAAATGAAAAACAGAAGTATCACAATCCTAATAATGACCTTCTGCTAGATCTATTCATAGAATTCTAAAAAGTTGTAATAAACACGTTTTTTTATTATTGATGTTTTTAAGTTTGCCTGGACTGGCATTGTAAAATATTGATTTTCAGTCATAATTTGATCAGAATTTTTTTAGGATGGGATGCAAATAAAAAAGAAGTATTAAATATTCCGGACTTCAAACAGAGGTGTATTTGCATCGAAGCTTATATGCCTTATGGCAGGGGTGGCCTACTCTTGTATACAAATGATCGACTTTTCTACTTAAAAATACTTTGCTATCTCCCTATAAAAAATTGACGTTTTGAAACTCTTTCTAGAAACGCTTAATACAATATGACCTAATAGGTACTAACTACTGAATACTAAAAGAGTTATAACCTTTTGTTTCTATGAATTACAAGCATGAACACCTAAGAACCTTACGTTTGTGTGTTGAAATCAAAATCGTTTCTTGTCGACCATGATTCACCTAAAATCATTTCGCGATCGACTTGTTGGCCATTCCTGACTTATGGGATCGATAAGTAGGGCGAATGACAATAAAAATCAAGCGTTTGATATTAGAGAAATAATTCTCTTTTTTGTTTGCACTGCAAAATTGTTGAAGGTGATTATAATTCAAATCAATAAATGTATCAATTCATAGTACTGATACTTTATAAAGTATCGATATTCGTAATATCGATACAAGACTTTTTTAATCCAAAAGAAGGGTTTGAAGTGAGGTTATATGGTTTGAAAGATGATTTCGTATTGTGTCTCTGTTTGAATAATTATGTATTGCCTGTAAAAAATAAATTCAATTAGAAATTTTCGCTTAGTTAAATACTAATTTGTTTTAGGATACAGTATATTCGATACTTCATTTAATTGGATCGATCCACCGACATATCGGAAGACAAAGTATCGTTACAAAATATCGGGTATCGGACCGTAAAGTATCGATACTGAAAAGTATCGATACGTATCGCCCAACACTAGTCTACCTTCAATTTGAACATACATCAGAAATGTCGAGCACTTAGATGATTTCTTTACTGTATTTAAAGTGCAAAATAATTTCTCACTTATTTCGTAAAGCACGAAATAAAATAGAGCTAACTTTTGATTAGCTCAGTTGGAAAGCCATTCAGATTCATTTGCACATGTGTACAGTATTGCCTAGACGTAGCAAAATTCAAATTTATTGGGTTGTATATTAAAACTTCCATTATGAGGCCCCGCCGGGAATATTAACCGGTGCAACGCATAAAGCAGTTTCGCATTATTAATTTATGCTTAAATAACGAGCTAGTTAAACACATTCATTAAGTACATATTGTTCATTCAAGTTACAAAGTTATCACGTTTATAATTAGCGTATCATTTTACGAAGTCGAGTCCCATTAAAATTTGCTGCAGGTTTCCAGAATATTAGTAAGAAAACCATTATGAAAATATATAAAATATTTCATTCATTATCATTCTCATCGCAGGATGATGCTATTTTTTTAACACAAAATATATTCCACGCCTCGATCTAGTTTTGCATATTTGGCGTTGATTGCACAATTTTTCCCGAGCATCCGCAGCTATATTTCATCATATTTCGTGGGAATTAAATTGAATGTTTATTTTAAACGTCGAAAGCGGTTTACGTTTTCTTGTCCACTTGTTAATTATAATAATAAATTTATTCATGTTATCGTACTTAAGTATGTCAAGAGGAATATAATATAACATTAAATGATAAAAATAAAAGTGTACAACATATAAAAAATCACATAATGGAGATGTCAGAAATTCCTCAAAATTATAGAAAGCTCTTGATATAAGAAAGTGTTTTATTTGTGGTCTGAAAGTCGGAAGAACCAGTTGTCTAATTTCATCCATTATTCAACCATCACATGATTTGCTGAATCTAGTGTTACGTGAATGAAAGTCACTGTTACAGCTTAAGTGATCCAATTTTTTTTTTAATATTAAGTAAGCATTCAAGAATATACATTCTTTTACTGTGTGCAAATATTTAAACCTGTAATACATTACCATAAATGGCAACGATTAAATTTATATGCCCTTTACACCAAGTTAATAGTATTAGAGAAATGCATTGTAAGATTTTTACCAAACCGTTTGAGAACTGCTGGCGTAGCTAACGACTGGATGGTACGCCGCCTTGCCTGTGTGAATGACGACCCTGAATATACGTCAGTGTTTTACGATGTCGTAAACGAACATCTGTTTGATTTGTATGAGGCCTATTAATAGATCGTAACAGTCGAAACATTTTAAACGCCCTCACAAAGCGCCTGGATTAATTAAAATAAGTGCCACTTCGCTCCAAGTAATTACAATTTTAGGTATTTTCAAATTATAAACCGACGATTATAATTGCTGGACAAAAAATGCGGATGAGTTAAATAATGACATCACCGTCATTCATCGTTTATTTTCGGATATTTTGCCCTCACAAGTATTAAAGTGCCTTTCCATTTCTAATTAAATAGATTAAGATTTCTTTAGTTTAATAAAGAAACTTTAAAATAATGTAGTAATTTATCTACTGTTTGTACAGTTTAAAATCGGCCGCATTACGTCATCACACTAGGGAGAATAAAATAGCTGTTAAAACTGATATGTGCTCACTACCAATATGACTGACATTAAATTTACAATTTCTATTAATTCCATTACGAAATTCGGCCAAGTAAAGCATTTTTAACCCGCTTGCATGGCAAATTCCAAAATTTACAAATTGATTAATATCTTAAAGTATTTTCGCATGCATTCGATAAAGTCGCACTTTCGCATTTCTTTTGATGCTTTTTATTATGGCAATCTTTTGTGTTTTTACATCGGCGGTCGCTGTAACGCGTTTAAGGTGGGGCAGTATTATATTACCTTTCTGTAGTTACGAAAAATTTGACGGACACGCTTGACCTTTGACTCCATTGGTTGTTCTTGACATCGTCTATATACGGTTGACTTTTGCTTGTGTCTTTATGATTTTGATTCGTCCAGATTCTTCTTTTCTTAGTTAGTGATAAGGCCACATTTGGCTTTATTAATTTGTGGGGTATATGTAGCAGGCAGTCACCGTAGTGATATCCTCAGGGTACGGTGGTGGTTTTGTTTGTGTGCACGGGCTGGGGCTCTCAGGCTGCCCCTAATCCGTGGGACCAAGGTAGGTCTGTTGGTATCGGCAGGATCTCATGCGAGGTTTCCTGCAGTGAACGATGATTATTGATTGTAACTTGGTGTCCTGGTGGAAGAAAACTCATCCGAGGAAGTGCCAGCTTGTCCCCATTGTTATGAACAGGTATGTTTGCGATTGATGCAATTATTTTTCTTCCCTTGCAAGCTTTAAGTTTGGATTTTTCGTACATGCTTTTTGTACAAGTTTGAATTTAAACTCGCAGAGACGATCTTTCTAGGGAAGCGGACTTTTGCGTAACGGCAAAACAACTGTGAAACAACTGTTTTGCACCGGATTTATTCGGAGCTGCCTTCGAGTCGGTAACGGGATTGGCATCTGCACATGTCAATCAATACGGTGATGGATCGACTACAAGATGATCTCACCAAGCAGATATTCAGGTGGGAGATTCACTTTTATTGCGGTTAAAATTACAAAATATTATGAGTAAGGTAATTACAGATTAAATAGAAAAATATAAATAAACTATTAAAACGAATGTGTATTCTACGCAACCGTAATAAAAAATCTAGGACTGTCTATCGAAATGTTGAAAATTCAACCGTTTTAATGTCTGTCCGGATAGTCATCGCAAATTTGTTTGATAAATTTCAAAGGTAACAGCTTGTATTATTTCAAAAATAACACTGCAGTGATTTGTTTGCAATCAACGACAAAATAACATACGAGTTTTTCCAACTGATGCGGCAATTATTTATGAACCGTTTTATTATTAAAAGTGTTTATACAAAAATCGGATCGAATGGTGTTGACATTATTTAAGGCAGCTTCTATTTTCCCTGTTTCCTTTTTTCAACGTTTACCTTTAAGACGTCTTCCTATTTTTTGTTTTTAAAAGATTTCGCTTATATCTATTGGCTTAAAGCAAATTATTAATGCACCAACTTGGATTGAAATAAATAGTGAGAAAACCCCTCGACCACATTAATTCACTGAAAGCGAATACGTATTTCGGTAACGAAGTTACCATCTTCAGCGCTAAACTGATATCAGTTTAAACTGATATCAGTTTAGCGCTGAAGATGGTAACTTCGTTACCGAAATACGTATTCGCTTTCAGTGAATTAATGTGGTCGAGGGGTTTTCTCACTATTTATTTGGATTACAGCCACAGGTTTTGTGTTGCTTTGTGAAAACTTGGATTGAATTAAACCGCCTCCAACAACTCTCAATATTTTAATTATCAATCGTTCTGTGACAGTTTAAAGTCAATTCCGTGGCGTAATATTTACGTACACTTGCTTGCAAAAAAATCGCGTACACTTTCAAAATCAAGTAGCCGAATTTTCACCTATTTTTTGCTTTGTAAATGGGTATTTTGAGAATTTTGTCATGTTTCGAAACATACAGGTTAGGAACGGCCGTTGAAATTACTACCATTTTACCTGATTTGAGTTAGACAGTAGCTATTCAATAAATATCACGACATTCCAAATATTTAACGGCCCATAAATGTTATGTAATTTAATCGAAATACAATTGTTGATTGCTGTCCTATTAATATAATTTTTTTAACACTTGTCGAGACTCTTCAAAGCTCAATTTGTAGTTTTTGACGTGTTGGTGACAAGATTATAGGAAAATTTATTAAAACATGGAATCCTTTGCGGTTTATAATGGATTTTTTCTTAACTCAGGAGGGCATTATCCGAATCGCAAATCGGCATTTTTAGACATCTGTCTCCAACCATCTTTTCCATTTGCAAATTTTTCCTCTTCCTACACATTACTTGTGCACCATAGTATTTTTATTGAAGCTATAATCATTCGCCACTGTTGTGAATCACTCTTCTTCTAACTTATTCGTTTTCTGTCAGTCTGAATTTTAATTGCTTGACACCGACAAATTAAATCTCAAGCCCAACTTAATACAACGAAAAACAGGTGTACGCGTTTTTTTTGCAAGCCACAGTGGATGCCAAGATTAACTTTCTCAATAAGAATCTATCATTATTGTTGAATATCCACGCCCCCTACGTAATTTCTCATCGCCAGCTCCTTGGGTAACGGATAATTTGAAAGCTAGGATGAACTTGCGAGCTGGGCCTTGCAGAAATTTAAACAAACAAGAGATCAAAGTGATTGGCTTCATTATAAGGAGCTACGTAACTGGACCACAGCAGCTTGCAGGCGCGAAAAGAAAATCTACTTCAACACACACTATAGTACTACTAACTGAGCTGATTTTTGGAGTGATTTGAAAAAGTTAGGCATTGGTAGCAGAAAGTCGACTTCGTTACCTGAACACTTAACATATCAAAACGACCTAAATCATTTTTTTATTGAGTTTGAACCTGTCATGGACAGCAACTACTCTCTGCAATTTTTACCGCAACAAGAACTGGTCAGTTTTCAATTTTTCTCCGGTTACTGAATCCGATATCTTAAATGTAATGTCTGAAATCAAATCGAGGGCAATTGGTTATGATGGGCTAGGTATATTTCATTTATCTCTTTGTCTGCCTTATTTATCTAACGTAGTTTTTCATATATTTAATTCTTGTATATCGCACTGTGTATTTCCTACATGCTTGAAAAGCGCCTATGTTATACCGTTACCGAAAGTCAGTAACCCTCAGACGTTTAGTGATATTCGACCAATTAGCATCTTACCAGCATTAAGCAAAGTCTTTGAAAAAATTATTGAGAAACAAATGAGGGATTACGTAATAAACAATGACATTTTACCTGTAGTGCAATCGGGTTTCAGATGGGGTCATAGCTGCAGCACAGCACTTTCTTTGTATTAATCTCAATTTTGAAATATGTTGGCTTTTCGGAAAATGCTACTGTTTCAGATTTCGTGGTGACAGACAGAGGAGTACCTCAGGGGTCAATCTTGAGCCCTCTTTTATATTGCCTATACGTTTCCAATTTCAGTTCAGCTTTTATGAATTGCAAATTTCATTTTTATGCAGATGATGTGCAAGTTCACAAATCTTTTCATCTATCGCAGCTACTTCAAGCATTGAATGATATTAACTCAGATCTTAAGAGACTTGCTGTTATCTCTAAAGAGCATTGTTTGAGTTTAAACCTAGCGAAATCGAAGTTAATCTTTTTCGGTCCCACAGAGAGGGAAGAAGCTGCAAATCGCGTACACATTACTCTGGGGGGCTTAAGATTGACGCATGTAAGTGTTGCAAAAAAACCTTGGCTTAACTATAGACTCCACTCTGAGATTTAGAGAACATGTTTCCAGCATTGTTAGTAAAGCCTACATAGGACTTAAATTGTTATACAGAGTGCGACACGTTTTTAATCAAAAAACTAAAATTAGTCTATGTAATTCATTCATTTATCAAAATTAAAGTACTGCGATATGATATATGGCGCTTATTGGACTCCGTATGCACTACAAGGTTACAACGTGTTCAAAATGCCTGTATACGATTTATTTTTGGATCGCGTAAGTACCACAGAGTTATTCATAGATTAAAAGAATTAGGATGGCTGACCATGGTAAACTCTCGTACTATGCATGCTGCTTGCTTTTATTTTAAGATCTTGAAGCTATAATGTCTTCCGTACTTGTATCCAAAAATATCTTACCGAACTGATATCCATAACTTGAATCTGAGATTCAAGGGTTTAATGACGCCACCGAACCGTTTCTCTGAAATTGTCAAACGATCTTATCGGTATAATATAATAATAATAAATAATAATAAATAATAATAAATAATAATAGACTTTATTCTCAGATTGATAATTACAGTGTCAGTATAATTAGATCAGCTTCTTACACATCTGAAAGAAAGGCGAAGTTCAGAGTAGCTGAATAATCAGCTCTCTGCTCTTCCACTTAACCTTTTATGACTAATTTAATATAATAAACTAATTTAATTTGAAGAGAAGAATAAACAACAAATATTAAATGTACGAGAAAAAAATATATAAATAAAAGAGAATGATAAGATTTACTATTTGTCTGTCAACCCACTTATACGCTCTGCTCATTAAAGAGGAACTTTCTTAACTGAATTCTGAATGAATTGCTGCCTTAAATCTCTAACTCATTCGGTAAATTATTAAAAGTTTTGACAATGTTCCAGCTAAATGATCTTTCAAATAGAGCAGTCT
Organism: Prosopocoilus inquinatus; assembly: GCA_036172665.1. Classification (NCBI taxonomy): domain Eukaryota; kingdom Metazoa; phylum Arthropoda; class Insecta; order Coleoptera; family Lucanidae; genus Prosopocoilus; species Prosopocoilus inquinatus. The sequence goes on from CM069876.1 coordinate 9,951,367, forward strand.
TGTGTGGAGGTGGAGTTAAAAGGCCTTTGTACCGAATGTTTATAAAACTAATTTTATTGTACAGATAGCTTGGCACCTTTTCGATAATAATCCGATAATAAAGACATCCTGAATTAAGCTTTCGGCGATTGTTCATATTCAGCCAGCCAACATCAAGAAGCTTATGGGATATCCGCTGATATTTTTTTATTCCATAAATTAATCTTAAACACGCATTTTGAACTTTTTGTATCCTATTCCTATCTACGGAATCGATGCATCTTTTTCTGTTATTCTTTTTAGTATTGCCACAACTAAAATTAAAAAAAAAGAAGTTTTCTGAACTGGTGAATATCGAGTGAATTCTGAGTGAGCGGATCTCCATTATTATTTCCTTCCTCATTCTTTGATTTGAATTTTCCTTTCTTTTTCCTGCTTTCCTTCTCTGCTTCCTTCCGTATAATTATTTCTTTTTTTCTCTTCTCTGACTTTCCACTTATTTTTCAAGTTTGCTACTCATTTGTTTCTTCCCTTAATATTAGAAATTTAAGGTTCAGTTGAACAGCTAGCGTTTGTGAAGCTGAGCTGGACTTCGCCTTATAATTTTTGTTTTTTATTGGGCATGTATCCGAGTTGATAATAAAGCCTAATAATTATTATTATTATTATATTTTTTGAGATTCATCGCATTCTTCATTTTTACAAAGGTATTCTTTCGACTCAACTTGTAATAATATTTTTGGCGTCTATACATCTCCTTTTTGCATGTATCCACAAAATTGTGAAAAGTGAGTTAACTTGGCATTACCTAAGCGACAATATAATAATAATATAGGAGAAGATAAGTTTATTGACGTACTATATTGTAACTAATCTGCGAAGAAAGAAATTTTGCCTAAAGCCGGGTCCACATCAATAAAAATTTGCGTTGTGCGTCGTTATTTATCTTGTAGATAGCATGCGTTGTTCGTACGGTCCACGCCAATAAAAATTTCGACGAACTCGAACAAATTTGTGTCAAACATGACGCACAACACAAATTTTTATTGACGCGGACTCGGCTTTAGGATTTTAAGCAGCATTTTGTATATACATTCTTATAATGTTTTATACGTCGGGGTTAAATCTCTGTGAAATATATGGGACCCTTTCAGCAATATATCTATCGGAGAAATTTATTTCGCTGGCGCTCCAACCACTGAGGGCCGGTTTTACCTAACGTGAAATGTGTGCAGGGAATTTTATTCGGTGTTACATCATACTGCGACATACTTGTTTTTGTTTTATTTATTTCTTTCATTAATTAGAAAAAAACGTTTTATAATTGTTGGATATTTTTCCTATAAGCAGTACAAGGAATTAACTTAAACAGCTTGAGATAACATAATGATTAAAAACAATGTCCCATTCATTACTTATCAGTCGATAGTTACCTGTCTCGAACGACTGTGTTTGTATAAGTCAATTACAATCAACGGGAACTCATGAATGCTAGGTTAGAGACAGTGGGAACGGAGCGATTTGCAGTCGTAATTACTTCACAGGTTCTCAACTTCAATGAATACTCGAAATTAAGCCAACTTAATCAAGGAGAGAATGGAATTCGACATTATAATGCTTATCTTCTTCGACCAAGTTATCCAAATTGATTTTCTTAAAGCTCAATAGAATCAATCATAATAATAATAGTCAAAGGTTGTCTCTTTTAAGATCAAATAACTACAGCTGTTAATTATACCTATTAGAATTATATTTCAAGAATATTGTGTTGTTGGCTTCAGTACTTTAAACGAATTGTTCCACAATACATAACGTTTTCTTAACTGTCGCCATAGGGATTTACATGCTAAAAAAAATACCTCATGTTAACTTATGTTCTGATAAAAATTTTAGGCAAATTTTAGTCTGTAATAATCAATTACATAATTTGTTACAAAATGCGCATTACCAGAATAAGAACTGTGTCATTAATTTAATTATTTTAATATTAAAAGCTGAAATTATTAACGAGCAAGTATGAGTCGAGTAGGTCAAAGTAAAAAATTAATTCCTCACTCAGACATTTTAGACGCCAGTGAATCATTTCCTTCTGACGTTAACCTATTCGATCAATATTTGTTCATTAAAAATTTCAACTTTTAATATTAAAATAATTAAATTAATGATGCACCTTTTATTCTGGGATCACGTAATTCGTAATATATTATGCAATTGATTATTAGAAACTAAAACTTGGTTAAAATTTTAAGCAGAACATAAGTTAACGCGAGACAAAATTTTTACTACGTAAAACCCTATGGCCACAGTTAAACAAGAGCACTGTCTTCATTGACGAGAATTATGGGTTAAATTGTAGTAGGTATATGTAATTCAGTTCAAGAGGGAAATGTATACAATGTTTTTCAATTAAACTGTGGTCATAGAGTCTTGCATGGTAAAAATTTAGCGTCATGTTAACTTTTGTTCTGTTAAAAAAATTGAGCCAATGTATTACAAAATAAACATTACCAGAAATATAGATCATTAATTTAATTATTTAGATATTAAAAGTTAACTTTGAAATGAATTATTAATGAGCAATTGTTAATCGAGCAGGTCAACATCAAAAAGAAATTATTCCTACCGTTTATAAAAGTTGTGTGACAAATTAATTTCTAACTCTGATCTACTTGATTAATATTTGCTCGTTAATAATTTCAACTTTTAATATCTAAATAAGCGGTAATAACGGTAAGAGATTTGAAATCGGTTACATTGGGGCAAAGTTGCGTATTTTGGTGCTGAACAGTTTTTGAAATGTGCATTTACAAAAACCGACAAACACAATTTTCTTTTTAATTTTTTCCTGAAGTTATTATTGTAGGAATCGCAACAAAGTTAATACTTCCTGACTAACTCTATACATTGATGACCAGTAACAATTATTAATAAACCTGTCAGTTTTATTGACAGATTAAATCATTCAATACACCAGCCTCTTGCACCAAAAAAGGAATATATTTTTCAGTGCATAAAGCCGTTGCTCTTATTTCTTTTCTCCTCTTCCCTGAGTTTTATCAAAACGTTTCTTTTCGAATGTTATAACGTATATTTCACCTTATCGGTATAGGGCAGAATTTCCAATAAATTTTACTAGAGTTTTAAAAATAAACGCGCTCGTCGTAAATCTTGACAAACGATTTATAGGAAATGCGGAAAATTACTTCCTAAGCTAAATTCTTATTTCTTACCCGTAGTAACTCGTTATAATTATTGCACAGAGCCGGTGAGATAAAGTGCGTCCTTAATATTTTATGGAATTAAGGAGTTATGAAAGACTTACATGTGTAATACTTAGAAATACTTCGTTTTCAAGCCACACTTTCTTTTTTTTATTAGAAGAATTTTTTTATTAACCCATCTTTTGACGGCAACAAAAAGTAATTAAAATAGTAAATTTTTTTATATAAGTGTATGCGTCATTAAAATAAACAAGACAAATAAACTAACAAATTAAAATTTAATATCTAAAACCCCGACTGCAATCTTACAGTATCAGTAGCCTCATAGGTAAGAAACTCCTCAGTAGAGTAGAACGCTTGATATATAAGAAAACGTTTTACTGTCTTTCTACAGATTCTAAGGTTAGCCGAATTCTTAATTCGATCTGGTAGTCTATTATAAAAAACTCTACCCAGGTAATAAGAAGAGTTTTTGCACAAAGTGGAGGTAGGTAGTGGGAGTGTCACGTTATTTCCAGCTCTAGTGTAATAATTATGTATATGTTCATGCTTGGGAATTAACCGTGAATGCTTGAAAATCAACGAGACAACCTCCAGAATGAAGAGTGAAAAAATGGTTAATATACATGACATACAGATGCTAATTATTAAGTCTTTTTAAAGCAACAACAATTTACAAATTAATAGTTTTCGAAGTACTGCCACTTTTCGGTTTTGAAAATTTCGAACTTTTTATATTTCTCGCTAAAATTTAAATAAACTAACTACATATTACTTATTTATTAATGCTGATTAGATCAATCTAAATTAATAATACAAAGTCACTTCTGTCTGCAAATGGTAAAGCTGTCTCGCGAAAGTTAAAAGGAAGTCGCTATACATATAACAGTTATTAAAATTCTTGTTGTATTTTGTAGTTTATTTTTATTTTTTTAAACATATAAAATAGCGACATCTTACTATCGCTTTTTGACCTAACATTGCAGTAGGATAGACAAATTGAAGCGGGATTTGCTCCTAATGAGTCCCCCATGCAAGGCGGCCATGCTTGCTGTCAAAGCATAATGAAAGATTTTAGAAAAATTTTGTGCAAATCGTTTTTGATTGCAGCGAGAACCTCGAGCAGCTTCTGGACAGCTGTTTCAGCCCTGCTTGGGGCTTCTTCAGGAGAAACGCAGCTCGACATTCCCGCTGCAGACCAAAAACGACTTGCCCAATTTATTCGCAATTGCGATGTAAGAATGATGAACAATGACAATTCAATTCATTCAATTCAATTGCAGTTGCGAATAAATTGGGCAAGTCGTTTTTGGTCTGCAGCGGGAATGTCGAGCTACGTTTCTGCTGAAGAAGCCCCAAGCAGGGCTGAAACAGCTGTCCCGAAGCTGTTCGAGGTTCTCGCTGCAATCAAAAACGATTTGCACAAAATTTTTCTAAAATCTTTCATTATGCTTTGACAGCAAGCATGGCCGCCTTGCATGGGGGACTCATTAGGAGCAAATCCCGCTTCAATTTGTCTATCCTACTGCAATGTTAGGTCAAAAAGCGATAGTAAGATGTCGCTATTTTATATGTTCATCATTCTTACATCGCAATTGCGAATAAATTGTGCAAGTCGTTTTTGGTCTGCAGCGGGAATGTCGAGCTACGTTTCTGCTGAAGAAGCCCCAAGCAGGGCTGAAACAGCTGTCCAGAAGCTGCTCGAGGTTCTCGCTGCAATCAAAAACGATTTGCACAAAATTTTTCTAAAATTTATTTTTTTACTATGCCCCAGAAATCAAGTCAAAGTCAAGGGATGTTAAATTCGCTGGTCGAGGTGCCCAGTGATTAACTGTATTTGTAACTATTACATATTATTAAAACGATGATTTATTTATGGGCACAGTAAAAATTTAAAAATATGGGAATAGTTGTAACTACAACAATGAAGAATTACGTGAAGCATTTCATAGTATTAACAAAAAAATATGCGCCTGGATAGATGCCCATTGCAGCTACCGTCCGCATCCACCTTTAAGGTACAAATTATTTGCTCCCGAATATAATTACTGAATATTAGTTTTAGAAGAAAGATAGATATTTTGATTTTACGATATTCTCGTTGCTTTGCTGTTTGTAGGAAAAAATATCTCCTGATCATATAAAAAATGTTTTAAAAATCAAAAGTCATGTTTTCCGTAGTGTGATTCACAGAACAAAAACTGCAAGAAAAAGAACGCTGTGGCTCTGCTTTAACCTTCATCACTTTTAGTGTACGGACAATGCGATAAATGCTGTTATTTTTTTTGCATTTGTTCATGAAAAATTGTGATTTCCAAACTTATTTTGTCCTGAATTGTGTTTTCGATTGGATGTGTAAGTGTCCCAAACTTCTGAAAAAGTGCGTAAATGCTCTTTTGAATTCCTTTCATCAAGAAAATGCCTTAACAAAAATTGTGTAGGTTTTCATTCTGCGTAATTTAAAATTATTAATATTCAGATTGTTCATTTAATAAGCTACAAATCTAACTTATTTTTTAAATGAACAACTATACAGGTATCCCAACAGTACGTTCTCTGGTTATATCTAGATAATACGGAAGTTACAGAAAAATTTTAAAGAAATTTTTGTTCTAAATTTTAGAATAGCTATAACAGCGACATCCTACGATCGCTTTTTGACCTAACGTTGTATAAGGATTGACAAACTTAAGCCAGTTTGCTACATAATAAGTCACCCCATGCAAGGCGGCCATGCTTGCTGTCAAAGTGTAATGAAAGTTTTATGAAATTTTCTCTATTACTATACGGTCTTTGAACTATATCATAAATAGTTGCAAAAAACAAGGAAATAGAGAAAATTATTTAGATTATTAATCCTAACAATGGAGTTTTCTATTACAGATATGAATAATTTCAAACTAATTTGTGAGAATATTTTAACTTTAAAACTGCAAATGAAAATTATCTAATTGCAAAAATTAAAAGTAAAGTTTAATCGAATATTACAAAAATACGTAAAGAAATGTATCGAACATTTTTTTAAAATCTGATTCGTTCATCCACGCGTTTTACGATAACGAGAAATTCTCTTGTTACTACCTGCTAATACTCTGGTAATTTGACGAGAAATTTGTTTCAGCAACGTTTCCCATATCACCAATAGGAGAATGTAAAAAGAGAATGAATTCAAGCTTGTTCTTATTTTTACCTGAATTGTAATAGATTTTGGTGGCAATGTCCTCGAAATCAAATTTTATTCACAATGCGTTACCATATTTTCTTAGAAAGGTAATTTAATTTACCATAAAGTTTGTTGAGTGTGGTGAAGAAGTGACCTACTGAGCTTCCTAGTCCGCGTGGAGGCGAAGAACCATCTTTCAAGAAAATAAACAAAAATGAAAGAAAAGGGTACGATTACGTTTCTCTGTTAAATCTCGAGGAAGTATTTGAAATTTATGAGTTATCCGAGAACATAAGTTTGCTACTAGGATTGCTTACAGCTGAAATGAACTATAGGTATACATAATTACTATCCAAAAAAAGCTTCAAAATATAATCTTTATCTAATGAAAATTTAACTTTAATCTTTAATTTATTTTCAACATCTAATCGATATCCAACGCTAATGATTTGTTGTTGAAAATGTTTTAGTCTCTAGTGTTCCTTACTTTTTTAATTCGACAAAATACGATCGAATATTAAAAAATGTAAGGCATGTGTTTGCAAAAAATTAGCTAAAAATCATTAGCCGATATTCAACAGTTCCCAAGATACCGATTAAAGCCAGATCTTACCACCTTCTGATAAATATATCTACCGATCAATATCCTGAGAAACTATTGTCGACACAATGGTTTCCAAGGATACTAATCAGCCTTAAATTTAACAGGAGGTGGTAAGATCGGGCCTAAATGTTGATAATAAATTGACGGATTAATAGAGTTAAATTTTCATTAGATAAAAATAATATTTTGAAGTTTTTTGTCTGAACTTTAGCAATTAATAAATTTCAGTTGTAAGAATTCCTTGTAGTGAACTTACGTTCTCGGATTATAAATGTCAATACTTCATTGAAATTTAATAAATGTAATTATGCCTTTTCTTTTTTCTTTATTTTATTGAAATGTGGTTATCAGAAGTTGGATTATACTATAGCTATTTAATTGTGTCAAAATATACAGGGCGTTCATCTAATTTTCTTGTAAACTTTAAACTTTTAAGTTTCAATTGTTTCTATGCAAACATATATCAAAAATGTTACTTTACTCACAGGGAATATTCTTCACGATATTTATAATTAGTTGATTATGTATAAAATACTTCAACATTTTAGCTCTTTAATTCAATGGAAAAGCTGTAGATTTCGATTTAGGACTGTAGGTGTGAATTTGTAAGAGAAATTGGTACATTCCATTTAAAAAAGTATAACTGGTAGATAAGTCACTTATGGAACATGCTGTAAATGTGAAAATAATTTTCTGATATAGAGTTAATTATAGACAATAACTTTTGTATAAGACATTTTCTTTTATAAGTAATATTTAAGATTCTGTTGAAGAAATCAATACTAATGACACACATCCTGTATATTCTAGTGATACTATTCTATTTTCAATTACTGCAACTGTTTATAATAAATTTTCAAGACCAAAAAATTAGAGAGAGAACAATTATGATTTTTGTCCATTTACACCTGTGCAATATTTAATGTAGTGTGTATAGTAGTGTGTATAAAGAGTGGTTCACAATAAATGGTATTTCTTTTTTTAGACAGGAAGTTATAATTTCATATCTAGCTATAACTTTTAATTATGAATGACTTTTTCTTATGACATTTTCCTGTATCTTGTGAAATAATGGCATATTACTCTTAAGTGGTAATCATTTCTTAGTGTCCACGCTGTATATCATTCAAGATGAATTTCATCTGACATTTGTCAATTTGATTTTAGGAGATGCAGAAGTGTTTTTACTCAATAAATTTAAATAAAAATTGATAATAAAAAAATCTCCTTTTATAGCACACTTTTTGAAAGACACTGTACTACGACGATTAACTTAAATGATACTCCTGCACGCGAACCACACCCTTAAGAACGTTCAGCGTAAGGGCTACGAAACTGTCAAATGGTATCAATTATGGTCAGCGTCGTTGTACATGACAACAATATAATTTCAATTTGACTAATTTTGTGTGTTGAAGAAAAATTTCCGATTAGTTACGATAATATTTATTAACTTTTATTGTTTTTTTTTTACTAGAAACATATTTAATACACCCAATGTTAAAAGCGATTTTTTTTAATAAGTTGTAAAGCTGATGCTTTATTCATCAACAATTTTTATTGCCGTCTGTAAAGTGTTTCGCAATAAACGTTGCTCAATTTTTTATTGTTGCAATTGTTTATTGCTGCAAACTATAAAGCTGTCTTTATATTGTAATAATTTCTCAGTTTCTGTCTTGTGTTGCTGGGAAATAAAGACTTTTATTAATTTATTATTAAATTCGAACCGAATAAAAAAAGCGTTCACTACTGAATTTTCTTGAGCGATGTGAATTATAATTAGATCTTTTCGGAATTTGGATATAATGATGTAGGAACGATTTCATTTTATACCTCTACGTATATTCGATAGGCTTATTGGCAAATAACATTAGCAAATGCTGATTGCGCTCGTTCACATTATGACGTTATTATCAAATGAAAATTTAATTCCATAATCTGCTTCACTAGTAATCTCATACATTGACGTTGCATTTCCATAAATTATGATTAAAACACATCACTTATACATACATTTACATGAGACAGTGCAAACCATGAATTATTTCTAAATATTTTGGGAGATATTTACAGTGTGTTCATGGATTGTGTTCACAACAGAAAGGACTTTTTATTTTTTAGTTTTCGAGAAAAAGTCATTTTTCATAAAAGTTTTTACTTGTCCTAAAACCCCCCAAAAAATCATAAAACGTGGTAAATTCTGGTTGATAACCGTGAAAAATTGAAAATTCTCTTTTGACTTCTAAAATTTAAAGTTTTTCTTAGTAAAATCACGTCATCTGGTACTGCTTGTGCCATGAATTAAAATGTTTATCATAATATCAAAAACGCTAAAACTTCAATTTAGAAAAAACAAGTCAAAATGTCTGCCTTTTTAAATTGTTTGGAATCAATATTAAAATCCTCGATAATTTAAATCTTCGATTCTTCATTGTTAAGACAAGCGAAGTGCTGTGAAAATAGTAGCCTCAGCCTCAAGAAAAACTTCATTCTCTTTCAACACTGGCTTTTTTATCAAATTTTTTAAACATTTTTTTCAGTTATTCGCACTTGGACTTTTGGTAATTTTTGACTAATTTTTAATCTGACTTAAAGAATTGGTATACTGGGGCAATGTAATATTTATAAATTTTAGTTAAAAAAAATTAGTATAGTATGTTATATGAATTATAAGAAAAGCGTAATTTCTGAAAATTATGAAAAAGTGACTTATCATATACCACGACAACGGACATACCAACTCAGTCCCAACGACTTACAAGAAGCAGCAGCAAAACCACCACCAGCAGCAGCAGACCTGAGGAAGTTCCTCTGCAATGGAGAATGAAACGTCGGCAATAGAAGAAATCCGAGAGACGCGGTTCCAACCGGAAGCCAAGAATTCAAACACGACTTATCAAGTTTTGCGCGAATGCTCTTCAAAAGCTAAAAACATTTATCTGAAACATTTATAGACGAAATGCAAATTTACTGAAATGACGTATTCCATACTTTTCCAACACAGTATGTGACAGAAATTAAAAATTTGTTTGAATTTATGAATAAAGTTCAATGAAATAAATAAAAACTGAATTTGCTGGTAAAGAAAATATGACAGGAAATCATTGGCTGACTGAAGTACGTGCAATTGTTTTATTTATTTATATTTTTTTATTCCTAAAATTCATTTTATTAGAATGAAGTCACTTCTCATATTCTATGTCTACATATTATTTTCGAAACTTATCTCAATGGCAACAGTTCTGTGTGAAAGTAGATATCCAACTACCGCTTTAAGCAATAACTAAAATAATAAGATTTTCTAGCAATGTCGAAGGGTGTGCTAAAAATTTATTCTTAATTTTGCCTTTCTGTTAGCTTAACTGCGTCAATTAGGGCCTGAAAACGACGGAATCTGGGAGATAATTTTAACAACTTACGATGTACAACAAATGTTGAGAATGCGGCGCCCGGGTTAAGTTTTATATTTCGGCGATAAATTATAGAGCAAGTGTTCCTAATTTCAGATCATTTTTGTCTGAGGAGCGCTCACTGCCATTTGTAAGGGAAATAAGCATTAAAATTATTTGCTTATAGAGATTTCACAAAGCAGATAATACAATTCTTTTACTTTAACTCAGATTAAACTTTAAATAATAGTAATCTTGTAGACTTTAAAGACATTAAGCTCAACTCAGTCTTGTTACATAAAGGTATTTTTATTGGTTATTATGGTTTACAAAACAGTCCTTTTTTTATTCTTTCAATACCCGTTTTCTAAATTCTTTCCATTTGTAAGGATAGAGTTGTTAAGATTACTCTCAGAGATTTTATTTATGTTTGTATTTGTGTAACTAAAGAACATTAAATTGGAAGCACATTCTATCAAAGCATACGATCTATTTATTACCCATGTAACTAAATATGCTTCATTAAATTCTTATAAATCTTCATACAGCAAGCCTGTAAAACTTACAGCTTTATTATTTGGTCTTATAAACATTCTCTCGATATTAATAAAGTACCAAACGACCAAAATGGGCAAAAATAATAAAGCAAAATGATGATATAGAAGTGTCTAAAAGCGGTTTGTAAAGTAATGAATGTTAACCCTATTAAATAGATAAAACAGATCTTACGATCGCTTTTTGACCTAACATTGCAGTAGTACGTCTCTGCTGACGAAGCCCCAAGCAGGGCTGAAACAGCTATACAGAGGCTGCTCGAAGTTTTCACTGCAATCAAAAACGATTTGCAACAAAATTTGTTAACACTATTGTTTATGTTGCATAAACGTTTCTGGAAGTATTAAAAATCTATTTAACCCTTTAAGGCCAGTTGTACCAATGCAATTCAAGGGGACGTTCAATTGAACCAGATTCAAAGTAAACAAATTCGCATAGGATTTTAAGGACATATGGCAATTAATGCATTCCTAAATAAAATTTGATGCGAGTTTGTTGACTTTGAACCTGGTCCAGTTGAACGTCGCCCTGAAATCCCTTGGTACAATTGGCCCTCAGTGGTGACGTGCGATCTCACAGACCGACGAACTTTTATTATCTCAATAAATTTATAAATAAGGGAGAATATCTGTTCTTTGTTTGTATACCTTCTTGCTAATATATTATCAATTCTGTGACGTATTTTATTTATTTCCTTGTATTACTCACCAAATAATAGATCTCACTTTTACCGGTAAGTTAACCTTGATATATGACTAGTGTTGTTCTCAAACTAGTTTTTATTAAAAAAATGGGTGATTATGAAAAAGAACAAGCAAAAGACTTATGAATGAAGTGTTGAATGATGAAATAGAAGTGGTTTTTGACAGCGAAGATGATGAAATTGAAAATGATCATGTTGATATACAAGAAGGAAGCCCTGATACGTAACAAGAGCTTGAACCCGAAGAACATGTACAGGCTAGTGTTTGTGGGCAAAGATAAGAAAATATTCTGGAGGAAACACCGACCCCCGCAAGTTAAAAAAGTTAACCATTTGAACTTAGAAGATGTCTTCAAGATTAATGGTACTGCTCCAGAGGTTTTCCGAACGACGATATGCAAACTAGGGAGGCCAGACGCGAATTAGACAAACTTGTATCAATTAGGGAATTGTTCGATAAGTTTGTAACGAATTGTAAAGGAACCTTACATCTTGTCCGAACAGGTAACAGTTGATGAAAAACTCGAGGCTTTTCATGGTCGCTGTGTCTTTCGTCAGTGTCAGTGTACGCCACAAAAACTAAATAAATATGGAATCAAAATTTTTGCCCTATGCGAGGCAAAAATGTTTTACACATCTAACCTCGAGGTCTGTGCTGGAAATCAACCTGAAAGACCCTTTTCCCCGAGCAATAGCGCGTTGTCAGTGGTTGAACGATTATGTGAATGTATGGTTCTAATAGAAACGTCACAACAAATAGATGGTTTACTAGTAATGATTTGGCGAAAAATCTACTAAGCCATAGACTGACAACGATAGGAACAATACGATCCAACAAAAGAGACCTTCCACCGGAATTTTTACAGCGAAACAATCGACCAATCGGTGCCAGTATGTTTGAATTTAGACAAAATTGTACCCTTGTATCTCACATATCAAAGAAAAATAAAAATATCCTTTTAATTTCGACTTGTCATGATGACGATAAAATTGATCCAGAAACCAGCAAACCAGAAATAATTATAGACTATCAGGGTTCGGAAATGCTCACTCATGAACCACCCGTGGGTGAGTATTGAAAAATGTGCTCGTAAGAAAATGCTCATATTCGTGAAGGTGGACGTTAACATTCGTGTGGGCACATGAATGAAATCATGAAACTCATTCCGCAAGAACTCACGACTCATGAGAGAGCGAACGGCAACCGCACACGAGTTGATAGTATATGCTTTTACGTCGTTGTGCAGGCAAGCCGTTAAAAATCCTCTATTATTTCATACGGTGCCGTTCGTTCCCCAAATTTAATCCGATGAATAATACACAATTATCATTTATCATTAATTTAATTAGCAAAATATTTTATTATATTATGATTGTCTAGCAACTTACGCAAAATAAATAATAACACCCACATATTTTTATGATACAGAAATATTCGGGATCATCCCTGTGATGTTTTGATATTGGTTTGTAAATTAAAAAAAAAAGACTAAAAGCCCGTTATTAAGACCTAGGTCATCTGTACCGGAATGAGCTGGAATGAGCGCTCGCGAGCGTACATGATCTGTTCATGAACCTGAACAAAAGCGAAAGAACGTATTGCTCATCTTCGCGTTTAGTATATATCCATGAGTGAACTATGAGTAGATTCATTGGTTCATGCGCGCACAAGAGTGAGTATTTCCGAACCCTGTAGATTATAAGCAAATCAAGTCGGGAGTAGATACAGCAGACCAACTTTGTGCGAACTGTAGTTGTACAAGGGCTATTCTACAGTTTATTAAAAACATCCGGTATAAATTCACAAGTAAAATATGTTGTCAATACAAATGAAAAGGTTCTGCGGCGAAATTTTCTTAAAAATTTAGCATTCGGCTTGATAGATGGCCATCTGAGAGTACGTGCTAATTCCAACTATTTGTCCAAAGCGCTGCGTCTGAGAATATCTGAGGTATGTAAAATAGAATAACTAGAAGGACCAAATGAGGAGAGAAAAAACATGCTGCGAAGATGCGTTCTTTGTGTGGTTCGAAGAAAAACAGAAAGGCAAAATATAGCTGTAAAACATGTAAAAATTTTTATGTTTAGAACATGTAACAACTATCTCTGCTGACTGTTACAATAATTCAAATACTCAAGGATAATTAGTTTGATACGTCAGTAGTTGTATTGTTTGGAATTACTCTGTCGCTTTCTCTTACCGAAAAAAAAAATATCGGAGGTAAAAATAACATGACTGAAAACTATATTTGCAAATTTTAGAGTAATTTCAAGCAGCACAAACAGACCTAAAGCCTCATTTATAAAGGGTAGTAGGCTAGTAGGACACCATTAAGCTGTACTAGTAAGGGTTCACAATTAAAGCGTTAACAGCATCGTAGTAGTTACCAGTAGTTATTTTTACAAATAAGGCATCTGTTAAGACCGTTTTACATTACACAATTTGTTGTATAAGAAGTTCAATTTTTGAAACAACCCAAATATATAACCTAACATCTGTAAAATTACAATCAACTGCGCAGAATCACTCACAATTTCTTGTGTGTGAATATCAAACAAGAAACCTCGGGACTACTTAAGATGCTACACAATCTAGATTGTTTCAAAAATTGTACAATTTCTTGAACAATAAATGTGTAATGTAAAATGGCCTTTAGTAATACTTTTCATCAATTTTTATTTTATTTGTATTTAAGTGCTAATTGAAAATAACCTCGGCCCACAATAATTTTTATATCCGTAGATACGTATTTCGGCAGCTAAGCTGTCATCTTCAGTACGCTACCAACTTAAAAGCACTAAAAAATGTCTAAAAACAACCTAATCACACTGACAAAATCATAAAAATGTTAAACCTAACAACAATCTAATCATCCTAAAAGCTAAATATGTGTAAATGAGTAAATATAAATTAATATGTGAAAATCTAAAATAAACTATATATGTTATGTATAATACGAAAATAAATAGTCCAAAGACCCCGAAAAAACTTCTTATTCTAACGAATAAATAAGAATATAATTCCCTGTTATTTGATATCTAAAGACCTAAAAATCCTGAAAAATAAAATAATATATATATATTAGGTATAAATCGTTCAAAAAACAACCTACAGATGAGAGCAAATCACACTCACACACCGCAAATTAAGAGCACTTTAGGAAAATTTTATCTCGGAGAGTTCTCTCGTTATGAAATATCCAGTGCAAATGCGTCTCTAACCCCCCTTTATACTGGGTGTCTCATAACCTATGGAGGAGATTAAAAGGATGGCTAGAGGAGATCAAATTAATTCATTTTACTTAATTCGCTTTTGACCGAAACCCAATAATAAGAAAGTTACAGCAGTTTAAATTTCTTAAAAACTTCCAGCTACATGTTGGCTAACGCTGAAATTAATGGGAAAAAGTAGTTAGAAATAAAGTGTTCACGTTTCCAAGGTAACTTAGTGCCTACATAATATGTTGATAGTTCGCTGTTACTTTAATTTTAAAGTATATAATCATGTACTCGACAAAAAATAATGGCAAAAGCAGTAAGCAGAAACCTTTTTAATTAATAAAACTATAGAAAAATAAAAATTAAACTCTAAACTTTATTAAAACTTAAACATTTAAAGATGTTCCTCAAAATGCTGACCCTGCATTTCAACACGCAGTTGTGCACGACGAATCCAGTTTCCTGATACTTGTGGAAAATGGTCGCGTAAGTAATCAGTAGCAACGTTGATGCGATGGCGCAATTCTTCGATTGTATCAACTTCAGTGGCATATACCCGTTCTTTCATATATCCCCATAAGAAAAAATCAAGTGGGTTTAAATCGGGACTACGTGGGGGCCATGAAATAAATCCATGCCGACCAATCCATCTTTGCGGAAAAATGGTGTCAAGATAGTCTCTTACGGCAAGACTAAAATGCGCAGGACAGCCATCGTGCATAACCACATACTCCGCCGCACATTTAAAGGAACATCCTCGAGGAGTTCCGGCAGAACTTCCTGTAAAAACTGCAAATAAGAATCACCATTCAGGCGTGGTGGCAATTCGAACGACCGCATAAGGGTGTTGTTCACAATCCCAGCCCACAAATTTAAGCTAAAACATTGCTGAAAGGCATTCCGGCGGATCGCATGTGGATTTTCATCTGCCCATACGTGAAAATTGTAAGGTTAAGACTCCCAATCATGGTAAAGCAGCATTCATCCGTTACCAGTACATTTGCTGGAAATTCCGCGTCTCTGTTAGTACGATGTAGTAGCCATTCGCAAAACTGTTGACGAAACGGATAATCATTTGGAGTTAGTCCTTGCACCTTTTGGAAGTGGTAGGAGTGCAAACCATTCATGCTCAACGTGCGAGAAACAAAGGACCGAGAAACACTAACTTGGTGGGAAATTTTCCGTGTACTTGTAGTAGGATCTGAGCTTGCCATTTCTAAAATTTCTTCTTCAACGTTAGCATCATTCACATTTAATCTCCCACCACCATGACCTTTCGTGGGTTGTAATTTCCCAGTCTCTCTTCCTCGTTGAATCACGCGAAAGATAGTGTTTTCGGAAGGTATTTGTCGATTTGGAAATTTTTCCAAATACATAAGTCTTGCGCGTTCAGCAGCTCCATACATTTGGATCATGTCCATACATTTGGATCATGTCCATGTCATTAGAATAATTAACCATTTTATTTGAATGAATTACTTACAGATAAATACCTTTACTTTGACAGTTAAAGGAATTGATATTTAAGTAAATTTCTATGAGAACTTGTTTTAGTTTTAGTCAGCGGCTCTCAATAAAATGGACACCAGTTTTTGAACATTAAGAGAAAAAAATAAATACGCGTAACTTTTAAGGAACTAATTTTTTATTAACTTTTTTAACTAAACTTTGTTCAACTAACTCTTAGACACTACAAATTTGAATTTAAAAGTAATTTAATACTGTGGTTAGTGAACATTTGCTTCTTAAATATTTAAACTTTAAACTGCTGTAACTTTCTTATTATTGGGTTTCGGTCAAAAGCGAATTAAGAAAAAAGCTTTCATTTGATCTCCTCTAGCCACTCTTTTAATCTGCTCCGTAGGTTATGAGACACCCAGTATATGATTTAGGTAGTGACATGTAGCGGATGATTTCTGACGTACAAGTACGTCATCTAGTGGCCAATTTTTGACTTATGATATATGTATCTAAATACGAACCATCAAATAACAATCTACAAATTAGAGTAAATCAAATAATACGGAATTAGGTATTGGTCCGGTGTCTCAATTCATTAAATTGTTTTTATTTTTCCGAATAAAAATACTTTCGTAAGCATTTAATTCCCTATTATTTGAAACTTCCTTAATGAGTTTTAAATTATCCTTAATAATACTATGTCCTGTATTGTAAATATGTTGTGCAACACTTGATTTCTCAAACCTATTATACCTGTAGTGACTTAAATTTAAGTGCTGTTAGATAATATTTGTTTTTCTAGGAATTTCTACTCACATCACATAATAAAGTTACAATATTTAAAATGCAAACAATTAATTCAAATTAAAAAAATTCTTGGAAAGAAAGTCAGTTATAATACAAATGAAGGGTTAATAAAAACGTTATAAAGCAATGGGCAGTCGTGTTAATATTGCTCTTAGACAACTCTTATAGAATAGGTTTATAGTTACTACTTTGTTGCTTAATTACTGTTATCTTTTATATATATTCTAAAAAACTATTTCGCTGAATAACTTAAGTATATACAAATCAAAATTTATCAACAAAGTTGTTTCGATATTTTTAAAAACTTTACCCGCCACGTTTAAAATTTATTTTATTAATAAAATAAAAAATAAAATTATTATTTTTACTTTAATTACCTTGTCATTACCTGATTTATTGATCATTGAATTTACTAAGTAATTCATTATGTACATTTATAATTTTTTATGCAAAACAATAATAATTGTATTATTCTATATGTGGTTCAAAACAATGGCTGCTGCTTCCTATCAAGAGTGAAATATAATAATATGGCCGCTTATACAAACGATGTCGTAGAAGCCTGTAAGCAATTATAAAACCTATTAAAAGCTGCAATTCCAATAGGTTTTGTAAGCTATTTATCATGCGAAGCATTGCAACCTTTACAAGAGTAAATTACTATATTAATACTCTCACAGAGACTTACTGTTATGTAATGCATTTATAACAATGTAACAAACGATCCTCCTCCAAATCTTGCATTAATACTTTTATTTGCGTCATCCCTGGGGTAATATGTACTTGCTACATGTTTGAAATTACCTTTATTTGTTGTTATCGTAAATTTTAAACGTAACAATATTTTTAAATGAAAAATGTTTTATTACTTGGAATTATAAGCACTCTTACAGCTTATTCTTAAAATTGAATTGTTCTGTAAGCATTTTTACTTTATTAAAAAACCTTAATAAATCAAAAAATCGTAATGCTCTAAATACGCAGTAATAATACAGTAATTTAGCTATAAGAAGCAAAATATGTGTTACTTGGGTATCATATCTATCCATACTATATTATGGTAGTGCATAAGGCTGAAAAAAGCCCCCGAATTTCAGCCCTCTGTTTATGATGCAGTACACACATTCATAATAGATATCATGTTTCAGTTAGGTGTATACCCAAGCGTATTGATTTTAGCCGCAGCTAAATAGGGCCAAGGCAGCCAAATTAATCCAATTTCATAATTGCTCTTAATTTTATGTATGCATACGATACAAATAGTTGCAATTCAAAATATGTTCTGAGCTGAAAAAACTGCCTAAATTTATCACAAGTCAAACATTGTTTCGTTTACCCAACTGCAATTTAAGGAGGTAATAAGTAAAAGGGCAAGAGGGAAGTACACGTACCATCCCAACTGAGGTACTTCAGTCGGGGAAATGACTTCCCTGCACGGCTAAGTAACTGGTAGTTTCTCTCAATAATGTTTATTGCCTGCGAGTTTGTGTTACATTTGTCCTGACAAAGTGCGGAATGTGAAATCTTCTGAAACAATATCTCTCTGCACAGGTTAGAATGAAATCTAAACCTTCCCCTACGGGGAAATAGTATTGCGAACTGTTGCAGTCCTTTTATGTTACTTGAAAGTACCAAACATACATATACGCGGAAAATTTTATCAAACTTAGTTTTTGTTTTGTCTTGCTTGATTTTTATTTAAAAATTGAAACGGTAAAGTACAATAATAAATGAAATTTACAAAACAAATATTTTTTTTTATTTGAATATTCGATATACATTTACTGTTTAAATATTCAACTTATACAAAAAAATGAAAGACCAACTACGTATTCATATTCAACGTCTTTCCTACAAATAAAATTCAATGTGTGTTTGTTTACCTGTTAGATAGCGACTTAAACGTTATTGGGGAAACATTACTTTTAATTATGACTTTACATTTCATAAGCTATAGATGTCTACATTAGAAGACTTTTGGGGCACACGTTATTTAATATTGACACATTCCAACTCGCTTTCGATTTCCTAAATTATAATACGTTTTAAAAAAGTAGTTAAACGTGTTTGTTTTGTTGGTATTGTTTCACTTAATTTAATAATGATAATGATTAACCGAAACAATACAAATTTAGAGGGTGTTTTAAATTTTTTTAACAATGTTTCATCACGAGCAGGCCGTCAATCAATTTGTATCAAATTACAGTTTATTTATTTTCACGAGCTTGTTAATTCTTTTTACAGGCTTATTTATAACTTGCACGCATTTATTTGTCTGTTTACGTAACTAAATAAAACTCGCAAAATTAACATTTGCCTGAATTAATAAAGCTTTTAAAATGTATACGAGGATTCCGATTGTGAAGTTATTAAGTTTATTAGTGGTTTGCGATCGTATCAGTTTTATGGCTATAAAAGGTCGCCGCGTCGGTTATTTTACGACTTTCATTATATTGAAATGTACTATATCATAACTTTTGAAAATTATTCACAAAGTATAAAATTTCTTTTAATACCTTTTGTCTCGTTAGTTTAAACAGTACCACGAATTATACAGGAGTCCCGTGACGTAATGTCAAAAATCAATTCATATTAAGTTAAAGAACTTCTCCGTTCACCTAATAAGCAATTCAAATTAATAAAAAGAAACTCTAATAAGACGTTTTGTAGTTTTCAGAATTTTTAAACTTTATCTCAAAAGGTGTTCAAAATGATTGATAAATAGAGAGAGCTAGAGAACACTAAATTTTTCAAATGCCCCCATAAACAATAATCTAAACTGGCTAAGTCTTGTAATCTTGGGGGCTAGGCCAGATTTTCTCCCCTATTAATTGCACGACCTTCAAATCGTTGGTTTAAAAATCGCCTTACACGTGCAGTAAAATGTCCCACCAAGCTGATACTGTCACATTAAGCGAAAAGTTATAGGAGTATTTATATTTTTTGATAACAAAAGCATCCTGTTAGAGAACGAAAAAAGTTGTCCGGAAGTTATAATTATGTACAAACAAAAATGTGCTGTTACGTTTACGACTGGTTATTAAAATACTAATTATGTACATTAAATGATTAATTAACTAAAGTCGAGTCTTTACATTACAACAATCGTAAAATAGTTTATCTGGTTGCGTCAAACTAATTGTTATTCTTTCCGAAAAATAATTATTTACGTTTTACATTTCAAAACGTAGCCGAATTAAAAAATAATTAAAGTTTTTATATTACCATCCATGTACTTCTGGCACTAGAGGTCAAAAAAAATAATTCACTAACTCACTGAGTGACTTCGATTAACTCTCCGATGTATTGAACTGAGCCGATTAACTTACTAATCCGCAATTTCAACTACTAATTACCTGATTTAAAAATTTGCATTTTTATACTACCAGTGCAAGATGTGGCAAAATGCTTATTTTCGTATTATTCTGAAAAGCTGAGTCCAAAGACCTTGATCTGCGTGCTAAGCAGACATAGGTAAACCGAGCTAGACCACCGTACTTGCCAAATGTTCACTAAACAATTTTGTCCTAAAAACACTCGCCTTAAATTTTGTATTATTTGAAAAGCGAATTTATATAATTTTTTATACGCGACAATACTACATGAGTAGTAAGAGATAAACATTAAAAAAAATTCTTAATACTTAGAATAATTTAGAAACCCTGCAATAGGTGAATCCGGGACAATTACGCCTCGCACATTTGCGCTGCCGATAAAAAAATTAAGATGGCTTTCGAAAATCAGAAGCACTTTTATCTGGACAAAATATTTTATCGTTATCCCTTCGTACTGTGTAATTTTGGTTACACCAACTTTCTTCTGGACTTTATTGATTCGAGGATATTTAAGGTCCTAATAGTTATTGCCTCACCCTGTATATGCACGTATGGAATTGTAATTAAACAGTTCATTGGTAAAAAATTGCTGATAACCTGAGCAGTTCCCCAAAAATTTAATTCAAGAGACGCAAATGTATCGAAGGCGCAAATGTTCGCGGCGCAAATGTCCCGACACCGCAATAAGTAGATCATCCAGCATATCAGTCAGATAATTATCCAAAAAGTTCAAATATCTATCAGCAGTTTGTGTGTTTTCAAAAACGAATGGACCAAAGAGTATGTTATTAATAGTGCCGCACCAAATATTTACTGAAAATTCGTGCTGAAAATTCATCTATTTTATAAAATTTCGCTAACGATGTTGATTTTCACTCATTCATCGGCAAAATGTCATACATTTAGCATAATTTGAGGGTAAGAGAGCTTGAACAGGCTGTGACGGATGTGAAGAGGATGAAGACTATGTTGGTTTATACAGGGTGAGTTACGATTCGATTTTTTTTAAATAACTTTCTCATTTTAAGAGATACAGCAAAGAATCTTTAAGAAAAGTTGCATTGGATGTTAAGTATTACAAATTGGACAACTCCAGCGACCTTGATCTGCACTTCTCGGCATTTGTCTTGACGAACAGCTAAACTGACAAGAACAAATTAATAGTGTATGCAAGCATCTGAATAGGACTCATTCTGCCATTTTACATATAAAAACCGTTATCAACAACGATCAGTTGCTCGCCACGTACTACGCTTTAGGGTACAGTTATTTAACTTATAATGTAATTTTATGAAGAAATGCAACCAACTGCTCAAGAGTTTTTCTTGCCCAAAAAAGATTGATCCGCCTGATATTTAATTTGAAGCCGAGACATTGAAGAAACGTAGTTTGCTATCGTTTCCTGCAATTTATATTTACAAATGTTTACAATTTGTTAAAGCTAATGGAGGTATTTTTTTTACAAATTCGTTTTACCATTTTCATGATTACAACACGCGATCAAAAAATTTATTCTTTGTCCCCGGATACAATTCCATCAAATTCGAAAATTCTCCGAGTTTTATGGACAGGAAGTTTTTTAATAAATTGCCGGATCCGTTGTAAACTGCTGATTCCAATGAACTTTTAAGCGCACAGTTAAGAAATTACTGTTAGACAAAGCTTATTACTCAGTCGCTGAATTTCTAGCGAACAAATTAGCCTAACTCCACTACATTATTTCTAAGTAATTTTTTTTTAATGTTTTTGTCCTGTTTCTGTTTCTTGTCATTCTTTATTGATATATTTTAATTTATTATTATTATTAATTGTTCTTTTTATGGCGAATTATAGTAGACGTTTAAAATCTATATTGACCTGAGAAAAAAAATGGATCTCCATAGATAATAAAATTTTCCAGAAAAATGCGAGAAATCATTTTGTCATGTCAGAATGATTCACCGTTCTATATTTAAAATACCTTTTTTATTTTAAAAGATTGAGCAAAAAAAAAATGTTTCATGAAAGTTGGTTTGAAATATTAAAGGTACAATCTTATTATTTCTAAGACCTCGATTTTCAATTGTTTCCAGGAGACGACTTTCTTCAGTTGTTTAAACAGAATGTTGTATTGCTAAGGATGGGATACAGAAATATTCGTATCTCAAAAGATAGTAAATAGTAGCAAGTGAATTTTATATAATATATTTTAGGGTACGGTCCTGTTTATTATTTGATACACAAATGAAAGTGGCGACTCGTAAAAACTCAGTATTAGGGCTATGGTAAAGCGTCAAAATTCCTGTAGAAAATGACTTCAGGATTGTTTAATGATCTTATTTCAGGAGAAGATGAATCAAATATTTAATAACAAATTGGTGAAAAATTATAGATCTCCGAACACTTTTACAAGATTTCAATTTTGGCTGCTTTTTATAAATTCTGTTCCACTGTGTGGGGGCTCGAATGACTGTCTGGTTTTTGATCCCTTTTGGGTTTAAATTAAAAACTTTACGAGAACATTTCAGATAAAAATACTATTTTTTTTTAATATAGAAATATATTAACAAAAACGTACAGGGTGTTGCATTGATGAATGCAACATAGGAAAGCGATTTACATGTGCAGTTTGAGAATTTTTCATTTGTTTAGATTCAATATGTTTAAAAAAAATTACGATATTCAATTTATAGCAAACTGTTAGCACGGCCTTCATTAGTGAATGTTAAAATGAAATTTCGTTTCGACTTACCAACGCTGGCTGAAATCTTTCTTGAAACACAGAAGTTAGATTAAAATTCATAAACGTTTGGTTACGATTTAATTGGTTATCAAAACTAAATAAGAGACACAGCGAACAATTGTTTCTTCATCCGCGAAATTATTTACAAACTGTGGAAAATATACTGGGAAAACGAGGAAAAAAATAGGAACGTGTAAATAAGTCAGGAAAACTACACTGGAAGAAGTCCTTTTTGGTCTGCTCCCGCCTTCATTAAAGAAAGGCGCAAGCGGGGGCATCATCCGGTGAATTTTCATACGTCTGGAAAATCCCTAAGCGATTGCACAATTGTGTGCAACGTTGCACTTCTGCAGCAAGACTTCACTGTTTCTAACACTGCGCGCGCGACCAGGCACCGTATTCTCGAATCGAGCGACAAGAGTCGTATGCGAAAATGACGTCAAAATGATGCAATTCTCGAACGATTTGTGTAGTTTTGTATAAGAGTCTACGTCATTTTGACGTCATTTTCGCATGCGACTCTTTCCGCTCGACTTGAGAATAGGGCCCCAGGGAACGTATTCTCGAATTGAGCGACAAGAGTCGCATGCGAAAATGACGTCAAAATGATGCAATTCTCGAACGATTTGTGTAGTTTTGTGTAAGAGTCTACATCATTTTGACGTCATATTCGCATGCAACTCTTGTCGCTCGATTTGAGAATAGGGCCCCAGATCTTCCAGAAATTTGACGACGCAATTTTATTCTGACCTGTACTTGTGTGTACGAGTTATAATATTATGTAATTGCCACTTAGATTTTATAAATCATTGCATTGTAAATATATAACAGAGACATTATTTTGAAAGTCAACATTGTATGACGACAGAAAGAGTTCGAAAAATATAAAGAATTTTCGGTTGAAATGAAGCCCTTTCTACTGTTGACGTGACGAAAAACATAAAGAAAGTTTCATTTTTCATTTTAGTGTTTGTATAGTTTATGAAATGCAGCCTGTACTTTGAAAATATTTTCTCAATATTTCCTAGTGGTGTTCAAATAAACATAAAAGGATTTATTTTGTACCACGGAAGTTTGACACCATACAGGGTGAATCAGAATAAGTGTCGGACTCGTTAAAAGCGTATTCACTAAGGTCATGCAAGTAAACAGCAAGAAATAAATCTATTAGA
This sequence comes from Prosopocoilus inquinatus, assembly GCA_036172665.1. Lineage (NCBI taxonomy): Eukaryota > Metazoa > Arthropoda > Insecta > Coleoptera > Lucanidae > Prosopocoilus > Prosopocoilus inquinatus. The sequence goes on from CM069876.1 coordinate 9,975,697, forward strand.
AGAATTTCAAAAATCAACCTCTTTTGAATCATCTCCCAGCATATTTGTCAATGTTTCAAAGGCGTTACTAAGTCCAGTATCGAAAAAATAGGCACTTAAAAAACACAGTTGATGGCCCACCCGTTATTTATTACTATTTTCTGTGAAACATTTATAACTAACAAAATATACAGTGAAGCATAATAAAATGTGTTTTAAAAAATTGCGTGGAATTACAAGTGAAATTATCGCCACATATTTCAGAAAACGTCGGCTCCCTTTTAAATAAAGTCGACGGTGCTCCGAGCTATTTTATGATGTAATGCAAGTGGAGGGTAATTTAGTCATTTTGAATAATATATGAGTGCACGACATTTATTTGCTCCGGACAGAATTGCCTTGCGAATGTTATTTGTAAAAGTAAAACATTAATTCACCACTATAACATGCGGTGTTAATTTCATTAGGTTTTATAACGTATGATATATGTACACTAAATGACTGCTATTAAATTAGAGATAATTGAAGATTAAATATCGATAGCGAAAAATATTTTTAACCCCAAAAATTTAATAATAATTTTAAAATTTTTTACATGCACCGTATGTGCCAAAGACAAAATATGTAAGAAGTGAGACTTTTAATAATAAATCTCCGGGGAATTTATTTTGCGGTGGGCATGTCGGGTAAGTTTTCCTTGTATATCGAAATACGTAGGGCTGGCCTTCCACCGTTAACCTTGTGAAGGGATTGTGAAGGGATTTTTGTATTATATCATACACTGAATGTGTAATATTTCATGACCTAAAAATAATCCTGCAGCAAAGTACTAAGATTACGCTGTGTTATTGCATCCCCCTGGTTTATATTGGATAAATAAGGGTAAAGTGATTGTTAAATTAAGTTCTTAGGGTAACTTGTATAATGAACCAAGTCTTCTTAAAAATAATTTTATTATTAAAATTATACCGGGTGTTTAGGGTGTTTATGCCATATTTACTAATATGGGAATTTTTTAGTTTTGATGTATTGAAAATAAACTACACAGGGTCTTCACGGAAAGTTTAGTTTAGTTTAGTTTATTTATTTTCTATCAGATTTTTACAGATATCAGATTCGTCGTCACCATAATATAATAACTTCTTCATTTATTTGTTTTAACATCTCTAGGGGGCAGTTTCTGCAACTTACTAACAGGCTATTAAAATTTGAGGAAAAAATAAAAATTTATTACTTTTATTGTAAGCATTTCATAAAATATGTTACAATAAAGAAATTATTATATCAGCCTCTTCATTGACATTCGTCAATCATTACAAGTCAACATTTTAATTTTGTTGTAAATGATAATCTTGAAACTGAAAACAAAAACAAACGAAAGTTAACGAAACTATTCACACAGTACACCATGAACCGTTTGTTCGCATTTCTATTGCAGCGAAACATGAATTCGCCGCAAGATTTCAGACGATGGATCATGTCTATTTTCTTCTTCTAAAATTTGTTGTGCAACTATTTTTTATATCACCATTTAACTGATAAGACTGACGATCAAAGACTATATCAGAAAATTAGTTTTTCATAAAAAATGAAATTAAAGATGACATCAAGGTGGAAAAACAAATGCTGATCAAGAAAAGATTTTTACAATAAAATGTGTCTTTAAAATTAAAAATTTTCCAGTTTTAGGACCCCAGAGCTTGCTGCAAGTCGGATTGCAGTGTGGCTCTCAAAAGCGTCCTCTGGATAGCTATTTCGGCCCTAACTGGGGTTTCATCAGCAGACGAGTAGCTCGAGAAATTACATAGCAATCGATTCGCTTGATTTAAGGTCAAACCCGCCGCTTCGCGATGGCGCGCCTTAAACAAAATATGGAGCTTGTTATGGAGTATGATCACCAATCTGAAAACACTTTATTTCGGCCGAAAATACTAATACTAATTTACTTAATACATAAGATGTGTTTTCTTTTTCATATGTCATAATAAATGTTAAAAATGTGAATTAAGTTCTTTTTTTCTAAATATTATGTGTAAGTAATTAGAGTTTACTTTTACATTTACCGGAATTTTTCTCCATTAGAAAATTGTAAAAAAAGGAACTGAAAAGTCCGCTGTGATGAATCCGGGGCACTTGCGCCGCGCACATTTTCGCCACCGATACATTTGCGCCCTTCTAAGAAAAGGTGTTCAATAACCGGGCAGGTAAAGATTTAAAGTTGAACATTTGCGCCTCCGTTCTGGGAAATTATTTATTTCTTGCCTAGACGAAAATTTACCTGTAAACTTTTTATTAGGTGAACACATCTATCTGAAAACTTATTTCTTGCGGATTAAAAATAATCATATGTGTGATACTTTACTGTGAGTTCACTTATAATACTTTATAATAATATAATACACTTGATGTGCTCACTTTTCTTATCCACTCATAAGTTTAGTTATAAGGATTATTTATGTTTATTTTTATTTTTATTGTTTGCTATCCTTTCTATGTATTCTTATGTTTTGCATTTCCTTAAATATTTAATCTATAATTATATTACATTTTATATTTACTTTTAGTTATATTTGTATTTTAGGGAAATTCATAAGTACTATTATTATATTGTAGTAGTTAAAAAGCCAGCCAATTAGAAACTTTGTAAGCGTCTTTCCAGGCCGTCTTTGTTTTTTAGTCGCGAATATATTAGGAGTAGTATTTTAAACTCAATTGTTATATTATTAGAAACTGTTCTGCATGCAAATATCCTGTACTTTTGAATTTAGGGAAAAAAATGCCTTTCATTTGATCAAATAATATACAAGCCGTTCCATTAGAAAACACAAATTGTATTTTGTTCTCCTCTTTGTGATGCGCTTTTGTTTTTCGTAAAAACTTTGAAAATCAATAAGCATAAAACCTTACAACTTTTAAATTTAAAGTTTCTTCTCTAGCTCCTAGAAATAAAGTTTCTAAAGAGAATGCAAATATATCAAAAGCCTTGCACGGTGTGTATCAATTTTGGTGTCTCATGGGCTTCTCTATAAGTATAAGAGTAAGAAAAGTCTTGATCTATATTTTTAGAAACAAAGTCAACAGTGCAAACAGAAATTGACTATTTTCTTTGGTTTTCAAGTTTCGTCAATCGAACCTATCTCGTTTATTTTTCGAGATACTAAAAAACAGCTTTAACATTATTAGGGCACTTTTTCGAATAAAATTCAGCAGTATAGTTGGTTTTTTGTTAAACATAAAATATCACATATCACAGCCAGTGTCATCATTAAATAAACAGTTTCTTTCCGATTTCAAAAATATGTTTACACTTTCTTGAGTCTTAAATTAATAGAATTATTAAATATTAACCAGCTCTATTGTTCACATGTTTTGACAAATCTAGCAAGCGGTTCTTTGTTTTTATTAAATATAAATGCATGCAAATTTAGTTTAATAGATGTTCAGTTTTATGGTTTACAATTTCAGTATTTTTTTATGATAAGAAATTCATTTTCGAGACAATGTCAGACAGTATCTCTTACCAAATTGGTGGCGATATTATATTTCACAAATTTTCATAACCGAAATTTGTAAAATAACGTGAATATGAAATAATTTCCACAGCCAAAAGTGTCAAAACATTTTAATAATAGTTGATTAACATTTAATAAAAGCAAAAAAAAGTCGACACTGTATTAAAAAAGGCAGCCTGCTAAGACTAGCATAGGAAAGAAAAGAAAAGCGGTGTATCCTATTAGTTCAAGAAATTAATCCAAAATAGTTATTTTTATATACCGTGATTCAGAAATATTTTCAGGGTGAATAAAACATCAAAAAATAAGGTCACATTTTTATATAATTTTGAATTGTATTCAAAAAGTGTTACACAGTTACACAGATGCCCGTAAGAGATAGAAATTGATATACCTGTACATACAATTAAATTTGGATTAAGCTTGAGAGTGTAAATTTATTTGAAATTTTGATAAAAACTGCCGCAATGTCAATTCCACTTAATATTGCACTACTTAGTATCAGTGCTAAATAATAAAACGTGAACATGGTTTTATTTTTCAAAAAAACAATTATTTCCATATTTATTAAGTTTACAGTTTGAAAGGCATTGCTATTAATTAATTAATAAAAAATTTTCAATAAATTCTAAGGAAGAATTATCCATCTTCTTATTAATAAATAGCACGTTAAATAAAATTCACTAAAACAAAACAAAAAACTACTAATTTAGAAATACAACATACTAGTTCACAAAAAGATTTATATGCACGTGCACGTGAAGTTTTTTACAAAGTGGTAGAAATAATTTTATTTAAAATTTGCAGAAATTCAAATTTACCAAAGTGGTCAAAATTTTCGAAGAATATATTTATTCTAGGGCAGCGGCGCAAATGTAAAATTGCTAATGACATGCGGCGCAAATGCATCGGTGGCGCAAATGTCCCGACACCGCTGTGATCAGGAAGTAATTTTTTTCACCATCATAATATTTCTCTGCGCTATAGTTGCGAAAATAAAATAATTAAAGCACTTTACAATATTTTTTTATTTAAAATTTAATATTTTTAAGGTTGGAGTCGTTGATCGTGTGTGAATGTGTCGTGAATGCACAAAAAAAACCTTAATCCATAGTTTAAATAAATCGTTGCTCAAGGTAATATTTTTTTTATTTGAAGTAGATATGTCCCTTTACTGCCAAATTTTTATTATTTTAAGGAACAAAAAATTCGTTTAAAGTAGCAAAGGACTTATTTTAATTTACGTTTCTCGTTTTTAAATAATTTCCTATTAAAGGAGTTCGCCCATTAGACCAGACCGTAATAGAACCGTATCCGGACCGACACAGTCAAAAAAACATTCTTTCCATATATTTAAATGGGGTAACGCACGGTCTGAAGCCTGTCGGAGCCGATACGGACGTTTTTTTGACTGTGTCCGGATACGGTCCTATTACAAGGTCAGGTCTAATGGGCGAACTCCTTTAAATCGTACCCTTCAAATTAAAAATGCAGTTCTATGGCTGGTTATCACAACAACATAGTTTAACAGCCCCTTAAATTTAACGCTCTTGAAGAATGGGCCCCTAAATCTGCTATTTTATAAATTATTAAAATATTTCTAATATGAATTAGTTTAGAGAAATTATTAATCATAATAGTTAATCTAATTTTGATAGTTTGAAAACAAATTGTATATTTTCCTTGTTATTAATATGAAATGTTAATCAATTGCTGGGCAATGAATGGTGTAAATTTTTGGTAAATAATGAAACGACATAAGTATCCCCACATTAGGAAACCAATTTTTCTGCTGTCGGATATTTGTTGTAGTTTTAAAACCTGAATATATGGTCAACAACGAATCACCTGATGTTTGCCACACCGAAATAATTATTGAGTTGAGGAGCAAATTTATAGTTCTTTTAAGAAGTGTCTGCAATTTAGAAATGAAATCAATAGAGAATGTTTTATAAAATCCTAAAGTATTGCCACGATTACGGAAAATTTGGAAATTTGATTAATTAATTTAAACGCATTTTTGTTTGAAGCAATGCGAGTTATTTACTGATAGGCTAGTCACTGTTCGCGACCTGCATGGCCAACGACCAAGGCGTTGAACCAGCAAACTTGCAAATAATTGCAAACTTGTGCCATTGTGTAAGTGTTAGCGGAATCAATTAATTTGCGATTTAAAAGAAATTATGATTGGAAAAAACATGAAAGTACTGACATCACCTTTTCGGCAACCGAGTGAAAACGTGGTCAATTAAATTTAGACTTTTAGTCATAACGTCACGTACAGTTGGGGAAATAGAAAGCGGGACAGTAAATTTTCGCTACTTTAAACCTTACTGCTAAATTTCGGTAACTAGGGTAATTTATCAACAGTCACATTAAGTAAAATGTTTAATCATTCCGTTTATAATTAAAAATTATAACGAACAAATACTTCATACAAATAAATCATAAATGCAAATGTTTGATTAAATTAAGATTTCTAATATACATATTCCACATCCAAAATGTCACATACTTTTTTCAAAGGCTTCATTAATTCTATTTGATTCACTGGTCGAAAATTTTCACTTACATTTCCCTTAGAAAGACGATACATTTTTAAGAACTCAATTTGACAAGTTATTTCTGACGTTCATTGGCGGTAATAAATTAATTAGAAGGGTCACAACCGTCACCAAGGAAGCTTCACACTATCAAAATAATCGGAAATGTTGTTATAAGACTTGTCCCGCTTTCTATTTCCGCTACTGTACATCGGTGGTATAAAATATGTGCGTATTTTGTAAACGATAGCATTATTTCTGATCGTTTTCGATGGATGTCAGCTGTAATTGGTAAGTCTACGAGGGACCAAGGAACACCCATTCGTGACAAGAAGCCTCCTGTCACTCGTAACAGTATCAGCGCGTGAAATTGAACAAGGTCATACGGTGTCCATATTTTCGGTATTTTCATTGTATTTTTATGTATTTACGACTTCTGAGACGAAATGTTTTAATGTACCTATTTTAATAAGGTCCAGTATCCACAATGTAAATTTTTATTTGTCTTTCATCAAACATCAAAAACATATTTCCAAGAAATTTCTTAACGACTGTTAAATTACTCCTTCGTATTGCATGCGAATGAAATATTCGTGCCGCAGCGCGAAACACCGATGCATTTGGATAAGAAAAGTGCAACGCAATTAAAACGCCATTGTGTGGTAAGGTGCTATTATCGTGTAGCGGCGTTGGTGAGTTGGGCCACAACAGCAGGTGATCCATAAATCTTACGGGTGAGTTGGGCCACAATTTAACAAGGGTAGGGATTAAACGATTAAAGAAATAGACAAAGAAGAAATAAACAGTTTATTTATATTAACAAAATATTTACAATAATAATTAATGCAATATTAAAAGAGATATAATAACAGTTTCTTAAGGATAATATTTAATCGAAACTAATTTTACAAAATGAAATCTAGATATAATATTTTGTTTATATTCACAAATTTTTTCATTAATGTAATTTTGTTTACGTTCTATTTCTGGTCTGATTTTTTTCGTTAATGTTTGAGCAGTTCTAATTTTTATATAAATTTCAGTTTGTTGATTTAATAGGGTATTGATAAATTGAAAAATATTTGGATGTGGAGAATAGAAACTAGCATTAAATTTAGAATGGAAAGATTCGCATGCATTCGTGGTACGATATAACGTATTACAGTCACTTGCCCATACTGATGGAGGAAATAGTGCGTTATCCTTAATGTAATAATTATATACATAATCCCTAAATTCTACAATTCTTGGGTCTTGTGGCATTAAAGTCCAAAGTACATCTTTAAATAACTTCCTAAATTAGAATTCTTGTCTTTATATTCTGTTACTAGGCCTAAAGATTGAATTTTCTTGAACCAGTTTTGGCATAAATGAAATCTACAGCCAATAATATTCGCCTGTGGCCACATAATTTTACATGCATTGTGTGTAGCAATCTCAAAATCTATTACAATTTCTTTTGGGTCGAAAGTTAAATCTAATTGTACACATTTGTTTTTAATACTCGTAAAAAAATCTAAATAACACTCACTGGCTTTAGTAGGTAGCAAACCAAACACTAACGGTACATAATAGCCGTTTTTGAACCCATGTATTGTAAACATTTGATAAAAGAACTTACAAGAAAATTGAAATGTACCGTCCATGTACACTGTATTGACATTACACAGAAAATGTAAATTAGTGTAACAGGAGAAAATTATCAGCTTTTTCGATTCGTCCACAAACATAAGAAAATTCTCTTCTTTGTTAGTTATTAAATTTAAACTTTTCACAGCACTTATAACTTCTTCTTGACTTTTAGGGAGTGTTGGCTGGATTTTTCTTCTAGCCACATATAAATTTTTCCTTATATAATTGATGTCGTTCACAGTTAAAGTTTCAGCGCGGTTAGACTTTAATTCTAGGTGAATAATTTTCGACGGTTTTTCTGTTAAATCCTCTACAGCTTTTCTTTTTATAGAATTGCTGACAATTTGCCTTTCGATAAACGCATCAGCTTCGTGATTATGAATTGAATTAGCTTCAACTAATTTATTCTCATCCGAAATATGCGAATAAACTTTTGCACCACACTTCCGATTGCAGCATCTCCAACGACTCTTTCCACTTTTAGACACATTGGCCTTAGAAAATTTATAATTATTGACCACTAACAATTTATATCCCTTTTCACTTAACATTGATTTCGTTGTATCACCTTCCATTTTTTTTAATTCGATAAGAACACTACAGACGTCTGCTAGGATCTTACTGGTCTCACTGACAATAACAAACTAATTAGACAATTACTAGGATTTTATTTATCACCTTGTCATCACATCCCCGTCCCCCCTCCTTCAAAAGAAAACCTATAATACTAGATTACCATTTCGGCCCAACTCACCCATCTTGCTAATCCCTATATTTTGCTATTAGGAGATTATCTTTGTGTTTGTGGCCCAACTCGCATACGCCCTCGTGTAGTCCCTTCTAAAACGCATCACCCTGTGAGCAATGTGTTTGCACTTATAAAAAGTACATGCATACCTCCCTCGAAGTGATTTATTATAACGATGGAGCTAATACTTGCGCTACATTACCTTGCTGCGCTTATAATATGCCTCCTCTAATTGCATCATGCAAGTACAGTTAATATGTTTTCAAGGAAAATGACAGAAGTTGCCGTATATAAATAACTATATACATACTCATTTAAAATAACATAATTGTGAACTGTACAAAAGTGCAATTAAATTTTCAATAAACTAACTGTAAAACATTTATACAAACTATCATTTCAAGTTGTCTGTCGCTCTTAGGTAATAGTAAGCTCAGTGAATGGAAGATTAATGCAGGAGTTACTAGAATAATTTATTCTGATTGTATCTGCAGCAAAATACCAATAATCTGCAGATAATAAAATCGATGTCCGGTAATAACTAATATTCTTATTTACATTCTCACTAGCGGTAATAATTACATTTTAACATAATTAAAAACAGTTTAGCATAAAACAAAAAGTGCAAAATTGAAAACAGAATTAAATATTTCAATGGTCTCAAATCAATACCATGTAAGTCTAATAGTCTCTAGCTGCTATACATGCTTTCATATGAGAAGGTACTCTCAAGTAAGTGCAAAATTTCTTCTGGGGTAATCTTCATTCAAGCTGTTTGAAAATTTCTTGAGAGGTCTTCGAAGGTTCGAGGAGAGCGTGGAAGTTACTGAAGTTTTCCTCTTACGATATTCCAAAGATTAGGATTTAAGTCAAGACTTCATGCCGACCAGATTTGTGCCCCTGTTCATAACAATCAGATGGCACCAGTCAACTGCCAGTCTTCTGAGTAAATTATGCGTTGCATACAAAATTGGTCTTGTTGCTGTCCTGTAAGGTTTTAAATTTACCGTTTTAAGCCTCTTTCTTAAGGTATCTTTGTATATGACTAGTGACAAGCTGACGATCTGTTTTAACTTGTTTAGTTGTGTAAAATCTTCTGCGTTTTTCAATAATTCGAATTATGTGTGAACTTTCTTCTCGGGTAATCTCCAACTAAGCTGTTTTCTTGAGAGGTCTTCGAGGGTTTGAGGAGGGCGTGGAAGCTACCGAATTTTTCCTCTTATGATACTCTAAAGATTCTCAAATGGATTTAAGTCAAGACTTCGCGCTTCGCTGCGGCGCCAGTCAATTGCCGATTGTCATCTGAGCAAATGATAATCGAGCTCTTTTATGTGTTGCAGACAAAATGGGTCTTGTTGATGGCCGGTAAGGTTTTAAATTTACAGTTTTAAGCCTTTTTCTCCATATTTACACATCAAAATTGGCTACGGAACGTAAAGTTTTCTGTTGCAAAGGATAACATGAGGACTAATACTAAACTAAATTTTATTAAATATAACTAGACCAATTAATAAAAATTAATTTGATTTATTTTAGTTTCAAATACAAAGACATCTTTGCCGAAAAAAGCTTAAAGAAGAATTTTGTATCTAATAAATCTAATTCCTGATTTTTAATTTCTGAGGCACTTGTTATTCTAAACATGAACTTTTTAAATTTAGTAACTAGTGGTCTTTCCTCTTGCATTTAAGATTGCTCTATTTCGTCGCCGCATTGATCGTATCAAGTGACTGTAATTTGTTCTTGTGGTATAGCATTCCAGTGATGTTGAATGCACCTGCAATGTCTAAATTGGTTGGAATGTTTTCCAAATCCGCAACATCTCTTCTTTTAAGCATGTCCCGAAAATGTTCTATTGAATTTAAGTTTGGCGACTGCGCAGGCAAGGTTAAAACATCTGCATTATGCGCTTGCAGCCACTGAGAAGCGGTAGCCACAACATAAGGTCTTGTATTATCGAGAATCAAACAAAATTCTGGATGTAGTTATTCAGCCGTTATAAATCCTTCGATATAAACGAGCTCTGTTCTACTTCCTACCATTATTCACCCAATGCCATGATCGTTCGCCTTTGTATTTTTTTACCTCTTCAATATATCTCAGCCGTTCCTGATTACCAGACCATCTCCAGAACCAAGTTCTATTCATATCAGGAGAAAATCCAAATCGCGACTCGTTGGTAAAAAGAACAGTAACTTATTGTTGCTCATTTCAATTTTCCTACTCTGCATATCAAATATTTCGAATTTCTCGATTGCCACGATCAATTGCCGGATATCATAATGGGCTTCATGAAATCTGTTCCTGATAGTTTGACTTGAAATTGTTTTATGGTGTGTATTTTTTAAGGAGCTGTCCAAAACAGATGCATTTATTTGAAGAGTTTCGTCATGTTCATGGTGTCAAAAATCTATCCTGAATTGGAGTTGTAATTCGTGGTTTTCTCGAACTCTGCTTTTTGGGTTTCCAAATTCTTGCTAACATCGCCACAATTGATGAATTACTCCAAAGCGCTTGCAGTATTTGCTTGATTTCCACTACCTTCAATGATTCCAGTTGCGCGAAACATTTCACCACGGCTGACATGACGTCTTTGTTGAACACTTTGCGTCCAATTATACTTTATAGGTACAAATTACGTAAAAAATACGAAACTGTCGGCTTTTAGAAACACCTATAAAAACGGTATAAATCAACAGCTCAGATTTAAACAACTGGAGTAAACAAAACATTATTTCGGAGAAACATAACTTGATATTGCTAACTAGGAGCAACTATGAATATTATATTCTAAATTTTAATTTATTTTGTTCCTTAGACATTTTTGATGTGTGTATCTTTGTTTATGACCGTTCCAGTGGCAAGCTGACGATCTGCTTTAACTTGTTTAGGTGTGTTTGTTTGTTTAGGTCTGCGCTTTCCAATAATCCGCAACAAGCGATCCTTTGCACCCCTTGTTTTATTTTTTTGCCTTGAACAGGTCTTTCTGCAATAAATGCCGGTTTCTCTGTAGCTGTTCCAAACCCTACTGACAACAGATTGTTCAACGTTAAACCTTCTTCTTCTTCTTGTTGTGTATAACCTTCCTCAAGAAGAACTGACTATATCCACTTCTTCTAAACGATTTGTTAGGCAATTAATTAGCCTGCATGTTTCATTAAATTGAATGATGTTATGAAGTTTCTTTATTTTGCAAATTGCACAACCACAGACACAAAAATTATGTGTTGTCATCAGTATTGTTGATATCTTGTAATTTAAGCAAAATTTTGTCGAAATTAATTTAAAATTTATATTACGATCTTGCAGGAACTGTTTTAAAAATTATTAGTAAAATATGAAGTCTTAATTATCCGCTAATTTTTCTGTGAAGTATGCATTGAATCTTCAACAATTTTCCAAAGAAATCTTATGAAAATATCAAAAACGCTGTCAGTCTGCCTAATCCAACGAGTTTTTGTTTACACCGTTCCGATTTACTTATTCATGAGCGCTCTGTTCGTTTTGTTCTGTTTTTCATTCATTTTTCTTTAAATAATTTTTTTATAATCTTTGTCCGTCATACGAACTAATTTATTAAAAAGTCTTTTGACGGCCGATTCCTGACTAGTTTCCTTTTGACTAATCAGCTGCTAAAAACGAGGAAAGAGGTCATCAATTTGGCAAATTATAAAAGGATACCAACAAAAAGTAAATAGGTTGTTTGTTACGTTCGGCTTGTCGTTTTCTCCGTTTCGGTTAGGCTGTGTTTTCTTCTTCTGTTCGAGATCCGTTTTTACACTTCTTCCTCCTTGTCTTGCTTACGCTGGATGTCTTTCACAGGGCGTGTTTCTGCAAATGTTACTCGTGTACTCGCTTTCTATCTAATGTCGCACGTACCTTGCTTGGTCATTTCGCTGCGTGGCATTCACGGGTTGTTTTCCATCTTTGCGCATTTCCTCGGGCGTGTGTCTTCGTTTCCACCAACTGCCTTCGGGTCCGTGCCCTTTTGCGAACCGTGAAATGTTTGTTTGTTTTTTTACTCTTTTAGTAAAGGTTATGTGTTGCCCGGCTGACTTGACTAAGTGGTGCCATCTGTAGCTTTTTCTTACCCTAGCGTAAACCTTTGGGGTGTTTGGTGACACGTTTGTTTTTACGGTGTGCCACTGACGGGTTCTCGTTCCCTTTTTCTTATTTCTCTCCTCATTCGCTTTTTTTCCTGTTGGGCTCAGTTTGTTTTCTCTTCGTTCCACCAACTTTCGGTATTCTTCATTAAGTTGTTTCTCCTTCCTCTTGCTGCTAATTTCATGTCGGACGCGCGTTCCGTTCGTCTCCGTTTTTCGGCGTTCCGGTCAGTCGTTAACTGATTGCGACGAAGTGAAGGTTGTCGTCGGGGGCTGAGGTTTGGCTTTGCCGAAATTTTGGGAATTTAAGATTCCATTTTGGCTTGAAGAATCGGCTACCCGTGTTGGGATATTGCCTCCTCAGTTTTGGTGGTTGAAAAGTTAACCTTCGTTTGGATGCGGATTGATTTTCCCGACTTCGTGTGATCTCCTTCACCGCCATTTTATCGACGCTCGCCACGTGCTCTCCGTTTGAGGTTTTTGGAAGCTTTTTCTGTTATGGCAAGTTCCCCCCCCCCTCTCTCTTCTTTTTGACGGTGGTCAAATCACGGTGAAATCTAAGGCCAGCATCGTCGTTGCTCGACTCGAAATTCACCGGCCCTCAGAATCCCCGTCTGTTAGTAGACATGGTCCATCGGGACCAAGGCGTACTAAATTCCGCCAGTTGAGGGGTCACCCTTCTCCTTCGAGCCTGCTGAGCTGCTACGGAAGTGATTGAACCGCCTACCCGTTTGGGGAACACGATAAGTCTGTATTTTTACCTCTACTCCGAATTCGGATCTCTTTAAGTGCGTGTTGCATTGCACTGTACGTCGCGCCTCCCTTCCCCCCATTTTGGTTATCGCTTTTGGCTCCGTCAATTAAACTTTTTTTTCATATATATTATTTTTCTCTGTTAATTTTCCTTTACGGACTATGAGTCTATTTTATTGTTTTTTTTTGTTTGTTTGTCATATTTTGAAATTCAGCCCTTCCGGCCTACTTTTATTTTTGCGCCCCGCCCATCAGGCTAATTGCCCCCCCCCGTTCCGGTTTTCTTTTTTGTCGTTGTTTTGCTGTGTTTGCGTCACTCTTTTTTTGGTGTATACTTATTTTTTTTTTGATGTTATTATGTACATGTAGGGCGAACGCTTGGATCCATCGCGTAACGCATAACTGGGTACCATCTGTACCATTGTATCAGCCTACCGTTAGGCAAACCACATTTTATTTGTTCAATCTATTGTGGCAAATAGATGTATTTCTCTTATACCCGTACGGATTTAGTTTTTTTCTCTCTTTTGGGGATTTCTTCGGGAAAAGTGAACCTTTTGGGTTCATTGAACAAGATCCTGGGACCTTTAGAGTTGAACCTCACTGTGGGACCCGAATACTTTCCTAGTGAAGTATTTGGTAGCTCACTCCCTCGCAAAGCTACACTAGGTGGCGCCCCTTCTCCCCTGTCGGAGTGTATCGCTACGGCTATCTCGCCGCGTAACTTTGTTACCCACGACCATCTCCCTGAGCTGGGCACTACTTTGCGAGAGAATACCCTCCGCCCACACACAGGTAGGTTCGACCGTCCCGATCGCGACAAACAACACGCGAGAGATAGTCAATTGTTGCGAAAGTCGTAGCATGTTATAATTTAATAACGTACAGGGTGGATAAAAAGTAACGCACATCGGAGTTGCTGTTACAAGTTTACGTTGACTATCTGCCTATTAACGCAGTATATATATACAGGGCCTCCCAAGTTGAGTGGCCTATTAAAAGTTACTCAGGAAAAGGAACATACATATATTCTGAAAATTAACACGCTGTCCTAGGAGTAAGTGATCTTTCAGACTAAAATATTTTCACTTTTACATCATTTCCGGTTATACCGGAAGTAACCATTAACTTTCTTATTTTAAGTATAATGCTGTACTTTTTATTGTAAATTTCGATTCTACACATTATTCTAAGTAAAAACTGTTAAAGCTTCCCTATACTTAAATGTAACGGTTTTTGAGAGATCTTCGAATTTCTGAAAATATTATTTCGGTGGCCTTTTATTTAAGAGAATCGATTTACGACACGTTCGAATTTCAAGATTCATGTGGCCTATCGTTTGAAAGAATAATGTTCTGCCTTTCACATCTTATCCTAGTCATCATTGAAAAATTCACAGGCTGATTAAAATAAGAACCTTGATCTGTCCAACTGCCCAAAACTCAGTTTTCATAAATGGAATACCCTGTATATTTTTAGATTATGAGATGCAGAATCAACTTCTACATTGATTGGTATTAGCATTTCCTATACCTATTTCCATTATTTTTTTTTTATCAATTATTGTTTCTTATAATGGCATATGTTGGTAAAATTATGGTAATTCTTCGCAGTAAGTGTCGACAAAACAAAAATATTTATTGAGTTACAAGATATATTAACATATATGTACAAATGAAAATAGGAAATTGACAAAATTAACAAAAAATAAATAAAAAGGAGCCCTTAATGTTTAATCGTCAAGGACTACGACACGATGGTACTTTTTGTACAAAATTTTTGCAAAGTGAGAGAGATAGGTTACCATTTGTCAATATTTATTAGTTTGGTTTGACTTTTGTCTTAGTTATTTGCAAATTTTATACAGTATTTACGAACGTATCGTAGGGACTCGAGAATAATAAATAAAACTGTAATTATTTTTACCCCTTTACCGAGAGCACTTACAACAAATGTAAGTTTTACTTTTTTGCTTTTTTTAAACAAAAATTTTAGCCTGACAAAGGGAATTGTTTTTGAAAATCAGTCTACTTATTTCTTTAAGACCCTTGTTTATGAAAACAGTAAGTATTACGATAGGTATGTATTTACCTATAGCTTTATTTCGAAATGTATGGAGAAATAATGCTAATGTTAGCAATTATTTATTTCCTAAAAAATAGGAATTCGATATTTGTTTTTTTTTTCAAAGCTAGATACGAATAACTGTATAAATGCAATTAATTAACACAATAAAATAAACAATTCTTGATAACAAGAAAACTAATGAAAATAGGTATAGGGAATACTACTACTGATCGATGTAGAATTTGTTTCTGCATCTCATGATGCAAAAATATACAGGGTGTTCCAGTTACGAAAACTGAGTTTTAGACAGTTGAACAGAACAAGATTCGACACTATCGACATCATGTGAATTTTTCAATGATAATTAGGATAAAATGTGAAAGGCAGAACATTATTCTTTCAAACGATAGGCGACTTGAATCTTGAAATTTGAAAGTAGTACTTGTTCCTGCCCACCCGCAACAGATCATCACGAACTGTTACTGGTATAAAGATGTGATGTTCACAAAAGTAAACACTAAAAACTGAAGTGAAAAGAACTTCTCTAAGAACTTCTCCCAGAACTTCCCAAGAACCTTTTTCCCAACTGTCTTGCAATCCAAATAAACAACGTTTCAATGGGTTACAGTTACCTAATTGCAAAATGACCAATTTCAATTAACTATAATTAATGTTTGTTTGCAATTGTTTCTGTAACTGTTTATTTGTATGTATTTTTAATTTTTAAAACATCCTTGACGAAATATTCCAAATTAGTTCAACTTAATTTTTGAAAATATTCGACTTTCAACAACTTGACTTTGAGAATCAGAATCCACTAAAAAATCGATTTATCAAAAATTTGCAGTTGAACCCTTTTCAGAATGACCGATTTTATTAATAAGAACCGGCAGAAATTATAACTTCTTGATTTCTTTAACAAAATTTATTTAGTATTTTAAATAAAACGTACTTATTTCACAATAATTTAATTAAAAAATACAGTTTTTCTTATAATTATTTTTACAGACGTTTTGATGGGTACAACAGTACAATGAACAGGAATTATTTGTAAACGATCTGAATAAAATCTAATCAAATAGTTACTGACCGTTTCCAATTAATTCCTGTTAAACTGTTGTACACATCGAAATGCTAATTGAATAATGTAATACCAACGACATATTAATATCCTAATTAGCGTGCAATTAATATGCTAATTGTTTAGTTGCGACGAGGAGCTGTTAATTACGGTTAGCACAGAAAATGTAATATAAATGTGGCAAATTAACGAAAAGTATACAGATCTGTCCTAACTTATTTTGGTTGAATATATTTTTGCTTTTATTTTATCAACTACCAAGTAAATTGGTTGTTTAAAAGAAAACGAATTTTAACCATTCTTGTTGTGATTAGATTTAGGTGGTGGAGTAGATTATAAAAAGAATCAAGAAGACAAACTACCCTAATGAGAATAAGAATAAAAAGAGAAATATTACAATAGGATCGCAGCGTATGTAACATCCCACATGTTAGCATACAAGCAACTGCCGTATGTCCACCACATATCACTGATATGGAGCATATCACGTGATTACATTTGCTGATGTACGCCGATTTAAATTCTATGCCTACTTAAAGTGGTTTTATTTGTATAATATATCAACTTCCTTGAATTAGTAATTGATGACTGGTTGATGGTACAAACATTAAACAATATACACGAGATACTACTCTCTGTGAAAATGATAGTTCTAATTAGAATGAAGCCAAATTTATATTGATCATCAGACGTTCGTCATTGGTGGGAGCGGGTGCTGTAGATTGAAGAACGATGTCCAATTTTAACTTTTACATATATATCTTCAGTACACTACTGTAAGTTTTATACATACTTTTGCAATATAACTTATAAACAATTCAATAAAAAATGAGATTACTTAAAAATTGCATTTACTTTTTTAAAACTGACAAAAAAAGGTAAAAAAGTACAATAGAATTATAAATTTTATATTTATCCCTTAAAAAGAAAGTTGCGGATGTTGAAATAGTTACCGAAAATCTTACAAATCAAAGTGAATTTCTTATTATTGCCTTACGTCAAGTCCACGTATTTATAAATCACCTGAAGCGAAGTATGGTCGCAGCAGTAGCAAACACGAAAGCCGACCATTTGCCGACATTAAATCAGTAGCATAATAGTGCAAGGATGCAACGAAAGCCTCGCATTAATAGAGATAGATATATTCCAGCCGAGGGCCAATTCTGTCCCGAGAGGGCATCTAATTCTCGTTCTATTAATGCCAATTACTGCCTTGGGCAACACATACTGAATCAAACGTGCAGACGTTTTCGCGTAATTAAAAATGCCGTTTGGAAAACACTTTGATGTACCTCTAACCCTCCAACTTTTTTCGTGTTCAAATAACGTCATTAAAATGTAGAACTTTCGTAATTATATTCTACGCATGAATGGGTATGAAAAGATTTAAAGCTCTGATTAAATTTTACAGAATTTATTTTGTTGGAAAAGAAGCTTCAAAAAAACATAGGCCATAGCGTTTGGCTTGGGGATACATAGGGGTGTCATAAGGTCTCAGATCACAGTATTCTGTTTAAGTGCATAAAATATTGAAAACACTTTTATAAAATACATTTTGTATAATACACGAATTTCTCTGTGATAGGTGCAACCGTTTTACTTATCATTGTACAGGCTAATTGTAGCCGGGTAATTTACATTTATTATTAAACTAAATATTATTGTTATGTTCTTATTTATTTTGTTTCGATTTGCTTTTGAAACTTCTTGTTACCACCGGTTTGATTCTTGTGACGACAAGGAAGCGCACAGCGCTATTTGGACCCAAGGCAATGGTAGAAAACGGAGGAGGGTCTGCGCCAATCCGTAACTTACCGTATACTCGGAATCGAGTCGGTCGGAACCTCGAGGTTCAACAGAGTTACGTAACTGTGCCCACCCAGTGGAGACAGCGTGGGAAGACTTAAAAGTTCTTATCGGAAAGGGCGCCACCCAGCAGTGGTCACGTAACTCAAGAGTAAAGAAAATACACGGCCGGGAGGGTGCATTCTGTTCCATCAGCAGAGTAACCAACACCCTAGAACTCGTATTCGAGCGCAAAATCCCATCCCTTAACGATGTAAAGTACCCGCAACAATGTTACCCTGACAATGAATACAAAGAAAGAAAAAAAGTAACTTCGGCCGTAAATCGAAGTATTGTTACCACGTTCGTACAAATCAATATTATGTACACATACGCCTGGTTACGAGGCGAGCAATGACCATGCCTTATATAAATTCATATACAAAGCTCAACTCGTGGACAGAAAAAACGCCTTTACGGGAGTACTCACGCGTCAGCTTACACCAAAACCTAAAAATCAACGCTCAAAATTAAATTAAAGCGCCAAACCAAAAAAAGAAAGTGAGAAATTTACTATAAAATCTTTTTCAAAATACAAAAACAAAAATAAAACATGTTCAAAAATTCCAACAATGTTTAACGCTCTGAAGGAGCCCCTCAACAGTAATAGCAAAATATAAATTCGTCCCAAACAAAAGAAAAAACAAGGATCATAAGAGGCGATGTAGCAAAATATGCGCAGTGCGCCAATGAAGGCTCCGGGAAGGGGGAGAAGAAAAATTTTCCAAATAGCGATGACGTAAAACGAAGATGTCACCTCGCAAGGAATATTTTGACGAGAAAAGGAAAAAATAAAATAAAACCACCCTAAAATACCTCCGACGCGGCGTCGACGACTCAGCGACGGTCCTGCTTAGGACGTTCGGGCGATAGTGGCCCTTTTTAACGGGACAGAAAATGGCGGCTGTCGGGCCCGTCTTGCTGACGCAAGTTAAACGGCGATCGGTCGATGTTACAAAGGATTCGTCAATGCCAAGCCTTCTCAGAGTCGTAACGCGGTTAAAGAAAAATGTGAATCTGCCCCTTGCCCGGCACTAGCACTATAATAACGGAAAACTAGAAGAAAATAATTAACAAAAGAATGACCACGAGGTCGCAAAAAAATAACTTACCCTACGCTGCACGTAGGTACAGGAGAGATATCAAAATCGCTGCCAAAACCGCAGAAAGCGATCCCCGCTTACATCTTGAAGAAAAATAACGACGGGCAAAACATCGAGATATGCGGGCCAACTCACAGAAAATTCGTAGCAAAAGGTTCAGAGCCAAACAGCCACACCCAAGTCGTTAGCGAAAATGTTAAACCTCATCCCTGCCGAACGCGTGTCCACCTGTGTTTCTCCCACCAAACACCGCAATGCGACATATTAGCCGCTACAAAATGGAATATCCGGTGAAATCTAAACGTCGAAAACTCCAAAGCGCGGGGTAAAGAAAGGAAACCATCACCATTAGGAAACTTAACATAACACTTTCTTTGGGATATCTTATTTCTGCTACAAAAAATTATATTTACTTTTTTAGAACTTGTTACTAATTAATTATTCCTAGTTACATTCTGGCAACCACGTATGGTATGTGCTTGATTTAGTACAGTGATAACATTACGTCTCAGAACTGACGCCGTTTGAAATAAAGGCTTTAGTTGGTCTTAGGCAATCACGTTCATTCCGTCCTGTGTTCGGATTGTCTCGCCATTTTGCTGGCAGAAGGCCGTTTCTGGCATCGTCATTCTCTCGCTCCGGGGGACATATTACCGTTACACGGTAAGGTGAATACACGTTCAGCTTTTATCATGAATTTGTGCATAAATGAGTTGGAAAATTCTTTAACGCAGTGTATCTGGAATTACATCGGCCCTACGTGTCATCTTATTTGCTTTTGTGAAAATTTTCCGAGCGGATAAACAGTATTTGCCTTAAAAACAGTGGTAAATAGGTTACGATGCAGCGTGGGCCACGTTTGTGGCTTCGCTTCTACGTTTGAATAGCGTGACTGTTCCACCTTCTCTGAGGTCGCCCCTATGACGCATCTGCTCGAGATCATCAAAGTACGAGTTTGGTACAATCGCATTGCCTGAAGTTTGATACATTTCGGATATTTGATACATTTGATACGTTGGATACATTTCGCACTGCTGGGCTTTTGTGAAAAGAAAACATAGAAAATGTAACAATCAGAAAGTGGCGTAGGCATACAAAAGAGATGGAGTAGGTCTTCATTTGACCCTCATCATCACGCGGTCACACCGACCGATTGGAATCTCAGATCTGCAACGCACATTTCTGTTTTCTAATTGACGTAATTTTAACTGTTTACATATTTATATTATCAGTTGTGTATACGGGTAAATGATTTCTAGTGGTTTTAAACCGAGGATCTTTTAAGTAGATTAAATTACCGTCTAACGTTACTGCGAAGGTTAGTACTGATTCGTTTTATTCATTGTTTAAATTGTGTTAGGTTATTTTTGGCCTTTATTTTAGGTCCTTAAGGGTACGTGGGGTGTTGGAGAAGTTTCTGGAAACGATATGAAAAAACACATATGAAATTTGGTAAACGGTATCATTGTTTTTCGAAGTATTCGCCTTTGACGTCAATACACTTTTGCATACGCTCGAACCAATTTCTAAAGCACGTTTTCCACTCTAAAGATGGTACCTCAGAAACCAGTGTCCGGAATGTTTCAACCACTGCTTCAGCCGATGAAAATCGCTCACCACGCATTTTATTTTTGATATTTGGGAACAAGAAGAAATCATTAAGTGATAAATCAGGTCAATATGGACAATGAGTCATTAATTCAACATTTGTGTTGGACAAAAAATCAACTGTTTGACGGGCTGAGTGAGAGCTGGCATTGATATGATGGAGAATAATACGTCGATTTCGATGGTTTTTTCCTATTTGATCGATGACTTCCGGCAAACAAATTGTAGTATACCAATCAGCATTCGCGGTTTCTCGATCCTCTAAAGCCACGGTTGCTACATGTCCAGTTAATCATTGGTTTTGGTTCATTTTGAGATACCCAAACGGTAGATTGTTGTTTACTTTCTGGCACGTACGAATAGATCCACGTTTCGTCACCACTAGCGATGTTATAAACTAAATTTGAACGACTTCCATTAAATTTCTTGAGCATTTCTTCGCACCATTTGACACAACCCTGCTTTTGCGCTTCTGTTAAATTGTGTGGGATCCAACGAGTGCTAAGCTTTCGTACGTTCAAATGATCATGCAAAATCTGGTGTATTGCTTTCATGTCAATGCGTAAGGATGCTTGAATCTCACGGTATGTCACATGTCGAACTCGCTCAAGCATTTCACGCACAGCATCTACATTAGTGGCAATAACAGCTGTTGGTGGACGACCTTCACGAAATTCATCACTGAGAGAGGTACGTCCACGATGGAATTCGGCAAACCAATTATAAACACTGCTCTTTGATGATACTTCATCTCCAAAAGCCAAATGAAGCCGATCGAGGCATTGTTTCGGCGTTAGACCACATTTGAAATCGTAAAAAATCATGGCACGAAAATTTTCACGCGAGATTTCCATGTTTAAACAAAATTACTTTTTCTTAAATGCTGTACAAACAAAACTAGTTCACTTGGATAGGAACTGTTAATAGAATTATAGGCGAAAAAAGTCAAATTTTTTAAATATGACAGTTGATGAACGCTAACAATTCTAGACCTACTAGATTCCAGAAAATTTTCCAGCAGCCCACGTAGTGTACTTACTAGAGACGCGGAGTTCGTGAACGAACTAGTTTATTAATCCTATTCCCTACGATGAACTAAATTCTTATTTAGCTCGCGAGTAGTTTAGTTCGTTTACTCGAACTAACTTAATTCGCTCTTGTTCGCACCCTGCCGCGGAGACATGAGGAAATCGGTCATCTGTTTGCGCCCGAGCGTCGAGCCCGTGAATCATTTTATTGGGATACGACGATGGTTGATGTGTGAGTCATTATTATGACACAAATTCGGATTTTCACATCAGTGCAAAAATGGAGTGAAGTGTGAAATCATTTTAAAATTGACAAAAACGAGTTTGTAAAAACTAAGTACTTATGGTGGTTCTACACTTTCCGAGAACATTTCGTATTCGTAACAATCTCAGTTTTTGCAAATTGTAAAACATGCAAGCGCAAACTTATACGATTGCACCGATTAAACGCAATCGTGGGATTGTCTCTTTCTACACACGAACTAAATGAGCTAAATGAACAAGGTTCGCGAACTAGCTCCAGACTGATAATAAGAACAAAACAATCAGTTCGTGAGAATGAGCTAATTTTACCTCTAATACTTAGTATATTACGATTTCGTATGCCTAAATATACTTATTTTTAAGAACATTATAGATCCTTGGGAGTCAGTTCTATGGTGCGAATATCAGTTGCAGTTTCTCCCTGGCACCCTAATTGTTTATAAACCCATACTCTTCTCCTTCAGGGACTAGCTCGCGACAGCTGATTGACTTCACCACCAGGCATCGGTAAGTAACCAGAAGTAAATGTAGTAATTGTAATAAGGTGGTTGCAAACTAGTTTTTGCAACTTTTATTTTGTTGCTGAAAACGACATCCATCACGAGTATATTTTTGTTTACACAACACATCAGCTGATTATTATTTTCACTAAACTACATTTGCACTAGTGTAGATTAACTTTAATCGGCGATTATTTCCCACGGAATAAATTATTTTCATAATCGTTTCTAAGGGGTTAACTGGAGCTTAAATTTAAATTGAAAGTATAAGTTGTAGCAAAGATAATTCAGTTGCATTTGGTAAGTTTTTCTAAGTGTTAATATGAATGTATTTATTAATATTAAAGGAAGCTTTTCTATTTACAATCACTTGAAATTTTATTTTATGAGACATTCGGACATTTCTATGTAACATTCGTTTTATATTTTCTCCGATTTCAGTAAAGTTTGGATTGTAAAGTATGCATGCATTAAAGTTAATAACTGTAGTTAAAACTTCATTGCTTTATTTTGTACTTTAATAAACATTCCGAGTTTGTATGTAATAACCGACAGTACTTGAAACTTCTATTTATTTCAATATAGCTTCACTGTAAAATAGTTTCCTGTAAATCCTGTTTAATGTAGTAATTGATTCGCGTGTGAAAAAAGAATGATTTTTAGTGTGCATCAACCCCATTTTGTATATGTATTGCTTGTGATACAAAACACATGTGGGCATGCATCAGCCGTTGTGTATTCTGAGCAAATGAAGAAGAATTAGCTAATTAATTTCACTGAATAGCAGGTCATTTGTACCGATAACAACGGTATTTGTTATCCTGTCGGGTGTGTGATGCAGTTCAATCGAAAACCGTGATGCATGTTTATAACAAATTTACCATTGTACACGTTGTCATGCGTGACATGTACTAAATTGTACTCTGCGTCAATAACATCCATTGGTAAGCGTATAGATGAGGATGACTTATTTAACGCTACGCAATTTTCAGAGTGAAAAATGTTTAATAAATGATTCGGTCTGGTAGTGTAAAATGACTTTGAAATTGCATACACATAGGCATCGACAGATTTTTATTTGAAACATTTCAGCAGAGAGCCTTATTTTGTAGAGTTATATAGTTTATATGCAATATATTTAGTCCTGGAATATGCGAAAAGTCCGCAATAAGTCATCTATATTTAGTTGAAAAATAGCGTAAAACTCAATAAAATTGTAGTGCTTAAAAGCTTTCTCTGGTAAGTGTGAAAAATTGAACCTGTAAAATCGGCTAACTAATCAGTTTTAATTTGGTAATACGTTTAGTTTGGGGAAAAAAGAGACAGGATTATGCTTGATTGCAACGATTGAGATAAGGACGTCTTTAGCTCTTGCAAGATAAAAAAAAATTTCAATCTGTTACTAAACATTTTTATTTAGTACATATTCACATAACTTATTTATTTACATCTTGAATTTTGTAATTATGATTTCCATCTTTTTAGAAACTAATTAAACAATATAGAAGTATAATTTCTTTTGAGTCATTAAAGTAGAA